>OX336397.1:95229592-105229592 GCA_946902985.2 Meconema thalassinum | reverse complement strand
GTTAAGCTCAACTTCTCTCCAATCAAGCAAGCTTGTTTCATGGACCTTTCTTTAATCTGGGTTTCTGTCATCAGGCCCTCACACTTTGCTACATTTATAATTGTTCATTTCTGTGATAAGCACTTAAGTGCAATTTGTTTATTCATTATAAATTTATTATTAGGAATACAAATTGTTAATGTATTGCTACCTATATTGGTTTTCTAGTCACGTATTTCATGCCCACTACCCCGCACCGCTTCAGTCTAATTTTCTTGACCACAGTAGTTATTTTGTCCAGGCTTTCGCCTGATGCGTTTCGTTCTCCCGTATGGGGAAGTTTTAGGACAGAACTTATTCTTCTCCACAGGCTAATTTTTTTGGTGTTTTGTCCTCGAGATAATTGCAGGGGTTGATTTAATTTTAATTAGGCAGTAAAGAGCGCTGGCCATTTTATGAGCAAAGGAATAACTATAAAACAACCGACTTACATTTTGTTATTTATTGTGTTATAAATTTTATGTTCGACGATGTCTAAATGTAAATATTATATGTCAGAAAACTGTATCTTAATGAGGGTCATTATAGTACTATTTTTCATTATGATACAGTTTCTCCCACCAATCAGAGCTCAAGAAACAGTTGTGTGACCAATTAGGTAAGGATAGCATGGCACCTGCTCTGACTTCCACGACCTCCTATTTTAAATTTCACTGCTTGGCTAGTGTCATAGTGGGGTATTTGAGGAGGCCATGGTCGTCAAATACAAGGTATTCTCTGCGTCCCACGCGCTCTGTTCAGTACATAAAACTGGCGAAATCTCGACAGATATATATGAGTATTTATGTTCGAACATAAAATAGTTATAATTATCGTCGAACATTAACAGTCGTATGCAACTCACCTTTAATGGTAATTAAGACACTCTTATGGAAATTATAAAACTCGTGTCTTAATTATTGTCATTATAGGCTCGTTGCATAATGTACTAATAAATGTTATTAAATCGTGTTTCTGTTGTTGATGACTCTTTTAGAGGCGTATCAAGATATATCCGAATATAAACACATGGTGGAACCTCTCAGGAACCAATGGCAGATTGGAAAGCTTAAGATCATACCAATAGTTATATCTAGGGACAGTTTTTTTTTGTTGAAAATACATATGTGCATTAGCAAATGCAAATTTTGGGGGCTTATTGGATTTTGTGCATATTCTGAACATAATTTCAACTCTATATGCTAAAATATGCTGTTAAGTATAATTTTTAACATTATTAACAAAATAGGTTTCGCCTGTGTGTTGGAAATCTCTTGTAAGCAACTTTCTGAGCAACAGATTAATAACTAATATTTTTCGCAGGCCTGATTATTTGAAGAAAGAAATGGGGTGGGACATTCCTTTCACCATCTGGGCAATATCCCTTTTAAGCAACTTTCTCATAAACAGATAACGAGATGACAGTAGTCGTACTCAACGCAATGCTGCCTGGCTATTTGAAGAAGGGAATGGGGTGGGACATGATTTAACTCTGAGCGCAGTGAAATGTGGTACAGTAAATGATTTTACATATTGTAATGCACTGGCATCTAATTTAGTTAAAGTGTTTACATAACCTCAAGATGGCGGCTGTGCGAAATTTTATAATTAAGTTTTTATTTCTTGTGTCGTAATCATGCGATCGAAGTGCAAGTTTGAATAATGAACCTAGGCAATAATTGTCATTGAATGGTACATAACTCTATGGCCTATACATATAACACTCCAAAAATGGAGAGTACCCAAAATATTTAGACGGTTCTCAATTTGCTATCTATGAATCTTTTACAGCAATGAAACTGAAATTTTGTTCATAGAGGCTATGAACATATGTTCACCTATAGGACTTTCAGTAACCTGGTGAGCACAAATCCAACATGGCGGCGACGCGAAGTATAAATATTTAAATGGACGTTTCTCGCGAATTAACTATCCGAGTGAAGTGAAACGTTGCACGTTAAATGCTTATACAAATGTTAATCCACTGGCATCTAATTTATTTTAATTGTTTGCATAATCACAAGATGGCAGCTGTGCGATATTTTAAAATCTCGTTTTTACTTCTTGTGTTCTAATCATGCGATTGAAGATTGAATACCACACGTACACAATAATCTTAATGTAATACACACATCAAAAAAAGTTTTGCATCACCTCGGTTCCCAGATCTCCGGCATATAGACGTTGACTGTGTATATTGTATCCAAGATACAGTCCCTTTGACTGTTCATAGATGTCACTAAAACTGCTCAAAGATGTAAACAACCATGCATGAGCAGGGCCTATTAGACGGAGGGGGTACGACAGCCGATCAGTTCCAGTCATTCCACCAGGACGAAGGTACGCTGCTCATGTTGTCTGTAGTTCTACCATGCCTAGAAGGTCAATACCGCAGTTCGATCGCGTCCGCATTGTTACTTTGTGTCAAGAAGGGCTCTCAACAAGGGAAGTTTCCAGGCGTCTCAGAGTGAACCAAAGCGATGTTTTTCGGACATGGAGGAGGTACAGAGATACAGGAACTGTCGATGACAGGCCGCCCAAGGGCTACTACTGTAGTGGATGACCGCTACTTACGGATTGCCGCTCGGAGGAACCCTGACAGCAATGCCACCATGTTGAATAATGCGTTTCGTTCAGCCACAGGACGTCGTGTTTCAACTCAAACTGTGCGCAATAGGCTGCATGATGCGCAACTTCACTCCCGACGTCCATGGCGAGGTCCAGCTTTGCAACCCCGACACCATGCAGCGCGGTACAGATGGGCCCAACAACATGCTGAATGGACCCCACGGAATTGGCATCACGTTCTCTTCACCGATGAGTGTCGCATATGCCTTCAACCAGACAATCGTCGGAGACGTGTTTGGAGGCACCCTGGTCAGGCTGAACGTCTTAGACACACTGTCCAGCGAGTGCAGCAAGGTGGTGGTTCCCTGATGTTTTGGGGTGGCATTATGTGGGGCCGACGTACGCCACTGGTGGTCATGGAAGGCTCCAAAACGGCTTTACGATACCTGAATGACATCCTCCGACCCATAGTGCAACCATATCGGCAGAATATTGGAGAGGCATTTGTCTTCATGGACGACAATTCTCGACCTCATCGTGCACATCTTGTGAATGCGTTCCTTCAAGATAACGACATCGTTCGACTACAGTGGCCAGCATGTTCGCCAGACATGAACCCTATCGAACATGCCTGGGATATGTTGAAAAGGGCTGTTTATGGACGTCTTGACCCACCAACCACTCAGAGATTTACGCCGAATTGTCGTTGAGGAGTGGGACAATTTGGACCAACAGTGTCTTGATGAACTTGTGGATAGTATGCCACGGCGAATACAGGCATGCATCAATGCAAGAGGACGTGCTACTGGGTATTAGAGGTAGTGGTGTGTACTGCAATCTGGACCACAAATGCTGAAAGTCTAGCTGTATGCTGGTACAACATGCAATGTGTGGGTCTCATGAGCAATAAAACGAGCTGAAATGTTGTTTGTGTTGATCTCTATTCCCTTTGTATTTAACGGTTCCGGAACTCTTGGAACCGAGGTGATGCAAAACTTTTTTTGATGTGTGTAGTACAAAAATAAAAATCTAACCTGGCGATCATCTGAAATATTTTGACGTTCTCAATATCTACGAATCTATCACAAACTTCAAACTGAAATTTTGTATGTTGATAGAGGCAATTAACATGAGTAGGATATATGAAAATAGGCTGTATAGTTCTTCACGGAACTACTTGTTAAAGGTGGTGATTAAGCCCTGTTTTCATACTTCTGTGAAATGTTCTGAGAGTGAAGTAATGTAATAATAATAATAGTAATAATAATAATTACTAGCGGACCCGTGCGAGAACTCTCGCTTAATGCCCCATGTGTACAGACTACCCGCCCAGCTCTAGTGCTATGCGAGCTGCACGCGACACAGTTCTGCCAGGGGCTATAGTCTTGTTTATTCGTTTAAAAGCACTTTATAAACAAATATATTTCTGTTGACTTTTTAATAAATGTAAGATTTTTCCTGTACTATTGAGACGATTTGGAAGATTTTGGTACAAACCACACCTTCTAACTCTCTCTGGTTTAGGAGCTTGAGTTTTGAGAAACATGCACCTTAGGGTATTATATAATAATAAAATATTGGTTTTACGTGTCTTTAAACTAGTGAGGCTTTTAAGCGGACCCTAGACACTCAATATTATTGTGCAATATCGATGGTTGTGCAATAATATAGACTGTCTGTAGGTAGTATTGAAACGTTGTGCAAAATATTGTGCGAATCAACGAAGCTTTGATATTTATTGCACAATGCGGGAAAGATGCGGGAGAGACGCCGGGGTGCCAGAATTTTGCCCCGAAGGGGATCCTTAACGTGCCAGTAAACCTACTGACACGGCTCCCTCGCATTTGCTCACCCTGACTGCGCCAGGATCCAATCCTGCAACCTTGGGATCAGCAGACTCAGTAGGCGAGAACGGTTACCGCTGAGCCACGCAGCCAGTCACTTTAATTTTAATCAAAATTCAATAATTCACGGGCCGTGGAAGACAACATACCATCTTTTTGGAAGCCTTTACAGGAGGTGAAGGGCTGCTTGAGCTCTTAGCTCTCCCAGTTAAGAGGCGCACGTGCGTTTCATAAGAAGCGAGGTAGTGCACAGTTCGCTACTCCTGTGGGGGTCCGGGCGTGGACACCAAGAGCCCGCTGATGAGCCAGCTTTGTGTTCCTAGGCAAAACCCCACACAAGACACGGCATACTCCTAGAAAAATTGCTGCATTTTAATTCACGGCTCGTGAAAGCCAAATAAATTCCATCTTTTAAAATAATTCCAGTTAAAATTAATGTTTCTCAGCAACTAATTTCAACTGAATTCTGTTGGACTAAATGTGTAAGCCTTCGTGGCTTAGGCGGCAGCACGCCGGCCTCTCACCGCAGGGTCCGTGGTTCAAATCCCGGTCACTCCATGTGAGATCTGTGCTGGACAAAGTGGAGGCAGACAGGTTTTTCTCCGGGTACTCCGGTTTTCCCTGTCAAAATTTCATTCCAGCAACACTCTCCACTATCATTTCATTTCATCTGTCATTCATTTAATCATTGCCCCAGAGGAGTGCGTCAGGCCTCGGCAGCCGGCACAGTTCATATCCTCGCCGCTAGATGGGGGCTTCATTCATTCCATTCCTGACCCGGTCGGAGACTGGAAGCAGGCTGTGGATTTTCATTTCTGTTGGACTAAATGTATTGAGTGACTTCAAGCGGACGGCTTCAAGCCTGCATGTCTGTATGGTGCGCAATGGAGTTTGGGGCTATTTTACTTTATAATGAGCATTACTCAGCAATTTATGGACAAGCGGGCTGCGTGCTAACGCAGCGTGTTCAGATCTTCGAGTGAATTAATACTCCTGTTGACACTGCTGGTAGAACCCGGCAGCCTCGGCCGCGACCACCACTTCAATTGACAGTTCCCCCCCAGGGGCTTAGAACTTGTGGGACGTGGGTTGGTTACCACGGGACCCCAGATGAGTCCAGCATTGCTTCCACTTCTCCGTCTTCTTTGCTGTCGACTTCTCTTTGTCAACTCATCCCACCGCGACGGTATAACCGACAGTGGTGGCTACGCGGGCTAAAGCACAGCGTTAGGTCAAGGGGCCAAGCTCTCTGCTGACTCGGTAGACGCGTGGGTTCGAGCCCCACCGTTGGCTGTCCTTGAAATGGTTTTCCGTGGTTTCCCCATTTTCAACACCAGGCAAATGCTGGGACAGTACCTTCTGATAGGCCACGGTCGCTTCCTTCCACATCCTTGCCCAGTTTCATTCATCTTCATCCATTCCATCTCTCATCCCGACGCGCAGGTCGCCCAAGGGCGTCGACTAGAAAGACCTGCACTCGGCCTCTCTGGAGGCTACACGACAAAAAAAAACGCGACGGTATTAGGGTATCCGAGGCCTAGGGAGTCTCTTCCTTTCCCGCCTTAATTTGTCCTTGTTTTATCTTTCCTGATACCCTCCTTCTACGAGAGGTCAGCCTTCTTTTTCTTTTGATGTTCTCTCCTGCCTTCTGCTGAAGGCCCTCTAGGTGGCAGGGTGTATGTAGCCCCCACCACTTCTGGTGCAACCTGGATATTGCTACACCCTCAGGAGCTCACGGTTGGCGAGTTCAGGAGTTAGCGATCCCGTGGGATTCCTGAGCTGGGTCCGTTCCCCCTCCCCTTTTGCACTGACTTCGGGGCGGGCCCTCTTATATTTCCCTTTCCTCTCTGCCTTTCATGGCTCTCCTTCCTGCTAAGTCCCTCAATCCTCATTATTCGAGGGTTGAGGGCATTTCTTTTATGCCTGTCCTTTATTTGCCTTATCCTTTACTTGTTTACCATTTCTTCTTCTAGTATGTAAGTCTGTAGTTACTATTAGTTATAGTTTTCATTCTCATCTCAACTTTCACTTTCACGCAAACCATTAGGGGCCGATAACCTAGATGTTAGGCCCCTTAAAACAACAATTATCATCGTCATCACCGTCAACAAACCTAAGTTATCTCCACTAACGGTAAGTTGTCTGTTGCGCGGAAAGCAACTCACGTGCTCGACTCTGTAAGACTGCTCAACTGGGGGTTGACCGGGAAAAACTGTGGCGTAAACTGTTCCCCGCTTGGGCCCTGAGACCAGAATTGAATTACTTTCTACAGTCGGGACAAACCGTAGACCATGAGAATGACGTAATATAAAACGTATGTGATCGTGCATCCAATCTCACAACGTATGAAGGATATGACGCACTCGACTAAGAAATGCATGCCTCAAGAGAAATCTAGTATGTATTTCACCATAAAATTGGACGCGCTTGTGGAACTTCCGCCGCTAGTGTTTGGCTAACATGAGGATACCTCTGGAGCTACGAACCGTGAGGAGAGGAGAGGCGAGGCGAGGATCGAACAGCTGCCGACAGGTGCATCCTCCTCCAACACTCTGGCTTCTTGCCACCAGAGAAAAGAGTGGGCAGCAGATCACAAGAACACGGAACAAGTGTGTACTCGTCAGGGGCGTATATAAGGGGGGAGCTGAGGGGCCTCCAGCCACCTCCCCTTCCCCCTCCCCCACGGAAAAAGAAGAAAATAAGAATCTGTTGCTTTGGTAAAGGCATAAAGTATTTGTAAATTTGGTTGTACCCTGATCTTTAACTTATTGGCTAAGTTATAAATTAGACTACCTCGTGGTGTAGCGGCTAGTATTCTTGGCTGTCACCCCGGGGGTCCAAATTCGATTCCTGGCTCTGCCAATAAATTTTAATTCTGGTCTGAGGGTTGGAACGGGGTACACTCAGTCTTGTGAGGCAAAACTGAAAATTCCACAGCACGGTACTTTTGAGAAATAAATTATCAATTTGTAAAAACAAAAATAACTGTTTACCTTTCTGCTTAATAAATTGACATATTTAGATATTTGCCATTCATACTCCATAGGACATAATAAAAAAAGTATAAAATTTTATTTGTGTGTTGTGTTGTATTTTACAACTCTTTTTTTGTATTGCCAGTAATTGTAGGCTATGTAAACTTAGAATTGTACAACTCTCATCTAAAATAATTACACGAAGTTATATGCTATAAGATATTGGTTGATATTTCTGGGTATTTTGCGGTGACAATCCCCTGAGAATACTCACAATTTTCCAGGATAGTTAGCCAGCCCCCCGAACCCCGTCCCCGGAAAAAATTGTATATAGGCTACACCCTGCTCGTTGTGTAAACCTTGTGTGTTTCAAAACACTAGTCTATGAGCAAGCCATGCTTCAAGCACACATTATCCAAAGCTCTGTAGTACACTGCCTTCTTGAACATTGGCTTGGCACCGGCATATAAACCCAGTGTGTTACACAACACTTGTCTATGAAGCAAGCCATGCTTCAAGCACACATTATCCAAAGCTCTGTAGTGCACTGCCTTCTTGAACATTGGCTTGGCACCAGCATATAAACCCAGTGTGTTACAAAACACTAGTCTATGAGCAAGCCATGCTTCAAGCACACATATTCCAAAGCTCTGTAGTGCACTGCCTTCTTGAACATTGGCTTGGCACCAGCATATAAACCCAGTGTGTTACACAACACTAGTCTATGAAGCAAGCCATGCTTCAAGCACACATTATCCAAAGCTCTGTAGTGCACTGCCTTCTTGAACATTGGCTTGGCACCGGCATATAAACCCAGTGTGTTACACAACACTAGTCTATGAAGCAAGCCATGCTTCAAGCACACATTATCCAAAGCTCTGTAGTGCACTGCCTTCTTGAACATTGGCTTGGCACCGGCATATAAACCCAGTGTGTTACACAACACTTGTCTATGAAGCAAGCCATGCTTCAAGCACACATTATCCAAAGCTCTGTAGTGCACTGCCTTCTTGAGCATTGGCTTGGCACCAGCATATAAACCCAGTATGTTACAAAACACTAGTCTATGAAGGAGGCTATGCTTCAAGCACACATATTCCAAAGCTCTGTAGTGAGTAGTTGCTAGCAGGTAGTCAATAGTTATCTACAAGAGCTTTGGGACACAGCTTTAGTATGGAGACTATTATCATGTTAACTTGTTTCCAAAAATAATTCAAGATGGCATCAGTTCCAAACTTTAAACCCTTTCTAGCTTATTTTCATTTATGGAAAAAAAGAAAAGACTTATGAGATCACCTTTTGTCCGTGTGTGTGTCCTTAAAATCTAAACGGCCGAAGCGATTTCAATGAAACTCGGTAAGTGCCTAGTACTACCTCGTCTGACCTCGACCGTGCCTTTCAGATTTTAATACGTTTCACTAATCCAACATGGAGGCCGCACAAAATATTTCACTGGCCTTATATATCTCTCCGCAACAGTAACCGACATCACCCTCAAATTTTGTACGGTAACAAAGGGTACTACTAGAAGTTCATGGTGGCCAAGCAAAGTTGACACATTAAGAGATTTTTCTCGCGATTTAACCATCCGAGCGCAGTGAAAATTGGTACAGCAAATGTTTATACACATTGTATTGCACTGACATCTAATTTAGTTCAATTTTTTACATAAACTCAAGATGGCGGCTGTGCGAAATTTTCAAATTAAGGTTTTATTTCTTGTGTCCTTATCATGCGATCGAAGTATAGGTTTGAATAATGAACCTACGCAATACTCTTCATCTAATGGTACATAACTCTATGGCATACACATAACAATCCAACATGGCGATTATCCGAAATATTTAGGTCCGTTCTTACATCTCCGGTTAAATCTTTACTGGCACTTTTATGGCAAGTTTACTGGAACTTGATTCTTACAATACCCGGTTAGCGACAAACTGACAGTAAAATAAGCCTTAACCGGCAGTGAACTTTACCGGAGGATTCTCCTCCCATAAAATGCTTTACTGCCAGATTTTCTATTATGATCTCAACGCCAGCTGATTACATACATCGTCAATATGCCTAGAATTATCCGTAATTTCATGGGTTTCGTAAATGCTGATGCTGTTCAAAGAAGGAGACGAAAAGTATGTAAGAATCGAAGTGATTATTACGAGGGGTTAGATGATTTAAGACTTATTTAGACGATTCAGTTTGACGAAGCTTTTCCTCTTGAGGCCTTTATTTATCTCATTTGGAGATAATTGTCCTTCCATATCTACTGTAGTATTTCTCTTTATAATCGTAACAAACAGATTGCGCCAAGAACATTGATCAAGATCAAGGAATAACTCCCTAAGTATTCGTCGTATGATGAAATAGCAAGAGAAAAAAGATGTAATGTGTTATTGTCTACAACATAGGCCATGTATAATTTTACACTCAGACATATTACGTTCCCCCTCCCCCCCCCCCCATAATTTCACCCCTCCCCATGGGCCCCTTAAATTGGATTTATGAAAAAAAAACGGTCAAACACCTGTTTGGTTATTTTTTATGCTGATTTTTTTCGGCTGAGTTCCAAACTCCTCGCCTATGTCGTTTAAGAGATACACGCTCCGTTAGGAATCCTTCAACCCCCACTTTTCACCCCTTTCACCTCATAATATACACCACATCGAAAAACCCTCAGACACGTGTCTTCTTATTTTTAATGATGAGTTTATATGCCGAGTATCACATCCCCCAATGAAACCAATCGGGAGATATTGCTATTCAATGAAATGCAGGTCTACCCCCTTAACACCCCTTTAGAACCTGAATATCCAAAAATCCTTTCTTGGTGGGCGTATGCGGCCCTTGAGGAAGCTGCATACCAAATTTCATTCTAATCCGTTCGGTGGTTTCCGAGATTTTGTGATGAATGATTGAGTCAGTCAGTCAGTCAGTCAGTCAGTGGTATTTGAGCTTTACATAGTAGATAATTATACTCTATTATTTACTCCCTGACGCAGATCCACTCATGCCAACTATTGAGAGGTATCAAGAAATCTGCAAATCGAACCAGAAATATGTACCAACTGTTGAAAATTATGCGCTGATCTGCTAACCTACCGTAAACATTAACCGGAACATGGTAAGCAGGATCGAATTTTTACCGGGACTTTACTCCGACCGTAAAGTCAATTGTCAGAGTTTACTGTCACTTTACTGGAGATTGTAAGACCGGGCCTTAGACTGTTCTCAATATCCACGAATCTATCACAGCAATCAAACAAATTGTGCTGAAAAAGGCTATTAACCCAAGTTCACCTATGGATAATTCAATCACCTGGTGAGCACAAAACCAACATGGCGGTGACGTGAAATTTAAATATTTAAATGTATTTTTCTCGCGACTTTTCATCCGATTGTTGTGAAACTTAGCACGGTATATCTTCATACAAGCCTTAATATTCTTTTGTTTTTGCGTTATCGTTTTACTCTCCAGGGTTCGCTTTCCCCACGTATTGAGCGAGGGATCCCACCTCTATCGCCACTGAGGACAGTGTCCTGGAGCTTGAGACTGAGCCGGGGATACAACTGGGGTGTGTGACCATCACTACGCCCAGGCGGCCTCACCTGTAAAGCGAACAGGGGGCCTGATGAAGGGGTGGGAAGAGTGGGAGGGTGAGGCAAGGAAGTGGGAAGGAGACTGCCGTGGCCTTCCAGTAGGTGTCATCCAGGCATTTGCCCGAAGACGAAGTGGAAAACTACTTCGAGGATGGCTGAGGTGGCAATCGAACCCTATCTACTCATTTGGACCACCCGAGGCTCAGTAGACCCCGTACCAGTCCTCATACCACTTTTCAAATTTCGTGGCAGAGCCGAGAATCGAACCGCGGACCTCCGGGGTGGCAGCTAATCACGATGACCACGACGCAACGGAGGCGACAAGCCTGACTTCTAATTTAATATAATTTTATGAGAACTTGAAAATGGTGGCTGTGCAATTTTTTGAAACCTAATTTTACGTTTTTCGTGTCCTAAGTAAGACCAGTAGGATATATGAAAATTGGTATTTAGTTCTTCACAGAGCTTTAGATAACAAAGGGCAACATTTTCCCCTTTTTCAGAAAATAATAATACTCCTGCTACCAGTATTTTTAGTGTAATGATTTGAGCAGTTTTGGTGGAATTTCTCCGGCCTTATCCAGAAATCTTTGAAGAAACACTGGCTACAACAGCAAGCCAACATAATTACTTAAGTAAATAATAAAAATATCGTATGGCCTCGGGTGCAAGCTTTGTTAATTGACACCCAGAGGGCAGCTTATGTCGAATTTTGTTGTTCCTTGAAGCACTATGTAAGTCAAGGAGGTTAGATATCTAAGCTCCTTGATACTATAGCACTTTCTAGTAGAGAAATTAGGAACTTTGTGTTGGTGGAAAATCACGAGATTAATTTTGCCATTATGAAAACGGCCTACTGAAGGTCCTTTAACATATTACTTAATTGACTATAATTCACAAAAATAAAATATCCATATTCTTTTCGAAGAAAGATCATGAATATCATAAAATCGTTTTTGTTTACGCTGGCATTTAGAAGAGTCTACTATTGGCCAAGAGCAATAGTTACGTCACGCTGAAGCGAAAAGCACTTTCCAATAACAACTTGTCTGCCAACTGGGAAGTGTTAGTTGGTCTATCTTCGTGACCCGAGGTCATTGATCGAGTGCCTGACTGACGCTTTCACACGCTTATCAACTAGCTACGTAAAGCTAGAAGCTTGAACAGTTTTGCAAAAGGAGCGAAGGAAGAATTCCGGTTAGGACAAACAGCAACCGTTTGACAGAACATTTTTCGAAATATAGAGTGAAACTTAAGCGGAACGGAATCACCCATGCAATTTATACATGTTTACTAAATACACACATCAAAAAAAGTTTTGCATCACCTCGGTTCCAAGAGTTCCGGAACCGTTAAATACAAAGGGAATAGAGATGAACACAAACAACATTTCAGCTCGTTTTATTGCTCATGAGACCCACACATTGCATGTTGTACCATCATACAGCTAGACTTTCAGCATTTGTGGTCCAGATTGCAGTACACACCACTACCTCTAATACCCAGTAGCACGTCCTCTTGCATTGATGCATGCCTGTATTCGCCGTGGCATACTATCCACAAGTTCATCAAGACACTGTTGGTCCAAATTGTCCCACTCCTCAACGACAATTCGGCGTAAATCTCTCAGAGTGGTTGGTGGGTCAAGACGTCCATAAACAGCCCTTTTCAACATATCCCAGGCATGTTCGATAGGGTTCATGTCTGCCACCCCAAAACATCAGGGAACCACCACCTTGCTGCACTCGCTGGACAGTGTGTCTAAGACGTTCAGCCTGACCAGGGTGCCTCCAAACACGTCTCCGACGATTGTCTGGTTGAAGGCATATGCGACACTCATCGGTGAAGAGAACGTGATGCCAATTCCGTGGGGTCCATTCAGCATGTTGTTGGGCCCATCTGTACCGCGCTGCATGGTGTCGGGGTTGCAAAGCTGGACCTCGCCATGGACGTCGGGAGTGAAGTTGCGCATCATGCAGCCTATTGCGCACAGTTTGAGTTGAAACACGACGTCCTGTGGCTGAACGAAACGCATTATTCAACATGGTGGCATTGCTGTCAGGGTTCCTCCGAGCGGCAATCCGTAAGTAGCGGTCATCCACTACAGTAGTAGCCCTTGGGCGGCCTGAGCGAGGGCTGTCATCGACAGTTCCTGTATCTCTGTACCTCCTCCATGTCCGAACAACATCGCTTTGGTTCACTCTGAGACGCCTGGAAACTTCCCTTGTTGAGAGCCCTTCTTGACACAAAGTAACAATGCGGACGCGATCGAACTGCGGTATTGACCTTCTAGGCATGGTAGAACTACAGACAACATGAGCAGCGTACCTTCGTCCTGGTGGAATGACTGGAACTGATCGGCTGTCGTACCCCCTCCGTCTAATGGGCCCTGCTCATGCATGGTTGTTTACATCTTTGAGCAGTTTTAGTGACATCTATGAACAGTCAAAGGGACTGTATCTTGGATACAATATACACAGTCAACGTCTATATGCCGGAGATCTGGGAACCGAGGTGATGCAAAACTTTTTTTGATGTGTGTAGATTACGAAGTCACCGATTGTGTCCCCCCCCCCCCCCCCCCAATTACCACTAATATGGACATATTTTTTTGGTGGTAATTTTCTTGCTATTGGGTTGAAACAGGGTCCCATCCCCTCTTGCAACTCGTGTTTCCAAGTCGCCATTTAAGCAGACTACTTGCAAACTCGTGACAGCTTTGTTGGGGGGGGGGGGGTTGTTGGAAGATAGAAAGATTATACTTTGACTCTTAACATAAGAGTTTTTTAAAATCATTTTAAATGATCTTGTCGACTTCGTCGTTACGCTGGGGTCTGGCGTTACGTTACGGTGACGGGACAAAATGAAAATGAAAAATAAATATATAAACATTAATATTAGAGAAACAAAAATATTATTAATAATTATAATAATTAAAATAAATTGGGACTGCCCCGATTTTTTCGGGACGTATGGTTACCGTAACTATAATGTAAGTTAGAGTGTAATTTTACGTAACTTATTCTCGCGATAAAGAGCCATTCCTTCTTACGTGACATTTCACAACGAAAATTCTCACAAGCATTAACCCATTATAGGTCAGTAGTCTGTATATTTACCACGCACTATAAGCACAATTTATAGATGCTGATAGTTGAATCTTTCAGCCATATATAAACGAATTAATAATAATATTTTGAAATAATATTCCTGAAAACCAAATATAACTAAATTGATTGATAAAATTACTTTTTAATAATAAAATTTAAAATTAAGGAGTGAGAAAATAAAATATTATAAAATTAGAATTAAAAAATATTATAAAATTATAAATAAATAAGCTCATAAAATTAAATTTTTAATAATTTGAGATTAAAAAAATAAATGAAAAAGGAAAATTATCAAAACAAATATGAACATTAAGATGTTAACAAAAAATCGCACTGCCGCCATCTTGAGGTTATGTAAACAATTTAATTAAATTAGATGTTGGTGCATTACAATGTGTATAAACATTTGCTGTACCATTTTTCATTGTGCTCGGATGGTTAAATCGCGAGAAAAAGTCTGTTAAAATGTTTCACCATCGCTTGGCCGCTATGTTTGTACTAAACTGGTTTTTAAAAGTCATATAGGTCAACTTCTAGTAGTGTCCTATCACCGTACACAATTTCAGTAATCAGTAATAGTTTCGGAGATAGAACATGCCGGTGAAATATTTCGCACAGCTACCATGTTGGATTGGTGAGACGTAATAAAATTTGAATGGCACGGTCGAGGTAGGACAAAATAGTACTATGATCTTACCGAGTTTCATTGAAATCGCTCTAGCAGTATAGGTTATATTAGATACACACACACGGAACAAAAGGTGATCATAAGTTATGCACAACCAAAAAATTCCACCTCGCAAATGATGTATCTTCGGGATGAGATCATAGTCGCAGGGACTGATGTCGGGAGAATATGGGGGGTGATAGATGAACTCCCAGCCCCAGCGATCCAACAATGCCGACACAACGCTTGCTGTGTGTGCCCTAGCATTGTCCTGCAGAACGATGGGCGGTGTAACCCTGTGGTGGCGCCGTTTCCTTCTCAGAGCTCCTCGGAGATGGTCTTGCAGAAATGAACAATAGTACACCGCATTAACGGTTTGTCCTCGGGGAACAGTATGGCAGCGCTTCCGTACCATTGAAGACGTTAAGCAGGCTGCCGAGCGCTCTCTTCGTACCATCAATAGATTGGGCAGTGCCAACGGGATCGAACGACTTCCGCATCGCTGGGAACACGTTGTACGCAACGGTGGGGACTACATCGAGGGCCTGTGAAACTTGGAACCATCTCAGTTATTAATCCAGTTATAACTAATGTGCAAAAACTAAAAAACCAACCCATGTATATATGTATTGTGTGTGTGACCGAAAATGTGAATATTATCACTTTATGTGGTGCAAAAAGGAACAAATACACTCAGTGACTGTTGCGAAGTCAATAGCAGAGAATAATCATGCCATGTTATACATTCTTCTTTATTTGTTTCACCCAACTTTGGGGTGCATGTAATCACTTTTTATTGTTTCGAGCTTTCCTTTTGGCCCAGTATTGCCTCATCCTTTGAGATCTTGCTTCCCTTTCTCGGCAGAGATGTGGATCGTATGCTTTTGTTCGAGTTTCACTTGGAACCGTTGTTTCTTATCCATGGTGATGGTTTTGGCTGTTTTGTCCATGAGCATGGTGTCTGTAATTTGGAGTTCTACGAGGTCGGTTTCCTTATACCAATGAGGTTTTTATTTATTACGGAAGTGGTCGAAAATCTTTTTGGTTAATCTATTTGAATTCATCCGGAGGATGTGCCCATAAAAATCATATCTCCGTTTTCTTATTGTGTCAAGAGTTTTTCAGTTTTTTTGGTAAAAAGTTTCATTCCTGACATGGATTAATTTGTTGTTATGAAATGTGGGGCCTAAGATTTTGCATATTATCTTTCTTTCCTTGACCTCCAGCCTTTCAAGCGGTCCCTGGGTGGTGAGAGACAATATTTCGACTGCATATAATGCTTCTGGTTTAATTACAGTGTTCCTTTGTAAATTGAAAGGCCAATTCAAGTTTAATTCCCCCAGATTCCATTGCCTTTTTCTCTAACGCATTCTAGCCGATCCATTCCCCAAGATATTTAAATTCTTTGACGATGTCTATGTATTGTTTGCCCACTTGAAGCTCTTTTGGTGTTTTTTTTATGTTGGTCATTATTTTGATCTTTTCAACTCAGATGGTATACATTATTATGTTTATTTTACAATTGTGTAACCAATTGCTTTTCAGATGCAATAAAAGGTATAAATTTATATAAGCCTATTTTCTCATAAATGAAAATAGGCTAAAATAGCCATACCTCCCGTAATAGGCACAATATCAGAACTGTTTTAAAATAGTCCTCTAAAAAAACTGATACTTTTGTCAGAAAGAGTTTTCGATAACTTATGCCTCACCCTTACGCCAAGGGATGAGCAAAATGTTTAGGAAATTATAAAATGGTACTTCTCGTTTGCTAAACATGAGGATGTATTGTAGGTGTACAAACAATTGGCAAATTTAGCGACTTCGAAAAACTTTTCTTTGCTCGGTGCAATCTACCTCCGCCTTCCGGCGTGCCGAGAGGGATTTCTTAAAATGCTGCTACGATCAAAACACGCGTGATTTGAAACACTTCCTCGCATGAAGATTTCTTCCTGATTACGCACGACTTACCAGGAAAACGAACTGAATGTTATCAAACTGGATTTTTCCAATTGCCAAGGATTACAAATAACAAACCACAGGTGGTTTTAACTAACAGGAGAAAACCCCGAGGATTACAAATAAACCACATGTGGTTTTAACTAACAGGAGAAAACGCAGATGTTCAGTGTTTATGACACAACGTGAAAATTTCCATCAGT
Source organism: Meconema thalassinum (assembly GCA_946902985.2). NCBI lineage: Eukaryota > Metazoa > Arthropoda > Insecta > Orthoptera > Tettigoniidae > Meconema > Meconema thalassinum. The sequence goes on along the minus strand of OX336397.1, from coordinate 105,212,651 downwards.
AAATTGATTGATCGGGCTCTTTTTTTTAATCATGTAACCGGGTGTCTGAGGGGTTCATGGCCAAGCTCACTGTAGCTGTTGGAGGTCCGCTATAACTTCGGTGGCATCGCTTCGTCCGGTATCTTTAACGGTTTACCTAGCGTATTTTTTTCCATTTCAATGAACTACGACCTATAACAGTTTTCAGTCTCTACATGATGGGTTAGACAAGGATTTGAAAACTGGTCACCGGGAAAATCACTGTCAAGCCACAGGCCATGGAAACAAGGCTTTATGATTCTAGATCAGAGATCTGTCAAGCCACCTGGACTCAAGTGACCTCTGACCAGTTCTCATGAGGATGTTAGACAAGAATTTGAAAATGGGTCGCCGGGAAAGTCAGGGTATAATAAGTTTGAATTAGTCTCTAAGCAATTAATTTACGAGTCGTAAATACACAGGATACCAGCCACGATGGCCATGAGCACTACCGTGCTAGTATTGAAGTGACAATGCGTTACTAACGCAGTTACCTTCATTTGAAGGTTAAAAGAGACTATACCTGGACTATTTACTTGTCTAATACTCCAACTTTAAAGTGACATTCCATAAGAAGATATTATTTGGCAAGTCATTTGATATTCATTTCACATAGAAGGCGACAACCAACAAGTAAGAAACATCTTCAGTTTATTTTGAAGGTTAGAAGAGGCTATATATCGAGACACTTTACTTGTCTTATATTCCACCTAGAAAGCAACTTTTAATAAGAAGATATTTTTGGGAAGTCAATTGATAATCATTTCATATTACGTATATATATGTTTTTTCACACATTACGTTCACATGCGATTCAGATAATCTACGAGTGAATTATCATTTTGATGGTTTTTTGACTAATTTTTGACAGTAATTGATTTAAGTTTTTTTTTTCGATAAAATTTTCAAATTGAAACTATGATTTACGTACCTTTCTACATATCTACATTTTACGAGAAAAGAAGTCTATATTATTCGAGATATTAATAGAATATCAAAATAGCATTTTTAAGGTATTTTCCATTTGCATGTCAATTGTTGTATTTGATTGTTTTCATTATTTTAAATTTAAACTGTTTTGTTAGGATATCCATTTCCTTGATACTGTTAATTAGTTTTTAACGTCTAGTATTTTTTCACGCTGAGGATGGAATCATTGATATTCCGAAACATGTATGTTTAATACTGTAATTAAACCACATTTTTTAATGTTTGACTACGCGGTTTTAATAAGATACACAAAGTGCTGGTAACTTCGTTATTATATTTTGTAAGTAACTTACAGGGGTGTGCAAACTACTAGACTCAAACAAATAATTTAAATCATTCTCATTTTTTTAATCCAAAATTATTTTAATTTTATTACCTTACTAATTAAAGTTTTCTCCTCTGTGGACTTGCATTTTTTCCATAAGTTTTGAAATTGGAGATTCTAAGGGATACCAGAGCTGTGTCAGTTTTTCTTTCTTTTCATCGACTTCGGAATGTATGCTTTAAATCAGGTTATTTATTTATTTATTTATTTATGTATCGTATGGCTTTTAGTGCCGGGAGTATCCGAGGACATGTTCGGCTCGCCAGAGGCTGTGGATGCTTCAAAAACAGATCTTTTACAAATATTTCTTTTGCATTTAACATATTTTTGTAACAGATCTGATTTGTTTTTTTAATTTAAATTTAGTGTATGTGTTTTTTAGCTTTTAGACAATTACTTTTTTAGAAATAGGTTTGAGAACAACCTTCTTTTATAGGAAAATTTTTCATGCATTGTAAGTCTTTCTATTCTATTCGTATTATTATTTGCGCTGAGGAAGGCCACAATAAAAAGTACATATTAATATTTACTTAAGGTTTTCAATCTTCAGAAATGGCCTGCCACGGTGGGCGAGTGGTCGAAGTGTGTGTTTACTAACCCCCAAGCTTGCAGGTTCGCTCCTGGCCGTGGTAAGTGATTTTTTTTTGAAAGGCGGCAAAAAATTACGACACGCATGTCATACCATGTTGGCATGTCAAAGAACACATTGAATTCAGTAGGCCGTGCTCATAATGGCAAAATTAATCTCGAGAGTTTCCGCCAACACAAAGTTCCTCATTTATGTACTAGAAAGAGCTATAGTGTTCAAGGAGCTTAAGATATCTAACCTCCTTGTCTTTCATAGTGCTTCAAGGAACAATGAAATTAGACATGAAAGCTACCCTTTGGGTGTCAACGAAGCTTGCACCCGGCACCCGAGGCCATAAGATATAATAGTCTAATAATCATAATAATAATAATAATATCGTATGGCCTCGGGTGCCGGGTGCAAGCTTTGTTATTTGACACCCAGAGGGTAGCTTGCAAGTCGAATTTCGTTGTTCCTTGACTATGAAAGTCAAGGAGGTTAGATGTTAGATATCTAACCTCCTTGAACACTAAAGCACTTGTAGAGAAATGAGGAAATTTCTGTTGGCGGAAACTCCCGAGATTAATTTTGCCATTATGAACTCTGCCTACTGAATTCAAATGGGTTCTTTGACATGCCAAAATCGTATGACATGCGTATCGTATTTAATTATTATAAATAATAATAATAATAATTATTATTATTATAAGCCTCCGTGGCTTAGGCGGCAGCACGCCGGCCTCTCACCGCTGGGTCCGTGGTTCAAATCCCGGTCACTCCATGTGAGATCTGTGCTGGACAAAACGGAGGCAGACAGGTTTTTCTCCGGGTACTCCGGTTTTCCCCGTCAAAATTTCATTCCAGCAACACTCTCCACTGTCATCTCATTTCATCTGTCATTCATTTAATAATCGCCCCAGAGGATTGCGTCAGGCCTCGGCAGCCGGCACAATTCATATCCTCGCCGCTAGATGGGGGCTTCATTCATTCCATTCCTGACCCGGTCGGAGACTGGAAGCAGGCTGTGGATTTTAATTATTATTATTATCATCTTCAGGACTTATTAGGCAACAAGGAACAGTGCTAACATTGTCATTTTTTGTTACATAGTGAGGGATTTTAACGCTCTTAAAATATCCGATGACTTCGGCCGGGTTTGAAATCGCGATCTTGGGCATAGCAGTTGAGCATGCTACCGACTACGTCACCGAAGCAGGTGATTTCAATCCATTGTTCACGAATCTTTGAATAGTTCAAGGGAGGGCCATCAGTAATAAAAGACTTCCAATCTCTCTGGTCTGAATTCTCACGAATACTAGAATAAAGTAAACAAAACAAAACGTGTGGCAAGGCCCCTCTTTTAGTGGAAACTGTAGAATATTAGTTTACTGTCAGATGGGTGGTGATTCCTCAGTTTAGGGGCTGCGACAACGCGGTCATGTAGATGATTATGATTGTTGTTTTAAGGGGCCTAACATCTAGGTTATCGACCCCTAATGGTCTGGGTGATAGCGAAAATGACAATGAAGTGGAAACCAGAACGAAAATTAAGTGAGACGGAAAATGCTTACAAAAAGGAACTCAGATTGAAACAACTTGCAAAATGTTCTTACAAAAGGGAATTTAGAACGAAAATATTCACAAAAAAAAAAAAGACGCACAAAATGCAGGCTAGGTTCAAAATACGTACAAAATGCAATGTAGAGTCGAAATAGTCACAAAATGCAATTGAAATTCAAAATGCTTACAAAATGCAAATTAGATCGAAATTACGTACAAAATTTAATTGAAATTGAAAATACACAATGCAATTCAGATTGAAAGATCCCATTTCCAATTCAAAATATTCACGAAGTGCAACTGAATTTCAAAATACTTACAAAATGCAATTGAAATTCAAAAAACTCACTAAAATGCCCTGCACCTACGTTGAAAGACTTACTAAAAAGCAATTTAGATTGCCAATCATTACAAAATGCAATTGAGGTTGAAAACAATCGCAAAATGCAATATAGATCGAAAAAACTTACACAATGCAACGTAGATCAGAAATACCTACAATATGTAGTGTAGTGTAGGGAATGTAGATACACGGGGAGCCAATTAACTAAAACATTCCGGGAATCTTGAAGAGAAAAGGAAATATGATGAAAAGAAAACAAGAGGTCTGACCCCTCGAAGGAGGGATCAGGAAAGATGAGACAAGGGCCAATTAAGGCAGGAAAGGGAAAGACTCCCTAGGCCTCGGATACACTAATACCGTCGGGGTCGGAAAAGAACAGGAGTTGACCAAGGAAAGTCGACAGGAAAGAAGACAGAGGAGACCGGCACAAGTGGAAGCAATGCCAGACTCAGCTGGGGTCCCGTGGTCGCCAACCCATGTCCCTCAAGATGTGAGCCCCGTGCACTTGGGGTGTGTACTGTGTGTAGAATCTGATAACCGGTGTTAATTGTGTTGACTGTATTAGTGTGTGTTATCTGTTTTTAATTTAAGTAAGGACTGCAAACATTCGATTTTCAAGTAGTTCCAATTTTTGCTACCAAACGCAACCGTCAACGACCAGCTAGTTCTGAACTTTGTTACTAGATGCCACCACAGTCGGCTTCGGTCGACGAACGTTGGAACCTAAGAACGTTAGACTAATATGAAAATCCACAGCCAGCTTCCAGTAGACTGACCGGGTCAGGGAATGCAATGCTTGAAGCCCCCCATCTAGCGGCGAGGATATGAACTGTGCCGGCTGACGAAGCCTGTCTCACTCCTCTGGGGCAATGATTAAATCATCACAGAGGAAATGAAATGATAGTGGAGAGTGTTGCTGGAATAAAATTGTGACAGGGAAAACAGGAGTGTCCGGAGAAAAACCTGTCTGCCTCCGCTTTGTCCAGCACAAATCTCACATGCAGTTACCGAGATTAGAATCACGGACCCAGCGATGAGAGGCCAGCGTGCTGCCGCCTAAGCCACGGAGGCTTAGGTTACTGATATTAATAAACATCAATTCCAAAAATTGTTAGTTCCAAACAAGTTCCAGAAAAAAAAAAGGTTTAATACAATGTGAGTATTCTTTTAAGAAAAAACTACATCAATAACTCATTTCTTTATATTTTCTACGTATCCTACGACTCCCCAAGACACATCATGCAACCACCAGGGGGTCGCGACCCACTGGTTGAGAACCCGTGATTTAGAGTAGCCTATTGATTAAACATTTGATAAACTCCCATCGAGTCTAATAATTTTCACACCTCTGTAACTGTCACTTTGAGAAGTGGTCATTGAGAAACAATACGTGTGTGGAATTGTCGCTGGTTTACTAAGACAGTAAGGTTATTGTGGGAGAAGGGGTCATTAAGAAAGGAAAGTTGGAATGGTAAAGGTGAAGTTAGTCGTAAAAGAACATTTTATTGAGACATTTGAGTGCTCTGTATAATAGTCCTAGTTCTCAGCTGACAATACAACTGTTGTTTCTGGAGCGCTTTAGTGATGGCGGGGGTCTATTGGAAGTCCAGGGCCGTGAAGAGCAACCACGGGCCCTGGAGCTAGACCAGTGGTTTCCAACTTGTAAGGGTTTGAGGGCTTAAATGAGAACTTCAGGTAAGGTTGCGGGCTGCACTTTAATAATAGGCTAATTTTCATAAAACTACAATTCCATAAAGGCGTTAAATTAAAGATACCGAAGTCCCAAAAAATTCGTTTATGTTCGACGATGTCGAAATATAAATATTATATGTCAGAAAACTGTATCATAAATTCATAATGAGGATCATTATAGTACTATTTTTCATTATGGAACAGTTTCTACCACCAATCAGAGCTCAAGAAACAGTTGTGTGACGAATTAGGTAGTGTCATAGTGGGGTATTCGAGGAGGCTATGGTCGAATACAAGGTATTCTCTGCGTCCCATGCGCTCTGTTCAGTACATAAAACTGGCGAAATCTTGACAGATATTTATGAATATTTATGTTCGACCATAAAATAGTTATAATTATCGTCGAACATGAACAGTCATATACCACTCGCCTATAATGGTAATTAGGACACTCTTATGGAAATAATAAAACTCCCTTCGCTCGTTTTATAAACATACTCTTGTCTTAATTATTGTCATTATAGGATCATTGCATAATGTACTATTTTATGAAGAACAATCTACAATGTAAATTTACCCGACCATAAATAATGGATTTGTTTCTTTTCCAGGGTGAAGTTCAAGGCTAGGAAGGAAATAAGGGCTGACCAAAACTAAAATAAGAGCATTTTTCATGCCCGGGTCAAAAATACCCATGCGTCAGTCCTCGTGGATTAACTATAGTTCTGATTTTCTTTGAAACTATTTTCGAATATATTTCGCTACCGTATATTAAGTCCTTAAATTATTAACCCTACAATACTAACATAAGCGCAAAATTTACGTGTATGAATAATTTAACTGCCGGCCCCGTGGTGTTGGGGTAGCGCGCCTGCCTCTCACCCGGAGGCCCCGGGTTCGATCCCCGGCTCCGTCAGGGATTTTAAAACTGACGTGAGGGTTGGAACGGGGTGCACTCAGCCTGGTGAAGACAATTGAGTAGCTGTCCGACAGTGAGACAGCGCCCCGATCACGAATACGAAGATTAACGGCCGAGAGGACCCGACGCGCTGATCACTCGTCACCCCAATATCTGCAGGCCAAATGGCTGGGCAGCGGTCGCTTGGTCGGCCTTAGCCCGTCATGGGCTGTATAGTGCCAGGGGTTGTTAATTTAACTGCTTAAGAATTCCCTCTATATCTTTCCCCACCTTACCATATTCCAGCAGTGCTTCTACTGGTCTATGGTGGTGATGTAAATGCTTTTGTCATTAATGCCAATCAGTTCTAGAGGCACAATCATGAGGCAAAGAATTGCCTGAAAACTATCCTTGAATTTAACTTAACATATTGGTTTCTCCATGGCAATAACAAAGAGGTGTGGAATTAGATGTAGATATGTCACATCACTTCAGAGGGATTATAAAACTAACCTCATAGAAACTAGAGGCAGTAAAGGAGGCTGGGGAGATTACGTACTGCTATTTACGTCAAAGTAAACGATTTCTGTATTCATTGTATTTAAAATGGAACTTAGCGTATTAAACTTCAAAGACCACAGATGATTCAGTGTATACAGGGTGTTCGCAGCAAGCCCTACTTTGTGCTGTAACTCGTATGTTTTTCAAGATATTTTAATTTTGACACTTGCTTTGGAAAGTACTTTTCAAGCTCTAAAACTTATGTTTCGTTGGTTTTTGTGTGAAGTTCACGCATAACGGGCTCATCAACTTTTTGTGGCACGGTTTAGGCAGTTTTTTGCCCAAATCGGTTTTTTGATATCACCTATCGAAAGAGAGACATCGAATTAGTCGAATTGGGCACCAAAATATTAGTTTTTGCCCAAATCAAACTCGCATAATGCGCGTTTGTGTTTGGATTGGTTCAACCGGGCCGGGCAGAGGCAGGTCGCATGCTGTAAGCGGACGAAAATCTAAACACAAACACGCATTATGCGAGTTTTATTTGGGCAAAAACTGATATTTTGGTGGCCAATTCGACTAATTCGATGTCGCTCTTTCGATAGGTGATGTCAAAAAACTGATTTGGGCAAAGAAGTGTCAAAACCATGCCACAAAAAGTTGATTTGCGCGTTATGCGCGAACTTCACACAAAAACCAACGAAACAAATGTTTTAGAGCTTAGAAAGTACTTTCCAAAGCAAGTGTCAAAATTAAAATATCTTGAAAAACAAACGAGTTACGGCACAAAGTAGGGCTTGCTGCGAACATCCTGTATAAATAGTGTTACATACGAAATTAATTTCAATCATTTAACTAATTGATGCCTTAGTCCAAAGTTCATAATGTACGTAAATTTAACGTATTATTAGTATTATGCATCAATTGAGTAATGTTACCCAAAATTGTGTTTACCTTCAGGTCCTTGCAGACACTCAAGCTCGATGGTGTAATCCCAGCCTTCGAGAGAGGACGGCTCAACACCAGCTGCTGTATCCTCCATGGTTCACATCCAGCAACACACTCGGTAACACGCGGGCAAATCACTGCTCACCTTATCAGACGAGATAATCGATCTATCGATAATGTCCATCAGCACTGAGATAAGTCAGTCAAACAAAACACTCTAAACGTTATAAACTTTACAGTGTTTATCCTCCCTGACGAAACGCTTCATCCCAAGTTACACCTGAAAATAAGTACAAGTTGTCCTTCAATTTTTATTTACGGTCTTTGGGGTATCGCATTCATTTAGCTCTGTGTACTTGGGTGTGTGTCTTAACCTGTTTTAGTGTGTTTATTATATGATGATAATGATAATTGTTCTTTTAAGGGGCCTAACATCTAGGCTATCGGCCCCTAATGGTTTGGGTGATAGTGAAAGATGAGATGAGAATGTTAACTATTACTAATACTAATTACAAACTTACATACTAGAAGAAGAAATAGTAAACAAATTAAGGATAAGGCAAATAAAGGACAGGAAGAAAAGAAATGCCCTCAACCCTTGAAGAATGAGGATTGAGGGACTTTGAAGGAGAGCCATGAAAGGCAGAAAGGAGAGGAAAAGGAGAGGGCCCGCCCCAAGGTCAAAGGAAAATGGGGGGGGACTGACCCAGCTCAGGAATATCTCGGGGTTGCCAGCTCCCAAACTCACCTGCCGTGAGCCCTTGAGGGTGTAGCATTATCCAGGATGCACCAGTAGTGGTGGGTCTACATACACCCTGTCTCCTTGAGGGCCTTGAGCAGAAGGCAGGAGATAACATGAAAAGAAAAAGAAGGCTGACCCCTCGAAGAAGGAGGGTATCAGGAAAGATGAGACTAGAACCAATTAAAGCGGGAAAGTGAAGAACTCCCTAGGCCTCTGATACCCTAATACCGTCGGGCTAGGAAGAGAACAAGAGTTGACCAAGTGAGGTCAATAGGAAAGAAGACAGAGGAGCTTGGTGCAAGTAAGTGGAAGCAATACCGGACTCAGCTGGGGTCCCATGGTTGCCAACCCACGTCGCACTAGATGTGAGCCCCTGGGAGGGGAGCTTAATATAAGTACTAGCCCAGCATTCCCCTGAAGTAGATGGGAGAAACCACAGATAACAAGGTTGGCTGAGGTGGAAGTGGAACACGAAGCACTGTGGTGATGATCAAGAATGCTAGCCATTATCACGAGGTGGTATTTATATTAAACTAGTGAGTACTCGTGCTTCGCTACGGGTCATAAATAAATTAAAATGTGAAGGTGACAGTTAAAACAGAGGATAGGCGAGATGCTGCGCGGAGGGAGAGTAAGGATGGAACATTTTGTCCAACTACACCGCCCGGCGTTGACCGTGTTTAATAGCAACAAATTTACGTTTTACTCGATAACCGTTGGAGATGCACTATAAGTGATTAGGATCTTTCGGATAGAAAATTAAATTTTAAACCTCGTACATGCCATCAAAAGTTTGGAATTTCTTAGCGTTCTCTTTTTATTTGAAATGTAAATATGAAAGTTTGAAACCAAAGGCTGTAATGACGTCACTAAAATGGTCGCCATCCTTAAATAGTGCAAAGTATCGAAATCAAACGTAGCCTATATATTTACCAGGTAAATCAGCTACGTCCAAGTAAAATTTCATGTAAATCGGACCAGTGGTTCTTGCGTGATTGAGTAATACACAGACACACACCATCTAATTTTTATATATTTTGTAAGAGGCCCTGTGCCAGAAATTCGGCGTTTAACCACCCATCCGTCTGTAATGTAATGCAGGTTGGACGCGACACAGTTCTTGCAGGGGCCATCCATCATGTGTATTTATTTAAACGAACTTGATAAATAAATAAATTGATTTCAGTTGACTTTTCATGAAATGCAAGATTTTCCTTGCAGTACTTCTGTCGATTTTGACCTACTTTGGACCGCATTGAGCAATCTGCCGACTTGCCAATCTCTTCTTATCCTCCCAGAATGTCTTCATGCGTTCGATGAGTCCTTTCTTCAGACCAGATGACTTGGTTTTTGAGCTTGGTTTTTCCTGAAACCTTTTACATTTATCAAACTTCCTTCGAAACAGTGATTTGTTGAGAATATCTTCTTGAGTGATGCGAACTTCTTTGAGATCTGCTCTTGTTTCCTTAAACCATTTTGTGGTGGACTTTGATTTGCTACTCTAAGTGAATATCCTTTTGGTTAACCTATTGCTGCTCATTCGTATGAGGTGGCCATAAATGTAATCGTTCTCTTACGCATCGTGTCCGTAAGTTTCTCGCCTGGTTGTACAAGTCACTATTCCTCCGTCTCCTCCATAAGACATCAGAGCTCTGTTCTTCGTTCTTTCTTTTCTAACTCTTTTATTTCTCCTTTCTTGTGTGTTTAAAGTAAGGCATTCAGAACTCTAAAGAGCTTCCGGTTTAATCACAGCGGCATCATGTAACTTGGCTCTGAAGGTTATGGCTTTCTTGTTATACCTATTCTGAGTTAATCGATATGCAGTTACCATCTTACAAGCTCTGACCTGTACTATTGAGACGATTTGGAAGATATTTGCACAAACCGTACCTTCTAATTCTCTCTGGTTTAAGATAATATATCATTGGTTCCCTTTTAACTACTGCGGCTGTAAGAGACGCCGGGGTTCCTGGATTTTTCCCCGAAGGGCATCCTTAACGTGCCAGTAAATCTACTGACACGCCTCCCTCACGTTTGCGCACCTTTAAATGCCAACTGACTGCTCATGAATTCGATCCTGCAGGTGAGAACGTTACCGCTGAGCCATGCAGCCAGTCTCTGGTTTAAGAGCTTGAGTTTTGTGAAACACACATTGGTATTTTATATTGATTTGTGCTTTAACTGCCACCTCCTTTCCAATCCTCATCTGAATTACAAATATACGCACTAATACAGCCATCACAATAACAAGTTATCAGACAATCTCCACACACTCAAATGCACGGGGTAAAATACCCGCGATATCCAAACCACTCCAATGAAAATTTCCATTACGAGTTCACTCCTGCCATTGCTCCCATCTAGGTTGGTTGGTTGGTTGGTTCCTTAGTTTAGGGGCTGCGACAACGCGGTCATGTAGCCCCGTGTACTTTGGGTGTGTGTAGAATCTGTCTGATAACCGGTGTTAATTGTGATGGCTGTATTAGTGTGTGTTATCTGTTTTTAATTCAAGTAAAGGACTGCGACGATAATTTCAAGTAGTTCCTACTTTCGCTACCAAATGCTACCGTCCACGACACCTAGCTGTAAACTACGCTACTACTAGATGCCAACGCAACCAGTGCCGGATGACGAACGTTGGAACTTAAGAGCATTAATCAAACCAAACCTACAAATTTTGGCGTCACATAAGTGTAGTTAGATTTATGGTATGGTAAAGAACCTTCCACTATGACATGGGACCACTGGCTTTACTTCCCCTTCGAAGAAAGGCATACAAGGATTTCTAACACTCTAAAAATAATCCGACGACTTCGGCCTGGTTTGAACCCGGGACCTTGGGCATAGAAGCTCAGCATACTACCAACTACGACACCGAAGCCGCGAAATAATGAACGTTAACGTCTGTGATGTTATCGCCCGAGTATTGTTTATACTGTGGTATTATTAGCGTGATACGACAAGATTGAACAACTCATGTGTGGTAACATAGAAAGGTAAGCCAAACAACTTTGTAAACACCATCAAGTGAATGACGCAATCAAACAGAAGAAACTTACACGCTTGTACGTTAACAGGCATATTACCGGAATAAACCTGCAATCAAAGCCACCAGAGTAATCACGATCTCGTGAAGAGAGAGAGAGAGGTTGGATAACAATATACTAGACGCATGCTCTTGGGAAATATTACACCAATATTATCTCGTAGGATCTGGTCAAATTGTATCTTGTGTTTGAGTCTTCAGTTTTGACTGGTTTGATGCAGTGCTCCATGCCTCCCTGTCCTGAGCTAATCGTTTCATCTTTACACAGCTACCACACCTTACATCAGGGGCGTGGTGGCGTAGCGGTCAAGCTGTTGGCCTCTCACCAAGGTTCGATTCCCGGTCAATGCATGCGAGATTTTCGAAGTAAAATACCATGTCTTGTGGTTCGGATTCCACGTAAAAAGGAGGTCCCGTGGCTCATGATCGCATGATTAACGGTCACGTAAATCAGAAAGCTTTTACCCTTACATTCGAGGCAACCTGTTTTAACATATTCTAACCTTGGTCTACCCCTACATTTCCTTCCCATAACTAATTTTTCTATTCCTGGATTACTTAGTATGTGTGTCCTACCAATCTATCTCTTCTCTTCATTAACAGTCGCTCCTGGCTGTGGAAAGTAATTTTTGAAAGGCGGCAAAAATTACTACACGCATGTCATACGATTTTGGCATGTCAAAGAACCCAATTGAATTCAGTAAGCCGTGTTCATAATGGCAGAATTAATCTCGGGAGTTTCCGCCAACACAAAGTTCCTAACTTCTCTACTAGAAAGCGCTATAGTGTTCAAGGAGCTTAGATATCTAACCTCCTTGACTTTCATAGTGCTTCAAGGAACAACGAAATTCGACATGCAAGCTACCCTTTGGGTGTCAAATAACAAAAGCTTGCACCCGAAACCCGAGGCCATACGATATTATTATTATTATTGAGTCGCCAGAAACATATCTCCTCTCCCACTCGTTGTAATACCTACTCAATTGTAACCCTATCTGATCATCATTCTGCTGTAACACCACATTTCAAATGCTTCTATTCTCCTCATTTCTGCTGCACCAACAGTCCAAGTTTCACTTCCATAGAGCCCCACGCTCCAGACAAAGGCTTTCAAAAATTACTTCCTAATACTTAAATCTGTATTTGATGTCAACAGATGTAGAAATGCTTTTCCCTGCCCGAGCCAACCTACTTTTTATATCCTCTTTGGTTCGTCTATTATTGTTTAATTTGCTTCCAGACGTCCCCTACTTTCTTTAGCTTTTCACCTATCAACAATTTGACGTCCATAGGGGTTTCTGATTTATTTCGACTGCAGTCCATTATTTTTGTTTTACATTTGTTAATTTTCCATCGTGAATTCTTTCCTCAAGACGAAGTTCATACGTTTTAAAAACGCAAATTTTATCTACTAAAAATCTAAATAGTTACGACTTACGGCTAGTTCTATCACAAAATAAAAATCACTAAATGTACTAAAACACGAAGATAAAGATCTACAGGACTCTGTCCAAAAGACAGAAAGGAAACTCTTGACATTTGAGAATGCTGTGAAATGAAAATCCACTGCCTGCTTCCAGTCTCCGACTGGGTCAGGAATGGAATGAATGAAGCCCCCATCTAGCGGCGAGGATATGAAGTGTGCCGGCTGCCGAAGCCTGTCGCACTCCTCTGGGGCAATGATTAAATGAATGACAGATGAAATGAAATGATAGTGGAGAGTGTTGCTGGAATGAAATTGTGACAGGGAAAACCGGAGTACCCGGAGAAAAACTTGCCTGCCTCCGTTTTGTCCAGCACAGATCTCACTTGGAGTGATCGGGATTTGAACCACGGACCCAGCGGTGAGAGGCCGGCGTGCTGCCGCCTAAGCCACGGAGGCTCTTTGAGAATGCTGTGCTGAAACATATTTGGGTCAGCGAGGGATGACGGAGAGTGGAGGATAAGGAAAAACCCAGAACTTGAGGAATTTTACAAATCGCTGGACATTGTGGCAGTGATTAAAGACAGGAGGATATGGAAACGTAATGCGTCGAGAAGGCCAGATAACCAGGCAGGTGGCGGAAGAAGACATCTGAGGCAAAAGACCAAAGGGAAGACCAAGGTTGAGATGGATAGATGGGGTCAGAGGGGAAATGAGCAGGGTGGGACTAACCGGAGAAGAATACATGGATCAAAGAAGGTGGAGGAGGCTGATTGACGGAATACGTGCCATTTCGTCCAGCAACAAATTTCCTTGAAAAACGTGCCCTTTCGTCCGGTTCGGGTTTACAAATTATTTCACAAGTTAACGAGTGCCATCTTGTCCAGATAAAATGTTGACAAGGGTTGAGGCAGTGCAGTTAATAGTGAGTATATTATCTTATACATAATACCGTTAGGAACTTTTTGTTCAGTGAACTTCTTTCTTATTATAAGTCCAATTTTGATGATTGAGGTGTCAAATTAAAGGGAACATTCCCTAGATGTTTCGAAAGAACATGATTTCCCTAAATTCCCTTAGGGCTCCCTCCCCAAAGCCCTTCAAAGTCCCATGTAATTTTAATGAATATACACATAGTCCTGCTTTATGATAAGCTATTTAAAAAGATGTTTTAGTAAAGCAACTTTGGATATATTTTAATTATCACCTGATTTATGTAAATATTTGTTTTTATCGTCACTATGGTGTTTACATTATAAGCATTTCATTGTAAATTATAGTTGACTGGTGGCAAACAAGCGGAGCGAGTGACGTCCATTATTACAAACTTACAAATTACTTATTTCTAACGAGAAACTCAATTAAATGAATCTGTTATTGTAGACCTGTCAAACTGTCAATCTTAGGTATTTGGACAAAATAGCACTAGTGGGCCGGTAGAGAGTTAACCACCTGCCTCTGTTCGTGGAATTTGGACGAAATGGCACCTGGACGAAATGGCACGACACGGATTGGCGGAGCCCAAGACCGACTACGGTTTATGTGGCCAACCTAGTAAGTAATGTACTAAAAACTACAGTTCTGCGAAATAAGTCAAATGATGAGTATAAAGCCTGAAGGTCTAACAAAAAAAAATAAAAATTAGAGGGCATAATTTGGTGGTTAATGGAGGCCGGGATGAGACCAAAGCATTGAGAGAAGTAGAAAAAGGGGACCTTTGTCTGCAACAAACCTTACCAGGGAACGCAATGTAACCATTGTCAAAACCATTCATCTGGACGCGTTAGACTAACCATTGTCAAAAACCATTGGATTGGATAAAACAAAGATTACAATGGTCGGGTGTAGGTGCGGCCCTTGGCCGCGGGAAGCTAGCGGGGCACAACTGACAAAAAAATACATAATTCCCAGATCAATTTTGAATCAGAAAAGGCATTTAATGCAAATTTCATAAGTTAATTCCTCGCCCAAGGTTCACGTCTCCTGCACCGATACCAAAAAAAACTGTGATATATGCTAAATTGAAGGGCCTAAGTACAATATTGTCGATCTCTAGCTGGCACCATTAAACTGTCCCCATTTCACCGCCTTCAGCTATCATATCGCTCAGTCCGTAGAGCACAGGGTGCCACACTCGTTTCTCCATTCGCTAGGACAACAGATTATGAATCTGGGTTCTACAATCGCTCTGCTTGACTTTGGAATGACCTACTTCATAAAAGACCTTCCTCCACGACAATTTTGCCGCAAAGTGAAGGCTCTAAATGGACTAAAACACCATGTACATTTAATTTATATATAATGTAACTTTGTATGTGAGTGGGAGTGTGTGCGTGTATGTATGTGTGCGAGCAAGAGCGTATATGTGTGTGTGCGCGCGAGTATCTTCACATTTATTTCAGAATCGTATGATCTAGACTGTCATGTACAGCAGATTATGAGTTTGTAGCAATGTAAAGTTGTAAATTGTATATGTGTAACACATCAGATTTGTATAGATTTAATGAACGTAGATGGAGACACTGCTCTATATGTGGGTCTTATCTATATATCTTTCATCTATCTGCCGTCCATAAATTGTAGGCACAATTTTTGGTAAATACATAATAATCAAATCACAATTTAACAATTTCTCATCTGTAGGAAAGCACGGGTATTAGAACTAGTAATATATGAAGTGTAATTAGAATTCCCTGCCTTGTTCTCGAACCTGATCACTAGCGGTACCAGCACAGCACTATATCACACGTGTGGCCCAAGAGCCTGTTGCTTGCCGACTGAACCTACAGACAGGCAGACGGTCTGGCCAGCAGGTCTGTGCGCGTCACGCATGGGAAAACACGGGAAATGCAGGCACTGAACTCTCACATCTTATTGCACCTATTCTTATATAAAAAACACTTTCCTATTTATTGTTCAGGAGACCAACAAACAAAGCATAAAAGCAAAACATTGCAAAAAAGCAAGAAGCAAAATCAAAATTGCAAAAAAAAAACCACCAAGAAGCAAAAAGCAAAACATTGACAAAAAACAAGGAGCAAACGGCAAAACATTGCAAAAATAAAGGCATGATACAAAAAGCAAAAGAAAACGTAAAACATTGCACAATAGAGCAAGAAACAAATGGCAAAACATTGCAGAAAAGCAAGAAGCAAAACGAGAAAACATTGCAGAAAAAAGCAAAACATTGTAAAACCAGAAGAAAAAAACAAAAGCAAATCAAAGCAAAAAGGAAAGCAAAGAAAAAAACGAAACAATGAGAAACAAAGCAAAGCAAAGCAACAAGCAAGAGGCAAAAAGCAAAACAAAGCAAGAAGCAAAAATCAAATCAATGCGAAAAGCAACGCAAAGAAAGAGAGAGAGGGGGAAAGGTGGTTTCTTTAGGGGCTTTCCGACATTATGGTCATGTAGACCCGTGTATTTTATGTGTGCCTGGAATTTGTCTGATAACCTGTGTCATTGTGATGGCTGTGTTAGTGTGTGTGTGTATTTGTATTTCAGATTTGGATTTGGAAGGAAGCGGCCGTGGCCTTAAGTTAGGAACCATCTTGTCATTTGCCTGGAGTAGAAGTGGGAAACAACGGAAAACCACTTCCAGGAAGGAAGGAAGCAAGCTTGTAGTTTTACGTGACCGTTAACTCGCGATCTTGATCCGCGGGACCTACAATTTTACGCGGAATCCGAACCACAAAACGTGATATTTGCCTTCGAAAATCTCACATGCACATGGAAAGAAGAGACAAGGGCCAATGAACGACACCCTAAACCTCGGATACTCTAATACCATCGGGGTCGAAGGAGAACGAGACTTGGTGAGAGGCAAGCAGCTTGACCACTGTTCCATGTACCTTCTCTCTTGGATAATTGCAGTCATCTTCTAAAAGCTAGATGTATCTCTTGAAAAGTGGCCCTCACTTCCTGCCAAATGTTGGGCCCAGCCTAGAACTTTCCCTGTTCGACACCGCGAACCAGCTGTTAAATTCATTTATTTCCATGACATTCCGAATGTTGGTCAATTGTATCAACTGACTGGACGTATTTCAGTTAAAAATAATTATGAGTGAAACCAGCACCCGTTCCTGGACAGGATTACATTGCACAATACTGATCTCAGGTAACAGTGCGGGTTTTATAATCCATAAGAAATTAAATTATTTTTACAAATTGGATGGCTCAACTAGAATTATTTCTATTAACATTATCGTGTTGGAGGCCATTTTCAGCCTATTTTCATTTATGAAAAAAATAAGCTTATGAGATCACCTTTTGTCCGTGTGTGTGTGTGTGTGTGTATGTGCGTTGCGTCCGTGTGTGTAAGTCCCCGCCCTAAAATAACTTCTAAACGGCTGGAGTGATTTCAATGAAACTCTGTAAGGTCTTAGTACTATTTGGCCGACCCCGACCGTGCACTTCAGATTTTATTACGTCTCACCAATCCAACATGGCGGCTGTGCGAAATATTTCACCGGCATTCTATATCTCCGAAACTATTACTCATATCACCCTGAAATATTGTGCGGTGATCAAGGGCACTACTAGACGTTCACCTATGTAACATTCAAAAACCTGTACAATACAATACGAACGTTGCAGCCAAGCGAAGTTGAAGCATTTAAATGGACTTTTCTCGCGATTTAACCATCCGAACGCAGTGAAACTTTGTACAGCACATGCCTATACAATTTGTAATGCACTGACATCTAATTTAGTTCAATTGTTTCCATAACCACAAGGTGACAGCGGTGCGAAAATTTAAAATCTATACAAATCTAACATGGCGACCATCCGAAATATTTATACTGTTCTCAATATCTACGAATGTATTACAGCAATCGAACTGAAATGTTGATAGAGGCAATTAATATAAGTAGGATATATGAAAACAGTCTGTATAGTTCTTCACGGAACTACTTGTTCAGTGTTGCCTACGTAATCGCACTTTAATGTCTTTCAGTCTACAAACAGGAATGTATCCAATTGTGATTACATGAAACTAATAAATACACTTTGAAGACCAGTTTCGATCGTCAAGCGATCATCGGATGCTTTAAAATCTGTGTCTACAGTATGGGTTATAATATTGTTACGTGTCACCCCCCTAGTGGCACTTTTGTTAACTGGATTACGGTGGGTAGGAAGCACAACCCCAATTACTGCTTAAAGAAGTAATTAACTTTATTGCAGCCAGAAAAGTACACTACTCATCAGCAATTACAGACAATAGGAACCTTACTCCAGTTTCCTCAAGTCTCTTGCTTGCGGAGAGCTCTTGCCCCTTTCACTTGTCAACAAACCACAGAAGTTAATCCTGCCGCTAATGAGCCTAGTGGCCTTGACAGAACTACATGCAACTTCTTCCTAATGTGCGCCTACTACAGTACTTACGACCACTTGCTGCGCGCTGTTCACAAGCTGGGAGAAACAATGTCACTGGATTTCGACACCACAATATCTGACACTCAGAGAAAGCACACTCACTCAGAACACGGCAGTCCCCTGTATGTTCCTCACTTCGCCGCTACACTAGGGGTTTCGCAAGTCACCACACTTCTGTCGCTCAGAATAAACGCTCACACTAGCTCGTAAAACACAACAACAACCCCTGTATGACAGGTCGCACTTATATAGCAGACCGGTGACTCAATACATGCTTCCAGATCCATCCAGGGTTCACGGCTTCTCGAGGTTTCCATCGCTGGTCCAGTCACGAATATTCTGGACTATCCCTTTGTCTTAGTAGCCCTGTTGCATAAGGCACACGCAATACAGGAGGCAGGCCACAGCCCAGCCCCTGGGGCAGTTGTGACTCAAGCGGCGAGCGATGACACAAACTCACAGCCGTAACAATATTTACAGTATGTACACTTATTTAGTTGCAGTAGTAATTATACTAGCCTAACTAGTCAAAATATGAGAGTTGTTGATGAGATACTGATAGTGGTGATAGCATATTTTTGTCAGTAATAGGAAACCACCCATTACAATTGGGTACAATCGAGTTGACCGATTGAAAAACATTAAATTTCGATTTTTTAAAATCACATCTTATATTCCAAGCCATTTAATGGCATCAAAAACAAAAACAAGCTAAGGTATTAATTGACAAGTGTGATGGGATTTCATATAAATAAATAAATAAATGTTGGGAACCATCCCAGGATTTGCCTGTTATTAGCAAAGCCGGGAATCAAACCCGGATCTCCGGGGCTACAGCCAAGGCCGCTAGCCGCTACGCCACGAGATGGCCAAAAGTGATTCAGTAACAGGGATGTTTGGGAGAACCGTGAAAACTATGAAAGAAATGTAGGAAAACTGGCGATGTATCCACTAGTTTTCACACCTCCATAGTAACAGTAGTAGGCCAAGTTTCCATTTCATACACACCCTAAATCAGGGGTGCACAATCCGCGGCCCTCTGTCAGTTTATGTGGCCCGCGGATAAATATTTTATAGTATTGAAAAGGTGAATATATACAGGGTACAAGGGACGTGTAAGGGATGGGTATAGTTTAATTTGAGATAGGGAACCTGGGGTCGGAATGGCCTCCTAACCCCAGAAAACAGGCTTGTTTCAGGCCCTCTGCTCCATTCCTCTTGCCAATCGATAGTTCCGTCGTCTGTAACTACTACAGAAACACATGTAACTCATTGATACTAATAATCAGAAGGCAATTAATTTACAGAATCAACGATACCGTAGTTTAAAAAAATCGACACGGAATAAACACGCACTGTGATTACGCCCCCTCCTTCCCCTCTAAAAATAAAGAAAAAGAAAAAAAAATGAAGGCATGGCAGGAGAAACGAACCCGGGACCACCGGGGCACGGTGGACGCGCCAAGACCGCTGACAGCGAAAGAGTGCCTGACCTCAGAGAACCGCATGGCGCGCTTGCCTACTTTACAGGGGCGTAGGGCCTGAAACAAACCTGTTTACTGGGGTTAGGAGGGCATTCCGACCCCAGGTTCCCTATCTCAAATTAATCCTATACCCATCCCCAACACGCCTCTTAAGGGTACTAAAGTATATAAATGACACCCTGTGAATTGTGAATGATGTTATTCCCATTATTGTAGGCCCTAGTTGAATAATAAGAACATTATAAAAATGTTTCGTTAAGAGTAAATTAAAAAGTAAACAATTATAGTACAGATTTTCATTTTTTTTTTGTAAAATTAAAAATTTTACAACCTTGTGATAATATTTTATTTTGTAGACCCCTAAACCTTTTCTAATTAGGAGTAAGTTGATTGCAAATCAGTAATTTGATAACTTAATAACGCAATTTTCCAAAAAAAAACTTCAAAAATGGATTTGAACTATTTAGAGGACGCAAAAATAGTATTGAAACAAGTTTTTTGTCTGCTGGTGAAATAGGTTATTCAGATAATAGTGTAATTAGCTTTAGCGGTAGGGCTTGGCAAGAGCCTATGTGGAAAGGTAACTTGCGACCCGCCACTTATTACGTAAAAATAAAATTGCCGCCCCCCCCCCCCCCCCCACTTATAACAAGGTTGAGTACCCATGCCCTAAATGATTCCCTTCCTTGAAAGCAGCAACAACAACAACAACAACAACAACAACAACAACACGCCTATAGAGATGAAGTGTTCAGAACACAACATCAACAGTTCATTTCAGGAATGCAATTTATTACAATATGTAAAATATCAGCAGAACCTTCCCACCACTTTGGTCATACTCCAGTTCCAAAGGCCTTCAAGCTGAAAACCTTTCCTTTCGAAGCTTGTACTCGCTCATATCAATAGAAACCGTGACTAACTGTTAATATTTATCAATAAACTCACCAGTATCAGGCAACGTATACTGTATCTACAAAATTATTCACAGCCCAAGGTCGCGTGTTCAAATCCGGCCCAAGTCGTCGGATTTTTTAAGAGTGTAAAAAATCCCTCAGTGTGCCTTCCTTCGGAGGGGAAGTAAAGCCGTCGGTCCAATGTCATAGATTTATGGCATGTTAAAGAACCTTCCACTAATTACACCTGTGTGAAGCAAAATTGTATAGGTTAGGAATGTAAACAACGCTCTTAGGTTTCTACGTTCGTTGCCAAGAGCCGACTGCGGTGGCGTCTAGTAGTCTAGTTCTGAACTAGGCCTAGTAGTCGTTGACGGTGGCGTTTGGCGGCAAAAGTAGGAACTATTTGAAAAATTCAAAGTTGCAGTTCTTACTTGAATTAAAAAACAGATCACACACACTAATACAGTCATCACAATTAACACCGGTTATCACACAGATTCTACACACACCCAAAGTACACGGGGCTACATGACCGCGTTGTCGCAGCCCTTTAAATGAGGAACCAACCAACCAAGTGTTTCTATCAGGCTGATCGGATCCTCAAAACTCGCAAGATCCAAGCCAGCACTACAGGTATATTGAGGCGTAGCAAGCAATATGAGGAGCGAGGTAGTTTGTCAATACTTTCCACATTAATTAGTAAAGAAAGCTTTCCAGTCTGTCAATACAAATTGTGCCGAATTTCAATTAGGCGGGAAACATTTACAGCCCTAGCCTGAAAGAAGTTAGATATTCCCAAGGGATGATTAACATGTTTTCAGAATTATAAGCATAGTCTATTATTATATTGGTTGGTTGGTTCTTCAGTTTAGGGGCTGCAACAACGCGGTCATGTAGCCCCGTGTACTTTGGGTGTGTGTAGAATCTGTCTGATAACCGGTGTTAAATGTGATGGCAGTATTAGTGTGTGTATCTGTTTTTTAATTCAAGTAAGAACTGCAACTTTGAATTTCTCAAATAGTTCCTACTTTTGCCGCCAAACGCCACCGTCAACGACTACTAGGCCTAGTTCAGAACTAGACTACTAGACGCCACCGCAGTCGGCTCTTGGCAACGAACGTAGAAACCTAAGAGCGTTGTTTACATTCCTAACCTATACAATTTTGCTTCACACAGGTGTAATTAGTGGAAGGTTCTTTAACATGCCATAAATCTATGACATGGGACCGACGGCTTTACTTCCCCTCCGAAGGAAGCATACTGAGGGATTTTAACGCTCTTAAAAAATCCGACGGCTTCGGCCGGGTTTGGACCCGCTATCTTGGGCATAGAAGCTCGGCATGCTACCGACTACGCCACCGAAGCCGCTATTATAATTATTAGGTTATGGGGTTTGAAGCCATTTTTCAATGTTTCCTTAGTAAACAAAAGTTTGGTGCTTTTCTGTCGGACAACACTAATGTACCCAAAAGAGTTGGGTTATGCACTAATCCTGAAATAAATTACATGTACGTATTTATTACATGTATTTATTAATCTCATGTAATTTTTTTCAGGATTAGTGTATAACCCAACTATTTTGGGTACATTCGTGTTGTCCGACAGAAAAGCACCAAACTTTTGTCTATTATTAGCATATTCTCGTATGCTAAGCATGCGTAACCTTTGTAAGCATACACCAATTGGGAAATGTATTGAATTCGAATCATTTCTCTTTGCCCGGTTAAGTCTACCTCCGTCTTCCGGCGGGCCGAGAGGGATATTTTTGATTTGCGTTGTCCGCGCAACACAGTTTCCGTTTTATAAAGGGATTAAATG
The DNA here is from genome assembly GCA_946902985.2 of Meconema thalassinum. Taxonomy (NCBI): domain Eukaryota; kingdom Metazoa; phylum Arthropoda; class Insecta; order Orthoptera; family Tettigoniidae; genus Meconema; species Meconema thalassinum. The sequence goes on along the minus strand of OX336397.1, from coordinate 105,190,020 downwards.
AGCGAGTTTTGTATCAAAGTTGAACAACTCTTATTTTTTGTCAGTTTTGTGATCTTGGTTCACTCCTATGTGACTTTTTATGCTGAATGCGAATATACAACTGTTCTTCTTGAAAAAAAAAAGGAAAAAAAAGACAGAACTTAGGGAGAATAGCAAGTATTCACTCAGTTCAGAATCAAAACATGGACAGTTCCACCATAGTTTCGTTTCAAAAAATGGCAACTGCTTCAGTAGCCAATGATGATGATGATGATAATGATAATTGTTGTTTTAAGTGGCCTAACATCTAGGTTATCGGCCCCCTAATGATCTGGGTGATAGCGAAAATGAGAATGAAATGGAAACCAGAACGAAAATTATGTGAGACGGAAAACACGTACAAAGAGAAACTCAGATGGAAACAACTCACAATATGGTCTTACAAAAGGGAATTTAGAACGAAAAGATTCACAAAAAGAATAGATTGAAAAAGACCCACAAAACGTAGGCTAGATTCAAATTACGTACAAAATGCAATGTAGCGTCGAAATACTTACAAAATGCAACTGAAATTCAAAATACTTACAAACTGCAAATGAGATCGAAAATACGTACAACATGCAATTGAGGTTCAAAATACTTAAAAAATGCAATTGAAATTCAAAATACACAATGCAATTCTGATTGAAATATCCCAGTTCCAATCCAAATTATTCACAAAATGCAATTGAAATTGAAAATGCTTACAAAATGTACGGTAGATTCAAAGGACTCATGTGGATTGACAATACTTACAAAAAGCAATTTAGATTGAAAATACTTGACAAAATTTAATTTAAGATTCAAAATAACCACAAAATGCAATTGAGAATTAAAATATGTGCAAAATTCCCGCCAAACAAAATGCAATTTAGATCAAAATTCGTGCGAAATGCAGTTTTGGTTGAAAATACTTACAAAAAGCAATTGAAATTCAAAATACTCACAAAGGTTCCTCCTCTATATTGAAAGACTAAAAAGCAATTTAGATTGTCAATCTTTACAAAATGCAATTGAGGTTGAACACAATCGCGAGATGTAATTTAGATCGAAAAAACATACAAAAAGCAACGTAGATTAAAAATGCCTTAAAAATCGCTAGAAGGGAATTTAGATACACGGTGAACTAAGTAACAAAAACAGTGCGGGAATCTTAAAGAGAAAAGTAAATATAATGAAAAGAGGAGCGGAGAGGAGAGGAGAGGGGAGGGGAGAGAGGAGAAGGTCCGCCCCAAAGGTAAGGGACAAAAGGGGAACCCACCCAGCTCAGGAATCCCTCGGGGTCGCCAACTCCCGAACTCACCAGCCGTGAGCCCCTGAGGGTAGTAGCCAATGAGAAGCTTGCATTCATGCAATCAGCTCCCAACATGCACTGCAAACCCATCATGGCTGAATGTTTTAACCTGTAACGACGCTGGTAATATTCTAAACAGTGGACATTGTGAGTGTGCTGAGTTGACGAGTGCAGATTATGTTGACTTAGTTCTTTCTCAGTTTTAAAAATAACTCTTAAGAATTTCAGTTTTGTCCAGTACAATTTGTTCATGCAATTTTTAACTATAGACTAAGACCCATTTTATATGATTTTGTTTTAATATATTAGACATAATTACATTATTTTAAAACACCCTCAGTAATTTGAAGTGTAGATAAAGAAAATAAAATTAATTATTTGGTTTCAAAAGAGAACAGATTCAATTTAAAAATGGCTCCCTTTGGCTTAAAAAACACAATTCCATGACTTGGTTTCATACATCGCCAACTCCAATATTTAAATGTTAATTACGATTAAATATTCATTTAATTTTAATAATGAGTGCGAAAAAATGTTTATGCGTCCTATACGGATGTAATGAAAAAATAACCATATACTGACAACCATATTGTGGATTTATTTTTTCACCTTCCTGTAAAAAAAAAAAAAGCAAAGAAGGAATTTGTCCAACTTTGTTACCAAGCTCCTCGAAATATGACTTTCACTGTCAAATATTTCCGTTAAAGATAATTCTCCGTCTAATACAGGGTTCGTTAAAGGCAAGTTTTACTGCATCTAGACGTAGGAATTTAGATTACTAGTTGTTCCACACGGTGGAACTTTGAATTGATAGTTTCCTGGCTGGCTTGTGCACCGTCAATACGAATTAAAAAGAGGTCGCTATTATCTTGATGTAGCAAAGGGCTTCCTATTCAATCATTGTCCATTGTAAAGCGTGCCCGTGCCGATGCATATCTCTAGCCTGATCATCATCTGAAGAGTCTCGCCAAGGGGAACGCAGACTATGCAGCGCATGACGGCACGTAACCAGACTTCTTGTTCGCCGTGACCATCCGAGACGGAAGGCTCCATGATAGAGCCATTAGATTAGAAGATAGTCGAGAACAGACGCAACATATACAAGATCATTTCTTGGAGGAGGCTGAAACCATGGCATTGAATTTACAAAACCATGACCTAAGACTAATTCTTAAATCACACAATAAAATTCTTCTTATGCATATCCTTCTATGGATATTAGTGACCATGTGTTGCATTAACCTTTAACCCTTTATAGAGCAAAACTGTTTTTATTTTCATGTGTTTTTACATTTTAATTTACTTTAATTATTAAAATTATTAATAAAGTAATTTTTTGTTTCACTAATTTTATTGTTTATATACGGTATTTATTTTTAATTTTCTATGTTCTTATAGACTGAATTTTGACATTTCTCTCTTGAATTAATTAACCAATTTTCAATAGATTTTACAATTATTTGCATAATTTTTCTAGTTATGTTGATTATTTTAATTTTTATAGGCTATTTCTTTTATTATTGTAATTCTATTTTTATTATTTTTATTTCTATATTTATTGTTAAGGTATTTAATTTTTTAAAATTTTATCCTACACATTACGTTAATTAGATACGTATATTATATTTGTTTTTTTGAAATACTAGCACTTCGGCATGAAAATTCTCCGAAATTTGGCTTTAAGATTCAACTATCAGCATCTTTGAAAGCATAAACTGTCCTTATGACAGGTGGTTAATATAGAGACCACTATCCCATAAAGGTTTCAAGTGCTGAGTTAGCCGTTTGCAATCTTTTTTTTTTTTTCATTCGCATGCCAAACAAACCGTCCGAATAATTTCGAATACGAACATTTAATTCGAACATACGAAGAGTTTCAACATTCGATTCATCGAATTTCAAGCCTATTCAAATTTGTAAATATTCACATTGGTGGAATAACTCGACTATTCAGGCAATCGAATGATTCGACAAACAAGTCAAATCGTTCAAATGTTCGATTAATTAAAATAAATATGGAAAGAGATAATAATGTTTATGGTTATGGTTTTAAGTTCCTTTGCCGGAATTTTGCTCCAAAGGGGATCTTTAATGTGCCAGTGAATGTACTAACTCTGCAGCCTCGCATTTGTGCACCCTCAAATGCCAACTGACAGCGTCAGGATTTGATCCTGCAACCCTAGGCACAGCAGGCAAGAACGTTACTGCTGCGCCAGGCAGCCAGTTAAGAAAGAACGCAAAAATGAAAGCAAGAACGCAAGAATGAAAGAGAGAAAGAAAGAAAGAAAGAACACAAGCAAGCTTGGTTTGAATATTTCCATCCATCCATCGCCGAACAAAGACAGCATTTGGTTTTTGATGGACCGTGCCTGTTCGGTCGAGGAATATGGGTCACCTACTGCTCACTGAGGTGTGAAACTAACAACGCGTATCTCCCTCTGCCCTCAGCAATGTGAAATATCGTGACACGGTATAGAGAAAAGGGGTGGCTTCACTTTCTAAAGACAAACTGTGACCATATCTCACCCTTCATGTGTAACTAATTGGTGTTCCATCAGCTGTGAAAACACATTTTCCCGACAGGATACATAGAAAGTTATTCATATTTCAAGCGTTTCACTGTTGAGGTGGTGGCATTTAAGTCTATTTACACTTAGCAGTGACGTAACCGTGACGTGACCGGCACGTGCTTCTGCCGGTGAGCCTGAAAATATTCTTCCATGATATTGAGTGGTGGTGTTCACACTCGCCCGCACCTGGCCGTGACAGTGCAGTCAGTGCTCTAACCGTCGCCGTACCGTGACAGTCCCCACCGATATTTTTCTCATTTCAAAGTTTTATACACAGGGTTTTTAACTCTAAGTGGGACCGGCCACACGGCCAATGCAGCGCTGCAGGTAGGTCGAGCCAAAGTTCAGACGAGCACATTGCAACACGGAGCTGAGACAGTTGCGACACATGATTTGAAGAGTCAAGTCGACTTCGCTATTTCGTTATAGCCTATTTTAAGTTATTGGCAACTCCAGCTATCTGATATGACATCTAGCGGTAAAAATGAGTAACTTACCAAGTAGGGTACATTTGTCACGTGGTGACTGTATATGGTTTCTTGTATTGGTAAGCAGATCGAGGTAAATTCTTCGTGTTTATACATAAGTAATAAGTTTTACTCGTTGATAAGAATGCAAAATGAGTAAAAGCAAAGTATATTGCTCAGTTTACGGCTGTAAGTCTATGTAGCCTATAAGAGGGCTGCGGATATACGTTTTCATCACTTTCCAAAAGATGCAAATAGCAATAGCCGAAAGGTGAAGATACCAAATAAATACGGGCAACAAGAGCGGGTTGGACCACTCACCACTACACTCACTGACCACAGGACGGGTTGTTCACTTACGCCGAGCCAAGCCGCACCTAGACAGCCAAGCACAGTCTCGCCGAGCCAAGCTGTACCAAGACAGCCAAGTCTAGGCCTACACCAGCCGATGACAGCCAAGCTTCATCAGTCAGGTATCCTTTCCCGCTCCCTAGTTCGTTTCCAATAACCCTACCAATCGCCATCACCTCGCTCTGCGATATCCGAGCCATTCCACTACGAGTCATATAGGCCTAATTTGACTTCGCAGGGTAAATACTTACCATCCAAATCAAGCAATTCCTGTCTCCCCGAGTTTTAATACAAGTTTAACTCATCCCTTTGCCCTACCAAGCAGCAAATAATTTCTGAGTCTATGGTACAGTGAGCAAACTCAAATATAGCTTTTAAACGTAACAGCGCCATGACTGGAACTGCACAAAAACAAATACCAGCAGACAACCGATGCTTGGTAATATGCAATTGACACATAAAATCCAGTGGAACACACAAATTAGATCACGTGTATCGCACAGTTATACATATATACAATTGAAAATAACACTGCCATTATTTTAGGGACCACATTTACTGATTATAACCGAAAAATAAAAAGTGGTCCATATCAAACGCGTGTTATTGAGTATTTTTACCCTACTTATCCAGACCGATCGCAGCGCCCCAAGTGTTAGTTTGAGTTGCCAATACGTGTTATAAGTTTATAACGATTGCCCGTGTTAGTGGTTATTTAATGGTTATTGTGTTTCAACATTTTATAATGTGTTATTGCAAAGTGTTAAATCCTATTGTCTCAATTTTTATTCATGGGGGAAATTGAAAAACAAGGTTTATGTAACAAACCCTCACACTCGAGATGAACTCAAACTAAACATCACGAGAGAAATTGAGGCTATCTCGGTAGATGAACTAATGCATGTGAATAAAAATTTCCTTAGACGATGCCAAAAATGTGTAGATGCAGGTGGAGGACATTTCCAACCTTCTGTGACATGTGACTTCGAGTATGTGGTCTTATGTGTGCTTTTTATTTACATGCGATTCTTAGGGCGCTCTCTCGACCCCAAGCTCATTGAGTTGCCATGTGCTGCTCGTCCGACCCTCCACGCGCCGCATGCCTAGCCCCACTTGGAATGAAAGACCCTGTAGAAGAATGATGAAAAACTTATTGAACTATTGCGCATCTATCATGTACATGGACACTGGTTTTAAGAATAATATATGGAGTAGCCTATAAAGAGTAGCAAATTCCCCCCTTTCTGTTCTTCTCTTTCTCCAGGTGTGATGAACCCATTTCCATTTTCTCACTTGTTGATTTTCCTCTTCATCCAAAATAAGAGCAATCATCTATAAATCAGATTCTGCGAGTTTCGCCATGTTCCATGGTATATAAAACACTGCCTGATGCCGATCATGCCACGTATAAGTAAGAATAGATATCACTGTGAGTTCACGGCCGGTGGGATCACGTGCCGGTACCGTCACGGTTACGCCACTCTTAAGTGTAAATAGACTTTTACAGTAAAAGACCCTCTTGTCCGCTTTCGGCTATTCCGTCGCTTAGGTTGATCCGATCGTGCTCGAGCCGAACTTGCCCCGACTCGTAGCGGCGCCATTGTTGTTTACAGATACTTGTTATCGCTTGTTCGTTTTAGGACTCCCGTCATTCTCTCGTATCGTTTCTGTCGTTGTCCGTGTTTTGTACACTACGTACTGCACTGTGAAAGTTTTACTATTTACTGTTCGTTGGTTTTACGACATTGTTCTTCTCTGTTCGTTACAGTACTGTACAGTAATTTGTTTTATGTTTGACGATGTCGAAAAGTTAACATTGTGTGTCAGTAAACTTTATCATAATGAGGGTCATTATAACACTATTTTTCATTATGAAACAGTTTCTCCCACCAATCAGAGCTCAAGAAACAGTTGTGTGACCAATTAGGTAAGGATGGCATCGCACCTGCGCTGACTTCCACGGCCTCCTATTTTTAATTTCACTGCTTGGCGAGTGTCATAGTGGGGTGTTTGAGGAGGCCATGGCCAAATACAAGATATTCTCTGCGTCCCACGCGCTCTGTTTAGTACGTAAAACTGGCGAAATCTCGACAGATATTTATGAATATTTATGTTGGAATACAACAGTTATAATTATCGTCGAACATAAAAAGTCGTATGCAACTCGCCTATAATGGGAATTAAGACACTAGTATGGAAATTACTCTTGCCTTAATTATTGCCATTATAGGCTCGTTGCATAATGTGTGTTATGTACATTGTGTGTACTGTAATGTTGTGTGTGTTTATTTCAACATGTCAGGAGTGAAACGTAAACCAGTTACTCTTTAACTTTAATGAATAATTAGCAGTGCTACGAAGACTGGACAAAGGGGAATCACTCCAAACAATTGTCAAGGAATTCAATGTAGGAGTTACGACAATTAAAGATTGGAGAAGAAGTCGGAAGGACATTGGATCATGTATAGTAACGATAGATGGTTAAAACGCTCTTATGAATCACAATACATTGAAAAAGCCTAAACCTGAATTGCTTGACAACGCATTGTGGATGTGGCTCTACCAAGAAAGAAGGAAAGGAATCCCGATATCTTGAGTTCACAGATTCTTTATTTTAATGTACATCTGTATTTATCTGTACTTTCTGATAATCCGACTTTTCTTGCGTTCCGACCATTCCCTCAGTCCCAAAAGTGATTGATTACAGGCGTTGTACTGTAGTTGTAAGATTCCATATTTCCCCTCCCCCTCACAATCCATCCATGCAAATGCCAGGATAGTTAGTTAGTTAGTTATTGTTGTTTTAAGGGGCGGAACTACGAGGTCATCTGCCCCTCTTAACACAGATTAAAGAATACAAATTTTGAATTGAATTTAAAATTTTGAGGTGGACATCTAAATTTAAAAAGACCAAAAATTAATAAAACAAAAACAAACAATTAAGTAATGCCAGGATAGTAACCAGGGCAGACACGAGGGAGTCTGTAGCCCCGGGGCCCGAATTTGCTAAGGAGCCCAATATGGTAAAAAGACTTTATAGTGCCAGAGTTGTCCATTTAATTTATAATATGCACTTTGTGGAGAGTCTAGTTTATATAGTAACTTCCTTCCCTATAGAACGGAGCCGCGGGACGGTCGCAATGACTCGCCGCCAGATTTATAGCATGTACCAATTACAACAGTGGGTCGGGAAGCCCTGGATGCTGTCTTAGCATTTATTACATTCGCAGCTGTCAAGATTTATTTGTTGTGATAATTAAGCCTTGCTGTTAAGTACTGCAGCCTATCTCGTATCCCGTGAACATTGTTAGGTATAGAACAAAAAACATCGAATTTTCGTAGTGGAAACTTATCTTCTCAAAAAGAAGTTTGCAATTTGTTCGTAAGTTTCAGTGGCATACGATTTTTTCTTGTGGGGGAATCTCAAACAAAACTTGCACAGAAACAATCCGTGTACTCTGGAGGCTCTCGTGAACGAACGATGTAACTGTTGTTGTTGATTGAGTCTTCAGTCTTTTGACTGGTTTGATGCAGCTGCCCACGACTCCCTATCCTGAGCTAATTGTTTCATATCTACATAGCTACCACCACACCCTACGTCCGAGGCAATCTGTTTAATATATTCAAACCTTGGTCTGCCTCTACAGTTCTTGTCCTCGACCCTTCCTTCCATAACTAAGCTTGCTATTCCAGGGTGTCTTAGTATGTGTCCTACCAACCTATCTCTTCTCTTCTCTTCTCTTCACTAGCAGTCGCCAGAAACATCTCTCCTCTCCTACTAGTCTTAATACCTCTTCGTTTGTAACCCTATCTATCCATCTATCTCATCTTCATCATTCTCCTGTAACACCACATTTCAAACGCTTCAATTCACCTCTTTTCTGCTGCACCAATAGACCAAGAGTCACTTCCATAGAGCGCCACGCTCCAGACAAATGCCTTCAAAATTTACTTCCTAACACCTAAATCTATATTCGATGTCAACAGATTCTTCTTCTGTAGAAATGCTTTCCTTGCCTGAGCTAACCTACTTTTACATCCTCTTTGCTTCGTCCATCACTGGTTATTTTCCTTCGTAAGTAACAGAAGTCTCCTACTTCCTTTAGTTTTTCCCCTGCCAATTTGATGTCCATAGAGGATTCTGATTTATTTCGGCTGCATTCCAATATTTATAACTCCATTGATACGAAACATCAGCGAGGACGAATTACAGCGAGTGTTGATGCAATGTGTGTTCAGAAAATGAAGGACAACATATTCAGCAACTACTCTCGAAATCCATGTAAGTAATTATGATTATCAAATACGTTAAAAAGTGTAAATGTGTTAAACTAGTTGGGCACTATGCTGCTGCTAGTGCCAAAGCCTTGCTTGACACGATGCAATACACAGTGCCCCAGGCGCCACACGGCATCTGCGAGTCTCCGTTCTACAGGAAGGGCCCCTCACTGTTCAATCTAAAAAGAAAATTGGACCGACAGTGGTAGCTAAGCTCGCTAAAGCACAGCGCTAAGCCATGGGGCCAAGCTATCTGCGGACTCTAAGACGTGGGTTCGAGCCCCACCGTCGGTCGTCCATGAAATGGTTTTCCGTGGTTTCCCATATTCAACTTTAGGCAAATGCTAGGACGGTACCCTCTAAACGGCCACGGTCGCTTCCTTCCACATCCTTTTCCATTTCATCTCTAACTCCTCACATGAGGCTGAGCATCATAAAGGGCATTTGGTCGTAAAACCCACCCGCCACACATACTTTCATCGCATCTCATCCCCGACCCCGTAGAAAACGGGAATAATAAGGGGTGTACATTCATGCATTCATTCATTTACAGTTCATTTGAATCTAGGTATCGCTTAAAGAATATTTTTCTAAGTTTTTAGAACTGATTTGCCTTAGATAAAAGCAGAAGAAGTCTCCAACGAAGGGCCGAAATATGTAGGCTACTTTAATTCAATATTATGTTTCATTAATTGTATCGATAGGCATAGTATTATTAAGGGAAATCCAAGTTCAACTCCATTACTGAACATTTAAAAATCGTTACTTAGGTCCTTCCCACTCTGTGCCCTTAAAGTGGTAACTTTGGGCCAAGTCCACTACTCGGGTGATAATCAAAGCTACCTCCTTGAACGCACAGAGCAGTCAAATCGTTCGGCAGCAAGAATACTACACCAGAGTTGGAGTTTCGTGGGAGTTTCATTACCTGTGCTGGTATACGCCCACATCATCTGTATACAAGAGTATCATTGCCGGATGCTTTGGGCTAGCCAAAAATGCCCTACCCCACATCCGGGGGAAGAGGAAGGGGGTGGGGGAGTCATGGGAGCATACTGAAAACAAATTGGATATTAAATCACGTTTGGACCACATCTGTCCAACATAATGTAAGTAGATAATGTGGCTTAACCCTTTATAGGTTAGTGGTCACTATATTAACCACCTGCTATAACAGCCTGCCACGGTGGGCGAGTGGTTATCGTGTCGGTCTACTGACTCCAAAATAGCAGGTTTGCTCCTGGCCATGGTAAGTGATTTTTGAAAGACGGCAGAAATCACGATACGCATGTCATACGATGTTTGCATGTTAAAGAACCCATTTGAATTCAGTAGGCCGTGTTCATAATGGCAAAATTAATCTCGGGATTTTCCGCCAACACAAAGTTCTTCATTCCTTTACTAGAAAGCGCTATAGTGTCAAGGAGCATAGATATCTAACCTCCTTGACTTTCATAGTGCTTCAAGGAACAACAAAATTCGACATGCAAGCTGCCCTCTGGGTGTCAAAGCTTTCACCCGGCACCATACGATATTATTATTATTATTATTATTATTATTATTATTGGACAATTTAGGCTATATTGTCAAATATGTTGATGGTTGAATCTTTCAGCGATATTTTAATGTGGGATTGTTAATATTTCTGAAAATCAAATATCTGTTCACCTCCTTGAACTAAGGAGATAAAAAAAATTAAAATAAAAACATGAAATTAAATTTTAAAAAAATATTATAATAAAAATCAGAATTAACTTAAACTAAATATGGTTGCAAAAATTAAAAATAAATAATCTTATAATATTTGAAATTATAAGAATTTGATAATCTTACTTTAAAAATTATAAAAAAAATATGAGAATTCCAATTTTAAAAATATAAATATTTAATTATGTAAACAAAAATAAAAACTAGTAATAATTAATATTATGCTAAAATATTTAAAATTAAATTTAATAAAATAAAAATATCTTCAATATTCTGTCCTATAGAGGGCAGTTCAATTTAGAGATATTTTGAAATTTTGAATAATTTATGCGTTATTTATCATCTAAATTATAAACATAAATTTGATTCTAAAACAAACAAAACGACCCTGAAAGACAAGAGGAAAAAAAAGAAAGTTTTGCAAAATACGCTTGATAATATCTTTTGATTAATTAATATGCAAGGCTAAACAGGCCTTCAGCAATAAGAGACAGCTACTGACAAGCAGGCACATGAGCATTACAACTAGAAAATTGTTTATCAAAACATTTGTCTGGAGTGTTTTGTTATCCGGATACGAAACTTGGATTCTAAGGAAACAGGACATACAAGGCCTGGAAGCAGCGGAAATGTGGATGTGGAGAAGGATGATGAAATTAAGCTGGACGGAGAAAATGACTAACGAATGGCTCCTCAAGGAAGTAGACGAAACAAGAAAATTGGTCACTACTATAGAAATGAGGAAAGCAAAATTCGTTGGCCACAACCTACGTCATAATGAGTTCCTGACCACCATACTAGAAGGAAAAGTTCTGGGGAAGAGAGGAAGAGGAAGACCGCAGAAGACTCATCTGGATTCTGCGATACTTGGACTTCAATTTAAACAGTATGCTGACTTAAAACGTTCAGGTGGTGGTGGTGGTGGTGGTGGTGGTGATGATGATGATGATGATGATGACGATGACGAATGAAATTGTCACTCGTGCGATAAAAAATTTTGAAGTACAGTAGAATCTGACTAATCCGAACTAATTGGGACTGAACTCTGCTCGGATTAGCGAAAATTCGGATTCGGTGGATTTTCGTCAAATACGACAACATTTTCACTTTAAGGCTCGACAAACAATTACACTGTACTCACTGTTCGCAAGCAGCCTAGTGAAAATCGGAAATTGTTTTGTCGTTAACGTAAAAAAAATGCATTCAAACCTCGTTATGCACATTGGTTGGTAGGTTGGTTCCTCTGTTTAGGGGCTGCGACAACGCGGTAGACGGGCGTAGCAATCAATGTGTTATTAACTAATGCAACTAAATAAGTGTACTGTACATATTGTAAACACCATCACCCATACTTTTACACATAAATTTAATAGACTTAAGTGTAAAGGATCTGATGATTACCGCTTGACGATCGAAACTCGTCATCCAAGTGTATTTATTGATCTCATGTTAATTATTTTTCAGGTTTAGGGAAACTCCCATTACAATCTGATACACTAATGTTAACAGACTGAAAAAATAATCTATTCAAACACGATAAAATATAAATTGAATCGATCGGAGCTGGAAGGCATTAAGTCAGTTTACACTACCTTTCAGGAGACAGGTAAAACGTCATTGATAGAAGAGAACTTAACAAACACACTATATTAGTCAGCCATGTAGTGAAGCAACTATTCAGGTTATATTTGTGTTAACGGAATATCAGTTTTTAATTAATAAACATATATTTCAAATCAATTTTGTAAACTTGACCTAATGCCATTGAGCTCCGTGTTCATTATAGTGCAGCATGAAGCCAACCAGAATGAACATTTCACGTAATATTTTATTTTATAATGAATTTGTAACATAAAAACCATCTAAACCGTGTACAAATGCAATTTACAATAGCATTGTAACACGCGGGAATCTTGCAGTGCAACCAACATTAACCTACGGAATACGGCGCTGAAAGGGAGCAAGTCATTGACTTAATGCTCTTCTCCTCTGATCGCACTAAATGTAGCAGTGGTTCCTAACTTAAACAGAAGGATGACTTAATTCTTTCCTATGACGTCCCAAGGCTCTTGGATCAATGCTTCGGAATACTAATTGTTAAAAAAATGAACATTTTTGACTTAATGGCACCCCATTGCAATAATGTATAGCTTTGGGACTAAAAGGTCGAGTGAAACTTAAAAAAACCGACGTTTCGAGACAACTACTTGTCCCTTTATCAAAGTTTGTCAAGAAAGAAAGAAATAAATAAATAAAAAAAGAAAGAAAGAGTAAACAATGGCATGTAGCCACCATGGATAAATGATATAAGAAGCCATGTCGGAACAAATAGTTACTCCATGACCTCCTGAGACCAAGAAGATATTCGTAATGCCACTATAGAGGGCAGCCATGATTTACTTTTCATTTCATTTCATATTTATTCATCAGTGCCTTACACTATATTTACATTACACTGAAGGGAGTCTCTGAAAAGAGCAAAGCCCCACTTCGCATTCGGGATGCGTCAGAGCCCCCACTATATATACTGGGTTATATTTACATATGTACACAAGATGGCAATTAGTGAGAATCGAGCAATGATAAATTATTTACCGTATACATTAGAGGGATGGTAAATTTATATAGGATAAGGCAGGAAAACAAGAGAAGAGGTCACAAATATTGTAAATGGAGATACACAGGAAACACTAGCACAACAAAGAATCGGGGCATGATTTATGAGGAACAACCTACTTGATGAACAAATAATGCCGCAGCTTCCTCTTGAACTGAACGGCATTATTGTTGCTGGCCTTCAGGGAACACGGTAGGCTGTTCCATGCACAGACCGATATATTTACAAACCCCAGTTTGTACTCAAGGGAATATCATCGCCTCTATTAAAGTTGTGCGGTTATAGCTAGATTCCTGCGCGGATAAAACGTTATCCACATCCGCCCCGCATCCGCACGACTTTTTTCCGGATTTGCAAGTTAGTTATCCGAATCTACTGGCATTAAAATATTATTTTTAATTAGATAAAGCATAAATTACTACAGCAACATACTTAGATATTTGAGGAAAAAGTCGTTCCCTTAGGCTACGTATACCATGTGCTACGTTTAAAATTAATGTTATTCAGCCAGAATTGCAACCCTTTCCTGTTCGGAGTGTTAAGTATGCTTAATGACATAATTTGAATGAGGTTAGCTTAAATCATCATCTTACATTTGCCATGAAAAAATATAACTGAAAAATGTACGTAATAAACATCCGGGTTCTAGTAATGATATTAAATAAAAATTACGGGCCTTACAGTAGTCTCATATGATGTGTAACATCTGACATAGAAGAAACCTCACGTGAAATTGTTGATACACCGGTATTTTATAATATTATTGGTACAAATATTAATCTATTGTAAAAGGGAGTGTTTTACAGATATTGTAGTTCATAATACGGAACTCATTTTATTAGATGATTTGTAGCTTCCACCAGCACTAGCCTAAATAAAGAATACGATATGGATCAACTAGATTAATAGACGCGACACCGCTCATAACCTTAAATTCCTTATAAACAGGTCCTCTTGATTCACAGACCAACACGTAATTTCAAATGTATTCTGTTAAAATGAGTCATATTGATATGATAAATATCGTTCAAAATGATAATCTGGTAGCAAAAATATCTACCCCGTCCGGGATTCGAACCCGAGATCTCTAGATTCACAGTCATAGGCGCTAACCCCACGGCTATTTCGACTACGCAAATATTGTGCCCAACATGGTGACTTATTTACACGTTCCAAAAATAATGCATTACGGAATTAAGTTTCATTTATATTTTGCTTGTTTGGATATGCTCCTGCGTGAAATTGAGTTTCGAACGGAAGTGTGCCAGCTGGTGCCACCTCGATCATTCCGATCCACTTCCGATCCATTTTTCAAAATCACTCCCACAAAAATATCCAGCAACCGAGTGGAAAGATGTTACACATCAAAATGTTCGGGTTGTATTCTGAAAACTATCCGCGAATTTACTCCAAACATTATCCGAGGCTTATCCGCTATCCCCACAGCCATGCAAACTGTAACCGCATGGTAAAATATTATGCGCATCCGCGCAAGGCTTTAGTTGTAGCCCCAAAGCTATATTATGTATGCAATTGGTCGAGAAAGGTTACGCACCAGTATAAGTAGCTTTGTCATGTAATCTACCTAACAGCAGTGATGATTATAATTGTTGTTTTAAGGGGCCTAACATCTAGGTTATCGGCCCCTAATGATCTGGGTGATAGCGAAAATGATAATGAAACGGAAACCAGAACGAAAATTAAGTGAAACGGAAAATACTTACAAAAAGGAACTCAGATTGAAACAACTCAAAATGTTCTTACAAAAGGGAATTTAGAACGAAAAGATTCACAAAAGGAATAGATTGAAAAATACCCACAAAATGAAGGCTTGGTTCAAATTACGTACAAAATGCAATGTAGCGTCGAAATACCCACAAAATGCAATTGAAATTCAAAATACTTACAAAATGCAAATGAGATCGAAATTACGTACAAAATGCAATTGAAGTTCAAAATACTTACAAAATGCAATTGAAATTGAAAATACACGATGCAATTCAGATTGAAATATCCCAGTTCCAATCCAAATTATTCACAAAGTGCAATTGAAATTTAAAATACTTACAAAATGCAATTGAAGTTGAAAATGCTTACAAAATGTACGGTAGATTCAAACGACTCATGTGGATTGACAATACTTACAAAATGCAATTTAGATTGAAAATACTTGACAAAATGTAATTTAGATTCAAAATACCCACAAAATGCAATTAAGAATCAAAATATGTGCAAAATGCCCACCAAACAAAATGCAATTGAGATTCAAAATTCGTGCGAAATGCGGTTTTGGTTGAAAATACTTACAAAATGCAATTGAAATTCAAAAATCTCACTAAAAGGCCCGGCTACCTGCATTGAAAGACTTACTAAAAAGCAATTTAGATTGTCAATCTTTACAAAATGCAATTGAAGTTGAAAACAATCGCGAGATGTAATTTAGATCGAAAAAACTTACAAAATGCAACGTAGATTAAAAATGCCGTAAAAAAACGCTAGAAGGGAATTTAGACACACGGTGAACAAGTAACAAAAACAGTGCAGGAATCTTAAAGAGAAAAGTAAATATAAGGAAAAGAGGAGTGGAGAGGAGAGGAGTGGAGAGGGGAGAGAGGAGAAGGTCCGCCCCAAAGGGAAGGGACAAAAGGGGAAAACGGACCCAGTTCAGAAATCCCTCGGGGGCGCCAACTCCCGAACTCACTAGCCGTGAGCCCCTGAGGGTGTAGCATTATCGACGGTGCACCAGAAGTGGTGGGGCTACATGCACCCTGCCTCCTTAAGGGCCTTGAGCACAAGGCGGGAGGTAAAAGGAAAAGAAAAAGAAGGCTGACCCCTCACAGAAGGAGGGTATCAGGAAAGATGAGACAAGGGCCAATTAAGGCGGGAAAGTGAAAGACTCCCTAGGCCTCGGATAACCTAATACCGTCGGGGTCGGAAGAGAACAAGAGTTGACCAAGGGAGGTCGACAGGAAAGAAGAAAGAGAGGAGCCCGGCACAAGTAAGTGGAAGCAATGCCGGACTCAGGTGGGGCCCCGTGGTCGCCAACCCACAACCCACTAGAAGTGAGCCCCTGGGGGGGGGGGGGGGGGGGGCTAACAGCAGACTTGAGGAATTGACGTAACACGTTAACCCATCACACACACTGCGTACGTCACCTGTAAGAATACCGTGGGCCATGTACAGCGGGTATGGAGATTAGAACTCTCACTTTCGACTCCGTTTTGTCATTACACAGGGATTAATATTCAAGGACATTACTCCCACATTGAATTATGATACACCTCATTGTCACCACATAACGGGTCTTTGACATTCTTCAATAGTTGAGTCAATCATCTTTCACAGCTTGGAAAAACATACCGGTATCGGAAGTAGGAAAAATTATTATCATTAAGCTTATGGGAAAATACACAACAAATATTTATAGAGTATATAACAATTACAAACAATACAAATCTAAAACACAATCGGCGGCTTCGGTGGCCTAGTTGGTACCATGCTGAGCTTCTATGCCCATGGTCACGGGTTCAAATCCAGCCAAAGTCTTCATTTTTTTAAGAGAGTTAAGAATCGCCCAGTATGCCTACCTTCGGAGGGAAAGTAAAGCCAGCAGGCCCATGTCATAGATTTTTGGCTTGTAAAAAACCTTCCACTAACTACAATATGTGTGAAGCAAAATTTGTAAGTTAGGTTTGATTAAAACTCTTTAAGTTCCAATGTTCGTCTCCAAGTGGTGGGTCGATGGCATCGAGTGGCAACCAAGTTCACAGCTAGGTGTCGTTGACTGTAGCATGTGGTAGCGAAAGGAGAAACTACTTGAAAATGGTCATCTGCAGTCCTAACTTGAATTAAAAACAGATAACACTAATACAGTCATCACAATTAACACCGGTTATCAGACAAAGTACACGGGACTACATGGCGGCGTTGTCGCAGCCCCTAAACTAAGGAACCAACCAACCAACCAACCTAGAACACAATCAACTGGGCATCTCATAAATTTAAAGTTATAAAACTAGATTTTCCAGCCACTCTAGAGCCATTGTAGAGGCTCTCGCAAAGTCTTCCAGCGATCCCAATTACGCCCTGTTAGAACATAAAATCCCCCTCGTGGGCCTCGTCACACCGGAAGGCGTAGGCAGATTTCACCGGGAAAGAAATATATTTCGAATTCACTAAATTTGTCCACGGATTCAGATGTTTTGCACCCGAGAAACCCCGTGTTCTTATAATTCCGGAAACATTTTGCTCATCCCTTTGCATAAGGGTGGGTCACATCGAAAATTCTTTCCGTCAAAGGTTTTACGTAATGTTTAGATGACGTGACAATTTCAAACAGTTTTGATATTGTGCCAAATTAGGGAGGTATGATTAAAATAAAAAACCACACACACACTTTTTCCCACCTCTTTGGTGAATGGTTGGTGCTATCAAAAGATTTTACCGACATAAGTGTTTAGCCCTTATCCGATGTTTGGTATTAACTTTAAATGGATTCGATTTTTCACATATCAAGAAAGTTATGGCGATCACACTATTTTGTAAAAGGTCCGTTATTTCCACCCCTTTGGCCCAATTTTGCCCGTTAACGAACTATACCTAGATCTTATAATACGGTAATATTTTATGTATAGGCTACATTTGAATGGGATTGGTATAAAATGGCGGTAGTTATGTGTCCACAAAAAACGGATTTATATACATTAAATGTATGCGAGTGTCTAGTACTGAATTACACATTGGATAAATTAGAAGTAGTAGAAAGAATAATTATACGTAAAATAATAGGTCCTTTACAAACTGCAGAATCCTGGAAATTAGGAAGTAATGATGAAATTATCGAAAAATAGAAAACATAGAAAAAATACGGAAGAGGAGATTGCTATTTTTGGACATGGATGGATGGCAGTAGGTTAACCAAGCAGATCTTCCCATTCCTGCGGAACAATAAGTCAACAACAACCTGGGTACAAGGAGTCAAAAAGGATTTGGAAAGAAACCACATCAGAGAAGAAGATACCACAGAGATATTTTTAGGCGAGAAGTGCTAAAAATGGAAGAATTCCAAGGGAGGAAGGGAAAGAAAGCCGACTCAAATTCCGAGGAAAGGAAGCGTAAACATAGTGAGATGATGAAGGAATACTGGAGGAAGAAGAAGGAACAGCAAAGGACAAAGCATTGAAATCGGCTCGTGGTTCCCAGACGACCGAAACGAAAATAATAATACATTTAACTTTTAATCTGACTGTGGTTTTGGGGTCTGAGAAACTCTTAAGATATGTCGAAATGTTACGGAAGTCGAAACATGGTACCCATTTCAACAGGTGTTATGTGTTTGAGTCTTCAGTCTTTTGACTGGTTTGATGCAGGCCTCCATGCTTCCTGTCCTGAGCAAATCGTTTCGTCTCTACATAGCTACCACACCCTACACCCAAGACATTCTGTTTTAACATATTCTAACCTTTGTCTCCAGTTCTCATCCTCGACCCTTCCTTCTTTAACTAAGATTGCTATTCCTGCGTGTCTTAGTATTTGTCCTACTAACTTATCTCTTTTCTCTATTAGCAGTCGCCAGGAACATACCTCCTCTCCCACTCCTCTTAATACCTTTTCATTCGTAACCCTATCTACCCATCTGATCCTTATCACTCTCCTGTAAGGCTGTAACACCACATTTCAAACGCTTCAATTCTTCTCTTTTCTGAAGCACCCCCAGTCCAAGATTCACTTCCATAGAGCGCCACGCTCCAGACAATGGCCTTCCAAAATTATTTTCTACTACCTACATTTATGTTCGATGTCAACAGATTGTAGAAATGCTTTCCTTGCCTATGCTAACCTACTTTGTATATCCTCTATTTCGTCCATCACTGGTTATTTTGCTTTCTTATGAAATCTACCTAAAACAGTAACTAATACCTAATTGTGCTAACTACGCTACATACGTTAGATATCTAAGCTCCTTGACACTATAGCACTCTCTAGTAGAGAAAGTTGGAACTTTTGTGTTGGCGGAAAATGCCGAGATTAATTTTGCCATTATGAACACTGCCTACTAAATTAGAATGCGGTTTTTAACATGCCAACAACGTATGCCATGCGTGCCGAGATTTTCGTCGCCTTACCACGGCCAGGAGCGAACCTGCAAGCTTGGGGTTGGTAGTCCGACACGATAGCCACTCACCCACCGTGGCAAGCACACTGTAACATGACAAGCTGAGACTTTTTTTGGTCAAGCAAAAATTTTAAAAAAAGTCATTGTGGCTTAGAACTTGTTTGTAACTAGTTAGTGTTATCAGATGGCAATGTTGGTATTCCCACGGCCCAACCTCGTCCTTAAAGCGTGAGCAATGCGTGCCGACCATGGAGGAAAGAAAGAAAGAAAGAAAGGAGATGCCTTCGCTGCGCTGCCTAGCGCAAGCTTCTGAAGCCAAACGGCTCGCCCACTTTGGTTGCAAGAAAATGGCTGTCCCTATGTTTAAAGCCGTAAACCACTCCAACTAGTAATGGATTTTAGTGACATAAAACTGCAATGACAAGTCAAGATTTTTTCTTGGATAGGCAGAATACACTCTGTACATCACGATACTTGGCACAAATAAGCTGCGTTATCGTTTTAAAAGCCAATTTAAATATAAATATGAGAGCACCTTTGCGAGACTAGTTTTGTAAGGAAGACGCGGAAAAACGTATTAATACGCTGAAACACTGATTAAATTGGATGCAGATGTCTGAAGATGGAGTTATACCAAAGAAGGAACATCTTGGGAATTAATGATGCCGAACTAATTACGGTATTTACACCAAATTGAGTTTTATGTTCTTATTGGTGTTGAGGCATTCATCAGTTTTTAGGCCTAATTTCGAGCACAGCTAATTTCACTCATTGGTCGTACAGATTTTGATATTCAAGAATACGAACCTCAAAATTAATAAACAGAACAATTAAAAAAGGACGCATATTTGCACAAAAATACGGTATAGCCTATACGTTTCGGTACCCTACGGTATTTTCTTTGTGGGGGGTAGAAACTTGACGATTAGCCTCGAATTGATTAATTATGTAGGCCTACCGTAATTATTGACCGACAGCCGTTTGATTATTTGGGATTTCCAGACGAATGTTTTTTTTTTTTTTTTGGTATATAGGGTAGGCCTACACATGCTGCGATTAGAATTGAGAGTTTTTTTTTAATAACTTATCACTACTGTTATTACGTTTCCAAAGTTGTATAACCGGAGCACGATAAAAACCAGGGCCAAAATAAGGTTTAGCCATGCACAATGCCTCATGCAAGTCACAGAACACCGAATACGAGTTAAGGTTACGCCCACTTTGGTTGCAGCGCTTGGCTTCACTCATACGAGCTCAGGGCATCTCCTCTTATTCTTTCCTCCATGGTGCCGACACGCAACCCACTTCCTCGAGGGAGTACTGCAGCACCCATGGCCAAAAAGAGCACCTTTATACTTCCTCTCGTAACGGAATTCACCCGTCTTCCGGTCGTAACGCTACACAGTAGACTACACCTCCCTTCATTACTAGATAAGTCCAGCCTAATACGTACCTTCAATATTTATGACAGGACAAATAAAATGTGCCGTAGGAGAACCATCGACATGTTGGTAGATCAAACATTCCCTCTTAAACCTGCCTTAATAGGAGAGCTATCTGAGGTCCACGACGCTCAATAGGGAGCGCGCGGAGCGCTGTAAAGCTGCGTTCTGGCAGTTCTGCCAACTGATGAGTCAACTCGAAGGCAATGTGAAGAGGCAAGATGTAAGGCCACCAAAGTTCTGCGTTTCAATGCAATGTGAAGAGGCAAGATGTAAGGCCACCAAAGTTCTGCGTTTCTTGTATAGAAACCTGAGAGGTCGTGGTCATTATAATTGTTCAAAGAGGGCCAACATCTAGGTTATCGGACCCTATTGGACTGGGTGATAGTGAAAATGACAATAAAATGGAAACCGGAACGAAAATTAAGCTGGACTGAAAATACTTGCAAAATGGAACTCAGATTTAAATGACTCACAAAATGTAAAGTGGAAATACTTCCACAAGGTAATTTAGGTGGAAAATACAAAAGCAATTTAGATTGAAAAATTCGCACAAAATGTAGTTTAGGTTCAAAATACTCACAAAATGCAATGTAGATTCGAAATGCTCATAATATGTCTGCACTAAATTCAAAATACTGTACTTACAAAATGCAATTTAGATTGAAAATACTTACAAAATGCAATTTAGATTGAAAATACTTACAAAATGCAATTTAGATTGAAAATAGTCACTGAAGGGAATTTAGATGGAAAAGGACTTACAATATGTTATTTAAATACACGGCGGGCCAATTCACAAAACGGTGCGGGAATCTTAAAGAGAAAAGGAAATACAATGAAAAGAAAAATAAGGCTGCTCCCTCAACGAATGAGGGATCAGGAAAGATGAGACAAGGGCCAATTAAGGCGGGAAAGGAAGAGACTCCCTAGGCCTCGGATACCGTAATACCGTTGGGGTCTGAAGAGAACAAGAGTTGACCAAGGAAAGAAGACAGAGGAGTCCGGCACAAGAGGAAGCAATGCCAGACTCAGCTGGGGTCCCGTGGTCGCCAACCCAAGTCCCACTAGTAGTGAGGCTGACTGCGTGGCTTGGCGGTAAAGTTGTCGCTTGCTGTTCCCAAGGTTACAGGATCGAATCCTGGTGCAGTCAGCTGACCTTTGAGAGTGCGCAATTGCGAGGGAGCCGTGTCAGTAGATTTACTGGCACGATCAAGATCCCCTTCGGGTCAAAATTCTGGCACCTCGGCACCTCTAAAAGACGCAGTTGTTAAAAGGGACATAAAACCAATAACATTAACTTGATGGAATTGAGACTTCCACTCTAGACATCTACCAAATTTAGAGCCACAGTTGCATTTGCCTGTTCTGGGAAACAACTGAAAACTCATAAAAAGGTTGAGCTGGGACCCGAACACCCCTCCCACCTCAAACCCTTGTAATCCTCGGAGTAGAAATAATTTCTTGGCGGATACTGGAACAACAAACAGTATGGAAATAGTGCATCTCAATATGATTCGTCTAGCCAGCCTATTAGCTCCGTCACTGTACTAGGCTGACACAGGTCATTGCCACCGCGACCACACTCGTTAGGTCATAATGCGTCATTCATCCGCCTGTGACAAAGGTCAGGGTGGACTTTGATTAGTTTATGAGAGTGACTATGACTTTTAATTATCTAGTTGCTTGACTGAACAGGATCACAGCCTGGCCATATCAGCTCCTTAAAACCGGGCGCTGAATTAATATGTTATTGATGTTATTCCCAGCAGCGACATTTCTAACAGGCCAAGCTAGAGCCGACTTTTCGGTGACCTCCATGACCTTCTATATCGAATTCAATTGTGTTAGTAGTATAATAGCGTAGTAAGTCGAAATTACTTCGAGAATTTGGGAGGCCGTGATCAAAAACATGTAATTCCCTGCCTCACTACTACACGTTTGTGTAGTGGGGCAGCGTAAGAAGACCATGGCAGAAACAAAAGTCTTTTTTAATAGAGTAGGCGATGTAAGCTATGAGCGTGTATTTACTTAGAAATCCTCACGAGTTCAGACAATGTTATTTTCTAAGAAAGGTAAACCATATGATATCCGCTGATTGTCAGAAAACACTGTAAATACATCTATTTCATTGTTCGAATATAACAACCTAACTCTTGAAGGTTTGGAAAAGTGTACATACTAGTACTATCCATTGCGTTCCACTGTCCTTTTGATATTCAGATAGCCACTCCAGGGTTTCCCCTTTCCATTTAATTCCCACTCTGTATATTAGCTTAGATTCATTCTCAGAATGTATTTTTACATACAGAACATACCGAGACGTTTCTACAAGAGCACATCCTGAAAGCTGAACCAATCAACAGCGCTGTCTCACACGAAAGCTGGACCAATCAAAATTAGCCTGGTAGCATAACGAATAGAATAAGAAGTGATATCACTGGCCTAGTACGCCTGGTCCGCCGCAACGCAGCGCTGGCTCCGATATATGATTTAAGTTAGCATTGGCGCTTACGCGACTTTTAAAACCTTGCGACCTGATTTACATGTTAAAACACCGCAAGATATCCTCATAGGCGCTTAATAAGTTCGACATCTCCACTTACTTTACTGTGCCCAATTATAATTTAATAAGTCGTCTCCTGTAATAGACCAGTTTCGACAATAAGCGAAGACAGAGCAAGTTCAAAATGCAATTAGTTTTGCCAGCTATCGGTAAATATATATATAAAAACGGAAAAATTAACCTCGCTATCAGAAAGGATTTCTTCACATTGTTACACATTTTATATTCCCTTAACAGACTTGCAACACAGCTAAAAAAAACGTACGAACGCAACTTTCAACTTTACCGTAGATTACTATAAAATTCAATTATACCCATAAATTTCACTCCACAAACAACAAACTCAATAAACTACCATAATTTCAGAAGCACTTAACATTTAACAGACATAGAAGGCACAGTCATGACCCCTTCTTAGAGTAGGCTATTGCCTAAAACTGATCACGCCTCCTTCAGCAATACGGTAGATATATGTTTTTAAACTCATTGTCGTTTTATTCTCATCCCTTTCTTCACAGAAGTACCGGTAATCTTTAATGGCATCAAGAGCATTCTTATTTACACCATACTGGACAAATAGATAGGCAAATTAGGAAATATATGTGGAACAGAATAGTCTTTCAATCGCCAGTTGGTTCTTGGGAGAAGTACTACTTCCTATCACAAATTTGTCAAATTTAACAATTAAATCTTCTGAAAAGTGAGCATCACAGATGCAGGACTTTTCAGTAAGTTCCCTATCCTTCCCTGGTATGGCCCCTTTGCACTTGATAAAACGTTCCTTATCTTTAGGAGGTTTGAAAAACCGTCTGACCCCTTTACAGTCCCCATAGCCAGATCTCCATCCTGGTACAAAACAGCAAGGCATCTTCATTACTCACATTAAGCACTCATTAAAATGTAAGGGCTAAACTGCTGTTTACTTACATTAAATAACAATAAAATTAACACACGAAGATAACGTCAACACACGACAAGAAATTACATTCCATTTCAGTTAATTCTTCCTACAATAGCATTTCAGGTATTAATACTATGAAGTAATAGTGTAAGGATTGTATATGAAATAACCACTGATCTCTATCTCTATACATGGATGGCGGGTAGCTAAGGCAGCAGTAAGCCGAATAGACGATGACAGGTGTAGCAAGATGGCAGCGAGCGCATGGTGCAATATTGCGAATCCGGCTCTGTGATTGGTTACTGTTAGTTTGATGTTATACATGTATTTATACTGGCAGTAAATATTTTGTGTTTCTTGTAGTTGTAAAATGGGCTGAATTTGGTTATTTAAAGCGTAAAATCTTAGTTTTAAGTACCGGTTTGGTGACCCATCATCCCAGGCAAGCCGGTAATACCTTTACTTCTCAGGCAGATAGGTCGCTTAGCCGTAATTTTGAAGTTATTGTGAAGTTAAGTATACATATGCGGTGGTGCTGAAGCAGACGTGATCGGGCTAGGCTATTGCGTGTTTAAATTTGATCCCATTTCAGGGTTTTTCGGTTCTGGGTGCGAATAGTTCGCTTAATAGTTGTAAAACGGTGGGGAGAGAGTAGGTTTTTAGTTGTGTTAAGTTTTATGTGGAGCTGAGGAGTGAAATTGGTTTGGCTTCAAGTGCATTTTTGGCTTTGATCTACTTCCCGTTATTATTAAGTTTGTTGTGCTGCTAGCGTGATTAAAAGCTGTAGTATTTGATGTAGAGTGCTGGGATTACTTGGAGGAAGTGTTGGTTATTTCATGGAAACGGGAATTCATTACGGTACCAATTACCGATTACGATATGTCGAATCTAGGCCTGTATAGTGAGCTACGTTTAGGCCTATAGGTACATCATTTGAAGAATGCATAATTTTGTGGCATATATACATGTGTACCGTAGCCTATATACAATTAACAAGAATGTTTCCAGAAATTGTTTTTCACTCGTTACTCTGTTACTGGTCGCTAATTGCGTGTACTCAGCACCTAAGTTGATATTTGTCAGCCGTTATTATACATTCATTTTTATTGATATTCCGAAGATTTACTGACCTCGGAATGACGTGTCAGTGATCCCAATGCTCTTATGCTATGAGTGAACATATCTCTATATTTTTATGTGCTCCAAAGCACCATTAATTACGATTTAAAATTACTAGATTATCATTGCTTGCCCATAAGGAGGACTCGAGAATGGGTAGACCAACATGGCGGACCGCGCGCTCAACCTGGCGTACTTTCTCGTGCAGTGGAGCGCTGCCATCGGCGATCCATGTATAGAGATCAGTGGAATAAACGTTTGCACAGAACACCACCAAAACACTCCGACCGATGAAATACTTAATATATCGCACATAAACACACAAACATATGTGGAAATCAACAATCTCAAATCGACCGTAGCGCTGCGTAGCGGCGAGTGCCAACCCGATCCGTATTCATTACATGCTATTGGGAGAAGAGATCACACTTTATTCTATTCGTTATGCTGGTAGGCTAGCAGGTGGAGTGGACTGGCTCTCTCTTAGACATATAGGGTAGACATTAATATAGCTCATTTGTTTTGGATGGATGCCAGAACATTTTGCTGTAGTTCCTGCACTTGCACGTACCTTAAATCAAGGTCAGTATCACCAAGAGTCTATTAGATTACGTAGTGAATGATGCCCTACATATTCTGTAGCGACAGCGATAAACTTTATCACAAACGCTGCGTTTTTATTACCTGCAGTAACGAGATCTGATAAGCGTTATCTTCTCAGCTGATGCGTAACTCCCTTGAGTATAGCGTGGCGCCAACTGCTGCCACTTTGCTCAGCTTGACTGCTGAACAGCATTACAATAATATGTCCTGATAATTTCCTGCGAGATGGGTTAAAGTTCCTGGTTATGCGAGCATAAACTTCCCTTTTCCTGTCAACTGATAAGAAAATTCGCAAATAATATATAAGACCGCCAAGTACACGGGGTTACATGACCACGATATCGCAAAGCAAGAAAATGAAGAAGAAGAAAATGATGATAATGATGAAGAAGAATTATGAAGAGGAAGAAGAAGAAGAAGAAATGAGGAAAAATTATGAAGAAGAAAAATGAATAAAATGAAGAAGAAGAAGATGATGCTGATGATGAAGAAGACAAGGAAAATAATAATAATATGAATAATAATAATAATAATAATAATAATAATAAGACGAAAAATTATGATGAAGAAGAAAAATTATGAAGAAAAATGAATACAATGAAGAAGAAGAAGAAGAAGAAAAAATAAAAATAAAAAATAAAAAGAAGATCAGAATTAAGTCAGAGCACCACTATAAAGCCATACCTTGTACCCGAGCACCATTAAACCAGATTTAATAATAAACAAGTAGTTCTGTGATGAACTAAAGAGCCTACTTTTCTTAAAATTTAAGATTCATGCCAATCTATATAGACCTATCTAGAATAATGACGAAATCAAGTTGGTAACTTAATACTAAAATTTCTAAGTAGGCCTACTGCAGTTTGTAATACACCTGAAATAGTGTAGCGTAATAGAGTAACTTACTACAGTTGGCAGCCCTGGTAACTCTGAATATAGCCTATTCTTAGTTCCATCTCGTAAGGTATAGAATGAACATACAAAATTTGGTTGAAGTCTAATGGATAGTATGGACGTTACATGCTGTTTGATATTTGATTTATCAGTGCGCGTAAAGTAATGTTGGCAACAATGTCATGTATGTGATTCTTAGAATTAATCTGAAATATTACGATCTATTTTAGTGCCAATTTTGGATAAAATCCATTTGTTACATATAATTAAAAATTGAAACTATCAGAAAGCTTGGAATCATGTTTGCAGAACTGAGGTATATTAGTTACCGCTACTCCAAATTAATTTAGAATGTCAGGTACTATACGTGTGCAAAGTTGAGAGCTGATAGCTTGCATACTTTGATATATTGGTATTAGGATAAATAAATAAATAGAATGGCAGCCCATCTGGCTCTCAAGTATAAGCATAATCATTTCTGTTCTAGTACACAAAGCACATACGAAATTTGGTTAAAATCTAATTGATAGTATAGAAGTTAGATGAATTTAAAAACTGAACCTATCAGCAGGCTTAGAATCGTGTTGACAGTACCGATGTATATAAGTTACACCAAACTCCGGTAGAATGTCAGGTAATATACGTGTGCAAAGTTTGGAGCTGTTTGCTTTCATTCTTTCTGATATATTGATATTAGGGTTAGCACATAGAGCATTTATTGACAGTTGGTATCCCTGGTGGCTCCTTAGAATATGCAGAGTCATATCTGTTGTAGTGCACATACACACATCAAAAAAAGTTTTGCATCACCTCGGTTCCAAGAGTTCCGGAACTGTTAAATACAAAGGGAATAGAGATCAACACAAACAACATTTCAGCTCGTTTTATTGCTCATGAGACCCACACATTGCATGTTGTACCATCATACAGCTAGACTTTCAGCATTTGTGGTCCAGATTGCAGTACACACCACTACCTCTAATACCCAGTAGCACGTCCTCTTGCATTGATGCATGCCTGTATTCGCCGTGGCATACTATCCACAAGTTCATCAAGACACTGTTGGTCCAAATTGTCCCACTCCTCAACGACAATTCGGCGTAAATCTCTCAGAGTGGTTGGTGGGTCAAGACGTCCATAAACAGCCCTTTTCAACATATCCCAGGCATGTTCGATAGGGTTCATGTCTGGCGAACATGCTGGCCACTGTAGTCGAGCGATGTCGTTATCTTGAAGGAACGCATTCACAAGATGTGCACGATGAGGTCGAGAATTGTCGTCCATGAAGACAAATGCCTCTCCAATATTCTGCCGATATGGTTGCACTATGGGTCGGAGAATGTCATTCAGGTATCGTAAAGCCGTTTCGGAGCCTTCCATGACCACCAGTGGCGTACGTCGGCCCCACATAATGCCACCCCAAAACATCAGGGAACCACCACCTTGCTGCACTCGCTGGACAGTGTGTCTAAGACGTTCAGCCTGACCAGGGTGCCTCCAAACACGTCTCCGACGATTGTCTGGTTGAAGGCATATGCGACACTCATCGGTGAAGAGAACGTGATGCCAATTCCGTGGGGTCCATTCAGCATGTTGTTGGGCCCATCTGTACCGCGCTGCATGGTGTCGGGGTTGCAAAGCTGGACCTCGCCATGGACGTCGGGAGTGAAGTTGCGCATCATGCAGCCTATTGCGCACAGTTTGAGTTGAAACACGACGTCCTGTGGCTGAACGAAACGCATTATTCAACATGGTGGCATTGCTGTCAGGGTTCCTCCGAGCGGCAATCCGTAAGTAGCGGTCATCCACTACAGTAGTAGCCCTTGGGCGGCCTGAGCGAGGCCTGTCATCGACAGTTCCTGTATCTCTGTACCTCCTCCATGTCCGAACAACATCGCTTTGGTTCACTCTGAGACGCCTGGAAACTTCCCTTGTTGAGAGCCCTTCTTGACACAAAGTAACAATGCGGACGCGATCGAACTGCGGTATTGACCTTCTAGGCATGGTAGAACTACAGACAACATGAGCAGCGTACCTTCGTCCTGGTGGAATGACTGGAACTGATCGGCTGTCGTACCCCCTCCGTCTAATAGGCCCTGCTCATGCATGGTTGTTTACATCTTTGAGCAGTTTTAGTGACATCTATGAACAGTCAAAGGGACTGTATCTTGGATACAATATACACAGTCAACGTCTATATGCCGGAGATCTGGGAACCGAGGTGATGCAAAACTTTTTTTGATGTGTGTAGTACATACGAAATTTCGTTGAAATCCATTTGATAGCATAGAAGTTACAAGCATTTAGAAATTTGACCTATCGACAGGCTTAGAATCATGTTGGCCACACTGGTATGTATGGCCTTCTGAAAATTAATCTGGAATGCTATTATCTATATGTGTGCCAATTTTGGAATAGTTCGTATGCTTAACCTCAGATATTCAACATAGAGATCAAATTTCAAATGTGATTTTTCAGCAGTTTGTAGCACTGACGTCAATTACAAATATGGCCATGCGATATTCAGGTATAGATCTTTACTCTTACCAAATTTGGTTTCGATAGCTGCAGCCGTTTAGGAGTTGATAGGGGAGGACAGACATACATTTTCCCGGATCGATCTCACAAGTCTACTTTTTCCTTATTTTTGCAAAATGAGTAAAGTAGGCTAAAACATACGAAGCTGAAATTTCGCAAGAGCGACAGTTAAACCCTTTTATAGGTTAGTGGTCAGTATATTAACCACCTGCCAAAAAGAAAATGTATATTGTCAAAGATGCAGATGGTTGAATCTTTCACTCATATTTCAACTAATTCTTGTAGAAGAATTAATGTTTCTGTAAACCTTCACCTAGGGTGCTGGATAAATGTTTTAATAAACAATTTAAATAAAGAAGTAAAAAATTAAAAAATGTAATAAAATAATGCACTTTTACTTTTTATTATCCCAGTTTTCTTTCACTTTTTAATTTTAAATATTTACTATTTTTGATTTTCTAATAATGCTTGAATATGGCCCTAAATTTTGAAAATAAATAGGCGTATAAAAATTAAATTTCTAATAAATTTACCTTCATAATTGTAAAACTATAAAAGTAATTATGAGCATTAAAATGTTGAAGAACAAAAATTAAAATCAATAATAATTATGTATGTGTATGTCTACCCCTTATTATTCCCATTTTCCAACGGGGTCGGGGATGAGATGCGATGGAAGTCTTTGTGGCGATGATTTTTACGGCCGGATGCCCTTCCTGACGCCAACCTCATGAGAGGAGTTAATGAGAGATGAAATGAATGATGGTGAATGAAACTGGGCAAGGATGTGGAAGGAAGCGGCCGTGGCCAGTCAGAAGTTACCGTCCCAGTGTTGAAAATGGGAAACGACGGAAAACCATTTCAAGGACGGCCGACGGTGGGGCTCGATCCCACGCGTCTACCGAGTAAGCAGAGAGCTTGGCCCCATGACCTAATGCTGAGCTTTAGCCAGCGTAGCCACTACTGTCGGTAAAATCAATAATAATTATAATTAGGCTGAAATAATTAAATGTAAATACAAATAAAATATATTTACTACTGTGCTATTCTGCCATATAAAGAGTTAAAACACATCAGTCCGAGAATACGTTATCACGCTCAAATATCGTCGCGCACCGTAGTTGGGAGTACTGGTTACTGAAGATAATCGCACAAGAGAAGAAATAAAAGCAAGAATTCCAGCCGGTAATAGAGATTCTTGGGCACTGATAAAAATCCTCAAAGCGCGCATCCTCAGTAGAAGATCAAATGTGACAGTGTACCGAACAGTTCTAAGACCAGTGGTAATGTACGGCCTGGAAACGTTGACTATGACCGTGACAGAAGATGAGCTTTTGAGAAGATGGGAAAGGAAAATACTGAGGAAGATTTATGGAGCAGTGAATGAGGCAGGAAGATGGAGAATACGGGAAAACAAAGAATTGGAGGAACCATACGGTCATCCTGATATGGGAGGGCTGGGACATGTGGAGAGAATGGCAGGTGATAGAGTGGTTAAAAAGACCTATAGAGGAAATCCAGGTGGAGGAAGATGCAAAGGAAGACCTAGGAAACGATGGTTGGATGACGTGGAGGACGACTTACGCAAGACGGGAGTAAGAAGATGGAGGAATCGTACAGATCGTCAGGTAGTAGTAGTAGTAGTAGTAGTAGTAGTAGTAGTAGTAGTAGTAGTTTCACACATCCACTGAAAATGAAAATCCACAGCCTGCTTCCAGTCGAAAGGAATGAATGAAGCCCCCATCTAGCGGCGAGGATATGAACTGTGCCGGATGCCGAGGCCTGTCGCACTCCCCTGGGACGATGACTAAATGAATGACAGACGAAATGAAATGATAGTGGAGAGTGTTGCTGGAATGAAAGTGTTGCTGGAATGAAAGTGTGACAGGGAAAACCGAAGTACCCGGAGAAAAACCTGTCTGCCTCCGCTTTGTCCAGCACAAATCTCACATGGAGTGGCCGGGATTTGAACCATGGACCCAGCAGTGAGAGGCCGGCGCACGGCCGCCTAAGCCACGGAGGCACACATCCACTAATTTTTTTGAACATTTTCTATTGTATTTTTGGAGTTTTATGGATTTTGACTTTCCGTTTATGGGATAGTGGTCTCTATATTAACCACCTGTCACAAGGACAGTTTATGCTTCCAAAGATGCTGATAGTCGAATCTTTGAGCCGAATTTTGCATAGTTCTCGTGCAGAAGTGCTAGTAATTCTAAAAATCAAATATTATATACGTATCCACTTGACGTAATGTGTTGAAAAAAAATTAAAAAATAAAATAAAACCAAAAACATTAACAATCGAAAGTGTAACAATAAAATATAAATAATGAAATCAAAAGCATAAAAACAAA
Source organism: Meconema thalassinum (assembly GCA_946902985.2). NCBI lineage: Eukaryota > Metazoa > Arthropoda > Insecta > Orthoptera > Tettigoniidae > Meconema > Meconema thalassinum. The sequence goes on along the minus strand of OX336397.1, from coordinate 105,158,187 downwards.
AATACAATAATAAAAGACATACAAAAATAACATAAACATAACTATTAAAATGTGAAGATAATTGTAAAAATCAATTCGAAATTAGTTAATTAGTTAATTAGTTAATTCAATAAAAATATCAAATTTAAATCTATAAGAACCTAAATTGAAAATTAATAATAAATATACAAACATTAAAATTAGAGAAACAAAAAATAACATTATTAATAATTACAATAATATTTAAAAATATTAAAGTGTAGAAACACATAGAAGTAAAAAATAGTTTTGCCCTATAAAGGGTTTAATAATTTGCTTTGTATTTTAGAACTGTCAAACACTGGTGGAGATTGGACAAGATGGACAAGTGGGGGAAGGAGAAGTGAATCCCCCTTTCGTCACGGAGATTAACGCTATCATTCTAGGGTTAACAGTTCACATGCCTCGCTCGCGATATTACCTCACTAACTCTTTGTTCCTGAGTCTCAAATTTCATTGATGCCGAGTGTACTGCGGTGCGGTGCGGCTGCAGCAGCAACAACAACAACAACAACTTGAGCCTTGGCACGACTCCTCCCAAGTCTCGAACCCAACACTGGGGAAGCAAGAGCACGCAATCTGATCTGATCAAGACACGACTCCACCTCTCTGCTTGTTGAGACACGCTATCTCTACTAACCGAGTTCCCACCTGTTGTGACTAGAAAGCGAACCAAGGATCTGCAGCTCAGGAAGACGTGGCTCGATAATGAACAGCCTGCATTGATCCACTGATGTTAGGTGTGGGGTATCTTGAAATATCTGAATATTCAACTCATGCCACTCTTTCGTAGAGTCCTCAAGTGAGTCTGTACAACGGTAGGCTATCTAATTTTTAAAAGGAAATAAATAGATTAACCCTTTATGGGGCAAAAGACTGGGAATATAAAATGAATAAACACGCGGTGGCAACGTGTTGTGTTAGCTGTAAAACTCCAGCCAATAGGAGCCCGCCGCCGGCCATTTTTATATCGCTCTAGTGCAGTGGTTCTGAACCCGTCGAAGTCTGCGGTCCACTCAGCGTGAAATTGAATCATGTACGGACCCCCGCCCCCAATACACCTCATCAATTGTAACCCTTCCTCAATAACACTTATTTTAAAGATATTTCAATTAAAAACCTGATGGTCATCGCCGCGAATACATTCGGCCGATTCTCGTTCAACGCACATCGTTTCCGAAATCCCCGTTTATTGGCCACTTTGACCCTTTTCTCCCGCGGACCACCGGTTAAGAACCACTGCTCTAGTGAAATGCATCAGGTTTTTTTTCTTTTTTTTTCGAAATAGTGTATTACGCATTAACCCAAGTTCTATTTACGGAAAATAACAACTGTGTCAAATCTTCAGTGCTCCTAATTTAATTTTAGGATTATTGTTTATCTACAGTACTTCGTAGAAGTATGGCAATTTTCGTGTAGGAGCACAAAATTAGCGAATTATTTGTTTAGGCCTACTTATCCCCCTTCCCCCTCACCTCATACTACTACTCTCACTCTCGCAGGCCTACCAACAATTATTGAAACTTATCACAGGAGCCAAACAGACGGCAGGAAATAAACAAATTGCTTATATATTATTTCAGTAGTATATATCCCTCGGCGGCGCTCACAAACGACCGATCGTGACAAATGAGCATTCAAATGAAAGAGAATAGACATTAGCAGTGACGAATTGCACTCTAATTTCATAAATATGATTTATGTTCGACCCTCACTATTATGTGTCAGAAAACGGTGTCATAATGATGGTCATTATAACACTTATTTTCATTATGATACAGTTTCTCCAGCCAATCAGAGCTCGTTCATTGACCAATCAGGTAACGATACCTTCGCGCATGCGCTCAAAATCCAACATGTCGGACATAAACACAACATCGAACTATAATAAATTACCGACATGGAATACCCACCGCCCATATGTTCGCGTAAATAAACTGGCGAATATGAAACAAGAAATAGCACTGTACCTTAAAATCACCAACACTAATTTCTACACAGCGCATTCAAACGACTCCGGTGACAATATTACTGAGGGACGGCAGATGTAAACATATGGCTTGCGTATGGCATTGCAAGCACACAAAGCGCATGCGTCGGTCGTTCCAAGATCTTGAAAGACAGAGATGTCTCGCGCTCGCTCTCCGATAACAAAATTCTTGTGGCTGACTCAACAGATATTTATGAATATTTATGTTAAAACATATAATAAAATTATAATTATCGTCGAACATAAACAGTCGTATGCAACTCGCCTATAATGGTAATTAAGACTCGCATACGCTCGTTTTATAAAAAAATACTCGTGTCTTAATTATAGCCATTATAGGCTCGTTGCATAATGTACTATTCTTTAAAACAATGCACGAAGTGTGCGACATGCAGATACTGTTGCTGTAGGAAAATACGCTCCATAACTGCTGACCACTTCACATTATGGCCGCTGTGACACCTGCTTCGTGTCATTTTAACATTCTGAGGTCTTTCCTTTATCATTTTGCATGGATTTCAGAAACAGTAAATCAAAGGAATGAGTACTCAAATCGTATAATTTCATAAATATTGAGTAAGTGGTGAGTGTTACAGCTAAGCTGCCAATCAATGGGTAACGCGTGGCTCATCACACACTACATTAGCAGTGACGGATTGCATTCTAATTTCATAAATATACATTTTTGTAAGAAGTGTGCGATTTGCAAATAGGCTCCTGTTGCTGTAGGAAAAAAACGCGACATCAATGCTATTCAGTTCACATTTTGGCCGTAGGGATGCCTGTTTTATGTCCGAACTATACACGCGAGATTTCTCGCACGGGTCCGCCAGTCTCTCTTTATTCAAGCACACTTTAGAGGAGAGAACTTCAATTTGCGTACTTATTGAACCCTTTATCCTCCGATGGATAAATGATTCGATGTTTTATTTCTACAATTAATTAATATTTCCACCAGCGTCATGAAATAGCCAGACGAAGATGAGGAAACTTCAAGCATTTGTTGGAGACAGTGGGGATATACCTGCAGCAGTTTGACAAAAGGCTAAATACTTAGGGAATATGAAAGGAAATAGCCTATCAATGATTCAGAAGGACAGATGCTGGCCACCTCAAAATAGAAGGGACGCGTGGTGAGACACGCTTGTGGCATGTTCATTGTACTATTCGCGCCTAAAAAAAATATAATGCAGTAACTTGAGTGGCTGATGGTACTACTGGACACTCCTACTAGGCCGAGGTCTGATAAAAACCGCGAAAGTAACGTAATAGTGGAACCAATAGGAGATGAATGCTTATGAACGCGCCAAGTCTAGCTGGCGCACGCGATAGCTAGCATTAACGCGGGAGATCGGCAAGACAACATCTCTACGATCGATTCTAGAATTAATGGCCATATTCTTGACCTGCGCAATTTTACGAGTCCAGTGATATTTGTTTCATTCCTGTACCACTATTATTTTGAGAATTTTTTATATATTTTCCCCCCTCTATCGATACCTAGGGCCAGTTCATTTATAAGTGGCGTGAAGAGCCAAGACATTACATTACATTTTGTGCATCTGAGGACGTAGGCTGACGTTATTTTGTGTGTCGGAGGACACAGGTTGACATCTTGTGTTTTGCGCGTCTGAGGACGAAGGCACTTGTACTTTGCGTGTCATGAGGACACAGATTTTTATTAAGACAAATGTGTTGTAAATTCAGTGTGATAGATAGTCACAGTACTAATTTTGTAGGGCCAGTATCATCGACAATTCGCCAACAGACTGTTTTGGGGAAATAAGTACCTAAGCGGTGAATTTAGTAGACAGAAATCGAGTGTGTAATAACCTATAACTTTTTGCATCAGCACGAGAGATGACATCGCTTATCTTGGCTGCAGATGTCCGCTGACGGGTGACTGGCCGAGGATGAGTACTGAATAATATTCTTATTATCTGACAAATCAACTTATGGTATATGGGACATATTTTTTTGTAAATATCTTGCTTGTGTTGATTAACGTAGTGTATTTAGTTATGGTCTGACACACATTTTGCATGGAAACAGCTCGCACAAGTGTTCGTAGTCGTAGGTTCTTGTTTGTTTGTTTTAATTAACGTGGCTATGTGGACGACCGTGTTCGCATATGTTTACGCAATGCGGTTAAGAAACGTCTCTCGGAGATATGCTGTGTTTCAGAAGTAGGACTGAAATAATATAATCATAAAGTAGATTGGTGGGTAAATTGATCTTTGTAGTGTTTATTATTGATCAGATTCATTAAGTTTATTGCCTTTGGAGCAATGTAAGTTGTGGCAAAGAGCATTCAGCTCTCTCATAGGTTTTAATATTCCTAAATAATTTGTGAGCATCTGATTCAACCGACCTGTGTGAAAAGTGTTATGTCATTCCCAGCAATGAGTGTGTGTGTGTTTTATTGGTCATTACAAGCGGGAATTTCAGCGTAGACTGATTTCTGTCAGCTTGGTGCCGGGTCCATATGGTGGCCTTGCGAGGGCGTATGTGACTATATCGATTAATGTCTTGCCATATGTGCATATGGTTGAGATTTGTTGCTGTTTATTCTACGAGATAACGGGACAGCTGGTGAAGTTATTTTTACACACTGGAGCTGGATGATGGCAAGACTTGAGAGAAAGGGGGGAACCTGTTTTCACAAGGAGGGTTGAACAGATTGCATCGAGGTCATTAGTGGAGAACATGTTGGCTCCGTATTAATAGTTGAAATACAGAATAAGAACTGATCGATGGTAAAAATTGTTTAAATAAATGGGAGTTGCCTACGAATCATAATCTCCGAAGAGTTATTTTATCGCGATTTTTTCTATTCTTGTAAAATAATGTCAGCCGTGAGGCATATGTTTTCTTTTTGTTTGTTGTTGGTTTATTTCTAGTCTTGTGTCAGTGACTCCGAGTGGTCACGTGCGGCGCTGTGTTTTCCTTGTTTGTTTGTTTGTTTGTTTGTTTGTTTGTTTGAGCATTTGGCCTTGCAGGCAAGCTCGTTGTCAGATGAGCTATCAATGGGAGAGGGTCTCGAGGGAGATTCCTGTAAATATTAGATATTAGATTGTGTGTCAGCATTAATTTTAAGGATTTTTATTAGTGTTGTGTCCTATATCCGTAGACGTTGATTTACGAGATGATTGTTCGTAAGCACCGTGGCTGTTACCCGATGTAAACTAACAGTCATCCAAGTACTCATACCTCGTAGTTAGTCATTACGCGTACATAAAATCCTGATGCAAGTTGGTGGAACTTGGATCCACATTTTTATGAGGAGGAGATCCGTCTGATCCCTCAACGTTATATATATTTCTGTCATGGGAAGATTCAGGGAGGAATAATATTGTTGTTATTTATATTCATTTATGCACCATTAGTCATTAAATTATGTTATTATTTTACGTCTTGTCACTTCCTTTCTTAATTATAGTTTTAATCCTATGACCCTTCCCTCAGTAGAGCATGTTGTTTGGCGAACGTATACATCACACTATGAACTGAGCGCGCGCGACCCCTTGATGAAGATTCTTGCATATAAACACTGCGATACTGAAGGGTTCATTATAATGATGCATAATGATTCGTCCGCCTCGTTGCGTAGTGGCTAGCACTCATGACTGTCGCCGCGGAGGCCCGGGTTCAATTCCCGGCTCTGTTAAAAATGTCATTCTCGTCTGAGGGCTAGAACAGTGTAAGAGAAGAGGAGGGTTCGACCACCTCAGCTATCCTGGAAGTGGTTTTCCGTGGTTTTTCCATTTCTAAGGCGAATGTCGGGAAGGCCACTGCCGCCTCCTTCCCAATTCTCATCTGTATTACAACTACTCACACTAATAGAGCCGTAGCAATAACACAGGTTTATCAGACAAATTCCACACACACCCAAGTACATGGGGCTACATGACCACAACAACAACAACAACAACAACAACAAAGCATATTGATTCACTCCCAAATCGGATTCCTATATACACGCAAGAAACATCGCACTCGCGTGCTGCTTGAGTTATTCTTTGGTGCCAACAAACGCTTGTAAAATGTATTCGGTAGCAGAGAAGTGCATCCTTCATTTGTTTATGGTTTGGTGTGGGTCAGGCTTTAGGCCAATAGGATGCTTCCTATGAACTGGTTTGGTGTTGAGGCTTTAGGCCAATAGCATGCTTCCTATGAACTGGTTTGGTGTAAGTCAGGCTTTAGGCGAATAGGATGCTTCCTATGAACTGGTTTGGTGTAAGTCAGGCTTTAGGCGAATAGGATGCTTCCTATGAACTGGTTTGGTGTAAGTCAGGCTTTAGGCGAATAGGATGCTTCCTATGAACTGGTTTGGTGTAAGTCAGGCTTTAGGCGAATAGGATGCTTCCTATTAACTGGTGCAGGCCCGTATATTGATCTATCACAGTGACCGTGACTCAAACCAGTGCATTGAAATAACGGGTAATCCAACGGCAGAGATTCTCATGTTAGCTTTGGAGCCTTGATGTCAATCGAGATGAATACTATCCAAAGAGGTTGGAAAACTTACGTACACATGATTCGCACGTTGGTTTCAGGACATTGATGCCATGGGAGTCTATGCAATTCATGATGTTTGGGCAGCTTACACCGCGATACTAGCGCCGAGAATACCTCTAGTAGTATTTCTTTGTTGATAAATGAGGGATGTTCAAATGAAAAGGAACGAAACTATACTGTGGGTACAATTTTTTCGTTATTCGTTATTCAAAAGTGATCACCACAGGCCTGTGTACAGGTGTCCCATTGCTTTACTAGCCGCAGGATTCCCTCTTCCCACACGTCTTGTGGTTGTGACAGGAGTCAATCCTGTACGGTCGTCCGATTGGAAACTTCTCCCTTGAGACGAACCATTAACAGTGACATGTATTGTGCGACACTCCGTAATCTACGCTAGTCCATCAAGAACAAACGGCCTGGACTGCTCACGAAGGGAGTGAGCCTGCTCCATGATAACGCTCGCCCACAGTCTCTAACGTCACACAAGGTGTATTGGCCACGTTCAAGTGGGAGCAACTTGAGCATCCGCCCTACATCCAGACTTGTCGCCAAGCGACTTCCATCTGTTTGGTCCGCTAAAAATACATCTCAAGGGAAATAGTTTCCAATCGGATGACGAGCTAAAGGACACCGTACAGTATTGTCTCCTGTCATAACCACAAGACTTCTGGGAACAGGGAATCCTGCGGCTAGTGAAGCAATGGGACACCTGTGCACAGGCCTGTGGTGATTAGTTTTCAATAACAAATAAATTGTACCCACAGTATCGTTTCGTACCTTTTCATTTTAACACCCCTCGTAGATGGTCGAAACCTGAAATCGACATTCGCACATCTCAAGTTCACCGTGGCTCGCTGTCTGTAGGCGAGAGTACGAATCAGCTGCAGTTCAACCTCTCACCAATCATTAGCTGACATTTTAAGGTCTATGCTCTACGAAGTGGGATTTGCGAACGTGCCTGCCTGGTGCTCTAGGCACATGGAAGTACAGAATAAACAGGTAGAGAGAGATAGAGTAGTTAAGAGGCCATAGTGGCTAGTTTGTAGTATGAAAGGACGTGTACATAATTCTATTAAGATACGGAGTCGCTTATAGCGTGCCCCGGTGGCTTGGTAATCACCCAGAGAACTGATGAGGGGTTTGGTGTTTGAAATGGCTTTCTTATATTGTTTTGATGCCTGTCTTTTGATTCGGGCATCATTGTATTCCTAGTTTGATTCTTCATGGTTTTGAGCATTGCATTCGTACCATTCAGAGTTGGTGAGGGCACGCAATGCTTTTTTTTTTTTGGACAACTTGTCGTTTCTTGATGTGCTTTGGTGCTGCCGTAGCCCCAGACTGGACTGGCATATTCCAAATTTTTGCGATTTCCATGGCGCCTCCTCTTGTCATATTCAGCACAATTTCGTAACCTCCGAAATCAGCAATGATTTTGTAAAGCGATATTAAGTGCTGTCACATCCTGTATTTGTGACGTAGGATCATTTTTAAACTGGCGTAACGACGTTTTCGTTACATTTTCAAAATAAATATCAACTACTTACTGGAAGCAGATTGTTGTGATAACACCGAAACTCACCTGAAACAAAAGAAAAAAGAAATTATTGTAAGGCGAAGCAAGCATTTGATTTACAAAGGGATAAAATCACTCTGTATTTGTTAGATCCCAGATTCGAGTCCAGGTGGTTCCAAATCATTTTAACCCCTTTGAATTAATACACATAGGCCCTCTGTTCTGTACTTTCTGTAAACAAATTAAACCCCCTTTTTGGAGGGTGCTCAATCTATGCATATTGCACGGTAGCAAACATTTAAAGAATCATGATTCAAGACAAAATTTGAAATATTATATTATTAATAATATTATTATTCGATAAGTTGCGGCATTTGGTTGGAGCAGACAACTATCTAGCGATTATCGTAGACAGCATTCTCCAGAAAAATGAACTCTTAATCAGAGATAACATCCAGACTTCAACTCCGATACCACAAAGACCCATGTCAGGTTGAAGACGGTACAAAGGAAGGCTGCTAGGTTTGTGCACAACGATTTTAATCCTAGAAGTAGTGTAACTCGAATGATAGAAAAACTAGGGTGGGAATCTCTGGAAGATAGAAGGACGAACTCCAGACTAAACGCTATGTTTAACACTTACACTAATCGGCCAGCACGGGGAGAACTAAGCAAACGTCTCGGAAATCCCACCTACCTGAGCAAGGCAGATCATCCGCATAAAGTCAAGATCCGACCACAGCGTACAAATTATGGGAAATATTCGTTCATTAACCGTGGTATTGATAATTGGAACTCATTACCTGCCTCAGTCTTAGAGCCTTTCCCCAAACATATCGATGTGTTTAAGAGGCGATTGAAATTTTGTGTAAATACTACGATGTAATTACTATAGTTCCTAAATTGCGAATTGTGTATATTCTGTTTGATGTTATAGTTGGTAATTTTCTGTATTTGTACTGTTTTCCACCGGGAAATTACCCCTATTTGCAAATATTATATAATAATAATAATAATAATAATACAATGGGGGTCTTGCAAGGAGACCCAGTAATCTCTTTACTGTTCAATATTCCAACAGCGGACATTATTGAAAGCTTCGGTAGCCTGAATGAACAGATCACATTCTACGCGCATCGCCAAGCAATAGTTGCATGATCATTGTTCCTAGACCATAAGCGTTTCCGTATCTTCTTAAATCAAGAAGAATCATTACCAGATTTTTAGCCTACTTTTCACATTTTGCAAAAATGAGGAAAAAGTAGACTTATGAGATCGGGCAAATGTGTGTGTGTCTGTCTGTCCTTCTGTCTGTCTGTCTGGCTGTGTGTGTGTCCCCCCCCCCCTATCAACTCCTAAACGGCTGCAGCAATCGAAACAACATTTGGCAGGAGTAAAGATCTATACCTGAATATCTCACGGCCATATTTGAAAATGATGTCAGTGCTACCAACTGCTGAAAAATCGTAATTGACATTTGAGCTCTATGTTGGATATCTTGGAAGGTATGAATGGGAGCTATTTGAAAATTGGCACACGTATAGGTAATAATATTGCAGTTTAATTTCCTGGAGGCCATACATGGCAGTGGTGCCAAAATGATTATAAGCCTGCTGATAGTGTAGAAGTTATATGCATTTAAATATTGGACCTATCAATTGGAATTCAACCAAATTTCGTATGTGCTATGTGTTCATAAACAGATATAACTGAGCGTATTCCTAACATCCACCAGGGCTGCCAACTGTTAATAAATGCTCTCAATTTATTTTTTCCAAATACCAATATATCAGAAAGTATGCAAGCCGACAACTTTAAACTATGCACACGTATAGTACCTGACATTCTGTATTAATTTGGAGTAACTTATATACGTCAGTGCTACCAACATGATTCTAAGCCTGCTGAGTGGTACTACAAATCTAGAAGTACTGTACTGCAGGAATGCTTATATCGTCTAGCACTTTGGGCAGAGAATAACAAATTGGAGATAAACGAGGAAAAAACAGTCCACGTGATATTTAGGAAGAGAGGGAAGGCAACAAGTAAAGATCAGTTGCACCTCTCACCAACCTATGGTCCTATCGAAATAGCACGGGACTAACTAACTCCTCCAGTATTTAGATTGCTCTCTTGGCGCTCCAGATCTAACGACTCTGCAGGATGGACGCAACCATCTGAACACCTGCCCGCTGGACACGAAGAAACCTGGTTAACGTGGAAGACACTCAACAGGCTGCGCACAGAAGTGGGGAGGTCGAATAAGAATTTGAAAAAGTGGGGATTTGCCTGTGACTCGACTTTGTGTGAGTGTGGTGAGGAGAAGACTGAGTCACCTCCTCGTTTGCAGGTTGAGTCCCATCTCCACGGAATGATGGACTGAACACCTGAAGCTTGCGAGTTGACAAAATTCTGGTCTCAGTCTTTGATTCGAGTATGAGTGCGTGTATAATATAATTACATTGTATTTAATCAATTATGGAATGTATACAGGGATTTCATGGTTTTCTTGTAGTACCAAATGTAATTGTTCTATTGTTTTATGAAGTATATTCTCTGACACGATTAATAATAACTGGGTGTGACGCTTCAGACAACTGGAACCACTTACACCAAACACATCAGAAACAGAGTATTGGCAGCGACATTGACCATCAACGATATTCTGCTCCTTCATGGACTACCCGTATCGACTGCAATGAAGATCTTCGCCTAGATCATGCCTGTAGTAACCTATGGATTGGACCTAGTGTGGCTGCATCTGACTAAATCAAATCTGAAAGAAGTCTAGAAAATCAAAGCGACATATCTGAAACGACTCATGTGTCTCCAAATGCACCCCCCTCTAGACTAGCTTATGAGCTCACCGGGTAACCCTTCTTCATGTAGCATATAAATTGCAGATTCTTCTGCCATCTACAATGCCATATAAAGAACTGTTCGCAGAACTACAGCAGAAGAAAAGGGAGATATGGGGAGATTTCTATCCAACCCAGGCAATGATATTCTCCGAATGGAGAGTTGCTGACGCGTTTTGCGGTTCATGGGTTTCACCATCGCGTGTGCAGTCTTTTCATGTCCCGGACGCGAGATTGGAATTTCTAGTTCACTTTTAGCATTGGAGAAGGACACGGCTTCCTAATTAGCTATTCTGACGAAACACGACTGTAGCAAGGGCTGTGATTACTCAGCGAAGTTATAGGGTGAAGCCTACCAGCGATGTTGTTTCAAGTTTGAATAAAAAATTGTAGAACTCGCGCTGTTTTAACTTAGTATTTTCTACGTACCCGTATAAATTGTATTGCGCCAAGCAATAGTTGCATGATCATTGTTCCTAGACCATAAGCGTTTCCGTATCTTCTTAAATCAAGAAGAATCATTACCAGATTTTTAGCCTATTTTTTTATTTTGAAAAAAAAAAAAACAAGCTTATGAGATCACCTTTTGTCCGTGTGTGTGTGCGTGTGTGTGTGTGAATCGTGTGTGTGTCCCCCCCCCCCTAATAAAATCTAAACGGCTGGAGCGATTTCAATGAAACTCGGTAAGTTCATAGCACTATTCCCTGCGACCCCGACCGTGCTCTCCAAATTTTGTTACGACTCACCAATCCAACATGGCAGCTGTGCGAAATATTTCACCAGCATTCAATATCTCCGAAACTATTACCGATATTACCCTGACATTTTGTATGATGATAAAGGGAACAACTATAAGTTCACTTATGTGACATTTGAAAATCTGGTAACAACAAAACGAACATGGCGGCCAAGCGGAGTTGCGACTTTTAAATAGACGTTTCTCGCGATTTAACCAACCAAACGCAATGAAACTTGGTACAGTATATGTTTATATACACACATCAAAAAAAGTTTTGCATCACCTCGGTTCCAAAAGTTCCGGAACCTTTAAATACAAAGGGAATAGAGATCAACACAAACAACATTTCAGCTCGTTTTATTGCTCATGAGACCCACACATTGCATGTTGTACCATCATACAGCTAGACTTTCAGCATTTGTGGTCCAGATTGCAGTACACATCACTACCTCTAATACCCGGTAGCACGTCCTCTTGCATTGATGCATGCCTGTATTCGTCGTGGCATACTATCCACAAGTTCATCAAGACACTGTTGGTCCAAATTGTCCCACTCCTCAACGACAATTCGGCGTAAATCTCTCAGAGTGGTTGGTGGGTCAAGACGTCCATAAACAGCCCTTTTCAACATATCCCAGGCATGTTCGATAGGGTTCATGTCTGGCGAACATGCTGGCCACTGTAGTCGAGCGATGTCGTTATCTTGAAGGAACGCATTCACAAGATGTGCACGATGAGGTCGAGAATTGTCGTCCATGAAGACAAATGCCTCTCCAATATTCTGCCGATATGGTTGCACTATGGGTCGGAGGATGTCATTCAGGTATCGTAAAGCCGTTTCGGAGCCTTCCATGACCACCAGTGGCGTACGTCGGCCCCACATAATGCCACCCCAAATCATCAGGGAACCACCACCTTGCTGCACTCGCTGGACAGTGTGTCTAAGACGTTCAGCCTGACCAGGGTGCCTCCAAACACGTCTCCGACGATTGTCTGGTTGAAGGCATATGCGACACTCATCGGTGAAGAGAACGTGATGCCAATTCCGTGGGGTCCATTCAGCATGTTGTTGGGCCCATCTGTACCGCGCTGCATGGTGTTGGGGTTGCAAAGCTGGACCTCGCCATGGACGTCGGGAGTGAAGTTGCGCATCATGCAGCCTATTGCGCACAGTTTGAGTTGAAACACGACGTCCTGTGGCTGAACGAAACGCATTATTCAACATGGTGGCATTGCTGTCAGGGTTCCTCCGAGCGGCAATCCGTAAGTAGCGGTTATCCACTACAGTAGTAGCCCTTGGGCGGCCTGAGCGAGGCCTGTCATCGACAGTTCCTGTATCTCTGTACCTCCTCCATGTCCGAACAACATCGCTTTGGTTCACTCTGAGACGCCTGGAAACTTCCCTTGTTGAGAGCCCTTCTTGACACAAAGTAACAATGCGGACGCGATCGAACTGCGGTATTGACCTTCTAGGCATGGTAGAACTACAGACAACATGAGCAGCGTACCTTCGTCCTGGTGGAATGACTGGAACTGATCGGCTGTCGTACCTCCTCCGTCTAATAGGCCCTGCTCATGCATGGTTGTTTACATCTTTGAGCAGTTTTAGTGACATCTATGAACAGTCAAAGGGACTGTAGCTTGGATACAATATACACAGTCAACGTCTATATGCCGGAGATCTGGGAACCGAGGTGATGCAAAACTTTTTTTGATGTGTGTACATTGTAATGCACCGACATCTAACTTCGTTCAATTGTTTACATAACCACAAGATGGCGGATGTGCGAAATATTTCACCGGCATTCCATATCTGTGAAACTATTAGCGGTATCTCCCTGAAATCTTTTACGGAGATAAAGGGCACTACGGAAGTCCATCTATAAGACTTTCAGAAACCGGTTAACTACAAAACGAACATGGCAGCCAAGCGAAGTTGAAAATTTTAAATAGACCTTTCTCGCGATTTAATGTTCCAAACGCACTGAAATCTGGTACAGGAAATATTTATACACATTGTAATGCACTGGTATCTAATTTATTTCAATTGTTTCCATAACCTCAAGATGGCAGCTGTGCGAAATTTTAAAATCTCCTTGTTACTTCTTGTGTCCTAATTATGCGATTGTAGTTTGAATACTACACGTACACAATAATCTGCATGTAACAGTACATAACTCTAGGACTTACATATATAAAATCCAACATGGCGACTATCCGAAATTTTTAGTCGGTTCTCAATATCTACGAATCTATTACAGCAATCAAGCTGAAATTGTGTATGTTGCTAGAGGCAATTAACATAAGTAGGATATATGAAAATAGGCTGTATAGTTCTTCACGGAACTACTTGTTTTTCATCGATTAGCTCATTTACTCTGTACGAATGCGGAAGTAGCTTATCATCCACTCCGTATTAAGAATTGTATGTAACCTACATGGGAGGTGGCTCAAAATATTTCATTTCCGATGGCCTGAATGGCATGAATGGCAACCACGGGGCCGAAAGATGAGCTTGCCATTCACCACACTTATTGACTTAAGAAGATATGGAAACACGTAGGCTATGGCCTAGGGACAATGATCATGCAACTATTGCTAGGTGGATTACAATTTATGAAGGTACCAAGAAAATACGAAGTTAAAACAGTGGGAGTTCTGCATATTTTGTTCAAACCTGGAACGACATCGCTGACAGGTTCCACTCTATAACTACGCTTGCTGCAGTAGTGTTTCGTCGGAACAGCCAATCAAGAAGCCGTGTCGCTCTCTAATGCTAAAAGTGAACTACAAAATGCAATCTCGCATCCCGGACGGAACCTCGTACGAATGTGAATTGTGCGGGAGGCTTTGTGAACGGTAAAAAGGGACTTGACTCAGCTCTGTACAGACTACTGTCGACCAAAGTATTATGTGCTCTCGAGTTTGCAGGTTGTTTGTGAAGTAACCAATAGACCTACATAAAATCCAATATCATCATTTGCGTCGTTCTGTTTTACGTTAGTTCCTGTAGGTTTGGAATTTTTAATTTATATTTTAATATTTTTTATCGCAGTTGGAACACAGAAAGTGCCCGTTCTTAAGCGTGTTTCAGCCATGCGTCACATTAAAAATTATTGTCTCAAAACCCCGTCATCAGATCGAATCCAAATTTGAAGTACAAAATCATGTCAGAAGAAGGTATTACGGACGGCGTGGTGTTACAATTGTTGTAACGTGTTTTTCGAGGGTATTTTACGCCACTGACATAAGTCAGTAGGAAGCCATTCAATATTTATTTACGCGGCAAATTGTTCAGCCAAGAGAAGTTTTCATGTAACTTATTATTATTATTATTAAGGTATTTTTCTGGAGCGTTTTTTTATAAAATTATAAGTATACAGATAGGTTTTCGATGTTATAGAAAACACTATCAAGCGAATTATTACGAACAACATTATCGCGGAAAATTATGTGATTACGGAATTTTACGGATTTTTGTCAGTTAGAGTTTGTTGAGAGAGATGAGTCACTGGGAATTCGGCTACAGGCTTATTCTTGTCGAGAAGCATGACGCAAGCGGGATTGCTGCTTCAAAAAAAGGCGAAATGGCCTGGACCGGTAATCGACATCATCGCCGCGCCGAGTGTAATGACCCTGAGGTGGGGAGTATCGCGTGGTGGCTCAGCCAATCAGTGGAGAGCGGGCGAGAAGAAGACGGCACCAGAGAGGGGAGGCGACGAGTGCATATATGGTTTGCGCGCCGAGGAGGCAGGCGATTATCTTGGTAAAACTTGACCGTTGTGGTTGCTCGAGTGGTTGGTTCCGGTGTGACCGGACCATAAGTTAACATTTCTACAAATATTTCTTCAACTGACGAAGAAGATGACGACGTCCAGAAGGCTATGGGAAGCTCTCTTCTGCATCCAGTACGAGGGAAATGCTACGGCAATTTCCAATGGTAAGCGCGAATGACTCAGAACTACATAATCTCTCGTCTCTTTGTTTCATATTCAGTAACTTCGTAGCTTGGGAATAATAGTAAAATCAGTAATTCATCCGACTCCGTTTTCACGTAATTCTCTAGCGGTAATATTCAAATCGCAACGCTCCAATTTAAATTTAAAATATATCATTATTATTATTATTAATTTTGCCATACTTGTTTTATATAATAAATTCATTTCTTTTAACCATGCAATCTTTGCTTTCAGTAGGTAGCATTAGATATAGACCAAATTCCTTCTCCTGATACAATTGTTAGTTGGGTTAATGATCAAATCATACCACGATCTGAGTGTAAAGATTCTTGAAGGTGTTCTACCAGAGCTAGGTGTTGCTAAATATAAATTTAGATTTCAACATAGCGTTGAGGTCTTGGCGCCCATTAAAACAACATATCTTAGTCAGAGTAAACAATATTGTGTTTCAAAGTGCAAGGCACGGCTAGTAGAAACATTACATTTGTACACCCCAACAGTGAGGGCCAGTAAAACCGTTTCACTTGTCACCCAACAGTGAGGCCAAAAGAATACGTTTCATTGTAACA
The DNA here is from genome assembly GCA_946902985.2 of Meconema thalassinum. Classification (NCBI taxonomy): domain Eukaryota; kingdom Metazoa; phylum Arthropoda; class Insecta; order Orthoptera; family Tettigoniidae; genus Meconema; species Meconema thalassinum. The sequence goes on along the minus strand of OX336397.1, from coordinate 105,142,023 downwards.
ATAACACTCACCGGTTATTCGATATTTATGAAATTATACGATTTGAGTACTCATTCCTTTGATTCACTGTTTCTGAAATCCATGCAAAATGATAAAGGAAATACCTCAGAATGTTAAAATGACATGAAACAAGCGTCCAGCGGCCAAAATGTGAACTGGACAGCAATTATGGAGCGCATTTTTCTACAGCAACAGTATCTGCAAAGCGCAAACTTCGTACATTTTTTAAAAGTAATTTCTTAAATAAATTATAGATAATTATGAAATTAGAGGGCAATACGTCATTGCTAATTTCTATTCTCTTTCATTTGAATGCTCATTTGTCACGCTCGGTCGCTTGTGAGTGCAGCAGGAGGGATCTACACTACTGAAATAATATATATGAAATAATAATAATAATAATAATAATAATAATAATAATAATAATAATAATAATAATAATAATAATAATAATAATAATAAAGAAGTATATAAAACTTGCAGCAGAATCTCAGATGAAATGAAAATCCACAGCCTGTTTCCAGTCTCCGACCGGGTCAGGAATGGAATGAATGAAGCCCCTGTCTAGCGGCGAGGATATGAACTGTGCCGGCTGCCGAGGCCTGACGCACTCTAATCGCATGATAATAACAGAAATATTTTTGGCACCATGCACATCGAATATGCACTTTGAGGCCACATTGTTCTTCACAGTTTTTCTTATTTGAAGGCAATATTTTGCAGGCACTTCGAAATCGGGAGGTCTCTCCGTTGTGTAATTGGTTGCGAACCACGAATATTTAACCATGTCCTTGAACTGTGGGGAAGAAAATTGAAAATGAATGATGGATTGCATTTTCAGTACGCTGTTTTTCTGATCTACAGTACATCAAACTGAACGTCTTCAAAAGCCGACACAATGTCTGTTAAACGGCGATACGAAGCGTTCCATTGCCGGAAGAAAAACTTATCCAAGGGCTGTATATTCCCTGTAGTGCCGGGAGGAATCTGGAGAATTTCTATAGTGTTGCCTGGAGGAATATCTTCAAGACAGCTTTTATCACTATAAGTAGTCCAAGAATCTAACAGTAGCAGACACTTCTCTTCCGCAAATGGGAAAAAGGATTCTTTAAACCAATATTTTAATGTCTTTTTCCCCATTTTCCTGATTTTGTGGCCGTTACAATTATATTGCTGGCATGAAACATTTCTTTGGAAACTCTCGGACCGAAAGTTCCAGTTGCTTCGTGTAGTACAGTGAATAATTTCGGGAAAATTTCGTAATGCATACTCTAGAACATTAGCCGGATTCATGACAGCTGTCTCAAAGGAGCACGTGTTAACTGGCTAGCACAGAGCGCTCAAGGTTACGCGCACGCTCCAGCTGGTCACCAGGGCTGTCCACGTCGATCTATATGCTAGCGCGTGCAATCCTATTAGAAATCTCCGTGCCGATTTCAGGGCCTTTCAGTTCGAAATGGCATCTAATTTTTTGTACATCGCTAATTTATGGTTTCCTTATCATCTCTACGAAATATCATTGTCGGTTTCGATATGACCGTATGGACAGTTCCCTTGTAAGTATGCTATATAAATGGTTCCTCAGTTAAAACACGGACCCTCAGACCACCGCCTCCACGATTGTTGGTACAAATACATGACTAAGTAGGCTATATAAATGGTCCCTCAGTTCGAGCGCAGACCTTCTAACCACAGCCTCCGTGATTGTTGGTTACTCTCAGTTAGATTATATCTTCAGGTTGACGGACTGCATGTTCATTTTTAGTTACTAAGTTTGTAGATTTAAACCAATAATATTGGCACAGCGGATTTCGAGCAGACTGTACAGCGGTGACACGTCCTTGCTCGAGAGCGGAAACCAGCCTGTTTGTTATCCGAGCCGACAAGTTCACCTCACTTCACCCCAAGCTGCTCTGCTCCCATTGTTTACAGAAACAAGTGAAACTAGTTTCCAACTTCTGCCAAACATCCTCACACACATTAAATATACAATCTAGTGAGATGGAGGGTACTCGCCATTTAGAAGCATCTTCTCCACACTCTAACAAGATCGGACTTGCGCATTGTAGGTAGAACGCTTTATAAGTAGGGGTGGTGATTCTTGGCAAATGCGATAGGGCGAAAATTCTTATAAAGGCTTTTAATATTGTGTTTCATTATTGACGACTTCTTAACAGCTATAAAGTTCTGTATTTTGAAAACGCTACAAAATGCGAAATCTACTCTAGAAAATTTTACTAAAATGGCAAGATTTCTTTTCGAAATTTGTTTGATGCTAAACAATAATTGGCAAATTTAATGAATTTGAAATATTTTTCCTTTCCCCGGTGACTACCTCCGCCTTCCGGCGTGCCGAAAGGGATTTGTCTTCTAATTTAATCTTATGTGCCAGTTTTTTTTAATGTTCGACCCTGACTATTATAAGTCAGAAAACTGTATCATAATGATGGTCATTATAACACTATTTTTCATTATGAAACAGTTTCTCCCACCAATCCGAGCTCAAGAAACAGTTGTTTGACCAATTAGATAATTAGATGCGCTGAGTTCCACGGCCTTCTAATTAAAATTTCACTGCGTGGCCTAGTGTCATAGTAGGGTAATCGAGGAGGCAATGTTCAAATACAAGGCATTCTCTGCATCTCATGCGCTCTGTTCAGTACATAAAAATGGCGAAATCGCGACAGATATTTATGGATATTTATGTTCGAACACAAAATAGTTATAATAATTATCGTCGAACATAAAACAGTGGTATGCAACTCGCCTATAATGGTAATTAAGACACTCGTATGGAAATTATAAAACTCGCATACGCTCGCTTTATAAACATACTTGTGTCTTAATTATTGCCATTATAGGCTCGTTGCATAATGTATTATTATCGTATGGCTTCTAGTGCCAGGAGTGTCCGAGGACATGTTCGGCTCGCCTGAGTTTGTAGCTGCTTCCAGCGGACAGCCATAGGGTAAGCTAGAAGTTCCGTTCAATTTCTAGTAGTTCCAACTTTCGCCACCAGATGTCACTGATAGCCTACCTAGTGGTGAACGTTGGAACTATGATAGAGCGTTCCGACGAAATCTAACCTAGCAATTTAGCTACACACAAGTTTAGTCTGTGGAAGGACCTTTTACATGCCATAAGTATATAACATGGGACCGCCGGCTTTACTTTCCCTCCGAAGGGAGGCATACTGAAGGATTTTAAACTCTCTTAAAAAAATCCAGCGACTTCTGCCGGGTTTGAACCTGCTATCTTGGGCACAGCAGTTCAGTATGCTACCAACTACGCCATCGAAGCCCCCAGTTCATTTAATCTGAAGAACTCCAAATTATCTTTTTTTTTTTTTTTCCAATACTAGACTTTGAAGGTTGCGATAAAGAACGTCACGGTAGAAAAATCCACAGCCTGCTTCCAGTCTCCGACCGGGTCAGGAATGGAATGAATGAAGCCCCCATCTAGCGGCGAGGATATGAACTGTGCCGGCTGCCGAGGCCTGACGCACTCCTCTGGGGCAATGATTAAATGAATGACAGATGAAATGAAATGATAGTGGAGTGTTGCTGGAATGAAATTTTGACAGGGAAAACCGGAGTACCCGGAGAAAAACCTGTCTGCCTCCGTTTTGTCCAGCACTGATCTCACTACGTCACGGTAGAATGACGGGCAAACTTAACTTGCGAAGAAAAGGACACTTAGCCTTGTGTGACGTCACAACAAGGAGGTGTAGGCAGCCAATTAGGAGAGTGTTAATTAGCTTATTCAAGAGGAGAGTCATCCCATGACAGTGGTGCCAACATCAGCTAGTACTCGTAGGTGCTTCGTTTAGAGCAGGCGTTTTCAATCTGGTGCTCGCGAACCAAAGCTCCCTGAAGATTCCATTCTTCAATTAAATTCTGCTGCACGAACCGGAAAAAGTGTTTTCTTTCAAAGTTTTGAGGGTTACAAATTTTATCACTTTATGAAATAGTATTTTTAAACTACAGTAAAAATAATTGGACATCCCTTTTTTATGAGTCACACGAAAGATTCTGATTTGACCGACTGTTCACAGATAAATGTACGAAACTGTTTTTCTTTTCAAGTTCCAATGGACTGTATAAAAATAACAGAGTAATACACCAAACTGATTTTGCTACTAAGTGTTTGCTTGTTTTATTCATATGTCTCAACATAATCGCCAAAACGATTGAAACATTTGTCGTATCGTTACACCAGCTTTCCAATGCCCTCTGCAAAAAATTTCTGCCGCCACTGAGGTGGGTACTTCTGGACAGTCTGCTGAAATGTTTCCTTTTTGTTGTGGCATTGCCGCCCAACCATACCTTCAATTCTCGAAAAAAAAAAAAAGGTGAAAATCTTTCAGTGCTGGTTTGGACGAAACGGCGGATGGTCCAAAACTTCACACTTGAATTCTTTAATGAAGTATATCGTAACGTTGGCCCAGTGTGGTCGTGAATGATTTTCACCTTTTTTCGAGAATTGAAGGTATGGTTGGGCGGCAACGTCTCGCTAAAAAAGGAAAAACTTCCAGGAGACTCTCCAGACGTACCCATCTGAGTGGCGGCAGAACATTTTGCCGAGGGCATTGGAAAGGTGGTTATTTTATTATTTATAGTATGGCTTTTAGTGCCGGGAGTGTCCGATGCCATGTTCGCCAGAGGCTGCAGCTACTTCAATGCGGACACCCATGGGGTGAGCTAGAAGTTCCATTCAATTTCAAGTAGTTCCAACTTTTCGCTACCAGATAGGCTATCACTGTCACCTAGTGGTGAACGTTGGAACTTTGATAGAGCGTTTCAACGAAATCTAACCTGCAAATATAGCTTCCCACAAGTTAAATTAGTTGAAGGTTCTTTTACATGCCATAAATCTATGGCATGGGACCGCCGGCTTTACTTCCCCTCCGGTCGGGTTTGAACCCGCAAGCTTGGGCATAGAAGCTCAGCATGCTACCGACCACGCCACAGAAGCCGCTGGAAAGCTGGTGTAACGATACTGTTACGGCTGTGAGTTTGTGTCATCGCTCGCCGCATGAGTCACAACTGCCCCAGGGCTGGGTTGTGCCCTGCCTCAGTGTATTGCGTGCGCCTTATGCAACATGACTACTAGGACAAAGGGATGGTCCAGAATATTCGTGACTCAGCCAGTGAAGGAAACCTCGAGAAGCCGTGAACCCTGGATGGGTCTAGAAGCATTTATTGAGTCACCGGCCTGCTATATAAGAGCGACCTGTCAAGCAGTGTGTGTTTTACGAGCTAGTGCGAGCGTTTATCCTGAGCGACAGAAGTGTGGTGACTTGCGAAACCCCTAGTGAAGCCGATTCTCTTGACAGCGAGGGAGTGAGAAGCATACTGGGGACTGCCTGTGTTTTGAGCGAGTGCGCTTACCTAGTGCGACAGAGGTCATTGTGGTGAGTTGCAAAACAGTGAGTGACAGACTTAGTGCAGCTATTTCCAGCCAGCGTACGGGACCGGACTCATTAGCGAGAGGATTAACTGTGGTCTGTTGACAAGTGAAAGGGGGCAAGAGCGCTCCATAGGGAAGAGACTTGAGGAAACTGGAGTAAGGTAATAATTGCTTGTATTTGCTGTTGAGTGGTGGATCTTTCTTGTCGCAATAAAGTTAATTATTTCTTTAAAGGAACAACCTGTGATGTGCTTCAACCCACCGTAATCCAGTCAACAAAAGTGCCACTAGGGGGGTGGCACGTAACAATACGACAAATGTTTCAATCGTTTTGGCGATTATGTTGAGACATCAGAATAAAACAAGCAAACATTTAGTAGTAAAATCAGTTTGGTATGTCAATCTGTTATTTTCAGCCTATTTTCAATTTTGAAAAAATAGGCTTATGAGATCACCTTTTGTCCGTGTGTGTGTGTGTGCGTGAGGTGTGTGTCCCCCCTAATAACTTCTAAACGGCTGGAGCGATTTCAATGAAACTCGGTAAGTTCATAGCACTATTCCTGACGACCCCGATCGTGCCCTTCAAATTTTGTTACGTCTCACCAATCCAACATGGCGGCTGTGCGAAATATTTCACCAGCATTCAATATCTCCGAAACTATTCCCTATATCCCCCTGGAATCTTTTACGGAGATAAAGGGAACTACTAGAAGTTCACCTACGTGACTTTTGAAAAACTGGTAACTACAAAACCAACATGGCGGCCACGCGAATTTGCGACTTTTAAATAACGTTTCTCGCGATTTAACCAACCAAACGCAATAAAACTTGGTACAGTATATGTTTATACCCATTGTAATGCACCGACATCTAACTTCGTTCAATTGTTTCCATAACCACAAGATGGCAGCTGTGCGAAATTTTAAAATCTACTGTTACTTCTTGTGTGCTAATCATGTGATTGATGTTTGAATGCTACACGTATACAATAGTCTTCATGTAACAGTACATAACTCGACGACTTAGGCCTACATATATAAAATCCAACATGACGACCATCCGAAATATTTAGTCTGTTCTCAATTTCTACGAATCTATTACAGCGATCAAACTGAAATTTTGTATGTTGATAGTGGCAGTTAACATAAGTAGGATATATGAAAATAGGCTGTATAGTTCTTCACGGAACTACATGTTATACAGTCCATCAGAACTTGAAAAACGAACAGCCCTCGTATCGTACTGGCATGAGGCATGCACGCAGTTGCAGCGTGCCTGGTGAGCGATGAATCCCTAGCTATTTCAACACTTCTAAGAGAGAGAGAGAGAGAGAGAGAGAGAGAGAGAGAGAGAGACAGACAGACAGACAGGAAAGTGAAGCATATGTTTGTTGCATTATTCCTCTTCTTCCTTCGTTACGGCCAACTAAGGACCACGTCATGTCAACTGTTTCTTCTGCATTTTAATGTTGGCCCCAGTAATCTTTCATTCGCAATCGATGTTGTACCGTTCTCTCTGTCGTCCACGCCTTCCCGGTTTTTTAAGTTTCGGCTTAAGTTGAAAACTCCGATGTTTGATGTGTAACATCTTTCCACTAGGTTGCTGGATATTTTTGTGGGAGTGATTTTAAAAAATGGGACGGAAGTGTGCAAGACGCACTGCCGGTTGGATCGCATTTGTGATCCAGCTGGCAGTGGTACCATGTGGAATGTTTATCACATTCGGATTACTTTGTAACAGCAGAGTATCAAGATGGCAGTGCGAGTGTAGAAATATCAAGTAGGCAGTGAAGGAAAAAAAAGAGTCTTGGAATTGTTATGTTTTATGAGAGTGTAAAAAATAAAAAGATTTTGTGTGTGTTGATGAATGTCAAGGATAATAAAAACGGTAACAACTTCAAGGTAGGATAACTTGTCAGATGTTATACATCATATGCGACTAATGTAAGGCTGTTTTTTTTTGTTTTTTGTTTTTGTTTTTTTGTTTTTAAGTTTTTCCCTAAGAGGGCCACGCTCCTGGATATCTTCACATGTTATCCCAATCTCCAACAGATCTTTCTCTACTTCACTGAACCAGGCCCCATTTGTCTTTCTCATGGAGAATAGCAAAAATTCGGTTACATAGCCGTGTTGATTTCATTCGGGTTATCTATACTAATATAATAAAGCTGAAGAGTTTGAGTATTTGTTTATGTGTTTAAACGCGCTGATCTCTGGAACTACCAGTCGGATTCAAAACAATCTTTTTGTGTATGATAGCCTGATTCAAGAGGAATAGTTTAGGCTATGTGGCATTAGGCTACTCCTCTCAGGTAACCTCAAAGCTTGATTTTTTTGTTCAGTAACTCTGAAGAACAAGCGCTCCACAACGGCTTCAATAATACCGAAGTCTATTGTTGCCATGTAATGCGGGCCGCATCACGTCACCCCTGCCAATGTTCTGGTGCAGAATTGCGAGCTGCTTATAAATTGCAGTCACGGGGAGTAATTAGTGTAAAAAGATTTTTTTTCCCTTGGAACAGTTATCATGACAATAGTATGCCTCTGTATAAGGGCGATGGTGTTGGTGCAGTGTACTGAGGTTATCAGCTGCAATAAGCGTTGGTGCTTTCAAATTTACTTTCATTTATTCCGATCCTTATCCTTGAGCGCTCCAGTTCTGTAAAACAAATAAATCCACCGGGAGAAGCCGGGCACTACAGTTAGTATGTCCATAAAGAGAAATCCCCATCTTCCTCATCACGTCAGTTTCTCTATGTTTCATTATATTATTATTATAATTATTATTATTATTATTATTATTATTATTATTATTATTATTATTATTTTTATTATTAATGGTGCTTGGGTACTCAACACTCAAAGGTTGAGAAGGCCTGATTTAGAGCCTTCTGTCCAGTGTATGAATTTCAGGCTTTAATTGACTAAGAGGGGCGTGGTGGTTCAACAGTCAAGGTGGACCGGGTTCGAATCCGGGTCAATGCATATTAGATTTTCGAAGTGAATTGCCATGTCCTGTAGTTCGGATTCCACGTAAAATTAGGTCCTATGGCTCATGATGGCACGATTTAATTCACTTTAATCTTTAAAAATTAGGAACAAAACAAAAAAAACAGGCTTAACCACGTTAAAATAGGCGGCTTCGGTGGCGTAGTTGGTAGCATGCTGAGCTCCTATGCCGAAGATCGCGGGTTCAAACCTGGCCGAAGTCGTCGGATTTTTAAGAGCGTTAATAATCGCTCAGTCTGCCTTCCTTCGGAGGGGAAGCAAATGCCATATATTTATGACATGTAAAAGAACCTTCCACTAATTATACTTGAGTGAAGCTAAATTATAGGTTAGATTTGACTAACGCTCTTAGGTTCCAACGTTCGTCGCCAGGAGCGGTGGCATCTAGTAACCGAGTTCAACACTAGTTCGTCGTTGACGGTGGCGTTTGGTAGCGAAAGTAGTAATTACTTGAAATTGATCGTCTGCAGGCCTAACCTGAATTACAGATAACACACACTAATACAGTCATCACAATTAACACCGGTTATCGGACAGAGTCTTCACACACACAAAGTGCATGGGCCTACATGACCGCGTTGTCGCAGCCCCTACACTAAGGGACCAACCACGTTACAACACAGAATCCTGCCGAGATCCATGAGATAAGCAATATTTGACTTGGTCAAAACTTTGATTGGTGGCCGGTTCTGGGGGTGCGCGGAGAGTTATACGTACAGTAGCTATTGCCAGGAGAAAGGAAGAACAAAAAGGTGATTGTTATTGTGTATTATGTGTGTGTATAATTTAGTCTGATAACCTGTGACATATGGTGTCTGTACTAGTGTGTGTATTAGTAATGAAGGTAGGATTTGGGTAGGAATCGGCCGTGGCCTTAGGTTAGATGCCCACCACTTCTCAGTTTTGCCTCAAGAGGCTGAATGTAGACTACTACGTTCCAGCCATCAGACCGGAATTACATTTCTTGGCAGAGCTGGGAATCTAACCCGGGCCTCTGCGGAGAGCTATCATCCTTTCTTTTACGCGAAATCTGAATCACCGAACGTAGTATACCATTGCAAAAATTCCACTATCATTAACTAGGAATCTGAACTTCGTGGGGTGCATGGTGCTTTATAAAGAACCCCTTACCCCTCCCGTTATTTCACAAGACGGAACATCTACGTGGTATCGACTAATACAATCGATAATGAAGCTCCAGGCTCAAGCTAGGAATTATTCATGTAGACCTGGGAGCAGAAAAGAAGGAGAATTTGAATAAATTGTGAGGGAGTGCGGCATATCGATTATCACTGCAGGAGAACGTGACGGAGTAGCGACCTTGAAGGAGTTCGGCTGGTCAGCTGGGTCAGCCACAATGGTGGTATGGTGGTCAGGAAACTGGTGTCTAGAACTGTTGGGCAGAGCGCAGTCTAGTGCAGGCGCAAATCTAGAGTTTGGCTTTGGGGGAGAGGGGAGGTCAGATAATCAAAATTGTTAAAAATGGAATCACTAAAAACGCAATCACAAAATAACCAAACGTACAAAACCAGACCAATTTTTTGCAAGCTACATGGATAGAAATTTGTTGCGTTTAGCGCACCAAAAATATTCGTTCAAATTGCAACGGCGTGTTTTGCGACTTTTACATCGAGCTTCGAGAAAAGTAACGAAGGTACGTTACAGTTTCGGCAAGTCGAGATGCTATCGACAAAGGGAGAAAGTCACAGCTTAAATTGCCAACCAAGCTTGAAGTTTGGACGTCGGCAAAATTTTTTGGTGCGAAAAAAGCCCCAAATTCCTATTCGTACATTGCTGCACATTCATCGTGACATCACTATAAACATCAATTCGGTAATCACAAGGTTTGCTAAACAAAATAGACGAGTTGATTTTGTTATATAAATAAAAGTTTTTATATAACAGGTATGAAGTTGTAGATATGTACAGTTGTAACAGAACATAATAATTGCAATAAAGATATTTTCAGTATTGAATAAAATGAAAATATTTTTTTCAGTTAAAATTCGTTAAGTTTAACTTGTCTGGTTATTGTGCTTTCATTTCTTGAGTTTGCAAAAAAAATTGCTCTCCGTTTGGGGGGGGGGGGGTCATGACCCCCGTGACCCCCCCCGAATCCGCGCCTGGTCTGGTGGAGATATTCTCGAAACTGTTCATCAGTCAACCTTTGTGGTTTAGTAAATTGATCATCACCGGCTCTCAGAGTAATAATGATACTACTGTGACGTCATGCTGTACGTATTCCCCTCACGAGGTTTTGTAGATCATATTCTCAGCTATATTTTCCAAAGGACCACGTATACAGTATACTTCCGCGATGATCTAAGCCAAGCAATAATTTGCATGTTCAACCACTGCCTACTAGATTAGATAAGCTCGCTCATTTCAAGGATAATGAAATACAGTCCTCCTTATTAGCCTATTTTCAATTTTGAAAAAATAGGCTTATGAGATCACCTTTTGTCCGTGTGTGTGTGTGCGTGTGTGTGTGTGTGTGTGTGTGTGTGTGATTCGTGTGTGTGTCCCCCCCCTAATAAAATCGAAACGGCTGGAGCGATTTCATTGAAACTCGGTAAGTTCATAGCACTATTCTCGGCGACCTCGACCGTGCCCTTCAAATTTTGTTACGTCTCTCCAATCCAACATGGCGGCTGTGCGAAATACTTCACTAGCATTCAATATCTCCGAAACTATTACCGATATCGCCCTGAAATTGTGTACGGTGATAAAGGGCACTACTAGAAGTTCACCTATGAGACTTTCAAAAACCTGGTGACTACAAAACCAACATGGCGGCCAAGCGAAGTTGAGACATTTAAATAGACTTTTCTCGCGATTTAACTATCTAAATGTAATGAAACTTGGTACAGCAAATGTTTATACACATTGTAATGCACTGGAGTCTAATTTAGTTAAATTGTTTACATAACCTCAAAATGGCGTCTGTGCGAAATATTTCACTGACATTCTATATCTCCGAAACTATTACAGATATCACCCTGCAATTTTGTACGGTGATAGAGGGTACTGATACAGGTATACCTATGTATATTTCATAAACCTGTAAAGTACGAAACGAACATGGCGACCAAGCGAATTTAAAATATTTTAATAGACTTTTCTCGTGATTTAACTCTCTGAGCGCAGTGAAGTGTGGTACAGTAATTGATTTTGCAGATTGTAATGCACTGCCATCTAATTTAATTCAATTGCTTACATAGCCTCAAGATGGCGGCTGTGCGAAATTTTAAAATTAAGTTTTAATTTCTTGTGTCGTAATCATGCGATCGAAGTGAAAGTTTGAATAATGAACCTAGGCAATAATTGTTCTTGAATGGTACATAACTCTATGGCCTAAACACATAACACTCCTAAATGGTGAGCTCCCGAAATATTTAGACGGTTCTCAATATCTATGAATCTTTTACAGCAACTAAACTGAATTTTTTTATGTTCATAGAGACTATGAACATATGTTCACCTATAGGACTTTCAGGAACCTGATGAGCACAAATCCAACATGGTGGCGACGCGAAGTATAAATATTTAAATGGACATTTCTCGCGAATTAACTATCCGAGTGCCGTGGAACGTTGCACGTTAAATGCTTATACAAATGTTGATCCACTGGCATCTAATTTATTTCAATGGTTTGCATTATCACAAGATGGCTGCTGTGCGTAATTTTAAAATCTCGTTTTTACTTCTTGTTGTCTAATCATGCGATTGAAGTTTGAATACCACACGTACACAATAATCTTAATGTAATATTACAAAAATAAAAATCCAACCTGGCGACCATCTGAAATATTTAGACGGTTCTCAATATCTACGAATCTGTTACAGCAATTAAACTGAAATTTTGTATATTGATAGAGGCAATTAACATGAGCAGGATATATGAAAATAGGCTGTATAGTTCTTCACGGAACTACTTGTTGAAGAATCTTGCAGCAGGGGACGCTGTTAAGTGCCCAAGGCTGCTACACTGTGATAAGGACGGAGACAGTGAGTCAAGCCCCCTGATGTTAGTCAAAATGCACGATATTGGCTTTGATATGAGCACTGCCTTCTAGATTCCTATAATAGGAAACCTTGTCCAGGTGGATCTGGGAGCTCAATTCTGATTTAGTAGGCTGTGCACTAACGGAAACTTTCGATAGAAGGCGCTGTTATTTGCTCAAGGTAGGCTATATTATGCAATGTGACAAGGACAGACAGTGAGCCAAGCCCGCTGATGTTAGTCAAAATGCGCAATATTGGCTTTGATATGAGCACTGCCTTCTAGATTCCTATAATAGGAAACTTTGCCCAGACGGATCTGGGAGTTCAATTCTGATTTAGTAGGCTGTGCACTAACAAACTTTCGATAGGAGAGACTGTTTTGTTGTCTTCATTTTAAATTTTCACGACTATTCGCGGGTGGCATTGCGAGTTTTCGTTGTGTTTGGTGGGGCAATTTATTTTTGTCTTGAATAGGCTGTATTTGATTAATGAGTGAATTTGATGAGTGAGTTTCATTTGAGCGGAACATGTCATCTTTCTAAACCATACAAATAACACTTGACATCAAATTTTAACTTTTTTTTTTTACAAAGGCAAACATAGTTTATTTATATGGATTTGAGTATGCTGAAGTTGAAAATGACAGTTAAAAATCTAGATTAGCTCAGGTTTGGAAGTTATTGAAACGATTTGTGATGGTCCCAATTTGTGACCAGAATGAAATAATTTTATATATTTTATTATTATTATTATTATTATTATCATCATCAATATCATACTAAATACAGCCCTCCTACACTATTAATGAAAGATAAATCAGGTCAACTAGCCCACAATGATACTGATAATGCTAAAATTCTAGCAGATTATTTTAGAGAACTACTAAATGCTGATGAACCTAAGGAATATCTTGATTTTGAGCCTAATCCAAAAAATAAAACAAATTTACAGAACATTATTCCTCCTGACTTGACTGAAGTATGTGCAGCGTTTAATTGGCTCAAAAATTATAGAGCAGCAGGAGAGAATTCATTGGTAGCAGAACTATGAAAATATGCAAATGAACAAACCATCTCCAACCTCCATAAACGCCTCATCGATGTTTGGAATTCGGAACAAATACCAGAGGAATGGAGAATGGCTGTAATCCACCCAATTCATAAAAAGGGCGATAGATCAGACCCGAACAACTACCGTGGGATTTCTTTGCTTGATGTAACATACAAGATTCTATCTAGAATTATCTTGACAAGAATTCAACAACAACTCGACCAAGAACTAGGAGAATATCAAGGAGGGTTCCGACCAGGTCGCAGCTGTTCGGATCAGATCATCAGTCTGAAATGGACAATGAAATATCATAGAATGAGACAAAAGGATTTGGTCATTACTTTTGTGGATTTTAAGAAAGCTTATGACAGTATCCATCGAGGGTCATTACTTAACATCCTTAGGGAATTTGGGTTACATCAAAAGCTTATCAACCTCATCGGCGTTACTTTGAAAGATACTAAATCAAAGGTTAAATTTCGAGGCGCCTTGTCTGAACCATTTGATATCCGGACTGGACTTCGACAGGGAGATTGTCTATCACCGTTATTATTTAATTGTGTTCTTGAAAAGATCATGCGTGAGTGGAACAAAACTTGTCCTCCAAATGTAAAGATTGGTACTAATATAAAACTGAATTGCTTGGCCTTTGCGGATGACCTTGCACTGCTTGCAACCAGTATAGATGAGGCTAAACACCAAATTGAAGAACTTGGGTCTATTGCAGCAAAAGTAGGACTTCAAATTTCATTTGAAAAGACTGAAATCATGGCATCCTTTGATGTGGAAACACAAGCTATTACATTGATCAACAATAGAGAAATTAAAGTTGTACATAAATTTAAATATTTAGGAGAGATTATAACATGGAATTTGAATGAGAAAGCGTCAATCGAAAATAGAACAACAAAGTTAAGACAAGCGCAATACATTACTTGGTCTAGTCACAAAAAAAAAAAATCACTCTCCATAAATGCCAAATTACGACATTACGAATCAGTTATTAAACCGGAAGCAATATATGCTTGTGAAACACTTTCAAGTTAAACACTCGATCAGTTACTGACACATTACAGAAGATTGATAGAAGAATTCTCAGAACTATAATTAATAAAAAACATCAGGTGGATGGTCAATGGCATCTATTACCAAATGAAGTGGTTTATAAAGAAACTGAGTCTATAGTCGATACTATGCGAAAAAGGCGAATTGCTTTTTTTTTTGTCATCTCTCACGCCTGCCGGATACCAGACAATTGAAAGTATTATTTAATTATTTTTTCAAAAGTAAAACAAAGAACCCTTGGTTTATGGAAATTCAAAATGATCTGGATGAACTCTGCTTGACGATGTCCCAAATTGCTAACAAAGATGAGAAGAATATCTTGAAAAACAAGAACATCCGACTTCCCTTAAAAACCTTTACCCGCAAAACTTACACCATAAGCGATGCAGAGAGAGCGGCAAGGTCGACTAGAATGAAAATGTTTTGGGAAAAGAAGAAAAATAAGAAGCTGAATCATTAATATTGTTTTTTGAGATATGTATATACTTGTTTTGGTTAAGTGCTCCAATGAGGGCGTAACATATGTAAATAAATAAATATTATCATCAATATTTTTTTAAGTTTACATTTTACCTTTTATTAGTTATTATGTTAACTAATATGTTCATATCTATTATTATGCGGTAATGTAGAATATTATGGCAATTGAAAGGACTTGGAGCGATACACATTATATTTGAAATAAGTTAGTCGCTTGACTGAATATTATTCTGAAGACAATACGAACAAGAGAAGAAGAGGGTGTTCGCGGAAGGCCGGCTTATCCACGGCTTCTTGGTAACGACATGAATAGACACTTATGTCTTTCACATCAAGTATTCTACCAGTATACAAATCATACTAAGAATGGATTCTTTGAAGACTCGTCCATTATCAATACCTGGCAGGCAAGGTAATGAATGGGGCTGCTGGACCTGTGAATGAGTCCTTTGCAACTTTATACAAAAGGTGGGCTGGACCTCCCGAGAAATGCTACAAAGAAGTATTGTCATTATTGATATGTGAAAGGCGTGCAAATTGCCTAGTGACTTCAGAAGTGGGGATGGGCGCGTGCCTGGGAACGTTATATATATGACGGCCGCCCAAATGAATATGATTATTGAATTGTTGGAGGAGACGGAATGGTGCTGTGTGGAGCAGAAGAGTGGAACGTGTAGCGAGATGGACTGGGAAATTAACATTCATTTGTAACGCATGCTAAATAATACAGTTAACTATTTAAGTATGTGAATTTGATAAGACATTCTGTCTCATCAAACTGTGACATGGTTGTGTACGAGGCTATTGTCACAGGGATGATTTTTGGAATTTATTCCATCATCCACATATAAATTCATTACGTTGAGGAAGATCAGGGCCATCAGGAACTCTCTACGCAACAATCCAACTACAATGATCTTCAATGCGGTGAGCGATTTAAACAGTTTTAATCCAGTCAAATCAGAAGGCTCTCGTGCTTATTAAATTCAATCTATATTTTATTCAATTAACTCAGTATACTCCAATTTCCAATCAAGACCCATAATACAAGTAAATTCAGTAGATTCTTTAATTTGATTTATTATTTTTATAATCTTTAGTATTTTATTTTTTTGCACTTGTTTTTATATATTAAATTCATTTTTAAATTCAAATGTTTGACTGGTTTCCTTTAGTAGCTAGAAATAACTATAAGGCAACACCACACTCCTGAACTAATTATCGAAAGGTTAGATTACGTAAGTTTCACTACGGCTGGAGATAGGAATTTCGATGCTCTACCTCTGTTTAACTGAGGATTAATATATTATTTTGATCATTATATATGAATGGTCTGGCGCCCTGGCAACACATAATACTACACATTATGTATTTTTTAGTGATGCTGACAACAATACAGATACACTATTAAATTAATACCCAATTAAATGTTTCATATTGATCACCCAAAAGTGGGCGACAATTTAATTATTTACCTTTTCATATTAACATTTTTCTTATTAACATTAACCATATTAATAACGCCCAACAGTGGAGCGCTTTGCATATAATCAATTTAATTAATAATTTTTTTATCAACATTATTAAGTTTAAAAAAGAAACCCATTACAGTATGTCCTTCACATATTATAATGGGACAAAATTGTTGGGGTTATTAGCACATCTGCGGGGCATTATAACAAGTTTTGATTCCACACAGTAACTCAAAAACTCACGTAATAGTCACAATAGAGAAAGGAGCAGTTTTGATTCTACACAGTAACTCAGAAATTCACACAATGGATCACTACGTAAGACAAGCAACAAAATACAACGTTCATTGGCATTCCTGAAATAAGGAAAAATGAGAGCTAAATCAGAAATAAGGACGTAACAAACGTCATATAGCACGAAAACGGGAGCTAAAACACGAAAATAGTTATTTTCGAATTCAGCGTACCAAAATCATTAATTATTCTTGACATTTGGATTTCTACTTTTACAAGGTAGATTATTGAAAATAATAATAATAATAATAATAATATTACTTGGGTGCCCGTACTGCTCCGCAGCATTATTTTTCAGTATTGGACTTAAAAAATTACGACATTATGTAATAGTTTATAACCTTTGTTTCACAATACTTCCTTCCAGACAATTTTCGCTGTGCGTCGACCCTTAGGTTTAATTTCTACTTCTACATCGTTAAATGATTTTCCACGCGATAAGGCAACATACAACTTTCCATGGCCTAAAACAGGATCAGGCAAGTAGATTCCAACTCGATGAAGCGTTTGACAATGCGCTTTGTTGATTGTAATACAAAAAGCTAGTGTAATAGGAAATTGCCCTCATTGTAGTGTCAGATGGTGACAAATCTACGCGAGGTAGCAGTATTCGCTCCCCACTATTCACACCAGTTAGAATGTAGAAATCTATGATATTGTCGTACATTTTTCTAACTATTAGCCTCGTCCCGTTCAGTAATCTCTAAGTTGCATTGACATTCCTAAGGAGCATAACAATAGCACCTTCTTTCAAAGTCAGCACATGGGGAGGTGGACCACTCATCTCAAGCCTGTTAAAAATTCAGTGGGAAAATGCAAAACTTCAATTTTCTTCTTCAGTTACCAATTTATCCACACTCGTGTAAAATCTAGAAGTTCCTGGAAGTAGATCTGAAACTACCCTATTAATTTCATGGCAATGTTCATTTTTCGGTGCAAAAAATGAAACATGAAAAGTAATATAGAATGTCCACTCATAACTTTCCTCAGAATCAGCCGATTTGAATAGTTAAGAGCTCGAATAAAAGAGTGTGATCCACCGAGTGTTCTTAGACTAAAACGACATGCTTAGCCCAATTACAACCAAAATATGATTGTTTCGATGAGAAAAAAAAGTTGGAAAAAGTTCAAGATAACAAATAATTTGAGGAAGGCGGAAGTTAAGTGATTTGTAATACTTGATAACAAATCCGTGCATGAATACCTTTCATTTAAAAAAAGAATGAAGGAAATCGACCGGATAGAATGGCCGGACTGGCTTAAGATTTCATAAATATTTTTAACTAGCAGGTACCCGCGGCTTCGCTCGCGTGATAGTCGTGTCATATTATTATTAATGAAATGCCGGTTTAACCCCGTTAACACCCCTTTAGAACCTGAATATCCAAAAATCCCTCCTTAGTGGACGCTTTCGACACACAACAAACAAATCCTCAAAATATCATTGTTCTGACTTTATTAGTTTGGGTTGGTCGATGAGAGTGAACATCCAAAAATCCTTCCTTAGTGGACGTTTTTCTTCCAGAATGTCACCCCTCCCCATGGGCCCCTTAAATTGAATTTATGAAAAAAAAAAACGGTCAAACACCTATTTACTTATTTTTTATGCTGATTTTTTTTCCGCTGAGTTTCAAACTCCTCGCCTAGGTCGTTTAAGAGATACACGCTCCGTTAGGAATCCTTCAACCTGCACTTTTCACCCCTTTCACCTCATAATATACACCACATCGAAAAACCCTCAGACACGTGTCTTCTTACTTTTAATGATGAGTTTATATGCCGAGTATCACATCCCCCAATGAAACCAATCAGGAGATATTGCTATTCAATGAAATTAAGGTCTACCCCCTTAACACCCCTTTAGAACCTGAACATCCAAAAATCCTATCTTAGTGGGCGTTTGCGGCCCTTGAGGAAGCTGCATACCAAATTTCATTCCAATCCGTTCGGTGGTTTCTGAGATTTCGTGATGAATGAATGAGTCAGTCAGTCAGTCAGTGAGTGGTATTTGACAAATATATAGTAGATATATAGATTGGTTTTACGTCCCTTGTAACTACTGTGACTTATAGAGACGCCAGGGTGGCGGAATTTCGCCCCGAAGGGGATCTTAACGTGCCAGTAAATCTACTGACACGGCTTCCTCAAATGCCAGCTGACTGCGTGATTAGAAGTTTATTACAAATTGAATTATCACTGCTGCATCGGAAATATTTGTTTTTTATTTCGTAAATAAATGATTTTACTTCTTGCTCATTCGACGACGGCTGCCATGACACAACACAGAACAATATTGACGTCCTTCAGGACGTTATACTCGTTGCCAACATGTCCGATACAAAATACACAACACAACACACGTGACTTTATGGAAATGAAAATCCTCAGCCTGCTTCCAGTCTCCGACCGGGTCAGGAATGGAATGAATGAAGCCCCCATCTAGCGGTGAGGATATGAACTGTGCCGGCTGCCGAGGCCTGACGCACTCCTCTGGGGCAATGATTAAATGAATGACAGATGAAATGAAATGATAAGGGAGAGTGTTGCTGGAATGAAATTGTGACAGGGAAAACCGGAGTACCCGGAGAAAAAACCTGTCTGCCTCCGTTTTGTCCAGCACAGATCTCACATGGAGTGACCGGGATTTGTACCACGGACCCAGCGGTGAGAGGCCAGCGTGCTGCCGCCTAAGCCACGGAGGCTTAATTATTGGTCTAAGTGATGATGATAATTGTTGTTTTAAGGGGCCTAACATCTAGGTTATCGGCCCCTAATGGTCCGGGTGATAGCGAAAATGTCAATGAAGTGGAAACCAGAACGAAAATTAAGTGAGAAGGAAAATACTTAAAGGAACTCAGATTAAAACTACGCACAAAATTGAGAGCGGTAATACTTAAAAAAGGGAATTTAGAACGAAAATACTCACAAAAGGAATAGATTGAAAAATACGTACAAAATGTAGGTTAAGTTCAAAATACGTACAAAATGCAATGTACAGTTGTAATACTTACAAAATTCAAGTGAAATTCAAAATACTTACAAAATGCATTTGAGGTTGAAAACCCTCACAAAATGCAATTTAGATCAAAAAGACTTACAAAATGCAACGGAGATTGAAAACACCTACAAAATGGAGTGTAGATGAAAAAATCGCTCAATGGAATTTAGATACACGGGGAGGCAATTAACGAAAACAGTGCGGGAATATTAAAGAGAAAAGGAAATATAATTAAAAGAAAACAAGAGGTCTGACCCCTCGAAGGAGGGGGGATCAGGAAAGATGAGACGAAGGGCCAATTAAGGCGGGAAAGTGAAAGACTCCCTATGCCTCGGATACCTAATACCGTCGGGGTCGGAAAGGAACAAGAGGTGACCAAGAGAGGTCGACAGGAAAGAAGACTGAAAGGAGCCCGGCACAAGTAAGTGGAAACAATGCCGGACTCCGCTGGGGTCCCATGGTCGCCAACGCACGTCCGACTAGATGTGAGCCCCTGGGGGAGGTCAAGGCGAAAACCATGTCTTCTGGATGCGATATGGTACCGAATGCGTGGGGTTAGCTAAAAATTATTAAAATGGCTGAGTTAGCTGGAATTTCGCCTATATAAGTAGTGACCCTATTTGGGATGGCTGGGTGGGTCTCAGATAGCGGAGGAGTAAACATCTATTACTACATCATCTCCAGATATTTTCCTGACTACTGATTCAGGTAATTTGGTGAATTTCAGTGCTTTAAGAATGTGTTCCCATAAAGTAGCTCTTGTCGAGTTTTACCTCAAATCAATATACCGGTACTGTAGATTGGGTATTTTTAGCCTATTTTCATTTATGAAAAAAAAAAAAAAGGCTTATGAGATCACCTCTTGTCCGTGTGTCTTTCTGTGTGTGTGTGTGTGATGGTGTGTGTGAGATGGTGTGTGTTCCTCCCTAATAACTTCTAAACGGCTGGAGCGATTTCAATGAAACTCTGTAACTTCATAGCACTATTCCGGGGACCCCGACCGTGCCCTTCAAATTTTGTTACGTCACACCAATCCAACATGGCGGCTGTGCGAAATATTTCACCGGCATTCAATATCTCCGAAACTATTACCGATATCAACCTGGAATATTCCACGGTGATAAAGGAAACTACTAGAAGTTCATCTATAAGACATTCAGAAACCGGTTAACTACAAAACGAATATGGCGGTGAAACGAAGTTGAAAATTTTAAATAGACCTTTCTCGCGATTTAATGATCCAAACGCAATGAAACTTGGTACAGGAAATGTTTATACACATTGTAATGCACTGGTATCTAATTTAGTTCAATTGTTTACATAACCTAAAAATGGCGGCTGTGCGAATTTTAAAATTAAGTTTTTATTTCTTGTGTCGTAATCATGCGATCAAAGTGAAAGTTTGAATAATGAATCTACGCAATAATTTTCCTTTAATGGTACATGACTCTATGGCCTATACATATAACAATCCAACATGGAATCATCCGCAATATTTAGTCTGTTCTCAATATCTACGAATCTATTACAGCAATCAAACTGAAATTTTGAAGGTTGATAGAGGAAATTAACATAAGTAGGATATATGAAATTAGGCTGTATAGTTCTTCACGGAGCTACTTGTTTATGTAAAAATGTCACCGTTTATCGGTGGAATTCACACATTATTTTCAGACATTATTATAAAACCTGTCCAACATAATTTGGCATAAATGAAAAATTCTCTCTGTTTCGTTCAGTTGATAGAACAGCGCAGGCCACATTCGATGACATGGGTTCGAGCCCCACATTCACAGTGTAGCCGAGTCTTAAGTGACAAACAATATCTGCAGGGACGAACTGGAAGTCCAGAGACTTCAAGTTTCATTTTTAGCGATAAATGGATTTTAAAATTAGCATGCGTTCCTCCCCGAAGGAAAGGGTACGGTGGTTTAGTCCTTTTTTTTTTTAATGGAAGAACCGCAGCATTTACAAGGCTTTAGGAGAGAGATCCGGTGGACAAGGCAGGACAACACAACGCACGCGAAAGTGATCTCTGCCCCACTTGGCCCCAATAGCCGCAGGATACACTCTCAGTGTGCCTGTAGCTTTTCTTTCATTCATTCATTCATTCATTCATAATTCGCTGGACTATATAATTGTTCTCCTGCTCCAGTTCGAGTGTTCATGTTGTAAATCGTATCGATAATTGACATTGCAGATCAGTTAAACGAAACTCGTATTCTACTTCAGTCATACTCTAGCTCTGGCTGATGATGTCTCAAGGTAACATGGCGTACTTCAATGTCTCGATCTCAGGGATGAAACTTGGCACTACATGTTGGCCAAGTGACTACAGTATATTTCATCCCAAAATTAAATTTAAGCAATTCCATAGAGAGGGAGATTTTTTTATATTACCCCCCTCCCCCCCCCCCCCCCCCGGTGCAAAACTGCCACGTGTAAAAATATATATACAGTCAGTCTGAAAGACTAGAAGTTTTATCATTGCAAATGACGCATACTACAAATGCTACACATGTTAGAAAGGCTCAGGAGGGCTTCCCGCGCGGGCACCTCTTTGAGGGTCACCCTGTATTTGAGTCTGAGATCTTTTACAACTCTTTTAAGGGTCACCCATTATTTGAATCTGATATCTTCCAAACCTCTTTAAGGGTCACCCTGTATTTGAATTGAATCTAACATACTGTACACCTCGTTAAGTGTCACCATGTATTTTGTTCTGACATCCTGCACACCTCTTTAGGAGTCACCCTGTATTCTTTTCGCTTCGCTCGAAGCCCCAGGTCGCTCGAAGCCCCAGGACTCTTTCAACAGACTCCATTACCCATTAACTTAGGCTTTCCGCGTGGCTTTTGACGTCACGCACTCGCCGTCCTTTACCCATTAACTTAGGCTTCCCGCGCGGCTGCATGGCGTCACAGTCTCAGTCTCCGTAACGTAACCGTCTCCGTCTCGCATAACGTTAAACCCAAAGCCTAACGACGAAGTCGACAAGATCATTTGAATTGATAAAAAACGATGCATACTTTGTTATTTGATGTATATAACTATCTTTAATCATAAACCTAGAAGAATTGTTTAGTTATAATCATGTGATTCTATTTTAAGAGTGTTTTTACTTCTTTCTCTATTTTCAAGTAATTCCTCATCTACTTTGAAAGTATCTTGGTAAAAAGTTAATGCCAATACAATTTTGTCGACACCCATCCTCATCTACTTTTATAAGGTGCGTTCAAAAAGTAACGAGCCGGAGGCTGGAATGCGCAAACCGGTAATGACATCGGCTAATCGTGGCGTGCGTAACGACGTGTGGTTCCGACGAGAGCGTGGAAGGTCACAGCCCGTCGCTAGAGGGCACGCGTGCACGTCACGTGACGTGACGATACAAAGCGAGCAGAAGCATGCTCCAATCGTCCAACCAAGACCAAGACAGTAGGCCATTCGACATGCTTCCTGGTGTGGTTGAAGACTGTGGGGACACCCATTGGGAACACACTTTCCGCAACTGCAGTCGTTCCTTCTTGAATGTGTGCACACTTCCGACGCTCAATCCGACCACGGCGGCTATGCCGTTCACTGTCACTCGGCGGTCCTGGGTAATGAGTGCATCAACCAGCAGGACGTTGTCATCGGTAATAAAGGGGGGTGCCCCAGACCGGGCATCATCGGCTAACGACACCCGTCCTTCTCTGTAGCGCTTGTGCCACGCCTTGACCCTTGCAAGGGACATGCAGTGTTCGCCGTGCACTTGTGACATTCGGCGATGAATGTCCGTTCCCCCTAGTCCTTCCGCTGTCAGAAACCGAACAACAACTCTTTGCTCTTCGGTTGACGCCTCCATGTCCCTGTTTGCAATGAGACTGGCAGCGTTGGAGGATTGATGCATGCTGCTGCTCGCTTTGTATCGTCACGTGACGTGCACGCGTGCCCTCTAGTGACGGGCTGTGACCTTCCACGCTCTGGTCGGAACTTCACCTCGTTACACACGCCACGATTAGCCAATGTCGTCACCGGTTTACGCATTCCAGCCTCCGGCTCGTTACTTTTTGAACGCACCTTATAAATATATTAGTATAGTTACAATTGTATGTATTCCTGTTATCTTTATTTAGCTCATGGTTTTTAGTGCCGGTAGTGTCCGAGGACATGTTCGGCTCGTCAGAGGCTGTAGCTGCTTCCAGCGGACACCCATGGGGTGAGCTACCAGTTTTGTACAATTTCAAGTAGTTCCAACTTCCGCTACCGGATGTCACTGACACCTAGTGGTGAACGTTGGAACTTTGATAGTGTGTTTCAACGAAATCTAACCTGCAAATTTGGCTTCACACAAGTTTAATTAGTGGAAGGTTCTCTTACATGTCATAAATCTATGACATGGGTCCGCCGGCTTTACTTCCCCTCCGAAGGAAGGCATACTGAAGGATTTTAACGCTCTTAAACAATCCAACGACTTTGGCCGGGACTGAACCGGCGATCTTGGGCATAGAAGCTCAGTATGATACCGACTACGCCACCGAAGCCTGCTATATTTAGGTACTATAGTTCCATTCATATTACTTGTATTGATTACATTATATTAAAATAATGATAATCATTGTCGTTTTAAGGGGCCTAACATCTAGGTTATCAGCCCCTAATGGTTTGGGTGATCATACAAAAATGGAAATGAACCTGTAAGTAAATCTAACTACAGACTTACAACTAAAACTACCTACTGCTTACTCTGCTATCTAGAAGAAAAAAAAATCAAAAACAAAAGAAGAGTAAGGGAAATAAAAGACAGGGGGAATAAATGCCTTCAACCCCCGAAAAATGAGGATTGAGGGACTTTGAAGGAAGGAGAGCCATGAAAGGCAGACAGGAAAGGGAAAGTGGAGAGGGCCCGCCCCAAAGGCAATGGAAAAGGGGGGGGGGGGAACCGAACCCAGCTCAGGAATCCCTCGGGGGTGCCAGCTCACCAGCTGTGAATCCTTGAGGGTGTAGTATTATATTAAAGTTATAATACTACTACTAATAATAATAATAATTATTATTATTATTTACCAAAAATTGTGCCTACAATTTATGGACGGCAAATAGAGAAAGGGAAAGCCCCACATAAACAGCAGTGTCTCCATCTGCGCTCATTAAATCTATACAAATCTGATACGTTACACATATACAATTTACAAACTTTACAATGGTATAAACACATAGGCTACAGTGATGTAAAATACCCAGGTATTTATAAATCGGGGTAAATACCCAGGGTATATACTCTGGTAAATACCCAATTTGGGTAAATACCCGGGTATTTTAGATTTTCATTAAAAATCCTGTGTCGTGGTAAGTTGAACCTTAAAAAAAAAAGAGCACCGTACCAGTATGCAAACTATTCTACATTAACTTTTTAGAAATGTAACAACATTAACATTAGATAGTTAATAAAATTAAATTTAATTAGAATTGGAACTTGAAAACAGAATTACTCGTTGAATTAGGAATTAGATCAGGAGATAAAATTCAATAGTTATAACCTGAAAAACTCAGGGTTAAAATTGAACTAGGCCGTTTTGCAAACATTGAGATAAATGTTGGGGGAAATTTATTCAGAGCATTGGCCAAGTTCTACAAAAGGTGTAATATACAGTTTTCAACACACTGTATATGTTTTTCAGAACAGTTTGTAATATTATTCATATATAAAATAAATAACTAAATAAACAAAAAGACTAGTAAATAGAAAATTAACAGTTACACTAAAAAAGTTCTAAAAAAATAGAGGCCTTACTTTATTTAGGTTTAATGAAGCTTAACAAATGTATTAGGCTGTTCATACATAATGAATCTCTTTAGGCTTAGGCCTATATTCCAATTCACAATGAAAAATATCAATTTAGTACAAGTAGGCCTACAACTTGGGTCGAATCAAATTGAATATTTTATTATTATTATTATTATTGATTTAAGCCCACTACGGAGCGCTTATGACTAGTTCTTCGATGCTCTTTTCCGTTCCCAATATCTCTTGAGCCCTGCTGATAATTTCTCCTTTCTCTCCTGCGAAAGGGGCTTCCGACATTTAGAGACTCTAGGTGGTGGGATCCAAGATTCTACCATAGCACAAAATTTGGAACGATCTTCTACATCAAGGTCAGCAATTCCAGCCGAATCCAAGTCCTTTAGTACTTCATTAAGCCACAGGCTTCCAGTCTTGTAGCTTTTAACCAAGGAGAAGATCTTCTTGGTAAGCCTGTTGCTGTTCATTCGTTGTAGGTGCCCATAGAACTTGAGCCTCTTACGTCGCATACTGGTATTGGCTGATTCTAACTGTCGATACAGGTCAGAATTCAAACGGTAGGTTCCATCTGGGAGCAATCTCGGGCCATGGATTTTCCTGAGGATACGTCTTTCGGCTTTCTCCAGGTCATCCATGGTGCCTTTTCTGTTCATCAAGAGGGTCTCTGCGGCATACAGAAACTGTGGTCTGACAGCAGTTCTGTAGTGACAGATCTTAGCATTCCTCGAAATGCATTTCTTGTTGTACAAATTGTGGGATAGTTGGTATGCTGCGTTGAGTTTGGTACGCCTTGCTAAGATGGAGGTGCCATCTCTACCATTGGGGTGGACCCATTCACCAAGATAACGAAAGCGATTGACTCTTCCAATCGTTCCATGTATGGTCGTCAAAGGGGTGTTTCCGTGGTGCCGATTTTCAAAGTACTTGGTCTTATCGTAAGATATCTGTAATCCAGATTTCACCGCTATCTCGTGCAGGGCTTGGACAGCTATGCCAGCATCCTTAGAGTTGTTGGCCAAGATTGCAATGTCATCTGCGAAGGCAAGGCACCTGATCTCGATTCTTCGGGTTCCAGCTCCAATGGCAACTGGTTTGATTCCTAAATTCCTCAATGTGCATTCCCAGGTCTTGATGACTTGATCAAGCACCAGATTAAACAGAATGGGCGAGAGACCATCACCCTGTCGTACTCCGGTTTTGATCTTGAAACTCCGAGATAGTTCTCCTCTGAACTTCACCTTAGAGGTTGTATCCGTGAGAGTGTTTGATGAGGGTGCGTGTGTTATAATCCACACCTCGTTCTTGGAGTATTGAGAACAGTGTCTGGCGGTCGATGGAATCATAAGCTTTTGAGAAGTCGACGAAAACCACAGTAATGTTCGTACTCCTTACTTGTTTTAGCTGGAGAATGGTTTTCAGATTGAAGATCTGCTCGGTACAGGACCTTCCACGCCGAAATCCTCCTTGATATTCACCAATTGTTTGGTCACATTGACTTTCTACATTATCCAGTAAAATCCTGGAGAGCACTTTGTATGCTGTTGACAGCAGAGATATCCCCCGGTAGTTGTTTACATTACTGTGATCGCCTTTCTTATGTAAAGGGTGTATGACAGCTGATTTCCAGTCATCAGGGATCCTGCCAGTCTCCCAACATTCGATTAAGATCTGGTGTAGGGCCTCTGCGATCGTATTTCCACCTGCTTTCAGGGCTTCTGCAATGATTCCATCTTCCCCGGGTGCCTTGTAGTTCTTAAGATGGTTGATGGCATTAGCAACTTGCTGCAAAGTTGGTGGGTTAGATAGTTTATAGTTATAAAAAATTTAAAACACAAAACAACCAAAAGGTTTTATCCAATATTTTACTTTAAGGAAAAATCACTTAAAGGTGACGTTGCAATGCGAAAACATAAATACCCAAAAATACCCGGATGTCCATTTTCCTGTTTTTAGTTATGAAGGATCAATATTGTTCCAGATTTCAATTTAGGGCATCAAATACCTGTGTTTCAGTCCTTGTTTGTCCAACACTTCATCAACACATCAAAAAGTGTTTTACAAAGCTCAAAAAACTGAAAATACCCTAATTTTAGGTATTTGAACGACCACTGGGTATATACCCGGGTAAATACCCAATTTATATTTACCTTCCCACTGGGTATTTACCTGGTCCACATCATTAAACACATAATCTGCTCTACATGACTTCTATATCATACAAAATTTTAAATAAAAGTGAAGATACACGCTCGCGCACTAACTTGCATTGTATATGAATTCTATATATGTGAGGTTTTAGTCCCTTTACTTTGCGGCAAAATTGTCGTGGAGGAAGGTCTTTTCTTGCATGAGACAGGTCATTCCAAAGTCAAGCATAGCGATTGTAGAACCCAGATTGATAATCTGTTGTCCTAGCGAATGGAGGAACGAGGGTGACACCCTGTGCTTTACGGACTGAGCGATATGATAGCTGAAGGCGGTGGAATGGGGGCAGTTTAATGGTGCCAGCTAGAGATTTTCGGAGAAAGGTGAGATCTATTTGGTTACATACAGGGTGGGCACAAAGTCCCGTTACCCCTATACATTTCAGGAAATACATTGATTTTTTAACATTTTCTGTTTCAGATATAATCAATGGCTGATACCAGTGACTATAGCATTGAAGAAAGCTTTGTCACAAGTACTTGGGTTCATGAGAGACCAAGAACATCGAAAACATTGGAACAGGTGCGTACTGACTTTGAGCAGCGATTTGGACGACAGTCCCCTCAAAAGACAACTCTTTGGTCGATATGGGTGCAACTTTAAGTCATGTTTCATGTGTGTGCGCAGAGTTGACCGGGGTATACCCAGTTCCGCGGATCGTTTACGAGTTGACTTCGTTGGTGATCTTTCCACTGACTCCGCGACTTCTCGGCATTGTTCCTCTCTTGTTGATGGTCGACCACTTCTTGGTTTGTTCTTCACGCTGCCTGTAGCGAACAGTTTCTTTTCCCAACGTAAAAGTGTTGTCTTTTGAGGAGGCTGTCGTTCGAATCGCTGCTCGAAGTCAGTACGCACCTGTTCCAACGTTTTCCCTGTTCTTGGTCTCTCATGAACCCAAGTGCTTGTGACAATGCGTTCCTCAATTCTATAGTCACTAGTATCAGCCATTGATTATATCTGAAACAGAAAATGTTAAAAAATTCAATGTATTTCGTGAAATGTATAGGGGTAACGGGACTTTGTGCCCAGGGTGTATGTCATTTTGATAGAATATAGGGAGGGCCCAATGACCCCAAACTTCCAGACATAATAAATCTAATCTACACGAAGAGAAAATAAACATCGGAACCAAGGAGGAACCCGGGGAATATGGGAGATAAAGCAACTCTGGGTTAGAGGCTCCATTCACCACGTCGCCCACGATGTTATCATAAGGCGTGTAAATGGATGTGGACACAAGTGCTGGTGTAGTAGGCAGCGCAGCGGTGTCAAGAGTGTATGAGGCAGTCTCCACTAATGGACCAGACTCCGATAGACATCTCTATGCAAATATGAGCATGGCCCTGAAGTACACACAGAGCAACTGTAGCTAGCACATGCACCAGCCAATACGTGACACTTTATCCTCTAGTGTAGAACAGACTTTCTTAAAACACAGACTGGAGTACCACTTCGTACTTTATGAAAGTACCACCATATAATTTTTTCGTAGTTTCCAACACAGACACTGAACGTAATTGATAATAATAATAATAATAATAATAATAATAATAATAATAATGGTGATCAACGGTCATTCCAAAATTAAGGATATAGAAAAACAGGAAAGCAAAATTCTCAGACAGATTTACGGGGCAGTTAATAACGGTATTTGGATGAAGAGACCTCAAAACGAACTCGACCAAAAGATCCACACGATAACTGACGTAATCAGAAAACGCCGAGCACAGTTTTATACACACATTAATTACAGGATGGAAAACTTCAGAACAGCGAAGAGATTGCTCAACGTTATAACAGTAAGTGTGGCACGGAGTGGCTGACAAGAGGTCCAGAGGCACCTACACAAGCTATAAAATGTGGACTTCTGGATACGAGCATGGTGTACTACAATTACCAGCCTGTTAACGCATAGTGGATCATAATCGAAGAGGACAAAACTATTTATTTTCATAATTAAAAATCAAAATTTGTTACTTTTACAGCATTCTCATACAATTGCCGCTCACTATTCTGGGATATAAACGCATCTTAGTGCAAATCTGTCACCACTGTTCGAACAGTCTGAATTGGAGGGTGAATGTAAGTGGCTGTGGTTTGGTTGTCTTTGTGGTTAGTGTGATGCTTTATGATGGAACATGCAGCTGAAGGTATGATCTTTGTAACGTGTTTCAGTTATTAATGGGCGTAATTGTTACGTAAGTTTAGTTATATTTGCATTATATAATATTTAAGTATTATTTTTAAAATTATATTTCCACTTAGATTTTTAGTATGTCGCGTCACTCTGCGTCACTTTCTACTTAATGTTAAAATGTAGATCAAGTCTTGTAGTTTACGCCTGTTTGAAGATTTTTTGCATCTTTTTGCAACTTAGTTATTTTACGTTTTAGAAGATGCCGCGCAACGAGTTTTCACACGTTTACAACTGTTTGAAGCACTGGGTTCGACGATTATGCCAAAAGTGGAACTTTATGAAGTAAACAAATTATACACGTTGCTTTCACTCTAAATTCATAATTTAAACGTAAAAATGATGTTGTCCCCCTCGATTTCGATTTTGACCCACTGTGCAACGTGCTTGAGTATGCGTATCATAAAATGTATTGGTCGGCATCGGTGGCGTAGTTTGTAGCATGCTGAGCTTTTATGCCCAAGGTCGTGGGTTCAAACCTGGCCGAAGTCGTCGGAGGGGAAGTAAAGTAAAGCCGGCGGGCCCAGGTCATAGATTTATGGCATGTAAAAGAACTTTCCACTAACTAAACTTGTGTGAAGCAAAATTTGTAGGTTAGTTTTGATTAATGCTCATAAGTTACAACGTTCGACACCAGACGCTGGTTGCGATGGCATCTAGTAGTAGCCAAGTTCAAAACTAGGTGTCGTTGACGGTAGCATTCGGTAGCAAAAGTAGGAACTACTCGAAATTGACCGTCTGGAGTCCTCACCTGAATTACAGATAACACATACTAATACAGCCATCACAATTGACAGCGGTTATCAGACAGATTCTACCCACATCGAAAGTACACGGGGCTTCATGACCGCGTTGTCGCAGCCCCTAAACTAAGGAACCAACCAACCAACTCATATTTCTTTCTAAATCTTTCTTTACCTCTTGAATCCAGCTTGTTGTTGACCTTTTCTCCACGAGGCACTTTAATATCCTTTTTTTGTTAATTATAATTATAATTATTATTATTTATTTGTATCTCAAAAGTCATTTTTGTCAATATTAACCTCAGGAATGAGAACATTATTCTAATTGGTGTACTTTATGTGTGATCAACTATGTTCGTAATGTTCTACATCTCTCTTTCATTTCAGTAGGAGACCGTGTAATTGTTCCAAATGAATATATTATTATTATTATTATTATTATTATTTTAATGAGAAAAAATTGATGTAATTCATAGCAATGGTCCCTTTAAGACCCTTGTTGCCTTGGCAACAACTCGCGCACTAAAAGGGGCACTTTGGAAGACATTTGAATTCAGTAACGTTTTAGGGATGTTATTGTTCACCCTACATTTTTATGTTTGTAGCACTGTATTCTCCTGTAACACCACATTTCAATTACTTCTACCGTTCTCTTTTCTGCTGCGCCTAAAGTCTAAATTTCACTTCCAGAGAGCGCCACGCTCCAGACAAAGGCATTCAAAAATTACTTCCTAATACCTAAATCTATATTTAGTGTCAACAGATTCCTTTTCTGCAGAAATGCTGTCTTTACCTGGGCCAACCTACTATTTATATCTTCTTTGATTCGTCCATCACTGGTTATTTTGCTTCGTAAGTAGCAGAAGTACTCTACTTCCTTCAGCTTTTCACCTGCCAATTTCAGATTTATTTTCAACATGAAATCTCTCTTCACGACTGAGTCCATACCGTTTAAAAATACATTCATATTCTCTGCCTACAATCGCCCAAGATAACAATGGACTGGCGGCTTCGGTGGCGTAGTCGGTAGCATGCTGAACTTCTATGCCCAAGGTAGTGGGTTCAAACCCGGCCGAAGCCGTCGGATTTTTTAAGAGCGTTATAAATCCCTCAGTATGCCTTCCTTCGGAGGGGAAGTAAAGCCGGCGGTCCCAGGTCATAGATTTATGGCATGTTAAAGAACCTTCCACTAATTGCACCTGTGTGAAGCTAAATTGGATAGGTTAGGAATGTAAACAACGCTCTTAGGTTTCTATGTTCGTTGCCAAGAGCCGACTGCGGTGGCGTCTAGTAGCTAAAGTTCTGAACTTGGCCTAGTAGTCGTTGACGATGGCGCTTGGCGGCAAAAGTAGGAACAATTTGAAAAATTCTAAGTTGCAGTACTTAAATTAAAAAACAGATAACACACACTAATACAGTCATCACAATTAACACCGGTTATCAGACAGATTCTACACACCCAAAATACACGGGGCTACATGGCCTAGTTGTCGCAGCCCCTAAACTTAAGAACCAACCAACCAACCATAACAATGGACTGGCTGCGTGGCTCAGCGGTAATGTTCTCCCCTGCTGTGCTAAGTTTGCAGGATCGAATCCTGGTGCAGTCAGCTGGCATTTGAGGGTGCGCAAATGCGAGGGAGCCGTGTCAGTAGATTTACTGGCACGTTAAAGATCGCCTACGTTCAAAATTCCAGCGCCCCGGCGTCTCTAAAAGCTGGAAGAACATTATTATTATTATTATTATTATTTATTAAAATTGCCTCCCTGCAGACAAATTGTCATCACGAGGCACCCCGTTCCACCCCTTACGTCAGTTTCCAGAATTCCTGACGGAGCCGGGGACCGAACCGGTGGCCCCTGAGAGATGGGCACCACGGGGAGACCCTTATTACACGCTCTAAGTAGTTCTAAATGGATTCTCTTGTTAAATATTTACCAGAAGTGTCACATGAATTATGATACAACCTGTACATAGGCGTCTAATCAGAGCTCCCAAATTTTTTTTTTTTTTTTTGTCGTGTAGCCTCCTGAGAGGCCGAGTGCAGGTCTTTCTAGTCGACGCCCGTGGGCGACCTGCGCGTCGGGATGAGAGATGGAATGGATGAAGATGAATGAAACTGGGCAAGGATGAGGAAGGAAGCGGCCGTGGCCTGTCAGAAGGTACTGTCCCAGCATTTGCCTGGTGTTGAAAATGGGAAACCACGGAAAACCATTTCAAGGACAGCCGACGGTGGGGCTCGAACCCACGCGTCTACCGAGTCAGCAGAGAGCTTGGCCCCTTGACCTAACGCAGCGCTTTAGCCCGCGTAGCCACTACTGTCGGCTCCCAAATAAACGGTTGTCATGGAGCTGACAAGAGAGGGTTATTAGGTCGTTCTAAATAGGGTCGCTTTTGTTTTACACGTCACCATGGCAACGAATTCTTCGCGTGTGTTGACGACAGAAGTTAGCACTGGCCAATGAATAATACTGATGACGTCATTCCAGTTCATAATACTTTAATCTGATCGTGATTCGAATCGGAAAGATAGTTGAATCACTGCATAGAGTGGTCGAAGGGATGTCCCAACTTATCTTTTGTAGTTAGATAAGACATTTTACAGTTTTTGTTGTTGCTTATTTTAGGGGCTGCGGCATTTATAGCCCCCATTTATTTGTATGTGCGTGTGTGGAATTTATGTGATAACCTGTATTATTGTGATGGCCGTACTGTTGTGTGTATTTTTAAATTGGGGATATGATTGGGAAGGAGGTGGCCATGACCTTAAGTTAGGAACCATCCCAGCATTTCCTGGAGTTAAAGTGGGTAAACCACGGAAAACCACTTCCAATTTGACTGATGTAGGATATCGAACCCTACTCTTCTCAGTTTTCCTCACGAGGCTGAGTGTAGTACCCCGTTCTAGCCCTCAGACAAGAATTAAAATATCTTGGCAAAACCGGGAATTGAAACTGGACCTCCGGGGTGAATAATTTTTATTTTAACGCAAACAGATTATTCGCGAATATTGTTTTTTTACACATAGACCATTCGCGAATATTTTTATTTTAACACAAACATAGACCATTCGCGAATATTTTTATTTTAACGCAAACAGACCATTCGCGAATATTGTTTTTACGCAAACAGACCATTCGCGAATAATTTTTATTTTACTGCAAACAGACAATTCGCAAGGAAATTTTACTTCAACGCATACACCACTCGGGAAGAATTTTTATTTTAACACAATATAGAATTATCCCTTCTCGTTTCCCATAGCCTATACTTCAAAGTTAACAACCCCACCAAGTATACCTCAGAGAAGTTTCAGTCGCCGCTTCCTGCATGGTGTCGTTGCCTAGCAACCTGCACTGTGCTAGCTGGCCGATGCTCTATTTGGAGTCGGCTCTTCACGCTCAGCGTGGAGATAAAAGCAATTCTTGACATCACGGCAAACTTGATGAAATGCCTTTGATAACATTCTACATA
This sequence comes from Meconema thalassinum, assembly GCA_946902985.2. Classification (NCBI taxonomy): domain Eukaryota; kingdom Metazoa; phylum Arthropoda; class Insecta; order Orthoptera; family Tettigoniidae; genus Meconema; species Meconema thalassinum. Next base: position 105,107,843 of record OX336397.1, on the reverse strand, counting down.
CCACCAGTGGCTGGTCGATACCGTGGGTGGCGCAGTGGTATGCCGAGTTGAGCATCGACCACACAGCGGTGAGAACGAACGGTCGATCCAGCAAAACCTCGATGGATCATATAGAGCGCGTTGAAGCCATTTATCAGTGTCGCCTTATTGACAATTGCAATGGCACTTTTCAGTCTGTCGACACACAATAATGCAGATTACTGAGGCATGAGAAAAAAAAAACCGTGTGTAGCTACGCCTTCTTCATGGCATAGTTGGCGGAGGGATTTATTTATCGTATGGTTTTTAGTGCCGGGAGTGTCCGATGACATCTTCGGCTCGCCTGAGTCTGTAGCTGCTTCCAGCGGACACCCTTAGCATGAGCTACAAGTTCCATTCAATTACTAGTAATTCCAACTTTCACTATCAGATATCAAGGATGCCTAGTGGTGAACGTTGGAAATTTGATAGAGCGTTCCGGGGAAATCTAACCTAACAATTTAGCTTCACACAAGTTCAGTCTGTGGAAGGATTTTTTAAATGCCATAAATCTATGACATGGGATCGCCGGCTTTACTTCCCCTCCGAAGGCAGGCACGCTGAAGGATATTTGACGCTCTTAAAAAGATCTGAAGACTTCGGCCAGGTTTGAACCCGCAATCTTGGGCACAGCAGTTCAGCATGCTACCAACTACGCCACCGAAGCCGCTTGGCGGAGAGAGACTGCTGGTGTGTGGCAGAGGTCCACCCAGGGCCGTTAAATTGATGTCTTTAAAAATCTCTTTAATTTTTAATTCTGGTCTGAGGGCTGGAAGGGGCACACTGAGCCTCGTGAGGCAAAACGGAGAAGAGGAGGGTTCGATCCCCACCTCAGCCATCCTGGAAGTGGTTTTCCTCTTCTACTGCAGGCAAATGCTGGGATGGTTCCTAACTTAAGATTGAAAAAAAGAAACCACACACACATTACTCCCTAAAATAGTAAGCAACAACAAAAATTTTACAAGAGAGTGAAGGGAAACTTAACCTTTACAACATATTGCATAGATTCAGAGAATACTGACCATTTTCAAACTGTTACTGATTGGTAGCATTTGATATGTTTTGTTTGAACCTAACCAATTCAAACACGAAAAATGTGTCGATAAGCGGTTTCTATCTTTCGGTATCGTATAGCGTATTTGATTATTTCTCATTTTCCCTAGGCCTAACCAAAATGTCATTTTATCATTTTAAATGATCTTGTCGACTTCGTCGTTACGCTGGGGTCTGGCGTTACGTTACGGTGACGGGACGAAATGTACCCAGATGCACTGAGGTGTGTGACGTCATAGTACCGCTTGGTGCATGTGTTCCCCGACAATCTCTACTTCGTTATTATAAGACAAAATCCCCGATTCACGGATCCCCGATTCATGGATGTCACGGGTGATCTCGAGAACCACTGAATGGATTTTGATGCGGATTTCACCATTCTGTAAAGGATTTTGATGCGGTTTTCACCATTCTGTAAAGGATATCTCGAGGAAAGATTCTGTAGAAAATAATTTATGTATGATCAAAGGAAGCCAAGCAGTAACGATTTCAGTGAAAAAGTCGAAAACAAACTTGGCGTCCATGCGCTCCTTAAGCTTACGCTGGGCAAACCGTTAAAAATATCAATATACTATGAGCGTAAGAATTGGTTAGCATGAAAAGTTCTACAAAAAAGTCCGCGAGAGCATATCTCTATCTTCAATATATCGCCCACTGTAAGTGTTTTTAGACTGGATGGAAGGGGCACATCCCCGCGCGCTCTGGTGAGCCTGCGGCATCCCGCGCGCTTGACCTTGCTTTGCCCTTGGTTTGCACTTGCCGTTCGCGAGTAATTTGAAACAAGATAAGCAAAATAAGTATTATGCAGATAATTTTCTAACATATCAAGAGTCTTTGGCTTCGAACGAAGCGAGAAGCCTCCAGTCTTTCTAGCATTTTTCAGCATTTGTAGCATTTAAAATGTCTTTCAGACTGACTGTCACTTTTTTACTCCAGACATGTCCCTTCAGAAACAAATCATAGTTACGCCACTGCTGGACCGTTCCACTTCACCATCTGTCCACAATGAAATACTAAACCGAGCTTGCCACTCTTCCCCGCTCGCCAGCTGACGTCACGGCCAAACTGGCTGAGAATTTGGGAGTGAAGAAACTCGGGATTGAAATATCGTTTCCTTAAATCATTCGGCAGTAGTCCTTGGATACGCACTGTCCAGTGGGCTTCATCGCTATACCCAGGCGCGGATTCATGGAGGGGGGGTTCACGGGGGTCATGACCCCCCCCCCCCTCCAAACGGAGACCAAATTTTTTTGCAAACTCAGAAAACGAAAACACAATAACCAGACAAATAAAACTGAACGAATTTTAACTGAAAAACAGTTTTTTTTTCATTTTATTCGATACTGAAAATATCTTTATTGCAATTATTATGTTCTGTTACAACTGTACATATTTACAACTTCATACCTGTTATATAAAAACGATTATTTATACATAACATCAACTCGTCTATTTTGTTTAGCAAACCATGTGATTACCGAAACGATGTTTATAGTGATGTCACGATGAATGTGCAGCAATGCACGGATAGGAATTTGGGACTTTTTTCTCGAACCAAAATATTTTGCCGACATCCAAACTGCAAGCTTGGTTGGCAATTTAAGCAGTGATTTTCTCCCTTTGTCGGTACCACTCGACTTGCCGAAACTGTAACGTACCTTGATACTTTTCTCGAAGCTCGATGTAAAAGTCGCAAAACACGCCGTTGCAATTTGTACGAATATTTTTGGTGCACTAAACGCATCAAATTTCTATCCATGTAGCTTGCAAAAAATTGGTCTGGTTTTGAACGTTTGGTTATTTTGTGATAATATTTTTAGTAATACCATTTTTCTTAACAATTTCGATTCTCTGACCCCCCCCCCTCCAAAACCAAACTCTAGGTCCGCGCCTGGCTATACCTGAGGGTTTGTGTTCTTTTCGCAATTAAAAATCTAAATTTCGAGTTTTGAATACCAAATTGTTAGTTTGTTACCCAATTTGATACCAACAATTTTTTTAGCGTATGGCTTTTAGTGTCGGGAGTGTCCGAGGACATGTTCGGCTCGCCAGTTTTGTAGCTGCTTCGAGACGGACACCCAATGGGTCAGCTACAAGTACCTTTGGGGAGGAAAATGGGAATGTAAGGACGAGGAGTTGGAAGGTAGCGGCTGTGTCCTATAGTTAGGGACCAACCCCGGCATTTGCCTGGAAGGAAGATGGGAAACCACAGAAGACCATCTTCAAGGTTGCCGGCGGGGGGGATTCGAACCTCCTCGCCTCCCGGATGTGAGCGACTGCCAGCAGTCATGCCGTAACCACCACGGCTAACTCACCCGGTATACCAACAATGACATAGTGGAACATTATACTCACCAACTACAATAGTTCGTGTTATATCGGCTTCCACGGCCAAGAAATTAAAAACTCAGCAGTTCAAGGTTTATTATATATATACAATATCAAAATATATAGAAAATAAACTGTAACTAGGAAATCAGACAGTTACAAAGTTGTTTAAGTATAATTTTCTGACTATATGAATGATGCTGTGCGGCAGGAAGATCTGTTTCATTATAATATGTGAAGCATAAATAATTTCTTCTTTAGAACATACAGTATATAGATTTGCTAGTGATCGTTTATTTTATATACTTTTAAGGACTTTCCAATAACAATATATGCTATTTTTTTAATGATAATTAGTACATATACGATTATATAAGGCAGTGCCAGTCAAACAAAAAAAAAAAAAAAAAATGTCCAGTTAATTTTGTAAGTTAATAGGCATACAAAAACACAATACACCACAAAAAAGAGACAAGCAGACAAAAAATCACACACATTTTGATTTTGACAAAATACAAAAACAATGATAAAAACAAAAAATACACAATAAAAACGATTATAAAAAGAATACATAATACGAAAAACAATAAAATACAAAACCAATGAATAAAAATCGAAGAATACAATAATTTAGAATAAACAAAATATACAAAAAAATACAAAAAAATACAAAAACGAAAAAACAAAAAATACAAAAACAAGACAAAAGACCACAAAAACAATATAATGAGCCAAAAAATCCTAAATCCACAATACAATAAAACGGACTAAATTCAAAGAAAAATAAAATACCACCAAAAATAAAAATACGAAAAATACAAAATGCACAAAACAAAATGCAAAAATATAAATTCGAAACACGAAACAAAATCCAAGAGTGATATAAATAGACATACTAATCCGGGAAAAATTACTCACGTTCCCTAAATTTACACGCCAATTGGCAACACTGTTAGGGAGGCTATTTACTAATGTTGTCCCGACAGAGATACAGTACACGTATACTGATGACGTCTGCAGGGCCACAAGGAGTGCCAAGGACGCCTGGACTACAAGTAGTAGTGTCGCAAGTACAGTGCTGGCCTATTGCATTGCTACACCCCTGCCATTCAATTTCTCGCCATCATCAAACACCTGATAGCGTGAGTGGTTCGAGTTTATGAACATTGAATTGACCACCTGTATACCTTAGAGGCCATTCATTCAAGAGCAAATCTCCTGTTTCCAGGGTAGCAAGAACTAATTCCTACAAATGTCTTAACGTGTTGCAGTCATCCTAATAATGCCAAAACATTGGGGCTCTAGTAATCTCTACGGACTGTATAAGGTATTTTTATAGCACCAACCATTAATCAGAGGGGTGGGAAAATTGAGTTAAGAGAGAAAGATTATATCTTCCTTAATAGGCACAATATAAATAAATAATCCTTATTGCAGCCTCTGTCTGTCTGTCTGTCTGTCTGTCTGTTTCACCGATCTGAACCAAAATTTGTATACTTACCCTTCGGATCCCTGCGGGTAACCCTGTCCACTTGAAATTTCCGACAGACCATCCCATTCCCTGCATTTAGGCCCTTTGTCCCAAATCTACACCGTTTCACCGATCTCAACCAAAATTTGTATACTTACCCTATGTAACCCTGTGAATAACACTGTCCACTTAAAATTTCGGACAGACCACCCCATTTCCTGCATTTAGGCCCTTTGGCAAACTTCTACACCGTTTCACCGATCCGAACCAAAATTTGTATACTTACCCTTTGCAACCCTGCGGGTAACCCTGTCCACTTGAAATTCCGGACAGACCAACCCAATCTCTGCATTTAGGCCCTTTGGTCCAAATCTACACCGTTTTACCGATCAGAACCAAAATGTGTATACTTACCCTTTGCAACCCTGCGGGTAACCCTGTCCACTTGAAATTTCGGACAGTCCAACCCAATCTCTGCATTTAGGCCCTTTGGTCCAAATCTACACCGTTTCACCGATCAGAACCAAAATTTGTATACTTACCCTTTGGTACCCTGCGAGTAACATTGTCTGCTTGAAATTGCGGACAGACCACTCCATTCCCGGAAAGTGGACGGGGTCCGTCCCAAAGGCAATGGAAAAAAGGGGTAAAACCGGACCCGCTCAGGGAACCTTCAGGGTTGCCAGCTCCTGAACTCACCAGCCATGAGCCTTTGAGGATGTAGCACTATCCAGGGTGCACCAGGGCTACACACACCCTGCCTCCTTGAGGGTCTTGAGCAGAAGATATGAGATATTAAGAAAAGAATGAGGCTATCAGGAATGATTAGACAAGGGCCAATTAAGGCGGGAAAGTGAAAGAGCCGCTAGGCCTCTGATAACCTGATACCATCGGGGTCGGAAGAGAACAAGAGTTCGACCAAGGGAGGCTGACAGGAAAGAGAACTGAAAGGTGCCCGGCACCAGTAAGTAGAAGCAATGCCGGACTCAGCTGGGGTCCCGTGGTCGCAAACCCACGTCCCACAAGTTGTGACCCTGGTGGGTGGAGGGGGGAAGAGGGGGCAGGGATGAGAATAGCTTGCTCATTCATCGCAAGGTGACATGAGAAAAATGTCCAGACCCTGCCGTGTTACCTGTTATTGCTGACTATGCTGATGTTCATACAGGGTCTTTGCTCAAAGCGCTGTAGTGTTACGAAAGAATGAGTGATTCACCGGTCAATGTGAATAGGACCGGGAACCCCCCCGAACGTCTGTCATCATATATCGTCATCATCATCTGCGATATTCTCAGCTACGTGCAGCTTGGACCCGAGCAGTACTCGATAAGCTCTTTCACTACACGCATCGAGTATAGGCCTAAGCCAGAATATAACGTTCAGACTTTGGAAGACATCGAAGGTAGTAATCTGAATTACCTATATCAGATTTAAAATTACACCATGTTCGTTTAGTAGTCATTTTTCATTACCTTATTATTATCATCGCCTGTGAATTTTGAAATATTTCTTTCTATCACGGTAGTTTGTAAGTTTGTCGTGTCAATTCAACAGTAGTTTTCATTACCATCCTCATCAAAAGGGCAAATGACCTACATGTTACGTCCATTATACTACTAAGTAACACCACAGTCTTCATCGCATGTGATTTTTAAAATGTGTATTTCCATTAGTTTGTAAGTTTGATATATCCGTTCAGTAGTAGTCGTCTTCATTATAATCCTCATCTAAGGGGCAAATGACCTAGATGTTACGTCCATTATACTACTAAGCAACACCAGTCTACCTAGCCTGTGATTTTAAAAATGTGTATTTCCTTTAGTTTGTAAGTTTGATATACCCGTTCAGTAGTAATCGTCTTCATTATCATCCTCATCAAAGGGCCAAATGACCTAGATGTTACGTCCATTATACTACTAAGCAGCACCAGAGTCTACCTAGCCTGTGATTTTAAAAATATGTATTTCCATTAGTTTGTAAGTTTGATATACCCGTTCAGTAGTAGTCGTCTTCATTATCATCCTCATCAAAGGGGCAAATGACCTAGATACTACTAAGCAACACCAGAGTCTACCTAGCCTGTGATTTTAAAAATACGTATTTCCATTAGTTGGTAAGTTTGATATACCCGTTCAGTAGTAGTAGTAGTAGTAGTCTTCATTGTGATCCTCATCAAAAGGGCAAATGACCTCTCATTCCTTTAAAGTATCAATTATTCCCATTCGTTGATAAGTTACATGTGCCAGTAGTCGCTTCTATGTTCATCATCACTATGTAGAAGATGTTTTGCGTCAGAAGAAAAGACAACTGGATGCTCAGGAACGTTAACGATATATCGACTGCGAAATCTGGAAGCTTCTCTTTGAGGAATTGCTTCAGACATTTATCGTACAGTTTAAACCTTAACAAGACGAAACTTTTAACCAGATAGCGATCTAAGTGGGAGCTCTTTGGCAAAAAATAATCAAGTCTTTCCCGAAATGTGAGTCCTAAAAATAACTTTTTCTATTATTTTCTAAGTTTCATATGTCAGTTATGTAGTAATTTTCAATATCATCCTGATCAGTAGGGCAAATTACCTAGATGTTACACCCTCAACGTCATTTGGGGTAAATGACCTAGATTTTAAGTCCATTATATTTCTAATCACCACCAAGTCCATTATATTTCTAATCACCACCACATAAAGTCTTCTACGACTGAGATGTCACGAATTCTGGGACCGCTAACGACATATCTCGACTCGGACTGAAGACAAATATCACGAGAATGATCATTATTTTACAGAGCCTTCCCATAGTGACTTAAGTATAAACATTGTCACTGGGTTTGATAATGTAAGAAATGAATACATAAATAAATATAATTTATGACGTTGAGTGTTAAGGAGACTGAAATATTATCATCTTTCCACCGGGCGAAGCCGGGTACTACTGCTAGTACAAGTATATTTACAAAATATAATCTAATTTGTTTCTTTGCTGTAGGAATTTATGGATTTAATCCTCTTTGGGCAAGTGGTATTGTGATAAATTCCACGTATGCCCTTGCAGAGTTCACATACACAACCGTCATCCGAGTCATGGAACATTTTCCGGCAGCAGACCTCGTGGTGGAATCCATGTACGGCTAGCCTGGTTACCACACGTTTCATCTCATATAGTGCTATAGACCAGCGTTTCCCAAACTGTGGTACCTTCGTACCACTGGTGGTACGTTCGTACTGCTGCAGTGGTACGCGGTGATGTTACGAAAAATTTAAAAATGATTAGAAACGTTAAGAAAAATATAAAAGTATAACCTATAAAATTAAAATAATACACACATCAAAAAAAGTTTTGCATCACCTCGGTTCCCAGATCTCCGGCATATAGACGTTGACTGTGTATATTGTATCCAAGATACAGTCCCTTTGACTGTTCATAGATGTCACTAAAACTGCTCAAAGATGTAAACAACCATGCATGAGCAGGGCCTATTAGACGGAGGGGGTACGACAGCCGATCAGTTCCAGTCATTCCACCAGGACGAAGGTACGCTGCTCATGTTGTCTGTAGTTCTACCATGCCTAGAAGGTCAATACCGCAGTTCGATCGCGTCAAAAAGGGCTCTCAACAAGGGAAGTTTCCAGGCGTCTCAGAGTGAACCAAAGCGATGTTGTTCGGACATGGAGGAGGTACAGAGATACAGGAACTGTCGATGACAGGCCTCGCTCAGGCCGCCCAAGGGCTACTACTGTAGTGGATGACCGCTACTTACGGATTGCCGCTCGGAGGAACCCTGACAGCAATGCCACCATGTTGAATAATGCGTTTCGTTCAGCCAAAGGACGTCGTGTTTCAACTCAAACTGTGCGCAATAGGCTGCATGATGCGCAACTTCACTCCCGACGTCCATGGCGAGGTCCAGCTTTGCAACCCCGACACCATGCAGCGCGGTACAGATGGGCCCAACAACATGCTGAATGGACCCCACGGAATTGGCATCACGTTCTCTTCACCGATGAGTGTCGCATATGCCTTCAACCAGACAATCGTCGGAGACGTGTTTGGAGGCACCCTGGTCAGGCTGAACGTCTTAGACACACTGTCCAGCGAGTGCAGCAAGGTGGTGGTTCCCTGATGTTTTGGGGTGGCATTATGTGGGGCCGACGTACGCCACTGGTGGTCATGGAAGGCTCCGAAACGGCTTTACGATACCTGAATGACATCCTCCGACCCATAGTGCAACCATATCGGCAGAATATTGGAGAGGCATTTGTCTTCATGGACGACAATTCTCGACCTCATCGTGCACATCTTGTGAATGCGTTCCTTCAAGATAACGACATCGCTCGACTACAGTGGCCAGCATGTTCGCCAGACATGAACCCTATCGAACATGCCTGGGATATGTTGAAAAGGGCTGTTTATGGACGTCTTGACCCACCAACCACTCAGAGATTTACGCCGAATTGTCGTTGAGGAGTGGGACAATTTGGACCAACAGTGTCTTGATGAACTTGTGGATAGTATGCCACGGCGAATACAGGCATGCATCAATGCAAGAGGACGTGCTACTGGGTATTAGAGGTAGTGGTGTGTACTGCAATCTGGACTACAAATGCTGAAAGTCTAGCTGTATGATGGTACAACATGCAATGTGTGGGTCTCATGAGCAATAAAACGAGCTGAAATGTTGTTTGTGTTGATCTCTATTCCCTTTGTATTTAACGGTTCCGGAACTCTTGGAACCGAGGTGATGCAAAACTTTTTTTGATGTGTGTATAAGAACATTGATATGTTGCCGGAGGACTTTATGGCCAAAGATAAGGAGCAGTTTTATGAATTGAATTGTGATTCAGAATTAAGGCAAACTTCTTCAAAAATGGCCCCTGTGAACTTTTGGGTTGAGAGGCGTGCAGACTATGCAGCCATAGCTGACAAAGCAGTTAGATCTTTACTGCCTTTCACTACTTGGTACTTGTGTGAGCCTGCATTTTCTGCACTTGTTTATCTCAAGAATAAACACCAGAATAGGCTCCTTACAGTGGAAAACTATCTTCGTTTGAGACTCAGCAATCTTAAACTAGACATTCCTAAGTTGACTTCTAATCTTCAAGCTCACCCTTCACATTGAAGTTGTTAGTTGAACTTTGGTTTTTGAGTTTAATTATTAAGAGTTTTTCAAAATTAAGATTATTTTTACAGTGTCATTTTTGAACGTTTGAATTGAATACTCATTGTAATAAATAATAAAACAACTGGACACAGTTTTTATTATTTCAACTTTAACTCCAACAGTCTAACTCTAACAAACACAATTTAATATCCATCTGGTCCGTTACGTAATGGTGGTGGTGGTGGTGGTGGTTATAGATAGTATATCCCCCAACCTTTAGGTGGTACGCGAGAGATTCTTATCTCTTCAAGTGGTACACACACAAAAAAGTTTGGGAAACACTGCTATAGACCACGTTCTGTCTCGCATCGCCTGTGTCGTGTAGAAGTCCATCCTGATCTCATGTCTTTTATTCAGTCTGTCTTGGAGCAATTTCCTGTATCCTTCAGTACACTGCAATTGTAAACGCATTCTCAGATCTTCTACTGGGAAAGTTTAATTCGCTATTATTCATATACAAGGCGTGACCTAGTAGCCTTCGATACTCCTAGGAATCTCTTTAGAAATCTGGCTGTTACTTTTTCTATTTCTTCTAGCTGTTTGTAGCTGAGAAATTCCCATATCAGCTCCAATCCATAGGTCAGTACTGGTAGTAGGCTACTTTCGTTTTGAAAAGTTCCATAGCTGTTTCAAGCGATATTATATTGATAGCTTTTACTGCTGCAGCTGTTTTTGATCTTATGTGTATCCTCAAGCTCCTTCCTGTAACCTGCAAAGTATCAAAAGCGTTTAAAATCGTCAATAGGCCTGTAAAAGTTACCTAAATCTTTTGTCTGGAAGAAGTTTTGATACGACCCACCCTTACATTAAGGGAAGAGCAAAATATTCTCGGAATTATATCAAGATGACCCTTCTAGTTTGCTAAACATTTGTAAATTTTGTAGGTGAATTATGATTGGCAGTTGGATCACGCTATGTAAGGTACGTACGTAATTCACTAAATAAAAATATAAACATCGAATAGCCACGGGTGCCGGGTGCAAGCTTTGTTATTTGACACCCAGAGGGCAGCTTGTATGTCTAATTTTGTTTTTCCTTAAAGTCAAGGAGGTTAGAGATCTAAGCTCCTTCATATTTTAGCACTTTCTAGTAGAGAAATGAGGAACTTTGTGTTGGCGGAAACTCACGAGATTAATTTTGCCATTATGAACACGGCCTACTGAATTCAAATGGGTTCTTTGACATGCCTACATCGTATGACATGCATGTCGTAATTTTTGCCGCCTTTCAAAAATCACTTACCACGGCCAGGAGCGAACCTTCAACCTTGGGGTTGGTAGTCCGACACGACAACCACCCACCAACCGTGGCAAGCTATCATGGGGTAACACTTAATGTAATTAATAGTAACTTGTTGATACCCGTCAAAACATGACGGCCGTTGGGAAAATATTTGCTGAAGGATTCTCTTATACAGTATGCCTTTTTTGAACGATTACTTTTTGACACTGTTGCAACTTAAAGGCCGTCGAAAGACTGACTTCGCAACATATAAATGGCCATGACTGAAACCTTTATGTGGCAAATAGAGACCTACACGTTCAAAAGTTTCCCCTTGAGCATTATTGATTGTGATAAAGTACGCCAAGTGAAATGGAAATTGAAAAATTGTTTTATCGGAAGATGTTAAATCAAGTCGAAGGATTATAGCTCTGCCCATAAGTGCTTTGCCTCCACATATAGCCTATTTACTCCAAAAGTCTCAGCCATAGAGCCACATCAATATTCCCCCCGCCCCTTTTTAATTCTGGTAAATAAAGATCTCAGTAAGACGCGTCGGGATCTGCCATTTCTCTGGTGGAGTAGAGCCATTGTGCGCAAGCGCGGAAGCGACAAATATTACAATTTTCTTTAATAATTTAAAAATATACCCTTACAGAAAATTTCTTTTTTGAAGACACACTGCAAATCTACATGACAAGAGCTCTCGTTAGAATGCATTACGAAGTCAATCGGTTAAGACGTCATCTCAATCTCGTGGTAACAAAAATCAGCGTAGTGTTTTAAATATATAGATTCCCATTGAGGGCATTGTTGTTATGGTAACCACACAGGACAGGACTAGATCACACACGCACTTAAATTTCTTCTAAAGTGTTATTTTTACTTTTTAGGGATTTTTGTTTTTACTTTTGTGTGAATGGAATTTTGTCTAGTAATCTGTATTATTGTGATGTCTGTATTAGAGAGTGTGTGTGTATTTTTAATTCGGATGAGTATTAGGAAGGAGGTCGCCGTGGCCTGAAGTTAGGTAGAAGTGCGAAACTAAGGAATACCACTTCCAAGAAGGCTGAAGGGGAAATCGAACCCTCCTCTTCTCAGTTTTGCCTCCTGAGCATGACTGTACCTCGTTCCAGCCCTTAGACTACAAATTTCTTGTCCGAGCCGGGAATCTAACCTGGACTTCCGGGGCGACATCCAAGAATAATAGTGTATATACCGGTAGGAATTGTAGTCTAGGATGGGCATTATCACATCATGTACCTGGAGGAATTTCACTCAGGATGGCCTATCTCCAGACTTCCAACTCCCCTTATAAGTCGTGGTTCGCGAATTAAGTCTCATGGCTAAGTGGCTTTGACGAAGATCTTGGATTCGTGCTTGCTGTTGGTTGGTTCCTCAGTTTAGGGGCTGAGACAACGCTGTCATGTAGTCCCGTGTACTTTGGGTGTGTCTAGAATCTGTCCGAACCTATGTTAATTGTGATGGCTGTATCAGTGTGTGTTATTTGTTTTTAATTCAAGTAAGAACTGCAGACATTCGATTTTCAACTAGTTCCAACTTTTGCTACCAACCGCCACCATCGACGACCAACTAGTTCTAAACCTTAGTTATTAGATGCCACAGCAGTCTGCTCTTGGCGACGAACGTAGGAACCTAAGAGCGTTAGTCAATTATAACCTGTAAGTGTAATTAGTGGAAGGTTCTTTAACATGCCATAAATCTATGACATGGGACCGCTGGCTTTACTTCCTCTCCGAAGGAAGGCATACTGAGGGATTTTTAACGCTCTTAAAAATCCGACGACTTTGGCCGGGTTTGAACCCGCGACCCTGGGCATAGAAGCTCAGCATGCTAGCAACTACGCCACCGAAGCCACCCGTGCTTTCTGTTGAAACGTTGGCATTGGATGTCTAACCTTTAAAGGCGCTCCACAGTGGCGTTGCCATGGCAACAGACGGGGCAGAGTGGTTGCTAGGCGATGGAGCACACTGTTATAGATCGAAGAGCAGCACGCAACAAGTGAGATGCAGGAAGTTCAGTGCAGTATTCTCATAGCTGCAGGTCGTCTTACTACGATAAAAGGGCAGACCACTCAAGGTGAACTAGTCCATTTCCTTTTGGTGATAACGGAACGAGTAACGACACACGCGGTCGTTTGCCCAAAGTATGACCTATGTCTTCCTTTTCTCATCAATAGGTTAAGGCGGTTTTGGAGACGATGAGGTCCAAGAACACAGGGAAACCAAGAAACAGTGCACTAGGTCATGTCGATTTTTTTTTGTAACATCTTTCCACTCGGTTGCTGGATATGTTTGTGGGAGTGATTTTGAAAAATGGGACGGCAGTGATCGGACGGAAGTGTGTAAGACGCACTGCCAGCTGGGTCACATCGCATCGCATCTTTAGCCGCCAGGAGGGATGCGATCCAGCTGGCAGTGGTACCATGTGGAATGTATATCACATATGGATTACTCAAGGTTTGGAGGCACCATTAAAGATATTTCTACAATAAATCATCTTCAAGTTGTCATTCTTTGGTGTAAACATATTCATTATATCATATTTTCTGAAAACATTTATGATTTAGAGTGTTTTTCAATCTCTGGATAAAAGTAATGGGCATCCACTACCCAAGTAACTTTGCTCAACACTTTCATACTGAACGGTAAACGCTCATGCGAACTCCGGTGTGAACTGAGTGAAACACAATCAACATGTTAAAAGTCTTCATATCAGTATTTAAATGATAATATGCTTTAATATGAAACATTGTAACTAGTCGGCAAAGCCGGTATTATGTTTCTGCCCAATGGCTATTCAGATATTAACCCACATTGCGGTAATGCAGTGATCGATGTGATAGAGATCTATCTATCTATCTATCTATCTATCTATCTATCTATCTATCTATGTTTTTATATCGGAACTGTGCTAGCCTTTCAGTTTCATGGACCACTATAGGAATTCCCTTTACTGTCAAGTAGGCGTATTCATAACTAATTTAAAACCCAAATCCACGCAGGAACATTATCGAAAATAAAAAGCAAAATATTAATGGAGCATAAAAATACTTCCATATAATTACCGGCACGTGAAAATGAGTAACTGTCTTGTTCCCTTAATTTCTGTGGTTGTAATGGCTGCGTGGATAGCATCTTTGTGTGCGAATCATGAGGTCTCATGTTGGAACCCCAGTCCCAGCAATTTTTTTTTTTTGCTACCAGATTATCGATCTAAACGATATCTATCATAAGATTATGCGTCATTTTAACAGAATCTACATGAAATTACGATTTATGTAATTTTAATTACAATTGTTTGCACCAAGCAGGAGTTGGGAAATTTGATTGTATTGAACATTATTTCTAGTAGTCTATAGATAGGCTAGAGACTATGGTTTCATTCCTCCTGTTAATTTACAATATAATATGTGATGTTTGTTCAAACAAGTGTGACAGTAGCATATCTCAAATTCAAATCTATACATTCATCATAGTACCAGTATGAAAACGGAGCGTAAATTAACATTTTACGATTGTCCAAGCTGTGTAGTATACGAGTAGGATAAAATGCCAGATGACTTCACATACATTTAATCTCAATTTCATAGTAGGATAAAATGTCAGATGTTACACATCATATGCGACTACTGTAAGGCCCTTATCTTTTTTATTTTTAGCCTATTTTCATTTTATAAAAAAAATAGGCTTATGAGATCACCTTTTGTCCGTGTGTCTGTGTGTGTGTGTGTGATGGAAGGAAGCTTGTAGTTTAACGTGAAAATGTGTGTGTGTTGGTGTGTGCCCCCCCCCCCTAATACATTCTAAACGGCTGGAGCGATTTCAATAAAACTTTGTAAGATCATAGCACCATTCTGGCCAACCCCGACCGTACCCTTCAAATTGTATTACGTCTCACCAATCCAGCATGGCGGCTGTGCGAAATATTTCACCAGCATTCATTATCTCCGAAACTATTACCGATATCACCTTGAAATTTTGTACGGTGATAAAGGGCACTGCTACAAGTTTATCTATGTAACTTTCAAAAACCTGTAATGTAAGAAACGAGCATGGCGGCCAAGCGAAGTTGAAACATTTTAATAGACTTTTCTCGTGATTTAACTGTCTGAGCGCAGTGAAAAGTGGTACAGTAAATGATTGTACATATTGTAATGCACTGGCATCTAATTTATTTCAATTGTTTGCATAATCACAAGATGGCAGCTGTGCGAAATTTTAAAATCTCGTTTTTACTTCTTGTGTTCTAATAATGCAATTGAAGTTTGAATACCACACGTACACAATCTTAATGTAAAAGTACAAAAATAAAAATCCAACCTGGCGACCATCTGAAATATTTCGACGGTTCTCAATACCTACGAATCTATCACAACCTTCAAACTGAACTTTTGTATGTTGATGGAGGTAATTAACATGAGTAGGATATATGAAAATGGGCTGTATAGTTCTTCATGGAACTACGTGTTTATTTTTTATTCCTCTACGGATTATGGTCGATGCTAGGTTTGGAACAGTTGCTCACGTAACTCTCAAGAGGGCACCACCATGAGATACAGATTGAGAAGGCTATGGATGTCCATGTGTATCTTTGATTTCGATTCTCTTTTTTATTGTTTATGTTCCGTGCTGGAAAAAGGATTATTAGTAGACTAGTATACATTAGCCTCTCCTACAGTCATACAAATTGCATTTAATAGTGTTTTTTCAAATCTATGTCTCCCCCTTAATAATAGTAATTCGAAACATTTGTACGGGTAGGTCTGGCTCTCCTGGATCTCTCCCTCCTGGCTGGACATAAAGCAATAAAGGTATCCCTCGATTGACGCAATGAATTCGTCCCATGTAATCATCGCGTAATACGAAAACGCGTAAAGTGAATGTTTTATAGTATGGGTTGGATAGGTGATACGGACTATATCAGGGGAAAAACAAGTAGTTCCGTGACGAACTAAAGAGCCTACTTTTCTTAGAATTTATGAATTTATCTAAAATGTTATGATCTAATATTGTGCCAAATTTGGATGAAATCCATTTCTTAGCATAGAAGTTACATGCATTTTAAAATTGGACTTATCAAAAGGATTAAATAATGTTGGCAGTTACCCCAAATTAATTTAGAATGTTAGGTACGACACGTATGCAAAGTTTAGAGCTGTTTGCTGGCATATATTCTGATATAGATATAAGGGTAAAATATATAGCGAGAGAGCATTTATTGACAGTTGGCAGCCCTGCTAGCTCTTAAGAATGCGCATATTCATATGAGTTATGGTACAAAAGTCACATACGACATTTGGTTTGTTAGTATAGAAGTTACATGCATTTAAAATTTGGACCTATCAACAAGCTTAGAATCATGTTGGCAGTACTGACGTATACTAGGTACTCCAAATTAATGCAGAAGGTCATGTATTATACGTGTGTAAAGTTTCGAGCTCTTGGTTTGCATATATTGGTACTAGGATAAAATAATAGTGAGAGCATTTATTAACAGTTAGCAGCCCTGGTTGCTCTTAAGAATACGCACAGTCATATTTGTTACTGTACACACAGTACACACGAAATTTGGTTGAAATACCATTGATAGTGTAGAAGTTACATGCATTTAAAAAAATAGAGTTATCAGCTGGCCTAGAATCGTGTTGGTAACACTGTAATGTATGGCCTCCTGGAAATTAAATTGAAATATTATTATCTATAAGTGTGCCAACTTTGTAATAGCTCCCATGCATACATTCCAGGATATCCAACATTGATTTCCATTGCGATTTTGCAGCAGTTGGTAGCACTGACATTTCCAAATATGACCTTGAGATATTCCGGCATAGATCTTGACTCATACCAAATTTGGTTTCCATAGCTGCAGACGTTTAGGAGTTGATAGGGGGACACAGACAGACAGACAGACATTTTCCCGGATCGATCTCATAAGTCTACGTTTTCCTCATTTTTGCAAAATGAGAAAAGTAGGCTAATAAAAAGCCTACGAGTGTTAAAGAAATGTAATTGAGTGCTCATGGGTTCTCGGAATAATAAACCAACAGGGTTTGAATTTATGGTCTCTACGTATTTCCATCAAACAACCAAGTGAGGCGATCTTTGGAGACTTGAAAGCCGGGGGTCCTCTTTTCTCGTATTGACAGTAATGTTCTTGCAGCTTTCTTTAACTTTTTTTCTGCTTGACTTCTTATGGTTCTCCGAGTTGATTCCGAGAATCCTGTAGCTCTAACAATGCCCACAATGTGCGTTCATATCGCTTGATAACTTTCAGTTTTTCTTCAAATGTGAAGGATTTCCTTTGCTTTTTAGTATTGGAAGCATTTTGATCACACTGAATTATCTCAGTTTTTAGAAACAAAACACAGCTAGTTAACAATGCTCTCTTTAATAATGACCTAATGCCGACAGTCAACACTGAATCAACGCTACTCAGCACTCTCTTTGAAACTGACTACACGCCGCCTTGCAACGCTGCACACTCAATCACGAAATCGTCCCAGTGCAGTGCATTACGTGATAAGCGCTTGTCTCGGCGTGATGGGTTAAAATCATTGACTGGACTTAATTATTGTGTAACGAATTCTTGTCAGACGTAATTTAAGAATGGCGAGGTGCATGAAACAAATCCCCCATCCGTCCAATCTTAACTTGACTGAGTATTTTGCGGAACGAAAAGTTCACAGGCGAAATGAAGAAAAGCCACGTTGCACTTCCAGGGAAACTCCAAACACAACCACTCTTCCCTGAAGTCTTAACTCAACACGACTCGACAGTTTGCTGCTGGCTTTATCTGGGGAAATAGGCTCGCCCGCTAGTAAGGCTGTAAATCGGGTAATAGGCTCACCCCTAGCTAGCTATTAAACTGTCGCCTCAGTAATTGAATGGAGATTGTTTGAAGAAATGAAAACTTAAAAACACTTATAGTGGGCGATGTATTGAAGATAGAGATATGCTCTCGCGGACGTTTTTGTAGAACTTTTCATGCTGAACAATTCTTACACTCATAGTATATTGATATTTTTAACGGTTTGCCCAGCGTAAGCTTAAAAAGCGCACGGACGCCAGATTTCTTTTTCGACTTTTTCACTAAATCTTTACTGCTTGGCTTCATTTGATTATAAATACATTATTTTCTACAGAAATCTTCCTAGAGATATCCTTTACAGAATGGTGAAATCCGCATCAAAATCCATCCAGTGGTTCTCGAGATTTCCCGTAACATCCAAGAATCGGGGACTTTGTTTTATACTGAGTAGAGTTGTATTTTTTTTAAATCGCGTAATAGCGAAAACGCGTAAAGTGAGAACGCGTATAACGAGGGATGACTACTCAACGATGAGGATACCACCCTGTTCTGAAACACCATTCTTTAACCGATTCCACTTCTTATCGCTAGGCAGATATCACCAACAGCCAAGGAGATGACGTATCAGCAGAAATGAAGATCAGATTATCTACAATAGTGTGAAAGATCACTGATCAAAGTATTCCAATTGTGTTTGATACTGAATATGAAGTGATCTTTGTACTAAACCAGTGATTGTGTCAAGAAACGGACTGCATTACAATGGACCGAGCTGTTGAGGTTTGTATCAATGAATTGCACTCGTGGGTGTGAGTGATATCTTCTGCAGAAAATCATCCTTACAGTTTTAAAAGAATCATAGTGAATTATTTATAAGAAAAATTCTAAACACGACCTTTTTCTTTACTGTATGCACACTTGGCCAACAAGAGAAATTTAAATATCTTGCTTTCTGGATATTGAAGGATTTAAACCCAGACCTGGAATAATAACACACTCAGAAATGGCTAAGCCAACATTCAACACAATTGTAGTACATGGGCGTCCGCCGGGTAGGGGGTGGGAAGGGCCGGGTGGCGCGAGAAGGAGCCGTCCCTCCCCCCCCCCCCCTCCACCCTCCTTGGAAACCCGACAATATTTCGATTGTTCATTGACACACCAGCTTATTTGGTAAATTTAAGTTAGTGATAGTTAAATGATTTAGATGTATGGATAATTCCACAGTTTTATTTAACTTAGTAATTTGGGATTATTTGAAAATATCTCCAGTTATTTAGAAAATCGGCGGACTATATTGGTTGGTTCCTCAGTTTAGGGGCTGTGACAACGTGGTCATGTAGCCCCGTGTACTTTGGGTGTGTAGAATCTGTCTGATAACCGGCGTTAATTGTGATGGCTGTATTAGTATGTGTTATCTGTTTCTTAATTCAAGTAAGGACTGAAGACTTTGAATTTTTTCAAGTAGTTCCTACTTTTGCCGCCAAACGCCACCGTCAACGACTACTAGTTCAGAACTTGGCTACTAGACGCCACCGCAGTCGGCTCCTGGTGACGAACGTAGGAACCTGAGTGTTGTTTACATTCTTAACCTACTTTCGCGGCACACAGGTGTCAAATCTATGACATGGGACCGCCGGCTTTACTTTCCCTCCGAAGGATTTTTAACGCTCTTAAAAAATCTGACGACTTTGGCCGGGTTTGAACCCGCGATCTTGGGCATAGAAGCTCAGCATGCTACCACCTACGCCACCGAAGCCGCCGGCGAACTATATTAACCTTACCATTTTAATGAAATGCTTGATTATTATTTTGTCGATTCATGGTGGTACCACTACGTAGTTGGTAACATGCTGAACTGCTGTGCCCAAGATAGCGGGTTCAAACCCGGGCGAAGTTTTCGGATTTTTTAAAGAGTGTTAAAATCCTTCAGTATGCCTTCCTTCGGAGGGGAAGTAAAGCCGGCGGTCCCATGTCATAGATTTATGGCGGCATGTAAAAGATCTTCCTCAGACTAAACTTGTGTGGAGCTAAATTTCTAGGTTAGATTTCGTTGTAACGCTCTATCAAAGTTCCAACGTTCACCACTAGGTATCATTGATATCTGGTAGTGAAAGTTTGATCTGGTAGTGAAAGTTGGAACTACTTGAAATTGAACGGAACTTTTAGCTCACCCTAGTGGTGTCCGCATTGAAGCAGCTACAGTCTCTGGCGAGCCGAACATGTCCTCTGACACTCCCGGCACTAAAAGCCATACGATACATAAATAATACCACTACCTTTTACCTGTTTTTAAAAGAAACAAACATTATGACGTTGTTTCACGAAGAAAAGCGAACTTCCATGGACAAAACTTTGAACTAAACAGACTCATCCTCCAATTCATGCCATAAAGATAATGCACCCAACGGTTTCAGCGTAGCCAAATAATGAATATCGCGAAGCAAGTAAGAAACGAAAATTTCGAGGGGGTTATATCTCATATCACCTAGTGACAGGAAAATAATAACCCCTGGCACTACAGCCAATGAAGGGCCAAGGCCTACCAAGCGACCGCTGCCCAGCCATTTAACCTGTAGATATTGAGGTGACGCGTGATCAGCGCATCGGGTCTCCTCAGCCATTAATCTTGGTTTTCGTGCTCGGGGCGCTGCCTCACTGTCGGGACAGCTACTCAATTGTCCCCACGAGGTTGAGTGCACCCCGTACCAGCCCTCACGTCAGTTTCTAAAATCCCTGACGGAGCCGGGAATCGAACCCGAGGCGATGCGTTACCCCAACACCACGGGGCCGGCAGGCAAGTAGGCAATGAAATTATAAATATTACTTGAGGTGAGGTGCTGCGCGGAGGGAGAGTAACGATGGAACATTTTGCCCAACTACACCACTCGGCGTTGACCGTGTTTTATAGCACAAATTTAGGTTTTACTCGTAACCGTTGGAGATCCACGAAAAGTGATTTCGGATAGAAAATTAAATTTTAAACCTCGCATATGCCATCAAAAGTTTCCTTTTTCTTAGCGTTCTCTTTTTATTTGAAATGGAAATATGAAAGTTTGAAACCAAAGGGTGTAGTGACGTCACTAAAATGGTCGCCATCTTTTAATAGTGCAAAGTATTGAAATCAAAAGTAACCTATATGTTAACCAGGTAAATCAGCTACTTCCATGTAAAATTCATGTAAATCGGACCAGTGGTACTTGCGTGATTGAGTAATACACAGACACACACCATCTCATTTTTAGCCTCGCTTCGCTCGCGTCATAGTCATGTCATATTGTTATTCAATGAAATGCAGGTTTAACCCCGTTAACACTCCTTTACAACCGGAATATCCAAAACTCTTTCCTTAGTGGACGTTTTCGACATACAACGAACATATCCCCAAAGTATCATTCTCCTAACAGTTTTGGTTGGTCGATGAGAGTGAAGACCCAAAAATCCTTCCTTAGTGGAAGTTTTTCTTCCAGAATTTCACCCCTCCCCATAGGCCCCTTAAACTGGATTTACGAAAAAACGGTCGAACACCTATTTATTTTATTTATTTTTAAGCTGATTGATTTCCTCCGAGTTTCAAACTCCTCCGTTAGACATCTTTCAACCCCCACTTTTCATCCCTTTCACCTCATAATATACACTACATCGAAAAACCATTAGACACGTGCCAGCTTATTTTTAATGATTAGTATATAAGCCAAGTATCACATCCCCAAATGAAACCACTCGTGAGATATTGTTATTCAATGAAATGCACGTTTACCCCCATAACACCTCTTTAGAACCTGAATATCCAAAACTCATTCCTTTGTGGAAGTTTTCGACATACAACGAACATATCCCCAACGAACATATCCCCAAAATTTCATGTTTCTAACTTGAATAATTTTGGCTGGGCGATGATGAGTGAGTCAGTCAGTCAGTCAGTCAGGACATTTTCTTTCATTTATTTTTGATAATTTCACCCCTCCCCATGAACCCCTTAAATTGGATTTTTTAAACAAACGGTCGAACACCTATTTACGTATTTAAAGCTGTTTTCCCCCTGAGTTTGATGAGTGAGTAAGTGAGTCAATCAGTTAGGACACTTTCCTGTTTTTTTTCCCATAATTTCACCCCTCTCCAAGGGCACCATAAATTGGATTTATGAAAAAATGGTCGAACACCTATTTACTTGTATTTTAAGCTGTTTTTTCCCGTCGAATTTCAAACTTCTCGCCTATGTCGTTTCAGAGATACACGCTCCATTAAGTATCCCTCAACCCCCAATTTTCACCCCTTTCACCTCATAATATACACCACATCGAAAAACCCTCAGACACGTTTCTTCTTATTTTTAATGATGAGTTTATATGCCGAGTATCACATCCCCCAATGAAACCAATCGGGAGATATTGCCATTCAATAAAATGCAGGTCTACCCCCTTAACACCCCTTTAGAACCTGAATATCCAAAAATCCTCTCTTAATGGGCATTTACGGCACTTGAGGAAGCTGCATACCAAATTTCATTCCAATCCGTTCGGTGGTTACTGAGATTTCGTGATGAATGAATGAATGAATGAATGAGTGACTGAGTGAGTGAGTGAGTGAGTGAGTGGTATTATACAAATATAGAGTAGATAGTGTCAAGTCTTTGTTATGCTAAACTCTGTTGACAGTGCTGTGTGAGCAGTTGAGTAACTAACGGGATTTCAAGTAAAGATCCTCATTTTCTATACCGGTAGTGCAGAGCGCAACTGGCATCCAGTCGGCCGTGTCTCGACTTGAGCTATTTTGCCATGGAAACTATCCGCCTTGCCATTTGGTGCATTCTTGGAATACACGGTACCAGAGATTATAATTTTCAATGCTTTTGCAGGTTCTTTCCTTCCTCTTTGTCAAACACCGACAGTGATCTATTTTCTCTTAGGGGTTCCGGTTGCTTATATTTTGTATGAGTCTGTTCCAGATATAACTTCTGTGACCCACCTAGCGTCATATAACAACGAATCTGTGAAGCTCTTCAACTCTTCCTCGCCCAAGAGGAATTCCATATCCATTTGTCTACCAGATCCTGTTACCATCGCCAGCTATTTTCTCCTGGAGCAAGAGGACTACGTCTACTTCTTTACTCACCATGCTGCGCTAGTATCATCTGTTGTCAACTCTTTGAAGACCGGCTCAGCAAGAGATCAATTTTTTGTTTTAAAGTTGGCAATGCTTATATGTTCTCCTTTTGTCTCCTACCCCCCACTTTTCTCCCCTTCCTTGGTCTCTCCGTGCTCCGTTGAGCAGCTCTCACTTCGCAATCGGCAGTTGACTCGGTCAGTCAAAGCTCCTCTCGAGCTAGTCTCCTCAACCCAAGAGGCAAACTCTCTTCTACGCCATGTTGGCAAAGTAGTCATCGTCAAAGGGAACTTCATCTTCTACATGAAATCAAGATAAGTACCATCTTAAAGTTTTAACCTCATCTTCATGGTTTTAACTTTCGCGTGCTTTTAAAGATGTTTTATAGACAGTGTGCGATTGCTTATTTTGGGGCAAAAATCATTCTTCGTGGGATTTGCCAGGTTGAGCCTTTGGTTGTATAAGCCAACCTTATTAAAAAAAGAGCTTTTCTTAGGCTATTCAAATGAGAAATCCTCTCACTACGTGGGATATTATCTAATACCCGCTGTCTATAACTCAACAAGTTAGTTCCTCCGTTGGATTTTCTCAACTCCATTTTTTCTACTAAGGTCGTTCTGGAACCTTCTAGATTCTGTATTTCATCTACACAAGTCCTGCCGTTTTGAAATTTTCACTCACTTGTAAGAATGCTATTTAAAATTGAAGAATTTCGTTTCTGAATTAAAAGCTTAATAGCTAACTTTCTTCCACCGCTGGAACCGCTGGAATGTTCTATGGCGCATTTAACTGTAATCCACCATGTTCTCAAGCAATAGACTTTCGTCCATTTAGTGCAACCAGTCATTTTGTTCAAATTGAAATAACTTTCTCTGCCAAAAACTTTCGTGTTTCCATAGTGAACTTTTCATAAGTTTCAACGAACTATAGTGAAAATCAGTGCTTGTTCAACTTTCTACCGCGTCGCGATCGTCCGTTTATATTAAATACGGCCATGAACATTTTTCCTCCATCCCTATTTCTCGTTCCTAAACCTCTTACTAACAATCTGTAATAAACTTTAAATTCAGGTCTGTTTCAATAAGGTGTCACTCTGCGAAGTGCCCTTCCATTTTTCTTGTTTATCATTAAGTAATTTCTGTATAATTACGTGTTTTATACATGGTTTAAGTTTACATTGTTTTTTCTCTATTATCAGAAAAACAATTCTTTCAACTCTTGTGTGAGTTATTTTTAGGTCTCACGAAATGGAAACTACCCCATTTGGCTCGTGATTCCTAATTAAACATAGGAAGTCTAGAACTTTCCTTTTGATTACTTACTTAGGTTTCACAGTAAGTGACCTGCCCTCCTTTGTATAATTCTCATAAAGTAATCCTGTTTAAATATAAGAAGTTGTAGGAACTTCTATTTTTATGCTTTATGTTTTCCTTATAGTTAGCTTGAAAGTTGTTGTTCTCTCTAGAATATTCTTTCAGAAATTTCTTATAGTACACTCCTTGTACTCTTATAAATGTTTAAACTTTAATCATTTCATTTAGTCCTTTTCCAAATCTTAAAAAGATTTTTATACCAGGTTTAAAACCTTAAAAATTGTTATTTGCCTGGAGCAATTTCTGAATGTTGTCGGAGGTCTGCGACCTCAAATTGTTAATAAGATTAGAAAATATTTATTTGTTAAAAATATTAATTTCTCCTGAATTGTTAAATAAATTAAGCGTTCTTTTTCTCTTCTTCATTTTTTCTAATACAAAGGTTAAACAAAGTTCTGTCCTCCTTGGCTCTCCCTACTTGATGCCATTAAAACCATTAATAGGGCTTTCACCACTCGTTGCATTTGAGCAAGAACTCTTAGCAGTAACCTCACTAAAGATTCTTTTAGCTTTAATAGCTAATTCTAATTGGCCAGTAAGGCAAGTAAAGCTCGCTACGCCAGCTACCTGCTTGTGGAGATCCTCTCCGAAAACTTATGGTCAGTTTTCAAAAAGATAAGTGTTTCTTTTTGTCTAAACTTTTAGCCGGCTTCTCGCCGAGTAAAAGCTTAGCCATTTCCAAAGGCAACCATTGGTTCACTTACAAAGATTACTTTCCAAGTTATAATTTTTCGTCACTATCCTTCCTGGAAGCACTGGGTCTCCTTTTCTAGAAACTCTATAATTTCGAAAATTGGAAATTCCGAACTTGATTTGAATTATTGGCATTCTTCGAATCATTTCACAAAAACTAATTTCCTTGAGAAGACATACCATAAATCGTTTGTTCTCAGCCTTGCCAGACTATCACCCTTCCCCATAGTACTTTTATACATGCTTGGGAGGAAATATACTAAAGCCTCTCTCTTGCAAACCGCCCAAGTCCTAGCTGCGGTTCCCGTTAGCCTCGACCAAGCTCGTTCCTATTTTAGGTATCAAAAAGTTTAAATTTCAGTGGCAACTGCCTCTAAGTGTATTTAAAGTTAAATTCATAACTTTTGTGGGACTCTCCTCCTATTTTTCTATCCTTTTTCTCCAATCCCAAATCTACTTCCTTCTCTTAATCATCTTCCCTTGGTGGGTGGGTTATTCCTCAGTCAATAAACTACCCAAAAATTGGTGCCGAAACCCGGGAGAGTCCATTTGTCATTTTTTCTATTTGACAATACTCTGCAAATTATTAATCTCTGCTTTGAATTTTTCAGCTATAACTACATCATGCAAAGCCTGTGAACGGGAAAGAGGCCGCTCCTGTCTCCTATGGTGTGTCCCATTCTTTCTACCCATTCGCTGCTGCCAACTTGACAGCATCTCCAAGGTTCTACAGTTTCGTGAGTTGTATTTCAATTTATTCTTTTTATCATGGCTCCTACTGAAAAAGATGAAACTCTCATTGCTAGACGTTCTTCCTATAAAGGGCAACTCACTAGATTCAGAAATTTTATCAACAAGTTAAATCCCGCCGAGTGTGATTTAGACATCTTGACACATCGCCTTAAGTTGTACGAACGGTCTTATGATTATTATGACCAAATTCAAACCGAGATTGAATCCGCTTGCCCAGAACTTCAATCGGATCGGGACGAGGTCGAACCCTTGTACTTTGAAGGGATTGCAAAGGCCCACCAATTGATTCGCAATATCTCAGAACCGGACACTAGGGTCATCAATCCGGCCCAGTTCGCACCCGCTTCA
This sequence comes from Meconema thalassinum, assembly GCA_946902985.2. Classification (NCBI taxonomy): domain Eukaryota; kingdom Metazoa; phylum Arthropoda; class Insecta; order Orthoptera; family Tettigoniidae; genus Meconema; species Meconema thalassinum. The sequence continues at coordinate 105,081,494 of OX336397.1, read as the reverse complement.
GTTCACAAGAACAAACCGAAACCGTTACTTCCTAAGATAAGCCTACCGCACTTCTCAGGCAAGGAAGGTGAATGGTATTCTTTTTATGAACTTTACTGCTCCCTAATTCATGAAAATATCGAGATCCCAGACATACATAAATTTTACTTCCTCCGTACTTCTTTGGAATGTGAGGCCTTAGCCTTAGCCTTAGTGGAGTCACTGCCTTTAAGCGCAGACAACTACCACATCGCCTTTAATCTCCTTAAAGAGAGATATGGCAATTTACGTTTGAGTGTAGCTCGCCACATACGTTGTCTTTTCAACTTGCCAGCCGTCCAACCTAATGACGTCACCTCTTTAAGAAACCTGTTGGACTCTATACAGTTGAATGTCAGAGCATTATACCAACTTAAGCAGCCTGTCCAAACATGGGACACCATACTCATTCATCTGGTTACATCAAGATTCGATTTTTCAACTTTAAAGGCTTGGGAAATTGAACTCGCTCGCAAGGAAGAATTTTCCTTCGAACACTTAATCTCGTTTCTTAACAGCCGATGCCAAGTCCTTACAGCACTCGCATTTCAGTGCGAAAAGGTCGAAACGAATCTTCAGTCTCACATTTTTGAGAAAAACCTTGCTTTTTCAAAGGGACATCAGCCCCCATCTGTCGAGAACAAGCAACCCCGTTCTTCTTTCAATCGTGCAAGAGAACATATCAGGCCGCTTAACAAATCTTTAAAATGCACGCTCTGTGAAAAGCTTCACACATTGTATTTGTGCAAATCCTTTAAAGAATTGTCTGTCGAAGATCGAAGGAAGTTTGTCTTGAATAGCAAACATTGTTTCAATTGCTTATCGCCTAAGCATTCTTCTTCGAACTGTACGTCATCAAATCTCTGTTTCCATTGTAAAAAAACCGCATCATTCTTTATTGCACGTTCACGATAAATCGAGGTCATCAGCACCCGCCTCTTCAAGCTCCATGCAGAGCAGCTCCGAACAAACTAATGCTTCTTCCTGCATTTCTAATGCCGAAACTTTTCATAGTGCGCAAACCCTTTTGACCACTGTACAATTCGAAATCCAAGATAAATTTGGAAATTGGTTTAGAACCCGTGGTCTTCTCGATTCCGCTTCAACGCACAACTTTGTTTCGCAATCTTTGATTAAAAAACTAGGTCTTTCGTCATCGCCTACTTCTATCAGTGTGACCGGCATTGACAATTTGAAAACTCAAGTTTTGCAGTCTTCAAAATTGAAAATCAGAGACGTTTGCCAAAGAAACACCAATCTTAATTTAAACTGTCTCATTCTTACCAGTATTGGCAAGGACACTCCAAGTCACTCCATTAATACTTCCGGTTTAAACATTCCCTCGCACTTAAGGTTAGCCGATCCTCAGTTTAATGTTCAAAGTCCCATTGATGTACTTTTCAGTGCCAATGTTTTTTGGAAGTGCCTTCGCAAACAAACACGCAAGTTATCTTCAACCGTGGTTGCCAGAGACACCGATTTTGGTTGGGTTATTACTGGTGAAATTCAGCATCCCAGTGTTCAAACCAAAGCGCAATGTCATTTCGTTACAGCTGACATAAATCCCATTTCTGAAAAAGAGAACGCTCATGTTTCAGATCTCAATATTTTTGAAAAACACTTGCCAAAACGATGTCTTATCGTGAACAACTGCGCTACCTCTGTAAGTTGTTTAAATGGTTTTTCCTTCTTCCCGCACAAGATAGCAATTCAAGTTCGCCTTGCTTTGTGTTATTTCGTTTACCTTCTCATGTCATTTTTTATAGCAGGTAATTGCTTAAACTTTTTCTCGAAAACTATCTTCCCCTTGTGTAAAACCATGGCTATCAGTCTCCATCACTTCGCTGTAAGCTATGTTTCACTTCTTTCGCTATGTAGAAGGATGGCCACGGCCGGCTCCTCCCTCCTTCCTCACAATTGGAAGCCGCTTATGAAACCGCTTGAATATCTGAATTCTCTAACATCAAGAATAACTATTCTTATGCATAACCTTCTTCTCAATGTCCCGGCTTCACTTCCTGTTTCGGAAGAATCAAGCTTCTTTCTGTTGAAAATTGTCCGATTTCGTGATCCTCTCAATTATGCGAAATTGATTTCCTGCTCTATTTCATATAGCTTTAAATTGCTTTTTCACGTCCAACTTACGATTGACTGCATGCCGGTCAACCTGAATATCTGCTTTAAGTTACAGCTGATTCAACCAGTGTTGTTTGTTTATTCCGAACTGCTTGTTTTTCAAACTTGTTTGTATACAAGCTTGAGGAAGGCCAAGTTGTTGTTTATTTCCTGTATGATTGCCAAAGGTCAAAGCATGTTTCTCTTATCTCAACTTTGGCTGATTGCCAAGCATTGTCTAGCGAGCCGCTCCTGCAAGTACAGAAGCCGTTCACCTACTTCCCAAAATAAACTTGTTCCAGTCAAGGACTCTTTCAGATATTTATATTTGTTATCTCGTGGTACTATGTGGGTCAAGGCCGCGCTTGGTTATGTCTCTTATTTACTCACGCTCGTATCTTACAATTGCTTCGATTCTTGCTTCAAAACTTCGTTGCGTATTTCTCACGCGCTCATGTATTTCACTTTTCTTACATATTTTGCGATCTTAATGTTCATTGATGAACAAACTTGTTTTTTCTCGTCGTCACATTCGATGTGTTTTTGCATTTATACTTGTCATGTCACGTTTCTCGCTGACTTAAGTATTTTTCTGATCAACCCCTTTGATACTCATTATAACTTGAGGTCATTGTTTATGGCTACTAGGTTGTTACCTATGGCGTTCTTGCTTTCTACTCGCATAGTTTTTGTTTATTTGGTATATTCTTGTCCTGAATAGATGTACTTGTTTCTATACGCTTTGTTTAAACTTGTTAATTCTCCTTTTGCATTGTATCGCAATCTTTACTAGTGCTTTATTTCCCTCAGCTTCTAGTTATTTTGTGATGGAAGATGTCGTTAATTCTCGCCTTTTAACTCCGCTTTCTAATGACCCTGATGACCTCCTTCCACTCACACATGGTCACTGTCGTACACGCACTTCTCTCTCTGCCCCTCCCCCTCTTCCCAATTCTTACAGGGATTTTAATCTACCTATTGTTTGGCGTAAACTTGAAGCCCTCCGTAATTCTTTTTGGAAGAGGTGGAACTTGGAATATTTAACTTCCTTGCAAGGGAGGCAGAAGTGGTTTCTTTCCAGTCCCGACATTAAAGTGGGGGACTTGGTCTTAGTTAGGGATGTTTCACCCCCTCTAGTCTGGCCTTTTGGAAGAGTGACCGAGTGTTACCCTGGAAGAGATTGGAGCGTCAGGGTAGTCAGAGTCTTAACTATTAATGGTCAGATCACAAGACTACTTCTCCGCAATTGCTTATCACATTTAAATGTGTACTTGGTTTTCTTGTTCGCTGTTGGTGTCTGCCCCTCCCAGTATGGTGCATTCTTGGAATACACGGTACCAGAGATTATAATTGTCAATGCTTTTGCAGGTTCTTTCCTTCCTCTTTGTCAAACACCGACAGTGATCTATTTTCTCTTAGGGGTTCCGGTTGCTTATATTTTGTATGAGTCTGTTCCAGATATAACTTCTGTGACCCACCTAGCGTCATATAACAACGAATCTGTGAAGCTCTTCAACTCTTCCTCGCCCAAGAGGAATTCCATATCCATTTGTCTACCAGATCCTGTTACCATCGCCAGCTATTTTCTCCTGGAGCAAGAGGACTACGTCTACTTCTTTACTCACCATGCTGCGCTAGTATCATCTGTTGTCAACTCTTTGAAGACCGGCTCAGCAAGAGATCAATTTTTTGTTTTAAAGTTGGCAATGCTTATATGTTCTCCTTTTGTCTCCTACCCCCCACTTTTCTCCCCTTCCTTGGTCTCTCCGTGCTCCGTTGAGCAGCTCTCACTTCGCAATCGGCAGTTGACTCGGTCAGTCAAAGCTCCTCTCGAGCTAGTCTCCTCAACCCAAGAGGCAAACTCTCTTCTACGCCATGTTGGCAAAGTAGTCATCGTCAAAGGGAACTTCATCTTCTACATGAAATCAAGATAAGTACCATCTTAAAGTTTTAACCTCATCTTCATGGTTTTAACTTTCGCGTGCTTTTAAAGATGTTTTATAGACATTGTGCGATTGCTTATTTTGGGGCAAAAATCATTCTTCGTGGGATTTGCCAGGTTGAGCCTTTGGTTGTATAAGCCAACCTTATTAAAAAAAGAGCTTTTCTTAGGCTATTCAAATGAGAAATCCTCTCACTACGTGGGATATTATCTAATACCCGCTGTCTATAACTCAACAAGTTAGTTCCTCCGTTGGTTTTCTCAACTCCATTTTTTCTACTAAGGTCGTTCTGGAACCTTCTAGATTCTGTATTTCATCTACAAGTCCTGCCGTTTTGAAATTTTCACTCACTTGTAAGAATGCTATTTAAAATTGAAGAATTTCGTTTCTGAATTAAAAGCTTAATAGCTAACTTTCTTCCACCGCTGGAACCGCTGGAATGTTCTATGGCGCATTTAACTGTAATCCACCATGTTCTCAAGCAATAGACTTTCGTCCATTTAGTGCAACCAGTCATTTTGTTCAAATTGAAATAACTTTCTCTGCCAAAAACTTTCGTGTTTCCATAGTGAACTTTTCATAAGTTTCAACGAACTATAGTGAAAATCAGTGCTTGTTCAACTTTCTACCGCGTCGCGATCGTCCGTTTATATTAAATACGGCCATGAACATTTTTCCTCCATCCCTATTTCTCTTTCCTAAACCTCTTACTAACAATCTGTAATAAACTTTAAATTCAGGTCTGTTTCAATAAGGTGTCACTCTGCGAAGTGCCCTTCCATTATTCTTGTTTATCATTAAGTAATTTCTGTATAATTACGTGTTTTATACACGGTTTAAGTTTACATTGTTTTTTCTCTATTATCAGAAAAACAATTCTTTCAACTCTTGTGTGAGTTATTTTTAGGTCTCACGAAATGGAAACCACCCCATTTGGCTCGTGATTCCTAATTAAACATAGGAAGTCTAGAACTTTCCTTTTGATTACTTACTTAGGTTTCACAGTAAGTGACCTGCCCTCCTTTGTATAATTCTCATAAAGTAATCCTGTTTAAATATAAGAAGTTGTAGGAACTTCTATTTTTATGCTTTATGTTTTCCTTATAGTTAGCTTGAAAGTTGTTGTTCTCTCTAGAATATTCTTTCAGAAATTTCTTATAGTACACTCCTTGTACTCTTATAAATGTTTAAACTTTAATCATTTCATTTAGTCCTTTTCCAAATCTTAAAAAGATTTTTATACCAGGTTTAAAACCTTAAAAATTGTTATTTGCCTGGAGCAATTTCTGAATGTTGTCGGAGGTCTGCGACCTCAAATTGTTAATAAGATTAGAAAATATTTATTTGTTAAAAATATTAATTTCTCCTGAATTGTTAAATAAATTAAGCGTTCTTTTTCTCTTCTTCATTTTTTCTAATACAAAGGTTAAACAAAGTTCTGTCCTCCTTGGCTCTCCCTACTTGATGCCATTAAAACCATTAATAGGGCTTTCACCACTCGTTGCATTTGAGCAAGAACTCTTAGCAGTAACCTCACTAAAGATTCTTTTAGCTTTAATAGCTAATTCTAATTGGCCAGTAAGGCAAGTAAAGCTCGCTACGCCAGCTACCTGCTTGTGGAGATCCTCTCCGAAAACTTATGGTCAGTTTTCAAAAAGATAAGTGTTTCTTTTTGTCTAAACTTTTAGCCGGCTTCTCGCCGAGTAAAAGCTTAGCCATTTCCAAAGGCAACCATTGGTTCACTTACAAAGATTACTTTCCAAGTTATAATTTTTCGTCACTATCCTTCCTGGAAGCACTGGGTCTCCTTTTCTAGAAACTCTATAATTTCGAAAATTGGAAATTCCGAACTTGATTTGAATTATTGGCATTCTTCGAATCATTTCACAAAAACTAATTTCCTTGAGAAGACATACCATAAATCGTTTGTTCTCAGCCTTGCCAGACTATCACCCTTCCCCATAGTACTTTTATACATGCTTGGGAGGAAATATACTAAAGCCTCTCTCTTGCAAACCGCCCAAGTCCTAGCTGCGGTTCCCGTTAGCCTCGACCAAGCTCGTTCCTATTTTAGGTATCAAAAAGTTTAAATTTCAGTGGCAACTGCCTCTAAGTGTATTTAAAGTTAAATTCATAACTTTTGTGGGACTCTCCTCCTATTTTTCTATCCTTTTTCTCCAATCCCAAATCTACTTCCTTCTCTTAATCATCTTCCCTTGGTGGGTGGGTTATTCCTCAGTCAATAAACTACCCAAAAATTGGTGCCGAAACCCGGGAGAGTCCATTTGTCATTTTTTCTATTTGACAATACTCTGCAAATTATTAATCTCTGCTTTGAATTTTTCAGCTATAACTACATCATGCAAAGCCTGTGAACGGGAAAGAGGCCGCTCCTGTCTCCTATGGTGTGTCCCATTCTTTCTACCCATTCGCTGCTGCCAACTTGACAGCATCTCCAAGGTTCTACAGTTTCGTGAGTTGTATTTCAATTTATTCTTTTTATCATGGCTCCTACTGAAAAAGATGAAACTCTCATTGCTAGACGTTCTTCCTATAAAGGGCAACTCACTAGATTCAGAAATTTTATCAACAAGTTAAATCCCGCCGAGTGTGATTTAGACATCTTGACACATCGCCTTAAGTTGTACGAACGGTCTTATGATTATTATGACCAAATTCAAACCGAGATTGAATCCGCTTGCCCAGAACTTCAATCGGATCGGGACGAGGTCGAACCCTTGTACTTTGAAGGGATTGCAAAGGCCCACCAATTGATTCGCAATATCTCAGAACCGGACACTAGGGTCATCAATCCGGCCCAGTTCGCACCCGCTTCAGTTCACAAGAACAAACCGAAACCGTTACTTCCTAAGATAAGCCTACCGCACTTCTCAGGCAAGGAAGGTGAATGGTATTCTTTTTATGAACTTTACTGCTCCCTAATTCATGAAAATATCGAGATCCCAGACATACATAAATTTTACTTCCTCCGTACTTCTTTGGAATGTGAGGCCTTAGCCTTAGCCTTAGTGGAGTCACTGCCTTTAAGCGCAGACAACTACCACATCGCCTTTAATCTCCTTAAAGAGAGATATGGCAATTTACGTTTGAGTGTAGCTCGCCACATACGTTGTCTTTTCAACTTGCCAGCCGTCCAACCTAATGACGTCACCTCTTTAAGAAACCTGTTGGACTCTATACAGTTGAATGTCAGAGCATTATACCAACTTAAGCAGCCTGTCCAAACATGGGACACCATACTCATTCATCTGGTTACATCAAGATTCGATTTTTCAACTTTAAAGGCTTGGGAAATTGAACTCGCTCGCAAGGAAGAATTTTCCTTCGAACACTTAATCTCGTTTCTTAACAGCCGATGCCAAGTCCTTACAGCACTCGCATTTCAGTGCGAAAAGGTCGAAACGAATCTTCAGTCTCACATTTTTGAGAAAAACCTTGCTTTTTCAAAGGGACATCAGCCCCCATCTGTCGAGAACAAGCAACCCCGTTCTTCTTTCAATCGTGCAAGAGAACATATCAGGCCGCTTAACAAATCTTTAAAATGCACGCTCTGTGAAAAGCTTCACACATTGTATTTGTGCAAATCCTTTAAAGAATTGTCTGTCGAAGATCGAAGGAAGTTTGTCTTGAATAGCAAACATTGTTTCAATTGCTTATCGCCTAAGCATTCTTCTTCGAACTGTACGTCATCAAATCTCTGTTTCCATTGTAAAAAAACCGCATCATTCTTTATTGCACGTTCACGATAAATCGAGGTCATCAGCACCCGCCTCTTCAAGCTCCATGCAGAGCAGCTCCGAACAAACTAATGCTTCTTCCTGCATTTCTAATGCCGAAACTTTTCATAGTGCGCAAACCCTTTTGACCACTGTACAATTCGAAATCCAAGATAAATTTGGAAATTGGTTTAGAACCCGTGGTCTTCTCGATTCCGCTTCAACGCACAACTTTGTTTCGCAATCTTTGATTAAAAAACTAGGTCTTTCGTCATCGCCTACTTCTATCAGTGTGACCGGCATTGACAATTTGAAAACTCAAGTTTTGCAGTCTTCAAAATTGAAAATCAGAGACGTTTGCCAAAGAAACACCAATCTTAATTTAAACTGTCTCATTCTTACCAGTATTGGCAAGGACACTCCAAGTCACTCCATTAATACTTCCGGTTTTAAACATTCCCTCGCACTTAAGGTTAGCCGATCCTCAGTTTAATGTTCAAAGTCCCATTGATGTACTTTTCAGTGCCAATGTTTTTTGGAAGTGCCTTCGCAAACAAACACGCAAGTTATCTTCAACCGTGGTTGCCAGAGACACCGATTTTGGTTGGGTTATTACTGGTGAAATTCAGCATCCCAGTGTTCAAACCAAAGCGCAATGTCATTTCGTTACAGCTGACATAAATCCCATTTCTGAAAAAGAGAACGCTCATGTTTCAGATCTCAATATTTTTGAAAAACACTTGCCAAAACGATGTCTTATCGTGAACAACTGCGCTACCTCTGTAAGTTGTTTAAATGGTTTTTCCTTCTTCCCGCACAAGATAGCAATTCAAGTTCGCCTTGCTTTGTGTTATTTCGTTTACCTTCTCATGTCATTTTTTATAGCAGGTAATTGCTTAAACTTTTTCTCGAAAACTATCTTCCCCTTGTGTAAAACCATGGCTATCAGTCTCCATCACTTCGCTGTAAGCTATGTTTCACTTCTTTCGCTATGTAGAAGGATGGCCACGGCCGGCTCCTCCCTCCTTCCTCACAATTGGAAGCCGCTTATGAAACCGCTTGAATATCTGAATTCTCTAACATCAAGAATAACTATTCTTATGCATAACCTTCTTCTCAATGTCCCGGCTTCACTTCCTGTTTCGGAAGAATCAAGCTTCTTTCTGTTGAAAATTGTCCGATTTCGTGATCCTCTCAATTATGCGAAATTGATTTCCTGCTCTATTTCATATAGCTTTAAATTGCTTTTTCACGTCCAACTTACGATTGACTGCATGCCGGTCAACCTGAATATCTGCTTTAAGTTACAGCTGATTCAACCAGTGTTGTTTGTTTATTCCGAACTGCTTGTTTTTCAAACTTGTTTGTATACAAGCTTGAGGAAGGCCAAGTTGTTGTTTATTTCCTGTATGATTGCCAAAGGTCAAAGCATGTTTCTCTTATCTCAACTTTGGCTGATTGCCAAGCATTGTCTAGCGAGCCGCTCCTGCAAGTACAGAAGCCGTTCACCTACTTCCCAAAATAAACTTGTTCCAGTCAAGGACTCTTTCAGATATTTATATTTGTTATCTCGTGGTACTATGTGGGTCAAGGCCGCGCTTGGTTATGTCTCTTATTTACTCACGCTCGTATCTTACAATTGCTTCGATTCTTGCTTCAAAACTTCGTTGCGTATTTCTCACGCGCTCATGTATTTCACTTTTCTTACATATTTTGCGATCTTAATGTTCATTGATGAACAAACTTGTTTTTTCTCGTCGTCACATTCGATGTGTTTTTGCATTTATACTTGTCATGTCACGTTTCTCGCTGACTTAAGTATTTTTCTGATCAACCCCTTTGATACTCATTATAACTTGAGGTCATTGTTTATGGCTACTAGGTTGTTACCTATGGCGTTCTTGCTTTCTACTCGCATAGTTTTTGTTTATTTGGTATATTCTTGTCCTGAATAGATGTACTTGTTTCTATACGCTTTGTTTAAACTTGTTAATTCTCCTTTTGCATTGTATCGCAATCTTTACTAGTGCTTTATTTCCCTCAGCTTCTAGTTATTTTGTGATGGAAGATGTCGTTAATTCTCGCCTTTTAACTCCGCTTTCTAATGACCCTGATGACCTCCTTCCACTCACACATGGTCACTGTCGTACACGCACTTCTCTCTCTGCCCCTCCCCCTCTTCCCAATTCTTACAGGGATTTTAATCTACCTATTGTTTGGCGTAAACTTGAAGCCCTCCGTAATTCTTTTTGGAAGAGGTGGAACTTGGAATATTTAACTTCCTTGCAAGGGAGGCAGAAGTGGTTTCTTTCCAGTCCCGACATTAAAGTGGGGGACTTGGTCTTAGTTAGGGATGTTTCACCCCCTCTAGTCTGGCCTTTTGGAAGAGTGACCGAGTGTTACCCTGGAAGAGATTGGAGCGTCAGGGTAGTCAGAGTCTTAACTATTAATGGTCAGATCACAAGACTACTTCTCCGCAATTGCTTATCACATTTAAATGTGTACTTGGTTTTCTTGTTCGCTGTTGGTGTCTGCCCCTCCCAGTATGGTGCATTCTTGGAATACACGGTACCAGAGATTATAATTGTCAATGCTTTTGCAGGTTCTTTCCTTCCTCTTTGTCAAACACCGACAGTGATCTATTTTCTCTTAGGGGTTCCGGTTGCTTATATTTTGTATGAGTCTGTTCCAGATATAACTTCTGTGACCCACCTAGCGTCATATAACAACGAATCTGTGAAGCTCTTCAACTCTTCCTCGCCCAAGAGGAATTCCATATCCATTTGTCTACCAGATCCTGTTACCATCGCCAGCTATTTTCTCCTGGAGCAAGAGGACTACGTCTACTTCTTTACTCACCATGCTGCGCTAGTATCATCTGTTGTCAACTCTTTGAAGACCGGCTCAGCAAGAGATCAATTTTTTGTTTTAAAGTTGGCAATGCTTATATGTTCTCCTTTTGTCTCCTACCCCCCACTTTTCTCCCCTTCCTTGGTCTCTCCGTGCTCCGTTGAGCAGCTCTCACTTCGCAATCGGCAGTTGACTCGGTCAGTCAAAGCTCCTCTCGAGCTAGTCTCCTCAACCCAAGAGGCAAACTCTCCTCTACGCCATGTTGGCAAAGTAGTCATCGTCAAAGGGAACTTCATCTTCTACATGAAATCAAGATAAGTACCATCTTAAAGTTTTAACCTCATCTTCATGGTTTTAACTTTCGCGTGCTTTTAAAGATGTTTTATAGACATTGTGCGATTGCTTATTTTGGGGCAAAAATCATTCTTCGTGGGATTTGCCAGGTTGAGCCTTTGGTTGTATAAGCCAACCTTATTAAAAAAAGAGCTTTTCTTAGGCTATTCAAATGAGAAATCCTCTCACTACGTGGGATATTATCTAATACCCGCTGTCTATAACTCAACAAGTTAGTTCCTCCGTTGGTTTTCTCAACTCCATTTTTTCTACTAAGGTCGTTCTGGAACCTTCTAGATTCTGTATTTCATCTACAAGTCCTGCCGTTTTGAAATTTTCACTCACTTGTAAGAATGCTATTTAAAATTGAAGAATTTCGTTTCTGAATTAAAAGCTTAATAGCTAACTTTCTTCCACCGCTGGAACCGCTGGAATGTTCTATGGCGCATTTAACTGTAATCCACCATGTTCTCAAGCAATAGACTTTCGTCCATTTAGTGCAACCAGTCATTTTGTTCAAATTGAAATAACTTTCTCTGCCAAAAACTTTCGTGTTTCCATAGTGAACTTTTCATAAGTTTCAACGAACTATAGTGAAAATCAGTGCTTGTTCAACTTTCTACCGCGTCGCGATCGTCCGTTTATATTAAATACGGCCATGAACATTTTTCCTCCATCCCTATTTCTCTTTCCTAAACCTCTTACTAACAATCTGTAATAAACTTTAAATTCAGGTCTGTTTCAATAAGGTGTCACTCTGCGAAGTGCCCTTCCATTATTCTTGTTTATCATTAAGTAATTTCTGTATAATTACGTGTTTTATACACGGTTTAAGTTTACATTGTTTTTTCTCTATTATCAGAAAAACAATTCTTTCAACTCTTGTGTGAGTTATTTTTAGGTCTCACGAAATGGAAACCACCCCATTTGGCTCGTGATTCCTAATTAAACATAGGAAGTCTAGAACTTTCCTTTTGATTACTTACTTAGGTTTCACAGTAAGTGACCTGCCCTCCTTTGTATAATTCTCATAAAGTAATCCTGTTTAAATATAAGAAGTTGTAGGAACTTCTATTTTTATGCTTTATGTTTTCCTTATAGTTAGCTTGAAAGTTGTTGTTCTCTCTAGAATATTCTTTCAGAAATTTCTTATAGTACACTCCTTGTACTCTTATAAATGTTTAAACTTTAATCATTTCATTTAGTCCTTTTCCAAATCTTAAAAAGATTTTTATACCAGGTTTAAAACCTTAAAAATTGTTATTTGCCTGGAGCAATTTCTGAATGTTGTCGGAGGTCTGCGACCTCAAATTGTTAATAAGATTGGAAAATATTTATTTGTTAAAAATATTAATTTCTCCTGAATTGTTAAATAAATTAAGCGTTCTTTTTCTCTTTTTCATTTTTTCTAATACAAAGGTTAAACAAAGTCCTGTCCTCCTTGGCTCTCCCTACTTGATGCCATTAAAACCATTAATAGGGCTTTCACCACTCGTTGCATTTGAGCAAGAACTCTTAGCAGTAACCTCACTAAAGATTCTTTTAGCTTTAATAGCTAATTCTAATTGGCCAGTAAGGCAAGTAAAGCTCGCTACGCCAGCTACCTGCTTGTGGAGATCCTCTCCGAAAACTTATGGTCAGTTTTCAAAAAGATAAGTGTTTCTTTTTGTCTAAACTTTTAGCCGGCTTCTCGCCGAGTAAAAGCTTAGCCATTTCCAAAGGCAACCATTGGTTCACTTACAAAGATTACTTTCCAAGTTATAATTTTTCGTCACTATCCTTCCTGGAAGCACTGGGTCTCCTTTTCTAGAAACTCTATAATTTCGAAAATTGGAAATTCCGAACTTGATTTGAATTATTGGCATTCTTCGAATCATTTCACAAAAACTAATTTCCTTGAGAAGACATACCATAAATCGTTTGTTCTCAGCCTTGCCAGACTATCACCCTTCCCCATAGTACTTTTATACATGCTTGGGAGGAAATATACTAAAGCCTCTCTCTTGCAAACCGCCCAAGTCCTAGCTGCGGTTCCCGTTAGCCTCGACCAAGCTCGTTCCTATTTTAGGTATCAAAAAGTTAAATTTCAGTGGCAACTGCCTCTAAGTGTATTTAAAGTTAAATTCATAACTTTTGTGGGACTCTCCTCCTATTTTTCTATCCTTTTTCTCCAATCCCAAATCTACTTCCTTCTCTTAATCATCTTCCCTTGGTGGGTGGGTTATTCCTCAGTCAATAAACTACCCACCATTCCTTCACGAGTATATTTTATGATTTGATTAGCCTGTGCTTGAGTGCAAAAGGGCCGAAATCAGAAGAATGAGAAAGACTATCGAAAATTCATGTAGCCAGCGGTTCCTTCTGGGTCCTAAACTATGTGTATGCAAAATTTGGTTGAGATTGGTGGAACGGTGTAGATTTGTATACGGAACAGACAAACCCACCCACCCACATACATACAGACTTTCACTTTTATATATAAGATTGGAAATATGAAAGTTTGAACCCAACGGGTGTAGTGACGTCACTAAAATGGTCGCCTTATTTAAATATTGCAAAGTATCGAAATCAAGAGTAGCCTATATGTTAACCAGGTAAATCTGCTACTTCCATGTAAAACGTCTTGTAAATCGGACCAATGGTTCTTGCATGATTGAGTACCACACCATCTCATATATATTATTTCAGTAGTATAGATCCGTCCTGCGGCGCTCACAAGCGACCGATCGTGACAAATGAGCATTCAAATGAGAGAGAATAGACATTAGTAGTGACTTATTGCACTATAATTTCATCAATATCTACAATTTCTTTAAACAAAATTAATAAACAATTGTACGGAGAAGGATCGGAGCTTCTCAAAATATCTTCGCCCCAAGAAAAAGAACTTCTTGGGTACTATTAATATCAATACCCTGTTGAAAACAGGAAAGCTCCAACAAGTGACTGATGTCCTGGACAAATTTGATATTCAAATCCTAGCAATTCAGGAAACATGATTCCAAGATGAGAACCATTTCGACTCTGAAAACTTCAGGATATTTAAGGGTAAACCAGCCATTAATATCACAGGCAATTTATTAATGTTTGGGACGGCTTTTGCAGTGAGGAAACCTGTCTTAGATTCAGTTATCGACTTCACATCGCCATGCGAAAGAATTTCAGTGCTTACAGTATAATCAAGCAACAAGGCATATGCCTTGATAAATGCCCATGCTCCCACTAACATAGACAATAAGAGAAATCCACAGAATGTAGACGACTTTTGGGAATTACTAGAGGAAACTACAAGTACAATCCCCAAACATCACGTGAAAATCTTATTAGGGGATTTCAATGCACAGGTTGGCAGAGAGAAGATATACAGATCAATAGTAGGACTCCATCCCGCACATCGGCGGACTAATAAGAATGGAGAGCGTCTAATAAACTTTTGTACATTATTCATGCTGAGACTCATGTCCACGCACTTTATGAGACCATTACACAAAAAGAAAACCTGGAGATCACCTAACCCGTTATTAGGGGAATTTCAGATAGATCATGTGGCTATTTCCGCAAAGAATATGCTGGAGATTCAGAATGTTAAGGTACGGAAGGGAGTGGTAGATTCGGATCACTACCTCACGCAAATCAAGGTTCGGTTTCAACCAAACAGATCCAAACCTAAAGGCAACCGGTTTCCAAGAGTTGATCCGGACTGCTTGAGGAAGAACGCCGAGGTTTTCGTACGAGATTTACAGGAAGAAAATCCTAGGGAGTGGCCAGACCTTCGCAAAACATTACAGTCATCAGCCATGAAATTAGGACAACCACCTAGGAAAAGAAAGCACAGATGGTGGAACACAACGTGCGATGAAGCCGTCAATGACCGAGTCAAAGCATGGCATCAGTGGAATGGACATCGGACAGTGGAAAAATGGGAGAACTTCCTAAAAACTCAAAAACTGACCTCTGAAACAATCCGGCGCGAAAAACGTGCCTACAACAAAATCAGACTCTAAGGGTTAGAACAGGATTTCCAGAAAAACAACACTCGAAATTTTTACAAGACATTCCGTGAGGACTTGACAGGGTACAAACCACCAATATTAAGTTTCCGTCGACGTAATGGACGACTAGAAACAAACAGTAAGGAGAACTGCAAGATACTGGCTGATTATTTCCAAACACTACTGAACTGTGATCCTCCAGTGGAAAGACTGCAGTTTGAAAAACCTGTACCAAACCCAGACTCACTTCCCCCAACAACTCAAGAAATAAAAGAGATAATCCAATCGCTCAAAAATAACAAAGCCCCTGGGAACGATGGAATAACTGCTGAGATGTTGAAAATAGGAGGAGATGACCTCATAAGGAGAATTCATACACTCCTAACAGAAATATGAGAGAGCGAAATAATTCCGAAGGACTGGAAGAATGCCATTATCCATCCGTTGCATAAAAAGGGCGACCGAGCGGACCCCAACAACTACAGAGGTATATCACTTTTACCAATTATATACAAGGTATTATCTAAAGCACTCTTAAACAGAGTAGAACAACAAACTGATCATTTGATTGGAATACCAGGCAGGCTTTAGGAAAGGTAGATCGTGTTCGGAGCAGATTTGGAGCCTAAAGACGATATTAAGGATACGCCGCAGTACCAACACATTTGTCACTTTCGTGGATTTTAAGAAGGCGTATGATTCTATTGACAGACAAACTGTTCTGAACACCCTAGAAGAGCTCAGAGTTGACAGGAAAACCAGGGACTTAATCCGCCAGACTCTCACTGACACAACATCTCAAGTGAAGTATCTAGATGAACTATCAGAGCCTTTCGAAGTACATACCGGAGTTCGACAAGGTGACGGCCTCTCCCCACTGCTTTTTAAGTTAGTGTTAGACAAAGTCATCAGGGAGTGGGAGAACAACATCAAAGGCATAAGCATTGGTACTATGGAACAGAAAATAAAAGTAAAATGCCTAGCTTTTGCTGATCTAGCTATCTTAACCAAGACTAGTGAAGAAACCAAGTATGCCATAGAGAAGTTACATGAGTTAGCATCAAAGACAGGACTCCAAATATCGTATGAGAAGACGCATTTCATAGTAAATGGAGACCAGAATATCCCGAGATCTCCACTACAGACCAACTATGGAATAATTAGACACGTACCTTCCTTCAAATATTGAGGAGAAATTTTTGTACCGTCTGGATTGGACAGGAAAGCTAATTTAGAAAGAGCTACCAAACTTCAGAAAGCATACCGAATAACATGGAATCACTATAATAAAAGAGTGATGTCACGAAATGCAAAACTACGGCACTACCAGACAGTTGTTCTTCCGGAAGCATTGTACGCCTCCGAAACTATATCTTTAGGAGGCCACTCTCAAATTGGTGAAATCGAAATCCAGGAACGTAAAATTCTCAGGAAAATATATGGCCCCGTTTATGTTAATGGTATATGGATTAAAAGGAAAACCACAGACTTGTACACAGTAATCAATAAGTTCACTGATACCGTGCGTAAGAGACGATTGAAATTTTATGGTCACATCTGCCGAATGGACAACACCAGATATGCAAAAAAACCTGCTTGATATAATTAATTCAAAGAAGGTCAAAATCAGTTGGATAGAAGAAATCAAACATGACTTAAAGGAAATAAACATTACAGAAGATAGCATCATGAATCGCAAGACTTTTGGAACCCGAGTTACAAATCACACTTTCGCCGAAAGAGCTAAAAAGACCACTGGAAAAAAATGGACGGAGGAACGTAAGAAGGGGCATAGCGAGTTCACGAGGAGATTTTGGGAGGAGAAGAAGAGGAAAGCTCCATCAACCCGAGTCAACAAGTTCAAGCGCGCTCCCTAAGTGGGCAAAACGAAGAAAGAATTGTACGAAGTGTGAGATTTGCAGATACTATTGCTTTAGGAAAATACGCTCCATAATTGGTGTCTACTTCACATTTTGGCCGCTGTGACGCCTGTTTCATGTCATTTGAACATTCTGAGGTCTTCCCTTTATCATTTTGCATGGATTTCAGAAATGGTGAATCAAAGGAATTAGTACTCAAATCTTATAATTTCATAAATATCGAATATCCGGTGAGTGTTATGATGATCCAATTTTCAGTGATTGACTTCCTACGTTAGGGAACGTAGAACATGGAATTCTAACTGAAATGTAAGTAATGTTCTATAATCATTTGTTTGAAATAGAACCATAACCTTTCAACTTAAGTCTCTCATTATAAACCTATAGGGGAAAGTGTGGTTTAGGAACATGCGAGATTTCTCGCACGGGTCCGCGAGTTGTTATATGTTAGTATAGATTATTCATATGTAATCTTTTTCAGGTTTTGTGTAATTTGAATTATATTTTATTGAACGACTGCAAAGCTGCTATATCAATTGTGTCTGTTAGTGTCTGCACGCTGACCAACATTAGTAAGGTTCGGATGTTAAGGAAAGTCTTTTTTTTTTTTCTAAGCTCATTTTACCCGAAATCTGAAAAATAAGTTTGAATAACGGGTCCCTGACCACGTTTAAAGCAATTTGTTGTTGCCTATACATGCATATTTCGGCCATTTTTATTGTTGTGGTCATATTTGGTCATATTTTAGTGATATAAGGTCATATTCGGTTATAATTTCAGCATTGTTGTTTAAATTGAGGCGTCGTTAACAAGGTACGTGTTCTCTGCGTCGAGTTTCAAACACAAGATTTCCGAATTGTGTAGTAGATATATTTTTCTTTCTTTTCCCGGAACAGGCAGATAGGTTTAGAAGATCCGATTCCAAGAAGGCGCTCCTCTACGGACGTCTTTTAGCACATATTTCTGGACAAGTTGGATTGCGACACTATACGCATGAGGTCACGGAACATGGCGATAGTGTGCTTCCGCCTTTTAACAGGATGTCACTCCAGTAGATATATTTAGCTCAGAAGCAATTACAAACAAGGAAATCGTTTTTATCCATAATGGTCCGTATTGAATTTAAATTCCACTAAATGACTTACTCTTATTTCCGTCTTTTCAATACTTGTAATATTATTAGTACTGGTATATGTTTCGAACAATAATGTTGTTCTTTATCAGCCAGATATACAAATTGTAAATACTTATGAGCATAAAATACATTGCAAATACACATAGTTCATTAAAAATCACATGTAAAATCGAAATATCACATGTCCAATACACTGGAAAATTGTTTTGGCACTTAAGACGTTTACTGTATGTTAGTGATACTCTACCTATCCCAAAAATGCATGTAATATTTCATAGATATTTAGGTCATACTTTATATTTTTAGGTCTTATTTAGCTAGTTTTTAGGGCATATTTGCTTGCACATTTTGTACTTTAGGTCTTAAACTTCCGAACCCTACTCATTACCCCTGCAGGTCAGTTTGAAAAGGGGAGAGATGGAAGCCACGTGTACTAGCGAGTACGTGTCGTGTATTGATCGCCGTGACTCAGCGGGAAGATCAATAGCACGGCATGGTATGGCGTCCTTTATTATGGCGCCCTGGTCCCGAGTATTGGTCTCCAGGCAACGCCACCAGATGAGCGCATCTAGTGCACTCACTCGACCTTGGAGCAATACAGCGGGCTCCAAAAGTAGAATCGCATAGCGTTACTGAAACATTCGCCCATCCTTACAATCCTATAATTAGGTAGATTTCATTACAAAGTTATCTACTCCATTGCAATGGGCACCAGGTTGAGACACATCTTCGAGTTTCAAATACCCCTGTCATATCAGTTCAAAAGTTTATATATTTATTTCTTGTGGACATTATAACTAACGTCATTTTGCACCAATCACTTTCAATCTCTACTTAGTATAAAACGAAGTCCCCAATTCTTAATCTCGAGAACCACTGTGGTAAGGATCGGTCGATCTAAGACCTCCCGTGTCGGAGAGAACTCAAAGAGACGCTTTGAGTTTAATTTAAGTTGAGAGTTACAAAAAATAGGTAAAGGGGGGGGGGGGGGGGGGGGGAGATCCAACTTAGGAGAGGAATAAAATGTCAATATTCATTAGATTGTTGAACATGCTACAAATATTGTTAACAAATGATACTCATAGGCCTGTCACAGTAACGGCAGACTTGTGGGGATTTTTTAAGGTTTATATCTTTATGGTATATTCCTGTCCCAAAAGCAACCTTTAGAATGTCAAAATTCTTATCATAAGAGTTTAGAGAATTTTCAAAATTTGCCAAATGTTTTACCGTGCATCATCATTTCCCGTATATATCCCAAGTTTATAAGAAATTTCCTATTTTTTATTTATTTGTGTATTTTACACCTGTACCTGCAAAACGTAGGCTACTTCATTCAGAAATTAGGATGTATACATTTTTAGATATCGTACCGTATTTATTTAAAAAAATCTATTTTCAGATGCTCTGAATAAAAATTCAATAATAGTACTCGCATACGCTCGTTTTATAAACATACTTGTGTCTTAATTACCATTATAGGCGAGTTGCATACGACTGTTTATGTTCGACGATAATTATTTTATGTTCGAACATAAATATTCATAAATATCTGTCGAGATTTCGCTAGTTTTATGTACTGAACAGAGCGCATGAGACGCAGAGAATGCCTTGTATTTGACCATGGCCTCCTCGATTACCCTACTATGACACTAGGCCAGGCAGTGAAATTTAAATTAGAACGCCGTGGAACTCAGCGCAGGTGATATGCTATTGGTCAAACAACTGTTTCTTGAGCTCTGATTGGTGGGAGAAACTGTTTCATAATGAAAAATAGTGTGATAATGAGCTTCATTATAGTACAGTTTTCTGAAATACACTGTAATAGTTAGGGCAGAACATAAAAGGACTTAATTTATAATTTATAGTTTATGTTAGAACAGTCTTTTCCGCGGTTATGGCCACGCGATTTAAATAATCATACAGCAGCACCGAATGGTGTAGTGGCTATCTTTCTTGGTTGTCATCCCCCAAGTCTGGGTTCGATTCCTGACTCCACAGAAATACTGGTCTGGAATCTGCGGTTTCACTCAGCCTCGGAGGACAATAATATGAGTAGCTGTATGATCAGAGAGGCATCGTCTCGGTGAAGAAAACCAAGATTAACGGACGAGGAGACCCGGCGCGCTGACCACCGCCACTCTACAAACTAGAGGTAGAGCCCTGCGTGGATAAAAAAAGTTATCGGCATCCGTCCCTCAGCCGCACGACTGTCATCCGCATCCGCACGACTGTTAACCGCATCCGCCCCGCGTCCGCACGACTGTTATCCGCATCCGCCCCGCGTCCGCACGACTGTTATCCGCATCCGTCGCTCAACCGCACGACTGTTATCCGCATCCGCCCCGCGTCCGCACGACTGTTATCCGCATCCGTCGCTCAACCGCACGACTGTTATCCGCATCCGCCCCTAAACCGCACGACTGTTATCCGCCCCTCAACCGCACGACTGTTATCCGCCCCTCAACCGCACGACTGTTATCCGCCCCTCAACCGCACGACTGTTATCCGCCCCTCAACCGCACGACTGTTATCCGCATCCACCCCAAAACCGCACGACTTTTGTCCGCATTTCCACGTTTGTTATCCGAATCTACTGGCATTACAATCGTAATTTTTATTAGATGAAGTGCGAATTACTAAAGCAACATATTTAGATTTGAGGAAAAAGTCGTTCTCTTCGGTTTTGTATGTAAAGTGCTATGTTTAAAATGAATGTTTTACAGCCAGAGTAGCAACCCTTACCTGTTCGGAGTGTTAATTATGCTAATTAACATAATTTGAATGAGATTAGCTTAAATCATCATCTTACATTTGTCATGAAAAACACATAACTGAAATATATGATGCTATGTCATGAACCTCCGGGTCCTAATAATGATATGGCGCTGGTTTTGCCGCTTATTTCGAAATATGGAAGTGCGGTTATTGCAGTGGTGAACACTGAATAAGGTTTTCATTGACATACAGAATACTAGTTCAGATTTTATTCTAAAAACTATCCGCAAAATTTCTCCAATCATCATCCGCTATCCACACAGCCATGCAAACTATATCCGCATGGCGAAAATTTTTACGGATATCCGCATCAGCTAAGGACTTTAACTATAGAGCAACAGGGCTTAGGAGTGGGCCAAGGCCCTTCAAGGGTAAGAGCCATGGGATTAGGCTATTTTAATAGACAATACAATAACCCTCCAATAGACGAGATTTAAATGTCTACAAAATGCCAAGCTCGTAAATGAAAAACAAAACATTGCTTGTCATGATGTAGGAGGTAAGTAGCTAGGGGAGCTTCAATGGCGAGAAGATTCAGGGTCTCTGCCGTCACGAGCATACAATCGCCCACAGCGGTACCCATTGACGGCTACCAGGCGCGCTTGGAAATTTCGTTAAAACTCGCCCGTCTGTGACACGCTCTCATGGGCTAATCAAATGTTCTGCCACACCGTGGGAATAATTCCTATCGTTTTTTATTAGGTTACCCATGACTAGAGCTCTGTGCAAAAGGCGATAAAAAACTTAAAATATGCACCATATAGGATTTAACAAGAAGTTCCGTGACGAACTAAAGAGCCTACTTTTATTAAAATTTAAGATTAATGCCAATGATTAATCTATATGGATCTATCTAGAATAATGACGAAATTAAGTTGGTAATATCGAAATTTATAATTAGTTCGAAATACTGTATACCTGGCATAATTTAGCTTTATAGAGCACTACAGTTGGCAGCCCTGGTGACAATATATCCTTAGTTCCATTTCTTAAGGTACAGAATACAACATTTGGTTGAAGTCCAATGGATAGCATGGACGGTACATGCAGTTGAACATTGGATTTAACAGCACGCGTAAAATCATGTTGGCAACAATGCCATGCATGTGTTGGTCAGAAATAATCTGAAATAATATGATCTATTGTTGTGCCAATTTTGAATTAAATCCATTAGTTAGTATAGAAGTTACATGAATTTTAAAATTGGACCTATCAGCACGCTTAGAATCATGTTGGCAGCACTGACGTATATTAGTTACTCCAAATTAATATAGAATGTCAGGTACTATATGTGTGCATAGTTTCGGCTTGCATACTTTCTGATATATTGGTATTTGGATAAAATAAATTGACAGCATTTATTAATAGTAGGCAGCCCTGGTGGCTCTTAGAAATACGCTCAGTCATATTTGTTTATGTACACATACCATGTACACATACCACTTACAAAATTTGGTTGAATTTCAATTAATAGTGCAGAAGTTATGTGCATTTAAAAATTGGACCTATCAGCAGGCTTATAATCATTTTGGCAACACTGCCATGTATGGCCTCCTGGAAATTAAACTGAAATATTATTATCTATACGTGTGCCAATTTTGAAATAGCTCCCATTCATATCTTCCAAGATATCCAACATGGAGCTCAAATTTCAATTGCGATTTTTCAACAGTTGGTAGCACTGACATTTTCAAATACGGCATTGAGATATTCAGGTATAGATCTTTACTCCTACCAAATTTTGTTTCGATAACTGCAGCCGTTTAGGAGTTGATAGGGGGAGACAGACAGAGACAGACATTTGCCCGGATCGATCTCATAAGTATACTTTTTCCTCATTTTTGCAAAATGTGAAAAGTAGGCTAAAAATGAATTTCGGAGCAGCATAGAAATATGTTTATATTCGACGATGTTGAAATGTGAATATCATATGCCAGAAAACTGTATCATAATGACAGTCATTAAAGTAGGTACTTTTAATTTGATACAGTTTCTCCAAACAATCAGAGCTCAAGATTTTCATTCATTGACCAATTGGGTGAAGATAGCTTCGCACATGCACTCAAAATCCTGTTGGACATGAATTACATGATTTGGAAGTTGACTATGCGAAGGATATCCGATCAACCATTGTAGTTACAATGCCAAACACAAAGACAACATCAGCAAAAACCTTTACGGTAACAGGAAAATACTATGAAATATGCAAGAAATTTAGGAATTTACGTCCAGAAGTTTGCAACACCATCTTTCTAGCCTATATAAATTACCGGCACGGAAAGTGTGGACTGTCCCTAATGTTTGCAGAAACGAACTGCGCAATATCGCAGAGGAAATAGCACTGTACCTTAACATCCGCAACCCCAATTTCTACACAGGGCATTGCATTAGTACGATTTCGCCGACAATTTTAGGCAATGCTGTTGTTGACATAAGCAGAGCGTCATGGAGGAAGCATGTGTATGCCATTAGATCCGCGGAAATCAATCAATATCCCAGCTCTATTCAGAGAAAGGATTTCTTATGCGAAACTTTTCCGCCAGATGTCATGACTGTTCTATTTCCGACTTCATTGATTTGCCTTCCGTTGGTATTCTATACGCATCGATTTGAAGAATAACTTGTTGATAATACGATACATTTTCATTTTTAAGCGTTTGTAACAGCCTATTTGTGTTATTTGACCAAAATAACCAAATTATCCCACATAGTACCTGTGCGCTATCTCTTGGTGCTACTGCAGGATAAACAATGTTTTAAAGCCTTCGAATTTGTTATTTGGGAGGGAGCAAATGCGGAGCCCAAACAATTCCCAAGAAAAAGAAGAACCGAACATGGGAAAGACTGATCCTTAGTGGAGATTCAGCGCATGCGCTCTTTATTTTTGAATTTTAGGTAGATTTCTTTAGAAAGCTAACTATTGCAATGGGTCCCATGTTTCGACTTCCGGAAAATTTCGACATATCTTCGCGTTTCACATCCCCCAGACCCCAAAACCACCGTTAGTTCAAAAGTTTATATATAATTTATGTATATATCTATATATCAGTTTCTTGTGGACACGATAACTGCCGTAATTTTGCACCAATCACTTTGAATTCTTTACAAAATATGTATCCCTATAAAATCTCGGTCGAGTTCGTTAATGGGCAAAATCGGTCAAAGGGGGTAAAAATGGGGGGCTTTTTTCGAAAAAGGGAAATATCGCTATAACTCTCTTAATACATGAAATATCGAATCCCTTCAAAGTTCATAATATGTGTCGGATAAGTGCCAAAAATTTATGTCAAATAAGTTTTTTGATAGCACCAACCATTGACCAAAGGGGTGGGAAAAAGTGGGTTTTTCGGGAAACATTAATCATATCTCTGTTAATAGGCACAATATCAAAACCGCACAAAATGGACAATATTCCTCCAATAATTACCTAAAACTTTTGTCTGAAATAATTTTTGATATGACCCACCATTACGCCACGGGGTGAACAAAATGATTTAAATTATAAGAAAATGCCAAGTGCCAAGAGAGGTTGCCATGACAACTTTACTTTTAATTGATAAGGATGACCATCAGCAGTTGCTATGACAACGCCACTGCACGAGATCACATTCAGTTTTCATATGTCAGTGGGAAGCGACTTCGGTATCGGAACTGGTAGCATGCTGAACTTCTATGCCCAAGGTCGCGGGTTCAAACCCGGCTGAAGTCGTCGGATTTACTAAGAGCGCTAAAAAACCTGAGTTTGCTTTCCTTCGGAGGGGAAGTTCCAACGTTCGTTGCGAGTTGCTGATTGAGGTGGCATGTAGTAGCCAAGTTCACAGCTAGGTGTCGTTGACGGCAGTATTTTAGGTAGATTTCATTAGAAAGCTAACTATTGCAATGGGTACCATGTTTCGATTTCCGGAAAATTTCGACATATCTTCGCGTTTCACATCCCCCAGACCCCAAAACCACCGTCAGTTCAAAAGTTTATATATAATTTATGTAATATATGTATATATGTATATCAGTTTCTTGTGGACAAGATAACTGCCGTAATTTTGCACCAATCACTTTGAATTTTTTACCGAATATGTATACCCATAAAATCTCGGACGAGTTCGTTACTGGGCTAAATCGGTCGAAGGGGATGAAAATGGGGGACTTTTTTTTCGAAAAATGAAATATTGCTATAACTCTCTTAATATGTGAAATATCGAATCCGTTCAAAGTTCATACTATGTGTCGGATAAAGCTCAGAAATTTATGTTTGAAACGTTTTTTGATAGCACCAACCAATGACCAAAGTGGTGGGGAAAAAGTGGTTTTTTCGGGAAATTATCATATCTCTGTTAATAGGCACAATATCAAAACCGTACAAAATGGACAATATTCCCCTAATAATTACCTAAAACGTTTGTCTGAAAGAATTTTTGATATGAGCCACCATTGCGCCAAGGGATGAGAAAAATGATTTCGGAATTATAAGAAAATGCCAAGAGCTATCAGTGGTTGACATGGCAACACTACTAAATTGATGAGGGATGAGCCATCAGACGTTGCCATGACATCTGACTAAGTGTGAAGCGGCTTCGGTGACGTAACTGGTAGCATGCTGATCTTCTATGCCCAAGGTCGCGGGTTCAAAGCCGGCCAAAGTCGTCGGATTTTCTAAGAGCGCTAAAAATCCCTCAGTAAGCTTTCCTTTGGAGGGGAAGTTTCAACGTTCGTTGCGAGTTGCTGATTGAGGTGGCATCTAGTAGCCAAGTTCACAGCTGGGTGGCGTTGACGTTAGTATCTGGTAGCAACATTAGGAACTACTGCTTGAAATTTAGCGTCTGCATTCCTTACCTGAATTACAGACTAATACAGCTATCACAATTCACACCGTTTATCAGACAGATTCTACACTCACCCAAAGTACACGGGGTTATATGACCGCGTTGTCGCAGCCCCTAAACTGAGGAACCAACCAACATCTCTGCGGGAAATATAATTTTGCGTGAAGAAGTAACAGACCGTTACATAGTTACACATCAGTGTCGAAACCTTGCATAAGGACAGTGTAACCACAAGTATAACAGTAGTTCCGTGAAGAATTGGACAGCCTGCTCATGTTAATTGCCTCTATCAACATACAAAATTTCAGTTTAATTGCTGTAACAGATTCGTAGATATTGAGAACCGTCTAAATATTTCAGATGGTCGCCAGGTTGGATTTTTATTTTTGTACTATTATATTAAGATCATAGTGTAAGTGTGGTATTCAAACTTCAATCGCATGATTAGAACACAAGAAGTAAAAACGAGATTTTAAAATTACGCACAGCAGCCATCTTGTGATTATGCAAACAATTGAAATAAATTAGATGCCAGTGGATCAACATTTGTGTAAGCATTTAAAACGTGCAACGTTTCACGGCACTCGGATAGTTAATTCGCGAGAAACGTCCATTTAAATATTTATACTTCGCGTCGCCGCCATGTTGGATTCGTGCTCACCAGGTTACTGAAAGTCCTATAGGTGAACATATGTTCATAGTCTCTATGAACATAAAAATTTCAGTTTGGTTGCTGTAAAAGATTCATATATATTGAGGACCGTCTAAATATTACGGAAGCTTGCTATTTAGGATTGTTATATGTATAGGCCATAGAATTATCTACCATTCAAAGTCACTTATTGCCTAGGTTCATTATTCAAACTTTCACTTCGATCGCATGATTACGACACAAGAAATAAAAACTTAATTTTAAAATTTCGCACAGACGCCATTTTGAGGTTATGTAAACAATTGAACTAAATTAGACTCCCGTGCATTGCAATGTGTATAAATATTTGCTGTACCAAGTTTCATTACGTTTGGATAGTTAAATCGCGAGAAAAGTCTATTTAAAAGTCTCCACTTCGCTTGGCCGCCATGTTGGTTATGTAGTAACCAGGTTTTTGAAAGTTTCATAGGTGAACTTCTAGTAGTACCCTTTATCACCGTACACAATTTCAGGGCGATATCCGTTATAGTTTCGGAGATACTGAATACTAGTGAAATATTTCGCACAGCCGCCATGTTAGATTGGTGAGACGTAACAAAATTCGATGGGCACGGTCGACGTCGCCGGGAATAGTGCTATGAACTTACCGAGTTTCACTGAAATCGCTCCAGCCGTTTAGATTTTATTAGGGGGACACACACACACACCTCACACACACACACACACACACACACACACACACACACACACACACACACATGGACAAAAGGTGATCTCATAAGCCTATTTTTTTTTTCAAAATTGAAAATAGGCTAAAAATGGACTCCAAATGACAAGAAGGTTACCGTCCCCGTAAGACAATAAAATGTTAGAAATATGTTTAAAATGAAGAAAAACAAAGTTAATTAATCTCCAATTATAAAATACTTTCACGCGATAAATGAGGTCTGATCCTTCTACGAAAACCTGCATATTCTGCCTATTTTCGCCTATCTCCAAGTTTGTCCGGTGAAATCTACCTCCGCCTTCCGGCGTGCCGAGAGGACTTTTTTATGTTAGAACATATAATAAAATTATAATTTTCTTCGATAAACAGTCTTATGCAACTCTCCTATACTGGTAATTAAGACACTTGCATGGAAATTATAAAACACGCTTCGCTCGTTTTATGAACATACTCTTGTCTTAATTATTGCCATTATAGGCTCGTTCCATAATTTACTATATTGGTTTTACTTCTCTTTAACAACTGCGGCGTTTTTGGGGACGCCGAGTTGCTGGAATTTTGCGTGCTAGTAAATGTACTGGCACGGCTCCCTGGCATTTGTGCACCCCCAAATGCCAACTAGCTGCATCAGCATTCAATCCTGCAATCTTGGGCACAGCAGGCGAGAACGTTACCGCTGAGCCGAGCAGCCAGCCAGAAATATCCAACAGGCACTCAAATGTATTTAATTCTACTATTAATTATTTAAATGGTGTCTAAATTACAAACCATATTTTATTTACGTGGAGCGAACTCAATAGAATTCCATTGGACATAAATTAGAAAGCTATCCATTAAAAAGAAAAGAAAACTAAATAGCCTACATTTGAAAAACAAACTGCAGCGCTTACATTAAATTTCTTTGAATTCTGGATAACTTCATTCTCTCAAACCATCATACGCAAGATAGGCTGGCAGAAATGAAGTATACAGGGTGAACAAAAAATGCCGTTTTTGGATGTCGGCATGCGATTCCTATCCTATTCCAAGACAAAAGTTTCCATAGCAAAATCGGATTGGGTGCTGTTTGAAAACACAGGTATGAAAACGAGAAGCTGGCAACACAGCCACATCCTACAGTGCATCGGAATGTACAGAGAAAGCTACGGCAGAGTTCCTGCGACCTGTTTTTGGCCACGCTGCATGCAGTTACAGCGTTGCCAGAGCCTCGTTTCTTAACACGCATTTCTGTTAAACCTATTGGAGGGACTAGGTTTTGCAAGATAAACTTTTGTCGTGAATTTCGACGAGGAACCGCATGTCGACCTCCAAGTGCGGCATTTTTTGTTCACCCTGTATACTGTATTTAATAACTGAAGAGGAAGATTTTATTCTCAAAGTAAACCAAAAAAGATACATATTTAAAAAATTAACTTGCAGTATATTGTTAGAGGTTAATATAAGAGCATTCTCAATTTTTTTGATTGGCAATTTCACAGCAACGTGATCATAAAGTGATGTCTTCACGTTAGTGTATGACATACGTTATTCCCACCTTATGTCAAAATATTACATTGTACTTATACATAGTGCCCACAACATTAGTATTTCCTACATAGAGCTGCTTTCGAAATACTATTTTTCAATATTAACCTTTTAAGCTCGTACGTAGGGAATGTCCCAACATTACAATTTCCCGCTGCGGTCGTATGACGACATTATTGTTACTACAAAATTACCAGGTTTTAACGGCAGCTGGCGACAATGTCTCAGACAACATCTGTGTCTCAGATAGTCAGCCCGAAGGCTAGTTGGATCCTCAAAAAGTACCGCCGTTAGGTTATGTGGGTAGATACCAGAAAAAAAAAGGCAGCGCTATATTGAGGCGTAGGCCTACTAGGCAAGATGAGGAGTGTCATTGCTTCCCTCACCGAGTCAGAACAGCAGTACTGTCTACATAAATATAATTCATAGGGTACATTGGGCAGGCAATCTGTGGAATATATATCGAGCGCTGTGTTTACCCCCGTGTTTACAGCGGGAAGGTGCAAAAATATCCAGTCAATGTGAAGTCGCGAAAGACTCCGGTTCATCAGACTATGACAGCTCTGACTGGGTATCCTACAAGTCTACTTTTGGTGATTTTATGAAATTTGAGCATTCTTTGACTTAAGGTTTACAACCAGCACCTGGTTAGTTTCTTTCAACATCGATGGACATTTTAACGCTACTTTTCAGGGTAGCCTATATTTAATAATAATACTATTATTGGTTTTACGTCCCTTTTAACTACTCTGGCTTTTAGAGACGCCGGGGTGCCGGAATTTTGCCCCGAGGAGGATCTTTAACGTGCCAGTAAATCTACTGACACGGCTCCCTCGCATTTGCGCACCCTCAAATGCCAGCTGACTGCGCCAGGATACGAACCTGAAACCTTGGGCCCAGCAAGCGGGTAGCCTATATTTAGGACATATAATCAAGTAATAGAAGTGTGTGACCTACTGAACAAATTCGAGTGCTAAGGGTTTAAAAATTTGTGTAACAAACAGCTTGCCACGGTGGGTGAGTGGTTATCGTGTTTGATTACTAACCCCAAGCTTGCAGGTTCGTTCCTGGCCATGGTAAGTGATTTTTGAAAAGCGACAAAAATCACGGCACGCATTTCATACGTTGTTGGCAAGGTAAATAACCTATTTGAATTCAGTAGGCCGTGTTCATAATGGCAAAATTAATCTCGGGATTTTCCACCAACACAAAGTTCTTCATTTCCCAACTAGAAAGCGCTCTAGTATCGAGGAGCTTAGATATCTAATCCCCTTGACTTTCATAGCTCTCCAAAGAATGGCAAAATTCGACATGAAAGCTGCCCTCTGGGCGTCAAATAAAGCTTGCACCAGGCAAGGCCATAAGATATTTTTAAATAATTTAGATAATATTTTACAAATAGTATAGAACCTCACCTTTTATATATTTAATTATTACTTGTTGAAAATTATTGTTTTACGTTGATCAGAAACTTGAATGTTGAAACTTCATTTCTGTTCCTATTTATAAATATCAATTACATTTTCTGATGAAGGTGACCGAAACCCGTACATTGAATTACATGATTTCTTTATTGACTTAACCATTTATAGGGCGAAACTATTTAGTTATTTATTTTTGTATTGCGTTTTTATATTTTAATTTATTTTTCATTAATAATAATGTTATTTTTGTTTCCCTAATTTTAATGTTTATATATTTATTTTTAATTTATGTTACTATAGATTTAATTTTTGATACCTTTTTATTGAATTAATTAATGAATTTTCAATTGATTTTTACCATTATTTTCATTTCTTTAAATAGTTATGTTTATTATTTAAATTTTTGTGTTTCTTTTATTATTGTAATTTTATTTTAATGTTTTTTTATTTCTATATTTATATTTTACTTTTACACTTGAACTTAATTGTTAATGTTTTTAGTTTTAAATTTATTATATAATATTTGGTTTTTAGAAATGTTAGCAATTCTCTGAAATTTGGCTGAAAGATTGAACCATCATCATCTTTGAAAACAAACTGTCCTAATGACAGGTGGTTAATATATCCCATAAAGGGTTAAGGTATAATTTTGTGTTTGTCTATTAAACTTCGCCAATAAGGATCACTTTGGATAGACATTATGTTCCTGTCCCTTCGTAGTTATCTGTTATTAATGTTATCCAACATTTACTAACATGGTACATGCCATTGCTTTTAAAATATATTGGTCCATGGAAAGCCAAGAATATAACCATGGCAGCCCCTGTCTTTATTGACGAAGTTTAAATATTCAGGAAATTGAAACCTTGAGTCAATAAATAGTTATACTTTAATCACAGTACCGGTTGTGGACACATTGTGACCTCCTTCAGAGTTATAGGCTATAAAATACGAAAAGAAGCAAGACTTGCATACAAAAATGTCCTTATCAAAAGTTTTATCAACATAATTACTTAAAATTGTTTTTTCAACATAATTAATTAAAGTGCTAATACTACAAAGGCTGAAAAACACTTGCAATTTTTAAAAATTAGATCTGTTACAATTTGTTATAAAATAACTAGATATTTATTGCTTGTATTTATTGTATATACTGTAGTATTACTGTATCCTCTGTTTGTTATACGAAACATATATAAAATGGAAGATATAAATCTTGATAAACAGCAGCTTGACGTTAAAACAGTGATGTGGTTATTATATGTGCATGGAAAATTTGTAGGCTATACGACTGACGTGAACATTTATGTGAATGAATATACAGGGTCTTTCATATAAAGTAAGAACGGCGAGCGGCGGTTTTGTCATTCGCTGCTGAAGCCGGCTTGACCGAGCTTGTGACGCACCACGGCCCCCTGCTGTAGTATTGAAAGCGCGCGCATAGTACAAACTTGACCTTACAATAAGAGTGCAGGTGTTGTCAGTCGTCAGTTAACCTCAGCTGCTAACATGTTGAGACAGTTATCATTGCAACATCGTATTTTTGAATGTAAAATTTATTTTAATTACGATTCGGCTCGGTGGGTACGTGATGCATTTGTTCAGCAATTCCCAGATGAAGTGCCACCTTCACTAGCACAGATTCACGTAATTGTAAATAACTTGGACACTAAGGTACTGGTTCAGTGCTCAATAAAAAACAAAATAAAAAATCAGAAAAAAATACAGTGGCATGACTCACTCGCGTCAGCCAAAATGTGGTTACCAGATACAATGCCTGTATAACCCAGGAAGGACGACACTTCCAGCAACTTTTATAAGGTAATATTTCATAGAGGATTGTACACACGCTTAGAGCAGGGGGGGCCACGGCTCGCCACAAGCTCGGTCAAGGCCACCACACTAGCGGATAACAAACCCGCCGCATGGCGTTTTTACTTTATATGAAAGACCCTGTATATACTGTACAGTACGTATAGTAAATATAATGTGACACATTATTATAGAAGAAATTGTGTTATCCAATGTATATTTACGTCAAGCTGATTTTTATCAAGATTTCTATCTTTCAATATGTAACACATTGTAAACGATCTGATTTTTAAAATTTTTAAGTGTGTTTCAGCATTAAGACTATTAGCATCTTAAGGACAGAAGGTAGGTAATCGCTATAAATTTGCAGCCTATTTTGGGCTAAATTCCAACTAATACAGCTGAGCACTTATTCACAAAAGTTGATGAAATTTTCGCCGTATACTCTTAGTGAGTTGCTGACTGTGATAGTACATTTTATAAATCCTATTGCAATTAATTCACCTACAATATAATTATATTTCTCAAAAAAGCCAAAAAGATTGTTTTGTTCCATGCATGCTCATCTTTAGGTATACTCTTCACATCGAGGTACAAATCTACATGCACTAACCACGTAGAGAGGATATAACATAAGAAATGTGACCTACTGAATTGAATATTTTTAAAATCACTTTATATTTAGCAAAATAAGTTTTCAAAATAATTGATTTTGCAATAACATTTTATTAATATTAATTTATATAACTGTTCACTTTAATTGATATAAAATTTAATTCACCATTCTGAGCGTGGTCCCAAGAGATAACATAGAACATCTCAGAATTCTATCTCAAACAGTTCCTGAGATGAGTGTACCGTACCTAAAGATGAGCATGCACGGAACAAATTTTTTTTTCGGCTTTTCAAAAAATATATATTGTAGGTGAACTAATTGCATTAGGATTTATAAAATGTATTATCACAGTCAGCCAACACCTTTTGGTAATAGGTGCCCAGCTGTATTAGTTTGAATTTAGTCCAAAATAGGCTGAAAATGAACTACGATAACCTACCTTCTGTCCTGAAGTGATTATTTCGATAACTTTTGATAAGGAAATTTTTGTATGTAAGACTTGTTTCTTTTCGTATTTTTATAACGCTGAAGAATGTCAATGTGGCCGAAACCGGTACTGTGATTGAAGTACAACTATATATTGATTTAAGGTTTCTACTTACTGAATATTTATATTTGTCCAATAACAACATTCTGAAGTTTACCTTCCTCCATGTCCAGACAGCAATGGATGGATATAGCAAGACGGGATATTGTCCGTCTTCACTGCAGAGAGACATTCAACTGACTGCCAACGCATCACGCCATGGAACATGTACGAGCTATCGCGGCAAGTGATCCATGATATCACTTCATGACATTCACAATTCATCGCTCATAACTAGAGAGTACAATTAAAAATTCGGACAGTTAATATGTACATTACCTGGAAAAAGAATATTTAAGATCGACTATTTCTGATAGATCAATGGAGAAGATTATTATAACGATTTTAATACCCTGCGCGGATAAACAGAACTCTATCCGAATCCACCCCACATCCGCACGACTTTTATCCACATCCGCAGGTTTGTTATCTGAATCCATTGACATCACAATAATATTTCTAATATATAACAATATAATAAAGCTGAAGATTTTTTTTAACGCGCTAATCTCTGGAAAAATTCTTTTTGTATATGATAGCCAGATTCAAGAGGAATAGTTTAGGCTATGTAGCATTAGGCTACACCTCTCAGGTAACCTTAAAGATTGATTTTTGTTCAGTAAGTTGGAAGAACAAGCGCTCCCGAACAGCTTCAATAATACCTAGGTCTATTGATGCCTGGCAATGCAGACTGCATCACATCACCCCTACCAGTGTTCTGGTGCACCATTGCGAGCTGCTTATAAATTGCAGTCACGGGGAGTAACTAGTGCAAAAAGATTTCTCAGGCCCCTTAAAACAGTTATCATTATAACAATAGTATGCCTCTGTATAAAGGCGATAGTGTTGGTGCAGTATACTGAGGTTATCAGCTGCAATAAGCGTTGGTGCTTTCCGATCCTTATCCTTGAGAGCTCCAGTTATGTAGTAGTATTCATTATAATCCATAAAACAATTAAATCCACCGGGCACTACTGCAAGTGTATTATATAAAGCATAAATTAGTAAAGTAACACAGACAATTGAGAAGAAAGTCGAGAAGAAAGTCGTTCCCTTAGGCTATGTATGTCACGTGCTAAGTTTAAAATAAACGTCAGAGCCAGATTGCAACCCTTTTCAGTTCGGAGTGTTAATTACGCTTAATGACTATTTCAATGAGATTAGCTTAAATCATCACCTTACATTTGTCACGAAAAAAAGCATAACGGGAAAAAATATGATATGTCATACTCATAAATATCCAGGTCCTAATAATGATATTCAACTAGTTCGGATTATATTATAAAAACTATCCGCAAATTTCAGCTGGTTTACTAGGCTATAGCTTGCCACGGTGGGTGAGTGATTGTCGTGTTGGACTACCAACCCCAAGCTTGCAAGTTCGCTCCTGGCCGTGGTAAGTGATTTTTTAAAGGCGACAAAAATCACGGCATGCATTTAATGTAGCTCGGGTACTTTGTATGGTTTGGGGGTGGTGCTCTGTCTCAAAAAGGCTAAAAACGCCTCCAATAGAATATAAACTAGGATGAAATTAACTGGAAACATCAAGCCAATACCTGTTAAGTTGCCAAGTCACTTGGAAATAAATATATTTCTGGAGGCGGCCTTCACCTCCAGACCTGTCTGCCCAGTAACTCTGCTCTAAAATAGCCCTCCCTCTTAGAATCTAATATTAGTGACCTTGATGGCTTCTTGTTTACAACACCACGTTCCTGGAATCGCGGACATGTTCCTCTTCAGATCAATCGATATTCTGAATATAAGCGCGTCATTAATCATGGGATACGTTCCAAGAAATGGAAAGGTTCAAGGCAGCACTTTCACACACAGAATGGACGACAATAGGCTCACGAAGAAAATTATAAAGCCAGCACTATCTCTGACGAACCATAACATGATAATTGTTTTAAGGGGCCAAACATCTAGGTTATCGGCCCCTAATGGTCTGGGTGATAGCGAACATGACAATGAAATGGAAACCATGACGAAACCAAGGTAGATTAAAAATACTCACAAAAATGGAACGTAGATTGAACAGGCTCTCAAAATATGGGTACAGTGGAAATTCTTACAAAAGGTAATTTTGATGGAAAATACTCATAAAAGCAAGTTAGATTTAAAAATACGCACAAAATGTAGTTTAGGTTCAAAATACTAACGAAATGAAATTTACATTCAAAATACTTTAAATGCAATTTGCATGTTACACAAATATCCATTTTACAATACAAAACAATACAATACAATACCAAAAAATTGTATTGTAAAGTGGATATTTGTGTAACATATCATAATCAATACGGGAAAACTTGGAATAATGAATAAAGTCATAGCTATTCATGCAATTTACTATCAAAATACTTACGAAATGCTATCTACTTTCAAAATACTCAGCCTACGAAATGCAATCTACTTTCAAAATACTCAGCCTACGAAATGCAATCTACTTTCAAAATACTCAGCCTACGAAATGCAATCTACTTTCAAAATACTCAGCCTACGAAATGCAATCTACTTTCAAAATACTCAGCCTACGAAATGCAATCTACTTTCAAAATACTCAGCCTACGAAATGCAATCTACTTTCAAAATACTCAGCCTACGAAATGCAATCTACTTTCAAAATACTCAGCCTACGAAATGCAATCTACTTTCAAAATACTCAGCCTACGAAATGCAATCTACTTTCAAAATACTCAGCCTACGAAATGCAATCTACTTTCAAAATACTCAGCCTACGAAATGCAATCTACTTTCAAAATACTCAGCCTACGAAATGCAATCTACTTTCAAAATACTCAGCCTACGAAATGCAATCTACTTTCAAAATACTCAGCCTACGAAATGCAATTTACTTTCAAAATACTTACGAAATGCAATTTACTTTCAAAATACTTACGAAATGCAATTTACTTTCAAAATGCTGACAATATGTCGGCACGTAATTCAAAATACTGTAACTTACTTACAAAATGCTATTCAGATTGAAAATACTTACGAAAAGCAGTTTAGATCGAAAATACTTACAAAATGCAATGTAGATTGAAAATACTCAAAGGGAATTTGTAAAATTTACGAAATTAATTTACAAACTTTTCCATTAGAATTTGTTAAAATTTGTAGTATTCATTTCGCAAAAGTTTTCATTAAATTTTTAAAATTTGCTATATGAATATATCAAAAACATTCAGATATTTTAAAACTTTGCGAAGGTAATTCCCCAAACTTGGTTTTTTTTATTTTTTATTACATTTTCGGAGTTATTTTTCAAATTTGTCTTACAGAATTTTCTAGATTTTGCAAGTAAAAGTTTCCGAACTTTTTTCCTTTTTAATTTTTGAATTATTATGTTTAATTTTTATCTATAGTTATGAGTTATATTCAAAGTGTTATTTTAAAGCAGTATTCACTGTACTGTGTTTTCTCAGGTTCGAGGAAGATAATTTCTATTGGTTGTTCAAGTAATTGAAATAAGAAATTGGACTAGTGGTTTGTGCAGTTGGTTCATAATGCGGAAGAAACGGAGAAAGTAGTTCCGTTAAGAGAAAGAGTGATCCAGCGAAAGAAACAGATCGAGAAACAAGCTTCTATTGAGACAGTTTCGAGTGATTTCCTCAGTCACGACATACGATGAACGTGACGCTTCCTTCCGTGCAAAGCACGTGCTTACACAAGGTAATCTAATGATGGTTATAAACATTGAGAGAGGCAAGTCATCGCCTGGTAGTTATACAACTACAATTGCTTATATACACGTGGTCATCTCAAGTGTCAATTTTCAACGTCAAAACAGTGTACTTCGCGAGTTTTATTGATTTCCCTTCTAGCCTATTTTCATTCATGAAAAAAAAAATAGGTTGATGAGATCACCTTTTGTCCGTGTGTGTGGCCCCCTAATAACTTGTGATGGCTGTATGAGTGTGTGTTCTAACACGCTCCTTAGTTGGACTGGAGCGATTTCAATGAAACTCAGTAAGTTCTTAGTACTATTTTGGCCCGATCTCGAGGGACACCTGAGCTGGGTCCGTTTTTCACTTTCCATTGCTTTTGGGGCGGACCATCCCTTCTTTCACCTTTCTTATCTGCCTTTCATGGCTCTCTTTCTTTCTTTCTTTCTTTCTTTCTTTCTTTCTAAGTTCTTCAATCGTCATTCTTTCCCCTTTCTTTTATTACCCTTACTCTTCTTATGTTTTCCTTTTCTACTTCTGTTGTGTAAGATGTAGTTAGTTTTAGTTTAGATGCAAGTTTGTAGATAGATTTACTTATAGGATCCTGCTGCTCCTCATCCTTCTCATCCGTTCATTGTGCTTCTATATCGACGACTGTATTGGCTTTCTGGATTTGAGTATCTGAAAAATATTTCTTAATTCAAATTATAAGGACATCCATTTCAAAATTATGATTTGTTATATTGTAAACTGTTCATCAAACACCTATACCTTGGAATACTCAATTTCATCGATTTTCCACAGTGTCAGAATTGAAGGGTCCAGTGGAGTAAAGATGAGGGTCGACTTTTTATGAAATATGAGCTTGCAGTGAATTTGTATAGTTTAACCCCAAAAGAATATGTTAAACTACTCCTAGAAGGCCAAAAAGATGAATGTCTGCCTAGATTTTTGTGACATGAATCAAATATGTTATTTTTATTCTACTACATTTTATACTACTTCATAAATGCAAAAAGTCTATTTACACAATAAATATGTGCCAGATATGTTATTCATTAGTGTAACATCAAAGTAACTTTTGTTTGTTTAGGTATTTTGTTTAAAATTTAAAACCGCTGTTTTCTCAAAACTTTGTTTTCTGGAATCTCATCTGTATTCCCCTGGACTCTAATTATATTCTTACCCATACATGATCACATCTATCTCTACGCTTATATAATATCCACATTGTTCCTTCTTCAAACTAGTTTCTTTTATGAAGATTTATATCTTTCGTCATCAATACATAAAATTTAATGTGCATTTTTTAAGTTTGAGTCGATTAGGATACTTTTTAAAATAATTTTGTTAATCTATGATATGGAAAAAAGGTTTTGGAAAAAAGGTTTTGAATGTAAGTCTTGCATCTTTTATACGTATATTATAATTTCTCGCTGAAGGAGGTCACAATGCGGCCGAATACTGTACTAAAATTAAAAGTACAACTTTTTATTGACTAAAGATATTAATTTTCTTAATATTTTAAACTTCGTTAATAAGAAAAATGGCAGACATGGTCATATTCTTGACTTTTAATACCTTAGGTAGTGTTTAGCTAAGCAAACTAAAGCAAACTGTAGGGCCGAAAACCTGTTACATCAATAAAGAAGAAAACATTTTCAGTATTAACAGGTGTCCAAGGTGAATTTAATTAGTTGTAGAACAGGGATGTCCAATTAATTTTACTGTAGATTAAAATACTATTTCACAAAATGATAAACTTTCTGATTATCAAAACTCAGATTATTCTGGTTCGTCCAACAGAATTTTAATTGAAGAATGGATCTCAAAGGAACTTGTGCTCGTGGGCACATTTTGGCTCGTATGGCGAGAGAACCAAATTTCATTTAACCCTTTATGGGATAGCATTTTCCATATTAACCACCTATCAAAAGGCCAGTTTATGCTTTCAAAGATGCTGCTAGTGCAATCTTTCAGCCAAATTTCGAAAAATGTTCATGCCGAAGTGCTAGTATTTCTAAAAGTCAAATATTGATTTATATACGTATCTACTTTACATAATATGTTGGGTTAAAATTTTAAAAACTAAGAACATTAACAATTAATGTGTAAAAAGGAAATACAAACATAGAAATAAAAGTCAAAAATAAAATTACAATAATAAAAGTAATATAAAAATTAAAATAATAAACGTAAATATAAAGGAATTTTGAAAATAATTGTAACAAGTAGTTCCGAGAAGAACCATATAGCCTATTTTCATATATCCTTCCTTATGTTAATTGCGTCTATCAACATACAACATTTCAGTTTGATCGCTGTAATCGATTCACAGATATTGAGAACCGTCTAAATATTTCGGTTGGTCGCCATTTTGGATATTTATAGTCTGTATGTAGGCCATAGAGTTATGTACTATTAGATGAATTTAGCTTGGGTTCATTATTCCAGCGTTCACTTAGATCACGTGAATAATACACAAGAAATAAAAACTTAATAATTAAAATTGCGGACAGCCACCATCTTGAGGTTATGTGAACAATTTAACTAAATTAGATGCCAGTGTATTACAATGGTTATAAAAATTTACTATACCAAATTTTACGGCGCTCAGATGGTTAAATCGCGAGAAAAGTCTATTAAAATGTTTCAC
Source organism: Meconema thalassinum (assembly GCA_946902985.2). Classification (NCBI taxonomy): domain Eukaryota; kingdom Metazoa; phylum Arthropoda; class Insecta; order Orthoptera; family Tettigoniidae; genus Meconema; species Meconema thalassinum. Next base: position 105,042,228 of record OX336397.1, on the reverse strand, counting down.
CACCGCTTGGCCGCCATGTTCGCTTTATATTTTACAGGTTTTTGAAAGTCTCATAGGTTAACTTCTAGCAGTACCCTTTATCGCCGTACAAAATTTCAAGGTGACATCAGTAATAGTTTCGGAGATATAGAATTCCGGTGAAATATTTCGCACATCCGCCATGTCGGATTGGTGAGACTTAATAAAATTTGAAGGTCAGCTGAAATTGTGCTATGAGCTTACCGAGTTTCACTGAAATCGCTCCACCCGTTTAGAAGTTATTAGAGGAGGACCCACAAACACATACACGGACGAAATATGATCTAATTAGCCTAGATTTTTATAAAATAAAAATAGGCTAAAAAATAAATTCGAAATTAGTTCATTAGTCCAATAAAAATATCAAAATTAAATCTATAAGAACATAAATTGAAAATTGAAAATACAAAGGCATAAACATTATAATTAGAGAAACAAGAAATCACATTATTTATTATTATAATATTTAAAATAAATTAAAATGTACATAAACACAAAAATAAAATATCTTGTCATAAAAAGGGTTAAAGGGCAAAAGAGAGAATTCCGAGATTTGCTCCGCCCAAACACTTAATTGAAAAGGATAACATTTGTATGTCCCTCCTTGAGGCTAATTTGTTTCTCAGCCACGTACCGCCCGCTGCGGATCAATACTGGAAACCCTTTGGGACAGACCATCCTGCTGTTGTGTGTCTCAGAAATATTCCACCGCCCTTGAAGTCCATGGGAAGTTCCCGCCACACTCAACTGCTTCCAGTAAATACTGCGTTACGAAATCCTCGGTCAATTGACGACAAAACACATTACGTCATGAGTCATGCCTACTCGCAGGCTGAGCTATGTCTTGAACAGCTGAGAAATCCTGGCCAAGCACTTGTTACTGCCACCCAGTACCGTTCCAGACAAGCGAGGGCCACAGACTGGCAGGAATGCAGAATACTTCCTCCGAAATATGGTAAACAACAACAACCATGGAGTAACCAAAATTGTGCACTCCCTTCTTTCAGTCGAATACTACAGTATATGAAGTCCGCGACATTAAATAAGTTACTAACAATATAACCTTACCATTCGCCCCCCCCCCCCCCCCCCCATCACTCCAAACATGGTGTTATATAGTACACGTCACCTTAAATAAGTTACTAACAATATAACCTTACCATTTGTTCCCCACCACTACAAACATGTTGTTATATAGTTCACATCACCTTAAATAAGTTAATGACAATGTGAAAAACAAAATAACAAGAAGACACAAATACAAAGAAAAACAAATTAACTCAGAACAAACAAAAAACGAAAAACAAAGACCAACCAAACTAACGAATGGAATTAAATCAGTGAAACATAGAATACTTTTTGAATGTTTATGCAGGGGCCAGATGACTGATAAGTAGGGAATTTGAACAATGGTATGAAGATGACTATTTAGATAATAGAGATAAGATAAAAAATGCTCCTTCAAGATACTAAACGATTCAGCCTCACCTAAATTATTCATTATTGTTAAATCACCAGCAGGAAGTCCGCAGATAAAAGGTTCGAACCCCGGTCATCTCATGTCCACAACTGGTACATTCAGTTGGCATTTGTGGGTGCACAAATGCTAGGGAGTAGTGTCAGATCCCCTTCGAGGAAATATACCGGTACCCCAGCATAATTGGTTAAAAGGGACGTAAAACCAATAGCATTATCTACTGTCCACACTACCTCCAGGCAAATGCTTCGATGGAAGCTTATGGAAGCTTTTGGGTTTACGTGATCGTTAATCTCGCGATCATTAGCCTTCTTGTTTCGCCAGAAGATTGACAAGGCTACATGAGGCAATCTTGCCACATGCATATAAAATGCTACAATATTTTCTGCCTGTCACAGTCAGAAAGATGTTTCTTAATAACTCTTCTCTCTCTGACCTCCAATCTATCAATCAAGCCTCTTTTGTTCTTTAACAGACACACTATGGCATCAGGGCTCACGATCGTACGGCTGTAGTGCCTCAGTGATAGGTATCTCTTGAAATAGATGTTCTTAATCAGTCTATAGGTTACGGAGAACGCTGCGTTTTCCTGATAAGTTGGGTTCGTAATTCACGAACACTGACGTACTCCGCGGAAGTCGATGACAAAAGTTGCCAAAAATAATACTATATTATGCAACGAGCCTATAATGGCAATAATTAAGATACGAGTATGTTTATAAAACGAGCGTATGCGAGTTTTATAATTTCCAAACGAGTGTCTTAATTACCATTATAGGCGAGTTGCATACGACTGTTAATGTTCGACGATATTTATTATAACTATTTTATGTTCGAACATACATATTCATAAATATCTGTCGAGATTTCGCCAGTTTTATGCACTGAACAGAGCGCATGAGACGCAGAGAATGCCTTGTATTTGGCCATGGCCTCCTCTATTACCCTACTATGACACTAGGCCAGGCAGTGAAATTTAAATTAGAAGGCCATGGAACTCAGCGCATCTAATTATCTAATTGGTCAAACAACTATTTCTTGAGCTCTGATTGGTGGGAGAAACTGTTTCATAATGAAAAATAGTGTTATAATGAGCCTCATTTTAGCACAGTTTTCTGAAATATAATAGTCAGGCTCGAACATTAATACTGTTCACCCACGAGAACTGGCACACGGGTATTTTTGACCCAAAGCTTAAATATTGCTCTATATTTTCGTTTTGGTCAGCCCTTATTTCCTGTCGCTTCCGGTACCTTCCTTCCTAGCCTTGAACTTCACCCAGCAAAAGAAACATGTTCATATCTTTTTGAACACACAATTTATTTCTATATTATTTACGGTTGGGTCAGATTTACCCATAGCGCCAGCCCTCACGTAACAATTTTCGGCTTACGTTAGTCGGAACAATCTGTAAAAATAAGGGGGAAAATCCCTCCTATTTTTAGACAGCACATTCGCATAGCTCTCGTTCTTGTTGATCCATGTTTAGGGTTAAGGACACCTTGGTCATAGGCTCCTTTGTTAAAAAAATTGAAGTGACTGCTTTGCCGATTTTTCGGCAAATTAAATTTGAAAAATATAAATAAACCCCATTTTATATTGGGAATATTTGGTAGGAAGACAACAGGTGTAAAATTACTTTATAAAAATCCATAAGACTGCAACAAAATAGGAGTAACTCACTATGGGTCAAAATAACCCGGCGCCTACCTTGCGTGTTATATATTTTTCACGCCAGTTCTCAAGTGTTAAAAGGCCAAGTAAGGGGAAAGACGCGAATTACACCACAATCTCTCGAACGCCAGGTGTGTGTATGTATGTAGGCCTATGTATTATTAATATCATCTAGAAGTAGTTTGAGCCTCCGTGGCTTAGGCGGCAGCACGCCGGCCTCTCACCACTGCACAGTGGGTCAAAATCGAAATCTAGGGGGGACAAAATTATTTTTACGTTTTAATCATGAATTTAGAGTGAAAGCAACGTATATAATTTGTTTACTTAATAAACATCAGTTAAGACCTTTTTTAACCTACGTCTACACATGCAAGAAATTGTCTATGACTAGGAGTTGGATAGAGCATTCAGTTATCTGTTCAGAATAATTTTCTAGCCCTAATTTACTTTTAACAAAGTCACCAAGTTCCACTTTTGACAATGGTCGAACCCAGTGCTTCAAACAGTTGTAAACGTGTGAGAACTGGTTGCGCGGCATCTTCTAAACCGTAAAATATCTAGGTAAGTTGCAAAAAGATGCAAAAAATCTCATAACAGGCGTTAACTACAAGACATTGTCTACATTTTAACATTAAGTAGAAAGTGACGCAGAGTGACGCGACATACTAAACAAGTAGTTCCGTGAAGAACTATACAGCCTATTTTCATATATCCTACTTATGTTAATTGCCACTATCAACATACACAATTTCAGTTTGATTGCTGTAATAGATTCGTAGATATTGAGAACCGACTAAATATTTCGGATGGTCGCCATGTTGGATTTTATATATGTAGGTCCTAGAGTTATGTACTGTTACATGCAGATTATTGTGAACGTGTAGTATTCAAACTTCAATCGCATAGTTAGGACACAAGAAAAAACAAGGAGATTCAAAAATTTTTCACAGCTGCCATCTTGAGGTTATGGAAACAATTGAAATAAATTAGATGCCAGTGGATTAACATTCGTATAAGGATTTACTGTACCAAGTTTCACTGCACGCGGATGGTTAAATTGCGAGAAACGTCCATGTGAATATTTATAATTCGCGTCACCGCCATGTTGGATTTGTGATCACCAGGTTATTTAAAGTCCTATAGGTGAACTTAAGATCATAGCCCCTATGAACATTAAAAAAATTAGTTTGATTGCTAAAATAGATTCGTAGATATTCAGTATCGTCTAAATATTTCGGATGGTCGCCATGTTGGATTGTTAAATGTATAGGCCATAGAGTCATGTACCATTAAAGGAAAATTATTGCGTAGGTTCATTATTCAAACTTTCACTTCGATCGCATGACTACATCACAAGAAATAAAAACTTAATTTTAAAATTCGCACTGCCGCCATCTTGAGGTTATGTAAACAATTGAACTAAATTAGTTACCAGTGGATTACAATGTGTATAAATATTTCCTGTACCAGGTTTCAGTGCGCTTGGAACATTAAATCGCGAGAAAGGTCTATTTAAAATGTTCAAATTCGCTTGGCCGCCATGTTCGTTTTGTAGTTAACCGGTTTTTGAAAATCTTACTGGTGGACTTCCAGTAGTGCCCTTTATCTCCGTACAAAATTTTAGGGAGATACCGCTAATAGTTTCAGAGATATAGAATGCCGGTGAAATATTTCGCACATCCGCCATCTTGTGATTATGTAAACAATTGAACGATGTTAGATGTCGGTGCATTACAATGTATATAAACATATACTGTACCAAGTTTCATTGCGTTTGGTTGGTCAAATCGCGAGAAACGTCTATTTGAAAGTCGCAAATTCGCTTGGCCGCCATGTTGGTTTTGTAGTTACCAGGTTTTCAAATGTCACATAAGTGAACTTATAGTAGTTCCCTCTATCACCATAGAAAATGTCAGGGTAATATCGGTAATAGTTTCGGAGATATTGAATGCTGGTGAAATATTTCGCACAGCCGCCATGTTGGATTGGTGAGTCGTAACAAAATTTGAAGGGCACGGTCGAGGTCGCCGGGAATAGTGCTATGAACTTTCCGAGTTTCATTGAAATCGCTCCTGCCGTTTAGATTTTATTAGGGGGGGACACACACACGAATCACACACACACACACACACACACACACACACACACACACACACGGACAAAAGGTGATCTCATAAGCCTATTTTTTCAAAATTGAAAATAGGCTAAAAATCTAAGTGAAAATATAATTTTAAAAATAATAGTTAAATATTATGGTGTTACGGCTGTGAGTTCGTTTCATCGCTCGCCGCATGAGTCACAACTGCCCCAGGGCTGGGCTGTGCCCTGCCTCCTGTATTGCGCGCACCTTATGCAACAGGGCTACTAGGACAAAGGGATAGTCCAGAACATTCGTGACTGGACCAGCGCTGGAAACCTCGAGAAGCCGTGGACTCTGGATGGATCTAGAAGCATTTATTGAGTCACCGGCCGGCTATATAAGAGTGACCCGTCAAGCAGTGGTGGTTGTTGTGTTTTACGAGCTAGTGCGAGCGATTATCTTGTGCGACAGAAGTGTGGTGACGAAGTGCTGTGCGAGTTACGAAATCCTGTGACATTGTTTCCCCCAGCTTGTGAACAGCGTACATCAAGTGCTCGTAAGTAACTGTATTTGTTGTACCTGAGGAAGAGGGGCAGGTAGCTTCTGCCAAGGCCACCGGACTCATTAGGACGGATTAACTTCTGTGGTCTATTGCAAGTGAAAGGGGCCAAGAGCGCATAAGGAAGAGACTTGAGGAAACTGGAGAAGGCTCCTAATTGCTTGTATTTGCTGATTAGTGTAATTTTCTGGCCACAATGAAATGAAATCCACAGCCTGCTTCCAGTCTCCGACCGGGTCAGGAATGGAATGAATGAAGCCCCCATCTAGCGGCGAGGATATGAATTGTGCCGGCTGCCGAGGCCTGACGCACTCCTCTGGGGCAATGATTTAATGAATGACAGATGAAATGAAATGATAGTGGAGAGTGTTGCTGGAATGAAATTTTGACAGGGAAAACCGGAGTACCCGGAGAAAAACCTGTCTGCCTCCGTTTTGTCCAGCACAGATCTCACATGGAGTGACCGGGATTCGAACCACGGACTCAGCGGTGAGAGGCCGGCGTGCTGCCGCCTAAGCCACGGAGGCTTCCTCTGGCCACAATAAAGTTAATTATTTCTTTAAGCAGTAATTGGTGTTGTGCTTTGTACCCCCACCGTAATCCAGTTAACAAAAGTGCCACTAGGGGGTGGCACGTAACAATATAATGCAAATAGTTAAAATTACGTAACAATTACGCCCATTAATAACTGAAACACGTTACAAAGATCATACCTTCAGCTACATGTTCCATCTTAAAGCATCACACTAACCACAAAGACAACCAAACCGAGCCACTTACATTCACCCTCCAATTCAGACTGCTCGAACAATGGTGACAGATTTACACTAAGATGCGTTTATATCCCAGAATAGTGAGCGGCAATTATATGAGAATGCTGTAGAAGTAATACATTTTATTTCTTAATTATGAAAATAAATAATTTTGTCCTCCTAGATTTCGATTTTGACCCACTGTGCACTGGGCCCGTGGTTTAAATCCCGCTCACTCCATGTGAGATTTGTGCTGGACAAAGCGGAGGCAGACAGGGTTTTCTCCGGGTACTCCGGTTTTCCCTGTCACAAATTTCATTCCAGCAACGCTCTCCAACTATCATTTCATTTCATCTGTCATTCATTTAATCATTGCCCTAGGGGAGTGCGACAGGCTTCAGCAACCGGCATAGTTCATATCCTCGCCGCTAGATGGGGGCTTTATTCATTCCATTCCCTGACCCGGTCAGTCGACTGGAAGCAGGCTGTGAATTTTCATCTAGAAGTAGTTTACTCATTGCTGAGCAGCGTGAAACAACAACTTCTGCACTCTGATGTATTTTGCGTTCTGTGGACCACTACCTACCAGTTTTTAGCCTACTTTCGATTTTTGCAAAAAATGAAAGTAGACTTATGAGATCAACACAGGGCGAAAAAAGTGTGTGTGTATGTGTGTGTGTGTATGTGTGTGTGTGAGTCTGTGTGTGTGTGAGTCTGTGTGTGTGTGAGTCTGTGTGTGTGTGAGTCTGTGTGTGTGTGAGTCTGTGTTCTCTGAATGTCTGTCCCCCCCTATCAATTCAAACACGGTGAATGCGAATTGAACGAAATTTGGTACAAAGGTAGCACTAGCAAAAGACACCTCAGTGTCATGTTTTATATCGCCGCCATCTTGACGGAAACGTAATGGCGGCCACACAAATGTTCAAAGCTTAAATCAAATTTCGACTAACCTAATCATCCGATCTCTACCAAATTTTGCAACAACATACCTTTATGGGGGGAGCATCCTTTGACCAAACTAATAAGTCATCAGCGTAATAGTTTGCGGATGGCGGCCATCTTTGTGTGAAAATCGATTCCCCCTATTAATTCGAACACGGTGCAACCGAATGGAACGAAATTTGGTACAGAGGTAGTACTAACAAAAGGCACCTCAGTGTCATGTTTTATATCGCCGCCATCTTGACGGAAACGTAATGGCGGCCACACAAATGTTCAAAGCTTAAATCAAATTACGATTAACCTAATCATCCGATCTCTACCAAATTTTGCAACAACATACTTTTATAGAGGAAGCATCCTTTGACCAAATAACTAGGTCATTAGCCTAATAGTTTGCGGATGGCGGCCATCTTTGTGTGAAAATCAATTCCCCCTGTTAATTCAAACACGGTGAAACCAAATGGAACGAAATTTGGTACAGAGGTAGCATTAGCAAAGGGCACCTCATATTCATGTTTAATATCCCTATAGCACGTTGTATTTCAACAAGCTACTACAACCAACATTCGATCATACTCCTTGAAAAGGACAAAGAGTTATAATAATACCCATGCATTTAGGAGAAAGTAGGCTATATGTTCTTTACTGAACATCTTGTTTTATATAGTTTTATTTGTAGGTTTCTTCACAAATTTGTGTTTCACATTATACCAGAGTCTCCACGATTTTCTATGAAGTCTGTGGTATTCATTTCTTGAAGGTCCGCCTTAGTTTCTTCTAACCAGTTTATTTTGACTTTCTTTGAGTTGATTACTTTAATAATCTTTTGGTTAGTCTGTCGCTGTCCATTCTGTAGATATGGCCACAGAATATCAGAAGTATCCTGCGTACGTCATCAGTAAAACTGTCAGTTAAGGAAGAGAGGTCCGCTGTTCTCTTAATCCACATTCCATTTTCAATCGTGGGACCATAAATATTCCGAAGAATTTTTTGTTCTTGCTTTTCAATTTCTATAATATTTTAGAGTGACCACCAAAAGATATGGTTTCTGAGACGTATAAAGCTTCCGGCTTTTAATAGACTAGCGGACTCGTGCGAGACATCTCGCATGTTCATAAACTACACTTTCCCCAATAGGTTTATAATGAGAGACTTAAGGAGAAAGGTTGTTATGTTTTTATTTCAACCAAATAATTATAGAACACTATTTACATTTCAGTTAGAATTCCAAGTTCTACGTTCTCTAACTTGAGAAGGCAATCTCTGAAAATTGAATCATCATAACACTCACCGGTTATTCGATATTTATGAAATTATACGATTTGAGTACTCATTCCTTTGATTTACTGTTTCTGAAATCCATGCAAAATGACAAAGAATAGACCTCAGAATGTTAAAATGACATGAAACAAGCGTCACGGCGGTCAAAATGTGAAGTGGACAGCAATATGGAGCGTATTTTCCTACAGCAACAGTATCTGCAAATCGCACCGTACATTTTTTTTTGAAGTCATTAAAAAAAATATAGATATTTATGAAATTAGAGTGCAATTCGTCACTGCTAATGCCAGTTTTCCTTAATTTGAATGCTCATTTGTCACGATCGGTCGCTTGTGAGCGCCGCAGGAGGGATCTATAACTTACTACTGAAATAAATATATGATTGACTTAAGTTTTTCGACTTGCCAGGGTGTGAATTTAGCTACGAAGTTTTCCAATGAAAGGACTGTATTAATGTTACTACTGGAAATCCTCAGATCATTTACAATTACTGATTATGAACTCCTTACGAGCTAAAAATCTTCTTACATACATAAAACATCGGATTTTCGCATGACTAATGTCAAATATAAAATTCTTAAAAATGCAGTTCCATTATTAAAAATCCGGAATACAATCCATTGTCATTAAAATATTTGACGAGTAGCTTCTTCTATGTAAAAACATTTTAGCTAATGTAAAAGGATGTGTTAAATGTGTGTGAATTTTTTTTGTAAACAAAGAATGACTGATGAAGGCATACAAATGCTGAAACATGTCTCGTGTGTAATTTAGAGTAAAAAAACTAAAGTTGTATGAAAAGTGCAAATCATAATCAGCAATTGTAGATTTCAATACGGGCCAAAATGGTAGTTATGACGAAAGTCCTAGAAATACATAATCCTCAGATCTCCGAACAGAGGAGCTCTTGTTTATCCTTACATTACAATATACACAGATGAGAATATATCCTGCAACATTATGGTTAAGTAGCCTTCAGCTTATTTCATAATGCACGAACACTGACGTTCTCCGCGGACAAGGATGACAAAAGATTAGAAAATAAAATACTATTAAAAGGCCAAGTATGGGGGAATGAGGAGAAATAACTTACATCAGAGTTTCTTCCACGACAATATCTACGTAAAACAGATCACACTCAAATATACATTAAGAGTTGAAATATCACAATTTTGTCCAGTCAGCTATTTCATTAGCTTGACGCCTGGGATCATCGAGTCCTGACTTAGGAAACATTTTAATAGCCGACGTGGTCCACACTGAACGAGACTTCCACTTTGCAGTTACATCTCTTAATAACTCCTCTCATCAGGGCAGAATCAGGAAGAGCATCGGGCCGTAAAACATGGTAGGAATTGTTTTAAGTCGCGAAACGTCCATCTACCGATAGGGTGGTATAGAATATGGCATGAAAAGAGAACACTAAAATCAGAATGTAATGAGGGAAATTCAAGAAAGGGCAAACGAATTCGCCCCAACACACTAAGAATGAGGACGGAGGGACTCTGAAAGAAGGACAGCCATGAAAGGTAGATAGGGCTTTGAAAAGTTATATTGTAGATCTTCCCACTTGAGGGTAGTTTTCCAAATTGCAGATAAACAAATACAATTAAGATAACATTAAATTAAAGATGTCAAAATTTAAAACTTTTGAATTAAGAATTATTAAAAATTAAATGAAAATTTTTGTTATTTAAAAAAATAAAAATAGAGTAACTTAATATTAATAATATATAAAAAGTAATTTTTAAAAATAATAAAAATAATATAAAAAGGACATTTTACGAATATTAAAAAATTAATAATTAAAAATAAATAAAAATAAATTTAAAAAGACAAGCAAATAAACAAAATTAAAAGAATAGAACAAATAAATTTAGAAAAGTAATAAAAAAGAATAATTAAAAATATATAGACTATAGCCAAATTAACTAAAATAGAAATTTAAGACATTAGCAATAAACAGTTAACTAAATTAAAATAAGCGTCAGAGAAGATACACCACAGAGAGATAGAGATATTTTTAGGGAAAAAGTGCTAAAAACGAAAGGATTCCAAGCGAGGAAGGGAAAGAAAACGGGCTCGAAATGGTCCTTTTACTGGAGGAAGAAGTAGGAACAGCAAAGAACAAAGCATTGAAATTGGCTCGTGGTCCCTGGACGACCAAAACTAAAATAATAATAATAATAATAAGAAGAATAAAATAAATAAGTAAATTACACAATTTCCCTCCCGACATTACGTCTATCTGTTTGTCTCAGCAATCATTCGTGCCACATTGATCTCAAGTTACCCTATAGTATTACTGAAAAATGAAAATCTACAGCCTGCTTCCAGTCTCCGACCGGGTCAGGAATGGAATGAATGAAGCCCCCCCCCCCCATCTAGCGGCGAGGATATGAAATGTGCCGGCTGCCGAAGCCTGTCGCACTCCTCTGGGGCAATGATTAAATGAATGACAAATGAAATGATAGTGGAGAGTGTTGCTGGAATGAAATTGTGACAGGGAAAACCGGAGTACCCGGAGAAAAACCTGTCTGCCTCCGTTCTGTCCAGCACAGATCTCACATGGAGTGACCGGGATTTGAACCATGGACCCAGCGGTGAGAGGCAGGTGTGCTGCCGCCAAAGCCACGGAGGCTCTACCCTATAGTATTACTACGGTACGTATTTTGATGGTGACGCTTTGTGCCAGTTCAAGTTTGTACGCATACATATGCGGCTCATGTATGTTAGTATTGATCGCCTGTGGTAAGGAATCTCCAAGGTAGTAGTGAAGAATGTCAATGTTGAAACCCAACACTCAAAAACAGGTCAAGATCATTGTACGTGCCTGAGTTTCTCCTTTGTTTGTCAGATATTAAATGTCTGTATCTGGAAACCGTTAGAAACCAACGAGTCTAACAACATAGTAAGTTATAAAAGGTGGCGATGACTAACAACATGGTGATATACAACAACATTTCTCGCTTTTAGGTTGAATCAGGGTTGTGATCACTGTTGCCACTCAAGTTTCAAAGTCACCATGTTTACAGACACTGAATCTATACATATCTTTGAAGGCTAGAAGAAGAAATAAGAAGGAGGGGGATAGAGGAAATAAGCGTCCAGGAAATGAATTCCCTCATCCCTCAAAACAGAGGATTAAAGGACTTTGAAAGAAGGTAAAGCCAGGAAGAGAGGAAAGAGAAAGAGCAACGAGTTCTCCCGAAAGTCAATGGAAAATGAAAAAAAAACCAACAACTGACCAAACTCAGGAATCCCTTGGGGATGGCAACTCCCCGAGCACACCATCCGTGCGCCCTTGAGGATGTAGCACTAACCAGGGTTGGGCTACACACACCCTGCCTCCTTTAGGGCCTTGAGCAGTAGGCAGGAGATACTGTGAGCCCTTGAAGGTGTAGCACTATCCAGGGTGAGACTTCACACACCCTAACTCCTTCAGGGCCTTGAGGAGAAGACACGGGATACTGTCAGCCTTTGAGGGTGTAGCACTATCCAGGGTGGGGCTACACACACCGTGCCTCCTTTAAGGCCTGGTGCAGAAGGCATGATTTAACTAGGAACAGAAGATGTGGGACCCCTCGAAGAATTAGGGATCAGGAAAGATGAGACAAGGGCCAATTTAGGGTGGAAAATGAATGCCACCCTAGGCCTTGGATACCCTAATACTGTTGGGGTCGAAGGGTTCACCAAGAAAGATCGACAGGGAAGATAGAAGGAAGCCCAGCACAAATAAATGGAAGAAATAGCGGACTCAGTTGGGGTCCCGTGGTCGTCAACCGACGTCCCTCTAGTTGTGAGCTCCTAGGAGGACCATTATGTCAAGAAATGGGTGTTTTTAACGCTCCCCCAATAGAACTCTATAAAATAAGGAAGAATGTTGCAACCATAAATTGTCTAATGCATGTAAAGGGTTAAATGAACAAGATAATAGATCGATCGATGACTCTGAACGGTCACGTGGTGAATATTAACACGAACTAACATGTTTCATGTTTTGGCTGAAGTAAAACAGATGACACGCAGTGTGTATCGATTCGACCACCTCTTGGCGCAGAGGGTTGCCCGAGGTTCCGAGTTCTTTCCTGGCTATGCCAAGGTAATTTAATTCTGGTCTGAGGGTTGGAACGAGAATATACTTGTGAGGCAAAACTGAGAGAAGCTGGGTTTGCTTCCCCACTTCGATTCACCTAGAAGTGGTCTCTCACTTTAACTATAGGTAGGCTTGCCATACGTCCCGGTCTGACCGGGACAGTCCCGGAATTTTACTCTTGTCCCGGTTTCCCGCCCGGTTTTATCAATGTCCCAGAAAACGGCTGTAAAATGTAAGATGTAAAAAGATGTGTTGAAGAATCTTTTATGAATTGGTTAGTTTTTAACAATCAACAACTTTGACTATCGCGCACAGCGTCAAAGAGGTCAGAAGTATTCAAACGAATGACATAAAACAATAGCCCAAATTGTTAACTCATTAATTGTTTTTTTAGATCGACAAAAGGTTATTTGTAATTGTTTTTGTAATTAGATAAAAAGTTGTAGTTTTTCAAAAAATAATAATACCAAGAAATTGTTCAATTGAACAATTTTATGAAGTATTTTAAATTGTATTTTATTAACACTTCATTCTGGATGGTAGACCAGAAAAAAAATATCATTAAAAGGGAAAAAATATATCATTTTATGTAGCAAAAATTCTTTTATTTTTATTTTTAAAAGGTGTGTAGAACTAACAATTTAGGGTGCCACATTCCCCCCTCCCGTCACTTGCGAGGCTTAAAAAGAAGGCTTAAAACTCACCATTTTGCTTCTAATTTTTTAAAAATTTCCCGTGGGAGGACCCTCCACTTCCCGATCACCCCGGTAAGGCCACCCCATATTAATATGTCCCGGTTTCACTCACCAAAAATATGGCAAGCCTAACTATAGGTGACTGGCACATTGTATCCAATCCTAGCCTCAAGTACACATCCAGACAGAAACTCAATAACAGAGGCTATCAAAAGAGTTTCCACACACACCTAAGTACACGGAGCTACATGACCACAATGTCGCAACACCAAGAACAGAGTGATTCAGTCAGGTTTATAATAATGAGCCTCGTAACCTCAAATTATAATTATTGAAGCATTGTATGTTTTATTTGCCAGTCACATTAATTAATTCGGCCATCATGTGCATTTATAAATCTCAGTAATTTTTCTAGGTTTATGCCGTGTCTTATGTGGGGTTTCACCTAGGACACCAAGCTGTATCATCAGCGGGCTCTTGGTGTCCGTCTCCGGACACCCACAGGAGTAGGGAACCTGTGCCTCTTTACTGCGAGTGCTAAAAGCTCAAGCGGCTTTAACCTCCCTATGAAGGCTTCCAAAAAGATGGTATATTGGCTGTCACGGCAAGTAAAGAGGCGCAGGTGCGCTTCATAAAAAGGGAGGTAGCGCGCAGTTTGCTACTCCTATGGGGGGTCCGGGCATGGACAACAAGAGTCTGCTGATGAGCCAGCTTGGTATTCCTAGGTGAAATCCCTCACATGACACGGCAAAAACCTAGAAAAAATGCTTAGCTTTAATTCACTGGCCGTGAAATCCAATAAATAGCCTATACCATGTGCATTTAAATTTGTATATTTGGTTCACAACGGCCCCATTCATTGTGGTACCCCCTAGAACAGCAGATTCTCTTGATGTTGCGAGAGTGAGCTGGCACGTGGGGTTTGTTGACTTGACATTATTTATTTATTTATTTACCGTATGGCTTTTAGTGCCGGGAGTGTCCGAGGACAAGTTCGGCTCGCCAGAGTCTGTAGCTGTTTCCAGCGGACACCCAGAGGATGAGCTACAAGTTCCGTTCAATTTCAAGTAGTTCTAACTATCGCTACCAGATGTCAATGATACCTAGTGGTGAACGTTGGAACATTGATAGAGCGTTCCAACGAAATCTAACCTAGAAATTTAGCTCCTCACAAGTTTAGTCTGTGGAAGGATCTTTTACATGCCATAAATCTATGACATGGGACCGCCGGCTTTACTCCCCCTCCGAAGGAAGGCATACTGAAGGATTTTTAACGCTCTTAAAAATCCGACGACTTCGGCCGGGTTTGAACCAGCTATCTTGGGCACAGCAGTTCAGCACGCTACCAACTACGCTACCGACTGACATATGTTGAGGTTATAAGGCTCCATACTATAGTCACATCAGTTTGAACTTTTTCACCTCATTTCATCGCGGGTTCATTTGGAAGCGGCATCTTTCAGTTGTCTGTTGAGGTTCTCCGAACATTACGATAATTTTTGTTTTAAGGACAGAAGGCAGGTAATCACCGCCATTTGGCAGTCTATTTTTGTCCTTATTGACAATTATTGATATTTCGTCTTTTCAGTTGGCCAACAATATAATCCTAATTATTGGGACACGCGAGAAACAACCTGAAAAACAAGTAGTTCCGTGAAGAACTATACAGCCTATTTTCATATATCCTACTTATGTTAACTGCCACTATCAACATACACAATTTCTGTTTGATTGCTGTAATAGATTCGTAGATATTCAGTATCGTCTAAATATTTTGGATGGTCGCCATGTTGGATTGTTAAATGTATAGGCCATAGAGTCATGTGCCATTAAAGGAAAATTATTGCGTAGGTTCATTATTCAAACTTTCACTTCGATCGCAAGACTACATCACAAGAAATAAAAACTTAATTTTAAAATTCGCACTGCCGCCATCTTGAGGTTATGTAAACAATGAACTAAATTAGATACCAGTGGATTACAATGTGTATAAATATTTCCTGTACCAGGTTTCAGTGCGCTTGGAACATTAAATCGCGAGAAAGGTCTATTTAAAATTTTCAAATTCGCTTGGCCGCCATGTTCGTTTTGTAGTTAACCGGTTTTTGAAAGTCTTATAGATGGACTTCCAGTAGTGCCCTTTATCTCCGTACAAAATTTTAGGGAGATACCGCTAATAGTTTCAGAGATATAGAATGCCAGTGAAATATTTCGCACATCCGCCATCTTGTGATTATGTGAACAATTGAACGAAGTTAGATGTCGGTGCATTACAATGTATATAAACATATACTGTACCAAGTTTCATTGCGTTTGGTTGATCAAATCGCGAGAAACGTCTATTTAAAAGTCGTAAATTCGCTTGGCCTCCATGTTGGTTTTGTAGTTACCAGGTGTTCAAAAGTCAAATAAGTGAACTTATAGTAGTTCCCTCTATCACCATAGAAAATGTCAGGGTAATATCGGTAATAGTTTCGGAGATATTGAATGCTGGTGAAATATTTCGCACAGCCGCCATGTTGGATTGGTGAGTCGTAACAAAATTTGAAGGGCACGGTCGAGGTCGCCGGGAATAGTGCTATGAACTTTCCGAATTTCATTGAAATCGCTCCTGCCGTTTAGATTTTATTAGGGGGTGGGGGCACACACACACGAATCACACACGAATCACACACACACACACACACACACACACACACACACACACACACACAAAAGGTGATCTCATAAGCCTATTTTTTCAAAATTGAAAATAGGCTAATAACCTGCGATTGCAATACACTTGTCATTCCCCCCCCATATTGCATGATTATGCATTTTCATTACTGTATGACGACATTTCGTTTTTGCACATTGGCTCATGTGTTAACTCTTAAGATGACATGTTTGTACCGTACAGTGTTATCGAGTTTGTGCATACAACTGCACAAATGGGGGAAGCAGCCTACCCCTGCTGTGATTGCGGTACATCGAACCAAATCATCAGGCACATTGTCGAAGATTGCAAACTAAGAGCATACCTAGGTGACCCTAACAACTTTTTTGGCACTTCTGGAGTTTAACTGGTACGGATTTTTTTCTTCAAAAACTGTTATCTTGGAATCAATTTAGGGTAAATCGAGGGTGGTGATCACAAATATATTATTAATTTTGCTCCCATATTAATATTTCTTACTTCAAAGTGAAAAATCGAAGAAAGTGAAAATTGCCGTACACACTTTTTTTTAATCAATTATGGGTAAATCAGGGTGTTGATCGTGAATATACTATTAGTTTTATTAGCCTACACACTAGTACACCCCTCCCAGTACACTAGTACACAGATTTTCGCACTATTACAAACTCCATCAAAGTAGAAATTGTCAAAACTAATAGTATATTCAAGATCAGCACCCTGATTTACCCATAATTGATTTTAAAACAAGTGTGTATAATAATTTCACTTTTTTCGATTTTTGCTCTTTGAGTAAGAAATATTAATATGGGTGCAAATTTAATAATATATTCGTGATTAGGACCCTCAATTTACCCTAAAATAATTTAAAAACAGTTTTCGAAAAAAAAAATAACGTACCAGCTTAACTCCAGAAGTGCCGACTTATTCAGTGCTACACAATCGAGTCTGGAGTGAAGGAAAAAGGACTGGACATAAGGTTGTAATAAGGTTGATATCTGTGCTTGTATGTAGGCCTACTTTTGATTATTATTATTATTATTATTATTATTATGTTGCTTGCCACGGTGGGTGAGTAGTCAGTCTAACCCCCCAAACTTGCAGGTTCGCTCCTGGCCTTGGTAAGTGTTTTTTTTGAAAGGCGGCAAAAATTACGACACCATGTCATACGATGTTGGCATGTCAAAGAACTCATTTGAATTAATTTGGCAGTGTTCATAATGGCAAAATTAATCTCGGCAGTTTCCACCAACACAAAGTTACTCATTACTCTACTAGAAAGCACTATTAGTGTTCAATGAGCTTTGATATCTAACCTCCTTGACTTTCATAGTGCTTCAAGGAACAACGAAATTCGATATGCAAGCTATCCTTTGGGTGTCGAAGCTTGCACCCAGCACACGAGGCCATGCGATATTATTAATATTAGTATTATTATGTGTAATGCCATACGCTCCATAAATAAATAAAACAGTTATCGGATAAAGCACGTGTATTATATTTGGTACACAAAATAATAAGCTTGCAATATGCAAAACTTTTTTTGACCAGTTTACTATACCGGTATATATTTATTTATCCCTCATTTGTATTTTAGAACTTAAAACGTACATTCTTATTCCGTATTGATAAACAAATTGAGTAATAAATAGTGTTGAAAGTTCCACCTAATCAATACTTCTTATTATATAAAGATCACTGTGTGGCCATTGGTGGGACATGTTTCAAGGCCTAATTGCTTTTGGCCCCATCAGCCGATATGAATAAATTAATGTCAAAGACACAACAAAATGTAAACACTAAAAAGTCCCTTTTTAAACCTCATATGGTGCACTTTTTAGTGTGTTACGCTATTCATTTTGTTGTGTCATTGACATTTATTTATTCATATCGGCTGATGAAGGAGCCAAAAACAATTAGGCCTTGAAACATGTTCCATCAATGACCACACAATGATCTTTATTTAATGAATGTATTGATTAGGCGGAACTTTCAACACTATTTATTACCCTGATCTATAGTCCAAAACGTCCCAGTAAATTGAGATTACATTGTATTGCCCGATTGAAAAGTGGTATAATAGCAATTTTCTCAACCTGTTCACGACACAATATGTGCGTTTTAGTTAAAGTAACATCCAATATGTGTTGATCAATACAAGACTGTTTACCTTCAAGCATGCTCTGTTTGTCTACCTCCTCGTCATCTGGGTCCATCTCCCAACGAGGAGGAGGAGGGTGTCGGTGCACGAATGGGAACACTTTGGCGGCACTATTATACACTTGAACACACACACACCAACACTAACACTTTAACTACATCATCATAATACTTTCACTCGGTGTGACACCACCTTACGGCGCCCGCCTCGCATCGACTGGCCGACTGGCTCGCTCTATCTACCAGTGATGCCAACATCGCGACCACAAAAAACTTGATAGCCTTGCTACGCGCAGGCGCGTCGGTCGTCGTATACTCATGCGTCTGAAGACGCACTGCAGAGTTGTATATTCTCAGTGACACGTGCTTCAGTGGGGCCAACATTGCGTATCATAATTCAATATAATACAGAATTGCCAACCTTCGATTTTAGATGGTGGTTTTACTGCTAATTCTCATGGTCATCAGCTCCGTATAGTTGGGTGTGTGTTGAACTTTTCTCATAACCTGTGTACTTTTATTTGAAGCAGCCGTGGCCTTAAGTTAAGAACCAGTCCAGCAACGCCTGGCGTACAAGTGGGAAAACCACGGAAAACCAGTTCCAGGATGATTGAGGTAGGAATCCAATCCGCCTCTTCTCAGTTTTTGCCTCACGACTCTGAGTGTACCCCTGACTTAGCCCTTAGAGCAAAATTCTATTCTATTCTATTCTATTTCTTGGCAGAGCCGGGAATTGAACCCGGGCCCTCCGTGGTGACAGCCAAGAATGTTTGCTACTAGCCTACTAACTCCTCCTCAATCAAAGCCCCCTATAGGGCATCCAACGTTTAGAATGAAGCATTGGTCTTATGGCGCGTTACGACAGGGTTGCCACTCCATGAGTGGAGGCAGTATAAAGCGCTTCGCGTACACTCTCCGCATATTCAGCGATTGTGCAGTGACGAAGACTTGAATTAAGTACTGTATAATAATACTAATAGTAGGCTAACATAACACAACGATATTAAATTAAATTAACTGTAACGTCATAATATTTAACATTCCTGCTATTCTTGCGAAGTGTATTACTTAGCCTCTTTTTGCGTGGCGACAGTACTGGACCCTGTTCACTCTCACTACGTATTTTAAAAACGGTAGTCTTTGATATTCCTGTGGCCAGAGCAGTTTAATTGACTAAATTATTTATACTTTCGTTAGGTTTAAGATTCTTAAAATAACTGAACACATTAATTACGACCTGTTTTTCCCTCCTTCTGAGCACCTGACCACGCTTTCTTTTCACAAAACTATCCATTGTTGTACGTGGAATAGGTAAAATACAACACGTTAAATCTAACAGAACTGCTGCACACACACGCAAGATAGAGACTGCTGAACAACTGAAATACAAGCTTGCAGGGCACAGTAATAAAACTGTGAGTAGCAAGCTGCACCCCGCTGTCTTTCGAAACTTCATTCACATAATCCGCGGTCAATGAACAGACCGGCCTGTGTAAATAATTAAACCTACACTCCGGGTAAGCAGGTAGAAAACTTCTTCCATCATTCCTCCACAACTCTCAAACTGACATGACATGGTTATCTTTAAAAATAGAAAAGTTGGCAGCATACGAACTTTTTCAATGCTGCTATGTGGTTATGAGAGAATATTCAGAAGTTTTACCTACATGAAAATTGTAATATTGCCAGTGTAAAATATTTCAATAATCCATCATCAATACGGCACATTTAGCTACACGTGTGTGAAAAATAGGCATCACAAAGTCAATGCAACATGATTTAAGATCGATTTTACTAAAAAGGGGACACAGTTTATCGTTCTTTAAAAAAATATGGATATCTAATTTTTCTAGCATTTCTATCAAGTTTACGTAGTTCTAATATAGGACAAAAAAGATCGGCAAAACATAGTTCTACCCGAATATGCTGTTTGTCGACAAAGAAAAAATTTTGACTGATATGGCAACAGTGGATTGCTAGAAAGTGACAGCGTCATACATGTCTCACGTGCAACAGAAAGAGAGAAGAATATCCCTATCTAACCAGTGCTTCATTCTAAACGTTGGATGCCTAGCACACGTACTGCTCGAGTCAAAGCTGCGTGGACCTGAGAGGAATGTGCATCGCAGATTTTGAGTAGTGGTGGTGGTGGTGGTGGCGGCGGCGACGAGTGATGCGGTTTCTCGGTCCTTGCGTAGTAACAGAAGCAAATACATTAGTCGGTGACTCAGTCCCTCATTCCCAACGCCACACTGGTTTCAGAAAAGACCCATGTTAGCAGTATTGGAATAGACGAGAATGTCAGGTAACACGGCGGGCTGTCGACAGGCTTCTCAATTCTCGCCTGCTCCTACCCTGCCTCTGCCCTTCATCCCGCAAGTTCACAGAGCTTGGAACCGAGCAGTACGAACACTACACTAACATAGGTTATTATATATATTCCCCAAAACACACACATTCATGTCCCCAGGTCGCAGATCCCTAATGAAATTGATTATTCGAGCCCACTTTCTTTGTAGGTCACTCACACTCTGCATTTAGGGTGCTCGCCAAATTGCTCCATTTTGCAAATCTAACGCTGTTATTCTCGCGCCATTGCAAAGGTGACTTACTTGTGACTGCGTTACTCACAAACCATGCATTTTAGAAAATAGTCTGGTGTTGTAGTGACTAGCGCTTTTGGTTTTTACCGCTGAGGTTCCAAATTCGATTCCCGGGGTTATTGGTAAACCGTACCAAAACCTCAAAAATAAAGTCTTAAAAACACCGACGACTCATGAAGAAACTCAAAAAAAAAAAAACGACGACTAGAAACTAGCAATCCTAGGCGAAAATAAAATTCAATACAATACAATACAATAAACTTAAAAATCTTAAAAACCTTCAGAAAGATATAAAACTATAAAATCCTTTTGAAAAATTTAAAATAAAACCTATCTTAAAATAACACACAATTATAAATCTTAAGAAAAAAACTACGAAACCTTAAAAAAAAGAAAAAATATAACACCCGCTTTAAAAATAAGAGAATATTAATCCATTAAAATAAAAGTTATAAAACCTCTTTAAAAAGTATAAAAATAAAACAACATAAAAAGTATAGTTGATTGAAATACTCAAATTTATAACTTATGAACAATTTAATGTATGTCTACCACTTATTATTCCCGTTTTCCAACGGGGTCGGGGATGAGATGCGATGGAAGTCTTTGTGGCGATGGTTTTTACGGCCGGATGCCCTTCCTGACGCCAACCTCATGAGAGGAGTTAATGAGAGATGAAATGAATGATGGTGAATGAAACTGGGCAAGGATGTGGAAGGAAGCGGCCGTGGCCTGTCAGAAGGTACCGTCCCAGCATTTGCCTGGTGTTGAAAATGGGAAACCACGGAAAACCATTTCAAGGACGGCTGACGGTGGGGCTCGAACCCACGCGTCTACCGAGTCAGCAGAGAGCTTGGCCCCATGACCTAACACTGCGCTTTAGCCAGCGTAGCCACAACTGTCGGTTTATGAACAATTCAATAAATATAAAAATATAAAATTAAAAAATTAATTGAACACTTATGAGATAAAAAAAAAGTCCTCTCGGCACGCCGGAAGGCGGAGGTAGATTTCACCGGACAAACTTGGGGATAGGCGAAAATAGGCAGAATATGCAGGTTTTCGTAGAAGGATCAGACCTCATTTATTGCGAGAAGATATTTTATAATTGGAGCTTAATTAACTTTGTTTTTGTCATTTTATGCTTATTTTAAACATTTTATTGCCTTATGGGAACGGTAACCTTCTTGTCATTTGGGGTCCATTTTTATACTTGTGGTCACACTGCCCTTATGCAAGGTTTCGACACTGATGTGTAACTATGTAACGGTCTGTTACTTCTTCACGCAAAATTATATCTCCCGCAGAGATTTTGGTTGGTTGCTCAGTTTAGGGGCTGCGACAAAGCGGTCATGTAACCCCGTGTACTTAGGGATGGCTGTATTAGTCTGTAATTCAGGTAAGGACTGCAGACGGTCAATTTCAAGCAGTAGTTCCTAATGTTGGTACCAAGTACTACCGTCAACGACACCTACCTGTGAACTTGGCTACTAGATGCCACCGCAGCCAGTAACTCGCAACGAACGTTGGAATTTCCCCTCCAAAGGAAAGCATACTGAGGGATTTTTAGCGCTCTTAGAAAATCCGACGACTTCGGCCGGCTTTGAACTCGCGACCTTGGGCATAGACATTCAGCATGCTACCAGTTACGTCACCGAAGCCGCTTCACACTTAGTCAGATGGAAATACTGAATCTGATCTCGTGCAAGTGCGTTGTCATGGCAACAATGATGGCTCATCCCTCATCAATTTAGTAGTGTTGCCATGGCAACCTCTGATAGCTCTTGGCATTTTCTTATAATTCCGAAATCATTTTTCTCATCCCTTGGCGTAATGGTGGGTCATATCAAAAATTCTTTCAGACAAAAGTTTTAGGTTATTATTAGGGGAATATTGTCCATTTTTTATGGTTTTGATATTGTGCATATTAAGAGAGATATGATTAATGTTTCCCGAAAAACCCACTTTTTCCCACCCCTTTGGTCAATGGTTGGTGCTATAAAAAACTCTTCAAACATAAAGTTTTGGGCTATATCCGACACATGGTATGAACGTTGAACGGATTCGATATGTCACATAGTAAGAGAGTTATAGCAATATTTCACTTTTTCGAAAAAAGCCCCCCATTTTCACCCCCTTTGACCGATTTAGCCCAGTAACGAACGCGACCGATATTTTATAGGTATACATATTCGGTAAAAAATTCAAAGTGATTGGTGCAAAATTACGGCAGTTATCGTGCCCACAAAAAACTGATATATATATACATAAATTATATATAAACTTTTGAACTGACGGTGGTTTTGGGGTCTGGGGGATGTGAAACGCGAAGATATGTCGAAATTTTCCGGAAGTCGAAACATGTGACCCATTGCAATAGTTAGCTTTCTAATGAAATCTACCTAAAAAAACACTGATAGTCAATCTGAAAGACTAGACTTTATATCATATTAAATGCTACTAATGCTGCGTAAACTCCAAGTCCGTTAGCAAAAAAAACATAGCAGGAAGTGCAAACCAAGGTCAAAGGAGGTAGCTGGCTGGATGACGTCACTCTCACCGGAGTGCGCGGGGAAAGGAGGAAGCTCAAGCAGTACTATGACGTCACACCTCAGAGCATTCTCGGTACATTTCGTCCCGTAACCGTAACGTAACGCCAGACTCCAGGGAAGTCGACATAATCAATTAAAATGAAAAAATTACAATAATTACAAATATAAAAATATATAAATTAAAACAACTTAAATAAAAATAAAAGGAATTAAGGTAATAACATTTAAACTAAATTTAAAAAACACTAAATACAGTTAAATAAATATATAAATGAACCATTGTATTTATCAATTAAGTTTAACATTTTATCCTGTCTCCCCGTGTATTCATTATATCATCTACCGCCCCCACATGCCTTTTCCCCACCACTGGTAAAAATATTCTAGTGGCGCTACAGGATTTGGGAGGAAGGGGGAGGGGGGTGAATATGCGTCATTGATTGATCGAAGTGTTCCCCCCCCCCCCCCCCATACAACGATAAGGCGCAAATTAACCCTGCTATCTTAGTTCTCACTGATAACCAATATGGTTCACAGATCGAGTGGGTGGACCCAAAGTTCAGAGTCTCCTGCTGAAGGCACTGTGCGTGAGATGATAACATCTGACGGGCACAGGGGAACAACGGGCTATGTCAAATGTTCAGTAGATTGAGTTTCGTTTATTTAAAAACAATATTCGGTTATATTTTATTTTCTTCTACCTACAGTATTTTTTGAAGCATTTTCACTTTGAACCACTTTTCAGAATTTATTGTAATTATTATTATTATCATCATGATTATTATTATTATTATTGTCATGTGTTGTGACATCTCTATATTACGCCTCGAGAGTTTAAAAGTGCGCAGTTTGTCTGTATGTATCTCTCTGTCTAACGTTGTGCAACCCCTGGCTACATACTGCCTTGTTCTCTCGTATTGGCTAGTGTTGTTGCTACCTTGCATTTTGTTGTGCAATTCGTTCTGCCATTGGCTCTGACAATATTTGACGCGAGTTTGGGGCCACTCCCAAACTACGCATTTGATTTTTCTGAGAGGCTTCTCTCCCCTCTGGGGGGACAGAAGCTTAGTCAGTCTTAGACGCGCCGAGATGTAAGGCGAACGTGTGTATTCGGGCAGAGGCCCACCCTCATGGCGCAGCGGAATGTGAGTACGGCTCAATGTATTTCTATCTAACGCAATGTAATTGTTTTTGTTAAACGTTCCTTCTTTTGCTTAATTCTCTTTCCTTTTCAAGATGTTACTGTTAGTATTATAATCCTTGAACCCGAACTCCGAGACCTTGCGTAATGTCATACGGCGGAGTTCTTTTTGTTGCTTTTGTTATGTGCCCACCTCACAGTTTTATTATTTTGGTTAATACCTGTAAGATTCGAAAGTATTGCGTTTCTGCGTCTTGGCTTAAATATATTTCCTGTCGGGCCTTAGTGCTCGTCTTTTGCGTCGGTGTCTCTTTGTACCACAAATGTTTCATTTGATTGGTAGCAATTGGACCTTTGTTTGTGGACAGTATGTGTGAGGTAACGGGACTGATGTCCAACGTCCCACTAATACGTGTCCCTTTTGTTTATAGAATATATGTGACGGTGGTTAACTGGGATTTTCTCCAGCTCCGATGTCATATTATTCTTTTTTTTATATGTCGCGTTGGTGCGGCATTATGTTGGAATATAAGCCTATTTTATTATAGCGTGCTTTCGATTTTTACCGGTCTCTTTCGTCCCAAGTCAATTGTAATGTAATGTATCTCCGTATATCTCATTTTCCTTTTTTGTTTTTCTCTTTCGATTTTCGCCGTATTACATAACTTAATTATAATTCCCCTTGTCTTCTCCTTCCTCCTATCTCCGTGAGATCTCTCTCCCCTTTGTTTTACTCCCCTCACTCCTCCCCCTTCCCTCCGGTATGTTTACATAACATCATGAAAAGCTTCGCGTCTTAGCAGTTCGAAGTTTGACTTTTTGCAAGTTTGTCGTTTCTCTCTAACTTTTGTAAGTTTCGTTTTATTTTCTTTCAAGTTTGTATCTTTTCGTTAGATTCATGTTGTTGAGCGGTACTCAGGTTCTGTCGTGCTTTTCAGTTTTTTTTAAGTTTTTGAATTCTTTATTCTTGGTATTGGGTTTCTTTTGTATTACTGATCTTGTCATAGCTTGCCTTTTTCTTTGTTTTAAATAATATGTTTATTTCGTGTACACGCTCTTTCTTTTATCCTTAATACATTTTTATATTTTAAGTAATATAGCTCCCTTGTCTTTTCATTTCTTATATTTAAGTTCCCCTTCCTTATCCTTATCCTTATCTCGATTTCGTCAATCTTGTCTTTGTGACGTAACAAAGGCACGATTAACACGGCTCTGGGATTTCTTTAATTAATTTTATGGGAATCTCATTTTTGCACTTTTGATTGTTGCATTAAGCAATTATTTGTTTGCATTTGGTTTTTTGGAAATCATCTTTTGCTCGCTCCGAAAACCTTGGGCCCAGCACCGGGTCGAGCAAGACGTCTTTTCCCCCATCCATTTGCGACCTTGTTGATTTTATCTTCCACTGCTACTCTGACGCGCATTATTATTATTATTAATAGACCTTTATCGGCGCAACTTATATCTGGAGCCTCCTGGTACTCTGGTTTCCCCCGTCACAATTTCACTCCAGCAACTTTCTACTATCATTTAATTTCATCTGTATTTCATTTAATCGTTGCCCCAGGGGAGTGCGACAGGCTTCGGCAGCCGGCACAGTTCATATCCTCGCCGCTAGATGGGGGCATCATTCGTTCAATTCCCTAACGCAGTCGGTCGTCTGGAAGCAGTATGTGGATTTTTCATTCACTTATATCTGGAGTAAAAAAAGAAACCTTGTATTTCTAACTACGTCCTGGCAAGATTAACTTTCCATCGGGAAACTACTTATGGGTTGTGCAAATCAGTCACTTTTGGTTAAATCAAATCTCTTCTCAAAATAAACAAGTTGGTTAAGAAATCGAAAGACAGTGTGATTCCTGTTTTAACTTGCGTAAGAGTCACAGAACATTTCAGAGTGTCTAAGGCCGGTATTACACCATCAAAAATAAATTCGTTAAAGACATTTTAAGAAATTTATTACCCGGCATGCGTTGCAATGCCAATCAAAGAAAGTGTTGGCATTGTAACTTTGTTGTAGTGCTTTTAAATACACAATATTTCTCTCATTTTCCGTTAATTGCCTCAACTATTGTAAAATGGATTTACTCATTAACATTCGTGGGAGCGTGCTTAACAACTCACCAAAGTTTCATCGTGATCGGATGAATGGTTATGTGCGCATAAGTGACGAACAAACAAACATTCCACATATATATAAAACTTATACATATATACAGTATAGTTGATTTTATAAAACTGAACTTTTATGAAAGTTATACAAAGCAATCAACACACCATTACACTACATCAAATGTATTATGCTAGTTCAGCAAAATGGATGAAGACAGTTCCCTTTATTACGGTAGTTTATATTCCGTAGTGGCAATACCGCTATAACTGATATAACGTCTGTGGGTTAATACCGCAATATAAAATAAACTGATAAAAGTAAACGTCTGTGGGTTAAACCATGGGTCGCTCACGTGACAAGAAAGATATTTATGCGTGCAAAATCTTGGTGAATGAGCTGCAGTATGTGGACTTGAAAAATTACATTAATATATATTTATTAATAATTATGATGAAACGAATTATTACATTCCGAACAACCACTGCCCAACCAAGACGATTAAAACATACTAAGTAAAAAAATACACTAAAGAGATTCGATCTCTGACATGAATGAGAAATAATCTCTACTTAGTATAAAACGAAGTCCCCGATTCTTGGATGTTACGGATGAACTCGAGAACCACTGGATGGATTTTGATGCGGATTTCACCATACTGTAAAGGATATTTTGAGGATGATTTCTGTAGAAAATAATTTATGACCAAAAGAAGTCAAGCACTAACGATTTCAGTGAAAAGGTCGAAAAAAAACTGGCGTCCGTGCTCTTTTTACGCTTGCGCTGGGCAAACCGTTAAAAATATCTATATACTATGAGTGAGAATTGTTCAGCATGAAAAGTTCTACAAAAAAAGTCCGGGAGAGCATATCTCTATCTTCAATACATCGCCCACTATAAGTGTTTTTACGTTTTCATTTCTTCCAACAATCTCCATTCAGTTACTGAGGCGACAGTTTACGAGCTAGCTAGGGACGAGTCTATTGCCCCAGTTACAGCTTAGCTAGCGGACGAGCTTATTGCCCCAGACAGCCAGCAGCAAACTGTCGAGTCGTGTTGTGTTGTGTAATAAACTTGAGAGAAGAGTGGTTGTGTTTGGAGTTTCCCTTGAAGTGAAACTCTGCGTTTCATTGCGCCTGTGAACTTTTCGTTCCGCAAAATTCACAGTCAAGTTAAGATTAGACGGAAGGGAGATTTGTGTTTCATGCACCTCGCCATTCTTAAATTACGTCTGGCAAGAATTTGTTGCACATGCATCTCCATGATAATATAATTAATAGAACAGTCAATGATTTTAACCCATCATGCCGAGACGTAAAATGGATATTGGTCGTTCATAGACATTGAAAAAATAAAGCGCTTATCACGTAATGCATTCATAACTGTTTCCGGGCGAAGCCGGGTCGGGTTGCTAGTTCTCAAAAAAGCAGCATCTAACCACTCCCTGGGACAATGGCTCTTTTATGGGAACACTCATTTTATAGATGTAACTTCAAAATGAACATAACTTTTTTGATTCTTTTCGCTTCTGATCTAATTTCTGGCAACTCAATTCCTATCTCGCCATTCACATTACTTGTCTGACTGTCCTCCCAGTCCCTCAAATCTGAAAACCTTTTTTATCATTTTATTTCGTCAACTATCTACTCTGAGTAAACAATTAGAGTAGGTCTCCTTGCTTTTTATGATCTAGTTCCATAGTTCATAATATCACCACTGCCACAAGTTCATAGACACAGCAGTGATCTTGCAGATTGCCTATAATTATAAAGTCTGTTTAGTTCTGAGTTTCACCACTACCAAAGAACATAGTGCATACAATAGACTGTCGTTGCATAACATTCAATAACGTTTGACTTTTATCGTGAAGAAACGTAATACAGGAATACAAAACCAATGCGCCGTAGTAAAGACGACAGAATGTCAATTTCTTTACGGATAATCCTCTTCTATATTCATAGTTGGATAGTGTCAAAAGTAACTCAAATTAGGCCACTATGTAAAATGTTTCTTCTCTGGTAATAAGGCGGCCATTTTTTAACTTCATATTCAAGAGTTAAGTGCTTTTCAGTCGGTCAACACGAATGTACCCAAAAGAGCTGGGTTATGCCCTAATCCTGAAATAAATTACACGAGACTAATAAATACACTAGGATGACCAGTTTCGATCGTCAAGCGATCATCATCTGATCCATCACACGTAAATCTGTGTTTGAAAATACAGGTGAAAATATTTACAATATATACAATTATTTAGTTGCAGTATTGGTAATTCAACTGTCGGTGTATGGTGAATGCAGTATAGGCCTATATAATGTTAGGTGTAATGCTAAATGGTGATATATATCCGGAGTTTGTAATTAGGAGTGATTATATGGTTGTAAAAAAATCAACTATGGTTAAACTGTAATATTACAGGTTACTACTTACCTGGTTGTCTTCGCAGCTGGAGCTACGCGCAGTTTTCGTGAGTAACTGTGAACACGAAAACAGCGCGTAGCTCCAGCAAGGAAGACAACCAGATAAGTAATAGCCTGTAACATTCCAGTTTAACCATAGTTGATTTCTACAACCATATAATCACTCCAAATTACAAACTCCGGATATCTATCACCATTTAGCATTTCACCTAATATCATTACATACTACATTTAGCATACACCGACAGTTGCAGTACCAATACTGCAACTAAATAATTGTACATATTGTAAATATTTTCACCTGTATTTTCAAACATAAATTTTATAGCCTACGTGTAATGGATCCGATGATGATCGCTTGACGATCGAAACTGGTCATCCTAGTGTATTTATTAATCTCATGTAATTTATTTCAGGATTAGGGCATAACCCATCTCTTTTGGGTACATTCGTGTTGACCGACTGAAAAGCACTAAACTTTTGTTTACTAAGGCAACACTGAAAATATGGCTTCAAAC
The DNA here is from genome assembly GCA_946902985.2 of Meconema thalassinum. Lineage (NCBI taxonomy): Eukaryota > Metazoa > Arthropoda > Insecta > Orthoptera > Tettigoniidae > Meconema > Meconema thalassinum. The sequence goes on along the minus strand of OX336397.1, from coordinate 105,012,476 downwards.
ACCACAATAACCTCATATTCCCACTTAACTCACCACGGCGCTAAAATATGCATTTAAATAAAGTGAAGAATTAAAAGAAAATTTTAAGAATACAACAATATAGTGACACTGCGTCTACTGCAGACGGACCAATGAAATTGGTCACGTTGCCAACCTGATAACTTATACATATGAGAAATATGTGAAGAAAGATGAAAATCCACAGCCTGCTTCCAGTCGATCGACCGGGTCAGGGAATGGAATGAATGAAGCCCCCATCTAGCGGCGAGGATATGAACTGTGCCGGTTGCCGAAGCCTGTCGCACACCCCTTGAGCAATGATTAAATGAATGACAGATGAAATTAAATGATAGTGGAGAGTGTTGCTGGAAGGAAATTCGTGACAGGGAAAACCGGAGTATCCGGAGAAAAACCGGTCTGCCTCCGTTTTGTCCAGCACAGATCTCACATGGAGTGACCGGGATTTGAACCACGGGCCCAGTGGTGAGAGGCCGGCGTCCTGCCGCCTAAGCCACGGAGGCTGATATGAAGAAAGGTAATAACCTAAATTAAACCGTCATAGGGGACTCCAAATTTAGGTTACAGCCTCTCGTACTAGAGTCAGGTGCCCTACTCATTTCGCCAACTAGACACTTCATTGCTGAAATCCTTTACACAATGGTGAATCCATCCGCTGGTTCCCGTTACATCCAAGAATCGGGCGGGGACTTTGCTGTTATCATTTCAAATGATCTTGTCGACTCGTCGTTATGCTTGGATCTAACGTTATGCGTTACGGTTACGGCGTGTATGACGTCATGTTGTTCAGTGCATATGCACTGAGTTTAGTTTACTCCTGGGGTCTGGCGTTATGCGATACGGAGACCGAGTGCGTGACGTCAGACAGGAATACAGGGTGACTCCTAAAGAGATGTATACGATGTCAGACAGGAATACAGGGTGCCTCCTAAAGAGGCGTGCAGGATGTCGGAGCAAAATACAGGGTGACACTTAACGAGGTGCCCACGCGGGAAGCCTAAGTTAATGGGTAATGGAGTCTGTTGAAAGAGTCCTGGGGCTTCGAGCGAAGCCTTTCTAACATGTATAGCATTTGTAGCATGCGTCATTTGAAATGATATAAAGTCTAATCTCTCAGGCTGACTATCTTTTTATCCTCTTTAGACCCAAGACACATTCTAGCTGAAATTTATTTTTCCAACGTTTCTTATTAAATGATGGCACAAATAACACACATTTGAAGTCCAAGGGCACATTCCTAGTGACATTTGAAATTGCAGGTCACAATTATGCTACTTCAAAACAGATGATGATAATTGTTGTTTTAAGGGGCCTAACATCGAGGTTATCGGCCCTTGATGAAATGAAAGGATGAAGATAAAAAAACAGCTCACTGCTATGGATGAAACGAAAATGGTTTGGATAAAATAGACAGTGAGCCCCAACAATTATGCCTTATGTAGCAAGAGAAAAACTTACAAAAAGGAACTCAGATTCTAACTACTCACAAAATGGAGAGCGGTAATACGTACATAAGGGAATTTCGAACGAAAATACTCACAAAAAGAATAGATTGAAAAATACGCACAAAATATAGGTTAAGTCCAAAATACGATGCAACGTACAGTCGAAATACTTACAAAATGCAAGTGAAATCAAAATACTTACAAAATGCAAATGAGATAGAAAATACGCAAATGAGATTCAAAATACCCACAAAATGAAATTGAGAATTAACTACTTGAACAAAGCGGGGTAGGTTGAAAATACAAAATGCAATTGAAATTCATAAGACTCACGAAAAGACCCCCCTACATTGAAAGACTTACTAAAAAGCAATTTTGATTGGCAATCCTTACAAAATGCAATTGAGGTTGAAAAACACTCACAAAATGCAATTTAGATCGAAAATACGTACAAAATGCAACGTAGATTAAAAATACCTCAAAAAGGTGCGAGAATCTTAAAGAGAAAAGGAAATATAATGAAAAGAGGAGAGGGGAGAGAGGAGAGGGGAGAGGGTAGAGAGGAGAGGGGAGAGGGGAGAGGGTCCGCCCCAAAGGTAAGGGACAAAAGGGGAAAACGGACTCAGCTCAGGAATCCCTCGGGGTCGCCAACTCCCGAACTCACCAGCCGTGAGCCCCTGAGGGTGTAGCATTATCTAGGGTGCACCAGAAGTGGTGGGGCTACACACACCCGGCCTCCTTAAGGGCCTTGAGCACAAGGCAGGAGGTAAAAGGAAAAGAAAAAGAAGGCTGACCCCCTCACAGAAGGAGGGTATCAGAAAAGATGAGACAAGGGCCAATTAAGGCGGGAAAGGAAGAGACTCCCTAGGCCTCGGATACCCTAATACCGTCGGGGTCGGAAGAGAACAAGAGTTGACCAAGTGAGGTCGACAGGAAAGAAGACGGAGAGGAGCCCGGCACAAGTAAGTGGAAGCAATGCCGGACTCAGCTGGGGCCCCGTGGTCGCCAAACCACATCCCACAAGATGTGAGCCCCTGGGGGGGCTACTTCAAAACTAACAGTTTTTTTTAATAATAAATTCACAAAATGTTCCTCGGAACACGTTCTAGATCCATGTAAACATTCGTATACCTGAGACCAAAACTATAGGGTCAGGAATAATGATCATGACATTTGCGGGTGTCTAAACGTTTCCTAGGACCTGTTTGGTGCATACCTGTACTCTCGCTCCTATGCCCCTTTTGATATACTGCATCTTGATTTCAAGTTTTCTAGTGTTTCCAGGTCACTGGTTTTCAGTTGGTCCCATATGATGAGTATGATGATGATAATTGTTGTTTTAAGGGACCAAACATGTAGGTTATCGGCCCCTAATGATCTGGGTGATAGCGAAAATGACAACGAAAATTCAGTGAGACGGAAAATACTTACAAAAAGGGAACTCAGATTGAAACAACTCACAGAATGTTCCTACAAAAGGGAATTTAGAAGGAAAAGATTAAAAAAGGATTAGATTGATAAATACGCACAAAATGCAGGCTAGGTTCAAAATACGTACAAAATGCAATGTAGAGTCGAAATACTTACAAAATGCAATTGAAATTTAAAATACACAATGCAATTCAGATTGAAAGATCCCGTTTCCAATCCAAAATATTCACAAAGTGCAATTGAAATTCAAAATACTTACAAAATGCAATTGAAATTGAAAATGCTTACAAAATGTACAGTAGATTCGAACTACTCATTTGGGTTGACAATACTTACAAAATGCAATTTAGATTGAAAATATTTGACAAAATGTAATTTAGATTCAAAATACCCACAAAATGCAATTGAGAATCAAAATACTTGCAAAATGCCCAACCACACAAAATGCAATTTAGATTTAAAATTCTTGTGAAGTGCAATTTAGATCGAAAAAACTCACAAAATGCAACGTAGATTAAAAATACCTAGCCAAGTAACAAAAACAGTGCGGGAATGTTAAAGAGAAAAGGAAATATAATGAAAATAATACAAGAGGTCTGAACCCTCGAAGAAGGAGGGATCTGGAAAGATGAGACAAGGGCCAATTAAGGCGGGAAAGTGAAAGACTCCCTAAGCCTCGGACACCCTAATACCGTCGGGTTCAGAAAAGGACAAGTGTTGACCAAGGGAGGTCGACAGGAAAGAAGATGGAGAGGAGCCCGGCACAAGTAAGTGGAAGCAATGCCGGACTCAGTCTGGGGTCCCGTGGTCACCAACCCACGTCCCACAAGATATGAGCCCCTGGGGGAGGTCCCATATGAGTTCAATGCCGTATGTAAGAGCGTTAATATTCTTCAGTCTGCCTTCCTTCGGAAGAAAGGAAGGAAGGATGGTCGTTTTACGTGACCGTTAATCTCGCGATCATGAGCCACATTACCTCCATTTTACGTAGAATCCGAACCACAGGACGTAATATTTCACTTCGAAAATCTCACATGTATTGACCGGGAATCGAAACCGGTCCTTGGTGAGAGTCAAACAGCTCGACCACTGCACCACCACGCCCCTGCCTTCCTTCTTTCGGAGGGGAATTAAAGCTGGCAGGGCCATGACAGATTTATGGCATGTAAATGAATCTACTACTAGGCTACAATAGGTGTGTAGATACATTTGTAGGTTATTTGGTTAGAAACGCTCTATCAAGTTCCAAAGTTTGCCGCTAGGTGTCAGTGAAATTTCTGGTAGCCAGAGTTGGAACTACTTGAAATTGAACGTTATGGGAGCCTACGGGCGTTCAATTAAAATGGCAATTGGCGTAGTTGGTAGCATGCTGAAGTGCTGTGCCCAAGAATTCGGATTCAAACCCGGCCGAAGTCATCGGATTTTTTAGGAGCGTTAAAAATTCCTCAGTATGCCTTCCTTCGGAGGGGAAGTAAAGCCGGCGGGCACACGTCAGATTTATGACATGAAAAAGAACCTTCCACTAACTACACTTGTGGAAGCTAAAATTCGATAACGCTATATTAGTTGCAACCTTCGCCGCCAAGTGCCGACTGTGATGGCATTTAGTAGCCACGTCCAGTGTCGTGGCGTGGACGGTAGCATTGGTAGCAAAAGTAGGAACTACTTGAAGAAATTGATCGTATGCAGTTCTTCTACTTGAATCACAGATAACACACTAATACAGCCATCACAATTACCCCAGATTGTACACACATCCAAAGTACACGGGGCTACATGCCGCGTTGTTGGAGGCCCTAAAATGAGGAACCAACTAACCATTATACTGCATTTGTTACCCGTTGTGTATTTGGCACCAATAATTGAGTGTGTGTTACTACTACGGTGAAATTCAAACCCAGGGACTTCCATTTCTCAGTTCGATGTCCTGCTACTGAGTGTCAGGAAGTGATAGGGTACTGTTAGGCTCCTAGGGGTCAGAGTGAATGACGTAAGGAAGAAAGGCCGTGGTGTATAATTACTTCCTCCAGTCTGTAGAGACTAACGCTACGGGTTGTGTTTTGTTCTGCTTCACAAATACTAGAAATGTTCTTATGTAAGGTCCCCTTGCTCTGAACACTTGCTGTGACATAATACTCTATAATTTCCTTTTTCGCTTCAAAATAGTAAGTCGAGAATTAGCGATAAGGAGGCTACCTTCTTAGTAACTTATTTACGACTAGCAGTAGTACTCTGCTTCGCCCGGTGGAATGATCATTCATTCATTCATTCATTCATTCATTCGTTTATTTGCAATTGGGGGTGTGTCCCCCGGTGGAAAATTAGATATACATAACAAGTAAGTAATTGTACATAATTCACTAACAATTAAACTGGAGTATTTACACAAAGAGTCAGTCTTTTCTTAAACACACCTATATGTTTGGGAAAAGGCTCTAAAACTGCGGCAGGTAGAGAGTTCCAATTATCAATGGCACGGTTTATGAAAGAATATTTACCATAATTTGTTCGCTGTGGTCGGCCCTTAACTTTGAAAGGGTGATCGCTCCTACCCATGTAAGTAGGCTTTTCCATACGTTTGCTAAGCTCACCCCATGCTGGTTGATTTGTATACGCGTTGTACATAGCGCAGAGTCTAGATTTCATTATCCTAGCCTCAAGTGATTCCCACCCAAGTTTCTTTGACATACAGCTCCCACTGCTCCTGGGATTAAAGTCAATGAGCACAAATCTAGCGGCCTTTCTTTGTATCATTTCCAACTCAGCCCTACTTGATATGGATCCCAAACCGCCGAGGCGTATTCCAGAATTGGTCTTACAAGTGACAAATATCCTAATTCTTTAGCAGAGGTACTACTTCCTTTTAATACCCTCATTACAAAGTGCCGGGATTTGTAAGCTTTAGAAACTACACATCCTATATGACTACTCCATTTCATATCATTTCTTACGTGAACGCCCAAATATTTGCAAGAATCTTCTTCTACAAGTATTTCCGAGCCAATGTTGTATTGAAAATCTTGCCTTCACACTTTCCCTATTTTTATTAAACTACATTTTCTTGTGTTAATTTTCATTTTATTTTCAATCGCCCACTTATAGACCAGGTTCAGGTCATCTTGAAGTACTTGTGAGTCATGTATCTTTCGATATATTACACAATCATCCGCAAACAATCGACAGTCACTGCGAATCCCATTTGGTAAGTCATTTATAAACCAAGGAAGTCTCAAAGTATCCTTAAGCTCCGTAGTCAGATAATACTCAAAAGTAAGGAATTTCAACCTATGGGATCAATATACTCTGGAACAAACTTACGATCACCAACCTGTCAATAATTGAAAAAGAAAGCCCGCTACCTAAAACGGATTCTTGTAGTTGGGAAGACAGCACTATCAAGGTTAACAAATACAGGGTCTTTCATATAAAGTAAGAACGGCGAGCGGCAGATTTTTTATCCACTGCTGCAGTGGCCTTGGATGAGCTTTTGCGCGCCACAGCCCCCTGCTGTAGTATTGAAAGCATACGCATAGTATATACTGTACCTGACCTTTCAATAAGCGTGCAGGTGTTCAGTTGCCAGACTTAACCTCAGATGTTAACATAAGGCAGTTATCATTACAACATCGTATGTTTTTTAATGTAAAACTTATTTTAAGTAGAGTCGGCTCGGTGGGTACGTGATGAATTTGTTCAGCAATTTCCTGATGAAGTGCCACCATCACTAGCACAGATTCACGTACCGGAATTGGAAATAAGTTTGGCACACTGGCTCAGTGCTCTATAAAAGACATACCCTAAAATAAAAGATCAGAAACATTACAGTGGCAGAATTCACTCGTGTCAGCCAGATTGTGGTTACCAGATAAAATGCCTGTATAAGCCAGGAAGGACGACACTTCCAGCTTCTTTGATAGGATTGTACACACGCTTAAAGCAGGGGGCCATGGCGCGCCACAAGCTCAGCCAAGACCACCGTAGCAGCGGATAATAAAACCACCGCTTGGTGTTTTTCGCCCATTTTCAATTTTGAAAAAAAAAATAGGCTTATGAGATCACCTTTTGTCCGTGTGTGTGTGAGTGTGTGTGTGTGTGTGAGGTGTGTGTGTGTGTGTCCCTAATAAATTCTAAACGGCTGGAGCGATTTCAATTAAACTCGGTAAGTTTGTAGCACTATTCCGGGTGACCCCGACCGTGCCCTTCAAATTTTGTTACGACTCACCAATCCAACATGGCGGCTGTGCCAAATATTTCACCGACATTCAATATCTCCGAAACTATTCCCGATATCACTCTGGAATATTTTACGGCGATAAAGGGAAATACTAGAAGTTCACCTATGTGACTTTTGAAAACCTGGTAACTACAAAACCAACATGGTGGCCATGCGAAGTTGCGACTTTTAAGTAGACGTTTCTCGCGAATTAACCAACCAAGCGCAATGAAACTTGGTACAGTATATGTTTATACACATTGTAATGCACCGACATCTAACTTCGTTCAATTGTTTACATAACCTCAAGATGGCGGCTCTGTGAAATATTTCACCGGCATTCTATATCTCTGAAACTATTACCAATATCACCATGAAATTTTGTACGGAGATAAAGGGCACTTCTGAAAGTTTATCTATGAGACTTTCAAAAACCGATTAACTACAAAACGAACATGGCGGTCAAACGAAGTTGAATGTCTTAAATAGACCTTTCTCGCGATCTAACCATCCAATCGCAATGAAACTTAGGACAGCATATTTTTATACACATTGCCATGCACTGGTATCTAATTTAGTTTAATTGTTTATAACCTCAAGATGGCGGCTGTGCGAATTTCGAAAATTAAGTTTTTATTTCTTGTGTTCTAATCATGCGATCGAAATCAACATTTGCATCATCATTTAATAGTACATAACTCTATGGCCTACATATATTAAAATCCAACATGGCGACCATCCGAAATATTTAGACAGTTCTCAATATCTATTAATCTACTAATGCAATCAGACTGAAATTTTGTAAGTGTATAGAGGCTATAAGCATAATTTCACCTATGGGACGTTCAATAATCTGGCGAGCACAAATCCAACATGGCGGTGACGCGAAATTTAAATATTCAAATGAACGTTTCTTGCGTTTTAACCATCCGAGCGCAGTGAAACTTGATACGGTATATGCTTATACAGATTTTAATCGACTGGCATCTAATTCATTTAAATTATTTTCATAGCCATAAGATGGCGGCTGAGCGAAATGTTTAAACTCCGCTTTTTTTTCTTGTGTCCTAATCATGCGATTGAAGTTTGAATAAAACACCTACACAACAATCTTCATGTAATAGTACATAAATCTAAGGCCTGTAATATAAAAATCCAAAATGGTGACCAACCCAAATATTTATACGGCAATTGATATTAGTGGGATATATGAAAATAGGCTGTTTAGTTCTTCACGGAACTACTTGTTACTTTACATGAAAGACCCTGTATGTACTTACAAAAGAAACATTCTTCATTGAGGACATTAAAGCACAATATTCTGGCTATCAAATACAAAGGCTTATGAGAAAACTTTCCACCTACTAAATGAGAAGAAAAAGCCATATGGCCCAAATTCTACACAACAGACGCAATTACAACATCAGAATGGAAGCAGCCAAATTACGAACTCCGACATATAAATAGATATGCAAGACACGGTTTTCACCACAAATTATGCTGTAACCAAAGATTCCATCAACCGAAAAAGACTGCCTGTGCAAACTGCGTGACAAACACTGTGAGAGATATCAAGCTCAAAATTGCAAAAAAGGGACAATCTCAATAATTAGACTAGGACAAGAATAATTTATATTTCAATATGCACATCGTGCTCTTTCATTATATATGAATTGCAGCCAGAGAAGTTCAAATACCTGGGGGAATAGATAAGGAAGCAATCAAAGGAAGAACCAGAAAACTGGACCTGGCCTACAAACTAACACAGAATAAATACAACAAACGAGCTTTATCCTACAAGGCCAAAATCCGACACTACAAATCGGTAGTACAACCTGAAGGACTGTACGCTTCAGAGTTTCTTATTTTAAGTAAAAAGGGAGAACTTCAAGTACTAGAAAAGAGAGAAAGGAAGATTCTGAGAAAAATACTTGTACCACAGAAGACTACTGATGGGACATGGAAGATGAGGAAAAATGAAGAACTTTACAAGTGTACTGAAAAGATCACATACGTAATGAAGAAGTGGAGGCTAAAGTTCTACGGACATTTACTACGAATGGATGAGGGCAGGCTGACCAAAAGGATCTTCAGCTAGCCTACATCATGAGGTTAAGGTCACATCTAAATGGGTAGATGAGGTAAAGAGGGATGGAGCTGAATTTTGAATTACTCCACCGATGGACTACGATAGAAGAGAGTTCCGCAGTAGAGTTGACGGAGTAAAATCATTTCAGGAGAAACCACCAAGCAGGAGTCCCAAACGGATCATTTTCGAGGAGGAGAGAAAAAAATAAAAAATAAAAAAAAAATACGAGCCTTACTGTAGTCGCATATGATGTGTAACATCTGACATGTTATCCTACTCGTATACTACACAGCTTGGTCATTCTTAAAATGTTAATTTACACTCCATTTTCATATTGGTACTATGATGAATGTATAGATTGAATTGGAGATATGCTACTGTCACATTTGTGGCGCAGCGGTCAAGCTTTTAGTCTCTCAACAAGGTAGACCGGGTTTGATTCCCGGTCAATACATGTGAGATTTTTGAATTGAAATGCCATGTCCTGTGGTTTGCATTCCACGTAAAAGGGAGGTACCGTGGATCATGATCGTGAGATTAACGGACACGCAAAACTACAAGCTTCCTTCCTTCCTTCCTTCTACATTAATAATTCATAATAACAAAGTGACACACAACGTCGACAGTACTCTCAAATACTGTGAGCACATTCCTCAGTAACTATAACATTCATTATTCTCAAGGCTCTCATACAGTTCGTCGTAAACAATCAAAACATGGCTTCCTACAATCATGAAATGACCTACTGTCGACCAAAGTATTATGTGTACTCGAGTTTGAAGGATGTTTGTGAAGTAACCAATAGACCTACATAAAATCCAATACCATAAACATTTTCGTCGTTCTATTTTACGTTAGTTCATGTAGGTTTGGATATTTAAATTTATATTTTAATATTAGTTATCGCAGTTGGAACACAAAAAGTGCCCGTTTTTAAGCGTGTTTCAACCAAGCGTCACATTTAAGAATTATTATCTCAAGATCCCGTCATCAGATCGAATCCAAATTTTAACACAATATTCATTGGAATGTTGTATAACTGGTTTATTAATTTTACAATTTTGTGTGTCCAAGAAACAAAGTTGTTATCATTGTTGTAAGGTAACTTTTTCTCGGCTCAGGGTGGTTGGAAAACGTAGTTCTTGGTTGCGTTGTAATCATTATACACCAAAAAGTTATGCAGTATGACTAGAAATACGTAAATGAATTCACTTATTTTATATCGGTTTGTATTTGTACCAGGAAATAACACATGGTTCTCCAGCTAGCCGCTCTTGGAAAAGCTGTACAGCGTTGCTGATATGGAGCCCATCACTTCCGAGCGAAACGCGCCATGATGCGTGTGGGCACCATTTCGGCAACGCTGTACAGCTGTAACCGGAGTGGCTAGCTGGTGAAACATGTGTTATTTCCCTATAGAAATACAAACCGATGTAAAATAAGTGAATTAATTTACGTATTTCACAGTCATGCAGCATAACGTTTCGATGTATATGGATTACAATGCAACCAAGAGCTACATTTTCCAACCACCCTGAGCCGAGAAAATGTTACATTACAAAAATAATAACTTTGTTTCTTGGACACACACAATTTTGAAATTAATAAACCAGTTATACAACATTCCAATGAATATTTTGTTAAAATTTGGATGTGATCTGATGACGGGTTTTTGAGATAATTCCTAAATGTGACGCATGGTTGAAACACGCTTAAAAACGTGCACTTTTTGTGTTCCAACTGCGATAAAAAATATTGAAATATAAATTAAAAATTCCAAACCTACATGACCTAACGTAAAATAGAACGACGAAACTGATGATGTTATTGGATTTTATGTAGGTCTATTGGTTACTTCACAAACAACCTTCAAACTCGAGTGCACATAATACTTTGGTCGACAGTAGTCTCAGCTTTTATTCCACTCATATAACAACATTCTGTTATGTATTTAATATTTGACTACTCACCCACAGCTTGACAATAATGCCACTTAAATGTCATTTGTCGTCTTAGTCCTACCCCATGTGATATTCAACCTTGAACGTGAAGCTTCATAAACTGCTCAATGACAAATGAAAGTCCGTGAAACAATTGCCACTGTGCTCGTCAAACCAGTGCCTGCCAAATGCACTGCCCACTGTATTGCCATAACATTCTCGCGCTACAGAGCACACACTGCCTTGTTTCCAATACACACATTTTCAATTGTACATCCAGCTGGCAGTCCGATCCACTTCCGTTCGATCCACTTCCGTCCCCAATTTTCAAAATCACTCCCACAAAACTATCCAGCAACCGAGCGGAAGGATGTTACACATAAAGAAATAAAATAAATGCAGCCAATGGCCATAGCTGGGTATGTTTGATTGAACGCCCGAGGGCTCCCAACAAGTTCATATTCAAGTAGTTCCAACTTGGGCTACCAGATGATACTGTCACTAACACCTAGCGGCGAACGTTGGAACTTGATAGGGTGTTTGTAAATAGCTGAATATAACCTAAACTAGCGGACCTGTACGAGAACTCTCGCATGTGTATAAACCACCCGCCTGGCTTTACTGTTATGCGGGCTTCTATAAATATGTTTATTGGTTTAAACGCACTTTTTAAACAAATTGTCGATAATTATGTAATCAAGAGATCAATTCATCACTGCTGCTGGTTGTGTGCGCCCCTTGTGTACAGACTACCCGCCCGGCACTAGCGCTATAGGGCTATACGCAACACTGTTCTCCCACGGGCTATCGTCTTGTTTATTTGTTTAAACAGACTTTATAAACAAATAAATATATTTCCGTTGACTTTTCAAGTAATGCAAGATTTTTCCTGTACTATTGAGACGATTTGGAAGATTTTGGTACAAACCACACCTTCTAACTCCCTCTGGTTTTGGAGCTCTAGTTTTGAGAAAATACACGTTAGCGTATTATTCGAGGGCTGTTTTTTAAGTACGGGCCGTTTCTTTTAAAGCCCGTAGTTAGTGCACGCGCCGCAACAAGCGTGCACGCTGCCTCCCGACATCCTTTGCAGGCGTCGGTTGCAGCCGTGTAGCTAACCTGTACGCTGAACTGTGCTTCTTTACAATGTTCAAGATTATTGATTAGCCCACCGCGTGTGAGGTAGATCTGTGATACGTTTTTTGAGTGCAAGAAACATGTCGGCTGCAGACATTCATCGTCAGCTTTGTGAGGTGTGTGGTGATAATGCAATGACGGAAGGAAAAGTGCGAAAATGGGCACGAGAGTTCAAAAGTGGCCGTGAAAATGTTCATGACGATGAACGCTCAGGTCTGTGATCACAGATGACTTGGTGACTGCAATTGACACGAAAATTCACGAGGACCGAAGATTCATGATAACCACACTTCAATGGATTTTCCTCAAGTGTGAATTCTTGGTTAACAGAGCAAGCGGCAAACTTTTATGCAGAGGGATTTCAGAACTTAGTTTTAAGGTATGACAAGTGTCTAAATAACGAGGCAACTATGTAGAAAAATAGAGGAAGTTATGTAAAACAGAAATCAAACATGGTTTCAAAATAAAATGTTCGGTAAATTAGAAAAAACGGCCATTACTTAAAAACCAGCCCTCGTATATATATTGTTACACAGTACCAATTGCAGTGATAGGTTCTTTTACGTGCCATAAATCTATGGAATGGGCCCTGGTTTGATACCGCACAAGGTATATACGAGTAACTCCGGAACCTCCACGGTAAGGTGTTGAGAAAGGCGACGTCCTTGCCTCATAAGCCGGTCTACTACCTTATATCACTTATAAGGAGAAGAATGCGTCTGCTCCATGCGGCGAACAACGGAAATGCACCGTAAACCTGAGAGATTCTTCTCGATTTCACCTTCAAGGACACTGCATTGTTGCCACTTACCTGAAAACAAGAAATAATAGATATTAGAGGAGGGAAGGCTCCTACAGGCAATCACAAGTATGTATGTGAATAATCAGGCTGCAGTGATCGTCGGATGAGTTTGTTACACGAGGTTGTAACCTCTCACCACCACTGTTTTTATATATGGACCATTTGCTGGAGGACAAACTGGCTGGGTGGGATTCAATTAGGTGGATACCAGGTAATTAGTTTGGCCTGTGCTGATCTGGTAGTAATGGCTTAAGTGCTGCGCGGTTAAACCCGCGGATAACCGCAACATTTTTCGCCTTGCAGATATAGTTTGCATGGCTGTGCGGATATCGGATAAGCTGCGGATAATGTTCTGAGTAAATTTGTGGATAGTTTTTAGAATACAATCCGAACTTGTTGAATATCATTACTAGAACCCGGATGTTTATGACATAGGCCTATAATAATTTTACTGTTATACTTTTTCATGACAATTGCAAGATGATTTAAGCTAATCTCATTCAAATTATGTCATTAAGCATTATTAACACTCCGAACTATAAAGGGTTGCAATTCTAGCTGTATAGCATTCTTAATCATAGCACATGATATAGGCCTACTTTCTCCTCTATCTAAATGTGTTGCTCTAATACTTTATGCTTTAACTAGAAATATTATTGTAATGCCAGTAGATTCCGATAACAGTCCTGCGGATGAGGGGCGGATGCGGATAATTTTTTTCCACGCAGGGCTCTAGTAATGGCGGTAACCGTCGAAAGTTTGCAAGCCAACATGTTAGAACTTTAACATATATGTAGGGAGTAAGTTATGCTGATCAGCATTTCAGTGACTAAGGTTATTATGTCGGTAGGGAGGAAACACAAGAAAATAAAATATCAGGTAGACTGAACTAAATTGGAGCAGGTGGAACATTTTAAAATCATAGGTTGCATACTCTCAGGATGGTAATAAGTGGGAAGATGATGTATAATAATATTGTTCTTAAGGGCCAAACATCTGGGTTATCGGCTCCTCATGGTTTGGATGATCGTGAAAATGTAAATGAAATTAAATGAAACATTAAAATTTGCATACGGATTTACCGTAGCATGTTTCTCTGCACTCGGATGGTTAAATCGCAAGAAACGTCCATTTATATCTTTAAATTTCGCGTCTCCGACATGTTGGATTTGAGCTTCCCAGGTTATTGAAAGTCCCATAGGTGAAGTTATGTTTATAGCCTCTATACACTACAAAAATTAAGTTTGATTGATGTCATTGATTAGTAAATATTGAGAACCGTCTAAATATTTCGGATGATCGCCATGTTGGATTCAAATATATGTAGGCCATAGAGTTATGTACTATTAGATGAGAATTATTGCGTAGGTTCATTATTCAAACGTTGACCTTTATAGCATGATTAGGACACAAAAAATGAAAACTTAATATTGAAGTTACGCACAGCCACCATCCTGAGGTTATGTAAACAATTTAACTAAATTAGATACCAGTGCATTGCAATGTGTATAGACATTAGCTGTACCAAGTTCACCGCGTTCGGATTGTTAAATCGCGAGAAATGAATAATTGTTTCAACTTCGCTTGACCGCCATGTTCGTTTTGTAGTTTATCAGGTTTTTGAAAGTCACATAGGTGAACTTCTTATAGTGCCATTTATCACCGTAAAAAGTTCAGGGAGATATAGAATGCCGGTGAAATATTTCGCACAGCCGCCATGTTGGATTGGTGAGACTTAATAAAATTGAAAGGTCGCGGTCGGGGTCGGCCAAAACCAAAATAGTACTATGTCCTTATAGAGTTTCTTTTAAATCGCTCCAGCCGTTTAGATATTATCACACACACGCACACGCACACACCAAAGGTGATCTCATCGGCTATTTTTTCATAAATGAAAATAGGCTAAAAATGGAATACATTTCCCCAAAGCAAACTCGGAAATATAAAAAGAAAGGTACTAAGCTTACTGACACGATGAGGCTGCGCCGAATTAAACTTTTAAGTTACCGTACCTGGAAAGAATTGAGCGTACGCGACTTACTTTCCAAATACACACATTTCTACAAATCTAACTCAAGAGATCAAAATGGTATGAACAAATGGAGAAAGACCTCAGTGAGTTAGGATCACCGATTCTTCAGGATAGAGACTTAATAACGAAAATTGTCCACACAAAGGGATTTGAGGAAGATGGGAAGAGGCCATCACGTCGTATCTGGACGAAGGAACAGAGATTACAACAGTCAGTGAAAATGAAGAATTATTGGGCAAGGAGGAAAGCTCGCAAAATGTTGATTCCGCGTGATCCTAGGTGACCCATTCGCAAAGGGGAAGAAGAGAAAGAAAACACCAAACTTAAAGCGACATTACTTACGATGATGATAATTGTTGTTTTAAGGGCCCTAACATCTAGGTTATCGGCCCCTAATGATCTGCGTGAGAGCGAAAATGTTAATGAAATGGAAACCAGAACGAAAAGTAAGTGAGACGGAAAATACTGACAAAAAGGAACTCAGATTGAAACAACTCACAAAATGTTCTTACAAAAGGGAATTTAGAACGAAAAGATTCACGAAAAGAATAGATTGAAAAATACCCACAAAATGTAGACTAGGTTCAAAATACGCACAAAATGCAATGTAGAGTCGAAATACTTAGAAAATGCAATTGAAATTCAAAATACTCACTATAATGCCCTCAAACCTACATTGAAAGACTTACTAAAAACAATTTAGATTGTCAATCTTTACAAAATGCAATTGAGGTTGAAAACAAACGCGAGAGGTAATTTAGATCGAAAAAACTTACAAAATGCAACGGTGAATAAAAATACCTGTAAAAATCGCTAAAGGGAATTTAGATACACGGGGAACCAAGTAACAAAAACAGTGCGGGAATCTTAAAGAGAAAAGGATATATAATGAAAAGAAAACAAGGGGTCTGACCGCTCGAAGAAGGAGGGAGCAGGAAAGATGAGACCAGGGCCAATTAAGGCGGGAAAGTGAAAGACTTCCTAGGCCTCGGATACCCTAATACCGTCGGGGTAGGAAGAGAACAAGAATTGACCGAGGGAGGTCAACAGTAAAGAAGACAGAGAGGAGCCTGGCACAAGTAAGTGGAAGCAATGCCGGACTCAGCTGGGATCCCGTGGTCGCCAACCCACGTCCCACAAGATGTGAGCCCCTGGGGGAGACACTTATGAGTAGGGCTCGAATTTTAAGGTGCTAAAATCGGGAAAATATTTTTTTTTTATGTATGAAAACTACTTGAAATATGTGACAAAAAAGTAAAAATACATAATTATAATTCAGTTTATTAATGTGAATATAAACAATATGCAGTAGTCATGAATGCTTTGCCTCACTGACTGACGAAGCATTACAACACACATCTGGAGCTTGTCCATCAAAAATGACCGATGGTTATCGCCAAACACTTCTTCTGAAGGCGCGAAACTGCGGCAATATATTTCGTGCCCTCGAGGTGTTGTGTAACTTCAGATCTCTGTTTAGCCTTGATTGCTTTCCCACATTCATTCATTCATTCATTCATTCATTCATTCATTCATTTATTTGCAATGGGGGGAGTGTCCCCCGGTGGCAAATTGGATACACATAACAAATAAATAATTATACATAACAATTCAATAACAATTATACAACAATTAAACTGGAGTATTTACACAAATAGTCAGTCTTTTCTTAAACACACCTATATGTTTGGGAAAAGGCTCTAAGACTGCGGCAGGTAGAGAGTTCCAGTTATCAATGGCACGGTTTACAAAAGAATGTTTACCATAATTTGTTCGCTGTGGTCGGCCCTTAACTTTGAAAGGATGATCGCTCCTACCCATGTAAGTGGGCTTTCCCAATTGTATGCTAAGCTCACCCCATGCTGGTTGATTTGTATACGTGTTGTACATAGCGTTGCCAGAACAGAACGCTCCCTTCAGAAGTAAAATTATCCTTAAATTCTGGTACATACTGCTGCAGACGATAACTTGTAGTTGCTTTTACTTTAGGCATCGTAGAACTGCCTTACATTTCTTAGTACCAGAAATGAACTGCATGTGAGTGACATTGGTTCCATGTAGCTGTGTGTGTGTGGGGGGGGGGGGGGGGGGGTGTCTAGCACGTGGTGCAGTATGACTATGGACAAGGAAATCCCCGGCTTTCACAGTGAGTGGCACGGGGCTAACAGGTGAAAAGCAGTAATTTGTGTTATTATAGAAAAAAATGTTTAAAATATGAATTTACATAAAAAATATTTACTTACCTAAACATCCGAGCGTTACTTATGAGATATCCTAATATAATTTCAAGAAGACCTATTTCCTAAGCCTACGAAGGGAAGGAGTGCCTGAAACGAACACTAGTTATGGGACAAGTGCAGGTCCACCAACACTCGTGGCGACTGGTAACCATGCGTGTAATGTTGGAACACTTTGCATTGCTGTTCTTCATATAAACATATTTAATACATGCGAGCTCTAGTGAACGTTGAAAACACCGCAACATAGCTGAACGCCCCGGAGATTGGTTCTCCTTGACACGCATGCCGCAGAAATGTACAGTGCAGTAACAGAGTTCTGCCTCGGGCAGAGAAGGTTGCTGCAGTACAGTACTGAGCACGAGTTCATTGACACTAGGGTTGGATGAATTACGTCTTAACTCTGTTCCTACTCGTACATTCACCACTCACAGGATTGGATGAGTTATGAACGTACTGGTACGTTTCTTAGACCGGTGTTTCTAGGTTGGTTGATTGGTTGATCCCATAGTTTAGGGTCTGCGACAACGCTGTAATGTATCCCCGTGTACTTTGGGTGTGTGTAGAATTTGTTTGATAACCGGCGTTAATTGTGATGTCTGTATTAGTGTGTGTTATTTGTGACTCAGGACTGCAGACTATTTTTTTTTCAAGTAGTTCCTACTTTTCTACCGTCCACGACACCTAGCTGCAGACGTGGCTACTAAATGCCATCACAGTCAGCTCCTGGTGGCGAACGTTGGAACTAATATAGTGTTATCAAAATAACCTACACATTTTGGCTTCACACAATTTTAGTAATTAGAAGGTTCTTTTTCATGCCATAAATCTATGACATGGGACCGCCGGCTGTACTTCCCCTCCAAAGGAAGGCATACTGAGGGATTTTTAACGCTCTTAAAAATTCCGACGACTTCGGCCGGGTTTGAACCCACGATCTTGGGCATAGAAGCTCAGCATGCTACCAACTACGCCACCTAAGCCGCTTACGATAGATTTCATTAATGAGCTGCTAGCAAGATCTGTCCTTTTACTTTTGTTTTTTTGATGATAATAGATATTGACTGGCAAAGTATCTTATTTTAGTCTACTAAGGATGACATTCCGTCAAAACCAAGGACAGATTTATACTGGAAATCATGCTAATTTTGGCTACGCTACATACATTTGATGATGCAAATTCCGGAAGAAGTCCAAACTATAATTTTGATGAGTTTTTGCACTGCTTTTGACGAAACAATAGTAGAGTCGAAAGAATTCACGAATTGAACCCGGACCTCTGGAGTGACACCGAACAATGCTAGCCACTGATTTACTGTTATGATGAAGATGTACATCTGGGTTATCGGCCCCTAGATTTACTGTTATAACCTAGGGGTTGGAATGGACGACATGTTTTGCTCGCCAAGGAAGCGGCATCAGATCTAGAACAATACGAACAAATACACACGAAAACATTGCTCTATAAAACACTACCCAAACTCAAAATGCCAACAACAAACGGTCGTGGCCATCAAATACCATTCAAGTGTTAGTGAGACTACACTGGTAAATGGCTTCAAAGCCAGGGAAGGAGGCGGCCGTGGCCGTGATTTTGTCTGTATTTCTTTTTAAACTTTGATAATTTTTGAACTTTCATATTTTTGTCCCTTTTTCAAATGTTTATTTTACTTTACCTTTTTCCTTTTACAATAAATATTGTATTTCCAGTTTATTGCTCGTGAAGACGTCCAAGGAGGAGAAAAATATTTTAAGAATATGGGGCTTCTCGTCTACCGTACTAAACACGTGGACTTTTGTAGTTTTACAACAATTGGTTAATTTTATGATTTAGAAATATTTTTCTTTGCCCGGTAAAATCTACTTCGGCCTTCCGAAGTGCCGAGAAGATTTTCTTTAAAATCGTAGCTGGGTGAATAAGGTTGAAAAGAATTAAAATATCTGTTAGACATAAAAAGCTGGAAAGATTTCTCCCGTAAGACTTGCCTCTGCCCCCGTTCTCCCGAGGTTGCTTAGGATCTCAAAAATACGTCACCGACCGCAGGGACTGATGATCATGATAACTGTTGTTTTAAGGGGCCTGCCATTTGGGTTATCTGCCCCTAATGATCTGGGTGATAGTAAAAATGACAATGAGAAGGACTCTTTAACGGAAACTAACGGATATTGATTTTTTTTGTCTCCTCAGAGGCCGAGTACAGGTCTTTCTATTCGACGCCCGTGGGCGTGGGAATGGATGAAGATGAATGAAACTGGGCAAGGATGTGGAAGGAATCGGCCGTGGCCTATCAGAAGGTACCGTTCCAGCATTTGCCTGGTGTTTAAAATGGGAAACCACGGAAAACCATTTCAAGGACGGCCGACGGTGGGGCTCGAACCCACACGTCTACCGAGTCTGCAGAGAGCTTGGTCCCTTGACCTAACGCTGCGCTTTAGCCAGCTGAGCCACTGCTGTCGGTATATTGAAAATACTGACCAAGGATTGAAAAGACATACAAAATGTAATTTAGATTGAAAATACTCACAATATAACAGCCCCCGCTCCAAAATAGTCGCAAAGTGCAATTTTGATTGAAAATACTCGCACAAAGCAATTTTGATTCAAAATACTTAGACAATGCAAGTTTGATTGAAAATACTTAGACAATGCAAGTTTGATTGAAAATACTTAAAGAGTCTTAGACAATGCACGGTAGCGTAGTTTCCAAAAAAAAAATAAGATTAAAAGTGATTTAGATAGACTACACGGGGAGCTAATTTACAAAAACGGTGCGGGAATCTTAAAGAGAAAAGGAAATCTAATGAAAAGAAAAGAAGGCTGATACCTGGAAGAAGCAGGGATCAGGAATGATTAGATGAGGGCTAATTAAGACTGGAAAGGAAGAGACTCCGTAGGGCTCAGATACCTAATACCGTCGGGGTCGGAAGAGAACAAGAGTTGACCAAGGGAAACCGATAGGAAAGAAGACGGAGAGGAGCCCGGCACAAGTAAGTGTAAGCAATGCTGGACTCAGCTGGGGACCCGTGGTCGCCAACCCACGTCCCACAAATTCTTGAGCCCTTGGGGGGCCGCAAGGGACTGAATACGTCGTAGACACAAGCAATTAAAGTGGAGTACCGCCGCGGGGCAGCGCCACGTGCTGGAGACAGCGGGAGAGAAAGTAAAGAGGCGTGCGTTTTAATTCGCAGCACTCAAGGCACTCCATTGATTGCATCTCGGGTGCGTTCATTCATTCATTCATTCATCATTCCCGACTTTTTATACGCCCGGTGTCACGGTCAAGGCTGATTATCACTTTCTGAAATCGGATGTAGGCGTACTGTAATTTGTACTAGCATTACCCGTCCCGGCTTCACCCGGGAATATTCTAGTTGTAAAGTGTGCACTTAGCAAAATCTCAACCATTAATGCTATGATTGATTTAGCCTTGGTATCAATAATCAGACTTGATCAATTCAGCTACTGGTGCAGTGGTTAGGGGGTTTGTCATTCCTTCATAGGTATATCAGAGCGAAGTTGGTTTTCTGGGAATATCACAGACACTGTTAATTTAAGAGCCTTAAAATGTGGTTTTCGGAGACCCTTTATAGTCTGGTGAAAAATACATTTCGTACCACACACACGCGTGGAAATTGCGTGAAAAAATTCTAGAGTGCCCCTTGACCCCTTAAGCGCATTATACTGTATGTATTGATGAATTTTACAGCTTAATTTGGTTCCGTGATAACCTTATAACCGTCTGGAAACTTTCACAGTAATGTAATAATTGGAATTTCATTGCGTCTTACAGAAATAGATGGACCTGTGAGATTCTGTTATCATGGTTACCGGGTTGCATTCTTTCATTATTTCATTGTAAACATTCATGTTTTAAGGTATTTATTTAATTGTGAGGCATTTAAAGATGATGATGATGATGATAATTGTTGTTTTAAGGGGCCTAACATCGAGGTTATCGGCCCCTAATGATCTGGGTGATAGCGAAAATGATAATGAAATGGAAACCAGAACAAAATTATCGAAGACTGAATATACGTACAAAAAGGAACTCGCATGGAAACAACTCACAATATGGTCCTACAAAAGGGATTTTAGAACGAAAAGTTGCACAAAAAGAATAGATTGAAAAAGACCCACAAAACGTAGGTTAGATTCAAAATACGTACAAAATGCAAAGTAGCGCCGAAATACTTACAAAATGCAACTGAAATTCAAAATACTTACAAAATGCAAATGATATCGAAAATACGTACAAAATGCAATTGAGGATCAAAATACTTACAAAATGCAATTGAAATTGAAAATACACAATGCAATTCAGATTGAAATATCCCAGTTCCAATCCAAATTATTCACAAAGTGCAATTGAAATTCAAAATACTTACAAAATGCAATTGAAATTGAAAATGCTTACAAAATGTACGGTAGATTCAAACGACTCATGTGGATTGACAATACTTACAAAAAGCAATTTAGATTGAAAATACTTGACAAATGTAATTTAGATTCAAAATACCCACAAAATGCAATTGAGAATCAAAATATGTGCAAAATGCCCACCAAACAAAATGCAATTTAGATTCAAAATTCGTGCGAAATGCGGTTTTGGTTGAAAATACTTACAAAATGCAATTGAAATTCAAAATACTCACTAAAATGCCCTGACGCCTGCATTGAAAGACTTACTAAAAAGCAATTTAGATTGTCAATCTTTACAAAATGCAATTGAGGTTGAAAACAATCGCGAGATGTAATTTAGATCGAAGAGACTTACAAAATGCAACATAGATCAAAAATGCCTTAAAAAAATATGGTAAAAGGGAATTTAGATACACGGTGATTCGAGTAACAAAAACAGTGCGGGAATCTTAAAGAGAAAAGGAAATAGAAGGAAAAGAGGAGAGGAGAGGGGAGAGAGGAGAAGGTCCGCCCCAAAGGGAAGGGACAAAAAGGGGAAAACGGACCCAGCTCAGGAATCCCTCGGGGTCGCCAACGCCCGAACTCACCAGCCGTGAGCCCCTGAGGGTGTAGCATTATCGACGGTGCACCAGAAGTGGTGGGGCTACATACACCCTGCCTCCTTAAGGGCCTTGAGCACAAGGCAGGAGGTAAAAGGAAAAGAAAAAGAAGGCTGACCCCTCGCAGAAGGAGGGAATCAGAAAAGATGAGACAAGGGCCAATGAAGGCGGGAAAGGAAGAGACTCCCTAGGCCTCGGATACCCTAATACCGTCGGGGTCGGAAGAGAACAAGAGTTGACCAAGGGAGGTCGACAGGAAAGAAGAAAGAGAGGAGCCGGCACAAGTAAGTGGAGGCATTTAAAGAGTAAGTGAGTACGTTTCGCTTACGCATTGGGTTATGCTGAACCTGCAGGTACCCCATATGTGTAGGTTGGTGTTAATGGGACCTTATTTTCGGTACAAAACTGGAATGGGATCTTAGCAGAATAATAAAGGGAGGGATCTCTAATTTAATAAATTGCACAATTACATGAATTTTGCAAAATATGTTATTTGGTATGTCTGAGCGGTAGATACACAATTCTACATTGAAACGGTTGAGCTACATCTACTTGTATGGGAGCAACGGGTACAATATTGAACGATTCCACGTCAACGTCACACCGAGGTACAAATAGTGAAGACAACGTGGTCATGTAGCCCCGTGTACTTTGGGTGTGTGTAGAATCTGTCTGATAACCGGTGTTTATTGTGATGGCTGTATTAATGTGTGTTATCTGTTTCTAATTCAAGTTAGGACTGCAGACGATAATTTCAAGTAATTCCTCCTTGCGCTAACAAAATGATACCGTCCACGACACCTAGCTGTGAACTTTGCTACTACTAGATGCCATCGCAACCAGCGCCTGGTGACGAACGTTGGAACTTAAGAGCATTAATAAAACCTAATCTACAAATTTTGCTTCACACAAGTTTAGTTAGTGGAAGGTTCCTTTACATGCCATAAATCTAATGACATGGGCTCGCCGACTTTACTTCCCCTACGAAGGAAGGCATACGAGTGATTTTTAACGCTCTCAAAAAATTCCGACGACTTCAGCCGGGTTTGAACCTACGACCATGGGCATAGAAGCTACTGCTTATAATAAAACAACGAAAAGCATGATACTTGGTACATGTTATGAGAGGCGAAAAATACATATTACTACAACTAATTATTGAAGGGTAAATTCAAGGAAAAGGGTCTATTGAAAGACCATGAAACTCGTGTCTAGCGGCTTCGGTGGCGTAGTTGGTAGCGTGCTGAGCTTCTATGCCCAAGATCGCGGGTTCAAACCCGGCCGAAGTCGTCTGATTTTTTTTTGGAGCGATAAAAATCCCACAGTATGCCTTCCTTCTGAGGGGAAGTAAAGCCGGTGGTCCCACGTCATAGATTTATGGCATGTTAAAGAACCTTCTACTAATTACACCTGTGTGAAGCTAAATTATAGGTTAAACATTTGACAAACGCTCGTAGGTTCCGACATTCGTCGCCAGGAGCCGACTGCGGTGGCATTTGGTAACCAAGTTCTGAAGTAGTAGTCGTTGACGGCGGCGTTTGGTGGCATAAGTAGGAACTATTTGAAAAAAAATCAATGTCTGCAGTCCTTACTCGAATTGAAAACTGATAACACACACTAATACAGTCATCACAATTAACACAGGTTATCATACAGATTCTACACACACCCAAAAGTACACGGAGCTACATGACCGCGTTGTCGCAGCCCCTAAACTGACGAACCAACCAACCAAACTCGTGGCTGAAGAATATCCGAAAATGGCATTGTTGCACATCAGAAGAGGCCTTTCATGCAACAATGTCAAGATCACAGCTAGCTATATGGATCGTCAACCTCCGTTTGGAGACGACTTCGTAAGAAGAAGAATGTTTCAACTACTATCACCTTTGATAATAGTCTACGAACTCTTTTTATAGCAGCTGGTTAATGTATAGACCACTATCCTATTAAGTGTTAATAATAGACAAGTTAGCGATCGGCCTGTCACCATCCCCAGTTGTATCTGCTAATTTAGTGTGTTGAGCACCCAGACACCGTCCTTGTGACGGTAGAGGAATGATCTCTCGCAGAGAACGTGAGTGAAGCCATCCTGGGAGGATAAGCGTTAAAAATAATGTGTTTATTTGTTTGCAGAGCTGTCTGCGATTTTGGAGACATATTCTTGAGCGCTTGAAAAGAATACTTTTCATTTTATCTTTATCAAATTATTTGGTTGCCACGGTGGGTGAGTGGTTATCGTGTCGGACTACCAACCCCAAGCTTGCAAGTTCACTCCTGGCCGTGGTAAGTGAATTTTGAAGGCGACAAAAACCACGATACTCATGTCATACGTTGTTGGCATGTTCAAGAACCCATTTGAATTCAGTAGGCCGTGTTCATAACAGCAACATTTTTTGAGGTTGTCTAAAAAAGTCATTTTGTTATCTATGGATGTTGGCAACCCTCGCATCTTTTATTTTTAAATAAAATCTACATTGCGGCGTAGTCGTTACGTAAAAAAAGTGAAGAGTTAAAACTAATATGTTGTGTCTGTTTCATTTATTCATCAAACGAATACAATCAAATATCTAATAGAAGTTATCTAAAACTAATATAAAAGAAGCCTACTTCAACAAAATTAATCTCGGGATTTTCCGCCAACACAAAGTTCCTTCTTTCTCTACTAGAAAGCACTATAGAGTCAAGGAGCTTAGATATCTATCCTCCTTGACTTTCATAGCGCTCCAAGGAGCGATAAAATTCGGCATGCAAGCTGCCCTCTGGGCGTCAATTAACAAAGCTTGTACCCACCATCCGAGTCCATACGATATCACCATCATCATCATCATCATCATCATCATCAAAGAATTTGATTCCGGGCTCTACCAGGATTTGTTTTAAATTTATGAGGCTGCACTCAGCCTCGTGGGCAAAAGACACTGGTTCCAACCCCACCTCAGACATCTTGGAAAAGTGAAGTCTCCATGGTTACCCCACTTGTACTTCAGGAAAATGCCGGGAAGGTTCCTAACTTAAGGCCACGGGCGCCTCCTACCCCAACCTTAGTTTCGACGATTATCAATAATGCAAAATTTTCTCTTCGTCGTTTCCTTTGCGATCACAATCAATTATTGAATGTTAAATTATGAACGCCTAACACACATAACCTAAAAGATATGGCTCGATTAATTGCTTATTAAAAGCTTTAATGCGCCAAATTAGCACACTTAGCTACGGGTGTTAAGGCGTCTCATTCTGAAACTAGTTTCGTGTGTCTTGTGACCTCGAAAGAAATGCAGGCTAAACATTGGTGGTAACTTGTTTGTTTTTGCTGTTTTCGTTCATCATCAGCCCCATGAACTTGGTGTGTTCAATATGTCTGATAACCTGTGTTTATGTGGTATTATTTGAGGGTGGTGATTTTTAGCATTTTTAAATCACAAATTTAGGTTGTTTTTGATTCATTTAGGGGCTTTAAGTCATCATGGTCATGTACTTAATTGTGGAATTTGTCTGATAACCAGTGTTATTGTGATGGCTGTATTTCTGTATGTATTTGTAATTCAGAAGTGGATTGGAAAGGAGGCGGCCGTGGTCTTAATTTAAGATCCATCCCGACATTTGCCTGGAGTTGAAGTGGGAAATTACGGAAAATAACTTCCAGGATGGCTGAGGTAGGAATCTAACTCACCTCTTCTCAGTTTTGCCTCACGAGGCCGACTGTACCTCGTTCCAGCCCTCAGACCAGAATTAAATTTCTTGGCAAAGCCGGGAATCGAACCCGGGACTCCCCGGTTACAGCCAAGAGACCTGGGACCACTACGCAACTTGTAAATGTGTAAACTTAGTTGGCTCCTGAATACTCTTACGTTAAAGTTCGCTAATCAAAAAAGCAAAACACAAAAATCAGAAAGCGAAACAAAAAGCAAAACACAAAAAGCAAAACACAAACACAAAAACAAAAAGCAAAACACAAAAACAAAAGGCAAAAATAAACAAAACACACAAACAAAACAAAAAGGAAAAGGGCAACACAAGAATACAAACAATACAAAACGCAAAAAGAAAACAAACAAACGAAACAAAAGGAAAACTGAAAGAAACTAAACGATAAGCAAAAAGCAAAACACAAAAATCAAATAGCAAAATACAAAAACTAAACAAATAAAAAAAGCAAAACACAAAAAAAAAATCAAACAAAAATAGCCAATAGCAAAACACAAAGACAACAAACAAACCGCAAAAAGCAAAACACAAAAAAAAAAAAACAAGCAAAGAAACAAAAATTTAACACAAAAAAACTACAGAAAAATGATACAAATTTCAAAAACAATGCAGCATTTCTACTAATTTATGCAGATAGGCCTACCTACATTTTAGAACTCCGTTTGGCGCATTTAAAGAAAGTGTTGAATTAAGGAAGATTGTAGGAACCAGTTCCACCGGAGGCAGCACAGCGGAGCAGAGCCTCGCCCAGCTGATCGTGCGCTCCGTGACGACCGCCCAAACATGTCAAGGCGATAAAACAAAACCGATTTTCGCTTTCCTTTTCTATCAGCCACTACTTCACAGAGAAGGTGCCGACAGAAGATCTGCTTTCTCAAGGCTGGTCAATTGAGGCCACCCACGCCAAGCATTCATTCATTGAGCTGCCCGAGTCTGCCGAGAGATGGCGGGAAAGTTCACGAGAAAATGGAGCATGTGCAGGTCTTTTTTTTTTTTGTCTCTCTCGATCTGGTTTAGAAGGGTTGCCACTAGAGGGAGACTGAAGGGACAGCAGCCTCCTAAGATATTCCCTTTGAAATCCGACATTGAAAATTGAGTTTTTTTTTTTTTTTTGCGTAATTCATCTTCTTTCAGTAGATCTGTCTGCAGACAGGTTTCAACTTGACGTCCTCCATTTCTCTCTGTCCTGATCATCTTCTTTCATTTGCTTGTAACTTCTTCCCTTCTTCACATATTTTAACATTCCAAGCATGGTGGCGCAGCGGTCAAACTGTTGGCCTCTCACCACGGCAGATCGGGTTCGATTCCCGGTCAATGCATGTGAGATTTTCAAAGTGAAATGCCATGTCCTGTGGTTCGGATTCCCCGTAAAAAGGAGGTCCCGTGGCTTATGATACCGCGATTAACGGTCACGTAAAACTACAATCTTCCTTTCGTCTTCTTCCTCTCCCTCTTCTTCCTTCCATGATTCTTTGTACTAAGGGTGTTCAAATGAAAAGGTACGAAACGATTCTGTGGGTACAATTTATTCGTTATTCAGAAGCAATCACCACAGACCTGTGCACAGGTGTCCCATTGCTTCACTAGCCGCAGTATTCCCTGTTCCCAGAAGTCTTGTGGTTGTGACAGGAGCCAATCCTGTACGGTGTCCTTTAGTTCGTCGTCCGATTGGAAACGTTTTCCCTTGATATGATCTTTTAACTTACCAAACAGATGGAAGTTACAGGGTGACAAGTCTGGGTTGTAGGGCGGATGCTCAAGTTGCTCCCACTTGAACGTGGCCAATACACCTTGTGTGACGTTAGAGACGTGTGGGCGAGCGTTATCATGGAGCAGAATCACTCCCTTCGTGAGCAGTCCAGGTCGTTTGTTCTTGATGGACTTGCGTGGGCTACGGAGTGTAGCACAATACACGTCACTGTTAATAAGTCGTCTCAAGGGAAAAAGTTTCCAATCTGACGACGAATTAAAGGACGCCGTACAGGATTGGTTCCTGTCATAACCACAAGACTTCTGGGAACAAAATCATGCAGCTAGTGAAGGAACGGGACACCTGTGCACAGGCCTGTGGTGATTACTTTTGAATAAAGAATAAATTGTACTCACTGTATCGTTTCGTACCTTTTCACACCCCTCATAGTAGACAATTTCTACGTAGTATGTGACCCATCCAAGATGTTTTGACTTTTCTGTATCATCGTCGTAAAACGACTCTCCTCTCCTATCCTTCCTAGCACCTCCTCAGCTCTCATTCTATTGCGTTATTCAAACTATTTTATTTTAATTGACAGGTATGATTTGTTTGCGGAGAGGGGGAGGGGGAGGGGGAGGGGGGAGGGGGAGGGGAGGAGACAAATATGCGCACCTAGTTACCAGGCCAATAAGTGCAAGCGCACTAACAAGGAGACAGCTCCTACTCGACATCAACGATTTCGTACACATTTATGGTGCTTACATTGGCTTGCCATATTTTATGGTGAGTGAAACCGGGATACATTAATATTGGATGGCCTTACCGGATGATCTGGGGGGTATGCCCCCCCCCCCCTCATAGTAGAGCGGGGGTCCAGGGGAAATGTTCTAAAATTTAGAAGCAAAGTGGTGAGTTTTAAGCCTTTTTAAAAAATCCTCGCAATTGACGGGAGGGGGGAATCTGGCACCCTAAATTGTTAGTTCTACACACCTTTTAAAAATAATAAAGGAATTTTTGCTACATAAAAATACATAATTTTTCCTTTTTAATGTTTTTTTTCTGGTCTACCATCTAGAAAGAAGTGTTAATAATAGTACATTATGCAACGAGCCTATAATGGCAATAATTAAGACACGAGTTTTATAATTTCCATACGAGAGTCTTAATTACCATTATAGGCGAGTTGCATACGACTGTTTATGTTCGACGATAATTATAACTTTATTACATGTTTCAACATAAATATTCATAAATATCTGTTCAGTAACTAGAATTTTGTGCTCGGGTGGTGCGCTAGGTAGCACATCTCCCTGTTCCAAGCTCTCTGGCCGGCCGACGCATGCGCTCTAAGTGCTTCAATGCCAGATGTGCAGATCGTGAACCAGTATTCAGCAAAACTGTCACCGTAGTCGTTTGAAATCAACGCGCCGAGTAGAAATTGGATTTAGGTATATTAAGGTACAGTGCTATTTCTTGTCTCATATTCACCAGTTTATTTACGCGAACATTTGGACGGTGCACTTTCGGTAATTTATACAGACATGTTGGATTTTGAGAGCATGCGCGAAGGTATCCTTATCTAATTGGTCAAAAAATTTGTTTCTTGAGCTGTGATTGGTGGGAGAAACTGTTTCATAATGAATAATAGTGTTATAATGACCATCATTATGATACAGTTTTCAGACACATAATAGTCAGGGTCGAACATAAAATAAAATTTAAAATAATTCATAAAATTGTTTAATTGAACAATTACTAAGCCTTATTTTTTGAAAAACTACAACATTTTATCTAACTACAAAAACAATTTAAAAAAACTTTGTCAAACTAAAAAAACAATTAATGAGTTAACAACGTTAATCTTTGCTTTCAAACCACTCATTTTTGACTTTACTTTTTTCAAAATGTCTTTTTTAAGCTTGACCTTTTCATAAAATGCATAGCAAGAGAGGCCAAAGTTTATACTTTTTCCATCTTACAGCCGTTTTCCGGGACATTGATAAAACCTGGCGGTACACTGGGACAAGAACAAAATACCGGGACTGTCCCGGTCAAACCGGGACGTATGGCAAGACTAAATATACAGGGTTTGGCCAGAAATGAAAATAACAGAAATGGGAGCTCCAGATGGGCAAGCGTTTAGAAAAGGTAGCATTTTATCATTTCAAATCATCTTGTCGACTTCATCGTTATGCTTTGTTCTACCGTTATGCGTTACGGTTACGGCGTGCATGACGTCATCATGTTGTTCTGTGCATATGCACCGAATCTGAGTTAACTCCTGGGGTCTGGCGTTATGCGATACGGAGACGGAGAGTGCGTGACGTCATGCAGCAGACTGACTTATCTTTTTGTCGCGGGTCGGGCGAGTTATGAACCACGTACAGTGGCTTAGAAAAGTATAAGGACACCCGCGTAAAAGTGTAGATGGACATCTGCCCAAATACCTTTCCATATCAAGTCACGTGATACGCATGGGGTTTTATGTATCAAAACTGAATAGTTTGGGTGAAAACTAGAACTCAGTAGGTCTTAAATATAATAAGTTATTTATTATTTTGTGTTTTAGTGTGTGAATAAAATTGAAGAAATATTTGGTTGGTTCCTCAGTTTAGGGGCTGCGACAACCCGGTTATGTAGCCCCGTGTACTTTGGATGTGTGTAGAATCTGTCTGATAACCAATGTTAATTGTGATGACTGTGTTAGTGTGTGTTATCTGTTTTCAATTCAAGTGAGGACTGCAGACATTGTATTTTTTCAAGTAGTTCCTACTTTTGCCGCCAAACGCCACCGTCAACGACCACTAGTTCAGAACTTGGTTACCGGATGCCACCGCAGTCGGCTCCGGGCGACGAACGTCGAAACCTCAGAGCGGTTGTCAAATGTTTAACCTATAATTTAGCTTCACACAGGTGTAATTAGTGGACGGTTCTTTAACATGCGATGACATGAGACCGCCGGCTTTACTTCCCATCCGAAGGAAGGCATACTGAGGGATTTTTAACGCTCTTAAAAATCTGACTACTTCGGCCGGGTTTGAACCCGCGATCTTGGGCATAGAAGCTCAGCATGTTACCAACTACGCCGAAGCCGCAAAAATAAATATTTTAATATAAACAATAAATAACTTGCCAAACAATTGGGGTACAATTTGGTACAAATGCTGCTCTACCAATAAGATTTCAGCATTAGAAGTCAATTTTATTCTAAGAAGAGTTCTGCATGACCCAGCTGGGTTGGAACATCTGATGTCTAAAAGGTCGAATTACGGAAAAATCATGAATTGGTCTACTGTCCTAGAATAATTACAATTTTCCGCCTCATTGACTTGTGGTTGCACAGTTCTATTATTTATGCTCCTGCCTGCCTTCCCAACAGTTGGAGGCAACAATGAACCTTCAATAATCAGTCAGTGAGGGATTGTTGCTTATTTACAGTTCATTAATTTATTTACTTTGACCTTTAAAATATTTAAATGGCGGCTTCGGTCATAGATTTCTGGCATGAAAGCAACGGTAAACTACAGCCGTAACGCTCTTCCCGAGGATATGCACCTCTCTATGCATAATTACATGTGATGATGGCCTCCTCCCTTGTAAAATTTCAATCCGGAGGTAAACTAGTCCCCCGTTCGGATCTCCGGGTGAGGACTACTTGAGAGGGGGTTAACATCACAGAAGTGACAAAGAGGAAATCTGACATTCTACGGATCGGAGCGTGGAATGTTACAAATCTGCTAGGAAGTGGAAGGTTAGAAAACTTAGAAAGGGAAATGGATAGGTTGAGGTTGGATTTGGTTGGGATTAGTGAAATGCGGTGGCAGGAAGAACAGGATTTTTGGTCAGGTGACTAGGGTCATTAGCACTAAATCAAACAATGGCCAAGCAGGGGTTGGTCTCATATTGAGTAGGAAACTGGACAGCGGGTGGAATATTATGAGCAATATAGTGAACGGTTTATTGTAGCAAAAATCAATACTAAATCTACGTGCACCACAGTGGTACAAGTCTATATGCCTACCAGTCAAGCTGATGATAAAGATGTTGAAAAGGTCTACGAAGAAATATATGAAATTCTAAGGTATATCAAGGGTGATGAAAATGTTATAGTAATGGGAGATTGGAATGCTGTGGTAGGAAAAGGAAGAGAAGGGAAGATAGTGGGAGATTTCGGATTAGGTGAAAGGAATGATCGAGGAAGTAGGCTGATGAAATTCTGCACCGAGCATGAATTTGTCATAGCTAACACCTTATTCAATAACCACAATAGAAGAATATACACATGGATGAGCCCGGGAGATACAGGGCGTTACCAAATCGATTTCATTATGGTCAAGCAGAGGTTTCGAAACCAGATTTTGGATTGTAAAACATATCCTGGTGCTGACAAACTCGGACCACAATCTGGTTGTTATGAAATGCAGATTAAAGTTTAAGAAACTGAAGAAAAGTCAAAAGCCAAAAAGGTGGGCTATTGACAGACTGAAAGTGAAGGATGCAAACGTAAGATTCAAGAGGAGTATAAGGGAAGGACTAATGAAAAACCCTAAACAAACTTCAATTGCAGACGAATGGGCACTTTTGAAGAATGAAATAATAAAATCCGCAGAAGAAAACATTGGTAGGAAAGAAAGAATAGGTAAAAAAAAAAAACCGTGGATCACTCAGGATATACTAGAATTAATGGATGAAAGGCGGAAACACAAGAATGTAAGAGATGAAAAGGGGAAAGCAGAATACAGACGTCTGAGAAATGAGGTTAACAAGAAGTGCAAGGAAGCGAAAGAAGAATGGTTGAAAGAGAAATGTGCAGGTATAGAAAATTGTCTGAAATTAGGAAAAGTAGACACAGCTTATCGAAGGATTAAGAATACTTTTGGGAAAAAGAAGACTAAGTGCTGTAATATTAAGGACACAAATGGAAAGGCCCTAACAGATAGGGAAGAAAAGGTTGAGAGATGGAAAGCTTACATAGAGTGTTTGTATAAGGGAAGGGAGATTGAGAATCATGAAATGGAAAGAGAGGAGGAAATTGATGAGAATGCAAAAGGAGATTTAATATTGAGATCTGAATTTGACAAGAGCATTGGAGGACTTAAGCAGGAACAAAGCACCAGGCATAGATGACATACCGATTGAGTTGCAACGTTGCATAGGTGATGAAGGTCTGTTTAGGTTATTTCACTTGGTGTGTAGGATTTATGAGACAGGTGAGGTACCCCCTGATTTCAAGAAGAATATTATCCCTATACCAAATAAATTGGGAGCTGACAGATGTGAAGATTACCGTATAATCAGCTTGATTACTCATGCTTCAAAGATCCTGTCTAAAATAATTTACAAGAGGATGGAAAGCCAGATAGAAACGGAGCTGGGTGAAGATCAGTTTGGTTTCAGGAGAAATGTAGGAACAAGGGAAACTGTACTATGTCTTAGGCTGATTTTGGAAGGTAGAATAAGGAAAGGTAAGAGAACGTTTATGGCATTTGTAGACTTAGAAAAGGCTTTTGATAACGTTGATTGGACTAAATTGTTTTGACATTTTGAAAACTATTGGAATAAAGTACAGGGATAGGAGGGTGATATACAATCTATACAGAAACCAGACAGCAGTCATTCGAGCTGAAGGACAGGAGCGAGAAGCTGGTATTCAGAAAGGTGTAAGGCAAGGCTGCAACTTATCACCCATACTTTTCAATCTTTACATTGAACAAGAAATGAAGGAAATTGTAGAAAAATTTAAAGTGGGAGTGAAGATTCAAGGAGAAATAATTTCAACTCAGATTTGCTGATGACATCGTTATCTTGGCTGACACGCCTGAGGATTTGAATGAGTTTTTGAATGGTATGGACTCAGTTTTAAAAGAATACATGATGAAAATTAATAAATGTAAAACAAAAATACTGGAATGCAGCCGAAATGAACCAGAAACCTCTATGGACATCAAATTGGCAGGTGAAAAGCTGAAGGAAGTAGGAGACTTCTCATACTTAAGTAAAATAACCAGTGATGGACGAAGCAAAGTGGATATAATAAAGTAGGTTGGCTCCGGCAAGGAAAGCATTTCTACAGAAAAGGAATCTGTTGACATCGAACATAGATTTAGGTATTTGGAAGTAATTTTGGAAGCTTTTGTCTGGAGCGTGGCACTCTATGGAATTGAAACTTGGACTATTGGTGCAGCAGAAAAGAGGAGAATTGAAGCATTTGAAATGTGGTGTTACAGAAGAATGATGTAAGATCAGATGGGTAGATAGGGTAACAAACGAAGAGGTATTAAGACGAGTGGGAGAGGAGAGATATTTCTGGCGACTGCTAATGAAGAGAAGAGATAGGTTAGTAGGACACATACTAAGACACCCAGGAATAGCAAGCTTAGTGATGGAACGAAGGGTTGAGGACAAGAATTGTAGGGGTAGACGAAGGTTAGAATATGTTTAACAGATTTTCTCGGATGTAGGGTGTGGTAGCTATGTAGAGATGAAACGATTTGCACAGGACAGGGAGGCATGGAGTGCCGCATCAAACCAGTCAAGAGACTGAAGACTAACAATAACAAAGAACCTTCCATTAATTACACTTGTATGAAGCTAAATTATAGGTTAAATTAGACCAACTCTATTAGGTTCCAACGTTCGTCGCCAGGAGCCGATTGCGGTGACATCTAGTAACCAACTTCTGACTTAGTAGTCGTTGACGGTGGCGTTTGGAGGCAATAGGAAGAAATACTTGAAAACTCAAAGTCTCCAGTCCTTACATGAATTAAAAACAGATAACACACACTAATACAGCCATCACAATAATTAACACTGGGTATGCGACAGATTCTACACACACCCAAAGTAGACGGGGCTACGTGTCCACGTTGTCGCAGCCCCTAAACTGAGGAACCAACCAACCAAACCAAAATATTAAATGTTCCAACCCAGCTGGGTCAAGCAGAACATGTCCTCTGACACTCCCGGTACTAAAAGCCATACGCTAAATATTTCGTAAATAAATCCGCCACCGGATAAGTGGCTGATTAGCAGTGGTAAAGAGGGACCCCATGAAAGTGATAGTGTTTGCCCTCCTTCGGGAAGATTAATAAGGGGAGAGGAGGGTTGAAGGAGGACGGGGGGGGGGGGGACCCCTGAATTAACCAATTACAATTGCTTACAATTGCAAGGACTTTGTGAAGAGAATGGGGTAGGAGAAATTGCTTAATAGGTTAATGAGTTTGGCTGTAGAAGGTAAGAGAAGGAGAGGTAGATCTAGGAGGTGATAGGTTCAGTGTTGAACGATTTCAAAGTGAGCGGTGTAGAAGCAGAGGAAGCCACAGTGCTAACTGCTGATAGGGGATCATGGGCGGGGGAGAGGGGGGGGGGGGGGGGAGGGAGGAGGTAGGGCAACTTATTCGCAAACAGTGGTTTGTAGACTAAACTGGATACTGAAAGGCAAAACGGTCTGGTTGGTTGGTCCCTCAGTTTAGGGGCTGCGACAACGCGGCCATGTAGCCCCGTGTACTTTGGGTGTGTGTAGAGTGCCTGATAACCGGTGTTAATTGTGATGGCTGTATTAGTGTGTGTTATCTGTTTTAATTCAAGTAAGGACTACATACATTGCATTTTCAAGTAGTTCCAACTTTTGCTACCAAACGCCACCGTCAATGAACAACTAGTTCTACACTTTGTTACTAGATGCCACCGCAGTCGGCCCCTGGTGACGAATGTTGGAAGCTAACAGCATTAGTCAAAGAAACCCATAATTTAGCTTCACACAGGTGTAATTAGTGGAAGGTTCTTTATCATGCCATAAATCTGTGACATGGGACCGCCGGCTTTACTTCCCCTCCGAAGGAAGGCATACAGAGGGATTTTAAAGCTCTTAAAAAATCCGACGACTTCGGCTGGGTTTAGACCCACGACCTTGGGCATAGAATCTCAGCATCCTACCTACTACGCCACCGAAACGGTCTCAAATGAAAATTTGTGTACTGTATGTGGGACTTGAAGCCTCCCGTGGCTTAGGCGGCAGCACGCCGGCCTCTCACCGCTGGGCCCGTGGTTCAAATCCCGGTCACTCCATGTGAGATCTGTGCTGGACAAAACGGAGGCAGACAGGCTTTTCTCCGGGTACTCCGGTTTTCCCTGTCAACATTTCATTCCAGCAACACTCTCCACTATCATTTCATTTCATCTGTCATTCATTTAATCTTTGCCCCAGAGGAGTGCGTCAGGCCTCGGCAGCCGGCACATTTCATATCCTCGCCGTTAGATGGGGGGCTTCTTTCATTCCTTTCCTGACCCGGTCGGAGACTGGAAGCAGGCTGTGGATTTTCATTTTCATGTGGGACTTACTCATATATGCTCTGAGTAGATTCATCTCTTAGTGTGAACCATTTTCTTCTAAAATTTCTTTACGTTCTGCGATACTTTCTCCGAATCACCTGTTTGCAGTGGGAAAGTGCACGTGTCATTCCTTTGCACCTTCACACACATTTAATTTTGAGCGGAGAGTGAGTGACCTTTCACCAACCAGGAGAATGGTCCACACAATGGAGCGAGATAAAGCAAGGTCAGTCACGACTTTCGGTGGAGGAGGTCCCTTTAAAGGATGAATGACCTGGATTGTAGGAAATAAATGCCTTTCTTTCAGTAACTGTCAATCCAGTAAAACCTCATTCGTCGTGTTTAGCATTGTAAAAATCTCAAATTTTGCATTTAAATTTGGAAATTAGTGTCTTGTGGAATCTAGGAAGTTACAATAATAATTTTATATAAATAATTCATGCTTTTGGGCTAATGCCGTGTGTATATTTAATTTAAACCATACGTTTCGGAGAAACTTTGCCTCCTTTTTCAATGGAAATAAACAATGTGGCCAAAGAAAGTATATCAATGAGATTACAAAAAATATAGACTACTCTGTCCGCCGTTCCACCATGGTCCATACAGTTATTTCTGGCAGCTGCTCTCTGGTGACGAACAGAGGAATTTATCTATTTTTTTTGTAATCTCATTGATATACTTTCTTTGGCCACATTGTTTATTTCCATTGAAAAAGGAGGCAAGGTTTCTCCGAAACGTATGGTTTAAATTAAATATACACACGGCATTAGCCCAAAAGCATGAATTATTTATATAATAATCCGGGCCGTGGAAGCCTTAATATGCAAATAATAATTTTATTAATGCAGCCAATGGCCATGTACTTTTCTTTTCAGGACGGGTCAGGGAAGGGATATTTGAAGAAAATCGGCCGTGGACCTATCAAAAGGAACCGCCCCGGCTTTTGCCTGGTAGTTTTTTTTTTCGTATGGCCTCGGGTGCCTGGTGCAAGCTTTGCTATTTGACACCCAGAGGGTAGCTTGCATGTCGAATTTCGTAGTTCCTTGACTATGAAAGTCAAGGACGTTAGATGTTAGATATCTAATCTCCTTGAACACAATAGCGCTTTCTAGTAGAGAAATGAGGAACTTTGTGCTGGCGGAAACTCCCTAGATTAATTTTGCCATTATGAACTCTGCCTACTGAATTCAAATGGGTTCTTTGACATGCCAACAACGTATGACATGCGTATCGTATTTTTGCCGCCTTTCAAAAATCACTTACCACGGTCAGGGGCGAACCTGCAATCTTGGGGTTAGTAGACCGACACGCTATCTTTCACCCACCGTGGGAAGCTTGCCTGGTAGTGAAAATGGGAAACCACGAAAACCATTTTCAGGACGGCCGAAGTGGGATTCGAACCCACACTCTCCCGATGCCAGCGAGGCACGAGGTAGCGCGTTAGCGCTCTCGGCCTCCGCTGCCGGTGGAATCTAGGATGTTCAGACCTACGATATTATGGAAATTTATTTATATGTGCTTCGTCCCGGAACATTTATGAATGCATTACGTGACAAGTGCCACCTTTTCGATGTCAATGAACTACGACCTACCGTATATCCGTTTTAAGTCTCGGCATGATGGGTTAAAATCACTGACTGGACTATTAATAATGCGTTATCCGCATCCGCACGACTTTTTTCCGCATTCGCACGTTTGTTATTCGAATGTACTGGCATTACAATATTTTCTTTTTAAGTTAGGTAAAGCATAAATTACTAAAGCAATATATTTAGACATTTGAGGAAAAATTCGTTCCCTTAGGCTTCGTATGTCATTTGCTATCTTTAAAATGAAAGTTACACAGCCAGAATTGCAACCCTTTCCTGTCCGGAATATTAATTATGCTTAATGACACAATTTGAATGAGATTACCTTAAATAATCTTACATTTGTCATGAAAAATACTTAACGGAAAAATATGATATGTCAAAAACATCCGGGTCTTAGTAACGCTATCCAACAAGTTCAGATTGTATTCTAAAAATTATCCGCATATTTTATCCGAACATTATCCGCAGCGTATCCGCACAGCCATGCAAACTGTTGCGGATATCCACATCCGCGCAGGGCTTTAACTATTTATTATACTAGCAGTAGTACCCGGCTTCGCCCGGTGGAATGATGATAATGTTTTAAGGTCTCCTTAGAAATATAATGGACTTAAAATCTAAGTCATTTGCCCCCAAAGACAATGAGGGAGTAATATCTAGGTCATTTGCCCTTTTGATAAGGATGATAATAAAAACTGCTGTTGAATTGACACGCCAAACTTACAAACTACCGTAATAGAAATACATATTTCAAAATTCACAGGCGAGGAAGACTTATTGTGTGTGGTGATTAATGGTGTAATGGGCGTAACATCTACTGTAGGTCATTTGCTCTTATGATGAGGATAGTAAGGGAAACTACTACCGGTATTGAATTGACACTTCAACGTATAATGTACACAATGTACTGTAATAAAAATAACTATATGGCGGCTTCGGTGGCGTATTTGGTAGCATGCTGAGCTTCTATGCCCAAGATAGCGGGTTCAAACCCGGCCGAAGCCGTCGGATATTTTAAGAGCGTTAAAAATCCGTCAGTATGCCTTTCTTCGGAGGGGAAGTAAAGCCAGCGGTCCCATGTCAGATTTATGGCATGTTAAAGAACCTTCCACTAATTACACCTGTGTGAAGCTAAATTGGATAGGTAAACAATGCGCATAGATGTCTACGTCCGTTGCCAAGAGCCGACTGCAGTGGCGTCTAGTAGCTAAGTTCCGAACTTGGCCTAGTAATCGTTGACGGTGGCGCTTGGCGGCAAAAGTACGAACTATTTGAAGAATTCTAAGTTGCAGTTTGTACTTGAATTAAAAAACAGATAACACACACTAATACAGTCATCACAATTAACACCGGTTATCAGACAGATTCTGCACACACCCAAAGTACACGGGGCTACATGACCGCGTTGTCGCAGCCCCTAAACTTAAGAACCAACCAACCAAAAATAAATATTTTAAAAATCACAGTCGAGAAAGACTTTATGCGGCGGTGATTATTGGTATGATGCGCGTAACATCTAGGTCATTTGCTCTTATGATGATAATAATAAGGTAATGAAAAAATGACTACTAAACGAACATGGTGTTATTTTAAAACTGATATAGGTAATTCAGGTGTCTAGCTTCGATGTCTTCCAAAGTCTCAACCTTATTTTCTGGCTTAGGCCTGTACTGGATGCGTCTAGTGAAAGAGCGTACTGCTCGGCAAAGACAAAGAATATAGGTCCAAGCTGCACGAACCTGAGATGATCGCAGATGATGACGAAATATGATGACATGTTCGGGGTTCCCCGTCCTATACAGATTGACCGGGAATCACTCACTGTTTCGCAACGGCCCTGTGCTGGCATCAGCATAGACAGCAGGAGATAACACGGCGGGCTCTGGAATGTACACTCAAGTCACCTCGCGATGAATCAGCAAGCTATTCTCACAACTGACCCCCCCCCCCCAGGGTCTCACAACTTGTGGGACGTGGGTTGGCGACCACGGAACCCCAGCTGAGTCTGGCATCGCTTCTACTTCCTGGTGCCGGGCTCATTTCAGTTCTCTTTCCTGTCGGCCTCCCTTGGTCAACTCTTGTTCTCTTCCGACCCAGACTGTATTAGGGTATCCGAGGGCTAGGGAGTCATTCAATTTCCCGCCTTAATTGGCTTTGTCTCATCTTCCCTGATACCCTCATTCTTCGAGGGGTCTGCCTTCTTTTCCT
Organism: Meconema thalassinum; assembly: GCA_946902985.2. Lineage (NCBI taxonomy): Eukaryota > Metazoa > Arthropoda > Insecta > Orthoptera > Tettigoniidae > Meconema > Meconema thalassinum. Next base: position 104,972,581 of record OX336397.1, on the reverse strand, counting down.
TTTCATAATATCTCCTGTCTTCTGCTCAAGGCCCTCAAAGAGGCAGGGTGTGTGTAGACCCACCACTTCTGGTACACCCTCAAGGGCTCATGACTGGTGAGTTAGGAAGCTGGCAACCCCGAGGAATTCCTGAGCTACATGCAGGGAATGGAGTGGTAGGCCTATGTCAGAAATTTCAAGTGGACAGTGTCACGCATCGGGTTCCAAAGGGTAAGTAAGTATACACACTTTGTTTTCGATCGGTGAACGATGTAGATTTGTACCAAAGGGCCTTAATGCGGGAAATGGAGTGGTCTATCCGAAATTTCGAGTGAACAGTGTTACTCGTCGAGTTCCAAACGGTAATTATGTAAAATCTGGTCGAGATCGGTGAAACTGTAGTTTTGTGCCAAGGGCCAAAATGCAGGGAATGGAGTGGCCTGTCCAAATTTTAAAGTGGACAGTGTTACTCATCATCATCATCATCATCATCATCTTGTACAGTTTCCAGCCCCAGGCTGGGTCTGTTTGGAACATCGGGTTACTCATCGGGTTCCAAAGGGTAAGTATACACATTTTGTTTTCGACCGGGGAACGATGTAGATTTGTGCCAAAGGGCCTAAATGCGTGAAATGGAGGGGTCTGTCCGCAATTTCAAGCAGACAGTGTTACTCGCAGGGCACCAAAGGGTAAGAATACGAATTTTGGTTCTGATCGGTGAAACGGTGTAGATTTGGACCATAGGGCCTAAATGCAGGGAATGGGGTGGTCTGTCCGAAATTTAATGTTGACAGGATTACCCGCAGGGTTCCAAAGGGTAAGTACACAAATTTTGGTTCAGATAGGTGAAACGGTGTAGATTTGTATACATAACAGACAGACAAGACAGACAGACAGACAGACAAACTTTGTGCTTTATATATATAGATTATCATGGAGATGCATGTGCAACAAATTCTTGTCTGACGTAATTTAAGAATGGCGAGGTGCAAGAAACACTAATCCCCCTTCCGTCCAATCTTAACTTGACTGTATTTTGTGGAACGAAAAGATCACAGGCGAAATGAAGAAAAGCCGAGTGGCACTTCCAGGGAAACTCCAAACACAACAACTCATCTCTGAAGTCTTAACTCAACACGACTCAACGGCTTGCTGCTGGCTGTATCTGGGGCAATAGGTTCGCCCGCTAGCTAGGCTGTAACAGGGATGATAGACTCGCCCTTAGTTAGCTCGTAAACTGTCACCTCAGTAGTTGAATGGGCATGGTTGGAAGAAATTAAACGTAAAAACACTTATGTCTATCTTCAATACATCGCCCACTATATGCTCTCGCGGACTTTTTTGTAGAACTTTTCATGCTGAATAATTCTTACACTCATAGTATTTAGGTATGTTCAACGTTTTGCCCAGCGTAAGCTCACAAAGCGCTCGGACGACAGGTTTTTTTTCATACTTTTCCACTAAAATCGTTACTGCTCGACTTCCTTTGATCAAAAATTATTTTCTACAGAAATCATCCTCGAGATATCCTTTACAGAATGGTGAAAACCGTATCAAAATCCGCCCAGTGGTTCTCGAGTTTACCCGTAACATCCAAGAATCGGGGATTTTGTTTTATACTACGTAGCGATTCCGAAAATAAGGGTAACTCAACATAAGCGATGACCTCTCATTGAAACTTCTATTCTTATATCGTGTATACTAATCAATTAATCGATTATTAGGCATTTTCAATTAATCGATTATTCAGTCTTTTCGATTAATTTCAAAATTATTTGGTCACGAAATTCTATGATGAACTATGGGGTATATTAGGAGCAAGGAAGTTGTGGTAGTCAAGATAGGTTGAATTTTTGAACCGATCCCTTATACCCGATTCACCTTACCTGATATGAGAAAGTATTACAATGAACTCTATGGCAAGGGAAGCGCAGGTCACCGGAAGTGCAAGGTTAAGGACTGTCAAAGTCTCGTCTTCCGGTCATTTGGCGCACAATACAGAAGTAGCCCATTAACAGACATTTAATGAGATGGAAGAACTCAAGAGCTCACAACAGGCTGGTGTTCAACATGTTGTTCACTGAATAGACACTTTCACTCTTGTTGCAGGTTCCACCAAAAGGTTTGCTTCATTTTGAATATCGTGACTGAACGCTTCTCAAAGTTTGTGGAGGAACTTACGCCTCTTCGAGGAATTTCGGGAGTTTTTCTCAAGGAGCTGCGGACCTATCAGTCCCACCAAGGATACAAGAAGGCACCGCAATTCGAACGTTCTTTCGAAATACAGTTTTTTTTTAATAGTATAATGACGAAACTTCCTAGTTACGTGTTCCTCGTTCCATTAGGAATTCGTTTCGTATATTGTTGAACGCTGAAAAGTGGCCGTCCACATGTATTACATAATCACAAAGGGAGTGGTGTCAAAGCTTACGATTAAGTTGATGAATTGCGGTGAGGGGGAGTAAAATAAATTACTTAAATCATTTGACAAATAACAACAAAAAACGCTCTAAACGGGGTTTCAGCTACGCTTACATTGAAGGTAGAATTAAAGGTCATTTTTGTTTAACATATAAGTTGAATGTAAAGGCGATTGTTTCACTTATATAATTAGCTTAAGTTTTACCTTGTATGTTGAATGTAAAGGCATTTGTTTCACTTATAAAATTAGTAGAAGCATTACCTTGTAAGTTGAATGTAAAGGCGTTTGTTTCAGTTATAAAATTATCAGAAGCCTTACCTTCTAAGTTGAATGTAAAGGAGTTTGTTTCGCTTATAAAATTAGCAGAAGCCTTACCTTGTATGTTGAATGCAAAGGAGTTTCTTTCACTTATAAAATTAGTAGAAGCCTTACCTTGTAAGTTGAATGCAAAGGCATTTGTTTCACTTAAATTAGCAGAAGCCTTACCTTGTAAGTTGAATGCAAAGGTATTTGTTTCACTTAAATTAGCAGAAGCCTTACCTTGTAAGTTGAATGTAAAGGCATTTGTTTCACTTATAAAATTAGCAGAAGCCTCACCTTGTAAGTTGAATGTAAAGGCGTTTCTTTCTCTTATAAAATTAGCAGAAGCCTTACCTTGTAAGTTGAATGTAAAGGCATTTGTTTCACTTATAAAATTAGCAGAAGCCTTACCTTGTAAGTTGAATGCAAAGGCGTTTGATTCACTTAAATTAGCAGAAGCCTCACCTTGTAAGTTAAATGTAAAGGCGTTTTTCTCTCTTATAAAATTAGCAGAAGCCTTACCTTGTAAGTTGAATGTAAAGGTCATTCTTGTTTTACTTATAATATTAGCAGAAGCCTTGTGTAGCGAAGACAATTTGTTTCAGACAGTTTGATTGGTTGTGCCGTGAGAGCTGTACCACCTCCAACTCTTGTTGCAGACAGTCACTGATAAATGAATGTAAATTTAGGTCTGTAGTGCAGAACTTGATCTGTGTATAGAAAGTGTTTCGTTCTTGACCGAGCCAACTCCATATTGGGCCGGAACAAGTCGTGACTGACCGCCACGGGACAAGTAGCACCCTCCACTTTCACCCGTCACCCCTGGCCACACCCTCAACTCTTGTTTCAGACAGAGCCACGGATTCTTCCAGTTCCTATGAGTGTGTCAGAGAGTGAGATGTTATTAATTGTGGTTTGAAGTGGCCATCCACAACTACACACGATTATATATATAAATAAAGAAATTTAAATATATATAAAATATAGGAATACAAATAAAAACAATATCTAATAATAAGAATAGAATTAAATGAACTATGGCATTTGAAGCCATTTTTTCAGTATTGCCTTAGTAATTGAAATATAATGTTTTTCAGTCTGTCAACACGATTCTACCCTAATTCTGACCAAAAAATTAAAGATTTTAATAAATACACTTGAATGACCAGTTTCGATCGTCAAGTGATCATCATCAGATCATGGACACTTAGGCTATTAAATCTATGTTTATAAGTACTGTAGGTCTATGCGTCATGATATTTACAATATACATTATACACTTATTTAGTTGCAGTAATGATTATACTAGCAGAACTTTTCTAGATATGTGATTTTTGTAGAGAAATTTCAATACTTTCCTAGCCTAAATCTACTAAACCTTAATAGTTTCCATCCATACATACATCCATGTCGAATGAGAACAAGAGTTTACCAAGAAAGTTGGACACAAACAGAAATTATGATGTGCTCATCTGGGGATCCCTTGGTCACCAACTACGTTCCATTAATTGAATGTGGCTGGAAGGTTGACCTTTGCTTCCTAACCATCAAATGCGAGGTGTGTTGGCACGCAAAGACATGGAAACAGGCTCAAGCTAATACACCCTGCCAAATTCATATGAAAGTATAACCATTTTCTAAATCAGATATTTACAAATCCTAATGAGAGAGTAGAAAGTGAGTCTAATGATCGCAGCGCTTTTACTAGCTGACATGTAGATACCTGGAACTTGCGTGAGACCATTTAAATAAACACGGCAATAGGTGAGGTTATCAACCCGGTTACATACATTTACGACAGTAAATCACCTTTAAAATGTCAAATGGTTAGGGTAGGATTTTTAGCCTATTTTCAATTTTGAAAAAATAGGCTTATGAGATCACCTTTTGTCCGTGTGTGCGTGTGTGTGTGTGTGTGTGTGTGATTCGTGTGTGTGTCCCCCCCCCCCCCCCCCTAATAAAATCTAAACGGCAGGAGCGATTTCAATGAAACTCGGAAAGTTCATAGCACTATTTCCGGCGACCTCGACCGTGCCCTTCAAATTTTGTTACGACTCACCAATCCAACATGGTGGCTGTGCGAAATATTTCACCAGCATTCAATATCTCCGAAACTATTACCGATATTACCCTGACATTTTCAATGGTGATAGAGGGAACTACTATAAGTTCACTTATGTGACTTTTGAAAACCTGGTAACTACGAAACCAACATGGCGGCCAAGCGAATTTGCTACTTTAAATAGACGTTTCTCGCGATTTGACCAACCAAACGCAATGAAACTTGGTACAGTATATGTTTATATACATTGTAATGCACCGACATCTAACTTCGTTCAATTGTTTACATAATCACAAGCTGGCGGATGTGCGAAATATTTCACCGGCATTCTATATCTCTGAAACTATTAGCGGTATCTCCCTAAAATTTTGTACGGAGATAAAGGGAACTACTGGAAGTCCATCTATAAGATTTTCAAAAACCGGTTAACTACAAAACGAACATGGCGGCCAAGCGAATTTGAAAATTTTAAATAGACCTTTCTCGCGATTTAATGTTCCAAGCGCACTGAAACCTGGTACAGGAAATATTTATACACATTGTAATCCACTGGTATCTAATTTTGTTCAATTGTTTACATAACCTCAAGATGGCGGCAGTGCGAATTTTAAAATTAAGTTTTTATTTCTTGTGATGTAGTCATGCGATCGAAGTGAAAGTTTGAATAATGAACCTACGCAATAATTTTCCTTTAATGGTACATGACTCTATGGCCTATATATTTAACAATCCAACATGGCGACCATCCAAAATATTTAGACGATACTGAATATCTACGAATCTATTTTAGCAATCAAACTAAATTTTTTAATGTTCATAGGGGCTATGAACTTAAGTTCACCTATAGGACTTTAAATAACCTGGTGATCACAAATCCAACATGGCGGTGACGCGAATTATAAATATTCACATGGACGTTTCTCGCAATTTAACCATCCGAGTGCAGTGAAACTTGGTACAGTAAATCTTTATCCGAATGTTAATCCACTGGCATCTAATTTATTTCAATTGTTTCCATAACCACAAGATGGCAGCTGTGCGAAAATGTAGAATCTCATTTTTACTTCTTGTGTCCTAATTATGCGATTGAAGTTTGAATACTACACGTTCACAATAATCTGCATGTAACAGTACATAACTCTAGGACCTACATATATAAAATCCAACATGGCGACCATCCGAAATATTTAGTCGGTTCTCAATATCTACGAATCTATTACAGCAATCAAACTGAAATTGTGTATGTTGCTAGAGGCAATTAACATAAGTAGGATATATGAAAATAGGCTGTATAGTTCTTCACGGAACTACTTGTTTTGTACGGTACCTCCCTTTGCTGCACTTCTCTGATGCCAAGCTTCTGATGAATGGTTATGTTAAAAAGTTTCGCTATCGCTCTCGTTTTACCATCCAGGGTTGGCTTTTCCCACGGACTAAGCGAGGGTTCCCACCTCTACCGCCACTGAGGGCAGTGTCCTGGAGCTTGATCCTGAGTCGGGGATACAACTGAGATGTGTGACCAGCACTACACCCAGGCGGCCTCACCTGCAAAGGGAACAGGGGGCCTGATGAAGGGACGGGAAGAGTGGAACGGTTAGGCAAGGAAGTGGGAAGGAGGCAGCCGTTGCCTTACGGTAGTTACCCTCCCGGCATTTGCCCTAAGACGAAGTGGGAAACCACGGAAAACCACTTCGAGGATGGCAGAGATGGGAATCTAATCCCCTCTACTCATTTGGACCACCCGAGACTGAGTCCTCATACCACTTTTCAAATTTCGTGGCAGAGCCGGGAATCGAACCTCGGACCTAATTACGCTAACCACTACGCAACGGAGGCGAAATCAAAAGTCTTTCCTGAAGCAGGTAAATATATTTCAAATGGATTAGTCGCTAAATTTTATTTGTTTTCTATAGAAATAATGAAAAAACTATTTTTTATTTTCAAATTGAAATGTGGAAATATTTCTAAATCGTTCTCATTAGTCGATAATGTACTCTCACACACTTCACTAAGCGTTAAAAACATTACACATTTCCTTCAGTTATTTACGGAACTTAAAAGACATTGATATAGCCTATCAAGAGAGAGAATGATTCCTGCGTCGTCTTTGTTATGATTAAGGCCCGGATAGTTGTGTGTTTAAATATTTATTATTTAACTAAATATTTTCTATTTATTCACATATTTTTCCGTTTTTATAAATAAATACATATTCTGGCGTATTTTCTCATAAGTAGGCTACATATTTCCTATATTTCGGGGTATGTTGCGCAGCATATATTTTACAACTTGGAAATTGTTAAATTCTGTTTATTTTCGTGCGTATGTATTTTTAGTGCCTTGCACATGAAAATACCGTTGTAGTATTCTTTCTGTATAAAAAGTTCCTGATGAAAACCAAATAGTGTAACTATCTAACTGTGTGTTTTATAGGTGTGCCGGAGGCAAAATTTAATTTATTTTTCACGTCAATCGAGCATATTTGCGCATTCAAATACAGTAGCAGCAAAGGAAAAAAAAAACAACAACAATCAGTTCTATGAAAGTTTCTGAAGTGACCTTTTCTTCCGCTCTTTAGAATGAAATTCAAAACAGCACATACTGTATAAGATTTAGTATCGCACATGTGCACATGCAGTATTATAGGATTCGGAAACTAAGGCAAGCCCCGGCCTGTCAAGTAGGAACATTAGTCTGAATTATTGTAGCAGCTGGAGGCTTCAAATACTTTTCGACTAACTTGGGGACATAAATATGAAATTAAACAAATTCAACAACATATTTTGGAAACTTCACATATTTTCCACTTTTAAGCACATAAATAAATACATATTTCTGAAAAGTTAAGCTCATAATTCTTCGGGCCCTGATGATAATGACAGAACTGCGTGGCTGGAAAAAAATAATTTAAAAAATAATAAAACAGAGCTGATAGATTAGTCTGAAGCATTTTTAGCAAAACCTCCGTCGGCCTATATATCGCCCCCCCCCCTGGCACTTAAAGGGTTATACATAACTAAAACTGATAAATGTCCATGAATTAGAACCTTAGCTACCATATAATATTTTATTGTTATATATTTGACCATAATTACATTTTTTTTACATAGACTACTTTTAATTTTTCAATGTAAAATTACATATTACATATTCGCAAGTGAAATATGCGGTGATTCAAAACAGACTATATGGCTATTTGTTCACTAGAAACTCTGGTACGTGAAACGGATTATCGAAGTAATTCATAAGCTACTGAGAAAGGGCCAGGGAAGAATTTGAACAAATATATTAGTGGAGATAAGGGGATGGGAATTCACGTCACACCCTGCAGGAGATTCAGCGGGGGGACATCAGTTTATTTCAGTTGTCCAGTGAGTGCCTTAGACTCTACTTTTCAACCTGTTGTTCATTTTCAAGTGCATAATGGAATTCATTTAAATTTGCTATAACTTGGATATGCTTAATTAATTGTTGTACCACACTTAATATTGCAAAGAAGTCTTCATATAAGGTGCGTTCAAAAAGTAACGAGCCGGAGGCTGGAATGAGCAAACCGGTGTCTACATCGGCTAATAGCGGCGTGTGTAACGAGGTGTGGTTCCGACCAGAGCGTGGAAGGTCACAGCCCGTCGCTAGAGGTCACGCGTGCACGTCTCGTGACGATACAAAGCGAGCAGCAGCATGCATCAATCGTCCAAACAAGACCAAGACAGTAGGCCATTCGACATGCTTCCTGTTGTGATTGAAGACTGTGGGGCACCCATTGGGCACAAGTGTATTCGTTCCTTCAAGATGGTGTGCACACTTCCGACGCTCAATCCGACCACAGCGGCTATGGCGTTCACTGTCACTCGGCGGTCCTGGGTAATGAGTGCATCAACCAGCTGGACGTTGTCATCGGTAATGCAGGGCGGGTGCCTCAGACCGGGCATCATCAGCTAACGACACCCGTCCTTACCTGAAGCGCTTGTGCCACACCTTGACCCTTGCAAGGGACATGCAGTGTTCGCCGTACACTTGTGACATTCGGCGATGAATGTCCGTTCCCCCGACTCCTTTCGCTGTCAGAAACCGAACAACGCCTCTTTGCTCTTCGTTTGACGCCTCCATGTCACTGTTTGCAATGCGACTGGCGGCATTGGACGAATGATGCATGCTGCTGCTCGCTTTGTATCGCCACGTGACGTGCACGCGTGCCCTCTAACGACGGGCTGTGACCTTCCACGCTCTGGTCGGAACCACACCTCGTTACACACAACAGGATTAGCCGATACAGTCACCGGTTTGCGCATTACATCCTCCGGCTCGTTACTTTTTGAACGCACCTTATAGTATAAAAAAGTCCCCAATTCTTGGATGTAACGGGTAATCCCAAGAACCACTGGATTTTGATGTGATTTTCACCATTCTCTAAAGGATTTCTTGAGAAAGGTTTCTGTAGGAAAGCATTCATTTATGACCAATGGAAACCGAGCAGTAACGACTTTAGTGAATAGAGTCAAAGAAATACTTCCCGTCCGTGAGCCTTTTAAGGTTACGCTGGGTAAACCGTTAAAAATGTCTATATCATATGAGTAAGAATAGTTAGGCATAAAAAATCTGCAAAAAGTCCAGAACAGCTTATCTTTAATACATGGCCCACTATAAGTGTTTTACGTTTCAATTTCTTCCAACAATCTCCATTCAGTGGAAATCTAAATTACTAGATGCGGAGCGAGCCTATCACCCCACCTTCGGCCAGCATCAAACTGTTGAGTCGTGTCGAGTGACGACTTCAGAGAAGATAAGATGAAAGCTATTACAAAATGTGTGGTTGAAACAAGAAAGGACATGAGGGAAGTTGGGGTCAGCCTGAAATAGCTCTCGAATAGAGAGGTGTTTCGAGCTACGATTCATAAATTCAAGGGGTTCCAGAAAAAAGGAAAGTAGAAAAACTAACATCATCTGGTCGGAAGAGAGGAAGAGGAACCACAGCGAAAAGATGAAGTTCTGGGAAAAGAAAAGAGGACTAAACAGCAACTCAATAGTTTCCCGTGGTTCAAAGTAGGTCAACTCTAAGTAATAATAATAACAACGATAATAATAATAATAATAATAATAATAATAATAATAGAACACATAAGAAGTGTCTCTCCCGAAAGACTAACATGAGACACTACCAGACAGTTATACGTCCTGAAGCCTTATATGCTTCAGAATGTCTAGTATTTAAGCAGTAGGGACTCACGGACCAACTCTAAGTACAGGAGAGAAAGATAATGAGGAAGATATTGGGGCCTGTTAAGGAAGGTAATGAATACAGAAGGTGACCTAATGAAGAGCTCTACACGTACTGTGAAAGAATCACAGATGTTGCTAGGAAACGACGTCTAGCATTTTGTGGACACGTCTACAGGATGCATCCTACCAGGTTGACCAACCAGCTCCTCGGTTACTGGCAAAAGTGGAAGACCAAGTCACCATGGTTGTGGGAACTGAGCAAAGATCTGCAAGAACTTGGGTCGGAAAGAGACTTAAAGACCGGATATCTCTCAGGAAGATGCTTCAGCAATTTAGGTTCCAGGACAAACCGCCAAGAAAGAAAACCGGTGCCCTCTGGACCCAGAAGAGGGGGAAACAACACAGCCAGAAGATGCGTAACTACTGGGCAAACATCAAGGCCCACTCCAACTGTAACAGTTGAACGTCGTGGTCCTTAGATGGCCTATTCGAAACAAGAAAATATTTTTTGTCGTGTAACCTCCTCAGAGGCCGAGTGCAGGTCTTTCTATTCGACGTGATTGGGCGACCTGCGCGTCGGGATGAGAGATGGAATGGATGAAGATGAATGAAACTGGGCAAGGATTTGGAAAGAAGCGGCCATGGCCTATCAGAAGGTACCGTCCTAGCATTTGCCTGGTGTTGAAAATGGGAAACCACGGAAAACCATTTCTCGGACGACCGACGGTGGGTCTCTAACGCACGCGTCTACCGACTCAGCAGAGGGCTTAGCCCCATGACCTAACGCTGCGCTTTAGGCAGTGTGCCCACTGCTGTCGGTATAATAATAATAATAATAATAATAATAATAATAATAATAATAATAATTATTATTATTATTATTATTATTATTATTAACGTTCTGACCCTCATCATGCTTCCGCTGCTGGGGTACAACATGGCATTCAATTCGTTCCTGCACACCACAGAATACTACTGCAGTGCAGTTTTTCGCTTTCTGGAGCTGCACCGGTGAGATGCGTAAAACGCCTGCCGAGAGTTGTCTATGCAATATGTATGACCACGAACCAAGATGTGTTGCATATACAACAGGGGCTACAGAACTGTGTAACACTTTCAGACTGATTGATGTTAGCAGCGTTTTTCTTTCATGGTAATTTTACACTTTCATTATATTAGCCATTTATTTTTTCATCCTTTAGAGCTACTGACACTAAATATCTCTCCTTGATGATTTATTAGTGTGGCCTAAGAAGTGAGGTTATATTTCATTTCAACGATAACACCTTAGGATGGTCGGTTCCATGTTTAAGGGCTGCGACAACGTGGTTATGTAGCCCCGAGTATTTTGGGTGTGTGTAGAACCTGATAACCGGTGTTGATTGTGATGGCTGTATTAGTGTGTGTTATCTGTAATTCAGGTAAGGACTGCAGACGATCAATTTCAAGTAGTTCCTACTTTTGCTACCACTTGATACCGTCCACGACACCTAGCTGCAAACTAGGCTACTAGATGCTATCGCACCAGCACTTTGCGACGAACGTTGGAACTTAACAGCATTAATCATATCTGACCTATATACACACATCAAAAAAAGTTTTGCATCACCTCGGTTCCCAGATCTCCGGCATATAGACGTTGACTGTGTATATTGTATCAAAGATACAGTCCCTTTGACTGTTCATAGATGTCACTAAAACTGCTCAAAGATGTAAACAACCATGCATGAGCAGGGCCTATTAGACAGAGGGGGTACGACAGCCGATCAGTTCCAGTCATTCCACCAGGATGAAGGTACGCTGCTCATGTTGTCTGTAGTTCTACCATGCCTAGAAGGTCAATACCGCAGTTCGATCGCGTCCGCATTGTTACTTTGTGTCAAGAAGGGCTCTCAACAAGGGAAGTTTCCAGGCGTCTCAGAGTGAACCAAAGCGATGTTGTTCGGACATGGAGGAGGTACAGAGATACAGGAACTGTCGATGACAGGCCTCGCTCAGGCCGCCCAAGGGCTACTACTGTAGTGGATGACCGCTACTTACGGATTGCCGCTCGGAGGAACCCTGACAGCAATGCCACCATGTTGAATAATGCGTTTCGTTCAGCCACAGGACGTCGTGTTTCAACTCAAACTGTGCGCAATAGGCTGCATGATGCGCAACTTCACTCCCGACGTCCATGGCGAGGTCCAGCTTTGCAACCCTGACACCATGCAGCGCGGTACAGATGGGCCCAACAACATGCTGAATGGACCCCACAGAATTGGCATCACGTTCTCTTCACCGATGAGTGTCGCATATGCCTTCAACCAGACAATCGTCGGAGACGTGTTTGGAGGCACCCTGGTCAGGCTGAACGTCTTAGACACACTGTCCAGCGAGTGCAGCAAGGTGGTGGTTCCCTGATGTTTTGGGGTGGCATTATGTGGGGCCGACGTACGCCACTGGTGGTCATGGAAGGCTCCGAAACGGCTTTACGATACCTGAATGACATCCTCCGACCCATAGTGCAACCATATCGGCAGAATATTGGAGAGGCATTTGTCTTCATGGACGACAATTCTCGACCTCATCGTGCACATCTTGTGAATGCGTTCCTTCAAGATAACGACATCGCTCGACTACAGTGGCCAGCATGTTCGCCAGACATGAACCCTATCGAACATGCCTGGGATATGTTGAAAAGGGCTGTTTATGGACGTCTTGACCCACCAACCACTCAGAGATTTACGCCGAATTGTCGTTGAGGAGTGGGACAATTTGGACCAACAGTGTCTTGATGAACTTGTGGATAGTATGCCACGACGAATACAGGCATGCATCAATGCAAGAGGACGTGCTACTGGGTATTAGAGGTAGTGGTGTGTACTGCAATCTGGACCACAAATGCTGCAAGTCTAGCTGTATGCTGGTACAACATGCAATGTGTGGGTCTCATGAGCAATAAAACGAGCTGAAATGTTGTTTGTGTTGATCTCTATTCCCTTTGTATTTAAAGGTTCCGGAACTCTTGGAACCGAAGTGATGCAAAACTTTTTTTGATGTGTGTATTTTGCTTTACACAAATAAAGTTAGTAGAAGGTTCTTTTACATGACAAATCTATGACATGGGCCCGCCAGCTTTACTTCCCCTCCGAAGGATTCCTAGATTAGTCCAATTCGTTGTATAGTAGCTAGCGTTCTTGGCAGTCACCGCAGAGCTTGGGTTCGATTCACGGTTCATCCGTGATATTTCACTCTGGCCTGAGGGCTGGAACGGCATACACTCTGCCTCGTGAGGCAAAACTGATGAACCGGGTTCGACTCCCACCTCAGTCATCCTGGAAGTGGTTTTTCGTGGTTTCCCCACTTCTACTCCAGGAGAATGCCGGGATGGTTCCTAAATTAAGACCACGGCCGACTCCTTCCCACTCCTCTTCTGAATTACAACTACACACTAATACAGCCATCAAAATAACACCGGTTATCAAAAAAACCAGTCCTCCCCCAGTACACGCTGCTACATGACCACATCGCAAAGACCCTAAATGAATCAACATCATCTACTGTACGGCAGACAATGCATCATTTTTAAGTAGAATCTATATTAATATAATAAAGCTGAAGAGTTAGTGTGTGTGTGTGTCTAAACGCGCTAATCTCCGGAACTACCAGTCCGATTCGATTTTTTTATATGATAGCCAGATTCAAGAGGAATAGTTTAGGCTATGTAGTACTAGGCCACACCTATCAGGTAACCTTAAAGATTGATTTTTGTTCAGTAAATTGGTAGAACAAGCGCTCCCGAACTGCTCTATCCGCATGCGCTGGCGTTATGGTTAGTGATACGTGCACTGTTTCACCGATCTGAACCAAACTTTGTACACTTATCTTTTGGAACCCTGCGAGTAACACTGTCCACGTGAAATTTATGACAGACCAGTCCATTCCCTGCATTTAGGCCCTTGGGCAAAAATCTACACCGTTTCACCTATCTGAACCACGTTTTGTATACTTACCCTTTGGAACCCTGCAGGTGACAGTCCACTTTAAATTTTGGACAAACCATTCCATTCCATGCATTTACGTCCTTTATCACAAATCTACACCGTTTCTCCTAATTGCACCATATTTTACATACACTTCGAAACCCTGCTGGTAATACTGTCCACTTGATATTTTGGACAACGCTCTCCATTCTCTACATTTAGAATAACAGACAAAATAAACTTGAAAACCACGTATTAAGGCCCTAGAACCATTCATGCCCGTAGTAGTGTAACTGTAAGAGTATTTTAATAAGTCTGTTGTTGACGGGCAGTTCGGGATGCATCACGTCACCCCTACCAGTGTTCTGGTGCAGAATTGCGAAAATAGTTGCATCTTGAGCTGTTTATAAATTGCAGTCACGGGGAGTAATTAGTGCAAATGGATCTCTTAGGCCCCTTAAAACAGTTATCTTGAAAATATTATGCCTCTGTATAAGTGCAATGGTGTTGTTGCAGCAGGTAACCTCGGTGTACTGCACCAAGCGTTGGTGCTTTCAATTTTACCTTCATTTATTCCGAACCTTGTCGTTGAGAGCTATGTGGCTACAAATGATACTATTGCTACCTCAGTAGCTTGGGACAGCCGAAGTTTTCTAAAGTGTTCTGATTATTTTCCTAAGGTGCTATGCGACTGAATACGACACTATTGGTCTCTAAATTTCTAACAGCAATGAGAGATAGGCCCTAGGCAGTGTTTTATTTCACTTACTCCTCTTTCTAATCATTATTTAAAAATTTGTAAATTACATGCTCAGTAGTTACAAAATAGCCGTTTCCTTATTCATTATTATCATTACGGGAAAATTATCTGAATGTTACGTCCATTATACTGTACTACTTATCACCCCCACCCCCACAAAAAGTTATATTTTTAAAATATTTTTTTCAGTTTAAGTATTATGTGCCAGTTCTGTAGTAGTATTCATTATCATCCATAAAACAAATATATCCACCGGGCGAAGCCGGGCACTACTGCTATTAGAGTAATAAAACAGTGTCAGTCCGGTGTCAGGAGCGTGCGCACTCGCGGCTCTTTCAATAGGGTGGCCACCTACCCCCACCCCAAGAATTCCCCTAAATATCCCGAAAATTTCCCAGATTCCCTCAAATTCACTAAAATTCCTCAGATCACCAGATTTCCCCCAAGAATTTACGGCATAATTCATCCAAGAATTCCCTAAACTATCCCAGATTCACCTTAAAAATTCCTCAAATTCCACCCAGTTCCCTAAAATTCCCAAAATTTACTGAACGTCCCGAAAGTTTTCAAATCCACAAATTTTTCCAACTCCCTGAACATCACTTGGGAACGACTCATATAATAACGATTTTAGAGTAGGCTATGCGTAGTTATCTTAATGTTGACCATGACCTCAATTAAGGTTGAAAACATGTTTCATTAAACATTAAAGTATTAACACGTATCTCTTTGTAAACTTAATACATATAATTCGGTAAATCAAATAGGCACTCCCTCGGAATGCAAGTTGAATGAGCTTCTGTTGCCATGGTAACTGCTGATGTTTCCCCACGTGTCAGTGGTGATTTGCAAATATCTTAGGTTCTAGGACCTTACAGTGTGTTTTTGGAGTCCATTCGAAACCTGATATATTTAGATTCTCGCATCACGAATCTTAATATGAGCTTTATCTAATCATTGTACGGCGAATTTGATATTTTAATTATATTTGCCTAAGGCTTAAATGCATGGAATGGAGAAGGCTGTTCAAATTTTGTGTCGACAGTGTTTCCCGAAGGGTCCTGCAAGATAAGCATTAAAAATTGGTTCACATTAGTGAAATGGTTTTAAGTTTGTAGAAGGAACGGACGAACAGCCATACACGTTCTGCTTTACGTATCTGTTATTTTTGTTTTGATTTAAGGGGCAGAACTACGAGGTCATCTGCCCCCGTACGTATCTGTAAGAAAATGATAATGCACATACCATTCCTACTGGAGGTGCGTGTTGAATAACCCAGCGGGAACGTACTCACCTGAAACAAGATAGAAATTAATTAAATTTGGTACAAATATCAGGGTCTTACTCAACATGCATAGTCCCGAAGTAACAACCAAACCATGCGCATTATAACAGGCACTTTAAAGAATACGTCTACATTCTGGCTTTCAATCCTGAGCCATATTGAGCCTCCTCCCCTGATACGAGAATATTCACTTGTGCGTGAATTCACGAAAATAACTGCTAGTCCTGAGCTCCCTATTCATGAAGACATTCCTGCCATCAACACAAAGAGACTCCGTTCCCGTCATCCTCCATTACAAACTTGCCAAAGTCAATAACAATAAATATATTATAAGTGATTGATGGACTAAATTATGGCAAACCAGTGCTACAAAGGAACAGCTGAAGATGCCCTGTATCAAAACGAGGCCACCAGGATTTGATAAACACAGGAAGATTTGGACCATTCTGAATAGGATACGAACTAATTGTGGTAGATGCGCCGATTCTCTACATAAATGGGGGATGACATCTTCCTCGCGCTGTGATTGTGGTATT
Organism: Meconema thalassinum; assembly: GCA_946902985.2. Taxonomy (NCBI): domain Eukaryota; kingdom Metazoa; phylum Arthropoda; class Insecta; order Orthoptera; family Tettigoniidae; genus Meconema; species Meconema thalassinum. Next base: position 104,956,052 of record OX336397.1, on the reverse strand, counting down.
GAACGTCGAACGGTTCAGCACATTGTCCAAGCGTGCCCCTTACGAGCATTCCGTGGTGACCCGCAGGAGTTCCTCTTCGCAACAAATAAGGCAATTGAATAAGTCACAAATCTGGATATCTGTTTGTGACTCAGTGTATAGATTATTATGTATATAGACTATAATTATCTTTGTGCAGTGTGTTTCCTAAACCGAAATAATAAATAAATATGTGATAAGTACAGATCTGTTCAAATGATTAGACTCTAGCACTTCTTTTTAATCTTCCTTCATCCAGCACATCATTAAAACTTCAAATTTACGTGAAGAAATGTCTGGTCCCCCCCCATCATCCAAACACAATCCGATTTTACTGTGCACGGCGCTAACTGATTGAAGGAATCAACGATTTAATTATTTTGTATAACTAGCAACCCGCCCGATATCGCTAACTGTTTACCCAGCGTAACCTTAAAAGGCGCACGGACAGCAGGTCCCAGAGGCAATTCAGAAAAGCAGAGGTCAACAGCGAAACCACAAATATGTACGCTTCTCTGAAGTTTTAGCTCGCCACGACTCGACAGTTTGATGCTGGTGGAAGCTAAGGTGATAGGCTCACTCGCTAGCTCGTAAACTCACTCCGAAGCTAGTAATTTCCACTGATTGGAGATTGTTGGAAGAAATTAAAAACGGAAAAACACTTAAGAGTGGTCGATGAATTAAAGATAGAGATATGTTGCCTTGGACTTTTTTTGTAGAATCTTTCATGCTGAACAATTCTTGCACTCATAGTTTAGAGATATTTTTATCGGTTTACCCAGCGTAAGCTTAAATGGCGCACGGACGGCAGGTTTTTCTTCAACTTGATTCATTGAAATCGTTAATGCTCTGCTTCCTTTTGTCATACATGAAATGTTCTTCTTCAGGAACTTTCTAAGTATGAAGTTTATGAGCCTTTAGAGGAAGGGTAATGGGTTCGTATCCTACTCTCCGTCATCGTAGAAGAAGTTTTCCGTGGTTTCTGAAAGTAAATTAAGATCGCAGTTTTCTCCTTTTCAATGTATACACCCCCTCCCACCCTCCCCTCCCCTCCGCTCCGCCTAGTATTAGTGCGGTCACTAAAATAACCCAGGTTATCAGAATTCACACACATTCAAACACCTGAACTAATGACCATGAAGTCTCAAGCCCTAAATGAAACAATAAATAGCTGAGGCCGGCCTTGTTTAAAGGTTATTCACCACTGTTCTGTCCAGTAAATGTGTGTTAACTCACTGCTCTATTCAAACGATCCCAAAATTCTCCATCTTGAAAAAGTAACGCTTCTTTGTTACAGTTAATGTAGCTGCGTTACAGTTACTGTGTGTAATTAGTAACGTAAATATCCCTTCCTTACGGCAAAATAACGAACTATTACTACTACAGCCTACCATTTGCTACTAGGGAAAAAGGAAAAGAATACAAGAATGGGAAGAGGCAACAGGAAAAAAAGGGAAGAGGAAACGGCAACAAGATTAAAGGGGGAGAGGAAAAGGCAACAAGATGAAAGGGGGAAGAGGAAAAGGCAACAAGATGAAAGGGGTAAGAGGAAAAGGCAGCAAGATGAAAGGGGGAAGAGGAAAAGGCAGCAAGATGAAAGGGGTAAGAGGAAAAGGCAACAAGATGAAAGGGGTAAGAGGAAAAGGCAGCAAGATGAAAGGGGGAAGAGGAAAAGGCAGCAAGATGAAAGGGGGAAGAGGAAAAGGCAGCAAGATGAAAGGGGGAAGAGGAAAAGGCAGCAAGATGAAAGGGGGAAGAGGAAAAGGCAGCAAGATGAAAGGGGGAGAGGAAAAGGCAGCAAGATGAAGAGAGGAATAGGCAACCAGATGAAAGGGGAAGAGGAAAAGGCAACAAGATGAAAGGTGGAGAAGAAAAGGCAGCAAGATGAAAGGTGGAGAAGAAAAGGCAGCAAGATGAAAGGGGAAGAGGAAAAGGCAAAAAGATGAAAGGTTGAGAGGAAAAGCCAGCAAGATGAAAGGGGGTGAGGAAAAGCCAGCAAGATGAAAGGGGGTGAGGAAAAGCCAGCAAGATGAAAGGGGGTGAGGAAAAGCCAGCAAGATGAAAGGGGGTGAGGAAAAGCCAGCAAGATGAAAGGGGAAGAGGAAAAGCCAGCAAGATGAAAGGGGAAGAGGAAAAGGCAGCAAGATGAAAGGGGAAGAGGAAAAGGCAGCAAGATGAAAGGGGAAGAGGAAAAGGCAGCAAGATGAAAGGGGAAGAGGAAAAGGCAGCAAGATGAAAGGGGAAGAGGAAAAGGCAGCAAGATGAAAGGGGAAGAGGAAAAGGCAGCAAGATGAAAGGGGAAGAGGAAAAGGCAACAAGATGAAAGGGGAAGAGGAAAAGGCAACAAGATGAAAGGGGAAGAGGAAAAGGCAGCAAGATGAAAGGGGGAGAGGAAAAGGCAGCAAGATGAAAGGGGGAGAGGAAAAGGCAACAAGATAAAAGGGGAAGAGGAAAAGGCAACAAGATAAAAGGGAAACAGAAGTAGGAAAAGGCAACAAGATTAAAGTGGAAAAGCATTAAGATGAAAAAGAAAGAAAAGGGAACAAGATTAGAGGGAAAGAGAAATAGGAGAAAGCAATAAGATAAGAGGAAAAAATACTAAGAACAATAAGATATAGGAAAGAGAAATAGATAACAGCATGAGGACGAAAGGTAAAAGAAATAGGACAAAGCTATAGAACGATAGGAAAGAGAAATAGAATAGCAAAGAGGTAAAAGGAAAATTAAACAAGAATAATTAAGAAGATGAATATTTCGCTGGAATTCTATCAAACTGTGGTCATGACGAACCGATCTTGCTCAGCCAATAATGAAGACCTCTTGACATTTTGTGAACTCTCGGACTATGCATGGATACCACTACAAAATCTGCAAGACGAAATGTCTCTAGAATTTTTTCGACCTTTAAGTGGAAGATACCGTACTACATTCTCGAACGCAGAAGGAGCAATCAACCAGTTATCCAATACATCAGTGTATGTATATTCCTGTTGTAAATGGAGGTTTGATGGAGATGTGAATTCATAACTTATATAAACGTAAAATAAAGTATTATCTTACTGTTGAATTGAAATGCTCGTGTCTTCGATGTTCTGCGTGACCAAACAAGATGAATCCTTTCTCTATCGGTTTCATAAACGGGAGAAACTGCGACTTATTATGAGGCTAGGAACATTGCATTCTGCACGGTTACCTTTCTTCTTGAGCTCATCTCGTCTTACTTGCAGCTCTTTCATCGCCAGTGTCAACTTAAGTGACGCCTCACCAGCGGCGTAACTATGGGGATAATTAGGGGGGGGGGGGGGGGGGGGGAAATCCCACCCCAGGACTAAATAATTAAAAAAGACTTAATTTGATGAGAATTTTATATAAACAGCAATTTTTCGGATCAATGACAAACGACTGCATTATGTACGTTTATAATTTGAGAACATCTCTATCTTTACTGGTGTAAAATATTTAGTGTTACTAAAACTGTTCATTTAATTTCTGAGCTTTTGAGAGGTCAAATAAAGCGTATCAAATGCTATCGTGATCAAGCACGAAAACTAGTAGTTTTGCTGGTCTTATTTTGCCCCACACACAAAGCAAAAACAAACAAAAGCAACAAACACAAAGCAAAAAGCAATACTCAAAAAACAAAAACAAAAGCAGAAAAACACAAAAGCAAAACAGAAAAAACGAAGCAAAAATTAAAATTCACAAAGGAAAAGCAGAAAAAAAACCGTAACACGCAAAGCAAAATTCAAAAACAAAAGGCAAACAAAATAAAAAAGGACGAAGTAAAAAAAATCATAAAGGCAAGCAGAAAACCAAACACAAAACAAAAACAAAAAGAACAAAGCAAAAATAAAAATTCAAGAAAAGCAGAAAACAAAAAGCAAAACACACAAAGCAAGATTCAAAAACACAGGCAAAAGCAAACAAACCCAAAAACAGAAAGAAAGCAGAAAGAAAATTTCTAATCGAAAAGCAGATAAACACGAAACCAAACTTAAACACATAGATAAAAACAAAATTCAAAAACAAAAGAAAAGCAGAAGAGAAAATACTCAAATAAAAAAACAAAGCAGTAATACATAACGCAAAATAAGTAAACCACAACCAACACAAAACCAAAAACGTGCAGGGTTATTGTACGTTCATTGACTGTGGGCACAATGTGACTGGACAGGGTAAGGTCACACTAATATCCAGTAATATTGTTTAAAAATTCATGCACAGTTTGATGGTGGTGCATTACTGGATGCGGGAGTGAAGATTCAAGGAGAAATAGTTTCAACTCTGAGATTTGCCGATGACAGTCATCTTGGCCGACACGCCTGAGGATTTGAATGGTATGGACTCCGTCTTGAGTAACGAATTCATGATGAAAATTAATTTATGTAAAACAAAAATATGGTATGCAGACGAAATAAATCAGAAACCTCTATGGACATCAAATTGGCAGGTGAATAACTAAAGGAAGTAGGAGACTTCTGTTAATAAGGAAGCAAAATAACCAGTGATGGACGAAGCAAAGAGGATATAAAAAGTAGTTAGCTCAGGCAAGGAAAGCATTTCTACAAAAAAAGGAATCTGTTGACATCGAATATAGATTAGGAAGTCATTTTGAAAGCCTTTGTCTGGAGCGTGGAGCTCTATGGAAGTGAAACTTGGATTATTGGTGCAGTAGGAAAGAGGAGAATTGAAGCGTTTGAAATGTGGTGTTACAGTAGAATGATGAAGATCAGATGGGTAGATAGGGTTACAAACGAAGAGGTATTAAGACTAGTGGGAGAGGAGAGTTGTTTCTGGTGACTGCTAATGAAGAGAAGAGAGAGGTTGGTTGGACACATACTAAGACACCCAGGAATAGCAAGCTTAATTATGGAAGGAAGGGTCGAGGACAAGAACTGTAGGGGTAGACCAAGGTTTGAATATTTCAAACAGATTGCCTCGGATGTAGGGTGTGGTAGCTATGTAGAGATGAAACTATTAGCTCAGGACAGGGAGAGCTGCAGCAAAACAGTCAAAAGACTGAAGACTCAAACAACAAAGTACAGTACTGTAACTGAGGAATGAATGTCACTGTGCTATATGACCGTAGATAGACCTTTTATGTACTACTCCTCCTCAATTTATCACTCCATTCTGTTAATTAAATTACCTCTGCAGCACTGAGCGAGATGCTCTTACGTCGTGCTGTCAGCACCCTGTTACTGCGTGAGCTAATCAAGCCAGCGGGTTTATAAATACGACACCGGGACTCTGTACTTCCAGCTCTCCTTCCCTTGCTGTTATGATGCGTGAAACTGTTTGAATCTGCCGACACTTTTAGAAGACAACAGCAGGTGGTGTTATCACGCGTGTGGAAACTTGTCCCTCTGAAGGATTTATTAGTAGGTCTGTCAAGCAGTGGAACAGTGTGTGGGAGTTTAGCACTTGGTAATTGTATTCCAGAGCTATTGTTCCAAGACACAGCACAGTGACCTCTTGAAAGGTGCACCAGGAAGGAACAATTCACAGGGTTCTGTTACAGATCGAGTTATAGATACTGTCTGTCACGAACAACGAGATGTTTCTCAGTTCCCATCAGTGGCGCCTCGTCCACCTTGTGGGAGATGTGGCTGTCAAGCTCTACAACAGGGGAGGAGAAATTTACTCTTCCCTCTCTCCGAAAGATAAGGAAAATATGAACCCATGTATATTTCAAGAAATTATATAAATAATCATAGAGTACTTAATAAAACATCTCACGAACAACCTAAGCCGCCCCCCCCCCGCCGCCCCTTCCCTAGTGTATAAATAGTTCACGTAGTTTATTTCAGGCACTCGAGAGTTAATTGAAATTCCTCGCCCAACCTAATTGGGCAAATTCATGTTGACCGACTGAATAGCTTCTACTAAAAGATAACTTAGGCAAAACGAAAACATAACATGAAAGAAAAAACAAAAACGAATACACAATAACAAAACAAAAGAAAAAACTATGAAAAAAAACACTAGCAAAATGAAACAAAAGCAAAACACACCAACAACAAGAAGTTCCGTGATGAACTATACAGCCTACTTGTCATGCCAATGATTATTCTACAGTATATGAATCTATATAGAATAATGACGAAATTGAGTTGGTAATATCGAAATATCTAATTAGTTCAAAATATACCTGGTATAATGTAGCCTAATAGAGCACTACAGTTGGCAGCTCTGGTGACTGAATATATTCTTTGTTCCATTTCTTAAGGTACAGAATACAAAATTTGGTTGAAGTCCAATGGACGTTACATGCAGTTAGACACTGGATCTATCAGCACGCGTAAAAGCACGTTGCCAACAATACCATGCGTGTGCTGGTCAGAAATAATCTGAAATATTATGATATCTTGTTGTGCTAATTTTGGATGAAATCCATTTGTAAGTATAGAAGTTACATGTATTTTAAAATTGGACATATCAGCAGGCATAGAATCATGTTGGCAGCACTGCCTTGTATTAATTACTCCAAATTAATCTAGAATGTCAGGTGCTATACGTGTGCAAAGTATAGAGCTGTTGGCTTGCATACTTTCTGATATATTGATATTAGGGTAAAAAAAATATAGACAGCATTTATTAACAGTTGGCAGCCCTGATTTCTCTTAGCAATACTTCCAGTCATATCTGTTATGGTACACATAGCACATACGAAATTTGGTTGAAATCCAACTGATAGTATAGAAGTTACATGTATTTCAAAATTGGTACTATCTGCAGGCTTATAATCATGTTGGTAGAACTGACGTATATAAGTTACTCCAAATTAATCTAAAATGTCAGAATATACGTGTGCATAGTTTAAAGCTGTTGGCTTGCATACTTTCTGATATATTGGTATTTGGATAAAATAAATAAATAGAGAGAGCAATTATTAACAGTTGGTAGCCCTGGTGGCTCTTAAGAATACGCGCAGTCATATGTGTTTATGTACAGATATTCCATACAAAATTTGGTTGAAATCCAATTGATAGTGTAGAAGTTATATGCATTTAAACATTGGACCTATCAGAAGGCTTAAAATTATTTTGGCAACACTGTCATGGTTGGACTCCTGGAAATTAAACTGAAATAGTCTTATCTACATGTGTGCCAATTTTGGAATAGCTCCCAGGCATACCTTGCAAGATATCCAACATGGAGCTCAAATTTCTAGTGCTTTTTTTCAGCAGTTTGTAGCACTGACATTTTCAAATATGGACGTGAGATATTCCGGTGCACATCTTTACTCATACTAAATTTGGTTTTGATTGCTGCAGCCGTTTAGGAGTTGATGGGGGGGGGGGACACACACACAGCCAGACAGACAGAAGGACAGACAGACAGGACAGGACGGACAGACAGGACAGACAGACAGGACAGACAGACACACATTTTCCCGGATCGATCTCATAAGTCTACTTTTTCCTCATTTTTGCAAAATGTGAAAAGTAGGCTAAAAATGACACCAAAACAAACAAAAAACCACAAATCAATTGAACAAAAATACTGAAACAAAAAATCAAAAAGCAGAAACAAAACAAAATATAGACACTAAAATTAAAAAACTGGAAAAATTACACAAGAAACTAAAATTAACACACAAAGACAATAAAGCAAATAAACCACAAAAACAAATAGAACACAAGAACAAATAAATCACTAAGCGAAAAATTAAAAAGAGATACGAGCCTTACAGTAGTCGCATATGATTTGTAACATCTGACATGTTATCCTACTCGTATACTACACAGCTTGGACATTCTTAAAATGTTAATTTACGCTCCGTTTTCATACTGGTACTATTTTGAATGTATAGATTGAATTGGAGATATGCTACTGTCACACTTGTTTGAACAAACATCACATATTATATTGTAAATTAAGGGGAGGAATGAAACCATAGTCTCTAGTCTCTCTATGGATTACTAGAAATAATGTTCAATACAATCAAATTTCCTAACTCCTGATGGTGCAAACAATTGTAATTAAAATTAGATAAATCGTAATTAGATGTAGATTCTGTTAAAATGACGCATAATGTTATGATAGATATCGTTTAAATCAATAATCCGGCAGCAAACATAATTGCCGGGACTGGGGTTCGAACCTGAGACCTCATGATTCGCAGACCATGATGCTATCCACGGAGCCATTACAACCAAAGAAATTTAGAGTACAAGACAGTTCATTTTCACGTGCCGGTAATAATATGGAAGTATTTTTTATGCTCCATTAATATTTTGCTTTTTTCGATAATGTTCATGCGTGGAATTTAGTTTTAAACTAGTTATGAATACGCCTACTTGACAGTAAAGATAATTCCTATAGTGGTCTATGAAAGGCAAGCCCAGTTACCGTATAAAACATCGTTATTAATACATTGATCACTGCATTACCGCAATGTGGGTTAATATCTGAGGAGTCATTGTGCAGAAACATAATACCGGATTTGCCGACTAGTTACAATGTTTCAAATCAAAGCATATCATTTAAATACTGATACAAATACGGCATGTGGTTTGTGTTTCAATTAGTTAACATCAGAGTTCGCACGAGCGTTTTGCGTTCAGTATGAAAGTGTTGAGAAAAGTCGGGGAATGGATGCCCATCACTTTTAACCAGAGATTAAAAAAACAGTCTCCTAATAAATCATAATTGTTTTCAGCGAATATGATACCATGAATATTTTTACACCAAAGAAAGACAACATGAAGATGATTTATTGTAGAAATATCTGTAATGGCGCCTCCAAACCTTGAAGTGATCCGTATGTAAAAAACATTCCACATGGTACCACTGCCGGCTGCTAAACCAGCCAGGAGTGGATGCGATCCAGGTGGCAGTGCGTCTTACACACTTCTGTCCGATCCACTTCCGTCCGACTTTTCAAAATCACTCCCACAAAAATATCCAGCAACAGAGTCGAAAGATGTTACACATTAAAAAAAAAACACTAGCATAAAGTAACGATGAGCAAAAAGCAGCACGATAACTAAACAAAAACGCAAGAAAACTAAAAAGTCACCAAAGCAAAAAGACAGCAAATTAAAGATAACACGAAAACAAAACAAAAAAACACAAAAAAAACACAAACATAAAAAAGCACAAAGAACAATAAAATCACTAAAACAAAACCCACAAATTTTAATAAAACTCTTAAACAGAAAAAAGAACACCAAAAAGAATTAAAAAAACAAAAACGGAACACAAAACATCACTAAAACACCAAAACAAAAAACAAAAAAATCCCAAAGAAACACGGAAACAAAATAAAACAAAAATGGCAAAATAAAACAAAAAAGCAAGAAGCACATCAAAAAACAAAACAATTAATTCCAAAATCCCATTCATGAAAGCCTAAAAATCATAATCCAATATTTCGTATTTTTTAGCGTTTCGTAACAATCTGTTTATATTCGGACGATAAAATTACTTATTTATAAATGCAGAAAGTAGGCAGTCACATTCTAATGGCTACGTCTCTATTTTCTTCCTAATACGCTACGATACAGAGATGACTGTAATTGTAACATTTCCTAATTTTTAGGAAGAACTCAGCCTCCAATATCTGATGCAAGGGGGAGGAATATTGATAGGCTAATCGTGACTGATGCCAGGAAATTTTATGCATAAAGTAGACTAGTGAGATGGAAAATTAGAGTAATCTATGAGAAGGATGTGGCCTATATCTTTAAACAATAGCGTTCAATATAACTTTCACTGTAACAGTACAGTAATTACATCTGGGTTCGATCCTTGGGAAAGGATGAGCGGACTAGTTCACCGGCACGCTATACATTGATCTGCTAATATTGACATTCACTTTCTAAATGACGGAAATTGATTGATTTGCATTGTCTTGGCTGATGAGATGAGATGAGCGTGATTTTGGCGTGTGAAAGTTTGAATGAAATTGGCTAGCGTTCTCTTTCATCCCGGCACGAACCTGTTGAGGGTTCAGTGAAACGAAAAATAAGATCAGTTGCTTCAACTGGTTTAATCAATCGATTTGTCTGCTCGTAGCCGTCATCTAGTTCAGTCAAGACATATACTAGGACATTCGATAAGTAAGACAACTCTGGTTTAAAATCTCAAATAATAATATTTGGTTAATTTTGACATTACGAACTTCATTTATAGTGTTCTGTCATGTCAACAATACGCTGCCAAATTCTTGGAAGACGACGCACTCCATCTACAGCACCATTTCTGGATATTTCTCTCACTGATCTATCTAGACTAGAGCTTTGTGGATGTCAACTCTTGATTGAAATCCAACGCCTCGTAGAGGTTCTTTGATCTTTGAGAATTAGTCATAATCGCAAGGGCTCATGTCAGGTGAATTTGGTGGTTGTTCGAGTACTTACCAGTTCCACCTTGTAAACAAAGACCTCGCCGTTGCAGCAACAAGGATTGACATGGAACACAATGGGACTCCCAATGGCCTGAGGTCATTTACGACGCCATGCTGGGCGCAAAATGATGTTCCAAGTAACGCATTTGCTCTTATATCATAAGGTACAGTATGTACCAAGATTATGCCTTCATAACCATGGCACAATTATCCGTTTCAAGGATCCTGCAATACCAAGTTCCTTGGAAATCTCCACATATGTCCAGCGCCTCTTTTTCCAATAATGCACTTACAGCCTGAACATGGAGATAGTCAGTTGCAGCAACAGCACGTGCTTTGTTGACATTCCTCTTCCTCGACATAAGACTTCCACCCATGTTGCAATAGTTCGATAAGATAGGGTTTCTCTCCCGCAAGCTTCTTGACTTATTTCCTGTCGTTCCCATTGGAACATAGGGCATCCAGGAAGCTGCGCCATCTCACTCTGTTGGCTGACAACCACTTCACCTCTTTCCATGTCTTTCCTTGTTGTCGCCCCCTCTGCCTCTACCGTCCGCTTCCACCAATGCTTGGGCCTTCCTCTTCTCCTGCTACCCTGGGGATTCCAATCCAGGACTTTCTTCTCAATGTCATTATCAGATTTTCTAAATGTGTGGCCAATCCACTTCCATTTCATTTTTATTTGGATTTTAATCTGTTCCTCTGAAGTTCGAATGAAGAGCTCCACATTTGTGATTGTCTGAGGCCAATATTATATTCAAAATCCTTCTCAGACACCTATTAAACACCTGTAGTCGACTGGTAATTTGGTTGCCAACTTTCCAAGACTCAGACCCATACAATAATACTGCCTTGACGTTATTTCTAAATATCTTTAACTTAGTCTTTGTAGTTATATTTTAGTTTCCAAATCGATACAGTTGTACAAAGCGCAAGCTTCTTGCAATGTTCTAAAGCACTGAGTTAACACTTTGTCCTCTTGCAACTTGGATTTTTATGAAGCACCTTCGTTCATATCTACTGAGCATCTTTTTATGTGAGAAACAGTTAATTTATTCACAAATATCAGCTATTGCAAGACTTTGGTTGGTTCTTAAGTTTATGGGCTGCGACAACGCGGACATGTAGCCCCGTGTACTTTGAGTGTGTGTAGAATCTGTCAGTTAACCGGTGTTAATTGTGATGACTGTATTAGTGTGTGTTATTTGTTTTTTAATTTAAGTACTGCAACTTAGAATTTTTCAAATAGTTCCTACTTTTGCTGCCAAGCGCCACCGTCAACGTCTACTAGGCCAAGTTCAGAACTTAGCTACTAGACGCCACCGCAGTCGGCTCTTGGCAACGAACGTAGAAACCTTAGAGCGTTGTTTACACTCTTAACCTATCCAATTTAGTTTCACACAGGTGCAATTAGTGGAAGGTTCTTTAACATGCCACAAATCTATGACATGGGACCGCCGGCTTTACTTCCCCTCCGAAGGAAGGCATACTGAAGGATTTTTAACGCTCTTAAAAATCCGACGACTTCAGCCGGGTTTGAACCCGCTATCTTTGGCATAGAAGCTCAGCATGCTACCGACTACGCCACCAAAGCCGCCGTTACAGATTTATACAACAAAGACTTCTCAACAATATACAAGATTACAACGGTCACCACTAGGATCGCTGATTGATTACTTATCGAATGCCCTAGGATATGTTGCAATAAGAACATTTTAATTGAACGTTAGTAGGCCTATCGGACGCGAGATAGTATGAATTCTTAGTGCTGGACTAAGTCTTTAAAGTTACTAAAGTCATACAACATTTCTATTTCAATTTCCAGCGTCTCGGAGTGTCATTCTGATTTTCGAAAATCAGTGCTACCAAAATAATATCCAAATGGATACAGGAAACTGAAGAAAACCTCAAGCAGCTAAACATCACGATGCACGACATGAATGATGATGATAATTGTTTTAAGGGGCCTAACATCTAGGTTACCGGCCCGTAATGGTCTGGGTGATAGCGAAAATGTCAATGAAGTGGAAACCAGAATGAAAATTAAGTGAGAAGGAAAATGCTTACAAAAAGGAACTCAGATTGAAACTACTCACAAAATGGAGAGTGGTAATACTTACAAAAGGGAATTTAGAACGAAAATACTCACAAAAGGAATAGATTGAAAAATACGCACAAAATGTAGGTTAAGTTCAAAATACGTACAAAATTCAATGCACAGTCGAAATACTTACAAAATGCAAGTGAAATTCAAAATACACAATGCAATTTAGATTGAAAAAGGCCGGTTCAGATTCAAAATACCCACTAAGTGCAATTGAAATTCAAAATACTCACAAAATGCAATTGAAATTGAAAAGACTTACAAAATGTATGGTAGATTGAAAATATTTGCAAAAAGCAGTTTAGGTTGAAAATACAAAATGCAATTGAAATTCAAAATACTCGGAAAAGTTCCACCCCCTTTATTGGAAGACTTACTAAAAAGCAATGTAGATTGTCAATCCTTACATAATGCAATTAAGGTTGAAAACACTCGCAAAATGAAATTTACATCGAATAAACCTACAAAATGGAGTGTAGAGGATAAAAAATGCTTAAGGAAATTTGGATACACGGGGAGCCAATTAACAAAAACCGTCCGGGAAACTAAAAAAAGAAAAGGATATATAATGAAAAGAAAACAAGAGATCTGACCCCACCAAGGGAGGTCGACAGGAAAGAAGACAGAGGAGCCCGGCACAAGTAAGTGGAAGCAATGCCGGACTCAGCTGAGGTTCCGTGGTCGCCAACCCACGTCCCACTAGATGTGAGCCCCTGGGGGAACGACATGAATGATCGGGTTAAATTCAGAAAAGCCGTAATGAAATATTAATTTGACAAATAACTGGTACCAAAAATGCCAGGGAAAAAAGTGGACGGACGAACGGAAGAAAGAACATTGTGCACGAATAAAGAGGGGTTGGGAAGAACGTCGTCGCAAGACTGAGTTGTCATGTTCAAGTTCACACGCTTTCTTTAAAGGGAATGTGCGATAGTAATGTGAAAAGGATGCAGAATAGTAGAATTCCAAATGTAATGTTACATTGGCAAGGTGAAGGCAAACGGACATGGGGTAAAGTAAGAGAACAATGGTTGGATGGTGGAAAGAGAAGCATGGCTACCAGAGGCTTAACCGACGAATATTCTCAAGATCGAAATTTGTGGAGGAATAGATTATTATTTGGGTTGGATGAAAATACAGTATTGTAGAATATTCCCAATAATGAATAATATTTTTTGGGCATTTAAATAGAATGAATAATGACAGGCTAAAGAGACAAATTTTTAATGAAATTTTAAAACGTGGTTTGCTCTGACACAGAAGTATCATAAGGAAGCCGACATTGACGTTACGGATACATTAATAGGAATTTATTTCGGGACAAAATTCAAAACGTGATCTTCGGGGAGGAACAAGACAGTCAACGAAAGCAGCCACGTAGGCCAAACATTTAACAGCTCCGGAAGCAGAGATCAGAGAGGATGAAGCGGATGTGGGCAGAGAGAATAAGGACATGTGGCAAGATTTGAAGTATTGATTTTACGTGGTCTATAATAGAGCTATTTGATTAAATAAAAATAAATAAATAAATAATAACAGATCCATGATTTAATGATTTCAGTTTACCGCCGGAACATGAACATTTTCAAGTCCCAAAGAAGCTACCCGATTGCTGTCTCTAATACAGTCACTCGCACTATTACATTAATTACAAAAGAACACAGGTTATCTGACATGTTTAAACATACATAAGTACATGGGGCTGATAACGATGGCCGAAGACTAAAATTACCATCATTATATACCGTTTCAAATCCTATATCAGAAAACATACCGGTACCGTTTGCGATATAAGAAAGGCTGGACTTTACAGGAACTCTGTTTTCATAATAATATCGTCAATTTGTTTAAAAGTGCGATTAAGGAAATAAACAGGACTATAGTTCCTGCTAGAATTGCGTCGCATCGAGCCCGCATACCAATGAAGCCAGGCGGGTGGTTTACACAGCTAGTATACCAGGTGAATCAACTGCCCCTAATATGCAGCCTCGTTATCACGCAGGTCGATATTTCTCAGCCTGCATCCCGTATGGTGTTAATGCACTGCAAGAATATCCTCCTAACGATTTAAATTAGTGTGTCACATCCCCTCCAGGGACGTAGGCGACCTGGGTGGGAATCACTGGAGGCTAGGAGGATGAAATCTAGACTCTGCGCTATGTACAATACGTATACAAATCAACCAGCATGGGGTGAGCTTGGTAAACTTATGGGAAAGCCCACTTACATGGGTCGGAGTGATCATCCTTTGAAAGTTAAGAGACGACTACAGCGTACAAATTATGGTAAATATTCATTCGTAAACCATGCCATTGATAACAAACTCTCTACCTGCCGCAGTCTTAGAGCCTTTTCACGAACATGTAGGTGTGTTTAAGAAAAGACTGACGATTTGTGTAATTACTCCAGTTTAATTGTTATTGAATTGTTACGTATAATTATTATGTATTTGTTATGTATACCCAATTTACCGCCGGGGGACACACCCACAATTGCAAATGAATGAATGAATGAATTAATTAATTAGAGCACTTCACCAACTAACCAGGCAACCCGAGCCGGAGTTTGCGTGTGGTAGGGTCGACAGTTCCTCTCCACTCCTCCTGCCATAGCATCCGGCAGGTTACCTATTTTTGCATCACGAGGCTGGAAGACCTCGTAGCAGACCATACCAAGACTTCTAAATTCTTGGCAGAGCCGGGGATCGAACCCGGTACCTCGGGGATGACAGCCAACAATGCTAGCCATTGCGTCACCAGGTGTTCTCCTTCAAACGATAATGAACATTATTAATATTTTCTCTGCCTTCCTTCGGAGGGGAAGTAAAACCGGCGGGCCCATGTCAGATTTATGGCATGAAAAGGAACCTTCCACTAACTACAATTGTGTGAAGACCGATTTTTAGGTTAGATTTGATTAACGCTCTAGTAAGTTTCAACGTTCGTCGCCAGGTGCCGGTTGTGGTGGCATCTAACGAAGTTATTGGTTTTACGTCCCTTTTAACTACTCTGGCTTTTAGAGACGCCAGGGTGCCAGAATTTAGCCCCGAAGGGGATCTTTAACGAGCCAGTAAATATATTGACACGGCTCCCTCGCATTTGCGCACCCTCAAATTCCAGCTGACTTCGCCAGGATACGAACCTGCAACCTTGGGCCCAGCAAGTGAGAACGTTACCGCTGAGCCACGGAGTCAGTCACGGTGGCATCTAGTAGCCAAGTTCACAGCTAGGAGTCGTTGACGGTGGCATTTGGTAGCAAATGTAGGAACTACTTGAAATTTATTGTCTGCAGTTCAACCAGAAATATAGATAATACACACTAATACTGCCATCACAATTAACACCGGTTATTAGACAGATTCTACACACACCCAAAGTACATGGGGGCTACATGACAGCATTGTCGCAGCCCCTAAACTGAGGAACCAGCCAACAATGACAATTGCTGCTCTTGGGAGATCAGTTCCGTCGTCAGTGGAGATTGTAACCATGGGAACAGCAGCTTCGGAAGGCTGACCGCAAATACCACATCACATACGAGCCGGAAACCGCACGAGAGGTGTAAAAAGGGAAAGTTGATTGCTAAATGAATGGAATTAACCAGTGCATTGAAATCTGAGTTGTGATACAGAACTGAAAGGCACGTTCAACCACAGCATTCTCATGCCTGATTTAACTAACTTGTCAATTGCAGCTATTCAGTCGGTGAGCACTAATGTTATTCTTATTTTCTAAATGTACTAGCCTTTAACAATAACAACATTACCCAATGAATAGCATATCATATGCAAGGAAATCAGAAGCACAATTCACGTCCCTAATGTTTTAGGTACTTGAAGTGTCTGTCCTGGAGTTTCGCCTGGGGTACATGCAACCAAACCTTCACTTAATTAAAATGCTACGCCAATCAATACAAATTATATTCAAATTCAAATACATGTTTCGGTCAAACAATCTGACCTTCAACAAATTAGAATCAAATCTTCAGAAACTAATGATAATTGTTTTAAGGGACCTAACATCTAGGTTATCGGCCCCTAATGGTCTGAGTGATAGCGAAAATGCAATGGATACCAGAACTAAAATTACGTGAGACGGAAAATACTTACAAAAAATAACTCAGATTGAAACGACTCACAAAATGTAGAGTGGAAATATTTACAAAAGGGAATTTAGAAGGAAAGAACTCACAAAAGGAATAGATTGAACAATACGCACAAAATGTAGTTTAGGTTCGAAATACGTACAAAATTCAATTGAGGTTCAAAATAAACAATGACATTTAGATTGATTAACTCCCATTTCAGGTCCAAAATACTCACAAAGTGCAATTAACATTCAAAATGCTTACAAAATGCAATTGAAATTCAAAATGCTCACAAAAGTCCCAGACCCTATATTGAAAGACTTACTAAAACGCAATTTAGATTGCCAATACTTACAAAATGCAATTGGAGGTTGAAAATACGCTCATAATGCAATTTAGATCAAGAGGACTTACAAAATGCCACGTAGATTGAAAATACCTACAAAATGGAGTGTAGATGGAAAGAATTCGCTAATGGGAATTTAGATACACGGGTGCCAATTAAGAAAAGCAGTGCGGGAATCTGAAAGAGAAAAGGAAATTTAATGAAAAGAAAACGAAGTCTTGACTCCTCGAAGAAGGAGGAATCAGGAAAGATGAGACAAGGGCCAATTAAGGCGGGAAAGTGAAATACTCCCTAGGCCTCGGATACCCTAATACCGCCGGGGTCGGAAAAGAACAAGAGTTGACCAAGGGAGGTCGACAGGAAAGATGGAGAGGAGCCCGGCACAAGTAAGTGGAAGCAATGCCGGCTCAGCCGGGGTCCTGTGGTCACCAACCCACGTCCCACTAGATGTGAGCCCCTGGGCAATGTGGGTCAAAATCAAAATCTAGGGGGACAAAATTATGTGTACGTTTTAATCATGAATTTAGAGTGAAAGCAACGTATATAATTAGTTTACTTCATAACAAACATCAGTTAAGACCTTTTTTAAGCTACGTCTACACATGCAAGAAATTGTGTATGACTAGGAGTTGGATAGTGCATTCAGTTATCTCTTCAGAACAATTTTTTACCCCTAATTTACTTTTGACATAATCATCAAACCCAGTGCTTCAAACAGTTGTAAACGTGTGAGAACTGGTTGCACGGCATCTTTTAAAACGTAAAATAACTAAGTAAGTTGCAAAAAATCTTATAACAGGCGTTAACTACAAGACTATCTACATTTTAACATTAAGTAGAAACTGAAGCAGAGTGACGCGACATACTAGAAATCCAAGTGAAAATGTAATTTTAAACAAGTAGTTCCGTAAAGAACTATACAGCCTATTTTCATATATCCTGCTCATGTTAATTGCCTCTATCAACATACAAAATTTCAGTTTAATTGCTGTAACAGATTCTTAGATATTGAGAACCGTCTAAATATTTCAGATGGTCGCCAGGTTGGATTTTTATTTTTGTACTATTACATTAAGATTATTGTGTGCGTGTGGTATTCAAACTTCAATCGCATGATTAGAACACGAGAAGTAAAAACGAGATTTTAAAATTACGCACAGCAGCCATCTTGTGATTATGCAAACAATTGAAATAAATTAGATGCCAGTGGATCAACATTTGTATAAGCATTTAACGTGCAACGTTTCACGGCACTCGGATAGTTAATTCGCGAGAAACGTCCATTTAAATATTTATACTTCGCGTCGCCGCCATGTTGGATTTGTGCTCACCAGGTTACTGAAAGTCCTATAGGTGAACATATGTTCATAGTCTTTATGAACATAAAAAAATCTGTTTGGTTGCTGTAAAAGATTCATAGATATTGAGAACCGTCTAAATATTTCGGAAGCTCGCCATTTAGGATTGTTATATGTATAGGCGGAGAAAAAAGGTTTTTCTCCGGGTACTCCGGTTTTCCCTGTCAAAATTTCATTCCAGCAACACTCTCCACTATCATTTCATTTCATCTGTCATTCATTTAATCATTGCCCCAGAGGAGTGCGTCAGGCCTCGGCAGCCGGCACAGTTCATATCCTCGCCGCTAGATGGGGGCTTCATTCCATTCCTGACCCGGTCGGAGACTGGAAGCAGGCTGTGGATTTTCATTTTCATATGTATAGGCCATAGAGATATGTAACATTCAAGGACAATTATTGCCTAGGTTCATTATTCAAACTTTCACTTCGATCGCATGATTAAGACACAAGAAATAAAAACATAATTTTAAAATTTCGCACAGCCGCCATCTTGAGGTTATGTAAACAATTGAATAAAATTAGATGGCAGTGCATTACAATCTGCAAAATCATTTACTGTACCACATTTCACTGCGCTCAGAGAGTTAAATCACGAGAAAAGTGTATTAAAATATTTCAAATTCGCTTGGTCGCCATGTTCGTTTTGTAGTCACCAGGTTTTTTAAAGTCTCATAGGTGAACTTCTAGTAGTGCCCTTTATCACCGTACACAATTCCAGGGCGATATCTGTAATAGTTCCGGAGATATTGAATGCTAGTGAAATATTTCGCACCGCCGCCATGTTGGATTGGTGAGACTTAACAAAATTTGAAGGGCACGGTCGAGGTCGCCGGGAATATCGCCATGAACTTACCGAGGTTCATTGAAATCGCTCCAGCCTTTTAGATTTTATCACACACACGCACACGCACAAAAGGTGATCTCATAAGCCTATTTTTTCAAAATTGAAAATAGGCTAAAAATAATAGTTAAATATTATATAATGCAAATATAGTTAAAATTATGTAACAATTACGCCCATTAATAACTGAAAAACGTTACAAAGATCATACTTTCTGCTGCATGTTCCATCTTAAAGCATCACACTAACCACAAAGACAACCAAACCACAGCCACTTACATTCACCCTCCAATTCAGACTGCCCGAACAGTGGTGACAGATTTTCACCGAGTTGCGTTTATATCCCAGAATAGTGAGCGGCAATTATATGAGAATGCTGTAGAAATAATACGTTTTGATTTTTTAATTATGAAAATAAATAATTTTGTCCTCTATTTAGATTTTTAACCCACTGTGCTGGGGGGGGGGGGGATGTTCTAGTACAAGAATCTTTGACAATAATAACATTACCCAATAAATAGCCCATCATATGCAAGGAAATCAGAAGCATAATCCACGTCCCAAATGTTTTATGTACTTGCAGTGTCTGTCCTGGGATTTCGCCTAGGGTCTATGCAACCAAACCTTCACTGAATTAAAATACTCGCCATTCAACACAAATTCTATTCAAATTAGTAAATGTTTCGGTCCAACAATGGGACATTCTTCAGAAAATTAGAACCAAACCTTAAGAAACGAATCTACGTAATAAAACTGTTGAGAAACGAAATCTAAGTAAAATATATACAGGATGAAATGAAGAAACTGGAAAGCAGAACGATAATAACAATGATCGTATGGCCTCTTGGAGAGGCCGAGTGCATGTAATTCTAGTTGGCGCCCGTGGGCATGACTGAAGGTATGAATGAACCAATAAATGCACTAACGAAGGTATGAATGAATCAATAAATGCATGACTGAAGGTATGAATGAATGAATCAATAAATGCATGACTGAAGGTATGAATGAATGAATGAATCAATAAATGCATGAATGAGTGTATGAATGAATCAATAAATGCATGAATGAGTGTATGAATGAATCAATAAATGCATGAATGAATGCATGAATGAATCAATAAATGCATGAATGAGGGTATGCATGAATCAATAAATGCATGAATGAGGGTATGCATGAATCAATAAATGCATGAATGAAGGTATGAATGAATCAATAAATGCATGAATGAGGGTATGCATGAATCAATAAATGCATGAATGAGTGTATGAATGAATCAATAAATGCATGAATGAGTGTATGAATGAATCAATAAATGCATGAATGAATGCATGAATGAATCAATAAATGCATGAATGAATGCATGAATGAATCAATAAATGCATGAATGAGTAAGAATGAATCAATAAATGCATGAATGAATGCATGAATGAATCAATAAATGCATGTATGAATGCATGAATGAATCAATAAATGCATGAATGAATGCATGAATGAATCAATAAATGCATGAATGAATGCATGAATGAATCAATAAATGCATGAATGAAGGTATGAATGAATCAATAAATGCATGAATGAAGGTATGAATGAATCAATAAATGCATGAATGAAGGTATGAATGAATGCATGAATGAATGCATGAACGAATCAATTAATGCATGAATGAAGGTCTGTTAGGTTAGTCAGCCCGAAGGCTGGTTGGATCCTCAAAAAGTACCGCCGTTAGCTTATGAGGGTAGATACCCACAAAAACCCAAGGCAGTGCTATATTGAGGCGTACTAGGCACGATGAGGAGTGAGGTAGTTTGTCATTGCTTTCCTCACTGAGTCAGAACAGCAGTACTAACCCTATGAGTAGAACTTTTCTCAGCATCCACAGGCACTGACTGTGCCCTGAATGTCATTACTCAGCACCACCCATACCTCAGTAGCTTCCATATAATCACAGCCATGAGTGAGACAGACATCGGTGAAAAGCCACATTTTACTCTAGTCTGTGCCAACAGCCAAATGCAAATATACTGCATTCATCAAGAGATGGCAAACAGGCCATGAATGAAGGTATAAATGAATGAAGACATGGATGGATGAATAAATGCATGCAGACATGGATGGATAAATGCATGAATGAATGCAAATATGGATGAATGGATGAACGAATGAAGGAATGTAAGAATGATTTAAAAGACGCATCACAGAATGAATAAATGAACGTATAAATGTTTGAACATACGCACGCGAACGAATGAAATGAACGAAACTATAACAAACCAACGAATGAACGAACAAACTAACGAAGCAATGCGTGAATGAATGGAGAAAAGGGAATATTCAAATTTGGATATGACGTAATAGAAGTTCAGAGGGAAGCTAGAGACTGTAAGTTTGAAGAAAAGGAGAAGGGCTGCGACAGGTGCACACAGTGGAGCCTTCGTTGAGCCCCTTGCACAGTGAAGAGAACCCAAGAATGGACGTGAACTTTGCCGAGTGATTGCTCCATCGAGTTGTCGTGACCGCAGACACTTGTTTGTGAAGTAGGCCGACCGAGGAGGAGCAGTTGTAGTCCGGGAAAGGAAATGCGAGTTACTACAGGAAACTTCCCTTCATTGCTGCTGCATCATGATATCCACTGCTCCAGCAGCAGATCTGTGCGAATTCCTCCAAGCATTGAACACCTCTTTCGGTTTTTAACCAAGACTTCTAGACTTAGGTAAGCCTCCGTGGCTTAGGCGGCAGCACGACGGCCTCTCACCGCTGGGTCCGTGGTTCAAATCCCGGTTACTCCATGTGAGATCTGTGCTGGACAAAACGGAGGCTGACAGGTTTTTCTCCGGGTACTCCGGTTTTCCCTATCAACATTTCATTCCAGCAACACTCTCCACTATCATTTCATTTCATCTGTCATTCATTTAATCATTGCCCCAGAGGTGTGCGTCAGGCCTCGGCAGCCGGCACGTTCATATCCTAACATCGAGGTTATCGGCCCCTAATGGTCTGGGTGATAGCGAAAATGACAATGAAACTGAAACCATAACAAAAATCAAGTTAGGATGAAAATACTTACAAAATGGAACTCAGATTGAAACTACACACAAAATGGAGAGTGGAAATACTTACAAAATGGAACTCAGATTGAAACGACTCACAAAATGGAGAGTGGAAATACTTACAAAAGGTAATTTAGAAGGAAAATACGCACAAAATGTAGTTGAAATTCAAAATACTGATTTGGATTGACAATACTTACAAAATGCAATTTAGACAAAATGCTTACAAAATGTAATTTAGAATCAAGTTGCACACGAAATTCAATCGAGAATCAAAATACTTACAAAATGCACATCCTACAAAATGCAATTTATATTGAAAATACTTACAGAATGCAATTAAAATTCACAATACTCACAAAAAATGCCACCCCTACAATCACAGACGTACTAAAAAGCAATTTAGAGTGTCAATCCTTACAAAATTCAATTGAGGTTGAAAATACTAAAATGCAGTGTAGTCAAAATATTAACAAAATGCAATTTAGATACACAGGGAGCCAATTCACAAAAACAGTGCGGAAATCTTAAAGAGAAAAGAAAAAGTAATGAAAAGAAAAAGAAGGCTGATCCCTAGAAGAATGAGGGATCAGGAAAGATGAGAGAAGGGCCAATTAAGGTCTCGTGATACCCTAATACCATCGGGGTGGGAAGAGAACGAGTTGACAAAGAGAGGTTGACAGGAAAGAAGACCGAGAAGAGCCCGGCACTAGTTTGTGGAAGCAATGGAGGACTCAACTGGGGTCTAGTGGTCGCCATGATCTCATGTCAACTAAACAATTAATCGATAGAACTGTCATACGAATAATTGGCTTGGTTTATTTTCGAATTACTCGATTATTCGATGAACCTAGCATCGCTTATTAGGCCTACCAGCTTTAGTCTCTAGTGCACATATTCAACCCCCAAGTAGAAGTGGAAAACTACGGATGGTTGACGTGGGAAATAAACCCTTGATTGGGTTTGGAGTGAGGACACCACGGTCTCTCTCTAGCTCGCCTAGTATTTTCTAGACATAAGTTATCAGTGATGTAACAGTCCCTTGCTTGTTTTTCAGCTAATCTCTACGCGTGAACAGTGCAAGTCCCCTGATGGCGCGTCTCTGGAATTAATAATCATTTTCTACTGCATAAACCGCAATCTCTGTTACTTGCCACATAAAGTCAAATATTATCCCTAAATAATGGCATAAAAATCACGGTGCGATATTGAATATAATTTTTTGAAAACTATGGTCAAACTGAAAACATCACACAAAATAAACCAATGTTTCACGTCACGTCTGTAACTGAGAAAGAAAATCTATGTCACCCATCAATTAAAATATAGTTATACCAGCAATAAAGAGCACATCTGAAGGATTACATTCCATAATTTTTCACAGAAAAAAATAATAATCGGAACACTCACAAAACTATGATCACACTGGACAGCGGAACCACGACCGACATAGATAAGAGATCCGTACGGGCCGTTTAGTCTATAACTAACACTCAAGTGAGTTTGTGTTTTGATGATTAAGTTTCTAGTGTGAGAAAAACTAAGTAGAGGGAAATAAGAATTCTTCATTTTGTCCCGTCAGATTTGGTATCTGGTCCCACTGTGTTATGGTCGGGAACGCCTCATCATTTCACTACAAAGAGAACATTTTTCTCTTATTTTGCGGTGTGTCAACACCCCAGGATACTAGTTAAGCGAGTCTAAATCTACAGAGCGATCCATATAATCCTAAACCATTTTAATGCGTCATAATAACATTTGAACAAATTATGGGACATGTGCAACTTTGGAGATAATACACAATTGTGAGACTGCATACATAAGATAAAGTCCGGCGAGGATAGATCAGGTGATCGGGGTGAGGCACACCTTTTTCTCCTCGAACTGACAGATTATTTTCAACACGATAGAGCAACGTGTCGTACGTCTAATACTTCCATGCAACTTGCAACCAGTTTCTTTGGTGACCGAATAATCTAAAAAAAAAAAATATATATATATATATATATATATATATATCGTATACATTATACGTATATATATATAAATGAATATTCGTTTGTTCGTCTTTTATGCGTTCATAAACCATTTATCCGATTACGATCAAATTTTGGTGAGTTGTTGTAAACACTTCCGGGATGGTTATAGGCATAGTAAATCCAATTTACAATAGATGGCGCGCGAGTAGCTTCAACAAAATGGCGTGCGGTTCGTTTCAACAAAAACCACATGCGTTCATATACCTTTCATCCCATTGCGATTAAACTTGGGTGAGATGTTTTGTACACTCCAAGGAAGGTTTCTGGCTTAGTAAATCCATTTTACAATAGGTAGAGCATGAGTAGATTCAGCAAATGAGCGATGGTGCGCTAATTGTTTCAACAAAGCCCCGTATGCATTCATATACTATTCATTCGATTGCGATGAGACTTTGGTGAATCGTTGAGTACACTCGAGGAAAAGTTTAAGGCTTTGTAAATCTATTTTACAATAGGTAGCGTACGAGTAGATTCAACAAATGAGTGACGGCACGCGTATTGTTTAAACAAAATCCCGTATGCGTTCATATTCCATTCATCAGATTGCGATGAAACTTTGGTGAATTGTTGTGCACGCTCCCACGAATGTTTCTAAATTAGTTAATCCATTTTACGATAGTTTCGAGGCAGTTAACGGAAATTGAAAAAAGATTGAATCCAAAAACAATTCAAGAAACCAAATTACAACGCCAACACTTTCTTTGATTGGCATTGCAACGCATGCCGGGTACAGCTAGTATATAATAATAATTGTGCCCTCCGATCACCTGACTTAACCACGCCGGACTCTTTTCTGTACTATAACAGATCAGGGCTAATTAAAACAATGAGCTTACAAATACAAGTAGAGAGATTCTTCTGTTAGTCACCAGATAGCAGCCACAAGCTACTGTGGAATTTGTCTAGTTTTTGTAAGCTAATTGACACATTCTTTAGCCATATTGCTTTAATTCTATTGAAAAAGGAGGCAAGGTTTCTCTCAAAACGTCTAGGAATTTCAATCTTTTTATTTTCACACGGCAATTTCCCAAAAGTATGAATAATTTTAACAGTATTCAGGGCCTTAAAAGCCTTATATACTCTAATAAGGTTAGCCGAGCAGTTCTCAGTTGTGTGTAAAGCACAAGCGGAGATGTGCCGGCAAGAAATGCCATACGCTCACGAAGGAGGTTTGAACAAGATCGGAACTCTTCAACCATACGCAAGCTAAGGAAGAAAACCTGTTAATTGTTTGCTGGAGAATGACTTTCACCATCTGAGCAAACATCGTAAGAGCACTGTCCTCTTACATTGTCTGTGTGTTTACCATTCACTATGCTAATTCTGCCGAGCAAACGAAGTCGTCTTTGTGGATAGAAACCTCGCCGTGGCATAGCTGTGTGTCTTGTTATGATATTGCAAAACCTTCACTACCTCTGCTTAATATAGCCAGCAGTTGTTACACAACAATGAAACCTGGCGTACGACATGGAGACGGGCTATCACCAATATTATTCAACTGCGTCTTAGAAATAATTTAGGATAAAGAGATTTTCAGGTAAGGGCGAGGTAAAGTAGGTATACGAATGGATTGTTTGACATTCGCTGATGTTGTGATACTACTGGTGTTAAAACAGCGATAAAAAGGATTGAAGAACTCCAGATGGTAGTCAAGAAGACTGGACTGCAAATTCCTTTTGAGAAGACTGTTCATGACCCACATCAAAGACACTTCTCTCCACTTGGGAGTTGAGAGAAGACAAGATAAAGCGAGTTAACTGTTATAAGTATTTGGGAGAAAAATTGCAGGACAATGGGTCGGAAAAGTATGCCATCAAAGAGCAGACGAGAAGAATGGAAATGGATCAATTTATGAAGGATACAAGCAACAAAAGGGGTCTATCCTTTGGGGGTAAATTCCAACACTTACGATACTGTTGTCAGACCTGAATGTCTGTATGCAGCAGAAACACTAGACATGATTGGGAAGGGCGGCCTCGAAGACATCCGGAAGAGAGAAAGAAAAATGCTCCGAAAATCCTAGGCCCAAATATCAAGGGTGGAGAGAGGAGATTCAAACCTAACAAAGAACTATACCTTAAGACAGAAGGAGTCGTAGCCCAAATGAGAAAAAGGAAAATACAGTTTTATTGACACTTTGTGAGGATGAACAGTGCCAGATAGCCGAAGAGTTTTTTTTAATTCTTCAGGAAGAGGAAGACGGAGCCGAAATAGTTTCGGGAAGTGAGATTAAGACTTGTATCGGATGGGGGTGAAGAAAGAAGACATAATGGACAGAGCGATTTAGACGACTAATTAAAGGAGTTTACATGTTTCCAGGAGACAGGGGAGTTGTCAGTGAGGAAAGGAAGCTCTTACACGGAGGAACAGAATAAGGAAGTGGGAGAGAGGATGAGAGAGGATGAAGAGATTTTGGCAGAGAGCGACGACAAAACATAATGTAAATACTGTCAAACATGGTCCATAGTTGCCCGTAACGAATTAATATATAATAGTTAACGTTAGCCAAGCAGTTCTCAGGAGCGCTTAAATCTCGAGAAGACAAATTACATGACAAACATCAGGGATGGACCAGAATAAATGAACAAAAAGGCGAGGGAAGATTAAACGTGTGAAGAAATTTAGATGCTTAGTTGAGGCAATCCAACAAAATGACCTAGAACAGTTTATTATTTAGGGGCTTTGTGACATCGTAGGCATGCAGCCCCATGTATTTATGTGAGCTCTTTTCTTGTTGCCCTGCCTTATCTTATATAAATTGACCATCCCTCTAATTTATACTGTAAATAATTTATTATTGCTCGATTCTCACTAATTGCCATCTTGTGTACATATGTAAATATATATTGTGGGGGCTCTAACGCATCCCGAATGCGTAGTGGTGCTTTGCTCTTTTCAGTGACCCCCTTCAGTGTATTGTAAATATAGTGTAAGGCACTGATGAATAAATATGAAATGAAAATGAAATTTGGATATGTGTAGAATTTGTCTGATAACCTGTGTCGCAGTGATGTCTGTACTAGTGTGTGTGTATTTGTAATTGATGGAGTTTTGTAGGAAGCAGCCATGGCATTCAGTTAGGTACCAACCCGGCATTTACCTGGAGTAGAATTGTGAAACCACGGAAAACCACTTCAAGGATTGCTGAGGTAGGAATTGAACCCACCTCTTCTCAGTCTTGCCTCACGAGGCTGAGTGTTACCCGTTCCAGCACTCTGATCAGAATTAAATTTCATGGCAGAGCCGGGAATCGAACCCGGGCTTCTGTAGTGACAGACAAGAATGCTAGCCACAACACAAATTAACTACAGTCGATATTTCTACTCACGACATAATTAGCGACATCCTTTCTAGAAGCACAATAAATTTCCTAGGTCCGCAGGGCACATCTGATAATGTCCATTTATAGGTCAGACAACTCTTGTATTAATCAGAATAGGATCTGAGTAGAAAGTTTGTCCAATTAAGGAGCTACGTGTGTACCCCATCACTTCCAACTGAGAAATATGACAAACAGGAAGGATTTCCAAGGAGAGTGCACCTACTTATATAACAAACCCAATGCGAAAGTGAAAATTCCTGGAAATGCAGACATCAATATTTTCGAGTAAGTATTGTTTCGATTAATAAAATACCATGCTTTAAAAATAAAATGCCATATACAGGGTGTATCCGTGATGATGTTGCAAACTTCCATGGATGATAAGGAAGGGAAATGGGTCAATGTGAGGTAAAGAACCATAGTATGGAAACTATTTCTGCAATCCTTTTTTTTTTGATGTGCAACATATTTCCAATCGGTTGATGTAGATTTTTAGTGGGAGTGATTTTTGAAGAAATGAAACTGAAATAGGACGGAAAAGCAACGGAAACAATGAGCGCGCGTGGTGGCGGAGATTGATACCACGACGTACTGACGGCCATATGGCAATGTAAAATGTATATCGCATACGGTTTACTTCAAGGTTTGGAGGCCCCATTAAAGGTATTCCTACAATAAACCATCTTCAAATTGTCGTACTTTGGTGTGAAAATATTCATCCTCCCTATATTATTCTGCTAAGGTCCCATTCCAGTTTTGTATCGAAAATAAGGTCCTGTTAACACCAACCTACACATATGGGTACCTACAAGTTCCGCATAACCTCATGTGAGCCCGAAACGCACTCACTTCCTCTTTAAAAGCCTCACAATTAAATAAATACCTTAAAAATGTACATTTACAGTGGGAGCACTGTAACCTGGCGAGCCTGCCGCTAGAGCGCAGAGCAGCGTGGCGGCAGCAGCCATCTGGCGGGAGCGCGGCGTACTTCTAGGCGAGGCTGCCGCTAGAGCGCAGAGCAGCGTGGCGGCAGCAGCCATCTGGCGGGAGCGCGGCGTACTTCTAGGCGAGGCTGCCGCTAGAGCGCAGAGCAGCGTGGCGGCAGCAGCCATCTGG
Organism: Meconema thalassinum; assembly: GCA_946902985.2. Classification (NCBI taxonomy): domain Eukaryota; kingdom Metazoa; phylum Arthropoda; class Insecta; order Orthoptera; family Tettigoniidae; genus Meconema; species Meconema thalassinum. Next base: position 104,927,421 of record OX336397.1, on the reverse strand, counting down.
CGGGAGCGCGGCGTACTTCTAGGCGAGCCTGCCGCTAGAGCGCAGGGCAGTACATTCACGTTGCGAAAGCTCGCACGGGCCCACTAGTTATATCATATTTGTCGCAAGGATTTGCTGCGCTCCCGGTATACACATAGTAGGATAACATGTCACGTGTTACACATCACATGCAACTACTGGAAAGGCGGCTTCGGTGGCTTAGTCTGTAGCATGCTGAGCTTCTATGCCCAAGATAGCGGGTTCAAACCCAGCCGAAGTCGTCGGATTTTTTAAGAGCGTTAAAATCCTCAGTATGCCTTCCTTCGGAGGGGAAGAAAAGCCGTCGGTCCCATGTCATAGATTTATGGCATGTTAAAGAACCTTCCACTAATTGCACCTGTGTGAAGCTAAATTGGATAGGTTAGGAATGTAAACAACGCTCTTGGGTTTCTATGTTCGTTGCCAAGAGCCGACTGTGGTGGCGTCTAGTAGCTAAGTCCTGAACTTGGCCTAGTAGTGTTAACGGTGGCGCTTGGCGTCAAAAGTAGGAACTATTTGAAAAATTCTAAGTTGCAGTACTTAAATTACAAAACAGATAACACACACTAATACAGTCATCACAATTAACACCGGTTATCAGACAGATTCTACACACACCCCAAGTACACGGGGCCACATGGTCGCGTTGTCGCAGCCCCTAAACTTAAGAACCAACCAACCAAACAACTACTGGAAGACTCGTTTTTTTAGGGTACTATTTTGGAAAATAAGGCGACAATTTCAAGAAGCGACTGTCGTGCCGGGGTTTGAACCCCCGGTTTCCAGATTTACTGTAGTTCACCATCAGGGTTATTGTGCACCATGTACCGTGCATGGCTACACCTCAAGTGGATGTATCAGATAAATCAACGATCACTTTAAGAGAAACCTATGTTGGGAGGAGTGTAATAAATGGATTATTAAAACTGATTTAACACCAGTCAACTGGAAAATTGGCGCAAGTGGGAGGCTGCTGTGAAGCTAGTGCATGATGGTTACCAGTTAAGATACGGCCTTGAGATTACTCTAATTACGAGGTGTGATACTCTCCTTCCGGTAACCAGGCTATGTAATAGAGAGTTGGTGAATTAGGATAGGAAAGAGACCGGATAAGCGCCAACAAAACGCGTGTCTTGAGAGGAAACACTTAGGATGAGAAGCAGTGCGTGTCACGGAATGTGTCTCTCGACTGTCAATACACCAATTAACAGCGTGAGTTGGAACATTAAAAGAAAGTTCACTGGGAGACTTCAATGCTCCGTTCAGATTAGCAATGAGTAAATTCACAATTCTAAGTCAGTAGAGCCATGTTTTTAGGCTATTTTAATGTTATGAAAAAATAGACTTATGAGATCACATTTTGTGTGTGTGTGTGTGTGTCGCCCCTAATAACTTCGAAACGGCTAGAGCGATTTCAATGAAACTGTTAGATCATAGTACTATTTTGGCCTACCCCTACCGTGCCCTTCAAATTTTACTAAGTCTCACCAATCCAACATGGGACTGTGCGAAATATTTCATCAGCATTCTATATCTCCGAAACTATTACCGATATCACCCCAAAATTTTGTATGGGGATAAATGGAACTAATAGAAGTTCACCTTTGAGACTTGCAAAAACCTGTTAACTATAAAACGAACATGGCGGCAAAGTGAAGTTGAAACTTTTAAGAAAACTTTTATCGCGATTTAACCATCCAAACGCAATGAAACTTGGTACAGCAAATGTTTGTGCACATTATAATGCTCTGGCATCTAATTCAGTTGAATTGTTCTCATAACTTCAAGATGGCGGATGCGCGCAAGCTTGAAATTAAGTTATTTCTTGTGTATTAATCATGCGATCGAAGTGAACGTTTGAATAATGAATGAACCTACGCCAAAATCGTCATCTAATGGTACATAACTATGGCGTACATATATAAAAATCAAACATGGCGACCAACCAAAATATTTGGATGGTTCTCAATATCTATGTATCTATGATAGCAATCAAACTGCAATTTTGTATGTTGATAGAGGCAATTAACATAAGTAGGATATATGAAAATAGGCTTTATAGTTCTTCACGGAACTACTTGTTTAATATAGTCTATATTGCACATAACAAGACTGTATTGAAATATTAGAAGTAATTTTCAGTATGGCCTATTTAATCTATTATTAGAGGCTTTTCAGTCTGTCAACATTATTATTTTAATTTCCAGGAGTGATGCCAGCGACCAGCTACCAGGCGCGCGTACGCCTTTCAACTTCCACCAGCCAACCGAAATGAAATTAAGTAAAATATATAGGCCTACATCAAAGTGCCGGCCCCGTGGTGTCGGGGTAGCACGCCTACCTCTCACCCGGAGGCCCTGGGTTCAATTCCCGGCTCCGTCAGGGATTTTAGAAACTGATGTGAGGGCTGGAACGGGGTGCACTCAGCCTCGTGAGGACAATTGGGTAGCTGTCTGACAGAGGCAGCGCCCCAGTCACGAAAACCAAGATTAACGGCCGAGGGGATCTGATGCGCTGACCAAGCGTCACCCCAATATCTGCAGGCCAAATGGCTGGGCAGCGGTCGCTTGGAAAGCCTAGGCCCTTCATGGGCTGTAGTGCCAGGGGTTATTTATATACATCAAAACCATCCATCACGGCTCCAATAACCAATTTGAAAATTCATCTCCAGTCTGTTTTGAAAAAAAAAAAAAAAAAAAAAAAAAAAAAAAAAAAAAAAACAGAGATAGGAATAGAACCCGCCTCTACTCTGGTTTGTCTCACGTGGCTGAGTGTACCCCGTTCCTGCACTCAGACTAGAATTACATTTCTTGGCAGAACTGGAAATCGAACCCGGGCCTTCGCGGCGACAGCCAAGAATGCTAGCCACTACGCAACGACGAGGATACAACGTGTTGGTTGGTTCCTTAGTTTACGGGCTGCGACAACGTGGCCATGTAGCCACTTGTACTTTGGGTGTGTGCAGAATCTATCTGATAACCGGTATCAATGAATTGTGATGGCTGTATTAGTGTGTGTGTTATCTGTAATTCAGATAAGGACTGCAGACGATCAATTTCAAGTAGTTCCTAAATTTGCTACCAAATGCTACTGTCAACGACACCTAGCTTTGAACTTGGCAACTAGATGCCACCACAACCAGAACCTGGTGGCTAACGTTGGAACTAAGAGCATTAATCAAATCTAACCTAGAAATTTAGCTTCACATAATTGTAGTTAGTGGAACTTCCCCTCCGAAGGAAGGCATGCTAAGGAATGTCTAACGCTCTTAAAAAAATCCGACTACTTCAGCCGGGTTTAAACTACAAAGTAAGTATAACTTAGTTACTAATATTTTTAAGTAACGGGAAGTACTATAGATTGCGATGCCTATTACACTAGAAGATTCCTCTATTAGAGACCGAGAATAGCAGTGTATATGAAATGCTGATTAGCATAAGAGTGTTGATGTTGATGATAATTGTTTTAAGGGGCCTAACATCTAGGTTATCGGCCCCTAATGGTCTGGGTGATAGCGAAAATGACAATAAAATGGAAACCAGAACTAAAATTAAATGAGACGGAAAATACTTACAAAAAGGAACTCAGATTGAAATTACTCACAAAATAGAGATCGATAATACTTACAAGAGGGAATTTAGAACGAAAATGCTCACAAAAGGAAGAGATTGAAAAATACGCACAGAATGTAGGTTAGGTTCAAAATACGTACAAAATGCAATGTAGAGTCGAAATACTTACAAAATGCAAATGAAATTGAAGATGTTTACAAAATGTACGGTAGATTCAGATTACTCATTCCGATTGACAATACTTACAACATGCAATTTAGATCGAAAACACTTACAAAATGTAATGTAGATTCAAAATACCCACAAAATGCAATTGAGAATCAAAATACTTGCTACATGCCCACCATACAAAAAGCAATATAGATGGAAAATACTTGCAAAAAGTGGTTTAGTTTGAAAATGCTTACAAAATTAAATTGAAATTCAAAATACTCACTACCCTATATTGAATGACTTACTAAAAAGCAATTTAGATTGTCAATCTTTACAAAATGCAATTGAGGTTAAAACACTCGCAAAATACAATTTAGATCGAAAAACTTACAAAATCCTACGTACATTGAAAATACCTACAAAATGTAGTGTAGATGCAAAAAAAATCGCTAAATGGAATTTAGATACAAGGGGAGCCAATTAACAAAAACAGTGCGGGAATCTTGAAGAGAACAGGAAATATAATGAAAAGAAAACATGAAAGATAAGACAAGGGCCAACTAAGGCAGGAAAATGAAAGACTCCCTAGGTCTCGGATACCCTAATACCGTCGGCGTTTGATAAGAACAAGAGTTGACCAGGAGAGGTCGACAGGAAAGAAGACGGAGAGGAGCCCGGCACAAGTGGAAGCAATGCCGGACTCAGCTGGGGACCCGTGGTCGCCAACCCACGTCCCACTACATGTGAGCCCTTAGGGAGCATAACAGTGTTGAAGGAAGACGAGGCAGGAAATAATGATGCGTTATGCTTTGTAGAAAGTAGAGACTGTTTAGCCTATATTTTACAGTTTACGATAAAGCTAATCTCATTAGGAACACTTCTGTTTATGTCCCGAAAACATAATCTTAACCGTTTATCTCTTTGATGCCAATTTAGGCTATAACGAGCAACTTCCATGAGATCGCATCTAAACGATTGCCTCCTCCAGTCGTGAGTGCACATTTGCTAATCAGTACCGTGACACATTTCACTTTTAAACTTGATATTTAAATATGATTAAAAAATCCACAGTTTTAGCCCTTCAGGCAAGTAACTCCTAGATTGGTTGGTTGGTTCCTCAGTTAAGGGGCTGCGACAACGCGGTCATGTAGCCCCGTGTACTTTGGGTGTGTGTAGAATCTGTCTGATGAAAATGAAAAATGAAAATCCACAGCCTGTTTCCAGTCGACCGACCGGGTCAGAGAGTGGAATGAATGAAGCCCCCCATCTAGCGGCGGGGATATGAACTGTACCGGCTGCAGAAGCCTGCCGCACTCCCCTGGTGCAATGATTAAATGAATAACAGATGAAATGAAATGACAGTGTTGCTGGAATTAAATATGTGACAGGGAAAACCAGAGTTCCCGGAGAAAGACATGTCTGCTTCTGCTTTGTCCAGCACAAATCTCACATGGAGTGACCGGGATTTGAACCACGGACCAAATGGTGAGAGGGCGGCGTGCTGCCGCCTAAGTCACGGAGGCTCTCTTCATAATGGTTATTGTCTATGCATTTTCCTACCACTACTAGCGCTAGTGTGAATCGATGCAGAGTTTCACTTAAGCCCTTGTAACTAATTTCGGTTTGAAGATTCTTCAGTAAACCAAACAAACACCCGAGGCTATTGGACCAACGAACACATTAAAGAAATAATTATTCAGGTGACTTAATTTTTCTAGGATTCGAATCAAAACTAGTAAAGGAACAAGCGATTTTAGGCTGTTTTTCGGGAACTGCATTTAGGCTAAGTCTTTTTCACCTTTCAGGGCTCTTTAGCCCATAAAATGTTGGCACAAGTTTGGAAACTACTTATTTTTACGTTATTGCAAAGATGGGGATCCCTTCTTTGCTAAGGAATAATTTCAACATTAAAACTATTCTCCGGTGACGACATTAATTTGCATATCTGCCTGTTTAAAGTCTTTGGGAACTGTTAATAGGGAAGTCATATTCGATTTGAAGTTTAATACAGTAAATGAAATAATTCATAAATTTAGTTTAATCTTCTCGTGAACTTCTTATTGTATTGGTAGTTTTCTGTGAACTTTATTCTTAAAATAGTAGATAAAATAATTTGAAATTTTCTTTGCTGAAATGTGCAGTGTTGAATTCAATTAATTCTTTAGAGATTATTTGGAAATCAAGATACTAAATTTACACAGGGTGTCGAAATTCCCAGTACAGACTTTGAGGGCTTGTTGAGGGGCTCAAAAGTATACTAATCTACTTACTCTCCTGGTTCCACAAACCGCAATCAGTTCTTGGCCTCGTCAAGTTGTCTCCTCCACCTCGATCTGTCTTTGGCATCTTCCTCTCCCGCTCTGGTAGCTAGATGTCCTTGGTTACCTGGTCTCTCATTTCATTTTTGGTCTCCCTAGAGGTCTTCTTCCGTGGGTCTTTTTCTCACCCACTTCTCGCAGTCTAGATCCCTCTTCTCTTCTGTATACGGGGCCAGTCCATCTCAGCCTTCTTGTCTTAGCTTCCGCAACAACATCGGGTTCTTTATACAACTCCGTTAGTTCCTTGTTCTTTCTCCTTCGCCACTCACCTGCTTCACAAATTGGTCCAAAAATCTTTGAGGATTTTATTTTCAAAAACCTTTATCTTTCTCTCTGTGAATTTGCTAAATCTCCATGTTTTTGCACCATATAGTTTAGCATAGGAACTTGTGTTCGGAAACGTACCGTCTTCCCGCTACTCGCAAAAAACCACCACAGCACACGTTCAAATCTCCCGCATTTTCGGCGCTACTGACTAGAGTATGTACGTCATTGAAAGATCACCTGATGTCCCATATCTCCTACAATTTTGCTGACATTCCACGCTAATCTGCATGAGCATCAGCTACTGATCAGCTACCAGCTACCAGTTTAATTGTTGTATAATTGTTATTGAATTGTTATGTATAATTATTTATTTGTTATGTATATACAATTTGCCACCGGGGGACACACCCCCCCATTGCAAATAAATGAATGAATATGAATATGTTATCTCGCCAGGAGATGGAAGTCTGATTTGAACTGCAGTTGTCCTCCCGTTCACTGCGTATCACGCATTTCAAAAACATTAAATTGGTCACCGTTTCCATTACTGTACCTGATACTGCCACACTGTTAAAAGTAAACACAAAGGCCTGGAAGAATATCGACAGTAGGAAGGAAGGTAACAATACACACACACACAAATTATCATGCAGGTAGTAGCAGCAACTGACAGCCAGTCGATATATTTAGGTTTGGAATAAGTTGGCTGCGCATGCATACTGCAAGACCCCCCCTTACCCCGTCACAGCGTGTTGAATTGCCATCTCCTGGCGCGATGACATTACACCCCAGAGGGTACAGGCAATGCAGCGACAGGATTTTGCTCAAGAGCCCACTTCTGGAGGTGGTTCTTGCACCGTTGTGTGGATCATCCCCACTTCCCACGGCGGATCTAAATTGTCAGAAGCTACAATTAAAGCTGGTATTTTCCTCGGTTCTCAAATAAAGAAACTAATGGCCAGTGAATAATTTCCACAATTACTCAACACCCACGAAAAACAAGCATGGTAGAGCCTTAAGGCAGTGATCCATGGTTTCCTTGGAAATAATAAAGCTGAGAATTACAAAGAGCTTTTTTCCACTCTGCTGGAGAACTTTAGACTCGTGGGTTGCAGAATGTCTCTTCAAGTACACATGTTACATGGTTGGTGACATTCAGAAGAGCAAGGGGAACGTTTTCACCTAGACGAGATGGACTTCGAGCAACGTTAAATAGAACATGATGGGTGATTACATTTGGGGACTAATACTAGAAATATCGCACCCACACAGAAAAAGTACCAAAAATATTAATTTTTAAAGCTTATTAGTATTGTTTCTCTTTTTAAATTGTAAATTATTGTTAACTATGTTTTGTAAATAAACGTGATGTAAAAATATAAATTAACGTTTGTTTTTGTTTGAACGTGTAAAAATAGAGAATATCCTTCAAATTTGAACTTTCGTTGTGGTACCTACACAAGCAAAGTTTATTAGGTAAAATTATTTTAGCCTAGTTTTCACATTTTGCAAAAATGATTAAAAGTAGACTTACGAGATCGATCCGGGCAAATGTGTACGTATGTATGTCTGTTCCTCCCCTATCAACTCCTAAACAACTGCAGCGATCAAAACCAAATTTGGTATGAGTCAAAGATCTATATCTGAATATCTCACGACCATATTTGGAAATGACATCAGTGCTACCAACTGCTGAAAAATCACAATTGAAATTTGAGCTCTATGTTGGATATCTCAGAAGTTATGCTTGCGAACTGTTCCAAAATTGGCACACACACGGGGATAGTAACATTCCAGATTAATTTTCAGGAGCCCATATATGACAGTGTTGCCAACATTAATATAACCCTGCATATAAGTCCAATATTTAAATGCACGTCACTTCTGTACTATCAATTGGATTTCAACCAAATTTCCTATCTGCTTTTTGTACCAGCACAGATATGACTATACATATTCTTGAGAGCCAGCAGGGCTGCCAACTTTTAATAAGTGCTCTCTGTATTTCAATTCATTTCTTCCTAATTCAAATATATCAGAAAATATGCAAGCCAACAGCTCTAAACATAGTACACGTATTGTACCTGGTCTTATAGATTAATTTGGAATAACTGACTAATTTTAAGAAACGTAGGCTGTTTAGTTCGTCGTGGAACTACTCGTTTCTTTGCTGTTGTTGTTGTTGTTGTTGTTGTTGTTGGAGTCAGTATTTTGACTGGTTTGATGCAGCCCTCCATGCCTCCCTGTCTTGAGCTAATTGTTTCATCTCTACATAGCTACCATACCATACACCCAAAGTAAACTGTTTAACATATTCTAAACTTTATCTACCCCTACAGTTCTTGTCCTCGACCCTTCCTTCCATAACTAAGCTTGCTATTCCTGGGTGTCTTAGTATGTGTCCTACAAACCTATTTCTTCTTTTCATTAGCGGTCGCCAGAAACATCTCTCCCACTAGTCTTAATACCTCTTCGTTTGTAACTATCTACCCATCTGATCATCATTCTCTTGTAACACCACATTTCAAACGCTTCAATTCCTCTTTCCTGCTGCACCAATAGTCCAAGTTTCACTTCCATAGAGTGCCACGCCCCAGAACAAGGCTTACAAAAATGACTTCCAAGTACCTAAACCTATATTTGATGCCAATAGAATCGTTTTTTTTTTTGGTAGAAATGCTTTTCTTGCCTGAGCCAACCTACTTTCTATATCCTCTGCTTCCTAAGAAACATAAGTCTACTTCCTTCAGCTTTATACCTGCCAATTTTATGTCCATAGAGGTTTCTGATTTATTCGGCTGCATTCCAATATTTTTGTTTTACATTATTTTATTAATTTTCATTATGAATTCTTTCCTGAAGACGGAGTCCATACCATTCGAAAACTCATTCTAATCCTTAGGCGTGTCGGCCAAGACGACGATCTCATCAGAAAATCTCACGAGTTGAAATTATTTCTCCATTATCTTGGCATGACAAATCAAAATCTGACATACAGAACCCAAACTCAAAATTCGAGTTGACTTGTGTGATCAATTCATATTGTCTCCTACATCCCCTGGCTAAACCACTAACACCTCGCTCTTACTACTGGAACAGAGAGGTTAATAAACCGAATATTGAAGACAGATGTTTGAACAGCTCAAGGCTGATACGACCCACTTTCAGTCTCCTCGCGAAAGGCAAGACCAGTCGCTATCAGCTTGCTGGAAGGAGAAATTAGTCTTAAGTATTTTAGAACCATCAGATAATATCAGCGATTGATTGGTGGATAATAAACTATCCCTTTTGATTTATACAGTGGTTCACATAGTTATAAAGAGCTTTGCAGCCAATCTCTCGGTGTTGCTATATTGACATTACTAGTTTTCAGTCTGTCAGCAGGATATATGCTAATCCCAATTAATGGGACATATGGAAACAAAACAAGTAGTTCCGTGACGAACTAAAGAGCCTACTTTATTTAAATTAATGATTCTTGCCAATTACTAATATATCAGAAATGAAATGTTACATTGGATCTCATTAGTGCAAGTAAAATAATGTTGGCAACAATGTCATGTATGTGTTGCTAAGAATTAATCTGAAATATTGTGTCTATTATAGTCCCCAGTTTTTGATTAAATCCATTTGTTAGTATAGAAGATACTAGTATTTAAAAACTGGACCTAACATCACTGATATGTATCAGTTATTCCAAATTAATTTGAATGTCAGGTACCGGTACTATAAGTGTTCAAAGCTTAGAGCTTTTGGCTTGCATACTTTGATATATTGGTACTAAGATAAAATATCGAGCATTTATTAACAGTTGGCCTCCCTGTTGGCTTTCAAAATTACGCATTGTCATATTGTTACGTGCCACCCTCTAGTGGCACTTTTGTTAACTGGATTACGGAGGGTAGAAAGCACAACACCAATTACTGCATTAAAGATAGTTAGCTTTATTGCTTTCAGGAAAGATACACCACTCAACAGCAAATACAAGCAATTAGAACCTTACTCCAGTTTCCTCAAGTCTCTTCCTTGAGCGCTCTTGCCCCTTTCACTTCTCAACAAACCACAGAAGTAAAACAGTCTTAATGAGTCCGGTGGCCTTGACAGAAGCTACCTGCACCTCTTCCTCATGTACACCAACTACAGTTACTTACGATAATCCGCTACACGCTATTTCGCTGTCCACAAGCTGGGGGAAGCAATGTCACTGGATTTCGTAACTCGCACGGCACTTCGTCACCACACTTCTGTCGCTCAGGAAAGACGCTCGCACTAGCTCGTAAAACACACACCCACAGAAAAACTCCGTCCCCTCACTGCTGAAGCCGCTTATATAGCAGGCTGGTGACTCGCTGAATTCTAGAATCGTCCAGGACACACGGCTTCTAGAGATTTCCTTCACTGGCTGGGTCACGAATATTCTGGACCATCCCTTTCACTTCGCAGCCCGTTGCGTATCGCGCACGTAATATACTGAGGCAGAGCACACACAGCCTGGGGGCAGCTGTGACTCAACGCGGCGAGGCGACAAAACAAACTCACAGCCGTAACAATATCATTATGGTACACATAGCACTTACGACATTTGGTCGAAATCCAATTGATAATATAGGAGTTACATGCATTTAAATATTGGACCTATCAGCAGGTTTAGAATCACGTTGGCAACACTGTCATACATGGGCTTCTGAAAATCAATCTGTATTGTTATTGTCTCTGTGTGTGTTAATTTTGGAACTGTTCGCACGCATAATTTTTGAGGTATCCAACAGAGCTCAAATGACAATTGTGATTTTCAGAACTTTGTAGCACTGATGTAATTTTCAGGTGTAGATCTTTACTCATACCAAATTTGGTCTCGACAGCTGCAGCCGTTTAGGAGTTGATTGGGGGGGACACAAACAGAAGGACAGACAATCTGCCTAGGTGATCTCATGTGTCTACTGTTTCCTCATTTTTACAAAATGTGAAAAGTAGGGTAATACCGTACATGTGATTAAACTGGTTATATATTTGTTATGGACTACGAAAGAGGGCTGATCCTATTCCCCCCTCTAAATTATTTCTGTTATCGACAAAACTTATGTACGACCAAAGCCGGGTTAGAACCCGCGGCCGTGCGCGTTATGAATGCATTTATCTTGGTCCAACTTGTTGCTTAGCTCTGTCCGCTAACGCAGGGGTTCTCTAATCTTTTTCTGTCGTGCCCCCTTCCCACCTTATTCTTCTTTCCGAAGGAAGGCAAACACTAACACTTTCATGTGGTCTCTTGACCACAGCTAGTAAGCCGCTTATCCATGGGTAATGGCGTTATTTTTATCAGTTTATTGTAAATCAGGCTAACCACTTCCACTAAACACGCACTAGAATTCACCTGTTCACTCACTGTCTTCGAACTGACTGCAAAGGCCTGGCTGATTTCAAGTCAACAATGGCAGAAATAGAAGAATCTATTCTTGTTAAGGAAGTGGCGGTCACATTGTCATTAGTGGTTGTTAAGGGTTTGGTAAGGAGATATCACTGCGGGTGAAAGAATGCTGTGTGGGAAATGTAACTACACCTTTTCTCAGAATTCCTGCTGACAGGATATACTGGTCAGTTCTTGTGAAATAAGACAGCAAAAGTAATCTTGAAAGGTGGTGGAAGCTTCCTGCCTATGATAGGTTCATGGATATGAGGATATTAATATTTTCTACAGGATGGAAATCCACAGCCTGCTTCCAGTCGACCGGGTCAGGGAATGGAATGAATGAATGAATGAATAAGAAGATTTGAAGATTTGAACGGTGCCGGCTGCCGAAGCCTGTCGCACTCCCCTGGGGCAATGATTAAATGAATGACAGATGGAATGAAATTATAGTGGATATGTTTCTGGAATGAAATTTGTGACGAAAAAAACCGGAGTACCCGAAAAGAAAAAAGAAAACCCTGCCTGCCTCCGTTTTGTCCAGCACAAATCTCACATGGAGTGACCGGGATTTGAACCACGGACCCAGTAGTGAGAGGCAGGCGTGCTGCCGCTTAAGCCATGGAGGTTTATATTGTTACAGGATAGGACATGTAAATAATTCAATCAGAGCCGACGTGACGCCCCTCCCCTTTGTCACACTCTGCGGTCCGCACTTTGAGTACCTCTGCACTAACGTACGTGTATATTCTTGAGTTGGTGACACTGAAATGCTTTCTCTCTCCTACCACCCACATTTGGTTGCGCGTCATTCATAAATGTCACCTTTGTTTACACATAAAAACTGAACTGTGTTTGAAGTGTCTTCTAGTATCACGACTACCGTAACCTACATGCCATCTGGTCCGTCCAAGGACCACCTAAGTCATCCCTAACGATCTACCTGAACCAATTGTAATTCAATTTAAAGGAAAACAATTGTTGGATTGAATTAGTGTTAATAGCTTGTAAGTATGAAACGGAGTTCTTGAAAATCCATATGCGTATATGCAAATGCATATTATGTGGGTCTACTGGATTTATTGTATATTCTGAATACAACAGCATATTTTAGAATTAATTATAATCAATATCTTGGAGAGTGGATATATCCCAACACCTCAGAGAAAGAAGCCTTTACATCACGGATCAGCAAATTGGAAACGGCATATCAACTAACTAAAAATGTCTACAAGAAGAAATCAATATCCATTAACGCCAAGATACGACATTACTGCACAGTAATACAACCAGAGACTTTATATGGTGCCGAATGCCTTGCTATGAGTAGAAAGGGTATGATCGAGAATCTAGAAATAAGAGAAAGGCAGATCTCGAGAAATATCGTAGGTCCAAACAAAGCAAATGTTAAGTTCAGAAGACGACACAATCATGAACTCTACTCATGTAGAAAAGATCACGGGCACCATTCGTAAGAGGAGGATAGTTTTCTATGGTCACATTGCTCGTGTGAGTTCTACAAGGTTGAGCAATAGGATCTTCAGTTTTCTTATTAACAAGAAAACCAAGGCGGGTTGGTTCACAAAGGTAGAAAAAGACCTGCGTGAAGTGGGAATAACCCAGGAGGATATCCAGAAACTTGTTCCCCTAAAGTTGAAACTTCAAGAACACAATGGATTCCAAGAAAAGCCATAACTAAAAACTGGCAAGACACGGACTGAAGCGAGGAAGGAACAGCATAGGAAACTAATGCGGGAATACTGGGTGAAAGACATTGAGAAAGGCAGCTGAAATAGCGTGGTCCGTAGATGGCCGAAACGACAGCAATAATAATAATAATAAGACACGGCACAAGCCTAAAAGAATTGCCGAGTTTTAATTCACCGGCCGTGAAAGCCAATATACCATCTTTTTTGGAAGCCTTCATAGGGAGGTTGAGGCTGCTTGAGCTTTTGGTTCTCGTAGTCAAGGAGTGCAGTTGCACTCTATATAAAGGGAGGTATCGCGCAGTTCGATACTCCTGTGGGGGTCCGGGTGGGGACACCAAGAGCCCGCCGATGAGCCAGCTTGGTGTCCTAGGCGAAACCCCACACAAGACACGGCACAAACATAGAAGAATTGCTGAGTTTTAATTCACCGGCCGAGAAAGCCAATATAACATTCTTTAGTGTTTGCCAAGGCGGTTTTGAATAACATAGTATTAGTCTGCATATTCTTTACTCAAACTTCCTGAATAGAAGAGCATCAGAAAGTATTTATTAAATCGGTGGGTGTCAGGTTATCCCTCCTTATATTGTTCTGCTAAGGTCCCATTAACACCAACCTACACATATGGGGTACCTACAGGTTCAGCATAACCCAATACGTAAGCGAAACACTCACTTACTCTTTAAATGCCTCACAATTAAATAAATACCTTAAAACATGTTTATTTACAATGAAATAATGAACGAATGCAACAGACGGTTATAAGGTTATCACTGAACCAAATTATGCTGTAAAATTCATCAATGCATATGGGATAATGCGCTTAAGGGGGTCAAGGGGCACTCTAGAATTTTTTCACGCAATTTTCACGTGTGAGTGTGGTACGAAAGATCTTCACCCGACTGTAAAGGGTCTCCGAAAACCACATTTAAAGGCCCTTAAATTAACAGTTTGTGATATTCCCAGAAAACTTATTTCGCTCTGATATACCTATGAAGGAATGACAAACCCCTAACCACTGCACCAGTAGCTGAATTGATAAAGTCTGATTATTCATACCAAGGATAAATCAGTCATAGCATTCATGATTGACATTTTGCTAAGTGTACTCTTTACAACTAGAATATTCGCGGGCGAAGCCGCGACGGGTAATGCTAGTAGTGATTATTCAAATATGTTAAATATGATCGAAGGAAGTGAAATGTGAAAAGAAATTTCAACTTATCAACTCCACATATTATGGCAAACGAGGGAAAGAATAATGAATAAGATTGGCTTTCACGGCTGGTGAATTAAAACTCAGCAATTCTTCTATGTATGTGCCGTGCCTTGTGTGGGGTTTCGCCTAGGACACCAAGTTGGCTCATCAGCGGGCTCTTTGTGACTCCGCCCAGACCCCCACTAGAGTAGCGAACTGCGCGCTACCTCCCTTTTTATGAAGCGCACCTGTTCCTCTTTACTGGAGAACCAATAGCTCAAGAGCCTTAACCTCTCTATGAAGGCTTCATAGAGGTACAGGTGTGCTTAATAAAAATGGGAGGTAGCGCGCAGTTCGCTACTCTTGTGGGGGTCCGGGCGGAAACATCAAGAGTCCGCTGATGAGCCAGCTTGGTGTCCCAGGCAAACACCCCCCACCCCCCCCCCCACCCCCCCACACACAAGACACGACACTAACCTAGAAGAATTGCTGAGTTTTGAGAGTAAATAATATGGGTTTATTAAGTGCATATTTTTCAATTTTTAATGCATATTTTCAACATTTTAGTGCATAAATGAGCGGGTACATACTTCCTCTACAGACCCAGGTTACACATATGTGGACCTTCACTTTTTAATATTATTTTTCTCGGTAGCAGTTGGTATTATGTAAATCCTGAACTGTTATTCTCTCCCTAAATATTCTCATTTCTATGGGGTTGGTGGGAGAAGAGAGAGATGGTTGGTTCCTCAGTTTAGGGGTTGCGACAATGCGGTCATGTAGCCCCGTGTACTTTGGGTGTGTGTAGAATCTGTCTGATAAGCGTTGTTAATTGTGATGGCTGTATTAGTGTGTGTATCTTTTTTTAAATTCAAGTAACTGCAACTTTGAATTTTTCAAATAGTCCCTACTTTTGCCGCCAAACTCCACCGTCAACGACAACTAGGTTGAGTTCAGAACTTTGCTACTAGACGCCACCGCAGTTGGCTCTTGGCAACGAACGTAGGAACATAAGAGCGTTGTTTACATTTCTAACCTATCCAATTTAGCTTCACACAGGTGCAATTAGTGGAAGGTTCTTTAACATGCCATAAATCTATGACATGGGACCGCCGGCTTTACTTCCCCTCCGAAGGAAGGCATACTGAGGGATTTTAACGCTCTTAAAAAATCCGACGGCTTCGGCCGGGTTTGAACCCGCTATCTTGGGCATAGAAGCTCAGCATGCTACCGACTACGCCACCGAAGCCGCTTGGGAGAAGAGAGATGAGTCTTATGTTGGTCGATGGTTTTTACGGTCGGATGCCCTACCGACACTTAGCTTATCAGGGGTGTTATCGAGATATAAATCAAATAGTGTAGAAGAATTCAACTGGTCAATAAGTTGGAAGGAAGCGGTCATGGCCCGCTGGAAAGTGTATAATAAACAAGGTAGGCAATTGTGCCTTGAGGGTGTAGCTAACATCCCACTGGTTTCTTCCAGGAAGTGTGAAGGTTGATGATGATTGTTGTTTTATGGGGCCTAACATCTAGGTTATCGGCCCCCCTAATGGTCTGGGAGATAGCGAAAATGTCAATTAAGTGGAAACCAGAACGAAAATGAATTGAGAAGAAATATACTTACAAAAGGGAACTCAGATTGAAACTACTCACAAAATGGAGAGCGATAATACTTACAAAAAGGATTTTAGAACGAAAATGCTCACAAAAGGAATAAATTGAAAAATACGCACAAAATGTAGGTTAAGTTCAAAATACCCATTTCAAATTCCAAATAATCACAAAGTGCAATTGATATTCCAAATACTTACAAAATGCAATCGAAATAGAAAATGCTTACAAAATGTATGGTAGATTCAAACTACTCAATTGGATGGACAATACTTACAAAATGCAATGAAGATTGAAAACACCTACAAAATGGAGGGTAGATGAAAAATACGACTTCGAATTTAGATACACGGGAGCCAATTAACAAAAACAGTGCGGGAATCCTAAAGAGAAAAGGAAATATAATGAAAAGAAAACAAGATGGGACAAGGGCCAATTAAGGCGGGAAAGTGAAAGACTCCCTAGGCCTCGGATACCCTAATACCTTCGGGTCGGAAAAGAACAAGAGTTGACCAAGGGAGGTCGACCAAGGGAAAGAAGACGGAGAGTGAGCCCAACACAAGTAAGTGGAAGCAATGCCGGACTCAGCTGGGGTCCCGTGGTCGCCAACCCACGTCCCACAAGATGTGAGTCCCTGGGGGGAAAGTGTGAAGGTACCCGGGATTAAACCTATCAGGATGATCGCTGTTACCTCCAGGACTGGAACATTCCTGTATATGACGACTGCCAGTTCCCCTTACAACCATAGGGCGTGACCCAACGCACATGACTAAGCTGCAATAGGCTGGATAAATTAAAAATATATCTAACGAACTACCAGCTCACCAACTAGCTTAATTGTTTCACAGTTAACCGCATGCCAAGTTTCACCAGCGGATGGAAGGTACCGGTTACTTTGATATCATTATTTTATGGTAACTGTATGGTTCCGTATATCGCCTCCGGTCGAGAGATCGTTATCTACCACAATCACTCATCAAACTCTGCCCGAGGAGGATCAAGGAAATGAGTGATGGTTTCAGGAGAAACATTACTTCCTTCAAAACTACTCGTAATTATACAGGTGTAGAACAAGGTCACTGCTATAGGAACTAGCAGGCGGATCGCCCACAAACAATCGACAGTGGGGGGAACTTCTTGCGTAGTGGCTAACATAAATAACTTGTGTTCGACCATGGCGAAATGTAAATATTATCAACCCTGGCACTATCCAGCCCATGACGGGCTAAGGCCGACCAAGCGACCGCTGCCCAGCCATTTGGCCTGCAGATATTGGGGTGACGCGTGATAAGCGCGTCGGGTCCCCTCGGCCGTTAATCTTGGTATTCGTGATCGGGGCGCTGTCTCACTGTCAGACAGCTACTCAATTGTCCTCACGAGGCTGAGTGCACCCCGTTCCAACCCTCACGTCAGTTTTAAAATCCCTGACGGAGCCGGGGATCGAACCCGGGGCCTCCGGGTGAGAGGCAGGCGCGCTACCCCTACACCACGGGGCCGGCATGTAAATATTATATGTCAGAAAACTGTACAATAATGAGGCTCATTCATTGTAGTACAAGTTTTCATTATGGGACAGTTTCTTCCACCAATCAGAGCTCAAGAAACAGTTGTGTGACCAATTAGGTAAGGATAGCATCGCACCTGCGCTCACTTCCACGGCCTCCGATTTTGTATTTCACTACGTGGCTAGTGTCATAGCGGGGTATTCCAGGAGGCCATGATCGAATACAAGGTATTCTCTGCGTCCCATGCGCTCTGTTCAGTACAATCTCGGACAGATATTTATGAATATTAATGTTCGCACATAAAATAGTTATCATTATCGTCGAACATAAACAGTCTTATGCAACTCATCTATAATGGTAATTAAGACACTCTTATGGAAATTGCCATTATAGGCTCGTTGCATAATGTACTATTACGCGTTTAACGGTGACTTAAGGAACGAAAATGACCGCTCTACGTTGAGCCTATTCAGTGTTCAATTCAGGAGGTACAGATATACAGCTTCTGTTTGATTTTTCAAGTTTCTTAGTCTGGCGATGTATGGTATGTTTTAACGCACCAAGTTCTTCTGACAGCCTACGAGTACTACTTTGCAAATTTTCTTCCAAAACTCTGCGTGTATTCTCAATATCCCATAGTTTAGGCCTTCTAGAACGTGGTAAATCTGTAGTGTTGTCTTCTCCAGTGTTGAAACGTTGGGACGATCGTTGTGCCACACGCTCATTAACGACGCCCTTTCCTTGCACTTCATATATTCTTCTTCGCCGCTGGTGTTAGTGACAGTAGTATCCGGTAACCAAAGTTAAAACTACTTGTAATTGAACTTGTTGGGAGCCCTAGGGCGTTCAATCAAAAATGCCCAGCTTATGGCTATTGGATGAGATTCATACACTGCTGAACAAAAGTTAGAGCTACCTTCCTTCTTCAATTGTATGCTGACGCTGCCATAGAGGAGTGGGACCTCTTACCCCAAGATAAACTTGATGGTCTCATTCAGAGCATGTCTCCTCCGTGTGTGGGGAGGACTACTAAAGACTGATACTGATATTCGGGATGGTGCCCCGTGCGTCGTGGGTTCGTTCAAACACAGCGCACACTTCAAATCTACAACAAACTAACACATTACATACACCTACATTTAAACCCGAATTACACATCTGAGGCTTATTATTATTATTATTTTCTAAACACACAACCTACTACAGGTCTTTAACTTGTCATACTACCAAAACCAACCTACTATGAGGTCTTCTTACTTCAACTAACTAATTAACTAAAAAATTTCAACCAATCTTTTTTTTATCAAGCTGAAGCTGTTGCTACTGCAACAACAACAATTTAAATAATCACCTTGTCCCTCAGTGAATGGACGTTCTACCTCGACTCGCACGTCCAAAAACTGAGGGGCAAAGCCATGGCGAACAACGCAAGAGAGATAATCTTAATTCATTACAAAATTAAAATCAAACAAAATTAAACTCGATCATACTTTGCACCCACTGCTGACATATCAGTAAGGTGCAAAAATATAGGGTGTCTCAAAAAAAATGTATTAACTCTTTAATGACTATAAAATGATTATTTATGAACATAGAGACAAGTGTAAGGGCTTCAATTATAGAGGAGACATGTAATTAAAGACTCATGTTCGCAAATGTTCAAATTGATGACCGTCAGTGTCCAGACAAAGCTGATAACGCGAAGCAATGGATTCGCAAACGTTGCGATAAAGTTCATTTGGAATTTCGTGACATTGTCAATTTCCAATTTCGTGTTGGAATGTAGGATTTCCAGCGCAGACGCTTCATGATACGATGGATGCTATCTTTTGAGATGTGAGTCTCTCGAGGCGCTTTTCGTAGTGATTTCGATGGGAATCGAATGAGGGCTTCCTACACCTGTTCTTTTCTAGGACTGGTGGATGTCCGTGGTCGTCCAGAAGGTTTCTTGTTGAGGTTGTCGTCCAGAAGGTTTCTTGTTGAGGTTGTGAACGGTTCCATCTGCTTCAAATTTATATCTGATGCGAGCAATGGTACGGTGCGTTGGTGGCGGTTTGTCGAACTCCTAACAGTGATCAATTTGAACATTTGCGAACATGAGTCTTTAATTACATGTCTTCTATAATTGAAGCCCTTAAACTTGTATCTATGTTCATAAATTATCATTTTATAGTCATTCAAAGTGTTGGTACATTTTTGAGACACTCTGTATTGAACCCTTTAGTATTGCAGTGTTTATATGCAAGAATCTTGATCAAGGGGTCGCGCTCAGTTCATAGTGTGATGTTTACGTTCGCCAAACAGCATGCTCTACTGATGGAAGGGTCATAGGATTAAAACTATAATTAAGAAAGGAAGTGACAAGGCGTAAAATGAAAATCCACAGCCTGCTTCCAGTCTCCGACCGGGTCAGGAATGGAATGAATGAAGCCCCCATCTAGCGGCGAGGATATGAACTGTGCCGGCTGCCGAGGCCTGACGCACTCCTCTGGGGCAATGATTAAATGAATGACAGATGAAATGAAATGATAGTGGAGAGTGTTGCTGGAATGGAATTTTGACAGGGAAAACCGGAGTACCCGGAGAAAAACCTGTCTGCCTCCGTTTTGTCCAGCACAGATCTCACATGGAGTGACCGGGATTTGAACCACGGACCCAGCGGTGAGAGGCCGGCGTGCTGCTGCCTAAGCCACGGAGGCTTAAGGCGTAAAATAATAACATAATTTAATGACTATTAGTGCAAATAAAATGAATATAGACAACAATAATAAAATTCCTCCCTGAATCTTCCCATGACAGAAATATCTATCAAACGTTGAGGAGTCAGACGGATCTCCCCCTTATAAAAAATGTGGATCCCAGTTCCACTTACTTGCATTGGGATTTCATGTACGCGTAATGACTAACTACGAGGAATGAGTACTTGGATGACTGTTCGTTTACATCGGGTAACAGCCACGATGCTTACGAACAATCATCTCGTAAATCAACGTTTACGGATATAGGACACAACACTAATAAAAACCCTTAAAAATTAATGCTGACACACAGTCTAAAAACTAATATTTACAGGAATCTCCCTCGAGACCCTCCTTCAATGCGATGACGCATCAGACAAATGAGCTGCCAACACGGCCAATTGCTCAATACACAAACAAGGAAAAGACAGCATCGCACGCGACTACATGGGTCACTAATACGGAACATAAACATGGAATGGAACCAACAACAACAAAAGTATATCAGTATATCAATCACAACGCACTACAAAATAAATCAAAACTAAAAATTCAATTATTTAAGGGACATAAGGAGAACATTAAGAGCACCAGGTTCCCGCATTTTTCGAAGGCATACTTTATATGTCTACAAGCTTGAATATCTCATGAGATACAGATTTTCAATGTTCTTGTTTTCATAAGGGACACTTAGAAGCGAGTTCACTTTGTCGTTGTAGTGTTTCATTGTTATCTAACCACGAATGTTATTGTTTTCAGAAAGACTGATGTTTAGTTTGTTAATAAGTTATTGTATAATCCTCAATGGGTTTACTATATGATTATGATTGTCGTTTTAAGGGGCTTAAAATCTAGGTTATCGGCCTCTAATAGTTTGGGTGATAGTGAAAGATCTTATGAGAATGATAACTATCATACTAGGGTAACTACTGGTAGAATAAACAAATGAAGGATAAGGCAAATAAAGGACAGGAAGAAACGAAATGCCCTCAACCCTCGAAGAATGAGGATTGAGGGGACTTTGAAGGAAGGAGAGCCATGAAAGGCAGATAGGAAAGGTAAAGAGGAGTCACCCGCCTCAAAGTCAGTGAAACAAGGGGGAAAATGGACCCAGCTCAGGAATCCATCGGGATCGCTGACTCCCCGAACTCACTAGCCGTGAGCCCCTGATGGTTTAGCAATATCCAGGGTGCACCAGAAGTGGTGGGGCTACATACACCCTGCCTTCTTGAGGGCCCTGAGCAGAATGCAGGAGACAACATGAAACGAAAAAGAAGGCTGCCCCCTCGCAGAATGAGGGTATCAGGAAAGATGAGACAAGGTCCAATTAAGGCGAGAAAGGAAGGGACTCCCTAGGCCTCTGACAACCTAATTCCGTCGGGGTCGGAAGAGAACAAGAGTTGACCAAGAGAGGTCGACATGAAAGAAGACAGAAGCCCGGCACAAATAAGTGAAAGCAATGACGGACTCAGCTTGGGTCTCGTGGTCGCTAACCCACGTCCCACTAGATGTGAGCCCCTGGGAGATTTACTAAATGAAGTCATTGTAGTAAAATATATACTAGTTCAAACATTTGTTGAGCAGTGTATATTATCATCGTATTCTTCGAGCAGCGGCAGCAGCTTTGTAATCTTGCTTCCTGTAGTGCTTTAGGACTAACCTCCACCTTTGAAAGTTCCATTTGTGATTGTGTATCAACTGACGACTGATACATTCTCGCAATATACGCAATTCAAGTCATGGCCTCCTGTAAATAGCATCGCTTAACCAAAGAAAACCAATTCTAATCTTATAAAACACCTAACTTTAAAAACGTTCCAACGTTCATCGCTAGGTGTCAGTGGCATCTGGTAGCCAATTTGGAACTACTAGAAATTTGAACTTTCTGGGAGCCTACGGGCGTTCAATTAAAACACGCTGCTATGGCTATTGGCTGCAATTTATTTTATTTTATTAATGCAGCCAATGGCCATGTATTTTCTATTCAGGACTAGTCAAGGAAGGGATTTTTGAAGGAAATTATCCGTGGACCTATTGAAAGGCACCGTCCTGGTATTTGCCTGGTGATGAAAATGGGAAACCACGAATTAAAGAAAACCAATTATTCTATCTTATAAAGCACCAAACTTAAAAAACTACATTACTTATGAGTAGGGCCGCCGAGAGGGAGAGGCAAGGGGGTAAATGCATATGGGTCCCGTAAGCAATGAGGGCCCGTTAGTGGTACACCTAAGTTTCAGTTTATTTTAGCTACTTTTGGGTTACGGTATGTAAAATGTTGTCTATAACTTACAACCTGTCCGAGGCTTTGTAGAATAAGGATGTAGATTTATCTTCAGCTGTGCAGAAGATCTCATGGTACCATATTTTAACTGTTTTAAGAGAAATGAGGCAGAAAAAAACATATGATAGTGCGAAAGTAGGCCGATTTTTTTTTTAAAAAAGTTTTATGTACCTTATTCTACCCCAGAAGAATATTAAATTCTATATATGACTGAGGAGTTATAGGCCTAACCGTTTTATTAAATTATGACTGTGCATCACATGCCTTTCCTAAAATGACACGTGTCTTTTCGGAATTGCTAGTGTGCATAGTAATAACTAAAAGTATATCGAGAGGGGCCCGAGAAAAAAAATACATAGGGGCCCTTAAATCCTCCCAGTGGCCCTGCTTATGAGACATCCTAATACCTTTCATTATCATGTTTGTACTTAAGTATTTATTTATTCATTGATGGGAACTGTCAGTCTGCAGTACTTGTAAGGAGGCAGTGCAGTGCGGCAAGTGGAAGGCCTTGGCGTGAACTGTTAGGGAAGTACTCCAACGCACGAATGAGGACGGGACGGGGAGTGGCCCGCGCATATCGAAAGTGCTTCAGCCAGGGCAGCGACCTCACCGTGTATCCCATCCAGCTATGACATTCCTCAAACTGGATCCTATCCTCCAGTCGGCTGCAACCACAAGTCCCAAGCATTAAGAGGCATTTGCTATGAAAATGATATTATTTAACTTGCAATAGCAACAAGTAAACAGAACGTTATCCTTATCCGCCCCACATCCGCACCACCTTTATGCGCATCCGCACTACCTTTATTCACATCCGCCCCGCAACCACACGACTTTTATCGTTATCCGCCCTACATCCGCATGACTGCTATCCGCATTTACTCCGCAACCACTCGACTTTTAACAGAAAACCGCCCCGCATCCGCACATTTGTCACCCGAATCCGTTGACATTACATTAATATTTTTAATTCATTAGATAAAGCACAAGGTATTAAGTCTGGGACAGGACAGGATTCAGAACCAGAATTGCAGGTGTGAAGGAAACCCCAAAAGATAGACACACGCTTTCAGCCGAAGAACGATTGAGAAGGAGCCAGAGGCTGAAAGAACTTTCGCAGGAAGCTAAACGACAAGGAAGAAACACCTTAAAGAAGAAAACCTGAACGGTTGTTGTGTCCATAGATTGCTGTATCAAATAATAATAATAATAATAATAATAATAATAATAATGTATTAAAGCAACACATTTAGACATTTGAGGAGAAATTCGTTCCCCTAGGCTATGTTTGAATCAAAAGACAATGTTTACTGAGTTTTGTCCCTCTGAGTAACGGCAGGTTAAACAGCGGGTGGCTAATACTGTCCGATACACAGTGGGTAAAAAAAAGTATCCATACACTACATTTGACCCTGTTGGTGTCTAAATTGTCTTGCAGCATTATGGTATTCCATAGGTTTGTATAAGGACCCCATGGCAGTGTATTACACACAAACATATTCTTGTTACGTGGGAAAGGAAGAGACTCCCTAGGCGTCTGATACCCTAATACCGTCGGGGTCGGAATAGAACAAGAGTTGACCAAGAAAGGTCGACAAGAAAGAAGAGGAGCCCGGCACAAGTAAGTGGAAGCAATGCTGGACTCAGCTGGGATCCCGTGGTCATTAACCCACGTCCCACTAGATGTGAGACCCTAGGGGACCTTGGTGAAGTATGCCTGTCTCCCCTGCCCCCCCCCCCCCCCTCCTCCTCCTCCTCCTCCTCCGGGTTAGATTCCCGGTTCAATCAGGGATTTTAGAAATTGACGTAAGGGTTGGTTTTTATAACAGGGTGTACCACGCCTCTCTAGACCAAATGGCTACGCAGCGATTTTTGGAAGACCAAGACCCGTAACGGGCAGCGCTGCCACGGAATTAAGTTAAGCTTAAGTCTTTACATTTTGGATGGGGGAAATAATTTGGATATTCTTCTGTCGATTTTGGCCTACTGTGGACTGCTTTGAACAATCGGTCGACTTGTCAATCTCTTCTCCTCCCAGAATTTCTTGATGCGTTCGCCGAGTCTCCTTTCTTCAGACCAGATGACCTTGGTTTTTGAGCTAGGGTTTTCCTGAAACTCTTAATTTATCAACTTTCCTTCGAAACAGTGATTTGTTGAGAATATCTTCTTGAGTGATGCCAACTTCTTTGAGATCTGTTCGTGTTTCCTCAATCCATTTTGTGGTGGAGGTTAATTTGCTTCTGTAAGTGAATATCCTTTTGGTTAACCTATTGTTGCTCATTCGTGTGAGGTGGCCATAAAATGTAATCCTTCTCTTACGCATTGTGTCCGTAAGTGTCTCCGCCTGGTTGTACAAGTCACTATTCCTCTGTCTCCTCCTTAAGCCATCTGCTCTCTGTACTGGCCCCAATATTTTCCTTAAGATTCTTCGTTCTTTCTTTTCTAACTCCTCTGTTTCTCCTTTTTTGTTTAACTTAAGGCATTCTGTACTATAAAGAGCTTCCGGTTTAATTTGGATATTATTATTATTATAAATATCATAATATTTTTATTATTAGGGTTGCAACTGTCATCTCTGTCCCCCTCTGCCCAATCCAATTATTTTCGTACTTGGGGGTCAATGAGAAACGTAGTCACTCTGAAGGTCTTCCTTCATATATTTCCTGTACACAAGGAATGAGGTAACACGAGTTCCTACAATAGAGAGTTGAATGCGTGGGTAAAACACTAACCATTAATCACCGCACTACCGCAGTATTTTGGGATCTTCAATGCGTGGGTCGCAGTCGAGTTCTCGTCAAGCACAGATGACATAAGATCTCCCACGGTTAGAGCAAGAACCTGTTATGTTTACAGCCAATCATGTACACAATTTTTATTTCAGGATATAAGTTAGTAGTCCATATTAGAGAAGCATTTATAAGGTAGATAATTTATTTTCGGTTACATGCAGTGATCAATTTAGAACAGCAATAATTAAACGAGTGCTACAATGGGGACTCAACTAGGATTTTCTAGTAATCCAGGAAGTGGTTTCTCCACATTTCGGATCAAGTAATAATCACAGCGGCGTAAGTCCCGTGAATATTGTGGAGGGAAAATCACTTTCCAACCTTAGCGACCATAGAAATTGACTAGGGTTCTGTAGGAAGTAGATCACTCCTTCATGCATATCAATGAATTCCAGATCGCCATTAACAATTTATTTTAATGTGACCAATTAGATTGAACGGGGAGTAGCAAATATTTTATCACTTTATCCTGAAAGACATTTACGGAACTTATGGTACAAAATACGAAAATAAATTTATGTGACTAGTTTCATTCGTCAAACTAACATCAGATCCTGTTCACTTACTCTAGGTTTAAATTAGTCTCATTGGATATGTATGACATTTATGTACAACAGTATTTACAACAAGCTTTTAATGATTGTCTTAATGCAGCCAATGGACATACATTTTCTTTTGGACGATTAATTTATTAGAAACAGTTTTGAGAACAGCCTTTTATGGAAATATTTTTTATCATTTCAAATGATCTTGTCAATTTCGAGTCAAAAGTTATGCGTTACGGAGACGGAGACGTCATGCAGCCGCGCGGGAAGCCTAAGTTAATGGTTAATGGAGTCTGTTGAAAGAACAACCTGGGGCGTCGAGCGAAGCGAAAAGATTACAGGGTGACTCCTAAAGAGGTGTACAAGATGCCAGATAAGGATACAGGGCGACTCCTAAAGAGATATACAAGATGCCTGATAAGAATATAGGGGGCCTCCTAAAGAGGTGTGCAGGATGTCAGAGCAAAATACAGGGTGACAGTTAACGAGCTGTACAGTATGTTAGATTCATTTCAAATACAGGGTGACCCTTAAAGAGGTTTTCAAGATATCAGATTCAAATAATGGGTGACCCGTAAAGAGTTGTAAAAGATGTCAGACTCAAATACAGGGTGACCCTTAAAGAGGTGCCCGCGCGCGAAGCCTAAGTTAATGGATAATGGAGTCTGTCGAAAGAGTCCTGGGTCTTCGAGCGAAGCGAGAATCCCTCCTGAGCCTTTCTAACATGTGTAGCATTTGTAGCAGGCGTCATTTGAAATTATGTAACGTCCAGTCTTTCAGACTGACAGTAATTTTTTAGCCTACTTTTCACATTTTGCAGAAATGAGGAAAAAGTAGACTTATGAGATCGGACAAATGTGTGTGTCTGTCCTTCTGTCTGTCCCCCTCTATCAACTGCTAAACGGCTGCAGCAATCGAAACAAAATTTGGTAGGAATAAAGATCTATACCTGAATATCTCACGGCCATATTTGAAAATGATGTCTGTGCTACCAACTGCTGAAAAATCGCAATCGAAATTTGAGCTCCATGTTGGATATCTTCGAAGGTATGCATGGGAGCTATTTCAAAATTGGCACACGTATAGGTAATAATATTGCAGTTTAATTTCCACGAGGCCATACATGGCAGTGTTGCCAAAATGTTTATAAGCCTGCTGATAGTGTAGAAGTTATATGCATTTAAAATTTGGCCCTATCAATTGGATTTCAACCAAATTTCGTATGTGCTATGTGTACATAACCAGATATGACAACGTATTCTTAAGAGCCACCAAGGCTGCCAAATGTTAATAAATGCTCTCATTTTTTAAAATCCAAATACCCATATATCAGAAAGTATGCAAGCCGACAGCTTTAAACTATGCACACGTATAGTACCTGACATTCTATATTAATTTGGAGTAACTCATATACGTCAGAGCTACCAACATGACCAAGCCTGCTGATAGGTCCAAATTTAAATACATGTAACTTCTATACAATCATTTGGATTTCAACCAAATTTCGTGTGTGCTATGAGTACCATTACAGATATGACTATCCCGATTCTTAAGAGTAACCAGAGCTGCCAACTGTTAATAAATACTGTCTTTTTTTGTTACCCTAATATCAATATATCAGAAATTATGCAAGCCAATAGCTCTAAACTCTGCACACGTATAGTACCTGGCATTTTAGATTCATTTAGAGCAACTAATATAGGCCTACGCCAGTGCTGCCAACATGATTCTAAGCCTGCCGATAGGTCCGATTTTAAAATGCATGTAAATTCTATACTAACCAATGGATTTCATTCAATATTGACTCAACAATAGATCAGATTATTTCAGATTATTTCTGACCAATACCCGACGGGCTGATCACGCGTCACCCCAATATCTGCAGGCCGAATGGCTGGGCAGCGGTCGCTTGGTCGGCCTTAGCCCGACATGGGCTGTATAGTGCCAGGGGTTGACTTGACATGTATGCCATTGTTGCGAACATGATTTTACGCGCGCTGTTAGATCCAATGTTTAACTGCATGTAACGTCCATACTATCCATTGGACTTCAACCAAATTTTGTATTCTGTACCTTAAGAGATGTAACTAAGAATATATTCAGTCGCCAGGGCTGCCAACTGTAGTTCTCTATTAGGCTACATTAAGCCAGTTATACAGTATTTCGAACTAATTAGAAATATCGATATTACCAACTTAATTTCGTCATTATTCAAGATAGATCCATATAGATTAATCATTGGCTTGAATCTTAAATTTTAAGAAAAGTAGGCTCTTTAGTTCGTCACGGAACTTCTTGTTAAAAGTACGGTAAGTCTTCTATTCGTATTATTATTTCCGCTGAGAAAGGCCATAAAGTGACCGAAAGCGGTACATTAATAAGTACAAATTAATATTGACTTAAGAGTTTTTAATCTTCAGAACTTATTAAACATTGATTTATTCACAAATACGTGCGTTATCACACAAAACAATTTAAAAAACAAGTAGTTCCGTGAAGAACTATACAGCCTATTTTCATATATCCTGCTTATGATAATTGCAACTATCAACATACGCAATTTCAGTTTGATTGCTGTAATAGATTCGTAGATATTGAGAGCCGTCTAAATATTTCGGATGGTCACCATGTTGGATTGTTAAATGTATAGGCCATAGAGTTATGTACCATTTTTTTTTGGAAAATTATTGCGTAGGTTCATTATTCAAACTTTCACTTCGATCGCATGACTACATCACAAGAAATAAAAACTTAATTTTCAAATTCGCACAGCCGCCATCTTGAGGTTATGTAAACAATTGAACTAAATTAGATACCAGTGCATTACAATGTGTGTAAACATTTCCTGTATCAGATTTCAGTGCGTTTGGAACATTAAATCGCGAGAAAGGTCTATTTAAAATTTTCAAATTCGCTTGGCCGCCATGTTTGTTTTGTAGTTAAACGGTTTTTGAAAGTCTTAAAGATGGACTTTCAGTAGTGCCCTTTATCTCCGTACAAAATTTCAGGGAGATACGGCTAATAGTTTCAGAGATATATAATGCCGGTGAAATATTTCGCACATCCGCCATCTTGTGATTATGTAAACAAATGAACGAAGTTAGTTGTCGGTTTATTACAACGTATATAAACATATACTGTACCAAGTTTCATTGCGTTTGGTTGGTTAAATCGCGAGAAACGTCTATTTAAAAGTCGCAACTTCGCTTGGCCGCCATGTTGGTTTCGTAGTTACCAGGTTTTCAACGGTCACATAAGTGAACTTTTAGTAGTTCCCTTTATCCCCATACAAAATGTCAGGGTAATATCGGTAATAGTTTCGGAGATATTGAATGCTGGTGAAATATTTCGCACAGCCGCCATGTTGGATTGGTGAGACTTAAAATTTGAAGGGCACGGTCGGGGTCTCCCGGAATAGTGCTATGAACTTAGCGAGTTTCATTGAAATCGCTCCAGCCGTTTAGATTTTATTAGGGGGGAGGGACACACACACGAATCACACACACACGGACAAAAGGTGATCTCATAAGCCTATTTTTTCAAAATTGAAAATAGGCAAAAAATCGAAGATCTTACCCCTCAAGGCTACAAGGTCCCCTTAAAATCTGACTTAAAACAAAGTTTAATAGAAACTTCAGTAGCTTAATAATCATAATTATTGGGCATAAGAGTTATCTACATATCCACAGAAACTAAATTAAGCCCAAATAAGCAGGATCTGATGAACAAAACCAGACATCCTATTAAACCCCACCATTTGTGTGCTTAAGGTTACAGGATCGAATCCTGGCGCAGTCGGTCTGGATTTGAAAGTATATACGAGGGAGGTTGTCCGATTTACTGGCATCTTAATGATCTCTAAAAGCCTCCGTAGTTAAAAGGGACGTAAAACCAATAAAATTATTATTATAATATTCTATGAGAAATGAAAATAAGCTGAAATAACGAATGAGAGGAGTCTAGTGAAGGAAAGCAATGACGTGGTAGCAATCCGCCGTCCCTCGAGTTATGAGCCACTTAGAAAACTGGAGACTAGGAAGAATCCTGATCCAGAATAAGTAATGCAAAAGTACGGACCCAACAACAGCCCCTGGGGTATCCCAGTAGAATTACCACGGTACAGGCAATGGTCTCAAGGGGAATGAAGCTGTTACGGGCGGTCAAACACCTTGCTGTGCAGTGGGACACATTCCTACAAGTTCGTGTTCTGCCTCGGTTATTACAGAGTGGTAGGTGTGTCCACCGGTCGATGATACGGGCACCCTTATCGGTGACACCTGAAAAAGGAGAAAGTTTACAGCCTATAATTTAAAGACTATGATAAATCTAACTGCGACGAGAAGCTTGATTCATCTGTGAGGCTAGTCTGAATGAAATCTCAAATTATAGAAGAAGTTCCGGGACGAACTAAAGAGCCTACTTTTCTTAAAATTTAAGATTCATGCCAATGATTAATCTATATGGATCTATCTAGAATAATGACGAAATTAAGTTGGTAATATCGAAATTTCTAATTAGTTCGAAATACTGTATACCTGGCATAACGTAGCCTAATAGAGAACTACAGTTAGCAGCTCTGGCGACTGAATATATTCTTAGTTCCATCTCTTAAGGTACAGAATACAAAATTTGGTTCAAGTCCAATGGATAGCATGGACGTTACATGCAGTTAAAATTGGATCTAACAGCGCGCGTAAAATCATGTTGGCAACAATGACACATGTATTGGTCAGAAATAATATGATCCATTGTTGTGTCAATTTTGAATGAAATCCATTAGTATAGAAGTTACATTTTAAAATTGGACCTATCAGCAGGCTTAGAAACATGTTGGCAGCACTGGCGTAGGCCTATATTAGTTTTTCCAAATTAATCTACATTGCCAGGTACAATAAGTGTGCAATGTTTAGAGCTATTGGCTTGCATACTTTCTGATATATTGATATTAGGGTAACAAAAATAGAGACTAGTTATTAACAGTTGGCAGCCCTGGTTACTCTTAAGAATCGGCATAGTCATATCTGTTATGGTACATATAGCACACACGAAATTTGGTTGAAATTCCAATGATAGTACAGAAGTTACAAGTATTTAAAGTTGGACCTCTCAGCAGGCTTAGAATCATGTTGGTAGCACTGACGCATATAAGTTACTCCAAATTATTATATAAAGTCAGGTACTAGACGTGTGCATACTGTAGTTTCAAGCTGTCGGCTTGCATACTTTCTGATATATTGGTATTTGGATCAGAAAATAGAGAGAGAGAGTATTTATTAACAGCTGGCAGCCCTGGTGGCTCTTAAGAATACCCTCAGTCATGTCTGTCTATGCAGACGTAGTACATACGAAAGTTGGTTGAAATCCAATTAATAGTGTAGAAGTTATATTCATTTAAAATTAGGACCTATCAGCAGGCTTATAAACATTTTTGCAACACTGCCATGTATGGCCTCTTGGAAATTAAACTGCAATATTATTATCTATACGTGTGCCAATTTTGAAATAGCTCCCATGCATACCTTCGAAGATATCCAACATGGAGCTCAAATTTCAATTGCGATTTTTTAGCAGTTGGTAGCACTGACATTTTAAAATATGGCTGTGATATATTCATGTTTAGATCTTTACTCTTACCAAATTTTGTTTCGATTGCTGCAGCCGTTTAGGAGTTGATAGGGGGGGGGGGGAGACACACACACACACACACACACACACACACACACAGCCAGACAGACAGGCAGGCAGACATTTGCCCGATCTCATAAGTCTACTTTTTCCTCATTTTTGCAAAATGTGGAAAGTAGGCTAAAAATCCGCCTTGTCAATCACTAAGAAGTTTAATAATTAAATCGTACATGTTTCGGTATACACACATCAAAAAAAGTTTTGCATCACCTCGGTTCCAAGAGTTCCGGAACCGTTAAATACAAAGGGAATAGAGATCAACACAAACAACATTTCAGCTCGTTTTATTGCTCATGAGACCCACACATTGCATGTTGTACCATCATACAGCTAGACTTTCAGCATTTGTGGTCCAGATTGCAGTACACACCACTACCTCTAATACCCAGTAGCACGTCCTCTTGCATTGATGCATGCCTGTATTCGCCGTGGCATACTATCCACAAGTTCATCAAGACACTGTTGGTCCAAATTGTCCCACTCCTCAACGACAATTCGGCGTAAATCTCTCAGAGTGGTTGGTGGGTCAAGACGTCCATAAACAGCCCTTTTCAACATATCCCAGGCATGTTCGATAGGGTTCATGTCTGGCGAACATGCTGGCCACTGTAGTCGAGCGATGTAGTTATCTTGAAGGAACGCATTCACAAGATGTGCACGATGAGGTCGAGAATTGTCGTCCATGAAGACAAATGCCTCTCAATATTCTGCCGATATGGTTGCACTATGGGTCGGAGGATGTCATTCAGGTATCGTAAAGCCGTTTCGGAGCCTTCCATGACCACCAGTGGCGTACGTCGGCCCCACATAATGCCACCCCAAAACATCAGGGAACCACCACCTTGCTGCACTCGCTGGACAGTGTGTCTAAGACGTTCAGCCTGACCAGGGTGCCTCCAAACACGTCTCCGACGATTGTCTGGTTGAAGGCATATGCGACACTCATCGGTGAAGAGAACGTGATGCCAATTCCGTGGGGTCCATTCAGCATGTTGTTGGGCCCATCTGTACCGCGCTGCATGGTGTCGGGGTTGCAAAGCTGGACCTCGCCATGGACGTCGGGAGTGAAGTTGCGCATCATGCAGCCTATTTCGCACAGTTTGAGTTGAAACACGACGTCCTGTGGCTGAACGAAACGCATTATTCAACATGGTGGCATTGCTGTCAGGGTTCCTCCGAGCGGCAATCCGTAAGTAGCGGTCATCCACTACAGTAGTAGCCCTTGGGCGGCCTGAGCGAGGCCTGTCATCGACAGTTCCTGTATCTCTGTACCTCCTCCATGTCCGAACAACATCGCTTTGGTTCACTCTGAGACGCCTGGAAACTTCCCCTGTTGAGAGCCCTTCTTGACACAAAGTAACAATGCGGACGCGATCGAACTGCGGTATTGACCTTCTAGGCATGGTAGAACTACAGACAACATGAGCAGCGTACCTTCGTCCTGGTGGAATGACTGGAACTGATCGGCTGTCGTACCCCCTCCGTCTAATAGGCCCTGCTCATGCATGGTTGTTTACATCTTTGAGCAGTTTTAGTGACATCTATGAACAGTCAAAGGGACTGTATCTTGGATACAATATACACAGTCAACGTCTATATGCCGGAGATCTGGGAACCGAGGTGATGCAAAACTTTTTTTGATGTGTGTACAATGATACCCACGTCAGCGTAAATTAAATAATAAAAAGAATCTTAAAAACTGTTTCAACAAATACCAAAGAGGAAATTGATATCCTTACAATAACACTAGAATTAAAAGAAATGAAAGGTCACAAAACATTTTTAGAAAATACATTAAAGAAACAAGATTAAAGTTAATAGTGAATCGGACGTCGCTGCTGAGTGCATGGGATGTCGCTTTCACCCAGGTATAATGACATGGAACAACGCATAAAATTTTAAAAGGGTGAAGTCCTCTAACCTTGGAAAGAATCCTGCTGAATCCTATTAGTCGTTTATAATATATTGTTGGGGGTCCATTGTTGTTCACGTCCGTATGTTTCACCTGTCAGTAGGCTACCATATACGAGACCCCTGGGTGGGTGCTAAGCGAGCAACAGCGAACAGGCGACCGGACATATCTCTCTCCCGGTCAATATACAATAACGAACATGGAATATAACCAAAGAACCGCCAGTAACAACGCCGTCAGAACTTTCGAAATGTAAATAGCTGCTTCTGTTTGGCTTTTTAAAGCAGCAAGACGCCAAATTTCAAGTTGGAGATTGTACTATGGAATGCCCATGTGTGAATTAATGATCTTTAAATAGTAATGTGAGAAATTTATGTTTGTTTTGTTGCCTTAAAATTTGTAAAACCAAATTAATAGCATAACTAGGAATACTTTGTCAGTTGTTAGTTGTTGAAAAATGGGAAATTCAAAAGAGATGTTTGCAAGGATATTCAATTGTGTATAGCCTACTATTAATTCTGTGAAAAATTACGTACGGTATTGTATCTGTAAAGCCATGCGCTAAATAATTAAATAAATTAATAAATAAACATACATTTTTTCCATATGGTCGAATACTATTTTTTTTCTATGAATGGTAAAATCAACAACTTCGAACAAGACAGGATTCCTATCTGTTGGTTAGGTCTGTAGAACTAGCTGTCCAAATAGGAAATGTATTTCCAAGTTAGTCAAGGTACGGTATATGTATAGGTTGTAATGAAATACTTGGAGGTTTTGTAAGTTTTTTTTTCAAATTACCTTTTAGAGTATTTTCAATCTAAACTCAATTTTGTATGTATTTTGGAGCGGGGGCTGACATATTGTGAGAATTTCGAATCTACATTGCATTTTGTAAGTATTTTGAAGCTTAACTACATTTTGTGCGTATTTTTCATCTTAACTTGCCTTTTTTTGGAGTATTTTCCATCCAAATTGCCTTTAGAAAGTATTTCCCCCTCTATATTTAGTGAGTCTTTTCAATCTAAGTTCCATTTTTAGCCTATTTTCATTTTATGAAAAAAATAGGCTTATGTCCATGTGTGTGTGTGTGTGTGTGTGTGTGTGAGGGGTGTGTGTGTGTGTGTGAGGGGTGTGTGTCCCTGATAATTTCTAAACGGCTGGAGAGATTACAATGAAACTCGGTAAGATCATAGCAATATTATGGCCGACCCCGACCGTGCCCTTCAAATTTTATTGTGTCTCACCAATTCAACATGGCGGCTGTGCAAAATATTTCACCAGCATTCAGTATCTCCGAAACTATTACAGATATCACCCTGGAATTTTGTACGGTGATAAAGGGTACTGATACTAGTCTTATCTATGTATCTTTCATAAAACTGTAAAGTACAAAACAAGCATGGCGGCCAAGCGAAGTTGAAACATTTTAATAGACTTTTCTGGTGATTTAACTCTCTGGGCGCAATGAAATGTGGTACAGTAAATGACTTTACATTTTGTAATGCACTGGCATCTAATTTCGTTCAATTGTTTACATAACCTCAAGATGGCGGCTGTGCGAAATTTTAAAATCTCGTTTTTACTTCTTGTGTTCTAATCATGCGATTGAAGTTTGAATACCACACGTACACAATAATCTTAATGTAGTAGTACAAAAATAAAAATCCAACCTGGCAACCATCTGAAATATTTAGACGGTTCTCAATATCTACGAATCTATTACAACCTTCAAACTGAAATTTTGTATGTTGATAGAGGCAATTAACATGAGTAGGATATATGAAAATATGCTGTATAGTTCTTCACGGAACTACTACTTGTAAGAATTTTCAATCTACCTTGGTTTTCGTTCAAGTTTCCATTTCATTGTCTTTTTCGCTATCACCCAGACCATTAGGGGTCGATAACTTGTATGTTAGGCCCCTTAAAACAGCAGGTTTACTTTGTCCCTCCCCTCTGTGTCTGCGCCCCGGGCGAGAGACGAATCTCGCAATTCTCGCGGGACGGCCTTGTTTTGGACTTCCTCATGCAGTCATGGTGCAGGGACAAGTCTGTGTGCAGGCGAATATTTTTCAACTCCGTGCTCCCACATGAGAGACCGCTAGGTGCGTGCGCGTGAGGTTCATTGAACTCCTGTCAACAATACAGCCGGAGCCCGTTCGTCCTCCATCAAATATTCAAACAAAAACAAGTGCGCTCATTCCTCAGTCTTATACAACACGAACGAGAAGATCCGAGATAACGACGAGCGATCGCATGGATATGGTAGCAAAGAGGTCGTATAGGATTGATAATAAGACTTCCAGAAGCTGGTAACACTTTATTTTCACCCTCAACCAGAGATAGGCCACGGGGGGAGAGGAGGGCGGGGGAGGGGTAACCCTTTAGGGGATAGTGGCCATTTTATTAACTACCACAGTTCATGCTTTCAAAGATGCTGATAGTTGAATCATTTGGCCAAATTTCCGAGAATTTTCATGCCGACTTGCTAGTATTTTCTAAAAAAATTAATATTATATACTTATCTAACTTGACGTAATGTGCTGGATAATTTAAAAAAACTGAGAACATTAACATTTAATAGTTTAAAAGAAATGCTGGTATAAAAATAGAAATAAAAATCATAAAAAAAGATTAAAATAATAAAAGAAATATAAAAATGAAAAAACTATAAAAATATTAAAATATTTGTAAAATCAATTCACAATTAATTAAATTTAAAAAATATCAAAAATTAAATCTATAGAATATAAATTAAATATTAAAATATACAATCGTTAAAATTAGGGAAACCTGGAAAAAATTTACATAATA
The DNA here is from genome assembly GCA_946902985.2 of Meconema thalassinum. Taxonomy (NCBI): domain Eukaryota; kingdom Metazoa; phylum Arthropoda; class Insecta; order Orthoptera; family Tettigoniidae; genus Meconema; species Meconema thalassinum. The sequence goes on along the minus strand of OX336397.1, from coordinate 104,890,892 downwards.
AATAAATGTAAATGTAATTTTTCCAGGATTTGGGAATAACCCATCTCATTTGGGTACAATCGTGTTGACCGACTGAACCCGACTGAACAACATCACACTTTCGTTTACTGAAGCAACACTGAAAATGGCTTCAAACACCATAATGGCTCTAAACTATTGTAAAATGGATTTACTATCTCCAACATTTGTAGGAGCGTGCTCAACAACTCACCAAAGTTTCATCGCAATCGGATGAATGGTTTAAGAACGCATAAGGGATTTTGTTGAAACGATTCGCGCGCGGTCACTCATTTATTCGATTTGTACGGCTTCCCGTATCTCACTTTGCTCTCGTTCGAGTTTGCATTTCGAACGGGACGTGCTTGCCGCTTTGACATTCTAACGTTTACGAATTTTATTTCTAAGCCTCTTTGAATCCTTAAAATGGTTTGTACTTTCCTGTATTGGTACTTGCAGAGGAGAATGGAGTGTCCGGATACATTTTTGAAATCTCTCATTCTTCCCCGCAGGTTTGTTTGAGGGCAAGAGAGCACGTGCTCACGATCGAACCTTACCTCTGGTGGTCGCCCATAAATACCACGTTGATTAATAAGTAATTTGCGGAGGACCACATAAATGTTATTAAGAAAAGGAAATGTAATGTACTCGTAATCATATATAAGCACACTGGTCACTGGTTTATTGCACCACTCGTGAAACAACACTATGAACTGATTGTACACATACTGTACATTCATACATATATATAAAACTAGCTGTACCCGGCATGCGTTGCAATGCCAATCAAAGGAAGTGTTGGCGTTGTAACTTTCTCTGTTGAAGTGCTTTTGGATTCCCAATATTTTTTTCTTTTTCCGTTAACCACCCCTAAACCATTGTAAAATTGATTTACTATCTCAAAAAAAAAAAAAAAAACAAAAAAAAAAAAAAAAAACACCATCATGGGAGCGTGCTCAACAACTCAACAAAGTTTCATCGCAGTGAAATGAAAGGCATATGAACACATACGGGACTTTGTTGAAAAGATTCGAGCGCCATCACCCATTTGTTCAATATACTCGTGCGCTACCTACTGTAAAAAGGATTTACTAAGTCAGAAACCTTTCCTGGAGTGTGCACAACAATTCAGCCGAGTTTCATAGTAATCGGACGAATGAACGCATACGGGACTATGTTTAAACACTTCGCGCGTCGTCACTCATTTGTTTAATCTACTTTTGCAATACCTATTGTAAAGAGGATTTACTAAACCAGAAACCTTCCCTGAAGTGTACACAACATCTCTCCCAAGTTTCATCGCAATGGGATGAGTGTTATATGAACGCATGTGAGACTTTCTTGAAACAAACGCACGCCATTTTGTTGTAGCAACTCGCGCGCCATATATTGTAAATTGGATTTACTACGCCTATAAGTTTTCCGGGACTGTGGACAACAACTCACCAACATTTGATCGCAATCGGATGAATGGTTTATGAACGCATAATAGACGAACAAACGAACATCCTTTTATATCTATTATATATAATCCAAAATTGACTCATCACCGCAGGGCTCAAAACCACTAGACCTAGAAAGCTGAAATTTTGCATGTTGGTTGATCCGAGTATGTAGAGGCCCACTGAGAAACGGTTTTTGAAAATTCATTATGTAAGTGACTTTTTTCGGCCCTTTGGCACTGAGGAAGGACAGTCGGTACAAAGGTCGGATTTAGCTCATTTTAAGCCGGAAGATACGAGAAACAATACTCGGAGGTCCTGTAGGGACCCCGAAACACACTTTTTAAGTTCCTAAAATAACGGTTTCGGAGATATTCCCAAATAACTGTCTTCCCTCTGAGAAACAGATCAACGTTACTATGGCAACTGCTGAAATTTCCCAGACCGGGGATAGTTTTCTGGCAATATCTCGAAAACCGTTCGTTTCAAGGCCTTAAAACGCAGGTGCGGTTCCCACTTCTAACCACGAACATTGCTCCTAGCATTGATACGCGTAAAATGAGATATATTTTTATTTATAGTGGTGGCTTTTGTGGTCGAAAACGTTCGTGATTTTGAGTCTAATTTTATACTCTTTGAGCTGGTTATTGTAAGCGAGCTTTCAGATCTTTACTCTAATTTACAATATTAGATTCTTTCTATTTTGCACGGTATGCTTTCATTTTCTTCATAAATTTGTTTTTTGTTAACTGAATATTCTTGTTTGCCAATTTTGATCTGCTCTTTTTCGTTTTTTTTACCATGATCAGCAACCCATATTCACCGTCGAATGTGTCGTATTCTACCGGCTGTCACGTTAATTATTATTTTTTCTTTATTACTCTTACAAAGGAATAATGTTGGTATTTTGTCTTTCACGGCCATTGAATCCCCGCACAAGGCACGGCTTAAACCTAGAAAAGTTGCCGAGTTTCACTAATGTACTACTGTCGACCAAAGTATTATGCGTACTCGAGTTTGAAGGTTGTTTGTGAAGTAACCAATAGACCTACATAAAATCCAATAACATCATTTTCGTTGTTTGATTTACGTTAGCTCATGTAGGTTTGGAATTTTTGATTTATATTTTAATATTTTTTGTCGCAGTTGGAACACAAAACGTGCACGTTTTTAAGCGTGTTTCAACCATGCGTCACATTTAAGAATTATTATCTCAAAAACCCGTCATCAGATCGAATCCAAATTTTGACACAATATACATTATAATGTTGTATAACTGGTTTATTAATTTCAAAATTTTTACGTGTCCAAGAAAAAAAGTTGTTATCATTGTTGTAAGGTAACTTTTTCTCGGCTCGGGGTGGTTGGAAAATTTAGTTCTTGGTAGCGATGTAATCCTTATACATCAAAAATTTATGCTGTGTGACTGTGAAATACGTGAATTAACTCATTTTATATCGGTTTGTATTTGTAGGCGGAAATAACACATCGTTCACCAGCTACCCGCTCCGTGAAAGCTGTACAGCGTTGCTGTGATGGAGCCCATCACTTCCGAGCGAGGCACGCCATGATGCGTGATGGGCTCCATTTCGGCAACGCTGTACAGCTTTTCCGGATGCGGGTAGCTGGTGAACGATGTGTTATTTCCGCCTACAAATACAAACCGATATAAAATGAGTTAATTCACGTATTTCACAGTCACACAGCATAAATTTTTGATGTATAAGGATTACATCGCTACCAAGAACTAAATTTTCCAACCACCCCGAGCCGAGAAAAAGTTACCTTACAACAATGATAACAACTTTTTTTCTTGGACACGTAAAAATTTTGAAATTAATAAACCAGTTATACAACATTATAATGTATATTGTGTCAAAATTTGGATTCGATCTGATGACGGGTTTTTGAGATAATAATTCTTAAATGTGACGCATGGTTGAAACACGCTTAAAACGTGCACGTTTTGTGTTCCAACTGCGACAAAAAATATTAAAATATAAATCAAAAATTCCAAACCTACATGAGCTAACGTAAAATAAAACAACGAAAATGATGTTATTGGATTTTATGTAGGTCTATTGGTTACTTCACAAACAACCTTCAAACTAGAGTGCACATAATACTTTGGTCGACAGTAATGGTGCAGCAGAAAAGAGGAGAATTGAAGCTTTTGAAATGTGGTGATACAGGAGAATTATGATCAGATGGGTAGATAGGGTAACAAAGGAGGAGGTATTAAGACGAGTGGGAGAGGAGAGATTTTTCTGGCGACTGCTAATGAAGAGAAGAGATCGGAAGGTAGGACACATATTAAGACACCCAGGAATAGCAAGCTTAGTTATGGATGGGAGGGTCGCGGACTACAACTGTAGGGGTAAACCAGGGTTAAACAGATTGCCTCGGATGTAGGGTGTGGTAGCTATGTAGAGATTAAACGATTAGCTCAGGAGAGGGAGACATGGAGGGATGCATCAAACCAGATAAAAAACTGAAGACTCAAACAACAACAATCAGGAATTTTAATTACTTAGAGAGGCATGTGAGGCAAAAGGGTGGTAGGAGATTTCAATCCCTGGGATGTAACACTGGAAGAGACTGCATAATGTACATCAGCGGCCAAGGTGAGAGATATTTAACTATAGGTCTATTAATAGCGATATGACTTCGTTCAAATCATCAATAAGTATGGCCATATTACATCCAGAATAGCTTAAGTAAGAATACTTTTAATTCCCCATATTCCGATAGATTTGCCATTCCAGTGTGCAAGAGTGCAGTTCCCTCTTCAAACAATATTCGCAATTTCTTTAACAAAGCGCAATGACACACACTTAACAGTAGCACGTGTACATTTAGACAAAAACCATTTTTTCCCATGGGCAACCGTATGTGGCGTGCTCGCGAGCGTCCGGAAAACAAAATCGTTATGTCTCAGCAGAAGATGGCAAAACCAAGAACGTAATTTTAAAATGGGTTAACATCATGTAATATCGAACCCTGCAGACATTCACAACTCTATAAAATTCCCACTTTGCTGCTCCTATCAATATACTGTATGTATCAGAATATTCAGAATTAGAATGGACCCACCTATAGCCGCGATTGCTGTAATAGAATCGACTAATTATCAGCAATAATGCATCGTCCCCATTGTCTTGATCGCGGGCGAAGCCGCGGGTACCTGCTAGTATATAAGACTGATGACACTGGAAATTTTATCATACACTTGAAAACGTAATCAATTATAATGCCAATGGTTTGGCTGAACTTGAAATATTATCACTGCTGTGCATCACATGAGACTGTCGTCTCCACATGTTACTCGCGTCATGTCTGAAGCACAAGTCTCCGTGTCCGTCAACTATTGGCGCTAAAACAATACAATTGAGCTGTGCTGCACTCTACATAAATATTAATTGCAATGAAATTAATAGAATAAACAATTGAATCGGCACATGCTAAAAGGGCCTCAGTCCAAGCAACCTAGTTTTGAGAAAATCGAAAAAAGTTGCGTCTAATCAACGGACTGAGAACCTTTTAGTGTACGTTAAGAATTTCCCTGGCTTATATTTGTTAACCCACGCATGTGATTCAATCCCTTGTAACATAGATGGTTGAGGCTATCCTATAACATGCAAATTTTATGCTTAACACAGTTTGCTATTTCTTGTGACAGGTTCTTTTAGCATGTGCTGATTCAATTATTAATTAAACACCAAAGAAAAGCATGAATAAAATAAATAAAACTGCATTAACAGGTTTCCATTCGTGACAATTTATATACTTTTCAGCACTACACAATACAAATAAAGACCTTGAGTTCTTATAGCAACGTGTAGATTACGCTACTGACCTAGTATACACAGATGAATAAACAACACGTAACTAAGAGCAATGAAAGGTGAATAATGTAAAGATGAACAAACAATGTATGCCATGGCGTCGTCTTGTCCCAAAAACTGATTCTGTGTTTTACGGAGAAAATTAACTACTTCAGTATTTAAAGAGCTGGGCGTGTTAATATGTTTGTACAGGCTGCGGGTACTATAGAGTGCTATAACCACGCCAAGCTCGTGTAATCTCTCTTTGTAGCACGACCCGAATATCAATCATCGATTAATAATAATGTGCTAAGGATCACGCTCAACCCACGCATTCAAGTCTACTAAAGGAGTCTGCCTATTGTATCATCTTACATAACGCTATAATAAAGGTTGAATTATTATTACCTTACCTGTTTGTGACACGAGTCGACCACGCAATCGATTCATTAATTAAGGATAGGGTGCCTATAAAGTTCTTCTTACATTCATGGTCGGTTGATTGGTTCTTTAGTTTAGGGGCAGCGACAACGCGGTCATGTAGCCCCGTGTACTTTAAATGTATGTAGAAATTGTCTGATAACCGGTGTTAATTGTGATGACTGTAATATTGTGTGTTATCTGTGATTCAGGCAGAAAGACTGCAGAAGATTAATTTTTTCAAGTAGTTCCGACTTTTACTACCGAAATATGCTACCATCCACGACACACAGCCGCGGACGTGGCTACTAAACGTGATCACAGTCAGCAGCTAGCGACGAACGTTGGAACTAATATAGCGTTATCTAAGTACCGTAACCTACCAATTTTAGCTTCCACAATTGTAGTTAGTGGAAGGTTCTTTTTCATGCCATAAATCAATGACATGGGACCGCTAGCTTTACTTCCCCTCCGAAGGAAGGCATACTGAGGGATTTTTAACGCTCTTAAAAAAATCGACGGCTTCGGCCGGGTTTGAACCCTCGATCTTGGGCATAGGAGCTCAGCATGCTACCAACTACGCCACCGAAGCCGCTTATCTGACATTCATATTGAATGATCTGTAGATGGATGATTAACAATATGGCTGGTGTGGCCATCATAATGAAACTGTGACATCCAGAGGAGAAACGAAGATTTATACAGACAGGCCGAGGAAATCGCAGATACCATACGGAAGTGAATAATAAAGAATAAGAGTGAAGTTTTACGGACACCTCGCGAGAATGAGCGAGAATCGACCAACTGCGCTCAGATGGTTAAATCGCGAAAAAAGTCTTATTAAAATGTTTCAACGGCGGCTTCGGTGGCGTAGTTGGTAGCATGCTGAGCTTCTATGCCCAAGATAGCGGGTTCAAACACGGCCGAAACCGTCGGATTTTTTAAGAGCGTTAAAAATCCCTCAGTATGCCTTCCATCGGAGGGGAAGTAAAGCCGGCGGTCCCATGTCATAGATTTATGGCATGTTAAAGATCTTTCCACTAATTACACCTGTGTGAAACTAAATTGGATCGGTTAAGAATGTAAACAACGCTCTTAGGTTGCTACGTTCGTTGCCAAGAGCCGACTGCGGTGGCGTCTAGTAGCTAAGTTCTGAACTAGGCCTAGTAGTCGTTGACGGTGGCGTTTGGCGGCAAAAGTATGAACTATTTGAAAATTCAAAGTTGCAGTCCCTACTTGAATTAAAAAACAGATACACACACTAATACAGTCATCACAATTAACACCGGTTATCAGACAGATTCTACACACACCCAAAGTACACGGGGCTACATGACCGCGTTGTCGCAGCCCCTAAACTAAGGAACCAACCAACCAACCAACCAAAATGTTTCAACTTCGCTTGGCCAGCATGTTCGTTTTGTACTTCACAGGTTTTAGAAAGTTATGAGATCGCCTTTAGTCCGTGTGTGTGTGTGTGTGTGTGTGTGTGTGTGTGTCCCTCTAGTAAATTCTAAACAGCTGGAGCGATTTCACTGAAACTCTGTAAGATCGTAGGACCATTCCGGTCGACCCCGACTGTGACCTTCAAATTTTAATGCGTCTCACCAATCCGACATTGCGGCTGTGCGAAATATTTCACCAGCATTCAGTATCACCGAAACTATTACCGGTATCACCCTGAAATTTTGTACGGTGATAAAGGAAACTACTAGAAGTTCACCTATGAGATTTCCAAAAACCTGGTAGCTACAAAACCAACATGGCGGTCAAGCGAAGTTTGAGACTTTTTAAATAGACTTTTCTCGCGATTGAACCCTCCAAACGTAATAAAACATGGTACAGAAAATGTACATTGGAATGCACTGGCGCCTAATTTAGTTCAATTGTTTACATAACCTCAAAATGGCGGCTGTTCGAAATATTTCACTGCCATTCAATATCTCCGAAACCATTTATGATATCACCCTGAAATTTTGCACGGTGATAAAGGGCACTGTTACAAGTTTACCTATATAACTTTCATAAACCTGTTAAGTACAAAACAAACATGGCGGCCAAGCGAAGGTGAAACATTTCAATAGACTTTTCTCGTGAATTAACGTTCTGAGCGCTGTGAAATGTGGTACAGTAAATGATTATACATATTTTAATGCACTGGCATCTAATTTAGTTCAATTGTTTACATAATTCCAAGATGGCAGCTGTGCCAAATTTTAATATTAATTTTTTATTTCTTGTGTTGTAATCATGCAATCGAAGTGAAAGTTTGAATAATGAAGCTACGCAATAATTTTCCTTTACTGGTACATAACTCTATGGCCTATACATATAACAATCCTAAGTGGCGAGCATCCGAAATATTTTGACGGTTCTCAATATCTACGAATCTTTTACTGCAATCAAACTGAATTTTTTATGTTCGTGGAGGCTATGAACATAAGTTCACCTATATGGCTTTCAGTAACCTGGTGAGCACAAATCCAACATGGCGGCGACGCGAAATTTAAATATTTAAATGGACGTTTCTCGTGATTTAACCATCCGAGTGCAGTGAAACTTTGCACGTTAAATGCTTATTTAAATGTTAATCACGGACATCTAATTCAGTTCAATTATTTTCATAACCACAAGATGGCAGCCGTGCGAAATTTTAAAATCTCGTTTTTACTTTTTGTGTCGTAATCATGCGATTGAAGTCTGAATATCACACGTACACAATAATCTTCATGTAATAGTACATAAATATCCAACCTGGCTACCATCTGAAATATTTAGACGGTTCTCAATATCTACGAATCTATCACAACAATCTAACTGATTTTTTTTATGTTGTTAGAGGCAGTTAACATGAGTAGGATATGTGAAAATGAGCTGCATAGTTCTTCACGGAACTACTTGTTTAAAATGAAAAATAGGCTAAAATAGCCTACAGTTTAACATTGTATTCTAAAAAGTATCCGCAAATTTACTCTAAACATTATCCGCAGCGTATCCGCTATCCGCACAGGCATGCAAACTCTATCCGCATCCGCGCAGTGTTTTGAGTGTAGAAGTGCAACTAATTATTATGAAGTTTCGTTTATAATTAGCACTTTATTATTATGCCGGCCCCGAGGTGATGAAGTACACAGACTTCTAACCCGGGGTCAATTCTCAGCTTCATCAGTCCTTTTGGAAACTGACGTGAGGGCTGGAACAGGGTGCCCTCAACCTCGTGAGGACAATTGGGTAGCTTGATAGTGAGACAGCTCCCTCACTCCAGTCAGGAATAACCAATATCAACGACCGAAGGATCTGTCGCACTGACTACGCGTCATCCCACAATCTGTAGGTAAGATCCTTCATGGGCTGTGGATCCACAAGGATTTTATTATTATTATTATTTAAATTTTAATATTACTAAATATATGCAATCGTTTTGTATCACATCACGTGGTTAAGTCTAAAAGAGGGCCATACGGTTTAAATTCATCACCAACAAAGATATTGAAAACAAGTAGTTCCTCACAGCCTATTTCCATATATCCTACTTATGTTCATTGTCTCTATCAAAATTTTAGTTTGGTTGCTGTAATAGATTGGTAGTTATTGAGAACCGTCTAAATATTTCAGATGGTCACCACGTTGGATTGTTATAGATGTAATCCTCAGAAATATGTACTATTATTGTGAAGATTATTGTGTAGGTGTATTATTCGAACTTTAATCGCATGATTAGGAGTAAAGAAATAGAAACGAGATTTCAAAAGATCTCACAACCGCTATCTTAAGGATAAGTAAACAATTGAACTAAATTAGATGTCCGTGCATTTCAAGGTGTAAACATTTCCTGTACCAAGTTTCACTGTGATCAGATGGTTAAATCGCGAGAAAAGTCTATTTAAACGTTTGAACTTCGATTGGCCGCCAAGTTAGTTTTGTAGTTAACAGGTTTTTGAAAGTAACATAGGTAAACTTCTAGTACAGCTCTTTATTACCGTACAAAATATGAGTAATGGTGTCGGAGATATAGAATGCCGGTGAAATATTTCGCACAGCCGCCATGTTGGATTGGTGATACATAATACAATTTGACGGTTGCGGTCGAGATTTGCCAAAATAGGACTATGACTTACCAAGTTTCATTGAAATCGCTCCATCGTTTAGAATTATTAGGGGGAGGAAGGACACACACACAACAAAGGTGATCCCACACGACATTTTTTTGATATAAATGGAAATAGGCGAAAAATGTGTCAACAATAGAGAGAGCAAATATTACACTCAGGATGGCTGCTGCCAGGGCCGGGATTCAAACTTTGAGATAGACTTTCAGCTCCCCCTTCAAAGTCGTTGCACGCACCCTAACGCAGTGGAATGGTCAACTGAGAACTAAGTTGACGAAGGTTAGTCAACAGGAACCCGGCCAAAGTAAGTGAAGGCAATGCCAAGTTCAGATGGGGCCCAGTGGTCGCCCACACACGTCTCAATGATTGGCTCTTCATATCTGTCAGACTGTTTATGAAGTGTTCACGTTTGACATTACGATCAGGTATTTGACGACTATAACGTGTTATGAAATACTTCCCAGGAGTCTTTAGCACACAATGGTGTGGGCGCCAATAGCCCAGATACATTTAGTTATCCACGACGCCAGCTCCACTAACGGGCTGTGCCAAGACACAGAACTAGATTATCGGCTATAAAGCTAACTTTCACGGAAGCCAATAACCTCATCTGAAATCTTAATAGCAGTTCTGAAACGATTAAATGCTCATGCTACAAAAGCTAGAATGTCGAGAACAACATATGATAGTGGTAGTTTATTGTTAAAACGAGCATTTCCGAGTTGCCAACTTGCCAAATAGAATGTAAACATAATTACAAATAGAAGGTCGACATTATAATTAGAGAACACACAAATTCGCAATAATTTCGAAAGAAAAAAAATCGCGGCATAAATATTTAATTTCGCGTTTCATCGCAAAATTGTTGTAAAGTTGATATATTGAAACTCAGCAATTTTTTGATTTTGATTTTTTCTAGGATTGTGCCGTGTTTTGTGTGGGGTTTTGCTTAGGACACCAAGCTGGCTCATCAGCGGGCCCTTGGTGTCCCCACCCGGACCCCCACAGAGATGGAAGGTGTCCTTCATAGGGAGGTTATGACTGCTTTAGCTTTTAGTTCTCGCAGAAAAGAGGCGCAGGTGCGCTTCATAAAAAGAGGTAGCGTGCAGTTCGCTACTCCTGTGGGGGTCCGGGCGGGGACACCAAGAGCCCACTGATGAGCCAGATTTGCGTCTTAGGCGAAACCCCACACAAGACACGGCACAAACCTATAAAAAAGGCAGAGTTTTAATTCACTGGCCGTGAAAGCCAATATACCATCTTTTTGGTAAAATTGCCAAGATTTAGTTGTAACGTTATTGCAATAATTTCTTGTAAATCTGAAAGATTTTTGGTAAATAGAATGACGCTATAAACCAAATGGACAGTATTAGGCGTGCAAATTACGATTGGAAAAAGTTTCTAAAATCGTGACATGCAGACATTCTTGGTGGCCATAAAGAGTTAATACCGGCACCTTTCCAGGAGATGGGAAATAGACCCAATAGGGTTTTGGGAGAAGAGGAAGGTACAAGTCCTCAAGCAACTAAGAAAGTTCAAACGTGTTCTATGAATTTCCATACGAAAGAAAGAAAGAAAGAAAGAAAGAAAGAATTAATCTCATATGGATTAACCGCGATCTAATCCGGTCCACCCTGGCAAGACCTTCACAACCATGAATATCCATCCTCATAAGATGATAATTGTTTTGAGGGGCCTAACATCCAAGTTATCGGCCCCTAATGATCTGGGTGATCGCGAAAATGACAATGGGACGGAAACCATAACGTAAACTAACGGAAATTGAAAATACAAAGGATTGAAAAAATACGCACAAAATATAATTTAGAAGGTTAATGCTCACAAAAGTATTTTTGATTGAGAATACGCACAAAATGCAGGTTTAGAGTAAAACAAAAATGACAAAGTGCAATTTAGATTCGAAATACTCACAAAATACACATGAGATTCAAAATAATTTCAAAACGCAATTTAGATTGAAAAATCTTATAAAATGTGGTGTAGATTCAGAAAATTTCCTCAGAAAATTCCCTCAATGTAATTTCGGTACACGTGGAGCCAATTCACAAAAACAGTGCGGGAATCTTAATGAGTAAAGGAAATATAATGAAATGAAAAAGAAGGCTGAACCCTAGAAGAAGGAGGGATCAAGAAAGATCAGAGAAGGGACAATTAAGGCGGAAAAGGAAGCGACTCCCTAGGCCTCGGATTTCCTAATACCGTCGGGGTCGGAAGAGAACAAGAGTTGACCAAGTGAGGTTGACAGGAAAGAAGACCGAGAGGAGCCCGGCACAAGTAAGTGGAAGCAATGCCGGACTCAACAGCTGTGGTCCCGTGGTCGCCAAGCCACGTCCTACAAGTTGCGAGCCCCTGGGGGGTATCTTCGTAAGAACTCGCCTGCCTATGTTCTTGAAGAGACACCTATCTTCCGTGACACTTCCAGAACATAGGAAACAAGCGACTTCTTATCAAAATGAGCCAGTGACCTAGAAAATGGTCGGAAGAACCGCTTTTCCTCTTCACTCGATGGGATCATTTCCTGCGTGGTGTTCGCGTGAGGTTCCACTTCACGTAGCGCGTTCATGTCTTCAAGAGAAAATCTTTCCACCATTACAGTTTGCCAAGTTAATTACAATGTTCCTGCTCAGGAATCTGCATGCTTTTATGATGTGGGACAAAATGCACTTCACTACAACTAGGATAGAATTTACTCATCTATTGCAAGCAGTGTTTTTTTTTTCTAAAGCAAAATTTAAGGGGTACTCTCAGTCGTAGTCTACAAAACATCATGATCTTGCAATCTTCGGCAATCAGAGTCCGATTATTACTTTATTGGCTGACATGTTAAATGAAAGGTTGCATTGGGTTAATTTATTAACTTATTAATTCTTTAACCTTCAGCTTTTTCGATGCCTGGGTGGATGTAAAATAGTTCGTTATTTTCTTCGTCCTTCAAAATTAACCACACGCACAAACTAACAACCAACCCCACCTCCAAACCTTAGCCTGCGTGCTTATAAGAACAGAACTCCCTTTTCACGATTGTTAGAGTATGTTACTTATTTTTGCTTAAACAAGTAATTTTCTTCGAATAAGGCAGCAATTACACAAAGCTTTTGTAGAGCAGAAAATGGCCTATGGTTTCGATTATGCTGCTGAGGGCCGAGTTGCCGACCAAAATAAACCGATTCAATAGATCGATTTAAATCGAGATTACTCGAAATCTCCTGCTTTTGTGAACAGCGCGTTGACGCCAGCTGATCGATGAACTTTCAAGTCGGAAGTTATATTTGCCGGACTAGATACAAATGATTGTTGTTTGAGTCTTCAGTCTTTTGACTGGTTTGATGCAGCAGTCCATGCCTCCCTGTCCTGAGCTAATCGTTTCATCTCTACATAGCTACCACACCCTACGTCCGAGGCAATCTGTTTAACATATTCTAACCTTGGTCCACCCCTACAGTTCTTGTCCTCGACCCTTCTTTCCATAATTAAGTTTGCTATTCCAGGGTGTCTTAGTAGTCAATGTGTCCTACCAAACCTATCTCATCTCTTCTCTTCATTAGCAGTCACCAGAAACATCACTCCTCTTAATACCTCTTCGTTTGTAACCCTATCTGCCCATCTGATCATCATTCTCCTGTAACACCACATTTCAAACGCTTCAATTCTCCTTTTTTCTGCTGCACCATTAGTCCAAGTTTCACTTCCATATGTACCAATAAGTTTTCTTAAACAGTTTCCAAATGTTTAAGTGGTAAGCGTTCCCCCTGAAAAAATGCCCTGATTGCAAGGATTATTTGAGTATAATATCAAGTAGGGTAAACACTCCAAACTATAAAAAATATAAGCCTAGTAGTGCTGGTTTGTCTCTTACTCTTTACGCGAAAACTGATGTTGATTAAATGATTGGCTTTGCGTCATCGTGGTCATGCAACCCCGTGTACTAGGGTATGCGTGAGTGTAATTTCTGATAACCTGTGTTATTGTGATGGTGAATTAGTGTATGTATTGGTAACTCACGAGGATTCCAAGGCAGGAAGGGAAAGAAAACCGGAAAGGAAGAAGAAACATAGTGAGATGATTAAGGAATACTGGAGGAAGAAGAAGGAACAGCAAAGTACAAAGCATTCAAATTGGCTCGTGGTCCCTAGACGACCGAAACGAAAATATTATTATTAATAATAATAATAATGTACCAGAAATCTGAAGGCGTGGTTGAACTGATAAAAAAAAGAGGAGATTCCGTATCTATGGACACCTCCTGAGAATGGATGGCAACAGACTGACAAAAATAATTTTCGAATTGTTCAGGAAGAGAAAGACAGAGCACAAATTTCGAGAAGTGAGAAAGGATCTAGTCAAGATAGAGATAAAAGATTACGACATAGCAGTTAGGGAAAAATTTAAACGACTAATTAAGGAGTACAGAGGTTTCCACGAGACAAAAAAAAAAGAACCTACACAGAAGAACGGAAGAGGGAAGTAGGAGAAAGGATGAGAAGATACTGGCAGAGAAGGCGAGGCAGAATGTAGAGATTGTCAAGCGTGGTGCGTAAATGGCCAGGACAAAAATAAATAATAAGTAATATTTATATGAGAGTGGATCATATACATGACATACTTTGTGCCGATCCTAACGTATGGATCAGAAACTTGGGTGATGAGGGAGAGAGATAAAAGCAGAATACAAGCAGTGGAAATTAAGTTTCAGAGGAGTCGTATAGGTGTAACTAGAATGGACAGAAACAGAAACGATAGAGTCAGAGAAATATTAAAGGAAGAACCCTTACAGGATAGGATTAAAAAAATCAAGGCTACAGTGGAATGGGCACGTGAAAAGAATGGGAGAAGAGAGAATACCACGGAAAATATTGGAAATGGAGTGGAAGAAAAAGAGACCCAGAGGAAGACCAAGAGATAGGTGGATAAAGGGGGTGAAGAAAAGTGTCGAGAGAAAATAAGTGAATTGGACAACAGTGACAGAAGAGAAGTGATTGATGGACAGAAAACGATGGAGAGGCTTGTGCTCCAAGCAGACCCAACCTGTGGTTGCAAACTGCTCTTAGTTGATTTATATGAAAGTAGAGAAATATTGAAAATCAAGAACGGAAAATTCTCCGAATAATTTATGGTCCATCCAGAGAAAATGGAATGCGGATTAAGAGAACAGCGGACCTTGATTCGTTAACTGACAGGTTCACTGATGTTGTGCACAAGAGATGTCTGAAATTCTATGGCCATATTTATAGAATGGACAGCGACAGACTAACCGAAAGATTGTTTAAAGTAATCAACTCAAAGAAGGACAAAATAAACTGGCTAGAAGAAACTAAAGCGGAATTCCGAAAAAATATATCACAAACATCATCACAGGAGATCGTGGAGTCAGTGGCGTAACTACGTTGGGTGATCAGGGGGCCAATCCCCCCCCCCCCAGAGTCTAATAATAAACACATGAAATTTCTTGAGAAGTTTTCTATTTTTTATTGAAACCACTCGTCTATTGATGACAATTGAATTATGTATTTTTTAACAAGTCTTCAGTCTATTGACTGGTTTGATGCAGCCCACCATCCCTCCCTATACTGAGCTAATCGTTTCATCTCTACATAGTGAACCCTTTACCCTCTGATGGATAAATGATTCGATGTTTTATTTCTTCAATTAATAACTATTTCCACCAGCGTCATGAAAATAGCCAGACGGAGATGAGGAAATTTCAAGCATTTGTTGGAGACAATGGGGACATACCTGCAGCAGTTTGACAAAAGGCTAAATACTTAGGATTGTGAAAAGTTAGACCCTAGCAATGTTTCAGAAGGACAGGTGGTGGCTACCTCGAAATAGA
This sequence comes from Meconema thalassinum, assembly GCA_946902985.2. Lineage (NCBI taxonomy): Eukaryota > Metazoa > Arthropoda > Insecta > Orthoptera > Tettigoniidae > Meconema > Meconema thalassinum. Next base: position 104,875,249 of record OX336397.1, on the reverse strand, counting down.
AGCGACGCGCAGTGAGACATGGTTCTGGTATGTTCATTGTGATGTTCGCGCCTATAAGAAATATGATGCAGTAACGTGAGTGGCTGATGAAAATACTAGACACTCCTACGAGGCCAAGGTCTGATAAAAACCGCCAAGTTACAGAAAATGTGGAACCAATGGGAGATGAATGCTTACCAGCGCGGCAAGTCTAGCTTGGGCACGCAATGGCTAGCATTAACGCGGGAGATCGGCTAGACAACATCTCTACGATCGATACTAGGATTAACGGGCATATTCTTGACCTGCGCAGTTTTTCGAGTTCAGTGATATTTATTTCATTCCTGTACCACTATTATTTTGAGAAATTTTTATATAATTTCCCCCCTCTATCAATACCTAGGGCCGGTTCATTTATAAGTGGCGTGAAGAGCCAAGACATTGCTATTACTTTTGTTCGTCTGAGGACGGAACTTATTATATTTGGTGTGTCGAAGACAAGTTTATCATTACATTTTGTGTGTCGAGGACACAGGTTACTTTACATTTTGCGCGTCTAAGGACGTAGACACTTATACTTTTGCGTGTCATGAGGACACAGAAATTATTAATAAATGTGTTAAATTCAGTGATAGATAGTCACAGTACTATATTTTGTAGGGGCAGTATCATCGACAATTCGCCAACAGACTGTTCCGGGGAAAGTAGTACCTGAAACGGCGAATTTAGTAGTCAGATATCGAGTGTATAATAATCTAACTTTTTGAATCAGCACGAGAGATGACATCGCCTATCCTGGAAGAAGTTTGGAACTATCAACACTCCGTCCAGATGGCTGAGATGAGCTAAGAAGCATTCAGTTGGGAGATGGCAGCATATGTCCTTTGACGGGTGACTGGCCGAGGATGAGTACAAAATAATATTCTTATTATCTGATAAATTAACTTATGGTATATGGGACATATTTTGTTTTGTAAATATTTTGCTAGTGTGATTAACGTACTATATTTAGTTTTGGTCTGACACACCTTTTGCATGGAAACAGCTCGCATAATTGTTATTAGTAGAAGGTTTTTGTTTTTGTTTTGTTTTAACTAACGTAGCTATGTGGACGACCGTGTTTGCATATGTTACGCAATGCGGTTAAAAACGTCTCTCGGAGATGTGTTGTGTTTCAGAAGTAGGACTGAAGTAATATAATTATACAGTAGATTGGAGGGTAATTAATCCTTTTTAAGGTTTATTATTGATCAGATTCAGTGAGATTATTGCCTTTGGAGCAATGTGATTTGTGACGAAGAGCAGTCAGCTCTATCGTAGGTTTTAATTTTTTTTAAAATAGTTTGTGAGCATCTATTCAGCCGACCTGTGTAAAAAACGTCATGTCATTCCCAGCAGTGTGAGTGTGTGTATTTTGTGGTCATTACAAGCGGGAATTTCAGCGTAGACTGATTTCTGTCAGCTTGGTGCCAGGTCCATATTGTTACCTTGCGAGGACATATGTGGCTATTTTGATTAATGTCTGACCATATGTTTAGGTGGTTCGAGATTTGTTGCTGTTGATTCTTTGAGATAACGGCACAGCTGGTCAGTTATTTTTACACACTGGAGTTGGGACAATGACAAGTATTGAGGAAGGGGGAGCTGTTTCACAAGGCGGACTGGAGGTTGCAAGCGAGGTCATTAGTGGGGAGTGCTTGTTGGCTCCCTAATTACTTGAAATACAGAATTAAGAACTGATCAATGGTAAAAATTGTTTAAATAAATGGGAGTTGCCTACGAATCACGATAATCTCCGAAGCGTTAGCTTAACATGCAGTTTTGTTCATATAAAGTAATCTCAGCCGGTCAGGCTTTTGTTGTTGTTGGTTTATTCCATGTTTATATTCCATATGAGTGACCCGTGAAGTCACATGCGATGCTGTCTTTTCCTTGTTTGTGTATTGAGCAATTGGCCGGAGTTGGCAGCTCATTTTGTCAAGTGCGTCATCGCGCTAATGGAGGGTCTCGAGGGAGATTTCTGTAAATAGAAGATTTTTAGTGTGTGTGTCAGCATTAAATTTTTAAGGGTTTTTATTAGTGTCATGTTCCATATCCGTAAACGTTGATTTACGAGATGATTGTTCGTAAGCATCGTGGCTGTTAACCCGCTGTAAACGAACAGTCATCCAAAGTACTCATTCCTCGTAAGTTAGTCATTACGCGTACATAAAATCCAAATGCAAGTTAGTGGAACTAGGATCCACATTTTTATAAGGGGGAGATCCGTCTGACTCCTCAGCATTGATAGATATTCCTGTCATGGGAAAAATTCAGGGAGGATATTTTTATTATTGTTGTTTATATTCTTTTTATGCACTATTAGTTATTAAATCATGTTATTATTTTACGTCTTGTCACCTTTCTTTCTTAATTTTAGTTTTAATCCTATGACCCTTACCTCAGGAGAGCATGTTGTTTGGCGAACGTAAACATCACACTAGGAACTGAGCGCGACCCCTTGATCAAGATTCTTGCATATAAACACTGCTATTTTGAAGGGTTGAAGGGTTCAATAGCTACCACACCCTACATCCGAGACTGTTTTAACGTATGCAACCTTTGTCTACCCCTACAGTTCTTGTCCTCGACCCTTCCTTCCATAACTTGCTATTACTGGATTACTTTGTATGTGTCCTATCAACCTATCTCTTCTCTTCATTAGCAGTTGACAGAAACATCTCTTCACTCCCACTAGTCTTAATACCTCTTCATTTGTAACCCTATCGACCCATCTGATCTCTTTCGTTCTCCAGTAGCACCACACTTCATACGCTTCAATTCTCCTCTTTTCTGCTGCTCAAGACAGTCCAAGTTTCACTTCCATGGAGCGCCACGCTCCAGAAAAAGGCTTTCAAAAATTACTTGCCAATAGCTAAATCTACTGTATATTCAATATCAACAGATTCCTTTTCAGTAGAAATGCTTTCCTTGCCTGCGCCAACCTACATTTTATATCTTCTTTGCTTCGTCCATCACTGGCTATGTTGCTTCCTAAGTAACAGAAGTCTTCTACTTCCTTTAGCTTTACACCTGCCAGTTTGATGCCCATAGAGGTTTCTGATCTGTAAGATGCTTACAGTATTTTGAAATCATTTCATTTCTCTCGTGTAATATTTTTAGCATTAGCCTAATTTAACATTTATTGAATGAGTAAAATAGTCAACTTTTCAGTTAGCCAGAGGGGTGACAGATGGGTGTGGCTTTATATATTCTCGCCCCTTTCCAAAAAATACACCACTTGTCAGTCGTCTTGTTAGTATCAGAGTCGAAGGCGTCGGAATTTTTAAGAGAGTTAAAATCCCTCAGTATGCCTTCCTTCGGAGGGGAAGTAAATGATGATGATGATTGTTTTAAGGGGCCTAACATCCAGGTTATCGGCCCCTAATGGTCTGTGTGATAGCGAAAATGTCAATGAGGTGGAAATCAGAACGAAAAGTGAGCAGGAAAATACTTACAAAAAGGAACTCAGATTGAAACTACTCACAAAATGGAGAGCGGTAAAACGTACATAAGGGAATTTCGAACGAAAATACTCACAAAAGGAATAGATCGAAAAATACGCACAAAATGTAGGTGAAGTTCAAAATACGCACAATATGCAACGTACAGTCGAAATACTTACAAAATGAAAATGAGATTGACAATTCTCACAAAATGTAATTTAGATTCAAAATATCCACAAAAATGCAATTGAGACTCAACTACTTGCAAGAAAGCGGTGTAGGTTGAAAATACAAAATGCAATTGAAATGCAAAATACTCACAAAAGGACCCCCCCCCCCATCCCGATATTAAAAGACTCACTAGAAAGCAATTTAGATTGTCAATACTTCCAAAATGCAATCGAGGTTGAAAAACACTCACAAAATGCAACGTAGATCGAAAAGACTTACAAAATGCAACGGAGATTGAAAACACCCACAAAATGGAGTGGAGATGTAAAAATAACAGTGCGGGAATCTTTAAGGGAAAAGGAAATATAATGAAAAGAAAAACAACAGGAAAGTGAAAGAAGAGAGGGTCCGTCCCACAGGTAAGAGACAAAAGGGGGAAACCGGACCCAGCTCAGGAATCCCTCGGGGTCGCCAACTCCCGAACTCACCAGCCGTGAGCCCCTGAGGGTGTAGCAGTTTCTAGGGTGCACCAGAAGTGGTGGAGCTACATACACGGAGGGGAAGTAAAGCCGGCGGGCCCATGTCAGATTTATGGCATGTAAAAGAACCTTCCACTAATTAAACTTTTGTGAAGCTAAATTGTAGATTTCATTGAAACGCTCTATCAAAGTTCCAACGTTCATCACTAGGTGTCAGTGGCATCTGGTAGCGCAAGTTGTCTATCTGTTAAGTAGCCATCCCAAAGGCTGGTTGGATTCTCAAAAACCACTGCCGTTAGGTTATGTGGGTAGATACCCACCAAAACCCAAGGCGTACTAGGCAAGAAGAGGAGTGAGGTAGTTTGCCATTGGCTTTCCTCACTGAGTCATATCAGCAGTACTAACCCTATGAGTAGAACCTTTCACAACATCCACAGGCACTGACTGTGCTCTGAATGTCATCACTAAGCACCACCCAAACCTCAGTATCTTCCATGTTATCACAGCCATGAGTGAGACAGACATCAGTGAGAAGCCACATTTTACTCTAGCCTGTGCCAACAGACAAATGCAAATGTGCTGCATTCATCAGGAGATGGCAAACAGGCCTATAGCGAAAGTTGAAACGACTGTTACGTGCCACCCCCTAGTGGCACTTTTGTTAACTGGATTACGGTGGGGGTACAAAGCACAACACCAATTACTGCTTAAAGAAATAATTAACTTTATTGTGGCCAGAAAATTACACTAATCAGCAAATACAAGCAATTAGGAGCCTTACTCCAGTTTCCTCAAGTCTCTTCCTTGAGCGCTCTTGGCCCTTCCACTTGTCAACAGATCACAGAAGTTAATCCGTCCTAATGAGTACGGTGGCCTTGACAGAAACTACCTGCTCCTCTCCTTTATGTTCACCGACCACAATTACTTACGATCACTTGCTGCAGGCTATTTCGCTGTCCACAAGCTGGAGAAACAATGTCAATGGATTTCGTAACTCGCACAGCACTTCGTCACCACACTTCTGTCGCACAAGATAATCGCTCACACTAGCTCGTAAAACACAACAACAACCCCCGCTTGACAGGTCGCACTTATATAGCAGGCCGGTGACTCAATACATGCTTCTAGATCCATCCAGGGTTCACGGCTTCTCGAGGTTTCCATCGCTGGTCAAGTCACGAATATTCTGGACTATCCCGTTGTCTTAGTAGCCCTGTTGCATAAGGCACACGCAATACAGGAGGCAGGCCACAGCCCAGCCCCTGGGGCAGTTGTGACTCAAGCGGCGAGCGATGACACAAACTCACAGCCGTAACAAGACTTTAAATTGAACGGAACTTGTAGTCACCCTATGGGTGTCCGCTTGAAGCAGCTACAGCCTCTGTCGTGCCCAACATGTCCTCGGACACTCCCGGCACTAAAAGCCATACAATAAATAAATAGCTGTCATTGTGAAAAGTGAATAATAGTGTGATAAGTTGAAAGTTAAACTTAACTTGGGAAGTCTAATTTATTAATGTGTGTAGGTGTATAATTACAGTGAAACCCCTACTAAGAGACCAGTGACGGTTCCATGGAAAACTGGACTTTTCGAGGGGTGGTCTCTTAATAAGGGTAGGCATTATTAAAAATAATTTTATAGGCCTACTGCATTATTAATAAAGTGCAGTTTGAACACATACTTGATTACAATTTATCTGCATTGGTTCACATTTAGTACAAATTAATTACAATTAGTTATTTTCTGAGCTTGTCATTCATAAAAGTCACGAATTGATCTTTGTTTCAGATTAGCACATCCTTTTTTTTTTTACAATTTCACTTTCTAGAATATCTCGAATTCGAAAGTCCATTAATTTGTTCTAGGTTCGAACAATCTTCTAGGAGAGCCGTTTTTGTATTTTTAGCCCATTTTCAATTTTGAAAAAATAGGCTTATGAGATCACCTTTTGTCCGTGTGTGTGTGTGTGATTCGTGTGTGTGTGTCCCCCTAATAAAATCTAAACGGCAGGAGCGATTTCAATGAAACTCGGAAAGTTCATAGCACTATTCCCGGCGACCTCGACCGTGCCCTTCAAATTTTGTTACGACTCACCAATCCAACATGGCGGCTGTGCGAAATATTTCACCAGCATTCAATATCTCCGAAACTATTACCGATATTACCCTGACATTTTCTATGGTGATAGAGGGAACTACTATAAGTTCACTTATGTGACTTTTGAAAACCTGGTAGCTACAAAACCAACATGGCGGCCAAGCGAATTTGTGACTTTTAAATAGACGTTTCTCGCGATTTGACCAACCAAACGCAATGAACCTTGGTACAGTATATGTTTATATACATTGTAATGCACCGACATCTAACTTCGTTCAATTGTTTACATAATCACAAGATGGCGGATGTGCGAAATATTTCACCGGCATTCTATATCTCTGAAACTATTAGCGGTATCAACCTAAAATTTTGTACGGAGATAAAGGGCACTACTGGAATTCCATCTATAAGATTTTCAAAAACCGGTTAACTACAAAACGAACATGGCGGCCAAGCGAATTTGAACATTTTAAATAGACCTTTCTCGCGATTTAATGTTCCAAGTGCACTGAAACCTGGTACAGGAAATATTTATACACATTGTAATCCACTGGTATCTAATTTATTTCAATTGTTTCCATAACCTCAAGATGGTAGCTGTGAAAATTTTTTAAATCTCCTTGTTTTTTCTTGTGTCTTAATTATGCGATTGAAGTTTGAATACTACACGTTCACAATAATCTGCATGTAACAGTAAACTCTAGGACCTACATATATAAAATCCAACATGGTGACCATCCGAAATATTTAGTCGGTTCTCAATATCTACGAATCTATTACAGCAATCAAACTGAAATTGTGTATGTTGATAGTGGCAATTAACATAAGTAGGTTTTATGAAAATAGGCTGTATAGTTCTTCACGGAACTACTTGTTATACGTTACATAACACTTTTTCTAATGACATTGTATGCTGATGCAGTTCTGTGCTAACAGAACCACTGTTTCCATCATCACCCTCATCACCATCTCCAATGGGAAGGCAGATGAGAAGTGGTCTTTTGGAAGAGGTCAAACTGAGAAAATGCCTGGACTTTGGTCGGGGAGAGAGGTGGTCCTTAAATAGAGGTAACAGATACATTGTCCTTATGAGGTTTTAAATCGGTTCCAAGAAAAATAGGTCTTTAAGAGGGGTGGTCTTTTAATAGGGGTGGTCGTTTAGAGAGGATTCACTGTATATTGTATAGGCTATACTAGCGATATTGTCCTTGTAACTTTAGTGTCGGATCACCCCTCGTACATTTATTATTGGTACATTTATTGTGGCGAAGTTAAGACTCTAGGCCCTCTCTTACACTTAACCACACACAACGCAATTACATAAATACACAAGTTATTCTTAACCTACCAAACTTAAATACTAGAAAGATGGTATATTGGCTTTCACGGCCGGTGAATTAAAACTCAAGAATTATTCTTCTAGATTTGTGCCGTGTCTTGTGTGGGGTTTCGCCTAGGACACCAAGCTGGCTCATCAGCGGGCTCTTTAGGTTCCCGCCCGGAACCCCCCCCCCCCCACAGTGGTAACGAACTGCGTGCTACCCCACACAAGACACGGCACAAACCTAGAAGAATTGCTGAGTTTTAATTCATCGACCGTGAAAGCCAATATACCATCTTTTTGGAAACCTTCATAGGGAGGTTGAGGCTGCTTGAGCTTTTGGTTCTCGCAGTCAAGTAGTGAAGTTGCACTCTATATAAAGGGAGGTAGCGCGCAGTTCTTTACTCCTGTGGGGGTCCGGGCGAGGACACCAAAAGCCCGCCGATGAGCCAGCTTGGTGTCCTAGGCGAAACCCCACGCAAGACACGGCACAAACCTAGAAGAATCGCTGAGTTTTAAATACTAGAATTAAAGTGACAACTGTGTGATATTAACTAAGCTATACATATTACTTACAGAAATAATAATAAAAATAATAATATTAATAATAATACAGTAATAATATCGGGTGGCCTCGGGTGCAGGGTGCAAACTTTGTTATTTGACACCCAGAGTGCAGCTTGCATCTCGAATTTCGTCGTTCCTTGGGACGCCATGCAAGTCAAGGAGGACAGATATCTAAGCTCCTTGGCACTAAAATAGCGCTTTCTAGTAGAGAATGGAGGAACTCTGTGTTGGCGGAAAATCCCGAGATTAATTTTGACATAAACACGGCCTACTGAATTCAAATTGGTTCTTTAAAATGCCAACAACGTATAACATGCATATCGTGATATTTGTAGCTTTTCAAGAATCACTTGCCATGGCCAGGAGCAAACCTGCAAGATTGGGGTTAGTAGTCCGACACTAGAACCATTCACCCACCGTGGCAAGCTATTAATACAGTAATGTCAATACATTGAGTTTTCACGAAGTTTTACTATGGTAATTCACTCACATTCATACACAAATCTTTCTAGTTGGGCTACGAATTCAAGAGGAAATCTTAAATGCACGTTTGAATGTTGTTATGGATGTACAATTTCTAACATCACGAGGACAATTATTCCAAATTCTAGTTCCGGACATGAGGAAAGAGTTACTGAAGGCAGATGAATGAGGTAGAGGAATTGCAATAGTTATAGATCCAGATCGCGTGTGACGATATAGGCCTATTTATTAACTGAAATGTTCTTATTCCGTAACTCCGATCGTGGCTTGCGTGTTCGACACCTTTTCTAGCGGCTTGATGAAGTATGCTCAGGTAGTAGACATGCCATTATTTTCCTTGACAGATCAATGCATATTCAGTATTGCAAATTATGTTTAAGGTAGCCTGAAGCAAACAGTGGGCTATAGTACATACCGTCCCACGGGCATGGAAGCGATGTGTTCATAACGGGTTCAACTGATAGCGATCACACATAGGAACCTAGCAGATAATCCATGTTATGGTGAAGCACTCTCCAGATGAATCACACCAGAGGAATGTTAGGTACAAGAAGACAGTAACCTCAGGGTCGACCGGACATAGTTTATTACTCTCCATTCTCCACAGGTACAGTAACTGGCTAAAATAATAGACTCAACTTAGAATACTTCCATTTTTGAATTATATTTGGCACAGTAAAGACTTGTGATACGACGCAAGTGATTGCTATATCCCGTTGTGTCAGATCACTGAAAGAGCAGTCTCTTTACTAATGCAATTACACTACGAGAAAGTAGTCTATTAAACAAAGCTTTCCAGTTGGGTCAACATAAATTCTGCCTCATATTTATGTGAATAATAATAATAATAATAATAATAATAATAATAATAATAATAATATCGTATGGCCTTGGGTGCCAGCTGCAAGCTTCGTTATTTGACACCTAGAGGGCAGCTTGAATGTCGAATTTCGTCGTTCCTTCGAATGCTACGAATGTCAAGGAGGTTAGTTACTCTACTGTAAGCTCCTTGACACTATAGCGCTTTCTAGTAGAGAATGGAGGAACTTTCTGTTGGCGGAAAATCCTGAGATTAATTTTGCCATTATGAACACGGCCTACTGAATTCAAATGGGTTCTTTAACATGCCAACTATGTATGACATGCATGTCGTGATTTTTGACGCCTTTCAAAAATTACTTACCACGGCCAGGAGCGAACCTTCAAGCTTCGGGTTGGTAGTCCGGCACGATAACCACTCACTCACCGTGGCAAGTTATGCGTATAGTCTACGTGTAATTCATAAACAACATACATTAACTAAGCCTAAGTTAACAGGATCTGAAGATGAATGCTTTACATTCGAAACATGTCATTCGATTAAGAACTTAATTTTGTGCATAAAACGAGTTAGTATCTCGTTGCTTTCAGGTTAGGGTGTGTAAATACTGTTTTTTCTCGCCTAATATCGTTGGGCACAATTCGTGTTGAACTGAAAAGCTTACTTTAATAGAATTAGGCAACACTGAAAAATGGCTTTAACATTTCACGAGAAAAGTAGGCTAAGTCCCAGATACTATTTTATGAACTTATGCCCGGGAACAGTTATAAATGCATTACGTGATAAGTGCTATTTTTCCCCAATTAGCTCGTAAACTGTCGCCTCAGTAATTGAATGGAGATTGTTGGAAGAAATGAAAACGTAAAAACACTTATAGTGGGCGATGTATTGAAGATCGAGATATGCTCTCACGGACTTTTTTGTAGAACTTTTTTATGCTGAACCACTCTTACACTCATAGTATATTGATATTTTTAACGGGTTGCCCAGCGTAAGCTTGAAATGCGCACGGACTCCTGTTTTGTTTCGACTTTTTCACTGAAATCATTAGTGCTTGGCTTCCTTTGATCATGAATACATTATTTTCTACAGAAACCTTCCTCGAGATATCCTTTACAAAATGGTGAAAACCGCATCAAAATCCATCCAGTGGTTCTCGAGATTACCCGTGACATAAAAAAATCGGGGACTTTGTTTTATACTAAGTAAGAGGCTCCGAAATGAGGAACAATTAATTTCAATAGTTTCTAAATTTTCTGTTAAGTATTGAAGTCATTATTTCAGTGTTGCCAGTACGAAGTGGTATTTTTTAACTCTTCAGTCGGTCAACCCGAATAACTGGGTGGCGTACAATGAACTCGGTCATGTATTATCGTCTTCAGACCCTTGACAAAAATTATAGCTAAGGTTTTCGGGTTCTGTATTTCTTATTAAATAATGGCAAAACATCACGGATTTTAAGACACAAGAAATAGTTTATTAAAGTATTAATATTATACACCACTGTTGCCGATCGGGACAGTTACGAGTGCTAAGTCACGGCCACATGGTCCGACTATCTACGGACTGGAAAAACGAATGGGTTCGAATCCCTCAATCAGACATTCTTGAAATGGTCTTCCACGGTTTGTCGTTTTCAAATCCAATCAAAACTGGGACGGTACCTTCTAACAGGCCACGACCGCTTCCTTCCAACTTCTTGCCCAGTTTGATTCATCTCCACTCATTTCTCTCTCTCAGTAACATCCCTGATGAGGTAAGTGCCGGGAGGATATCCGGCCGTAAAAACCATCCACCAGCATAAGACCCTTTTCTCCCATCAACCCCTTAGAAATTAGAATATTAAGGGAGGGAATGACAGTTCTGAATTCGCATAATACCAACTGCTGCCGAGAAAAATAGAAAAGCGAAGGTCCACATGTGTGTCCCCTTGGTGTGAAGAAGTTATATACATTGTACGCAATCCAGTTATTGGGAAAGTACGGGCCTTCTCGCTTGCATCCGCTAGTTATTGTTCACAGAAGGTCATAAATAATTGCCCTTATTCATGTGAATGGACTTGTTATTTACAAATAGGGTAGGTCCTACCACCACTCAATCATATTGGGCAAATAGAGTGTATACCGACTGGAAATTATAAAATATTTTAAGAAGATTGAAATCACCACCCCCTCTAAGCGAATGACTCCCTAGAGCTATGATACCCTAATACCGCTAGGGTCGGTAAAGAACAAGAGTTGTCCAAGAAGGTCGACAGGAAAGATGGCAAAGTAGCCTAACCAGTAAATTGAAGTAATGCCGGACTCAGCTGAGGTCCCGTGGTCGCCTACCTACGTCCCAATAGATGTGAGCCCCTGGTGTGAGAAGTCCTGTAAATCTACAGACACTGCCCCCTCGCGTTTGCCCACCCTCAAATGCTAACTGACTGAGCCTGGATTCGATCCCGTAACCTTGGGCACGCCTCGCAAAGAATGTTGCATTGAAAGCTGGTAATTTGGAGGAACTGTACTTTCGGGTAATAGCGGTATCAGCACAGCATGAAGAGCAATGAACCGCATGATCGGTCAACTACCGTAATGGATTATTAATGCTCCAATTATTTTGGTAGATGGGAAACATTGGCCGGATCAATCAATTGATTAAATTGCGACAGCTGATATTTGCATTTCATCCTGCGTTTTAACTGCGATATCAAATGTTCCAAATATACTTTCAGGACACGGAGCAGATTCATGACTACAAACGAACAGAGAAACTAGGTGCAAGCAGTGATTTGAAGTTAACTCTGAGCGAGAGCGTAACTCCTAGAATTCCTCAGTTTGACAAGAATTTCGTGCACAAACGTCACACTGAGAAAAGCATTGAATAAACTAAAATTCCAACGTCCTTTGCAAACAAATTGTTATTGCTCGAGTCTTCAGTAATTTGACTTCGATGCAGCGCTCAATGCCTCCCTGTCCTGAGCTAATCGTTTCATCTCTACATAGCTACCACACCCGACATCCGCGGCAATCATTTTAACATTTTAACCTTGGTCTACCCCTACAGTTCTTATCCTTGACCCTTCCTTCCATAACTAAGATTGCTATTCTTGGGTGTCTTAGTATGAGTCCAACCAACCTATCTCTTCTCTTCATTAGCCATCGCCAGAAACATCTCTCCTGTCCCCTAGTTTTAATACCTCTTCGTTTGTAACCCTATCTACCCATGTGATCATCATTCTCCTGTAACACCACAATTGAAACCCTTTTATTCTCTTTGGTGTTGCGCCAACAGTCCAAGTTTCACTTCCATTGAGCGTCTCACTCCAGACAAAAGCTTTCAAAACTGAGTTTCTAATACCTATATCTTCATTTGATTTTAACAAATTTCTGTTCTGCAAAAAATGCTTTCCTTCCATGACCCAACCTACTTTTTGGTCCATTATTGGTTATTTTTCTTCCTAAGTAACAGAAGTGTCCTACTTCCTTTAGCTTTTCACCTGACAATTCGACGTCCATAGGGGTTTCTGATTTATTTCAGCTACATTCTATTTTCCTTTTATTACATTTGATTTTCGTCATGAATTCTTTCCTCAAGATGGAGTCCATCTTGTAGGCTAAGGTATTTTCGATTTATTGAATAATTTGTGATTCAGATTTACTGTATAGTAATAATAATAATAATAATAAATGACAATTCATGACAAACATAAAATCAGCGCCCAGGGAACTGGAGGTCGGACAAGGAAAAGTTCAGATGGCAGAAAAGTTTAAATACATCGGTGAATGGATAGAGCCTAACCTATCAGAGAAGGAAGCCTTCATGTCACGCATTAATAAAATGGAAATGGCATACAACCTGAATAAAGACATCTACAATAAGAGATCGATACCATTAAACGCCAAAATTAGGCATTACTGCACTGTTATTCGACCAGAGGCTCTGTGTGTGGCAGAGACTCTAATAATGAACAAGAAAGGTCTAATGGAAAAACTAGAGGCCAAAGAAAGGATTGAGCAAAATCCTGGATCCCATCAAAGAAAACAGCGAGTACAGAAGGCGTCACAACCACGAATTGCACAAGCATGTGGAGAAGATCAGTGACACGATTCGAAAAAGAAGGATTGCCTTTTATAGCCACGTGACACGAATGAGCCCAGGCAGGATATCAAACGGATATTTACGTACTTTCAAATAAGAAAACCAAAGGGGCATGGTTTACGGAAGTCGAGAAAGATCTACGTGAAATGGAAAGTTCCCCTAAAGATATCCAGGAGCGTGTTCCACTTCAGGAAAAACTACGTACGCACAAAGGTTTCCAGGAAAAGCCGAAGCTGAAGACAGGGAAGGCGTGGTCCCAAGAGAGAAGAGAACACCGAAGACGAATGCGGGAACACTGGGCGGTAGTTAGAGCTCGGAAAAAGAGACAGTTGAACTGACGTGGCCCCTAGCTGGCCGAATCGAAGAAAGAATAATAATAATAATAATAATAATAATGAAGTGTTTTACTTAGGTTAATAACCTGCCAATTCTGTTAATGGCAAGGCAATGACGAATTGTTACACCTGTCAGGGGAGGTGTATGGTGAGTGGTACAGGTGGTCCGTACAAGATTCAATTTCAGGTTGAGTGGCCCGCAGAGTTCTGCGGGTCTCGAGTGAGCCCTTCTTCCCTCAAGTCAATATGGAACCAATGCGCGTATTTACCATGGTTATCATTCCACTGTATGTTAGGCTAGCAACACCCGATATCAATGCCCAACTGCTGTGCTCCAAGTATACACTATATTAGCATTTAGCATGCAATTGCTCAAGGAATTACCTTGCTCAGTGCTTGTGCCAAGAATGTTCAGTGTGGACCTGTTCTCCTTGTTACGTCTCCTACACAGCTGCTACTGAACACGGCATGGAGGCAATTACAGAACAACCTATGTTAACCGAGACAAAGGAGGAAACTAATTTTCGAATAATTAAAATTGTCAATTTTGGAGGTTAAATATAAGTTTTTTTAAAGGTTTACGTGAAAGTAATGATTGTCTTGGAATACTGTATCATTCAGTCAGACAACAAAAAATCATACCAATTATGTGGAACTCCGCAATAGCCGGTCCCAAGTCTGGTTGAGAAAGGAGGAGGGAGTCTGGTTACACCATGTGATATCTAAATTGACAACAGAAGCACAGGGAGTAGCGACGAACATCAAATCGTGAAGGAACCAGAAGCTGGGCACAAATATAAGGGGGGCAGATCCCCCCCAACTATGCTTAGGAGACTGTAGGCCAATAACCCGCATCTCCGAGGAAAACATTACTAAACTGCTACAGAGGAAACATGGATGGATAAAAAGACCATGAAACAGGTTACGAAAATTGGATGTTGGAACATACGAGACGGAACCCGCAAGGAACAAGATGATGATGGTGATGATAATTGTTTTAAGGGGCCTAACATCTAGGTTATCGTCCCTTAATGGCTTGGGTGATCGTGAAGATGAAAATGAAATGTAAACTATAACTAAAACTAACTACTAACTACCAACTTATATACTAGAAGAAGAAAGGGAAAACAAAATGAGATTAAGGCAAATAAAGGACAGGAGGAGAAGAAATACCCTCAACCCTCGAAGAATGCGGATTGAGGGACTTGGAAGGAAGGAGAGCCATGAAAGGGAGATAGGAAAGTGAAAGAGGAGAGGGTCAGCCCCACAGGTAATGGAAACAAAGGGGGAAACCGGACCCACCTCAGGAATCCCTCGGGGTCGCCAACTCCCGAACTCGTCAGCCGTGAGCCCCTAAGGGTGTAGCAATATCCAGGGTACAGCGGAAGAAAGGAGAGAACATGAAAATAAAAAGAAGGCTGACCCCTCGCAGAAGGAGGCTATCAGAAAAGATGAGACAAGGGCCAATTAAGGCGGGAAAGGAAGAGACTCCCTAGGCCTCGGATACCCTAATACCGTCGGGGTCGGAAGAGAATAAGAGTTGACCAAGAGCGTAAACCTCCCTCAGTATACCTTCCTTCGGAGGGGAAGTAAAGCCGGCGGTCCCATGTCCGATTTATGGCACGTAAAAGAACCTTCCACTAACTACAATTGTGTGAAGCTAAATTTGTAGGCTAGATTGGTTTAACGCTCTATTTAGTTCCAACGTTCATAGACAGGTGCCGGTTGCGGTGGCGTATACTAGCAAAGTTTGAAACTAGGTATCGTTGAGATGGCATTTGGTAGCAAAAGTAGGAACTACTTGAAATTTATACTCTTCAGTCCTTACCTGAATTTCAGACAAGACACTAATACAGTCATCACAATTAACACCGGTTATCAGACAATCTACAAACACCCTACTGTCGACCAAAGTATTATGTGCACTCGAGTTTGAAGGTTGTTTGTGAAATAATCAATAGACCTACATAAAATCCAATAACATCATTTTCGACGTTCTATTTTACGTTAGCTCATGTAGGTTTGGAATTTTTAATTTATTTTTTAATATTTTTTGTCGCAGTTTGAGCACAAAAAGTGCACGTTTTTAAGCGTGTTTCAACCATGCGTCACATTTAAGAATTATTATCTCAAAAACCCGTCATCAGATCGAATCCAAATTTTGGCACAATATACATTAGAATGTTGTATAACTGGTTACGTCGAGTCCGACCATCATCTCACGCAGATCAAAGTCCGCTTCATACCCAATCGTAAAAAGCGTCCAAATTCCAAACTCCCACGCATAGATCCGGAATACCTAAAAAAACACGCACAGGAGTTTACACAATCATTACAGACTAACACGGAAACAGGGGATGAACTTCTCAAGACCATCCAAGAATCACCAAGAAAACTCGGCAAACCACCAAGGAAACGAAAACACAGATGGTGGAGCATAGACTGTGATAAAGCCCTCGAGTCCCGAATCCGAGCCTGGAAGACATGGAATAGCAACCGAACACCAGAACATTGGCAGAACTTTTTAGAAACGCAGAAGCAAACATCCAAAACAATCAGACGAGTTAAACGCATGTACCACCTCAAACGATTGGAAGAAATCGATAATGACTAAGAGGAACAACACACGAAATTTCCACAGGACATTTAGGGAAGAACTGACGAACTACAAGCCGCCCAGGCTTTGTTTTCGCCGCCCTGATGGCACATTTGAGACAAACACAAATGCCAATTGTGATATCCTGAAACAGTTCTTCGAGGAGCTTCACAATTGTGAACCACCTGCAGAGAATCTCCAACTCCACTTTACTGCCCCAAACCAGGACTCAGTACCACCAACATATGATGAGATACAAAACATCATATTACATCTCAAAAACAACAAGGCACCAGGAGAAGACGGTGTAATCGCCGAAGTGCTCAAGATTGGAGGTGAACTCTTGACTGAAAGACTACAAAACATCATTGCTAATATATGGGAGAGTGACACCATACCGGTTGATTGGAAAACTGCTTTGATTCACCCACTACACATAAGGGCGACTAAGACAGATCCGAATAATTACCTAGGCATTTCACTCCTGGCAATCGCCTACAAGGTACTCTCTCGTGCCCTCCTCACCAGATTGGAGCAACCGACAGAGCACATGATCGGTGAATATCAGGCGGGATTTCGACCGCGTCGATCGTGTGCAGAACAGATCTGGAACCTCAAGATGGTACTCCAACATCGCCAGTCGAATCGCACAGTTGTCACCTTCGTCGATTTTAAGAAAGCATATGATTCAATCGACCGCGCAACTCTGTTTAATATACTTCGTGAATATGGTGTGGTCAACAAAAGAACTACATTAATCCAACAGACCTTGACAGATACAACTTCTAAAGTTAAATTTATGGGTGAAGTGTCCGAACCTTTTCACATTAGAACAGGCGTAAGACAGGGTGATGGGTTGTCCCCACTCCTATTCAACCTGGTACTAGATAAGATCATCAGAACATGGGAGAAAGAAATACCTGGAATAAGTATGGGAACAAAACAACGAATCAACATAAAATGCTTCGCCTTTGCTGACGACCTAGCAATAATTACCCGGACTCCAGAAGAAGTCAGACATGCCATCGAGAAGCTTCATGAGATATCAATCAGAACCGGCCTCCATATCTCTTACGAGAAAACACAGTACATGGATTCCAAGAGCACAAACCTGGCATCAATTACAACCAAATATGGCGACATCACAGAAGTTAAGCACTTCAAGTACCTAGGTGAAATTATCGGGAACACTGGTAACGAACGAATGGCTAACAAAACACGTGCAGAAAAATTACGCAAAGCTTACACAATCACTTGGAATATTTACAACAAGAAATCACTTTCTACTAAAGCCAAACTCCATCACTACCACATAGTCATCCTCCCAGAGGCACTCTATGCGATTGAGACGTCATCGTTAACCATCAACATCAAATACATTGAGAAGATAGAACGACAAATACTGAGAAAAATCTTTGGACCAAAGCTTCAGGACGGTATCAGGATGAGGAAAAGCTCAGACGAACTGTATTCACGGACTGAACGAATCGCCTCACTCGCACGTAAAAGACGCATGAAATTCTACAGACATATAGCTCGAATGGACAACTCCTGACTGACCAAGAAAATCTTCCTCATAGTCAATGGAAACCGACAAACCAAAGTACGCTGGCTAGCAGACACCCAAAAGGACCTCACTGAAATCAATATTGACCCACTGACAACGACGCGGACTGCATATAGACAAAACGTAAATTCGTATAAGTTTCCACCCAAGATCCCTACGGGACAGAATTTGAAACTTAAAGCTGCATGGACACAAGAAAGAAGACAGGCACATAGCGAAAGGATGAGGAAGTTTTGGGAAGATAAGAAGAACAAGAAGACCAATGTTAACTAATGGTTCTACGTGCTCCTTAGAGGGCCAAACGCATTATAAAAAAATATATATATAATAATGAAATGTAACAAAAAAAAGTGCTTTCCTATGAGCACAAACATTCGTCACTACAACACTTATCAAACCAGTACCGCTATATGCATCTAATTGCCTTATCCTGTCCGAGAAATGTTTGCTCGCGAATGAGAGAAAAGAAAGTAAGATCCTACACATCACACTTGGCCCAAACTACAAAAAATGGCATCTACATCAGAAAATCCAGGCAAGAAATATACTCATGATAGAGAAGATCACAGACAATGCGAAAACGCCGAGTTTGCTTGTACGGTCATATACGACGTTTGATAGACTCCCGATGGACGAAACCTATCTTCAGTGTCTTTGACTAACCCAAAAACGACAACGCCATGGTACGTTAACGTCCACAAAGATCTTAAAAGAGATGGGGATGCGAGCAGAAGATGCACAAGACCGAAATCTTTTTAGAACAGCCATCAAGACGTTTGGGACTTTCCAGGACGAAAAATTGACAACTGGTGCGAAATGGACAGAAGAACGCCGTGCTCAGGAAAACAATGTAGATCAAGCGAAAAATGAACAAATGCCAGAATGTAAAATGAGGCTTATCGTGGTCCCTAGTTGGCCGATTAGCGAAATTGAATGAATAATAATGCAATGCACTGGAAAATCCTGGGTGCAGTCAAAGAACACTGAGTGTTCTGAAGACGCCACAACCAAGAGTTGTACACGTAAAAAAAATAACTGACGTAATGAGGAAAAGTAAGATTTCTTTCTATGGAGATCTAACCCGAATGAAATCAACACGGCTATCCAACCAAATTTCTCCTTTTCTCCATGAGAAAAAGACAAAGGGGGCCTGGTTCAGTCAAGTAGGGAAAGCTCTGTTGGAGATTGGGATAACATGTGAAGATATCTATGAGCGTGGCCAACTTAGTGAAAAACTTCAAGAACATCGGAGTTTTCAACCTAAGCCGAACTAAAACTTTGAATGCGTGGACGACGGAGAGAAAGGTGCAACATCGATTACGAATGAGAGAGTACTGGGCCAACATTAAGAGGCAGAAGAAACAGTAGACATGACGTGATAGTTGGCCGTAAGGAAGCAAGAAGCAGCAATGCACTGGATAAAGAAGCAAAAAAGGGAGCATCAGAAAGATGGAGCTAGCATATAAAATAGTGCAGAATAGATACAACAAGATAGCATTACCCCACAGGTCAAAAATAATATACCATAGTTCGGAATGTCTGACACTGAACAAGAAAGGGGAGATGAGAGAAGAAAGAAAAATCTTTAAGATCTTATGCCCCGAAAATAAACTATGGTACACTACTGGACATAGAAAATGAGATTTAAAAATTCATAATTGTCGTATTAATATAGCCAGAGGTTTGATTTTTTCGGAAAACCTTGCCAATAATGATCCTGGACCGTCATATTTTTTTCAAATTTTAACTCATCTTGGGAGACAGCTAAATAGGCTAGCCACCACACCTCTAGGTGATCATAAAATGGGACAATTTAAAAATAGATAATTAGATAATTAAAATTCGTTTATACTGAAATATAGTGCTATCAGGGCCTGTATATCTGCCGTTTGCCGATTTTCAATTTTTAATTTTTTCTATTAAAAAAATTCAAAGAAAAACACCAAAAAAAATCCTGACTTTCGAACAAGGTGACTTGGAGGGCTGGTTTTTCGGTAACGGGATGCAAATACCGTTTCCCAAACGTGTTATTTTTTTCAGATTTTTACACGGTCAAATGGGGTCACTTCTCTCGTGAGCGACAGAGCACCAAAAATTTTCAGAATATTCCATTTAAAAGAGCCAGGGGTCTGATCCTTTCGTAAAACGTAACACATAGCCTTGCTAGAATGTGACAATATTTCCACATTTTCAGGTAATCGTCAAGCGTCAATAGTGACCGGCTAGAAATGGCAACGTATAGAAGATAGTGCCAATTTATGTGTCGAGTAGTGTACATAGCGGAAGAGGAGATACGAAGGTCTATACAGACTGGCAGAGAAAAAAAAACAGATATACGGAAGAGGAGGATAAAGTTATATGGACACCTCAAAATAATGAGGAACTATCTACTAAAGAAAATCAACTACATCACCAAGATAATAAAAAGGACTACAAAATGGATGGATTAAACAAAGACATGGAGGAAGTTGAGGTCGGTCTAAAAGTGACCTGTTTCAAGCTACGATTGATAAATTCAAGGGGTTCCAGGAAACTCGAAGTAGAAAAGCAAAGAACATCTGATCTGATGAGGAACCACAGCGAAAAGATTACATTCTGGAAAAATAAGAAAGGACTAACCAGAAGGTCAATTGTTTCCTGTGGTCCAAAGTAGGTCAAAATCGAAGAAGAATAAAGAATAATCATGCAATATTGTAAAGCAAAATTACGACTCTACAAGTTAGTTGATTGACCGGAAGCTTTATACACCTCAGAAACCATATCTCTTGGTAGTTACTCTAAAATTTTAGAAATTGAAACGCAACAACTGAAATTTCTCCGAATAATTTATGGTCCCACGAGAGAAAATGGGATGTGGATTATGAGGTGAACAGCGCACTTCTCTTAACTGACAGGTTCACTGATGCTGTGTGCAAGAGATGCCTGTAATTCTACGGCCTTATCTATAGAATGGACAGTGACAGACTAACCAAACGATTGTGTGGCGATCCAGAACTGCCCCTTTGTTCAGAGGATATTTTCAACAAAACTTGTTACCACCTTCCAATTTTCTTAATTTTTGGAGCATCACCGCAAAAATATTGTCAGGAGATATCTCTACCTCAATGTACTCTTGAGACAGTTTATTTTGGACGCACCGTCCAGAAGAGAAGGAGGTATGATTAGCATAATCTATTTCATTAATACAGTAGATGAAAACTGGCGAATCCACCTTCAGCATGTTCTTAAGATAAGAACAGAAGTGATCATGCCCAGTCAAGAACTGAGTGAGATAATAACCAACCTCACCATGTTTCCTCTCTGTCCAAACCTACACCTGAGGGATCATTCTCTCAGTCCACTGGCTTCGGTCTCCTTGCACCCATTTGATCTGCAAGTTATGAAAGTTTTATACCCTTGTTGTTCGTCTTGCATTTTGTAAACCCACCTCAGATTTCCTCAAGTAAATGTCCTTGCGTTCGTTTACAAGAAATAAAATGGGAATAATCCCGGCAATAACAAGAACTGCTTCTTCAGAGACCGTAAGATATGCAGATGGCATGCGCAAAAAAGAAAAAGAAAAAAAAAACGTAAAAAAATTAAATCATAAAAAAATTATAACTTAAGGAAACGAAAACAAGAACACACTAACTATAATAGGTCATATGTGCACTTTCACTAATAATAATAATAATAATAATAATAATATTGATGATAGAGGAGAGGAGAAATATAAAAATCAAAACATAAATACAAAAAATAAAAGGCAAGAAAATAATACAGATCATAAAATAACAAAATAAATATTTACAAAAAAGATAAAATAAAAGAGATATTTCAAAAAAAACAATAAAATAAAAAGCACCCAATTATAATAAGTTATAGAATATCTGTTGAAGTGTGTGTATTCGTAATTGAGGCAAGATTGGGAAAGAGGTGGTCCTGGCTTTAGGATAGGAACAAGTCTCAGCATTTGCCAGAAGTAGAAGTGGGGGCAGGAGGGGGGGGGGGGGGCACTAAGAAAGTCAAATTCCAAGACGGCTAAGGTGGGAATCGAAATCAAAATCAACGCTTAACAGCGTTTCGAGGCTGAGTCTACCACGTCTCACCCTTAGACCAGAATTAAATTTCTTGGCAGAACCGGAAATTGAATCCATCGCTTGAAGATCTAGAGCTTCAATATGTACTCCTAGACCACTTAAGGCGACAGCTGCGTAAGGTGGATTTTTTTGTAGAGTCACACGCTTTAAAAATCTGCATTGTTTAATAATCTTGAAAATGCTGACCGTCCGAAGTATAATTCTGTGAACTGTCCTTTGTTCGTAAACTAATAATCTTATTGTGAATATGTAAAGAGAGTCCCCGTCTCCCACCATAACCACTTTCGAATTATGATCCAATTAACAACTCTCTCAGCTGATGAGAAGGATGGGCAGTTCTTGACTTTCGCTGTCATCTGCACTCCCAAACTCATAATGGAGGGAATTTCAGCCTCAGATTAGATTCGTCCAAAGGTTAATGTCGTGAGACGATTCTCTCAATTATAAGGTTACTATCAAAAAGATAGCATACGTGTGTTCTTTGAACGTACCGTCTCGTAGTAGGTAACTTGTGAAAGCTAGCCAGACACAATACTGAGCCCTGGAATTTGACGAAATAAAATCCTAGCCCTGTTTTAATAAAATTGTATTTTCTTATTTAATTATGTTTGTAGATTTGTGTGTGTCGTTCTGTGATTGTTGACTTTAGTGTCTATTCCCCTTTCCTTTCCTTTCGAGTGTCAATTCTCATTTCCTTTCCTTTCGAGTGTCAATTCTCATTTCCTTTCCTTTCGAGTGTCAATTCTCATATCCTTTCCTTTCGAGTGTCAATTCTCATATCCTTTCCTTTCGAGTGTCAATTCTCATTTTCTTTCTTTTCCTTGTCTTTTATTTTCTTTTCTTTTGAGTGTTTATTCTATTTTTCTTTTCTTTTGAGTGTCGATTCTTTTTTTTCTTGATTTCACATAGACAATTTGTTTACAACGTGCGGTAATAATAATATCGTATGGCCTCGGATGCTGGGTGCAAGCTTTGTTATTTGACACCCAGAGGGTAGCTTGCATGTCGAATTTCATCGTTCCTTGAAGCACTATGAAAGTCAAGGAGGTTAGATATCTAAGCTATCTAAGCTCCTTGAACACTATAGAGCTTTCTAGTAGAGAAATCAGGAACTTTGTGTTGGCCGAAACTCCCGAGATTAATTTTTCCATTATGAGCACGGCCTACTGAATTCAAATGTGTTCTTTAACATGCCAACATCGTATGACATACGTGTCGTAATTTTTGCCGCCTTTCAAAAATCACTCACCATGGCCAGGAGTGAACCTGCAAAATTGGGTTTAGTAGACCGACACGTTAACCACTCACCCACCGTGGCAAGCAAATATACGAGACGATAGCCCCTGCCTGAACTGTGTCGCGTCGAGTCCGCATAACAATAAAGCCGGCCGGGTGGTTTTTACACAGACGAGAGTTCTCGCATCGGTCCGCTAGTATATACGATTAATAAGTTATTGATGCTCTGGTAATATGACCATGATTATTGGTTGCTCTCCATACCCTTGCGGCCTTTCTACAGAGAAGTTACTCATTTCCGTTGTATCGATCGGCGGTCACAAAGGCAAGACATGTATGGAGTGTAAGGTCACACAGGCTCTCTGTTAACGGTTCCTCGTCTGTGTCGCAGCTTATCCGACAGGTTCTCGCTAGTTCCTGGAAACTAGGCTAAACAAACAGCATCAATGACAGGCGTGTAACCTCGCGTGCTCCATTCATTGACCATCGTGAATGTGTTGGAAGTAAGAATCCCGTGCGTGTATTTAAAAACCCTTCCCGAGTTGAACCTGCCTAAAAGTAGCGATTAATCGATGTACTTACCTCCATTCACTACGCTCTCAGAAGCAAAACATATTTAATAAATTAAAATATATTGTATCATATTAAAAAAGAAGAAGTTACGTGACGAACTAAAGAGCCTACTTTTCTTAAAATTTAAGATTCATGCCAATGATTAATCTATATGGATCTATCTAGAAAAACAAGATGTTCAGTAAAGATCATATAGCATACTTTCTCCTAAATGCATGGGTATTGTTACAACTCTTTGTCCTTTTGAATGAGTATAATTAAATGTTGGTTGTAGTAGCTTTTTGAAATACAACGTGTTATAGGGATATTAAACATGAATATGAGGTGCCCTTTGCCAGTGCTACCTCTGTAAAAAATGTCATTCAATTCGGTTTCACCGTGTCCGAATTGATAGGGGGGAATCTATTTTCACACAAAGATGGCCGCCATCCGCAAACTATTAGGCTAATGACCTATTAAATTGGTCAAAGGATGCTCCCTCCATAAAGGTATGTTGATGCAAAATTTGGTAGAGATCGGATGATTATGTTGGTCGTAATTTGATTTAAGCTTTGAACATTTGAGTGGCCGCCATTACGTTTCTGTCAAGATGGCGGCGATATAAAACATGACACTGCAGTGAGAAGTAAATCAACAGCAGAACGTTCGGTGATAAACGCAGTAAGTTGAAATATTGCTGTTATTTTGATAAACAAGTATTAAAGTGTGTGAGAGGTTAGAGTTGAAAACTACAAAATGACGGGAAAAGACAAACAAAAGAAGGCAGTTGACCGCAGTGGGGAGCGCGGAGTTCGTGAACAAACGAAGGGTGGACAGCGCAAGCAAGTGAAAGCAGACGACCCTAGCGCCCTGGAGAGGAACGGAGCAGGTAGCAGCTCGGGAGAACAATTGAAGACCGTGGATCGCAGTCAGGGTGGCGGTTGTCGCAATGCTAGCGAAGCTGACGGCTCAAAAAGGAACTGGAAGGACAGTGGCACTACTTTTTCATCAGCGGACCACAACCAAGCTACGCAGGATGTGCGCCGAGACTCAGCTGACATTTTAAGCCTGCTGAGTAATACGAACCTAATCGAGGAGCTCGTGGATCGAGTTGCTAATAAGGTGATTGATAAACTAAAAGAAACAATAGATTTTAACACCCAGGTCATCAATGAACTCAGACAGGAACTTGCCAGGCGAGACGACACTATAAATCAACTTGAGCTGCAACTGAATGACCGCACTGACGAACTTGAGCAGTACCAGCGTCGAAATAACTTGAGAATTTTTGGTATTCCTGAAACTCCAGGTGAGGACACCAACAGGTGTGTAATGGATGTTGCTGCCAAGTTGAATGTAACACTCGATCCCCAAAGAATAGACCGATCTCATCGTGTAGGACTCCGGGATGCTGGAAAGAAGCGGCCAATAATAGTGCGGTTCGTGTCCTATGCAGATCGAGCAGCACTCTTCAGGTCGAAGAAATATTTAAGGAATACCGGCATAACTGTAAGAGAAGATCTGACGAAAACCCGGACTGATATTGTAAAACAAGCAGTAAGCCACTTTGGGTTACACGGTGTCTGGACTGCGGATGGCGTTGTTCTGATCCGCATTGATGACACGAGGCATCGTGTGAAAACACTCCGAGAATTGGACTTTTTGAAGAAAAAGTTTCCCGCTCCTCGTACGTAAAGGACCCTCATACGTGCCAGTGTGAGGGGGCTCAACTGATCAAAGTTACAAGTGTAAGCACAGACATGTAATATGGTTACTGGTGGAACTTGAACTACAGTGTATAGCCAAAATACAAGCCGATATTATTGATTAATATTTAGAAAATAGCTTAAGTTTTAGATTTTGTAATTTTTGATATTTCTTGTTTAACAATTTTACGATAACTTTCAATTATCTTTTGCATGGATATTAGTACCAATGAGTATGATACGCATGCTTATCTTTGTGATATAGCTGATAGATTACCCAATGATTTTAAAGTAACTCACCTGAACACGCAGTCACTTAAAATGCTAGAACATTTCGCAGAATTTGAATACACATTTGTTAACTCCGGTATTGATGTAATCGCTGTTAGTGAAACATGGTTCAACAAGTCCATTACTGATTCATCTGTAACCTTGCCAGGATATAATATCTACCGCAATGACAGACAACGTAGAGAAGGGGGTGGAGTAGCAGTGTATGTTCGACAGCACATTAAGTGCCGGGTTATCTGCAAATCCCCAAATAATGAGAATTTCAGACCTGAGTACCTCTTCGTAGAGATTTGCCTGAAATATACTAAAGTATTATTTATTTGTGTTTATAGAGCACCCAAAGTCGGTTTTATGGAACTACTATTAAATGACATGCTTTCACACATTTTTAGTTATAAATATGTAATATTAGCCGGTGATTTCAATGCCCATTTTGGGTCGGCTACATTTGAAACGAAGAACATAGTAGAAACTCTAAATACTTGCAATCTGTCGTGGCTCCCGTATCAAGATACACATCACACTGCAACCTCCTCTTCTACTCTGGATCTAATAGCATCCAACTGCAATGAGCACGTGATTGAGTTTGGCCAAACAGCTGCTTCTGGCTTCTCAGCACATGATCTCTTATACGCAGTATATACCCTGCCAACTCCAAAATATAAGCCCAGTATTCGAACTTTTCGAGACTTCAGCAGGTTTAATTATGAAAGGTTTAAGGCTGATGCCATCTCAGTTCCATGGCACACTGTTCTCGAGCAGCAAACTATAGATGAGAAGGTCGAAACATTCAACACATTTTTAATTGATTTATATGATCGCCATTCCCCAGTGCGCTCAGCTAACGTGAGGCACGCACCAGCTGCCTGGATCAACACAGAAATAAAAGATCTAATAAGATCTCGAAATAGAGCCAGAAAGAAGTGCAACAGAACACAGAAACCCGAGGACATTGTAGAATACAAAAGCTTACGCAACAGAACCCAGCAAGTTATTCGTAATACAAAGATACGTTACACTCATTCGCTAATTAATTCAGCTAAAAACTCTTCGGCTTTGTGGAGAGCTATAAAAACTCTCGGTGTTGGAAAATCCAGACACAAAAGCAATAACCCAACAATGAGCGCTGATGAGCTTAATAAGCATTATTTAAACGTATCAACCGTTGTAGACAGCAATAGAGTTTTGTCAACTGTTGCTAACTACAGGGAAAAATTTACTGACCGACGGGAAGAATTTCATTTTGGCTATATATATCCAGAGGACATTCATTTAGCCATATTTAGGATAACTTCAAAAGCCATAGGACCAGATCATATATCTATTACGCTATTGAAAAGGAATATGGACCTTCTCATGCCAGTTTTATTGCATATATTTAACTATAGCCTGCAAATGGGTATTTATCCGACACAATGGAAAAAAGCCAACATCAAAGCAATACCAAAATTCACGAACGCCTTAAACTGTAGTGACTTTAGACCAATAAGTATATTGTGTGCAATTGGGAAAGCGTTAGAACGGATTGTTTTTGATCAGTTTTATGAATATATAAATTCCAACAATATCCTAAACCCGAACCAATCTGGATATAAATCAAAACATAGTACTCTGACAGCCCTTATTAAAGTCACAGACGACATTCGTCTTGCAATGGACCGGAAGGAAATAACTATATTATCTCTATTCGATTTCAGCAAAGCTTTTGACAGAGTTCACCATGAGATCCTACTAGTTAAATTAAGAAATCTAGGCCTTTCAAAGTCAGTAACGAACTGGTTTAGGTCTTACCTAACAGGCAGATGTCAGAGAGTAGTCCTAGCAGATGACAATGTTTCAGAATGGTGTGAAGTAACAACAGGTGTGCCGCAGGGTTCGGTCCTTGGTCCACTCCTGTTCTCCGTGTATATAAATGACCTTCCATCTGTCCTTAAATTCTGTCAACATCATATGTACGCAGATGACCTTCAGCTATATCTACACACGGATCTGAAATCCATTCATTTGAAGGTAGCTCTAATTAACAGTGACATTCAAAGCCTATCTCAGTACGCACTCGATCATAATCTAATACTTAACTTCGAAAAAACGCAACCGATCATCATCGGCTATACCAAATTACTCAGTTCCCTACCTGACCCAGTACCACCTTTACAGCTTGCATCCCAAACAGTTCCGTACCAGTCAGCAGTAAGAAATCTGGGAGTTATTTTTGACTCTCGATTATCGTGGCAGGATCACACAAACATGATTCTGAAAAGGGTTGAATCGTCATTATATCAAATTAGGCGAACTTGCTTCTTTTTGCCCCAAAATGTACGAAAGATACTGATACAGAGTTTGATATTACCAATATTTGACTATGGATCTATAATTTACCATGATATGGGAGAGGTCCTCAATACAAAATTGCAAAGAATGCAAAATGCTTGCTTGCGGTTTGTACTCAATGTACCAAGAGAGTCTCATATAACTCCATTTTACGTCCAGATTGGATGGCTAAAGTTAAAGGAACGAAGACAGTATGCCATGGCTCTGACTGTGATAAAAATTCTAAAATTCAAAATTCCGTCTTATATTTACTGCACACTAACTCCCATGCAATCAGTGCATAACCGTGCGAATAGACACACTGCACAAATGCTCCAGATACCTCATCACAGAACCGAAAAATGCAAAGGTTCATTCCGTATTTCAGCTAGTATTCTCTGGAATAAATATAAATTGCACCAGTATTCAGGACTTCCTATCAGAGCGATAAAACACTCCCTTCATTGTGATCTATCAGCTATACAATTATCATGTTCAAGGTGAACGGATGTAATAACAAGAACTTCTATTGTCAACTGTATGTATAGGTTAAGTTTTTCTTTTCTTTCTTCATTTATTATTGTCAACTGTATGTATAGGTTAAGTTTTTCTTTTCTTTCTTCATTTATTCTATTGTATATAACCGCCCTCTGATTGAAGAGAGCTGCATAAAGAGGCTTTGTAGCCTCAGTGGCCTGTATAAGAGAAACAATAAATTCAAATTCAAATTCAAATTCTCTCTCTCTCTCTTTCGCCCTGTGTTGATCTCGTAAGTCTACTTTCATTTTTTGCAAAAATCGAAAGTAGGCTAATGACTAAATTAAGTTGGTAATATCGAAATTTCTAATTAGTTCGAAATACTGTATACCTGTCATATTGTAGCCTAATAGAGCACTACAGTTGGCAGCCCTGGTGACTGAATATATTCTTAGTTCCATCTCTTAAGGTATAGAATACAAAATTTAGTTTAAGTCCAATGGATAACATGGACGTTATTGGATCTAACAGCGCGCGTAAAATAATGTTGGCAACAGTATCATGCATGTATTTGTGAGAAATAATCTGATATAATATGATCTATTATTGTGCCAATTTTGAATGAAATCTATTAGTATAGAAGTTACATGCATTTTAAAATTGGACCTATTAGCAGGCTCAGAATCATGTTGGCAGCAATGACGTCTATTAGTTTCCAAATTAATCTAGAATGCTAGGTACTATACGTGTGCAAAATTTAGAGCTATTGGCTTGCATACTTTCTGATATATTGATATTAGGGTAACAAAAATAGAGACTCCCTTTATTAACAGTTGGCAGCCCTGGTTGCTCTTAAGAATACGCATAGTCATATCTGTTTTGGTACACACAGCACATATGAAATTGGTTGAAATCCAATTGATAGCATAGAAGTTATATGCATTTAAAAATTGGTCCTATCAGCAGGCTTAGAATCATTTTGGCAACACCGCCATGTATGACCTACAGGAAATTAAGCTGCAATAATAATATCAATACGTGTGCCAATTTTTAAATACCTCCTACTCATACCTTCCAAGATATCCAATATGGAGCTCAAATTTCAATTGCGGTTTTTCAGCAGTTGGTAGCACTGACATTTTCAAATACGGCATTGAGATATCAGGTATAGATATTTACTCATACCAAATTTTGTTTCGATTTCTGCAGCCGTTTAGGAGTAGATAGGGGGGGGACACACATTTGCCCGATCTCATAAGTCTACTTTATCCTCATTTTTGCAAAATGAGAAAAGTAGGCTAAAATGTACCTTCTCTGTGATAATTAAGCTAAAACAAAGTAAAACAATGAGCGGCTTCGGTGGCGTAGTTGGTAGCATGCTGAGCTATGCCCATGATCGCGGGTTTTAACCCGGCCGAAGTCGTCGGATTTTTTTTAAGAGCGTTACAACTCCCTCAGTATGCCTTCCTTCGGAGGGAAGTAATGCCGGCCGGCGGTCCCATGTCATAGACGTATGGCCTGACAAAGAACCTTCCACTAATTACACTTGTGTGAAGCTAAATTATAGGTTAGATTTGATTAGCGCTCTTGGGTTCCAACGTTCGTCGCCAGGAGCCGACTGGGGTGGCATCTAGTAACAAAGTTCAGAACTAGTTGGTCGTTGACGATGGCGTTTGGTAGCAAAAGTTGGTGTACTTGAAAATCAAATGTATGCAGTCCTTACTTGAATTACAAACAGATAACACACTAATACAGCCATCACAATTAACACCGGTTATCAGACAGATTCTACACACACCCAAAGTACACGAGGCTACATGACCGCGTAGTCTCAATCCCTAAACTGAGGATCCAACCAACCAAAGTAAAACAAAAATCTTCCTGTCCTGAATTCTAAACATTGAAAAAGAATTCAAAATCTTTGCTGAAAACTCCTCGTTTTTCTTTTCGAAACCCTTCCCAATTTGATTGACGTTTGTCCTTCCGCTGTCACTGACTCTTATTAGGTTATTGTTAACATAAACAAAGAAGTACACTTTACGGTCTATATTTACGCAAAAAGTAACTTTTATAGATCTATACATAATTCTGAAAATAAGCCTTATCAGAATTGAGAATAGGAAGGTTCTATTCCAACCTTAGCCATTCTGGAAGTGATTTCCTACTTCCCTTCCAGGCAAATGCTAGGATAGATGCTAAGTAACGATCAGGGTCACCTACTTCCCATTCGTCACACGAGTTACTACACACCACAACAAGTCATCACATAAACTCTACCGACAACAAAGTACACGGGGCTACTTGACTACCTTGTCCAAGCTACTCAAATGAAACTACAATAAGGAGTTTATCCTCACGAGGCTGATTGTACTCCGTTCCAGCCTTCACACCAAAATTAAATGCTTTAGCAGAGTTTGGAGTCGAACCGGACTGCAGGAGTAACAGCCACTGTCCTACGAGAAGGACGAAAGAAAATGAATAAATTAAGTTTTACTTAGTTGCTCCTTAATGTCATGACAGGCTATTAAAGATCCCTCCTTATTCGATTAGATGAAGTCTGTGAGTGAAAGTCACCGGGTAACATCTTCCAACATCTGGGTCTGTCGCCTGATAGGAGTGGGACTTACATAAGTGCATGCTGTGCTTTGTTATGACAGGCTGGCACACTGCGGCTTATACCTCGTTTAGCCGGCTTGTTCGCGATCACGATTAGGCCCCGATCCAGATTAAGTTCGAACAAGTAAACTCATCATCTCACTATCTATATTGAGTTCTTCAGGAAAAAAAAAGCACATTAGCCCGAGCCTGTTCTCACATCAAAATATTCCCGTTCATGGCCATTGCGATCCTCCAGCATTGTATGAGTAAAGCGTGCACTGGAAATGCTGGCCATTGCGATCGTCAGTGTGTTCTATACCCCTGCGTTGTGTGAGTAAAGCAGGCAGTGGAAATTGTGGCCATTGCGATCATTGGTATATTCTATCCCCCTGCGTTGTGTGAGTAAAGCAGGCAGTGGAAATTGTGGCCATTGCGATCATTGGTATATTCTATCCCCCTGCGTTGTGTGAGTAAAGCAGGCAGTGGAAATTGTGGCCATTGCGATCATTGGTATATTCTATCCCCCTGCGTTGTGTGAGTGAAGCAGGCAGTGGAAATTTGTGGCCATTGCGATCATTGGTATATTCTATCCCCCTGCGTTGTGTGAGTGAAACAGGCAGTGGAAATACTGGCCATTGCGATCATTGGTATATTCTATCCTCCTGCGTTGTGAGAGTAAAGCAGGCAGTGGAAATTGTGGCCATTGCGATCGTCGGTATATTCCTTCCCCCTGCGTTGTGTGAGTGAAACAGGCAGTGGAAATTGTGGCCATTGCGATCATTGGTATATTCTATCCTCCTGCGTTGTGAGAGTAAAGCAGGCAGTGGAAATTCTGGCCATTGCGATCGTTGGTATATTCCATCCCCCTGCATTGTGCGAGTTAAGCAGGCAGTGGAAATTGTGGCTATTACGATCGTCTGTGTGTTCTATCCTCCTGCGTTGTGCGAGTTAAGCAGGCAGTGGAAATGCAGCCATTGCGATCGTCGGTATATTCTATCCTCCTGCATTGTGTGAGTGAAGCAGTCAGTGGAAATGCTGGCCATTGCGATCGTCTGTATGTTCTATCCCCCTGCATTGTGTGAGTAAAACAGGCAGTGGATATGCTGGCCATTGCGATCGTCGGTATGTCCTATCCTCCTGCATTGTGTGAGTGAAGTAGGCAGTGGAAATTCTGGCCATTGCGATCATCGGTGTGTTCTATCCCCTGCATTGTGTGAGTGAATCAGGCAGTGGAAATGCTGGCCATTCGGAAAATATACTTGTTCATAATGTGCGTTGAAACAAATTAATAAGACGATAACCCTTGTCAGAACTGTGTCGCGTTGAGCCCACGTACGAATAAAGCCGGGTTCTTGCATGGGCCCCTTAATAATAAATACTACAGTACTTCTATCCTTCTTAGTTATTCCCATTCAAAGAGCTCGTTTGAACTTCATGGTTTTTAACTTCTTATCCTCCCAAAATATTTTCATTGATGCACTGTGTTGCACCTTGCCTTCGATGGACCACTTGCTACCAGTTTTCTTCATAGGTTTCTCCACGAATTTGTGCTTGCCTACTATTTTACTAAAGGCTCCACGATTTTCTACTGTGTCGTTTGTGATATTTATTTCTTGGAGGTCTTCCTTAGTTTCTTCTAACCAGTTTATTTTGACCTTCGAGTTTCATTACCTTAATCATTCATTGCGGAAGGTAAGAGTGCCCTATGGACGAAGATAAAATGGCTCTAGCCAGAAGTGATGTGATAAACGGTTCCAGGCTAGTGTTCAGAAGCAATTGGGAGAGGGGTTTAGCCGGTAGTCTGCCTATCAGAAGCTCGACAATATGTGCGTAAATGCATTTCTCTTTCTAAAAAAAAGTAATTATTTTATTATGCAAAATTGCGACACTACAAGACAGCTGCTTTGCCGGAAGCATTGTATGTCTCGGAACCATGTCCCTTGGTGATCACTCAAATCAAGAACTGATTTTTTTTTGCCAAGAGAGGAAATGGACTGTGGACCCCAGTGGAAGTCCGATCAGTGTGTACATAGGCGTAACCCAACAAAAGACTCTACAAACCGCTAAAGGAATAACCTGGATTTTAGTTAATATTTGTCTATTTAATCATTATTTCGGGTAAGGCATCGAACAAGTCTGAACATCTTTGTAATCAGCCCAGATACAAGAAAAAAAATTGGCTAAGTAGCTGATAATTTCTTTTACTTTCTTCCTCAGTTAAACGTGATTTGCATACACACTTGCAGCAACATTAGACACAGACCTGTTGGCACGGGATATGATATCCCGACCAGTTAAAGCGAACCGGTATCTCACTTTACTGATGTTATAGAACTACTTTCACACCAGACATGATGATGAACCTTTCACACTCATTGTTACTGATATAACACTTTCACTGTTCAACTACAAACAAACACATACTGTAGACGAAGTAGTAACCATGGTTAATGGAGCGAGCCAATCGTGATTGAATCTCTTCTCTCTCTTTCTTGGATCCCTCAGCTTCTGGGAATAGCACGATTCAGCTTCGAGTCAGCCAAGAAAGACCGCATTCTAGATAGCGGTTGATAATATCTGCGCTTTGCAAGCAAGGCAGTGAACTTTTACTCTTTGAGTTCTCTCTGGGGAAGTAATTTCACAATACCATTCAATTTATTTTTTCCAAAGAAATTGAACTACACATTTTTGTACGTTAATATATGAAAAGCTAATATAACCATGGCTGCCCTTGTCCTTATTGACGAAGTTTTAACTATTCTACAAGTTGAAACCTTGAGTCAATAAATAGTTTTACTTTAATCACAGTACCAAT
This sequence comes from Meconema thalassinum, assembly GCA_946902985.2. Classification (NCBI taxonomy): domain Eukaryota; kingdom Metazoa; phylum Arthropoda; class Insecta; order Orthoptera; family Tettigoniidae; genus Meconema; species Meconema thalassinum. The sequence continues at coordinate 104,841,201 of OX336397.1, read as the reverse complement.
TTCGGACACATTGTGACATTATTCAGCGCAGTATTATAAAATATGAAAAGAAACTAGACTTACATACAAACATTTCCTTATCAAAATTTATCAAAATAATTAAAATACTAATACGCTAAAGGCTGAAAGACACTAACAAAATTTTAAAAATCAAACAGTTACTCTGTGTTAATAAAATGAAAGATTAATTCTTGATAAACGTCAAGCTATTTTTTATTATCAAGATTTATACCATTCATTTTAATAACATATTGTAACAGATCTGTTTTAAAAAAATGTTCAGTGTCTTTCAGCCTTTAGCCTATTACTGTAGTATTTTAAGTAATTATTTTGATAACTTTTGTTGAGGAAGCTGTTGTACAAGGAGACTGGCAGATTGAACCCTTACAAGCGGGCCTTCATCCGTTCCTACTGGGGTCTCAAAACATCAACGACTTGACGTAACCCCATAGTAAGAAAAACAGGTGTGAGATCCGGCGATCTGCTGAGAACATTTATCGTTACTGGTAAAAAATATTTAGTGGAAGTCATATTGAGAAATATCAAATGCTATCGAGATCAAACATGATAACTTTTAGGTTTGCTTTCCTCGTCTTATTTTGTCCCCCTCTCAAAGCAAAAATCAAAAACAAAGAAAGTACAAAACCAGAAAAAACAAAATCAAAAACAATAAAAAATACAATAAAAGAAAAGCAAAAACCTAAATTCAAGAATAGAGGAAAACAAAAACACAGCAAAGCAAAAAAAAAAAAAAACAACAACGCAAAATTCAAAAACAAAACAACAACAACAAAAGCAAAGAACACACAAGGCAAAATTCAAAAACAAAAGCACTAAACAAACTCAAAACCAAGAACGCAATTAGTTCAGATTTGACTCAGCTTATCCCCCTCCAGAAGCAAATCCTAGTTACGCCACTGCTGGGTAGAGTAAATTTCCTGCACTGACCCCCTAGTTCTTGTTTAGCCCCTAGTTCTTGTTTAGCCCCTAGTTCTTGTTAATAAAGGCATTTGTGTTCGACCCTGACTATTATGTGTCAGAAAACTATCATAATGAAGCTCATTATAACACTATTTTTCATTATGAAACCGTTTCTCCCACCAATCAGAGCTCAAGAAACGTTGTATGACCAATTATATAGCCTAAGGATACCTTCGCGCATGCGCTCAAAATCCAACATGTCTACATAAATTACCGAAAGTGCACCGTCCATATGTTCGCGTAAATAAAGTGGTGAATATGAGACAAGAAATAGCACTGGACCTTAATATCTCCAAACCCAATTTCTACACAGCGTGTGATTTTCAAACGACTTCGGTGACAGTTTTACTGAATACTGGTGCACAATCTGAACATATGGCATTGAAGCACACAGAGCGCATGCGTCGGTCGGCCAATATTCTAGTGACGAACAGATATTTATGAATATTTATGTTAAAATATATAATAACGTTATAATTATCGTCGAACATAAACAGTCGTATGCAACTCTCCTATAATGGTAATTAAGACACTCGTATGGAAATTATAAATCTAGCATACGCTCGTTTTATAAACATACTCGTGTCTTATTATAGCCATTATAGGCTCGTTGCATAATGTACTATTATCGATCAATATGAATCTTCAATACATGGTTTATTTCATGGCTTATTAAGAATTATCTGTCATACAAAGCATTTGTTATTGTGCCAAAGAATGTGACTCATAATTACTGTTCAAAAAAGAACACCCTAGTGTAATAACATGCGCATGTGCTGTTCTATGAGAAATTCTGCACACATTCGTAATGTTTTGAATAACAATCGTGATTTCCTTATCATTAATCCATGTCGACACCGGTGGCGTCATTTGAATGTACCCAATTACAGAACAACTGTGGCGCAATATCCAATTACGGCTGCCAAAAACAATATTGTCCCGTGAATATCGTGCGAGTACCAGCATGCGTGACGAATTCTTTATATGAACATGATTCCAATTAATTAGCGCTATTCGTGTCAGTTTTAAGTAAATTTGACTGCGGTGAGGAGAAAATCAGGATGAGAGGCCAACTCATACTGTAGTGGCTAGCGTTCTTGCATGCCTTCCATGCAAACTTTAACAAGTGTCAGCAGATTTCGTAAAAACAATGCCATTGTTTGCATTAGAGGAAGTTTGATAAGATTGACTGTGAACTTGTGCTCTTGACCGAGACATTCCAGAAGAATGGATATTCGATGTGGCAGATCAATGAGATGGTACATCCTAAGTCAAAAGACCGATTATCGCAGAATCCTTCTCCAGCAAGGTTGGCATATCAGAAAGACAATAACATGGTCCTATTCAAGCCTAATGTCACCAAAGGCAAATCTTTATGATCGGTCAAGGATTCAGCTTGCTTTAACTGTGCTGGAATATCTAAGAATCCATGTTCCTGTAGTTACATATATGTTGGCCAGACAGGTAGGAAATTCACAACACGGGACAAGGAGCATCGTAAGCATTTAAGTCTTTGCCACCCAGAGTAATAATGATTGCCATCTCTAGTTAAGTCCTCATTCTCATTCCCAGGTGGTCATGGAGCTGAACCCTTATACCTACAATACCTTCCATCCTAGCCTTGAACTTCACCCTGAAAAGGTAACATGTCCATAGCTTTGTAAACACCAATGTTATTACTATGTTATTTACCGTCTGGTCCGATTTACCCATGTCGCCAGTCCTCGCGTGACAATTCTCGCCATACATTAGTCGTATTGTAAAGATAAGGTGGCAAATCCACCTATTTTGCACAGCACCAGAACAAATCAAAGGCTCACGTTCTTCTTGAGCCATTTTTATGGGCGAGCGACACCTTGGTCATCAGGTGACTAAAATTGAAAATAATAGCTTTGTCGCCAATTTCCAGGCCAATTTTACTGTTTCAATAATTATTGTCATTTTTCTGCATGTTAATTTCGAACAATGCAACTAAACCTCATTCTACGAGGGGTGTTCAAATGAAGAGGTACGAAACGATACTGTGGGTACAATTTACTCGTTATGTATTCACCACAGGCCTGTGCACATTGCTTCACTAGCCGCAGGATTCCCTGTTCCCAGAAGTCTTCTGGTTGTGACAGGAGCCAGTCCTCTTCGGTGTCCTTTAGCTCGTCGTCCGATTGGAAACGTTGTCCCTCGAGATGTATATTTTACGGACCAAACATATGGAAGTCGCAGGGTGACAAGTCCTGACAGTAGGGCGGATGCTTAAGTTGCTCCAACTTGAACGTAGCCAATACACTGTGTGACGTTAGAGACATGTGGGCGAGCGTTATCATGGAGCAGATTCACTCCCTTCGTGAGCAGTCCAGGCCGTTTGTTCTTGATGGACTTGCGTAGGCTACAGAGTGTCACACAATACACGTCACTGTTAATGGTTCGTCTCAAGGGAAAAGTTTCCAATCGGACGACGAACTAAAAGACGGAGTATAGGATTGGCTCATGCCACAACCACAATACATCTGGAAACAGGGAATCCTGTGGCTAGTGAAGCAATCATGTGGCTAGTGAAGCAATGGGACACCTGTGGTGATTACTTTTGAATAACGAATAAATTGTACCCACAGTATCGTTTCGTACCTTTTTATTCGAACACCCCCTCATCTTTGGGATTAGTTTATCGGAGGACACCCAGTGTATGTATGTCTACCCCTTATGATTCCCGTTTCCCAACGGGGTCGGAGAGGAGATGCGATGGAAGTATTTGTGGCGATGTTTTTTACGGCCGGATGCCCTTCCTGACGCCAATCTCATGACAGGAGTTAATGAGAGATGAAATGAATGATGGTGAATGAAACTGGGCAAAGATGTGGAGGGAAGCGGCTGTGGCCTGTCAGAAGGTACCGTTCCAGCATTTGCCGGTATTGAAAATGGGGAACCACGGAAAACTATTTCAAGGACGGCCGACGGTGGGGCTCGAACCCACGCGTCTACCGAGTCAGCAGAGAGCTTGGCCCCATGACTAATACTGAGCTTTAGCCAGCGTAGCCACTACTGTCTGTCGGATGACACCCAGTGTAAATTATTTAATTAAAATCCGTGGGATTAGAAAAAAGGGGGTGTTACTCTATGGGTCAGAATGACCCAGCGCCAGTCTTCGTGTTATAGTTTTTCACGCCAGTTCTCAAGGGTTCTTGGCCAGAAGAGCCTGGAATGGAGAGTCTCCCACACATGTGACCGAGCGTCCTATTTTACCGATTGTATACAGACACTCATTTATAACCAGTGATGAACAGTTATATTGTCATTAAGTTGGTATAATTAAGACTAAAGCACAACCGAAATTGCTTGGCCGGTAATATATTTAATAAGCGATGAAGAAAGCCAGCCATCCCACGTGGGTGGGAAGGGAATCTTGTATTCAACCAACACAACACACATGATAACATCGCACACGATCATATAATTACGCATTGTTCTGTCTATCCCTGTTTGCTGAAGAGAATGCTCTCTTTTTCAAAGCTTTTTAAGACACACGCGTCTTCTCTTGAATCGTTCACAACACAGCAATGTCACATTCTTCTTAGTTCACATCCATTCACAAGACTTGAGGATCCCACAATAAATTGAACCACTTTTCAATTCTTTCCTTTCTACGCATTCATAGAGAATGTTTGAAATTAGATACATCTTTACCGTATTTATCATCCCCATGATATAAAAGTTGTAACTACTGTCGACCAAAGTATTATGTGCACTCCAGTTTGAAGGTTGTATGTGAAGTAACCAATAAAATGCGAAGACATTCGCCATTAAAATCCGTATTGATAGAAGTTAATCAACTATTCAAATAATACGCCAAATCAATACTCAATTTATATACATGGTGTATCTTAATTATACCGACAAAAAATTCAGGGACGCTCTGCGTGTTATGTAAAAGACTATGCCGCAATCGGATTGGCGGAGAAAAATTTTCCCTTCGTCAAAATGAGGTTAGTTCGTTACTTCCGGGCGCGCGATTCAAATCTACGAACTCGCCGTATTTGCTGCCCCAGGAAGCAAGCCGCTGGCCACTGCTGTGCTTCAAGCAAGTGAAGGAAGTGTGATAGAAGGAGACAAGAGATATGATGTCGGGCATGCGGCAAGCCTATAATATGAAGCGCATTTCTTCAATCATCTAAACATGTGCTTCATATTACCCACTATTTATTCACAGATATTTGCGCACAAGGAGCTTTTATCTAACAATTGTCGCACCAATTTCTTCGTTTTCTTACATCAAGGTATGCTACAAGTATAAATGTAGATCTTTACCACAATCATAACGATATCCATTAATTTATTATTTTAATTACATTAAAATTTTCTCTGACATTTATTTTCTTAGCAGGGCACTTTATGTCAACACGATTACTTATTGGCACGTATTCAAAATTTTAACTCCATCTTGAGTGAAGATCTCCTTATTCGTCTCAAGCACTGATCCATTTACTTAATATTTCAAGCTCTAAACTACGTTCATGTCGGCACACTTAGTATTCGGCACCTATTCAGAATTTTAACTTCATGTTGAAGATAGAAGATTTACTTATTCATTTAAGCATTTAACTATGTGCTTATTCAATTTCATTGAACTGTATTAATTATTGGTTACAGAACTTTATTTTAAATTTAATTTAAGTGTATTATTTTGATAAGAATTATTATATAGTTTAATATTTGTTTACATTCGCCAATATTATTTTCTCGTTTTTAACTACATTTTGAAGAAAAATTACAAGTATTTTATTTTCATTTTATTTAATTTAATTTGTAAGGATATCCACTTTAAGAGCGATTCATTTTATTCAATTTCATTAATATTTCTTTTGTTATTAGATTTAAGTACTTTTATAATAGTTTAACTTAATTCTTAGTTTATTTCTTGTTTAGCTGAAGATGGCCTCATTGAAGGCCGAAACATGTCTTATTTATATAGAATTATATATAAATTGAGTATTGATTTGGAGTATTATTTGAATAGTTGATTAAGTAACCAATAGACCTACATAAAATCCCAGTAACATCATTTTCGTCTTCTATTTTACGTTAGTACATGTAGGTTTGGAATTTTTAATATCTTAATATTTTTATCGCAGTTGGAACACAAAAAGGACCCGTTTTTAAGCGTGTTTCAACCATGCGTCACATTTAAGAATTATTATCTCAAAAAACCCGTCATCAGATCGAATCCGAATTTTAACACTATACATTGGAATGTTTTATAACTAGTTTATTAATTTCAAAATTTTGTGTGTCCAAGAAAAAAAAGTTATTATTTTTGTAAGGTAACTTTCTCGGCCCAGGGTGGTTGAAAAATGTAGTTCTTTGTCGCGTTGTAATCCTTATACAACAAAACGTTATGCTGTATGACTGTGAAATACGTAAATTAATGCACTTATTTTATATCAGTTTGTATTTGTACGGGGAAATAAGATATGGTTCACAAGCTAGCCGCTCCGGGGAAAGCTGTACAGCGTTGCCGAGATGCAGCCCATAACGCGTCATGGCGCGCCTCGCTCGGAAGTAGCTACCGGATTTTCATGTTTTCAAATTGTCATTTTAGGTTTTAACAGGTAGAATAGGTTTTTATGTTTATCGTGTAGCAAAAGTTACAAATTCCGTAAAGCTTAAAATTAATGCCTATTTGTTAGTAGAAAATCTGTGCAACACGAGTGTAAATATTTCACATAATAATAATAATAACTAATATCGTATGGCCTCTTGTGCCGGTTGCAAGCTTTGTTAATTAACGCCCAGAGGGCAGCTTGCATGTCTAATTTTATCTCTCCTTGGAGCGCTATGAAAGTCAAGGTGGTTAGATATCTAAGCTCCTTGACTCTATAGCGTGTTCTAGTAGGGAAGGAGGAACATTCTGTGTTAGCGGAAAATCTAGAGATTAATTTTGCCATTATGAACACTGCCTACTGAATTCAAATGGGTACTAAACTTGCCAACAACGTATGACATGCGTACAGTGATTTTTGTTGCCTTTCAAAAATCACCATTGCCAGGAACGAACGTTTAAGCTTGGGGTTGGTAGTCAGACACGATAACCACACACCCACTGTGGTAAGCTTTAACATAATATATGTCATCAAATTATCACCGAGAACTTCACACTTATAGGCAAATATTTGCTCTCCTTAAATGCTAATTATTCAAATTCAATAAAACAAAGGAAGTCAGAGGTGATTTCACACTCCAGCCCGTTTAACTAACTGTTTATTCAGAATATAGGATTCTTTGAAATAAGTGATTAATACTGTTGCGTAAACTTTCTCGACCAATTGCATACATAATAATAGCTCTGAGGCGGGACTATTAGGTCGAGTGAAACTTTAGAAAAAAAAAAAAACAACATTCCGAGACAACTGCTTGTCCCTTTATCAAGGTTTGTCAAGAAAGAAGGAATAAGTAAACAATGGCATGTAGCCTCCATAGATAAATGGTATAAGATAGGAAGCCATGTCGAAACTAATAGTTACTCCATGACCTCCTGAGACCAAGAAGAAGTTCGCCATGAAACTATAGAGGGTAGCACAACCCCTCAACATTAATAGAGGTGGAAACCATTCGGAGTGGTCATATGGTGTGCTGCCTGTTCTGTATAAAATCTTAGAGAGAATGAAGATAAATTTCTAAGATAAGCTTGGATAGCTTCAATCTCCCTCCTTAGTTCCATATAACGTTGTAGCAATTAATTAATTAAATGAATAAAAATACATTTTACAAATTAAAAATATTAAAAAATTTAAAAAGAAAGTGAAAAAAATGATAAATGAAATTCTATTTAAATAAATGAAAATAAAACATGAAAATAAAAATTAAAGGCAAATACAAAAATTTAAAAATTAAACTTTTTTTAAACTTAAAAATTAAAAAATAAATAAAAATTAAAAATAAATAAAAATTTGAGAAAATATTTACAAGAATAAAAGATTTAAAAATAAATAAAAAACAGAAATAATTTAAAATAAATTTAAAAAGCATAAATGAAAAATTATAATTACAATAAATTAAAAAATCAAAGTTAAAAGTAAATAAATTTAAATAAATAACATAAAAATCAATAAATGAGACTAAAAATCAATTAAAATAAATGAAAATGTAAATCTACTATATAAAGCTCAAATACCACTCACTCACTGACTGATTCATTCATCACGAAATCTCAGAAACCACCGAACGGATTGGAATGACATTTGGTATGCAGCTTCCTCAAGGGCCGCAAACACCCACTAATAAAGGATTTTTGGATATTCAGGTTCTAAAGGGGTGTTAAGGGGGTAGACCTGCATTTCATTGAATAGCAATATCTCCCGATTGGTTTCCTTGGGGGATGTGATATTCGGCATATAAACTCAGCACAAAAAATAAGAAGACATGTGTCTGAGGGTTTTTCGATGTGGTGTATATTATGAGGTGAAAGGGGTGAAAAGTGGGGGTTGAAGGATTCCCAACGGAGCGTGTATCTCTTAAACGACATAGGCCAGGAGTTTGGAACTCAGCCGAAAAAAATCAGCATAAAAAATAACTAAACAGGTGTTGGACCGTTTTTTCATAAATCCAATTTAAGGGGCCCATGGGGAGTGGTGAAATTATGGGGGGGGGGGGGGGAACGTAATATGTCTGAGTGTAAAATTATACATGGCCTATGTTGTAGACAATAACACATTACATCTTTTTTTGTCTCTTGCTATTTCATCATACGACGAATACTTACGGAGTTATTAATGATTTTGTACTTTTTGGCCGGAATTTTCTAAGTCCCAGGAATGACATAAAAATTGATTCGAATGAAATTTCAAAAAATAGTTTTTTTTAATACGTTTATTATATTTTTCACGTCTTTTAGGGTCCGAAACCAACATGATATTTTGATGTTTTTTTTCGTCCCATGCATTTTTGGTTTCAGGTGATGAATTATTTTCCACCAGGACCCATGCTTATCTATCTTTTTAACTAATGTTATAACGGGATTCCAAATGTTATTGCGGGCGAAGCCGCGGGTAACAGCTAGTTAATAATAAAATTAAATGACAATTTTAAAAAAATGTTAAGAAATGAAAATTTAAATTATTTAAAAAAAATCTCCATGGTTGGATGTTTCTCAGCGGTAGCAGAGGTATGCATCCTACTTAAATAAGAATATTCATGTCATTCACTCCAAGATATAAAATGACGAATGGACCAAGTATTATTAACTGAAGACATATTTGGCCATTATAGGCTACATCTCATCTGGGACAAATACTAAGTTTCAGTTTGAATGCGTAGTTATTTGTAGCGATTTTTTTCCAGTGTTCGAAAGTTTCACAACTTGTACTCGAGTTATCTCAGTGGACGGAGAATGCATTATTAAGCCCACGCACGAGTCTGAAGATGTGGGTGGAGACAGCCTTTGCTACACGTGTAACCGGTAATGTGCCGGTGTGTGGATATGGAATGTGCTGGCGTCCTTCACGGCTCCATGATCACAAGACAAGACTCTTCCCGTCTCGAGTGCTGTTTTATACCTTCCACATACCGGTGCGACAGTCAATCTGTAAATGAACGAATCAAATAATCACTGATCAAAACAAATTGAACAAGTAGTTTCGTAACATACTAATGGTTCAATCCATATTCCTCTAATTCGACCGGTTTCTAATGCTAGTAGCACTGGCAATAAAGAAATTTCTCAAAATATAACAAATTAATATTGTGGTCTAATGGTTCGAAATTGTTTCCTTGAATGAATTCAGAGATACTGAGAGTCTGGGATTGTAATTATGTAGTTGGCAGGACTGGGGATGTGCACCTCTCTTATGACATACACTGTATCTAAAAAAAGTATAAATCCACTGAATGTTATGGTAGGTACGCGCAGTTCAGCATGGAACATCTGGACCCAACAAAGGCGAACTCAACAAATGCACGTTTCGAGAAAAATGCCATTACAATTTTCAACCAAGGGCGAAGTCGACATAATATTCTTTTCTTATTTCATCCGAAAATATAGATGGTAATTATCATAGTTGTCGAATGCCCACGTCTGAGTGCTTTAACTCTCGTAGCCTTTGAATAGGGAATTTACTAACATTTCGCACGAGTCTGTCCCCAATACTAATTTTAAGTTCCCCTTACTAACATTCAAATTATTATCTTACACCAGACAAGATATTTGGCGGTATTCACAGTACGCTTCAATTCCCAAGGGAAAAGAATACATCAGACGATGTTATCGGCAATCTAAGACACACGGTACAATCAAGACAGGAAGAGCTGTCATTGTTTATGCATACTTTCGATTTTTATGATCAAAACAGTGATATGACGGCCAGTAAAAGTGAGATAATATGAGTACTCTGGTGATATTAATGGCAGCATAACTAACATATTATGTCCATTATGGCTTTAGGAAACTGCAGCTCTTTCAGCAGCACTCTGAGTTCAAGTGCTATGCTAGAGTTATTCAGCGGTCGACGGAGAAATCACTTTAAATCAGCCATTCAAATCGATACATCACGACAGATCTAGCTTCGTTCGTGATGTGATTTAGTAGACAACATCGCAAACGAAACTAGACTTGTCGTGATGTATCGATTGAATGGCTGCCTATGATTGGCTGGTTAAAGTGATTTTATTTCTGACCGCTAGATAACTAGCATAGCACTGAAACGTCAAGTCTGAAGTAACAACTGGGTGGCGTAGTTGGTAGCATGCTGACATATGCCCAAGATCGCGGGTTCAAACCCGACCGAAGTCGTCGGATTTTAAGAGCGTTAAAAATCCCTCATTATGTCTTCCTTCGGAGGGGAAGTAAAGCCCGCGGGCCCATGTCATAGATTTATGACATGTAAAAGAATCTTCCACCAACTACAATAGTGTGAAGCTAAATTTGTAGGTTATATTTGATTAACGCTCTATTAAGTTCCAACGTTCGTAGCCAGGTGCCGGTTGCGGTGGCATCTAGTAGCCAAGTTCACAGCTGGGTGTCATTGACGGTAGCATTTGCTATCAAAATAGGAACTACTTGTAATTGTTCGTCTGCAGTCCTCTCCTGAATTACAGATAACACACAAATACAGCCATCACCATTAACACCGGTTATTAGACAGATTCTACATACACCCTAAGTACACGGGGCTACATGACCGCATTGTCGCATCCCCTAAACTGAGGAACCAACCAGCCAAAGTAACAACAGGTTCAAATCAGATGAACACTTGTTGCTATGGTAACCACCATGCCCACCATAAGCACTGATAGATCCCAGCCACATAACAGATCAATGTTAAAATTCAGTCATGAGTGACCTTAACACAATATAACACAAACATGACAATTGCATTTGAAGTATACAGAGGTGTGCAAATTATAGTGCTCAAAGAATCTAAAATTAGTCACAATTTTCTATATGTTATCATTTCATTTTATTGATGTGCAACATCTTTCCATTCAGTAGCTGGATATTTTTGTGGGAGTGATTTTGGAAAAGGGGCAGAAATTGGATGGAAACAATTAGCGCGCGCGATGGCGGGGATTGGTACCACGACGTACTGTCGGTCATGTGGCTATGTGGAATGTAGATCGCATACGGTTTACTTCAAGGTTTGGAGGCCCCATTAAAGATATTCCAACAATAAATCACTGCCACTTTAGTTTTACAAGTAGTTATTTCAATAACCAACAGAGTTCAACTGTTAACAAGGGATTCGCGCTCCCGGCAGCCACATAGTAGGATAACATGTCACATGTTACACATCATATGCGTTATTACCCTACTTAGTAATGTTTTCTCCTCTGTGGACTTGCAATCTTTCCACATCAGGAATTGCATCTGCAAATATTTGAAATTTGAGATTCTGAGGGAAACCTGGTTGGTTCCTCAGATTAGGGGCTGCGGCAACGCGGTCATGTAGCCCCGTGTACTTTGGGTGTGTGTAGAATCTGTCTGATAACCGGTGTTAATTGTGATGACTGTATTAGTGTGTGTTATCTGTTTTCAATTCAAATGAGGACTGCAGACATTGAATTTTTCCAGGTAGTTCCTACTTTGCCACCAAACGCCACCGTCAACGACTACTACTTCAGAAATTGATCACCAGATGTCACCGCAGTCGGGTCCTGGCGACGAATGTCGGAACCTAAGAGCGTTTGTCGAATGTTTAACCTATATATAATTTAGCTACACACAGGTGTAATTAGTGGAATTTATTTATCGTATGGCTTTCAGTGCCGGGAGTGTCCGAGGACATGTTCGGCTCGCCTGAGTATGTAGCTGCTTCCAGAGGACACCCTTAGGGTGAGATACAAGTTCCGTTCAAGTTGAAGTAGTTCCAACTTTCGCTAAGAGATATCAATGATACCTAGTGGTGAACGATGGAACTTTTGATAGAGCGTTCCGACGAAAACTAACCTAACAATTTAGCTGCACACAAGATTAGTCTGTGGAAGGATATTTTACATGCCAGAAATCTATGACATGGGACAGCTTGCTTTACTTCCCCTCCGAAGGAAGGCGTACTGAGGGATTGTCAACGCTCTTAAAAACTCAGACGACTTCGGCCGGGTTTGAACCCGCTATCTTGGGCGTAGAAGCTCAGCATGCTACCAAATACGCCACCGAAGCCGCTCTCCGGGAAACCAGAGCTGTTTTTTTTTTCAGAGACTTTGGAATGTATCCTCTAAATCAATTGTTTTCAATCCATTGTTCACGAATCTTTGAATAGTTCAAAAGTGTACAATGAGTAATAAAAGACTTCCAATCTCTCTGGTGTAAATTCACACGAATACTTTAATAAAGTAATCGAAAGAAAAAAAAGGTGTGACAATGCTCCTCTTTTAGTGGAAACTGTGAAATATTAGTTTACTGTCTGATTCTTTGAACAAATGTTACGAAGAATGTTGATTCAACTTTTGAAATAATTTCAACCGAAGTCAGAAAACATACAGAGTAAATGTTGGAAAACTACCATCGAGTCTAATACTTTGGACACCTCTGTACAGTAGTGCATTTTGTTCATTATCCACATGTGAGTACACAGTACCATTACTACAAATTATTATATATGCTGACAGTGTTATGTTACGTGACTTCAGGCAACACCAAGAGCGGAAGTTTAGTAGACTACTTCACATGTGGATGGCACGAGACCACAAAGTCTTCGTGTTGAACAAGAAGTAGTCCGCGAAAAATTTCTACACTGTCCTTCATTCTACAATGATGAGCCGGTTGAGGACGAGCTCCAAGCAGCAAGGTTTCACTTCCACACGTGTTCACTCATTTCTTGTTATTTGATACATTATAATGTAAATGGAACACGTTTTCAAGTAAAAGGGAAAACCACTAACCGCTAACACTTTCATATTATAAATAGACATTATATTGGCCAGTATTGCTAACCCTATCGGTATTTCAGTGAACTAATGGACAAGAACAGCTGTAAGCCATCACTCACGGCATTCGATTCCTTATGTAAACAAACTATCCTAACAGTAGTCTCTCGATAATTTTGAACTCAAGGGACCTGAGAAAAAATTCAATTTATCGCGAGCTCAAATAATAGGAGTTCAAATAACCAAGAGGGAGGAATTCAAATTAACAAGCGTTTGAGTTCCGTGATTCTATTACTGCACTTCTCGATTTTTAGCCTAATTTCATGTGTGTGAGAGAGAGAGAGAGAGAGAGAGAGAGGGAGAGAGAGAGAGCCCATGTGTCTAATAACTTCTAAACGGCTGGAGCGATTTCAATGAAACTCTGTAAGGTAATAGTACTCTATTTTTCGCCAACCTCGACTGTGCCTTTCAAATTTTACTACGTCTCACCAGTCCAACATGGCGTCTGTGCGAAATATTTCACCGGCATTCTATATCTCCGAAACTGTTACTCATATCACCCTGAAAATTTGTACGGTGATGAAGGGCACTACTATTCGTTCACCTATGTGACTTTCAAAAACCTGTGAACTACAGTAGAAAACAAACATGGCGACCAAGCGAACTTGAAACATTTAAATATACTTTCTTCGCGATTTAACCATCCTAACGCAGTGCAATTGGTACAGCAAATGAATATACACATTGTAATGCACCGACATCTAATTCAGATCAATTGTTTACATAACCTCGAAATTTTAATTTTACTTTTTTGTTTTTATTTTTTTGTGTCCTAATCATGCGATTGAAGTTTAAATAAAACACCTAGACAATAATCTTCATGTAATAGTACATAACTGTAATGCCTAAATATAAAAATCTAACATGAAGACCATCCGAAATATTTAGACGGTTGTCAATATCTACGAATCTATTGTAGCAATCAAACTAAAAATGTGTATGTTGATAGAGGCAAATCACATAAGTAGGATATATGAAAATAGGCTATTTAGTTCTTCTCGGAACTACTTGATATTTCACAACATTTGTACCATTATACACACATGTTCATTTAGAAAAAGAAAGTTAGTTTTTCAAAATCATCGACTAAGTTAATGGTAAAATGCCGTACTGCTTGGCGACAACTTATTTTTAATTGTCCATCCTCCACAGCTGGAATCACACGCCTTTTTTCACTTATGGATAAACACTTTCTTTCTTGAACTCATTTGGATACTTAAAAATTAAACAAATCAAACATTATATGTAATACACTAACGTTTGAAAGAAGAATCATGACTGCGAACTCACTCATACATCTCATTATTAATGCAAACAAACGACAGGTCTGTACATGATAACAATACTGTAATCACCGACTTCAAATTATTTTAATAATAGAATTGAATCGGTCATTGTTAGAAGGAACTAAGTCGTTTTTGTCGAAATTGAGATTTCCATGGATAAGTATAGTATGAATGACGACGCATCTAGCAATGTTAAAAGGAACTAAGTCTGCCCGTTCAGTATGCTGTATCACTACTAGCTGAATTTAACGTTCAGTGTTAAAGAGAACTAAGTTTTCCCGACTTTTTTGCTTCCATTTCCCCACTACTGCATTGCTAGCATTGAAAATATAGTAATATGCTATACTGGGGTCTATAAATCTGCATATTTGTCATAAAAATGAACTAACTACATTTTAAAGATCTGATTCATAATTAAAGGGAACTAAGTCAAATTTCTTTTTCAATTGTCTCCCTTTTTAAAAGGATAAATCCCTTCAAATATACCTCTCTAGCACAGTATTATTGCGGGCAATGATACTTACACGTGACAGCAACTATGCTTTACAATTAAGTGTAAGACGATTTTTGTCAATTATCTCAAGTCTTACATAAATGACTTGGTGCCTTCTAACAATGCCCGATTCAATTATAGAATGTCGGTAAGCAAGAGCCATTCCTACAACTTCAAATTACCGAGGAGACCAAATCACATTAATTTTTTTCAATTTTATCGAGTATTTTTCAAGGGAAGAACCTTCAAATTATCGAGAGATTCAAGTTAACGAGTGTCAAATTATGGCGAGTCGATTGTACAACGCTAAGGTGCAAGTTTAACAATACAAAAGTTCTTAAACCTGAAGGGGTAAGAAGGTGCGGTTTGAGGCAAAATCTTCCAAATAGTACATGATCATAATTCTTGTCTCAACCCTTTATAGGATAGTGGTCTATATATTAATCACCTACTATAAAAAGAGTTTGTAAACTTTGTATCAAAGGTGCTGATAGTTGAAACTTTCAGCCTCATTACAACAACATTTCTTGTAATATTTCTGATAAGAAATTATATGTTGTCTAGTTTTATGGTGCTGGATAAAATTTCAACTAGTAAATACAATCAAAAATATTAAAATTAAGCAATAAAATAAAACAAATAGCCTATACGAATTAAAATAAATCACAATAAAATTAAAATCAAAATAAAAACACTAACAATTTAAATAAAATTCATATTATAAAATTAAAAATTAAAATTATGTAGTTAAAAATAATAAGTAAATAGATAATTTTCAAGATGTATTTAAAAATAATATTGAATATTAAAAATCAAAATTAGAGCTGAAATGAAAATTTAAATAAGAAAACTAAAGTAAAAATTAGAGAAAATATAGTCTACCCTATAAAGGGTTAAGGGGCCTAACATCTAGGTTATCGGCCCCTAATGGTTTGGGTGATAGTGAAAATTATAATGAAATTTAAACTACAAGAATTTCCGTGACGAACTAAAGAGCTTAATTTTCTGAAAATTTAAGATTCATGCCATTGATTAATCTATATCGACCTATCTAGAATAATGACGAAATATTTCAAGTTGGTAATATCGAAATTTCTAATTAGTTTGAAATATACCTGCCATAATGTAGCCTATTAGATCACTACAGTTGGCAGCCCTGGTGACTGAATATATTCTTAGTTCCATATCTTAAGGTACAAAATACAAAATTTGGTTGAAGTCCAATGGATAGCATGGACGTTATATGCATGTGTTGGTCAGAAATAATCTAAATATTATGATCTATTGTTGTGCCAATTTTGGATGAAATCCATTTGTTGGTATAGAAGTTTGGTATTTTAAAATTGGACCTAACAGCAGGCTTAGAATCATGTTGGCAGCACTTACGTATATTAGTTAGTCCAAATTAATCTAGAATGTCTGGCACTATACGTGTGCAAAATTTAAAGCTGTTGGCTCGCATACTTTGATATATTGGTATTTGAATAAAAATAGGGAGAGCATTTATTAACAGTTGGCAGCCTTGGTGGCTCTTAAGAATACGCTCAGTCATATTTGTTTATGTACACATAGTACATACGAAATTTGGTTGAAATCCAATTGATCGTATAGCAGTTCCATTTATTTAAAAATTGGACCTATCAGTAGGCTTAGACTCATTTTGGCAACACTCATGTATGGACTCCTGAAAATTAAACTGAATTTTTATTATCTATATGTGTGCCAATTTTGGAATAGTTCCCATGTATACAGTACCTTCCAAGATATCCAACATTGAGCTAAAATTTTCAAATATGGCATTGAGATGTTCCGGTATAGATCTTTACTCATACCAAATTTGGTTTCGATTGCTGCAGCCGTTGAGGAGTTGATAGGGGGGGGGGGTGCGCACACACACACACACAGACACACACACACAGACATTTTCCCGGATCGATCTCATAAGTCTACTTTTTCCTCATTTTTGGAAAATGTGAAAAGTAGGCTAATAACAAACTAACTACGGACTTACATACCAGAAGAAGAAATTGAAAACAAAAGAAGAAGGCAAATTAACGACGTCCTGACGCATTGTACGGATGCGAGTGTTTGTCAACAACAACAGTGACAATGTCGCTTAGACGTTATGGAGACCAAGATGTTGCGATGGACAGTGGATGTCACCTAATTGGATCATGTTTCCAAATACAACATCAGGAAATGGTTTGGGGTTGCACCAATCAGTGTCAAGATACGGGAGTGCCGCCTGCGTTGGTTTGGGCATGTTCTGCGAGCGGAAGCGGACACAATTGCAAAGACTGGCTAGAATATACAAGAGACCTAAGGGAAGACCGAAGCAACGGTGGGATGATACGCTACATGGAGATCTGAAGAACCAACACCTTTAACCTGATATGGCCGGAGACAGAAACAGATGGCGACAACTTATCCATATAGCGGACCCTGCAGCTAGGCGGGACAAACGATAAAGAAGAAGAACGACAGGTGAAAAAGGAATGCCGTCAATCCTCGAGGATTGGGGGGTCTTTGAAGGGAGGAGAGCCAAGGAAGGCAGATAGGAAAGGGCAAGAGGAGAAAGCCCACCACGGAGGAAATGGAAGAAGGGAACAAAACTGACCCAATTCAGGAAACCCTCAGGACTGACAACTCCCGAACTAACCAGCCGTGAGCCCTTGAGGGCATAGCACTATCCAAGGTGCACCATAAGTGGTGGAGCTACAAACACCCTGCCTCCTCGAGGGCCTTGTTCAGATAAGAGAAAATAAGGAAGTCCGAAGGGATCAGGAAAGATGAAACAAGGGTCAATTAAGGAGGGAAAGTGAAAGACATCCTAGGCCTCGGATACCCTAATACCGTCGGGGTCGGAAGAGAACAAGTGTTGACTAAGGAAGGCCGACAGGAAAGATAACTGAAATGAGCCCGGCATAAGTCAGTAATGCCGGACTCAGCTGGGGTCCCGTGGTCACCAAACCACGTCCCACAAGTTGTGAACCCCTGGGAGGGCTCGATAGTACTGGAACAATCTAGCACTCCTTGAAAAGTCAACGGAAATATATTTATTTGCTTATAAAGTGGGTTTGAACAAATAAACAAGACTATAGTTCCATCCCGAACTGTGTCGCGTCTAGCCCGCATGGCGATAAAGCCGTAAATGAGTTCTCGCACCCCTCTAATGATAAGTAAACAGTTCTCAATATCTATTAATCCAGCACCGTCCAAGGTCATGTGATATTTGACAATGTATTAGTGAGATTTGATAGTATATTAGTGATATTTGACAGAATTTCAAATTCCTAATGACTCCCAGAAAGGTATGTGAATGATATATGAAGCAAACAGATTGAGATGGTTTGGACATGTCAAACGGATGAATGAAGTAAGGCTACCAAGACTAGCACTGGAACGACGGATAAGAGGGAAGAGAGGACGAGGAAGACCAAGAATGCGTTGGATGGACTCGGTGGAGAATAGTATTAGAAAACGGAACATGGATTGGAACACCGTGTCGGAAGAGGAATGGTGGAACGACAGAACAAAGTGGAGAGGAACCATATTTTCCCCCCACCCAGTGTCAACTGGAAAAGGGGAAATGAAGATGATGATAAATCTACCAAGTTCTAGTTTGGTTCCAGTTCTGGTCAACTCCACAATTAATGAAAAACATCATATAAAAATTATGTAGAAAATTGCCGGGAAATAAAAATTACTTCGAGATATCGAAACATCGATATATAGAAGTACGACTGTATTATCGATAATTAGCCAGGATTTGGTGTCCAGAATTAATCCTGGAACTGGATCCTTAAATGGCAAGGAATAGACCAGCTTGAAACCTAAGACTCCGGACACTCCGTTGCAACTGACATCTCTAATCTTATCGTGATATTCAGCAAGTGATCGAGTATTTACAAATGCTATCTTGGGCAAATATTACGCACGGTCAGGCGAGATAAATCATGGAAGGGATGTGCATGATTCCCGAAGAGTTAAGTGCGCTGTGTCACCAATTTAGGGATATTGTCACGAAATCTAGGAAATTTTCCGATAGTATTTCAGATTTAGTATGGTTTAGGTAGTGATAAAAGGACTAAGTAAAACTTCCGTTCACGACAAAAAATATATTTTCTTTATCGTGAAATTTGGTAGGCAATTTGGCGCATACAACTCATATCCTGGCCGTCCCATAAAATTGGTCAAAAAGGTAAGTAATGACTGGTTGGCTCCTCTGTTTAGGGGCTGCGACAACGCAGTCATGTAGCTCCGTGTACTTTAGGTGTGTAGAATCTGTCCGATAACCGGTGTTAATTGTGAAGTATGTATTAGTATGTGGTATCTGTTTTCAATTCAAAAGGACTGCAGACAAATAAGTAGCTCCTACTTTTGCCGCCAAACGCCACCGTCAACGACAACTAGTTCAGAACTTTGTTACCAGATGCCATCGCAGTCGGCACCTAAGGGCGTTTGTCAAACCTTAAACCTAATTTAGCTTCATACAGGTGTAATTACTGGAAGGTTCTTTAACATGCTATAAATCAATGACGTGGAACCACCGGCTTTACTTTCCCTCCGAAGGAAGGCATACTGAGTGATTTTTAACGTTCTTAAAAAAGTAATGACCGTGTGAGGAATGTACAAATTTCCTGTCCCTATATCTAATAAAAGTTTTACAGGTGCATGTCTTGGGGGAACTGAAACTTTAACAGTCATTTTGAGTAATTTTATGGCCTTCAAGTCTCCTGTTGTCTAACTTGAGTTTTTGGTACTGTAGGTCTTTAAGAAGTATAGTGCTCTACTTATAATGCTTTAATGTTTTACGGTAAGCGAGTTTTATAATTTCCATACGAGTGTCTTAATTACCATCATAGGCGAGTTGCATACGACTGTTTATGTTCGACGATAATGTGTTAACATAAATATCTGTGGGATTCAGTTAGTGAACAGAGCGCATGGTGGGTCAAGGCACTCCGAAAGCAGAGGACATTCACTTTGCTTGCCAAAACGGAAGCCCAAATGTTTACTGCTGATTTTTTGTGCATGCGCGAAGGTTTCCTTACCTAATTGGTCACTCAACTGTTTCTTGAGCTCTGATTGGTGGGAGAAACTGTTTCATAATGAAAAATAGTGTTATAATGAGCCTCATTATAATACAGTTTTCTGACACATGAAAATTAAAATCCACAGCCTGCTTCCAGTCTCCGACCGGGTCAGGAATGGAATGAATGAAGCCCCCATCTAGCGGCGAGGATATGAACTGTGCCGGCTGCCGAGGTCTGACGCACTCCTCTGGGGCAATGATTAATGAATGACAGATGAAATGAAATGATAGTGGAGAGTGTTGCTGGAATGAAATTTTGACAGGGAAAAACGGAGTACCCGGAGAAAAACCTGCCTGCCTCCGTTTTGTCCAGCACAGATCTCACATGGAGTGACCGGAATTTGAACCACGGACCCTGCGGTGAGAGGCCGGCGTGCTGCCGCCTGAGCCACGGAGGCTTACAGTTTTCTGACACAATGTTTACATTTCGACATAAAACATAAAACTATTTAATTTCACAAATCTTTTGAACTGCACCACAAATGTACACCCACGCTGAGGGTGTACTAAAGGCCACCTTGTGGCTTAGTGACCAGTATTCCTGGCTGTCACACCCAGAGGTTCGATACCCCGGCTCAGCCAAGAAATTCAATTCAGGCCTGAGGAGTGGAACGGGATCATTTTCCTTCATGGGGCAAAACTGAGAAGAGGTGGGGTCCGATTTCCACCTCATAATAAGTTTCCCCCATTTCTACGCCAGAAGAATGAACGGATTGTTCCTTAACTTATGGCCTCTGCCGCCTCCTTCCCAATCCTCACTGCATTAGATGTACAATTCTACAGACACCAAAATAACATAGGTTTCACTAATTCCTCTCACACCCAACACGGGGGTATATAACTACGATGTTCAAGCACCTCAAACGATTAAATCATTTCAAGGATGGTTGAGGGTGGGGTTCGAACCCAATCGTCGTCTTACGAATCCCAAGATAGTGCGCCTTGACACGCGAAGCTACTGCGGTGGAATTTCTGAGATGTGACCACCTCGTGGTTCGATTCCCGGCTCAGACAAAAAATGTATTTCTGGTCCGAGGGCTGGAAAAGGGTACACCTAGCCTCTTAAGTCAAAACTGAGGAAGGTTTGTTTCCCACATCAGCCATCCTGGAAGTGGTTTCCGTGCCCCCCACCCCCATCCCTCTCCCTACTTCTACAAGAGACAAATGCTGGGATTGTTTTTAAGTTAAGGCCATGGCCACCTCCTTCCCAATCCTATCCTCAATTTACAAATACACACACTTGTTTAGCCATCACAATAACACAGTTTATCACAAATTACACAAACACAACCAAGTACATGGGGCTACATGACCACGATGACTCAGCGCATAAAATAAGCAACAACAATTAAAGTGAAACGTTAAGCAACCTAACTTTTGAGAAGTTTCTTAAATTTGTTCCAGGTTGTTTACAATTATTTACGACCCTTTAAACTCGCGAACACGCTACGTTGTTTCCCGGCTTGCTAGAAAATTAACTGCCACAATACATTTGAATTAGGCGGCTTCGGTGGCGTAGTTGGTAGCATGCTGAGCTTCTATGCCCATGATCGCGAGTTCAAACCCGACCGAAGTCGTCTGCTTTTTCAAGAGCGTTAAAAATCCCTCGGTATTGCCTTCCTTTGGAGGGGAAGTAAAGCCTGCGATCCTATGCCATAAGATTTATGGCATGTAAAATACCCTTCTACCAACTACAATTGTGTGGAGCTACAACTTAGATTAGAAAATTTAGCTTCACACAATTGTAGTTAGTGGAAGGGTATTTTACATGCCACAAATTTGTACGTTAGAACTGGGCGAGTTAGCCGTGGTCGTTACGGCGTGCTGCAGACAGTCGCTCACATCCGGGAGGCGATAAGGTTCAAATCCCCCCGTCGGCAACATTGAAGATGGTCTTCTGTGGTTTCCCATCTTCCATCCAGGCAAATACCGGGGTTAGTCCCTAACTGTACGCCACAGCCGCTACCTTCCAATTCCTAGTCCTTGCATTCACACTTTCCTCCCCAGACAACACTCCACAGCGAGGGTACTTGTAGCTCACCCCATGGGCGTCCGCATAGAAGCAGCTACAAACTTTGGCGAGTCGAACATGTCTTCGGACACTAAAAGCCATGCGCAAAAAAATGTAGGTTAGATTTGATAAACTCTCTATTAGTTCCAACGTTGAAGGCTAGGTGCCGGTTGCGGTGGCATCTAGTTGCCAAGTTCACGGCTAGGTGTCGCTGACTAACATTTGGTAGCAAAAGTAAGAACTACTTGAAATTGATCGTCGGCAGTCCTTGCCTGAATTACAGATAAACACTAATACAGCCATCACAATTAACACCGGTTATCAGACAGATTCTACACACACCGAAAGCACACAGGGCTACATGATCGGGTTGTCGTAGCCCATAAACTGAGGAACCAACCAGCATTTGAATTACAAAACACACTAGTCGTATGACATTATAAACATCTTATGGCATTGCCGTCGCGTAGAAAATCACAGTCAACCGCAAAATTCCAAACCAGACTTAAAGCATACGTTTCTAGACACTATTGTAATAGAAATTAGTCTCCGTGACAACGATGCAATTCCATTAGCACGGTTGGATACCTAAAGAGAATGCGTCGAGTAATGTTTCTGTTAAATGGGGACAAATAGGAAATGCACGTGTTCAATCGAAAGTTCAATGGAATTAGGTGTAATAAAACATGATTATGATAATTGTTGTTTTAAGGGGCCTAACATCTAGGTTATCGGCCCCTAATGATTTGGGTGATAGTGTAAGACGAGATTAGAATGAAAACTATAACTAATACTAACTACTGTCTTACAAACTAGAAGAAGAAATGGTAAATAATGGACAGGAGGAAAAGAAATGCCCTCAACCCTCGAAGAATGAGGATTGAGGGACTTGGAAGGAAGGAGAACCAGAAGAGGCAGATAGGAAAGGGAAAGAGGAGAGGGTCCACCCCAGAGGCACTGGCAAAAGGGGAAAAAACCGGACCCAGCTCAGGAATCCCTCGGGGTCGCCAACTCCCGAACTCAACAGCCGTGAGCCCTTGAGGGTGTAGCACTATCCAGGGTGCACCAGAAGTGGTAGGGCTACATACAGGATATATGAAGAGAACAGAAGAGGTCTGACCCCTCAAAGAATGAGGGATCAGGAAAGATTAGGCAAGGGCCCATTAAGGCGGGAAACTAAAAGACTCCCTAGGCCTCTGATACCCTAATACCGCTGGGGTCGGAAAAGAACAAGAGTTGACCAAGGGTGGTCGATAGGAAAGATGACAGAGAGGAGCCCGGCACAAGTGGAAGCAATGCCGAACTCAGCTGGGGTCCCGTGGTCGCCAACCCACGTCCCACTAGACACGGGCCCCTGGGGATGTGTAATAAAACATTTAATACTATTATGGAAATCATTCGCAGTTTGAGTAAATAATAGACGCAAGTCTTAAATTAGGCACCCTGCCCATCCTCCCGAAATCCTCAGTGTGTTTGAAGACAGTTCATGTCCTAGTTTGAAGAAATCATTTCAATTTTTCGTAAATTTAAGGATCATTCATTCTTTTTCTTCAAATGCATGAGAACATAATAGAATTCTCAGTTACGTCAGGAAATCCAATATACAGTATTTGGAATACCCCTTTCGAGTCTTCCATTCGTTTGAGAAATTTTCAATTTTGATTTGCAGAACAAATAACGGGAACTGCTGTAGAATCATACAAATTAACTGACATGAAATGCATTGGAATGCCCCGTTTGAATCATAACACAAACACACCATTTCCGGCTTATATCTGCATTCAAAATTTGGATCAAAACAGGCTTATCCCTAGATTTTAAGGCAAAATATAATTCCGCAATGGACTTTAAAACTATTGTGGAAAAATCCGCGTCGATTCAGTCCGTCATTTGAAAACTGGTAACTTGGTCATCAGTTTGGTTTAAACCATTTGTTCCTGTATGAAATAATTCAAAACTTCCAATTTCCATATCCTTTTGTCATGCATGAAGATATCCAGAACATTTTGAAAATCTAGAATTTGAAATCATTGATATTTATGATTATCTTTTGGAGTATTTCTTCAGAACTTTCAATTTTTGTTAGGATAGGTTCAGTTTATAGTTTGAATAACAAATCCAGAAAATATAAGGCAGCAATATTCAATTTAAATTCTATCGGAATTCCCCATTCGAACCTATCGAGGATTTTATTTGGCTGGTATAAAAAAAAATATATATATATATCTATATTTTGTTGGATGCCATTTTCAACCAAAACACTTAACCAACGAGGCTTAAATAATGCTATATATTTTCGTTTTGGCCAGCCCTTATTTCCTGTCGCTTACTGTACCTTCCTTCCTAGCCTTGAATTTCACCCCGAAAAAGAAACATGTCCATAGCATTTTGAACACTCAAGTTATATCTATATTATTTACGGTCGGGTCAGATTTACCCATGGCGCCAGTCCTCGCGGGACAGTTTTCGGCTTATAATAGTCGGGAGATGATGATGATGATTGTTGTTTTAAGGGGCCTAACATCGAGGTTATCGGCGATAGTCGGGAGAATCTGTTAAAAAAATGAGGGGGGAAATCCAAATATTTTGGAGCAGCACCATCACATAGCTCACGTTCTTGTTGATCCATGTTTAGGGTCAAGGGACGCCTTGGTCATCAGCTCCCATCTTCAAAAAATCGAGAAAACTGATTTACCGCCACTTTCAAGGCCAATTATGCTTCTACGGAAATTATTGTCATTTTTCTGAAAGTTAAATTTGAAAAATATAAATAATCCTCGTTTTATATTGGGAATAGTTCATAGGAAGACTAACAGGTGTAAAATTACTTCATTAAAATCCGCAAGAACCCATTTGAATTCAGTGACACACTGGGTCAAAATGACCGGCGCCAGTTCTCAAACCGTATACGCCCCTTTAGATTCAATCGTCGCGTCGTTCGAGAACAGTTACCTTGGCAACCTGTTTGATTCAAACCACTTGTTGCTTGAAGATAACAAAATAATTGAAATTCTAGACACAAAAGCCAAGAAATGGAACTCACCAGCTTCACTCCATGTGGTAGTTTCGTCCTCAAGCATGGACCATTCCATTTGTAAGTCTTTATGGGAAGCCATGGTGCACTGAATAACACGCGTAAGGAAACATCTGCCGATCGCAGCGCGCACACACTCGGCAATGTCTTGCCCCGACAACACTGAACTGAACTAAGCGGGAGCTTCAGCAGGCCATGCCTAGATTGTGACCTACACTGCCTCAGGGCTCGGTGTGGCGGGGAAATGGAGGGGGAAGGGGGAACTGATCTTCCCTTTCGATGGCACGCAGGTGGACCACGATTATTTATTAACCTTGCTCCGGAAATCGATCATCGAAATAGTTATAAAAAGAAATACGCACAGGCATTTAATAAATCTAATACAGGTTAGTCAATAAAATTTTTAAATTAGTTAGTTAGTTATTGAGGTTATAAGGGGCGGAGATACGAGGTCATCTGCCCCTATTTTATTTTTTTTCGCTATCGTTTTGCCCTAAAGGTTTGGCTTTTCCCACGGACTAAGCGAGGGATCCCACCTCTACCGCCACTGAGGGCAGTGTCCTGGAGCTTGAGACTCTGAATTGGGGATACAACTGGGGTGTGCCCCTAAATTTTGAAATTAATTTATATTAATTAAATACCAATTTTAGCGACATTATCAAAAATACGATACGCATGTCATACGATGTTGGCATGTCAAAGAACCCATTTGAATTCAGTAGGCCGTGTTCATAATGGAAAAATTAATCTCGGGAGTTTCCGCCAACACAAAGTTCCTTATTTCACTACTAGAAAGCGGTATAGTGTTCAAGGAGCTTAGATATCTAACCTCCTTGACTTTCATAGTGCTTCAAGGAACAACGAAATTTGACATGCAAGCTACCCTCTGGGTGCCAAATAACAAAGCTTGAACCCGGCACTGAGGCCATACGATATTATTATTATTTAGTGACATTATGGCCTTTTTCAAAGAAGAAAAGAAAAATGGAAAACTACGAGCCTTCGAAAACACATTTAAAATTGGTCTTTCTTATTAAAAACAAAAAATATATTAAAAAAACAGATCTGTCACAGCTCCGTGGTCAGTTTGGTGCGGCATAAAGCCATCCGGAATGAATATTTCACATGCTATTTTATTTTAAAATGGATTTGGAACATAGAAACCTCCTAGACCCTGTACAAATGTAATTTGCAATAGCACTGTAACACGCGGGAATCTTGCAGTGCGGCCAACATTAAGTACGGAATACGGTGCTGAAAGGAAGCAAGTTATTGACTTAATGCTTTTCTCCTCTGATCACACTACATGTAACAGTGGTTTCTGGCTTAAACAGAAGGATGACTTAATTCTATCCTATGCCCTTGGGTCAATACTTGACAATACAAATTCTTTAAAAAATGACAATTTTTTAGCCTATTTTCAATTTTGAAAAAATAGGCTTATGAGATCACCTTTTGTTCGTGTGTGTGTGCGTGTGTGTGTGTTTCCCCCTAATAACTTCTAAACGGCTGGAGCGATTTCAATGAAACTCGGTAAGTTCATAGCACTATTCCGGACGATCTCGGCCGTGCCCTTCAAATTTTGTTACGTCTTCCCAATCAAACATGGCGGCTGTGCGAAGTATTTCACCAGCATTCAATATCTCCGAAACTATTTCCGATATCACCCTGGAATTTTTTACGACAATAAAAGGAACTACTTGAAGTTCAGCTATGTGACTTTTGAAAAACTGGTAACTACAAAACCAACATGGCGGCCACGCGAATTTGCGAATTTTAAATAGACGTTTCTCGCGATTTAACCAACCAAACGCAATAAAACTTGGTACAGTATATGTTTATACACATTGTAATGCACAGACATCTAACTTGGTTCAATTGTTTACATAACCACAAGATGGCGGATGTGCGAAATATTTCACTGGCATTCTATATCTCTGAAACTATTAGCGGTATCACCCTGAAATTTTGTACGGAGATAAAGGGCACTCATGGAAATTTATCTATGAGACTTTGAAAACCCGGTTAACTACAAAACGAACATGGCGGCCAAGCGAATTTGAAAGATTTAATTAGACCTTTCTCGCTATTTAATGTTCCAACCGCAATGAAATCTGGTACAGGAAATGTTTATACGCATTATAAAACACTGGTATCTAATTTATTTCAATTGTTTACATAAACTCAAGATGGCGGCTGTGCGAATTTTAAAATTAAGTTTTTATTTCTTGTGTCGTAATCATGCGATCGATGTGAAAGTTTGAATAATGAACCTACGCAATAATTTTCCTTTAATGGTACATGACTCTATGGTCTATACATTTAACAATCCATCAAGGCGACCATCCGAAATATTTAGACGGCTCTGAATATCTACGAATCTATTATAGCAATCAAACTGAATTTTTTATGTTCATAGGGGCTATGAACTTAAGTTCACCTATAGGACTTTAAATAACCTGGTGATCACAAATCCAATATGGCGGCGACGCGAAGTATAAATATTCACATGGACGTTTCTCGCAATTTAACCAGATGAGTGCAGTGAAACTTGGTACAGTAAATCCTTATGCGAATGTTAATCCACTGGCATCTAATTTATTTCAATTGTTTCCATAACCACAAGATGACAGCAGTGCGAAATTTTAAAATCTCCTTATTACTTCTTGTGTCCTAATCATGCGATTGAAGTTTGAATGCTACACGTACACAATAATCTTCATGTAACAGTACATAACTCTAGGACCTACATATATAAAATCCAACATGGCAACCATCTGCAATATTTAGTCGGTTCTCAATACCTACGAATCTATTACAGCAATCAAACTGAAATTGTGTATGTAGATAGAGGCAATTAACATAAGTAGGATATATGAAAATAGGCTGCATTGTTCTTCACGGAACTACTTGTTACTTAATGCTTTTCAGCTCCGACTGATTCAATTGTGGAAAATGACATACTGTAAAAAAAAAAAAGTAAAAAATTGTGTTTCTATTCCCATAAATAGACTTGGCCGACACGCCTGAGGATTTGAATGAGTTTTTGAATGGTATGGACTCCGTCTTACGAAAGGAATACATTATGAAAATTAATAAATGTAAAACAAAAATACTGGAATGCAGCCGAAATAAATCAGAAAGCTCTATGGACATCAAAATGGCAGGTGCAAAGCTGGAAGAAGTAGGAGGCTTCTGTTACTTAGGAAGCAAAATAACCAGTGATGGACGAAGCAAAGAGGACATAAAAAGTAGGTTGGCTCAGGCAAGGAAAGCATTTCTACAAAAAAAAAAAAAGGAACCTATTGACATCGAATATAGATTTAGGTAATAGGAAGTCATTTTTGAAAGCCTTGTCTGGAGCGTGGCGCTCTATGGAAGTGAAACTTGGACAATTGGTGCAGCAGAAAATAGGAGAATTGAAGCATTTGAAATGTGGTGTTACCGGAGACTGATGAAGATCAGATGGGTAGATATGGTTAAAAACGAAGAGGTATTAAGACGAGTGGGAGAGAAGAGATGTTTTTGGCGAGTGCTAATGAAGAGAAGAGATAGGTTAGAAGGACACATACTAAGACAGCCAGGAGTAGCAAGCTTAGTTATGGAAGAGAGGGTCGAGGACAAGAACTGTTGGGGTAGACCAAGGTTAGAATATGTTAAACAGATTGCCTCGGACGCAGGATGTGGTAGCTACAGTATGTAGAGATGAAACGATTAGCTCAGTACAGGGAGGCATGGAGATCTGCATCAAACCAGTCAAAAGACTGAAGACTCAAACAACAACAACAATAACAACAACAAATAGACTAAAATTATACTTGATATGGTATTTATAACTCTTTGCTGAGTGGAGCATAGATTGGAATGTTTATTGTAATTACCCTCTGCTCCAATGAAAATTTTTGATGTGGTATGGAATATTTTGTTGGTCCTTGAATAGTAACAGTTGTGTTGTAATCTATGGTTGATTTTGATATATGTTATTGTATTCGTTGGTCTTCATTAATAGTGCTCATGGAAAGTAATGCAAGGCGTTCTTGTTTGGATAGTTATGGATATAACTATGTTCTCTTAAAAACTTGAAGATGATTTATTGTAGGAATATCTTTAATGGGGCCTCCAAACCTTGAAGTAAACCGTATGCGATATACATTCCACATATCCACATGGCCGACAGTACGTCGTGGTACCAATCTCAGCCACCGCGCATTTCCGTCCCATTTCCGTCCCTTTTCCAAAATCACTCCCACAAAAAATATCCAGCATCCGAGTGGAAGGATGTTACTCATCAAAAATAAGGAAACTTAATTTTTTGATGTGCCTGGTAGTTCTATTTGTTGATTATTTAGGAACTTTGCAACATCGTGGTCATGTAGCCTCGTGTACTTGGGTGTGTGCAGAATTTGTCTGTTATTGTAGCTTTCAGTCGGTCAACACAAATTACTGGAATATGTGAAAAATAACCTGAAATGAATTGCATTTTATTAAGATTTATACATACAGGGTCATCGAAAAACAATGTCTTGATTTTAAAAAATATATATAACATCGAAACCTTTCATATTAAATGAGGGATTCTTTCACTTTGTGGTAACTAGTTAGCGCAAGTTTTGTTAAACCCTTTATACAGTAGGGGAAACCTAGTTTTACTTTTATGTGTTTCTATATTTTAATTATTATAATAAATAAATAATGTACAGTAGTCTTACCAGAGGCCTCATACGCTTCAGAAACGACAGCAATCAAGGGACGAGCAAAAATCAAGGAATGAGAAAAACGAGAGAGAAAATTTCTGAGAAAGATCTACGCGCCAGTTCAGAAAGAGGGAATACGGATGAAGAGACCGACAATAGAACTATACAAACAGACAGAGACGATTACAAACAACATAAGGAAAAGAAGGGCAAAATTTTATGGACATACTGTATACATAGGATGACCGAAGACAGGCTGACCAAGAAAATTCATAATATAGTTACGAATAGCACACTAAAACCAATTGGGTAAAGGAAACCGTGGAAGACCTCAAGAAACTAAACATCTCTACAGAAGACATCGCAGACAGGAGCACATACAGAGAAAAACTTAGACAACAGCAGTTTGAGCAAACTCCTAAAGAGAGACAACCGGAAAAGAAGTGGACGGAGGAGAGAAAGAGGACGCATAGTGTTTACATGAGAGGTTTTTGGGGAGAAAGAAGAAAGGTCCAGAATGAAACATGAACATTGATTGTGTTTTAACGAATAAATAAATAAATAAATAAATAAATAAATAAATAAATAAATAAATAAATAAATAAATAAATAAATGAATAAATAAATAAATAAATAAATAAATAAATGAATAAATGAATAAATAAATGAATAAATAAATAATTAAATAAATAAATGAATAAATAAATAAATAAATAATGTATATTTTTTGTTTCTCTAATTTTAATGTTTATATATTTATTTTTAATTTTCAATTAATGTTCTTATAGATTTAATTTTGTTATTTTATTGAATTAATTAATTAACTAATTTCGAATTGATTTTAATTATTTTCCTAAGTTTTTTATAGTTATGTTTATTATTTTAAATTTTATATCTATTTTATTATTGTAATTTATTTCTATGATTTTTATTTCTATCATTATATTTTAATTTTACACTTTAATTGTTAATGTTTTTAGTTTTAATTTTTTTAATTGTTATCAAAACGCATTACCAGTACGTCAAGTAGATACGTATGTAATATTTGATTTTTAGAATTACTAGCACTTCGGCATGAAAATTCTCCGAAGTTTGGCAGAAAGATTCAACTATCAGCATCTTTGAAAGCATAAACTGTCCTTATGACAGGTGGTTAATATATATAGCCAGGGTATACAAATGTGCACCTTCTCTATTTTAATATTTTTGTCAGCAGAAGTTGGTATTACGTAATTTCTGACCCGTATTTCTAACCCCCCATTCGCATCGAGTCGGGTATGAAGTGAGATAAGTTATCTATGTAATGGATGGTTCTTACAACCAGAATCCTTTTCCAACGCTTCACTCATCAGAGGTGTGATGTTAATTAGAAATGAATTAAAATGGGAAAGAAGCTTGAAGGAGGCGGCCGTGGCCTATTAAAATATACCACTCTGATCTCAACTGGAGTTGAAAATATGAAACCACGGAAAACCACTTCAGAAGTGTGCAAATTATTAGACTCAACGTCAGTTATCAAAAATCGATTTCTTACTTTTAGCAGCTTATGCACTTTATGTTCGAGCCTGACTATTATATGTCAGAAAACTGTACTATAATGAGGCTCATTATAACACTATTTTTCATTATGAAACAGTTTCTCCCAGCAATCAGAGCTCAATAAACAGTTGTTCGACCAATTATATAAGGTTAGCATCGCACCTGCCCTCAGTACCACGGCCTTCTAATTTAAATTTCACTGCGTAGCCTAGTGTCATAGTAGGGTAATCGAGGAGGCCATGGTCAAATACAAGGCATTCTCTGCGTCCCATGCGCTCTCTTCAGTACATAAAACTGGCGAAATCTCGACAGATATTTATGAATATTTATGTCCGAACATAAAATAGTTATAATAATTATCGTCGAACATAAACAGTCGTACGCAACTCGCCTATAATGGTAATTAAGACACTCGTATGGAAATTATAAAACTCGCGCACGCTCGTTTTATAAATATACTCGAGTCTTAATTATTGCCATTATAGGCTCGTTGCATAATGTACTATG
This sequence comes from Meconema thalassinum, assembly GCA_946902985.2. Classification (NCBI taxonomy): domain Eukaryota; kingdom Metazoa; phylum Arthropoda; class Insecta; order Orthoptera; family Tettigoniidae; genus Meconema; species Meconema thalassinum. The sequence continues at coordinate 104,809,153 of OX336397.1, read as the reverse complement.
ATATGTATATAAGGCGCTGAAATTACCTCAAATGTTTAACCAAGAGTCTTAATTATATATTCATTTAATAAACTCAAAGTAAAATGATTTTTTCGAATTCGTGATTTGTGATATGGTGCATCTTTGGGAGCGAATTGCTGCCGCCATCTCTACTGCTACTCCAGATAAGATTCAACGCACGTGGCACGTAGTGAACTACAGATGAAACTTACTAAGGTATGAAAAACAAATGTTGTCTTTTCCACGCATTTTAACCGGCGAGGACTGGCGCATGGGTATTTTTCACCCGAAGCTTAAATAATGCTCTACATTGTCGTTTTGGACAGCCCTTATTTCCAGTCGATTACTTCACCTTCCTTTCTAGCCTTGAACTTCACGCAGCAAAAGAAACATGTCCATAGCTTTTTAAACACTCAAGTTATTTCTATATTATTTACGGTCGGGTCAGATTTACTCATGGCGCCAGTCCTCGCGGGACAGTTTTCGGCTTACGTTAATCGGGGCATTCTGCAAAAAATAAGAAGGATAATCCACCTAGATCACGTTCTTGTTGTTCCATGTTTAGCTCCTTTGTTCAAAAAGGTCTATTATAGTGTTACGAGAATTATTGTAATTTTTCTGCATGTTAAATTTGAAAAATATAAACAAACCTTATTTTATATTGGGAATAGTTCATAGGAAGACACCAGGTGTAAAATTACAAATCCGTACGACTACAACAAAAAAAAGATACGAGGCTTACAGTAGTCGCATATGATGTGTAACATCTGACATGTTATCCTACCTTGAAGTTGTTACCGTGTTTATTATCCTTGACATTCATTAACACACAAAAAATCTTTTTATTTTTTACACTCTCATATTTCATAACAATTCCAAGACTTTCTTTTTTTTTTCTTCACTGCCTACTTGATATTTCTACTCTCGCACTGCCTTCCTAATACTCTGATGTTACAAAGTAATCCGTATGTGAAAAACATTCCACATAGTACCACTGCCAGATGGATCACATCCCTTCTGGCTACTAAATCAGCAGGGAGGGATGCGATCCAACTGGCAGTGCGTCTTACACACTTCCGTTAGATCCACTTCCGTCCCATTTTTCAAAATCACTCCCACAAAAATATCCAGCAACCGAGTGGAAAGATGTTACACGACAAAAGGGAGAGACACACTATGGGCCAAAATGACCTAGCGGCAGTCCTCGTATTATATTTTTTCACGCCTGTTCTCAAGGGTTAAGGCTAAAACCATTACATTACATTCAGTCCTTATTTCATGGCAATTATTTAAAATCTGGGCATTATTTTTCGATGCCCCTGTATTGTTACGGACTATTGAAGAAGGAGAAAGAAGGAGTCCATAACAATGTACAACCTTTGTCAGAAAAGTTCCAGGACAGAGGTTGGGAAAAAATAAATTGCACTTACCAAGTAATGATCTTAGCTCCTTTCGAACAAACAGTGAACCTAACTATTTACAACGAAGTCTTAAAACGTTTGTGACAAGAAATTCGACGTCGCAGCCCTGATTTGTGGCATTCTCAGGGCTGGTTTTTACTGCCTGACTATACAAGACCCCATATTGCTTTATCTGTCACCGAGTATCTGGCCAGAACTTCTGTCATTGCCATCCCACGTCCACTTGTAGTAACACTACAATAAAAGTAAAAGAATAACTTCAAAATAAATGAGGTTGGTTCCTCAGTTTAGGGGCTGCGACAACGCGGTCATGTAGCCTCGTGTACTTTGTGTGTGTGTAGAATTTGTCTGATAACCGGTGTTAATTTTAATGGCTGTATTAGTGTGTGTTATCTGTTAGGTAGATTTCATTAGAAAGCTAACTATTGCAATGGGTACCATGTTTCGACTTCCGGAAAATTTCGACATATCTTCGCGTTTCACATCCCCTATACCCCAAAACCACCGTCAGTTCAAAAGTTTATATATAATTTATGTTTATATATGTATGTACATACATCACTTTCTTGTGGACACGATAACTACCGCAATTTTGCATCAATCACTTTGAATATTTTACATAATATGTATCTCTATAAAATCTCGGTCGAGTTCGTTAATGGGCACAATTGGTCGAAGGGGGTGAAAATGGGGGGCTTTTTTTTTTTAAAGTGAAATATTGCTATAACTCTCTTAATATTTGAAATATTGAATCCATTAAAAGTCCATACTATGTGTCGGTTAAGGACCAAAAATTTATGTTTGAAAAGTTTTTTGATAGCACCAGCCATTGATCAAAGGGGTGGGAAAAAGTGGGGTTTTCGGGAAACACTAATCATATCTCTCTCAATAGGCACAATATCAAACCCGTACAAAATGGACAATATTCCCCTAATAATTACCTAAAACTTTTGTCTGAAAGAATTTTTGATGAACAAAATGATTTCGGAATTAGAAGAAAATGCCAAGAGCGTTCAGAGGTTACTATGACAACGCTTCTAAATTGATGAGGGATGAGCTATCAGAGGTTGGCATGACAACTCCACTGCACGAGACCACATTCAGTTTTCTATCTGACTCTGTGGGAAGCGGCTTCGGTGACGTAACAGGTAGCATACTGAACTTCTATGCCCAAGTTCTCGGGTTCAAAGCCAGCCGAAGTCGTCGGATTTTCTAAGAGTGCTAAGCATCCCTCAGTATGCTTTCCTTAGGAGGGGAAGTTCCAACGTTCGTTGCGAGTTGATGGTTGTGGTGGTATCTAGTTGCCAAGTTCACAGCTAGGTGTCGTTGACGGTAGTATTTTGTACCAAAATTGGGAACTACTACTTGAAATTGACCATCTGCAGTCCTTACCTGAATTACAGACTAATACAGCCATCACAATTAACACCGTTTATCATTGCCCCAGAGGAGTGCGTCAGGCCTCGGCAGCCGGCACAGTTCATATCCTCGCCGCTAGATGGGGACTTCATTCATTCCATTCCTGACCCGGTTGGAGACTGGAAGCAGGCTGTGGATTTTCATTTTCATCAGACAGATTCTACACACACCCAAAGTACATGGAGCTACATGACCGCGTTGTTGCAGCGCCTAAACTGAGGAACCAACCAACATCTCTGCGGGAGATAAAATTTCGCGTGAAGAAGTTAGACTGTTAGAACGTTACACATCAGTGTCGTAACCTTGCATAAGGACAGTGTGACCACAAGTATAAAAATGGATCACAAATGACAAGAAAGTTACCGTCCCCATAAGACAATAAAATGTTAAAAATATGCATAAAAAGACGAAAACAAAGTTAATTAAGCTCCAATTGTAAAATACTTTCTGGCAATAAATGAGGACTGATCCTTCTACGAAAGCCTGCATATTTTGCCTATTATAATCTATCCCTAGTTTTCCCAGTGAAATCTACCTCCGCCTTCCGGCGTGCCGTGAGGATTTTTTTTAAATTCAAGTAAGGACTGCAAATAATCGATTTTCAAGTAGTTCCAACTTTTGCTACCAAACGCCAACGTCAACGACCAACTGCGGTAGTTCCGAAATTTGTTACTAGATGCCACCACAGTCGGCTCCTGGCGACGAACGGTGGAACCTAAGAGCGTTAGTCAAATATAACCTATAATTTAGCTTCACACAGGTGTAATTAGTGGAAGGTTCTTTATCATGCCATACATCTATGACATGAGACCACCGGCTATACTTCCCATCCAAAGGAAGGCATACTGAGGGATTTTTAACGCTCTTAAAAAATCCGACGACTTCAGCTGGGTTTGAACCCGTGATCTAGGGCATAGAAGCTCAGCATGGTACTGCCCCCGTAAATTGAATTATATTGAGACCACGATGGCTGTATTGGCAAATATGTATTAAGTTATGGCTGTCATAGTTGTGACGTGGATATTCATGACGTAAGCACGGATGACGCAGGCTTTATGCAAGTAGGCTGATTGAGCTGAGATTCTTGGTGACGTCATGATTTTGTTCGAGAAAGATCTGAGATTTACGACGCAGTCGCAGGGAAACATGGAATTGTGCTGAGGAAGAAGTTACGCGATTGGAGGAAAGACTCGAACCAATGAACGATAGTTTGGAGGGAGACGGAGATTACTGAAACTATCATATTTAATTACTTTTGGAATGCAGAATTGTGGAAAACTATTTTCAGTTATGGCATTGATTTGGAATTTTGAAGAAATTATTTTTGAGTTTTTGAAATTTGAAAATCCGTCAAGTATTGCCAAAGTTAGAACTTCTAGCGATGACGGAGAAACAAGCTATGGAAGGGATGGATACGCCCCTTAAGAAGTTGATAAAAGGTCTTGCACAGCAGAGAGGAGCTTTCATAGCTCATGTGTCTCATACCGCATATATATTTCTGATGTCATATAGTCGTTTTCGAGTGAATAAGTGAAGCACGTCGTCTTTAGCGTGTGTGGTATAGCCCACCGCATCGAACGAGCACGGAGCAGTGCCGCAGTTCCATTTTACGGTGATTGAAACTAGGCGAAGTTGAAACGCACACATTAACGAGTCTACAAGATAATATATCAAGAGTTGACTAATGCCTTTAAGCTAATTCTATTGTGCAGTACTATATTAAACTGTGTAGAAAGGTTGAACATTTTCAAGATTATAATTTAGAAGATATTGGCATTTTAAGACGGCAGACAAAAGTGATTTTCTCGCCACCTGAGAAGCACTTTTAAAATATCACATTCTACGCTACGGCTGACACTGGGAGTGCAACCGTGCTACTTCATATTGCTTTTGGTGATACAACGCTGCATTCTAACATGGAACAATATAATATGGCAGTTCTTTCAACTATTATAACGGAAATGGAGATGGAAGGCTAAGGACTTTAATGCAATTGGGACATATATCAATGCAGTGAAATAGCAGCATGGAACTTCGCTAATCGTCTTTCTACAAAAGCGAGCATGTAGTGAATATCCAACTACACTCATGCCTCGTTGTCCAACGCTGAATTATATCAAATGGCAGTGGAAATATTTTCATACTCCACGATTATGAATATTTCTGCGGAAATAACTGGAATAAACTTCATGGCGAATTTCTGCCAGAACTTCAGGGAACTTTCAAGAGAGGCCAGGGTGGACCCGGCTCACAAAGAAGAGTTTTGCCAGAAGGATGTCTATCGTATACACGGAGCAGTGCAATTTCCGGAGGAGGAAGCAGTTCTATTCTCCGAGGGCGCTGGTTCCAGGTTCGAGGTCGGAGCACATCTTTTTGGTGAAATGGAACTATCACCAGTCTTCTTTGGAAGATTTTCCTCTAGAACTTCAATCAACAGATAAGGTAGTCGTGAACGTTTCTTGTTTTATTTGAGTCATTTAGCGATATCTGAGCAACCATTTTTCTCATATTTTCTGTCCTATATTTTGCCCCATATTCTTGCTTGATATTTCTGTACTCAGTACACTTCGATGAGTTATGCCTTTTTCTACGATTTATTAAGACATTGTTATGTCATTGGCATATTTAAATAATTTTGGATCAGTTGAGACTGATTTCTATATTCATTCAGTAATTTGCATATTTTAGTAGTCACGATTTGACTGTAAAGTTAACGATTTTCTATGGCAGATTTGAATTCAGACAGCGTGTCACTTTATTAAAGTAATTCTTTTCAGTAAATTACTTTGACCAATTTTCTGTCATCCTCAAGAAAGAAGAATAATTAAAAGATTTTAGAGCGTTAAAATCTATTTCTGTATCGACGATCTTGGAAATACTAGTCGTTTTATGAACACGATTGCAACATAGACATTTATCGTCAATACCATTGCATTACAGACAATTTTATGAAATATGAACTTTGATTACGATTTATTGAATACACTATAGTAATGAACTTTTGATAGGAGTTTTTCTCATTACTAGATTGGAACAATAATGTTTGCATTCCAAAGTCTAATTGTATTCTATTCAATTATTTATGCAGTTTAGATGAACTTTGTTTGAAGATAGTATTTGTATACTACGATACTTAGGAGATATTAATCTCGATTTTGATAGACCAGAGAGGCGTGTATAATCGTATTTGCTATTAAATTTATTTGTGATTGGCAAATTTTTACTTCATATCGATTCATGAATGAAACCCACGAAGGTTAAATAAATAACAGTTTTGAAACAATTAATGAATATAAGAATTTTTAAAGTGGAACTATGGATGTATAATCGTTAGTTCAGTGGACATGTAAAAGTCGCTGATGAATAATGCCCTTGAATAAGTGAAGGAGATTCCCACAGTAATATTAATGAAGTTGATGAGATTATAAGTGGAGGTTTTGTGTATGGATTGTGGAAGATTTTTATGCCATATATATGGAAATATATGATGAATTCTGGGCCTATTTTATGCAATTTAGTGCGTTTGAGCGAGGTATTTTTCCGCTGAGTTTATTGTCCAGGTCCTTTGAAAATTAATCATGTGAAATTACTGTTAAAATTAACAAGAGTGTTAAATAATTTGAGATAACGATTTTGAATGGAGGTTACCGTCACAAATAATAATAATAATAATTATTAAAACTTATTAAACCTGAATACAAGCTTAAATATAACTAACCTTCATTGGTCGATTATATTAACCTGATTTGAGTAATTATCAACCGGATACACGTGTGGTTTAATGTATTTCTAAAATAAATAATATTAATATTGTAAATAATTGTGTAAATATCTTTAACAATAATGTGAAACGAAAGGAATTAATAGAGGCGTGTATAGATTTTTCAATTGTCGTTTGACAATATTATAAACAATTTATAATTGTTATAAACAATTAATGAGCATTTGTTATAAATATTAAGAGTTTTGTTAATATACTCTAAAGAACGCTAATTATACATATGGATTATGTAATTAAACAAGTTTTGGGATTATTAGAGTAATCCAGTAATATTTGATTGGAGCATTTAAAAGATTTGCGTGATAATATTTGAGTTGAGTTGAGGACATTTAAAGTGTTTGAAAAGGAGCTAGGCTCTGAGGTTACGAGCATATGCTAAGGTTAGCTGGACAGGTGGGTCCACTTGACGACGTAGGCATGCGACTTGATGTAGGGTGGATCGCAGCTGGCCTGACAACTGTATGTTAGAGGCCAAGGTCGACTATACAACAGGCTTGCAGTTATAAATAAAGTGTGATGTTTATGAAAGAGGAAAACACTTGCTACATGTCTCGTTCCAATTCCCTCATCCATTCCAAGTGTATTACTATTATTACGTTCTTTATAAGCTAGTGAAAGATAAGATTTTGTATGTAACGTCTACAAGTCCTACAGGAGGACATGATTATATTGACAATGGCTTCTGATTGCTACGTGTTTTTTGTTGAAGTTTGTTAGAATCATTCCCTTTATGTGAAATAAATTATTGTACAGTTTAAAGTTTCTTGTTTCCGTTTTGGTTCATTTTAAATATCATGGTGGAGGTTATTGTGAGGGCATACTTTAAGTGGCAGTTGGCAACCCATACCTGAGATTAATTTGAAGAGGTAAGTAAAGGTAAGTATGAACCCCCGTATATTTTGGTGTGTTCCACAATAATTTCTTGTTAACTGCTGTGCTCTAATCTCGATAGTATCTGTCAGTGCCATTTTCATTGATGTAGCTGTGCCGGTGCGTTTGATTTTTGGCAATCCGATTGAGGGGGCGGATATCTGACAGCCTACTATCCGGGTAATCGGGGACAGTACCAACTATGCCACTGAAGCCGCAAAAAATAAACGAGTACCGTAATAGTTGAAATAAAATTAATATAGGCCTACCAGTGACATTGATTGTTCCATTTTGAGAAAAGTAACGTAGGTGACGCAACAATAGCGGCGCTACAGTTACTGGAAACCAATTCGTGTATTTAGAATGAGGGCCTTCCCCGCGAGACGGGCGGAGAGTGATTAGTCACCGCCAATTGAGAAGCACTTAGCGATAACACATTACTAATGTTATTGGTTTAACGTCCATTTAAATGCTACGCCGGGGTGCCGGAATTTTGCCCCCAAGGGTTTCTTTATCGTGCTGGTAAATCTACTGACACGGCTCCCTCGCATTTGCGCGCCCTCAAATGCCAGCTGACTCCACTAGGATTTGATCGTGCAATCTTGGGCATAGCAGGCGAGAACGTTACCGCTTTGCCAAGTAGCCAGCCTTTTTTTTTAGCCTACTTTGGATTTTTGCAAAACATGAAAGTAGACTTATGATATCTAGGCCTACACGGGTCAAAAATTGTCAGTCTGTCTGTCTGTGTGTGAGTGTGTAACTGTCCTCCCCTATCAATTCAAACACGACGAAACCGAATTGAACAAAATTTAGTACAGAGGTAGCACTAGCAAAGGACACCTCCGTGTGATGTTTTATATCGCCGCCTTTTTTACGAAAATTTAATGGCGGCCACTCAAACGGTCAAAACGTAAAATCAAATTACGACTAAACTAATCATCCGATCTCTACCAAATTTGGTAGCCTAACAACATACCTTCATATACCGGGTGAGTTAGCCGAGGTCGTTGCGGCATGACTGTTGGCAGTCGCTCACATCCGGGAGGCGAGGAGGTTCAAATCCCCCCGCCGGCAACCTTGAAGATGGTCTTCTGTGGTTTCCCATCTTCCTTCCAGGCAAATGCCGGGGTTGGTCCCTAACTATAGGCCACAGCCGCTACCTTCCTACTCCTCGTCCTTACCTACTCACTCTCCTCCCCAACGGTACTTGTAGCTCACCCATTGGGTGTCCGTCTCGAAGCAGCTACAAAACTGGCGAGCCGAACATGTCCTCGGACACTCCCGGCACTAAAAGCCATACGCTAAAAAATAAATAAAAATTACCTTCATATGGGACGCGTCTTGCGCCCAAACTACAAACCAAGACGGTTAAGTTTAGCATAGGAACTTGCATCCGGAAACATACCGTCTTCCCTCTACCCGCAAAAAAAGAACACCACAGCACACTTAAAAAATCTCCTGCATTTCCGGCGCCACTGACTAGAGTACGTACGTCATTGAACGATCACCTGATGTCTCATATTCCCTACAGGTTGTATCCCCAACCTTCTTCCACGAAATGTCATTGGTGCCGCGTACTTGGTATTCTTTGAAGACGAACTGCATGAGTTCTTTTAGACGATATGCCACTGCATGTGCGTCAAAACATGTGGTTTCAGCACGATGGTGCACCACCTCATATTTCACTTGCGTTACGACATCATCTGCACCACAGATTTGGGCAACAGTGGATAAGCTGTGGTGGCCCGATTGCCTGGCCTGCACGTTCACCCGACTTAACACCTGTGGGGTCACATGAAAACCTTGATTTTCGAGTCCCTGTGGAATCCGAGGAAGACCTACTGGCGCGGATTATGGCTGCTGTGGATGTTGGAGGACCAGGGATTGGAGATCGTGTGTACCAGAACAAGGTACGGAGGGACCGTGTGTGTGTTGACGTCGGTGGTCCTGACATCGAGCCCCACCTGTAATTGGACCCAGACGACAAGCAGCAGGAGTCGGACAGAGCGCCGAAAATGTGGGAGCTGCACAGTGGGTCAAAATCGAAATCTAGGAGGACAAAATTATTTATTTTCATAATTAAAAAATCAAAATTTATTACGTCTACAGCATTCTCATATAATTGCCACTCACAATTCTGGGATATAAACGCATCTTGGTGTAAATCAGTCACCACTGTTCGAACAGTCTGAATTGGAGGGTGAATGTAAGTGGCTGTGGTTTGGTTCTCTTTGTGGTTACTGTAATGCTTTAAGATGGAACATGCAGCTGAAGGTATGATCTTTGTAACGTGTTTCAGTTATTAATGGGCGTAATTGTTACGTAATTTTAGTTATATTTGCATTACATAATATTTAAATATTATTTTTAAATGATATTTTCACTAAGATTTTAAGTATGTTGCGTCACTGCGTCACTTTCTACTTAATGTTAAAATGTAGATAAAGTCTCGTAGTTTACGCGTGTTATAAGATTTTTGCATCTTTTCGCAACTTACGTAGTTATTTTACGTTTTAGAAAATGCCGCGCAACCAGTTCTTACACGTTTACAACTGTTTGAAGCACTGGGTTCGACGATTATGTCAAAAGTGGAACTTTATGACTTTGTTAAAAGTAAATTAGAGGTAGAAAATTGTTCTGAAGAGATAACTGAATGCTCTATTCAACTCCTAGTCATAGACAATTTCTTGCATGTGTAGACGTAGCTTTAAAAGGTCTTAACTGATGTTTATTATGGAGTAAACAAATTATATACGTTGTTTTCACTCTAAATTCATGATTAAAACATAAGATAATTTTGTCCCCCTAGATTTCGATTTTGACCCACTGTGAGCTGTGAACGTGTGCTGTGGTGGGTAGTGGGAAGACGATACGTTTCCAGACACAGTTCCTATGCTAAACTTAATCGTCTTGGTTCCCACTACAAACCCTCAGCGGCGTCGGTGGCGTAGTTGGTAGCATGTTGAGCTTTTATGCCCAAGGTCACGGGTTCAAACCCGGCCGAAATCGTCGGATTTTTGAAGTGCGTTAAAAATACCTCAGTATGCCTTCCTTCGGAGGGGAAGTAAAGCCAGCGGTCCCATGTCATAGATTTATGGCATGAAAGAGAACCGTTCACTAACTACACTTGCGGAAGCTAAAATTTGTAGGTTAGTTTCATAACGCTATATTATTTCCAAAGTTCGCCGCCAGGTGCTGACTGTGATGCCATTTAGTAGCCACGCCCGCAGCTAGGTTTCGTGGACGGTAGCATTTGGTAGCAAAAGTAGGAACTACTTGAAAAAAATTAATCGTCTGCAGTCCTTCTACCTGAATCACAGTTTATTTTTAGCGTATGGCTGTTAGTGCCGGGAGTGTCCGAGGACATGTTCGGCTCGCCAGTTTTGTAGTTGCTTCGAGACGGACACCCAATGGGTGAGCTACAAGTACCGTTGGGGAGGAAAGGTGGAATGAAAGGACGAGGAGTTGGAAGGTAGCGGCTGTGGCCTATAGTGAGGGACCAACCCCGGCATTTGCCTGGAAGGAAGATGGGAAACCACAGAAGACCATCTTCAAGGTTGCCGGCGGGGGGATTCGAACCTCCTCACCTCCCAGATGTGAGCGACTGCCAGCAGTCATGCCGTAACCACCACGGCTAACACACACTAATACAGCCATCACAATTAACACCGGTTATCAGACAGATTCTACACGCATCCAAAGTACACGGGGCTACATGACCACGTTGTCGCAGCCCCAACCTACTTGCCCTCAAAGTCTGTAATGGGAATTTAGAAACAACTTGTGACTCAGTAAGTCACTTGTTGGCCTTCCTTGGCAAATCTCGTGTCTTATCTCACTATTCCCAATGTAAACACAAGAAGCTGTCTGAGGAATGTTATCGTGAATTAATCTGTAATGCTTTGGAGTTGTTACAAGGAGAATGTTGACAAGTGTGACTCACCCAAGAGTGATAATTTGATGAACCTTCCACAGACCGACAAATTCCACTAGAACACTTGGATCAAACGCTAATAAGTATAGCTGTCGATCCATTAAACATTTTGATCTGTTAACTGAATGCCTTTAATCGGTTTCACACAGTATCAGTTCGGCTCCCGAGGCCATACGATAATATTATTATTTTAGGGCTCGGATTTTTAGGTGCAAAAAATCGGGAAAATATTTATCTTTTATATATTAAAAATACCTGAAATATGTGACAAAAAAGTAAAAATATTTAATTATAATTTAGTTTATTAATGTGAATATAAACAATATGCAATTTATTCTATGCCTCACTAACTGCTTTTTTTTAGCGTATGGCTTTTAGTGCCGCGAGTGTCCGAGGACATGTTCGGCTCGCCAGTTTTGTAGCTGCTTCGAGACGGACACCCAATGGGTGAGCTACAAGTACCGTTGGGGAGGAAAGATGGGAAACCACAGAAGACCATCTTCAAGGTTGCCGGCGGGGGGATTCGAAGCTCCTCGCCTCCCGGATGTGAGCGACTGCCAGCAGTCATGCCGTAACGACCTCGGCTAACTCGAAGCATTACAATACACGAAATACATCTTCAGGTTGTCCGTCACAAATGACCGACGATTATCGCGAAACTTCTTCTGAATGCGAGAAACTGCGGCATTATGTTTCTTGTCCTCGAGGTGTTGGGTAACTTGAGATCGCTATTCAGCCTTGATTGCTTTCCCACATGGTTGACAGAACAGAACGCCCCCATCAGAAGTAAAAGTATATTTAAATTCTGCAACAGACGATAACTTGTAGTTGTTTCTACTTTAGGCATTGTAGAACTGCCTTACACTTCACAATGCCATAAATGAACTGCATGTGAGTGACACTGGTTCCAGGTAGCTAGAAAAGGGGAGGTCTAGCACGTGTGCAATATGGCTATGGACAAGGAAATCCCCGGCTTCCACAGTGAGTGGGACGGGGCGACACATTAAGAATAACACAGTTGCAAGCAGACATACACTCTGCATGAAGATAAGTTAGTTCACAGGTTCTTCCCCGTTGAAGTAACACAGAACAAAAGTGCAATGAACTGAAAGATCTAGCATACTGATCTTTTTTAAATGTAAACATTATGTGCTTTTATGTGCTAATAAGTGAAAAGAAGGAATTTATGAATTTATAGAAAAAATGCTTAAAATATGTATTTACATAAAAATCCGAGCCCTATTATTATTATAGTTCGAGCAGTGAAAACCTTTGAATAATATATTTTAAAATGTTAACAATCCCATTTGCTATGACGGAAGATATTTTTTTTTATTTGCGAATTGACCACTTCGGATCACGCTACAATTTCATTTTTTCTTTGCCTGAAGTTTCCTCTTCCTCCAGTACTCCTTCATATGGGCGCTATGCTGTTTCTTCTGCTCATCCGTCCAGGCTCTTCCCTTCTTTGTGGTTCTTGTGACGTGAAACCCTTCCAAATTTTGAATCATGTGCCGAAATGTTTCCCTGTTTGACATCTGAACTTCCTGGATGTTGGAATTTTCGAGATCTTTTCGAACTTCCTTAATCCATGTCGTTGTTGTCTTCTTGTTCCACAGGTAGTCGAATAACTGTTTGGTTAGTCTAGTTTTGTCCATTCTGTACAAGTGTCCGAGAAACGATAACCTCCTCTTCTTCATGGTCTCAGAGATTCTCTCCACATTTTTATAGACTTCATTGTTGCTCCGAAGTTTCCAGCCGGTTTCAGTCTGGACTTGGCCCATGATTTTCCGTAGTATTCTTCTTTCTAGGATCTCTAGCTTCTCCAACTTGTAATTCATCGAGAGGCATTCGCTGGCATACAGGCATTCTGTTTTTACTACAGTGTTGCAATGTTTTAGTTTGGCATTCCATGAGATGCATTTCTTGTTGTAGATATTTTTAGTTAGCCCATAAGCTCTTTCCATTTTTGAGATACGATCTTCTACAGCAGCTTTCTCTAAGCCGTTCTCTTGTTTGGTTTCACGGAGGTATTTGAAGATATTATAATTATAAATTTTAATTGTGAAACTCGGAAACCAGGTAACAGAGAGCTTTGACGTAATTACAGGACCGAGACAAGGGGATAGAATGTCACCGATATTGGTCAACCTGGCACTCGAAAAGGTAATAAGGAAAACCTTCCATGACATCTTCGAAGGAATCCAAGTAGAAAGTGAGAAGACCACACAATTTGCATACTCCGACGACGTGGCCCTCTTATCCAGATCAAAGGAAGAACTGACACAGTTGACTAAAGTCATGGAGGCTGCAGCAAGCAAGATAGGTCTGCAAGTAGTTGGTTCGTAAGTTTAGGGGCTGCGACAACGCGGTCTTGTAGCCCCGTGTACTTTGGGTGTGTGTAGAATCTGTCTGATAACCGGTGTTAATTGTGATGACTGTATTAGTTTGTGTTATCTGTTTTTTTTTTTAATTTAAGTACTGCAACTTACAATTTTTCAAATAGTTCCTACTTTTGCCGCCAAGCGCCACCGTCAACGACTACTAGTGCAGAACTTAGCTACCAGACGCCACCGCAGTCCGCTCTTGGCAACGAACTTAGAAACCTAAGAGCGTTGTTAACATTCTTAACCTATCCGATTTAGTTTCACACAGGTGCAATTAGTGGAAGGTTCTTTAACATGCAGGTAAATGAGTCGAAAACAGATTACCTGGTGATGAGCCGAAATTCAAGGAAACCATGGGAGCCATTGATAGTTGGGACAAACTCCTACCGGAGAGTTCATGATTTTAAGTACTTAGGCGTTATTTTTGTAGAGAATGCATCATATCAGGCAGAGATTAATGCGAGGATCTTAGCCAGAAACTGCTCTTAAACAATTTCAGTCATCTTCTTAAGTCCCGCAGCCTATCGAGAAAGTTCAAACTCCAACTATACAAGACACTAATTCAGCCTGTAGTGCTGTATGGAAGTGAGCCCTGGAGCACTCGAAAAGAGATTTCAATAATCTCCTTGTTTTTGAGCGGAAAGTTTGAGGAAGATCTTTGGTCCCGTTCAAGATGAGGACACTGGTAAATGGAGTATACGTACAATCGAGAGCTAGATGGCATGTAAAAGACCCCAAACATCGTAGGACTAATGAGAAGCAAACGTCTGGCATGGGCAAGCTATGTCACTAGGATTAACACATGCCGATGGCCTCTGAAACTGCTCAATTTTGTTCCTCATGGAAGAAGACCACTGGGTAGGCCAAGGAAAAGATGGAAGGACGGAATCCGTGAAAATATGCGACAGATTGGAATAGAGTATGACTGGCAACAGAGAGCACAAACAGAATCAAGATGAGGAGAACCCTTGTAGCGGCGCGTGGTCCACTGGGCCTGATCGCGTAAAGTAAGTAGTAAATTAAGTAATTGTATTGGTGGCGTGAAAAAAAAAAAAGAGCATTTAAGTTAATAATATTATTTAAAATATATTTGAATATCAATTATTTAATGACACAAGAGTTTGAAGTTGAAGTTCACAGTTACTTACAGTCACACTTCTTTGCTCCAGGACTTCAAACATGTCAGTAAGTTGACAACCTCAGAACTAAGGTCTGCCCTTCTCTTAGTAACAATATTTCCAGCGTCACTAAACACTCTCTCACACGGAACTGAAGTGGCTGGAATGCAAAGCAATTTTTCCGCTATGCGTATGAGATGTGGAAGTTGGACTGAATGTATTTTCCACCATTGTAGAGGGACTGCGAAGTCATCTTCTTGTTCCTCCAACGACTTCAGTAATTAGACAATAATAGCCTGTCCGATATTTCCTTTCCTATTGTTTGTAAAAGCTGTAGGCAAATCCCTCATTTTAGAAGAAAGCAATTAAGGAGATATTATCGCTTTTATCTTTCTGAAGCAAAGGCATTAGCATTAGCTAACTTTAATGACCTGTCAATCTTACAATAGCTGATGCTAGCGCCAAATGGCAAATAGTAACACAATGCAAAGGTTTTGTGCTACGCAAAACAATTACTTTTCCTAGACCACACTACTGTTTTAATCGATACGATTAATAGAATATTTCGACATCTCTACTAATAAGCGTTCCAATCTTTGGTATTCCTCACGTTCCAGATAGTTATTATTTTAATAGTGGCTTCGGTGCCGTAGTTGGTAGCATGCTGAACAGCTGTGCCCAAGATCGCGGGTTCAAACCCGGCCGAAGTCGTCGGATTTTTTAAGAGCATTAAAAATCCTTCAGTATGCCTTCCTTCGGAGAGGAAGTAAAGCCGGTGGTCCCATGCCATAGATTTATGGCATGTAAAACATCCTTTCACAGACTAAACTTGCGTAAAGCTAAATTGTTAGGTTAGATTTCGTCGCAACGCTCTATCAAAGTTCCAACGTTCACCACTAGGTATCATTGATAACTGGTAGCGAAAGTTGGAACTACTTGAAATTGAACGAAACTTGTGACTCACCCTAATAAGGGTGTCCGCTGGAAGCAGCTATAGACTCAGGCGAGCCGAACATGTCCTCGGACACTCCCGGCACTCATACGATAGATAGATAGGTTATTTTTAATGATTTTTTGACGATTATATCCTTGTATTTTAGAAATCCTCTCTAAAACGAAGGTATTCTTCCTTAGTTTCTCTGTTCACGAATTAGATCCCCATTCTTATGTCAAAGGAAGCGTGATATCTTTTTGTCAACCTCTCCCAGGGACCCCAGCTGAGTCCAGCATTTCTTCCACTTACTCTTCTCTACCATGTTCCTTGTCAACCTCCCTTGACCCAGGGACGTATATATGGGGGGAGCTACAGCAACTCCAGCCCCCGCCCCGAAAAAAATCCAATAAAAATTAAGAATGTTTTGCTTTGGTAAAAGCATAAAATAATTGTGAGTTTGGTTGTACCCTAATCTTAACTTATTGGATAAGTTATAAACAATATTAAAATTAGACTAACTCGTGGTGTAGCGGCTAGCATTCTTGGCTGCCACTCCGGAGGTCCGAATTCAATTCCTGGCTCTGCCAAGAAATTTTAATTGTGGTCTGAGGGTTGGAACGAGGTACACTCAGCCTTGTGAGGCAAAACTGAGAATTCCCCAGTACGGTACTTTTGAGATATAGGCCTACATTATCTGTTTGTAAAAAAAAAAAAAAAAAAAAAAAAAAAAAAAACCAACTACTGTTTACCTGCTTAATAGGAGGCCATAATAGAAAATTCATATTTTTTTTAAATTTAGTCAATTTACCCTCTAGGTTGGTGGTTCCCACGGACTCAGCGAGAGAACTCACCACTACCGCCACTTGGGCAGTGTCCTGGAGCCTGGAACACCTGGTCGGGATGGATACAACTGGATAGGTGTGATCAGCACTTCGCCCAGGCGGCCTCACCTGCAAAGTGAACAGGGGCCTCATGAGGGATGGGAAGGGAAGGAAGATTGGGATGGAGAGGCGAGGAAGAGGGAAGGAGGCGGCCGTGGCCTTACAGTAGGTACCATCCCGGCATTTGCCCGAAGACGAAGTGGGAAACCACGGAAAACCACTTCGATGATGGCTGAGGTGGGAATCGAACCCCCTCTACTCATTTGGACCACCCGAGGCTGAGTAGACCCCGTCCCAGTCCTCATACCATTCTTCAAATTTCGTGGCAGAGCCGGGAATCGAACCCAGGACCTCCGGGGCGGCAGCTAACCATGCTGACCGCTACGCTACGGAGGCGACAAAACATTCATTAAGTATAAAATTGTACTTGTGTGTTGTGTTGTATTTTAGAACCTTTTTTGTATTGCCAGTAATTGTAGGCTATATAAACTTACAATTTTACAATTAACAGTTATCTAAAATAATTACTCTAAGATATTGATTGATATTGATATTTCTGGATATTTTGCGGTGACAATCCCCTGAGAATACTCACAATTTTCCAGGATAGTCAGACAGCCCCCCCCCCCCCACTCCCTTACCCCTCGCCCCGAAAAAAAAATTATATATACGCCCCTGCCTGGACCAACTCTCGTTCTCCCCTGACCCCGATGGTATTAAGGTATCCTAAGGCTAAAGTGTTTTTTACTTTCCCGCCTTAATCGGCCCTTGTCTGAACTTTCTTGATACCCTCATTCTTCGGGGATTCAGACCTCTTGTTCTATATTCTTCGGACCACCTCATGGTGTAGCGGCTGGCAATCTTGACTGTCGTCCTGGAGGTCCGGGTTCGATTCCCGGCTCTGCCAAGAAATTTAATTCTGATCTGAGGGCTAGAACGTAGTACATTGAGCATCGTAAGGCAAAAATAAGAAGGAGTGAATTCGATTTCTACCTCAGCCATGCTAGAAATAGTTTCCGTGGTTCTCCACTTCTACTCCCGGCAAATGCCGGTATGGTACCGGTATCGAACTTAAGGCCATGACTGCCTCCTTCCCAATCACCTGAATTACAATTACTAATGCAGATACCACAAAAACACAGGTTATCAGACGAATTATACACACTTCCAAAAACAAGGGGTTACATCACCACGATGTCGCAATGCCCCCGAGTATCCCCACACCCCCACCAGGCAAATGCTGGGATAGTACCTTACTTCAAGTCTCGGGGCGCCTACCTCATCTCTGTCCCTAACACAGTAACACAGTCATCCCATAAATACAGGTTAAGGAGAGAAATTTCACCCCCCCCCCTCCTCCCAGGGGCTCACAACTTGTGGGACGTGGGTTGGCGACCACGGGACCTAAGCTGAGTGCTGCATTGCTTCCACTTACTTGTGCCGGGTTCCTCTCCGTGTTCTTTCCTCTCGACATCCCTTGGTCAACTCTTGTTCTTTCCCGACCCCGATGGTATTAGGGTATCCGAGGCCTAGGGAGTCCTTCACTTTTCCGCCTTAATTGGCCCTTGTCTCATCTTTCCTGATCCCTTATTCTTCGAGGGGTCAGACCTCTTGTTTTCTTTTCATTTTAACTCCTGCCTTCTGCTCAAGGCACTAAAGGAGGCAGGGTGTGTGTAGCCCTACCACTTATGATGCACCCTGGATAGTGCTACACGCTCAAGGGCTCACGTCTGGTGAGTTCGGGCGTTGGCGACCCCGAGGGCTTCCTGAGCTGGGTCCGATTTTTCTCCTTCTTCCATTGCCTCTGTGGCAGGCCCTCTCCTCATTCCTCTCTTCCTTTCTTGGCTCTCCTACCTTCCAAGTCCCTCAATTCTCATTCTTCGAGGGTTGAGGGCATTTCCTTTCCTCCTGTCTTTTATTTACCTTCTTCTCCTTTTGTTTCCCACCTCCAGTTCTAGTTTGTAAGAGAGTGGTTAGTTTTACCGTCGACCAAAGTATTACGTGTACTCGAGTTTGAAGGTGGTTTGTGAAGTAACCAATAGACCTACATAAAATCCAATACCATCAACATTTTCGTTGTTCTATTTTACGTTAGTTCATGTAGGTTTGGATTTTTAATTTATATTTTAATATTTTTTTTTATCGCAGTTGGAACACAAAAAGTGCACGTTTTTAAGCGTGTTTCAACCATGCGTCACATTTAAGAATTATTATCTCAAAAACCCGTCATCAGATCGAATCCAAATTTTAACACAATATACATTGCAATGTTGTATAACTGGTGTATTAATTTCACAATTTTGTGTGTCCAAGAAACAAAGTTGTTATCATTGTTGTAAGGTAACTTTTTCTCGGCTCGGGGTGGTTGGAAAATGTAGTTCTTGGTTGCGTTGTAATCGTTATACATCAAAAAGTTATGCTGTATGACTGTGAAATACGTAAATCAATTCACTTATTTTATATCGGTTTGTATTTGTACGAGGAAATAACACATGGTCCACCATTTAGCCGCTCCCGGAAAAGCTGTACAGCGTTGCGAAGATGGAGCCCATCACTTCCGAGCGAGACCCGCCATGATGCGTGTGGGCACCATTTCGGCAACGCTGTACAGCTGTTCCGTGAGCGGCTAGCAGGTGAAACATGTGTTATTTCCCCGTAGAAATACAAACCGATATAAAATAAGGGAATTAATTTACGTATTTCACAGTCATACAGCATAACGTTTCGATGTATAAGGATTACAATGCAACCAAGAACTAAATTTCCCAACCACCCCGAGCCGAGAAAGAGTTACCTTACAAAAATGATAACAACTTTAGTTATTGGACACACACAATTTTGAAATTAATAAACCAGTTATACAACATTCCAATGTATATTGTGTTAAAATTTGGATTCGATCTGATGACGGGTTTTTGAGATAATAATTCTTAAATGTGACGCATGGTCGAAACACGCTTAAAAACGTGCACTTTTTGTGTTCCAACTGCGATAAAAAAATATTAAAATATAAACTAAAAATTCCAAACCTACATGACCTAACGTAAAATAGAACGACAAAAACGATGATGTTATTGGATTGTATGTAGGTCTATTGGTTACTTCACAAACAACCTTCAAACGTGTGTGCACATAATACTTTGGTCGACAGTAGTGTAGGTTTCATTTGATCATCTTACATTTTCACAATCACCCAAACCATTAGGGGCCGATAACCTAGATGTTAGGCCCCTTAAAACAACAATTATCATCATCATATTGTGTTTGAAGTGGGTCTTGATGTTTGCCCAGTAGTCACGCATTCTCTAGCTGTGTTGTTCCTTTTTCTCCTTTGTCCGTGAGCACCTGTCTTTTTCCTTGCTGGTTGTCCTGGAACTTCATTAGCTTTAATTTACTCCCGAGAGACGTTCGATCTTTTATGTCTTTTCTGTAACTCCCAGCTCAAGCAGATCTTTATGCACTTCTGTTAGCCATGGTGACTGGGTCTTCCAGTAAGTGAGAAGCTGGTTGGTGGGAAGCATCCTGGTGACGTGTCCATAAAATGCTAGACATCTCTTCCTGGCCACGTCTGTAATTCTTTCAGAGTATCTATAAAGCTCCTGGTTGGGTCATCTTTTGTATTCACTCTCTTCCTTGACTGGTCCAAATATCTTCCTCATTATTATTTAATATGAGGCATTCAGAGGCATATAAGGCTTCAGGGTGGATGACTGTCTGATAGTGCTTCATTTTGGTGTTGCGGGAGAGGCACTTCTTATTGTAGGTGTTCATTGTGTCCTATTATTAATATTTTTAACACAAAAGAAATCAGTTGTGGGTAACCTAAATCCTTTTACAGTATAGCAGTTTGTACACCAACCAATATACTTAGGACAATGTACCAGTAGCCTATAAGGTATCATCAATGGTATTGATGAAGAAGGGTTCATATTTCTGAAAACCAAATACAATACAGTATATTTCCCCAATCGCCTTGATCTACTCGATGAAGCAAACGAAAGAAAAAGAAAATATTTGAAAACAAACGCAATTGAAAACAATAGCAAACTCCCAAAAAAGTAAACTTACAAAATAAAACAAAAAAATAGTATAAAAGCTAATAAAACAATTACGAAAGAAAGCAAGAAAAAGCAAAAAAAAAAGGCGAAAGAGGATAAAACAAAAACTTAAGCTAAATCTAAAGAAGCAGGATAAAATAAACAAGAGAATAAGCAAATGCAAATTTTGAAAACAAAAACAAAAGCAATGAAAAACAAAAATAATAATAAAATCCTGAGCAAAAAGGTAAAATACAAATAAGCAAATAAATCAAACAAAACAACGTACAATCTAATGTCAAATAAAAACGAAATCCAAAGAAAAAAATCGAAAGTATGAAAACCAAAATAGTCTATACAATACAGATAATCTAAAAAAAGAACAGGCAAAAATGTGAAAGGAGGAGTTAATACAAAAGAAAAGCAAAATGAATACCAAAAGCAAAATACAAGGAATGCGAAACAAAAGCAAGACAGTAAAACACACAACCAACCTCACCAAAGTAAAAATAAAAAATAAAAAAACAATATATGATCAAAACACAAAAGCAAAATATAAAGCAGCAGAATAAAATAAACTAATGATAAAATGAACGTAAAAGCAAAACACAAAAAGCTAAAGCAAAGCAAAGAAAACAATAAACAAAATGAATAGCAAAATAAAAGTTGAAGAAATTAAGAGCAAAATCCAAAACAAATGCTAAAGCAAAAATAAAATGAAATGCAAAAAGAACAATATGCAAAAGAAAAGAAATAACTCGAAAATTCAAAAGAAATTCAAAGGTTAAAGTCAAAACAGGACCAGAAACAAAATTAAAATTAGGAACAAAACAAAATGAATCCAATGTGAGAACATGTAACTATCTAACTAAATGTAATAATAGTTCTGTCACATAGAGGATCGCACATCTATGTAGAGTGTAGACCTACGTTACAAGGTGGCGATGTTGAGGTAGCGAGTTAGCTGAGTCTGACCTAGACTGAGAAATGGCGCGACACGATGGTAAATAGCTTTCAGAAGACAAGTACTGTAGTTAATGAATGAAGGGATCCCACTTAGCGTACGCAAGAACATCGGCGAAAGTTTACGATTGGACTTTCACTCGAGCGTGGGAGCTGGGAGGCTTCAACATTCAAATTGATAATTATGCATCGTATTGCTTCTGTTCTGCTGGTGGGAACTTCTTCTCATGGGTTTACAATATTAACAGAGCTTGATAAGGGAACAAATTAGTATTCACTTTACTACGCGAAAGTATTTGCCTACACTCTCCAAGTGATAAGTCATACACATACCCTCCGTGTCAAACGACTTGTCCGGCTCCGTGGCTAAATGGTTAGCGCGCTAGGCTTTAGCCCGAAGTGCCACGGGTTCGATTCCCAGGTGAGTCATCAGGGATTTTAATCTCCTGGGGTAAATTCCCGTGGCTCGGGGACTGGGTGTATGTGACGTCTTCATCACTACTTCATTTTCATTACGACGCGCAGGTCGCCCACGTGTGTCAACTAGAAACACCTGCACTCGGCCTCTCCGGAGGCCACACGATCATTATCATTATTATTATTATTATCTAGGTTGCCACGGTGGGTGAGTGGTTAACGTGTCAGTCTACTAACCCCAAACTTGCAGGTTCGCTTCTGGCCGTGGTAAGTGATTTTTTTGAAATGCGGTAAATATACGACACGCATGCCATACGATGTTGGCATGTCAAAGAACCCATTTGCATTCAGTAGGCCGTGTTCATGATGGCAAAATTAATCTCGGGAGTTTCCGCCAACACAAAGTTCCTCATTTCTCTACTAGAAAGCGGTATAGCGTCAAGGAGCATAGATATCTAACCTCCTTGACATTCATAGCGCTCCAAGGAGCATTAAATTCGACACGCAAGCTGCCCTCTGGTTGTCAATTAACAAAGCTTTCACCCGGCATCCGAGGCCATACGATATTGTTATTATTATTAACACCTGTCACCCACTCAAATGGAAATTAAAATGTGCTCCTTTCAATGGTTCATTCGTTATGGTGTTTGAAGGCATTTTTCAGTGTTGCCTTAGTAAACAAATGTTTGGTGCTTTTCAGTAAACACGACTGTACCCTAACGAGATAGGTTATAAGTTATAAGCGTACATATTGTAAATATTCACCCTTATTTACATACATAGATTTTATAGCGTAAGTGTAAAGGATCTGATGATGATCGCTTGACGATCAAAACTGGTCATCCAAGTGTAGGCCTACTTATTAATCTCATCGTGTTTACCGACTGAAAAGCACCAAACTTTTCATTTGGTTTATTTGTTATGTTTCTTCCTTTTGCCCTGCCAAAGTTTTCCACACCGTTTCAATGTCCTACGAACACTTGTTTGTCCGGGAAGCTCTTGCAAGTAGCGTAAGTTTAATTATAACCACCCTGTATTTGTTTTTGTTTGGGCGTCCAGTCTTCCGATTGGTTTGATGAACCTCCCCATGCTCCCTGAGCTAACCGTTTCTTCTCTACATAGGGGCAGATGATCTCGTAATTCCGCCCCTTAAAACAACAATAACTAACTAATATCTCTACAAAGCTACCACACCCTACAGCTAACATAACTCTAACCTAGGTCTACCCCTACAGTTCTTGTCCTCGACCCTTCCTTTCATAATTAAGTTTGCTATTTCTGAATGTCTTAAAACGTGTCCTACCAACCTATTTGTTCTCTTCATTAGCAGTCGCTAGAAACATCTCTCCTCTCTCACTCGTCTTATTACAGTACCTCTTCATTCTTTACTCTATCCACCCATCTAATCTTCATCATTCTCTTGTAACACCACATTTCAACTGCTTCAATTCTTCTCTTTTCTGCTGCGCCAAAAGTCCAAGTTTCACTTCCATAGAGCGCTACGCTCCAGAAAAAAAAAGGCTTTCAAAAATTACTTTCTAATACCTAAATCTATATTTAATGTCAACAGATTCGTTTTCTGTAGAGAAGCTTTCCTTGCCTGAGCTATCCTACTTTTTATATCCTCTTTATTTCGTCCATCAGTGGCTATTTTCCTACTTAATCTCCTACTTTCTTTAGCTTTTCACCTGCCAATTTCTGATTGCTTTCGGCTGCATTAAATTTTGTTTGTCTTACATATTGTTGATTTTCATCATGAATATTGCGCAATAGGGAGGCGAGAAGGCAGCTAAACGTCACCTGAGAAGGTCACAATCTGAAACACTTTGTTCATCCTAAATACTTAGGAGTAAAGCTGGATCGCGCGCTAACCTATAAACAGCATTGCATGGACACCAAAAGGAAGGTATGCACCAGGAACAACATCGTTCGGAAGCTCACAAACACCAGATGGGGAGCTCAGCCTAGTGTCCTGCGTACAACTGCCCTTGCTCTGAGTTTCTCTGCTGTAGAATATGCTGCCGCAGTCGGGAGGAACTCTGCTCATGCCAACCAAGTAGATGTTGCCCTCCATGAGACAGGCCGCATTGTGACATGCTGTCTACGCCCAACATCTGTCGATAAGATCTAGTTTCGGTCTGACTAGTGTGTTGTACAGGTGGATACACGTGCTTATGTTTTTGAATGGTTTTGTATCCCTGATATCAACTCCAAGTGTCTTGTTTGAGTCAGCTATTATTTTCAGTACATGGGGGGTGCACCTACTAGCAATTTATGCTGTCAAAGATGCTAATGGTTGAATATTTCAGCCACATTTTCTTTTGGAAGTGTTAATATTTTGGAAAACCAAATATTATCTCTTTACCTCCTTGACCTAAGGTGATTAAAAATATATTATTTCTAAATAGAAACAATTAAAATTAAAAAGTAAAAAATATGACATTAAAAGATTGAATTAACATAAATATGCTTGTAAGAAATTAAAAGAATAAGATTATAAATAAGATTACAAAAGATAAGTACCTTAGCTGAACGGCGTAAGCAAGCAGTGACAAAATTCAGATATATAAATCGTTATATGAGAGATAATACCGTGCAAACAAGCGAAAAGTGATAACGCTGTGACACTGACACGGGAAACATCAAGGCAGAGCAAATACTAAAGGTAAAGTGCAATTATAGAAGCTAAATATGTCATACCAACGTCAGGGAAATAGTTAGGTTAGAGTTGAACAAATTACAGCAGTTTACAAACGACACACATCAATAGAAAACTCTACCGAAAGCCTTACAACAGGCGCCGCATCCAATACAAATTAGACCCGCATGACACTATTCCATAAGCAACAAATCTACATCGCCTGTCGAGATTGCAACAAGAAATTTTACCAAAAGCCTTACTGCAAGCGCTACACACAGTACAAATTAGACCCGCATGATATTGCTCCATAGGCGACAAATCCACATCACCTGTCGCGATCGCAACAAGACATTCGCACAATTCTCATAAACTTCAAGATGGCGACCGAGTTAGAAGCACGTTTAGAAGGAGCTCTCAAATTTATTGAAAATACTGTGAGTAGCGGTGGATACTTAAATAAGGTGAACAGAGAAGATTTGCTCAAAGCGGTAACTGACATCAGGTCATATATCACAGAAATGAAAATGTCAGTGGAAGTTACAAACGGCGAAATGGAAAATGTCATGAATGCAACAAAGGAGGTTATGAGCGTGCAAAGAGATAACATCATACAGGAGGAAGACTGTCTGTTGGCGGAACAGCTAGTGACAACTGGTGGTCAATCTGCACACCACGGAATCAAACATCAGCACCTAGTGGCACCTGGCGGTCATAGAGAAAGATCATCTGTGGTTGCATATCCAAGGCCTACTTCAGCTGAAAAACTCTGCAATACTAGATTCTCTCAACAGGGGGATAATCACATGTGCGAAACCTGCAGTCTACGTCTGAAATCGAACGGAATGGCCCCAATGGAGACGAGCAACCAAGGAATAAACAACGAAGTAAAAGAGTTAGCATTGGAAAACAAAAAATCATATGATCACATCCAAGAAAAACTTGAAGAACTATCTGATAACCTCATGAAGAAAATGACCTTAATTCTCGAGACACAACTGCAACAAGCAGATATACTAGCAAAACAACAAGTCTCGTGCTACTCAAAAATTCAAGACACTACCGAAAAACCAACAACAGCAACGCCGCTGCACCCCCCAACCATCAAACCACAATCACCAGACACACAAACCACCACAGCAGAGTCAACAAATAAACACAACTATCGATACGAAACCAGATCACTATCAAGCGTAGAATGGCCGGGATTACCCAACAAAATTATCAACCGTGACACTACAACACAAGGAGAGACGAGAAGACCAGACAATACAGAAAACATATATCAGCAACAGAATCAACCACGAAATAGTCAGCAATACCGATCACCATCTAACACAGTAATCGGCACTGGAACAGAGAACGACGATCTACAAGCGGAAGGGAAAACGGCATGGCTATTTATTGGGAAGCTGAAGAAAGAAACGACCTCGGAGACGGTAATAAACTATCTAAGAAAGAAAGGAATCCGAGGGGACGTCAGCTGCGAAGAGACCGCCATAAGAGGAGACTCCAAAGCGTACAAAGTTGGCATCCCTTTTGACTGCCTAGAAAGGACATCCAACCCCGAATTTTGGCCAAATAGAGTAATTGTGCGTCGATTTCGATTTCGCCTCCGCAGAAGAAGCGAAGGCGCATCTCTCGAATAACTGCATTAACATGCTCCTGTGGAACGTAGAAGGGTTTAAAGGACTACTGAAACTAACCCCAGGAAACACATTTGAAACATCTGACATACTAATCTTCACAGAGACATTCCTAACGACACCTATTGATATAGAAGGTTTCTACTCCATCCACTCTCTAGCAAGAAAACCTACAGAAGGAAGGCCATCAGGAGGTGTATCTATCCTCTATAAACCATGGATAGGACCCTTAAAGACCTTACATATAGAAGAAAACCTCATAATAGCGAAAGCAAACAACTTCACGATAATAGGCACTTATGTACGCCCCAACACTGATACCGAGGAAATAATGGAACTCCTCACGCTCTCACTACGGAAAGTTGCAAACCCAGAAGAAACCATAATACTAGCAGGAGATATGAACAGTAGACTAGACAAACCCGATACGAAATGTAAAACTGTCCTTACATTCCTTACAGAAGAAAATTTCAAAATAGTAAATGAGCCAAGACGCAAAACTTACTTTGCCCATAATGGCAGTAGCACAATTGACCTCGTGTTCCACAAAGGAAACGATATTGAAATTTTAGAACAAAAGAGTCTATGGACTTCACCAGTAACCCCACTAAGAAAACACATCCCAATACAGACCAAATTCTTACTCAAAACTCCAAAGAAAGTTGTTCCGAATTGCGTCAAGACCATCATATCCAGACACCTTAACATGGCAGCACTACAGCGACAACTAGGAAAAGTACCTGAAGCAGAAAAGACAATCAAGGAAAACGACCTAAATTCAGCCCTAACAAGAATTAACAAGATACTAGGAGCAAGTATAACCCACAAACAGATTACAAGGAAAGCTCAACCGTGGTTTGATAAGGAATGTTATGCAGAAAGACAAACTACACTAAAGGCGCTACATATAGCTAGAATCTCGTCAACACCAGAGGACCTAAGAGTATATGGGGAAACACGGAGATATTACAAGAATCTCCTAAAACGTAAACGCTTTCAATACATAGAAAAAGAAGGTGAGAGGATCGCCAAAGAAGCAATGAATGATCCATACATAGCCATCAGACCAAGAAGATCGTCAAAATCTAGCAACGTAGAAATAGGAATATGGGAATCGCACTTCACTCTCATCCTCAACGGTACAGGTCAACAAGCGGCATATGAAATTGAATGTAGAGATCAACACGAAGAAATACTCCCCATCACTAAAACAGAGGTTTTGGACATAATCAATGCTACGAAATGTAACAAGGCTGCAGGACCAGACGGGTTTTTCAACGAACATCTAAAGGAATCGGCACAATACCTATCAGAACTATGGTCCAAGCTCTTTACCAAATGCCTAGAAACAGGAAATATTCCCGAAGAATGGAGAAAATCGACCATTAAAACTCTCTATAAAGGAAAGGTGAAACCAACGACCCCAACTCGTACAGAGGAATTGCACTGGAAAGCAACACCTTCAAGTTACTGACAAGAATTCTAACCAACAGGATAGTATATGAAGTCGACTCCAAGATACCGGAGGAACAATTCGGCTTTAGACGAGGAAGAGGAACCTTGCACGCAATTCAAAATCTGTTAAATGACATAGAGGAAGCAAAACGACTCCAAAAGGGAAAGTTTTATGCAGTCTTTATAGACTATACAAAGGCCTTCGACCTAATTGACAGAAGAAAGCTCACATCGAAACTTCAAAATATCATCGGAAATCACAATCCTTTAACAATCTTAGTAAAAAATATCCTGGCATACAACCAGATCACCATAGATGACGCAGTAAGCAAAACAAAGGAAATCACCCAAACTAATGGAGTGTTGCAAGGCGACCCCCTCAGTCCCATACTGTTCAATATTGCCACAGCCGATGTAACAACAGCAATCCGAGAGAAATCAAAGGACGCGGTGATCTACATATATGCGGACGACATGGTCCTAGGATCACCAAATAAGGAAGAACTCCAACACGCCTTCTCAGCACTGGTAGAATGGGCAGGAAATAACAGTCTGAAAATAAACTGGACAAAAACCCAACAGATGGTTTTTCGGAAAGGTGGGCGTGTAGCAGCAAACGACAACTTGCAATATGAAGAGGTCAAAGTGGAAATAGTGAATGCAGTTAAATACCTTGGGATCACTTTACAGACTACCGGAACATTCAGACTACACATCCAAGACAGAGCAGTGGCTTGCTTGAAAGCCATGTACGACATTATCAATCTACAGCAGCTATCCTTAAAAACAGCTATGCATCTGTTTGACGCAAAGATCCTACCAATCCTCACGTACGGGATCCACTTGATATGGGACCGACTAACGAAGAGAGATCTGGCCACCATCGAAAGAGTTAAAGCCCAATTCCTGAAAACCTTAATGGGCATCTCAAAATACACGCGCTCCCGCCTAACATATGAATTAGCACGGGAACCCTTCCTCGTCGAAGAAATAAGAACAAAATTACAGCTTCCATCAACAAAGAATGCTGAAGCGCACCTAGCAGAGAGAAGAGAGAAGAGAAAAGGCATTCCGCTAGAATTTTACAGCACGGATGCCATGATCAACCGGAACTGGACCAGCGCCAATCAGAAACTAAGACATGTGGTGATAAAGTTAGCAGTGCATGGGTACCACCATAAAATATGTAAAAACATGTCCTACCACGCCCCAAATGAACTCTGCGTGTGCTCGTTATGTGACCAGTTCTGTGACACATATCACATCACACGATGTAAAAATAACCAGAAATCACTCTGTGATTATAGCAAGGACTAACATTTAAAATGAACAAAGCATCATACAGTGTTGCTCTATTTCACAAATAACATTCAATTCACAATATAATGACTGGTCATGAATGAATGCTTTAATGCACACATTCCTGATTGATTACTGGATCATGATGTTTTTCACATCAATTAACTCTTTATAGCATGTTTGTTTCACTAGTGTAAATCTATGTTATGCACATTCGTGCGCTTTTCTGTTAATAATAAGATCTTTCCGCTGATGGGAGTAGCACCTCCAGAAGTTAGAAGACAATTAGCGGCAGAAGTAGAGAAGAAAAAGCAAGAAACAGATCCAAGACATCCAATGTATGGACTTGATGTCCATCCACCTAGGCTAAAATCAAGAAAGAGCTTCCCCCAAACAACAATATCCATTCCTTCCTCAGCTGAAGCTCGCCGAATTGAACTTTGGAAAACAAAATCACCGGGAGGATCGTGGGGAATGAAGGAGAAGCCGGCAGCTGGCTACCATCTACAATACGAATCTTGGAAGACGCTAAACAGACTGAGAACTGGTGTGAGTTGGTGCAAAGGCAATTTAATGAAGTGGTGATACAGTACTGAAGAACTTTGTAAATGTGGTGAAAGACAAGACCCTGAGCACCTTCTGAATTGCAGCATGTTATCAAGACCATGTGCTATGCATGACTTGATAGAAGCTAATGACTGTGCCATTCTAACAGTTGAACACTGGAGAAATGAAATTTAGTGTAATTTATATATATATATATATATACTAGCTGACCCGGCAGACGTTGTCCTGCCAATCAAAGAAAGTGTTGTAACTTCGTTTCTTGAAGTGCTTTTGGATACACATTTTTTTTCAATTTCTGTTAACTGCCTCTAAACTATCGTGAAATGAATTCACTAATCTAGAAACATTCGTGAGAGCGTGCACAACAACTCTCCAAAGTTTCATCGCAATCGGATAAATGGCATATAACGCATACGGGATTTTGTTTAAATGATTCGTGCGCAGTCACCCATTTGTTTAATCTACTCGTGCTCTACCAACTGTGAAATGGATTTACTATGTTAGAAAGCTTCACGTAAGTGTACACAACAACTCGTCAAAGTTTCATCGCAAACGATGAATAGTATATGAACGCATACGGGATTTTGTTGGAACGCTTCACGCGTCGTCACTCATTTGTTACATCTACTCGTGCGCTACCAATATTGTAAAATGGATTTACCAAGCTGAACACCTTCCCTGGCGTGTACACAACAACTCATCCATGTTTTATCGGAATCGGATGAATGGCATATGAACGCATATGGGATTTTCTTTAAACGATTCGCATGCCATCACTCATTTGTTGAATCTACTCATGCGCTACTTATTAAAAACTGGATTTACTAAGCCAGAAACCTTTCCTGGAGTGTACACAACAATTCACCAAAGTTTCATCGGAATCGGATAAATGGTATATGAACACCTACAGGACTTTGTTGAAACGATTCTCGCGCCATCGCACATTTGTTGAATCTATTCGTGCGCTACCAATTGTAAAATGCATTTACTAAGCTAGAAACCTTTACTGAAGTGTAACAACAATTCACCAAAGTTTCATCATAATCGGATAAATGGTATATGGATGCATACGGTACTTGTTGAAATGATTCGCGTGCCGTCACTCATTTGTTGAATGTACTCGTGCGCAACCTCCTGTGAAATGGATTTACTAAGTTAGAAACCCTCATGTAAGTGTACACAATATCTCACCATAGTTTCATTGCAATCGGATGAATGGTATATGAACGCATACGGGACTTAGTTTAAACGTTCGCGCGTCGTCGCTCATTTGTTGAATCTACTCGTGCGCTACCTATGGTAAAACGGATTTACTAATCCAGAAGCCTCCCCCTGGAGTGTACACAACATCTCACCCAAGTTTCATCGCGATCGGACGAATGGTATTTGAACGCATACGGGACTTTGTTGAAACGCTTCGCACGTCGTCGCTCACTTGTTGAATCTACTCGTGCGCAACCTCCTGTGAAATGAATTTACTAAGTTAGAAACCTTCAGGTAAGTGTACACAACAACTCATCAAAGTTTCATCTCAATCGATTAATGGTATATAAACTTATACTGGATTTTGTGGAAACGCTTCGCGCGTCATCGCTCATTTGCTGAGTCTACTCGTGCGCTATCTATTGTAAAATGAATTTACTAAGCCAGAAGCCTTCCCTGCAGTGTACACAACATGTCACCCAAGTTTCATCGCTATCAGACGAATGGTATTTGAACGCATACGGGAGCTTCTTGAAACGCTTTGTGCGTCGTCGCTCATTTGTTGAATCTAGTCGTGCGCTATCTATTGTAAAGTAATTTACTAAGCCAAACACCTTCCCTAGAGTACACTCAACATCTCATCCAAGTTTCATCGCAATGGGATGAACGGTATATGAACGCATACGTGACTTTGAAACGCTCCAAAGTGCAGAGGCAAACAGTAGAATTCGACATCACTGCCACCTTTAGTATAAAACACAAATTTCCGCCACGGGCGGAGTGTATGTAATGGCGGTAGTTGCACAGGTTGCGACCAGGTGGCTCTAACGTGCAGAGACAAACCGTTCAAAGACATCAGCTTTCACCAAGGCCAAGGCTAGTGGTTTCCATGACGACTGTGTTTGACCGTATATTGTGGTTCTAAAATTGTGTGTAAATTGTGGTTCTAAAATTGTGTTCATTCCACCTACCGGGTCAGATTGTGAATCTAAACCATACATGGACCCACCCTAATGTACATACCAAATTTCATCAAAATCGGTCCAGTCGTTTAGGAGGAGTTCAGTGACATACACACGTGTCGAAGAATTATATATATAAAGATGTATATGTTTTGGACCCGGATAAATAAATAAATCATGAATATTTTCCTCACGACGAGAATCCAACTTATTCAAATCCTCGGGTGTGTCGGCTAAGGTGACAATGTCTCAGATCGCGGAAGCATTGTCATGGATTCGATTGTTGACTGTCATTTGTTTGCCTTGTTTATGATTGACGTGGTTACAAGGTTACTGCTGGCATATACAGTATATAAAGAATACCGCTTTAATCAGTCAAGGCCTAAATGTCAAATAACATGTCTTGCGAGAACAAAATAATAAATTAGAAATACTTCCAAGAGGAGGATTATCATAATTCATACACCATTGGATAGGGAAATTATCACAGATACAGAATTCAAAATAAATAAAAACTGGAATTTTCATATGAATTTTCGTTCCGTGTCCCCTTAAGACCTTAAGTAAACCATGTTTTTCTTTTCTTTTCTTTTCAGAAGACAGCGTAGAGCGAAGAGAAACAAATGGCCGTAGGATTAACATCCTACCTTCACTCGCGTGGAACATGAAAGTCTGTTAGGAAGCTTCAACTTAATCAATTACGCCGTGATTTAACGGGGTCCTGCTATAAGTTAGCGTGAACCGATAGCAACATGTTCTTTTGGGATAAAACACGCATAACGGTTTTAAAATTTTCTCCGTCGCCAGATGTGCGTCCAGTACTTGATGGTCCCCACCAGCGTAGTCGAGTGGTAGCTCAGTTCAAGTCCCTGATCACCGACCCCAGTCCTATTGTCGGGGAAAAGATTACGGATACTAGAGTTTAGATGTAAATAAAAACATTACCCGGAGTCTTACATAAAAACAACCTACAGTACACCAACATTTTTAGCCTATTTTCAATTTTGAAAAAATAGGCTTATGAGATCACCTTTTGTCCGTGTGTGTGTGCGTGTGTGTGTGATTCGTGTGTGTGTCCCCCCCTAATAAAATCTAAACGGCTGGAGCGATTTCAATGAAACTCGGAAGGCTCATAGCACTATTCCCGGCGACCTCGACCGTGCCCTTCAAATTTTGTTACGACTCACCAATCCAACATGGCGGCTGTGCGAAATATTTCACCAGCATTCAATATCTCCGAAACTATTACCGATATTACCCTCACATTTTATATGGTGATAGAGGGAACTACTATAAGTTCACTTATGTGACTTTTGAAAACCTGGTAACTACAAAACCAACATGGAGGACAAGTGAATTTGCGACTTTTAAATAGACGTTTCTCGTGATTTGACCAACCAAACGCAATGAAACTTGGTACAGTATATGTTTATATACATTGTAATGCACCGACATCTAACTTCGTTCAATTGTTTACATAATCACAAGATGGCGGATGTGCGAAATATTTCACCGGCATTCTATATCTCTGAAACTATTAGCGGTATCTCCCTAAAATTTTGTACAGAGATAAATGGCACTACTGGAAGTCCGTCTATAAGACTTTCAAAAACCGGTTAACTACAAAACGAACATGGCGGCCAAGCGAATTTGAAAATTTTAAATAGACCTTTCTCGCGATTTAATGTTCCAAGCGCACTGAAACCTGGCACACGAAATATTTATACACATTGTAATCCACTGGTATCTAATTTAGTTTAATTGTTTACATAACCTCAAGATGGCGGCAGTGCGAATTTTAAAATTAAGATTTTACTTATTGTGATGTAGTCACGCGATCGAAGTGAAAGTTTGAATAATGAACCTACGCAATAATTTTCCTTTAATGGTACATGACTCTATGGCCTATACATTTAACAATCCAACATGGCGACCACCGAAATATTTAGACGATACTGAATATCTACGAATCTATTTTAGCAATCAAACTGCAGTTTTTAATGTTCATAGGGGCTA
Organism: Meconema thalassinum; assembly: GCA_946902985.2. Classification (NCBI taxonomy): domain Eukaryota; kingdom Metazoa; phylum Arthropoda; class Insecta; order Orthoptera; family Tettigoniidae; genus Meconema; species Meconema thalassinum. The sequence continues at coordinate 104,775,205 of OX336397.1, read as the reverse complement.
TGAACTTAAATTCACCTATATGGCTTTAAATAACCTGGTGATCACAAATCCAACATGGCGGTGACGCGAATTATAAATATTCACATGGACGTTTCTCGCAATTTAACCATCCGAGTGCAATGAAACTTGGTACAGTAAATCCTTATACGAATGTCAATCCACTGGCATCTAATTTATTTCAATTGTTTCCATACCTACAAGATGGCAGCTGTGCGAAATTTTAAAATCTCCATGTTACTTCTTGTGCCCTAAATATGCGATTGAAATTTGAATGCTACACGTACACAATAATCTTCATGTAACAGTACATAACTCTAGGACCTACATATATAAAATCCAACAAGGCGACCATCCGAAATATTTAGTCGGTTCTCAATATATACGAATCTATTACAGCAATCAAACTGGAATTGTGTATGTTGATAGTGGCAGTTAACATAAGTAGGATATATGAAAATAGGCTGTATAGTTCTTCACGGAACTACTTGTTCTTCTTTTATTCTGCGTTTAGATACGTAGAGTAAGCATTAGTATGGTAAAACTCAGCAATTTTTCTAGGTTTGTGCTGTGTTTTGTGTGGGGATTCGCCTAGGACACCAATCTGGCTCATCGGTGGGCTCTTGGTATCCCCGACCCGACCCCCACAGGAGCAGCGAACTGCGCACTACCTCCCTTTTTATAAAGCGCACCTGCGCCTCTTTACTGCGAGAAATAAAAGCTCAAGCAGCCATAACCTCCCAATGAAGGCTTCCAAAAAGGATGGTATATTGGCTTTCACGGCCAGTGATATAAAACTCAGCAATTTTCCTAGGTTTCTGCCGTGTCTTGTGTGGGGTTTCGCCTAGGACATCAAACTGGCTTCATAAAAAGGGAGGTAGCGCGCAGTTCGCTACTCCTGTGGGGGGTCCATTCGGGGACACCAAGAGCCCGCTGATGAGCCAGACTGGTGTCCTAGGCGAAACCCCACACAAGACACGGCACAAACCTAGAAAAATGGTTGAGTTTTAATTCACTTGCCGTGATAGCCAATATAACATATTAGTAATGTATCCCATTACAATTTTATAGCTGATTGAACAACAACAAAAAAAGTACCGTTTTTTACCAAGTCGATCCGTGCGCTCACTTAGAAAGATCATTACTTTAAAAGTATTGATCAGATCATAATGAAACTTTATGTCTTAAAGGACCCTTATTGGTAACGTGAATACGAGCAGTTCAGATCAATAGGCTACTTTTAATGTAATGATCTTTAAGTTCGACGTTGTCGAAATCTAAACACTATGTGTCGGAAAACTGTATCATAATGAGACTCATTATAACACTATTTTTCATTATGAAACAGTTTCTCCCACCAATCAGAGCTCAAGAAACAGTTGTTTGACCAATTAGGTAAGGATACCTTCGCGCATGCGCTCAAAATCCAACATGTCTATATAAATTACTAAAAGTGCACCGTTCGCGTAAATAAACTGGCGAATATGAGACTAGAAATAGCATTGTATATTGAACCCATGGACCATAGGGTCCATGACGGTCGAATCCATGTCCTTAAGGAAGAAATGAAAGAAACGTATAGTTTCTTGAAGGAACGGAGAGAGATTTTAAGCCAGGAATATAGCTTAACATTGTGCAAGCGACTAGGGACAGATGTTCCTTAGATGAGATCACCCCACTCGACATTTCAGAGAGGGCTGGTCACGAGTATTAATAACTGAGTGGAAATTTCCACCGTGATAGAAAGAGAAGCCTGAATCGGAATTCAAGCTGACGTTGCTGGATTTTGACAACGCCGCATATGCACCAGAAGAGGAATAATTAAAATTAACACGTTTACGAGCATAATAATGAGTAAACAAGCACAGCACAGTGAATCATTTTGAATGAGGGATTTTTCAGTATAGAGAAACCATGTAATAATTGTGCAGAAATAAACTGCCGACGTAAGACGACGTCATAGGGGAATTACCTAAGCCTCTGTGGAGGGGAGAGAGCAAAAGGAATGTAACACCCACACAATTGAGGACGAGAAATTAATTAATATCTCCGAACTGCACGATCGATTCTTAGGTGCAATAAGATCATTTGACATTGAGAAGATGAGCTTTCGGAAGGTATAATTTTTATAATTGTGGCACCATTATTTTAGAAGTTGACCACAGAAAAGGCTTGAGTCTTATTTTTTTGTAGTAAAACAGTATAAAGCTTCGGGCGTTTCCAAGCCAATCATGCAGTATTCAGACAGCCAGAGGGCACGTCACTGTGTCGCATCGCATGCAGTCCTACGAGCATTCCGTGAGGGGAAGTGCTGCTCCACGACGTAGAAGAAGTCATTCCGACAGTCCGTGAAGGGACGTAACTCTGCGTTACATCGATAACAGCTACCAGTACTCCTTGAGGGGAGAAACGCTGTTTTACACCGCCGAAGTAAGATCCGATAGCCACAGGCGTCACAGTAGTAACGACTTGCTTGCCTCCATAAGGAGCAGTCAATACGAAATTTTAAAGTATCGCCGTAGTGAAATATTAGGAAAATCCTAATTATAGGATTTAGGCCCGACTGTATACAAGTTAAAGTGAAAATTCATAAGATATAGTCAGAGCAGGCTACGAACGTCGGACTTAAAGGCGATAGGTCGCTAAATGTACGAACGAATAGATCATAACGTACGGAAGTATCGTACCAGACAGATAAACTGTTATTTAAATTGAAGAAACCTAAAAAGGAAGAACAGAATAAGGTTCGAACGTAGGAGTGTTAAAACAGTTCAAATAAATAGGATAGGAGACTATAAACATTAGCTCCTGAAAGCAGGCGAACAATTCTAATAGTACTAGAATCGAGAAGTGCTAGCTGCTATAAACTGAATCTATAGGTCTTAGAGGAGACCTCGATCCATATAGACTTTCGTTAGGATCGATAGACAGATCTACAGAGAAGCCGTTCAAGCTAGATAAATAGCCGGTTATCCAGGATAGGAATAGCAGAATTGAACTCCAGGGAACAGTAGATGTTTCGGGACTTTCGCCTTCTTCAGAATAGGAAGCCGACATCGGATAAATTTCACCCTTGGAAACGGGAATTTAAGAAGATCACGTGTGAAAGGCTCAGAAATACGGCCTAGTGATCGAGTCATTGTGAAGTGTAAAATAATCAAGATTGTGTGTTAAATAATATTTTTAGTGTTTATTATGTGTTCAAAAGGGACACATCAGTATATAAAAATGTCGTCAATATTAAGTGTGTTAGATATATGTTTATTTGTGTTTTTACGTAAGATGAATACCTTCAATATGGTGTAAAAAGTTCAAAGTGGGCCCAAAAATGAAACACCGCACCAGATTTAAGATCAGGGGATGATCTGAAAAATATGTGAGTACAAAATTCATTTTTATTTTGGTGTCAGAAATTGATTGTGTACAAAACCCACCGGAGTTTTGGAGTGAAAGGGATGTGTTTTAATAAATAAATGCTGAATAATCAAGAATACGGTCTGAACAATAATAAAATAAATAGAGAAATTATGAATAATTATGTAAAGAATAAATCCCGTAGAGGAAATAGGTGAATAAAGGGTTAATGTATTTAACAAATGTAATAAGAGCAAGCGAAATATCATTTAATTATCATGAAAGACATTGAAATAAAGTAAAGTTGAGATATGAAAGAAATAGCTTTTGAGCTTGTATTAAAGAATAAAGATAATAATAATAATTAAATATGGAAATGTTAAATAAAAATCAAATAAATTGATATGAACATAAGAACGTTAAGCCTTAACGTATGTGTAAGAAATGAGGTTCAATGGAATATTTTAAAACAGGGAGCGATTTATCGACCACGGAAAGATTAATATGTGAATAAAATAATATGAATTGTTACTAAAGAGATTTTATCAGTTCTTGGGAAGACATTTTTGGCTTAAATAATGCATAGCGCATAATGAGCGCAAATATAATATTAAAGTGTCACGCTAGGAACGCGTAGTGGTTAAATACTTGGTACATTACTTATGGAGGGTAGTTGATTGCAGTGAATTGATAATTGTGTAAGTCCTCTATTTGTGACATTAGTATCACGAGGCATTGTGTATGTATTTAAAAAGGGAGCTAATATATGGTATTATTGAGCGTATGTCATATGGGCCACGGCCGACTCTAAATCGCATTTTGTATAAGTCCTCTGTAGGGATTGGTTCCCGAGGCACCTGAAGAGATTCGAATGCAGGATCTTCTTATGATAAAAGCCCCTGTAATTCTCCGTCGTCGTATGTGTATTTAATCTTCCCAATCAATGAGGACCCTCTCATAATTAATAAATGCCAAGGATACGGAAATGGTCTTTGAACCAAAGAATAGTTGTTTGAATGTTACGGTACAGTAAAGCCCGGTCTCCCCAGAACTGGATAGAATGGGAAGGTTTGTTTTGAAAGCCTTGAAAATAAGCTACTAATGTTGGAGCAGACAGGATGTCGCCGCCACCCTAACGGGTCATAAATCGCACCCCATGTAGTAGAGACTAGCTCTTTTAAAAGCGAGGGGGAACAGAGACCGTCTCGTAAGCTGTTAGAAAGAGAAATAAATACACCAGGAGTGTTTAAAGTTGTTAACGACCCGGGCGTTGAACCGAGGTCCTTATAGATGGATATTTCGTTTTGCCGGTTCAGATCGTAGTTTCTTATATGAGAATGGTCTATTAAGACATAAGAGATAAATAACAATCCCTATTGTAATAATGTATGGACGTGGGATTCCACGAGTTGATTGAAGGCAACTGAGTTCGGGAGTAACTATAGTTTTTTGACTGTGTCAAGTACCTTCACGCTCTGGAGTACACAATTGATTTTCTGATTACCTTGATATATTTGTAAAATAAAGAGAGATGATAACAACTGAATGTGTGGACATGCCCAAAATATTGAATTAGATAATTAACATAGATTTTAAATATAATTATATATTTGTTTTTGAGAAATAAGAAAATATAAAAGCTAGTGTTTGAGGTGTACAAGAATGACACCGTAATAATGTAAATGCATGGAGCCAAAGAGCTCGGAGTTATGTAAACTTAATGTTAGTGCTTTATGGAAGTGAGACTAAGTAAGAATTGTTGGTTTATGTGGAAACCACAGGTTTTGAATACAATATTTGTTTATTTTATTTGTGATCCCTTGTTCATTTGGAACAAGCAGTTGATATTTGGGTCAGTAATTAAATTGTTAAATGTTTGTAGCGCCATTAATTTTATTAATTAAATGTGTTTAAATAGGAGTTGATTTTGTTGTTATTTTTGCAAGTGTATCCTCTAATTAATCCAAATATGTGAGTCACAGAGTGGGGGAACTTACCGCTGCCCCGAAATCCCGAATTGAGCTACGCTGGTATACTGTGATTGGCATATTTCTTGCTAAATGGGCACAATATACCTTAATATCCCCAACTCCAATTTCAACACAGCGCATTGCTTTCAAACGACTTCAGTGACAGTTTGACTGAAAGCAGGTGCACATCGGCAGGCTGTAAACATTGCCAAGCACACAGAGCGCATGCGTTGGTCGGTCAGAGTACTTGGAAAACAGAGATATCCTACCCAGTGCTTGCACTCTGATCACAAAAATCTAGTGACTGAATATCAACATAATTTATGAATATTTATGTTAAAACATATAATAAAGTTATAATTATCGCCGAACATAAACAGTCGTATGCAAACGGTAATTAAGATACTCTTATGGAAATTATAAAACTGGCTACGCTCGTTTGATCAACATAATTGTGTCTTAATTATTGCCATTATAGGCTCGTTGCATAATATACTATTCTAAGTGACCGATCCGTTAGACTTGGTAAAACGAAACCAGCGCTTATTTTATTCAACCAGCTATAAAGTTATAAAGGGATACAATGAAAAGCCAAGCATATCACCATGGCTGCCCTTGTCTTTATTGACGAAATAGTTTTAACAACAAATTGTATATCCGCCTTAGTCAATACATAAACGAAAATAAATTATAATTACACTTGCTCCTGGTACATGTTTCGGGGATTAATTACTTTTATCCCCTTCATCAGCCAAGACAAATATCCGAAGAAAGATATAAGATAGCGTAGCACTCAAAAAATAAATGGCTATTTAATAGAATTAACTGTCCACTGATTCCCTGTGTTTTGATGGCTGAATATCATCGCTGTTACATATTTGTTTGTAGTTTTGCTCAACATTTTCCTGTGACCTACTTATATGGTGCACCATATTAAGTTAAATAGCCATTTATTAGCCTATTTTCAATTTTGAAAAAATAGGCTTATGAGATCACCTTTTGTCCGTGTGTGTGTGCGTGTGCGTGTGTGTGCGTGTGCGTGTGTGTGTGTGTGATTCATGTGTGTGTCCCCCCCCCTAATAAAATCTAAACGGCAGGTGCGATTTCAATGAAACTCGGAAAGTTCATAGCACTATTCCCGGCGACCTTGACCGTGCCCTTCACATTTTGTTACGACTCACCAATCCAACATGGCGGCTGTGCGAAATATTTCACCAGCATTCAATATCTCCGAAACTATTACCGATATTACCCTGACATTTTCTATGGTGATAGAGGGAACTACTATAAGTTCACTTATGTGACTTTTGAAAACCTGGTAACTACAAAACCAACATGGCGGCCAAGCGAATTTGCGACTTTTAAATAGACGTTTCTCGCGATTTGACCAACCAAACGCAATGAAACTTGGTACAGTATATGTTTATATACATTGTAAAGCACCGACATATAACTTCGTTCAATTGTTTACATAATCACAAGATGGCGGATGTGCGAAATATTTCACCGGCATTCTATATCTCTGAAACTATTAGCGGTATCTCCCTAAAATTTTGTACTGAGATAAAGGGCACTACTGGAAGTCCATCTATAAAATTTTCAAAAACCGGTTAACTACAAAACGAACATGGCGGCCAAGCGAATTTGAACATTTTAAATAGACCTTTCTCGCGATTTAATGTTCCAAGCGCACTGAAACCTGGTACAGGAAATATTTATACACATTTTAATCCACTGGTATCTAATTTAGTTCAATTGTTTACATAACCTCAAGATGGCGGCAGTGCGAATTTTAAAATTAAGTTTTTACTAGTTGAAACCCGTCAAAAATGACGGTCAATAGAAAAATATTTACTGAAGAATTTTCTTATGTAGGCCTACTGTATATTCTTTGTACGATGATTTTTTGGCTCTATTGAAACTATAAGGGCGTCAAAAGATTGCGCTCTCAACATTGCAAAATACTGCTGGCCATGACTGAAAAATTGATGAGGCAAATTGAGACCTATACGTTCCAGAGTTTTCCCTTGAGCTTCATTGATTGTGACAGAGTATGCCAAATAAATTGGAAAATATTGCCTCTTAAAACAAAATGATAGTGTTTTATCGGATGCTGTTAAATCAAGTAGAAGGATTAGACCTCTCTGCCTAATTTTAACTGCACTTATTATTTCCAAATCCAAGCAATATGGTTGCATTTAGGAGCCCTTGGGAAACGTTCAGATTTCTAAGCAGCATAACGGTTCAAGCGTTTGGAATATGTGGAGGCAAGTCATTTATTTCCAAGGAATTCAAGAACTCTGAGGAGTCTAATAAAACTGGCCGCAAACCGTCACATATAATTTTGGAATATAACGAAGAAATGCGATGATGTGCACCTCCATACATCTTAGAACAATGTGGACCGTATGGGTGTGGCACAGTAACATTGGCACCAAATGAAACGAAGGACATAGCATTGTACTGCCGATTAGTCTCTCTGAAATTCCTTGAGATATCATCTCCAGTGAAAAATAATTGTTGCAGCATGTCAAATGTTTTATATTTAGTCAGATTAATTTTACATTACAACAGCAAAGGTCAAAGTAACCAAGTGAAGATTTCTCTCAAGAGAAATACAGTGCAGAACAATGTTTAAATTTGTTCGTCAAGGACCCTACAGTGTAACGGTATAGTATCTGGAATTGTACCTGAAATGCCGTATTCATATTGGAGTTTAAAAGTGGCTTCGTATTTTTCTCCGATTTCCCACTTGTTTGCGGCTAATGTTCTATTTCGTAAAATGGGTTTATTTATAGCAGCATTTCTCCCCAAATTAACGTCATAGCTTATTAAATAACACTATAGTGGCCTGCATCAACGCAGCTGCCAAATATTAAATAGCAAATAATAACTTACTTCCATTGCCAAAATCAACTGCGTGGTTAGACTCATTGTTATGTACTCTAAAAAAATAATCAATAAACAACAATATTCACTTATACAACTAAGTTCAGAGACTTCCATTCTCAAGTTGGTTGCTGATGAGAATGCGATGAGACTGATCGCCAATAATAAAATCCTTGCAATTTTTGCAATTTGCTTGCAAACGCAACTCAGGATGACGAACTTCATTTTGAAATAAACAGAATGAAACTGCTCTAAATAATCAATTTCCATCACCTGTTGAAGGTACAATACTTTGCATTTCCATGACAGTAAATTATGCAAGGGAGCATAGAATCACTTCGCCACTACTGGAATGAGCATGGACTCACTTCGCCAGCCACCGTAATGGAGGGAGTTTTAGAATTATATGTTCAGTGTTTTTCAAAGATCGTATTAACACAGGGAAGCCCAGTCTTAAGGCTACATTCTGAGCTATCGCCCCAGATTCCAGGTTCGATCCCTGCTCTGCCAAGAAATTTAATTCTGGTCTGAGGGCTGGAACGGGGCGCACTCTTGAGGCAAACCTAAGAAGAGCAAAATTTTATTCCCATCTCAACAACCTTGGATGTGGTTTTCCGTGGTTTCCCACTTCCACTCCAGGCAAATACCGGGATAGTTCCTAACTTAAAGCCTCAGTCGTCAACTCTCCATTCCCCATACTAATTACAAATGCACACATCAATACAGCCATCACATTAACACAGGTTATCAGAGAAAGGTTTACACTCACACACCAAAGTAGACGGGGCTGAGTGACCACGATGTCTGAGTCCATCAAATGAATTATGTTCGACAATTTTCTCTCAAGGCGAAGCGATTGTGCCGATATTTATATAATAATTTAAAAGTATCTGGGAACGTAAATCATGGAGAATTCCTTACCTTACGGGAATAATAAACGTAGCCTAACATATGTTTAGACAATGTAATACCAATTGCAAGATAGAATAATTGGGAAATAGAATTACATGTCTGAGGTGGGAATCAAACTCCTTCGACGATGCATAATCAATTTCGTTGTCCACAATGTTAGCCGCTGAGCCACCCAGACAACGAAATTAGAGTGCAATATTAAGAGACGTAAACAACAAACGCACTTAACTGCCAGTTACAGTTCATCAATATTTCCCTTATTTCATGATTCTCAACTCCCTATTCCCCTTACTAATTACAAATGCACACATCAATACAGCCATCACATTAACACAGGTTATCAGAGAAAGGTTTACACTCACACACCAAAGTAGACGGGGCTGAGTGACCACGATGTCTGAGTCCATCAAATGAATTATGTTCGACAATTTTCTCTCAAGGCTAAGCGATTGTGCCGATTTTCATTTTCAATTTAAAAGTATCTGGCAACGTAAATCATGGAGAATTTCTTACCTTACGGGAATAATAAACGTAACATATGTTTAGACAATGTAATACCAATTGCAAGATAGAATAATTGGGAAATAAAATTACATGTCTGAGGTGGGAATCAAACTCCTTCGACGATGCATAATCAATTTCGTTGTCCACAATGTTAGCCGCTGAGCCACCCAGACAACGAAATTAGAGTGCAATATTAAGTGACGTAAACAACAAACGCACTCAACTGCCAGTTACAGTTCATCAATATTTCCCTTATTTCATGATTCTATTCCAGTATATATCGGGATACAACATAAGCGATATTTCCCTTTTCAATTCTCATAAACAAAGATCACACTACGATACGGTGGATCTTTTATCCGCCATTTCTCTCATGAAGAAACGCAATTGTGGCAACGCGCAATTGCCACATATATTACCTTTTTCTTTAAACATATAAAAATATACCGTAACATATATTTTCCTTTTAAAGACACACTGCAAATCTGCATGCCAAGAGCTTTCGTTAGAATGCCATACGAAGCCAATCGGTTAAGTCGTTTTCAAAATCTCGTGTGTACAAAAAATACCTTAGTGTTTTAAATATATATATGGCAACAGAGAATTCGTTACTTTACAGGAATGATAAAAGTGAAATATGTTTCTACACTGTAATACCAATCGTAGGAAGGAAGAAAACAAAAAAAAAAAAAAACATATCCGAGGTGGGAATCGAACCCTCTCGACCATGCAAAGGATGGCAACAGAGAATTCGTTACTTTACGGGAATGAAAAAGTGAAATATATCTCTACAATGTAATACCAATCGTAGGAAGGAAGAAAATGAAAATTTAAAAATTGTATCCGAGGTGGGAATCGAACCCTCTCGACCATGCAAAGGATGGCAACAGAGAATTCGTTACTTTACGGGAATGATAAAAGTGAAATATGTTTCTACAATGTAATACCAATCGTAGGAAGTAAGAAAACGAAAATAAAAAAAACATAACCGAGGTGGGAATCGAACCCTCTCGATGGGAACAGAGAATTCGTTACTTGACGGGAATGATAAAAGTGAAATATGTTTCTACAATGCAATACCAATCGTAGAAAGGAAGAAAACGAAAATAAAAAAACATATCCGAAGTGGGATCGAACCCTCTCGATCATGCATAATACAAATTTCTGGCCAGTAACCTTATCCCCTTGGCCAACCAGACAACTATGTGACACTGCAGTATTAAGCTATCTAACCAGTATACACACTCAACCTGCACTTTATGTCCTTCAATTCGTGGTTTATTTAATATAATTCTATTTCAATGCATATTGTAAAAACATAACTAACATTATTGCAGACCCTTTTTGATTCTCATAAACAAAGATCTCAGTTAGACGCGACCGGAATCGCCATTTTCCTTGTTGAGAAAGGCCATTGTGCGCATGCGCGGGAGTGTCAAATATTACATATTTCTTTAATCATTTAAAAATATACCGTAACATATATTTTTCTTTTAAAGGAACTCTGCAAATCTGCATGCCAAGAGCTTTCTACAATGCAATACCAATCGTAGGAAGGAAGAAAATGAAAATAAAAAAACATATCCGAGGTGGGAATCGAACCCTCTCGATCATGCATAACACAAATTTCAGGCCAGTAACCTTATCCCCTTGGCCAATCAGACAACTATGTGACACTGCAGTATTAAGCTATCTAACCAGTATACACACTCAACCTGCAGTTTATGTCTTTCAATTCGTGGTTTATTTAATATAATTCTATTTCAATGCACATTGTAAAAACATAACTAACATTATTGGAGATCCTTTTTAATTCTCATGAACAAAGATCTCAGTTAGACGCGACCGGAATCGCCATTTTCCTTGTTGAGAAAGGCCATTGTGCGCATGCGCGGGAGTGACAAATATTACATATTTCTTTAATCATTTAAAAATATACCGTAACATATATTTTCCTTTTAAAGAAACTCTGCAAATCTGCATGCCAAGAGCTTTCGTTAGAATGTCTTACGAAGCCAATCGGTTAAGTGGTTTTCACAATCTCGTGTGTACAAAAAACAGCTTAGTGTTTTAAATATATAGATTTCTTGTGATGTAGTCATGCGATCGAAGTGAAAGTTTGAATAATGAACCTACGCAATAATTTTCCTTTAATGGTACATGACTCTATGGCCTATACACTTAACAATCCAACATGGCGACCATCCGAAATATTTAGACGATACTGAATATCTACGAATCTATTTTAGCAATCAAACTCCATTTTTTAATGTTCATAGGGGCTATGAACTTAAGTTCACCTATAGGACTTTAAATAACCTGGTGATCACAAATCCAACATGGCGGTGACGCGAATTATAAATATTCACATGGACGTTTCTCGCAATTTAACCATCCGCGTGCAGTGAAACTTGGTACAGTAAATCTTTATCCGAATGTTAATCCACTGGCATCTAATTTATTTCAATTGTTTCCATAACCTCAAGATGGCAGCAGTGAAACATTTTTAAATCTCCTTGTTTTTTCTTGTGTCCTAATTATGCGATTGAAGTTTGAATACTAGACGTTCACAATAATCTGCATGTAACAGTACATAACTCTAGGACCTACATATATAAAATCCAACATGGCGACCATCCGAAATATTTAGTCGGTTCTCAATATCTACGAATCTATTACAGAAATCAAACTGAAATTGTGTATGTTAAATAGTGGCAATTAACATAAGTAGGATATATGAAAATAGGCTGTATAGTTCTTCACGGAACTACTTGTTTTTTGAGTGCTACGCTATCTTATATCTTTCTTCGGATATTTGTCTTGGCTGATGAAGGGGATAAAAGTAATTAACCCCCGAAACATGTACCAGGAGCAAGTGTAATTATAATTTATTTTCGTTTATGTATTGACTAAGGCGGATATACAATTTGTTGTTAAAACTATTTAGTACGTCAATACGGAACCATCATGGAAACTAGTTTAAATAATAGAAATTTATTGACGATGTTTAAAATATTCAGTAAGTTAAAATCTCGAGTCAATAAATAGTTATACTTTAATTTTAGTACATGTTTCGGCCACAATGAGACCTTCTTCAGTGGTAAATTATAAAATACGTAAAGAAGCAAGACTTACATACAAAAATTTTCCTTATCAAAAGTTGTTATCAAAATAATGACAACGCGGTCTTGTAGCCCCGTGTACTTTGTGTGTGTGAAGAATCTGTCTGATAACCGGTGTTAATTGTGATGACTGTATTAATGTGTGTTATCTGTTTTTAATTCATGTAAGGACTTCAGACGATAATTTCAAGTACAGTAGTTCCTACTTTCGCTTCGAAATGCTACCGTCCATGACATCCAGCTGTGAACTTGGCTACTACTAGATGCCATCGCAACCAGCGCCTGGTGACGAACGTTGGAACTTAAGAGCATTAATCTAACCTAACCTACAAATTTTGCTTAACACAAGTTTAGTTAGTGGAAGGTTCTTTTCATTCAGTCATTCATTCTTTCTTCGGCTTTTCCCAATTAATTGGGGTCGCCGGAGACAATCCAGGCTCATTTTGGTTTTGGCCGGGGATTTAAGACCGGATGCCCTTCCTGACGCCACGTGATTTTTCAGGTGAAAATTCCACCCCACTGTCACCGGGATTCGAACCCAAGTCGTCCGGGTGAAAGACGAGCAGCGAAGCCACTGCGCCATCACGCTCCCCAAAGTGGAAGGTTCTTTTACATGCCGTAAATCTATGACATGGGCCCACCGGCTTTACTTCCCCTCCGAACGAAGGCATACTGATGGATTTTTAACGCTCTTAAAAAATCCGATGACTATGGCCGGGTTTGAACCCGCAACCTTGGGCATAAAAGCTCAGCATGCTACCAACTACGCCACCGAGGCCGGCAATCTATATATTTAATGTTAACATATTTTTTTTTTCTGTAGAAATGCTTTCCTTGGCTGAGCCAACCTACTTATTATAACTTCTTTGCTTCGTCCATCACTATTTATTCTGCTTCCTGGTCGTCACGCGTGTTAGTGAGCCCTTTGAGTTGGGGTGACACTTATTTGCGGACGCTACCTATCAGATTGAGGAACCCTTGGTATGAGAACTGTTTGATCACCGTGTAGCATGCTCCGTGTAGGTCATGCTTCTGTAACACGATATGCCAGTTTTAACATAGCGCCTACTCATTCTCTGTGGGCAGACGTTCCGCACCTGTCCAGAGAGGATGCAAGGCACGTGGTTACCATCACAACAGGTACTGGCTCAATGTTGCCATTATCATCCTCTTTTATTCGTCTTATTTCGTATAGCTTATGGTAGAGTTCAACATCTAGGTGTAGAAGCAGCAACGGGAAATGAGTTAGCGGATCAAGCTGCAAAAGAGGCGGTATCACTACCACCTCGACCAATGGAGGTACCCGCTAGAGATATTCGCTCTCAGTTACGCCTACAAGTTCTGGCTTTTTGGGAGAGTCAGTGGCTAGCTGACCCACTGCCCAGTAAACTGAGAGCGATCAAGGGAACTACTCGCGTGAGGCGGAACTCTTTCCGGTCACGGAGAGAGTCCATCATTTTGTGTAGGCTAAGGATGGGTCATACAAGATCCACCCACTCGTACCTAATGAGAAGAGAAGACCCCCCACTTTGTACCTGTGGAGCCGTTTTCACCGTGGCCCACATTTTAACCGAGTGTGTGGATCTTGCTGACTTACGAAGAAACCTTGGTTTGCAGACGGCACTCAAACTTATATTAGCCGATGACGCGGTGGCTGCTGATCGCGTTATCCGCTTTATAAGTGAGAGTGGGTTAGGGCCAGCAATCTAAATTTTTCCAGTGTACATTGACTCAACGACTTGTTCGTTTTTGAATGATAATTTTTTGTTTTTCCGTAATTATTGTTTATTTTTATAATTATTATTTCTATTTAATTTTCTGTTTTATTAATTTTAGGTCATTTCAAATTTAGGTGTCCACCTCAAAATTTTGAATTCAATTCCAAATTTGTATTTTTTAATCTGTGTTAAGAGGGGCAGATGACCTCGTAGTTCCGCCCCTTAAAACAATAACTAACTCTCATTCATAAATGCATAAATAATAAATGAATAAAACATAATTAAATAATAACGGTCAAGGAACGAGGAGAGTATAGAAGACGACACAACCATGAATATTATCTGCATGTGGAGTAAAAAACGGACACCATACGCAAAAGAAGACTCTCCTTTATGGCCATTTAATCGAATAAGCTCCGGAAGATCATCCAATCGAATCTGTGTCTACTTTGCGGGAAAGAAAACCAAAAGGATCTGATTCACAGAGGTGGAAAAAGACCTACAAGAACTGGGGATATCACATGAGGACATCTTGGAACGTGACTCTTTGAAGAAGAAACTTGGGGAAAAAAACAGAGTTTTCAGCCAACACCCATATTGAAAACCGGCAAGAAGTGGACCGAAGAACGAAAAGAAGCTCACTGAAGAAGAATGAACGAACACTGGGCCAATGTGAAATAACGAGGGAGAAGGCAGTTGAAATAATGTGGTCCATAAATGACCGAAACGATTATTAAAAAAAAGATTAAAAACGGAGAATTGATTTTTATGCGCACATCCTCCGAATGAATTCAAATAGACTAACCAAAAAAGATCTTCGAGCACTTTCGTAATAAAAGAACAAAACCTCTTTGGTTTAAGGAAACCAAAGAAGACCTCGTGGAACTCCAAATTACAGACACCATACTCACGGACAGACCAGCCAAAACGGTCACCAAGGATAAGAAACAACGGTTCCAAGTGAAACTCAAACAAAAGCGTACGATCCACATCTCTGCCGAAGAAAGGGAAGCAAGATCTCAAAGGATGAGGAAATACTGGGCCAAAAGGAAAGCTCAAAACAATAAAAAGTGATTGATTTCATGTTCCCCAAATTTGGGTGAAACAAATAAAGAAGAAGAAATAGATTAATTGATACATTTTTTTAAATCTATAAATTAATAAATGAATAAATAAACAAACAAATAGAAAAAGAATAAAATAATCAATTAATATATAAATAAATAGTAAAATAAATAAGTAAATAAATAAATAATCAAATACATAAATGAATAAATGAACAAATACTTTAAAAATAGGTAAAATATATAAATATATACATTTAATAATTATTTAAATAAATAAATAATAAATATGTCCCTGCGGTCAAGTACCTAGGAGAGTGGATCTCGGCAAACCAGAGTGAGAATCTGGCCATAGACACCAGGCGCATCAAGTTCGAGAGGGCCTACCACTCCTACCGCAGCATGTACGCGTCAAAGTTCCTTTCCAAAAACCTCAAACTCAGACACTACAATTCAGTAGTAAAACCATCTGTTCTGTACGCCTCTGAGTGCCTCGTGATGGCCAGGAAAGGCCCACTCAGGAAACTTGAACTCAAGGAGAGGAAGATCCTGCGGAGGATACTAGGACCCATACGGGAAGAGGGAGGCACCTACAGAATTCGGCACAATGATGAGCTTTACAGCCATCAAGAAGACATTGTGACTTGTACAAGAAAAAGGCGCTTGGCCGTCTATGGACACTTGACCCGCATGGTCCCTTGCCGGCTCACCAGTAAGATCTTCACGGTGGCAGGAAGAGGGAAGGCCTCTAGGACCAAGTGGATCTCTACGGTCAGGACGGATTTAGACCACCTAAGGATCCCACTTAATTCCATACAGGACCGCCAACAATTCCGGAAAGCCATGCGACAGGGAGTTTTTCCTGTATCACTGACAGCTAGGAAGAACACCGGAGTCAGAAGACTACCATGGACGGAGGAATGAAAGCTGGCTCATAGTCAGATGATGAAAATGTACTGGAAGAAGAGAAAAGACAAAGCGACGTGGAGATACGAGCACCGTGGTCCTCAGTAGGCCCAAACGACGACGACGAAGAAGAAGAAGAAGAAGAAGAAGAAATATGTACACAAGCACACAAACAAACAAACAAACAAACAAATAAATATAAATAAATAAATTAACAAAACGAATAAATAAATTAACAAATAAATAAATGAATGAATGCAGAGAGGTGCCCAGTTTGATTCACCTCTCTAAGATCAAAATCAATTTCATTCCTCTCAATAAGCCCCAGAAAAAGGGTAATAGGATTCATAAATATGACCTTGAAAAGTTGAAAATCGATCGAAATGTGTTTGAACAATACCACCAGCAACTGACATTTGAATCTCATAAATGAACGGACATTGCCTCCAAGATCCAACAAGCAGCTAATACTACAATCCTGATAGCTAAGAAGAGAAAGCATAGATGGTGGAATGAGGTTTGTGATGAAGTGCTGACTCAAAGAACAAATGCCTGGAAAAAGTGGAACTCGACCCGAAGACCTGAAGATTTTGATGTGTTCCGTGAAGCTCGAAAAGAAGCAGCCAGAACTTTCCGAAGGGCCAAGCGGTTATATGAGAAACAACAGTTAGAAGAGATCGATCAGGATTTCCGGAAAAACAATACCAGAGACTTCTATCAAACGTTCAAGTCCAATTTGAAAGGGTATCAAGCCCCCAGCCTCTGTTTTAGAGATGAAAATGGAAAGCTGGGCCTGACCAACAAAGAAAACTGTACGATCATGTCTCGTTACTTTGAAAAACTGCTTAATTGTGATGAACCGAAAGAACGATTCACTGTGTGCGATCCGATCCACAAACTACTCAACTCATCCCCACCATGTTAAGAGGAGATCAAACAGATTATCAACAGTTTAAATAATAATAAAGCAGCTGGTGAAGATTCAATAGTGGCGGAACCACTGAAGCTGGCGAATGATGAAACTCTAGATGTACTAGTCAAGCTTTTTGAAGAAATATGGAGAACTGGGATGTTACCAATTGAATGGCTGTCAGCACTAATCCATCCTCTACACAAGAAAGGTGATAAAAAGAATGTCAACAACTATAGGGGCATCTCATTAGTATCTGTTCCGTATAAGATTTTCTCCAAAGCAGTCCAGAACAGAATAGAAGCGCATCTTGACCAACAGATCGGGGAATACCAGGCTGGCTTCAGAAAGGGTCGTTCATGCCCGGAACAGATCATTAACCTGAAGAACATTATCAGGTACAAGAAGACAGGAGGACAAAGTTACGTGGTCATGTTTGTTGACTTTCAGAAAGCTTATGACTCCATCGACCGGGAGTCATTAATGAATATTTTGGAAGAGTTTGGAGTGGATGATACATCAAGAAATTTGATCAAACAAACTCTAACCAACACAGTGTCGAAAGTCAAATTTATGGGAAAGATATCAGCACCATTTACAATCAGAACGGGCGTGAGACAGGGAGACGGACTATCTCCACTCCTCTTGAACTGTGCTTTTGAAAAAGTCATTTGAGAATGGAGGAAGATGTTAGACCAAGAAGAAACAAAAGAAGATCGGTTCAGACTTGGTCCTAAGCACAAAGGGATATACATTGATTGTCTGGCCTTTGCGGATGACCTGACCATTTTTGCTAACGACATAGATTCAGCAGTCAACAAGATCAATAGGCTGTCAGAAATTGCTGAAAAGGTAGGACTCCAGATTTCTATTCAGAAGACAAAATATATGGCAAACATCTGCGATGGACCTGAATGGATGATCACTAATCTTGGAAAGATCAGTCGAGTCACAAATTTCCGATATCTTGGTGAAGTCATCCAGCAGAATGGATTAGAAGAGGAAGCAATTAATGTCAGGATGAGGAAGTTAGACCAGGCATACCACATTACAAAGAATACCTATAACAAAAAGTCTATGAGTATAGGGGCCAAGTTCCGACACTATACCACAGTTGTAAAACTTGAGGGATTATATGCGTCCGAAACTTTGACCATGAATAGTAAAGGTCAAGCTGACCAATTGAAAAAAAGAGAGCGTAGGATATTAAGAAAAATCCTATGTAATAGATGGGTTGATGGACAGTGGCGAATGAGAGCAAATGAGGACTTGTACAACAACATAGACCCTATCACAGCATCAATTAAGAAGAGACGGCTACTATTTTACGTTCACCTGTTGAGGATGAATGATGATCGATTAACCAAAAGAATATGGAGTTTCATCAAGTCTAAGGCAACAAGGCCGAGATGGTTCGAGGAATGCGAAAAAGATCTCAGGCAAATTGGTATTCAAGACCGAGAATTTCCTGACAGGAACACATTTAGAAGATTGGTGAACAACTACCAAGGTTTTAAAATGGTATCAACTTCCGGAGAGGACCTTTGTCCGAAGAACATAAACAGGCACTCGTGGCTGGGGTCAGAAGATACTGACAGGAAGTCAAAGCCGGAACAAGAACAAGACCTAGACACTAAAGTGAAGTTGGTTGTTACCACGCAGTCCATAGAGGCTCAACTCGATGTATAAAAATGAATGTGTGTGTTTGATTAACATTATTGAATTCAACAAGTTAGGAAATTAATACCGTAGGTCAATAAATTATTATTCTAAATTACATTGCACATTGTAATGCTAACACTTGTCACTACAGAACTGCTGTCAGACCACAGTTTCTGTACGCCACAGAGACCCTCTTTATGAACAGAAAAGGCACCATGGATGACCTGGAGAAAGCCGAAAGACGTATACTCAGAAAAATGCATGGCCCGAGATTGCTCCCAGATGGAACCTACCGTTTGAAATCTAATTCTGACCTGTATCAACAGTTAGATTCAGCCAATACCAGTATGCGACGTAGGAGGCTAAAGTTCTATGGGCACCTACAACGAATGAACAGCTACAGGCTAACCAAGAAGATCTTCTCCTTGGTTGAAAGCTACAAGACTGGAAGCCTGTGGCTTAATGAAGTACTAAAGGACTTGAATTCGGCTAGAATTTCTGACCTTGATGTTGAAGATAGTTCTAAATTTTGTGCTATGGTAGAGTCTTGGACCTCACCACCTAGAGTCCCTAAATGTTGGAAGCCCCTTTCGCAGGAGAGAAAGGAGAAATTATCAGCAGGGCTCAAGAGATATTGGGAACGGAAAAGAGCATCGAAGAACTAGTCATAAGCGCTCCGTAGTGGGCTTAAATCAATAACAATAATTGCACATTGTGACCTTCTTCGAAAAAAAAAAAAAAGTTCTTAATACAAATGAAGTTGCAAGTGTTACACTACATATGCGAGCAGAATAATGGGATCGAAAGCTAGATACAAAAGCACTAACTGCAGGACAGTAACGCAAACTGTTGTTGTTTGAGTCTTCAGTCTTTTGACTGGTTTGATGCAGCTATCCATGTCTCCCTGTCCTGAGCTAATCGTTTCATCTCTACATAGCTACCACACCCTACATCCGAGGCAATCTGTTTAACATATTCTAACCTTGGTCTACCCCTACAGTTTTTGTCCTCAACCCTTCCTTCCATAACTAAGCTTGCTATTCCTGGGTGTCTTAGTCGGTGTCCTACAAACCTATCTCTTCTATTCATTAGCAGTCGCCAGAAACATCTCTCCTCTCCCGTTCGTCTTAATACCTCTTCGTTTGTAACCCTATCTACCCATCTGATATTCATCATTGTCCTGTAACACCACGTTTCAAACGCTTCAATTCTCCTCTTTTCTGCTGCACCAATAGTCCAAGTTTCACTTCCATAGAGTGCCACACTCCAGACCAAGACCTTCAAAAATGACTTCCTAATACCTAAATCTATATTCGATGTAGAAATGCTTTCCTTGCCTGAGCTAACCTACTTTTTATATCCTCTTTGCTTCGTCCATCACTGGTTATTTTGCTTCCTAAGTAACAGAATTCTCCTACTACCTTTAGCTTTTCACCTGCCAATTTGATGTCCATAGAGGTTTCTGATTTATTTCGGCTGCATTCCAATATTTTTGTTTTACATTTATTAATTTTTATCATTTTTATCAAGACGGAGTCCATACCATTCAAAAACTACGAAGTACAATATTACTCTTGTTCCAACCACTGTCGGTACCAAATTTAAATCCCTAAGCCAAGTTGAATGTGTCATGTAAGTAAATGATCAAGGATATTGGATGGGAAATCATATACCAGACAGAAGCAGGAAGTGCAGTTTGGACTGGACTCACGGCTATACTCTGATTTACAAAAGATGCGCCGTGAAAGCTGTCATCCGTTTGAAGGGTGAGGTGAGGAGTGGAGACAAACGGGGTAACGGTCTCCATAGCAACAGCAAGCAATGTTGCAATGTATGCCGACACAGCAGTAAGCACATGGTTTGACTCGGTGTGTCTTCACTCGTCACGGTCATTAGACCGCCAGGCAGGGCGGCTAACTTCCCCAGTATTTGTGTCTTCCTGCAAGCCTCTTGGAATGTTATGAGTCATGATCTACCTCAGTGGCAACGCAGCATTTCCCCACGTGCTAGTTTTGACAGTTGTCAGCGATCATTATTAGTAATTCAGAGTATAGCTGTTGTGTTACTACTGAAGACACGATCTGAGACGGCGTTTTTAATCGTTGTCCAAGGTGCAAGTTGGATTCATATATATATATAGATATAAGGTAGTGAATATTTCAAGTTCAAAATTTCAAGTCGAAGCCCATAAGCTGCATATCAAATGCAGGCCACAGGTAAATTCTGTTCCAACTATACTCTGTGAGCTGCCAGAATGGGATTGACAGTTCTCTCCTCGCCATGTGGTCTGAAAATGAGGTTGCCAAACTGTACAAGCCAGAGATACAGATGCTGACCAGGCACTGAACCACGTGGGCTGTAATATTGCAACGAAGAGTATTATGACATCAACTATGCGTAGCAATCACAAACGGAGAACCAGTTTTTTGTGTTCCATTTCTTTGGGCGCCAGGAAATGTTCTCCGCAGTGACTGCCGGCTTCTGCCAGTTTAGTTGGCAGCACGGTGTCCTTGACAGGGTGAATCCCACACGTGTGGGCTGTAGGCTGTCGAAATCGTCAATGTGTGTCATCAGCACTTCCAGCATCAGTTATGAATGGCTGTGGTGAGTACAAAGTATACTGTTTGTTTGTTTTATAAGGTGCGTTCAAAAAATAACGAGCCGGAGGCTGTAATGCGCAAACCGGTGGCGACATCGGCTAATCGTGGCGTGTGTTACGAGGTGTGGTTCCGACCAGAGCGTGGAAGGTCACAGCCCGTCGCTAGAGGGCACGCGTGCACGTCACGTGACGATACAAAGCGAGCAGCAGCATGCATCAATCGTCCAACGCTGCCAGTCGCATTGCAAACAGTGACATGGAGGCGTCAAACGAAGAGCAAAGAGGTGTTGTTCGGTTTCTGACAGCGGAAGGAGTAGGGGGAACGGACATTCATCGCCGAATGTCACAAGTGTACGGCGAACACTGCATGTCCCTTGCAAGGGTCAAAGCGTGGCAGAAGCGCTTCAGGGAAGGACGGGTGTCGTTAGCCGATGATGCCTGGTCTGGGGCACCCCCCTGCATTACCGATGACAACGTCCAGCTGGTTGATGCACTCATTACCCAGGACCGCCGAGTGACAGTGAATGCCATAGCCGCCGTGGTCGGATTGAGCGTCGAAAGTGTGCAGTGTGCACACCATCATGAAGGAACGACTGCACTTGCAGAAAGTGTGTGCCCAATGGGTGCCCCACAGTCTTCAACCACACCAGGAAGCATGTTGAATGGCCTACTGTCTTGGTCTTGGTTGGACGATTGATGCATGCTGCTGCTCGCTTTGTATCGTCTCGTGACGTCCACGCGTGCCCTCTAGCGACAGGCTGTGACCTTCCACGCTCTGGTCGGAACCGCACCTCGTTACACACGCCACGATTAGCCCATACCGTCATCGGTTTGCGGATTACAGCCTCCGGCTCGTTACTTTTTGAACGCACCTTATAATACAAGCGGCAATTCCTTTCATTTATTCAAATGATCTAGTTAGATCAAAAACAAATCCATCTCCAAAAATTCAATATCTCATTATTGTAATTTCTCTCCGAATAAACAATTATGGTAGGCTCTCTTTTCTTGACGATCCGGTTCTATAGTTCATAATATCACCACTACTACAAATCCAAAGCCGCATCAGCCATCTATATAAAGTCTGTTGCGCATCCATTATGATACCTTCTCCATAGTATCTTTACTCCATGCTAATAAATCAGGGTGCAGATAATAAGATACTAATACAACTACAGGGTCATTATGTGTGTCTGCTGGTAAACACGGCAAGCTAAGCCGGCTGTGACTAGCGCAGATCGCGGCCGAGCGCACCCGGTTCTGCTGGCGGTAGCGCGCTCCGCTGACTCATATCGTTAGTTCACACGTGTTTTGTTATTCATATGGACGTGTATCTGCAGAGCTTAGACGTTAGTTTTGCACGATGAGTGAGTATTGTGATTACTGTGATTGTTGGTCATGCCAGTACAATTAGGAGGCTCACTAAACGATTCAAGGAAACAGGCTCCGTAAATAATAAAAGAGTTGACAGACATTCATCGGAAGATGTCAGGTGTGTTTTACAAGAGAGGGAGGACATTTACAGCATGGCATATGACCACTGTAAGTACACATTATTGAACATGTTTGGTAAAAGTGTGAAAGTGCACGCGGCAGAACCAAGTGCGCGCGGCCACGATCTGCGCTAGTCACTGCAGGCTTAGCTTGCCGTGTTGACTGGCGCGCACACACATACTGACCCTGTATGAATTTTCTAGGAATGTTGCTTACAGATGTCCTTCAGGTGTCCTAATCACCAACAAAATGCTGAAATTACGCCCATGTGGAGGATTGCAGACTAGACTGGACGCAGTCTCAAATGAAAATGTATGAATGAAATGGATTATTGTATGAACAAGCTCTGACCCAGTTCGTGACGCACATGCAAGAGCAACGCGAATACAATGAGACAGGTGGAGAAAGATGAAGAGATGTATCTTACATCGACTGCACTTTCTAACGAGTCTGTTGAAGTGAACGGCAGAGACATTAATTGATAGTGAAACAAGGATTATTTTACAAATATACGATGTTGTATTTTGCCATTAATGTAGAGAAATTTCCCCCAGAATTAATTCAAGATTAATGTTAATAACTTTCAAGTGCAGGGCTGACTATTTATCGCCGATAGCTTCACATTGAGACAATGATCGCTTTGGTGTGTTTGTAACGGTCTTCTTAAATGAGGTTTGATGGTTTTCAGTCCGTCAACACGATTGTAGCCAATTTTTGGTTATTACCTAATCCTGAAAAAATTTACAGAAATTACTAAACACACATGGCTGACCAGTTTCGTTCGTCAAGCGATCATTATCAGATCCATTACATTTAGGCTATAAAATCTATCTGAAAGTATGGGTGAAAGTATTTAGGCTACAATATGTACACTTCTTTAGTTGCAGTATTCCCCTCAGGGGCTCACATCTAGTGGGACGTGGGTTGGCGACCACGGGACCCCAGCTGACTCCAACAATGCTTCCACTTACTTGTGCCGGGCTCCTCTCCGTCCTCTTTCCTGCCGACCTCTGTTGGTCAACTCTTGTTCTCTTCTGACCCCGACGGTATTACGGTATCTGAGGCCTAGGGAGTCTTTTACTTTCCCGCCTTAATTGGCCCTTGTCTTATCTTTCCTGATACCCTCATTCTTCGAGGGGTCAGCCTTCTTTTTCTGGTTGGTTGGTTCCTCAGTTTAGGGGCTGCGACAACGCGGTCATGTAACCCCGTGTACTTTGGGTATGTGTAGAATCTGTCTGATAAACGGTGTTAAATGTGATGGCTGTATTAGTGTGTGTATCTGTTTTCTAATTTAAGTAAAGACTGCAACTTAGAATTATTTCAAACAGTTCCTACTTTTGCCGCCAAACGCCACCATCAACGACTACTAGGCCTAGTTCAGAACTTAGCTACTAGACGCCACCGCAGTCGGCTCTTGGCAACGAACGTAGAAACCTAAGAGCGTTGTTTACATTCTTAACCTATCCAATTTAGCTTCACACAAGTGTAATTAGTGGAAGGTTCTTTAACATGCCATAAATCTATGACATGGGACCGCCGGCTTTACTTCCCCTCCGAAGGAAGGCATACTAAGGGATTTTTAACGCCCTTAAAAATACGACGGCTTCGGTCGGGTTTGAACCCGCTATCTTGGACATAGAAGCTCAGCATGCTACCGACTACGCCACCGAAGCCGCCCGCCTTCCTTTTCTTTTCATGTTATCTCCTGCCTTCTGTACAAGACCCTGAAGGAGGCAGAGTGTATGTAGACCCTCCACTTATGGTGCACCCTGGATATTGCTACACCCTCAAGGGCTCACGGCTGGAGAGCTCGGGTTTTCACAACACCGAGGGATTCCTGAGCTGGGTCCGTTTCCCCCTTTTTCCATTGCCTTTGGGGCGGTCCCTCTCCTCTTTCCCTTTCCTCTCTGCCTTTCATGACTCTCCTTCCTTCCAAGTCCCTCAATTCTCATTCTTCGAGGGTTGAGGGCATTTTCTTTCTCCTGTCTTTTATTTACATTCTTCTCCTTTTGTTTCCCACTTCCTCTTCTAGTTTGTAAGTTTTATTTTTAGGTTTCATTTTCACGATCACCCAAACCATTAGGGGCCGATAACCTAGATGTTAGGCCCCTTAACACAACAATCATCATCATCATCAGTTGCAGTATTATAAGGTGCGTTCAAAAAGTAACGAGCAGGAGGCATAATTACAGAAACCAGTACCTCTATGTTAGAAGTATTGGCCCTGGCTGTTGAGGCACTTGTCCCACTGTGACACGAGGCGGTGAATGTGTCTCATAAAATTCCCTGGGCTGCGATGTGAACCAGTTCCGCACGTACAGCTGGACGTCGGCATCCAAGGTGAATCGTTGGCCCCGCAGAGCCCTTTTCAGGGGACCAAATATGGCGTAATCACAGGGAGAGAGGTCTGGACTGTATGGAGGGTGGCCGAGAACCTCCCATTTGAATTTCTGCAGGAGTGCCGCGACTGTGTTGGCCGTATGAGGTCGTGCATTGTCGTGGAGCGACCACGGCAGCTATGGCGTTCACTGTCACTCGGCGGTCCTGGGTAATGAGTGAATCAACCAGCTGGACGTTGTCATCGGTAATGCAGGGGGTGCCCCAGACTGGGCATCATCGGCTAACGACACCCGTCCTTCCCTGAAGCGCTTATGCCACGCCTTGACCCTTGCAAAGGACATGTGCCGTACACTTGTGACATTCGGCGACGAATGTCCGTTCCCCTTACTCCTTGCGCTGTCAGAAACCGAACAACACCTCTTTTCTCTTCGGTTGACACCTCCATGACACTGTTTGCAATGCGACTGGCAGCGTTGGACGATTGATGCATGCTGCTGCTCGCTTTGTATCGTCACGTGACGTGCACGCGTGCCCTCTTGCGACGAGCTATGACCTTCCACGCTCTGGTCGGAACCACACCTCGTTACACACGCCACGATTAGCCGATGTCGTCACCGGTTTGCTCATTCCAGCCTCCGGCTCGTTACTTTTTGAACGCACCTTATAGTTGAAACTAGGAGACCTGTGCGAGAAATCTCGCATGATAATTAACCACCCGCCTGGCTTTACTGTTTTGCGGGCTTCTATAAATATGTTTATTTGTTTAAAAGCATATTTTAAACAAATTGTCGATAATTATGTAATCAGACTGCAATTCGCCACTGCTGCGGTAATTCTGTTTGAATATTCTTTTCAATGCACAGTGGGTTGTGGGCGGCCCATGTGTACAGACTACCCGCCAGGCTTCAGTGTTATGCGGGCTGGACGCGACACATGGGCTAGAGTACGTACATCATTGAACGATTACCTGATGTCCCATATCACATACAGTTCTTCCATGAAATGTCACGGGTGCCACGTACTTGGTATTCCTTGAAGACGTACTGCATGAGTTCTTAGACGATGTGCCACTGCATGTGCGTCAAAACATGTGGTCTCAGCACGATAGCGCACCACCTCATTTTTCACTGGCGGTTCGAGATCATCTGCACCACTTGGGCAACAGTGTATAGGTCGTGGTGACCCGATTGCTTGGCCTGCACGTTCACCCGACTTGATTCCGCTAGACTACTGTCGACTAAAGTATTATGTGTACTCGAGTTTGAAGGTTGTTTGTGAAGTAACCAATAGACCTACATAAAATCCAATAACATCAACATTTTCGTCGTTCTATTTTACGTTAGCTCATGTAGGCTTGGAATTTTTAATTTATATTTTAATATGTTTTGTCGCAGTTGGAACACAAAAAGTGCACGTTTTTAAGCGTGTTTCAACCAAGCGTCACATTTAAGAATTATTATCTCAAAAACCCGTCATCAGATCGAATCCAAATTTTAACACAATATTCATTGGAAAGTTGTATAACTGGTTTAATAATTTCAAAATTTTGCGTGTCCAAGAAAAAAAAGTTGTTATCATTTTTTTAAGGTAACTTTTTCTCGGCTCGGGGTGGTTGGAAAATGTAGTTCTTGGTTGCGATGTAATCCTTATACATCAAAAGTTATGCTGTATGACTGTGAAATACGTAAATTAACTCACTTATTTTATACCGGTTTGTATTTGTAGGCGGAAATAACACAACGTTCACCAGCTACCCGCTCCGTGAAAGCTGTACAGCGTTGCTGTGATGGAGCCCATCACTTCCGAGCGAGGCACGCCATGATGCGTGATAGGCTCCATTTCGGCAACGCTGTACAGCTTTTCCGGATGCGGGTAGCTGGTGAACGATGTGTTATTTCCGCATACAAATACAAACCGATATAAAATAAGTGAGTTAATTTACGAATTTCACAGTCATACAGCATAACCTTTTGATGTATAAGCATGATGAATAGAAGGACCTAGTGTGAGGACTCCGCCATTACAGCACGGTAGTTTGTGGTCCCGCCGCTACAAGCACTGCAAGCGAGAATGTCCAACAACGTGTACCAGGGTTGTAGGTAGGTAATCTGTGGTTGTAGGCACTACAAGCACGCCATCAAAAATCAGCAGTTGAAAAACAAGCAACAGCAACCACTCCATAAACCCATCCCCTCACTCCTCTCCCTCTCACCATCACTTCCCCCAAGCAATCCTAGCACTCTACATCAAATCCTACAGCTTTTAATCACGCCAGCAGCACAATGAACTTAATAAATCCAGTCTACAGAACAGACCAAAAACCTACACTTTAAGCTAAACCAAATTCACTTCCCAGCTCGACATAAGCCATAATACAAGTTAAAACCTGCACAAAACATACTCTCCTTACTGTTTTACAACTATTAAACGAACTATTCGCACTAAGAACCTAAAAACCCTGAAACGGGAGCTAATAAAAAAAAACGCAATAGCCTAGCCCGATTACGTCTCCGGCAGTGCTACCGCCTATGCATTCATAACTTCACAATAACTTCAAATTACGTCTAAGTGACCTATCTGCCTAAGTAGTTACAGGTGTTACCGGCTTGCCTGGGACGATGGGTCACCAAACCGTTATTTAAACTCAATTATTAGGCTTTAATTAACCAAATTCAGAGGAAACAGATCAGACCAAAAAACTACACTTTAAGCTATACCAAATTCACTTCTCAGCTCGACATAAACTTTAATTCAACTTAAAACCTACAGAAAACATACTCTCCTTACTGTTTTACAACTATTAAACGAACTATTCGCACTCAAAACTGAAAACCCCGGAAATGGGAACCGTGGGCGTATATAGAGTTTTAT
Source organism: Meconema thalassinum (assembly GCA_946902985.2). NCBI lineage: Eukaryota > Metazoa > Arthropoda > Insecta > Orthoptera > Tettigoniidae > Meconema > Meconema thalassinum. The sequence goes on along the minus strand of OX336397.1, from coordinate 104,746,893 downwards.
TTGGCAGGGGGGTGGGGGGAAGCTGGGGTTAGGGGACATGGTATAGGCCCAAAGAATAGGGGGTCCGGGGTACTCCCTGGCAAACTTTTGTATAATTTGGTGCAAAATGATGAGTTTTAAAGCTATCTGGATTCAGTTTTTCAACCAATTTATTGTGATGTTTTATGTACGGTATGGTTAATGTCAAACGCAGCTAAGTTAATACCATTTTATCCATAATGGAGAATTTTAGGCTTATGCCGTGTTTTATTTATTCAAACTCGATGCGTTTCGAAAGAAACCATGTCTTTCTTCATCAGGAATAAACGGAAATACGACTAAATTGTTGCTAAGAGAAAGCAGCAAAGAAACTAAAAAAGGTGCCATAAGATGAACAATGAAGTGTATCTTACACGTCCTTCGAGAAGTGTATGCGGCATTCTTTTCCAGGCCGAGAAAGTAATTACCGGAAAATTAAACTCAAAATCGATGTTGAGCGAAATATTTATGATTGTATCGATTCCAAAGAAACAATTTCAGTTGATCCTTCAAGAACTGGCTGCTGTCTTCAGCGTGTCATGGATAATATCCCCCGACTTGTTTATTTTGGGTGCCGATTCTTCTTCAGAACGAAGGAAATCCGCCGTGAATTGCAATTTCGAACATCCACCAAGTGTTCACGCAAGCTTTCGAAAGTCCAGTACTGTAGCCGACAAAATGAATTGCTAAGTAGAGTGTTACTTTAAATAGTTTATGTGTGCATGTTTTAATATGCTGGGGATTAGCCTATGTTTTTTTATTATCTGTGGTTGTATACTCCAGGAATCTATGCGTTCCGTAACATGTAATGAAGACCGTAGTTCTTATTTCCATGAATTATATTTTCCATTGTGCCCTGCCGTGCTATTTTAATTGTAACTGCTAATTACCTTTTAAAAAAGTATTAGTTACAAAGTAATTCGTTTCCCTTAGCACCATCCCGAAGACCAGCTGACACCGGCAGTGTGGAACTTACTCACTCTAGCGCTGCCTGGCGGGGCTCGCTTGAACTTCAGGAGTCGTCTCACTTTCTCCTTCTATTCGTCATGGTATAAGGATTACATCGCAACCAAGAACTACATTTTCCAACCACCCCGAGCCGAGAAAAAGTTACCTTACAAAAATGATAACAACTTTTTTTCATTAATAAACCAGTTATACAACATTCCAATGTATATTGTGTTAAAATTTGGATTCGATCTGATGACGGTTTTTTGAGATAATAATTCTTAAATGTGATGCATGGTTGAAACACGTTTAAAAACGTGCACTTTTTGTGTTCCAACTACGATAAAAAATATTAAAATGTAAATTAAAAATTCCAAACCTACATGTGTTAACGTGCAATAGAACGACGAAAATTATGATGTTATTGGATTTTATATAGGTCTATTGGTTACTTAACAAACAACCTTCAAACTCGAGTGCACATAATACTTTGGTCGACAGTAGTACCTGTGGGGTCACATGAAAACTTTGATTTACGAGACCAGAAGGAAGACCTACTGGTCCGGATTATGGCTGCAGTGGATGTTGGAGGACCAAGCATCGGAGATTGTGTGTACCAGAACATGGTGTCTGTTGACGTCGGTGGTCTTCCCATCGAGCCCCACCTGTAATTGTACCCAGATGACAAGCAGCAGGAGTCGGACAGAGCGCCGAAAATGTGGGAACTGTGAATGCGTGCTGAGGTGTAGAGGGAAGACGATGCGTGTCCGGACATAAGTTCCTATGTTAAACTTAACCGTCGTTGTCCTCACTACAAGCCCTCAAAGTCTGTAATGGGAATTTTAAAACACCATGTATGTCAAATAAGATGTATAATACATTATATATGAATTGCAGCCGAATGGCCGTAGCTGGGTATTTTTGTTATTCAAGTAAATCCAACTTTGGCTACCAGATACTACTCTCACTAATATGTAGCGGCGAACGTTGGAACTGATAGCAAAGCCAACTCCGTACAGGCCTTGGAGGCCCTGGGTGTAGTGGAAGGTAGAGGCTTCCACTTTTTATGACATCAGCACTAGATGGGATGGAGTTGTCAGCTCCACGCCCGGCCGTCTTTGCTCCCAGGAATTACCCTGGTACTCATTTCTGGTGTAGGCTGAGTGGACCCCAGGGCTAATTGCATTTCCGAAAGTGGTAGTTTTATCATTTTAAATGATCTTGTCAACTTCGTCGTTACGCTGGGGTCTGGCGTTACGTTACGGTGACGGGACGAAATGTACCCAGATGCACCGAGATGTGTGGCGTCATAGTACTGCTTGGTGCATGTGTTCCCCGACAATCTCTAATTCGTTAGTATAAGAAAAAATCCCCGATTCTTGGATGTCACGGATAATATCGAGAACCACTGGATGGATTTTGATGCGGTTTTCACCATTCTGTAAAGGATATTTCGAGGAAAGATTCTGTAGAAAATAATTTATGTATCATCAAAGGAAGCCAAGCAGTAACGATTTCAGTGAAAAAGTCGAAAACAAACTTGGCGTCCGTGCGCTTCTTAAGCTTACGCTGGTCAAACCGTTAAAAATATCAATATACTATGAGCGTAAGAATTGGTCAGCATGAAAAGTTCTACAAAAAAAGTCCGCGAGAGCATATCTCTGTCTTCAATACATCGCCCACTATAAGTGTTTTTAGACTGGATGGAAGGGGCACGTCCCCGCGCGCTTGATTCTTGCTTTGCCCGTGGTTTGCACTTGCCGTTCGCGAGTAATTTGAAACAAGATAAGCAAGATAAGCATTAAGCAGATAATTTCCTATCGTGTCAAGATTCCAGCCTTTCTAGCATTTTTCAGCATTTGTAGCATTTAAAATGATACAAAGTCTAGTCTTTCAGACTGACTGCCACTTTTTTCTTCTAAAATCCACTACCTGGGTGGGGATCGAAGCCACTCCCTTCCGATTAGAAGCTCAGTGCCTCTACCGACTGCAACTTCATAGAGCGTTCCTAAATATAACCTACACATTTTGCTACACAGTTCCAATTGCAGTGGTAGGTATTTTTACGTGCCATAAATCTATGGCATGGACCCACCGGCTTTACTTCCGCTATGAAGGAAGGCATACTGAAGGACGACATCTTCCAGGTATAAACCCGCGATCTTGGGCATAGCAGTACAGCATGCTACCGACTACGCCACCGAAGCCATATATTATAATATACAAGAACTGTAGGGGTTGGCCAAGGTTAGAATATGTTAAACAGATTGCCTCAGATGTAAGGAGTGGTAGCTATGTAGAGATGACACGATTAGCTCAGGACAGGGTGGCATGGAGAACTGCATCAAAAGACTGAAGACTCAAACAACAACATCAAATATACAGAAATTTCGTCAGTTATTGAAAGTATGCTAGTTTCTATAATTTACTCTGATTCACAAACCTCATTGAAATGAAGGTAGGAATCTTTTCCGGAATGAGAATCACGCTTTGTACTACACAATCAATGACGCGGAACTTCAGACATTGACTGTAATACATGCGAGGTGAAAGGAACCTGATGATATATTTACGACACGTGTATGTCAATCATTTTAAGGTCTTGTACATGTCTCAGTGAATCAATCTGAGAAGTAGTACAGGATTTTGTATTAAGTGTGTGTGGTCACATATATTTTTAGCCTATTTTTATTTTATGAAAAAAAAAAAATAGGCTTATGAGATCACCTATTGTCCGTGTGTCTGTGTGTGCATGTGCGTGTGTGATGGTGTCTGTGCGTCCGCCCCCCCCCCCTAATACATTCTAAACGGCTGGAGCGATTTCAATGAAACTCGACCGTGCCCTTCAAATTTTATTGTTTCTCACCAATCCAACATGGCGGCTGTGCGAAATATTTCACCAGCATTCAGTATCTCCGAAACTATTTCCGATATCACCCTGAAATTTTGTACGGTGATAAAGGGAACTACTAGACGTTCACCTATGAGTTTTTCAAAAATCTGGTAACTACAAAACCAACATGGCGGCCAAGCGAAGTTGAGACTAAATAGACTTTTCTCGCGATTTAACCATCCAAACGTAATGAAACATGGTACAGCAAATGTTTATACACATTTTAATGCACTGGCGTCTAATTTAGTTCAATTGTTTACATAACTTCAAAATGGTGGCTGTGCGAAATATTTTACTGGCATTGAATATCTCCGAAACTATTAATGATATCACCCTGAACGTTTGTACGGTGATAAAGGGCACTGCTACAAGTCTATCTATGTAACTTCCAAAAACCTGTAAAGTACAAAACGAACATGGCGGCCAAGCGAAGTTGAAACATTTTTATAGACTTTTCTCGTGATTTAACCATCTGAGCACAGTGAAATGTGGTACAGTAAATGATTACACACATTGTAATGCAGTGGCATCTAATTTAGATCAATTGTTTACATAACCTAAAGATGGCGGCTGTGCGAAATGTTAAAATTAAGTTTTTATTTCTTGTGTCGTAATCATGCGATCGAAGTGAAAGTTTGAATAATGAAGCTACGCAATAATTTTCCTTTAATGGTACATAACTCTATGGCATATACATATAACAATCCAAAATGGCGAGCATCCGAAATATTTAGACGGTTCTCAATATCTATGAATCTTTTACAGCAATTAAACTGAAATTTTTATGTTCATAGAGCCTATGAACATAAGTTCCCAGATAAGACTTACAGTAACCTGGTGAGCACAAATCCAACATGGCGTTGACGCGAAGTATAAATATTTAAATGGACGGTTCTCGCGATTTAACCATCCGAGTGCAGTGAAACTTTGCAAGTTAAATGCTTATACATATGTTAATCCACTGGCATCCAATTTATTTCAATTGTTTTCATAACCACAAGATGGCAGCTGTGCGAAATTTTAAAATCTCGTTTTTACTTCTTGTGTCCTAATCATGCGATTGAAGTTTGAATAGCACATGTACACAATGATTTATTGGATAATAAATAATAATCCAACCTGGTGACCAACAGAAATATTTAGACGGTTCACAATGTCTACGAATCTATCACAACAATCAATCTGAAATGTTGTATGTTGATTGATGCAATAAACATGAGTAGGATATATGGAAGTAGGCTTTATAGTTCTTCACGGAACTACTTGTTTTTTACGTCGTTATGCCCTACTCAGGAACTCAATTGAACCTGCTTACCTGATGTGTTGGCCTAATTTTCTTCCCAAAATCTCTTCATCCTCGGGCCGAGCTTCTTCCTTCGTTCTTCTGTCCAAGTTATTGTGGCTCTGGTGTTGGGTTTGTCTCCAAATTGGTAATTGTCGATTTTGGTCCTAAATTTACATCTGTCCCATACAATGTCTTCTGAGATGTTGATTTCCTGGAGATCTGTTTCGTGACCGGCTAGAGAAAAACTCTTCGAACATCGGAGTTTCCAATCTAAGCCGACGCTGAAAACTGGAAAGGCGTGGACAAAAGAGAGAAGGGAACAACACCCTCTACGAATGAAGGAACACTGAACTAATTTTAAAGCTAAAAAGAAACAGTGGAAATGGTGAGGTCCTTAGTTGGCTGAAATGGAATAATAAAAGTAATAATAATAATAATACTAATACTACTAATAATAATTCAGTGGAACTTGGATAATTCGAACCTCATGGGACCAGTAAGAAAATTCGAATTATCCGAAAATTCGAATTAAGAAGGTTCTTTGAAAAGGGTAGAGAAAATATTCAAATTTTAAGTTTTCATCCAAGAACCTTTATTAAAAATAATACTACATAGTTTTTTAACAAGTAAACTGCTTATATACTATGTATCACGTTTACGTAATGATTTACGTTCAACAAAGCAGATTAACAGACAACGGTAACTTACTGTATAATGACTGTATAGTGAATAACCTCAAAAGTTTCAAATGATAAAATAAAACCAAAATGTACTATTCACCTATTTAACGACTGTAGTAATCCAGCAATCTAGTTAAGTCTTAGAGATATCTACTGTTTTTAAAATGTTTGAGATTTTTACCTGTTTCCTACAATTAAGTCTCTCGGCCATCACAAAAGAATCTAACAAATTTAAGGAACGGAAGACAGAATACAATCGAGTAGGGGCCGCATGCCAATGATACAACGTCGTTTTTCGGGAATTCCTGACCCAACTGTTTGGCTTCCGATCGGCATTTTACCCGTAAATACTTCGAATTATCCAAAATACAATTCGAATTAACCACGATTTTTTAGCATTGATTGTATATAAAATGTTAGGGACCAAGATAAAATTTCGAATTAAAGAAGATTTCATGTTATAGAAGTTCGAATTAGCCACGTTCCACTGTAGTCTTCTTCCTCTTTTGCTTTAGCGTTTGTCCCGCCTCGTGGCAGGGTCCGCTATGTGAATCCGCTGTCTCCACTTTACTCGGTCATGGGCCATGTCCGGATGTAGGTTGACGCTTTTCAGATCCCTGTGCAGTGTATGGGCCCAACGTTGTCTCGGTCGCCCCTTTGGTCTTTTCCCGGCGACCTCCAGTGTGTAGCCCTGTTTTGCAATGGTGTCCGCTCCTGACCGTAGCACATGCTCAAACCAACGACGACGATCCTCACGCATTTTGTTGCCGATTGCCGCGACACCAAATCGTTCCAAAATCTTTCATTGGGGATGTGATCCAAACTAGTAATGCCAGTTGTCCATCTAAGCATCTTGTTCTCCATGACACTTAGCCTAAGTTCTGCTTCCTTGATGATCGGCCAACATTCAGTACCATGAAGTGCCACGGGACGAATTACAGTGTGGTAAATCATCGATTTTAGGTGGTCTTTCATCTAGCGATTTGGGCGGCTTCGGTGGCGTAGTCGGTAGCATGCTGAGATTCTATGCCCAAGATCGCGGGTTCAAATCCGGCCGAAGTCGTCGGATTTTTTAAGATAGTTAAAAATCCCTCAGTATGCCTTCCTTCGGAGGGGGAAGTAAAGCCGGCGGTTCCATGTCATAGATTTATGGCATGTTAAAGAACCTTCCACTAATTACACCTGTGTGAAGCTAAATTGTATAGGTTAAGAACGCTCTTAGGTTCCTACGTTCGTTGCCAAGAGCTGACTGCGGCGTCTGGTAGCTAAGTTCTGAACTACTAGTCGTCGAGGGTGGCGTTTGGCGGCAAAAGTTGGAACTATTTGAAAAATTCATAAGTCTGCAGTCCTTACTTGAATTAAAAAAACAGATAACACACATTAATACAGTCATCACAATTAACACCGGTTATCAGACAGATTCTACACACACACAAAGTACACGGGGATACATGACCGCGTTGTCGCAGCCCTTATACTTAAGAACCAACCAACCATCTAGCGATCGCACATGTCACCTGTCGTGGTTCGCCACTTCATCCACGCAGCATTAATAATAATAATAATAATAATAGTTATAATAATAATAATAAACCAGACTCCAAACATGATACAAAATAAAAACCAGTTCATGGAAGGATCTCGTCGGTACATGAATAAACAACCTTCGGTAACTTCAGACCTGAATCTTAACACAAACAAATAAAGAAATTGATGAAAAGGAATTCCCAGGAACTTTATCAGCATTCGGAGAAAATCTCGGACACATTCAGGAAAAGTCGTCAATGGCCTTACTGTTTTCCCCCTTAAAAACTAACTACCCAACCATTTCTACACAAAAGGAATCTGTTGACATCAAATATAGATTTTAGTATTAGTGAACCCATGTACCATTGGTTCAAGGGGTCGAATCCATGTTTTATTGGTAAAAGAAGAGAGGAAAAATACAGTCTTTAGTAGAACTTAGAAAGATTTTATGTAGAGGACTGGTATAATGTTGTGCAATAATAAGAGTCCAGGTGGCCCCAGGAAATGATATCATGCATGACGCACCGATGGGGAGCCGATCATGGCTATAAATAGAACGATAAAAACTTTCCGCTGTGTGTAAGCGAAAAGAGGTTTCGGAAATTGATCTTACGCAGCACTAAAATGGCAACCTCGCAGTTGTGCAAGAAGAGGAATAATTAGATTTAAGCCATTTGCGAGAATATAATTAACAAAAGAAATACATTATTGTGAATCATTTTGGAATAGAGATTTTTGTGTGGGGAAAAAGGTTATAATAATTGCCCAGGAAAGCAGTGCAAACGCAGCATGACGTAGTTAAAAGTTCCCCGAGACCAGAGGTGGTAGGGATTAAAAATCAACTGCAACACCCACATATCTGAAGAGCAAATTTTATTTAATATCTCGGAATTGAACGATCGATTTTCATGTGCAAAGAAGTCAGTTTACGTTTAGGAAACGAGCTTTCCAGAGATATAAGTTTCAAAAGTATGCGACTATTGCTTCAAAAGTTAGTTATGAATAAGACGTGGATTTTATCTTTTTGTCGCCGATTTGTATAAAAGCCCTGGCAGAGCCAGGCCAATCATGCAGTTTTAGTCCGTCCAGGGGACGTGACGCTGCATCACATCGTTAATGCAGTTTCCGACAGCCCGAGGGGGTCGCTGTATCGACAACCATCCATTTCCGTGAGCGCCGAGGCGCTGCACGATGAAGCTTCACAGTATAAGAAGTATCAATTAGTATCGCCGTGTGAAGACTTAGTAAAATCCTAAGTACAGGATTTAGTTCAGCAAGCGGCAGTCTTTATAGTGAAAGTTCCGTATTACAGTCAAAGTTAGGCTGCGAACTTAAAGAACAGGCGATAGGTCTTCAAATAACAGTTCAGTTAAACGACAGAAAGTATCGTAACGTTTTGAAGTACCAACGATAGTGAAACAAACATTTATAACAAAGTTAAGGAACCCGATCAGGGTCGGACGAAATAAGTAACGCCTAGTGTACCGAAAAGATAGGAACTAGAGCGCAGAATAATAAGAAGTGAGAATTTAATCCAAAACGTTGTCTACAGGAGACAAGCGAACAGTAATAAGCAATAAGCTACGAAACTAAGGAATAGCAGTAAATGCTAGGGAAATAGGAAGGTCACCGATAAAGTATTCGAGAGGCCGTAAACAGGACAGACTTTATCTAGACAAACTAATTAGTGTCTAGAAAGAAACGACTTCGAGCTAGTAAAAATAGAAGCCGATAGTCAGAAAACCGGATTTGAAGAATTACCGTTCCAGGGAGGGGTATATTGATCGAGACTTTCATCATCGTGCCAGATTAGGGAGCTAACGTCTAAGAGTGTCGCCCTTGGAAACGGAGAAGAAAGAAATCACGTGTGTAAGGCAAAAATCAAAGCCTCAGTGATTAAAAGCAGTGTAATGTAAATATAGTAAAATTAGTTTTAGTGTAATAATTTTTAGTGAATTTATTTGTGTATGATAAAAGAATACAAAATTGTATTCAATATGTTACCAGTGTTTAAGGTAAATAATGTTTATGTGTATCAAGAAGTGTCATTGTGTGAAATGGGATTAATCAAGATGGCTTAAACACATTGAGTGGGCAAAAATGAAACATCGCTGGAGAATTCGGTCGGTGACCGTAATATCATGTGAGTAACCATTTCATTATGTTATGTGTTGGGGAAGGTTTGCATACAATCCACCTGAGAACGAAAGAATAGGGATGTTTTTGAATAACAAATAAAAGAATAATAGCGCGATCTGAACGATAAAATTGAAAAGTATAAAATAATTATGTGAAATAAATAAATCCCATTTGGGAAATGTATGAAATAAAATATCAGTGTATTTGATAAATGATTTAAATATGTGAAAGCAAGCGTAATAATAATAATAATAATAACAATTATATAAATGAATGAAGATTATGATGAATTATAGAAAAGTAGTAGCTTATGAGCTCCTTTAAAAGAATCAATACATGTTGTGAACACATGTTCTTAAGTTAAAGCAATTATTGTCACGGGAGAGGATTAATATAAAATTGAGATGTAGATCAAATGTTGATTTTGAATTATCAGTTCGTTGAAGGCAACTTGGCTGTAAAGTAATGGCGTAATGTAGCGCATTGAAGTAATTTGTCCCGCTAGGAAGGCGTTGAACCTAAATATACTCGGTAACACTAATTATGAGGGGCAGTTTGTCGTGGAAATTGAACTATGGTAAGTCCTCTAAATAGTGATGTGATCACGAGGCCATGTGTGTATTGTATTGTAAAAGGGTGCGAAATATTTATTGTATTATGAGCGCAGGTTCAAGGTTAAAGGCCGCCCTAAGTCGCGAATGTTATAAGACCTCCAGTATGGGATATGGTTCCCGAGGCAGTTGAAAGAATCGAACCCAGATTCGTCTATGTTGAAGCCCTTAAATATTTGTGTTGTATTGAATTATTCTTACCCACCAATGAGGACACTTCATAATTAATTAATGCCGAGTTTAAGAGAATAAGTCTAGTGAACCTAAATATGTTGTTAAAATTAGTAGAATGAAAGCCTTGCCTGTTCAAAGAACTGCATTTAAGAAACAGCTGTATAAAGCTGAGGGTAGCCCGTCTCGTGTGGGCGAGACCATGAAGTTCCTGCTCCCGGCAATAAATCACGCTAAGTGGCCCAGGCCAGACCCTTACTATTGATGTGTTGTGGTAGGTCTGGAGAGCCGTCTGTTTGAAGTTATACTACACAAGAGTGTTTAGAGTTTGTTTTAACGACCCGGTCTTCGAACCGAGGTTCTTTTAGATGAAGATTACCGCTTGCAAGTTCAGATCGTTGCTTTCTTATGAGATAATGGTCTTTTAAGACAAAATATAATAAATCCCTAATGTAATGTTATATAATGTAGTGATTCACGAGTTTAGTGAAGACAATTAGATTCCGGGAGTGATCTTAATTTTTGACGTGTTCAAGTAGTCTTCTGTAACTCGGGAGTACGCAAATGTTTCCCAATCACGGTAGTGAATTGTTGACTTGAGAGAGAGATGGTAACCGAAGAACATTGTGAAAGCCCAAAAATTTAAGTAAATGAGTAACAGTACTGTAATAAGAATTATATATTTTTTTGATTATAAGATATACTCAAGTCATAGGAAGTGATGTGTTGTAAATGAAAAACACAGTGTATATAAAAAGTATCGAGCCATTTGGAGCTCTTGATTTTATGGAATTTTAGAAGGACACTATATGGAAGTGAAAAGTAATATGAGTTTGTTGGTTTATGAAAACCATTTACTATGATTTAATCTTTGTTTTATTATGTATTCCTTGTTCACTCTGAACAAGTTAGAATTTATGGGTCAGTATTTTATTTGTTTAATTTGTTGTAGCGCCATATATTTGAGTAATTAAATGTTTTTATAGTAGGAGTTGAGATTGTTTATTATTTTGGAAGTGTATCCTCTATTTAATCCAAAGTGTGTAAGTCACAGAGTGGGAGAACATACCATAACCCCGATAATCCCGATTTGAGCATCGCTGGCATACTGTGATTTGCATATTTCATGCTGAATGGGCACATTAGGAGGTAATTTTTTAAAGCCTTTGTCTGGAGCGTGGCGCTCTAAAGAAGTGAAACTTGGACTATTGGCGCAGCAGAAAAGAGAATAGAAGTGTTTGAAATGTGGTGTTACAGGAGAATGATGAAGAACAGATGGGTAGATAAGGTTACAAATGAAGAGGTATTAAGACGAGTGGGAGAAGAGAGATGTTTCTGGCGACTGCCAATGAACAGAAGATATAGGTTGGTAGGACACATACTAAGACACCCAGGAATAGCAAACTTAGTTATGGAAGGAAGGATCGAGGATAAGAACCGTAAGGGTAGACCAAGGTTAGAATATGTTAAACAGATTGCCTCGGATATAAGGTGTGGTAGCTATGAAGAGATGATAATAATAATATGAAGATAATTGATGTTATAAGGAGCCTAACATCTATGTTATCAGCCCATGTAGAGATGAAACGATTAGCACAGCATAGGAGAGACATGAAGAGCTGCATCAAAACATTCAGAAGACTGAAGACTCAAACAACATCCTTAACCTACCCAGCTAGTACTAAACCTGATAGAATTACATGAGATTAACTAATTTGATTAAATCCCTCAATCTTCAGCATAATAGTAAAAACCTCACCAGCCAGTCATTGTCCTTCTTTGATCCGCTGATAGTTGCAAAGTGAATCAATAAAAACAAAATATAAAACTTACAAAATTAACATCATATTGTGTTAAAATGAAATTGGAAACAAAAAGTTCCAAATTAACATTATAAATGTTAAAATGATAAACAAAAAATAAAATTAAGAATAACAATTAAAATTTGTATAATTATTTTGATGTCAGTTATTAAACTAATTTTAATTTAGTCCCTTCGATACACATACATAAGGTAACGTCAGTGATATAATCGACTGGAATCTGCTACAATTAAACGACAAAGAGTGTTTAGAAAACCCTGAATCAAAATTAAAGCCAAATGACATTTAGAGAGTTATGTTCAAAACACGGTCAACCAATCTGGAGCTGCGGAATCCACCTTCGCTTTTTATAGGACAGAACTAATCTTTTCAAATATACTTGGTCAAATAAATGGCATTCTCTGCGTCCCATGCGCTCTGTTCAGTACATAAAACTGGCGAAATCTCGACAGATATTTATATGAATATTTATCTTCGAACATAAAATAGTAATAATAATAATAATATCGTATGGCCACGAGTGCCGGGTGCAAGCTTCGTTATTTGACACCCAAAGGGTAGCTTGCATATCGAATTTCGTTGTTCCTTGAAGCACTATGAAAGTCAAAGAGGTTAGATATCTAAGCTCCTTGAACACTATAGCGTTTTCTAGTAGAGAAATGAGGAACTTTGTGTTGGCGGAAACTCCCGTGATTAATTTTGTCATTATGAACACGGCCTACTGAATTCAAATGGGTTCTTTGACATGCCAACATCGTATGACATGGTGTCGCAATTTTTGCCGCCTTTCAAAAATCACTTACCACGGCCAGGAGCGAACCTGCGAGCTTGGGGTTAGTAGACCGACACGTTGACCACTCACCCACCGTGGCACTATTATAAAATAGTTATAATAATTATCGTCGAACATAAACAGTTCTATGCAACTCGCCTATAATGGTAATTAAGACACTCGTTTGGAAATTATAAAACTCGCAAACGCTCGTTTTATAAACATACTCGTGCCTTAATTATTGCCATAATAGGCTCGTTGCATAATGTACTATTATACAATTTGGCTTGGAACGGTGAATTGTGTCAAGAAATGACAAACACATCAAAAACACATATAAGTCAATGATAATAATAATAATAATATCGTATGGCCTTTGATGCCGGGTGCAAGCTTTGTTATATGACGCCCAGAGGACAGCTTGCAAGTCGAATTTTGTTGTTCCTTTCAACGCTATAAAAGTCAAAGAGGTTAGATATCTAAGCTCCTTGAACACTATAGCGCTTTCTAGTAGAGAAAGGAGGAACTTTGTGTTGGCGTAAAATCCCGAGAGTAATTTTGCCATTATGAACACGGCCTTCTGAATTCAAATGAGTTCTTTAACTTGTAACAACGTATGACATGCGTGTCGTGATATGTCTCCCCTTTCAAAAAATATCACTTGCCACGGCCAGGAGCGAACCTGCAAGCTTGGGGTTGGTAGTCCGACACGATAACCACTCACCCACCGTGGCAAGCAAATCAACAATCAAACACACAGACATATAGACAAACACATAATCACAAAAACACACAAACAAGTAAACACAATAAAGACACCAAACACACAAATAATATACAACCAATCACATGAATACACAAAAACACACGAAACACATATGTATGCTGATTTGAATGGTTGATGAAGGGTGCATCTTAAGCCCCGAAACATGTACAACTAGTTGTTGTAAAATATATTTTGTTGTATTCATTGATGGGCACTCGGCAACATATATAAGGTGCGTTCAAAAAGTAACGAGCCAGAGGCAGGAATGCGCAAACCGGTGACTACATCGGCTAATCGTGGCGTGTGTAACGAGGTGTGGTTCCAACCAGAGCGTGGAACGTCACAGCCCGTCGCTAGAGGGCACACGTGCACGTCACGTGACGATACAAAGCGAGCAGCAGCATGCATCAATCGTCCAACGCTACCAGTCGCATTGCAAACAGTGACATGGAGGCGTCAACCGAAGAGCAAAGAGGTGTTGTTCGGTTTCTGACAGCGGAAGGAGTAGGGGGAACGGACATTCATCGCCGAATGTCACAAGTGTACGGCGAACACTGCATGTCCCTTGCAAGGGAAAAGGCGTGGCACAAGCGCTTCAGGGAAGGACGGGTGTCGTTAGCCGATGATGCCCGGTCTGTGGCACACCATGCATTACCGATGACAACGTCCAGCTGGTTGATGCACTCATTACCCAGGACCGCCGAGTGACAGGGAACGCCATAGCCGCCGTGGTCGCTCCACGACAATGCACGACCTCATACGGCCAACACAGTCGCGGCACTCCTGCAGAAATTCAACTGTGAGGTTCTCGGCCACCCTCCATACAGTCCAGACCTCTCTCCCTGTGATTACGCCATGTTTGGTACTCTGAAAAGGGCTCTGTGGGGCCAACGATTCACCTCGGACGTCAACGTCCAACTGTACGTGCGGAACTGGTTCACATCACAGCCCAGGGAATTTTATGAGACAGCCATTCACCGCCTCGTGTCACAATGGGACAAGTGCCTCTACAGCCAGGGCCAATACTTCTAACATACAGGTACTGGTTTCTGTAATTATGCATCCGGGTCGTTACTTTTTGAACGCACCTTATAATTTATGGAAACCAACATAGCAAACACATAATCAAACACACCAACATATTGAAACACATAATCGTTCACTAGAACTAATAAAAGCAATAAAACACACAAATAATAAACAAATGAGCAACCAAACACACACAGAAATACAAACTTAAGATACACAAAAACCTCGTTTATCTGGTCCTCATTTAACCGGATTTCCGGTTTATCCGGATTGATTATTTAAATTTACTGTATTATTATTCTTTCATCACGAATATATACGCGCCCCTCGAATAATACTGTACAATTAACCATGAACATTCCCATAAGGAAGGTGCCTAAACAGGTAGGAAGCGTTTCCAGGTTTCAATATTTATATCTCCAATTTAAAACAAAGGTAACTTTCACACTATTTCAGTAAATATAAATAAATACAATACGTCCGGTACCGTATTGAGTTTGTGTGCCAAAACGTTTTCTTTTAAATTCTTGGTATTGTCAAAATAAAGGTTTTTGTAGATTATAAGGATTTTCGATTATCCGGATTACCTCCGATCCCACCTAGCCCGGATAAACGAGGTTTTTGTGCAACCAAACACACAAAGAAATACAAACTAAAGAAACAACCAAACACACAAAGAAATACAAACTAAAGAAACAACTAAAACCACAAAGAAATGAGGGGTGTAGGTGCAAAACTCACATTCTCCAAATTTTAAGGTATTGAGTTATGCATATCACCATGCTCGTCTTGTAAAGGCACATCGAACTGTGATAGTATTTGGAACCAAAACTCACATTACCCGACTGAGAAATAATACTGAAAATGTTTTTTTGAAACATTAGTCACATTATCCAACGGATGTTTTGCAGCAAAATTCACACTCTCCATTTCAACCAATCTGAGAGCGTTTGGTGCGCCCAGTGCATCATGGGGTTGTATTCACTCTGTTGATGTTTTGTTTACCTCACTCGTAGCATTACCCTCTCAGTTTACGCAGCAAGTTTCAAATTAATTAATATTTTAATAATACGGCTCATTGGTTCGTACTAGTTACTGCACAATGGTGGAAATAGTTCAGCCATCAACTGGTCATACCAGGAAGAAGAAAATGACTCCTGAGAAGTGGACACGAAAGAAATCCCAATTAGCAAGGTTAGTTTTGTAGCCGTAGCGAGGTTAGATTTGTGGCCTTGTTAACTTTTTAATAAACTAGAACCAAGGGAAATATTGTCAGGTTTGGAATATGACACAGCTAATAATATTTTTATTTTTTAGGTATTCAGCGCAGGGTTTTCCGGGATTCCTAACTTGTAACTACAATGGGGGACAATTTAAGTGCACAACGGCTCCTTTACAAGACATTCGACGGTTTCATGAAAACTTCTACTACCAAAAAGATAAAATATACCAAGATAACTTCATTCTGAAAAACCTCATCAGTAAAAGTTAAAAGAAGAAGACCAACGTCTGGACGCTACAAAAGACAACCCCTGAGGATCAAATACTTTATAGGCTCGAAAGACAAATCCATGGTTCCAGTATGTCTTAACACATTCATACGTGTTCTCAATGTTTCACGATTTCGAATAAATGGTATTTTGAGTCGTTTCCGAGAAACCGGGCAGCTGAGCAAAGAAAACAGGGGAGGTGACAGGGTTTCTACTAAATATTTGCTAAAGAAAGAGAATGTAATGCATTTTATAAATAAATTCAAATGTACAGAGCCTCACTACTGAGCCAAACACACGGGCAGGAAATATCTTTCTGCTGAGTTGAATATTAAAAAAATGTGGAAAATGTATAACCTTTCACTCACAGAGGGTCAGAGTGGTTTGAAAGTAACACAGTGGTACTTTAGATCTATTTTTAACAAAAACTACAATCTTGGCTTTGGCTCACCTAGGGTGGATGTTTGCTCTACTTGCCTCCAGTTAGATGAACGATTAACACATGCAGGTCCAGGTGAGGAAAAACAACAGATTATCAATGCAAAATGTGTGCATACGTTACGTGCTAAGGCTTTTTATACATCACTAAAATGCACTGACCCAAAAATTGTGACTTTTAGTTATGATTGCCAAAAAAACTTACCCCTGCTAAAACTACCTGACCAAGCGACATATTGCAGTAGGCAAATTAACCTTCATAACTTCACCGTGGATAAGGGAGGTTCAAAAAGTAAACTGACTCCAGAAAATGTGTCAGCCTACATTTGGACAGAAAACGAGTTTGGCAAAGGATCGAACGAAATTGCTTCGTTCGTTTTTGATACACTCATAGCACAACAGAAATGGAAAGCCCTACTACTACTGTGAGATTAGTGTGTGGAAGCCAAAACAAAACTTCCATTGTCCTGGCCATGGCTTTCGAAACTTGCGCCGAAAAATGTAAAAACAGTGGAGCTTTATTTTCCTATAACAGGTCACAGCTTTCTGCCACCAGACCGAGTGTTTGGGGTAATAGATAAGTCTATAAGGAAAAAAGAAGTGATTTACAAACCATCAGAGTACATTGATATTATTAGTGAACATTCTCAAGTAGTTTTTTTTTTCGTGTGGCATCTTGAGAGGCCGAGTGCAGGTCTTTCTAGTCGACGCCCGTGGGCGACCTGCGCTTCGGGATGAGAGGTGGAATGGATGAAGATGAATGAAACTGGGCCAGGATGTGGAAGGAAGTGGCCGTGGCCTATCAGAAGGTACCGTTCCAGCATTTGCCTGGTGTTGAAACTGGGAAACCACGGAAAACCATTTCAATGACGGCCGACGGTGGGGAACGAACTCATGCGTCTACCGAGTCAGCAGAGAGCTTGGTCCCATGAACTAACGCTGCGCTTTAGCCAGCGTAGCCACTGCTGTCGGTCTAAAGTAGTTTAAGTTGGCATTGACTGTCAAGTGTTTGACTGGAAAAAAAGAAAAAGAGACATTTATGAAGAAACCGGCGCAATTTCACTTTCAACTTGGGACCTGCAGGAGGATTGTTCTGACAAGAACTAAAATGAAGAACATACTTGTTAGGGGAGAGTAAACGTACAAGTTAGACCTTGGAGCGTCCAAATCTCTAACCAAGCCAGGGAAACTGCTTTTTAACCTGAGTCCTAATGTTATTCCTACGTCAAACACAACAATAGAAACCAAGAAGGTTGATGTCAACAACTTGTTGACAAAACATTACGGGGACCACTGGAGAGATAACGAGGAGTTGCTATTTTACAAAAGCATTATTGATGGGGCTGATGACACTGAAGAAGAGGAACCAGTTTGTGAGGTGATTAAAGAAGTCAGTGTAATCAATGTGTGAAACCTGTAGTCTACTGAAGTTTCTAACATCTTAAATATTAAAACTTGTTCATTTCTTAATGTTTTTTATTTCTTTTTTTGCTAACCCAACCTATAACAGCACACTAACCCACGATATTTTTCTTGGTGTGATTTCAAAGTAAACCCGTTTTGCTTCAAAACTAACATTATCCATGAAAGTTTGTTACAAAACTCACATTTGACCACAATTTGTTTCAAAACTCACATTGTCCGAATTTTACTTTAAAATTACAAAAGAGCCCTCTTTAAACAGGGCTTTGCAGTAAGGGCAAACAGTTCATATTGAAACCAACTTGTAAAATAAAATAAAAATTAAAGCACATGGTATTGTGCACACACAAAGAAATACAAACTAAAGATACAATCAAACACACAAAGAATTACATACTAAAAATACAACCAAACACACAAAGAAATACAAACTAAAGATACAACCAAACACACAAAGAAATACAAACTAAAGATAAAATCAAACACACAAAGAAATACATACTAAAATACAACCAAAGACACAAAGAAATACAAACTAAAGAAACAATCAAACTCACATAGAAATACAAACTAAAGAAACAATCAAACACAGACAGAAATACATACCAAAGATACAACCAAACACACAAAGAAATACAAACTAAAGATAAAAACCAAACACACAAAGAAATACATACTAAAAATACAACCAAACACAAACAGAAATACAAACTAAAGATACAAACTAAAGATACAACCAAACACACAGAGAAATACAAACTAAAGATAAAATCAAACACACAAAGAATTACATACTAAAGATACAACCAAACACACAGAGAAATACAAACTAAAGATACAAACTAAAGATACAACCAAACACACAGAGAAATACAAACTAAAGATAAAATCAAACACACAAAGAATTAAATACTAAAGATACAACCAAACACACAGAGAAATACAAACTAAAGATACAACCAAACACACAAAGAAATACAAACTAAAGATACAAACTAAAGATACAACCAAACACACAGAGAAATACAAACTAAAGATACAACCAAACACACAGAGAAATACTAACTAAAGATACAACCAAACACACAGAGAAATACAAACTAAAGATAAAATCAAACACACAAAGAATTACATACTAAAGATACAACCAAACACACAGAGAAATACAAACTAAAGATACAAACTAAAGATACAACCAAACACACAGAGAAATACAAACTAAAGATAAAATCAAACACACAAAGAATTAAATACTAAAGATACAACCAAACACACAGAGAAATACAAACTAAAGATACAACCAAACACACAAAGAAATACAAACTAAAGATACAAACTAAAGATACAACCAAACACACAGAGAAATACAAACTAAAGATACAACCAAACACACAGAGAAATACTAACTAAAGATACAACCAAACACACAGAGAAATACAAACTAAAGATAAAATCAAACACACAAAGAATTACATACTAAAGATACAACCAAACACACAGAGAAATACAAACTAAAGATACAAACTAAAGATACAACCAAACACACAGAGAAATACAAACTAAAGATAAAATCAAACACACAAAGAATTACATACTAAAGATACAACCAAACACACAGAGAAATACAAACTAAAGATACAACCAAACACACAAAGAAATACAAACTAAAGATACAACCAAACACACAGAGAAATAGACAAGAACTCGTAAACAAACATGTAAACACTTAAGAAACACACACACACAAACAAACTCGCGGTAATCTTTCTTTGAGGAAGAAGGATATTCATAGTGATGTTGCACACGCCCTTTATTGTTAGGGCCTCGTACTAGACAGGTTGTACAGTAATAAGGAGACAGCAAGCAAGTGCATCACTCTTTGATAGCGAAAGTTGCCTTGAACTTCCTGGGTCAGACCACACACACCTGATCGGTGAAAGGTTACTTACATGTCGTTGCTATTCATCTTACTAATCCCCTCTTAGTAGCGCCATGAACCCTAAGTTTCACCTTGCAACAATCAGCGGATCAATGAAGGAGAATGACTGGCTGGTGAGTTTTCTACCTGCTATGCCCAAGGTTGCGGGATTTAATCTCAGTGCAGTCCCCAAAGGGGGGGGGGGGGGCACAGTTATTGTATGTTTAAAACACGGTCAACCAATCTGGAGCTGCGGAATCCACCTTTGCTTTATATAGGACAGAACTAATCTTTTAAAATATTTTTGTAGGCTTTGTATTTAATTATTTTGATGTCAATTATACTAATTTTAATTATTATTCTTAATTTAATTTTTTTATTTTAACATTTATAAGGAGCCTCCGTGGCTTAGGCGGCAGCACGCCGGCCTCTCACCGCTGGGTCCGTGGTTCAAATCCCGGTCACTCCATGTGAGATCTGTGCTGGACAAAACGGAGGCAGACAAGTTTTTTTCCGGGTACTCCGGTTTTCCCTGTCACAATTTCATTCCAGCAACACTCTCCACTATCATTTCATTTCATCTGTCATGCATTTAATCATTGCCCCAGAGGAGTGCGTCAGGCCTCGGCAGCCGGCACAGTACATATCCTCGCCGCAAGATGGGGGCTTCATTCATTCAATTTCTGACCCTGTCGGAGACTGGAAGCAGGCTGTGGATTTTCATTTTCATTTTAACATTTATAATGTTCATTTGAAAATGTTTGTTATTAAATTTCATTTTAACATTTTGTTGTCGAATTTGGCCAACTATGGACCGCAAAGAACTTAAGACTTTTTGGCTTTTCTTCTTTACTCCTCCCAGAATCTCTTCATGCGTTCGCTTCTTTTCTTTCTCTCCTCATCGGAAATGATCCGTTTGGGCCTCCTCATTGTTGGTTTCTCCTGAAATGCTTTTATACTGTCTACTCTCCTTCTAAACTCTCTTCTCTTGTGGACCTTCTGTAGTGTGATTCCA
Organism: Meconema thalassinum; assembly: GCA_946902985.2. Classification (NCBI taxonomy): domain Eukaryota; kingdom Metazoa; phylum Arthropoda; class Insecta; order Orthoptera; family Tettigoniidae; genus Meconema; species Meconema thalassinum. Next base: position 104,725,948 of record OX336397.1, on the reverse strand, counting down.
AATTCTGCCGCTTCCCTTTTCACCTCCATTAGATGTGGCCTTTAACCCCATGATGTAGTTGAAGATCCTTTTGGTCAGTCTGCATTCATCAATTCATAGTAGGTGTCCATAGAACTCCAACCTCCGCTTCCTCATTGTGTCCGCGATCTTCTCAATGCATTTCTTCGTTTTTCCTCATCCTCCAAGTCCCATCAGCAGTTTTCTGTGGTCCGAGTATTTCCGCAGAATCCTCCTTTCTAGTTCTTGAAGCTCCCCCTTTTTATTTAAAATAAGACAATCTGAAGCGAACAATCCTTCAGGTTGTACTACCGATATATAGTGTCTGATTTTGGCCTTGTAGGATAATGCCCGTTTGTTGTACATGTTCTGCGTTAGCTTGTAGGCCAGGTCTAGTTTTCTGGCTCTTCCTTAATTTGCCTCCTTATCTAGTCCGTTGGGTTGGATCCATTCCCTCAGGTATTTAAATTTCTCTGTCCTTACTAATCCCCTATATTTTAATATAATATGATGTTAATTTCGTAAGTTTTATATTTTGTTTTTATTGATTCACTTTGCAACTATCAGCGGATCAAAGAAGGACAATGACTGGCTGGTGGGGTTTTTACTGTTATGCTCAAGATTGAGGGATTTAATCAAATTAGTTAATCTCATGTAATTTTATCAGGTTTAGTACTAGCTGGGTAGGTTTATGTTGTTGTTTGAGTCTTCAGTCTTCTGATTGGTTTGATGCAGCTCCTCATGGCTCCCTATTCTGAGCTAATCGTTTCATCTCTACATATCTACCACACCTTACATCCGAGGCAATCTGTTTAACATATTCTAACCTTGGTCTACCCCTACAGTTCTTATCCTTGACCCTTCCTTCCTGCTTTGCTTTTCCTGGGTGTCTTAGTGTATGTCCTACCAACCTATCTCTTCTCTTCATTAGCCACCGCCAGAAGAATTTCCCCTCTCCCACTCGTCTTAATACCTGTTCATTTGTAACCCTATCTACCCATCTGATTTTCATCATTCTCCTGTAACACCACATTTCAAATGCTTCTATCGTCCTCTTTTCTGATGCGCCAACTGTCCAAGTTTCACTTCCATAGAGCGCCACGCTTCAGACAAAGACTTTCAAAATGACTTCTTACCTAAATATACTGTATACTAGCAGTAGTGCCCGGCTTCGTCCGGTGGTTTTATTTGTTTTAAGGATAATAATTAGGGCTTGGATTTTTAGGTGCTAAAAGTCGGGAAAATATTTATTTTTTATGTATTAAAATACCTGAAATATGTGACAAAAAGTAAAAATATGTAATTATAATCTAGTTTATTAACGTGAATATAAACAATATGGAGTATGTTGTCCATCACAAATGACCGCGAAACACTCCTTCTGAAGGCGCGAAACTGTGACAATATGTTTCTTGCCCTTGAGGTGTTGTGTAAATTTAGATCACTGTTCAGCCTTGATTGCTTTCCCACATGGTTGGCAGAACAGAACGCCCCCATCAGAAGTAAAATTATTTTTAAATTCTGCAACAGACGATAACTTGTAGTTGTTTTTACTTTAGGCATTGTAGAACTGCCTTACACTTCACAGTGCGAGAATTGAACTGCATGTGAGTGACACTGGTTCCAGGTATCTCTAGCACGTGGTGCAATATGGCTATGGACAAGGAAATCCCCAGCTTCCACAGTGAGTGGCACGGGGCGACAAGTTAAGAATAACACAGTTGCAAGCTGACATAAGCTCGGCATGAAGATTAGATAGCTCACAGGTTCTTCCCCGTTGAAGTAATACAGAACAAAAAATGCATTCAACTGAAAGATCTAGCATACTGATTTTTTAAAATCTGAATATTATCTCTTTTTATGTGCTAATAAGTGAAAAGCAGGAATTTATGTATTTATAGAAAAAATGCTCAAAATATGTATTAACATAAAAAAATATTTATTTTCCTAAAAATCCGAGCCCTAATGATAATGAATACTACTACTACTAAAACTATCATAAAAATATATTATAAAATTAAAACCTTTTGTGGTGGTGGTGGTGCGGTTGATAAGTAGTACAGTATAATGGACGTAATACTCAGGTTACTTTCTTTTAATGATATTGATAATAATGAATAGGTAAACGGCTATTTACTATCTACAGTACTGACACAGGTAATATACAAACGAATTGAAAAATATGATTCGAAAGAGGAGTACGTGAAATAAAAAAAGGCCTCTATCTCATTGTCTGTTCGAAAAGTAAGAGACCAATAATGTCGTCTTTTGTCGCATAGCACCGTAGGAATATATGCAGTGCACTTTGGAAAACTTCGGCTGTCTCGAGCTCCTGAGGTAGCAATAGTACCATTTATCACCACAAAGCGCTCAAGGATAAGGATCGGAATAAATGAAAGTAAATTTGAAAACACCCAACGCATATTGCAGCTGATAACCTCAATGTACTGCACCAACACCATCGGACTTATACAGAGGCATAATATTTTCATGATGATAACTGTTTTAAGGGGCCTAAGAAAGCTTTTTGCACTAATTTCTCCCCGTGACTGGAATTTATAAGCAGCGCAAGATGTCACTATTATCGCTATTCTGCACCAGAACACTGGTAGGGGTGACGTGATGCAGCCCACATAGCCAGCCAAAAAAAAACCAACTTATTAATACATTCTTACAGTTACACTACTACGGTCTGAATGGTTCTAGGGCCTTAAAACATGGTTTTCAAGTCCTTTGTCTGTTATTCTAAATGCAGGGAATGGAGAGAGTTGTCCAAAATATCAAGTGGACAGTGTTACCAGCAGGGTTTAAAAGGGAAAGTACAGTATGTAAAATTCGGTACAATTAGGTGGAACGGTGTAGATTTGTGCTAAAGAGCCCAAATGCAGGGAATGGACTGGTCTGACTGAAATATCATGTAGACAGTGTTACTCGTCGGATTTCCAAAGGGTAAGTACCGGTATGTAAAATTTTGTTCAGATCGGTGAAACGGTGTAGATTTGTGCCAAAGGCCCTAAATGCAGGGAATGGAGTGGTCTGCCCGAAATTTAAAGTGGACAGTGTTACCCGCAGGGTTCCAAAGGGTGAGTATACAAATGTTGGTTCAGGTCGGTGAAACTGTGTAGATTTGTGTCTAAGAGCCTAAATGCAGGGAATAGAGAGATCTGTCCGAAATTTCAAGCACAGTGTTACTCTTCGGGTTGCAAAGATCAGTGAAACGGTGTAGATTTGTGCCAAGGGACATAAATGCAGGGAATCGAGTGGTATGTCCGAAATTTAAAGTGGACAGTGTTTCTCGCATGGGTTCCAAGGGGTAAGTATACACATTTTTGTTCAGATCGGTGAAACAGGGTAGATATGTGCTAAAGGGCCTAAATGCAGGGAATGGAGTGGTCTGTCCGAAATTTCAGGTCAGTGTTACTCGTTGGGTTGCAAAGGGTAAGTATGCACAGTTTGGTTCAGATCGATGAAACGGTGTAGATTTTTTCCAAAGGGCCTAAATGCAGGAAATGGAGTGGTCTGTCCAAAATTTAAAGTGGACAGTGTTAACCCGCAGGGTTCCAAAGAGTAAGTTTGCACATTTTGGTTCAAATCGGTGAAACGGTGTAGATTTTTGCCAAAGGGCCTAAATGCAGGGAAAGAAGTAGTCTGTCCGAAATTTTAAGTGGACAGTGTTACTCGTCGGGTTATAAAGGGCAAGTATACAGATTTTGGCTCAGATCGGTGAAACTGCGCAGATTTGTGTCAAAGGCCTAAATACAGAGAATGGAGTGGTCTATCCGAAATTTCAAGCAGACAGTGTTACTCGTCGGGTTCCAAAGTGTAAGTATGTAAAATTTGGTTCAGATGGGTTGAACGGTGTAGATTTTTGCCAAAGGGCCTAAATGCAGGGAATGGAGTGGTCTGTCCGAAATTTAAAGTGGCAGTGTTACTCGTCGGGTTCTAAAGTGTAAGGATACAAATTTTGGTTCAAATCGGTGAAACGGTGTAGATATTTGCCAAAGGGCTTAAATGCAGGGAATGGGGTAGTCTGTCCAAAATTTAAAGTGGACAGTGTTACCCGCAGGGTTCCAAAGGGTGAGTATACAAATGTTGGTTCAGGTCGGTGAAACTGTGTAGATTTGTGTCTAAGAGCCTAAATGCAGGGAATAGAGAGGTCTGTCCGAAATTTCAAGCACAGTGTTACTCTTCGGGTTGCAAAGATCAGTGAAACGGTGTAGATTTGTGCCAAAGGACCTAAATGCAGGGAATCGAGTGGTATGTCTGAAATTTAAAGTGGGCAGTGTTTCTCGCATGGGTTCCAACGGCAAAATACCGTTTTTAGATGTTCTCGTCACCAAGAAAGAGGATGGATCTTTAGGACACAGCGTTTTTCGTAAGCCAATACACACCAATAGATATCTCCACGCAAGTTCTCACCATCACCCTGCCCAGAAACATGGTATCCTTACAACTCTAACTACCCGGGCTAGGAGGATTTGTGAAGTGTCTTCTTTACAAGAAGAAATTAATACCTTGCGAACCACCTTTGAGAGCAACGGTTATAGCAAGGCTTTGATCTCTACGGTTCTGAAACCAACAAATAATAATAGGACGTCAGTTGAGAAAAGAGATGTAAGAGGAACTGCTTACCTACCTTACATATATAACACGACGGATCGTATTGCTAAAATCCTACGTCGGTACAACATACGGACTGTATTTGGAACTTCTGTTAAGATTAGGCAACTCCTTTCGACCAACTAAGGACAGTTTGCCTAAATTGCAACAACCGGGTATCTACAGAGTTCCCTGTACTTGTGGCAAGGTTTACATCGGGCAGACTTCGAGAACAATATGCACTCGCATTAAGGAACATAATAGATGTATCAGGCTCATTCAACCTGATAAATCAGCTGTTGCCGATCATGCATTAACACCTGGCCATGATGTCATGTTCCAAGGAGTGGATGTTCTTGCCCGTATAAAGCAATATCGTCCCAGAATCACCAGGGAGGCGGTTGAAATACGTAAACACCCAGATAATTTCAACCGCGACACCGGCTACAATCTCAGTGAATCCTGGCTACCTATTATCAGAACCCTGAGAAAGTAATTCACTGCTGCTTTCCGTTGTCCCTAACATGGGGCTATAATGGCGTCCATCTTTGGGCACCTTCTATATGTTCTTTGTTGCTTTCTCTTAGCAATCATTGTCGTATTCCAGATTATTCCTGACGAAGAAAGGCATGGTTTCTTTCGAAACGCGTCGAATTTTAGTATAATAAACAAGGCATAAGCCCAAAATTCAACATTATGAATAGTAACACGGGCCGTGAAAGTCTAAATGACTACACACATTTTTGTTCAGATCGGTGAAACAGTGTAGATATGTGCCAAAGGGCCTAAATGCAGGGAATGGAGTGGTCTGTCCGAAATTTCAGGTCAGTGTTACTCGTTAGGTTGCAAAGGGTAAGTATGCACAGTTTGGTTCAGATCAATGAAACGGTGTAGATTTTTTCCAAAGGGCCTAAATGCAGGGAATGGAGTGGTCCGTCCAAAATTTAAAGAGGAGAGTGATACTCTTTGTGTTCTAAAGGGTAAGTGTACAAATTTTGGTTCAGATCGGTGAAACTGTATAGATTTTTGACAAAGGGCCTAAATGCAAGGAATGGAGTGGTCTGTCCAAAATTTAAAGTGGACAGTGTTACCCGCAGGGTTCCAAAGAGTAAGTTTACCCATTTTGGTTCAAATCGGTGAAACGGTGTAGGTTTTTGCCAAAGGGCCTAAATGCAGGGAATGAAGTAGTCTGTCCGAAATTTTAAGTGGACAGTGTTACTCGTCGGGTTCCAAAGGGTAAGTATACAAATTTTGGTTCAGATCGGTGAAACGGTGTAGATTTGTATACATAACTGACAGACAAACAGACAGACAAACATTGAGCTTTATATATATAGATTTACACATGCTAGTGCAACAACCACAATAACGCAGGTTATCACATAAATTCTACACACACACCCATGTACACGGGGCAACATGAACACGATGTCTAAGCCCCGCAAATGAAATATTAACTGTGCATACGATAGCATAGAGAATACTACAGTCAAATACAATCCTTGATTGCCAATCGGTCAGTTTTCCCACGTGTCGTTTAGCAAATTTTACCGGACTTGCACGATACAGAGTGAATCGTTGTTGCCTAGTGACAACCTGTCCATCAATGGTGTGGCGTTGACTATCATGATACAGTGTTAGTTGTTGTCGCCTAGCGACAATATGTCCGTCAAGTTATTAGATCGGCGAAACGGTGTAGACTTGTGCAAAAGGGCCTAAATGCGGGGAATCGAGTGGGCTGTCCGAAATTTAACATTGCCTAAACTATTTCTCTTGAATCAGGCTATCATCACAAAGAGAATTTTTCGAATCCGACTGGTAGTTCCAGAGATTAGCGCGTTTAAACACATAAACACACAAACTCTTCAGCTTTATTATATTATTTTAGATTTGATGTCAACAGATACCTTTTGTTCAGAAATGTTTTCCTTGCCTGAGTCAACCCACTTATCATATCCTCTCTGGTTCGACCATCACTGGTTATTTTGCTTCCTAAGTAGGAGAAGTCTCCTCTTTCACTTTTCCCTACCACTTCCCTCCACTACCCTCGTCATTCCTTCTTTTCCCTCCCTCTTCCCAGCCATCCCCTCTTTCGTCCTTCCTTCATTTCTTTCCTCCCTTATTCCACCACTCCCCTCTTTCATCTGTCCTTCATTTCTTCCCTCCCTCTTTCTACCCCTCCCCTCTCCTTCATTTCTTCCCTCCCTCTTTCTACCCCTTCCCTCTTTCATCTGTCCTTCATTTCTTCCCTCCCTCTTTCTACCCCTTCCCTCTTTCATCTGTCCTTCATTTCTTCCCTCACTCTTTCTACCCCTCCCCTCTTCCTTCCTTCATTTCTTCCCTCCCTTATTCCACCCCTCCCCTCTTTCATCTGTCCTTCATTTCTTCCCTCCCTTGTGCGCAAATGCGAGGGAGCCGTGTCAGTAGATTTACTGGCACGTTAAAGATCCCCTTCGGGGCAAAATTCCGGCACCCCGGCGTCTCTAAAAGCCAGAGTAGTTAAAAGGGACGTAAAACCAATAACATTATTATTTCTTCCCTCCCTCTTTCTACCCCTCCCCTCTTTCATCTGTCCTTCATTTCTTCCCTCCCTCTTTCTACCCCTCCCCTCTTTCTTCCTTCATTTCTTCCCTCCCTCTTTCTACCCCTCCCGTCTTTCTTCCTTCCTTCATTTCTTCCCTCCCGGCTGGCTGCGTGGCTCAGGGGTAACGTTCTCGCTTGCTGGGCCCGAGGTTGCAGGTTCGTATCCTGGCGCAGTAAGCTGGCATTTGAGGGTGCGAAAATGCGAGGGAGCCGTGTCCGTAGATTTACTGGCACGTTAAAGATCCCCTTCGGGGCAAAATTCCGGCATCCCGGCGTCTCTAAAAGCCGCAGTTGTTAAAAGGGACGTAAAACCAATAACATTATTATTATTATTATTATTATTATTATTATTATTATCTTCCCTCCCTCATCCCACCCCACCCCTCTTTCTTCCTTCCTTCATTTCTATCCCCCTCTTTCCACTCCTCCCCTCTTTCTTCATTTCTTCATTCCCTCTTCCCACCCCTCCCCCTCTTTCTTTCCGTTGTTCTTTGTCTTATTCTCTCTCTCTTTCTTTGTTTCTTTCTCTCTTTGTTTTTTACTCTCTTTCTTTCTTTCTTTCTTTCTTCCTTCCTTCTTTAATTCATTCCTTCGCATCGCCTCGAAAATCTGACATGGATTAAATGGAAATGAAGCCCACCTCTGGAACTTGGTGATAAGCAAAGAATTGAACCACTGCGCCATTTCGCCCTGATATTTATGTTATGTTATGTTAGTTATTGTTTATTTAAGTGGCGGAACTATGAGGTCACCTGCTCCTAAAAACCCTGACATTTTACTCTAGCCTTTTTACAACAAATACATTTTAGTTATTCTAAATTCTTTGCTCACCCATACAGCAGTAAAGGACTTGTATTGTAGGAAATGTGCTGGGGTGAGTTGTGACCCACATTCCTGCACGATTTATGCCACTAATTTAAGAATCAAGTAGCCAAACATGTTTCCTTGCTGAGCCGGACTTTCAGAACCTGTAGGAGCATCTCGCTATCTCTTTTGCGCCATCTATCAGCGCTATAATAATAATAATAATACCGTATGGCCTCGGGTGCCTGGTGCAAGCTTTGTTAATTGACACCCAGAGGGTAGCTTGCTTAATGAGCGTGAGCTTTGGTGAGGTTAATATTAGTACAGCCCTGCGCGCATGCAGATATTCCATGGATAAACCCGCGGATATCTGCAAAATTTTCGCCTTGGGGATATAGTTACATGGCTGTGCGGATAGCGGAGACTCTGTGGATAATGTTTAGAGCGAATTTGCGGATAGTTTTTAGAATACATAGTTGAACTCGATTTTTTAAAATAATTTTAGTTTTTCCTAAGATCTGCGTTTTTCACGTTTCTTGTTATTTTATTTGCTTTCGCTTGGATTGTATGAGGACAATAGAGAGGCGAGAGAAGCCAATACCCTCAATTATTGTTGACTTTGCAAAAAAAAAAATCCTTTATACCTGCGCTTGCCTGCGTGGGTATATCCGACGACATAGATAATGACCCAGTAGTATTGACATCACAATGACGGAGGTTATCAGACACATTAAAACACACACACACCCAAGTACACGGGGATTTCAGACCACCATGTTGCAAAACCGCGAAATAAATCTTAAGCAACTACATTTTTTTTGCAGGTACTCAGCCCGGAGGTTGGTCGGATCGTCAGAAAGTCCCACAGTTAGTTATGTGGTAGAAAGTCACAAAAAAAACCAAGGCACTACTATAATGAGGCGTGAGGTAGAGTAGTTTGTCATACCTTTCCTTACTGAGTCAGTAGGCCACCTCGTGGTGAAGCGTCTTATAGCTCTTGGCTGTCAACCCTGTAGCCCGGGTTTGATTTCCGACACTGCCATCAAATTAATTCTGGTCTGAGGCCTGGAATGGGGAAATCTCAACCTCAACCCACTTCAAACATCCTGAATAAGGTCTTCCGTGGTTTCTCAAATTCTACTCCAGGCAAATTCTGGGATGGTTCCTAACTTACGGCCATGGCCGCCTCCTTCCCAATTCCCACCTGAATTACAAATACAAAACAATAATTTGTCAACAGACAACTTCTACACACCCCACAAAAAGTACATGGGCTTGATGATTACCATGCCTAAGACTATTAAATGAAACAACAACAACAACAGTATTCACAGCCATGAATTATACTGAGACGTATTACTCTAGCATGTTCTAACTGACAAATACAAAGATTAAAACTCAGCAATTCTTCTAGGTTTGTGCCCTGACATGTGTGGGATTCGCCTAGGTAACCAAGTTGGCTCATCAGTGGGCCCTTGGTGTCCCCTCCTGGACCCACACAGGAGTAGCGAACTGCGCGCTACCTCCCTTTTTATGAAGCGTCACGCGGACTTTCCCCGCCCTCTACTTCGAAGAGAGTTCAATGAATGGATGAATATCCGGTGCAGTAGTGAAGGTGAAGGCCGCGGTAGGAAGTTACTAGGGAGTGGTCCTTCCTCACTCCCACCACCGGTCTGCTATGTCTGTCACTCAGTTCCTAGTTTTTATGTCTCCGCTCGCTTCCTCTAGGATCCACTTCCATCGCTACAGGCAACTTTCTCACAATTCTGCTGACATTTCATTGAAGACGCTCTGAAAGTCTGGCGAGTAACATTTTCCATCTCTACCGCACAGTCGACACATTTGACTGGATGACATATAGCGTACCCGTGTGAGTTAAGTGATGATGTTGATCGTGTACCTCCGGAGAGGCCGAGTGCAGGTCTTTCTAGTTGACTCCCGTGGGCGACCTGCGCGCTGTAATGAGGATGAAGTGAAGATAAATATTAATAATGTATGTATGTCTACCCCTTATTATTCCCGTTTTCCGACGGGGTCGGGGATGAGATGCGATGGAAATCTTTGTGGCGATGGTTTTTACGGCCGGATGCCCTTCCTGACGCCAACCTCATGAGAGGAGTTAATGAGAGATGAAATGAATGATGGTGAATGAAACTGGGCAAGGAAGAGGAAGGAAGCGGCCGTGGCCTGTCAGAAGGTACCGTCCCAGCATTTGCCTGGTGTTGAAAATGGGAAACCACGGAAAACCATTTCAAGGACGGCCGAACCCACGCGTCTATCGAGTCAGCAGAGAGCTTGGCCCCATGACCTAATGCTGCGCTTTAGCCAGCGTAGCCACTACTGTCGGTAAATAATAATAATAATAATAATAATAATAATAATAATAATAATAATAATATCAATGGCATCGGATGCCGGGTGCAAGCTTTGTAATTTGACACCCAGAGGGTAGCTTCCATGTCGAATTTCGTTGTTCCTTGAAACACTATGAAACTAAAGGAGGTTAGATATCAAAGCTCCTTGAACATTATATTGCTTTCTAGTAGAGAAATGAGGAACTTTATGTTGGCGGAAACTCCCGAAATTAATTTTGCCATTATGAACACGGCCTACTGAATTCAAATGGGTTCTTTGACATGCCAACATCGTATGACATGCGTGTCGTATTTTTGCCGCCTTTCAAAAATTACTTACCACGGCCAGGAGCGACCCTGCAATCTTGGGGTTAGTAGACCGACACACTGTCCACTCATATACATCCAGTCCCCGAGCCACGGGAATGAACCCCAGGAGATTACAGACGTGGCCAAATTATTATGACAAACCAAATTCTTCATTGTAAATTTAAGAAACAATGCATTAAAATGGAAGATTTTATTTGAGTCCAAGTGTCCGTTGCACGACATTTCCTTGTTGTATTGCATCATTATTCACCAAATGTGCTGCAAGAGATGTTTTACGTACCAACATCATATGCCTTTACGCACTTGTTACGCATTTTTAATTTTAAAGTATATTTATCTTATTTCTTTTCTATTGAACATTCTATTGTACATTCAATTGCCAATCATAGAAAGCAAAACGTCTGCTGCCGGAACTTACCCTGCCCTAAACCTATATCTGTCGCCGTTTTTAGCCTACTTTCGATTTTTGCAAAAAATGAAAGTAGACTTATGAGATCACTACAGGGCCAAAAATTGTGTGTCTGTCTGTGTGTATGTGTGTGTGTGAGTCTGTGTGTATGTGTGTGTGTGTGTGTGAGTGTGTGTACTCTGAATGTCTGTCCCCCCCTGTCAATTCGAACACGGTGAAACCGAATTGAACGAAATTTGGTACAGAGGTAGAACAAGCAAAGGGCACCTCAGTGTCATGTTTTATATCGCCGCCATCTTTACCAAATCTGAATGGCGGCCACTCAAACGTTCAAAACGTAAAATCAAATAGCGACTAACCAAATTATCCGATCTCTACCAAACTTGGTAATAACATACCTTCGTATAGGACGCGTCTTGTGACCAAACTACAAGGTCATCCACCTTACCATTTCAGGATGTCGGCCGTGCGAATTATACAAACTTTATAATCCATATCATGGGACCCACCAGTTCCGCTTATCGAGCCGAGAATCGATTTAACTGTTCTAAAGGAAGAGGCACGTTCGAAATTAAAAGTTTATTTTGTAATACTATAGTGCAGAAGTGATTTTAAAAAGCTGAGCCGTCTCGGTAAGAAGACAAGATGGCAGCGGATATCTTGTGCCTGACTTATATTTCACTAATTTGAGTATTGCATGCAATATAGCGTACTGATACAAAATAAATAAACTTAGTATGAAATGCTTTATACATAAATAATATACTCCACTGATGAAATCGTTAGGTCTAAATCATTATTTGCCAACAAGTTCTATGTAAGTCATTTTATATAGATCATTGTTCGTTGGCACAAATGGCTTCGTGGTAAAGCGTTAGTCTGTCATTCATATGCCTATGGTTCAAACCCCATCAGAGTTTGGTTTTTTGCTTGAAATTTTACATATTTGTTGCTTTGTAATGACTCAGACATTTTAAAATTAAGCCTTATATTGTGCATATTACGGTGCAAAACATATATTTAATTAAAACATAATTCGCCAGCAGATTTGCTCGAGACATCTAGCAGCCAAAAAGGTAACTGCAAGCCGGCCTACTTATTAACTTACAGATTTTATTGAAAAGTTTCTTCTTATGGCCGCTAGAATGCACTCGCCCTGTTAGGATTATATTGTTCGATATTTCTCCACTAGATTTCACGACTGGTCTACATCGGACTCCATTGATAGTATACCATTGGCATTCTATGCGCATCGAATTTGAAGAATGACAGGATGATACTACACACATCAAAAAAAGTTTTGCATCACCTCGGTTCCCAGATCTCCGGCATATAGACGTTGACTGTGTATATTGTATCCAAGATACAGTCCCTTTGACTGTTCATAGATGTCACTAAAACTGCTCAAAGATGTAAACAACCATGCATGAGCAGGGCCTATTAGACGGAGGGGGTACGACAGCCGATCAGTTCCAGTCATTCCACCAGGACGAAGGTACGCTGCTCATGTTGTCTGTAGTTCTACCATGCCTAGAAGGTCAATACCGCAGTTCGATCGCGTCAAGAAGGGCTCTCAACAAGGGAAGTTTCCAGGCGTCTCAGAGTGAACCAAAGCGATGTTGTTCGGACATGGAGGAGGTACAGAGATACAGGAACTGTCGATGACAGGCCTCGCTCAGGCCGCCCAAGGGCTACTACTGTAGTGGATGACCGCTACTTACGGATTGCCGCTCGGAGGAACCCTGACAGCAATGCCACCATGTTGAATAATGCGTTTCGTTCAGCCACAGGACGTCGTGTTTCAACTCAAACTGTGCGCAATAGGCTGCATGATGCGCAACTTCACTCCCGACGTCCATGGAGAGTTCCAGCTTTGCAACCCCGACACCATGCAGCGCGGTACAGATGGGCCCAACAACATGCTGAATGGACCCCACGGAATTGGCATCACGTTCTCTTCACCGATGAGTGTCGCATATGCCTTCAACCAGACAATCGTCGGAGACGTGTTTGGAGGCACCCTGGTCAGGCTGAACGTCTTAGACACACTGTCCAGCGAGTGCAGCAAGGTGGTGGTTCCCTGATGTTTTGGGGTGGCATTATGTGGGGCCGACGTACGCCACTGGTGGTCATGGAAGGCTCCGAAACGGCTTTACGATACCTGAATGACATCCTCCGACCCATAGTGCAACCATATCGGCAGAATATTGGAGAGGCATTTGTCTTCATGGACGACAATTCTCGATCTCATCGTGCACATCTTGTGAATGCGTTCCTTCAAGATAACGACATCGCTCGACTACAGTGGCCAGCATGTTCGCCAGACATGAACCCTATCGAACATGCCTGGGATATGTTGAAAAGGGCTGTTTATGGACGTCTTGACCCACCAACCACTCTGAGAGATTTACGCCGAATTGTCGTTGAGGAGTGGGACAATTTGGACCAACAGTGTCTTGATGAACTTGTGGATAGTATGCCACGACGAATACAGGCATGCATCAATGCAAGAGGACGTGCTACTGGATATTAGAGGTAGTGGTGTGTACTGCAATCTGGACCACAAATGCTGAAAGTCTAGCTGTATGATGGTACAACATGCAATGTGTGGGTCTCATGAGCAATAAAACGAGCTGAAATGTTGTTTGTGTTGATCTCTATTCCCTTTGTATTTAAAGGTTCCGGAACTCTTGGAACCGAGGTGATGCAAAACTTTTTTTGATGTGTGTATGATACATTTTTACTTCTTATTTTAAAGGGTTTGTTACAGCCTATTGTGCGTTATTTGAAAATGTTATTTGAAGTAAAGAACAAAACGATTTCACATAGTAACTGAATTCTAGCCGCTGGTACTAGTTCAGGTTATTAATACTTTTATTTCAGGCAAATAGCAATCGAAAATATCCACATGGTTTGTATACACACGTCTCTGTAGGGACACGGAAAGATTTGTTAATTCAATTAGGGCTGTGAAAGCCATGCACAACCAGACGTGTAAAGAAATGCCTCAACTCAAAGTTGAATGTTCCCCACGGCAGGTCGATTATGTAATAATAACAATAATAATAATGTTATTTGTTTTACGACCCTTTTAACTACTGCTGCTTTTAGATACGCCGGGGTGCCGGAATTTTGGCCCGAAGGGGATCTTTAACGTGCCAGTAAATCTACTGACATGGCTCCCTCGCATTTGTGCACCCTCAAATGCCAGCTGACTGCGCCAGGATACGAACCTGCAACCTAGGGCCCAGCAAGCGAGAACGTTACCGCAGAGCCACGCAGCCAGTCCGGTCGATTATGTCTCCAGATCCATAACATTCTTGAGATACTTCTTATCTATCTTTCTTCAATGATGGTAGTAGTTTTTTTCTAGGTTGTGGCGTTTGGTAGAGGTAAATAGTTTCTAAGGTCTTCAACCAAGAAATGATTCTATTATACTCTTTGATAATAACAACGAGTTATAACTAGACTCATACATTTAGGAGAAAGTAGGCTATATGTTCTTTTCTGAACATCTTGTTTAAATTTATTTTCTTACGAGTAGTGTATGACAAACGAATATTTAAAATATACGGAATTATTTCACAGCAAATCATCTACTGGATATCATTAATTTGCCATAAAGGTTCTGCACTTTTACCCCTTCTGTTCATTTTGCAGGGGCGCACCGATTGAGGGGGGGGGGCGAACGGGACCGGTCCCCCCCCCCCGGGGCTTTTCAGGAGTGGTCCAGAAAAGTATTTAACGTACAGAATTAACGAAAAATGTATTATATGACACGTGAAAAAAAATAAACAAGAGCAGTGGAGAGAGCGAGATTGTTACCGCGTGAGCCTAGTTTTATTTACTCTTTCGTTTTTTTTTCAAATCTCATCTCCGTGGCAACGTGGATTCTCTGAATTCTCTGCCCCCTACCACTCAAACCGGTTCAAACTGCTTTCGTCACTTAAAGTCCATACATCATTATTGTATGTGCATAAAGACATACCAGTTAATAGCGAAGAGGTTTTAAACGAACTTGCGAAAAAACCTCGCCGTCTCGACATCAAGATTTAAATATAGTCTTATTTTCTTTTGGTTTTATCTACAAATAATCTGTATTATTTACCAATATATTTGTTTCAGTATAAATATAAATATACATTATCTTAATTTGATTTGGTAATAAATATCTTATTTCTTCCTGTATTGTAGTGATTGGTGGAAGCTTTTAGTGTTGTATTACGTAATTATTGATCAGCAATTAACTGATGAAAAGTATAGTTATTACGGCAGACTTTGCGGTTCGGTTAACATTAATAAATTTGTAATCTATTAACCCAGTAAAACTTGTTTTAACTTTTTAATAGAAGGTAAATTTGATAACATTTTTCACGTCTCAGGATAGATAAAAACGCAGTTTTCTGCGTCTAATTTTTTATTATTTTCCGGGGGGGAACCCCCGGACCCCCCTCTAAGCTGGGGGGTATTCCATACCCCCCATACCCCCCCGGATATCCCCCCCCCCAAAGTAAAATCCTGGGTGCGCCTCTGTCATTTTGTGTATTGATACAGTAACAGCCAACATACAAACACCTCACCCACGGTGGGTGAGTGGATAGCGTGTCGGTCTGCTAACCCCAAGATTGCAGGTTCGCTCCTGGCCGTGGTAAGTGATTTTTGAAAGGCGGCAAAAATACGACACGCATGTCGTACGATGTTGGCATGTCAAAGAACCCATTTGAATTCAGTAGGATGTGTTCATAGTGGCAAAATTAATCTCGGGAGTTTCCGCCAACACAAAGTTCCTCATTTCTCTACTAGAAAGCACTATAGTGTTCAAGGAGCTTGTTAGGTATCTAACCTCCTTGACTTTCATAGTGATTCAAGGAACAACAAAATTCGACATGCAGGCTACCCTCTGGGTGTCAAATAACAAAGCTTGCACCCGGCACCCGAGGCCATATGTTATTATTATTATTATTATTATATTATTATATTAGTTTTATTAATTTACAGCCACGCTAGTTCAATTAGCGGCAAAGACTGATCTGGTTAGGATGGTACAAAACAACATTCTCGCCGCGGTGGCCGAGAGCGCTAAGGCGCTACCTCGTGCCTTGCTGGCATCGGGAGAGCGTGGGTTCGATTCCCACCTCGGCCGTCCTGAAAATGGTTTTCGTGGTTTCCCATTTTCATCACCAGGCAAATGCCGGGACGGTTCCTTTCAATAGGTCCACGGCCGATTTCCTTCCAATATCCCTTCCCTGACCCGTCCTGAAAAGAAAAGTACATGGCCAATGGCTGCATTAATACAATTATTAATCACAGGAAATCTATAGGCCCACATCGTTGAAGGTCCTGCGAACCAATTAACAATAGAGATATTGGATCTATTCAACGTTAAGATAATGAATTGGCCACCTATGTAAAATCCCTGAAGGCTCGGCCGGAAATCGAACCCGGGGCACTCCGGGCCAAAGCCTAGCGCGCTAACAATTTAGCCACGGAGCCGGACGTGCGTAAAGACATTCATCACGACACATATAGAACAACGGAATTCTGAATATGGTTTCTCTCGCTCCTTCTCTCAACCTTCAGCAAAATGTCAGGATGTAGCTTACTTCAGATCCTGGGGCATTCCATTACAATTCTAGACCTAATAATAATTGCAGTTAGAATAGAAACACAGGTTATCAGATGGTTGGTTGGTTCCTTAGTTTAGGGGCTGCGACAACGCGTTCCTGCAGCCCCGTGTACTTTGGGTGTGTGCAGAATCTGTCTGATAACCGGTTATATTTGTGATGACTGTATTAGTGTGTGTTATCTGTTTTTAATTCAAGTCGGGACTGCAGACCGTAATTTCAAGAAGTTCCTACTTTCGCCATGAAATGCTAACGTCCGCGACGCCTAGCTGTGAACTTGGCTACTACTAGACGCCATCGCAACCATCGCCCGGTGACAAACATTGGAACTTAGAGCATTAATCAAACTTAACCTACACATTTTGGCTTCACAAAAGTGTAGTTAGTGAAAGGTTCTTTTTCATGCAATTTATTATTTATCGTATGTCTTTTAGTGCCTGGAGTGTCCGAGGACATGTTCGGCTCGCCAGAGGCTGTAGCTGCTTCAAGCGGACACCCATAGGGTGAGCTACAAGTTCCGATCAATTTCAAGTAGTTCCAACTTTCGTTACCAGATGTCAATGATACCCAGTGGTGAATGTTGGAACTTTGATAGAGCGTTCCAACGAAATCTAACCTGGAAATTTAGCTTCACACAAGTTTAGTCTGTGGAAGGTTCTTTTACATGCCGCTAAATCTATGACATGGGACCGCCGGCTTTACTTCCCATCCGAAGGAAGGCATACTGAAGGAGTTTTAACGCTGTTAAAATATCCGACGACTTCGGCGGGGTTTGAACCCGCGACCTTCGACATAGTAGCTGAACATGGTACCAACAACGCCACTGAAGCCGCCCCAAGTTATCAGACAAATAAAGTACAGGAAACGACGGTGATCTACAATCTGTACAAAAGCCAGACGGCAGTTATTGAAGCCGAAGCTGGTATTCTGAATGGGGTAAGGCACTGTAAGGCTGCAACTTATTCACCCATTCTTTTCAATCTATAGATTGAACAAGCAATGAAGAAAATGATTATTTGAACTCTGAGATTTGCCGAAGACATCGTCATGTTAGCGGACAAACCAGAGGATTGGAATGCATCTTTAAATGGTATATGGACTCCGTCTTGAGGAAGGAATTCATGACGAAAATCAATAAATGTTAAACTGAAATTATGGATTGCAGCCGAAAGAAATCAGAAACCCCTATGGACGTCAATTGGCAGGTGAAACGCTAAAGGAAGTAGGAGATTGTCCTACTTACGAAACAAAATAATCAGTGATGGACAAAGCACAGGGGATATAAAAATTAAGTTGATTCAATTAAGGAAAGCATTTCTACAGGAAATAAATCTGTTGAGATTATGTACTTGGGTATTAAGACATCATTTTTAAAAGCCTTTATTTGGAGCGTAGCACTCTATGGAAGTGAAACTTGTACTATTGGCGCAGCAGAAAAGAGGTGAATAGAAGCGTTTGAAATGTGGTGTTACAGGAGAATGAGGATGATCAGATGGGTAGATAGAGTAACAAACGAGTGGGTGAGGAGAGATGTTTCTGGCGACTGCTAATGAAGAGAAGAGATAGGTTGGTAGGACACATACTAAGACACCCAGGTATAGCAAACTTTGTTATGTAAGGAAGGGTTGAGGAGAATAACGGTAGGTGCAGGCCTAGGTTAAAATTTGTTATAGGCCTACAGGTTGCCTGGGAAGTAATGTGTAAGTTAGAGATGGTACGATTAGCTGAGGACAGCTTGCCACGGTGGGTGAGTGGTTATCGTGTCGGACTACCAACCCCAAGCTTGCAGGTTCACTCCTGGCCGTGGTAAGTGATTTTTGAAAGGCGACAAAAATCACTGTACGCATGTCAAACGTTGTTGGCATGTTAAAGAACCCGTATGAATTCAGAAGGCCGTGTTCGCAAAATTAACCTCGGGATTTTCCGCCAACACAAAGTTCCTCCAATCTCTACTAGAAAGCGTTATAGTGTCAAGGAGTTTAGATATCTAATTTCCTTGACTTTCATACCGCTCCACGGAGCGATAAAATTCGACATGGAAGCTGCCTTCTGGGCGTCAATTAACAAAGCTTGCACCCGGTACCCGAGGCCATACGATATTATTATTATTATTATTATTAGCTGAGGACAGGGTTCTTGGAGAAGGACATCAAAATACTGAAGACTCAAACAACAATAGGCTATAGCGAAAGAACGTTCAAACAATTGTCAGACACGGAGGTTGGTTGGTTGGTTCCTTAGTTTAGGGGCTACGACAACGCGGTCATGTAGCCCCGTGTATTTGGGTGTGTGTAGAATCTGTCTGATAACCGGTGTTAATGGTGATGACTGTATTAGTGAGTGTATCTGTTTTTAATTCAAGTAAGGACAGTAGACAGTAATTTCAAGTAGTTCCTACTTTTGCTACCAAATGCTACCATCCACGACACCTAGCTGTGAACATGGCTACTACTAGATGCCATCGCAACCAGCACCCGGTGACGAACGTTGGAACTTAAGACCATTAATCAAACTTAACCTACACATTTTGGCTTCACACAAGTGGAAGGTTTTTTATCATGCCATAAATCTATGACATGGGACCGCCGACCTTACTTCCTCTCCGAAGGAAGGCATACTGAGGGATTTTTAACGCTCTTAAAAATCCGAAGCCGCCATCAAATGACTGAAGACTCAAACAACAATATAACGAAAGAACGTTTCAACACTTGTCAGACACGGAATGGGGAGACTTGTTCAATATCACGAACTAGTTGAGGTGAAAAGTAAAAGTTGCACCCTCTCAGTTTTGATGATAGGAATCAAGCTGTCGATGTACAGTAGATAAGGTTTGGCTCGTGAGGGAACAGCTTTCACTGCCCAAAGGAGACTTCCTGTGTGCAGCCATCTCACCTGATCTCCATATCACGTATTGTTCCATCTCATTTAACACCTCCACTTTCTGACAAAACGAACATGAGAAGTAGGCTACTTGAAACTGAGATTGAATATCCTGCATTCCCGGGCAGAAGCGTTATTCCGTTTATCATTCCTCTTATACTCCACCCCTTTATCTTTCCTCTTCTTCTACTTATTCCATTTATCCTTCCTCCTCTTCTACTTATTCCCTTTATCCTTCTTCTTGTTCTTCTTTTACATACTCTCTCTACACTTCCACTTCTCCTTCTTTTCTTTATCCTTCCCCTTCTTCCCCTTCTACTTCCCTTTATCCTTCCCCTTTTCCCTTCATCACCTTCTTCTCTTTCTAATTCCCTTTATCCTTCTACTTCTTCTCGTCATTCTTCCCCTTCTTCTCCAACTTCTTCCCTTAATCCTTCCCCTTCTCTCCTACTTCTTTCTTTTATCCTTCTTCTTCTTCTTCTCCTTGTTCCCTCTACTCTTCCTATTTTACTTCTTTCTTTTAACCTTTCCCTTTTCCTCCTTCTATTTCTTCTACTTCTTTCCTTTATTCTTTCCAATCTACTTCTTACGTTTATCCTGCCCCTTCTTTCCTACTACTTCTTTCCTGTATCCTTCCGCTCATTCTCATTCTTTCCTTTATCCTTACCCATCTCCTTCGACTTCTTTCTTTTATCATTCCCCTTCTCTTTCTACTTCTTTCCTTTATTCTTCCTCTCCTTCTCCTTGATCACTCAATTCTTCCCCTCTCTTTCTTTCTTTCTTTTAACTTTCCCCTTTTTCTCCTTCCATTTCTTCCCCTCGTCTTCTTCTTCTTCTGCTTTCGTTTATTCTTTCCCTTCTACTTCTTACGTTTATCCTGCCTCTTCTTTCCTCCTACTTCTTTCCTGTATCCTTCCGCTCATTCTCATTCTTTCCTTTATCCTTACCCATCTCCTTCGACTTCTTTCTTTTATCATTCCCCTTCTCTTTCTACTTCTTTCCTTTATTCTTCCTCTCCTTCTCCTTGATCACTCAATTCTTCCCCTCTCTTTCTTTCCTTTAACTTTCCCCTTTTTCTCCTTCCATTTCTTCCCCTTCGTCTTCTTCTTCTTCTGCTTTCGTTTATTCTTTCCCTTCTACTTCTTACGTTTATCCTGCCTCTTCTTTCCTCCTACTTCTTTCCTGTATCCTTCCGCTCATTCTCATTCTTTCCTTTATCCTTACCCCTCTCCTTCGACTTCTTTCTTTTATCATTCCCCTTCTTCTACTTCTTTCCTTTATTCTTCCTCTCCTTCTCCTTGATCACTCAATTCTTCCCCTCTCTTTCTTTCCTTTAACTTTCCCCTTTTTCTCCTTCCATTTCTTCCCCTTCGTCTTCTTCTTCTTCTGCTTTCGTTTATTCTTTCCCGTCTACTTCTTACGTTTATCCTGCCTCTTCTTTCCTCCTACTTCTTTCCTGTATCCTTCCGCTGATTCTCCTTCTATCCTTTATCCTTACCCTTCTCCTTCGACGTGTTTCCTTTATCATTCCCCTTCTCCTTCTACTTCTTCGCTTTATCCTTCCCCTTCTTCTCCTTGTTCCCTTTATTCTTGCCCTTCTTCTTTCCTTTCTCCTTCCCCTTTTCCTCCTTCTACTTCTTTCCTTTATCATTTCTCTTCTTCTACTTCTTTCCTGTATAATTCCTCTCGCCCTTAAGGCAAAACTGAGAAGCGATGGGTTCCATTCCCAATTCAGTAACCCTGGAGGTGGTTTTCTACTTCTACTCCAGGCAAATGCCGGGATAGTACCTACTTAAGGCCACGGACGCCTCCTTCCAAAACCTCACCTGAACTATAAAAACACACACTTATAGAGTCACCACAATATCACAGGTTATCAGGCAACATTTCTTACGTACACACCTGACTACACGGAGGTAAATGACCACGATGTCCAAGCAACAACGACAACCAATTAGCGGGGTTCTATTGTCCCTATCTTTTAGTTGCTATTGGGACATCTTGGTCATCAGCCCCGTGTAGTCGGGTGTGTGTTGAACCTGTATTTATGTGATGACTGTAGTAGTGTGTATTACTTTACCAGGGACAGGGTGGGGTAGGTGCTCCCGGACTTACCTGGTGGGAGTGAGGAAAAACGCGGGGAAAAACAACACTCAGAATAGCCGCTGTCAGCTCCGGGATTCGATATTGCCGCAGCTGCCCTAACGGTCGAGGTGCACGATGTAAATCGACGGGTACTATCAAAATAATACTAAGATAGCCGATAATATAATATAATAATATAATGCAAAGTTTCTAATTTGATGCCCAGAGGGTCGCTTACATGTCGAATTTTGTCGTTCCTTGAAACGGTATGAAAGTCAAGGAGGTTAGATATCTAAGCTCTTTTTCACTATAGCGCGTTCTAGTATAGAGATGCGGAACTTTGTGTCGGCGGAAAATCTCGAGATTAATTTTGCCACTATGAACACGGTCTACTGAATTCAAATGTTTTTTTAACATGCCAACAACGTATGACATGCATGCCGTGATTTTTGTCGCCTTAAAAAATTCACTTACCACGGCCAGGAGCGAACCTGCAAGCTTGGAAGTGGTAGTCCGACACGGTAACCACTCACTCACTGCGGTAAGCAAGATAGCCGATGAATTGTTGTTGTTTTTGTTGAATTTGGGGGCTTGGGCATTGTGATCATTTGGAAACTCAGTCCCCGTGTTGCGTACGGACAGCTATCCATATCGGTTTTAAAGTTGGAAAGATTTCTTAGCGGACAAAGTAGGGATCCTCAACTTAGCAAAAACAAAGTTACAGTGATAATGACCTTCAGAATGACAGTAGTAGCGATGACGACAACAACGATATCCAGCATTTTCACGATTTCCGTGAAGTTCAGGTAGGACAAGATGCAAAATACCAACCCTCACCTGGGAGGTTAGGGGTAAATCCTGAAGCCTATATTTTGTAAACATGTTTTCTGTGTGTTGTGTTTAGTGAAGATAACTCCCAAACTATTGTACACAATAAAGTGATATATTACGTGTTTATTCATCGGGAATGGGAGATTATAGAGAAGTAAACATTACTTATCTGTGAGTTGAATTTCGAATTACATTTTGTTTTATTTCAGTTTTTTATATTTTTCGTGTTTTGAAAATGTTCCAAAAATATTTTTATATTGAATAAACATGAGCATGATAATGTTAAAGTGCATTTCAGAATTATGTGGGTTCTCTAGTTAGCATTTAGGGAAAATTTCAAGCCATTGGGTTGGCTATTGTGAATTATATAGCACTGAGAGTGTGAACCTGCAAAATCCTCTAAATCAGTCTGGCACTCTTGGCATACTTGAGCACTCAGGCCTGGTACTAAGGGGGTTAATCAATTACCTCAAATGTGCCAAAAGTTGAACAACTAAAGGGCCCTGAAAGGTATCACTTTGTGAGTCTTGAAGAACTCTATCAATCTAAAAAACTACATTTCGAAAATCGCTTCCGGCCTCAATACAGTTCCAGAAAAACAGCCTAAAATCGCTTGTTTCTTTTTGATTCGAATCCGAGCCAAATTAACTTATTTACATAATTATTTCTTTAATGTGTTCGTTGGTTCAATACCCTGAGGAATCTTCCCATTGCACAGTGATTCAAAAACGAAATCTAGGAGGACAAAATTATTTACTTTACTATTATTTTTAAAATTATATTTTCACTTAGATGTTTAGTATGTCGCGTCACTCTGCGTCACTTTCTACTTAATGATAAAATGTAGATAAAGTCTTGTAGTTTACGCCTATTATAAGATTTCTTGCATCTTTTTGCAACTTACTTAGTTATTTTACGTTTCAAAAGATGCCGCGCAACCAGTTCTCACACGTTTACAACTGTTTGAAGCACTGGGTTCGACGATTATGTCAAAAGTGGAACTTTGTGACTTTAATAAGAGTAAATTAGAGGTAGAAAATTGTTCTGAAGAGATAACTGAATGCTCTATCCAACTCCTAGTCATAGACAATTTCTTGCATGTGTAGAGATAGCTTAAAAAGGTCTTAACTGATGTTAAGGAGAATGATGAAGATCAGATGGGTAGATAGGGTTACAAACGAAGAGGTATTAAGACGAGTGGGAGAGGAGAGATGTTTCTTGCGAATGCTAATGAAGAGAAGAGATAGGTTGGCAGGACACATACTAAGATACCCAGGAATAGCAAGCTTAGTTATGGAAGGAAGGGTCGAGGATAAGAACTGTGGGGGTAGACCAAAGTTAGAATATCTTAAACAGATTGCCTCGGATGTAGGGTGAGATAGCTATGTAGAGATGACACGATTAGCTCAGGACAGGGAAGTGTGGAGATCTGCATCAAACCAGTCAAAAGACTGAAGACTCAAACGACAACAAACATATGATATACGTTGCTTTCACTCTAAATTCATGATTAAAACGTAAAAATAATTTTGTCCCCCTAGATTTCGATTTTGACCCACTGTGCATTGGAAGTAGTTATAAGGGCTTAAGTCAGGGGTCCTCACTAGGATTTCTTAGGGAGCCAAATAGATCGTATCAAATTTTCCTCAGGGCCGCAAGTACAAACTGTATAATTTTGGGTAATTACAAAATATATTTTTCTTATGGCAATACTACTCTATAAAGTGGCATAAAATAACTTACAAACAATATGATTATAACATAAGTTTATTACATCAATAAAATAAACTGTTTTCCATATAAAAAGCAGGGAAATGTCTTTTACTTGTCTCAGGAATACTTGAATTTGTTAATTCTTTGAAGTCGAAGGGCGGAATCTTTCACAGCTCTCTAATATGGCATCTATGTTGTACAAACGATGACAACACACTCTTTACAATTTCTGCATCAGAAAACGGCTTCATCTTTTGTGCTAAAATTTCTGTTACTTGGTAGGATGCTTTCGTAGTAAGCTCATTCTTGTTCATTGCATTGAAAAGGGTACTACGTTCATTAGCTCTGCTCTACTAGCTAGTCTCTTCACTCCAAAAACACTGCGGTAGTCTGAGTAAATAATTAAGTTGAGAAAAACGACAGATTTTCAATACACTTAATACATAAATAAAACATATATTTATAAAATGTTGTATAATTTTTTCATAATATTTTTTTTCATAACTCCTAAATGAGTTTCTATTCCTATCCCTAACAGTCTTGACGGCCACAAAAAATTGTTCCAAGGGCCGCATGCTTAAGTGAAACTCTGTATTGACTCACACTAGTGCTCGAAGTGGTGGTAAAGGCAAACTGCTGTGCTAATCGACTGGATATGGTTGAACAATCATCAGCCTACCGCGTGTCATCATGCCGGCACCTCGTAAGCGAAATAAAATTGATAACAAATGAAGCAACAATAACATTCAATGATGACTCCGGGTTGGAG
This sequence comes from Meconema thalassinum, assembly GCA_946902985.2. Taxonomy (NCBI): domain Eukaryota; kingdom Metazoa; phylum Arthropoda; class Insecta; order Orthoptera; family Tettigoniidae; genus Meconema; species Meconema thalassinum. The sequence continues at coordinate 104,700,970 of OX336397.1, read as the reverse complement.
TGGGCAATCAGACGATACGAAGTCCAGTTCTTGTAAAGGTACAACGTACGTAAATTGGTTAGGTTAGCTTACGTTAGGTGAAGTTAAGCTATGGACACCATCTTGAAATTCTTTAAAACATTTTGATCACACTTCGTAGGTTTGGTTACGTTAGATTAAGTTAAGCTATGGCGGCAATCTTGTTGCGTTAGGCTAGGTTAAGTTACGACCACCATCTTTGGTCGCTCTTTTGTCTAGATGGTCGCTTTTGGTCACTTTTTGATGTGTAACATCTTTACACTCGGTATCTGGATATTTTTGTGGCACTCGGTAGCTGGACATTTTTGTGAGAGTGATTTTGGAAAAGAGACGGAAGTGGATGGGACGGAAGTGGATGGGACGGAAACAATGAGCGCGCGCGGTGGCGGAGATCGGTACAACGACGTACTGTAAGCCATGTGACTATGTGGAATGTAAATCGCATACGGTTTAACTCAAGATTTGGAGGCCCCATTAAAGAAATTCCTACAATAAATCATCTTCAAGTTGTCGTTCTTTGGTGTGAAAATATTCATTATATCATATTTGCTGAAAACAATTAGGCTACGATTTATTAAATCTTCATACTTTTGCTGTATTCTTATTTAATGTAAGCACTCGATACCTCGAGTGCTATATCGCATCAACCAACACTCCAAACAACGTAGGAATTCAGCATATTAACACCGACTACTAACAATAATTGAAACTTCGGTGGTCTAAACGTATCACTGGCAGAAACGCATATAATAGACCTACTGCACACCTAATTTTTAATCGCGCCTATACTTGGCAGTGCGCTATATTGGCAATAAGAGGCCATTGTCAGTAACACAGCTGGCATGGGTTCACTAACTGGCCGGTATAAAGCGCAGCTCGTATCAAGTAGGCAGTGGATTGCTCCCGCATACAGTTGCAGGTGTATGTCACTACTGCAGATGCATTGGAGAATCCATTCATGTTTGCTGGCACAAGGTAGAACTATGAGTTCATTCTTTAAAAAATGTGAGTAAGAAATATGGAATTATTCGAATAACATGTCAGATGTTACACATCATATGCGACTACTGTAAGGCTCGTTTAAAAAAAAAATCTGGATGGTCGCTTCTTTTACCTATATAGCCTAGTCACTTTTGGTCGCCTTTGGATCAGGATGGTCGCTTTTGGTCGCATTTTGACCTAGTTGGTCGCTTTTTGATCTGGATGGTTGCTTTTTGATCTGGATGGCCGCTTCTTGATCTGGATGGTTGCTTTCGGTCGCTTTTTGATCTGGATCGTCGCTTTTGCTCGCATTGTGATCTAGTTCAGGATGGTAGTTTTTGGTCGCTTTTTGATCAGGATGGTCACTATTGGTCGCTTTTTGATCTGGATGGTCGCTTTTGGTCACTTTTTGATCATGATGGTCGCTTTTTGATCTAGTTGGTCGCTTTTTGATCAGGACGCTTTTTGATCTAGTTGATCGCTTTTTGATCAGGATGGTCGCTTATGGTCGCTTTTGTACGTGCAGTAGGCTAAATAGTAATGAACGTGGATAGTGTTCATGGAAGGCCTAGGATATGACAGTGAAGCATGTTTTCTACATTGAGTTGCTTGCATGAAGAGCTAGAACTGAGGATTCTTCTCCCTCACACATGTTATTGGCAGTAAAGCTCGACAAGTGCATCAGCGTATTGATTCCACAGTCCGTTTCCTTGACAAATAGGACACTGCACCAAACCTTTTATTACCGCCTTCCATTTACAGCGGACATAGTAGCACTCAAACTGAAATGCATACAGAAGGGCTGCCAAATTATTAGTATAGTTCCACTGCAAATCGTTGGTTGGTTCCTTAGTTTAGGGGCAGCGACAACGCGGTCATGCAGCCCCGTTTACTTTGGGTGTGAGTAGAATCTGTCTGATAACCAGTGTTAATTGTGATGGTACTTTTGCTACCAAATGCTACCGTCAACGACACCTAGCCATTAACTTGGCTACTAGATGCCACTACAACTGGCACCTAGTTGCGGACGTTGGAGCTGATAGAGCGTTAATCAAATCTAACCTACACATCTAGCTTAACACAATTGTTGTTAGTGGAAGGTTCCTTTACATGCGATAAATTTATGACATGGGCCCGCCGGCTTTACTTTTCATCCGAACGAATGCATACTGAGGAATTTTTAACGCTCTTAAAAATCCGACGACTTCGGCTGGGTTTAGACCCGCGATCATGGGCCTACAGGCTCAGCATGCTGCAAACTAGCCCCCTCACAATTCATGTTCATCTTCTCAAATTGATACACTGAAGCCTTAAAAGACATTGACATACACGTTTCGCAAATATGTCACATCAGGTTTCTTTCTCCTACAGCCTACAGTTCCGCGTCATTGATTGTGTAGTACGAAGCGTGATTCTCATTCCGGAATAGATTCCTACCTTCATCGTAATGGGGTTTGGATGTCCAATTCAGAATAAATAATACAAACATACACTAACTAACCAATGTCTATTTGTTGTTGTTGTTGCTGTTGTTGTTTGAGGCTTCAGTCTTTGGAGTGGTTTGATGCAGCTCTCCATGCTTCCCTGTCCTGAGCTAATCGTTTCATCTCTACTTACCTACCACATCTTCTTAACATATTCTAACCTTGGTCTACCCCTACAGTTCTTGCCCTCGACTCTTCCTTCCATGACTAAGTTTGCTATTCCTGGGTGTCTTAGTGTGTGCCCTACGAACCTATCTCTTCTCTTCATTATCAGTCGCCAGAAACATCTCTCCCCTCCCACTCGTCTTAGTACGAAGGTGGATCAAAAGGTTAGTTGCACTAACGCGCTGCAGCAGCGCGCTGTGTGTCGCAAACATGGGCACAGCGGATCAAGGGGCAGACACTACCCACACATCTGTTAGGCAGGTCGCTGTGGTGTCTCGTCTTGTATGGTGTGAATAGCGGCCAAATGTAATGGCGCGTCGACTGAACGTTCACTCCAAATATGAGGTGCGTGCGATAATCCAATTCCTATGGGCCAAAAGGAAGAATTGCACGGACATTCATCGTGAAATTAGTGCTGTGTATGGGGAGCGGGCCATTTCCCGGCAAGGGATCTTAAAGTGGTGTCAGCAATTCGAAGCTGGACGCACGGATATTACGGACGAATATCGCGAAGACAGGCCCGCAACGTCCAGGACCCGTGCAAATGTCAACAGTGTGAATGCGATCATTAGACAGACCCGGCGCATTCAACTGAGAGATATCGCGACGCGGCTGAACATGTCGTAGGGCAGAGTGTTCTCCATTGTTCACGAGGACCTTGGATATCGTTAGCTGTGTCAAAGATGGGTCCCACGTCTTCTCACAGATGATCACAAGGGACAACGTTTCCAATCCTCCCTGGCATTTTTGCAACGCTATGCTGCAGATGGCAACGGGTTTCAGCGGCGAATCGTCACAGGCGATGAAACGTGGGTCCACCACTTTACCCCCGAAACGAAGAGAACATCAATGGAATGGGTTCAACCTTCAGCCGGTAAGGTTATGGCGACAGTGTTCTTGGACATGGAGGGTTTGCTGCACGTGGAATTCATGCCGAAAAGAACGACGATCAACGCGGCGTCGTATTGTCAAACGTTGCACCGGTTGCGTAAAGCGATTAAAGAGAAGCGCCGGGGGAAATTGAGCGCCTGTGTGATTTTGTTGCACGATAACGCAACACCTCACAAGGCCCGCCAAACGAGCGAACTGCTGCAGCGTTTCAAGTGGGAGGTCTGGCAACACCCACCCTACAATCCCGACCTAGCGCCATGTGACTTTCATCTGTTCGGTAAGCTCGAAACGGAGCTCGGTGGTCGACGTTTCCAGACCGACGAGGAGGTGAAGGCCGCTGTCTCCGTGTGGTTGCAGAACGCTGGAGGGACTTGCTATGCATCCGGCATCGACAAGCTGGTTGTGCGTTCGCAGAAATGTTTGGAGTCTCTTGGAAACTATGTGGAAAAGTGACGTTACATTGTATGTCGTAATAGGCGTGTTGCTGTTGTATAGGTGGTGTAATAAATGGCCATAACTGGGAAGTGCAACTTATTTTTTGATCTGCCCTCGTACCTCTTCGTTTGTTACTCTATCTACACGTCTTCATCATTCTCCTGTAACACCACATTTCAAACGCTTCTATTCTACTCTTTTCTGCTGCTCCAACAATCTAGGTTTCACTTCCATAGAGCACCACGATTCATACATAGTCTCCGAAAAACGACTTCCGAATAACTAAATATATATTTAATGTCAACATTTTTTTTTCTGTAGAAATGCTTTCCTTGCTTGAGCCAACCTACTGTTAATAACCTCTTTGCTTCGTCCATCACTGGTTATTTTGCTTCCTAAGTAGCAGAAGTCTCCTACTTTCTTTTGGTTTTCACCTGACAATTTGACGTCCTTAGGGGTTTCTGATTTATTTCGGCTACATTCCAATATTTTTGCTTTACATTAATTTTATTGATTGTCATCACCCATCATGAATTATTTCCTCAGGACGGAGTCCATACCATTTAAGAACTCATTCAAATCCTCTGGCGTGGAGGCTAAGATGACGATGTCAACAGCAAATCTCAGAGTGGAAATTATTTCTCCTTGAATTCCTATAGAGCGGCTAAAATCTACGGCACTCGGAGTCGTATGATGTTGTTGTTTGAGTCTTCAGTCTCTTGACTGGTTTGATGCAGCACTCCATGCCTCCCTGTCATGAGCTAATCGTTTCATCTCTACATAGCTACCACACCCTACATCCGAGGCAATCTGTTTAACATATTCTAACCTTGGTCTACCCCAACAGTTCTTGTCCTCGACACTTCCAACCATAACTAAGCTTGCTATTCTTGGGTGTCTTAGTATGTGTCCCAGCAACCTATCTCTTCTCTTCATTAGCAGTCGCCAGAAACATCTCTCCTCTCCCACTCGTCTTAATACCTCTTCGTTTGTAACCCTATCCACCCATCTGATCTTCATCATTCTCCTGTAACACCACATTTCAAACGCTTCAATTCTCCTCTTTTCTGCTGCTCCTACAGTCCAAGTTTTACTTCCACAGAGCGCCACGCTCCAGACAGAGACTTTCAAAAATTATTTCCTAATACCTAAAGCTACCTATTCATTGTCAACAGATTCCTTTTCTGTAGAAATGCTTTCCTTGCCTGAGGGGACTCGTAAAATACCTCTTGTATATTTGGATTTGTCCAGCCACGGTGGTTAAGAGCGCTAAAAATATAGTTTATGATATTACGGGCAGATGGCCTCGCTGTTCCGCCCCTTAAAACAACAATAACTAACGAACTAATAGTTAAATCTACTACTACTGTGCAGTCAGTCTGAACGAGGCTAAAGCCCCGGGTTCCAGTAGTTTTTTTTAGCGTATGGCTTTTAGTGCCGGGAGTGTCCGAGGACATGTTCGGCTCGCCAGTTTTGTAGCTGCTTCGAGACGGACACCCAATGGGTGAGCTACAAGTACCGTTGGGGAGGAATGTTGGATGGGAGGGTCGAGGAGTTGGAAGGTAGCGGCTGTGGCCTATAGTTAGGGACCAACCTCGGCATTTGCCTGGAAGGAAGATGGGAAACCACAGAAGACCACCTTCAAGGTTGCCGGCGGGGGGATTCGAACCTCCTCGCCTCCCGGATGTGAGCGACTGCCAACAGTCATGCTGCAACGACCTCGGCTAACTCACCCGGTTCCAGTAGGGTTGAAGACGTAGCCTATAAGTGTTGTCCGCATCGTGGCGTAGTGGCTAATATTCTTTTCTGTCACCACGGAGGCCCGGGTTCAATTCCGAGCTTTACCAAGAAAAGTTATTCAAGTCTGAGGGCTCGTGCGACAAAACTAAGAAGAGGCGGATTCGATTCCTAACTCAGCCATCCTGAAAGTTGTTTTCCGTGGTTTCCCGTTTCTACTGCAGGCAAATGCTGGGATGGTTACTAACTTAAGGCCACGGCAGCTTCCTACACAAATTCTACAAATACCTACACTATAGTCGAGCCATCCCTACTTCCGACTTGAAGTTTCAATGCTTCGCTACAGCTATCTAGCGGTCAGAAGTGAAATCACTCTCACTAGCCAATCATAGGCAGTCATTCAATTCGATATATCACGGCAAAGCGAGTTTCGAGTCACGATGTCGTGATTTAGCGAGCGACAGTCGATTGTTCGTGATACATCGATTCGAATGGCTTCCTGTGATTGGCTAGTTAAAGTGATTTCAATTCTGACCGCTAGATATCTGTAGAGTACCACTGAAACTTCAAGTAGGAAGTAAGGATGGCTCTACTATAGTAGATACATCACAGTGACTCAGGAATACACTCAAATTCTACACACACCGTAGTACACGGGACTACATGGCCATGATATCACAAAGGCCACATCGATGGCAAAAGTGCATAAAGTTACAAGGAGATTTTGTTGAGAAGGTGGACGTAACAACTGATGTGAATTTACTTCATTTGGGTAGAATAAAATGAAATGTGAGATCATATAGTCCGCTCGTATACATAACGAATTAAGCCAACTTAACTCTTTTCGACAACAGTATCATTTAATGCAGAAGAGCATATAGTATCAGACTGTGTTCTACTAACTTTTATATGTGTTTCGTCTTATTGTCAATATAACCTCAATTCCGTGGCACTCTATCATGTTTTTAAAAAATCCTTCCTTCTTAATTCTTATGTCCATAAAGTCCGGAAAGGTTAACGCGATGCACCAAGGAAGAAACTACCAAACTTGAACTCAGACGTTCTCTCCCAGGTTGCTATCGACTGCCCTGACTACAGACACCACAGAAGCATCAGACAAGTTGGGCACACACTCAAGTGTACGGGGCAGGGGCGTATATAAGTGGGGAGCTATGGAGGCTCCAGCTCTCCCCGAAGAATCTATATATATAAAAATCAATGTTACGTGATAGTTTGTCTGTCTGTGGGTATGTCTCCTATGCGTTCATATACCATTCGTCCGATTGCGATGAAACTTGGGTGAGATGTTGAGTACACTCCAAGGAAGGTTCCTGAATTAGTAAATCCATTTTACAAAAGGTAGCGCACGCGTAGATTCAACAAATGAGCGACGATGCGCGAAGCGTTTCAACAAAGTCCCGTATGTGTTCATATACCATTCGTCCGATAGCGAAGAAACTTGGGTGAGATGTTGTGTACACTTACGTGAAGGTTTCAAAATTAGTGAATACATTTCATTGTAGATGACGCACGAGTATATTCAACAAATGAGCGACGACACGCAAAGCATTTCAACAAAGACCTGTATGCATTCATATACCATTCGTCCGATAGCTATGAAACTTGCGTAAAAATTGTGTACATTGCAGGGAAATTTTCTGACTTAGTAAATCCACTTTACAATAGGCAGCGCACGAGTAGATTCAACAAATGAGCTACGACGCGCGAAGGATTTCAACAAAGTCACATATGCGTTCATATACCATTCGTCCGATAGCGATGAAACTAGGCTGAGATTTCGTGTGCACTCCAGGGAAGGTTTCTGGCTTAGTAAATTCCTTAAAAATAGGTAGAGCACGAGTAGAATCAACAAATGAGCGACGACGCGCGAAGCGTTTCAACCAAGTCCCGTGTGCATTCATATACCATTCGACCGATAGCTATGAAACTTGGGTGAGATGTTGTGTACACGTCATGGAAGGTTTCTGGCTTAGTAAATCCACTATACAATATGCAGCGCATAAGGAGATTCAACAAATGAGGGACGACGCGCGAAGCGTTTCAACAAAGTCCCATATAAGGTCATATACCATTCTGCCGTTAGCGGTGAATCTTGGATGAAATATGGTGGACACTCCAAGGAAGGTTTCTGGCTAAGTAAATATATTTCACATTAGGTAGCACACGAGTAGATTCGACAAATGAACGACGACACGCGGAGCGTTTCAATACAGTCCCCTATGTCTTCATATCCCATTAGTCCGATAGCGATGAAACTTGGGTGAGATGTTGTGGACACTTACGTGACGGTTTCTAACTTAGTAAATACATTTTATAGTAGGTAGCGCTCGAGTAGATTCAACAAATGAGTGATGGGGCGCGAATCGTTTAAACAAAATCCGGTATGCGTTCATATACTATTCATCCGATTGCGATGAAACATTGATCAGTTATTGTGTACCCGCCAGGGAAGGGTTTCGACTTAGTAAATCCAATTCACAATAAGTACCGCAAGAGTAGATGCAACAAATGGATGACGACGCGCGAAGCGTTTCAACAAAATCCCTTATTACGTTCATATAACCTTCTTCGATTGCGGTGAAACCTTGATGAGTTATTGTGTACACACCAGGGAAGGGCTTCGACTTAGTAATACATTTCTCAATAGGTAGCGCACGAGTAGATTCAACAAATGAGTGACAGCGCACGAATCGTTTAAACAAAGCCCCGTATACGTGCATATACCATTCATCCGATTGCGATGAAACATTGATGAGCTATTGTGTACACGCCAGGGAAGGGTTTCGACTTAGTGAATCCATTTAACAAGAGGTAGCGCACGAGTATATGCAACAAATGGGTGACGACGCGCGAACCGTTTCAACAAAATCCCCTATGCGTATATAACCTTCTTCGATTGTGTACACGCCAGGATAGGGTTTCGACTTGTAAATCCATTTCTCAATAGGTAGCGTACGAGTAGCATCAACAAATGTGTGACAGCGCACGAATCGTTCAAACAAAATCCCGTATACGTTCATATGCCATTCATCCGATTGCGATGAAACTTTTGAAAGTTGTTGTGCACGCTCCCACGAATGGTTCTAAATTAGAAAATCCATTTTACGATAGCTTAGAGGCAGTTAACGGAAATTGAAAAACATGTTGTGTATCCAAAAGCACTTCAAGAAACAGAATTTTAACGACAACACTTTCTTTGATTGGCATTGCAACGCATGCCGGGTACAGCTTGTAGCCAATAAAAATTCAGAATGTGTTGCTTTGGTAAAAGCATAAAATAATTTAAATTTGGTTGTACCCTAATCTTAACATATTGGCTAGTTATAAACAATATTAAGATTGAAATTAGACTTTCTCGTGGAGTAGCGGCTAGCATTCTTGGCTGCCGCCCTGGAGGTCGAATTCGATTCCTGGCTCTGCCAAGAAGTTTCAATTCTGGTCTGAGCGTTGGAACGAGGTACACTCAGTCTTGTGAGGCAAAACTGAGAATTCCACTTTTGAGATATAAATTATCAATTTGTAATAAAAATAACTGTTTATCTTTTTGCTTAATAAATTGACATATTTAGATATTTGCCATTCATACTCCATAAGTCATAATGGAAAATTCAAATTTTTATTTGAGTGTTGTGTTGTATTTTACATTTTTTTGTATTGCCACTATTGTAAACTTTATAAACTTAGAATTTTACAATTAACTCTTATCAAAAATAATTACACAAAGTGATATGCTCTAGGATATTGGTTGATATTTCTGGGTATTTTGCGGTGACACTCCCCTGAGAATACTCAGCCCACACCGAAAAAAATAGTATATACGCCCCTGTTACGGGGCTGATGACCAGGCTGTCCCAAGCCCCTAACAACACTATTAACAACAATATCTAGACTACTCGTCAAACATTCCAAGACAATGCACTTACCTTTCTCGTAGCTAACATTGCAGCGTCTGCACAACTTCCCTCCAACAACCATTCCATCTGGTAGCAAATCTTCATCGTCAGATTCTTCCTGATCTTCACAATTTGCTGAATATTCAGCTCCTACCGTCACGAAAGCCATATTGTTCAGTGCACTGAACCAGTTGCAAACGTAGCATAGTAAAGATATTCTTGCGTAACCTTGATTGCGGTTCAACTTTCACCAATGTAGAACATTGCAGTCCCTAGAAATAAGAGATTCAACTTGATAAGTACAGTGATAAATCAAAGTAACATAGATGCAAATAAATTGTATATATAAGTTCTTACTTAATCAGTTGGGGAATGTAGCTATCCATTCCTCAACTGATCGGCCTCGTTGGCAAATTAGAAATATTATCCAATTTGTCACCTTCTAATGGGATTTCGAATCGTTCATATACGTACAAAACACGTCGCCCAATCAGAGCACGTTTTACTGGTCAGCGCTTGGCACGTATTGTAATGCTATCTAGCGGAGTTATATCAAACTGTTTGGAGGTTGCTTGTCCAGCAATGCCAACATATTTGGTAGTTCACCATATCAGATGTATGCTACTGTACAGTCCACGTGAACGTCAATGATGGGATAAATAAATAAATAAATAAATAAATAAATAAATAAATAAATAAATAAATAAGTAGATAAATAATTAAACAAAAATATAGCTGCCTCCGTAGCGTAGCGGTCAGCGTGGATAGCTGCCACCCCGGAAGTCCTGGGTTCGATTCCCGGCTCTGCCACAAAATTTGAAAAGTGGTATGAGGACTGAAACGGGGTCTACTCAGCCTCGGAAGGTCCAAATGAGTAGAGGGGGTTTCATTCCATTCCCACCTCAGCCATCCTCGAAGTGGTTTTCCGTGGTTTCCCACTTCGTCTCCGAGCTAATGCCCGGATGACACCTAACGTAAGGCCACGGCCGCTTCCTTCCCTCTTGCCTACCCCTCCTAATATCCTCTTGCCTACCCATCAGGCCCCTGTTCGATTTGCAGATGAGGCTGCCTGGGCGAGGTGCTAGTCCAACCTCCCCAGTTGTATCCCCCGTCGCGAAGTTTCAAACACCAGGTCACTGCCCTGGAGGCAGTAAAGGTGGGTATCCTCGCTGAGTCCGAGGGAAAAGCCAACCCTGGAGGGTAAAACGACTAATAAGAAACTATCATAATAATACCATCATATCCATGTTTCATTGTTTATCAGTGTATACCGACAAAAGCCTCCGTGGCTTAGGCGGCAGCACGCCGGCCTCTCACCGCTGGGTCCGTGGTTCAAATCCCGGTCACTCCATGTGAGATCTGTGCTGGACAAAACGGAGGCAGACAGGTTTTTCTCCGGGTTCTCCGGTTTTCCCTGTCAAAATTTCATTCCAGCAACACTCACCACTATCACTTCATTTCATCTGTCATTCATTTAATCATTGCCCAAGAGGAGTGCGTCAGGCCTCGGCAGCCGGCACAGTTCAAATCCTCGCCGCTAGACGGGGGCTTCATTCATTCCATTCCTGACCCGGTCGGAGACTGGAAGCAGGCTGTGGATTTTCATTTTCATCAGTGTATACCGACAGCCTTGAAATGGCTTTCCGTGGTTTCCCATTTTCAACACCAGGCAAATGCTGGGACGGTACCTTCTGACGCTGGCTAAAGCGCAGCATTAGGTCATGGGGCCAAGCTCTCTGCTGACTCGGTAGACACGTGGGTTCGAGCCCCTCCGTCGGCCGTCCTTGAAATGGCTTTCCGTGGTTTCCCCATTTTCAACACCAGGCAAATGCTGGGACGGTACCTTCTGACAGGCCACGGCCGCTTCCTTCCACATCAATGCCCAGTTTCATTCACCATCATTCATTTCATCTCTCATTAACTCCTCTCATGAGGTTGGCGTCAGGAAGGGCATCCGGCCGTAAAAACCATCGCCACAAAGACTTCCATCGCATCTCATCCCCGACCCCGTTGGAAAACGGGAATAATAAGGGGTAGACATACATTGTTTATCAGTGTATCAGAGGAACTTTAACTTTTATTTCAAATAATAGAGAGTTTCTCCAAAATATAATGATACACTTTGTTCAAACACCGCGGGCTCTCCTGCGGCATTTATTGGAGAACTTCCATTTAACAAATTGGTATCCTTGCTGCTGGCACTACACATCTGACATCTAGCAGCGACAGAGCTAAACAAACCAGGTAGTTCGTCCATGTCACCAGCAGATCGCTGCCCTGCTGCAGTAAAGTTTAAGTATTGCATGCCAGCGCTATCTCGTGACCAAAGTACAACCTACATTCACGTCATACAACACATTAATATAATATTCTACAGTATTTTATTATAACTCTACCATACTCTTGCAAATGATTGTGCGGTGTTTCGGTTTAGGAGAAACGGACTCTGCATCGTGTTCCAACCTATAAAACATGATTGTTACTGTGTGGAATTGCTGGACTCTGCATTACCGACGGAACTACTGTAGTTGAATTCAGAGCTGCCAACCTTAGTCACAAGCCACTAACCTAGCTCATATTTCAACGATAAAATCGCCCTCTCTTCACCACTTTGTACCTCCATCATTATGCTATTCAAGTCTATTCCTCTCATACAATTTTCTTATACCATTTCTTCTGTTTAAAAAACAACAATAATAATAATAATAATAATAATAATAATAATAATAATAATAATAATAATAATAATAATTTTAATTTATTTTAATTTTAATTTTTAATTTTATTTATTTATTAAATACTATTTATGTTACATTATTGTGATATGTCTCACGAATCTGATGACAGTACAGATTATCTGTGAGACATATTAATTATTATTTACAACATATATATAGATTATATTTCAGTACAAGAGTGCATGCATTTTTTTTGTAATGTTAATGATAAAATATTAATGTAAATAATTAAAGATACAAAAAATTACACTATGGTAGTTATATTAATAAATTTATGTTATGAGTTAAGGTTTGGTTAAGTAATATTTTTTAATGCGACTTATAGCTAGTTGTTTGCTGGTAATGTTTGTCAGTCCAGGTGGTAGTTCATTAAGTAGTGATGGTATAATATAATTTAGTCTCTTGAAACCATAGCTATTTATACATAAAGGTTTAACATGTTTTGTACTTGTTATGGCTCTTGTTTGTATGTTGTGAGAGATCTTATGCCTGAATCTTGGATCATGGTAGTAGAGATTCAGTACAGTAATTTGAAACAACTCTTTAATATTAAAATAAGGGATATCAGTGAAATATTTAAAGAACCTGTTTTGGCTATCTTGAAGATTATTAATTAAAGTTGTGTTTTGATTTCCCCAAGCTGCTATAGCATATCTTAATTTGCTTTCAATCAGAGCACTGTAAATTGTTTTGTAAGTTTTCCTATCTACATAAAATCGGAGATTGTAGAAGATGTAGAGGTTTGCTCTTAGGTTTTTTATTATGTTTACTGTGTGTGTGTTCATTTTAAAGTGTTCATCAAGGGTAATTCCTAGGTATTTTTGTGTCGAGGTACTATTTATGAAGGTGTTACATTTGCAACCTGCCAGGATGTTTTGGTGTATGCATGATAAGCTGTGGTGCGTTAGTTTGTATTTTTCTTGTGTGAAGTGATCAACTCTGATGTGCATTATTTTAGATTTGGTTGTATTTATATACAAATCATTGTCATGACACCATCTTGTGATGTTATTGAAGTCTTCTTGAAGTCTCTCAAAAGCTGTTTTAGAGTCTTTATGTATGGTATATATAGTGGTGTCATCAGCATAAATAAATATTTTACTGTGTTTAATGGCTTCATTCATGTCGTTTACGAACAGGTTATATAGTGTAGGTGAAATAATGCTGCCTTGAGGGATACCTTGTGTTCCTTCTACTGCGTCACTGATAGTGTTATTGACCATAACTGCCATTTCCCTGTTTTTCAGATAGCTTTCAAATAGTTTGTAAGTGGTGCCTCTTATTCCAATATCGTGTAATTTAGCAAGTAGTTTATTGTGATTTATTCTGTCAAATGCTTTAGAAAAGTCAAGAAAAAGTACCATTATGTGATTGTTCTTATTTAAGGCATTATTTATTACATTGGCAAATTCAGCCAGGAGTAGTTCAGTACTTTTCCCCTTCCTAAAACCGTATAGGTGTCCCTTTAAAATATCATATTTAATTAGGAAATTCTTCAATCTCTTATCCAAGCATTTTGCCATTATTTTGTGGAGGATTGATAAAATGCATATTGGTCTGTAGTTGCCAAAGTCTAAGTGATCGCCATTCTTATATATTGGTTTAATAATTGTGTATTTCAGATATTTTGGTATTATGCCTGATTCAAATATCTTGTTTATGAGATGTGTTATGATTGGTATAGTTTTTTTGGATGTTGCCTTTATGTCTTTCAAGCGTATATTGTCTACCCCAGGCGATTTGTCTGTTTTTAATTCCTTAATTATGTTTTCTATTTCATATTCATCAGTTTCAAGTAATGTAAAGGAATTCATTAATGTGTTTCTATTTGATTGCCATATGTTGATACTACAGTTATGAGCTAGGCTGTTTATTTTTTCACTAAAGGTATTGATGAATTTATTGACTATCACTTCGTTAGTATAATGTAATATTAAATGTTTGTTTATGACTACATTGACAGTTTGTGTTTTCCGACCTGTTATATCGTTAATGACTTTCCACATTCCTTTATTATCGTTTTTGGAACTATTTATCTTATTTTTAAATTATTGATGTTTTGTTTTGTTTATTAGCTTATTTAATTTGTTTCTGAAAGCTTTGTATTCATTTTTATTGTAATATTATCCTTGTTTCTGAGCATTGTTTTGTAAAGTCTGTCTCTTTCCTTACATTGTATTTTTAGGTCATAAGTGAACCATTGTTTGCTTTTTCTGTGTTTACGAGTTGTTATGTAAGATGCTTTTTGGTAGATTTCCTTAAATTTGGTTGTTATATTGTTATATATGTCATTAGGATTTTTTAATTCAAGGCAATCTGTCCAGTCTGTGTTGTTAAGGCTTGTGTGTATTATAGTATCGTTCATTAGCGTAATGTACGATTCATTATCTTGTAATTGTGTCTTATCATATTTTGGCCAAATACCTGCATATGTTATGTAGTGGTCAGAGATATCTGATTGTATGACTGCAGAAGTATATTGATCCAGTCTGCTACGATAGTTTATGTGATCAATACATGTTCTCGAGTCTAAATTAGGATCATAACGAGTACATTGAGTGATAAGTGGTAGGAAACCATGAGTTGCCATAATATTTGTATATTTGATAGCTGATAGACTGATGTCATTAGATAAAGTATCAATGTTGATATCTCCTAAAATGGCGTATTCGCTGTACTTACTAGTGTGTTGTGTTATATGTGTCTCCAGTTCATCAAGAAAGTCATTTATGTTAGTGCTAGGTGGTCTGTAAATGCATGTTAATCCAATCTTTTTGTTCATGTGAAGTATTTCTATTACCATTGATTCATGAGTATTGGAAATGTATGAATTGTGTGCTCTAATAGCCATGTTGTTCTTTACATATATGGCTATGCCTCCTCCTTTACGATTTGTTCTATTACAAAATACAACATTAAAATTATCCAAAGTAAATAGGTAATTATTAGATTCAAGTATGTTAATTTCTGTTAAGCAAATAATATCCAGATCATTAATTTTCTTGCCTAAGGTTATGGTAAAATAATCCCAGTTTTTTTATATAGATAAAATATTTAGAGAAAGGATATTGATTTCAGCATTATTTCCAGTCTTATTACCATTTTCGACGAAATCGGGTATATTGAGAAATGTGAGTTCATTTTGTATTCCAGAAACATTTATATTGCTATCCCAGCTGTTCATAATATCAATTAATATAATAATTCAATAATAATTCTTTCTTTTTGGCGGGGAGTTACCTAATTTTGTTAATGTCTTCCTCACGGGAGATTCTCAATATACCAGATTCGTCGTTTTTTCGCGCAAGTATTTTGCCGTTTTTAACCCAAATGAATTTCCAGTTATTTTCTCTGGCCTGATTTTTAGTTTTCCATAGTAGCTCCCTGTAAAATGACGTTAGACTTTCGTTAATGAAAAACCTAGATTTAGTGTTCCCATGAGTGAGGAAATTTTGTCCTTTTCTTTTCTGTAAAAATTCATTCTTTTTGGATATGGAGTTAAATTTTACCACTATTGGGGGGATTTTGTTCTTTCTTTGCAGTGGGGGCCTGTAAACTTCCTCTACATCAAACATGTTTAGATCTACTTCTAGAGTCTCAACAATTTTGTGGACGATTTCATCCAGGCATTCATCTTTCGCGCGTGGCACTTCACATATTTCAATGTATTGTTGCCTACCGTTCTGTTCCATTGTGTGCACTTTCTCGTTTAGATCTGATATTATTTTGTCTTGTAGATTCTTTTCGTCTTTTAGGGTTTTTATTTCTGCTGTAAGTGATTTCAGAAGAGTTGCATTTGACTTAGTTTCCTTAATCAACTCATCATATTTCTGCGCAATAAAGTCGGCACTTTTTACACTTTCACTCACTTGGTTTTTCAGTTCACTAATCTGCTTCTTTAATTCTAAAAACATACCTTTGATATCCGATGCGTGTATTATCTCCGTGTCCGGTGTTGAAGGTGGAGTCGCTGTGTCATCAGTGTTGGCAGCAGCTGGTAGGGTCATCGTTCCACCGCTTGCGACAATAGATGCTGACGTTGTCTTCTTGAAGCTACGGCACTGTGGACACCGCCATGACTCCTTAGCTTGTTTTGCCATACCTTTCCACGTACGTATTGTGACTGATGTACATTCATAATGATATTTCCCTTTGCATCCTGTGCAGTATACATAGTCACCATCACTTGGGAGTCCTTCTTGACAGCGGTCGCAAACCATTTCCTTGCTATACTTAACTTTTTGCGGAGCACTCGGGCACACGTCTACTTCCTCCGGTGTCTCACTTAATAATAATAATAATAATAATAATAATAATACAGAAACCAGAGTCTCCATCTCATCATGTCCCATTCCGTTCCCATCCCCCTATTGTCTAGCCTATATTCAATTTTGAAAAAAATAGGCTTATGAGATCACCTTTTGTCCGTGTGTGTGTGCGTGTGTGTGTCCCTAATACATTCTAAACGGCTGGAGCGATTTCAATGAAACTCGGTAAGTTCATAGTACTATTCCGGGCGACCCCGACCGTGCCCTTCAAATTTTGTTACGTCTCACCAATCCATCATGGCGGATGTGCGAAATATTACAACAGCATTCAATATCTCCGAAACTATTACCGATATCACCCTGGAATTTTTTACGGTTATAAAGGGAACTACTAGGAGTTCACCTATGCGACTCTTGAAAAACTGGTAACTACAAAACCAACATGGCGGCCAAGCGAAGTTGCGACGTTTAAATAGACGTTTCTCGCGATTTAACCAACCAATCGCAATAAAACTTGGTACAGTATATGTTTATACACATTGTAATGCACGGACATCTAACTTCGTTCAATTGTTTACCTAACCACAAGATGGCGGCAATGCAAAATATTTCACCGGCATTCTATATCTCTGAAATTATTAGCGGTATCACCCTGAAATTTTGTACGGAGATAAAGAGCACTACTGGAAGTTCATCTATAAGACTTTCAAAAACCGGTTAACTACAAAACGAATATGGTGGCCAAGCGAAGTTGAACATTTTAAATAGACCCTTCTCGCGATTTAATAATCCAAACGCAATGAAACTTGGTACAGGAAATCTTTAGACACATTGTAATGCACTGGTATCTAATTTAGTTCAATTGTTTTCATAACCTCGAGATGGCGGCTGTGCGAATTTTAATATTAAGTTTTTATTTCTTGTCTCGTAATCATGCGATCGAAGTGAAAGTTTGAATAATGAACCTACGCAATAATTTGCCTTTAATGGTACAAGACTCTATGGCCTATACATTTAACAATCCAACATGGCAACCATCCGAAATATTTAGACGGTTCTGAATATCTACGAATCTATTATAGCAATCAAACTGAATATTTTTATGTTCATAGGGGCTATGAACATAAGTTCACCTATACGACTTTCAATAACCTGGTGATCACAAAACCAACATGGCGGATGGCGGTGACGCGAAATATAAATCTTCACATGGACGTTTCTCGCAATTTAACCATCCGAGTGCAGTGAAACTTAGTACAGTAAATCCTTATATGAATGTTAATCCACTGGCATCTAATTTATTTCAATTGTTTCCATAACCACAAGATGGCAGCTGTGCGAAATTTTAAAATCTCGTTGTTACTTCTTGTGTCCTAATCATGCGATTGAAGTTTGAATGCTACACATACACCATAATCTTCATGTAACAGTACATAACTCTAGGACCTACACATATAAAGTCCAACATGGCGACCATCCGAAATATTTGGTCGGTTCTCAATATCTACGAATCTGTTACAGCAATGAAACTGAAATTTTGTATGTTGATAGAGGAATTAACATAAGTAGGATATATGAAACTAGGCTGTATAGTTCTTCACGGAACTACTTGTTTACTATCTGTTTTAGTCTCCATCCCACTTTTCTTCTCCTTCATTCTCTCTCTCTCTTCATATTCTGTTACTTTCTATTCACTCAATTATTAGCCTATTTTCATTTTATGAAAAAAAAAAAAGGCTTATGAGATCACCTTTTGTCCGTGTGTCTGTGTGATTCGTGTGTGTGTGTCCCTCTAATAACGTCTAAGCGGCTGGAGCGATTTCAATGAAACTCGGCAAGATCATAGCACTGTTCCGGACGACCCTGACCGTCCCCTTCAAATTTTGTTACCTCTCACCAATCCAACATGGCGGCTGTGCGAAATATTTCACCAGCATTCAATATTTCCGAAACTTTTACCGATATCACCCTGGAATTTTGTACGGTGATAAAGGGAACTACTAAAAGTTCACCTATGAGACTTTCGAAAACTTGGTAACTACAAAACCAACATGGTGGTCAAGCGAATTTGCAACTCATAAATAGACGTTTCTCGCGATCTAACCAACCGAACGCAATGAAACTTGGTACAGTAATTGTTTATACAAATTGTAATGCGCTGGTATCTAATTTAGTTCAATTGTTTACATAACCTCAAGATGGCGACTGTGCGAATTTTAAAATCAAGTTTTTATTTTTTGTTCGTATTCATGCGATTGAAGTGAAAGTTTGAATAATGAACCTACGCAATAATTTTCCTTTAATGGTAGGCTAGATGACTATGTCCTATACATATAACAATCCAACATGGCGACCATCCGAAATATGTAGACGGTTCTCAATATCTACGAATCTATTACGGCAATCAAACTGTTTTTTTTTTAAATTTTTATAGGGACTATGAACATAAGTTCACCTACAGTACTTTCAATAACCTGGTGATCACAAATCCAACATGGCGGCGACGCGAAATATAAATATTCACATGGACGTTTCTCGCAATTTAACCATTCGAGTGCAGTGAAACTTGGTACAATAAATCGGTATGCAAATGTTAATTCACTGGCATCTAATTTATTTCAATTGTTTCCATACCCACAAGATAGCAGTAGTGCGAAATTTTAAAATCTCGTTTTTACTCCTTGTGTCCTAATCATGCGATTGAAGTTTGAATACTTCACGTACACAATAATCTCCACGTAACAGTACATAACTCTAAGACATATAAATATAAGAATCCATCATGGCGACCATCCGAAATATTTAGTCGGTTCTCAATATCTACGAATCTATTACAGCAATCAAAGTGAAATTTTGTATGTTGATATAGGCAATTAATATAACTAGAATATATGAAAATAGGCTTTAGTTCTTCACGGAACTACTTGTTTTTGTTTTGTTTTCACTGGGCCTAAGACTTGGCTCATAAATTCTCCTTTCTGGTAGCATACTTCAAGTTTGTCTATTCTTATTATAATTATTATAATACTGATATTATTATTATTATGAGGTAACATATGACCTAATTCATAGTAATGGCCCACTTTGAAACCCTTGATTCCTTGGTAACCATATAGACCTAGATCACTCGCGCACATAATAGGCTATGACACTTCCGAGAGAGAAAAAAGAATGGATTTTGTAACATTTTAGGGATCTTTTGTTGACACTAACATTTTATGTTGGTAAAACTGATTTTTAAAGATTAAATGACACTCGGAATCGCTAAAAGATACAAGCTTGAACATTTGTACTCTTTTTAGTAGCTTTTAAGACCTTAAGTACTATTAATACTTCGTACTGTTACGGCTGTGAGTTTGTTTCATCGCTCGCCGCATGAGTCACAACTGCCTCCGGGCTGGGCTGTGTTCTGCCTCAGTGTATTGCGTGCGCCTTATGCAACAGGACTACTAGGACAAATGGATGGTCCAGAATATTCGTGACTCAGCCAGTGAAGGAAACCTCGAGAAGCCGTGAACCCTGGATGGGTCTAGAAGCATTTATTGAGTCACCGGCCTGTATATAAGAGCGACCTGTCAAGCAGTTGTTGTTGTGTGTTTTACGAGCTAGTGCGAGCGTTTATCCTGAGCGACAGAAGTGTGGTGACTTGCGAAACCCCCAGTGAAGCCGTTTCTCTTGACAGCGAGGAAGTGAGAAGCATACAGGGGACTGCCTGTGTTTTGAGTGAGTGTGATTTCACTGAGCGACAGAGATATTGTGGTGAAGTGCCGTGCGAGATACGAAATCCAGTGACATTGTTTCCCAGCTCGTGAACAGCGAAGCAGCGTGTAGCAGGTTATCGTAAGTAACTGTAATTTGTGTACATAGGGAAGAGTTGCACGTAGTTCTGTCAAGGCCACCAGACTCATTAGCGAGAAGATTAACTGTTGACAAGTGAAAGGGGGCAAGAGCTCTCCATAAGCAAGAGACTTGAGGAAACTGGAGTAAGGTTCTAATTGCTTGTATTTGCTGATGAGTAGTGTATCTTTCTGGCCGCAATAAAATTAATTATTTCTTTAAAGGAACAATCTGTGTTGTGCTTTCTACCCACCGTAATCCAGTTAACAAAAGTGCCACTAGGGGGTGGCACGTAACAGTACTATCTCGCGACCGATAATAGTAAGTAAGATGTTCGTATATACACATATATATGTCTGTTGTTGTTGCTTATATTAGGTGATGGTGATGATGATGGTAATTGTTGTTTTAAGGGGCCTAACATCTGGGTTATCGGCCCCTAATGGTTTGGGTGATAGCGAAAATGTAGATAAAATGAAACTAAACCTAAAACCAACTAGACTACTAGAAGAGGATATGGAAAACAAAAATAAGAATCAGGGAAACAAGAGACAGGAGGAAAGGAAATGCCCTCAAACCTCGAAGAAGGAGAATTAAGAGACTTGGAAGAAAGGCGAGCCATGAACGGTAGAGTGGAAAGCAAAAATGGAGAGGGACCGCCCCAAAGGGAATGCAAGAAGGAGACAAACCGGACCCAGCTCAGGAATTCCTATGGGTTGCCAACTCCCGAACTCATCAGATGTGAGCCCTTGAAGGTGTAGCACAATCCAGGATGCACCATAAGTGGTGGGGTTACACATACCCCGCCTCCTTTAGGACCTTGTGCAGAAGGCAGGAGATAACATGAAAAGAAAAAGAAGGTTGATCCCCAGAAGAATGAAGGATCAGGAAAGATGAGACAAGGACCAATAAAGGCGGGAAAGTGAAAGACTCCCTAGGACTCGGATACCCTAATACCGTTGGGGTCGGAAAAGAACAAGAGTTGACCAAGGGAGGTCGGCAGGAAAGAGAACAGAGAGGAGCCTGGCACAAGTTAGTGGAAGCAATGCCAGACTCAGCTGGGGTCCTGTGGTCGTCAACCCACGTCTCACAAGTTGTGAACCCCTGGGTGGGGACTGTGGCATCGTGGTCATATAGCCCGGTGTATTTTGGGTGTGTGTGTGGAATTTGTGAGATAACCTGTGTTATGTTGATGGCTGTAGTAGTGTGTGTAGCCTATTTGCAATTGGGGATAGGAGTAGAAAAGAGGCGGCTGGGGTGACATTTGCCTGGAGTAGAAGCGGGAAAGCAAGGAAAACCATTACCAGGATGGGTGAGGTGGGAATCAAATTCCTTGTTCAAAATAAATCATTCATCTCACCATTTCCCATTCCATTCCATTCCATTCCCATTGTAACAGAAAGCTAGCAACGGATAACTACTACAGGACTGGGGAGTTTCCGTATAAGGTTGTCGATACTGCTTTACCTGACCGACATCCGTGATCCAGATGAAGTAGTTGCAGAGTAATCCACTAGATAGCGAAGGCTGCTCTAATCCTTTTAGTAGGCATTTTGTTACACACCTTGGGGTGCACATCACGTTACAAAAATATCCACTGTGAAGTAACTGCGGCAATTACGATCACTCCGTTTTCTTTAGCGTTTCTATCTTGAATATCAAGAAAATATGAACAGACGGACAAATAACTACACCTTATTTAAAATATTTCAACTAAGAAACAGTTCTAAATAGTAGGAAATGGTATTTTATAGAACTTCAGTCGGTGTTGACCATCAATAATTATTTTATAATCATAATTTTTAAGTGTAACTGATATACAATGTTAATATCAATGGGATTTGTTTTAAATGAAAATAATATTACAATATGGCCTGTTTGCCATCTGTTGGCACAGGCTGGAGTAAAATGTGGCTTTTCACAAATGTCTCAGTCTCACTCGTGGCTGTGATTATATGGAAACTACTGAGGTATGGGTGGTGCTTAGTAATGACATTCAGGGCACAGTCAGTGCCTGTGGATGCTGTGAAAGGTTCTACTCATTGGGTTAGTACTGCTGATCTGACTCAGTGAGGAAAGCAATGGCAAACTACCTCACTCCTCATCTTGCCTAGTATGCCTCAATATAGCGCTGCCTTGGGGTATCTACCCACATAACCTAACGGTGGTACTCTTTGAGGATCCAACCAGCCTTCAGGCTGACTACCTAACAGAAATGCTGAATAAAAATAATTCATATCAAGTTGCAAAAAGGATTGAAACATACTAGGTATTAAAATAATTTCAGTATTATTCTGTGATAGTCTCTCGGAGTCCGAATTGAAATATATGACTTAAAGAACATGGAGCAACATAAAGCGCTTCAAAACAATAGGAAATTAGAATATTCGCCATTCTCAAGCAGAGATATGCACTTAAACAGACAAAGGAGAAGGATATGATGCATTGTGCTAAAATAACCAAAATATGCATAAATATCCAAAAATCTGATTTTGCATGAACTTCCAGGCCTTATTGATAAAATATAAGAATCTACGCGAAACATTTACAAGTTATTAAATATTATTCAGATTACCGGGTGAGTTAGCCGTGGTGGTTACGGCATGACTGATGGCAGTCGCTCACATCCGGGAGGCGAGGAGGTTCGAATCCCCCCGCCGGCAACCTTGCAGATGGTCTTCTGTGGTTTCCCATCTTCCTTCCAGGCAAATGCCGGGGTTGGTCCCTAACTATAGGCCACAGCCGCTACCTTCCAACTCCTCGCCCTTACATTCCAACTTCCCTCCTTCCCTCCCCAACGGTACTTGTAGCTCACCCATTGGGTGTCCGTCTCGAAGCAGCTACAAAACTGGCGAGCCGAACATGTCCTCGGACACTCCCGGCACTAAAAGCCATACGCTAAAAAAAAAAATAAAAATATTCAGATTACAAGGAAAAGAAGAGGGAACTGGAAACAAAGAAAATAAGAGCCAAGAAAGAAAAGCGGAGAAATTAAATCTTCCTTGGAAGTTTTGATTAAATAAAATTCCCAAATATTTCGTGTATCTGTTTCGGTTAGGATAATATTATTATAGTTTATTTTGCACATGTGCTTACACATTGTCAGCGTATTTGCTGGAAAGAAAACATTTACAATCCCAGATAAAAAAAATCATAAGTATTTTTTTTTCTTTATCATCGCTTCGGTCTTCTATGGACCACGTTATTTCAACTGCCTTCTCCCTCGTTCTTTCACATTGGCCTAGTGTTCGCGCATTCTTCTTTAGTGAGCTACTTTTCGTTCTTCGGTCCACTTCTTACCGGTTTTCAATATGGGTTTTGGCTGAAAACTCTGTATTTTCCCCAAGTTTCTTCTTCAAAGAGTCACTTTCCAAGATGTCATCATGTGATATCCCAAGTTCTTGTAGGTCTTTTAAACTTCGCAAAATTAAAATTAATTAATTATTAGTAGAAAATCTGATTGCAATGAGAGTGTAAATATTGTACATAATAATACGTCTTTCATCAAATTACCAACGAGAACTTCACACTTTTAGGCAAAATTTGCTCCCCTTAAATATGTTAATTATTCATATTCAATAAAACCAAAGATGGCGGAGGTGATTTTTACACTATAGGCTGTTCAATTAACTTTGTTTATTTAGCATATAGGAAACAATAACAGATTTATCCCCACTTTTCAGACAGTATAAATGTGATAAGATATTTAGCCGGACTTTTCTTCAGTACAGTAAATAACGAAGTATCTCTTTAAAAATATGGACTAAAGATTAAAATATACTACAATAAAAGGAACAAAACTGCAATTACGTATTTTTAGGTAGGCCTACTTGCATATCATTTAGGATTCTTTAGGTACTGCAGAATTCATGAAAATGCATCTTTTGAGTGTTATTCGGAAAAGTATTAACCCTTTATGCGATAGCGGTCTCTATATTTTCCACCTGCCATAAGGACAGTTGTTTATGCTTTCAACAAGTAGTTCCGTGAAGAACTATACAGCCTATTTTCATATATCCTACTTATGTTAATTGCCACTATCAACATACACAATTTCTGTTTGATTGCTGTAATAGATTCGTAGATATTAAGAACCGACTAAATATTTCGGATGGTCGCCATGTTGGATTTTATATATGTACTGTTACATGCAGATTATTGTGAACGTGTAGTATTCAAACTTCAATCGCATAATTAGGACACAAGAAAAAACAAGAAGATTTTAAAATTTTTCACAGCTGCCATCTTGAGGTTATGGAAACAATTGAAATAAATTAGATGCCAGTGGTTTAACATTCGTATAATGATTTACTGTACCAAGTTTCACTGCACTCGGATGGTTAAATTGCGAGAAACGTCCATGTGAATATTTATAATTCGCGTCACCGCCATGTTGGATTTGTGATCAGCAGGTTATTTAAAGTCCTATAGGTGAACTTAAGTTCATAGCCCCTATGAACATAAAAAATGCAGTTTGATTGCTAAAATAGATTCGTAGATATTCAGTATCGCCTAAATATTTCGGATGGTCGCCATGTTGGATTGTTAAATGTATAGGCCATAGAGTCATGTACCATTAAAGGAAAACTATTGCGTAGGTTCATTATTCAAACTTTCACTTCGATCGCATGACTACATCACAAGAAATAAAAACTTAATTTTAAAATTCGCACTGCCGCCATCTTGAGGTTATGTAATCAATTGAACTAAATTAGATACCAGTGGATTACAATATGTATAAATATTTCCTGTACCAGGTTTCAGTGCGCTTGGAACATTAAATCGCGAGAAAGGTCTATTTAAAATTTTCAAATTCGCTAGGCCGCCATGTACGTTTTGTAGTTAACCGGTGTTTGAAAATCTTATAGATGGACTTCCAGTAGTGCCCTTTATCTCCGTACAAATTTTTGGGAGATACCGCTAATAGTTTCAGAGATATAGAATGCCGGTGAAATATTTCGCACATCCGCCATCTTGTGATTATGTAAACAATTGAACGAAGTTAGATGTCGGTGCATTACAATGTATATAAACATACACTGTACCAAGTTGCATTGCGTTTGGTTGGTCAAATCACGAGAAACGTCTATTTAAAAGTCGCAAATTCGCTTGGCCTCCATGTTGGTTTTGTAGTTACCAGGTTTTCAAAAGTCACATAAGTGAACTTATAGTAGTTCCCTCTATCACCATAGAAAATGTCAGGGTAATATCGGTAATAGTTTCGGAGATATTGAATGCTGGTGAAATATTTCGCACAGCCGCCATGTTGGATTGGTGAGTCGTAACAAAATTTGAAGGGCACGGTCGAGGTCGCCGGGAATAGTGCTATGAACTTTCCGAGTTTCATTGAAATCGCTCCAGCCGTTTAGATTTTATTAGGGGGGGACACACACACGAATCACACACACACACACACACACACGCACACACACACGGACAAAAGGTGATCTCATAAGCCTATTTTTTCAAAATTGAAAATAGGCTAAAAATGCTGATAGTTGAATCTTTCAGCTAAATTTAGGAGAATTTTCATGTCGAAACGCTAATATTTCTAAAAATCAAATATACCTACGTATCTACTTGACGATGTGTTGGATTAAATTTAAAAATAAATTAACACTAAAACCATTAACAATTAAAGAGAAAAATGAAAATTCACAGCCTGCTTCCAGTCTGCGACCGAGTCAGGAATGGGATGAATGGAGCCCCCATCTGGCGGCGAGGATATGGACTGTGCCGGCTGCCGAGGCCTGACGCACTCCTCTGGGGCAATGATTAAATGAATGACAGATGAAATGAAATGATAGTGGAGAGTGTTGCTGGAATGAAATTTTGACAGGGAAAACCGGAGTACCCGGAGAAAAACCTGTCTGCCTCCGTTTTGTCTAGCACATATCTCACAAGGAGTGACCGGGATTTGAACCACGGACCCAGCGGTGAGAGGCCGGTGTGCTGCCGCCTAAGCCACGGAGGCTTACAACAATTAAAGTGTAAAAATAAAATAGAATTGTAGAAATAAGATCATAAAAGTAAAATTAAAATAATAAGAGAAATATGAAATGATAAGAATAAATAGTACATATTACCGTATATACCCGAATGTAAGACGACCCCGAATATAAGACGAGGCCTAGTTATCAACTGCCTCTTACAGATTTCTTCAAAAAAAATACTCGCTAACTCATAACTTGCACAATATATGCCCTTAAGGTCGTGCTTTCATTTTTATAACGTCTCGTGTTATCGGAAATCCCTCTGCCCGCTTTTCCAAGACATACTCTATAATTTCTTTGTTCAAGAATGGGAGACGTTATTAAATTAAGATACGTTGATCACTCAATTACTGCTCGTAAAACTGACTGGTTGTTCTTGTAAAGATTGTTTTAAAACATATTTCCGTATGCTTTCGAACATAAAATTTATCCGCTTAAAATGACGTGTGTGCGTAAATCCTAACCTCAAAATGTACGCTATTCGTATATGCATGGTAATTAAATATAACACACCATATTTTAATCTTTATTAACGCATTGATTCGTTGCGAGTTACAAGATGCCAACACCACATACTACTTTGCAAATAATAACAATTTTTAAAAACTTTGATTATTTTATTTTTATTTTTTTAATACCCTGAATATAAGACGACCCCAAATTTTTATAACACAAAAAGTGGAAAAAAACTCGTTTTACATTCGGGTACATACGGTAATATTGACTTAAGGTTTATAATCTTCAGGACTTATTATACTTCGTCAAGAAGGAACAGAAATTTTCAGGCCTCAGAAATATAAAAATTAAAATAATGAACATACAGTAGCCCATAATCATATTAAAGAAATGAAAATGTGTATGTGTATGTCTACCCCTTATTATTCCCGTTTTACCAACGGGGTCGGGGATGAGATGCGATGGAAGTCTTTGTGGCGATGGTTTTTACGGCCGGATGCCCTTCCGGACGCCAACCTCATGAGAGGAGTTAATGAGAGATGAAATGAATGATGGTGAATGAAACTGGGCAAGGATGTGGAAGGAAGCGGCCGTGGCCTGTCAGAAAGTACCGTCCCAGCATTTGCCTGGTGTTGAAAATGGGAAACCACGGAAAACCATTTCAAGGACGGCCGACGGTGGGGCTCGAACCCACGCGCCTACCAAGTCAGCAGAGAGCTTGGTCCCATGACCTAATGCTGCACTTTAGCCAGCGTAGCCACTACTGTCGGTATTAAAAAAATGAAAATAATTATAAAAATCTATTTTATTTACTTACTCCTTGGTGCTACAGCCCTTGTAGGGCCTTGGCCTCCTGGACAATCTCCACCCATTCGTCCCTGTTGACTGCTTTTGTTCTCCGTCTTCTGACTCCCATCTTTCTCAGATCCTCCTCCACGTTTTCCAGCCATATTGTCCCAGGTCTTCCCCTCACACGCCGTCCTCCTGGCTTCCCATTGAAGACCCTCCTTACTACCCTGTTCTCTGTCATTCTTTCTACATGTCCCAACCAACGCAGTCTACTACTCTTTATTTCCACTCCTATATCTGGCTTATCATACAACTCTCTTATCTCCATATTATTTCTGATTCGCCAGAATTCACCCTCTTTTGTCTGTCTGTCTGTTAGGTAGTCAGCCCGAAGGCTGGTTGGATCCTCAAAAAGCACCGCCGTTACGTTATGTGATTAGATACCCACAAAAACCCAAGGCAGCGCTATATTGAGGCGTTCTAGGCAAGAAGAGGAGTGAGGTAGTTTGCCATTGCTTTCCTCACTGAGTCAGAACAGTAGTCCTAACCCTATAAGTAGAACCTTTCACAGCATTCACAGGCACTGACTGTGCCCTGAATGCCATTACTAAGCACCACCCATACCTCAGTAGCTTCCATATAATCACAGCCATATGTGAGACTGAGACATCGGTGATACTCTAGCCTGTGCCAACAGACAAATGCAAATGTACTGTATTCATCAAGAGATGGCAAACAGGCCCTGGTCCATATACTTTCCTGAGTATCTTCCTTTCCCTTCTCCTTAGAAATTCCTCATCACCTTGTGTCATGGTCCAAGTCTCAGAACCATACATCACCACAGGTCTCACTACCGTACGATATACAGTCAGCTTCAGATTTCTACTAAGACTTCTTGACTTAAAAACTTTGCTTAAAGCATAGTAACTCCTATTTCCAGCTGCTATCCTTGCATGTATTTCTTCTCTCACATCATTGTTTTCAGCTATCATTGACCCTAAATATTTAAAATTTTTACAGCGTTCATATTCTTTCTCAATCAGTTTCACATTTTTAGCCTATTTTCAATTTTGAAAAAATAGGCTTATGAGATCACCATTTGTCCGTGTGTGTGTGCGTGTGTGTGTGTTTGTGAGGTGTGTGTGTGTGTGTCCCTAATACATTCTAAACGGCTGGAGCGATCTCAATGAAACTCGGTAAGTTCATAGCACTATTCCGGGAGACCCCGACCGTGCCCTTCAAATTTTGTTACGTCTCACCAATCCAACATGGCGGCTGTGCGAATTATTTCACCAGTATTCAATATCTCCGAAACTATTCCCGATATCACCCTGGATTTTTTACGGTGATAAAGGGAAATACTAGAAGTTCATCTATGTGACTTTTGAAAAATTGGTAACTACAAAACCAACATGGCGGCCACGCAAATTTGAGACTTTTAAATAGACGTTTCTCGCGATTTAACCAACAAAACACAATAAAACTTGGTACAGTATATGTTTATACACATTGTAATGCACTGACATCTAACTTCGTTCAATTGTTTACATAACCACAAGATGGCGGATGTGCGAAATACTTAACCGTCATTCTATATCTCTGAAACTATTAGCGGTATCACCCTGAAATTTTGTACGGAGATAAAGAGCACTACTGGAAGTTCATCTATAGGACATTCAAAAACCGGTTAACTACAAAACGAACATGGCGGCCAAGCGAATTTGAAAATTTTAAATAGACCTTTCTCGCGATTTAATGTTCCAAATGGAATGAAATCTGGTACAGGAAATGTTTATACACATTATAATGCACTGGTATCTAATTTAGTTGAATTGTTTACATAACCTCAAGATGGCGACTTTGCGAATTTTAAAATTAAGTTTTTATTTCTTGTGTCGTAATCATGCGATCGAAGTGAAAGTTTGAATAATGAACCTACACAATAATTTTCCTTTGATGGTACATGACTCTATGGCCTATACATTTAACAATCCAACATGGCGACCATCCGAAATATTAAGACGGCTCTGAATATCTACGAATCTATTATACCAATCAAACTGAATTTTTTAATGTTCATAGGGGCTATGAACTTAAATTCACCTATATGACTTTAAATAACCTGGTGATCACGTATCCAACATGGCGGCGACGCGAAGTATAAATATTCACATGGACGTTTCTCGCAATTTAATCATACGAGTGCAGTAAATCGTTATGCGAATGTTAATCCAATGGCATCTAATTTATTTCAATTGTTTCCATAACCACAAGATGGCAGCTGTGCGAAATTTTAAAACTCCTTGTTATTTCTTGGGTCCTAATCATGCGATTGAAGT
The DNA here is from genome assembly GCA_946902985.2 of Meconema thalassinum. Taxonomy (NCBI): domain Eukaryota; kingdom Metazoa; phylum Arthropoda; class Insecta; order Orthoptera; family Tettigoniidae; genus Meconema; species Meconema thalassinum. Next base: position 104,670,925 of record OX336397.1, on the reverse strand, counting down.
TTGAATGCTACACGTACACGATAATCTTCATGTAACAGTACATAACTCTAGGACCTACATATATAAAGTCCAACATGGCGACCATCCGAAATATTTAGTCAGTTCTCAATATCTACGAATCTATTACAGCAATCATACTGACATTTTGTATGTTGATAGTGGGAATTAACATAAGTAGGATATATGAAAATAGGCTGCATAGGAACTATTTGTTCTCTAGTTCATTATATTTTCTCCTTGATGTTAGCATATACTTCGTTTTTGACTGATTAATCGTCAATCCAATCTCTGCCTTGTAATCCTCTAATTTCTTTAGCTTCTCTTCCAAATCCTGTTTCCTCCTAGATAATAAATCAATATCATCTGCATAAGCAAGTTCTTACGTCACTCGGTTAAGCGATGTTCCTCCTGCGTTGCCCTCTTGTATCCTTCGCATTACATTCTCCAAGGCAATGTTAAACAGTAAGGTGGAGAGAACATCACCCTGTCGTAATCCTTGGTTAACTTCAAAGGTATTTGACAGAATACCTTCAACCTTTACTTTACATATTGTCCTTTCCAAAGTCATTTGTACCATTCTTGTTAATTTATTAGGTATTCCTGCCTCTTCCATTGCCTTCCATAGCTGATTCCTTTCAATGCTATCATATGCTAGTTTAAAATCTATAAACAGCTGGTGTACAGCAATGTTGAACTCGTAACATTTTTCAAGGATCTGTCTGATGGTAAAAATCTATTTTAAATTAGTAAATTAATTAATTCAATAAAATATCAAATTAAATTTATAAGAACATAAATTGAAAATTAATAATAAATATATAAACTTTAAAATTAGAGAAACAAAAAATAACATTATTAATAATTATAATAATTAAAATAAATTAAAATATAAAAACACTTAGAAAGAAAAATAGTTTTGCCCTAAAAAGGGTTAAAATATTTTTGTATTTAGAAATAAGGAAAAAAAGGGTAAAATCCTAAGAATTCGGTCCCTATATATAATATATACAACCAAGTAACAGGGCTAAATGATCACGATATCGCAAGCCCCTAAATATATATATAAAAAAGTGACAGTCAGTCTGAAAGACTAGACTTGATATCATTTTAAATGCTACAAATGCTGAAAAATGCCAGATAGGCTGGAGGCTTCTCGCTTCGCTCTAAGCCAAATACGCTTGACATGTTAGAAAATTATCTGCATAATACTTATCTTGCTTATCTTGTTTCAAATAACTCGTGAAGGGCAAGTGCAAACCAAGGGCAAAGCAAGGTCAAGCGCGTGGGATGCCGTCAAGCTCACCAGAGCGCGCGGGGACTTGCCCCTTCCATCCAGTCTGAAAACACTTATAGTGGGCGATGTATTGAAGATAGAGATATGCTCTCGCGGACTTTTTTTGTAGAACTTTTCATGCTGACCAATTCTTACGCTCATAGTACACTATATTGATATTTTTAACGGTTTGCCCAGCGTAAGCTTAAGAAGCGCACATACGCCAAGTTTGTTTTTGACTTTTTCACTGAAATCGTTACTGCTTGGCTTCCTTTGATCATTCCTTCTACTTTAGATTCCGCCATGGTCCGTATTGACAAGAGATTATAAACCGATATAGTACGATATATTTCCGTCAATCAATACCAAACGGAAATATATTGTACAATATTGGTTTATTCCTTTGATCATACATAAATTATTTTCTACAGAATCTTTCCTCAAGATATCTTTTACAGAATGGTGAAAACCGTATCAAAATCCATCCAGTGGTTCTCGAGATTACCCGTGACATCCAAGAATCGGGGATTTTTTTGTCTTATACTAACGAAGTAGAGATTGTCGGGGTACACATGCACCGAGCGGTACTATGACGTCACACACCTCAGTGCATCTGTCCGTCCGTCACCGTAACGTAACGGTAGACCCCAGCGTAACGACGAAGTTGACAAGATCATTTAACCCTTTATAGGTCCTTGGGACACTATCTTCCCACCATGTATTTATAGAACGGTGTTAGGGTGAGAATCTTCCCACCCCTTTCATTTTAAGCAGTTTCACATGTATTCACAAGCTAGATGCAGAGAAATATTGAAAATACATTAATTTGATGTATACTGTCATCAGGAACCAAAGGTGGGAAGCATATATCTCAGTGGTCTCCACAGTGCACGTGCTCGCCAGTTCGGTTGTGTTGAGTGAATGAAACGCATTGTTTTACCGAACAAGGTGTCTTTATTGAAGATAAGAGATGTGTAAACTATGGTATATAACTGAAATACAATGTTAATAATGGTTTTGGTCACTTTAGTAAATATATTTCAGCTACAATGGAAATAATTATCCTGCTCAGGGTGTTTGACATAGGATAGAAGATTTTTAAAATTAATTATCTGTGTTTTAAGTAAATACTATTTTGAAAATATTGAATTATATTCGAATATACTAACTTTTAACATTCCCAAATCACTTTTATATTTGTTGTGCAGTTTTCGTCAAAGATGATATAGGTCACTGACCTTGTGTTGCGTGGGAGTTACTTTTTTTTAATATTATAGAGCGTGATGGGTGTTTTTATGTATTATATCCTGTTAAATAAACCTCATTATCTCTATATATATAACAAGTAGTTCCGTGAAGAATTATAAAGCCTATTTTCATATATCCTGCTCATGTTAATTGCCTCTATCAACATACAATATTTCAGTTTGATTGCTGTAACAGATTCGTAGATATTGAGAACCGTCTAAATATTTCAGATTGTCGCCAGGTTGGATTTTTATTTTTGTACTATTACATCAATATTATTGTGTACGTGTGGTAATCAAACTTCAATAGCATGATTAGACCACAAGAAGTAAAAACGAGATTTTAAAATTACGCACAGCAGCCATCTTGTGATTATGCAAACAATTGAAATAAATTAGATGCCAGTGGATCAACATTTGTATAAGCATTTAACGTGCAACGTTTCACGGCTCTCGGATAGTTAATTCGCGAGAAACGTCCATTTAAATATTTATACTTCGCGTCGCCGCCATGTTGGATTTGTGCTCACCAGGTTACTGAAGTCCTATAGGTGGACATATGCTCAGAGTCTCTATGAACATAAAAAAATCAGTTTGGTTGCTGTAAAAGATTCATAGAACCGCCTAAATATTTCGGATGGTCGCCATGTTGGATTGTTATATGTATAGGCCATAGAGCTATGTACCATTCAAGGACAATTATTGCCTAGGTTTATTATTCAAACTTTCACTTCGATCGCATGATTACGACACAAGAAATAAAAACTTAATTTTAAAAGTTCGCACAACCGCCATCTTGAGGTTATGTAAACAATTGAATTAAATTAGATGCCAGTGCATTACAATCTGCAAAATCATTTACTGTACCACATTTCACTGCGCTCGGAGAGTTAAATCACGAGAAAAGTCTATTAAAATATTTCAAATTCGCTTGGTCGCCATGTTCGTTTTGTACATTACAGGTTTATGAAATATGCATAGGTAAACTTGTATCAGTACCCTTTATCACCGTACAAAATTTCAGGGTGATATCTGTAATAGTTTCGGAGATATAGAACGTCAGTGAAATATTTCGCACAGCCGCCATTTTGAGGTTATGTAAACAATTGAACTAAATTAGACTCCAGTGCATTACAATGTGTATAAACATTTGCTGTACCAAGTTTCATTACGTTTGGATATTTAAATCGCGAGAAAAGTCTATTTAAAAGTCTCAAGTTCGCTTGACCGCCATGTTGGTTTTGTAGTCACCAGGTTTTTGAAAGTCTCATAGGTGAACTTCTAGTAGTGCCCTTTATCACCGTACACAATTTCAGGGCGATATCGGTAATAGTTTCGGAGATATTGAATGCTAGTGAAATATTTCGCACAGCCGCCATGTTGGATTGGTGATATGTAACAAAATTTGAAGGGCACGATCGGGGTCGCCGGGAATAGTGCTATGAACTTATCGAGTTTCATTGAAATCGCTCCAGCCGTTTAGATTTTATTAGGGGGGACACACACACACACCTCACACACACACGCACACACACACGGACAAAAGGTGATCTCATAAGCCTATTTTTTCAAAATTGAAAATAGGCTAAAAATGAAAGTTTGTCTGTTTTTTCGGAATTTCCACGGAAATTTGCGTTATTTGCGCGTTTCAGACTGTTTTATGACGGATGCGCGCAATTTTTTTTTGTCTGTCTGTCTGTCTGTTTGTCTGTGGACAACTTCGTGTCCTTATAACTCGAGAACGGCTGGGTGTATCAACGTAAAATTTGATACGGATATCCATCAGAGGCACGACACTAATCATTGATGTAACTCTTTTCCGTACCTCTCATAAAAGGGGGCCTACACCCTTAAAATTCATGCTGAAATAGGCGTAAAAGGACGAGACAAAGCTTATTTTCAACCCCTCTATGTGAGAAACAAAACTCGGGGGCCCTAAAGGGTCCCCGAAAACCACATTTTAAGGCCCTAAACCAACAGTTTTTGTGATATTCCCAGAAAACTAATTTCATTTAATAATCTAATGAAAGAATGCAATCTGGTAACCATGGCAACACAATCTCAGAGGACCATCTATTTCTTTAAGACGCAATGCAATACCATTTATTACGTTACTGTGAAGTTTGCAAACGGCTATAAGGGGTTATCACAGAACCAAATTAAGCTGTAAAATTCATCAATACGTATAATGAGCTTAAGGGGGTCAAGGGGTACACTATAATTTTGTCACGCGATTTTCACGTGCGGGTGTGGTACGGAAGGTCTTTCATATCCCTATCCCTATATTGTATTTATTATATTAATATCATTATTATTATTATTATTATTATTATTATTATTATTATTATTATTATTATATTTTGGCATACAACGACGAGACAAAGCTCATTATTAGCCCCTCGGTGGCAGAAACAAAACTCGAGGGTTCCCGAAAACTACATTTTAAGGCTCTAAAACCAACAGTTCTCCACCAATGGTATCCTTACCTTGAGGCGGTGGTGGAGCTTGCGTGGTCAAATGATCCTGAGAGCTATGCCGGCGGTAGCTTAGCTACTGGTAGGGTCTCCCAAGCCGGACAGGTCGAAGGTGATGATCCAGACTAAACGGGATACTCTGGCCCTCCAGTTTGGGGGTTCGACCTGGGGCTAACAACCCCACACCATAAAAAAGGAACCTGTTACGAAACAAGGACAATTGCCTCGGAAGGACGGATTTAACAGAAGACAACCTCGGCCTGGATTACGCAAAAGAGATTTGTATATTGCGACGTGGAATGTAAGAACGATGTTGAGACCAGGAAAGATGAATGAAATAGGAGAAGAGATAACTAAATTTAATTTAGACATTGTAGCGTTACATGAGGTAAGATGGCAAGGACAAGGAAGGATAGATAAAAGGGAATATTCACTATTGTATAGTGGTCCAAATAGCAGAACAGGACAACATGGTACAGGATTTATGGTATCCAAGTCAGTAAGGAATAGTATTATGGAATATGAAGCCATAAATGAAAGATTTTGTAAATTGCGCATCAAAGGAAGATTCAGGAACATATCCATATTGTCAGTGTATGCACCAACTGAAGAGAAAGATGAGGATGAGAAGGAAGAGTTCTATGAACAATTGGAACAGATATGCGGTGAGATACAGAGATACGATACATTGATAATAATGGGTGACTTTAACGCAATGATTGGGAAGGATCTATTGATGAGATGTGCAGGGGAACATACACTACATGATGTTAGTAACCAGAATGGCACACTACTTGGGCATTTTGCCATCAGGAACAATGTGGTGATCAAAAGCACATGTTTCCCACATAAACGAATACATCTAGGCACTTGGAAGGCTCCTGATTCTACAACCGTGAATCAAATAGACCACGTGTTAATCAATGCAAGATACTCTTCGTCAATTATAGATGTGCGGAGTTGTAGAGGACCAAATTGTGATTCAGATCACTATCTAGTCAAAGCAGTACTTAGAGAAAAGCTGGCTAATACGAAAACAGAATCTGAAACCTGAAAGAACAGTATAAACGTTGAAAGACTAGGAGATGAAAGAATTAAGGAGGAATATCAGAGAGAAATACAAAAGAAATTAGAAGAAGAAAAAGAGAGAGATGATCTCAATGAAGAGTGTAAGAAAATAGAGGAAGTAGTTAAACTGGCTTCAGAAGAAATAATCGGAAAGAGGCAGCAAACCCGGAATGAATGGTTTGATCAGGAGTGTAGGGAAGCAATAGAAGAGAAGAATAGAGCAAGAGAAAATATGATCTTGAGAGAAACAAGAAGCAACTGTGAACATTATAGGCAACTGAGGTTGAATGCCAACAAAGTATGTAGAAGAAAGAAAAAGGAACACATAAAGAAACAATTTATAGAAATAGAAGAATTAAACCAGGGAAGTGAAGTAAGAAAATTCTATGCGACAATTGGTCAAATGGGGAAAGGTTTCCAACCTAGGGAAAGAAGATGCAAGGATGGACAAGGGATGATACTGAATGATGAGAACACTTTAAGGAACTTCGAAGTGAAAGTGTAGAGCCAGAAATTGAACAACTTATGCACCAAAACGAGAGACAAGAAGTAATTAGATCAGAATCAGAGAATGAGAATGCAAGTATTACGAGTCCTACAGAATCAGAGAATGAGAATGCAAGTATTATAAGTCCTACAAGATTTGAAGTGGCAAATGTAATGAAGAAAATGAAAAACAACAAATCACCAGGGGAAGACAGTAAAGTAGCAGGAATGATAAAATATGGAGGAGCGGCATTGGAAGATAGAATACATAAACTATTGGAAAGAATAAGGGAAGAAGAGAACATGCCAGATGGATGGAGGGGAGGAATAATATGTCCTATATTTAAGAAAGGAGATAAACTAGCATGTGAGAATTACAGAGGAATTACTCTATTGAATGTTGTTTACAAGATCCTATCAGGTATGCTGAAAGAAAGAATGAAGATATTTTCAGAAGAAATTCTGAGTGAATATCAGTGTGGTTTTAGACCCAACCGGAGTACAACGGATCAAATCTTTGTAATTAGGCAGATGATGAAAAAGTTTTATGAACATGATATTGACCTCCACATGCTCTTTATAGATTTTAAACAAGCTGCCGATAGTGTATGTAGAGAAAGACTATATGAATTACTAGGAGAAATGAGGATACCTGGAAAGATAATCCGGCTGATAAGGACGACACTAGATAACACATGGGCACGAGTGAAAAATGGAAATAAGCTGAGTAAACCCTTTACAATTAATATGGGTGAAAACAAGGAGATGGATTGTCTGCAGTACTCTTTAACCTTGCACTACATAAAGCAATCAGTAAAGTGGACCAGGGAGACACTATTTTTAACAAATCAAGTCAGATATGTGCTTATGCAGATGATGTAGTGATCATAGCAAGAGAGAAGCGGACACTGAAAAGAGTATATTTAGAATTAGAGAAAGAGGCTACAAATATTGGGTTATTAGTGAATGAGAGTAAAACTAAGAGCATGGTAATGTCCACATCTAACACAAGAAGATCCCCGCATGATATTAAAATAGGCGATAAGACATTTGAGGGTGTGACACAATTTAAGTATCTAGGAGTACTTATTAACAACCAGTGTGATATGACAAACTGTATTAAAGATCGATTACAGGCTGGAAACAGAGCATACTATGCAAACATCAAGATGCTCATGGATCAACCAAAATGAAGATATGAAGACAATGATAAGACCAGTAGTGACCTATGGCTCTGAAGCTTGGACATTAACTATGGATGATGAGAATACTGTGAAGTGTTTTGAAAGGAAAATACTGCGAAGAATATATGGCCCTGTTAGAGAGGAAGATGGATGGAGAATACGATATAACCATGAACTAAACGAATTGATTGGAAAACAAGATATCGTAAAGTTTATAAAGGCACAGAGAATCCAATGGTTGGGACATATAGAGAGGATGCCGGAGAGCCAGATACCCAGAGAATGTTGAAAGGGAGGCTATTCTCCAGGAGGAGGAAAGGACGTCCTAAGAAGAGATGGTTGGATGGTGTGACTGCAGACCTCGTCGCAATGGGAGTGAGAGGATGGAGGAGCAAGGCGATGGATAGACCATCATGGAGAGCAGTTGTCCAAGAGGCCAAAACCCACCCCGGGTTGTAGCGCCATGGAGTAAGTAAGTAAGTAAAACCAACAGTTTCTGAGATATTCCCAGAAAACTAATTTAATTTAATAAACTAATGAAGGAATGCAAGCCGGCAACCATGACATCAGGTTCTCAAGAGAAGACATCCAACGTTCCATCTATTTCTGTAAAAATCAATGCCACTCCACGTATTACATTTCTGTGAAAGTTTGCAAATGGCTATAAGGTTATCACGGAACCAACTTAGACTGTCAAATTCATCAATGCGCATAAGAGGGTCAAGGGGTACCCTAGAATTTTTTCACCTGATTTACACGTGTGATATGTCGTACAGAATTATATCTCCAAACAGCAACATTAATTTCAAACAAGTAGTTCCGTGAAGAACTATACAGCCTATTTTCATATATCCTACTTATGTTAATTGCCACTATCAACATACACAATTTCAGTTTGATTGCTGTAATAGATTCGTAGATATTGAGAACCGACTAAATATTTCGGATGGTCGCCATGTTGGATTTTATATATGTAGGTCCTAGAGTTATGTACTGTTACATGCAGTTTATTGTGAACGTGTAGTATTCAAACTTCAATCGCATATTTAGGACACAAGAAGTAACAAGGAGATTTTAAAATTTTTCACAGCTACCATCTTGAGGTTATGGAAACAATTGAAATAAATTAGATGCCAGTGGATTAACATTCGTATAAGGATTTACTGTACCAAGTTTCACTGCACGCGGATGGTTAAATTGCGAGAAACGTCCATGTGAATATTTATAATTCGCGTCGCCGCCATGTTGGATTTGTGATCACCAGGTTATTTAAAGTCCTATAGGTGAACTTAAGTTCATAGCCTCTATGGACATTAAAAAATGCAGTTTATTTGCTAAAATAGATTCGTAGATATTCAGTATCGTCTTAATATTTCGGATGGTCGCCATGTTGGATTGTTAAATGTATAGGCCATAGAGTCATGTACCATTAAAGGAAAATTATTGCGTAGGTTCATTATTCAAACTTTCACTTCGATCGCATGACTACATCACAAGAAATAAAAACTTAATTTTAAAATTTGCACTGCCGCCATCTTGAGGTTATGTAAACAATTGAACTAAATTAGATACCAGTGGATTACAATGTGTATAAATATTTCCTGTACCAGGTTTCAGTGCGCTTGGAACATTAAATCGCGAGAAAGGTCTATTTAAAATTTTCAAATTCTCTTGGCCGCCATGATCGTTTTGTAGTTAACCGGTTTTTGAAAGTCTTATAGATGGACTTCCAGTAGTGCCCTTTATCTCCGTACAAAATTTTAGGGAGATACCGCTAATAGTTTCAGAGATATAGAATGCCGGTGAAATATTTCGCACAACCGCCATCTTGTGATTATGTAAACAATTGAACGAAGTTAGATGTCTGTGCATTACAATGTATATAAACATATACTGTACCAAGTTTCATTGCGTTTGGTTGGCCAAATCGCGAGAAACGTCTATTTAAAAGTCGCAAATTCGCTTGGCCGCCATGTTGGTTTTGTAGTTACCAGGTTTTCAAAGGACACATAAGTGAACTTATAGTAGTTCCCTCTATCACCATAGAAAATGTCAGGGTAATATCGGTAATAGTTTCGGAGATATTGAATGCTGGTGAAATATTTCGCACAGCCACCATGTTGGATTGGTGAGTCGTAACAAAATTTGAAGGGCACGGTCGAGGTCGCCCGGAGTAGTGCTATGAAATTTCCGAGTTTCATTGAAATCGCTCGTGCCGTTTAGATTTTATTAGGGGGGGACACACACACGAATCACACACACACACACACACACACACACACACACACACACACACACACACACGCACACACACACGGACAAAAGGTGATCTCATAAGCCTATTTTTTCAAAATTGAAAATAGGCTAAAAATACTCAGTTGAAATAGTATTTTTTGCGGCTATTAGGAATTTGGGCCATTGGTGGCTAAAAAACCTGAATATCCATGCACCACAAGTCTTTTGTTAAAGGTGTCTTCCTGTGAATGGGGACTTTACACAACGGTGAGGGTCAGTCTTTATGTGAAGTTTATTGCGTTTCGTCTACCAGGTTTTCAATTTTATTTTCACGTCAGGAAGTACACGTTAGGTGAATTTAGATTGAGCACATTCTAACTTTTTTTTCTCCGACAAACGGGTTCATCGTAAGGATGATTTTGTTTGAAACCGTGTGGTTGATATATCCATATTCGGACTTCTGGGTAATATGTTGTAGGTTGGTTGGTTGGTTCCTCAGTTTAGAAGCTGCAACAACGCGTTCACGTAGCCTCGTGTGTGTAGAATCTGTCTGCTAACTGGTGTTAATTGTGATGGCTGTATTAGTGTGTGTTATCTGTATTTCAGGTAAGGACTGCAGACGATCAATTTCCAGTAGTTCCTACTTTTGCTACCAAATGTTACCGTCATCGACACCTAGCTGTGACTTGGCTACTAGATGCCACCGCAACCGGCAAACTTTGGAACTAATAGAGCGTTAATCAAATCTAACCTACAAATTTAGCTTCAAATAAGTGTAGTTAGTGGAAGGTTCTATTACATGCCATAAATCTATGACATGGGACCGCCGGCTTTACTTCCCCTCCGAAGAAAGGCATACTTGGGGATTTTCGGCCATTCTGTGTATATTTATGTACGCCTATAACTCGTGTTCGAATGTTTGGAGCATCGTAAAATTAGGTATCCATGAGAGTCAATACACCAATTATTTATAAAACTCTTCACCGTACTTCTCATTGAAGGATTGGTATGGGAAGAAACTTTTCAAAATACATGCTAAAATAGGCGAAATATAAAAATTATCCTGGAAGGACGACCAAAGCATATGTTGCGCTTCTCAATGTGGGACACAAAATTCGGGAGTCTATAATGAGTCTCCGAAAACCACATTTTAAGGCCCTTAAATTAACAGTGTGTGTGATATTCCCAGAATACTAACTTCGCTCTGATAAACATATGAAGGAATAACAAGCCCATAACCATTGCAACAGTAGCTCAATTGATAACGTCTGGTTATTAACACCGAAGATTATTCGAAGAGCGGGTACTTATGCTAGTTATGTGATAAACACAGTATCATCATAATTTGGAGGTGGGAGATTATTACCTCATTGCTCATTTAAGGAAACATACTGTCGGGTGTGGGCAGTGGGATAATAATTTCCCACCCCATATTTCATAAAATAGAATCCACACCTATAACATTTTTGCTTATTTATACTCATCTATCACCCCCAAATACAAATGGGCAAAAAAAATATATATTTTATACCCCCAGTCTTTTGCCCTATAAAATATATACACAAACAATTAAATAATCACAAAAAATAGTCAACAAATATTGTCATGTGTGATTAAGTCTGTAAGAAAAACAAGGAACTTCCTTTTGATTTCATATTCGTCGTCGTTCTGCTGTAATATTCATTTCATCTCATCTGGTGAAGTTTTGTTTAGAGTTGAAAAGGCATCAACTATTTAACTCCAGGAACTCTGTTTGTGACATGCACTTAGCAGCGCAAACATCTCCACAACTTCTGTCCATTCCATTTCATTTTATTTCTCGAGAGACCTCTTCTTTTGTTTAAAAAGCTCTGCGCCAAGAATTAAATGGAATGACACAGCTAATTCCACGGTAGAAACGTGGAAGATTTTTAGGTTTCTTCGACGCTGCCATCTCAGAAGGTTTCGACTTCAGTTGTGAGCAAAGTTGCCAGATCTAGTATGTTGAAGCTCTCTCGCAAGTAATTGTTTTTGCTACATTCTGTTAATTTAGACCCGTGTGCTTGAGTGTGTTTATTCAGTTTCATTTACCGGTACCTATTTATATATTATTTATTTCTTTATTTATATATTTATAACTTATTTTTGTTTGTTTATTTAGTTTGTATATTTAATTGATTTACTTATTATTTATTTACTATTGTTCACCTCGTTGCGCAGTTGCTAGCAATCTTGGCAGTCACCGCGGAAGCCCAGCTCGGTCAGGATATTTAATTCTGGTCTGAGGGCTGGGACGGGGTTAACTCAGCCTCGTGAGGCAAAACTGAGAGGAGGTGGGTTCGATTCGCATCTCATCCAGCTTGGAAGTGATTTTCCGTGATTTCCCACTTCTACTCCGGGAAGATGCCAGGACGGTTCTTTTCAACAGATGCTCGGCCACCGACTTCCTTTCAAAATCCCTTCCCTGACTCTTCCTTAATTAGACTTAAGTTAGTGGCCGCCTGTCACCATCCCCAGTTGTATCTGCTGACAAAGTGTGTCCAGCTCCCAGACACCGTACCTGAGACGGTAGAGGAATGATCCCTCACAGAGTCCGTGGCTGAAGCAGAGCTGGAAGGTTAAGTGAATAAAAACAAGTAGTTCCATGAACAGCTAAATATCCTACTTCCATATATCCTATTTATGTTAATTGCCTCTTTCAACATACAAAATTTCAGTTTTATTGCGGTAATAGATTCGTTGATATTGAGAACCGTCTAAATATTTCGGATGGTTGGATTTTGATATATGTAGACCATAGAGTTAAGCAATATTAGATGAAGATTATTGCGTTGTTCATTCAAACTTCAATCGCATGATTAGGACACAAAAAATAAAAAAGACTTAATTTCAAAATTACGCACAGGCGCCATCTTGAGTTCATGTAAACAATTGAACTAAATTAGATGTCAGTGCATTACAATGTGTATAACATTTGATGTACCAAGTTTCACTGCGTTAGGATGGTTAAATCGTGAGAAAAGTCTATTTAAATGTTTCAAATTCACTTGGCCGCCATGTTCGTTTTGTACTTTACAAGCTTTTGGAAGTCATATATGTGAACTTCTAGTAGTACCCTTTATCACTGTAAGAAATATCAGGGTGATTTCATTAATAGTTTCGGAGATATACAGGGTATTTCACTCAAAGTGTGGCCGGCCCAAGCGTTCCAGGTAGAACGGGAGGCTATAAAGGTCAGACGAGCATATCGCAGCGCGCTGCTGTCACAGCATATGTCATAATTAAGTTAAGGAAGAAGTGCTGTTGGATTGATGCTTTGGAGCAGCGCGGGACTTCGCAGTGCTGGAACAATTGCAATGCAGTGTTTACCGAGTAAATTTGACTTTGTTATTTCGTTTATACCCTATTTAATGTTATAAGTTTATAACGTGTGTATGTGTTAGTGGTTATTGAGTAATTGTTATTGTGTTCCAAAAATTTTATAACGTGTTATTGCTAAGTGTTAAAGCATATTGGGTCAATAATGCCTCAACCTGCGTACATATTAGAACAAATGATTTTCATGTACGACACTTATGTATTGACGAATTCCTGTAGAGAAGTTAGAAGGCGGTATATAGGAAAAATCACAGGTGCGACCATTCCAAATAGAGAAACTGTAAGGAGACTTGTGAACAAATTTCGAAGTACAGGTTCGATTCTGGTTGGAAAACGAAGAGTAAAACATCGAGTGCTTACTCAGGAGAAATAAGGCGAAGTAGGGGAAAAGTTACAACGTACTCCTACAAAATCGCTCAAAAACTTTCGCAGCAAACACAAATTTCGATTACCTGCGCGTGGCGAGCTACAAAAATGTTAAAATTGAAACCATACAGGATTACTGTTGTTCAAGAGTTGCTTCCACGTGATAATGAGAGGAGGGTAAATTTGTGTAACTGGGTTTTAAGGGATGTAGATGATTGGGTACTTGATCCGAAATTAATAATATTCTCTGATGAAGCAAGCCTCCGTGGCTTAGGCGGCAGCACGCCGGCCTCTCACCGCTGGGTCCGTGGTTCAAATCCCGGTCACTCCATGTGAGATCTGCGCTGGACAAAACGGAGGCAGACAGGTTTTTCTCCGGGTACTCCGGTTTTCCCTGTCAAAATTTCATTCCAGCAACACTCTCCACTATCATTTCATTTCATCTGTCATTCATTTAATCATTGCCCCAGAGGAGTGCGTCAGGCCTCGGCAGCCGGCACAATTCATATCCTCGCCGCTAGTTGGCGGCTTCATTCATTCCATTCCTGACCCGGTCGGAGACTGGAAGCAGGCTGTGGATTTTCTTTTCTGATGAAGCATGGTTCCATTTAAGTGGACATGTTTCAAGTCAGAATAACAGGTACAGGTCTTCAGAAAACCCTGTTAATTTCATACATCAAACACCCCTACATGATGTGAAAATGGGAGTGTGGGCGGCAGTAACTGCAGACAGGATAATAGGGGCTATATTTTTTGAAACCACAATCACTGGGCATAGATATAGGGATGACATTCTCGTACCATTTTTTGAACAATTGACGGACACTGAATGCCAATCTGGATATTTCCAGCCGGACTCTGCAACAGCGCATACGGCTAACGAGTCATTATATTCAATTGAGGAAATTTTCGACAACAGGGTAATTAGTAAACCATTTTGGCCCGCAAGATCCCCAGATCTTACGGTTTGTGATTTTTATTTATGGGGAAAACTGAAAAATAAGATTTATGCAACAAACCATCACACTCTAGATGGACTCAAACCGAATATAACCAGAGAAATTGAGGCTACCTCGGTAGACGAACTGAAGCGTGTAAATGAAAATTTCCTTAGACTATGCCAGAAATATGTAGATGCAAGTGGAGGACATTTTCAACATCTTCTGTGACAAGGTGAGTAATTATTTTACTTTGATTATGTGTTATTTTGTGTACTCGTTATTTACATGCGATTTGTACGGGTGCTCTCTCGACCCTAAGCTCAGCGAGCTGCCTCTACGCGCCGCGCTGCCGGCTGCACTTTGAGTGGAAGACCCTGTAGAATGCCGGTGAAATATTTCGCGAAGTCACCATGTTGTATTAGTCAGACGTAATAAAATTTGAAGGTCGGGGTCAGACGGGTTTCATTGAAATCTCTCCAGCCGTTTAGATTATATTAGGGACACACACACACACACACACACACACACACACACACACACACACACACACACACACACACACACACACACACACACACACACACACACACACACACGGACAAAAGGTGATCTCATAAGCCTATTCTTTCATAATTGAAAATAGGCAAAAATGGTTATAATAATAAAACAGTATCTATGATTCGATGTTAGTCAGTGTAATGTAGGAAATTATTATTATTGGTAAGGCCCGGATAGTTATGTGTTTAAGTATTTTTAACAAAATATTTTGTATTTATTTACATATTTTTGCCGTTTTAAGCCTACTTTTCACATCTTGAAAAAATGAGGAAAAAGTTGACTTATGTGTTCGATCCGGGCAAATGTGTGTCTGTCTGGCTGTCTGGCTGTGTGTGTGTGTGTGTGTCCCTATCGACTCATAAACGGCTGCAGCAATCGAAACAAAATTTGGTAGGAGTAAAGATCTATACCTGAATATCTCAATACCGTATTTGTAAATGATGTCAGTGCTACCAACTGCTGAAAAATCGCAATTGAAATTTGAGCTCCATGTTGGATGTCTTGGAAGATATGAATGGGAGCTATTTTAAAATTGGCACACGTATAGATAATAATATTTCAGTTTAATTTCCAGGAGGCCATACATGGCAGTGTTGCCAAAATTATTATAAGCCTGCTGATAGGTCCAATTTTTAAATGCATATAACTTCTACACTATCAATTGGATTTCAACCAAATTTCGTATGTACTATATGTAGATAGGCAGATATGACTGAGCGTAATCTTAAGAGCCACCAGGGCTGCCAATAGTTAATAAATGCACTACCTATTGTATTTATCCAAATACCAATGTATCAGAAAGTATGCAAGCCGACAGCTTTAAACTATGCACACGTATAGTACCTGACATTCTAGATTAATTTGCAGTAACTTATATACGTCAGTGCTACCAGCATGATTCTAAGCCAGCTGAGAGGTCCAACTTTAAATACATATAACTTCTATATTATAATTTGGATTTCAACCAAATTTCGTGTGTGCTATGTGTACCATAACAGATATGACTACGGGTATTCTTAAGAGCAACCAAGAAATGATAAAGAAAGAAATAGCATGACAGTTCTGGGGAATAATACAGGAAGAACATACTGAAGATATTGACAACAAGATGTTCAGTAAAGAACATATAGCCTACTTTCTCCTAAATGTATGAGTATAGTTATAACTCGTTGTTATTATCAAAGAGTATAATAGAACTATTCTTTGTTGAAGACCTTAGAAACGATTTACCTCTACCAAACGCCACAACCTAGATAAAAACTGCTACCATCATTGAAGAAAGAAAGATAAGAAGTATCTAAAGAATGTTATGGATCTGGAGACATAATCGACCGGACTGGCGGCGTGGCTCAGCGGTAACGTTCTCGCTTGCTGGACCGTATGTTTCAGGTTCGTATCCTGGCGCAGTCAGCTGGCATTTGAGGGTGCACAAATGCGAGGGAGCCGTGTTAGTAGATTTACTGGCACGTTAAAGATCCCCTTCGGGACAAAATTCTGGCACCCCGGCGTCTCTAAAAGCAACAGTAGTTAAAAGGGACGTAAAACCAATAACATTATTATTATTATTATTATTATTATTATTACATGATCGGCCTGACGCGGGCAACATCCAACTTTGAGTTGAGGCATGTCTTTACATGTCTGGCTGCGTATGACTTTCACAACCCTAATTGAATTAACAAATCTTTCCATGACCCTACAGAGACGTGTGTATACCAACTATGTGGATATTTTCGATTGCTATTTGGCTGAAATAGAAGTATTAATTAATATCCTGAACTAGCACCAACGGTAGAGTTCAGATACTATGTGAAATCGTTTTGTTCTTTACTTCAATTAACATTTTCAAATAACGCACAATAGGCTGTTACAAACCCTTTAAAATAGAAAGTAAAAATGTATCGTAGTATCATCTTGTCATTCTTCAAATTCGATGCGCATAGAATGCAAATGGTATAGTAATCAATGGAGCCCCACGTAGACCAGTCGTGATATCTAGTGGTGAAATATCTAACAATATAATCCTAACAGAGCGAGTGCATTCTAGCGGCCAGAAGAAGAAACTTTTCAATAAAATCTGGTCGGCGTGCAGTTACCTTTTTGGCAGCTAGATGTCTCGAGTAAATCTGCTGGCGAATTATGTTTTAATTAAATATATATTTTACACCATAATATGCACAATATAACGCTTAATTTTAAAACATCTGAGTCATTACAAAACAATAAACATATAAAATTTCAAGCAAAAAAACTAGCTCTGATCGGGTTTGAACCTTAGGCATTTGAGCGATAGGCTAACTCTCTACCACTGAGCTAATTGTGTCAACGAATATCGTTCTATATAAAATGACTTACATAGAACTTGTTAGCAAATAATGATTTATACTAAACGATTTCATCACTGGAGTATATTATTTATATATAAAGCATTTCATACAAAGTTTATTTATTTTATATCAGTACGCTATATTGCATGCAATACTCAAATTAGTGAAATATAAGTCAGGCACAAGATATCCGCTGCCATCTTGTCTTATTACTAAATCAGCTCAGCTTTTTAAAATCACGTCTGCACTATAGTATTACAAAATAAACTTTTAATTTCGAACGTGCCTCTTCCTTTAGAACAGTTAAAACGATTCTCGGCTCGATAATCGGAACTGGTGGGTCCCATGATATGGATTATAAAGTTTGCATAATTCGCACGGCCGCCATCCTGAAATGGTATGGCGGACAACCTTGTAGTTTGGTCACAAGACGCATCCTATACGAAGGTATGTTGTTACCAAATTTGGTAGAGATCGGATGATTTGGTTAGTCGTTATTTGATTTTACGTTTTGAACGTTTGAGTGGCCGCCATTCAGTTTTAGTAAAGATGGCGGCGATATAAAACATGACACTGAGGTGTCCTTTGCTAGTGCTACCTTTGTACCAAATTTCGTTCAATTCGCATTCACTGTGTTCGAATTGATAGGGGGGGGGACAGACATTCAGAGTACACACACTCACACACACACACACACACACACACACACACACACACACAGACACACAGACACACACACACACACACACACACACACAGACTCACACACACACATACACACAGACAGACACACTTTTTTTTCGCCCTGTGTTGATCTCATAAGTCTACTTTCATTTTTTGCAAAAATCGAAAGTAGGCTAACAAACAATCAGTGTACATAAATAATTCTGCAGATATGGAGGACATAGTAAATAAAGTTAGCTCTGCCCAGACGAAAGTTTGCATGCAGGCTTTCAAAGTTAGTAGACCTTCTGGCAAAACCATCAGCCTAAAACACAGAACAGTGCCTTGGTGGAATGAAGAACTTACGATAATGCGGAAGAAAGTAAATGCATTCAGAAGAAAATTCCAGAGAACGTTAAATAATAATGACCTCCGAGATCAGCGAAAAACTGAATACTTTGCTGAAAAAACTAAATACCAAGCTAAAATAAGAAATGCAAAGATACTGTCTTGGAAAGAATACTATAGTAAAATTTCTTCAAATCCCTGGGACATAGTCTATAAATCAGCGTCAGGAAAAATTAAGAATACTCAAATTGTATCAACTCTTATTAACAATGAAGGTCACTATACAAGAGACTTGAAGGAAACAATACAGTGTATATTAAACCATCTCGTTCAGAAGGATGATGAAATGGAAGATACTGCTCAGCAAAAGCAAATAAGGAAGGAAGTAGAGGAACCAATAGACACTCTGGACGACTGGGAATTTACAGAAGAAGAAATTAAATCTGCAATCAAAGATCTAGGTCATAAAAAGACACCAGTTGAAGATGGAATCACTAGTAAAATACTATGGTGGACGTATGAAAGTATCCCTAGAACTATGACATCATTATATAATGGTTGCTTGAAGAATGCTTGTTTCCCGAAGCGATGGAAAAATGCGAGACTTATACCAATCACAAAACCAGGGAAAGATAAGATTCAGGATCCCTCTAAATTCCGACCAATAAGCCTGATAAATGTGGCGGACAAAGTATTAGAGAAACTTCTAATAAATAGAATAAATCACTACCTCTATACCAATAATCTACTGAACGAAAATCAATATGGCTTCACAGTTCAAAAGTCTACTACTGATGCAGCTATGGCACTAAATGAATTTATAACTGAGGCGTTCAAAAATGGTCAAATTACCGTTATAGTTAGTCTTGATGTCAAAGGAGCTTTCGACTCTGCGTGGTGGCCATGTGTCCTAAAGGCCCTAAAAGACTTCAAATGCCCGAGAAATTTGTACTATCTGACTAAGAGCTACTTCAAGGATAGAACGACGTTCATGAATTCCAATAGTATCCAAGTAGAAACAGTAGTTAATAAAGGATGTCCTCAAGGTTCATGTTGTGGACCGGGGTATTGGAATGTACAGTATAATTCACTGCTCAGTTTGGAATATGGTAAAAACACCAAAGCTATAGCATTTGCTTATGACCTTATAATTGCAGTCAGGGCTGAAACTGAAATTGAAGCAGAAAATATTGTGAATATGGAATTACGGAAAGTTACTAAGTGGTCAACAGAAAACAAAACCCGTTTTAATGAAAGTAAGTCAAGAGTTATTCTAATATCAAGAAGAAGAAAAGCAAAGAAGACAATTGATATCTTTATGAATTGGAAACGTCTTGTACAAGTAGATACGATGGAATATCTAGGAATAACTATAGACTCTCGCTTTAAGTTCAATGACCACATCAATAAGGTTAGTGAAAAATGTATTAAATTAATAAACGCATTATCAAAATCGGCTAGATTAGGATGGGGTCTAAAACACCAGGCTTTGGAAACAATTTATAAAGGAGCAATATGCCAATGCTGTTATATGCTGCTCCGATCTGGATTGAATCCCTAGAAAAGAAATGTAATATGATTAAATACGTGAGAGTGCAAATACTTATTCTCTTGAGAATAGCAAAATCGTACCGCACTGTATCTCATGAGGCACTGTGCATTATTACAGGAATTACTCCTATAGATATAATGGCTAAAGAGATTGTTATTCTATACAAAATCAAGTCAGGAAAAACAACTATGAACTATGTCAATGACCACCCCGGAAAACCTATGAGATGGCTCCATCCAGCCTATTTTCCTGGTACCGAAGATCCAAGAATAGCATTAAATGAATATATCCCATGGAAAATTTACACAGTTGGAAGCAAAAGTGAAGAAGGAGTGGGAGCTGGCATAGCTATATTCAGATTGCACGAATTAGTAGACCAATTGAGATATAGACTGCAAGACAACTGTTCGAATAATCAGGCGGAGCAATTAGCTATACTTAAATCTCTGGAGTTCTTAGATACTACTAGGACAGAGGATGATGAAGATAAGAAAGTAATTATTTACACAGATAGTAAAATAGCAATTGACTCCATTGCGGACTTCAGAAATCATAACGAACTAATTGAGAATATAAGAAGGACTACAGCTATTCTAAAAAGAAAAAATTGGTTAATAAAATTTGAATGGGTTAAGGCACATACAGATGTTGCAGGCAATGAACTGGCTGATAAAATTGCAAAGGAGGCTACAAAATTAAGCGAGGTTTGTTTCGATAGAATACCCATCTCAACTTCTAAAATAAATCTCAAACAAGAATCAATTCATGAATGGCAGCAAAAATGGGAACAAACTTCAAAAGGCACACTTACAAAAGAATTCTTTCCAACAGTTGCAGGTAGATTAAAATCCAAAATCACCTTAACACCTAATATGACTACAATACTGACTGGACATGGAAATATTGCTTCGTACTTACACAGACTTAAAATTATACGTAATCCCGAGTGTTCCTGTAAAAGCAGCCCTCAGACTATAGATCATATAATTTTCGTGTGCAGTGAAGTGAAAAATATTAGGCAATTCTTGATCAATAGTGCTAACTAGCTGAAGTACCCGTGCTTCGCTACGCGTCATAAATAAATTAAAACGTGAAGGTGACAGTTAAAACAGGGGATAGGCGAGGTGCTGCGCAGAGGGAGATTAAGGATGAAACATTTTGCCCAACTACACCGCTCGGCGTTGACCGTGTTTTATAGCACAAATTTAGGTTTTACTCGCTAACCGTTGGAGATACCTTTCGGATAGAAAATGTAATTTTAAACCTCGTATATGCCATCAAAAGTTTGCTATTTCTTAGCGTTCTCTTTTTATTTGAAATGGAAATAAGAAAGTTGAAACCAAAGGGTGTAGTGACGTCACTAAAATGTCGCCATCTTTAAATAGTGCAAAGTATTGAAATCAAAAGTAGCCTATATGTTAACCAGGTAAATCAGCTACTTCCATAAAATTCATGTAAATCGGACCAGTGGTACTTGCGTGATTGAGTAATACATAGACACACACCATCTCATTTTTAGCCTCGCTTCGCTCGCGTCATAGTCGTGTCATATTGTTATTCAATGAAATGCAGGTTTAACTTCACTGCACACGAAAATTATATGATCTATAGTCTGAGGGCTGCTTTTACAGGAACACTCGGGATTACACCCCTTTAGAACCTGAATACCCAAAAATCCCTCCTTAGTAGACGTTTTCGACACACAACAAACATATCCCCAAAATATCATTCATCTAACTTGAATAGTTTTGGTTGGTCGATGAGAGTGAACATCCAAAAATCCTTCCTTAGTGGACGTTTTTCTTCCAGAATTTCACCCCTCCCCATAGGCCCCTTAAATTGCATTTATGAAAAAAAAAACGGTCGAACACCTATTTATTCTATTTATTTATTTATTTTTAAGCTGATTGATTTCCTCCGAGTTTCAAACTCCTCGCCTATGTCGTTTAAGAGATACACGCTCCGTTAGGAATCTTTCAACCCCCCACTTTTCATCCCTTCACCTCATAATACACACTATATCGAAAAACCATTCGACATGTGTCAGCTTATTTTTAATGATTAGTATATGTGCCAAGTATCACATCCCCAAATGAAACCACTCGTGAGATATTGTTATTCAATGAAATGCACGTTTACCCCCTTAACACCTCTTTAGAACCTGAATATCCAAAACTCTTTCCTTAGTGGACGTTTTCGACATACAACGAACATATCCCCAAAATTTCATGTTTCTAACTTCAATAATTTTGGCTGGGCGATGATGAGTGAGTGAGTCAGTCAGGACATTTTCTTTCATTTATTTTTGATAATTTCAACCCTCCCCATGAACCCCTTAAATTGGATTTATGAAACAAACGGTCAAACACCTATTTAATTATTTAAAGCTGTTTTCCCCCTGAGTTTGATGAGTGAGTAAGTGAGTCAATCAGTTAGGACACTTTCTTTCCTGTTTCCCCCCCCCCCCCAGAATTTCACCCCTCTCCAAGGGCCCCGTAAATTGGATTTATGAATAAACGGTCCAACACATATTTACTTGTATCTTAAGCTGTTTTTCCCCGCAGAATTTCAAACTTCTCGCCTATGTCGTTTCAGAGATACACGCTCCGTTAAGAATCCCTCAACCCCCAATTTTCACCCCTTTCACCTCATAATATACACCACATCGATAAACCTTTAGACATATGTCTGATTATTTTTAATGATTAGTTTATATACCGAATATCACATCCCAAAAGAAACAACTCAAGAGATATCGTTATTCAATGAAATGCACATTTACCCCCTTAACACTTCTTTAAAACCCGAATAAATAAAAATCATTCCTTAGTTGACGTTTTCGACATACAGCGAACATATTCCCAAAATTTCATGTTTCCAACTTTAATAGTTTTCGCTGGGCGTGAAGAGTGAGTGAGTCAGACAGGACATTTTCTTTCAATTATTTTTACCAGAATTTCACCCCTCCCCATGGGCCCCTTAAATTGGATTGATGAAAAAACGCTTGAACACCTATTAACTTATTTTTTAAGCTGTCTTTTTCCCCTGAGTTTGATGAGTGATTGAGTTAGTCAGTTAGGACACTTTCTCTCCCTTTTTCCCCCCAGAATTTCATCCCACCCCTTTGGCTCCTTAAATTAATTTATGAAGAAACAGTCGAACACCGATTTACTTACTTTTTAAGCTGATTTTTTCCCCCGAGTTTCAAATTTCTCGCCTATGTCGTTTAAGAGATAGGCCTACACGCTCCGTTAGGAATCCTTTAACCCCCACTTATCACCCCTTTCACCTCATAATAATACACCACATCGAAAAACCCTTAGACACATGTCTGCTTATTTTTAATGATTAGTTTATATGCCGAGTATCACATCCACAAATGAAACTACTCGTGAGATATTATTATTCAATGAAATGCAGGTTTAACCCCCTTAAGGCCCCTTTAGAACCTGAATATCCAAAAAACCTCCCTTAGTGTACGGTTTTGACATACAACGAACATATCCCTGAAATGTCATGTTTCCAACTTCAATATTTTTGGCTGGGCGATGATGAGTGAGTGAATGAGTCAGGACATTTTCTTTCAATTTTTCTTCTTCAGAATTTCACCCCTCCCGATGAACCCCTTGAATTTGATAAAAAAAAACTGTCGAAAAGCTATTTACTTACTTTAAAGCAGTTTTTCCCCCTGAGTTTGATGAGTGAGTGAGTCAATCAGTTAGGACACTTTCTTTCCTGTCCCCCCCCTCCCCCAGAATTTCACCCCTCCCCATGGGCCCCTTAAATTGGATTTATGAAAAAACGGTCAAACACATATTTACTTATTCTTTATGCTGATTTTTTTTATCGCTGAGTTTCAAACTCCTCGTCTATGTCCTTTAAGAGGTACACGCTCCGTTAAGAATCTTTCAATCCCCACTTTTCACCCCTTTCACCTCATAATATACACCACATCGAAAAACCCTCAGACAGGTGTCTTCTTATTTTTAATGATGAGTTTATATGCCGAGTATCACATCCCCTAATGAAACCAATCGGGAGATATTGCTATTCAATGAAATGCAGGTCAACCCCCTTAACACCCCTTTAGAACCTGAATAACCAAAAATCCTCTCATAGTGGGCATTTGCGGCCCTTGAGGAAGCTGCATACCAGATTTCATTCCAATCCGTTCGGTGGTCTCTGAGATTTCGTGATGAATAAATGAATGAGTGAGTGAGTGAGTGAGTGAGTGAGTGGTATTTGACAAATATATAGTAGAAAGAAGATAGTGTCAAGTCTTTGTTATGCTAAACTCGGTTGATAGTGCTGTGTGAGCCGTTGAGTAACTAACGGGATTTCAAGTAAAGATCCTCATTTTCTATACCGGTAGTGCAGAGCGCAATTGGCATCTAGTCGGCCGTGTCTCGACTTGAGCTATGTTGCCATGGAAACTATCTGCCTTGCCATTCCTTCATGAGTATATTTTATGATTTGATTAGCCTGTGCTTGAGTGCCAATGGGCCGAAATCAGACGAATGAGAAAGACTATCGAAAATTCATGTAGCCAGCGGTTCCTTCTGGGTCCTAAACTATGTGCATGCAAAATATGGTTGAGATTGGTGGAACGGTGTAGATTTGTATACGGAACCAACCCACATACATACATACTTACATGCATACATACATATATACAGACTTTCACTTTTATATATTAGATAGAGATGATAACTGGCCGATTCAGAAATCTGTACTATTAAAAAGTATTTGAAGGAATTTTCTAAATTTGTTAATTCTCTGGATTTTCATGCTCTAAGGAAAAACGATGAATAATATTGTTTGATATTGTTAAGATTAAGTCATCTAGTAATTGAATTATTATAATGTAATTTATTTTGTTCATTTATAAAATGTAATGTAAGTGCATGTAGTACTTCTTATGTAGTGGAGCATGCAGAGAGTATGAACAATAAAAAAAAAAGAGCAACCAGGGCTGCCAACTGTTAATAAATGCTGTCTCTATTTGTGTTACCCTAATATCAATATATCAGATAGTATGCAAGCCAATAGTTCTAAACTTTGCACACGTATAGTACCTGGAATTCTAGATTAATTTGGAGTAACTAATATACGTCAGTGCTGCCAACATGATTCTAAGCCTGCTGATAGTTCCAATTTTAAAATGCATGTAACTTCTCTACTAACTAATGGATTTCATTCAAAATTGGCACAACAATAGATCATATTATTTCAGATTATTTCTGACCAATACATGCATGACATTGTTGCCAATATGATTTTACGCGCGCGGTTAGATCCAATGTTTAACTGCTTGTAACGTCCATGCTATCCATTAGGCTTCAACCAAATTTTGTATTCTGTACCTTAAGAAATGGAACTAAGAATATATTCAGTCACCAGGGCTGCCATCTGTAGTGCTCTATTAGGCTACATTATGCCAGGTATACAGTATTTCGAACTAATTAGAAATTTCGATATTACCAACTTAATTTCGTCATTATTCTAGATAGATCCATATAAGTTAGATTAATCATTGCCATGCATCATAAATTTTAAGAAAAGTAGGCTCTTTAGTTCGTCACGGAACTTCTTGTCTATCTATATATATAAAAATCAATGTAACGTGATAGTTTGTCTGTGGGTGTGTATGTCTCCTATGCGTTCATATACCATTCGTCCGATTGCGATGAAACTTGGGTGAGATGTTGAGTACACTCCAAGGAAGGTTTCTGACTTAGTAAATCCATTTTACAATAGGTAGCGCACGCGTAGATTCAACAAATGAGCGACGATGCGCGAAGCATTTCAACAAAGTCCCGTATGTGTTCATATACCATTCGTCCGATTGCGATGAAACTTGGGTGAGATGTTGAGTACACTCCAAGGATGGTTTCTGACTTAGTAAATCCATTTTACAATAGGTAGCGCACGCGTAGATTCAACAAATGAGCGACGATGCGCGAAGCATTTCAACAAAGTCCCGTATGTGTTCATATACCATTCGTCCGATAGCGATGAAACTTGGGTGAGATGTTGAGTACACTCCAAGGAAGGTTTCTGACTTAGTAAATCCATTTTACAATAGGTAGCGCACGCGTAGATTCAACAAATGAGCGACGATGCGCGAAGCATTTCAACAAAGTCCCGTATGTGTTCATATACCATTCGTCCGATTGAGATGAAACTTGGGTGAGATGTTGAGTACACTCCAAGGATGGTTTCTGACTTAGTAAATCCATTTTACAATAGGTAGCGCACGCGTAGATTCAACAAATGAGCGACGATGCGCGAAGCATTTCAACAAAGTCCCGTATGTGTTCATATACCATTCGTCCGATAGCGATGAAACTTGGGTGAGATGTTGAGTACACTCCAAGGAAGGTTTCTGACATAGTAAATCCATTTTACAATAGGTAGCGCACGCGTAGATTCAACAAATGAGCGACGATGCGCGAAGCATTTCAACAAAGTCCCGTATGTGTTCATATACCATTCGTCCGATTGCGATGAAACTTGGGTGAGATGTTGAGTACACTCCAAGGATGGTTTCTGACTTAGTAAATCCATTTTACAATAGGTAGCGCACGCGTAGATTCAACAAATGAGCGACGATGCGTGAAGCATTTCAACAAAGTCCCGTATGTGTTCATATACCATTCGTCCGATAGCGATGAAACTTGGGTGAGATGTTGAGTACACTCCGAGGAAGGTTTCTGACTTAGTAAATCCATTTTAAAATAGGTAGAGCACGCGTAGATTCAACAAATGAGCGACGATGCGCGAAGCATTTCAACAAAGTCCCGTATGTGTTCATATACCATTCGTCCGATTGCGATGAAACTTGGGTGAGATGTTGAGTACACTCCAAGGATGGTTTCTGACTTAGTAAATCCATTTTACAATAGGTAGCGCACGCGTAGATTCAACAAATGAGTGACGATGCGCGAAGCATTTCAACAAAGTCCCGTATGTGTTCATATACCATTCGTCCGATAGCGATGAAACTTGGGTGAGATGTTGAGTACACTCCAAGGAAGGTTTCTGACTTAGTAAATCTATTTTACAATAGGTAGCGCATGCGTAGATTCAACAAATGAGCGACGATGCGCGAAGCATTTCAACAAGGTCCCGTATGCATTCATATACCATTCGTCCGATAGCGATGAAACTTGGGTGAGATGTTGAGTACACTCCAAGGAAGGTTTCTGACTTAGTAAATCCATTTTACAATAGGTAGCGCACGCGTAGATTCAACAAATGAGCGACGATGCGCGAAGCATTTCAACAAAGTCCCGTATGTGTTCATATACCATTCGTCCGATTGCGATGAAACTTGGGTGAGATGTTGAGTACACTCCAAGGATGGTTTCTGACTTAGTAAATCCATTTTACAATAGGTAGCGCACGCGTAGATTCAACAAATGAGCGACGATGCGCGAAGCATTTCAACAAAGTCCCGTATGTGTTCATATACCATTCGTCCGATAGCGATGAAACTTGGGTGAGATGTTGAGTACACTCCAAGGAAGGTTTCTGACTTAGTAAATCTATTTTACAATAGGTAGCGCATGCGTAGATTCAACAAATGAGCGACGATGCGCGAAGCATTTCAACAAGGTCCCGTATGCATTCATATACCATTCGTCCGATAGCGATGAAACTTGGGTGAGATGTTGAGTACACTCCAAGGAAGGTTTCTGACTTAGTAAATCCATTTTACAATAGGTAGCGCACGCGTAGATTCAACAAATGAGCGACGATGCGCGAAGCATTTCAACAAAGTCCCGAATGCATTCATATACCATTCGTCCGATAGCTATGAAACATGCGTAAAATGTTGTGTACACTGCAGGGAAATTTTCTGGCTTAGTACATCCACTTTACAATAGGCAGCGCACGATTATATTCAACAAATGAGCTACGACGCGCGAAGCATTTCAACAAAGTCACGTTTGCGTTCATATACCATTCGTCCGATAGCGATGAAACTAGGCTGAGATTTTGTGTGCACTCCAGGGAAGGTTTCTAGCTTAGTAAATCCCTTTAAAAATAGGTAGAGCACGAGTAGAATCAACAAATGAGCAACGGCGCGCGAAGCGTTTCAACAAAGTCCCATTTAATTTCATATACCATTCATCCGATAGCGATGAAACTTGGATGAGATGCTGTGTACACTCCAGGGAAGGTTTCTGGCTTAGTACATACATTTTACAATAGGTAGCGCACCCGTAGATTCAACAAATGAGCGATGACACGCGAAGCGTTTCAACAAAGTCCCGTATAAAGTCATATACCATTCGTCTGATAGTGATAAATGTTTGGTGAATTGTTGTGTACACTCCAGGATAGGTTTCTGGCTAAGTAAATCCATTTTACAATACGAAGCGCACGTTTATGTTGAACAAATGAGTGACTACGCGCGAAGCTTTTCGACAACGTCCCGTATACGTTCACATACCATTCATCCGATTGCGATGAAACTTGGGTGAGATGTTGTGTACACTCCAGGGAAGGTTTCTGGCTGAGTACATCCATATTACAATATGTAGCGCAAGAGTAGAATCAACAAATGAGCGACGACACGCGAAGCGTTTCAACCAAGTCCCGTATGCATACATGTACCATTCGTCCGTACCTATGAAACTTGGGTGAGATGTTGTGTACACGTCATGGAAAATTTCTGGCTTAGTAAATTCCCTATACAATATGCAGCGCACAAGTTGATTCAACAAATGAGGGACGACGCGCGAAGCGTTTCAACAAAGTCCCGTATAAGGTCATTTACCATTCTGCCGTTAGCGGTGAAACTTGTGTGAAATATGGTTGACACTCCAAGGAAGGTTTCTGGCTTAGTAAATACATTTCACAGTAGGTAGCACACGAGTAGATTCGACAAATGAACGACGATAGCGATGAAACTTGGGTGAGATGTTGTGGACACTTACGTGACGGTTTCTAACTTAGTAAATACATTTTAC
The DNA here is from genome assembly GCA_946902985.2 of Meconema thalassinum. Classification (NCBI taxonomy): domain Eukaryota; kingdom Metazoa; phylum Arthropoda; class Insecta; order Orthoptera; family Tettigoniidae; genus Meconema; species Meconema thalassinum. Next base: position 104,641,868 of record OX336397.1, on the reverse strand, counting down.
AGTATGTAGCGCACGAGTAGATTCAACAAATGAGTGACGGAGTGCGAATCGTTTAAACAAAATCATGTATGCGTTCATATACTATTCATCCGATTGCGATGAAACATTGATCAGTAATTTTGTACCCGCCAGGGAAGGGGACTTAGTAAATCCATTTCACAATAAGTAGCGCAAGAGTAGATGCAACAAATGGGTGACGACGCGCGAAGCGTTTCAACAAAATTCCCTATTGCGTTCATATAACATTCTTCGATTGCGATGAAACCTTGATGAGTTATTGTGTACACGCCAGGGAAGGGCTTCGACTTAGTAATACATTTCTCAATAGGTAGCGCACGAGTAGATTCAACAAATGAGTGACAGCGCACGAATCGTTTAAACAAAAACCCCTATACGTGCATATACCATTCATCCAATTGCGATGAATCATTGATGAGTCATTGTGTACACGCCAGGGAAGGGTTTCGACTTAGTAAATCCATTTCACAATAGGTAGCGTACGATTAGATTCAACAAATGAGTGACAGCGATGAAACTTTTTGAAAGTTGTTGTGCACGCTCCCTCGAATGGTTCTAAATTAGAAAATCCATTTTATGATAGCTTAGAGGCAGTTAACATGTTGTGTATCCAAAAGCACTTCAAGAAACAGAAATTCAACGCCAACACTTTCTTTGATTGGCATTGCAACGCATGCCGGGTACAGCTTGTACATATATAAAAATCAATGTAACGTGATTGTTTGTGGGTATGTCTGTGGGTATGTCTCCTATGCGTTCATATACCATTCGTCCGATTGCGATGAAACTTGGGTGAGATGTTGAGTACACTCCAAGGAAGGTTTCTGACTTAGTAAATCCATTTTACAATAGGTAGCGCACGCGTAGATTCAACAAATGAGCGACGATGCGCGAAGCATTTCAACAAAGTCCCGTATGTGTTCATATACCATTCGTCCGATAGCGATGAAACTTGGGTGAGATGTTGTGTACACTTACGTGAAGGTTTCAAAATTAGTGAATACATTTCACAGTAGATAGCGCACGAGTAGATTCAACAAATGAGCGACGACACGCAAAGCGTTTCAACAAAGTCCCGTATGCATTCATATACCATTCGTCCGATAGCTATGAAACTTGCGTAAAATGTTGTGTACACTGCAGGGAAATTTTCTGGATTAGTACATCCACTTTACAATAGGCAGCGCACGAGTAGATTCAACAAATGAGCTACGACGCGCGAAGCATTTCAACAAAGTCACGTTTGCGTTCATATACCATTCGTCCGATAGCGATGAAACTAGGCCGAGATTTTGTGTGCACTCCAGGGAAGGTTTCTAGCTTAGTAAATCCCTTTAATAATAGGTAGAGCACGAGTAAAATCAACAAATGAGCGACGACGCGCGAAGCGTTTCAACAAAGTTCCATATAATTTCATATACCATTCATCCGATAGCGATGAAACTTGGGTGAGATGTTGTGTACACTCCAGCGAAGGTTTCTGGCTTAGTACATACATTTTACAATAGGTCGCGCACCAGTAGATTCAACAAATGAGCGATGACACGCGAAGCGTTTCAACAAAGTCTCGTATAAAGTCATATACCATTCGTCTGATAGTGATAAATGTTTGGTGAATTGTTGTGTACACTCCAGGAAAGGTTTCTGGCTAAGTAAATCCAATTTACAATACGAAGCGCACGTTTATGTTCATCAAATGAGTGACTACGCGCGAAGCGTTTCGACAACGTCCCGTATACGTTCATATACCATTCATCCGATTGCGATGAAACTTGGGTGAGATGTTGTGTACACTCCAGGGAAGGTTTCTGGCTGAGTACATCCATATTACAATATGTAGCGCAAGAGTAGAATCAACAAATGAGCGACGACACGCGAAGCGTTTCAACCAAGTCCCGTATGCATACATGTACCATTCGTCCGTAGCTATGAAACTTGGGTGAGATGTTGTGTACACGTCATGGAAAATTTCTGGCTTAGTAAATCCCCTATACAATATGCAGCGCACAAGTTGATTCAACAAATGAGGGATGACGCGCGAAGCATTTCAACAAAGTCCCGTATAAGGTCATATACCATTCTGCCGTTAGCGGTGAAACTTGGGTGAAAAATGGTGGACTCTCCAAGGAAGGTTTCTGGCTTAGTAAATACATTTCACAGTAGGTAGCTCACGAGTAGATTCGACAAATGAACGACGACACGCGGAGCGTTTCAATACAGTCCCCTATGTCTTCATATCCCATTAGTCCGATAGCGATGAAACTTGGGTGAGATGTTGTGGACACTTACGTGACGGTTTCTAACTTAGTAAATACATTTTACAGTAGGTAGCGCACGAGTAGATTCAACAAATGAGTGACGGAGCGCGAATCGTTTATACAAAATCAGGTATGCGTTCATATACTATTCATCCGATTGCGATGAAACATCGATCAGTTATTGTGTACCCGCCAGGGAAGGGGACTTAGTAAATCCATTTCACAATAAGTAGCGCAAAAGTAGATGCAACAAATGGGTGACGACGCGCGAAGCGTTTCAACAAAATCCCCTATTGCGTTCATATAACATTCTTCGATTGCGATGAAACCTTGATGAGTTATTGTGTACACGTCAGGGAAGGGTTTCGACTTAGTAAATCCATTTCACAATAGGTAGCGTACGAGTAGATTCAACAAATGAGTGACAGCGATGAAACTTTTGAAAGTTGTTGTGCACGCTCCCACGAATGGTTCTAAATTAGAAAATCCATTTTACGATAGCTTAGAGGCAGTTAACATGTTGTGTATCCAAAAGCACTTCAAGAAACAGAATTTCAACGCCAACACTTTCTTTGATTGGCATTGCAACGCATGCCGGGTACAGCTTGTCTATATATATAAAAATCAATGTAACGTGATAGTTTGTCTGTGGGTGTGTGTGTATGTCTCCTATGCGTTCATATACCATTCGTCCGATTGCGATGACACTTGGGTGAGATGTTGAGTACACTCCAAGGATGGTTTCTGACTTAGTAAATCCATTTTACAATAGGTAGCGCACGCGTAGATTCAACAAATGGGCGACGATGCGCGAAGCATTTCAACAAAGTCCCGTATGTGTTCATATACCATTCGTCCGATAGCGATGAAACTTGGGTGAGATGTTGAGTACACTCCAAGGAAGGTTTCTGACTTAGTAAATCCATTTTACAATAGGTAGCGCACGCGTAGATTCAACAAATGAGCGACGATGCGCGAAGCATTTCAACAAAGTCCCGTATGTGTTCATATACCATTCGTCCGATAGCGATGAAACTTGGGTGAGATGTTGAGTACACTCCAAGGAAGGTTTCTGACTTAGTAAATCCATTTTACAATAGGTAGCGCACGCGTAGATTCAACAAATGAGCGACGATGCGCGAAGCATTTCAACAAAGTCCCGTATGCATTCATATACCATTCGTCCGATAGCGATGATACTTGGGTGAGATGTTGAGTACACTCCAAGGAAGGTTTCTGACTTAGTAAATCCATTTTACAATAGGTAGCGCACGCGTAGAATACCATTCGTCCGATAGCTATGAAACTTGCGTAAAATGTTGTGTACACTGCAGGGAAATTTTCTGGCTTAGTACATCCACTTTACAATAGGCAGCGCAAGATTAGATTCAACAAATGAGCTACGACGCGCGAAGCATTTCAACAAAGTCACGTTTGCGTTCATATACCATTCGTCCGATAGCGATGAAACTAGGCTGAGATTTTGTGTGCACTCCAGGGAAGGTTTCTAGCTTAGAAAATCTCTTTAAAAATAGGTAGAGCACGAGTAGAATCAACAAATGAGCAACGGCGCGCGAAGCGTTTCAACAAAGTCCCATTTAATTTCATATACCATTCATCCGATAGCGATGAAACTTGGATGAGATGCTGTGTACACTCCAGGGAAGGTTTCTGGCTTAGTACATACATTTTACAATAGGTAGCGCACCAGTAGATTCAACAAATGAGCGATGACACGCGAAGCGTTTCAACAAAGTCCCGTATAAAGTCATATACCATTCGTCTGATAGTGATAAATGTTTGGTGAATTGTTGTGTACACTCCAAGAAAGGTTTCTGGCTAAGTAAATCCATTTTACAATACGAAGCGCACGTTTATGTTCAACAAATGAGTGACTACGCGCGAAGCTTTTCGACAACGTCCCGTATACGTTCACATACCATTCATCCGATTGCGATGAAACTTGGGTGAGATGTTGTGTACACTCCAGGGAAGGTTTCTGGCTGAGTACATCCATATTACAATATGTAGCGCAAGAGTAGAATCAACAAATGGGCGACGACACGCGAAGCGTTTCAACCAAGTCCCGTATGCATACATGTACCATTCGTCCGTACCTATGAAACTTGGGTGAGATGTTGTGTACACGTCATGGAAAATTTCTGGCTTAGTAAATCCCCTATACAATATGCAGCGCACAAGTTGATTCAACAAATGAGGGACGACGCGCGAAGCGTTTCAACAAAGTCCCGTATAAGGTCATATACCATTCTGCCGTTAGCGGTGAAACTTGGGTGAAATATGGTTGACACTCCAAGGAAGGTTTCTGGCTTAGTAAATACATTTCACAGTAGGTAGCACACGAGTAGATTCGACAAATGAACGACGATAGCGATGAAATTTGGGTGAGATGTTGTGGACACTTACGTGACGGTTTCTAACTTAGTAAATACATTTTACAGTAGGTAGCGCACGAGTAGATTCAACAAATGAGTGACGGAGTGCGAATCGTTTAAACAAAATCAGGTATGCGTTCATATACTATTCATCCGATTGCGATGAAACATTGATCAGTTATTTTGTACCCGCCAGGGAAGGGGACTTAGTAAATCCATTTCACAATAAGTAGCGCAAGAGTAGATGCAACAAATGGGTGACGACGCGCGAAGCGTTTCAACAAAATTCCCTATTGCGTTCATATAACATTCTTCGATTGCGATGAAACTTTGATGAGTTATTGTGTACACGCCAGGGAAGGGCTTCGACTTAGTAATACATTTCTCAATAGGTAGCGCACAAGTAGAATCAACAAATGAGTGACAGCGCACGAATCGTTTAAACAAAAACCCCTATACGTGCATATACCATTCATCCGATTGCGATGAATCATTGATGAGTCATTGTGTACACGCCAGGGAAGGGTTTCGACTTAGTAAATCCATTTCACAATAGGTAGCGTACGATTAGATTCAACAAATGAGTGACAGCGATGAAACTTTTTGAAAGTTGTTGTGGACGCTCCCTCGAATGGTTCTAAATTAGAAAATCCATTTTATGATAGCTTAGAGGCAGTTAACATGTTGTGTATCCAAACGCACTTCAAGAAACAGAATTTCAACGCCAACACTTTCTTTGATTGGCATTGCAACGCATGCCGGGTACAGCTTGTTATAAATAAATACATATTCTGGCTTAATTATTCATAAGTACATATTTCCTATATTTGGAGGTATGTTGTACTCCTTAGATGACTGCTGCCCACATTATCGACCCTTGGCAATTCCAGTATTTCGCTTCCCTATTTCGTGAATGCACCGTTGTCTCTGTACTGTATTATGAACACTTCCATTTGTCCATCGCTCATCTATACGTTCCAGGCAATGCTATTAAAATCAATTCCAATGAAATTTCTAGACGATGCGCAGTGGGTCAAATTCGAAATCTAGGGGGACAAAATTATTTTTACGTTTTAATCAAGAATTTAGAGTGAAAGCAACGTATATAATTTGTTTACTTCATAATAAACATCAGTTAAGACCTTTTTTAAGCTACGTCTATACATGCAAGAAATTGTCTATGACTAGGAGTTGGATAGAGCATTCAGTTATCTCCAGAACAATTTTCTACCCCTAATTTACTTTTAACAAAGTCACAAAGTTCCCCTTTTGACGTAATCGTCGAACCCAATGCTTCATATAGTTATACACGTGTGAGAACTGATTGCGCGATATCTTTTAAAACGTAAAATAGCTAAGTAAGTTGCAAAAAGATGCGAAAAATCTTATAACAGTCGTAAACTACAATACTTTATCTACATTTTAACATTAAGTAGAAAATAGGGCAGAGTGATGTGACATACTAAAAAATATAAATGAAAATATAATTTTAAAAATAATAGTTAAATATTATATAATGCAAATATAGCTAAAATTACGTAACAATTACGCCCATTAATAACTGAAACACGTTACATAGATCATACCTTCAGCTGCATTTTCCATCTTAAAGCATCACACTAACCACAAAGACAGCCAAACCACAGTCACTTACATTCACCCTCCAATTCAGACGGCTCGAACAGTGGTGACAGATTTACACTAAGATGCGTTTATATCCCAGAATAGTGAGCGGCAATTGTCTGAGAATGCTGTAGAAGTAATAAATTTTGACTTTTTAATTAGGAAAATAAATAATTTTGCCCTCCTAGATTTCGATTTTGACCCACTGTGCGATGCCGACAAAATGATCAAGGGAGCTTTGAAAGATATAATTCAATTACCCACAGATACTCCAGCCGCAATGGTCTATACTCACAGAAAGTACAAATGTCTCAGATTATTTAGGACGCAATGGGAGGCTGTTCTCCAGCAAATAAATGGTTTACGAACTCTCAGAAAAACACAAAATGAATACATTCTGAACACGACAGACATTGGAAAAGAGGTCGACGATCGTTCAACAAAACTTGGCATGGGTGGACCACAAACATTTTTTGGTCCTCGAGATAACTTTGTAGACACTCAAAAAGTACGGTCATATTTAAAAACGACTCTTCAGAATTAGGCAGAAATAACTACCGAATGCTAAAGAACCAGATTGATCAACTCTGTCGGGAGAAGAAAATGGAGCGGTGGCAGTCAAAATGCGAAGAGATCGAATTTCTGCAAAAGATCAGGGAAACTACTAAGAAACAAAAAGGATTCCGCACTAGACAGTTCCGTGATACACATGGGAATCCTATATCAGACCTGAATTACAAGAAGGAACACTGGAGGATGTATGTTGAAGATCTATACGCAGAACCAATTCCATTCGTTTTGCCAACACGTGGCGAGGAAGACAGGTCAATTGCAGAAGATAGAATTATTAGATCAGAGTTCGATGAAGCTATAAAATAAATATCCATGGGTAAAACTCCAGGTATTGACAATGTTCCTGCCGAACTAATCAAGAATAGTGGGGATAGTGCACTTGAATGGATATTCAAATTGGTAGCAAGAATTTTCGAAGAAGGTAAATGGCCTCAGGAGTTTTACACCAGCGTCATCATTCCAATTCCAAAGAGGACTGTACCAGTTGAATGTAGTGACTATCGGACCATTAGTCTCATCCCTCATGCATCGAAGATACTTCTGCAGATTTTATGAAAAAAAAATAAATGGAAATATACATCGAACAGTATCTAGACAACTCTCAATTTGGTTTTCGAAAGAATATGTCTACACGTGATACTATCGGGTCCTTGCGATGTCTTGGAGCAAAGATATCAAGTGTAAACAGAAACCTTTACGTGTTCTTTGTGGACTTCGTAAAAGCATTTGATAAAGTCAGCGGGCACAAGCTGTTTCCTCTTCTGAATCAAATAGGATGTCCCCATCGATTAATCAGATTAATATTTGATCTGTATATAAATCAAACTGCTGTTGTTCGGCTTGGAAATGACGTATCAGAACCCGCTAAGACCCGCAAAGGTGTGCGACAAGGTTGTTTGCTGTCCCCTGGACTGTTCAATGCCTTCGCTGAAGCTATAACTAAGTGGGCTTTTAAAGGTTCTAATATGGGAGTGAAAGTTGGTGAAGACTTATCCAGAATATTAAATTTGCTGATGATCTGGCATTACTTGCAGTAAATCCGCATACATTAACAAACATGTTGCAATGTTAAAATGATACAGCTACAGAATATGGAATGAAAATCAAGTTTAGGAAGACCAAGATTCTGGTGATAAGTAAGCATCAACATGAACCAGGGGCGTATATACAATTTTTTTTCGGGGGGGGATGACTATTCTGGAAAATTGTGAGTACTTAATGAATGTTCTATTATAGCCTGTGGAGTATGAATGGCAAGTATCTAAATGGATTACTTGTTAATTTATTCAACAAATTTTACAAATTGATAAGCATTTCTTAAAAGTACTGTGAAATACATTGTATTTTGTACCCAAGTTGGCTTTTCTGGGGGGAGGGGGCTGGAACCCCCTCAGCACCCCTCTTATATACGCCCCTGATATGAACTAAATATTACCATAAATAAAGAACCAGTACAACAGGTCAGTCGTTTTAAATACCTTGGTCAGATCTTCACAGAAGACCTATGATGTGAATTTGAAATCAGGAGCCGTATAGCCATGGCCAAGCAGGCATTCCGTGAAAAGCATTCTCTAATTTGTCAACACTCGATGTCCCTCAGCCTTAGAAAACAACTGGTTAAGACCTACGTATGGCCAGTTGCAATGTACTGCAGTGAGATCTGGTCACTGAATAGAGGTGACATTAAACGACTAGAAGCGTTTGAGATGTGGTGTTGGCGCCGAATGGAAAAGATCAGCTGGGTAGAGAAAATGACCAACATAACGGTGCTGGATCGAATAAAGGAAAAACGGCAAATGATCCACCAGATATATAGAAGGAGATCCACCTGGCTTGGCCACAGGTTACGACATGGTGGCCTGATGATTGACTTTCTAGAAGGCAAAATACCTGGAAAACGCCCTCGCGGGAGGCCACGGAAGGCTTTCATGAGATCTTTCCTAGATAGCTCTAGCCTACGAAGTTATGAAATGGTCAAAAGGACAGCACAAGACCGTGTCGCGTAGCCAGCCGTGGCACTTGATTTAATTTTGGATGTTATGAGTTTTCGAAAGAGTAGTTGAGTAAGGGCTCTGCCTTGGCAAGAGCCTACCACCAAGAGACGTTGAAAGAATTAGAAGTCGAAGAGTAAAGATGATAGGTTTATTTCCACAAGTAGATATTTCAAGTCAAGCCTTCATAGATGGTACAGTTGTGTGTAGTAGCGATGTTAGTTCACAAAAGACATTGAGCATAATATTCTAGTATCTTATATACTACTCTTATTGATTACAGTAAGTCTACAGGGCACTCCCTGACCTCGATTACTTGGAAATTACTTGTTATTGTTAACCAGTGACAATTATCTAGCTGGCCATTAGGTTAGTTAAATATGAACCGGAGATGAATACCTCTTTGGAAAGTTTCTGTTTATGAAGCGGCACAATGTTAGTCAAGGCTTCCTGTTCTAAGTACATATGTTTTCCTCGAGCGATATGACTATCAGCCTTGCTTCATAGTAGCAATAACTTGCACTGAAGAGTGATTTCACTACTTAGACCAGTAATCATAATAATACTAGGTCATTACTAATTACTCTAAATGAGGACGGGTGCAATTATGCCACAACCGAACAACGTGGAAAAGACTCATTGTAGGGGCAGACCAGTCGTTTGACTGAAAAACATGATGATGATGATGATGATGACAGTTTGAGCGTGGTGTCGGTTAACTCAGAAAGGAAAAGGGGCCATTCTCTACAAGCAGTTCACGCCTCCTAATAAATGGGTGTGGCACCACAAGGGTCTTTTCAGCTCTGAATGGAAGGATGGGCTGTAGCTTGTATGTAATGTAGCTGTACCAGGCAGAAGCCGGGACGATAACCGTTGTCGCCATTGTGGTAACGCGATTGAAACCCTTCCTCATGTCCTTGGGTTCTACAATTTTGGAGAGGCTCTACGTAACACAAGACTTCACTCAGTAAGATCCATCCTAGCGGAGGGTCTGAGAGATGTTGGCTTCGTGGTGCATGAATAAGTTTCAGGGCTAGCCACGCAAGGCAGTACCAGGCGCATTGACATCATAGCCTACAAGGAGGATGGAAAGAAGGGTTATATATTGGATACAACCGTGCGTTTTGAAACCCATGCCGAGCAGTCAGATGAAGTGAACAATGAAAAGAAGGATATTTACGAGCCTACAGTCCCTTTCTACAAGGAAAAATACCACCTTCAAAAAATAGAAGTTATTAGGTTATTAGTGGGGGCCCGGGGAACAATACCTTCTCTTTTTTCTGCAACGTGTACAAAATTTCGTATCTAAAATACCACCATTAATACCATAGCAGTAAAGGATCCATTAGTATTTTGAGAAATCACTCATATTCCTAAATTATGTGTATTTTAAGGCTGAATAGCTATTTTATCATTTCAAATCATCTTGTCGACTTCGTCGTTATGCTTGGGTCTAACGTTATGCGTTACGGTTACGGTGTGTATGACGTCATCATGTTGTTCAGTGCATATGCACTGAGTCTGAGTTTACTACTGGGAGACGGCAAGTGCGTGACGTCAGACAGGAAAACAGGGTGACTCCTAAAGAGATATACAAGATGCCACATAGGAATACAAGGTGACTCATAAAGAGGTCTACAAGATTGCAGAGAATAATACAGGGTGACTCCTAACGAGGTGCAAAAGATGTCACACGAGAATACAGGGTGACTCCTAAAGAGATGTACAAAGTGTCAGACAAGAATACAGGGTGACTCCTAAAGAGGTGTACCAGATGCCTCACAAGAATACAGGGTGACTTCTAAATATACAAGATGCCAGATAAGAATACAGGGTGTTTCCTAAAGAGGTGTGCAGGATGTCAGAGCAAAATACAGGGTGACACTTAACGAGGTGTACAGTATGTTAGATTAAATTCAAATACAGGGTGACCCTTAAAGAGGTTTGCAAGATATCAGATTAAAATAATGGGTGACCCTTAAAGAGTTGTAAAAGATGTCAGACTCAAATACAGGGTGACCCTTAAAGAGGTGCCCGCGCGGGATGCCTAAGTTAATGGGTAATGGAGTCTGTTGAAAGAGCCCTGAGCCCTCCAGAGCCTTCCTAACATGTGTAGCATTTGTAGCATGCGTCATTTGAAATGATATAAAGTCTAGTCTCTCACACTGACTGTATCTTTTAAAATTATTTATTAGCCTACTTTTCACATTTTGAAAAAATGAGGAAAAAGTAGACTTATGAGATCGGGCAAATGTGTGTCTGTCTGTCTGTCTGTCCTTCTGTCTGTCTGTCTGTCTGTCTGTGTGTGTGTCCCCCCCCCCTATCAACTCCTAAACGGCTGGAGCAATCGAAACAAAATTTGGTAGGATTAAAGATCTATACATGAATATCTCACGGCCATATTTGAAAATGATGTCAGTGCTACCAACTGCTAAAAAATCGCAATTGAAATTTGAGCTCCATGATGTATATCTTGGAAGGTATGATTGTTAAGCTTTGTATATTAGTCGAGGAAGCATAAGAAATACAAATATTTCAAGACAGGAATTGCCCGGTCATTAAGTATGGCAGGGAGGCTGGAGTTAACAGTCTCATTAAAGTCCTTACTCTGACAGGGAATTTTACTTGAAATTACAGTGGTCTGCGAATCTTGTGAGTATTGACAAGAGTGCTATGAAAGTTCTTGAAGTGACCTTTTCTTCTGCTCTTTAGAATGAAATTCGAATACAGCACATGCGGTAGCCTACATGATTTCGTATTTATTTATTTATTTATTTATTTATTGCCTCCAACAGAATAACATTCCAATTACTGGAGACTGTCCGATTTTACATATTATCACAATCACATATTAAAAAAAACAACAAAAAACCAAAACACACGAGCCATAATAATACAGTTCACATTGTACAATACTCAAGTTTAACTATTCTTAACACAAATATATGCTGAATGCCTACTTGATAAAGTGAAAGTAAACTGTAATTAAATTAAGAATATTAGTAATGGGTGAAAACACCGACAGTAGTGGCTACTCTGGCTAAAGCGCAGCATTAGGTCATGGGGCCAAGCTCTCTGCTGACTCGGTAGACGCGTGGGTTCGAGCCCCACCGTCGGCCGTCCTTGAAATAGTTTTCCGTGGTTTCCCCCATTTTCAACACCAGGCAAATGCTGGGACGGTACCCTCTGACAGGCCACGGCCGCTTCCTTCCACATCCTTGCCCAGTTTCATTCACCATCATTCATTTCATCTCTCATTAACTCCTCTCATGAGGTTGGTGTCAGGAAGGGCATCCGGCCGTAAAACCCATCACCACAAAGACTTCCATCGCATCTCATCCCCGACCCCGTTGGAAAAACGGGAATAATAAGGGGTAGACATACGGTAATATTATTAATGGGTGTAAACAACAATAATTAATGCCTAGTGATTATCACTTAATACTATTGTGCAGACGGTCTAGATCTGACTAACAACAGGGTACATTCTACAGTATGATGCATAGATTTTGACATTTTATCTAACATTTTCCAAGATGTATTTGTATTACTTATTTATGTAGGTACTGACTTAGTATTTTTAGCCTACATTTCACATTTTGCAAAAATGAGGAAAAAGTAGACTTATGAGATCGATCCGGGAAAATGTGTGTCTGTCTGTCTAGCTGTGTGTGTGCCCCCCCCTATCAACTCCTAAACGGCTGCAGCAATCAAAACCAAATTTAGTACGAGTAAAGATGTGGACCGGAATATCTCACGTCCATATTTGAAAATGATGTCAGTGCTACCAACTGCTAAAAAAACGCACTAGAAATTTGAGCTCCATGTTGGATATCTCGCAAGGTATGCATGGGAGCTATTCCAAAATTGGTACACATGCAGATAATACTATTTCAGTTTAATTTCCAGGAGGCCAACAATGACAGTGTTGCCAAAATAATTTTAGGCCTTCTGATAGGTCCAATGTTTAAATGCATATAACTTCTACACTATTAATTGGATTTCAACCAAATTTTGTATGTAATATCTGTACATAAACAGATATGATTGAGCGTATTCTTAAGAGCCACCAGGGCTGCCAACTGTTAATAATTGCTCTCTCTATTTTTTAAAATCCAAATACCAATATATCAGAAAGCATGCAAGCCAACAGCTTTAAACTATGCACACGTATATTCTGACATTTTAGATTAATTTTGAGTAACTTATATACGTCAGTTCTACCAACATGATTATAAGCCTGCTGATAGTACCAATTTTTAAATACATGTAACTTCTATACTATCAGTTGGATTACAACCATTTCGTATGTGCTATGTGTACCATAACAGAATGACTTTAAGTATTGTTAAGAGCAATCAGGGCTGCCAACTGTTAATAAATGCTGTCTATATTTTTTTACCCTAATATCAATATATCAGAAAGTATGCAAGCCAACAGCTCTATACTTTGCACACGTATAGCACCTGACATTGTAGATTAATTTGGAGTAATTAATACAAGCCAGTGCTGCCAACATGATTCTATGCCTGCTGATACGTCCAATTTTAAAATACATGTAACTTCTATACTAACAAATGGATTTCATCCAAAATTGGCACAACAAGATATCATAATATTTCAGATTATTTCTGACCAGCACACGCATGGTATTGTTGGCAACATGATTTTACGCGTGCTGATAGATCCAGTGTCTAACTGCATGTAACGTCCATTGGACTTCAACCTAATTTTGTATTCTGTACCTTAAGAGATGGAACTAAGAATATATTCAGTCACCAGGGCTGCCAACTGTATAGTAAAGCCATCATTACTTCCGACTTGACGTTTCAGTGCTAGGCTAGAGTTTCGTTCGCTACATCGCAACACATGAACGAAACTCAATTTGTCGTGATATATCGAATTGAAAAACTGCCTGTGATTGTCTAGTTAAATTGATTTTCCTTCTGACCGCTAGATAACTCTAGGGTAACACTGAAACGTCAAGTCGGAAGTAATAATGGCTTTACTGTAGTGCTCTATTAGGCTACATTATACCAGGTATATTTTGAACTAATTCGATATTTCGATATTACCAACTTAATTTTGTCATTATTCTAGATAGGTTCATATACTGTAGAATAATCATTGGCATGAAAAGTAGGCTGTATAGTCCTTCACGCAACTTCTTGTTTTAAACTGTTGCAAAGATAAAATGAAATCAAACATTTCGAAATGCACACTGATGAGATCAACTAACTGTCCGGCACATTGTATTAAGTGGCGAGCTATGTTGAGAGCACGTCCTTGGTTTTGGGGACGACTAGCAAAGCACGTTTGTCTGAGATTCATTCTCCGGGTATTAAAACTGATGTAATTTCGAAATTCGGTATTATCAATAATATTAATTATAAGCTTATAAAGAAATATCTGTTGGGATATTTCTCTTCTATTCGACAAGCTGTTGAAATTAAACTCATGAAGCACTTCAGTATAAGAGATTCTATCTGGTATTGCAAACGTTCCATGTTTTATATATTAGAGATACCTAATGAACTTCTTCTGATTTTTTTTCAATATGATTCTCATAAGTAAAATAACTATGAAGTTTGAGTGCAAGGACGAGGAGCTGGAAGGTAGCGGCTGTGGCCTATAGTTAGGGACCAACCCCGGCATTTGCCTGGAAGGAAGATGGGAAACCACAGAAGACCATCTTCAAGGTTGCCGGCGGGGGGATTCGAACCTCCTCGCCTCCCGGATGTGAGCGACTGCCAGCAGCCACGCCATAACCACCACGGCTAACTCACCCGGTTTTACATGCAATAAATCTATGACATTGGGCCGCCGGCTTCACTTCCCCTCAGAACGAAGGCATACTGAAGGATTTTTAACGCTCTTAAAAAATCCATCGACTTCGGCCGGGTTTGAACCTTTTTCTTGGGCACAGCAGTTCAGCACACTACCAACTACGCCACCGAAGCTGCTTTACATTTCGAGTATAAGTATGATACAAATTGAAGAACATATTTTGGAAACGTATCACATTTCCACTTTTAAGCACATGGACTAGGTAAATAAATATTTCTGAAAAGTTAAGCACATTATTATGGCCTGTTTGCCATCTCTTGATGAATGCAGTACATTTGCATTTGTCTGTTGGCACAGGCTAGAGTTAAATGTGGCTTTTCACCGATGTCTCAGTCTCACTCATGGCTGTGATTATATGGAAGCTACTGAGGTATGGGTGGGGCTTAGTAATGACATTCAGGGCACAGTCAGTGTCTGTTGGCAAAGGCTAGAGTATCACCAATGTCTCAGTCTCACTCATGGCTGTGATTATATGGAAGCTACTGAGGTATGGGTGGTGCTTAGTAATGACATTCTGGGCACAGTCAGTGTCTGTTGGCAAAGGCTAGAGTATCACCGATGTCTCAGTCTCACTCATGGCTGTGATTATATGGAAGCTACTGAGGTATAGGTGGTGCTTAGTAATGACATTCAGGGTACAGTCAGTGCCTGTGGATGCAGTGAAAGGTTCTACTCATAGGGTTAGGACTGCTGTTCTGACTCAGTGAGGAAAGCAATGGCAAACTACCTCACTCCTTATCTTGCCTAGTACGCCTCAATATAGCGCTGCCTTGGGTTTTTGTGGGTATCTACCCACATAACCTATCGGCGGTACTTTTTGAGGATCCATCCAGCCTTCGGGCTGACTACATAACAGACAGAAGCACATTATTATCCGGGTCCTGGTATTATTATAGTCTGTCCATGATGGTGCAGTTTGTGCTGTATAACATCTGACATGTTCGACGATTACTGCCAACCACAGAGAGTCTGGGGTGGATAGACCGTCATATCCACACCGCAGACAGAAGCTCAACAAGTTGGGAGGTCAGAATACATACAGTATATAGAACCCCTGATGTCTGTGAAAGACAGTGCTTTAACCTCACCGTTCTTTAGCGTTGTCAGCGACAGTTCTTTTTCACATAATGGGATATAAATCAGAGTAGTGTTTAAAGTATAATAATAATAATAAGTATACTATGTACCCATATTGACTTATGCAGCTGAGACTTGGACCTTGACAAGCAGGCAAGAGAGTAGAATTCAAGCCAGTGAAATGTAAGTTCCTAAGAAGTATGATAGGAAAGACAGAGTGAGAAATGAAGATGTTAGGAAGGAAGTTGGGATGGGAAAACTAAATGAGAGAATTGAGAAGAATCAACTAAGGTGGTTTGGACATGTAAAGAGGATGGTGGAAAATAGAATACCAAGACAGATGCTGGAGGTAAAGTGCAAGGGAAAGAGAGCAAGAAGAAGACCTAGAACAAGGTGGAATTCAGTGAAGAACAGCATAAGAAAAATAAATTTGGACGGGGACAATATCGTGGAAGAGGAATGGTGGAAAGAAAGAGAATGGTGGAGAAGTTCCATAAATACCCCGACCTGGCAGGACCTGGATAAGGGGAAATTATGATGATGATTAAAAATAAAATAGCCATTCAACAAGTAAATTACTTACATGATTGTGCAGCTAAAGTAGGACTCAAGATATCTTACACTAAAACCCAATTCATCTCTAATATAAAAGAAGCTCCAGTTCATCTTCAAACCACCCACGGCCAGATCATAAAAGTTCAAAAGTTTAAATATCTTGGTGAGTGGATCGAACCAAATAATTCTGAAACGTTCACCATCTCAACACGAATCAATAAATTCCTGATTGCCAGAATACAGAAGGCAGAGCAGCAGGATGCGTGTCATACTGTTAGGCTATTTTTAGCCTACTTTCGATTTTTGCAAAAAATGAAAGTAGACTTATGAGATCAACACAGGGCGAAAAATTGTGTGTCTGTCTGTGTGTGTGAATGTGTGTGTGTGAGTCTGTGTGTGTGTGTGTGTGTGAGTATGTGTACTCTGAATGTCTGTCCCCCCCTATCAATTCGAACACGGTGAAACCGAATTGAACGAAATTTGGTACAGAGGTAGCATTAGCAAAGGGCACCTCAGTGTCATACTTTATATCGCCACCATCTTTACCAAAACAGAATGGCGGCCACCCAAACGTTCAAAACGTAAAATCAAATTACGGCTAAACTAATCATCTGATCTCTACCAAATTTGGTGACAACATACCTTTATATAGGACGCGTCTTTCATCCAACATTCAAGGTCATCGGCCGTACCATTTCAGGATGGCGGCCGTGTGAATTATTCAACCATTTTAATCAATGGCTTAAGACCACCAATTCCGATTATCGAGCCTAGGGTGGTTTAAGCTATCCTGAAGGTCGTGATCCGTTATTTATTATAATTTAATATTATAATATTATACTGTATGAGTGGCTTAAAAGAGCTGAGCTGTCTGTGTCACACGACAAGATGGCAGCTGTCCTCATGTGCCTGTCTTATATTTCAATAGTTTTAGTATGTTGTATGTGATATACCCTACTGATACAATAATATAAACTTTGTATGAAATTATCTTTAATGAAGATGTACTGCTGTGAAGAAATCGTTTATTTAAAGTCATTATTTGCCAACAGGTTGTATCTAATGTCAGTTAAGAACACCATGATGTTAAGGATAGGATTAGCTCTGGGCTAGCGTGTTAGTCTGTCACGCAGTTGACTGGGGATCGAGTACTGCTGCAGTTAACTTTTTTTTTTCCTTGAATTCTTTTACAAATGATGTGCACGAGCTCTTTCCACAGATACTGAATAAGATGTCATTTAGCTCAAAGGAGAGGCTAATGTATACACTCGTTTATTAATAAAATCACAGCCCCAGCATCGCACATAAATAGAAGACATTAGGAAAAGGAGAATAGAAGAACTAGATACACGTTGTCATTAACCACAGCCTTCTTAATGCCTCTGTACGGTGCTGTCCTCTTGTGGGTTATGTGGGTAATATTGTTCCAAACTTACCGCTGTGTAAATACCTGGCCTCCTGAAGTATGGCAATTTTGTAATACTGGTAGTTCAACTATTAGCCACGATCGCGCTCCGATTACCTTTAAACACTGCCAGCTGGATCGCCTCCCTCTTGGCTACTTTAAACTGTCGACTCATTCAACACCCTTAGGCCACTGCCATCGTAGTACATTACGATGGCAGTGCATAGGCGTACAACATAAAGATTAATTCACTGATAGGTCGCAGCACCAACCTACTGTGATCGGCGTGGATTTTTAAAGGGGAAGACACCCAAAACGGAAGATTCTTAACTTAGCAGGCTGGCTTAATATAGAGATTAACGGACGTGAATGCATTACAATAAGTTAGTAGTTTTGTTATTCAATCATCATAAAGTATACAATATTGATTTTGACACTTACTGGCTAATTATCAATATAAAAGAAAACAAACAATACATTGTGGTAGAGGTGATTGTGTTAGGGATGAGGACAAAGAGTCATAAAGATACCCATACATTTAGGAGAAAGTAGGCTATATGTTCTTTGCTGAACATCTTGTTATATCAGTAAGGTTTTCAGGATACTTGATTATCAAATCCGTGTCTTGTGGACTGAGTTGTACCACATCTATGAGAAATTGAATATAATAATAGTAATAATAATGTTAAGAATGTTCTAGAATACAGTAGTTTTCCTTCAACCCAAAAATAATCTACCCCTCCACAAATTTCGGTCTTCAGCATCTTCCTCGGTTAAGCCCTTTGTAGCCATGCTTCTATTTACCCCATCCAACCATTGTTCTCTTACTTTACCCCGTTTCCGTTTGCCTTTAGTTTGCCAATGTAACATTACATTTGGAATTCTACTCTTCTGTATCCTTTTCACATGTCAAACCCATTGTAATCTTCTTTCTTCAACCACTTCTAGTACTTTTTTTTTACCAGCATAATTTCTCTGATTCTCGTATTTCTAATTTTATCCAATCTTGATTTTCTTGCCGCCCTCCTCCAATAATCCATCTCTGTTACTAATAAATTGTTCTCTTTCATTCTTTAATTAATTTTGTTTACTTACTTGTTCAGTTATCCATTTATTTACATTTACTTAATCAACTATTTGTTTCTTTGCTTATCTATTTAGTCATTCATTCGTTTGTTTGCTGACGTATTTGTGCGTTCATTCTATGTAGTATGTGTGGAAAAATAAACTGGGAGACTTGAGAATCTGAATGCACAAAACAAAGAGACTGTCGGGAGCAAAACACGTCAGTACATTAATTTCCAGAAAATAAATGAGAGCATCTATTAATTATACCTTTCCCTTTCACAACTCCTTTGATCAGAGGATATTGTTGATTTGGCAGGCCTGACAGGATGGTAGAACAATGGTGCAGTAACCCGCGGCGTGCTATCCTTCCGGACCAACTGATGTTCCATTTACCTTCCCAACTCTTCATTATGTTCTACTTTGTGCTCGACTCACCGCATTGTGCCTGCCTCTGTCTTTGATGGTGCTTCACCGAGGGTCACTCCTACTGTGTGGGTGGAGAGGGGAGGAACAAGCAGTCAATACAACAATCAAATAAATAAATAAATCAGCACCATAAGATAAACATAAAATAACAAGCAAATAAATGAATGAAAAGTAATAATAAACGATCAAACAAACTCCTAAGAAACGATATGAGAATACATAGTAATGCAAATAAATAAATAAATAAATAAATAATTAAAAATGGGGAATGGATAAACAATTAAAAATAAATAAGCAAAGACATAATAATAAGTAAATTATATCATAGATAAATAAATAACTAGATAAAATAAATAGATAGATAAATAAATAAACAAATATAATACTAATAATGTGACTGAGAACACATATAAAACAAGTAGTTCCGTGAAGAACTATACAGCCTATTTTCATATATCCTACTTATGTTAAATACCACTATCAACATACACAATTTCAGTTTGATTGCTGTAATAGATTCGTAGATATTGAGAACCGACTAAATATTTTGGATGGTCGCCATGTTGGATTTTATATATGTAGGTCCTAGAGTTATGTACTGTTACATGCAGATTATTGTGAACGTGTAGTATTCAAACTTCAATCGCATAATTAGGACACAAGAAATAACAAGGAGATTTTAAAATTTTTCACAGCTGCCATCTTGAGGTTATGGAAACAATTGAAATAAATTAGATGCCAGTGGATTAACATTCGTATAAGGATTTACTGTACCAAGTTTCACTGCACGCGGATGGTTAAATTGCGAGAAACATCCATGTAAATATTTATAATTCGCGTCACCGCCATGTTGGATTTGCGATCACCAGGTTATTTAAAGTCCTATAGGTGAACTTAAGTTCATAGCCCCTATGAACATTAAAAAATGCAGTTTGATTGCTAAAATAGATTCGTAGATATTCAGTATCGTCTAAATATTTCGGATGGTCGCCATGTTGGATTGTTAAATGTATAGGCCATAGAGTCATGTACCATTAAAGGAAAATTATTGCGTAGGTTCATTATTCAAACTTTCACTTCGATCGCATGACTACATCACAAGAAATAAAAACTTAATTTTAAAATTCGCACTGCCGCCATCTTGAGGTTATGTAAACAATTGAACTAAATTAGATACCAGTGGTTACAATGTGTATAAATATTTCCTGTACCAGGTTTCAGTGCGCTTGGAACATTAAATCGCGAGAAAGGTCTATTTAAAATTTTCAAATTCGCCTGGCCGCCATGTTCGTTTTGTAATTAACCGGTTTTTGAAAATCTTATAGATGGACTTCCAGTAGTGCCCTTTATCTCCGTACAAAATTTTAGGGAGATACCGCTAATAGTTTCAGAGATATATAATGCCGGTGAAATATTTCGCACAGCCGCCATCTTGTGATTATGTAAAAAATTGAACGAAGCTAGATGTCGGTGCATTACAATGTATATAAACATATACTTTACCAAGTTTCATTGCGTTTGGTTGGTCAAATCGCGAGAAACGTCTATTTAAAAGTCGCCAATTCGCTTGGCCGCCATGTTGGATTTTTAGTTACCAGGTTTTCAAACGTCACATATGTGAACTTATAGTAGTTCCCTCTATCACCATAGAAAATGTCAGGGTAATATCGGTAATAGTTTCGGAGATATTGAATGCTGGTGAAATATTTCGCACAGCCGCCATGTTGGATTGGTGAGTCGTAACAAAATTTGAAGGGCACGGTCGAGGTCGCCGGAAATAGTGCTATGAACTTTCCGAGTTTCATTGAAATCGCTCCTGCCGTTTAGATTTTATTAGGGGGGACACACACACGAATCACACACACACACACACACACACACACACACACACGCACACACACACGGACAAAAGGTGATCTCATAAGCCTATTTTTTCAAAATTGAAAATAGGCTAATCACTAATCTATTCAAAAAGCAAGGCATAAAAATAGCATTCACAACGAATAATACGACCGGGAGGCACCTGCAAAATAGCAATCTAAATAAACAAGACCCGTATTCAAAGTCAGGGGTATATTCTATTACATGCCAAGACATTGGTTGTCAAGCTTATTACATTGGACAGAGCGGAAGACGAGTAGATACACATTATAATGAACATAGGAATGCGATAAGATACGGAACACATTCAGCCGTATGCGAACATATGTGTGACACGGGGCACAGCTTCACTAAAATCGAGACTGATCTAAAAATAATTCATCACGAATCGAAAGGCAGAGCTCTCGACATAAAAGAAGCAATCGAGATTCACCTAGCCAAACAAAACAATCCCAAAAATCTAAATGAACACACTTTTATGGAGAGTTCGCCCCTTTTCGCTCTACTAAAAAACACACCCTGTCGAAAACAAGACACAACTTAGCGATACAGCCAAGCTAGATAAAAAAGGGGGGAAAATAGCGGTGTTTATAGGTAAATGTTATTTGGATCAGGTGTACTATGTACATTTTTCTGCAATAAACCTAGGCCGATACGCGCGGCAGTATTAAAGGTGCCGGGACGTCTTCAATAGACCGTGTACCGCTTAGTGAGAAATGGTATTTTAGCCCATGCGTGGCGAAGATAGTTCCACGGTCTTTAGTAGTTGCAGACTCCTGCATTCAATAGCATACACTTTTATCTAGATTTTGCAAAGTCACACAAATATACATGGCACTGACCTCTGGAATAACATAGCAACTAAAGGGGAAGAAAGGGAAAACCAGTTCCACCCAGCGAACATTCGGGGTTAGTCGACTACAACTGGTGTCTATGGCAACACGCAACTGCTTCAAGTTCCAGTTAAAGAGACAACTCGATAAGTATAAGCCTGCATTATTTCAGCATAACCATAGTTGATTTTGTAAAACCATATAATCACCCCTAACAGACAAATTCCGGATTTTCATCACTATTTTAGAAGTTTACCTAACATTAGATATACCACATTTAACATACACCGACTGTTGCATTACCAACACTGCAACTAAATAATTGTACATATTGTATATATTTTTCACGTGTATTCTCAAACATACTGAAAAATGGCTTCAAACCTCACAACTAATAATGTTATTGGTTTTACGTCCCTTTAACTAGTGAGGCTTTTACTTCTTGTGTTGTAATCATGCAATTGAAGTTTGAATACTACACCTAAACAATAATCTTCATGTCTTCTTCTTTATTCGTGTCAGGAGTATCAATATGAATATTGAATACAGAATATCTTCATTTCTACCACACATATATACAGGTCTATTATACAAAATAAATCAAATATTGAAGTAACAAATTTGAGGTAGATGATTTTTGCCCAGTATTGGGCGACGTCAATAGCGCTGGAGGAGGCTGCAATCAAATCTTCCATAGTGCACTTTGAAGGACATAAGTTACACTGACATAAATGTTGGATTGTCTGCTGCTCACCACAGTCCCAGAGTAATGAGTTGCTTGAGAAACCCCACTTCCGCAGATTTACTCTTGTTCTGCCGACTCCTGTACGGAGTCTGTTAAGGGCTTTCCAAGTTGTCCACTTCTCCTGGTGTCCACATTGTGACCGATATCGCATGATTTTGAGAGCTCTGGCAACGTCGCATAGCAGGAGGAAGGATGCAAGCGGAAGTAACCTGAGGTTGATGTTTTTACGTCATGGACATAGTCGACAGCATGACTAGGCGAAGTTTCCAGAAGTGTAGAGGGCGCTGATGAGCTCCAGGAAAAGTTGAGGTGGAAAGGTCACACCGGAGAAGCGGGTCACTTTATTTTGCATCGCCGTCCAGCGAAGTTCACTTTCTTTTGTGTCGCCGTATGCCGAAGTTCATCTTTATTTTTGTGTCGCCGCACGCTGAAGTTCCTAACAAGTGTGTAGTAGCAGTCGTATCGTGGCCGCTTGGAACCAGTGTGGTATTCCGACAGTTCTTTGGGACATAGCTGAAAGGATCAGTATTATTTCTTGCGTGGACAGCTCTGTGTTAACGAATACTAAAGCTGAATGTGGCGAGGTGATATTATAACGCAGATCATAATGCATTATGTTGTGGGACACTAGTCATTTTGTACAATAAAGTGCGAGCAGACACACGTGGTGTCTCAAGCTTTTACCAGGTACGGGACTGTATGGGCCGTGCGCTATATAACTGACGCCCAGAACATATGAACGAAGCGATGTGCTTTTGTTTGACGACCAGACAAATGAGTGTCCAGGGTCAGTGAACTATGAGAGATAAGCTGAGTGCAGTCCAAATATAGAGCGACATTCTAGGTCAAGGACGGACGTAATACCTTATGAGTACATGCTTGTGTAGACGCATACGATATAACCTGTGTCGTTATAGAGTTATTTTCACGGCCATGAGTTGATATTACTTGGCATAGTCGACATGAAAATTGCAGCGATGTATTGGACGGACATAAAGGCTATCAGTACAGACCAGTGCGAGTTTTGTGTCAAGAACTTTACGAGCGAAGAGATGGCAAGCTAAGTTTAGTATGTGGAAGCTGTTACGATGACGTGGAAACGAAGGCGAGCCAGGACCATGGACACCCCGAGGGTCGCGAGCTGGATCCAGGACGAGAGGGGAGGATGTTCAATGGGAAGAACGTGGACCCAAACCCCCAGGAAACGTGTCAGCGGAACCAAAACTGAGGTGGCCGAAAGGTACTGAAAACCATGTTAATTCTTAAGTAGTGGTTAATGGGTAGTGGTTACTAAGATTTGGACAGTTGGGCAAAAATCGAAATCGAAGTTAATCAATAAGGATAAAATGCGATATAATGACATGATTAATAGGATAGTAAATTTTAAGTTTTCTTTTGAGAGATTAATGCAGTCATATTTAGGGTTTAAAAATAAATGTATGGATGCTTCAAAATATAATTTGAGTACAGGGATCTTTCAGCGTGTTAAGTCGCTGTGTTCTTTGAATTGGTGCAACCTGGATGACAAATTATGGTTTGAACAGGCTTAAATTACAGGGGATTCATTTACACTTAATGGGCCACTTTTTGTGCGCACATCACATTAATGCTAAACACTCACACGTCACTGAGGTTTCCCTTTACATGCTAACATGAGGAGATGCGTTTGGTAGGTGACTGATACAAGGTTGTGTAAATAATGATACTGCATTGATAAAATAGCAGGGTTGCATAATACGAAGTTATGATGAAACTAAAGGTTCTCGCTATAGCGAGGTGAATAAAATAAATGATTATAATTAATGTTACGTGATAGGTTCAAGTAGATGAAATTTTGAGGCAATTGTCAGTTGAAAAATAATACAGATAGACGGAGGCCATCTACATAAAAATATTCTTTTTCCTATTTTGGTGATTACATTTAGTTAGAAGGAGATCGAATGAGGCAACAATTTTTTTCTTTGAATATCTTTTCAGATTTATGCACCTGCTCATTTATGGACTATTAGCGGAGAGGTGACATAGCATTTTGAAGTAATGGTTGTAATACTAGAATGATATAGCTCTGATCTCCGTAAGTTATGTTGTATCCAAAGATTAGGACGCCCGGAGATTTTTGTCCTCATTAATTTGAATTTTGCTTCTGCGTCATTTTTTTAAATTTGCACATCAAGAGTAATTTTGAGAAGTCTCCGAGCGGAGGTAGGCTTCTGTGTGTGATTCTATGTATTTAGTGGTGTGGTTCTGTAATAAATGGTGGATGAGTTTTATCTTAACAGCGGAGTTTTTTGTCATTCTTGTTCGTTGTCATACTTGTGTGTCCACCGGATCAATTTTGAGATTTTACCCCAGTTGTACCCATCATTGTAAGGACCCCGGGATTGCTTGAATCTCGTTCCCGACACAGTTTTTTTTTGGCCAAAATTGATTCGGACATTCAAGATTTTTTTTTTCCTTTCGCGTTGTACCGAATTCTGGGTGAGGGTTGAAGTGTATGTCGGGCCACCCAATCCAAAGCCAGATTATCGGGCACAACAAGATGGCGCCCACCGTGTAATGGCCTCGAACTGGGAATATCGTACCACGCAGTGGTATAGCCGACATCTTGAACTCGAAAAAATTGGAACACCAGAGGAGAGTGACAAGATGGTGGACGGCCATGTGGCACAAATGGAATGGAGAGAAAACCAATTGAGTGCTGGTACCCCATTTTATTGTGCGATATGTCTGTCAGTCTGTTAAAGTTCACTTTGTAGGATTTTTGTGTGTGTTTGAATGACATAGAACGAAGCGATTCAGTAACGTTAGATCGCTGTGTTTAAGCGATACCATCCACATTTATTATTTCCACATGATATTAGATTTCGATTCCACTGCCAAATTGAAGTAACCACTAGTCCTTAGTCTAAGTTAGTCACTAGTTGTAACAGCTTCCATGTTTATTTGTTGTGAAATATGGGAGAATTTGATGAAATTAAGGGATTGATGGGACAGCTAGGAGAGAAGCTAAAGGAGTTAGCTAAAAGTCAAAAGAATATGGAGGAAGGTTTGAAGACTCAATGGAAAGACTATGAAGGTGGTATGAACACTAATCTAGATGGGTTGGATAGACAGTTGATTAAGATGCATGAAGGAATAAATACTAAATTTGAAGGTTTAGACACTAGATTTGAAGGTTTAGACACTAGATTTGAAGGTTTAGACACTCAATTCAAAGGTTTAGACACTCAATTCAAAGGTTTAGACACTCAATTTAAAGGTTTCGACACTCAATTTAAAGGTTTCGACACCAAATTCAAAGATTTAGATACTAAATTCGAAGGTTTTGAAAAAAATCTTGGAATTCAGTCAGGGGACTTGCAAGGAGGATTGGAATTATTTAAGGAGCACCAATTCGATATGAAACAGTACATGGAGAAGGCTCAAGCCGAAATGACGGATTTAAAGGAACAAATTAAGAGGGATAAGGTGGAAATTGAAAGTAATATGGGGACACAGTTGAAATCATTGGAGAATACCCTTCAAGAGAAAATGGATCGAAGCGTGGAGGCATTGACCGCCAAGATGGAAGAAAGGGATAAAGCAATCAACGCAGAGGTCTTGGTGTTAAAGGAAGAGGCGAAATAAATACAGCAGAGATTAGCGAAAGATACCAGGAGCATGACCGATAAAATGTCTGAATTCACCATGGAGCAGGAATGCAAGATGGAAAGTCTTAGGAGTCAGATGGGGGAAATGAAATTAGAGTTAAACGACGAAATTAAAACACAGATTGCAACAGCGGTTTCGACAGTACAAGATAAAGTGAGTATTGCTCACGGAGAACAGTTAAAGAGAATTGTTGAATTAGAAGGAAAGATGGTAGAAGCAAAATCGATAGATGTAAACAAGGAACCAAGTCCGACAGGAACAACATTCACACCAATCAGTTACAGCTCAACTCAACCGATTACCATCATTAGGAATCAGGAGGACCACCCAAAAAAAATTTCAAATTTGACTGGCATTACACCCATAGAATTCCTGCGGGACCTGAAGGAATACATGGATGAACATAGGGTTCCTAAAGAGAGAGAAATGAGGGTGATAGAAAGAGCTCTTGAAGGCCAACCGCTAAACTGGATGCGAGCTTTTAGGAATCAGTTTAGAGGGTACGATGACTTTGCGAACGCTTTCCTGAAGAGATTTTGGTCCTCAGAAGATCAACAAAGTATAAGGGCTGAATTATACTCAAAGAAATACGCGACTACCAGGCCAACACAATACGCTGGGTACTTCACGAATCAGGTAGCCAGGCTACAATTTTTGGATCCACCGTTGGAGGAGCAGGATTTGGTGCATGCCATCATACAGCAATATCCGGTAGAAGTCTAGCGTGTATTAATTGCATCGGGTGCAAATAGACTCGAGGTGTGTGACGAGATTTTGAGGAAACTAGACCACACGAGCAAGATGACGGAACCTCGTAGTCCAAGGACAGAACAGAGAGAAGCAAATATGGTGGTAATGGATCGTATGGCGCAGACGGAACCTCAGCGAAGTTATGGAAGGAACGATAGAGATGGAAGGGATGAAGGAAATGGCTTAAACAGATACAGGAATCAAGGAAAGCCATATGACCGGAGGCCATATTATCAGGATAGAAGTGGACGATTTAATCAGAGGGACTACGGAAGGTCAGGATATAGAGGGAGAGAATCGTGGCCACGTGATCGGAGACCATACAATAACTGCCCAAGGTACGGGAATCAAGAAAGGCAAAATTATAGGCCATCATTAGAAGAACGTCACCAAGAAAGCCGAAGATACATTGAACAATTAAGGGAAAAGGAACAAGAAGAAGAAGAATCTCAGGCAAAACAGCATGAGGAATCGAAACCAGGCACCAGTGGAGTCAAATCAGGAAAGAGAAGCTGACAGGAAGGAAATACTGAGTTTGGACAGGGACTCACAGGCAGTAATAACGATTTTTTGCCCATTAATAATGATTTACGCCCTAGTGCTAGGACAGTCCAAATTCAAGCTATACACCACATAACTGATGAAGATATTATTTATGGAGACGAAGAAGGAAATAGAAAGGTGAGGTGTGTGGATCTGCCAATAATCAATGTAAATATAGGGAAGTGTGAGATTGAAACGCTGCTTGACACGGGTGCGAGTGTGAGCATAATATCGGAAGCTTGTCTGGAAGGAATAAAAGATTTAGTTGAGATGGCTATAATGCCAGTATCGAGTATGAAGATACAGGGTGTTATTCCAAACAGATCAGTAAAATGTAGAAAACAAGTTTTGTTTGAATTCCGAATCTCTGAAAGAGTATTCGAGCATGTATTTATTGTGCTCAAGGACAGTAAATACAGCATGATATTAGGAGCGGAATTCATTTCTGAGCACGGCATAGTCATAGACCTGCGCGGAAAAGTGGTTCAATTCAGAGATGATATAGATGAACGAG
Source organism: Meconema thalassinum (assembly GCA_946902985.2). Lineage (NCBI taxonomy): Eukaryota > Metazoa > Arthropoda > Insecta > Orthoptera > Tettigoniidae > Meconema > Meconema thalassinum. The sequence goes on along the minus strand of OX336397.1, from coordinate 104,613,714 downwards.
TTGAAAGTGAAAGGGAAGAATTTCCAATTAGGGACACTGGAAATAAGTGGGAAGGAATGTTGCCGGATAGCAAGGAGGAAATGAGGATAAATACCATCAAAGAAGAACCATTGGAGCCAAAGTTACAGGAGAATTTGGAAAATCTGATAGAAGAGTTTAAACACATCTTCGACAGCAAACCAGGGTTGATCAAAAATTTCCAGTATGAAATGAAATTAACTGATGACACGCCGTATAAAGGGAAAATTTATCCTGTCCCGTAATACCTTCATGGGAAGGTAGAAGAGATGATAAAGACAATGGAGAAGGACGGCATCATAGAGAAGAGGGCAACGTCATACTTGAACCCTCTCGCTATAGTAAAGAAACCCGATGGATCTGTGAGGATATGCTTAGACGCGAGAAAAATTAACAGCGTGAGCCTTCCAGAATACGACACACCACCCAAGATCAGGGAGATACTGAGAAGGTTCAAAGGGAAGTCGATATTTACAACTCTGGATTTGACGGCGTCATATTACCATATTGAGCTAGCGGAAAATAGTCGTCAGTACACGGGGTTCCTATTCGACGAGAAGACATATGTCTTTTCTAGGCTCCCATTTGGCCTGAAAAATAGTGGACCCGTGATGGTGAGAGCACTGGACCAAAATCTAACGGAAGAAGTCAAGAAGCACGTGATCTGTTACGTAGATGACTTGATCATAGCATCGGAGACACCAGAAGAGCATATAGAACACATTAGAATGGTTTTTCAAAATCTAGATGAGGCGAACTTCAAAGTGAATTATAAGAAGTGTCATTTTTGTAAGGAGGAGATCATGTTTCTTGGACACGTGATAGATGGGCAAGGATACAGGCCAAACCCCCAAAAGATAGATGCTATCAAAAACTTCCCTAGGCCGCGAAAAATTAAGCAAATTAGAGGATTTTTGGGCATGTGCCAATTTTTTGCCCTGCATTGCCCTAAGTACTCCGCTTCACGAGTTACTAAAGAAAAACAACAAATGGAAATGGGGAAACGAATGCGAAGAAGCTTTCAACAGAGCAAAGAGTATGCTAGTTGAAAACATAAAATTGGAGTATCCAGATTTTCAAAGAACGTTTTACTTGGAAACGGACGCTTCTTATGTGGGAATAAGCGCGGTACTATATCAACTAGATGACAAACAGCAGAGGCACTACTTAGCATTTGCTAGTAGAAAATTGAAAGCGCATGAGAGGAATTACACTGTCACTGAAGTTGAAGCCTTGGCGACGATTTTCGCACTACAAAACTGGAAGAAAATGCTATTAGGACACCGAATAATAATAATAACTGACCATAAGGCCCTCCAGTTTATGTTAAAAACGGATCTAGCCAATGAGAGAGTTGCACGATGGACCTTGTTTCTGCAAAGATTTGATGTTTCGATTGTTCACCAACCGGGAAGGAATAACCTGTTGGCGGACATACTGAGCCGAAATCCCTGTGAAGAAGCAAGCGTGCAAGTGGTAGAAATTCAGCGGGAAGACCGTGAGACGATTGAAAGACTCAAGAAGATCCCACAGTCACAAAAAAGATACGAGCCGTTGAGAAGAATTTATAGGTTTTTGAAAGGCAGGATGGACCGAGATGACCCTGAATACGAAGCTACTTCGAAACAAGCGGCTGTACATTTGATTTTAGGGGACTCAGTCTACAAGTTCATTGATCGAGATCGCACTATGCTCAGGATCGTAATACCACCCAGTTTAGTCCAGCCGGTGACATGGCTAGCACATCATGCCATAGGTCATGGCGGCACGGACAAGACGATTGCGGTGTTGCAGGAACAATTTACGTGGGAAGGAATGAGAATATCTGTGAAAAACACATTGAGAACCTGTGACGTATGTCAGAAGAGCAAGTACTCATCACACCTACTACGGGAGAAGCCAAGGGCTATAATACCATCCAAACCCTGTGAGTTGTATTCGGCGGACCTGTATGGCCCCCTCCCTAGATCAACCAGAGGAAATCGGTACATATTGGTGACTATGGATGTTTTTTCGAAATTCATAATGCTGCACCCCATTCAAAAGGCAAAGGCGAGATACGTCATCAATAGGATAGAGAAAGGAGTGATTCCTAAGGCAGGTAAGCCCGAATATATTTTAACAGATCACGGGACTCAATTCACTGCAGCAGACTTCCAACAAGCGATTACGAGGCTGGGTATTAAACATATTTTAAGTTCAATTCGAAATCCCGAATCGAACCCTGTTGAAAGGACGATGGCTGAACTGGGAAAGTTTTTCAGAATTTATACACATGAAAGGCATGATAGATGGATGGAATTTGTACCGCTAATTGAAGCGTGTATAAACACCACACTCCATGAAAGTACGCGGCAAATTCCTCAGGCTCTCCATTTTAATACGGCACCCCGAAGACCATGGGACCATCTGTTCAACAGACCTCCAGACGCCGTCCCCAGTCATAATGTAAGGATACAGAGGGCACGCGAGCGACTTCAACTCCAAGCGGACAAGAGAGCTAGAAGGGTGCAGCACAAGCGATTCGATCAGCCCCTGAACGAAGGACAGGAAGTGCTCCTCAGGAGACCTGTGTCATCTAATTTGCCAGCGAAGATCTACAGCAAATTTGTAAGAGTTTTCGCTGGGCCGTTCAAGATTGGACGCAATTATGGAAATAATTGTTACCAAGTCGTGGATATCGCAACTGAGAGAGTTATAGGCAAATTCAATGCAGCTAGCCTTAAAAGGTACCACAAGAGAGAGTAAGCATGCGATATGGAGAACTCATTGAAGAAATAGATAGTTAACCCAACAAAATAATAATAATCGAGATGTTTCACGCTTATTATTATTCCTGGTTGAGGGGGATTTGTGACCGATATCGCATGATTTTGAGAGCTCTGGCAACGTCGCATAGCAGGAGGAAGGATGCAAGCGGAAGTAACCTGAGGTTGATGTTTTTACGTCATGGACATAGTCGACAGCATGACTAGGCGAAGTTTCCAGAAGTGTAGAGGGCGCTGATGAGCTCCAGGAAAAGTTGAGGTGGAAAGGTCACACCGGAGAAGCGGGTCACTTTATTTTGCATCGCCGTCCAGCGAAGTTCACTTTATTTTGTGTCGCCGTATGCCGAAGTTCATCTTTATTTTTGTGTCGCCGCACGCTGAAGTTCCTAACAAGTGTGTAGTAGCAGTCGTATCGTGGCCGCTTGGAACCAGTGTGGTATTCCGACAGTTCTTTGGGACATAGCTGAAAGGATCAGTATTATTTCTTGCGTGGACAGCTCTATGTTAACGAATACTAAAGCTGAATGTGGCGAGGTGATATTGTAACGCAGATCATAATGCATTATGTTGTGGGACACTAGTCATTTTGTACAATAAAGTGCGAGCAGACACACGTGGTGTCTCAAGCTTTTACCAGGTACGGGACTGTATGGGCCGTGCGCTATATAACTGACGCCCAGAACATATGAACGAAGCGATGTGCTTTTGTTTGACGACCAGACAAATGAGTGTCCAGGGTCAGTGAACTATGAGAGATAAGCTGAGTGCAGTCCAAATATAGAGCGACATTCTAGGCCAAGGACGGACGTAATACCTTATGAGTACATGCTTGTGTAGACGCATACGATATAACCTGTGTCGTTATAGAGTTATTTTCACGGCCATGAGTTGATATTACTTGGCATAGTCGACATGAAAATTGCAGCGATGTATTGGACGGACATAAAGGCTATCAGTACAGACCAGTGCGAGTTTTGTGTCAAGAACTTTACGAGCGAAGAGATGGCAAGCTAAGTTTAGTATGTGGAAGCTGTTACGATGACGTGGAAACGAAGGCGAGCCAGGACCATGGACACCCCGAGGGTCGCGAGCTGGATCCAGGACGAGAGGGGAGGATGTTCAATGGGAAGAACGTGGACCCAAACCCCCAGGAAACGTGTCAGCGGAACCAAAACTGAGGTGGCCGAAAGGTACTGAAAACCATGTTAATTCTTAAGTAGTGGTTAATGGGTAGTGGTTACTAAGATTTGGACAGTTGGGCAAAAATCGAAATCGAAGTTAATCAATAAGGATAAAATGCGATATAATGACATGATTAATAGGATAGTAAATTTTAAGTTTTCTTTTGAGAGATTAATGCAGTCATATTTAGGGTTTAAAAATAAATGTATGGATGCTTCAAAATATAATTTGAGTACAGGGATCTTTCAGCGTGTTAAGTCGCTGTGTTCTTTGAATTGGTGCAACCTGGATGACAAATTATGGTTTGAACAGGCTTAAATTACAGGGGATTCATTTACACTTAATGGGCCACTTTTTGTGCGCACATCACATCTATGCTAAACACTCACACGTCACTGAGGTTTCCCTTTACACGCTAACATGAGGAGATGCGTTTGGTAGGTGACTGATACAAGGTTGTGTAAATAATGATACTGCATTGATAAAATAGCAGGGTTGCATAATAAGAAGTTATGATGAAACTAAAGGTTCTCGCTATAGCGAGGCGAATAAAATAAATGATTATAATTAATGTTACGTGATAGGTTCAAGTAGATGAAATTTTGAGGCAATTGTCAGTTGAAAAATAATACAGATAGGCGGAGGCCATCTACTTAAATGTTTATGGTGTAGTTATAAATATGTGAAGAGCATGCAGTGATTAATAAATAAAAAAAATATATCTGGGATCATAAAGATGTTAAAATGTAAAGTGATGAATGTAAAAGCCAACAGCCAGTCATTTTTCTGAGTGAGGCACAGCTGAACGAAAACCAGTGAAATAATAATGAAAGTATTTAATACATGAATAAAAGGTCTGAAAATAAATTCTTTAACGCCAGTGACATCCATACATAAAAATATTCTTTTTCCTATTTTGGTGATTACATTTAGTTAGAAGGAGATCGAATGAGGCAACAATTTTTTTCTTTGAATATCTTTTCAGATTTATGCACCTGCTCATTTATGGACTATTAGCGGAGAGGTGACATAGCATTTTGAAGTAATGGTTGTAATACTAGAATGATATAGCTCTGATCTCCGTAAGTTATGTTGTATCCAAAGATTAGGACGCCCGGAGATTTTTGTCCTCATTAATTTGAATTTTGCTTCTGCGTCATTTTTTTAAATTTGCACATCAAGAGTAATTTTGAGAAGTCTCCGAGCGGAGGTAGGCTTCTGTGTGTGATTCTATGTATTTAGTGGTGTGGTTCTGTAATAAATGGTGGATGAGTTTTATCTTAACAGCGGAGTTTTTTGTCATTCTTGTTCGTTGTCATACTTGTGTGTCCACCGGATCAATTTTGAGATTTTACCCCAGTTGTACCCATCATTGTAAGGACCCCGGGATTGCTTGAATCTCGTTCCCGACACAGTTTTTTTTTGGCCAAAATTGATTCGGACATTCAAGATTTTTTTTTTCCTTTCGCGTTGTACCGAATTCTGGGTGAGGGTTGAAGTGTATGTCGGGCCACCCAATCCAAAGCCAGATTATCGGGCACAACATGCAAGACTTTCGTTCGGCTCCATCCAGTTGGAAAGGTGGTTAGTTCTTTATTTCCACATCTTGATCCTAGCATTCTCTGCTTTCCCTTGAAGCTTAACTGTTGTGCGGAGAAAACACTTCCTAGATGTCAGCCTCCGTGTGGCAGGATGGTATCCATAGAGGGGATGTGCTTCTGAAGTAGATGATTGGAGCCTCTCTTTGTTAGCTGCTACCTCCCTACGAATCACACCATGAGCATTACCAGCTAGAAGTTGGATCTTCTCAATAGGTGCTGGTTTTAAGCATAACAACAAAAATCCGTATAATAAGGGCTATGGTTTTTCCAGTTGTGATGTACGGATGTGAGACCTGGACCATAAGAAAAGCTGAACGCCGTAGAATAGATTCCTTCGAATTATGGTGTTGGAGAAGAGTTCTTTGAGTTCCATGGACTGCGAAAAGAACCAATAAGTCAGTTTTACAGCAAATTAAACCAGCTTGTTCCTTGGAGGGCTTAATCCTGAAACAAAAACTGGGCTACTTTGGACACATCATGAGAATACATAATTCATTAGAGAAGACCTTAATGCTGGGGAAGATAGAAGGCACAAGAAGAAGAGGGAGGCAAAGAATGAGATGGATGGATGGCATCACAGAAGCACTAAATTCCAGCTTGGAAAATCTTCGAGAGGCAGTGCAGGACAGGAGAAATTGGGGTAGTCTAGTACATGGGGTCACGGAGAGTCGGAATCGACTAAACGAATAGAGAGAGAGAATGATCCTGCAACTTTCGTTGAGAGCGATGTCGATCTGCTTCGCATAAGCTGACCAGTACCAAACCGGGGAGGCATATTCGCCTGCAGAGTAGCATAGAGCTAGAGCTGATGTTCTGATTGTTCGTGGTTGTGTTCCCCAAACTGGTTCCTGACAATTTGCGTAGGATGTTGTTTCTAGCAGCTATCTTATGTTTTAAGTTTTGGCAATGTTTCTTGTATGTTAATGTGCGATCCAGTATAATTCCCAAGTACTTTGGTGTAAAGCAATGTGCCAGTAAACTCCCCTTCCAGAATACATTGAGCTTCTGAGAGGCCTGTACATGTCGTAGATGGAAGGCGCAAATTTGGGTCTTAGCTGGATTTGGTTTCAGGTGATTTTTCTCATAATAAATACCTAGCTCTTCTAATGCCACTGTTAACGAAATCTCAGCTTCATCAAAGGTATCAGTCTGAGTAGTAAGTGCAAGGACATCGGCATAGATAAAACTTTTAGTGCCTTCTGGTAATGACTATCATTTGTGTACATGTTGAAAAGAATAGGAGCCAATACACTGCCTTGAGGGAGACCATTCCTTTGATTTCTCCATCTACTTCGGCGTCCTTGAAATTCAACAAAAAAGCGAAGATTTTTCAAGAGAGTAGCTATCATCATAACTCTAAGACCTATATAAAAATTGAACATTGCGACTTTATGAAATATTTAGACGGTTCTCAATATCTACGAATCTATTACAGCAATCAAACTGACATTTTGTATGTTGATAGAGGCAATTACAGTTTAGAAATACCATAGTGAGGGATGAGATCAGGAGGAGCCAACTATGGATGTCATTGAGAGGAGAGGATTGGGCTGGATTGGTCACCTAGAAAGAATGGAAGATGAAAGGAAAGTGAAGCAGGTGTGGCGAGCCAGACCTACAGGAAGAAGAACACGAGGAAGGCCACGGATTGAATGGGAGGAGTACATCTTGGGACTGATCAGGAAGCGAGGGAAGACCTTGGGTGATGTTCAGAGAATGGCGCACGACAGAAGAAACTTTAATAAATGGCTGAAATGTCCCGACACCTAATGGTACAAAGGGAAAGAAGAAGAAGATAGAGGCAATTAATATAAGTAGGATATGTGAAAATAGGCTGTATAATTCTTCACGGAACTACTTGTTAAAACTATTTTGATGTATGTTTTATTAATTTTCCAAAGCTAAAAATTCTAGTGTAATAATCAACTTTGCTCCCAATTATAATAGTTTAAAAAAACGTTACAGTCAGTCTGAAAGTCTAAACTTTATATCATTTCGAATGACTCATGCTACAAATGCTACACATGTTAGAAAGGCTCAGGAGGGCTTCTCGTTTCGCCCGAAGCCCAAGGACTCTTTCAATAGACTCCATTACACATTAACTTAAGCTTCCCGCGCGGGGAACGGAGAGTGGGAGGTGCACTCTGCTGCATGACGTCACGCGCTCTCCGTCTCCGTATCGCATAACGCCATAGCCCAGGATTAAACTCAGACTCGGTGCATATGTACTGAAAAACATGATGACGTCAAACGCTCTCCGTCTCCGCATCGCATAACGCCATAGCCCAGGAGTAAACTCAGACTCGGTGCATATGCACTGAACAACATGATGACGTCATACGCTCTCCGTCTCCGTATCGCATAACGCCATAGCCCGGGAGTAAACTCAGACTCGGTGCATATACACTGAACAACATGATGACGTCATACGCTCTCCTTCTCCGTATCGCATAACGCCATAGCCCAGGAGTAAACTCAGACTCGGTGCATATGCACTGAACAACATGGTGACGTCATACGCTCTCCTTCTCCGTATCGCATAACGCCATAGCCCAGGAGCAAACTCAGACTCGGTGCATATGTACTGAACAACATGGTGACGTCATACGCTCTCCTTCTCCGTATCGCACAACGCCATAGCCCATGAGTAAACTCAGACTCGGTGCATATGCACTGAACAACATGATGACGTCATACGCTCTCCGTCTCCGTATCGCATAACGCTATAGCCCAGGAGTAAACTCAGACTCGGTGCATATTCACTGAACAACATGATGACGTCATACGCTCTCCTTCTCCGTATCGCATAACGCCATAGCCAATGAGTAAACTCAGACTCGGTGCATATGCACTGAACAACATGATGACGTCATACGCTCTCCTTCTCCGTATCACACAACGCCATAGCCCAGGAGTAAACTAAGACTCGGTGCATATGCACTGAACAACATGATGACGTCATACGCTCTCCGTCTCCGTATCGCATAACGCCATAGCCCAGGGGTAAACTCAGACTCGGTGCATATGCACTGAACAACATGATGACGTCATACGCTCTCCGTAACCGTAACGCATAACGATGAAGTCGACAAGATCATTTGAAATGATAAAATCAATTACTGAGGTGGGCCAAAATGTGTCCGAAGCTAGTATAATTAATTAATGTAATTAATTCACTTTTATTGACATAAGGAGTAATCAAATTATGAAACACTCATTGGTATTTTTAGAGCTGTTGATCGATTAAACATTTTGATGGGTTAACCGAATGCTTTTAATCGGTTAATCGGTCGGTTAATCGAATTTTAGTCGATTTCACACAGTATCAGTTCGAGAAAAAATAACATTTGAATAATATATTTTAAAATGTTCACAATCCCATTTGCTATGAGGAAGATAAGAATGTTACGAATGCTAGACAGTTTCGTCGCCAGCTCGTGACTCAGGCCGCCCCAGGCTATCCCAGACTGTGTGTTGCCAGCGCCTTACGTAACAGGGCTGTAAGAACAAAAGGGCACGGTCTAGAACCTACGCAGCTCACCCAGAAATGGAACTTTCGAGAAGCTGTGAACCCTGGTCCGCTCTCGAAGCATCCATTGAGTCATCAGCTCCGATATATAAGAGCGACCCTGGCCGGTAGGCACGGACTGTGTTCAGAGCGAATGAGTGTGTTCCACTGTGCGACAGTATCGAGGCGAAGTGCCGTGTGGATTACGAAACCCAGTGAGGTTGTTTCCGAGCCTGCAGAGCAGTGTGTAGCAGATTCGTAAGTAACTGTAGTTTGTGTACTCAAGGAAGTGTGCAGGTATTTCAGTGAGTGACAGACTGTGGCTGGACACGGGTCTACCTAATTAGTGAACGGTCAGCTGCTCGAGAAAGTGAAAGGAGTGAGTGTTCTCCATAAGGAGGAAGCCTCAGTGAGAATGCTAATGGTTTCTGTGTGTTTTATTGTGTCGTGTATCTTTCTTGACCTGCAATAAAGCTATATTTCTTTAAAGGACCAAACTGTGTTGTGCTTTTAATCACTGTAATCCAATTAACGAACGTGCTACTAGGGGTAACACCCAACAATAATTTTAAATTGTAATTGTATTGGTGGCGGGCGAATAAAAAATAAATTCAAAAGCGTTTAATTAGATGAAAGTAATACGGATATATTATCGCTTTTATATTTCTGAAGCAATGCCATGAGCATTAGCTAATTTTAATAACCTGTCAATCGTACAATAGCTGAAGCTAGCACGCCAAATGGCAAATAATAACACAGTACACAGGTTTTATGCTGCGCAAAACAATTACTTTTCCTAGACCACACCACTGTTTTAATAGGTGCGATTTATTGATTAAATCGACAGCTCTAGTATTTTTGTTCGTTTAAACGTCAATAAGGAAACTAAAAGTAAAGTAAAGTTATTCGGGGACATTTCTGATCCATTTGAAATTAGGACTGGGGTCAGACAGGGAGATGGATTATCTCCAATTCTCTCCAACATTGTCTTGGAAATAATAATGAAAACTTGGGAAGAGGATTTGAATATGAGAGGAATTGTAGGAATACACCTGGAGAGGGGAATACAGAATCTTGAAGTCAAGTGTTTAGCTTTTGCTGATGACCTTGCTCTCTTAGCCAACAACCAAGAACATGCTCGAAAGATGCTTGAGAGTCTTCATGAAATAGCTGGAAGAACAGGTCTTCAAATGTCCTATGAAAAAACGGAATACATGGAGTGCAGACACCAAAATGAGAAATATATGGAAGTAAATCATGGGAAGAATAAGAGGACAGAGAAGTTTAAATACCTGGGGGAAATGAATCCAACCCAACGGACTGGATAAGGAAGCAATCAAAGGAAGAACCAGAAAACTGGACCTGGCCTACAAACTAACACAGAATAAATACAACAAACGAGCTTTATCATACAAGGCCAAAATCTGACATTACAAATGGGTAGTACAACCTGAAGGATTGTACGATTCAGAGTGTGTTATTTTAAGTAAAAAGGGAGAACTTCAAGTACTCTAGAAAAGAAAGAAAGGAAGATTCTGAGAAAAATACTTGGACCACAGAAGACTACTGATGGGACATGGAAGAAGAGGAAAAATGAAGAAATTTACAAGTGTACTGAAAAGATCACAGACGTAATGAAGAAGCGGAGGCTAAAGTTCTACGGACATTTACTACGAATGGATGAAGGCAGGCTGACCAAAAGGATCTTCAGCTACATCATGGGGTTAAAGGTCACATCTAAATGGATAGATGAGGTGAAGAGGGATGCAGCGGAAGTTGGAATTACTCCCCCGATGGCCAACGATAGAAGAGAGTTCCGCAGTCCAGTTGACGGAGTAAAACCATTTCAGGAAAAACCACCAAGCAGGAGGCCCAAACGGATTATTTCCGAGGAGGAGAGAAAACAAAGAAGTGACAGGATGAAGAAGTTCTGGGAAGAGAAGAGAAAGAAAGCCAATAGTCTTGAGTTCCTTGCGGTCTATAGTTGGCCAAATCGAAAGTAAAAAAGTTGGAATTACTCCCCCGATGGCCAACGATAGAAGAGAGTTCCGCAGTCCAGTTGACGGAGTAAAACCATTTCAGGAAAAACCACCAAGCAGGAGGCCCAAACGGATTATTTCCGAGGAGGAGAGAAAACAAAGAAGTGACAGGATGAAGAAGTTCTGGGAAGAGAAGAGAAAGAAAGCCAATAGTCTTGAGTTCCTTGCGGTCTATAGTTGGCCAAATCGAAAGTAAAAAAATAAAATAAAAATTAACTATCCCTCAATTTGTACAACAAGAAATGCATTTCGAGGATTGCTAAGATCGTCACTACAGAACTGCTGTCAGACATAAGTTTCTGTACGCCGCAGAGACCCTCTTGATGAACAGAAAAGGCAATATGGATGACCTGGAGAAAGCCGAAAGATTTATCCCCAGGAAAATTCATGGCCCGAGATGATGTAGGTGATCGTTCTAAATTTTGTGCTATGGTAGAGTTTTGGACCCCACCACCTAGAGTCCCGAAATGTCGGAAGCCCTTTTCGCGTTAGTGAAATGAGAAATTATCAGCAGGGCTCAAAAGATATTGGGAACGGAAAAGAGCACCGTAGTCATAAGCGCTTCGTAGTGGGCTTAAATAAGTAAATAATAATAATTAATCTCATGTAAACAGTCTTTTCAGGTTTAGGGAAACACCCATTACAATCGTGTTGACTGACTGAAAAGCATTAGTTTTGATTGAGTCTTTTCGATGTCGCGCACTCAACAACTCGTTACAATACGTTGTTCAATAGACATATCAGTCATATTGTCTGGAACAGATACACGTTTAGCATGTTTTACATAGGGTAACGGGACTTTGTGGTCACCCTGTGAGTATTGGGAAGAAGGGGCCAGTGGCCTTAAGTTAGGAACCATCCCGGCATTCGCCTGGAGTAGAATTGGGTATAACTATCATAAGACCACTTCCAGGATAGAAGTTGAGTTGGTGGGAATTAAACCAATCTCTTCTCAAATTTTGCCTCATCAAATTCCTTTTCAGTCTTCACACCGGCGGCCTCGATGGCGTAGTTGGTAGCATGCAGAGCTTCTATGTCCAAGATCACGGGTTCAAACCCGGCTGAAGTTGTCGGATTTTTTAAGAGTGTTAAAAATCCCTCAGGGGAAGTAAAGCCGGCGGGCCCATGTCATAAGATTTATGGCATGATAAAGAACCTTCCACTAATTACACTTGTGTGAAGCTAAATTATGGGTAATATTTGAATAACGCTCTTAGGTCCCAACGTTCGTTGTCAGGAGCCGACTGCGGTGGAATCTAGTAACGAAGTTCAAAACTAGTGGGTCATTGACGGTGGCGTTTGGTAGCAAAAGTTGGAACTACTTAAAAACCGAATGTATTCAGTCCTTACTTGGATTTTTTTTGTCGTGTGGCCTCCTGAGAGGCCGAGTGCAGGTCTTTCTAGTCGACGCCCGTGGGCGACGTGCGCGTCGGGATGAGAGATGGAATGGATGAAGATGAACGAAACTGGGCAAGGATGTGGAAGGAAGCGGCCGTGGCCTGTCAGAAGGTACCGTCCCAGCATTTGCCTGGTGTTGAAAATGGGGAAACCACGGAAAACCATTTCAAGGACGGCCGACGGTGGGGCTCGAACCCACGCGTCTACCGAGTCAGCAGAGAGCTTGGCCCCATGGCCTAATGCTGCGCTTTAGCCAGCGTAGCCACTGCTGTCGGTTCTTACTTGAATTAAAAAACAGATAACACACACTAATACAACCATCAAAATTTACACCGGTTATCAGACAGATTCTACACACACCCAAAGCACACGGGGATACAGGACCGCGTTGTTGCAGCCCCTAAACGAAGAAACCAATCAACCAGTCTTCACACCAGAAATAGATTTCTTGGCAAAACCGGAAATTGAACCGGCAACAATTGGATTCACAGTCTCAAAACGTGCCCCGAGATCACAAGATCTTCGTATTTTATTCTGGTGAGTTGTCTGTGACTCCAATTATGCTTAGCCAAATGGGGCTTAACAGGATGACCCGCATTGCATACATGTACAACGGGGTTGCCTAATTGCGTGTTGGAGCGGCGAAATGAATTTTAATATCGTGGTGTTGTCAGCTGCCGCAGTGGCGGGCGAGACCGCGACAGGGAGGCATCGCACCGGAAACTGAATATGCTACAGAGTGTTCCGTCAATGATGTTTCTACAAACAGTTCAGTGCGTGTTACGTTCATAATTTACTGTCTTATTTTCCATGGGTTAACAATAACAGCAAGGGTGTTCCAGATTATTAATGCTGTTATTAGACGGAATTGTGAGATAATTGTTGTTTTAAGGGGCTTAACATCTACTGTCGACCAAAGTATTATGTGCACTCGAGTTTGAAGGTTGTTTGCGAACTAACCAATAGACCTACATGAAATCCAATAACATCATCATTTTCGTCGTTCTATTCTACGCTAGTTCATGTAGGTTTGGACTTTTTAATTTATATTTTAATATTTTTTTTATCGCAGTTGGAACACAAAAAGTGCACGTTTTTAAGCGTGTTTCAACCATGCGTCACATTTACGAATAATTATCTCAAAAACCCGTCATCAGATCGAATCCAAATTTTAACACAATATACATCGGAATGTTGTATAACTGGTGTATTAATTTCAAAATTTTGTGTGTCTAAGAAACAAAGTTGTTAACATTTTTGTAAGGTAACTTTCTCTCGGCTTGGGGTGGTTGGAAATTGTAGTTCTTGGTTGCATTGTAATCCTTATAAATCGAAAAGTTATGCTGTATGACTGTGAAATACGTAAATTAATTCACTTATTTTATATAGGTTTGTATTTCTACGGGGAAATAACACATGGTTCACCTGCTAGCCGCTCCGGCAAATGCTGTACAGCGTTGCCGTAATGGTGCCCACACGCTTCATGGCGCGTCTCGCTCGGAAGTGATGGGCTCCTTCTCAGCAACCCTGTACAGCTTTTGCTGGAGCGGCTAGCAGGTGAAACATGTGTTATTTCCCCGTAGAAATACAAACCGATATAAAATAAGTGAATTAATTTACGTATTTCACAGTCATACAGCATAACTTTTTTTTATATATAACGATTACAACGCAACCAAGAACTACATTTTCCAACCACCCCGAGCCGAGAAAAAGTTACCTTACAACAATGATAACAACTTTGTTTCTTGGACACACACAATTGTGAAATTAATAAACCAGTTATACAACATTCCAATGTATATTGTGTTAAAATTTGGATTCGATCTGATGACGGGCTTTTGAGATAATAATTCTTAAATGTGACGCATGGTTGAAACACGCTTAAAAACGTGCACGTTTTGTGTTCCAATTGCGATAAAAAATATTAAAATATAAATTAAAAAGTCCAAACCTACATGAACTAGCGTAGAATAGAACGACGAAAATGTTGATGGTATTGGATTTTATGTAGGTCTATTGGTTACTTCACAAACAACCTTCAAACTCGAGTACACATAATACTTTGGTCGACAGTAGGTTATCGGCAAATAAATGACAATTCCGTGTACATGTCTCAGAACATTCAAATGTTTCTTTATTCTTCCAAAATCTCTTCATGTGGGCACCAAGGACCTTCCTCCGTTCTTCAGTCCATTATTTCTTGGTCCTGGTAGTGATTTTCTAGAAGAAATTATGGTTATTGGATAATATTGAATAATAAATAATAATAAACATGTGATATGTTATCCTGCTATGTATGTCCCGGGAGCGCAAATCCCTTGTTGACAGTGAACTCTGTTGTCATTGAAATAACTACTTGTAAAACTCCACTGCCAAATCCTGACCGTGAGATCAGTGAATGAATCATAATTGTTATTTGCCGTGGCGGAAGCAATCCACTGCCTACTTGATGCAAGCTGCGCTCTATACCGGCCAGTTAGTGAACCCATGCCAGCGATGTTATTGAAAATGGCCTCGTTTAGCCGATAGAGCGCACTGCAAAGTATAGGCGAGATTAAAAATTAGGTATGCGGAAAGTATATTAAATGTGTTTCTCCCAGTGATATGTTTAGACCAACGATGTTTCAATTATTGTTAGTAGTCGGTGTTAATATACTGAATTCCTACGTAGTTTGGAGTGTTTGTTGATGCGATATAGATTCCACATAGTCACATGGCCGACAGTACATTGAGTGCTTACACTAAATAAGAATACAGCAAAAGTATGAAGATGTAATAAATCGTAATTGTTTTCAGCAAATATGATAAAATGAATATCTTCACACCAAAGGACGATAACTTGAAGATGATTTATTGTAGGAATGTCTTAAATGAGATCTCCAAACCTTGAACTAAACTGTATGTGATATACATTCCCAATAGCCACATGGCCTACAGTACGTCGTTGTACCGATCTCCGCCATCACGCGCGCTCATTGTTTCCGTCCCATCCATTTCCGTCCCATCCATTAACGTCCCTTTTCCAAAATCACTCCCACAAAAATGTCCAGCTACCGAGTGGAAAGATGTTACACATCAATTATCCATCAAGACATTGCGGAAATGGGAAGGCCCTACCAGGGTAAATGGTGTTCAAATATGTTGGCAGACTACTGTTAGACACTGAAGAGAGATGTTCCTCAAGCGAAGTACAGCCGAAAATATACTTCCCATACATTGTAGGTGAGTAAATGTAATTTCAGCTAAGATATCATAATACTATAATGTATACACACGAAAAATGGTTTGGATGTGATTACTCTAAAACCATGGATGATGGAAAAGTTCTGTAAAAAGATTTGAAATCAGCATAATAAAGTCACTTAGAATCAGGAATCTCTGTTTCGCGGGCTTATAGGTCGTGTTCCAAGGACATTTTGTCGTCCTATATCTTCTGTTTACTTGTTTTACCTCGCTTTATGTAACCTGTGAACATGCTGAACGCAGTATTCAGCGAAACGTCAGGACGACAAAATGTCCTTGGAACACGGCCTATAAGCCCGCGAAACAGAGATTCCTATTTCAACGCCGGTCGTGAAAGTCTACATTTTCACTTAGAATCACCTATTTTTTCCATTTAGCAGACAAAAGTTTAAATTTTGTTTACCAGTGTAATCTGATCTGGAGTCGATCGTGTAAAATTACGTCCGTAATGTCATTTTTTAAAGGTCTTTTTCTATTTAACTATTTCTGAGAACAACTTTCTTAACTTTTATTGAGAGAGCAAAGTTGAGAATTCTTTTGGTGAGCCTGTCATTGTTCATTCTGAGAATGTGGCCGTAGAGCTTCAATCGCCTTCTCCTGAAGGTGTTAGTGACCTTTTCAGCATGCTGATAAAGCTTCAGAGACTTCTGTTTCATCCAGATTCCTTCTGAGCGGACTGGACCAAGAATGTTCCTCAATATATTCCTTTCTTGTTTCTCTACGTCTTTACTAAGAGATCTGCCTCCAATGATCAAGTACAGGGTCATCGAAAAATAATGCCAACATTTAAAAAAATAATAGCACCGAAACCCTTTATGTTACACGTGTAATTCTTTCACTGAACGCCAGCTGGTTAAAGTAAGTTTTGTTTTGGACGGGACGTGACCTTGCTATGCACACACTGGATGCGCAGTAGCCAAGGTCGGCCGGGGGCGCGCGTGCCACTGACTGCACCGCCCGACGAACTGCACCTGATTACAAAGCTGTCATTCGATGGTTTAATCAGTTTAAGGAAACAGGGACTGTAGAGAAAAAATCTAGGCCAGTCCGACCACCAACATCAGCAGTGAACGCACGCTTTCGCAATGGCTGGATTGGTACGTGCAATCATTTCAGGACTAACTGTCAAGATGGCGGCAGAAATTCGCTCCCGCCGGTGCTCCCAATACCGAATTATTTTCTGCATACACAATGTTTTTAATGTAACCCCAGAAAAAAAACCAAAGGGGTGAGGTCAGGACTCCATTGGCGCGTGCACCCCTGGCCGACCTTGGCTACTGAGCATCTAGTGTGCGCATAGCAAGGTCACGTCCCCTCCAAAACAAAACTTACTTTAACCAGCTGGCGTTCAGTGAAAGAATTACACGTTTAACATAAAGGGTTTCAGTGCTAACATTTATTTAAATGTTGGCATTATTTTTCGATGACCCTGTACATAAGTGCGTCAGGTTTGATGACTGTGCTGTAATGTCTTATGTTGCGTTCTTCGATATTGATTTTTAGCCTACTTTTCACATTATGCAAAAATGAGGAAAAATTAGACTTACGACATCGATCCGGGAAAATGTGTGTCTGTCTGTCCTTCTGTATGTCTGTCTATCTGTCTCTCTGTGTGTGTCCCCTTAGCAACTCCTAACGGCTGCAGCAATCAAAACCAAATTTGGTATGAGTCAAGATCTATACCTGAATATCTCAAGACCATATTTGAAAAAAATGTCAGTGCTACCAACTGATGAAAAATCGCAATTGAAATTTGAGCTCCATGTTGCATATCTTGGAAGTTATGCCTGGGAGCTATTCTAAAATAATATATCAGTTTCATTTCCAGGAGGCCATTCATGGCAGTGTTGCATCCTAAGCCTGCTGATAGGTCCAATTTTTATATGCATATATCTTCTACACTATCAATTGGATTTCAACCAAATTTCGTATGTTTTATGTGTAAATAAACAGATATGACTGAGCGTATTCTCAAGAGCAACCAGGGCTGCCAACTGGTATTAAATGCTCACCCTATTTTTAGCCTATTTTCAATTTTGAAAAAAAAAATAGGCTTATGAGATCACCTTTTGTCCGTGTGTGTGTGAGTGTGTGTGTGTGAGGTGTGTGTGGGTCCCCCCCCCCCCTAATAAAATCTAAACGGCTGGAGCGATTTCAATGAAACTCGGTAAGTTCATAGCTCTATTCCCGGCGACCTCGACCGTGCCCTTCAAATTTTGTTACGTCTCACCAATCCAACATGGCGGCTGTGCGAAATATTTCACTAGCATTCAATATCTCCGAAACTATTACCGATATCGCCCTGAAATTGTGTACAGCGATAAAGGGCACTACTAGAAGTTCACCTATGAGACTTTCAAAAACCTGGTGACTACAAAACCAACATGGCGGTCAAGCGAAATTGAGACTTTTAAATAGACATTTCTCGCGATTTAACTATCCAAACGTAATGAAACTTGGTACAGCAAATGTTTATACACATTGTAATGCACTGGAGTCTAATTTAGTTCAGTTGTTTACATAACCTCAAAATGGTGGCTGTGCGAATTAATTCACTGACATTCTATATCTCCGAAACTATTACAGATATCATCATGCAATTTTGTACGGTGATAAAGGGTACTGATACAAGTTTACCTATGTATATTTCATAAACCTGTAAAGTACAAAACGAACATGGCGACCAAGCGAATTTGAAATATTTTAATAGACTTTTCTCGTGGTTTAACTCTCTGAGCGCAGTGAAATGTGGTACAGTAAATGATTTTGCAGATTGTATTGCACTGCCATCTAATTTAATTCAATTGTTTACATAACCTCAAGATGGCGGCTGTGCGAAATTATAAAATTAAGTTTTTATTCTTGTGTCGTAATCATGCGATCGAAGTGAAAGTTTGAATAATGAAGCTAGGCAATAATTGTCCTTGAATGGTACATAACTCTATGGCCTATACATATAACAATCCTAAATGGCGAGCTTCCGAAATATTTAGACGGTTCTCAATATCTATGAATCTTTTACAGCAACCAAACTAATTTTTTTATGTTCATAGAGACTATGAACATATGTTCACCTGTAGGACTTTCAGTAACCTGGTGAGCACAAATCCGCCATGGCGGCGACGCGAAGTATAAATATTTAAATGGACGTTTCTCGCGAATTAACTATCCGAGTGCCGTGAAATGTTGCACGTTAAATGCTTATACAAATGTTGATCCACTGGCATGTAATTTATTTCAATTGTTTGCATTATCACAAGATGGCTGATGTGCGTACTTTTAAAATCTCGTTCTTACTTCTTGTGTTCTAATCATGCGATTGAAGTTTGAATACCACACGTACATAATAATCTTAATGTAATAGTACAAAAATAAAAATCCATCCTGGCGACCATCTGAAATATTTAGACGGTTCTCAATATCTACGAATCTGTTACAGCAATTAAACTGAAGTTTTGTATGTTGATAGAGACAATTAACATGAGCAGGATATATGAAAATAGGCTGTATTGTTCTTCACGGAACTACTTGTTTTAAATCCAAATACCAATATATCAGAAAGGATGCAAGCTGACAATTTTAAACTATGCACACGTATATTACGTTACATTCTAGATTAATTTGGAGTAAATAATATACGTCAGTGCTACCAGCATGATTCTAAGCCTGCTGATTTGACGAATTTTTACATACGCGTACATGTAACTGCTATAATAACTAATGGATTTCATCATAAATTTGCACAACAATAGATCATAATATTTCAGGAAATTTCTGATCAACACATGCATGACATTGTTGCCAACATGATTTTACGCGCTGATAGATCCAATGTCTAACTGCATGTAACGCCCATTGGACTTCAACAATTTTTTATTCTGTATCTTAAGAGATGGAACTAAGAATATATTCAGTCACCAGGGCTGCCATCTTTAATGCTCTATTAGGCTACATTATGCCAGGTATATTTCGAACTAATTAGAAATTTAGTTTCGTCATTCTACTAGATAGGTCCATATAGATTAATTATTGGCATGAATCTTAAATTTTAATAAAT
Source organism: Meconema thalassinum (assembly GCA_946902985.2). NCBI lineage: Eukaryota > Metazoa > Arthropoda > Insecta > Orthoptera > Tettigoniidae > Meconema > Meconema thalassinum. The sequence goes on along the minus strand of OX336397.1, from coordinate 104,593,897 downwards.
GTAGGCTCTTTAGTTCGTCACGGAACTTGTTGTTGTTATATCTGTTCCAGGTGATTGAATAGGCCATTTGTTTTTTGAAATTCACTCTTTGTTTGCCTCACATTTCAATCCTGATGGCTGAATTGCTTCTCCTAAGTATCTTACTAGAATTTATTTACTTGATGCATTTTTACGAATCTAGTCTTTAGAGGTTTTCCATTTAGATAACGAGCGGATCCTTCCATGATACTTCTTCTTTAATCGTATCGGCCTACTAAGGACCACGTCATTTCAACTGTCTTCTGTGATGTTTACCCAGTGCTCCTTCATACGTTACCAGTGTTGCCCTTTGATTTCTTCCATCCATATCACTCCCGTCTTCAACTTTGAAAACCCTGGTGGTCGTTTAGTTTCTTCCTGAGGGGATTGCGTTCTTGAATACTTCACAGGTAATCTCCACTTTCCCCGGTCACGAAAACCAAGATTAACTGCCGAGGGGACCACGCGTCACCCCAAAATCTGCAGGCCAATTGGCTGGGCAGCGGTCGTTTGATAGGCCTGGGCCCTTCAAGGGCTGTAGTGCCACATGGTTAGGTTAGGTTAGTTAGTGAAGTAAAGGTTTCTTTCTCACAGACGTTGGGTTCTACCCACTTACCAATATATTTAATACTTCTCTGTCCATTTGATTTTTCCGTAGTTTAGTTTTAACTCTCTTGGTGCTGGCTTGATTTTACTTGTGAATTATTATTATTATTATTATTATTGATGCATTTATTGTGGCAAAGTTCGGGCTCTTGTCCCATAGAATACAAAAAAAAACCTGCCGGAAACGTGGACAAACGGAAAACAAATTCTGAACGGAGGTATTTCCTATTTAAAATGACACTGTAAACCGGAAAACTGCCTAACGCGAAAACGGAAATAAATTTCGGAACTGTATGCGTAAATAACCTGACTAAGACGGATTATCTGATCCATAATACAAAGCTATGAATTCAATTTTGAGTGCGACTGTACTTGCACTTAAGTCCTAGGAAACATTAACTCATTTTTCCTCAAGGATGCAGCAGGTTTGCTAAATTTCACAACATCTGTACCATTACTTCCTCCAAACCTCTTGTAATGCACACAGTTTCCTCCTGACAAATGAGAGTAGAAGTAAGAATAAAAGAAAACAGTGAACTGGAGTAATCTTTAAAGGCGTTCTTTTCATAGTGCAATGTATTTATTTACGTACTGTAATTCAGTGACAATGACTTCTAAATACAGTGGAACGTGGCTAATTCGAACTTCCATAATTCGAAATCTTCTTTAATTCGAATTTTTCTCTTGGTCCCTAGCATTTTATACACAATCAATGCTAAAAAATCGTGGTTAATTCGAATTATATTTTGGATAATTCGAAGTTTTTACGTGGAAAAAGCCGATCGGAAGCCAAACAGTTGAGTTAGGAATTCCCGAAATACGACAAACTTAGGCGTTCTTGTTTGAAAATAGAAATGACGTAAGTGATTCTGTTTTCCGTTTCTTAAATTTGTTAGATTCTTTTGTGATGGCCGAGAGACTTAATTGTAGGAAATAGGTAAAAATCTCAAACTTTTATGAAAAACTGTAGATTTCTCTAAGACTTAACGAGATTGCTGGATTACTACTATCGTTAAATCGGTGTATAGTACATTTTGGTTTCAATTTATCATTTGAAACTATTAAGGTTAATCACGGTACAGTTCTTATACAGTACCGCTGTCTGTTAATCTGCATTGTTGAACGTAAATAATTATGTAAACGTAATGCAATTTATTTTCTCTACCCTTTTCAAAGAACTTTCTTAATTCGAATTTTTGGATAATTCGAATTTTTTTTACTGGTCCCTTCAGGTTCGAATTATCCAAGTTCCACTGTATAAGGCACTTACACTGGAGGGGAAAATTTAAGTTATTGAAAAACATCAGAAAAACAAACGTCTGCCTAAATAATTAATTGTGTTGTTTAAAGTGGCAAAAACTCAAAATTATTTCATAGGAATCCTATGCGATAATGCAGTCTTTATTTGTAGTGTATTTTGTCTTATTAAAACTCGACCCTTTGTAAAACGGAAACCTGTGAAAACGGAATAATAAGTCCGAAACTATTCCGTTCCGCTTTACAAAGGTTTTACTTTACTAGAATTTAGCTATTAACTAAGCCAAATAAGTTAATAACAATTTATGAAGGTTTAAGCAAATTTTCACAATTAATGATTCGGGTAGTTAAGCCTTAACACATTGTTACAGGGGTGTTCAAAATTGATTATTTAGGGGCAAATGACCTCGCTGTTCTGTCCCCCAAGACAACAATAAATAACTAAACTTGATTGTCTATTCACTGCAATCTAAGCTGGCAACACTAACACATGAGATTTGTCTTCCGATTCTTTAGCCAGGGACAGTAGAAGCATCTCTGTTTATAAACAAGTGACTCACGTGATGAATTTTCAAAATATCGCTGGTTGATAACTAAAGAGATCTCGAGAAGAGGCACTCTAGGGTATGTATCAGTTATTCCAATTATCTAGAATGTCAGGTACTATACATGTGCAAAATTCAGAGCAGTTGGCTTGCATACTTTCTGATCTATTGGAATTAGGATGAAAGCAATAGAGAAAGCACTTATTAACAGTTGACAGCTTTGATGTCTCTCAAGAATACGTATAGGTATATCTGTTGGTATACAAAGCACATACAAAATTTGGTTGACATCCATTTGTTAGTATAGAAGTTATATGCATTTAAAATTAGACCTATCAGCAGGCATAGAATCATGTTGGCAACACTGTCATGTATGGGCTCCTGGAAATTAATCTGGAATGTTATAATCTATATGTGTGTCAATTTTGGAATAGTTCGCATACTTAACTTCTGAGATATCCAACATAGAGCTCAAATTTTAATTGAGATTTTTCAGCAGTTGGTAGCATTGATATTATTTTCAAATATGGCCATGAGATATTCAGATATCTTTCCTCATACTAAATTTGGTTTAGATAGCTGTGCAGCCATTTAGGAGTTGATAGGGGGGGGGATACACACAGACAGACAGACAGACAGAGAGACAGACAGAGAGACAGACAAGCATTTGCCCGAATCGATCTCATAAGTCTACTATTTCCTCATTTTTACAAATTGTGAAAAGTTGCCTCTACATCGCTACCAACGTAATTTACATTGATGAGTAAGGCTGTCCAATTTGTTTTCAAAACAAAAGATCGCCAGGGTCTGAAAAACTCAAGTGTGACAGTTTAGGGATAAAGATGACCCAAGCTCCTAGTTGAAGGGACAACCCATTTTGTTCTATTAGTAGGTCATGAGCACATGCTAGGATTCATGACCTGATCTATTGAATAGATCAGAGAGTTCCTTTTTCAGTCTAGACGGCATTCATTTCAAAATGTATAATCTCTTTTCTCTTTTTTCCCTTCTTATTCTACGTTTCTCCGCTCCTTAACGACTTCCTGATGTATATAAAGTTCTTCCATTCATTCCCAAGCCAAACTTCACTTTCTCTCTCGTTGTACGCAACGGGGAATTATTCAGTGAATAAATGTATCCAAATGAGTGCGCCATACCACGCCGTGTGCGATAGGGGAACTAACGAGCGGTTAGCTACAGAGCCGATCCACTCCACGATGCAGAACTTTATTTTATTTGAAAATTAATTTCTTTAATATTATTATTTATAATAAAATGCAGTGCCCTTTAATTACCTAGGAGAGTGGATAATGCACGACTCACAGGAAAATACAGCAATAGAAACGCGTATGCATAAATTATAATACAAAGGTGTTTTATATGACAAAAGATATACCTAGTATATAAGAAAAAAAACTTTACCTAGAACACTAAATTAAGGCACTATCAAACAGTGGTCAGACCTGAAACTCTGTAAGCGGCAGAAACACTTAATTAAGAAGATTTGGTGCGGCTTCGGTGGCGTAGTTGGTAGCATGCTGAACTTCTATGCCCAAGATCGCGGGTTCAAACTCGGCCGAAGCCGTCGGATTTTTTAAGAGCGTTAAAAATCCCTCAGTATGCCTTCCTTTGGAGGGGAAGTAAAGCCGGCGGTCCCATGTCATAGATTTATGGCATGTTAAAGAACCTTCCACTAATTACACCTGTGTGAAGCTAAATTGTATAGGTTAGGAATGTAAACAACGCCCTTAGGTTTCTACGTCCGTTGCCAAGAGCCGACTGCGGTGGCGTCTAGTAACTAAGTTCTGAACTAGGCCTAGTAGTCGTTAACGGTGGCAACTATTTGAAAAATTCAAAGTTGCAGTCCTTACTTGAATTAAAAAACAGATACACACACTAATACAGCCATCACAATTAACACCGGTTATCAGGCAGATTCTACACACACCCAAAGTACACGGGGCTACATGACCGCGTTGTCGCAGGCCCTAATCTGAGGAACCAACCAAGCAAGAAGATTTGGTGATTTAGACAAATTAGAGAAGACTGAAAGACGAATTCTGAGAAAAATACTGAAAGCTTAACGAAATAATAACGCAAAATATAGGTTACGACCAAATAGAGAGTTATATTTGAAATGTGGAACATTAACTGATGTAATGAAAAAGAGAAGATTACAGTTTTTCGGACACATTTATAGAATGGAAAATAGTAGACTAACTAAACAGATCTTCAACTTACTGAATTGTTACAAATTAAAACCCACATGGTTCATTGAAATTGACAAAGATTTGACAAACGCCAGAATTCAGACAGGCACAATAGCAAACAGATCACTCTTCAGAGAAGCTATTCAAAACGCAGAATTTCAAGAAAGAAGGAAAGAAAGAAAGAAAGATACAAACAACTCACAGAAAGTGGGCTCAAGAGGAGAAAGATTGACACTCTAGAAGGATGAAGGAAATTTGGAAACAAAGTGCAAAGTGCATTAACAAAACGTCAGCCAAAGAATATGAATCGACTACAGTATTTCAGCTCCCCTCACAACAAAGTATCGAGTCGTGTGCTTCACTCCTCTTCAGGCACTGGCTATGCAGATCGCACGCAGTTCAGTGAGAATATAATAATTTAATAATGCAGCCAAATGGTCAGTTATATACATACTCAATCAAGTTTATTCACAACAGAATTGATACAATGAAAAAATTCTATCTGTACAAAAAGATGATATATTGGCTTTCACGGCCAGTGAATTAGAACTCAGACATCTTTCTAGGTTCGTGTCATGTCTCCTGTGGGGTGTCGCCTAGGACACCAAGCTGGCTCATCAGCGTCAAGAAACAATGTCCTACGTAAATTCTCTGGTGCCGGATGGGGGACACAACCTAGCACGCTTAGAACAACTGCCTTGGCTCTATGCTACTCCACTGCAGAATATGCATGCCCTGTATGGTATACATCTAGTCACTCGAAGCAAGTAGACATCGCTCTGAACGACACCTGCCGACTTATCACCGGTTGCCTAAGACCTACGCCAACATAAAAAGTTTACTGCTTAGCCGGAATCTCCCCAGACGTGAAGTGGCAGCCCGAGTTGAAAGAACAAAGGCAGACAACTCAGAAAACCATCCTCTGTATGGGTACACACCATCAAATCAAAGGCTCAAGTTAAGGAACAGCTTCCTCCATTCAGCAAAAAGCCTCACGGAACCGTTCGAAAAAATTAGATTGACATCATGGAAAAGGAGAGTTAAAGACCTAGAAGACTGGATTATCCTTCATGAAAGTTTACCTCCGGGAGATGACAATGGATGGGTTTCTTGGAGAACACTGAACAGGTTGCGAAGTGGGGTAGGTAGGTCCAAGGTGAATTTGAAGAAATGGGGATACACTTCCGACACCACAATGTGCGAGTGCGGCGAAGAACAAACCATGGATCACCTTCTTGTATGCAGATTATCTCCTGCTAAGTGCACGATGAAGGACTTGATGGAGGCAACACCTGAAGCACGTGATGTGGCAAAATACTGGTCACATAGTATCATATAGTAGTATACTGACTGTTTTGATGAGATTGTATATAGTACCAGCTAAATACCATGTATGATGTAATTTTTCTTGAGACTGATGTTGCTTCTGACAAGATTAAATTAAATTAAATGACGTGATATCACTCACAGAGTTTCCCACACACGACAAACACAGTCCGCGCATGCCTCATGGAAACGTATGGTCCTACAACACTTGTGATGAAAACCATGCACTGCAAATCGGGTAACAAGATGTCTGAGCTGATAATTTGCTTCTTTCCTGTCCGTGCACTTCGAATCAGAGATAATTTCTAAGTTTATTGCTAGCAAACATGAACTATTGACATTTGGGCATGCGCGCACAACTATTCCGTTGTGCTGTTGGGGCAACAGCCAAGAGCAGAGCGAAGACATCACAGTGATTCTTCGTTCCACCGCAGAGCGGCAGCACTCGTAACACGAATTGAGAACGTGGCAGATGGCACCTGCTCGACCAGAGGTTCCCAACCGGTGGTACGCATGGCTGATACGATTGTTCACAAATACAGGAGCAGAATTCATCTGCATTTCCTGCTCTACCAATATTTTTTTGAAGAAAATGAAATATCTCCAATGCCAGATGTGGTTGCTGATATCATTGTTCACTTGGAAGCCCTTCAAGAAAGTTAATAAATATTTCTCCAAAGATTATTCCAAATCTGTCTGGATCAGAAATCAGAGAAAATATTTGTCATAATAGCAAATTGTGTAAATCCGTCTTGATAGAATAATTAAAAACACTTATCTACTATATATTTGTCAAATCTCAGAAACCACCGAACAGTTTGGAATGAAATTTGGTATGCAGCTTCCTCAAGGGCCGTAGGTGCTCGCTATGAAAGGTTTTCAAAATTTTCACTCGGGATCATGGTCAAACCGCGAAAACCGCGAAAACCGCGAAAACCGCGATTATTTGAACAGCTTTAATAATGCCTAAGACTATTGTTGCCAGGTAATGCGGGCTGCATCACGTCACCCCTACCAGATTTCTGGTGCTTTGCAGGCAGTGAGCTGTGTGGCAATGCTCAGTGTGTTCTTTACCGTCATAACCTGCACGTCAGTTTTGTCTGCGCTCCCGACTTTACCCATTTTCTCTGTTCGAACAGTACTTCTCTATAATTTCTGTTTGTACTTTGTACTTTCACCATCACTTCATAATCATCATATTGCAGTTCATTTCTGTTTGTACTTCGTACTTTCACCATCACTTCATAATCATCATATTGCAGTTCATTTCTGTTTGTACTTCGTACTTTCACAATCACTTCATAATCATCATATTGCATTATATATTAGCCTTTAGTTGATGTAGCTGTAGAGTTCCTTTGTTTGTTGGATTAGGTTCGTCGTTTTTCATAATTTCTTGGTAGTACTGTACCCGATACCTAGTTGAGGCTATCGGCTACGCCAGCAGACATTAAGCCGTAGTTGAGATTATGGGAAGAGTTATGAAAAGATAGCGCTCAGATCGAGTCAAGAGGAATGTCAAGATGACGTAGAAGGTCTAGGATTAAGAGGGCTCTGACAGCAGTCAAGCGGATGGAATTATGGATGGAAATATGAAGCTTTATTAAGATCTATATGGAACATGGTATTTAAACATCTCAGAAGATAAGATATAACAAGCATTATATATGGTAATAATTTGAAGGAAGTCAGATAACCCTTAAGTTATTTTATAACTTAATAGCCGAGATGATCGGGGTTCGAGATTATATTTGTGACGCAAGACCACAGAGGTGGGGGAGAACGTCACGTGACTGCGCCAGGGAGGTACAGGTCAATGCAGTCTAGAGACAGTCAGTCGAGCTCCGTGAGCAGAGGAGTTGAATACAGTTAGCAAGAGAGTTCAGTACAGCGAACAACGCAGTCGAATTCAGAGAGCGAGCGTATGGTAAGGTCGCGCAGCGAACAGCTTTTGTCACGGAAAGTGAAAGCGACAGTTTTAACTTCACCAAGCAGCGAACGAAAAGTAGGTCAGTGAGCCGGGCAGACACCCGCAGTAGGCAGCGTGAAGACCGGTTACAGAACCAGCTGTACGGGCCAAGCAAGCATGAGAAGGCCGGGGTTTTAGAACAGCATTGCGATAGTGGTTGGAGAACTTTATTTCAAGCTGCATTTCGGTAACGCAGAACAGCATAGCAGAGCGACATGGCGAGGCCAGCTTTAGGCGGAGATTATTCTAGCATTGCAGTAGGGACGAGCGGGTTATTTCCAATTTTATACGCAAGCATTATGACAGAAGCTGAACTTCATTACAACATTGAGTTGGAACGTTTATTCAGCATTTGAATTGTACAGGCAGATAGTTACGAGATACTGCATCTGTGAACTTCAACTGAATTAGTTTTTCAATGACATTACGACTATGCATTTCATAACGCATTCCAAGTAACTTTAACGATTTTTAGGCAAACAAAATGTTACAGGCATATGCACTTATGAACATTGGCTCGTGCATTAATGCAATTCTTTCTTATGCAGTGTTATAAATTACCGAGTACGAACACAGCTACAGGGTGTTTCATAAACTTAGACACTCTGATAAATAAATTTTATTTTCTGCAAGTGAGACTAAACCGCTGTGGAAATTGAACTTTCAACACTCAAACCGAACATTGTATAGGACAGTGGCGTAACGTAGAAGAGGAATATGGGGTCCGCTGTTTCTATGAACTTTTTCGTGAGGATTTGGACAATATCCGCTATGGATAACCAGAAGTTCATCATGTCGGAGTAAACTCAGACGGAGACGCGATGGCACCACAGAGCGATGGATTCGATTCCTGACGAGGAGGAGGTCCACCAGCTGATTCACTTGGGATTTGAAGGCAATCGTCATTGCGTGGGTGGAATGATATTCACGCCGATCTTTCGAGAAATTCATTACATAAGGAAAATCGACGATCTTTGAAATTTAATAACAGCTGATTATGAGAAGGTACTGTAAGAGTTATAACTTCCTGATACGATTATTTTCATGAATACTGGGCACACATGTATCTTTTTCTAATAGGAGTGATACGATTGTTTAGACATGGCTTTGACTTTATATGCTTCAAATTTTTGCTAGAATATGGCGTGACCATATGATATGGCAGGCATCATTATACGAAATTCTCACCATTGGTTGGCTTTATTAAGCAGATGTTTGGTCTTTTAGACATTTTTCCAGTAAGGATAGTTTTCATGAATAGTTTTTTTGTGTGACGAGTATTTCGAACTCGTGATCTGCAATTGATTATCTATATTACTTCGTCAGTTCATTGCATACTAGCGAGTGCGTATTATTCATCAGTAGGGATTTTTTCCATTGGATTGTTTGGAGATATTAAGATGTTATTCACTTAAGTGAATGAATATCGCTTTTATATGACAACTAGAGACTTGTTGATTCCGATCTGGTACATTCACTCATTTAGTCTTCGAGATGGGGTCTTTCGTATTTATACGATTGTATGGTGGTTACTCATCTTACCCATCGTTCAGGGCACTATCATGTTAGTCGACGGGGCGAGGTCTTTCGTATTTATACGATTGTACGGTGGTTACTCATCTTACTTGCCATTGAGGGACTCATTTTTATCATCCGAGTGTACATGAGATTGTAAGAGAATCAAACAAGGAACTACTAGTCACATATCAGTCGAATTTTTCTTAAATAAATTAAAGATAAATGTCAGCAGGGTTACATTTAGTAATTCTTGTTTGCCAATCCAATATTTTGTTGCTATACTCTTTTGAGAGTACTTTCAGTTTAACAGCTAGTACAGCTGATGCTTTTGATGATTTTTAGCCTACTTTTCACATTTTGAAAAAATGAGGAAAAAGTAGACTTATGAGATCGGGCAAATGTCTGTCTGTCTGTCTGTCTGTCCGTCTGTCTGTCTGTCCTTCTGTCTGTCTGTCTGTCTGGCTGTGTGTGTGTCCCCCCCTATCAACTCCTAAACGGCTGCAGCAATCAAAACCAAATTTAGTATGAGTAAAGATGTGCACCGGAATATCTCACGTCCATATTTGAAAATGATGTCAGTGCTACCAACTGCTGAAAAAACGCACTAGAAATTTGAGCTCCATGTCCGATATCATGCAAGGTATGCTTGGGAGCTATTCCAAAATTGGCACACATGCAGATAATATTATTTCAGTTTAATTTCCAGGAGGCCAACAATGACAGTGTTGCCAAAATAATTTTAAGCCTTCTGATAGGTCCAATGTTTAAATGCATGTTACTCCTACACTATCAATTGGATTTCAACCAAATTTTGTATGTAACATCTGTACATAAACAGATATGGCTGAGCATATTCTTAAGAGCCAACAGGGCTACCAACTGTTAATAATTGCTCTCTCTATTTTTTTTATCCAAATACCAATATATCAGGAAGTATGCAAGCCAACAGCTTTACACTATGCACACGTATATTCTGACATTTTAGATTAATCTGGAGTAACTTATATACGTCAGTTCTACCAACATGATTATAAGCCTGCTGATAGTACCAATTTTTAAATACATGTAACTTCTATACTATCAGTTGGATTTCAACCAAATTTCTTATGTGCTATGTGTACCATAACAGATATGACTATAAGTATTGTTAAGAGCAATCAGGGCTGCCAACTGTTAATAAATGCTGTCTATATTGTTTTTACCCTAATATCAATATATCAGAAAGTATGCAAGCCAACAGCTCTATACTTTGCACACGTATAGCACCTGACATTCTAGATTAATTCGGAGTAATTAATGCAAGACAGTGCTGCCAACATGATTCTATGCCTGCTGATATGTCCAATTTTAAAATACATGTAACTTCTATACTAACAAATGGATTTCATCCAAAATTGGCACAACAAGATATCATAATATTTCAGATTATTTCTGACCAGCACACGCATGGTATTGTTGGCAACATGCTTTTACGCGTGCTGATAGATCCAGTGATTAACTGCATGTAACGTCCATTGGACTTCAACCAAATTTTTTATTCTGTACCTTAAGAGATGGAACTAAGAATATATTCAGTCACCAGGGCTGCCAACTGTAGTGCTCTATTAGGCTACATCATACCAGGTATATTTTGAATTAATTAGATATTTCGATATTACCAACTTAATTTTGTCATTATTCTAGATAGGTTCATATACTGTAGAATAATCATTGGCATGAAAAGTAGGCTGTATAGTTCTTCACGGAACTTCTTGTTATAATTGTGTTTGATACCTTTGAGAAGGATTTAAAGTAATTGAATCTTGTAAGATGAATCATTCATGGTCAGATTTATTTTAAGGCAGATTAGTATTGCAGATTTTGATATGAGAGATTATAGCACATTGGTGTTTTTCTGTGATGTGAATTATGAGAATTGTAAGAGAATTTATGCTATTTGAAAGCAGATCTTGAATTACTAAGGTAATATTTTTTTTCAATTGTTTAAGAAGTTGTCTAGATGTGATCAGATTAATTACAGTTATTGGAGATTGTGTGCGTTGATAATTTGAAGCCAGTTATATATTTTTTGAAGATCATGCAACATGGTTAAGTGAAGTTTGTGATAGGCATTTTGTGGAAGTTGCCAAGTGATAGTTGCAATGTTGCTAATGTATTTTGAGGCAGACATGAGGTTGTCGAACCCAGTCTAGCGTAATTGTTGAGATTCATGCTGTATGTGCTGAATGTTTATGGAGTTTTGTGGAATAATTGTGGTATTCAAACGTGATATTTGAAGAAGTGAGGATATATAATATAGTTGTGGATAGTCAGATCCAACGTGATGTCGTGAAGGCAATAATATTTTTGGCATGATAATTAAATACGAGATATAACTTGGAAGTGATAAAACTGTAAGACAACGTTCTATAACCCATATTAAACAATTTGTTAGGAAATTAAACAAATAAATAAAGTTGATAATACAAGATTTTCTGAGAATAATAATTAATGAAATAATAATCTGAAATTTAAGCATAATAATGATCTGACCTAATGAAATAAAAATCAGAATGACTAGATGAAATAATAAAAATCTGAATAACCAGAAGAATAAAATTTAAATAAATTAATACATTAAATTTTGGAATAAATCAATGAATTAAATAAATGGATGAATTAAAGATTGAATAAATAAACTGATTTAAATAAATTAATAGACGATTGAATAGATGATGAATAACTGAATTAGAAGGTGATAATTAATTAAAGAAGCTGATGATTAATGAATTTATATGGATTAAAAATAAATTTAATTGAGATATAATTTAAGAAATTGCAACTTAAGTTGAGGAATTAAACAATTTGTATTGATGATTTAAGATGATTTAATCTGAAGTAGATGATAAAATAAGAGTGTGTGAATAATTAGAAAGCATAATGAAGTAATGATAATAATTTTCATTTAAATGATTTAATGGTGATGAGTTAATGATTCTGACAGGAATATGTTGAATTTTGAGATGAGAATTAATGTGAGAAATATTTAACTTTGATGATGATGATGATTGTGACCAATGAGCAGTGGATTTTCTGTAATTCACGAACAAGCAATTATTAATTACAATGTAAATAGTGTAAATTAATTATTCGATGTTTAGGAGCATTTTTCTAACGTATTCAACATTTGAATTATGCCATGCAAGCCATAAATTGCGTGATATTTAAAATATGTGATTATAATATGTGTATGTTTAGACAGATTAATAATATTTTCAAATCCACATTCATGATGTTAATTTAAAGAGAAATTAGGTCTCAGGTATCACAAATGTCAGTGACGAAAGACATAGTGCTTCGGTGATCCTGAGAACCCAAGAGAACTTTATAGATTTTTCACCTTTTATGTGGATTAAATACTTTTGATTAGAAAAGAGATGGTTCGATTTTTGGACAATGACAATTTAACGTTGGCATTCGACCATGCTCTCAGGTAGGATGAATATTTAAAATGTCTGTCTGACTATCAAAGTGAAATAAATTTGTTTTTATCTTAATTGTGATCTGATGATGGTGTGATTTTCCTTTTTCTTTCCTTGTCTTGATTAAGGCTTAACCGGAAAGGATGTGGTTTGCTAGGAATTCAGTTGATGGCGCCCATTTATATTTGCATTTTGTATTAAACTTAAGCCCGTAACGACCCTAGAGATACTTTGTCTCGTGTTACCCACTGCTTTTTCGATATCTCAGCTGAATTTCCGACACATTCCTTATTTGACTAGAGGTTCATTTAACTCCGCTCTGTCCTGGAACGCCAGGAATGCGATGTAATAGCAGATGGGTCATCGCATCCCCAGGAAGAACGGGTACAGTGAGAGAGAGGGAGAATTGGCGCCCAACGTGGGGATCGATTTTGTTTATTCTATGGAATCACATCAGATTTAGATCACGGAGAGATTGATCTCAAGTTCATTTAATTGTGTTATAAAATTTATTAAACTTAGTCAGACAATATATTTGTGTGCCCATTCCAGTGTTCATGTTAATCGTATTAGTATTATATCATGTTAGTTATAAGTCATTTTTCCTATACCCAAGTGAATGCAGGAATTAGACATTGTGAAGTGTTGTTGTCTAACGTCTCTGAATAAAACGTCTATTGAAAATATAATGATGTTGCCGGAAGATTTAGCTAAGGTGTTAGGTGAGTTACAGAGTGGCATGTCTGGTATTGCAGAAACTATTTCTAAAATGGAAACGGAAGTTAAAGAACAGATAAATAGTTCAGAAGCTAGGTTAGAAGCTAGATGTAAAGAAAATGTGCAATCATTACAGACTAGTAATGAAGAAAATTTAAAGTCATTAGAGACTAGGTTACAGTCAAATAGTGAAGACAATTTAAAGTCATTGGAGACTAGATTACAGACTAGTAGTGAAGCTAACTTGAAGGATAGTTTTAAATCATTAGAAGAAAAGCTACAGTCAAATAGTAAAGATGAGTTGATGTTATTGGAGACTAGATTACAGACTAGTACTGAAAGTCATTTGAAAGCTAGTGAAGCTAACTTGAAGGATAGTTTTAAATCCTTGGAAGAGAAATTACAAGCTCGTAGTGAAGAAACTAACACAGAGTTAGAAAAAAAGTTAACTAGGTTAGAGAATAGATTAACTTTAAAGAATAATGAGGTGCTTAAGACTTTACAATTAGATATAATTGCAGTAAATATGAAAGGAGAGGAAAATGTTCAAATATTAAGAAAGAATATTATTGAATTAGAAAGTAGAGGAGAAGAAAACATTCTTACTTTAAGAACAGACGTTATGTCTGTACAGCAAAACATTAAATCGGATGTATCGAAGTTGATATTCGACATCGATGGTTTAGTGGCAGATGTAGGCAAAATTAAAGAGTGGTCTACCGAAGTATCTTTCGAAACTAAAATCAAAGGTCTAGAGATGAATCTAGGTAATGAGATCAAAGATTTAAAGTCAGTTATTGGGACCATTAAAGAGGAAGTCTTAGGAGAGGTTAATTCTAATTTAAAATCATTAGAGAATCAATTGCAGAAAGATATTAGGAAAATGGATGATGATATAGAGCAAAAGGTTAATGAAAACTTAGCTTTATTCAAAAATAGAGTCGGTGCAATCGAGGAAGAACGGTATAGTGAGGTCGATGCCGAAGCAAAAGAAAAACGTGCAGGATTAGATGAGAAATTAATCGCAGGTATGGCAAACTTAGAAGCGAGATTTACGGAGAACAAGGAAGCGATGAAGATAGATTCAACTCTATTTAGGACAGATGTTTATCTGTTAAAGGAACAAGTCGCGTCAGTAAAGAATACATGCGAAGACAAGATAGACAAGTTGAAAAGCGATTTAGAAGAGTGTAACAAAACGCAGAATGTTACGTCGTTAGATGAGTTGAAGACTCAGGTCAAGACCGTAGAGAAATTGGCAGAAGATAGGATGACTAAACTAGAATCGATGATTAATAGTTTCACAAGTCAAAATATTACATCAGGGGAATATCGATAAATCAGACAGCGATAGACCGCAGTACGAGTAATCAAGAGGTTAGCATGGGAGAAGACCGTCAAACGCAACCGAATGTGACATTCGAAAGGGCAAGTTCAACCCCTCAGGATAATCCGAATTCGAATAGGAGTACGTTGGGTACAAGTGAACGATACTCAGGTCCAGTTACCATTATCAGAAATCTGGATGACAAGCCGAGGAAGTTTTCAGAAAACACAGGAGTCACACCAGTCGAATTTCTGCGAGATATTCGCGACTACATGGCGGAACATAGAGTAGCCAAGGAGAGAGAACTAAGGATAGTCGAACGCGCCTTAGACGGGCCTGCGTTAACTTGGTTTAGAGCATTCAGAAGCAATTTTTCGAATATGGAGCAATTTGCAATAGCATTCTTAAGAAGATTTTGGAGTGCAGAGGATCAGCTGAACGTATGAGCAGAAATGTACTCGAAGCGTTATTCTACGTCACATCCGACGCATTATGCCAATTATTTTACTTCACAATTGGCTAAATTACAGTTTCTGATTCCTCCATTGCCAGAAGAAGAGCTTTTGCAAGCTATAGCGAGACAGTTACCGATTGAGGTACAGCGATCACTCATAACGTCGGGAGCAAACACACTTGAGCACTATGACGACATTTTACGGCGATTAGACTATACAAGCGCTCAAGTTACACCTAGAAATGCAAGAAACGACAATCGAAACACGCAAGAGGTGAATGCGGTAGTCGTTGATAACGCAGCTCAGACGGACAGAAGAGATTCCTGGGAAAACAGAAGGAACGAAGGAAATCGAGGAAACATCCGTAACGTTCGTGGAAATGGTCGATATAGAGGACCATATGAGAGGCCATACGATCAGGAAGCAAGAGACAGCCGATACAGAAATTATAATCAGAATTCCAGATATCAAGATAGGAATCGATACAACATCAGATATCGTGGTAGAAACAACTGGAGCCAAGGTCAACAGTATAATCGGAACGACAGGCAGGATGGCCGAAGAAATGAGCCAAATGAAAGACGAGATAATCGTGAATATGAGAGATCGAGGCAAGAAAGTAGACAGCCTAGTGCACCACCCGAGGAGACAGTCAGAGATGTCAATCGAGCAAGCACGAGTAATGAAGGAAGAAACAGACGTCAAAGTAATACAGAATCAAGATGCTAATCATTGGAAATCAATCATCATTGTAGAGAGTCAGAAAGTACCATCATGCTGAATAAGAGGATTGCAGAGCTATCGTGTACATGTGTTATGTATAGAATGCCTGAGAGTGTATTTTTTTCTCAATCCTGATAAAAAAGGAGATGTACGGGAGAGATATACCCGATACCTAGTTGAGGCTATCGGCTACGCCAGCAGACATTAAGCCGTAGTTGAGATTATGGGAAGAGTTATGAAAAGATATCGCTCAGATCGAGTCAAGAGGAATGTCAAGATGACGTAGAAGGTCTAGGATTAAGAGGGCTCTGACAGCAGTCAAGCGGATGGAATTATGGATGGAAATATGAAGCTTTATTAAGATCTATATGGAACATGGTATTTAAACATCTCAGAAGATAAGATATAACAAGCATTATATATGGTAATAATTTGAAGGAAGTCAGATAACCCTTAAGTTATTTTATAACTTAATAGCCGAGATGATCGGGGTTCGAGATTATATTTGTGACGCAAGACCACAGAGGTGAGGAGAACGTCACGTGACTGCGCCAGGGAGGTACAGGTCAATGCAGTCTAGAGACAGTCAGTTGAGCTCTGTAAGCAGAGGAGTTGAATACAGTTAGCAAGAGAGTCCAGTACAGCGAACAACGCAGTCGAATTCAGAGAGCGAGCGTATGGTAAGGTCGCGCAGCGAACAGCTTTTGTCACGGAAAGTGAAAGCGACAGTTTTAACTTCACCAAGCAGCGAACGAAAAGTAGGTCAGTGAGCCGGGCAGACACCCGCAGTAGGCAGCGTGAAGACCGGTTACAGAACCAGCTGTACGGGCCAAGCAAGCATGAGAAGGCCGGGGTTTTAGAACAGCATTGCGATAGTGGTTGGAGAACTTTATTTCAAGCGGCATTTTGGTAACGCAGAACAGCATAGCAGAGCGACATGGTGAGGTCAGCTTTAGGCGGAGATTATTCTAGCATTGCAGTAGGGACGAGCGGGTTATTTCCAATTTTATACGCAAGCATTATGACAGAAGCTGAACTTCATTACAACATTGAGTTGGAACGTTTATTCAGCATTTGAATTGTACAGGCAGATAGTTACGAGATACTGCATCTGTGAACTTCAACTGAACATAATTTTTCAATGACATTACGACTATGCATTTCACAACGCTTTCCAAGTAACTTTAACGATTTTTAGGCAAACAAAATGTTACAGGCATATGCACTTATGAACATTGGCTCGTGCATTAATGCAATTCTTTCTTATGCAGTGTTATAAATTACCGAGTACGAACACAGCTACAGGGTGTTTCATAAACTTAGACACTCTGATAAATAAATTTTATTTTCTGCAAGTGAGACTAAACCGCTGTGGAAATTGAACTTTCAACACTCAAACCGAACATTGTATAGGACAGTGGCGTAACGTAGAAGAGGAATATGGGGTCCGCTGTTTCTATGAACTTTTTCGTGAGGATTTGGACAATATCCGCTATGGATAACCAGAAGTTCATCATGTCGGAGTAAACGCAGACAGAGACGCGATGGCACCACAGAGCGATGGATTCGATTCCTGACGAGGAGGAGGTCCACCAGCTGATTCACTTGGGATTTGAAGGCAATCGTCATTGCGTGGGTGGAATGATATTCACGCCGATCTTTCGAGAAATTCATTACATAAGGAAAATCGACGATCTTTGAAATTTAATAACAGCTGATTATGAGAAGGTACTGTAAGAGTTATAACTTCCTGATACGATTATTTTCATGAATACTGGGCACACATGTATCTTTTTCTAATAGGAGTGATACGATTGTTTAGACATGGCTTTGACTTTATATGCTTCAAATTTTTGCTAGAATATGGCGTGACCATATGATATGGCAGGCATCATTATACGAAATTCTCACCATTGGTTGGCTTTATTAAGCAGATGTTTGGTCTTTTAGACATTTTTCCAGTAAGGATAGTTTTCATGAATAGTTTTTTGTGTGACGAGTATTTCGAACTCGTGATCTGCAATTGATTATCTATATTACTTCGTCAGTTCATTGCATACTAGCGAGTGCGTATTATTCATCAGTAGGGATTTTTTCCATTGGATTGTTTGGAGATATTAAGATGTTATTCACTTAAGTGAATGAATATCGCTTTT
Organism: Meconema thalassinum; assembly: GCA_946902985.2. Lineage (NCBI taxonomy): Eukaryota > Metazoa > Arthropoda > Insecta > Orthoptera > Tettigoniidae > Meconema > Meconema thalassinum. Next base: position 104,575,609 of record OX336397.1, on the reverse strand, counting down.
ATATGACAACTAGAGACTTGTTGATTCCGATCTGGTACATTCACTCATTTAGTCTTCGAGATGGGGTCTTTCGTATTTATACGATTGTATGGTGGTTACTCATCTTACCCATCGTTCAGGGCACTATCATGTTAGTCGACGGGGCGAGGTCTTTCGTATTTATACGATTGTACGGTGGTTACTTATCTTACTTGCCATTGAGGGACTCATTTTTATCATCCGAGTGTACATGAGATTGTAAGAGAATCAAACAAGGAACTACTAGTCACATATCAGTCGAATTTTTCTTAAATAAATTAAAGATAAATGTCAGCAGGGTTACATTTAGTAATTCTTGTTTTCCAATCCAATATTTTGTTGCTATACTCTTTTGAGAGTACTTTCCGTTTAACAGCTGGTACAGCTGATGCTTTTGATGATTTTTATAATTGTGTTTGATACCTTTGAGAAGGATTTAAAGTAATTGAATCTTGTAAGATGAATCATTCATGGTCAGATTTATTTTAAGGCAGATTAGTATTGCAGATTTTGATATGAGAGATTATAGCACATTGGTGTTTTTCTGTGATGTGAATTATGAGAATTGTAAGAGAATTTATGCTATTTGAAAGCAGATCTTGAATTACTAAGGTAATATTTTTTTCAATTGTTTAAGAAGTTGTCTAGATGTGATCAGAGTAATTACAGTTATTGGAGATTGTGTGCGTTGATAATTTGAAGCCAGTTATATATTTTTTGTAGATCATGCAACATGGTTAAGTGAAGTTTGTGATAGGCATTTTGTGGAAGTTGCCAAGTGATAGTTGCAATGTTGCTAATGTATTTTGAGGCAGACATGAGGTTGTCGAACCCAGTCTAGCGTAATTGTTGAGATTCATTCTGTATGTGCTGAATGTTTATGGAGTTTTGTGGAATAATTGTGGTATTCACACGTGATATTTGATGAAGTGAGGATATATAATGTAGTTGTGGATAGTCAGATCCAACGTGATGTCGTGAAGGCAATAATATTTTTTGGCATGATAATTAAATACGAGATATAACTTGGAAGTGATAAAACTGTAAGACAACGTTCTATAACCCATATTAAACAATTTGTTAGGAAATTAAACAAATAAATAAAGTTGATAATACAAGATTTTCTGAGAATAATAATTAATGAAATAATAATCTGAAATTTAATCATAATAATGATCTGACCTAATGAAATAAAAATCAGAATGACTAGATGAAATAATAAAAATCTGAATAACCAGAAGAATAAAATTTAAATAAATTAATACATTAAATTTTGGAATAAATCAATGAATTAAATAAATGGATGAATTAAAGATTGAATAAATAAACTGATTTAAATAAATTAATAGACGATTGAATAGATGATGAATAACTGAATTAGAAGGTGATAATTAATTAAAGAAGCTGATGATTAATGAATTTATATGGATTAAAAATAAATTTAATTGAGATATAATTTAAGAAATTGCAACTTGAGTTGAGGAATTAAACAATTTGTATTGATGATTTAAGATGATTTAATCTGAAGTAGATGATAAAATAAGAGTGAGTGAATAATTAGAAAGCATAATGAAGTAATTATAATAATTTTCATTTAAATGATTTAATGGTGATGAGTTAATGATTCTGACAGGAATATGTTGAATTTTGAGATGAGAATTAATGTGAGAAATATTTAACTTTGATGATGATGATGATTGTGACCAATGAGCAGTGGATTTTCTGTAATTCACGAACAAGCAATTATTAATGACAATGTAAATAGTGTAAATTAATTATTCGATGTTTAGGAGCATTTTTCTAACGTATTCAACATTTGAATTATGCCATGCAAGCCATAAATTGCGTGATATTTAAAATATGTGATTATAATATGTGTATGTTTAGACAGATTAATAATATTTTCAAATCCACATTCATGATGTTAATTTAAAGAGAAATTAGGTCTCAGGTATCACAAATGTCAGTGACGAAAGACATAGTGCTTCGGTGATCCTGAGAACCCAAGAGAACTTTATAGATTTTTCGCCTTTTATGTGGATTAAATACTTTTGATTAGAAAAGAGATGGTTCGATTTTTGGACAATGACAATTTAACGTTGGCATTCAACCATGCTCTCAGGTAGGATGAATATTTAAAATGTCTGTCTGACTATCAAAGTGAAATAAATTTGTTTTTATCTTAGTTGTGATCTGATGATGGTGTGATTTTCCTTTTTCTTTCCTTGTCTTGATTAAGGCTTAACCGGAAAGGATGTGGTTTGCTAGGAATTCAGTTGATGGCGCCCATTTATATTTGCATTTTTTTTATTAAACTTAAGCCCGTAACGACCCTAGAGATACTTTGGCTCGTGTTACCCACTGCTTTTTCGATATCTCAGCTGAATTTCCGACACATTCCTTATTTGACTAGAGGTTCATTTAACTCCGCTCTGTCCTGGAACTCCAGGAATGCGATGTAATAGCGGATGGGTCATCGCATCCCCAGGACGAACGGGTACAGTACATAGTTAGTTATAATGAAATGTAGATTTTGGTAAAAGAAAATTACCTCTACCAACGTTAATTTTGTTAAGTTAGGCTAGGTCTATTCCATTTATCAGGGTTTTTAAAGTAGAGATTTCTTTTTACGTAAGGTGTATTCCAGTTTTTATTACTCAAGGGAGGTTATTCTTCTTATTTTTGGTATTTGCTGTTCATTGTTTGTTTTCACCATGGCTGCAGTAGAAATGTTAGAGGTGGATGGCACCCAAGTTCCCCATCAAGTCTATAAAATTCCCGGAGATGGTGCCTGTCTCTTCTCTTCTCTATCTTACGCAATGTATGGCAACATATCACATGCACGTACAGTGCGTGCTGACATTGTCAGACACGCCTCTAACAACTGGAAAAGACTGCAGGGGTATTCTATGACACGAAATTGCCAGCCTTGCATAAACAAGACTGAATATGTATCTGTTATGTCTATGCCTTACACATACGGTACATCATTCGAATTGCAAGTAGCGGCAGAGATTTATCCTTTCCAATTCCAGGTCTACTGTAATCGTGTACTCCGAACTGGAAATACGTATGGTTCTGCAGCTTCTGTTAAAAGGTTTAGGTTTACGGGAGTGTTCACGCAGGGACATTTTGATGTTTACGAGCCATTCACGCCTACAATTTTACAATGTGAATACCCGCTTCTCATTCAACCTTCTTCATTAACATCTTCTCCTTCTACCGCGAAAATTCTCCTCGAGTCAGTGCCTCAAACTAAAACAAATAGAGGTTAAAAACGTAGAAAACGATTTACTTACAACGTCCGTAAAAACAATTACATAAAGCTGTAAACAAATACGTGAAAGAACAGGCTGCAGTAGAAATGTTAGAGGTAGATGACACCCAAGTTCTCCATCAAGTCTATAAAATTCCCGGAGATGGTGCCTGTCTCATCTCTGCTCTGTCTAACGCAATGTATGAAAACATATCACATGCACGTACAGTGCGTGCTGACATTGTCAGACACGCCTCTAACAACTGGGAATGACTACAGGTGTATTCTATAACTCGAGATTGCCAGCCTTACATAAACAAGGCTGAATATGTATCTGTTATGTTTATGCCTTACACATACGGTACATCATTCGAATTGCAAGTAGCGGCAGAGATTTATCCTTTCCAATTCCAGGTCTACTGTAATCGTGTACTCCGAACTGGAAATACGTGTGGTTCTGCAGCTTCTGTTAAAAGGTTTAGGTTAACGGGAGAGTTCACGCAGGGTCATTTTGATGTTTACGAGCCATTCACGCCCCCAATTTTACAATGTGAATACTCGCTTCTATTTAGCCTTCTTCATTAACATCTTCTCCTTCCACCGCGAAAATCCTCCTCAAGTCAGTGCCTCAAACTAAATCAAATAGAGGTTCAAAACTTAGAAAACGATTTACTAACAACATCCGTAAAAAACTATTAAATAAAGATCTAAACAAATACGCGAAAGAACATCCTGAAGTAAACCTTAGGGCAGTTAAGAAGTATGTTGAAAGAAATTAGAAAGTCAATAGGGATGCAGTGGCCAAATATACAAAGAGCCACCCAGAAGTAAATAGGGATGCAGTGTCAAAATATACAAGGAGCCACCCAGAAGTAAATAGGGATGCAGTGGCCAAATATACAAAGAGCCACCCAGAAGTAAATAGAAAGGCTGTTGTTGTTACACATAATTTTAAAAGAGCTCAAGATTCTTCCAAGGACAGTATTAAAAATGTCCGGCTTTCAATATAATCCACAAACTGATTATTCTGCGAACAAAACATTGAATATTGGCTCTCAGGTGGTTTGTACATTTTCCAAAGCCAAGAAATTGAAGGATGAATCTCCTGGAGTGTGTTGCAGTAATGGAAAAATACAGCTTCCTCCAATCCAACAGTATCCTGAACCCTTGCGCAGCCTCCTTAACCATCAGCATCCAGAATCAGAATACTTCCTGTCTAATATACGTAAATATAATAGTTGTTTTCAAATGACATCCATTGGTGCAAAGGAAGTGAAAGAAGGCAATTGCATGCCAACTTTTAAAGTGCAAGGGCAGGTATACCTTCGAATCGGGAGCTTATTACCATCATCTGAACAGCAGCCTCAATTTCTACAAATTTACTTTGTTGGAGATGAAGACATAGAAAAAACATCCGATGTGGCATCTTCCCTGACGTTAAACCTCAGATAGTTCTCCAATTGCAGGATCTGTTACACAAGCATAATAGATACATTCAGGATTTTATAACAGCAATTGAATCAGTTCCTGATGGCAATCAATACTTCCGAGTGGTTATCAAAGCTGACAAAAGACCTCTTGACGAGCACAAAGGCCGCTATTACGCCCCTAGCAATAAGGAATTGGCGGTTTTAATTGCTGGTTAGGAGTTCGAGAACAGGGATATTGTACTCCACGGCAGAGATAGCAGGTTGCTTCGTATTAGTGAAACACATCGCGCGTATGATGCTCTGCAATATCCGCTTATGTTCTGCCGTGGAGAAGATGGCTACTGCATTAATATCCCTCAACGTCACAACAGCACTCAAGCACCTTTGAAGAAGACTGTGTCTGCCGCTAACTTTTACAGCTTCAGAATATTTGAGCGTCAGGGAGATAATTCTTATCTTTTGTTATTTCGCAATCTTCTCAATCAGTTTCTGGTTGATATGTATGCAATGATTGAGACAGAGAGACTACTTTGGATTCGCATCAATCAGAAAAAGTTGAGAGGCGAGGAATATGTGCACCTGAAGGATGCAATGAGTAAAGCTGACAGCCGTTGGCAGATATTGGTAAAATGATCGTCTTGCCGTCGACTTTCACTGGAGGCCCGCGCAATATGCATGAACGCATGCGCCATTTTGGACGTCCTGATTTTTTATAACATTCACCTGCAATCTAAAATGGTCCGAAGTAGTCGAGCACCTGAAGCAAGGTCAACAACCTCAAGATAGGCATGATTTGGTAGCGCGGGTATTCAATTCGAAAGTCAGGCACATGATAAGACTTCTTAATAAGGGTTGTATCTTTGGTCCTTCAAGGTGTCACATGTATTCCATTGAATGACAAAAGCGAGGATTAACTCACGTTCAAATACTTCTGTGGCTGGAAGAAAAGCTAAGGCCTGAAGAGATCGACAAGGTGATCAGTGCTGAGATTCTGACCCAAAGCTTGACCCTGCTCTCCATGAGATTGTCAAGGCAACCATGATCCACGGTCCATGTGGAGTTCTCAGCAGGAGCTCGTCTTGCATGGTGGAAGGAGTATGCAACAAGAAGTACCCCAGACCACTCATCAAGGAAACCCAAGCCGGGGAAGATGGATATCCCATATATCGCAGGCTTCCCACTTCGGAGGAGGGGGTTTCTATTATTAAAAAAGGAGTGGAAATTGACAATAGCTGGGTGGTACCCTATAACCCCGTCCTATCTCGCGCCTTCTCAGCTCATATCAATGTTGAGTACTGCAATTCTGTAAAGTCAATAAAATACATTTGCAAGTATGTTAACAAAGGTTCAGACCAAGCTACTTTTAGCATCCGAGAGTTTGACGAAGTTGCGAGATATGAATCAGGACGCTACATCAGCAGCTCAGAGGCGGCTTGGCGCATATTCTGCTTCCTCATACATGAACGCTATCCTTCGGTCATGCAACTTGCCGTCCACCTCGAGAACGGCCTGTGGGTTTACTTTAATGAGGACGACGTTCGTGATCAGTTAAACAGCCTTCCAAACACAACTCTTCTTGCTTTCTTCGAACTATGCTGATCCGATAAATTTGCTTCAACACTTTTATATTGTGAAGTTCCATCTTATTTCGTTTGGAAAGGTAATAAGTTTTGTAGAAGGAAACAAGAAAAGCCAGTCCCAGGTTATCCTGGTTTGAAAAAAGATCAGACCCTTAGCAGAGTTTACACCGTTCACCCTGATAATGCCGAGTGCTATTACCTCCGCCTCCTTTTACATAAAATCGCTGGCCCTCAGTCTTTTACTGATCCCAAAACCGTGACAGGGGTGGTTCAACCAACATTTCAAGCGGCATGTAAAGCACTTGGCTTGCTAGAGGATGATGCGCACTGGGACCGTGCACTAGAGGAATCGTCCTCCACCGACTCTCCCCACAAGATAAGCGAGCTGTTTGACATCTTACTGGTGATTTGTCAAGTGAGTGATCCCATCATGCTCTGGAAAAACACAAAGGCAGCCTCGCGGAAGATGTGGTGAGAGAGGTTCAGAGGCAGTGTGCTGATGTCAACCTGGTCGTGGGATTTATCAACAACAGGTGTCTGGTGCTTCTTGAGGATTTAGTACTAACATGTCTGGTCAACAACTAGAACGCTTTGGACTTCAGTCGCCTTCTAGAGAACAAGACTCCGTCGTTGTTCACCGAGAATATGTCAGTGAACTATCTTACGACACAATTAAGTTGTCCAAATTGGTTGCTGATAATGTTCCAAAATTGAACAACGAGCAGAGATTGCCCTATGACGAAATAGTTCGAAGTGTTGTTTCAGAATGTGGTCAGCTCTTTTTTCTAGATGCACCAGGGGGAACTGGCAAAACCTTCCTGATTAATCTCCTGCTCAGTACATTTAGAAGCCGACAGAACATTGCCATCGCAGTCGCCTCCTCTGGTATTGCAGCATTCCTACTGGATGGTGGAAGAAGAGCTCATTCTGCTTTCAAGCTCCCTCTTAACCTCAGTCACGCTGCATCTGCCCTCTGTAACATCTCTAAGCAAAGTGGCACAGCTCGCGTGCTGAGAGAGACAAAACTCATTGTTTGGGATGAATGCACAATGGCGTACAAAGGAGGAGTCGAGTCATTGGACAGAACACTTTGGGACATTAGGGGAAACAACCAACTTATGGGCGGAGTCACAGTACTTCTTGCCAGTGACTTTAGACAGACCCTCCCTATTATACCCCGTGGAATACGGGCTGACGAAGTAAATGCCTGTCTAAAATCGTCTTACATATGGCTCAAAGTCACATCAATTCCCTTGACTGTCAACATGCGCGTACACCTCCAAGGTGATTTTATGGCTGAGGAGTTTTCCCGTTTCCTTCTAAGCATTGGCAAAGGAAAGTTGGAGGAAAATGACAGAAAAATAACTATTCCAGCTCAACTGTGCGAAGTTGTTGACAGTTTAGAGAATTTGATCGAAAAGATCTATCCCCAAGTGTTTGTAAATTCCAACCTTGATAATTCATGGATGGAAGAAAGAGCTATTCTTACCCCCACAAATGACTCTGCTGATAGTATAAATATCGCCATCCTTAAGAAGTTATCAACAACAAAAATGGTATACGAATCAGTAGACTCAGTTGTAGAGGTTGAAGATGCAGTTCATTATCCTGTGGAGTTTTTAATCACTCTTAACCCGCCCGGAATACCGCCTCATATCCTGATCCTCAAGGGTGGTGCTCCTGTCATGTTATTGCACAATCTAACCCCTCCTAAACTCTGCAATGGAACCAGGCTGCAGGTTAAAACTCTGCATAAATTTGTGATTGAAGCCACCATATTTACAGGTGTTGGCCTAGGCGAAACTGTCTTCAGACCCCGCATTCCTCTAATCCCGTCAGACTTCCATTTTCAATTCAAACGTCTGCAGTTTCCTTTGAAAGTCTGCTACGCCATGACAATTAACAAGGCTCAGGGGCAGAGTTTAAAAGTACTGGTGTGGATCTGAGAAGTGACTATTTCGCACAAGGTCAACTGTACGTGGCATGCTCCAGAGTCAGTTCTTCTGGTGGCTTAGTCATTCGGCAGCCTGAGAGAAAGACCAGAAATGTAGTTTACCGAGAAGTGATTAGGTGTTAAAACACTCTCGATAGACATGGCAGTAGGATAGGGGACCTGCCTTAAATCAAAGCTCCCCGTCGTATATTGCACCCGATTTTCAATTTCAATTTCAACGCTCCACTACAGGAAAAATCTATATAACTGATGTTATAACGTTATAATGGGATTCCAAATGTTATTGCGGATGAAGCCGCAGGTAACAGCTAGTGTTATAATATTCGCCAAATCAATTGATTTGGATCAGAAATCCTTTTTCGGGAACCTCACCAAGTGAGTTGAAAATGAAAGTTTTATCGATCTAACAGAAGATAGTTCCATTAAAGACAGTTTTTAAGAGAACTCTCCAATAAACCTCTGGATCGGATCTAAAACCGAGTACCCAATGATCTTCCGTTAAGCTCTGCTATTTCTTTATGCCATTTGTTACAAGTTACTTGTGTGAAAGTGAATTTTCTGAACTTCTGTACATCAAATATAAACATACTTAGAAAGAGAATAAGTGTGGAAGAGGACTTAAGAGTGAAGTTAAATTCAATTACTCCCTATATTGATATTTTAATCACAAACAACAAGTTTCCTACTAAAAGTAGATTTTGGATGATGATGTTTTTGTTGGCTTATTTTATAGTCTACTAATTATATAAAATTGTATGTTTTTAGACCTATGAGTAATAAACGAAACTAGAAATTGCAATAATCGTTTTATTTTTTCCTTAATTATACAATTTTTAGCATACTTTTGAAATTTTGCAAAAATTAGGAAAAAGTAGACTTATGAGATCGATCCGGGCAAATGTGTGTCTGTCTGTCCTTCTGTCTGTCTGTCTGGCTGTGTGTGTGCCCCCCCCCCTATCAACTCCTAAACGGCTGCTGCAATCAAAACAAAATTTGGTAGGAGTAAAGATCCATACCTGAATATATTAATGCCGTATTTGAAAATGATGTCTGTGCTACCAACTACTGAAAAATCGCAATTGAAATTTGAGCTCCATGTTGGATATCTTGGAAGGTAAGAATGGCAGCTATTTCAAAATTGGCACACGTATAGATAATAATATTTCAGTTTAATTTCCAGGAGGCCATACATGGAAGTCTTGCCAAAATGATTATAAGGCTGCTGATAGGTCCAATTTTTAAATGCATATAACTTTCACACTATAACTTGGAATTAAACCAAATTTCGTATGTGCTATTTGTACATAACCAGATATGACTGAGTGTATTCACAAGAGCCAACAGGGCTGCCGACTGTTAATAAATGCTCTGAATTTCTTTGATACAAATACCAATATATCAGACATTATGCAAGCCAATAGCTCTAAACATTGCACACATATAGTACCTGGCATGCTAGATTAATTTGGAGTAACTAATATACGTCAGTGCTGCCAACATGATTCTAAGCCTGCTGATAGGTCCAATTTTAAAATGCATGTAACTTCTATACTAACTAATAGATTTCATTCAAAATTGGCACAACAATAGTGAGACCTTATGGCATATTGCATATCCATCTAGTCTCAAGTTTGTATTTCCAACATTAATTCTATACGCAGACCGGCACAGCAGATGCAGAGTACAGAGGCGGCGAATACTTTTATTGGATGTGTGCAGAGACGTGTACGAAGAATAGCAGGAGGGTTGAGTGGTCATAAATGCACTTAGCAGGTTCCAGGGTGTGCCGAGGGAGGACATTGTACCATGAGAAGACGAGCGAGGGTAGGACAGGCAGGTCGTTGAACGCAGGAATTTGTGTGGGAAAATTGCAGTTTGGCAAGGTCACAGCTCCAAGTTTTGGTGCCGCCCAAATGTGACCTACTTAAGAATTAATGACCGGAGAGCAATGAGAGTTGCATGTATGGAAGCGGGAGACTCTCAGCCTCCCAGAAATGTAATTTGATGCAATTTGGATGTAAGGCTGATTTAATTCAGTATAAAATGCCTGATATGGGGGCGTTTCAGCATCAGCCAATGAGGGGATAAGCGTCACCAAGCCGTGTTTGGCGCGTAAATTGGCAGACAATGAGGGATGATTACGGAGGTTATTTGATAAGGAGTCCACGATCGATTCTTGGAAAGGATATCACCAATGAGACATTGAGATTGCGATGAGTGCAGTGATATAAGTCAATTTGGGACAGAGCTATTATTTTTGGAAATAAATCTCATATTTCCCCCTCCTACGGCAGGTTATGCCTCAAAAACTTAAATAGATCCAAATGGGAGAGTGAAGTCAGTCAATTTTGTGATTCTGTCACGGACGCTCCACGTCAGTCGAGTTCGTGATTTGGACTCTGTTAATTTTCACGTCAGATGGTAAATTGAGATAGCGTGGCGGTTTTTTTTGAGATCATGTCTAAATACTATAGCATACGAGTGCGAGTTTTTGTTAGTGGCTGAGAAATAGGCTAGCCATTGCGCTAGATAAACATATATGTTGTGTCGATAGGAGCTACGGTGGACGATCTGGATGAATCGAGTAGTTCAGATGGTAGCATTTAGGAGAATGATTGGATTATCGGTCCGGAACAGTGAGTGCGTGTTACTTTCTTGATTGTCGCATTAAAAAAAATTGTGTATTTCTGTGTTCTTCGTTACCACGAGGTACCTGAAGCAAGAGGAAGCTGATGCCGAGATTGGAACAATGGGAGGATCTTCAACTATGGAATTCGTCATGCGAGGAATGAGGGCGTAAACCCAAAACCTTGGGGCACGCCGCGATGATGGAGACAGTCTGGGACCCAGGAATAGTGATAAGTACAGCAAATTATCTTGCATAATTTAGTTAGGGGTGTACGGATCAGCATAAGTGCAATGGCTGTGTACATATTCAATTTCTTAATGTTAGTTGTGTTTTTGTTGTTGTGTTTGTTGCTGCAACGTGCGTGTAAATATGTATCGTGTGGTCATGGTTTTCAATGTAGTTTGGGGAGATTATCATTCAGGGGAAATCTGGCCATCAGCTACTGTCACTGTAGATACATTTTTCAGTTGATCAGGTGGGGTGAGAGTTTGTACAGTGGTCGTAAGCAAACCAGAGCATATTGAATATTTTGTGGTAAATCAGGTTCGTGGATCGACTGTGGTAAGTTCTACCAGGTAATGGTTGTGTTGCAATCTTCGATTGGTGACGGACAAGGCAGGCAAACCCGGCGATTTGAGGTAATTTAATTGGAGTATGGCTGGATGTACTGATGCATATTGGTAAGTCGTGGATGTTCAGAACCACGTAAGTATTTTTGGTAATTCCGTGGACGGGTAATTCCCACGAGGTAAAAATCACGGCCGTGATGCTGGGGTCGATCTGACGCCCGTAGGCAGCGTGCTAAGTGATGATTCTGCGGGGCTTGTTGAATTGGGCTATTGTGAGCTCATGCTTCAGTCAGTATACATCAGCTATGGAGGGGGTGAAAGCTGATAGCCACTCCTCGCCACGGGGTGCTTTGCTTGGCCTTGAGTCTGTCCGAGGTTAATTGGTCAAAGTTAAAATGGCTGGTTTGTTTACATATTTTATTGTTAATTCTGGGATTCTGGTTTGTTGTGTTTTGATTTTATTTTGTGGACCCACGTTACTAGTGTATCAGATTTGTACCCTCCGGGTGGCCGCTAGTCGGTATTAATGATTGTCTTGATAAATGTTTCACACGGGAACTGTTGTATGTGAATGAGATAGGCACGTTGTAGCTTAATGTAGTGTTTGTGTGGCCGCACTGCATGCTGACCGTACACGACTCTAACGGAGGTCGTGAAGGGAGGTCTGTTTGCCAAACGGAACGGTCTCGTCTGTACGATTCACTTTTCCAATATAAGAGCGTTAAAATGAGGTTCCAGCTTGTAAAATTCAGTTGATTTGATGCTCCGTTGGAGTATTTGTGTTATGATCTGATTAACGTAATGATTCATTTCTTGTGGCATTAATTTAGTCCTTTGTTGTTCCATTTGAACTCACCTGGGGTGAGAGCGCGCCACTTTGATTTTTGGGATTTTATTTTATTTGGATTTTTTTTATTTTTTTTGGAGTTCCATGATCCTGCAGTGTTGATCAGGGGGAAGCTGAGGCTTGCCCGAACTAATTAGATTTAAGGTACCCTGGTCGTACCATCTCTGTGGACTTTATGGCAGAGAAGGACAGTGATGACACAGTTTATTTTGTTGTGGTTCTACGTTTTATTAAGGGATTGTTTCTTCTGTTTTGTAGTCTTCTAAGAATAAATTTTGTTTCCTTGTTCCCCTGGCATATGATTTATAGTTTTAAGTTCCCATGATCCAAAATTCCGAATTCCTAGGATGTAAAGTGTTAATTAGCCACCGAACGAGCCGCGCCCGAGATAAGATTCAACATCCTAGAAGGCCCTGGAAGGGTATAATAGATCATATTATTTCAGATTATTTCTGACCACTACATGCGTGACATTGTTGCCAACATGACTTAACGCTTGCTGTTAGATCCAATGTTTAACTGCATGTAACGTCCATGCTATCCATTGGACTTCAACCAAATTTTGTATATGGAACTAAGAATATAATCAGTCTCCAGAGCTGCCAACTGTAGTGCTTTATTAGGCTATATTATGCCAGGTATACAGTATTTCGAACTAATTAGAAATTTCGATATTACGAACTTTATTTCGTCATTATCCTACATAGATACATATAGATTAATCATTGGCATGAATCTTAAATTTTAAGAAAAGTAGGCTCTTTAGTTCGTCACGGAACTTCCTGTTATTAATATGCATATATGTCTTTATATTTTTAAACAAAAAATAGTAAGAAGAATTCTGTATACTGTATATTTATTGATGTCTTGATAAAGGGTTAAAGAAACCAAATACAAGTGCATTAACAATTAGATATGACGTTTTCTCAGTAAATTAAAATAAAATAAAGCCATTGGGCATTTATCCGACATTAAATATATGTTTCTAAAAAGAAATTAGGACTGTTGGTACACCAAAATTTCTGAAGATTTCTGAAAATTTCAAGTCTACGCAGTTGGTAAAAGGTTGGGAACCCGCGTTATAGACTATGCTGTAACATTTTAGAGGGAATCGCTCGAAGCAAACGGGGGAAGAATAAAGGAAGTCTTCAGCTGTTCCCGCCAGAAAGACTTTAAATACTCCCAAATTATCTATTCTAGAACCACAATTTGTAAATCGATTAACTATAAATTCATATTAGTATCCACATCTGATCTTTCAACACATTAATACTGTAGTAGACAAATACCATTTTGTATGGTATATTGGATTTCATTGTGGTGATGGATGAAATAATGACCCGAGTGGCACAAGTAATAGGGGAAGGAAAGATGCAAGCAATGGTGTTTGTAGATTATTTGATGATTTGGGGAAACAAGGAGGAGGAGGTACAGGAGCAGTTGGACGTGTGGGAAGGAATAATACAAGGATATGGGATGAAATTTAGAATAAATAAGAGTGAGATGTTGATCACAACAAGGAAGAAGGAAAGAACCACAACGGGAATAACAATTGGTGGGGAACAGCTGAAGAAAGTGGAAAGTTTCAAGTATCTGGGAAGCCTGATACAAGAAAATGGAAGAAACGATAAAGAAATAAATGAGTGGGGGAGACAGGCAGAAGCATTCCGGAGGAGTGTGAGAAGTATGTTATGGAGCAAGGATGTCCCTCAGAACAGAAAAAGATCATATATCGGACGTACTATGTCCCTATCCTGACGTATGCCTCGGAGACATGGGTTATGAAAGGAAGGGAGAAGAGCAAAATACAGGCCAGTGAGATGAGGTTCTTGAGAAGCAGTATTGGAGCTACAAGGATGGACAGAATAAGAAATGAGAGGACCAGAGAATTAATGAAGAAGGAACCATTACAGGATGGTATTGTGCCAATTCAACAATGAAATATGCAAATCACAGTTTGCCAGCAATGCTCAATCGGGGGTATCGAGGTTCATGGTTTGTTCTCCCACTCTGTGACTTACACACTTTGGACTAAGCAAAGGATACACTTCCAAAAATAAAAATCAAATCCTACTATTAAAACATTTAATTATCGAAAAATATGGCGCTTCAAAAATTAAACAAATAAAAATACTGACACTCCACTTCACACTTGTCCGAAATTGAACAAGGAATTCATATCAAACACTTAACAAAATCATAATGACTGGTTTTCCAAAAACCAACAAACCTCCACTAAGTTTCACTTCCATATGGTGTCAATTCAAATTCTTTAAAATAACGAGCTCTAAACGGCTCTGTAATGTTTACATACACTGTGTTATCAATTTAATACACATCAATTACTATTTAAATGAGTATATCTTTTAATTATCATTATCAAAGTATGGCTAATCATCAATTAATTTTGGGCTTTCACAATGCTCACATGTTACCATCCCTCTCTCTTATGCTAACAACTACTACCGTGATTGGGAAAAACTTGCGTACTCCTGAGCTATAGAAGACTACTGAACAAGTCAAACTTAAGATTACTCCCGGAATCTAATGTCTTCAATATAACACGTGAATCACTGAATTATAGACTAATAAAGTTAGGGATTTATCATTTTTGTCTTAAAAGACCATTATATTATAAGAAAGCAACGATCTGAACTCTGCAAGCGATAATAATGGATATAAAGGAACCTCGGTTCAAAGACCGGGTTGTTCAAACAATCTTTAAACACTTCTGTGTACATGACTCAGACAGTCCGTCCTAACCTACCGCACTACCAGAGGGTAAGGGTCTAATCTTAACTACTTAGCGTGATTTATTGCTGGGAGAGAAGAGAGCTCACAGTCTCGCTTTCACAAGGGACTGGCTACATCAGCTTTCCACTCAGCTGTTTCAAATGCAATTCTCTGAATGCTAAGGCTTCTAATACAAATTCATAAAACAACATATTTAGGTTCAACAAGCCTATTCTCATAGCTTCGGTAAATAATAATTATGAAGTGTCCTCATTAGCGGGTAAGAAAAATTCAATAATACAACCAATATTAAGGGGCTTCAACACGGACGACTCTGAGTTCGATCCTTTCAAATGCCTCGGGAGCAGTATCCCAATTTGGAGGACTTATAACATTAGCGACTTAGGGCAGGCCTCGCCTTTTACCAGCGCTCATAATACAACATAAATAGCACCCTTTTAACATACAACACACAATGCCTCGTGATCACTATCACAACTTTGAGGGCTTATAATAGTTCATTCCCCACGACTAACTGTCCCCCATAATTACTTTTACCGAGCATTTCAACGCATTCCTAGCGTGACAAATTACTTCAATGCGCTACATGGCGCTCATACATTAATTAGCCAAGTTGCCTTCAAAGAACTAAATAAATTCAGAATCAACGTTTGATCTACATCTCAAAATATATTACTCTCCCTCCCTTACAATAATGCTTTTTACCATAAAGAACATGTATTCATAACATGTATTAATTCATTTAAAGAAGCTCGGAAGCTACCACTTTCAATATAAAATTCGTCACAATATTCATTCATTTGTATAATTATTATTATTATTATTACGCTTGCTTTCTCATATTTATATCATTTATCCATTACACTGATATTTTACTGAATACATTCCACAAGGGATTCATTTATATTTCACACATTTATTATATTTCTCTCAAATTAATCGTTCAGATCGCGCAATCATTCTTTCACCTGTTATTAAACATCCATACTCTCTCTCTCATGAGGTTTATACGCAAATCTTCCCAAACGTATATTAATGAAAATAGTTACTCACACGACGGTACGGTCAGTGACCGAATTCTCCAGCGATGGAACATTTTCGCCCACCAACTTTTTCTTAAGCCATTTTCATGGTTACATTTACACTCAATGACACTTTTTTAACACCACATAAAATATTTACCTTAATCACTTGGAACATAACGAATACCATTTTGTATTCGTTTTCACTTAACACAATACAATTCACTAAAATATTACACTAAAAATCTCACTATATTTACATTACATAATTTTTTTATCACTTGGGCGTTAATTATTCGCCTTACACACGTGATTTCTTTTCCTTTCCCGTTTCCAAGGGTTGCACTATAGCACGTCGGCTTCCTAATCTGACGAGATGATGGAAAGTCTCGATCGAACTAAACCTCACTGGAACGGCTGATCTTCTAATCCTGGGTTTGACTATCGGCTTCTATAAATTTACTGCACGATGTCGTATCTTGCTAGACGCTACCTTGTTCGTCTACATAAAAGTCTGTCCTTGATGTATTACTATCTCGATCGCTCGAACTGTTTATCGATGACCTAGTAATTTCCTTGTACTTTCTGTTACTTTGATTTGTAGCTTATTGGAGTACTCCCCAATGTTTACTGTTTATTTGTCTACCTAGACAAAGCCTGGAACTACAATTCCTAATTTTTATCGTCCTGCGCTCTAGTCACCTTGATTTCCGGAACACTAGGCGTTACTATTTCGTTCTACCCTGCTTGGGTTCGTTAACGTAGATAGACTGTCTATTTCACTTTCCTTGGGTACTTCGAAACCTTATGATGCGTCGGTTCTTTAACTGAACTATTATCTTCGAGTACCTATCGCCTGTTATTTCTCAAGTCCACAGCCTAAACTTGGACTATACTAGTGAACTTTATAAAGTCTGAAGCTTGCCGATATTATTCCTATTCTAGGATTCTAATGTGTCTTCACACGGCGATACTGATGACGATACTGCACGGCCACTCCCATACGGGGTGCTCGTTGGTGAAACAGCGTAACACGACCTCTCAAGGTCTGGCAAAGACTGCATGCTCCTCCTGGCACCTCCAGGGTTTATATCCAAATCGGCGGCAAAAAGATAAAATCCGCGTCTTCTCCAGCACTAACTTCTGAAGTAATTGTCGTATAATTTTGAAAAATATATCTCTGGAAAGCTCTTATTTTAAACGTAAACTGGTTTCTTTGATCATGAAAATCGATCACACAATTCCAAGATATTAAATAATTTGTCTCCTCAGATCTGTGGGCGTTGAGGTTTATTTTTCCATCCCTACCAACTCTGGTCTCGGGGAATTACTAACGACGTCATGCTACGTTTGCAGTTCTTTCCTGTGCAAATATTATTAACTTTTTCCCCACACAAAAATCTCTATTCCAGAATGATCAACAATGATGTGTTTCTTTCATTAATTAAATGCTTGCAAATGGCTTAATTCTAATTATTTCTCTTCTTGCACCATTGCGAGGTTGTCATTTTTCTAGCTGAGTAAGGTCTATTTCCGAAACCTCTTCTCTCTTACTCGTCTTGGAAAGTTTTTATCGTTCTATTTATAATCATGAGCCAGCTCCTATCGATGCGTCAAGCATGATCTCACGTCCACATGACTCGTGGTCACCCATTCTTGCGCCACATTATAACAGCCCACTTCTTAAAATCTTTTCAAGTAATTCTACAGACTGTATTATTTCCTCTCTTCTTTTGCAAATAAATTATGGATTCGACGCTTGAACCAATAGTACATGGGTTCAGTATAGAGAAATCTAGACTTAGATGGTATGGACATGTAAAACGAATGGATGAGAAGAGGAAGCCCAGGAGGATACACGAGATGAAGTGGGAAGGAAAGAGACCGAGCGACAGGTGGCTGAAGGGGGTGAAAGAAAGCGTGAAGAAGAGAGGATAAGACTGGACAAGGGTGGAGGCTGAGAGATGGTGGGAAGACAGAAGACGTTGGAGAGGCTTGTGTTCCAAACAGACCCGGCCAATGGCTGGAAACTGTGCAAGATGACGATGATATTGGCTTTCACGGTAAGTGAAATAAAACTCCTGTGTGGGTCCGGGCGTGGACACCAAGAGCCAGCTTGGTGTTCCTAGGCGAAACCGAACACAAGACACGGCATAAACCTAGAAATATTGCTGAGGTTTACTATTTCATATGTTGCAGTGATAGCTTTTTACCTTCATCACAGAAGATTACTTGCAGAAATTTTCCCCATATTAGTTTACAATTCAAGTGTAGTTTAGGGCTTACTGCTTAATTTCATTACTGCAATAGTTTAGCTACACCTGAATAGATTAGTAATAATAATTACCACACTTATTAAGTTTCTGACAAAGCCTCCGTATCTTAGGCTGCAGCATGCCAGCCTCTCACCGCAGGGTCCGTGGTTCAAATCCCGGTCCCTCCATGTGAGATTTGTGCTGGACAAAACGGAGTACTCCGGGTTTCCCTGTCAAAAATTTCATTCCAGCAACATTTCATTTCATCTGTCATTCATTTAATCGTTGCATCAGGGGAGTGCGACAGGCTTCGGCAGCCAGCAAAGTTCATATCCTCGCCGCTAGATGGGGGCTTCATTCATTCCATCCCTGACCCGGTCTGTCGACTGGAAGCAGGCTGTGGACTTTCATTTTCATTAAGTTTCTGACAGGGTTTCATTTTTTGTTTTTGGAGGGCAGAGACTGTATATTGGGTGGCACTGTACGATTGGTAGTGTTTTATAGAACCATTTGTTTTGTAAATTTAGATCTGATGATACTCGCTTGACAAGCGAAACATGTCATCCCTTAGTTTTTTCCTTTTTCAACAGTCCATAAAAATACTGTATACCAGGTGAATCAGCTGCAACCAATAATATTGTTTATGTTTTACGTCAATAAAATGTATCATAATGATGGTAATTATAACACTATTTTTCATTATGAAACTGTTTCTCCCAACAATCAGAGCTCAAGAAACAGTTGTCTGAGCAATTAGGTGAGGATAGCAACTCACCTGCGCTGAGTTTCAAGGCCTTGTAATTTAAATTTCACTGCCTGGCCTAGTGTCATAGTGGGGTAATCGAGGAGGCCATGGTCAAATACAAGACATTGTCTGCGTCTCATGCGCTCTCTTCAGTACATAACCTGGCGAAAGCTCGACAGATATTTATGAATATTTATGTTCGAACATAAAATAGTTATAATAATTATCGTCGAACATAAACAGTCGGATGCAACTCACCTATAATGGTAATTAAGAGACTCGCATGGAAATTATAAAACTCGCATACGCTCGATTTATAAACATACTCGTATCTTAATTGTTGCCATTATAGGCTCGTTGCATAATGTGCTATTCATGCAGCCCAATTAGCGTTGTTATCAGTAAAGTCGATATTTCTCTGCATTCATTCCGTATGTTACTAATGCACTACAAGCAACCGATACTGAACTCTATTATTTTTCCCTCGATGTGACTACAGACTACTGCGAGGGAAAAATGATAGGGTGCAAGCAGAGAAATATCGATCTTCCTGACAACATGCGTTAATTGAGCTGCATAAAACATACTTTTAGGGGCAGCTGGTTTTTTTTTGAACTTATTGAAGAACAAGTAGTTCCGTGACGAACTAAGGAGCCTACTTTTCTTAAAATTTAAGATTCATGCCAATCTATATTGACCTATCTACAATAACGACGATATCAAGTTGGTAATACCAACATTTCTAAGTACTGCAGTTTGAAATACGTCTAAAATAGTGTAGCCTAATACAGTAACTTACTACAGTTGGCAGCCCTTGTGACTCTGAATATATTCTTAGTTCCATCTCTTAAGGTATAGGATGCACATACAAAATTTGGTTGAAGTCTACATGCTGTTTGATGTTGGATTTATTAGTGTGCATAAAATCATGTTGGGAACAATGTCATGTATGTGATGCTCAGAATTAATCTGAAATATTACGATCTATTATAGTGCCAATTGGTAATAATTGTGAGTATAGAAGATACATGTAATTAAAAATTGAAACTATCAGAAAGCTTAGAATCATGTTGGCAGCACTGAGGTATATTAGATACTCCAAATTAATCTAGAAAGTCAGGTACTAGACGTGTGCAAGGTTTAGAGCTGATGGCTTGCATAGATTTCTGATATATTGATATTAGGATTAAACAAATAGAGAGAACATTTATTAACAGTTGGCAGCCCTGCTGGTTCCTACGGATACGCATAGTCATAACTGTTATGGTACACAAAGCACATACGAAATTTGGTTGATATCCATTTGTTAGTAAAGAAATTATATGCACTTATAAACTGGACCTATCAGCAGGCTTAGAATCGTGTTGGCAGCACTGATGTATATAAGTAACACCGAACTAGGGTAGAATATGAGGTACTATATGTGTGCAAAGTTTAGAGCTGTTGGCTTGCATCTTTTCTGATATATTGACATTAGGGATAAAACATAGTGAGAACATTTATTAACAGTTGTCAGCCCTGGTGTCTTCTTAGAATACGCACAGTCATATGTGTTGAAGTACACATAGTACATACGAAATTTGGTTGAAATCCAATCGATAATATAGAAGTTACATGCATTTAGAGATTAGACCTAACGGCAGAATTAGAATCATGTTGGAAACTCTGACATGTATGGACTTCAGAAAATTAATCTAGAATGTTATTATCTATATGTGTGCCAAATTTGGAATAGTTCGCATGCATACCTTCTGAGATATCCAACATAGAGATCAAATTTCAATTGCGATTTTTTCAGCAGTTGGTAGCACTGACGTCAATTTCAAATATGGCTGTGAAATATTCAGATATAGATCTTTACTCTTACCAAATTTGGTTTAGATAGCTGCAGCCGTTTAGGAGTTGATAGGGGGACACACACACACGCACACATAGCCAGACAGACAGAAGGACAGACAGACAGACAGACAGACATTTTCCCGGATCGATCATAAGTCTACTTTTTCCTCATTTTTGCAAAATGTGAAAAGTAGGCTAAAAATTGAGGAGCTTTTTTTCAAAGTGACGTAAATCCATGAAATGCAAAACTTCAGAAAGCACGTTTTTGTTTCTTCGTATAATTAAATTCAGATATGATTATGAATATAATGTAAATGCGGCGGTCCCATTTCTTAGATTTATGGCATGAAAAAGAACCTTCCATTAATTACACTTGTGTGATGCTAAAATGTGTAGGTTAGTTTGATAACGCTATGTTAGTTCCAACATTCGCCACTAGGTGCTCGCTACGATTGCATCTAGTAGCCAAATCCACAGGTAGGTGTCGTGGACGGTAGCATTTGGTAGGAAATGTAGGAACTAATTGAAAAATTCATCGTCTGCAGTCCTGCTACCTGAATCACAGATTACACACACTAATACAGTCATCACAATTAACACAGATTATCAGACAAATTCTACACACACCCAAAGTACACGGGGCTACATGACCACGTTGTCGCAACTCCTAAACTGACAAACCAACCAGCCAACCAACCAACCAACCAATACAATGAAATTTCATTCATTACTTTTATACACATCCTGAAAGTGTGTTTTAAAAATCCCCAATCAATGGAAATGGTGATAATCGTCTCCTGTACGTTGTGATTAGGACATTTTGGAAATAATCATACATTGGCATACGCTTTGAGTGACATTTATGAACAATTACATGATTTGGTTGGTTGGATCCTTAGTTTAGGGGCTGTGACAACGCCGTGTACTTTGTGTGTGTGTAGAATCTGTCTGATAACCGGTGTTAATTGTGATAACTGTATTAGTGTGTGTTATCTGTTTTAATTCAAGCAAGGACTGCAGACAATAGTCAAGTTGTTCCTACTTTGGTACCAAATGCTACCACCCATGACACCTACACACTTTGGCTACTAGATGGCATCTCAGACAGTACCTGGCGGCGAACTTTGGAAGAAATAGAGCGTTATCAATTCTAACCTACAAATTTTGGCTTCACACAAGTGTAGTTAGTGGAAGGGTCTTTTTCATGTCATAAATCTATGATATGGGACCGCCGGGTTTACTTCCCCTCCGAAGGAAGGAACACCAAGGGATTTTTAACGTTCTTACAAAATTCGACTACTGCGGCCGGGTTTGAACCCGCCACCTTGGGCATAGAAGCTCAGCATGCTACCAACTACTCCACCGAAGCCACCAGTTAAATGGTTTAAACACAACAATCACAAACTGATGCTCGACATACAATTCTTCCAAGTTACCCATGGCCTTGATTTATCTCGTGGTATCACGTGATGTCCAGAGAGCCATCGGATTGGTCAACATGGATATAAGACACATCTCTACTTAGTATAAAACAAAGTCACCGATTCTTGCATGTTACGATTAAACTCGAGAACCAATAGATGGATTTTGATGCAGTTTTCACCATTCTGTAAAGGATATCTCGAGGATGATTTCTGTAGAAAATAATTTATTTATGATCAAAGGAAGCCGAGCAGTAACGATTTCAGTGGAAAAGTCGAAAAAAAACCTGGCGTCCGATCGCTTTGTACGCTTAAGCTGGGCAAACCGTTAAAAATATCTATATACTGTTTTAGATCCCTTTATTGGGGGTGGTGGGATCTAAAAGGAAGAGTTATTGTGTTAATTTATAAAGCAGTGCCTAAAAGGGGGTAGCTTCCCTCAGCAGGGTAAGCTGACCAGTGTAGAGTGTTGTTTAGTGTTAGGAACTAGGGGGCGCTCCTATAAGGGATGTAGCTGTATCTTAGGGGATGGCGTTTGGCGTATAGGTCAACGCGCTGGTCTTCCAGCTGACTGGCTTGTTATATAACTGAACGTGCTCGTGTCAGCTATGTGGCGCTCGCTGCTCTTAGCAGTCGAGCCGCCGCGAGAAATACAATGATACCTGAGTTAGCACTGTTGGGCTACCGTATGTCACGTCTAGCCGTGATGGGAATAAGGAAGGGCGTTGGGATGTAAAGAGGCGTATAAATAGTAAGACGGGTGTAGTGTGTTGACCAAGTGTTTATTGGTCTGTGATGTTGAATTATGAGTCCCTTTCAGGGAATGTAATAATGGTCACAATGTAACAGTACAATCTGTGGGTAAGGTTACAAATACAGGAGATCTGAACACGTCTGACTCACCTCTGATGATAACGTCGATAGCCTTCGGCCGATGCACTGTAGGACTGGTGATGGAGAGAGAGTTTGTCCTACATAAGGTTCCCTTTTATAGCTTTCGGCGTTGTTCTGTCAGCATACTGCTGCCTAGACGACCTAGTTAATTTGTGTGTCGCTGTTTGTGGTAGTGATGCAATAATTGGTTAAGCTTTCCATACTGGCTAGCTGCCATTGCGGTGTTAATAGATATGTTCTGGTCTTACAAGATTTGCCAGTTAAGGGTGATTTAAATAGATGATGGGGGGATGTCCTCCAGGGGATGCAGAACCCTGGGGGGGCTGTACAAGCGTCTTCCTCCATTTAGTTCGCGTCCTCGCGAACGGGAACGGAACTGGAGGTTGGGATGTTGATGTAGTTGTTCTTGAAGCCCCCTCGTATCTTCTGGTGGTGTCTTCCTCGTCGTCGTCGGCGTCGTCGTATAGAATGGGTGATGTCGTGTTGAAGTGTAGGTGTGAGATCAGCCCGTGTTCAAAGGGGAGGGTTATGGGATGTACAGATATATATATAACACTGACATTGACATTGTAAAAATGGAAATTGACATTGAGAAAAAAAATTGACATTGAGAAAAAATTGACATTGCCATTGTTGGCATATTGCGAGTTTCAAAAAGAAGGAAAAAAGACATGGTTTTGATACTTATCCGTTACATAGTTGTGCAGGGAGGAAAAACCCAGCTAGACGAGGAATTGTGCCGTCTGGCTTTATTTTGGGGAAAAAGTGCTCCCTGCTAAGAGAAAGATAGAAGAGAATAGAAAAAATGGGTGTTCCAGGGTATAATTTAAGGGATATAATCAAAGTGCATTTATTGGTCTGGGATAAAACGGAACACCCTGACAAATGGGGAAGTTAGAAGAAAGAAAAATGAAAGAAAACAAATCATAGACATTATTTACGTTGGTGGTCTTGACAATGATAACAGATATGACCTGATAATAATAATAATAATCATTACATTTGTAATATTCCTGACGATTTATAAGTGAACATAGTAAACATAGCAATAATGATGAACATAGAAAAAATAATGGTTGCCATGTTGGTACCCTGTATGTATAGGTATGTTGGCCACCCTTGTGGAACCTTTCAATTGTATGATATGGCGAGAAAATACAAAATAATTTACAATTTACAATTATCAACTATCATATATACCTTGTAGAGCTCTGTTGCATGGCCAGTTATTGTATACCTCTTATACTTTGCGCGCACCTTACCATCATGCCTCGACTACCGTTCTCTATTCGGGCGTTCCTGGTGCGGTTTAGTGGCTAGTCCACTATTCTCTCCTTGTACTTATCATATAACCTCGTGGTTTTCCGTCGTGGGTCGGAATTCCACCTTAGGGTCGAAGGTTCGGCACTTACAAACTCCGTGTCGCCCTTCGAGCCTGAAGTAACGCTTCATTTGCGTATGCTGAATGTGTTTGCGTTCAGCGATGTTCATCATCCCACGTATGCTGTCCACCGCTGACCGCTGACGTTGTCACTTTTAAGGGTGCAACTAAAATTGATGAGTAGTGTATTTGTGTGTGACATAGATGAAGGTATGTGTATTTTGGTAATATATTTACCACAGACATATTCATGCTCCTGGTTATCTGTAAATCAAAAAATGTATCCATGTAAAAATGTTCATCTCTTCGTTGCTCCGTGGTCTTCCTGTGTGGGTGAAAGTGGATTAATCATTAACAAGGCATTACAATACATTGCAATGCATTACATGTATATATAGAACCTTCATTGGTAGCGCTTAATTTGTAAACTAAGTGTAGCGCCACTGAAGTCTAACTTAATCTAGGTTAGCCTATGTTAACCTATTTTAGCCTAGTGTTGTCGGGCTTACCTTGGTAACGGATTTTTAGTCACCAAGTGCCGAAATTTTACCCATATATATATATATAAAAAAATTGCCTTAAATGTAGACTTATGCTGTATTATAATGAATTATCAATAGTTATCATGAGTTGTCATGAGTTGTCATGAGTTGTCGGACTTACCCTGATGCCGGGTTTGTGGGTCATCAGGCGCCGAACGGCGTTACTTAACGCTATCTATCTTAATTATGGTCTAAAAAAAATGCTATTTCTAAGCCGAAAGGGTGGCCTTAATCTACTGCCGAAATGTGCTGTGCCATTACCTGGCAACTGCGTTTAATAAATTTGCTTAATCCTAGGTTGCGTGTCAAATGCAACCGTCTTACAGCTAAATTTGGACCAGAACGATCGCCTGAGGCAATTTACTTCCTCAGGACACCACCCGCACGAGTCCTAGAAACACCGGTTGTCTCTAGGATCGCTGGATTCCGTCCCCTTAATTCTAGGTGTCGACGTCTATTACTAGTACTAATCTAGTCGCAGGCGGCTTACGGTGCCACGAAGCAAACCGTTTCGCCCGCTGTACTTATCAGTTCTTTACCGTTATCGTTCATCGTTGTCGTAGTTGGGCCGCCCACGTAACCCTTACGAGGTGCTCGCAATGCCCCTCTCTTAATGCCCATTGGTTGCCCGCTGCGTCGCCATTTATGTGGGCATTGGACATTGTCGTCCAATGGCATAATATTATCTTCGCCTTTATCGGCAATCGTAGTCTGCTTTTCGCAGTAATAGAATCTCTTCGCCTTTATCGGCCGCAGTAGTGTGCTTTTCGCAGTATAAGAATCTCTTCGCCTTTGTCGGCCGCAGTAGTGTGCTTTTCGCAGTATAAGAATCTCTTCGCCTTTGTCGGCCGCAGTAGTATTTCACTCCAACGCACAGGAGCCTTGCTTCCCGCTATGGAAGCCGTACCTACTTAAATTTAACTAGAAGTCTAGTCATAATGGGGTCGTCTCTAGGGATAGCTCTCGAGTCCGGCGCTGAGTGAGCTATTTCTCCCGCCATTCTCAGAAAGTCTCCCTGCAGGTCTTGGCTTCGACGACCGTGGCACAGAGTGGGTGTAGCATCCCTTCCTCCCAGGGGCAGTCGAGGTGCACCTAGGATTCCAGAGCTTGCCCGGCCAGGCCGCGAGTGCCTTAACCTTACGTGGTTCGTCTGTTTGGTCTGGTCGTGGAGTTAAGTAAGGTCACTGAGCTGTTGATCCAACTGGGGTAAGGGTCCACATCACCTTCCCCAGCTCTGCTGCAGTGTGGTGCCTTTGGCCTTTGGCTTACGCCGCTATCACCAATCAGAGTGTATCAGATTCCTTTTTATGGAGAGAAAAAAAAATAGGCTTAACCTGTGTAAATAATGTATTTTTATGTAAAAATGTAAAATTTTCCAAGTGTTGTGGGGTTATAGATCTTCTAAGTACATAGACTACTTCTGATCTACCATTGCTACGTCAGCTTTCCAGCGATAATGCTCTGTTAACCCTTCATGGAGGTGTTAGTAGGGTCTGTGATGTCAGGTACCCTGTTATTAGGATCTGGGGGTAGTTATTTGTAGAGTGGGCTTAAAGTATGGTAGGAAGGGGTTGTGCATCTTTGGGCTCAAATAAATGGTGGCCTTGAGCCGGTAATGCTACTAGGATTGCTCCTACAATGAGTGGACTGGGGAGGTAATTCCCGGGATTGCAAAAATATGAAAATTCCATGCAGGTTTGATAGTAATCCCTGGTAAATGGATGGGATACTCGTGCAGGTATCTGGATATGAGGCATCTGCACTCATGTACGGATAGGTGTAGGTTGAGGCATAATACCAATATATTCCTGTCATGCGGGAGTATTTAATTAACAAAAAATGGTTAATATATATAATTGTGGCCTCATCTCTCATTTGGAGATGCGCATTATGCTTATTTAATGTTTGCCGACCCACCCCTAACACTCAGGTGGTAGCATCGTGATCCAAGGCGTAGTAGGCCTTCTCTTTAGACGCATGAAGTCTATCAACCCCTTGTGTGTACTCTGTAATGTAGTGTAGCTGTTTTGGTCGTGTTCATGTGTCTGCGTTGGTTATGTTGGACGTGAGAAGGTTATTGGAAGGGAGTAAGGTGGTACGCTGGTAGCCTGTTCTCCTGTCATCCTCCCTTGCTCCATGTTGGCTTTCTATCCACGCCTTGGGATAGTAAAGCTTCACGACCTAATCTGGTCTGCCATTTGTAGTGTGAATGTGGCCAGTGGTCGTAGTATGCCTGGTCATGTCCTAATCGCCTGTAATGATTCCTATGACTGACAATCGAGAAAAGAAGTTATTAGAGGGGAGGTCTTGTTTTCTCAGAGCCCCTGTCTGTGTTCGCTCCTAATTGTTGAGCGCATGTGTGTGTGTGTGACTATGTTCCGCTACACCACGCGGACGGTTGGTCTGTTACAGGCTAAGTCGTAATGTGTATCGCGTGTGTGGGCAGGAGGTGCCCGTGGCCCGTCAACGTCTTTGAGAACGTGCTCCTATGGGCCCAAGATAAGTTCCGATGTGTCACGTCTTGTCCATTGCTAAATGTTTTTGCAGCGTTAAAAAAATGTATGTTATTATGATTGTTTTGCGTTTGTAATTTCATGGTCATTGCCGATACTCAATAGTGTCTTGTCACCAGCGGTATTGCAGTATGACGAGATCTGCAAGTCAGTATTTTCGTCATGTTGTGTTTACATTTGTCTGCGTACGTGATTTTTCGCCAGTATGTGAGTGTTGTCACCGTTCTAGATTCCGGACGGTCCAATGTGTCAATTTTGTACTATTTGCTAATACTATTGTGTGGTCACTATTCCGTAAGACCTTTGTCTTACGAAATTTCTATACTTGTTTCTGGGAAGTCTGTTTTCCCTGTCAGGTGTCACTGAAATTCTGTGCGTGGCCTTTGGCCGAAGGAAATGTGGTATTATCTGGTTGTGTGGTTGTATGGGCTAATTTCAGTGTGATTGGAAGCCTGGATAGCTGTTTTCCTGGTGTCCGATTTTCGCTGGGATTTGAACCCGTGATCTATGTAATTCTCTGTGTTATATGTCTGCGTTGTGTTTCAGGAATTGAGGTGTCCTCAGTGTGATTTTTGCTTGTGTCTCTCGTACCAAAAATACCGTTGGATAGTTAGTTTTTGGTACGAGCGTGGTGTGTGATCATGGGTTCGGACCCGGGGTGCTGCAAAGGCTTGTTACGACGGTATTTGTGCCGTCCGTATTATGGCACGTTCCCCGTCTATGTGCAATGCGCAAATGAAAGTATGCATACCTGTGAGGAGTTTGTATGTTTTTGGATTCCCCTCGTAGTGTAATTTGTGGAGTTCTGAGGTGTTTGAATCTGCCGTGAATGAACGCGTCTTTCCTGTCCACTTGGAGCAGGCTTAGTTCGTCTGTGTCGAGCAGTCTTGCCCATTGAAGAGTGTGTTATCGCTGACGCGATAGTGTTGAATTACGATGTCGTGGGCTTTCATTTGTTACTTGCTTACTCTCATGTTTCCGGCACGCGTATGTGGGAACCTGCTTGCTCTCTGTGTAATTGTGAGTAGTGCTTCTCGCACTGTAAAAAAAAGAAGGAAACTTGTAGTTTAACGTGCCCGTTGATCTGTAGATCATAGCCACGGGACTTCCGTTTTACGTGGAATCCAAACCACAGGCCATGGCATTTCACTTCGGAAATCTCACATGCCTTGGCCGCACTGTAAAAGAACCTCTAACTAACTACATTTGTGTCCCCAAATTTTGTGTTAACTGTATCGTGGTTCGAGTATGTCCCTATCCGTTGTTCAAAATGGCGTTATACCCGAGTGTGTCTGGGCCGCTAGTCGCGTGTTTGGTGACTATGTGCCGGAGGTGATTTTGTTGTTTTTCATTTATGACCCTCTGGTAGTGGAACTGTCCCAATCTACTTTAGCTTCCTACTTTTCTTATCCTAGAACTGGATAGCTACCCGACCTTATATTCCTGGTATTCAGAAGGTTGCGGGTTTTGAGACCGTCTTCTACCCAGAGTAATTGTTTCTGGCACTATTCAGGTTGTGTCTCCGGGACAGTTTGGTAGTGTTAGGATCGTATCCCGGCGCGGTCAGTGAGGTCTGAAGGCTATTTCTTGGCCTTCTTTCCACGTCTGCCAGTGGGATCATTTCCTTTTCTTTTAGTAGTGTTTTACTGTCATGTGGCAATGTAAATTGATTGTGTGATTTCCAAAAATATGCAGGGTTTCCCAAAGTCTGGGATTTTTCATCCTACGGTGTGTTAGCGTTTTAGCTTGCGTGTTGTTGTGGAAGTGAGAAAAAAGTCGTATTACAGGCAGTGTAACGTGTCACGTATGCCTATGTATGCAATATATATAGTTCAACTTGGCCAATTTTTCCTTCATCGGGCCTAATGACTGAGGCAGAGAAAGAGAAAAAAAATGAGCTATGCCCCGCTCCGTATTAAGAGAGCACTTTGAAAAGGTATAGAAGATATATTGTATGTCGCCTGCACCCTGCCTTAGGCTGATTAAAGCGGGTTGCCCGATGGCGATAGTCTGTCAAAATTGTGTCGTAAACACTATGAAAAAAATGCTTAAAAATGGTAAGTAGGTCCTGATCGTACTATCCACCTAGTAGGTGACGTTAGCACTATAGTAATCTAGTTACGTCTCAGGGAAATCTACCACCTTTGGAAAATAGTTTGAGATTCTTACTTCTTGCTACAATGAGGGCTCTCGCCCGTCACAAGGCAATCTATCAAACTGTTGGACCGGAACATAGAACACTGAGTCATTTCTACCTGGAAAGACCCGCTTAAGCTCTATGCTGTGATTTTGTTGCTTAAGCTGTGTTCGGAATATCTCTTTCCGGCTTTAAGCCGCGTAGCTCACCTGAAGGGCTTCTACTTGGCTTTGGATATTAGCACTTTACGTTATCCAAGTTATAATATGGACCCTATGTTCAGTAACCATTGATGGCCTGAGAAAAAAAAATGCTAGGTGCCCAAAATAAATCAAGAAGAATATAGAATTATACATTTTTGGTTTAGCCATGTTGTACTGCATATAGATGCAAAAAAAATGTACCGTTTATGTTAGTGAGTCTGTATGTATTTATTGGCGTATTTCCCCCGTGTAAACGAGCTAATGTGTGTCCCTGGTGGAAGTCGTTACTCCGGTCCGAACGTCCTTGCTCGGAAAGGTGAAGGGTTCTGCCCTGTTATGAGATTATAGGCCCCTGACATCCACTGAGGCGCTTCTTTGCCACTTTTCGGGGGATTTTGTAGCAAAGTAAGCCTGGGCCTACTTCCACCGTAGCGCGTGTCTGTAGGTTTGAGTGTGCCTGTTTTCGAGGGCCTAAATGCGCTCTGCGCTACCCTAGTAGAGTTTACGGGGGTGTGTGTGTTTTTGCCTGAGTGGTTTTGTGGGGTAGGTAATAACACCTTTCCTGTACCCCGTGTATCGTGTGTGAGTGCGTGGTCACAATGTGCAGGCGTGTATCGTGCATGCTGAGGGCCTGAATGCAACACCCTCTTATGCATTCGCACCTGGGGTACTAATGCCGGTGTTCGCCTTCGTTCTAGCAAACTTGCCCTTTGAACTGGCGGTAAAGGCCGCTTAACTGCCTGTCTCTGCCCTGGCAATGTGGTGGCGTGTAGCCTGACCGCTTTCTGGCCCGTGGCCACGGCAGACTCCTGCCAATGCGTTTGCCTATCTGTGTGGGTGTATGTAGGCTGTATGTACTGTAGGGCGGGCTCTACGTCCTCAGCCCATGACGTGGTTACGTCCCGTTGTGTCCCTGTCATATAATGTGTTTCTGAGAGTCCCGGCTTCAACTCCCTCTCGTTCGTCCGTTCAGGGGGGATTGGCCTAGGGTCTGCTGCTCGGTTTGGCAAAATTGCCTTCTGAACCGGAGCTAAGGGGTGTGTATTGGTGTAAGCTTTACCCCGCAGTGTATTGGAGTCTAACCTGGCCGTCTTCTGGGCTGTGGCCACGGTGAATTCCTTCTCATGTGTGGCAGTACATGGCGAGAGGGACATCCTCGCAAATTGCCGAGTTAGCGTATCTACGCTTATGTCCTCTTTCGGCTGGGCTTGTGGCCCTACCATGAACTCAAGAATGGCCTTATTGGCTTGGAGCTGACGGTATTCGTCCCAAATTTGGGTGTACTGCCTATTGAGGCATATGGCCTGTTTGCAAATTACTGTATGAATGTTTCTGTGTCCTATACAGTTCTGTAGCCGCCAATTGGAGAAACGCTTGTTGGCGAATGAGCTCCCTGTATTGAGTGTGTAAACCTGTGTAGTGCACCCTCATTCTTTCGAGGGTTGCATTGTCCATTACGGGACCATGTGTGGTGATTAATTGTTCGTATATTTTGTTTCTTTGGACATGGATCCTATTGAGGTGTTCATGTATGTTCCTCAAGTGCTTATGTGCGCATCTTAATTGCGTTGTCCTACCCTCTGACGGAGTGTATGGCTATTTGCCCTGTATTGCCCCGATTTTTGTTTGGAGTGCCCGTATTTGCGTTTGCCGGCTTTGTATGTGTCTCTGGCATCTGGACAATAATGCTAATAATATTGGCGTACCCCTACTGCCTGTATGGCTTACAATCTCTGCCTGAGGTGCCATTCTGACTGAAGTGTGTGTGAATAAAATAAAAATAAAAAAAATCTGTGCGTGTTTGACAGTGTATCTTCGTATCTGTTTGATTCTTTCTGGGTCTGGGGGGTTGGTTTACTAAGAATCTCCCCTGTGTAGCTAGTTTGGAGCAAAAATGGTGTTTTTTGTCTGGGGAAAAAAATTCACTATTTGCTTGGCTGCGTGCGGTACGTAAGGGGTCGTTTCTACTACGAGGGCTCGTTGGTTGAGTCCTATCTTACTGTGCGTAGTACCCCGCCTCCACCAGTGTTTTAGATCCCTTTATTGGGGGTGGTGGGATCTAAAAGGAAGAGTTATTGTGTTAATTTATAAAGCAGTGCCTAAAAGGGGGTAGCTTCCCTCAGCAGGGTAAGCTGACCAGTGTAGAGTGTTGTTTAGTGTTAGGAACTAGGGGGCGCTCCTATAAGGGATGTAGCTGTATCTTAGGGGATGGCGTTTGGCGTATAGGTCAACGCGCTGGTCTTCCAGCTGACTGGCTTGTTATATAACTGAACGTGCTCGTGTCAGCTATGTGGCGCTCGCTGCTCTTAGCAGTCGAGCCGCCGCGAGAAATACAATGATACCTGAGTTAGCACTGTTGGGCTACCGTATGTCACGTCTAGCCGTGACGGGAATAAGGAAGGGCGTTGGGATGTAAAGAGGCGTATAAATAGTAAGACGGGTGTAGTGTGTTGACCAAGTGTTTATTGGTCTGTGATGTTGAATTATGAGTCCCTTTCAGGGAATGTAATAATGGTCACAATGTAACAGTACAATCTGTGGGTTAGGTTACAAATACAGGAGATCTGAACACGTCTGACTCACCTCTGATGATATTGTCGATAGCCTTCAGCCGATGCACTGTAGGACTGGTGATGGAGAGAGAGTTTGTCCTACATAAGGTTCCCTTTTATAGCTTTCGGCGTTGTTCTGTCAGCATACTGCTGCCTAGACGACCTAGTTAATTTGTGTGTCGCTGTTTGTGGTTGTGATGCAATAATTGGTTAAGCTTTCCAAACTGGCTAGCTGCCATTGCGGTGTTAATAGATATGTTCTGGTCTTACAAGATTTGCCAGTTAAGGGTGATTTAAATAGATGATGGGGGGATGTCCTCCAGGGGATGCAGAACCCTGGGGAGCTGTACAATACTATGAGTGTGGGAATTGTTCAGCATGAAAAGTTCTACAAAAAACGCCCGGGAGGGCATATCTCTATCTTCAATACATCGCCCACTATAAGTGTTTTACGTTTTCATTTCTTCCAACAATCTCCATTCAGTAACTGAGGCGACAGTTTACGAGCTAGCTAGGGGCGAGTCTATCACCCCAGTTACAGCTTAGCTAGCTTACGAGCTTATTGCCCCAGGTACAGCCAGCATCAAACTGTCTAGTCGTGTTGAGTGAAAAACTTCAGAGAAGATTGGTTGTGTCTGGAGTTTCCCTGGAAGTGCAACTCGGCTTTTCTTCATTTCGCCGTGAACTTTTCGTTCCGCAAAATTCAGTCAAGTTAAGGATGGACGGAAGGGGGATTTGTGTTTCATGCACCTCGCCATTCTTAAATTACGTCTGACAATAATTTGTTGCACATCCTATCTCCATGATAATATAATTAATAGTCCAGTCATTGATTATAACCCATCATGCCGGGACGTAAAACGGATATTGGTCGTTGTTCATTGACATTGAAAAAAAAAGAGCGCTAATCACATAATGCATTCATCACTGTTCCCGGGCAAAGTCGGGTCAGGTTGTAGTTGGAAATAAATGCACGTTGGAGTTACGTCACGTTGCAAATCAACTTAGTTTCTAGATCTCCGTTAATATGGTATATACGACATATTGCGACTTATAACCTTTGCTATACGATGAAAGAACCGATAAACTTCCTTATGAAAGAAAATTAAGTTATAACCCTTCAATTTGGGATTTACGTCACTTCGGAGATAAGCTCTTCAATTTACAAACAATAACTTTGAGGAACTAGAACTATGATTCTACAGTAAGTTGGATTGCAAGCCATGACATCTTCTTCAAATGTATTTAGTTTCAAATCTTTACCTTCAATAGTAAGGTCATAAATGTACCTTTTGCTAAATATTTTCTGTTAAAGAATTGATTAATTGTAATGTTGGTAACAGTGAATAATATTGCCTTTTCAGTAACTTTACTATTTTATCTTAAAAAGCTAAATGTTGATACATTTTTATATCAACTGATTCAGTAGTTTCTGTGGTGGGATCATATTAAGAAACGGAACTGTTTTGTTCAACTGTTCACTTAGCGCCCCCTCAACTTCATACGGATGATCTTCCATGCTCAGGTAGGTGGGTTTTCCCAGACGTTTGCTTAGTTCTCTCCATGCTGGCTGATTAGTGTAAGTGAAGTTTTTAGTTTAATGTTGTGTGTTTGTTATTGATTTTGTTTTTTGTTGGTTTTTGATTTTGATTACTTTCTTGTATTGAGCTTGCTTTTGATTTTGTTTTTGATTTTTTGTTGTGTGTTTATTCTTGATTTTCTTTTTATCTTTTGTTTGTTATTTTTTCCTTTGTGTTTGTTTTTGATTTTGATTTTTCTTTTGTTTTTATTTTTTTGCTTTGTGTTTGTTTTTTATTTTTATTTTGTTTTGTTGTTGTTTGTTTTGTGTTTGCTGTTGATTTTGTTTTTTCTTTTGTTTGAGGTTTCTTGCTTTGTGTTTGTTTTTGATTTTGTTTTTGTTTTTTGTTGTTTGTTTTGTGTTTGTTTTTGATTTAATTTTTTATTTTTTTGTTTTTATGTTGTGTGTTTGTTTTTGATTTTGGTTTTGTTATTTGTTTTGTGTTTGTTTTTGTTTTGTGTTTGCATTTAATTTTGTTTTTCTTTTGCTTTGTGTTTTTGTTTTTTTGTTGTGTGTTCGATTTTGATAATATTTTTTCTTTTTTTGTTTTTCTTTTTCTTTTTTGTGTATTTGTTTTTGATTTTGATTTTGTTTTTCTTTTGTTTGTGGTTTTATGTTATGTGTTTGTTTTTGATTTGATTTTCTTTTTTCATTTTTCTTTTGTTTTTGTTTTTGCTTGTTTTTGATTTTGATTATTTTTTTGTTTTTCATTTTTTGTTTTGTGCTTGCTTTTGATTTTGTTTTTTGATTATGTGGAGTGATTATTTTTGATTTTGATTTTGTTTTTTCTGTTGTTTTTTGTTTTTTTGCTTTTTGATGTGTGTTTGTGTTTGATTTTGTTTTTATTTTTTTGTTTTTGTTTTTGTTGTGTATTTGTTTCTGATTTAGATTTTCTTTTTTCTTTTGTGTTTGCTTTTGATTTTTATTTAGTTTTTTCTTTGTTGTTGTTTTTGTTGTGTGTTTGTTTTTTAATTTGTTTTTCTTTTTTGTTTTGTGTTTGCTTTCAATTTTGATTTAGTATTTTCTTTTGCTTTTGTTTTTTGTTTTAATTCTGGTCTTGTTTTTTGTTTTGTGTTTGCTTTTGATTTTGTTTTTATATTTTTTGTTGTGTGTTTTTTGTTTTGTTTTTTGTTTTTCTTTTGCCTTTGTTTTTTGTTGTGTATTTGGTTTTGATTTTGTTTATTCTTTCGCTTTTGGTTTTCTTTAGGTCTGAACTTCGTCCTTCTATCTTCCAGAGATTCCCACCCTTCACTACTGCACTGTCGAGCACTAAGAACAAGTCTTCCTGACGATACTTTAATATGACATTTACAGACAATAAAAAAGAAGAATCCTATTTTAGTTTAAAACTGAGATTAACTGCTATTGGGAGTAGTAAAGTTGCTGAGCCAGTTTAAATAACGAACCTTAACGTGTAATGGGACATCTATAGCAGGATTATCGAGATTTTCTGCTCAGATGAAAAAATACAATCGTTCGCCTTGTTCTGCGCGAAGAGAGAGACATCCTCTCCCGCTGATTACATTCTGTGTTGGGGAGTGGGGGCGGAGTTGATATTATTGACATTCAGCGAGAAAGAACGCTGCATCCGATACCTTACAAATTCGAATATACATAGTTATACCGTATAGGGTGTACAAAATGTGGCGTCAAATAACACAGTCAAACATAAATGATGACTACAACGAGTATAGGCCGTCAATTGGGGCTTGAAATCTGGTAGATGTCAAGAGTTTCTTTCTTCGGCTTTCCCCAATTAATTGGGGTCGCCGGAGACAACCAGGCTCATTTTGGTATTTGCCGGAGATTTAAGGCCGGATGCCCTACCTGACGCCACGTGATTTTCCAGGTGAAAATTCCGATGATGATGATAATTGTTATTTTAAGGGGCCTAACATCTAGGTCATCGGCCCCTGATGGTTTGGGTGATCGTGAAGATGAAAATGAAAAGCGAACTTAACACTAAAACTAACTACTAACCTACATACTAGAAGAAGAAATGGAAAACTAAAGGAGAATAGGGCAAATAAAAGGACAGAAGGAAAAGAAATGCCCTCAACCCTCGGAGAATGCGGATTGAGGGACTTGGAAGGAAGGAGAGCCATGAAAGGCATATAGAAAAGTGAAAGAGGAGAGGGTCCGCCCAAAGGTAAGGGACAAAAGGGGAAAACGGACCCAGCTAAGGAATCCCTCGGGGTCGCCAACTCTCGAACTCACCAGCCGTGAGCCCCTGAGGGTGTAGCATTATCTAGGGTGCACCAGAAGTGGTGGGGCTACATACACCCTGCCTCCTTAAGGGCCTAGAGCACAAGGCAGGAGGTAAAAGGAAGAGAAAAAGAAGGCTGACCCCTCGCAGAAGGAGGGTATCAGAAAAGATGAGAAAAGGGCCAATTAAGGCGGGAAAGGAAGAGACTCCCTAGGCCTCGGATAACCTAATACCGTCGGGGTCGGAAGAGAACAAGAGTTGACCAAGGGAGGTCGACAGGAAAGAAGACGGAGAGGAGCCCGGCACAAGTAAGTGGAAGCAATGCCGGACTCAGCTGGGGTCCCGTGGTCGCCAACCCACGCCCACTAGATGTGAGCCCCTGGGGGGTGAAAATTCCACCTCGCTGTCACCGGGATTCGCACCCCGGCCATCCGGAAGAAAGGTGAGAAGCTAAACTACTGCGCCATCACGACCCCCGTAGATGTCAAGAGTGAAACTCTCAATTTTCATCTATCAGATTTTTCAACTTCACAACCATCGATCTTTTCTTTGTTTTGTGTACTTTTTTTGGCTTTATGTTTTGTTTTTGTTTTGTGATGTTTATGTTCCATCGCTTTGTGTTTCTGTTTTTGTGTTGTGTTGTTTTTTTGTTTTCTTTTGCTTTGTGTTTTTGTTTTGTAATATTTTGCGTTTTTTGTTTTGTGTTTGGTTTTGGTTTTTACTTTGTGATTTCTTTGTTTTGTGTTGTTATTTATATTTTTGCTTTCCGTTTTCATTATATTTTTGTATTTTTTCTTTATGTTTTTTTGATTGTTTATTGTTGTTTGCTTGGTGTCTTTTGTGTTTTTTGTTTTTTGTTTTGCGTTTTTGCCTTTGATTTGTTTTTTGTTTTTTGCTTTTTGATTTTGTTTTGTGTTGTTTTTTGTTATTTTGCTTTGTTTTTTGTGCTTGGTTTTGGTTTTAATTTTGTTTTTGCTTCTGGTTTTTAGCCTATATTCATCTGTGCAAAAATAGGTTTATGAGATCACCTTTTGTCCGTGTGTGAGTATATGTGTGTATGTGTGTCCGTGTGTGTGTGTGTTTGTCCCTAATAACTTCTAAACGGCTGGAGCGATTTCAATGTAACTCGGTAAAGTCATAGTACAACTTCGGCCGACCACGACCGTGCACTTCAAATTTTATTATGTCTCACCAATCCAACATGGTGGCTGTGCGAAATATTTCACCGACATTCTATATCTCCGAAACAATTACTCATATTACCCTGAAATTTTGTACGGTGATAAAGGGCACTAATAGGCATTCACTTATGTGACTTTCTAAACCCTATTAACTAGAAAACGAACATGGCGGCCAAGCGAAGTTGGAACATATAAATAGGCAGTGAAACTTGGTGCGGTATATACCAGGGGTTATTAGCCTACTTTCGATTTTTGCAAAAAATGAAAGTAGACTTATGAGATCAACACAGGGCGAAAAAAGTGTGTCTGTCTGTGTGTGTGTATGTGTGTGTGTGAGTCTGTGTGTGTGTGTGTATGTGTGTGTGTGAGTCTGTGTGTGTGTGTGTGTGTGTCTGTGTGTGTGTGAGTGTGTGTACTCTGAATGTCTGTCCCCCCCCTATCAATTCGAACACGGTGAATGCGAATTGAACGAAATTTGGTACAAAGGTAGCACTAGCAAAGGACACCTCAGTGTCATGTTTTATATCGCCGCCATCTTTACTAAAACTGAATGGCGGCCACTCAAACGGTCAAAACGTAAAATCTAATAACGACTAACCAAATCATCCGATCTCTACCAAATTTGGTAACAACATACCTTCGTATAGGATGCGTCTTGTGACCAAACTACAAGGTCGTCCGCCATACCATTTCAGGATGGCGGCCGTGCGAATTATGCAAACTTTATAATCCATATCATGGGACCCACCAGTTCCGATTATCGAGCCGAGAATCGTTTTAACTGTTCTAAAGGAAGAGGCACATTCGAAATTAAAAGTTTATTTTGTAATACTATAGTGCAGACGTGATTTTAAAAAGCTGAGCTGATTCAGTAATAAGACAAGATGGCAGCGGATATCTTGTGCCTGACTTATATTTCACTAATTTGAGTATTGCATGCAATATAGCGTACTGATACAAAATAAATAAACTTTGTATGAAATGCTTTATATATAAATAATATACTCCAGTGATGAAATCGTTTAGTGTAAATCATTATTTGCTAACAAGTTCTATGTAAGTCATTTTATATAGAACGATATTCGTTGACACAATTAGCTCAGTGGTAGAGCGTTAGCCTATCGCTCAAATGCCTATGGTTCAAACCCGATCAGAGCTAGGTTTTTTGCTTGAAATGTTAAATGTTTATTGTTTTGTAATGACTCAGATGTTTTAAAATTAAGCGTTATATTGTGCATATTATGGTGTAAAATATATATTTAATTAAAACATAATTCGCCAGCAGATTTACTCGAGACATCTAGCTGCCAACCTACTTATTAACTTCCAGATTTTATTGAAAAGTTTCTTCTTCTGGCCGCTAGAATGCACTCGCTGTGTTAGGATTATATTGTTCGATATTTCACCACTAGATGTCACGACTAGTCTACGTGGGGCTCCATTGATTACTATACCATTGGCATTCTATGCGCATCGAATTTGAAGAATGACAAGATGATACTACGATACATTTTTACTTTTTATTTTAAAGGGTTTGTAACAGCCTATTTTGCGTTACTTGAAAATGTTATTTGAATTCAATTAGGGTTGTGAAAGCCATGCACAACCAGACGTGTAAAGACATGCCTCAACTCAAAGTTGGATGTTGCCCACGGCAGGTCGTATATGTAATAATAATAATAATAATAATAATAATAATAATAATAATAATAATAATAATAATAATAATGTTATTGGTTTTACATCCCTTTTAACTACTGCTGCTTTTAGAGACACCGGGGTGCCGGAATTTTGGCCCGAAGGGGATCTTTAACGTGCCAGTAAATGTACTGACACGGCTCCCTCGCATTTGTGCACCCTCAAATGCCAGCTGACTGCGCCAGGATACGAACCTGCAACCTAGGGCCCAGCAAGCGAGAACGTTACCGCTGAGCCCCGCAGCCAGTCCGGTCGATTATGTCTCCAGATCCATAACATTCTTGATATACTTCTTATCTTTCTTTCTTCAATGATGGTAGCAGTTTTTATCTAGGTTGTGGCGTTTGGTAGAGGTAAATCGTTTCTAAGGTCTTCAACAAAGAATAGTTCTATTATACTCCTTGATAATAACGAGTTATAACTATACTCATACATTTAGGAGAAAGTAGGCTATATGTTCTTTACTGAACATCTTGTTTTTTATTGCACTCATACAACAAGGTCATCAGCGAAACCATCTGCAGATGGCGGCCGTGTGAATCATGCAAGCATTATAATCCATAACCCACCAGTTTCATGGAATAGAGGATGGTATAACGTTTCTTAAGGACATGACCCGTTGGATATTATAGTTAGTTATTGTTGTTTCAAAGGGCGGAAATACGAGGTAATCTGCTCCTTTGGATATTATAATTTTGTATTTTAATATAATACTGTTGCAGTCATATTGGATCCCCCATTCTGAATATTTCAATTTTAAATCAGGTCAAAATCTATTAATACCGGTTTGTGCCTAATTAATCCTATTTGGAAGGATTTAGTCCACCAAATCGGATCCACCATTTTGATTTTAAAAATTTTAATTCGAGATCAGCTAGGTCCAAAATTTAATAATATCATTTCTTTTTCTATATGGACAAATAGGCCTACTTAAACGTTTGACCACGTTCTCGGCAAACCGTCCCAGCGTGTGTCGCAAGGATTCAGAGAAAAACATATTAATCAAAGTAAGTAGCAAACAAAAGGCTCTAATATCGGTCTCCGAGAAAAGCAAACACCAGGTCAAACAAATAAAATGTTACGTGGAGAAAGCGGAACAATTAATCACAGCAGTTCACCAGACATAGGCTATGTGCTGAATGGAGGGCATAGGAAAGCAAATCTCTTGTTGGTGGTTGTGTATCGACCTGTCGTCTAGTTTCTTGTAGCTGGACATACGGTGACAGCTTTGATCCACACAAACCTTGCTAGCGAGCTTTATATGTGTCGCCTCACTCCAGTCACCTGCAAACAGCTTTGTGACTTCAAATGTGAGGGATGTCTGCTTTCTGGCTGCCACCTCATTTATTTCTTCCGTTCTGTCCATCAGATGCAAGGAGAGTGAAGTGCTTTGTTGACCAAACAGCATTTCAGAAACAGATAAGAGCCGGCACAGTGGTTGAATCTTGAGAATCCATCCCTGTATACCGGCTGTATAAAGGTATTGGGCAGGGCGTCTATCTAGTTACCATAGCAACAAGTTCAAGCACACTGAAGATACACCTAGTTACAATAGCATGGCCTGTTTGCCATCTCTTGATGAATGCAGTACATTTGCATTTGCCTGTTGGCACAGGCTAGAGTAAAATGTGGCTTTTCACCGATGTCTCAGTCTCACTCATGGCTGTGATTATATGGAAGCTACTGAGGTATGGGTGGTGCTTAGTAATGACATTCAGGGCACAGTCAGTGCCTGTGGATGCTGTGAAAGGTGCTACTCATTGGGTTGGTACTGCTCTTCTGAGTCAATGAGGAAAGCAATGGCAAACTACCTCACTCCTCATCTTGCCTAGTACGCGTCAATATAGCGCTGCCTTGTGTTTTTGTGGGTATCTACCCACATAACCTAATGGCGGTACTTTTTTAAGATCCAACCAGCCTTCGGGCTGACTACCTAACAGACAGTTTCTATAGTAACAAGTGGAAGTGCACATTGATTTTACTCTGAATGTTCAGCGATAAATATCAGACACCTGGTTACCATAGCAAGAAGTGAAAATGCACTTAGTTCGCACTCATTGAAGGCAGTTCAGCGAGAAATATCAGACACGTTATTCACGTATTCATGGATTATGGATTTAAATTAAAACGCACCAGAGCTGTTCATTCCATGAAGTTATACCGTAATGAAAGCTGTCAATCTAATGTTACACATTATTGCAAAATACCGGCGATTTTTTAATGAAAAAACATTACGGTGACGTGAGAGTTAAATTGTAATTTGTTGGTTATTAAGATGAAATTTCAAAAATACAAACGTAATGAAACAAGAGCAAGAACGGAAGAAACTGATTACCGTTTTTCTAGTAAGGATAATTATGCCCTTTTTCAATTATCTTTGTTTGAAATTTAAATCTGCAATTTATGAGACCTGTGGTGATATATGGTTCGGAGACTTGAATCTTGGCACAAGGTGATGATGAATTGTTATGGAGATGGGAAAGGAATCAGGAACGTATAAGGACCACTAAAAGAGGGTGAATTCTGGCGAATCAGAAAATAATATGGAGATACGAGAGTTGTAAATAAAGTGGAAATAAAGAGTAGTAGACTACGTTGGTTGGAACATGGAGAAATAATGACAGAGAACACAATGGTAAAGAAGGGCTTCAATTGGAAGCCAGGAAGACGTCGTGTGAGGGGAAGACCTAAGACAAGATGGCTGGATAACGTGGAGGAGGATCTGAGAAAGATGGGAGTCAGAAGATGGAGAACCAAAACAGTCCACAAGGAAGAACGAGTGGAGATTGTCCAGGAGGCCAAGAGCTGTAGTGCGAAGGAGTAAGTAATTCAGGTGTAACGAATAATACCCATTTTAGCCTATTTTCATGTATGAAAAATAATAGGCCTATGAGATCACCTATTGTCTGTGTGCCCCCCCCGTAATAATTTCTAAACGGCTAGAGTGATTTCAATGAAACTCAGTAAGGTCATAGTACTAATTTGGCCAACCCCGATCAGGCCCTTCAAATATGATTACATCTCACCAATCCAATATGGTGGTTGTGCGAAATATATCAACGATATTCTATATCTCCGAAACTATTACACATATGACCCTGAAATGTTTTACGGTAATAAAGGCCACTACTAGACGTTCACCTATGTGATTTTAAAAACCCAGTTAACTACAAAACAAACATGGTGGCCAAACGAAGTTGAAACCTTTAAATAGATTTTTCTCGCGATTTAACCATCCGAACGCAGTGAAACTTGGTACAGCAAATGAATATACAAATTTCATTGCACTGATATCACAATTAGTTCAATTGTATACATAACCTCAAGTTGGTGGCTGTGCGAAATTTTTAAAATTAAGTTTTTATTTCTTGTGTTCTAATCGTTGTTGTTGTTTGAGTCTTCAGTCTTTTGACTGGTTTGATGAAGTTCTCCATGCGTCCCTGTCCTGAGCTAATCGTTTCATCTCTACATACCTCCAACACCCTACATCCGAGTCAATCGGTTTAACATATTCTAACCTTGGTCTACCTCTACAGTTCTTGTCCTCAACCCTTCCTTCCATAACTAAGCTTGCTATTCCTGGGTGTCTTAGTATGTGTCCTACTAACCTATCTCTTCTCTTCATTAGCAGTCGCCAGAAACTTCTCTCCTCTCCCACTCGTCTTAATAACTCTTCGTTTGTAACTCTATCTACCCATCTGATCTTCATCATTCTCCTGTAACACCACGATCGAAATCAACGTTTGAATTATGATCGTACACAATAATCCTCATCTAATAGAACATAACGCTATGACCTACATATATTAAAATCCAACATGCTGACCATCCAAAATATTTAGACGGTTCACAATTTCTATTAATCTGTGACAGCAATCAAAATGAAATGTTGTATGTGTATAGAGGATATATAAGCTCACCTATTCAATAACCTGATGAGCACAAATCCAACATGGCAGCGACGCGAAATTTAAATATTCAAATGGACTTTTCTCGCGATTTAACCATACGTGCACAGTGCAACTTGGTACAGTATTTGCTTATATAAATTGGAATCCAATGGCATCTAATTCATTTACATTATTTTCATAACCACAAGATGGCGGATGAGCGAAATTCTAAAATCTCATTTTTATTTCTTGTGTGCTATACATGCAAGTGAAGTTTGAATAAAATACCCACACAATAATCTTCATGTAACAGTACATAACTCTAAGACCTATATATAAAA
The DNA here is from genome assembly GCA_946902985.2 of Meconema thalassinum. Taxonomy (NCBI): domain Eukaryota; kingdom Metazoa; phylum Arthropoda; class Insecta; order Orthoptera; family Tettigoniidae; genus Meconema; species Meconema thalassinum. The sequence goes on along the minus strand of OX336397.1, from coordinate 104,532,173 downwards.
ATCCAACATGATGAACATCCGAAATATTTAGATGGTTCTCAATATCTACGAATCTATTACAGCAATCAAACTGACAATTTGTATGTTGATAGAAGCAATAAGTATAAGCAGGATGTATGAAAATAGGCTTTAGTTCTTCACGGAACTACTTGTTTTGGGTACAATCGTTTGACTGACTGAAAAACATTCACATTTCATAGTTATTGTTCTAGTTTTACATTTCATCATCCTCCCAGGGGTTCACATCTAGTGGGACGCGGGTTGGTGACCACGGGACCTCAGCTGAGTCCAGCATTGCTTCTACTTACTTGTGCCGGGCTCCTCTCCGTCTTCCTTCCTGTCGACCCCCCCTTGGTCAACTCTTGTTGTCTACCCGACCCCGACGGTATTAGGATATCCGAGGCCTAGGGAGTCTTTTACTTTCCCGCCTTTATTGACCCTTGTCTTATCTTTCCTGATACCCTCATTCTTCGAGGGACAGCTTTATTTTCCCTTTCATGTTTTCTCCTGCCTTCTGCACAAGGCCCTCCAGAAGGCCCCACCACTACTGGTGCACCCTGGATAGTGCTACACCCTCAAGGGCTCACTGCTGGTGTGTTTTGGGAGTTGGCCATCCCGAGGGATTCCTGAGCTGGGTCCGTTTTGTCCCCTTTCAGCTCTGATCTTGGGGCGGGCCTTCTGCTTATTCCCTTTCCTATCTGCCTTTCATGCCTCTCCTTCCTTCCAAGTCCCTCATTCCTCATTCTTCGAGGTTAGAGGGCATTACTCTCCTTCCTGTCCTTTATTTGCCTTATCCTTTACTTGTTTACCATTTCTTCTTCTAGTAAATAGGTTTGTAGTTACTGTAGTATTAGTTATAATTTTCATTCTATTCCTATGTTTCACTATCGTATGCCTCCGTGGCTTAGGCGGCAGCACGCCGGCCTCTCACCGATGGGTCCGTGGTTAAAATCCCGGTCACTCCATGTGAGATCTGAGCTGAACAAAACGGAGGCAGACAGGTTTTTCTCCGGGTACTCCGGTTTTCCCTGTCACAATTTCATTCCAGCAACACTCTTCACTATCATTTCATTTCATCTGTCATTCATTTAATCATTGCCCCAGAGGAGAGCAACAGGCTTTGGCAGCCGGCACAGTTCATATCCTCGCCGCTAGATGGGGGCTTCATTCATTCCATTACTGACCCGGTCGGAGACTGGACGCAGGTTCTGGATTTTCATTTTTCCTATGTTTCACTATCACTCAAACCCTTAGGGGCCGATAACCTAGATGTTAAGCCCTTAAAACAACAACAATTATCATCATCATCACCATCATATCTGGCATTGGTATTTGATGTGATTAAATGTCTTCTGAGAGACTGGACGGTACGTTCTCTAGTACAGCTTCCATTCTATTGACTTTGCGACCACTGGAGAACGAAACCTCCACCGTGTCGCTGTGAATTGATCTGTCCAGTCGAGAAGTTTCTTGCCATTGACAAGTCACACCCTTGTTAATCTGTAGAATCGTTGCTAGCTGGCGACCACTGAAGCCCTTTGAGGTTTGACCTCACTTCTTGTGTTACAGTCTGTGAAATGAAGCTTATCTACTCGGGCTCAGTTGTAGAGATTCCCATTTCATTTCAGCAATCAGCCGGCCGACGCGATGTGACACAGTGGTAAGACGCAGGTATTGAGCAGGAGCGCAGCTGTCGGTTCGAAACCAGACATAGGCATCGATATAAGTGTTGTAGCCAGCTTAGTTTATTAGCCAATAATATTTAAATACTAAAAGCCTCCGTGGCTTAGGCGGCAGCACGCCGGCCTCTCACCGCTGGGTCCGTGGTTCAAATCCCGGTCACTCCATGTGAGATCTGTGCTGGACAAAACGGAGGCAGACAGGTTTTTCTCCGGGTACTCCGGTTTTCCCTGTCAAAATTTCATTCCAGCAACACTCTCCACTATCATTTCATTTCATCTGTCATTCATTTAATCATTGCCCCAGGGGAGTGCGTCAGGCCTCGGCAGCCGGCACAGTTCATATCCTCGCCGCTAGACAGGGGCTTCATTCATTCCATTCCTGAACCGGTCGGAGACTGGAAACAGGCTGTGGATTTTCATTCATTCATTTCAATACTAACTAGGCTGTTGTTGTTTGAGTCTTCAGTCTTATGACTGATTTGATGCATCCCTCCATGCCTCCATGATCTAATCGTTTCATCTCTACATAGCTACCACACCCTACACCCTACACCCTAACCTTGGTTTACCCCTACAGTTCTTCTCCTCGACCCTCTCTTCTCTTCATTTGGTCTGGCTGCGTGGCTCAGGGGTAACGTTCTCGCTTGCTGAGCCCAAGGTTGCAGGTTCGAAACCTGGCGCAGTCAGCTGGCATTTGAGGGTGCGCAAATGCGAGGGAGCCGTGTCAGTAGATTTACTGGCACGTTAAAGATCCCCTTCGGGGCAAAATTCCGGCACCCCGGCGTCTCTAAAAGCCAGTGTAGTTAAAAGGGACGTAAAACCAATAACATTATTCTTATTACTCTTCATTTGCAGTCGCCAGAAACATCTCTCCTCTCCCACTCGTCATAATACCTCTTCGTTTGTAACCCAATCTACACATCGATCTTCATCAATGTCCTGTAACACCACATTTCAAACGCTCTTTTCTGCTGCACCAATAGTCCAAGTTTCGCTTCCATAGAGCGCCACACTCCAGGTAAAAGCTTTCAAAAATGACTTCCTGATACCTAAATCTATACTCGACATCAAAAGATGCCTTTTTTTTGTAGAAATGCTTTCCTAGCCTTAGCCAACCTATTTTTATATCCTCTTTGCTTCGTCCATCACTGGTTATTTTGATTCCCAAGTAACAGAAGTCTCCTTCTTCCGTTAGCTTTTCACCTGCCAATTTGATGTCCATAGAGGTTTCTGATTTATTTCGGCTGGTTGTGACAATGGCTTATATCACACAATTAAATGAGCAAATAAAAAAAAATCCGTTTGGTCAATGGTTGTTAACTTTACACATTTAACCTTTCTAAGCCACCTGCTAACAATAAATATGACATATAAGTGTCTGATTTTGTACAGGGTGTTCAAAAATGAGGTCCCAGAAAACACTCCCGCAAGTTATGGTTTAGAGATTCTGGCACACGTCTCTCAGGAACTACTTAAGTTACAGGCCTAATCTTTTGTAATGTGTTGGTAATCATGTAGTTTCATAGACTAAACTGAAATATATTTAAGATAATGTTTAATTTTTCAATTTATAAATTAAAAACCTCATCATGCATTTTAAGAGGCAACATATGTTTTGAGTTGCTTAGTTTTTTAAACGGCTCGAAGTAGCCTAATTATTCTATAAAAACTAGTCCATTCATTTTGTCAAGCCACCACATGCTCTTTACAATCCAGGAAAATATTAACTATCCTTGTCAAGAATGTTTCAAGAAAAGTGTTGTACCAAACTGGGGAAATGTATGTACTAGAATTGTTTTTTGTGACCTTATTTTGAACACCCTGTACAAAATCAAACAATAATATTTCATAATTATTGTTAGCAGGTGGCTTAGAAAGATTATATCTTTGTTTAGTTTAAAATTAACAACCATTGACTATTTATTTGTCGTATCAGGAGCATTTATCTATAAAAGTTAAGTGTTTCTGGTGTAGAGAATCAGCCGTCCAGGAAATGTCCTAGTCCGTTGCCCAATGAACGCCCGGATGAATTTAATCTAAATTCGTAACACATCCTTCGGGGAGGCTTCTCTCTTGTTCACTAACCATTGACTGAACGGAAATAAAAGAAATTTGTTTTTGAAATTTGGTCATTTCTTCTTCTTTTCCTTCGTCTTTTCCCACTCAAGTGGGGTCGACGTTCCCAGCAAGTCTTCTCCATTTCCCTCGGTCCCATACGCCCTTTTACCTTAGATGTCTCCCCCTCAAGTCATCTCGTATATAGTCCCTCCATCTTTCCCTTCCTCTGTCACCTTTCACTACCATTACTGTCATTTTCTTGCCAACATTAGTGTTGTCCCTTCTCATGACATGTCCATATCACTCTAGTCTTCTCTCTTGGACCTTCTTTGATATCTCCGTCTCTTTAACACTGCCTCTAAGTCTCTCATTTCAAATTCTATCGGCTCTGGTGACGACACAAATTCTCCTTCATCATCATCATCATCTTGAGCAGTTTCCGACCGCTGGTCAGGTCTGCTTGGAACATAAGCCCCTCCATCGTTTCCTGTCCATCCACCATCTCTCGTCTTTCACTGTGTCCCAGCACACTCCTCTTTCCTCCACACTCTTCTTAACTCCTTTTGTCCATCTGTTCTTGTTCTTCCCCTTGGCCTCCTTCCCTTCATTTCCAATCCAAACATCATCTTCGGTATCCTCTCCTCTCGCATCCTCCTCACATGTCCATACCATTGTAGCCTAGATTGCTCTATTCTATTTTGCAATGATTCCTCTCTTACCATCTCTCTGACTCTCTCATTCCTTACTCTGTCCATTCTTGTTACTCCTACCCTACTCCTCTGGAACTTCATCTCCACTGCTCGTATTTTACTCTTGTCCTTTCCCTTCATCATCCATGTTTCTGAACCAGACGTCAAAATTGGAGTAGGTCTTTTAGATAATTCCATTACATTTTTGTTGTACATCTTTATTCCATATCATCCCCGTAACCCTCTTGAAAAATCCATCTGCGCACCTTTCCCTTTCATTTATTTCCATCCTATTGCCTCCTTTTTCTTCAATTATGCTTCCCAAGTACTTGAAGCATTCTACTTCCTACAACTGCTGTCCTCCAAGTGTTATGCCCATATCCAGTCTGTTCTTCGTCCTCGTTATGATGACCACTTCACTCTTTTGTGCTGAGAACTTCATCCCACATGATAACACTACCTTCTCCCACTCATCCTATTGCTTTTGTACTTCTTCCTCATCCTCTCCCCATACCAGAGGATCATCAGCAAACAACATTGCCTTCATTTTCCTTTCCTCAATGCTATTTACCACTTTTCGTATGATTTCATCCATCACCACTAGAAATAACAAGTAGGAGTCCCCGCAGCACGACCTGCTTTTGATGAGACAGTGGCGCAGCAGCAAGGGGCCAGCAAGAGGAGTTATAATCTCAAATAACAACTTCGTTGGCGGCAAGGCCTGATGCCTAGCATTTCGGGCCTTTGGACCGATTGTGTGGTAATGTAGGAAAATTATAAAATGTTATTCTAGGCAATGCTGACACCATCACGTGGTTATGAAAGCCGGACGTCCTGGGAAATAGAAAGTATATTACAGCTGTAAAAACATTATTTAACGTATTGAAAAGGTGAAAACGGGTTAATATAGATAATTTTCCGTAGAATTCAATTAGACCATCGTTTAAATTTTTACCTATTATTATATACATTTGGGCCCCATTTTTTTCAAAACCAAAAACATTTAATAACATCTTCAGGGCCCCAAAAAAAGAAAACGGTGAGAGATATCAAAAAATCGTTATGAGTAAAAAAGATGCATACCGCGGAGATCTTACACCTGAACATTTAACTTTTTTCGATGCGACCAACCGTTTCCGAGATATATCGATTCCAAAAAAAAGTTTGAAATTCAGGGCCCCCAAAAAGATCCGGCCCTGCACTGATCTTAACGCCCAACAATAGGATTCGTCACAGTCACTAACTCTTTCACCGTGCCAAATTTCAGCTTAATATCTTGAAAATTGCGACCAGTATTTAGCTAAACGCAAAAATGTCACGCACAATGGACATTTTCAGGGCCCCAAAAAAAGAAAACGGTGAGAGATATCAAAAAATCGTTTTGAGTAAGAAAGTTGCATACCGCGGAGATCTTACACCTGTACATTTAACATTTTTCGATACGATCAACCGTTTCCGAGATATATCGATTCCAAAAAAAAGTTTGAAATTCAGGGCCCCCAAAAAAGATCCGGCCCTGCACCGATCTTAACGCCCAACAATAGGATTCGTCACAGTCACCAACTCTTTCACCGTACCAAATTTCAGCTTAATATCTTGAAAATTGCCATCAGTACTTAGCTAAACGCAAAAATGTCACGTTCAATGGGCATTTTCAGGGCCCCGAAAAAAGAAAACGATGAGAGATATCAAAAAATCGTTTTGAGTAAATAAGTTGCATACCGCGGAGATCTTACACCTATACATTTAACATTTTTAGATACGACCAACCGTTTCAGAGATATATCGATTCAAAGAAATAGGATGAAATTCAGGGCCCCAAAAGAAGGTCCGGCCCTGCACCTATTTTAACGCCCAACAATAGGGTTCGTCACAGGCCCCAACTCTTTCACCGTACCAAATTTCAGCTCGATATCTTGAAAATTGCGACCTGTACTTTGCTAAACGCAAAAACGTCACGCACATACGTACGTACGTACGTACATACAGACAGACTTTTTTTGAATTTTTTCTTCGACTCTGATTCGATTGGAATAGGTTTGAACACTGGGCGGCGCTTAGTTTCCGAGATCTCGAAAAATCCTACCACGGCTATATGAAAGCCGATGCGGCTTTCATAACAAGGGTGAGAGGGCACTTCCTTGTTTCAGACCGCTCTCTGGTTTGAACCATTCCGTTCTCTCCCTTCCCTCCTTTACACAGCTTTTGCTTCCCTCGTACAATACTTTCACTCTTCTTCAAATTCTTCTCAACATTTTCATTTCAGCCACATCCATTCCCTTACAATGTGCCTTAGTTGGTGCCCATGTCTCTACTCCATAAATCATTGCAGATCTCACTACTGACATATACACCATTCCTTTAGTACTCAGGTTTGTCCTTCAATCACACAATACACCTGACGTCCGTTTCCAGTTGATCCATCCTACCTGCACATTTAATTGTGTAAAGTAAGCCATTGTCAAAACCCAGTGTCCTTAACAAGTCATCTGATAAGAGCACTTTAAAATTAAGACGAAACCCACGGACTCTGCAAGGGATCACAAGGACGGTGTCTGAGAGCTGGATTAACTGTGTCAGCAGATACAACTGTGGATGGTGACAGGCGACCGTTAACTTGCTTCTAATTAAGAAAGGGTCTGGGATGGGATTTTGCAAAGGATTCGGCCGTGGAGTTCTTGAAAGGAACCGTCCCGGTATTTGCCTGGTGGTGAATCAGGGTAAACCACGAAAACCATATTCAGGATGGCCGAGGTGGGTTTCGGACCCACATTCTTCGAAGTGAGATACAGAAAGATCTACTGTATATGAGATTGGGATTCAGGAGTGGGACGAAATCTCGCATGTTCATAAACCACACTTTCCCCAATAGGTTTATAATGAGAGACTAAAGGAGAAAGATTGTTATGTTTTTATTTCAACCAAATGATTATCGAACACTATTTACATTTTAGTTAGAATTCCAAGTTCTACGTTCCCTAACTTGAGAAGGCAATCACTGAAATTTGGATCACCGTAACACTCACCGGTTATTCGATATTATTATGAAATTATACGATCGGTGTACTCGTTCCTTTGATTTACTGTTTCGAAAATCCATGCAAAATGATAAAGGAAAAACCTCAGAATGTTGACATGACATGAAACAGGCGTCACAGCGGCCAAAATGTGAAGTGGACAGGAATTATGGAGCGTATTTTCCTACAGCAACAGTATATGAAAATCGTACACTTCGTACATATTTTAAAGAAATTAAAGATTTTTATGAAATTAGAGTGCAATTCGTCACTGCTAATATCTAGTATCTTTCATTTGAATGCTCATTTGTCATGATTGGGCGCTTGTGAGCACCGCAAGAGGGATATATATCTATACGAAAACATCAGAAATCCTAAAAGGAACAAGATCTTTGAGTAAATACAAACTTGGGAATTTAAATTGCTGACTCTAACGCATTCTCACTTATAAAACGCACAATGAGATAAGCAGCCACCACGCCATCTGCTAATATAAGATCGATGCAGCTCTTTTTAGTGCAGATAGATTCGGTGCATTTAAAATCACGAATCAAAAGTCACCCGTAAATCTCCCCGTTCTTGGTTTAAACCGTAATTTAAGAATCGACCATGTGTAGGAATCAAAAGTCACCAGTAAATCTCCCCGCTCTTGGTTTAAACCGTAATTTAAGATTTGACCGTAGGTAGGAATCAAAAGTCACCCGTAAATCTCCCCGTTCTTGGTTTAAACCATAGCTTAAGAATTGACCGTGGGTAGGAATCAAAAGTCACCCGTAAATTTCCCCGTTCTTGGTTTAAACCGTAGCTTAAGAATTGACCGTCACCGGTAAATCACCCCGTTCTTGGTTTCAACCGTAGTTGAAGAATTGACCGTGGGTGGGAATCAAAAGTCACCCGTAAATCTCCCCGTTCTTGGTTTAAACCATAGCTTAAGAATTGACCGTGGGTAGGAATCAAAAGTCACCCGTAAATTTCCCCGTTCTTGGTTTAAACCGTAGCTTAAGAATTGACCGTCACCGGTAAATCACCCCGTTCTTGGTTTCAACCGTAGTTGAAGAATTGACCGTGGGTGGGAATCAAAAGTCACCCGTAAATCTCTCCGTTCTTGGTTTAAACCATAGCTTAAGAATTGACCGTGGGTAGGAATCAAAAGTCACCCGTAAATCTCCCCGTTCTTGGTTTAAACCGTAGTTTAAGAATTGACCGTGGGTAGGAATCAAAAGTCACCGGTAAATTTCCCCGTTCTTGGTTTAAACCGTAGTTTAAACAAGTAGTTCCGTGAAGAACTATACAGCCTATTTTCATATATCCTACTTATGTTAATTGCCACTATCAACATACACAATTTCTGTTTGATTGCTGTAATAGATTCGTAGATATTAAGAACCGACTAAATATTTCGGATGGTCGCCATGTTGGATTTTATATATGTAGGTCCTAGGGTTATGTACTGTTACATGCAGATTATTGTGAACGTGTAGTATTCAAACTTCAATCGCATAATTAGGACACAAGAAAAAACAAGGAGATTTTAAAATTTTTCACAACTGCCATCTTGAGGTTATGGAAACAATTGAAATAAATTAGATGCCAGTGGATTAACATTCGTAAAAGGATTTACTGTACCAAGTTTCACTGCACTCGGATGGTTAAATTGCGAGAAATGTCCATGTGAATATTTATAATTCGCGTCACCGCCATGTTGGATTTGTGATCACCAGGTTATTTAAGGTCTTATAGGTGAACTTAAGTTCATAGCCCCTATGAACATTAAAAAATGCAGTTTGATTGCTAAAATAGATTCGTAAATATTCAGTATCGTCTAAATATTTCGGATGGTCGCCATGTTGGATTGTTAAATGTATAGGCCATAGAGTCATGTACCATTAAAGGAAAATTATTGCGTAGGTTCATTATTCAAACTTTCACTTCGATCGCATGACTACATCACAAGAAATAAAAACTTAATTTTAAAATTCGCACTGCCGCCATCTTGAGGTCATGTAAACAATTGAACTAAATTAGATACCAGTGGATTACAATGTGTATAAATATTTCCTCTACCAGGTTTCAGTGCGCTTGGAACATTAAATCGCGAGAAAGGTCTATTTAAAATTTTCAAATTCGCTTGGCCGCCATGTTCGTTTTGTAGTTAACCGGTTTTTGAAAGTCTTATAGATGGACTTCCAGTAGTGCCATTTATCTCCGTACAAAATTTTAGGGAGATACCGCTAATAGTTTCAGAGATATAGAATGCCGGTGAAATATTTCGCACATCCGCCATCTTGTGATTATGTAAACAATTGAACGAAGTTAGATGTCGGTGCATTACAATGTATATAAACATATACTGAACCAAGTTTCATTGCGTTTGGTTGGTCAAATCATGAGAAACGTCTATTTAAAAGTCGCAAATTCGCTTGGCCTCCATGTTGGTTTTGTAGTTACCAGGTTTTCAAAAGTCACATAAGTGAACTTATAGTAGTTCCCTCTATCACCATAGAAAATCTCAGGGTAATATCGGTAATAGTTTCGGAGATATTGAATGCTGGTGAAATATTTCGCACAGCCGCCATGTTAGATTGGTGAGTCGTAACAAAATTTGAAGGGCACGGTCGAGGTCGCCGGGAATAGTGCTATGAACTTTCCGAGTTTCATTGAAATCGCTCCTGCCGTTTAGATTTTATTAGGGGGGGACACACACACGAATCACACACACACACACACACACACACACACACACGCACGCACGCACACACACACGGACAAAAGGTGATCTCATAAGCCTATTTTTTCAAAATTGAAAATAGGCTAAAAATGACCGTGGGTATGAATCAAAAGTCACCAGTAAATCTCCCCGTTCTTGGTTTGACCGATAGCTTAAGAATTGACCGTGGGTGGGAATCAAAAGTCACCCGTCCCCGTTCTTGGTTTAAACCGTAGTTTAAGAATTGACCGTGGGTAGGAATCAAAAGTCACCGGTAAATTTCTCTGTTCTTGGTTTAAACCGTAGTTTAAAAACGGACCCTGGGTATGAATCAAAAGTCACAAGTAAATCTCCCCGTTCTTGGTTTAACCCGTAACTTAAGAATTGACCGTGGGTGGGAATCAAAAGTCACCGGTAAATATCCCTGTTCTTGGTTTAATCCTTTATAGGATAGTGGTCTATATATTAACCACATACTATAAAAAGAGTTTGTAGGCTATTATCAAAGGTGCTAATAGTTGAAACTTTCAGCCTAATTTCTTGTATATGTAATATTTCTGATAAGCAAATATTATATCTGTCTAGTTTTATGGTGCTGGATAAAATTTCAACTAGTAAATATAATCAAAAATATAAAAATTAAACAACAAAATAAAACATAAATATACAAATAAAAATAAAACACGCTGAAAATTAAAATAAAATTAAGATTATACAATTTTCTTCTTTTCTTCTTCTTAGTCGTTTACCCTGCAGGTTGGTGGAACCCACGGACTCAGCGAGGGAACTCACCACTACCGCCTCTACGGGAAGTGTCCTAGAGCTGGAAACATCGAATCGGAGTGGATACAACTGGTGAGGTGTGATTGGCACCTCGCCCAGGTGGCCTCACGTGCAAAGCGAACAGGGGCCTCAGGAGGGAAGGTAAGGGATGGTTAGGATGGATAGACAAGGAAGAGGGAAGGAGGCGGCCGTGGCCTTGAAGAAGGTACCATCCCGGCATTTGCCCGAAGACGAAGTGGGAAACCACGGAAAACCACTTCGAGGATGGCTGAGGGGGAATCGAAACCCCTCTACTCATTTGGGCCACCCGAGGCTGAGTAGATCCCGTTCCAGTCCTCGTACCACTTTTCAAATTTAGTGGCAGAGCCGGGAATCGAATCCAGGACCTCCGGGGCGGCAGCTAACCTTGGTGACCACTACGCTACGGAGGCGACAGATTATAAAATTAAAAAGTTAAAATTATAAAATTAAAAATAATAAATAAATGGATAATTTTTAGAATTTATTAAAGAAATTATAATGTATTGTATGTCTACCCCTTATTATTCCCGTTTTTCCAACGGGGTCGGGGATGAGATGCGATGGAAGTCTTTGTGGCGATGGTTTTCACGGCCGGATGCCCTTCCTGACACCAACCTCATGAGAGGAGTTAATGAGAGATGAAATGAATGATGGTGAATGAAACTGGGCAAGGATGTGGAAGGAAGCGGCCGTGGCCTGTCAGAAGGTACCGTCCCAGCATTTGCCTGGTGTTGAAAATGGGAAACCACGGAAACCATTTCAAGGACGGCCGACGGTGGGGCTCGAACCCATGCGTCTACCGAGTCAGCAGAGTGCTTGGCCCCATGACCTAATGCTGCGCTTTAGCCAGCGTAGCCACTACTGTCGGTTAAAGAAATTATAATATTGAATATTTAAAATCAAAATAAGAATTAGAGCTGAAATAAAAATGAAAATAAAAAATATATAGTAAAGATTAGAAAAATATAGTCTAGCCTTGTTAAAAATCAATTACCTCTCCCCTGAGCGAAGTTCATTTCTATTCTGGCCGTGCGAGGACGAGCTGGGCGAGTGGTTATGGAGCGAGTGAGTGATGACAGCTGTAGAAGACGACCTGAGGTCTTAGCCTCCTCACTCATTGTGTGATCGATTTAATGGTGGGGGCAGCCATATCAATTCTCTCAGCTGTAGCTCAGTACTGCGGGAGATATCGAGCACTAAACACCACTCCCATGTTTATTTTGAAACTATTTTTTTGTTAACAGTGTCCTGTGACTTGAAATAAGGTAAAATACCCAGTAAATACCCACTTTCAAGATGGCCAGGATTCGAAGCTTCGACCTTGAGATTTTGAATCAGGTCTTTTGTAATTCTTTACTCCTTGTTTATTTATTTATTTATTAATCGTATGGCTAGCAACTAGGTGAATTACAATATATAATATATGTATATACTGTGCCCATTCAGCATGAAATATGCAAATCACAGTACGCCAGCAATGCTCAAATCGTGATTATCAGGGTTATGGTATGTTCTCCCACTCTGTGACCTACACATTTTGGATTAAATAGAGGATACACTTCCAAAATAATAAACAAAATGTCTCCTACTATAAAACATTTAATTACTCAAATATATGGCGCTACAACAAATTAAACAAATAAAATACTGACCCTTTAATTCTAACTTGTTCAGAGTGAACAAGGAATACATAATAAAACAAAGGTTAAATCATAATAAATGGTTCTTCATAAACCAACAAACTCATATTACTTTTCACTCCCATATAGTGTCCTTTTAAAATTTCATAAAATCAAGAGCTCCAAATGGCTCGATACTTTTTATATACACTGTGTTATTCTTTTACAGCACATCACTTCCTATTATATGAGTGTCTTATAATCAAAAAAATATATAATTCTTATTAAAGTACTGTTACTCCTTTACTTAAATTTTGGGCTTTCACAATGTTCTCAGGTTACCATCCCTCTCAAGTCAACAATTCACTACCGTGATCGGGAAACATTTGCGTACTCCCGAGCTACAGAAGACTACTTGAACAAGTCAAAAATTAAGATCATTCCCGGAATCTAATTGTCTTCACTAAACTCGTGAATCACTACATTATATAACATTACATTAGGGATTTGTTATTATTTGTCTTAAAAGACCATTATCTCATAAGAAAGCAACGATCTGAACTTGCAAGCGGTAATCTTCATCTAAAAGAACCTCTGTTCGAAGACCGGGTCGTTAAAACAAACTCTAAACTCTCTTGTGTATTATAACTTCAAACAGACGGCTCTCTAGACCTACCACAACACATCAATAGTAAGGGTCTGGCCTTGGCCACTTAGCGTGATTTATAGCCGGGAGCAGGAACTTCACGGTCTCACTCACAAGAGACGAGCTACCCTCAGCTTTATACAACTGTTTCTTAAATGCAGTTCTTAGAACAGGCAAGGCTTTCATTCTACTTATTTTAACAACATATTTAGGTTCACTAGACCCATTCTCATAACCTCGGCATTTATTAATTATGAAGTGTCCTCATTGGCGGGTAAGAATAATTCAATACAACAACAAATATTTAGGGGCTTAAACATAAACGAATCTGGGTTCGATTCTTTCAAATGCCTCGGGAACCATATCCCATACTGGAGGACTTATAACAGTCGCGACTTAGGGCGGCCTTTAACCTTAAACCAGTGCTCATAATACAATAAATATTTCGCACCCTTTTACAATACAATACACACATGGCCTCGTGATTACATCACTATTTAGAGGACTTAACGTAGCTCAATTACCACGACCAACTGTCCCTCATAATTAGTGTTACCGAGTCTTTAACGCATTCCTAGCGTGACAAATTACTTCAATGCGCTACATTGCGCTTATACTTAAATGCCAAGTTGCCTTCAATGAACTGATAATTCAAAATCAACATTTGATCTACATCTCAATTCTATATTAATCCTCTCCCGTGACAATAATCGCTTTATCTTAAGAACATGTGTTCATAACATATATTAATTCTTTTAAAGGAGCTCGGAAGCTACTACTTTTCATACAATTCATCATAATCTTCCTTCAATTATATCATTATTATTATTATTATTATTACGCTTGCTTTCACATATTTAAATCATTTATCAAATACACTGATATTTTATTTCATACATTTCCCCCTTGGGATTTATTTATTTCACATAATTATTTTATACTTCCTCAATTTTAATCGTTCAGATCGCGCTATTTTTCTTGTATTTGTTATTCAAAACATCCCTATTTTTCAGTTCTCAGGTGGATTGTACGCAAACCTTCCCCAACACATAACATAATGAAATGGTTACTCACATGATATTACGGTCACCGACCGAATTCTCCAGCGATGTTTCATTTTTGCCCACTCAATGTGTTTAAGCCATCTTCATTAATCCCATTTCACATAATGACACTTCTTGATACACATACACATTATTTACCTTAGACACTGGTAACATATTGAATACAATTTTGTATTCTTTTATCATACACAAATAAATTCACTAAAAATTATTACACTAAAACAGATTTTACTGTATTTACATTACACTGCTTTTAATCACTGAGGCTTTGATTTTTGCCTTACACACGTGATTTCTTTCTTCTCCGTTTCCAAGGGTGACACTCTTAGACGTCGGCTCCCTAATCTAGCCAGATGATGAAAGTATCGAGCAATATACCCCTCCCTGGAACGGACATTCTTCAAATCCGGTTTTCTGACTATCGGCTTCTATTTTTACTAGCTCGAAGTCGTTTCTTTCTAGACACTATTTAGTTTGTCTAGATAAAGTCTGTCCTGTTTATGGCCTCTCGAATACTTTATCGGTGACCTATGATTCCCTAGCATTTACTGTTATTCCTTAGTTTCGTAGCTTATTGCTTGTTACTGTTCGTTGGTCTCTTTTAGACAACGTCTTGGATTAAATTCTCACTTTTTATTATACTGCGCTCTAGTTCCTATCTTTTCGGTACACTAGGCGTTACTTGTTTCGTTCGACCCTGATCGGGTTCCTTAATTTTGATAGAAATGTTTGTTTCACTATCGTTGGTACTTCAAAACGTTACGATACTTTCTGTCGTTTAACTGAACTGTTATTTGAAGACCTGTCGCCTGTTCTTTAAGTTCGCAGCCTAACTTTGACTGTAATACTGAACTTTCACTATAAAGACTGGCGCTTGCTGAACTAAATCCTGTACTAGGATTTTACTATGTCTTCACACGGCGATACTATGATGATACTTCTCGGCCACTCCCCTACGGGTGCCCGTTGGTGATACAGCGTATCACGACCTCTCGAGGTCTAGTAAGTACTGCATGATTAGCCTGGCTCTGCCAGGGCTTTTATACAAATTGGCGACAAAAATATAAAATCCTCGTCTTTTCCAACACTATCTTTTGAAGCAATAGTCGCATACTTTTGAAACTTATATCTCTGGACAGCCCGTTTTCTAAACGTAAACTGACTTCTTTGCACATGAAAATCGATCGTACAATTCCGAGATATTAAATAAAATTTGCTCTTCAGATACATGGGTGTTGCAGTTGATTTTTAATCCCTACCACCTCTGGTCTCGGGGAACTTTTAACTACGTCATGCTGCGTTTGCACTTCTTTTCTGTGCTATTATTATAACATCTTTTCCCACACAAAAATCTCTATTCCAAAATTATTCACAATGATGTATTTCTTTTGTTAATTATATTCTCGCAAATGGCTTAAATCTAATTATTCCTCTTCTTGCACAACTGCGAGGATGCCATTTTATTGCTGCGTAAGATCAATTTCCCAAACCTCTTCTCGCTTACACACAGTGGAAAGTTTTTATCGTTCTATTAATAGTTATGATCAGCTCCCTATCGGTGCGTCACGCATGATATCATTTCCTGGTGCCGCCTGGACTCTTATTCTTGCACAACATTATCCCAGTCCTCTTGCACGAAATTTTTCTAAGTTCTACTAAAGACTGTATTTTTCCTCTCTTCTTTTACCAATAAATGATGGATTTGGCGCTTGAACCAACAGTACATGGGTTCAAATCTCCCCTCCTTAGATAAAAAATTTCGAAATTTTGAGGAAATTTATTTCAATAATTTTCATGAAATCTTATTTTTCCTCAGTGTCGAAGCCATCATAACACTTCTCAGTACCTATAGTTCCTATTCTCCTGGAATCCCACGATAATTCGGGTTTTCCGGTAATAGTGTAGGTTGAGTACGCTCTGTCCCTACCCGTTCTTCCTTTCTTATTGTTCTGGAATAAAAGTCTACAGAATATAATTCTTCGTTACGGGTGTGGTCTATCCCTACCCGTTTCTTTATTTCATCATTTTCTCTCCTTAAATTGAAATTTTCTTCTTCAACAAAATCAATTATTTCTCTTATCTCCCAATACAGTTTCTCTAATTCACATTCACAATTGAATTGTTGAGCTCTATTTTCTCCTTCTAACTAACTCCTGTTTATATCAAAAGTGGATTAATCATCTCTAAATTGTTCCATAACCAGGGCTTGTTCATTTGCTTCATCGAAGTCTTCGGGAGGGTAATATACTTTCAGGTTAGCTGAATTCATAGTCACTTCGTGATTCGTTTCACAGTGCCGAATCCTATAGGCATTATTTCTTAAATCTCTGATTATTTGATACGGTCCGTGGTACATTTTCTGGAACTTCTTGTACACGCGGTTCCTTGGATCCGAAATGGCTGTTTTTTTCACTAACACCATTTCTCCTGCTATTAGTGGTCGATGATACCTCTTGTGCCTGTTTCTCCTTTGTCTTCTGTCTGCTTGAGCTTTTAAATGCTCAAAGGCTCTTCTAATTCGTACATCTCTTCCAGGTGGAGCGTCTGTTGGCCTAGGAATGACCAGACTCCAAGGTCTCTCTGGTTCATTCCGATGTAACGTTATTGGTATCTCTCCCATAGACTCATGGATTGTATTATTTATACAAAATTCGATAACATCAAGGATATCTATCCATTTCCAATTTTCCTCGGCACAGTATATCTTACAATACTTGGCCGTTTCCCTCATAACTCTTTCCACAGGATTGGCCTCAGGATGGCGAATACGAGACAGTATCTGACGTATTCCAAGTCTCTCTAATTCCTGTCTAAATTATACACTTGTAAAACAACTACCGTGATCCGACAACAAATTCTCGGGTTTACCCAGAATAGGTATCACTTTTTCTTTGAGTCGTTTTAACACCTGTTTGGTACTAGTCTTCTGTATGGGAGCAAGGACAACCATTTTCGTGAAAACATCCATAGCCACCATTATATGTCTATTTCCTCTCCTAGCCTTTGGCAAAGGTCCGAAATTGTCAATAGAAATAATTTGACCTGGCCTCTCAGGCAACAATGGTATTGGTTTTTGTCTCATCAAAAACGCATTTGGCTTAATCCTTTGACATATGTCACATGTCTTGAGCGTATCCCTTACAGTTTCTCTCAGTCTCGGCCATTCAAATGCTTCTTTCAGCATCGAGACTGTTTTGTCGACTCCCATATGTCCAAACGATCTATGGGCCAACCATACCATTTTCCTCTGCAAAATAGCAGGTACAACGATCCTCAATCGTGTATGGTCAGAGTCCGCAAACTTATACAATAATCCATTAAAGAACGTGTAATCCTGTGCTATCTTATTTGCTTCAGTATACGCAGGTGTTCCCCTTATCAAACTCCCTTCCAAGAAAGATATGAGCATGTTCATCCATGGATCCTCACGTTGTCGCTGACCAATGCTCCTTAATTAATTCAAAGTGCGCTGATCCCTGTCTTCCAAATCAATAACCATTACTTCCTCTTCTGTGGACTCTGGCTGTCTACTTAAATAATCTGGAACTACATTTTCTCTTCCCGGGCAATACTCTATATTTACGTCGAACTGTTGGATATATAAAGCCCAACGCATCAAATTTTGACTGGATAAATCCGTCTTCATCAAAAAGGTTAAGGCTTTATGATCAGTTATTAATGTGACTGGAAACCCATATACAATCTTTCGCCAAAATTGTAACGCATGCAATATCGCTAGCAGCTCAATCTCGCTGATTGTATAATTTTTCTCGTGTGGTTTCAGTCTCCGACTTGTGAAAGCTAGATAATTTTTCTTCTCAGGGTTATCGGGGTTTTCCTGATACAGCATTGCCCCTATTCCAATCTGGGATGCATCCGTTTGTATTACAAATCTCTGATTAAAATCAGGATATCCTGGCTTCACATAATTTAAGAGCATTTCCTTGGCCTCTATAAATGCTTTTTCTGTTTCCTCCGTCCATTTCCACTTGCCCCCTTCTTCAGAAGGTCCTGTAGTGGTGCAACAGTTTTGGTGTATGACGGACAATGTCCTGAGAAAAATCCAATCAACTCCAAAAACTGGCGAACCTTTTTCACCTTCAAAGGCCTGGGAAAATCTCTTATTGATTCTAATTTGCATGGATTTGGTTTGACACCATCCTTGTCAATCACATGCCCCAAAAACGTAACTTGTCTTTGACAAAAATTTGATTTCTTCAAGTTAATCTTAAAATTAGCCCTTCTTAAATCTTCCAATAATTTCTTAAACTTTTCCAAGTGTTTATCGATGTTTTCGAGGTAAGCAATATGTCATCCACATAACGGATAGTGCAGTCTTTTACTTCCTCTGACAGGTTGCGATCAAGCGCTCTTATTAAGGCGGATACCGCGGTCTTCAAGCCAAACGGACATCTCTTGAAGCAATACGTTTGTTGATCGAACTGAAATCCAGTTAAGAGACTGGTTTTCTCTTCAAGCTCGAGATGATGATATGAAGACGTCATGTCAATATTTGTGAATATCTTCTTGCCTTTAAATTTCCTCAGTATTTCTTTTATGAGTGGTGCCGAATCATTTTCTGGTATAATTTTCGCGTTCAAATTTTTGGCATCCAAACACACCCTTACTGAGCCATCCGGTTTACTCACAAATACTAATGGACTAACACATGGTGTCGCCATCTTTTCTATAACACCTGCATCACTCATCTCCTGCAGTGTTTTCTTTGTTTGTGTGTAATGTTTTTCTGCAACCGGGTATGGTTTTTGTCTGAACGGTGCCCAATCATTTACTTGAAATGCGTATTTAAAATTTTTAATCTTTCCTGGCTTGGAATCAAATACGTCCCTGTAATTTTATAGCAATTCCTTTAATTTTTCCTTCTTTTCGAGGTTAACTTTAGCTTCCTCTATTTTTCCTGACAGGTTGGCCTCGAACTCGGTCTCCAAATTATCTTCAAGTTCTATGTTTAGGACTTCAAATACCTTCTCTATGTCCTTACAACCTTCCTCGGTCATTTCTTCCACATGCCATACCTGTTCTTCTATTTTTGCATCCTGTTCCTGTAGATTAATGTTTTGTCCATCCACATCCTCTCTTTGAATCCTAATGCAATTTTGCGCTAGGTCTATTATGACCTTGTTCTCACGGATAAAATCAATACATAATATGACATTATATGGCAATTGATTTACCAGCAAAAAGCATTGTGAAATTTCAGCGTTACCTATGATCAAATCAATGTATACCTGAAATCTACATGTCAAAGATTTTTCAGGAATAATTCCCTTAATCTTCACACTTGAGGTGGGAATTTTCAATATACGACCTCTTGTTTCTAATTCATTTAGGAGGGTTTGCGTTATTAAACTTATGGTTGATCCTGTATCAATTAATGCCCTGACCAGTAATCCTTCTATCCTTAACATGATAATAGGTAATTCCCTTCTAATAGGTGGGATTCCTTCCACATCCTCTTTAATTAACTCATCTGGTCTCGCTATCCAATTTACAATCTCAACCTCCTCCAAGCTCATGGTATGTTTCCACTTTTGATGATTTAAATTGGAAGTTTTTTTTATCTTGAGGGCTTCCTTTCCCCTCATTCTTCAATTGAGCTTGTAACTCCAAGCTTTGAGCTCCTTCCAGTCGGTCGGGTGATTTTCGGTTCTTTATTGCCTCACTCCAACGGACTCTTTGCATCTCAGGTTCGTCTGTTCGTTCATTCATATAACGAAGACTTTCCTGATACCTCTCTTCTATTTCGGCCCGATATTCATCGTTTCTGTCCTCCGGTCTCACATTCCTTCTGGGATAATTTTCCCATCTCTTTCTGTTATCCTGCCTCCGATTATTATTGTTATAGGGTCGGTTCTCTTGTTGCCTATAACCCGTATTTCTAGGATTTCTTCCTCGATATCCTCCTCTATAGTATGGCTGTATTCCCCTAGGCTCTTGATGTCCATATTCTCGACCCAGTCCCTGAGTATTAGTACTAGTTGACTGATTTCTGGTCGATGGTATTTCTCTATCTTCTTGACTGCTAGCCATATGTACTTGTTCAGTCTGTCTTTGATGCCTGGGAGTAACGTGTGAAGTCGTCATGTCTAATTGAGGTAATACGCTATCCACTTCCCCAGCACTTCTGGCTTTAGATGAGATTAACAACCTTTGTATCTCATATGGAAGTTGTCTTGCAATGGCGGCACACAGGTCGTTCTCAGCTGGAGCAATATCAAGTTCCCGGATTTTACACAGCTGAGCGGTGAAAAATTCTGAGTATTTAGTGGGGGCATTCGTACTATACTTCATAGACTACAGATCTAGCCTCAGATTTTCTTGTACATCTGCTGCCCAATATCGTTTCAGAAAAGCTTCTCTAAAACCTTCCACCGTGTCAAATGTATATCTGAAACTCCTGAACCAGGTGAGACAATCACCTGCCAATAGCTTCTCAATTACTCTCAGTCTCCGATCCTGAGGAACTTTCATTTCATTCAAGTACTCTGCTACCTCCTTCAACCAGTATTTAGGAGTAATCGACATATTGTTACCCGTAAACTTCACCGGTCTGTCCTCATTTGACTTGATGATGTTAATTATTTGTCCATTTGTTTGGTTCATATAAGGGTTTGACATCGCCATTGGATATCCTGGGTTTTTATAATGGCTCTCCCCTCCTAAGTCCCTATCTTGATTAGTGCCTTGCTCATGGGGATCTACCCATCCTGTCTTTTGGAATTAATCCTGACTTTCAAATTCTAATTTTCTTTCTCTTCTGGCACTCTCTTCATGAGCCATGAGTTGAATTTCCATTTGACTGTTCTTGTGTTCAGTCCTTTCCAACCGTGATCCCAATTCATTCCGAATTCTTTCCTGAATCTTTTTACTGTTTTCCACTTCTTGTTTGAGTTGGAATTTCTCTTCCCTGAAACTATCCCTTATATCAGCTAAGTGTTCTTCTACCTCTTTCTTGATGACCATGACCTGTTTTTCTATAATTTCTGGCTTAACGTCACCTTTGGTATCTAAGTCTTCTCGGATCTCCTTTATCTTTTTCTCCATCTCTTTTTGTCCTTTGTAGACTTTATCCTGGATCTTGTTCATCTCCTCTCGGGCCTTTCCTTGTTCATCGAATATAATTGTTATGTCAGTCCTAACTTTATCTATTTCGCCCTTTGTGTCTCCCATCTGTTTTGTTAATCCATTTACAGTTTCCTGAGTTCCAATAACCCCTTTATCTACCTTCTCTATTTTTGAGAGTTGTTCCTCACGATCCGTTTTTCGTTGAGTGCTTTCATCTTTAAGATTCCCTTCATATTGACCTAACTTCGTAGTTATTTCCCCCTCATGCTTCCTCAACCAGTCATCCACCTGTCTCGTGAATATATTAAATTGAAATTCCCTTTTTTTTTACATCGACCTCACCTTGCTTCTTGACGTCATTTATTTCGGCCTGAACTCCCTCAACTTTTCCCTCGAGGTTTCCTACTTTTTCCTCAACCTTTTCAAATCTGTTTCCTAATTTATTAAAACTTTCTTTTATCTCATCCCGGGATGTTTCACAAAGACTCCTGTTAGATACTATCTGAGCTTCTAACTTTTCCTGCACCCCTTGGATCTGGGTTACAAGTTCATCTTTACATGCATCTACATTCTGTTTACAAGTTTTTTTCCATATTACTTAATTTAGTTTCCATAGAACTAAATTTATTCTCTACATTTTTAAAATTTTCTTGACATTCAGTTTGGGATTTTAACGTCCTTTCATTTAAGGTATGTATTTGACTTGCAATCCTGACTGAAGTGCCCCATTTTCCTCTTTAATTTTACTTATGATTTCCCCTTTGAACTTATTTAACTTAGTCTCCAACCCCGTGTCAAACCCTTGAAATTTGTTATTCATTGTCTCTTCTATTTTCTCATTTATATTACTTTGTATTTTAGTCTCCATGACCTCTAATTTGGTGTTCATGGCTTGACTTTTCAGAGAATTATCAACTATCATCTTCTCCTGAAATGAATGCAATCTATTTTCAAGTTTACTTTCCATGACTCCTAATTTATCTTCCAAAACCTTGGATTGTGCTAAAAGATGATTTGAATTCTCTGTTTTTATACTATCCAATTTGCTTTCTATCTCAGCCTTCAATGTACTGTTCTTGTTTATACAATCGACTTGGATAGATTCTAATTTAATTCCCATGTTATCACTGTTAGTTTTAAGGGATTCTAAATTCTTATTTATGGATTCGAAATCCTTTTTGTTGGCACTCTGTTGGCTGTCCAATTTATTGTTTATAGCCGCCAACTTTTCGCTGCTATCGGCCTTTAAAGCGTCCAAAAGCCCCTGCCTCTCTTCACTATTCTCTGCTTTTGGAACTTTGTTACTTTCCGTACTTATTTTTATTATCTCCTCCCTAGTCTTATGGAAATGCTCATCCAAGCACTCCTTTATCTCCATCATCGTACACATCTTATCCACAATATAAGAATACAGTGGGCTACTATGCCACATCGCCGGTTCATGCATGAGAGATGGTACTCCGAACTCTTGTGTCCCAATTTCCAAAATTCAACCTTATTACGGGCGTTTACTAAAACGTACCCATTTGGTATACTCCTTCAATGTCAAAACCTTTATGGAGGTGATTAAAAAAAATAAAAAATTCGAAAAACCATTTTGTTTATCAAAAATTGAAAATTTTGATTATTCCTGAAAAACACGGGTTTTCTTAGGAAAACTCATCCCTACGTACTGGGCGCCAAAAGATGTTAGCGTTGCTAGGGGATTATTTAAATTTAGGGCTGCTCGGTGTGAGTTTCCAGGGTCCCATGCGGTCAGTTAACTTTATTTTTTGTAGCTACTTCTATCATTACTTTACTTTTACATGATATGACCGTCTTAAGTGTTCCTCTAATTATTAATCCAAACACATTACTTCTATGCCCCCATGTGCCCATTCAGCATGAAATATGCAAATCACAGTATGCCAGCAATGCTCAAATCGGGATTATCGGGGTTATGGTATGTTCTCCCACTCTGTGACCTACACATTTTGGATTAAATAGAGGATACACTTCCAATATAATAAACAAAATCAACTCCTACTATAAAACATTTAATTACTCAAATATATGGCGCTACAACAAATTAAACAAATAAAATACTGACCCTTTAATTCTAACTTGTTCAGAGTGAACAAGGAATACATAATAAAACAAAGGTTAAATCATAATAAATGGTCTTTCATAAACCAACAAACTCATATTACTTTTCACTTCCATATAGTGTCCTTTTAAAATTTCATAAAATCAAGAGCTCCAAATGGCTCGATACTTTTTATATACACTGTGTTATTCTTTTACAGCACATCACTTCCTATTATGTGAGTGTCTTATAATCAAAAAATATATAATTCTTATTAAAGTACTGTTACTCCTTTACTTAAATTTTGGGCTTTCACAATGTTCTCAGGTTACCATCCCTCTCAAGTCAACAATTCACTACCGTGATCGGGAAACATTTGCGTACTCCCGAGCTACAGAAGACTACTTGAACAAGTCAAAAATTAAGATCATTCCCGGAATCTAATTGTCTTCACTAAACTCGTGAATCACTACATTATATAACATTACATTAGGGATTTATTATTATTTGTTTTAAAATACCATGATCTCATAAGAAAGCAACGATCTGAACTTGCAAGCGGTAATCTTCATCTAAAAGAACCTCGGTTCGAAGACCGGGTCGTTAAAACAAACTCTAAACACTCTTGTGTATTATAACTTCACACAGACGGCTCTCTAGACCTACCACAACACATCAATAGTAAGGGTCTGGCCTTGGCCACTTAGCGTGATTTATAGCCGGGAGCAGGAACTTCACGGTCTCACTCACAAGAGACGAGCTACCCTCAGCTTTATACAACTGTTTCTTAAATGCAGTTCTTAGAACAGGCAAGGCTTTCATTCTACTTATTTTAACAACATATTTAGGTTCACTAGACCCATTCTCATAACCTCGGCATTTATTAATTATGAAGTGTCCTCATTGGCGGGTAAGAATAATTCAATACAACAACAAATATCTAGGGGCTTAAACATAAACGAATCTGGGTTTGATTCTTTCAAATGCCTCGGGAACCATATCCCATACTGGAGGACTTATAACATTCGCGACTTAGGGCGGCCTTTAACCTTAAACCAGCGCTCATAATACAATAAATATTTCGCACCCTTTTACAATACAATACACACATGGCCTCGTGATCACATCACTATTTAGAGGACTTACCATAGCTCAATTACCACGACCAACTGTCCCTCATAATTAGTGTTACCGAGTCTTTAACGCATTCCTAGCGTGACAAATTACTTCAATGCGCTACATTGCGCGTATACTTTAATGCCAAGTTGCCTTCAATGAACTGATAATTCAAAATCAACATTTGATCTACATCTCAATTCTATATTAATCCTCTCCCGTGACAATAATCGCTTTATCTTAAGAACATGTGTTCATAACATATATTAATTCTTTTAAAGGAGCTCGGAAGCTACTACTTTTCATACAATTCATCATAATCTTCCTTCAATTATATCATTATTATTATTATTATTATTATTACGCTTGCTTTCACATATTTAAATCATTTATCAAATACACTGATATTTTATTTCATACATTTCCCACTTGGGATTTATTTATTTCACATAATTATTTTATACTTCCTCAATTTTAATCGTTCAGATCGCGCTATTTTTCTTGTATTTGTTATTCAAAACATCCCTATTTTTTCGTTCTCAGGTGGATTGTACGTAAACCTTCCCCAACACATAACATAATGAAATGGTTACTCACATGATATTACGGTCACCGACCGAATTCTCCAGCGATGTTTCATTTTTGCCCACTCAATGTGTTTAAGCCATCTTCATTAATCCCATTTCACATAATGACACTTCTTGATACACATACACATTATTTACCTTAGACACTGGTAACATATTGAATACAATTTTGTATTCTTTTATCATACACAAATAAATTCACTAAAATTATTACACTAAAACAGATTTTACTATATTTACATTACACTGCTTTTAATCACTGAGGCTTTGATTTTTGCCTTACACACGTGATTTCTTTCTTCCCCGTTTCCAAGGGTGACACTCTTAGACGTCGGCTCCCTAATCTAGCCAGATGATGAAAGTCTCGATCAATCTACCCCTCCCTGGAACGGTAATTCTTCAAATCCGGTTTTCTGACTATCGGCTTCTATTTTTACTAGCTCGAAGTCGTTTCTTTCTAGACACTATTTAGTTTGTCTAGATAAAGTCTGTCCTGTTTACGGCCTCTCGAATACTTGATCGGTGACCTACGATTCCCTAGCATTTACTGCATTCCTTAGTTTCGTAGCTTATTGCTTGTTACTGTTCGTTGGTCTCTTTTAGACAACGTCTTGGATTAGATTCTCACTTCTTATTATACTGCGCTCTAGTTCCTATCTTTTCGGTACACTAGGCGTTACTTGTTTCGTTCGACCCTGATCGGGTTCCTTAACTTTGATAGAAATGTTTGTTTCACTATCGTTGGTACTTCAAAACGTTACGATACTTTCTGTCGTTTAACTGAACTGTTATTTGAAGACTTATCGCCTGTTCTTTAAGTTCGCAGCCTAACTTTGACTGTAATACTGAACTTTCACTATAAAGACTGGCGCTTGCTGAACTAAATCCTGTACTAGGATTTTACTATGTCTTCACACGGCGATACTAATTGATACTTCTCGGCCACTCCCCTACGGGTGCCCGTTGGTGATACAGCGTATCACGACCTCTCGAGGTCTAGTAAGTACTGCATGATTAGCCTGGCTCTGCCAGGGCTTGTATACAAATTGGCGACTAAAAGATAAAATCCTCGTCTTTTCCATCACTATCTTTTGAAGCAATAGTCGCATACTTTTGAAACTTATATCTCTGGACAGCCCGTTTTCTAAACGTAAACTGACTTCTTTGCACATGAAAATCGATCGTACAATTCCGAGATATTAAATAAAATTTGCTCTTCAGATACGTAGGTGTTGCAGTTGATTTTTAATCCCTACCACCTCTGGTCTCGGGGAACTTTTAACTACGTCATGCTGCGTTTGCATTTCTTTCCTATGCAATTATTATAACATCTTTCCCCATACAAAAATCTCTATTCCAAAATGATTCACAATGATGTATTTCTTTTGTTAATTATATTCTCGCAAATGGCTTAAATCTAATTATTCCTCTTCTTGCACAACTGCGAGGATGCCATTTTATTGCTGCGTAAGATCAATTTCCGAAACCTCTTCTCGCTTACACACAGTGGAAAGGTTTTATCGTTCTATTATTAGTTATGATCGGCTCCCTATCGGTGCGTCACGCATGATATCATTTCCTGGTGCCACCTGGACTCTTATTCTTGCACAACATTATAGCAGTCCTCTTGCATAAAATCTTTCTAAGTTCTACTAAAGACTGTATTTTTCTTCTCTTCTTTTACCAATAAATGATGGAGTCAGCGCTTGAACCAACAGTACATGGGTTCGATACAGTATATCCGTAAATAAGTAAATTGTATGAACAATATATACATCACAAGGACATTGGTTGCGTTTGCATTCATAACGAGATATCCAGTTGTTGAAGCCAGTCCAGAAAGGGAAGTGCAGAAGAAATAACATCTTGTGGTGATCCAGCATACTTCCTCAGGGGACATTTTTGAACAATATGCTCTACGGTTTGAAGAGGAGCTCTGCAGTCACAGACAGGAGAATCATCAAGTCCCCATTCGTGTAGCATGGCATTACATCTGGCGTGGCCAGTTCTAACAAAGGCGATTTAACTTTACCCACTGGTTTCTCATCAGGTTAAATCCCGGAAGTCAAATAGTAGCATCTGGAATACCTTGATGTTTCGCAGGAGCAGACTTCCAGTTTTGGCGCCACTGTTCCGTGGAATTAATGTCGAGTATGTTATGCCATATTGGGCCCCCCTGATCTAAGACGAGTGGAGGGAAGATCGTTAAGAACTTCATGAATTAGAAAATCCTGTGGGTGATTTATTTACTCCTTGATAGACCTTCTTGATAGCATCGGGCACAATGTGACCAGCAACCTTCACCTCAGATATAATTATTCATTGTATATTTATAATAGAGAAAATAATGGAAACATATATTAAATACTGTCTGTATAGCTACCCGTTTTATTAAGTATAACATTTTGTGGTTCTCCGGTAAGTGTAACCACTTGGGGGAAATACATTGCGTCAATCCGCCCCGGAGAACCAAAGTGTTATACTTAGAACTGGTTGCCATATTTCATTCATTTTTCTTTATTTTTTTCTCTATTATAAACATTCAATTGTTCTTAGGTTAGGGTAGATTATCCTTCAAATATATTTTGAACAGTCTTTTAAATTCAAAATTGCTCTACGAAGTCATTTTATCCAATCCGTGTACAGTAAGTTGTTTGCTAAATTTTATTATCTTATTTTACCGTATGTTCTCTGTCTTCAAACTGGTCTTTGGAATGAAGGTTTTATTGCAGTCAATGGTTATTTAAAATGCAAAATAAATATCATTGTTTCGTACAAAACACACTGCCAAGGATTCATGTCGCTGTCGGCATAAGACGGATTGGTATCTACCACGTAACTCCCCACAACTATAGCATACACAATTTGAATCAGGGTGATGATACTTTCATCTTCCATTTGAAGGACATTTCATTTATGTTTCTTTATACTTCATCAACTTCAAATCTAATACATTATGGTATGGACAATAGAACATTTAACAGACCAAAGACAGACAATAGTGCTACTCAAGCAACATTGAACTAAAGGTTTCTTCCACAGACTCTCT
Source organism: Meconema thalassinum (assembly GCA_946902985.2). Taxonomy (NCBI): domain Eukaryota; kingdom Metazoa; phylum Arthropoda; class Insecta; order Orthoptera; family Tettigoniidae; genus Meconema; species Meconema thalassinum. The sequence continues at coordinate 104,503,984 of OX336397.1, read as the reverse complement.
AGTAGTTCCCAAAGACTTTAAACTGAACCTCACATTACCCAATTCGTTACAGAGTACTTGGTAATCAAGATACTCAATTTATACATAGAACTAGCAGTAGTGCCTGGCTTCGCCCGGTGGCTTCATTTGTTTTATGGATGATAATGAATACTACTACAGAACTGGCACATGAAACTTAAACTACCAGTTTTTTTTTAAATATAACTTTTTGTGGTGGTGGTGGTGGAGATGGTGGTGGTGGTGGTTGTAGTTGGGGTGATAAGCAGTACAGTATAATGGACGTAACATTAAGTCATTTCCCCGTAATGATAATAATGAATAGGGAAACGGCTATTTAATAACTACAGCACTGACACATGTAATTTACAAACAAATTTCTAAAAATAATTAGAAAGAGGAAGAAGTGAAATAAAAGACACTGCCTAGGGCCTATATCTCATTGGCTGTTAGAAATGTAGAGACCAATAGTGTCGTCTTTTGTCGCATAGCGCCGTAGGAAAATAATCAGAACACTTTGGAAAACTTCGGCTGTCCCGAGCTCCTGAGGTAGCAATAGTATCGTTTATCGCCACATAGCACTCAACGATAAGTTTCGGAATAAATTAAGGTAAATTTGAAAGCACCAACGCTAATTCCAACTGATAACCTCAATGTACTGCACTAACACCAATGCACTTATGCAGTGGCATAATACGTTCATGATGATAACTGTTTTAAGGGGGCTAAGACATTTTTTTGCACTAATTACTCCCCGTGACTACAATAATTTGAGGGGGTATTGTGAATGGAAAAATGTAAATATGTTAGAGGGTGTACGACGGAAAGAAGGAAGAGTTATAATGTCTTTGTAGTTTGTATTCTTTGAACATATTTTGTATTCTTGTGATCATACGAGTCTAATAATAGAGATGTATAATAATAAAGTGTAGTTTCATGTTTTCTTCCCGTCATTGCTCCGTATCAGTGTATATCGACTAGCACGGTATAAATTGGTGACCCCGACGCGACGTGATCTCGTGAAAATGAGTAACGAAAAACAAACACCAGTAAGTGTCACGCTGACATCCGAAACCAAACTTGAAGTCGACAAGGTAAGTGTCAAATTACCTCCTTTTAGGGACGAAAAGCCAGAGATCTGGTTTTGCCAAGCGGAAGCGCAATTTTTTATCGCCGGGATAACTACTGAGGCAACTAAATTCAACTACCTTTTTGCCCAGTTGGAGTTAAGATGTGTCGAGAATATTTGGGATCTGGTGACAAGTGCAGAAGTTAATAAATATTCTCTTGCAAAAGATAGACTGTTAACTTGATTTAAGGAAAGCGAAGAACGGCAAATAAAGAAGCTAGTAAGCGAGCTCGAGCTTGGTGATATGAAACCAAGTCAATTACTTAGGAAAATGAAAGGTTATGGTGGAACGAATGTTTCAGATAAAATTTTAAAAACTCTTTGGCTCGATAAATTACCCAGCAATATTAGGAGTATACTAAGTATTTCTGACGAGAATGTTGAAAAAATGGCCCAGATGGCTGACCGTATGTTTGAGATGCGAGCTGTTGATGAGGTGCAAACTACCCATGCACAACCAGTACCATCAACTTCCACACTTTCTGTTCAAGAACACTTGTTGAGAATAGAAGAATTAGAAAGGGAGGTTAGACGAAGTAGAAGTCACAGTAGGCATAGATCTCGCAATAGAAGTAAAAGTAGGCCTAAATTTGATAAAAATGGCAAATACTGTTACTATCACTTCCGGTTTGGGAACCATTGCAAACCAGAAAAATGTGTGCCACCTTGCCAGTGGAAAAATCAGGAAAACTAGATGAGGCGGACACAATAGCGGCTAATTGTTCCGCCACAGAAGGAATATCAGCCCGTCAATCTCGTTTGTTTATTAGAGATCACAATTCATGACAACGTTTCCTGGTAGACAGTGGTGCAGATATCTCTTTTACCAGTTAATCAGAATAAGAGAAGTGAAACATCAGATTTTAAACTATATGCCGCTAAAGGTTCAATAATCCACACGTATGGCTCAAATGTATTGAATGTGAACCTAGGCTTAAAGCGTTGCTTTGAATGGTCATTCATTGTCGCCGATGTGTCAAAGGGCATATTGGAAGCTAATTTCCTGCGTCACTTTGGTTTATTAATTGATCTGAAAAACAAACGACTGATAGATAGCAACACTAAGCTGGATGTTCCTGCAAATGTAGCTATTATTGACCTCAGTGAGTCAGTAAGTTCACTCCATGCAATATGCAGGTTTTCTAAACTCTTAGAACAATACCCTGAATTGACAAAGCCTTCTGTTACACCGAAAGAAGTCAAACATGATGTCCAACACTACATAACAACTTCCAGTGGCCCACCAGTTTCCTGCAAGCCACGCAGGTTGGATCCTCATAAACTACGTATTGCAAAACAAGAATTTCAGTTTATGTTAAATAACAATATAATTCAACCTTCTAAATCGCAATGGGCTAGCCCTCTGCACTTGGTAACCAAATCTAATGTCCAATGGCGTGTCTGTGGGGATTATCGACGTCTCAATGACCGCACCCTTCCAGACCGTTATCCAATTCCACGTGTCGATGATGTTAACCTTATCCTTCAAGACAAGATAATTTTTTCAAAGCTAGATCTCATGAAGGCATATTATCAAATTCCATTAGCGGCAGAAGATAAACAAAAGTCGGCCATAATCACCCCGTTTTGCTTGTACCAATTCAATTTTATGCCATTTGGATTAAGAAATGCACCCAGTACCTTTCAGAGATTCATTAATGAAGTACTGCGGGGACTTGACTTTTGTTTTGCACATTTAGATGACATATTAATAGCATCTACTTCAGAAAAGGAACACATTGATCACCTAATGACTCTGTTCGAACGGCTCCATAAATATGGTGTCAAAATTAACGTTGGAAAATCGGTATTTGGAGTAAAGGAAGTCACCTTCTTGGGGTATCTTATAACACCGGAAGGAACTAAACCATACCCTGACAAAGTAGCAACAATTGTTAACGCAAAACGTCCAGTGACAGTGTGACAACTGCGAGCATTCCTTGGCACCGTCAATTTCTATCGTCGACATGTAGGGTATGCTACTGAAAATCAAGCTTTTTTGAATGAGTTCCTGAAGGGAACCAAGAAGAATGATAGAAGGCCAATTGGCTGGACGCCAGAAGCAATACAGCAATTTGAGAAGTGTAAGGAGGACCTTGCACAAGCAGCCCTTCTAACGTTCCCAAGCATGGATCATGAATTTGCGTTGTTCGCGGATGCATCAGATTTTGCGGTAGGAGCAGCACTACATCAAAGGAAGGATGGAGAATGGAAACCAATAGGATTATATTCAAAGAAGATTTCCAATGCTCAGGGGAATTATTCTACCTATGACCGGGAACGTCTTAGTATCTACCTAGGAATAAAGTATTTCAGATACCTACTGGAAGGAAGAACTTTTGCAGTCTACACAGACCATGCTCCGTTAACGGTTGTCTTCAAGCAGAAAAATGAGAAGGCGTCAGCAATTCAACTGAGATATCTCCAATATATATCCCAGTTTACTACAGACCTCCGACATGTATCAGGTAGAGAAAATGTCGTGCCTGATCATTCGTCACGCATGGAAGAATTAGTGGCAATCAATTATGACGAAATAGCAGCATCACAAATACAAGATGAAGAGCTCCAGAAACTCCGATTAAGTCCTGACACTTCACTTAAGTTCAAGTTACACACCACTCCTGATGGTAACAGTCTTTGGTGTGATGTGTCAACTAATAATATTCGGCCATTTATACCTAAGCCATTCAGATTTTCAATTTTCCGATATTACCATGACATAGCTCATCCAGGTGTGAGATCATCAGTGCAACTTATATCTTCCAGATTTGTTTGCCCAAACTTGAGGAAAGACCTTCAACAATGGGCAAAAGCATGCATAGCTTGTCAGAAAAGTAAAATATCTAGGCATAGCAAAGCACCAATTGAACAGTTTCCTAGTGTGAATGAACATTTCCAGGTGGTTCATATTGACATCACTGGTCCTTTACCACCCTCGGATGAATTCACTCATGGCCTTACATGTATCGATAGATTCACGAATTGGACAGAAATCGTGCCACTCCGAAACACACAAGCTGAAACCGTAGCTCAAGCATTCTTCAATTCCTGGATTACTAGATTTGGAGTTCCACGCCAAATAGTGACAGATCAAGGAATGCAATTTCAATCAAGTTTGTTTCGTGCACTAGCCAAGATTTGTGGTTGTCAACTAACAAGGACAACTGCCTATCATCCTCAATCTAATTGAAAGATAGAAAGGTTTCATCGCACATTGAAAAGCTCAATACGTGCCCAAGCAACAACAAGGTGGACTCATGTACTTCCAACTATCTTAATGGGTCTTCGTTGTGTGTTTCGTGAAAAAGCTAACTCAACAGTTGCAGAAATGGTTTACGGGACAACCCTAAAACTACCTGGTGATTTTTTCGAAGCACCTGACCTCCAGACGGATACAGACATGCCAACATTTGTCACCGCCCTTAAGAAGCAGATGAATCATCTCAAGCCAGCTGATTGTCATCACAAAAATCGAGGAACACCATACGTCCATAAAGACCTAAGGCAGTGCAACTATGTGTTTGTAAGAGACGAGAGAATCAAGACTGGGTTCACACAACCTTATGAAGGTCCATATGAAGTCATTCAGCGCACACCAAAATTCTTCACTCTGATGATTAAGGATAAGCTAACAAACGTTTCAATAGATAGGCTAAAACCAGTATTTAGCTTGAAGGACAGTAACAGTGAAATGACTGAACCACAACTATCGGTCCCAAGTAAGTGCGACACAATATCCCACAAAATTACCAGATCAGGACGTGCTATTAAATTCCCTGTGCGCTTTGCAGATGTAATATCATGACTGGGGGGAGAGTGATGTGGGGGTATTGTGAATGGAAAAATGTAAATATGTTAGAGGGCGTAGGACGGAAAGAAGGAAGAGTTATAATGTCTTTGTAGTTTGTATTCTTTGAACATATTTTGTATTCTTGTGATCATACGAGTCTAATAATGGAGATGTATAATAATAAAGTGTAGTTTCATGTTTTCTTCCCGTCATTGCTCCGTATCAGTGTATATCGACTAGCACGGTATAAATTTATAAGTATCGCAATATTTAACTATTTTCGCAATTCTGCACCAGAACACTGGTAGAGGCGACGTAATGCAGTTCGAATTGCCAGTCAACAATGGACTTATTAAAATACTCTTACAGTTACACTACTGCGGACATGAATGGTTCTAGGGCCTTAATACGTGGTTTTGAAGTTCAGTTTTTTGTTATCCTAAATGTAGGGAACGGAGAGCGTTGTCCAAAATATCAAGTTACAGTGTTACCAACATGGTTTCAAAGTGTATGTAAAATTTGGTGTAATTAGGAGGAACGGTGTAGATTTGTGATAAAGGGCTTAAATGCAGGGAATGGAGTGGTCTTTCCGAAATTTAAAGTGGACAGTGTCACCCGCAGGGTTCCAAAGGGTAAGTATACAAAATGTGGTTCAGTTCGGTGAAACGGTGTAGATTTGTGCCAAAGGGCCTAAATGGAGAGAATGGAGTGGTCTGTCCGAAATTTCATGCAGACAGTGTTACTCGCAGGGTTCCAAAGAGTAAGTATACACATTTTGGTTCAGATCGGTGAAACGGTGTAGATTTGTGCCAAAGGGCCTAAATGCAGGGAATGGAGTGGTCTATCCGAAATTTAACATAGCCTAAACTATTCCTCTTGAATCTGGCTATCATATACAAAAATAATGTTCCGAATCCGACTGGTAGTTCCAGAGATTAGCGCGTTTAAACACACGAACACATAAACTCTTCAGATTTATTATATTAGTATAGATAACACCTTTATACAATTTGCTTTCTGTATCTGAATAACTGAAATATCTTTCCTAGTTATAATTGTAAGGACGTTCATTTCAAAGTTATGTTAAGTTATATTGTCATTTATTCCATTAAGGGGAGTCGTAAAGATTCAAATCGGTTAATTTTGACATTTTAACTTTTTTACACATTAACAATATATGATTCTTTTTGATTAATTTGTTATGTGCTTTATTATAATAGTCCAATATTTACTATTTTTAATTTAATTTTATCAAATTACTGTAATCCTAATTTTTCTTTAAAAAATCATGCAAAGGTTTATAAACAGCACATCTGACAAACTATTTGGTCTAGAAGGCTGAGGTTTGGCTTATATTTCAAAGACAATCATCAGTTAGCCATTATGTCGAGAAGAGTGTCAGAGGTCGATGGTCCCCCAACATCCCTGTCTAACGGGCACAATACACTTATATAGTTGCTACTACTACTGCAACTAAATACTTTCACCCAAACCTTTAGACATAGATTTAATAGCCTATGTGTAATGAATCTGATGATGATCGCTTGACGAAACTGGCCATCCAAGTGTATTTATTAATTTATTTATTAATCTCATATTATTTTATTTCATGATTAGGGAATAACACATCACAATATTGTAAACAATATTAACATATAAATTAGATTGAATTCAGTTTTGAGTGACACTGTTAGTTGTAATATTTGTAGGGGGAAAGTGAAACTGTGTGAAAATGCTTCAAACCGAAATGGTCTTATTTTCACATCAATTTTCTCAAAATTACTTTTTTCAAAATAAAAGCCCCGTTTTCTCAGGAACAACTGGAGGTGTCTCTATAATTATTTAGCCATATAATGTATATTGCACACCGATACTGTGGATCCTCGAAGAGTCAAATTATTCAAGTAGATCTCTCCAGACAGTTCAAAATTCGTCTGTATAAAACTCTGATCCAACCAGTTGTACTATATGGATGTGAGATATGGAGTATCCGAAAACAGGACTGTCATAAACTACTCGTTTTTGAGAGAAAAGTTCCTCGGAAGATCTTCGGACCGGTGAGGGATGTACACACGGGTGAATGGAGAATTAGACACAATCATGAATTAGAAGACCTGTATCATGATGCCAACATAGCTGGAACCATCAAAACCAGAAGACTGCAGTGGGCTTGACATGTAGCCCGGATGGAAGACCACCGATGGCCACGGAAGCTACTGGATTTCATCCCCACAGGAAGAAGACCACCAGGGAGACCAAGGAAGCTGTGGAGTGATGGACTCCATGAAGATCTGCAACAGGCAGCGATACGTGTGGACAGTTGGCGGATGGCAGCTATGGATAGGAGACGATGGAGAAGGAAACTTGTAGCAGCGCGCGGTCCACTGGGCCTGATCGCGTAGAAGAAGAGGAAGAAGAAGATAGTAAAAAAATATCTCCAAATATTTACAGTAATGAAAAAATTAGAGGTTCATTAAAAATATATTTAAAAAATTATATTAAAGTTTTCCATACGAATAAGGATCAGTACACTGAGGAAGAACCAATAAACAGTAAAAAAAATAATTCGTAAATCTAATAAATGCAGAGAAAATGGGGTGTTTACATTGTCATTTACAAATAGGCAATATAGGGCTTTACGAATCCCCTTAAATACCATCTGTATTGTTAAGCTAAGCAACCAAAGCTGCCAAAGGCCCCACTGAAAGGCCGAGAACATATTACATCAACAAAGAAAATAACATTTTAATTATTAACAGTGTCAAAGCTATTTAATTCGTGTTCTAGACACTTCAACACTTTTATTTTGTTACTACAGAAGCTAAGGATAATGAACACATCCAAAAGGTTACAACTTGTCGATCCTATCACTGGGTTATAGCTTGAGTGATCCTCTTTAATTCAATATGACATTTACCGTTCAATACGATGTTCGCTGTCGTCTTCATCTCCAATATCCGACATATTCTTCCACACAGATGTTGTAAGAGCGACAAACGAGTAGTAACTCTATACAATTAAATGATCTTAGCTTGGCAGTGCCGATTGTGGTTTTAAGAGACAAAACTTCTACGTCATTTGCCTCTAATGTTAAGGGTGAAAATAAAATGATGATGGCATGGAAACTAAAACTAGAACTAACTTGAAAATGAATAAGAGAAATAAAATTTTAAGATCGTTTAAGATCCCTCAGTGTGCCTTCCTTCGGAGGGGAAGTAAAGCCGGCGGTCCCATGTCATAGATTTATGGCATGAAAAAGAACCTTATTTAACTACACTTGTGTGAAGCCAATATTTTTAGTTTAGAAAACGCTATATTAGTTCCAACGTTCGCCGCCAGATGCTGGCTGCGATGCCATCTACTAGCCGAGTCCGCAAGCTAGGTGTCATGGACGGTAGTATTTGGTAGCAAAAGTAGGAACTACTTGAAATTATTGTCCGCAGTCCTTACTTGAATTTAGTGCGACCGCTGCTAATTCACGCGTGCCCTTCATGGAGCCCCGGTACCAAGGGAAATATCCTTAAGCTAGAACAGATATAAAATCGTGCCACTAAATACATTCTTTCGAAAAACTCCGACGTAGACTCTAAAATCACACGCCAAAAATGTAGCCTTCCATCTATTGAGAACCTATTTACCCAAATTGATTTGTTATACCTGCGAAAACTTTTTAATAGACTCATCTGCTATATTAGACAAAATTTCCCTTGGCTACCGATCGGCTCAGAAGGGCCGCGGAGTTACGCTGTACGCCCCACTACCCAGGACTGAGTCGTACAAACTGGGTTTTGTAAATAGATCGGTCTGTGCATGGAAAAGCCTACCGTGTTCTCTGAAGACCAGCAACAATAATGCCGTTCAGTTCAAGAGGAAGCTGCGGCATTATTTGTTCAACAAGTAGGTTGTTCTTCATAAATTATGCCTCGATTCTTTGTTCTGCTAGTGTTTCCCGTGTATCTCCTTTTGCAATATTTATTTGATCTCTTCTCTTGTTATTCGTCCCTCATCTAATATATAAAAGTGAAAGTCTGTATGTATGTATGTATGTAAGTGGGTTGGTTCCGTATACAAATCCACACCGTTACACCAATCTCAACCATATTTTGCATACACATAGTTTAGGACCCAGAAGGAACCGCTGGCTACATGAATTTTCGATAGTCTTTCTCATTCTTCTGATTTCGGCCCTTTTGCACTCAAGCACAGGCTAATCAAATCATAAAATATACTCATGAAGGAATGGCAAGGCAGATAGTTTCCATGGCAACATAGCTCAAGTCGAGACACGGCCGACTGGATGCCAATTGCGCTCTGCACTACCGGTATAGAAAATGAGGATCTTTACCTGAAATCCCGTTAGTTACTCAACTACTCACGCAGCACTGTCAACCGAGTTTAGCATAACAAAGACTTGACACTATCTTCTTTCTACTATATATTTGTCAAATACCACTCACTCACTCACTCACTCACTCATTTATTCATCACGAAATCTCAGAAACCACCGAACGGATTGGAATGAAATCTGGTATACAGCTTCCTCAAGGGCCGCAAATGCCCACTAAGAGAGGATTTTCGGATATTCAGGTTCTAAAGGGGTGTTAAGGGGGTAGACCTACATTTCATTGAATAGCAATATCTCATTGGGGGATGTGATACTCGGCATATAAACTCATCATTAAAAATAAGAAGACAAGTGTCTGAGGGTTTTTCGATGTGGTGTATATTATGAGGTGAAAGGGGTGAAAAGTGGGGATTGAAAGATTCTTAACGGAGCGTGTATCTCTTAAACGACATAGGCGAGGAGTTTGAAACTCAGCGAAAAAAAATTAACATAAAAAAGAAGTAAATATGTGTTAACCGTTTTTTCATAAATCCAATTTAAGGGGCCCATGGGGAGGGGTGAAATTCTGGTAAAAATAATTGAAAGAAAATTTCCTGTCTGACTCACTCACTCATCACGCCCAGCGAAAACTATTAAAGTTGGAAACATGAAATTTTGGGAATATGTTCGCTGTATGTCTGAAGGTTTTACGATGTGGTGTATTATTATGAGGTGAAAGGGGTGAAAAGTGGGGGTTGACGGATTCCTAACGGAGCGTGTAGGCCTATCTCTTAAACGACATAGGCGAGAAATTTGAAACTCAGCGAAAAAGAAATCAGTTTAAAAAGTAAGTAAATCGGTATTCGACTGTTTTTTCATAAATTAATTTAAGGGGCCAATGGGGTGGGGTGAAATTCCGGGGGAAAAAGGAGAGAAAGTGTCCTAACTGACTGACTAACTCACTCACTCATCAAACTCAGGGGAAAAAGGCAGCTTAAAAATAAATTAATAGGTGTTCAAGCGTTTTTTCATCAATCCAATTTAAGGGGCCCATGGGGAGGGGTGAAATTCTGGTAAAAATAATAGAAAGAAAATTTCCTGTCTGACTCACTCACTCAACACGCCCAGCGAAAACTTTTAAAGTTGGAAACATGAAATTTTGGGAATATGTTCGCTGTATGTCGAAAACGTCAACTAAGGAATTACTTTTGTTTATTCGGGTTTTAAAGAGGTGTTAAGGGGGTAAACGTGCATTTCATTGAATAACGATATCTCATGAGTCTTTTCTTTGGGGATGTGATATTCGGTATATAAACTAATCATTAAAAATAATCAGACATATGTCTAAGGGTTTATCGATGTGGTGTATATTATGAGGTGAAAGGGGTGAAAATTGGGGGTTGAGGGATTCTTAACGTAGTGTATATCTCTGAAACGACATAGACGAGAAGTTTGAAATTCAGCGGGAAGAAACAGTTTAAAATACAAGTAAATAGGTGTTCGACCGTTTTTTCATAAATCCAATTTAAGGGGCCTTTGGAGAGGGGTGAAATTCTGGGGGGGGGGGGGGAACAGGGAAGAAAGTGTCCTAACTGATTGACTCTCTTACTCACTCATCAAACTCAGGGGGAAAACAGCTTTAAATAAGTAAATAGGTGTTTGACCGTTTGTTTCATAAATCCAATTTAAGGGATTCATGGGGAGAGGTGAAATTATCAAAAATAAATGAAAGAAAATGTCCTGAATGACTCATTCACTCATCATCGACCAGCCAAAATTATTGAAGTTAGAAACATGAAATTTTGGGGATATGTTCGTTGTATGTCGAAAACGTCCACTAAGGAAAGAGTTTTGGATATTCAGGTTCTAAAAAGGTGTTAAGGGGCTAAACGCGCATTTCATTGAATAACAATATCTCACGAGTGGTTTCATTTGGGGATGTGATACTTGGCACATATACTAATCATTAAAAATAAGCTGACACATGTCTAATGGTTTTTCGATTTAGTGTATATTATGAGGTGAAAGGGAGGAAAAGTGGGGGTTGAAAGATTCCTAACGGAGCGTGTATCTCTTAAACAACATAGGCAAGGAGTTTGAAACTCGGAGGAAATCAATCAGCTTAAAAATAAATAAATAAATAAAATAAATAGCTGATCGACCATTTTTCATAAATGCAATTTAAGGGGCCTATGGGGAGGGGTGAAATTATGGAAGAAAAACGTCCACTAAGGAAGGATTTTTGGAGGTTCACTCTCATCGACCAACCAAAACTATTAAAGTTAGAAGAATGATATTTTGGGGATATGTTTGTTGTGTGTCGAAAACGTCTACTAAGGAGGGATTTTTGGGTATTCAGGTTCTAAAGGGGTGTTAACGGGGTTAAACATGCATTTCATTGAATAACAATATGCCACGACTATGACGCGAGCGAAGCGAGGCTAAAAATGAGATGGTGTGTGTCTGTGTATTACTCAATCACACAAGTACCACTGGTCCGATTTACATGAATTTTACATGGAAGTAGCTGATTTACCTGGTTAACATGTAGGTTACTTTTGATTTCAATACTTTGCACTATTTAAAGATGGCGACCATTTTAGTGACGTCACTACACCCTTTGGTTTCAAACTTTCATATTTCCATTTCAAATAAAATGAGAACGCTAAGAAATAGCAAACTTTTGATGGCATATACGAGGTTTAAAATTACATTTTCTATCCGAAAGGTATCTCCAACGGTTAGCGAGTAAAACCTAAATTTGTGCTATAAAACACGGTCAACGCCGAGCGGTGTAGTTGGACAAAATGTTCCATCCTTAATCTTCCTCTGCGCAGCACCTCGCCTATCCCCCTGTTTTAACTGTCATCTTCACATTTTAATTTATTTATGACGCGTAGCGAAGCACGGATACTTCAGCTAGTCCTATATAAATGTTCATTCACCATCCCCCTAATGCATACTGTAAATAATGTAATCATTGTTCGGTTCTCACTAATTGCCATCTTGTGTACATATGTAAATATAATCCAGTGTATATATTGGGGGCTCTGACGCATCCCGAATTTGAAGTGGGGCTTTGCTCTTTTCAGAGACTCCCTTCAGTGTAATGTAAATATAGTGTAAGCCACTGATAAATAAATATGAAATGAAATCAAATGAAAATTAAAAACAGATAACACACACGAATACAGCCATCACAATTAACACCGGTTATCAGACAGATTCTACACACACCCAACGTACACGGGACTACATGCCCGCATTGTCGCAGCACCTAAACTGAGGAACCAACCAATCTGAAATATGAATTTCCATGCTCTCAGCAATTTGATGAATTATTTCTTCCAGAATTTCGTTTTTGAGTTTCGGCACTTCTGCAAATTTCAATAAACTGTAGTCTGTTGTTCTATTGTGTTTACTTTACCTGATATGTCCGCGATCACTTTGCCTTGCAATTTCTTTTCTGATATCAACTGTGTTACCTCGGTCGTAAGTGATTTCACAATTTTCACATTTCTTCTTGTTTCACAAATATATTGTATTTCTCCTAAATAAACTCAACACTCCTAACACTTATTATCTCAGAACAATCTTTAACGTGTGTTGTAAATTCTGTCTTTAGGAGTGATATTTGTAAACCTATTTCCCCCGCTTGCTCCATTAATTTTTCTATTTAGATTATTTGTTCAAAATCGTTATTTATTTAATCGTGCCAGAGAACATACATCATAAAACAATAGAAAAATTACATTTGGTACTCTAAGAAAACCATAAATCCCTGTATACATTGCATAATTGATTATATTATGCACGCACTCATACTCAAATCAAATACTGAGACCAGAATTTTGCCAACTCGCAAGCTTCAGGAGTTCCGTTCATCAGTTTCCGTGGAGAACATGTGATGGGACACAACCCGCAAACGAGAAGGTGACTCATAGTCTGCTCCTCACCACACTCACATAAAGTCGAGTCACAGGCGAATCCCCACTTTTTCAAATTTGTCTTGGACGTCCCCACTCCTGTGCAAAGCCTGTTGAGGGTCTTCCACGTTGACCAGGTTTCTTCGTGCCCAGCGGGCAGGTGTTCAGATGTTAGCGTCCATCCTGCAGAGTCGTTAGATCTGGAGCGCCAAGAGAGCAATCTAAATACTGAAGGAGAGACTATCAAATTTTCAGTGGCGTGAAGAAAACTTCTTCTTCATTTGAGTCTTTGAGCTGCAGGTAAGTAACCATACTAAGGATGGGTCTGTTGGGTCGAAGCTTTAGATATCTCTAATCTGGCTGCCGATTCACGACGGATATATGGAGGTGAGATACCCGTCAGATAGTAGATTTTATCAAGCGGCGTAGATATGAGACAACCTGTAATAAGTTATGCCCATCTAAGGAGCGCAAGAGAACTCATTTAGCAAATGATGTTGATCTTATCTTCTCCCAAAATCTCTTCGTCTGGGCACTGAAGAGTTCCATTCTTCAGTCCATGGTTTCCTGGTACTGGTACTGATTTACTCCGCAAAATGATAGTTGTTGACAACTGTTCTGAATTTGGATTTGTTTTGTATGATTTCATCCACTTCCTGAAGATCTTCCTATATTTCCTTAAGCCAGTTGGTCTTGACTTTCATTGAGAGATCAAGGTTGAAAATCCTTTCGTCAGTCTGTCATCGGTCATGCGAAGACTGTGGCAATAGAACTTTAATCGCCTTTTCCTGAATGTGTCGGTGATCTTTTCTGAGTGATGATATAGGCTAGCCCCTGAGACTTTCGGTTCATCCAGATTCCCTCTACACAGATTGGACCAAAGATTTCCCTCAATATTTTCCTCTCTTGCTTCTCTATGTCTTTAATAAGGGATGTGCCTCCAACGAGCAAGGTTTCCGAGGCGTGTATTGCTTCAAGTTTGATGACTGTGTTTTAATGTCGTAATTTAGCATTTTTGTTGTATCTGTTCCAGGTAACTCTATAGGCCTTCTGTAATTTTGAAATTCTCTCTTTATTTGCTTCACGGTTCAATCCGTATGGCTGAATTACCTCTCCTAAATACTTACATTATTTATTTGGAATATTATTATTACTATTATTATTATAACGACTTCGGTGGCGTAGTTGGTAGCATGCTGAACTGCTGTGCCCAAGATAGCGGGTTCAAACCCGGCCGAAGTCGTCGGATTTTTTAAGAGCGTTGTAAATCCTTCAGTATGCCTTCCTTCGGAGGGGAAGTAAAGCCGGCGGTCCCATGTCATAGATTTATGGCGTGTAAAAGATCCTTCCACAAACTAAACTTGTATGAAGCTAAATTGTTAGGTTAGATTTAATCGGAACGCTCTATCAAGGTTCCAACGTTCACCACCAGGTATCATTGATATCTGGTAGCGAAAGTTGGAACTACTTGAAATTGAATTGAACTTGTAGCTCATCCTAAGGGTGTCCGCTGGAAGCAGCTACAGACTCAGGCGAGCCGAACATGTCCTCGGACACTCCCGGAACTAAAAGCCATAGATCAATAATTAAATAAATAATTAATTATTATTATTTGATAGACATTGGTCGAGCCATTAATATTGATTTAGAATTACGTTTCTTGCTGTGAAAATTTAGAACCTACGCTATAGCAAATGTTAGCTGTATATTGGCAACTTAATCTCAGTGGAGATATTTACTTTTAGATGTTAACTTCTGTATTATTTGACCTATAACTACGTATTCCAGTCGTGATGAAGGTCAGATGGGCAGATAGAGTAACAAATGAAAACTGTGATGGTGGTTGTGAATACCACACAGGTTTGCTCTCTAAACAGCAGATAAGTCTGGGTAAACCATTCATCAAGCGATTACATAATCCCCCCACCATAAATAATGGTGGCTTCACTGCTGACCAAAATAGGATTCAGTGAGGATTGTCAGCATTAGGGTTGCAGATGTGATATGCGAGCCAGGCTTTCGGTTTGATTGGAGACAAACATTCTCAATTAAATATAGGCTATATAGTGAAATCCGTCAGTTTATGAAAATTCAAGGCACTTCATGAAAAGCCATCTGGAGCAATTGGAATTCAATTCCAACAATTACCATAAGGGAAGAAGAAGGATTGAGGAAAAGAGTTAGGAGCGAAAGAACAAGATTAGGTAAAATGGGACAGACCCCAGCAACAAATGTTTATTTACAAAAACAGTTGAAAACACCAAGTGGTAACAATAAAAATGATGACTGAAAAATCTAATGGTTTTGAGAATCACTGAGCGAGTCTGGCAAAAAGTTGCAGAGAGAGGGGGAACTCGTAGCTCATTTACAAGTATTGTTTATAGTAGTGACCACAATTATGATCAAGCTAAAAGTTTATAAAACTAATAATTTTATAATGTTACTCGAACAGGATGCCAAATCTGAAAGAAAATTGCAACAAAGCACTAAAATGCAAAAGGGCAACGGACACCCTAATTTACATGGCGCATCAACAAATGGCAACCAAATGAGGATTGACAATAACGAAAAGGATAATTAACTTTAGAAGTTGTTGAACCTGGGTTTTGAGAACCCAGGCAAATAGAAATAGCCGTAATGAAAGACCAGGGTACTGCCGTGGCCAGGTGCAAAAATAAACTATAAATAGGAATAATTTCAGAAAGCGAACAATTATTGTGCTCGAAAATTTTTAATTTTGTCACCAGCAGGATACTAATGAGAAGTTAAGCGAGAGAGTGAACCAACCAAATGTTGATTGGGAAAAACACAGTCAAGAAGCATAGATTGAAATGGCTGATGTAAAAAGGAATAGTTGCATTATCTGACGCGTGGATTCATGTAAAGACTAAATTTCACCGTCATATAGTGTAATTCTTTTTGTTCATTATCTGACGGAAGTCCAGCCCATCACTTCATGAAGTATCGGTGTTCTCGTGGTGAGATGAGAACTAATAGTGCCAATATACGGTATGGAAGTCACCCGTGGTGCACGTTCAAAGGCTGTTGTTTTTGAGGAGGATTTTTGTCAACTAACAAAAAAAGTCAACCCATGGCACTATACAGCCCATGACGGGCTAAGGCCGACCAAGCGACCGCTGCCCAGCCATTCGGCCTGCAGATATTGGGGTGACGCGTGATGAGCGCGTCGGTTCCCCTCGGCCGTTAATCTTGGTTTTCGTGATCGGGGCGCTGTCTCACTGTCAGACAGCTACTCAATTGTCCTCACGAGGCTGAGTGCACCCCGTTCCAACCCTCACGTCAGTTTTAAAATCCCTGACGGAGCCGAGGATCGAACCCGGGACCTCCGGGTGAGAGGCAGGCGCGCTACCCCAACACCACGGGGCCGGCTTTGTCAACTAACGATTTCTGTATTTTCTTTTGTCCAGCCTACACATTTAAATATAGTTCTGTTGTCCTATTATTGTTTTAAATTCATTTTAAACCATAATAAACAAGCATTAATTTATATCTTGGAATAGTTCGTGTATGACGTTAATTTACGATTCCATTGCGTCAGTCATTTCATGAATACTTGAATCAACAAACACCGGATCTTCATGAAGAAACGCAACTATCCAACTATCACTTTTTACATTATATGCCGGCTTTTCATCAAGTGACTAGGATTTTCATGAAATGACGGATATAACTATCTGACTACGATATATACATCATTGTTCATCCCGATGACTGGTGTGATGTAGCCCTCCACCGACCCCTGTCCTCAGCTAATACGAGGGGCGCAATATATTGTTTTACACTTTATTTTCTTCTACCCGAATGAAATACATTACACTTCAGTTGTTACGTCCACCTTCTCAACGTAATCTCCTTGTAACATTATGCACTTTTGCCATCGATGTGTCAGTCTCTCCAGACCTTCCTGAAACCATTCTTTCGGTGTGCTGCGTACCCAAGCCTTGACAGCTGTGTCCAGAGGTTTCTTCATGTTCCCGAACAGGTGATGATCACTTGGTGCCAAGTCGGGAGAGTATGGTGGTATGGCAGCACTGTGAATCCCATTTGATCAATGGCAGCGGTGGTATCTCTGCTAGTGTGGGGGCGAGCATTGTCATGTTGCAGAAGCACACCTTTAGCCCGTTTTCCTCACCGGTTAGTTTGAATGTCATGACGTAAGCACTTAACGGTTGCCGCATATGCTGCACTGTTAATCGTGGCCCCCAATTCCAGCCAGTCAATGAGGATGATGCCCTTTGTGTCCCAGAACACTGTTGCCATTCGCTTGCCAACTGATGGCACTGTTCGACACATCTTTGGCGGTGGACTGCCCCTATGCTTCCATTGCACGATAGCCGTTTTGCGGTTTTGCAGAACTGGACACAGCTGTCAAGGCCTGGCTACGCAGCACTCCGAAAGAATGGTTTCAGGAAGGTCTGGAGAGACTGACACGTCGATGGCAAAAATGCATAAAGTTACAAGGAGATTATGTTGAGAAGGTGGACGTAACAACTGATGTGTAATGTACTTCATTTGGGTAGAAAAAATAAAGTGTAAAACAATATACTACGCCCCTCGTAGGTTCACATCAACATAGCTACTGCACCCTACATCCCTAGCAATCAGTTTATCATTTTTCTAACCTTGACCAACCCTTACTCCATAGCTCCTTACTCTAAACTCGCCGATTAACTACGGGCAGTGTCAACTGTCCACAAGTGTCTAGACGCGCACGCTCTAACCGCTTGTGAGCAGTGCAACTGCCTTGAAAGAGACAGATACCAAGGAGCATATAAGAGCAGAGATTTGGAGGTTTGAAGCCATTCTTGTAACTATTCAGTCGGCAGAAACATCTCTCCTCTTCCACTCGTCTTAATACCTTTTCATTTGTAACCCTATCTACCAATCTGATCTTCATCATTTTCACGTAACACCACATTTCAAATGTTTCTATCCTCATCTCTTCTCCTGCGCCAACTATGCAAGTTTCACTTCCATAGAGCACCACGCTCCAGGCAAAGGCTTTCAAAATTGACTTCCTAATACCTAAATCTATATTTTGATGACAACATATTTCTCTTCTGTAGATAGGAGACGATAACCCAGATGTTAGGCCCCTTAAAACGAGAATTATCATCATCATCTTTTTTGTAGAAATGTTTTCCTTGCCTGAGCCAACCTACTTATTATATCATCTTTGCTTCGTCAATCAACTCTTACAAATCCTGTTCATTTGTAACCCTATCTACCCATCGATCTTCATCAGTCTCCTGTAACAACACATTTAAAATGTTTCTATCCTCATCTCTTTTGCTGCACCAATAGTCCAAGTTTCACTTCCATAGAGCGCCACGCTCCACACAAAGGCTTTCAATAAGGACTTCCTAATACCTAAATTTAATTTTGATGTCAACATATTTCTTTTCTGTAGAAATGTTTTCCTTGCCTGAGCCAACCTACTTTGTATATACACTTTGCTTCGTCCATCACTGGTTATTTTGCTTCCTAAGTAGGATAATCTCCTACCTCTTTTAGCTTTTCACCTGCCAATAGGACGTCCATAGTGGTTTCAGGCTTCTTTCGGCTGCATTCCAATATTTTTGTTTTACATTTATTGATTTTCATCATTAATTCTTTCCTCAATACAGAGTTGATACGATTTAAAAACTCATTCAAATCCTCTGGTGTGTCGGCTAAGATGACGATGTCATCAGCAAATCTCAGAGTTGAAATAATTTACCTTGAATCTTTACTCCTACTTTACTTTTTCTCTAATTTACTTCATTCCTTAGTTCTTACATAAAATGTGTACTTGGCAAGAATATCATAATTGAATCGGTCGGTAGAGAAAGGAAGTAAGACCATTTTACCGCTTTTTCATTTGTTCCCCCTGTATATCTATTGTGGTGGGCAATACACTCCCTACTGTGGTGAAAGGAAATTTGTGTTACCATGGCTGAAATGAACCTTGACTGTTTCGTTGGATTTTCATTCCACTTTCAGTATCTCAGTTTGATTAGTGTAGGGTTATTAATATGCTAAAGGAAGGTGTTATTTTGTGTTTACTTGCCCGAAATAGTTACTAAGACATTTTCAGTGATAGGTCTTACAATAGTGACCCGTGAAAAGGAACTCTTAGTGTTCTCATGCTGTTTATTTTGTGCCACGTATATCGGAATTAGTTAAGAGTACTCATGTTGAAACTAATAGTCACTTACTCATTTATTTCTGCAGTATTCAAACGTAAAAAAAACTCAATTATTGTTTGAAAACTGCCAGCGAGTGGAGAAAGGAATTAAGTCCATTTTTTAAAACATTATTTTTCAAATGTTATGCACTATATTTTCATAAATAATTGTTTATAATATTTCAAAACGACGATAGTTGCCATAAACAGAACATGACTGGTGTAATTTGGTGAGAAAATAGTGTTTTCCGTCTCTTTAAAAAAAAATGCGAAAATGTGACTTAGTCCCTTTCTCCACTGACCGATGCAATATTAGGCAGTTAAGTTGTTTCCAATGATTCAATGAGTCGTGAAAAGGTTATCAAAACATCAATTGGACCATGATAAGCAATAGTCATCTAACAGCAGTTAAACCAAGCGCCATTTAGCCATGTCACCTTTCAGTTTAGCAAAACTGATCCAAACGCCATGTGTATTGCAAATGTTGTCGAAATAAAAAGAATGATCCATTCAAGCTGTACATAAAAACAGACCATAATGATAATGCTTATGTCACTGTGCACCTTCAGAAGACACGGTGAGGAAGGCCATCTAACTGCAAATTTTATTCACTCTTTGAACTACTGTGGCTTCAAGGGAAAGCCATATCTCAACCGAAAATGTACGATATGAATTCTATGTTGCATTTGATTCTCTGTGATGCCAATCCCTTTTATCAGTCTCTTATTGCAGATGATGAAGTCTTTGATGACATCGAAGGGTTTGATGGTGTCGTCGATTTTGTAGAAGATGAAACTACTTAGCACAAATGCTGAATACTGTGCTAAACAGGGCACTGTACTGATTAATGTTTTATCTTACCTCTCTCCATACTGTTGGTGTGAAATGAATATACTGTTGAAATATGTTACATTATTTAACCAACAGTACAATGTTCAAACTGTACTGGCTGATTCATTTTTGCTAAACTCAGCATACATTTTGTTTAGTTAAGAGTAAATGTTAGAAATGACATTATTGCCATACCACGGCAAAATGCTATAATATTTTTAGGATGTAACACAATCGTACTAAAATGTACATAATTACTCAATGTTCCCTCAGTTTTGAAGACGATACCTGGTACACAGATTTTATAATGAGATGGTTTACAAATTGATCAACATCTCTGTTTGGTATTATGGTGCTTGGATCACAATTGCCTATCATGATCCAATTTAATCAATAACATGAGAATATAGATGTGATTGCATTTATCGGGGATTTACTACGCTCTCTACATTACGATTTAATATGAACAACATAGTCAAAAAACAAATCCTCAACTTGTCTTCAAACACATGACCGTGCACTTTGGGTGAGTGTAGAATCTGTCTGATAACCGGTGTTAATTGTGATGACTGTATTAGTGTGTGTTATCTGTTTTTCATTCAAGCAAGGTTTGGAGACGATAATTTCAAGTAGTTCCTACTTTCGCTACCAAATGCTACCGTCCACGACACCTAGCTGTAAACTTCGCTACTACTAGATGCCATCGCAACCAGCGCCCGGTGACGAACGTTGGAACTTAAAAGCATTAACCAAACCTAACCTACAAATTTTGGCTGCACACAAGTGTAGTTAGTGGAAGGTACTTTTTCATGTCATAAATCTATGACATGGGCCCGCCGGCTTTACTTCCCCTCCGAAGGAAGGCATACTGAGGGATTTTTAACGCTCTTAGAAAATCCGTCGATTTTGGCCGGGTTTGAACCCGCGACCTTGGGCATAGTAGCTCAGCATGCTACCAACTACGCCACAGAAGCCACCCATCCCAACGTGGATATCTTGGCCGAGCTGGGAATCGAACTCAACAGCCATGAATGCTAGTCACTAGACCACAAGGGAAACCCGGTGTCAGAAACTATTGATTAGGGGACAAAGTACTCAGAGAGTCGGCTAGTAAGTAGCCTAATTTCACTCGGAAAAACAACCACCAAAATCTATGAAGCCCCAGTCACTGCAGTGCAACTAACGTGAGAGATGTCTTCCTTCCAGTCATGTGATGGAGACACTTCACATTCTCAAAGGATATGAGCTCACCTTTGAGTGCCAACATTCCAGAAAACCTAGCTGCCAATAGCGATGTCAAAGACAACATCATCTCATGGGATGTCATCATAGAGCTCGCAATAGGGTAATACGAAAGATTAGATATAAGAAATTGTATAACGAGGTATCAGTACAAAGACGGACAGCGAATTCAGAAAAAGAAAAGCATTATGGGGTTTGAAGGCATTTTCAGTGTTGCCTTAGTAAACGTAAATGCGATGCTTTTCAATCGGTCAACACGATCGTACCCAAATGAGATGGGTTATTCCCTAATCCTGAAAAAATGAGGGATTGTATAGTTCAGAATGTTTGATACTGAAAAAGAAAGGTGAATTAGAGGAACTGGATAAGAAAGAAAGAAAGAAAAATCTTGAGGAAGATCTTAGGACCCGAAAATAGAAACGATGGTACATGGCGGAAGAGGCGAAACAAATATCTTTACGGACAACCATAAAAATCACAGATATCATACGAAAGAGAAGATTCAAGTTCTTACGAGAATGAGCGATAGTCGACTAACGAAGAAAATCTTTAATTACTTCACCAAGATAAAAGCGATTACAAAAAGGGTAGATGAAATAAGAAAGGATATGGAGGAAGTTGGGGTCAGTCCAAATGAGATCTGGAATAGAGAGGTGTTTCGAGTTACGATTGATGCATTCAAAGGGTTCCAGGAAAAGCAAAGCAGAAGAACCAAGAACATCTGGTCGGAAGAAAGGAAGAGAATCCACAGTGAAAGGATGAAGAATTTCTGAGAGCAGAAAAAAGGACTAATCAGCAAGTCAATTGTTTCCCGTAGTCCAAAGTAGGCCAACATCGAACAAAGACGAAATACACTTGGATGACCAGTTCCGATCGTCAAGCGATCATCATCAGATCCATAACACTTAGGCTACAAAATGTATATGTCTGTCTATGTCTATTAACCATTTAGTGTAGGTAGGACTCTTCAGCCGTAGTGAAGGCAACCTGCTTAAGGGATGAAAATCCCAAAATCAAACTCACTGCAGTCTCAGCGTATGATCCTCAGCGGGCGGCTGCTAACGACGTCTGATCCCCATGTTAGGGGCGGTTGAAATCATATCCTGGCTGTAGGTATAAAAGGCACACCATCGTCATGATGAGACGAAATAAGAAAAGTGGAACTAAAAGGCCGCTACCCGAGGAGCGTCGGGACACCCTTGGAGCCTTCGTTGGGGGTGATAGCATACAAGCCGGAGGTGATCAGGAGCTGAACAGGTGGGCCCTGATCGGGGAACACCCGGAGCATATTACAGCCGATGTTGACAGAAGCATCCTAACAACATCCAACGCTACAACTGCACATGGTGTTTCTTCTGCGATTCAGGAGACCACGAGAGCAGGCAGACCGAGACAGCGCATGAAATGGACGACTGAGATGAACACATGTGTCATGCGCTGTTATTATCAGATAACTGGTTTGGAAACAAATACCATCGCTTACAGACAGAGGCTACATGCTGCATTCTGCCAGTTGTATCCTGAAAGCAATGTAACGGTACAGAGAATAGCAGGCCAACGCCGTGCTATAATAATGAGGAAACTCATCCCTGAGGAACAACTTAAGATGCTACGGACAGAAATTGCTGAAATCAGTGGAGGAAGAGAGAGTTGGAGATAATACAACTCCTACTAACAAATGGCAACCATCAGATCTACATCATGGCAATCCTTCGAAAGACGGTGCATTGGTGTACAAATTTATAGGTGACCCAGCAAGCCAGCAATTTGAGAATGAATTTAGGAAATCTCTTGCCGAATTTGAAGGTACCCTATTCAGTGTCCCACAATCCTAAAGCAGCACTGTTCTAGGAAGCTTGCAGTTGCAGTGAGAATAATGAATGAGGATATCCTTGCTCCTCATCTTGCATGTAACTCAAGCTGTTTCAGTGATAAGCAGACCTCGATTTATGCTGGAGGGTTCGCTGCGGTAAGAATACTTGGTGGTGGACTTAAATGTGATCAGTAGGTAATATAAGGTGGTTCTGGGACAGGGGCTAATGGGAAAGATGGCCGCCGTGCGCAACCACTCTCTGTTATTTTTATGGAGGGGACAGTCATAGCTGGGACAGGGGCTAATGGGCAAGATGGCCGCCACGCGCTACCACACTCTTTAATGGCGGGCTTTTCAAATCATTATTTATTTGTTATTAATTTATAAATTTGTATTTATTTAATATTTAATTTATTATTTTTTAGCACAGGGCTAATACACAAAATGGTCACTGCACTCATCCACTTACACATATAACATGCTAACCTAACCTAACCTAACCTAACTTCACCTAACTTCACCTAACCTAACCTAATCTAACCTAACTTCACCTAACCTAACCTAACCTAACTTCACCTAACCTAACTTCACCTAACCTAACCTAACCCAACCTAACCTATCTTCAAAGTCAGAGCAAATATGAGAGCACACATAATAAACTAAGTTATAACCTAACCTAACCTAACCTAACCAAACCTAACTTAGCCTAACCTAACCTAACTTAAAAGTGCAAGCAAAAAAAAGTGAGAGCAAAAAGTGTGAGCAAAAAAGTGAGAGCAAATGTGAGCTCAAATAATAAACTTAGTTAGAACCAAACCTAACCTAACCTAACCTAACCCACAGAAACCTCATTTAAGGATTTTAGATTTTACATTTTAACATTCTAGATTTTTGATTTTATCATTTTATATTTTTTTAGATTTTACATTTTACATTTTAAATTTATGATTTTTTGATTTTAGATTTTAATTTTACATTCTACGAAAGAGTAAACTACAAGGTCACTTACCTAACCTCACCAAACCTAACTTTACCAAACCTAACTTAAGCTAATCCATAGGCTAATGCACATACACAAAGTATATAAGGGCACATGCAACTATCCTTATGCTAGTCTTATAGGCTACTGTACAACATGATCACTACCCCAACCGGGTATTTTTTTCATTTTGTTATTTGCACATTTGTCAATTTTCCAATTTCCCATTTTCAGTTCTTTATTTCAGTTTTAAGATTTTCAATTTCATAATATGGAAAAATGGATTTTGCATTTCGTTGTTTACACATTTATTAATTTCACAATTTCCCAATTACAGTTTTTAAAATGTCAGTTTAAATTTTTTCAATTTCTTGATATAGAAACATGGATTTCCCAATTTGTTGTTTACACATTTGTCAATTTACCAAATTCCCATTTACAGTTTTTAAAATTTCAGTTTAATGTTTTTTCTACTTTGTCAATATGGAAACATGGATTTTCCAATTTGTGTTTTACATGTTCATTTTGCATTAGGAGTGGAGAGAGGTGGGTAGTAATTAAAAATGTACAAGCAGTGTCCATACAATATTTTTTATTTTAAATACGTGTACACTATTTACACATAATACATTTTATATATATATTCTTTTTTGTTATAAATTGTACAGTTTTTTATTTTGTTTTCTATTTTATTTATTTTTTGATTATGAATACCATTTTTTTCTTTTTGTGTTTTTCTATTTTTGTAGTGCTATTGTTTTAATTTTTTTTAAATTGTTTTGTTTTATGTATTTGCTTGGCTCATGCAGAGGATTTTGATATTCAAAACTTAACACTTTAAGCATGGTCAATGATTGAGTAATGACCATAGGCATGTGTACTTATACCATCAGCATCAATCACTCTTTTATCATCACCAGGACACAAAGCAATTTTGTTTAGTCTTATAGATGATATGTCATGTTGTTTAGAAGCGATAATGTTCATTGGTATTCTTTTTACATTGTTTTTCATGACACAATCCTTATAATCTTGAAAGCTTATACATTTTTTGACAACACCTCTGTTAATACCTTTAATCTTTTTGATTTCTTTACCATTTATGTCTAAAGCGTACATTTTAGCTCTAAGTCCAACAAATGCTTTTATAATTTGTCCACAAGCCTCGTCTTTAAATTTCCCCAACGTTTTCTTGTTTGAGGTAGAGTAACATATGTGATCAGCAGGATAATCTGATGTGTCCAGGTGTTCTAGGAAATCCAACTTGTCTTGATATACATCTGGGGTGTTAACCAAATAAATGAACGAGTCGGTATCCATATACATGAGTTTAAGATTGTTCATTCCATAATAGGGTAGCAGGACATCATAGTGGTGGGAATACTTTAGAGTTTTTGAAATATCTAGTATACACATTCCAATATATATAGGCTTATTGAATACAATGTTACGTTTAGCCATGTGAAAAGCACCTAGGTTAGAACCGTAAATTGTTCTGTCAATAAATGTCGGCTTTGCCATTAGCTTTTCTGCGTTATTGCTGTCAGTCACAAGACGTATGTCTATTCTTTTACGGATATTTCCCATTGTTTTTCCAAAAATGGCATTGTTGAATAATTTGTACAGATTTTTCTCAAAATCATTTTTGGCTTGTTTTCGAAGGTTGTTATTAAAATCAACGTAGGCCTTTAACCAAGGGCTTTGCTTAAACTTTAACACACGATGAATTTTTATCAATTTTATTCCATGCTCTAAAGCCTGTTTTAATGCCATGTAGAGAACAACATATCGCCTTCGATTTCCAAGATGAGGAATTAGTTTTTTCAGAGACGAATCCTTAGGTTGTGCACACTCTGGTAGGAAAGGTAAATCGTTGTGTAGATCATGAAGGTCATATGGGTAATCAACATCAACGTCTAGAATGTGTCCCACAGGATCGTCTTCCTTTAGTTTTTCTAGATCAACAGTATCTGGAGAAACCCACTGAAATCCACCATAAGGAAGGGAGTGGCACATAGCCCACCCGTATTGGTTGTTGGCATCATCATAGGTAATAAACTGCGATGGTTTCTCAGAATCATAGGTTTCCATGTATTTGTTGTTAGCTTCAGCATATCGATGAGACACCTGGCATATGCCTCCACGTATTCCAGACTCGATTAGAAGAATCTGATCGTAATCCTGTAACAATTCCAGTTCAATTCCTGTGTAAAGGAGCATAGTCTCGAAACTTAAACCAGGCGAAGTAAAAAAGTGTACAGCATCCACTCGGTGTGTTTCTAGTGTTTTGTTTCTAAACGTTTCAAAGCTGTTTGCAAGAAGGAGTACATCTGAAGGTAGGTAGAGGTCACTATATTCCCATAGAGTTTTAATGTTGAACTGTTTCCAGACATTTTTGGCATGTTCATAGTCTTCTTGACTAACATTTTCTTGACTTAATTTGTTAAAGAATGCCTCTTTTGGAGGTAAACACGTTTCACTTAACTTTCCCCATGAGTCAATGTAGTCATAACAAAATACCCCTTTACGAGTCATGAGCATTGCATTTTCTTTTCCAAAGTAGTTGTCTGTTTCAGGGTATAATGTTAAGTTGGAAACTAAGTTTTCCAAACTACTCGGCATTAACCGAAACGTGTCCACAAATCTAAGCTTAACATTCCCTACATATTTGGTAAAGGAAATGTACTTTTCTTTGGAGTTAGCGATAACATCCACTCTCTCAGTAGTACATCCTAATAGCTTTACAATGAAATTTGCATCGTAGCCACTCATATTATGTAGAAACACAGGAACGGGGTTACGTGTTTTACACCTCAAATTACAGTTACTGAGAGCACTTCCACGGTATTCCCCTGTAATATGGCAGTGGTCTCGAACTTTCCAGTCCTCTTTGGTAAATGGTTTTTGACACAAATAACAGGTTTCAGAACATCGAAAATCTGCTTCTTGATCCTGAGTTAAGGCCTTTGGAACATTTAAGCTGTAAAGGCGATCGATTTCATTAGCTATTGAGATCAAAGAGTCCATAAACTTTTCTGCAGCGTCAGGACCACGATAAAGAACAGGTTGGCTTGGAAGGTTTGTCTTTATGTGTTCCACAGCTGGTGAGGGTTTAACGTATATACCAAAGCTCATGGGAACATGACTCTGGTATGGAACTGTATAACTTGCCTCAGGATTACGTAGACATGTTTGATAGGGTAACAGTATACTTTCAAAATCTGCATAGATAACGTAGGGTATTGTCAGCATTTTTTCAACATTTAAGAATTTGACTATGGGGTTTTTAATAGGCATTTCAACCCTAGCAATGTCATGCTGGACACACAAAGCTCTATGTTCTTTCCATTTTTCCATTCCTTGTTGACCATATTGATTATCAAAGTGAGTAAAACATCGTTTACACGTATATATCTTATGTTCATGGTGGGTAATCTAATGTCTTACTATTTTGTCAAAATCTATGATAAAGACGTAGTGGTTCTGGCCGGATGAAGAACTTAGCAAAAGGAGGTCACTATGGTCTTGCAGCTCTTGATCCACAACCTTTAGAGGAAACAATTTATTGTCTTTTTCCAGTCCAAATACATTTATGGATATGTCGTTGGCTTTCTCAAATTTGGGAATGTCAGCCAATGACGTAGGAAACGATATCACTGAAAAATCATACTTGTTTTCCAGGTCCTTGTATTTACTAACGCGTTCAGCTTTCGTTTTAACCAGTTTTGCTAAAATGGCATATATAAAACACTTTTCATCCTTTAAGTTTTGAGGATTAATGCAGGCTTTTCTTGCTTTTATAGCTGGTGGTAATGGAATATATGTGCTACCACGCAAGGGATTGTACTTATTTATTTTCAATCGTACTCCTTCCACTGCTAACAAAGCCCAATTACTGCCTTTTAGCTCAGATTCTTCCATTTCTGTAGTGAACTTTGTAAATTGTGTTTCCAAGAAACTAATTAAGTCTGTTTCCAAAAATAGGGCCTGATTTCGTGTTTTAAAAGCACGATCTGTAATATCGTTAGTGGACGTATGAATGAATCTACATTCAGTCACAAGATTAACTTTTATCGACTTTTGCATTGCTAGTTCTTTCTGCATAGCTTGTATTATTTGCTGTTTGGACTCTTTAAGGTATTAATTTAAATCCATACACGTATTACACCGTATGAAATAGGATTTAAGTCGACCTTCAAAATATGTCTCATATTCAATAAGTCCATTTTTGTCTGGGACCATTGAAAGTAGGTAAAGTTTTGTAGGCTCTGCTTTTTGTCTTTTAGCTGCCGATACAACATTACAACATTCTTCATGCCGACGTCCGTTGTATACATTGTTGAATGTACTACCACAGGTTTTGCACTCATGCAATTCACCACACGATACTATTGTCGCTTCCTATGATAGTCTCGAAGAAAAGTCTTTCCACACTCTTTACACATATAGCTAGGAATGGGTTCTTCCATTATGAATGTTGATTTCTGCAAACAGCTGCTTACTGCGTATCACAGGGCTAGAGGTTGGTCGGTGGGACGGTCTTTCACGATGTGAACACCGAGAGAGTTAGTAGTCAACTGGTGATATTCTTGTTAAGGGTCCTGTAATATACCCCTAGTCTAGACCAACAGCTCTTTACAGCGTATGACAAGGCTGTAGACTGGACAGTGAGGCGGTCTTTCACGATGTGTACACTGTAACAAGTAGTAGTCAACTGATTATATACTTGCTGATGGTTCTCTAATATACAATAGTCAAGACCAACAGCTACTTACTGTGTAGTAGAAGGCTGTACAATAGTTGTATTGACAGTCTTTCACGATGTGGTCACTGTGAGTAGTGGTAGTCAACTGATGATATTCTTGCTAAGGGTCCTCTAATATTTCTCTAGTTACGGGTAACAGCAGCTCGCTGCTTATGACAAGGCTAAAGACTGGTTGTTTCAACGGTCTTTCACAATGTAAACACTGTGACAGGTAGTAATCAACTGAAAATATTCTTATAGCCTACTCAAAGTTATCAGGTACTTACTGCATATCAAAAGGCTGTATACTCATGTGTGTTAGGCACTCTTTCTTGCTAAGGACCCCAATATTCCCAACACAAGGCTATACATGTTAGTTCTGAACACTTAGTAGTTAATTGTATATTCAATTTTTACACAAAGCTTATACAAGCACGTTTTTCATGAGGTAAAACTTTGTTAAATAGCTGCATGCGACACACAAAGTATGTTTTCGCTATCTAGCGGTGACTGTGAGAACTACTTGAATGACCAGCTTGCTACCTAGCGCTCCATTTCAACACTCACTCACTAAACGGCCAGCATGCTGTCTAGCGGTCGATATCAATACTCCTCAAGTACCAGCCTCCTACCTATCGGTCAATATGAAAACTCACTCAACTACCAGCATGCTACATGGCTTTTTTTGTTTGTAAGATTTTTGTTGACTTTTTGTTGGCTTTTATTGTCTTTTGTTGGCATTTTTGTTGGCTTTTGTTGGCTTTTGTATTAGCTCTCTCATATTTGCTCTTGCTTGTTGGGCCTTATTTGGTCTTGGAAAGTATGTCAGTCCTTTTTATGGCTACATAATGCTTACAGCCATGTTTGTAAGGAGCAGCAACAACAACAACAAAAACACACAAAATTAAAAATAAGAAAATAATCCAAAGTACTCTAAGGTGTATCAATGGCTCTCAACTCTTACACTTACTTCTATCCCATGCCTAGTCAAAAAAAAAGTATTTTCAAATTTTTCAACAAATATTTGGAAAGTAGGCTATATCATTAAACTAAAAATCCTAAAAAGACATATGTTAACTCCAACACCTATCTCTATACCACCCTCAATCCAAAAACTAGTGTATTTTTCAAATTTTCGAATACATATTTCCAAAATGGGTTATATTTCCAAAATTTAAAAGTTTACAAAAATGTTTGTTTGACATAAATGCATGGCCTTTGCCCCCTCTACCGCCGTACCAAGTCCCAGGTCTGTAGGACAACAAAAATACAATTTTGACAATAGGCTATATTTCCAAAATTAGGAATTTTACAAAAACGTTTGTCTGACGTAAATCAATGGTCTTTACCCCCCTCTATCCCCTTACCAAGTCGCAGGTCTCTAGGTCAAAGAAATAAAATTTTGAAAATGGTCTATATTTCCAAAATGAGGAATTCTACAGAAAAGTTTGTTTCACATAAATCAATGGTCTTTACCCCCTCTATCCCCATACCAAGTCTCGGGTCTCTAGGACAAAAGAAAATGAATTTTGAAAAATGGTCACTATCTTGGAAACTAGGAATTTTACAACAATAGTCTTTACCTCCTCTAGCACCATACCAAATTCCAAGTTTCTAGGACAAAAGAAAATTATTTTTGGAAAATGGTCACTATTTTGGAAACTAGGAATTCTGCAAAAAAGTTTGTTAAACATCCCCTCTACCTGTAAACCAAGTTCCAGGTCTGTATATCAAAAATGAAATATTTCAACTGGGAAAGTAGGCGATTATTCATAAAACCAAACATTCTAAAAAGTGTTCTATGGGCTTAACAGAATGGCCTCTATGTTGTTTATTTTTCATAATAAAACTTTTTAATTTTTTTTTTTTGAAAAAAGTACATTTTTGAAATTTTTTTATTTTGGAAACTAAAGAGTCTACAAAAAAATTATTTGACATAAATGAATGGCCCTGACCCCATCTACCACAAAAAGGGGTGGGGGGGGGGGGGGTAAGGCGCGTTCTGCCCTTCTTTATTTGAACGCGACTATACCCTCAGCCGAGTAAGAATCGAGATATCTCGCAAACCCATTATCGAGGGGGCGTCACTCTGAGTCATATGACACCTCGTAAAAGCCTCTAGCCTTATTGGTTCGCGAGATATCTCGATTCATACTTGGCTGACCATGTACAGTCGGATGCAAATAAAATGGCTGAAGCAGAACCCGCCTTGCTCCCTACTGTTATTTTTTGTCCTAGCGACTTGAAATTTATTTTGGTGGTAGATGGGGTCAGGGCATTCATTTATGTCAAACAAAATTTTTTGTTAACTCTTTAGTTTCCAAAATATAAAATTTCAAATTTGAACTTTTTTCAAAAAATGTAAAAAATAAAAAAGTTTTATTATGAAAAATAAAGGACATAGAAGCCATTCTTTTAAGCCCATAGAACACTTTTTAGACTGTTTGGTTTTATGAATAATCGCCTACTTTCCCAGTTGAACTTTCTTCATTTTTGTTATACAGACCTGGAACTTGGTTTACAGGTAGAGGGGATAGAGACCTTTCATTTATGTTAAACAAACCTTTTTGTAGAATACCTAGTTTCCAAAATAGTGACCATTTTTCAAAAATAATTTTCCTTTGTCCTAGAAACTTGAAATTTGGTATGGTGCTAGAGAAGGTAAAGACCATTGATTTATGTCAAACAAACCTTTTTGTAAAATTCCTAGTTTCCAAAATAGTGACCATTTTTCAAAATTAATTTTCTTTTGTCCTAGAGACCCGAGACTTGGTATGGGGATAGAGGGAGTAAAGACCATTGATTTATGTGAAACAAACTTTTTTGTAGAATTCCTAATTTTGGAAAAATAGCCCATTTACAAAATTTTATTTTTGTTGACCTAGAGACCTGAGACTTGGTAAGGGGATAGAGGGGGGTAAAGACCATTGATTTACGCAGACAAACGTTTTTTGTAAAATTCCTAATTTTGAAAATAAAGCCTATTTTCAAAATTTTATTTTTGTTGTCCTAGAGACCTGAGACTTAGTGTAGGGATAGAGGGGGTAAAAACCACTGATTTAGGTCAGACAAACGTTTTTGTAAAATTCCTAATTTTGGAAATATAACCCATTTTCAAAATTTTATTTTTGTTGTCCTACAGACCTAGGACTTGCTACGGTGGTAGAGGGGGCATAGGGCAGTCATTTATGTCAAACAAACATTTTTGTAAACTTCTTAATTTTGGAAATATAACCCATTTTGGAAATATGTTTTCGAAAATTTGAAAAATACACTATTTTTTGAATTGAGGGTGATATAGAGATAGGTGTTGGAGTTAACATAATTATGTATTTTTAGGATTTTTAGGTTAATGATATAGCCTACTTTCCAAATATATGTTGAAAAATTTGAAAAATAAACTATTTTCTGACTAGGCATGGGATAGAAGTAAGTGTAAGAGTTGAGAGTCATTGATAAACCTTAGAGTACTTTGTTTTTTTTTTTAAAATTTTGTGTGTTCTTGTTGTTGTTGCTGCTTACAAACATGGCTGTAAGCATTATGCAGCCATAAATAGGACTGACATACTTTCCAAGACCAAATAAGCCCCAACAAGCAAGGGCAAATATGAGAGAGCTAATACAAAAGCCAACAAAAGCCAACAAAAAACAACAAAAGCGAACAAATGACAACAAAAGCCAACAATAAAAGTCAACAAAAATCATACAAACAAAAAAAGCCATGTAGCATGCTGGTAGTTGAGTGAGTTTTCATATTGACCGACAGGTAGCAGGCTGGTAGTTGAGGAGTATTGATATCGACCGCTAGATAGCATGCTGGTCGTTTAGTGAGTGAGTGTTGAAATGGAGCGCTAGGTAGCAAGCTGGTCATTCTAGTAGTTCTCATAGTCACCGCTAGATAGCGGAAACATACTTTGTGTATCGCATGCAGCTATTTAACAAAGTTTTACCTAACGAAAAACATGCTTGTATAAGCTTTGTATAAAAATTGAATATACAATTAACTACTAAGTGTTCAGAACTAACATGTATAGCCTTCTGTAGGGAATATTGAGGTCCTTAGCAAGAAAGAGTGCCTAACACACATGAGTGTACAGCCTTTTGATAAGCAGTAAGTACCTGATAACCTTGAGTAGGCTATAAGAATATTTTCAGTTGACTACTACCTATCACAGTGTTTACATTGTGAAAGACCGTTGAAACAACCAGTCTTTAGCCTTGTCATAAGCAGTGAGCTGCTGTTACCCTAACTAGGGGTATATTGGAGGAACCTTAGCAAAAATATCATCAGTTGCCAACACTACTCACAGTGACCACATCGTGAAAGACTGTCAATACAACTATTGTACAGCCTTGTACTACACAGTAAGTAGCTGTTGGTCTTGACTATTGTATATTAGAGAACCCTTAGCAAGTATATAATCAGTTGACTACTACTTGTTACAGTGTACATCGTGAAAGACTGTCTCACTGTCCAGTCTACAGCCTTGTCATACGCTGTTAAGAGCTGTTGGTCTAGACTAGGGGTATATTACAGGACCCTTAACAAGAATATCACCAGTTGACTACTAACTCTCTCGGTGTTCACATCGTGAAAGACCGTCCCACCGACCAACCTCTAGCCCTGTGATACGCAGTAAGCAGCTGTTTGTAGAAATCAACATTCATAATGGAAGAACCCATTCCTAGCTATATGTGTAAAGAGTGTGGAAAGACTTTTCTTCGAGACTATCATAGGAAGCGACAATAGTATCGTGTGGTGAATTCCATGAGTGCAAAACCTGTGGTAGTACATTCAACAATGTATACAACGGACGTCGGCATGAAGAATGTTGTAATGTTGTATCGGCAGCTAAAAGACAAAAAGCAGAGCCTACAAAACATTACCTACTTTCAATGGTCCCAGACAAAAATGGACTTATTGAATATGAGACATATTTTGAAGGTCGACTTAAATCCTATTTCATACGGTGTAATACGTGTATGGATTTAAATTCATACCTTAAAGAGTCCAAACAGCAAATAATACAAGCTATGCAGAAAGAACTAGCAATGCACAAGTCGATAAAAGTTAATCTTGTGGCTGAATGTAGATTCATTCATACGTCCACTAACGATATTACAGATCGCGCTTTTAAAACACGAAATCAGGCCCTATTTTTGGAAACAGACTTAAGTAGTTTCTTGGGAACACAATTTACAAAGTTCACTACAGAAATGGAAGAATCTGAGCTAAAAGACAGTAATTGGGCTTTGTTAGCAGTGGAAGGAGTACGATTGAAAATAAATAAGTACAATCCCTTGCGTGGTAGCACATATATTCCATTACCAGCAGCTATAAAAGCAAGAAAAGCCTGCATTAATCCTCAAAACTTAAAGGATGAAAAGTGTTTTATATATGCCATTTTAGCAAAACTGGTTGAAACGAAAGCTGAACGCGTTAGTAAATACAAGGACCTGGAAAACAAGTATGATTTTTCAGTGATATCGTTTCCTACGTCATTTGCTGACATTCCCAAATTTGAGAAAGCCAACGACATATCCATAAACGTATTTGGACTGGAAAAAGACAATTAATTGTTTCCTCTAAAGGTCTAAAGGTTGAGGATCAAGAGCTGCAAGACCATCATGATCTCCTTTTGCTAAGTTCTTCATCCGGCCAGAACCACTACGTTTTTATCAAATATTTTGATAAACTAGTAAGACATCTGATTACCCACCATGAACATAAGATATATACGTGTAAACGATGTTTTACTCATTTTGATAATCAATATGGTCAACAAGGAATGGAAAAATGGAAAGAACAAAGAGCTTTGTGTGTCCAGCATGACATTGCTAGGGTTGAAATGCCTATTAAAAACCCAATTGTCAAATTCTTAAAT
This sequence comes from Meconema thalassinum, assembly GCA_946902985.2. Lineage (NCBI taxonomy): Eukaryota > Metazoa > Arthropoda > Insecta > Orthoptera > Tettigoniidae > Meconema > Meconema thalassinum. Next base: position 104,469,134 of record OX336397.1, on the reverse strand, counting down.
GTTGAAAAAATGCAGAGAATACCTTACGTTTTCTATGTAGATTTTGAAAGTATACTGTTACCCTATCAAATATGTCTACCTAATCCTGAGGCAAGTTATGAAGTTCCATACCAGAGTCATGTTCCCATGAGCTTTGGTATATACGTTAAACCCTCACCAGTTGTGGAACACGTAAAGACAAACCTTCCAAGCCAACCTGTTATTTATCGTGGTGCTGACGCTGCAGAAAAGTTTATGGACTCTTTGATCTCAATAGCTAATGAAATCGATCGCCTTTACAGCTTAAATGTTCCAAAGGCCTTAACTCAGGATCAAGAAGCAGATTTTCGATGTTCTGAAACCTGTTATTTGTGTCAAAAACCATTTACCAAAGAGGACTGGTAAGTTCGAGACCACTGCCATATTACAGGGGAATACCGTGGAAGTGCTCACAATAACTGTAATTTGAGGTGTAAGGCACGTAACCCCGTTCCTGTGTTTCTTCATAATATGAGTGGCTACGATGCAAATTTCATTGTAAAGCAATTGGGATGTACTACTGAGAGAGTGGATGTTATCGCTAACTCCAAAGAAAAGTACATTTCCTTTACCAAATATGTTGGAAATGTTAAGCTTAGATTTGTGGACACGTTTCGGTTAATGCCGAGTAGTTTGAAAAACTTAGTTTCCAACTTAACATTAGACCCTGAAACAGACAACTACTTTAGAAAAGAAAATGCAATGCTCATGACTCGTAAAGGGGTATTTTGTTATGACTACATCGACTCATGGAAAAGGTAAGTGAAATGTGTTTACCTCCAAAAGAGGCATTCTTTAACAAATTAAGTCAAGAAAATGTTAGTCAAGAAGACTATGAACATGCCAAAAATGTCTGGAAACAGTTCAACATTAAAACTCCAGGGGAATATAGTGACCTCTACCTAACTTCAGATGTACTCCTTCTTGCAGACAGCTTTGAAACGTTTAGAAACAAAACACTAGAAACACACCGAGTGGATGCTGCACACTTTTTTACTTCGCCTGGTTTAAGTTTCGAGGCAATGCTCCTTTACACAGGAATTTAACTGGAATTGCTACAGGATTACGATCAGATTCTTCTAATCGAGTCTGGAATACCTGGAGGCATATGCCAGGTGTCTCATCGATATGCTGAAGCTAACAATAAATACATGGAAACCTATGATTCTGAGAAACCATCGCAGTTTATTACCTATGATGATGCCAACAACCAATACGGGTGGGCTATGTGCCACTCCCTTCCTTTGGTGGATATCAGTGGGTTTCTCCAGATACTGTTGATCTAGAAAAACTAAAGGAAGACGATCCTGTGGGACACATTCTAGACGTTGATGTTGATTACCCATATGACCTTCATGATCTACACAACGATTTACCTTTCCTACCAGAGTGTACACAACCTAAGGATTCGTATCTGATGCACCGCTTGTGCTTTTACGTTAAACAAAATAGCAGAGGCGTGAGGAAATACAGTAGAAGTGAAAACAACACCTTAAACAGGATCGCTAAGGAGCGGGGAAAGGATGTCTCTTTCGATGCGTGCTGGGCCCAAGATTCCGGATCGAAAGAAAGATGCTTTCCAAAAAAGGAATCGAATGAATTGTTTAAAACAAATCAAAAGCGGAATTGAAATTATCTAATTGATCGAGGAACCCAGAAGCGTGAAGGTCGTGACTGCGTTACAGTACGAAGCCAAGACCGACGAAATCGGACGAGAGATGAGGGAACTTAAAATTACAAATGAAAGAGGACGAAACCAAGTGAACTATTTACTATTGTATTTAAAGTAAACTAAAACAGGTGCGCATAAGAGTAAGGATATATCTAAACACAAAATGAAAGGTAAACGTGAAGAGGTATAAAATCGCTTAATAACAAATAAAATAAAATTAATGATTAAAGATGGTACCTAAGAAAGGGGGACACAAAAACAATCTCAAGAGAAAAGTGTATAAATGAACTTAAGCACTAACAAAGATGAAACAAGATTAATTAAAATGTACTTACAATCAATGTGCAACTAAACCGTAAGCGCGACTCGATAACCAAAATTTAAAATACAAAAACAAAACAAAAACGAAAAAGATAGAGAGTATGGATGAGTCGAATAAGAGAACACCTCTACTTACGAGGATGACCTGGACTAGAATGCCCTTGCCAAGAACAGACTTCCAAAAAGCTCATGATGTTGTGAAATCATGGGGTAAGGGGGGGGGGGGGGGGGAGTGGTGGGGATGAGAAGGGTGCGTATGTAGGAAACGGGGGTGTGGGGTGGGAGAGGGGGGATGACACGGAGTTACGTAATATAACGAAGCCAGAGGAAACAACACAAAATTAACACATAAAAATAAAGGAAAATGAGTATTACATTAAATTAATTGACATTACCGGGACAGGAAATGAAAGGAAAGGTCGATCAGCTAAGAAATATGCTTTGTAGGAAAATATAGGCTTACGTAGAGGTAGTTATGTCTAAATATAACGACATACGAAGAAACAAAGGAATTAAGGCATGACGAATGGACAGTGACTAACACAAAGACCATCGCTCACACACTTTTCCTAAAACAGAGGGAAGGATCAAATAGGAGGCGAAATGAGACATGGCTCCGTTACTCCAATGATACCTTGACCCAAAAAACAAACTCTGATACGACAATCAAATGAAAGATACCTCGAAAGAGTGCACATCAATTTGTGACGTAATACAGAGCGTTGGTAAGCCTCGCAGAAAAGTAGCATATATTTCAGACCTGAGAGATTTGAGTAAAAATAAAACCGATTACATGAAAGGTAGGGATGACAAATAAACACAGAGGCTTCGCTAAACTAACGTAAACAAAGGCGAAGGGACTTGGGTTCATGGATCGAATTCACATCATCATAAGAAAGGGAAATTGATAAACTGAAATTCAAAAATGATAGCATGCCAGATAAAACCAAGTGATCGAATCGTACTTACGTTTAGTTGCGTTGGGCACGGGCGAAAAGCCCGACACACCTAGGCTGTGACCGTTTCACATGATGGTCAGAAAGGGAAGGAAGCCACCTTCTCTAAAAGGAACGCAGTAACGCCGCTCGGGAAAAATAAGTCGTAGAACTCCCCCTCTCCAGAACATAAAGGGGGCCAATGGGAGAAGCAAAGCTTAGTAACAAGTTATGCTTCAACCAATGGTAACACAGTGTCAGTAGGGGTGAAAAGTTTCACCACCTGACGAAACATTTACGCAGAATTACAAAGTTTGAACGCAGTAGGTGAGACAGAGAAACGTATGTCACAATAATGCGACATGAAGGAAATGATGATAATAATAATAATAATAATAATAATAATAATAATAATAATAATAATAATAATAATAATAATATGACAAAAAATAATGAACCTGATAAAAACGGTTCACTGAAAAAACTAATTCCTCATCTTGGAAATCGAAGGCGATATGTTGTTCACTACATGGCATTAAAACAGGCTTTAGAGCATGGAATAAAATTGATAAAAATTCATCGTGTGTTAAAGTTTAAGCAAAGACCTTGGTTATAGGCCTACGTTGATTTTAATAACAACCTTCGAAAACAAGCCAAAAATGATTTTGAGAAAAATCTGTACAAATTATTCAACAATGCCATTTTTGGAAAAACAATGGAAAATATCCGTAAAAGAATAGACATACGTCTTGTGACTGACACATCTGATTATCCTACTAATCACATATGTTACTCTACATCAAACAAGAAAACGTTGGGGAAATTTAAAGACGAGGCTTGTGGACAAATTATAAAAGCATTTGTTGGACTTAGAGCTAAAATGTACGCTTTGACATAAATGGTATAGAAATCAAAAAGATTAAAGGTATTAACAGAGGTGTTGTCAAAAATTGTATAAGCTTACAAGATTCTAAGGATGTGTCATGAAAAACAATGTAAAAAGAATACCAATGAATATTATCGCTTCTAAACAACATGACATATCATCTATAAGACTAAACAAAATTGCTTTCTGTCCTGGTGATGATAAAAGAGTGATTGATGCTGATGGTATAGGTACACATGCCTATGGTCATTACTCAATCATTGACCATGCTTAAAGTGTTAAGTTTTGAATATCAAAAACCTCTGCATGAGCCTAGCAAATACATAAAACAAAACAATTTAAAAAATTAAAACAATAGCACTACAAAAATAGAAAAACACAAAAAGAAAAAAATGGTATTCATAATCAAAAAATAAATAAAATAGAAAACAAAATAAAAACAACTGTACACTTTATAACAAAAAAATATAAAAATGTATTATGAGTAAATAGTGTACATGTATTTAAAATAAAATATTGTATGGACACTGCTTGTACATTTTTAATTACTACCCACCTCTCTCCACTCCTAATGCAAAATGAACATGTAAAACACAAATTGGAAAATCCATGTTTCCATATTGACAAAATAGGAAAAACATTAAACTGAAATTTTAAAAACTGTAAATGGGAATTTGGTAAATTGACTAATGTGTAAACAACAAATTGGGAAATCCATGTTTCTATATCATGAAATTGAAAAAATTTAAACTGACATTTTAAAATCTGTAATTGGGAAATTGTGAAATTAATAAACGTGTAAACAACAAAATGCAAAATCCATTTTTCCATATTATGAAATTGAAAAACTTAAAACTGAAATAAAAAAACTGAAAATGGGAAATTGGAAAATTGACAAATGTGTAAACAACAAAATGAAAAAAAAAAAAAACCTGGTTGGGGTAGTGATCAAGTTGTACAGTAGCCTATAAGACTAGCATAAGGATAGTTGCATGTGCCCTTATATACTTTGTGTATGTGCATTAGCCTTTGGATTGGCTTAAGTTAGGTTTGGTAAAGTTAGGTTTGGTGAGGTTAGGTATGTGACCTTGTAGTTTACTCTTTTCGGAAAATGTAAAATGTAAAATCTAAAATCAAAAAATCTTAAATTTAAAATGTAAAATGTAAAATTCAAAAAATTTAAAATGATAAAATCAAAAATCTAGAATGTTAAAATGTAAAATCTAAAATCCTTAAATGAGGTTTCTATGGGTTAGATTAGGTTAGGTTAGGTTTGGTTATAACTAAGTTTATTATTTGTGCTCTCACATTTGCTCTCACTTTTTTGCTCACACTTTTTGCTCTCACTTTTTTTTGCTCGCACTTTTATGTTAGGTTAGGTTAGGTTAAGTTAGGTTAGGTTAGGTTATAACTTAGTTTATTATGTGTGCTCTCACATTTGCTCTCATATTTGCTCTGACTTTGAAGTTGGTTAGGTTAGGTTAGGTGAAGTTAGGTTAGGTTAGGTTAGGTGAAGTTAGGTTAAGTTAGGTTAGGTGCAGTTAGGTTAGGTTAGGTTAGGTTAGGTTAGGTGAAGTTAGGTTAGGTTAGGTTAGGTGAAGTTAGGTTAGGTTAGGTTAGGTGAAGTTAGGTTAGGTAAGGTTAGGTAAGGTTAGGTTAGGTTAGGTTAGCATGTTATACGTGTAAGTGGTTGTGTGCAGTGACCATTATGTGTATTAGCCCTGTGCTAAAAATAATAAATTAAATATTAAATAAATACAAATTTATAAATTAATAACAAATAAATAATGAATTGAAAAGCCCGCCTTTAAAGAGTGTGGTAGCGCGTGGCGGCCATCTTGCCCATTAGCCCCTGTCCCAGAACCGCCTTATATTACCTACTGTGATCCACATCTTACTAATGGACAGCAGACTAAACCAGCTTGGAAACTACGTTTAGTCATGTCTATTGAGGAGCTTCGAAGAAGTTTCGGAAGATTTCATCAGTATATAGCGGGCAACCGTAGTAACAAGTCGTTCATTGTGTTGAACTGTTGTGCTCTTCAAGAAGAAACACTCTAAATAGGCCTATAATCCACCTAATCATACGTCCATTGACATCGTAGACAAATTGAAGCAACAACTTCAGGCAAATGCTCAGAGGCTTCGTCTGTATAGAGAGCCCAATCAGCGAAAACGACAAAATAACTTGTTTGCCGCAAATGAGAAATTATTCTACTGAAATCTCGAAGAAACTGATGGTAGGACAGCTGAGAAAGTTACGTAATACTTGCCTCTGGCTGAAGATCGCTGAAGGCCAACCTCGATAAACTGGGGCTCCACCATAATCTACATACAGTGTGCAGAAAGTAGTTCTTTTAGAGACTTGCTCCACAGTTCCTTCCAGTATAGAGAACTCCAATCCATCTGGCAACAAATGCCGATGAAATGGTGAATTGCACTCAGTAACATGGTGAACCTAATAATAATAATAATAATAATAATAATAATAATAATAATAATAATAATAATAATAATAATAATAATAATAATAATAATAATAACAATAATAATTATAATAAGTGGCCAAAATAATGCACCTACGCCTTTCTCAAGAGAACTTATTATCTGGTAATAGTTTGCCTTAGTATCAGTATGTTCCTGACGCCGTTTTGGAAAATCCTAGCCACAAGTTGTTATGGGACCGATCAGTTATTACTGACAAAACCATACCAGCAAACCGGTCAGATATCGTTCTTGTGGACAAAGTACAGAAGAGAACCTTCCAATTGATATTGCAGTGCCCAATTCCCATAATCTGCAACAAACCTGCTGTGATAAGATCACCAATTATCTGCTCTTGGCTGAGGAAATACGGCAAATGTGGAGACAGGAAAGTGTAGTGGTTCTGCCCATAGTAATTTCTTCTGCCGGCATCATCCCCAAATTATTGGCTCGCAATCTACAAATATTGGGAATACATCCTGGTCTACATATCACCATGCAGAAGGCCGTCATCTTGGAGACCTGTTCCATTGTTCGCTCGTTTCTCAATGTGCCACCTTAAGAGATTTAACCATACCGCCTTGCAAACAAGCCGACGATATGTTGATATGTCCCACTTATATGGTGACATGAATGTAAAATAATAATAATAATAATAATAATAATAATAATAATAATAATAGTAATAATAATAATGATAATAATAATAATAATAATAATAATAATAATAATGCTTCCGAATGCGTCACGATGAACACAAATAAGCTTGCTTGTTAGTCGAATTACTGGAAGCCAAAGAAAGGAGACTTTTGAGAAAGATACCGGGATTGTACCTAACTGAAGACCACGGCTGCTTCCTACCTCATTTACAAACACACACATTAGTACACACAAATCACAGTTATCAGAAAATATCTACACACATTTAAGTACACGGGGCTACATGTCCACGATGTCGCAAAACCCCTAATAGAATCAACAACAGTTTTTGCCCAGTGGCATAAACAAACCATATTTCTTCTGAGAAAACAACAACTAGCATAGTATCAGGGGGCTGTGCTTACTGTCTTTGTCCTTGTCTCATTGTAGCAACCTTGAGCACATTATTTAAAGAGCTTCCTACAATAAACAAGAAAAACAGGTTAAAAGAAATTTAAAAAAGAAGGCTGTGAATAGCTTGGTTTCTTGTGTTTGATAGTTACTGATTTATCTTTGTAAGTGCTTTGTTTTAAACTTGGCAAGCAGCCCTCTTATTGTTACCCGTAAATGTAACTGATCCACAGGATCATTATCTATGTGCGCCCCGATAAACACGGCAAGCTAAGCCGGCTGTGACCCGTGGTAACGCGCACTTTCACACTTTTACCAAACATGTTCAATAATGTGTACTTACAGTGCTCCTAGGCGATGCTGAAAATGTCCTCCCTCTCTTGTAACACACACCTAACATCTTCTGATGAAAGAATGTCTGTCAACTCTTTTATTATTTACGGAGCCTGTTTCCTTGAATCGTTTAGCGAGCCTCCTAATTGTACTGGCATTAGGCACAGGTCTTCCTGGAAACTTGATTCGAAATTTTCGTCTTGTTCCAGAACAAGAGTTTCTGCTTTTCGTATACGAATTATGGATATATACACGTTCGCGCAATGTGAATCGGTGTCTAGGCAAGACCAACAATCACATTAATCACAATACTCACTAAACGTGCAACACTAACGTCTAAGCTCTGCAGATACACGTCCATATGAATGACAAAACACGTGTGACCTAACGATATGAGTCAGCGGCTGCACCGTGTACGCGAGCCTGAGATCTGTGCCAGTCACAGTCGGCTTAGCTTGCCGTGTTTATCGGGGCGCACATAGACAATGACCCAGTATGAAAATCTTTATCGGTCTCCCTATTTCGCACTTCCATTGGATTTAAATCCATGCTATATCATAATAAAGTTAAAAAAAATCATTTAACTATTTTTACAGTCCAGGAGAATTTATTTCATACACGGAATTCAATGGACTCTGTAACAGAGGGGATGGATAAAAAGAGAAGTGGTGCAAAGTTAATTACATGTATATATTCGTGCGATATACATTTCCTTTAACCGAGTTGTCAAATAAAATGCATAACGCTGTGAGTGCAGGCTGTGAGCGGGTATATTGTATTATGTTTCAAACACAGAACAGATCCTCAGTGAATAGCTGCAAGTTATATAATTTATAAAACTCACAATTAAGTGGAATATGACGCTCTGTCCAAAGGGAATGGTCCCTGTTGCTATTATACTAACTCATTTTAGCCATTATTGTTTACGCAAATCATCTGTTTGTCCCCTTTAGCAAAACTAGATTTATTTGTATACGAACTTCCCCCAGGGGTTCACGACTTGTGGGACGTGGGTTGGCGACCACGGGGAACCAGCTGAGTTCGGCATTACTTCCACTTACTTGAGCCGGTCTCCTCTCTGTAATCGTTCCTAACAACCTCCCTTGATCAACTATTGTTCTTTTTCGACCCCGACGGTATTAGGGTATTTGAGGCCTTGGTAGTCTTAACTTTCCCGCTTTAATAGGCCCTTGTCTCATCTTTTCTGATCCCTCATTCTTCGAGGGGTCAGACCACTTCTGTTCTCTTCCTGTCTCCTGCCTTCTGCTCTAGGCCCTCAAGGAGGCAGGGTGTGTGTAGCCCCACCACTTCTGGTGCACTCTGGGTAGTGCTACACCCTCAAGGGCTCACAGCTGGTGAGTTCTGGAATTGGCGACCCTGAGGGATTCCTGACCAGGGACCGGCTTTTTCCTCTTTTTCCATTGCCTCTCGGACGGACCCTCTCCTATTTTCCTTTCCTATCTGCCTTTCATGGCTTTCCTTGCTTCCAAGTGCCTCAATCCTCATTCCTTGAGGGTTGAGGGCATTTCTTTTGCTCGTGTCCATTGTTTGCTTCATTCTTTATTTCTTTACGATCTCTTCTTCTAGTTTGTAAGACAGAAGTTAGTATTAGTTATAGTTTTCATTGCGACTTCGGTGGCGTAGTTGGTAGCATGCTGAGCTTCTATGCCCAAGATCGTGGGTTCAAACCCGGCCGAAGGCGTCGGATTTCTTAAGAGCGATAAAATCCCTCAGTATGCCTTCCTTCGGAGGGGAAGTAAAGCCGGCGGTCCCTTGTCATAGATTTATGGCATGTTAAAGAACCTTCCACTAATTACACCTGTGTGAAGCTCAATTAGGTTAGGTTAAACATTTTACAAACGCTCTTAGGTTCCAACGTTCGTCACCAGGAGCCGACTGCGGTGGCGTCGAGTAGCCAAGTTCTGAACTAGTAGTTGTTGACGGTGGCGTTTGGCGGCTAAAGTAGGAACTACTTGAAAAAATTCAATGTCTGCAGTCCTTACTTGATTGAAAACAGATACACACACTAATACAGTCATCACAATTAATACCGGTTATCAGACAGATTCTACACACACTCCAAGTACACGGGGCTACATGACTGCGTTGTCGCAGCCCCAAAACTGAGGAACCAACCAACCACCACAGTGGGCCAAAATCGACAGGATATTATTATTATTAATAATAATAATAATAATAATAATAATATCGTATGGCCTCGGGTGCCTGGTGCAAGCTTTGCTATTTGACACCCAGAGGGTAGCTTGCATGTCGAATTTCGTAGTTCCCTGACTATGAAAGTCAAGGAGGTTAGATGTTAGATATCTAATCTCCTTGAACACAATAGCGCTTTCTAGTAGAGAAATGAGGAACTTTGTGCTGGCGGAAACTCCCGAGATTAATTTTGCCATTATGAACTCGGCCTACTGAATCCAAATGGGTTCTTTGACATGCCAACATCGTATTACATGCGAATCGTATTTTTGCCGCCTTTCAAAAATCACTTACCACGGTCAGGGGCGAACCTGCAATCTTGGGGTTAGTAGACCGACACGCTATCCATTCACCCACCGTGGCAAGCTATAATAAATAATAATAATAATAATAATAATGTTGTAGGCCACATTGGCAACATGCTCCTCTATGAATCGTTTCATGTTGAAAGGGGACTTCAGAAACTTTCTAGATTTTACACGAGGAGGAGAAAACTGTGTAGGTGATGGAAAATGTCGATCTACAGTGTTTTACGCTTCTGCCAGTCCAAGACGCCTATACTAATAATGCACACTTCAGTGCACGAAAATACAAAATATAATTCATAGATTATGAAAAATGACAGATGGTAACGCTAAAATGCTAACATTATTCAATTGATGCTTAATACTTGTTGGTTGGTTCCTCAGTTTAGGGGCTGCGACAACGCGGTCATGTAGCCCCGTGTACGTTGGGTGTGTGTAGAATCTGATAATTGGTATTAATTGTGATGGCTGTATTGGTCTTTGAAGTTTAATACGCTTAAGTTCCATCTAAAATTCAACAAACACAGAAGTCGTTTACTTAGGCGTATATAGCAGTAAGTAATCCCTCCAGCATCTTAGTGTGTCTCTGTTTTTTATGAGATTGGTATTATAATCCCTCTGAAGTAATGTGACATATCTACATCAAATTCCCCACCTGTTTGTTATTGCCATGGAGAAACCAATATGTTGTTAATTTCAAGGATAGTTTCCAGACGATTCCTTGCCCCATGATTACGCCTCTAGAACTGATTGGGATTAATAACGAAAGCATTGACATCACCACCATAGAAGCACTGCTGGAAGATGGTAGGGTGGGGACATATATAGAGGGAATTATAAGCAGTTAAATTTTACGTATGTTAGTATTGTAGGGTTAATATTGCAGAAGTCCTATTGATACATCAAATGGAGTGAACTATGGAACGTTTAATGTCAACTCCCACATAAAACCCACAAATAATTACAAAATGTATTGTTATTGCTTTTGAAATGTATAAATACAATTCTCAGTATGAACACACTGAACCAATACTTAATTAACAGTAATATGAAAACGAAGTACAATATCAAAGCAAGAATCATTAAAACACAGAAAGCAATAATTCCAATAACAGAAATTCTGTATAATGAAAAAGTTCACAAAAAAAAAAACTGATATTATGCACAAAGGGTAGCAGAACCAATCAAACACAGAACACCGAACTATTGTGGACTGCAGAAGTCTCGTTTCAACACTGAACGGTGGCTAATCTTATATATAAAAGTGAAAGTCTGTATGTACTGTATGTGGGTGGGTTGGTTCCGTATACAAATCTACACTGTTCAACCATTCTCAACCAAATTTTGCATACACATAGTTTTGGATCCAGAAGGAACCGCTGGCTACATGCATTTTCGATGGTCTTTCTCATTCTCCTGATTTAGGCCCTTTTGCACTCAAGCACAGGCTAATCAAATCATAAAATATACTCATGAAGGAATGGCAAGTCAGATAGTTTCCATGGCAACATAGCTCAAGTCGAGACACGGCCGACTGGATGCCAGTTGCGCTCTGCACTACCAGTATAGAAAATGAGGATCCTTTCTTGAAATCCCGTTAGTTACTCAACTGCTCACACAGCACTGTCAACCGAGTTTAACATAACAAAGACTTGACACTTCTATCTACTACGTCAAATACCACTCACTCATTCATCACGAAATCTCAGAAACCACCGAACGGATTGGAATGAAATTTGGCATGCAGCTTCCTCAAAGGCCAAAAATGTCCACTATGAGAGGATTTGTGGATATTCAAGTTCTTAAGGGGTGTTAAGGGGGTAGGCCTGCATTTCATTGAATAGCAATATCTCCCGATTGGTTTCATTGGGGGATGAGATACTCAGCATATAAACTCATTATTAAAAATAAGAAAACACGTGTCTGAGGGTTTTTCGATGTGGTGTATATTATGAGGTGAATGGGGGTGAAAATTGGGGATTGAAAATTCCCTAACGGAGCGTGTATCTCTTAAACGACATAGGCGAGGAGTTTGAAACTCAGCGAAAAATATCAACATAAAAAGAAGTAAATATGTGTTTGACCGTTTTTTTTTCATAAATCCAATTTAAGGGGCCCATGGGGAGGGGTGTAATTCTGGGAAAAAAAATAAAACAGGAATGAAAGTGTCCTAACTGATTGACTCACTCACTCACTCATCAAACTCAGGGGGGAAAACTGCTTTAAAGTAAGTAAATAGCTGTTCGACAGTTTTTTTCATAAATCAAATTTAAGGGGTTCATGGGGAGGGGTGAAATTCTGAAAAAAGAAAATTGAAAGGAAATGTCCTGACTCACTCACTCCCTCATCATCGCCCAGCCAAAATTATTGAAGTTAGAAACATGACAGTTTGGGGATATGTTCATTGTATGTCAAAACCGTCTACTAAGGGAGGATTTTCGGATATTCAGGTTCTAACGGGGTCTTAAGGGGGTTATACCGGCATTTCATAGAATAACAATATCTCCCGATTGGTTTCATTGGGGGATGTGATACACGACATATAAACTCATCATTAAAACGTAAGAAGACACGTTTCTGAGGGTTTTTCGATGTGGTGTATATTATGAGGTGCAAGAGGTGAAAAGTGGGGATTGAAGGATTCCTAACGGAGCGTGTATCTCTTAAACGACTTAGGCGAGGAGTTTGAAACTGAGCGGAAACAAGTAGTTCCGTGAGGAACTATACAGCCTATTTTCATATATCCTGCTCATGTTAATTGCCTCTATGAACATACAAAATTTCAGTTTAATTGCTGTAACAGATTCGTAGATATAGAGTACCGTCTAAATATTTCAGATGGTCGCCAGGTTGGATTTTTATTTTTGTACTATTACATTAAGATTATTGTGTACGTGTGGTATTCAAACTTCAATCGCATGATTAGAACACAAGAAGTAAAAACGAGATTTAATTACGCACAGCAGCCATCTTGTGATTATGCAAACAATTGAAATAAATTAGATGCTTGTGGATCAACATTTGTATAAGTATTTATCGTGCAACGTTTCACGGCACTCGGATAGTTAATTCACGAGAAACGTCCATTTAAATATTTATACTTCGCGTCGCCACCATGTTGGATTTGTGCTCACCAGGTTACTGAAAGTCCTATAAGTGAACATATGTTCATAGTCTCTATGAACATAAAAAAATTCAGTTTTGTTTCCTGTAAAAGATTCATAGATATTGAGAACCGTCTAAATATTTCGGAAGCTCGCCATTTAGGATTGTTATATGTATAGGCCATAGAGTTATGTACCATTCAAGGACAATTATTGCCTAGGTTTATTATTCAAACTTTCACTTCGATCGCATGATTACGACACAAGAAATAAAAACTTAATTTTTAAATTTCGCACAGCCGCCATCTTGAGGTTATGTAAACAATTGAATTAAATTAGATGGCAGTGCATTACAATCTGCAAAGTCATTTACTGTACCACATTTCACTGCGCTCAGAGAGTTAAATCACGAGAAAAGTCTATTAAATTATTTCAAATTCGCTTGGTTGCCATGTTCGTTTTGTACTTTACAGATTTATGAAATATACATAGGTAAACTTGTATCAGTACCCTTTATCACCGTACAAAATTGCAGGGTGATATCTGTAATAGTTTCGGAGATATAGAATGTCAGAGAAATATTTCGCACAGCCGCCATTTTGAGGTTATGTAAACAATTGAACTAAATTAGAATCCAGTGCATTGCAATGTGTATAAACAATTGCTGTACCAAGTTTTATTACGTTTGGATAGTTAAATCACGAGAAAAGTCTATTTAAAAGTCTCAAATTCGCTTGGCCGCCATGTTGGTTTTGTAGTCACCAAGTTTTGAAAGTCTCATAGGTGAACTTCTAGTAGTGCCCTTTATCACCGTACACAGTTTCAGGGCGATATCGGTAATAGTTTCGGAGATATTGAATGCTAGTGAAATATTTCGCACAGCCACCATGTTGGATTGGTAAGACGTAACAAAATTTGAAGGGCACGATCGAGGTCGCCGGGAATAGCGCTATGAACTTACCGAGTTTCATTGAAATCGCTCCAGCCATTTAGATTTTATTAGGGGGACACACACACACCTCACACACACACACACACACACACACACACACACACACGCACGCACACACACACACACACACACACACACACGGACAAAAGGTGATCTCATAAGCCTATTTTTTCAAAATTGAAAATAGGCTAAAAATCAGCATAAAACATACGTAAATATGTGATTGACCGTTTTTTCATAAATCCAATTTAAGGGGCCCATGTGGAGGGGTGAAATTCTGTGGGGGGGGGGGGAAACAGGAAAGAAAGTGTCCTAACTGATTGACTGACTGACTCACTCATGAAACTCAGGGGAAATAAACTGCTTTAAAGTAAGTAAATAGCTTTTCGACAGTTTTTTATCAATCAAATTGAAGGGGTTCATCGGGAGGGGTGAAATTCTGTAGAAAAAAATATTGAAAGAAAATGTCCTGACTCCTTCACACACTCATCATCGCCCAGCCAAAAATATTGAAGTTGGAAACATGGCATTTCGGGGATATGGTCGTGTTATGTCAAAACCGTACACTAAGGGAGGAGTTTTGGATATTCAGGTTCTAAAGGGGTCTTAAGGCGGTCAAACCTGCATTTCATTGAATAACAATATCTCACGAGTGGTTTCATTTGTGGATGTGATACTTGGCATATAAACTAATCATTAAAAATAAGCAGACATGTGTATAAGGGTTTTTTGATGTGGTGTATTATTATGAGGTGTAAGGGGTGAAAAGTGGGGGTTGAAGGATTCCTAACGGAGCGTGTAGGCCTATCTCTTAAACGACATAGGCGAGAAATTTGAAACTCAGCGAAAAAAAATCAGCTTAAAAAGTAAGTAAATCGCTGTTCGACCGTTTTTTCATAAATTATTTTAAGGGGCCAATGGAGTGGGGTGAAATTCTGGGGGGAAAAAGGAGAGAAAGTGTCCTAACTGACTGACTAACTCACTCATCAAAGTCAGGGGAAAAAGACAGCTTAAAAAATAAGTTAATAGGTGTTCAAGCGTTTTTTCATCAATCCAATTTAAGGGGCCCATGGGGAGGGATGAAATTCTGCTAAAAATAATTGAAAGAAAATGTCCTGTCTGACTCACTCACTCATCACGCCCAGCGAAAACTATTAAATTTGGAAACATGAAATTTTGGGAATATGTTCGCTGTATGTCGAAATCGTCAACTAAGGCATGATTTTTGTTTATTCGGGTTTTAAAGAGGTGTTAAGGGGGTAAACGTGCATTTCTTTGAATAACGATATCTCATGAGTTGTTTCTTTGGGGATGTGATATTCGGTATATAAACTAATCATTAAAAATAATCAGACATATGTCTAAAGGTTTATCGATGTGGTGTATATTATGAAGTGAAAGGGGTGAAAATTGGGGGTTGGGGGATTCTTAACGGAGCGTGTATCTCTGAAACGACATAGGTGAGAAGTTTGAAATTCGGCAGGAAAAAACAGCTTAGAATACAAGTAAATAGGTGTTCGACCGTTTTTCCATAAATCCAATTCAAGGAACCATTGGAGAGGGGTGAAATTCTGGGAAAAAAAACCAGGAAAAAAGTGTCCTAGCTGATTGACTCACTCACTCGTCAAACTCAGGGGAAAAACTGCTTTAAATAAGTAAATAGGTGTTCGACCGTTTGTTTCATAATTCCAGTTTAAGGGGTCATGAGAGGGGTGAAATTATCAAAAATAAATGAAAGAAAATGTCCTGACTGACTCACACACTCATAATCGCCCAGCCTAAATTATTGAAGTTAGAAACATGAAATTTTGGGGATATGTTCGTTGTATGTCGAAAACGACCACTAAGGAAAGAGATTTGGATATTCAGGTTCTAAAGAGGTGTTATGGGGGTAAACGTGCATTTCATTGAATAACAGTATCTTACGAGTGGTTTCATTTGGGGATGTGATACTTCGCATATATACTAATCATTAAAAATAAGCTGACACATGTCGAATGGTTTTTCGATGTAGTGTATATTATGAGGTGAAAGGGATGAAAAGTGGGGGTTGAAAGATTCCTAACGGAGCGTGTATCTCTTAAACAACATAGGCGATGAGTTTGAAATTCGGAGGAAATCAATCAACTTAAAAATTTAAAAAAATAAAAAATAAAATAGGTGTTCGACCGTTTTTTCATAAATGCAATTTAAAGGACCTATGGGGAGGGGTGAAATTCTGGGAGAAAAACGTCCACTAAGGAAGGATTTTTGGATGTTCACTCTCATCGACCAGCCAAAACTATTAAAGTTAGAAGAATGATATTTTGGGGATAGGTTTGTTGTGTGTCGAAAACGTCTACTAAGGAGGGATTTTTGGATATTCATTGAATAACAATATGACACGACTATGACGCGAGCGAAGCGAGGCTAAAAATGAGATGGTGTGTGTCTGTGCATTACTCAATCACGCAAGTACCACTGGTCCGATTTACATGAATTTTACATGGATGTAGCTGATTTACCTGGTTAACTTATAGGTCACTTTTGATTTCAATACTTTGCACTATTTAAAGATGGCGACCATTTTAGTGACGTCACTACAACCTTTGGTTTCAAACTTTCATATTTCCATTTCAAATAAAAAGAGAACGCTAAGAAATTGGAAACTTTTGATGGCATGTACGAGGTTTAAAATTACTATTTCTATCCTAAAGGTATCTCCAACGGTTAGCGAGTAAAACCTAAATTTGTACTATAAAACACGGTCAACGCCGAGTGGTGTAGTTGGACAAAATGTTCCATACTTAATCGCCCTCTGCGCAGCACCTCGCCTATCCCCTGTTTTAACTGTCACCTTCACATTTTAATTAATTTATGACGCATAGGGAAGCACGGATACTTCAGCTAGTATATATATATAAAGGAATGTCTGTGTGTTCGTCTTTTATGCGTTCATAAACAATTCATCCGATTGCGATCAAATTTTGGTGAGTTGTTGTTAACACTTCCGGGATGATCATAGGCATAGTTAATCCATTTCACAATAGATAGC
Organism: Meconema thalassinum; assembly: GCA_946902985.2. Lineage (NCBI taxonomy): Eukaryota > Metazoa > Arthropoda > Insecta > Orthoptera > Tettigoniidae > Meconema > Meconema thalassinum. The sequence goes on along the minus strand of OX336397.1, from coordinate 104,451,826 downwards.
GCGCGAGTAGTTTAAACAAATGCGTAATGGCAATGCGTTCATATACAATTCGTCCGATTGCGATCAAATTTTGGTGAGTTGTTGTGCACAGTCACGGAAAAGTAACAGGCGTTGTAAATCCAACTTACAATATATGGCGCGCGATGAGCTTCAACAAAATGGCGTGCGTTTGTTTCAAGAAAGTCCCACATGTGTTCATATACCATTCATCCCATTGCGTTGAAACTTGGGTTAGATGTTCTGTACACTTGAGGTAAGGTTTCTGGCTTAGTGAAACCACTTTACAATAGGTAGCGCACGAGTAGATTCAACAAATGAGCGACGACGGGCGAAGTGATTCAACAAAGTCCTGTATGCGTTCACATACCATTCGTCCGATAGCGATGAAACTAGGGTGAGAGGTTGTGTGCACTACAGGCAAGGTTTCTGGCTTAGTAAATCCAAGTTATAATAGGTAGCGCACGAGTAGATTCAACAAATGAGTGACGACGCGCGAAGCGTTTCAACAAAGTCCCGTATGCGTTCATATAACATTCGTCTGATAGCGATGAAACTTGGGTGAGAGGTTGTGTACACTACAGGGAACGTTTCTGGGTTAGTAAGTCCACTTAACAATAGGTATCGCACAAGTAGATTAAACAAATGTGCGACGACGCGCGAAGTGTTTCAAAATAGTCGCGTATGCGTTCATATACCATTCGTCCGATAGCGACTAAACTTGGGTGAGTTGTTGTGTACACTCCAGGGAAAGTTTTAAGCTTAGTAAATCCATTTTTCAATAGGTAGCGCACAAGTAGATTCAACAAATGAGTGAAGTCGCGCGAAGCGTTTCAAGAAAGTCCCGTATGCGTTCATATACCATTTGTCCGATAGCGATGAAACTTGGGTAAGATGTTGTGTACTCATCAGGTAAGTTTTCTGGCTTAGTACATCCACTTTACAATAGGTATCGCACAAGTAGATTCAACAAATGAGCGACGGCACGTGAATCGTTTTAACCAAGTCACGTATGCGTTCATATACCATTCATCCGATTGCTATGAAACTTTGGTGAGTTGTTGTGAACACTTCGGAAATCATTATAGGCATAGCCAATCCAATTTACAATGGACAGCGCGCGAGTATTTTAAACAAATGAGTGTTGGTGATGCGTTCATATAGGCTACAATTGATCCGATTGCGACCAAATTTTGGTGGTTTGTTTGGCACACTTCCCAGATGGTTATAGGCATAGTTAATCCAATTAACAATAGCCAGCGCACCAGTAGCTTAAACAAATGAGTGTTGGTGATGCGTTCATATACAATTCATCCGATTGCAATCAAATTTTGGTGAGTTGTTGTGCATACGCCAGGAAAAGTTATAGGCATAGTAGACCCAATTAACAATTGATTCAACAAATGAGCGACGACGGGCGAAGCGTTTCATCAAAGACCAGTATGCGTTCAAATACCATTTGCCCGATAGCGATGAAACGTGTGTGTGAAATGTTGTGTACACTTCAGGACAGATTTCTAGCTTAGTAAATCCATGTTACAATAGGTAGCGCACGAATGGATTCATATACCATACCCCAGGGAATGTTTCAGGCTTAGTAAATCCATTTTACAATAGGCATTGCATGAGTAGATTCAACACATGAGCGAAGATGCGCGAAGCGTTTCAACAAAGTCCCGTATGCGTTCATATACCATTTGTCTGATAGCGATGAAACTTGGGTGTGATGTTGTGTACACTTCCGGGAAGGTTTCTGGCTTAGTAAATCCACTTTACAATAGGTAGCGCACGAGTAGATTCAACAAATGAGGGATGGCATGTGAATCGCTTTATCAAAGTCAAAGTCCCGTATGCGGTCATATGCCATTCATCCGATTGCGATGAAACTTTAGTGAATTGTTGTGTACACCCGAGGAAAGGTTTCTGACATAGTAAATCTATTTTACAATAGGTAGCGCACGAGTAGATTCAACAAATGGGTAACGGCACGCGTATCGTTTAAACGAAATTCCTTAGGCGTTCATATACCATTCATGCGATTGCATTGAAATTTGGTGAAATGTTGTTTCCACTCCCGCGAAGGTTTCTGATTTAGTAAATCCATTTTACAATTGGTACAAACGGGTAGATTTAACTAATAAGGGACAGCGCGTAAATCGTTTCAATAAAGTCCCGTATGCGATCATATACCATTCATCCGAGTGTGATAAAACTTTGGAGAGCTGAGTACAGTCCTGCGAAGGTTCATGAATTGGTAAGTCCGTTTTTCAATGGGTGGCGCACAAGAAGATTCAACAAATGAGTGACGGCGCGAATCTTTTAAACAAAATCCCGTATGCATTCATATGCCATTTATCCGATTGCGATAAAACTTTGATGAGTTGTTGTGTACACGCCAGGAAAGGTTTTCGAGTTAGTAAATCCATTTTACAATAGGTAGCGTACGAGTATATTAAACAAATGTGTGACGGCGCTCTAATCGTTTCAGCAGTCCCGTATGCGTTCATATACCATTCATTTCATTGCGATGTAACTTTCGGGAGTAGTTGATCACGCTCTCGTGAATGTTTCTGAGATAGTAAATTATTTTTTTATAATAGTTTAGAGGTGGTTAACGAAAAAAGAAAAAAATATTGGGAATCCAAAAGCAGTGCAACTAACGTAGTCAAAACCCCAACACTTTCTTTGATTGGCATTGCAACGCATGCCGCGTACAGCTAATATTTCATAAAACCTGCAGAAGTTCCCTTGGATTGTTCTAAGTTAACTTCGTGTTGCTGCCACAAGAGTGCAGCAGAGACCGAAGAGAACCAGGCAAGGAGTAATAAGGAGAAGCTCTAAGGCGAACTTTGTGTTGCCGCCACAAGAGTGCAGCAGGGGCCGAAGGGGTCCAAGCAAGGAGTAATAAGGAGAAGCTCTAAGGCGAACTTTGTGTTGCCGCCACAAGAGCGCAGCAGGGGCTGAAGAGGTCCAGGCAAGGAGTAATAAGGAGAAGCTCTAAGGCGAACTTTGTGTTGCCGCCACAAGAGTGCAGCAGGGGCCGAAGGGGTCCAAGCAAGGAGTAATAAGGTGAGGCTCTAAGGCGAACTTCGTGTTGCTGCCACAAGAGTGCAGCAGGGACCGAAGAGGTCAAGGCAAGGAGTAATAAGGAGAAGCTCATGGGCGAACCTTGTGTTGCCGCCACAAGAGTGCAGCAGGGACCGAAGAGGTCCAGGCAAGGAGTAAGAAGAAGAAGCTCATGGGCGAACTTTGTGTTGCCGCCACAAGACTAAAGCAGGGACCGAAGAGGTCAAGGCAAGGAGTAATAAGGAGAAGCTCATGGGCGAACTTTGTGTTGCCGCCACAAGACTGCAGCAGGGACCGAAGAGGTCCAGGCAAGGAGTAAGAAGAAGAAGCTCTAAGGCGAACTTCCTGTTGCCGCCACAAGAGTGCAGCAGGGGCTGAAGAGGTCCAGGCAAGGAGTAATAAGGAGAAGCTCTTAGGTGAACTTCGTGTTGCCACCACAAGATTGCAGCAGGGGCTGAAGAGGTCCAAGCAAGGAGTAATAAGGAGAAGCCCTTAGGCGAACTTCGTGTTGCCGCCACAAGATTGCAGCAGGGGCTGAAGAGGTCCAAGCAAGGAGTAATAAGGAGAAGTTCTTAGGCGAACTTTGTATTGCCGCCACAAGAGTGCAGCAGGGGCTGAAGAGGTCCAGGCAAGGAGTAATAAGAAGAAACTCATGGGCGAACTTCGTGTTGCCGCCACAAGAGTGCAGCAGAGACCGAAGAGGTCCAGGCAAGGAGTAATAAGGAGAAGCTCTTAGGCGAACTTTGTGTTGCCACCACAAGAGTGCAGCAGAGACCGAGGAGGTCCAGGCAAGGAGTAATAAGGAGAAGTTCTTAGGCGAACTTTGTGTTGCCGCCACAAGAGTGCAGCAGAGACCGAAGAAGTCCAGGCAAGGAGTAATAAGGAGAAGCCCTTAGCAGAACTTCGTGTTGCCACCACAAGATTGCAGCAGGGGCTGAAGAGGTCCAAGCAAGGAGTAATAAGGAGAAGTTCTTAGACGAACTTTGTGTTGCCACCACAAGAGTGCAGCAGAGACCGAAGAGGTCCAGGCAAGGAGTAATAAGGAGAAGTTCTTAGGCGAACTTTGTGTTGCCACCACAAGAGTGCAGCAGAGACCGAAGAGGTCCAGGCAAGGAGTAATAAGGAGAAGCCCTTAGGTGAACTTCGTGTTGCCACCACAAGAGTGCAGCAGAGACCGAAGAGGTCCAGGCAAGGAGTAATAAGGAGAAGTTCTTAGGAAAACTTTGTGTTCCCGCCACAAGAGTGCAGCAGAGACCGAAGAAGTCCAGGCAAGGAGTAATAAGGAGAAGCCCTTATGTGAACTTCGTGTTGCCACCACAAGATTGCAGCAGGGGCTGAAGAGGTCCAAGCAAGGAGTAATAAGGAGAAGTTCTTAGGCGAACTTTGTGTTGCCGCCACAAGAGTGCAGCAGGGGCTGAAGAGGTCCAAGCAAGGAGTAATAAGGAGAAGCCCTTAGGTGAACTTCGTGTTGCCATCACAAGAGTGCAGCAGAGGCTGAAGAGGTCCTGGCAAGGAGTAATACGGAGAAGCCCTTAGGCGAACTTTGTGTTGCCGCCACAAGAGTGCAGCAGGGGCTGAAGGGGTCAGGGCAAGGGGTAGTAAGGGGAAGCCATAGGTGAAATTCGTGTTGCCACCACAAGAGTGCAGCAGGGGCAGAAGAGGTCCAGGCAAGGAGTAATAAGGAGAAGCTCTAAGGAAAACTTCGTGTTGCCGCCACAAGAGTGCAGCAGAGACCGAAGAGGTCCAGGCAAGGAGTAATAAGGAGAAGCCCTTAGGCGAACTTTGTGTTGCCGCCACAAGAATGCAGCAGGGGCTGAAGAGGTCCAGGCAAGGAGTAAGAAGAAGAAGCTCTAAGGCGAACTTTGTGTTGCCGCCACAAGAGTGCAGCAGAGACCGAAGAGGTCCAGGCAAGGAGTAATAAGGAGAAGCCCTTAGGCGAACTTTGTGTTGCCGCTACAAGAGTGCAGCAGAGACCGAAGAGGTCCAGGCAAGGAGCAATAAGGAGAAGCCCTTAGGCGAACTTTGTGTTGCCGCCACAAGAATGCAGCAGGGGCTGAAAAGGTCCAGGCAAGGAGTAATAAGGAGAAGCCCTTAGGCGAACTTTGTGTTACTGCCACAAGAGTGCAGCAGGGGCTGAAGAGGTCCAGGCAAGGAGTAATAAGGAGAAGCTCTAAGGAAAATTTTGTGTTGCCGCCACAAGAGTGCAGCAGAGACCGAAGAGGTCCAGGCAAGGAGTAATAAGGAGAAGCCCTTAGGCGAACTTTGTGTTACTGCCACAAGAGTGCAGCAGGGGCTGAAGAGGTCCAGGCAAGGAGTAATAAGGAGAAGCTCTAAGGAAAACTTTGTGTTGCCGCCACAAGAGTGCAGCAGAGACCGAAGAGGTCCAGGCAAGGAGTAATAAGGAGAAGCCCTTAGGCGAACTTTGTGTTGCCGCCACAAGAATGCAGCAGGGGCTGAAAAGGTCCAGGCAAGGAGTAAGAAGAAGAAGCTCTAAGGCGAACTTTGTGTTGCCGCCACAAGAGTGCAGCAGAGACCGAAGAGGTCCAGGCAAGGAGTAATAAGGAGAAGCCCTTAGGCGAAATTTGTGTTGCCGCTACAAGAGTGCAGCAGAGACCGAAGAGGTCCAGGCAAGGAGTAATAAGGAGAAGCCCTTACGCGAACTTTGTGTTGCTGCCACAAGAGTGCAGCAGGGGCTGAAGAGGTCCAGGCAAGGAGTAATAAGGAGAAGCTCAAGGGCGAACTTTTATTGCCACCACAAGAGTGCAGCAGGGGCCGAAGAGGTCTAGGCAAGGAATAATAAGGAGAAGCTCTAAGGCGAACTTCGTGTTGCCGCCACAAGAGTGCAGCAGGGGCCGAAGAGGTCCAGGCAAGGAGTAATAAGGAGAAGCCCTTAGGTGAAATTCGTGTTGCCACCACTAGACGGCAGCAGGGGCTGAAGAGGTCCAGGCAAGGAATAATAAGGAGAAGCTCTTAGGCGAACTTCATGTTGCCGCCACAAGAGAGCAACAGGGGCTGAAGAGGTCCAGGCAAGGAATAATAAGGAGAAGCTCTTAGGCGAACTTCGTGTTGCCGCCACATGAGTGCAGCAGGGGCCGAAAAGGTCCAGGCAAGGAGTAATAAGGAGAAGCTCTTAGGCGAACTTCGTGTTGCCGCCACAAGAGTGCAGCAGGGGCCGAAAAGGTCCAGGCAAGGAGTAATAAGGAGAAGCCCTTAGGTGAAATTCGTGTTGCCACCACTAGACGGCAGCAGGGGCCGAAGAGGTCCAGGCAAGGAGTAATAAGGAGAAGCTCAAGGGCGAACTTTGTGTGTCCACCACAAGAGTGCAGCAGAGACCGAAAAGGTCCAGGCAAGGAGTAATAAGGAGAAGCTCAAGGGCGAACTTTGTGTGTCCACCACAAGAGTGCAGCAGAGACCGAAGAGGTCCAGGCACGGAGTAATAAGGAGAAGCTCAAGGGCGAACTTTGTGTTGCCACCACAAGAGTGCAGCAGAGACCGAAGAGGTCCAGGCAAGGAGTAATAATAATAAGTTCTTAGGCGAACTTTGTGTTGCCGCCACATGAGTGCAGCAGGGGCCGAAGAGGTCCAGGCAAGGAATAATAAGGAGAAGCTCTAAGGCGAACTTTGTGTGTCCACCACAAGAGTGCAGCAGAGACCGAAGAGGTCCAGGCAAGGAGTAAAAAGTAGAAGCTCAAGTGCGAACTTCGTGTTGCCGCCACAAGAGTGCAGCAGAGACCGAAGAGGTCCAGGCAAGGAGTTATAATAATAAGTCCTTAGGCGAACTTCGTGTTGCCGCCACAAGAGTGCAGCAGGGCCCGAAGAGGTCCAGGCAAGGAATAATGAGAAGCCCAAGGGCGAACTTTGTGTTGCCGCCACAAGAGTGCAGCAGGGGCCGAAGAGGTCCAGGCAAGGAGTAATAAGGGGAAGCTCAAGGGCGAACTTCGTGTTGCCGCCACAAGAGTGCAGCAGGGGCCGAAGAGGTCTAGTCCGTGAGTATTAAGAAGAAGCCACAACGGCCAGGAGGCCAAGCTACGAGTTACACCTGTCCTAGTGCTCAAAACATTGCGATGGTTAGTCCCATAGGAATACCGTGCAAATAATGGCATATCAATTTTTATCCTACTTTCGATTTTTGAGAAAAATAAAAGTAGACTTATGAGATCTACACAGGGCGAACATTTTTGTGTGTGTGTGTAGTGTGTGTACTCTGAATGTATGTCTCCCCTCCCTCCCCCGTTTCAATTCGAACACAGTGCAACCAAATTAAACGAAATTTGGTACAGAGGTAGCACTAGAAAAGGGCACCTCAGTGTCATGTTATATATCGCCGCCATCTTGACGGAAACGAAATGGCGGCCACCCAAATCTTAAAAGCTTAAATCAAATTACGACCAACCTAATCATATGATCTATACTAAATTTTGCAACAAAATACCTTTATGTGGTAAGCATCTTTTGGCTAAGCGACAAGATCATAAACCTAATAGTTTGCAGATGGCGGCCATGTTGTGTGCAAATCGATTCCCCCTATCAATTCAAACACGGTGAAACCAAATTGAACGAAGCTTGGTACAGAGGTAGCACTAGCAAAGAGCACCTCAGTGTCATGTTTTATATCGCCGCCATCTTGACGAAAACGTAATGGCGGCCACCCAAATTTTAAAAGCTTAAATCAAATTATGACCAACTTAATCGTCTGATCTCTACCAAATTTTGCAACGTTATACTTTATGCACGAAGAATCTTTTGGCCGAACTATAAAGGTCATCAGCCCAATAATTTGCGGATGGCGGCCATGTAGGTGTGAAAATTGATTCCCCCTATCTATTCAAGCACGGTGAAACCGAATTAAACGAAATTTGGTACAGAGGTAGCACTGGCAAAGGGCACCTCAGTGTAATGTTTTATATCGCCGCTATATTGACGGAAACGTAATGGCGGCCACCCAAATGTTAAAAGCTTAAATCAAATTACGACCACCTAATCATCTGATCTCTACTAAATTTTTCAATAAAATACCCTTATGTGGTAAGCATCTTTTGGCCAAACGACAAGGTCATCAGCCCAATAGTTTGCAGATAGCGGCCATGTATGTTTGCAAATCGATTCCCCCTATCAATAATTGAAACCGAATTGAACGAAATTTGGTACAGAGGTGGCACTTGCAAAAGGAAACTCAGTGTCATGTTTTATATCGTTGAAATCTTGACTAAAACGTAATGGCGGCCACCCAAATGTTAAAAGCTTAAACCAAATTACGACCAACCTAATCCTCTGATCTCTACCAAATTTTGCAACAACATACCTTGATGTGAGAAGCGCTCTTTGACCAAGCTACAAGGACATCAGTCCAATAATTTGCATATGGCGGCCATGTATGTGTGCAAATCGATTCCCCATATCAATTCAAACACGGTAAAAACGAATTGAACGAAATGTGGTCTAGAGGTAGCACTATCAAAGGGCACCTCAGGGTCCTGTTTTATATCGCCGCCATCTTAACGGAAACGGAATGGCGGCCATCTAAATGTTAAAAGCTTAAATCAAACTACGACCAACCTAATTATTTTATCTCTACCAAATTTTGCAACAACATACCTTTTTGTGGGAAGCATCTTTTGACTGAACTACAAGGTCATCAGCCCAATATTTTGCAGATACCAGCCATGTATGTGTGCAAATCGATTCACCATATCAATTCAAAAACGGTGAAACCGACTTGCTTGACATTTTGTACAGAGGTAGCACTAGCAAAGGCCACCTCATATTCATGTTTAATATCCGTATAACACGTTGTATTTCAACAAGCTAGTTCAAACAACATTCAATTATACTCCTTGAAAAGGACAAAGAGTTCTTATAACAATACCAATACATTTAGGAGAAATTAGGCTATACGTTCTTTACTGAACACCTTGTTTAACACCCACGAGCAATAAATATAGAGCGTGTAACTGTTTAGTTGTCACCAGAGTGCAGCATGGCTAGAACGGTTCCAATACGTAATATGGCTAATGGCCAATGCTATGCAACGTCAAGGAATACAGAAGGAGCTTCATATTGGAGTTCTATGCAGGCAGTAACCCCATGGAGGAAAGATCCGTTCTTTCCTCCGTGAGTAACCCAATTCGTATGCGCCTGGTCCTCTTCGGTCCCTGCTGCAATCTTTTGACAACTTTTGACAGTTACACGCCCATTGTCATATTAGCCGTTAGTCAATTGTTTCTTTCAGGACCAAAGCAATGGACACTAATGTAATTTGATAGGGTTGACAACACTTTGTACCCAAACACGGGATTTCTATGAAGAGTTTAGCCCTTTATGGGATAGTGGTCTCTATATTAACCACCTGTCATAAGGACAGTTTATGCTTTCAAAGATGCTGATCGTTGAATCTTTAAGCCAAATTTCGGAGAATTTTCATGCCAAAGTGCGAGTATTTCTAAAAATGAAATATACCTACGTATCTACTTCACGTAATGTGCTGGATAAAATGTAATAGTACATTATGCAACGAGCCTATAATGGCAATAATTAAGACACGAGTATGTTTATAAAACGAGCGTATGCGAGTTTTATAATTTCCATTCGAGTGTCTTAATTACCATTATAGGCGAGTTGCATACGACTGTTTATGTTCGACGATAGTTATAACTTTATTATATGTTTTAACATAAATATTCATAAATATCTGTTGAGAGTCAGCCACTTGAATTTTGTGATCGGAGAACGAGCGCTGGATGTGATATCTCTGTCTTTCAAGATCTCTGACCGACCAACGCATGCGCTCTGTGTGCTTGCAATGCCATATGCAGGCCATATGTTTACATCTGCCGTCCCTCAGTAATATTGTCACCGGAGTCGTTTGAAGGCAATGCGCTGTGAAGAAATTAGGGTTGGTGATATTAAGGTACAGTGCTATTTCTTGTCTCATATTCGCCAGTTTATTTACGCGAACATATGGACGGTGCGTATTCCATGTCGGTGATTTATTATAGTTCGATGTTGTGTTTATGTCCGACATGTTGGATTTTGAGCGCATGCGCGAAGGTATCGTTACCTAATTGGTCAATGAACGAGCTCTGATTGGCTGGAGAAACTGTATCGTAATGAAAAACCGTGTTATAATGACCATCATTACGATACAGTTTTCTGACACATAATAGTGAGGGTCGAATATAAAAAAATAAATAAAAGTAAAAACATTAACAATTAAAGTGTAAAAATAAAATATAAACATAGAAATAAAAATCATGAAAATAAAATTACAATAATAAAAGAAATATAAACTTAAAATAATGAACATAACTATAGTATAAAAATAATAAAAATAATTGTAACAAAAAGTTCCGTGAAGAACTATACAGCCTACTTTTCATGCCAATGATTATTCTACAGAATATGAACCTATCTAGAATAATGACGAAATTACGTTGGTAATATCGAAATATCTAATTAGTTCAAAATATACCTGTTATAATGTAGCCTAATAGAGCACTACAGTTGGCAGCCCTGGTGACTGAATATATTCTTAGTTCCTTCTCTTAAGGTACAGAATACAAAATTTGGTTGAAGTCCAATGGATAGCATGGACGTTACATGCAGTTCGACATTGGATCCATCAGCACGCGAAAAAGCATGTTGCCAACAATACCATGCGTGTGCTGGTCAGAAATAATCTGAAATATTATGATATCTTGTTGTGCCAATTTTGGATGAAATCCATTTGTTAGTATAGAACTTACATGTATTTTAAAATTGGACATATCAGCAGGCATAGAATCATGTTGGCAGCACTGCCTTGTATTAATTACTCCAAATTAATCTACAAAGTCAGGTGCTATACGTGTGCAAAGTATAGAGCTGTTGGCTTGCATACTTTCTGATATATTGATATTAGGGCAAAAAAATTAGAGACAGCATTTATTAACAGTTGGCAGCCCTGATTGCTCTTAACAATACTTATAGTCATATCTGTTATAGTACACATAGCACATACGAAATTTAGATGAAATCCAACTGATAGTATAGAAGTTACATGTATTTAAAAGTTGGTGCTATCAGCAGGCTTGAACTGACGTATATAAGTTACTCCAAATTAATCTAAAATGTCAGAATATACGTGTGCATAGTTTAAAGCTGTTGGCTTGCATACTTTCTGATATATTGGTATTTGGATAAAAAAAAGAGACAGCAATTATTAACAGTTGGCAGCCCTGGTGGCTCTTAAGAATACGCTCAATCATATCTGCTTATGTACTGTACCCAATTGTCATCATATGGAACATGTGTTCGTATCCCAGCTAACTCACGGTCTTTCGAGGTATGGGACGTTCCTGCCCACCATACGACCACATGCTCAGGATTTGAGTCAGTCAGGTAACTACTCTACATGAAAGAAACAACATAATCCTAAATACAACATTAATGATATAGAATCATGGCTATACAGCAAAAATACAAACAAAGGATAATTTACATTTACTTCCCACAATGAAAATCAAGGTTATTTGTGAGTCTCTTCTTAATTAGTGCTTCACTGCACTCAAATCTATTTCTAGCATCCTATCATTGATACTTTCAGACTTTTACGAGTGTTCATAGTGTTCTTCCCTTGGCACAATTTAACATATCCTGGAGTATCACAACACAATAGTCATATTACTTTAAATGACATTAATTCTTCAATAATTAAACATTAATGCCTTTTTCACGGGGCATTTACTTTCATTAACATAAATTCATTATCTTATGCCTTAATTAACAAGTGTTGTGTCGCGTGAATCGTTTTCTTTTTCCCATCAATATGAAACGCTAAAAGTGGTACGTTTTCCCTTCCAAAATACACATGGATAGAAATGTTTATAGTTTCACCATACAACTATATTCTGGGTCTGGTCGAAATTATTATCGTTACAAACGTATCATGTCATAGAAATCACCTACCCGTCTGCATAAATTAGTGTGAACTGGGCAAAAATGCACTTTAAAAAGATGCCTATATTTATTTGGTTCAGCGTTCCTCCTCAGAGAATAACTGGGCCAAATATTATCCGATCACAATGATCCAACAAGATATGTGTGTTGAAACACATCATTTAATTCAATTGGCATCATCACAACAATCATATCTTAAATACATTTCGAAATATCGAGATTCTTCGGTGTCCCACTATGCTTTTAAAATAAAGGGACCAGGTCAATAGACCGCCCTTCCAAGCAGGCAATGATTGGTTCCAGCTGACCGAGCAAGATGGCCGCCGTCCTCGTGGTCTACATACCACCCCCCTCTGGCTGCTAGCAAGGTCATCTTTGTTTTCAATTGCAGTACAATGCAGTTACACTGAGTGTTGCCTCTAGTAATTGAGTCATTCTAATTATTTAACACCTACATTTATAGTGTAATGGCCTCAACTCGGCTCCTAATTAACATTCATGGCAGGGGATGGATCCTGTAATAGCCTTGCCGTTCTGTGGTGATACAAGTGACTTCGGGTGCGCATCACGATTGAGAATCCAAGATTTCTCATCAGCAGCTGCCTAAAATAATATAAGGAAATCTGCGTTTCCTATCCGACGAATTTGATTCTTACCTCTCAAGGCAGATCAATTAATACATGGCTCACGCAGGGTCTCGAAGAGTGTCCCTCATGGTACAATTCCTGCAAGCGTTGGATACAGAGCATCCGTTCCACTTCGCTGCGAAAATACAAGTATGCTCCACGGCAATACTAACTCGTAGATTAGCCAACTTTTCCCCTAAAGTGCAAGCTATGTTAGAATGGTCCCCGCAACTTCATTGACGTAAATCACTTGATTCTACGTTACCTTGCTCGCGGTATGCGGCTCAAACAATACTTCTCATAGATGACTCAATTATTAAAGCACTCACGTCCTCTCTGCAATTATTATTAAGCCAAAGCTTTAAGTAGCTCCTAAACAAGCCTACATTTACTGGCTTACATTACCTTAATGGTTCTCAAATACAATCCGGAGAATTGACCATATTAAATATTCATTCCACGATTCACTGACACTGAAAAACTCTCATATCTCACTATATTTTACGTTACTTTCTTACTGTTTACAAAAATACAGTATATTTACTTTAGACATGACACACTTTGTACGTTCTTTAGGCCTGAAATGCCTATTACTTTACTTATTACTGTTACCGACCCCAGATTATTATTATTATTATTATTATTTAACGTTACCGTTACATTCATCACTATCTTAAGCCTGAATGGCCCTAAACAAATCACCTTCCAAGCCATATTCTACCAAAATACGAGTGGTGAAAGCTCGTACATAAATGACTGTTACATCTCAGTCTTAAAGTGATGCTTCGTTGTATGGTGAACTATTTAATTACATTAACATTTTAAATTTGCACTCACTTTTCATTTTCGCTGGATTATTCCAGCATACCAGCCACGAGCCTACCATGATGCTTGGTTCAAGCCATCATGCTATATCTCACACGACACATGGTAATCCTATTTTTATCACTGGCTTTTCTCATTTTAACACAATACATATTATTTCACAATACACATAAACACTTTTGAAATCACTGTAATAAAACTTATCTACACTTCTCGCACTATTTCACATGTGGATCCTTAATTGGACCCCTACTACCGCCTGATCTCAGAGATGCGATGCAGCTACGACAACCGCTGGTCTCCGTGAAAGTCTATCTTGCGGGTGCGTACGTTCGATTCTCGTCACCTTCAATTCTGTTCAGATCACAGTCACGTTTATTTGTGATGCCTTCCAGGCTCCCATAATTGTAGTGATCCTGACGATAATGTGTCATTTATAACTATGACAATACCTCCTGGTATATTCACTGTCCAAAAACATCCTAAATTGTTACTACGCTGTAGCGAATTTATACTTGCGTATGATAATGGATAAATATCTGCCGTAGATTAAATCTTATGCGACTCGTGATTACTATTAAGAAGCTGTATAATGCGCTTCCATTCTTCTTCAAATATACTCGAGCGTCGATACTCTAACATTTCGCGCACTTTCTGGCAGCGTTTTAGTTACGTGTTGAGTCAAGACGAACTGGAGATGAACTGCAGATGAACTGAAGAAGACTAAAGATGAACTGGCTTGGTCTGCGCTGCTCCCCCTATATAAAGGTTTCTCGTAAAATGTAGTCCACTGGAGATACGGGAACGACTCCTTTCTTGAAATAATGCATTTCCATGCAAAGTGACGTATACACCTCGTTTGTCTAGGTGTGGAGGTCCCATAATCACTCGCGTGCAAGCGATCGCTTCGGCCAATTAATTATAATTAATTGCCTTCTTCCATAGCGTCATGACGCCAGCCTGGTAAATCCCCTCGTGCGGGTCTCCAAATCATTCCTCTCGCGCGTAGGCTCTGTGTTCACAGGCTTATTTCAAGATATAGGCTTTAATTTAGACGTGAGACCACTCCTAAATTATCTCTCCTAGAATACATTCACCTGGGTGTACATTTTACTCCATTTCGATGCTCCAATTGGCTGCAATCAATAAATTTCCGTGGGCTATTACCCCCTCTCTGGTCTCAAACGTTGTCAACTGGTGAACCCCAGAGTCATTAATTTCGAGCTGTCTTGGCGGCTCAGACGTAATGAGTTCCTTCGGCGTCACGAATCCACGCCCCTCTGCTGGCTGCGATTAGTCAACTGTCAAGCTGGTTTGCTTTCATGCTTCTATGCTTCCAAAACGTACATATGACTGCATTTTCTTACAATTATTCATCTTAAACAGCTATGATATTCACATTCTAGTCGTAAAATCATGCTATATTATTATATGTCATTATAACTCTCATTGCTCTTCGGGTTCCCTGTAGCTGTTCCCCCTCAGAGATCAATGGTTCGACTCTAGGCAGAATCATGGGCCTGGTCTTCTCTGATAAGACCCGAGTTCGATGCCATTCTGCCGTGTCCCATTGGGCACAGTACAGATATTACATACAAAATTTGGTTGAAATCCAATTGATAGTTTAGAAATTATATGCATTTAAGCATTGGACTTATCAGAAGGCTTAAAATTATTTTGGCAACACTGTCATGGTTGGCCTCCTGGAAATTAAACTGAAATAGTCTTATCTACATGTGTGCCAATTTTGGAATTGCTCCCATGCATACCTTGCAATATATCCAACATGGAGCTGAAATTTCTAGTGCGTTTTTTCAGCAGTTGGTAGCACTGACATCATTTTCAAATATGGACGAGAGATATTCCGGTGCACATCTTTACTCATACTAAATTTGGTTTTGATTGCTGCAGCCGTTTAGGAGTTGATAGGGGACTCACACACAGCCAGACATACAGACAGACAGGCACACATTTTCCCGGATCGATCTCATAAGTCTACTTTTTCCTCATTTTTGCAAAATGTGAAAAGTAGACTAAAAATCAATTCTAAATTAGTTAATTCAATAATACATATCAAAATTAAATATATAAGAACATACATTGAAAATTAAAAATAAATATATAAACATTACCATTAGAGAATCAAAAATAACATTATTAATAATAAATATAATAATAAAAATAAATAAAAATGTAAAAACACATGAAAATAAAAATAGTTTTGCCCTAGAAAGGGTTAAGGTTTGGTGGAGACAGCTTGGAATCAAGCTTGCTGACGTCACACGGAATACATGGCCAACTGTACCTTCAGGAACGTCACACCTCAGTGACTTGACCTGGGCTTGTTAAGGCCATGTAAATATACGACCCTACAGGAATATCTTTCAAAGAATATCGCAATCAGTTCAAGACGACCCTAACCTGGTTTACCTGCCTGCGGTGTTGATCGGATCGGATCGGTTGGTTTACAGGAAGACGAGGATAAAGTCAGCTTTGATGTGCTGTCTTCACGCGTGGTTGGGGCCCGTGGGTAATGAGATGGGAGACGATCTGTAGCGCAACGTCTTTGAGACAACTTCCTTCATACTTGTTGGTTACATCCACCTGAAAGACTCCGTGCTCCTCCAAGGAACATTGCTTTTATATGTCCGGTACTTTACATACGGTACTGAATAGAATACTTCCAACTTCCAATCTTGGATATCTCGAGTCAGGGAAGATAGCACATTTATGGCTACCATTGAAGTGACACATATAATCATCAAGTCTATAATATAATACATGCAATATGTTGTTGTTGTTGTTGTTGTTGTTGTTGTTTGAGTCTTCAGTCTTTCGACTGGTTTGATGCAGTCTCTATGCGTCCCTGTCCTGAGCTAATCGTTTCATCTCTACAAAGCTACCACACCCTACATCCGAGGCAATCTTTTTAACATATTCTAACCTTGGTCTACCCCTACAGTTCTTGTCCTCGAACCTTCCTTCCATAACTAAACTTGTTATTCCTGGGTGCCTTAGTATGTGTCCTACCAACCTATCTCTTCTCTTCATTAGCAGTCGCCAGAAACATCTCTCCTCTCCCACTAGTCTTAATAACTCTTCGTTTGTAACCCTATCTACCCATCTGATCTTCATCATTCTCCTGTAACACCACATTTCAAACGCTTCAATTAATATATTAAAATAATAATAATAATAATAATAATAATAATAATAATAATAATAATAATAATAATAATATAAATTTATGAAAAACTTAAAAAGATTTTCCAGAAATCCTAGTAACAGAAATTGGTCCAATAAAGAGGGTAAGGAAGTTTCCATATTTGGGGGAAATTATTAAAAAAAAATGGTTTAAAAAAATCAGCTGTAGAAGAAACAATACGAAAGATGGAAAGAGCGTATGGCATAACTAGGAATACCTACAACAAAAAGTGTTTGTCTACGGATCTTAAAATTCAGCACTACAACGCCGTAGTCAAATCGGAATGCCTGTATGTGAGTGAATGTCTCGTACTGAACTACAAATTGGATAAATTATAAGCAGTTGATAGAAGAATTATTCATTTGTTTATGACGAAAAGTTCCTAAAAAGGGAAAATTTTATATCTAGCAAACATTTTAGCGAGAAATTGGAATCAATGATTTTTTTTTGGTTTTTAGAACATGTCAGTACCATTGGATTCCTCTTCTTCCAAGTGTAGTACTAGCATCCATTTTTCTGTTGTTTCATGCCCCTTTGCCCTTGCTTCCAATGCAGCTCTTTCTTAGAAGTTCCTTTAGATCGTACGATTGTGGGAAGGTATAAGGAAAGTAGGCTCAGGAATGAGATATGGTGTACAAAACAAAATCAAAATGAAAAACAAAACAAAATCAAAATCAGAATGATAAACAAACCAAAAAAATATCAAAACAAAACAAAACAAAAAACAAACAATAAAAACCAAATAACGAATAACAAATAACAAAAAACATAAAACAAAAAACAATAAACAAAAAACAAACAATAAAAACCAAATAACGAATAACAAATAACAAAAACAAAACACAAAAGCAAATAGCGAACAACAAATAACAAAAAACAAAAAACAAAAAACAATAAACAAAAACAAAACAAAAAACAAAAAACAAACAATAAAAACCAAATAACGAATAACAAAACACAAAAGCAAATAGCGAACAACAAATAACAAAAAACATAAAACAAAAAACAATAAACAAAAAACAAAACAAAAAATAAAAAACAAACAATAAAAACCAAATAACGAATAACAAATAACAAAAACAAAACACAAAAGCAAATAGCGAACAACAAATAACAAAAACCATAAAACAAAAAACAATAAACAAAAAACAAAATCAAAAAACAAAAAACCATTAGCAAATAACAAATAATAAGAACTGAGGGGGTCTTCGGTGGCGTAGTTGGTAGCATGCTGGGCCACTGTGCCCAAGATTGCGGGTTGAATCCCGGTCAAAGTCGTTGGACTTTTTAAGAGCGTTAAAAACCCCTCAGTATGCCTTCCTTCGGAGGGGAAGTAAAGCCGGTGGGCCCATGTCCTAGATTTATGCTATGCAAAAGAACCTTCCAGTAACTGCAATAATTGTGTGAAAATAAATATCTAGGTTAATTTTGATGAACGTTCCATTAAGAACCAACGTCCGCCGCCAGGAGCTGGTTGCGGTGGAATCTAGTAGGCAAGTTCACAGCTAGGTGTCGTTGACGGTAGTATTTGGTAATAAAAGTAGGAACTACTTAAAATTGATCGTCTGCAGTCCTTACTTGAATTACAGATAACACACACTAATACAGCCATCACAATATTAACACCGGTTATAAGACAGATTCTACACACACACAAAGTAATTAGGCTACATGACCGAGTTGTCGCAGCCTCTAAACTGAGGAAGCAACCAACCAACGAGTGGTATCTCAATGCGCTTACTTTTGTTGCCATGGCAACCAGGTGTTGGTAATTTGTCACTGAACACGCTTAGAGTGGTATCTAAGTTATTATTATTATAATTATTATTGATTAAATCCTTACAAATACACACATTTTACAAAATTCGGAAAAGCTGTAGACATTTTATGAATTTCCTACTCATTGGTTTAACCTGTAAATTTACAAGTATTAAATTATATCATTACAATATGATAAAGACAGGTGGAAATAGGATATCAAATTCATACAGAGCAGGAAGAGATATCACGTATGCCACTAAAAGGTGCAACATTGTGTGTGGCGTGCATATGATCGATTACTATTTCTAAAAATAGTATAATGGCTTAGCATAATAACACGTTCTATGTAAATGATGTATAGGTAAGAATAATGAATAAGAAGGAAAATTGAATTTGTGTTTGTATAAAGTTGTAGGCTCAACTAATTATATTTTCATTTTTTAAATTTATATTTTTTCTCTGAGAAATTGTTTTATATGCATCTTCAGGTTTGCATGATTTCCTTTAAATTCTCTTAATTTAATTGGTTGAATATTATATAATTTTGGTGAGAAATACAGAAAGTTACGTTTAGCTATACATAACTTAGGTTAGTGCGTTTACACTTGTTGCCATGGTAACTAAGAGTCAGAAATATGTCCACGCTAATTCCAGATAAATGCCCAGCCCAAACACACATCCAAGTTAAAAGGTAGGCCTAATCCCTCATTAACCAGTCACAAGGAGTGGCTGGAATCTGGTAGAATTTTTCTCTTAAAGAGACAAGTAGGCGTAAGTCACATCTCACCTTAAGTGGTTTGTATAGATTGTTGGGGGAGAGGCAGAAGCACAAACGTATCCTTGTCACATCTTCGTTTTAAAGACGGCACGAGTATAACAAATTTCTCCACGAAGACAAGAAACAAGAGCTCTTTAGAAAGAAGCACAATCTTTCTTAGAATATCAACCCGCGTGTTAGCTCCAAACTTTAATTTCTTACTTCATTCTTTCTTCTTTTCTTTTGTTATAAATGGGTTGCGCTGGGAACTCTCAGTTCTACGGGCAATTTCGAGATAACATACAATGCAGCAGAATCGTATTAATTTTCCAAATGAACTGCAGCAACTCCTGTAAGATCTCGTCGTGTGTGCTGTAAGGTTTGAAATAGGTATTCCAATAATAGGAATTACTTATAAAAAGTCTCGATATTTCCCGCTTTATCAGTACACAACATCTAACAGACACTACTTACAGTTTCCAGTAAAAGTTTCAAGTACTGGAGGAAGAGCAGTCACTCTCTGATAAAAAAAACAGGCCTGTGCTTTGAGAAGAATCAAGGAGAAATTACGATAGGAATGGGAAGAAAGGGTCATGAGGGAGGGGGCTTAGAATAAGCTTACGCACTGAGAAGAAACAAGGAGAAATTAAAATAGGAATGAAATGTAAGTGTCATAAGGCAGGGGGCTTAGAGGAAGCCCAGATACTCAGAAGAAACAAGGAGGAATAGAAATAGGAATGCGATGAAAGTGTCATATGGCAGGGGGCTTAGAGGAAGCCCAGGCATTGAGAAGAAACAAGGAGAAATAGAAATAGGAATGCAATGAGTGTCATGTGGCAGGGGGCTTAGAGGAAGCCCAGACACTGAGAAGAAACCAGGAGGAATAGACATAGGAATGCAATGTAAGTGTCATGTGGCAGGGGGCTTAGGGGAAGCCCAGGCATTGAGAAGAAACAAGGAGAAATAGAACTAGGAAAGCAATGTGTCATGTGGCAAGGGGCTTAGGGGAAGCCCAGACACTCAGAAGAAACAAGGAGAAATCGAACTAGGAATGCAATGTAAGTGTCATGTGGCAAGGGGCTTAGGGGAAGCCCAGACACTCAGAAGAAACAAGGAGAAATAGAACTAGGAATGCAATGTGTCATATGGTAGGGGGCTTAGGGGAAGCCCAGACACTCAGAAGAAACAAGGAGAAATAGAACTAGGAATGCAATGTGTCATATGGCAGGGGGCTTAGGGGAAGCCCAGGCACTCAGAAGAAACAAGGAGAAATAGAACTAGGAATGCAATGTAAGTGTCATGTGGCAGGGGGCTTAGGGGAAGCCCAGGCACTGAGAAGAAACAAGGAGAAATAGAACTAGGAATGCAATGTGTCATATGGCAGGGGGCTTAGGGGAAGCCCAGACACTCAGAAGAAACAAGGAGAAATAGAACTAGGAATGCAATGTAAGTGTCATATGGCAGGGGGCTTAGAGGAAGCCCAGGCACTCAGAAGAAACAAGAAGAAATAGAACTAGGAAAGCAATGTAAGTGTCATATGGCAGGGGGCTTAGAGGAAGCCCAGGCACTCAGAAGAAACAAGGAGAAATAGAACTAGGAATGCAATGTAAGTGTCATGTGGCAGGGGGCTTAGAGGAAGCCCAGGCACTCATAAGAAACAAGGAGAAATAGAACTAGGAATGCAATGTAAGTGTCATATGGCAGGGGGCTTAGGGGAAGCCTAGACACTCAGAAGAAACAAGGAGAAATAGAACTAGGAATGCAATGTAAGTGTCATATGGCAGGGGGCTTAGAGGAAGCCCAGGCACTCAGAAGAAACAAGGAGAAATAGAACTAGGAAAGCAATGTAAGTGTCATATGGCAGGGGGCTTAGAGGAAGCCCAGGCACTCAGAAGAAACAAGGAGAAATAGAACTAGGAATGCAATGTAAGTGTCATGTGCCAGGGGGCTTAGAGGAAGCCCAGGCACTCTGAAGAAACAAGGAGAAATAGAACTAGGAATGCTATGTAAGTGTCATGTGGCAGGGGGCTTAGAGGAAGCCCAGGCACTCAGAAGAAACAAGAAGAAATAGAACTAGGAATGCAATGTAAGTGTCATATGGCAGAGGGCTTAGGGGAAGCCCAGACACTCAGAAGAAACAAGGAGAAATAGAACTAGGAATGCAATGTAAGTGTCATATGGCAGGGGGCTTAGAGGAAGCCCAGGCACTCAGAAGAAACAAGGAGAAATAGAACTAGGAAAGCAATGTAAGTGTCATATGGCAGGGGGCTTAGAGGAAGCCCAGGCACTCAGAAGAAACAAGGAGAAATAGAACTAGGAATGCAATGTAAGTGTCATGTGGCAGGGGGCTTAGAGGAAGCCCAGGCACTCAGAAGAAACAAGGAGAAATAGAACTAGGAATGCAATGAAAGTGTCAAATGGCAGGGGGCTTAGAGGAAGCCCAGACACTCTGAAGAAACAAGGAGAAATAGAACTAGGAAAGCAATGAAAGTGTCATGTGGCAGGGGGCTTAGAGGAAGCCCAGGCACTCAGAAGAAACAAGGAGAAATAGAACTAGGAATGCAATGTAATTGTCATGTGGCAGGGGGCTTAGAGGAAGCCCAGGCACTCAGAAGAAACAAGGAGAAATAGAACTAGGAATGCAATGTAAGTGTCATGTGGCAGGGGGCTTAGAGGAAGCCCAGGCTCTGAGAAGAAACAAGGAGAAATAGAACTAGGAATGCAATGTAAGTGTCATTTGGCGGGGGGCTTAGAGGAAGCCCAGGCTCTGAGAAGAAACAAGGAGAAATAGAACTAGGAATGCAATGTAAGTGTCATGTGGCAGGGGGCTTAGAGGAAGCCCAGGCTCTGAGAAGAAACAAGGAGAAATTGAACTAGGAATGCAATGTAAGTGTCATGTGGCAGGGGGCTTAGAGGAAGCCCATGCTCTGAGAAGAAACAAGGAGAAATAGACATAGGAATGCAATGTAAGTGTCATGTGGCAGGGGGCTTAGAGGAAGCCCAGGCTCTGAGAAGAAACAAGGAGAAATAGACATAGGAATGCAATGAGTGTCATATGGCAGGGGGCTTAGAGGAAGCCCAGGCACTCAGAAGAAACAAGGAGAAATAGAACTAGGAATGCAATGTAAGAGTCATGTGGCAGGGGGCTTAGAGGAAGCCCAGGCACTCAGAAGAAACAAGGAGAAATAGAACTAGGAATGCAATGTAAGTGTCATGTGGCAGGGGGCTTAGAGGAAGCCCTGGCATTGAGAAGAAACAAGGAGAAATAGAACTAGGAATGCAATGTAAGTGTCATGTGGCAGGGGGCTTAGAGGAAGCCCAGGCACTCAGAAGAAACAAGGAGAAATAGAACTAGGAATGCAATGTAAGTGTCATATGGCAGGGGGCTTAGAGGAAGCCCAGGCACTCAGAAGAAACAAGGAGAAATAGAACTAGGAATGCAATGAGTGTCATGTGGCAGGGGGCTTAGAGGAAGCCCAGGCACTCAGAAGAAACAAGGAGAAATAGAACTAGGAATGCAATGAGTGTCATATGGCAGGGGGCTTAGAGGAAGCCCAGGCACTCAGAAGAAACAAGGAGAAATAGAACTAGGAAAGCAATGTAAGTGTCATATGGCAGGGGGCTTAGGGGAAGCCCAGGCACTCTGAAGAAACAAGGAGAAATACAACTAGGAATGCAATGAGTGTCATATGGCAGGGGGCTTAGAGGAAGCCCAGGCACTGGGAAAAAACAAGGAGAAATAGAACTAGGAATGCAATGAGTGTCATGTGGCAGGGGGGTTAGAGGAAGCCCAGGCACTCTGAAGAAACAAGGAGAAATAGAACTTGGAATGCAATGAGTGTCATATGGCAGGGGGCTTAAAGGAAGCCCAGGCACTCAGAAGAAACAAGGAGAAATAGAACTAGGAATGCAATGTAAGTGTCATATGGCAGGGGGCTTAGAGGAAGCCCAGGCACTCTGAAGAAACAAGGAGAAATAGAACTAGGAATGCAATGAGTGTCATATGGCAGGGGGCTTAGGGGAAGCCCAGGCACTCAGAAGAAACAAGGAGAAATAGAACTAGGAATGCAATGTAAGTGTCATGTGGCAGGGGGCTTAGAGGAAGCCCAGGCACTCTGAAGAAACAAGGAGAAATAGAACTAGGAATGCAATGTAAGTGTCATGTGGCAGGGGGCTTGGAGGAAGCCCAGGCTCTGAGAAGAAACAAGGAGAAATAGACATAGGAATGCAATGTAAGTGTCATGTGGCAGGGGGCTTAGAGGAAGCCCAGGCTCTGAGAAGAAACAAGGAGAAATAGACATAGGAATGCATTGAGTGTCATATGGCAGGGGGCTTAGAGGAAGCCCAGGCACTCTGAAGAAACAAGGTGAAATAGAACTAGGAATGCAATGAGTGTCATATGGCAGGGGGCTTAGGGGAAGCCCAGGCACTCAGAAGAAACAAGGAGAAATACAACTAGGAATGCAATGTGTCATATGGCAGGGGGCTTAGAGTATGCCTTACACCTAACTGAGTACCAGCTGCCCTTTCAAATCCTTCGACTCGAATAACTGCCGACTGGTTTCTGTATAGATTATAGATCACCCTCCTATCCCTCCACTTTACTCCAATTCTTTTCGGGCCGATAACCTAGCTGTTAGGCCCCTTAACACAACAATTATCATCATCATCCAATTCTTTTCAAAATGTCAAACAACTTACTCCAATGATCGTTACCAAAAGTGTTTTCTAAGTCTACAAATACAATGAATGTTCTCTTATCTTTCCTTGTTCTACCTTCAAAGATCAGCCTAAGACTTAGTACAGCTTCCTTTATTGCTACGATTCTCCTAAAATCAAATTGGTCGCCACCTAACTCAGTTCCTATCTATCGTTGCATTCTCTTGTAAATTATTCTACTCGAGATCTTTATAGATTAAGTGATCAAGCTGATTGTACGGTAATATTCACATATAGGGATGATAACATTCTTCTTGAAATGTCTCATAATTCGTACACACCAAGTTGAATAACCTGATCAGACCTTCATCACCAATACAATGTAGCAACTCAGTCGGTATACCATTTATGCCTGATGCTTTGTTTCTGCTTAAGTCTTCCAATGCTCTGTCAAATTCTGATCTCAATATTAAATCTCCTTTCGCATCCTCATAAATTTCCTCTTCCCTTTCCATTACATGATTCTCAATCTCCTTTCCCTTTTACAAACACTCTATGTAAACTTTCCTTGTCTAAACTTTTCTTCCCTCTTTGTTAGAGGCTTTCCATCTGTGCCCTTAATATTACAGCACTTAGCCTTCCTTTCCCCAAAAGTATTCTTAATCCTTCGATAAGCTGTGTCTACTTTTCCTAATTTAAGACAATTTTCTCTAACTTACCTGCACATTTCTCTTTCAACCATTCCTCTTTCGCTTTCTTGCACTTCTTGTTAACCTAATTTCTCAGACGTCTGTATTCTGGTTTCCCCTTTTCATGTCTTACATTTTTGTGTTTCCGCCTTTCATACATCAATTCTAGTATATCCTGAGTGATCCACGGTTTTCTACCTATTCTTTCTTTCTAACCAATGTTTTCTTCTGCGGATTTTGTCATTTCTTTCTTCAGAAGTGCCCATTCGTCTTCAATTGAAATTTGTTTAGGGTTTCTCATTAGTCCTTCCTTTATACTTTTCTTGAATCTTTCGTTTACATCCTTCTTTTTCAGTCTGTCTATTGCCCACCTTTTTGGATTTTCACTTTTCTTCAGTTCCTTCCAGTGTTCTACGAAATTATATTATTTTAGGTGAGTAATGGTAACTAATTCAACCCTCAATCAAACAGTGCAGGAGATGCAAGGTTAGGGGGAGGGGGTTTACCGGGGCTGTGAGTAATACCAAACATTACAGTGTATATAGCGGGTGACCGCAAGGCGCGGATGGGGGTAAGGTATTGGGAGGAGGGGAGGGGGGACAATCACCGCAACACGTTGCCACACCACGTCAAAGGCTTTCAATATAATTGGCTCACCAAGGCGTCTTTAGCCACACTGTTCGCCAATTTGGCTTTGGTGGTCACTATTCTTGATCGTATAATTACCATCTCGACCAACATCTGTAGTCGTGTGTGTTTATTCAACTTACTATTAGGTCACTCGGAGATACACGAGGGTCATTTCTTAAGTCATTGCACATATGCGAGTTTAACAGGGTTACATCTCAAACGTAACTACGTTATCAGTCGTTACTTTTGTTGACGGTTTCGGTGGCGTAATTGGTAGCATGCTGAGATCCTATGCCCAAGATCGTGGGTTCAAACCCGGCCGAAGTCGTCGGAATTTTTAAGAGCGTTAAAATCCCTCAGTATGCCTTCCTCTGCAGGGAAAGTGAAGCCGGCGATCCCATGTCATAGATTTATGGCATGAAAAGGAACCTTCCACTAACTACAATTGTGGAAGCTAAATTTTCAGGTTAGATTTCGTTGAAACGCTCTATCAATGTTCCAACTGTCACCACTAGGTGTCAGTGACATATGGTAGCGAAAGTTGGAACTTCTTGAAATTGAACGGAACTTGTAGCTCACCCCATGGGTGTCCGCATTGAAGTAGATACATGTCCTTGGACACTCCCGGCAATAAAGGACATACGCTAAATGAGTCGTCCAGTTGCAAAGCTCGTTTAATCCACTTGTGAATAAGAATCATTTTCATGAGAAACGTTTCTCTGGACTTTGCCTCACATATCTTTTGTGTTTGTTGTTTTCTACTTTTTGCTTTTTGCTTTGTGTTTTTGGTTTTATGTTTGTTTTGTGCTTTTGCTTTAGAAATTTTTTTTTCTTTCTTGGTTTTGGTTTTGTGCCTGTTTTTTGCTTTTTCTTTTTTTTGAATTTTGCTTTTTGCTTTGTGTTTCATGTTTTTTGTTTTCTGCTTTTGCTTTTGTTTTTGAATTTTGCTTTTTACTTCGTGTTTTTGTTTGTTTTTGTGTTTGTTTTATGGAAAATCAAAATAAAACAAATAAACAAAAAAATACGAAAACAAAATAAAATAAAACAAAACAAAAAACAAAACAATTTAAAACGAAATAAAACAAAATAAAACAAGTAAAATAAAATAAAATAATACAATAAATAATTTTACGACATGATTCTTATTCACAAGTGGATTAAACGAGTGTTGCAACTGGACGATTCAAATAATAAATAACTACATCATCTCCAGGTATTTTCCAGACCATTACTACAGGTATTTTGGCTATGTTTGTACTTGAGAAAAGTTACGAAGTAGTGATCGTTGTTTTATAAGTTTTTGAGTCTTGCCTCAAAAAAAAAAAAAAGACATGGTGCTCCTTGGTCAGAAGGCTCATTCCCAAAGGATGCGGGAATTCTGGGCGCAAAAGAAATCCAAATGTATAAAGACTTAACGTTGTTCCAGATGGTCCTACTGAATTATCTCTACTTAGTATAAAACTAAGTCCCTGATTCTTGGACATCACGGGAAATCTTGAGAGCCACTGGATGCATTTTGATGCGGTTTCCACCATTCTGTAAAGGATATATCGAAGAAGGTTTCTGTAGAAAATAATTTATTTATGATCAAAGGAAGCCAAGCAGTAAAGATTTCAGTGAAAAAGTCGAAAAGAAACCTGGCATCTGTGCGCTTTTTAAGCTTACGATGGAAAATCCGTTAAAATATCTATATATTATGTGTATAAGAATTGTTCAGCATGATAAGTTCTACAAAACAGTCCGCGAGAGCATATCTCTATCTTCAATACTTCACCCACTATAAGTGTTTTTACGTCTATATTTCTTCCAACAATCTCCATTCAATTACTGAGGTGACAGTTTACGAGCTAGCTACGGGTGAGCCTATCACCCTAGTTACACCCTAGTTAGCGGGCGAGCCTATTACTCTAGATTCAACCAGCAGCAAACCGTCGAGTCATGTTGAGTTAAGACTTCAGAGAAGAGTGGTTGTGTTTGGAGTTTCTCTGGAAGTGCAACTCGGCTTTTCTTTATTTCGCCTGTGAACTTCTCGTTCCGCAAAATATACAGTCAAGTTAAAATTGGACGGAAGAGGGATTTGTGTTTCATGCACCTCGCCATTCTTAAATTACATCTGACAAGAATTCGTTGCACATGAATCTCCATGATAATATAATTTATCATGCAATCCCGAGACGTAAAACGATTGAAGATAAAACCGCTCACCACGTAATGCATTCATAAGTCATAATCATGATAGGGAACTCTTCCATAGTACTTTCCCATGCAACGTGCTTCATTGCTTGTTAGTATATAAACGCCAAGAAGAAACTTGAGTAATGATGAGGGCTGTTATCCTACGTTATGTCACCCCTTGAGAGGAAAACAAGATGTTCGGGAAAGAACATATAGCCTACTTTCTCCGAAATGTATGGGTATAGTTATAACTCTCTGTCCTTATCATCTCCTAATTTCTTCCTATTTGAAGTGCAAATTGGCACACAGGATTTGAACAGTGGCGTTCAAACCATAGTTTATAATTTACCCCAGCATTTTTCAATTTCATCAGCAAACACTCCAAACACCGACTACTTACAATAATTGAAACTTCGTTGCTCTAATAAGGCCCATCTACAATGCGCAGTCGGCAGTCCGTAGTTGGTAGTCCTCGGTCGGCAGTCGCGATCGACTCCGTGTATACTATAGGCACCATACACAACATGAAGTTGCAGTTGGTAGCTGGCAGTTGGCAGTCGAGAATTTTATCCTTGACTGCCAACTACCCGACTGCAGCAATGTAATAGCCAATTAGAGCAGATCAGAAACTGACGTCACGTTGTTGTTCTGTGTCGTGTACGAATGATATAGAACTAAGTGAAGTAACTTCGCAACCCGTTAATTTGTAGGCTAATCTTAAATACACGGTATAACAAAATAATCCATCTCCAAATCATCCATATTGCAAGTTTTGAGATTATCAACAACGCCTCTGTGCACAAGGAATAAACGAATGTTACTGTCTTATTACTCCTAGCAGTCGTTAAGACTGGGTTCACTAACTGGCCGGTATAGAGCGCTGCTCGAATCTATAGTTTCTGCATAGTACAACTGAAGGCTGGAAGATGTCACTCCAGTGGAGAATGTCGTTTTTTTTAATATATAATTTCCATTGCAAAAAGCACCATATAAAGCTTTATTTTATAACGTCTCAGTACTCAAGAAACAATAAATATAAAAACTAGTCGTGATATCTAGTTGTGAAATATCGAACAATATAATCCTAACAGAGCGAGTGCATTCTAGCGGCCAGAAGAAGAAACTTTTCAATAAAATCTGTTACCTTTTTGTCAGCTAGATGTCTCGATTAAATCTGCTGGCGAATTATGTTTTAATTAAGTATATGTTTTGCACCGTAATATGCACAATATAACGCTTAATTTTAAAACGTCTGAGTCATTACAAAGCAACAAATATGTAAAATGTCAAGCAAAAAACATATCTCTGATGGGGTTTGAACCATAGGCATATGAATGACAGACTAACGCTTTACCACTGAGCCATTTGTGCCAACGAACATTGATCCATATAAAATGACTTAGATAGAACTTGTTAGCAAATAATGATTTATACTAAACGATTTCATCACTGAAGTATATTATTTATATATAAAGCATTTCATACAAAGTTTATTTATTTTGTTTCAGTACGCTATATTGCATGGAATACTCAAATTAGTGAAATATAAGTCAGGCACAAGATATCCGCTGCCATCTTGTCTTATTAATGAATCAGCTGAGCTTTTTAAAATCACGTCTGCACTATAGTATTACAAAATAAACTTTTAATTTCGTACGTGCCTCTTCCTTTAGAACAGTTAAAACGATTCTCGGCTCGATAATCGGAACTGGTGGGTCCCATGATATGGATTATAAAGTTTGCATAATTCGCACGGCCGCCATCCTGAAATGGTATGGCGGACGACCTTGTAGTTTGGTCACAAGACGCATCCTATACGAAGGTATGTTGTTACCAAATTTGGTAGAGATTGGATGATTTGGTTAGTCGTTATTTGATTTTACGTTTTGAACGTTTGAGTGGCCGCCATTCAGTTTTAGTAAAGATGGCGGCGATATAAAACATGACACTGAGGTGTCCTTTGCTAGTGCTACCTTTGTACCAAATTTCGTTCAATTCGCATTCACCGTGTTCGAATTGATAGGGGGGGACAGATATTCAGAGTACACACACTCACACACACACACACAGACTCACACACACACATACACACACAGACTCACACACACACATACACACACACAGACAGACACACTTTTTTCGCCCTGTGTTGATCTCATAAGTCTACTTTCATTTTTTGCAAAAATCGAAAGTAGGCTAAAAACAAAACTATTGCCCGTACTGAAATATTTTATCAAATGGAGATTGTTGACTTATCCCTTTATAGGGCAAAAGACTGGGGGTGTAATATATATATATATATTTTTTTTTGCACATTTGTAATTGGGGTTGATAGATGAGTAGGAATATGCAACAATTTTATGGGTGTGGATTCTATTTTATGAAATACGGGGTGGGAAATTATTATCCCACTGCTTACACCGGACAGTATGTTTTCTTAAATGAGCAGTGGGGTAATTATCTCCCACCTCCAAATTATGATGATACTGTGTTTATCACTCAATAATGAGGTTTATTTAACAGGATTATGATATATAAAAACCACCATCACGCTATATAATAAAAAAAAACTCCCACGCAACACAAGGTCAGTGACCTATATCATCCTTGCCGAAAACTGCACAAAAAATATAAAAGTAATTTTGAAATGATAAAAGTTAGTATATTCGATTATAATTCAATAATTTCAAAATAGTATTTACTAAAAACACAGAAAATTAATTTTTAAAATCTTCTATTCTATGGCAAACACCCTGAGCAGGATAATTGTTCCCATTGTAGCTGAAATATATTTACTCAAGAGGCCAAAACCATTATTAACATTGTATTTCAGTTATATACCAACGTTTACAAATCTATTATCTTCAATAAAAACACCTTCTTCTGTAAAACGATGCATTTCTTTCATTCAACACAACCGAACTGGGGAGCACGTGCACTGTGGAGACCTCTGGGATATATGCTTCCCACCTTTGGTTTCTGATGACAGTATACATCAAATTAATGTATTTTCAATATTTCTCTGCATCTAGCTTGTGGATGCATGTGGAACTGCTTGAAATGAAAGGGGTGGGAAGATTCTCTCCCTAACACCGTTCTATAAATACATGGTGGGAAGATATTATCCCAAAGACCTATAAAGGGATCTAATATAAGACACAACTCATTTCGATATCCGTCCTCTCAGACTCGTGTTGATCTCAGGTATGCGAGTATTAACTTCCTGACCTGACTGTAGTTGCGGGACTTCCATGTAAATGTATTTATCATGAGGTGAGCTCACTCCTGCTGCCAGTGCGGTAGTTTGGTGGCGTGCCTTGTTCGTTGACTGAGGAGACAAGTTAGACGGCAGGTAGCCTACTAGTGTATTCCATCACCTGCCAGGTCAGAGACTTTGTAACTAGGCTAATGAAGATTTATACATTTATTCTTTTTGTAGGCTAGTGTTAATCCATTTTTAACCTATTTTCATTTATGAAAAAATAAAATAGGCTTATGAGATCACCTTTTGTCCGTGTGGGTGTGTATTTGTGTATGTGTGTGCGTCCGTCTGTGTGTACCCCTAATAACTTCTAAACGGCTAGATCGATATCAATGAAACTCGGTAAGGTCCTAGTACTACAGGGTGGCGCACGAAATGTCATACACTGGAAATTGTTTATATAATATTTAATATACAACATATTTAATAAAGAATGGCATTACAACATTCACTGAAATGTGCATGATTAGTCAGTATGCAGGACATGTTCAATATGCCCACCTTCTCGGCATAAAACAGCTTCGAGGCGAAACTGCATGTTTTTGACCACTCTACGACACATTTCCTGACTCAACCCTCGGAAGAAAGTCACAATGGCTGCTTGCAATTGCAGTACATTTTCTGGTTTCGCGGTAGATTGTCTCCTTCAAATATCCCCACAGGAAGAAGTGGCAGGGATTAAGATCGGGGCTATGTGGTGGCCAGATTGAGCCGCTCTGAAAACGTTCGGGATATCGATGGGACATCACAAGGGGCCCGACATGTTCATGCAGGAAGTACAGAACAACATTTTCTGGGTGCAGACGAGCTCCATCTTGCATGAACCATTGTGTCTCTATTGGTAGTCGTGATGCAAAGAGTTGTGGAAGGAAACTGATTTGCAACATGTCATGTAACGCGCACTGTTGACTGTGTCATTGATAAAGATTGGCCCAATAAATCCATGACTGGAAATTGCAGTCCACACACACACTTTCACACCATGACTTTCAACCTCGTGCACAATAGCAGGCCGTTCTTTCGCCCAAAACCGGACATGTTTGTTCACAGCACCATTGAGATAAACACTGTACCATGTGTTGTGCATCACCTTCTGTAATAGACCACCCAGCAAACTGTACTCGACCGTGCCTTTCAAATTTTATTACGTCTCACCAATCTAACATGGCGGCTGTGCAAAATATTCCACCGGCATTCTATATCTCCGAAACTGTTACTCGTACCACCTTGAAATTTTGTATGGCGATAAAACTCACTACTAGACATTCACCTATGTGAATTTCAAAAACCTTTTTTTAACTACAAAACGAGCATGGCGGCCAATTAAAGTTGAAACATTTTAATAGACCTTTCTTGTGATTTTACCATCCGAACGCAGTGAAACTTGGTACAGCAAATGATTATACAAATTGCAAAGCATTACCATCTAATTTAGTTCAATTGTTTACATAACCTCAAGATGGTGGCTGTGCAAAATTTTAAAATTACGTTTTTATTTCTTGTGTTCTAGTCATGTGATAGAAATCAACGTTTGAATAATGAACGTACTGTACCCAATTGTCATCATATGGAACATGTGTTCGTATCCCAGCTAACTCACGGTCTTTCGAGGTATGGGACGTTCCTGCCCACCATACGACCACATGTTCAGGATTTGAGTCTGTCAGGTAACTACTCTACATGAAAGAAACAACATATTCCTAAATAAATCATTTAATGATAAAAATCATGGCTATACAACAAAAATACAAACAAAGGCTATTTTACATTTACTTCCCACAACGAAAAATCAAGGTTATTTGTGAGTCTCTTCTTAAATTAGTGCTTCACTGCACTCAAATCTATTACTAGCATCCTATCATTGATACTCTCAGACATCTACGAGTGTCCATAGTGTTCTTCACGTGGCACAATTTAACATAAACTGGAGTATCACAACACAATAGTCACAGTATCTTTAAATGACATTAATTATGCAATAATTAAACATTTTATCCGTTTTCACGGGGCATTTACTTTCATTAACATAAATTCATTATCTTATGCCTTAATTAACAAGTGTTGTGTCGCGTGAATCGTATTCTCTTTTCCCATCAATTTGAACGCCAAAGTGGTACGTTTTCCCTTCCAAAATACACATGGATAGAAATGTTTATAGCTTCACCATACAACGGTTTTCTGGGACTGGTCGAAATAGTATTGTTACAAACGTGTCATGGCATTGAAATCACCTACCCGTCTGCATAAATTAGTGTGAACTGGGCAAAATGCACTTTAAAAAGATGCCTATTTATATTTGGTGCAGCGTTCCTCCTCAGAGAATACCTGGGCCAAATATTATCCGATCACACTTATCCAACATGGTATGTGTGTTGAAACACATCATTTAATTCAATTGGCATCATCACAACAATCATATCTTAATTACATTTCGAAATATCGAGATTCTTCAGTGTCCCACTATGCTTCCAAAATAAAGGGATCAGGTCACCAGACCTCCTCTCCAAGCGGGCAATAAAATTAGTTCCAGCTGGCCGAGCAAGATGGCCGCCATCCTCGTGGCCTGCTACCACCCCATATGGCTGCTCGCAAGGTCATGTTTGTTTATAAGTGCAGAACAATGGAGGTACCCTGAGTGTAGTCCCTAGTAATTGAGTCATTCTAATTATTTAACACCTACTTTTATAGTGTAGTGGGCTCAAATCGGCTCCTAATTAACATTCATGGCAGGGGATGGATCTTGTAATAGCCTTGCCGTTCTGTGGCGATACTAGTGGCTTCGGCGCGCATCTCGATAGAGTATCCAAGTTTTCTCATCGGAGCAGCTGCTTAATAATAATAAGGAAATCTGCGTTTCCTATACGACGAACATGATTCTTACCTCTCAGGGCAGATCAATTAATACATGGGCTCACGCAGGGTCTCGAAGAGTTATCCCTCGTGGCACAATTCCTGCAAGCGGTGGATACAGACTCCGTCCACTTCGCTGCGAATAATACAAGTATGCACCAAGGCAATACTGTCTCGTAGATTAGCCAACTTTTCACCTAACGTGCAAGCTATGTTTGAATGGTCCCCGCAACTTATTGACGTAAATCACTTGATTCTACGTTACTTGCTCGCTGTATGCGGCTGAAACAATACTTCTCATAGATGACTCAATTATTAAAGCACTCATGCCTCTCTGCAATTACTCTTAAGCCAAAGCTTTAAGTAGCTCCTAAAACAAGTATAAATTTACTGGCTTACATTACCTTAATGGTTCTCAAATACAACCCTGTAGAATTTACCATATTAATTATACATTCAACAATTCAACGACACTGAAAAACTCTCATATCTCGATATACTTTACGTTACTTTCTTACTGTTTACAAAAATACAGTATCTTTACGTTAAACATGACACAATTTGCACGTACGCTAGGCTTGACACGCCTATTACTTACTTATTACTGTTACCGACCCCAGATTATTATTATTATTATTAATATTTAACGTTACCGTTACTTTCATCACTATCTTAGGCCCAAATAGCCGTAAGCAAATCACCTTCCAAGCCATATTCTACCAAAATACGAGTGGTGAAAGCTCGTACATAAATGACTGTTACATATTAGTCTTAAAGTGATGCTTCGTTGTATGGTGAACCATTTAGTTATATTAACATTTTAAATTTGTACTCACTTTTCATTTTTGCTGGATTATTCCAGCACACCAGCCACGAACCTGCCATGACGCTTGGTTTAAACCATCATAGTAGTTAACACACGACAACTGATATTATACACTTCAAATATGATAATCATATTTTTATCACTGGCTTTTCTCACTTTAACACAATACATATTATTTTACCATACACATAAACACTTTTAAAATCACTGTAATAAAACGTATATACACTTCCCGCACTATTTCACATGTGGATCCTTAATTGGACTCCTCCTAACGCCTGACCTCAGAGATGCGATGCAGCTACGACAACCGCTGGTCTCCGTGAATGTCTATCTTGCGTGTGCGTGCGTTCGATTCCCGTCACCTTCAATACATATCATCTCTACTGCAATCCTGTTCAGTTCACTGTCATGATTATTTGTGCTGCCTTCCAGGCTCCCATAATTGTAGTGATCCTGATAGTAATGTGTAATTTTTAACTATGACAATACCTCCTGGTACGTTCGCTGTCCAAAAACATCCTGAATTATCCCTACGCTGTAGCAAATTTATACTTGCGTATGATATTGGATAAATATCTGCTGTAGATTAAATCTTACATGATTCATAATTACTATTAAGAAGCTGTATGATGCGCTTCCATTGTTCTCCCAATATACTTGAGCGTCGATACATTAACAAATTCGCGCACTTTCTAGCGTGATCTGGCAGCGTTTTAGTTTACGTGTTGAGTCAAGAAGAACTGGAGATGAACTGACTCCTCTGCGCTGCTCCCCCTATATAAAGGTTTCTCGTAAAACGTAGTCCACTGGACATTCGGGACCGACTCCTTTCTTGAAATAATGCATTTCCAGATAATGTGACGTATAATCCTCGTTTGTCTAGGTGTGGAGGTCCCAAAATCACTCGCGTGCAAGCGATCGCTTCGGCCAATTAATTACAATTAATTGCCTTCTTCCATAGCGTCATAACGCTCCCCGGGTACTTCCCCTCGTGCTGGTCTCCAAATCAATCCTCCTGCGCGTAGGCAGTACGTTCAGAGGCTCATTTAGAGATATAGGCTTTAATTTAGGCGTGAAACCACTCCTAAATTATCTCTCCTAGAATATATTCACCTCGGTGTAATTCTTACTTCATTTCAATGCTCCAATTGGCTGCAATCAATTAATTTCTGTGGGCAACTACCCCTTCTCCGGTCTCAAGCCTTGTCCACTGGTGAACCCCAGAGTCATTAATCTCGAGCTGTCCCTGTGGTCCAGACGAAATGAGTTCTTTCGGCGTCACTAAAACACGCCCCTCTGCAGGCTGCGATTAGTCAAGTGTCAAGCTGGTTGGTTTTCATGCGTCCAGGCTTCCAAAACGTACATATGGCTGCACTTTCTTACAATTATTCACCTTAAACAGCTATGATATTCACATTCTAGCCGTAAAATCATGCTATTATTATTATATGCCATTATAACTCATTGCTCTTCGGGTTCCCTGTAGCTGTTCCCCCTCAGAGATCAATGGTTTGATTCTAGGCAGAATCATGGGCCTGGTCTTCTCTGATAAGACCCGAGTTCGATTTCCAATCTGCCGTGTCCCATTGAGTACAGTACACAATAATTCTCATCTAATAGTACACAACTCTATGGCCTACATTAAAATCCAACATGGCGACCATCCGAAATATTTGGACGGTTCTTAATAACTAATAATCTATAACAGCAACCTGAAATTGTAGAGGCTAAAAATATAATAAGTTTACCTATGGGACGTTCAATAACCTGGTGAGCAAAAATCCAACATGGCGGCGACGCGAAATTTAAATATTCAAATGGACTTTTCTCGCGATTTATCCTTCCTATCGCAGTGACTTAGGAACGGTACATGCTTTTATAAATTTTAATCCTCTGGCATCTAATCCATTTAAATTAGTTTCATAACCACAAGATGGCGGCTGAGCGAAATTTTAAAATCTCGTTTTTATTTCTTGTGTTCTAATCATGCGATAGAATTTGAATAAAACACCTACACAGTAATCTTCATGTACTAGTACATTAATCTAAGGCCTATATAAAAATCCAACATGGAGACCATCCGAAATATTTAGACGGATCTCAAGCTTTAAGAATCTATTACAGCAATCAAACTGAAGATTTGTATATTGATAGAGGCAACTAATATAAGTAGGATATATCAAAATATGCCATTTATTTCTTCACGGAACTACTTATTTTCTTTTATTACAATTATTATTTGGATTCACAATATTATCTACTTTGAATTTGCTGTCAAGAAGTAACACATTTTTAGCATATTCTACTTAAACCACTGTATTTAAGATAGATATATGCAGTCGTGTAGTTTAATGTACAACAATACAACAGGTCTGCGATACAACATCTTTTCCAATTTATATAGTGACTAGCAAACCGACCAGGCTTCGCCCGGGAACAGTTATGAATGCATTACGTGATGAGCGCTTTTTTCCAATGGAACAACGACCAATATCCGTTTTACGTCTCGGAATGATGGGTTAAAATCACTGACTGGACTATTAATTATATTATCATGGAGATACATGTGCAACAAATTCTTGTCAGACGTAATTTAAGAATGGCGAGGTGCATGAAACACAAATCCCGCTTTCGTCCTATCTTAAATTGATTGTGAATTTTGCGGAACGAAAAGATCACAGGCGAAATGAAGAAAAGCCGAGTTGCACTTCCAGGGAAACTCCAAACACAACCACCCTTCTCAAAAGTTTTTAACTCAACACGACTCGACAGTTTGCTGCTGGCTGTATCTGGGGAAATAAGCTCGACCACTTCTACCACATCCGGGCAAAGGGGCCGATAACTTGCCCGTCGGAATAAGTAAGCATTTCCGTTCGACCATCAACGGGTAGCGCTATCGGCGGTATAAACTTCGTCTACCCGGAGTGTAAATTTAGGGGAGTTTCGAGAGGCCGATAAAGCATTACCAGCCAGACTTGAGCCGTGCGTAAGTGTTTCTTTGCATCAGCTATGCTGTACATAACCTCTCCATAAATTACTAATAATAAAATTAGAATCATTTGGTAATTTTGTTGTCACATAATTATATAATTTTTCTTTTCTTTTCTTAGTCGTTTACCCTCCAGGTTGGTGGAACCCACGGACTCAGCGAGGGAACTCACCACTACCGCCTCTACGGGCAGTGTCCTAGAGCTGGGAACATCTAATCGGAGTGGATACAACTGGTGAGGAGTGATTGGCACCTCGCCCAGGTGGACTCACCTGCAAAGCGAACAGGGGCCTCAGGAGGGAAGGTAATGGATGCTCAGGATGGATAGGCAAGGAAGAGGGAAGGAGGCGGACGTGGCCTTGAAGAAGGTACTGAGACCGTATTTTGTATTTAGTTGGACATAGGTTAAGTTGGCAATAACACTGATGGCAGTACTGCGAAATTCCTTTCAAACGCAGGTGCGCGGTACTACTGTGGCAAGGTTAGGAGCTGTCAGCAACCCGCCGTACAGACCGACGACCACATGTTGGATATTTTTATACCTGTATTGAATACAAGATGGACACAGCACCACTGTCGTTATTTTGAACACCGTTGTAGAGCAATATACACAATGCAGTATGAATCAAAGAATGGGAAATGCATCCTGTGGATAAAGGAATATAACTGAGAACTTTTATATGAGTATAAATGCATACAGTTCTATAACATGTGATTATCAAACTCGACAATGATACATGTATCGATAGTTACTGTCGATCAGAGAACAAGGTGCATTGTGGATGACCTGGAGACAGTATGATTTGCGGGAGTAAAAGAACAGTTGATTAGTGAATACAATTTCAGCGAGGAGGGTCATAGAGCTCTCTGATCTGAGCACATGTACGTGCGTTGCCGTGAAATCGTGTTTGATCGGTAACGTGGAATTGATCCGACATATACGTGTTACAGTATAACGTGATAGGATTTTCGTCTGATCTTATTATCGTTTCAGACCTGTTAACCTTCAATTCGAGCTCAGTGAACTTGCATTTACGTATGATAACTTCTTCTTTAGCCAATGGTACAACAACGTGTTCTACTTTGCAGTACAGAATAAACAGCTTTAGCCATGATTGTCATAAATGATATAAGGAGAGAGAGATATTGCTACGATATGAAGATGCAGAATATGGGCTAAACACAGACGAGAAATGTAACACATAGCAGCGTTGAATACTCAGGATGATTACTTGATTCCAATATGAGCAACTACAGTATAAGGCTTTATAAGAGAAGATTGAAGAGACTGTGAAAGTCTGAATGACAATTTGTACTGCTACATAATGAAACTGGCTTGGCTTACTACATCAATGTTGTCGTGCTCTCTAGCAAGTGAAAGAACTATGAACTTTGTCAAACGAACATCTGTTAGCTTCGTCTCGTTCGCGAACGGTAATTGGGCCTTCTTAATATCCAGTCGTTTCGTGATCGGTGCAGCTGAGCAGATAGGGTTCGATCCCAGGCAGGAGTATGTGTTATAGCATTCTCACTTCATTCAACTAGAACTTCAACAAGGTAGCTGGAAGTTTTCGTTTAGTAGACAGTATGAATTTGTCATGTTTTGAATGTTCCTTTTCACCAATTTTGATTAGAGTAGTTAAGAATTACAGACGAGGGCTAGGGTGATTCTTTAATAATTTCTGTCCGAGTATGTGATTCACTTTGTAGTTCAATTTAGTAGTTATTGTAGTGTTACTTTGAACATTACCTTGCTTTAATTAAGATGTAATTTGGGAAAAGGATAGAAGAATATAGTGTGTTGGGAAGACAACATGAGAAAACTTATAGGGAGAAGACGACGTTAATATTATATAAGAATAATTCTAGCTCAAGCAAATGTCCCATAATCCGTCGTATACGTGAATTCGACTTTGAACAAATTCATTGGACTTTTTGAATTTGACTTTGAATATTTTTGAAAGCTCATGCAAGTTTATTAGATAGACATTCAGGTCTATATTTTTGGCAGATTGAGCATAGACATGGAACATAGTGATTTCTAGTGTGATTCTTTGCGATTGTGCGAATTTATTTCTGGTAATCCAGATTTTTGAAATTCTTTTAATTTCGAGTCCCTTTGTGAGCTCGTTTAGTTTTGAAATTTTTGTGGATTCTTATGGGAAACTCCAACTTGGTTTAGCGTACAAATCTAATGGTTAATTTGTACCTTCTCAAGATAGGCTCTTTCCCATGCTGTAGTTTTGACGTGTTTTCCTTTGAGGAGGATCTCCAGTGGAATTATTTTCAATTATGCGAAAACTGAATCGTTCGTTTCACAATGGTCGGTTGAGAAATACGAAAGAAATACTTTGTTTGAGAAAATGTAATTAGTAATGATATGTAATGTAAGGAGAGAAATGTTTAAAATATAATATGTAGGTCATACTCGAAATGACAGACTTTGAATTCTCACACAGTTATTTAGACTTGTGAATACAATATTTTATCACTGTTCTGATAACGATTATTCTCGACACTTTAACTTTTGGCTAATTTGAAGCAACATATTTATCCATGATTGTATAAAAACTTGTGTAATATTCGTAATGTTTGGAAATTTATTAAGAGCTGTTTAGCGATGATATAGTAATAATGGAATTTTGTCTGCGTATTTGGAATGCAATTTAGGAGATATTTGACATATGTGGATAGTCAATATCAATTTTTCCAGCACTGAATTAGCTTTAGAGCTATTGCTGAGTGCACTACGGTGTATTATTTTGAACGTGAAATTGAATCACGATTTTAGCTAGTGGAAAGCTAATGTACAATTTTGAATCCAACATTTAAGAAACCAAGTATTGTAACAACATCGTTAATATTTGTTAAGATTTAGTACCGCAACAATTGTTTTTAGAATAGAGTTTAATTGGAAAGACTGTAATATTAATACTTGTATAAACTTGAGCTATTTATAACTAAATTATTGAGTGATAGAAAATCTAAAATCTGTGAGAAAGTGAATTGAAATATAATCATTATAATTAACAATACGACGCCCGATTAGCTTAATTGTTTGTCATTTAGGACGGCACGGACTTGAAAATTGAAACCAAATAAATGTATATGAATACATGAAATTAACGAGATGAATAATTCTAGACGCAACTAAATCTCAGATATAAAATGTAATTATGTAAAATATGTATATATTAATTGCTACGATTGAATGGAATATTTTTATAGATATGTCAAAAAGGGTTTACGATCATATCAGAATATTTTGTGTGTAACATTATTTTTTTTTTGGAACTTCGTTCATAATATAAGACGATAGGCAGTTTGTGTGGCCTAATTAAGGCGGTTGTTAATTAAACATTTTTCATGCTTCGGCAGAGGCATAATATTATAAACTTTTGTTCAGTGGAGTTTCTACTTCACGACACTGCGGTTTCAGTTAGTAAACTTTTGTTAAATTCTAAAATTCATACGAATGACTTAATGATTTCTATTCGAATTAGAATGTGCTTCGAGAACCAGTGGGTTATTAGCTAGGATGCTTTTTAACGCGCCCGAGATTAGATTAACTTAATTATCTTTAAGAGTCTTGGTAGCTCACTTTGGGCTATTTTTCATTTTTTATAGACCACTGGCATCTTCTTATCACATTCTTTTTAATTTTTGTGGTATTCCTATCCATGGTATATCCTTAGTGGTGGTGTCTTGGGGGTTATTTTCAGCCGGGGCTTCCAGATTCTACGATCCTGCATTTTCTTCGGATTTCACCAGGTAAGACCACGTGGATACGGGTGCAGTACCATCTCCGCATTTGCCCGAAGACGAAGTGGGAAACCACGGAAAACCACTTTGAGGATGGCTGAGGTGGGAATCGAACCCCCTCAACTCATTTGGAACACCCGAGGCTGAGTAGACCCCGTTCCAGTCCTCATACCACTTTTCAAATTTCGTGGCAGAGCCGGGAATCGAACCCAGGACCTCCGGGGCGGCAGCTAACCATGCTGACCGCTACGCTATGGAGGCGACAATGATATAATTACAATCATTTATTAATTATAAGGGATGTAACAGTTACTGAGCATATTTTATTTTAAGGTTATGGAAGAGATAATTGACGTCCTGGAAATGTGTAACATTTTTGTCGACGAAGAAGAAGATGCAGTAACACGTCCAAAGCGGGACAAAGATCGACTGGAGCATTATGAAATTTGGTCGAATGAGGGGTTCTTCGTCCGGTTCAGGCTACAAAAGCCAACAGTTTTATATTTTGCTGCGGTTGATTGAACATGAAATACGACCGCCTAGTGATTACCGTACGGTATGATCATAGATTTCAAAAAGTTATCTCAATTACATGATTAAATTCGCACAAGTGAGCATGAGAAATACAGAGTGAACAGGACATTATTCATGTTCTATACTACACATTGCCAATGACTTGGTGTTTTGCTTGCAGCATAAGACATGCTATTTGGGGGCATTGCACTTTACAGTTTTCTACGTCACTATAGCCATGACAAATAGAACTACGATCTTAGGCTTGTGGTGACGCGTTATACGGTCAATGGTTTTCATCATAAATTATGTGTGACATAATCATTCCATCCACCAAACGAAATGTGTAAATGTGAACTTTGCAACAAGACCTATCCAAGATACTGCCTATAGTTGTGCAAAAAGAGTGAAATCTCTGGTAGAATACTGCAAAGAGAACTATCTAATTATGCACAAATGTGCGCATTCCGTTTCATTCATTTTACAGAGTTTACAAACAAACTTGTTGCCTGGAGTGTGATAATTTGATTTGACATACATTTTATGATTGAACCTATGCACTGCAAGCCTTGTCACAACATGTCTGCAGCTCATATAGGCCTAAGCCTGTATTCAGATTGCAAAGTAGCCTATTGCTAGCAACATATTTCACAGGCTATTCCTCCTTGAAAAGCACTGCATGCTTGTCTAGTTTTCGATTATTGAGGTTAGGTATGGTTATTCAGTTGCATTCCTCCGAGAACTGAATGACATGCTAGGTTTATACTGCCCAGAAGTGTCGCGAGAGGTTTTCGTACTAGGCCTATATCTTGTTGAAACCAAAGTGCTATCAACAAACAACGGACAAAAGCGAAAAGAAAAGAAACTTAACATATCTACCGATAGGTGGCTCACTCATCGATTACTCAAATTTAACAAAAATCAGGCTGGCCAGCATCTGTATTTTGCTATAAGGTTCCGCGCAGCTGCCCGGAACTTGCACGGAAGTGGTAGAACGCTGCCCAAGATGCACAGAGGTTTACATCGGCAGATAGTTTATCACCCGGGTTGCTGCCCGCAACTTTTACCCGGATGTGGTAGAACCGGTCCTAGCTAAGCCGTAACTAAGGTGATAGACTTGTCCCTAGCTAGCTCAAAAACTGTCGCCTCAGTAACTGAATGCAGTTTGTTGAAAGAAATGAAAACGTAAAAACACTTAGAGTAGGCGATGTATTGAAGATAGAGATATGCTCTTCCGAGCTTTTTTTTTAGAACTTTTCATGCTGAACAATTCTTACACTCATAGTATAGAGATATTTTTAACGGTTTGCCCAGCGCACGCTTAAAAATTGCACGGACGTCCAGTTTTTTCGACCTTTTCACTGAAATCATTAGTGCTTGACTTCCTTTGGTCATAAATAAATTATTTTCTACAGAAACCTTTCTCGAGATATCCTTTTAAGAATA
The DNA here is from genome assembly GCA_946902985.2 of Meconema thalassinum. Taxonomy (NCBI): domain Eukaryota; kingdom Metazoa; phylum Arthropoda; class Insecta; order Orthoptera; family Tettigoniidae; genus Meconema; species Meconema thalassinum. The sequence continues at coordinate 104,408,851 of OX336397.1, read as the reverse complement.
GTCAAAACCGCATGAAAATCCATTCAGTGGTTTTCGAGATTACCCGTGACATCCAAGAATTCATAAAATACTAATAATACAATTAGAATCATTTGTTAATTTTGTTGTCACATAATGATATTCACTTCCCTTTTGTTTATGTCTCCTTATATCAATCTAACCCTCCCCCCCTCCTACCCCCCCCCTTTTCTTTTGGACATCCTCATTCTTCGAGGAGTCTCTATATTTTCTCCCGCCCCCTTTACCTTCGCCTTACTTACTATGTCCGCCGTTCTACCATGGTCCATACAGTAATTTCTGGCAGCTGCTCTCTGGTGACGAACCGAGGAATTTATCTATATTTGTTGTATTTTTTGTAATCTCATAGATATACTTTCTTTGGCCACATTGTTTGATTCAATTGAAAAAGGAGGCAAGGTTTCTCCGAAACGTATGGTTCTAATCTAAATACACACGGCATTAGCCCAAAAAAATATGAATTATTTAAATGAAGAGGTATTAAGAAGAGTCACAGAGGAGAGATGTTTCTGGCGACTGCTAATGAAGAGAAGAGATAGGTTGGTAGGACACATACTAAGACATCCAGGAATAACAAACGTAGTTATGGATGGAAGTGTCGAGGATAAGATTTGTAGGGATGGACCAAGGTTAGAATATGAAATACCGATTGCCTCGGATGTAGGATGTGGTAGCTACTGGATGTAGAGATGCAACGATTAGCTCAGGTCAGGGAGGTGTGGAGATCTGCATCAAACAATAAATTCAAACACACAAGATAATAATGAATGAATGAATGAATGATCGTGTGGCCTCCGGAGAGGCCGAGTGCAGGTCTTTCTAGTTAACGCCCGTGGGCGACCTGCGCGTCGTAATGGGGATGAAGTGATGATAAGGACGGCACCATACACCCAGCCCCCGAGCCACGGGAATTAACCCCAGGATATCGAAATCCCTGATGGCTCAGCCGGGAATGTCCCAGGACATGTTCGGCTCGCCTGAGCCTGTAGCTGCTTCCAGCGGACAACCTTAGGGTGAGCTACTAGTTCCGTTCAATTTCAAGTAGTTCCAACTTTCGCTACCAGACATCAATGATACCTAGTGGTGAACGTTGGAACTTTGATAGAGCGTTCCGACGAAATCTAACCTAACAATTTAGCTTCACACCAGTTTAATCTGTGGAAGGATCTTTTACATGCCATAAATCTATGACATGGGACCGCCGGCTTTACTTTACCTCCGAAGGAAGGCACACTGAAGGATTTTTAACGCTCTTAAAAATCCGACGACTTCGGTGGCCGGATTTGTACCCGCTATCTTGGGCGCAGCAGTTCAGCCGCTATGATAATCTTTATATTTAAAATACTAAGGTGTTTTTTGTTCCGACGAGATTGTGAAAACGACTTACCCGATTGGCTTCGTAAGTCATTCTAACGATAGCTCTTGGCATGCAGATTTGCAGAGTTTCTATAAAATAAACAAATAATAGTGATAATAATAATAATAATGAATAGCAACTTTGCTATTTGTAGAAGTATAGTTTATTTGAATTTCTTTAACACGTAGTTGATAGTCCCAGAACGTAATGAATCTCGTGGCAGGCAACCCTTTTGTCATATGAATCACGTAATTTAATTTAGCGGGGCTGAGCTGCTTTATCTCTAGCGAGCGGAAAATTACTTGGAAATCCTGGGCGGTCATTTCTTCTTATTCCCAGTGAGCGAACATCTACTCGTCGGCAGTAAGGCTTCTTTGGCAAATATTTCTTCTTCTTCATCATCATTAATTCCTCCTGTGGTTATGATAGGACTTGGAATTTGTGATTCAGGCAGAGAATTTCTCATTGGTTTTGTATTTTGGAAATACCTGTGATAAAATGTAATTCAACATACAGGGTCTTTATCTATGTGCGCAGCGATGAACACGGCAAGCTAAGCCGGTTGTGACTGGCGCAGATCTCGGGTGCGCGTACCACGTTCAGTCGGTGGTGGGCGCACACTTTCAAATTTTTACCAAACATCATCAATAATGTGTACTTACAGTGTTCATAGGCGATGTTGAAAATGTCCTCCATCTCTTGTAACACACACCTGACGTCTTCTGATGAAAGAATATCTGTCAACTCTTTTATTATTTACGGAGCCTGTTTCCTTGGATCGTTTAGCGAGCCTCCTAATTGCACTGGCATTAGGCAAAGGTCTTCCTGGAAACTTGATTCAAAATTTTCGTCTCGTTTCAGAACAAGATTTTCTGCTTTTCATATACGAATTATGGATATACACACGTTCGCGCAATGTTAATTGGTGTCTAGGCATGACCAACAATCACACTAATCACAATACTCACTAAACGTGCAACACTAACGTCTAAGCTCTGCAGATACACGTCCATATGAATGACAAAACACGTGTGAACTAACGATATGAGTGTTCGGAGCGCCAGTCTCAGCTGGCTTAGCTTGCCGTGTTTATTGGGACACACATAGATAATGACCCTGTATTTACATGATTCACAGTTTTAAATTTTATTTCTCATATTGACAAATATTTTTATAGAGATAGCATTGAAGCCATTTTTCAGTGTTTGCTTGGTATCGTAATTTTCAGTCGGTCAATACAGAATAATTCCAATTATTTATTTATTTATTTATTTATTGGTGCCTTAATTGTGGCGAAGTTGGCGCCTGCCCTCTCTTACAGTTAACCGCACACAATGCGACTTCAATGAATAGGCTACTGTTATTCGGGGAGATGTAACATTTGGCACTTTTAGGTACATTTTTCTCGTGAACCGTTCAAGATTATATAAAGTGCGTTCAAAAAGTAACGAGCCAGAGGCATAATTACAGAAACCAGTACCTGTATGTTAGAAGTATTGGCCCAGGCTGTTGAGGCACTTGTCCCACTGTGACATGAGGCGGTGAATGGCTGTCTCATAAAATTCCCTGGGCTGCGATGTGAACCAGTTCCGCACGTACAGCTGGACGTCGGTGACCGAAGTGAATCGTAGGCCCCGCAGATCCCTTTTCAGGGGACCAAACATGGCGTAATCACAGGGAGAGAGGTCTGGACTGTATGGTGGATGGCCGAGAACCTCACATTTGAATTTCTGCAGGAGTGCCGCGACTGTGTTGGCCGTATGAGGTCGTGCATTGTCGTGGAGCGACCACGCCGGCTATGGCGTTCACTGTCACTCGGCGGTCCTGGGTAATGGGTGCATCAACCAGCTGGAAATTGTCATCGGTAATGCAGGGGGGTGCCCCAGACCAGACATCATCGGCTAACGACACCCGTCCTTCCCTGAAGCGCTTGTGCCACGCCTTGGCCCTTGGAAGGGACAGGCAGTGTTCGCCGTACACTTGTGACATTCGGCGATTAATGTCTGTTCCCCCTACTCCTTCCGCTGTCAGAAACCGAATATTTGCTCTTCGGTTGACGCCTTCATGTCACAGTTTGCAATGCGACTGGCAGCGTTGGACGATTGATGCATGCTGCTGCTCGCTTTTTATCGTCACGTGACGTGCATTCATGCCCTCTAGCGACGGGCTATGACCTTCCACGCTCTGGTTGGAACCACACCTCGTTACACAAGCCACGATTAGCCGATGTAGTCACCGGTTTGCGCATTCCAGCCTCCAGCTCGTTACTTTTTGAACGCACCCTATATTATAAAATTTGGATGGCTGATAGAAGAGGGTTTTCTATTCCTAAACCCATTGTAATAGCTTGTATAACGTATTTTAAGAGATTTTTTTTTTGCAAATTGTAAAACGAGTTCTATATATTTCAGAATTAAATTTTTAAAATGTTAAACTCAACACCTTTAGAAATGCGTATATGATGTTCATTCCATCCTCTTTAATATGCTAATTTTTTCCTTTTCTATGATCATTTGTTCCCGAGAAACATGCACCTAAACATTAAAAAACAGAATCTTAGAAAACAGGTTTTAAGTTTAACACAGTTTAGTGATCACCTTAGAACATCCCGGCACCATAACTTTGGCCATTTTCATATTCTGGATCCTCTCTAGGCTTCTTGGCATTCGTTGAGTGCTTTCTTGCCTTTCAAGCCATCACAGTCACTTCATAATCTGCTCTTTTCACACTGATAGCATCCAATTTAGAACATGCTTATCCAACTGCTAATTCACCTTTACCTATAGGACGCAATCCACACACAAACCTAATATTACTTTAATACCCACTGTCAATCTTCCTACTATTTTTCAATAGTCCACATCAATATCATGTACTTTATTTCAGGTTATTTTTCGCCTATTCCAGTAACTTTAATTGTTTTGTATTGGCCAACTGAAAGTTTCAATATCAATTGAATCTAACAGACCGAGGTCAGTCACACACCACCTATTTCTCTAGACGTTTATTTAGAGGACTGTTTTCTAAAATATTGTTTGTAGACGAAGGTTTATGGTGCTCGTTCATAAAACTCAATTTATACGGATGCTATAGGTAACAAGTAGTTTCTTGGATAACTGAATAGTCTATTTTTATATATCCTACATATGTTAATTGCCTTTATCTACATACAAAATATCAGGTTGATTGCTGTAATAGATTCGTAGATATTGAGAACCATCTAAATATTTTGGATGTCCGCTATGTTGGAATTTATATATATATATATAAGTACGCCATAGAGTTATGTAGGCTACTGTTAGATGACGATTATTGCGTACGTTCGTAATTCAAACGTTCACTTCAATCGCATGATTAGGACACAAGAAATAAAAAAACTTAATTTTTAAATTTCGCATAGTCGCCATGTTGGGGTTATGTAAATAATTGAACTAAATTAGACGCCAGAGCATTGAAATGGGTATAAACATTTGCAGTGACAAGTTTCTTTGCGTTCGGATGGTTAAATCGCGAGAAAAGTATATTTAAATGTTTCAAATTTGCTTGGCCACCATGTTCGTATTGTACTTAACATGATTTTCAAAGTCACATAGGTGAACTTTTAGTAGTGCCCTTAATCACCCTACACAATTTCAGGGTGATATCGGTAATAGTTTCGGAGATGTAGAATGCCGGCGAAATATTTCGCACAGCCACCATATTTGACGGATGAGACGTAATAAAATTTGAAGGGCACGATCGGGGTCGGCTGACTATGACCTCACCGAGTTCTGTTGAAATCGCTTCAGTCGTTTATACTTTATTAGGGGGACTCACACACATAGACTAAAAATGAAAATAGGCTAAAAAGGGGGCGTGATCTACTGATCTCAATATGACATTTTTCGTGGATTTATTCTATCAGACAGAAATGAAAATATGCAGAGTTATGATTTGGAATGAAACACAATTTTAAAGTGCTCTTTATTTCCACATTTGATAACATCAATTATTATTCTTTCTACATTCAATGACATCCACATACAGAACAGAAACATTGGATATATTTACAAAAATAGTCAACATACTTAAAAAATACAAGGGGGTATCTAAGCTCTGTTTGTTCCATCGAAATGAGACAACCAGGATTATATTCCAGGGCTCAGGTTAGAAATCATGATTGCCTTATTTCACAATTTGAATTCTTTTTTAACTTTAATAATAATTGACGTAATTGTCACTGTGTGTTGTTTACTGTAAGACATTTTTGATTCCATAGAAAACTGACCAAGATGCATTGATATTGTCCCCCAGATGTGTCGTAGGAGTTTAACATCGCATGCACGTAAACAGTGAAGCATATTGTTCTATAAGATTCTCTGAGATCCTACGATGGTGATATAAGAAATACTGCACAGTCAAGCAATTACCATAATTCAAACATTAATAAGTTCTTTCGTACATATTATACCATACGATAAATAAATAAATACATACATTTTATGGTCACATCTGCAGAATGGACAACACCAGAAATGCAAAAAAAAAAAAAAAAAAAAAAAAAAAAAAAAAAAAAAAATCCCCCCTGCTTGATTTAATTAATTCAAAGAAGGTCAAAGTCAGTTGGTTAGAAGAAATCAAACATGACTTAAAACAAGTAGTTCCGTGAAGAACTCTACAGCCTATTTTCATATAACCTACTTATGTTAATTGCCTTTATCTACATATAAAATTTCAGTTTGATTGCTGCAATAGATTCGTAGATATTGAGAACCGACTAAATATTTCGGATGGTCGCCATGTTGGATTTTATATATGTAGGTCCGAGAGTTATGTATTGTTACATGAAGATTATTGTGTACGTGTAGCATTCAAACTTCAATCGCATGATTAGGACACAAGAAGTAACACGGAGATTTTAAAATATCGCCCAGCTGCCATCTTGTGGTTATGGAAACAATTGAAACAAATTAGATGCCAGTGGATTATCATTCGTATAAGGATTTCCTGTACCAAGTTTCACTGCACTCGGATGGTTACATTGCGAGAAACGTCCATGTGAATATTTATACTTCGCGTCGCCGCCATGTTGGATTTGTGATCACCAAGTTATTTAAAGTCCTATAGGTGAACTTAAGTTCATAGCCCCTATGAACATAAAAGCATACAGTTTGATTGCTATAATAGATTCGTAGATATTCAGAGCCGTCTAAATATTTCGGATGGTCGCCATGTTCGATTGTTAAATGTATAGGCCATAGAGTCATGTACCATTAAAGGAAAATTATTGCGTAGGTTCATTATTCAAACTTTCACTTCGATCGCATGATTACGACACAAGAAATAAAAACTTAATTTTAAAATTCGCACAGCCGCCATCTTGAGGTTATGTAAACAATTGAACTAAATTGGATACCTGTGCATTACAATGTGTATAAACATTTCCTGTACCTGATTTCATTAAGTTTGGAACATTAAATCGCGAGAAAGGTCTATTTAAAATTTTCAAATTCGCTTGGCAGCCACGTTCTTTTTTTAGTTAACCGGTTTTTGAAAGTCTTATATATGAACATCCAGTAGTGTCCTTTATCTCCGTACATAATTTCAGGGTGGTGCCACTAACAGTTTTAGAGATATAGAATGCCGGTGAAATATTTCGCACATCCGCCATCTTGTGGTTATATAAACAATTGAACCAAGTTAGATGTCGGTGCATTACAATGTGTATAAACATATACTGTTCCAAGTTGTATTGCGTTTGGTCGGTTAAATCGCGAGACACGTCTATTTAAAAGTCGCGATTTCGCGTGGCCGCCATGTTGGTGTTGTAGTTACCAGTTTTCAAAAGTCACATAGGTGAACTTCTAGAAGTTCCCTTTATCACCGTAAAAAATTCCAGGGAGATATCGCGAATAGTTTCGGAGATATTGAATGCTGGTGAAATATTTCGCACAGCTGCCATGTTGGATTGGTGAGAGGTAACAAAATTTGAAGGGCACGGTCGGGGTCGTCCGGAATAGTGCTATGAACTTACCGAGTTTCATTGAAATCGCTCCAGCCGTTTAGATTTTATTAGGGACACACACACACACACACACTCCTCTCTCACACACACACACACGCACACTCACACACGCACAGACACACGCACACACACACACGGACAAAAGGTGATCTCATAAGCCTATTTTTTCAAAATTGAAAATAGGCTAAAAATAAACATTACAGAAGATATCATCATGAATCGCAAGACTTTTGGAACTCTAGTTACAAATCACCCTTTCACCGAAAAAGCTAAAAAGACCAGTGGAAAAAAATGGACGGAGGAACGTAAGAAGGGGCATAGTGAGTTCATGAGGAGATTCTGGGAGGAGAAGAAGAGGAAAACACCATCAAGCCGGGTCAACAAGTTCAAACGAGCTCCCTAAGTGGGCAAAAATAAGAAGGAAAGAAAGAAAGAAAGAAAGAAAGAAGATGAAATAAATTAAAATGTATTTAAATAAATAACTGGATTGATTGAATGCTTGGATGATTGATTGAATTAAATAAATAAATAAATAGATTTATAAATACTTAAATATTTAAATAAATAAATAAATACATTAATTAATTAATAAAAAGGAAGCTTGTAGTTTAACGTGACCGTTAATCTTGAGATCATGAGCCATGGGACCTCCTTTTTACGTGGAATCCGAACCACACATTTTTCACTTTGAAAAGTTAATTAATAGTTTGATTGCTTGGATGATTGATTGAATTAATTGAATGTATAAATAACTGGATTGATTGAATGATTGGATGATTGATTGAATTAAATAAATAAATAGAAGTATAAATAAATATTTAAATAAATAAATAAATTAATAGGTTGATTGATTGCTTGGACGATTGATTGAATTAATTGAATGTATACATAACTGGATTGATTGAATGCTTGGATGATTGATTGAATTAAATAAATAAATATTTAAATAAATAAATAAATAAATAAATAAATAAATGGGTTGATTATATCCTTGGATGATTCATTGAATTAATTGAATAACTAAATAACTAGATTGATTGAATGCTTGGATGATTGATTGAATTAAATAAATACATAAATATATTTATGAATAAATAAATATTTAAATTAATTGAGTAATTAATTAATTAATTAATAATAGGTTGATTGATGGCTTGGATGATTGGTGGAATTAATTGACTACATAAATAACTGGATTGTTTCAATGCTTGGATGACTGATTGAATTAATTAAATAAATAAATAAATACATTTTATTATGAAAATAATAATCAGGTTATTTTAAGGTCGCAGTTGCGACAGCTTAAGGGGCTTATATTCCTACTTGCAATTAGCATAAAAAAGATACATTTCAATTTCAAAATTAAAGAAATGTGATTTTATTCCATTTTTGAACCAAGTTATGAAGATAAACATTATTCACGACACAATTTTATATAACTAATTTGCCAATTTCTGATGTTTTACTGTAAAAATGTGGAGCTATTGGACATTCCATGTATGTCAAATTACCTCACCGTGTGCAAAATTTTACTTTCTTGAATTTGGGTTGCCAACGAGGACACAGCATATCAAACAAATATTATTAATTTCACAAGTATGAATTAAAGAAAGCTTTCCAATCAGTGTACACAAATTTTGTGTCCAATTAAATAAGGCGGGAAACAACTATTTATATATCCTTATTTTCCCGACTAATGTAATTGGGCACAGTTTGTGTTGACTGACTGATAATCATTCTTTTATAGAATGAGGAAACACTGAAAAATGGCTTCTCTCACTTCAACAAGCATCTATTACCAAGAGACTGAATATACAACAAAATCTCAGATAACCAAGCATTAATTACTAACATTACTAACTATGGCTTCCACTCTTCAATACAAATTTGTATTGACGAGTGGAAGCCATAGTTAGTAATAAAAATGATAGATTTCAATACGGGCCAAAAATAGTAATTATGACGAAAGTCATAGATGTACATAACCAAACAAAACCATCAATATTTTTCTTATTAATCAGGCCAGTAGAATAAGAAGCTGGTCAGTAAAACACGGGATGTAGGAGAGAAAGTATACAATGCAACACTTCCTCAACACAACAGCATCAATCACGTCATTATTAATAACAATACCACTCCATGTTATTTGTATAAACTTTTGTGTTCAATATACAACATTTGGTCCATAAATACACAACATCAAGTACTTTCTAGTGACCTTACAGCAAAGACAAATGTCTCACAGGCGTTGCAAGGGTTTCAAAATAAATACATGATGGAGAAATTACGATCTCTCAATAGCTTAGACTACAGGTATTTGTCTATTCCTGGGGCAACCAGGAAGGATAAAGAAAATATATATCTGTAACAGGGCGATTACCTTATTCGGCCTGTCTGTATTATACGTAACGCTTCAGGCATCTTGATTGTCACCACGAAATGTCACTGTATGATTTTGGCCATGTCAAGACATTTGTTTTTGATCTATAAAATGAATTGAGGAAGGCAGCTAAATTAATGAAACTTTTTATTGTTAAGAAAAGCGACAGGTAAGTAACACAACATTGATGGATACGAGACAAATATAATAAGTGTACAGGAGACGGAATCCTAAACTAATAAATTCCTTAATATAATCTGAAAATTAATACCTAATGTCAGTAATATGTAGTTTTAATTATAGTACCGGTTTTGGCTACTTTGTGACGTTCCTCAGCGGCAAAGATTTGCACGTCTTACATTCAGAATGTTTTTCATAAACAACGTTGTTTTCATAAATAATTCAAAAAATGTAGTTTTCTAAAGCTAATAGTACATTATGCAACGAGCGTATAATGGCAATAATTAAGACATGAGTATACGACTGTTTATGTTCGACGATAATCGTAACTTTATTATAATTATGTTCTAACATAAATATTCATAAATATCTGTCGAGATTCTATCGATTGACTTCTTCTTTTCCTTCTTGGTAATTGTGTGGGCTCAGCATTTTATATCTACCCAATAACGAATTCCGAAGCTTTGAAACATTGTTTATCCTGAAGTAGCACCAACAGAGAACGCACAGGTACCATGTTGGATCTTGTTATTATTTTGGTAAAATAACACAGTTGGTTGGTTCCGGGTTGGTTCCTTAGTTTAGGGTCTGCGACAACGCGGTCATGTAGCCCAGTGTGTATAGAATCTGTCTGATAACCGGTGTTAATTTTGATGACTGTATTAGTGCGTGTTATCTGTGATTAAGGTAAGGACTGCAGACAGTAATTTCAAGTAGTTCCTACTTTTGCTACCAAATGCTACCGTCCACGACACCTAGCTTAAGGACTTGCCTACTAGATGGCATCGCAGTCAGCACCTGGCGGCGAACGTTACTAATAGAGCGTTATCAATTCTTCACACAAGTGTAGTTAGTGGAAGGTTCTTTTTCATGCTATAAGTCTATGACACGAGACAGCCGGCTTTACATCCCCACCGAAGAAAGGCTTACTGAGGGATTTTTAACGCTCTTAAAAATCCGACGACTTCGGCAAAGTTTGAACCCGCGATCTTGGGCATAGGAGCTCAGCATGCTACCAACTACACCACCGAAGCCGCCTTCAAATAACACAGAAAAGGCTGTTACAAACACTTTTAATTAAAAGGTATGGTATTATCAACTAGTTATTCTTCAAATTCGATGCGTATAGAATGTCAACGGAAGGCAAAGTAACTGAGTCCCAAATAGAACAGTTATGACATCTGGCGGAAAATTTTCGCAAAAGAAATTCATTTACTGAACAGAGAGCTGGATTATAATTTCCGTGGAACTAATGGCACATACCTGCTTCCTCCATGACGTTCTGGTGTGTTTATGTCAACAACAGCATTCACGAAAATTGTCTGTGAAATCTTACGAATGCATTGCCCTGTGTAGAAATTGGAGGTGCAGATATTAAGGTACAGTGCTATTTCTTTGTTTATGCAAACATTAGGGACGGTGCATACTTTCCATGTCGGTAATTTATATAGGCTAGAAGGATGATCTTGCAGACTTCTGGACGCAGATTTCTAAATTTCTTGCGCATTTCATGGTATTTTCCTGTTACCGTAAAGGGTCGTGCTGATTTTGTTTTTGTGTTTGGCATTGTAACTACAATGGTTGATCCAATATAGGCTACATTGTCAACTTTCAAATTATTTAATTCATGTCCGACATGTTGTATTTTGAGTGCATGTGCGAAGCTATCCTTAACTAAATGGTCAACGAATGAAAATATTGAGCTCTGATTGGTTGGAGAAACTGTATCATAATGAAATGTAGTACTTTAATGACCCCCATTATGATACAGATTTATGACATATGACATTTACATTTCGACATCGTCGCACATGAAAAAAAAACATACTAAAATTCTAAAACATCATATGTATAGGCCTATATTAAAGTTGATAGATATAGTTCTTGAAATAACCAGCCTGAAAATGAATGTATCAGTAATATGTATAAATGCATATACATTTTGAGGTTGGGATTAATAAAATCATGTGTTTGAGTAAGAATAAATATCTTTGTGATGATATTACTGTGAAAATATAATCGAGGAAAATTGATTCAGACAGACACAATAGCAAACAGATCACTCTGCAGAGAAGCTATTCGAAAGGCAGAATTTCAAGAAAGGAAGAAAGAAAGAAAGAAACAACTCGCTCATAGTGGACTCAAGAGGAGAAGGATCGACAGTCCAGAATGTTGAAGGAAATTTTGAAACAAAGGAAATTGAACAATAGCCAATGTTGAGTCATCGTACCCTCCAAATGGGTTATTCAAAAGAAGAAGAATAGGAAAATTGAATATTCAAAGTTCGTCAATCAGAAATTGGGCAGATATGGTTTTGTTCGTGTCTTTTCATATAAAATCTCTCTCTGCACGCCGCAAGGTGATATATTGAACCCGATGGGGTTATGCTGACTGGAATCGAACATGGTTCTCAGGGACTGTGATCTCAGTAAAAAGGTTCCACCAGGAAGCGAACCAGAGATCTGTACAGGGAGTTTCTTGGTAAAAACCCCTCGAAAGAGATGTATATTTAATCACTGGTGTGATTTTTGATGAAATGGCATTATTTAGTAAAATAATGTAGGAAATAATGAGCAGATTATATCATTATAAGACGATTTGGTGTAAGCTATTGGAGGTTTGAAGCACAGAGGAGGGCAGAGCTGACATTTACTAATCGGCCCAGAATTGTGGGTTGGTCCCAGTGGAGCCACGTCCATCTCTGTCACCCCATTATGTCGTCTGGAGCAGGGGAGAGGCCTGAATAATGACATAGTTATTCCCCGACGGAGAATAGATTTGGAGTAGGGGCGGAGAAATGCCCAGAAAAATCATTGATTACTCGTGATTGGAGTAACGAATCGAGATGAGAGTTGCACACAGGTGAATATCTTGGCAAGAAGATAATTTTAGAGTCTTTTACCTGCGAAATTGGTGCATATTTAGTGATGTGCGTAAGGACTGTAAAACGACCATTGTTCGCGGATGGATGTGAAGATGTTGCCGGGGATTTCCCGATTAGGTAGCGTCCCACGCCATGGAGAAAGGAATTAATATTAATTAATTGAACGAGCGATTCCTTTGCACACAGATAGTTTTGGGACCTGTGAAGAGAGAGGAACACAATGATCATGGTTTGAAGACCGGAATCATGCTGTGAGAGGAGCCAAGATTACGCGGGAAGATGTTGCTCTACTTTCTGTGGAAATCCGATATAAGGGAGTAGACCCCAGGAGGAGCCCTCTGTTCTATCTCAGCTATGCTCAGTTGTTACTCAGTTGTAAGCCAGTCGAGACGCAGTCAAGCTCAGTCTACATGCCGCCAAGCGCAGTTACAGCCAGTTACAGTTTTACTCAATTGTCAATTGTAGCACAAGGGAAATAAGTTGCAATCAGTATGCAGCAAATATGCAGCAGTACGAGACAGCGTGTAAGCCGCAGACAGAAGTCTTCAAATAAGCTACGTGCAGTCTTCGAGTGAAACTTCAGTCAGCTACAGCCAGGTTGAAGCAAGTTCGTCAAGGCAAAACGCATGACGGAATCTATTCATCAAGACGCCGAACAAAGACTGGTATGTGTAAAAGAAACAGTAAATATGCTTGTATGAATAATAGTCGTGATACAGGCATAATCAGCAGCGCGAACTATGACGTGTTCAGTTACGAAGCACCGTATAGACTAGCGGTAGAACTATTGTATCTAATTATTTGTGAAAGTGTTGAACTTTATTAAGCGCAATGTGTATAGTATTAACTAATCGTATATGTGTAACTACGATAGAATGCGCTAAAGAAACTCTACTAAGTGTTTGGTATTGCCATGAGAGTACCAGATGTTAACGCTCATGTTTGGGAGCCAGCGTATTGATGTAACGCAGGACGCTTACTGTAGGAGTAATGATCGTCATAAAACTGTTGGAGAGTTCCGAGAGCAGATAACCAGACTTTCAATCAGGAGTTGGTAACGTAAAATGCCGTCGACACCTGCAATTTCGATCTCTGCTAGGGAATTTCAGCATTGAAGTGTGTATAAAGTGACGAGTGTTCAGTGTAATGTATATGTAAAAATATCATTTAAAGTAGTGTTTGATGAAGTGTTTCACATGTTTGGGGAGTGATAACTTCCTGAAAGGTATGCAACGTGTCGTGTTGGTGATAGAAATTATGTGTAATCAAATGTGTGTAAACAAGAGAAATATGTCGCGTTAAACCCATTATGGCGGGCGACATGGAAGAATATGATTGGTTGGAGCCACCTTAGATGCCTATAGAGATGTAAGTACCCCACAAATTATGGTTATGATCATATAGAAGTATGGACCGCTGCATGTCTGTGATTCCGTAAAGGTATGGTGAATTCCTTATAGATGCCAGTAAAAGTCAGTTAGGAGGCTGATCCTCCATGTTTAATCAGTAATGAGTTGATTTTGATAGAGTTGAAATGTTGATTTGCATCATTAAGTGGAGTAATTATTCCCACTATGAATTAAGAATGGCAATCAGTTATGTAAATGCAACGAACGCGATTGTTCGAGTTTAAAACGTTTAGCTATGTCGGAAAATTTTGGTAATTTATGTGAGAATAATAATAAATGATGATTTTGGTCATTTATGTCAATGAGATTTACAATAATAATAATAAATAATGATTTTGGTCATTTATGTCAGTGAGAAATGATGATATAATAATAATGGTTATTAAGAGTGTGAATGAACACATCAGGAAACAAATAAATGTTGTAAGCGAGAATTATTAACGCTAATTGCAAGACTTATCAATCTAAGCAGGAAGATGTTACAGTGAGATTACATTACAGTAACTATAGAAAGAAGTTTATATCAGAATATTGCATATATTCGGTAATGATACCAGTAATGAAAGAGCTTTTAGTGAATTGAATTTGCAGCTTAATTGAGAAGCTTATAGAGTAAATGTTAGATTTCTCTTAATATTATAGGTCGGAGTGTCGTAGCATGGAGCATTAGGGGCCAGATAGTCTATTCTACGTATGAATTCTCCTATGTCGTGGACATTGTTGGAGATATTATTTATTCCAGAGTTCTAGTGAATGGACCCTAACTCTGAAGAAAGGATTGAAATGTGTTCCGGATTGGAATCTTGGTAAGAGTCGAGGAAACAAGGACACCTCGCAGCTCTATGATTTCCCGAGAACTTATTGATGAGTTATGTACGCTCATGGGCAGCGAAAACTCATGGCGACAGTGGTTTTGTGCGCCTATATTGTACTTGAGACATCGGTCACCGCCAGGCTCATGCATTGCGAACCCCGAACCTTCATGTTGAATGGACCCATGTGAGGCCATTAATTAATCATTATCCTCGATGTAGGAATAATTACAAAAGCTCATTCAATACCTGTTGGCATAATAGTCAATTAAGATCCTTTGGGAACATGTGTGTCGGTTAGGACACAGTATTTGTCTTGTAAATCTCCACTGCTTAGAGAGAGGGAGGCTTTCAAACTTTTAGGAAGGTCGAGATAATTGGTGAAACGACCCATTCCACTTTCTATTGTGTAGCGACTTCCTTAGCCAAGGGTCGGTGCTAGCCACTCGGACCGCTCAGGCAAGTTATAAAGGGAAGAGATTCTAGACCTTGTTAAAATGACATATAATGCAAGATTGTTATGTTGAGTATTAGAGCCATGTGGTTTGTGAACACATGGATAATTATAGTTCATCCTGATGGTTCATTATTCTAGCTATCTGACGAATAGTTACATGATATATTTGTACTGTCACTGGAACCAAGTCATGTAGTTGGTGACTAGATGCCAATCGCCATGAGCGCGAGGTAGTCTATCGTACAATCCGACATAAGCTATAACGTAACGTTTTATCTAGGAATCACAGACAGCATGCGGTGAAACCATATAATTGGAGGATGTGTAGGGGGTAGCTTACATAATTATGGAGTTGCACGTGGATTTTGGTGCAACGTCCAAATAGGTAAATGCATGCAAAGCATTTCATTGGTGAGAAGAAAAATATTAAAACACGCACGGCACACGTAATTGTTTAACATAAAGAGGTTTAAGGAATAATCCTTGTTGTAATATTAAAGAAGTCACATTGTATGACTGTTATGTTAATGTACAGTTTGTTTTGAAGTCGTAGGTGCATCAGCGCACTAGTATATCCTTGTGAAGTTCACAGAAGGGTAAAGCATTATGGCTAGGTATGACTTTGTTGTGATTTCATATTTGTTTACTTGTGGATTGTGGAAGTAAAAAAAAAATTGTTTGCTTTTATTTTATGCTTTTTGGGTATTGTTTTGTGTTTGAAGCCATGATTTATTTTACTGGATTAAAGTTTTAGAATAGAGTTGTGCTTTATCATTGTAGAGTTGATACCTTTTAGCCTCAAATCCAAAATATGCACTGCTAAATTGGGGTTACCGTACACGCCTGAGAGCTGATGCTAGTTGGAGGCAGATGCATATTATCCACCGAGATTACTCACATGGGTACATGGGAATTGATGTCCTATACTGTGATTTGAGCTAAAGGTACGACTAAAGTCGGTCAGATTTAATGCACACAACTCTATTAAAGTAAGAATTAACGAAGTAGGGTGTGACCGCTCCTAATCCATA
This sequence comes from Meconema thalassinum, assembly GCA_946902985.2. Taxonomy (NCBI): domain Eukaryota; kingdom Metazoa; phylum Arthropoda; class Insecta; order Orthoptera; family Tettigoniidae; genus Meconema; species Meconema thalassinum. The sequence goes on along the minus strand of OX336397.1, from coordinate 104,392,319 downwards.
GCTAAGTTCCGATACGTATATATAAATTTTGATAGATACCTGTAGACATTATAGAGTCTATTAATTTATCATGACGCCCGTCTGTGGGGTCTATGGTAGTAAAAGCTCTATTAATTTATCATGGCCCAGGCAACGTGGGGCGGTATTAACTCGTTATGGAACCGCCTGCGTCAGTGCAATATGAGCGATTTTGGCATTGCACGAACCGGGCAACGATAGATTGTGCATATCCCTATTCATTTATCATGGCGCCCAGAATACGTGGAACTTATGGGATTTAGGGAAAACCCATAGATTTTTTATGGTATTTCATGGGGAAAACCATAGTAATTGTTTTGCCTCAAACTGTGTTTGAGTGATTGTTGAATTCAGTAGGCTTTTGAGGTAACGCAGAATCTCTCTATTGAGAAGAGAATGGCCTAAGGGTACTAGCGTTACATACCCAATCCACAATCTACCATAATATTATCAGGTTTTGTACGACTTCACAATATGTGTGCAGTGTTTGATGTTTCTCTTCGAAACGTATCCACATATTTTTCCAGGAAGCCTGCCTGCATATTTAAGTGTGTTATTGAAAAATGTCAGGTACGGAGGAGATCTTGCAAGTTATTGCAGGACTGAAACAACATTTTGATACTGCTCACGAGCAGAGTAAACTGGAAACCAAAGCGTTCCAGGATAGTATAAACACTCGGTTAGATGAGAACCAGAGAGAGTTAAATAACAGGTTAGATGCCAATCAGGAGGCAATTAATGCAACTCAGGTTGAAATAAACAACCGTTTAGAGGCAAATAAAGTTGAATATAAAGATGAATTAAACAATAAGTTAGGTCAAATGCAAGAAGTCATTAAGACCGAAGTAACAGATACTGTTGTAAGCATTGTATCGGAAATGCAGGTAAATACTGATAAACGTTTCGAGGCCATAGAAGCCAAACTTGAGGGTAATTTGCAAGCGTGTAGGCATGCTCAGGAGCAAACCAACAGTAAATTAGAGGCGTTGTCTAACGATATTAAGGATATTCAGATCCAAAATGAGGCGAATCTCGAACGCCAAGCGAAACAGTTCGCAGAGTTTACGAAAACAGTAGACCAGAGATTAGAGGAGAACGACTCTAAATGGGACCAGAAATTGAAAAGTTACGCTAGAGCAATTAACGGTGACCTCAAGAAACAGGACCAGAATATATTAGGTCAATGCCAGGAAATAGGCGAAGTTAAGGCTATCGCTCAGGAAAGTAAGGAGCTGGTAGGCAACGTAAAAAGTCAGATGGGTAAAGTTCATAAAGAACTGGACCAAGTTCAGAGTGATATTGTCATAGTCAATAAAAGACAAGAGGAAAATAGAGGCGAGATCACCAAGGTCCGGAATGAATTGTCTAAAGTCAATGGACACATTCAAGATGAAATTAAAGGTCTGAGAGAAGAACTCGAAATAAGAGAAGGCCAGAAAACAGAGGCAAGCGACAAGACCCTTGCTCAAATTAAAGAGGACGTAGAGGATGAAATATCCCATATCAAACAAAGTCTGAAAGAAGACAAGGTGAAAATTTTTCAAGTAGCCGAGGAAAACCGAGATAGGCTTACGAGAATAGAAAAAGAAGTCATTACTCGCCTAGAAAGAGCAGAAATGCGCCATAACCAAATGGAGACTAGGATAATAGCACAGGAGGAGACACTTCTGAAATATCCTAAGTCAAGTGAAGGCAGCATAGAGGATATAAGAAAAACAAGGTGGGCAGACTTAGAAACCCAACCTATAAGCAGGAATGCTACAGGCGCAGGAGAAAGTCCTTACATGACGCCAGGTGTACCAATTGCGGCATCGACGCCACATGAAAACGCGATGCACACCCAGGTGATAAACGTCATTAGGGCAAGCGAAGAAAAACCTAGGAAGTTTTCAGGTAGTCACTGTAGTATGACACCAAAATATTGGTTAAAGGAAGTGACTGAATATCTCAATGATGCACGAATACCGCAGGAGCGTAGGCTACGTGCTATAGAGAAGTTAACAGAGGGGGAGTGCGCATTATGGTTTCGCAGCTTCCGTTACACTTTTGATACTGTTGAGGAATTCCGCGAGGCATTCTTGAAGAGATATTGGGACGCCGCGACTCAGCAGAATTTACGGCTGGATTTGTATGCCAAAAAGTACAGCACGAACAACCCGACGAAGTACGCAGAATTCTTCATATCGCAGATGTGTCGTTTTAAAGAGCTGGATCAAAAACCTAGTGAACTGGAGCTATGCATTGCTATCGCCAAACAGCTTCCATACGAGATCCAAAGGCTACTAATCTCGGCTAATGCGAAAACGGCTATGGAAATGGAGACAGTTCTAAGGCAACTGGACCTCACCACAGCAAATACTATGCGTCAGAGTCGAACCGTGGAACAAGTCCACGTGACCAACACACAGACTGACCAACAGCAAGCTCCAAGGAACAACAAGGCCACGAGCACAGAAACTTTAGATTCCTATGGACGGCAATGGGAACAGGAACCCAGAAAATGGCAGTCAAGGTACAAAGGAAATGCTAATAAAGCAGGAAGAAGTCGAAGTTCGTGGAATAAACACAATAACAGGGGCAAACCGTACCATAACAATGGAGGTAATAATGGCCAGGAAGGCAATAATAGAAATTGGAGACCCCAAGAGAGAAGAAATAACTTCGATGACGAGGCAGAAGAGCGATATCATGCTTCTTTGCGATACCTCGAAGAAAGGGGAGATGAGCCCCAGAAATCACAAGTCCGCTGGCAAGAAGTCATGCAGAACAGGACATCGCCAGACAGATATGGAGATGGAGCTAAGAGTTTGGAACTACAGCGCAGCGAACAGGAGAGAAGGAACTCCAAAGGGGCGGGCGCTGAAGAAAAAAAAAAACGCCAAAATTAGAAGAGCTCGAGACTGATGGATGGAAGTCTATTAACATCATCAATTGGATAGCCAAACCAGAAGAATTGATTGAGGATACAGGAGGACCACAGGTCATGGTCAAGAGAGAATTGCCTATTATAATTGTGAGAGTGGCAGGATTAAAAGTCAGAAGTCTGCTAGACACAGGATCAACAGTGAGCCTGATGACACAAGCTCTATATAATGAAATAGCCCGGAGAGAGAACATTTTGAAGATACCGATCTCCAGTGTCAAAATTAAAGGGGTAATTCCAGACAGAACAATGATATGTAAATACCAGGTATTCCTAGATTTACAGATAGGAGGCTCTATTTTCTCACAGAGTTTTCTGTTAGTAAACAAACTACCTTATAACCTACTTATTGGGGCAGAGTTTATAAGGGAATACAGAGTGATAATTGACCTAGCACAGGACAGGGTTATGTTCCATGTGAATGAAGAAGCTGAAGGCTTAGAGGTCGCACTCAATGAAATTGAACCAGGATCCAGTGAACAAGTATGGCATACATACAGAGATGTGGCTGATGAAGAAGTGTTAGCCATTGAGCAGTTAGAAGCGGAGCTCAAAACACTAGCCACAGACTTGGAAAAAGATCTGGAACCCAAATTGGAAGAATACATTTCGGAAAAGCTAGAAGAAGCGAAAATTGGGCTAAAAGAGAAGGAAAATTTAAAGCAGTTATTGCTGGAACAGAAGGAAGTCTTTGATTCGAGACCTGGTCGGATAAAGAACTTCACTTATGCTTTTCAAGTCAGTGATTGGACACCATTTAGGCAGAAACCCTACCCTATAGCTGAAAAGCATTATGCTAAAGTAAAAGAGGCAATTCAGGAGATGTTGGAGGCCGGCGTTATTGAGAAAACACCTACGCCTTATGTAAGTCCATTGGTAATTGTACCAAAGACAGACGGATCTGTCAGAGTCTGCTTGGACCTGAGACGCTTAAATTTGAGAGTTATTCCGGAATTTGACCAAGTGCCACCTATTAAAGAGATCCTCAGGAAGTTTAAAGGGAAAACTATATTCTCAAACTTGGATATCACATCCAGTTTCCACCATCTTGAATTAGAGAAGAAAACTAGTCTGTTGACAGGATTTATGTTTGATCAACATACATTCACATTTTTAAGGCTACCTTTTGGGTTGAAAACAGCTGGTTCAGCCCTGATAAGAGCGTTAGATCGCAATCTATCAGATGAGGTTAAAGAGAGTACCATCAGATATGTAGACGACATTCTACTCACATCAGAATCTCTGGAGGAGCACATGAGAGACCTGAAGAAGTTGCTAGATGACCTTCGAGAGGCTAACTTTAAGGTCAATATCAAGAAATCGCACTTCTGTCAGAGGGAAGTTAAATTCCTAGGGCATGTTATTGATGCAAATGGAGTGAAGCCTAATCCAGATAAATTGGAGGTAATTCGGAATTTCCCTCGACCCACGAAAGTAAAGCACGTCCGACAGTATTTGGGAGTAATTGGATTCTTTTCGAACCACTGCCCAAACTATACTGCGACAGTAGCACCACTGCAGGACCTATTGAAGAAAGGCGGCAGATGGAATTGGACGGAGCAATGTCAGGAAGCATTCGTGAGGTCAAAACAAATGCTTTTGGAATATGTGAAACTGGGATACCCAGATTATGCCCAGAAGTTCATCATACAGACGGATGCATCACTTATTGGGATTGGAGCGATGCTATTCCAGGAAAATGTTGACCAGCCTGAGAAGAAAGTTTTTATCGCCTTTATAAGCAGAAGACTGAGAGCCCATGAGAAAAATTACACGATCACAGAGATAGAATTGCTCGCAATTTTGTACGCGTTGCAATCGTGGCACAAACTCGTGTACGGCTTCCGAATAGTTCTGAGAACAGACCATAAAGCTTTAACATTTTTGTTAAAGACAGATTTGTCTAGTCAGAGATTGACAAGATGGTCCCTGTATATCCAGCAATTTAATGTGGAAATAGAATACTGTCCAGGGAAAGAGAATGTAATACCGGACATATTAAGTCGTTACCCTAGAGAAGAAGAAGTACTAGCGGTCCAGATTGAGAATCGAGATCAGAAGACGTTGGATGATTTAAGGAACATTACCAACCTACAACGCGAAGACCCATGGTTGAAGATGATAATCGATTACTTTGAGGGACGATTAGCAAGGGGAACTGCGATATACAGAGAGGCGGAGGCATTGGCAACAGATTATGTATGGTATAATCAGATATTACACAAGTGGGACGATGTGGATCACACACGTCAAAGGATTGTAATTCCTGCATCTTTGCAGAGGAGGTTAGTATGGCTAGCCCACAGAGCATTTGGCCATCCGGGGATAGATAAAATCTGTGCTCTGTTGAAGGAAGCATTTACTTGGCCAAAATTGAGAGAAACGGTGAGAAATGCTATTAGAACATGTGATCTTTGCCAAAGGGTAAAGCCGAATCCCTTTTTAATGAGGCAACGACCTATCCCGTTGTTACCAGAGAAGCCAAGGCAGCTATTGAGTATCGACAACTTTGGACCATTGCCTAGAGCACGTAGAGGCAATAGACACATTTTTGTAGCCATGGATGTATTTTCGAAAATGGTGGTGTTGTGCCCCATTCAAAAGACAAGTTCAAAACAGGTCTTGAAGCGCCTGAAAGAGAGAGTTATTCCGATTCTTGGGAAGCCGGATAACATTCTCTCGGACCACGGAAGTTGCTTTACTAGTGCAGAATTTCGTCGAGAACTGGAAACTCTAGGAATTAGGCAGATTTTATCTACCATTCGCCATCCTGAGGCAAGTCCCGTTGAAAGAGTAATGAGAGAGATCCAGAAATACATGAAGATCTACTGTTCTGAAGCGAATTGGCGTTGGATTGACTTTCTAGAAGTAATTGAATACTGTATAAATAATACTGTACATGAGGCGACAGGTCAGGTTCCCGTTACTCTACATCTGGATCAGAGACCAGAGAGACCGTGGAATGGTGTTATTCCATTACCAGTAGACGCACAGCCCGGTAGAGAATTGAGGATCCAACGAACCTTTGAATATCTCAAAGCACAGGCGGAGAGACGTCAGAGAAGGAATCGTGCGAAGAGGTATCATAAACCGCTTCTCGTGGGACAGAAAGTTTTAATTAAGAAACCCGCCAGTTCAGATCCAGAGGCACGGAAGTATAAAAAGTTCATTTTTGCTTACCACGGCCCGTTCGAGGTGATAAGAGACCTCCAGAACAATGCATACAGGTTAAGGCATTTAGAGAATGGAAACGAGGTCGTTATGAACATAGCCAACTTAAAAATTTATTACTCGCCAGAAGAATTCGATGAACCAGAAGAAGAATTAGTAACGCACACCCAACTCAACGTGGAGAGCGGAGGCAGCCAAGCAGGCAGACCTGAAAGTTGGAACGGCGAGACGGGACGAGAAGCAGACAGTTTACCCAGTGTAAGCGGAGAGCAGAAAGAATGCCAGTGTTTGCGAGAATTCTATGAAGAAATGGTCAGAGTGGCCAGAGAGGTTGAGGCTGTAAACGCGACCCTTCGCAGGGAGAATAGACAGCTCAGAAACAAGGCCGAGTGTGGAAGGGGGAACACTACTAACCCACTCGTAGCCAGACAAGGTGAAGGACCCCAGACGTAAACACAGACGGTGGTCGACAGTCAGCTGGTTACTTATATAAGCCACTTGCATTGGACTTTTATAAGTTTTGCAAGGGGAACATGAACCCGATGGGGTTATGCTGACTGGAATCGAACATGGTTCTCAGAGACTGTGATCTCAGTAAAAAGGTTCCACCAGGAAGCGAACCAGAGATCTGTACAGGGAGTTTCTTGGTAAAAACCCCTCGAAAGAGATGTATATTTAATCACTGGTGTGATTTTTGATGAAATGGCATTATTTAGTAAAATAATGTAGGAAATAATGAGCAGATTATATCATTATAAGACGATTTGGTGTAAGCTATTGGAGGTTTGAAGCACAGAGGAGGGCAGAGCTGACATTTACTAATCGGCCCAGAATTGTGGATTGGTCCCAGTGGAGCCACGTCCATCTCTGTCACCCCATTATGTCGTCAGGAGCAGGGGAGAGGCCTGAATAATGACATAGTTATTCCCCGACGGAGAATAGATTTGGAGTAGGGGCGGAGAAATGCCCAGAAAAATCATTGATTACTCGTGATTGGAGTAACGAATCGAGATGAGAGTTGCACACAGGTGAATATCTTGGCAAGAAGATAATTTTAGAGTCTTTTACCTGCGAAATTGGTGCATATTTAGTGATGTGCGTAAGGACTGTAAAACGACCATTGTTCGCGGATGGATGTGAAGATGTTGCCGGGGATTTCCCGATTAGGTAGCGTCCCACGCCATGGAGAAAGGAATTAATATTAATTAATTGAACGAGCGATTCCTTTGCACACAGATAGTTTTGGGACCTGTGAAGAGAGAGGAACACAATGATCATGGTTTGAAGACCGGAATCATGCTGTGAGAGGAGCCAAGATTACGCGGGAAGATGTTGCTCTACTTTCTGTGGAAATCCGATATAAGGGAGTAGACCCCAGGAGGAGCCCTCTGTTCTATCTCAGCTATGCTCAGTTGTTACTCAGTTGTAAGCCAGTCGAGACGCAGTCAAGCTCAGTCTACATGCCGCCAAGCGCAGTTACAGCCAGTTACAGTTTTACTCAATTGTCAATTGTAGCACAAGGGAAATAAGTTGCAATCAGTATGCAGCAAATATGCAGCAGTACGAGACAGCGTGTAAGCCGCAGACAGAAGTCTTCAAATAAGCTACGTGCAGTCTTCGAGTGAAACTTCAGTCAGCTACAGCCAGGTTGAAGCAAGTTCGTCAAGGCAAAACGCATGACGGAATCTATTCATCAAGACGCCGAACAAAGACTGGTATGTGTAAAAGAAACAGTAAATATGCTTGTATGAATAATAGTCGTGATACAGGCATAATCAGCAGCGCGAACTATGACGTGTTCAGTTACGAAGCACCGTATAGACTAGCGGTAGAACTATTGTATCTAATTATTTGTGAAAGTGTTGAACTTTATTAAGCGCAATGTGTATAGTATTAACTAATCGTATATGTGTAACTACGATAGAATGCGCTAAAGAAACTCTACTAAGTGTTTGGTATTGCCATGAGAGTACCAGATGTTAACGCTCATGTTTGGGAGCCAGCGTATTGATGTAACGCAGGACGCTTACTGTAGGAGTAATGATCGTCATAAAACTGTTGGAGAGTTCCGAGAGCAGATAACCAGACTTTCAATCAGGAGTTGGTAACGTAAAATGCCGTCGACACCTGCAATTTCGATCTCTGCTAGGGAATTTCAGCATTGAAGTGTGTATAAAGTGACGAGTGTTCAGTGTAATGTATATGTAAAAATATCATTTAAAGTAGTGTTTGATGAAGTGTTTCACATGTTTGGGGAGTGATAACTTCCTGAAAGGTATGCAACGTGTCGTGTTGGTGATAGAAATTATGTGTAATCAAATGTGTGTAAACAAGAGAAATATGTCGCGTTAAACCCATTATGGCGGGCGACATGGAAGAATATGATTGGTTGGAGCCACCTTAGATGCCTATAGAGATGTAAGTACCCCACAAATTATGGTTATGATCATGTAGAAGTATGGACCGCTGCATGTCTGTGATTCCGTAAAGGTATGGTGAATTCCTTATAGATGCCAGTAAAAGTCAGTTAGGAGGCTGATCCTCCATGTTTAATCAGTAATGAGTTGATTTTGATAGAGTTGAAATGTTGATTTGCATCATTAAGTGGAGTAATTATTCCCACTATGAATTAAGAATGGCAATCAGTTATGTAAATGCAACGAACGCGATTGTTCGAGTTTAAAACGTTTAGCTATGTCGAAAAATTTTGGTAATTTATGTGAGAATAATAATAAATGATGATTTTGGTCATTTATGTCAATGAGATTTACAATAATAATAATAAATAATGATTTTGGTCATTTATGTCAGTGAGAAATGATGATATAATAATAATGGTTATTAAGAGTGTGAATGAACACATCAGGAAACAAATAAATGTTGTAAGCGAGAATTATTAACGCTAATTGCAAGACTTATCAATCTAAGCAGGAAGATGTTACAGTGAGATTACATTACAGTAACTATAGAAAGAAGTTTATATCAGAATATTGCATATATTCGGTAATGATACCAGTAATGAAAGAGCTTTTAGTGAATTGAATTTGCAGCTTAATTGAGAAGCTTATAGAGTAAATGTTAGATTTCTCTTAATATTATAGGTCGGAGTGTCGTAGCATGGAGCATTAGGGGCCAGATAGTCTATTCTACGTATGAATTCTCCTATGTCGTGGACATTGTTGGAGATATTATTTATTCCAGAGTTCTAGTGAATGGACCCTAACTCTGAAGAAAGGATTGAAATGTGTTCCGGATTGGAATCTTGGTAAGAGTCGAGGAAACAAGGACACCTCGCAGCTCTATGATTTCCCGAGAACTTATTGATGAGTTATGTACGCTCATGGGCAGCGAAAACTCATGGCGACAGTGGTTTTGTGCGCCTATATTGTACTTGAGACATCGGTCACCGCCAGGCTCATGCATTGCGAACCCCGAACCTTCATGTTGAATGGACCCATGTGAGGCCATTAATTAATCATTATCCTTGACGTAGGAATAATTACAAAAGCTCATTCAATACCTGTTGGCATAATAGTCAATTAAGATCCTTTGGGAACATGTGTGTCGGTTAGGACACAGTATTTGTCTTGTAAATCTCCACTGCTTAGAGAGAGGGAGGCTTTCAAACTTTTAGGAAGGTCGAGATAATTGGTGAAACGACCCATTCCACTTTCTATTGTGTAGCGACTTCCTTAGCCAAGGGTCGGTGCCAGCCACTCGGACCGCTCAGGCAAGTTATAAAGGGAAGAGATTCTAGACCTTGTTAAAATGACATATAATGCAAGATTGTTATGTTGAGTATTAGAGCCATGTGGTTTGTGAACACATGGATAATTATAGTTCATCCTGATGGTTCATTATTCTAGCTATCTGACGAATAGTTACATGATATATTTGTACTGTCACTGGAACCAAGTCATGTAGTTGGTGACTAGATGCCAATCGCCATGAGCGCGAGGTAGTCTATCGTACAATCCGACATAAGCTATAACGTAACGTTTTATCTAGGAATCACAGACAGCATGCGGTGAAACCATATAATTGGAGGATGTGTAGGGGGTAGCTTACATAATTATGGAGTTGCACGTGGATTTTGGTGCAACGTCCAAATAGGTAAATGCATGCAAAGCATTTCATTGGTGAGAAGAAAAATATTAAAACACGCACGGCACACATAATTGTTTAACATAAAGAGGTTTAAGGAATAATCCTTGTTGTAATATTAAAGAAGTCACATTGTATGACTGTTATGTTAATGTACAGTTTGTTTTGAAGTCGTAGGTGCATCAGCGCACTAGTATATCCTTGTGAAGTTCACAGAAGGGTAAAGCATTATGGCTAGGTATGACTTTGTTGTGATTTCATATTTGTTTACTTGTGGATTGTGGAAGTAAAAAAAATTTTGTTTGCTTTTATTTTATGCTTTTTGGGTATTGTTTTGTGTTTGAAGCCATGATTTATTTTACTGGATTAAAGTTTTAGAATAGAGTTGTGCTTTATCATTGTAGAGTTGATACCTTTTAGCCTCAAATCCAAAATATGCACTGCTAAATTGGGGTTACCGTACACGCCTGAGAGCTGATGCTAGTTGGAGGCAGATGCATATTATCCACCGAGATTACTCACATGGGTACAATATATCACCGGGCAAGTGAAGATTTTTTTTCTAATTCACTAAATTTGTCAATTTTTGTATACTTAGAAACGTTCCACATATTCTTATAATTCCAAAAACATTTTGCTCATCCCTTGGCGTAAGGGTTGGTCGTATCAAAATACATTTTAGACAAAAAAATTTGGTAATTTTTAGCGGACTGTTGAACATTTTACACTGTTTGGATATTGTGCCTTTAAAGGGAGGTATGATGTTTTCTCTCTCAAAACTCAATTTTGTCCACCTCTTTGGTCAATTGTTGGTGCTATCAAAAAGCATTTCTGAGATAAGATTTTGGGTCTTATCCAAATAATAATACGAACTTTGAATGGATTCGATTTTTCATATGTTAAGAAGTTATGGCGATTTTTCCAGTTTTCGAAAAACGGCTCCCCATTTCCACTCCGTTGTTCCGAGTTTGCCCATTTAAGGAGCTCAACCGAGATTTTGAAAGGTTAGATTTTATGTATAAACTTTGGAACTGACGGTGATTTTAGGGTATTTGGGATGTGAAACGTGATGATATGTCGAAATTTTCCGGATGTCGCAACATGGTATCCATTGCAATACAGTAGGTAGCTTAGGTTGGATCCTCAAGGGGCTGCGACAACGTGGTCATGTAGCCTCGTGTATAGTTCATCTACTGTAAGTTTGCACGTTTTTGACAGTTCTCGCGGGAACCAACACTCCTACAGAACATATCAATTCGCCTCTACCACGTGCATTGCAGCCAATCAGCTATCATCCACATAGCAGCCAGCAATGGTCGCTGTAATCCGTCAAGGTGTCCACAGCTGTTATGAGTTGCCTAAACCTACATTCATCTCGCAATATGAATTCATTGACCTTTTTAAAGGAAACTTGTATTTCTTTGTGACATTTATCAAATAATCGTTCTAACAGCACACTCACTGACGGCTCGCTGACAGAATAATGTTACATCATTGGACGCGCTATGAACAAGACCTTGGCTATGACAGAGCAGCTGATAACTTAAATGTGGGAGTGGAATTATTTTAGGCCATCATTTCACAGCTCAAGGAAAATGCTTACTAAGGTATGGTGTAAGATGTCCTTAAGACGAAACGATCATTACTTGACCTGTTGGATTGATATTAAAATAAAACGTACGAAACATTTCACTATGTAATTAGGCCTACACAACAACTCATATTTTAGGCCTACGGTACTTTTTTGCACAAATCATGCCATATGAAAGTTATTCACCAGGCCAATGTCCTTGGGGAATTCAATAGTTCTGCTGCCTTTTCTTTTACCTTCAAAAAGAGAGAAATAAAATAAATATCTTGAACAAGAAATTCCTTATCTGCATCCGACTCGATATTCAAAACAAAGATGTCCGACCTGGAGACATCTCAGGCTACATATTTACTCAATATTTAAGATACCCACTATATATTTATCTGAAAAGTACCGGGTGAGTTACCCGTGGTCGTTACGGCATGACTGCTGGCAGTCACTCACATCCGGGAGGCGAGGAGGTTCGAATCCCCCCGCCGGCAACCTTGAAGATGGTCTTCTGTGGTTTCCCATCTTCCTTCCAGGCAAATGCCGGGGTTGGTCCCTAACTATAGGCCCCAGTCGCTCGCTACCTTCGAACTCCTCGACCTTCCATTCCAACTTTCCTCCCCAACGGTACTTGTAGCTCACCCATTGGGTGTCCGTCTCGAAGCAGCTACAAAACTGGCGAGCCGAACATGTCCTCGGAAACTCTCGGCACTAAAAGCCATACGCTAAATAAAATAAAATAAAAAATCTGAAAAGTGAACACGCGTTCATATGGAAATAATACGTTCAGACGACTTTGCGCATTATTATCAATTATAATAATTATCATTTAAAATTCTGTAATTAACACGTTATTTTCTCAGGCGGATGAACACAGTAAAGCGTCCTTTACCAACCACACGCCCATGCCACGAGCACGTGGTAGTTCGATTTGATAATGCAACTTTTCAGTCTGGCCGACAGAATATGTTGCCAATATATTCAGAATTACTGGAACAAGCGAAAAAATAACCTGAAAAAACTTAAATGTGAATAATACTTGTATATATTTGTTATGGACTACAGGTTATAAATTGAGTCTTTCCTTATGAAGGTTGGCAACCCTAGCTGTCAAAAAAGTGCAAACTTACAGTAAATGAACTATACTTTGGGTGTGTGTAGAATCTGTCTGATAACCGGTGTTAATTGAGATGGCTGTATTAGTGTGTGGCATCTGTTTTTAATTCAAGTAAGGACTGCAACCATTGCATTTTCAAGTAGTTCCTATTTTGCCGCCAAACGCCACCGTCAACGACTACTAGTTCAGTACTTGGTTACTTGATGCCACCGCAGTCGGCTCCTGACGACGAACGTTCGAACCTAAGATCGTTTGTCAAAATTTAACCTATAATTTAGCTTCACACAAGTGTAATTCGTGGAAGGTTCTTTAACATGCCATAAATCTATGCAATGAGACCGCTGGCTTTACTTCCCATCCGAATAAAGGCGTACTGAGGGATTTTTAACGCTCATAAAAAATCCGACGACCTCGGCCGGGTTTGAACTCGCGATCTTGGGCATAGAAGCTCAGCATGCTACCAACTACGCCACCGAAGCCGCTGACTAGCTTTCTATATCTCCGAAACTGTAACTGATATCATCCTGAAATGTTATGTAGTGATAGAGAATGCTAAGGCAATTCACCTATGAGTCGTTTAGCACATTTTACTCTGGGACATATTTATATGCGACCTTAATAAATGAAGCTTGCCAAAATAAAACAAAAATGTAAATCCTTCGAAATCCTGGTTCTTTCAAAGTAAGAAATATATGGAGCTACTGAAAGGATTTACAGCCCACAAAAAGATCGTACCATTAGGCTGCTTCCTAACATGACGTCATTCCCTACCGCATATTTACTCTTAGGATGGGGCAGAAGACACCAAAGTCTCGTAAGCTCATTTGCAATGTTCCCGTATCACAATAGGGGGCGGTAGAGTCTTTACTCATTAAAACTGAGCATACTGTACGCAAGCATATGGCCTGGATTTCGGTGGTGAAATATTGTTTTTTTCGGACTGGAGAAGACTTTATCATGTTGGAAATAGGATTATTCAGTTTACATTGACTATTATGACTCAATATCTCATTAAATGACGAAAGAAAGTTGATATCAATCAGAGGAAGACGTTTGTTTGTCTGTACAGCACTAGGATACACATTCCCTAACAAAAGTTTAAGACCGTTGAGTTATCTCACATAAAACAAGTAGTTCCGTGAAGAACTATACAGCCTATCTTCAATATCCTACTCATGTCAATTGCCTCTATCAATATACAAAATTTCAGTTTGATTGTTGTAAAAGGTTCGTAGACATTGAGAACCGTCTAAATATTTCAGATGGTCGCCATGTTGGATTTTTATTTATGTACTATTACATGAAGATTATTGTGTACGTGTGGTATTCAAACGCCAATGCATGATTAGGACACATGAAGTAAAAACGAGATTTTAAAATTTCGCACAGCTGCGATCTCGTGGTTATGGAAACAATTGAAATAAACTTGATGCCAGTGGATTAACATTTGTATAAGCATTTACTGTACAAAGTTCCACTGCACTCGGATGGTTAAATCGCGAGAAACGTTCACTTAAATATTTATACTTCGCGTCGCCGCCATGTTGGATTTGTGCTCACCAGGTTATTGAAAGTCCTATAGATGAACTTGTGTTCATAGCTTCTATGAACATAAAAAAATCAGTTTGATTGCTGTAAATGATTCGTAGATACTTAGAACCGTCTAAATATTTCAGATGATCGCCATTTTGGATTGTTGTATGTATAGGCCAGTTATGTACCACAAAGAAAAATTATTGCGTAGCTTCATTATTCGAACTTTCACTTCGATCGCAAGATTGTGACACAAGAAACAAAAACTTAATTTTAAAATTTCGCACAGCCGCCATCTTGAGGTTATGTAAACAATCGAACTAAATTAGATGCCAGTGCATTACAATGTGTATAAACATTTGTTGTACCAATTTTCATTGCGTTTGGATGATTACATCGCGAGAAAAGTCCATTTAAAACTTTCAACTTCGCTTGGCCGCCATGTTCGTTTTGTAGTTAACAGGTTTTTGAAAGTCTCACAGGTGAACTGCTAGTAGTGCCCTTTATCTCCGTACAAAATTTCAGGGTGATATCAGTAGTAGTTTCGGAGATATAGAATGCCGATGAAATATTTCGCACAGCCGTCATGTTGAGGTTATGTAAACAATCGAACGAAATTAGACGTCGGTGCATTACAATGTGTATAAACATATACTGTACCAAGTATCATAGCGTTTGGTTGGTTAAATCGCGAGCAACGTCTATTTTAAAGTCGCAACTTCGCTTGGCCGCTATGTTGCTTTTGTAGTTACCAGGTTTACGAGGGTCTGATAGGTGAACTTCTAGTAGCTCCCTTGATCACCGTACACACTTTCAGGGTGATGTCCGTAATAGTTTCGGAGATATTTAATGCTGGTGATATATTTCGCACAGCCGCCATGTTGGATTGGGGAGACGTAATACAATTTGAAGGGCACAGTCGGGGTCGGCCAAAATGGTGCTATGACCTAACCGATTTTCATTGAAATCGTTCCGGCCGTTTAGAATTTATTAGGGGGGGGGGGGGAGACAGACACACGGACAAAGGCTGATCTCATAAGCCTATTTTTTTCATGAATTGAAAATAGGCTAAATATCCTGGTCATACACTTTTTCCCCAATGTTTGCATGATTATTTAGGTAATAACAAGGCCTCATATGCATATGTTTAAATAGTAATCACTTACCGTTACAATTCTTGCGCGGTAGAAGTGTCCATTGTTTTCTCAACAGCTGAAGCAGGTCACATAAGTGGCGCGACAACCTTAGCACGTTCCCAGCCGATGACAGTGCAGCAATGAATGAAGTAAGATTGTCGCTTGAGCAACGCAAGGCCTGATTGAAGTGGTACTGGAAGTACGAAAACATGATGGAGGTACAACGGCAATGGCATAATATGTACGGAACTCAGCCACCAACACGTACAACAATTTATCGTATTCGGGGTAAATTTGAAGCCGACGGTACTGTTCGGGATGTGCATAAGGAAAGGTCTGGCCGACCAAAAACATCGGCAAGTCCAGCTTCCAGCACTGCTGTGTTGCAACATTATACCAGGTAACCTAAAAAATCTGTGAATCCGGGTGCACGCGAAAGCGGGGTAAACCGATCAAGTGTACGACGAATGCTGAAAGCTGCAAAAAGGAAGGTGTACATTCCAAGATCGCTGCACGCTATGAACGAGGACGACCCGGATCGAAGGATTGAGTGCTGCGAGTGGTTTGGAGGCATGCTTCGTGAGGATGAACAGTTTGCAGGGTCTGACGAGGCACAGTTCAAACTGAACGGTACTGTAAACCAACACAACTGCGTGTAATGGGCTCCTGAAAATCCTCACGTTCACGTGGACAAACATGTTAATTTGTCGGGTGTTAATGTGTTGTGTGGTCTGTGATCGCGCGGTTTGATTGCCCCATTCTTCTTTGTAAGTACCGTAACTGGTGAGGTGTATCTTCATATGCTGCAAACAGCGATTTTACCTGCCATCCGAGAGGTGTTTGGAAATGAAAGATTTTACCTACAACAAGATGGCGCTCCGCCTCACTACCACAGAGATGTCAGAGCCTACTTGGATGATAATCTACCTGGGCGATGGATAGGTCGGAGAGGAGCTGTCGAGTACCCAGCACTGTCTCCAGACCTTACACCTCTTGACTTCTACCTTGAAAAATGAAGTTTATCAACAGAAGTTAGCTACACTGAACGAGCAACGAGAAACCATCGAGGGGTCCCGTGCGACTATCACACCGGAAACACTGACAGCCGTAGTTCAGTCAGCAGTTCCGCGGCATTGACGTTGTTTGGCTGCTAATGGGGGTCACTTTGAACACATGAAATAACCTCCGCCCCCGTGCTAAGATTGTAACCGTATGCCATTTTGTTCCATAGATATTAACTATCAAAGCGTGCCTACAGTTTTCTGGACCCCTCTGTACATGATCAATCAAGTTGATTAACAACGGAATTGAGACAATGATAAAATTCTATCTGAACAACCTATCACGTGATATCTCTCACAGTGTTTCTCACACATACGACAAACACAGTCTGCTCATGAAATCGTATGGTCCTACAACACTTGTGATGGAAACCATGCACTGCAAATCTGGTAACAAGATGTCTGAGCTGATAATTTGCTTCTTTGCAGTCCATCGTTATCAAGCCATTCGTGGTGAAAAATTCCATCAAAAGATATTTTTTCTTTGCTATGTGTCCTCTGACTACCTCTTAGAAGACCGGCGTGAGCGCAAGTACTGCTCGGGTCTAAGCTCTATGAACTTGCGGGGTGAAGAGCAGAGGCAGGGAAGGAGCAGGCGAGAAGTGAGAAGCTTGTCAACAGCCCACCGCTTTACCTGGTACTTCCGTCTATTCCAATACTGCTAACATAGGATCTTTGCTCAAACCACTGTGGTGTGGCGAACGAGTGAGTGAGTCACCGACCTATGTATTTGGTTCTGTTACTACGCAAGGACCGGACTGGGAAGCCGCCTCATCTATCATCATAAACGTCAACGCTCCACATTCCTGTCAGGTCCACGGAGGTTAGAACCGAGCAGTAGCATTTTCAAGCGTAGATCTTCTAATAGCACAGTTTCTTTCGATAGTTCGTAAACTATTCTAGATATTATGGCATATTGTTTTCTACGGCCAGCGAATTAAAACTCAACAATTTTTCTAGGTCTGTGCTGTGTCTTGTGTGGGGTTTCGCCTAGGACACCAAGCTGGCTCATCAGCGGTCTCTTGGTATCCCCACCTGGACCGCCACAGGAGTAGCGATCTGCACCCTACCTCCCTTTTTAGAAAGCGCACCAGCGCTACTTTATTGCGAGAACTAAACGCTCAAGCGGCCTTAACCTCCCTATGAAGGCTTTCAAAAAGATGCTATATTGGCTTTCAGTCAAGACACACAAGACACAAGACACGGCACAAACCTAGAAGAATTGCTGAGTTTTCATTCACTGGCCGTGAAAGCCAATAAACCATCTGTTTGGAAGCCTTCATAGGGCGGTTAAGGCTGCTTGAGCTTTTAGTTCTCGAGGTAAACAGGTGCAGTTGCACTTTATATAAAGGGAGGTAGCTCGTAGTTCGCTACTCCTGTGGGGTTCCGGGCGGGGACACCAAGTGCCCGCTGATGAGCCAGATTGGTGTCCTAGGTGAAACCCCACACAAGATACGGCACAAACCTAGAAAAATAGCTGAGTTTTAATCTAGATCTTGTATGCCTGGATCATTTAATGGTTGTTTTTAAAAAGCGCGCTTTAACCTTTTCCACCGTCCTTAGGTCGGTTGTCATCAGCCTATCCCAAGTAATCTCTATCCCGTAAGTTAGAATAGGAATAAGTTTGTCATCGAAAAAGCCATGGAAGTCTTTATAGATAGTCTGTTGAGAAGTTTAATGCCGTATATTGCTTTTACAACCGCAGTAGCTCGTAATTTTATGTGTATCCTATAGGGGTGTACCGTAGTCTGTAGGGCTAAGTTTGTTTGTTCGAGAAATAATGATTACTGCGATTTATGAAAAATCGAAGTTAGACTGTAACTGGAGTAAAATAAACATAATAATACTTTTATGTTCGACCCTGACTACTATATGTCAGAAAACTGTACTATAATGAGGCTCATTATGACACTATTTTTCATTATGAAACAGTTTCTCCCACCAATCAGAGCTCAAGAAACAGTTGTTTGACCAATTAGATAATTAGATGCGCTGAGTTCCACGGCCTTCTAATTTAAATTTCACTGCCTGGCCTAGTGTCATAGTAGGGTAATCGAGGAGGCCATGGTCAAATACGAGGCATTCTCTGCGTCTCATGCGCTCTGTTCAGTACATAAAACTGGCGAAATCTCAGCAGATATTTATGAATATTTATGTTCGAACATAAAATAGTTATAATAATTATCGTCGATCATAAACAGTCGTATGCAACTCGCCTATAATGGTAATTAAGACACTCGTATGGAAATGCTTTAATTATTGCCATTATAGGCTCGTTGCATAATGTACTATTATTGCTGCCAAATAGCCATAAAAAGAAAGGTTAAATACACTAAAATTGCGTGCCGGTGACTATTTGGGACTCTTTCAGTCCCACATTTCATATGGGCTGCTTTATGGGGACACTCACCGTATGTCCAAAATGTGTCACTGATACAGAAGAAGATTGTTCGTGTAATGTGTAAATACGATCCTAGAGAGCACCGTCGTCCCTTTTTTATTTGACTTAACATATTAACAATTGCAAATATATATATTTTCATCTTGTTACTGTTTGTCAAAAGCAGCTTAAGTGAATTTATCACTAGTGAAAACATACACCATTACATCACTCGAAATAAAGGAAACATTGATATCGCAAGCCATAGACTGGCCAAAAACTGGTAGCTCACATAAAGTAAATGGCATACATTGTTTTAATAAATTAACACATTCTGCACAGTCTAAGTCCTTCAGTACATTCAAAAGATAACTGTACAACTGGGTGTTAGAAAATCCATTTGACACTGGTAACGAATTCTTGGATATAAACATTGTTAATATTGATTTTTAATAACTGTATATTGAGGATACTAATAAAAAATACTGTACCACGAATGACGAAACCTATTTCATGTAAATGATCAATGGTGAATAAAATATTCTTATCAGCAGATACGCTTCGAACTTCTGCGCTCAGTTTAGTGTATTCTACAGCTGAATATTGTGCGCCGGTATGGATGAACAGCCCCCACGTAAAGAAGGTAGACACTTAGCTCAACATAGCCATGAGAACCATCTCCGGTTGTATAAGAACTACTTCACTCTACTGGCACCCAACACTGATCCACATAGCCCCTCCGGTGTTAAGAAGACAAGATGCACTGAGGAAGGAATAATCTAAAATAATAAACAACCCTGCACTTTCAATCCATGACTACATTCCCACTCTGGCAATAAACCGGCTCCGGTCCATGAATCTACCCTTGCGACTGGCTCAACAGCTTGCTGATAGTAATTTCAACATTGCAGCTAAATAGCGCGAAACATGGACTAGAGATGCCCCACAGCGTGACCTCATTGATCCTGTAAAGAAAATCAAGGGCTTTGAACAACCGCTACATGTATGGAAGATCATTAACCGCATCCGTACCGGACATACAACCTGCACAAATGGGAAGCGGCCAGATCTCTGCTGTGATTGTGGTGCATCAAGTCAGACCATCAGGCACATTGTGGAAGATTGCAAAATAAGAGGATACCTAGGTGACCCTATCGACTTTTTTCAGTGCTACTCCATCTAGCCTGGACTGGATAAATAGACTAGACATAAGGTTATAGGTCGATATCTGTGCTTGTATGTATTTTTATATTATTATTGTGTTTCTTGTGTAATGCCATACACTAAATATTTTTTTTAAAATCTTGGTTTGCATAATCTTTAATTGATTTTATTACTGTGGATGTAACGGCTATCAGTAACAGTGACATAAGTAAAGCCTTACTCTGCTGAAGGTTAACTTATAAAGGCTTTAAGCTGTTGAATAATCGTTGTTCTTTTATTGTTGATTTTTTACCCATAACGTTTGGCACAAACTGAAGTAGAAATAGAATCTTACTATAACATGGCCTTGAAGAACCACAATGCATCGTGAGACATTTGTCGGATTTCACAACAACACATACATATATTTTATTAACAATTCGTATTTAAGAAATTTATTGCACTTTAGTCAATAACAATACTAATAAATAAATTAATATTAATTACTTAATTAATAAATTGAACAAGACGAATCTCAGAGACTATGTGGAAGAGGAGGCTGACATTCCCCGGACATCTATACAGAATGCACAAACATAGATTAGCAAAACAAATATTCGACTATCTCTGGAAGAAGAAGGCCACTCCAACGTGGACTAAGGAAGCTAGGAAAGATTTAGAAAAGTTGAACATCACAAAGTCTCAGATGCTAGAAAGAATGAATTTAAGAGTAAAGTAAAAACACCTCCTGACGGTCTGACTTTATTTGGGAGACACTGTATATATTATAAGGTGCGTTCAAAAAGTAACGAGCCGGAGGCTGTAATGCGCAAACCGGTGACGACATGGACTAATAGTGACGTGTGTAACGAGGTGTGGTTCTGACCAGAGCGTGGAAGGTCACAGCCCGTCGCTAGAAGGCACGCGTGCACGTCACGTGACGACACAAAGCGAGCAGCATCATGCATCAATCGTCCATCGCTGCCAGTCGCATTGCAAACAGTGACATGGAGGCGTCAAACGAAGAGCAAAGAGGTGTTGTTCGGTTTTTGACAGCGAAAGGAGTAGCTGGAACGGACATTCATCGCCGAATGTCACAAGTGTACGGCGAACACTGCATGTCCCTTGCAAGGGTCAAGGCGTGGCACAAGCGCTTCAGGGAAGGACGGGTGTCGTTAGCCGATGATGCCAGGTCTGGGGCACCCCCTGCATTACCGATGGCAACGTCCAGCTGGTTGATGCACTCATTACCCAGGACCACCGAGTGACAGTGAACGCCATAGCCGCCGTGGTCGGATTGAACGTCGGAAGTGTGCACACCATCATGAAGGAACGACTGCACTTGCACAAAGTGTGTGCCCAATGGGTGCCCCACAGTCTTCAACCTCACCAGGAAGCATGTCGAATGGCCTACTGTCTTGGTCTTGGTTGGACGATTGATGCATGCTGCTGCTCGCTTTGTATCGTCACGTGACGTGCACGCGTGCCCTTTAGCGACGGGCTGTGACCTTCCACGCTCTGGTCGGAACCACACCTCGTTACACACGCCACGAATATCCCATGTCGTCACCGGTTTGCGCATTACAGCCTCCGGCTCGTTACTTTTTGAACGCACCTGGTATTTCTGCAAAATTATTTTTATTAACGTCAAAATAAAGACCAGTGATTAAACCAGAAGCACTGTACACAGCAGAAACCCTAAACATGAATTTCAAAGTCAAAATGGAGAAACTCGAATTAAAGGAAAGGAACATTTTAAGAAAAATCATAGGACCAAAATTTGAGGATAAAAAGATAATACACATAAAAAATGAGACTCTCTAAAAGAAAATTGTAAAACGATCACACACTATGCCAAAAAGGAGGATACATTTTGTCGGCCATCTTCTCTGAATGGCCTCTAATAGATTAACCAAACACATATTTGATTTCTTCGGTAACCTCAAAACAAAACCCACATGGTTTAAAGAAACTAAAAATGACCTAGTAGGATTAAAAATTACAGAAAATTCACTACTCATTAGAAAAGCTAACGTTATTACTAAAGACGAAAATAATTAGAAGGTTCCAAAACAAATCTACACTAAAATACAAATCCATCATTTCGGATGAAGAGAGGAAAAGAAGGTCGGAGAGAATGAAGAGATACTGGGCACTAAGGAAAGAGCAACACACAGAGAAACGATTGATACAACGTACCACAATGGGGGTGAAATGAAAGAAGAAGAAGAATAATAATAAGAAGAAGATAAATATAAAGATAGAGTTAAAGTTAAAGATAAAGATAAAGATAAAGATCAAGATTAAGATCAAGATCAAGATCAAGATCAAGATGAAGATGAAGATGAAGATGAAGATGAAGATGAAGTTGAAGATGAAGATGAAGTTGAAGGTGAAGATGAAGATGAAGATAAAGATGACGATGAAGATGAAGATGAAGTTGAAGATGAAGATGAAGATGATGATGAAGATGAAGTTGAAGATGAAGATGAAGATGAAGATGAAGTTGAAGATGAAGATGAAGATGATTCGTTATAAATTGTTTTTAACTGGTTTTCAAAGATTTTTCATTGACCACCCAAGTATAATATTAACAACAAAGATTTGCTAGTGTCTACTTAAGTTCTTTATAACAACACCGCTGAAGAAGGCCATAATATTGCCGAAACTATTATATTTTATTAAGTAATTAATTTATATTAATTTATAACTAAGTAAAATGCTGCGAGACTTGTCATTAACGCTAAAGGAAACACATTTAAAACTGTATACCTCCAAAACCAAAGTGTTAGTTGTCAACAAATCTAATGAAAATATCCAAGCAAACATCGAGAACAACGGTGAAACCATTCAATAGTACAATCAGTTTTGTTACTTAGGAATCATTGACACTGACCAGAAATCAAAAGGAGAATTTCCCTCCTTAAACAGCCCTTCAGCAATAAGAGACAATTTCTGACAAGCAGGCACATTAGCATTAAAACTAGAAAATCGTTTATCAAAACATTTGTCTGGAGTGTTTTCTTATACGGTTGCAAAACTTGGATTCTAAGGAAACAGGATATACAACGCCTAAAATTGCGAAAATGAAGATGTGGAGAAGGATGCTGAAATTAAGCTGGATGGAGGAACAGACTAGCGAATGGGTCCACAATGAAGTAGACGAAACAAGATAATTGATCACTACTATAGAAAAGAGGAAAGAAAAATTTGTTGGCCACACCCTACGTCATAATGAGGTCCTGACCACCGTAATGGGCACTAAGGAAAGAGCAACACACAGAGAAACGATTGATACAACGTACCACAATGGGGGTGAAATGAAAGAAGAAGAAGAATAATAATAAGAAGAAGATAAATATAAAGATAGAGTTAAAGTTAAAGATAAAGATAAAGATAAAGATCAAGATTAAGATCAAGATCAAGATCAAGATCAAGATGAAGATGAAGATGAAGATGAAGATGAAGATGAAGATGAAGATGAAGATGAAGTTGAAGATGAAGATGAAGTTGAAGGTGAAGATGAAGATGAAGATAAAGATGACGATGAAGATGAAGATGAAGTTGAAGATGAAGATGAAGATGATGATGAAGATGAAGTTGAAGATGAAGATGAAGATGAAGATGAAGTTGAAGATGAAGATGAAGATGATTCGTTATAAATTGTTTTTAACTGGTTTTCAAAGATTTTTCATTGACCACCCAAGTATAATATTAACAACAAAGATTTGCTAGTGTCTACTTAAGTTCTTTATAACAACACCGCTGAAGAAGGCCATAATATTGCCGAAACTATTATATTTTATTAAGTAATTAATTTATATTAATTTATAACTAAGTAAAATGCTGCGAGACTTGTCATTAACGCTAAAGGAAACACATTTAAAACTGTATACCTCCAAAACCAAAGTGTTAGTTGTCAACAAATCTAATGAAAATATCCAAGCAAACATCGAGAACAACGGTGAAACCATTCAATAGTACAATCAGTTTTGTTACTTAGGAATCATTGACACTGACCAGAAATCAAAAGGAGAATTTCCCTCCTTAAACAGCCCTTCAGCAATAAGAGACAATTTCTGACAAGCAGGCACATTAGCATTAAAACTAGAAAATCGTTTATCAAAACATTTGTCTGGAGTGTTTTCTTATACGGTTGCAAAACTTGGATTCTAAGGAAACAGGATATACAACGCCTAAAATTGCGAAAATGAAGATGTGGAGAAGGATGCTGAAATTAAGCTGGATGGAGGAACAGACTAGCGAATGGGTCCACAATGAAGTAGACGAAACAAGATAATTGATCACTACTATAGAAAAGAGGAAAGAAAAATTTGTTGGCCACACCCTACGTCATAATGAGGTCCTGACCACCGTAATGGGCACTAAGGAAAGAGCAACACACAGAGAAACGATTGATACAACGTACCACAATGGGGGTGAAATGAAAGAAGAAGAAGAATAATAATAAGAAGAAGATAAATATAAAGATAGAGTTAAAGTTAAAGATAAAGATAAAGATAAAGATCAAGATTAAGATCAAGATCAAGATCAAGATCAAGATGAAGATGAAGATGAAGATGAAGATGAAGATGAAGATGAAGATGAAGTTGAAGATGAAGATGAAGTTGAAGGTGAAGATGAAGATGAAGATAAAGATGACGATGAAGATGAAGATGAAGTTGAAGATGAAGATGAAGATGATGATGAAGATGAAGTTGAAGATGAAGATGAAGATGAAGATGAAGTTGAAGATGAAGATGAAGATGATTCGTTATAAATTGTTTTTAACTGGTTTTCAAAGATTTTTCATTGACCACCCAAGTATAATATTAACAACAAAGATTTGCTAGTGTCTACTTAAGTTCTTTATAACAACACCGCTGAAGAAGGCCATAATATTGCCGAAACTATTATATTTTATTAAGTAATTAATTTATATTAATTTATAACTAAGTAAAATGCTGCGAGACTTGTCATTAACGCTAAAGGAAACACATTTAAAACTGTATACCTCCAAAACCAAAGTGTTAGTTGTCAACAAATCTAATGAAAATATCCAAGCAAACATCGAGAACAACGGTGAAACCATTCAATAGTACAATCAGTTTTGTTACTTAGGAATCATTGACACTGACCAGAAATCAAAAGGAGAATTTCCCTCCTTAAACAGCCCTTCAGCAATAAGAGACAATTTCTGACAAGCAGGCACATTAGCATTAAAACTAGAAAATCGTTTATCAAAACATTTGTCTGGAGTGTTTTCTTATACGGTTGCAAAACTTGGATTCTAAGGAAACAGGATATACAACGCCTAAAATTGCGAAAATGAAGATGTGGAGAAGGATGCTGAAATTAAGCTGGATGGAGGAACAGACTAGCGAATGGGTCCACAATGAAGTAGACGAAACAAGATAATTGATCACTACTATAGAAAAGAGGAAAGAAAAATTTGTTGGCCACACCCTACGTCATAATGAGGTCCTGACCACCGTAATGGAAGGAAATGTTCTGGGGAAGAAAGGAAGAGGAAGACCGCGGAAGACTCATCTGGATTCTATGATGCATGGACTTCAATTTAAACAGTATGCTGACTTAAAACGTCTAGCAAGTGAGAGACAAATGTGGTTGCAGCGACAAGGCCTGGCCTTTAGATGCTGATGATGATGATATTAAATTTAATAATTGACTAAGTTGCAATAAATTTAATAAATACCCATGGGTGTCCATTTAGATTAAATCGTCAATAAGGAAAGCTATTAGATATCAATAAGTTCACATCACTACGTAGATATTTTAACACACACACATCCGGATTACCCTGATCAATGCTTTGCTTATTTTTTACTAACATTTAATAATGATTATCTCACATCCTAGTAAACATTCTGGTAAAATTTAAATTCAGAATTGTCCTGTACTTCAATTAGGAACATACATACCATTCTGAGAATTTACATACACATTCAAATACAATGCTCTATACACACATTATAATACATAATTTACTGTCCAAAATTTACTATACATAGATGATAACATCAATCAATTATACACATTCGTTGAGCGGATGAGACATTTATATACACTCAAGCCCCGATTATCAAAGTTGATGGGACCGAGGGACATTTGGTTTAATTGAAATTTTGGTCAATCCGGAAAGATCCTATTTCCGCGATATGGCGAACACGGTTACCTTAAATTCGATAGTATGCATATTTGCCGTTTATAAATCAATCTAAAAATGAAAGTTTTTCAAACGGAAGAATAACATATTTTACGATTGTGTTCGTTAAGTACAGTGAGGACAAAAATAAAATTGTAATTACAGTATAAATGTATAATTTATTTTTTACAGTCTGTACTACATATTTTGTATTGACAAGTAGAAAATCCGTACAATTTTTAGGCCTACAGTAAGCTAAATGTCATTTGTGCTGCAAACTGAATGACGGTATAGCATAAGTCTTACACTGCTGTATAGTACCTATTGTTTAAACAGTTTTAATCCGGAATTTTGAAAAAAGTTAACATCAGACAAATTCCACACACGCCCATGTACACGGGGCTAAATCACCACAATGTCCTATCCCCTCAAATGAATTAACAACACACTTTGTTTTCCTTTTTCGATTCGATTAATCTGGACGTTCGGTTTATTAGCTATAGGATAATTTGGTATCGGCTAATCGTGTATCGGAAAATCGGATATTGGATAGTCGGAACTTAGTGCATTATTGTAGGCATGAATAATGTTCAGAATGGCTTTTCGGGTTGTTCGACCATGTTAAGTGGGCACAGAAAGCTCAACCATAACTGAATTACAATATGAATAATTATCTCTGGAACCATACATTTGATTTTTATGAAACATCAACAAGGGGAAGATGACATCACTGTTTCTCCCCTTAATACCTCAATAACTAACTAAACTTTAAAAATATGCAGTACATGTGTGTAGTAATGGGTGAATGGATTTAGAAATTCCTGGTTTCATAAATTATTATCGTTGAAGATACAGTTTTACTTTATCAATCATCTCATCGTATTTGTTTGTCATTGGTTATGATGGTAGTGGATTTAAGTTAGCGGAACATCCGAGGTCTTCTGCTCCTATTTTAGTTATCCTTTACACTCTAGGGTTTTCATACACCAGAGACCACAAATTTCATAAATTGTAGGAAGGGTGTCCCAAGTATTTAATGTTATTCTCAATGATGCCATGAACTTCAAAACGTTGGAAAACACTGCAATAGCCCAAATATCTTTAGACAAGCGCCACTTGAAAACATCCAGAACAAATCTTTGTACATGCCAGCCATGCTTGGTGGTGAAACGTCGGATATCTACAAACGTTTTACACGGGGGTAGCACGTTACTTATAACGATTACTAATCCCACATAAATACAGGTCATCAGACTAATTCAGAGACAGTCTTATGTCCCCTTCAATTCATTAAAACATTAGTATCTTCTATGACGTCATAGATGCCGCCTTTTTGTTTACGTATCACGACTTATACTACTCCCGATTACTCTGCTCTAGTCCCGTGTCCGTGTACAATTTGCCCTCTCTAGGTAAATTCCTAATAACTTTAAGGATTAAATACCTTTACAAATGCCAACATGTACACAAAATTTTACCGGTATCGGGATGTTAACATTTGCGATGTACCACTTGTCAGCATGTAAAAACACATCATTTGGACATTATGCTGTGAAACAAATGGAAAATAATGCTCAAAGAAACTTAGAGAATCATAGCAGTATATACATTATTCCTCTTAAGAATAATATGCCTATGTATACAATTCATGAAACATACTGTGTATTGAATTAAAGTCCATGATTCAGCCCTTCAATGGAGTTTAATTTGAGACCAATGGTATATTACCAACTTTTATTTTCTTGTTTATAGTCAATGGTAGGCAACCCAATAAATCACAAGATCTAATATTATCAATTTACAACAAGTCACAAGATGTGCGATTTTAAACGTTTGGTGCTGTTTTCCGTATTGATAACACAATGCACATAATTTTAAACTATTTCAAAAAGTTTTCAGTTGTGATAACTGATTGCCTGCCGTTTTTTGAAAATATTTTATTAGATCTTCACATCTTTAACGGAATTTACAATAATACTGTTTCAATTCATTTCTTAAATTTTACTCATTTATTTGAACATAGATATAGTTTCAACAATATTTTTATTTTTAGTTTTAATTAGAATAGATTTTCAACTTATAGAAGCTGAAGAAGACTCCATAGAATGATAGAAATGTGTACTTTAATGTCATATATGTATCATAAATTGTATTGATAAGCGTCCATTTTTAAGAGGATTCTTTAAATCAATACAGAAATATACCTTGCGCAATAATCTATTTATCACGGTAGATGAATTTTATATTAATTAGTTTTAAAGTTACAACAAACATTTATTCCACATATGATTTAGTGCAATATTTACGATATGTTGACAGTATACGTTTAGTTTACAAATTCTTCAATTTTGCGCCTAAATTTAATGACACATATCATCTTAAAGCTATTATCATCAGTTCTAAAAACACAATAACATACAGTACACATTGTGAGCTTGTAATATCTTGTTTGCAATTTATATTTGTACATGACACACATACTACACATACCACTAATATTTTGCACCGATTTATCAGCAACAATAAAGACAGCAATAATGTATCTTCTCGTTTACTACTACACAGGACTAACACAAATTCGCAATTCTTTAAACATCATATGACTAATGTTTTCTTCATACTTATGTACTATTTTGTATTTATATATACTGTATACTTATATATACACAGTTGAAAAATATGTATACATTTATTTACATGTTGATCCAACATACATATTGATTGATAGATTGATTGATAATTTAACTGTTTGTGAGTGTCACTTCACTTCACTTTATCTGAAGCATGTTCAGTCACAAATCTGATAAATGACACTGATTGCTTTTATCATGAGTTGCCTGAAAACTAAGTCAGCAATATCCAATACCATAAACAAAATTCGTTCTGGATTTGCCCATAGGGCAACATTAGCTTTGCTTTGCATCTTAGTCCTTTTCTTAAGTGTTACTTTTTCAAATATTTTTGTTTCTGATGATGGTTGGATATTGAGAAATCGAAACAAAGATAATAATCTATTGTTTCATTTAAAAGTGGGTATTTTCCCAGTCCATGAGGTTTCACCTTGTAAATTCACGCTATATTTTATGATTTCTTCTTTGATTATCGAAGATGATGCTACTATTTATCTGAAATGTTTTTACCAGAGCTGGAGAAGGTGGACTGCCTCCTAGATTACACGCTCACTCGTAACGATGTAGATTCACAGTGCATCATATTGCAGAATCTTGCCTCTTGAGGCGTGGATGCGTGCTCATATGTGATAGGGACTTACTAGCACGGTCCCCTGAAGCAAGTCAGAGGGCACGATACAATACAGACTTGACTTGAGTATTGCATACTCGAATCCTATTATGCGATGCTTTGAAATGACCATTGCCTTCAAGATTTCTATTATAGAATGCCTTGGCATGAATATTACCTTCAAGATTTCTATTATAAAATTCTTTGACATGCACATTGCCTTCCAGATTTCTATTATAAGATGCTTTGACATGACCAATTCCTTCAAAATTTATATTATAACATTCTTTGACATCAGCATTGCCTTCAAGATTTCTATGATAGAATGCTTTGACATGAACATTGCCTTTAAAATGTCAAGTATAGGATTCTTTGACATGTACATTGCCTTCAAGATTTCTATTAAAGAATGCTTTGACATGAACATTGTCTTCAAGATTCCCGTAATAGGTGGTTTTGTTCTGGTCATCCGTAAGGTATGTCTTGAATTAACAGGCTACGTATTAACAATAACATCCGATAGAAGCACTGTTAAGTTTTAACAACCTTTTAATTGGTGAGACTCGCGTTCCTATTCTTGTGTAATCTAGTAGACAATGCTATAACACTCTTCTGCTCCTCCTGTTAGCTGTTTCGCTGTCTAAGGAGAAGAGAGGTATGTTGACGAATGACCGTCAAGGAGGAAAAATGAGCGGGTGAAAAGATTAAAAGTCCCGGGGGATAAATTACATATTTAGTACTATTTTCTCACATCCGCTTACTGGCTATCTCCTAGATAGGAAAGAACTCTCCAGCTCTGGTTTAAACTATTCTAATAATTCTTCATCTTGTCCAGCCTAAGTTCCGTTATAAACAAATTATGAACCTTGCGGCGTAATTAATGCAAAAAACAAATTGAATATAAAGTTCTTCAGTTTATGCTATCACATCACAGTTTCAGCCACATCCGACATAAATGTGACTTCAGACATCTCGTCTCATACATACTTCTGATTTGCCTTACTCGTTGACGACATCTCCCTCATATCTGTACTTGTAGTGATGTTAGACCGTGACGTCATCGTTATAGCAGTGGTGGAGTGCTCCGTTCTACTCACTAGAGGGCCTTTCTCTCCCACCTCTTCATCCGCTTCAGGTCCCAAAGGTGCACTACCTGCTGCCTTGCCTGCTCCCTGGCGGAACCTATCCGAACCTCCCCTCTTATGTCTCCTTGGAAACACACTGTTCTCCATATGCAAAGTAGCATTAATCTCCTTGCCAGCAGCGCACGTACACGCCTTCAAGAAACTCTTCTTGAAATTCTCACTCAGAAATGCATAAAGAACAGGATTCATAGCAGAATTTGAGTAACTTAGACATCCAGCGAATAAGAATATAGTCACACTTATTTTGGATTGACATTGTTTTGGTGGAGTGAATATTAGAGAGACTTGAGTGATCCAATATGGAAGCCAGCATATCATATACACAGTTATCACGGTAAGTACTAGTTTGGTCACTTTTCTGTGGGATTTTTTCTTTTCTTTAGATTTGTTGGTTGGCCCTACTGTTTGTAATCGTCGAATAATTAGACAATAAAAGACGAAGATTAGAATCAAAGGTATAGAAAAACCCAAGATGAAAGAATACAAGGTAAAAGCTGTCTGTCCACTAATATGTTCACTCTCAGGCCATAGAATATTACAGCTAATAACATTCTCTCTTTCCATTGTACTTGCGTACATAAACACTGGAACTACAAGCATTGCACTTGCTAACCATGCTGTAAGGGATACCACCTTAGAAATAATTGGAGTACGAACTTTGGGGGATGATATTGGATGACATACTGCGATATACCGATCAGCACTCATGATGGTTAAAAATATACTGCTCGTGAATTGGTTGATGCTTGTAGTTGTCATGTATGCCTTGCACATGAAATAGCCAAAAGGCCAGTATTGGAAGCTCATGGTGGTTAAAAGGAAAGGTATACCAATAAGAAAACATTCATCAGCTATTGCAAGGTTGACAATATAAAGATTAGTGACCGTCTGCATTTTTGAGAAACGGAGG
This sequence comes from Meconema thalassinum, assembly GCA_946902985.2. NCBI lineage: Eukaryota > Metazoa > Arthropoda > Insecta > Orthoptera > Tettigoniidae > Meconema > Meconema thalassinum. The sequence goes on along the minus strand of OX336397.1, from coordinate 104,360,693 downwards.
ACGACATAGATAACAAGCGTGTTTCCAAGGAGACCAATGATACATACAATGGCGTATAGGATCTGAGTGATAAGGTATAGCGTTGGCTGTTGTACGTCACAGAAGACCATATGTAGTGTGTCATTACCACAGTTGGTACCATTGATGTCACATGAGCTGTCATTAACAAGTATGGCTGTCGCCGGTTCATTGATGTACATGTCGTCCACTAGGTTCGCTGATGAATAGTTCGTAATGTCACTGTAGTTGTAAGCCATTCTTAGTGTTATAACACAGAATTCATCATAAAGAAATCAGTAGATATCGTTGAAATTAAAATTTATTGAATTATCTGACACGTATTATATAATCCATTTTGAATTATTGTCACAGCAACTTCACTGTAGACCTCTTCTTTTCAGAGATGTTTCCGCGTAAACCACCACAGGATCTGAAACAAAAAAGAAAATACGTTTACTTGGTGGTGGTATAAATCCAAGCGACAATCCCTTCGAGGTTAAATTGTCAACTTAATTCTTTATTCGAATTTTCATATTAATTTTCTGAATATACATGTTTAAGTGGTTATTTACATTCATTTCTGAAAACACTAGTTCCCGTTCAGTAAGTTGAGGATGATTGCACACCTACAGCTGTTGTCAAACCACAGAAATATGACGTTTTTATCAAAAATGCTCAAATATGACTTAATGGTAAACAAGAAGTTCCATGACGAACTAAAGAGCCTACTTTTCTAAAAATTTAAGATTCATGCCAATGTTTAATCTACATGGATCAATCTAGAATAATGACGAAATTAAGTTGGTAATATTGAAATTTCTAATTCGTTCGAAATACTGTATACCTGGTATAATGCAGCCTAATAGAGCACTACAGTTGGCAGCCCTGGTGACTGAATATATTCTTAGTTCCATCTCTTAAGGTACAGAATAAAAATTTGGTTGAAGTCCAACAGATAGCATGGACGTTACAAGCAGTTAAACATATGACTTATGAGCGCGCGTAAAATGATGTTGGCAACAATGGCATGCATGTGTTGGTCAGAAATAATTTGAAATATTATGATCTATTGTTGTGTCAATTTTGGATGAAATCCTTAGAAGTTACTGGTATTTTAAAATTGGACTTATCAGCAGGCTTAGAATCATGTTGGTAGCACTGACACAAATTAGTTGCTCGAAATTAATCTAGAATGGCAGGTACTATACGTGTGCATAGTTTAAAGCTGTCGGCTTGCATACTTTCTGGTATATTGGTATTTGGATAAAAAAATAGAGAGAGCAATTATTAACAGTTGGCAGCCCTGGTGGCTTTTAAGTATACACTCAGTCATATCTGTTTATGTACACATATTACATACAAAATTTGGGTGAAATCCAATTAATAGTGTAGAAGTTATATGCATTTAAAAATTGGACCTATCAGCAAGCTTAAAATTATTTTGGCAACACTGTCATGTATGGCCTCCTGGAAATTAAACTGAAATATTATTATCTATACGTGTGCCAATTTTAAAATAGCTCTCATCCATACCTTCCAAGATATCCAACATGGAGCTAAAATTTCAATTGCTTTTTTTCAGCAGTTGGTAGCATTGATATAATTTCACATACGGCATTGAGATATTCAGGTATAGATCTTTACTCCTACCAAATTTTGTTTCGATTGCTGTGGCCGTTTTGGAGTTGATAGGGACACACACACACACACACACAGCAGACAGACATACAGAAGGACAGACAGACACACATTTGCCCGATCTCATAAGTCTACTTTTTCCTCATTTTTGCAAAATGTGAAACGTAGGCTAAAAATGTTCAAAATATGCATTTATATGACAAATAAAAACATTTTTTTAAAGACGATAATCACATGATTTGCAGCGGAATCCTATCGGGCATGAAAATAGAGGCAATGAAAAGAATATGATTCTTCGTAAACATCCGAGCACTACTAATAAAATTACTATTGGTATAATGATTGAGCACAGAAACCAGTTAAGATTTACTATACTGGTGCATATCGTCTCACTTCTTTCAATGTCCTTTAAATACTTCCAGTGTTCAGTACTGATGGGACACCATGTATCGGTGGCGATTCCTCCATGTAGGACGTGAGGATCATCCTACTATCAGCTCTTAACTGTAACTGTTTTTCTTAAATAAATTAAATGTTTTGCAAAATAGTTTTTGGGGCTACCTTGCGCGCCCTCTCGACAAGCTCTGTCTTGCTGTCACTGTCAGTACATTAGTTCTACATTTCACCCCCAGATGGGTGAAGTGTGACCTTCGCCGCTCGGAGTAGAAAGCTGAGGAAGGAAGCCTTGCATCCTCAAAGCCTGTGTTTATAGCTTTAGAAATGTATGGGAGCCCTTGAGGGGGAGGGGGCAGGTTTGGTCTGTTTAATGGCACTCTGAGGACGTCGACGGACACCCTCGAGTCTCGCTATTGGTTGTTGTTGTTGTTGTTTGAGTCTTCAGTCTTTTGACTGGTTTGATGCAGCCATGCCTCCCTGTCCTGAGCTAATCGTTTCATCTCTACATAGCTACCACACCCTACATCCGAGGCAATCTGTTTAACATATTCTAACCTTGGTCTACCCCTACAGTTCTTGTCCTCGACCCTTCCTTCCATAACTAAGCTTGCTATTCCTGGGTGTCTTAGTATGTGTCCTACTAACCTATCTCTTCTCTTCATTAGCAGTCGCCAAAAACATCTCTCCTCTCCCACTCGTCTTAATACCTCTTCGTTCGTAACCCTATCTACCCATCTGATCTTCATCATTCTCCTGTAACACCACATTTCAAATGCTTCAATTCTCCTCTTTTCTGCTGCACCATTAGTCCAAGTTTCATTTCCATAGAGCGCCACGCTCCAGACAAAGGCTTTCAAAATGACTTCCTAATACCTAAATCTATATTCGATGTCAACAGATTCCTTTTTTGTAGAAATGCTTTCCTTGCCTGAGCCAACCTACTTTTTATATCTTCTTTGGTTCGTCCATCACTGGTTTCTCTGCTTCCTAAGTAACAGAAGTCTCCTATTTCCTTCAGCTTTTCACCTGCCAATTTGATCTCCAAGGAGGTTTCTGATTTATTTCGACTGCATTCCAATATTTTTGTTTTACATTTATTAATTTTTATCATGTATTCATTCCGTAAGACGGAGTCCATACCATCCAAAAAATCATTCAAATCCTCAGGCTTGTCGGCCAAGATGACGATGTCATCAGCAAATCTCAGAGTTCAAATTATTTCTCCTTGAATCTTCACTCCCACTTAAAATTTTTCTCCTATTTCCTTCATTGCTTGTTCAATATAAAGATTGAAAAGTATGGGTGATAAGTTGCAGCCTTGCCTTACACCTTTCTGAATACCAGCTTCTCTCTCATGTCCTTCAGCTCGAATGACTGCTGCCTGGTTTCTGTATAGATTGTATATCACCCTCCTATCCCTGTATTTTATTCCAATAGATTTCAAAGTGTCAAACAATTTAGTCCAATCAACGTTATCAAAAGCCTTTTCTAAGTCTACAAATGCCATGAACGTTCTCTTATCTTTCCTTATTCTACCTTCCAAAATCAGCCTAAGACTTAGTACAGCTTCCCTTTTTCCTACATTTCTCCTGAAACCATTGGTTGATTTTGAACCAAAACTACGGGCGTATTGGTTACGATTTCACGCGGCTAAAATAATAGTCTGTTTTCAGCTTGTGAACATATTTGGAGTGATATTCGATTGTATTGTATAATGTGTTTGTAATAGCGCTGTGCGACTGAATAATTAATATGTTAGACTAAGTCTAATATCTCAATTTAACCCAGCTATAATAATTATCTTAGGTTAATAAGTATCCTATCATTAGAGCCCTACGCGGATAACCAAAACGTTCTCCGCATCCGCCCCGTATCCACGCGCCTTTCTCTCGCATTCACATGTTTGTTATCCGAATCTACTGTCAATACAATAATACATGGGTTGGTTTTTTAGTTTTGGTACCTTAGTTATAAGTGGATTAATAACTCACTTAGATGGTTCCAAGTTTCACAGGCCCTCGATGTAGTCCCCACCGTTGCGTACAACGTGTTCCCAGTGATGCGGAAGTCGTTGGATCCCGTTGGCACTGCCCAATCTATTGATGGTACGAAGAGAGCGCTCGGCAGCCTGCTTAACGTCTTGAATGGTACGGAAGCGCTGCCATACTGTTCCCCGAGGGCAAACCGTTAATGCTGCGTACTATTGGTCGTTTCTGCAAGACCATCTCCGAGGAGCTCTGAGAAGGAAACGGCGCCACCACATGGTTACACCGCCCATCGTTCTGCATGACATTGCTAGGGCACACACAGCAGGCGTTGTGTGGGCATTGTTGGAACGCTGGGGCTGGGAGGTCCTCTATCATCCCACATATTCTCCCGACATCAGTCCCTGCGGCTGTGATCTCATCCCGAAGATGAAAATGACAATGCGCGGGGAGCATGCTGCCAAACGCTCTCCTCGTACCATCAATAGATTGGGCAGTGCCAACGGGATCCAACGACTTCCACATCGCTGGGAACACGTTGTACGCAACGGTGGGGACTATATCGAGGGCCTGTGAAACTTGGAACCATCTAAGTGAGTTAATAATCCAGTTATAACTAAGGTGCCACAACTTAAAAAACCAACCCATGTATTTTAGTTAGATAAAGCATAAATTACTAAAGCAACACATTTAGACATTGGGGGAAAAAGTCAAGCCCTTAGGCTTTGTGTGTCGTCATGTGCTATGTTTAAAATGAATGTTACACAGCCAGAATTGCAACCCTTTCCTGTGCGGAGTAGTAATCATACTTAATTTGTACATCCATGATTTACCTGTCACAACATCAACTAAGTTCATATATGCTGATGACATCGCTCTTGTAGCACAGAGTAATAACTTTGAAGATAATGAACAAATCCTCACAGAGGATCTCAAGAAGATGTCAACTTTCTTTAAGACCTGGAGGTTGATCCCCAGTACTTCAAAAACTGAAGTCTCTTGTTTCCATCTATCGAATCGTGCTGCAAACTACAATCCAAGAGTTTTGTTCAACGAACGAATTCTGAGGTACAATCCTTTTCCAAAATATCTTGGAGTCACTTTAGATAGATCCCTGAGCTACAAAGAACACATCACTAAGCTTTCCCACAAAGTCGACGCAAGAAACACCATATTGCATAAGCTCAGTGGTAAATCCTGGGGAGCCTCTGCTGACTGTTTACGCTTATCTGCCATCAGTCTTGTCTACTCGACCGCAGAGTACTGTTCACCCGTCTGGTTGGAAAGCGTACATGTGAAGAAGGTAGACACAAAATTGAATGATACAATGCGTTGCATTACTGGTTCCATCAAATCAACTCCATGTCACAGGTTACCCATGCTGAGTCACATCCCTCCAAGCAAGCTCTACTAAGGGAAGCTAAGAATATCTTTGCATCACCCTCTTTGCCATTGCACCTAGAATTCTGCCATCCATCACTGCAACGACTTCAATCTAGAATACCAGTAAGTGTCACTGCGGGGCAACACATTGCTGCTGGATTTGATCTAAATGAAAGCTGGAAGCATGAGTAGTCAGCTAAGGCATTGGGAACTTGTGCCCACCATCTTGATCGCACAAAGAAACCAAACGGCTTTGACTTCTCGAGGAAATACTGCTGCCGCATCAACAGGCTGAGGACTGGACATGGTTGCTGCAATTATTTCAGGTACAAGTGGGGCTGGATCAGTTCACCAATGTGTGAGTGTAACCTGGAAGAATAGACAATCGAACATCTGGTCCAACGCTGTCCTCTTTATTCGTACCCTGGACATTCCTGACGATTTGTTCGCTCTCACACCCGATTTAACCGAATGGTTGAGAAGGATGGACTACAAAGTTTGAATATTACCTTGTTATGTATAAATGTGTATTGTATAAATTACCATACGATTAAATAAATAAATAAATAAATAAAATCATGCTTAATGACATAATTTGAAGGAGATTAGCTTAAAATATCATCTTACATTTGTCATGAAAAGAGCATAACGGAAAAATATGATATATCATAAACATACGGGTCCTAATAATATTAAACAAGTTCGAATTGCATTCTGAAAACTATCCGAAAGTTTTCTCCAAACATTATCCGAAGTTTATCCACTATCCGCACAGCCATGCAAACTAAATCCGCACGGCGAAAAGTTTTGCGGGTTTATCCGCGGATATCCGCACCCTATTACGTCCTACACATTATAACAAAAAGTTCCGTGAAGAACTAAAGCCTATTTTCATATATCCTACTTATGGGTGAGTGGATAGCGTGTCGGTCTACTAACCCCAAGATTGCAGGTTCGCCCCTGACCGTGGTAAGTGATTTTTGAAAGGCGGCAAAAATACGATACGCATGTCATACGATGTTGGCATGTCAAAGAACCCATTTGAATTCAGTAGGCCGAGTTCATAATGGCAAAATTAATCTCGGGAGTTTCCGCCAGCACAAAGTTCCTCATTTCTCTACTAGAAAGCGCTATTGTGTTCAAGGAGATTAGATATCTAACATCTAACCTCCTTGACTTTCATAGTCAAGGAACTACGAAATTCGACACGCAAGCTACCCTCTGGGTGTCAAATAGCAAAGCTTGCACCAGGCACCCGAGGCCATACGATATTAAAAAAAAAATGTTAATTGCCACTATCAACATACAACATTTCAGTTTGATTGCTGTAATAGATTCGTAGATATTGAGAACCGACTAAATATTGCGGGTGGTCGCCATATTGGATTTTCATATATGTAGGTTTTAGAGTTATGAACTGTTATATGAAGATTATTGTGTACGTGTAGCATTCAAACTTCAATCGCATGATTAGGATACAAAAGTACAAACGAGATATTAAATTTCGCACAGCTGCCATCTTGTTGTTATGAAAACAATTGAAATAAATTAGATTAACATTTGTATAAGGATTTGCTGTACCAAATTTCACTGCACTCGGATGGTTAAATTGCGAGAAACGTCCATGTGAATATTTATACTTCGCGTCGCCGCCATGTTGGAATTGTGATCACCAGGTTATTTAAAGTCCTATAGGTGAACTTAAGTTCATAGCCCCCATGAACATAAAAAAAATCAGAGCCGTCTAAATATTTCGGATGGTCGTCATGTTGGATTGTTAAATGTATAGGCCATAGAGTCATGTACAATTAAAGGAAAATTATTGCGTAGGTTAATTATTCAAACTTTCACTTCGATCGCATGATTGCGACACAAGAAATAAAAACTTAATTTTAAAATTCGCAAAGCTGCCATCTTGAGGTTATGTAAACAATTGAACTAAATTAAATAACAGAGCACTACAATGTGTATAAACATTTCCTGTACCAGATTTCATTGCGTTTGGAACACTAAATTGCGAGAAAGGTCTATTTAAAATTTTCAAATTCGCTTGGCCGCCATGTTCGTTTTGTAGTTAACCGGTTTTTGAAAGTCTTATAGATGAACTTCCAAAAGTGCCGTTTATCTCCGTACAAAATTTCAGGGTGATACAGATAATAGTTTCATAAATATAGAATGCCGGTGAAATATTTCGCACATCCGCCATCTTGTGGTTATGGAAACAATTGAACTAAATTAGATGTCGTTGCATTTCAATGTGTATACACATATACTGTACCAAATTTAATTGCGTTTGGTTGGTTAAATCACGAGCAACATCTATTTTAAAGTCGCAACTTCGCTTGGTCACCATGTTGGTTTTGTAGTTACCAGGTTTTCAAAAGTCACATAGGTGAACTTCTAGTAGTTCCCTTTATCACCGTACATCCAGGGCCTTACATCATCAGCAGAATCTGGAAGGTAAGGTGGAGAGATTTTTCTTCACCTCACCAAATCCACTTAGATGATCCTTCCCAGCATATCCCACGAATTGATCTACCAAGAGCTACGTGGTGCCAATGCCAACTAAATCGTGCTCGAACTGGCCATGGAAGGTGCAAGGCAATGCCACACAAATGGGGTTGGCTGGAATCACCTACTTGTGACTGCGCAGCTCAAGAACAGACGATGAACCACATCATTCGGGAGTGCCCACAGCGTAGCTTTACAGGCGAATGGGATGATATCATGAAAGCATCAGCTCCAGAGCTTTCCTGGTTGAAGAGCCTTGTTGTTCATTTTTGATTGTTTTGTACATATTTGTATATATATGTAGATCATTTGTACTATACGAAAATAATAAACACCGTACAGAATTCCAGGCTGATATCGGTAATAGTTTTGGAGATATTGAATTACTTACTTACTTACTTAATTCTTGCCGCTCCTTCCGGAGCATAGGACCTTGGCGAAATTTCTCCACGCAGTACGGTTCCTGGCCATTCTCTTCACTTGACTGCAATTTCATTTTCGATCGTCCTCTTCCAGGTCTTCTTAGGTCGACCTCGCTTCCTGGCACCTTGAGGATTCCAGTCTAGCGCCGCCCTCTCAATAGCTCCGTCCGGCTTCCTTAGTGTGTGACCAATCCAGCGCCATTTCCTCTCCTTGATCTGGATGCTAATCAGTTGTTGATTGGTGATGGTCCAAAGAGATTATGTCCGGCCACCTCACATTCATGATGCGACGCAGATAACTGTTAATGAACACCTGTAGCTGGTTGTTGATCGGTTTTGTGACTTTCCATGTTTCACAGCCGAAGGGAAGAATCGACTTTACGTTGCAATTGAAAAGGCGGAGCTTGGTCTTCCTGGAAATGTTTCTATTTCTCCAGATGGGGTAGAGCTGGACAAAGGCACCATTTGCCTTCCTGATACGGATTCGAACATCTTCCTCTGCTCCCCATCATTTGTGACTATACTTCCGAGATATTGAATGCTGGTTAAATATTTCGCACATCCGCCATGTTGGATTGGTGAGACGTAACAAAATGTGAAGGGCACGGTCGGGGTCTTCCGGAATAGTGCTACGAACTTACCGAGTTTCATTGAAATCACTCCAGCCGTTTAGGTTTAATTAGGGGGCGGCGGAGGGGGGTGGGGGACACACACACGATTCACACACACACGATTCACACACATACGATTCACACACATACGCACACACGCACAGACATAAGCCTATTATTTTATAAATGAAAATAGGTTACACATCAGGATACGCCACTGCCATGTATACTGAAAGTCGAGTGCCTTGCCGATGTGCGCGATGACGGGACAAGGATATTGCAGACGCATGGCCAGCTCCAGTGTCGAGCTCAGTGGCAAGGAAAATATTATATTGGCTGGTCACGTGACAGACAGTGACGAAGGTCCCTCGGGCTTCCTCAAATCCTCAGACGCTCGCTCGCTAGACGTGACTGCACTGGACAAGAATATCGAAACAGACATGCGTTCCATCTCTCAGAAACCGTGGTACAGTAGGGTACTTTTCACATGAAGACATATTTACTATCACCGTCATTGGAATCTACTGAATCAGAGTTATTGATTCCCCCCAGGGGCTCACATCTAGTGGGACGTGGGTTGGCGAACACGGGGCCCCAGCTGAGTCCGGTATTGCTTCCACTTACTTATGCCGGCCTCCTCTATGTCTTCTTTCCTTTCGACCTCACTTGGTCAACTCTTGTTCTCTTCCGACCCCGACGGTATTAGGGAATCCGAGGTCTAGGGAGTCTCTTCATTTCCCGCCTTAATTGGCCCTTGTCTCATCTTTTCAGATTCCCTCCTTCTGTGAGGGGTCAGCCTTCTTTTTATTTTCATGTTATCTCCTGCCTTCTGCTCAAGGCCCTCAAGGAGGCCGGGTGTATGTAGTCCCACCACTTCTGGTGCACCCTCAGGGGCTCACGGCTGGTGAGTTTGGGAGATGGCGATCCCGAGGGATTCCTGAGCTGGGTCCGTTTTCCCCTTTTGTCACTTACCTGTGGGGCGGACCCTTTCCTCTTTCACTTTCTTATCTGCCTTTCATGGCTCTCCTTCCTTCCAAGTCCCTCAATCCTCATTCTTCGAGGGTTGAGGGCATTTATTTTCCTCCTGTCCTTTATTTGCCTTATTCTCCTTTAGTTTTCCATTTCTTCTTCTAGTATGTAGGTTAGTAGTCCGTTTTAGTTTTAAGTTTACATTTCATTTTCATCTTCACGATCACCCAAACTATCAGGGGCCGATAACCTAGATGTTAGGCCCCTTTAAACAACAATTATCATCATCATCATCATCATCAGAGATATTGATTCCCCAATAAGTCCGATAGGGAGCGTGATGGAGCTGCTTTCTTCTAATTAAGGTGGACTCGGTCAGTGCATGTGAGAGATTTTCCAACTGAAATATAACGTTCAGTGATTCGGATTGCACGTAAAACAATGAGGTACCGAGCTCATGATGATGAGATTAACGGTCACGTGAAACTGTAAATTCTCATCCCGTTCTCCCTTTCTTCCTCACCTTCCCTTCTTCCCTTCCTTAACCTCTCTACATTCCCCTCCACCCTTCCTTCCTTACCTTCACCTCCTCTCTTCCTTACGCTCTCTGTTTTCCCTTCCTCCTTTTCTTCCTTACCTTCCCTTCCTTCCTTTCTTCCTTACGCTCTCTATTCTCCCTTCCTTTCTTCCTTACCTTCACCTCCTCTCTTCCTTACGCTCTCTGTTTTCCCTTCCCCCCTTCCTTCCTTACATTCCCCTCCTCCCTTCCTTCCTTAAGCTGTCTATTTTCCCGTCCTCACTTCCTTCCTTACCTTCCCTTCCTCTCTTCCTTACGCTCTCTATTTTCCCTTCCTCCTTTCCTTCCTTACCTTCCCTCCCTTTCTTCCTTACGCTCTCTATTTTCCCTTCCTCCCTTTCTTCCTTACCTTCCCTTCCTCTCTTCCTTACGCTCTCTATTTACCCTTCCTCCTTTCCTTCCATACCTTCCCTTCCTCTCTTCCTTACGCTCTCTATTTTCCCTTCCTCCCTTCCTTCCTTCCTTACCTTCCCTTCCTCCCTTTCTTCCTTACGCTCTCTATTTTCCCTTCCTCCTTTCCTTCCTTACCTTCCCTTCCTCTCTTCCTTACGCTCTCTATTTTCCCTTCCTACTTTCCTTCCTTACCTTCCCTTCCTCTCTTCCTTACGCTCTCTAATTTCCCTTCCTCCCTTTCTTCCTCACCTTCCCTTCTTCCCTTCCTTAACCTCTCTACATTCCCCTCCACCCTTCCTTCCTTACCTTCACCTCCTCTCTTCCTTACGCTCTCTGTTTTCCCTTCCTCCTTTTCTTCCTTACCTTCCCTTCCTTCCTTTCTTCCTTACGCTCTCTATTCTCCCTTCCTTTCTTCCTTACCTTCACCTCCTCTCTTCCTTACGCTCTCTGTTTTCCCTTCCCCCCTTCCTTCCTTACATTCCCCTCCTCCCTTCCTTCCTTAAGCTGTCTATTTTCCCGTCCTCACTTCCTTCCTTACCTTCCCTTCCTCTCTTCCTTACGCTCTCTATTTTCCCTTCCTCCTTTCCTTCCTTACCTTCCCTCCCTTTCTTCCTTACGCTCTCTATTTTCCCTTCCTCCCTTTCTTCCTTACCTTCCCTTCCTCTCTTCCTTACGCTCTCTATTTACCCTTCCTCCTTTCCTTCCTTACCTTCCCTTCCTCTCTTCCTTACGCTCTCTATTTTCCCTTCCTCCCTTCCTTCCTTACCTTCCCTTCCTCCCTTTCTTCCTTACGCTCTCTATTTTCCCTTCCTCCTTTCCTTCCTTACCTTCCCTTCCTCTCTTCCTTACGCTCTCTATTTTCCCTTCCTACTTTCCTTCCTTACCTTCCCTTCCTCTCTTCCTTACGCTCTCTATTTTCCCTTCCTCCTTTCCTTCCTTACCTTCCCTTCCTCTCCTTACGCTTTCTATTTTCCCTTCCTCCTTTCCTTACCTTCCCTTCCTCTCTTCCTTACGCTCTCTATTTTCCCTTCCTCCTTTCCTTTCTTACCTTCCCTTCCTCTCTTCCGTACGCTCTCTATTTTCCCTTCCTCCTTTCCTTCCTTACCTTCCCTTCCTCTCTTCCTTACGCTCTCTATTTTCCCTAACTCCTTTCCTTCCTTACCTTCCCTTCCTCTCTTCCTTACGCTCTCTATTTTCCCTTCCTCCTTTCCTTCCTTACCTTCCCTTTCTCTCCTTACGCGCTCCATTTTCCCTTCCTCCTTTCCTTCCTTACCTTCCCTTCCTCTCTTCCTTACGCTCTCTATTTTCCCTTCCTCCTTTCCTTTCTTACCTTCCCTTCCGCTCTTCCTTACGCTCTCTATTTTCCCTTCCTCCTTTCCTTTCTTACCTTCCCTTCCTCTCTTCCTTACGCTCTCTATTTTCCCTAACTCCTTTCCTTCCTTACCTTCCCTTCCTCTCTTCCTTAGGCTCTCTATTTTCCCTTCCTCCTTTCCTTCCTTACCTTCCCTTCCTCTCTTCCTTAGGCTCTCTATTTTCCCTTCCTCCTTTCCTTCCTTACCTTCCCTTCCTCTCTTCCTTACGCTCTCTATTTTCCCTTCCTCCTTTCCTTCCTTACCTTCCCTTCCTCTCTTCCCTATGCTCTCTATTTTCCCTTCCTCCCTTCCTTCCTTACCTTCCCTTCCTCTCTTCCTTACGCTCTCTATTTTCCCTTCCTCCCTTCCTTCCTTACCTTCCCTTCCTCTCTTCCTTACGCTCTCTATTTTCCCTTCCTCCCTTCCTTCCTTACCTTCCCTTCCTCTCTTCCTTACGCTCTCTATTTTCCCTTAATCCTTTCCTTTCTTACCTTCCCTTCCTTTCTTCCTTACGCTCTCTATTTTCCCGTCCTCCTTTCCTTCCTTACCTTCCCTTACTCTCTTCCTTACGCTCTCTGTTTTCCCTTCCTCCTTTCCTTCCTTACCTTCCCTTCCTCTCTTCCTTACGCTCTCTATTTTCCCTTCCTCCTTTCCTTCCTTACCTTCCCCTCCTCTCCTTACGCTCTCTATTTTCCCTTCCTCCTTTCCTTCCTTTCCTTCCCTTCCTCTCTTCCTTACGCTCTCTATTTTCCCTTCCTCCTTTCCTTTCTTACCTTCCCTTCCTCTCTTCCTTACGCTGTCTATTTTCCCTTCCTCCTTCCCTTCCTTACCTTCCCTTCCTCTCTTCCTTACGCTCTCTATTTTCCCTTCCTCCTTTCCTCTTACCTTCCCTCCTCTCTTCCTTTCGCTCTCTATTTTCCCTTCCTCCTTTCCTTCCTTACCTTCCCTTCCACTCTTCCTTACGCTCTCTATTTTCCCTTCCTCCTTTCCTTTCTTACCTTCCTCTCTTCCTTACGCTCTCTATTTTCCCTTTCTCCTTTCCTTCCTTACCTTCCCTTCCTCTCTTCCTTACGCTCTCTATTTTCCCTTCCTCCTTTCCTTCCTTACCTTCCCTTCCTCTCTTCCTTGCGCTCTCTATTTTCCCTTCCTCCTTTCCGTCCTTCCCTTCCCTTCCTCTCTTCCTTACGCTCTCTATTTTCCCTTCCTCCCTTCCTTCCTTACCTTCCCTTCCTCAATTCCTTACGCTCTCTAATTTCCCTTCCTCCCTTTCTTCCTTACCTTCCCTTCTTCCCTTCCTTAACCTCCCTACCTTCCCCTCCACCCTTCCTTTCTTACCTTCCCTTCCTCTCTTCCTTACGCTCTCTATTTTCCCTTCCTCCTTTGCCTCCTTACCTTCCCTTCCTCTCTTCCTTACGCTCTCTATTTTCCCTTCCTTCCTTACCTTCCCTTCCTCTCTTCCTTACGCTCTCTATTTCCCCTCCTCCCTTCCTTTCTTACCTTCCCTTCCTCTCTTCCTTACGCTCTCTATTTTCCCTTCCTCCTTTCCTTCCTTACCTTCCCTTCCTCTCTTCCCTACGCTCTCTATTTTCCCTTCCTCCCTTCCTTCCTTACCTTCCCTTCCTCTCTTCCTTACGCTCTCTATTTTCCCTTCCTCCCTTCCTTCCTTACCTTCCCTTCCTCTCTTCCTTACGCTCTCTATTTTCCCCTCCTCCCTTCATTCCTTACCTTCCCTTTCTCTCTTCCTTACGCTCTCTATTTTCCCTTCCTTTCTTCCTTACCTTCCCTTCCTCTCTTCCTTACGCTCTCTATTTTCCCTTCCTCCTTTGCCTCCTTACCTTCCCTTCCTCTCTTCCTTACGCTCTCTATTTTCCCTTCCTTCCTTACCTTCCCTTCCTCTCTTCCTTACGCTCTCTATTTTCCCCTCCTCCCTTCATTCCTTACCTTCCCTTTCTCTCTTCCTTACGCTCTCTATTTTCCCTTCCTTTCTTCCTTACCTTCCCTTCCTCTCTTCCTTACGCTCTCTATTTCCCCTCCTCCCTTCCTTTCTTACCTTCCCTTCCTCTCTTCCTTACGCTCTCTATTTTCCCTTCCTCCTTTCCTTCCTTACCTTCCCTTCCTCTCTTCCCTACGCTCTCTATTTTCCCTTCCTCCCTTCCTTCCTTACCTTCCCTTCCTCTCTTCCTTACGCTCTCTATTTTCCCTTCCTCCCTTCCTTCCTTACCTTCCCTTCCTCTCTTCCTTACGCTCTCTATTTTCCCCTCCTCCCTTCATTCCTTACCTTCCCTTTCTCTCTTCCTTACGCTCTCTATTTTCCCTTCCTTTCTTCCTTACCTTCCCTTCCTCTCTTCCTTACGCTCTCTATTTTCCCTTCCTCCCTTTCTTCCTTACCTTCCCTTCCTCTCTTCCTTATGCTCCCTTCCTCTCTTCCTTACGCTCTCTATTTCCCCTCCTCCCTTCCTTCCTTACCTTCCCTTCCTCTCTTCCTTACGCTCCCTTCCTCTCTTCCTTACGCTCTCTATTTCCCCTCCTCCCTTCCTTCCTTACCTTCCCTTCCTCTCTTCCTTACGCTCTCTATTTTCCCTTCCTCCCTTCATTCCTTACTTTCCCTTCCTCTCTTCCTTACGCTCTCTATTTTCCCTTTCTCCCCTCCTTCATTATATTCCTTATCTCCCTTTCTTACCTTCCCTTCCTCCCTTTCTTCCTTACCTTCCCTTCCTCCCTTTCTTACCCTCTCTACCTTCCCTTCCCCACTTTCCTTCCTTCCTTCTCTCCTCCCCTTCTTTCTGTGGGAAACCACGGAAAATCATTTCCAGGATGGCTGAATCGAACCCACCTTTTCTCAGTTTTGCCTTAAGAGGCTGGGTGTACCCCATTCCTAACCTCAGACCAGAATTACATTTCTTGACACAGCCGGGAATCGAACCCGGGCCTTGAGAATGACAAGACAATAGCCACAAGTCAACGAAGTGGACAGGCGAGTGATCAGGTCTATTTGGTTACCAAGGCAACCACACTCTCAATTACTGTGAATTACATGAAATATTGCCACAAAATAATAATGACTAGCGGATCCGTGCGAGAACTCGCGCAAAATGGGTTGTGTGCGTCCCATGTGTACAGACTACCCGCCCAGCACTAGTGCTATGCGGGTTGTACGCGATACAGTTCGAGCCTGGGCTATCGTCTTGTTTATTTGCTTAAAAGCACTTTATAAACAAATAAATATATTTCAGATGACTTTTCAAAAAAATCCAAGATTTTCCCTGTACTATTGAGACGATTTGGAAGATTTTGTTACAAACCACACCTTCTAACTCCCTCTGGTTTAGGAGCTTGAGTTTTGTGAAACATACACCTTATTAGTACATTATGCAACGAGCCTATAATGGCAATAAATAAGACACGAGTATGTTTATAAAACGAGCGTATGCGAGTTTTATAATTTTCATACGAGTGTCTTAATTACCATTAAAGGCGAGTTGCATACGACTGTTTATGTTCGACGATAAATATTATAACTATTTTATATTCGAACATAAATATTCATAAATATCTGTCGAGATTTCGCCAGTTTTATGTACTGAACCGAGTGCATGAGACGCAGAGAATGCCTTGTATTTGACCATGGCCACCTCGATTACTCTACTATGACACTTGGCCAGGCAGTGAAATTTACATTAGAAGGCCGTGGAACTCAGCTCATCTAATTATCTAATTGGTCAAACAACACTGTTTCTTGAGCTCTGATTGGTGGGAGAAACTGTTTCATAATGAAAAATAGTGTTATAATGAGTCTCATTACGATACAGTTTTCTGACACATAATAGTCAGGGTCGAACATAATAGCGTATTATATAATACTGTTACGGCTGTGAGTTTGTGTCATCACTCGCCGCGTGAGTCACAACTGCCCCAGGGCTGGGCTGTGCCCTGTCTCCTGTATTGCGCGCGCCTTATGCAACAGGGCTACTAAGGGATAGTCCAGAACATTCGTGACTGGACCAGCGCTGGAAACCTCGAGAAGCCGTGGACTCTGGATGGATCTAGAAGCATTTATTGAGTCACCGGCCGGCTATATAAGAGTGACCCGTGAAGCAGTTGTGGTTGTTGTGTTTTACGAGCTAGTGCGAGCGATTATCTTGTGCGACAGAAGTGTGGTGACGAAGTGCTGTGCGAGTTACGAAATCCTGTGACATTGTTTCTCCCAGCTTGTGAACAGCGTACATCAAGTGCTCGTAAGTAACTGTATTTGTTGTACCTGAGGAAGAGGGGCAGGTAGCTTCTGCCAAGGCCACCGGACTCATTAGGACGGATTAACTTCTGTGGTCTGTTGCAAGTGAAAGGGGCCAAGAGCGCATAAGGAAGAGACTTGAGGAAACTGGAGAAGGCTCCTAATTGCTTGTATTTGCTGATTAGTGTAATTTTCTGGCCACAATAAAGTTAATTATTTCTTTAAGCAGTAATTGGTGTTGTGCTTTGTACCCCCACCGTAATCCAGTTAACAAAAGTGCCACTAAGGGGTGGCACGTAACAATACGATAATAATAACATATCCCTGAATAGATATTTCTCACAGTTAGCAAAGGAAATTTAGCTTTCGTTACCATCTACTTGAGACCAATATGAGCAGATTAAATGAACGGTCTCACTGTGAATTATGCTGTTGTATACTTACCCAGCATGGGTGCCCGCAGAGGGGGTCAAGGAGGGGCCATGCCCCCCCCCCCCCCCACCCTGGAATCCCGTGAATATTTCGTTTGTTCATTGTCACACCAGTTTATTTCATAAATTGGAGTTACGGATAATTTAGATGTAGGGATAATTCCACAGTTTTATTTAACTTAGTAATTAGGGATTATATAAAAAAACTCCAGTTATTTAGAAAATCGATGAACTGGATTAACATTGCGATTTTATGTTCGACGATGTCGATATGTATATATTAGATGTCAGAAGAATGAATTATAATGGGGGTCATTAAAGTACTACTTTTCATTACAACACAGTTTTTCCAACCAATCAGAGTTCAATATTTTCATTCATTGACCAATTAGGAAAGGATAGCTTCTGACATGCACTCAAAATCCAACATGTCGGACTTGAATTACATGATTTGGAAGTTGACAATGGAGCCTATATTGGATCAACCATTGTATTTATAGTTACAATGCATACACAAACTGGGTAATATTGCAAAAGAAATAGCACTGTACCTTAATATCCGCAACTCCAATTTCTACACATTCGTAAGATTTCGCCGACAATTTTAGTGAATGCTGTTGTTGACACAAACACACCAGAACGTCATGGTGGAAGCAAACGTATGACATTAGTTCCACAGAAACTATAATCCAGCTCACTGTTCAGTAAATGGAATTCCTACGCGAAAATTTTCCGCGAGATGTCATAACTGTTCTATTTGGGACTCAATTGATTTGCCTTCCGTTGACATTCTATAAGCATAGAATTTGAAGAATAACTAGTTGATAATACGATACAATTTAATTTTAAAGCGTTTGTAGCAGCCTATTTTGTGCTATTTTACCAAAATAACAAAATGATCCAACATAGTACCTGTGCGCTATCCGTTGGTGCTACTTGAGGATGAACAATGTTTCAAAGCTTTGAGATTCGTTATTGGGTAGAGATCAAATGCTGAGCCCAGACAATTCTCAAGAAGAAGAATTCAACCGACAGATATTTATGAATATTTATGTTAGAACACATAATAAAGTTATGATTATCGTCGAACTTAACAGTCGTATGCGACTCGGGGATAATGGTAATTAAGACACTCGTATGCAAATTTAAAAAACTCGCTCCGCTGTTTGCATTATGTACTATTACTGAACTGATTGATTTTTATTTTAGTCGATACATGGTGATACAGCTACTATTTCTTTTTACCTCTTTTTAAGAAATAAACATAATGACGATGATTCACAAAGAAAAGCGATGGACAAAAACTCTGAACTAAATAGAACTATTCCTCCCATTCATGATATAAAGATGATGTACCCACCAGTTTCAGAGCAGTCAAATAATGAATATGCCTATCACGAAGCAAGTAAGAAATGAAACGAAAATTGCGTTGGGAGGGGAGGGATGGGGGTGAGACGGTACGTCTCATCATCACCTAGTGATTGGTAGGTAATGAAATGATAAATATTACTTGGCTCTTCGCTGGAAAGAATCCTGCGGGCTCCCATGTTACGCAGCACTTTTTGACCAAATGAGAATGTCGATATTTGACGTTCTCGATGCCACAGTCAGGCGCGGATTCAAGGGGGGGGGTCACGGGGGTCATGACCCCCCCCCCAAATGGAGACCGCATTTTTTTTGCAAACTCAAAAAACGAAAACACAATAACCAGACAAATAAAACGTAACGAATTTTAACTGAAAAACAGTTTTTTCATTTTATTCAATACTGAAAATATCTTTATTGCCATTACTTTGTTACAACTGTAAATTTACAACTTCATACCTGTTATAAAAAAGATTATTTCTATAACAAAATCAGCTCGTCTATTTTGTTTAGCAAACATTGTGATTATCGAATCGATGTTTATAGTGATGTCACGATGAATGTGCAGCAATGTACGGATAGGAATTTGGGGCTTTTTTCGCACCAAAAATTTTTGCCGACGTCCAAACTGCAAGCTTGGTTGGCGATTTAAGCTGTGACTTTCTCCCTTTGTCGTTACCAACTCGACTTGCCGAAACTGTAACGTACCTTGACACTTTTCTCGAAGCTCGATGTAAAAGTCGCAAAACACGCCGTTGCAATTTGTACGAATATTTTTGGTGCGCTAAACGCATCAAATTTCTATCCATCATGTAGCTTGCAAAAAAAATTGGTCTGGTTTTGTACGTTTGGTTATTTTGTGATTGCGTTTTTAGTGATACCATTTTTCTTAACAATTTCGATTCTCTGACACCCCCCCCCCCAAACCAAACTCTAGATCCGCGCCTGGCCACAGTTCTAAAAGCGGCATTTGTTTACTCGGCTTTAATGCTTACGTTCAAATTACTAAGTTATCAAACGTGTGACATTTGGCAACACTGCTTGTCAAAGTACAGAGTTATTCAAAAAGAAGGAACAGATTTCAAACGTTTATTTCGTCCAAACTACAAAAGGCAGAACCATAATTCCAACGTTCATGGAGAGACGAAAATGTAAAATGTGAATGATTTTTTTTCTAATGAATCCACTTTTCATCTTTCCGGTACAGTTAATCGCCATAACGTTAGAATTTAAGAAAGTGAAAATCCTATGGCAATTATTGAACATGAACGTGATTCACCGAAGATTAACGTCTTCTGTGCCATATCTGTAAACAAAGTTTATGGACCTTTCTTCTTCATGGAGAAAACTGTGACAAGACTAACCTATCTAGACATGCTTCAAAACTGCTTATTCCAAGTCCAACGTTACCTGAATGACACCATTCCAGGACTTTGGACTGGAAGAGGAGGAGCAGAAGATCAACTTCATCGCCGGTGGCCTCCCATATCTCCAGACCTCAGTCCTTGCGATATGTATCTGTGGGGTTACGTGTTTTTATCCCCTCTATGCCTGACATAGTTGAAAGTCTGTGACATTGAATTGTTGAAGCTGTGAATTCGATAACTAGAGACCAGTTGATTCGTGTGTGGCAAGAAATGAGCCGCCGTTTGGATATTTCACAAAAAAGTGAAAATTGAACTTTTCCCTTTCCAGGAACGTTAGAATTGAGTTTCTATCTTTTGTAGTTTGGAAGAAGTAAATATTTGAACTCTGTTCTTTCTTTTTGAATTACCCTGTACTTCAAGAACACTATGCCAGACCCACCACATGATTTTGTCCTACCCCGTAATAATAATAATAATATCGCATTGCCTCGGGTGCCGGGTGCAAGCTTTGTTATTTAACACCCAGAGGGCAGCTTTCATGTCGAATTTTGTCGTTCTTTGGAGCGCTATGAATGTCAAGGAGGTTAGATATCTAAGCTCCTTGGCACTATAGCGCTTTCTAGTAGAGGAATGAGGAACTTTGTGTTGGCGGAAAATCCCGAGATTAATTTTGCCATTATGGACACGGCCTACGGAATTCAAATGGGCTCTTTAACATGCCAACACCGTATGACATGCGTATCGTGATTTATGCCGCCTTTTCAAAAATCACTTACCACGGCCAGGAGCAAACCTGCAAGCTTGGGGTTGGTAGTCCGACACGATAACCACTCACCTACCGTGGCAGGCTTTTGGACCATTTGAGAATGTCGATATTTGTCGTTCTCGATACCACAGTTCGAAAACCGGCATTTGTTCACTCGGCTTTAAAGGTTACATTCAAATTACTAAGTTATCAAACGTGTGGCATTTGGCAACACTGCTTGTCAAAGTACTTCAAGAACACCATGTCAGACCCACCACATGATTTTTAGCCTACTTTTCACATTTTGCAAAAATGAGGCAAAAGTAGACTTATGAGATCGATCCGGGAAAATGTGTGTCTGTCTGTCTGTCCTGTCTGTCTGTCAATCCTTCTGTCTGTCCTTCTGTCTGTCTGGCTGTGTGTGTCTCCACCCCTATCAACTCCTAAACGGCTGCAGAAATCGAAACCAAATTTAGTATGAATAAAGATATATACCGGAATATCTCACGTCCATATTTGAATATGAATTCAGTGCTACCAACTGCTGAAAAAACGCACTAGAAATTTGAGCTCCATGTTGGATATCTTGGAAGGTATGCATGGGAGCTATTCCAAAAATTGGCACACATGTAGATAACACTATTTCAGTTTTTTTCCTGGAGGCCATACATGACAGTGTTGCCAAAATCATCTAAGCCTTCTGATAGGTCCAATTTTTAAATGCCTATAACTTTTACACTGTCAGTTGGATTTCAACCAAATTTCGTATGTAATATGTGTACATAAACAGATATTACTGAGCGTATTTTTAAGAGCCACCAGGGCTGCCAACTGTTAATAATTGTTCTCTCTATTCTTTTATCCAAATACCAATATATCAGAAAGTATGCAAGCCGACAGCTTTAAACTATGCACACGTATAGTGACATTTTAGATTAATTTTGGAGTAACTTATATACTTCAGTTCTACCAACATGATTCTAAGCCTGCTGATAGGGCCAATTTTTAAATACATGTAACTTCTATACTATCATTTGGATTTCAACCAAATTTCGTATGTGCTATGTGTAACATAACAGCTGTGACTATACGTATTCTTATGAGCAATCAGGGCTGCCAACTGTTAATAAATGCTGTCTATAATTTTTTAACCTAATATCAATATATCAGGAAGTATGCAAGCCAACAGCCCTATACTTTGCACACGTATAGCATCTGACATTCTAGATTAATTTGGAATAATTAAAATAAGTCAGTGCTGGCAACATGATTCTATGCCTGCTGATAGGTCCAATTTTAAAATACATGAAACTTCTATACTAACAAATGGATTTCGTCCAAAATTGGCACAAGATATCATAATATTTCCGATTAGGCTATTTCTGACCAGCACACGCATGACATTGTTGCCAACATGCTTTAACGCGTGCTGATAGATCCAATGTCTATTTGCATGTAACTTCCATTGGACTTCAACCAATTTTTTAATTCTGTACCTTAAGAGATGGAACTAAGAATATATTCAGTCACCAGGGCTGCCAACTGTAATGCTCTATTATGCTACATTATACCAGGTATATTTCGAACTAATTAGACATTTCGATATTACCAACTTAATTTCGTCATTATTCTAGATAGGTTCATATACTGTAGGCTACTGTAGATTAATCATTGGCATGAAACTTAATTTTAAGAAAAGTAGGCTCTTTAGTTCGTCCCGGAACTTCTTGTTTCCTACCCCGTGCAAATGCTTCACTGATAGAACGAACCGGTTAAATATTCAATAATAATTTAATGCTCATGAACCATCGAATTTCATTACAACCTCCCTTGTTTTACTGTAACACTCTTAAAGCTATTAACTTGGTCATGTGACCGACCAAATTACATGTAATTGTGCCCGTTATTGGACAGAAACTATTCCAATCAGTAACATGCCCTGTTTTCAATAGGCTAATAGCCTTGGTCACATATTGGACTGACAAGTTAAATACGTGTTCCAGAGTCTGATTCAATTTAATCAGATCTTCTTATTTGCATTATCGTCAAAACGCAATTGTTTGTTTAAAAATCAAACTGTTGGACATAAAGAAAGCAAATTCTTTTGGTGTTTGAATCTCATAAACTAATATTAAACCAGGCAAATCAAAATTGAAATGTGTACAGGGTAAACACCAAGTGCAATATTGCGTAGAACGATTCATATTTATGTATGTGTGTTACTCATAGTATGCGATTACATTTGCAGTTCTGCCAACCAAAGGCGCTTTGCTTTTAATTTTGTTTGTCAGCGTCTTATTCGTACCTTTAATTGATTATTATTGATTGCCAAAATCTTGAAACAATTGGTGCTTTTTAGCCTATTTTTATTTATGAATATAAAAATAGGCTTATGAGATCACTTTTGTCCGTGTGTGTATGGGTGTGTATGTGTGTGCGTCCGTGTGTGTGTGTCCTCCCCTAATAACTTCTAAACGGCTCGAGCGATTTAAAAGAAACTCGGTATGGTCATAGTACTATTTCCGCCGACTCCGACCATGCCCTTCAAATTATATTACGTCTCACCAATCCAACATGGCGGCTGTGCGAAATATTTCACCGGCATTCTATATCTCCAAAACTGTTACTTATATCGCCCTGAAATTGTGTGCGGTGATAGGGGGTACTGCTAGACGTTCATCTATCGAACTTTGAAAAACTACAAGAACTACAAAATGAACATGGCGGCCAAGCGAAGTTGAAAAATGTAGATTTAACCAACCGAACGCAGTGAAACATGGTAAGGCAATTGACTATAGCCTACAAATGGCAATGTTTACATAACCTCGAGATGGCGGCTATGAGAAATTTTAAAATTAAGTTTTTATTTCTTGAGTTCTAATCATGCGATCGAAATCAATGTTTGAATAATGAACGTACAGAATAATCATCATCTAATAGCACATAACTCTATGGCCTACATAGGCCTATATTAAAATCCAATATGGCAACCATCCGAAATATTTAGATGGTTCTCAATATCTATTAATTTATGACAGCAATCAAACTGAAATTTTGTATGTGTATAGAGGATATAAACATAAGTTTACCTATGGGACGTTCTTTAACCTGGTGAGCACAAATCCAACATGGTGGCGACGCGAATTTATAATATTCAAATGGACGTTTCTCGCGATTTAACCATCCTAGCGCAGTGAAACTTGGTACGGTATATGCTTACATAAGTTTCAATCCACTGGCATTTAAATTATTTAAATTATTTTCAAAACCACAAGATGGCGGCTGAGCGAAATTTTAAAATATCGTTTTTATTTCTTGTGTATGAATCATGCGATTGAAGTTTGAATAAAACATCTACACAATAATCCTCATGTAATAGTATATAACTGTAAGCCCTGTATATAAAAATTCAACATGGTGACCATCCGAAATATTCAGACGGTTCTCAATATCTACGAATCTATTACAGCAATCAAACTGAAAATTTGTATATTGATAGAGGTAATTAATATAAGTAGGGTATATGAATATAGGCTATATAATTCTTCACGGAACTACTTGTTTAAACGATATTAGGGTGAAAGTTTGTGTGTTATCAAAAGACTCTGATCATAGCGATACCATTTTGTTTGAGTCATCAGTTTCTGACTGGTTTCATGAAGCGCTCTATGTCTTCCTGTCCTGAGCTAATCGTTTCATCTCTACATACCTACCACACCTTACATCTGAGGCAACCTGTTTTTAACATATTCAAACGTTGGTCTGCCCCTACAGTTCTTGTCCTCGACCTTTCCTTCCATAACTAAGTTTGCTATTCCTGGGTGTCTTAGTATGTGTCCTACCAACCTATCTCTTCTCTTCATTAGCAGTCACCAGAGATATCTCCCCTCTTCCACTCGTATTAATACCTCTTCGTTTACTCTATCTAGCCATCTGATCTTCATTATTCTCCTGTAACAACACATTTCAAATGTTTCTATTCCCCTCTGTTTTTTGCTGCGCCAACAGTCCAAGTTTCACGTCCATAGAGCGCCACATTCCAGACAAGGGTTTCAAAAATGACTTTCTCATACCTAAATCTAAATTTGATGTCAACCGATTTCTTTTCAGCAGAAATGCTATCGTTGCCTCTTTGCTTTCGTCCATCACTGGTTATTTTGCTTCCTAAGTATGAGAAGTCTCCTACTACCTTTAGGTTTTCACCTGCCAATTTAGCATCCATAGGAGTTTCTGATTTCTTTCGGCTGTATTCCAATATTTTTTTTTAATATTTATTGATTTTCATCATGAATTACTTCCAAAAGACGGTGTCCATTCTATTTTAAAAAGTCACTCAAATCCCCTGAGATGTCATCAACAAATTCCAGAGTTGAAATTATTTCTTCCTGAATCTTTATTCCTACTTTATTTATGTTTCTCTAAATGAATAAATGTAAAACAAAAATATTGGAATGCAGCCGAAATAAATCAGAAACCTCTATGGACATCAAATTGGCAGCTGAAAAAATATAGGAAGTAGGAGACTTCTGTTAGTTAGGAAGCAAAATAACCAGTGATGGACGAAGCAAAGAGGATATAAATTGTAGGTTAGCTCAGGCATTTCTACAGAAAAGGAATCTGTTTACATCGACTATAGATTTAGGTGTTAGGAAGTAATTTTTGAAAGCCTTTGTCTGGAGCGCGGCGCTTTATGGAAGTGAAACTTGGACTATTGGTGCAGCAGAAAAGAGGAGAATTGAAGCGTTTTAAATGTGGCGTTACAGGAGAATGATGAAGATCAGATGGGTAGATAGGGTTACAAACGAAGAGGTATTGAGACGAGTGGGAGAGGAGAGATGTTTCTGGCGACTGCTAATGAAGAGAAGAGATTGGTTGGTAGGACACATATTAAGACACCAAGTAATAGCAAGCTTAGTTATTGAAGGAAGGGTCGAGAACAAGAACTGTAGGGTTAGACCAAGGTTACAATATGTTAAACAGATTGCCTCGGACGTAGGGTGTGGTAGCTATGCAGAGATGAAACGATTAGCTCAGGACAGGAAGCCATGGAGAGCTGCATCAAACCAGTCAAAAGACTGAAGACTCAAACAACAACAACAACAATTTCCTTCATTGCTTGTTAATACGTAGCTTGAAAAGTACGGGTAGTAAGTTACACTTTTCAGAATACCAGGTTCTCTCTCTTGTCCTTCGGCAATAATAATTGAATCGCTCGGAGAAGAAAAGCATGAAGTCAAAAATGATCATGTTTTAAAGAATTAGTATTCTGAAGTATTGACTCAAGGGCCTTGGAACGGCAGAGGAAAGAATGAAGTCAGCCTTCTGTTTAAACTACACACAAACCATTTTCATCAGGAGAAAAAGCATGAAAGCTCTCTGGCCAGGCAAAATCCGTCACAAAGGAATTTGTTTTGTGGATTTAAGCCAGAAACCATGCGATCAGAGGAGAAAAGCATTAAGTCAATGACTTCCCGCCTTTCAGCGCCGTATTCTGTATTTAATGTTGGCCGCACTGCAAGATTCCCGCGTGTTACAGTGCTATTGTAAATTACATTTGTACAGGCTTTAGGTTGTTTCTATGTTACAAATCCATTATAAAACGAGAAGTTCCGTGAAGAACTATACAGCCTAAATTTCATGCCAATGATTATTCTACAGTATATGAACCTATCTAGAATAATGACGAAATTAAGTTGGTAATATCGAAATATCTAATTAGTTCAAAATATACCTGGTATAATGTAGCCTAATAGAGCACTACAGTTGGCAGCCCTGGTGACTGAATATATTCTTAGTTCCATCTCTTAAGGTACAGAATACAAAATTTGGTTGAAGTCCAATGGACGTTACATGCAGTTAGAGACTTGATCTATCAGCACGCGTAAAAGCATGTTGCCAACAATACCATGCGTGTGCTGGTCAGAAATAATCTGAATTATTATGATATCTTGTTGTGCCAATTTTGGATGAAATCCATTTGTTAGTATAGAAGTTACATGTTTTTTAAAATTGGACATATCAGCAGGCATAGAATCATGTTGGCAGCACTGCCTTGTATTAATTACTCCAAATTAATCTAGAATGTCAGGTGCTATACGTGTGCAAAGTATAGAGCTGTTGGCTTGCATACTTTCTGATATATTGATATGAGGGTAAAAAGAATATAGACAGCATTTATTAACAGTTGGCAGCCCTGATTGCTCTTAAAAATACTTATAGTCATATCTGTTATGGTACACATAGCACATACGAAATTTGGTTGAAATCCAACTGATAGTATAGAAGTTACATGTATTTAAAAATTGATACTATCAGCAGGCTTATAATCATGTTGGTAGAACTGACGTATATAAGTTACTCCAAATTAATCTAAAATGTCATAATATACGTGTGCATAGTTTAAAGCTGTTGGCTTGCATACTTTCTGATATATTGGTATTTGGATAAAAAATAGAGAGAGCAATTGTTAACAGTTGGCAGCCCTAGTGGCTCTTAAGAATACGCCCGGTCATATCTGTTTATGTACAGATATTACATACAAAATTTGGTTGAAATCCAATTGATAGTGTAGAAGTTATATGCATTTAAACATTGGACCTATCAGAAGGCTTAAAATAATTTTGGCAACACTGTCATGGTTGGCCTCCGGGAAATTAAACTTAAATAGTATTATCTAAATGTGTGCCAATTTTGGAATAGCTCCCATGCATACCTTGCAAGATATCCAACATGGAGCTCAAATTTCTAGGGCGTTTTTTCAGCTGTTGGTAGCACTGACATCATTTTCAAATATGGACGTGAGCTATTCCGGTGCACATCTTTACTCATACTAAATTTGGTTTTGATTGCTGCAGCCGTTTAGGAGTTGATAGGGGGGGGGACACACACACACACACAGCCAGACAGACAGACACACATTTTCCCGGATCGATCTCATAAGTCTACTTTTTCCTCATTTTTGCAAAATGTGAAAAGTAGGCTAAAAATTCCTCTCGGCACGCTGGAAGGTGGAGGTAGATTTCACCGGGCAAACTAGGGGATAGGCTATAATAAGCAAAATATGCAGGTTTTCGTAGGAGGATCAGACCTCATTGATTGCAAGAAAGTATTTTACATTTAGAGGTTAATTAACCATTTTTTTTCGTTTTTGTATGCATATTTTTATCATTTTATTGTCTTATGGGGATTTTAACCATCTTGTCATTTGGGGTTGATTTTTAGCCTATTTTCAATTATGAAACAAGATGTTCAGTAAAGAACATATAGCCAACTTTCTCCTAAATGCATGGGTATTGTTATAACTCTTTGTCCTTTTCAAGGAGTATGATTGAATGTTGGTTGTAGTAGCTTGTTGAAATACAACGTGCTATAGGGATATTAAACATGAATATAAGGTGCCCTTTGCTAGTGCTACCTCTGTACCAAATTTCGTTCAATTCGGTTTCACCGTGTTTGAATTGATAGGGGGAATCGATTTGCACACATACTTGGCCACCATCTGCAAACTATTGGGCTGATGTTCTTGCAGTTTGGTCTGAATATGTTTCCCACATAAAGATATGGTGTTGCAAAATTTGGTAGAGACTAGATTATTAGGTTGGTCGTATTTACATTTTAGCTTTTAACATTTGGGTGGCCGCGATTACGTTTCCGTCAAGATAGCGGTGATATAAAACATGACACTGAGGTGCCCTTTGCTAGTGCTACCTTTGTACCAAATTTCGTTCCATTCGGTTTCACCGTGTTCGAATTGATAAGGGGAATCGATTTTCACACAAAGATGGCCGCCATCCGCAAAATATTAGGCTGATGACCTATTAGTTTGGTCAAAGGATGCTCCCTCCATAAAGGTATGTTGTTGCTAAATTTGCTAGAGATCGGATGATTAGGCTAATCGTAATTTGATTTAAGCTTTGAACATTTGTGTGGCCGCCATTACATTTCTGTCAATATGGCGGCGATATAAATCATGACACTGAGATGCCCTTTGCTAGTGCTATCTCTGTACCAAATTTCGTTCCATTCGGTTTCACCGTGTTTGAATTAATAGGGAGAATCGATTTTGACACAAAGATGGCCGCCATCCGCAAACTATTAGGCGAATGACCTATTAGATTGGTCAAAGGATGCTCCCTCCATAAAGGTATGTAGTTGCAAAATTTGGTAGAGATCGGATGATTAGGTTAATCGTAATTTGATTTAAGCTTTGAACATTCGTGTGGCCGCCATTACGTTTCAGTGAAGATGGTGGCGATATAAAACATGACACTGAGGTGCCCTTTGCTAGTGCTACCTCTGTACCAAATTTCGTTCCATTCGGTTCCACCGTGTTCGAATTAATAGGGGGAATCAATTTTGACATAAAGATGGCCGCCACCCGCAAACTATTAGGCTAATAACCTATTAGATTGGTCAAAGGATGCTCCCTCCATAAAGGTATGTAGTTGCAAAATTTGGTAGAGATCGGATGATTAGGTTAATCGTAATTTGATTTAAGCTTTGAACATTCGTGTGGCCGCCATTACGTTTCTGTCAAGATGGCGGCGATATAAAACATGACACTGAGGTGCCCTTTGCTAGTGCTACCTCTGTACCAAATTTCGTTCCATTTGGTTTCACCGTGTTTGAATTAATAGGGGGAATTGATTTTCACACAAAGATGGCCGCCATCCGCAAACTATTAGGCTAATGACCTAGTTATTTGGTCAAAGGATGCTTCCTTTATAAAGGTATGTTGTTGCAAAATTTGGTAGAGATCGGATGATTAGGTTAATCGTAATTTGATTTAAGCTTTGAACATTTGTGTGGCCGCCATTACGTTTCCGTCAAGATGGCGGCTATATAAAACATGACACTGAGGTGCCCTTTGCTAGTGCTACCTCTGTACCAAATTTCGTTCCATTCGGTTTCACCGTGTTTGAATTAATAGGGGGAATCGATTCTGACACAAAGATGGCCGCCATCCGCAAACTATTAGGCGAATGACCTATTATATTGGTCAAAGGATGCTCCCTCCATAAAGGTATGTTGTTGCAAAGTTTGGTAGAGATCGGATGGTTATGTTAGTCGTAATTTGATTTAAGCTTTAAACATTTGTGTGGACGCCATTACGTTTCTGTTAATATGGCGGCGATATTAATCATGACACTGAGATGCCCTTTGCTAGTGCTATCACTGTACCAAATTTCGTTCCATTCGGTTTCACCGTGTTTGAATTAATAGGGGGAATCGATTCTGACACAAAGATGGCCGCCATCCGCAAACTATTAGGCGAATGACCTATTAGATTGGTCAAAGGATGCTCCCTCCATAAAGGTATGTAGTTGCAAAATTTGGTAGAGATCGGATGATTAGGTTAATCGTAATTTGATTTAAGCTTTGACCATTTGTGTGGCCGCCATTACGTTTCCGTCAAGATGGCGGCGATATTAAACATGACACTGAGGTGCCTTTTGTTAGTACTACCTCTGTACCAAATTTCGTTCCATTCGGTTGCACCGTGTTCGAATTAATAGGGGGAATCGATTTTCACACAAAGATGGCCGCCATCCGTAAATTGTTACGCTGATGACTTATTAGTTTGGTCAAAGGATGCTCCCCCCATAAAGGTATGTTGTTGCAAAATTTGGTAGAGATCGGATGATTAGGTTAGTCGTAATTTGATTTAAGCTTTGAACATTTGTGTGGCCGCCATTACGTTTCCGTCAAGATGGCGGCGATATAAGACATGACACTGAGGTGTCCTTTGCTAGTGCTACCTTTGTACCAAATTTCGTTCAATTCGCATTCACCGTGTTCGAATTGATAGGGGGGGACAGACATTCAGAGTACACACACTCACACACACACACACACACACACAGACACACAGACACACACACACACAGACTCACACACACACATACACACACACAGACAGACACACTTTTTTCGCCCTGTGTTGATCTCATAAGTCTACTTTCATTTTTTGCAAAAATCGAAAGTAGGCTAAAAATAGCCTTATGAGATCAACTTTTGTCCGTGTGTGTGTGCGCGTGTGTGTGTGAGGTGTGTGTGTGAGTCCCCTAATAAAATCAAAACGGCTGGAGCGATTTCAATGAAACTCGATAAGTTCATAGCACTCTTTCGGACGTCCCCGACCGTGCCCATCAAATTTTGTTACGTCTCACCAATCCAACATGGCGGCTGTGCGAAATATTTCACCAGCATTCAATATCTCCGAAACTATTCCCGATATCACCCTGGAATTTTTTACGGTGATAAAGGGAACTGCTAGAAGTTCACCTATGTGACTTTTGAAAAACTGGTAACTACAAAACCAACATGGCGGCCACGCGAATTTGCGACGTTTAAATAGACGTTTCTCGCAATTTAACCAACCAAACGCAATAAATCTTGGTACAGTATATGTCTATACACTTAGTAATGCACCGACATCTAACTTCGTTCAATTATTTACATAACCACAAGATGGCGGATGTGTGAAACATTTCACCGGCATTCTATGTCTCTGAAACTATTAGCGGTATCACCCTGAAATTTTGCACGGAGATAAAGGGCACTACTGGAAGTTCGCCTATAAGACTTTCAAAAACCGGTTATCTACGAAACGAACATGGCGGCCAAGCGAATTTGAAAATTTTAAATAGACCTTTCTCGCGATTTAATGTTCCAAACGCAATGAAATCTGGTACAGGAAATGTTTATACACATTGTAAAACACTGGTATCTGATTTAGTTCAATTGTTTGCATAACCTCAAGATGGCGGCTGTGCGAATTTTAAAATTAAGTTTTTATTTCTTGTGTCGTAATCATGCGATCGAAGTGAAAGTTTGAATAATGAACCTACGCAATAATTTTCCTTTAATGGCACATGACTCTATGGCCTATACATTTAACAGTCCAATATGGCGACCATCCGAAATATTTAGATGGATCTCAATATCAACGAATCTAATACAGCAATTAAACTGAATTGGTTAATGTTTATAGGGGATATGAACATAAGTTCACCTATAGGAATTTCAATAACCTGGTGATCACAAATCGAACATGGCGGCGACGCGAAATATAAATATTCACATGAACGTTTCTCGCCAATTTTACCATCCGAGTGCAGTGAAACTTGGTAGAGTAAATCCTTATACGAATATTAATCCTCTGGCATCTAATTTATTTCAATTGTTTCCATAACCAGAAGATGGCAGCTGTGCGAAATTTTAAAATCTCCTTGTTACTTCTTGTGTCCTAATCATGCGATTGAAGTTTGAATGCTACACGTACACAATAATCTTCATGTAACAGTAAATAACTCGAGGACCTACATACCGTATATAAAATCCAACATGGCGACCATCCGAAATATTTAGTTGGTTCTCAATATCTACGGATCTATTACAGCAATCAAACTGGCAATTTGTATGTTGATAGAGCCAATTATTATTAGTAGGATATATGAAAATAGGCTATTTAGTTCTTCACGGAACTACTTGTTATACTTGTGATCACACTGTCCTTATGCAAGGTTTCGACACTGATGTGTAACTATGTAACGGGCTGTTACTTTTTCACGCAAAATTTTATCTCCCGCAGAGATTTTTGTTGGTTCCTCAGTTTAGGGGCTGCGACAACGTGGTCATGTAACCCCGTGTACATTCGGTGTGTGTAGAATCTGATAAACGGTGTTAATTGTGATGACTGTATTAGTCTGTAATTCAGGTAAGGTCTGCAGACGGTCAATTTTAAGTAGTAGTTCCTAATTTTGTACCATATACTAACGTCAACGACACCTAGCTGTGAATTTGGCTACTAGATGCCACCGCAACCAGCAACTTGCAACGAACGTTGGAACTTCTCCTCCAAAGGAAAGCATGCTGAGGGATTTTTAGCGCTCTTAGAAAATACGACGACTTTGGCCGGCTTTGCTCCAGCGACCTTGGGCATATAAGTTCAGCATGCTACCAGTTAGCCGCTTCCCACAGTCAGATGGAAAAATGAATGTGATCTCGTGCAATGGCGTTGTCTTGGCAACCTCTGATAGCTCATACCTCATCAATTTAGAAGCGTTGTCATGGTAACCTCTGATGGCACTTGGCATGTTCTTTAATTCCGAAATCATTTTTCTCATCCCGTGGCGTAATGGTAGGTCAGATAAAAAATTCTTTCAGACAAAGTTTTAGGTAATTATTAGGGGAATATTTTCCATTTTGTAGGGTTTTGATATTGTGCCTATTAAAAGAGATATGATTAATGTTTCCCGAAAAAAACACTTTTTTCCACCCCTATGGTCAATGTTTGGTGCCATCAAAAACGTATCAAACATAAATTTTTGGCACTTATCCGACACATATTATGAACTTTGAATGGATTCGATATTTCACGTATGAAGAGAGTTATAGCGATATTTCCCTTTTTCGAAAAAAAAGCCCCCCCCCCCATTTTCAACCCCTTCAACCGATTTTGCCCATTAACGAACTCGACCGATATTTTGAGGGGTTACATATTATGTAAATATTCAAAGTGATTGGTGCAAAATTACGGCAGTTATTGTGTCCACAAGAAACTGATATGTATGCATATATATATACACATATAGATAAACTTTTGAACTGACGGTGGTTTGGGAGTCTGGGGGATGTGAAACGCGAAGATATGTCGAAATTTTCCGGAAGTCGAAACATGGCACCCATTGCAATAGTTAGCTATCTGATGAAATCTACCTAAAATAGGCTACATAATTAAAAATACTACCATCAACGACACCTAGCTGTGAACTTGGCTACTAGATGCCACCGGAACCATCAACTCGCAACGAACGTTGGAACTTCTCCTACGAAGGAAAGCATACTCAGTTTTTTTAGCGCTCTTAGTAAATCCGACGACTTCAGCCGGGTTTGAACCCGCGACCTTGGGCATAGAAGTTCAGCATGCTACCAGTTCCGATACCGAAGTCGCTTCCCACAGACAGATGGAAAACTGAATGTGATCTCGTGCAGTGGCGTTGTCATAGCAACTGCTGATGGCTCATCCCTTATCAATTAAAAGTAAATTTGTCATGGCAACCTCTCCTGGCACTTGGCATTTACTTATAATTTAAATCATTTTTCTCACCCCGTGGCGTAATGGTGGGTCATATCGAAAATTATTTCAGACAAAAGTTTTAGGTAATTATTGGAGGAATATTGTCCATTTTGTACGGTTTTGATATTGTGCCTATTAACAAAGATATGATTAATGTTTCCCGAAAACCCCACTTTCTCCCACCCCTTTGGTCAATGGTTGGTGCTATAAAAAAACTTTTCAAACATACATTTTAGGGCCTTATCCGACACATAGTATGAACTTGGAATGGATTCAATATTTCAGATATTAAGAGAGTTATAGCGATATTTACATTTTTCGAAAAAAGCCTCCCATATTCACCCCCTTTGACCGATTTAGCCCATTAACGAACTCAACCGAGATTTTAAGGGTATACATATTATGTAAAAAATTCAAATTGATTGGTGCAAAATTACGGCAGTTATCGTGTCCACAAGAAACTGATATCTATACATATACAGTGTGGTTCACCAGCCCCTTATTTTTTTTGGAGGAAGGCAGCCCAACTAACGCGTATATCACAGTCATCCTAAAAACATTAGTACCTGCTCCTTTGCGTCCATTGTACAACTTTACCGTTGAGTACATCCTCGCGAATAGAGTAGAAATCAATAGTGGCTGTTTTGGCCAACGCGGGAAGTCAACAACCCACCAAGAGTATTCTGGTAATAGTGGACAATGTATAAAAATTTGTTGGCCAAAGCATTAGATAATGATGTGATAATACAAAGAGTTGACTTTACAAAGGTCGCTTGACAATTTAGCAAACATGTGGAGGACCAGACAATATTATTGTCACTAAATAAGGAAGTCCAGGAAGGCATAAAGGACACGACACCACCACTAACTAATAATAAGATATATTATCAAATAGATGGCACATAAACATAATATCCAAAGGTGACACATAAACATATGAGAAACACTAGCACAAATTTACACAATTGAAGAAACACTCATTAAGAATTAACACACGTTACGTCTTGAGCCTAAAACACACATATTGTCTTGAACGTAGCTGCAGATCAGTACATCATAGAACGGCATGCAATACACGGCGGTTCCAAAGAATGATATAATTTAAATATGCAACACAAGTGGAGTTGCAACAAATAATGAAAAAACAGGTCGCATGGAACGAGAATGTGTCGTCGAACCAGGACTGACTTACAGTGATGCGCCGATACTGTAAGCCCAAAATGAATTGTTAATAAAACAAATTATGTGTGAAACGCAGGAAGTCAAAGTAGTTGCTGTCATACAAATACCGGGATATGCCAATCGCACGGTATTGTCACAATGGTAAAGTAGTTAAACCCAGCGTCAACTTCCATTCCAGTGATGTTGCAGGAAGTCAAAGTAGTTGCTATCATACAAATACCGGGATATGCCAATCGCGCGGTATTGTCACAATAGTAAAGCAGTTAAGCCTAGCGTCAACTTCCATTCCAGTGATGTTGCGGGAAGTCAAAATAGTTGCTATCATACAAATACCGGGACATGCCAATCGCGCGGTATTGTCACAATAGTAAAGCAGCTTAGCCTAGCGTCAACCTCCATTAGTGATGATGCCTAGCCTTGTAACATGCTTCCAGACACGATGAATTACTTATCACACGAAGCATCATTATTCATACGCGTGAAGACAAATTGTTAGGCAGTAAATGAAGATAGAAGTGAACACATTAACAAACTATCCGACGCCGCGGATTGAAGAATTCGTCGACATGACGCGTATCACCATCAAGCATGGTGATGATGAGATCGAAAATCACCGTAATGTCACTGCCCAAACAAAATATGAATCATGTGCATAGGACATGATTGCTAAGCACGGCTACTATGAAGATAGCACCAATTATAGAAATGATTAGCTGGATATTTGATGATATATCACAACCAACGTTGAAGCACACCATTGTGTCATGGCTACACTTAAGAGAACAGCGAAGAAGAAACACGTGATTGGTCGCTACAAGCAGCAAGAAGGCCTCTGATAGGCTGGAAGCAGCCAATCACAGTAGAGAGTTTAAAAACCAGAAAGAGGCCTCTGATAGGCTGAAAGCAGCCAATCACAGTAAAGAGTTCAAACAAGTTAAAGATGAATCAATGTCGCCAACTTAGAATACAAAAATACCTTCTAAGCCAAAATATCCTACTGGAAACACGGCAGTGGGAATACTACATGCAATCAAAACAAATAAATCATGACAACTAATCAACAGAAACAAAACTAACTTGACAATGAATAAATACAATGAAGACAAATAATACAGATATGTACAACCACACAGAGTGGAAACAAATAGGGAAACACAAAAACTGGTTTGCCAAGACAGTGGCCGAACCATATTGCCCGCACAGAAACAACAGGCAGGTTGTTTATGAAAATACAAGAGTGTTTAGTTCTGCGGCAACAGGGGAGGCACCTTGACGATGGGGCGTTTCAACAGTCCAGAGGTGGTATGTAGAGACCACACGAGCTAGGCCGTCCTTACCACAATGAACCTCAAGACTACGTCCAAGTCGCCAGTAAGTAGGAGAAACATTGTCGTCCATAATAAGCACAAGCGTGCCAACCTTGAGGTTAGGAGACATACGGTTCCACTTGCGACGTTGTTGAAGGGAGAGTAAATGATCTGTGGACCATTTACGCCACAATGAAGTCATAATCTGTTGAAGTAATTGCCATCTAGACAACCTATTGATGGGCACTTCAGAAGCGTCAGGAATGGGCAAGGCATTCAAAGGTCGTCCAACAAGAAAGTGACCTGGCGAGAGATAGCACAAGTCAGTAGAATCCTCAGTCATAGGCGAAATGGGTCTAGAATTTAGAATGGCTTCAATTTGCACCACGAGAGTGGTCAATTCTTCATACGTAAGTACTTGAGCCTTCATGATTCTTATTAAATGAGATTTCAAAGATTTGATGTTTGCCTCCCATAGTCCACCAAAGTGCGGAGAACTAGGAGGAATGAAGTGCCACTGAATTAGTAGCGATGACGTAGAATCTTGAACAACAGATTGAAAATCTGCAGAGGAGAGCAACGAACCAAGATCAGCAAGGTCAGACTGTGCGCCTTGAAAGTTGGTACCATTGTCGGAATACACTTGAGCGGGAACGCCCCTTCTACTGCAGAAGCGAGTAAAGGCTACAACGAAAGCATGACTGGAGAGGGAAGTGACGACGCCGTAGGTATCAATTGACAATAAATAGAGACAAGCTCCATAGGCCTGCTCACTGCTGTCGCAGAAGCCATGAAGTTGCATAGATTTGATTTCTGAAGCAGGCTTAATCAAACGTGGAGTAGAAATCTCAGAAATCGCAGGTAAATTGCTATAAATGTTCAGCCAAGCCTGCGCGATTTCCATTGGAAGGGGGTCATCCCAACCGAGTTTGTAAATCCACAAATCTTGGAAGAGAATCTTACAAGCAACTACAATAGCTGACACTAAACCCAAGGGGTCAAAGATAGAGGCAACAATGGACAAAAATGAACGCTTAGTAAAGGTAATTGAAGTGTCACAGCTCACGATAGGTGACTGAATCCGCAACAAGTCATCGATAGGTTGCCAATTAAGTCCTAGCGTTCTGGCGACTGTTTCTTCACCATCGCCGAAACTACGGAGTTGTTGTTTCTCTTGATGAACAAGAGGAATGTTATCTATTAGAGTCATGGAGTTTGAACTCCACTTACACAGTTCAAAACCACCTAATCTCAAAAGAAGGGTCAATTCATCATACAGAATGAGTGCGTCATGCTCGGAATCACATCCCGAGATACAATCATCAACATAGAAGTCGTTTAAAACAATCTGAGTGGCAGCTGGAAAAGCTGTGCCATCAGTGAGGGCGAGCTCCTTTAGCACACGAGTGGCTAAGAAGGAAGCTGGGGCAGTACCATATGTAACGGTGTTTAATTGATATTCTACCATTGGGTCTGAAGGAGAGTCTCTCCAAAATATTCTCTGTAAGTCACGATCCTTGTGATCTACAAGAATCTGTCTGTACATTTTACTCAGATCAGCTGCAAACGCTATCAAGTGAGTACGGAACCGAAGCAAAATAGAGAACAAATCCTGCTGAATTACAGGGCCCACCAACAAGGTATCATTAAGGGAGCACCCAGACGTAGTAGCCATCGAAGCATCAAATACCACTCTGAGCTTTGTAGAAGTACTGTGCGGCTTGAAAACAGGATGATGGGGAATGTAGTAAACTTCACCATCAGTCGGGTGGGGGGCAACTTGCATATGGTTTAAGGCTAGATATTCATGCATGAATTCAGTGTATTCTAACCTTAACTCAGGGTTACGAGCCAAACGTCTTTCGAGAGAGTGAAAACGATTTAGTGTAGCGTAGCGAGAGGCACCTAGAGGCTCCGAGTCTACCTTGCGAGGGAGTCTAACCACAAATCTACCATCGTCTTTGCGAGTGGTAGTAGCAACGAAGTGTTCTTCACATATGGATTCATCAACAGACAACACTGGGGTTTCAACTTCTTCAACGTTCCAAAACGCTTCCAGCTGTTGTTCTACATGAGGGCATGAGAGTGTAAGTGCTGATACCACGTGCGATGGTTGCGAGGTGCTTGCATTGGGCAGCCTCCCAGAAAACACCCAACCCACAGAGGTATTTTGAATGATGGGCAAATCACCAACTGGTATGATTTTACCAGGACATAACAGGTCAAAGAAATATTCTGCACCAAGAACAAGGTCAATAGATTTAGTGCAATTGAAATCAGGATCAGCTAAATCAATATGTGCTGGAATGTTCCATTCAGAGGTATCGAAACCAGCAGCGGGTAGCTCAAGTGCAATATTGGGAACCACGAGACATTCAAGCTTAGCAGACCAATTAGTAGCACAGGCAAAAACGTTCACATCAGCAACAACAGTAGCAGTGCTTTGATTTTGACCAACACCGTGAATGTGTACCTTCATAGGTTTGGTGTGGAGTCTTAATTTCTTAATTAAGTGTGACGAAATTAAGTTACAATCTGATGCAGAGTCAAGTAGTGCAGTGACAGGTACACGTAAGCCATTGCCAGCTAATATATTCAACTTGGCAGTGGGTAATAGAGTCCTTGAAAATTGATTGTCACGAGCGACGTTACTGCAACTAGTGTTTACCACGTTAGCATGAGCTTGAGAAGCATCATTACTAGTGCCACTGGAGGGCTCATAGTGAAGAAGAGTGTGGTGTTTTCGGGAACAAGTGTTACAAGAGTACTTCGAACATTGATGATTAGGCTCGAAATTACGCAAACAATTATAACACAATTTACGAGACCTGACAAAATCCCATTTGGCTGTGGACGAAAGTTTGATAAAGGTACCACATTTCGACAATTGGTGATCAATGCTCCTACAATATGTACAACGAGATTTGGTAGTAGTTAACATGGGTTTCTGAGGCGAATGACCTTCAGCTTTAAGTTTGGTTACAGCAGTATGTAATGCAGGCCTGGACACATTCCTTTCAATTATTTCCAGTACCTTGCATTTTTTCTCTAAGAAGCTAACCAAGTCCTGGAGAGTGGGAATTCTCCCAGAATCAACATGATTCTCCCATTCACGGATGCTATCATTATCTAGTAGCTCCAATATAAAATGTGACAATAACAGGTCTTGAAGGGGAACCCCGTTAAAGTCCAAAGCTTCTAACGCATTGACATGAGAAACAAAGTGGTCGATGATGGCACGCAATGACACTGAATCATTACCGTATGCGGGGGGCTTGAAAAGCTTGGTAACATGATTGTGCGCTATGAGCCTAATGTTATTGTATCGAGTTGTCAGCAAGTTCCATGCAACCATAAAGTTATCATCTGACACAGTAATGTTCTTTAAGAGGAGTTTGGCCTCACCACTAAGACTAGAATTAAGGTAGTAGAACTTAACAATATCAGACAGAGCATGGTTATCAATTACTATAGCCTTGAAGCTATCTCTGAAATTCAACCAGTCTGTGAAGTCGCCACTGAACTGCGGAATTTGAATTTCAGGCAACTTTATATGAGCTGCAGCTACGTTAGCAGTAGGAAATTGTGCACTCTGCAAATTATTCAAAGGGTTATCACTGTCTGTAGTGTTGGATTTTTTGAAATTGTCACAATGTAATTTAATTTTAACCAGCAACTCAAAATATTTATCTTCGAAGTCACAACGTTCGGCTATTTCTTCGTCGATATTGTCTGTAATATCCTCTAAAGCGACTTGCGCTTCGTTATATTGTTCATAAATTTCCTCGCATTTGTGTTTGCGTAACACTAACATTTGATATTGCTCTTCTGTAATGTCCTGAAAGTTGCTAATTACTTTTTCTTGTGAGGTAAGCATGCCCTTAGCGACTGCACGCTTCCTAACTAAAGGTCGTTTTTGGGCATCCTCCATAATGACTTTAGGATTGCCCGCCTAGATGTAATTACCAGAGTTGTACACCTAACTAACACAACAACTAACTAACACAAAAAATAAACACTGAGACAATGGTCTCGATTAAATTGTAAACAAACATCTGAACATAGAATACTGTATTGTGTCCTTGGGAAGTTAATGGGAACGTATACAATTTAAATTTATGGCCTTCCTGGTGAAATAGCAAGAAACAAGGGCCCAAAATGGCCAAAACAATGCTTAATAATTCAAAGTAGTGAACAGCTCAATATCCGGCCCGGAGAGGACCAAATAATGTAATACACGGCGGTTCCAAAGAATGATATAATTTAAATATGCAACACAAGTGGAGTTGCAACAAATAATGAAAAAACAGGTCGCATGGAACGAGAATGTGTCGTCGAACCAGGACTGACTTACAGTGATGCGCCGATACTGTAAGCCCAAAATGAATTGTTAATAAAACAAATTATGTGTGAAACGCAGGAAGTCAAAGTAGTTGCTGTCATACAAATACCGGGATATGCCAATCGCACGGTATTGTCACAATGGTAAAGTAGTTAAACCCAGCGTCAACTTCCATTCCAGTGATGTTGCAGGAAGTCAAAGTAGTTGCTATCATACAAATACCGGGATATGCCAATCGCGCGGTATTGTCACAATAGTAAAGCAGTTAAGCCTAGCGTCAACTTCCATTCCAGTGATGTTGCGGGAAGTCAAAATAGTTGCTATCATACAAATACCGGGACATGCCAATCGCGCGGTATTGTCACAATAGTAAAGCAGCTTAGCCTAGCGTCAACCTCCATTAGTGATGATGCCTAGCCTTGTAACATGCTTCCAGACACGATGAATTACTTATCACACGAAGCATCATTATTCATACGCGTGAAGACAAATTGTTAGGCAGTAAATGAAGATAGAAGTGAACACATTAACAAACTATCCGACGCCGCGGATTGAAGAATTCGTCGACATGACGCGTATCACCATCAAGCATGGTGATGATGAGATCGAAAATCACCGTAATGTCACTGCCCAAACAAAATATGAATCATGTGCATAGGACATGATTGCTAAGCACGGCTACTATGAAGATAACACCAATTATAGAAATGATTAGCTGGATATTTGATGATATATCACAACCAACGTTGAAGCACACCATTGTGTCATGGCTACACTTAAGAGAACAGCGAAGAAGAAACACGTGATTGGTCGCTACAAGCAGCAAGAAGGCCTCTGATAGGCTGGAAGCAGCCAATCACAGTAGAGAGTTTAAAAACCAGAAAGAGGCCTCTGATAGGCTGAAAGCAGCCAATCACAGTAAAGAGTTCAAACAAGTTAAAGATGAATCAATGTCGCCAACTTAGAATACAAAAATACCTTCTAAGCCAAAATATCCTACTGGAAACACGGCAGTGGGAATACTACATGCAATCAAAACAAATAAATCATGACAACTAATCAACAGAAACAAAACTAACTTGACAATGAATAAATACAATGAAGACAAATAATACAGATATGTACAACCACACAGAGTGGAAACAAATAGGGAAACACAAAAACTGGTTTGCCAAGACAGTGGCCGAACCAGTGGCAGTGTTCTTTCAATGACCTCAAATGTAATGCATGATTGAAACGATCAGAGCTCCGAATAACACATTCTTACGTTTGGACAGGAAGTGTCTACGAATAGATTAAATTACAGCTATACTCCATGGCTCTCGATATCAGTTGGTCACTAGTCGTGGCCGAGTGAGGTACGTGTGTGCGCGCTGTGTGACCGCATTGGAAGAGTGTACGTTTCCTAATACCGGTGCTTCCGATAGTTCCACGGGAGTACTGACCTTCCGTGTGTCATTCAGACAATACTTTTTCAAGTAGTGTTCCAGATAGGACAACAAAACCAGAAACCCAGAAAACCCCGCTGAAAATCATGTCCGGATACCAGAGGAGAAACACCGTACGCTGCCAATGGGACAGGCAGAGTTCTCGCCCCTCACCAGGAGAAATTCACCGCTGGATTGGCGATACCCTCCGGTTGACTGTCGACCAAGTAGAAGCCATCCAGTTAAATGCGCAAGAAAAAAACATGTACATCAAGGTAATCAGCATATCTACTTATCAGATATTGCTAAATACTTTTGCAGATCCTATTAAATTTCAGTATGACTCAGGCGAAATGACTAATGTTAAGCTCTCCACAGCGGATTCCAATTTTACCACAGTGCGTATATTTAATGTCCCACTCGAAGTTCCCCCTGAAATTTTCAAATCCGTCCTGTCGAAATATGGCACTGTGAGTGACGTCAGGAAAGAACAATGGTCTTCTGCTTATCAGTTCCCGGTGTATAATGGAATACGTGCAGTCACTATGGAAATCAAACAAGATATCCCCTCCACTGAGACTTTTGGTGGCCATTCTGGCTATATATCGTATAATGGACAGAAACAGACCTGTTTAATTTGCAATGCTAACACACATCTACGTATCAACTGCCCAAAGAAAATGATTCCCCTCGGTATAACTCCTACACAACAACGACGTGTCCAATACTCGGAAGTTGTGACACAGCAAACGACACATGAAAACATGCTTATTGATCAGTCAGCTGGGACAACACCAGAAGTGGCCTCGGACACACATGACGCAGAACTGGTACCTTGCACTGACTAGACCAGCGAGCCACAGAGTGCCCCTGTGCTATCGGCAACCTGTATCGCAGCCTTAGAACCAACTATGCCGTCACTACAGGCTGCCACAGAAATTTTGTCTTCACTGCCCCCACCTTATCTGGTACCTGCCGACTCACTTAAGCAGGTTGATCGGGGATCCAAGAACGTATCTAAGAAGATTAAAACAAATGCCTCGATTGCCGTACCAGCCCCGAAGAATCAAACTGGCTCTACAAACGTTCCCGCAGCTGTGAAAAAGAAACAAAATCTTCATTCTACGTCATCTAGGGACCCACGAACGCTCTCAAACGCTGACAGCCGGCCTATGAATGGCAGTCATAAGGAACTATCTCAACCTAATTTGACATAGTGCTCCAGTATATTTCTCACCTGTGTCTTTTTTGTTTTCGTTTTTTCTCGAGTCCACCATCCAGTATGTCTAGCACAGCTCTTATACTTCTCTTAATGGCGCAATTTCTCACTGTGGCCACTGTGAATATCAATGTAATCTCTGAAATTTCAACTGTTGGAGAGATTCCTTCGAGATGCAGACATTGACATTGCCTTCATTCAAGAAGTTGCTATACCCTGTTTGCCCATATCTGCCTTCTACAAACAATACATCAATACCGGTACTACGAATAGAGGGACCGGATTCCTCATAAGACATGATATCCCACTCGAAGGTGTGCTATGTCATCCATCAGGACGCATAATATCTGGACACATAAACAATGCCACCCTGATAAATGTT
Organism: Meconema thalassinum; assembly: GCA_946902985.2. Lineage (NCBI taxonomy): Eukaryota > Metazoa > Arthropoda > Insecta > Orthoptera > Tettigoniidae > Meconema > Meconema thalassinum. The sequence goes on along the minus strand of OX336397.1, from coordinate 104,317,377 downwards.
TATGCCCCATCCGGGTCCAATAAACGTGTGGAACGGAAAATGTTCTTTCAACAGAGTATACTGCCTCATCTGCACGACGTTAAGGAAAAACTTATTCTTGCAGGGGATTTCAATTGTATTCAACGCCCAGAGGATTCCACGATACCAAGGTGTCAACCCGGCTCTCAGGACCCTTCTTACCTCCCTACACCTCATTGATGCTGTGGATAGTTTAAGGGTGCCCCTGCCCCATTACACCTGTATAAGTCACAACTCCTCATCACGAATTGACCGCATCTACTTTTCACAGGAACGTATCCAGCCTAGACGATATGAAGTGATACCTGCCAGTTTCACTAACCATCATGCTGTCGCATGTACAATCTCTTACCACCATCCCATATTTCACATAGGAAGAGGTTATTGGAAACTGAATTGCTCGCTGTTACTGGAGGAGGAATGCCAAGATATTTTCAGACAACACTGGACTCGATGGGTCCAACAAAAATGCAAATTTCGCGACTGCGCAGACTGGTGGGATATTTTAGTTAAACCAGGGATCCGCCGTGTCTTTAAGAACATATCCTACCCACGAGGTCGGGAAAGACGGGATACAGTTGAATTTTACTATCGAGTTCTTCGCCAGCTCCAGCAAAGATCTGATGCTGGGGAGCGTATATATGACCAGATTCGGGAAGTTAAAACCAAGCTCCTGTCTCTACAGCAACGAACGCTCGCTCATATAAACGTGGCTTTAAAAGATCGTACAGTGCTCCCGGACGAAAGTGCAAGTGTATACCATATCGCCAAAGGACAACGTGAGCGGCAACGTAAATATATCCACCGCCTCCGCACCAGTACTGGAAGTGTCGTCACCTCCCCTGACGCTATACGTAGTGAAATATCATTATTTTATCAACGGTTCTACGCTAAGGCTCCAATTGATCCACAGCAGGTGACCCTATTGCTTTCATCTTGCAGTACCCAACTATCTCCGGACAACAAAACTCGGCTCAGCGCGGATATTACGGATGAAGAGATTCACTCTGTGGTTAAGCACCTCCCAAACAACCGCTCACCTGGCATTGATGGACTGCCATATGAAATGTATAAACACTTCTGGCCTCTCATTGGCAAAGAATTTTGTCATGTCTTGCGTACCATTCTCCAACCTCGTGCTCTTTGTCAATCACATCACGAGGGTACCATAGTCCTCATACCAAAAACATCCTCTCCCATGGCAGTTGGTGACTTCCAACCAGTTACTCTGCTCTGCAGTGATTATAAAGTCCTTACCAAAGTACTTGCATGCCGATTGAAGACTGTTCTACATGATATCATTGGTGATGAACAATGCTGCAGTATTCCTGGAAGAACTCTGTTAACAAACTTAGCGATACTACGGGACCTACACCTAAAAGCCCACTGAGCCAATGAGTTTTCTCACCTTAGATCTTGATAAAGCTTTCGACCGCATCAGTCATGAATACTTGTACATGGTCTTGCAACACTTTGAAATTCCTGAAATCCTTATTGACTACATTCGTATGATAAATTGTAATGCTACGTCTCGAGTGCTCGTCAACGGTTTTCTTTCCCCTCTGATTCCAATACAACGATCAGTTAGGCAAGGATGTCCCCTTTCCATGCTACTTTTTGTCATTGGCCTTGAACCGTTCATTCGGACTACCCAGGTGAAGCTACAGGGTTACAAACTGTCCACACATGTATTTGGCATGTGCGCCTATGCTGATGACGTATCAATATTGATCCGCAATAATGAAGACATCTCCCACATCGACAGCGTCCTTCAGCTCTACCATATCGCCTCTGGAGCACAATCGAACCCCCAGAAAACTGCTTTGCTTCCGCTCAATACTAACTCAGTGATTACCCAACAGCCCTGGTTCCGGATAGTAAATGAGGTGAAAATTCTTGGCATTACCTGGAAGCAATCGCTTCTGGACACAGTGCAAGCAAACTGGACTAAGGTCATTGCCAAAGTTAGGGGAGTGCTGATCCAATATAGTGCAACGGGTCATGGTCCCCAACGTGTTTGAGCTCTCTAAAATATGGTATGTCGCACAACTTTTCCCACTTCCCAAAATGTTTGAGAGCCAATTGGCAAAATATACAGGTTGGTTTATATGGCAAGGATTTTTGTTCCGAGTACAACGGGAACAGTTGTATCTCCCATCCCGGCAAGGCGGGCTAGGGCTAACAGCTCATGGCATGAAATGCCGTGCACTCCTCGGCAAGAACGATATCACCATTCTTTCCCAACATGACACTTTTAAGAAAGCGCTATACAAAGATATTCGAAACACAGCCCGTGGTTGTGATAGAGCTTTGCCGAAGATATTTAGGGACCATCAACAGCACCTTCTGGAAACTGTTCGCCAAATGCCTTCAGGGACTGTTCCAACGACGAAAAGTATTTATAACATGTTGCGGCAAGTGGTACACTCCAAACCGCGAATCGAGGCCACCACCTCTACGTCCATTGGCCCACTGTTTGGAAAAATTTTGGGGCTATGACCATTTCTTCTGCTGTACACTCCCAGGTTTTTATCTTCCTCAACGATCTCATCCCAACCGCTCTACGGCGATATACCATCCGTCTTGAAGCTTACCCATGGTGTACTATATGTGGTCAAACTGATACGGCGATACACCGCTTCACATCATGCACGCGAGTTGCCTCCACGTGGCTGTGGTGTAAGGGAAACGTATGTCAACTATTAAATGTGCCCACGGATGACCTTGATGACAGGAGGTTGATTCGTTTGTCGGTGACCGCCTTCCCAAATTAAACAGACTGCCATTGTGTGGATAATGGGGCAATATGTACACTTCGTGATGGACAATGATCAACATTTCTCGTTCCTGGATCTCAGGTTGGAAGAGCGTTGGAAGCTTCGTGAAAGTGGACAATTGTACGATAAATATGGACACTATCTGGATTTTCTTGTGATGTATTAGTATGGTATTTATCATATCTGAAAATTCTGTAATTCTGTAAAGAGCTAATAATAAAAAATAAAAAAAATAAAAAAGATAAATCAAGAATTGAGAGAATAGCGTCAACGAAGTAAAATCGATTTAAAAAATAATAATTATAAAGAATAGTATCCATCCATGGTTTTGAACAGTATTTAGGGAAAATAACCATTTAAATGAGACAATAAAATAACTTTCCCTATCGTCTTCGTAGATAATGTGAACAAAACCAAGTTGAAATCTTGCTGTACGGGGTAGGGAGGGTATAATAAAATGGTCAAAAAGAATTTAAAATATCTGCCGTTGGTTTGTTGCGCTTCTTACTAACCCGTATGGTAAAATATTCAATTATTACAGTTAGATCTTAAATATTGATTGGAATGCATTCATTCAGTACCTGGCATGTTTTCTAATTTACTTAAAGCAAGTTTCGCGACCTCTTTGCGTTAATAAGGCGAATGAACTGCAAATAATGCCCTCAAACGACAGCCCTTCGGTTTTATTTCATACAACTTAGCGTACAAAATGCTAGCGTGTGATACACTTCTGTCATACAAGCAGGTGTACTGACTAAGAGAACAGAATCATACAGGATTTTGTACCAGTGATCACAGCAGCTTCCTTGCCTGCGAGTGTCGTGTGATGCGGGCCTAAAGATATGCTAAGACTTTTTTGTTAAAATTTAATAACAAAACAAGATGTTCCGTAAAGGACGTATAGCCTACATTCTCCCAAATGCATGGGTATTGTTATAACACTTTGTCCTTTTGAAGGAGTATAATTGAATATTGGTTGTAGTAGCTTCTTGAAATACAACGTGCTATACGGATATTATACATGAATATGATGTGCCCTTTGCTAGTGCTACCTCTGTAAAAGTTTCATTGAATTCGGTTTCACCGTGTTTGAATTGATATGGGAAATCGATTTGCACACATACATGGCCGCTATCTGCAAAATATTGGGCTGATCACCTTGTAGTTCAGTCAAGAGATGCTTCCCACAAAAAGGTAGGCCTATGTTGTTGAAACATTTGGTAGAGATCAAATGATTAGGTTGGTCGTAATTTGATTTAAGCTTGTAACATTTGGGTGGCCGCCATTCCGTTTCCGTCAGGATGGCGGAGATATAAACATGACACTGAGGGGGCCTTTGCTAGAGCTACCTCTGTACCAAACTTCGTTCCATTCGGTTTCACCGTGTTTGAAAAGATAGGCGGAATCGATTTGCACACATACATGGTCGCCATCCGCACATTATTGGCCTGGTGACCTTGTAGTGTGGTCAAAGAATTCTCTATACATAAAGGTATGTTGTTGCAAAATTTGGTAGAGATCAGATTATCAGGTTGGTCGTAATTTGATTCAGGCTTTTAATATTAGGATGTCTGCCATTACGTTTTCGTCAAGATGGCGGCGATAAAAAACATGACACTGGAGTGCCCTTTGCTAGTGCTACCTCTGTACCAAATTTCGTTCAATTCGGTTTCACCGTGTTTAAATTGATAGGGGGAATCAATTTGCGCACATACATGGCCCCCATCTGCAAACTAATGGGCTGATGATCTTGTAGCTCAGTCAAACGACGCTCGCCATATAGGTATATGTTGTTGCAACATTTGGTAGAGATCGGATGATTAGGTTAGTCGTAATTTGATTTAAGCCTTGAACATTTGGGTGGCCTCCATTACGTTTCCGTCAAGATGGTGGCGATATAAAACATGACACTGAGGTGCCCTTTGCTAGTTCTACCTGTGGGTTTCACCGTGTTCGAATTGATTAGGGGGGGGGGGGGGCAGACATTCAGAGTACACACAGTCACACACACACACACACACAGACAGACACACAATTTTTGGCCCTGTGTAGATCTCATAAGTCTTCTTTGATTTTTAGCCAAAATCGAAAGTATGCTAATAATACCCTGGGAATTTCGAAGGAATACGTATACTTCGATGCAAGCACTGCCGATCAGAATATCCTTCGATATGTTGTTGTTTTGTTTCATTTGAAGGGCTAGAACATCGCGGTCATTTAGCCCCGTTTACTTGGGTGTTTGTGTAGAATTTGTCTGATAACTTGAGTTATTGCGGGCTTGTAATGATGTGTGTATTTGCAATTAAGTATAGGGAAGGAGGCGGACGTGGCCTTAAGATAGAATCCGTCCCGGAATTTGGCCGGAGTAGAAGTGGGAAACCACGGAAAACCATTTCCAGGCTGAGGTGGGAATCGAACCCACTTCTTCTCATATTTGCTCCACGAGGCTACGTGTACCCAATTTCAGCCTTCAGACAAGTATTACATTTCTTGGCAGAGCTGGGAATCGAACCCGGACCTCCGGAGCGACACTTCGATATGTTATGTTAATATTCATGCCAGTTTTTTTAATTTTCTGCCATTACAGATCACGTGGCATAACGTACCAATTCGATCATATTCTCTTTATAAATCAGCAGAATTCAACGTACTCTTCACAAAAATACGTCGTAAGGCAATAAATGTGGCAATGTAGTTACATCCCGACTAAAATGGAATGCGGGCTTTCGTTCAAAAAAGTATGCCTACTACTGGATTCGAAACAGAATTCGACCCACTCGCACTCACCACTTACGGTCAGGCTTAAACCCTCGCAGCCACCAACACATGTTAGATTCCGCACGCTAAACGTGCTGTAGTTACTATAGCCGTCCCACCTCAAACGTTTAAGTCCATCTCAAAGTCTTCAATCATGGTTTATGGTGTTGATTTAACTTTCTACTATTACAGATCACGTGGCGTAAGCTATTAATTCGATCGTATTACGTGTATGTGTGTTATTTCAAGGATCAGTAAGTCATATGTTAGTAGAATGGGCCATAGTATTTGGCGGGGAAATGTTTAAGGACGGTTCTTCTTTGCTAGACCCATGACCCAAATACATTGCTGTCACACAGTCAGAGTGCAGAGCAATATCGACCATCGGGGGATATGCAATGTTAGTTGGGTTTCATAAAACTAAATAACAAGGGGCGGGTGGACCAGATTGTATATATACAAAAGCTGACCCGGCAGACGTCGTCCTGCCAATCAAAGAAAGTGTTGTAACTTTGTTTCTTGAAGTGCTTTTGGATACACAATATTTCTTTCAATTTCTGTTAACTGCCTCTAAACTATCGTGAATTGAATTAACTAACTTAGAAACATTCGTTGGAGCGTGCACAACAACTCTCCAAAGTTTCATCGCAAACGGATAAATGGCATTTAACGCATACGGGATTTGGTTTCAATGATTCGTGCGCTGTCACTCATTTGTTGAATCTACTCGTGCTCTACCAACTGTGAAATGGATTTACTAAGTTAGAAAGCTTCAAGTAAGTGTACACAACAACTCATCAAAGTTTCATCGCAATCGATGAATAGTATATGAACGCATACAGGTTTTTGTTGGAACGCTTCACGCGTCGTCACTCATTTGTTACATCTACTCGTGCGCTACCAATATTGTAAAATGGATTTACCAAGTTGAACACCTTCCCTGGCGTGTACAAAACAATTCATCAACGTTTCATCGGAATCGGATGAATTACATATGAACGCATAAGTGATTTTCTTTAAACGATTCGCGTGCTGTCACTCAGTTGTTGAATATACTCATGCGCTACCTATTGTAAAATAGATTTATTAAGCCTGAAACCTTCTCTGGTGTGTACTCAATGATTCACCAAGATTTGATCGCAATCGGATGAATGATATATGACCGCATACGGGACATTGTGGAAACGATTCGCGCGCCGTCGCTCATTGAATCTATTCGTGCGCTACTTATTAAAAACTGGATTTACTAAGACAGAAACATTTCCTGGAGTGTACACAACAATCTACCAAAGTTTCATCGCAATCGGATAAATGGTATATGGACGCATACGGTACTTTGTTGAAATGATTCGCGTGCCGTCACACATTTGTTGAATCTATTCGTGCGCTATCTATTGTAAAATGGATTTATTAAGCCAGAAACCTTCCGTAGGGTGTACACAACATCTCACCGAAGTTTCATCGTAATCGGACGAATGGTATTTGAACGCATACGGGACCTTATTGAAACGCTTCGCGCGTCGTCGCTCATTTGTTGAATCTACTCGTGCGAAACCTCCTGTGAAATGGATTTACTAAGTTAGAAACCCTCACGTAAGTATACACAACATCTCACCCAAGTTTCATTGCAATCGGAAGAAGCAGTTAGGGGACGACGATGTGTGGGACAGAATAAAATGGAAAAGACTTGCCAGAAACATCGACCCCACTTGAAGTGGGATAAGATGATGATGATGAAGAAGAATGAGTATTACTATTTCTGGAGCTGTCGATATAATCGATTATTTGGACCGATGAATCGATTAATCTAAAAATAGGGTTAACCCATCAATGTGCCTTAATCAATAAATCGAACCTATTGAAACAGTCGTGTGGTCTAGGAAAAGGAATTGTTTTGCGTCGCACAAAACCTGTGTATTGTGTTATTATTTGCCATTTGGCAGCAACTGGCTTCCTTTGATCATACATAAATTATTTTCTACAAAATCTATCCTCGAGATATCCTTTAAAGAATGGTGAAAACCGCATCAAAATCCATCCAGTGGTTCTCGAGGTTACCCGTGACATCCAAGAGTCGGGGATTTTTGTCTTATACTAACGAAGTAGAGATTGCACCAAGCAGTCCTATGACGTCACACACCTCAGTGCATCTGGGTACATTTCATCCCGTCACCGTAATGTAACGCCAGACCCCAGCGTAACGAAGTCGACAAGATCATTTAAAATGAGAAAATATATTGTCACCCCCAGCTCTGCTTTACTCACAGACTCTGCGAAGGATCAGTGAACACACTTTGTCAGCAGATACAACTTGGTATAATTAAGGAAGGGTCGCGTGGGTGTGGAAGGAAAATCCACAGCCTGCTTCCAGTCTCCGACCGGGTCCGGAATAGAATGAATGAGACCACCATCTAGCGGCGAGGATATGGACTGTGCCGGCTGACGAGGCCTGACGCACTCCTCTGGGGCAATGATTAAATGAATGACAGATGAAATGAAATGATAGTGGGGAGTGTTGCTGGAATGAAATTGTTGACAGGGAAAACCGGAGTACCCGGAGAAAAACCTGTCGGCCTCCGTTTTGTCCAGCACAAATCTCACATGGAGTGACCAGGATTTGAACCACGGACCCAGCGGTGAGAGGCCGGCGTGCTGCCGCCCAAGCCACGGAGGCGTGTATACGAGTATACAATATATTACATTATATCTATTGTGGTCGCCTCCATGGAGTAGTGGTTAGCGTGCATAGCTGCACGATTCCCGGATCTACCATGAAATTTCAAAAGTGGTATGAGGACTGGAACGGGGTCTAGTCAAACTCGAGGGGTCCAAATGAGTAGAGGTGGTTCGATTCCCACTTCAGCCATCCTCGAAGTGGTTTTCCGTGGTTTCGACTCCGGGCAAATGCCGGGATGGTTCCTACCATTTGGCCACGGCCGCCTCCTTCCCTCTTCCTTGTCTATCCCTCCCATTGTTCCCATCCCATCCCATCCCTCATGTGGTTCCCTGTTCGCTTTGCAGGTGAGGCCGCCTGGGGCTAGTCCCGCCTCCCCAGTTTTATCCCCCGACCCGATGTCAAGCTCCAGGGCACTGCCCGTAGAGGCGGTTAAAGTGGGATCCCTCGCTGAGTCCGAGGGAAAAGCCTACCTGGAGGGTAAACAGACTAGAAAAAAAACACGATGTTTTTTGTGTCTCCGGGAAATAGTTGGCAGCTTCGGTGCCGTAGTTAGTAGCATGCTGAACAGCTGTGCCCAAGATCTCGGGTTCAAACCCGGCCGAATTCGTCGGATCTTTAAGACCGTTAAAATCCTTCAGTATGCCTTCCTTCGGAGGGGAAGTAAAGCCGGCGGTCCCATGTCATAGATTTATGGCACGTAAAAGAGCCTTCCACAAAATAAACTTGTATGAAGCTAAATTTCTAAGTTATATTTCGTTGAAACTCTCTATCAAAGTTCCAACATTCACCACTACTGTAGGGGTCAGTGATATCTCGTAGCGAAAGTTGGAACTACTTGAAATTGAACGGAACTTGTAGCTCACCCCATGGGTATCCGCTTGAAGCAGCTACAGCCTCTGTCGAGCTGAACATATCCTCTGACACTCCCGGCAGTAAAAGCCATAGGCTAAGTAAAATAAATCATAAGTTGGTAATTGGACTAGGAATGCTTCTGAAATCCCAGTTACACCCAAATTACAATCGTTACAATAGCACAGATTGTCAGACAATCTCAACACACACTCATTAACACGGGGATGATGACCATGGAGTCCCTAGTTTAAAAGGAAGGAACCTAGTAGTTTTACGTGACCGTTAATCTAGCGATCACGTGGCACGTGGAATTCGAACTACAGGACATAGCTTTTCACTTCGAGAATCTCACATTTTTTGACCGGGAATAAAACTCGGTCTACCTTAGTGAGAGGCAAAAAGCTAGACCGCTGCTTAACTATTCCCCCCGAACCCAAGTTTCTAAAATAAATTAACATTTCTTTCAATCCTTTATAGTTTTTTTTAATTTAGTCAATTTACCCTCTAGGTTGGTGGTTCCCACGGACTCAGCGAGGGAACTCACCTCTACCGCCTCTATGGGCAGTGTCCTGGAGCTTGGAACATCTGGTCGGGATGGATACAACTGGGGAAGTGTGATCAGCACTTCGCCCAGGCGGCCTCACCTGCAAAGCGAACAGGGGCCTCATGAGGGAGGGGAAGGGATGGAAAATTGGGATGGATAGGCTAGGAGGAGGGAAGGAGGCGGCCGTGGCCTTACAGTAGGTACCATCCCGGCATTTGCCCGAAGACGAAGTGGGAAACCACGGAAAACCACTTCGAGGATGGCTGAGGTGGGAATCGAACCCCCTCTGCTCAGTTGGACCACCCGAGGCTGAGTAGACCCCGATCCAGTCCTCATACCACTTTTCAAATTTTGTGGCAGAGCCGGGAATCGAACCCAGGACCTCCGGGGCGGCAGCCAACTATGCTGACCGCTACGCTACGGAGGCGACTTTATAGGATAGTGATCTATAATATTATTACTAACCACCTACTATAAATAGAGATTGTAGACAATTATCACACGTGCTAATAGTTGAAACTTTCAGCCTAATTACAACAAAATTTCTTGTTCTGTAGATGTAATATTTCTGAAAGGCAAATATTATATCTGTCTCCTTGAACTATGGTGCAGGATTTTAAAAAAACTAGTAAATTTAACCAAAAATATTAAAATTAAACAATAAATAAAACATAAATATACAAATTAAAATAAAACACACTAAAAATTGAATAAAATTAAGGTTATAAAATTAAGAAATTAAAACATTATAAAATTAAAAAGAATATTTTAAAAATTTATTTTAATAAAGTTAATAATTTTGAATAATAATGAAAATCAAAATTAAAATTATAATAAAACAAGTAGTTCCGTGACAAACTAAAGAGCCTACTTTTCTTAAAATTTCAGATTGATGACAATCTATATAGACTTAACTAGAATAATGAAGAAATCAAGTAATAGAGTAATAGAATAACTTACTACAGTTGGCAGCCCAGGTGACTCTGAATATATACTTAGTTCCATCTCTTAGAGTATGGAATGCACATACAAAATTTGGCTGAATGGATAGTATGGACGTTACATGCTGTTTGATATTGGATATATCAGTGCGCGTAAAATCATGTTGGGAACAATGTCATGTCTGTGATGCTCAGAATTAATCTGAAATATTAGGATCTATTATAGTGTCAATTTTGGATATAATCCATTTGTTAGTATAGAAGTTACATGGAATTAAAAATTGAAATTATCAGAAAGCTTAGAATCATGTTGGCAGCACTGAGGTATATTAGTTAACCCAAATTAATCTAGAATGTCAGGAACTATACGTGTGCCAAATTTAGAGATAATGACTTGCATACTTTCTGATATATTGATATTAGGATTAAACAAATAGAGAGAGTATTTATTAACAGTTGGCAGCCCTGCTTTTTCTTACGAATACGCATAGTCATAACTGTTATGGTACACAAAGCACATACGAAATTTGGTTGTAATCAAATTGTTAGTATAGAAGTTAAATGCATTTAAAAACTTGATCTATCAACAGGCTTAGAATCGTGTTGGCAGCACTGATGTATGTACTGTAAGTTACTCAAAACTAAGGTGGAATGTCAGGTACTATACGTGTGCAATGTTTAGAACTGTTGGCTTGCATACTTTTTGTTATATTGATATTAGGGTTAAAATATAGAGAGAGCATTTATTACCTGTTGGCAGCCCTGGTTGCTCATTAGAATACGCACAGTCATATCTGCTGTAGTACACATATTACATACGAAATCTGGTTGAAATCCAATCGATAGTATAGAAGTTGTATGCATTTAGAAATTGGACCTATAGCCAGGCTTAAAAGCAGGTTAGCAATACTGGCATATATGGTCTTCTGAAAATTAATCTGGCTCGCTATTTTCTATAAGTGTGCCAATTTTGGAAAAGTTCGCATGCATAACTTCTGAGATATCCAACATAGAGCTCAAATTACAATTGCAATTTTTCATCAATTGGTAGCACTGACGTCAATTTCAAATATGGTCGTGAGGTATTCAGGTATAGATCTTTACTTTTACGAATTTTGGTTTCGATAGCTGCAGCCGTTTAGGAGTTGATAGTGAGGGACACACACACAGCCAGACAGACAGAAGGACAGACAGACAGACAGACAGTCACACATTTTCCCGGATCGATCTCATAAGTCTACTTTTTCCTCATTTTTGCAAAATGGGAAAAGTAGGCTAAAAATAAAACAAGTAGTTCCGTGAAGAACTATACAGCCTATTTTCATATATCCTACTTATGTTAATTGCCACTATCAACATACAAAATTTAAGTTTGATTGCTGTAATAGATTCGTAGATCGACTAAATATTTCGGATGGTCGCCATGTTGGAATTTATATATGTAGGTCCAGAGTTATGTACTGTTACATGAAGATTATTGTGTACGTGTAGTATTCAAACTTCAATCGCATGATTTGGACACAAGGAGTAACAAGGAGATTTTAAAATTTCGCACAGCTGCCATCTTGTGGTTATGGAAACAATTGAAATAAATTACATGCCAGTGGATTAACACTCGTATAAGGATTTACTGTACCAAGTTTCACTGTACTCGGATGGTTAAATTGCGAGAAACGTCCATGTGAATATTTATATTCGCGTCGCCGCCATGTTGGATTTGTGAACACCAGGTTATTTAAAGTCCTATAGGTGAACTTAAGTTCATAGCCCCGATGAACATTAAAAAAATCAGTTTGATTGCTATAATAGATTCGTAGATATTCAGAACCGTCTAAATATTTCAGATGGTCGCCATGTTGGATTGTTAAATGTATAGGCCATCGAGTCATGTACCATTGAAGGAAAATTATTGCGTAGGTTCATTAATCAAACTTTCACTCAGATGGCATGATTACAACACAAGAAATAAAAACTTAATTTTAAAATTCGTACAGCCGCCATCTTGAGGTTATGTAAACAATTGAACTAAATTAGATACCAGTGCATTACAATGTGCATCCTGTACCAGATTTCTTTGCGTTTGGAACATTAAATCGCGAGAAAGGTCTATTTAAATTTTCAAATTCGCTTGGCCGCCATGTTCGTTTTGTAATTAACCGGTTTTTGAAAGTCTTATAGATGAACTTCCAGTAGTGCCGTTTATCTCCGCACAAAATTTCAGGGTGACACCGCTAATAGTTTCAGAGACATAGAATGCCGGTGAAATATTTCGCACCTCCGCCATCTTGTGGTTATGTAAACAATTGAACCAAGTTAGATGTCGGTGCATTACAATGGGTATAAACATATAATGTACCAAGTTTTATTGCGTTTGGTTCGTTAAATCGCGAGAAACGTGTATTTAAAAGTCCCAAATTCGCATGGCCACCATGTTGATTTTGAAGTTACCAGTTTTTCAAAAGTCACATAGGTGAAATTTTAGTAGTTTCCTTTATCACCGTAAAAATTTTCAGAGTGATATCGGGAATAGTTTCGGAGATATTGAATATTGGTGAAATATTTCGCATAGCCGCCATGTTGGATTGATGAGACGTAACAAAATTTGAAGGGCACGGTCGGGGTCGCCCGGAATAGTGCTATGAACTTACCGAATTTCCTTGACATCGCTCCAGCCGTTTAAAAGTTATTAGGGGGGAAACACACACACCTCACACACACGGACAAAAGGTGATCTCATAAGCCTATTTTTTCAAAATTGAAAATAGGCTAAAAAATACGAGCCTTACAGTAGTCGCATATGATGTGTAACATGTGACATATGATCCTACTATGTGTGTGCCGGGAGCGCCAATCCCTTGTTAACAGTGAACTCTGTTGCTCATTGAAATAACTACTTTAACTCCTAATTATACTGCTTTAATTCCTGTAAATTATTATTAGTTTACTGATTATTCTGCTTAAATTCCTGTCTCATTTGCATGAGAATACTATGAATACTATCTTGTGCTAAGATAGTATTGAACCAAGTTAGATGTCGGTGCATTACAATGTGTATAAACATATACTGTACCAAGTTTTATTGCGTTTGGTTCGTTAAATCGCGAGAAACGTCTATTTAAAAGTCGCGCTCTTATCACTAGGATTTATCCCTATGTTATTCCCAGCTAGATCTACTTCACCATTATCCACATTCTCATCACTAGAGCGCGGATGTTGACGACATGTCATCTTTTCACTGAGCTGTCTAAAACAATGCTGAAGTACATAGAAACTCCAGACGGACCACCCCGTCTTCAAATATGTCAGTTTTATTCTACACCTTTTTTTTTGCAATTTTTTGCTATTGTTCGATTTTAAGAGCATTTTTTAAGTTTGGTAGATTTTATTGGTCTTATTTTAGAAAAATCAGCCTTTTAATGTCATTTTTTTTAAACTTTAGCCGTGTCACAGCTTTATATGAGGGAGTTACGTCTCTGAGAGTTAAGAAGAAGCTAGTAGCTGATACAAGATAATTTATAATATTGAAATATTGATTCCATTTCCTTAATCAACCAGGTGGAAACTAGTCTTAGCAACAATCGTGGCGAAATTGCTGCGGATAGTGCATCAAAACTGAAAAAAGTGCTGGACAAAAACACCGGATATAAAACATTATGCAAAATCTCAGACATTCTTTCTGGTGAAAACTACTGCATGGATGGGATTGAGGAGGATTTAGCAGCAACCGACCTTCTTCACTTCAAGTACGCTCTGATCACATCAGTTGATGTTGATCGCAGCTTTTCGAGATATAAACACTTGTTGGCCGATAACCGCAGATCATATACACTTGACAACATCAGAGTGATATTCGTAGTGCAGTGCAACTCAGACTAAAGTGAACATAAACCTTTTGTTAAGTGCTAGAAATCTATTTGATTGATTTTTAGTTTGAGCTTAAGATGCCATTTTTGAAATATTGGTGAGTTTATTATTATAAGATCATTTTCTCCATTCTATAGTAAATTTTTCGAATTTTTAGGTCATTTATTACAGTCATTTTTGAAAATGTTAAGTGCATTTTTAAAACTTTTTAATGTCATCAACATCCGGGCCCTACTGATCACTCTCACCTTCCTTTCTCACCTCCATTCTCTCCCTGCATTCCTCTCAACACCACTTCTGAGCTTCATCAATTTCTCCTCATCATTCCGTAATAAAGTTAAAACAACCCCCTAAATCACTTGCACAATAAGGTGTCAAATGTAATGAGTTTAAAAGGGTAAAACAACAACAACAACAATCCCCACAGATGAGTGTATACATGTAATTGTTTTAGGAATAATAAATATATCAGGGACGGCACCATTTCATATATAGAAAACTATGAACGATTAAACAAATTAATCTTATCTTATATATAAAAGTGAAAGTCTGTATGTATGTATGTGGGTGGGTTGGTTCCGTATACAAATCTACACCGTTCCACCAATCTCAACCAAATTTTGCATACACATAGTTTAGGACCCAGAAGGAACCGCTGGCTACATGAATTTTCGATAGTCTTTCTCATTCTTCTGATTTCGGACCTTTTGCACTCAAGCACAGGCTAATCAAATCATAAAATATACTCATGAAAGAATGGCAAGGCAGATAGTTTCCATGGCAACATAGCTCAAGTCGAGACACGGCCGACTGGATGCCAGTTGCGCTCTAAACTACCGGTATAGAAAATGAGGATCTTTAGTTGAAAACCCGTTAGTTACTCAACTGCTCACACAGCACTGTCAACCGAGTTTAGCATAAAGACTTGACACTCTATTTGTCAAATACCACTCACTCACTCACTCACTCACTCATTCATTCATCACGAAATCTCAGAAACCACCAAACGGATTGGAATGAAATTTGGTATGCAGCTTCCTCAAGGGCCGCAAATGCCCAGTAATAGATGATTTTTGGATATTCAGGTTTTAAAGGGGTGTTTAAGGGGGTAGACCTGAATTTCATTCAATCTTCCGATTGATTTCATTGGGGGATGTGATACTCGGCATATAAACTCATCATTAAAAATAAGAAGACACGTGTCTGAGGGTTTTTCGATGTGATGTATTGTGCCCAACTCTAGGAATGGGTATTCCAAGTTTCAGACACCTAGATATCAAGGGAAAGGCTGTAGCAGCGTTTGAAAGTTCGGATATTTGAATATCGCGCTACATTGCTTCTCGAAGCCATTCGAAGGAAATTACCGATAGTTGGATGGTAAATGACGTAGCGAGTAACAGCAGAGGTGGAGACTATTTATTGATTAAATAGTTAACTATGGAGCAGAGACTTGAGACTGGGATCAGATTACTGGCACGGCCAAATAAAAGAGAATGCAATTAATATCAAGTAAATCGGACAAGGGATTCAAGAGATATGAGGATTTCTAGATATCAGGCGATGACGCGTGACCCTGACCGTTTTTGTATAAAAGCAAGCTGGAGCAGGGATAGTTAGCTCAATTCATCACAAGCACTTGGCGAACAAGTTGCGTCTACGCTGAGCCAAGGCACATGGTTGCCACGTCTACGAAGAAGTACTTTTCAAATCGTGATAGTCACGAGAAGTGCTGCGCAAACGAGTTGGAACTTAGTAAGTTTCTGGTGAGGAGAATCACTGAGGTGATTGTATTTCTACAGACATTGGTGGAAATATTTATATTTCTTAAAGGACATATGCTAGACTTGGTCTAGAAAATAGTATTGTCACAGTCCAATAGTAAATTAATACTTGGATGTTTAAATCCATTTGAAGTCAGTTTTCATATTTTGTAACTATTTAACCACTTCGATCCGTCAGTACAGTGAAGAATAGTCTATAACGGTGGCGTTCATTAGTCTACGCAAGGGAAACTGCAAGTTGTCTAGCGCATGGCAGATGGTGATATACAAACCATGCCCAGGGAACGATCTTCAGAACAGCCGTTAACTGCTTAGACTGTCAGCGTTTTTCTTGTACTGACGAGATTACAGTGAGTTAAGTTACAACTGACACATTTAAGAAGAGATCGCTTAGATCTGACCCTTTTCAAACAAACTGTTATGGCTTTGTTAGAAGCACATATTATAATGGAACCACAGTCATTTAAAACGTCGAAAGATACTACCACTATGTCTGACTAGACGATTTGTGGGTCTACAATGGCGGCCGATACAAGGATTATACGTGCTTGTCCGATAGGGCATGTCTACGGATAAATCTGGTACAGACCAGGTTTACGACACTTCAAGAACATCAAGAAATGTAAGCCACATTTGAATATTATTATGCTTAGCTAATTGGAACAAACTATTTTTCTGCAGATGACCAACACATTTTTTTCATCGTATTTAAAGCTTGTAATGATTTACGCAAGACTAGTTAGATTTATTCTGAGCATTTTCAGCACTCAGAACAGTTTAGGATCGATGACCGAGCATTTTGAGCATTTATTTAAATTTTTCATATTTGTGGGAAATCACGGTAATCAGCCGATGTAACTGTAAAAGTTAAATTTATTTTTGTTGAGGAATGGATATTTTTTCCATATTCGAAGGTTCGAACATGTGGATTCTCACATGATGAGATGATAATTAAACATATTTGAAATCATAATAATAATAATAATCCACTAATAATAATAATAATAATTTTCATAATTTTTCTAAATAATTCTTGGATATTATATTTTATAATAATCATATGTATTGAGAAAGAGCCTATGAAGTAGTTGAAACATTTCTAGTTTGGAACAGGAGATTTTACGAAGGAGAGTGGTTAGCGCAAGCCCGCATTCAACCAACATTTCAGTTCTGGTTGAACAGTTGATATTTGCTATGAGCAAAGTATATGTTTCATATAACACGGAGAGGCATGAAACGGGAAGCAATTGATATTTGTATCAAATAGGATTTTTGTATTTATATAAAATCATGACGTAAATACACTTCGAAAGTGAAATGAAGCTTTTCATGAGTATGGTAAAATCACGGGTTGAACTGAATGGGAAAATAAAATAAACTTGTCAGTTTATTAATCTTCCAGTGTTGATAACAAGCAGAGGCTTGATTTATTGTATAAATTTTGGGAAGATAATTTATGTGTGTGGAATAGTTGTAATGCCATTCCCAGGTGCGCATGTTAAGTCGCAGGAATGAAGGTTTTTTCGAGCATCAATCAAATAGCAGGTTCGATGGCTCAGGTTTATAGTAGGAGTATTGGATCCACACGTTTCGTCGTATGAATAACCCGAAGGTTATTTCTTTGAAACCATCAGTTCTTATTTCAACCTTGTTTACGAATTCCATTTAGAATTTGATTTTGCTAGAACCCGGATTTGTCATGATAGTAGTTTATTCTTCTTCAGAGGAAGACCTTTGCCGTTGTTGTTGTTGTTATAATATTGTGTTCCTACACAAATAATAGAATGGGCCACTGCCAATTTAAAATAATTCTTTAACCACGAATAATTTGAAGAATATTTTCAAATCCTAGTGCCATGACCTAAATGAATTCATTATAAGACTACAATTCTAATTTCCGCATTCTGTCGAAGAATTGCAAGTTGTGAAAGTTGCTAGAAATGGCCATAAATATAAATATATTTTTTCATAATAATTCCAAGTGGAAAATCTAATAGTTGAATGGTTCAACCATTTGTTGATCAAGGTGATGATTCAGAAATCATATGTTTTGTTTGGAACTTGAAGTTCATAATCGAGTCACTTCTCGAATATTTAATGTCAGAAGAACAATTAATTGTTGTTGTGCTTCGCACAGTTCTTCGATGCTATGCTCAATGGTCAAATATTTTTCAGATGTTGTTAATATGTGTTAATAATTTGTGTTGCTACGATGATAATAATAGTTTCAACGATATATTTTGGAAAACTGGAAAACAAATGAAAGTTTAAGAAATTCTATAAACATTTATTCTACGAGTGTTAATATCATGTAAATAGTCAAACAGTGATCTACGTTATTTCCAGTATGGACAATTCATTTTGCACTGGAGTTAAAATGTTAATAATTTTGGAACACAGTCCACAGGACTAACAATCGGACTTGTGTTTTCAAAAACATTGTCAAATGTGTTTGGAAGATTCTGTATATTGTGTGTAAATAAGAGTGTGGATCGCCACACGTGGATGATGCTGCTTTGAGCATTATTCTTGCAGTCAGATTTTAACTTTAAATAAACCGAGATAATTTTACCAGATGTGTTTCACCCAATTAAATCTCCTTCTATCCTTATTGTTGCATTGAGCCAAAAATCAGCAAAGCATTTTTATAAATTTGATGTCGTTTTTGCGATTTGCTTTAACCCATCTGGCGCTCCGGGATATTTTGATTCTCGTGCTGACTAATTATTGGTAAAATGCATATGTGGTCGTGCGGACTCCGGTCTAAACGGGCACATAAAATAAGATAGAGAGAGAAATGGCTTCGAACGTGGGTCCCGATTTAGACATTGTCAATCGCATGCCGATTTGAAATTGTGATAATTTTTATAGAAATATTTTGGGAGTTGAGAGATGTCTGGTTTGGATGAATAAATTAGTAGGAAACCCAATTAGTGGGAAAATTAAAAATTTAACTGGTTAATAATTAGAATGGGTTTGATTATTTTTGATAATGGCTTAACCATTAGGGCGTCAAGTAAATTCAGTAGTAAACGTTCGATGACTGGAGATACACATTATTAGAATCCAGGTGGAGGATATTTGAGAACTTGCATATTTTTCTTGTGATATTATGGTAAATGTAATTCGTAAAAGTAGAGACTTTTGTTTTTCCATCACGTCGATATTAGGACAAATCTCATTTTATTATAGTGTTCCAATTAGCTATTCATATTTCTTGTTCTAGTTATAAGCTTGTGTTTGCCACTGTTGTATACCCCTAAGTTTTGAATAATTGAAATTATGGAAGAAATGATGAGGATGATGAGGAGTTTGGAGGAGAGTTCAAAACAGGCTGGACTTCGTGTAGCAGCCATTATGAAAGAGAATACTGAGGCTTTAGAAAATAAACTTAAAGAAAATTCTGATTCTTTAGAGAATAAACTTAGAGAAAATTTGAATGATAAACTTAAAGAAAATTCTGATAATTTGAAAGAAAGTTTAGATGATAAACTTAAAGAAAATTCTGAGTCTTTAGAAAATAAACTTAAAGAAAGTTTGGAGGATAAACTTAAAGAAAATTCTGATTCTTTGGAAAGTAAACTTAAAGAAAATTCTGATTCTTTGGAAAACAGGTTAAAAGATAATTTGAAATAAAATTTAAACAGTAAATTTAATTCAATGGAAAGTTAATTTAAAGAGAATTCTGAAATTTTGAAAATGACACTTGAAAGTAAAATGAATAAATTATGCGATAAAACACATGAGCTCGAAACTTCATTAGCTACTAACGCTAGTTTAATGGACGATAAATTTCGCGATGCCGATCTTCGATCCCAAAGCTTAGCTGATAGGATAGAACATGGTCTTAGGAAAGTTGGTGAAGACATGGTCAACCTGGAAGTCAGAGTGAAGAAGGAGAGTAACGAGATGGGAATTCTAGTTGTTCAGCGTTTAACGGAACAATTCAAGGAACTTGTCATGGGAGAAATAAGAGAAGGAGTGATTCATGAATTGCAAACTGAGATTAAAACCACAGTTGTCAATGAAATCAAAGACACACTCAAGCTGGAGAATCAAGAGGGAATCAAGGAGATTAGGGAATCTTTGTCATCCCACATTGAAGTAATTGCCAAGGATATTCAAGCAACTCAGAAGGACATATCAGATATGACAGGGTCATTGAAAAGTCATGAGGCTGTTATGAACCAGATATCCATTGATGTTAAAGACAATTGTAAGGAGACTGAAGCAATCAAGAAGATGGCAGAAGAAAACCAGAAGGAACTTGAGGCTATGAAAACTCAAATAAAGGAGGAGAAACAGTCTGATCATCTTTTGAAAATGCCGAATGTAAAAGGAAAGGAACCGATACAGATAAATCTAGGAGGAGCTAGAGAGACTGATAGACAGGATGAGGTCAGGACAGTATTTCAATCCAACCCCATAACTGTATTTAAGAATATAGAAGACAAGCCTTCTAAATTTTCAGGGCGAGATTCTGTAACACCCGTGGAATTTCTGAGAGAAGCAGGTGATTACCTGAAAGATTCTAAGATCCCTAAAGAAAGACAGATCAGGGTATTAGGGAAGTTCTTGGAAGGTCCCGCACTTTTGTGGTTTAGAGCATTTAGATCCACTCTAAATACGTTTGAGGAGTTTTCTCGTGGGTTATTGAAGAAGTTTTGGTCCCCGGAAACCCAACAGCAAGTTAGAGCAGAGTTGTATTCGAAGAGATTCTCGACGTCACAACCTACTCGATACTCTACATACTTTTCTGGACAGCTGTCTAAACTCCAACATTTAGATCCGCCAATGCCAGATAACGAGTTGATTACTGCTTTGATACGACAATTTCCAGCAGACGTCCAGAGGACTTTGATCGCTGCTGATATATACAATATGGAACAGTTTGATGAAGTATTGCAGAAGCTGGATCATACAAACGCTCAATTCTTCCATCAGAAGGGAGTAAAGAGTAATAACGCTGTGTATGCTGTTATGGCTGACAGTTATTCTCAGACACCTCGAGAGATTCGAGAGGAGCGAGAAGAGAAATCGCCGAGGGAAGATTCCAATACGAGAGGATGGAACCAATACCGTAACAGATACAGTTACAAACCATATGCAAGACCGGATGGTGGTAATCGATACAACACTCGATGGAGAAGACCACGAGATACTCAAGGAAGGTACCAGGAAAGAAGATCCTATGGTAATAACTATAATAACAGAGGGAATGTAGATACTCGTCAGTCCAACGAAGAATTTAACAAGGACACGAGGAAAAACTTGGAAGCAAGACACCAAGATAACTTACAATTTGTGGAGCAGAGGCCCAATGATCCAGGTCCATCGGGAACACAACAATCCCGGGGGAATGGTAAAATTAAGGATTTTGAATCTTGTGGAAGTAAACAATAATGGAAGCTATGAAGTAGCTAATACACGAACTGGTAACATCGTGGGAACTTATAATGCTTCGAATTTGAAGATCTATTATTCAAGAACCAGATAATTTAATGTGTAGATAGGAAAAATAAAAATTTTTCCATTTTTATTTTTTGCTAGGTGTGGGGTGGATGTGCCCAACTCTAGGAATGGGTATTCCAAGTTTCAGACACCTAGATATCAAGGGAAAGGCTGTAGCAGCGTTTGAAAGTTCGGATATTTGAATATCGCGCTACATTGCTTCTCGAAGCCATTCGAAGGAAATTACCGATAGTTGGATGGTAAATGACGTAGCGAGTAACAGCAGAGGTGGAGACTATTTATTGATTAAATAGTTAACTATGGAGCAGAGACTTGAGACTGGGATCAGATTACTGGCACGGCCAAATAAAAGAGAATGCAATTAATATCAAGTAAATCGGACAAGGGATTCAAGAGATATGAGGATTTCTAGATATCAGGCGATGACGCGTGACCCTGACCGTTTTTGTATAAAAGCAAGCTGGAGCAGGGATAGTTAGCTCAATTCATCACAAGCACTTGGCGAACAAGTTGCGTCTACGCTGAGCCAAGGCACATGGTTGCCACGTCTACGAAGAAGTACTTTTCAAATCGTGATAGTCACGAGAAGTGCTGCGCAAACGAGTTGGAACTTAGTAAGTTTCTGGTGAGGAGAATCACTGAGGTGATTGTATTTCTACAGACATTGGTGGAAATATTTATATTTCTTAAAGGACATATGCTAGACTTGGTCTAGAAAATAGTATTGTCACAGTCCAATAGTAAATTAATACTTGGATGTTTAAATCCATTTGAAGTCAGTTTTCATATTTTGTAACTATTTAACCACTTCGATCCGTCAGTACAGTGAAGAATAGTCTATAACGGTGGCGTTCATTAGTCTACGCAAGGGAAACTGCAAGTTGTCTAGCGCATGGCAGATGGTGATATACAAACCATGCCCAGGGAACGATCTTCAGAACAGCCGTTAACTGCTTAGACTGTCAGCGTTTTTCTTGTACTGACGAGATTACAGTGAGTTAAGTTACAACTGACACATTTAAGAAGAGATCGCTTAGATCTGACCCTTTTCAAACAAACTGTTATGGCTTTGTTAGAAGCACATATTATAATGGAACCACAGTCATTTAAAACGTCGAAAGATACTACCACTATGTCTGACTAGACGATTTGTGGGTCTACAATGGCGGCCGATACAAGGATTATACGTGCTTGTCCGATAGGGCATGTCTACGGATAAATCTGGTACAGACCAGGTTTACGACACTTCAAGAACATCAAGAAATGTAAGCCACATTTGAATATTATTATGCTTAGCTAATTGGAACAAACTATTTTTCTGCAGATGACCAACACATTTTTTTCATCGTATTTAAAGCTTGTAATGATTTACGCAAGACTAGTTAGATTTATTCTGAGCATTTTCAGCACTCAGAACAGTTTAGGATCGATGACCGAGCATTTTGAGCATTTATTTAAATTTTTCATATTTGTGGGAAATCACGGTAATCAGCCGATGTAACTGTAAAAGTTAAATTTATTTTTGTTGAGGAATGGATATTTTTTCCATATTCGAAGGTTCGAACATGTGGATTCTCACATGATGAGATGATAATTAAACATATTTGAAATCGTAATAATAATAATAATCCACTAATAATAATAATAATAATTTTCATAATTTTTCTAAATAATTCTTGGATATTATATTTTATAATAATCATATGTATTGAGAAAGAGCCTATGAAGTAGTTGAAACATTTCTAGTTTGGAACAGGAGATTTTACGAAGGAGAGTGGTTAGCGCAAGCCCGCATTCAACCAACATTTCAGTTCTGGTTGAACAGTTGATATTTGCTATGAGCAAAGTATATGTTTCATATAACACGGAGAGGCATGAAACGGGAAGCAATTGATATTTGTATCAAATAGGATTTTTGTATTTATATAAAATCATGACGTAAATACACTTCGAAAGTGAAATGAAGCTTTTCATGAGTATGGTAAAATCACGGGTTGAACTGAATGGGAAAATAAAATAAACTTGTCAGTTTATTAATCTTCCAGTGTTGATAACAAGCAGAGGCTTGATTTATTGTATAAATTATGGGAAGATAATTTATGTGTGTGGAATAGTTGTAATGCCATTCCCAGGTGCGCATGTTAAGTCGCAGGAATGAAGGTTTTTTCGAGCATCAATCAAATAGCAGGTTCGATGGCTCAGGTTTATAGTAGGAGTATTGGATCCACACGTTTCGTCGTATGAATAACCCGAAGGTTATTTCTTTGAAACCATCAGTTCTTATTTCAACCTTGTTTACGAATTCCATTTAGAATTTGATTTTGCTAGAACCCGGATTTGTCATGATAGTAGTTTATTCTTCTTCAGAGGAAGACCTTTGCCGTTGTTGTTGTTGTTATAATATTGTGTTCCTACACAAATAATAGAATGGGCCACTGCCAATTTAAAATAATTCTTTAACCACGAATAATTTGAAGGATATTTTCAAATCCTAGTGCCATGACCTAAATGAATTCATTATAAGACTACAATTCTAATTTCCGCATTCTGTCGAAGAATTGCAAGTTGTGAAAGTTGCTAGAAATGGCCATAAATATAAATATATTTTTTCATAATAATTCCAAGTGGAAAATCTAATAGTTGAATGGTTCAACCATTTGTTGATCAAGGTGATGATTCAGAAATCATATGTTTTGTTTGGAACTTGAAGTTCATAATCGAGTCACTTCTCGAATATTTAATGTCAGAAGAACAATTAATTGTTGTTGTGCTTCGCACAGTTCTTCGATGCTATGCTCAATGGTCAAATATTTTTCAGATGTTGTTAATATGTGTTAATAATTTGTGTTGCTACGATGATAATAATAGTTTCAACGATATATTTTGGAAAACTGGAAAACAAATGAAAGTTTAAGAAATTCTATAAACATTTATTCTACGAGTGTTAATATCATGTAAATAGTCAAACAGTGATCTACGTTATTTCCAGTATGGACAATTCATTTTGCACTGGAGTTAAAATGTTAATAATTTTGGAACACAGTCCACAGGACTAACAATCGGACTTGTGTTTTCAAAAACATTGTCAAATGTGTTTGGAAGATTCTGTATATTGTGTGTAAATAAGAGTGTGGATCGCCACACGTGGATGATGCTGCTTTGAGCATTATTCTTGCAGTCAGATTTTAACTTTAAATAAACCGAGATAATTTTACCAGATGTGTTTCACCCAATTAAATCTCCTTCTATCCTTATTGTTGCATTGAGCCAAAAATCAGCAAAGCATTTTTATAAATTTGATGTCGTTTTTGCGATTTGCTTTAACCCATCTGGCGCTCCGGGATATTTTGATTCTCGTGCTGACTGATTATTGGTAAAACGCATATGTGGTCGTGCGGACTCCGGTCTAAACGGGCACATAAAATAAGATAGAGAGAGAAATGGCTTCGAACGTGGGTCCCGATTTAGACATTGTCAATCGCATGCCGATTTGAAATTGTGATAATTTTTATAGAAATATTTTGGGAGTTGAGAGATGTCTGGTTTGGATGAATAAATTAGTAGGAAACCCAATTAGTGGGAAAATTAAAAATTTAACTGGTTAATAATTAGAATGGGTTTGATTATTTTTGATAATGGCTTAACCATTAGGGCGTCAAGTAAATTCAGTAGTAAACGTTCGATGACTGGAGATACACATTATTAGAATCCAGGTGGAGGATATTTGAGAACTTGCATATTTTTCTTGTGATATTATGGTAAATGTAATTCGTAAAAGTAGAGACTTTTGTTTTTCCATCACGTCGATATTAGGACAAATCTCATTTTATTATAGTGTTCCAATTAGCTATTCATATTTCTTGTTCTAGTTATAAGCTTGTGTTTGCCACTGTTGTATACCCCTAAGTTTTGAATAATTGAAATTATGGAAGAAATGATGAGGATGATGAGGAGTTTGGAGGAGAGTTCAAAACAGGCTGGACTTCGTGTAGCAGCCATTATGAAAGAGAATACTGAGGCTTTAGAAAATAAACTTAAAGAAAATTCTGATTCTTTAGAGAATAAACTTAGAGAAAATTTGAATGATAAACTTAAAGAAAATTCTGATAATTTGAAAGAAAGTTTAGATGATAAACTTAAAGAAAATTCTGAGTCTTTAGAAAATAAACTTAAAGAAAGTTTGGAGGATAAACTTAAAGAAAATTCTGATTCTTTGGAAAGTAAACTTAAAGAAAATTCTGATTCTTTGGAAAACAGGTTAAAAGATAATTTGAAATAAAATTTAAACAGTAAATTTAATTCAATGGAAAGTTAATTTAAAGAGAATTCTGAAATTTTGAAAATGACACTTGAAAGTAAAATGAATAAATTATGCGATAAAACACATGAGCTCGAAACTTCATTAGCTACTAACGCTAGTTTAATGGACGATAAATTTCGCGATGCCGATCTTCGATCCCAAAGCTTAGCTGATAGGATAGAACATGGTCTTAGGAAAGTTGGTGAAGACATGGTCAACCTGGAAGTCAGAGTGAAGAAGGAGAGTAACGAGATGGGAATTCTAGTTGTTCAGCGTTTAACGGAACAATTCAAGGAACTTGTCATGGGAGAAATAAGAGAAGGAGTGATTCATGAATTGCAAACTGAGATTAAAACCACAGTTGTCAATGAAATCAAAGACACACTCAAGCTGGAGAATCAAGAGGGAATCAAGGAGATTAGGGAATCTTTGTCATCCCACATTGAAGTAATTGCCAAGGATATTCAAGCAACTCAGAAGGACATATCAGATATGACAGGGTCATTGAAAAGTCATGAGGCTGTTATGAACCAGATATCCATTGATGTTAAAGACAATTGTAAGGAGACTGAAGCAATCAAGAAGATGGCAGAAGAAAACCAGAAGGAACTTGAGGCTATGAAAACTCAAATAAAGGAGGAGAAACAGTCTGATCATCTTTTGAAAATGCCGAATGTAAAAGGAAAGGAACCGATACAGATAAATCTAGGAGGAGCTAGAGAGACTGATAGACAGGATGAGGTCAGGACAGTATTTCAATCCAACCCCATAACTGTATTTAAGAATATAGAAGACAAGCCTTCTAAATTTTCAGGGCGAGATTCTGTAACACCCGTGGAATTTCTGAGAGAAGCAGGTGATTACCTGAAAGATTCTAAGATCCCTAAAGAAAGACAGATCAGGGTAATAGGGAAGTTCTTGGAAGGTCCCGCACTTTTGTGGTTTAGAGCATTTAGATCCACTCTAAATACGTTTGAGGAGTTTTCTCGTGGGTTATTGAAGAAGTTTTGGTCCCCGGAAACCCAACAGCAAGTTAGAGCAGAGTTGTATTCGAAGAGATTCTCGACGTCACAACCTACTCGATACTCTACATACTTTTCTGGACAGCTGTCTAAACTCCAACATTTAGATCCGCCAATGCCAGATAACGAGTTGATTACTGCTTTGATACGACAATTTCCAGCAGACGTCCAGAGGACTTTGATCGCTGCTGATATATACAATATGGAACAGTTTGATGAAGTATTGCAGAAGCTGGATCATACAAACGCTCAATTCTTCCATCAGAAGGGAGTAAAGAGTAATAACGCTGTGTATGCTGTTATGGCTGACAGTTATTCTCAGACACCTCGAGAGATTCGAGAGGAGCGAGAAGAGAAATCGCCGAGGGAAGATTCCAATACGAGAGGATGGAACCAATACCGTAACAGATACAGTTACAAACCATATGCAAGACCGGATGGTGGTAATCGATACAACACTCGATGGAGAAGACCACGAGATACTCAAGGAAGGTACCAGGAAAGAAGATCCTATGGTAATAACTATAATAACAGAGGGAATGTAGATACTCGTCAGTCCAACGAAGAATTTAACAAGGACACGAGGAAAAACTTGGAAGCAAGACACCAAGATAACTTACAATTTGTGGAGCAGAGGCCCAATGATCCAGGTCCATCGGGAACACAACAATCCCGGGGGAATGGTAAAATTAAGGATTTTGAATCTTGTGGAAGTAAACAATAATGGAAGCTATGAAGTAGCTAATACACGAACTGGTAACATCGTGGGAACTTATAATGCTTCGAATTTGAAGATCTATTATTCAAGAACCAGATAATTTAATGTGTAGATAGGAAAAATAAAAATTTTTCCATTTTTATTTTTTGCTAGGTGTGGGGTGGATGTGCCCAACTCTAGGAATGGGTATTCCAAGTTTCAGACACCTAGATATCAAGGGAAAGGCTGTAGCAGCGTTTGAAAGTTCGGATATTTGAATATCGCGCTACATTGCTTCTCGAAGCCATTCGAAGGAAATTACCGATAGTTGGATGGTAAATGACGTAGCGAGTAACAGCAGAGGTGGAGACTATTTATTGATTAAATAGTTAACTATGGAGCAGAGACTTGAGACTGGGATCAGATTACTGGCACGGCCAAATAAAAGAGAATGCAATTAATATCAAGTAAATCGGACAAGGGATTCAAGAGATATGAGGATTTCTAGATATCAGGCGATGACGCGTGACCCTGACCGTTTTTGTATAAAAGCAAGCTGGAGCAGGGATAGTTAGCTCAATTCATCACAAGCACTTGGCGAACAAGTTGCGTCTACGCTGAGCCAAGGCACATGGTTGCCACGTCTACGAAGAAGTACTTTTCAAATCGTGATAGTCACGAGAAGTGCTGCGCAAACGAGTTGGAACTTAGTAAGTTTCTGGTGAGGAGAATCACTGAGGTGATTGTATTTCTACAGACATTGGTGGAAATATTTATATTTCTTAAAGGACATATGCTAGACTTGGTCTAGAAAATAGTATTGTCACAGTCCAATAGTAAATTAATACTTGGATGTTTAAATCCATTTGAAGTCAGTTTTCATATTTTGTAACTATTTAACCACTTCGATCCGTCAGTACAGTGAAGAATAGTCTATAACGGTGGCGTTCATTAGTCTACGCAAGGGAAACTGCAAGTTGTCTAGCGCATGGCAGATGGTGATATACAAACCATGCCCAGGGAACGATCTTCAGAACAGCCGTTAACTGCTTAGACTGTCAGCGTTTTTCTTGTACTGACGAGATTACAGTGAGTTAAGTTACAACTGACACATTTAAGAAGAGATCGCTTAGATCTGACCCTTTTCAAACAAACTGTTATGGCTTTGTTAGAAGCACATATTATAATGGAACCACAGTCATTTAAAACGTCGAAAGATACTACCACTATGTCTGACTAGACGATTTGTGGGTCTACAATGGCGGCCGATACAAGGATTATACGTGCTTGTCCGATAGGGCATGTCTACGGATAAATCTGGTACAGACCAGGTTTACGACACTTCAAGAACATCAAGAAATGTAAGCCACATTTGAATATTATTATGCTTAGCTAATTGGAACAAACTATTTTTCTGCAGATGACCAACACATTTTTTTCATCGTATTTAAAGCTTGTAATGATTTACGCAAGACTAGTTAGATTTATTCTGAGCATTTTCAGCACTCAGAACAGTTTAGGATCGATGACCGAGCATTTTGAGCATTTATTTAAATTTTTCATATTTGTGGGAAATCACGGTAATCAGCCGATGTAACTGTAAAAGTTAAATTTATTTTTGTTGAGGAATGGATATTTTTTCCATATTCGAAGGTTCGAACATGTGGATTCTCACATGATGAGATGATAATTAAACATATTTGAAATCATAATAATAATAATAATCCACTAATAATAATAATAATAATTTTCATAATTTTTCTAAATAATTCTTGGATATTATATTTTATAATAATCATATGTATTGAGAAAGAGCCTATGAAGTAGTTGAAACATTTCTAGTTTGGAACAGGAGATTTTACGAAGGAGAGTGGTTAGCGCAAGCCCGCATTCAACCAACATTTCAGTTCTGGTTGAACAGTTGATATTTGCTATGAGCAAAGTATATGTTTCATATAACACGGAGAGGCATGAAACGGGAAGCAATTGATATTTGTATCAAATAGGATTTTTGTATTTATATAAAATCATGACGTAAATACACTTCGAAAGTGAAATGAAGCTTTTCATGAGTATGGTAAAATCACGGGTTGAACTGAATGGGAAAATAAAATAAACTTGTCAGTTTATTAATCTTCCAGTGTTGATAACAAGCAGAGGCTTGATTTATTGTATAAATTTTGGGAAGATAATTTATGTGTGTGGAATAGTTGTAATGCCATTCCCAGGTGCGCATGTTAAGTCGCAGGAATGAAGGTTTTTTCGAGCATCAATCAAATAGCAGGTTCGATGGCTCAGGTTTATAGTAGGAGTATTGGATCCACACGTTTCGTCGTATGAATAACCCGAAGGTTATTTCTTTGAAACCATCAGTTCTTATTTCAACCTTGTTTACGAATTCCATTTAGAATTTGATTTTGCTAGAACCCGGATTTGTCATGATAGTAGTTTATTCTTCTTCAGAGGAAGACCTTTGCCGTTGTTGTTGTTGTTATAATATTGTGTTCCTACACAAATAATAGAATGGGCCACTGCCAATTTAAAATAATTCTTTAACCACGAATAATTTGAAGAATATTTTCAAATCCTAGTGCCATGACCTAAATGAATTCATTATAAGACTACAATTCTAATTTCCGCATTCTGTCGAAGAATTGCAAGTTGTGAAAGTTGCTAGAAATGGCCATAAATATAAATATATTTTTTCATAATAATTCCAAGTGGAAAATCTAATAGTTGAATGGTTCAACCATTTGTTGATCAAGGTGATGATTCAGAAATCATATGTTTTGTTTGGAACTTGAAGTTCATAATCGAGTCACTTCTCGAATATTTAATGTCAGAAGAACAATTAATTGTTGTTGTGCTTCGCACAGTTCTTCGATGCTATGCTCAATGGTCAAATATTTTTCAGATGTTGTTAATATGTGTTAATAATTTGTGTTGCTACGATGATAATAATAGTTTCAACGATATATTTTGGAAAACTGGAAAACAAATGAAAGTTTAAGAAATTCTATAAACATTTATTCTACGAGTGTTAATATCATGTAAATAGTCAAACAGTGATCTACGTTATTTCCAGTATGGACAATTCATTTTGCACTGGAGTTAAAATGTTAATAATTTTGGAACACAGTCCACAGGACTAACAATCGGACTTGTGTTTTCAAAAACATTGTCAAATGTGTTTGGAAGATTCTGTATATTGTGTGTAAATAAGAGTGTGGATCGCCACACGTGGATGATGCTGCTTTGAGCATTATTCTTGCAGTCAGATTTTAACTTTAAATAAACCGAGATAATTTTACCAGATGTGTTTCACCCAATTAAATCTCCTTCTATCCTTATTGTTGCATTGAGCCAAAAATCAGCAAAGCATTTTTATAAATTTGATGTCGTTTTTGCGATTTGCTTTAACCCATCTGGCGCTCCGGGATATTTTGATTCTCGTGCTGACTGATTATTGGTAAAATGCATATGTGGTCGTGCGGACTCCGGTCTAAACGGGCACAGTATATTATGAGGAGAAAGGGGTGAGAAGTGGAGATTGAAAGATTCTTAACGGAGCGTGTATCTCTTAAACGACATAGGCGAGGAGTTTGAAACTCAGCGAAAAAAAAAAATCAACATAAAAAGAAGTAAATATGTGTTTGACCGGTTTTTCATAAATCCAATTTAAGGGGCCCATGGGGAGGGACGAAATTCTGGGGGTGGGGGACAGGAAAGAAAGTGTCCTAACTGATTGACTGACTCACTCCTGAAACTCAGGGGGAAAAAACTGCTTTAAAGTAAGTAAATAGCTGTTCGACAATTTTTTTCATAAATCAAATTTAAGGGGTCCATGGGGAGGGATGAAATTCTGAAAAAAGAAAATTGGAAGAAAATGTCCTGACTCACTCACTCACTCACTCACTCATCATCGCCCAGCCATAATTATTGAAGTTAGAAACATGAAATTTTGGGGATATGTTCTTTGTATGTCGAAAACGTCCACTAAGGAAAGAGTTTTGGATATTCAGGTTCTAAAGAGGTGTTAAGGGGGTAAACATGCATTTCATTGAATAACAATATCTCACGAGTGGTTTCATTTGGGGATGTGATACTTGGCATAATTAAAAATAAGCGGACACATTTCTAATGGTTTTTCGACGTAGTGTATATTATGAGGTGAAAGGGATGAAAAGTGAGGGTTGAAAGATTCCTAACGGAGCGTGTATCTCTTAAACGACATAGGCGAGGAGTTTGAAACTCGGAGAAAATCAATCAGCTTAAAAATAAATAAATAAATAAATAAATAAATAAATAAATAAATAAATAAATAAATAAATAAATAAATAAATAAATAGGTGTTCGACCGTTTTTTTTTCATATGCAATTTAAGGGGCCTATGGGGAGGGGTGAAATTCTGGAAGAAAAACGTCCACTAAGGAAGGACTTTTGGATGTTCACTCTCATCGACCAACCAAAACTATGAAAGTTAGAAGAATGATATTTTGGGGATATGTTTGTTGTGTGTCGAAAACGTCTACTAAGGAGGGATTTTTGGATATTCAGGTTCTAAAGGGGTGTTAAAGGGGTTAAACCTGCATTTCATTGAATAACAATATGACACGACTATGACGCGAGCGAAGCGAGGCTAAAAATAAGATGGTGTGTGTCTGTGTATTACTCAATCACGCAAGTACCACTGGTCCGATTTACATGAAATTTAAATGGAAGTAGCTGATTTACCTGGTTAACATATAGGTTACTTTTGATTGCAATACTTTGCACTATTTAAAGATGGCGACCATTTTAGTGACGTCACTACACCCTTCGGTTTCAAACTTTCATATTTCCATTTCAAATAAAAAGAGAACGCTAAGAAATAGCAAACTTTTGATGGCATATACGAGATTTAAAATTACATTTTCTATCCGAAAAGTATCTCCAACGGTTAGCGAGTAAAACCTAAATTTGTGCTACATAACACGGTCAACGCCGAGCGGTGTAGTTGGACAAAATGTTCGATCCTTAATCTCCCTCTGCGCAGCACCTCGCCTATCCCCTGTTTTAACTGTCACCTTCACATTATAATTTATTTATGACGCGTAGCGAAGCTCGGGTACTTCAGCTAGTATATATATAAAAAGGAATGTCTGTGTGTTCGTCTTTTATGCGTTCATAAACCATTCATCCGATTGCGATCAAATTTTGATGAGTTGTTGTAAACACTTCCGGGATGATCATAGGCGTAGTTAATCCATTTCACAATAGATAGCGCGCGAGTAATTTAAACAAATGCGTAATGGCGATCCGTTCATATACAATTCGTCCGATTGCGATC
This sequence comes from Meconema thalassinum, assembly GCA_946902985.2. Lineage (NCBI taxonomy): Eukaryota > Metazoa > Arthropoda > Insecta > Orthoptera > Tettigoniidae > Meconema > Meconema thalassinum. The sequence continues at coordinate 104,284,346 of OX336397.1, read as the reverse complement.
AAATTTTGGTGAGTTGTTGTACACAGTCCCGGAAAAGTAATAGGCGTAGTAAATCCGATTTACAATAGATGGCGCGCGAGTAGCTTCAACAAAATGGCGTGCGTTTGTTTCAAAAAGTCCCACATGTGTTCATATACCATTCATCCCATTGCGTTGAAACTTGGGTGAGAGGTTGTGTACACTACAGGCAAGGTTTCTGGCTTAGTAAATCCATGTTATAATAGGTAGCGCACGAGTAGATTCTACAAATGAGCGACGACGCGCGAAGCGTTTCAACAAAGTCCCGTATGCGTTCATATACCATTCGTCTGATAGTGATGAAACTTGGGTGAGATGTTGTGTACACTACAGGGAAGGTTTCTGGCTTAGTAAATCCACTTAACAATAGGCATTGCACAAGTAGATTCAACAAATGAGCGACGACGGGCGAAGCGATTCAACAAAGACCACTATGCGTTCACATACCATTCGTCCGATAGCGATGAACCTTGGGTGAGAGGTTGTGTACACTACAGACAAGGTTTCTGACCTAGTAAATCCATGTTATAATAGGTAGCGCACGTGTAGATTCAACAAATGAACGACGACGCGCGAAGCGATTCAACAAAGTCCCGTATGCGTTCATATACTATTCGTCTGATAGTGATGAGACTTGGCTGAGATTTTGTGTACACTTCAGGGAAGGTTTCTGGGTTAGTAAATCGAATTAACAATAGGTATCGCACAAGTAGATTATAGAAATGAGTGACGACGCGCGAAGTGTTTCAACATAGTCCCGTATGCGTTCATATACTATTCGTCCTATAGCGACTAAACTTGGGTGAGTTGTTGTGTACACTCCAGGGAAAGTTTTAGGCTTAGTAAATCCATTTTTCAATAGGTTGCGCACAAGTAGATTCAACAAATGAGCGAAGTCGCGCGAAGCGTTTCAAGAAAGTCCCGTATGCGTTCATATACCATTCGTCCGATAACGATGAAACTTAGGTAATATGTTGTGTACTTATCAGGGAAGGGTTCTGGCTTAGTACATCCACTTTACAATAGGTATCGCACAAGTAGATTCAACAAATGAGCGACGGCACGCGATTCGTTTCAACGAAGTCCCGTATGCGTTCATATAGCCTACCATTCATCCGATTGCTATGAAACTTTGGTGAGTTGTTGTGAACACTTCCGAAATCATTATAGGCATAGTCAATCCAATTTACAATGGACAGCGTGCGAGTATTTTAAACAAATGAGTGTTGGCGATGCGTTAAAAATAGCCTGCAATTCATCCGATTGCGACCAAATTTTGGTGGATTGTTTGGCACACATCCAGGATGGTTATAGGCATAGGTAATCCAATTAACAATAGATAGCGCACCAGTAGTTTAAACAAATGAGTGTTGGTGATGCGTTCATATACAATTCATCCGATTGCAAGCAAATTTCGGTGCGTTGTTGTGCATACGCCAGGAAAAGTTATAGGCATAGTAGATCCAATTAACAATAGATGGCGCGCGAGTAACTTCAACAAAATGACGTGCGTTTGTTTCAACAAAGTCCCACATGCGTTCATATACCATTCACCCCAATGCGATGAAACTTGGGTGAGATGTTGTTTACACTCAGTGAAGGTTTCTGGCTTAGTAACTCCACTTAACAATAGGTAGCACACGAGTAGATTCAACAAATGAGCGACGACGCGCGAATTGTTTCAACAAAGTCCCGTATGCGTTCATATAGCATTTGTCCGATAGCGATGAAACTTGGGTGTGTACACTTCAGGGAAGATTTCTAGCTTAGTAAATCCATGTTACAGTAGGTAGCGCACGAATGGATTCAACAAATGAGCGACGACTCGCGAAGTGTTTCGACAAAGACCCGTATGCGTTCTTATACAATCAATCGTCCGATAGAGTTGAAACTTTGATGAGTTGTTGTGTACACTCCAGGGAACGTTTCTGATTTAGTAAATCCATTTTACAATTGGTAGCAAACGGGTAGATTTAACTAATAAGCGACAGTGCGTGAATCGTTTCAATAAAGTCCCGTATGCGATCATATACCATTCATCCGAGTGTGATAAATCTTTGGAGAGCTGAGTACAGTCCTGCGAAGGTTCATGAATTAATAAGTCTGTTTTTCAATGGGTGGCGCACAAGAAGATTCAACAAATGAGTGACGGCGCGAATCGTTTAAACAAAATCCCGTATGCGTTCATATGCCATTCATCCGATTGCGATGAAACTTTGGTGAGTTGTTGTGTACATGCCAGGAAAGGGTTTCGAGTTAGTAAATCCATTTTAAAATATGTAGCGTACGAGCATATTCAACGCGTACCACAGTTTGGGAAACGCTGGCCTAGAGGATATCAGGAAACGGGCCTCCAAACCTTGAAGTAAAGCGTATGCGATATGCATTCCACAGCAAAAATAGATATAAATAATAAATCATAATTGTTTCCAGGAATATTTTCAAACCAAAGAACGACAACTTAATGATGGTTTATTGTAGTAATATCTTTAACAGGGCCTCCAAACCTTGAAGTAAACCGTATGCGATGTTTACTTTTACACATTTCCGTCCCATTTCCGTGGCTAACAGTACCTCGAATGCTTAAATTAAAGAAGTATTTGGCAAAAGTATGAAGATTTAATAAATCAGAATTGTTTTCAGCAAAAATGATATAATGAATATTTTCACACCAAAGAACGACAATTTGAATATGATTTATTGTAGGAATAACTTTAATGGGGCTCCCAAACCTCGAAGTAAGCCAAATCTGATGTTTCCTCTTACACATTTCCGTCCCATTTCCGTCCCATTTCCGTGGCCAAAAGTACCTCGAATGCTTACATTAATTAAGAACTAGGGCGCCCGTGCTGCTCCGCAGCATTATTTTTCAGCATTGGAATTAGAAAAATTACGACATTATGTAATAGTTTATAACATTTATTTCACAATACTTCCTTCCAGACAATGTTCGCTGTGCGTCGACCCTTGGGTTTAATTTCTACTTTGACATCCTTAAATGATTTTCTTCGGAATAAGGCAACATACAACTTTCCATGCCCTAAAACAGGATCAGGCAAGTAGATTCCAACTCGATGAAGCTTTTGACCCTGCGCTTTGTTGATTTTAATACAAAACGCTAGTGTAAGAGGAAACTGCCGTCATTGTAGTGTCAGATGATGACAAATTTAGGCGAGGTAGCAGTATTTGTTCCCCACTATTCACACCAGTTAGAACTTAGAAATCTATGATATTGTCGTACATTTTTCAAACTTTTAGCCTCGTCCCGTTCAGTAATCTCTAAGTTGCATTGACATTCCTAAGGAGAATTACAATAGAACCATCTTTCAAAGTCAGCACATGGGGAGGTAGACCACTCATCTGAAGCCTTTTCAAAAATTCAGTGGGAAAATGCAAAACTGCAATTTTCTTCTTCAGTTACCAATGTATTCATGCTCGTGTAAAATCTAGAAGTTCCTGGAAGTAGATCTGAAACTACCCTATTAATTTCATGGCAATGTTCATTTTTCGGTGCGAGAAAATGAAAAATGAGAATTAATATTAAATGTCCACTCATAACTTTCCCCAGAATCAGCCGATTTGAATAGTTAAGAGCTCGAATGAAAGAGCATGATCCGCCGAGTGTTCTTAGACTAAAACACTCTGCGTACCTCAATTAAAACCAAGGATATGATTGTTGCAATGAGAAAAAAGTTGGAAAAAGTTCAAGAAATCAAATAATTTGAGGAAGGCGGTAGTTAAGTGATTTGTAACACTTGATAACAAATCCGCGCATGAATACGTTTCATTTAAAAAACGAATCAAGTTAATCGACTGGATAGAATGGCCGGATGGACTCGGTTAAGTTTTCATAAATATTTTTAATATTCGCTTCGGCACTCATAGCATTCCTCAGAATCAAACAATTTAAATATTTAATTCCTCAAAAGATATAACTTGATCCACTGAGTGCTCTTAGACCACCACGACCTGCGAACCTCAATTGGACCCAAAGATATGATTGCTTCAATGAGACACAACGTTGGAAAAGAAGGAAAAAATTGAAAAAATCAAATAATTTGAAGAACGCGGTAGATAAGTTATGTGTAATACTTGATAACAAATCTGTGCATGAATACCTTTCATTAAAAAAAGAATGAAGAAAATCGACCGGATAGAATGGCCGGACGTACTCGGATAAGTTTTCATAAATATTTTTAATACATACATGATTGCTTCAATGAGAAAAACAAGTTGGAAAAAGTTCAAGAATTCAAATAATTTGAGGAGGGCGGAAGTTAATTGATTTTTAATACTTGATAACAAATCCGTGCATGAATACCTTTCTCTTAAAAAAGGAATGAAGGACATCGACCGGATAGAATGGCCGGACGGACTCGGTTAAGTTTTCATAAATATTTCTAATATTCGCTTCGGCACTCATAACATTCCTCAGAATCAACCAGTTTAAATATTCTATACCTCAAAAGATAGAGCTTGATCCACTGAGTATTCTTAGACCAAAACGAACTGTGTAACTCAATTAAAACCAAAGATATGATTGCTTCAAAGTTGGAAAAAGTTGAAAAAATCAAATAATTTGAGGAAGGCGGAAGATAAGTGATTTGTAATACTTGATAACAAATCTGTACATGAATAACTTTAATTAAAAAAGAAGAATGAAGAAAATCGACCGGATAGAATGGCCGGACGGACTCGGGTAAGTTTTCATATATATGTTTAATATATAGATGATTGCTTCAATGAGAAAAAAAAGTTGGAAAAAGTTCAAGAAATCAAATAATTTGAGGAAGGTGGAAGTTAAGTGATTTGTAATACTTGATAACAAATCCGTGCATGAATACCTTTCTCTTAAAAAAGGAATGAAGGAAATCGACGAGATAGATTGGCCGGACCCACTCGGTTAAATTTTCATAAATATTTCTAATATTCGCTTCGGCACTCATAACATTCCTCAGAATCAACCTATTTAAATATGCAATACCTCGAATATAGAGCTGGATCCACTGAGTGTTCGTAGACCAAAACGAACTGTGTAATTCAATTGGAACCAAAGATATGATTGCTACAATGAGAACAAATGTTGAGAAAATGAGATTTAATATCAAATGTTCACTCATAACTTTCCACAGAATCAGACGGTTTGAATAGTTAAGTCCTCCAATGAAAGCGCTTGAGTCACTGAGTGTTCTTAGACCCAAAACTATCTGCATACCTCAATTAGAACCAAAGATATGTTTGCTTCAAAGTTGGAAAAAGTTGAAAAATCAAATAATTTTAGGAAGGCGGAAGTTAAGTGATTTGTAATACTTGATAACAAATCTGTGCATGAATACCTTTTAATTAAGAAAAGAATGAAGAAAGTCGACTGGATAGAATGGCCGGACGGACTCGGATAGGTTTTCATAAATATTTTTAATATATAGATACAGCAAAAGTATGAAGATTAATTAATTCATAATTGTTTTGAGCAAATATTATATAATGAATATTTTCACACTAAAGAAGGACAATTTGAAGATGATTTATTGTAGGAATATCTTTAATGGGGTCTCCAAACCTTGAAGGAAACCGTATGCGATGTTTCCTCTTACACATTTCCGACCTTATTTCCGTCCCTTTTCCAAAATCACTCCCACAAAAAATATCCAGTAACCTAGTGGAAAGATGTTACACATGAAAATTAGAGCTGAAATAAAAAATAAATAAAGCAATTGAAACATAAATTAGAAAAATTTAGTCTGCCCTATAAAGGGTTATCCCGTTGTATCTGTATTGTGAATTGTCAGCACAGCAGCCCTATAGAATCAATATTGTGTTGCCGCCCCTGTTACAACCCCGGTCACGTCTTCTCAGTGGTCCACACAGCTCGGGTCATCGCCTCTCCCCGGATCATTGTTAGCATAAATTATCGTGTAAGAGACGTGCAGCCATGAGCACGATTCAAGGAGAACTTTTGATGGCCATGGAATGAAATAACAGCAAGCTCTTTCAGCTGTTGATGAAGTGGGAAAATTTCCCAGCGCAACATCTAGAGTGCATCTCTGATGTCATGTTTGTGGGCATGCCGTTGTAGTTATTCTGAATTTTTTTCATTTTTTTTTTTGCTGTAAAATATGGTTTACAAGTGTTGTATGCCGGAGTGCAGAATGATAATGAAAATAAAGTTCAAGTCTAAGTTCACCGAATTTGAAAGAACGTTGGGTATCAACAATTAAACGAGAGATTTTCATACCAACAAAACATTCTGTGGTAGGTACTGCCCCCGTAAAATGAATTATAAGGGATGAAAATGGGAATAATACATTTTTTTCGAAGCCCATGATAAAATTTAACCAAGAAATATGACGGCTGGAACTTGGCAGAAACCAGTCGTGAGGCGACGTCGAGCTAGGAGGGAAATTCCGTCACGTGATAGTATTGCTCAATGGAAGTTTCGAGAAGCTTGGAATCGACCTAGCAACAGTGAATATTCCCAGGATTTGTTTAGATATTGTTATAAATTATCCCATTGAGCTTACAGCCAATAGGAAGAAGTTTCAGAGAAGACGGGAGTTCCAGCAACTAAATTTTTAAGGATATTTAATTCATTTAAGCCCTTAAAGAATGAATTTTCATATTGGAAATATTTTATAAGTCAATAGCAGGTCGCTATTGGAAGAAATAAGCGATTTGCTAGAGCCCGCGCGAATTCGAGAGGGAACTCGAAAAGGCGGCTAAAATCGGTAGGCTTGGAGGGGAGACGCCAAGCACCGAGGCTCTTGTGTATCTGAACGTCGAAGAGGTCAGACGTGTGAAATTGGAGGATATTGGAGTTCCGAGTGTTCCACCGGTCTAGTATAAGGTGACCCGTGGAGACAAGGCTTGAGCGTGAGAGGAATCAGGAGACAACCGCGCCTTGAATCTAGGTGAAGTTGCGAGGTTTACATTTACCGCATTAACTTCGGTCTGATCGACTTCAGAGAATTCATTTCAACTACGTATTGTAGCTGACTAGCAGATACTGTATATTGCAAACTTACAGAAGTTTGGAAGAATTATTTCAGCAATTATAAGCAGTTTTGTGAAGCGCGAGAAAAGTGTTTTTCTCCAGCGCGATACGACACTTTGTCCGAGCGACTGCAGCTCAGGCAACGGCCACCCGTGAGTACGAGTGTGTATGTGTGTGTGTGGAACTGTATTACAACACTTAGGATGGAGATGTATTCCATCGTGAAGAACACTATTCAGTCTAGGATTATGAAGATTATTATGGACTAGATTATTATGTGCACCAGGAGTATAGGCAGATAGAAGCAATATAGGCAGCGATGGAGCTTCGTTAGAGGAGACTGTTCGTGAATGTCTACTTTGTGAGCAATCATGAGACTCAATGCACAACTCCATTCTAGTGCATTCTTGTCAAACGTGAGCTCAACATTAACATCAGAGACTACAGAACGATGTTCAGATTCCATCTACATGAATGTTCGTTATACGAGTGAGGTCAAAGACTTTCTCTTCAAATGCCTTTTGAAGTGGAAAGCAGAACTTTCGACGCTACTCACTGTTATAATGAGACTGTACTGTGACGGAGATAGAAGAAGCATCAAGATTTTCAAGAGGTCCAGGGTTATCCCGGAGGCCCGCAGTTCGATTCCGGTCGGAGTTTGCTGTTTCCAGTGGGGGAATTCGTTCCTTTCCAGAGGTCACGACTTCGTGGAGGCGAACTAGGATCCAGCCCAGATCTTTGGGAGATGTAACATCAGAGTATTTTGTTATACTCTATCTTGATCTTCTAGACTTCGAGACCAGGTAGCAGTGTTCACTAACCTTGTAGTTAGAGCTTGTAGTGACATTTACTGAGCAAATCCTTTATCCATTTTTCGATACAGTATTTATGTACTCCATGTATAGCATTTTTATTCTTCGAAATTTATTATATTGATCGTCTAGCGATGCTATTATCTTCGTTTGTTAGGAATCCAGTTTCTGAACTGAGATTATTTACTTGTTCGAGGAACAAGATTTTGTCATTTCCTTTAAGGAACAGTAATTTATTTTCGACGTTTTTGTATTCAATTTGAATACAGGTGATAGACATTTTCGTCTATGTTACCCATTAAATTAATTTTATTAGTTTAATTTGGGAATTTTATCCGTCGAGAAGAAACGTCAAGAAAGAAGATCTTGGTAGTGATATATTGTGAAGTATCATGTCACATTGTGGGTCGAGAAGAAACGTCAAGAAAGAAGATCTTGGTAGTGATATATTGTGAAGTATCATGTCACATTGTGGAAAAGAAACATTTAACGTGGACACGATTATTATCGTCAGAACTCACAGACATTCGTTCTGAATGAAGAGAATACGAATATGACTAACTGTATGTTTTTATTGAAGAAAGCTTTGAACTTTCAGTCATTTAATTTATTTGATGCTAGAATCTTCTTGGAAGATTATTTATCATCCGACGTTAGGGTAGTTATCGTTTGATATCCTCGTCGTGATAGATTCTTGTTGGACACAAACACATAGATATGATGTTGTGATTAATTACTTACGAGGAGTAATATCATGTCACGTTGAAGACATAATATTCCTTCTTCGATTAAAGTCGAACCCAGATGTGTGAAGATGAGATGTAGTATGTTTATTAAATGTATGCACGACAGTTTATACTTATCAGAGTATCGTTTCAAGAGTATTAAGTGAGGAGGTTCAGTATCGTGAATTCCAGAGGTAGTTAATATGTATAAATTATTAATATAACAATTGTTGTTAATGTTCATCAGACCAGCGATTGTAGTGACAACGCTGTGAAATTATGCCCTTTTGACGGTGTGTATTTCCGTATGTAGTTGGCATACGAGGTTATTGCGAAGGTGTGTTCCGCATTTTATAGTACAGTCATTGCGTGGGCATGACTAGTTTTGGCAAAGGCATTTAGACTGTGAGTAGAGAGTACTCCTTATTTTGTTATACACGACATGGAATTTAGATAGGACAGGAAGGTTCACGGTTGAAATTGGAACAGGAAATTGATGATGACAGCTGTTATGCTATACTTTTATCGAGGTTATTAAACCAGACTTGTAACAGCATATGTTTCACCTTTAGTGGTCGAATGTATTAAACTTATTTTGACACCAGATCAGATAGGAGAGACTAGTGGTGGTTATTTCTGGTGTTGTAGAAGATATTAAAGATCACAGTTCACTGTATTTGACATAACTGCTAGATCAGAGCGCAGACTCGACTGTATTTAGACGCTGTTACTTTGGAAGGACTATAGCTGGTGCTATAAGCGTCATTATAAATTCTTTTAGTGTTAATCTTTATTATTTATCCATCGAGTGCATAACGTGTTAAGAATAGGAAGTTTTCGTTTGTTTAATGTAAAGATTAGAGTGTGAATGAGTATGTGATTGCATGTGGTTTGTTTCTTGTTCAGTGCGAATGAGTTGAACTCCATTGGGACGTCACAATGCGAGAGTGTGAATGTTAGTGAGTATTGAAGTTTTATGCCAGTAGCATGTAGGATTTGAGCGCAGTTCACGTATTTGTCTGACGTGAATCTGCCATTGTTAGGAAGGGCTCGTTTGTGGTCCAGGCTGGAGTAGCGGGGACTTCTTTAAACTCGTTTCCAACCAAGGCCATAGCACGGCCAGGCCAAGCAAATGGGGGAGAGATGTGGCGAACCGCCCGGCTCGCTCTTTTTTTTAGCCTACTTTCGATTTTTGCAAAAAATGAAAGCAGACTTATGAGATCAACACAGGGCCAAAAATTGTGTGTCTGTCTGTGTGTATGTGTGTGGGTGAGTCTGTGTGTGTGTGTGTGTGAGTGTGTGTACTCTGAATGTCTGTCCCCCCCTATCAATTCGAACACGGTTAAACTGAATTGAACGAAATTTGGTACAGAGGTAGCACTGGCAAAGGGCACCTCAGTGTCATGTTTTATATTGCCGCCATCTTTACCAAAAGGTAATGGCGGCCAATCGAATGGTCAAAACTTAATAATGCATTACGACCAAACTAATCATCAGATCTTTACCAAATTTGGTAACAACCTACCTCCATATGGGAGGCGTATTGCGCCCAAACTACAAGGTCATCAAACGTACCATGTCAGGATGGCGGCCGTGTGAATTATGCAAAATTTATAATCCATAACATGGGACCCACCAGTTCCGATTATCGAACCAAGAATCGTTTAATCTGTTCTAAGCGACGTGGTTCGTTCGAAATTAAAAGTTTATATTGTAATATTATAATCTAGAAGTGACTTTAAAAATCTGAATCGTCTCGGCTATTTGACAAGATGGCAGCTGATCTCTCGTTCTGACCTATATTTTACTAATTTCAGTATGTTGCATGCAATATAACCTACTGATAAAAATTATATGAACTTAATATGAAATGAACTCGGTTTGAAATATACTCCAGTGAAGAAATCTTCAGTCCAAGTGATTATTTGCTAATCAGTTCTATATGTATTTGATCGATTACGCGTTAGTTATGAGTGTATTTTGGCTGTGAGGTTAGAGCTCCCGTCTCTCATGTGGCTGGCCGGGGTTCAAATCCTATCAAAGTAGAACTTTTTTGCTTGATTTTTTTATATTTATTGTTTCTTGAGTACTGAGACGTTATAAAATAAAGCGTTATATGGTGCTTTTTGTAATGGAAATTATATATTAAAAAAAACGACTTTCTCCACCGGAGTGACATCTACAAGGCTTCAGTTGTACTATGCAGAAACTATAGATTCGAGCAGCGCTCTATACCGGCCAGTTAGTGAACCCAGTCTTAACGACTGCTAGGAGTAATAATACAGTAACATTCGTTTATTCCGATTATCGAACCAAGAATCGTTTAATCTGTTCTAAGCGACGTGGTTCGTTCGAAATTAAAAGTTTATATTGTAATATTATAATCTAGAAGTGACTTTAAAAATCTGAATCGTCTCGGCTATTTGACAAGATGGCAGCTGATCTCTCGTTCTGACCTATATTTTACTAATTTCAGTATGTTGTATGCAATATAACCTACTGATAAAAATTATATGAACTTAATATGAAATGAACTCGGTTTGAAATATACTCCAGTGAAGAAATCTTCAGTCCAAGTGATTATTTGCTAATACAGTACGTTATATGTATTTGATCGATAACGCTTTAGTTATGAGTGTACGATTGGCTGTGTGGTTAGAGCTCCCGTCTCTCATGTGGCTGGCCGGGGTTCAAATCCTATCAAAGTAGAACTTTTTTGCTTGATTTTTTTTATATTTATTGTTTCTTGAGTACTGAGACGTTATAAAATAAAGCGTTATATGGTGCTTTTTGCAGTGGAAATTATATATTAAAAAAAACGACATTCTCCACCGGAGTGACATCTACAAGCCTTCAGTTGTACTATGCAGTAACTATAGATTCGAGCAGCGCTCTATACCGGCCAGTTAGTGAGCCCAGTCTTAACGACTGCTAGGAGTAATAATACAGTAACATTCGTTTATTCCTTGTGCACAGAGGCGTTGTTGATAACCTCAAAACTTGCAATATGGATGATTTGGAGATGGATTATTTTGTTATACCGTGTATTTAAGATTAGCCTATAAATTAACGGGTTGCGAAGTTACTTCACTTAGTCCTATATCATTCGTACACGACTCAGAACAACAACGTGACGTCAGTTTCTGATCTGCTCTGATTGGCTATTACATTGCTGCAGTCGGGTAGTTGGCAGTCAAGGATAAAATTCGCGACTGCCAACTGCCAGTTACCAACTGTAACTTCATGTTGTGTATGGTGCCTATAGTATACACGGAGTCGATCGCGACTGCCGACCGAGGACTACCAACTACGGACTGCCGACTGCGCATTGTAGATGGGCCTTATTTATTAGAGCAACGAAGTTTCAATTATTGTAAGTAGTCGGTGTTTGGAGTGTTTGCTGATGAAATTGTAAAATGCTGGGGTAAATTATAAACTATGGTTTGAACGCCACTGTTCAAATCCTGTGTGCCAATTTGCACTTCAAATAGGAAGAAATTAGGAGATGATAAGGAGAGAGAGTTATAACTATACCCATACATTTAGGAGAAAGTAGGCTATATGTTCTGTCCCGAACATCTTGTTTTTTAACCAGTCAGACTGGGAATGTAGCGGTGAATGTTATGTCATCGGACACGTGGCAATGATCACGTGCGCCGAGCGCCCATATGTGCTTGGGAACGTGCCAGAAGAATGTTAATACACCGAGGTGTGTAATTGTTGTACAGCTTGTTGTATGGACACAAGCTACACCAAATTTTGTCATTATGTTGATAGAACGCTGTTCTGTCAGTGGCGTGAGAGTGGAGATGAACGAATGGGAGTGTGTATTTTATTTTGTAGTGTGAATGTTTAGCTTTAGTTTTCATTTGTTATTAAATTGTTTAGTTTTATTAGAAGCCGTGTTGTCGTGAATTATTTTAGATATAAGGAGATGCAACTGTGAAACCCATTTTAGGTCCAGAGAGCTGACCACGAGATTCCCGAGATTAAGGTAGGTGTTTTACCGCGAGCTAAGTGTATTTTTCATGTAATTCACAGTTGTATAGTAATTTCCGCCACGTATATTCGCGAGGGTCTAGTTGGAGATAGATCCTTGACTTGTATTTTGCGCCGGAGCAATCAGGGTCTACGAATCCTGGCGTTGCTTCGGATATCCAACAGACCGCCTCTAGAATGTTTGTCTGTCCGTCTTTTAAGCGATCATAAACCATTCATCCGATTGCGATCAAATTTTGGTGAATTATTGTGCACACTTCCGGGATGCTTATAGGCATAGTTAATCCAATTTACAATAGACAGCGCGCGAGTAGATTAAACAAATGTGTGTTGGCGATGCGTTCATATACAATTCATCCGATTGCGGTAAAATTTTGATGAGTTGTTGTGCATACTCCAGGGAAAATTATAGGCAGAGTAAATCCAATTTACAATAGATGGCGCGCAAGTAGCTTCAACAAAATGGCGTGTGATTCTTTTCAACAAAGTCTCACATGCGTTCATATACCATTCATCCAATTGCGATGAAACATGGGTGGGATGTTGTGAACACTTCAGGGAAGGTTCCTGGCCTAGTAAATCTATTTTACAATAGGTAGTGCACGAATAGATTCAACAAATAAGCGACGACGCGCGAAGCGTATCAACAAAGTTCCATATGCGTTCATATACCATTTATCCGATAGCGATGAAACTTGGGTGAGATGTTGTGTACACTCCAGGAAAGGTTTCTGGCTTTGTAAATCTATTTTACAATAGGTAGCGCACGAGTAGATTCAACAAATAAGCGACGACGCGCGAAGCGTATCAACAAAGTTCCATATGCGTTCATATACCATTCATCCAATAGCGATGAAACTTGGGTGAGATGTTGTGTACATTCCAGGAAAAGTTTCTGGCTTTGTAAATCTATTTTACAATAGGTAGCGCACGTGCAGATTCAACAAATGAACGACGACGTGCGAAGCGTTTCAACAAAGTCCCGTATGCGTTCATATACCTTTCGTCCGATAGTGATGAAACTTGGGTGAGATGTTGTGTACAATCCAGGGAAGTTTTCTGGCTTAGTAAATCCACTTTTCAATAGGTAGCGTACCAGTAGCTTCAACAAATGAGCGATGACACGCGAAGTGTTCCAACAAAGTCCCGTATGCATTCATATACCATTCGTCCGATAGCGATGAAACTTGGGTGAGATGTTGTGTACACTCCAGAGAATGTTTCAGGCTAAAAAAAACAATTTTACAATTGGTAGTGCACGAGTTGATTCAACAAACGTGTAACGACGCACGAAGCGTTTCTACAAAGTCCCGTATGCGTTCATATACCAATCATCCAATTGCGATGAAACTTTGGTGAAATGTTGTGTACACACCAGGAAAGGTTTCTGTCTTAGTGCTTGCATTTTATAATAAGTAGCGCACGAGTAGATTCAACAAATGAGCGACGGCACACGAATCGTTTCAAAAAAGTCCCGTATGCGTTCATATCCCATTCATCCGATTGCGATGAAACATTGGTGAATCGTTGAGTACACTCCTGGGATAGTTTCAGGCTTAGTAAATCCATTATACAATAAGCGTGCGAGTAGATTCAACAAATGAGTGATGGCACGCTATTCGTTTTAATCAAATCCCGTATGCGTTCATATGCCATTCATCCGATTGCGATGAAACTTTGATGAGTTGTTGTATACACTTATGTAAAGGTTACTAACTTAGTAATTCCATTTCACAGTAGGAAGTGCACGAGTAGATTCAACAAATGAGTGACAGCGCACGAATCATTAAAACAAAATTCCGCATCCGTACATATGTCATTCATTCCATTGGGATGAAACATTGGTGAGTTGTTGTGCACGCTCCCACGATTGTTTCTAAATTAGTTAATCCATTTTACGATAGTTTAGAGGCAGTTAACGGAAATTGAAAAAAATATTGTGTATCCAAAAGCACTTCAAGAAACAAAATTATAATGCCTCCACTTTCTTTGATTGGAATTGCAACGCATGCCGGGCACAGCTTGTTCTTAATAATATATCGAGCCCTAAGAACTAATACAATAGCTTGTAAACAACTCTCAAGTGACCACATCTAGTTCATTTAAGATTAGAGTAGGCCTAAATGCAAAGTATTGCTCCAAGTTTCAGATAACGAACAGTGTTTCTCGTTAAATAATTAATCAATGAATCTCCCTAAATGCGTGGCAAGTTTGTTGTGCATGGGAGAATTAAACCTAGTTATACCGGTACCTTATTCTTTGATAACAGACTGTCACATTTTGAAATGTTTACATATGAGCATGCAACAGTGGTAACAGTACAGAACACCAGAACCGAAGTAAAACATTACTAAACTAGGCTACATACTGAAATTAGCCAAAATACCTGTAGTAATGGTAGGGTACCGTAGCGTAGCGGTCAGCATGGTTAGCTGCCGTCCCGGAGGTCCTGGGTTCGATTCCCGGCTCTGCCACGAAATTTGAAAAGTGGTACGAGGACTGGAACGGGGTCTACTCAGCCTCGGGTGGCCCAAATGAGTAGAGGGGGTTCGATTCCCCCTCAACCATCCTCGAAGTGGTTTTCCGTGGGTTCCCACTTCGTCTTCGGGCAAATGCCGGGATAGTTCCTACCGAAAGGCCACGGCCGCCTCCTTCCCTCTTCCTTGCCTATCCATCCCAATCTTTCCCTCCCTTCCCTCATGAGGCCCCTGTTCACTTTGCAGGTGAGGCCACCTGGGCGAGGTGCTAATCCCACCTCACCGGTTGTATCCATTCCGATTAGATGTTCCCAGCTCTAGGACACTGCCTGGATAGGCGGTAGGGGTGAGTTCCCTCGCTGAGTCCGTGGGAGCCACCACCCTGGAGGGTAAACACGATAAAAAAAACGGTAAAAATAAGAGAACGTTCATGGCATTTGTAGACTTAGAAAAGGCTTTTGATAACGTTGATTGGACTAAATTGTTCGACATTTTGAAATCTTTTGGAATTAAGTACAGGGATAGGAGGGTGATATACAATCTATACAGAAACCAGACAGCAGTCATTCGAGCTGAAGGACATGAGAGAGAAGCTGGTATTCAGAAAGGTGTAAGGCAAGGCTGCAACTTATCACCCATACTTTTCAATCTTTACATTGAACAAGCAATGAAGGAAATTGGAGAAAAATTTAAAGTGGGAGTGAAGATTCAAGGAGAAATAATTTCAACTCTGAGATTTGCTGATGACATCGTCATCTTGGCCGACACGCCTGAGGATTTGAATGAGTTTTTGAGTGGTATGGACTCCGTCTTGAGGAAAGAATTCATGATGAAAATTAATAAATGTAAAACAAAAATACTGGAATGCAGCCGAAATAAATCAGTAACCTCTATGGACATCAAATTGGCAGGTGAAAAGCTGAAGGAAGTAGGAGACTTCTGTTACTTAGGAAGAAAAATAACCAGTGATGGACGAAGCAAAGGGGATATAAAAAGTAGCTTGGCTCAGGCAAGGAAAGCCTTTCTACAAAAAAGGAATCTGTTGACATCGAATATAGATTTAGGTATTAGGAAGTCATTTTTGAAAGCCTTTGTCTGGAGCGTGGCACTATATGGGAGTGAAACGTGGATTATTGGTGCTGCAGAAAAGAGGATAATTGAAGCATTTGAAATGTGGTGTTACAGGAGAATGATGAAGATCAGATGGGTAGATAGGCTGACAAACGAAGAGGTATTAGGACGAGTGGGAAAGGAGAGATGTTTCTGGCGACTGCTAATGAAGAGAAGAGATAGGTTAGTAGGACACATACTAAGACACCCAGGAATAGCAAGCTTAGTTATGGAAGGAAGGGTTGAGGACAAGAACTGTAAGGGTAGTCCAAGGTTAGAATATGTTAAACAGATTGCTTCGGATGTAGGGTGTGGTAGCTATGTAGAGATGAAACGATTAGCTCAAGACAGGGAGGCATGGAGAGCTGCATCAAACCAGTCAAAAGACTGAAGACTCAAACAACAACAACAGATATCTGGAGATAATAAAATAGATGTTTACTCCTCCACTGTCTGTAACCCACCCAGCCATCCCAAATAGGACCACGACTTTTACAGGGTGTTTCAGGAGGAATAGTAAATATTTTAGGAGGTGCCCCATTTGTATTGCGTACCGAGATACAGATGTTGGTATGAAACCAGGGCAGTTGTCGTTTCGTGTGTTGGCAAACCAGTTGCTATGGGCACTTTTCTTGGCCACCAAGGTCCCCGGACCTTACTCCTTGTTTTTTTTTTGCCTGTGAGGATGGTTGAAAGGCGAAGTCTACAAGGAAAAAGTTAACACAAGAGCCGAGTTGGTCGTTCGGATTATGCATAGTGCAGCCCTCGTCAATGAACGCCAAGACGGTTTCCGATGAGCTACACGGGGTGTTATCAAAAGAAGCGCAAAATGCATTGAAGTTGGTGGTGGGATTTTTGAAAATCAACTTTGAGCGTCCTCGTTTTCCTTGGCTTTACATTTATTTGGGTTAAATACTACCAGCTGTATCTCTGTACGCAATACCAATTGGACACATGTTATATGGAATTTCTTATTGCAATTCATCTATACAACCACCTCCTAAAATGTTTACTATTCCTCCTGTAACACCCTGTGTACAGGGCCAAAATACAGGTTGTCTTTTATGTACCTTTGGAGAATGATAGGTCATGTAGGGGACGGGTATAGAAGTAATTTGAGATGTGGTACTTGCGGTAGGAGCTGCCTCCTTAAACCCAAAAATAAGGGTTGATTCAGGCCCTCCACCCAAGCCTCTATTACCTTTCTCAATCCTTAAACTCTTGGCAAGATTCATTTCACCTTGTGGCGCTGGCGTAATTGATAGCGTTGTGGTGCGAAAGGCCGGTAGTCCCGGGTTCGATACTGGGCTTAGGAAAAAAAAAATGTTATTGATGCCAGCTGTAAATTAAACTGATATTTGTGCACTTCGTAGCATTAAATTGTTTAAGTCCGTTATTACGATTAAATCACGTTGATTTGCAAGAGAAAGTAAGGTTTAGGTAGGCTAGGCATGCTTAGCTTAATATTTGCCGTAGGGTAATCATTAGTAGACACGATCTTAAAACTACCGCAGTTTTGTAATTGGTCACAAAGTTCCCTTAATACTCAATAAAATTACAAAACAACAATGTAGCACCGTACTGTATCATGTGACTACAATACGACAAATAACATAAAAAAGATTTTGCCCAAGTCCGGAATCGAACCCGGGACTAACGGCCTTTCGCACCGCACGCTATCCATTACGCCAGCGCCACATGGCGAAATGAATCTTGCTAAGTGTTAAAGGATTGAAAAAAAGGTAATAGGGGCATGGGTCGATTGCCTAAATTACAGGGTGGAGGGCCTGAATCAACCCTTATTTTCGGGGTTAAGGAGGCCGCTCCGACCCCAAGTTCCCCATCTCAAATTTCTTCTACACCCGTCCCCTACACACCTATCATTCTCCAAAGGTACATAAAAGACACCTGTATATGTGTGTGCAAGCTAAGCCGGCGCTTAGCTAAAAATGGCGGAGTCAGCTGGAATTTCATCTACATGATGATTATATATGTGTGCACGAGTAAACACGGCAAGCTAAGCCGACTGTGACTGGCACAGATTGCGCCGTGCGTATCCGGTTCAGTCGGTGATTGGCACGCTCCGCTGACTCATATCGTTAGTTCACACGTGTTTTGTTATTCATATGGACATATATCTGCAAAGCTTAGACGTTAGTGTTGCACGTTTAGTGAGTATTGTGATTACTAAGGTTCGGATGTTAAGGAAAAGTCTTTTTTTTTCGAGCGCATTTTACCCGAAATCTGAAAAAATAAGTTTGAATGACGGGTCCCTGACCACGTTTAAAGAAATTTGATGTTGCCTTTAAATGTATATTTTGGCCATTTTTAGCCTATTTCCAATTTTGAAAAAATAGGCTTATGAGATCACCTTTTGTCCGTGTGTGTGTGATTCGTGTGTGTGTGTCCCCCTAATAAAATCTAAACGGCTGGAGCGATTTCAATGAAACTCGTAAAGTTCATAGCACTATTCCCGGCGACCTCGACCGTGCCCTCCAAATTTTGTTAGGACTCACCAATCCAACATGGCGGTTGTGCGAAATATTTCACCAGCATTCAATATCTCCGAAACTATTACCGATATTACCGTGACATTTTCTATGGTGATAGAGGGAGCTATTATAAGTTCACTTATGTGACTTTTGAAAACCTGGTAACTACAAAACCAACATGGCGGCCTAGCGAATTTGCGACTTTTAAATAGACGTTTCTCGCGATTTGACCAACCAAACGCAATGAAACTTGGTACAGTATATGTTTATATTTATTGTAATGCACCGACATCTAACTTCGTTCAATTGTTGACATAATCACAAGATGGCGGATGTGCGAAATATTTCACAGGCATTCTATATCTCTGAAACTATTAGCGGTAAAACCCTGAAATTCTGTACGGAGATAAAAGGCACTACTGGAAGTCCATCTATAAGACTTTCAAAATCCGGTTAACTACATAACGAACATGGCGGCCAAGCGAATTTGAAAATTTTAAATAGACCTTCCTCGCGATTTAATGTTCCAAACGCAAAGAAATCTGGTACAGGATGCACATTGTAATGCACTGGTATCTAATTTAGTTCAATTGTTTACATAACCTCAAGATGGCGGCAGTGCGAATTTTAAAATTAAGATTTTATTTATTGTGATGTAGTCATGCGATCGAAGTGAAAGTTTGAATAATGAACCTACGCAATAATTTTCCTTTAATGGTACAAGACTCTATGGCCTATACATTTAACAATCCAACATGGCGACCATCCGAAATATTTAGACGATACTGAATATCTACGAATCTATTTTAGTAATCAAACTGCATTTTTTAATGTTCATAGGGGCGATGAACTTAAGTTCACCTATAGGACTTTAAATAACCTGGTGGTCACAAATCCAAAATGGCGGTGACGCGAATTATAAATATTCACATGGACGTTTCTCGCAAATTAACCATCCGCGTGCAGTGAAACTTGGTACAGTAAATCCTTATACGAATGTTAATCCACTGGCATCTAATTTATTTCAATTGTTTCCATAACCTCAAGATGGCAGCTGTGAAAAATTTTAAAATCTCTTTGTTTTTTCTTGTGTCCTAATTATGCGATTGAAGTTTGAATACTACACGTTCACAATAATCTGCATGTAACAGTACATAACTCTAGGACCTACATATATAAAATCCAACATGGCGACCATCCGAAATATTTGGTCGGTTCTCAATATCTACGAATCTATTACAGCAATCAAACTGAAATTGTGTATGTTGATAGTGGCAATTAACATAAGTAGGATATATGAAAATAGGCTGTATAATTCTTCACGGAACTACTTGTTATTGTTTTGATCATATTTGGTCATATTTTAGTGATATGTGGTCATATTTGGTTATAATTTCAGCATTGTTGTTTAAATTGAGGCGTCGTTAACAAGGTACATGTTATCTGCGTCGAATTTCAAACACAGGATTTCCGAATAGTGTAGCAGATATATTTTTCTTTCTTTTCCCGGTACAGGCAGATAGCAGGTTTAGAAGACCTGATTCCAAGAATGCGCTCCTCTACGGACGTCATTTAGCATTTGCTGTATGTTAGTAATAACCTATCCCAAAATTAATGTCATATTTCATAGTTTTTAGGTCATATTTTATAGTTTGTTGGTCATATTTAGCTAGTTTTAGGGCATATTTGCTTGCATATTTTGTATTTCTTTTGGACTAAAACTTCCGAACCCTAGTGATTACTGTGATTGTTGGTCATGCCTAGACACTAATTCACATTGCGCAAACGCGTATATATCCATAATACGTATATGAAAATCAGAAAATCTTGTTCTGAAACGAGACGAAAATTTAGAATCAAGTTTCCAGGAAGACTTGTGCCTAAAACCAGTACAATTAGGGGGCTTGCTAAACGATTCAAGGAAACAGGCTCCGTAAATAATAAAAGAGTTGACAGATATTCTTTCATCAGAAGATATCAGGTGTGTGTTACAAGAGAGGGAGGACACTTTCAAGAACGCCTATTAGCACTGTAAGTACATATTATTGAACACGTTTGGTGAAAGTGAGCGCCCACCACTGGCTGAACCGGGTACGCGCGCCCGTTATCTGCGCCAGTCACAGCCGGCTTAGCTTGCCGTGTTGACTCGCGCGCACATACACAATGACCGTGTAGATGAAATTCCAGCTGACTCCGCCATTTTTAGCATCATGTACAGTATTGCCAACCCCACGCATTTCGTACTAGCCTATCATCCGGCAGACCAACGCATCTGTTTTCGCCTGGACCAATTATCCCTCCCTATATTATTCTGCTAAGGACCCTATCCAGTTTTGTACCGAATACAAGGTCCCATTAACACCAACCTACACATATAGGGTACCTACAGGTTCAGCAAAACCCAATGCGTACGGAAACGCACTCCCTTACTCTTTAAATGCCTCTCAATTAAATAAATACCTTAAAACATGTATATTTACAATGGAATAATGAACTAATGCAACACAGTAACCATGGTAACATAATCTATTAGGTCAATCTATTTCTGTAAGACGCAATGCAATTCCAATTATTACAATACTGTGAAAGTTTCCAGACGGTTATAAGGTTATCACGGAACCAAATTAAGCTGTAAAATGCATCAATGCATACAGTATAATGCGCTTAAGGGGGTCAAGGGGGCACTCTAGAATTTGTTCACGCAATTTTCACGTGTGAGTATGGTACGAAAGGTCATTTTCTCCCGACTATAAAGGATCTCCGAAAACCACATTTAAAGGCTCTTAAATTAATAGTGTCTGTGATATTCCCAGAAAACTAACTTCGCTCTGATATACCTATGAAGGAATGACAAACCCCTAACCACTGCACCAGTATGTTAATTTGATAAAGTCTGATTATTCATACCAAGGATAAATCAGTCATATCATTCATGATTGGGATTTTGCTAAGTGTACTCTTTCCAACTAAAATATTCGCGGGCGAAGCCGCGACGGGTAATGATGGTATCAGCGAACTCGATATTCCAAATTGTTTTAGTAGGTTCAGAACCCAAGCAAACGAAGCCGGCTATGCGTGCTGATTTTTGCCTCTCAGCCCATCTAGGGGCATTTAGTGCTATTTCAAGGGTCAAGGAACTGGGTTTATTTAACTTAATGGATTGGGACGTGCGTTATAGGACACTACAGAAGACAAATGACCTAAAGACGATAATTGAGTCTTTGTTTAAGTAGGTTCTCTTATGTAATCTTTTCAGCTAAATGTCATATGTGGGACTCAATGGATTTACCTTCCATTGGCATTTTATATGCATTGAATTTGATGAATGACAAGTTAATAATACCGGTATAATAAATCTTCGCTCTAAAGCACTTGTAAAAGCATATTTTTATTTTATTTGTTATTTTAATTACAGAACAAATTGATTCCACATAGTGGGCCGACCTCTGCGCTATCTGTTGGTGATACTTCAGGATACCCTATTGCTCCCAAGACGATGTTTTAATAGGAAAATCCCTAATGAAGGTAACCGTTTAAATGCAAAATATAAGTATACCTGTAAGCATAATAGTTTGTTCTAAAGCAAAATGTCTGATACTGGTACTGTATCATACAGTGCTTGTGACAAAATAAAACGAAGTTAGGTCTGCAAGACGAAGAGTATCACTGCAGTAGGCTTCGTTGGTGTAGTTGGTAGCTTGTTGAACTGCTGTGCCCAAGATAGCGGGTTCAAACCCGGCCGAAGTCGTCGGATGTTTTTAAGAGCGTTAAAATCTTTCGTTATGCCTTTCTTCGGAGGGGAAGTAAAGCCGGCGGTGGTCCCATGTCATAGATTTATGGCATGTAAAAGACTAAACTTGTGTGCAGCTAAATTGTTAGGTTAGATTTCGTCGGAACGCTCTATCAAATGTCCAACGTTCACCACTAGGTATCATTGATATCTGGTAGCGAAAGTTGAAACTACTTGAAATTGAACGGAACTTGTAGCTCACCCTAAGGGTGTCTGCTGAAAGCAGCTACATAGACAGGCAAACCGGACACTCCCGGCACTAAAAGCCATACGATAAATAAAATAACTACAGTAGGCTAATTCATAATCCTTTCTACATCCTGTTGTTCAGTGATGCAAGCAGACTGTTCTCAGGCGGCTTCGGTGGCCTAGTCGTTAGCATGCTGAGCTGCCCAAGATAGCGGGTTCAAACCCGGCCAGAGTCGTCGGATTTTTTAAGAGCGGTAAAAATCCCTCAGTATGCCTTCCTTCGGAGGGGAAGTAAAGCCGGCGGTCCCATGTCATAGATTTATGGCATGTTAAAGAACCTTCCACTAATTACACCTGTGTGAAGCTAAATTGTATAAGTTAGGAATGTAAACAACGCTCTTAGATTTCTACGTTCTTTGCCAAGAGCCGACTGTGGTGGCTTCTAGTAGCTAAGTTCTGAACTAGGACTAGTACTCGTTGACGGTGGCATTTGGCGGCGAAAGTAGGAACTATTTGAAAAATTGAAAGTTGCAGTCCTTACTTGAATTAAAAAACAGATACACACACTAATACAGCCATCACAATTAACACCGGTTATCAGACAGATTCTACACACACCCAAAGTACACGGGGCTACGTGACTGCGTTGTCGCAGCCCCTAAACTGACTGAATCAAACATATTCTGGAGTACAATATCCATTTGAGTCATCCAGTTACAAAACTCGTTTAATCCACTTGTGAATAAAAATCATTTTCATGAGAAACGTTTCTCTGGACTTTGCCTCACGTATCTTTTGTGTTTATTGTTTTCTACTTTATGCCTTGTGTTTTTGGTTTTTGGTTATGTGTTTGTTTTCTGCTTTTGCTTTTTGCTTTATGTTTCTTGTTTTTTGTATTCTGCTTTTGCTTTTGTTTTATGCTTTTTCTTTTGTTTTCTGATTTTGATTTTTTGCTTCGTCTTTTTTGTTTTAATTTTGTGTTTGTTTTCTGCTTTGGCTTTTTTGAATTTTGCTTTTTGCTCTATGTTTCTTGTTTTTTGTTTTCTGGTTTTGCTTTTGTTTTTGAATTTTGCTTTTTGCTTCGTCTTTTTTGTTTTTGTTTTGTGTTTGTTTTCTGCTATTGCTGTTTTTGAATTTTGCTTTTTGCTTTGTTTTCCTTTATTTTTGTTTTCTGCTTTTGCTTTTGAGTTTGAATTTTGCTTTTTGCTTCGTGTTTTTTGTTTTTGGTTTTGTGTTAGGTTTCTGGAAAATCAAAATTAAACAAAACAAAATAAACAAAACAAAATCAAAACAAAACAAACAATGCAAAATAGAAACAAAAACAAAATAAACTAAACAACTCAAAACAAAACAGAAAAAAACAACAATTTGAAACAAATTAAAACGAAATAAAGTGATATAAAACAAAATAATATAAAATTAAACAAGACGAAATAAAACAAAATAAAGTAAAATCAAATAAAATAATAAAATAATGGTACATTATGCAACGAGACTATTATTACCATTATAGGCGAGTTGCATACGACTGTTTATATTCGACATTAATTATAACTTTATTATTTGTTCTAACATAAATATTCATAAATATCTGCTATATTCAGTTACTTCAGTTAGTGAAAACGGCACTCTGGCTTTGATGACTGAACAGAGCGCATGCGTGGTGCAAGGCACTCCGAAAGCAGAGACCATTCACTTTGTTTGCCAACACAGAACACCTATTGTTTACAGCCTGCCGTCCAGATCTATAGCATTCACTAATATTGTCACCGAAGTCGTTTGAAAGCAATGCCCTGTGTAGAAATTGGAGTTGGGGATATTAAGAAACCAGACAGCAGTCATTCGAGTTGAAGGACATGAGAGAGAAGCTGGTATTCAGAAAGGTGTAAGGCAAGGCTGCAACTTATCACCCATACTTTTCAATCTTTACATTGAACAAGCAATGAAGGAAATTAGAGAAAAATGTAAAGTGGGAGTGAAGATTCAAGGAGAAATAATTTCAACTCTGAGATTTGCTGATGACATAGTCATCTTGGCCGACAAGCCTGAGGATTTGAATGAGTTTTTGAATGGTATGGACTCCATCTTACGGAAAGAATTCATGATGAAAATTAATAAATGTAAAACAAAAATACTGGAATGCAGCCGAAATAAATCAGAAACCTCTATGGAGATCAAATTGGCAGGTGAAAAGCTGAAGGAAGTAGGAGACTTCTGTTACTTAGGAAGCAGAATAACCAGTGATGGACGAAGCAAAGAGGATATAAAAAGTAGGTTGGCTCAGGCAAAGAAAGCATTTCTACAAAAAAGGAATCTGCTGACATCGAATATAGATTTAGGTATTAGGAAGTCATTTTTGAAAGCCTTTGTCTGGAGCGTGGCGCTCTATGGAAGTGAAACTTGGACTATTGGTGTAGCAGAAAAGAGGAGAATTGAAGCATTTGAAATGTGGTGTTACAGGAGAATGATGAAGATCAGATGGGTAGATAGGGTTACAAACAAAGAGGTATTAAGACTAGTGGGAGAGGAGAGATGTTTCTGGCGACTGCTAATGAAGAGAAGAGATAGGTTGGTCGGACACATACTAAGACACCCAGGAATAGCAAGCTTAGTTATGGAAGGAAGGGTCGAGGACAAGAACTGTAGGGGTAGACCAAGGTTAGAATATGTTAAACAGATAGCCTCGGATGTAGGGTGTGGTAGCTATGTAGTGATGAAACGATTAGCTCAGGACAGGGAGGCATGGAGAGCTGCATCAAACC
Source organism: Meconema thalassinum (assembly GCA_946902985.2). NCBI lineage: Eukaryota > Metazoa > Arthropoda > Insecta > Orthoptera > Tettigoniidae > Meconema > Meconema thalassinum. Next base: position 104,258,981 of record OX336397.1, on the reverse strand, counting down.
AGTCAAAAGACTGAAGACTCAAACAACATATTAAGGTACTGTGCTATTTCTTGTCTCATATTCGCCAGTTTATTTACGCGAACATATGGACGATGTACTTTCCATGTCGATAATTTATAATAGAAGGATGCTGTGTTCAAGTCAGACATGTTGGATTTTGAGTGCATGCGCGAAGGTATCCTTACCTTATTGGTCAATGAATGAGCTCTGATTGGCTGGAGAAACTGTTTCATAATGAAAAATAGTGTTATAATGACCATCATTATGATACAGTTTTCTGACGTATAATATTCACATTTCGACATCGTCGAACATAAATAATTTTACGACATGATCCTTATTCACAAGTGGATTAAACGAGTTTTGCAACTGGACGACTCATATGGTATCATTATTCTAAGTATGAATTATTGTAGCATGGATCTAGAGTTCCAAAATACACCAGACTCATCTCTCTGTATGCAGTAGGGCAGTGGTGTCATGATACACTGGTGCTACTCATAGATACCTACACAATTCACCCAGCACACATTCAGCTCACATTTCTATTGGCAACTCCAGCTATCTGATATGACATCTAGCGGTAAAAATGAGAAACTTACCAAGTAGGGTACATTTGTCACGTGGTGACTGTTTGTATATGGTTTCTTGTATTGGTAAACAGATCGTGGTAAATTGTTCGTGTCTTTATACATAAGTAATAAGTTTTACTCGTTGATAGAGTGAAAAATGAGTAAAAGCAAAGTGTATTGCTCAGTTTACGGCTGTAAGTCGATGTATAAGAGGGCTGCGGATATACGTTTTCATCACTTTCCAAAAGATGCAAATAGCAATAGCCGAAATGTGATGATACCTAATAATACCTAATAATAATACCTTTCCACCCCGGGAAGGATCTAACACTTGTCGAGGTAGACCTTAGACAGAAGACCTGCGACGTAAAGCCAGCGAAGGTTATTCAGTTTAAAAACAGCTGTTACGATGGGCGCGCTGGTAAGATTGAAGTTACTTGAATAATTAATTAAATAATTAATTAAATAATTAATTATTGGCTGCTTGGTAGGGAGAAGGGATAAGTTTAACTTGTATTAAAACTCGGGGGGCGACAGGAATTGCTTGATTTGGATGGTTAAAAGGTGGGTTTGGTGTTGAATATTTGAATGGTAGCGGAATCACTCATTCTACTGTGCCCACGGGGAGGCAAATTAGGCCTATATGACTCGTAGTGGAATAGCTCGAATATCGAAGAACTTAGCGATTACGAGGTGTAGGCTTGGCGGAAAGGCTGGCGGATCATCAGTTTGACATCAATTCACGATATAAGTCGGAGCTTGGAACAGTGGCGTCTGGTTTGCGTGGATGCTAGTCTCGGAATGATAAAAGTAGCACAGCTTCGGTGTGTTATTTATTTGTTTATGTACCATATTTCTCTATTTGAATGTCCTCGGCGTTGACTCAGGATCGACATTTACATTATATTGCGCATAATAGTACCGAAATAATGTCCGAAGTGTAGCCCTGTATAAATTTGAAGCAGCTGATCTACATCAACCATAAAAACTGATGCTTGATAATATGCAAATGACACCAAAAAATCCATTGGAACACACAAATTAGATCACGTGTATCGCACAGTTATACATATATATAATTAAAAATAACACTGTCATTACTTTAGAGACCACATTTACTGATTATAACCGAAAAATAAAAAGTGTTCCATATCAAACGCGTGTTATTGAGTATTTTAAACCCTACTTATCCAGACCGACCGCAGCGCCCCAAGTGTTAGTTTGAGTTGCCAATATGGTATACATATGGTACAAACAAACAAAAATCAATAATACTATAGGCCATTTTAAATGATCTTGTCGGCTTCGTCGTTGCGCTGGGGTCTGGCGTTACGTTACGGTGACGGGACGAAATGTACCCAGATGCACTGAGGTGTGTGACGTCATAGTACCGCTTGGTGCATGTGTTCCCCGACAATCTCTACTTCGTTAGTATAAAACAAAAATTCCCGATTCTTGGATGTCACGGGTAATCTCGAGAACCACTGGATGGATTTTGATGTGGTTTTCTCCATTCTGTAAAGGATATCTCCAGGAAATATTCCGTACAAAATAATTTATGTATGATCAAAGGAAGCCAAGCAGTAACGATTTCAGTGAAAAAGTCGGAAACAAACTTGGCGTCCGTGCGCTTCTTAAGCTTATGCTGGGCAAACCGTTAAAAATATCAATATACTATGAGCATAAGAATTGGTCAGCATGAAAAGTTCTACAAAAAAGTCCGCGAGAGCACATCTCTATCTTCACTACATCGCCCACTATAAGTGTTTTTAGACTGGATGGAAGGGGCACGTCCCCGCGCGCTCTGGTGAGCGTGACGGCATCCCGCGCGCTTGACCTTGCTTTGCCCTTGGTTTGCACTTGCCGTTCGCGAGTAATTTGGAACAAGATAAGCAAGATAAGTATTATGCAGATAATTTTCTAACATGTCAAGAGTCTTTGGCTTCGAGCGAAGCGAGAAGCCTCCAGCCTTTCTAGCATTTTTCAGCATTTGTAGCATTTAAAATGATACAAAGTCTAGTCTTTCAGACTGACTGTCACTTTTTTGTGTGTGTACCACAGTAAGAGGTGAGAATCTCTCGCGTACCACCTAATGTTTGGGAGATATAGTAACTATAACCCCCCCACCACTACCACTGCATAGTAGACCAAAAGACGGATTGTAAATTGTGTTGGTTAGAGTTAGACTGTTAGAGTTAAAGTTCAAATAATAAAAATTGTGTCCTGTTGTTTTATTATATATTACAATAAGCACACAATTCGAACATTCAGAAATCACACTGTTCAAATAATATTAATAAAAGAGATCTTAATAATTAAACATAAAAACCAAAGTCCTACTAGCAACTTCAATGTGAAGGGTGAGCTTGGAGATTAGAAGCCAACATAGGAATCTCTAGTTTAAGACTGCTGAGTCTCAAACGAAGATCGTTTTCCACTGTAAGGAGCCTATTCCGGTATTAATTCTTGAGATAAACAAGTGAAGGAAATGCAGTCTCACACAAGTACGAAATAGTAAAAGGCAGAAAAATTCCAACTGCTTTGTCAGCTATGTCTGCATGCCTCTCAACCCAAAAGTTCACAAGAGCCATTTTTGAAAAAGTTGGCCTTTGTTCTGAATCGCAATTCATTTCATAAAACTGCTCCTTGTTGGTTGGTTGGTTCCTTAGTTTAGGGGCTGTGACAACGCGGTCATATAGCCTCGTGTACTTTGGATGTGTGTAGAATCTGTCTGATAGCCGGTGTTAATTGTGATGACTGTATTAGAGTGTGTAATCTGTCTTTTTAAATTCAAGTAAGGACTGCAACTTTGAATTTTTCAAATAGTTCCTACTTTTGCAGCCAAACGCCACCGTTAACGACTACTAGGCCTAGTTCAGAACTTAGCTACTAGACGCCACCGCAGTCGGCTCTTGGCAACGAACGTAGCAACCCAAAAGCGTTGTTTACATTCTTAACCTATACAATTTAGTTTCGCACAGGTGTAATTAGTGGAAAGTTCTTTAACATGCCATAAATCTATGACTTGGGACCGCTGGTTTTACTTCCCCTCCGAAGGAAGGCTTACTGATGGATTTTTAACGCTCTTAAAAAATCCGACGGCTTGGGCATAGAAGCTCAGCATGCTACCGACTAAGCCACCGAAGCCGCTCTGCTACTTGTCTTTGGCCTTAAAGTCCTCTGGCAACATATCAATTGTTTATATTTTTATATTTTATATTTGTAATATTTTTCGTAACATCTCCGCGTACTACTACAGCAATACGAGCGAACCACCAGTGGTACGCGTACCACAGTTTGGGGAACGCTGCTATAGGCTACCATGCATGGTTCTGATTTTAGATTTATCATGAACCAACCCACCCAAGATCACCCACCCCCCGTCCATTGGAGCAGTTGCTCTTGTGAAACTTCACTCATGGGGCTTCAACAATAGGGTAAATTAAACATGTAGAATTAAACAATGCACAATTTTGCAGTGTTTATGTAGGTTACTTATCATCATATATATTATTTCAGTAGTATAGATCCCTCCTGCGGCGCTCACAAGCGACCGATCGTGACAAATGAGCATTCAAATGAAAGAGAATAGACATTAGCAGTGACTTATTGCACTATAATTTCCTAAATATCTTTATGTTCGACCCTCACTATTATGTGTTAGAAAACTGTATCATAATGATGGTCATTATAACACCGTTTTTCATTATGATACAGTTTCTCCAGCCAATCCGAGCTCGTTCATTGACCAATTATGTAAAGATACCTTCGCGCATGCACTCAAAATCCAACATGTCGGACATAAACACAACATCGAACTATAATAAATTACCGACATGGAATACGCACCGTCCATATGTTCGCGTAAATAAACTGACGAATATGAGACAAGCAATAGCACTGTACCTTAATATCACCAACACTAATTTCTGCACAGCGCATAGTCTTCAAATGGCACCGGTGACAATATTACTGAGGGACAGCAGATGTCAACATATGGCCCGATATGGCATTGCAAGCACACAGAGCGCATGCATCGGTCGTTCAAAGATCTTGAAAGACACAGATATAACACCCAACGCTCGCTCTGCGATCACCTTATTCAAGTACCTGACTCTCAACAGATATTTATGAATATTTATGTTAAAACATATAATAAAGTTATAATTATCGTCGAACATAAACAGTCGTATGCAACTCGCCTATAATGGTAATTAAGACACTCGTATGGAAATTATAAAACTCGCATACGCTCGTTTTATAAAAATACTCGTGTCTTAATTATAGCCATTATAGGCTCGTTGCATAATGTACTAATAATTTCTTTAAAAATGGCTTAAAAATATTGTACGAAGTGTGCGATTTGCCAACACCGTCGATTTAGGAAAATACGCTCCATAATTACTGTCTATGGGCCGCTGTGACGCTTGTTTCATGTCATATTAACATTCTGAGGTCTTTCCTTTATCCTGAAATGTAAATAGTGTTCTATAATCATTTGGTTGAAATAAAGACATAACTTTCTCCTTAAGTCTCTCATTATAAACCTATATGTGGAAGTGTGGTTTATGAACATGCGAGATTTCTCGCACGGGTCTGCTTGTAATTTAAATAGGAAAAATCACACCGATTTAAAGTAGGCCTATTCAAATCTACTTCATTCAGCATGGAAAGACTCAATCACAGGCGCGGATCTAGAGTTTGGCTTTGGGCGGGGGGTCAGAGAATCGAAATTGTTAAGAAAAATGGTATCACTAAAAACGCAATCACAAAATAACCAAACGTACAAAACCAGACCAATTTTTTTCCAGCTTCATGGATAGAAATTTGATGCGTTTAGCGCACCAAAAATATTCGTACAAATTGCAACGGCGTGTTTTGCGAATTTTATATCGAGCTTCGAGAAAAGTATCAAGGTACATTACAGTTTAGGCAAGTCGAGTTGGTACCGACAAAGGGAGAAAGTCACAGCTTAAATTGCCAACCAAGCTTGCAGTTAGGACGATGGCAAAATTTTTTGGTGCGAAAAAATCCCCAAATTCCTATCCGGGCATTGCTGCACATTCATCGTGACATCACTATAGGCATCGATTCTGTAATCACAAGGTTTGCTAAACAAAATAGACGAGTTGATTTTGTTATATAAGTAATCGTTTTTATATAACAGGTATGAAGTTGTAAATATGTAAAGTGGTAACAGAACTTAATAATTGCAATATTGTACAATTGTAACAGAACATAATAATTGCAATGAAGATATTTTCAATATTGAATAAAATGAAAAAAAAACCTGTTTTTCAGTTACAATTCGTTAAATTTTATTTGTCTGGTTATTGTGTTTTCGATTTTTGAGTTTGCAAAAGGATTTGGTCTCCGTTTAGGGGGGGGGGTAATGACCCCCGTGACCCCCCCCCCCCCTTTGAATCCGCGCCTGCTCAATCATATACTGTAACTTCAACAAATGTTACTTAGTATGATTCTTTTGCAAATTGCAGGTTTGTGAGCTGCATTTTCATGCTCAAGACTTCAGATAGAATACTGCATTCCATTGTGAAGATGGTCAAGAGATAATACTCCCATTGAAAGTGCCAAGACTCAAGACCTGGTGATATCCTATCTTGTCTCCCGGATTGCCCAGTGCGGTTGGTCACTGTGGCCGATGGCAACATTGTACTGGGTGTCATTTATGTACTTGAGTACCCTTAAGGGGCGTGTAGGGGATGGGTATAGGATCAATTTGAGATAGGGAACCTGGGGTCGGAATGGCCTCCTAACCCCAGAAAACAGGCTTGTTTCAGGCCCTCCGCCCCTGTAAAGTAGATAAGCGTGCCATATGTGAGGTCAGCCACTCTTTCGCTGTCAACGCTCAACGCTGCGTTAGCCGAGAGCTGCATTCCTTTTGCCAATTGATAGTTCCGTCGTCTTTAACTAGCACAGAAACACACGTAACTCGTTGATACTAAAAATCAAAAGGCAATTAATTTACAGAATCAACGATAGTTTTAAAAAATCAGCACTGAATAAACACGCACTGTGACTACGCCTCCCTCCCCCTTCCCCTCTAAAAAATATAGAAAAAGAAAAAAATGAAGGGATGGCACCCCGGGAGAAAAGAAGCCGGGACCACCGTGGCACCGCGCCTCGTCGCTATGCTCTCGACTACCGTAGCGTTGAGCGGTGGTCGCGCCAAGACCGTTGAGAGCGAACGAGTGCCAGACCTCAGGGTAACACATGATGCGCTTCCCTACTTTACAGGGGCGGAGGGCCTGAAACAAACCTGTTTTCTGAGGTTAGGAGGCCATTTCGTCCCCAGGTTCCCTATCTCAAATTGATCCTGTACCCAAGCCATACACGCCCCTTAAGTGTACTCAAGTACATAAATGACACCCTGTATAGTAAACCTATAGTTTAAATAACTTATTGAGTACCCGAAAATCTTCCTGAAGAACGGCACAGTTGTTTAGAAGGAAAGTCCAGATATCTAGCTAAAAATCTGATCTCATGCATATATTGAAGATAATAAAATTCTATCAAATGCTTATATTTTACTGCTCTTAATTTAGCGCTGTAATTTTATAGTGTCGCCTCCGTAGCGTAGCGATCAGCATGGTTAGCTGCCGCCTGAGGTCCTGGGTTCGATTCCCGGCTCTGCCACGAAATTTGAAAAGAGGTATGAGGACTGGAACGGGGTCTACTCAGCCTCGGGTGGCCCAAATGAGTAGAGGGGGTTCGATTCCCACCTCAGCCATCCTCGAAGTGGTTTTCCGTGGTTTCCCACTTCGTCTTCGGGCAAATGCCGGGATGAAACCTACTGTAAGGCAACGGTCGCCTCCTTCTCGTCCCCTTGCCTATCCATCCCAATCTTCCCCTCCCTTCCCATCCCTCATAAGGCCCTGTTCGCTTTGCAGGTGTGGCCGCCTGGCCGAGGTGCTGATCACACCTCCTCAGTTGTATCCAGTCCGACCAGAAGTTCCAGCTCTAGGACACTGCCCTTAAAGGCGGTAACGGTGAGTTCCCTCGATGAATTCATGGGTTCCACCAACCTGGAGGGTAAACTCGATAAAAAACAAGTAGTTCCGTGAAGAACTATACAGCCAGAATGGTGGTATGATCTTACCGAGTTTCATTGAAATCGCTCCAGCTGTTTAGAAATTATTAGGGGGGCATACACACGAATCGCATACACACACACACACGCACACACAGACGAACGGACAAAAGGTGACCTCATAAGTCTATTGCTTGCCACGGTGGGTGAGGGTTAAGGTGTCGGACTACCGATCCCAAGCTTGAAGTTCGCCCCTGGCCGTGGTAAGTGATTTTTGAAAGGTGACAAAAATCACAACATGGATGTCATACGTTGTTGGCATGTTAAAGAACCCATCAGTAGGCCGTGTTCAATGGCAAAATTAATAAAAGGAAGCTTGTAGTTTAACGTGACCGTTATTCTTGAGATCATGAGCCACGGGACCTCCTTTTTACGTGGAATCCGAACCACAGGACATGGCATTTCACTTCGAAAATCTCACATGCATTGACCGGGAATCAGCAAAATTAATCTCGGGATTTTCCGCCAACACAAAGTTCCTCCATTCTCTACTAGAAAGCGCTGTAGTGTCAAGGAATATATAACCTCATTGACTTTCATAGCGTTCAAAGGAACGACGAAATTCGACATGCAAGCTTCCCTCTGGGTGTCAATTAACAAAGCTTGCAACCGGCCCCCGAGGCCATATGATATTATTATTATAATCATAAAATGAAAATAAGCTAAAAATAGAATATAGTCGTTGGCTATTGACATACAGTAAATTCATCTAGGAACAGTTAAATAGTGTATGTTTCATTTCTTCCTACAGTCCCTAGTTTGATAGGTTTGTTCCTTAGACGCCACCGCAGTCTTGGCAACGAAAATAGAAACCTAAGAGCGTTGTTTACATTCTTAACCTATACAATTTAGCTTCACACAGGTGTTATTAGTGGAAGGTTCTTTAACATGCCATACATCTATGACATGGGACCGCCGGCATACTGAGGGATTTTTAACACTCTTAAAAAATCCGACGGCTTCGGCCGGGTTTGAACCCGCTATCTTGGGCATAGAAGCTCAGCATGCCACCACCTACGCCACCGAAGCCGCCTAATTTTCAGGTGAAAGACGAGAAGAAGCGTATTTCAGTGCTATACCGCATTTGTTTGTCAGGCAGTAAAGGATGAAGTCATCATAATAGCCTATAAATGTTGCTGACGACGATGTATCAGTTGGAAGGAGCCCGTCATAGGGGCCATGGCATGCGGCGTGCTCCAGCAGCTCTGCCTTCTGTGCCCACCATCTTGTTTGAATGCACAGGCCTATTGTCTAGGTGGTCTTGCTCAGAGTGAGTAGATTTCAAGAATGGAAAAACGGAACACAGGTTTTAAAAAAAGTGACTGTCCGTCTGAAAGACTAGACTTTGTATCATTTTAAATGCTACAAAAGCTGAAAAATGCTAGAAAGGCTAGACCCTTGACATGTTAGAAAATTACCTGCATAATACTTATCTTGCTTATCTTGTTTCAAATTACTCGCGAACGGCAAGTGCAAACCAAGGGCAAAGCAAGGTCAAGCGCGCGGGATGCCGTCACGCTCACCAGAGCGCGCGGGGACGTGCCCCTTCCATCCAGTCTAAAAACACTTATAGTGAGCGATGTATTGATGATAGAGATATGCTCTCTCGGACTTTTTATAGAACATTTCATGCTGACCAATTCCTACGCTCATAGTACATTGATATTTTTAACGGTTTGCCCAGCGTAAGCTTAAGAAGCGCACGGACGCCAAGTTTTCACCGAAACCGTTACTGCTTGGCTTCATTTGATCATACATAAATTATTTTCTACAGAATCTCTCCTCGAGATATCCTTGACAGATTGGTGAAAACTGCATCAAAATCCCTCCAGTGGTTCTCGAGATTACCCGTGACATCCAAGAATCGAGGATTTTTGTCTTATACTGACGAAGTAGAGATTGTCGGGGAACACATGCACCAAGCGGTACTATGACGTCACACACCTCAGTGCATCTGGGTACATTTCGTCCCGTCACCGTAACGTAACGCCAGACCCCCAGTGTAACGACGAAGTCGACAAGATCATTTAAAATGATAACAAGTAGTTCCGTGAAGAATTATACAGCCTATTTTCATATATCCTGCTCATGTTAATTGCCTCTATCAACATACAAAATTTGAGTTTAATTCCTGTAACAGATTCGTAGATATTGAGAACCGTCTAAATATTTCAGATGGTCGCCAGGTTGGATTTTTATTTTTGTACTATGACATTAAGATTATTGTGTACGTGTGGTATTCAAACTTCAATCGCATGATTAGAACACATGAAGTAAAAACGAGATTTTTAAATTACGCACAGCAGCCATCTTGTGATTATGCAAACAATTGAAATAAATTAGATGCCAGAGGATCAACATTAAGTATAAGCATTTAATGTGCATCGTTTCACGGCACTCGGATACTTAATTCGCGAGAAACGTCCATTTAAATATTTATACTTCGCGTCGCCGCCATGATGGATTTGTGCTCACCAGGTTACTGAAAGTCCTATAGGTGTACATATGTTCATAGTCTCTATGAACAACAAAAAATCAGTTTGGTTGCTGTAAAAGATTCATAGATATTGAGAACCGTCTAAATATTTCGGAAGCTCGCCATTTAGGATTGTTATATGTATAGGCCATAGAGTTATGTACCATTCAAGGACAATTATCGCCTAGGTTCATTATTCAAACTTTCACTTCGACCGCATGATTACGACACAAGAAATAAAAACTTAATTTTAAAATTACGCACAGCCGCCATCTTGAGGTTATGTAAACAATTGAATGAAATTAGATGGCAGTGCATTACAATCTGCAAAATCATTTACTGTACCACATTTCACTGCGCTCAGAGATTTAAATCACGAGAAAAGTCTATTAAGATATTTAAAATTCGCTTGGTCGCCATGTTCGTTTTGTACTTTACAGGTTTATGAAATATACATAGGTAAACTTGTATCAGTACCCTTTATCACCGTACAAAATTGCAGGGTGATATCTGTAATAGTTTCGGAGATATAGAATGTCAGTGAAATATTTCGCACAGCCGCCATTTTGAGTTTATGTAAACAATTGAACTAAATTAGACTGCAGTGCATTAAAATGTGTATAAACATTTTCTGTACCAAGTTTCATTACGTTTGGATAGTTAAATCGCGAGAAAAGTCTATTTAAAAGTCTCAACTTCGCTTGACCGCCATGTTGGTTTTGTAGTCACCAGGTTTTTGAAAGTCTCATAGGTGAACTTCTAGTAGTGCCCTTTATCACCGTACACAATTTCAGGGCGATGTCGGTAATAGTTTCGGAGATATTGAATGCTAGTGGAACATTTCGCACAGCCGCCATGTTGGATTGGTGAGACGTAACAATATTTGAAGGGCACGGACGAGGTCGCCGGGAATAGTGCTATGAACTTACCGAGTTTCATTGAAATCGCTCCAGCCGTTTAGATTTTATTAGGGGGACACACACACACACCTCACACACACACACACACACGCGCGCGCGCGCGCGCGCGCACACACACACGGACAAAAGGTGATCTCATAAGCCTATTTTTTCAAAATTCAAAATAGGCTAAAAATCAAGGTTGTTAAATGTTTTAATAAATAATACACATATTATGTATTAAATAAGCATTACATAATCAAATACACAAAATTAAAACTAGATATTGCTGACATATCATAGCTCTATAGGTCTAGAACACCAGCAACTTTTCATTTGAACGACCCTTTGCAAGGATTTTTAGCCTATTTTCAATTTTGAAAAAATAGGCTTATGAGATCACCTTTTGTCCGTGTGTGTGTGCGTGTGTGTGTGATTCGTGTGTGTGTCCCCCCCTAATAAAATCTAAACGGTTGGAGCGATTTCAATGAAACTTGGTAAGTTCATAGCACTATTCCGGGCGACCCCGACCGTCCCCTTCAAATTTTGTTACGACTCACCAATCCAACATGGCGGCTGTGCGAAATATTTCACCAGCATCCAATATCTCCGAAACTATTACAGATATTACCCTGGCATTTTGTATGGTGATAAAGGGAAGTACTATAAGTTCACTTATGTGACCTTTAAAAACCTGGTAACTACAAAACCAACATGGCGGCCAAGCGAAATTGTGACTTTAAAATATACGTTTCTCGCGATTTAACCAACCAAACGCAATGAAACTTGGTACAGTATATGTTTATATACATTGTAATGCACCGACATTTAACTTCGTTCAATTGTTTACATGACCTCAAGATGGCGGATGTGCGAAATATTTCACCGGCATTCTATATCTCTGAAACTATTAGCGGTATCTCCCTGAAATTTTGTACGCAGATAAATGGCACTACGGGAAGTCCATCTATAAGACTTTCAAAAACCGGTTAACTACAAAACGAACATGGCGGCCAAGCGAATTTGAAAATTTTAATAGACCTTTCTCGCGATTTAATGTTCCAAACGCACTGAAATCTGGCACAGGAAATATTTATACACATTGCAATGCTCTGGTATCTAATTTAGTTCAATTGTTTACATAACCTCAATATGGCGGCTGTGCGAATTTTAAAATTAAGTTTCATTTCTTGTGATGTAGTCATGCGATCGAAGTGAAAGTTTGAATAATGAACCTACGCAATAACTTTTTTTTCTTTAGCGTATGGCTTTTAGTGCCGGGAGTGTCCGAGGACATGTTCGGCTCGCCAGTTTTGTAGCTGCTTCGAGACGGACACCCAATGGGTGAGCTACAAGTACCGTTGGGGAGGAAAGTTGGAAGGGAAGGGCGAGGAGTTGGAAGGTAGCGGCTGTGGCCTATAGTGAGGGACCAACCCCGGCATTTGCTTGGAAGGAAGATGGGAAACCACAGAAGACCATCTTCAAGGTTGCCGGCGGGGGGAATCGATCCTCCTCGCCTCCCGGATGTGAGCGACTGCCATTAGTCATGCCGTAACCACCACGGCTAACTCACCCGGTAACTTTCCTTTAATGGTACAACAACTGTGTTGGTAAGTGTGATGTACAAAGAGAAATAATTGCTATTTTGTACCTATAAAGTGATTTGACATTTCGAGAACAACCACTGAATTTATGCGTTTGTATTTGAAGGTGAGAGAGCAAGGTTAAAATCGGGCGCTGTTCCGTCGCTTTCTCCGTGGACCACGAACCCAACAAAACAAAAAGGAGGCCATACACAAGAAAATTGCGGTTGTCGTGAAATCATCGGGTTGAAAATGATGGGAACGCACTGTAATATTTTCGGTCAGATTTTTCTCATCGAAATATTTCCTTCTAATAGCATTATGGTCAAGCAGAGGTTTCGAAACCAGATTTTAGATTGTAAAACATATCCTGGTGCTGACATAAACTCTGACCACTATCTGGTTGTAATGAATTGCAGATTAAAGTTGAAGAAACTGAAGAAAAGTCAAAAGCCAAAAAGGTGGGCGATAGACAGACTGAAAGAGAAGGATGTAAACGAAAGATTCAAGAAGAGTATAAAGGAAGGACTAATGAAAAACCCTAAACAAACTTCAATTGCAGACGAATGGGCACTTTTGAAGAATGAAATAACAAAATCCGCAGAAGAAAACATTGGTAGGAAAGAAAGAATAGGGAGAAAACCGTGGATCACTCAGGATGTACTAGAATTGATGGATGAAAGGCGGAAACACAAGAATGTAAGAGATGAAAAGGGGAAAGCAGAATACAGACGTCTGAGAAATGAGGTTAACAAGAAGTGCAAGGAAGCGAAAGAAGAATGGTTGAAAGAGAAATGTGCAGGTATAGAAAATTGTCTGAAATTAGGAAAAGTAGACACAGCTTATCGAAGGATTAAGAATACTTTTGGGGAAAAGAAGACTAAGTGCAGTAATATTAAGGACACAAATGGAAAGCCTCTAACAGATAGGGAAGAAAAGGTTGAGAGATGGAAAGATTACATCGAGAGTTTGTATAAGGGAAAGGAGATTGAGAATCATGTAATGGAAAGGGAGGAGGAAATTGATGAGGATGCGAAAGGAGATTTAATATTGAGATCAGAATTTGATAGAGCTTTGGAAGACTTAAGCAGGAACAAAGCACCAGGCATAGATGATATACCGATTGAGTTGCTACGCTGCATAGGAGATGAAGGTCTGATCAGGTTATTTCACTTGGTGTGTAGGATTTATGAAACAGGTGAGGTACCCCCTGATTTCAAGAAGAATGTAATCATCCCTATACCAAAGAAAGTGGGAGCTGACAGATGTGAAGATTACCGTACAATCAGCTTGATTACTCATGCTTCAATGATCCTGTCTAAAATAATTTACAAGAGGATTGAAAGCCAGATAGAAACGGAGTTGGGTGAAGACCAGTTTGGTTTCAGGAGAAATGTAGGAACAAGGGAAGCTGTACTAAGTCTTAGGCTGATTTTGGAAGGTAGAATAAGGAAAGATAAGAGAACGTTCATGGCTTTTGTAGACTTAGAAAAGGCTTTTGATAACGTTGATTGGACTAAATTGTTTGACATTTTGAAAAAGATTGGAATAAAGTACAGGGATAGGAGGGTGATATAGAATCTGTACAGAAACCAGACAGCAGTCATTCGAGTTGAAGGACATGAGAGAGAAGCTGGTATTCAGAAAGGTGTAAGGCAAGGCTGCAACTTATCACCCATACTTTTCAATCTTTACATTGAACAAGCAATGAAGGAAATTAGAGAAAAATTTCAAGTGGGAGTGAAGATTCAAGGAGAAATAATTTGAACTCTGAGATTTGCTGATGACATCGTCATCTTGGCCGACAAGCCTGAGGATTTGAAGGAGTTTTTGAATGGTATGGACTCCGTCTTACGGAAAGAATTCATGATGAAAATTAATAAATGTAAAACAAAAATACTGGAATGCAGCCGAAATAAATCAGAAACCTCTATGGAGATCAAATTGGCAGGTGAAAAGCTGAAGGAAGTAGGAGACTTCTGTTACTTAGGAAGCAGAATAACCAGTGATGGACGAAGCAAAGAGGATATAAAAAGTAGGTTGGCTCAGGCAAAGAAAGCATTTCTACAAAAAAGGAATCTGCTGACATCGAATATAGATTTAGGTATTAGGAAGTCATTTTTGAAAGACTATGTCTGGAGCGTGGCGCTCTATGGAAGTGAAACTTGGACTATTGGTGCAGCAGAAAAGAGGAGAATTGAAGCATTTGAAATGTGGTGTTACAGGAGAATGATGAAGATCAGATGGGTAGATAAGGTTACAAACAAAGAGGTATTAAGACGAGTGGGAGAGGAGAGATGTTTCTGGCGACTGTTAATGAAGAGAAGAGATAGGTTGGTAGGACACATACTAAGACACCCAGGAATAGCAAGCTTACTTATGGAAGGAAGGGTCGAGGACAAAAACTGTAGGGGTAGACCAAGGTTAGAATATGTTAAACAGATTGCCTCGGATGTAGGGTGTCGGAGCTATGTAGAGATGAAACGATTAGCTCAGGACAGGGAAGCATGGAGAGTTGCATCAAACCAGTCAAAATACTGAAGACTCAAACAACAACAATAGCATGTAACCATTTCTTTATTTTGTGGAAATTGGTGAAACGAAAACGAGCTTCGCTGAGTTTTGCAAAGAGGAACAATGCAATAGCTCGGCATAGACACGAAAATAACCATTTAAACAATTTAAATTCGGGGATATAGTGGCATGAGAACACAGGAGAAAACTGAAGAGCGCCTTGCGCCTACCCAGTACAACAGCAGTGCGCTCTATCGGTGCTAGTTCTATACATCAGGAGGCCCGCGGGACGGTGCGGAGGATACAGCGATGAGAGCGTGCAGTCTACACATAAGTCAATCAGCATTGCGTTAGATAAGCGTCACATGAGCTCTAGCGTGGCAAGTTAGACCTGGCATGTCATCGCGGAGTCTCGTCTAGGAGGGGATGTGGTGCAAATGCGATTTCCCCTCTTTGGTGCAACAGCTGTTTGGAGCTGCTCGCTGCTCGTCGTGGTTATATTATGCAAGCATAAAGTATCGAATATGAGCATTCTCAGTGACATAGCATTGGTATTGGTGGTAATGAACTGAGAGCGCGCCCACTTCACACACTCCTGACAGCAAGCTTGTTGCCATGCTTGTCAAAGAGCAGAGCCGCTTAGTCGTGTTTCGCATGCCTTGACAGCATCTGTCCCCTGCCAAGGTTCTGGGAATAATGACTAATTGGCAACATCTAACCAGCGCGTGACGAAGTATGTGCTCACTGGTTGACAAAGAATCCAGGCGGGGAATGACGTAATGCACCTGGACGCACATGCGCATTGGAAGGTTCAGGTCTAACTTGTTCCGTTATACCACGGATAGTTACTGAGGCTACTCAGTTGCTAATCGCGCAACAGTACCTCTTAACGAAGCAGGTTGCCGTGTGACAAAAGTAAACAAGGAATAGTTCCCATCTCGACAACCGGCAATCAATTCGTGAAAGGGTAATAATCCAAGCAAACAAAACTCACTGACGCGGCCAGTCACGTGCGCGGAAACAGAAGTTACTTTATTAGTAGTTACTGTATTAGCAAATTTATGTCCGAGCAGTTTGATACAGAGCTGTTCATTTTGGAAATAGAATCACCTGCACTTTAGAACAGCACGTTAACCCTTTATGGGATAGTGGTTTCTATATTAACCACCTGTCATTAGGACAAACAAAAATACTGGAATGCAGCCGAAGTAAATCAGAAACCTCTATGGAGATCAAATTGGCAGGTGAAAAGCTGAAGGAAGTAGGAGACTTCTGTTACTTAGGAAGCAGAATAACCAGTGATGGACGAAGCAAAGAGGATATAAAAAGTAGGTTGGCTCAGACAAGGAAAGACTTTCTACAAAAAAGGAATCTGTTGACATCGAATATAGATTTAGGTATTAGGAAGTCATTTTTGAAAGCCTTTGTCTGGAGCGTGGCAATCTATGGAAGTGAAACTTGGACTATTGGTGCAGCAGAAAAGAGGAGAATTGAAGCGTTTGAAATGTGGTGTTACAGGAGAATGATGAAGATCAGATGGGTAGATAGGGTTACAAACGAAGAGGTATTAAGGCGAGTGGGAGAGGAGAGATGTTTCTGGCGACTGCTAATGAAGAGAAGAGATAGATTGGTAGGACACATACTAAGACACCCAGGAATAGCAAGCTTAGTTATTGAAGGAAGGGTCGAGGACAAGAACTGTAGGGGTAGACCAAGGTTAGAATATGTTAAACAGATTGCCTCGGATGTAGGGTGTTGTAGCTATGTAGAGATGAAACGATTAGCTCAGGACAGGGAGGCATGGAGAGCTGCATCAAACCAGTCAAAAAACTGAAGACTCAAACAACAACATTAGGACAGTTCATGCTTTCAAAGATGCTGATAGTTCAATCTTTCAGCCAAATTTCGGAGAATTTTCATATCGAAGTGTTAGAATTCCTAAAAATCAAATATTATATACGTATCTACTTGACGTAATGTGTAGGATAAAATTTAAAAAAAAACTAAAAACATTAACAATTTAAGTGTAAAAATAAAATATAAATATAGAAATAAAAATCATAAAAATTAAATTACCGTACAAAAATAAAATAAATATAAAAATTGAAGTAATAACTATAAAATAAATATTAAAAAAATTGTAAAAATCAATTCGAAATTAGTTAATTAATTAATTCAATAATAATATCAAAATTAAATCTATCAGAACATAAATTGAAAGCTGAATATATAAACATTAAAATTAGAGAAACAAAAATTAACATTATTTATAATTATAATAATTAAAATAAATTAAAATATAGAAATACATAAAAGTAAACAAGAATTTCCGTGACGAACTAAAGAGCCTACTTTTTAAAAATTAATATTCATGCCAATGATTAATCTACAGTATATGAACCTATCTAGAATAATGACGAAATTAAGTTGGCAATATCGATATGTCTAATTAGTTTGAAATATACCTGTTATAATGTAGCCTAATAGAGCACTACAGTTGGCAGCCCTGGTGACTGAATATATTCTTAGTTCCATCTCTTAAGGTACAGAATACAAAATGTGGTTGAAGTCCAAAGGACGTTACATGCAGTTAGACACTGGATCTATCAGCACGCGTAAAAGCATGTTGGCAACAATGGCATGCGTGTGCTGTTCAGAAATAGCCTAATCGGAAATATTATGATATATTGGTGTGCAAATTTAGGATGAAATCCATTTGATAGTATAGAAGTTACTTGTATTTTAAAATTGGACCTATCAGCAGGCATAGAATCATGTTGGCAGCACTGACTTATATTAATTACTCCACATTAATCTAGAATGTCAGGTGCTATACGTGTGCAAAGTATAGAGCTATTGGCTTGCATACTTTCTGATATATTGATATTAGGGTAAAACTATATAGACAGCATTTATTAACAGTTGGCAGCCCTGATTGTTCCTAAGAATACTTATAGTCATATCTGCTATGTTACACATAACACATACGAAATTTGGTTGAAATCCAACTGATAGTATAGAAGTTACATGTATTTAAAAATTGGTCCTATCAGAAGGCTTAGAATCATGTTGGTAGAACTGACGTATATAAGTTACTCCAAACCAATCTAAAATGTCAGGTACCGTACTATAATAAGTGTGCATAGTTTAAAGCTGTCGGCTTGCATACTTTCTGATATATTGGTATTAGGATGACAAATAGATAGAGCAATTCATAACAGTTGGCAGCCGTGGTGGCTCTTAAGAATGCACTCAGTCATATCTGTTTATGTACACATAGTACATACAAAATTTTGTTGAAATCCAATTTAATCCAGTGAATAGAGGTCTGTTACCTTACAAACGGTCCGGTAGTTCTAAATTTTTTATATGTTGTCTAGGACGGCTAGTAGGTGTTTAAAATGTAAAATGCGTAATTTCCCCCACTCCGCGCCCGCCGCCATATTGGAAAAATCGCAAAATATCAGCACTTTCTTGATATTTTCGCTTATATCTCCGTTTCGGTGCGTTTTAGTGAAAATACAGTTCTAGTCAATGTTGTAGACAATTAAATGTCCTACAATTTACGTTCAATAGTTTGTTTCTAGGACTTATGGTTACGGAAATATTTACTTTTTAAACAATAAAAAGATCACACTTTTCGGATATTTTGCCAAAATTCTAACATTAGAACGCTGTAATTCAGTTATGGCCTATTCTAGAAAAACAAGTATCACAATATAATTTGTAGAGAATTTAATTACCTACAAAATGCATGTAATTCTTTAGCCAACCATATGAAGTGGGGGTAAGTATAAAAATTAAAACAATGGGTATATTGCTTTTTTCGCTTTTGTGACTCCACATTTAATCTAAAGAAAATGCACAAACTATTTTCCAGCTATGGCTTGAATTTTTAGTTAATACCAACCATACTTGAGCTTCTTACATGTAACAGCGCAATTATTAAGAGGCAGGTACCGTACTATATTTCACTTAAATATCCACTGGTGAGAGGAGATGTTCAATTCCAAACAATCCACCAACACAGCAAGTACATTTTTAAAGATTCATTTATTTAAACAAAATAAGATCAAAATACAGCAATAATCTTACAAAAATCAGTAGTGAATAAACTAAGAACATAAAAGAAACGCGATTTTCTGGAGCTTCGCTCGTTTTGTAGGGGGTGAGTGAATGAAGTCGGAGTCTTCATAGTCCTCCTCAAATAGTGAAGTTAGTAGATCGGCGTCGTCTTCGTCGTGTATGGTGACTTCCTCCCTGTTATTACATTCTTCTCTACTACATACTTTGCAAAGGGAGGAACAACTTAGACCCACCTTTCTACAGCCACACGCCCCCATACAGCCAATTGTGCATCTGCATGAGATGGTGTTAAGCAGGTTTGGGGCAGCAGCGTCTCTACTCATCCTGATGGGCTCCAGTCTTCCAGCTTTTCTACACCAGCCCAAATCGATAGGGTCCTTGTCAATCCCCATCCACTGCATGACCTGGTGATATGTCCTCTGGAAGTGGAAATGTGCTGCGTCAGTAGTTGGAGGTAGTTTAGCCAGGTTGAGTTTAATGGCACTAGTCTTCAATTTGCTATAGCGAAGGAAGTTCAAAGACAGTTCTCCACTGCCACCATATAGTGTGCCCAACTCTAGGAATGGGTATTCCAAGTTTCAGACACCTAGATATCAAGGGAAAGGCTGTAGCCGCTTTTGAAAGTTGAGATATTTGAATATCGCGCTACATTGCTTCTCGAAGCATTTAGAAAGAATTTACCGATAGTTGGATGTCAAGTGACGTAGCGAGTAATAGCAGAGGTGGAGGCTATTTATTGATTAAATAGTTAACTATGGAGTAGAGACTTGAGACTGGGATCAGATTACTGGCACGGCCAAATGAAAGAGAATGCAAATTAGTATCAAGTAAATCGGACCAGGGATTCAAGAGATATGAGGATTTCTAGATATCAGGTGATGACGCGTGACCCTGACGGTTTTGAATAAAAGCCAGCTGGAGCAGGCATGGTCAGCTCATTCTAACACAAGCACTTGGCGAGCAAGTTGCATCTACGCTGAGCCAAGGCACATGGTTGCCGAATCTACGCAGAAGTTCTTTTCAAGTCGTGATAGTCACGAAAAGTGCTGCGCTACGAGTTGGAACTTAGTAAGTTTCTGGTGAGGAGAATCACTGAGGTGATTGATTTTTCTACAGACATTGGTGGAAATATTTATATTTCTACAAGGACATATGCTAGACTTGGTCTAGAAAATAGTATTTTGTCACAGTCCAGTAATAACTTAATACTTGGATGTTTAAATCCATTCAGTCAGTTTCTCATATTTGTAACTAGTTAACCACTTCGATCTGTCAGTACACTGAAGACTAGTCTATAACGGTGGCGTTCATTAGTCTACGCAAGGGAAACTGCAGGTTGCTTAGCGCATGGCAGATGGTGATATACAAACCATGCCCAGGGAACGATCTTCAGAACAGCCGTTAACTGCTTAGACTGTCAGTGTTTTTCTTGTACTGATAAGATTACAGTGAGTTATGTTACAACTGACATATTTCAGAAGAGATCACTTAGATCTGACCCTATTTAAACAAACTGTTATGGCTTTGATAGAAGCCCATATTAAAATGGAACCACAGTTTATTCATACGTCGAAAGATACTACCACTATGTCTGACTAGACGAATTGTGGGTATATGATGGCGGCCGATACAAGGATTATACGTGCTTGTCCGATAGGGCATGTCTATGGATAAATCTGGTACAGACCAGGTTTACTACGCTTCAAGACCATCAAGAAATGTAAGCCACATTTGAATTATATTATGCCTAGCTAATTGGAACAAACTATTTTTCTGCAGATGACCAACACATTTTATTTTTCGTCGTATTTAAAGCTTGCAATGATTTACGCAAGACTTGTTAGAGTTATTATGAGCATTTTCAGCACTCAGAACAGTTTAGGATCGATGACCGAGCATTTCGAAGATTTATTTGAATTTTTCATATTTTAAGGAAAACACGGAAAACCCCGATGTAACTGTAAAAGTTAAATTTATTTTTGTTGAGGAATGGATATTTTTTCCATATTCGAAGGTTCGAACATGTGGATTCTCACATAATGAGATGATAATTAAACATATTTAAAATAATTATAATAATAATAAAAATCCACTAATAATAATAATAATAATAATTTTTATAATTTTTCTAAATAATTCTTGGATATTATATTTTCTAATAATCATATGTATTGAGAAAGAGCCTATGAAGTAGTTTAATCATTTCTAGTTTGGAACAGGAGATTTTCCGAATGAGAGTGGTTAGCGCAAGCCCGCATTCAACCAACATTTCAGTTCTGGTTGAACAGTTGATATTTGCAATGAGCAAAGTATATTTTTCAGATAACACGGAGAGACATGAAACGGGAAGCAAATGATATTTGTATCAAATAGGATATTTTTGTATTTATATAAAATCATGACGTAAATACACTCGAAAGTGAAGTAAAGCTTTTCATAAGTATGGTAAATTCACGGGTTGAACTGAATGGTAAAATAAAATAAACTTGTAAGTTTATTAATCTTCCAGTGTTGATAACAAGCAGAGGCTTGATTTATTGTATACATTTTGGGAAGAAAATTTATATGTGTGGAGTAGTTGAAATGCCATTCCCAGGTGCGCATGTTTAAGTCGCAGGAATGAAGAGGTTTTTTCGAGCATCAATCAAATAGCAGGTTCGATGGCTCAGGTTTATAGTAGGAGTATTGGAACTACACATTTCGTCGGATGAATGACCCGAAGGTTATTTCTTGAAAACCATCAGTTCTTATTTCAACCTTGTTTACGAATTCCATTTAGACTTTGATTTTGCTAGAACCCGGATTTGTCATGATAGTAGTTTATTCTTCTTCAGAGGAAGACCTTTGCCGTTGTTGTTATAATATTGTGTTCTTACACAAATAATAGAATGGGCCACTGCCAATTAAAAATATTTCTTTAACCACGAATAATTTGAAGGATGTTTTCAATCCTGGTGCCATGAACTAAATGAATTCATTATAAAGCTACAATTCTAATTTCCGCATTCTGTCGAAGAATTGCAAGTTGTGAAAGTTGCTAAAAATGGCCATGAATATAAATATTTTTATAATAATATTCCCAAGTGGAAAATTGAATAGTTGAATGGTTCAACCATTTATTGATCAAGTTGATGATTCAGAAATCATGTATTTTGTTTGGAACTTGAAGTTCAGAATCGAGTCACTTCTCGAATGTTTAATGTCAGAAGAACAATTAATTGTTGTTGTGCTTCGCACAGTTCTTCGATGCTATGCTCAAGGTCAAATACTTTTCAGATGTTATTAATATGTGTTAATAATTTGTGTTGCTTAAATGATAATAATATTTTCGACGATATATTTTTGAAACTGGAAAACTAAGTGAAAGTTTAAAATTCTATGAACATTTATTCTACGAGTGTTAATATCATGTAAATATTCAAACAGTGATCTACGTTATTTCCAGTATAGACAATTAATTTTGAACTGGAATTAAATATTAATAATTTTGGAACACAGTCCACAGGACTATTAATCGGACTTGTGTTTCCAAAAAGATTGTCAAATGTGTTTGGAAAATTTCTGTATATTGTGTGTAAATAAGAATGTGGATCGCCACACGTGGATGATGCTGCTTTGAGCATCCTTGCAGTCAGATTTTAACTTCAAAATAAACTGAGATAATTTCACCAGATGTGTTACACCCAATTAAATCTCCTTCTATCCTTATTGTTGCATTGAGCCAAAAATCAGTAAAGCATTCTTTTAATTTGATGTCGTTTTTGCGATTTGCTTTAACCCATCTGGCGCTCCGGGATATTTTGACTCTCGTGCTGACTGATTATTGGTAAAATGCATATGTGGTCGTGCGGACTCCGGTCTGAACGGGCACAATAGGGATATCAAGATTCTCTCCCCTGCTGCTGAAATTTCTTGGGGACTGGCAGCAGGGTCCTCGAACCTCTTAGCCTGCTCCAGCAATGATGGGTCTTTCGTAAAAAGTTGGCAGAATTTATTCTTTCCAAACCCAAAAATGTTTGAAGTGGTGTCACAGCCCGATATTGCGTGCAGGAGCAAGATACAGCCTTTGGAGTTGTACTTGTAGGAGGAGGCGGAGTAGATTGCTTCTGGATGTTTTCCCCTCGCTGGTTTTTTGAGGTAAACATTATTTACCGCAGGTGTTGTGCCAGTCAGCAGTACAAGTAGGTCAATGTCTTCCCCGGCAATGATAACGGCGTCGTACATGGGTGAGGGGTGTTTAGCTGAGGCAACTATCAACCTGTCAGCATCTTCGGAAGCTTGGTCTGTAGATATGTTTGACGCTTGCAATTCACTGGAGAGCAGCTACACAAAGCGGTCCTTGTTCCCCTCATTGGCCAGGAACTTATCCTAAGGTGTGGTGTTATCAGTTGCTTTGTTAAACACCACGTCTGGTGATGAGTTTGCCTTGTACCTTCTTGCTCGTTCTGCTGTCTTGGTCCCTTGATGAGAAGGATCTGAAATGTAACCATCAAAAATCACCATCACATCGGTGCCATAATGACGTAGAAAATACTTGACGAAACCCTGGCAAATTCCTCCAAAGGTCAAGCTGCTGTTCCATACAACTTTGTGCAGAAGGTACCCTCCGTCAATAACGACCATGGAACGTTGAGGTAGTTGGAAGTCTTGTGGAAGTGGCGAGAAAGCTGTGTATAATAATGATTTCGTCCGTTTATCCATACCGTCCTCATTAAACAAAGACATAGGGAATGGTGCCAGTTCATACGATAGGTAGTTCTGCAGATCTTCTTCTGATTGTTTCGCTATACACATGCTGTTAAACAGTGTGAGTGGGTCAACAGATAACTTCTTGTCTCCCACCTTCATTGAAATTTTATCGAACATCAGTGTGATCAATTTGTCCTTTTTTCTTAAAAGACGCCTCTCCGAATGCGTTTCCAGCTATTTTTGCACGTCCTACCACTTGGGCTTGGTGACAATTGACCTGGTCACTTCCCACTACGCCAGAGTTAATGTTAATGATTAGATCAGTTTCGGGGAAGGGTGGGTTTTTGGAAAGCCAGTCAAATAGAATCCCCACATCATGAGCGTCACGACTCATTCTAGTAGGCCTCATTTCCACGTGCTGCTCAGAGGACGTTGATGTTACGTTGCTGTACTTCTCGATTTCATGAGCAATATTTTGCAGGCAGGTCATCCCAAGAGTCCACTTCAACAAAGTGCTCTCAGTCATGCCCCTTCCGATTAATCCTCTCCCTATTTTCATATCCTTCATTAGCATTTGTTCGATTGTCATGTCGGTCCAAATACCGGACCGGAACTTGTCTGATCTTCGAACAGTGAAATGACCCTCCATTGTGAACTTCTTAAACTCAGTGGGGTCCATTTTTTCTTCCAGGCACAGCATTTTTTGCACATATAAATGCGCAGTTTTTGCATAAAACCAGTGGCCTGCAGCATGGAAAAAAAGGGAGCATTTTCTTGACACTGTTCAGATGAAGTTGAAATTCACCCATTCGTTCTGCTTGAACGTACTGCTTTACAAGGGTTACCATTTTAAAGTATTGCACCCAGAGTTTGGCAGTTGGTCCTCTTTGCTGCAGGTTATTCAAAGCAGTTTCAAATAGTGCAGCAACAGGTTTGAATTCTTCACATTTATCCGCTTCTAAAACTGTACATTGTTGCACGTCAGACAGGAATCGATCCACCGTGTCCTTATCTTCCTCAGTCAATTCCGTTGTTTGTATGATGAAACGGGCCAAAGTCTGGTGAGTCAACAAGTGGGCCCGCACAGCTCGGGAATAAGCGTGTCCACTCATCATTTTCATTATGCTATTCTGAGCATAAATGGTGTCGAACAACTCACTGAGTCCACTGCCAGCCATGATGGTACCGATAGCTCCCATGAAAGACATCAGCAAGTGAAAGCCTCCAAGCCTTGGTATGATGTTTTTAAATTCTGGATTGCCATTGTGGAGAATTTCTTAAGCCTTCATGTAAAGTGGCTGATCAAACGTCACAAAACTGGTCTTCTGCTTTATACTGTCATATTTCTGTCGGGCGATGAGGAGAGCTGTATATACAGTGTCGAGATTACTTGGTGGCGCATTAATGAAAGGGAGATAAATCACTTTTGATCGTTGGTAATGTTCTTTAGATGTCGCTTTCCCCATACATCCATTCCATCCTAGCACTGGGATCTCACTTGAATGTACCGGTACATTTAGTAACCACAGAATGTCAGTTGCCAATGCAAAATAACGTCAATAGCAATTGGGGATAAAATATCAAGATCTTTTATATCCACAGCTTTCAAGCCAGCGTCTGGATTCTTAACAAATGCTTGGAGTTCTGTTGACTGAGCACATGATACCAATTGTGGTGCCGTCAGCTTCTCTAAACGTTTCACGTTGACCCCTTCTCCTACTGCGTCATATGGGGTTATGCATATTATTCCACCCATGGCATGAAAAGTGTCTCGACCATCTGGAGTATTGACATTGAATTCGGCGTTATCGAAAACCAGTTGGCAGAAAGCATCGCCACGGTTGGGTTTCACCAGAGGTAGTTGTGGTTGCATGATTGTAGACACTTCAAGTAATTGTGCTTCGAGATCAGGCCCGACGAGAGGGGGGGGGGGGGGGTCAGGCAGGGCTGGTGCCCCGGGGCCCGACCCTCCCAGGGGGGCCCGGCGTCGTAGGAGGATGGGCCCGATCGGGCATTGATTTATTATTGATGTGACTTGAATTTTCTACTGGCAATCATTTAGTGAATACAATGGTGAACAATGTTACAAGGATTGAGAAAATTATTAAGTCAAGTGGACAATATTTTCCTCTACAAAGCGCTTGTGGAAAGAACAACTGTCTCTAAGTGGTCAACTTAGGCGATGGGGCTTCGCTATGTATTGTTCTCAGAATATACCTTTAGACAGAGAGAGCATTCCATTATTCTAAATTTACCTAATTTGGCTTATGCACCACTCCTTCAAATAACTTTATCATCCCTCCACTTATTTCGCCAAGCCCACGAGAGCCTGGGCTGCCCTTGTGTGTTTGGTCAGCTAGCTCAAGAGTTTCAAGTTTGGTGCGTCACATCGAGCTTAGATACTTAGAGATGATGATGTCTGAAATGAATATGTCTAACTAGACGTATCGGTTGCCGTGCAGGCAGGTAAGTAAAATACATTTTAAAGTAGCGTCCACACAGTAATTCACTCTATAGTCGATTTAAGGGGCAGAACAGCGAGGTCATAGTTCCCTAGTAATTCACTTTCGCACTCTGTGAAAAATTATCATTGCTGGCTAAATATCTTGCGAAGGGGTGGGATGATTCTGTTGTCAAACGTAGATAGAAGAAATGAATGCGAAATTGTTCATCTTCTCGTATACTGAATAGAGAAAACAATGCTAACAATTGAATAATCTGTATGCTTAGGTGCAGTATAATTATTATTTATTATTATAACTGGTTCATTCAATATGATCAACAATCCTAGGTACTTGGGTTCATGCGCAAATCATTTCTGATTAAGAGATTTATTGAAAACCTATATTGCTATTGCTGCTAGAGTTCGGAAATGTATCCAAAGACTGAAACTAAGTTAACATTCCAGTATTTTTCTGGACTGAGTGTTTAATTAACCAGGATAAAAATGACAATTAAGCTAGGACACTGAACCACTCAACTTTATTTTCCAATTCCTCTCATGGAACGTCAGTGGTAGGGGCAGATGACCTACCGTAGCTGTTCCGCCTCATAAAACAACAATAAGTAACGTCAGTGGTAAGGACAGATGACCTAGCTGTTTCACCCCTTAAAACAACAATAAGTAACGTCAGTGGTGTGCATGGCGATGGAGAAATTAATATATTGCATGTAAGCAACCTCGCATACTTTTCTAAGACCAAATATTGAACTCTGCTTAATTTAGAAGAAAATTAAGATGACGTATTTTCGAATATTAATATAAATACAATTTTCTTTCGAGCTGGTGCAGTCACTGCTATTATTATTGAACATTTCTACGCCGTTTATTCCAAAGACCAACATCGATCTGCAAAGCACTTATTTTTCAGGACGCGAAAAGATTTTTTCCCTTGCGAATCAAGCCCTTTCATGATACGCTTTAACGTCTCAGTACCGTTAAACATAAAATGAGTTTCTCCCTTTATCTATGACTTGAAAATGACTCCGCGTCCTGACGAAGCAGCGGCAGGAATGCAGAATTCGACTTACCGACTGCGGTGTTATTCATAGTCCTACTCAACAGTTAATAATATGCCTATTTGTCGTTACAGTTGTTAATTCATTTAGGGGCTTGCTACATTCAACCCGTGCACTTGGTAGCTAGTTGGTCTAGTATCACTGGCGGGTAATGAACCATTGTCGCTCGGTTGGGGATCTTTTGCATCAACTAATACTGTAGATAGCCTGCAATTCAGTATTTGCTGACACGTTAATTTTCCGGTTTGTTTCTGAAGGCCTCCACCTTATTGAATGAAGTTGATTGTAAAGCAGTAGTTTTCACAAATATTAATGAAGAAAATTATAAGATTCTCAAACAGCGAACAAAATAAAAAACCAAGAAACTTGCGAATTGTGTAGACTGAAGGGGAGGTTAGTGGTTGTTGTATAATTAGATAGGTGTATTGGCAACATTGTTTTACCGTAACTACAGTATTTGTCTTGGAGAGGAGAAACTTAGACCCTCTTAAAACCACCCACTGCTAGACGAAAAACAGGGTATACACAGTGCTGTGCTATGGCCTCTGTGACATGACCAATCGCATGCCGTATTCTTAGTTGCCGACTGGGAAAAGTGGGAATGCGTTGCCCGTCGCGACTATTACTGTAATTATTAGGGTTAGGTGCCCCTGGACTTGAAATAAGGTACTAGCCCGTCATTTGTCTGGAGGGAGTGTGAAAACGTACACTCAGAATAGCCGCTGTCAGCACCGGGATTCGAACCTCTGATCTGCAGACTTGCTGTAGACCCCATCACGGTCATTGGTGAGCTACACCGTGAGGTCTTACTTGAAGGTGCGAGAGCTTTTACTTCAATAACGGAGAGTCTTTTCTATAGCCACTAAATGTCAATGGTCACCATAATTTACTCCAAAATATCACAAAAATAATCACCCAAATGGCCTATAACTCAATAATTCGGACGTCATTTTTGCAAAATTTACCGGAGGAGGACCCCCGGACCTCACTCTGAGCTTGGTGATATACCATACCCCCAGATCCTCGGCGTGTCCACTCCCCCATTATCTTGGCTTAAATCCGCCCCAGATGGTCACCAGTCATAGATAGGGTTGGGGAGTTTTAGGTGAACCTGGCTCTAGGTTTGATTACTGCAAAGCAATATTAAATTATAAGAAGTCTACTGACTGCAAATTACAATATACAGTTCAAATTCACATTTTCTTATTTTGTGAAGACAATCACTGATCAGCTGCAATCTACTGATAGCACATAATAAGTACCTTGACTTACGTATGAGTATACCTGTGGTTAATTATGAAAATATATTTTGCTATGTTTAATGTACAATGATGTGTGATCGCCGTTCAACCAAAACATTTACCAGTGTTTAGACTTAGACCCAAGGGCGTGATTCTTCAAGGACAGCAAGTTTTAAGAATGTCAACATAAAAACCCTATATGTAAAACGTATTTTAAAATACGTCTTGACTTTGTGTAAAAATCATGTTTTCATTATTAAAAGAGATTACGTCATATGTCACAGAGGACGTAGTACTGCACAGTGTACAGTATACCCCCTCCACCTCTTTTAACATGCAGTTCAGTGAACGAAACTTCCTGTTGATTATTTTTTAGGTCTTGGGGGCCCGGGAGATTCCAGCCCCAGGGCCCGTCGCCGCTCTCCATGGCCCTGTTTGAGATAAGAGGAAGAAAAGCCAAAATATGACATTAAATCTATCAGAAGCTTAGAACCAAACTTTTTGTACATGAATACACTTAATCCAGTCAGAAGGGGTGATAGAAAGGATCTTGGTCTTGCAGCAGATATGACAGCGTGCGATGAGGCAACATATTTTTGTTCAATTTCTCCAGAGATCTTTTCTTGTTCTTTGTTATCACGGATGTCAAGAGAGTGAGCAAAGTTTGTGGAATTACTGTTGCAACATCATTCAAAAATTTGTCAGTGGGTGGGTATTCAGTGGTATTGTACACCTGAGATCTAACATCTTCTAAAATTATATCTCCTGCTGCTTTCACTACTCTCAGTCTCTCATTGTACTGTGCGTATTTTATATCCTTTATTTTTGAAACAGATCGTCTTTTTTTTGAGTGTCGACAATAAGGATATCTTCCCCGTACTTCTCCAGTAGGCGAGATTTAATTGTTCTTGAATCGATCTGATATTCAGCCTTGATGTGAGGCTTCAATTCTTCGAGTGAAAATTGACATTCTTCAGTATTCGCAAGAAATGAATAATTATCTTCCATCGCTGTATCAAATGTGGGATATGGCCTATAGCCTTTCTAGAATTCTGAAGGCACGTGAAATAGCTTCCTCTGACAAAAATGATGGTATTGTGCATCAGCTGCAACGAAGTCCAAGTCCGGAGGAATCCGTTCCAAAATATGTTGTCCCCATTCATCTCCCCGTTTCTGGGCAGCATTCAAAAACGTGTCCATTACCGAGTGCATCTGGACCATATGGACAGTGTTTCGTTTTGCAAGAGGAGTCTTCTTTTCTTTTTCTAAAAATTCCGTAGTTATTTCTTCTCCACAAAGGCAGCAATGATCCTTGAAGTGAAAACATTTCACAGCTGACCTGAGCACAGGCCTTCCAGAGCTCGTTGATGGCTGGTGGACCGAATCATCTATTCCGCTACTTACACGGCGTATATGTGCGGCTATCATAGCCTCATTGCAATTTTTTTTGACATGTGCTATGAACTGTTATCTCCTCTTTACCCGCTAAGAATTGTAGATGGTCACTTATTGCCCCTTTTCAGCTGCTTTCCGTAATGTCTCAATTCCTTTATGTTTTACTTTACGGGGCGGGGCTCTTTCCAAATCTTCATTGCAGATGAAGCATATATTATCTGACTTCTCTGCTTGTGATTTCATTGTTAATGACCACAAATACCATTACAGTGTCTCCGCCATGTACCGGTCATTCACCTGCAATGAATATAACAGATTAGTAATTTTTAGTAAATACAATGTTGAGTTACAATAGCAAAAAAAAATGGTTTTAGGCCATTTTTCCCTAGGAGTGGCACATAAGTGTAAGTTTTACGGGCGTAATATAAACTATACGGGCGTTTATAGACATAAACGGAAAACTGAAAAACACTATTTCTCACACCTCAATAATATTTATGCATAATATAATGCATAAAGATTACTGTTATATTGGCATTGCAAATCATGCCGGGTAACAGCTATTAAAACGTGGCCTAGCCAACTCACATGACTTAGATTATGAAATATAATTAGTTCAGCGTAAACCTTAAGAAATAAAATACACACTGAGTACTTACCTTTAATAATACTGTAGACGCACTAATAATAGTAAGCGATTCAATTTATCTAAGTCTGAACGAGAAACGACTTAAATATAAACACATTGTTTACGTCTGACCGATTGCTCACAAGGTAATGGCGGACTGTCTGTCGCTCTCCCTTTCAGTAAGGAACGTAGTTCTGGCGTTGGCCGCTAGGTACCACCACTTACCGCGTTAAAACTGGCATACCCTTAATCATCCCAAGTACCTGGTTTTACCACACTCTCTAGGCCTTAACTGAATTTCAGCGTTCCAAAGTTAGAATTTTAACAAAATATCCGAAAAATGTGATTTTTTATTGTTTAACAAAGTAAATATTTCCGTAACCATAAGTCCTAGAAACAAAATATCAAACGTAAATTATAGGAAATTTAATTGTCTACAACATTGACTAGAACTCTTTTTTCGCTAAAACGCACCGAAACGAAGATAGAGGCGAGAATCTCAAGAAAAGGCCGATTATTGGCGATTTTTCCAATATGGCGGCGGGCGTGGAAGGGGGGGGGGGAATTGTGCATTTTCCATTTTAAACACCTACTAACCATGCTAGACAACATATAAAAATTTAGAACTACCGGACCATTTGTAAGGTAACCCCCCATAGTTTGCTCTCTTCACTGGACTAATTGATAGTGTAAAAGTTATATGCATTTAAAAATTGGACCTATCAGAAGGCTTAAAATTATTTTGGCTACACTGTTATATATGGCCACCTTGAAATTAAACTGAAATAGTATTATCTACACGTATGCCAATTATGGAATCGCTCCCATGCATAGCTTCTAAGATATCCAACATGGAGCTCAAATTTCTAGTGCGTTTTTTCAGCAGTTGGTTGCACTGACATCGTTTTGAAATATGGGCTTGATATATTGCGGTATACATCTTTACTCACACTAAATTTGGTTTCGATTGCTGCAGCCATCTAGGAGTTGATAGGGGGGGGGGCACACACAGCCAGCCAGACAGACAGACACACATTTTTCCGGATCGATCTCATAAGTCTATTTTTTTTTTTCATTTTTGCAAAATGTGAAAAGTAGGCTAAAATAGTTTTGCCCTATAAAGGGTGTAGGGATACAGTGATAGAAATTTAGGAAGAAATAGTACAGAAATTTAGAGGAGAGGAATATTGAACTTCGAGGAAAAAAGACACTTGGTATTAGTTATAAACAATTGTGCCCAGATTTTAGGCTCCTTAAAACAACAATTATCATCATCATCAACCTCCAGTTTGATATATTAACCCGCGAGGAATGGCGCATGCGTATTTTTGACCCGAGGATAAAATATTGCTCTATATTTTCATTTTGGTCAGCCCTTATTTCCTGTCGCTTACACTACCTTGCTTCCTACCCTTGAATTTCACCCTGCAAAAGAAACATGTCTATAGCTTTTTAAACACTCAAGTTATTTCTATATTATTTACGGTCGGGTCAGATTTACCCATGGCGCCAGTCATCGCGTGACAATTAACTGCTTACGTTAGTCGGGACAATCTGTAAACAATAAGGGGGGGGGGGGGGGATCCAAATAATTTGGTGCAGCACAATCGCATTGCTAACGTTCTTGTTGATCCATGTTTAGTGTCTAGACTAGGGACACCTTGGTCATAAACTCCTTTGTTAAAATCCCCCAGGGGCTCACATCTTGTGGGCGTGGGTTGGCGACCACGGGGCCCCAGCTGAGTCCAGCATTGCTTCCACTTACTTGTACCGGGCTCCTCTCTGTCTTCTTTCCTGTCGACCTCACTTGGTCAACTCTTGTTCTCTTCTGACCCCGACGGTATTAGGGTATCCGAGGCCTAGGGAGTCTTTTCCTTTCCCGCCCTAATTGGCCCTTGTCTCATCTTTTCTGATACCCTCCTTCTGCGAGGAGTCAGCCTCCTTTTTCTCTTCCTTTTACCTCCTGCCTTGTGCTCTAGGCCCTTAAGGAGGCAGGGTGTATGTAGCCCCACACTTCTGGTGCACCCTAGATAATGCTACACCCTCAGGGGCTCACGGCTGGTGAGTTCGGGAGTTGGCGACCCCGAGGGATTCCTGAGCTGGGTCCGTTTTCCCCTTTTGTCCCTTACCTTTGGGGCGGACCCTCTCCTCTTTCACTTTCCTATATGCCTTTCATGGCTCTCCTTCCTTCCAAGTCCCTCAATCCGCCTTCTCCGAGGGTTGAGGGCATTTCTTTTCCTTCTGTCCTTTTATTTGCCTTATTCTCATTTATTTTTCCATTTCTTCTTCTAGTATGTAGGTTAGTAGTTAGTTTTAGTTTTAAGTTCGCTTTTCATTTTCATCTTCACGATCACCCTAACCATCAGGGGCCGATGACCTAGATGTTAGGCCCCTTAAAACAACAATTATCATCATCATCACCTTTGTTAAAAAAATTCAAGAAGACTGCTTTACCGCCACTTCTTCTTCTACTTTATGTGCCATCTCCTCTCAGGAGGTTGGCAACCATCATAGAGACTCTTGCTTTAGATGATGCAGCACGAAACAGCTCAATAGTGGAACAATTGAACCAAGTTTTCAGATTTGATCCAAGAAATACGTCTTCTTCCTGGTCTTCTTTTGCCTTGTAGCTTCCCTTGAATGACCAGCTGCAGCAGATGATATTTCTCTCCTCTCATCACATGACCCAGAAACTGCAGTTTTCTAATTTTGACAGTATTTAATATTTCCTTTCTCTTTCCCATCCGCCTCATCACCTCATCGATGATGACCTTTTCTTTCCAACTCAGCCTCAGTATCCTTCTGTACTCAAATGCCTCCAATCTGTCCATTTCACTTTTCTTTATGGTCCAGGTCTCAACTCCCTAGAATTTTTAGCCTACTTTTCACATATTGCAAAAAGGAGGAAATAGTAGACTTATGAGATCGATCCGGGAAAATGTGTGTCTGTCTGTCTGGCTGTGTGTGTGCCCCCCCCCCCCCCCCTATCAACTCATAAATGGCTGCAGCAATCAAAACCAAATTTAGTATGAGTAAAGATGTATACCGGAATATCTCAAGCCCATATTTGAAAATGATGTCAGTGCTACCAACTGCTGAAAAAACGCATTAGAAATTTGAGCACCATGTTAGATATCATGAAAGGTATGCATGGGAGCTATTCCAAAATTGGCACAAATGTAGATAATACTATTCCTGTTTAATTTCCAGGAGGCCATACATGACAGTGTTGCCAAAATAATTTAAAGCCTTGTGATAGGTCCAATTTTTAAGTGCATATAACTTCTACACTATCTATTGGATTTCAACCATATTTTGTATGTAATATGCGTTCATAAACAGATATGACTGAGCCTATTCTTTAGAGCCACCAGGTCTGTCAACTGTTAATAATTGCTCTCTCTATTTTTTATCCAAATACCAATATATCTCAAAGTATGCAATCCGACAGCTTTAAAGTATACACACGTATAGAACCTGACATTTTATATTAATTTGGAGTAACTTATATACTTCAGTTCTGCCAACATGATTCTAAGTCTGCAGATAAGACCAATTTTTAAATTCATGTAACCTCTATACTATCAGTTGGATTTCAACCAAATTTCGTATGTGCCATGTGTAACATAACAGATATGACTCGAAGTATTCTTAAGAGCAATCAGGGCTGCCAACTGTTAATAAATGCAGTCAATATTTTTTACCCTAATAGCAATATATCAAAAAGTATGCAAGCCAACAGCTCTATACCTTGCACACGTATAACACCTGCCATTCTAGATTAATCTGGAGTATTAATATTAGTCAGTGCTGCCAACATGATTCTAAGTCTGCTGATAGGTCCAATTTTAAAATACAAGTAACTTCTATACTAACAAATGGATTTCATCCAAAATTGGCACAACAAAATATCATAATATTTCAGATTATTTCTAACCAGCACACGCATAACATTGTTGCCAACATGCTTTTACGCATGCTGATAGATCCAATGCATGTAACGTCCATTGGACTTCAACCAAATTTTGTATTCTGTACCTTAAGGTATGGAACTAAGAATATATTCAGTCACCAGGGCTGCCAACTGTAGTGCTCTATTAGGCTACATTATACCAGGAATATTTATAATTAGACATTTCAATATTACCAACTTAATTTCGTCATTATTCTAGATAGGTTCATATACAGTAGATTAAGCATTGGCATGGATCTTAATTTTAAGAAAAGTAGGCTCTTTAGTTCGTCACCGAACTTCTTGTTAGATGTAAATTAATGTCTCTGCTTCAGAACACTTTCCTCATTTTATTGAATGCACTTTCAAGGCCAATTATACTCTTGCGAATATTATTGCCAATGTTCTGCATGTTAAATTTGAAAAATACAAATAAACCTCTTTTTATATTGGGGATAGTTCATAGGAAGACACCAGGTATAAAATTACTTCTCTAAAATCCGTACGACTACGACAAAAAGGGAGTGACACACTATGGGTCTAAATGACCCGGCGCCAGTCCTCGTGTTATATTTTTGACGCCCGTTCTCAAGGGTAAATTAAGACCCTTGTCGCGCATTGTAGTTTGCAGTAATCGCGTGTATATAAAACGCACGCGACAAGCCGCTAGCGACGATAATACTGTTGAACCAATTAGGTAAGTATAGCATCGCAACTGCGTTGACTTCCACGACCTCCTATTTAAAATTTCACTGCGTGTCTGGTGTCATAGTGGGTCATTCAAGGAGACCATAGTCGAATACAAGGTATTTTCTGCGTCCCATGCGTTCTGTTTATTTAACGAAACTGGCAGAATCGCAACAGATATTTATGAATGCTTATATTCGACGATGTCGAAATGAAAATATTATGTTCGACCCTCACTCTTATGTGTCAGAAAACTGTATCAGAATGATGGTCATTATAACACTGTTTTTCATTACGATACAGTTTCTCCAGCCAATCAGAGCTCGTTCATTGACCAATTAGGTAACGATACCTTCGCGCATGTGCTCAAAATCCAACATGTCGGACATAAACACAACATCGAACTATAATAAATTACCGACATGGAATACGCACCGTCCATATGTTCGCGTAAATAAACTGGCGAATATGAGACAAGAAATAGCACTGTACCTTAATATCACCAACCCTAATTTCTACACAGCGCATTGCCTTCAAACGACTCCGGTGACAATATTACTGAGGGACGGCAGATGTAAACATATGGCCTGCATAATATGGCATTGCAAGCACACAGAGCGCATGCGTCGGTCGTTCAGAGATCTTGAAAGACAGAGATATCATACCTAGCGCTCACTCTCCGATCACAAAATTCAAGTGGCTGACTCTCAACAGATATTTATGAATATTTATGTTAAAACATATAATAAAGTTATAATTATCGTCGAACATAAACAGTCGTATGCAACTCGCCTATAATGGTAATTAAGACACCATTCTTATAGCCATTACCGACATGGAAAATGTGCACCGTTCCTAATGATTTCATAAACAAACTGGGCAATATTGGAAACCAAATAGCACAGTACCTTAATATCCACAACTCCAATTTTTACACATGTCTATTACATTCGCAAGATTTCACCGACAATTTAAGTGAATGCTGTTGTTGACATAAACATACCAGAACGTCATCGAGGAAGCAGGCGTTTGCCATTAGTTCCACGGAAATTACAGTGAGTCCGGGAATGTTCTCCGCAGCGCCTACATGCTACAGCAGTTACGTTGGCAGCACGCCTGCCGCTTGCATCATAACAAATAAACAGTAAACTTTGTACTCACCTCAGCCATTCATAACATATGCTGGAACCATTCACAGTACATCACTCTTTCTCCGTAATCAGTTTGTTTTAATTCATGAACCACGGTAACTTTATAAGGGAAAATGAAGCTTGTCTCTTACAGCTTTATGTGCTGTCGACTTAGAGATTCCTGTTTGTTGAGCTAATTTTCGTGTTGATTTACTTGGACTACGCAGCATTATATTGGAGATTTCATCAAGTTTTTCGTCTGTTAAAAGCGCAGGCCTGCCTATTCCCGGTACATCGTGAACTGAGCCAGTCACTTCCAATAATCTATCTGAACGCTCGCGTACTGTAATACACACTGAAGACATGCCTGCTCGCTCGCTTATCGCAATTCACACGGACAGCCCACACGGGAGAGTCCCGCTTTGAAGGACACAGTGCAGTGCCGCCAACTAAACTCATGACTTAACCACCCACAGCTGCACGTACCCACTGAGGAGAACATTCTCGGGCGCCCTGTATAATCCAGCTCTCTGTTCAGTAAATGGGTTTCTTTTGCGAAACTTTTCTGCCAGATATCATAACGGTTTTATTTGGGACTCAATTGATTAGACTTCCGCTGACATTCTATACGCATCGAATTTGAAGAATAACTAGTTGATAATATGATATATTTTAATTTTAAAGCCTTTGTACCAGCCTTTTTCGTGTTTTTGACCAAAACAACAAATTAATACAACATAGTACCTGTGCTCTTGGTGCTACTTCAAGATGAACAATGTTTCAAATCTTTGGAATTCGTTATTGGGTAGAGAGCAAACGCCGAGTCCACACAATTCCCAAGCGGAAGAAGTCAACCGACAGAATCTCGACAGATATTTATGAATATTTATGTCATAACATATAATAAAGTTATAATTATCGGCTTCGGTAGCGTAAGTGGTAGCAGGCGCGGATTCAAAGGGCAGGGTGTCACGGTGGTCATGACAACCCCCCCCCCCCCCCCATGGAGACATTTTTTTTTTTTTTTTTGCAAACTCAAGAAACGAAAACACAATAACCAGACAAATAAAACTTAACGAATTTTAACTGAAAAATAGTTTTTTTCATTTTATTCAATACTGAAATATCTTTATTGGAATTATTATGTTCTGTTAGAACTATACATAGCCTATTTACAACTTCATACCTGTTATATAAAAACGATTCTTTATACACACATCAAAAAAAGTTTTGCATCACCTCGGTTCCAAGAGTTCCGGAACCTTTAAATACAAAGGGAATAGAGATCAACACAAACAACATTTCAGCTCGTTTTATTGCTCATGAGACCCACACATTGCATGTTGTACCATCATACAGCTAGACTTTCAGCATTTGTGGTCCAGATTGCAGTACACACCACTACCTCTAATACCCAGTAGCACGTCCTCTTGCATTGATGCATGCCTGTATTCGTCGTGGCATACTATCCACAAGTTCATCAAGACACTGTTGGTCCAAATTGTCCCACTCCTCAACGACAATTCGGCGTAAATCTCTCAGAGTGGTTGGTGGGTCAAGACGTCCATAAACAGCCCTTTTCAACATATCCCAGGCATGTTCGATAGGGTTCATGTCTGGCGAACATGCTGGCCACTGTAGTCGAGCGATGTCGTTATCTTGAAGGAACGCATTCACAAGATGTGCACGATGAGGTCGAGAATTGTCGTCCATGAAGACAAATGCCTCTCCAATATTCTGCCGATATGGTTGCACTATGGGTCGGAGGATGTCATTCAGGTATCGTAAAGCCGTTTCGGAGCCTTCCATGACCACCAGTGGCGTACGTCGGCCCCACATAATGCCACCCCAACACATCAGGGAACCACCACCTTGCTGCACTCGCTGGACAGTGTGTCTAAGACGTTCAGCCTGACCAGGGTGCCTCCAAACACGTCTCCGACGATTGTCTGGTTGAAAGCATATGCGACACTCATCGGTGAAGAGAACGTGATGCCAATTCCGTGGGGTCCATTCAGCATGTTGTTGGGCCCATCTGTACCGCGCTGCATGGTGTCGGGGTTGCAAAGCTGGACCTCGCCATGGACGTCGGGAGTGAAGTTGCGCATCATGCAGCCTATTGCGCACAGTTTGAGTTGAAACACGACGTCCTGTGGCTGAACGAAACGCATTATTCAACATGGTGGCATTGCTGTCAGGGTTCCTCCGAGCGGCAATCCGTAAGTAGCGGTCATCCACTACAGTAGTAGCCCTTGGGCGGCCTGAGCGAGGCCTGTCATCGACAGTTCCTGTATCTCTGTACCTCCTCCATGTCCGAACAACATCGCTTTGGTTCACTCTGAGACGCCTGGAAACTTCCCTTGTTGAGAGCCCTTCTTGACACAAAGTAACAATGCGGACGCGATCGAACTGCGGTATTGACCTTCTAGGCATGGTAGAACTACAGACAACATAAGCAGCGTACCTTCGTCCTGGTGGAATGACTGGAACTGATCGGCTGTCGTACCCCTCCGTCTAATAGGCCCTGCTCATGCATGGTTGTTTACATCTTTGAGCAGTTTTAGTGACATCTATGAACAGTCAAAGGGACTGTATCTTGGATACAATATACACAGTCAACGTCTATATGCCAGAGATCTGGGAACCGAGGTGATGCAAAACTTTTTTTGATGTGTGTATAACAAAATCAACTCGTCTATAATGTTTAGCAAACCTTGTGATTACCGAATCGATGTCTGTAGTGATGTCACGATGAATGTGCAGCAATGTACGGATAGGAATTTGGGGCCTTTTTCGCACCATTTTTTTCCCCGACGTCCAAACTGCAAGCATGGTTGGCAATTTAAGCTGTGACTTTCTCCCTTTGTCGGTACCAACTCGATTTAACGAAACTGTAACGTACCTTGATTTTTTTTCGAAGTTCGGTGTAAAAGTCGCAAAACACACCGTTGCAATTTGTACGAATATTTTTGGTGTGCTAAACGCATTAAATTTCTATCCATGTAGCTTGCAAATAAAATTGGTCTGGTTTTGTACGTTTGGTTATTTTGTGATTGCTTTGTTAGTGATACCATTTTTAGCCTATTTTCAATTTTGAAAAAAATAGGCTTATGAGATCACATTTTGTCCGTGTGAGTATGCGTGTGTGTGATTCGTGTGTGTGTCCCCCCCCCTAATAAAATCTAAACGGCTGGAGCGATTTCAATGAAACTCGGAAAGTTCATAGCACTATTCCCGGCGACCTCGACCGTACCCTTCAAATTTTGTTACGACTCACCAATCCAACATGGCGGCTGTGCGAAATATTTCACCAGCATTCAATATCTCCGAAACTATTACCGACATCGCCCTGAAATTGTGTACGGTGATAAAGGGAACTACTATAAGTTCACTTATGTGACTTTTGAAAACCTGGTAACTACAAAACCAACATGGCGGCCAAGCGAATTTGCGACTTTTAAATAGACGTTTCTCGCGATTTGACCAACCAAACGCAATGAAACTTGGTACAGTATATGTTTATATACATTGTAATGCACTGACATCTAACTTCGTTCAATTGTTTACATAATCACAAGATGGCGGATGTGCGAAATATTTCACCGGCATTCTATATCTCTGAAACTATTAGCGGTAAAACCCTGAAATTTTGTACGGAGATAAAGGGCACTACTGGAAGTCCATCTATAAGACTTTCAAAAACCGGTTAACTACAAAACGAACATGGCGGCCAAGCGAATTTGAAAATTTTAAATAGACCTTTCTCGCGATTTAATGTTCCAAGCGCACTGAAACCTGGCACAGGAAATATTTATACACATTGTAATCCACTGGTATCTAATTTAGTTCAATTGTTTACATAACCTCAAGATGGTGGCAGTGCGAATTTTAAAATTAAGATTTTATTTATTGTGATGTAGTCATGCGATCGAAGTGCAAGTTTGAATAATGAACCTACGCAATAATTTTCCTTTAATGGTACATGACTCTATGGCCTATAATTTAACAATCCAACATGGCGACCATCCGAAATATTTAGACGATACTGAATATCTACGAATCTATTTTAGCAATCAAAATGCACTTTTTAATGTTCATAGGGGCTATGAACTAAAGTTCACCTATATGACTTTAAATAACCTGGTGATCACAAATCCAAATTGGCGGTGACGCGAAGTATAAATACTCACATGGACGTTTCTCGCAATTTAACCATCCGCGTGCAGTGAAACTTGGTACAGTAAATCCTTATACGAATGTTAATCCACTGGCATCTAATTTATTTCAATTGTTTCCATAACCTCAAGATGGCAGCTGTGAAAAATTTTAAAATCTCCTTGTTTTTTCTTGTGTCCTAACTATGCGATTGAAGTTTGAATGCTACACGTACACAATAATCTTCATGTAACAGTACATAACTCTAGGACCTACATATATAAAATCCAACATGGCGACCATCCGAAATATTTAGTCGGTTCTCAATATCTACGAATCTATTACAGCAAACAAACTGAAATTGTGTATGTTGATAGTGGCAATTAACATAAGTAGGATATATGAAAATAGGCTGTATAGTTCTTCACGGAACTACTTGTTCTTAACAAGTTCCATTCTCTGACCCCCCCCCCCCCCCCAAGTCAAACTCTAAATCCGCACCTGTTGGTGGCATGCTGAACTGCTGTGTCCAAGATAGCGGGTTCAAACCCGGTCGAAGTCGTCGGATTTTTTAAGAGCGTTAATATCCTTCAGTATGCCTGCCTTCGGAGGAGAAGTAAAGCCGGCGGTCCCATGTCATACATTTATGGCATGTAGAAGATCCATCCACTGACTAAACTTGTGTGAAGCTAAATTTCTAGATTAGATTTCGTGGGAACGCTCTATCAAAGTTCCAACGTTCACCACTAGGTATCAGTGACATCTGGTAGCGAAAGTTGGAACTACTTTAAATTGAATGGAACTTCTAGCGAGTTGCATATGACTGTTTATGTTCGACGATAATTATAACTTTACAAGCTGTACCCGGCATGCGTTGCAATGCCAATCAATGAAAGTGTTGGCGTTGAAATTCTGTTTCTTGAAGTGCTTTTGGATACACAACATGTTAACTGCCTCTAAGCTATCGTAAAATGGATTTTCTAATTTAGAACCATTCGTGGAAGCGTGCACAACAACTTTCAAAAGTTTCATCGCTGTCACTCATTTGTTGAATCTACTCGTACACTACCTGTTGTGAAATGGATTTACTAAGTCGAAACCCTTCCCTGGCGTGTACACAATAACTCATCAATGATTCATCGGATGAATTGTATATGCACGTATACGGGGTTTTGTTTAAACGATTCGTGCGCTGTCACTCATTTGTTGAATCTACTCGTGCGCTACCTATTGAGAAATGTATTACTAAGTCGAAGCCATTCCCTGGCGTGTACACAATAACTCATCAAGGTTTCATCGCAATCGAAGAATGTTATATGAATGCAATAGGGGATTTTGTTGAAACGCTTCGCGCGTCGTCACCCATTTGTTTCATCTACTCTCTTGCTACTTATTGTGAAATGGATTTACTAAGTCCCCTTCCCTGGCGGGTACACAATAACTGATCAATGTTTCGTCGCAATCGGATGAATAGTATATGAACGCATACCTGATTTTGTTTAAACGATTCGCGCTCCGTCACTCATTTGTTGAATCTACTCGTGCGCTACCTACTGTAAAATGTATTTACTAAGTTAGAAACCGTCACGTAAGTGTCCACA
Organism: Meconema thalassinum; assembly: GCA_946902985.2. Classification (NCBI taxonomy): domain Eukaryota; kingdom Metazoa; phylum Arthropoda; class Insecta; order Orthoptera; family Tettigoniidae; genus Meconema; species Meconema thalassinum. The sequence goes on along the minus strand of OX336397.1, from coordinate 104,216,746 downwards.
ACATCTCATCCAAGTTTCATCGCTATCGGACTAATGGGATATGAAGACATAGGGGACTGTATTGAAACGCTCCGCATGTCGTCGTTCATTTGTCGAATCTACTCGTGTGCTACCTACTATGAAATGTATTTACTAAGCCAGAAACCTTCCTTGGAGTGTCCACCATATTTCACCGCTAACGGCAGAATGGTATATGACCTTATACGGGACTTTGCTGAAACGCTTCGCGCGTCGTCCCTCATTTGTTGAATCAACTTGTGCGCTGCATATTGTATAGTAGATTTACTAAGCCAGAAATTTTCCATGACGTGTACACAACATCTCACCCAAGTTTCATAGCTACGGACGAATGGTACATGAATGCATACGGGACTTGGTTGAAACGCTTCGCGTGTCGTCGCTCATTTGTTGATTCTACTCTTGCGCTACATATTGTAATATGGATGTACTCAGCCAGAAACCTTCCCTGGAGTGTACACAACATCTCACCCAAGTTTCATCGCAATCGGATGAATGGTATGTGAACGTATACGGGACGTTGTCGAAACGCTTCGCGCGTAGTCACTCATTTGTTGAATACAAACGTGCGCTTCGTATTGTAAAATGGATTTACTTAGCCAGAAACCTTTCCTGGAGTGTACACAACAATTCACCAAACATTTATCACTATCAGACGACTGGTATATGACTTTATACGGGACTTTGTTGAAACGCTTCGCGTGTCATCGCTCATTTGTTGAATCTACTGGTGCGATACCTATTGTAAAATGTATGTACTAAGCCAGAAACCTTCCCTGGAGTGTACACAACATCTCACCCAAGTTTTATCGCTATCGGATGAATGGTATATGAGATTATATGGGACTTTGTTGAAACGCTTCGCGCGTCGTTGCTCATTTGTTGATTCTACTCGTGCTATACCTATTTTTAAAGGGATTTACTAAGCTAGAAACCTTCCCTGGAGTGCACACAAAATCTCAGCCTAGTTTCATCGCTATCGGACGAATGGTATATGAACGCAAACGTGACTTTGTTGAAATGCTTCGCGCGTCGTAGCTCATTCGTTGAATCTACTCGTGCGCTGCCTATTGTAAAGTGGATGTACTAAGCCAGAAAATTTCCCTGCAGTGTACACAACATTTTACGCAAGTTTCATAGCTATCGGACGAATGGTATATGAATGGATACGGGACTTTGTTGAAACGCATTGCGTGTCGTCGCTCATTTGTTGAATCTACTTGTGCGCTATCTACTGTGAAATGTATTCATTAATTTTGAAACCTTCACGTAAGTGTACACAACATCTCACCCAAGTTTCATCGCTATTGGACGAACGGTATATGAACACATACGGGACTTTGTTGAAATGCTTCGCGCATCGTCGCTCATTTGTTGAATCTACGCGTGCGCTACCTATTGTGAAATGGATTTACTAAGTCAGAAACCTTCCTTGGAGTGTACTCAACTTCTCACCCAAGTTTCATCGCAATCGGACGAATGGTATATGAACAAACTATCACGTTACATTGATTTTTATATATATAGATTATATGTTTTAACATAAATATTCATAAATATCTGTTGAGATTGTCACTAGAATTATGTGATCAGGTGCGGCGCAGGGTAGGATATCTCTGATGTACAAGCTCTCTGACCGACCGACGCATGCGCTCTGTGTGCTTCAATGCCATATGTGCAGATTGAGCACCAGTATTCAGTAAAAATGTCACCGAATTCGTTTGAAAACAACCCGCTGTGTAGAAATTGGATTTGGGGATATTATGGTACAGTGTCTCATATTCACCAGTTTATTTACGCGAACATATGGACGGTGCACTTTCGGTAATTTATATAGACATGTTGGATTTTGAGCGCATGCGCGAAGGTATCCTTATCTAATTGGTCAAACAACTGTTTCTTGAGCTGTGATTGGTGGGAGAAACTGTTTCATAATGAAACATTATGTTCGACCCTCACTATTATGTGTCAGATAACTGTATCATAATGATGGTCATTATAACACTGTTTTCCATTATGATACAGTTTCTCCAGCCAATCAGAGCTCGTTCATTGACCAATTAGGTAACGATAACTTCGCGCATGCGCTCAAAATCCAACATGTCGGACTTAAACACAACATCGAACTGTAATAAATTACCGACATGGAATACCCACCGTCCATATGTTCGCGTAAATAAACTGGTGAATATGAGACAAGAAATAGCACTGTACCTTAAAATCACCAACCCTAATTTCTACACAGCGCATTGCCTTCAAACGACTCCGGTGACAATATTACTGAGGGACGGCAGATGTAAACATATGGTTTGCATATGGCATTGCAAATACACAGAGCGCATGCGTCGTTCAAAGCTCTTGAAAGGCAGAGATATAACACCCAACGCTCGCTCTGCGATCACAAAATTCCAGTAGCTGACTCTCAACAGATATTTATGAATATTTATGTTAAAACATATAATAAAGTTATAATTATCGTCGAAAATAAACAGTCGTATGCAACTCGCCTATAATGGTAATTAAGACACTCGTATGGAAATTATAAAACTCGCATTCGCTCGTTTTATAAAAAATACTCGTGTCTTAATTATAGCCATTATAGGCTCGTTGCATAATGTACTATAGTGTTATAATGACCATCATTATGATTCAGTTTTCAGGCTTATAATTGTCAGGGTCGAATATAAATAAATAAATTCAATCGTCAAACACAAACAGACGTTTGCAACTCGCCTATAATGGTAATTAAGACACGCGTATGTATATTATAAAACTCTCTTCGCTCGTTTTGTAAATATAGTCGTGTCTAATTATTGTTACATAATGAACTATGGCGAAATGTAAATATTATATGTCAGAAAACTGTACTATAATGAGGCTCATTATAGTTCAAGTTTTCATTATGATACAGTTTCTCCCACCAATCAGAGCTCAAGAAACAGTTGTGTGACCAATTAGTTGAGGATAGGATCGCACCTGCGCTCACTTCCTTGGCCCCCTATTTTAAATTTCACTGCTTGGCTAGTGTCATAGTGGGGTATTCGAGGAGGCCATAGTCGAATACAAGGTATTCTCTGCGTCCCATGCGCTCTGTTCAGTACATAAAACTGGCAAAATCTCGTCAGATATTTATGAATATTTATGTTCGAACATAAAATAATTATAATTATCGTCGAACATAAACAGTCTTATGCAACTCGCTTATAATGGTAATTAAGACACTGGGAGGAAAACTATAAAACTCGCTTTACTCGTTTCATAAACATACTCGTGTCTTAATTATTGCCAGTATAGGCAATGGAGGAAGAATTTAATATGAGAATAAATACAAATAAAACAAAAATTTTGGTCTGCAGTAGAAATGGCGAAAACCAGACATCAATAGAGTTAAGAAATGAAAAGATACAAGAAGTGAATGAGTTTAATTATCTGGGAAGTAAAATAACGAATGATGGAAGAAGTAGCAGAGAGATATCAAGCAGGATTGCCCAAGCCAAGAACGCTTTCTATAAAAAGAACATATTTACTGCAAGGAACATAAGTCTTGATGTGAGGAAACAAATGTTGAAGGCCAATGTATGGAGCGTCGCGCTATATGGCAGCGAATCTTGGACAATAGGAGAGAGAGAGAGGAAACGACTACTAGCATTTGAAACCAGGTGCTATAGAAGGATTTTGAAAATCAGTTGGAAAGAAATGGTCACAAATGAGGAAGTCTTTAGAAGAGTGGGAGAGAGAAGATGCTTCCTTAAATATTTAAAAAGAAGAAGGAATCACCTCGTGGGCCACATACTGCGACACAATGGACTGATTAAGCTTATAATCGAGGGAACAGTAGACGGCAAGAATTGTAGAGGAAGACTCAGACCGGAGTACATGAGTCAAATACTGGAAGATATGGGTTGTGGCTCATACTGAGAACTGAAGAGGAAGACTGAGAGACGGGAAGAATGGCGAGCTGCTGCCAACCAGCCTCACGGCTGTTAACCACAGAGAAAGAGAGGCTCGTTGGATAATGTACAACAGTATGATCTTGTACGCAGGTATCGCGATACAGACCAATGTCCTTCAGGGCATTGTTATTGTACGGACTAATAGAAATACGCTGAGCGGCTTCGGTGGCGTAGTCGGTAGCATGCTGAGCTTCCATGGCCAAGATAGCGGGTTCAAACCCGGCCGTAGCCGTCGGATTTTTAAGAGCGTAAAAAATCCCTCAGTATGCCTTCCTTCGGAGGGGAAGTAAAGCCGGCGGTCCCATGTCCTAGATTTATGGCATGTTAAAGAACCTTCCACTAGTTACACCTGTGTGAAGTTAAATTGGATAGGTTAAGAATGTAAACAACGCTCTTAGGTTTCTACGTTCGTTGCAAAGAGCCGACTGCGGTGGCGTCTAGTAGTAAAGTTCTGAACTTGGCCTAGTAGTCGTTGACGGTGGTGCTTGGCGGCAAAAGTAGGAACTATTTGAGAAATTCTAAGTTGCAGTCTGTACTTAAATTAAAAAAACAGATAACACACACTAATAGTCATCACAATTAACACCGGTTATCAGACATATTCTACAGACTCCCAAAGTACACGGGGCTACATGACCGCGTTGTCGCAGCCCCTTAACTTACGAACCAACAAACCAATCAGGAATACGCTGAGAGCAAAAGGGAAGCTGTTTAGGATGTGCATTCATTGCTCCTTCCTCGCTACTCTGGTGTAGGGTAGCAAGTGATGGATTCGCTGTTCAACACAACATGACAGGTTGGCAAGAATTACTTTCCCCTGGCTGTCAATAACTCTCCAGAGTTAACAGCATTACTGACAGTCAATAAGACGGAACCAGAATTCAATCTATTTATATATTAGCTCCCATCTGAGGACACAATCGAGGTCTTTCTATCCTTCCTTTTGTAAGAGGAAAAAAAAAAGAGGTAAGAAAACTGAATTCTGTAGCCACCAGTGTTATCAATGGTTTATGGGTTCAAGTCACTAACACTAGAATTATAATTCACTAAATTGTAGTTGTTGTTTGAGTCTTCAGCAGTCCATGGCTCCTTGTCCTGAGCTAATCGTTTTCATCTCTATATAGCTACCATACCTTACATCCAAGGCTATCTGTTTAACACATTCTTCTTTATTTATCGTATGGCTTTTAGTGCCGGGAGTGCCCGAGGACATGTTCGGCTCGCCTGAGTCTGTAGCTGCTTCCAGCGGACACCTTTAGGATGAGCTACAAGTTCCGTTCAATTTCAAGTAGTTCCAACTTCCGCTACCAGATATCAGTGATACCTAGTGGTGAACGTTGGAACTTTGATAGAGCGTTCCGACGAAATCTAACCTAACAATTTAGCTTCACACAAGTTTAGTCTGTGGAAGGATCTTTCATTTGCCAAAAATCTATGACATGGGACCGCCAGCTTTACTTCCCCTCCGAAGGAAGGAATGCTGAAGGATTTTAACGCTCTTAAAACATCCGACGACTTCGGCCGGGTTTGAACCCGCTATCTTGGGCACAGCATGCTACCAACTATGCCACAGGAGCCGCTGACAGCTTGGTGAATGAAGCAATTACAAAGTACACATATCTAACCTTGGTCTACTCTTACAGTTCTTATCCTCGACCCTACCTTCTATAACTAAGTTTGCTATTACTGGGTCCCTTAATATCCAGCAATCTGGAATAATCACAAAGCTTGTGAATGAATCTTTGAGACAACAAGAGTAGATAGTGAAGAACCCCGTGAAGATCAACGCAGGTTGACGCATTCTAACGATATTTACCTTCACGTCCAGTTATAAGCAGAGCCTCCGTGGCTAGGGCGGCCTCTCACCACTGGGTCCGTGGATCAAATCCCGGTCACTCCATGTGAGATTTGTGCTGGTCAAAGTGGAGGCAGACAGGTTTTTCTCTGGGTACTCAGGGTTTCCCTGTCATAATTTTATTCCAGCAACACTATAGCTTGCCACGGTGGGTGAGTGGTTATAGTGTCGGACTACCAACCCCAAGATTGCAGGTTCGCCCCTGGCCATGGTAAGTGATTTTTGAAGGCGACAAAAATCACGATACTCATGTCATACGTTGTTGGCATGTTAAAGAACCCATTTGAATTCAGTAGGCCGTGTTCAATGGCAAAATTAATCTCGGGATTTTCCGCCAACACAAAGTTCCTCATTCTCTACTTGAAAGCGCTGTAGTGTCAAGGAGTTTAGATACGGTAACTAACCTCCTTGACTTTCAAAGGAACGACGAAATTCGACATGCAAGCTACCCTCTGGGTGTCAATTAACAAAGCTTGCACCAGGCACCCGAGGCCATACGATATTATTATTATTATCTCCACTATAATTTCAATTCATCTCTCATTCATTTAATCATTGCCCCAGGAGAGTGCGACAGGCTTCGGCAGCCGGCACAATTTATATCCTCGCAGCTAGATGGGGGCTTCATTCGAGGGCGTATTTAGGAAATAAAATTCGGGGGGGGGGCTGACTATCCTGGAAAATTGTGAGTACTCTCAGGGGATTGTCACCGCAAAATAGCCAGAAATATCAACCAATATTGTAGAGCATATAACTTTGTGTAGTTATTTTAGATAAGCTTCAAAGGTGATGTAGCCTACAGGTAATACAAAAAAAGTTGTAAAATACAACACAACACATAAATACAATTTTATACTTAAAGAAGTTTCTATTATGATCACTGGAGTATGAATGGCATATATCTAAATATTTGTCAATTTACTAAGCAGAAAGAGAAACAGTCCTTTTTTACATGTATTTCTCAAAAAACATACTGTGGAAATCACAGCTTTACATCACAAGACTGAATGCACCCCGTTCCAGCACTCAGACTAGAATTAAAATTTCTTGGCAGAGCCGGGATTCGAATTCGGATCTCCGGGGCGGCAGCGAAGAATGCTAGCCACTACGCCACCAGTTAGTATAATTTCAATTTTAATATTGTTTATAACTTAGCCGATAAATTAAGATTAGGGTACAACCAAATTTACAATTATTTTATGCTCTTACCAAAGCAGCACTTTCTTAATTTTTATTGACTTTTTTCGGGGGAGCTGGAGCCCCACCAGCACCCCCCCCCCCCCCTTATATACACCTCTGACTTTCATTCATTCCATTCCCTGACCCGGTGGGTGGACTGGAAGCAGGCTGTGGATTTTCATGGATTTTCATTTTTTCCAGTTTGGAGAATGGGTGGGGGCAGTGAAACATCCCAGACAACTTCCCCTCTTAGAATTTTCATAATTGACCCCCGTGAAGGGGAGCACAATAGCCCAGCTTGGTAATACCCGAGAAGAGATAAGTTGGTAGTACACATTTTAAAAAAAAATTTAGTCAATTTACCCCCTAGGTTGGTGGTTCCCACGGACTCAGCGAGGGAACTCACCACGACCGCCACTTTGGGAAGTGTCCTGGAGCTTGGAACATCTGGTCGGGATGGATACAACTGCGGAGGTGTGATCAGCACTTCGCCCAGGCGGCCTCACCTGCAAAGCGAACAGGGGCCTCATGAGAGATGGGAAGGGATGGAAGATTTGGATGGATAGGCTAGGGAGAGGGAAGGAGGCGGCCGTGGCCTGACAGTAGGTACCATCCCGGCATTTGCCCGAAGACGAAGTGGAAAACCACGGAAAACCACTTCGAAGATGGCTGAGGTGGGAATCGAACCCCCTCTACTCATTTGGACCACCCGAGGCTGAGTAGACCCCGTTCCAGTCCTCATACCACTTTGCAAATTTCGTGGCAGAGCCGGGAATCGAACCCAGGACCTCCGGGGCGGCAGCTAACCATGCTGACCGCTACGCTACGGAGGCGACGGTAGCACACATACAGTGCTAAAACACTTAGGAATAACAAAGTTATAGAAGGAAGGGTCGAGAACAAGAAGTGTAGGGGTGGACCAAGGTTAGAATATGTTAACCAGATTGCCTCCGATGTAGGGTGTGGTAGCTATGTAGAGATGAAACGATTAGCTCAGGGCAGGGAAGCACTGCATCAAACATTTCAAAAGACTGGTTGGTTGGTTTCTTAGGATAGGGGCTGCGACAACGCGGTCATGTAGCCCCGTGTACTTTGGGTGTGTGTAGACCGGTGTTAATTGTGATGGCTGTATTAGTGTGTGTTATCTCTCTTAATTCAAGTAAGTTCTGCAGACAATAATTTTAAGTAGTTCCTACTTTTGCTACCAAATGCTACCGTCCACGACACCTAGCTTGCGGACTTGGCTACTAGATGACATCGCAGTCAAACGTTGGAACTAATAGAGCATTATCAATTCTAACCTACAAATTTTGGCTTCACACAAGTGTAGTTAGCGGAAGGTCCTTTTTCATGCCATACAACTATGACATGGGACCGCCGGCGTTACTTCCCCTCCGAAGGAAGGCATACTGAGGGATTTTTAACGCTCTTAAAAATCCGACGACTTCGGCCGTGTTTGAACCCGCAACCTTGGGCATGCTACCAAGTACGCCACCGAAGCCGCTTCAAAAGACTAAAGATTCAAAGAACAACACGTATAAGTCCAAATCTCTCTCTTTTCAGACCAAGTATAGGCACTATAACACAGTTGTTTAGCCAGAGTGCCTCTTTGCGGCAGAATCATTAGCAAGCATGAAAGTAACTGAAATTGAGAAAAAACAGAGGAAATTCTTTCGGAAAATTCTAGGCCCCGAGAAATTACCTGACTGGATATACTGAAAATTTAAAATGCGGTCAAATCAAGAGCTGTATGAAAAGTGTGAAGGGATTTCTGTCAGTATGAGGAAAAAGTGACAGTCACTCTGAAAGACTAGACTTTGTATCATTTTAAATGCTACAAATGCTGAAAAATGCTAGAAAACTGGATATGTTAGAAAATTATCTGCATAATACTTATCTTGCTTTATAATACTTTACCTTGTTTCAAATTACTCGCGAACGGCAAGTGCAAACCAAGGGCAAAGCAAGGTCCAGCGCGGGGGTTGTCGCACGCTCACCAGAGCGCGCGGGGAAGTGCCCCTTCCATCCAGTCTAAAAACACTTATAGTGGGCGATGTATTGAAGATAGAGATATGCTCTCGGAGACTTTTTTGTAGAACTTTTCATGCTCACCAATTCTTACGCTCATAGTTTATTGATATTTTTAACGGTTTGCCCAGCGTAAGCTTAAGAAGCGCACGGATGCCAAGTTTGTTTTCGACTTTTTCACTGAAATCGCTACTGCTTGGATTCCTTTGATCATACATAAATTATTTTCTACAGAATCTTTCCTCGAGATATCCTTTACAGAATGGTGAAAACCGCATCAAAATTCATCCAGTAGTTCTCGAGGTTACCCGTGACATCCAAAAATCGGGGATTTTTGTTTTATACTAACGAAGTAGAGATTGTCGGGGAACATATGCACCAAGCGGTACTATGACGTCACACACCTCAGTGCATCTGGGTACATTTCGTCCCGTCACCGTAACGTAACGCCAGACCCCAGCGTAACGACGAAGTCGACAAGTTCATTTAAAATGATCAAATAAGATTGATGTTCTATGGGCATATTAAAAATTGGAAACTGAGAGGGTAGCTAATAAAATTCTTATTGCTCTATCACGAATTGATTGCCGGCGGTCGAGATGGGAACTATTCCTTGTTTACTTGTGTCACACGTCAGTCTGCTTCGACTGGTACATTTGCGCGAGTAGGATATGTCTCAGTTCCAGTAGCCTCAGTCATCGATTAACCTCCGTGGTGTCATGAACTCCTGTGACGCGCAATGCTGCTTGACGTATGTGCATTATGCCTTCTGTCATCGCTGTGTTCCCCGCTTCACCCCGCGGGGCAGCTGCTACAATCAACAACAAACAATGGCGCAACCAGGCTCAGCGGCAATCATTTCTTAAAAGAGAAGATACAAGATACAACCTCCATGCCCCCCAGGGGCTCACATCTAGTGGGACGTGGGTTGACGACCACGGGGCCCCAGCTGAGTCCGGCATTGCTTCCACTTACTAGTGCCAGGCTCCTCTTCGTCTTCTTTCCTGTCGACCTCCCTTGGTCAACTCTTGTTCTCTTCCGACCCCGACGGTATTAGGATATCCGAGGTCTAGGGAGTCTCTTCCTTTCCCGCCTTAATTGGCCCTTGTCTCATCTTTTCTGATACCCTCCTTCTGCGAGGGGTCAGCCTTCTTTTTCTTCTCCTGTTATCTCCTGCCTTCTGCTCAAGGCCTTCAAGGAGGCCGGGTGTGTGTAGCCCCACCACTCCTGGTGCACCCTAGATATTGCTACACCTCAGGGGCTCACGGGCTTGGGAGTTGGCGACCCCGATGGATTCCTGAGCTGGGTCCGGTTTCCCCCTTTTGTGCCTTACCTGTGGGGTGGACCCTCTCCTCTTTCACTTTCCTATCTGCCTTTCTTGGCTCTCCTTCCTTCCAAGTCCCTCAATCCGCATTCTTCGAGGGTTGAGGACATTTCTTTTCCTTCTGTCCTTTATTTTCCTTATTCTCCTTTTGTTTTCCAATTCTTCTTCTAATATATAAGTAAGTAGTTAGTTTTAGTTATAGTTTACATTTCATTTTCATCTTCACCATGACCCAAACCATTAGGGGCCGATAACCTGGATGTTAGGCCCCTTAAAACAACAATTATCATCATCATCATCAAGCTCCATGGCTTCAGGAGGTATATCAAGACTTAAAGAGGGGAAATATTGGACTGGTTGAAGTGTGGGACAGGACAAGATTCAGAACTTAAGTTGCAAGTGTGAAGGATACCCCCAAAAGAAGACTCACTCTTACAGTGGAAGAAAGATTGAGAAGGAGTCAAAGGTTGAAAACTCTATGGCAGGAAGCGAAACGGCAAGGAATAAACACCTTGAAGACAAAGACCTTAATAATTGTTGGGTATTTGTAGACAATAGATGCTTACCACGGTGGGTGAGTGGCTATCGTATCGGACTACAAACCCCAAGCTTGCAGGTTCGCTCCTGGCCGTGGTAAGTGATTTTTGAAAGGTGACAAAAATCAAGACACGCATATCATACGTTGTTGTCATGTTAAAGAACCCATTTGTATTCAGTTGACCGTGTTCATAATGGCAAAATTAATCTCGGGATTTTCCGCCAACACAAATTTCCTCCTTTCTCTACTAGAAAGCGCTATAGTGTCAAGAAGATTAATTAACTAACTTTCTTCACTTTCATAGCGCTCCAAGGACAGATAAATTTCGACATGCAAGCTACCCTCTGGGCGTGAATTAACAAAGCTTGCCCCCGGCAGCCGAGGCCATATGATATTATTATTATTAGTCCAAAGATGGCTTTATCGAATTAATGCTTTTTCGTTTTTTGTTGTCAGTTTAGCCTCCAGGTAGGCTTTTCCCACGGACTTAGCGAGGAATCTCAGCTTTACCGCCTCTACGGACAGTGCTATGGAGCTTGACATTGAGTTGGGGGAGACAAATGGGGAGGCGGGACTAGCGGCTCGCCCTCTCACCTTCACGCAAACAGGAGGCCTCATGAGGGATAGGACGGGATGGGAAGAATACACAAGGAAGAGGGAAGGAGGCGGCCGCGGCCCGACAGGAAGCCCGAAGTTGAAGTGGGAAACCACAGAAAACCACTTCGAGGATGGCTGAGGTGGGAATCGAACCTCCTCTACTCATTTGGACCACCCGAGGCTGAGTAGACCCCGTTTCAGTCCTCATACCACTTTTCAAATTTCGTGGCAGAGCCGGGAATCAAACCGCGGACCTCCAGAATGGCAGCTAAGCATGTTGACCACTACACCACGGTGGCGATATCGACTTAATAATAGTAATAATCAGGGCTCGGATTTTTAGGTGTTAAAAATCGGAAAATATTTATTTTTTATGTATTAATAATAACTGAAATATGTGACAAAAAAGTAAAAATATTTAATTATAATTTAGGTTATTAATGTGAATATCAACTAGAAGCCTCCGTGGCTCAGGCGGCAGCACGCCGGCCTCTCACCGCTGGGTCCGTGGTTCAAATCCCGGTCACTCCATGTGAGATCTGTGCTGGACAAAACGGAGGCAGACAGGTTTTTCTCCGGGTACTCCGGTTTTTCCTGTCAAAATTTCATTCCAGCAACACTCTCCACTATCATTTCATTTAATCTGTCATTCATTTAATCATTGCCCCAGAGGAGTGCGTCAGGCCTCGGCAGCCGGCACAGTTCATATCCTCGCCGCTAGATGGGGGCTTCATTCATTCCATTCCTGACCCGGTCGGAGACTGGAAGCAGGCTGTGGATTTTCATTCATTCAATGTGAATATAAATAATATGCAGTACTCACGAATGCAATTTATGCTATGTCTCACTGACTACTGAGATACATCTTCAGGTTGCCCATCACAAATGACCGACGATTATCACGAAACACTTATTTTAAAGGCGCGATACTGCGGCAATATGTGTTTTGCCCTTGAGGTGTTGTGTAACTTGAGATCACTATTTAGCCTTGATTGCTTTCCCACATGGTTGGTAGAACAGAACGCCCCCATCAGAAGTAAAATTATCTTTAAATTCTGCAACAAACGATAACTTGTAGTTGTTTTTACTTTAGGCATTGTAGAACTGCTTTACACTTCACTGTGCCAGAAATGAACTGCATGTGAGTGACAATGGTTCGAGGTAGCTGGAGGAGGGGGGGGGGGGTTAGCACGTGGTGCAATATGGCTATGTACAAGGAAATCCCCGGCTGCCACAGTGAGTGGCACGGGGCGACAAGTTGATATACGCTGATATACGCTCTGCATGAAGATTAGATAGCTCACAGGTTCTTCCTCGTTGAAGTAACACAGAACAAGTAGTTCCGTGAAGAACTATACAGCCTATTTTCATATATCCTACTTATGTTAATTCCCTCTATCAACATACAAAATTTCAGTTTAATTGCTGTAACAGATTCGTAGATATTGAGAACCGTCTAAATATTTCAGATGGTCGCCAGGATGGATTTTTAGTTTTGTACTATTATATTAAGATTATTGTGTACGTATGGTATTGAAACTTCAATCGCATGATTAGAACACAAGAAGTAAAAACGAGATTTTAAAATTACGCACAGCAGCCATCTTGGGATTATGCAAACAATTGAAATAAATTAGATGCCAGTGGATCAACATTTGTGTAAGCATTTAACGTGCAACGTTTCACGGCACTCGGATAGTTAATTCGCGAGAAACGTCCATTTAAATATTTATACTTTGCGTCGCCGCCATGTTGGATTCGTGCTCACCAGGTTACTGAAAGTCCCATAGGTGAACATATGTTCATAGTCTCTATGATCATAAAAATTTCAGTTTGGTTGCTGTAAAAGATTCATAGATATTGAGAACCGTCTAAATATTTCGGAAGCTCGCCATTTAGGATTGTTATATGTATAGGCCATAGAGTTATGTACCATTCAAGGACACTTATTGCCTAGGTTCATTATTCAAACTTTCACTTCGATCGCATGATTACGACACAAGAAATAAAAACTTAATTTTAAAATTTCGCACAGCTGCCATCTTGAGGTTATGTAAACAATTGAATTAAATTAGATGGCAGTACATTACAATCTGCAAAATCATTTACTGTACCACATTTCACTGCGCTCAGAGAGTTAACTCACGAGAAAAGTCTATTAAAATATTTCAAATTCGCTTGGCTGCCATGTTCGTTTTGTAGATTACAGGTTTATGAATTATACATACGTAAACTTGTATCAGTACCCTTTATGACAGTACAAAATTGCAGGGTGATATCTGTAATAGTTTCGGAGATATAGAATGTCAGTGAAATATTTCGCACAGCCGCCATTTTGAGGTTATGTAAACAATTGAACTAAGTTAGACTCCAGTGAATTGCAATGTGTATAAACATTTGCTGTACCAAGTTTCATTACGTTTTGATAGTTAAATCGCGAGAAAAGTCTATTTAAAAGTCTCAACTTGGCTTGGCCGCCATGTTGGTTTTGTAGTCACCAGGTTTTTGGAAGTCTCATAGGTGAACTTCTAGTAGTGCTCTTTATCATCGTACACAATTTCAGGACGATATCGATAATTGTTTCGGAGATATTGAATGCTAGTGAAATATTTCGCACAGCCGCCATGTTGGATTGGTGAGACGTAACAAAATTTGAAAGGCACGGTCGAGGTCACCGGGAATAGTGCTATAAACTTACCGAGTTTCACTGAAATCGCTCCAGCCGTTTAGATTTTATTAGGGGGGACACACACACACACCTCTCACACACACACACACACACACACGCACACACACAAGGACAAAAGGTGATCTCATAAGCCTATTTTTTCAAAATTGAAAATAGGCTAACAAAAATGCAATAAACTGAAAGATCTAACTTACTGATATTAAAAACTGTAAATATTATATCTTTTTATGTGCTAATAAGTGAAAAGCGGGAATTTATGTATTTATAGAAAAATGCTTAAAATATGTATTTATATAAGAAAATATTTATTTAAAAAATCCGAGCTCTAGTAATAATAATCATAATCACCTCAATGCATTCCAGTTGAATCGGAAGGTATGAATCATATTTCGGTCCATTTTGAAACAGAGTGTCACAAAATGGGCCTATTCTAATAGATTACTGGAAAGTGTTCTTTCTTAATATTTTGCTTTATTATCCTGAAAATATTATTTGTTAGATAAGCGTTAGTCCTTCTTCTTCTTCTTCTTCTCTTTTGGAGTATATTTTCTGTTTATGTAACTTTGTTCTGACATTTTTATCTTCTTCCTGCACATTTTCCAGATTACCAACGTAACGACATTATTCCGTTCCATTAGATGTAACAAATGCCAGTTGGAGGTGTTGTCGACCATAAACATGAGAGAGAGATACATTTCTCATATCTCGCGCGAGGGATTCTATGACGTGGACATGGCTGTGTAATGGCACAGTGAGGCGGTCGTAAAGGGAGGGATCGAATCAAGTCAACTGTATGAGGCGGGCGGGTGCGTTCCATTCTTGTGATGGTGACTAAAGCGGTTGGAGAGTCAACCTGTCAGTTGGAACTCTTCAGTCACAATGTGATTCAAACCCGCCTTGTCAAGCACTACAGAATGCATTTTAATTATTATTATTATTATTATGGTCCTTACTTCTCAAAACTTAGATTGTATTCAATTTGCTTTTGATAAACTCTCAACATGGGCCGAAAACAATGAATTAACACTCAACGGTCTTAAAACTGTGAAAATGACATTCAGAAAAGGAGGTAGACTCTCAAGAATTGACTTCATTACGTATTAGAATGTTCCGCTACAGAATGTATCACACTTCAAGTACATGGGAATCACTTTTCAGACAAGAGGAGAAGTCTGCAGCCTACACGTCAAGGAAGGAGTTGCCGCGGCAAAGATTGCTATTCACACTATAAGGAATCTGAGACAGCTATCTTTAGCCACAGCTATCACCCTGTTTCGCCTTAAAATTACCCCAATCATAACTTATGGACTAGAGACAATTTGTCTACATCTGACGAAGAGAAATTTGGAAGAAATAGTTAGAGTCAAAGCCACTTTCCTGAAAAGAACATTGTGCCTGTCGAAATTCACACGGTCTCGCCTCACCTACGTGCTAGCAAGAGAGCAATTTTTCATCGAAGATCATCGCCTTAACCTATTGCTACCATCAACCGCCGCCTACATAGAACTTGCACAAGAATTCAATGCAAAACGGTAAGACATATGGCTAACGTTCTTTTCAACAGATGTCATGATTTACAGAGAATGGACTCAAGTTGGATATGAACTACGGCATGTAGTGACGCAATACGCCGTGCATGGTTTCCACCACCGGATATGCCAGACTGAGATATTCCATGACCCGGACGATAACTGCACGTGTAAACTGTGTGGGTCAACCTGTGACCGTTATCACCTGCTTTTGTGCTCCAAAAGGAAAGTCTCGTTGACAGATTTCTGCAATGACTGAATGTGTGGTCTTATTTTGGTTATTGTATGCACGGTCATGTATATATTTCTTTTGGCAGTTAGCTGCACTTATTAAATTATTATTGCTTATACGTACATGTTTCGGTGTTCAATGACACCCTCGTCAGCGTATATTGAATTAAAATAAACTTAAAACTAAGTTTACAAAGATAAAAGAGAAAATGGATATCCTTATTAAACACTACTACAAATGTAAATAAAATGAAAGCTCACAAAAAGAATTAGGAAACATATGAATAAATAAGAATAGAATGAATATATTAGTACATTATGCAACGAGCCTAAAATGGCAATAATTAAGACACGAGTAGGTTTATAAAACGAGCGTATGCGAGTTTTATAATTTCCATACGAGTGTCTTAATTACCATTATAGGCGAGTTGCATACGACTATTTATGTTCGACGATAATTATAACTTTATTATATGTTTCAACATAAATATTCATAAATATCTGTTGAGATTGTCACTAGAATTTTGTGATCGGGTGCTGCGCTGGGTAGTATATCTCTGACTTCCAAGCTCTCTGACCAATCGACGCATGCGCTCTGTGTGCTTCAATGCAATATGTTCAAAATGTGCACCAGTGTTCAGTAAAACTGTCACCGAAGTCGTTTGAAAAAACAACGCGCTGTGTAGAAATTGGATTTGGGGATATTAAGGTACAGTGCTATTTCTTGTCTCTTATTTACCAGTTTATTTACGCGAACATATGGACGGTGCACCTTCGGTAATTTATGTAGACTTGTTGGATTTTGAGTGCATGCGCGAAGGTATTCTTATCTAATTGGTCACACAACTGTTTCTTGAGCTCTGATTGGTGGAAGAAACTGTTTCATAATGAACAAGATGTTCAGTAAAGAACATATAGCCTACTTTCTCCTAAATGCATGGGTATTGTTATAACTCTTTGTCCTTTTCAAGGAGTATGATTGAATGTTGGTTGTAGTAGCTTGTTAAAATACAACGTGCAATAGGGATATTAAACATGAATATGAGGTGCCCTTTGCTAGTGCTACCTCTGTACCAAATTTCGTTCCATTCGGTTCCACCGTGTTCGAATTAATAGGGGGAATCAATTTTGACATAAAGATGGCCGCCATCCGCAAACTATTAGGTGAATGACCTATTAGATTGGTCACAGGATGCTCCCTCCATAAAGGTATATAGTTGCAAAATTTGGTAGAGATCGGATGATTAGGTTAATCGTAATTTGATTTAAGCTTTGAACATTCGTGTGGCCGCCATTACGTTTCAGTCAAGATGGCGGAGATATAAAACATGACACTGAGGTGCCCTTTGCTAGTGCTACCTCTGTACCAAATTTCGTTCCATTCGGTTCCACCGTGTTCGAATTAATAGGGGGAATCAATTTTGACATAAAGATGGCCGCCATCCGCAAACTATTACGCTAATAACCTATTAGATTGGTCAAAGGATGCTCCCTCCATAAAGGTATGTTGTTGCAAAGTTTGGTAGAGATCGGATGGTTATGTTAGTCGTAATTTAACTTAAGCTTTGAACATTTGTGTGGCCACCATTACGTTTCTGTCAATATGGCGGCGATATAAAACATGACACTGAGATTCCCTTTGCTAGTGCTACCTCTGTACCATATTTCGTTCCATTCGGTTTCACCGTGTTTGAATTAATAGGGGGAATTGATTTTCACACAAAGATGGCCGCCATCCGCAAACTATTAGGCTAATGACCTATTCATTTGGTCAAAGGATGCTTCCTCTATAAGGGTATGTTGTTGCAAAATTTGGTAGAGATCCGATGATTAGGTTAATCGTAATTTGATTTAAACTTTGAACATTTGTGTGGCCGTCATTACGTTTCCGTCAAGATGGCGGCGATATAAAACATGGCACTGAGGTGCCTTCTGTTAGTACTACCTCTGTACTAAATTTCGTTCCATTCGGTTGCACCGTGTTCGAATTAATACGGGGAATCGATTTTCACACAAAGATGGCCGCCATCTGCAAACTATTACGCTGATGACCTATTGATTTGGTCAAAGGATGCTCCCCCCATACAGGTATGTTGTTGCAAAATTTGGTAGAGATCGGATGATTAGGTTAGTCGTAATTTGATTTAAGCTTTGAATATTTGTGTGGCCGCCATTACGTTTCCGTCAAGATGGCGGCGATATAAAACATGACACTGAGGTGTCCTTTGCTGGTGCTACCTTTGTACCAAATTTCGTTCAATTCGCATTCTCCGTGTTCGAATTGATAGGGGGGGACAGACATTCAGAGTACACACACTCACACACACACAGACACACACACACAGACTCACACACACACATACACACACACAGACAGACACACTTTTTTCGCCCTGTGTTGATCTCATAAGTCTACTTTCATTTTTTGCAAAAATCGAAAGTAGGCTAAAAATAGTGTTATAATGAACCTCATTATGATACAGTTTTCTGACACATAATAGTCAGGGTCGAACATAAATGCACCTTAAAGGACTGTTTGTTAATAAATTTGGTTCGATTACAGTGAATCGGACGTCGCTGCTATATGATGTATCACAGTGTAGTTTAATATTTATCATCATCATCATGATCATCATCATCATCATCAAATTCCAACTCCAGTCGCCCGGGTGCTGTTAACGAGCCCTCGTCACCTTTTCCTGTCCATGAATAGTTGGTCTTCATGGGTCCTTCTCCAGTCTAGCCCTTTGTCTTCAAGATCATCCTTGATTTGGTTCCACCATTTCTTCTTTGTTCTTCCTACTGGTCTTTTTCCTGGGATAATCTTGTTGCAATAAGCCTTTGGTGTCCTCTCATCTCCCATTCTTTGAAGGTGCCCATACCATCCTAATCGTCGCTTCTGCAAATATTTTGTAGCACTGGTATCTATGCCAACCTCTGTCCTGTTTGTTTCGATCCTTACTTTGTCTCTCCTTGTCCTTTGAAGCATTGTTCTTATAAACTTCATTTCGGATGCTTGAAACCTTCTTTCTTCTCTTCTGGACAGGGTGCATGTTTCTACTCCGTAAGTTAGAATTGGGATGTAGTATGTCTTAAACACTATATGTTTAAACATCCTGGGCACCTTATTATCCCACTGTAGTGTTCTAACTTGTGCATAGATGGTGGCTGCATTACTATTATCGGTCGTAATATGACTGTATCACAATGATGTGGTCTAACCTTGAAATAAACCAGAAGATTCCTACTATAGTAAAGCCATCATTACTTACGACTTGACGTTTCAGTGTTAGGCAAGATTTACGTTCGCTAAATCGCGACATCGCGAATGTAACTCGATTTGTTGTCGTGATATATCGATTTGAGTGGCTGGCTGAGATGGGCTAGTTCAAGTGATTTTCCTTCTGACCGTTAGATAACTCTAGGGTAACACTGAAATGTCAAGTCGGAAGTAATGATGGCTTTACTATTCAGTAGTTGGATCGTTGTGTTGAAATTAGCCTCCAATTTGGTAATGCAGTACATAATCTTAATCCAAACTGACCATGTGTAATTTGGCTTGGCAATATCCAAATTGTTTCATACGACTTATACATTGACTGATTGGTCAACACGGTTATTAATTATTAATCAATTGTCATAATGGTTAATGTTGACGCATTTTACTCTTCAGTCAGTCAACACAAATTTGACCAATGCCTGGGATGTACGAGGGAAGTTCAGAAAATATGTTTCCTAATTTTCACCTAGATTACTAATAATGACATGCCACCTTTACTTCATTGATCTGATAAATACTTAATGTATGCATTACATACTACGGGAGATTTTTCAACACGACGGTTGCATTAAAGTGGAAAATACATAACCTAATACTGTTTGGCAAATTTAAAGAGGTACACCGTAATTCCATTTCAAGAATCCCATTTTTCTTCTTCTAAACGTTTTGGACAATTATTAGAATTGCCACATAGCCATATTGGGCATTTCAACTCAAATTCTTGTACGAATTTCTCCATCCCATACAACAAGGTTAATTCATGTCATCGTAATACTGGTTGGCACGTATTCAAAATTGTTATTTAACTCCGTATTGAAGGGGATTCAAATTTTTTAATCTCAAGCGCCGAATTGAATTATTTTATTGATTTTCTAAATTATTTTGTGTATATTTTGATATTTTTTTTAAAGCTTAACAGTTTTACACTCACCATTAATAGTTCTTATTTTCTAACTACTTTTTTAAAATTAGTGTTAAAAGACCAATCTTATATTTAATTAATTAATACTACATTTGTAACATTTTTTTTTGTCGTTTACCCTCCAGGTTGGTGGAACCCACGGACTCAGCGAGGGAACTCACCACTACCGCCTCTACGGGCAGTGTTCTTGAGCTGGGAACATTGAATCGGAAGGGATACAACTGGTGGGATGGGATTGGCTCCTCGCCCAGGCGGCCTCACCTACAAAGCGAACAGGGGCCTCATGAGGGAAGGTAAGGGATGGTTAGGATGGATAGACAAGGAAGAGGGAAGGAGGCGGCCGTGGCCTTGAAGAAGGTACTATCCCGGCATTTACCCGAAGACGAAGTGGGAAACCACGGAAAACCACTTCGAGGTTGGCAGAGGGGGAATGAATCCCCTCTACTCATTTGGGCCACCCGAGGCTGAGTAGACCCCGTTCCAGTCCTCGTACCACTTTTCAAATTTCGTGGCAGAGCCGGGAATCGAACCCAGGACCACCGGGGCGGCAGCGAACCATGCTGACCGCTACGCTACGGAGGCGACACATGTTATTACTATATTTTATTTATTACAATTATTATCATTAATATTTCATTTTAATTTATATATAGGCCACATATGCTATTTAAGTTTTCAATTTCTAATTTATTTTCTTTTTAGGCTGAGGATGATCCCATTGTAGGTCGAAACATGTACCAATATATACAATATATATTTGTTTATGTATTGATTTGGCGTATAATTTTAAACGTTTAATTCTCCTCAGGCAACGTTCATTATCAAACTGACATACACCACGGCATCATGAACTGTACACCTTGCACTATTTTTCGACATAGTCGCCCCCCGACATTGGGACGCTTGTCGTAGCGTGCAATCAAATTGAGGGTTCTTTTAATGTACTCTATATTTGCTGGGATATCCATTAGGCCTAAGCAGAGCTTAAGGTCCAGCAGCCAGTTGCAGAATACTGCTGCCCTGTGTGGCTTAACAGTGCACACACTTCAAAAGTTGATACCCAACTGAATGATACCATGAGGACAATATCAGGCACCATCAAATCGACACCTCTAAAATGGTTACCCGTCTTATCCAACATCCATCCCCCTCACATACGAAGAGAACTAGCTCTTGTAAGAGAAAGGCAGAAATGCCGCAGTAATCCTCAACTGCCCTTACATCAGGCCTGCAACCCTCAGAAACCGAAGAGATTAAAGTCCAGAAACCCATCATGGAAGCTAGGTGAGAAGCTCCTGGAAACACATTTTGATGCTGATGAGATCTGGCATGAAGAATGGTCCTCTTCAAATCCCGACCACCTGGGTTTAATCCATGATCCTTGTAGAGCTCCGCCTGGTTTCAAATTACCGAGAAGGGAATGGACATCTCTAAACAGAATCAGGACAAATCATGGAAGGTGTAAATTCCGGCTTTATAAGTGGGGAAAATCTGAAGACCCATTCTGCGACTGTGGTAATGTGCCTCAGACCAGCCAGCACATTGTTATGGACTACCCAAAGAGAAAATTCAATGGATCTGCCCAAGAATTACATAGTGCCTCTACGGAAACAGTGGACTGGCTGAAAAGTCTGGACATTAAGTTTTGAATGTGTATCATGGATCTGTAAATAATGTATATAAAATTGGAAGATATTATAATGTTTCCTTGTTTTGCCATACGAAATAAATAAATTAATTAATTAATTGAGGGTTGGTTGGTTCCTCAGTTTAGGGGCTGCGACAACGCGGTTATGTAGTCCCGTGTACTTTGGGTGTGTGTAGAATCTGTCTGATAACCGGTGTTATTTGTGATAGTTGTATTAGTGTGTGTTATCTGTAATACATGTAAGGACTGCAGACGATCAATTTCAAGTAGTTCCTACTTTTGCTACCAAATGCTACCGTCAACGGCACTTAGCTGTGAACTTCGCTACTAGATGCTGAGCTGATCATATTTAACGACAACTTTGCTGGGTTGATGGGGACGGAGCCACTATTCCGAGGTGTCAGCGTTCCGGTAATAGAATCATTTTTCATCACATGTGAGTATTCTCCTGATGAATTTATCATCCATGGGGTTACCGATAACTCCGCCATATCCGGTCCCAAGCCCGGTTGAGAAAGGAGGAGGGTGAATGGCTGGTTATTGGGCCTCGGTGGGGACAGCAATACTGAGTAGGTGTCTCTGGTAAATACTGAGAAATGCCCTAGTTGGTAGACTCTGCCTAGCAATGCAACCAGCAAATCCCAGCCCGTAAGGGAGGGGTGAAGGCGAGTTTCCGGCGCCTTAAAACGGGATATGCACAGATAAAGGGGAACAACCCTGACAGAAAATTCCAGTAGGCACAGACGCTGTGAGGAGGCTGCCCCTCCACTGTATTTTTTTAGCGTATGGCTATTAGTGCCGGGAGTGTCCGAGGACATGTTCGGCTCGCCAGTTTGTAGCTGCTTCTAGGCGGACACCCAATGGGTGAGCTACAAGTACCGTCGCATGTGGAGTGTTGTCTGGGGAGAAAGTTTGAATGTAGGGACGAGGAGTTGGAAGGTAGCGGCTGTGGCCTATAGTTAGGGACCAACCCCGGCATTTGCCAGGAAGGAAGATGGGAAACCAGAGAAGACCATCTTCAAGGTTGCCGGTGGGGGGATTCGAACCTCCTCGCCTCCCGGATGTGAGCGACTGCCAGCAGCCATGCCGTAACGACCACGGCTAACTCACCTGGTCCCTCCACTGTGCTAGCTCGCGTAGGGGTGATTACCCACGTCGGGTGAAGATTTTCAAATTCAGAGAACAAACGGAAGAGCCGGACGGATAATGCAGAAAGTGGCTGGCAGACCCGACGCCGAGAGGCAAAAGGGATAGATGAAGAAGAAGTAGTAGAATAAGAAGAAGAAGAAGAAGAAGGGGTTGCCGATAGGCTGACGACAGATATCCACTCTACGTTGAGCCTATTCAGTGTTCAATTCACGAGGTACAGATCTACAGCTTCTCTTTGATTTTCCAAGTTTCTTAATCTGGCGATGTATGGTATCTTTTGATGCACCAAGTTTTTCTAACAGCCTACGAGTACTTCTTTGCGGATTCGCTCAGCGTCTTCCAGAACGCGGTAAATATGCAGTGTTTTCTTCTCCAGTGTTGAAACGTTGGAACCCAAAGCGATGTGTGTCTGGTGGAATTTTGATGGAGTGATTCACTGGAATATTGTTCCAAATGGGCGTGCAGTCAATGCGGATCTTTATTTTCAACAACTGAAACGAGTTCTTGAAATTTTGAGACGGAGATACCCAGCTTCGGTGGCTTAGTAGGTAGCATGCTGAACTGCTGTGCCCAAGATAGCGGGTTCAAACCCGGCCGAAGTCGTTGAATTTTTTAAGAGCGTTAAAAAACCTTCAGTATGCCTTCCTTCGGAGGGGAAGTAAAGACGGCGGTCCCATGTCATAGATTTATGACATGAAAATATCCTTTCACAGACTAAACTTGTGTAAAGCAAAATTGTTAGGTTAGATTTCGTCGGAACGGTCTAACAAAAGTTCCAACGTTCACCACTAGGTGTCATTGATATCTGGTAGCGAAAGTTGGAACTACTTGAAATTGAACGGAACTTGTAGCTCACCCTAATAAGGGTGTCCGCTGGAAGCAGCTACAGACTCAGGCGAGTCGAACATGTCCTCCGACACTCCCGGCACTAAAAGCCATACGATAAATAAGTTAACCCGAAATAGAGTTCTCTTGCAGCAGAACAATGCGAGACCTCATACTGCACGAACAACTATGGCAAAAATTCAGGAATTGTCAGGAGTAGAAGTGATACTATATCCAGCATACAGCCCTGATCTTGCGCCTTCAGATTACTATATTTTTAAATCCATGGTTCATTTCTTGCATGGAAGAAATTTCGAAGACATTGAAGCTGTTGAAGTGGATCTCGCCGAATTTTTCGCATCAAAACCGAGAGACTGGTACCGTTGAGGGATAAGAAACCTCGCTGAAAGATCGCTCAAAGAGAAGAATTGCTACACGCTGTATAACAACACCTTCTCCTTCCACTTCAGATATTCTTCGAGCCGTGGTAGCAGCTTTGTAATCTTGCTTCCTGTAGTGCTTTAGGACTAACCTCCAACTTTGTAAGTTCCAATTGTGATTATGTATCGACACTTGACGACTGATATCTTCTCGCAATATACCCAATTCTAGTCATGGCCTCCTGTAAATAACATTGGCGAACCAAATACAAGCAATTCTATCTTATAAAACACCAAACTCTTAACAAGTTCCAACATTCACCGCTAGGATGTGCCCAACTCTAGGAATGGGTATTCCAAGATTCAGACACCTAGATATCAAGGGAAAGGCTACAGCCGCTTTTGAAAGTTGAGATATTTGAATATCGCGCTATATTGCTTCTAGAAGCAATTGGAAAGAATATACCGCTAAGAGCATGTCAAGTGGCGTAGCGAGTAATAGCAGAGGTCGAGGCTATTTATTGATTAAATAGTTAACCATGGAGTAGAGACTTGAGACTTGGATCAGATTACTGGCACGGCCAAATGAAAGAGAATGCACTTAGTATCAAGTAAATCGGACCAGGGATACCAGAGATATGAGGATTTCCAAATTTCAGCTGATTCAGCGTGACCCTGACCGTTTTGAATAAAAGCCGGCCGACACAAGCATCTTTAGCTCACTTCGAAACAAGCACTTGCCTAGCAAGGTGCCGCTACGCTGAGCCAAGTCACATGGTTGCCGGATCTTCGCAGAAGTTATTTTCAAAATTGTGTTAGTTATAAAAGTACTGCGCGACAAGTGGAACTTAGTAAGTTTCCGGCAGGGAGAATCACTAAGGTGATTGATATTTTTCTACAGACACTGGTGAAATATTTTTATTTCTACATGGACATATGCTCGACTTTGTCTAGAATAATACTTTGTCACAGTCCAGTAATAACCTAATACTTGGATAATTTAGTCCAATTCAGTCAGTTTTCATATTTGTAACTTGATAACCACTTCGATCTTTCAGTATATTGAAGGCCAGTCTATCACGGTGTTGTTCATTAGCCAACGCAGGGAAACTACATGTTGCTTCGCGCATGGTAGATGGTGTGAAGCCATGCCCAGGGAACGATCTTCAGAACAGCCGTTGATTGATTTAGACTGTCAGTGTTTTCTTGTACTGAAAAGATTACCGTGAGTTATGTTACAACTGACATATTTAAGAATAGATCACTTAGATCTGACCCCATTTAAGCAAACTGTTATGGCGTTAACAGAAGCCAATATTAAAATGGATCAACAGTTACTTCAAACGTCAAGAGATATTACCACTATGTCTTGTTAGACGGATTGTGGGTATATAATGGCGGCCGATACAAGGATTATACGTGCTTGTCCGACAGGGCATGTATATGGATAAATCTGGTCCAGACCAGGTTCACTACGCTTCAAGACCATCAAGAAATGTAAGCCACATTTTGAATTTTGTATTATGCCTAGCTAATTGGAACAAACTATTTTTCTGCAGATGACCAACACATTTATTTTTCTTCGTATTTAAATCTTGCAATGATTTACGCAAGACATATTAGAGTTATTATGAGTATTTTCAGCACTCAGAACAGTTTAGGATCGATGACCGAGCATGTCGAGCATTTATTAGAATATTTCATATTTTTGGGAAGTCACGGAAAACCGACGATGTAACTGTAAAAGTTAAATTATTCTTTGTTGAGGAATGGATATTTTTTCCATATTCGAAGGTTCGAACATGTGGATTCTCACATAATGAGACGATAATTAAATATATTTAAAATAATATAACTAATAATAATAATAATAATCCACTGATAATAATAATAATAATTTTCATAATTTTTCTAAATAATTCTTGGATATTATATTTTCTAATAATCATATTTATTGAGAGAGAGCTTATGTAGTAGTTTAATCATTTCTAGTTTGGAACAGGAGATTTTCCGAAGGAGAGTGGTTAGCGCAAGCCCGCATTCAACCAACATTTCAGTTCTGGTTGAACAGTTAATATTTGCAATGAGCAAAGTATATTTTTCAGATAACACGGAGAGGCATGAAACGGGAAGCAAATGATATTTGTATCAAATAGGATATTTTTTGTATTTATATAAAATCATGACGTAAATACACTCGAAAGTGAAATAAAGATTATCATAAGTATGGTAAATTCACGGGTTGAACTGAATGGTAAAATAAAATAAACTTGTAAGTTTATTAATCTTCCAGTGTTGATAACAAGCAGAGGCTTGATTTATTGTATACATTTTGGGAAGAAAATTTATGTGTGTGGAGTAGTTGAAATGCCATTCCCAGGTGCGCATGTTTAAGTCGCAGGAATGAGGTTTTTATTCGAGCATCAATCAAATAGCAGGTTCGATGGCTCAGGTTTATAGGAGTTTTGGAACTACACATTTCGTCGTATGAATGACCCGAAGGTTATTTCTTAAAAACAATCAGTTCTTATTTCAACCTTGTTTACGGATTCCATTTAGACTTTGATTTTTCTAGAACCCGGATTTGTCATGATAGTAGTTTATTCTTCTTCAGAGGAAGACCTTTGCCGTTGTTGTTGGAATATTGTATTCTTATAAAAATAATAGAATGGGCCACTGCCAATTAAAAATAATTCTTTAACCACGAATAATTTGAAGGATGTTTTCAATCCTAGTGCCATGAACTAAATGAATTTATTATGAAGCTACAATTCTTATTTCCGCATTCTGTCGAAGAATTGCAAGTTGTGAAAATTACTAAAATGGCCATGAATATAAATATTTTTCTTAATAATGATCCCAAGTGGAAAATCAAATAGTTGAATGTTCCAACAATTTATTGATCAAGTTGATGATTCAGAAATCATATATTTTGTTAGGAACTTGAAGTTCATAATCGAGTCACTTCTCGAAATGTTTAATGTCAGAAGAACAATTAATTTTTGTTGTGCTTCGCACAGTTCTTCGATGCTATGCTCAATGGTCAAATACTTTTCAGTTGTTATTAATATGTGTACATAATTTATGTTGATTCAGAAATAACAATATTTTTTGACAATATTTTTTGAAACTGGAAAAATAAGTGAAAGTTAAAAATTCTATTAACATTTATTCTACGAGTGTTAATATTATGTAAAAATTCAAACAGTGAACTACGATATTTCCAGTAAAGACAATTAAATTTGAACTGGATTTAATCATGAATAATGAATATTATTTTGGAACACAGTCTACAGGACTAATAATCAGACTTGTGTTTCCAAAAAAATAACTGTCAAGTGTGTTGGGAAAATTTCTGTACATTGTGTAAATAGGATGTGGGTCGCCACACGTGAATGATGCTGCTTTGAGCATTTTTGCAGTCAATTTTAATTTCAAAATAAAATGAGATAATTTTACATGATGTGTTATGCCCAGTTGAATCTCCTTCTATCCTTATTGTTGCATTGAGCCAAAAATCAGTAAAGCATTTTTTTTCATTTGATGTCGTTTTTGCGATTAGCTTTAACCCATCTGGCGCCCCGGGATATTTTGACTCTCGTGCTGACTGATTATTGGTAAAATGCATATGTGGTCGTGCGGACTCCGGTCTAAACGGGCACATAAAATAACATAGAGAGAGAAATGGCTTCGAATGTGGGGCTCGAGTTAGACACGGTCAATCGCATGCCGATTTCAATTGTGATAATTTTTCTATAAATATTTTGGGAGTTGAGAGATGTCTGGTTTGGATGAATAAATTAGTAGGAAACCCAATTAGTGGGGAAAATTAAAAATTTAACTGGGTTAATAATTAGAATGGGTTTGATTATTTTTGATAATGGCTTAACCATTAGGGCGTCAAGTAAATTCAGTAGTAAACGTTCGATGACTGGACATACGCATTATTAGAATCCAGGAGGAGTATATTTGAGAACTTGCATATTTTTCTTGTGATATTGTGGTAAATGTAATTCGTAAAAGTAGAGAATGTTGTTTTTCCATCACGTCGACATTAGGACAAATCTCATTTTATTAGAGTGTTCCAATTAGCTATTCATATTTCTTGTTCTAGTTATAAGCTTGTGTTTGCCAATATTGTATACCCCTAAGTTTTGAATAATAATTGAAAATTATGGAAGAGATGATGAGGATGATGAGGAGTTTGGAGGAGAGTTCAAAAGAGGCTGGACTGCGTGTAGCAGCCATTATGAAAGGAAATACAGAGGCTTTGGAAAAGAAACTTAAAGAAAATTCTGATAAACTTAAAGAAAGTTTAAATGATAAACTTAAAGAAAATTCTAATTCTTTAGAAAGTAAACTTAAAGAAAATTCTGATTCTTTAGAAAATAAACTTAAAGAAAGTTTAAATGAGAAACTTAAAGAAAATTCTGATTCTTTAGAAAATAAACTTAAAGAAAGTTTAAATGAGAAACTTAAAGAAAATTCTGATTCTTTAGAAAGTAAACTTAAAGAAAATTCTGATTCTTTAGAAAATAACTTGAGAGAAAGTTCCGATTTGTTAGAAAGCAGGTTAAAAGGTAACTTGAAGGAAAATTTAAATAGTAAATTTAATTCTATGGAAAATAAATTTAAGGAGAATTCCGAAATTTTGAAAATGTCACTCGAGAGTAAAATGACTAAATAATGCGAAAAAACACATGAGCTCGAAACTTCATTAGCCACTAACGCAAGTTTAATGGACGATAAATTTCGCGATGCCGATCTAAGATCCCAAAGCTTAGCTGATAGGATAGAACATGGTCTTAGGAAAGTTGGTGAAGACATGATCAACCTAGAAGTCAGAGTGAAGAAAGAGAGTAATGAGATGGGAATTCTAGTTGTTCAACGGTTGACAGAACAATTCAAAGAACTTGTAATGGGAGAAATAAGAGAAGGTGTGATTAATGAATTACAAACTGAAATTAAAACCACAGTTGTCAATGAAATTAAAGACACACTCAAGCTGGAGAACCAAGAAGGAATCAAGGAGATTAGGGAATCTTTGTCATCCCATATTCAAGTAATTTCCAAAGATATCCAAGCAACTCAGAAGGACATATCAGATATGACAGGGTCGTTGAAAAGTCACGAGGCTGTTATGAACCAGATATCCACTGATGTCAAGGAGAATTGTAAGGAAACCGAAGCAATTAAGAAAATGGCAGAAGAAAACCATAAGGAACTTGAGGCTATGAAAACCCAAATCAAGGACGAGAAACAGTCTGACCATCTGTTGAAAATGCCAAGTGTAAGGGGAAAAGAACAGATACAGATAAATCTAGGAGCAGCTAGAGAAACTGATAGTCAAAGACAGGATGAGGTCAGGACAGTATTTCAATCCAACCCCATAACTGTATTCAAGAATGTAGAGGATAAGCCTTCTAAATTTTCAGGGCGAGATTCTGTGACACCCGTAGAATTTTTGAGAGAAGCAGGTGATTACCTGAAAGATTCCAAGATCCCTAAGGAAAGACAGATCCGAGTGATAGGGAATTTTTTGGAAGGTCCTGCACTTCTTTGGTTTAGTGCTTTTAGGTCCACTCTAACCAATTTTGAGGAGTTTTCTCGTGGGTTATTGAAAAAGTTTTGGTCCCCGGAAACCCAACAGCAAGTCAGAGCAGAATTATATTCGAAGAGATTCTCGACGTCACAACCTACTCGATACTCTACGTACTTTTCTGGACAGCTTTCTAAACTGCAACATTTAGATCCGCCGATGCCAGATAACGAATTAATTACTGCATTAATACGTCAGTTTCCAGCAGACGTCCAAAGGACTTTGATCGCTGCTGACATCTATAATATGGAGCAATTTGACGAGGTATTACAGAAGCTTGATCGTACGAACGCTCAATTCTTCCATCAGAAAGGAGGAAAAAATAACAACGCTGTGTACGCTGTTATGGCCGATAGTTATTCCCAAACACCTCGAGAGATTCGAGAGGGGCGAGAAGAGAAAACGCCGAGGGAAGATCCCAATAAAAGAGGATGGAATCAGTACAGTAACAGATACAGTTACAAGCCTTATGCAAGACCGGATGGTGGAAATCGATATAATACTCGATGGAAAAGGCCAATGGATAATCAAGGAAGGTACCTTGAAAGAAGGTACTACGGTAGAAACAACTACAATAACAGAGGGAATGTGAATACTCGTCAGTCCAATGAAGAGTTCAACAAGGAGACGAGGAAGAACTTAGAAGAAAGACACCAAGAAAACTTGCAGTTCTTGGAACAGAAGCACAATGAACCAGGTCCATCGGGAACACAACAATCCCGGGGGAAAGGAAACGAAAAAAAAAACTTCGAATTCACAGTAGAAGATAGAATTTTAAACACTTTCACTTCCAGAATTATTAAATGGCAAGCAGAGGATGATGACTTAATTCAACAGAATGACGAACGGAAAGAAATGGGTACAAGAATTAGAATGCCAATCATATCATGCGAAGTATCCGGTATGCCTGTCGATACTTTGATTGATACTGGGGCTATGCTTTGTCTTGTGAGTGAGAAGCTTTATATTCTGTGGAAGCTCAAAGAGAATTTAGAGGAGATTCCAGTATCAGGAATTAAGATCCAAGGAATAATACCCAACAAAATATCTCTGTGTAAAACACAATTATACTTATGAATTACTATTGGAGGACATGATTTCCGACATGTGTTTGTAGTAATGAAGGACATGGCTTTTGACATGATATTGGGAGCGGATTTCATTCAGAAATATCAAGCAGTGATAGACATGAAGACAGAGACGATCAGATTCAAGAATACCGAAGAGATAAACTTCGAGGGAAAAGAAGAGGAAGACATCGAGGGAGATGCTCAATGGTCTCTGATTTTTCATGAAGCTGAAGGAAGAGAAGTCTACACTGAGAAGGAGTCCCCAGAGCTAGGGAAAATTTTGGAAGAGTATCACGATATTTTTGATATTAAACCTGGTGAAATTAAAGATTTTGAATATCGTATTCGTGTAAATGATGATGCACCTTGAACCGTTTTTATCAGGTTCATTATTTTTTGTCATATTATTATTATTATTATTATTATTATCATCATTTCCTTCATGTCGCATTATTGTGACATACGTTTCTCTGTCTCACCTACTGCGTTCAAACTTTGTAATTCTGCGTAAATGTTTCGTCAGGTGGTGAAACTTTTCACCCCTACTGACACTGTGTTACCATTGGTTGAAGCATAACTTGTTACTAAGCTTTGCTTCTCCCATTGGCCCCCTTTATGTTCTGGAGAGGGGGAGTTCTACGACTTATTTTTCCCGAGCGGCGTTACTGCGTTCCTTTTAGAGAAGGTGGCTTCCTTCCCTTTCTGACCATCATGTGAAACGGTCACAGCCTAGGTGTGTCGGGCTTTTCGCCCGTGCCCAACGCAACTAAACGTAAGTACGATTCGATCACTTGGTTTTATCTGGCATGCTATCATTTTTGAATTTCAGTTTATCAATTTCCCTTTCTTATGATGATGTGAATTCGATCCATGAACCCAAGTCCCTTCGCCTTTGTTTACGTTAGTTTAGCGAAGCCTCTGTGTTTATTTGTCATCCCTACCTTTCATGTAATCGGTTTTATTTTTACTCAAATCTCTCAGGTCTGAAATATATGCTACTTTTCTGCGAGGCTTACCAACGCTCTGTATTACGTCACAAATTGATGTGCACTCTTTCGAGGTATCTTTCATTTGATTGTCGTATCAGAGTTTGTTTTTTGGGTCAAGGTATCATTGGAGTAACGGAGCCATGTCTCATTTCGCCTCCTATTTGATCCTTCCCTCTGTTTTAGGAAAAGTGTGTGAGCGATGGTCTTTGTGTTAGTCACTGTCCATTCGTCATGCCTTAATTCCTTTGTTTCTTCGTATGTCGTTATATTTAGACATAACTACCTCTACGTAAGCCTATATTTTACTACAAAGCATATTTCTTAGCTGATCGACCTTTCCTTTCATTTCCTGTCCCGGTAATGTCAATTAATTTAATGTAATACTCATTTTCCTTTATTTTTATGTGTTAATTTTGTGTTGTTTCCTCTGGCTTCGTTATATTACGTAACTCCGTGTCATCCCCCCTCTCCCACCCCCCCACCCCCGTTTCCTACATACGCACCCTTCTCATCCCCACCACTCCCCCCCCCCCCCTTACCCCATGATTTCACAACATCATGAGCTTTTTGGAAGTCTGTTCTTGGCAAGGGCATTCTAGTCCAGGTCATCCTCGTAAGTAGAGGTGTTCTCTTATTCGACTCATCCATACTCTCTATCTTTTTCGTTTTTGTTTTGTTTTTGTATTTTAAATTTTGGTTATCGAGTCGCGCTTACGGTTTAGTTGCACATTGATTGTAAGTACATTTTAATTAATCTTGTTTCATCTTTGTTAGTGCTTAAGTTCATTTATACACTTTTCTCTTGAGATTGTTTTTGTGTCCCCCTTTCTTAGGTACCATCTTTAATCATTAATTTTATTTTATTTGTTATTAAGCGATTTTATACCTCTTCACGTTTACCTTTCATTTTGTGTTTAGATATATCCTTACTCTTATGCGCACCTGTTTTAGTTTACTTTAAATACAATAGTAAATAGTTCACTTGGTTTCGTCCTCTTTCATTTGTAATTTTAAGTTCCCTCATCTCTCGTCCGATTTCGTCGGTCTTGGCTTCGTACTGTAACGCAGTCACGACCTTCACGCTTCTGGGTTCCTCGATCAATTAGATAATTTCAATTCCGCTTTTGATTTGTTTTAAACAATTCATTCGATTCCTTTTTTGGAAAGCATCTTTCTTTCGATCCGGAATCTTGGGCCCAGCACGCATCGAAAGAGACATCCTTTCCCCGCTCCTTAGCGATCCTGTTTAAGGTGTTGTTTTCACTTCTACTGTATTTCCTCACGCCTCTGCTATTTTGTTTAACGTAAAAGCACAAGCGGTGCAAATGGTAAATCAGAGCGTGGTTAAACGCGAAATCGTTCCCTTTAGGTTACCAAACTTATATATATATATTTTTTTTTTCAATTATTACAATGTTGTCTTTCTGAGTTTAAGATACCTGTACTGAATTGTTCCCCCATCCCCGAAGAAAGTGTGGACTGTGAAAGCATTTCTCGAGTGAACAAGACATCCAAAGAATCTAATTCCGAGGTGAAGAGTGCAACAAGTTAGTGAGTACTTCGCAACGCTGGAATAGGACGCATTACGGTATTGTGACCTTTATTTTACTAAGTTAAAGTGTTTTACTTTTCTCCTTGTCTATTGTCATGTCTAAGTCAGAATTCCCACCCGTCAAAAAGGAGTTAAATTTTATGGGCTTTGAATCTTTAACAATGCCCACGCCATTATTGCAAGATACGACACAGGACCTGCTAATGATAGACCCTCCCCTTTTAGATTGCTCCATCGCCCCTGTAGGCACTGTTAATAGTGCTCGCCACAACGAAAATGTTGCATCAGTAGTGAGTAGGTGGGGTTTGACTTTTTCCGGAGAAAACAATACCTCATCAGTTTTTTGTTTTATCCAACGTGTGGAGGAATTGTGTTATTGTCACGATATTAATCCCGACAATATTGTACGTTGCTTACCTATTCTTTTGTCTGGAAAAGCGCTGATGTGGCATCGCACTACTCCGAATTTTTATAAGTCATGGGACGAATTTGTTGGGTGCATTAAGGACCGTTTCACGCCACAAGATTTCGATTTCGCTCTCAAACAAGAAATATACTCCCGTACTCAGGCTCCTGGGGAGATGATCGACGATTATGTAACCTCAGTTCGGCTGTTAGCAGCGAACCTCCCCCAACCCTTTCATCCCAGGGATCTGTTGGAAATTATATACAGGAATTTAAATCCCACTTATAAATACTTCATTCGGCGTACATCCATTTTTTCCATCGAGGACATCATATCGCAAGGCCGTGAGTATGAATTAAATGCACGAGCCTGTTCGAACTATACTCCACCTCCAAGAGCCGATAATACGATTTTCCCCGAGTTAGCCTACTCCCCCCAGACAACACTGTCTAGCCCAGCTGTCGACCGAACAAAAGACGACACCTTACGGTTTAAGCCGTCTGCTCGCCGTGCTGAGTCCCTTTCTAGGAATTCTAACCCAAGCCCTTCTGTGGCTCGTAATTCTTCTGCTGTTTCCCGTGAAAGGACTACAAACACCCCAACAACAATCACACGCAATGTTTCTTCTGGTCGCATAACTTGTTGGAACTGTAATGAACTTGGACATCATTTTAAAATGTGTTCTTTAAAACGCCGAAAATTCTGTTTTGGCTGTGGGATGAATGAGGTCACGACTCGTTCCTGTCCGAATTGTAATTCCAACCAGGAAAACTCATAGGGAGGTGTTCTGAGTTCGACTCCCGGAGCAGTCCTCCATCCAAACTTGACAATGCATCTAATTTCGATGTTGTGTTACAACCAGGAGTCTCAGTAAATTTCGATAATGTCTCGGCACCTGCTATTTTGGATACAGGCGCCACCAGAAGTTTCATCCACCGTTCAGTGGCAGATAGCATTCGATCTTCGCAAAAACACCCCGTACAGAATAAATGTCAGTTCCTCTCTGCGGGATCGTCAGTTATCGACGTTGCCGAAACTATTCTATGTCGCATTCAAATTCACGGATTTTCTTGGAAACATGTTTTTCATGTGGTTAACAATCTCTCCACTCAATGTATTTTAGGAATTGACTTTATGCATAAAACTGGTATGCAGTTGGATTTTATTAACGATTCATTTTGTTTCAAATTTCGCTCAGATAAAATGTTCCCCTTTGAAGAATGTACTTCTAACTACGTTGATGTGTCTCCTGTATTTTCCGTACATCTTCCATTAACTTTGATGTCCGAGCAACGTGATACTCTGAACGATTTAGTTGAGGAATTTTCTGATGTCCTCACAGAAGATTTAGGTTCTGCTGTAAATCACGAATGCCACATTGACTTGAGTGACAATGTACCTGTTCGAAGTCCTCCGTTTCCTTGTAATCCGCCCAAGCTCTTGGCCATGAAAAAGTATATCAATGATTTGCAAGATCGGGGAGTAGTAGTTCCTTCCAAATCAGCTTATGGGTCTCCTGCTTTCTTAATTCCCAAGAAAGAAGAAGGCGAGTACCGGCTAGTCGTAGACTACCGAAAATTGAACAAGAAGGTAGTCTTTGATAATTTCCCACTGCCTACTATTGAGAGTGCTTTTCAACATTTCCACGGGGCCAATGTGTATTCGATGATTGATCTAAATAGTGCCTATTATCAGATTCCTTTGGATGCTGAGAGTCGCGACTTCACTGCTTTTAACACCCCTTTCGGGTTATATAATTTCAAACGTCTTCCGATGGGTGTAGCTGTTGGTGCACAAGTCCTCAGTCGCGTGCTAGACGACATCTTGGGAGACCTGAAGTTCAATTTTGTATTTAATTATCTTGACGATTTAGTCGTATACAGCAGATCTTTTGAGGAGCATGTCGTTCATCTTAGGGAAGTTTTCTCCCGCCTCAGGAAGGCCGGCCTCACTATCAATCCAAAAAAGACCTCTTTGGGCTGTACTCAAATTAAATTTCTGGGTCACATTCTGTCAGCCGATGGTATCCGTGTCATACCCGAGCGCGCAGATTGCATTCAGCAGTTACCTGTACCCACCACAATTAGGGCCTTGAGAAGAGTAATGGGTATGTTCACGTTCTATTCTCGTTTTATCAAAAACTTCTCTGACATTTCGGCACCTCTAAATGCTCTCAAAAAGAAGAATGTGAAATTTGTGTGGGGGCCAGAACAGGACAAAGCTTTCAATGTTTTGAAAGAAGCCCTTATGTCTGCACCAGTACTGCACACGCCTGATTTCGAATCAGCTTTCTTTTTACATTGTGACGCCAGTGATTTGGCCATTTCTAGTGTTTTGAGCCAGCGTGTGGATGGAAAATTTGCACCAGTGGCCTTCGCGAGTCGTATGTTAAATCAACATGAACGACGTTACTCAATTTTCGAGAAGGAAAGTCTTGCTGTGGTATTTGGATGTGAAAAATTCAGGACCTTTCTGGAACACCGTCACTTTACTGTTTTTACCGACAATGAGGCTTTGAAATGGAGTCTTTCTCACGTGAAAAAGCTTGGACGCATCAACAGGTGGATTTTGAGGTTGTCATCTTTTAAGTTTGATATCATCCACGTAAAAGGGAGCGAGAACCCGGTAGCAGACTGCCTGTCACGCATGTTTGAAGAGACCCCTAGGACTCCAATCGAGAGCGTTTCTATCAGTACACCACTTCAAGAAAATCTTTTCCTATTGCAACATTGTCCTTGGTCTTTTGTGGATATCCGGAAATTCCAGTCTGAGGATCCATTTTGCACTGACCTCCGTGCAAAAATTGCAAACAAAGATCCGGCAGTAAGCAACTTTTGTGTTCGAAATGATGTTATTGGCTATGTTCTTCCTAACTCTTCTAAATTTAGAATTTTTGCTCCATTAGCAGTACGTGATATGCTTTTGACATATTATCATGATTCTGCACTGGGAACTCATGCAGGGATGCAGCGCACTTTCCGTAAGATATCCGGTGAATTTTATTGGCCCTCAATTAAAGTAGATGCTTTTGCTCATGTCAGAAGATGTTTAACCTGCCAGCGTTCTAAACCTGCCCAGAACACTCGTGTAGGCTTCCACCAAGCTGGTATCGTCACTCGTCCCGGCGAACGCCTTTTCATTGATTACTTTGGTCCAGTCGTGAGATCAAAATCTGGCAATCAAGCCATTTTAACTGTCATTGATGGTTTTTCGAAGTTTGTTTGGTTATTCCCAGTAAAGAATATCACTTCTCAGACTACTATCCATTTCTTGTCTAGATATATATTTGGAGTTTTTGGTCCTCCCAAGTACCTTGTGTCAGATAACGCCTCTGTATTCCGTTCCAAAGCCTTTGAAACTATGGTATTTAACTGGGGCATCCAACATATTTTCTTGTCACCGTATCGACCGCAGGGAAATCACGTAGAGCGTTTTCACAAAAACTTGAAGGCTTGTATGTCCGCTTTTCACAATGCCGATCAAACCTCCTGGGATACGAACCTACAGTATTTCAGTCTCGGGTTCAATACCTCTTTCCATTCGTCCGTTCAAACTACTCCAGCGGAATTATTCCTAGGCCGATCGCTTGTCGACCCCTTGCTGCTCAAATGGAATATTGAATATCTTTCCGAACCCTCTCGCACTACCTCTGTTGCTCAAAAATGGGCCATCGCTACCGGTCACCTCAAGAAGGCAAAAGCCAGAGTAGCGAAGCGCTACAACTTAGGCCGTCATGATGTTAAATTCCAAATTGGGGACAAAGTTTTGTGTCGTTTACATCCTTTGAGTGACGCTACCAAACAAATTTCCAGTAAGCTGTGCTTACGTTGGTCAACTCCCAAGACTATTTCACGCTTTTTAAATCCTGTCTCAGTCGAGTTAGTGGATGATCACGATAATTCAGTGACTTCGGCCCACGTCACGCAGTTGAAAAAATTTGTCAAATGATCTTGTGAATTTCGCCTCGCTATAATGTTGTGTTTTTGTTTTCCTTTTATTCTAATTGGATGCCCGAGCTCCTTAATAGCCAACCTAGCATGTGAGCCTATTCTGATCTTAATTCGTGTGCTTCCTTTTCATTTATTCCTGTGACAAGACAGGAGACACCCGTGGCCTTTTTCTCGTACGCGAGTGAGTCGTGTATACTTGACATCTCTGTCAAACTATATCTTTGCCTGAGGCCGTCAGTATATACCTGGTCGGTCACTATTTGCAAACCACCCCTACTCCTCTTTTGCACTGCCCCTCGGCTTAACTCCTATTGTTCGACGACAGACAAGGACCCTTCAACACTTCCTGTTTGACCTTGTAGGAATTTGGTATTTATTTTACATTTATTCATGTAATTGACTTTTTGTGTCATGGTTTTGAGATATCATGCACCTTAGTGTCATCTTGATTTTGATATTTATTGTGAAGTCATATATTTTGTTAGGTTTTAAATTGTCAAGTGTTCTCAGCATATCGTGTATTGTCTAGCAACCATCCAGAGGGTTGGCGAGTGACAACAAACAACCTTTGTGTACCTGAGCTAACACAGCTGAGGGTCTTCTCGGAACTCGTTAACGGACCAGTCACCCTTCACTGGGTCTATACATGGCGTTATTTTTCAGCAGCTGAAAAGGAGAGTACTTTCCCTTTCGAAGACATTATGACACTATTGCATATTCCTCGTTGACGCAACGAAAGGTCCTATATACAGGGTGTCCCAAATGTATTTTTTTTAAATGTGATCACGATTTAACTTTGTCTATCTTTTCTCATCAGAGGCTGGAGAGATTTGCAGTCCCGAGGTAACGTCCATCTTGAAGATTTCGACATCCGCATCATCATGAACTAGCAAGAACAATGATCACTATTTAATATATGAACTCACTGTATTTCTTTTTGAACGCAGTACTTTTGACGTTAGTGGCTAGTGTTGACGAGCAATGAAGGGGGTACCACCTTCATTTCACGGTCAGATTAGTCAACTGTTCATTTTTTTTGTATTCTCCTAGAGGTCTTTAGTACCCAATTTTTTTAGTATTCATTTTTTTCCCCCTTTACATATTTTTTTCCTCTCTTTTTGTACGAAAAAAGAAATTTCCATGGCCAGGAAAATTCCTTTTTTTTTGGGAGAGCAGGGGAATTTTGAACCGTTTTTATCAGGTTCATTATTTTTTGTCATATTATTATTATTATTATTATTATTATCATCATTTCCTTCATGTCGCATTATTGTGACATACGTTTCTCTGTCTCACCTACTGCGTTCAAACTTTGTAATTCTGCGTAAATGTTTCGTCAGGTGGTGAAACTTTTCACCCCTACTGACACTGTGTTACCATTGGTTGAAGCATAACTTGTTACTAAGCTTTGCTTCTCCCATTGGCCCCCTTTATGTTCTGGAGAGGGGGAGTTCTACGACTTATTTTTCCCGAGCGGCGTTACTGCGTTCCTTTTAGAGAAGGTGGCTTCCTTCCCTTTCTGACCATCATGTGAAACGGTCACAGCCTAGGTGTGTCGGGCTTTTCGCCCGTGCCCAACGCAACTAAACGTAAGTACGATTCGATCACTTGGTTTTATCTGGCATGCTATCATTTTTGAATTTCAGTTTATCAATTTCCCTTTCTTATGATGATGTGAATTCGATCCATGAACCCAAGTCCCTTCGCCTTTGTTTACGTTAGTTTAGCGAAGCCTCTGTGTTTATTTGTCATCCCTACCTTTCATGTAATCGGTTTTATTTTTACTCAAATCTCTCAGGTCTGAAATATATGCTACTTTTCTGCGAGGCTTACCAACGCTCTGTATTACGTCACAAATTGATGTGCACTCTTTCGAGGTATCTTTCATTTGATTGTCGTATCAGAGTTTGTTTTTTGGGTCAAGGTATCATTGGAGTAACGGAGCCATGTCTCATTTCGCCTCCTATTTGATCCTTCCCTCTGTTTTAGGAAAAGTGTGTGAGCGATGGTCTTTGTGTTAGTCACTGTCCATTCGTCATGCCTTAATTCCTTTGTTTCTTCGTATGTCGTTATATTTAGACATAACTACCTCTACGTAAGCCTATATTTTACTACAAAGCATATTTCTTAGCTGATCGACCTTTCCTTTCATTTCCTGTCCCGGTAATGTCAATTAATTTAATGTAATACTCATTTTCCTTTATTTTTATGTGTTAATTTTGTGTTGTTTCCTCTGGCTTCGTTATATTACGTAACTCCGTGTCATCCCCCCTCTCCCACCCCCCACCCCCGTTTCCTACATACGCACCCTTCTCATCCCCACCACTCCCCCCCCCCCCCTTACCCCATGATTTCACAACATCATGAGCTTTTTGGAAGTCTGTTCTTGGCAAGGGCATTCTAGTCCAGGTCATCCTCGTAAGTAGAGGTGTTCTCTTATTCGACTCATCCATACTCTCTATCTTTTTCGTTTTTGTTTTGTTTTTGTATTTTAAATTTTGGTTATCGAGTCGCGCTTACGGTTTAGTTGCACATTGATTGTAAGTACATTTTAATTAATCTTGTTTCATCTTTGTTAGTGCTTAAGTTCATTTATACACTTTTCTCTTGAGATTGTTTTTGTGTCCCCCTTTCTTAGGTACCATCTTTAATCATTAATTTTATTTTATTTGTTATTAAGCGATTTTATACCTCTTCACGTTTACCTTTCATTTTGTGTTTAGATATATCCTTACTCTTATGCGCACCTGTTTTAGTTTACTTTAAATACAATAGTAAATAGTTCACTTGGTTTCGTCCTCTTTCATTTGTAATTTTAAGTTCCCTCATCTCTCGTCCGATTTCGTCGGTCTTGGCTTCGTACTGTAACGCAGTCACGACCTTCACGCTTCTGGGTTCCTCGATCAATTAGATAATTTCAATTCCGCTTTTGATTTGTTTTAAACAATTCATTCGATTCCTTTTTTGGAAAGCATCTTTCTTTCGATCCGGAATCTTGGGCCCAGCACGCATCGAAAGAGACATCCTTTCCCCGCTCCTTAGCGATCCTGTTTAAGGTGTTGTTTTCACTTCTACTGTATTTCCTCACGCCTCTGCTATTTTGTTTAACGTAAAAGCACAAGCGGTGCAACCTTTTCATAGTAAATTGTATCCGGTAGCGGAAAAGCATCGAGAGAGGGTAAACGTGCTTATCAAGGAGATGGAAAGCAACAATGTGATTGAAAAGTACACTACATCTTATGTCAATCCATTAGCAGTAGTGTCCACGCACGATGGAAGTCTGAGACTATGTTTAGACGCGCGAAATTTGAATTCAAGATTGCTGCCAGAGTATGACAGACCACCAATCATTAGGGAACTGTTAAGGAAATTCCAAGGCAAGGTCTGGTTCTCTAACATTGATCTCACTTCGTCCTACCATCACATTAGGCTTAGTGAAGATTCCAAGAAGTTTACAGGATTTATGTTTGACCAGCAGACATATGTATTCCGCCGTCTACCATTTGGAGTCAAAACATCTGGATCTGTTTTGATCAGAGCACTGGAACAAAGCTTGAGTCCTGAAGTAAAAGAGATAGCAATTCGTTACATAGATGATATCCTAATTGCATCCGAGACTAAGGAGGAACATTTGTTACATCTTCAGATGTTATTCGCAGATTTGAGAAAAGCGAACTTTAAAGTAAACCTTCGAAAATGTCAGTTCTTTCGGAAGGAAATAAAATTTTTGGGCCACATTTTGGATGGAGAAGGATACCGTCCCAATGAGATGAAGATACAGGTGATTGCAAATTTCCCTAGACCTACTAGAGTGAAGAATGTCCGCAGTTTTCTCGGAACATGCCAATTCTTTGCAGGGCATTGTCCAAACTTCACCAAGACAGTTGCACCATTGCAGGAATTATTGAAGAAAGGAAACAAATGGAAATGGAATGAAGATTGTGAACAATCATTTCAAGATGCCAAGAGGTTATTGGTAAACAGTGTGAAATTGGAGTATCCTGACTTTACCAAGAATTTCATCATAGAATCTGATGCATCCACCGTAGGGATTGGAGCTATTCTTCTTCAAGAAGATGACGACCACAAGAGACGTTACCTGGCGTTCATAAGCAGGAAACTTCGTCCATCAGAAAGGAATTATTACACCACAGAGTTAGAAGCACTTGCTGTAATCTTCGCGTTGGAGTCGTGGAAGAAAATGTTGATTGGACATTCAGTAATTGTGAGGACTGATCACCACGCATTGGAGTTTATCTTGAGAACAAACTTTGCCAGTGATAGGATAACTAGATGGTCACTTTTTATTCAACAATTCAACCTAGTTATTGAACACACTCCTGGAAAGTTGAACGTTGGAGCCGATTTATTGAGTAGAGCAGTGGAGTCTACATCTAAGGTTTTTCAAGTTAACCTGACGCAAGAGGATGAGTATACCTTGAGAAGGTTAAGATTGTTGCATTTATCCCAGAGGAGAGACCGACGTTTCAGAAACATTTTTCGTTTTCTACAGGGAGACATGGATCCAAATGATGATGATTTTGTGGAAACTGAAAGAATTTCAAGAGATTTTATGATGTTAGATGGTTTAATCTACAAGTTTGCAGATCCCGACCATACGAAGCTGAGAGTAGTGATACCTCCACGAATGCAAAAACCCATTATCTGGATGGCACATCGAATCGCAGGTCATGCTGGAGTAGATCAGACGGTCAACATGATTCAAGAGAAATTTTCGTGGGAGCGAATGCGACAAACTGTCAGGAACACTATTCGAGAATGCGACTTATGCCAAAGGAGTAAACATATTTCTAGATTACTGAGAGAATTACCAAGGCCTATTATTCCTTCTAAGCCTTGTGAAATCTTCGCGACTGATTTATATGGTCCTCTCCCAAAGTCTAAAAGAGGTATCCGATATATTCTGGTGACCATGGATGTATTCAGCAAATACACAATGTTACATCCAATTCAGAAGGCAAACGCAAAATATTGTGCGAAGAGAATTAGAGACAAC
This sequence comes from Meconema thalassinum, assembly GCA_946902985.2. Lineage (NCBI taxonomy): Eukaryota > Metazoa > Arthropoda > Insecta > Orthoptera > Tettigoniidae > Meconema > Meconema thalassinum. The sequence continues at coordinate 104,174,018 of OX336397.1, read as the reverse complement.
GTAATTCCGGAAGCAGGCAAACCGGAATTCCTTTTATCAGATCGTGGACCCCAATTTACATCTTTAGAATTTAGAACCGTCATGAATGATCTTGGGATTAGACAATTGTTTTGTTCTATTAGACATCCTGAAAGCAATCCAGCAGAACGCGTGATGGCTGAAATAGCAAAATTTTGCCGCCTCTATTGTCCAAATGAACATTGGAAATGGATGGATGTTCTCTCTTTAGCATCCGAATCCATCAACTCTACAATTCAATAGAGTACTGGACAGATTCCCATGTTGCTTCATCATGGAATTAAACCAACAAGATTATGGGATCGAATCATCTCTATTCCACCTGAGATTGAACCAAGTCGTCAGATGAGGGAAACTCTAGCTTTAGACAAGTTGAGGAGCCAAGCTGAGAAAAGAGAGCGCAGAGTGAGAGGAAAGCGTTTTCGCAGACCCTTGCGCGTAGGAACTCTTGTTTTAGTGAAAAGACCTACACCCTCTGACGTGCAAAATCGAGTGTACTCGAAGTTTGCAAGCCTTTACGTTGGGCCCTATCGTATTGTGGAAGTGAACAACAATGGAAGCTACGAAATCGCCAATACACGAACTGGTAACATCGTGGGAACTTATAATGCATCGAATTTGAAGATTTATTATTCAAGAACCAGATGATTTAATGTGTAGATAGGAAAAATAAACATTTTTCAATTTTTATTTTTTGCTAGTTGTGGGGTGGATGTGCCCAACTCTAGGAATGGGTATTCCAAGATTCAGACACCTAGATATCAAGGGAAAGGCTACAGCCGCTTTTGAAAGTTGAGATATTTGAATATCGCGCTATATTGCTTCTAGAAGCAATTGGAAAGAATATACCGCTAAGAGCATGTCAAGTGGCGTAGCGAGTAATAGCAGAGGTCGAGGCTATTTATTGATTAAATAGTTAACCATGGAGTAGAGACTTGAGACTTGGATCAGATTACTGGCACGGCCAAATGAAAGAGAATGCACTTAGTATCAAGTAAATCGGACCAGGGATACCAGAGATATGAGGATTTCCAGATTTCAGCTGATTCAGCGTGACCCTGACCGTTTTGAATAAAAGCCGGCCGGCACAAGCATCTTTAGCTCACTTCGAAACAAGCACTTGCCTAGCAAGGTGCCGCTACGCTGAGCCAAGGCACATGGTTGCCGGATCTTCGCAGAAGTTATTTTCAAAATTGTGTTAGTTATAAAAGTACTGCGCGACAAGTGGAACTTAGTAAGTTTCCGGCAGGGAGAATCACTAAGGTGATTGATATTTTTCTACAGACACTGGTGAAATATTTTTATTTCTACATGGACATATGCTCGACTTTGTCTAGAATAATACTTTGTCACAGTCCAGTAATAACCTAATACTTGGATAATTTAGTCCAATTCAGTCAGTTTTCATATTTGTAACTTGATAACCACTTCGATCTTTCAGTATATTGAAGGCCAGTCTATCACGGTGTTGTTCATTAGCCAACGCAGGGAAACTACATGTTGCTTCGCGCATGGTAGATGGTGTGAAGCCATGCCCAGGGAACGATCTTCAGAACAGCCGTTGATTGGTTTAGACTGTCAGTGTTTTCTTGTACTGAAAAGATTACCGTGAGTTATGTTACAACTGACATATTTAAGAATAGATCACTTAGATCTGACCCCATTTAAGCAAACTGTTATGGCGTTAACAGAAGCCAATATTAAAATGGATCAACAGTTACTTCAAACGTCAAGAGATATTACCACTATGTCCTGTTAGACGGATTGTGGGTATATAATGGCGGCCGATACAAGGATTATACGTGCTTGTCCAACAGGGCATGTATATGGATAAATCTGGTACAGACCAGGTTCACTACGCTCAAGACCATCAAGAAATGTAAGCCACATTTGGAATTTTATATTATGCCTAGCTAATTGGAACAAACTATTTTTCTGCAGATGACCAACACATTTATTTTTCTTCGTATTTAAATCTTGCAATGATTTAAGCAAGACATATTAGAGTTATTCTGAGTATTTTCAGCACTCAGAACAGTTTAGGATCGATGACCGAGCATATCGAGCATTTATTTGAATATTTCATATTTTTGGGAAGTCACGGAAAACCGTCGATGTAACTGTAAAAGTTAAATTATTCTTTGCTGAGGAATGGATATTTTTTCCATATTCGAAGGTTCGAACATGTGGATTCTCACATAATGAGATGATAATTAAATATATTTAAAATAATATAACTAATAATAATAATAATCCACTGATAATAATAATAATAATTTTCATAATTTTTCTAAATAATTCTTGGATATTATATTTTCTAATAATCATATTTATTGAGAGAGAGCTTATGAAGTAGTTTAATCATTTCTAGTTTGGAACAGGAGATTTTCCGAAGGAGAGTGGTTAGCGCAAGCCCGCATTCAACCAACATTTCAGTTCTGGTTGAACAGTTAATATTTGCAATGAGCAAAGTATATTTTTCAGATAACACGGAGAGGCATGAAACGGGAAGCAAATGATATTTGTATCAAATAGGATATTTTTTGTATTTATATAAAATCATGACGTAAATACACTCGAAAGTGAAATAAAGATTATCATAAGTATGGTAAATTCACGGGTTGAACTGAATGGTAAAATAAAATAAACTTGTAAGTTTATTAATCTTCCAGTGTTGATAACAAGCAGAGGCTTGATTTATTGTATACATTTTGGGAAGAAAATTTATGTGTGTGGAGTAGTTGAAATGCCATTCCCAGGTGTGCATGTTTAAGTCGCAGGAATGAGGTTTTTATTCGAGCATCAATCAAATAGCAGGTTCGATGGCTCAGGTTTATAGGAGTATTGGAACTACACATTTCGTCGTATGAATGACCCGAAGGTTATTTCTTAAAAACTATCAGTTCTTATTTCAACCTTGTTTACGGATTCCATTTAGACTTTGATTTTTCTAGAACCCGGATTTGTCATGATAGTAGTTTATTCTTCTTCAGAGGAAGACCTTTGCCGTTGTTGTTGGAATATTGTATTCTTATAAAAATAATAGAAAGGGCCACTGCCAATTAAAAATAATTCTTTAACCACGAATAATTTGAAGGATGTTTTCAATCCTAGTGCCATGAACTAAATGAATTTATTATGAAGCTACAATTCTTATTTCCGCATTCTGTCGAAGAATTGCAAGTTGTGAAAATTACTAAAATGGCCATGAATATAAATATTTTTCTTATTAATGATCCCAAGTGGAAAATCAAATAGTTGAATGGTCCAACAATTTATTGATCAAGTTGATGATTCAGAAATCATATATTTTGTTAGGAACTTGAAGTTCATAATCGAGTCACTTCTCGAAATGTTTAATGTCAGAAGAACAATTAATTTTTGTTGTGCTTCGCACAGTTCTTCGATGCTATGCTCAATGGTCAAATACTTTTCAGTTGTTATTGATATGTGTACTTAATTTGTGTTGATTCAGAAATAACAATATTTTTTGACAATATTTTTTGAAACTGGAAAAATAAGTGAAAGTTAAAAATTCTATGAACATTTATTCTAGGATTGTTAATATTATGTAAAAATTCAAACACTGAACTACGATATTTCCAGTAAAGACAATTAAATTTGAACTGGATTTAATCATGAATAATGAATATAATTTTGGAACACAGTCTACAGGACTAATAATCAGACTTGTGTTTCCAAAAAAATAACTGTCAAATGTGTTGGGCAAATTTCTGTACATTGTGTAAATAGGATGTGGGTCGCCACACGTGAATGATGCTGCTTTGAGCATTTTTGCAGTCAATTTTAAATTCAAAATAAAATGAGATAATTTTACATGATGTGTTATGCCCAGTTGAAGCTCCTTCTATCCTTATTGTTGCATTGAGCCAAAAATCAGTAAAGCATTTTTTTCATTTGATGTCGTTTTTGCGATTAGCTTTAACCCATCTGGCGCCCCGGGATATTTTGACTCTCGTGCTGACTGATTATTGGTAAAATGCATATGTGGTCGTGCGGACTCCGGTCTAAACGGGCACAAGGTGTCAGTGACAGTGGCATCTGGTAGCCAAAGTTGGAACTACTTGAAATTTGAACTTGATGGGAGCCTACGGGCGTTCAATTGAAATACCCTGCTATGGCCATTGGCTGCAATTTATTTTATTTTATTAATCCAGCCAATGACCATGTATTTTCTTTTCAGGACGGCCGAGGTGGGATTCGAACCCACGCTCTTCTGATGCCAGCGAGTCACGAGGTGTGCTTTAGCGCTGCAATTTATATACAGGGTCCTCGAATCAGGTTGCAGCAATTTCAAAATAAATCATGTCTCCTGTTGTAAGTGAGATAAATTAATATTTCGACCTTGAAACTAATCAGGAACTCATCGAGTTTTAGCTTTAGATGTGACTGTACTCAGCCCGTGACCTTCAGCCATGCGCAGAATGAGTGCGCAACAGGAAGCTGCCATGCCATTGTTTCAGTAGTGAGTGTTTATTTATTTATCGTATGGCTTTTAGTGCCGGGAGTGTCCGAGGACATGTTCGGCTCGCCTGAGTATGTAGCTGCTTCCAGCGGACACCCTAAAGGGTGAGCTACCAGTTCCGTTCAATTTCAAGTAGTTCCAACTTTCGCCACCAGATATCAATGATACCTAGTGGCGAACGTTGGAACTTTGATAGAGCGTTCTGACGAAATCTAACCTAACAAATTTTGCTTTACACATGTTTAGTCTGCGAAAGGATCTTTTACATGCCATAAATCTATGACATGGGACCGCCGGCTTTACTTCCCCTCCGAAGGAAGGCATACTGAAGGATTTTTAACGCTCTTAAAAAAAATCCGACGACTTTGGCCGGGTTTGAACCCGCTATCTTAGTAGTGTTATAACTGCTCAGCGCATTTTCCAACGTGTTTATGGTAGAGATTCCTCTCATGCTAATAGCATTAGACGGTGGTAGGAACAGTTTCAGGAAACTGGCATCGTTGTCGTGAAGAAGTCCCCCGGACGCCCTATAACGAGTGACAGACCAAGGGAGCGCACATAGAAACATTATAATGTATTAAAAACCTTTTGAGTGGGTGAATTTAACAAAAATAATACTCGTTTTAGTATCTCAAATTGTTCTTGAGCTATAATTTTTCGAAATTGCTGCAACCTTTTAGAGATGACCCTATGTAATAAATCTATATTCTGGAGAAATGTTTTACTTGCCTGAGCCAACCTTCTTTTAATATCCTCTTTGCTTCGTCCATCACTGGTTATTAATTGAGTAGTCCAGTTTCAAAACTGATAATCTGCATTTTTTTTTGTAAAAATGAGTTAGGCGCAGAATCTGAGTAATTGGATCTATATCCCCGTTCTGTGAGAAAATTGGAAACATAACTTATCATTTGACACCCTTAATGGCATGCGGAAATATCGATTTGGTTTCAAAACAGTCATCTACACTACTCATTCGGTTTCAAAACTCATCATTTACATTCCCGGAGTATGCTTTCAAAAGTGTTCATCTGCAATGTTGTAGCAAGAAGATATCAATATACGGAATCAAAACTTATCTTCATCGAAATACATGTATAGTAAATTTCTTTAGATGAGTATATTTTAGAGAAGCTGTTGGTAATTCTGAGAAATTTAGGCGCGAATTATCACTCCATTGTCGACTGAAATCATTTGTGATTACACGATGGAGGCAGATGCAGAAATTGAAGTACGTCAATCTTTATTTGGTATAAGACCCGCAGAACGTAGGAAGGGGAGAAAGAAACAACCAGACCCCAAAGAGTGGATAGTGAATCAGAAAAAGCGAATCAGGTAAGTCTTTAAAACTTTTTTCTTTGTGTTACAGTGATATCCTAACCTCAGATAATGATTCCATATTATCGTTGTTCTATGGCTCTCGTTTGTCAATTTTTAAACTTTTAATGTATTTTATTTATTAACTATTTCAGACACTCTTCAAGCTTCCTTCCTGAACTTCCAACATGTGGCCATGAAAGCAAGAATAGTTTCAACTTCAAGAGTCTGACTATGCAAGATGTACGACGCTTTCATCAGGCATTTTACAAAACCTTCGACAAAATTGAGCAAGATAACTTCATTTTTATGCACACAAGACGTACAGTTCCAAAACGAATACTGACACGTAAGGACGGAAATAACAGTAAACCGAAAAGTGTGAGTATTGCTTATTATGTTCCTTGCTTGAGGCATAGATCAGGACACAGTGAAGTACAAGTATGTAAGAATACCTTTGTAAAGATCCTTGGAATTTCCAAATTCAGGGTACACAAACTCTGCAAAGAACATCATTTAACTGGTGCCACGCCGAAAGAAAACCGGGGAGGTGATCATAGATCTAAAGTGTATGAATCTAGAAAGGTGAAGGTCAGAAGTCATATTGAATTTATCGTACCTCTCGAGTCACATTATTGTCGAGCAGGCTCCAAACGTCAATATCTGCCTAGTGATCTTTCTATTGTGAAACTGTGGAAACTTTATAATGAGAGTGTTGAAGATGATTTGAAAGTTCGATATGATTACTATCGGTCAATATTTTGTTTAGAATATAATATCAGTTTTGGTTCACCATCAGTTGACGAATGTTCCAAATGTATTGAGTTGAAGGAAAGACTGAAAGTTGAAAAATGTGATAGTGGCAAAAAAGACTTCAAATTAGAATCCTTTTTCAAGTTACTTCAAAGGGAACCAGAGAACACGATTACATTTTCATTTGATTGCCAAAAGAATCTCGTACTGCCTAAAATCCCAGATCTAAGTGCATACTACTGTCGGCGGTTATACCTTTATAATTTTACCGTATGCCAGGGTTCTTCCAAGCCCTCCTTGAACATGTTAAACACATACATTTATACCTGGACTGAACTAGATAGCAGGAAGGGATCAAACGAGGTAGGTTCATTTACATACCATCGTTTAAAGAATACAACATTTCAGGCTAATGTAGAAACTATACGCATGTTTGCCGACGGCTGTGCTGGCCAGAATAAACATTCGATAGTCCTAGGAATGGCTGCAGCTTGGCTTTACCAAAATGCTCCAGAAACAATTAAACATGTCGAGTTTATTTTTCCTGTCCCATGGCATTCTTACATGCCACCAGACCGAGTGTTTGGTCACCTAGAAAAGATCATAAGAAAGAAAAATGTTATTGCTGATCCCATGGAATATATCAGCATATTTGAATCATATGGTCAAGTGTCCAAAGCAAATGATGTTGTAATATACGACTGTAAAACCGCTATAAGAGACGTAATGGAGCCACCAAATCTCTGGCACTTTAAATTTGCAGAAGCAAAGCGTTTCTGCTTAACCAAATCCAAGGGCAAAGTCCAAGTACTCATTAGAGGAGAACATGCATACAATATGGACTTTAACAAAGCAAAGAGCACCTGTAAACCATCCAAGAGCATTGCTGACAACAGACCTAATCCAGTTTTTTTAGGATGTCAACCGAACGTCAAGAAAATGAAGGATGTGGAAAAGCTGCTGATAAAACATTATGGCAACAACTGGAGGGACCTGAGTAATCTCGCATTCTACAAGTACGCCTTGGGGAGAACAGCGCAAGATCACCCTCTATCAGACGTGATAAGGAGGGAGATCTCCCAATGATTGATGCTAGTTTTCAAGTTTGAGTTGTTCAATGGTATCGTGACCCTTCTTTCATGTTCTTCAAGGAAATTGTGTTATATGCTTCCTAATAATACTAAACAATGTTAAAAATTATCAAAACTGTGCTTAATAATACAAAATCAGTGTATTGTAGGGACCTGAGTGGGGACCCTCTACAATGTAGTGTTAAGGGGGAGGAGAAAAGGGAATTTGGGGGAATGCTGGAGATTAGCGTGTAGGGAAAGGGGGCGTTGGAGCAGTCCAAGAGCGTGGACGGGCTCGAAAAGGAGAACTCCCAATGGTGCTGTCTGGTCGGGTAGTTCAAGGGAGCGGTCTCGGAGTTAAGGGCTGCAAGACGTTCTGAGCAGCTGAGTGGCTGCTACTTGGAATAATGCAATCGTGGGCGCGGCTCGCGCTAATATCGAGACAAGTAAAGAGTGACGGACTACAGGCGTCACGGTGCAATCAATTAAGTGTTCCCTGAATCCTACCGGGGACGGGGGATGAAGGGTAGGATCTTAACACTAAGCAAATAAACTAGATGACCAGATACTTTAATTGGTACTTCCAACTGGGAGTACTTCTAGAAATTGCAGAGCAGTTATTAAACTTGATGCTATCACAATTCAAACAATAAGGGGCGAAAGTGTGACTGTGTGCGTGAGGAGTGTAGATCGCTGAGACACTTACCCTTTCGCGGAGCGGCGTTCAGCAGTGGTCTGACACAAGATGACAATGAGGCAGACTGACCCCGAGTTACCTCACCTCCACAGTTTTGTAACCTTTTATTGGTGAGAGTGCATAATTACACTTTTCACAGGATGTGAGGAGCTGGCCGGGGGTCGTTGAAGTCCAAGTTGCAGGGTCATTGAAGGTTGTTGCTATGAGATGTGTAGTGGAATTTCTATAAGGCATGTATGTGGGGATGGATGTATTTGTAAATAATAGAGGGATGGGGGTGCATCCCCCGGATGCAACAGTATATTAAAGATTATTTTATTATTCATTGGTCATCATGTTCATACCGCTGTTTCAAAACTGATCATCCAACACGTACCATTACAAAACTTATCATCTACATATTTCATTTTCAAATTTAACCTATTTCCACAGCTTTCATTAACCTGACAAAGATTCAGTAGTTATTTGGAATGACAAGATATCAAACCATACCAAATGTTCGGCCACTGCATCTTAGGTTCGCTCTCGAACAGTTTTTCGCCTCTCCTGTAAAATTGGCTGGTTGGTTGGTTCCTCAGTTTAGGGACTGCGACAACGCGGTCATGTAGTCCCGTGTACTTTGGGTGTGTGTAGAATCTGTCTGATAACCGGTGTTAATTGTGATGGCTGTATTAGTGTGTGTATCTGTTTTTTAATTTAAGTACAGACTGCAACTTAGAATTTTTCAAATAGTTCCGACTTTTGCCGCCAAACGCCACCGTCAACGACTACTAGGCCTAGTTCAGAGCTTAGCTACTAGACGCCACCGCAGTCGGCTCTTGGCTACGAACGTAGAAACCTAAGAGCGTTGTTTACATTCTAAACCTATCCAAATTAGATTCACACTGGTGTAATTAGTGGAAGGTTCTTTAACATGCCATAAAACTATCACATGGGACCACCGGCTTTACTTCCCCTTCAAAGGAAGGCATACTGAGGGACTTTTAACGCTCTTAAAAATCCAACGGCTTCAGCCGGGTTTGAACCGGCGATCTTGGGCATAGAAGCTCAGCTTACTACCGACTACGCCACCGACGCTGTAAAATTGGTAAAACGTTAGATGATCAGTTTTGAAACTGGACTACTCAATTTTGTTTCCTAACTAACAGAAGTCTTCCACTTCCTTCATCTCTTCACGTGCCAATTTAACGTCCGCTCAGACCACAGGATTATATATTTGGCTGAACTAGGATTCGAATCCGAACTCTCGGGATGTGGAGTCACAATACGACAGTTGATATTTCCGCTCTACTGTTCTATGAAGGTGTAAATACCTTCAGTGAATCAATAAACCCTTCCTGTTGGTATTCCGAGCACGTTCTCGACACCCTGGACTGGAATTAAACCCACATTGTTACCGCAGCGTGGTTTAATGTGCTTCGTGCTCAGGTGTAAGATTCCATTTCATTAAATCTAGGTTGTGCATCCAGTGCTTCACCTAGGAACGGTGTTACCAACTTGATGAACACTTCAAGTTCTTCCCCCACACTGACAAACATCGAACCATATAGTCCAGTCAATATTGTTGTTGTCTTCAGTCTTTCGACTGTTTTGCTGTAGAGCTCCATGCTTTCCTAACATGAGCTAATCGTTTCAACTTTGCTACCACACCCTACATCGGAAGCAATCTGTTTAACATATTCTAACCTTGGTCTACTTCTACATTTCTTATCCTCTACACTTCCTTCTATAACTAAGATTGCTATTCCTGGGTGCCGTAGTACGTGTCCTACCAACCTATCTCATCTCTTCATTAGCAGTCGCCAGAAGCATCTCTCCTCTCCAACTCGTCTTAATACCTCTTCATTCGATACACTATCTACCCTTCTGATCTTCATCATTCTCCTGTAACACCACATTTCGAACATTTCAATTCTTCTCTTTTCTGCTGCTCCACTAGTCCAAGTTTCACTTCCATCGAGTGCCACGCTCCAGACAAAGGCTTACCAAAATGACTTTCTAATAAGTTATCTAAATCTGGTATATTCGATGGCAATAGATTCCATTTCTACAGAAATGCTTTCCATGCTTGAGCCAACCTACTTTTATATCCTCTTTGCTTCGTCCATCACTGGTTATTTGTTTCCTAACTAACAGAAGTCTTCCACTTCCTTTATCTCTTTTCCTGCCAATTTGACATCCGTTCAAACCACAGGATTATATATTTGGCTGAACTAGGAATCGAAACCGACATCTCTGGATGTGAAGATATCCCCCAGGAGCTCACAATTTGTGGGACGGGTTTTGGCGACCACGGGACCCCAGCTGAGTCCGGCATTGCTTTCACTTACCGGTGCCGGACTCCTTTCAGTTGTCTTTCCTCTCGGCCTCCCTTGGTCAACTCTTGTTCTCTTCCGACTCCGACGGTGTTAGGGTATCCGAGGCCTAGGAAATCTTCCTCTTTCCCGCCTTAAATGGCCCTTCTCTCATCTTTCCTGATACTTTCATTCTTCGAGGGATCAACCTTCTTTTTCTTTTCATTATATTTCTTTTTCTCTTTAAGATTCCTGCACTGTTTCGTGAATTGGCCCCCCGTGTATCTAAATTATATTTTGTAAGTCCTTTTCCCTCCAAATTCCCTTTTGTGAGTAGTTTCAATCTAAATTGCATTTTGTAAGTATTTTCAATCTTAATTGCATTTTGTAAGAATTTTCAAACTTAATTGCATTTTATAAGTATTTTCAAACTTAATTGCATTTTGTAAGTATTTTCAATCTTAATTTCATTTTGTAAGTATTTTCAAACTTAATTGCATTTTGTAAGTATTTTCAATCTTAATTTCATTTTGTAAGTATTTTCAAACTTAATTGCATTTTGTAAGTATTTTCAATCTTAATTGCATTTTGTAAGTATTTTCAAACTTAATTGCATTTTGTAAGTATTTTGAATCTAAATTGCATTTTGTAAGTATTTTCAAACTTAATTTTATTTTGTAAGTATTTTGAATCTAAATTGCATTTTGTAAGTATTTTCAAACTTAATTGCATTTTGTAAGTATTTTGAATCTAAATTGCATTTTGTAAGTATTTTGAATCTAAATTGCATTTTGTAAGTATTTTCAAACTAAATTGTATTTTGTAAGTATTTTCAACCTAAACTACATTTTATGCGTTTATTTCAATCTAAATTGCTTTTATAAGTATTTTCCATCTAAATTACCCTTTGTAAGTATTTTCAATCTAAACTACCTTTTGTAAATTATATTTTGTAAGTCTTTTTTCGTCCAAATTCCTTTTTGTGAGTAGTTTCAATCTACATTGCATTTTGTAAGTATTTTCGATCTAAACTCCATTTTGTAAGTATTTTCAATCTTAATTGCATTTTGTAATTATTTTCAATTTCAATTGTATTTTGTAAGTATTTTGAACCTAAACTACATTCTATGCGTTTATTTCAATCTAAATTCCTTTTATGAGTATTTTCCATCAAAATTACCCTTTGTAAGTATTTTCACTCTACATTTTGTGCGTCGATTCAATCTAAGTTCACTTTTTGTAAGTATTATCAATCTACCATGGTCTCCGTTATGGTTTCCATTTCATAGTCATTTTCGCTATCACGCAGACCATTAGGAGCCGATAATCTAGATGTTAGGCACCTTAAAACAACAATCATCCTCATCGTCATTATCTTCCACCACACTGAGAAACATCGAACCACGTATAGTCCAGTCAATATAGACCTGATCTTGCAAAAGGTTATGTAGTTCTAATTTTTTAAAATATGTTGTTTGGACATCTGCCAAAATTTAAATAGTACATTATGCAACGAGCCTATAATGGCTATAATTAAGACACGAGTATTTTATAAAACGAGCGTACGCGAGTTTTATAATTTCCATACGAGTGTCTTAATTACCATTATAGGCGAGTTGCATACGACTGTTTATGTTCGACGATAATTATAACTTTATTATATGTTTTAACATAAATATTCATAAATATCTGTTCAGTCACTACAGTAGAATGTTGTGATCGGGTGCTGCGGTGGGTAGTATATCTCTCTTGTCCAAGCTCTCTGGACAACCGACGCATGCGCTCTGTGTGCTTCAATACCATATGTTCAGATTGCGCACCAGTATTCAGTAAAACTGTCACTGAAGCCGTGTCAAAATCACGCGCTGTGTAGAAATTGGTTTTGGGGATATTAAGGTACCGGTACAGTGCTATTTCTTGTCTCATATTCGCCAGTTTATTTACGCGAACATATGGACGGTGCTTATTCCATGTCGGTAATTTATTATAGTTCGATGTTGTGTTTATGTCCGACATGTTGGATTTTGAGTGCATGCGCGAAGGTATCGTTACCTAATTGGTCAATGAACGAGCTCTGATTGGCTGTGTAACATTTTTAAAAGTCCTTAACTGTGGTGTTGACAATTGTAAAGGTTCTATTTAACAAACATAATAATAATAAATAATATACACTGTGGTGTGACCTTACCTGTGATAGTGTAATATAATAAGTGTTGTTGAGCGCCAGATTCCTATTTAAGACAGTGAATCGAAATTTATTAATTAATCCTCGGCTATCAGCAGTAGAGTGGAGACCACTTACCCGGGCCGTAGTGTAACTTAGTTGACTAACCATTCAGTATTTATTTAAGGAGCATGATTGAATTTGCCTATAGTATTTACTAACCACTATGAAAGAAATAGGCATTACGTTGAAGAGAATGAATTTATTGACTCAAGAACAAAATATTAATAAAACAGAACAGAATAGTGATAGTCACACAATTGAATTTAAAATTACTCAATGCGGCAATTAATTTAAAAGGAACTGAACATTTAAAATGAATTGAAAGTTAATTGAAGTTAAATTATAATAGAGACGATAGTTTTATTTAATTGTTTGCTCACCCATTCGAAGATTCGTCATAATTAAGAAATGATCGATGATCTCGATGTTACGTCGCACATGTTTAAAAAATGATGTGATATCTCAATTACTACGAAATATCCTCATTAAATACGTTGCCATCTGTAGAAAGACTCTTGATCAGGGATATTACCCATTATGTATTAATATAGATGTCGGCAAGACATTGTACTTTGCCCACTCTGTTTGCTCAGTTCATTAAGACCCAGAGAGCAAGGTTACCACTTCCTCCCTTCATTGATAGCTATTGATGAATGCCACTCTTGTCCGATGTCGCAGGTACAAATACTAATGACTTCCTTGTCACGTGGTGTCACAGCTTCCCTCTCTTATTATCCTTCTCCATTCTTGACTCATAACTTGCAGCTTTGACGCGTATATGGCCTACAGTAGTGACGTATTGGTTACACCATAGTTGAAATATAATGTTCCAATCCTTCTCGAAGGAACTAGATTGTGCGCACGTGATGGTTACTCATATTGGGTTTCTTTGCATCTCGAAAATGACGCAGTTTGCTGTGGTGAAATTATTACTACGTCGTTCAGTTTGTGACGCATTGGGTTGATCCTATTTGGCAATCTTGTTGCATTATATATTTTACTTCGTCTCTTTACAAATAATTGTTAATAAAAATATTTCTGACTATAATAATAAAAACCGCTTACAATTATCTGATATAAAAATCATCTCATGGATGTACTAATTAATAATAATAATAACATGATAAATGAATAACCCTTTAAATATAATAAGTATGGGATCGAATCGTTACAATCGCCCCTAAGATAAATAATTTAAATGACATTTCACATTATTTCTCTTACCCCATCCAACATTAAAAAAAACTATAAATTTAAATATTATAACCCCCAAAAAGACAACATACAATATACTCTTCATCAATACACAAAAATATACAAGAACATACTCTTTTCACTTTACATATTTGTACTATCATTTCTCATTCTTCCAAATGTTCATAATGTTCATTCTTCTTTATATATGTTGTAAAAAAAATATACATAAATGTATTCTTCACAAAAAATTCATATTTTAACTTTCATTCATCTTATTCTTCCAAATGTTCTTAATGTTCATTCTTCTTTATATATATATACTGTAAAAAAATATACATATAATGCCCTTCACTTTACATTCTTCGAAGTAATTACTTCGTTGCACACGCATATCACTGCACGCGATGTGGTGATACAATCAACATAATATCCCTTTCGTCTCTATAAAGGGATTACTCAAATGCAGTAAAATTTCAATAATTGAAGAAAAAAAATAACTTAGCAAGATACCTAAGGCAATTCCAATTTCAGTGCATATGTCATACATGAAAATATTTCCCCAAATACATAATGACATCGAAATACCTTAAAGCAGTTATTAAACAGTTCACATAAATATCCAAGTTACTACTCACCTGCCTTCGTGGCTTAATTCTTTCTTAGGCCACGGCCGCCTCCTTTCAAATTAATACTTCCTAAGTCTCCACGACTTCTTAACTTTTCATAAAACCATAATTCCTCTTCACTACTTCTCGAAAACAATAACTTGAATTTTCAAAATCACAAATGAACTTATAATCTGACTTCTCGTTCATCTAATAAAATTTAACTTAGTGTCAAGATATCTTTACTCTATCGTCATTCCTTACTTACCACAACAAAATGATTAAGACTTGGACAAAATACTACTCAATACCTGAATTACGTATATCACTAAACTATTTCACAAAAACACATGACAAACTCCTCGGAATAAATATTTCGTTCCACAAAATATTAATGCTCTTATACTTTGAACTTAGTCTATTCATGATTTGACTTCTTGCTGAATGCCTAAAAACCCCCCTTAGTTTTCTCTCAAAACTCTTAATTAAGTACCGTGTTCTCCAAACACCACTTCCTACTTGTTCTGACCGCCTGGAGTATAGCTTATTCCTACTACACCAGAATCTCTCAGAACTCTCAACAATTCATCGTGACATCACACGTCACATACAAAAAACCTCCCCTATTCGTGGTATAATCCCACATCTTCTTACTGCTACAGGTCACCTCTTACTGACCAATAACACATTAAATTTCAGCTAAAAAATCTTACATGCTTCGACTAATTCCTTGGAATAATAACATCACACTTTGCTTTCCTAACTATTGTCTTCCTAAAATAATGACAGTGTTCCAGTTGATAGTCAATAACACCGACACTCTTAATTAGCAAATATTCTCCCATAATCACTTCATAAAGCAAGTCCTGAGTTATAACACAGTTCAGATATTTTCTTCTCTATCAAATTAAACGCGTAAATTACACCTGCTTTTAATTGAAACTTCATTATTACCCCTTATGTATACACTTATCTTACTAATTTATTCTTCCTTCAAAATATTAATGCTCTCCTCTTTACTAACTCCGTATGACATAAATAAAACTTAATTTCTCGTCTACTAAAAATATGATTTATCTTTAAAATCCTCAAAACAGCGAATTATAACAAATTCCTTTCAATATTAGTAAATATTATGTCAACCTTTTAATTATAATTATTATCTTTACTTTTACCTGTGTAGGACAACAATCTACCTCATCATTATTTCGTTATTATTCATCAGTAACTTTTTACTAAAAGTGGTTTAGCTCGATAACAAGCCTTGTAATATCTTTAAAACGTGCGTAACTGTAACTAAAACTTGGACCATATTACCTTTGTAATCTCGTATTACCTTGTGTGCATACAACCATATATACTTAAAAAATACTCCCGACATTAACTTCACGTAGTCCCGTAGATACCATAAAAAATCTCATTGTTCAACGGAATATACCTCGCTGACCTACTTCATCCTCCAAAAACTTCTTAAAACTCCATTTGGCATCTTACCAAAAACTTCATCAAAAAACAACTTCATTTGGCATCTTACCAAAATTTGAAAACCACATTGCTCAACGGCATTACCTTCGTTGGCTTACTTCTTCAAACTCACGTCCATTTACGTGAAAATACACACATACACGCACATATATCTGTCACCAAGTACCAGATGCCCTAATCATGTTACTACTTCCTCATTTCAACCCGATGTTGGTTAATTCATACAACGCATTACCATTAACTGTTTTAAACCACTTCTAAATTTCTCAAATATATCCACTGATAACCTCGCTGTCCTCAAAATGAAACTTCTTTATTAAATCAATACTTAATTCTTCAACTAATTAATTTTATTACCACTGAATCATCTTATCTTTTCTCATTTTAGAATTAAATCTTCATTACCATTATATTCATAATTATGGTTGCCATAATAATTATTACTTTCTTTCGATTACTTACTTTTGTAATAATCTTCCCAACTTTTTAAATCTAATTCTCACTTCATCCAACTTACCTGCATTTTAAGGACCCACATTCAACTTACCTGAATTGCTCACTAGCACGACAACCTCTGTCTTCCAAATTAAATGATTTTAGTCAATCTAAATCAATAAGCGTAGGCACTACGCGCCCCTTACCATCCTAACTTCACGACTGAATTAAAATTACACACAGCAGGTTTCTCATCTACCTCTGTTAAATCCTATTAAACTTCTCTATTTAATATTTAAGTCATACGGAACAGTAAGTATCGGTAATACAAATTTACATAACTACGTTCACTGGCATTTCATCGTTCTTACCACATTAATCTTCAATTCTATCTTTAACTAGAATTCCACATAATTCCTTCCGTGTTACATTAGTTTCTACTTCCTCTGTACTACATTTATCCATAGTAACACAGTACTTCGGCTTTCCCCCTCTTACATCCCCAAGTCTGGCTAATTCAGTACGCCACTGCACATCATATGCTTTCTTTCTCTCCTTCATCCTGATTTCTTTCTCCTCTAGCAACTTGATTCTCTTCTCTTTCATTTTACTTCTAAAATATCTACATACCTGTCTTCCTTTCAATTCTCCATTACTATCACTTAATGTTCTTTTTACCCGTGGACTATTGCTTCTGCTCTTATCTATCTCTCTCCTTCTCTTAACCTGTTTACTAATTATGTTCTTCTGACTATGACTTAACGCACGCTTCTCTGCCACTAATAATTTCATATTAACTTCCTCTATCACAGGACTAAATTCTTCCCTAGTTTGCCTATCTAATTTATCTATGATTGTCTGCATCTTAATCTCTTGGGTGCTTAGTACTTTCTTTATCTTACCTACTTCTATCCCTATCTTTTCTCTCATCTTCCTCACTTCTTTTTCGCTACATTCTATAGTCTCTTCTACAGCTATCCTGCGTTCATCTAAAATCTCCTTCAACTCTACTATGCTTTCTCCTACTATCTCCTCTGACGCTAATCTATTTTCACCTAAAATCTCGTCTGACTCTAATCTGATTTCACCTAAAATCTCCGCTATTTGCCGTTCCTCACCTAAGATCTCTTCCGATTCCAATCTGCTTTCACCTACAATCTCCAATGACTCCAATCTGTTTTCAACTATAATTTCTTCTACCTCCAATCTACTTTCACCTAAAATCTCGTCTGACTCTAATCTGAATTCACCTAAAATCTCCTCTACCTCCAATCTGCTTTCAATTACAGTCTCCTTACAGGCTTTCTTCACTGATTCTACTGCAGTATCCCCTAAAGTCTCTACCACCTGCCTAGATTCCACTTCTACCAATTTGCTAAAACTTTCACCTTGAGTTGCTATTTTCTCTTCAATCACAGTTACTATTCTTTCCTGAATCCTATTTTCTGCTGCTTCTAATTTCTTATCTACTGTCTTTATAATATCTTTAGCCTTCATCTCTACCTCCTCCTTAATTTCACCTCTGATTTCCTGTTTCACCCCCTGAATACTCTCCTGCAGCATATCATACTTCATACTTAATTCTCTATTCATCGCTTCCACAATATCTAGTTTTAAATTATTCTCTTCCACCTTCTGATTTATTTTACTCATATCCTCTCTCATCTCTTGACTATTCTTATCTAATTTCTCACCTAAATCTCTACTCAATTCCTTCCTACTTTTCAAATTATCTTTCTTACTCTCTTCCATATTTTTATTCATATCTTTATCTAATTTCTCAAATTTATCATTGAATTACTTCCTACTTTCTAAATTATCTTTCTTATTCTCTTCCATATTTTGATTTAGCCTACCAATATCTTCTTTCATCTCCCTACTATTTTTATTCATACTCTCATCAAATTTCGCACTTAAATCTCTACTCATCTGCTTTATGAGCGCAGTTAATGGATCTTCAGGAATCTCTATAGACTTTTCTTTCTCTAGACTACCACTAGTCTCAGGATGTACCTCTGTATTCTTCTCGAGATTTTCCTCTGAATTCATGTCAGGGTTAACCTCAGGATTATTTTCAGGATTACTCTCAGGATTATTCTCAAGATTTACCTCCGACATCTTGGTATTATTCTCTACGCTCTCAACATCGCTACCGCTATCAACCTCCTTATAATTAACTTTCTTGACTGCATCCCTACTTCTCAACTGCCTCTGTTCCTCCTCCGACATCTCGAAGTACACCGTATAACAATTGCCCTTCCAAAATTTCACTTCACTTCACTGTCCCCCAAAAGCACTGACAATTTGCACTGAAATTATACACTCCTCTCTTAAATACCGAATGGTTTTCGTGTCCTACTTTGTGGCGCCAAATGTAACATTTTTAAAGTAAGTTTACACGTGGTGTATAACTATTGTGGTGACATAAAAACAAACATAATAAGAATAAATAATATACACTGTGGTATGACCTTACCTGTGATAGTGTAATATAATAAGTTGTTGAGCGCCAGATCCCTATTTAAGACAGTGAATCGAAATTTATTGATTTAACCTCGGCTATCAGCAGTAGAGTCGAGACCACTTACTCGGGCCGTAGTGAGACAAAGTCATCTAACCAATCCGTATTTAATCAAGGAGTATGATTGCCTTAAAGTACTAACTACAATGAAAGAAATAGGCATTACGTTGAAGAGAATGAATTTATTGACTCAAGAACAAAATATTAATAAAACAGAATAGTGATAGACACAATTGAATTTAAAATTACTCAATGCGGCAATTAATTTAAAAGGAACTGAACATTTAAAATGAATTGAAAGTTAATTGAAGTTACATTATAATAGAGACGATAGTTTTATTGAATTGTTTGCTCACCCAGTCGAAGATTCGTCATATTTAAGAAATGATCGATGATCTCGATGTTACGTCGCTTATGTTTAAAAAAATGATGTGATATCTCAATTATTATGAAATATCCTCATTAAATACGTTGCCATCTGTAGAAAGACTCTTGATCAGGGATATAACCCATTATGTATTGATATAGATTTCGGCAAGACATCGTACTTTGCCAACTCTGTTTGCTCAGTTCATTAAGACCCAGAGAGCAAGGTTACCACTTCCTCCCTTCATTGATAGCTATTGATGAATGCCCCTCTTGTCCGATGTCGCAGGTACAAATACTAATGACTTCCTTGTCACGTGGTGTCACAGCTTCCCTCTCTCATTATCCTTCTCCATTCTTGACTCATAACTTGCAGCTTTGACGCGTATATGGCCTACAGTAGTGACGTATTGGTTACACCATAGTTGAAATATAATGTTCCAATCCTTCTCGAAGGAACTAGATTGTGCGCACGTGATGGTTACTCATATTGGGTTTCTTTGCATCTCGAAAATGACGCAGTTTGCTGTGGTGAAATTATTACTACGTCGTTCAGTTTGTGACGCATTGGGTTGATCCTATTTGGCAATCTTGTTGCATTATATATTTTACTTCGTCTCTTTACAAATAATTGTTAATAAAAATATTTCTGACTATAATAATAAAAACCGCTTACAATTATCTGATATAAAAATCATCTCATGGATGTACTAATTAATAATAATAATAACATGATAAATGAATAACCCTTTAAATATAATAAGTATGGGATCGAATCGTTACAGCTGGAGAAACTGTATCATAATGAAAAACGGTGTTATAATGACCATCATTATGATACAGTTTTCTAACACATAATAGTGAGGGTCGAACATAAAAATACGAAATTTACTACCCTAAAACTTCGTTTAACCGTCACAATTTAAACCGTCAGTTTCTGTTAACCGTCATTGCTGTAACTGCAATAACAATAGTACATTATGCAACGAGCCTATAATGGCTATAATTAAGACACGAGTATTTTTATAAAACGAGCTTTAGCGAGTTTTATAATTTCCATACGAGTGTCTTAATTACCATTATAGGCGAGTTGCATACGCCTGTTTATGTTCGACGATAATTATAACTTTATTACATGTTTTAACATAAATATTCATAAATATCTGTTCAGTAACTAGAATTTTGTGATCGGGTGGTGCGCTATGTAGCATATCTCCGTGTTCCAAGCTCTTTGGCCGACCGAAGCATGCGCTCTGTGTGCTTCAATGCCAGATATGCAGATCGTGAACCAGTATTCAGCAAAACTGTCACCGTAGTCGTTTGAAATCAACGCGCTGAGTAGAAATTGGATTTAGGTATATTAACGTACAGTGTGCTATTTCTTGTCTCATATTCACCAGTTTATTTACGCGAGCATATGGACGGTGCACTTTCGGTAATTTATACAGACATGTTGGATTTTGAGAGCATGCGCGAAGGTATCCTTATCTAATTGTTCAAACAACTGTTTCTTGAGCTGTGATTGGTGGGAGAAACTGTTTCATAATGAATAATAGTGTTATAATGACAATCATTATGATACAGTTTTCAGACACATAATAGTGAGGGTCGAACATAAAGTGCTTTAAGGTGCAGTGACGCGTTCGCTTTGTTTACTTACTCTATTTTAGTGGTAAGTGAATGTAGGCTACCTGCCCGCCATAGAATGGTACAGCCACTCAACGCTGTCCAAGTGTATAGAATGGTTTGAAAGTTAAGAAGAGGCCAGACGCAGACACTACTGCTCCGAAAAATACGAAATATTGCCGCGCTGAAAGCTCGAGCATTAAAGAGGCAGAAGAAAATGACTGACAATTTTCAAGCTACATAAACTATTTCACCTGTAAGTTTATATTACTGTACTATACATTATCTTGCCACATTTGTAGCTGCTGTACGGATGTTTTTTTTAATCATGTAATGGATAGTTTTATTTGCTATTACAATCGTGTTTAGTTTCTTTTCGCTCCGAAATATATTACATTACTGTGAGAGTGATATCTGTCTATAATATGATCATAATAATGTTATTGGTTTTACGTCCCTTTTAACTACCCTGGCTTTTAGAGACGCCGGGGTGCCGGAATTTTGCCCCGAAGGGGATATTTAACGTGCCAGTAAATGTACTGACACGGCTCCCTCGCATTTGCGCACCCTCAAATGCCAGCTGACTGCGCCAGGTTTCGAACCTGCAACCTTGGGCTCAGCAAGCGAGAACGTTACAATATATAATATGATCGATTGAGGTCATGGTTTATAGGAGTAATACAGTGTTTCTGTTATCCATCTATTCGCTTAACCGTCACGACCACGGTCCCGACGATGACGGTTAATCGAGCTTTTACTGTGCTTAGAAAGACCTGTGCTAGCTGTGTAATAGACAAAATACTGACAAAGTCTTGCAAATTTTTCGGTTTTTACTCAATGTCTTTTAAAATATGCATCTGACAGAAAACATAATTTCTATGTTTTTTAAGACTAAATTTAATTTACTACTACTTGAGACCTAAGTGAGCCTACTGTATGTTCAGTATTTCCTAAACCGGGTGAGTTAGCCGTGGTCGTTACGGCATGACTGCTGGCAGTCGCTCACATCCGGGAGGCGAAGAGCTTCGAATCCCCCCGCCGGCAACCTTGAAGATGGTCTTCTGTGGTTTCCCATCTTCCTTCCAGGCAAATGCCGGGGTTGGTCCCTAACTATAGGCCACAGCCGCTACCTTCCAACTCCTCGTCCTTACATTCAAACTTTCCTCCGCAGACAACACTCCACACGCAACGGCACGTGTAGCTCACCCATTGGGTGTCCGCCTCGAAGCAGCTACAAAACTGGTGAGCCGAACATGTCCTCAGACACTCCCGGCATAAAAGCCATACGCTAAAAAAAAAAGTATTTCCTAAGATGCAGTTCTTCAAAAAATGAATATTTGTTTCATAAAAGTAGGATTTGTTGCTTTTGGTTTACTAATTTGACAAATATTGTCAAAAATATTTAGTAAGCCATGAATAATAAAAACCTTAAGTCAATATTAATTTGTACTTTTTTGTACCGGTTTCGGCGACATTGTGCTCTTCTACAGCCCAAATAATAATATGAATAGAAAAGCAAGACTTACAGTGCATGAAAAAATTTACCATTAAAGAACTATTTCTAAATATTAATCGTCTAAAAGCTAAAAAACAAATACTCTAAAATTCAATAAAGAAAATATCTGTTACAAAAATATGTTTAAAGTAAAATGTATGTATGTATTCTTTATTGTCAGACAGATAGCCTCCATTAGTGACAATATAATAATTAACAATACAATTTACAAGTATAAACAAAACAAAAACAGCGAACACGAACAAAAAATAGAAATACACTAGTCTATTATAAATCAACAACCACAACCATACAGACACGCACTCAAACATCCTATCTCAAGTATTCATTCATACAATCCCTTTGTACAAGAAACATTGAAATAATTATTACAGAATAAACGGAAGCCTCCGTGGCTTAGGCGGCAGCACGCCGGCCTCTCACCGCTGGGTCCGTGGTTCAAATCCCGGTCACTCCATGTGAGATCTGTGCTGGACAAAACGGAGGCAGACAGGTTTTTCTCCGGGTACTCTGGTTTTCCCTGTCAAAATTTCATTCCAGCATCACTCTCCACTATCATTTCATTTCATCTGTCATTCATTTAATCATTGCCCCAGAGGAATGCGTCAGGCCTCGGCAGCCGGCACAGTTCATATCCTCGCCGCTAGATGGGGGCTTCATTCATTCCATTCCTGACCCAGTCGGAGACTGGAAGCAGGCTGTGGATTTTCATTTCATTACAGAATAAACAAAACTGTCTACTGTAAACGGAAAAAGGCAAAAACATAAAATAAAAGATAAGACGAAAAAGTTCAGAAACTGGGGAAAAAAAGGCAATACAAGAGGGGCATTCGAGGATCTAGATAACAGCAAACAAAAAATACATTACTTCAGTCGCTCGTACATTCAATCAAAAGATCAATCAACCATTCATTCAACCACATGTTCAGTCAGTCAATCAATCAATCAATCAACGTAAATAGAAATTAACCCAATATGCAATACACTATTTTACAGCCCACTTGAGATATCTCTCATAACAGTTAATAGAGAGTCGAAGTGAATATCAGTAGCACTTCTACTCTCCATCAAGCTGTATGTTGACTGCAACCGGATCAGACATGAATTTTTGTGCACATTAATTCTCGATCTGACCCCATCGAACGTGTGCTTCCGTCTGGTGGTTCTCTGAGGGACGTGAAAACCCAAGTCAGCTAGCAACTGATTAGAGTCAATTCCGCCATTTACCCGAAGAAATAAATCTTGATATAAAACCACCTTGAAGAAGGAACAGTGATCAAGAAAAACTATTAAGATAGAAATGAGAAGCAAATTCTAGAAAGTCATAAAGGAGAGGGAAAATATATAAACCTTAGACAAGCAAAAGGAAAAGGAAGCTTGTAGTTTAACGTGACCGTTAATCGCGAGATCATGAGCCACGGGACCTCCTTTTTACGTGGAATCCGAACCACAGGACATGGCATTTCACTTCGAAAATCTCACATGCATTGACCGGGAACTTACGTGGATGTTATATAGACAAAATTTTTAGTTTAATATTGAATTTGTCAGAATGGGTATAATTATGTACGATTAATTAGACGATTAATTATTTTCGAAATAGTTTTATGGTAAAATATATCATGAACTGTAAGTCTTGCTTTTCTATTCATTCCCCCAGGGGCTCACATCTACTTGGACGTGGGTTGGCGATCACGGGGCCCCAGCTGAGTCCGGCATTGCTTCCACTTACTTGTGTCGGGCTCCTCTCCATCTTCTTTCCTGTCGACCTCACTTGGTCAACTCTTGTTCTCTTCCGACTCCGACGGTATTAGGGTATCCGAGGCCTAGAGAGTCTCTTCCTTTCCCGCCTTAATTGGCCCTTGTCTCATCTTTTCTGATACCCTCCTTCTGCGAGGGGTCAGCCTTCTTTTTCATTTCCTGTTATCTACTGCCTTCTGCTCAAGGCCCTCAAGGAGGCCGGGTGTATGTAGCCCCACCACTTCTGCTACACCCTCAGGGGCTCACGGCTGGTGTGTTCGAGAGTTGGTGACCCCGAGGGATTCCTGAGCTGGGTCCGGTTTCCCCCTTTTTTCCATTACCTCTGGGGCGGACTCTCTCCTCTTTCACTTTCCTATGTGCCTCTCATGGCTTTCCTTCCTTTCAAGTCCCTCAATCCACATTCTTGGAAGGTTGAGGGCATTTCTTTTCCTCCTGTACTTTATTTACCTTATTGTTTTTTGTTTCAATTTCCTCTTCTAGTATATAAGTTAGTTTTTGTTATAGTTTACATTTCATTATCATCTTTCACGATCACCCAAACCATTAGGGGCCGATAACCTAGATATTAGGCCCCTTTAAACAACAATTATCATAAATCATCATCATCATCATTTTCTATTCATATTATTATTTGCGCTGAGGTCCCGGTACAATAAAATGTACAAATTAAAATTGACTTAGTTTTTAATCTTCAGGACTTATTATACTTCTTCAAGAAGGAACATGGTTAATATTTAATCTGGTGTTGAATGGGCGCACACGAGTTAACCGATCGTTCAACCTTGCTCCACAGTTTGTTTACAAAGCGACGGGCGCGGTCATTGTGACCTAAATGTCTCCAAACATTAACCGCAGCTTCTCGACACTAAACCAGCAACAATGAGGATCCCAGCTATTAGCTTATGTATGGCACAAATACGAAATCACAGCAATGATAAGCTCACAGTCTAAAATGTTCTCCCCAGTGGCTCACTTATTTGTGCCGGGCTCCTCTGTGCTTTCTTGGTCTCCTCCGACTTTGACGGTATTAGGGTATGCGAGACCTAGGCTGACTTTCACTTTCCCATCTTAATTGGCCCTTGTCTCATCTTCTCATCTTGTCTCAGGTTCACTCCTGGCCATGGTAAGTGATTTTTGAAAGGCGACAAAATTCACGACACGCATGTCACACGTTGTTGGCATTTTAAAGATCCCATTTGAATTCAATAGGCCATGTTCATAATGGAGCAAGTAGTTCCGTGAAGAACTATACAGCCTATAAGATTAATTGCCTCTATCAACATACAAAATTTCAGTTTGATTGCTATAATAGATTCGTAGATATTCAGAGCAATCTAAATATTTCGGATGGTCGCCATGTTGGATTGTTGAATGAATAGGCCATAGAGTCATGTACCGTTAAAGGAAAATTATTGCGTAGGTTCATCATTCAAATTTTCACTTCGATCGCATGATTACGACACAAGAAATAAAAACTAAATTTTAAAATTCGCACAGCCGCCATCTTGAGGTTATGTAAACAATTGAACTAAATTAGATACCAGTGCATTACAATGTGTATAAACATTTCCTGTACCAGATTTCATTGCGTTTGGAACATTAAATCTCGAGAAAGGTCTATTTAAAATTTTCAAATTCGTTTCGTCGCCATGTTCGTTTTGTAGTTAACCGGTTTTTGAAAGCCTTATAGATGAACTTCCAGTAGTGCCCTTTATCTCCGTACAAAATTTCAGGGTGATACCCCTAATAGTTTCAGAGATATAGAATGCCGGTGAAATATTTCGCACTTCCCCCATCTTGTGGTTATGTAAGCAATTGAACGAAGTTAGATGTCGGTGCACTACAATGTGTATAAATATATACTGTACCAAGTTTTATTGCGTTTGGTTGGTTAAATAGCGAGAAACGTCTATTTAAAAGTCGCAAATTCGCGTGGCCGCCATGTTGGTTTTGTAGTTACAAGTTTTTCAAAAGTCACATAGGTGAACTTCTAGTAGTTCCTTTTATCACCTTAAAAACCTGCAGGGTGATATCGGGAATAGTTTCGGAGATATCGAATGCTGGTGAAATATTTCGCACAGCCGCCATGTTGGATTGGCGAGACGTAACAAAATTTGAAGAGCACAGTCGGGGTCGTCCGGAATATTGCAATGAACTTACCGAGTTTCATTGAAATTGCTCCAGCCATTTAGACGTTATTAGGGACACACACACACACACACACCTCATACACACACACACACACACACACACACACGGACAAAAGGTGATCTCATAAGCCAATTTTTTTTTTCAAAATTGAAAATAGGCAAAAAAATAATCGCGGTATTTTCCATCAACACAAAGTCCCTCCATTCTCTACTAGAAAGCGCTGTAGTGTCAAGGAGCTTAGATATCTAACCTCCTTGACTTTCATAGCGCTCCAAGGAACGACAAAATTCGACATGCAAGCTGCCCTCTGGGCGCAAATAACAGAGCTCGCACCCGGCACCTGAGGCCATACGATATTATTATTATTATTATTATTATTATTATTATTATTACTGTATTATTATTAGCTAAATAGGGCACACTCTCCCTGTTGTCTACGTAGCGTAAGTGGTTGCGTTGTAATCTCTGAGTTTATTATGCAGAGCTGGAAGGAGTTAGAATCCCATTTAAGATATACTTTTTTAAAATTTCCGTATTCTTCTTTCTTGATATTAAACAAGTATGATCTCTTATAATTTCATTGTCATAAACATATAAGGTGCGTTCAAAAAGTAACGAGCTGGAGGCTGGATTGCGCAAACCGGTGCCTACATCAACTAATCGTGGCGTGTGTAACGAGGTGTGGTTCCGACCAGAGCGTGGAAGGTCACACCTCGTCGCTAGATGCCACACGTGCACGTCACATGACGATACAAAGTGAGCAGCAGCATGCATCAATCGTCCAACGCTGCCAGTTGCATTCCAAACAGTGTCATGGAGACGTCAACCGAAGAGCAAAGAGGTGTTGTTCGGTTTCTGACAGCGGAAGGAGTAGGGGGAACGGACATTCATCGCCGAATGCCACAAGTGGACGGCGAACACTGCATGTCCCTTGCAAGAGTCAAGGCGTGGCACCAGTGCTTCAGGGAAGGACGGGTGTCGTTAGCCAGTGATGCCCGGTCTGGGGAACCCTCCTGCATTACCGATGACACCGTCTAGCTGGTTGATGCACTCATTACCCAGGACCGCCGAGTGACGGTGAACGCCATAGCCGCCGTGGTCGCTCCACGACAATGCACGAACTCATACGGCCAACACAGTCGCGGCACTACTGCAGAAATTCAAATGGGAGGTTCTCGGCCACCCTCCATACAGTCCAGACCTCTCTCCCTGTGATTACGCCATGTTTGGTCCCCTGAAAAGGGCTCTGCGGGGCCAACGATTCACCTCGGACGCCGACGTCCAGCTGTACGTGCGGAACTGGTTCACATCGCAGCCCAGGGAATTTTATGAGACAGCCATTCACCGCCTCGTGTCACAGTGGGACAAGTGCCTCAACAGCCAGGACCAATACTTCTAACATACAGGTACTGGTTTCTGTAATTACGCTTCCGGCTCGAACGCACCTTATATTTTATATTCATATGCATGAATGTTCGTGTGAAACTCGGAAATAAACCGCCATTGATGGATGCCGATGTTGAGTTCGGCTGTTTCCCTCCACTTTAAGGGAATGGGGAAGGATGCAATGCTGAAAAACGCTTATCATGGTATTACATCCAATTAAAAATAACGTTTTCAATGAATTTTTGTCATTTTTTTCTCAGTCTTTATCAGGGCCTATTCTTTAATTCACAGCAGTTTTATTGCTCTAAATGAAAAAAAAAACACTCAAGTAAATAGGTCATAAATTTACCAAAACGTCATAAATGTTTTGAAATTATAGGTACAATTTCTGAGAACATTTTTCAAAATTTGGTCATGAGATTTTTTTACATGATATTTAACCACTGATTCTCGACCTTGATGATTAAATTCATCTTCCTAACTGAAATAGATTTCAGTAAAAAAAATATTACCATACCCAAAAAAATCTGACAAATTCCAAAAAATAAAAATTTATATCTTCGCACCTATTTTAGTTAGGAAGATGAATTTAGTCAACAAGGTCGAATATCAGTTGCTAAATATCATGTAAAAATCACATGACCAAATTCTGAAAAATGTTCTCAGAAATTGTACCTAAGATGTCAAAAATTTTATGACTTTTTGGTAAATTTAAGACTTATTTACTTGAGTGTTTTTTTCATTTTGAGCAATAAAACTGTTGTGAATTAAAGAATAGGCCCTGATAAAGACTGAGAAAAAAATTGAAAAAATTCATTGAAAACTTTATTTTTAAATGGAAGTAATACCATGATAAGCGTTTTTCAGCATTGCACAATTCTCGGTTCCCTTAAGGATTCTTTAGAGAGTTGAGTGGTCAGTTTTGTCCATTTAACGTATTTCCTTGTTAGTGGTAAGTTAACAAACGTGCAAAGTTAAATAACCTTAAGAGAGAATTGACGGTGGTGAAAACGGCCCTTTGTGTCCAGATCAAGCACATTTATCCCTTGCAGAAGATGTTTGTGAACCACGCCAGTGCTTGAGATGACTATTGGTACAATTTGAACTCTATCGACCTGCCATTGCTTCCTGATAGGCTCCACTAGCTCCAATATTTGGACACTTTTTCAGCATTATTGATGATGATGATGATAAGTGTTGTTTTAAGGGGCCTAACATCTAGGTTATCGGCCCCTTTTTAGCATTATTATCCTGCAGGTTGTGTGTATTCGGAATGGCAACACCATTCAGCGTGACTTCTATCAGTCTTTTGTTGAAGATCACTATCTGAGGACTATTATGTTTCAGTCCTTTCGGTGAGCAAAATCCGATGTTTATAACTCAGCAATTTTTCTAGGTTTGTGCCGTGAAATGTGTGGGGTTTCACCTAGGACACCAAGCTGGCTCATCAGCGGGCTCTTGGTATCCCCACCCGGACCCCTATAGGGAAGCTATGGCTGCTTGAGCTTTAAGCTCTCGCAGTAAAATGGCGCAGGTGCGCTTCATAAAATAGGAGGTAGCGCGCAGTTGCTACTCCTGTGGTAGTCCAGGCCTGCTGATGAGCCAGCTTGGTGTCCTAGACGAAACCCCTCACAAGACACGGCACAAACCTAGAAATATTGCTGAGTTTTAATTCACTGGCCGTGAAAGCCAATATAACATCTTTTACGATGTTTATTTTCAGCCACATATTGGTAATGCGGAAACTTGTTTTGCTTTATAACTTGGAGTTTCCCAGCTATTATTACTAAGCGCCACGTCATTTCAACTGCTTCCTTTAAGCCTTAAAGCTAGTCCAGACAGTGTTGACCCTTTCTCTCATCCGACCACGCCTTTCCAATTTTCAGTGTAGGCTTTGATGATGTGAAGGACTAGCATTACCCGTGCGGCTTCCCACGTGAATATTGTAGTTGTAAGGAGTACACTTAGCACCGTCTCAATCATGAATGCTATGAATTATTTATCATTTAATTTTTGAATAAGAAATATTAATTTGGTTTTCAAATATATCAAAGAAATTTTTGATTTCGCTGTTGTGTATCATAGGTCGTCAAATATTATCATTCCTGAAGATGTGGCAGTTATGAATTCAGCGCTGAGTGCACCTCCAAACATTGTACATGTAGAATACCGTATGTGGTTTCCATATAATTTCTCACCGAATAGAATATAAACTGAAAGGCTAGACTTAATCGTAGGTCCAAATGGCATAAAAATATAAAAATCTCATGAACGTCACGTCACAACTCATGTATAAAATTCCACTCAAAATCACAACACGGTTTCCGACCACAAACGTAAATATCACATAAATGAGATATATTTAACACACTGACTACATCAAAATCAATTTACCTAAATTCCTATGAATAAAATACACATAATAAAATTACACAAATCAAAATCCTCTACGCCCACATTTCTCCCCCTTTCACCTCATAATATACATCATCATCATCATCATTTCCCCTTATCTAGCTCCTGCCGGGTCGGGGTATTTATGGCACTTCTCCACTTTCCTCTTTCCTTCCACATCGAAAAACCCTGAGACATATGTATGCTTATTTTTAATGATTAGTTTATATGCCAAGTATCATATCCCCAAATGAAACCACTCGTGAAATATGTTTCTTCAATGCAATGCAGATTTCACCCCCTTATCACCCCTTTAGAACCCGAATATCCAAATATCCTTCCATAGTGGACGTTTTCGACACACAACGAACATATATACAAAATTTCATGTTTCTAACTTCAATAGGTTTGGCTGGGCGATGATGAGTCAGTCAGGACACTTTCTTTTACATAAGAGATTGAAGAAGGTTGAAGCAGACATATTTTACAAGGCACTGAGTGATGATGTAGTGAGAATTAACAATTTGAATTAACAATAATCACAAAGAGCTATAACTCTTCTTCAATTTCATCCGAACTATCACCTTAATATTGAATGTTGGTAGCAGTTGGGTGAGAATCCTAGCAGACAAACAGCAACATTAACCCAACTTTGAAGTTGTTTTGCTATGATCGTTACAGAGTGGGAACGATGTTAGTTTGCAGTTAATGGAATTAGATCCACTGCTCAAGTTGTGAACTCTTGGGAAAGGTTCTGGCACTGTGCTGGACTATCTCTTTCCTTACTGTACGTGTGCTCACAGGCGCCGATACGAATGGTCTTCATTAAATGCCGAGCGAAATTAGAAAGTTTCTCCAGTTCAGCAGTGTCGTAACCAGTGAGGTAACTACGAGGGGGTAATTAGGGGGATCAATCTCCCCCCCCCCCTCACACAGAGGAAATCATTTAAATAATTCGTAATTTGATGAATATTTAAAAAAAGAAAAGTCAATTGATTGGATTCTATACGTTCATAATTTGTAATTTAAAAACATTTACAGTATTTTTACTTGAGTGAAATATTTAGTGGGATTTTTAGGAGCCTTAAAATTCCCTCAGTATGCCTTCCTTCGGAGGGTAAGTAAAGCCAGTCGGCCCATGTCATAGGTTTATGGCATGTAAAAGAACCATCCACTAACTACACTTGTGTGAAGACAAAATTTGTAGGTTAGGTTTGATTAATGCTCTTAATTTCCAACGTTCGTCACCGTGTGCTGGATGCGATGGTATCTAGTAGTAGCCATGTTCACAGCTAGGTGTCATGGACGGTAGCATTTGGTAGCGAAAGTAGGAACTACTTGAAATTATCGTCTGCAGTCCTTACTTGAATTATAAACTCATAACACACACGTATACAGCCATTGCAATTAACACCGGTTATCAGACAGATTCTACACACGCCCAAAGTACACGGGGCTACATGACCGCGTTGTCGCAGCTCCTAAACTGAGGAACAAACCAACCAAAATATTTAGTGTTACAAAACTGTTCATTTCTGCACATTGAGAGGTGCAAATGTTATCGAGAACAAGCATGAAAACGTGAAGGTTTGATTTCATTGATTGTCTTATTTTGCCCCCCGCACAAACCGAAATGCAAAACCACATGACCACAACACAAACAAAAAGAAAAATTAAAAACGGAAGCAAAACCAATAACAAACACAACACTAGACACAAAAACAAATAACAAAAAGAAACATTAAAAAGCAATAGCAGAAAATAAACAAAACAAGTAGTTCCGTAAAGAACTATACAGCCTATTTTCATATATCCTGCTCATGTTAATTTCTTCTAACAACATACAAAATTTCAGTTTAATTGCTGTAACAGATTCGTAGATATTGAGAACCGTCTAAATATTTCAGATTGTCGCCAGGTTGGATTTTTATTTTTGTACTATTACATTAAGATTATTGTGTACGTGTGGTATTCAAACTTCAATCGCATGATTAGAACACAAGAAGTAAAAACGAGATTTTAAAATTACGCACAGCAGCCATCTTGTGATTATGCAAACAATTGAAATAAATTAGATGCCAGTGGATCAACATTTGTATAAGCATTTAACGTGCAACGTTTCACAGCACTCGGATAGTTAATTCGCGAGAAGCGTCCATTTAAATATTTATACTTCGCGTCGCCGCCATGTTGGATTTGTGCTCACCAGGTTAATGAAAGTCCTATAGGTGAACATATGTTCATAGTCTCTATGAACATAAAAAAAATCAGTTTGGTTGCTGTAAAAGATTCATAGATATTGAGAACCGTCTAAATATTTCGGAAGCTCGCCATTTAGGATTGTTATATGTATAGGCCATAGAATTATGTACCATTCAAGGACAATTATTGCCTAGGTTCATTATTCAAACTTTCACTTCGATCGCATGATTACGACACAAGAAATAAAAACTTAATTTAAAAATTTCGCACAGCCGCCATATTGAGGTTATGTAAACAATTGATTTAAATTAGATGGCAGTGCATTACAATCTGCAAAATCATTTACTGTACCACATTTCACTGCGCTCAGAGAGTTAAATCACTAGAAAAGTCTATTAAAATATTTCAAATTCGCTTGGTCGCCATGTTCGTTTTTTACTTTACAAGTTTATGAAGTATACATAGATAAACTTTTACCAGTACCCTTTATCACCGTACAAAATTGCAGGGTAATATCTGTAATAGTTTCGGAGATATAGAATGTCAGTGAAATAATTCGCACAGCCGCCATTTTGAGGTTATGTAAACAATTGAACTAAATTAGACTCCAGTGCATTACTATGTGTATAAACACTTGCTGTACCTAGTTTCATTACGTTTGGATTGTTAAATCGTGAGAAAAGTCTATTTAAAAGTCTCAACTTCGCTTGGTCGCCATGTTCGTTTTCTACTTTACAAGTTTATGAAATATACATAGGTAAACTTGTATCAGTACCCTTTATCACCGTACTAAATTGCAGGGTGATATCTGTAATAGTTTCGGAGATATAGAATGTCAGTGAAATATTTCGCACAGCCACCATTTTGAAGTTATGTAAACAATTTAACTAAATTAGACTCCAGTGCATTACAATGTGTATAAACATTTGCTGTACCAAGTTTCATTACGTTTGGATAGTTAAATCGCGAGAAAAGTCTATTTAAAAGTCTCAACTTCGCTTGACCGCCATGTTGGTTTTGTATTCACCAGGTTTTTAAAAGTCTTATAGGTGAACTTCTATTAGTACCCTTTATCACCATACACAATTTCAGGGCGATATCGGTAATAGTTTCGGAGATATTGAATGCTAGTGAAATATTTCGCACAGCCGCCATTTTGCATTGGTGAGACGTAACACAATTTGAAGGGCACGGTCGAGGTCGCCGGGAATAGTGCTATGAACATACCGAGTTTTATTGAAATCGCTCCAGCCGTTTAGATTTTATTAGGGGGGGACACACACACGAATCACACACACACACACACACACGGACAAAAGGTGATCTCATAAGCCTATTTTTTCAAAATTGAAAATAGGCTAAAAATAAACAGAAAGCAAAAAGCAAAAAACAAAAACAGAAAAAGAACACAAAACCAAAAACAAGAAAAACAATGCAAAATTCAAACACAAAAGCAGAAAACAAACATGAAACTAATAACAAAAAACACAAAGCAAGAAGCAAAATTCAAAGGCAAAAGTAGAGAACAAACACAAAACTAAAAGAAAGAAAAACAAGATGTTCAGTAAAGAACATATAGCCTATTTTCTCCTAAATGCATGGGTATTGTTATAACCCTTTGTCCTTTTCAAGGAGTATTATTGAATGTTGGTTGTAGTAGCTTGTTGAAATACAACGTGCTATAGGGATATTAAACATGGATATGAGGTGCCCTTTGCTAGTGCTACCTCTGTAAAAAAAAAACATTCAATTCGGTTTCACCGTGTTTGAATTGATCTGGGGAATGGATTTGCACACATACATGGCCGCTATTTGCAAACTATTGGGCTGATGACCTTGTAGTCAGTCATAAGATGCTTTCCACAAAAAGGCATGTTGTTGCAAAATCCGGTAGTGATCAAATTATTAAGATGGTCGAAATTTGATTTAAGCTTTTAACATTTGGGTGGCCGTCATTCCGTTTCCGTCAAGATGGCGGCGATATGAAACATGACACTGAGGTGCCCTTTGCTAGTGCTACCTCTGTACCAAATTTCATTCCATTCGGTTTCACCGTGTTCGAATTAATAGGGGTAATCGATTATGACACAAAGTTGGCCGCCATCCGCAAATTATTAGGCTAATGACCTATTAGGTTGGTCAAAGGATGCTTCCTCCATAAAGGTATGTTGTTGCAAAATTTGGTGGAGATCGGATGATTAGGTTAGTCGTAATTTGATTTAAGCTTTGAACATTTGTGTGGTCGCCATTACGTTTCCGTCAAGATAGCGGTGATATAAAACATCACACTGAGGTGCCCTTTGCTAGTGCTACCTCTGTAACAAATTTCATTCCAATCGGTTTCACCGTGTTCGAATTAATAGGGGTAATCGATTTTGACACAAAGATGTCCGCCATCCGCAAACTATTAGGCTAATGACCTATTAGATTTGTCAAAGGATGCTCCCTTCATAAAGGTATGTTGTTGCAAAATTTGGTAGAGATCGGATGATTAGGTTAGTCGTAATTTGATTTAAGCTTTGAACATTTGTGTGGCCGCCATTACGTTTCCGTCAAGATGGCGGCGATATAAAACATGTCGCTCGGGTGCCCTTTGCTAGTACTAACTCTGTACCAAATTTCGTTCCATTCGGTTTCACCGTGTTCGAATTAATAGGGGCAATCGATTTTCACACAAAGATGGCCGCCATCCGCAAACTATTAGGCTGATGACCTATTAGTTTGGTCAAAGGATGCTGCCCCCATAAAGGTATGTTGCTGCAAAATTTGGTAGAGATCGGATGATTTGGTTAGTCGTAATTTGATTTAAGCTTTGAACATTTGTTTGGCCGCCATTACGTTTCCGTCAAGATGGCGGCGATATAAAACACAACACTGGGGTGCCTTTTGCTAGTACTACCTCTGTACCAAATTTCGTTCCATTCGGTTTCACCGTGATCGAATTAATAGGGGCAATCGATTTTCACACAAAGATGGCCGCCATCCGCAAACTATTAGGCTGATGACCTATTAGTTTTGTCAAAGGATGCTGCCTCTATAAAGGTATGTTGTTGCAAAATTTGGTAGAGATCGGATGATTAGGTTAGTCGTAATTCGATTTAAGCTTTGAACATTTGTGTGGCCGCCATTACGTTTCCGTCAAGATGGCGGCGATATAAAACATGACGCTGAGGTGTCCTTTGCTAGTGCTACCATTGTACCAAATTTCGTTCAATTTGCGCTCACCGTGTTCGAATTGATAGGGGGGGACAGACATTCAGAGTACACACACTCACACACACACACACACACACACAGACTCACACACATACACACACACAGACAGACAGACTTTTTTTTCGCCCTGTAGTGATCTCATAAGTCTACTTTAATTTTTTGCAAAAATCGAAAGTAGGCTAAAAACAGAAAGCAAAAAGCGAAATTCAAAAACAAAAGCAGGGAACAAACATAAACAAAAAGCTTTGTATAATCGAATTTGGCAACACTGTAAAATGGCTTCTATCACTGCAATTTGATACAGCACGTTGTATTTGCAGTTATCGATGTGAAAATGCTCGAAAGTTAATCATTTTGTTGATATTAAATTATAGAGTCCAGTTTTCTTCGCGAAATCAACTGGTCCTTCCATTCCCCGGCGGTGTATAAATATAGTATAAGTATAATAAACTACAGTCTCCAACTTAAGTTTATTGAATTAAATTCACTTCTGACACCTTTTAATGTTTAAAATGTTATCATCTTTAATGTAACATGATTTTGGCCCTTCGCTTAACTTACACTTCATGGGGTATCTTGATGAAAAGAATGACAATTAAAATTTACATTACCATGAGATGGTTGGTTGGTTCCTTAGTTTAGGGACTGCGACAACGTGGTCATGTAGTCCCGTGTACTTTGGGTGTGTGTGTAGAATCTGTCTGATAACCGGTGTTAATTGTGGTGGCTTTATTAGTGGGTGTTATCTGTTTTTAATTCAAGTAAGGACTGCAGACATTCAATTTTCAAGTAGTTCCAACTTTTGCTACCAAACACCACCGTCAACGACCAACTAGTTCTGAAATTGGTTGCTAGATGCCACCGCATTTGGCTCTTGGCGACAAATGTTGGAATCTAAGAGCGTTAATCAAATTTAACCTATAATTTAGCTTCATACAAGTGTAATTAGTGGAAGTTTCTTTATCATGCCATTCATCTATGACATGGGACCGCCGCGCCGGCTTTACTTCCCCTCCGAGGGAATGCATACTGAGGGATTTTTAACGCTCTTAAAAAATCCGACGACTTCGTCCGGGCTTGAACCCGTGACCTTGGGCATAGAAGCACAGCTTGCTACCAACTACGCCACCGAAGCCGCCAACCAGTTAATGATTATCCATACAATTTGAATTATAGAGAGATGTTCTTCAGGTGTTAAATTCCAGAAAACAATTTAACATATTATTCTATATACACATGTTACTGTCATGATTTTCCAAGTACAGTACTGTCAAATGGATTGGTTCGTGAGGTAAAACCTTTTATCAGTGAAGATTTAGATTCAAGTTGATGTTGTTGATTTGTCTTCTGTAAACGATGTTCTTAAATTAATTAACGAAGAAATCAGAGACTGACCAAAAGAATTCTTAACCTTGCCATGTCAATGAAAGTTAAAAACGCATGGCTGCTTGAAGTTGGAAAAGATCTTCAGGAAATAGGCATCACAGATGGCATTGTACTAGACAGAGCTAAGTTCAGAGAATAAGTCGATAATCACCGCTTTGCAGACCGATCAAGCACTATAACCAACAAAACCTGGTCAGAAGATCGCAAGCGAAGCCACAGCGAGAAGATGAAGAGATTTTGGGAGGAGAGAAAGGCAATGCCATCAGCTAAATAAGTCCAATCGCGCTCCTTAGTCGGGCATGACGAAGAAAAAGAATTAATGAAAGAATGTGAAGTTGTCGTTTGGTGTTGAATTGTGTTCGTAATGTCTCTTGTTCCCAATGTGAAATGTGTTTGCCACGGTGGGTGAGTGGTTAACATGTCGGTCTACTAACCCCAAGCTTGCAGGATCGCCCCTGGCCGAGGTAAGTGATTTTTGAAAGGCGGCAAAAATTACGACACCTCATCATACGATGTTGGCATGTCAATGAACCCATTTGAATTCAGTAGGCCGTGTTCATAATGGAAAAATTAATTTCGGGAGTTTCCGCCAACACAAAGTTCCTATTTTTCTACTAGAAAGAGCTATAGTGGCAAGGAGCCTAGATTTCTAACCTCATTGAGTTTCATAGTGCTTCAAGGAACAACGAAATTCGACATGCAAGCTGCCCTCTGGGTGTCAAATAACAAAACTTGCACCCGGCACCGAGGCCATACAATATTATTATTATTAATGTGAAATGTAGGTAAGTTGGTAGGTGAGTGGGAGGTTGGTAAGTGGGTAGGTGTGCGGGTAAGCGGGTAGGTGGATAGATAAGTGGGTAGATGGGTAGGTAAGTGGGAAGGTGGGTAGGTAAGTGGGTAGGGGGTAGGTAAGCGGGTAGGTGGGTAGATAAGTGGGAAGGTGGGTAGGTAAGTGGGAAGGTGTGCGGGTAAGCGGGTAGGTGGGTAGATAAGAGGGTAGGTGGGTAGGTAAGTGGGAAGGTGTGCGGGTAAGCGGGTAGGTGGGTAGATAAGTGGGTAGGTGGGTAGGTAAGTGGGAAGGTGGGTAGGTAAGTGGGTAGGGGGTAGGTAAGCGGGTAGGTGGGTAGACAAGTGGGAAGGTGGGTAGGTAAGAGTGTAGGTGGCTAGGTAAGTGGGTAGGTGGGTAGATTAGCGGGTAGGGGGTAGGTAAGCGGGTAGGTGGATAGATAAGTGGGTAGGGGGGTAGGTAAGTGGGAAGGTGGGTAGGTAAGTGGGTAGGGGGTAGGTAAGTGGGAAGGTGGGTAGATAAGTGGGTAGGTGGGTAGGTAAGAGTGTAGGTGGGTAGATAAGTGGGTAGGGGGGTAGGTAAGTGGAAAGGTGTGCGGGTAAGCGGGTAGGTGGGTAGATAAGTGGGTAGGGGGTAGGTAAGTGGGAAGGTGGGTAGATAAGTGGGTAGGGGGGTAGGTAAGTGGGTAGGTGTGCGGTCAAGTGGGTATGTGGGTAGATAAGTGGGTAGGTGTGCGGGTAAGCGGGTAGGTGGATAGATAAGTGGGTATGTGTGCGGGTAAGTGGGTAGGTGGATAGATAAGTGGGTAGGTGTGCGGGTAAGTGGGTATGTGGGTAGATAAGTGGGTAGGTGTGGGGGCAAGTGGGTATGTGGATAGATAAGTGGTTATGTGGGTAGATAAGCGGGTAGGTAAGTGGGTAGGTGGATAGATAAGTGGGTATGTGGGTAGATAAGTGGGTAGGTGAGTAGATAAGTGTGTATGTGGATAGATAAGTGGGTATGTGTGCAGATAAGTGGGTAGGTGGGTAGATAAGTGGGTTGGTAAGTGGGTATGTGGATAGATAAGTGGGTAGGTGGGTAGGTAGGTGGGTAGGGGGTAGGTAAGCGGGTAGGTGGGTAGGTAAGTGGGAAGGTGTGTGGGTAGTTATTTAAGT
The DNA here is from genome assembly GCA_946902985.2 of Meconema thalassinum. Lineage (NCBI taxonomy): Eukaryota > Metazoa > Arthropoda > Insecta > Orthoptera > Tettigoniidae > Meconema > Meconema thalassinum. Next base: position 104,134,968 of record OX336397.1, on the reverse strand, counting down.
ACAGTAGTTTTATTGTTTTATTTGAATAGATAATACAGAATCAAAAGATGAATATTCATAACATGGCTTCCAAAAGACTGAGTGAATGACATTATGACACATTGTGAAGAACAAAAGAATATTTAAATACAATAGCACATTTCTCACCCCACCTGTCAATTTAGATTCCGTGGTACATTTGATTTGAAGCAGCATCCCAGGAAACGCCATAAAAGAAACCTACCAGGCGACTGATGAATACCTGTTATTTGAGGAGGAAAAGGAGAAAAAGAAGAGAAGACCTATTGAATTGCCCTTTATAAACTTTCAGGTAGAGGAGGAGATCTGTAAAACGCGGATTGGCTCAGGTGAAATTATTTTCATCTCCTCTGAGGACTGCTATAGTCGATTGTTGAAGGGTAAAAGTAAGACGGCTATGCCAGAGTCTACTGCTTAGATTGATATTATAAAGTGTCACTCCACATTATGTTGAAGTTATTAAAATTAATCTTCAGACGGGTAAAGTCTCCTCCATCCCCAATGGTAATATTGTTAACATCCAGCAGTTCCAGACGATGCCAAACATTCATTTCGCATTAGTCTTACAGCAGTCAGCGTCGCTTCATTCATGCATTCGTTTATGTTGGGATCTGTCAAATTGCAGCGAATCCAGCCATCAGGTAACACTGCTGCTGCCTAGACACACCGAGTTGATCCCGTGCAAAGGATTAAAATAAAACCTATCAACTTAATTTCATATACAGTAGCGATTATTTATTTTCCTACCCGGCATATGTTAGATGTGCTATGTGCAATAATTGTACGCGTAGCGTTGTATCTGCACGTATCGTTACCTGAGGCGTGAAGCTATTTCTGTATCTGTTATTTTTAGTACGGTATTTAATTGCTACATTACTGATTTCCTTTATTTAGTTAATTAAACTCCATTTACGTACACCTGTTGCAAGCATCGCCCGGAGCTTGTTTGGCCGGAAATACCCAGCACAGTATAATTAGTCTACCTAAGTTAGCAGGTCGACAATCTAAAAGTTCTGGGCGTTCAGGACGTTTTGCTCTTGTTGTTGTTGTTGTTTTGTTTTGTAATTCACAATGGAAGGAGACGATTGTGGCCTTAACCAACCTGCCAATCTATTTTAAATTTATTTGCATAAGACCATTTATCAAAGCATCTATACTTAGTACAAAACAAAGTCCCCGATTCTAGAATGTTACGGGTAATGTCGAGAACCACTGGATGGATTTTGATGCAGTTTTCACCATTCTGTAAAGGATATCTCGAAGAAGGTTTCCGTAGAAAATAATTTATTTTTGATCAAAGGAAGCCAAGTAGTAACGATTTCAGTGAAAAAGTCGAAAAATAAACTGGCTTCGGTGCGCTTTTTAACCTTACTCTGGGCAGGCCATTAAAAATATCAATGATGGGGAAAGTGGGGTAAAACCGGGTGGCTCGACTTCGGTGGCTTCCTGAAGCTATGTTTATTTTCAGATAACTATTAAAACCTGCATATATGATCTTTGAATAGTTTTATTTCATAATATAGCCGTCATCAATAAACGAGAGAGTCATCCTGTTTATTATTATAAAAAAAATTAAAAAAATGGCCAATTCACCCGGTTTCACCCCACCGATGGGGTAGAACCGGGTACACATGTTGAGTATATGGAAAATTAGAAAACACATTTTTTAGCCTATTTTCAATTTTGAAAAAATAGGCTTATGAGATCACCTTTTGTCCGTGTGTGTGTGTGTGTGTGTGTGAGGTGTGTGTGTGTGTCCCCCTAATAAAATCTAAACGGCTGGAGCGATTTCAATGAAACTCGGTAAGTTCATAGCCCTATCTATTCCCAGCGACCTCGACCGTGCCCTTCAAATTTTGTTACGTCTCACCAATCCAATATGGCGGCTGTGCGAAATATTTCACTAGCATTCAATATCTCCGAAACTATTACCGATATCGCCCTGAAATTGTGTACGGTGATAAAAGGCACTACTAGAAGTTCACCCATGAGACTTTGAAAAACCTGGCGACTACAAAACCAACATGGCGGCCACGCGAATTTGAGAATTTTAAATAGACTTTTCTCGCGATTTAACTATCCAAACGTAATGAAACTTGGTACAGCAAATGTTTATACACATTGTATTGCACTGGAGTCTAATTTAGTTCAATTGTTTACATAACCTCAAAATGGCGGCTGTGCGAAATATTTCACTGACATTCTATATCTCCGAAACTATTACAGATATCACCCTGAAATTTTGTACGGTAATAAAGAGTACTGATACAAGTTTACCTATGTATATTTCATAAAGCTGTAAAGTACAAACCGAACATGGCGACCAAGCGAATTTGAAATATGTTAATAGACTTTTCTCGTGATTTAACTCTCTGAGCGCTGTGAAATGTGGTACAGTAAATGATTTTGCAGATTTTAATGCACTGCCATCTAATTTAATTCAACTGTTTACATAACCTCAAGATGGCGGCTGTGCGAAATTTTAAAATTAAGTTTTTATTTCTTGTGTCGTAATCATGCGATCGAAGTGAAAGTTTGAATAATGAACCTAGGCAATAATTGTCCTTGAATGGTACATAATTCTATGACCTATACATATAATAATCCTAAATGGCGAGCTTCCGAAATACTTAGATGGTTCTCAATATCTATGAATCTTTTACAGCAACCAAACTGAATTTTTTTAATGTTCATAGAGACTATGAACATATATTCACCTATAGGACGTTCAGTAACCTGGTGAGCACAAATCCAACATGGCGGCGACGCGAAGTATAAATATTTAAATGAACGTTTCTCGCGAATTAACTATCCGAGTGCCATGAAACGTTGCACGTTAAATGCTTATACAAATGTTGATCCACTGGCATCTAATTTATTTCAATTGTTTGCATAATCACAAGATGGCTGCTGTGCGTAATTTTAGAATCTCGTTTTTACTTCTTGTGTTCTAATCATGCGATTGCAGTTTGAATACCACACGTACACAATAATCTTAATGTAATAGTACATAAATAAAAATCCAACCTGGCGACCATCTGAAATATTTAGACGGTTCTCAATATCTACGAATCTGTTACAGCAATTAAACTGAAATTTTGTATGTTGGTAGAGGCAATTAACATGAGCAGGATATATGAAAATAGGCTGTATAGTTCTTCACGGAACTACTTGTTCTTCATTGTCTACCTGGTAATGGTGAACGGAGATAACTAGTCCTATATATCAACCAAATAGCGTACATACAGTGTTATAATATCGTTGTGAACAAAATTATTGATTATGGTTAAAAATTTTACTTTCTTGTTCCCTTATGTAAAGACATTAAACACTAATTTTAATTGCACAAATCACAAACAAAGTCATCATCTTTCTCATCCAAACCACAACAATCTTCGTGTGCTCTCCCCGGCATCATGTGCATTACGGTATATCCAACATTCTTTGTCTTTTGAATTAGAATAATAGTCACTGCAGAAAATGAAATTAGCAACACAACTTTTTTTTGTACAAATTAAAAACTTATAAGTCTAGGCCTACACATTGTTAAGTTGTATTTCAGATATTAACACTTATCTCTGTCTCTCACACAAACTCTCTTATTTAAAAATCTATTTATTAGCTATTATTGTGGAGTGCTGAATAGGTGAGGTAAAATCGGGCACCACCCGGTCCTGCCCCATGCGTCATACCCGGCTTCACCCCACTGGTAGTTGTAAAGGAAAACGTGGACTAGCCAAACAAAATCGATTTGAATCTTAAATACACCCATAGCATCGTAAGTCTAAGGAAATAAGCTACATAGAATGCACTTACCGTTACTGTTACTACTGTAGTACTTCGGTAGTAATCGATGCAGTTTAACAGAAAGTTGAAACAAGAAATCACAAAAGTACAAAATCATTCGTCACAACTGAACAAATTTCCACAATGGAATGGCGTGCTCCCAGCAGCTTTACCTTGGCCTTGGTAGTTTTGTTTGGCTGTCGGTCGCCAGGAAGAAGCAATAACGGAGCCAGAATTGGGGTACCTGGTATGAACCCGACTACCCAGTTATTCCCCACTTTCCCGTGCTTTGAGTATAAGAATTGTTCAGCATAAAAAGTTCTACAAAAAATCCCGGAGAGTATATCTCTATCTTCAATTCATCGCCCACTATAAGTGATTGTACGTTTTCATTTCTTCCAACAATCTCCATTCAATAACTGAGGTGACAGTTTAAGAACTAGCCCGTAATGCATTCATAACTGTTCCCGGGCGAAGCCGGGGCTGGTTACTAGTTTGTTATAAAACATTCAACAATTTTTTTCACATCTCTTACAATCAACTCACCTAGCGTTCTTGGCAGTTGTCTCGGAGGTCCGAGTTTGATTCCAAGCAAAGAATTTTAATTTTTGTTTGAGGGCCGGAACGGGGTACACTCAGCCTCGTGAGGCAAAATTCGATTCACACCTCAACCATCCTGAGAGAGGTTTCTCAGACTTCCACTCCAGACAAATGCTGGGATAGTACCTAACTTAACGCCACAGCCACATCCTTCACAATTCTATCCCCAATTTACAAATACACATACTAGTACAGCCAGCACAATAACACAGGTTAACACACTAATTGCACAGACCCAAAAGTATACGGGGCATTATGACCACGACGTCGCAGCCCTAAAATAAGCAACAGCTACAACAACATTAACCCACATTATCAGCTGTCACCTTTCAAAGACATATAGTTCTATGCCCAAGATAGCGGGTTCAAACCCGGCCGAAGCCGTCGGATTTTTTAAAAGCGTTAAAAATCCGTCAGTATGCCTTCCTTCGGAGGGGAAGTAAAGCCGGCGGTCCCATGTCATAGATTTATGGTATGTTAAAGAACCTTCCACTAATTGCACCTGTGTGAAGCTAAATTTATTTATTTATTTATTTATTTATTGCCTCCAACAGAATAAAATTCCAATTACTGGAGACTGAACAATTTTACATTGATTTCTCATAATCACATGTTAAAGGAAAAGAAAAAAAAATACAAACAATAATAATACAGTTCAGATTGTACAATACTCAAGTTTAACTATTCTTTACACAAATATATGCTGAATGCCAACTTGATAAAGTGAAAGTAAACTGTAATTAAATTAGGAATATTATTAATATTATTAAGCCTCCGTGGCTTAGGCGGCAGCACGCCGGCCTCTCACCGCTGGGTCCGTTGTTCAAATCCCGGACACTGCATGTGAGATCTGTGCTGGACAAAACGGAGGCCGACAGGTTTTTCTCCGGGTACTCCGGTTTTCCCTGTCAACATTTCATTCCAGCAACACTCTCCACTATCATTTCATTTCATATGTCATTCATTTAATCATTGTCCCAGAGGAGTGCGTCAGGCCTCGGCAGCCGGCACAGTTCATTTCCTCGTCGCTAGATGGGGGCTTCATTCATTCCATTCCTGACCCGGTCGGAGACTGGAAACAGGCTGTGGATTTTCATTTCATTAAAATTATTAATGGGTGAAAACAACAACCATAAAATGTATTAATACATAGTGATTATCACTTAATCAATATTATATAATACTAGCAGAAGTACCCGCTCTTCGAACGGTCTTCGGTATTAATAACCAGACGTTATCATTTGAGCTACGGTTGAAATGATTAGGGGCGTGTCATTCCTTCATAAGTTTATCAAAACGAAGTTAGTTTCCTGGGTATATCGCAGATACTGTTTATTTAAGGGCCATAAAATGTGGTTTTCGGAGACCTTTATAGTCTCCCTAGTTTTGTGTCACACATTGAGAAGCGCAATATATGCTTTGGTCGTCCTTCTAGGATATTTTTTATTTTTCGCCTATTTTAGCATGTATTTTGAAAAGATGTTCCTTATACCCACCCTTCTATGAGAAGTACGTTGAAGAGTATTCTAAATGATTGGTGTATTGACTCATGGTTACAATAGCTAATTTTACAATGCTCTAAGCACCCGAACATGAATTATAGGCGAAAATAAACATAAATATATATCAACCACACAGTATCAGACAAAATCATCTTTACAATGAACCCGTTTGTCGACAAAAATATGATTACTTAAAATGTGCTCTCAAAATAATTCACCTAACGTGTACTTCCTGACGTGACAATAATATTGAAAACCTCGTGGACGAAACGCAATTTATGTCAAATTAAAACTGATCCTCACCGTTATGGAAAGTCCCCATCCCCAGGAAGACCCCCTTAATAAATTATAAAGGCTTGTGGGGCATGAAAATTCGAGATTTTTAGCCTCCAATGGCCCAAATTCCCAAAAGCTGCAAAAACACTATTCCAATCCATGAATTTTTGAAAATAATATTGCTGTTTGGAGATTTAATAGACCTTCTGTACAACATATCGCACGTGTAAATCACGTGTCAAAATTCTAGGGTACCCCTTGACCCCTTTAATCGCGTTGTTGAATTTTACAGTCTATGTTTGATTCCACGATAATCTTATAGCCATTTGCAAACTTTCACAGAAATGTAATACATTGAGTGGCATTGCTTCTTACAGAAATAAATGGAAAGTTGGATGTCACCTCTTGTGATACTGTTGTCATGTTTACCGGCTTGCATTACTTCATTAGTTTCTTCTTGTTCTTCTTCTTTTTTCGGATGGGCCAGCTAAGGACCACGACGTTCAACTTTTCAGTTTGGCGAGGGACTTGATGTTTGCCCAATATTCGCGCATTATCTGGCTATGTATTGTACCCGATTGTCATCATGTGGACCATGTGTTCGTATCCCAACTAACTCACGGTCTTTCGAGGTATGGGACGTTCCTGCCCACCATACGACCACATGCTCAGGATTTGAGTCTACCAGGTAACTACTCTACAGGAAATACACAACATTTTCCTAAAGGTAACACATTTACTGGTCTAAAATCAATGGCTATACAACAAATACAAAACAAAGGACAATTTACATTTGGTCCCACAAATAAAATAGGGTTGTTCTGTTAGCTTTCTTCGTAAAATAGTGCTGCACTGCACTCAAATCTAATTCTAACATCCTGTCAATGATATTTTCAGACTTCAATGGGTTTCCATAGTGTTCAACAACTAACACAACTTTAGTTAATGGGAGTATCATAACACAAAAATCACATATCACATAAAATGATACTAATAAAACATTTTCCCATTTCTTATGGCATTTACCTTGATTAACATGAATACATTACTTTCTGCAATCATTAACAGATATTTTTTTGTGTTGCGTGAATCGTCTTCCTTCCTTCCATGCATATGAACGCCTTAGGAAAAGTGGTATTTAATTTTATAGTTTCACCATATAACGATTTTCTGGGTCTTGTCGGGCTTATCATTGTTACAAATGTGTCATGTTCTGGGAAGAACACATACCCGTCTGCATAAATTAGCAGGAATGGCAAAATGCACTCTAAAAGAAGATGCCTACATTATTTTGGTTCAGCTTTTCTCCTCAGAGAATAATTGAGCCAAATATTATCTGATTTCTATGATTCAACAACGTATGTGAGTTGCAACCCACCGTTCAATTCACTTGGCATCATCAAAATAATCATATCTTACTTGCATATTTAAATATCGAGATTTCTCAGTGTCCTAGTATGACTAATTTACAAGGGACCGGTCGGACGACCTTCCTCCCCCTTAGCAGGCAATAAAATTCGTTCCAGCCGGCTCTCCAAGATGGCCGCTACAGAAATGGTCTACCATTCCCCTCTCTCTCACTCTGTCAAGATCAAGGTCAGGTTTGTTTACAAAGTGCAGACTAGAGTAACACTGAGTGTGGCTCCTAAATATTTGAGTCAATTTAATTATTTAACATCTATCCTTATAGTGTCTTGGGCTAAAACTGGCTCCTTAATTAACATTCATGGCTGGGGTGGTATTCTAGTGATAGTCTTGCCGTTCTATGGTGACGACTAGTGGCTTTTAGACGCGCATCATAGTGAAAATCCAACGACTTTCACCAGCAGCTGTCAATAAAATATAAGGAAACCTGCGTTCCTAAACGACGAATATGATCCTCACCTCACAGGGTGGGTCATTAACACACACATGCTCACAGCGTCTCGACGGACGTCAATAGTGGCATAATTCAAGCAAGCGTTGGATACAGACAGGCTCTGTCCAATTCGCTGCGAAATAATACAGTATGCTCAAGGGCGATACTACTCGTAGATTTGGCCAACTTCTCACCTAACGTGCAAGCTATACTAGTTGTCCCCGCTATATTTATTACGTAAATCACTGGATTCTACGTTAATTCTGCACGCTTACAAGCGGCTCAACCAATACTTCACATATATGACTCCATTATTAAGGCACTCGCGTTCTCTGTCATACCACTTAAGCCAAAGCTTTACATAGCTCCTAACACAAATGTATCAAAATTTACTGGCTTACTTTACTTTAATGGTCCTCAAACAATAATCCTAAGGATTGACCATATCAAATATTCATTCATATTTCACTGACACTGAAAAAGCTCTCGTATTTCTTTATATTTCACGTTATACTCTCACTGTTTACCAAATACAGTATCTTTACATTAGACATGACACTATTTGAACACTATTTAGGCCAAAAATGCCTGTTACTTTACTGTTTGCCGACCCATAATATTATTTATTATTATCATTTAACGTTACCGTTACATCCATCACTATTTTCGCCTGAATGGCCTTAAACAAATCACCTTCCAAGCCATATTTTATTCAAGACGAGTGGTGAAAACTCGTTCAGTAAGTGACTATTACATCTTACTCAAAGTGATAAATCGTTACATGGTGACCTACTTAGTTATATTTACATTATAAAAAATGGGTACTCACTTTTTTTCCTCTTTGCTGGATAGTGCCAGCGCCTCAGCTGTAGCGCTACCATGACGCTTGACTTAAGCCATCATGTTATCCTTGACACAACACTTAGATTCATACACTTTCCACATGATACACATATTTTTATCAGTGGTTTTTATCATTGCAATACACTGCATATTAATCACTATACACATGAACACTTTAAAACACTATTTCACAATTTATATACATTTATCCACTACTTCACATGTTGATCCTTAAATTGGACTTCTCCTACGCCTGATCTCAGAGATGCGCTGCAATTATGACAACCGCTGGTCTCCGTGACAATCTAACAGCGTTTTACGGACGTTCCATCCTCGTTCCCTGCAATCTTGTTCAGCTCACTATCCAAATTAGGTGGCAATGGTTTCCAAGCTCCCATCATTGTAGTGTTTCTGATGATGCTGTCATATATAATTCAGACACTACCTCCCGGTATAAGAACTGTTCAAAACATTATAAGTTCCTTTTCGCTGTGGCGAATTTATATTTGCGTCAGATAATATGTAAATATCTGTAATAATTTACTTTCGACGCACTTCATGATTATTCACGAAGCTTTATAACTTGCTTCTATTGTTCTCCAACGACGACGCGTTGATACTTTAACATTTGGCGCGCTACTAGCCGCGTCTTAGTTACGTGTGTACTGTAGAAGACTGGTAAAGAACTGGTGACGAACTGCAGAAGACTTGTGATGAACTTAGAAGAAGACTCGGCTTGGCTTGCCTCGCTCCCCCTATATAAAGGATTCTTGTACGAAATAGTCCACTGGACACACGAGAGCGACTCCTTTCTTGAAATAATACCTCTTCAGCCGAAATGACATCTACATCTTGTTTATTTAGGTGTGGAGGTTTCAAAAACATTCGCGTGCCGGCGATCGCTTCGGCCAATTAATTACAATTAATTGCCTTAGTTCAGCGCGTGGGCACGCTATCATGGTACTTCCCCGTTGACTGGTCACTAAGTCAATGCTTTTGAGCGTAGGGTAGGTTGTGATGCATTCATTTTGAGATAAAGGCCTTAATTTAGGTGAAAAACCATTCCTAAATTACCTCTCCGTGAATATATTCACCTGGGTGTATATTTCAATGCATTTCAATGCTCCATTTAGCTGTAATCAATTTATTTCCATGTGCAGTCGATCCCGCCATAGCTTGCACCGTTGTCAAGCGGTGGATACCCGAGTCATTAATTCTGAGCTGTCTCTCCGCTCCAGACGTAAGTAGTTCGGTAGGCGCCTAGACTACTCCGCCCACTTGCTAAGGGTCATTTGTAAAACTTCAAACTGGCCTTCTCTCACTTTCGTATGCTCTGAAAATGTATATTTCCTTGCATTTGGCTACAGTTCTTCCCTTAAATTGCTATGATATTCACCTATAGATCGTGAAATCACGCTACATTCTTATATGTCAGTATCCCTCTCATTGCTCTTTGGGTTCCCAATAATTGCTCCCCCGCAGAGATCAATGGTTCGACTCTAGGCATAACCATGTGCCTGGTCTTTTCTGATGAGACCTGAGTTCGATGCCAGACTGCCGTGGCCAGTTGGGCACATTTTTCCCCTGCTAAGCTCGGAAAATTCATTTCATAAGTGAATTTTTCGGGCCTTTCAGATGGCATCGACTCCATGCAGTATTTACTTTAAGCGGTCAGTGCTCTCGGCAATGGGATTTCTCGTTCCCCACTCCACTCTGTCTGCTTTCTCGTAGACTCTCGTTCTGCCTTCGCAATTGTTCATTCATCCCCTCTAGCTCGGTAGCGGCTTCCCTCAACTGGTCATAAAATTCCTGCAGTTGACAGCTGCACTCTCCCTTCGTAACCGTTAGGTCTGCGAGCTGGTCGCTTCGCTCCGTCCCTTCCTGAGACTGCAAGCTTTTCTCAAGATTCTTTCCGTGCATACGTAATGATTCCCCGTCCACTTGGGTGTACAATGCTTGCTCCTCTCTTGTCTCATAGTCTTCTGGTGGACTATATAACTTCAAATTAGCTGCATTTACAACAACTTCTCTACCTGTTGCTTCGTCTTTGATCCGATATGCATTATTTTGCAGATCCCTTATAATCAGGTAGGGTCCGTGATAAGCATGCTGAAATTTCTTATATTTCCTGCTCTCTGGATCTGAACTGGCGGGTTTCTTCAATAAGACGTATTCTCCTACGAGTAACAGTCTGTGGTAACGTTTCCTCCTGTTTCTTCGCTGCCGTCTATCTGCTTGTTTCTTGAGATACTCGAACGTTCTCTGGATCCTCAACTCACGTCCAGGTTGTGCATCGATGGGTGTCCGAATGACATTATTCCATGGCCTCTCTGGTCTTCTATCGAGATGTAGGCTCACTGGCACCTCTCCTGTCGCTTCGTGTACGGTATTGTTAATACAATATTCAATAATCTCAAGTACGTCAATCCATTTCCAGTTCTCAGTAGAGCAATATATCTTCATGTACTTTTGCAGTTCCCTCATAACTCTTTCTGCGGAATTCGACTCCGGGTGTCGAACTGTGGACAAAATCTGTCTTATGCCCAGATTTTCCAACTCCCTGCGAAATTCTATGCTGGTAAAACAACTCCCATGATCCGATAAGATGTTCTCTGGCTGTCCTAACATAGGAATGATTCTTTCCTTCAGCCTCTTAAGTACCTGTTTTGTACTGGTTTTCTGAATTGGACACAGGACTACCATTTTGGAAAACACGTCTAGTGCAACTAGGATGTGTCTATTTCCTCTTCTAGCTCTAGGAAGCGGCCCAAAGTTGTCCAGTGCCAGAAGCTGACATGGCTTCTCTGGTAAGAGCGGTATAGGTTTCTGCCTCATTAAATACGAGTTAGGCTTTACTCGTTGGCACATATCACATGTCCTGATAGTATTCCTGACTGTCTCTCTAAGGTTTGGCCAAATAAATGCTTCTTTAAGCAGGGCAACAGTCTTATCTACACCGGAGTGACCAAAAGCTCGGTGTGCTAACCATACTAGCCTCCTCTGTAATGCTGGTGGTACGACTATCCTAGGTTTGGTGTGGTCTGAGTCGCTCCATTTGTGTAACATCTGGTTAAACCATAGATATTCCGTTGATAATGCTTCAGCTTCCACATACATCGGAGTTCCTCTATCCAGCTTTCCCTCGAAGTAATTAATCATCAACCGTATCCAGGGATCTTCACGTTGAAAAACGGTGATGTTCCTCAGATCATCTAAGGTCTTCTGATCTCTATCTTCTATCTCGATAGCTAGAACTTCTTCTTCATCAGCTGTAGGGTATCTGCTCAGCAAGTCAGGTATGATATTGTCCTTCCCCGGGCAATACTCTATTCCACTTGAAATTGCTGTATGTACAGGGACCACCTTGTCAGTCTTTGACTCGACAAGTCAGTTTTCAGCAGGAACGTTAGGGCTTTATGGTCTGTTCTCAATATAATTCTAAAACCATAGACCAGCTTTCGCCAATACTGCAAGGCATACAGTATCGCGAGTAATTCGATCTCCGTGACCGTATAATTCTTTTCATTATGCTTCAACCTTCTGCTGATAAATGCAATGTAAGTTTTCTCCTCTGGCCTGTCCATGTTCTCCTGATATAACATAGCTCCGATCCCTATAAATGATGCGTCAGTCTGGATAATAAATTTCTGAGTGTAGTCAGGATATCCCAATTTCACATAATCTAACAACATCTGTTTAGATTTCACGAAGGCTTCCTCGCATTGTTCCGTCCAGCGCCATCTTCCTCCCTTCTTAAGTAAGTCTTGGAGTGGTGCTACGGTCTCGGTATACTTCGGACAATGGTTTGAAAAGAATCCAATAACGCCTAGATATTGCCTGACGTTCTTTACCTTCGTTGGTCTCGGGAAATGTTTAATGACTTCCAATTTTCTCGGATTAGGTCTGACTCCTTGTGCATCTATTACGTGGCCTAGAAATTTAACTTCTCTCTGAGCAAAGTTAGACTTCTTTATATTGACCTTAAAGTTAGCCTGACTTAGGTCATATAACAACTTGCGTAGATCTCTGACATGCTCTTCGACAGTTTCAGATGTCAGTAGTATATCATCTACGTAACATATGGTTGTGGCTTTTACTTCTTCGGATAGATTCCGATCTAGCGCTCGTATCAATGCTGAACCTGCTGTCTTTAATCCAAATGGAAGACGCACGTATGAATATGTGTGCTGGTCAAATAAAAATCCAGTTAAGAAACTTGTTTTCTCTTCCAGAGCAAGATGGTGAAAACTTGCCGTCAGGTCAAGACTTGAGAACACAGTCTTTCCTTTGAACCTTCTGAGTACCTCCTTAATGGGCGGCACTGTATCAAATTCCGGTATGACCTTGGAATTCAAATTTCGTAGGTCCAGGCATATCCTCACACTTCCGTCCTGTTTAGGTACAACTACCAGTGGGCTGACATAAGGTGTGGCTGTCTTTACAATGACGCCTGCTTCTAGCATTTCCTGTATCGCTTCTTTAACCTTTAAATAATGTTTCTCAGCTACAGTATACGGCTTCTGTTTAAATGGTGTCCAATCGCTGACTTGGAACGCATACTGGAAGTTCTTGATCCGGCCAGGTCTCGAATCGAAGACTCCTTTATACTCAAATAGCAGTTCCCTTAGCATTTTCTTATATTCTGGACCAAATTTAGCTTCTTCAATCTTCTCTTCCAGGCATTCTTCAAATTTTGGTTCGAGATCCTTTTCAATGTCTGCGGCCAGTGTTGCCAACTCTTCCTCGATGTCTTCTGTTGTCGACACTGCATCCCCAGTCATATCTCCGTATGTATGCCATACGTATTCTTCTGGTCTCGTTTCATTCTGCTTTAATGAGAGTTCTAACTCTTCCTTTCCCTCACTTGCGCGAAACATCACAATGTCTTGCGAGAGATCTATAATAACTTTATACTCTCTTATGAAATCCATCCCAACAATGATATTAAAAGGCAGCTTATTTACAAGTAGGAAGCTCTGTGAGAATGTAGAGTTCCCTATAAGCAAATCTAAAAATACTTGGTATTTGCATATCATAACTTTATCTGGTATGACACCTTTTATTTTCACGCTTGAAATAGGTATTTTCAATACGTGAATTTTACTCTGGATTTCACTGTATAATGCCTGGGTTATCAAACTCACTGTAGACCCTGTATCAATGAGACTTCTTATCTTCATACCCGCAATGTTTACAATAATAATGGGTAGTTCCCTTCTTACATTGACCGTCCTTTCATCGAGGTCTTCGATAAGCTCCTCAGGTTTGGCAATCCAGTTAACAACATTCACTGTGTTCCATCCTGAACTTATCTCTCTTTGGCCATTTAAATTTGGTGTTTTTTTTTCAATTGCTCCATTCTTTGTGGAGTTCTTCTGTCTGTCTTCATGCTGCTGAAGCTCCAGACTTTTGGCACCGTCATCATTTTGATATATGTCGGGTGACCTTCTATTCCTAATCGCTTCATCCCAATGAACTCGCGATTGTCTTGGATCATCTCCGCGCTCTTCCATGTATCTTAAAGATGCGTGATAACGTTCTTCCGCCTCTTCATCGAACCCGCGACTCTGCTCTTGGGATCTCCATCCTTGGTTGTTCCCATTTCGGCCGTAACTCCTTCTGTGATCAAGCTGCAGGTCTCTGGTACCACGCTGATTCCAGTTTTTCCTTCCTCGGTTACCACGGTTCGATGCTCCTCGATACGCTGGCCTCCAATTTTGGTTTTCGCGTCCTTCGCGTTGCCAGTCGGATTTTTCTGTTTCGGTGCTTGTAGATTTGCTTTTTGTCTGCACCTTGGTTGACTCGATCGGTGTAGTCGTCATGTTAACTTGTTCCTCATTTCGACTTTGTCTTGTGTGCTGCACTGTGGTTAGATCAAGTTGTCTCAGCACCTCCTCCATATCAATTGCAGTTTTGGCGTTTGCCGAGATTAGCAGACGTTGTACTTCATACGGTAGCTGCTTGGCTATTGCTATGCACAAGTCTGACTCTCTAAGCCCTTCATCAAGCTCTCGAAAACGGCACAATTTATTCACAAAGAATTCCCCGTACTTAGTCGGATTACTAGTACAGTAACGCCTGGAATACAAGTCCAATCTGAGGTTCTGTTGTACGCTCGCGTTCCAGTATCTGCTTAAAAATGCTTGGCGAAATTCTTCAACGGTGTCGAACGTGTATCGAAAACTCCTAAACCATAGGGCACACTCCCCCTCGGTTAATTTTTCAATCGCTCTCAACCTGCGCTCTGGCGGTATTTTCGCGTCATTCAAGTACTCGGAAACTTCTTTAAGCCAGTACTTGGGTGTCATGTGAGAATTACTCCCAGAGTATTTCTTTGGTTTCTCATCACTAGCCCTTATAACTGTGACTATTTGGCTTTGAACAGCATTTTCATGCGGTGTTGACATGGCAATTGGCATACCAGGTGTGGTATACGGACTGTCACTTGGCATGGCTGCATTCTTTGGAGTGGGCTGTATTTCTATATCTGCCCATTTATTCCTCCTATTCTCGTCTATACTTCCTTCGCTAGACCTAGGATTCCGCAACATAGATTCCTCCTGCGCGATCATTCTCGTCTCGATTTGACTGTGTCTATTTTCTGCCCTTTCCAAACGAGCTAATACCTCTCGTTCTATTTTCTCTAGGCGATCTCGGTTCCTTTCTGCCATAGAAAATACCTTTTCCTTATCATCCTTAAGGTTTTCCTTCAGGTGGATAATTTCCCCTGCTAGACTCTCTCTTACTTCGGCAAGAGTCTTATCACTGGCTTCAGTCTTTAAGCCTTCTCGAAGTTCTAATTCTTCTCGTAAGCCTGTGACTTCCTTTTGAATGTGACCTTGTATATGAGAGATTTCAGTCCTTATTTTCGTGATTTCTCCCTGGTCCTCGTCTTGTCTTTTATGGATAACTGCTAAGTCGTTCTGAGTTTGTTCCAACTCTTTCTGTACTTTCCCGACTTGCCTCTTCATATTTGACATTATCTCCTTATTATCTTGATCAGAAGTTTTTATTTCTTGAATTTCCTTGCATTGGTCAAGGATATTCTGATCCTGTTTTCTTAAGGCTTCGTCTACCGCCTTGGCGTAACCTGCCATTCGCGTATTCCATTTTATATCGCTATCCTCGAACCTTTGATCCACGGTCTGAGTAAACGTATTAAACTGCTCTAATTGACGTTTAGTATTTGCTTCATTCAGACTCTGAATGTCTTTAAGCTCCATGGACATACTGCTTAAATTATCGTTAATTTCACGCTGTGACTCTCTGCACGCTTGCAGATTATTCTCTAATTTTAATTCAATAGACTCAAAGCGTTTATCGTTATCACCTTGCATTTCTGAGATCACGCTAACAATATTCTTAGTTACCTCACGCTGGACAGACTCTTTAACGTCCTCCATTTTCTTATTAACCTCTATTAGGTTTGACTCTAATTGCGTGTTTATTGTAACTTGATTAGCCTCTAATTGAGTATTTACTTCGGCTTGATTAGCCTCTAATCTATTTTTTATTTCGGCTTGATTAGCCTCTAATCTAGTATCGACTGTAGCCAACATCTGGCTTACCTCAGTTTGATTAGCATCCAATCTAGCATTTATTTCGGTTTGATTGGCATCCAATCTACCCGCTATTTCATCTTTAAATTCTCTAATTTCTTCCTTTCTCTTAGCATTAATCTCATCAAAAGGCTCCCTTAACTCAGCAATACACCTGAGTACTTCTTCAGTTCCAGCCGTCCTGTACTTCTTAATTTGAGATATAGGTAGGCCGCAGCTGAATATGCTGGCGCGTTCTATTGGAAAGGAAAGGATTCCGATCCCACGACAACAACAACAACATATTATAAAAATGTCAAAACTAACTATGGAATGGGTATAGACCCTCGTACTCGTCTGACAACAATGTCTGACGTCTGAATATCATTTAGAAAGACTCACAATCGCTCAAACAAAGTTTGAGGAAAAATATCATTTCTATGGTTTTCCCCATGAAAACCATGCTATTATTATGGGGTTTATCTGAATCCCATAAGCCATCCACGTACTGGGAGCCATTGATAAAGATTAATGTATTGATGCTCACCCTCATGTGCCTATGGTGACCCGTAATTTCAACAGGCCCCACTCACGGGCGACATTGATAATGATGAGGGTAATATATAGGGATAACACGCTTTGCCCCACACACCTGGGTGACATGATAATTAAAGGGGTTTGTGTGTAAGTTACATTTACATTTAAGCATGTTTTATGGAGGATTATCAATAATTTATATCACGCGATGGCTTATTAACAAATGGGACGCGGCCTTTCCTATTCTGTCCTAATTTCTATGCTATATTTGCTTCTACCATTAATATCTTGGCCGACTTTTTAGCAGTACCTGTGACTCAATCCCAGTACAGAGACATCTCCTCCATGTACCCGATTGTCATCATGTGGACCATGTGTTCGTATCCCAACTAACTCACGGTCTTTCGAGGTATGGGACGTTCCTGCCCACCATACGACCACATGCTCAGGATTTGAGTCTACCAGGTAACTACTCTACAGGAAATACACAACATTTTCCTAAAGGTAACACATTTACTGGTCTAAAATCAATGGCTATACAACAAATACAAAACAAAGGACAATTTACATTTGATTCCCACAAATAAAATAGGGTTGTTCTGTGAGCTTTCTTCGTAAAATAGTGCTGCACTGCACTCAAATCTAATTCTAACATCCTGTCAATGATATTTTCAGACTTCCATGGGTTCCCATAGTGTTCAACAACTAACACAACTTTAGTTAATGGGAGTATCATAACACAAAAATCACATATCACATAAAATGATACTAATAAAACATTTTCCCATTTCTTATGGCATTTACCTTGATTAACATGAATACATTACTTTCTGCAATCATTAACAGATATTTTTTGTGTTGCGTGAATCGTCTTCCTTCCTTCCATGCATATGAACGCCTTAGGAAAAGTGGTACTTAATTTTATAGTTTCACCATATAACGATTTTCTGGGTCTTGTCGGGCTTATCATTGTTACAAATGTGTCATGTTCTGGGAAGAACACATACCCGTCTGCATAAATTAGCAGGAATGGCAAAATGCACTCTAAAAGAAGATGCCTACATTATTTTGGTTCAGCTTTTCTCCTCAGAGAATAATTGAGCCAAATATTATCTGATTTCTATGATTCAACAACGTATGTGAGTTGCAACCCACCGTTCAATTCACTTGGCATCATCAAAATAATCATATCTTACTTGCATATTTAAATATCGAGATTTCTCAGTGTCCTAGTGTGACTAATTTACAAGGGACCGGTCGGACGACCTTCCTCCCCCTTAGCAGGCAATAAAATTCGTTCCAGCCGGCTCTCCAAGATGGCCGCTACAGAAATGGTCTACCATTCCCCTCTCTCTCACTCTGTCAAGATCAAGGTCAGGTTTGTTTACAAAGTGCAGACTAGAGTAACACTGAGTGTGGCTCCTAAATAATTGAGTCAATTTAAATATTTAACATCTATCCTTATAGTGTCTTGGGCTCAAACTGGCTCCTTAATTAACATTCATGGCTGGGGTGGCATTCTAGTGATAGTCTTGCCGTTCTATGGTGACGACTAGTGGCTTTTAGACGCGCATCATAGTGAAAATCCAACGACTTTCACCAGCAGCTGTCAATAAAATATAAGGAAACCTGCGTTCCTAAACGACGAATATGATCCTCACCTCACAGGGTGGGTCATTAACACACACATGCTCACAGCGTCTCGACGGACGTCAATAGTGGCATAATTCAAGCAAGCGTTGGATACAGACAGGCTCTGTCCAATTCGCTGCGAAATAATACAGTATGCTCAAGGGCGATACTACTCGTAGATTTGGCCAACTTCTCACCTAACGTGCAAGCTATACTAGTTGTCCCCGCTATATTTATTACGTAAATCACTGGATTCTACGTTAATTCTGCACGCTTACAAGCGGCTCAACCAATACTTCACATATATGACTCCATTATTAAGGCACTCGCGTTCTCTGTCATACCACTTAAGCCAAAGCTTTACATAGCTCCTAACACAAATGTATCAAAATTTACTGGCTTACTTTACTTTAATGGTCCTCAAACAATAATCCTAAGGATTGACCATATCAAATATTCATTCATATTTCACTGACACTGAAAAAGCTCTCGTATTTCTTTATATTTCACGTTATACTCTCACTGTTTACCAAATACAGTATCTTTACATTAGACATGACACTATTTGAACACTATTTAGGCCAAAAATGCCTGTTACTTTACTGTTTGCCGACCCATAATATTATTTATTATTATCATTTAACGTTACCGTTACATCCATCACTATTTTCGCCTGAATGGCCTTAAACAAATCACCTTCCAAGCCATATTTTATTCAAGACGAGTGGTGAAAACTCGTTCAGTAAGTGACTATTACATCTTACTCAAAGTGATAAATCGTTACATGGTGACCTACTTAGTTATATTTACATTATAAAAAATGGGTACTCACTTTTTTTCCTCTTTGCTGGATAGTGCCAGCGCCTCAGCTGTAGCGCTACCATGACGCTTGACTGAAGCCATCATGTTATCCTTGACACAACACTTAGATTCATACACTTTCCACATGATACACATATTTTTATCAGTGGTTTTTATCATTGCAATACACTGCATATTAATCACTATACACATGAACACTTTAAAACACTATTTCACAATTTATATACATTTATCCACTACTTCACATGTTGATCCTTAAATTGGACTTCTCCTACGCCTGATCTCAGAGATGCGCTGCAATTATGACAACCGCTGGTCTCCGTGACAATCTAACAGCGTTTTACGGACGTTCCATCCTCGTTCCCTGCAATCTTGTTCAGCTCACTATCCAAATTAGGTGGCAATGGTTTCCAAGCTCCCATCATTGTAGTGTTTCTGATGATGCTGTCATATATAATTCAGACACTACCTCCCGGTATAAGAACTGTTCAAAACATTATAAGTTCCTTTTCGCTGTGGCGAATTTATATTTGCGTCAGATAATATGTAAATATCTGTAATAATTTACTTTCGACGCACTTCATGATTATTCACGAAGCTTTATAACTTGCTTCTGTTGTTCTCCAACGACGACGCGTTGAAACTTTAACATTTGGCGCGCTACTAGCCGCGTCTTAGTTACGTGTGTACTGTAGAAGACTGGTAAAGAACTGGTGACGAACTGCAGAAGACTTGTGTTGAACTTAGAAGAAGACTCGGCTTGGCTTGCCTCGCTCCCCCTATATAAAGGATTCTTGCACGAAATAGTCTACTGGACACACGAGAGCGACTCCTTTCTTGAAATAATACCTCTTCAGCCGAAATGACATCTACATCTTGTTTATTTAGGTGTGGAGGTTTCAAAAACATTCGCGTGCCGGCGATCGCTTCGGCCAATTAATTACAATTAATTGCCTTAGTTCAGCGCGTGGGCACGCTATCATGGTACTTCCCCGTTGACTGGTCACTAAGTCAATGCTCTTGAGCGTAGGGTAGGTTGTGATGCATTCATTTTGAGATAAAGGCCTTAATTTAGGTGAAAAACCATTCCTAAATTACCTCTCCGTGAATATATTCACCTGGGTGTATATTTCAATGCATTTCAATGCTCCATTTAGCTGTAATCAATTTATTTCCATGTGCAGTCGATCCCGCCATAGCTTGCACCGTTGTCAAGCGGTGGATACCCGAGTCATTAATTCTGAGCTGTCTCTCCGCTCCAGACGTAAGTAGTTAGGTAGGCGCCTAGACTACTCCGCCCACTTGCTAAGGGTCATTTGTAAAACTTCAAACTGGCCTTCTCTCACTTTCGTATGCTCTGAAAATGTATATTTCCTTGCATTTGGTTACAGTTCTTCCCTTAAATTGCTATGATATTCACCTATAGATCGTGAAATCACGCTACATTCTTATATGTCAGTATCCCTCTCATTGCTCTTTGGGTTCCCAATAATTGCTCCCCCGCAGAGATCAATGGTTCGACTCTAGGCATAACCATGTGCCTGGTCTTTTCTGATGAGACCTGAGTTCGATGCCAGACTGCCGTGGCCAGTTGGGCACAGTATCTCCTCTCTCTCTTTTGTCCAGATGATGCCGGTTTTCTTACAGGGTGGTCTGTCCTAAAAACTCTTCTGTTTAAGGATCTTTCTGAGATGTGATCGGCTTCGAATATAGCTTTTCATTATCTTCAGTTCTTGGATATCCTTGTTAACTACTGTTAACGACGGTGTCAAGCTCTTTCTATTCCCCCAGTAGTTGAGAAGCCGGTTGGTTAGTCTTGTTGGGTTCATCCATGAGACATGTCTGTAGAAAGCCAGACGTCTCTTCCTGGCCACATCTGTGATTTTCTCAGTATATTTATATAGCTCCTGATTTGGTGTTCTTCTGTACTCGTCATCTATTAATTAGTTTATTAAATGAAATTAGTTTTCTGGGTATATCTCAGAAACGTAGTTTTAGAGCCTTAAAACGTAGTAGCGTCCGATCCACCGAGGGGATAAAAATGAGTTTTGTCTCGTCCTTGTACGTCATAATATAATAATAATCATAATAATAATTTATTAATATAGGGATAGCGATAAATGGACCTTTAGTACCACACCCGCCCGTGTAAATCACGTGAAAAAATTCAAGAGTACCCCTTATATGAGAGATATGGAGAAGAGTTACATCAATGATTACCTTCGTGCCTCTGATGGACATCTGTACCAAATTTTAGGTTGATCCACTCAGCCGTTCTCGAGTGATACGCGTGCAAAGTTGTACACAGAAAAACAAACAAACACACAGATAAAAATTTTGTTTTTGCGCGCAACCGTCATAAACCAGTCTGAAACGCGTTAATAACTCGAACTTCCGTGGAAATTCAGAAATAACAGACAAACTTTCATTTTATATATAGAGAGATTGAATAGGTTAAGAATGTAAACAACGCTCTTAGGTTTCTACGTTCGTTGCCAAGAGCCTACTGCGGTGGCGTCTAGTAGTTAAGTTCTGAACTTGGCTTAGTAGTCGTTGACGGTGGCGCTTGGTGGCAAAATTAGGAACTATTTGAAAAATTGTTAGTTGCTGTACTTAAAATTAAGAAACAGATACACACACTAATACAGTGATCACAATTAACACCGGTTTTCAGACAGTTTCTACACACACCCAAAGTACACGGGGCTACATGACCGTGTTGTCGCAGCCCCTAAACTTAAGAACCAACCAACCACCAAAGTCATATAGAATATTTTGGTAAAAAATCTAAAATAATTTGAATGAATACAAATTGATTTACAAGATTCGAAATAAAAATAAATGTTTCTAGTTTTGAATCTACCAATTGTTATGGAGATATTTCAACTCACTGAGAATTCTTCATCAGCTAGCAAACGGACTTAGATAACAAACATTTAACTCGCTTCATATCTTTTCGGTGTAGGAGTATGCTGTATTTATGACAAGGGAACATTGGTAGCGTCTACCCCACGTTGTTGTTTGAGTCTTCAGTATTTTGACTGGTTTGATGCAGCACTCCATGCCTCCATGTCCTGAGCTAATCGTTTCATCTCTATATAGCTACCACACTCTACATCCGAGGCAATCTGATTAACATATTCTAACCTTGGTCTACCCCTACAGTTCTTATCTTCAAATCTACCCTTCCATAACTAATTTTGCTATTCCTGGATGTCTTACTATGATTGTGTCATACCAACCTACCTCTTCTCTTCATTAGCAGTCGCCAGAAACATCTCTCCACTCTTACTCGTCTTTATTTGAAATTAATTTCATCTGATCTGTAGTTACGATGGCTGGCCACTAGATTGCGCCATAAACTCATTTCCAAATAAAATGGACTTCCCCGAGATTTCCGTGTCTTCAATTGTTTCTGGAATTTGTATGGGGAAGTCCCTGAACAACACCTAATAAATTGTCCGACAATGATATCGGAAGTTCGTTGGAAAAGTGTGCGAGTGGTATCGCGTCTGCTCGCTGATTTAAAGATCTCGGTTTCAAGGCTATCTAACGTCGGGAAATTTTACTTCTTAATTAATTATCCTCCCTACCTCGTACAGCAAGTTTTTATCTTTGTTTTATTCACATGATCTACGAAGACGATAGGAAAAGTTGTTTCCTTCTCTCATTTAAATTTCTATCTTCCCTACATGTCGCAGTGTTCAAAACCAAGGATGGATGATATTCGTGATAACTATTAGAATGTGAATAGCTCAGAATTTACCCTAGAATAATAATAATGATGTCGCCTCCGTAGCGTAGCGGTCAGCATGGTTCGCTGCTGCCCAGGAGGTCCTGTGTTCGATTCCCGGTTCTGCCACGAAATTTGAAAGTGGTATGAGGACTGGAACGGGGTCTACTCAGCCTCGGGAGGCCCAAATGAGTAGAGGGGTTCGATTCCCACCTCAGCCACCCTCGAACTGGTTTTCCGTGGTTTCCCACTTTGTCTACGGGCAAAATGCCGGGATGGTACTTACTATAAGGCCACGGCCGCCTCCTTCCCTCTTCCTTGCCTATCCATCCTAACCTCCCACTCCCTTCCCTCGTGAGGCCCCTGTTCGCTTTGCAGGTGAGGCCGCCTGGGCGAGGTGCTAATCCCACCTCACCAGTTGTATCCACTCCGATTAGATGTTCCCAGCTCCAGGACACTGGCAGTGGCGGTAGAGGTGGGATCCCTCGCTTAGTCCGTGGGTAAAGCCAACCCTGGAGGGTAAAACGATAAATAAATAAATAAATAAATAAATAAAGAATGAAAGAAAGAAGGAAAGAAAGAAAGAAAGAAAGAAAGAAAGAAAAATTACGGGCCTTAAAGTAGTCGCATATGATGTGTAACATCTGACATAGAAGAAACCTCACGTGAAATTGTTGATACACCGGTATTTTATACTATTATTGGCACAAATATTAATCTATTGTAAAAGGGAGTGTTTTTCAGATATTGTAGTTTAAAATACGGAACTCATTTTATTAGATGATTTGTAGATTCCACCAGCACTAGCCTAAATAAAGAATACGATATGGATCAACTAGATTAATAGACGCGATACCGCTCATAACCTTAAATTCCTTATAAACAGGTCCTCTTCATTCACAGACCGACACGTAATTTCACATGCATTCTGTTAAAATGAGTCATATTGATATGATAAATATCGTTTAAAATGATAATCTGGTAGCAAAAATATCTACCCCGTTATGGATTCGAACCCGAGATCTCTGGATTCACAGTCATGGGCGCTAACCCCACGGTATTTCGACTACGCAAATATTGTGCACAAGATGGTGACTTATTTCCACGTTCCAATAATACTGCATTACGGAATTAAGTTTCATTTATATTTTGCTTGTTTCGATAATGTTCCTGCATGAAATTGAGTTTAAAATGCCTTATGAATAGGCCCTCTTGTGGATAAAGAGAATGTATTCAGCAATAGTTCATGAAGGCTTGCTCAATTCTCGTATAACCACAACGAGTATATTATATTGATGACTGCATTACCGTTTTGTGGGTTAATATTTGAATAGCCATTGTCCAGAAACATAATACCGGCAATGCCGACTACTTACAATGTTTGATATTAAGGCATTTTACCATTTAAATACTGATACGAAGACTTCGAACATGAACCATGCGCTTTGTTTCAATCACTTGACACCAGAGTTCGCATGAGCGTTTACCGTTCAGTATGTCATATACATTCCACATGGCCGAGAGTACGTCATGGTATCAATTTCCGACACCGCGCGCTCATTGTTTCTCTTACCACTGCCAGCTGGATCTTACCACTGCCAGCTGGATCGATCGATCGAGTTGGCAGTGCGTCTTACACTTCCGTTCGATCCACCACTACCAGTTATCACACTTCCGTTCGAGCACACTTCCGTTCGATCGGACGGAAGTGTGCCAGCTGATGCCACCTCGATCGTTCTGATCCACTTCCGTCCCATTTTTCAAAATCACTCACACAAAAATATCCAGCAACCGAGAGGAAAGATGTTACACATCAAAGAGAAGATCACAACAGCTTCCTTGCCTGCGAGTGTTGTGTGATACGGGCTTAAGGGATCAGTTTGCATAATATAAATACAGAATACTAAAATATTTGCTCCCTCCCGGAGATATCACCTAGAATCAGTCTCTAGCCTTTACCTAGTGTACATCATTTGGCACTAACAACAATTACCATTCCGGTTGATGAATATGTTCCCTTTCACTGTTTGATTGCACACGGGAGACTAAGACAGCTGCTCTGGAGTAAGAGTGACGTGTTGTCGATGCTTTTCTCTAACCAGACAAGCAACTCATACGTAGGCGTTGTAGAATATAATATGTTCCGACTGGAATATTTACCACGCTGTTTGACGTTCCTCAAACATTTCAAGAGTGCGCGTTTACCTACACTCGATTATAGTGTCGACACTGACAAGGGAAGCGATGCGAACATCGATATCTTTCAAATTTGACAGGGAGAACGTTCATTCTAAAAATGAAAAATATATCCACATTATTAACTTAGGAAGGAAGGAAGCAAGGAAGGAAGGAAGGGTGGAAGGAAGGAAGGGAGGAAGGAAGGAAGGAAGGAAGGAAGGAAGGAAGGAAGGGAGGAAGGAAGGGGGGATGGAAGGAGGGATGGAAGGAGGGAAGGAAGGAAGGAAGGAAGGAGGGATGGAATGAAGGAAGGAAGGATTGAAGGAAGGAAGGATGGAAGAAAGGGGAGACGGAAGGAATGATGGAAGGAGGGATGGAAGGAAGGGGGGATGGAAGGAATGATGGAAGGAGGGATGGAAGGAAGGGGGGATGGAAGGAATGATGGAAGATGGGATGGAAGGAAGGATGGAAGGAAGGAAGGGAGGAAGGAAGGAAGGAAGCGGGGATGGAAGGAATGATGGAAGGAAGGAAGGAGGGATGGACGGAAGGGGCGATGGAAGGAAGGATGGAAGGAAGGGGGGATGGAAGGAATGATGGAAGGAAGGGGGGATGGAAGGAATGATGGAAGAGGGGATGGAAGGAAGGATGGAAGGAAGGAGGGATGGGAGGAAGGAAGGAGGGATGGAAGGAGGGAAGGAAGGAAGGAGGGACGGGATGAAGGAAGGAAGGAGTGATGGAAGGAAGGAAGGATGGAAGAAAGGGGGAGGAAGGAAGGGGGATGGAAGGAGGGGGGATGGAAGGAAGCGGGGATGGAAGGAAGGATGGAAGGAAGGAAGGAAGGATGGAAGAAAGGGGGGATGGAAGAAAGAGGGATGGAAGAAAGGGGGGATGGAAGGAAGCGGGATGGAAGGAGGGATGGAAGGAAGGAAGGGGGGATGGAAGGAAGAAAGGGGGACGGAAGGGAGGGGGATGGAAGGAAGGATGAAAGGAAGGAAGGAAGTAGGGATGGGAGTAAGGGGGGATGGAAGGAGGGGGGGATGGAAGGAAGGGGCGATGGATAGAAGGATGAAAGGAAGGAAGGAAGGAAGGAGGGATGGGAGTAAGGGGGGATGGAAGGAAGGGGGGATGGAAGGAAGGGGGATGGAAGGAATTGGGGGATGGAAGGAAGGATGGAAGGAAGGAAGGGGGGATGGAAGGAAGGAAGGAGGGATGGAAGGAAGAGGGGATGGAAGGAAGGATGGAAGGAAGGGGGGATGGAAAGAAGGATGGAAGGAAGGAAGGAGGGATGGGAGGAAAGAAGGAGGGATGGAAGGAGGGAAGGAAGGAAGGAGGGTTGGAAGGAGGGAAGGAAGGAAACTTGTAGTTTTACTTGACCGTTAATCTGGCGATCATTAGCCAAGGTACCTTCTTTTCACATTTAATCCGAACCACAGGACGTGGCATTTCACAACTAAAGGATTAGCGACTACGTTCTTGGGCCGGGTTCCTCTTGTGTAGGGCTTCCATAATGCTTTCCTTGAATGCTAGGACACAGGTGCAAAACCCAGGACACCAATAATTTAATTTTTTAACAGTTCAAAACTGTTACATTAACTTAAATGCGTTTCAGTCGGTCAACATGAGTGTGTCCAATTAGATTGGGCGAGTGGGGAGTAAGAGTTATTTTATCACCCTACAGTAATCTGGGAGAAATATTAAATTAATTAACGTAAATTTTGAACAAAAGGGGTTACTTATTCGGTCAGTCGTTTGGTTTGATTTTTTGTTTTGTTTTCTGCTTTTTAGTTTGTTTATTGTTTTGTTATTTTTTCAGTTTTTTTCTTTTTTTGGGATTTCTGCTTCTTTGCTTTTGATTTTTGTTTTTCTTTTTTTCTTTTTTTGGATTTTGTTTTTTAATTTTTCTTTACTCTTTATTTTTATTGTATGTTTTCGGTTTCTTTGTTTTTGAATGTTTATTTTTTGTTTTTGTTTCTTTTGTTTATTCTATTTTGATTTTTTTCTGTATTGTTATCTTTTAATTTTTTTGGTTTTGATTTTCCCTTTTAATTTTTAGCCTACTTTTCACATTTTGCAAAAATGAGGAAAAAGTAGACTTATGAGATCGATCCGGGAAAATGTGTGTCTGTCTGTCTGTCTGTCTGTCTGTCTGGCTGTGTGTGGGTCCCCCCCTATCAACTCGTAAACGGCAGCAGCAATCAAAACCAAATTTAGTATGAGTAAAGATGTGCACCGGAATAGCTCACGTCCATATTTGAAAATTATGTCAGTGCTACCAACTGCTGAAAAAACGCACTAGAAATTTGAGCTCCATGTTGGATATCTTGCAAGGTATGCATGGGAGCTATTCCAAAATTGGCACATATGTAGATAATACTATTTCAGTTAAATTTCCAGGAGGACAACCATGACAGTGTTGCCAAAATAATTTTAAGCCTTCTGATAGGTCCAATGTTTAAATGCATATAACTTCTACACTATCAATTGGATTTCAACCAAATTTTGTATGTAATATCTGTACATAAACGGATATGATTGAGCGTATTCTTAAGAGCCACCAGGGCTGCCAACTGTTAATAATTGCTCTCTCTATTATTTTTATCTAAATACCAATATATCAGAAAGAATGCAAGCCAACAGCTTTAAACTATGCACACGTATATTCTGACATTTTAGATTAATTTGGAGTAACTTATATACGTCAGTTCTACCAACATGATTATAAGTCTGCTGATAGTATCAATTTTTAAATACATGTAACTTCTATACTATCAGTTGGATTTCAACCAAATTTCGTTTGTGCTATGTGTACCATAACAGATATGACTATAAGTATTGTTAAGAGCAATCAGGGCTGCCAACTGTTAATAAATGCTGTCTATATTCTTTTTACCCTAATATCAATATATCAGAAAGTATGCAAGCCAACAGCTCTATACTTTGCACACGTATAGCACATGACATTCTAGATTAATTTGGAGTAATTAATACAAGGCAGTGCTGCCAACATGATTCTATGCCTGCTGATATGTCCAATTTTAAAATACATGTAACTTCTATACTAACAAATGGATTTCATCCAAAATTGGCACAACAAGATATCATAATAATTCAGATTATTTCTGACCAGCACACGCATGGTATTGTTGGCAACATGCTTTTACGCGTGCTGATAGATCCAGTGTCTAACTGCATGTAACGTCCATTGGACTTCAACCAAATTTTGTATTCTGTACCTTAAGAAGTGGAACTAAGAATATATTCAGTCACCAGGGCTGCCAACTGTAGTGCTCTATTAGGCTACATTATACCAGGTATATTTTGAACTAATTAGATATTTCGATATTACTAACTTAATTTCGTCATTATTCTAGATAGGTTCATATACTGTAGAATAATCATTGGCATGAAAAGTAGGCTGTATAGTTCTTCACGGAACTTCTTGTTGTTTTTGATTTCCGTTTTATTTTTATTGTTTCTTGAGAGGCAGGTAACCAAAATCCCGTATCCGTTCATATGGCATTTCACCGATTACGATGAATCTTTGGTGAGTTGTTGGGCACGTTCCAACGAATGTTTCAAAATTAGTTAATCCATCTTACGATAGTTTAGAGGCAGTCAACGGAAATTGAGACAAATATTGAGTGTCCAAAAGCATTTCAAGAAACAAAATTACAACGCCAACATTTTCTTTGCTTGGCATTGCAACGCATGCTGGGTACAGCTTGTATCTAATAAGTGAGGGCTCTAGATGCAAAACCGGCAATCTCCACATTTTGGTGGAAATGAGTTATGGTTGGAGTGCCAATCTCTGAGCTGTTTGTGATCTGTTTATGAACTTGTTTGGTTGCAAATCCGGCTATATCCCCCTCAAAAAGTGGGTGATAAATTGGGGTTAGTTGCAAACCCGTCAATCTGCATACGGCGTTGAGGTGCAGAAACCGGCTATCTCCATGGCTCAACGTGACGGTCCAAAACAAATCCCATGAATAACGTGCAGATGCGTGGAGAGCCTTAATACCGGACTGATGTATGTGTGGCAAAAAGTGTTTGTAAATCAGGCAATTGTATCATAATAGCAATATTACATAGAATAGACCGAAAATAGTTTTCTCTCCAGTGTTAATCTTCTTATTTCACTTTTTTCAATCCCGATTCCAGGCATCCCCGCAAAACGATCGATGATATACTTACATTTTCATTGAATGAAATGCAAAACCGGCAATCTCCAATTTTTATTGTCTCCCAGAAAAAATGTCATCCCTCCCTATATTATTCTGCTAAGGTCCCATTCCAGTTTTGTACCGAAAATAAGGTCCCATTAACACCAATCTACACACATATGGGGTACCTACAGGTTCAGCAAAACCCAATGCGCAAGCAAAACGCACTCACTTACTCTTTAAATGCCTCACAATTAAATAAATACCTTAAAACATGTATATTTACAATGAAATAATGAAAGAATGCAACACGGTAACCATGGTAACAGAATCTCACAGGTCCATCTATTTCTGTAAGACGCAATGCAATTCCAATTATTACATTACTGTGAAAGTTTCCAGACGGTTATAAGGTTATCACGGAACCAAATTAAGCTGTAAAATGCATCAATACATACAGTATAATGCGCTTAAGGGGGTCAAGGGGCACTCTAGATTTTTTTCAAGCAATTTTCACGTGTCAGTGTGGTACGAAAGGTCTTTTTCACCCGACTATAAAGGGTCTCCGAAAACCACATTTAAAGACTCTTAAATTAACAGTGTCTGTGATATTCCCAGAAAACTAACTTTGCTCTGATATACCTATGAAGAAATGACAAACCCCTAACCACTGCACCAGTAGCTGAATTGATAAAGTCTGATTATTCATACCAAGGATAAATCAGTCAGTGTACTCTTTACAACTAGAATATTCGCGGGCGAAGCCGCGACGGGTAATGCTAGTCATAATATATTCTAGTATGTTCATACACTTAACTCTTTATAGCGCAGAATATTATTGAGAATACGAAATTGTATTTGTATTTATTGAAATGTAATTAATTATTCCAGGCTAATTTTTAAGATGATTATTATTATTATTGTATATTGGCTTTCGCGGCCAGTGAATTAAAACTCAGCAATTTTTCTAGGTTTGTGCCGTGTATTGTGTGGGGTATCGCCTAGAACACCAAGGTGGCTCATCAGCGGGCTCTTGGTGTTCCCGGCCGGACCCCCTCAGGAGTAGGGAACTGCGCACTACCTCCCTTTATATGAAGTGCACCTGTACCTCTTTACTGCGTGAACTGAAAGCTGTGAAGGCTTCAAAAAACAACGAGCCAGCTTGGTGTCCTAGGTGAAACCCTACACAAGACACGGCACAAACCTAGAAACATTGCTGAGTTTTATGATTTTTTACATTTGAATGTTCATGTTTGTTTTTATAATTTTCATTTGTATATTATTTTCATTATAACAATCATATGATTATAAAATTATTAGAAGTGTAATTTTATCAGCATATTTATTGCTAATTTAATCAGCATATTTATTTATAATTGAAATTGGCAGGTGAAAAGCTGAAGGAAGTAGGAGACTTCTGTTACTTAGGAAGCAGAATAACCATTGATGGACGAAGCAAAGAGGATATAAAAAGTAGGTTGGCTCAGGCAAGGAAAGCCTTTCTACAAAAAAGGAATCTGTTGTCATCGAATATAGATTTAGGTATTAGGAAGTCATTTTTGAAAGCCTTTTTCTGGAGCGTGGCGCTCTATGGATGTGAAACTTGGAGTATTGGTGCAGCAGAAAAGAGGAGAATTGAGGCATTTGAAATGTGGTGTTACAGGAGAATGATAAAGATCAGATGGGTAGATAGGGTTACAAACGAAGAGGTATTAAGGCGAGTGGGAGAGGAGAGATGTTTCTGGCGACTGCTAATGAAGAGAAGAGATAGGTTGGTAGGACACATACTAAGACACCCAGGAATAGCAAGCTTAGTTATGGAAGGAAGGGTCGAGGACAAGAACTGTAGGGGTAGACCAAGGTTAGAATATGTTAAACTCGCATACGCTCGTTTTATAAAAAATACTCGTGTCTTAATTATAGCCATTATAGGCTCGTTGCATAATGCACTAATACTTAATGAATTTTCTATTATGGCCTATGGAGTATGAATATTTGTCAATTATTAAGCAGAAAAGTTAACATTTTTTTCACTAATTGATCACCGCACTGTGGAATTCTCAGTTTTGCTTCACAAGGCTGAGTGTACCCCATTCCAGCCTTCAGACAAGAATTAAAATTTCTTGGCAGAACCAGGAATTGAATTCGGACCTCCTATGAGTCAGCCAAGAATGCTAGCCACTACACCATGATGTAGTCTAATTTCATAGCCAGTAAGTTGACTAAATTAACAATTATTTTATGCTTTTACCAAAGCAACACTTTCTTAAATTTTATTGGCTTTTTTCGGAAGGGAGGGGGAGGGGGGACGACGCTGGAAACCCCATAGCTCCCTCTTTATATACGATCCTGAGTTTAATCAAGGCTAATAATGATAATGATCAACTTGAGAGGGAGTTATCTCTCCAGCAGTTTGACGAACACTCTGCTAAGATCCTCCGCTAGAGAGAACTGGACAATGGAAGTGTCAAAGCCATCAGACAATAAGAAGCTTGTGGCCATTGTCTTCATCTCATGTGGGTGCGACTCCTTGTCTTACATCTTGAGACGGTTCCTGTCTCTGTAGTGCAGGGTTGACCAACGTTCTGAGACAGGCGTGTAGGGGCGCGTATGTAAGGGGGGGGTCCCTAGTAGGACGGGGGGTCTTGGGAGGGCCGGACCGCCCCGAATATTTTGTCACATATAATATTTTCTTCATGAATTAAACATTAAAAATAAATATAATTATCATGCACTATTGACCTGTTCAGAAAGGCGGTTAAATCAACCAGTAATCTACACCCTTTAACATCGGTGATGCCTCGCCCTCACTGCAAGTGGACGGAAGAAAGGAGAGCTGAACATTCGTCAAGAATGAAGATCTACTGGCACACAAGAAAACAAGTATTACAGTGATCATATGACTGAAGAACATCGTGGTCCATTGATGGCCGAAACGATTTAAAAAAATGCACTATTGTTGCTACACGACATATGGCAACGTTGCAAAGGAAGGCGACGGTAGACCGATGTAAACAGGGTGACAATCAGTTTGGTCTGATCTTATGGGTAACAACATAACCTCTTATTACTCTCCAGTGACTTCGCTCTCAAGAACGAACCTAGAACAGCAAAAAGTGCCCTTGAAGCGTGTGACAGAAGTTTTTCTCTAACTTTTATACCCATATCAAATATTTAGCAAATGTACCTCTCTCTGTAGTACCCGTACTGCCGAACGGAGTTTGAGTTGGTTGAAAACATACTTAAGAAATTCTACTTCTGAAAACAGACTCAACGGTCTAGTATTGTCATCTATTCACAGAGACATACAAATGTATAAATTATAAACCGATTTGGTAACGCTTCAAGAAACCTTGACTTCATATTGTAGTGTGAGTTGTAAATCAAAACAGTAACATTAATTCTTTCCATGTAAACACTATCAAGTGAGTAAGATGATTGTATTAATAACAAGTATCATAAAATGGTCTTAGTTGTGTTTGACATTAACCAAACATAAAACATCACAACAAATTGGTTGAAAAAGTGATGCTAGATAGCCTTAAATCTCATCATTTTGCACCAAATTATACAATTATTTTCTTTGGGGTCTATTCCATGCCCCCTAATCCCGGTTGGGCACCCCCCAAAATGAAACTCTATATACGCCCCTGCAGGCGTGCTTAACATAAGCTCTCCTCTACCTCTATTTGAGAACTCAAATTAATCTAATAACCCGTGAGAACTGGCGTGAAACAAGAAGTTCCATGACGAACTAAAGAGCCTACTTTTCTTAAAATTTAAGATTCATGCCAATCTATATACACCTATCTAGAATAATAACGAAATCAAGTTGGTAATATCAAAATTTCTAATTAGTTCGAAATATACCTACAGTTGGCAGACCTGATGTCTGAATATATTTTTAGTTCCATTTCTTAAGGTACAGAATACAAAATTTGGTTGAAGTCCAATGCTTGGCATGGACGTTATATGCAGTTAGACATTGGATCTATCAGCGCGCATAAAATCATATTGGCATCAATGTTGTCGCGTAGCCAGCCGTGACACTTGATTTAATTTTGGATGTTATGAGTTTTCGAAAGAGTAGTTGAGTAAGGGCTCTGCCTTGGCAAGAGCCTACCACCAAGAGACGTTGAAAGAATTAGAAGTCGAAGAGTAAAGATGATAGGTTTTATTTCCACAAGTAGATATTTCAAGTCAAGCCTTCAAAGATGGTACAGTTGTGTGTAGTAGCGATGTTAGTTCACAAAAGACAATGAGTATAATATTCTAGTATCTTATATACCACTCTTATTGATTACAGTAAGTCTACAGGGCACTTCCTGACCTCGATTACTTGGAAATTACTTATTATTGTTAACCAGTGATAATTATCTGGCTGGTCATTAGGTTAGTTAAATATGGACCGGAGATGAATCCCTCTTTGGAAAGTTTCTGTTTATGAAGCGGCACATTATTAGCCAAGACTTCCTGTCCTAAGTACATATGTTTGCCTCGAGCGATATGACTATCAGCCTTGCTTCATACTAGCAGTAACAGGCACTGAAGAGTCATTTCACTACTTAGACCGGTAATAATAATAATACTAATTACTCTAAATGAGGACGGGTGCAATTATGCCACAATGTCATGCATGATCGCACCCCCGGTGCAAGACTGCCACAAGTCAAAAAACATAAATTTTGAAGTCCATGTCCTGTAAAACTACCACAACTCAGATCCTATAAATAGCAAGTCTACGACAATGAATGGAAAACTGCCATAACTCAAAATTGTTATTAGATTTGATTAAAGCCCATAATTATAAACATGAAATAACTTTATATGCTATTGCATAGAACTAGACAATGTTATTAGTTACGTTACGTTACTTTCACTTTACGGTAACAGTGTAAATATTTATATTTTTCCTATTAGCTCAAAACCTTTAATTGCTTCTCCTGAAATGTGTCCTTTTTGACTTGTGGCAGTCTTCCACCGAGGGTGCGTATGTTGGTCAGAAATAATCTGAAATATTATTATCTATTGTTCTGCCAATTTTTGATGAAATCTATTTGTTAGTATAGAAGTTATATGTATTTGAAAATTGGAACTATCAGCAGGTTTAGAATCATGTTGGCAGCACTGACGTATATTAGTTACTCCAAATTATCCTAGAATGTCAGATGCAAAGTTTAGAGCTGTTGGTTTGCATACATTCTGATATATTTATATTAGGGTAAAACTATAGACACAGCATTTATTAACAGTTGGCAGCCCTGCTGACTCTTAAGAATACGCTCAGTCATATCTGTTTATGTACACATAGTACATATGAAATTTGGTTGAAATTCAATTGATAGTGTATAAGGTATATGGAAGCCTCCGTGGCTCAGGCGAGAGCACGCCGGCCTCACACCGCTGGGTCCGTGGTTCAAATCCCGGTCACTCCTTGTGAGATCTGAGCTGGACAAAACGGAGGCAGATGGGTTTTTCTCCGGGTAATCCGGTTTTCCCTGTCAACAATTTCATTCCAGGAACACTCTCCACTATCACTTCATTTCATCTGTCATTCATTTAATCATTGCCCCAGGGGAGTGCGACAGGCTTCGGCAGCCGGTACAGTTCATATCCTCGCCGGTAGATGGGGGCTTCATTCATTCCATTCCCTGTGGATTTTCATTTTCATAAGGTATATGCATTTAAAAATTGGACTTCTCAGCAGGCTTAGTATCATTTTGGCAACACTGTCAGTATGGCCTCCTGGAAATTAAACTGAAATATTATTATCTATATGTGTGTCAATTTTGGAATAGCTCCCAAGCATACCTTCCAAATATCCAGCGTGGAGGTCAAATTTCAATTGCGATTTTTCAGCTGTTGGTAGCACTGAGATCATTTTCAAATATGGCCTTGGGATATTCAGGTATAGATCTTTACTCATACTAAATTTGGTTTCGATTGCTGCAACCGTTTAGGAGTTGATAGAAGGACAGACAGACAGACAGACAGACACACAAACATTTGCCCGGATCGATCTCATAAGTCTGCTTTTTCCTCATTTTTTTCAAAATGTGAAAAGTAGGCTACATATATAACACGAGGACTGGCGCCGGGTCATTTTGACCCATAGTGTGTCTTACGGATTTTATTGAAGTAATTTTACACCCGGTGTCTTCCTATGAACTACTCCCAATATAAATTGAGGCTTATTTATATTTTTCAAATTTAACTTTCAGAAAATTGACAATTTTCGTAACACTATAAATGGCCTCGATAGTGGTGGTAAAGCAGTCATCTCGATTTTTTGAACAAAGGAGCTGATGACCAAGGTGTCCCCAGAACCTAAACATGGATCAACAAGAACGTGAGCTATGTGATCGTGCTTCACCAAAATAGGTGTATTTTCCCCCTTATTTTTTTTTACAGATTGTCCCGACTAACGTAAGCCGAAAATAATATTGTCGCGCGAGGACTGACGTCATGGTTATATAAGCCCCGACCGTAAATCATATAGAAATAACTTGAGTGTTCAAAAAGCAATGGACATTGTTTCTTTTGCTGCGTGAAGTTCAAGGCTAGGCACGAAGGTACTGTAAGCAACAGGCCAAAACGAAAATATAGAGCATTATTTAACCCTTTATTGGATAGTGGTCTATATAGATAGGATAGAATAAAAAAAAGATACGAGCCTTACAGTATTTGCATATGATGTTTAACATCTGACATGTTATCCTACCTTGAAGTTGTTACCGTTTTTATTATCCTTGACATTCATCAACACACAATTTTTTTACACTCTCATAATACATAACAATTCCAAGACTCTCTTTTTTTTCTTCACTGCCTACTTGACATTTCTACTCTCGCACTGCCTTCTTGATACTCTGCTGTTACATCACTCTCCTGCCGGTAACTAATTCACCTTAACAAAGACTGTGACTTTTTTTTTCTTCACTGCCTACTTGATATTTCTACTCGCGCACTGCCTTCTTGATACTCTGTTGTTACGAAGTAATCCGTATGTGATAAACATTCCACATGGTACCACTGCCAGCTGGAAAAATCCCTTCTTGCTGCTAAGGCAGCCAGGAGGGATGCGATCCAACTGGCAGTGCACCTTACACACTTCCGTCCGATCCACTTCCGTCCCATTTTTCAAAATCACTCCCACAAAAATATCCAGCAACCGAGTGGAAAGATGTTACACATCAAAAACTTAGTTTTAAAATTTCGCACAGCCGTCATCTTGAGTTTATGTAAATAATTGGACTAAATTAGACGTCAGTGCATTACAATGTGTATACACATTTGCTGTACCATATTGCACTGCGCTCGTATGGTTAAATCGCGAGAATAGTCTATTTAAATGTTTCAAAAATCGCTTGGCCGCAATGTTCGTTTTCTACTTAACAGGCTTTTGAGAGTCACATAGGTGAACTTCTAGTAGTGCCCTGTATCACCGTACATACTCGTAGTTTCAGAGTGATATCATTAACAGTTTCGGAGGTATGGAATAACGATGAAATATTTCGCACAGCCACCATGTTGGATTGGTGAAATGTAATAAATTATGAAGGTCATGGTCTGGGTCGGACAAAACCGTACTATGACCTTAGCGAGTTTCATTGAAATTGCTCCAGCCTCTTAGATTTTATTAAAGGGGTATGCACACACACACACACGCACAGAGGCGGCTTCGGTGGCGTAGTTGGTAGCACGCTAAGCTTCTATACCCAAGGTCACGGGTTCAAACCCGACCAAAGTCGTCGGATTTTTAAGAGCGTTATAAATCCCTCAGTATGCCTTCCTTCGGAGGAGAAGTAAAGCCGGCGGGCCCATGTCATAGATTTATGGCATGTAAAAGAACCTTCCACTAACTAAACTTGTGTGAAGCAAAATTTATATGTTAGGTTTGCGATGCAACGTTCGTCACCGGGCGCTGGTTGCGATGACATCTAGTAGTAGCCAAGTTCACAGCTAGATGTCGTGGACGGTAGCATTTGGTAGCAAAAGTCGGAACTACTTGAAATTATCGTCTGCAGTCCTTACTTGAATTAGAAACAGATAACTCACACTAATACAGTCATCACAATTAACACCGGTATTCAGACAGATTCGACACACACCCAAAGTACACGGGGCTACATGACCACGTTGTCGCAGCCCCTAAACTAAGGAATCAACCAACCAATCAACGCATACACACATACAGAAAGTGATGTCATAAGCCTATTTCTTTCATCAATTAAAATAGGCTAAACATGAGTAACGGTAATTCTTTCGCAGGAGCTCCGGGCAGGCGAGATTCTTAAAACTTTTTGCGTATAGAGCAGGCATCAAGGAGCTGGTGTTCTCTTAAACTGAACCCTGCTAATGGGCCACTCTACCTCACCTCAAGCACACACACAATACGGGTAATCCTGTTTGCCAGTCCAGCGCAGTAAGCTGTTCAGTGTTTAAGTTAAAGATCTATTATGGAAATGCACCTGTTGTGTAACCTAGTTCCATCACAGCGTGTGAACAATAGCAAGTGGAAACAATTGCGACACACGTGGCTCACTGGACCTGACATTCTGCAGGAGATGAACTCGTGACCTTTCTACTTTGGTTGGTTCCTTAGTTTAAAGGGCTGTGACAACGCGGCCATGTAGCCCCGTGTACTTTGGGTGCGTATAGAATCAGTCTGATAACCGATGTTAATTGTGAAGTCTGTAATAAATAATAATAAACCCTGGCACTGCAGCCCATGAAGGGCCAGAGCCTACCAAGCGACCGGAGCCCAGCCATTTGGCCTGCAGATATTGGGGTGATGCGTGGTCATTGCATTGGGTCCCCTCGGCCGTTAATCTTGGTTTTCGTGACCGGGGGGCGCTGCCTCATTGTCAGAGAGCTACTCAATTTTTCTCACGAGGCTGAGTGCACCCCGTTCCAGCTCTCACGTCAGTTTCTAAAATCCCTGATGGAGCTGGGAATCGAACCCGAGGTCTCCGGGTGAGAGGCGGTGTACGGTGTACAGTCATTGTGTGGCTCAAAACATGACGTACCGCGCCCGTTGACACATGTTCGCATTGGTATAATCGATCACAAGACCCTAGGAGAAATTGCTACTAGGCTGAAGAGCAGTCGAACACACCCTACAGGAAGCGGGAAGAATATTGAACAAGTTTGATTATAATAATTTGTTTTATACACTTTGGATACCCCATAAATTGTTTACGATTTATCTAATGTCATTCAGCATATTTAAGTTACGGTCCACATCGCAGAAACGCGAAACCGTAAATTTGCGCGGCTATCTCATACTTTGAGTTGACGCCATGATGAGGAGACACTACTAGACTACTAGTCGTACGTCCGAGCAGGACAGACGTGTCAGTGACGCATAAGGATCAAACACGTGTTACTAATGTTCCGAGTATAGAAAGTCTCTTGTGTAACGGATAAATCCGTCAATATTGTAGACACGAACAACCATCATTGCTAAAAGCAGTGGGAGCAATTGTGAAAGATAATTTAGATCCAAGTGTAATATATTTACCAGATTGAACAACAGTGGCAATATGGCGAGCGCATTATTAGGCCGTATCCTTACATGCACGAGTGTATCATAAAAACTGTGAATTTTCTGAAATTGTGTTATTTATAAACTATCTCATGTTTTGTCGAAGTGATGAATTATTATTTTTGATTTACTGTAAATAATTATTTCCGACCACGTGCAAAGTTTGTGAGTGAGCGTTGCAAAAGCAATGATAACGCCAGTGGCGGTGTGTCTGGGCAATTTTATTTTACCGCAACAATAGAAGCAGTGAGAGCAATAATATCAGTATATTTAATACAATCTGATTGCAAGACCCGTTATTTATGTGTTTGATAAATGCGCATCTGGAATCAAGCTTTATTTTGTTACGAGAAGCTAGAAGGACACTGTAAATGAACAGTATTTTGAAACCAGAGATCGTAGGTTCGACATTATTCTGGGAAGAGGCTACATGATAAATACACAATCTCACACACTATTTTGTATCAGAATCCTTTACGCTATTGAAGAGCATTCTTAACATATGTTTTCTACACACTTTATCTTTGTAATTGACGTTTAAAATATGTAAAATTCAGGGATCCTCACTAATTGTTAACTAATGTTATTATTGGTACTTTTATTGAAGTCTGTCGTAGAAAATGGATGAATACTTCCGACGTGTTATTGTGAATATTTTATTGTAATTTATGCTGGCGGTAACGAGCTATTGAAGTCGTACCAGACGGATGAAGTAAGGATTGACGAATCCATGGTATAAGAGAGACACAGGGTGTCTAATAATAATAAGGGTATGTGGAGACACAGGGTGTCTATTAATGAAGTTATTCCTGAGTGGAATGTTGTGAAGTTATTGAACATTAGTTGGATTTACACATCACACCTGATTACACTAAACGCAATTAAAGGTCCATAAAACTGAACAAATACATTGTGAGGGATAAAAGATTGTGTGTGAACTTGAATAATCAAGGATAGGATTTTGTGAAACTAAACCAATCTTATAATTCTCCCCTTGAACCTAAATCTAAATAAATGCCAAAAATAAAATAATTGCAGGACCAAAATATGACATTTAGTTGTTGTTGATTTATTTAGGATACATTTCGATACATTTTGACACCATTAGTCAACAACTAATTGATGATGTGAAAACTGAAACACACATATCAGATTGGCAGCAATGTGTGTCGATGTAATTGTTTAACTACCATCGCGTTTGCAGGCTTTCCTATTTTTCTTATTTTCTTTACACATCATGACACTATGACCATTTGTTACAAACAGTAACAGATCGAGTACGCAGGCAGTGCCAATTGCACAACAATAGGAGTGCTGGATTATTGTACATATTTGTGTTGTACTAGCTTAATTCTTTTTTATTCAGCAACGTTGTGCACATATCTAGAATGATTTCTTTGTAATAAACGCGTCTCGTTTATTAAGTAATGTTAGTTAGAACTAGATAAGCACGTATATTTAAAGATAAATGTTGGAGATGGCACCATCCTGGCTTAGAACAAATTTCCCTTTGTTATTAAATGTAAATATTCCTAGTATTTGTAAAGAAGTAAATGTCTTGCTTTGCAGTAAATTCTCTTGATGTTGATCCTCCCGTAGTCTTTTTCGATGTAATTGCCTAGGGTCGATCTTATGTGCCATACTCTTAGCTTGTTTGTTTTCATTTAAATGTTGTATTAGGACCATGAGAGTAAATTAGATTTGGATAGGACTTTTTTATATTTTCTTTCAGGGCAGAATAGTATCGGACTAACCGTTTTCAACTCTCATGCTAGGCTAGGGATCTATTCTGAATAAAATTTATCCATGATTTTAACATGAGACTGACCTCTATTTTCTTGCTTAGTTTTGACATAGATGCATTCCTGTGAGCTGGTTAAGAATCGAACCTCATCAAATCCCGATACCCCCGAGTGCAGACTTCTGTGCGAAACCAGCCTATGAATGTGTCGTCCCCAACACTCGTGTGTTAACAGGAAGAGAATCTCGGAATGGTCATTTGAAACCGATGGCTCCCCGAGACCTTCGGCCAGAGGGCACAGTACAGTGTGTACTGTAAACGTGTTTGCAGCATCACCCATGTGTAATAATTGTACTATGACAAACTATTTCTTAGCCTATTTTCATTTATGACA
Source organism: Meconema thalassinum (assembly GCA_946902985.2). Taxonomy (NCBI): domain Eukaryota; kingdom Metazoa; phylum Arthropoda; class Insecta; order Orthoptera; family Tettigoniidae; genus Meconema; species Meconema thalassinum. The sequence goes on along the minus strand of OX336397.1, from coordinate 104,093,803 downwards.
AAATAGGCTCATGAGATCACCTTTTGTCCGTGTGTCTGTCTGTGTGCGTGTTTGATGGTGTGTGTGATGGATTTTTGTGTGCCACCCCCCCCCCCCCCACCTAATAACTTATAAACGGCTGGATTGATTTCAATGAAAGTTGGTAAGTTCATATAACTATTCTGGGCGACCTCGACCGTGCCTTCAAATTTTGATACGACTCACCAATCCAACATGGCGCTTGTGCGAATTATTTCACCAGCATTCAATATCTCCGAAACTATTACCGATATCACCCTGGAATTTTGTACGGTGATAAAGGGAACTACTAGAAGTTCACCTATGTGGCTTTTGAAAACCTGGTAACTTCAAAACCAACATGGCGACCAAGCGATGTTGCGACTTTTAAATAGACATTTCTCGCGATTTAACCAACCAAACGCAATGAAACTTGGTACAAGTGTATGTTTATACACATTGTAATGCACAGACATCTAATTTCGTTCAATTGTTTACATATCCTCAAGATGGCGGATGTGCGAAATATTTCACCGGCATTCTATATCTCTGAAACTGTTACCGGTATCACCATGAAATTTTGTACGGATATAAAGGGCAGTACTGGAAGTTCATCCATGAGACGTTCAAAACCCGGTTAACTACAAAACGAACATGGCGGCCAAACGAAATTGAAAGCTTCAAATAGACTTTTCTCGCGATTTAATGATCCAAACGCAATGAAACTTGGCACAGCAATTTTTATACACATTGTAATGCACTGGTATCTAATTTAGTTCAATTGTTTATATAACCTCAAGATGGTGGGTGTGCGAATTTCGAAAATGAAGCTTGTATTTCATGTGTTCCAAACATGCGATCGAAATCAACATTTGCATAAAGAACGTAACCAATAATCATCATCTAATAGTTTATAACTCTATGGCCTGTATATATTAAAATCCAACATGGCGACCATCCGGACTATTAAGACGGTCATCAATATCTATTAATCTACTACAGCAATCAAACTGAAATTTTGTAAGTGTATAGAGGCAATAAGCATAAGTTCATCTATGGGACGTTCAGTAACCTGGCGAGCACAAATCCAACATTGCAGCGACGCGAAATTTAAATATTCAAATGGACGTTTATTGAGTTTTAACCAACGAGAGCAGTGAAACTTGATACGGTACCGGTATATGCTTATACAAATTTTAATCGACTGGCATATAATTCATTTAAATTATTTTCATAACCACAAGATGGCGGCTGAGCGAAATTTTAAAATCCCGCTTTTATTTCTTGTGTCCTAAACATGCGATTGAACTTTGAATAAAACACCTACACAATAATCTTCATGTACTAGTACATAAATCCAAGGCCTATAATATAAAAATCCAACATGGTAAACATCCAAAATATGTAGACGGTTCTCAATATCTACGAATCTATTACAGCAATCAAACTGACAATTTGTATGTTGATAGAGGCAATTGATATTAGTAGGATATATGAAAATAGGCTATTTAGTTCTTCACGAAACTACTTGTTAAGAACTGTATTAGTTTATATACCTTATCTGCGATACAAAATATTCAGACGAAAAGTTTACTTTTGTTAATGAGATCGCGGGTGTAATTACAAACATCCACTGAGGCAAGCAACTTAATGTTGTCATAGACTACTTCCATGAACACTAGGCTATTCCTTAAGGTGATATAGACTTAGAAACTTACGTATATTATACAAGGGGCGTACTAAATTGTCTTACACTTTATTTTGTTCAACTCAAATGAAGTACATTACACATAAGTTGTTACGTCCACCTTCTCAACATAATCTCCTTGTAACTTTACGCACTTTTGCCATCGATGTGTCAGTCTCTCCAGACCTTCCTGAAACCATTCTTTCGGAGTGCTACGAACCCATGCCTTGACAGCTGTGTCCAGAGGTTTCTTCATGACCCCGAACAGGTGATAATCACTTGATGCCAAGTCAGGAGAGTATGGTGGAAATGGCAGAACCATGAATCCCATTTGATCAATGGCAGCGGTGGTCTCTTGACTAGTGTGGGGGCGGGCATAACCATGTTGCAGAAGCACATCTTTAGACCATTTTCCTTGCCACTTAATTTGAATGGCACGACGTAAGCGGGTTGCCACATATGCTGCACTATTAATCGTGGCCCCTAATTCCAGCGAGTCAATGAGGATGATGTCCTTTGTGTCCCAGAACAGTGTTGCCATTCACTTGCCAACTGATGGCACTGTTCGACATTTCTTTGGCGGTGGACTGCCCCTGTGCTTCCATTGAATGGTCACCGTTTTGAGGATTTCGCAGAACTGGACACAACTGTCAAGGCATGGGTTCGCAGCACTCCAAAAATAGGTTTCAGGAATATCTTGAGAGACTGACACATCGATGGCAAAAGTGCATAATGCGTCAAGGAGATTCTGTTGTGAAGGTGGACGTAACAACTGGTGTGTAATGTACTTCATTTGGGTAGAAAAAAATAAAGTATAGAACAATATAGTATGCCCTTCGTACTTTTAGGAGATACAGACTTCGAATTATCCGATTGCCGACTCCAACCCGTAGTCATCACTGAATCTCATTGTTGGTGTATTTGTAATTCATTTTCGTTGTTTTCTTCACTTTCCGAAACATAAAGGACTCAGTAGACGATTCTTACGAGGTGCTGGCATGATGACACGCGGTAGAGTGATGATTGTTCACTGAAAATTCAACCATATCCAGTCGATTAGATAGCCAGTTTGCTTTTTCTACACTACAAGTGCTAGTGTGAGTCAACGAAACTCAACCATATCCGGTCGATTAGATTAGGAGTTTCCTTTTCTACCACTACGAGCGTTATTACGAGTCAATGCAGTGTTTCACTTAAGCCCTTATAACTACTTCCGGACGCTCTATCAAAGTTCCAACGTTCACCACTAGGTATCAGTGACATCTGGTGGCGAAAGTTGGAACTTCTTGAAATTGAACTGAACTAGAAGCTCACCCTATGGGTTTCCGCTTGAAGCAGCTACAGCCTCTGGCGAGCCGAACATGTCCTCGAAGACTCCCAGCACTAAAAGCCATACGATAAATAAATAAATAAATAAATAAATGAATAAATAAATAAATAATAAATAAATAATAAATAATAAATAATAAATAATAAATCTTCTTCTTTTGCTTTAGCGTTTGTCCCACCTCGTGGCAGGGTCCGCTATTTGAGTCCGCTGTCTCCACTTTACTCGGTCATGGGCCATGTCCGGATGAAGGTTGACGCCTTTCAAATCCCTGTGCAGTGTATCGGCCCAACGTTGTCTCGGTCGCCCCTTTGGTCTTTTCCCGGCGACCTCCAGTGTGTAGCCCTGTTTTGCAATGGTGTCCGCTCCTGACCGTAGCACATGCCCAAACCATCGCAGACGACCCTCACGCATTTTGTTAATGATTGCTGCGATACCAAATCGTTCCCTTATTCTTTGATTGGGGATTTGATCCAAACTAGTAATGCCTGCTGTCCATCTAAGCATCTTGGTCTCCATGGCACTTAGCCGACGTTCTGCTTCTTTCGTGGTCGGCCAACAATCGGTACTATAAAGCGCTACGGGACGAATGACAGTGCGATAAATCTTCGATTTTTGGTGGTCTTTCATCTGGTGATCGCACATGACACCTGTCGTTGTTCGCCACTTCATCCACGCAGCATTAATTCTTATGTTGACCTCCTCGGTGAGACGACCTTCAACATTTATCGTAGAGCCAAGATACTTAAATTTTGTCGTTCGAGGCAGATCATCGCCGTCGACTTGGATTGTTCCGATTTCTCCAGCATCCGTTGTCATATATTCTGTTTTAGCTTTGTTAAGCCGCAGGCCATATTGACTTAAACGATCACTCCATTCCTGGACTTGATGTTGGAGATCCAGCTTGTTTTGAGCGGCCAACATAACGTCATCAGCGTACAGAATGGTCCAAGGTAACGGTTGTTGTAGATCTGCAGTAACCGTGTCCATGACCATAATGAACAGCAATGGTGACAGGGCCGAACCTTGATGAACACCAACTGTTACATGGAAGTTTTCCGACGCTCCTGCGGCGGCTTGGACGTAACTTCTTGGCTCCGCGTAGAGCATCTGTACCCAGTTGACAAGATGCTCTGGGATGCCATGTTGTCGGAGAGTCAACCAGATCAAGTCGTGCGGTACACGATCAAAAGCCTTTTCGAGATCTAAGAAAGCAAGGTGCAACGGCTTATTCTTTTCACGATGCTTTTCAACTAAAAGCCGTGTGGCGTGGATAGCATCTGTTGTGCTGCAATTTTTCACAAATCCAGCTTGGTTTTTGGTCAGCTGGGTGATTGCACGTATCCTCTTATCAAGAATGCGCTCGAAGACCTTCATGGTGTGACAGAGGAGTCGAATTGGTCTGTAATTAGCACACTCGGCTGGACTTCCCTTCTTTTTGAAGATAGGTATCGTGATGCTATGTTGCCAATCAAATGGCGTTCGTCCTTCTTTGACTATTTGGTTGAAGAGTCTTGCCAACCAATCCGCTGGATCCCACTTCTGAGAGCACCATAGCTCCGCCGCGATGTCATCTGGACCAGTTGCCTTCCCTGGTTTCATTTGTTTCAAGGCCCCTGCAACCTCTAAGACATCAATAGGTTTGATAGGACCTTCGACAGCAGTAGCGACAGGTATCTGGTTGTGCTGGAATTCCTCTGTTGAGACCTTCTCAAAGTAATTTCGCCAACGTTCTCTCGCCTTCTTGCAGTCGACTAGCAAAACGCCCTTATCGTCATTGATGCCATAGAAGCGTTGGATATCTTGAGATTTATGGTGCCTGGATTTGACGAGGCGATAGATGTCCCGCTCTCCCTTGCGTGTGTCCAGCTTCGCGTAGAGGTCTGCGTACCGAGCCGATTTTGTCGAAGCAACAGTCTTCTTCGCTTCCCTGCGTGCTACTTTGTAAGCATTCCAACGAGAAGGTGCTTTGTCTTCCAGAAACTCGTGGTAAAGCTGCTTCTTCTTGCGTACCGCAGTTTTGACTGCGTCATTCCTTAGCCATGTGTCCTTATCAATCCGACGTCTTCCTGGCTTCGTAAGTCCAAGAATGGCATGCGTGGCTTCGTGAACAGCTTTCTTCATTTTTGCCCAGCTTTCTTCAACGGTAGTAATCGGCGGCAGCGTAAGACGTCTAATGACTTCTTCTTCATTCTCTTTAAATTGCCACCATCTGATTCTCCCGGTCCTGTTCGTGCCTGTATGACCATTGGCGGCTTTACACGGAGCTTGCAGATAACTGGTCGGTGTTGGGTCGCAACTGTTTCGTAAGGGACGACTTTAGTGGCCAACACGTCTTTAAATAACAAATAATAAATAATAAATAATAAATAATAAATAATAAATAATAAATAATAAATAATACATAATAAATAATAAATAATAAATAATAAATAATAAATAATAAATAATAAATAATAAATAATAAATAATAAATAATGAATAATAAATAATGAATAATAAATAATAAATAATAAATAATAAATAATAAATAATAAATAATAAATAATAAATAATAAATAATAAATAATAAATAATAAATAATAAATAATAAATAATAAATAATAAATAATAAATAATAAATAATAAATAATAAATAATAAATAATAAATAATAAATAATAAATAATAAATAATAAATAATAAATAATAAATAATAAATAATAAATAATAAATAATAAATAATAAATAATAAATAATAAATAATAAATTATAAATTATAAATAATAAATAATGAATAACGAATAATGAATAATAAATAATAAATAATAAATAATAAATAATAAATAATAAATAATAAATAATAAATAATAAATAATAAATAATAAATAATAAATAATAAATAATAAATAATAAATAATAAATAATAAATAATAAATAATAAATAATAAATAATAAATAATAAATAATAAATAATAAATAATAAATAATAAATAATAAATAATAAATAATAAATAATAAATAATAAATAATAAATAATAAATAATAAATTATAAATTATAAATAATAAATAATGAATAACGAATAATGAATAATAAATAATAAATAATAAATAATAAATAATAAATAATAAATAATAAATAATAAATAATAAATAATAAATAATAAATAATAAATAATAAATAATAAATAATAAATAATAAATAATAAATAATAAATAATAAATAATAAATAATAAATAATAAATAATAAATAATAAATAATAAATAATAAATAATAAATAATAAATAATAATGTTATTGGTTTTACGTCCCTTTTAACTACCCTGGCTTTTAGAGACGCCGGGGTGCCGGAATTTTGCCCCGAAGGGGATCTTTAACGTGCCAGTAAATCTACTGACACGGCTCCCTCGCATTTGCGCACCCTCAAATGCCAGCTGACTGCGCCAGGTCTCGAACCTGCAACCTTGGGCTCAGCAAGCGAGAACGTTACCCCTGAGCCACGCAGCCAGACTAATAAATAATAAATAATAAATAATAAATAATAAATAATAAATAATAAATAATAAATAATAAATAATAAATAATAAATAATAAATAATAAATAATAAATAATAAATAATAAATAATAAATAATAAATAATAAATAATAAATAATAAATAATAAATAATAAATAATAAATAATAAATAATAAATAATAAATAATAAATAATAAATAATAAATTATAAATAATAAATAATGAATAACGAATAATGAATAATAAATAATAAATAATAAATAATAAATAATAAATAATAAATAATAAATAATAAATAATAAATAATAAATAATAAATAATAAATAATAAATAATAAATAATAAATAATAAATAATAAATAATAAATAATAAATAATAAATAATAAATAATAAATAATAAATAATAAATAATAAATAATAAATAATAAATAATAAATAATAAATAATAAATAATAAATAATAAATAATAAATAATAAATAATAAATTATAAATTATAAATAATAAATAATGAATAACGAATAATGAATAATAAATAATAAATAATAAATAATAAATAATAAATAATAAATAATAAATAATAAATAATAAATAATAAATAATAAATAATAAATAATAAATAATAAATAATAAATAATAAATAATAAATAATAAATAATAAATAATAAATAATAAATAATAAATAATAATGTTATTGGTTTTACGTCCCTTTTAACTACCCTGGCTTTTAGAGACGCCGGGGTGCCGGAATTTTGCCCCGAAGGGGATCTTTAACGTGCCAGTAAATCTACTGACACGGCTCCCTCGCATTTGCGCACCCTCAAATGCCAGCTGACTGCGCCAGGTCTCGAACCTGCAACCTTGGGCTCAGCAAGCGAGAACGTTACCCCTGAGCCACGCAGCCAGACTAATAAATAATAAATAATAAATAATAAATAATAAATAATAAATAATAAATAATAAATAATAAATAATAAATAATAAATAATAAATAATAAATAATAAATAATAAATAATAAATAATAAATAATAAATAATAAATAATAAATAATAAATAATAAATAATAAATAATAAATAATAAATAATAAATAATAAATAATAAATAATAAATAATAAATAATAAATAATAAATAATAAATAATAAATAATAAATAATAAATAATAAATAATAAATAATAAATAATAAATAATAAATAATAAATAATAAATAATAAATAATAAATAATAAATAATAAATAATAAATAATAAATAATAAATAATAAATAATAAATAATAAATAATAAATAATAAATAATAAATAATAAATAATAAATAATAAATAATAAATAATAAATAATAAATAATAAATAATAAATAATAAATAAATAAATACTTCCCGTGTGAAGATTTAAAAAAAATGTCTCAGGGTATTGAACCAAGGAACAGATTTAAGAAATAATTATGTAAATAAGTTAATTTGGTTAGGATTTGAATCAAAAAGAAAACGAGTAAACAAACAAGTGATATTAGGATCTTTTCTGGAACTGCATTTAGGCCAAAAGTGATTTTCGAAATGTAGTTTTTTAGTTTGATAGAGCTCTTCCAGACTCACAAAGTGATTGATACCTTTCAGGGCCCTTTAGTTCTTCAACTTTCAGGGGGCGTGGTGGTGCAGCGGTCAAGCTGTTGGTCTCTCACGAAGGTGGACAGGGTTCAATTCCCGGTCAATGCATGTGAGATTTTCTAAGTGAAATGCCATTTGCCGTGGTTCGGATTCCACGTAAAAAGGAGGTCCCTTGGCTCATGACCTCATGATTAACGGTCACGTAAAACTAAAAGCTTCATTTATTTTACCTATTCGAACCTACTTTGTGTATCCTTTGTGCTTCTTCCATCGCTGTTTATTTTGCTACCTTTAGCTTTTCACCTGTTAATTTGATGTCAATAGGGATTTCTGATTTCTTTTGGCAGCATTCCACTATAAGACTACTTTTCACATTTTACAAAATTGACGAAACGGTAGACTTCTGACATCACCCGGCAGATGTGTGCGTGTCTGCCTGTCCGCAAGTGTGTGTATGTTTCTGTCTGTCCTTCTCTTTGTGTGTGCCCCACTCTATAAATCGAAAGCAAACTTAGTGCGAGTGAAGATCTATACCTGGAAATCTTAGGCCATATTTAAAAATGACGTGAGAAATAATAATTGAAATTTGGACTGTAAGTTTGATATCACGGAAGGTATGCATAGGAACTAAAAGATTCATTCCTTCCTTTTTCAACTTTTGACACAATTAAGGAAATTACTTAATTATTGTTTTTGCTAAGATGGGCACCCCTACTTTTTCTGCTAAGAGATGTTTCCAATATTAAGAATTCAAGGGGCCAGCAGGTTAGCCAACTTTGTAATACGGATCTCCTCTGAAATATTCGGATTACTCCCCGTAATTGCTATTCATATATTGACCGGTGGCGCTCGAATCACTTGTCGGAGATAGGTGGTTGTGATGGTTGTTTGTACCAGCAGGCAATAATCCAATTGGCCAGGTAGCTGTAGGCGTGTTAACTTGGGCCCACTGGGCAGACCAAGTGGAAGAATATAGACCAAATTTGCATTAATTGAATGGAGAATGACCTATCTGCAATTTGTGAAATGTTTGGAATTCCAATTATGCCGTGCCTCCGGCGAGATGGGCGAAGTGCGGTATTTTGTTGAGGAGATGAATATTATATTGGCTCGGCACTTAGCTTCCCCAACAAGTAGACACATCAAGCACTCCTCTGACGGGGAAAGAAGATCACGGTCACATAAAGCAATTTTTTTCAGAGGAGAATATTTAAAGTTTGAAGACTTATATTGAACATAAATTTGGGAATTATAGAGGATGTTTCTGTAAGAGCGAGCACATGGAAGTAATGGGGAATTTTTGTTATAAAATTATCTATTTTAAAACAAGTAGTTACGTGAAGAACTAAAGAGCCTACTTTTCTTAAAATTTATGATTCATGCCAATCTACATAGACCTATCTAGAATAATGACGAAATCAAGTAGGTAATACTAATATTTCTAAGAACTGCCGTTTGAAATACACCTGGAATAGTGTAGCCTATTAGAGTAACTAACTACAGTTGGCAGCCCTGGTGACTCTGAATTTATTCTTAGTTCCATCTCTTAAGGTATAGAATGCACATACAAAATTTGGTTGAAGTAATGAATAGTATGGATGTTACATGCTGTTTGATGTTGGATATATCAGTGCGCGTAAAATCATGTTGGGAACAATGCCATGCATGTGATGTTCAGAATTAATCTGAAATATTACGATCTATTATAGTGCCAATTTTGGATAAAAGTGACAGTCAGTCTGAAAGACTAGACTTTGTATCATTTTAAATGCTACAAATGCTGAAAAATGCTAGAAAGGCTGGAGGCTTCTCGCGCCGTCAAGCTCACCAGAGCGCGCGGGGACGTGTCCCTTCCATCCAGTCTAAAAACACTTATAGTGGGCGATGTATTGAAGATAGAGAGATATGCTCTCGCGAACTTTTTTGTAGAACTTTTCATGCTGACCAATTCTTACGCTCATAGTATATTGATATTTTTAACGGCTTGTCCAGCGTAAGCTTAAGAAGCGCACGGGCGCCAAGTTTGTTTTCGACTTTTTCACTGAAATCCTTACTGCTTGGCTTCCTTTGATCATACATAAATTATTTTCTACAGAATCTTTCCTCGAGATATCCTTTAAAGAATGGTGAAAACCGCATCAAAATCCATCCAGTGGTTCTCGAGATTATCCGTGACATCCAGGAATCGGGGTTTTATTTCTTATACTAATCAAGTAGAGACTGTCGGGGAACACATGCACCAAGCGGAACTATGACGTCACACACCTCAGTGCATCTGGGTAAATTTCGTCCCGTCACCGTAACGTAACGCCAGACCCCAGCGTAACGACGAAGTCGACAAGATCATTTAAAATGTTAAAAACCATTTGTTAGTATAGAAGTTACAAGTAATTAAAAATTGAAACTACCTGAAAGCTTAGAATCATGTTGGTAGCACTGAGGAATATTAGTTACTATAAATTAATCTAGAATGTCAGGTACTATGCGTGTGCAAAGTTTAGAGCTGATGGCTTTCATACTTTCTGATATATTGATATTAAGATTAAACAATTAGAGAGAGCATTTATTAACAGCTGGCAGACCTGCTGGTTCTTTCGAATACGCATAGTCATAAATGTTATGGTACACAAAGCACAAACGAAATTTTGTGTAAATCCATTTGTAACATTAAATAAAAAATAAAAACCTAATAATAATAATAATAATTATTATTATTATTTTTAACGAGGGAAGTGGAAAAATCTTGCATAAGACCTTGAGAAGGGTCCGCACTTCTCAAGAGTGTGGGATTCTTACCCACTAAAAAACCACACCCTGTCCTCTTGACAAAACCCATCCCGGGACCACTTTCGTATTACTTCAGGATGGAGTCATTTTCTTTGCTTCACAAGCACCATCTTAGTTCTCCATTCATAGCCCGCGGATCGCAGACTCAATCGACTAAATCGAGCAAGTCCCCATCCGACTTCTTCTGACGAAGAAAGCGACCGTATCCCAGCTGAACTCGTTTCTCAGCATAATGCCAACTATATTGTCCGGCGTTATTGGACCAACCTCAGCGCTAAGTTGTTGTTTTTCCGCTGCCCAACGATCGCAGACGAAAAACGTATGATAAACGTCATCTCGTTCGTTCTCGCAGTAAATACAAACTGGACTCCTTACTTTGGCCATACGATAAAGGTAACTCCGAAAGTAGCCATGACCTGTCAACATCTGTGTCAGAAATTAATTTATTTCTCCGTGTTTCCTACTCGTCCACTCGACCAGACTCGGTATCAGCCGAGCTGTCCATCTTCCTCTGTGATCGTCATTCCACCTCTGCTGCCAAAGCTCCATCTTGCGTGCTACGGCTTCCTTCCGCGCTTGAGCCTTGCCCAGTTCTACTCGTCGGAAGTATACGTCTTTACGTTCTTTCGCGAGTAAGTCTATTGGCGCAACACCTGAGACAACCAGAACTGCAGGTTTCGAAACTGTACGGTAAGCACACGCCACCCTCAGAGCTCCTCTCTTCTGAATTGCAGCTAGGCGTTTCCTATACTTCTCTATCCCCAGCGAATCAGACCAAATCTCAGCTCCATACAGGAGAATAGACTGCGCTGTGGACAACAGTAGTCGACGTTTGCTTTCTCTAGGACCATGCACATTAGCCATGAGTCTACTAATGGCAGCTGTCACTACTTCCGCCTTGTCTGCTGCCTTCCGTATATGAGACCAGTATGTCAGTTTCGTGTCAAGAGTAAACCCTAAGTACTTCGCAGTGGCTCCAGTTCGAACGACCACCTCTCCAACTTTCATGGGAATTATAGTGTCCATTCTCCTCCTAGTTAACATGACTATTTCAGTTTTCGCCATAGCTAAATTCAGACCATGAGTGTTCATCCAACCACTCACCCGTCGCATTACCTGATTGAGTTTCCACTGAGGCAGAACCGCATCTCGGGCTACAATCACCGCTGCAATATCATCAGCGTACCCAACAAGGAATGTATCTTCGGGCATCTCCATGCGCAGTAAGCCGTCGTACATCATGTTCCACAAATCCGAGCCCAGGATAGATCCTTGCGCTGCTCCTGCCGTGACTTTTCTCCTCCTCTGGCCGTCTGCAGTGTCATATAACAGGGTACGGTCCTTCAAATAATCTTTCATTATACGCAGGAGATATGCAGGCAACTGGAAGGTGAATTGAAGAGCTTCAACCATATCTATCCACCTAGCTGAGTTGAAGGCGTTCTTCACATCCAAGGTTACCAGAAGTGTTATTTTCCTAGAATAGTGGTTACCTTCCTGGGCTTGATTCGCAGCTTCAACTACTAGGCGTACTGCATCTATTGTACATCGCCCACGGCGGAAGCCAAATTGCCTGTCAGACAGATTTCCCGCGGCTTGAATAGACGACAGTATGCGAGGTTTTAATAGCTTCTCCAGCACTTTTCCCGCAATGTCTAAAATACATAGTGGTCTGAAGGACGATGGCGCGTTCCCGACTGCCTTTCCTTTTTTAATCAGCACTAGTCGAGCCATTTTCCAACGGGCACTAAAGACACCTGCTCTCAGACAACAGTTGTACATTTCAAGCAGTAGCTGCGGACAAACCTTGAGAGCAAGTTTCATAGCTTCCGCGGGTATCCCGTCAGGGCCTGGAGCCTTCTTATTCCGAAGGGAGCCTACTGCTTCCTTCAGCTCACCTATGGTAAATAGAGGAATGAATTCCGGCTCATGTACGTCGCCCACATCAATACGCACAGGGTGAGTAGGGAATAGCTCGTTTACAATATCATCCATCGTCCGTGCATCCAACGTGGTATTGGACATGGAGCCGAGTTTCTTGGTGACAATTCGGTAGCCTAATCCCCAAGGATCTACGTCTACTTCTTTAACTAACAACTGCCACATCAGAGTCTTACGTCTTCTGATGGCATTTCGAAGGGTTCTCTTAGCTGCAAGGTGCTCAGCGGATCTCAAATCAGCCTCTGGTCGATGTCTTGAACGTTGGGCTCTTCTTCTGAGTCGAAGACAAGTTCTTCGAAGATCAACTATTTCGTCAGTCCACCAATAAGCTGGACGTCTATTGTTTCGAAGACGCTTCCGGGGCATTGACGCTTCGCAGGCTAGGTGCAAGAGACGCATAGTGACCCCCACCTGTTCCTCAACAGAAACTCTTAGATCTAATTCCTCAACAATGTTACTAGTGCCTGAGTGTAGTGATTCGAGTACATTGGCAAATTGCTCCTCGTCGATGCGCGATACATTCCAACGTGTTGTCTTCAATGTGTCGTGCCTCTGAGGCCGCTGATCACGTAAAATCCGGAAGGTGATATATTGGTGATCACTAGCAGTATAATCCTCGATCCCTTCCCATTCTACTACCAAGGCTGCCAGACGATACGACACCAGCGTAATATCTGGTTTAGTCTCCGTATAACCAGGTCGTCTAAATGTCGTTGAGGTCCCTGTATTCACCACGACCAATCCTAATCTGGCTGCCATCTCTAAAATTCGTCGTCCCCTCGAATTTTGATGTGGCATACCCCATTCCAATGCCCTAGCGTTGAAGTCACCGGCAACTACCACAACACCTTCCATATCACGAACAGTATCTTCCAAATTGTCCAGCTTCCTTTGAAAGTACTGAATATGTTCATTCGGAATTAAATAGCAACTTACGTACGTAATCCCACCACTCTTAACCCAAACGAACCCTTCTCCGGATCCGTGATCCTCCACATGGATTTTGCTCAGATCTGGTATCCAGATAGCCGCCGTACCTAGGGGATCCGAAAACCAGCCCAGCATGTCCAAGTTTCGATATTGCTCACTGATCAGGATAATATCTGTTTTCCTTTCAAATTTTAGCTGTATCAAAAGATGATTAGCGATTATGCTTCGTTTCAGGTTCCCTTGTAGGACATTCGTCATTGTGTTTTTTCTTTAATCTTCGCGAGTGCCTCTCGAAACACTGTACAAGAACCTGTTCCAGGGATGTGACTTATGTTTAAGCCCTCCCGATTACAGTCAGAGCACAGCACGCATTTCATGTCTGACGTACATCCTGCGGCTTTATGACCCAGTTGACCACATCTGTAGCAAAGGCCGCTTTTATCCGGGCCATTGCAATTCCTCCTTATATGGCCATAACCCAGACACCGAAAGCAGCGCGTTACCATCGCTCTTCTCCTCACCCTACAGTATATGAATCCGACCTTAATACGGCCAGTCTCCAATAATTTCTCAGCATTCTGATTATCCATTTCCACAATTGCCATTTTCTGCCCTCTACTGTTGGGTTTAGTGACGGATACTTTCAGCTCATCTATAAAACCCTCTATGTCTCGTTTCAGAGCCAATTCGACATCACTTACAGTACTTACAATATCCATGTCTCGTACCTCCAAGACAGTTCTAGGAGTCAATGTCCTCACCAATCCTGCATGACCAACAGCTTCCCTCAAAGTGCTGCTAAACATTTCTCGACAGCCCTTATCAGCCTTCGTATCAAACTCCAGTAAAACGTCACCGGATCTAGTTTGACGGATCGATCGAATTTCCGGATGGCAGGCCTCTGGCTTCACCTTCTCCCTCAAATTCTTCACAATTTCTGCATAAGTCTTCCCAGCTGCTGGTTGGATCAGCACAGCCTTGGGTCGTGATCGTTTATGGGATTTCCGAGTCTTGCTGTCCCGAACTGGTGGTTTCGCCCTTTGTGACGACAGAGAAGCGCTTTCTGACCACGACACAGCGATACCGGAGGACCTCCTCCGTCGGACCGTCGTCCATTCTGACAAATTTTCCTCCTGCTTATCGGAATCTACTAGAGGCGATTGAATTGGGTTATCAGGGCTATCCAATGCCACTATCACCTTCTCATGGCCTAAGGTATGCTCTTCCACTGCAGGCAGAACTCCTTGCTTCTCAAGCCAATTGTCCCTGCACGATATAATGATATCGATGGCTTCCTGTTTCTCCGCTATCCCATTTTTCACGTCATTAGATATATTCTTCTGTCTTCCTGTAGCAAGCTTCATCTTTCTGATGACATCAATGCATCTTGTCAAAGCCTTATCAATTGGAGTAGCGTCTGCACTTGTATCCTTCGAGCTACTAATAGAATCCATGATGGCAGATTTCCCAAAAATAAGCTGAAGCCGACAGCAAAACACAAATACCGTCGAAAATCTATAGTATAAAAGGATGGTTGCTACGTAGCCTACTCAATGTAGCGGGTCTCTAATGGCCGCTGTCTCCAAGTAGTCCAGACCTACTATCTACCCCCTAACGACGAGACCTATAGACCTAAGGTTACCACAGAATTACTCTCAACCCAGATGGCCTTGGATTTCACTAGCGCATGAAGTATGAATGTCGTCACTGCAAGTTCTATGATTTCAATAGTCTATGGCAAAACCTTAACCTAAAATTGACGACACACGACCATTCAACACTCAATAAAGTCCCAGAAGAGAATAGAACTCATGAAACACAATATACGTACCATGAACTGGGACTAACACCAACCTGTTTCGATGCCGAAAGGCTACACACAAATCCAGCTAATTACTAATTCAACGGCAATTCACACGCTCGACACACACGACAACCTTATGCCAATCATGGCTGCAACAATATTCAATAATAATAATAATAATAATAATAATAATAATAATAATAATAATAATAATAATAATAATAATAATAATAATAATAATAATTAGCGGGTAATCATTCTGAATCTAGCCAATAATTATATTCCACTTCTCCCACTCAGGCTACCCTCTTGGAATAGCTACCTATACAGGGTGTCTTTTATGTACCTTTGGTGAATGATACTGTAGGTCGTGTAGGGGACGAGTATAGAAGAAATTTGAGATAGGGAACTTGGGGTCGGAGCGGCCTCCTTAACCCCTAAAATAAGAGTTGATTCAGGCTCTCCACCCTGTAAGTTAAGCAACCGACCCATGCCTCTAGTACCTTTCTCAATCCTATTAAAGGAACTTTGTGATTAATTACGGAACTGCGGTAGTTTTAAGATCGTGCCTTCTAATGATTACTCTACGGCAAAAATTAAGCTAAACATGTCTAGCCTAGCTAAACCTTACTTTCTCTTGCAAATCAACATGATTTAAACGTAATATCGGACTTAAACAATTTAATACTACGAAGTGCACAAAGATTGGTTTAATTTACCGAAGGTATCAAGCTTAAAAACGTTACAACTAAAATAACCATTAAAATAAAATGCCCAAGCCCGGAATCGAACCAGGGACTACCGGCTTTTCGCACCGCAACGCTATCCATTACGCCAGCGCCACAAGGTGAAATGAATCTTGCCAAGAGTTAAAGGATTGAGGAAGGTAATATAGGCTTGGGTCGATTGCCTAACTTACAGGGTGGAGGGCCTGAATCAATCCTTATTTTAGGGGTTAAGGAGGCCGCTCCGACCCAAAGTTCCCTATCTCAAATTACTTCTATACCCGTCCCCTACACGACCTATCGTTCTCCAATGGTACATAAAAGACACCCTGAATATATACAGATAAATCAAAAATTACCTATCAATCATTTAGTGCATGAATGAAAGTGTTCTGGGAAGACAGGAAGAACAACAAGTAGTTCCGTGAAGAACTAAACAGCCTATTTTCATATATCCTATTTATGTTAATTGCCACTATCAACATACACAATTTCAGTTTGATTGCTGTAATAGATTCATAGATATTGAGAACCGACTAAATATTTCGGATGGTCGCCATGTTGGATTTTATATAAATAGGTCCTACAGTTATGTACTGTTACATGAAGATTACTGTGTACGTGTAGCATTCTAATTTCAATCGCATGATTAGGACACAAGAAGTAACAAGGAGATTTTAAAATTTGGCACAGCTGCCATCTTGTGGTTATGGAAAGAATTGAAATAAATTAGATGCCAGTGGATTAACATTCGTATAAGGATTTACTGTACCAAGTTTCACTGCATTCGGATGGATAATTGCGAGAATCGTCCATGTGAATATTTATACTTCGCGTCGCCGCCATTTAAAGTACTATAGGTGAACTTAAGTTCATAGCCCCTATGAACATAAAACAAATCAGTTTGATTGCTATAATAGATTCGTAGATATTCAGAGCCGTCTAAATATTTCGGATGGTCGCCATGTTGGTTTGTTAAATGTATAGGCCATAGAGTCATGTACCATTAACGGAAAATTATTGCGTAGGTTCATTATTCAAACTTTCACTTCGATCGCATGATTAAGACACAAGAAATAAAAACTTAATTTTAAAATTCGCACAGCCGCCATCTTGAGGTTATGTAAACAATTGAACTTAAATAGATAACAGTGCATTACAATGTGTATAAACATTTCCTGTACCAGATTTCATTGCGTTTGGAACACTAAATTGCGAGAAAGGTCTATTTAAAATTTTCAAATTCGCTTGGCCGCCATGTTCGTTTTGTAGTTAACTGGTTTTTGAAAGTCTTATAGATGAACTTCCAGAAGTGCCGTTTATCTCCGTAGAAAATTTCAGGGTGATACCGCTAATAGTTTCAGAGATATAGAATACCGGTGAAATATTTCGCACATCCGCCATCTTGTGGTTATGTAAACAATTGAACGAAGTTAGATGTCGGTGCATTACAATGTGTATAAACATATACTGTACCATGTTTTATTGCGTTTGGTGGGTTAAATCGCGAGAAACGTCTATTTAAAAGTCGCAAATTTGCTTGGCCGCCATGTTGGTTTTGTAGTTACCAGTTTTCCAAAGGTCACATATATGAACTTCTATTAGTTCCCTTTATCAGAGTAATAAATTCCAGGGTGATATCAGGAATAGTTTAGGAGATATTGAATGATGGTGAAATATTTCGCACAGCCGCCATGTTGGATTGGTGAGACGTAATAAAATTCGATGGGCACGGTCGGGGTCGCCCGGAATAGTGCTATGAACTTACCGAGTTTCACTGAAGTCGCTCCAGCCGTTTAGAAGTTATTAGGGGACACACACACACACACCTCATATACACCCACACACGCACACACACACGGACAAAAGGTGATCTCATAAGCCTATTTTTTCAAAATTGAAAATAGGCTAAAAAGTCATGATTGCTTCGCGTGGTCTAATAGGCCTGTAACGTGTGAAATAAATAATAAGTAATACAATTTACCAGTTATACCCTTTTAGGTAAAATCTGGGAAAATTCGTTATTAGGTAGAGGGCAAATGCTGAGCCACACAATTCCCAAGAAGAAGAAGTCAGCCGACAGAATATCCACAGATATTTATGAATAATTATGTTGGAGCATATAATACAGTTATAATTATAGTCGAACATAAACAGTCGTATGCAACTCGCCTATAATGGTAATTAATGCTCTCTTATACTCGTGTCTTAATTATTGCCACTATAGGCTCGTTGCATAATGTACTATTATTGTTACATATTTTACACATTTGATCATAATAACATTTCTTTTATATTTTTACTATCTTTAATGTAAAATACATTTTATGTCTCTTACTGCAAGGAAAAGTATTTGTTTCCAATTGAAATACTGTAGAACCCTGCTTAACTGAACTTCGCTTAACCGAAACCTGGCCCCGAAATGCTCCGGCCAAAACAAATTGTGAAAGTCCAGCGACCCTTCCCTATTCATATTACATCAGTGACTCTTTGTAATTCCTGGAACAAATTATATGAAGGGATAATTTTCGAGGATGAGGAAAATGATAATAATCTGCAAGAGATGGTGAAACAATTTCCAGGATGTGAGAATTTTAACCAGAGTGAGATGAACAAGTGGTTACAATCAGATGATGATGAACTTGATCTAACAGACCAAGAAATTGTGGATTCCGTGTTACTGTCACGGGTTGAAGCAGACGATTCCGACCTTGACAAAAGCAGTTCTGAGAAACGAGTTACAGTAGATTTGGAGGTAAAATTGATATCAGAAATTTATTAAAATACCACACGCTTTAATTAGTAAAATTCAGTTCAGTAGTAACACAGGAAATTGTTTCATTATTTCATATTGCTTTGCGCTTTGTTGAAGAAAGCAATGATTCTACGCCAGCTAACGTATTGTTGATTAAACGGTGATGCAGCATAGCTGCACGACAGCGCTGCACCAAGAAAATTCATTTAAAAAAATCACTGATATTATGTAATGAGTGACATTATGTGGACAATGATATGACATTCCTTTATACAGTTATTAACGGTCAAATTGATAACTCATTTTTCCTATCGCTCCTAAATTTCAACATCACTCACTTAACTACAAGATCAACAATAACATTCAAAAATGATAAAACAAATACTACTTCACATAACAATTCACCTATATGGTGGCTTTGCCGTGTTTACAACGATGCAGTTCGTGTAATTTGGAAACTAGATTTCTGTTTTTCAATCAGACCGTTCTTGGAAATTATAATCCAGTCAGAGAATTCATACTTGAATTTAAATTATCTATCACACAAAACAGAATCAATATTATATATATGTGGATAGGCCTGTTTCCTAGTTTTCAAAGTTACCTTTTTGTTTTCTATGTAATAATTTCAAAACCTGTGTTTATGTTTGACATTAGATAAAATTTAGATTTAGTTTTTATATTATCTTTAGATTAAGCTTTTTACTACTATGCATTTTGATCTGTGCGAACTTTCTAGTTTTAAGAATTACATTTAGATATTAATAATTAATGTAGACATATCAGGAAATGTATTTTACTGTGTAGGTGCACTGTTATTGGGGCACACACTGAGCCCTGTTGTGTACTGTCAACAAATAAATTTTAATGTTTATATTCAGTATGCACCTTTGTTTAACGGAGTATATTCATTTTTACTTCGATATTCTACTTCCGAAAATATTTACCATGTGTTATCCGAAAAAACGCGTCAACCGAAGTGGCTCCGCCCCCTTTAATTCGGATAAACGGGGTTTTACTGTATACGGTAATTCCAAACAGTCTGTATGACAATATTTGCTTACTAGAAACTCAAGTAGGCCTACATGAAACGGATTTTCGAAGCAACTCATAAGCTGCTGAGAAAGGGCCAGGGAAGAATTCGCGTCACCTGCCGGAGAATCAGCGGGGGGACATTAGTTTATTTCACAGTTGTCCACAGAGTGTCTGAGACTCTGCTTTTCAACTTGTTATTGAGAATGAGTGTCCCTCACAATACTTATACTTGAGTTCGTACTTTCTCCACCTGTGATGCCCCCTGTAGCGTCAAAATTATCATCGAAGAAGTCTTGGTTTACAATAGATGATTCATTCATTACTGATGGAGCTGTGGTTCTTTGCCAGGCTTATAATAAGTAATATCATGTTTACCGTAATACAGTATATCATTTATGTAAAAAGTTAGTTAGTTATTGTTATTTTAAGGGGCGGAACTACGAGGTATCCTGCCTCTAAATTAAAAGTAAATTAAATTAATATTATTTATTTTTAATGTGTTAAATTAAGTGCGAAAAATACCGGGACTACACTGAAAAATATGTACGAAAAATACCGAGACTACATTGTAAAATATGTACGAAAATACCGGGACTACACTGTAAAATATGTACGAAAATACCGGGTCTGCACTGTAAAATATATACGAAAAATACCGAAACTACACTGTAAAATATGTACGAAAATACCGGGATTACACTGTAAAATATGTACGAAAATACCGGGACTACACTGTAAAATATGTACGAAAATACCGGGACTACACTGAAAAATATGTACGAAGATACCGGGACTACACTGTAAAATGTGTACGAAAAATACCGGGACTACACTGAAAAAATATGTACGAAAATACCGGGACTACACTGTAAAATATGTATGAAAAATAAATTCAAACCTATTCAATTTACAGTACAGTTTCAATTTCAGAGAAATCGTTGTACTGTATACTGTATTCTCAATTAGTTTTGATTAGGCAAAAACGTGCCCGGTTAATCCACAAACCGGATGAATCGCACACGGATAATCGGGGGTATGTAGTAGTATAATTAATTACACCCACACAACAGAGATCATTTGAGAGTAACTCAATATCCCTGCACTCATTAAATAATTCAATTAATATTTTAAAATATATAATTAACGAGAAAGGTCACTTCCATTAAAATAAGTTCAAACAATTCCATTTGAGTGAGTACATAAAAAGCGTATGATTGCTACGTGAAATGAAATTCACAGAGCGTGCATTTGTAAGCTTTATTCGATATTGTTATTTAAACCAGGACGCATTTGGTGGATTGGATGGAATTACATTCATTCAGTGATTTAGTTTCTGCGTGAATTGATACCTTGGATAATCACACTAAATAAAATGGTTTACTGAATAAAGTGCTGTATATTTAATGTTTCAATAGCATTACTTGTTTATGTTAATTAGCTGAAGTTGTTTATATTGCCGTCCCGTCACAGTTCAGATATGGGGAGAGTGTTTCCTTATCATTTAATGTATGTGAGATTTGCTGGAGTGCCACGCCCTGTAGCATAACATTAACAACCCTCGGTTAGTGGCGCAGGGTCTGATAGGTCTTGGATTAAGTTAGCCCCCCGTTAGTGGGAATGAAACTAATAGACCCATGGATTAAATTAACCCTCCATTACAGTAGTGGCGCTAGGTAGACCCATGGATTAAATCAACCTCCATTACGGTAGTGGCGCTAGATAGACCCATGGATTATATTAACCCTTCATTACAGTAGTGGCGCTAGATAGACCCATGGATTAAATTAACCCTCCATTACGGTAGTGGCGCTAGATAGACCCATGGATTAAATTAACCCTCCACTACAGTAGTGGCGCTAGATAGATCCATGGATTAAATTAACCCTCCATTACGGTAGTGGCGCTAGATAGACCCATGGTTTAAATTAACCCTCCATTACGGTAGTGGCGCTAGATAGACCCATGGATTAAATTAACCCTCCATTACGGTAGTGGCGCTAGATAGATCCATGGATTAAATTAACCCTCCATTACGGTAGTGGCGCTAGATAGACCCATGGTTTAAATTAACCCTGCATTACGGTAGTGGCGCTAGATAGACCCATGGATTAAATTAACCCTCTATTACAGTAGTGGCGCTAGATAGACCAATGGATTAAATTAACCCTCCATTACAGTAGTGGCGCTAGATAGACCCATGGATTAAATTAACCCTTCATTACAGTAGTGGCGCTAGATAGACCCATGGATTAAATTAACCCTCCATTACAGTAGTGGTGCTAGATCGAGCCATGGATTAAATTAACCCTCCATTACAGTAGTGGCACTAGATAGTCCCACAGATTAAATTAACCCTCCATTACAGTAGAGGCGCTAGATCGACCCGTGGATTAAATTAACACTCCATTACACTAGTGGCGCTAGATAGACCCATTGATTAAATTAAGCCTCCATTACAGTAGTAGCGCTAGATAGACCCATGGATTAAATTAACCCTCCATTACAGTAGTGGCGCTAGATAGTGCCATGGATTAAGTTAACCCTCCATTACAGTAATGGTGCTTGGTAGACCCATGGATTAAATTAACCCTCCATTACAATAGTGGCGCTTGATAGAGCCATGGATTAAATTAACCCTCCATTACAATAGAGGCGCTAGATAGACCCATGGATTAAATTAACTCTCCATTACGGTAGTGGCAATGAAAATAATAGACCCACGGATTAAATTAACCCCCCATTACAGTAGTGGCGCTAGATAGAGCCATGGATTAAATTAACCCTCCATTACAATAGAGGCGATAGATAGACCCATGGATTAAATTAACCCTCTATTACAGTAGTGGCGCATGATAGACCCATGGATTAAATTAACCCTCTATTACAGTAGTGGTGCTAGATAGACCCAGGGATTAAATTAACCCTCCATTACAGTAGTGGGGCTAGATAGACCCACGGATTACATTAACCCTCTATTACAGTAGTGGCGCTTGATAGACCCATGGATTAAATTAACCCTCCATTACAGTAGTGGCGCTAGATAGACCCATGGATTAAATTAACCCTCCATTACAATAGTGGCGCTAGATAGACACATGGATTAAATTAACCCTCCATTACAGTAGTGGCGCTAGATAGACCCATGGATTAAATTAACCCTCCATTACAATAGTGGCGCTAGATAGACACATGGATTAAATTAACCCTCCATTACAGTAGTGGCGCTTGATAGACCCATGGATTAAATTAACCCTCCATTACAGTAGTGGCGCTTGATAGACCCATGGATTAAATTAACCCTCCATTACTGTAGTGGCGCTAGATAGACCCATGGATTAAATTAACCCTCCATTACAGTAGTGGCGCTAGATAGACCCATGGATTAAATTAACCCTCTATTACAGTAGTGGCGCATGATAGACCCATGGATTAAATTAACCCTCCATTACAGTAGTGGCGCTAGATAGACCCATGGATTAAATTAACCCTCTATTACAGTAGTGGCGCTTGATAGACCCATGGATTAAATTAACCCTCCATTACAGTAGTGGCGCTAGATAGACCCACGGATTACATTAACCCTCTATTACAGTAGTGGCGCTTGATAGACCCATGGATTAAATTAACCCTCCATTACAGTAGTGGCGCTAGATAGACACATGGATTAAATTAACCCTCCATTACAGTAGTGGCGCTAGATAGACCCATGGATTAAATTAACCCTCCATTACTGTAGTGGCGCTAGATAGACCCATGGATTAAATTAACCCTCCATTACAGTAGTGGCGCTAGATAGACCCACGGACTACATTAACCCTCTATTACAGTAGTGGCGCATGATAGACCCATGGATTAAATTAACCCTCCATTACAGTAGTGGCGCTAGATAGACCCATGGATTAAATTAACCCTCCATTACTGTAGTGGCGCTAGATAGACCCATGGATTAAATTAACCCTCCATTACAGTAGTGGCGCTAGATAGACCCATGGATTACATTAACCCTCTATTACAGTAGTGGCGCTTGATAGACCCATGGATTAAATTAACCCTCCATTACAGTAGTGGCGCTAGATAGACACATGGATTAAATTAACCCTCCATTACAGTAGTGGCGCTAGATAGACCCATGGATTAAATTAACCCTCCATTACTGTAGTGGCGCTAGATAGACCCATGGATTAAATTAACCCTCCATTACGGTAGTGGCGCTAGATAGACCCACGGATTACATTAACCCTCTATTACAGTAGTGGCGCATGATAGACCCATGGATTAAATTAACCCTCCATTACAGTAGTGGCGCTAGATAGACCCATGGATTAAATTAACCCTCCATTACTGTAGTGGCGCTACATAGACCCATGGATTAAATTAACCCTCCATTACAGTAGTGGCGCTAGATAGACCCAGGGATTAAATTAACCCCCCATTACAGTAGTGGCGCTAGATAGACCCAGGGATTAAATTAACCCTCTATTACAGTAGTGGCGCATGATAGACCCATGGATTAAATTAACCCTCTATTACAGTAGTGGCGCATGATAGACCCATGGATTAAATTGACCCTCTATTACAGTAGTGGCGCTAGATAGACCCAGGGATTAAATTAACCCTCCATTACAGTAGTGGCGCTAGATAGACCCAGGGATTAAATTAACCCTCCATTACAGTAGTGGCGCTAGATAGACCCATGGATTAAATTAACCCTCCATTACAGTAGTGGCGCTTGATAGACCCATGGATTAAATTAACCCTCCATTACTGTAGTGGCGCTAGATAGACCCATGGATTAAATTAACCCTCCATTACAGTAGTGGCGCTTAGTAGACCCATGAATTAAATTAACCCTCTATTACAGTAATGGTGCTTGGTAGACCCATGGATTAAATAAACCCTCCATTACAATAGAGGCGCTAGATAGACCCATGGATTAAATTAACTCTCCATTACGGTAGTGGCAATGAAAATAATAGACCCATGGATTAAATTAACCCCCCATTACAGTAGTGGCGCTAGATAGACCCGTGGATTAAATTAACCCTCTATTACAGTAGTGGCGCTAGATAGACCAATGGATTAAATTAACCCTCCATTACAGTAGTGGCGCTAGATAGTGCCATGGATTAAGTTGACCCTCCATTACAGTAGTGGCGCTAGATAGACCCATGGATTAAATTAACCCTCCTTTAAATTAGTGGCGCTAGATAGACCCATGGATTAAATTAACCCTCCTTTAAATTAGTGGCGCTAGATAGACCCATGGAATAAATTAACACTCCATTACATTAGTGGCGCTTGATAGACAAATGGATTAAATTAACCCTCCATTACAGTAGTGGCGCTAGATAGACCCATTGATTAAATTAACCCTCCATTACAGTAGTGGCGCTAGATAGACCCAGGGATTAAATTAACCCTCCATTACAGTAGTGGCGCTAGATAGACCCATGGATTAAATTAACCCTCCATTACTGTAGTGGCGCTAGATAGACCCATGGATTAAATTAACCCTCCATTACAGTAGTGGCGCTTGGTAGACGCATGGATTAAATTAACCCTCCATCACAGTAGTGGCGCTTGGTAGACCCATGGATTAAATTAACCCTCCAATACAGTAATGGTGCTTGGTAGACCCATGGATTAAATTAACCCTCCATTAGAGTAGTGGCGCTTGATAGACCCATGGACTAAATTAACCCTCCATTACAGTAGTGGCGCTAGATAGACCCATGGATTAAATTAACCCTCCTTTACAGTAGTGGCGCTAGATAGACCCATGGATTAAATTAACCCTCCTTTACAGTAGTGGCGCTAGATGGACCCATGGATTAAATTAACCCTCCTTTACAGTAGTGGGGCTAGATAGACACATGGATTAAATTAACCCTCCTTTACAGTAGTGGCGCTAGATGGACCCATGGATTAAATTAACCCTCCATTACAGTAGTGGCGCTAGATAGACCCATGGATTAAATTAACCCTCCATTACAATAGTGGCACTAGATAGACACATGGATTAAATTAACCCTGCATTACAGTAGTGGCGCCAGATAGACCCATGGATTAAATTAACCCTCTATTACAGTAGTGGCGCATGATAGGGCCATGGATTAAATTAACCCTCCATTACAGTAGTGGCGCTAGATAGACCCATGGATTAAATTAACCCTCCATTACAGTAGTGGCGCTAGATAGACCCATGGACTAAATTAACCCTCCATTAGAGTAGTGGCGCTTGATAAGATCATGGATTAAATTAACCCTCTATTTCAGTAGTGGTGCTTGGTAGACCCATGGATTAAATTAACCCTCCATTACTGTAGAGGCGCTAGATAGACACATTGATTAAATTAACCCTCCATTACAGTAGTGGCGCTAGATAGACCCAGGGATTAAATTAACCCTCCATTACAGTAGTGGCGATAGATAGACCCATGGATTAAATTAACCCTCCATTACTGTAGTGGCGCTAGATAGACCCATGGATTAAATTAACCCTCCATTACAGTAGTGGAGCTTAGTAGACCCATGGATTAAATTAACCCTCCATCACAGTAGTGGCGCTTGGTAGACCCATGGATTAAATTAACCCTCCATTACAGTAATGGTGCTTGGTAGACCCATGGATTAAATTAACCCTCCATTAGAGTAGTGGCGCTTGGTAAACCCACGGATTAAATTAACCCTCCATTACAGTAGTGGCGCTTGATTGACCCATGGATTAAATTAACCCTCCATTAGAGTAGTGGCGCTAGATAGACCCATGGATTAAATTAACCCTCCATTACAGTAATGGTGCTTGGTAGACCCATGGATTAAATTAACCCTCCATTACAGTAGTGGCGCTTGATAGGGCCATGGATTAAATTAACCCTCTATTATAGTAGTGGCGCTAGATAGACCCATGGATTAAATTAACCCTCCATTACAGTAGTGGCGCTAGATAGACCCATGGATTAAATTAACCCTCCTTTACAGTAGTGGCGCTAGATGGACCCATGGATTAAATTAACCCTCCATTACAGTAGTGGCGCTTGATAGGGCCATGGATTAAATTAACCCTCCTTTACAGTAGTGGCGCTAGATAGACCCATGGATTAAATTAATCCTCCATTACAATAGTGGCACTAGATAGACCCATGGATTAAATTAACCCTCCATTACAGTAGTGGCGCTAGATGGACCCATGGATTAAATTAACCCTCCATTACAGTAGTGGCGCTTGATAGGGCCATGGATTAAATTAACTCTCCATTACAGTAGTGGCGCTAGATAGACCCATGGATAAAATTAACCCTCCATTACAGTAGTGGCGCTAGATAGACCCATGGATTAAATTAACCCTCCATTACAATAGTGGCACTAGATAGACCCATGGATTAAATTAACCCTCCATTACAGTAGTGGCGATAGATAGACCCATGGATTAAATTAACCCTCCATTACAGTAGTGGCGATAGATAGACCCATGGAATAAATTA
This sequence comes from Meconema thalassinum, assembly GCA_946902985.2. Classification (NCBI taxonomy): domain Eukaryota; kingdom Metazoa; phylum Arthropoda; class Insecta; order Orthoptera; family Tettigoniidae; genus Meconema; species Meconema thalassinum. Next base: position 104,066,232 of record OX336397.1, on the reverse strand, counting down.
ACCCTCCATTAAAATAGTGGCGCTAGATAGACCCATGGATTAAATTAACCCTCCATTACAGTAGTGGCGCTTGATAGACTCACGGATTAAATTAACCCCCATTACAGTAGTGGCGCTTAGATAGACCAATGGATTAAATTAACCCTCCATTACAGTAGTGGCTCATGATAGACCCATGGACTAAATTAACCCTCCATTACAGTAGTGGCGCTTGATAGGACCGTGGATTAAATTAACCCTCTATTACAGTAGTGGTGCTTGGTAGACCCATGGATTAAATTAACACACCATTACAGTAGTGGCGCTAGATAGACCCATGGATTAAATTAACCCTCCATTACGGTAGTGGCGCTAGATAGACCCATGGATTAAATTAACCCTCCATTACTGTAGTGGCGTTAGATAGACCCATGGATTAAATTAACCCTCTATTACAGTAGTGGCGCTAGATAGACCCATTGATGAAATTAACCCTCCATTACAGTAGTGGCGCTAGATAGACCCAGGGATTAAATTAACCCTCCATTACAGTAGTGGCGCCAGATAGACCCATGGATTAAATTAACCCTCCATTACTGTAGTGGCGCCAGATAGACCCATGGATTAAATTAACCCTCCATTACAGTAGTGGCGCCAGATAGACCCATGGATTAAATTAACCCTTCATTACTGTAGTGGCGCTAGATAGACCCATGGATTAAATTAACCCTCCATTACAGTAGTGGCGCTAGATAGACCCATGGATTAAATTAACCCTCCATTACAGTAGTTGCGCCAGATAGACCCATGGATTAAATTAACCCTCCATTACAGTAGTGGCGCCAGATAGACCCATGGATTAAATTAACCCTCCATTACAGTAGTGGCGCCAGATAGACCCATGGATTAAATTAACCCTCCATTACTGTAGTGGCGCTAGATAGACCCATGGATTAAATTAACCCTCCATTACAATAGTGGCACTAGATAGACCCATGGATTAAATTAACCCTCCATTACAGTAGTGGCGCTAGATAGACCCATGGATTAAATTAACCCTCTATTACAGTAGTGGCGCTTGATAGACCCATGGATTAAATTAACCCTCCATTACGTTAGTGGCGATAGATAGACCCATGGATTAAATTAACCCTCCGTTACTGTAGTGGCGCTAGATAGACCCATGGATTAAATTAACCCTCCATTACAGTAGTGGCGCTAGATAGACCCATGGATTAAATTAACCCTCCATTACAGTAGTGGCGCTTAGTAGACCCATGGATTAAATTAACCCTTTATTACTGTAATGGTGCTTGGTAGACCCATGGATTAAATTAATCCTCCATCACAGTAGTGGCGCTAGATAGACCCATGGATTAAATTAACCCTCCATTACAGTAGTGGCGCTTGATATATCCATGGATTAAATTAACCCTCCATTACTGTAGTGGCGCTTGATATATCCATGGATTAAATTAACCCTCCATTACATAGTGGCGCTAGATAGACCCGTGGATTATATCAACCCTCCATTAGAGTAGTGGCGCTTGGTAAACCCACGGATTAAATTAACCCTCCATTACAGTAGTGGCGCTTGATTGACCCATGGATTAAATTAACCCTCCATTAGAGTAGTGGCGCTAGATAGACCCATGGATTAAATTAACCCTCCATTACAGTAATGGTGCTTGGTAGACCCATGGATTAAATTAACCCTCCATTACAGTAGTGGCGCTTGATAGGGCCATGGATTAAATTAACCCTCTATTATAGTAGTGGCGCTAGATAGACCCATGGATTAAATTAACCCTCCATTACAGTAGTGGCGCTAGATAGACCCATGGATTAAATTAACCCTCCTTTACAGTAGTGGCGCTAGATGGACCCATGGATTAAATTAACCCTCCATTACAGTAGTGGCGCTTGATAGGGCCATGGATTAAATTAACCCTCCTTTACAGTAGTGGCGCTAGATAGACCCATGGATTAAATTAACCCTCCATTACAATAGTGGCACTAGATAGACCCATGGATTAAATTAACCCTCCATTACAGTAGTGGCGCTAGATGGACCCATGGATTAAATTAACCCTCCATTACAGTAGTGGCGCTTGATAGGGCCATGGATTAAATTAACTCTCCATTACAGTAGTGGCGCTAGATAGACCCATGGATAAAATTAACCCTCCATTACAGTAGTGGCGCTAGATAGACCCATGGATTAAATTAACCCTCCATTACAATAGTGGCACTAGATAGACCCATGGATTAAATTAACCCTCCATTACAGTAGTGGCGATAGATAGACCCATGGATTAAATTAACCCTCCATTACAGTAGTGGCGATAGATAGACCCATGGAATAAATTAACCCTCCATTAAAATAGTGGCGCTAGATAGACCCATGGATTAAATTAACCCTCCATTACAGTAGTGGCGCTTGATAGACTCACGGATTAAATTAACCCCCATTACAGTAGTGGCGCTTAGATAGACCAATGGATTAAATTAACCCTCCATTACAGTAGTGGCTCATGGTAGACCCATGGACTAAATTAACCCTCCATTACAGTAGTGGCGCTTGATAGGACCGTGGATTAAATTAACCCTCTATTACAGTAGTGGTGCTTGGTAGACCCATGGATTAAATTAACCCACCATTACAGTAGTGGCGCTAGATAGACCCATGGATTAAATTAACCCTCCATTACGGTAGTGGCGCTAGATAGACCCATGGATTAAATTAACCCTCCATTACTGTAGTGGCGTTAGATAGACCCATGGATTAAATTAACCCTCTATTACAGTAGTGGCGCTAGATAGACCCATTGATGAAATTAACCCTCCATTACAGTAGTGGCGCTAGATAGACCCAGGGATTAAATTAACCCTCCATTACAGTAGTGGCGCCAGATAGACCCATGGATTAAATTAACCCTCCATTACTGTAGTGGCGCCAGATAGACCCATGGATTAAATTAACCCTCCATTACAGTAGTGGCGCCAGATAGACCCATGGATTAAATTAACCCTTCATTACTGTAGTGGCGCTAGATAGACCCATGGATTAAATTAACCCTCCATTACAGTAGTGGCGCTAGATAGACCCATGGATTAAATTAACCCTCCATTACAGTAGTTGCGCCAGATAGACCCATGGATTAAATTAACCCTCCATTACAGTAGTGGCGCCAGATAGACCCATGGATTAAATTAACCCTCCATTACAGTAGTGGCGCCAGATAGACCCATGGATTAAATTAACCCTCCATTACTGTAGTGGCGCTAGATAGACCCATGGATTAAATTAACCCTCCATTACAATAGTGGCACTAGATAGACCCATGGATTAAATTAACCCTCCATTACAGTAGTGGCGCTAGATAGACCCATGGATTAAATTAACCCTCTATTACAGTAGTGGCGCTTGATAGACCCATGGATTAAATTAACCCTCCATTACGGTAGTGGCGATAGATAGACCCATGGATTAAATTAACCCTCCGTTACTGTAGTGGCGCTAGATAGACCCATGGATTAAATTAACCCTCCATTACAGTAGTGGCGCTAGATAGACCCATGGATTAAATTAACCCTCCATTACAGTAGTGGCGCTTAGTAGACCCATGGATTAAATTAACCCTTTATTACTGTAATGGTGCTTGGTAGACCCATGGATTAAATTAATCCTCCATCACAGTAGTGGCGCTAGATAGACCCATGGATTAAATTAACCCTCCATTACAGTAGTGGCGCTTGATATATCCATGGATTAAATTAACCCTCCATTACTGTAGTGGCGCTTGATATATCCATGGATTAAATTAACCCTCCATTACATAGTGGCGCTAGATAGACCCGTGGATTATATCAACCCTCCATTAGAGTAGTGGCGCTTGGTAAACCCACGGATTAAATTAACCCTCCATTACAGTAGTGGCGCTTGATTGACCCATGGATTAAATTAACCCTCCATTACAGTAGTGGCGCTAGATAGACCCATGGATTAAATTAACCCTCCATTACAGTAGTGGTGCCTGATAGACTCATGGATTAAATTAACCCTCCATTACAGTAGTGGCGCTTGATATACCCATGGATTAAATTAACCCTTTATTACAGTAATGGTGCTTGGTAGACCCATGGATTAAATTAATCCTCCATCACAGTAGTGGCGCTAGATAGACCCATGGATTAAATTAACCCTCCATTACAGTAGTGGCGCTTGATATATCCATGGATTAAATTAACCCTCCATTACAGTAGTGGCGCTTGATATATCCATGGATTAAATTAACCCTCCATTACAGTAGTGGCGCTAGATAGACCCGTGGATTATATCAACCCTCCATTAGAGTAGTGGCGCTTGGTAAACCCACGGATTAAATTAACCCTCCATTACAGTAGTGGCGCTTGATTGACCCATGGATTAAATTAACCCTCCATTACAGTAGTGGCGCTAGATAGACCCATGGATTATATCAACCCTCCATTACAGTAGTGGCGCTTGATAGACCCATGGATTAAATTAACCCTCCATTACAGTAGTGGTGCCTGATAGACTCATGGATTAAATTAACCCTCCATTACAGTAGTGGCGCTTGATAGACCCATGGATTAAATTAACCCTCCATTACAGCAGTGGTGCTTGATAGACCCATGGATTATATCAACCCTCCATTACAGTAGTGGCGCTTGATAGACCCATGGATTAAATTAACCCTCCATTACAGTAGTGGCGCTAGATAGACCCATGGATTAAATTAACCCTCCATTACAGTAGTGGTGCCTGATAGACTCATGGATTAAATTAACCCTCCATTACAGTAGTGGCGCTTGATATATCCATGGATTAAATTAACCCTCCATTACAGTAGTGGCGCTTGATATATCCATGGATTAAATTAACCCTCCATTACAGTAGTGGCGCTAGATAGACCCGTGGATTATATCAACCCTCCATTAGAGTAGTGGCGCTTGGTAAACCCACGGATTAAATTAACCCTCCATTACAGTAGTGGCGCTTGATTGACCCATGGATTAAATTAACCCTCCATTACAGTAGTGGCGCTAGATAGACCCATGGATTATATCAACCCTCCATTACAGTAGTGGCGCTTGATAGACCCATGGATTAAATTAACCCTCCATTACAGTAGTGGTGCCTGATAGACTCATGGATTAAATTAATCCTCCATTACAGTAGTGGCGCTTGATAGACCCATGGATTAAATTAACCCTCCATTACAGCAGTGGTGCTTGATAGACCCATGGATTATATCAACCCTCCATTACAGTAGTGGCGCTTGATAGACCCATGGATTAAATTAACCCTCCATTACAGTAGTGGCGCTAGATAGACCCATGGATTAAATTAACCCTCCATTACAGTAGTGGTGCCTGATAGACTCATGGATTAAATTAACCCTCCATTACAGTAGTGGCGCTTGATAGACCCATGGATTAAATTAACCCTCCATTACAGTAGTGGCGCTAGATAGACCCATGGATTACATTAACCCTCCATTACAGTAGTGGTGCTTGATAGACCCATGGATTATATCAACCCTCCATTACAGTAGTGGCGCTTGATAGACCCATGGATTAAATTAACCCTCCATTACAGTAGTGGTGCCTGATAGACTCATGGATTAAATTAACCCTCCATTACAGTAGTGGTGCTTGATAGACCCATGGATTTAATTAACCCTCCATTACAGTAGTGGTGCTTGATAGACCCATGGATTATATCAACCCTCCATTACAGTAGTGGCGCTTGATAGACCCATGGATTAAATTAACCCTCCATTACAGTAGTGGCGCTTGATAGACCCATGGATTAAATTAACCCTCCTTTACAGTAGTGGTGCCTGATAGACCCATGGATTAAATTAACCCTCCATTACAGTAGTGGCGCTTGATAGACTCATGGATTAAATTAACCCTCCATTACAGTAGTGGCGCTAGATAGACCCATGGATTAAATTAACCCTCCATTACAGTAGTGGCGCTTGATAGACTCATGGATTAAATTAACCCTCCATTACAGTAGTGGCGCTAGATAGACCCATGGATTAAATTAACCCTCCATTACAGTAGTGGCGCAAGATAGACCGATGGATTAAATTAACTCTCCATTACAGTAGTGGCGCTAGATAGACCCTTGGATTAAATTAACCCTCCATTACTGTAGTGGCGCTAGATAGACCCACGGATTACATTAACCCTCCATTACAGTAGTGACGCTTGATAGAGCCATGCATTAAATTAACCCTCCATTACTGTAGTGGCGCTAGATAGACCCATGGATTAAATTAACCCTCCATTACAGTAGTGGCGCTAGATAGAACCATGGATTAAATTAACCCTCCATTGCAGAAGTGGCGCTAGATAGACCCATGGATTAAATTAACCCTCCATTACAGTAGTCTCGCTAGATAGACCCATGGATTAAATTAACCCTCCATTACAGTAGTGGCGCTAGATAGACCCATGGATTAAATTAACCCACCATTACAGTAGTGGCGCTAGATAGACCCGTGGATTAAATTAACCCTCCATTAGTCTGATTACCCCATTTTATATGAGAAGTGTTTAATTAAGTGTGTGACCTATATAGTTCTTACAATTACTTCAGACCCCACAACCCCCTTTTATGTGAGAGGCGTTTCGTTATGTGTATAACTAATTTATTGTTATTTCATCCCCCACAACTCCCCTTTATGTGAGATGTGTTTAGTGTATTAATAAATCTTGTATTTATTTCAGTACCCACCAATCCCCTTTATGCGAGAGTGTTTAATTGTATAAAAATTCTTCCATTTCCCTTAGACGCACTAGATCTGATCGACCCATGGAATATGTTAGTTTGCCGTTAGTCACGCTGGGTTTGATAGACCATGGATTGAGTTTGCCCTTCATTAGTCACTCTGGGTCTGACGGACCCATAGATTAAGATAACTCCTCCGTTAGTGCTACCAGGTTTGTTTGCCCATTGCTTAAGTTAACCCTGCGTTAGCCACCCTGGGTCTGATAGACCATGGGTTGTTTTTTTCTCCATTAGCCGCCCTGGGTCTGATAGACCCATGAGTTAAGTTAACTCTCCGTTAGTGTTCCAGGTTTCTTTGCCCCTTTGAATATGTTAAACCTCCGTTAGTCATACTGGTTCTGATAGGCCATGAATTGAGTTTACTCTACGTTAGTCGCCCTAAGTCTGATAGACCCATGGATTGAGTTTACCCTCGTTAATAAGTGCCAGAAATAACAGGGGCCCAATCACTCTACCCTGAGGGACACTTGACGTTACCAAAATGTTCTCAAAGAATACATTACAATATATTTTAAACTATTGCGAGCGACCATAAAATCACTCTTTTATCAATCTTCGTTGCAGCTAATTTACGGAGTACTGTAGTATGTCATGTGGGACGAGAACAAATGCCTTCGGTGTCAACTTGCACCGCCCTGTCTAGCGAGTCATTAATATCCTGAAAGTGTGATAACATTTGGCTGTCGCAAGATGCAGGTAACTATTCACTGGCATACAGACTTTCTGTGTTCACCACAGTGTTGTCCTGTTTCAATTTGGCATTCCAGAGTTAGCACTCTTATTTTGTCAAGCCACATGCTATTTTCATTTTTAGAGCCGATTATCACTGGGGACCAAACAGAGAGTTTTCGTGTAATGTCTGGAATTTAAAAACAGATTCTGTGGTATATTTGCGCTGCTGATTTCCAAACCGCTATCCATTTTGTTCTATCAGCTCTAGTTTTAAAATAGGTATTGATAGTTTTGTGATAATGTATTACAGTAATTTAGCTTGCCATGGTGGGTGAGTGGTTATCGTGTCGGACTACCATCCCCAAGTTTGAAGGTTCGCTCCTGGCCGTGGTAAGTGATATTTTTAATGGCGACAAAAATCACGGCACGCATGTCATATGATGTTGGCATGTTTAAGAACCCATTTGAATTCATTAGGCCGAGTTCATAATGGCAAAATTAATCTCGAGATTTTCCGCCAACACAAAATGTTCCTCCATTCTCTACTAGAAAGCGCTATATTGTCAAGGAGCTTAGATATCTAACCTCCTTGACTTCCATAGCGTTCCAAGGAACAACAAAATTCGACGTGCAAGCTACTCTCTGGGCGTCAATATCAAAGCTTTTACCCGGCACCCAAGGCCATACGATATTATTATTATTATTATTATTATTTATTCAATTCACCATTACAAACATGGGTTACTCTAAAGCACGGGTTAAACCAAGTGCTTTACAACAATACATACAAACTATAATACAAACTATAATACATATCATGTATATACAAAATATAAGAGTTCATTATCACTCATTCATTAGCAAGGAAGGATCGCACAATATTGCATGTGGACAATAGGACCGAATGCTGCATACTCTTGTAGATGGTCGGCGGAAGATCCAATTCTTTCAGACACTTGTGGAGTGTGTGAGGTATGAGGCCGTTGACGGACAAGATTACAGGCACTATCCGGACGCAGTTCATCTTCCATATCCTCTTGATTTCTTCTGCAAGCTGTCTATACTTGGAGATTTTTTCATTGTGTTTACGTTCGATGTTGGTGTCGTTGGGGACTGCTATGTCTATTATGAATGTAGTGCCATCAGCCTTATTTACTACTATGATGTCTGGTCGATTGTGATCTATTGTCACAATACCAGTGTCCCAGTATATTTTACACAGTTCATTTTCGTGGAGGGATGGTGGATGATACTTGTAGTAAGGGATATACTCGTCAGTTAATTTATATTTCTGTGCGAGTGCTTGATGAATGATGCCTGCAACCTGATTGTGCCGCTTTGTATATTCAACTGATGCTAGTATTGGGCAACCTGCAGTGACATGGTCAATGGTCTCGAGATGAATGGCGCATCGCCTGCATTTGTCTGAAATTACACTGGTATCTTTGATGATGTATTTCTTGTAATTTTTTGTAGCAATGACTTGATCTTGGATGGCAATTGCAAATCCCTCTGTTTCTCCAAACAGTCGACCGCTTTGTAACCACATACACGATGCGTTTTTATCAATACTCTGTTGGGATAGATTGCTGTAGTATTTTCCATGGAGGGTCTTTTCACCCCTTGCCTTTTCTTTTTCATGTAAGTGTAGTGGCTGGATGATATGATCATCAGAGGATGTACGAAGGTTCAATACTGTGTGTATATCAGCAAGTACAATGGCTTTATGGAGAATATTATTATTATTATTATTGTTATTATTATTATTATTATTATTATTATTATTATTGCAGTAATTGAAAAATTGCGAATTTTCGTTGGAGCTTATATCGAGAATGTATAGAAAAATCACATCCTAGAAAATCAGTGAAACTTGGATTCAGTGATGTACCAAATTGAAGGTGTCACATGAGTGACCTGCTGGGCATTACGTCATAGTGAACAAGAAATGGATAACGACTAGCTTCACATTTAAAAACATTGTACCAAAAAAGAACGTGTTATCTTAATGAAAAACAGGTGTTCGTTTGTCAAATATTTATTTTGCGTAAGGATTTTAGTGCCGGAAGTGTCCGAGGACATGTTCGGCTCGCCAGAGGCTGTAGCTGCTTCAAGCGGATACCCATGGGGTGAGCTACAAGTTCCGTTCTATTTCAAGTAGTTCAAACTTTCGTTACCAGATGGTCCTGACACCTAGTGGTGAACGTTGGAACTTTGATAGAGCGGTCCAACAAATTTAAACCTAGAAATTTAGCTTCACACAAGTGTAGTTAGTGGAAGGTTCTTTTACATGCCATAAATCTATGGCATGGACCACCGGCTTTACTTACCCTCCGAAGGAAGGCATACCGAAGGACTTTAACGCTCTTAAGAAATCCGACGACTTCAGCCGGGTTTGAACCCGCGATCTTTTTCACAGCAGTTCAGCAGTAGTTCACCGAAGCCGCTTATTTGTCAATGGTTTAGGCTTAATTGAATAATCTAATATGACATATCGTGAGAAGGAGAGCTGATATGCAAAAACTAAAACCATTTTCAGAATGTACGACCCAAGAACATCTCAAAAGGGGACTAGCATCTAAGAGACCAAAAATCGTGTTCCCCAGTGTAATATTACTATTCACTCGGCGTCTCAGAGGAATAAGGCCAGATTAATGAACATCTGTGTTAAACACCAACCAATGTCTTCATTGAAAAACCCCAACACGAAATACGAGGACTGGTTTATTTTCAAGTTCCGATGGACTGTATAAAAATAACAGATTGACATACTAAACTGATTTTACTACTAAATGTTTGCTTGTTTTATTCTTATGTCTCAACATAATCGCCAAAACGATTGAAACATTTGTCGTATCGTTACACCAGCTTTCCAACGCCCTCGGCAAATAATTCTGCCGCCACTGAGTTGGGTACTTCTGGACAGTCTGCTGAAGTTTGTCCATTTTGGCGAGGCGTTGCCGCCCAACCATACCTTCAATTCTAGAGAAAGATGAAAAACATTCACGACCGCACTGTGCCAACGTTCCGATAGACTTCTTCAATGAATTCAAGTGTGAAGTTTCGGACCATCTGCCGTTTAGTCCAAACCATCACTGAATGATTTTCACCTTCATCTAGAATTGAAGGTATGGTTGGGCGGCAACGCCTCGTCAAAAAGGAAAAACTTCAGCAGACTGTCCAGAAGTACCCACCTCAGTGGCGGCAGAATTTTTTTCCTAGGGCATTGGAAAGCTGGTGTAACGATACGACAAATGTTTCAATCGTTTTGGCGATTATGTTGAGACATAAGAATAAAACAATCAATCATTTAGTAGTAAAATCAGTTTGATATGTCAATCTGTTATTTTTATACAGTCCATCGGAACTTGAAAAAATAAACCAGACCTCGTATACACGTATCAAAAAAATCATTGCACAAATGGTAGCTAATATTAAAAGTATGGGGTGTTTTTATCTATTATCGTATTTAAACCGCCTAGTAGAACACTAAAGAAACGTTTAATTACATTATTAATCGTACATGTTTCGGTATTTCATTGATCATCATCATCTTGTACAGTTTCCAGCCCCAGGCTGGGTCTGATTGGAACATAAGCCTCGCCACTTAGTCCTTTCTTCCCACCATCTCTCCGCTGTCACTCTGGTCCAGTCCTCGCCTCTCTTCTTGACACATTCCTCCACTCCTTTCAGCCATCTATCTCTTGGTCTTTCCCTTGGTCGTTTCTTCTGCATCTGCATCTCATGTATCCTCTTGGGAATCTTCTTCTCATCCATTCTCTTTAAGTGTCCATACCACCACAGTCTTGATGTCTCAATCCTACCTTGCAGGGGCTCCTCTTTCACCATTTCCCTGACCTTTTCATTCCTCACCCTGTCTCTTCTTGTTACTCCGATCCTACTTCGCAGGAACTTCATTTCACCTGCCTGTATTCAATGTATCAATGAAATACCGAAACATGTACGATAAATAATGTAATTAAACGTTTCTTTAGTGTTTGAATAGGCAGTTTTAATAAGATAATACTATCAGTTATTAATTATTAACATTGCCATAATGGTCAATGTTTAGGCATTTTTGTGTTTTTTATCTAGAAAGGAAGATTACTACTACTAGACTTGGATGTTATATCACACAGATGGAGAAGTGCCTTTAAATATTTGGCATGTTAAACAACATCCCTGGAAAAACAACAATTTTTATAGGACCTTAATTAGTGTCTGGTGTTGGTGGCACAGATGGCGTCGCTGCTCTGCTTTTATGAGTAAATGACGCAGCTGCTGGCGGGAGGAAGAACGCGTTACTTAGCAACGCACGAGCTTTTGTGTGCCGAGATACAACAGAGGGCGTTAAGCTCTTTAACATGCAACAGAGGGCGTGTGGCCAACTATTGTTTCTGTCTTAATCAGTGATACATTTTGATGTAGACAGTGTAGAAATACGAAGGAAAATAAATGGTATGAAATTCCTTTTCAAAATTATAAACAATTCAATTCATGATTCCAAATTCCTTTCTCTCTTAAATTTCCATGTACCACGCATCAATTCAAGGAACAATATCACATTTGAAATTAAAAGAACCAGGATATCTGCCCACAAAAATGCACCACTGAACATAATTTTTTATGGATTTTCCATGGATTTTTAATGGATTTTGTAATGGAATTTCTAACCACTCTCCAGAAATAATGTCTCAAACCTTGCAAATTGCAAATCATGAATTCTTACCACTGTGTCATTCTACCTAATCAACCTTGTATTACGTTTGCATTATTTGTACTATACTGTTTTAATATCACACCTAGTTATTTTAATTAGTTTTATTTAGTTACTGTTTAGTTATAAGATAGCATACTGTGTAATCTTTATGCCACTGTAATTGGGATGAAAATCCTGTTGTGTGAAAATAAATAAATAAATAAATAAATAAATAAATAAATAAATATTCAATTAATACGCAAAATCAATACTCAATTTATAAATAATTCTATATAAATAGGACATGTTTCGGTCTTCAATGAGGCCATCTTCAGCTAAACAAGAAATCAACTAAGAATTAAGTTAAACTATTATAGAAGTACTTAAATCTAATAACAAAAGAAATATTAATGTTAAAATTGAATTAAAAGAATCACTATTAAAATGGATATACTTACAAATCAAATTAAATAAAATGAAAATATAATACTTGTAATTTTTCTTCAAAATGTAGTTAAAAACGAGAAAATATTATTGGTGAATGTAAACAAATATTAAACTATATAATAATTCTTATCAAAATAATACACTTAAATTAAATTAGAAATAAAGTTCTGTAACCAATAATTAATACAGATCGGTTAAATTGAATAAGCACATAGTTAAATGCTTAAATGAATAAGTAAATCTTCTATTGTGGTGTTTGAAGCCATATTTTCAGTGTTGCCTAAGTAAACAAGAGTTTAGTGCTTTTCAAGAGTTTTAGTGTTGACCGACTGAAAAGCACTAAACTCTTGTAAATCTTCTATCTTCAACATGAAGTTAAAATTCTGAATAGGTGTCAAATACTAAGTGTGCCGACATGAACGTAGTTTAGAGCTTGAAATATTAAGTAAATGGATCAGTGCTTGACACGAATAAGGAGATCTTCACTCAAGATGGAGTTAAAATTTTGAATGCGTGCCCAATAAGTAATCGTGTTGACATAAAGTGCCCTGCTTGATGCAAGAGAACGAAGAAATTGGTGCGACAATGTTAGATAAAAGCTTCTTGTGCGCATGTATAGAAGATTGAAGAAATGTTAACTGCATTTATATACTATTATGTAGTCTTATCTTCTATAGCTTTATCGTGGTATGTAAATAACATATGTAACCTATAGTATGTTGCCCGTTTTGATCAATGAAGCTAAGTATGTCATTTACGATAATAATGACATTAACGATAATAATCGATTTCGTTCAAACCACTTTCTAAACACTGTCTACCATAATGAGAACAAATTATAAAATTTTCATTGAAATCGGAGCAGTAGTTTTAGAGTTTTTGCGAGACTAATGCGCGGCAAAGTCGCGTGTCCAACAGGAAAAAACTACGCTATCTGTACACAGGTTCCCACCAGTACGAACTGCTAGTAATTGAGTATTCTAAGTTCCTTGAACAATTCTGTCAACGATGCACATATTGGAGGAAAATGAGAACAAATGATTGGGACATTGCACCTTTCTTCTGAAAGAGCTGCAGGACTTACCACTAGAGCCATCTTGTGATGCTCTTGGAAGGTCCTTCGAAACCACTGAGGAGTTAGCCCTTTTGATATGTAATGCTACATTACACATAGCACTATTCTATTTTAAAAAAATGCTTTTTTTTTTCAAATAATGGCACTTAGCACCTTTCTACAGATAGGTATCCAATTTTGTATGCGATATGGATTCCACATAGCCACATGGCCGACAGTACCTCGAGTGCTTATATTAAATAAGAATACAGCAAAAGTATGAAGATTTAATAAATCATAATTGTTTTCAGCAAATATGACATAATGAATATTTTCACACCAAAGAACGACAATTTGAAGATGATTTATTGTTGTACTATCTTTAATGGGGCCTCCAAACCTTGAAGTAAACCGAATGCGATATACATTCCACATAGCCACAATGGCCATCAGTACGTCGTGGTATCAATCTCCGCCACCACGCGCGCTCATTGCTTCCGTCCCATCCATTTCCGTTTCATTGTTTCCGTCCCATCAATTTCCGTATCATTTTTCAAAACTACCCCCACAAAAAATATACAAATACCGAGTGGAAAGATGTTACACATCAAAAACTTGAGAAATTCCTCTGTTTGTTACCAGAGAGCAGACGCCAGAAACTACAGTATGGACCTTGGTAGAAAAACGCGCCATATTAATTAGAACGGTGAACAGAGTGGTAAGGAAGGAGACTCCTCGAAGAATGAGGATGTCCAAATAAGAAGAGAAAGGGCGGGGGAGAGGGATGGATGGATATAAGGAAACAGAAACAAAAGGGAGGTGATCTGTACGAAACCCAACGTTATACAGGCAACGGCGAAGAAACAGATGGAAACTCCTCCAGTGACGAACAAAGGAGATCAAATCATGGCCCAGTAGCCATAGTCTAAATATTTTCCCCCCAGTGAAAAGCTAAAGGAAGAAGGAGACTTGTGTTACTTGGGAAGTAAACTAACCAGTGATGGACGAAGCAAAGAGGATATAAAAGGTAGGGTGGCTCAGGCAAGGAAAGCATTTCTACAAAAAATAAATCTGTTGACATCGAATATGTAGATTAAGGTATTAGGAAGTCATTTTTGAAAGCCTTTGTCTGGAGCGTGGCGCTCTATGGAAGTGAAACTTGGACTATTGGTGCAGCAGAAAAGAGGAGAATTGAAACTTTTAAAGTGTGGAGTTACAGGAGATCAGATAGTTAGATAGGTTTGGAAACGAGGAGGTATTAAGACTAGTGGGTGAGGAGAGATGTTTCTGGCGACTGCTAATGAAGAGAAGAGATAGATTGGTAGGACACATATTAAGACACCCAGGAATAGCAAACATAGTTATGGAAGGAAGGGTCAAGGACAAGAACTGTAGGGGCATACCAAAGTGTGGTACTTATGTAGAAGTGAAACGATTAGCTCAGGACAGGGAGGCATGGAAAGCTGCATCAAACCAGTCAAATGACTGAAGACTTAAACAACAACAACAACAACAACAACAACAATATTTTTATTCTAGTTATTAATTTTTTCGTGTTGAAAGCCGTTTTTCAGTGTTGCCTTATTAATTGAAATCTAATGGTTTTCAGTCGGTCAACGCGGTAGTACCCAATTGTAATGGGTGTTTCCCTAATCCTGAAGAAAGTAATTACATGTGATTAATAAGTTCTGATTATTTAAAACCTTTAGTCAGTATTCATTGGTACTTCTTATTGTGGCCTTCCTCAGCGCAAATAATATGAATAGAAATGCAAGACTTACATTATACTGTATATTTTTGTACCATAAGCAAAGTTAGTTCTCAAAATTATTTCTAAAGAAATTAATCGTCTAAAGCAGCGGTTACCAACCTGGGGGGCGCGCCTCCCTAGGGGGGTGGGGGCTTTATGAAGTGGGGCGTGAAGTGATTTCCGAGTTAAGTTTTATTTAACTCGAATATTACAATTTTGTAAAATAAACATTTTTTGAATCTCTCCAAGGTATTGTCGCTCCTAGTCAATCGTTCAAAAGCACTTGTAATTGCCAACTGTCGGCACAAACCTCTGCAAAGCCACGAGGTTGGAGGTGAAATAAGGAATTTGCTGTGTTGGAAGGAGCAAAATCATGCCAATTTTATCGTCTCGTTGGCATATCTTTGTGATTTTTTTGAAGTTTTTAACAGTTTGAACTTAAAGCTCCAACGCAAAAACTCCAATATTGTTACGTGCCACCCTCTAGTGGCACTTTTGTTAACTGGATTACGGTGGGGGTACAAAGCACAACACCAATTACTGCTTAAAGAAATAATTAACTTTATTGTGGCCAGAAAATTACACTAGTCAGCAAATACAAGCAATTAGGAGCCTTATTCAAGTTTCCTCAAGTCTCTTCCTTGAGCGCTCTTGGCCCTTCCACTTGTCAACAGATCACAGAAGTTAATCCGTCCTAATGAGTACGGTGGCCTTGACAGAAACTACCTGCTCCTCTCCTTTATGTTCACCGACCACAATTACTTACGATCACTTGCTGCAGGCTATTTCGCTGTCCACAAGCTGGAGAAACAATGTCACTGGATTTCGTAACTAGCACAGCACTTCGTCACCACACTCCTGTCGCACAAGATAATCGCTCGCACTAGCTCGTAAAACACAACAACAACAACTGCTAGACAGGTCGCACTTATATAGCAGGCCGGTGACTCAATAAATGCTTCTAGATCCATCCAGCGTTCACGGCTTCTCGAGGTTTCCATCGCTGGTCCAGTCACGAATATTCTGGACTATCCCTTTGTCCTAGTAGCCCTGTTGCATAAGGCGCGCGCAATACAGGAGGCAGGCCACAGCCCAGCCCTGGGGCATTTGTGACTCATGCGGCGAGTGATGACACAAACTCACAGCCGTAACAATATTATGCATTCCTGAAAAAAATACAGTTATGGAAATGCCGGCTTCAGTTGAACAACTTCTTATCCTTTCACCGCCTTAATGAAATTTTGTCGGAAAATGAACGTGATCGTAACAAAATTAGGTGCAAATTCAGTCACATTTGGATTCCCTGGCACAAGAATTCAACTTCTACTTTCCTGATATCTCGTCGTAAGAATGGTCCTGGATGTTAACAAGAAATTTGTTAGCCATTGACATTGAAGCACTGCCAACACAGCTTCAAGAAGAAGCCATAGATTTAAAGTGTGAATCAAGGCTAAAAGATGATCTCCGCTGTGCTCGGTCAAATATCAAACCAAACATACCGAATCTTAGGAAGAGAAAACAGTGTCAACCCTCTCACTGACATTTGTTGACTAATTTAAGGATTTGTTGTAAAAGTGTGTTCTTTGTATTGTGCAAAAATGAAGTTAGGATGTAATAGATAGGCCTATTCCATTGAAAATGAAAATCCACAGCCTGCTTCCAGTCTCCGACCGGGTCAGGAATGGAATGAAATGAATGAAGCCCCCATCTAGCGGCGAGGATATGAACTGTGCCGGCTGCCGAGGCCTGACGCACTCCTCTGGGGCAATGATTAAATGAATGACAGATGAAATGAAATGATAGTGGAGAGTGTTGCTGGAATGAAATATTGACAGGGAAAACCGGAGTACCCGGAGAAAAACCCGTCTGCCTCCGTTTTGTCCAGCACAGATCTCACATGGAGAGACCGGGATTTGAACCACAGACCAAGCGGTGAGAGGCCGGCGTGCTGCCGCCTAAGCCACGGAGGCTCGCCTATTCCATTACCTAGTGTTATTAGGTTACCGGTAGGTCTATATCCTCCGCGTCAATCGAAGAGGTTATAGAAGCGATGAGTGGTGGTAAAGGGAGGAGGGGGGAGGGGGAGAAAGAGGGGGGCGCGATGAACCCCAAAGATCTGAAAAGGGGGCGTCAGCTGACAAAGGTTGGGATCCACTTGTCTAAAGGCTAAAATACACACATTACAATTTAAAAATAGTAGGCTACATTATGCAAACGAGCCTATAATGGCAATAATTAAGACATGAGTATGTTTATAAAACGAGTGTAGCGAGTTTTATAATTTGATTACGAGTCTTAACTGCCATTTTAGGCGAGTTGCATACGACTGTTTATGTTCGGCGATAATTTTAACTTTATTATATGTTTTAACATAAATATTCATAATATCTGTGGGATTCAGTAACTTCAGTTAGTGAACAGAGCGCGCTGGGTGGTTTGCTGACTGGACAGAGCGCATGCGTGGGTCAAAGAATTTTGAAAGTAGAGACCATTTACTTTGCTTGGCAATGCTATTGTTTACAGCCTGCATGATGTCTAGTGCCGATCAGAACTAGCATTCACTAATATTGTCACCGAAGTCGTTTGAAGGCAATGTGCTGTGTAGAAATTGGAGTTGGGACATTAACGTACAGTGCTCTTTCTTGTGTCATATTTGCCAGTTTATTTACGCGAACATATGGGACGGTGCACTTTCCATGTCGGTAATTTATGTAGAAGGATGCTATGTTGCTAACTTCTGGACGTAGATTCATAAATTTCTTGCGTATGTCATAGTATTTTCTTGTTACCGTAAAGGTTCGTGCTGATTTTGTCTTTGTGTTTGGGATTGTAACTACAATAGTTAATCCGATATCCAATTTGAACTTTCAAATCATGTAATTCATGTCCGACAAGTTGGATTTTGAGCGCATGCGCAAAGCTATCCTTACCTAATTGGTCAACGAATGAGCTCTGATTGGCTGGAGAAACTTTTTCATAATGAAGAATAGTACTATAATGACCCTCATTATGATACAGTTTTCTGACATATAATATTTACATTTCGACATCGTCGAACATAAAACAAGATATACTACAGTAGGCCAGTAGCGTCATCCATATTTTGCGATAATAATACAAGCTCTTTGTAACGTGTTTTGAGTCGTGTATATCAACGTACCGAGTCATGGAACACATATGAGTTTACTGGATATTATATTCACTGGTTGCCTAGCAACAAAGGGACCATTCTGCCTTTACGCTTCGCAAGTTGAGTTGAGCTAAGTTGTGCCTACAGTTCGCCGTGACATAGCTTGAGTAGGCAGCCCACCATACTGTGGTGAGGAGCGGGCTGGTCCAAACACGGAAACACAATTAGATGTGAGCGGAATCTGGTGTTGTGTTGAGGGTGAATAATATTTTTATCGCGAGAGTGTCTTCCTAGAAGAGAACAGACAAGAAGGAATGCTCATCCTGCTCAATACTCAATGCTCATCTATAAATTCACTGGCGTTACGTCAGCATGACATCATTTTACTTCAACGAAGCATATTAATACATCAGTAAAACTTAAGAAAAGGAAAAAGCCACATCGTGGTGGACACACCCAAGTAGACGGAGCCGTTAAACAACATCTGGCTTCGAATGTCACATGAGGTCATCCATACCTGTGCACGTATCTATTAGTTTTCGCTTTTGTTTAATAATAATAATAATAATAATAATAATAATAATAATAATAATAATAATAATAATAATAATAGTAAAAACAACCAGATGTTGTTGATTCTTTTAGGGGATTGTGTCAACGTGGTCATATAGTCCCATGTACTTGGGTGTGTGTAGAAGTTGTATGATAACCTGTGTGACTGTGCTGCCTGTACTAGTGTGTGTAATTGTAATCGATGTTGGATTAGGGTAGGAAATGGACGTAGCCTCACGTTAGGTGCATTTTTCTGGAGTAGAAGTTGGAAACTACGGAAAACCACTTCCAGGATGACTGAGGCAGGAATCAAACGCACCTCTTCTTAGGTGTACCTTACGTTAATGCCCTCAGATCAGTATTAAATTTCATGGCAGAGCCTAGAATCAAACCCGGGCCTCCATGATGTCAGCCAAGAACACTAGCCACTACACCACAAAATGTATATCTTTGTCTATTTATGTTTATTTGATAATTTGATAATGAAATAGTAGTCCACACACAGGGAAAAAAGTAGGATTCCCCGGCCAGAGAAGGCGTGGTAAAGGAATATCCTCTCAATCTTCAGAGATAATGACTGGGACTCTGTGAAGGAAAGTAGAATGCTAATATTCCAATAGAGAATAGTAAATTTAAACCATTGAATCGGTCAGTGGAGAAAGGAAGAAAGTCCATGCTATAGTTTTTTCATTTTTCCCGGTATATGTATTGTGGTGGGCAAAACATGGGGTGAAAGGAAATTTGTCTTACCATGGCTGAAATGAACCTTGAATGTTATGTTGGTATTTCATTCCTCTTTCAGTATCTCAGTTTGATTAGTGTAGGGTTATTAATGTGATAAAAGAAGGTGTTATTTTGTGTTTTCTTGCCCGAAATAGTTACTAAGACGTTTTTAGTGATAAGTCTTCCAATAGTGACCTGTGAAAAGGAACTCTTAGGGTTCTTATGCTGTTTATTTTGTGACATGTATATGGGAATTAGTTAATAGGACTCATGTTGAAACTGATAGTCACTTACTCACATATTTCTGTAGTATTCAAACATAAATAAACTGAATTCTTGCTTGTAAACTGCCAGCTAGTGGAGAAAAGAATAAAGTCCATTTGGTTCAAAACATTATTTTTCAAATGTGTTGCACTATATTTTAATTCAAAACTGTTTATAATATTACAAAACGACATAAACAGAACAGGATTGTTGTAATTTGGTGAGAACATTGTGCTTTCCTTCTCCTGAAAAATGCGAAAATGTAACTTAATTTCTTTCTTCACTAGCTGATTCAATTGAGTTACTTGCTTGTGTGGAGATTTTGTTACGTAACTTATGACTAGGCTACGTCTAGAATATATGACTATGCATGGAAGTTCTTACCACTTGGATGTAGCCAGGTGTACAACGTTCCACGCACTGCGCATTCGCTATAGCGAGATTCCAGCCGTCAGCTTCCCCTGCTGTGGAATAGATAAACAACAATAATGTAATTAATAATTATAATTTAAGTGTTTGAAGACATTTTCAGTGTTTTCTTAGTAAACGAAGGTTTGATGCTTTTCAGTTGGCCAACACGTTTGTACCCAAATGAGGTGGGTTATTCCCTAATCCTTGAAATAAATGCTATGTGATTAATAAATACACTTGGATGACCAGTCAAGCGATCATCATCAGGTCCATTACACTAAGGCTGTACAACCTATGTCTGAAAGTATGGGTGAAAATATCTACAATATGTAGGCTACACTTACAGTACTGTATTTAGTTGCAATATTAGTTAAGATAATTCAAATCGTCAACATTATTAGTTAGTTATAGCCTATGTGATGTTTTGTTAAACAAGATGTTCAGGAAAGAACATATAGCCTACTTTCTCCTAAATGTATGGGTATAGTTATAACTCTTTGTCTTTATCATCTCCTAATTTCTTACAATTCGAAGTGCAAATTGGCACACTGGATTTGAGGAGTGGCGTTCAAATAATTTACCCCAGCATTTTGCAATTTCATCAGTAAACACTCCAAACAACGTAGGTATTCAGTTTATTAACACCGACTACTTACAATAATTTCAACTAGTTGCTCTAAACGTATTACTGGGAGAAACATATTTAATATAACTATTACACAGCTAATTTGTAATCGCGCGCGGCTAACGAGAAAGACAGGCCATGGCGCGTAAACCAAACCCTTCTGTGACGTAGGCAATGTACCGGTACTGCTTGATGATGCCGTGATAATCACGCCTTATCTTGGGGATGTGTACCCTCTATCGGCAAAAATAATAACCTTCGCAATTATACTGTAGACATGGGTTCACTAACTGGCCGGTAGAGAGCATAGCTCGTATCTAGAAGGCTGTGGTTACCAATAACATAGTTCAAGTAATTACTCTTAGATGTCACTCCGGTGGTGAATGTTGTTTTAATTAAATATATATTTTCCATTTCAAAATGCACCATATAATGCTTTATTTTATAACGTCTCAGTACTCAAGAAATAATAAATATAAAAAAATCAAGAAAAAAAAGTCCAACTCTGATAGGATTACAACCACGGCCTGCCTGGTGAAAGACTAACGCGCTGACCACGCAGCCAATCGTGCACACCCTAATAGATCGTTAGGAACCAATACATATACCACGTTATAGCAAATCATGACTTGGACTAAACGATTTCTTTACTGGAGTATATTTTAAACCGAGTCCATTTCATAGAAAGTTCATATATTTGTTACCACTAGCCTATATTGCATGCAACATACTGAAATTAATAAAATATAGGTCAGAACGAGAGATCAGCTGCCATCTTGTCAAATAACCGAGACGACCTCAGCTTTTTAAAATCACTTCTAGACTATAATATTAAAATATAAACTTTTAATTTCAAACGGGCCACGTCGTTTCAAACAGATTAAACGATTCTTGGTTCGATAGTCGGAACTGCTGGGTCCCATGTTAAGGATTATAAAGTTTGCATAATTCACACAGCCGCCATTCTTAAATGGTACGGTTGATGACCTCGTAGTTTGGGCACAAGACGCGCCTCATATGAAGGAACGTTGTTACCAAATTTGGTAAAGATCCAATTATTAGTTTGGTTGTAATGCATTATTACGTTTTGACCATTTGAGTGGCCGCCATTAAGTTCTGGTAAAGATGGCGGCGATATAAAACATGACACTGAGGAGCCCTTTGCCAGTGCTACCTCTGTACCAAATTTCGTTCAATTCGGTTTCACCGTGTTCGAATTGATAGGGGGGGACAGACATTCAGAGTACACACACTCACACACACACACAGACTCACACACATACACACACACAGACAGACACACTTTTTCCGCCCTTTTTCCTCATAAGTCTACTTTCATTTTTTGCAAAAATTGAAAGTAGGCTAAAAATGACTAAACTGCAACTAAATAAGTGGACATAAATTGTACAGCCTAAGTGTAATTGATCTGATGATGATCGATTGACGATTGAAACTGTCATCCAAGTGTATTTATTAATATTTTGTAAATTTTTTTCAGGATTAGGGAATAACCCATCTCATTTGGGTACAATCGTGTTGACCGACTGAAAGACATCAAACTTTCGTTTAATAATTTTAATAACAATGTAATTAGTATTATTGGTAATAATAATAATATTAATAATGCTGATAGTGGGAGGAGAAGGTATAAAAAGTATAAAACCCATCAAGTATGCTGATGACGAGGCTGTTCTAGCAGAAATGAAGGTAGTGCTCCAGGTAATGATGGAGAATGTTTTAAGCGTTGGTAAAGAATTTGGGGACCGCCCCGTGATGCATTGGCTAGCATCGTTGGTTTTTACCCCCGAGATACCGGGTTCGATCCACGGTCTGCCAATAATTCAAAAGTCTTGGTGTGGTCTGGTACGGGGTCTCCCAGCCTCGTGATTCAAAATGGGAACCTGCCGGATGCAATGGCAGGAGGAGGGGTGGTAAGGAACTGGCCACCCTACCAAACGCATACTCCGATGCCTAGTTAGTGATCTCTTGACGAAACCAATGGCACTAATTCAGGTCGCCTACATCCCTGGAGGGGATATGGCACTCTAATTTTAATTTTGAAAGAGTTTGGAATGAAAATAAACATTGGCAAAATGAGAATAGGAAAATAAGAAGACGCCTGTAATATAACAATTTTTTATTTTTATTTTTATGAGGGACTGTGGTAAATCTTCAAAAGACAATTGTGAAGGGTCCGCACTCCACTAAAAACCACATCCCTTTTCCCACGATGCGTTCATCACCCCGGAACCGCTCTCGCATTACTTCAGGGTGATGTCGTGCTTACTTAGCCTTTCAGACTTCTTCTTTCTTCATTTCTTCATAAAGGCGTTCGTACGCTTCCAAATCCCGCTTTTTCTGGTGAAGGACATCCTCCACATACACTGCTACCTGATCCCATGGTTGCTGGTTCCGTAACATCACAGAAATAATATTATCTGGTGTCAGTTCTCCCAATTCAGTTTCCACATATTCTCCTGTTTGAAGTTGTGTGAGGTAAAAATTGACTTCACCATGGACTCTTTCGCCCCAGGTATGTAATATAACAATTGATAGAATGGCATTAGAACAGGTTCATTCATTGCAGTATTTAGAAAGCTTGATAACCTCAAGCGGAAATTGTACAGAAGAAGTGAGACGCAGAATCTCGATGGGGGAAGAGAGCTTTCGGGAGAATGAAAAGTTTATTATTATATATGAATTGCAGTCAATGGCCATAGTTGGGTATTTTTCATTGAATGCCCGAGGGCTCCCAACAAGTTCAATTTCAAGTAGTTTCAACTTTGGCTACCAGATGCTACTGTCACTGACACCTAGCGGCGAGCGTTGGAACTTAATAGAGCGTTTGTAAATATACAAATATAACCTACCAATTTTGCTACACACCAGTACCAATTGCAGTGGTAGGTTCGTTTACGTGCCATAAATCTATGACATGGGCCCGCCAGCTTTACTTCCCCTCCGAATGAAGGCATACTGAAGGATTTTAACGCTCTTAAAAAATCCGACGACTCCGGCTGGGTTTGAACCCACGATATTGGGCATAGCAGTTCAGCATGCTACCGACTACGCCACTGAAACCATAGTCCTATTAACAGCCAGAAGCATAGGCTACTGATCAAACTTAGGAAGATGATTGCAAAATGTTTTGTGTGGAGTGTGGTGTCTTATGGCACGGAAAAAAGGACAGTCAGACAGAAAGAAAAAAAATACTTAGAAGGATTTGAAATGTGGTTATAGAGAAGAATGGAGAAAGTGAAATGGACCGATAGAATGAGAAATGAGGAGGTGCTAAGAAGGGTAGGAGACGAGAGGAGTTTCATGAGGATGATACAGAAGATGAAACTATCTTGGATGGGTCACATACTATTACGTAGAAATTGTCTACTACAAAGAATCATGGAAGGTAAAGTAGAAGGTGAAAGAGGGAGGGTTTGGAATGTTAACAGATGTGAAGAGAGGAAGAAGTTACAAGAAAATTAAAAATAAAGCTCAGGACTGAGAAAAATGGAGGACGTCAGGTTGAAACCTGTCTGCAGACATATCTACTGAACAGAGAAGAGATAGTCAGTATATAAACCGCTAATTTAAATTGATTCATAAAACTCAAGCTCTTATTGTCTCTGCTACAGTTTTTCAAATTTCATTTTGTTTTGTTTGGTTGGCTCCTCTGTTTAGGGGCTGCGATAACGCGGTTATGTAGCCCCATGTACTTTGGGTGTGTGTAGAATCTGTCTGATAACCGGTGTTAATTGTGATGGATGTATTAGTGTGTGTTATCTGTAATCCAGGTAAGGACTGCAGACGATCAATTTCAAGTAATTCCTACTTTTGCTACCAAATACTACCATCAACGACACCTAGCCACAAACTTGGCTACTAGGTGCCACCACAACTGGCACCTGGCGACGAACGTTGGAACTTAAGAGAGCGTCAATCAAATATAACTTACAAATTTAGCTTCATACAATTGTAGTTAGTGACATGGGACCGCCGGCTTTACTATCTCTCCGAAGGAAGGAATACTGAGGTAGTTTTAACGCTCTTAAACAATCCGACGACTTTGTCCGGGTTTGATCCCGCGATCTTGGCCATAGAAACTCAGCATGCTACCAACGACGCCACCGCCCAGAAGAGTTATCGTATTTTTTATGAAATAAATCAGTAATTTACGAGTCTCGTATTAATTGCACATAAGGCCTTGATTGAAATACGCAAGGGAAAAGTGAGAATAAAACTTTTATAAAGGTGAAAATGTTGTTTCGATAAACATCCTGGTAATGTCACGACAGCTGTAACTCAGAGTATAATCCTATTGTACCTGTCATCAAATTTAATAAAAACTGTATGTTCATTCGTTTGAATTATCAACAACAGTGGCGCTGCCTATTCATTAGTGACAGAACTGTGTTATCTTCATTCGTTTACACATTCTAATGGAGTTAAAAATATTTCACTTTTCAGCTGTCACACGGTAGTTAACATGTCAATTAGAGAGAAATGAATTGAATGAAGGTTGGTTTCACTGTTGCTTTTATCGGTGGATTTTGGTACAGTTCAGGGATTTAAATAGATACTGCCTTATGAGGACCAATCAATCATAAACAGAGGTATACACTAACACACTCTAGGTGAGGTTATCCAACTCACCCTGATTTTCAGACGATAACTCCGCCACTACTTCAACTGTTTAATAATAATAATAATAATAATAATAATAATAATAATAATAATAATAATAATAATAATAATAATAATAATATTAATAATGGCATTTAGACTTTGCATCAACACTTATAAGTCCAAGTCCCTCTCGTATCAGACCAAGAATAGGCACTATAACACAGTTGTTAAGCCAGAGTTCCTCTATGCGGCAGAAACTTTTTAACAAGCATAAAAATTGCTGAAATTGAGAAAAAAGAAAGGAAATTCTTACGAAAAATTGTAGGTCCCAAAAAATTACCTGGGGAAGAATATAAATTTAGAATGCGATCTAACCAAGAACTGTATGACAAGTTTGAAGGGATTTCTGTCAGTATAAGGAAAAGACGGTTGATGTTCTATGGGCACGTTAAGCGATTGGGGAACGAGAGGTTGGGTAATAAAATTCTTAATCTGCAAGAGAAGTGGAAAGTACAACTCCCATGGCTTCAAGAGGTATATCAAGACTTAAAAAGGGCAAACATATGATTAGTCGAAGTGTGGGACAGAACAGGATACAGATCTAAAGTTGCAAGTTTGAAGGATCCCCCCGAAAAAAGACTCGCTCTTTCAGTGGAAGAACGATTGCGAAGGAGCCAACGAATGAAAGATATCTGGCAGGAATCTAAACAACAAGGCAGAAACACCTTGAAGAAGATGAAGACCTGAATAATGGTTGTGTATTTGTAGTCGATAAATGGCTGTATCAAAATAAAAATAAATAATAAATAATAATAATAATAACAATATTACATCAGAAAACGCAGTTTATAACGAACATCAAGTCAGAACACTGAGAACTTAAGGTGAAAGGAGGACAACTAACACAGATAGAGAAATTCAAATACCTGGGTGAATGGATGGAGCCCAACATTCTTGAAAAAGAAGCTTTCGTGTCACGGATCAACAAATGGAAATGGCTTACCATTCAACCAAATATATTTACTAAACACGATCAATGCCCTTCAAGGTCAAACTGAGGCACTACGATACAGTTATCCGCCCGGAGGCGTTATATGCATCCGAATGCTTGGCGATGAATAAGAAAGGTCTGGCAGAAAAACTGGAAGCCAAACGGAAGAAGATTTTGAGAAAGATCTTGGGCCCGGTCAAGGAACGAGGAGACCATAAAAGACGACGCAACGATGAACTTTATCTACCTGTGGAGACAATAACGGACACCATACGCCAAAAAAAAAGACTCTCCTTTTATGGCCATTTAATACGAATGAGCTCGTGAAGATTGTCCAATCGAATCTATGCCTACTTTGTGGGAATGAAAACCAAAGTGATCTGGTTTACAAGCTCTGGGAATATCACACGAGGACAGCTTGGAACGTGACTTTTTGAAGAAGAAACTTGGGGAAATACAGAGTTTCAGCCAAAAACCTATATTGAAAACCGGTAAGAAGTGGACCGAAGAACGAAAAGAAGCTCACCGAAGGAGAATTCGCGGACTCAGGGCCAATGTGAAAGAACGAGGGAGAAGGCAGTTGAAATAACGTGGTCCATAGAAAACCGAAACGATTATAAAAAAAGAAAATAATATTACATCTGTATGTAGATATTTCTTGGCGACGGAGCACAAACAAAGGCATGATGCAGTTACTAAAATCTTGCATCAGGAGTTGGCTGATAAGTTACAGTTTCTAAGAGGAAATAAAGTTCCGTAACACCAATATCAGCCAGAGTGTGTTCTTGAAAACAAGGTATACAAGTTGTATTGGGACCGAATTATACTGACTGATCAATCGGTATCACACAACAGGCCAGTTCGGGTGCTTATAAGCAAGACAATCAAGCAAATCACCTTGATTGATTGATGTTGCTATTCCTGACAAGAATCTCCAGTCAAAACACATAGAAAAGATCTACAAATATAGCGAGTTGGTCGACCCTATCAAAAGACAATGGCATGAAAAACGGGTAAATACCAAACCTATCATTGTCTCAAATAAGGGCGTGATCCAAAGTAACTTGTTCCAATGCCTTAAAGAACTGGATCTGTATGCTCAACTGTACAAACTAATGCAGAAGGCAGTCGTTCTATCAGCAACCCAAATCGTCCGGAAATTCATGGGTAGCGACATTCCAGCTTAGAAGTTGCTGTTTCAGTAACTGTACTTTGGTTCCCTGAAGCCCGTATAGTTATGTTGTAATGTACCACCAATGTGTTATATGAACTGAATAAAACAATAATAATAATAATAATTCCCAAATTACATGAAGCTAGCTTGATTACTGGGAACAAGTATAATAAAAAAAGTTACGAGCCTTACAGTAGTCGCATATGATGTGTAACATCTGACATAGAAGAAACCTCACGTGGAATTGTTGATACACCGGTATTTTATACTATTATTGGCACAAATATTAATTTATTGCAAAAGGGAGTGTTGTACAGGTATTTTAGTTTATAATACGGAACTCATTTTATTAGATGATTTGTAGCTTCCACCAGCACTAGCCTAAAAAAAGAATACTATATGGATCAACTAGATTAATAGGCGCGACACCGCTCATAACCTTAAATTCCTTATAAACATGACCTCTTGATTCACAGACCAACACGTAATTTCACATGGATTCTGTTAAAATGAGTCATATTGATATGATAAATATCGTTTAAAATGATAATCTGGTAGCAAAGATATCTACCCCGTCCAGGATTCGAACCCGAGATCTCTAGATTCACAGTCATAGGGGCTAGCCCCAGGGCTATTTCGACTACGCAAATATTGTGCACAAGATGGTGACTTATTTCCACGTTCCAATAATACTGCATTACGGAATTAAGTTTCATTTATATTTTGCTTTTCTCGAAAATGTTCCTGCGCGAAATTGAGTTTAAAATGCCTTATGAATAGGCCCTCTTGTGAGTAAAGAGACTGTATTCAGCAATAGTTCATGAAGGCTTGCTCAATTCTCGTATAACCTCAAGGATTATATTATATTGATGACTGCATTACCGTTATGTGGGTTAATATTTGAATAGCCATTGTGCAGAAACATAATACCGGCAATGCCGACTACTTAAAATGTTTGATATTAAGGCATTTTACCATTTAAATACTGATACGAAGACTTCGAACATGTACCATGTGCTTTGTTTCAATCACTTGACACCAGAGTTTGCATGAGTGTTTACCGTTCAGTATGTCATATACATTCCACATGGCCGAGAGTACGTCATGGTATCAATTTCCGACACCGCGCGCTCATTGTTTCTCTTACCACTGCCAGCTGAATCTTACCACTGCCAGCTGGATCGATCGATCGAGTTGGCAGTGCATCTTACACTTCCGTTCGATCCACCACTGCCAGATAGCACACATCCGTTCGAGCACATTTACGTTCGATCGAACAGAAGTGTGCCAGCTGGTGCCATCTCGATCGTTCCGATCCACTTCCGTCACATTTTTCAAAATCACTCCCACAAAAATATCCAGCAACCGAGTGGAAAGATGTTACACATCAAAAATCGATATCTCGGAAAGCAAAACGTAGACACTATAATACAGTAATCAAACCTGAAGCGTTATATGCATCGGAAACTTTAATCATTGGTGGTGGATCTTTTACCAAAGATATTGAGAAACAAGAAAGGACAAATTTAAGAAAGAAAAAAGAAAAAGATCCACTTTGTATAGAGGGAATATGGAGGAACAAGCCATTCCAGGAAATATATTGCCATTTGAAAAAAAAATCTCTCACAGTTTTTGCGAAAGACGATTGGTATTTTATGGACAAAATATTAGAATGAACAATGACAGACTAACTAAAATAATTCTCAACCTGTCCTTTTCATTAAAAACTAAGAACAGCTGGCTTCGTGAAATTGAAACTGATCTCCAGGAAATCAACATCTCAGAAAACATTGTATGGGACAGATGTAAATTCAAAACCAAAATCAACAATCACCAATTTGGAGACAAACCCAACATCAGATCCACTATAACTTGGACAGAAGAACGAAGGAAGAAGCTCAGAGAGAGGATAAAGAGATTTTGGGAGGAAAGGAAGGCCAACACATCAGCTAAGGGGGTTCAATTGAGTAGGGCATAACGATGTAAAATAATAATAATAATAATAATAATAATAATAATAATAATAATAATAATAAAAATGTTAACGGTTTTACGTTCCTTTTAACAACTCTGGCTTTTAGAGACGCCAGAGTGCCGGAATTTCCCCCCGAAGGGGATCTTCAACGTGCCAGTAAATCTACTGACACGGATCCCTCGCATTTGCGCACCCTCAAACGCCAGCTGACTGCTCCAGGATACGATCTTGCAACCTTGGACTCAGCAGGCGAGAACATTACCGCCGAGCCACTTAGCTAGTCAATAGTTTAGACATACAGTAAGACATCGATAATTCAAGGCCGGTTTATTCGAAATTTGTCTAATTCGAAAAAAAAAATCGTCCCCGAAACACAAGGTACGTTTAATTCGAAATATTGGCAAATTATAACTCGAAGGTCGATGCCGATTTCATGTATGAAATTCGAAGTTTTGATTCGAAATATTTAGATCATTCTTTAAAAACAACTTAATTCTTCTTACAAAATTCATCAACCCACGCTTAGCGATTTACGCCCTTAGATGCGCATTTCTCAAGCAATTAAAATATCGACGTTGTACTAACGAATAATCGATATTAGTGATTGTCGAATGGTTGTATTATCCGTGGAACCATGGATTAGATGTGTTCAATTTCATAACTCGTGGATGCAAGAACAACATACAGCGATCATGGGCTATAAAACGAGGTTTTTGGGGAAATTATTTCCTAGTTTCATTTGGTGGCGCAAATAAAAAGAAATGTTCTACCCGATTGTATTCATCCTTCTCACAGTAAGAGCAGTAAGGTTATGCTTACAGTATATCATGTTGGCCAGTAATGTCATTTCGCAAATTCTCCCCGGGGCTCACAACTTGTGGAAAGTGGATTGGCGACCATGGGATCCCAGCTGAGTCCAGCATTGTTTCCACTTACTTGTGCCGGGCTCCTCTCAGTCTTCTTTCCTGTCGACCTCTCTTGGTCAACTCTTGTTCTCTCCCGACCCCGACGGTATTAGGGTATCCGAGGCTTCGGGAGTCTTTCACTTTCCTGCCTTAATTGGCCCTTGTCTCATCTTTCCTGATACCCTCCTTCTGCGAGGGGTCAGCCTTCTTTTCCTTTTCATGTTATCTCCTGCCTTCTGCTCAAGGCCCTCAAGGAGGCAGGGTGTATGTAGCCCCACCACTTCTAGTGCACCCTGGATAGTGCTACACCCTCAGGGGCTCATGGCTGGTGAGTTTGGGAGTTGGCGACCCCGAGGGATTCCTGAGCTGGGTCCGTATTGCCCCCTTTTTCATCAGACTTAGGGGCAGGCCCTCTCCTCCTTCCACTTTCCTATCTGCCTTTCATGGCACTCGTTCCTTCGAAGTCCTTTCTTTTCTTCCTGTCCTTAATTTGCATTATCCTCTATTTGTTTACCATTTCTTCTTCTAGTATGTAAGTCTGTAGTTAGAATTAGTTATAGTTTTCATTCTCATCTCATCTTTCACTATCACCCAAACAATTAGGGGTCGATAACCTAGATGTTAGGCCCCTTAAAACAACCATTATCATCATCATCGTTTCGCACTTGATCATGATGATTACAAATACGTTTTGAAAAGCATACTTTGCGTTTTCCACTGATTTCTCCTTGTTTTGTAATACTTTTCAATACGACAGAGTTATTTCGACGATGTTAGTGTTCGATGTTATGTTTCAAGTCATCCAAATTTCTAATTGAATATGATTTGGATGCTTTTGGATAGCCTGGTTGGTTGATTCCCCAGTTTAGGGGCTGCGACAACGCTGTCATGTAGCGCCGTGTAATTTGGGTGTGTGTAGAATCTGTCTGATAACCGGTGTTAATTGTGATGGCTGTATTAGTGTATGTTATCTGTCATTCTGGTAAGGACTTCAGACAATCAGTTTCAAGTAGTTCGTACTTTTGCTAAAAAAAATACCGTCAACGACACCTAGCTCTGAACTTGGCTACTAGATGCCACCGCAAACGAAACATACCGGTGAACGTTAGAACTTAATAGAGCGCTATTCAAATCTAACCTGCAAATTTAACTTCACACAATTGTAGTTAGTGGAACGTTCTTTTACATGCCATAAATCTATGACATGGTGCCCATTCTTAAAAATCCGGCGACTTAGAACGGGTTTGAAGCTGCGATCTTGGGCATAGAAGCTCAGCATGCTACCAACTACGCCATCGAAGCCGCTGTTGGATAGGATAATAATAATCGGCGGCGGGGTTGGAAGAATAAGCATATTTCGAACTACATAATACGCTCAATTCAACAAGGAGTCTTCTTTCCACTCCCACCCCCATTGGAGGACATTTCTTTCACGTTAAAAGTAAAATGAAGTTCTCTCGCACAAAATTTAATGAAAATCTTGCATGTTATTGGTCCAAATCGAAGGAGTGACGTATGAGGTGAAATGGCCATCATCAACATTGACTTGCAAGTTGATGAGGATACATTTGCTGCGATGTGTTTCCCTCGGAGTCATGAAACTGAACTCATGCGAACTGGGCCCATTCCCAGCAGTACAGTAGATTAGTACGCCCGCCGAGTTAAGTTGCGAACTGCACTGGATTACTGTGATGGCATTGCGGCACATTCTGCTTGTCGGGATTAGTTATTCACTCGCTAGGTAAATGCTACAGTCCGTTTTTATATGTACAGGTACTGAATTTATACTGTGTATACGCCAAATATAAGCTAGTATGCATAAGGCACGGTGTTTATTTTTGTTGTATTTCCTCCCCGACTGCAGCCATTTCGGCTTACTGCAGTCACTCTTAAATACCCACAATGCACCACAAAAACAATCATGGTACAGTAGATAATGTCGCAGTCAATTCAGCTGAAGGCTTTTAGCAGAATATATTTTAGCCAAGCGGTGTCGTTGTATGTTAAGGTTGGTAAAAGAGAAATGTGTGCAATATTCTATTTAATAGAATTTTGTTTTAAGTTGTTGGCTTCCCTTTATTTTCAAATTATTCATCAAGATTTTTTAGCCTACTTTTCACATTTTGCAAAAATGAGGAAAAAGTAGACTTATGAGATCGGGCAAATGTGTGTCTGTCTGTCTGTCTGTCTGTCGGTCTGTCCTTCTGTCTGTCTGTCTGGCTGTGTGTGTGTCCCCCCCTATCAACTCCTAAACGGCTGCAGCAATCGAAACAAAATTTGGTAGGAGTAAAGATCTATACCTGAATATCTCACGGCCATATTTGAAAATGATGTCAGTGCTACCAACTGCTAAAAAATCGCAATTGAAATTTGAGCTCCATGTTGGATATCTTGGAAAGTATGAATGGGAGCTATTTCAAAATTGGCACACGTACAGATCATAATATTTCAGTTCAATTTCCAGGAGGCCAAACATGGCAGTGTTGCCAAAATGATTATAAGCCTCCTGATAGGTCCAATTTTTAAATGCATATAACTTCTACACTATCAAGCGGAATTCAACCAAATTTCGTATGTTGTATGTGTACATTACCAGATATGACTGAGCGTATTCTTAAGACCTACCAGGGCTGCCAACTGTTAATAAATGCTCCTAATTTATTTTATCCAAATACCAATATATCAGAAAGTATGCAAGCCGACAGCTTTAAACTATGCACACGTATAGTACCTGACATTCTATATTAATTTGGAGTAACTTATATACGTCAGTGCTACCAACATGATTCTAAGCCTGCTGACAGGTCCAACTTTAAATACATGTAACTTCCATACTATCATTTGGATTTCAACCAAATTTCGTATGTGCTATGTGTACCATAACAGATATGACTATGCGTATTCTAAGGAGCAACCAGGGCTGCCAACTGTTAATATGTGCTGTCCCTATTTTTGTTACCCTAATATCAATATATCAGAAAGTATGCAAGCCAATAGCTCTAAACTTTGCACACGTATAGTACCTGGCATTCTAGACGAATTTGGAGTAACTAATATACGTCAGTGCTGCCAACATGATTCTAAGCCTGCTGATAGGTCCAATTTTAAAATGCATGTAACTTCTATACTAACTAATGGATTTCATTCAAAATTGGCACAACAATAGATCATATTATTTCAGATTATTTCTGACCAATACATTTATGACATTGTAGCCAACATGATTTTACGCGCGCTGTTAGATCCAATGTTTAACTGCATGTAACGTCCATGCTATCCAGTGGACTTCAACCAAATTTTGTATTTAGTACCGTAAGAGACGGATCTAAGAATATATTCAGTCATCAGGGCTGCCAACTGTAGTGCTCTATTAGGATACATTATGCCAGGTATACAGTATTTCGAACTAATTGGAAATTTTGATATTAGCAACTTAATTTCGTCATTATTCTAGATAGGTTCATATTCTGTAGAATAATCATTGGCATGAAAAGTAGGCTGTATAGTTCTTCACGGAACTTCTTGTTAAAATATTATTTTACATTTCAATATTAATTTGTATCGCTTTTGTTTTCCGTTTCCATATTTGGAGTTTGTTTTTATTATTTCATTTATTTACTGCATAATTTAAATTTTATTGCATTTTGTTATTTATTTACAATGTTATTTAGAATATTTTATTGTTTTTTTATTTCTCAGGCTGATTAATTTATTTCTTTTATTTTTGGCTTGTTTCTATTTTGATTCTGTTGCTAACATGTTTTTGTATTGTATTCATCATGTCTTCATTTGTTTAACTTTTTCAATTTTGGTGTTCTTTTTAATTTTGATGTTTAATTCTTGTTTGTTTAGTTTAAATTTATAATTTCTTATTTTGGTGTTTGCCTTATTTTACTTTTTATTTTGATTTTTATTGTTCTTCTGTGTTTTTTTTTGTATCTTTTAATGATTTTGTCTTTCTTGTGTTTAATTGTTTGTTTATAATTTGGTTTTGAGTTCATCTTATTTTTTATTTCTTTGGCTTTTGGTTTAAATTGTTTTGTATCTGAATCTTCGTGTTCTATTTGTGTATTGTTTGGTTTTGGTATTTATTCGGTGTTTGGTTTTGTTTCTTGATTTTATTTCCGGATTCTTCTTTCTTTCTTTTTTATTTCATATCTATTTCTTTATTTATTCTGTTGTTCGTCTTCTTGTCCGTTTCACCCGCTTTGGGGTACGATAGATCAATCATTGTTTAGTGGGTCGTGTTTTCCTGTCCTCCGAGTATTTTTTTCATCCTTTCAGATCTCGCTGTCCTCTCTTTTCCAGACATTCTGTATAGTCGTTTGGTCTTGACCCTGTCCTGCAACCTCTTCATTTTATCTTTGGTTATATTTTTCGCGGATCCATCTGCAAGCATCCCTTCTGTAATTTGGAACTCTCGTACGTCCTTCTCCGTCTCCTTAAACCAGTTCGGCTTAGTTTTCTAATTTCAGAAAAAGTCGAAGTTCTTTTAGTTATCCCTTTCTGGTCCATTGTTAGGATGTGGCCATAGAAGTCAATCCACGGTTTTCTTTATTGTGTTGGTAATCTTTTCGGTTCTCCTAGTTTCATTTCTGACGTGCAAAAGTTCGTTATTATGGAATTTGGGACCTAGGATTTTTCGTAGTATTTTCCTTTTCCTTGATCTCCAACTTTTCCATTGGACCATTTGTAGTAATTTACCTTGGTGCAGTGTTTCGGCAGCTCACATGACTTCAGTCTTGACTACTGTATTATAATGTCTTATCTTGGCATTCCCGTAGAGTGATTTTTTTGTTAAGCTGGAAGGCTGTTTCCATTTTGTTTCGTCTAGATTCCATTACTTTCTTCTCAAGACCAGCGGCTTTGGTGGCGTAGTCGGTAGTAGGCTGAACTGCTGTGCCCAAGATAGCGGGTTCAAACCCGGCCGAAGTGGTCGAACTTTTTAAGAGCGTTGAAAATCCTTCAGTATGCCTTCCTTCGGAGGGGAAGTAAATCCGGCGGTCCCATGTCATAGATTTATGGCATGTAAAAGATCCTTTCACAGACTAAACTTGTGTAAAGCAAAATTGTTATGTTAGATTTCGTCAGAACGCTATATCAAAGTTCAAACGTTCACCACTAGGTATCATTGATATCTGGTGGCGAAAGTTGGAACTACTTGAAATTGAACAGAACTTATAGCTCACACTTTAGGGTGTCCGCTGGAAGCAGCTACAGGCTCAGGCGAGCCGAACATATCCTCGGACACCCCCGGCACTAAAAGCCATACGATAAATAAATAAATAAATAAATAAATAAATAAATAAATAAATAAATAAATAAATAAATAAATAAATAAATTCTCAAGACCATTCCAACTGATCAACTCACCGAGGTATTTGAAATCCATGACAATCTCTATTTCTTGTTTCCCCACTTTCAAATATTCTGGAGGATGCTTAATGTTTCCAAGTCTCTCAATTCTCATTCTTCGAGTGTTGAGGGCATTTCTTTTCTTCATGTCCTAGATTTGCCTTATCCTTTATTTTAGCCTACTTTCGATTTTTGCAAAAAATGAAAGTAGAATTATGAGATCAACACAGGGTGAAAAAAGTGTGTCTGTCTGTGTGTGTGTATGTGTGTGTGTGAGTCTGTGTGTGTGTGTGTCTGTGTGTGTGTGAGTGTGTGTACTCTGAATGTCTGTCCCCCCCTATCAATTCGAACACGGTGAATGCGAATTGAACGAAATTTGGTACAAAGGTAGCACTAGCAAAGGACACCTCAGTGTCATGTTTTATATCGCCGCCATCTTTACTAAAACTGAATGGCGGCCACTCAAACGTTCAAAACGTAAAATCAAATAACGACTAACCAAATCATCCGATCTCTACCAAATTTGGTAACAACATACCTTCGTATAGGATGCGTCTTGTGACCAAACTACAAGGTCGTCCGCCATACCATTTCAGGATGGCGGCCGTGCGAATTTTGCAAACTTTATAATCCATATCATGGGACCCACCAGTTCCGATTATCGAGCCGAGAATCGTTTTAACTGTTCTAAAGGAAGAGGCACGTTCGAAATTAAAAGTTTATTTTGTAATACTATAGTGCAGACGTGATTTTAAAAAGCTGAGCCGATTCAGTAATAAGACAAGATGGCAGCGGATATCTTGTGCCTGACTTATATTTCACTAATTTGAGTATTGCATGCAATATAGCGTACTGATACAAAATAAATAAACTTTGTATGAAATGCTTTATACTATATAAATAATATACTCCAGTGATGAAATCGTTTAGTATAAATCATTATTTGCTAACAAGTTCTATGTAAGTCATTTTATATAGAACGATATTCGATGACACAATTAGCTCAGTGGTAGAGCGTTAGCCTATCGCTCAAATGCCTATGGTTCAAACCCGATCAGAGCTATTTTTTTTGCTTGAAATGTTATATGTTTATTGTTTTGTAATGACTCAGATGTTTTAAAATTAAGCGTTATATTGTGCATATTATGGTGTAAAATATATATTTAATTAAAACATAATTCGCCAGCAGATTTACTCGAGACATCTAGCTGCCAAAAAGGTAACTGCACGCCGCTACTTATTAACTTCCAGATTTTATTGAAAAGTTTCTTCTTCTGGCCGCTAGAATGCACTTGCTCTGTTAGGATTATATTGTTCGATATTTCACCACTAGATGTCACGACTAGTCTACGTGGGGCTCCATTGATTACTATACCATTGGCATTCTATGCGCATCGAATTTGAAGAATGACAAGATGATACTACGATACATTTTTATTTTTTATTTTAAAGGGTTTGTAACAGCCTATTGTGCGTTATTTGAAAATGTTAATTGAAGTAAAGAACAAAACGATTTCACATAGTATCTGAACTCTACCGTTGGTGCTAGTTCAGGATATTAATTAATACTTTTATTTCAGCCAAATAGCAATCGAAAATATCCACATAGTTGGTATACAAACGTCTCTGTAGGGTCATGGAAAGATTTGTTAATTCAATTAGGGTTGTGAAAGTCATACGCAGCCAGACGTGTAAAGACATGCCTCAACTCAAAGTTGGATGTTGCCCGCGTCAGGCCGATTATGTAATAATAATAATAATAATAATAATAATAATAATAATAATGTTATTGGTTTTACGCCCTTTTAACTACTGTTGCTTTTAGAGACGCCGGGGTGCCAGAATTTTGTCCCGAAGGGGATCTTTAACGTGCCAGTAAATCTACTAACACGGCTCCCTCGCATTTGTGCACCCTCAAATGCCAGCTGACTGCGCCAGGATACGAACCTGAAACATACGGTCCAGCAAGCGAGAACGTTACCGCTGAGCCACGCCGCCAGTCCGGTCGATTATGTCTGCAGATCCATAACATTCTTTCGATACTTCTTATCTTTCTTTCTTTCTTTCTTTCTTTCTTTCTTTCTTTCTTTCTTTCTTTCTTCAATGATGGTAGCAGTTTTTATCAAGGTTGTGACGTTTGGTAGAAGTAAATCGTTTCTAAGGTCTTCAACAAAGAATAGTTCTATTATACTCTTTGATAATAACAACGAGTTATAACTATACTCATACATTTAGGAGAAAGTAGGCTATATGTTCTTTACTGAACATCTTGTTTTACCATTTCTTCTTCTGGTGTGTAGGTTTGTAGTTAGTATTAGTTATAGTTTTCATTCTCATCTCATTTTTCACTATTACCCAAACCATTAGGGGCCAATAACCTAGATGTTAGGCCCCTTAAAACAACAATAGCATCTTCATCATCATCATTACATTCCTAAGAGCCATATTAGATTTTTGCAACCTAGGATATTTCCGCATGTTTGCATAGCAATGTGTACACTGTCTTTAAATCTCCAAATTGGTGAAAGGTGTCCCAAAACGCTCTTTGAAATTCAAAAATTAGGATAATTTTATGTGATTTTATTGTATAGATATTGAACCCTTATTAATCAGTCGATGAATAAGTCTTCATAATTTTATTATTATTATTATTATTACTGATGCCCAGGCAGTACATGTTGAAATTGACAAAGGGGGAGCCAAGGTAGTGTGTTGCAACTATTACAACAGAAGCAAGCTTGGTAGTTATTCCTGAAGACGACCGGTTAAGCCGAGTTCAAGGACAAATTCTGTACCAACGCGCACATAAATTGGAATCATTATGGGAGTGTCGGGAGTAAAGTTTCAACCGATCCAGGATATAATCAGCCAATCAGAAGAGATCACGCCAAAGCCACGCGGTGAATTGCGTACCCTGGAAAAAGGCGCGGAAATGCATATCTAAAGAACCGCCGATCCGAATTAATTCCGCATAAGTGCATTGAGACGTTTGGATAAAATGAAGAAGATTGATACTAGTCCCAAGTTTGTGAGGTGAAAACTCCAGATTATTTTTACAAATTCTCCCCACCCTACCTCATTTTGTCAGTTTCCAATAAATTGATCGGTGATGAGCTGTTTAGAACACAACTTTATTGAGCTCTGGTGAGCAACGTTCACGTCAGTCTGCGTCACGATTTTTCAAGCTCTAATGAGCATACTTCACTAACATTTCATTTTGTGCACAAGGGAGCAGAGTTCACGTGTAGCAGTGGAGATCTCTAGGCGAGATAAGAGCTGTACGATAGACATGTTTAAGACTTGTTTTCAAGCCAGTGGCGATGAGTTTGAAGTGTGTAATTTTATGTAAATTTTTGTATTATATTTTTTGAGTGATATTTGTGCGTGTGTTAAGCAAATGCTAAGATAGGGCAAGTCTACGATCAGTAATCGCATAGGACATTATTGTGAGTGAAAGTAGTAGCTCACAGCGATTATAGCTAGGCATATTATTAACATTGAACATTTCTGTCCAAGAAGCTACGCCAAGATGTCTGATGTTTGGTCGTGTGATGGAATGATGTGCATCGCCTCTTCAACTACGTCGACGATGGAGGGCTAGATTCCCCGTAGGGAAATGTACCGGGATGGAGGTTAATGTTCTGCAAGCTGAAACGGTGATGTACAAACATTGATTTACTCAATATGTAGTTAGATAGGACGCGGGAACGTTGTAAATATTTCATTCTTGTTTTTCTTGTGTTTAGATTTTTTTTTGTGTGCCGACACTATTATCGTTAAATGTACGTTGGCGCGTGGCCAAATTTGTTTGTTGTATATTTTTCTTTGGAGTCATATTTAGTGTACACGGCGTGTGTATTTGATTTTATCCATGCGAATGCGAAACTCGTTACATTCGATAAGTGGTGCTTTATTAAAGTTCATTTTTTTATAGGAAAAGGGGGTAATTATTGTAAGATGTTTGATGAACAGGTTTTTATTCATACTAGGGTTTCCGAGCGCAACAAATTATGATGTAACTGTAGAACACCTTAGTTCTAATTTTTTTAAAGCTCTTTTTGAGTCCTTTTCAGGTTCTTTAGTCACGGACTAGATTGGAAGCGCAATTTGGTGGAAAATATTTTATGTCATTTATTTCAGGTTTCTGTCAAACCCATACGTGTGATTCTGTGTGTGTTCTTGTGTCAGGTGTGTGGATTGATTCTTCGTGATGGGGATTAGGTGGTGCTACCGCCCTCATAGATTGTTGTTGTTGTATTTTTGATGGAAAGGCAGAGCGCTCTTGGAGGCTACTGTACCTTGTCCAATGCTGATTCTTGGATTTCCTAGGGGAAATGCTGAGATATTTTTTCTGACACACACACGTATTATGTGCTTTGGGAGCACGCTTCTTCGAGACTCGAACCCATGCCACGGCAGGTCGAGGTTATTGACACGTGGGTTGACAGATGTGCAGATTTCCACTTAGCGCCCGTCTAAGTCTGGTGACTCATCCGTTAGGCAGTCCAGCTGACCGACTGATCCCTGTAAGCTATCATTAGCAAACCTGTCCTTTTGTGATGGTCATTGGACCATAATTAATTGGGGAGTTCGCCATGTCTGTTACGAATTATCGCATATCGTATGAATGGAATATTGTTTTAATGATTTAAATGTTGGCTTTGAGCCTAGTGATTTTCTATGACTCATTTCATGTTAGTTTGTCTGTTGTGACACCTGTGTGGTGTAGTTGTATTTACTTGTAAAAATGACAAGCGGTCATATGTATTTATTTTGTTGGTCACGTGTTAATGTACTTGTGTTGATTTGTAAAGTCCTAATTTTTAGGCATTAATGTTTTTGCTACGGCAGTTCTTTGATTCCAATTTCATGCGGAAATTATTTGTTGTTTTATTTAGTGTAGGAAGAGTCGGTTTAATTTAAGTAGTGTATAGTTGGTTCCCCGCGTCTGTCTAGCTATAGACAATGCAGATTCGTTCTCTGAAGGTTTACCGGATTGTGACGAATCTCGCATTTATTTGTACTCATCGTTAAGCATGTAGAACAACCGCACACGTACACAATGTCATTGAAGTATTTGGGACATTTGGTCCAGTTTACAATCTCTCCTGAGATTAGGCCTAGTTATGGCAAGTAATTAATTCAAGTGGGAGTCATTTGGGAGATCTTGTTTGTTTTATTTTATTTGTAAATAGTTGATCTGTTATTAAATTCATTTTGTTTTAACCCTGGTATTCACTTCTTCCTGCATGTTATTTTGTTATGTGCTACCCTGCATGTTATAGAAGCGCTTTAACAACAACTTACGAATTGGACTGTTACACCCCCCGAAACTGAGTCTCATATGCTTATTTGCAAGGGTTCAATATGTTAACAGAATAGCTATAGAGAGAGGGCAAATGAATATTCTCCCAGAAACACACTTCACAAGTTATTTCAAAATACGCCAGTGCTCTTCTTCTTCTTCTTCTTCTTCTTCTTCTAATAATAATAATAATAATAATAATAATAATAATAATAATAATAATAATAATAAGTTTATTGAACACAATGTGCACATACAGAGTGGCGCACGAATAGTTGACACATTTAACTTTGGAATAACAACTTTATTTTTCACAGAACACTAATTAAATTTTAGACACAGGTAGCTTGGACCCTGGAAAGACTTCTCACTAGACCACATGTTCAATGTGGCCTCCATTATGGCGGACAATCTCTTTGAAACGAGTACGCATCTTTATCTTTCGTCCATAAGGCGTACTGCAATCTTTTCTGCCGGTGAACATACGTTAGCTTGTGTAGCGCAGTCATCTTGTACGGGTACAATTTAATATCACCCTGTAATATTCTTTGAACTGAACGACGCGATATTCCACGTTATCTTGAAGCTCGCGATGTTGACTTGCGTGGGCTGTGCTGCATGGCGACCCTCAGCGCAGCGACGTTTTCAGGAGAGCGGACTGCTGGTGCACGTGGTCGCTTTGTTTCCTTCACTCTGTCTTGTTCTTCAAAGTTTCTGTATAAGTGGAGGATGGTGTTCCTTGCTGGTGTCCACCTAGTCTGAAATATAGCTCGAAATTTCCTTTGAATCGCCGTAACACTTTTTTGATTACACAATAAAAGAGCTGTTTTGGCGCGCTGCTGAATGGAGAGTCAGACGTGCTCGACCATGGTAGAAGGCTCCTGGAATGTAAGCAATCGGAGACAAAGCAGCAGTGTCATCATAAAACAGGGTGTGCACGAAATTTGAACAACATAGAAGATAAGATGCATTTTATATTTGCTTTTCAAATGTGTCAACTATTCGTGCGCCAACCTGTATCTTAATGCAATGGTAATCGTTAGATACAATCGTCTTTTGCATAAACAATCAACGAGTGCGTCCTTGATTGGCAAGTGAGTATGAAATGGTGTCCACAAAACTGTCCCCAGAGAATGCAAGTACATAATTCCAACGCCAGGTGGTGTCCTCGTCGTCCACAAATCATGTGAAGGAATCCATGTGCCGCTGTTCTGGTGTATACATGCCGTAACTCGAAGTCGAAGTTTGGCTTCTTCCATTCTCCGGTGTTCATTGCAGGAGTCCGAAAGAAATTCGGGTCTATGATTGCTGCTTTTTATTCCCTGACTCTGATATGTTCTTCATAAGCCGGTGTGACTTGAAGGTATTGGCGGAAATGACATTCAAGACGAGTTAACCCCGTAAAAGAAATACTGTACAGTAAGATTTTTATTATTATTATTATTTTCGATTCGGATAAACCGAAGATCCGGATTAATGAGGGCCGGATAAACGAGGTTCCTAGGTACTACAAATATTATTCAAATTAGTACATGTTTCGGTCCAACAATAGGACCTTCTTCAGCAAATTTTAACCCTTTATGGGATAGTGGTCTCTATATTAACCACTTGTCATAAGGACAGTTTATTCTTTCAAATATGCTGATAGTTGAATCATTCAGCCAAATTTCGGAAAATTTTAATGCCGAAGTGCTAGAATTTCTAAAAATCAATTATTATACGTATCTACTTGACGTAATGTGTTGGATAAATTTAAAAAAACTCTACACATTAACAATTAAAGTGTAAACTAAAATACAAATTTAGAAATAAAAATCATAAAAATACAATACAGTAATAAAATAAATATAAAAATTTATTCGAAATTCGTTAATTAATTAATTCCATAAAAATAACAAAATTAAATTTATAAGAACATAAATTGAAAATTAACAAGAAGTTCCGTGAAGAACAGTACAGTCTACTTTTCATGCCAATGATTATTCTACAGAATATGAACCTATCTAGAATAATGACGAAATTAAGTTGCTAATATCGAAATTTCCAATTAGTTCGAAATACTGTATACCTGGCATAATGTATCCTAATAGAGCACTACAGTTGGCAGCCCTGATGACTGAATATATTCTTAGTTCCGTCTCTTAAGGTACAAAATACAAAATTTGGTTGAAGTCCAATGAATAGCATGGACGTTACATGCAGTTAAACATTGGATCTAGCAGCGCGCGTAAAATCATGTTGGCAACAATGTCATGCATGTATTGGTCATAAATAATCTGAAATAATATGATCTATTGTTGTGCCAATTTTGAATGAAATCCATTAGTTAGTATAGAAGTTACATGCATTTTAAAATTGGACCTATCAGCAGGCTTAGAATCATGTTGGCAGCACTGACGTATATTAGTTACTCCAAATTCGTCTAGAATGCCAGGTACTATACGTGTGCAAAGTTTAGAGCTATTGGCTTGCATGCTTTCTGATATATTGATATTAGGGTAACAAAAATAGGGACAGCACATATTAACAGTTGGCAGCACTGGTTGCTCCTTAGAATACGCATAGTCATATCTGTTATGGTACACATAGCACATACGAAATTTGGTTGAAATCCAAATGATAGTATGGAAGTTACATGTATTTAAAGTTGGACCTGTCAGCAGGCTTAGAATCATGTTGGTAGCACTGACGTATATAAGTTACTCCAAATTAATATAGAATGTCAGGTACTATACAT
Source organism: Meconema thalassinum (assembly GCA_946902985.2). Taxonomy (NCBI): domain Eukaryota; kingdom Metazoa; phylum Arthropoda; class Insecta; order Orthoptera; family Tettigoniidae; genus Meconema; species Meconema thalassinum. The sequence continues at coordinate 104,022,032 of OX336397.1, read as the reverse complement.
GTGCATAGTTTAAAGCTGTCGGCTTGCATACTTTCTGATATATTGGTATTTGGATAAAATAAATTAGGAGCATTTATTAACAGTTAGCAGCCCTGGTAGGTCTTAAGAATACGCTCAGTCATATCTGGTTATGTACACATACAACATACGAAATTTGGTTGAATTCCAAGTGATAGTATAGAAGTTATATGCATTTAAAAATTGGACCTATCAGGAGGCTTATAATCATTTTGGCAACACTGCTATGTTTAGCCTCCTGGAAATTAAACTGAAATATTATGATCTGTACGTGTGCCAATTTTGAAATAGCTCCTATTCATACTTTCCAAGATATCCAACATGGAGCTGAAATTTCAATTGCGATTTTTTAGCAGTTGGTAGCACTGACATCATTTTCAAATATGGCCGTGAGATATTCAGGTATAGATTGCTGCAGCCGTTTAGGAGTTGATAGGGGGGGCACACACACAGCCAGACAGACAGAAGGACAGACAGACAGACAGACAGACAGACAGACACACATTTGCCCGATCTCATAAGTCTACTTTTTCCTCATTTTTGCAAAATGTGAAAAGTAGGCTAAAAATAAACTAGGGCACCCGTACTGCTCCGCAGCATTCTTTTCAGTATTGGAATTAAAAACATACGACATTATGTAATAGTTTATAATCTTTATTTCACAATACTTGCTTCCAGACAATGTTCGCTGTGCGTCGAGTCTTAGTTTTAATTTCTACTTCCACATCTTTTAATGATTTTCCTCGGGATAAGGCAACATAGAACTTTCCATGGCCTAAAACAAGATCAGGCAATTAGATTCCAACTCGATGAAGCGTTTGAACCTGCGCTTTGTTGATTGTAATACAAAGCGCTAGTGTAATAGGGAATTTCCGTCATTAGAACCAAAGTTATGATTGCTACAAAGAGAAAATATGTTGACAAAATGAGATGTAATATCGAATGTTCACTCATAACTTTCCCCAGAACCATCCGATGTGAATGGTTAAGAGCTCTACTGACAGCGCTTGATTCACTGAGTGTACTTAGATAAAAACGACCTTCGTACCTCAATTAGAACCAGAGATATGAATGCTTCAAAGTTGGAAAAAGTTGGAAAACGTTGAAAAAATCAAATAATTTGAGGAAGTTGTAATTTAAGTGTTTTGAAACATTTGAAGACAAATCTGTGCATGAATACCTTTCATTAAAAAAAGAAGGATGAAGAAAATCGGCCGGAGAGTATGGCGGGACGGACTCGGAAAAGTTTTCAACAATATTTTTAATAATATAGATAGCTTCAATGTGAAAAAAAGTTGGAAAAGGTTCAAGAAATCAAATAATTTGAGGAAGGCGGAAGTTGAGTGATTTGAAATACTTGATAACAAATCTGTGCATGAATAACTTTCATTTAAAAAAAGGAATGAAGGAAATCGACCGGATAGAATGGCGGGACGGACTCGGTTAACTTTTCATAAATATTTGTAATATTCGCTTCGGCACTCATAACATTCCTCACAATCGACCAACTTAAATACCTAATACCTCAAAATATAGAGCTTGATCCACTGAGTGCTCTTAGACCAAAACGAACAGTGTAACTCAATTAGAACCAAATATATAATTGCTACAATGAGAAAAAATGTTGAAGAAATGAGATGTAATATCGTATGTCCACTCATAACTTTCCTCAGAATCATCCGATTTGAATGGTTAAGAGCTCAAATGATAGCACTTGATTCACTAAGTGTTCTTAGACTAAAGCGACCTTTGTAACTCAATTAGAGCTTAAGATATGATTACTTCAAATTTGGAAAAAGTTGGAAAAAGTTGAAAAAATGAAATAATTTAAGAAAGGCGTAATTTAAGTGATTTGTAATACTTGATAACAAATCTGTGCATGAATACCTTTCATTTAAAATAAGGATGAAGAAAATCGGCCGGATAGAATGGTCGGACGGACTCGGATAAGTTTTCATCAATATATTTAATAATATAGATATATAAACATTATGAGTAGAGAAACCACAAATAACATTATTTATAATATAATAATTAAAGTAAATTAAAATGTAGAAACACATAAAAGTTAAAAAAATACTTTTGCCCTATAAAGGGTTAAGAAACTAATCTAATAAAACTAACTGTTGAGAAACGAAATGAACTAAAATATATACAGGATGAGATGAAGAAACTGGAAAACAATGAATAAGAACGATGAGAATTTAAACTAATTAATTTACAAAAATAAATCTTTAAAATCTTATGGATAAGAATTCTTGTAAAATCAATTTGAAATGAAATGGAAATCCTTACAAATAATTTGGTTAAATAAAGGTTTTAAATATTTAAATATAATTTTCAAAGACCCTTTGGAGCTACTGTAGCAAACTGGTCAATGGAGCTGTGATTTTTCTAAAGAATGTCCCATTGTTGGATTTAAATATGTAGCCTACGTACAAATTTGAATAGAATTTGTAGTAATTGGCAGTGCATTTTATTAATTATTTGAACACTTTCCAGTTTTAATGGATAATTCATCGCGATTTCAACGCATTAGTTAGTTAGTTAGTTAATTAATCAGGGTTTAAGGGGTGGAACTACGAGGCCATCTGCCCCTTTTAACACTTTGGTTGGTTGGTTCCTCAGGTTAGGGGCTGCGACAATGAGGATATGTAGCCCCGTGTACTTTGGGTGTGTGTGTAGAATCTGTCTGATAACCGGTTTTAATTGTAATGACTGTATGAGTGTGTGTTATCTGTGTCTTAATTCAAATAAGGACTGCAGGCTTTGATTTTTTCAAGAAGTTCCTACTTTTGCCGCCAAACGCCACCATCAACGACTACTAGTTCAGAACTTGGCTACTAGACGCCACCGCAGTCGGCTCCTGGCGACGAACGTAGGAACCTGTGCGTTGTTAACATTTTAACCTAATTTAGCTTCACACAGGTGTATTTAGTGAAAGGTTCTTTAACATGCCATAGATCTATGACATGGGACGGCCGGCTTTACTTCCCCTCCGAAGGAAGGCATTCTGAGGGATTTTTAACGCTCTTAAAATCCGACGACTTCAGCCGGATTTGAACCCGCGATCATAGGCATAGAAGCTCAGCATGCTACCAACTACGCCACCGAAGCCGCTTTTAACACTTTGTTACGACATATTATAAAAAGGATCTTTCTCTATTGTCACTAAATTATTTGTAAGCTACTTGATTTCATAATACTCGTCAAACTTTCTTAAATGACACCTCATGGATTCTCGGAATATAATACTTTTGCTTCCCCTAGGGGCCCACAACTAGTGGGACGTGAGTTGGCGACAACCGATTCTTAGCTGAGTCCTACATTTCTTCCACTTCTCCTTTATATTTCCTGTCGACCTGTCTTGGTCAACTCTTGATCCCTACCGATCCCAGTGGTATTACGATATCAGAGCCTAGGGTTTCTTTCCCTCGCCCACCTTAACTGGCCGTTATCTCGTCTTTCCTGTTACCCTCATTCTTCGAGGGGTCAGACCTAATTTTTTTTGACATCTCCTGCATTTTGCTCAAGGCCCTAAGGGAGGCAGGGTGTGCGTAGTCCCTCCCTAGATAGTGCTACACCCTCAAGAGCTCACAGAAACTCCTGCCTACTGCTCAAGGTTCTAAAAGAGGCAGGGTGTATGTAGTCCCACCCAGGATAGTGCTGCACACTCAAGGGTTCTCAGTATCTCCTGCCTACTGCTCAAGACCCTATAGGAAGCAGGGTGTATCTCCACCAAGGATAGTGCTACACACTGAAGGGCTGGGTCCATTACCCCTTTTTCCATTGTCTTTGTCTGAGGGCATTCCACTCATTCCCTTTAAGCCTTGGAGTGGGCGAGTGGATAGTTACACAGTCGTGACGTTTAAACTTGGCATCAACACTCAAGGTGCGCTGGTTCTAATTGAAACATTGTCCTGCCAATCCAAATAGCTTGGAGGTGAATCTTAACCTTCACAATGTCAAGGCAGTGAGCCAAAGATGCCACAACTATTAACAGGTTCTCACGCAAAGTGTTTCAGTATTCCTACTATTTCTTCGAGGGGTCAAACGCCTTCTTTTCTTTTCATTGTATCTCCTGCCTTCTGCACAAGGTCCTCAAGGAGGCAGAATGTATGTGGCCCCACCCCTTCTGGTGCACCCTGGATTGTGCTACATCCTCAAGGGCTCACGGCTGAAGAGTTTGGGAGTTGACGACCGGAGGGCTTCCTGAGATGGGTGCGGTTTTTCTCCTTCTTCCATTGCCTTTGGGGAGGTCCCTCTCCGCTTTACCTTTCCTGGCTCTCCTTTCTTCCAAGTCCCTTAATTCCCATTCTTCGAAGGTTGAGGGCATTTTCTTTCCTCCTGTATTTTATTTATATTATTCTCCTTGTTGTTTCCCATGTCCTCTTCTAGTTTGTAAGAGAGCAGTTAGTTCTAGTTGTAAGTTAAATTTGATCATCTTTCATTTTCACTATCACCCAAACCATTAGGGGCCAATAACCTAGATGTTAGGTCCCTTAAAACAACAATTATCATCATCATATTCCTATCCCACACGTCTAATGGTTTTAGAGAGGTCTTGGAGGATAGCATTTGCACGAGGAACCCAAATTTGATAGCAAATATATCCTTGTGTCAACATTTAGAACGGTTAGATGCTATTCCATGCAAGTGTCTTGAGAGAGAAGCTGGTATCAGAATGGTGTTAGTCTAGGCTACTACTTATCACCCATACTTTTCAATTTCTACATGGAACAAGCAATGGAGGATATTAGAGAAAAGTTTGAAGTAGGAGTTCAGATTCAAGGTCAAATAATTTCAACTCTGAGATTTGCTGATGATATTATCTTAGCCGACACACATGAGGATTTGAAATCGTTTTTAAATGATATGAATTCCGTTTTTAGGAAATAATTCATGACGAAAACCAATGAATGGAAAACAAAAGTAACGTAGAAATTAACCTTAAAACAGTGATCATGATCTGATGATGGCCATTTGAGAGTAATCCTAAATTGCCTATTTAAGTGGGATAACTTACTAGTACATGTTTTTTTTCAGGAGTGTGTTGACATATTTCTAATGTTGTACCCCGCCCAATTCATTGGGCAAATTTGTGTTGACCGACTGAAAAGCAGCTAAGACAAATAAAATAATGGCATGCAGCTGAAAGAAATCAGAAACCTCTATTGTCGTCAAATTGGCAGGTGAAAAGTTAAATGAAGTAGGAAGTAGAATAACTAATGATGAATGAAGCAAAGAGGATATCAAAAGTAGGTTTGCTCAGGTAAGGAAAGTATTTCTAAAGAAATCTGTAGACATCAAATATAGATTTAGGTATTAGGAAGTCTTTTATGAAAGCCTTGGTCTGGAGCGTGATGATCTATGGAAGTGATACATGGACTGTTTTCGCACCAGAAAAAGGGAGAATTAAAATGTGGTGTTACATGAGAATGATGATGATCAGATGGGTAGAGATGAGTAATAAAATAAGAGGTACTAGTATTACCCGTCGCGGCTTCGCCCGCGAATATTCTAGTTGTAAAGAGTACACTTAGCAAAATCGCAATCATGAATGCTACGACAGGTTTATCCTTGGTATGAATAATCAGACTTTATCAATTCAGCTACTGGTGCAGTGGTTAGGGGTTTATCATTCCTTCATAGGTATATCAGAGCGAAGTTAGTTTTCTGGGAATATCACAGACACTGTTAATTTAAGGGCCTTTAAATGTGGTTTTCGGATACTCTTTATAGTCGGGTGAAAAAGACCTTTCGTACCACACTCACACGTGAAAATAGCGTGAAAAATTTCTAGAGCGTCCCTTGACTCCCTTGAGCACATTATACTGTATGTATTGATGAATTTTACAGCTTAATTTGGTTCAGTGATAACCTTATAACCGTCTGGAAACTTTCACAGTAATGTAATAATTGGAATTGCAATGCGTCTTACAGAAATAGATGGACCTGTGAGATTCTGTTACCATGGTTACCGTGTTGCATTCTTTCATTATTTCATTGTAAATATACATGTTTTAAGGTATTTATTTAATTGTGAGGCATTTAAAGAGTATGTGAGTGCGTTTCGCTTACGCATTGGGTTATGCTGAACCTGTAGGTACCCCATATGTGTAGGTTAGTGTTAATGGGCCTTATTTTCGGTACAAAACTGGAATGGGATCTTAGCAAAATACTATAGGGAGGGATTAAGACGAGTTGGAGAGAAGGGATATTTCGCGACTGCTAATGTCTTCATTATCGTCTTTATAATCATGGAATTTTGTCCTGTTGTGAAATTTCGTGCAGTATTGGACGTTTTTTGTTAACGTTTTTATAAAATTGATTGATCGAATAGTTTGAAATTGTTTTAAGATATTTAATTATGTTGTCAATGTTGCTTGTACCAATAATCTCGTGTTTATTTTCTACATATCACTTTAAATCGTCATTTCATTCATTTAATAAGGGCTGCATCAAATCAGTCAAAAGACGACTCAAACAACAACAACAACAACAACAACATCAAAAACAAGTGTTATTGACCCCGGGAGTTTGACAGAGTTTGATAGCTGTGAGCCCCTGGAGTATATATAGTGGTAGATAAAGTATGAGGGGTGTCCAAATGAAATGGTTCGAATCGATACTGTGGGTACAATTTATTCGTTATTCAAAAGTAATCACCACAGGCCTGTGCACAGGTGTCCCATTGCTTCACTAGCCGCAAGATTCTCTGTTCCCAGAAGTCTTGTGGTTATGACAGGAGCCAATCCTGTACGGTGTCCTTTAGTTTGTCGTCCGATTAGAAACGTTTTCCCTTGAGATATTTTTTAACGGACCAAACAGCTGGAATTCGCAGGGTGACAAGTCCACAATGTAGGTGGCCAATACACCTTGTGTGAAGTTATAGACGTGTGGGCGAGCGTTATCATGGAGTAGAATCATTCCCTTCGTGAGCATTCCAGGCCGTTTGTTCTTGATGGACTTGCGTAGGCTACGGAGTATCGCACAATACACGTCACTGTTAATGGTTCGTCTCAAGGAAAAACGTTTCCAATCGGACGACGAACTTGTAACCTATATTTTATTAGATCCCCATGACAGTTTTAATGTAGGCTCGTAGGTTTATTATTTCTTTATATCATGTTATCGTGTTGGCAACGTGTTCAATTTTCATTGGATACGTCTGCAGGAGACGCAGTGTCATTATTATTGTTATTATTACTATTATCAATGTAGGTGGGCCAAAATCTAGTAAGAGGAGATTACTGATGACAGCCATCCATTAAGTTCTGCTGTATGGAGCGGAAATATGGGCGGATGCCCTGGATAAGGAAATTTATAGGAAGTCACTAGCACAAGTGCAGAGGCGGGGTGCTTTACGCGTGGCATCTGCTTATCGCACGGTCTCTGAAGAAGCAGTTCTTGTTATTGCTGGGATAATTCCATTTTTTTTCTAGCGAAAGAACGCAAGTACATTTACTGGAGGAAATCGGAAGTAGGTTTACAAAATGCAAGACGAACAGCAAGAGCAAAAACCTTTCACAATTGGCAGATCAAATGGGAGCAAGGACACCGAAGCCAGTGGACTAGGAAAATGATACCCCAGGTGCAGGTTTGGACAGAGGAAACATGGTGAGGTTGGTTATTATCTCACTCAGTTCTTGACTGGCCATGGATACTTCTGTTCTTATCTTAAGAAGATGGGGAAAGTGGATTCACCAGATTGTATCTACTGTGTTAATGAGGTAGATAATGTTAATCACACCTTGTTCTCTTGTGGACGGTGGGTTCTAAATAGGCAGTCTCTTCAAGATCACATTGGTGTAGAGATATCTCCCGACAATATTGTTGCGGTAATGCTACAAAATGAAGAACATTGGAAACTTGTAGCAAGTTTTGTTGAAGCTATCCTCCGAACAAAGAAGACGGATCTGGATTGCCACTGAAGATGATTCATTACGGAAGAGTGCCCTACGGGCAAATATAAAATGACTCTAGCCTGAAGTAATATGTTAAACGGTTCCAGGCTAGTGTTCAGAAGTAACGGGGGGAGTTTTAGTCGGTAGTCTGCTACTCAGGAGCAGGAGCCCGACACTCTGTGCGTAAATGCATTTCTTCCCTAAAAAAATATAAAAAAAATCATATACGTAGGGCCTATACTTTTGATAATAATTATTCAATAATTTTAGGTCACTTTTGACGAGATTCTGAAGCTAGCTCTAATCCTATGTTGTAAAGAGTATGATATATATCATTTGTACAGATTTGGAATAATAGTAGGGGAGGTAATTGCCTGTCACTTATTGGTGAAATTTGAGTCTGCTGCTGGTCATGAGGAAACTGCCGAGCGAGGGGTGTGCTATAAGTGACTTGGACAGACAATAAGGATTCTGAGAAAGGACTCCCTGGTCTGAGGTGTGGCTTGAGGGACGAGCTGTAGCATTCAGACTGAGGGCACTGCTGGAGGTGATTGTCTCTCTAGACATTGAGATGACTGGTCGGGGTGTGTGTCTCTCTTGAGCTGAGTGCTTCGTGTTTCTACGGAAAGCTAAAAGCTTGAAGACTGTACGGTACCTCCGATTTGTTTTAGTATGGAGGGTACCACGTGATTGGGTTCTTGCTGTTATGCCACAATCACAGTAGGGCTAATGCCTATCAAGATAATTGTGCAACGTTGAAGAAGACCGTGAGATATAAAGGCATGGCTGACCAGTTTCAAAGTGGTGTAGAAACAAACTAGACACATACGGCAGACGACCGCATTACCGGTAATGTGAAAACCAGCTTAAATATTATTATATTATTATCTTATATATTTTAATTGCATTTCTTGTTTGTTATTATTTGTTAATATATTATATCTTTTTAATTGCATTTCTTGCAGGCAGCTTCAGAATATAGAGTAGATTTAAATTGGATAGTTACTTTTTAGTTAGATGCATGTAAACCTTTCTACGTCTCTATTAATTTATAGGAGGTTTTGGTAAGGCCTATGTACGAGCCAGTCCTTTCAGAATATCTGCACACGCCCGGAGATAAGAAGAGTTTCAAAAAGGTGGATTTGTTCAATTACAGTACTAATTATGTCATTTGCTTAAATTTTAAAGAAAGGCCATTTATGAGGCAGAATATTCATTTTTATTTATTTTTGTATCTTCAAAGTTACAAATGGCTTCTCTGGGTGAAGCCATCTTGTGGCTGAAATTGAAAGATTGCAAATGGCACCCAACTATGGAGTGTGAATAGGGCTGGCTGGTGCATAGTATGGCAGTACGCACAGGTAATTTGCGAAATCTGATCGGGTATTTTAGGAAGGGTATATATGTTCAGTGATTTTGGAGGGTATGCTAAGTAATAAGAGTGAGCCTGATTTATTAAAGTTAAGATCTAGAAGTGTTGACAGAAGCTCTCTTGGTCATTCTAGAAGAGGCAGGAGTGAGTCAGACAGGCAGACCAATAAGCGTCAGATTCCACAAATTCGAGGGTAGTTCTTAGTTAAATGGCAGATAAGGATGTGATTTCTGGTACGTTGGAGGGACGTGAGCGGGCCGAGAAAGAACATGTTGCAACTAGCAAGGAGTTAGGAATGGGAGAGAATAGTGAGGAGGAAAATGTAGGGCTGGGGGAAAACTCACAGATGATCAAGTTAATGGAGCAGATGATGTCTAAATTCAGTAGTAAGCTAAGTGATTTAAGTACTAAAATGGATACTCAGAGTAGTGATTTAAGTACTCAAATGAATAATGAAAGCAGTGAATTTAGTACTAAGATAGACATTCAAAGTACGGATTTAGAGAGCAAAATTTATAAGATTGTAGAAAGTATGAGTAAAGGCTATAAGGAAATACGTCAGGAAATTGCTAGTAGAATTGAGATGGTAGATAAAAGATTCGAGCAAGTTGAGGAGAAGATGAGCTTACAGAGGCAGGACATTATGGATACTGTTGATAAGCAGATAGGCGAGGTGAGTAATGATGTAGCCATTGTCAAGAAAGAAGTTAGTGAGAGGTTGATAGTTGTAGAGGAAGAGATGAAGGATATAACTGAGGTTAGAAATAAGCAGGTGTTTTTGGAACAGGAGCTAGCGGTGTCTTCGGCCAGAGTAACGATGGTAGATAAGAGTGTAAAAAGGAGATTAGTGAACTGAAATCCTTTAATGAGAGCGAAAATTTGAAATTAAGAAGAGAGCTGAATCAGGCCAAGTCAAATAAGGAAAATTGTAATCACTCTGTAGAACATGGTAACTTCTATAGGGAATCTGACTTACCTAAATTTAGTGGAAGGCAGTTTAACCCTATGGAGTTTGTTAATGTTGATCAGAAGAGGTTTTCGAAAGGGTTAGAAGATGGGACATTAGACTGGGATATTCTTGAGGAAGTCATATCATTAGCTTTCGTGGCGGAGGCTAAACCTTGGTATCAAGTTTTTAAGGGAGGTGTTCATGCGTTGGAAGATTTTAGGCAGAAGTTTGAGGGAGAGTTCTGGAACGAACAGACTAAAGGAAGAGACAGATACAAGATTTCTTTTGGGAGGTATTAGTCGAATAAGGGGGTGAGCATGACGGAGTATTTCCTCCCACATGTCCTTATCAGTCAGAATTTAGACACTAGTTCTTCTGAAGGTGATAATGTTAGGCGTATGGCCCGTCATTTTTCTGATGAGGTGAAGATGGCCGTAGTCATGCAGGATGTAAGTACGATGAAGGACATGGAACGTGTGTTAGAAAGGTTTGATACTTTGGGTAGAATGGGAGGCAAAAGGCAAGAACAGGGAAGGGAAGGAAATTACGATCAGGGGTATCAGGAGGAAGGGAATAGGAATTATGAGCGTAGGAATATTGATCGGCCAGGTAACTTTGTGAGGAATGATAGAGGACATTTTGTGAATAGGGATAGGGGTGACCAAGGGAATTTTCGGAACAGGGGGCGCGGAGAACAGAGGCAGGCAGAAAATCGGGGACCTGGGGAACAAAGGCAGTTAGAGAATAGGGGGCGTGAAGAAGAGAGACAGCCAGCTCAGCCGAGTAATTTAAACGGGAACAGGGCTCTTTAAGACGGTCAGATAGAGGGTCCCATCCCAGCATTCCAGTTCATGTGTTGAAGAAGATAGAATACGACCTTGATAATAGAAAGGCATTTTTAGATGACCAGGTTGAGGTTATGCAGGAGAGATTTGAGCCTACGTTGATCAGTCCTGTGATTAAGGTGAAGATATGGGGTCAAGTTGTCGATGCCTTATTGGACTCAGGGAGCATGTGTTCTTGCATTAAGGCAGGCTTTTATGATGAGGTTAAGAGTAAAGGAGAAGCCATAGAGGAGATTCCTGTGTCCAATATATTTATATTGTCTGCTGTTGGGACTAAGTCACAGAGAGTGCGTAGACAGGTTGTCGCACCTATGAACATTGATGAGAAATGTGGTCGTGAGAGTTTTCTAGTGGTTGCGAATTTAGTATATCCTGTCATATTGGGGGCGGATTGGCTAAGCAGTCAGATGTGTAAGCTTGATTATGGTGAAGCTAAGGTGAGATTCAAGTGGGGTGAGAATTTTGATTCGATTAGTCTGAGTTATCAGGTGGACTCGGGAACTTTTGTGAGTATATCAGTGTGTGTCCAGGTTTTAAATGAAGGGGAAGAAGTCAGTGAGGTTATTAGCGACATGGCATCAGAGGATATTCAAAGTTGTAGTATGGTAGTGGAAGAGGAGCGTGAAGGCGATTTTTCAAGTTTTGTGGAAGATACCATGTTGGAGGTAGAACAGAAGGCTCAGTTGTTAGAGGTCTTGAGAGAGCACAGTGAGGTGTTCTCTGACACACCTGGTAGGACACATGTTTACGAGCATAGTTTCGAGATCACCGATAGGTCAAGTTTTAATGGTGTTAGATACCCGATACCACACGCCCATGTCAAAGCAGTAGATGATGTCATCATTTCGCAGATGCTAGACGATGAGGTGATCGAATTCAGTAGGAGCCAGTATGTCAATCCGTTGGTAGTAGTGGTTAAGAAGGATGGGTCAGTTAGGCTATGTTTGGATGCAAGACAAGCTAATAAACGCATTGCGCCGTATCATCAGCGACCGGAAACTACTGAGGATTTAGTTCAGAGATTTGGGGGTAAAGAATGGCTGTCCACATTAGATTTGAGTGCTAGTTTTCGGCTGGTACCCTTACGGGAGAAGGATAGGCAATTCACGGCGTTTTTGTTACAAAAACCAGCTGTTACAATTCACACGGATTCCTTTTGGTATGAAAACATCGTCAGCTGGGCTCATTCGCGCACTTAACATCGCTCTGGGACACGACACAGGGGATTTCACAGCCAGTTACATCGATGACTTAGTCATCGCATCACGTACATTTGGGGAACACATGGAACACCTTAGAATCGTTTTGGAGAACTTGCATCGGGCCGGGTTCACAGTGAAACTTAAGAAGGCGACCTTTTGTGCACAACAGATCACGTTTTTAGGCCACACTATTACCCAACAGGGGCTTACGCCAGAAGGGTCGAAATTAGACAACATAATCAACACTCGGACACCACGTAACGTCAAACAACTTCGCTCTTTTCTGGGGGTATGCAATTATTTCAGGTTTGTTCCGCGGTATTCGCAGCTGTGCGGGCCATTTAGCGGGTTACTTAAACAGAATTCTAAGTGGGTTTGGGGAAAGGAACACGAAGAGGCATTCATCAAACTTAAATAGGATTTTAGTGATGCTGTCACACTTAGGTACCCCGGGCACGGTAGTCAGTATATAGTGATGACAGATGCTAGCGACTTAGGTTTAGCAGGGGTGCTTTGCAAAAGAATGAGGATGGTAATCTAGGCATCGTGTCACTCGCTAGTAGAGGTCTAAATTCCGCGGAGAAAAGATACACTACTAGTGAGAAGGAATTGCTAGCCATTGTGTATTCGCTGGGTAAGTTCCGGACCTATGTGCTTGGCCGCAAATTCCTAATCTATACAGACCATAACGCACTTACATTTCTTAGGACATGTAGAATAACCTCGAACTGGCTTTCTAGGTGGATATTGACGATCCAAGAGTACGATTTTGATATATTTCATGTGAAAGGGTCAGAAAACGCATTCGCGGATTTTGTGAGTCGCCACCCGGAAATTGCTGGGGAGGGAATTGAAGCTAGGAGAGAGGAAGGAATTTTGGTCTGTGTAACTAAGATTTCAGATAGGGACGGGGAGAGGTTAAAGTTGGGTAAAATGAGAGAGGATCAATGCAAGGACGAGGAGATTCAGGACATTTATCGGGAACTCGAGGAAATGAAACATATGAGCATTGCTAAGAGGGGTAATAAGGAATTCAGGCTTTTTAACGACTTGCTAACTAGGAAATGCTTTGGCGAGAGATGGTGCGTGTGGGTTCCTAAGTCTTTGAGGTATGATATTATCTGGTTTTATCATATGGAGTTAGGCCACTATGGTGCAGAGAAGGTGTTGGGTGCTATTCAGGAGAACTTCTTCTGGAAAAACAAGGGCAGGGAAGTCAGAAAAACCCTAGAAGCATGTGAGTTGTGTCAGAAGTGTAAGCACCCCACAAGGTATTTAGAAGGGCCAAGGCAGGCTGTTCTAACTCAGAAAGCAGGTGAGTTGGTGTGTGTTGACCTCTATGGGCCGTTGGTGAAGTCTCAGTATGGCTACCAATATGTGTTTGTTGTTGTTGATGCCTTTTCTAAGTATGTTATGCTCTATCCTCTAAGACAGGCCACGGGGAAGGGTTGTGTAAATTGTATACTGGGGAAATATGTTCCGGAATTTGGTAAGCCACTCCGAATACTCTCAGACCACGGTTCTCAGTTCACCTCGAGGATATGGAGGACCAAGTTGAGTGAACAGGGAATACAGTGTACGTATTCCTCTATTAGGTATCCCCAAGGAAACATGTCTGAGAGAGTAATGAGAGAACTAGGGCGCATGTATAGGACCTATGTGAGTGAGCGACATAATGCCTGGTTTTCGATGCTTGAGGACGTTGAGCGTTGGCTCAATGTATCCAAACACGAGAGCACGGGTCGCACTCCCATGGAAGTCCAGCTGGGCAGGAAGCCTGTCAGCGAACTTGCTATGATTTTGTGTTTGAGGATAGGGGAGGCCGTACCCAGAGATTTAAGTATCAGGTTAACTGGTGAATATTTATGTAAGGCTAGTAAGAAACGGCAGAAGCAGCAAGGGAAGCGGGCAGGAGATAGGTTAGATGCAGGTGACCTTGTGCTTTTGAGGGTGCCTCATGTCTCGTCTGCAGACCAGAAATTCGTAAGTAAATTTTTAATTTTATGAAGGACCGTATGAAATTGCACGGAAATTAGGGGCCTGTGCGTACGAGCTCCTTACAAAGGACGGAAGGGTAGTAGGGATTTACAATATTTCCAATACGAGAATGTACATTTCCCAGTAACCCTGTTGGTGGTGTATATATTGGTGGAAGGAAGGAGTTAGGATTTTGGAGGGGAAGTCTTGCCTAAAAGGATTGCTTTTTATTCTATGGTATAGGACCAAATGATTGAAAAGCAAGGGGGCGTTCTGTAACCTATATTTTATGAGTTCCCCATGACAGTTTTAATGTAGGCTCGTAGGTTTAATATTTCTTTTTATCATGTTATCGTGTTGGCAACTTGTTCAATTGCATTGGACACGTCTGCAGGAGACGCAGTGTCATTATTAATATTATTACTATTATCATATACTGTGCCCGTTTAGACCGAAGTTCGGACGACCACATATGCATTTCACCAAAAAATCAGTCAGCACGAGAATCAAATTATCCCGGGGCGCCAGATGGGTTAAAGTCGAATACAAAGACCCAACAAAAAAATGCTTAACTGATTTTCAGCTCGATGCAACAATAAGGATAGAAGGAGATTTATGACACGGGTTTGCATACCATAAAATTATCTCATTTTATTTAAAAATATTAAAATGACAGGAAATATATGCCCAAAATTGCACAAAAGATCAGTGGAGAAGCATAGTTTATATACACAAAATACAATGTCACCAACACATGAACACTAAAGGAGTTGAGACGAGAGGTCAAAATATCAGTCCTGTTGACTTCGTTCAACATAATTATATACAGGGGTAGGGTTTTATCAGCGCAAAGTCAATCGTCTATACTGATCCCTAAATCATTTAGCATTCACACGTTGAAGATCAATAAGAAAAATTATCACTTGTTGAAAAAAAACATCACTTTTCACTGTTCTTTTCTCAAAAATATTGTAGCAATCTTTTTTGACTAACACTTTCAGGATGCAGTAATATCAGGGTTGGTTTAGATACAAAGTTGTTCTTAATAAATAGAATACAATATTATTTCATGGACTTTGAGCATTTTTAGATTCGAAGAACAAAAAATATCTATTTAAACATAGATCTCAATCCAAAGTATATTCAAAATTTTGACTCAATCAAAAATATAATTATCAAAAAATTAAATTCCATTCCACATGGATTCACTCAATAAATCAATTAATTATCCCTTGAAAATATTAATTAGGAAATTTGAAATATCATTCAGAATATTTTATAATGAAACAATTTTTTATTATTATTATCAAAAATAATTTTGACAAAAATGTCAAACATGTTAAGCATCAACTTATTAGCAAAAATGTGTATTTATTTTTATAGGATCTGAAAATCCTTTCAGCTTATCGTGGTTGTTAATAAGTAACAATTTCAAGCAACAGCATCGGCCCATACGATTCACACGTGATAACAATCACAGAATTATAATCAGCATTTAGACAACTGTCAAGTTTTCCTGAATGAAAGGAACTAGTTATTTCACAATAACAAAATTTCGGGTAAGCAATTACTAGAAATATTTTTTAAAACACGTGGATCAACTGTAAATTAATAATGATGGTTCAACAAAATAACCTGTGGTTATATTACGACGAAAGTGTGGCTAAAACGACTCTTCTACTTCATCAAAGACACCCAACCTATAATATAATTGGTGCTCCATTTTACAACAACCTCATTCCGGCGACTAAAATTACGCACTCAGAAGGGCATATAACTTTCTGCACACACACAATGACATCTTCCCAAATTATACAAAATAATCAAGCCTTTGCTTGTTACGACAAATGGAAGATTCCGAAATCAGTAAACCTCGCCAATGAGTTTACGACAATATTAAGAATAATTTCACCATCAGTTTGTAACATCCACACTGTGTTAATATTAGCAAAAACGTTTTGAAAGACGTTGCTCTATAAGATTTTATTTCTCATAAACTCTAGCAAAAACCCTGCTTTATACTTGCTTAGCTTCCCGTTTCACTTCTTTCCGTGTCTTCTCAAAGCTTTAATATGTAATGCAAACGTGAAATAATTCACTGAATTAATCTGTTATTTATATGTGGTCAAGCGTTAACCACTAACCTTTGGAATTAACAAATATCCGATTTAGAATATGACTTCAAATGTCAACTGTATGAGTAATACAACCAGAAAATGACTATTAGAAATCACCAATGTTTATTATTATTATTATTATTATTATTATTATTTCAGAAAATAGAAAATTATTATTATTAAATCACATTATTATTATTATTATTATATCAACCAAAACTGGGTTTCAAGTTATTCAACTGTTCGGGGAATTTCATCCTCGACTTCCAAATAATGGATAACTATCCATTCCTCAACTTAGATTAATTCTTAAATCTCGAATTACGGCGGCAAATTACAGCAATAAGAAACAAGTAGTTCCGTGAAGAACTATACAGCCTATTTTCATATATCCTACTTATGTTAATTGCCACTATCAACATACACAATTTCAGTTTGATTGCTGTAATAGATTCGTAGATATTGACAACCGACTAAATATTTCGGATGGTCGCCATGTTGGATTTTATATATGTAGGTCCTAGAGTTATGTTCTGTTACATGCATATTATTGTGAACGTGTAGTATTTAAACTTCAATCGCATAATTAGGACACAAGAAGTTACAAGGAGATTATAAAATTTTTCACAGCTGCCATCCTGAGGTTATGGAAACAATTGAAATAAATTAGATGCCAGTGGATTAACATTCGTATAACTATTTACTGTACCAAGTTTCACTGCACGCGGATGGTTAAATTGCGAGAAACGTCCATGTGAATATTTATAATTCGCGTCGCCGCCATGTTGGATTTGTGATCACCAGGTTATTTAAAATCCTATAGGTGAACTTAAGTTCATAGCCCCTATGAACATTAAAAATGCAGTTTGATTGCTAAAATAGATTCGTAGATATTCAGTATCGTCTAAATATTTCGGATGGTCGCCATGTTGGATTGTTAAATGTATAGGCCATAGAGTCATGTACCATTAAAGGAAAATTATTGCGTAGGTTCATTATTCAAACTTTCACTTCGATCGCATGACTACATCACAAGAAATAATAAAAACTTAATTTTAAAATTCGCACTACCGCCATCTTGAGGTTATGTAAACAATTGAACTAAATAAGATACCAGTGGATTACAAAGTGTATAAATATTTCCTGTACCAGGTTTCAGTACTTGGAACATTAAATCGCGAGAAAGGTATATTTAAAATTTTCAAATTCGCTTGGCCGCCATGTTCGTTTTGTAGTTAACCAGTTTTTGAAAGTCTTATAGATGAACTTCCAGTAGTACCCTTTATCTCCGTACAAAATTTTAGGGAGATACCGCTAATAGTTTCAGAGATATAGAATGCCGGTGAAATAAATCGCACATCCGCCATCTTGTGATTATGTAAACAATTGAACGAAGTTAGATGTCGGTGCATTACAATGTATATAAACATATACTGTACCAAGTTTCATTGTGTTTGGTGGGTCAAATCGCGAGAAACGTCTATTTAAAAGTCGCAAATTCGCTTGGCCGCCATGTTGGTTTTGTAGTTACCAGGTTTTCAAAAGTCACATAAGTGAACTTATAGCAGTTCCCTCTATCACCATATAAAATGTCAGGGTAATATCAGTAATAGTTTCGGAGATATTGAATGCTGGTGAAATATTTCGCACAGCCGCCATGTTGGATTGGTGAGTCGTAACAAAATTTGAAGGGCACGGTCGAGGTCGCCTGGAATAATGCTATGAACTTTCCGAGTTTCATTGAAATCGCTCCTCCCGTTTAGATTTTATTAGGGGGACACACACACACACGGACACACACACGGACAAAAGGTGATCTCATAAGCCTATTTTTTCAAAATTGAAAATAGGCTAAAAATATCAAAATAAAATAAATGCTCGTTCTGCTCGTCTATAAATGTCGAATCATTGAAGTCTGAGTAAAAACAACTCAGATCCAAGCTCAAATTTCGAAATAAAAATATTTGCAACGGCAAATAAACATATCGATGACTAGAGAAAAAATATGTGTTGGCAAGACTGTGGAAAATATGAGAAAATCCAACTAACTACGCATTGAAATAATGTAAATTGCAGCTTACATTCTTGTAGGTCTTGATGTTAGAAGTCTGGACTGAACCAGATTATTCAGTCTTCCTGTTGTCTGTCTCATCAGGGCGCGTACTTATAATCTCGTATCGGCTTCCATTTTATACCCACAAGCTGTCTACACAGACATAGTGGCGTTCATAATATCTTGCAGAAAAATGTTGGCAGTTTCAAAAGCTGAAGTGAAGTTGACAGGGGTCTGATCTAAACGATCCACGATGAAAATAATTACCATGACCCAACTGTGATATAATCAGTATTCTAGTACGCTCACAATATTATTCAGCACAATTACGAGTTCTGTCGAGTTCGTTGGGCAGAGCTTCTCACTCTTCAGGTCGCACAAGGCAAACCTGTATTCCCATCATCGGCTTTTGAATTGTAACATGCAAGAATGGTATTAAGATTCTTGGCTGGTCCAACGAACAAGACTAAAACTTGTCCCTAGACTGTTGGATATAAATAATCCAGCTATAAGTGATTGTGGACTGTAGAAAGAAATATAGACAAAGTCTATCATATGTCAAAGTTGTAGCGGTAAGAAATTACCAAGTGCCACAGACTTACTTCACCTCGGTGATAACGTAGAAAAGTTCGAAACTCACTTGAAATGTTTAACACTTTCAGTAACCAAGTACTGTAGAAAATTTCGAAGTCCACAGCTTTTGCTGTAAATCGAAGATTAAAGCGACCATGTGCGTGGCCATAGTAACGATGTTCGTAGATTGTCGAGAGTTAAGCGGCTAGAGCGCTTACGTAGAGTAGCACGTCCAAGGCAACGGAGTGCTGATGACGAAGTGAACAAGTGAACATACATGTGCCTGGGAGACACGCCTTATATACTCCTCGGCTGGCCGGTTCGAGGTCAATGCGGAAAAAATGCTGAAATTAAACAGCTCATAACTCGGCTTCCGCTCGATCAATTTCTTTGAAACAAAGCTCATTCTTCTTCCCTTGTCCGTGCCAGTAATCTGATATAGGTTTCATGTTTCCATCTCATCGGAAAATATTTGGTGACATATAGCCTCGACTATGATGCTCTCGTCCTACGTCACTTACCCACTTCTTGGCTGTCAAAACCTTCGAAAAGCTTCTAAGAAGGTTCGGCGCGCGCTATTCAAACATCCCAATCTGGACTTATCATCGTGGCCTGTTCCCTCAAATCTAGGCTCACGGCTTGTACCCTTCAATCTAGGCAACTGGATTTGGGCACAATACCTATACTTTTTATTATAATTATTCAATGAATTTTAGGTCACTTTTGACGAGATTATGAAGCTAGCTCTAATCCTATGCTGTAAAGAGTATGATATTGTACGGATTTGGCATAATAGTAGGGGAGGTAATTGCCTGTCACTTGTTGGTGAAATGTGAGTCTGCTGCTGGTCATGAGGAAACTGCCGAGCGAGGGGTGTGCTATAAGTGGCTTGGACAGACAATAAGGATTCTGAGAAAGGACCCCTGGTCTGAGGTGTGGCTTGAGGGACGAGCTGTAGCATTCAGACTGAGGGCACTGCTGGAGGTGATTGTCTCTCTAGACATTGAGATGACTCGTTGGGGTGTGTGTCTCTCTTGAGCTGAGTGCTTCGTGTTTCTACGGAAAGCTAAAAGCTTGAAGACTGTACGGCACCTCCGATTTGTTTTAGTATGGAGGGTACCACGTGATTGGGTTCTTGCTGTTATGCCACAATCACAGTAGGGCTAATGCCTATCAAGATAATTGTGCAACGTTGAAGAAGACCGTTAGATATAAAGGCATGGCTGACCAGTTTCAACGTGGTGTAGAAACAAACTAGACACATACGGCAGGCGACCGCATTACCGGTAATGTGAAAACCAGCTTAAATATTATTATAATATTATTTTATATCTTTTAATTGCATTTCTTGTTTGTTATTATTTGTTAATATATTATATCTTTTTAATTGCATTTCTTGTAGGCAGCTTCAGAATATAGAGTAGATTTATATTGGATAGTTACTTTTTAGTTAGATGCATGTAAACCTTTCTACGTCTCTATTCATTTATAGAAGGTTCGGTAAGTCCTATGTACGAGCCAGTCCTTTCAGAATATCTGCACACGGCGGGAGACAAGAAGAGTTTCAAAAAGGTGGATTTGTTCAATTACAGTACTAATTACGTCATTTGCTTAAATTTTAAAGAAAGGCCATTTATGAGGCAGAATATTCATTTTTATTTATTTTTGTATCTTCAAAGTTACAAATGGCTTCTCTGGGTGAAGCCATCTTGTGGCTGAAATTGAAAGATTACAAACTAAAGGACACCGTACAGGATTGGCTCCTGTCACAACCACAAGGCTTCTGGGAACAGGGAATCCTGCGGCTAGTTAAGCAATGGGACATCTGTACACAGGTTTGTAGTGAGATCCTTTCAATAACGAATAAATTGTACCCACAGTATCGTTTCGTAACTTTTCATTTGAACATCCCTCGTATTTTTTTATTTACAGTGAATATTAAAGCGTTCTGGTCCATCGGGAAAAATCACCCAAAGATACGAGGATTTGAACGTGTTCAAATAATTAACTACAGTGGTTGCGTGACTTGTGGCCCACCCTGCACAATCACGGAAGAAGGTAACAGTTGATGGAGACTTTGCCCTCTAACCAGGCCATATAGTGGAAGTACCACCGGAGTATTGACTCCACAATGGCAGACGGAAGTCTCGCCTCGCCGATGACGAGGTCAGCGAAGTCTGTCATAGGACCCACCGACTGGTCATTCCGGGCTTACAGTAGATACACCGAGAGCTCTTTGTCGCATCTGTAACCTGGTAAAAGCGGTAGACAGGAAGAATCTTCACTGGATATCAGTGGCGGCTCGCGATGTTGTAAATTGTGGGATCAAATGTGAGGAACGTGGCCTTTATCTTCTTTGTTTTTTTATGAAGAGGGTCCCAATGTGGGGTGGGAATATGCACGATTTGATAAATTGTACATATTGACTAAGGCTGCAAACAATCTACTTATTATTGCATGTCAATATGATAAAGAACAATATCATTACTGTTTTCCCATACATAAGTTTAAGAATTATAGAGAAAATCGATCAAGCGATTTTTAGCCTATTTTCAATTTTGAAAAAAATAGGCTTATGAGATCACCTTTTGTCCGTGTGTGTGTGCGTGTGTGTGTGTGTGTGTGTGTGTGTGTGTGTGAGGTGTGTGTGTGTCCCCCCCCCTAATAAAATCTAAACGGCTGGAGCGATTTCAATGAAACTCGGTAAGTTCATAGCACTATTCCCAGCGACCTCGACCGTGTCCTTTAAATTTTGTTATGTCTAACCAATCCATCATGGCGGTTGTGCGAAATATTTCACTAGCATTCAATATCTCCGAAACTGTCACCGATATCGCCCTGAAATTGTGTACGGTGATAAAGGGCACTACTAGAAGTTCACCTATGAGACTTTAATAAACCTGGTGACTACAATACCAACATGGCGGCCAAGCGAAGTTGAGACTTTTAAATAGACTTTTCTCGCGATGTAACTATCCAAACGTAATGAAACTTGGTACAGCAAATGTTTATACACATTGTAATGCACTGAAGTCTAATTTAGTTCAATTGTTTACATAACCTCAAAATGGCGGCTGTGCGAAATATTTCACTGACATTCAATATTTCCGAAACTATTACAGATATCAGCCTGCAATTTTGTACGGTGATAAAGGGTACTGATACAAGTTTACCTATGTATATTTCATAAACCTGTAAAGTACAAAACGAACATGGCGACCAAGCGAATTTGAAATATTTTAATAGACTTTTCTCGTGATTTAACTCTCTGAGCGCAGTGAAATGTGGTACAGTAAATGATTTTGCAGATTGTAATGCACTGCCATCTAATTTAATACAATTGTTTACATAACCTCAAGATGGCGGCTGTGCGAAATTTTAAAATTAAGTTTTTATTTCTTGTGTCGTAATCATGTGATCGAAGTGAAAGTTTGAATAATGAACCTAGGCGATAATTGTCCTTGAATGGTACATAACTCTATGGCATATACATATAACAATCCTAAATGGAGAGCTTCCGAAATATTTAGACGGTTCTCAATATCTATGAATGTTTTACAGCAAACAGACTGATTTTTTAAATGTTCATAGAGACTATGAACATATGTTCACCTATAGGACTTTCAGTAACCTGGTGAGCACAAATCCAACATGGCGGCGACGCGAATTATAAATATTTAAATGGACGTTTCTCGCGAATTAACTATCCGAGTGCCATGAAACATTGCACGTTAAATGCTTATACAAATGTTGATCCACTGGCATCTAATTTATTTCAATTGTTTGCATAATTACAAGATGGCTGCTGTGCGTAATTTTAAAATCTCGTTTTCACTTCTTGTGTTCTAATCATGCGATTGCAGTTTGAATACCACACGTACACAATAATCTTAATGTAATAGTACAAAAATAAAAATCCAACCTGGCGACCATCTGAAATATTTAGACGGTTCTCAACATCTACGAATCTGTTACAGCAATTAAACTGAAATTTTGTATGTTGATAGAGGCAATCAACATGAGCAGGATATATGAAAATAGGCTGTAAAGTTCCTCACGGAACTACTTGTTTGGACTATTTTCATCTATGAAAAAATCGGTTTTATGACATCACCTTTTGACATGCGTGTGTGTGTATGTGTGTGCGTTCTTGTGTGTGTGTCCCCTCCTAATTACTTCTAAACGGCTGGAGTGATTTCAATGACATTCGGTTAGGTCATAGTACTATTTTGGCCGACTCCGACCGTGCCCTTCATATTTAATTCGTCTCACCATTCCAACATGGCAGCTGTGGGAAATATTCTACTAGCATTCTATATCTCCGAAACTGTTACCCATATCACCTTGAAATTTTGTGCGGTGATAAAAGTCACTACTAGAAGTTCACCCATATGACTTTTAAAAACCTGTTAGCTACAAAACGAACATGGCGGCCAATCGAACTAGAAGCATTTAAATAGAATTTTTTCGCGATTTAACCAATTGAACTCAGTGAAACTTGGTACGGAAAATGACTATACAAATTGGAATGCAACGACATCTAATTTAGTTCTACTGTTTTCATAACCTCAAGATAGTGGCTGTACGCAATTTCAAAATTAAGTTTATATTTCTTGTGTTCTAATCATGAGATCAAAATCAACGTTTGAATAATGAACGTACACAATAATTCTCATCTAATAGTACATAACTCGATTGCCTAAATATATTAAAAACCAACATGGCGACCATCCAAAATATTTAGACGGTTCTCAATATATATTAATCCATGACAGCACACAAAATTAAATTTCGTATGTGTGTAGAGGCTATAACCATAAGTTCACCTATGGGTCGTTCAATAACCTGGTGAGCACAAATCAAACATGGCGGCGACGCGAAATTCAAATATTCATATGGACGTTTCTCGACATTTTTACCATCCAAGCGCAGTGAAACTTAGTACGGTGTGTGCTTATATAAATTGTAATCCACTGGCATCTAATTCATTTAAATTATTTTCATACCCACCAGATGAGGGCTGAGCCGATATTCTAAAATCTCGATTTTATTTCTTGTGTCCTAATCCAATCAATTGAAGTTTGCATAAAACACCTACACTATAAACTTCATATAATATTACATAACTCTAAGGCCTATATATAAAAAGATACAGTCAGTCTGAGAGACTAGTCTTTGTATCATTTCAAATGGCGCATGCTACAAATGCTACACATGTTAGAAAGGCCCAGGACTCTTTCAACAGACTCCATTACCCATTAAGTTAGGCTTCTCGCGCGGGGAACGGAAAGCGAGAGGTGCACTCTGCTGCATGACGTCACGCACTCGCCGTCTCCGTATCGCATAACGCCTGATCCCAGGAGTAAACTCTGACTCAACAGACTCCATTACTCTTTAACATAGGCTTCCAGCGCGGGGAACGGAGAGCGGGAGGTGTACTCTGCTGCATGACGTCACGCACTCGCCGTCTCTGTATCTCATAACGTCAGATCCCAGGAGTAAACTCAGACTCAAAAGACTCCATTACCCTTTAACTTAGGCTTCCAGCGCGGGGAACGGATAGCGGGAGGTGCACTCTGCTGCATGATGTCACGTTCTCGCCGTCTCCATATCGCTTAACGCCAGACCCCAGGAGTAAAATCAGACTAGGTGCATATGCACTGAACAACATGATGACGTCATACACGCCGTAACCGTAACGCATAACGGAAGACCAAAGCTTAACGATGAAGTCGACAAGTTCCCTTGAAATGGTAAAATCCAACATGGTGACCATCCGAAATATCTAGACGGTTCTCAATATCAACGAATCTATTATTTTCTTAGCCTACTTTTCACATTTTACATAAAAAAGGAAAAAGTAGACTTATGAGATCGGTCAAATGTGTGTCTGTCAGTCTGTCTTTCTGTCTGTCTGTCTGTCTGTCTGGCTGTGTGTGTGTGCCCCCCCCCCTATCAACTCCTAAACAGCTGCAGCAATCGAAACAAAATTTGATAGGAGTAAAGACCTATACCTGAATATCTCAAGGCCATATTTGAATATGATGTCAGTGCTACCAACTGCTGAAAAATCACAATTGAAATTTGAGCTCCATGTTGGATATCTAGGAAGGTATCAATGGGAGCTATTTCAAAATTGGCACACGTATAGATAATAATATTGCAGTTTAATTTCCAGGAGACTATACATGGCAGTGTTGCCAAAATAATAATAAGCCTGCTGATAGGTCCAAATTTTAAATGCATATAACTACTACAATATCAATTGGATTTCAATCAAATTTCGTATGTGCTATGTGTACATAAACAGATATGCCTGAGCGTATTCTTAAGAGCCACCGGGCTGCCAACTGTTAATAAATGCTCTCATTTTTTAAAATCCTAATACCCATATATCAGAAAGTATGCAAGCCGACGGCTTTAAACTATGCACACGTATAGTACCTGACTTTCTATATTAATTTGGAATAACTTATACAGGTCAGTGCTACCAACATGATTCTGAGCCAGCTGAGAGGTTCAAATTTAAATACATGTAACTTCTATACTGTCATTTGTATTTCAACCAAATTTCGTGTGTGCTATGTGTACCATAACAGATATGACTATGCCGATTCTTAAGAGTAACCAGGGCTGCCAACTGTTAATAAATACTGTCTCTATCTTTGTTACCCTAATAGCAATATATCAGAAAGTATGCAAGCCAATAGTATGGACTTCTGGCAGCTGCTCTCTGGTGACGAACAGAGGAATTTATCCTTTGGCCACATTGTTTATTTCCATTGGAAAAGGAGGCAAGGTTTCTCCGAAACGTATGGTTCAAATCTAAATACACACGGCATTAGCCCAAAAGCATGAATTATTTATATAATAATCCGGGCCGTGAAAGCCTTAATATGCAAACCTACGTTAACTTACTTGTTTTTGACAGACTTGGCAGAAAATTACTCGACCATCTGAAACAGACAAGGAAGAATCTACTGTAGTGTAATTCAGTGTGTAACAATAATAATATTATTAAAAGTATTCATATTTTTGACATATTGCCGTGTGAAAATAAAACAAGTAGTTCCGTGACGAACTAAAGAGCCTACATTTCTTAAAATTTATGAATTAATCTGAAATATTATGATCTATTATTGTGCCAATTTTGGATGAAATCCATTTGTTAATATATGTTACATGTATTTAAAAATTGGACTTATCAGCAGGCTTAAAAAATGTTGGCAGCACTGTCGTATATTAGTTACCCCAAATTAATTTAGAATGTTAGGTATTATACGTATGCAAAGATTAGAGCTGTTGGCTTGCATATATTCTGATTTATATATATTAGAGAAAAGACAGAGAGAGCCCTGCTGGCTCTTAAGAATACGCATATTCATATCAGTTATGGTACACAAAGCTCATATGAAATTTGGTTGCAATCCATTTGTTATTATGAAAGTTACATGCATTTTAATTTGGACCTTTCAATAAGCTTTGAATAATGTTGGCAGCACTGACGTATACTAGTTACTGCAAATTAATGTAGAAGGTCATTTACTATTTGTATGCAAAGTTTCGAGCTCTTGGTTTGCATATTTTCTGATATATTGGTTTTAGGATAAAATATAGAGAGAGCATTTATTAACAGTTGGCAGCCCTGGTTGCACTTAATAATATGCACAGTCATATCTGATATCGTACACATAGTACATACGAAATTTGGTTGAAATCCACTAGATAGTGAAGAAGTTACATGCATTTTAAAATTAAACCTATCAGCTGGCTTAAAATCATGTTGGCAACGCTGTCATGTATGGCCTCCTAGAAATTTAACTAAATTATTATTATCTATATGTGTGCCAATTTTGGAATAGCTCCAATGCATACCTTCCATGATATCAAATTTCAATTGCGATGTTTCAGCAGTTGGTAGCACTGACATCATTTTCAAATATGGCATCAAAATATTCCGGAATAGATTTTTACTCATACCAAATTTGGTTTCGATGGCTGCAGCCGATTAGGAGTTGATAGTGGGGACAGACACACAGACAGACACACATTTTCCCGGCTCGATCTCATAAGTCTACTTTTGCCTCATTTTTACAAAATGTGAAAAGTAGGCACAAAAAAAATGAATGCACCGTCTCGGCATTTGCCTGGTGTAGGATTGGGAAAGGTGCCTCCTAGCTTACAATTGAATCAGTTGGTGGAGAAAGGAACCCATGTCGCATTTTCGCATCTTTCAGGACAAGGAAAACGCTATTTTCTCAACAAATTTCAACAGTCGAATTCTGCAAATTTTGTTTATGGCTACTACCGTCGTTTTGTAATATTATAAACAGTTTTGAATTAAAATATGGCGCAAGTAAAGCCGGTGGTCCCATGTCATAGATTTATGGCATGTAAAGGAACCTTCCACTAACTACAGATGTGAGATTTGACTAACGCTCTTAAGTTCCAATGTTCGTCACCAGGAGCCGACTCCGGTGCCATCTAGTAACCAAGTTCACGACTAGTTGTCGTTGATGGTAGCATTTGGTAGCAAAAGTAGGAACTACTTGAAAATTGAATATCTGCAGTCCTTACCTGAATTACAGATAACACACACTAATACAGTCATCACAATTAACACCGGTTATCAGACAGATTCTACACACACCTAAAGTACACGGGGCTACAGGACCGCGTTGTCGCAGCCTCTAAACTGAGGAACCAACCAAAATATAGTGCAAATCAATGTCGTTGGTGGTTCGTTTCAGTTCCATGTAATTGTCACATCCCATTCTATTCTTGATGTCTTCCAAATACTTCGTCCTAGGCCGTCCTCTTCCTTTCTTTCCCAGCACTTTCCCTTCAAGAATGTTGTGTACGATGACATGTCCAATACATTTTCTTTTTCTTTTTCCCATTTCCTTCATTAAGGGGGGGGGGGGGGGGCCTACACCTTTAAGGATCAAAATTTGTAATTTTTCAATTTATTTTTTTCTACGTTAATTGATTCTTCCTCTTCAAATCACTGCTACAATTTATTTAATATGTATAATACTTTTGAAGTTATGACCGGAAACGTGCAGCGGAGTTTGGAAAAATTTCCTACACATTGGTAGCTTTGTTGCTCGTTTCCCGAAACTTTGGATTTTCAAATCCGATTCCTTAGTGACTGCCAGAGTTTTCAAGATAATGAAGTGAAATTTGTTTGTACATGTGTATCTTATAGGGAAGAAAAATATGACCTAGAACTGCTGCTGTACACGTCATAGTTTCGGTTTTAAAAATATATTCAGTGAAAAAACTTGCAAAAAAATTACACTTTAATATAAGCTTTTAAAAAAATATTTTTTTCTTCATAGATTCCAATGATTCTAGGTCAATCTCTAGCTACATCATTAGTAAATACAATGAAAAAATAATTTTTGAAATACAATGATATTTGTAAGATCACGGGTTCAAATCCGGCCGAAGTCGTCGGATTTTTAAGAGCGTTAAAAATCCCTCAGTATGCCTTCCTTCGGAGGGGAAGTAAAACCGGCGGTCCCATGTCATAGAATTATGGCATGTTAAAGAAACTTCCACTAATTACACCTGTGTGAAGCTAAATTGTATAGGTTAAGAATGTAAACAACGCTCTTAGGTCCCTACGTTCGTTGCCAAGAGCCGACTGTGGTGACGTCTGGTAGCTATGTTCAGAACTAGTAGTCGTTGACGGTGGCGTTTGGCGGCAAAAGTAGGAACTACTTGAAAATTGATCGTCTGCAGTCCTTACTTGAATTAAAACAGATACACACACTAACACAGTCATCACAATTAACACCGGTTATCAGACAGATTCTACACACACCCAAAGTACACGGGGCTGCATGACCGCATTGTCGCAGCCTCTAAACTTAAGAACCAACCAAGGATCAGTGCGCAATATGCAGCCGCCACTTTAAATGCCTAATTTGCTGAAATGCATTCGCCATATGACTTGTAAATACAAGAACATATTGGCAAAGCATAGTGTGATTGGCAGACAAAATTACAATTATTTAGTACTTTCTCTTGCTGAGGAATGAACAAGTGAAATATACATGATTTTTGTATCATTAAAGGTGTAGGTCCCCCCTCCATCTTCTGTCTTCTTTGACTTCCTTTAAGATTTTCAGGTTGTGTATTCTTTCCATCAAGCTCGTTGTTGTCAATTTCCGCCATATCCACATTGAGCACCTTCAAGTCGATTCTTTTTCAATTTCCCCCGAGTCCGACTTTCACTTCCATAGAGCAGTGTACTCCATACAAATAATTTTGCAAAGGATTTTCTTACGTGTAAATTTATTTGTTTGCTGCATAAAATGTTTTTCTTAGTCATGAATGCCTGTTTTTCCAATGCAATCCCTCCCTTCACTTCCATTAAGCATCTATTGTCTTCTGTGATTATACTACCGAGATAACAAAATTGTTTTTCACTTGTTCAATTCTCAATTTCACAATAGATAAACCGGAAAAAATGAGAAATCGATACAATGGACTTAGTTCCTTTCTCCACCGACCGATTCAATTTCATGGGGAATCTTCTTTCTTTCTTTCTTTCTTTCTTTCTTTCATTCTTCGTTTTGCCCACTTAGGGAGCACGTTTGAAATTGTTGACTCGGCTTGATGGTGTTTTCCTCTTCTTCTCCTCCCAAAATCTCCTCATGAACTCACTATGCCCCTCCTTACGTTCCTCCATCCATTTTTTCCAGTGGTCTTTTTGGCTTTTTCGGCGAAAGAGTGATTTGTAACTCGGGTTCCAAAAGTCTTGCGATTCATGATGCTATCTTCTGTAATGTGTATGTCTTTTAAGTCCTGTTTGATTTCTTCTAACCAACTGATTTTGACCTTCTTTGAATTAATTATATCAATCATTTTTTTTTTGCATATCTGGTGTTGTCCATTCTGCAGATGGGACCATAACATTTCAATCGTCTCTTACGCACGGTATCAGTGAACTTATTGATTACTTTTAATCCATATACCATTAACATAAACGGGGCCATATATTGTCCAGAGAATTGTACGTTCCTGGATTTCGATTTCACCAATTTGAGAGTGGCCTCCTAGAAATATAGTTTCGGAGGCGTACAATGCTTCCGGAAGAACAACTGTCTGGTAGTGCCGTAGTTTTGCATTTCGTGGGGAATCGTTATAACCTAAATAATAAGATGAGGGAATAATAGTTCACTTTTATGTAGCAGTTGAGGTGTTTTAATAAAGCAAATGGCATGGGAGTGCCTATAATTCACACCGGAGATGTAATGTATAATCTCTTGCATATTACATCAGATACCCGGGAGACACGCGGCTAATTAATTATCATGTGTTGGCTTCATTATCAGCTGTAACCCTCAGGGAACTAAGCGACCACCAAGTGGGGTTAGTGCTAGTCAACAGCACGGAATGTCACACCGTCTGGATTGTAAAACACCACTCTTTATTTATTGTGGTGTAGCTGCTTCTGTGGCGTAGTTGGTAGCTTGCTGAACTGCAGTGCCCAAGACAGCGGGTTCAAACCAGGCCGAAGGCGTCGGATTTTTAAGAGCGTTAAAATCTTTCAGTATGCCGTCCTTCGAAGGGGAAGTAAAGCCAGCGGTCCCATGTCATAGATTTATGGCATGTAAAAGATCCTTCCACTAAGTGAACTTGTGTGAAGGTAAATTTCTAGGTTAGATTTCGTTGAAACGCTCTATCAAGGTTCCAACGTTTACCACAACATGTCAGTGACATCTGGTAGCGAAAGTTGAAACTACTTGAAATTGAACGGAAATTGTAGCTCATCCCATGGGTGTCCGCTTGAAGCGGCTACAGACTCTGGCGAGCCGAACATGTCCTCGGACACTCCCGGCACTAAAAGCCATACGCTAAATTAATAAAACAAAATGTTCAGTAAAGAACATAACTTATAGCCTACTTTTTCCTAAATCCATGGGTATTGTTATAACTCTTTGTCCTTTTCAAGGAGTATAATTGAATGTTAGTTGTAGTAGCTTGTTGAAATACAACGTGTTATACGGATATTAAACATAAATATGAGGTGCCCTTTGCTAGTGCTACCTCTGTACAAAATTTCATTCAATTCGGTTTCACCGTGTTTGAATTGATATGGTGAATCGATTTGCATACATACATGGCCGTTATCTGCAAACTATTGGGCTGATGACCTTGTAGTTCAGTCAAACGATGCTTCTCACAAAAAGGTATGTTGTTGCAAAATTTGGTACAGATCAAATAATTAGGTTGGTCGTAATTTGATTTAAGGGGGGGTCATACAGTAGTCATGCCATGTTTAGTTAGCACTTGACAAAAATGTGATTATATCCTATATTATTTAAAGTACGACATTTAAAATGAATATTATGATATATAACATCCTAACCTATTGTTTGATATAGTAAAAATCTAAATTTAATGTAAAGTAGCCACATTATTAATTAATAAATATTGATAAAATTATTATATAATTATTAATCGCAGCCAATGATATGACAAAAAACATGTTAACTCTTTAAATATGAGCTTAATTGCTGTTTTCTTTCTTTTGAATTGAAACTGACAGAATATTATAGAGGATGAACTAAGATGAGATCTCTTAGTGCATTGAAATTAATTTGGCAGATTTTTAAAAAATATACATATAATTTTTACATTTTATTACCTGTTTATATCATTATATTAAGCCTAAATTTTGTCTCAGTTCTATTATTTTAGTTCATCCTCTATAAAATTCCTATTTGAACAACTGAGCAAACTTTCACTTAGATCAGACAAATGGTTCTTGTGATATTACGTTTCTTGTTTGAAAAAAAGAAAAGTTTTCAGGAAATCGCATGTGAAGTTGTCACACACAGTTCTAATCACAGTTCACCTTAGAAGGCTCCATTGTCATATGTTATACCCTCCTTCTGCATGTTCTTGGATTGTTCTTCCACTCTGAGTCTTCGTCTAGTCCTTCTAGCCTCCAAAGTTGGGTTTTTTACTTTTTTCAGCAGAATCTACACGTACCTTGTCAAAATTGATCAAAGCTTCCACAGTATTCTTCCCAATTTTGATTCCCAATGCCTTCAGTACGTGTAGACTACTGATAGCTCCACCATTAAAACTGGCCACTGCACTGTAGGTAGCTATTTGAACAATTTTATTACCATTGCATGATGTTTTGGGCCAAATGGGCCAAATTTTACAGTTGAATGACTCCTTTGCATTTTGGTTTCTCCCTTTTAATTAATTAATTTCACATTTCCATGATACAATTTGCAAGACAAATGTACACTTATATTATCCACTAAAGAAGAAGAATCTGCAATCCTATATGGCACGCTGTCAGTATCCTTAGAATCACTGACAGGTGACCTACCCTTTGGCCCAAGTTTCCTGGCTGATGCACTAGGCCTAAGGCTACTCGTTACGTCAATAATAACATTGCCATTATCACCCCTCTCTTCATTAGAAAAGTGATTTCCAGATATCTCCTCTTTTTCCGTCTTTCAACGTTCCCATTCTTAGGCATTATGTTCACAATTTACACAACAATGTAATAAAAGCACGTGGAAAGTTCCAAACAAACTGCTACTAATACCGCCATGGAGTGCACAACAGTAACCTTGGAAACTGAAGTTCAAAGCTTTCCACTCTCAAGGACAACTCACTAAACCATGGATACAGGCATGGCCTACGTGTACAGGGTCTTTCATATAAAGTAAGAACGCCGAGCGACGGTTTTGTCATTCGGTGCTGAAGCCGGTTTGGCCGAGCTTGTGACACATCACGGCCCCCTGCTGTAGTATTGAAAGCGCGTGCATAGTACAAACTTGACCTTGCAATAAGCGTGCAGGTGTTGTCAGTCGCCAGTATGAACCACAGCTGCTAACATGTTGAGACAGTTATCATTGCAAAATCGTTTTTTTTTGTATGTAAAATTTATTTTAATTACGATTCGGCTCGGCGGGTACGTGATGCATTTGTTCAGCAATTTCCTAATGAAGTGCCACCTTCACTAGCACAGATTCACGTAATTGCAAATAACTTTGACACTACTGGTTCAGTGCTCAATAAAAAACACAAAATAAAAAATCAGAAAAAATACAGTGGCATGACTCACTCGCGTCAGCCAAAATGTGGTTACCAGACACAATGCCTGTATAACCCAGGAAGGACGACACTTCCAGCAACTTTTATAAGGTAATATTTCATAGAGGATTGTACACACGCTTAGAGCAGGGGGCCACGGCTCGCTACAAGCTCGGTCAAGGCCACCACACTAGCGGATAACAAACCCGCCGCTTGGCGTTCTTACTTTATATGAAAGACCCTGTATACTACCCATGCAGCCAGTGTTATAAGAAATTAACGAAAAGAGAAACCACACAACCGTCTGGCGCTGTAAATTTGCATCCATTGCTACGTAGCCACGCCCATCACAACGTGCAAGTTGTCACTAAAATGCAAATATCTCTAAAACTATGAGACATTTTTACATAAAACTTCATATCTATGTATAGAAATCCTCAACCTTTCGTCTGAGATTTATTTTTAAAAATGACATTTTTTTGTATAATCTACTGTATGACCCCCCTTAAGCTTTTAACATTTGGGTGGCCGCCATTCCATTTCCGTCAAGATTGCAACGATATAAAACATGAAACTAAGTCGCCCTTTGCAAGTGCTACCTCTGTACCAAATTTTGTTCAATTCGGTTTCACCGTGTTTGAATAGATAGGGGGAATCGATTTGCACACATACATGGCCGCCATCCGCTAATTATTGGGCTGATGACTTTGTATTTCTGTCAAAATATTCTTCGTACATCAAGGTATAATGTCGCAAAGTTTGGTAGAGATCAAAATAATTAGGTTGGTCGTAATTTGATTTAAGCTTTTAACATTTGGGTGGCCGCCATTCCGTTCCCGTCAAGATTGCGACGATATAAAACATGAAACTAAGTCGCCTTTTGCTAGTGCTACCTGTGTACCAAATTTCGTTCAATTCGGTTTCACCGTGTTTGAATAGATAGGGGGAATCGATTTGCACACATACATGGCCGCCATCCGCAAATTATTGGGCTGATAACTTTGTATTTCTGTCAAAATATTCTTCGTATATAAAGGTATAATGTTGCAAAATTTGGTAGAGATCAGAAGATTAGGTTGGTCGAAATTTGATTCAAGCTTTTCCTATTTGGGTGGCTACGATTACGTTTTCCTCAAGATGGCGGCGATAGAAAACATGATACTGAGGTGCCCTTTGCTAGTGCTACCTCTGTACCAAATGTCGTTCAATTCGGTTTTACCGTGTTTGAATTGATAGGAGGGAATCATTTCGCACACATACATGGCTGCCGTCTGCAAACTGTTGGGATGATGACCTTGTAGTTTAGTCAAAAGACGCTTGTCACATAAATATGTGTTGTTGCAAAATTTGGTAGGGTTCGGATGATTAGGCTAGTCGTAATTTGAATTAATCTTTGAACATTTGGGTGGCCGCCGTTACGTTTCCGTCAAGATGGCGGCGATATAAAACATGACACTGAGGTGCCCTTTGCTATTGCTACCTCTGTACCAAATTTCGTTCAATTCGGTTTCACCGTGTTGATAGAGGGGGACCGACATTCCGAGTACACACACTCACACACACACACACACACACACACACACACACACAGACAGAAACACATTTTTTCGCCCTGTGTTGATCTCATAAGTCTACTTTCATTTTTTTTGCAAAAATCGAAAGTAGGCTAAGTACCTTGTGGTGTAGCGGCTAGCATTCTTGGTTGTCGCTCTGGAGGTCCGGGTTCGATTCTCAGTTCTGCTAAGAAATTTTAATTCTGGTGTGAAGGCTGGAACTGGGTACACTCAGGCTCGTGAGGCAAAACCATCTTGGAAGTGGTTTTCCGTGTTTTCCCCATTTCTACTCCAGGCAAATGCCCGGATGGTTCATAACTTAAGGCCATGACCGCCTCCTTCCCAATCCTCAAAATAAACACACTAGTACAGACATCACAGTGACATCAGACAGCTAACATACATGTAAGTGCATGGGGCTACATGACCGTGATGTTGCAAAGTCCCTAAAGGAATTAACAAGAAAACATTCTCAATATATTATGTCCTCACAATTTGTTGCTGTTGTTACATTTAGGGTCTTCACGACATGCAGCCCCGTGAACGTGTCTGTATGTGTTTGTGGACGTTGTCTAGTAACCTGTCTCACTGCGATGGCTGTACTTGTAATAATTGGGAGTCGGCTTTGGGTGCGACATGGCCGTAGCATTGATTAATGCTCCGTCCAGGAGTAGAAGTGGTTAACCATGAGAAACTACATCCAGGAAGTGCTGAGGTAGGATTTGAACCCAGGTCTGCCGCATCATGAAGCTAAGTAAACCCCAGCCTACAGACCAAAAATAAATATCCTGGCAGAGCCAAGAATCGATCCCAGAGCTCATAGGTGACACCCAACACTTCTGGAATAATGAATACGATTCTGATCGAAATACAGTGAAACCTCTATTAAGAGACCAGTGGCGGTTCCTTGGAAAACTGGTCTTTTAGAGGGGTGGTCTATTAATAGGGG
This sequence comes from Meconema thalassinum, assembly GCA_946902985.2. NCBI lineage: Eukaryota > Metazoa > Arthropoda > Insecta > Orthoptera > Tettigoniidae > Meconema > Meconema thalassinum. The sequence goes on along the minus strand of OX336397.1, from coordinate 103,986,444 downwards.
TAGGCAATAAAAATAAATTTATACTGCATTATTAATAAAGCAAAGTTGGAACACATACTTGATTAGATGATTACAATTTATCTGCATTGGTTCACATTTAGTACAAATTAATTACAATTAGTTATTCTCTGAGCTCTGTCATTTAAAAGAGTCACGAATTGATCTCTGTTTTAGATTAGCACGTATTTTTTAACAATTTCACTTTCTAGAATATCTCTGCGTGAGTTCGAAATTCCATTAATTTATTTTGGGTTCGAACAATCTTCTAGGAGAGCCGTTTTTTGAATTTGTTTACGTTACATAATACTTTTTCTAATGACATTGTATGCGGATGCAGTTCTGTGTCAACATGACCATTGTTTACATCATCACCCTCATCACCATCTCCAATGGGAACGCAGACGAGAAGTGCTCTTTTGAAAGAGGTCAGACTGAGAAAATGCCTGGTCTTTGGCCGGGGAGAGGGGTGGACCTTAAATAGAGGTAACAAATACATTGACCTTATGAGGTTTTAAATCGGTTCCAAGAAAAATCGGTCTTTCAGAGGGGTGGTCTTTTAATAGGAGTGGTGTTTTAGAGAGGTTTCACTGTATATCCATTTTATTTGTAGCTTATTTAAATCACGCAAACAATGGTTCTCACCTAGGCCTCTCAGTCTTGTTCGTTTTTAAATAGTGAACTTAGTTTTTTCCGTATTTTTTGTTTAAATTATAATTATTAGTTTTATTTAATTTTTTGTTTATTAATTTTCGGTCTTTTCAAATTTAGGTATCCACCTCTAAATTTTAAATTCCATTCCAAATTTGTATACTTTAATCTGTGTTAAGAGGGGCAGATGACCTCGTAGTTCAACCCCTTAACGACCTGACGCGCTGATCATGATGACTGGCTGCGTGGCTCAGCGGTAGCGCCCATGGTTGCAGGATCGAATCCAGGCACAGCCAGTTGGCATTTGAGTGCAAATACGAGAGAGCCGTGTCAGTAAATTTACTGGCACGTTAAAGATCTCCTTCGGGGCAAAATTCCAGCACCCTGGCCACAAGGGGTACCAGTTGTGACAAGGCGCAACAACAACAATAAATAACGTTAATCCAATCAAAAGTAGACACAGCCTACAGAAATTTTTGAATACAAGATTTTTCAAAAAGTACTCGTTTGATTTAAAAACTAATTTTACCTCTGAAATTGTACATTAATAATATGTCATTTTGAGCCCTGCGCGGATAAACAAAACGTTATCCGCATCCGCTGACATTCCAATAATATTCTTAATATGAGTCGTCCAGTTACAAAACTCGTTTAATCCACTTGTGAATAAGAATCATTTTCATGAGTAACGTTTCTCTGGACTTTGCCTAACATATCTTTTGTGTTTGTTGTTTTCTACTTTTTGCTTTGTGTTTTTGGATTTTGGTTTTGTGTTTGCTTTGTGCCTTTGCTTTTGAATTTGACTGTTTCCTTTTCTTTCTTGGTTTTGTGTTTGTTTTCTGCTTTTGCTTTTTTGAATTTTGCTTTTTGCGTTATGTTTCTTGTTTTCTGCTTTTTCTTTTGTTTTTGAATTTTGCTTTTTGCTTTTTTGTTTTGGTTTTGTGTTTGTTTTCTGCTTTTGCTTTTTTGAATTTTGCTTTTTGCGTTATGTTTCTTGTTTTCTGCTTTTGCTTTTGTTTTTGAATTTTGCTTTTTGCTTTTTTGTTTTGGTTTTGTGTTTGTTTTCTCCTTTTGCTTTTTTGAATTTTGCTTTTTGCTTTATGTTTCTTGTGTTCTGCTTTTACTTTTGTTTTTGAATTTTGCTTTTTGCTTTTTTGTTTTGGTTTTGTGTTTGGTTTCTGCTTTTGCTTTTTTGAATTTTGTTTTTTGCTTTACGGTATGATTCTTGTTTTCTGCTTTTTGCTTTTATTTTTGAATTTTGCTTTTTGCTTTGTGTTTCTTTTTGTATTGTTTTCTGCCTTTGCGTTTTTGAATTTTGTTTTTTGCTTTACGGTATGTTTCTTGTTTTCTGCTTTTGCTTTTGTTTTTGAATTTTTCTTTTTGCTTTTTTGTTTTGGTTTTGTGATTGGTTTCTGCTTTTGCTTTTTTGAATTTTGTTTTTTGCTTTACGGTATGTTTCTTGTTTTCTGTTTTTGCTTTTATTTTTGAATTTTGCTTTTTGCTTTGTGTTTCTTTTTGTATTGTTTTTTGCCTTTGCGTTTGTGTTTGAATTTTGCTTTTTGCTTCGTGTCTTTTGTTTTTGGTTTTGTGTTTGTTTTCTAGAAAATCAAAATAAAATAAAACAAAATAAACAAAACAAAATCAAAATAAAACAAATTAAACAAAACAAAATAAAAACGAAATCAAAATGAAACAAAAAACAATTTAAAACAAAATAAAACGAAATACAGTAACACAAAACAAAATAAAAAAGTAAAAATGTAATATAAACTAATTAAATAAATACTTTAACGACATGATTCTTATTCACAAGTGGATTAAACGAGTTTTGCAAATGGACGACTCGTTTATTAGATAATGTATAACGTAATAAGCAACACATTTAGACATTTGAGGAGAAATCCCTTCCCCTAACCAAGGCATGTGTGTATCACAAGACAATGTTGACTGAGTTTTGTCCCTCTGAGTAACAGCAAGTGAAACAGCGGGTGGTTAATTATAGCACTTACTTAGTCGTCGGATATACCCTCACAGGCAAGCGCAGGTATAAAGGACTTATTTTTAGCTGAGTCAACACTAATTGAGGGTATTGGCTTCTCTCACTTCTCTATTAATTATTCTCATACAATCCCAGCGAAAGCAAATAAGGAAATAGCAAGAAACGTGAAAGACGCAGATCTTAGCAAAAGTTAAAATTATTTTTCAAAAATCTAGATCAACATTTTATTCTAAAAACTATCCGCAAATTTACTCTAAATATTATCCGCAGGTTATCTACTATCCGCACAGCCATGTAACTATATCCGCAAGGCGACAAACTTTCCGAATATCAGCGGATATAAACTTACAAAAGAAATTACTGCCGTTCTATTTAAAAACAAAAGTTGGTCCCGATATCTCAGCCGTTAAGAAAGCAAGTTCTTTTTTGAGCCCCTTTGCACAAGAACGTTGATGTATTTAAATGATGATGATGATGATGATGATGATGACGATGATAATCGTTGTTTTAAGGGGCCTAACATCTAGGTTATCGGCCCCTAATGGTCTGGGTGATAACGAAAATGACACTGAAATGGAAACCATAACAAAAATTGAGTGAGATTGAAAATACTTACAAACTGCAATTGAAATTCAAAATACCTACACTACTAAGATGTCCTGCTCCTACATTGAAAGACTTACTAAAGAGTAATTTAGATTGTCAGCCCCTACAAAATACAATTGAGGTTGAAAATATTTGCCAAATGCAATTTAGATCGAAAAGACTTACAAAATGCAACGGAGATTGAAAATACCTACAAGAGGGGAATGTAGATGCAAACAAATCGCTAAACGGAATTTAGATACACGAGGAGTCAATTAACAGAAACAGTGCGGGAATCTTAAAGAGAAAAGGAAATATAATGAAAAGAAAACAAGAGGTCTGACCCCTCGAAGAAGGAGGGATCAGGGAAGATGAGACAAGGGCAAATTAAGGCGGGAAAGTGAAAAACTACCTAGGCCTCGGACACCATAATACCGTCGGGGTCGGAAAAGAACAAGAGTTGACCAAGGGAGGTCGACAGGAAAGAAGACGGAGAGGAGCCCGGTACAAGTAACTGGAAGCAATGCCGGACTCAGCTGGGGTCCCGTGGTCGCCAACCCACGTCCCACTAAATGTGAGCCCCTGGGGGTGATGTATTTAAAGGTTTAGAAGATATTTGAGAGGCAAATTCATGATAAAAATTAATAAATGTAAAACAAAAATAATGGAATTCAACCGAAAAATTGACGTAAAATTGGTAGGTGAATATACACTTCTGTTACTTGGGAATCAAAATGACCAGTGATGGGCGAAGCAAAGAGGATATAAAAGTGAGTTGGCACAGGAAAGAAAAATATTTCTACAGAAGAGAAATCTGTTGAAATCAAATATAGATTTAGGTAATAGGAAGTTCAGTAGAGACATCTAGGGTAGAGTCAAGTTACTCCGTGATATCAAGTAACACCGTGATAAAGCTTATTTCCTCTATCACTAATTTTTTACCAACAGATGACAGTAGAAACCAGGAATCCAGGAAGCCCTTGCGTTCTATCTTTGACCAATTCAATGAGGTTTAAAAATTATATTAACAGAGAGTTGACATTTCAACAAGTGATCCGCATCCATTGAAATCTCTGGTGAATATTTTAATTTCTTATAAACAGCTGTTTCTTCGTATAAGTTTCATTTTAACACCAGTCAGAGGTAAGATGCAGACCATTCCCATACAAAAATTACATGCATGTAGTGTTACGCATGCAAGGTGTATGAGCTTAGCAATAAATACGCTTTTCTTAGGTTGGACGCTGAAATGGCGCCAAAACGGAATAAAGAGGCTCGCTCCTAAACAGATGAAACACTTAAAGAAGCATTGAGGTCGATGAAGGAAGAAGGATGGTCAATATGCAAGGCCAGTAGACGTTTTAATAACCCGTGGAGTACACTAGAAGATTATTGCACAACAAATTCTGCCGATCCAGGAAGTGCAACCCTTGCAAAAATTGGAATGCCATTCGTTGTGTCACCTGAATTTGGAGTGAAGATAGTGTGTCAAGATAGACACAATGGATCGGTCTTGGCCTAATTTCAGATCCCAGAACAATGACGATGATGGTTGTGGTGCGTGAGGTGGCTCCCCTGGTGGATCACACCGAGAGGAAGAATGGAGCCGAATTGATTGATTATCAGTTTTGGAATGTCTGGTACCTATAATGTATATTTTATATGTGATAGGTGAGAGGAATCTGATAGTGACTAAGACTTAAAATATCTTTTATGGAATATTTTTAATATAATGTTTCTTTTTCTATAAAAAAAACCTGTGTAGTGAAATGTTTCAATATGGGCAATATGGGGTAATAGAAACTTATAGTCTACATACGATTTGACCACTTTTATTACATTAAACATTAGTTTTCAGGATTAAAAAGTACACTGAATGGAGAACACCATGTTATCACGGAGTAACTTGAATATCACGACGTTACCTACTTCTACTACCGGATTTTGTTTGTTAATACCTTGAAATAACTTATGAATATTTGTAAGATATATGCCAGAAAATGTTCCGTAGGTTATTCCTCTTTAACATGAAATGATTCGAAGTAACTGAAATCTAAAATTTTGGAAATAGTACAAAAAAAGCTTAGTATCACGGAGTTACTTAACTTTACCCTATATGTAGCTATAATATCTTATTGTTATTTCAGTCTTCAGACTTTTGACTTTTTTGATGCAGCTTTTCATACCTCCCTGGCAAGAGGTAATCGTTTCATATCTTCATAGCTACAACACCTTACATCCAAGGCAATATGTTTAACATATTCTAACCTAGGTCTAGCCCTACAGTTCTTCGTCGACCCTTCCTGCCATAACTAAGTTTGCTATTCCTGGGTGTCTTAGTATGTGTCCTACCAGCCTATCTCTTCTCTTCATTAGCAGTCGCTAGAAACATCTCTGCTCTCCCACTCGTCTTAATACCTCTTCATTTGTTACTATACCTACCCATCTGATCTTCATCATTCTCCTGTAACACCACATTTCAAACGCTTCTATTCTCCTCTTTTCTGCTGCGCCAACAGTCCAAGTTTCACTTCCATAGAGCACCATGCTCCAGACAAAGACTTACAAAAGTTACTTCCTAATACCTAAATCTATATTTGATGTCAACAGATTCCTCTTCTGTAAAAAAAAAAGCTTTTCTAGCCTGAGCCAACCCACTTTTAATATCCTCTTTGCTTTGTCCATCACTGGTTATTTTGCTTCCTAATTAACATAAGTCTCTTACTTTAGCTTTTCACCTACCAATTTGACGTCCATAGGGATTTCTGATTTTTTTAAATTTTTAACCGTCGACTTGAACCTATATGGACTGCGTGTTAACAACCACTCTCATTTCAGTGTCTGCGTTTTGTTCGTTTGCCGGCTTTAACATCTTGCCAGTATCTCTTGAGCCTATCTATCGGCTTATTCTTCCGCTCCTCTGTTAAAGGGCCTCTCTTTCTTCTGGGTTCTGCCTCCACCATAAAACCCTGATTGCTTTCACCATTCTTCTGAAGCTATTCCTGTCTTTGATTTTATCCTCCGTAATGCCCACCTATCTCATATCTTCCTCACACTCTTGAAACCATTTTAACTTGGAACCGGTCATTATTCATACGGAAGATGTGTCCATTAAACAGCAATCTTCGCTTTCTAATTGTTGTTTTTATCAGTTCCATCTTGCTGGACACTTCTTTATTTGAATTCTTTCGATCCTGTCCGTCAACCCATCTGTAGCCCAAGATTGTCCGTAGTAGCCTGCATTCTACTTAAAGTAGCTGATTGACTTGTCCTGTTCGATTCATACACAGGGTCTCCGGAGCATATGAACCTTCTGGTCTGACACAGACCTGTAATGCCTTAGTTTGGCTCCTATACTTAGCATGGTCTTATTGTATATGTTTTAAGTCAGTTGGAACGCTCACTCTAATTTCAGGATGCGGATATTGGTAGCTTCTTGTTCTAACCCATTCTCGACTCTTCGAATCTTTCCATGGATTATTTTGGCTGCATTCCATTTTTTAGCCTACTTTCGATTTTTGCAAAAAATGAAAGTAGACTTATGAGATCTACACAGGGCCAAAAATTGTATGTCTGTCTGTGTGTGTGAATGTGTGAGTGTGTGTACTCTGAATGTCTGTCCCCCTCTATCAATTCGAACACGGTGAAACCGATTTGAACGAAATTTGGTACAGAGGTAGAACTAACAAAGTGCACCTCAGTGTCATGTTTTATATCGCCGCCATCTTGACGGAAACGTAATGGAGGTACCCAAAATGTACAAAGCTTAAATCAAATTACGACTAACCTAATCATCCGATCTCTACCAAATTTTGCAACAACATATATTTATATGGTGAGCGTCTTTTGACTAAACTGCAAGGTCATCAGCCCAATAGTTTGCAGATGGCGACCATGTATGTGTGCAAATCGATTCCCCCTATCAATTCAAACACTGTAAAACCGAATTCAACGAAATTTGGTACAGGGGTAGCACTAGGAAAGGGAACCTCAAGTGTCATGTTTAATATCGCCACCATCTTGACGGAAACGGAATGGCGGCCTCTCTAATGTTAAAAGCTTAAATCAAATTACGACCAACCTGATCATTTGATCTCTACCAAATTTTGCATCAACATACCTTTTTGTGGGAAGCATCGTTTGACTGAACTACAAGGTCATCAGTCCAATAGTTTGCAGATAGCGGCCATGTATGTGTGCAAATCGATTCCCCATACCAATTCAAACACGGTGAAACCGAAGTGAGTGGCATTTTTTTTACAGAGGTAGCACTAGCAAAGGGCACCTCATATTCATGTTTAATATCAGTATAGCACGTTGTATTTCGACAAGCTACTACAAACAACATTCAATTATACTCCTTGAAAAGGACAAAGAGTTATAACAATACCCATGCTTTTAGGAGAAAGTAGGCTATATGTTCTTTACTGGACATCTTGATTTGTTTTACATTTGTTGATTTCTATCATCAATTCGTTCTTCAAGAGAGTCCTTCTTCTTTCCTAGCGTATTTCCCGCATTATTGCAGGGTCCGCTCCCTGGTTGTTGTTCGCCACTTCCTCCTACCAAGAGCATCTTCAGGTTGGAGGGCGCACACCAGTAGGTCTTCACTGATTCTATGCATCCATCGTTTCTTTAGGTGCCCACAGGGTCGATACCTTCCTTGATCGTATCGGAGGGCCGTTTTTTTTATCACGGAGTTCTCATCACTTCTAGTGACATGCCCTTACCAGCGAAGACGTGCTTCCCTCATATTGTCTTTAATTGTTGCAACACCCATTTGCTTCCTTACGTGTTCATTTCTGACATGGTCAAGTCTTGTAATACCATGGACCAACGCAGCATTTTCATTTCCATACCATGGAGTCCATTCCATTCATAAACTCATTCAAATACTGGTGGTTGGTTCTTAAGTTTAGGTGCTGCGACAACGCAGTCATGTAGCCCCGTGTTCTTTGGGTGTGTGTAGAATCTGTCTGATAACCGGTGTTAATTGTGATGGCTGTAATAGTGAGTGTATCTGTTTTATAATTCAAGTAAAGACTGCAGACTTTTGAATTTTTCAAATAGTTCCTACTTTTGCTGCCAAACGCCACCGTCAACGACTACTAGTTAAGAACTTAGCTACCAGACGCCACCGCAGTCGGCTCTTGGCAACGAACGTAGAGCGTTGTTTACATTCTTAACCTATACAATTTAGCTTCACACAGGTGTAATTAGTGGAAGGTTCTTTAACATGCCATAAATCTATGACATGGGACCGCAGGTTTTACTTCCCCTCCAAAGGAAGGCATACTGAGGGATTTTTAACGCTCTTAAAAATCGGACGACTTCGGGCGGATTTGAACCCGCGATCTTGGGCATAGAAGCTCAGCATGCTACCAACTACGCCACCGAAGCCGCCTCATTCAAATCAGGAAATGTCAGCGTTGAAATTATTAAAAACTTCACTCCTACTTTAATTTTTTTCTCTAATTTCCTTTGATGAAAAGAATGGGTGATTAGTTGCAACCTAATTAGAAGGGCTGTAAATCGCATCTCATCCCAGATTCCATTGTAATGTGTATAATGAGGAGTAGACGTACAGTACATTACATAGCCAAGCTGTCATGTTGATATTGTGTCCATTGCACTGTGGGGTATAGAACTCCCGCTCAATTAGGGCGACTCGCGATCTCTTGTCGGGAGAATTAGTCACCCGCGATGTCTCATCGATCAGCCACGAGCTCGCCTCGCCTTAGCCGAGCGGCTTGAATAGTCTGTTCGCCTTTAAAACCTCGTTCTGGAATATTTTAAACAACATGAAATACCAATAGGTATTTAATAAAATTTTTACACCTTAGTCAATAAAATTGAATTAATATACATACGGTAAATATTAATGAGAGGTATCAGTTTCGGCCATATTTTGGCCTTCTTCTGCAATTGCCTAATGTAATTACAACCAAAGCTTTGAATAGTACATTATGCAACGAGCCTATAATGGCAATGTCTTAATTACCATTATAGGCGAGTGCCATACGACTGTTTATGTTCGACGATAATTATTATAACTATTTTATGTTCGAACATAAATATTCATAAATTTCTGTCGAGATTTCTCCAGTTTTATGTACTGAACAGGGAGCATGAGACGCAGAGAATGCCTTGTATTTGACCCCACTTTGGCACTAGGCCACGCAGTGAAATTTAAATTAGAAGGCCGTGGAACTCAGCACAGATGCGATGCTATCGTTATATAATTGGTAAAACAACTGTTTCTTGAGCTGTGATTGGTGGGAGAAACTGTTTCATAATGAAAAATAGTGTTATAATGAGCCTTATTATATGATGATGATGATAATTGTTGTTTTAAGGGGCCTAACATCGAGGTTATCGGCCAGAGCCTCATTATAGTAGAGTTTTCTGACATATAATAGTCAGGGTCGAATATAATAGTACATTATGCAACGGGCTATTAATGGCTATAATTAAGACACGAGTATCTTTATAAAACGAGCGTATGGGAGTTTTATAATTTCCATACGAGTGTCTTAATTACCATTATAGGCGAGTTGCATACGACTGTTTATGTTCGACGATAATTATAACTTTATTATATGTTTCAACATAAATATTCATAAATATCTGTGCGATTCAGTTAATTCAGTTATTAGTGAACAACTGGCTTTGCTGACTGAACAGAGCGCATGCGTGGTCAAGGCACTCCGGAAGCAGAGACCATTCACTTTGCTTGACAACACAGAAATATGTTGGAGTTTGAGCGCATGCGCGAAGGTATCTTTATATAATTGGCCACACAACTGTTTCTTGAGTTCTGATTGGTGGAAGAAACTGTTTCATAATGAAAAATAGTGTTATAATGAGCCTCATTATGATACAGTTTTCCGACATATAATGTTAACATTTCGACATCGTCGAACATAAATAATATTATACTTCTTTTTAGCCTAATTTCATTCAAGAAAAATAGGCTTATGAGATCACCTTTTGTCCGTGAGTGTATGCGTGTGGGTAAGTGTGTCCCACACCCACCCCCTAATAACATCTAAACGGCTTGAGCGATTTCAAGGAAACTCACTAAGGTCATAGTACTATTTTGGCCGACCCCAATCTTGCCCTCAAATTGTATTACGTCTCTCAAATCCTACATGGTGGCTGTGCGAAATATTTCACCGGTATTCTGTATTTCCGAAACTATTACTCATATCACCCTGAAATTTTGTACAGTGATAAAAAAGGTACTACTAGACGTTCACCTATGTAACTTTCGAATACCTGTTAACTACTAAACGAACGTGGTGGCCAAGCGAAGTTGAAACATTTAAATAGACTTTTCTCGCGATTTTACCGTCCGAACGCAGTGCAATTTGGTACACCAAATATTTATACACATTGCAATGCACTGATATGTAATTTAGTTCAATGGTTTACATAACCTCAAAATGGTGGATGTGCGATATCTTAAAATAAAGTTTCTATTTCTTGTGTTCTAATTATGCGATCGAAATCAATGTTTGAATATTGAACGTACACAATAATCCTCATCTAATAGTACATAACTCTATGACCTACATATATTACAATCCAACATGGCGACTATCTGAAATATTTAGACGGTTCTCAACATTTATTAACCTATGCCAGCAATCAAACTTAAATTTTGTATGTTGATAGAGGCCTTAAACATATGGAACGTTCAATTACCTGGTGAGCGCCAATCCAACATGATGGCGACGCGAATTTCAAACATTCAAATGGACGTTTCTTGCGATTTAACCATCCAAACGCAGTGAAACTTGGTACGGCATATGCTTGTATAAATTTTAATCCACTGGTATATAATACGTTTAAATTATTTGTTTAACTACAAGATGGTGGCTGAGCTAAATTTTAAGATCTCGTTTTTATTTCTTTTGTCCTAATCATGTGAATGAATTTCGAATAAAACACCTACAGAATAATCTTCATGTAATATTATATCACGCTAAGGCCTATCCGAAATATTTAGACGGTATTCAATATCTACGATTCTATTACAGCAATCAAACTGAAAATTTGTATGTTGATAGAGGCAATTAATATAAGTAGCGGATTTATGTAGCCTGTTTATCATCAGAGGACAAACTTTGCAGTTCTGCAGCATGCCTAAGTACCTTGGGATAACACTTGATAGGTCCTTGACCTTCAAACAACATCTCACGAACGTGGCCGCAAAAGTGAAGACCCGTAATAGCATCATTCAGAAGCTTGTTGGTACCTCCTGGGGTTCCGGCGCTCAAACTTTACGATCAACTGCTCTGGCACTGTCATACTCCGTTGCTGAATACTGCTGCCCATCTTGGCTAAACAGTGTCCACTCCAAGAAGATAGATGTGCAACTTAACCAGACAATGCGACTGATTGCGGGCTGCATATGTGGCACACCCACTATATGGTTACCTGTTCTAAGTAACATCCAACCTCCAGCTCTTCGAAGATCAGAGGCTCTCCTGAAGATCTGGAAAACCACTTAGAAGAACCCCCAGCTACCCATACATATCGGTGGCTTCGGTGGCGTAGTTGGTAGCATGTTGAGCTTCTATGCCCAAGATAGCGGGTTCAAACCCGGCCGAAGCCGTCGGATTTTTTTAAGAGCGTTAAAATCCCTCAGTATGCCTTCCTTCGGAGGGGAAGTAAAGCCGGCGGTCCCATGTCTTAGATTTATGGCATGTTAATGATCTTTCCACTAATTACACCTGTGTGAAACTAAATTGGATAGGTTAAGAATGTAAACAACGCTCTTAGGTTGCTACGTTCGTTGCCAAGAGCCGACTGCGGTGGCGTCTAGTAGCTAGTTCTGAACTAGGCCTAGTAGTCGTTGACGGTGGCGTTTGGCGGCAAAAGTAGGAACTATTTGAAAATTCAAAGTTGCAGTCCCTACTTGAATTAAAAAAAAAACAGATACACACACTAATACAGTCATCACAATTAACACCGGTTATCAGACAGATTCTACACACACCCAAAGTACACGGGGCTACATGACCGCGTTGTCGCAGCCCCTAAACTAAGGAACCAACCAACCAACCCACCCATACATACTGATGTAGCAAAAGCAGATAATCAACGGTTGAATTCAAGTTAACCACCTTGGCGCTCTGCAGTACTTCTTGAAGACTCTTCATTTAACATCGCAGAAGCATGGAAAACTATGTGGGAAGAATCATCAGTATTCAATGCACATCTGATTGAAAACCCTTCCAACCGGATAGAAGGTTTCAAACTCCCCAGACGCCAATTGGGAATCATTAACCGGATCCGTACAGGACAAGGCAAATGTGGATTCCTGCTTCACAAATGGGGTTGGGTTACTTCTGCTAACTGCGATTGTGGAGCTACCCTGCAAACCATCGGACATATTGTTGGTGAATATCCGCAACGAGCGTTCCAAGGATCAGTAGGTGACATTCATCATGCATCTTCTGAGGCACTTAAGTGGATTGATGGCCTGGATTTAGAAGTTTAAAGCAAGAACTTGTGTTTATGACTAAGTATATAACTGTATATATATAACTTTATATGTAGTGTATATAACTTTTATTTTAACTCTGTATCATCATACGATAAATAAATAATAATCATCTCCTGATGATTGCAGTACATTTGCATTTGTCTGTTGGCACAGACTAGAGTAAAATGTAGCTTTCCATTAATGCTCCAATCTTATTCATGGCTGTGATTATATGGAAGCTACTGAGGTATGAGTGGTGGTGAGAAATGGGCTCAAGGAGAAACTAGTGTTTGTGTGTAGTGTAAAAGGTTCTACTCATAGGGTCAGTGCTATTGTTCTGACTCAGTGAGGAAAGCAATGGCAAACTACCTCACTCCTTATCTTGCCTAGTACGCATCATTATAGTGCTACCTATGGTGATACTTTTAGAGGATCCAACCAGCCTCTGGGCTGACTACCTAAAAGACAGACAGGGGTTTAATGAAAATAGGCTATTTAGTTCTTCACAGAACTACTTGCTCTTTCTGTGAACAATTTATAAAAATAGTTAAGAAGAGATCTGTAACAAATGTGAGCTTTAATTTGATGATTATAATATCGTATGGCCTCGGTTGCCGGGTGCAAGCTTTGTTATTTGACACCCAGAGGGTAGCTGAATGTCGAATTTCGTTGTTCCTTGAAGCACTATGAAAGTCAAGGAGGTTAGATATCTAAGCTCATTGAACACTATAGCGCTTTCTGGTAGAGAAATGAGGAACTTTGTGTTGGAGGAGACTCACGATATTAATTTTTGCCATTATGAACACGGCATACTGAATTCAAAAGGGTTCTTTGACATGCCAACATCGTATGACATGGTGTCGTAATTTTTTCCGCCTTTCAAAAATCACTTACCACGGCCAGGAGCGAACCTGCAAGCTTGGGGTTAGTAGACCGACACGTTGCCCACTCACCCACCGTGGCAAGCTTTAATTTGATGATTATATAAAATGACTAGCATTAGTGCCCGGCTTCGCCCGGTGGATTTATTTGTTTTATGGATGAAAATGTATACTACTACATAACTGGAGCGCTCAAGGATAAGGATCGGAAAGCACCAACGTTATTGTAGCTGATAACCTCAGTATACTGCACCTACACCATCGCCCTTATACAGAGGCATACTATTGTCACGATGATAACTGTTTTAAGGGGCCTAAAATCCTTTTGCACTAATTACTCCCCGTGACTGCAATTTATAAGCAGCACGCAATTCTGCACAAGAATACTGGTAGGGGCGACGTGATGCAGCCCGCATTGCCAGACAACAATAGACTTATGTGTTATTGAAGTTGTTCAGGAGCGCTTGTGCTTCCGACTTACTGAACAAAATGCAATCTTTAAGTTTACCTGAGAGGTGTAGCTTAATGCTACATAGCCTTAACTATTCCTCTTGAATCTGGCTATCATATACAAAAAGAATTTTTCGAATACGACTGGTAGTTCCAGAGATTATCGCGTTTGATCACACAAACACACAATAGTACATTATGCAACGAGCCTATAATGGCTATAATTAAGACACGAGTATTTTTATAAAACGAGCGTATGCGAGTTTTATAATTTCCATACGAGTGTCTTAATTACCATTATAGGCGAGTTGCATACGACTGTTTATGTTCGACGATAATTATAACTTTATTATATGTTTTAACATAAATATTCATAAATATCTGTTCAGTCACTACAGTAGAATGTTGTGATCGGGTGCTGCGGTGGGTAGTATATCTCTCTTGCCCAAGCTCTCTGGACAACCGACGCATGCGCTCTGTGTGCTTCAATACCATATGTTCAGATTGCACACCTTATTCAGTAAAACTGTCACTGAAGTCGTGTCAAAACCACGCGCTGTGTAGAAATTGGTTTTGGGGATATTAAGGTACCGGTACAGTGCTATTTCTTGTCTCATATTCGCCAGTTTATTTACGCGAACATATGGACGGTGCGCATTCCATGTCGGTAATTTATTATAGTTCGATGTTGTGTTTATGTCCGACATGTTGGATTTTGAGTGCATACGCGAAGGTATCGTTACCTAATAGGTCAATGAACGAGCTCTGATTGGCTGGAGAAACTGTATCATAATGAAAAACGGTGTTATAATGACCATAATTATGATACAGTTTTCTAACACATAATAGTGAGGGTCGAACATAAACAAACTCTTTAGCTTTATTATATTAGTATAGATTTGATGAGCATAGTCAGATTCATAACAGTACCAAACTTACAGTGACACCCCCAGACAATCTCTGCCCTTCATCATCATCATTGTATCTGCCTGATGGCAGGTTTCCTCATGGTCGGTCTCTCCATCTTATCCGGTCTTCAGCAGCACGTTTCATGAGCTCATAAGATTTATCAATCTTGATGGAATCCATCATCTGAGACCTTCTTCTTCCTCTTCGGATTTTCCCTGAGACTGTCCCTTCTTGGGGCAGACGAATCGTAGTTCCGCCCCTTAAATCAACAATAACTAACTAACTAACTAACTGTCCCTTCTAATGCACTTTCCACCAAACAGGTTTTTTATTGAACTCTGTACAGCATGAACCTTACATATTATTGTTAACAAAGATTCTAGTTTATATCACAGTCTTTATTCCAGAAAATGTTGGGTCAAATAACCATGATAT
Source organism: Meconema thalassinum (assembly GCA_946902985.2). NCBI lineage: Eukaryota > Metazoa > Arthropoda > Insecta > Orthoptera > Tettigoniidae > Meconema > Meconema thalassinum. Next base: position 103,971,044 of record OX336397.1, on the reverse strand, counting down.
TACTAGACTTAATAATAATAATAATTTATAACTTGGAAAATTTGGAAAATAAGGATAAGGTGAAGAGACCGACCATCAGGCAGATAAACTGATGATGACCTCCAAATATGCTCTGGTTGGCTAGTTCTTGCACTGTGACCCTTAATGGTAAGCCTCTGAGGGGTTTGGATCGTATCCAGTTCATCTGTATTCTCCATCTTTCTGGGTTTCCACCCACGCAAGGTAGGTCGTTGGTCAAATCACTAGCCCCCACAAGGCCAGGGTTCGATAAGTCGATCTAGCGTAAGAACACTTGAATTGTTGTAGCGTGGGCGGCTACTCGATAACCCAAGGAACCTCTAAGCTCTGCATCTTAACCTGATATATCGCTCAGTGTTACTAACATCACGATGGTCAAGGATCTATTAAGCTCAATGACTTAAATGTACGAGGAAGGTTCTTACACTTGGTAATGAAAGAATCGAAAGGGTTTCATCATATAAATATTTAGGATGTCAAATCAATGATAACTGGGACTTAAGTCAAGAAATTCGCAGTAGAATTGAGCTGGCCAGAAGTTCTTTCATGAAAATGAGACAAGTTTTCACCAGCCGTGAATTAAGTCTGTCATTACGCACCCGACTGCTTCGATGATACGTTTTTAGTGTCCTGCTTTATGGAGTTGAATCATGGACACTTACTGAGGTTTTAAGTAAGAAACTGATAGCATTTGAAATGTGGACGTATCGCAGTACTTTAAGGATATCGTGGACAGCTAAAGTCACAAATGTGGAAGTACTGCGGCGTATGAACAAAGATTCGGAAATTCTCAGTATCATCAAAAGGAGAAAACTAGAATACTTTGGTCATTTCATGCGCAACAACAAATACCACCTCTTGCAATTTATTATCCAAGGGAAGATTGATGGTATTAGGGGTCCAGGACGCAGATAAATATCCCGGCTAAAGAACTTGAGACAGTGGTTTGGACTTACTACAGTGTCACTGTTTAGAACAGCTATGGACAAACAGCAGATCATGCTATTGATAGACAATGTTCTTGGAGGACGAGGCACTTGAAGAAGAAGAAGGAGAAGGTTACGAAATAAAGTTTCGTCATTCTTTCTCTCAGACCCTTTATTGCCAACCTGACATACACCATGGCATCATGAACTATACTGTCTCTCTCTGGTTAACAGCGGTGAGGCTGGTTGGCAGCAGATCGCCATTCTTCCCATCTCACAGTATGAGCCACAACTCATATCTTCCAGTATTTAGCTCATGTACTCCAGTCTGGGTCTTCCTCTATAATTCTTCCCGTCTACTGTTCCCTGGATTTTAAGCTTAAGCAGTCCATTGTGTCGCAGTATGTGGCCCACGAGGTGCTTCTGTCTACTTTTTAAATATATAAGGACGCATCTTCTCTCTCCCACTCTTCTAAAGACTACCTCATTGGTGACCATTTCTTTCCAGCAGCCTTTCATAATCTTTCTATAGCACCAGGTTTCAAATGCTAGTAGTCGTTTCCTCTCTCTCTCTCCTATTGTCCAAGATTCGCTGCCATATAGCGCGACGATTCATACATGGGTCTTGAACATGTGTTTCCTCACATTAAGACTTGGGTCAATTGCAGTAAATACTAAATAGGTTCTTCATTTTATGGAAAGCGTTCTAGGCTTGGGCAATCCTACTTAACTATACACATTGCACTATTTTTTGATATACTCTAGTTGCCACCGACATTGAGACAAGGAAAGGAAGGAAGCTTTTAGTTTCACGTGACCGTTGATCGTGCGATGACGAGCCTCGGAACCTCCTTTTTACGTGGAATCCGAACCACAGAACATGGCATTTCACTTCGAAAATCTCACATGCATTGACCGGGAATCGAACCCAGTCCACCTTGGTGAGTGGCCAACAGCTTGACCGCTGGGCCACCACGCCCCTGACATTGAGGCGCTTGCCGTAGCGTGCAATCAGTTTGAAGAAACCTCTCCGGTAAATCTCTGTGCCCTACGATGCAAGGAATTGTCACACAGCCTGCTGCATCTCAGCATTGGGATGAAACTGACGTCACGAGAATGCATGGGGCATGTGATGGGTCCAGACACAACCAATACACCGTTATGTTCCTTTCCACTAACACCATGTCCTGTACTCAAGCAATATTGTTTATAATCGAGGATGTGGAGGGACGTCCACTTCGATGTTCATCCTCCACACTCTGACGTCCTTCACTGAACATGGAACACCAGTGATCGACCATTTGACGATACATGACCGCTTCACCATACACGGTCTGTAGGCTGACACACTAGTCCCAAGTGCCCATTCATACCGGATAACAGTACGCAATTCCATTAGCGACCACGTTGTCAGTACACATATGTGTGTAATCGTGAATTGTACTCAAATGATATCGAGCACACCAGTCTGCTGCTCCTCTTTCTTCGTCGGCACTCAGCGCATGCGTCATTCCCCTTCCTTCCGTCGTTAAACCAGCCACAGGTGTTGATTCTAATGACGATTGTTTGCGTCACCTGGTGTGCTATCTGCTTGTGTAATAAAATTACGAAACTGACTTATAATCATTTTATGTTCGACGCTGTCAAAATGTACATATTATATGTCAGAAAACTGTATCATAATGAGGGTCATTATAACACTATTTTTCATTATGAAACAGTTTCTCCCACCAATCAGAGCTCAAGCAACAGTTGTGTGACCAATTAGGTAAGGATAGCATCGCACCAGCGCTAACTTCCACGGCCTCCTATTTTAAATTTCAGTGAGTGGCGAGTGTCATAGTGGGGTATTTGAGAAAGTCATGGACAAATGCAAGGCATTCTCTGCTTCTCATGCGCTCTGTTCAGTACATAAAACTAGTGAAATCTCGACAGATATTTATGAATATTTATGTTCGAACATAACATAGTTATAATTATCGTCGAAATAAACAGTCGTATCCAACTCGCCTTTAATGGTAATTAAGACACTCGTATGGAAATTAAAAAACTCGCTTCGCTCGTTTTATAAACATACTCGTGTCTTAATTATAGCCATTATAGGCTCGCTGCATAATGTACTATTAATGAAAGGTTGAAAACCCTTGACATCAAAATATGACCTGTATGTAGGCTACATGCTGAGTATATGAAGTTTCCAAAATATGTTCGGTATAACGATAATAATAATAATATCGTATGGCCTCGGGTGCCGGGAGCAAGCTTCATTATTTGCGCCCAAAGGGAAGCTTGCATGCCGAATTTTGTTGTTCCTTGGAGCGCTATGAAAGTTAAGGAGGATATATATCTAAGCTCTTTGTCACTATAGCGCTTTCTAGTCGAGAAAAGAGGAACTTTTGTGTTGACGAAAAATCCCGAAATTAATATTGCCATAATGAACACGGCCTAACTGAATTCAAACGGGTTGATTAACATGCCATCAACGTATGATATGCGTGTCGTGATTTTTGTTGCCTTTCAAAAATCACTTACCACGACCAGGAGTGAACCTGCAAGCTTGGGGTTGGTAGTCCGACACGATAACCACCCACCCACCGTAGCAAAGCGATATTTTAGGTGATAAAACTATTCCTTTTTTGAATCACTATCATGTAAATTATTATATTGGTGGCTTCGGTGGCGTAGTTGGTAGCATGCTGAGCTTCTATGCCCAGGATCGCGGGTTCAAACCCGGCCGAAGTTTTCGGATTCTTTATGAACGTTAAAAACTCCTCAGTATGCCTTCCTTCGGAGGGGAAGTAAAGCCTGTGGGCCCATGTCATAAATTTATGGCATGTAAAAGAACCTTCCACTAACTAAAACTGTGTTAAGCTAAATTTGTAGGTTAGATTTGATTAACACTCATTAAGTTCCAACGTAAGTCGCCTCCGTAGCGTAGCGGTCAGCATGGTTAGCTGCCTCCCCGGAGGTCCTGGGTTCGATTCCCGGCTCTGCCACGAAATTTGAAAAGTGGTATGAGGACTGGAACGAGGTTTACTAAGCCTCGGGTGCCCCAAATGAGTAGAGGGGGTTCGATCCCCACTCAGCCATCCTCGAAGTGGTTTTTCGTGGTTTCCCACTTCGTCTTCGGGCAAATGCCGGGATGGTACTGTCCCCGATAATCCGGATAGTAGGCTGTCAGAAATCCGCCCCCTCAATCGGATTGCCAATAATCAATCGCACCGGCACAGCTACATCAATGAAAATGGTACTGACAGATACTACCGAGATTAGAGCACAGTAGTTAACATGAAATTATTGTGGAACACACCAAAATATACGGGGGTTCATACTTACCTTTTACTTACCTATTCAATTTAATCTCGGGTCTGGGTTTTCAACTGGATCACTTAATAGTATGCCCTCACAATAACCTCCACCACGATATTTAAAATGAACCAAGTCGGAAACAAGAAAATTTAAACTGCACAATAATTTATTTCACATAAAGAAAATAATTTAACAAAATTTAACAACAAAATTTACGTGGCAATCAGAAGCCATTGTCAATACAACCATGTCCTCCTGTAGGACTTGTAGACTTTACATACAAAATTTCAGCTTTCTCTAGCTCAAAAGAACGTAATAATAACAATTCACTTTGGAATGGATAAGGGAGCTGGGACGAGACATATAGCAATTGTTTCCTTGTTCATGAACTTCACATTTTATTTATAACCGCAAGGCTGCTATGTAGATGACCTTGGCCTCTATCATACAGTTATCTGGCCACCTGCGATACACCCTGCACCATGCCGCATGCTTGCATCGTCAAATGGACACACCTGTCCAGCCAATGTTAGCATATGCTAGTTACATCAGAGCCTAGCTCCTTTTCAACACTTTAAATGTTCACATCTCAACTCAAATATTATCACGCAAATCTTTTAAATGCTCCGTTCAAATACCAATGGATTACTCTAATAATCCCAAATCTTGTTTAATTGTATAATCCAATTGTTTAACTAGCGTTGTTTAGAGTATAATAACGAAAACGCTTAATGTTTGTAACAAAAAGTTCATTAATTATTTATAACATTTTAAATTGTTTATAGCAATGTCAAACGACAATTGAAAAATTTATACACGCCTCTATTAATCCCGTTCGTTTCAAATTATTATTAAAGATATTTACATAGTTATTTACATTATTTATATTATTTATATTAGAAATACATTAAACCACACGTTTATCCGGTTGATAATTACCCAAATCGTGGTGATATAATCGACCTATGAAGGTTAGTTATATTTAAATTTTATATTCAGGTTTAATAAGATTTAATAATAATTATTTGTGACGGTAACCTCCATTCAAAATCGTTATCTCAAATTATTTAAACACTCTTGTTAATTTTAACAGTAACTTCACATGAATAATTTTCAATGGACCTGAACAATATACTCAGCGGAAAAATACCTCGCTCAAAACGCACAAAATTGCACCAAAATTGGCCCATAATTCATCATATATCTCATTATAAATGGCATCAAAATCTTCCACAATACACACAAAAAAAACCTCCACTTATAAATTCATCATCTTCATCAATATTACTGTGGGAACCTCCTTCACTTATTACAGGGCATTATTCATCAGCGACTTTTACACGTCCACTGAACTAACGATTATACATCCATAGTTCCTCTTTAAAAATTCTTATATTCATCAATTGTATCAAAAACTGTTATTATATTTAACCCTCGTGGGTTTCATTCATGAATCGATATGAAGTAAAAATTTGCCAATCACAAATAAATTTAATAGCAAATACGATTAGACACGCCTCCCTGGTCTATCAAAATTGAGATTAATATCATCAAAGTATCGCAGTATAAAAATACTATCTTCAATCAAAGTTCATCTAAACTGCATAAATAGTCGAATAGAATACAATTAGACTGTGGACTGCCAACATTATTGTTCCAAACTACAATTGAGAAAAACTCCTATCAAATGTTCATTACTATAGTGTACTCAAAAAATAGTACTCAAAGTTCATATTTCATAAAACTGTCTATAATGCAATGGTATTTCAGAATTGACGATAAATGTCTATGTTGCAATCATGTTCATAAAACGACTAGTATTTCTAAGATCGTCGATAAAGTAGTAGATTCTAACGCTCTAAAATCTTTTAATCATTCTTCTTTCTTGAGGATGACAGAAAATTGGTCAAAGTAATTTACTGAATAGAATTACTTTAATAAAAAGACACGCTGTCTGAATTCAAATTTGCCATAGAAAATCGTTAACTTTACAGTCAAATCGTGACTACAAAAATATGCAAATTACTGGAAAAATATATATTATCAGTCTCAACTGATCCAACATTATTTAAATATGCCAATGACATAATAATGTCTCAATAAATCGTAGAAAAAAGGCATACATCAGCAAAGTGTACAGAAATATCAAGCAAGAATATGGGGCAAAATATATGGGACAGAAAATATGGGAAAAATGGTTGCTCAGATATCGCTAAATGGCTCAAATAAATCAAGAAACATTCACGACTACCTTATCTGTTGATTGAAGTTCTAGAGGAAAATTTCCAAAGAAGACTGCTGTTGGTTCCATTTCACCACCGTAAAGATGTGCTCCGACCTCGAACCTGGAACCTGCGCCCTCGGAGAATAGAACAGCTTCCTCCTCCGGAAATTGGACTGCTCCGTGTAGACGATAGACATCCTTCTGGCAAAACTCTTCTTTGTGAGCCGGGTCCACCCTGGCCTCTCTTGATAGTTCCCTGAAGTTCTGGTAGAAATTCGCCATGAAGTCTATTGCAATTATTTCCGCAGAAATGTTCATAATTGTGGAGCATGAAGATATTTCCACTGCCATTTGATGTAATTCAGCGATGGATTACGATGCATGAGTGTAGTTGGATGTTCACTACATGCTCGCTTTTGTAGAATGCCGATTAACGAAGTTCCATGCTGCTATTTCACTCCATTGATGTATGTCCCAATTGCATTAAAGTTTTAGTCTTCCATCTCCACTTCCGTTATAATAATAGTCGAAAGTACTGCCAGATTATATTGTTCCATTGTAGAATGTAGCGTTGTATCACCAAATGTAATCTTCAGTATCACGGTTGCAATACAAGTGTCAGCCGTAGCGTAGAATGTGGTATTATAAAAGTGCTTCTCTGGTGTCGAGAAAATCACTTTTGTCTGCAGTCTTAAAATGCGAATATCTTCCAAAGTATAAAAGTGAAAATGTTCAACTTTCGTCCACGCCTCAATATTGTAATGCACAATTGAATTAGCATAAATGCAGTAGCTAACTCTTGATAGATAATCTTGTAGACTCGTTTATGTGTGCGCTCCAACTTCGCCTAGTTTCAGTAACCGTAAAATTGTACTGCTGCACGCTCCGTGCTTGTTCGATGCTGTGGGCTCTTACCACACGTGCTAATGACGACTTGCTTCACTTCAGAACTCGAAGTCTGACAATATGAGAATCAGAAAAATGAGCCATGAGAGCCATGAGAACTTGAGAACTTGAGAACTTGCTCTCTGCTGTGCAAGGCCTTTTATCAACTTCTTAAGGGGCGTATCCATCCCTTCCATAGCTTGTTCCTCCGTCATTGCTAGAAGTTCTAACTTTGGCTATACTTGACGGATTTTCAAATTTCAAAAACTCATAATTAATTTCTTCAAAATTCCAAATCAATGCCATAACTGAAAATAGATTTCCACAATTCTGCATGCCAAAAGTAATTAAATATGGTAGTTTTCAGTAATCTCCGTCTCCCTCCAAGCTATCATTCATTGGTTCGAGCCTCTCCTCCAATAGCGTAACTTCTTCCTCAGCACAATTCCTTGCTTCCTGCGACTGCGTCGTAATTATCAGATCTTTCTCGAACAAAATCATGACGTCACCAAGAATCTCAGCTCATCCAGCCTACTTGCATGAAGTCTGCGTCATCCGTGCCTACGTCATGAATATACACATCACAACTATGACAGCCATAACTTTATTCACATATGCCAATACATCCACCGTGGTCTCAGTATAATTCAATTTACGGGGGCAGTACCTACCTCCTTCCTGCTTCCTTGCCTATCCATCCCAATCTTCCCCTCCCTTCCCATTCCTCTGGGCGAGGTGCTGATCACACCTCCTCAGTTGTATCCACTCCGACCAGATGTTCCCAGCTCTAAGACACTGCCCGTAGAGGCGGTAGTGGTGAATCCCTCGTTGAGTCCGTGGGTTCCACCAACCTGGAGGGTAAAATCGATTTTAAAATGTTCCAACGTTCGCCGCCAGGTGCTGGATGCGGTGGCATCTAGTAGCCAAGATTGTTGTTTGGTGTCGTTGACGATAGAATTTGGTAGAAAAGTTGGAACTACTTGAAATTGATCGTCTGCAGTCCTTACCTGAATTACAGATAACACACACTAATACAGCCATCTCAACACCGGTTATCAGACAAATTCTACACACACCCAAAATACATGGGGCTACATGCCCGCGTTGTCGCAGCCCTTAAACTGAGGAACCAACCAACGAATTTCAGATTTAAAGCAACAAAATCCCCCATCTACCGTATTATTAATTATTATACTCGAAAGAAATTAATTAAATTAAGTTAGGACGTATTCAGTTATAATCTATGATAGCATGCACGAAGTAGTAGGTACAATGCCCCAGTGATTGGGCACGTGCGGATAACAGCACTCAGCTGTTTGTGAGGCACCCTGTACTTGCTTTGTTATGTTTCTTTTGATATGTTTCTTTATTGTTGGTCGCTCTCTCTCTCATTCTAATTTCACACCTCCTAGGGGGGCGCCTATGGGGCGCGACGAGGCGCCCAAGCGACGACACGGCTAATTAGTACTTCCCAGCTGTTAGCTCGTGTGTCTAGAGAATGATCACTTTAAGAGCTGACCCAGAAATATCACAGGCTCTAACACAGTCATCTACTCGAGGGTCACATTTTTAGCCTATTTTCAATTTTGAAAAAATAGGCTTATGAGATCACCTTTTGTCCGTGTGTGTGTGCGCGCGTGTGTGTGTGTGTGTGTGTGTGTGTGTGAGAGAGAGGTGTGTGTGGGTGTCCCTAATAAAATCTAAATGGCTGGAGCGATTTCAATGAAACTCGGTAAGTTCATAGCACTATTCCCGGCGACCTCGACCGTGCCCTTCAAATTTTGTTACGTCTCACCAATCCAACATGGCGGCTGTACGAAATATTTCACTAGCATTCAATATCTCCGAAACTATTACCGATATCGCCCTGAAATTGTGTACGGTGATAAAAGGCACTACTGGAAGTTCACCTATGACACTTTCAAAATCCTGGTGACTACAAAACCAACATGGCGGCCAAGCGAAGTGTAAATATTTAAATGGACGTTTCTCGCGAATTAACTATCCGAGTGCCATGAAACGTTGCACGTTAAATGCTTATACAAGTGTTGATCCATTGGCATCTAATTTATTTCAATTGTTTGCATAATCACAAGATGGCTGCTGTGCGTAATTTTAGAATCTCGTTTTTACTTCTTGTGTTCTAATCATACGATTGCAGTTTGAATACCACACGTACACAATAATCTTAATGTAATAGTACAAAAATAAAAATCCAACCTGGCAACCATCTGAAATATTTAGACGGTTCTCAATATCTACGAATCTGTTACAGCAATTAAACTGAAATTTTGTATGTTGATAGAGGCAATTAACATGAGCTGGATATATGAAAATAGGCTGTATAGTTCTTCACGGAACTACTTGTAACTTTTAGAATGATCGGCATGGATGCTATGTACAAACAGGATATGGAAAGGTAATGCCATTTCTTGAAACAAAGTCTTCCGATTCAATTACACTAACCAACAGTGAAAATGCTTCCGAAACAAAAACAGTCATTTCTATTTTATTCGAACATGGGAAATACGATGATGGCATTTAAAATGCTGAGTTAGCTCTATGTTCTGAGATATAACGATATTTCATTAAATGCTAGAGATTTAGAGGGGCTTTCGAAAAGTACTAGGGATTTTTAATATTAAATGAATTGTAGATTAGCAATCCTTAGTACAGGTATCCTGAGTCATTGACAGCCGTAGTTTGTTTATTGTTCGTGAATAACCTTTGTTTTCTTCTTCTTCTTATGGGACAGCAGGGATAAGTTTTCACATTACAACAGAAAGGTCTAGCCTTCTAGAGAAACTTTGTGCCCTGTGGGAAAATAGTAATTTACCTGAACATAGAGTGAATTAAAGCAATTGTTACTTCTGTTGTGTACAGATATCATACTAAAATATTATTGGTTTTTGCTACAGAAGTACATGTATCACAAGTACAGTAGTGTATCTAAAATACTATAGCTAATAAACAAATTCTAAGGTAATATTAGGGTTTTCTGACCCAAATTTAGTAAAATACTTGTATTTTTGTAAACGAAGCAAATAAAAAATTATTTTCGTCTGCTAGTATTATATAAGATATCGCGATACGTACGTGTCAAAGGGAAATTGTTAGTGTAGTCGATGACGTCATGCATGACGTGCGGACGTTGATGTTCATATGTTTGATGCTTTGCCTTGAATTGCCGCCATTTTGTCTGCTGAGTGTGGTTTCAAACAGTGCGCCGTTAGATGCTGATGTAGTGGCATACAGTATGTTCAAGTGAGACGTGTGGTGGAGAGTTGCAAATCTTCATAAATTACTTTTAGTTCTTCAATTTAAATGAAATGTCGCACTGTACTCCTGTAATCCCATCGTGAGACAAGGTTAGACGACTGTCTGGGCTAAACCATTTGTCGCTACTAGGTTAGACGACTGTTCTGGATAAACCATTGGTCGCTACTAGGTTAGACGATGGTCTGGATAAACCATTGGTCGCTACTAGGCTAGACAACTGTTCTGGATAAACAATTGGTCGCTACTAGGTTAGACGATGGTCTGGATAAACCATTGGTCGCTACTAGGTTACACGATGGTCTGGATAAACCATTGTTCGCTACTAGGTTAGACGACTGTTCTGAATAAATCATTGGTCGCTACTGGGTTAGACGATGGTCTGGATATACCATTGGTCGCTACTAGGTTAGACGACTGTTCTGGATAAACCATTATTCGCTACTGGGTTAGACGATGGTCTGGATAAACCATTGGTCGCTACTAGGTTAGATGACTGTTCTGGATAAACCATTGGTCGCTACTAGGTTAGACGATGGTCTGGATAAACCATTAGTTGCTACTAGGTTAGACGAAGGTCTGGACAAAACCATTGGTCGCAACTGTGTTAGATGACTGTATGGTCGAAACCAATGGTTGCTACTACGTTAGACAACTGTCTGGTCGAAACCATTGGTCGCTACTAGGTCAGGCGACCATCTGGGCGAAACCATTGGTCGCTACTACGTTAGATGACTGTCTGGTCGAAACCATTGGTCGCTACTAGGTTAGGCGACCGTCTGGGCGAAACCATAGGTCACTACTACGTTAGACGATTGTCTGGACGAAACCATTGGTCGCTACTACGTTAGACGATGGTCTGGACGAAACCATTGCTCGCTACTAGGTTAGACGACTGTCTGGGCTAAACCGTTTGTCGCTACTAGATTAGACGGCTGTCTTGTCGGAACCATTGGTCGCTACTAGGTTAGACGACTGTCTGGACGAAAATTACTGATTGTACTACAAGCAATTTCGTCCGCGGCGTAACCCCAAGTTAGGTTTGTGTATGTATGTATGTATGCCCCGTATGCATTCATATACCATTCATCCGATTACGATGGAACTTTGGTGAGTTGTGGTGTACACTATTGCAAAGGATTTTGACTTAGTAAATCCATATTTCCATTTATAGCGCACGAGTAGATTCAACAAATGAGTGATGGCGCGCGAATCGTTTCAACAAAGTCCCGTATGAGTTCATGTACCATTCATCCGATTGCGATGAAAATTTTGTGAGTTGTTGTGCACGCTTCCACGAATGATTCTGATTTAATGAATCCACTTTACATAAGGTGCCGCCCGTGTCGTTGCAACAAATCAGATTTGGCCCGCGAATCGTTTATACAAATGAACTTTGTTTAGTTGTCATGTGCGCGCCCTTGTAAGGTTTTGAATTATTAAATACAATTTAACTTTGGTCAGCTGTTGTGCACGCCCGTGAATGTTTGTGAATTAGTAAAATCATTTTACAACAGGTGGCGCGCGAGTCGTTTCAATAAGAGTATATTTCATACAGTTTGAAGGCAGTTAACGGAAAAGGAAAAGAAATTATGTATCCAAAAGCACAACCAAAAAAAAACATTAAAACGCCATTTTACAATAGGTGGCGCGCGAGTCATTTCAACAAGAGTGTATTTCACACATCGTGAAGGCAGTTAGCGGGAAAGGAAAACAAAATATTGGGTAACCAAAAACAAATCAACAAAAAAAATCCTCTCGGCAGGCCGGAAGGCGGAGGTAGATTTCACCGGGCAAACTAGGGGATAGGCTATAATAGGCAAAATATGCAGGTTTTCGTAGGAGGATCAGACCTCATTGATTGCAAGAAAGTATTTTACATTTGGAGGTTAATTAACTTTTTTTTTCGTTTTTGTATGCATATTTTTATCATTATTTATTGTCTTATGGTGATGGTAACCTTCTTGTCATTTGGGGTTCATTTTTAGCCTACTATTCACATTTTGCAAAAATGAGGAAAAAGTAGACTTATGAGATCGGGCAAATGTGTGTCTGTCTGTCTGTCTGTCCTTCTGTCTGTCTGTCTGTCTGTCCGTCTGTCTGTCTGGCTGTGTGTGTGCCCCCCCCCCTATCAACTCCTAAACGGCTGGAGCAATCGAAACAAAATTTGGTAGGAGTAAAGATCTATACCTGAATATCTCACAGCCTTATTTGAAAATGATGTCAGTGCTACCAACTGCTGAAAAGTCGCAATTGAAATTTGAGCTCCATTTTGGATATCTTGGAAGGTATGAATGGGAACTATTTCAAAATTGGCACACGTATAGATAATAATATTGCAGTGTTGCCAAAATGATTATAAGCTTGCTGATAGGTCCAATTTGTAAATGCATATAACTTCTACACTATCAATTGGAATTCAACCAAATTTCGTATGTACTATGTGTACATACACAGATATGAATGAGCATATTCTTAAGAGCCACCATGGCTGCCAACTGTTAATAAATTCACTCCCTATTGTTTTTATCCAAATACCAATATATCAGAAAGTATGCAAGCAGACAGCTTTAAACTATGCACACGCATAGTACCTGGCATTCTTAATTAATTTGGAGTAACTAATATAGGCCTACGCCAGTGCTGCCAACATGATTCAAAGCCTGCTGATAAGTCCAATTTTAAAATGCATGTAACTTCTCTACTAACTAATGGATTTCATTCTAAATTGACACAACAATAGATCATATTATTTCATATTATTTCTGACCAATACATGTATGTTTTGATGCCAACATGATTTTACGCGCGCTGTTAGATGCAATGTTTAACTGCATGGAACGTCCATGCTATCCATTGGACTTCAACCAAATTTTGTATTCTGTACCTTAAGAGATGGAACTAAGAATATACTCAGTCACCAGGGCTGCCAACTGTAGTTCTCTGTTAGGCTACATTATGCCAGGTATACAGTATTTCGAACTAATTAGAAATTTCGATATTACCAACTTAATTTCGTCATTATTCTAGATAGATCCATTTAGATTAATCATTGGCATGAATCTTAAATTTTAAGAAAAGTAAACTCTTTAGTTCGTCACGGAACTTCTTGTTATACTTGAGTCGCCTAGATGCAAAAGTGTCCGTGTCCACCATAACTGGTTTTGAGAAAAAGTGGAAAATGTGTTTTTACTGGGTGGATTAGTATAAGCCTACACTGTTTGTCATATAAATAAGTATGAATTAGTACAAATCTGCTTGCGCTATTGACAAAAAAACAGGAACGCAATGCTTGCAAGATATAAGCAAAATAAAAATGGACATGGACACTTTTGCATCTCATTTTGCCGATGGACACTTTTGCATGCAACTGTAATGGACATGGACAGTTTTGAAACAGACTAGAGACTATGTGAAGAGAAGACCTGTGATGATCATAAATCTAAATTTTTGTATTCAATTTTCAATTTATGTAATGAACATAAATCTAAATTTGTGCATTTTTTTTAAAGTACTTGGTGTAATATCTGACAATCTGCCACGCACTTAGTACATCATACCTGGAACAATATCTTGATCCTCTCCTGCTAGCCTAATAAGTTCTTGTACTATAACAGAGAGTTAATCTCCCTCCAGGACTCACCATAGTGTTTCTCGAGGGGATTTGAAACATTTTCCAGTTATTTTTCATTAATGGTAACGGGAGAGTTTTTTAAGCAGCCCGGGTTTACCTGTTTAGAGTGTATTCCCCGTTTGCATACACCCATTGGATCATTGATGTCAGACCTATAATTAGGCTCCCCTTGGACGTGAATTATATTCTGTGAATTACGGATAATGATGATGACTCTTTTTACTTTTGTTATCTGGAAGGGGAACGATGCTGCGGATTGGATGACGTTTTGAATGGCCCTTTCCAGTCAGCTATCTCCCAGTCTCTCCCTAGTTTGTGGAGGGTCACATACTCTTCCAGGATGCTATGGTTAAAACTATCGTTTCTCGTTTCCGCAGTTGCCTTTTGATGAGCCCAATCATTCAATCGGAAGGCATGAATGAATATCCAGTAATGGGATAATTCACTTCTATTTTGTTGACGCTTGATGCGTGTTTGTACATCCAGTGACACAGCATCTAGACAACTATTGTGTTTTTATTTTTCCCAGGGCACCCATCGGCAATTAAGCCCAAAGTTTGTATGTTGCTCATGTCTGTATGGCATAAACAGTGGTAGAGAGCTCAGCATATTTCATTTGACCCTTTCTTACCTTCGCTCTCAAGCCATGTGTACATGAATACATTATTAGTGGTTAACCTTGATTTGAAGAGGAACATACTATAATGGCAAGATTGTATTGGTATAATTGCCTACTGTAATAGACACTCTGATCAGATATTTTAATTCCTTTGGCAGTCGAAAGACATGGGCAGAAATTGTCTCGCATTTCCTTCAGCGATGAATAGAAACAACTTGCTTCACTGATCTTCACGGCGTACTCGCTTCCTAGAACGGTCACGTGTTGTGTCCGCAATGCCTTGATCAACATTACTGACATGTTTCATATTTATTGTGACGAAAACAGTGCGTATAACTTTCAGCATAAACTTTAAAACACACACAAGGGCTCAATGTTTACATACATAAGACGGCCATCTGGTATTAGTCATCTGACTTCAATCTTCATTGTGATTGGTGGAAAGGGACAAGGCAAGTTTTGCGCCTAACTTACCGAAGGACATGGACAGTTTTGAATCCAACCACACTTTTCGTGAGCTCGTATTCATAGGACACGGACAGTTTTGAGCATAAATAGCATTTCTGGCATGTGTAATAAGCCTAGCTCTACAATCCAGCGTTGCCAACTCATTTTTTTTGAAAAGTGGACATGGACACTTTTGCATCTAGGCGACTCACTTGTGATCACACTGACCTTATGCAAGGTTTGGAACTGATGTGTAACTATCTGACAGTCTGTTACTTCTTCACGTAAAATTTTATCTCCCGCAGAGATTTTTGTTGGTTCCTCAGTTTAGGGGCTGTGACAACGTGGTCATGTTACCCCTTGTCCAGTGGGTGTGTGTAGAATCTGATAAACGGTGTTAATTGTGATGACTGTATTAGTCTGTAATTCAGGTAACGTCTGCAGACGGTCAATTTTAAGTAGTAGTTCCTAATTTTTACCATAGCCTATACTAACGTCAACGACACCTAGCTGTGAACTTGGCTACTAGATGCCACCGCAACCAGCAACTTGCAACGAACGTTGGAACTTGCCCTCCAAAGGAAAGCATGCTGAGGGATTTTTAGCGCTCTTAGAAAATCCGACGACTTTGGCCGGCTTTGAACCAGCGACCTTGGGCTTATAAGTTCAGCATGCTACCAGTTAGCCGCTTCCCACAGAGTCAGATGGAAAAATGAATGTGATCTCGTGCGATGGCGTTGTCTTGGCAACCTCTGATAGCTCATCCCTCATCAATTAAGAAGCGTTGTCATGATAACCTCTGATGGCACTTGGCATTTTCTTTAACTCCGAAATTATTTTTCTCATCCCTTGCCGTAATGGTAGGTCAGATCAAAAATTATTTCAGACAAAGTTTTAGGTAATTATTAGGGGAATATTTTCCATTTTGTACGATTTTGATATTGTGCCTATTAAGAGAGATATGATTAATGTTTCCCGAAAAACCCACTTTTTTCCACGCCTTTGGTCAATGTTTGGTGCTGTCAAAAACTTTTCAAACAATTCTTTTGGCACTTATCAGACACATATTAGGAACTTCAAATGGATTCGATATTTCACGTATTAAGAGAGTTATAGCGATATTTCACTTTTTCGAAAAAAAATCCCCCCCCCCCCCCCCATTCTCCCCCCCCCCCCTTAACCGATTTTGGTCATTAACGAACTCGACCGAGATTTTAAGGGGATACATATTATGTAAAACATTCAAAGTGATTGGTGCAAAATTACGGCAGTTATCGTGTCAACAAGAAACTGATATATATTCATATATATATATATATATATATATATATATATTGAACCCTTATTAATCTACGATAAATAAGTATTCATGATTTATTATTATTATTACTGCAGCCCAGGCAGTACTTGTGGAAGTTGATAAGGATAAAGGCAAGGTAGCGTGTCGCAATGATTGCCACAGGAGTAGCTCTTGGTAGTTATTCTTGTAAACGGCCAGCTAAGCTGAGTTCAAGGCCAAATTGTGTAACAACTTGCAACAGAATTGGAATCATAAAGGGATGGTCACGAGTTTCTTGCAACCGACCTACGGTTGAATCATCTAGTCAGGAGAGACCAAGCCAAGACCACGCGATGGATGGCGTCAGTGGTAAAAAGCGCGCGGAATTGATTATCTAAAGAACCGCCGATCGGAATTATCTCCGCATGAGTGCGCTGAGACGTTTGAATTAATTGATGAAGATTGACAGTAGTCCCGTGTGTGTGAGATGAAAACTCTGGAAAATTTTTCTTAATTCACCCCACTCTTCATCCCCCTGTCAGTTTCTAATAAATTGATCGACGAGACGCTGTTCGATGTCATTCTGTTTGGAGCTCTGATGAGCTAACTTCACGCCAGTTTGCGTAGTGATTCTAACGCTCTAATATTAGTTGAAGTCTTTTCGTTTTGGAGCTCTGTGAGCTAACTTCACGCCAGTCTGTGTAATGATTTTAACGCTCTAATATATTATTTGAAGTCTAATACTTTGTGAGCTCTGATGAGCTAACTTCACGCCAGTTTACGTAGTGATTTAAAACTTGAATATTATCTTAAAGACAACTATTTTCAGCTCTTAGAGGGCAAGACTCGAGTAACATTCTAATTAGCGCTCCAGCCCGAGCGAAGGTCAAGCAGAGCAGTAGAGATTACCGAGCGAGATAGCGACTGTGAGTCAGTCAGACTTTAAAACTTGTATTGTCGAGCCAGTGACGATGGACTCGAAGTTGTATATTTCATGTAAATTTTTATTGTATTTTTCATGTGTGTATCGTGCGTGTGTGAGCGAGAGTAGGGAAAGTCTTCGTGATTAATCGCATAGGACTATTTGTGGGCGAATTTAGTAACTCACAAGCGATTTTAGCCAGGTCAAATTATAATAACATTGAACTTTTCTTCCAAAGAGACTACACCAAGATGTCCGACGTGTGGTCAGGAGCCGGAGTGATGTCCGACGCTTCTATGAAGACAACTATAGGGTGCTAATTTTCCCATTGGGAAATGGGCTGAGATGGAGGTCATATGTTCTACAAGCTGAGACGGTGATGTACAACAATTGATTATTCAATTATGTAGTTAGATTGGCGGGGGAACTTTGTAAATAGTTAATTTTAGTCTTTTTCTTGTTTGAGTGTTTTTTCTTGTACCGACACTAAATGTTTTAAATGTACGTTGGCACGTGGCCAAAGTTGTTCGTTGTGTATTTATTTTTCTTTGGAGTCATATTTAATGTGCACGGCGCGTGTACGGGATTTTTGTCCATGCAAATTCGAAACCCGTTACATTCGATAAGTGGTGCTTTATTAAAGTTCATATTTTTGATAGGAAAGGGAGGTAATTACTGTAAGATGTGTGCTGAACAGGTTATTATTCATATTAGGGTTGCCAAGTGCAACAATTTAAGATGTAACTGTAGAACACCTTAGTTCTAATTTGATAGATTTTTTTTGAGTCCTTTTCAGGTTTAGTAGTCACGGCGTAGAATGGAGGCGCCAGCGAGTGGAAAATATTTATGTCATTTTATTTCAGGGTCTGTCAAACCCATACGTGTGATTCTGTGTGTGTTACTGTGTCAGGTGTGTGTGTTGATTCTACGTGAAGAGGGGTAGAGGTCCTACCGCCCTCATATTTTGTTGTTGTTGTATTTTGATGGAAGGGCAGGGTGCTCCAGGGAGACCGCTGTACCTTGTCCATATGCTGATTCTTGGATTTCCTAGGGGAAATGCCGGGATATTTTGTTCTGACACACACACACGTATTATTGTGCTTTGGGGCACGCTTCTTCGAGATTCGATCCCGTCCCTTGGGAGGCCGAGGTTATTGTGACACGTGGGTTGACAGATATGCAGATTTCCACGAATCGCCCGTCTCGCCTGGTGACTTATTTTTGTTAGGCAGTCCTATGTTCCGACTGGCCCCTTTAAGCTATCAAGTAGCAAACCTGTTTCATTGTGATGGTTATTTTGAACCATAATTAATTGGGGAGTTCGCCATGTGTGTGACGGATTATTGCAAGTTGTATGGATAGGATATTGTGTTAATAATGTAACTGTTGGCTCTTAGCCTAGTGATTTGTTTATGACTATTCATGTAATTTAGTATGTGACGCCCGTGTCGTGTAGTGGTAGTTTACTTGTAAAAATGACGGCGGTCATATGTGTATTTCTTTTATTGGTCACGTGTTAACTTACGTGTGTTGATTTGTGTGAGAAGTCCTAATTTTAGGCAGTAATGTTTTTGCTACGGCAGTTTTGATTCCAATTTCATGCGGAAATTATTGTGTTGTTTATTTTTAAGTATAGGAAGTGTCGGTTTAGTTTTAAGTGATGTATAGTTGTTCCCCGCGTCTGTCTAGCTCTAAGCAATGTGGATTCATCGTCTGAAAGTTTATTCTGGATGATGACGAATCATGCATTAGTTTGTACTCATCGTGAAGCATGTAGAACAGCACACGCGCATACATGGTCACTAATTGTTGATTTTCTTTGGGACACTTGGTCCGAGTATTAATCTCTCCTGAGATTTGGCCTAGTTTTGGCAAACTTTATTTTATTCAGTGGGAGTCATATGGGAGTTTTGCTTGTTAATTCTTTTGTGTAAATAGCTGATTTGTTTTAACCCTGGCTTCACTTTTTCCTGCATGTTATTTTGTTATATGTTACCCTGCATGTTAATGAAGCGCTTTAACAACAACTTACGATATGGACTGTTACACCCCCCGAAACTGAGTCTCATAAGCTTCTTTGCAAGGGTTCAATATATATATATATATATAAACATTTGAACTGACGGTGGTTTTGGGGTCTGGGGGATGTGAAACGCGAAGATATGTCGAAATTTTCCGGAAGTCGAAACATGGCACCCATTGCAATAGTTAGCTTTCTGATGAATTCTACCTAAATTGCAATAGTTAGCTTTCTGATGAAATCTACCTAAAATAGGCTACATAATTAAAAATACTACCATCAATGACACCTAGCTGTGAACTTGGCTACTAGATGCCACCGGAACCATCAACTCGCAATGAACGTTGGAACTTCCCCTTCGAAGGAAAGCAAACTGAGGTTTTTTAGCGCTCTTAGTAAATCCGACGACATCAGCCGGGTTTGAACCCGCGACCTAGGGCATAGACGTTCAGCATGCTACCTGTTCCGATACCGAAGTCGCTTCCCACAGACAGATAGAAAACTGAATGTGATCTCGTGCAGTGGCGTTGTCATAGCAACTGCTGATGGCTCATCCCTTATCAATTAAAAGTAAAGTTGTCATGGCAACCTCCCTTGGCACTTGGCATTTTCTTATAATTTAAATAATTTTGCTCACCCCGTGGCGTAATGGTGGGTCATATCAAAAATTCTTTCAGACAAACGTTTTAGGTAATTATTGGAGGAATATTGTCCATTTTGTACGGTTTTGATATTGTGCCTATTAACAGAGATATGATTAATGTTTCCCGAAAAACCCACTTTTTCCCACCCCTTTGGTCAATGGTTGGTGCTATCAAAATAATTTTCAAACATAAATTTTAGGGCCTTGTCCGACACATAGTATGAACTTTGAATGGATTCAATATTTCAGATAGTAAGAGAGTTATAGCGATAATTAACGTTTTGGAAAAAAAAGCCTTCCATTTTCACCCCCTTTGACCGATTTTGCCCATTAACGAACTCGACCAAGATTTTAAGGGGATACATATTATGTAAAAATTTCAAAGTGATTGGTGCAAAATTACGGCAGTTATCGTGTCCACAAGAAACTGATATCTATACATACATATTTCACAAAGCGAGCAGCACATTGCATAAATTGTTATGTTATAATATATATATATATATTGTGCCCGTCAGCCGGGTGGCAACGGCACATATTTGTGAGTGACCTTCAGAAGTCCTCCGGTAAAGCTGTCGGGATAGCCAACAACCCCGATGACTCTCCTAACATCTCCCCCGTCGGACCTTTAAAAGTTTGCCGTGAGGATCAAGTGAACTTCCTAACAATAGGCCAATGCGGCACGAGGTTCTATGGTCCACGGGGAGCGTGGTACATGGTTGCGATGGTCAAAGACGGCCTAAGGAAAGGTTCACCTCAAAAACTAGACTGTGAAATTAAACATCCAGGCTTATGTAAAACACCGTGAAAATTTATTGTAGATTTCCACAAACCCCTATCCTAGTTCGGAGGGTTATATTCGGCTAATCCGCAAGCTAAAAGTTAATGATAATAAAAGTTCAAGTCCCTAACAATGAAGTTACATTAACCCTCGCGAAAGATCTAATACACAATAAGTAAGCAACAGCAACAACGCTGGGTAAATGGTACGACGCAAAATCCCTAATACAAGTTACATGATCAAGCTAATATGAAGTTACATTTAAGTGAAGGAGCAAAGCAAAGCTAAGTTATGGTGGTACCATTTCCACATTTACATTTAACTTTTCTAGCTAAGTCCTATCAGTTAACATTCAAAGTTACGGCGGTGACGTCCGTAATAGCAAAACAGTTACAATACAAAGCTAAGTGTACAGCCATTTAAAAACAATTAATCTAATCAACAATCATGTGCTAAATAGCACGCAATAAAGGTAACATGGGGAAAAATACAGTTTCATGACATCAATAATTATAGTATAACACAGTTTTTATTATAATGCCTTCCTGCCCCATGGTTAACTCTTTGTAAACCATTGTCATCTAGCTTGATAGTAATGTCGGTGGTAGCGTAGTTAAAACCACGTCTGACAATCACATGGCCTGCGCTCCACACACTATGAACTAATGGTTCATGTGTGCGCCAGGTCACAACAAAAATGTCTACAGTCTTCGTCGTTTCCAATAAAAGAAATCCCTTCATCTGCACGGCCATGTCAGCAGGTTCAAATGTAAGAATGTCAAAGTTTAAATGGAAACAATATGTTAGTTAGATCTTGTTTAAAACAATTATGCGGATGATGTTTATTATGTCGGTTTATGTTCCTTCCGTAGGTTTATGGCGTATTCTGACAAAGGCCTGACAAGGAGTAGTCTTCTAAAGATCATTCTCCCGCAGCAAAACATCGACTCAATAGTCGGAAAACTCAACGAGCAAACTCGGCTCGGACTCACAATAACACGAGTTATCAGCGGTAAATACCTCGCTTTCAACAACTCTCATAATAATGCCTAATAACAACAACAGATGCGCGACTTACAACAATGGCACGTCTTACTCACTCAAGGCACATAATATCATGGGTTACCTGCGGCAAAAACCTCGCATTTAATAACCAAATTGCCTTCATTATAATTTGCCTCTCTCAAGAGGATCGCCAACAATGCATAAAGAAACCTGACAACCCTGGACATGTCGAAATGACATTCCTCGCAGCAAAATATCTAACTAACAGTATGAAAATCCAAGAAAAACAAATGAACAAAAATACAGTAAGAAACACTGGGTTTCATGAGCAATAGCTGCATTGAAAGAAAGAGATGAATGAAATCAACATTCTGTCCTATGTTATCGTAGTTCTGTCTCGCTTTCAAGCATTTGTTTTCAAGGTTACTGGTCAACAAACCAGTTTATTGGTGACAACTTCACAAATTGCAGTCCTTCACTGACCACATTTTTCAACAGGCAAGGCCGGCTAGTTTTAACATTATATAATACCGTAATATTTGTCCTTGTCATTCTTAGCATATGCTTGGTTCAAAAACCTTATAGAATCCGTGTGCTAAACACGTTACAATTTAACTGTACAATAAAGTATCGCAGTCCTTCATTTCAAAGAATAGTAAATCACAGACATAACAGCATGTCTCACGAGCTTCTTTGCTCATCAAAGATATAACACTTATTAAGTTCTCAGTATAACATTAACACCTGTGTCCTCATGACAGAAACAAAGTAGTAACAAATTGATAAATATGGCACAGATCTGCAACTCTAGACCTGCATAATGATGCGATAGTGCACTTAGTTCGATGCTTGACATCTACACTTTCTCCAAAATAATAAATCTGTCAGTATTTGACTATAAATCGGCTTCTGAGCGCTTTCAAAAATGAAAATACAGCATATTTTTATAAAACTGGAAACTACAGTTGGTTTCCTAACGATACGACCTATCTAACGAGGTCATAAGTCTCAACAGACTGGTTGCAAAGATTGCAGTTAAATAAAGTGACGATGACATCTGAAATAAACCACGGATAAATATCCTACACATGGCTGAGCAAAATAGCTGCAAATGATTACAGTCATGTTTGGCAGTGGGTCGGCTATAACGTGGTACGACGTCCATCAGGACGGCACCAGGGTTAACCAAAACTGGTCTACCCCACAGGGTGACTCACAATGACTGAAATAAACAACAATTATACTAATTACAACCCTACCTAGCAAATGGCTGACACATAAGTGCGGTTGATTCACAAAAAAAAACTACGATATCTAAATATACCACCGCGGACTATTACAAAAGAAAGGGTGCCCAAACTCACGACTTTTGGTAGCTCTCACATCGGCTCAGACATTCATCGACCAGGGTCGCGAAAAACTCTGCTTGGCTCTCCAGCATGGTCCTGTCCTCCACGGATTCACCAATCTGGACCTCCCAAGCAACCAGGGTTCGTTCGCCTCCGGATGATGGTCTCCCAAAAAGGTCTGGAATGTGCCTGGAAGTCGGCATCCACGTTCCTTCGTCTGCGTCCTCGGCATCCTGACGTACCATCAAGCTGGTGGTCTCCATCACGACGTCTCCCTCATACCGGAATGGTATTAGCCCATAATCGTCTTCTTCACCATGGCGTGGAAAAGTTCAATGTCTTGCATGATGTCGAAAATGTCGAAATATCTCGTTCCTCTCGGCGTTTTGGCGTGATTATTGTGGACGATGCAAATAATAGTGCTCTCCACAGTATTTTGTAGTTTCCAGCCTGTTGATCCTCAAGATTCAACACGATGCGATGCTTTGCTTGTTAGCACGTGCAATTGTATCACGTTTTATCAATCACGTGGCATCCGCGATAAAATTGATATTTTCAATTCAGAATTTCCGTAGCAATAATGTTGTGATCGTTGGCAGTAATAATCACGTCGTCTTGGCACAATTATCAGACGATAACTCTTATATTTTCGGCGTGGCACTTTGCCCTTCCACTTACACGTGGGAAAAATATCTGGCGTATGGCACCAATTACAGTTTGTAGAAAATATTGCCTAATATGGCCTTTCGTAGAACAATAATATGTCCACAATGTGTGACAACGTTAGTATAGTTATTTTCAACACACGATGCAGTCGGATGCTCACTTGAGCACAAAAATATTTATAATGTCCACGTCGCGACGGACGGATACTCGAAAAACGCCTGTCTGGCGTCAGATCTCCAGATGTAGTGTCGTCACTGACTTTCACTCGGAAGTAGGTCGCCAAAACGAAGTCATTGAGCGACTACTTTCATAGCTCCTTGCGTATCTGCAAGTGTTATACCTTACCAAAAACGTAATAATCATTCACCAAAATGATTCAATAATACAGAATGACGAATTAAAATATTCTGAGTCTTATGAAAGGATAAAAGTGATTAACAAGACCTCCAAAGTCAAAAATGCAATTGAGCGCTACTTCAAAGAGTATAGCATGAGCTCTCTGCTCCACGTGGTATTCTGGGTATGTTCAAAAGTACTACATCCCATAATAATTATTCCGTCACAAAAATATCACATGAACCATAGCTCAGCGGGTTCAATATATATAAATTATATATAAACTTTTGAACTGACGGTGGTTTTGGGGTCTGGGGATGTGAAACGCGAAGATATGTCGAAACATGGGACACATTGCAATAGTTAGCTTTCTAATGAAATCTACCTAATACAACGCCAACACTATCTTTGATTGGCAATGCAACGCATGCCGGGCACAGCTCGTTATATATAAACATATGAACTGACGGTGGTTTTGGGGTCTAGCGGATGTGACACGTGACGATGTGTCGACATTTTTCGGAAGTCGTGACATGGTACCCTCTCCAATAGATAAAGCCCTGCGTGGATATCCGCAAAGTTTTTCTCCATGCGGAATAGTTTGCATGGCTGTGCGGATAGTGGATAAGCTGCGGATAATGTTTGGAGTGAATTGGCGGATAGTTTTTTGAATATCATCACAAGGACCGGAAGTTTATGATATATCATATGTTTCCGTTATGTTCTTCTTTCATGACAAAATAATGTTAGATGAAGATTTACTTTAATCTCATTCAAATTATGTCATTAAGCATAATTAACACGAACATTAACTGAAAAGCGTTGCAATTCTAGCTGTATAAACAATTTCAAACATAGTACATGCCATAGTAAGGCATATGTTCAGTACCCGCTGCCCCTCGGGTAGCTTTCGGCCCTTAAGGTCAGTTTAAACAGCCCGCGGATAAATATGCTATACTTTTGAAAACGTGAAATATAATTATATGTATACTAGGTATATGTTGTGAATGATGAGAATTTTCCCATTATTTTAATTTTTTATATATAAGGTGCGTTCAAAAAGTAACGAGCCGGAGGCTGTAATGCGCAAACCGGTGACGACATCGGCTAATCGTGCGTGTGTAACGAGGTGTGGTTCCGACCAGACCGCGGAAGGTCACAGCCCGTCGCTAGAGGGCACGCGTGCACGTCACGTGACGATACAAAGCGAGCAGCACATTGCATCAATCGTCCGACGCTGCCAGTCGCATTGCAAACGGTGACATGGAGGCGTCAAACGGAGAGCAAAGAAGTGTTGTTTGGTTTTTGACAGCGGAAGTAGTAGGGGGAACGGACATTCATCGCCGAATGTCACAAGTGTACGGCGAACATTGCATGTCCCTTGCAAGGGTCAAAGCGTGGCACAAGCGCTTCAGGGAAGGACGGGTGTCGTTAGCCGATGTTGCTCGGTCTGAGGCACCCTCCTGCATTACCGATGACAACGTCCAGCTGGTTGATGCACTCATTACCCTGGACCGCCGAGTGACAGTGAACGCCATAGCCGCCGTGGTCGGATTGAGCGTCGGAAGTGTGTACACCATCATGAAGGAACGACTGCACTTGCGCAAAGTGTGTGCCCAAGGGGTGCCCCACAGTCTTCAACCACACCAGGAAGCATGTCGAATGGCCCACTATCTTGGTCATCTGCAGCGCTATGCGAGGGAAGGGAATGGGTTCCTGGCACGAGTGGTGGCTGGAGATGAGTCATGGTGTCATCACTTTGAACCAGAATCCAAACGACAAACGCTCTGGTCGGAACCACACCTCGTTACACACGCCATGATTAGCCGTGGTCGTCACCGATTTGCGCATTCCAGCCTCCGGCTCGTTACTTTTTGAACGCACCTTATACTTTGATGTTATGAGTTCTGCTTTTTTTGGTAAAAATACCAATTTTACAACCTTGTGATAATAATAACCCCTGGCACTACTGCCCTTGAAGGGCCTAGGCCTACCAAGCCACCGCTGCCAAACCATTTGGCCTTCAGATATTGGGGTGACACGTGGTCAGCGCGTCGTGTCCCCTCAGCCGTTAATCGTGGTTTTCGTGACTGAGGCGCTGCCTCACTGTCAGACAGCTACTCAATTGTCCTCACGAGGTTGAGTGCACCCCGTTCCAGCCCCCAGGTCAGTTTCTAAAATCCCTGACGGAGTCGGGAATCGAACCCGGGGCTTCCGGGTGAGAGGCAGGCGCGCTACCCCAACACCACGGGGCCGGCCCTTAATATTTTGTCTAATTAAAATCTCATTGTAATGCCAGTAGATTCGGATAACAAACTTGCAAATGCGGGGAGGATGCGGATAACGTTTCGTTTATCCGCGCAGTGCCCTAGCAATAGCTTTCTGATGAAATCGACCTATGAATAGACATACAATGCCTAAAGGTGCCTGTAAACTGGAGAGGGATTTTCATAGAGCAAGTCTAGCTAGACCGCTCTAGCTAAACTGAGTGCGTGTATACTCTAGAGTATTTTTCCCCAGGTAGAGCATTCGTAGAGCGGAGATACAAAAATCTACCTAGAGAAAATGTGTATAAAGGAGCCTGTACACTGGAGAGTGATTTTAATAGAGCAAGTCTAGCTCGACCGCTCTAGCTAAACTGAGTGCGTGTACACTGTAGAGTAATTTTCCCTAGGTAGAGCGGAGATAGACAAATCTACCCAGAGCACTCTCTGAACCTGTGTACACTGTCAAACGTAAATGCACTAGGTAGAACAGCGCTAAAACATCCTGAGAGCAGTGTGAGTCGAGGTTTTTTGCGCTGTGTTGTGAAGTTAAAATGTCTTCAAGAGAGCTTTTAGCATCTGTGGTGGTTGTGTGTGCCTTGTCAAAAAAAAAAAAAAAAACTATGAAGAGGAAAATAAAAGTTGTGGGTGAGGAATTCGATATTAAAAAGAAAATACGAGGGAATGCACGCTAAATATTCTTGCAAGAGTTATGTTCAGAAGATTCTGAAGCGTACAAGAAAGTTTAAGAATGAGCAAAATTGACTATTCATTCAGAGTACGGTACAATTCCAAGTTTCTGGATTTTCAATTAATGTTATTGTTTTTTCGCGACTCCACACAAATTCAGCCATATTCAGACACTATAATTAACAACAAACAAATAACCCCAACAATCCACCCCTGACTCTACATAGAGCACTTTCCAATATTCAACGGAACGAATAGAGCTAGACTGGTCTAGCTAAGGCACCCAAATACTGTTTACACCGTAGAGTCAGCCAGCCCTAGCTAGAGCTTAGAGCGGTCTCCGCTAGGGTTCTCTACCACCTGTGTACACTAGAGAGGAGCTTAGAGTGCCCTAGCTAGAGCTACTCTACGCTCTAGCTAGGGCAAAAAAGACTAGTAGGTAAGAGAATGGATGAAATATCCTTGGACAAAACGCCCGCCAGCCACAAATGCATTCACCTCAACTTACCCTCCCGTTAGAAACACATTACATACTGGCTAAAAGTGAATTCCATGGTCCGTATAAGCTCTGAAGTCGTACCACAACAAAGGATCAGGGACATAGCATTTGAATTCATTGACAACGATGATTAAAACCGACATTACAGATAGCGAGATACAATGGTCCGTGAAGGCCTTTATACAATACCACCTTTTGTGCTCGGGTGTCGTAATTGAAGTCGTGTTTCCTTGGAGACGCACTTGTGCGTATTGGCTGTGGTATTCTGGTCCGCTCGCTCTGCCCTACCCAGTGGTGTGTGACTGGCTAGACAATAACTCTCCGGCAGCACTTAAAACGTTTCTGGAAACCGGTAAGAGCCGCCTCATTCCAGCCATTGAATCGTAATATAGGGAGAGTGAAACCAATGGTCACAGAGGCTTGCAATGCATGTAAAAAGACATTTAAGGCCAAAAGAAACCGTGCCATCAATCCCTGAAGACTTTAAAATGTAACTTTTCTGCCCTCTCCAAGTAAGAAGTAAATAATGATAATAATAACCCGTGCGAGAACTGGAGAAGGAAGCTAATCTTTTTCATCCGTGAAATTCGTCCAATCGTGTTTATTAGTTGGGCATACAAATGAAAAAAAAGACAGTAAATAGAAGAAAAGAAATAGAACAAGAACAAGGAAAACATCAAGAGGAAGAAGAAGGAAAATATAAGAAGGAAAAATATGAGAAGAAGAACAGGGATATCGAAAGAGGGAGATGAAAAAAGAACAAAATGGAGATAAGATGATGAAGAAAATAGAAAGCGAAAGACACATTAAATGAGAGCGAAAAAGGAAGTGATAAAAGGAGAAGAACAAAATGGAAATGAAGGAGATAAGGAGAACAAAACAAAAGTAAAAAGCGAAAGAAGAAAGCAAGAGCGTAAAAGAAGGAGGTAAAGGAGAAAAACAAACGTAATAGGCAGGAAGGATATGGAAGAAAAAGGAAAAAAGAGAACAACAGAAATAAAATAAAAAAATGAATAGCAATAATAGAGCATAAAACTGAAGAAGATTATGAGAAAAGTAAATAGAAAAGAATAAAATGCAGAAGGGGAAGAAAACGAAGAAATTAGAAAAGGAATCTATACTATTATAATAAAACTGAAGAGTTTGTGTGTTTGTGTGTTTATGTGTTTAAACGCGCTAATCTCTGGAACCACCAGTCGGATTCGAATATTTTTTTTTGTATATGATAGCCTGATTCAAAAGGAATAGTTTAGGCTATGTTGAATTTCGGACAGACCACTCCATTCCCCGCATTCCCTTTTGCACAAGTCTACACCGTTTCACCGATCTAATAACTTGACGGATATATTGTCGCTGGGTGACAACGACTAACACTGTATCATGATAGTCAACGCCGCACCATTGATGGACAGAGTGTCACCAGGCAACAACGATTTACTCTGTATCATGATAGTCCGGTAACATTTGCTAAAGGACACATGGGAAAACTGACCGATTGTCAATCAAGGTTTGTATTGGACTGTAGTATTCTCTATGCTATCGTATGCACAGTTAATGCTTAGACATCGTGGTCATGTTGCCCCGTGTACATGGGTGTGTGTGTAAAATTTATGTGATAACCTGCGTTATTGTGATTGTTGCACTAGCATGTGTAAATACGGTATAAAGCTCAATGTTGGTTTGTCTGTCTGTTATTTATACAAATCTACACCGTTTCACCGATCTGAATCAAAATGAGTATTCTTACCCTTTGGAATCCTGCGAGTAACACTGTCTACATGAAATTTCGCACAGACCACTCCATTCCCTACATTTAGGCCCTTTGGCACAAATCTACATCATTTCACCGATCTGAACTAAATTTTACATACTTACCCTTTGGAACCCGACGAGTAACACTGTCTACCTGAAATTACGGACAGATCATTCCATTAACTGCATTTAGGCCCTTTGGCAAAAGTCTACATCGTTTCACCGATCTTAACCAAACTTAATGTACTTACCCTTCGAAACCCTGCGGGTAACACTGTCCACTTGATATTTTGAACAACTCTCTCCATTCCCTACATTTAGAACAACAGACAAAATGAACTTGAAAACTACGTTTTAAGGTCCTAGAACCATGCATGTCCGTATAGTGTAACTGTAAGAATATTTTAATAAGTCAATTGTTGGCTGACAATGCGAGCTGCATCACGTCACACCTACCAGAATTGCGAAAATAGTTACAACTTGCGCTGCTTATAAATTGGAGTCACTGGGAGTAATTATTGTAAGAAAATTTCTTAGGCCCCGTAAAACAGTTATCATCATGAAAATATTAAGCCTCTGTATAAGTGCGATGGTATTGGTGCAGTACATAGAGGTAATCAGCTGCAATAAGCGTTGGTGCTTCCAAATTTACTTTCATTTTTTTCAGATCCTTATCCTTGAGAAGTATGTGGCGATAAATGACACTAATGTATTGCTACTTCAGGAGCTCGGGACAGCCGAAGTTTTCCAAAGTGCTCTGATTATTTTCTTATGGCACTATGTGACAAAAGACGTCACTATTGATCTCTACTTTTCTAAAAGACAATGAGATATAGGCCCTAGGCAGTGTCTTTTATGTCACATACTCTTCTTTCTAATCATATCTTTCAATTCGTTTGTAAATTACATGTGTTAGTGCTGTAGTTAGTAAATAGCCGTTTCCCTATTCATTATTGTCATTGTCATTACGGGAAAACGACCAGAATGTTACGTCCATTATACTGTACTACTTATCAGTACTATCTGTACTACCCCACCAACACCACCACCACAAAAAGTTATATTTTTAAAATATGTTTTTCTGTTAATTTAAGTATTATGTGCCAGCTCTGTAATAGTATTCATTATCATCCATAAAACAACAAATCCACCGGGAGAAGCCGGGCACTATTGCTATAGAGCATCCAGCGTTTAGAAAAGATTGTGGGTCTTATGGGCTTTTACTTTTAACGCCCCCCCCCCCCCCCCTTCCCTACATTGGATTTGTTACCTCACCTTTTATCATGAAGGAACTCTGAACACATATATTTTTCGTCATAATGGCTTCCTACAATTATCTGCCAATTGATTACCTTTGTTATTGCATACAAGTATCGTTTATATTACGTCTTAGTAATTTAAATATTTTCGAGGTTTGCACGCTGGAAAGAAGAGCCTCGTCCAGTGCTGCATGCTCGCCCGGAGTGGAGCACGTGCTCAGTTCCGCCGACAACATAAGTTCAGAAGCACTATCCGCCATTGGAGTTATTGTTGTGTGTCTGTTTTATTTTCTGTTTGATCGAATCAGGGCTGCCGACAGTAGGGTTCGAACCCACTATCTCCCGAATGCAAGCTCACAGCTGCGCGCCCCTAACCGCATGGCTAACTCACTTCAATATTACAAATATTAATCTAAACTAAACAACAAGAATTAAATTGAAAGAAACTAAATTATAGCCTAACTAATAACAAAAAAGTGATGATCAACAGTATTGCTGACGTAAAAATTGTTTACATCGTCTGCATACATCCGAGAAGGAAAGAAGGGTTGTGCTCCCGACATCTGTCAATCAGTAATGCGTCATATCACAACGAAATGAATGTCGTTAATGATTCTTTTCGCGTGCGGTATCCTTAATACTGGTCCAATCCGTTAACAGCTGCAAAACTGCTCCTTCCTGTGCGTGTTCTACTTCAGGTAGCTGCTGGGGTTGTGTTGTCTCGCTAACTTATGAAAGGACAGTAGTCGAAGCGGGTGAACATAATGTATGACGTCAGCGCTACCTCTGCCTAGAGCTAGCAACACTGTCGCCATAAGGCTCCACAGTCTTTTCTAAACGCTGGATGCTCTATAGTAGAAGAATAACAAGGAAAACAGAAA
This sequence comes from Meconema thalassinum, assembly GCA_946902985.2. Lineage (NCBI taxonomy): Eukaryota > Metazoa > Arthropoda > Insecta > Orthoptera > Tettigoniidae > Meconema > Meconema thalassinum. The sequence goes on along the minus strand of OX336397.1, from coordinate 103,939,360 downwards.
GAGAAAAGGAAAAAGAGAGAAAAAAAGAAAAAATAAGGAAAATTGAAAAGGGAGAAGAGTTTTGCCTAAATGCACGTCTGTACTTCCGATGGGGTGACCATTCGTCCTCCCTATCAACACGTTGTCCCCTAGAATGCCTGGATAGATGCAGAGATGCTAAGCCGCAAGACTCTGGCTTGAAAGGAGAACATATTTAAGCAGAGCTTCAGCGTAATATTTTGCTCTCTTCATGAGATGTCCCTGGAAGGGATCAAGAGGACGAGGGGTGTATTTTATGACGAGATTCTTGACAAGACGCTCCGTGCTCAAACAGCTTAGCATACAGGGGATTAGACAAGCCTGCAGCTACCAGTATCGATTAGACCTGATCAGTTCATTGGATGAGATTGAAAACGAAAGCAGCTCGCTCCGTGATGATGCAGTATGCTGTAATCCACCCCCAAGGAATAAATGAACATCTTAAATGAGCTACTTTAGCCTACTTTCGATTTTTGCAAAAATTGATACTAGACTTATGAGATCTACACAGGGCCAAAAATTGTGTGTCTGTGTGTGTGTGTGTGTGAGTGTGTGTGTGAGAGTTGTGTACTATAAATGTCTGTCCCCCCTATCAATTCGAGCACGGTGAAACCGAATTGAAGTAAATTTGGTTCGGTGCTATAACTAGCAAAGGGCACCTCAGTGTTATGTTTTATATCACCACCATCTTGACGGAAACATAATGGCGGCCACCCAAATGTTCAAAGCTTAAATCAAATTACGACTAATTTAATCACCCGATCTCTAACAAATTTTTCAGCAACATATATGCATATCGCGAGCGTCTTTTGACTAAACTATAAGGTCATCAGCCGAATAGTTTGCAGATGGCGGCCATGTATGTGTGTAAATCGATTCCCCTTATCAATTCAAACACGATGAAACCGAATTGAACGAAATTTGGTACAGAGGTAGCACTAGCAAAGGACACCTCAGTGTCATGTTTTATATCGCTGCCATCTTGACGAAAACGTAATGGCGGCCACCCAAATATTAAAAGCTTAAATCTAATTACGACCAACTTAATCGTCTGATCTATATCAAATTTTGCAACATTATACCTTTATGAATGAAGAATCTCTTGACTAAACTACACGGTCATCAGCCCAATACGTTGCGGATGGCGGCCATGTATGTGTGCGAAATGGTTCCCCCTAACAATTAAAACACGGTAAAACCGAATTGAACGTAATTTGTTACAGAGGTAGCGCTAGCAAAGGGCACCTCAGTGTCATGATTTATATCGCCGCCATGTTGACGGAAACGGAATAGCGGCCACCAAAATGTTAAAAGCTTCAATCAAATTACGACCAACATTATCATTTGATCTCTACTAAATTTTGCAAGCATCTTTTGATTGAACTACAAGGTCATCAGCCCAATAGTTTGCAGATAGCGGCCATGTTTGTGTACAAATCGATTTCCCATATCAATTCACACACGGCGAAACCGAATTGAATGAAATTTTGTACAGAGGTAGCACTAGTAAAGGGCATTTCATATTCATGTTTAATATCCATATAGCACGTGGTATTTCAACAAGCTACTACAACCAATATTCAATTATACTCCTTGAAAAAGACAAAGAGTTATAACAAAACCCACGCATTTAGGAGAAGGTAGGCTATATGTTCTTTACCGAACATCATGTTTTATGCTTTTCTTCCTTGTATTAGAACCTGGTAGACACTATGGCTGGTTCTTTTAACCCTTTATGGGATTAACCACCTGTCATAAGGACAGTTAATGCTTTCAAGGATGCTGATAGTTGAATTTTTTAGTCAAATTTCGGAGAATTTTCATACAGAAGCGCTAATATTTTCTAAAACTAAAATATACCTACGTATCTACTTGACGTAATGTGTTGGATAAAATATTAAACAATTTAAAACTAAATACATTAAAATTACTGTAAAGTGTAAAAATGAATTATAAATCTAGAAAGAGAAATTTATAAAAAAAATTACAATAGAAAATAAATTTTAAAAATGAAATAATAATCATAAACTATAAAAGTTATGAAAATAATTGTAAAAGTAAATTTGAATTTAGTTAGTTAAATAATTCAATAAAAAATTAAATTAAATCTATAAGAACATAAATTGAAAATTAAAACTTAATATATGAACATTAAAATAAGAGAAACAAAAACATTAATAATAATTACAATAATTAAAATGTAAAAAACAATTAAAAGTAAAAAAAAATAGTTTTGCCCTATAAAGGGTTAAACGATTAATTAAAGTTATCGAATAAATCAAAGGAAACAAGAAGTTCCGTTAAGAACTATACAGCCTACTTTCCATGCCAATGATTATTCTACAGAATATGAACCTATCTAGAATAATGACGAAATTAAGTTGCTAATATCGAAATTTCCAATTAGTTCGAAATACTGTATACCTGGCATAATGTATCCTAATAGAGCACTACAGTTGGCAGCCCTGATGACTGAATATATTCTTAGTTCCGTCTCTTACGGTACTAAATACAAAATTTGGTTGAAGTCCACTGGATAGCATGGACGTTACATGCAGTTAAACATTGGATCTAACAGCGCGCGTAAAATCATGTTGGCAACAATGTCATGCATGTATTGGTCAGAAATAATCTGAAATAATATGATCTATTGTTGTGCCAATTTTGAATGAAATCCATTAGTTAGTATAGAAGTTACATGCATTTTAAAATTGGACCTATCAGCAGGCTTAGAATCATGTTGGCAGCACTGACGTATATTAGTTACTCCAAATTCGTCTAGAATGCCAGGTACTATATGTGTGCAAAGTTTAGAGCTATTGGCTTGCATACTTTCTGATATATTGATATTAGGGTAACAAAAATGGGGACAGCACATATTAACAGTTGGCAGCACTGGTTGCTCCTTAGAATACGCATAGTCATATCTGTTATGGTACACATAGCACATACGAAATTTGGTTGAAATCCAAATGATAGTATGGAAGTTACATGTATTTAAAGTTGGACCTGTCAGCAGGCTTAGAATCATGTTGGTAGCACTGACGTATATAAGTTACTCCAAATTAATATAGAATGTCAGGTACTATACGTGTGCATAGTTTAATGCTGTCGGCTTGCATACTTTCGGATATATTGGTATTTGGATAAAATAAATTAGGAGCATTTATTAACAGTTGGCAGCCCTGGTAGGTCTTAAGAATACGCTCAGTCATATCTGGTTATGTGCACATACAACATACGAAATTTGATTGAATTCCGCTTGATAGTGTAGAAGTTATATGCATTTAAAAATTGGACCTATCAGGAGGCTTATAATCATTTTGGCAACACTGCCATATTTGGCCTCCTGGAAATTAAACTGAAATATTATGATCTGTACGTGTGCCAATTTTGAAATAGCTCCCATTCATACTTTCCAAGATATCCAACATGGAGCTCAAATTTCAATTGCGATTTTTTAGCAGTTGGTAGCACTGACATCATTTTCAAATATGGCCGTGAGATATTCAGGTATAGATCTTTACTTCTACCAAATTTTGTTTCGATTGCTGCAGCCGTTTAGGAGTTGATAGGGGGGGGGGGGGGACACACACACAGCCAGACAGACAGACAGACAGACAGACAGACAGACAGACACACATTTGCCCGATCTCATAAGTCTACTTTTTCCTCATTTTTGCAAAATGTGAAAAGTAGGCTAAAAATCGATTAATTGGTACAAATAACGGTTAATCTATTGTGCGTTTAATCGATTATTCGGTTGGTCAAATAATTGATTAACTGTTTTGTCAATGAATCGATATACTTCGCTACTTTTACTACGCTCTCACAGAAGCAAAACGGATATTTAATTAATTAAAATATATTGTAACTTATCATATAATTTTCTTTATGTTCGACGATGTCGAAATATAAACACTATGTGTCAGAAAACTGTAACATAATGAGGCTCATTATAACACTATGTTTCATTACGATACAGTTTCTCCAGCCAATCAGAGCTCGTTCATTGACCAATTAGGTAACGATACCTTCGCGCATGCGCTCAAAATCCAACATGTTTATATAAATTACCGATATTCCATGTCCAAGTCCATATGTTCACGTAAATAAACTGGTGAATATGAGACAAGAAATAGCGTTGTACCTTAATATCCCCAACTCCAATTTCTACACAGCGCATTGCTTTCAAACGACTTCGGTGACAGTTTGACTGAATACTGGTGCACATCGGCCAGGCTGTAAACATATGGCATCAAATAATATGTATGGCATTGCCAAGAACACAGAGTACATGCGTCGGTCGGTCAAGGAACTTGGAAAACAGAGATATCATACCCAGCGCTTGAACTCCGATCACAAAATTCAAGTCACTGAATCTCAACAGATATTTATGAATATTTATGTTAAAACATATAATAAAGTTATAATTATCGTCGAACATAAACAGTCGTATGCAACTCGTCTATAATGGTAATTAAGACATTCGTATGGAAATTATAAAACTCGCTTAGGTTCGTTTTATAAAGATACTGGTGTCTTAATTATAGACATTATAGGCTCGTTGCATAACGTACTATTAAATAATATACCTTCATTGTGAAAACTAGGCTAATCAAAATTAAACAAAAATGTTCCCGTGTAAACATTGAAAAAAAAAAAATCTTTGCAGACAACTCTTCGTTTTTCTTTTTTCAAAACTCTTTCCAATTTGATAGATGTTTGTCCTTCCACTGTTACCGACTCTTATTCAGTTACTGTTAACATAAACAAGGAGTGACACATTATATGAAAATGTAAATCCACAGCCTGCTTCCAGTCGACAGACCGGGTCAAGGATTGGAATGAATGAAGCCCCCATCTAGCGGCGAGGATATGAACTGTACTGGCTACCGAAGCCTATCGCACTCCTCTGGGACAACTATTAAATGAATGACAGATGAAATGATATGATAGCGGACAGCGTTGCTGGAATGACATTTTTGAAAGAGAAAACCGTAGTACCCGGTGAAAAACCTGTTCTGTCCAGCACAGATCTCACATGGAGTGACCGGGAGTTGAACTATGGATCCAGCGATGAGAGGCCGGCGTGCAGCCACCTAAGACAGGGAGGCTACAATTTCACTAAACTTAACGTAAGATTATTAACACAACCACTCATAATATCTCGGCACCAAAAGGGTTAAAGTCTGTGGAAACTGTTATTAGTGAAGTCTTAGATTGCAGTTGTTGATGTATGCCATTTTGTAATCCGTATTGCTCTTGACTCATGATGTATCAAATTTATCTGTGAACACCTTATTGTATTGGTTGTCTTCTGTAAACGATGTTCTTAAAAGCGGCTTCGGTGGCATAGTTGGTAGCATGCTGAGCTTCTATTCCCAAGATCGCGGGATCAAACCCGGCCGAAGTGGTCGGATTTTTAAGAGGGTTAAAAATCCCTCAGTATGCCTTCCTTCGGAGCATAAGTAAAGCCGGCGGTCCCATGTCATAGATTAATGGCATGAAAAAGAACCTTCCACTAACTACACTTGTGGAAGCTAAAATGTGTAGGTTAGTTTGATAACGCTATATTAGTTCCAACATTTTCCGCCAGGTGTTGACTGCGATGACATTTAGTAGCCACTACCGCAGCTAGGTGTCGTGGACGGTAGCATTTGGTAGCAAAAATAGGAACTACTTGAAAAAATTGATCGTCTGCAGTCCTTCTACCTGAATCACAGATAACACACAGTAATACGGCCATCACATTTAACACCGGTTATCAGACAGATTCTGCGTTGTCGCAGCCCCTAAACTAAGGAACAAACCAACCGATTTTCTTAAATTAATCAATGAAAGAATTTGTTCCCAGGATGTGACAAACAACAAATCACAGGGTCAGAACTAACTTGATTAAATGTGTAGGTCTATGTACCCTTTAAATGTGCTATGAGGGTCAGTGCCTGATGTGATGTCCAGGTAAATGCCAGCGGACCTTGTGGTATGCAGATGAGCCAATAACAGGATGCGTTGCCCCTCCCTGGCGCTGTAGCGAGTTGCTTGCCGGACACAAACACTATCACACACATAGAGTGGGGCGTGAAGATCATACACACGGTATTACGCATACAATTACCTGCAGAAGATGTGACACACGCATGTACGAGGGACGATCAAATATGTCAAACGATCGCGATAATTGTTATTTTGAGGGCACCGGGACGTGTTAGAAAAATGTAGCTTCCGATGTTTTGTTACATATCTCAGAACCTACAATAGATATTTTCTTGAATGTTCTATTGGTATGTTCAGAGTACATTCATCATTATTTGTGTAGAATTTGAAGTTTCTATGTTGAATATTTTGGGTCAGAAAGAGTATTACAAACACAATCTTAAAAAACATATTGTTACAAGTTCCCTTAATCCATGTCCCTTTTTCTCATCAAATACTAAAACCAGACCCGACAAACTTTGCATGCATAATATTTGAACCATTTTTGAGCTACTGAAGTAAAAAATTGTTCTTTTGCATCCTAGTTGAAAGTTGTCAAATTGTCAGTGCTTTTCAAACGGACTCCATGAACGAATCAAGATACCTCAAAAAATTTACTTACATTAGTAGATCTATATAGTGTCTTAGAGACTACCAAGTTTCAAATACATTGATCAGATAGTTTCTGAGAAAATGGTACATGACGTTTCAAAAAATATCACTTACTGTACGGGAAACACAAAAAGAATGTCTGGCTAGTCGCTTCAGTATAGCCTTAAAACATTATGTTTAAACCTAATTTTATAGCATCAATTTTATAGCACAATAATTGATACACCAAATTCGTCAGGAAAGAGGGGAGATTTCTTTAAGCTAAAAAATAAAAATAAAAAAATAAAAAACATTTTTGAGCCTATCACACATCCCGGTTCCTTTAAGGGTTCTAACATCTAGGTTATCGGCTCCTTAATGAAGAAAACTTGCTGCTGATGTTGTTGTTGTTTGTAGTTTAATTTGCGGAGTTGGGCCAAAGAGGTCATTAAGCGCTGTGTATTTGGGTGAGTAAATTTATTTGTGTGTCTGTAATAATGTGTTTTTACTTTTCATAGAGGTGAGGGTTGGGAAGGAGGCACTCATGGCCTTAGGTTAGGACCTATCCCGACTTTCGTCTGGAAAAGAACCAGGGAAACCCTAATAAAACCACTTCCAGGATGGCTGAAGTGCGAATTGAAGCGATTTGTCCTTAGGTTGTCCATCACGGGGCTGAGTGTATCCCGTTCCAGCCCTCGGGCCAGAATTACATTTTTTGGCAGTGCCCGGATTCTAATCCGGGCGTGAGCCAAAATGAGTAGCCAATAAACCACCCAATTCGAGGAGAAGGAGGAGGAGGAGGGGGGGGGGAAGGGGGAGGGGGGAGGGGGGGTGGAGGTCACTGTCACTGAATTAAATAAGAACGTTCGTCAGAAAAGGTGAATTAACGAAACCCGGCACAAGCAAGTGTAAGTGATATCTAATTCAGGCAGGATCGCAAAATATCTCTGAGACCCTACGGGAGAGAAGTTGCTACCCATGACGTGATTGGTTGGTTTGTTCCTCAGTTTAGGGGATGCGATAACGCGGTCATGTAGCCCCGTGTACTTTGGGTGTGTATAGAATCTGTCTGATAACCAGTGTTAATTATGATGGATGTATTAGTGTGTCTTATCTGTAATTCAGGTAAGAACTGCAACGATCAATTTCCAGTAGGTGCTACTTTTGCTACCAAATGCTACCATCAACGACACCTAGCCTCGAACTTAGCTACTAGAAGATGCCACCGCAACCGCCACTTGGTGGCGAACATTGGAACTTAATAGAGCATTAATCAAATCTAACCTACAAATTTAGCTTCACACAATTGTAGTTAGTGGAAGGTTCTTTTACATGCAATTCATTTATGACATGGGGCCCACCGGCTTTACTTCCCCTCCGAAGGAGGGCGTACGGAGGGATTTTCAACGCTCTTGAAAATTCCGATGACTTCAGCCGGTTTTGACCCCGCGACTACGCCACCGAAGTCACCTGCATGGGACTGAATACGTAACTCTAAGCGCGCTAGTAATGCAGCGATAATAATAATAATAATAATAATAATAATAATAATAATAATAATAATAATAATAATATGTCGCCTCCGTAGCGTAGCAGTCAGCATGGTTAGCTGCCGCCCCGGAGGTCCTGGGTTCGATTCCCAGCTCTGCCACGAAATTTGAAAAGTGGTATGAGGACTGGAACGGGGTCTACTCAGCCTCGGGTGTTCCAAATGAGTAGAGGGGGTTCGATTCCCACCTCAGCCATCCTCGAAGTGGTTTTCCGTGGTTTCCCACTTCGTCTTCGGGCAAATGCCGGGATGGTACCTTCTTCAAGGCCACGGCCGCCTCCTTCCCTCTTCCTTGCCTATCCATCCTGACCATCCATTACCTTCCCTCATGAGGCCCCTGTTCGCTTTGCAGGTGAGGCCGTCTAGGCGAGGTGCCAATCACACCTCACCAGTTGTATCCACTTCGATTAGATGTTCCCAGCTCTAGGACACTGCCCGTAGAGGCGGTAGTGGTGAGTTTCCTCGCTGAGTCCGTGGGTTCCACCAACCTGGAGGGTAAACGTATAAGAAAAGAGAAAATAATAATAATAATAATAATAATAATAATAATAATAATAATAATAATAATAATGAAATAATGATCATGTGACCTCCGGAGAGGCCAAATGCTGATCTTTCTAGTTGACGCTCGAGGGCGACCTGCGCGTCGTAATGAGGATGAAGTGATGATGAAGACGTCACAAACACCCAGTCCCCGAGCCACGGGAATTAACCCCAGGAGATTAAAATCCCTGATGGCTCGGCTGGGAATCGAACCCGGGGCACTTCGGGCCAAAGCCTAGCGCGCTAACCATTTTGCCGCGGAGCCGGACATAATAATAATAATAATAATAATAATAATAATAATAATAATAATAATAATAATAATAATAATATGCCTTGTTAAATGCCCATGCTCCCTCTAACATAGACAATAAGAGAAATCCACAGAATGTAGAAGACTTTCGGGAATTACTAGAGGAAACTACAAGTAAAATCCCCAAACATCACGTGAAAATCTTATTAGGGGATTTCAATGCACAGGTTGGCAGAGAGGAGATATACAGATCAATAGTAGGACTCCATCCCGCACATCGGCGGACTAATAAGAATGGAGAGCGTCTAATAAACTTTTGTACATTATTCATGCTGAGACTCATGTCCACGCACTTTATAAGACCATTACACAAAAAGAAAACCTGGAGATCACCTAACCCGTTATTAGGGGAATTTCAGATAGATCATGTGGCTATTTCCGCAAAGAATATGCTGAAGATTCAGAATGTTAAGGTACGGAAGGGAGTGGTAGATTCGGATCACTACCTCACGCAAATCAAGGTTCGGTTTCAACCAAACAGCACCAAACCTAAAGGCAACCGGTTTCCAAGAGTTGATCCGGACTGCTTGAGGAAGAACGCCGAGGTTTTCGTACGAGATTTACAGGAAGAAAATCCTAGGGAGTGGCCAGACCTTCGCAAAACATTACAGTCATCAGCCATGAAATTAGGACAACCACCTAGGAAAAGAAAGCACAGATGGTGGAACACAACGTGCGATGAAGCCGTCAATGACCGAGTCAAAGCATGGCATCAGTGGAATGGACATCGGACAGTGGAAAGATGGGAGAACTTCCTAAAAACTCAAAAACTGACCTCTAAAACAATCCGGCGCGAAAAACGTGCCTACAACAAAATCAGACTCGAAGGGTTAGAACAGGATTTCCAGAAAAACAACACTCGAAATTTTTACAAGACATTCCGTGAGGACTTGTCAGGGTACAAACCACCAACATTAAGTTTCCGTCGACGTAATGGACGACTAGAAACAAACAATAAGGAGAACTGCAAGATACTGGCTGATTATTTCCAAACACTACTGAACTGTGATCCTCCAGTGGAAAGACTGCAGTTTGAAAAACCTGTACCAAACCCAGACTCACTTCCCCCAACAACTCAAGAAATAAAAGAGATAATCCAATCGCTCAAAAATAACAAAGCCCCTGGGAACGATGGAATAACTGCTGAGATGTTGAAAATAGGAGATGACCTCATAAGGAGAATTCATACACTCCTAACAGAAATATGGGAGAGCGAAATAATTCCGAAGGACTGGAAGAATGCCATTATCCATCCGTTGCATAAAAAGGGCGACCGAGCGGACCCCAACAACTACAGAGGTATATCACTTTTACCAATTATATACAAGGTATTATCTAAAGCACTCTTAAACAGAGTAGAACAACAAACTGATCATTTGATTGGTGAATACCAGGCAGGCTTTAGGAAAGGTAGATCTTGTTCGGAGCAGATTTGGAGCATAAAGACGATATTAAGGATACGCCGCAGTACCAACACATTTGTCACCTTCGTGGATTTTAAGAAGGCGTATGATTCTATTGACAGACAAACTGTTCTGAACACCCTAGAAGAGCTCAGAGTTGACAGGAAAACCAGGGACTTAATCCGCCAGACTCTCACTGACACGACATCTCAAGTGAAGTTCCTAGGTGAACTATCAGAGCCTTTCGAAGTACATACCGGAGTTCGACAAGGTGACGGCCTCTCCCCACTGCTTTTTAACTTAGTGTTAGACAAAGTCATCAGGGAGTGGGAAAACAACATCAAAGGCATAAGCATTGGTACTCTGGAACAGAAAATAAAAGTAAAATGCCTAGCTTTTGCTGATGATCTAGCTATCTTTACCAAGACTAGTGAAGAAACCAAGTATGCCATAGAGAAGTTACATGAGTTAGCATCAAAGACAGGACTCCAAATATCGTATGAGATGACGCATTTCATAGTAAATGGAGACCAGAATATCCCGAGATCTCCACTACAGACCAACTATGGAATAATTAGACACGTACCTTCCTTCAAATATTTAGGAGAAATTATTGTACCGTCTGGATTGGACAGGAAAGCTAACTTAGAAAGAGCTACCAAACTTCAGAAAGCATACCGAATAACATGGAATCACTATAATAAAAGAGTGATGTCACGAAATGCAAAACTACGGCACTACCAGACAGTTGTTCTTCCGGAAGCATTGTACGCCTCCGAAACTATATCTCTAGGAGGCCACTCTCAAATTGGTGAAATCGAAATCCAGGAACGTAAAATTCTCAGGAAAATATAAGGCCCCGTTTATGTTAATGGTATATGGATTAAAAGGAAAACCACAGACTTGTACACAGTAATCAATAAGTTCACTGATACCGTGCGTAAGAGACGATTGAAATTTTATGGTCACATCTGCCGAATGGACAACACCAGATATGCAAAAAAAAAACTGCTTGATATAATTAATTCAAAGAAGGTCAAAATCAGTTGGTTAGAAGAAATCAAACAGGACTTAAAGGAAATAAACATTACAGAAGATAGCATCATGAATCGCAAGACTTTTGGAACCCGAGTTACAAATCACTCTTTCGCCGAAAAAGCTAAAAAGACCACTGGAAAAAAATGGATGGAGGAACGTAAGAAGGGGCATAGCGAGTTCATGAGGAGATTTTGGGAGGAGAAGAAGAGGAAAGCTCCATCAACCCGAGTCAACAAGTTCAAGCGCGCTCCCTAAGTGGGCAAAACGAAGAAAGAGAATAATATCGTATGGCCCTGAGTGCCAGGTGCAAGCTTTGTTATTCGACACCCAGAGGGCAGCTTGCATGCCGAATTTTATTGTTCATTTGAGCACTATGAAAGTCAAGGAAGTAAGATATCTAAGCTCCTTGACACTATAGCGCATTCTAGTAGAGAAAGGAGGAACTTTGTGTTGGCGGAAATTTCCGAGATTCATTTTGCTATCATGAACACGGCCTACTGAATTCAAATGGGTTCTTTAACATGACAACTACGTATGCTATGCGTGCCGTGAGTTTTGTCGCCTTTCAAAAAAATCACTTGTAATGGCCAGGAGCGAACCTGCAAGCTTGGGGTTGGTAGTCCGACACGTTAACCACTCACCCGCCGTGGCAAGCTAATAATAATAGTAATATCGTATGGCCATGGGTGCCAGGTGCAAGCTTTGTTATTTTACGCCCAAAGGGCAGCTTGCATGTCGAATTTTATTGTTCCTTCAAGCGCTATGAAAGCCAAGGAGGTTAGATATCTAAAGCTCCTTGATACTATAGAGAAATGAGGAATTTTGTGTTGCCGGAAATTCCCGAGATTAATTTTGCCATTATGAACACGGCCTACTGAATTCAAGTGAGTTCTTTAACATGTCAACATTTTATGGCATGCGTGTCGTAAATTTTGCCGCCTTTCAAAAATCACTTACCTCGGCCCGGAGCGAACCTGCAAGCTTGGGGTTAGTAGACCGACTCGATAACCACTCACCCACCGTGGCAAGCAATGCAGCGTTAAAATACTTTTAATTGTTGGTTATTATTAATTATAACGGACGCACATTGTGTTGAAATGAAATAGAACACCGTGGCGAGTGTAATTAGCCATGCAGTAGGTCGAGAGTTTGACGTCACACAAGGATGAGCAGTCATTTGTCATCAATGACGTTAATAACTCATTGTGTTGTAGTACACATGTAATTTTTAATAAGAGGAATGCGATAGAGTTGGGAGGTGATTTATCTCTGCCATATTATTCACTTTACAAAGCACTGGTATTCCATTCTTCCGTATCACAGGTACGGGATCTCATTCAGTCACAGTGATCAAATACTCTCCCGAAATAGTACATTATGCAACGAGCCTATAACGGCTATAATTAAGGCATGAGTATTTTTATAAAACGAGCGTATGCGAGTTTTATAATTTCCATACGAGTGTCTTAATTACCATTATAGGCGAGTTGCATACGACTGTTTATGTTCGACGATAATTATAACTTTATTATATGATTTAACATAAATATTCATAAATTCCTGTGGGATTCAGTTAATTCAGTTAGTGAACAACTGGCTTAGCTGACTGAACAGAGCGCATGCGTGGTCAAGGCACTCCGGAAGCAGAGACCATTCACTTTGCTTGACAACACAGAAATATGTTGGAGTTTGAGCGCATGTGCGATGGTATCCTTATCTAATTGGCCACACAACTGTTTCTTGAGCTCTGATTGGTGAGAGAAACTGTTTCATAATGAAAAATAGTGTTATAATGAGCCTCATTAAGATACAGTTTTCCGACACATAATGTTTATATTTCGACATCGTGTCGGTCTACTAACCTCAAGATTGCAGGTTCGCTCCTGGCCGTGGTAAGTGATTTTGGAAAGGCGGCAAAAATACGATACGCATGTCATACGATGTTGGCATGTCAAAGAACCCATTTGAACTCAGTAGGCCGAGTTCATAATGGCAAAATTAATCTCGGGAGTTCCCGCCAACACAAAGTTCCTCATTTCTCTACTAGAAAGAGCTAGCCTATAGAGTTCAAGGAGCTTAGATATCTAACCTACTTGACTTTCATAGTCAAGGAACAACGAAATTCGACATGCAAGCTTCCCTCTGGGTTTCAAATAACAAAGCTTGCACCTGGCACCCGAAGCCTTACGATATTATTTTTTGTACGAGGGGCATTTTCTAATAAAAACCCTTCGTTATCGAAATGTAATGCCTTTCATTATGGAGTTGGAAGCCATTTTTTAGTGTTGTCTTATTAATCAAAAGTTTGGTGCTTTTCAGTCGGTCAGCAAGAATGTACCCAAATAAGATGGGTTAAACCCTAATGCTGAAAATGTTAATCTCAGGATTAGGGTATAACCCCAATTATTTGGGTACATTGGTGTTGGCCGACTAAAAAGCACCAAACTTTTTGTTAATGCCTTTCAGTTGGTCAACACGATTTTACCCAATTATAATGGGCGTAAATTCTCCTCCCCCATTCTCTTCACATGGGACGGCTCGTAAACTATTGTCTTCAGTCATTACTTGAATTAAAAACAGATAACACACACTAATACAGCCATACAATTAACATCGGTTATCAGACAGATTCTACAAACACACAAAGTACACGGTGCTACATGACCGCGTTGTCGCAGGAACCAACCATAGTATTTACACGTATTTAGTTACAGCAGTTATTCTAAACTTGTACAACTTGTTAAAATAGTTAGCCTAATTTAATTTTATGAAAACATAGGCTTATGAGATCACCTTTCGTCCGTGTGTTTGTCTGTGTGTGTGTCCCCCCTAATAAATTCTAAACGGCTAGAGCGATTTCAATGAAACTCGGTACTATCATAGCACCGTTCTGGCCGACCCCGACCGTGCCCTTCGGATTTTATTCTGTCGCACCAATCCAACATGGCGGCTGTGCGAAATATTTCACCTGCAATCAGTATCTCCGAAACTATTACCGATACCACCCTGCAATTTTGTACTGTATTAAAGGGCACTACTATAAGTTGACCTGTGAGACGATCAAAAACCTGGTAACTATAAAACCGACATGGCGGCCAAGCGCATTTGAGAGTTTTAAATCGACGTTTCTCGCGATTCAACCATCCAAACGTAATGGAACTTGGTACAGCAAATGTTTATACTAATTGTAATGCACTGGTGTCTAATTTAGTTCAATTGTTTACATAACTTAAAAATGGCGGCTGTGCGAATATTTCACTGGCATTCTATATCTCCGAAACTATTACAGATATCACCCTGAAATTTTGTACAGTGATAAAAGTCACTGCTACAAGTTAATCTATGGAACTTTCAAAAACCTGTAAAGCACAAAACGAACATGGCGGCCAAGCGAAATTGAAATATTTTAATTGACATTTCTCTTGATTCAACTATCTGAGCGCAGTGAAATGTGGTACAGTAAATGATTATACATATTGTAATGAAATGGCATCTAATTTAGTTCAATTGCTTATATAACCTCAAGATGGCGGCTGTACGAAGTTTTAAAATTAAGTTTTTATTTCTTGTGTCGTAATCATGCGATCGAAGTGAAAGTTTGAATAATGAAGCTACGCAATAATTTTCCTTTAATGGTACATAACTCTATGGTCTATACATATAACAATCCAAAATAGCGAGCATCCGAAATATTTTGACGGTTCTTAAAATCTACGAATCGTTTACAGCAATCAAACTGAAATGTAATATGTTCATAAAGGCTATGAACATAAGTTCACCTATAGGTCTTTCAGTAACCTCTTGAGCACAAATCCAACATGGCGGCGACGCGAATTATAAATACTTAAATGGACGTTTCTCACGATTTAACCATCTGAGTGCAATGAAACATTGCACGTTAAATGCTTATACAAATGTTAATCCACTGGCATCGAATTTATTTCAATTGTTTTCATAACCACAAGATGGCAGCTATGCGAAATTTTAAAATTTGGTTTTTACTTCTTATGCCCTAATCATGCGATTGAAGTTTGAATGCCACACGTACACAATAATGTAACAGTACATCAATAAAAATCCAACCTGGCGACCATCTGGAATATTTAGACGGTTCTCAATATCTACGAATCTATTACAGTAATCAAACTGAAATTTTGTATGTTGATAGTGGCAGTTAACATAAGTAGGATATATGAAAATAGGCTGTATACTTCTTCACGGAACTACTTGTTAGTTCTACGTGATTGTTAAGATACTGTTAGTGACTCTTGACCTTCAAGTTTGATTGCTATAAAAATCTATGATTGTTAATAAATAGTCAGGTTGAAGTGGATTGTGAACTTAGCTGGTATTTGAGCGATGTTGGATTCGTTCTTACGCAGTCGCTACCAACCACTGTTTACTTTGAACTGGACGGAATTTCCTTGTGCGGGTTCGTTATCTCTTATCCTACATGGCCTTTCCTTGCATTTCTGTCTATGCTCGTCCGGCAGTGCAACATATTACCAAGTATAGCCATCCTGCAAATCATGGCTGCCCTCTATAGTTGCATTACCAACATCTTCTTGGTCTCAGGAGGTCATGGAGTAACTATTTGTTTCGATATGTCTTCCTATAAATTCAACACGAATGTACCCAAAAGAGCTGGGTTGTGCCCTAATCCTGAAATAAATTACATGAGATTAATAAAGACACTAGGATGACCAGTTTCGATCGTCAAGCGATCATCATCAGATCCATTACACTTAGGCTATAACATCTATGTTTGAGAATACAGGTGAAAAATATTTACAATATGTACAATTATTTAGTTGCAGTGTTGGTAATGCTACTGTCGGTGTATGCTAATTGTAGTATATCTAATGTTAGGTCAAGTCAACCCCTGGCACTATACAGCCCATGACGGGTTAAGACCGACCAAGCGACCGCTGCCCAGCCGTTTGGCCTGCAGATATTGGGGTGACGCGTGATCAGCGCGTCGGGTCCCCTCGGCCGTTAATCTTGGTATTCGTGATCGGGGCGCTGTCTCACTGTCAGACAGCTACTCAATTGTCCTCACGAGGCTGAGTGCACCCCGTTCCAACCCTCACGTCAGTTTTAAAATCCCTGACGGAGCCGGGGATCGAACCCGGGGTCTCCGGGTGAGAGGCAGGCGCGCTACCCCAACACCACGGGGCCGGCATCTAATGTTAGGTGAAATGCTAAAATGATGATACAAATCCGGAGTTATTGTCTGTTTGGGGTAATTATATGGTTACACAAAATCAACTATGAGTCGACCAAAACTGGTGCCAGAGTGAACACGAAACTGCTCTAAGTTCCAGTCAGGAAGGCAAACCGGATAAGTATCAGCCTGTATTATTACAGTGTAACCATAGTTGATTTTGTATAACCATATAATTACCCCAAACAGACAAACTCCGGATTTTCATCACCATTTTAGCATTTCACCTAACATTAGATATACTACAATTAGCATACACCGACAGTTGCATTACCAATACTGCAACTAAATAATTGTACATATTGTAAATATTTTTCACCTGTATTCTCAAACATAGGTGTTATAGCTTAAGTGTAATGGATCTGATGATGATCGCTTGACGATCGAAACTGGTCATCCTAGCGTATTTATTAATCTCATGTAATTTATTTAGCCTCCGTGGCTTAGGCGGCAGCACGCCGGCCTCTCACCGCTGGGTCCGTGGTTCAAATTCCGGTCACTCCATGTGAGATCTGTGCTGGACAAAACGGAGGCAGACAGGTTTTTCTCCGGGTACTCCGGTTTTCCCTGTCAAAATTTCATTCCAGCAACACTCTCCACTATCATTTCATTTCATCTGTCATTCATTTAATCATTGCCCCAGAGGGGTGCGTCAGGCCTCGGCAGCTGGCACAGTTCATATCCTCGCCGCTGGATGGGGGCTTCATTCATTCCAATCCTGACCCGGTCGGAGACTGGAAGCAGGCTGTGGATTTTTCATGTAATTTATTTCAGGATTAGGGCATAACCCAGCTCTTTTTGGGTACATTCGTGTTGACCGACTGAAAAGCACCAAACTTTTATTTACTTAGGCAACACTGAAAAATGGCTTCAAACCTCACAATGTCTTCCTATGTTATACCATTTATCTAAGGAGGCTACATGCCATTGTTTACTTATTCCTTCTTTCATTACAAAACTTGATAAAGGGACAATCAGTTGTCTCGAAACGTCGGTACTTAACAATTTCCACTCGACTTAATACCCTCAGAGCTGTTTAATGGGTAGTCATCCCAATAATGCCGACAGCAGTGGCTACGCTGGCTAAGGCGCAGCGTTAGGTCATGGGATCAAGCTCTCTACTGACTCGGTAGACACGTAGGTTCGAGCACCACCGTCGGTCGTCCTTGAAATGGTCTTCCGTGGTTTCCTATTTTCAACACCAGGCAAATGCTGGGACGGTACCTTCTGACAGGCCACGGCCGCTTCCTTTCACCTCCTTGCACAGTTTCATTCATCTTCATCCATTTCATTTCTCATCCCGACGTGCAGGTCGCCTACGGGCGTCGACTAGAAAGACCTGCACTCGGCCTCTCAGTAGGCCACACGACAAAAATAAAATCCTAATAATGGTGTATATTACTGTATTCTGGTGTCTGGAGCGTAGCGCTCTATGGAAGTGAAACTTTGACTGTTGGCGCAGAAGAAAAGAGGACAATAGAAACGTTTGAAATGTGGTGTTACAGGAGAATGATGAATATTAGATGGGTAAATAGAGTAACAAATGAACAGTTGGAGATGAGAGATGTTTCTGGCGACTGCTAATGAAGACAAAAGATAGGTTGGTAGGACACATACTAAAACACCCAGGAATAGCCAACTTAGTTATGGAAGGAAGGGTCGAGGACAACAAGAACAACAACATATCTGTAATTTAAAATCAAAATAGGAGTTATTGCCATTTCATTGACTTTGAATACACTTTTAAAACTAACTCTTGAATGGAAACTATTGTTAAATGTATTTCAGTAACTTGCTCTACCCTGATAACATGGCGAGGTACTGTGGGTGCACCCTTAGACTCTTCATAAGAGTGGCGATTCCTCCATGTAGGACGTGAGGATCGTCCTATGGTCAGCTCTCAGATGTAACTGTTTAAAGAATTAAATTGCTTGTTTTTTTTAATAGTCTTTGGGGCTATCTTGCGCGCCCTCTCGATAAGCTCTGTCTCACTGTCACTGTCAGTACTTGTAACTAGTTCTACATTTCACCACTAGATGGATGATGTGTGACCTTCTCCACCCGGAGTAGAAAGCTGAGGAAGGAAGCCTTGCATTCTAAAAGCACGTTTAAAGCTTTAGAAATGTACGGTAGCCCTTGAGGAGGAAGGGGCAGGTTTGGTCTGTTTAATGGCGCTCTGAGGATGTCCACTGAGATCCTCAAGTCTCACTATTGGTTGAATTTAAACCAACACTATGGTTACGAATTTGCACAGTCAGAATGGATAGTCTGTTTTCAGCGTGTGCACATCTTTGGAGTGGTATTTGATTGCATTGTATTGTGTAATGTGTTCTTAATAGCGCTGTGCGACTGAATATTTAATATTGTTGATGATGATCAGGTTCCATCAAGTCGGCGTCGACTCCTAGCGACTGTCTCCATATGATTCGGTCTTCAGCCATATACTTCAGATCCTTCAGTGACATATTCATGTTGGATAGATGGAGTGGATCCATCTCAATGCTGGCCGCCCTCGTCTCCGAGACCCTTCCACCTCTCCAAGTATAATTGTCTTGTCCAGCGAATCAGAACGTCTCATAATGTGTCCAAAATATGACAGCTGTAATCTTATTATCAATGCTTCAAGAGATAGATCTGGTTTGGTTTTGATTAATATCAGACTGAGTCTAATATCTCAACTTATCCCAGCTATAATAATTATCTTAAGTTAAGCCTATCATATTACCGTACGTCCTACACATTATAAAACTCAGTAGTCACCACTACTTCATAAACCTTCTAGACTCAAGAAACTACCTCACGATGTGATGTGAAGGACTTCTGTGCGTTATGAGAAGTCACGATTGCTTCTCGAGTTCCATATTGTGCAGCCAACACTTCTATATATTTATAGATGGCAATTCCGTGGGCGCTTCCTTTTTCTTTTATTTACCTTGACTCTTCTTTATATCTTTGTTCCATCTTGTAACTTTTTCCCTCACTTTTTCTTTACCCTTGAGTTCTTTTCAGTCGTTCTCTCCTGCCTGGCTTATATCCTATCTCAGATTTCTGTCATCAGCTTTTTATCTTTGTATCTCTGTTTTGTTCTGGTTGTTTTGGGGATTGCTTCTTTACATTGTTAGTGGTGTATCCAGTGTTTTATTTCTGGAGGGGGTATGGGATTTAAAGGAAAGTTATATTCCTCCGAAACACGCTGTCCATCACTTAACAACAGCCTATCGTTGTCAAGAGAAATATACAAACAGCAAACACAATAATTCTGAAGGAGAAATAACGTGGACAAAGAAAAAACTGACTCTGTGGTCACCATGGCAACAAGTGTACGTCATCTAGTTCAGTAGAGACATCTATATGTCTTGGAGCAGCAACACTACTGCCGAATACCATACCTGCACTTAATCCATTTTCTATCGCACGACACATTAAAAAGAGGTCAGAAGATGTTCCAGAAGGACAAATACCACCAGAATTCAAAATATCAAAAATCATCGCAATCCTTAAGCCTGGGAAACCAGCAAGCTAACGTCCGATTTCATTCCTCAGCGTTTGCTACAAAATTCTGGAACGCCTAATTTACAATAGAATTTACTGCACATTAGACAGCAGAATACTACCAGAACAGGTTGGATTCAGGGCAAAACTAAGCTGTTGTGAGCAAGTCTTAGCTCTAATATCCTTTATAGAAGCAGGATTCCAAAGAGGACTGAAAACATCTGTGGTTTTCCTTGACTTAACTGCTGGCTATGATATAGTGTGGATTGATGGGTTAATGCTGAAGTTAATACAAGCACTAATGTGCAGAAGACTCGCTACCCTATTATCCACCATGTTAAAGAACCGATATTTCAGAGTGTGTGCAGGCGACAAGATGAGTAAGTCGTACACCATCAAGAACGGCCTCCCTCAGGGATCTGTCTTTGAACCATTATTGTTCAACCTACTCGTATATACAAGCGATGTACCAGAAACAG
Source organism: Meconema thalassinum (assembly GCA_946902985.2). Classification (NCBI taxonomy): domain Eukaryota; kingdom Metazoa; phylum Arthropoda; class Insecta; order Orthoptera; family Tettigoniidae; genus Meconema; species Meconema thalassinum. Next base: position 103,918,731 of record OX336397.1, on the reverse strand, counting down.
TGTCCGATAAATTCTGCAATGCTGATGACTCTTCCATAGCAATCCAAACCAAATATCTGGAAGACAGGGAAGATATCCTGATACAGGACCTGCAAAAACTAGAAAAAATATTTCAAACATTGGAGGCTTTGCCCAAACCCATCAAAAACTGAGATCGCAGCTTTTTACCTTAATAATAGAATCTCCAAACAAGAGCTGATCATTACATTCTGCGGCTAGAGGGTGAGTAGCAATCCCAACCCCAAATACCAAGGAGTAGCTCTGGACCGTTCTTTGACCTACAGTAAACACATTGAGAATACTGCAGGAAAACTTAAGACCAGGAACAATATCATCCGCAAACTGGCTGGCACAACATGGGATGCCCATGCAAGTACTCTTCGTTTGGCAAGCCTTACACTAGTCTACTCTGTTGCCAAATATTGTGCACCGGTATGGTATAGAAGTGCTCATGTCCACAGAGTCGATACTCAGCTCAATGAGTCCTTAAGAATCATAACGGGCACGTCCTGATATACATTCCTCCCCCTCAACTGAGACGACAACAAGCAGCTGCCTGCGATTGGAAAACATACATCTGTTCTGACTTCAGGCACATTCCGGTTCACTCAGTACTGAGTAATCCTCCACCCTTGATCCTGAAATCCAGGAATCCTATTTGGGGAGATGACATTATTAAGCAGCCAGGGCCTTACAACACCAACACAATCTGGAAGGAAAGGTGGAGAGATTTCTCTTCACCTCGCCAAAGCCACTCAGATGATCCTTCCCAGCATATCCCACGAATTGATCTACCAAGAGCTACGTGGAGCCAACTAAATCATGCTCGAACTAGCCATGGAAGGTGCAAAGCGATGTTACATACATCGGGATGGCTAGAATCACCAACTTGTGACTGCGGAGCTCAAGAACAGACGATGAAGCACATAATTCGAGAATGCCATCAGCGAAGCTTTGCAGGATAATGGAAAGAGTTCATGAAAGCATCAGCTCCAGCGCTTTCCTGGTTGAAATTTATGATTATTATGTACATATTTGTTTGCTAATCATGTAGATCATTTGTACCACACAAAGAAAGAAATGTATTTGTTGCTATAGGAACATCCTACTTACTATTAGAGTTGCGGCTTCGGTGGCGTAGTCGGTAGCATTCTGAACTGCTGTGCCCAAGATAGCGGGTTCAAACCCGGCCGAAGTCGTCGGATTTTTTAAGAGCGTTAAAATCCTTCAGTATGCCTTCCTTTGGAGGGGAAGTAAAGCCGGCGGTCCCATGTCATAGATTTATGGCACTTAAAAGATCTTTCCACAGACTAAACGTGTGTGAAGCTAAATTATTAGGTTAGATTTCGTCGGAACGCTCTATCAAAAGTTCCAACGGTCACCAATGGGTATCACTGATATCTGGTAGCAAAAGTTTGAACTACTTGAAATTGAACGGAACTTGTAGCTCACCCTAGGGGTGTCTGCTGGAAGCAGCTACAGACTCTGGCGAGCCGAACATGTCCTCGGAAACTCCCGGCACTAAAAAGCCATACGATAAATAAATAACTATTAGCGTGGTTACCATAGCAACAAGTGTTCGGTACCTAGTTCAGTAGAGACCTTAGTTAAAACAAGTAGTTCCGTGAAGAACTATACAGCCTATTTTCATATATCCTGCTCATATTAATTGCCTCTATCAACATACAAAATTTCAGTTTAATTGCTGTACCGGATTCGTAGATATTGAGAACCGTCTAAATATTTCAGATGGTCGCCAGGTTGGATTTTTATATTTGTACTATTACATCAAGATTATTGTGTACGTGTGGTATTCGAACTTCAATCGCATGATTAGAACACAAGAAGTAAAAACGAGATTTTAAAATTACGCACAACAGCCATCTTGTGATTATGCAAACAATTGAAATAAATTAGATGCCAGTGGATCAATATTTGTATAAGCATTTAACGTGCAACGTTTCACGGCACTCGGATAGTTAATTCGCGAGAAACGTCCATTTAAATATTTATACTTCGCGCCGCCGCCATGTTGGATTTGTGCTCACCAGATTACTGAAAGTCCTATAGGTGAACATATGTTCATAGTCTGTATGCTGTAAAAGATTCATAGATATTGAGAACCGTCTAAATATTTCGGAAGCTCGCCATTTAGGATTGTTATATGTATAGGCCATAGAGTTATGTACCATTCAAGGACAATTATTGCCTAGGTTCATGATTCAAACTTTCACTTCGATCGCATGATTACGACACAGGAAATTAAAACGAAATTTTAAAATTTCGCACAGCCGCCATCTTGAGGTTATGTTAACAATTGATTTAAATTAGATGGCAGTGCATTACAAGCTGCAAAATCATTTACTGTACCACATTTCACTGCGCTCAGAGAGTTAAATCACGAGAAAAGTCTATTAATATATTTTAAATTCGCTTGGTCGCCATGTTCGTTTTGTACTTTACAGGTTTGTGAAATATACATAGGTAAACTTTTATCAGTACTCTTTATCGCCGTACAAAATTGCAGGGTGATATCTGTAATAGTTTCGGAGATATAGAATGTCAGTGAAATATTTCGCACAGCCGCCATTTTGAGGTTATGTAAACAATTGAACTAAATTAAGACTCCAGTGCATTACAATGTGTATAAACATTTGCTGTACCAAGTTTCATTACATTTGGATAGCTTCGCGAGAAACGTCTATTAAAAAGTCTCAAATTCGCTTGGCCGCCATGTTGGTTTTGTAGTCACCCGATTTTTGAAAGTCTCATAGGTGAACTTCTAGTAGTGCCCTTTATCACCGTACACAATTTCAGGGCGATATCGGTAATAGTTTCGGAGATATTGAATACTAGTGAAGTATTTCGCACAGCCGCCATGTTGGATTGGTGAGACGTAACAAAATTTGAAGTGCACGGTCGAGGTCGCCGGGAATAGTGCTATGAACTTACCGAGTTTCATTGAAATCGTTCCAGCCGTTTAGATTTTATTAGGGGACACACACACACACCTCACACACACACACACTCATACACACACGCACACACACACGGACAAAAGGTGATCTCATAAGCCTATTTTTTCAAAATTTAAAATAGGCTAAAAAGGAAGATTGTAGTTTAACGTGATCGTTAATCTCGCCATCATGAGCCGCAGCACCTCCTTTTAACGTGTATCCGAACCACAGGATATGCCATTTCACTTCGAAAATATGACATGCATCAACCAGGAATTGAACCCGGTCCGCCTTGGCGAGAGGCATACAGCTTGACCACTGCGCCACCACGCCCCCCAAGACCTTAGTTAGTTATTGAGGTTTTAAGGGGAGGAACATCGAGGTTTTCGGCCCCCCGTAGTGTACCCGCTTAGCGGAGGATGTTTAGTCAGTATTCGGCTTAGCTTACTTCGGCATCGGGGCGCGTTTCGTTCCCTCCACCACTGACCTCACATCCGATATGTAAACACAATCAGGTTAACAAGATTTAGGAAAAAATTCAACATGACAGTTATATATTATTTATTCAATAAAAGGAAATAATCACTCAAAAACATATCAAAAATCAAGATCATTTGGAATTTTGTCTCCAAATGTCAATCATAAAAATCACTATTCAAAAATCATCAAAATTCACTATAATGTCCTTTCATTGTTCCGTGAAGTTTTGAATACTCTGTCTTGCTTAATTTACCACTTCCACACATTATATCACTATATAAGTTTTATTCTACTCAGGCGTCGAGAGCGCCTATCATTTTAGTCATATTATTCGTCCAAGGCTTTGGATATTTACATTTTCTTTATTTACCCTTCAGGGCTTCCTTTATTCGTTATATTCATGTGATCGTTATTTTATTAAATTCTTTTGATCTTAATAACAACTCTTCACAAAGCCTTAGGTTTTAAAATACAATACTTTATTAAAATGAGCCATGTCTATTGATCGAACCCTTAATCATCCAGTTACCATCCATGCATCTAGGCGATTTGCTTTGTGCTGTACTGTGCACCATGTTGTTTATAAAAATGGGATCTTTATTTATAACAAAACTTTATTATTCCTTAACCCGTTATATTATTATTTATGAAAGAAGGAATTTCTTTTACCAACAACTAACTATTTGACAAAATCCGTCCAATTTTACATAACATTTCAGAAATAGGCTCGGGATGATTTCTTTAATTCCTGCCTCATAATTCTATAATCAGTTTAAGCTTGCACCGTTCATTAAAACTTTATTATTTCCGTGTAGCAGTTTCCCATTTCACCAGTCTCTGCAAAACCTCACTTGACTATCCAACTCATTAAGATGTCTCTCCTCCTCCCTCGCAAGAGGCAAGGTCGCGCACAGAAGGCCCCCCCTCTTCCTTTGGTACTTGAAAACGAGATTTATGATGGCTCGCCGGCCCTGCTTGCTTTTACGCTAGTGTTCAACCACATGATTTCCAAGACTTAAAATTCATTTCACCACAGATATTTGTTCCGTCTTTTATTTATTATTATTACTTATCTTTCGTTCCCAGGATATTTAGCATTTAATTCGGATAGGATGTACGGTAGTTCCTTATTACAACTTCTTACGACGCTCATAACACAACTGTATAATGCCTCTTCACAACAATGCCTTTTCCTTCACAACAATACCTTACTACAACAATGCCCGGCTGGGATATCCATCCTACAGCGGGACTTATATAACATTATCACGCACGACGTTTCATTCAACTACATTTTCGGTGGGAATTTGCACATGCACAATACACAACAATACAACGCTTCATTAAGCAATAACTCGGTGGGAATTTATTCATCCACGACATACAATACGAGGCTACTTCATTACAACAATACATTCGGTGGGAAATTTACCTCCACGCATTTCGACGATATTTTCACTACATTATCCATCTCACGAATAAATATATCCTAGTTTAATGCATATTATATTTAGCTTGAAATTATACTTTTATTATTCTTACTAGCCCTTACGGCAACACAACTTGCTTGGATAACTTAACGATATTGGCACGACTTCGGCCTTCCTATTATTTATTCACAACCTTGGCCTAATAGCCTACAAGGTAACATATTCATTCTTGGGTATTTCGTTCCTCCATTTATTTGGATATTTATAACTTATTAATTTATTAACATATTATTTCTCGCTCCATTTTTATTTTTGAGTTCCTAGACACGGATCTTTAATATAACTTTGTTCTCAGCTTGATCCTCATTATTCGCGTTATTATCATTATTTCATATTTTAAATCATTCCATTATAACGCCCCATTCTTTCGTTATTTGTTATCTGGTATAATTTTTAACCATTTTATTACTTATCCCTTCAAATTTTATGATAATATTACGGTGCGCATTTATTTCATAACTAGGCAATAATTTAAGCCATTTGATTTATTATTTTTATTCCTTCTTTCAAATTCGTTTATTTATCATATCTTTCATTATCGGTCTTCCATTTCTTTATCTTTACTGATCCCATCAATGCTTTATTTTCACCGAGGCGGTCCTCGTGATTAACAATTATCATCTTTCCCAACATTTCAGTTATTTGCACATTCATTTCATCAATGAATCAATCGTCAAACTTCCCAGTCGACGAACGATTCTATTCATATCAGTACACAGTACAACAGCAAATATTAATGAAATTTCTTTAACTCACCCGTGTGGTGACTCCATTCCTAGATAGGCTCACCCATCCAATTACATCTAATTATTCTTCAAGGCACTACTTTTCGTGCATTGCACATAACTCTGATATACTTCACTTTTACATATATTTAAACACATTATGTTTCCTTGTAAAATCACTATATCTAACATAACACAAATATATTTCTCGACATTAAATTACACTGCACTTATTTCCCTGTACTTGTTTACACAGCACTTATTTTCCTATATTTATTTACACAGCACTTATTTTCCGCACCATATATCAGTGATCTTCTGTCGGTGACCCCTACTTCGACGCCACCTCACCTCTGCTTTGGACGTGTAATAACTCGATCCTCACTGAGCTCCTACGCTGAACATTAGTCCCTTATCTATTCCTGTAGGTTTCTATTCTTGCTTCCCGTATTACTTGTCTACAAACGTTTAAGTGTCCTTCACTAATGTTTCTCGCTTATATAATGGTTTTCTTACACCGTGTTCCATTTGTCTGGATTGTTCGTAGCTATACTGATTTGTTCGGATTTCGAACCTACAATCCTCATAATTATTTGACGATAATATTATCTTTGACCACACGACGTGTTTTACGTTTCCCTATGGGAATGTCTTTTACTGTGTCTCTGTTATATGTACCGTAGCTTTACAAAAGTTTGTTAACTGTGCCACCGGTACTCGAACACGTGTTTCCTTGACTCGGAGTCCTAGATTTCACTTGAATCTCTGATAACTATTGTCATTTAACTTCGCTTTACTGTTCATGAAGAACAGTCCATGTTCTCGAACGGTTGACTTTCAAATTCTCGAACTTTATTTATACTAGCCCGCACCTTTTAGACTGTATTAGTGTTCCTTTACTCAACGCGGCGTAACTTATTCTTGTCGCGATTTTTACTTGATCCAGCGCCAAGCGCTATAGTGATCACTTTGAAACGACTTTTCACGATTTATCGGGCAACAATGCCATACACACTTGAACTTCTGGTTGAACTTAATCATGAAATGTGCTTGCTTTCCTAAGTATTTCTCTTTGGATGACGGTATAATGACCCGTATGTTCTGTTACTGCTAACATGATGTACTCAATAATTTCATGTTGCGATCCAGCATATTGCCTCTAACACGAGCTGGAGTGTGACAACCAACACCCGACCTCTTAAAGGTTCGCTGTAGAACTGAGTGATAACTGACGTGGTCCAGCACAGCTCGCCCCGCGCTGGCTTACGAACTGGATTATGTACTGTCTGAAATTGTCTTTGTACTGTCTTGAACCAACGTGCTCTCCCCAGAGAAGCACCAACTTGAACTCGTGCAGCGCCACCACGGGCCTGCTAAACTGAAGACTGTAGACTGTCGACTGAAGTCGAACCGTAGACTGTCGTGTACTTGAACTGACGTGCAGCGCCACCCCGGGCCTGCCAAGACTGAAGACTGTTCTCTGCTAACTGCTATGACTTCCTATTTATACGATTTGTAGAAAATAAACTACCTTGCTTATGTTGCAAAAATTAACTTTTAAACCATTTATGGTATCCTTTTGAAAATTATCCATCCTGAAACTTGTGTTCCAAATGTCTCAATTATTTAAAGTTTTTTTCCAGATTCGATCATGGGGATGTATTAATTTTAATTAAATTAGCTCCTCATTCTGTGTGGGAGTATATTTTTATTCCCCTGCTCTCCCTTTTGGGCTGGGTGAATTCCCTTTCGTAATCTGCTGACTTTGCTTTCTTATCCCGCGCGATGTTTAATAACTCTTATTGTTCTAAAAATTTCCCTTTCCAAAATGAATGACTTTGACGGAGAGCTTTCTTAAAATTTTGGTTATTTCTGACTGATTTTAATTAATTTCTTTATTTCCTAGCTTCGCCTTCGCGCGACGTTGTCAATTTCTTGATGAATTGGCACTTCTCCATGATATCTTGCATCTCTCTCTTACAGTCGGTTCTTCCCCTGGGTCTATTTCTAACTACTGTATGTGTAACCCTTTCTTAGCTGACTGTGCAGTGACATCATCTTTGCAGCTGCTATGTCACTCCATACTCCTTTATCAGCTATGTGCGTCATTCATATGTGTTCTTAGCTATTAACCCCTTTGATGCTTTAAAATTTTGTCAAAACGTCCTATTTTCTTGTTTTTCTGATCGGTCGTGGGTTCAAAGCCTGAGCCAAAATCCATTTGGGCACAGTAGAGACCTTGTTTTTGCTATAAGAACATCTTACTTACTATTATTATTGATACCGGTAGGTAGTACGAACTCTTAGTGTTGGACTAAAAGTCACTCAAGTTACTGAAAGTCGTTGAAATATTCGATGTTTTTCTTCTAGTATTTTCGTGTGTAATTTTACATTAAAAACAGTGCTACCAATTTTAGTGTCAAAACATCTTTAACGTGCCAGTAAATCTACTGACACGGCTCTCTCGTATTTGTCCACCCTCAAATACCAGCTGGCGGCGCCAGGGTTTGATACTTCAATCTTGAATACAGCAAGCGAGAACGAAACAGATTCTATTCTTAATGCATTATACGGGCTAGGGACATCTTGTTCATCAGCCCCGTGTAGTTGGGTGTGTGTTGAATTTGTCTGATAACCTGTATTTATGTGATGACTGTAGTGGTGTGAGTAACTGTATGATGGTGATGATGATAATTGATGTTTTAAGGGGCCTAAAATCTAGGTTATCGGCCTCTAATGGTCTGGGTGATAGTGAAAGATGAGATGAGAATGAAAACTATAACTAATACTAACTACAGACTTACATACTAGAAGAAGAAATGGTAAACAAATAAAGGGTAGGGCAAATAAAGAACAGGAATAAAATAAATGCCCTCAACGCTTGAAAAATCAGGATTGAGGGACTTGGAAGGAAGGAGAGCCATGAATGGCAGATAGGAAAGGGAGATATGAGGGGGCCCGGCCCAAAGTCAGAGGAAAAAGGGGACTAAACGGACCCAGCTCAGAAATCCCTCAGGGTCACCAACTCCCAAACTCACCAGCCATGAGCCCTTGAGGGTGTAGCAATATCCAGGGTGCACCAGAATTGGTGGAGGTACTCTCACCCTGCCTCCTTGCAGGCCTTGTGCAGAAAGCAGAAAAGAAAAGAAGGCGGACTCCTCGAAGAATGAGGGTATCGGGAAAGATGAGACAAGGGCAAATTAAGGCGGGAGAGTGAAAAACTCCCCTGACCTCGGTTACCCTAATACCGTCGGGGTCGGAAGAGAACAAGAGTTGACCAAGAGAGGTCGACAGGAAATAAGACGGAGTGGAGCTCGGTACACGTATGTGGCGCAATGCTGGACTCAACTGGGGTCCCGTGGTCACCAACCCACGTCCCATTAGATGTTAGCCCCATTATTAGGGTCAGCGCCAAGGTAGGTGTTAAGGATTTGAAGTAAGGTACTATCCCAGCAATTTCCTGAAGAAGTGTGGGGGACAAAATGCAATCTCCGGATTGTTTTTCAGCTGCCCTCATGGCCTTGGTGCACGTTTCAAAGCGCGCATCTACGTCATGATTAAAACATTATAATGAATAAATTGAATAATATCTGTGCAGTATCTTAGGCTGATGAAAACACCTAGTTAATTATGTTCAAGCAATTAACTAATCATGTAACACGCTTAACATTCAGGCGTGCACCTAGTTTCGGCTTTGCCTTTGAGCTGAGCGATTTTGCTTTCAGTTTTAAGATGTTCTCACTTGCCTCGTCAAGTCAAACGCTCTTTATGAAGTGAGCTTGTGATTAAAGACTCTCTCTTGTTGTCTTTGTCAAGTCAATAACCTGGATAGACATTTAGCACTCGATGACGTAATTTTAGCCGATTCACCAGAGGATTTGAGCTAATCGTTTCATCTCTATCTACCACACCTTACAGACATTACATTCTTTTTAACATATTCCAACCTTGGTCTACCCCTGCAGTTATTGTCCTCAACCCTTCCTTCCATAACTAAATGTGTTATTCCTGAGTTTCCTAGTATGTGTTCTACCGACATACAGCATCTCTTCTCTTCATTAGCAGTCACTAGAAACATCTCTCCTCTCCCACTCGACTTAATACCTCTTCATTTGTTACTTTATCGACCCATCTTCATCATTCTCCTGTAACACCATATTTCAAACGCTTCAATTCACCTTTTTCTTCTGCGCCACCAGTCCAAGTTTCACTTCCGTAGAGCGCCACGCTCTAGACAAAGGCTTTCTAAAATGACTTCCTAATACCTAAATCTGTATTCGATGTCAACAGATTCCTTTTCAGTAGAAATGCTTTCCTTGTCTGAGCTAATCTACTTTTTATATCCTCTTTGTTTTATCACTGGTTAATTTTTTTGCTAGGTAGCAGAAGTCTTCTACTTCGATTAGTTCTTTTTTCTATTTTATTGATTTTCACCGTGAATTCTTTCCTCAAGTTCATATCATTTACAAACTCATTCAAATCCTCTGGTAAATCGGCTAAGTTGACAATGTCATCAGCAAATCTCAGAGATATTACGAATGCAAATATATTTGCCATTGATAGAAAAATGTCTGCGGATATCCCTACTGATAGATGAATTCTGAAGTTTAAAATATACGCCAATATTTGCTTGCCACGGTGGGTGATTGGTTATCATGACGGACTACCAACCCCAAGCTTGCAGGTTCGCTTCTGGCCGTGGTATGTGATTGTTGAAAGACGACAAAAATCACGGCATGCATGACATACGTTTTTGGCATGTTAAGGAACCCATTGAAATTCAGTAGGCCGTGTTCATAATGGCAAAATTAATCTCGGGATATTTCGCTCAAGGAGCTTAGATATCTAACCTCCTTTACTTTGATAGCGTTCCAAGGAACGACTAAATTCGACATGCAAGCTGCCCTCTGGTTGCAAATAACAAAGCTTGCACCCGGCAACCGAGGTCATACTATATTATTATTATTATTACCAACAGTAGTGGCTACGCTGGCTAAAGCGCAGCGTTAGGCCATGGGGCCAAGCTCTCTGCTGACTCGGTAGACGCGTGGGTTCGAGCCCCACCGTCGGCCGTCCTTGAAATGGTTTTCCGTGGTTTCCCATTTTCAACATCAGGCAAATGCTGGGACGGTACCTTCTGACAGGCCACGGCCGATTCCTTCCACATCCTTGCCCAGTTTCATTCATCTTCATCCATTCCATCTCTCATCCCGACGCGCAGGTCGCCCACGGGCGTCGACTAGAAAGACCTGCACTCGGCCTCTCAGGAGGTCACACGACAAAAAAAATATCCCATCTAGTGCTGATGTCACAAAAAGTGGAAGCCTCTACCTTCCACTACTCCCAGGGCCTCCATGGCCTTTACGGAGTTGGCTTTGCTTTGGCTTTCACTATATACAGGATGTTTCACGCCAAGTGGGACCGGTCGGCAGCGCGTGACAAGTCGGAAAAGCAGATGGCAACTCACTGAGCTTGGGGTCGAGAGAGCGCCCTTACGAATCACATGTAAATATCAAGAACACATAATAACATATATTCAAAGTAAAATCATTGTCACAGAAGATGTTGGAAAATGTCCTCCACCTGCATCTACACATTTCTGGCATCCTCTAAGGAAATTTTCATTCACAGGCATTAGTTCATTTCCCCAGATAGCCTCAATTTCTAAAGTGTGAGGGTTTGTTGCATAAACCCTATTAGCCTACTTTCAATTTTTGCGAAAAATTGTGTGTCTGTCTGTGTGTGTGTGTGATTCTGTGTGTGTGTGAGTGTGTGTACTCTGAATGTCTGTCCCCCCCCCCTATCAATTCAAACACGGTGAAACCGAATTGAACGAAATTTGGTACAGAGGTAGAACTAGCAAAAGGCACCTCAGTGTCATGTTTTATATCGCCGCCACCTTTACCAAAACTGAATGGCGGCCACTCAAACGTTTAAAACGTAAAATCAAATAACGACTAACCAAATCATCCGATCTCTACCAAGTTTGGTAACAACATACCCTAATATAGGACGCGTCTTGTGACCAAACTACAAGGTCATCTGCCATACCATTTCAGGATGGCGGCCGTGCGAATTATGCAAACATTATAATCCATATCATGGGACCCACCAGTTCCGATTATCGAGCCGAGAATTGTTTTAACTGTTCTAAAGGAAGAGGCACGTTCGAAATTAAAAGTTTATTTTGTAATACTATAGTGCAGAAGTGATTTAAAAAACTGAGCCGTTTCAGTACAAGGCAAGATGGCAGCGAATATCTTGTGCCTGACTTATATTTCACTAATTTGAGTATTGCATGCAATATAGCGTACTGACACAAAATAAATAAACTTTGTATGAAATGCTTTATATATAAATAATATACTCCACTGATGAAATCGTTTAGTGTAAATCATTATTTGCTAACAAGTTCTATGTAAGTCATTTTATATAGAACGTTGTTCGTTGGCACAATTGGCTCTGTGGTAAAGCGTTAGCCTATCAATCTTATGGCTATTGTTCAAACCCCATCATATTTATTGTTTTGTAATGACTCAGACGTTTTAAAATTAAGCGTTATATTGTGCATAGTACGATAGAAAATACATAATTGAAACAAAATTCGTCAGCAGATTTGCACGAGACATCTAGGAACAAAAAAGTGAATTATCATGGCGAACTGCACGCCGGCCAACAGATTAGCTTACATATTTTATTGAAAAGTTTATGTTTATGGCCGCTAGAATGCACTCCCCCTGTTAGAATTATCTTGTTCGATACTTCTCCATTAGATGTCACGACTGGTCTACATGGGACTCCATTTATTAGTATACCATTGTCATTCTATGCGCATCGAATTTGAAGAATGACAAGATGATACTACGATATATTTTTACTTTTTATTTTAAAGGGTTTGTAACAGCCTATTGTGCGTTATTTCAAAATGAAGTAAAGAACAAAACGATTTCACATAGTATCTGAACTCTAGCCGTTGGTGCTAGTTCAGGATATTAATTAATACATTAATTGCAGCCAAATAGCAATCGAAAATATCCACATAGTTGGTATACACACGTCTCTGTAGGGTCCTGGAATGATTTGTTAATTCAATTAGGGTTGTGAAAGCCATGCACAGCCAGACGTGTAAAGACATGCCTCAACTCAAAGTTGGATGTTGCCCGCGTCAGGCCGATTATGTAATAATAATAATAATAATAATAATAATAATAATAATAATAATAATAACAATAATAATAATAATAATAATAATAATAATAATGTTATTGGTTTTACGTCCCTTTTAACTACTGTTGCTTTTAGAGACGCCGGGGTGCCGGAATTTTGCCCCGAAGGGTATCTTTAACGTGCCAGTAAATCTACTAACACGGCTCCCTCGCATTTGTGCACCCTCAAATGCCAGCTGATTGCGCCGGGGTACGAACCTGCAACCTAGGGCCCAGCAAGCGAGAACGTTACCGCTGAGCCACGCAGCCAATCCGGTCGATTATGTCTTCAGATCCATAACATTCTTTAGATACTTCTTATCTTTCTTTCTTTCTTTCTTTCTTTCTTTCTTTCTTTCTTTCTTTCTTTCTTCAATGATGATAGCAGTTGTTTTCGAGGTTGTGGTGTTTGGTAGAGGTAAATAGTTTCTAAGGTCTTCAACCAAGAAATGATTCTATTATACTCTTTGATAAAAACAACGAGTTATAACTATACTCATACATTTAGGAGAAAGTAGGCTATATGTTCTTTACTGAACATCTTGTTTTTCAATTGTCCCCATAAATAAAAATTGAAGCAATATGCTTAAACACTTAGCAATAACACTTTATAAAATTTTGAAACACAATAACAATTAAACAATAACCACGTACGCACGTTATAATAGTACATTATGCAACGAGCCTATAATGGCTATAATTAATACACGAGTATTTTTATAAAACGAGCGTATGCGAGTTTTATAATTTCCATACGAGTGTCTTAATTACCATTATAGGCGAGTTGCATACGACTGTTTATGTTCGACGATAATTACAACTTTATTATATGTTTTAACATAAATATTCATAAATATCTGTTGAGAGTCAGCCACTTGAATTTTGTGATCGGTGAGCGAGCGCTGGGTATAATATCTCTGTCTTTCAAGATCTTTGAACGACCGACGCATGCGCACTGTGTGCTTGCAATGCCATATGCAGGCCATATGTTTACATCTGCCGTCCCTCAGTAATATTGTCACCGGAGTCGTTTGAAGGCAATGCGCTGTGTAGAAATTAGTGTTGGTGGTATTAAGGCACAGTGCTATTTCTTGTCTCATATTCGCCAGTTTATTTACGCGAACATAAGGACGGTGCGTATTCCATGTCGGTAATTTATTATAGTTCGATGTTGTGTTCATGTCCGACATGTTGGATTTTGAGCTCATGCGTGAAGGTATCGTTACCTAATTGGTCAATGAACGAGCTCTGATTGGCTGGTGAAACTGTATCGTAATGAAAAACAGTGTTATAATGACCATCATTATGATACAGTTTTCAGACACATAATAGTGAGGGTCGAACATAAACGTATAACATGTATAACTTGAATTAGGCTATAAACGAAATAACGAAGTCAACTTCACTCGTCAAATCCAGCGTCGCAACTGTCTCAGCTCCGTGTTGCCACGTGCTCGTCTGACCTTTGGCGCGATCTTCTTCCTGCTAAGCTGCGCCAGCCGTGAGGCCAGCCCCACTTTGAGTGAAAGACTCTGAAATACATATTTTGATCTGACATTGAGTTCTACCTCAGCCCAATTAGGAATGAATATACTAATGATGCACTTAAATCCAATAATTAATGTTTGATATGAACCATTATGCGATAATTGTTATAAAAAGGATAAAATAAAATTATAAAATGGATATCCTGACAATGTAATTAAATATAAATAAAATATAATATTGGGCTACACATTAAAAATTCCAAAATACAGATAGGAAAACAAGTAATTTTTAATAACAAGTGTTGTCTTTACCATCTAATTAAATGAAGGTAAATTAAATAATGGGCTTTACATCACAAATTCACACAATTCATATAGAAACTTAAATAATTTAGTAATAACAAGTGCAGAATATCAATAAATACGTTAGATGTCAAGAAACAATCTACACAACTTAATTACCCGAAAAACCGTTCTGATGAAACTTCTTCCAGCCATGAAAGCTTACATCAGTATGTTACTGTGTAATGTTTTTAAAACTGGGCCAAGTCTGGTAATAATATGACCAGTGATTGTAAACTCAGATATATTTTGAGACATAATGTTTTGTAAAAGAAAATATAAATATAATTATTTTAATTGCAATTACACCAACGAACGTTTGCTTACGGAAACAGCTCGTCTTTTAGCTCGTCGGCTCCATTAGAAGTGTGGGAGGGATCTAATAACTTATGATGAGCCACGTAGTTCGGGGAAGTCCTCAAC
Source organism: Meconema thalassinum (assembly GCA_946902985.2). Lineage (NCBI taxonomy): Eukaryota > Metazoa > Arthropoda > Insecta > Orthoptera > Tettigoniidae > Meconema > Meconema thalassinum. The sequence goes on along the minus strand of OX336397.1, from coordinate 103,903,622 downwards.
TTGGTAACTTAATTGGTCCTGAATAAACATGATGAAGCCGGAAGCTCTCCAGCCTTGCGATTAGTGAGGCGTTAGGACCTTCCGACCTGCATTTCATTCTATAAGAGTTGCTCCAATGAAATATTTAAATATGAACACAAAATAACAATAACAGCACGAGCGAATCCATTGCTTAAATAACTGTTCTAATGATGGAGGAATTTTCCTCTATTCTTGATTTTCAAAAATAAAAAATAAAATATAAAAGATACAAAATAAAAATTAAAAATTAAAACATAAAGAATAAATATTAAACATTAAAATAAAATTAAAATTAAATTAAAAGTAAGAAATAAAATATTAGAAAATAAAAAATGAAATCTAAAGAACAAGAAAGAAAAAATAGAAACAGCGTATGGAGCAATATCCCAAGTAGAATTTTTTAAATACCTTGGAGAAATAATTCTTCCTTCAGGATTGGACAGTTTGGCTAACACAGAAAGAGTCTCAAAACTTCATAGAGCATTCAGACTAACACGGGATCACTATAATAAAAGAGTAATGTCACATAATGCAAAACTGAAACACTACAAAACAGTTGTACTACCGGAAGCTCTATATGCTTCAGAAACCATAGCTTTAGGAGGTCATTCTAAAATTGCAAATATAGAAAAGCAAGAATGTAAAATTCTTAGAAAAATATTCGGCCCCATACAAGAAAACGGAATTTGGATTAAAAGACGAAATTCAGATCTATACCGTCACACAGATAGTTTCAGCAACACTGTACGAAGAAGACGCTTAACATTTTATGGACACCTCTTCAGGATGGACGATTATAGACTTACAAAAAGGTTATTCAATGTAATAAATTCTCATAAATCAAGGATAGCCTGGCTGGATGAATCAAGAGAGGACCTGCAAGAGTTGAACATCGGAAAACATATTCTGAGAAACCGCAAAGTCTTCAGGACCGCAGTAACAAAGCACAAGTTTAGGGTGAAAACTAGTGGCAGGACTGGAACCAAGTGGACAGAAGAACGGAAGAAGCAGCACAGTGACTTCATGAACAGATTTTGGGAAGTTAGGAAGGCGAATATCATCAAGCCGAAAAACAAGTTCAAGCGCGCTCTATAATGGGCAAAACGTAAAAAGAAGAAAAAATGAAATATAAAAAAATTGAACATTAAAAATTTAAAATCTTTAATTTAAGATAAAAATATATTAATAAAGAAATAAAAATAAAAAGTAAAAATTAAAACTAAAAAATGAAAAATAAAACCTTAAAAAATTAATAATTTAAATAATAAATAAAATGAAATAAAATTAAGAAACAAACGAACAAATCAATCAATTACAGGTGCAAGCAGCAAAGTCAGGTCTTCAGATTTCGTTTCAGAAAACGCAGTTTATAACGAACATCAAGTCAGAACCCAGAGAACTTACGGTGAATGGGAGACAAATAGCACAGGTAGAGAAATTCAAATACCTGAGTGAATGGATGGAGCCCAACATTCGTGAAAAGGAAGCTTTCGTGGCACGGATTAACGAAATGGAAATGGCTTACCATTTAACCGAAGACATTTACAAAACACGATCAATGTCCTTCAAGGCCAAACTGAGGCACTACGTTACCGTTATTCGCCCGGAGGCGTTATATGCATCAGAATGCCTGGCGATGAATAAGAAAGGCCTGGCAGAACAACTCGAAACCAAAGAGAGGAAGATTCTGAGAAAGATCTTGGGCCCGGTCAAGAAAGGAGGAGAGTATAGAAGACGACACAACGATGAACTTTATCTACATGTGGAGAAAATAACGGACACCATTCGCAAAAGAAGACTCTCATTTTATGGCCATTTAACACGAATGAACTCTGGAAGATTGTCTAATCGAATCTGTGCCTACTTTGTGGGGAAGAAAACCAAAGGGATCTGGTTTACAGAGGTGGAAAAAGACCTACACGAATTGGGGATATCACATGAGGACATCTTGGAACGTGAATCTTTCAAGAAGAAACTTGTTGAGATACAGAGTTTTCAGCCAAAACCTATATTGAAAACCGGCAAGAAGTGGACCGAAAAACGGAAGGAAGCTCACCGAAGAAGAATGCGCGAATACAGGGCCAATGTGAAAGAAAGAGGGAAAAGGCAGTTGAAATAACGTGGTCCATAGACGACCGAAACGATTATAAAAAAAAATAAAAAATAAAAGAAATTAAATTTACGAAAGCCGCTGAATGTCGGTGAAACCACTCTTTTCACAACAGCCCGAATCGCAAGATCCAATTACCCTTTAGGAACTTGTTTAATTGACCATACACATGATGGTCGCAGGAGTGAAATCTATATTGGAACAGTCAAACTTTAATAAGGAATTATTGCAATTATAACTAAAAATCTATGATGACATTCGAAAATCAATCATGGGAAAATTCACCTAAAAATACTTACATTTTAATTTAAAAAAAAAACTATGGAACGTTGCTACATTTATAAGATCTAACGTTCCTAGTATTTTCTTAAATTAAAATTGAAGGTTTTTAAGGTAAATTTCTCCATGATTGATTTTAGTCATAATTTCAATGATTTCTTATGTATATTTTCCTGTATCATTATAGATTTTTGTTTATTTTCAATTTTAATTTGTTTTCTCATGTTATAGTAAAGTATTGTTGGGCGGCTTCGGTGGCGTAGTTGGTAGCATGTAGTTCTTCTATGTCCAAGGTCGCGGGTTCAAATCCGGCCGAAGTTATAAATCCTTCAGTATGCCTTCCTTCGGAAGATTTATGGCATGTAAAGGAACATTCCACTAACTTCAGTTGCTTGAAGCCAACATTTGTAGGCTAGATTATTTGATGACGCTATATTAGTTCCAACGTTCATCGCCAGGTGCTAGCTGCAATGATATCTAGTAGCCAAGTCCGGAGCTAGGTGTCGTGGATGGTAGCATTCGGTAGCAAAAGTAGGAACTACTTGAAAGTTTTATCGTCTGCAGTCCTCACTTGAATTACAGATAACACACACACTAATACAGCCATCACAATTAACCCCGGTTATCAGACAGATTCTACACACACCCAAAGTACACGGGGCTACATGAACACGTTGTTGCAGCCCCTAAACTAGGTCAGGGGACGTGGAGGCGCAGCGGTAAAGCTGTTTGCCTCTTACCAAGGTGTACCGAGTTCCATTCCCGGTCAATATATGTGAGTATTTCGAAGTGAAATGCCATGTCCTGAGGTTCGTATTCCACGTAATAAAAGAGGTCTCTTAGGTCATGTTCGTAAAATTAAAGATCACGTAAGGCTACATGCATCCTTTTTTATAACCAAATTGTTGAAGAGGGTCTCAGCGAAGAACAAAACATGTACGAATTTTGAATCCAATACATATTGACTGAGGCGTTATTGAATTCAAACTTTTATTGTTATTATGTATTGTGTCACAGCTCTCTTCTACTGCTTTGCTGAATACGACGTATTTATTGGGAGAAGAGTTAGCCTACTTTGCTTTCTCTAAAGTGATGTCAGATCCCGCCCATAAAACAAAGCGTTAATATTTTTCAATAGAATCCTGGAGAGATTGATCAAGAGACAGAAGACCCACGTCTCCTTGAGAAATATCTCGTTTGCTAGAAGTATGGTGCGCAATGTGTACTCTAGTCACACTCCGTTGCTTGAAGATACAAACCTTGCAACTGGTGCTTTTCCCATTGCTACAATAAATATTCCTAGGAGAGCTATAAATCCACTGCACTGCATGCACATGTCTCGTGGGTTTATTGTCTGGAAATGAGAGCATGTGTAGGTAAAGAGTGCATCTGTTCTATTTCACAGCTACCCTCTTTGTGGAGTGTTTAATAGTGGGGGAGCATTGATGTCATTCAGTTCTACTGCAACTTTGAATGGCGAATTGAAGGAATGAAGGAAGCAAGAATGAAAGGAAGAAAGGAAGGAAGGAGGGATGGAAGGGAGGAAGGTAGGAAGGAAGGAGGGATGGAAGGAGAGATGGAAGGCAGGAGGGAAGGAAGGAAGATAGGAAGGAGCGATGGAAGGAAGGAAGGAACGAAGGAGCGATGGAAGGAAGGAGGGATGGAAGGAAGATAGGAAGGAGCGATGGTAGGTAGGAAAGAGCGATGGAAGGAAGGAAGATAGGAAGGAGCGATGGAAGGAAGGAGGGAAGGATGGAAGGAAGGAAGGAGGGATGGAAGGAAGGAGGGATGGATGGAAGGAAGGATGGATGGAAGGAAGGAGGGATGGATGGAAGGATGATAGGAAGGAGCGAGGATGGAAGGATGGAAGGTAGGAAGGAGCGATGGAAGGAAGGAAGGAAGGAGCGATGGAAGGAAGGAGGGAAGGATGGAAGGAAGGTAGGATGGAAGGAAGGAGGGATGGAAGGTAGGAAGGAAGGAAGGAGGGATGGAAGGAAGGAAGGAAGGATGGAAGGAAGGAGGGATGGATGGAAGGTAGGAAGGAGCGATGGAAGGAAGGAAGGAGCGATGGAAGGAAGGAGGGAAGGATGGAAGGAAGGTAGGAAGGAAGAAGGGAAGGATGGAAGGTAGGAAGGAAGGAGGGATGGATGGAAGGTAGGAAGGAGGGATGGAAGGAAGGAAGGAAGGAGGGAAGGATGGAAGGTAGGAAGGAAGGAGGGATGGATGGAAGGTAGGAAGGAGGGATGGAAGGAAGGAAGGAAGGAGGGAAGGAAGGTAGGAAGGAGCGATGGAAGGAAGGAAGGTAGGAAGGAAGGTAGGAAGGAAGGAGGGATGGATGGAAGGTAGGAAGGAAGGATGGAAGGAAGGTAGGAAGGAGCGATGGAAGGAGGGAAGGAGGGAAGGTGGAAGGTAGGAAGGAAGGAGGGAAGGATGGAAGGTAGGAAGGAAGGAGGGATGGATGGAAGGTAGGAAGGAGCGATGGAAGGAAGAAAGGAGGGAAGGATGGAAGGTAGGAAGGAAGGAGGGATGGATGGAAGGTAGGAAGGAGGGATGGAAGGAAGGAAGGAGGGAAGGAAGGTAGGAAGGAGCGATGGAAGGAAGGAAGGTAGGAAGGAAGGAGGGATGGATGGAAGGTAGGAAGGAGCGATGGAAGGAAGGAAAAACATGAATAAATAAATAAAGGAAGGTATTGAATGAATATATGAACGAAGGACGGTTATAGTTTTACTCGACTGTTAATCTCGTTATTATGAGCCACTGGACCTCCATTTTACGTGGAATCCAAACCACTGGACATGGCATTCAACTTCGAAAATCTCACATGTTTTGACCGGGAATCGAACCCGATCCATCTTGGTGAACGACAAACAACTTGACCGCTGCGCCCTCTAATGATAACTGGAATCAACAATTAAATATCAAAACATACGTAGGCCAAATAAATAAATAAATAAATAAATATATAAATAAATAAATGTATAATTAGATAATTAATTCGCAGGGTAGACATTGTTATTAGCTCTGTTTACACTGGTGGCGATAATTCGATTACATTTGTGATATTGAAATGCTTTTCAAACACACAATTTATTTTTGACCATTTGTGGACGCTTGGACTTAAGTTGAGGAAGAGGCTGGCAAAATGTTTTGTTTGGAGTGTGGCACTATACGGAGTAGACACCTTTACGCTAAGGATGGATGATGAAAGCAGACTAGAAGCGTTTGACATGTGGTTATGGAAGAGGATGGAAAGTATATCCTGGGTGGAAAGGTTTCAGAATGAGGAGGTTTTCGAGCGAGTTGGCTGTTACATACCAACCATAGACTACAAGGAAGAGGAACTGGCTTGGGCACTGACTACGAAGAGAGTGTTTGCTAAGGGTTGCTCTCGAAATCAGTAAACAGAAAGAGAGGAAGAGAACGGAGAAGGTACCAGGTGGTGGACAGTGTCAAGATAGCAGGAAATTACCACCAAACAAAGAGAACGGCTGAAGAGAGGACTGCATGGAGAGCTGCTGTGTGAAGACCTGCCTAAGGGCAGAACACGTTATACAGGGAGTTGCAAACATTTCAGGTATGTATTTGCTATATGTAGACAATCAAAATAGTTCGTTACAACATGTGTCCGGAAATGCTTCATTTCTGACTTATGGCCTTCACAACACTGAACTTCACCGGAAGGTTTTTCTTATCGCAGGTCGTTGCCGTGATAGGAGACAGACTGGCTGCGTGGCTCAGCGGTAACGTTCTCGCTTGCTGGGCCCTAGGTTGCAGGTTCGTATCCTGGCGCAGTCAGCTAGCACAAATGCGAGGGAACCATGTCAGTAGATTTACGGGCACGTTAAAGATCCCCTTCGGGGCAAAATTCCGGCATCCCGGCGTCTCTAAAAGCCACTGTAGTTAAAAAGGACGTAAAACCAATAACATTATTATTATGATAGGAAACATTAAGAGGACACTCTGACGGTTCATTCTGTGTCGATGGTTAAATTCAGTGTTGTGTTTGGCGTTCATCTGTGCGTCACGTACTCAAATCAGCATCTGGCAGAGTTGCATTTCATGTGCGGTAAGGTAGACGGCAATGCTGTGTTGGCTCGTCGTTTGTTAAAGGAGAGGTCAATTAGACATCAATGTGAAGTCTGTATTCAAGCAGGAGGTGGACATTTTGAACATCTTCTGTAATGACAATGACCTGCGGAAGAAAATCGTTCCGGTGAAGTTCAGTGTTGTGAAGGCCATAACTCGGAAATGAAGCATTTCCGGACACATGTTGTAACGAACTATTTTGATTGCCTACATATAAGAAATATATACCTGAAATTATGCCCCCTATTTTTGAAAAACCCTGTATAATGTAATCGCAAAAAGAAAAAAAATAGAAAAAGAAATAAAGGTATTTAACCATGTTTGGAAGAAAAATTACAACATACTTTCTTTTAGTATGAAAATGAAAATCCACAGCCTGCTTCCAGTCTCCGACCGGGTCAGGAATGGAATGAATGAAGCCCCCATCTAGCGGCGAGGATATGAACTGTGCTGGCTGCCGAGGCCTGACGCACTCCTCTGGGGCAATGATTAAATGAATGACATATGAAATGAAATGATAGTGGAGAGTGTTGCTGGAATGAAATTTTTGACAGGGAAAATCGGAGTACCCGGAGAAAAACCTGTCTGCCTCCGTTTTGTCCAGCACAGATCTCACATGGAGTGACCGGGATTTGAACCGTGGACCCAGCGGTGAGAGGCCGGCGTGCTGCTGCCTAAGCCACGGAGGCTTCACTTTCTTCTAGTATGACGTAGGTTAATTGTTATTTTGTAGTTCGTTTTAGTCTTCCATCTCATTTTTTACCCAAATCTTTAGAGGCCAATATCCTATATGTTAGGCCTCTTAAAACAACAGTTATCATCATCTGAGTAGCTTCAAAGCAACCTTAACGTAATGCAATTGCCATTGGATGTTCCCATTACAGAAGGAAGCTAGCTTGTAGCGAGGATAATGCAGGATTAATACTGCCTGCCACAAACAAGTGACGGCGTGTGTATGCGCGTCATTGCAATCCAATTAGCAGTAGTTGTTGTTGTAATAACATCATCACGGCTACTCCCTGAGGAACGGTAACTGCTTTAGCGTTATTGCTGCAACTGTCACTGCTACTGACAGAGCAGTAACGGTGAGGGTTTATATTTGCGCACAGAATGGCCGTGCTGCAAATGAGATAAAACAACTGTAGCATTACAAATGAGGTGACCAAATGATCTAATTAATGAAATCCCCATAGCGATTCCCGTATTATTGTTCGGTGAGTTAATCTCGTTATGTTGAATATACCTTGCGTGGGCAACAATATTATTGTACGCACGGTGTCTTCCTGATTGCGGTCATTCCAGATTGCGTTCACCTCATTAGCAGTCCAGATTGCGGTCACTTTCATTTTAGGGAAGAACTATAAACATTCCAGAGTCCAGATTGCGATCACTTTTCTTGGGAGACCGGTCTGGTCGTAACTCTTCTGGGAATTTCCTCACCTTTCACTTCCACCGCACTTGCCAATATTATCTACTTTTACGAGACGAATTTTTCGAGGTAATGAAAAGAATATTTTTCATAATATAAGTTACAGTACTCATTATAAAAATACAGGGTCTTTCATATAAAATAAGAGCGCCAAGCGGCGGCTTTGTTAACCGCTGCTGAGGTCACCTTGGCCGAGCTTTACAATTCTATATGATGCAGCGGCCTTGCTAGCGTGTGTACAATGCTGAAATCTTACTTTAGTTAGTTATTGTTGATGAAACCGAAACCCCTATAGTATTGAAAGCGCGCGCATAGTAGATACGATGGCTGTCTTTTTTTTTTTTTTTTTCAAGTTCCGATGGACTCTATATAAATAACAGATTGACATTACCAAACTTGACCTTGCAATAAGCGTGCAGGTGCTCAGTCGCCAGTCTAAACCTCAAGTGCTAACACGGTGAGACAGTTATCATTGCATCTTCGTATTTTTTTATGTAAAACTTATTTTAAGTACGAGTCGGCTCGGCGGGTACGTGATGCATTTGTTCAGCAATTCCCAATTCACCTTCACTAGCACAGGTTCACGTAATTGCAAATAAGTTTGACACTACTGGCTCGGTGCTCATTAAAAAACATGCCCGCACACGAACAGTTTTAACAGAGGATGAGCTAGATGACATTGGCGAGAATCTTGACCGGTCTCCGAATAAATCACTCACAAAATTAGCACAAGTAGGTGTTTCGGTTTCATCAACAATAGCTAACTAACTAACTAACTAAAGTAAGATTTCAGCATTGTACACACGCTAGCAAGGCCGCTGCATCATATAGAATTGTACACACGCTTAAAGAAGGGGGCCTTGGCGCGCCAAAAGCTCGGTCAATGTGACCACAGCTGCACTTAACAAAGCCGCCGCTTGGCGCTCTTATTTTATATGAAAGACCCTGTAGATATATCGCGCCTCAGATGGGAGAGGAGGGGCAGAAATTAAAAATTATACCCTGTAAGTATAAAATTTCCCGGTACAACAGTGAAGGTCGTTGATTCCGATCCTGAAACGTTTCTATTCTTAAGAATGAAAATGCAATAATCATTGCTTTACGAGGTGCTGTCAGATTGAGAGGGGACTTGATTCTTTTAAGCGAAGTTTTAAGGGGTGTGCTCAGCTGAACACTGAACTGTATTCTTTGGTTATGTAGTGAAATATCAGTTTCCCCTTGTTATCCACAAAATTACGGAAGGTATGAGTCAGTCGGGAAGAACCAAAAACCAAGGACCGGTCTCCCAAGAAAAGTGATCGCAATCTGAACGCTGGAATGATTATAGTTCTTCCCTAAAATGAAAGTGACCGCAATCTGGACTGCCAATAAGGTGAAGGCAATCTGGAATGACCGCAATCAGGACACAACCCCGGATACACAACTACAGTAGATACAGTTGGGTTGACAACCTCGGGACACCCAGTTGTCGACCTCCTTTGATCAACACTTGTTTTCCCACCACACTATCGGTATTAGGGTTTCCGAAGCTTCATGTGTGCTTCCCTATTGATTCTGCATATATCTCTAATTAGTATAAAACAAAGTCCCCGATTCTTGGATGTCACGGGTAATCTTGAGAACCACTGGATGGATTTTGATGCAGTTTTCAACATTCTGTAAATGATTTCTCGATGGAGGTTTCTGTAGAAAATTATTTATTTATGATTAACGGAAGCCGAGCAGTAACGATTTCAGTGAATCGAGTCACACAAAAAAAAAAACGTACCGTCCGTGTGCCATTTAAGCTTACGCTGGGTAAACCGTTAATAATATCTATATACTATGAGTGAAATAATTGTTTAGCATGAGAAGTTCTTCAAAAAAGTCACCGACATCACATCTATATCTTCTCTTCATCGCCCACTGTAAGTGTTTTTACGTTTTCTTTTCTTCCAACAATCTCCATTTAATTACTAGCTTCGGAGACAGTATACTAGATGGCTAGCGAGCGAGCCTATCATCCCAGTTTCAGCCTTGGTTGCGCAGAATACACAGTCAAGTGTGTATTGGACGGAAATGGGATTTGTGTTTCATGCACCTCAGCATTCACGTATGACAATAATTCGTTGCACATGCTATCACCATGAAAATATAATTAATAGTCCAGCCAGAGATTTTAACCCATCATGTCGAGGCGGAAAACGGATATGGGTCGTAGTTCATTGAAATCGAACCGTTAAAGTATGCCTTCCTTCGGAGGGGAAGTAAATCTGGCGGTCCCATGTCATAGATTTGTGGCATGAAAAAGAACCTTCCACTAATTACACTTGTGTGAAGCTAAATTTGTAGGTTAGATTTGATTAACGCTCTATGTGTTAGGTTCCAACGTTCGACGCCAGGTGCCAGTTGCGGTGGGATCTAGTAGCCAAGTTCACCGCTAGATTTCGTTGAAGGTAGCATTTGGTAGCAAAAGTAGGAATTACTTGAAATCGATCGTCTGCAGTCCTTACCTGAATTACAGATAACACACACTAATACAGCCATGACAGATTCTACACACACCCAAAGTACACGGGGCTACATGACCACGTTGTCACTGCCCCTAAACTGAGGAACCAACTAATCAATTCTAATTTGTAAATAAATGGCCTTCTTAAATTGATATCGTTCTTAATCAACTTTAAGTAGCTAGTATTTATATCTTAGCCCAGGCATCGAAGGCCGAATTTCAGCAAATTAAAATGATAAATACGAAAGTTTTGAAATTTGGTGAAAATGTTTATTAGAGCTTACTATTGAACCTGTCAAAAGTCCTGACCAATTAAAGGTCCGCAATCGCCGCCATCTTGGAATTAGGGTGCACTTTTATGGTTTTTAGTCTATAATTCTTCATTTATTAACTTAATCGAAAAAGTTGTAGTGATCAAATTTTGAGAACATTTAATTCTCTACAAAAAAGGTTCAATTCAGTTGTTTCATAAAACCAACATTTACCGAGTAAATGGACGACGAACTTGAAGCAGATCGGAGAATTGTCCAAACAAAAGCAGGTTAATTGACATGCTATCAACCAAGCTAAACGATCAGGGAATAGGATGTCGATAGAGCACAGATGATGCAGATTTTTTGATCGTGGACACTGCAATCCAATTATCTTCATCAAAAAGTAACGTGGCTATTATTGGCGAAGATATTGATCTTTTAGTTTTGTTGGTTGCATTGGCTCCATCGGAAGAAAAAATATATTTTTTGTCAAACCAGGAAAGGGAAAAATCGCGAGAAGAGTGTATTCATCACAGCAGTCACAATCATCAGGACTTGCGAACAACATTCTTTTCTTGCATGCCTTTAGTGGCTGCGACACTACTTCAGCGATTTTCAATAAAGGAAAAGTTAGGTGCGTAAAGTTATTTAACAAAAGTAAAGAGTTACATTATATCGCTGAAAGTTTCAACAACCGTGATTCTTCACACGACGTTATCGCAGAAGCTGGAGAACGTTTTTTCCTTGCAATCTACGGTGCACGTTCTACAGACAATTCTTTGAATAAACATCGATATCATTGTTTCACGAAATCTGTGACGAAAATGAACCCCAACATTGCCTCACTACCACCAACAGAAGGAGCATCCAGGCAACATTCTTTTCGAGTGTACAATCAAGTGCAAAAATGGCTGGGAAATGAATTACCCCCTAAATTATGGGGTTGGAAACGAGTCCAAGGATACTTCAGTCTGATTACAACAATGGACTCCATTGCACCAGAGGCTTTGTTAAATCTGATTTTTTGCAAATGTACAACTGGCTGTGCAGGGTTGTGTGGGTGTAGAAAAGCAGGTATTGATTGTACAACGGTTAGCAATAATTGTCATGGAGACTGATTCAATGGATCGAAAATAGTCGATGAAGAAAATGAAGACGGAGAGGAGGTCGATAACGCGAATGAAGAAAGGGCAGTGTCAACCAAAAGCTCGAGACGATCATCCTATGCGGAGAGCATTGATTTATCGGATTATGCTGATGTAGTCGATGATAATAGCCCCAGTACCAGTCAGACTGCAAAAAACGACGCACTCAAACGTAATAATAAAGTGAGTAAATAAAAAAAAATGTGGTAAATGAAAAAATAATAACAATGATTGAATTTTACGTAACGAATATAAATTTCTGTTTGCAGAATTCCCACAGAGATTTATATGGACCATTATGCGCCATTGAATTCATATTTTGCTGCTGAAGCCTACAGTGAGAGCGATTCCCCGATCTGCATCAAGTTTGTCGTCCATTCACACGGAAAATATTAGTTTTATGAAAAAAAAAATGAATTGAACATTTTTTTGTAGAGAATTTAATGTTCTCAAATTTTGATCTCTACAATTGTTTCAATAAAGTTAATAAATAAAGAGTTACAGTCCAAAAACCATAAAAGTGCACCCTTTTTTCCAAGATGGCGGCGATTGCGGACCTTTAATTTGTCAGGACTTTTGACAGGTTCAAGAGTAAGACCAAATAAACATTTTCACCACAATTAAAAACTTTCTGATATATTATTTTTATTTTCTCTTCGTTGCCTCGGCTATCTGTGAAGTCAGTAGTTGTAACTTCCATTAGTAGTCTTTGGATTGCTTACTTCCTCTCTCTTTTCTTCTATGCCCAAGATCGCGGGTTCAAACCCGGCCGAAGTCGTCGGATTTTTTAATAGCGTTAAAATCCGTTAGTATGCCTTCCTTCGGAGGGGATGTATTTACTAATTGCACTTGTGTGAAGCTAAATTATAGGTTAAATTAGACTAACGCTCTTAGGTACCAACGTTCGCCGCCAGGAGCCGACTGCGGTGGCATCTAGTAACCAAGTTCTGAAGTAGTTGGTCGTTGACGGTGGCGTTTGCTAGCAAAAGTAGGAACTACTTGAAGATTCAATGTCTGAAGTCCTGCTTGAATTAAAAACAGATAACACACACTAATACAGCCATCACAATTAACACCGGTTATCAGACAGATTCTACAGACACCTAAAGTACACGGGGCTAAGTGACCGCGTTGTCGCAGCCCCTAAACTGAAGAACCAACTAACCATCTCTCTCTTGCTTTCTTGCATGGGGGTTGGGAATCTTACGTATTCCTGTATGCTTTCCACGGTGTCCGTACAGTTCCCCACACTACAAAAATACTGACACTTCCCCACAGCCCTTGGACGTGACTACCTGTTTAATGACTTAGAAATAATCTCAACTGACATTTCCACACACATCTCCCCATCCCCCCTCCCCCAAGGCTACTATGAAAACGATCAAGTTGAAATTTGGCCTACTGTTGTTTAGCACTTTTAATATCTCTGGAATCACATATTATATTCTTTAACTACTGAACTACTGTATAAGGTTTGAGGCAAAAATGTTTAATACTCTTCAGCTCTTATGAGTACAAATAGCTTGCCACGGTGGGTGAGTGGTTATAGTGTCGGACTACCAACCCCAAGATTGCAGGTTCACACCTGGCCATGGTAAGTGATTTTTGAAGGCGACAAAAATCACGACACTCATGTCATACGTTGTTGGCATGTTAAAGAACCCATTTGAATTCAGTAGGCCGTGTTCAATGGCAAAATTAATCTCGGGATTTTCCGCCAACACGAAGTTTCTCCATTCTCTACTAGAAAGCGCTGTAGAGTCAAGGAGCTTAGATATCTAACCTCCTTGACTTTCATAGCGTTCAAAGGAACGACGAAATTCGACATGCAAGCTACCCTCTGGGTGTCAATTAACAAAGCTTGCACCAGGCACCCGAGGCCATACGATATTATTATTATTATTATTATTATTATTATTATTATTATTATTATTATTATTATTATTATAGTACAAATACAAGTACATTAAAATGAGTTGCCTATTCACAGAAAATGAAGTAGGTTAATATTATTGTTGAGCAAATATGACCAAAAAATATACAAAACAACTGACGAAGCCTAGAAAGCTGATTTTAAACACGCCAAAATGATAACAACACCAAAATGATTGGTTTTGTTATTATTTTGCCAGTCCACAGCCTGGATAAAGTGTGATGGAAGTCAGACTCTGCATTTATTTTATTTTGATGGAAATTACACTACATCACAATGATATTTTCGAGACCGTGTTAGAAATGAAATGGCCTACTGAACCCATGTACCATTGGTTCAAGGGGTCGAATCCATGTTTTATTGGTAAAAGAAGAGAGGAAAAATACAGTCCTTAGAAGAAATTAGAAAGATTTTATGTAGAAGACTGGTATAATGTTGTGCAAGAATAAGAGTCCAGGTGGCCCCAGGAAATGATATCATGCATGACGCACCGATAGGGAGCCGATCATGGCTATAAATAGAATTAAAAACTTTCCGCTGGGAGTAAGCGAGAAGAGGTTTCGGAAATTGATCTTACGCAGCACTAAAATGGAAACCTCGCAGTTGTGCAAGAGGAGGAATAATTAGATTTCAGCCATTTGCGAGAATATAATTAACAAAAGAAATATATCATTGTGAATCATTTCGGAATAGAGATTTTTGTGTGGGGAAAGATGTTATAATAATTGCACAGGAAAGAAGTGCAAACGCAGCATGACGTAGTTAAAAGTTCCCCGAGACCCGAGGTGGTAGGGATTAAAAATCAACTGCAACACCCACGTATCGGAAGAGCAAAATTTATTTAATATCTCGGAATTGTACGATCGATTTTAATGTGCAAAGAAGTCAGTTTACGTTTAGAAAACGAGCTTTCCAGAGATATAATTTTCAAAAGTGTGCGACTATTGCTTCAAAAGTTAGTTATGAAAAAGACGAGGATTTTATCCTTTTGTCGCCGATTTGTATAAAAGTCCTGGCAAAGCCAGGCTAATCATTCAGTCTTGAACGACCGCTGAGGCGGGTCGTACTGTTTCACCAACGTTCAGTCTACCATAGGTGCCTGAGGGCACGGGGCTGTTTCGCAGTTCATCAGATACAGCTATTCCGTGAGCGCCGAGACTCTGCACGATGAAGCTTCACAGTATAAGAAGTATCAATTAGTATCGCCGTGTGAAGACATAGAAACATCCTAGTACAGGATTTAGTTCAGCAAGCGTCAGTCTTTATAGTGAAAGTTCAGTATTACAGTCAAAGTTAGGCTGCGAACTTAAAGAACAGGCGATAAGTCTTCAAATAACAGTTCAGTTAAACGACAGAAAGTATCGTAACGTTTTGAAGTACCAACGATAGTGAAACAAACATTTATAACAAAGTTAAGGAACCCGATCAGGGTCGGACGAAATAAGTAACGCCTAGTGTACCGAAAAGATAGGAACTAGAGCGCAGTACAATAAGAAGTGAGAGTATAATCCAAAACGTTGTCTACAGGAGACAAGCGAACAGTAATCAGCAATAAGCTACGAAGTGAAGGAATAGCAGTAAATGCTAGGGAATCATTGGTCACCGATAAAGTATTCCAGAGGCCGTAAACAGGACAGACTTTATCTAGATAAACTAAATAGTGTCTAGAAAGAAACGACTTCGAGCTAGTAAAAATAGAAGCCGATAGTCAGAAAACCGGATCTGAAGAATTACCGTTCCAGGGAGGGGAAGATTGATCGAGACTTTCACCATCTGGCTAGATTAGGGAGCCGACGTCTAAGAGTGTAGCCCTTGGAAACGGGGAAGAAAGAAATCACGTGTGTAAGGCAAAAATCAAAGCCTCAGTGATTTAAAAGCAGTGTAATGTAAATATAGTAAAATTTGTTTTAGTGTAATAATTTTTAGTGAATTTATTTGTGTATGATAAAAGAATACAAAATTGTATTCAATATGTTACCAGTGTTTAAGGTAAATAATGTGTATGTGTATCAAGAAGCGTCATTGTGTGAAATGGGATTAATCAAGATGGCTTAAACACATTGAGTGGGCAAAAATGAAACATCGCTGGAGAATTCGGTCGGTGACCGTAATATCATGTGAGTAACCATTTCATTATGTTATGTGTTGGGAAGGTTTGAGTACAATCCACTTGAGAACGAAAGAATAGGGATGTTTTTGAATAACAAATAACAGAATAATAGCGCGATCAGAACGATTAAAATTGAGAAAGTATAAAATAATTATGTGAAATATATAAATCCCTTGGGGGAAATGTATGAAATAAAATATCAGTGTATTTGATAAATGATTTAAGTATGTGAAAGCAAGCGCAATAATAATAATAATAATAACAATTATATAAATGGATAAAGATTATGATGAATAATAGAAAAGTAGTAGCTTCCGAGCTCCTTTAAAAGAATCAATACATGTTGTGAACACATGTTCTTAAAGTAAAGCGATTATTGTCACGGGAGAGGATTAATATAAAATTGAGATGTAGATCAAATGTTGATTTTGAATTATCAGTTCTTTGAAGGCAACTTGGCAGTAAAGTAATAGCGCAATGTAGTGCATTGAAGTAATTTGTCACGCTAGGAATGCATTGAAATACTTGGTAAATTAATTATGAGGGGCAGTTGGTCGTGGTAATTGAACTATGGTAAGTCCTCTAAATAGTGATGTGATCACGAGGCCGTTGTGAGTATTGTATTGAAGAAGGTGCTATTTATCGTATTATGAGCGCGGGTGTAAGGTAAAGAGGCCTGCCATAAGTCGCTAATATTATAAATCCTCCAGTATGGGATATGGTTCCCGAGGCAGTTGAAGGAATCGAACCCAGATTCGTATATGTTTGAGCCCCTAAATATTTGTTGTTGTATTGAATTATTCTTACCCACCAATGAGGACACTTCATAATTAATAAATGCCGAGTTTATGAGGATAGGTTTGTGGAACCTAAATATGTTGTTAAAATAAGTAAAATGAAAGCCTTGCTTGTACAAAGAACTGCATTTAAGAAACAGCTGTATAAAGCTAAGGGTAGCTCGTCTCTTGTGAGTATGACCGTGAAGTTCCTGCTCCTGACAATAAATCACGCTAAGTGGCCCAGGCCAGACCCTTACTATTGATGTTGTAGTAGGTCCAGAGACCGTCTGTTTGAAGTTATAATACACAAGAGTGTTTAGAGTTTGTTTTAACGACCCGGTCTTCGAACCGAGGATCTTTTAGATGAAAACTACCACTTGCAAGTTCAGATCGTTGCTTTCTTATGAGATAATGGTCTTTAAGACAAATAATGATAAATCCCTAATGTAATGTTAAATAATGTAGTAATTCACGAGTTTAGTGAAGACAATTAGATTCCGGGAGTGATCTTAATTTTTGACTTGTTCAAGTAGTCTTCTGTAGCTCGGGAGTACGCAAATGTTTCCCAATCACGGTAGTGAATTGTTGACTTGAGAGAGATGGTAACCTGAGAACATTGTGAAAGACCAAAATTTAAGTAAAGGAGTAACAGTACTTTAATAAGAATTATATATATTTTTTGATTATAAGATATTCATATAATAGGAAGTGAGGTGTTGTAAAAGAATAACACAGTGTATATAAAAAGTAAAGAGCCATTTGGAGCTCTTGATTTTATGGAATTTTAAAAGGACACTATATGGAAGTGAAAAGTAATATGAGTTTGTTGGTTTATGAGAAACCATTTATTATGATTTAACCTTTGATTTATTATGTATTCCTTGTTCACTTTGGGGGATGACCGTTGCTCACGTCCGCAGGAGTTACCTATAATTTGCCCTGCACGTGTCCCCTGGGTGGTGCTAAGCGAGCAACAACAACATACGGTGAAACTGAACAGATTACAATGTCTCAAACTCTTCGTTATAACGGTTCTTTCCAGAACCACCAAGCCATAGACATTGGACCTTCCGTCCGCATTCTCCAACTAAATATTGAAGGCATAAGTTCTGCCAAGTGTGACTACCTCCACAAACAGCTTAATAGCCTCAACATTGATATAGTCAACATTCAGGAGACACACACAAAAGATGAACAGGACCTTGCTAGAAGAGGACAAATACCGGGCTATACATTAGTTGAAGCCATCCATCACCAACAGTATGGAATTGCCACTTACGCCATATCTGGCTTGACTGGAGTACAAGTTGTTGAATCGAGTGACAAAGATCTTATCTTCTCTATAGTAGTAAAAATTAATGACCTAATCGTCGTTAATGTGTACAAGCCTCCTTGCATCAGATGGACTTCGAAAGTTTTGCCCACCTTCAACCATCCCTGCATTTATACTGGGGATTTTAATAGCCACCACACAAACTGGCGGTATGACTCAGTAGATGATGACGGCGAGGTACTAACTCAATGGGCAGAAATATCCGATCTGCATCTAGTTTTTGACGCGAAAGACAAAGGCTCCTTCCATTCTGCTCGTTGGGGAAGAGACTACAATCCCGACCTAACATTTGTGTCCAAGGATTGTCTTGATCAGCCTCTTAACACTGCACGTGAAATACTGTCTAACTACCCAAACAGCCAACACCGACCAGTTCTTCTGGAAACTGGCACGAAGATACCCCTGGTGAACTCAGTACCTCTACCCAGGTGGAATTTCAACCGTGCAAATTGGGACAAATTCTCTGAAGATCTTGATCGGAAGCTATTTGATTCAAAACTAGAGCCAATTGCCAATAACTATGATGACTTCGTTAACCTAGTAATTTCAGCTGCTAAATTAAACATCCCGAGAGGTTTCAGAAAAGACTATATGCCAGGCTGGAATCCTGAAAGCGAGGCGCTATACGAAGAATATCTAACAACAGGCACACATGAAGTTGGTTCGAAGCTTCTACAATCACTAGAGAAGAATAGGAAACAAAAGTGGGAAGAAACAGTGAAAAACATGGACTTCGCGAAATCGAGCAGAAAGGCTTGGAGAGTCTTAAATCGTCTTACTGGAAAACATGTCTCCAAAAAGCAGTATACTAACTTGAGCCCAGATGCCATTGCAAATAGAATGGTGGACATTACACGATCCAAAAGAGATAAATGTCACACGAAAACAGTGAAACAAAAGCTCACAGAACTCAAACGTAGAACTCAGAAGAATGAGAAACTGTCTAGGCCATTTTCTGTTCAGGAAGTTGAAACCGCTATCAAGATGTTGAAAACTGGTAAAGCTGCTGGTCCAGATGGCATCTATAATGAATTCCTGAGAAACATGGGTCAACATAGCATCAGCTGGCTTACTTCACTTTTTACTTTCACCCTTCAGACTAACAACCTACCAAAGCAGTTTAAACGGTCAAAGGTGATCGCCCTTCTTAAACCTGGCAAGTCGGAGCAGAGACCTGAAAACTACCGTCCAATAGCACTTCTTAGCTGCATTTATAAACTTTTAGAACGAGTCTTTCTTGCCAGGATAGCACCACTCATTGAAGCTGTAACCCCACCAGAACAAGCTGGATTCAGGAAAAACCGAAGCTGTACTGATCAAGTCTTGGCCCTCACCACTCACATTGAAGCAGGGTTTCAAAAGAAGCTAAAATCAACAGCTGTCTTTATCGACCTGACTAGCGCATATGATACTGTCTGGCGACATGGACTGATCCTCAAAGTGCTGGAAGCTATCCCCTGTTTGGAAATTGCAAATCTTATCTCCAACATGCTTTGTGAAAGAGAGTTCGTAGTATTTCTAGATGATGCTAAAAGTCGCAAAATGAAACTAAATAATGGTCTACCCCAAGGATCAGTTTTGGCCCCAGTTCTATTCAATCTGTACATTCATGACTTTTCACCAACAACAGCTACTAAGTTCATTTACGCAGATGACATTGCACTGGTAACTCAAAGCAGAACTTTTGAAGATGCAGAAGGCACTCTTACAACCGATCTGGAGAAAATGTCAACGTTCTTCAAGTCCTGGCGACTGATCCCAAGTATGTCTAAGACAGAGGTTTCATGCTTCCATCTTGCCAACCGACTAGCAAACTACAAGCCAAATGTTGTATTCCGTGGTGAAAAACTGAAGTACAACCCATTCCCGAAATACCTAGGTGTCACCCTGGACCGAACTTTGAGCTACAAAGAACACCTCACCAAGCTCTCTCACAAAATTTCCACCAGAAATAACATCCTGCACAAGCTTTGCGGTAGTTCATGGGGAGCCACGGCGGACTGCTTAAGATTAACGGGTATCAGTCTAGTCTATTCTGCAGCGGAATACTGTGCTCCAGTATGGTTGGAAAGTGCACATGTGCATAAAGTGGATACCAAGCTGAATGATACTATGCGTTGCATAACCGGCACCATAAAGTCAACCCCTCGCCACTGGCTACCAGTACTCAGCCACATTCCACCACCTCACCTGAGGAGGAAGGAAGCTCTGGTCAGAGAAGCAAAGAAGATCTATGCTTCTCCCTTATTACCAATACACCAGGAGTTCTGCCACCCACCACCAAAGCGACTTCATTCGAGGAGACCAACCAGTTTATTGGCCGACCAACTTCTGGCAAATCGATTCAACCTAAACCAATGCTGGCAGGACGAGTGGTCAAACTCAACGTCTGGAACTAGTGCCCAGGAGATCAACCCAACGGTAAAAATAAAAGGATTTGACCTTCCTAGAAAATTATGGTGTCGCCTCAATAGACTGAGAACCAGGCACGGCCGTTGCAATTACCTATGCCATAAGTGGGGTTGGATAGATTCCCCATTGTATCAATGCAATGAGGAGGAACAGACCATGGACCATATCATCCAGCGCTGCCCTCTACACGCCTACTCCGGGAGCCCTAGTGATCTGTTTCATCTTCGAGAATGTACTGTGGAATGGCTCCAAAACTTGAACTTGGATTTGTGATTTGTTTTTATGTAATTCACCATACGATTAAATAAATGTTCACATTGAACAAGTAGAATTATGGGTCAGTATTTTATTTGTTTAATTTGTTGTAGCGCCATATATTTGAGTAATTAAATGTTTTATAGTGTGACAGACACGTGTGAGCGCACCTGGTGGCAGACTCATGCGAGCGCGTGGCGCGCTGGCTGCAATTGTGAGTTGGGCCGGCAAGCTGGCAGTGGATGAATCGAGAAGGCGACGATACGACAGAGAAGAGATTTAGGATTCGGTGAAAAGGCAGTGTTGAGACTTGGAGTGGAGTAGTTTCAGAAAGACTAGAGCTCGACGTTCCCAGTTTAAATATTAATGAACACTACATTAATATTTAGTAGTGTAAGGTTTGCTAAATAAAGAAGTACGGTAGTGTATTTGTATATGCCTGACCGGTTATTTCAAGAACCGTAAACGTAACAACTGGTGTCAGACGTGTGGGGTCAGGCTATAGAGTAAATACATAGTGAAAGTCTTGAGGTACCGCATTTTAGAGTGTGAAATGACGACCAGGAAAGTTAAACTTTCAGCACTGAAGGTTTCGGAGTTACGTCAGGAACTGGAAGAAAGGGAAGTTGATTCTACGGGAATAAAATCTGTGCTGCAAGCGAGGTTAAGACAGGTACTGGTGGACACAGGTGAGGATCCAGAAACATTTCTTTTCGAGATTACTGGTGGGACTGAGGGTTTGTGTCAGGTATTAGAAAACTTGGAAAAGAAAATAGCGGAAAACTCAGAGAATTTGGAAAGGAAGTTAATGGAAAATACTGCCAACCTCGAGAGGAAACTTCAAGAAGTAACGCTCACTACCGAAACCAAACTGAGGGAAGAATTTCAAGAATCCCTGCGGAAGTTTGAGGACGAGCTTGCGAGCGGTGTGCTTCCAAATAAAGACAAGCAGGAAAACGAAATCATTACCGCTGGTGGACCATCGGAAGGTAAGGAGCGTATACCTGTTTCCGCGTTTGGTCGGACTGACCTGCCGACTTTCGATGGGAAGTCTGCGTGGGAAGAATACCTCACCTTGTTCGAGACCGCTGCCATGATTAATGGATGGGCGGATGCCACGAAGGCTTCATTGATGAGTTTGTCGCTGCGCGGGGAGGCCCTACGAGTCCTGCAGGCTGTTCCCTTGTCAGAAAGGCAGAACTACAACATTCTTGTACAGAAACTTGAAATGCGGTTCGGTCATCGTCACATGGAACAGCTGTATCGCTCCCAGTTGAGAAACCGTTGTCAGAGACCCAACGAGAACCTACAGGAGTTCGAAGCAGACATAGTACGTCTCGTTAGGAGCGCCTATCCAACAGTGCCCAGCGATGTGTATGAGAGTCTTGCTACCGAGAAGTTTCTCGATGGGCTCCGCGAGATTGATACGCAGCGGGCTGTGAAACTGGCGCGTCCGCAAACATTGAATGATGCCTTGACTCTGGCTCTTGAGTTTGAGGCTGTCGAACAATCCGTGCGCGGCCAGGCTCGCATTCGAGCTCTGGAGAGAGACAAGGAGGTCCAGCCAGTGCCTTCCATAGAAGAAATCGTGGAGAAAGTACTTCAAGCCTTGCAGTCCAAGAAGAAACGGACGAGGTGCTGGGGCTGCGGGGAGATGGGGCATCTCAGAGATCGATGCCCTAAGTTTATGAACGGGAAGCACCAGCCACAGGAAAACTAAACAGGGTTGATAGAAAGGGGCGACTGTCAACCAGTGGCAACACCAGAAATGCCCCCACTTCTATCGTCGCGTCTCTGGGTTGTCAAGCCAAATCTATTTTTATTAGTGGCCATGTGGACGGAGAGCCCAGAGACCTACTGCTGGATACAGGGGCCACAATGACAATAATCAGACCAGGCATCGTGAGACGAACAGTAACAACCACGAGATGGACACTGCGAACGGCTACGGGGGAACCAGCCAACGTTCACGGGGAGGTAGACGTCAACTTCGTCATCGGTGACACCCAGTTTCGCCATCGTGTCTTGGTCGCTGAAGTGGAGGAGGACGTCATTCTCGGGATGGATATCATGACTGAGTATAAATTTAGACTGGACCTGGAGAGTGGGATTTTGAGAGTCGGAAACGAGGAAGTAGTGCTGCAGAGGAGGAACGCCTCATCGGTACGGGTGATCGCAGCGGTAGATGTTGTACTACCTGGGCTTAGTGAAGTGATGGTAGAAGGAAAGCCGGATGGTGGAGTTCCTCATGGCTGTGTCGTCATGGTAGGGCCTAGGTTTGCTGACGATGAACCTGAACGTGGAATACTGGTAGCCAGAGCTTTGGTCCGTGCAGGGGCGAAAATTCCTGTGCGAGTAATGAACCTTAATGATCGCTCGATAATCGTTCGGAAAGGAACCAGTTTGGGAAGCTGTTCGTTTGTGTCCTCCGTCGTACGCCAAGTACAAACAGCTACTTCCTCATCCGATATATCTTCGGTGTGGCTCGACGGTCTTATCGAGGCAG
Source organism: Meconema thalassinum (assembly GCA_946902985.2). Lineage (NCBI taxonomy): Eukaryota > Metazoa > Arthropoda > Insecta > Orthoptera > Tettigoniidae > Meconema > Meconema thalassinum. The sequence goes on along the minus strand of OX336397.1, from coordinate 103,880,479 downwards.
CGTGTCAAGAGCTTAATCCTGGGCAGAGCCGAGAAGTGAGGGAACTTCTTCGACGTCATAAGGATGCCTTCCAGGACGGGACCAGTAACGGAAGAACGAACGTGGTTCAACATCGCATCGATACGGGTGACTCAAGACCAATTCGCCAGACTCCCAGAAGATTACCACTAGCCAAGCGAGAGGAAGCAGAGCAGATAATAAATGATATGGCTCGCGATGGGGTGATTGAACCTTCAAGCAGCCCATGGGCTTCGCCAGTGGTCCTGGTGAAGAAGAAAGATGGATCTACACGGTTTTGTGTAGACTACCGTCAACTGAACAATGTGACGAAAAAGGACAGTTACCCACTACCACGCATCGATGACACCCTAGACACCTTGGGTGGGAGCACGATCTTCTCCACGTTGGATCTCAAGAGTGGATACTGGCAGGTAGGATTGGACCCCAGGGACAAGGAGAAGACCGCTTTTACGATTGGTTCTGGGCTTTGGGACTTCACAGTTATGCCATTCGGACTCTGTAATGCCCCTGCGACCTTTGAACGACTGATGGATCGCGTTTTAAAAGGGCTGTCTTGGGAAACATGCTTGGTCTACCTGGATGACATCATCGTTCTGGGAAGAACTTTTGAAGATCACCTGAGAAATCTCGACCAGGTGTTCTTACGTCTTAAGCAAGCCAACCTTAATCTTAACTCCAAGAAGTGCTTCCTGTTTCGGAAACAAGTTAACTACCTCGGCCATGTTGTTTCCGGAGAGGGAGTCACCGCGGATCCGGAAAAGATTAACACGGTGAAGGAATGGCCAGTACCGAAAGATAAGCAAGAAGTCAGGAGTTACCTCGGACTGTGCACCTATTACCGTCGATTCGTGCCAGGATATGCTAACATTGCTAATCCTCTGACCAGACTTACCGAGGAAAGTCGGAGTTTTGTGTGGGACGCGACCTGTCAACAAGCCTTCGAACAACTGAAGGAGGTATTGACCAATGCTCCTATCCTGAGTTACCCACAACCGGAAGGACTATTCGTTTTGGACACCGATGCTAGCAATGTGGGAGTAGGTGGCGTGCTTTCCCAACTGCAAGGTAGGCAAGAAAAGGTGATAGCTTACTTCAGCAAGGTTCTTTCTAAACCGGAGAGGAACTACTGCGTAACTAGAAGGGAATTGCTCGCTGTAGTGAAGTCAGTGGAGCATTTCCACAAATATCTCTATGGGAGGAAGTTCCTTCTACGGACTGATCATGCAGCGCTTACGTGGCTACTGAGCTTCAAGAACCCGGAGGGACAGGTAGCCAGGTGGATTGAAAGGCTCGAGCAGTACGACTTCGACACTGAACACAGGGCTGGCCTTAAGCACCGAAATGCTGATGCTCTGTCAAGGAGACCATGCGCACAAGACTGCAAGCACTGCAATCGGATTGACGAAAAAGTTGCAGCAGTGAGAAGAAGCACTGTGATCGACGACCACTGGAAGGATGAGGAAATCCGTAAGGATCAAGAAAATGACCCGGACTTAAAACACCTACTGCGGTGGAAGACGTCTGAGCAACGACCGACTTGGGAAGAGGTAGCACCCTACACGCGCACTGTGAAAGCCTACTGGGCTCAATGGAATTCCGTGATTTTGGAAAACGGGGTGCTAAAGAGGGTACTGGGGAGAGAGGACGGGGCTCAGGAGAGGCTACAGGGTATTGTTCCACGAAACAGAGTGCCCGAGGTACTACAGTTGCTGCATGATGGAACCTCTGGGGGGCACCTTGGAGTTCGAAAAACCATGGAGAAAGTTCGAGAGCGGTTTTATTGGGCTAATTACTCAGATGACGTACGTGAATGGTGTAGGAAGTGCGTGGTTTGTGCCACTGCGAACGGGCCACAGAAGAAGGGAAGAGCAGCGATGAGACAGTACAACGTTGGTGCCCCGTTTGAACGGATCGCCATCGATGTAGCGGGCCCTTTACCTACGACTGAGAGTGGGAATAAATACATCTTGGTGGCAATAGATTACTTCAGCAAGTGGGTAGAGGCATATGCGTTGCCCAACCAAGAAGCTGTGGTGGTTGCCGAGACGCTAATAAAGGAGCTGGTGAGCCGATTTGGTGTACCCTTGGAACTGCATTCCGATCAGGGGCGAAATTTCGAGTCGTCGGTGTTCCAGGAGATGTGCCAGATTCTCGGAATCCGGAAAACGAGAACGACCGCCCTGCACCCACAGTCCGATGGAATGGTGGAGCGCATGAACAGGACAGTAGAGAAATACCTGTCGAAAATTGTCTCCGACCACCAGCGGGACTGGGACAAGTTTCTCCACTTGTTTCTACTGGCATATCGCTCTTCTATCCATGAGACCACAGGCCAAACACCAGCTAATGTGCTGTTTGGCCGAGAACTGCGGTTACCGTGTGACCTGGCGTTCGGTTGCAAACCTGAGGATAATGTCGTTGGGGAGGACTACATCTCCGGCCTTCGTCGAAGGATGGATGACATTCACGACTGCGTTCGCACAAACATTCAGAATGCGAGCGACAGGATGAAGGAGCGATACGACGTAAGAGCCGAATCAGGCGGGTACCAAGCAGGAGATCTAGTCTGGCTTTTCGACCCTAAACGACGGCGAGGGTTCTCTCCAAAGCTGCAACGCTCCTGGGACGGACCATATGAGGTACTGAAGAGGATTAACGACGTCGTCTACCGTATCAGGAGGAGACCGAATGGCAAACCCCGAGTGGTCCACTTCAATCGGATGGCATCGTTCCTGGGCGACAACCATGACGAGGAGCACGGGCAACTCGCCCGTATATGTCGAGTCCCGGAGTCGGAACGATCGTTCGAAGAATTCATGTCCCAATGTGGTACTGACCGCAATGTTTGTTATGGCGTCAGTACTGAGATTCGGCAGGATTTATTCCAAACCTCCAGTGAGTATGCCTTGGCTCACTCTGTGGCTAAGGACCTGAGGATGAGCCGAGGAATCGCCCAAGTATTCCGGCGGAAGTATGGTGGGATTGAAGAGCTGCAGCGTCAAGAGCCTCGTGTCGGAAACGTGTTGTATTTACCCAGGAACGAGCGATCGCTATTCTATCTAGTGACGAAAGAACTTTCCCATCAGAAACCGACCTATCGTGCCGTCTGGGATAGTCTACTTGCGATGCGAGAGCTCCTACTGCAGCGGAACATATCCAGATTAGCTGTGCCCAAGTTGGGCTGTGGGCAGGATGGATTGGACTGGAGGATCGTAAGAAGCATGCTAGAAGAAGTCTTTCGGCGCACAGGGATTGAAATTCTGGCATGCTGCTGGTCCCAAAGACGAGGTGTCTGCTCCGGGACGGAACAATCTTAAGGAGGGGACAGTGTGACAGACACGTGTGAGCGCACCTGGTGGCAGACTCGTGCTAGCGCGTGGCGCGCTGGCTGCAATTGTGAGTTGGGCCGGCAAGCTGGCAGTGGATGAATCGAGAAGGCGACGATACGACAGAGAAGAGATTTAGGATTCGGTGAAAAGGCAGTGTTGAGACTTGGAGTGGAGTAGTTTCAGAAAGACTAGAGCTCGACGTTCCCAGTTTAAATATTAATGAACACTACATTCATATTTAGTAGTGTAAGGTTTGCTAAATAAAGAAGTACGGTAGTGTATTTGTATATGCCTGACCGGTTATTTCAAGAACCGTAAACGTAACAATAGTATGAGTTGATTTTGCGATTTGAGCATTGCTGGCATACTGTGATTTGCATATTTCATGCTGAATGGGCACACTACATAGACCGGGCGCTTTTCTTCACTCCAAAGGAGTATTATGTTAAGGTACATAGTCACTGGTGCGGCTGTAACGATGATCGCTGAAGCCTATGGGCATAGGGGGGGGATGTGTGTGGAACTGTCAGTCGAGATTATTTCTGAGTCATTAAACAGGTAGCCGCGTCCAAGGGCTGTGGGGAAGTGTCAGTATTTTGGGCAGTGTGTGGAAGTGTCAGTGTGGGGAACTGTCATGTAATCCTTTCCACATCCATAGTGCCTCAGGGCGGGGCAATAATCACAGCGAAGCGTTGCGTTGTCTTCTTTTGCAAATAAAAATAAGTTCTAACTTTAATATTCCACTAAATTCTGTAATAATAACGTCGTAAATATGATCGTAAGTGTCGTCTGTGTAATAGCCACTTGGCTGTACTGTCGTAGTAAACCTTATCGTTGACGCATTCGCGCACGTTATATATTCTGTTATAGATCCCCAGCTTGTGTTCCTGCTGAATAGGAGGATTATAGTGAGCTGTTACTTCAGCTCGTTCTCCACACACTGCTAAAGTTTTACATCAATTTAATGGACTCCAAAATGTCCTATATTTCACATGATAATTTACCCTTTTCTCAGAACAGTGTTATTTGTACCGTAGCTCTTCGGTTGGTTCACACGAATATTGCCCAAATAATGGGTGAGGTACAATGTAATTTTTCAATTTTTAATTTTTAAATTTAAATTTTATTTTTAGCCTACTTTCGATTTTTGCAAAAAATGAAAGTAGACTTATGAGATCAACACAGGGCGAAAAAAGTGTGTCTGTCTGTGTGTGTGTATGTGTGTGTGTGTGTGAGTCTGTGTGTGTGTGTGTCTGTGTGTCTGTGTGTGTGTGTGTGTGAGTGTGTGTACTCTGAATGTCTGTCCCCCCCTATCAATTCGAACACGGTGAATGCGAATTGAACGAAATTTGGTACAAAGGTATCACTAGCAAAGGACACCTCAGTGTCATGTTTTATATCGCCGCCATCTTTACTAAAACTGAATGGCGGCCACTCAAACGTTCAAAACGTAAAATCAAATAACGACTAACCAAATTATCCGATCTCTACCAAATTTGGTAACAACATACCTTCCTATAGGATGCGTCTTGTGACCAAACTACAAGGTCGTCCGCCATACCATTTCAGGATGGCGGCCGTGCGAATTTTGCAAACTTTATAATCCATATCATGGGACCCACCAGTTCCGATTATCGAGCCGAGAATCGTTTTAACTGTTCTAAAGGAAGAGGCACGTTCGAAATTAAAAGTTTATTTTGTAATACTATAGTGCAGACGTGATTTTAAAAAGCTGAGCTGATTTAGTAATAAGACAAGATGGCAGCGGATATCTCGTGCCTGACTTATATTTCACTAATTTGAGTATTGCATGCAATATAGCGTACTGATATAAAATAAATAAACTTTGTATGAAATGCTTTATATATAAATAATATACTCCAGTGATGAAATCGTTTAGTATAAATCACTATTTGCTAACAAGTTCTATGTAAGTCATTTTATATAGAACGATATTCGTTGACACAATTAGCTCAGTGGTAGAGCGTTAGCCTATCGCTCAAATGCCTATGGTTCAAACCCGATCAGAGCTAGTTTTTTTGCTTGAAATTTTATATGTTTATTGTTTTGTAATGACTCAGATGTTTTAAAATTAAGCGTTATATTGTGCATATTATGGTGTAAAATATATATTTAATTAAAACATAATTCGCCAGCAGATTTACTCGAGACATCTAGCTGCCAAAAAGGTACCTGCACGCCGACCAGATTTTATTGAAAAGTTTCTTCTTCTGGCCGCTAGAATGCACTCGCTGTTTTAGGATTATATTGTTAGATATTTCACCACTAGATATCACGACTAGTCTACGTGGGGCTCCATTGATTACTATACCATTTGCATTCTATGCGCATCGAATTTGAAGAATGACAAGATGATACTACGATACATTTTTACTTTCTATTTTAAAGGGTTTGTAACAGCCTATTGTGCGTTATTTGAAAATGTTAATTGAAGTAAAGAACAAAACGATTTCACATAGTATCTGAACTCTATCGTTGGTGCTAGTTCAGGATATTAATTAATACTTCTATTTCAGCCAAATAGCAATCGAAAATATCCACATAGTTGGTATACACACGTCTCTGTAGGGTCATGGAAAGATTTGTTAATTCAATTAGGGTTGTGAAAGTCATACGCAGCCAGACGTGTAAAGACATGCCTCAACTCAAAGTTGGATGTTGCCCGCGTCAGGCCGATTAGGTAATAATAATAATAATAATAATAATAATAATAATAATAATAATAATAATAATAATGTTATTGGTTTTACGTCCCTTTTAACTACTGTTGCTTTTAGAGACGCCGGGGTGCCAGAATTTTGTCCCGAAGGGGATCTTTAACGTGCCAGTAAATCTACTAACACGGCTCCCTCGCATTTGTGCACCCTCAAATGCCAGCTGACTGCGCCAGGATACGAACCTGAAACATAAGGTCCAGCAAGCGAGAACGTTACCGCTGAGCCACGCCGCCAGTCCGGTCGATTATGTCTCCAGATCCATAACATTCTTTAGATACTTCTTATCTTTCTTTCTTCAATGATGGTAGCAGTTTTTATCTAGGTTGTGGCGTTTGGTAGAGGTAAATCGTTTCTAAGGTCTTCAACAAAGAATAGTTCTATTATACTCTTTGATAATAACAACGAGTTATAACTATACTCATACATTTAGGAGAAAGTAGGCTATATGTTCTTTACTGAACATCTTGTTTTATTTTTTTAAATCTCGTTGGTCTTTTTGCAAAATCTAAAATCTAAAATAAAATCTAAAATCTAAAATCTAACATCTAAAATCAAAAATCAAAAAACAAAAATCAAAAATCTAAAATCAAAAATCGAAAATTTAAATTAAAACTTAAAAATTTAAAATCAGAAGTCAAAAATCAGAAATCGAAAATCAAAAAATCAAAAAATCAAAATCTAAAATCCAAAATGAAAACCCTAAAATCTAAAAATTTTACATGCATCAAAATCTAAAATCTAAAATCTAAAATCTTAAATCGTATATCTTAAATTGTAATCTAAAATCTAAAATCTAAAATCTAAAATCTAAAATCTTAAATCTAAAATCTTAAATCTAAAATCTAAAATCTAAAATCTAAAATCTAAAATCTAAATTCAAAAATCTAAAATCTAAAATCAATATTTAAAATCTAAAATCTAAAAATCTTAATATATGTACAAAATAAATAACACTCCTGGAAAAACATCGCGTGGTGCTAAATCTGGACTATATGGAGGATGTTATCATTCTTCCCACTTGAATCGCTGCAGTAGTTCTGACGTTTACGATTATCATGTGTTCGGTAAGATGAAAAAGGATCTCGGTGCAAAACGATTCTGAAACGATGAGGAGGTGAAAGCAGCTTCATCCAGGTGGTTACATAGCGCTGGAGGTGATTTCTATGTATCCGGAATCGAAAAGTTGGATGCCCGTTACGTGAAATGATTATAGTCTGTTGGAGACTATGTGAAGAAGTGAACTTACATTGTATGTTGTCATAGCAAAGTTGCCTATGTGTATGTGATTTAATAAGGGGCCATAACTGGGAAATGTAACTTACTTTTAGATTCGCCATCGTACAAGAGACTGGGTTTTGAAAATGTACATAGTACGCAATATATATTATATTTATATTTCCGTGTCCGGGTGACACACTAAATTCTTCCTTTCCAGAACTCTGCAGCTCTTATCCCTCGGTCTGTAGCCAACATAAGGTCTTCCTGGCTGCAGGTGTCATTCAGATCTTGGCACGTGAGCAGGTGTTGTGGAGTCTGGATTTCTCCAAAATCACATCTTGGATCTTCTGCATAACCCCACTTTACAAGGTTGCTACGACACTTAGGCACTCCTCTTCTCATCCGGTTTAAGGACCTCCAGGTGGTATAAGGCAAATGACTACCACTGCTCAGTTCTTCTTCAGGGACAAACACCTCTGGTACTATTTTTTTTTTCCAGAGTGACATACGCCGGACGTATGGTTTGGTGTGGAGGGGTACTGTTCTCTTAATAAACCTCTTCCTGGATCCTAGGCGAGGAGTGGACACCTTGTGGTTGAACATAGAATGTCTGGGATCTGTCTCAATTTTTTTTGTCTCTCTTTCTCTGTTGCCACCTCACGTCGAATAGCTGGAGGTGCAATGCCAGCGAGAGGGTAGATCTTCTGCACTGGAGTAGGTCTCGAGATATCCAGTGACAATATGGGTGGACTCGTTAAGAGCTATGTTTACTTGCTTGGTATGGGCAGATGCTCCCCACACTGATGATCCATACTGTCCTGCAGCGAAGTAAAGTCTCAAAGCTGTTGAACGTAGAACCCGAGGGTTTGTCTGTTGGTCAACAAGGAGTGGGTCAGGGAAGAGAATCATGCACTCCACATTCCATCTGCTGGCGCATCACTTTCTGTCTAGTACCGACACATATGGAAACATTTTGTATCTCAAAAACTACTCGTCGGATTTTCAAAATAAGCACATCCCTGAACTTATCACTAAATTGTTAGTTGTTCTGTTGTTGTTGTTGTTTGATTCTTCAATCTTTTGACTGGATTTATGCAGCTCTCCACGCCTCCCTGTCCTGAGCTAATCGTTTCATCTCTACATAGCTACCACACCCTACGTCCGAGGCAATCTCTTCAACATATTCTAACCTTGGTCTACTCCTAAAGTTTTTGTCCTCGACCCTCCCTTCCATAAATAAGCTTGCTATTCCTGGGTGTCTTAGTATGTGTCCTACCAACCTATCTCTTTTCTTCATTAGCAGTCGCCAGAAACATCTCTCCACTCCCACTAGTCTTAATACCTCTTCATTTGTAACACTATCTACCCATCTGATCTTCATCATTCCCCTGTAACACCACATTTCAAACGCTTCAATTCTCCTCTTTTCTGCTGGACCAATGTCCAAATTTCACTTCCATAGAGTGCCACGCTCCAGACAAAGCCTTCAAAATGACTTCTTCGATGTCAACTGATTCCTTTTCTGTAGAAATGTTTGCCTTGCCTGAGCTAACCTACTTTTTATATCCTCTTTGCGCCGTCCTTCATTGGTTATTTCTAGTTGTTTTAGTAGGTGAAATTAGTATAGTCCCATTAAAAAAAACAAAGTTGCTACTGCTTTCTTGGTAACTACAGTACGTATGTGCAGGGGATGAAATGGACCGTGTTGTATGAGCCCCTTAATACGATTTTAGAATTTGAAAAACAGATTGTCGACATCTTCAACGGTTTTGTAGATACTGTATTTGAGGTGCCCCTCTTAGCTGAATATCCCTACATACAGGGTGTAGCTTAATATGTGGGAAAGCTCCAGGAATTCGATAGAGGACCTGACAACAAGCAAAACATGTCCTGTAAACATAATATTATGGAGTATCTGCGGTCGTTGCCATGTTACAAGCACTGTTTGTGGTGTGCATAACACAGACGGCGCACAGTGTAAGATTTTGCCCATCCAGGGGATCTTTATTCACTGGCTAATGTAATCTTATCTGTGGCAGATTTTGGTTACCTCTAGAATTAAAATAAAATTTTTAATTTGTAGTTTGAGATTAAAAATGTTTTATTTGTATTTTTGCCTTTGAACTAGGCGAAACATGAGTGCCATTCTGAAACAGACAGGACGTTTTGACGCAGGATATTTTGATCGTTGCTAGTATTAATAAGCTATAATGTGAAACAAATTTCAGGTCGGAACACGATGGAACACCTGAGTAGAATCCTCTTTGAATTTGAAGAAACTACAGTAGTTTTTGTTCATGACAAGCGTCTTTTCAAAACAATATTGTAACCTAACCCTTCAATGAAATTTTAAGTTAACATACAAAATCTTACCTTCAGATATCAGGAATGACATTGAAACACGGCACTGACCACTCTGCGTCAGAGCGCTCGTCACCACTCGAATCACGGCTGTTGCAGGGCTCTGAGAGTGTACCCGTCTTTACTTTGTGTTGCCCCATTTGACAGACGTTGCGGGTGACTATAGTACAAGTGCGTAGCATTTTCTTTTGACTGGGATATTTAGCGTACTAAATGTCATGTATTTTGTGAAAAATAACATGGTCGGGAAATTGAGTAAAGTTCTCCTAGATAGGCAAATTCTCACACTGTGCGGCGGCACGATGCTAGTTGGTCATTTGTGGAGGGCACACAGGCCACTTGTACGTTTCGTAGCTATTCAAGTCTGTTTCGGCTGTGTGGCCCGGAGGACCATTTGTTAGGGAATAGATCCGTGCTAGGAGAACCATTATTATGTACATGTTCGCTCAATCTCCTGTCGTAAATACTTTGAAATAAGTTAGGTGTAATTACTTGATTAAGTGGACTGTATTTGGTTGGTTGGTTTTTAAGTTTAGGGGCTGCGACAACGCGGTCATGTAGCCCCGTGTACCTTGGGTGTGTGTAGAATCTGTCTGATAACCGGTGTTAATTGTGATGACTGTATTAGTGTGTGTTATCTGTTTTTTAATTCAAGTAAGGACTGCGGTCTGACTACTAGTTCAGAACTTAGCTACCAGACGCCACCACAGTCGGCTCTTGACAACGAACGTAGGAACCTAAGAGCATTGTTTTCATTCTTAACCTATACAATTTAGCTTCACACAGGTGTAATTAGTGAAAGGTTCTTTAACATGCCATAAATCTATGACATGGGACCGCCGGCTTTACTTCCCCTCCGAAGGAAGGCATATTGAGGGATTTTTAACGCTCTTAAAAATCCGACGACTTCGGCCGGATTTGAACCCGCGATCTTGGGCATAGAAACTCAGCATGCTACCAACTACGCCACCGAAGCCGCTGGACTGTATTTGTTGGCCAGTTTGTTCATAGCATTTCTTCACAGTGAATGAGTCGTACGTAACTGGGAGATGACCAATGATTAGGAATAGGGTAGCATTAACTTACGTGGTTATAAACTAGAACATTTTACTTGTTTATTATAGTATGAAGATGTCATACAATAAAACATGTACCTTGAACATTCAGTAGGCGTGATGCCAATAGAAGCTTGTATACTTCGTACAGCTAAATAATTCCCTTCACTTCTATTTTTTTTTTTTGTCGTTTACCCTCCAGGTTGGTGGAACCCACGGACTCAGCGAGGGAACTCACCACTACCGCCTCTACGGGCAGTGTCCTAGAGCTGGGAACATCGAATCGGAAGGGATACAACTGGTGAAGTGGGATTGGCACCTCGCCTAGGCGGCCTCACCTGCAAAGCGAACAGAGGCCTCATGAGGGAAGGTAAGGGATGGGTAGGATGGATAGGCAAGGAAGAGGGAGGCGGCCGTGGCCTTGAAGAAGGTACCATCCGTGCATTTGCCCGAAGACGAAGTGGGACACCACGGAAAACCACTTCGAGGATGGCTGCGGGGGTATCGAACCCCTCTACTCATTTGGGCCACCCGAGGCTGAGTAGACCCCGTTCCAGTCCTCGTACCACTTTTTCAAATTTCGTGGCAGAGCCGGGAATCGAAACCAGGACCTCCGGGGCGGCAGCTAACCATGCTGACCGCTACGCTACGGAGGCGACTCACTTCTAAATACAGATTATATTATGCCAAGCTTGCCTACGATTGCGCATAATGATTAATTGCTAACCATAAGGTGTATGGTAGCCTGTTCCCTCTATTTGCTTACAGATTTCATGTAGATGATTCTTCGACTGTAAGAAGCCATACTTGTCCCTTCAACAATACTTTTTCTGTCCCCTCTCTCAGAATACATAAGAGGAATATCATTCACAGCCTCCTTATTCCACAGTACGGTGGGCAGAAAAAAGTCATTTTTTTAATTTCGAAGTTGTAATAGCGTGGAAAAGTTGTGAATTATATAGATAAAAGAAATGAAAAACAGTTATCGAAATCGGTTGACATCTTCCGGTCGCACATAGGCCCTAAAGTTTGACAAAATATGAAGAAAACTTCATTTTTGCGAGATTTTTTTAAATTTTTGAATTAGATGTTATCGTAATGTAATAGCTGGTAGAGTCTTCAAATAGAGCTTAAAAACATTGTGTTTTAATTTGGTTTAGATCAGTTAAATCTTCCGGTCGCGCTTAGGCCCTAATATTTGACAAAATATGAAAAAACCTTCATTTTTGCGATTATTTATTTTTATTTTTGAATTAGACGTTTTCGTAATGTAATAGCATTTAGCGTTTTATTATTGAGCCTAAAACATTGTGTTTTAATTTGGGTTAGATCAGTTGATATCTTCTGGTCGCGCATAAGCGCCAACATCTGTCGAAATAACCAAAAATTTACATTTTTACGCATTCTTGGTATTTGATAAATAATTTGTATTTAAATGTAATAGCCGAAGAATTATTTCACACGAACTAATAATGAGGTAAAGAAAACTGTCAATTTCAGTCTATGTTTTCTGGATTGCGTAACGGCACGTTGGTGATAGAGAAAGCTCATTCAAAAAGGTTTCGTAGAATTATTAAGGAAGAACATTACACGCTGATTCATGAACCCGTCTCACTCTACGTTGGCCACGTTACTCCAAATTCTGGAAGCTCTGAAGATAGTGTCAAGTCTGTAATTTCTTACCTGTCTGAGCGTGGTATTTCTCTTGAAAATCTAATTGTCATCGAATGTGATGGTACTGCTGTCAATACAGGTTGGAAAACTGGTATTCGACGAGTTGAACTTTATTTAAGGAAACCTGTACAACGGGCAAATTGCCTCCTCCATTTCAATGAGTTGCCATTACGCCACATGTTTGAGCACCTGGATGGCAAGATAACAGGGCCTGATACTTCTAAAGGACCAATCGGTTAAAAGTTAGTTGGTTGCCAAAAACTGCCGGTGGTTAACTTCCAGAATATTGATTGTCAGATCCCAGAGATAGACAGAAGCGTGCTTAGCAAAGATCAGCAATACCTACTTGATATTTTGAAGGCAATAAAATCAGGAACCTGTAAAGAAGATTTGGCTGTACGAGATCCTAGGCACTTATCACATTCGAGGTGTTTGACGAAAGCAAATAGAACTCGCAGATTGTACATGAGTGAAGAAAGCCCTTCATCTCAACACCAAGAACTAGTTTTGTTTATATTGAAATCATACATGCCAATGTGGTTTACTATCAAAACAAGTAAACACTTTACAGACGGCCCGAAACTTGTTTACCAAGCTATACAATCTACCAGGTATTTGCCAAAACCTTTGCTTGATGTCGTCGACCCTGTGATCGAACGGAATGTTTTCTTCGCCCACCCAGAACACTTACTGTTAGCCATGACTCATGATGGCAAGAAACACATAGAGAGCTTGGACTTCGAAGAATTCTGAAGGCGAGGCAGATCGATGCAAGAAGGAAAACAGTAAGAACATTCAGGTTACCAAAAATCAACTTCAATGCGCAAGATTACTCAGAAATGATCAACTGGATGGACTGTGAATTATCTTCTCCCCCATTGTTGGCAGAAATCAGTGACGACCAGATCAAATCGCATATCAACACTATCAACAGTGACTCAATCCCTGACTGGAACATTACTTTCAAGCAATTCCCAGTTCACACGCAGGCTGTTGAACGCTGTGTAAAACTCGTCACGGAAGCCTCAGGAAAAGTTTGTGGAGCTGAATCTCGAGGTGGATTTATAAAAACCTCTCTGATGCCCAGATCATCCATGCCTAACTTCACCAGTAAATAAGTCTTCAATGCATAGAGAACAGTACAAATGAACTGGTTCAACTAACATGGACTATTTATTCAAAACTCTGTTTTTTCTTTCTTATAAAAGTAAGTTTGTTGTTAAAAACGATACTGCCACTTAAATATTTAAGCTTTTTAAATATAGAGCATGTTGAAAAGTTCCATGCCCGTTGTTACTGTTATCACTCATCATGTCATAGGAATAACTATCTTTTTTAGGTACTGTTTTCTATAGCATTGTTCTTTTGTTCAAAAATAAAAATACTCTAACTATTACTTTAAAACAAGAATATTAAATATACAAAAAGAATCTCGTGAAAATGTTAAATTTTCAATATTTTGTTACATTTTGGGGCTTATGCGCGACCGGATGATATCAACTGATTTAAACCAAATTAAAACGCAATGTTTTAGGCTCTATTTGAAGACGCTACAAGCTATTACATTACGAAAACATCTAATTCAAATATTTTAAAAAAATAATCGCAAAAATGAAGCTTTTTTCATATTTTTTCAAACTTTAGAGCATATGCGCGACCGGAAGATGTCAACCGATTTCGATAATTTCTTTTTATTACTTTTATCTATATAATTCGCAACTTTTCCGTGCTATTACAACTTCAAAATAAAAACAGAGTTTTTTCGGCCCACCCTATTCCACAGCCAACAAGACCTGGCTCAAAACAAGGAGTGTGCTGCCATCTTGTGGAGAGTGGCGAAATAGCTGATTTAACTACTCAGAGTGATGAACTCTTTCCAACAGAACACGTAACTTAAGACTGGCCCAGAGGCGCACAAAGGAGGGCAGAAACACATCGTCTCAATTATAAACCACGTCTGTGTGCATTTGTTTTGCATGCAAAGCGTCAAGGACCCACACCGTAGCCACCTCGTTTTGCCGAACTCAACCCATTAGACTTCTACTTATGGGGTCATTTCAATGCCATGGTGTATGCCGCACCCAGGCGCTGATTCAAGAGGGGGGGGGGGGGGGGGGGGGGGTCACGGGGGTCATGACCCAACCCCCCAAACGGAGACCAATTTTTTTTGAAAACTCAAAAAACGAAAACACAATAAGCAGACAAATAAAACTTAACGAATTTTAACTGAAAAACAGTTTTTTTTTTTCATTTTATTCAATACTGAAAATATCTTTATTGCAATTATTATGTTCAGTTACAACTGTACAGGGGGCGTGGTGGCTCAGCGGTCTAGCTGTATGCCTCTCACCAAGGCGGTCCGGGTTCGATTCCCGGTCAATGCATGTGAGATTTTCGAAGTGAAATGCCATGTCCTGTGGTTCGGATTCCACGTGAAAAGGAGGTCCCGTGGCTCATGATCTCGCGATTAACGGTCACGTTAAACTACAAGCTTGCTTTTGCTTTTTTACAACTGTACATATTTACAACTTCATACCTGTTATATAAAAACGATTATTTATATAACAAAATCAACTCGTCTATTTTGTTTAGCAAACCTTGTGATTACCGAATCGATGTTTATAGTGATGTCACGATGAATGTGCAGCAATGCACGGATAGGAATTTGGGGCTTTTCTCACCAAAAAATTTTGTCGACGTCCAAACTGCAAGCTTGGTTGGCAATTTAAGCTGTGACTTTCTCCCTTTGTCGGTACCAACTCGACTTGCCGAAACTGTAACGTACCTTCATACTTTTCTCGAAGCTCGATGTAAAAGTCGCAAAACACGCCGTTGCAATTTGTACGATATTTTTGGTGCGCTAAAAACAATGTGCATTGAACGAGAATCGTCCGAATGTAGGATTCGCGGTGATGATTATCAGATTTTTAATTGAAATAGCTTTAAAATAAGTGTTATTGAGGAAAGGTTACAACTGATTAGGTGTATAGGGGTAGGGGCGGGGGGGGGGGCTCCGTACATCCGTACGTGATTCACTTTCAGGCTGAGTGGTCCGCAGACTTCTACGGGTTCAGAACCACTGGATTAGAGCAAGGATGTCAGCAGATACCACAGATGCTGGGAATATGGGAGCGTGTGAGACAGTCAATGATGCAGTGCATAGACGCCTGCATTAGAGCTCGAGGCAGTAATTTTGAGCACCTTCTGTAGAGATGCCTGGTTCGTTAGTTTAGGGGCTGCCATGGTCTTGTAGCCCCGTGTACTTTGTGTGTGTGTAGAATCTGTCTGATAACCAGTGATAATTGTGATGACTGTATTAGTGTGTGTTACCTGTTATTATTTTTAATTCAAGTAAGGACTGCAGACGATAATTTCAAGTAGTTCCTACTTTCGCTACCGTCCACAACACCTAGCTGTGAACTTGGCTACTACTAGATGCCATCGCAACCAGCACCTGGTGACGAACGATGCAACTTATAAGGATTAATCAAACCTTACCTACAAAGTTTGCTTCACACAAGTTTATTTAGAGGAAGGTTCTTTTACATGCCGTAAATCTGTGACATGGGCCCATCGGCTTTACTTCCTCTCCGAAGGAAGGCATACTGAGGGACTTTTAACGCTCTTAAAAATCCGACGACTTCGGCTGGGCTTGAACCAGCAATCTTCGGCATAGAAGTTCAGCATGCTACCGACTACGCCACCGAAGCCGCCCTTCTGTAGAGAACTGTAGGTAGTAACGTACACTTTATCAACAAAAATGGCCATCCTGCATACTGAAGCGGTATGGTTGGTTGGTTGGTTGGTTCCTCAGTTTAGGGGCTGCAACAACGCGGTCATGTAGCCCCGTGTAGTTTGGGTGTGTGTAGAATCTGTCTGGTGAAAAAATGAAAATCCACAGCCTGCTTCCAATCTCCGACCGGGTCAGGAATGGAATGAATGAAGCCCCCATCTAGCGGCGAGGATATGAACTGTGCCGGCTGCCGAGGCCTGACGCACTCCACTGGGGCAAGGATTATATGAATGACAGATGAAATGAAATGATAGTGGAGAGTGTTTCTGGAATGAAATTGTGACAGGGAAAACCGGAGTACTCGGAGAAAAACCTGTCTGCCTCCGTTTTGTCCAGCACAGATCTGACACGGAGTGACTGGGATTTAAACCACGGACCCAGCGTTGAGAGGCCGGCGTGCTGCCGCCTAAGCCAAGGAGGCTTCAGACTCTATCTGATAACCGGTGTTAATTGTCATCACTGTATTTGTGTGTGTTATCTGTTTTCAATTCAAGTAAGGACTGCAGAAATTTTATTTTTTCAAGTAGTTCCTACTTTTGCCGCCAAACACCACCGTCAGCGACTACTAGTTCAGAACCCAATGAAGCGGTCTGTTTTATGTACTACCCTACCAGGGAATTGTTACTGTTAGACATGGAGCGGGTCTGTTGTGTATACCTTACGTCATCTCACCTCGTTACGGCAGCCGCGGTCGGGTGAGGAGCAAGAGGGGGAACGCATGTACAGTCATACAATGAGAACACACCGCATAGCGCACGACCCAGCACGAACTATGCACACTCACGGCATGCGATGAGATTTCGACTAACGTAAGCCAAAAAATGTCACGCAAGGACTGGCGCTATGGGTAAATCTGACCCGACTGCAAATAATAGAGAAATAACTTGAGTGTTCAAAGAGCTAGGGACATATTGTGTTTTTTGCAGGGTGAAGTTCAATGATGATGATGATGATAATTGTTGTTTAAAGGGGCCTAACATCTAGGTTATCGGCCCCTAATGGTTTGGGTGATCGTGAAGATGAAAATGAAATGGAAACTATAACTAAAACAATCTACTAACTTATATACTAGAAGAAGAAATGGAAAACAAAAGGAGAATAAGGCAAATAAAGGACAGGAGGAAAAGAAATGCTCTCAACCCTCAAAGAATGTGGATTGAGGGACTTGGAAGGAAGAAGAGCCATGAAAGGCAGGTAGGAAATTGAAAGAGGAGAGGGTCCGCCCCAGAGGTAATGGATAAAAGGGGGGAAAACCGGATCCAGCTCATGAATCCCTCGGGGTCACCAACTCCCGAACTCACCAGCCGTGAGCCCCTGAGGGTGTAACAATATCAGGGGTTCACCAGAAGTGGTGGGGATACATACACCCTGCCTCATTGAGGGCCTTGAGCGGAAGGCAAGGGATAACACGAAAATAAAAAGAAGGCTGACCCCTCGCAGAAGGACGGTATCAGAAAAGATGTTACAAGGGCCAATTAAGGCGGGAAAGGAAGAGACTTCCTAGGCCTCGGATACCCTAATACCGTCGGGGTCGGAAGAGAACAAGAGTTGACCAAGTGAGGTCAACAGGAAAGAAGACGGAGAGGAACCCGGCACAAGTACGTGGAAGCAATGCCGGACTCAGCTGGGGCCCAGTGGTCGCCAACCCACGTCCCACTAGATGTGAGCCCCTAAAAGCTATGCAGGTTGAAGTTCAAGGCTAGGAAGGAAGGTACAGTAAGCGACAGGAAATAAGGGCTGAACAAAACGAAAATATACGCGAGTTAAGCCACTACAATACTCGTGAGATAAGTTAGGTCCACTATATAGGCTATGAGGTAGTTCCTTTGTGCACGGATAAAACACAATAACTTAAATTAACAGAATAATCATATAGACGCAGCCGAGGAAGGAATTAACTTCATAATCATTAGTTGTGTTTACAAAAGAGCACACTTTGTTTTGGTGGCAATTTCCTTGATAAATGCTCTTGTCCCTACTCTCATTTACTCAAACTAATAACTTGCCCCATTTTTATCATCACTTCCCCTTTGTTTTCAGCAGCGGAGAATTTAAAAATATGTTTCATTAACATAATGCGTTGTTGCTTCCCTCTGCTAGGAAGCTTTCGCTAAGTTAAATGAATATTTGAAGAGCATAGCGCTGCACTCTGTTATACATTAGCGCTTTATGGCGGAACAACAGCGAGGAGGGACCGACCTCTTCATCTGCTTTGTTAGTTACACGATGCATGAGGGAGGCAGAGATCCTCAAGGTGTGACGGCGTGCGGGGGGGAGAGGGGGGTCCTGATTGATTGAAATATTTTTTTATAAACTTTTTTTAAAATATTATCATTCAGACTTTCACGGCCCGTGATACTAGCCATAATGTTGAATTTAGAGCTTATGCCGTGTTTTATAATATCAAATTCGACGTTTTTCGAAAGAAACCATGTCTTTCTTCGTCAGGAATAATCTGAAATACGACAAATGATTGCTGAGAGAAAGCAACAAAGAACCTATAAAAGGTCCCCAAAGATGGACGCCGATATAGCTCCATGTTAGGGACAACGAAAAGCAGTAGAGTATTACTTTCTTAGGGTTCTGCTAATAGGTAACCAGGATTCACTGAGATTGTAACCGGTGTCGCGGTGGAAATTATCTGGGTGTTTAAGTATTTCAACCGCCTCCCTGATGATTCTGGGACGATATTGCTTTATACGGGCAAAAACATCCACTCCTGGGAACATGATATCATGCCCAGTTGTTAAACCATGATCAGCAACAGCTGATTTATCAGGTTGAATGCGAGTGCATATTGTTCTCGAAGTCTGGATCACCTCAATCTCCAGCACCCTTCTATTTGCTTCACCATAGAAAAATAATCTGACGGCAAAATACTTTTTTAGATGTTCTCGTCACCAAGAAAGAGGATGGATCTTTAGAACACAGCGTTTTTCGTAAGCCAACACACACCAATAGATATCTCCACGCAAATTCTCACCATCACCCTGCCCAGAAACATGGTATCCTTACAACTCTAACTACCAGGGCTATGAGGATTTGTGAAGTGTCTTCTTTACAAGAAGAAATTAATACCTTGAGAACCACCTTTGAGAGCAACGGTTATAGCAAAGCTTTGATTTCTAAGGTTCCGAAACCAACGAATAATAATAGGACGTCAGTTGAGAAAAAATGTGTAAGAGGAACTGCTTACCTACCGTACATACTGTGCCCAAATCCAGTTTTCCAGATTTGAGAGCACAGGCCCAGATGCTAAGTCCAGAGCAAAGGTTTTGAATAGCGCGCTCCCAATGTTCTAAGAAGCATTTCGAAGCTTTGTGCAGACTACAGAACGTTAAGAGACGTAGCAAGTTTGTCATAGTCGAGGCTATATTTTGATAAAATATTTCCCGATTGATTAGAAACTTGGGACTAGTATCAGATTACTGGCACGGAAAAGGGAAGAAGAACGTGCTATATTTCAAGAAAATCGAACCAGCGAAAGCCGAGATATGAGATGTTTTAGTTTTGAGCTGATATCTCACAGTGACGTCAGGAGTCCGCATGGAGAGTATAAAACGGCCGCGGACCATGGCATGTTATGTTACTTCTTCGTAAGCGCTCTGTCGCTAAGTACATTATGTTACTTCTTCGAAAGCGCTCTGCCGCGCAGTACATCGCAGTTTCGTCGTGAAGATAATCTTCAAGCACATGGTTGCCATATTCTATGTTACGCTTATAACTAGCACACGGTTGTTAGGACTTAGTGCGATTCAACGACAGTACATGGTTACTGGACTTCGAAAACTGTTTGAATTTATTTCAAGTGAACTTAGGATTTTTCATACTTTATAACTCAGGTGATAGACTTTTGTGGCAGAATATTGGTAATTACAACTGCTACACGTACATATGATAGACTTTGCCTATAGTTTTTTTTTTCCACAGTCCACACATATTTAAACTGGATTATTTTTATATCCAATGGCCAGAAGCATGCTTTTGTCTTGGTAACTATTTGACCAACCAAGATAATAAGTCAGTACTTTTCAAATACCATTCTTGCACGGTTCAGTTCATTTAGCCGACATAGGGAAACCAGCTGTGCCTAGCTTGGTCTGGAGAGTGAGAAGCTCTGCCCAGGGACTTGAACATCAGAACTTGTACCGGTGCTGAATAAGATTGTCAGAGTATTGATGGTACTGAATGCATCACAGTTGTGTCATGTTACATCTGGTATTTTGCATCATGGATCAATTCGATCTTCTTGGGGCGTGGTGTCGCAGCGGTCAAGCTGTTGGCCTCTCACCACGGTGGAACGGGTTCGATTCCCGGTTAATGCATGTGAGATTTTCAAAGTGAAATGCCATGTCCTGTGGTTTGGATTCCACGTAAAAAAGAGGTCCCGTGGCTTATGATCTCGAGATTAACGGTCACGTTAAACTACAATCTTCCTTTTCAATTCGATCTTGCCCCTGTCAAGAATATTACTTCAGCTCTTGAAGCAGCTAATATGAACAATTTTCATCAAGAATATCCATCAACGAATATGATTACCGCTATGTCTGGTTAGACATCTTGCGGGTTTCACAATGGAGGCCGATACAAGAATTTAAGTACGTTGTCCAAATGGAGACAAAAGACTGAAATGATCCGGTTTTGACCAGATTATCTTCAACATCAAGATCTACAAGAATGTAAGCTACAATTTGCATTATTTTTATGCGTAGTTAGCTGGAATTTCTCATTTTTCTACAGTCTTGTCAACACATATTTTTCTTCGATATTTTGCTGTTGCAAATATTTATGCGAGGCATGGGAAGCCTTGTTCTGGGCAGTTTTTACACTCAGACATGAGGATTCAATGATTTGAATCAATGAACGAGCATAATGAGCATTTATTTGATTTTGATATTTTTTTTTCTTATCGCGGTCATCAGCCGTCGTAATTGTAAATTTAATGATAAATTTAAGTTGAGGAATGGATATTTATCCATATTTAAGAAGTCGAGTATGATATTTCTCGAATAATTTAGCAACATTAAATTCAGTTGTGGAATTAATAATAATAATAATGCTGATTTAATAATTATTATTATTTTCCATTTTTTGAGATAATAATAATTATGATTTATATTTTCTAATAATCACATCATGTAGTGTGATTTATAAATTGGATATTTAAACAGTTTACTAGAATGGATACTTGTTTTTCCGAAGGCTAGTGGTTAACGCACGCCCACATTCAACTAACAGAGTAATTCATTGGAAACATATTACACTTGCAATATGCAGTTAAATCTTTTGGAAGACACGGAAAGTAATGATACGGGAAGGAAATAGAATGTATAAAACAGGGTTTTACTAGAGTTTGTATAAATATAAATCATTATGAGCAACGTCTTTTGATAGAACGTTTGACCAGAAATAGACACGTTGTGAAATTATTAATGTTTAAATTGATGGTAAAATTACAGTAAACTCATTGAGGAGCTTACTAGCTTATAAATCTTCCAGTTTGAGTAACACGCAAAGGCTTGATTATTATGTATGATTTGGGAAGACATTATTGTGTGTGTAAATAGTTAAATGTGCCATTCTGATGGTGAAATTAAGTCGCAGGAATGAGGTTGTTAAAATGGAGCATCAACCATATTGTGGGTTGGATGACTTTTAAATATATAGGGGGTTGAAATATTGGTACAAGCCACACTTTCATCATATTTATAACCAAGGGTTGTTTTATGGAGCCATCATAGTTAATTCACAGATTATCCACGTGCTCTATAAATATTTCCTGGTACTTGTTGACCCGGATTTTGTTATTAACATTTACCTTTCATTATGAGGAGACTTTACCGTTGTCTAATGCTAATATTGATCATGTGAATTTTGACACATTTTAATGGAATGGGCCGATGCTATAAATAAATTAATACTGTTATTTCATGAACAGCCACTACAATTTAGAGGATATTTGCGATCGTAGTAAAAGTATAAATATTATGTAAAATAATCAATTGATTAACATTTTGACATTCTGTCAAAGAATTGCAATTTTTGATAATAGCAAGAAATGCGATTTTTGTAAACAATTTTCAAAATAATATTTTCAAATGGTATTTGAATGTTTGAATGGTTAAATTAATATTTAAAGAACTCAGAATAATTATTTTGGATCGAGAACGGAACAGATGGTAGTATAAATTTTTCTGTTTATTGATGTTCTTCGAATCCATGCTCAGATGTCCATATAAATTGATGTTGTGTTATACCCATTATTATGACTTTACAATTGAACCAATTTTATGATATTGATTCATGGAAAAGTGTTAGTTATTTTCTGCAACTATTTGAAGAACAAAAACAAAGTGATTTTTCTACATCGAGTGAAACCATTTAATTTCAACAAGTGAATACTTAAAAGTTAGGAATCAGGCTGGACAATTTAATTTGCACTGAAAAACCTACGACTGTAAATAGTACATTTGAACGAAGTCAACAGGACTAACAATCTGGCTTTCGTTTCAAATATTTAGTGTTCATGCGTTGGTAAATCTGTAAATTTGTGTACATAAATGTATGATCCGTCATGCTTCAATAATGCTATTCTAACATTAGTTCAGTCAATTTTTAAACATTTTAATAAAATGAGATACTTTTACGAATTGTGTTATTTTTAAAAAATCTCCTTCTATCCTTATTGTTGCATCCAGCCGAAAATCAGTAAAGCATTTTTTATTGTGTTATTGTAGTCACTTTAACCCTTATGGCGCCCTGGGATGTTTAGATTCTCGTTCTGACTGATTTTTTGTGAAATGCATATGTGGTCGTCCGGACTTCGGTCTAAACGGGCACAACACATAACGCGACGGATCGTATTGCTAAAATCCTACGTAGGTACAACATACGGACTGTATTTTGAACTTCTGTTAGGATTAGGCAACTCCTGCGACCAACTAAGGACAGTTTGCCTAAATTGCAACAACCGGGTATCTACAGAGTTTCCTGTACTTGTGGCAAGGTTTATATCGGGCAGACTTTGAGAACAATATGCACTCGCATTAAGGAACATAATAGATGTATCAGGCTCATTCAACCTGATAAATCAGCCGCCATGTTCCAAGCAGTGTATGTTCTTGCCCGTATAAAGCAATATCGTCCCAGAATCATCAGGGAGGCGGTTGAAATACGTTAACTCCCAGATAATTTCAACCGCGACACCGGATACAATCTCAGTGAATCCTGGCTACCTATTATCAGAACCATGAGAAAGTAATACACGCTGCTTTTTGTTGTCCCTGACATGGGGATATAATGGCGTCCATATTTGGGCACCTTTAACAGTTCTTTGTTGCTTTCTCTTAGCAATTATTTTCGTATTTCAGATTATTCCTGACGAAGAAAGACGTGGTTTCTTTCGAAACGCGTCGAATTGATATTATAAAACACGGCATAAGCCCAAAATTCAATTTTATGGATAATTATTTTTACGTAGTCAATATTTATTTCATAGAAACCGTACCGGTTTCGACCTTCTACAGCATATGAGTAGTACTGTGCCCGAATCTCGCATAGCCACCACCTATATCCGCAGAGATGGAAAAGGATTGTAAGGACGTCGATATCCAGCCAGATAAATCAAAACTTCCCTACTAGGAGTATGACTGGGAAACCTTCGGCGCATACCGGTCATGTAATAACGCTACTAATTAGTTACACATTTACTAGCAAAATAAATATCCAAAACAAGATGGTAGGACGAGAAACTCGGATCTCGAGCGTGAACGGTGAAGTTGAGACTAAGTGAGTTCTAGTAACTATCTGGTAGTATTATCGCACGTCGATTGCGAAATGAAAAGGTGATTAGTTTCTATAAAAATGGGCAGGCAATCAAAATAGTGCCGGTGAATTTATTAACTAATATGATTACAAGACATTAAATATCTCCCTAATACAAATAAAATAAATTGAAATTGAAAATAAAATATTTAAATCTGTAGATAGTTTAATAACTTTCTGTGAAAGTTTAAGTTACACAAAAGTAATAATTCAAAAATAAGAATTATGTAGTTACGCTTGATAGTCACCCTGTGACTCGATTACTCTAAGCAGACTGACCAAAATCAGCTGTTTTCAAAAAGAATGCGATTTACAATACACTGCCCTATATTATACACTTATCGGTTTAAAAATATGAACGTAATACTAATACAATTTTAAACTATTAAAATTATTAAAATAATTATACAAATTGAAATTACCATGTCCAGCACGGTATTCAATGAACATATTTACAAGATCCTTCGAGATCTGACAATCTTACTGCGCTTCTGTTTCTCTTAAACAATTCTTTAACACTCGTTCACAAACAATATCTTTACTGGCATATCTGGTTTCTGTCATAATAAATATAACTTCGGTAATGAACGTTGAAGTTAATTACACCTCTGAAATGTCATATCAATGAATAAATTTCAATAAACTTGAAGAACCATGCGGG
This sequence comes from Meconema thalassinum, assembly GCA_946902985.2. Lineage (NCBI taxonomy): Eukaryota > Metazoa > Arthropoda > Insecta > Orthoptera > Tettigoniidae > Meconema > Meconema thalassinum. Next base: position 103,855,805 of record OX336397.1, on the reverse strand, counting down.
ACTAGTCTGTTACTTTCAATAAACTTCGTGGATTTCGTAATAACACTTTCTGACATGTACAACACAAATACAAACCCTAATGTCAGTTACTTCTTTAACATACTGTATCAAATACTTTGCACCAATTGGCAATACACTTATTTACTTTCGTATACGGTGAACAACATCTTAAAATAGCGTTAGATACGCTTCCATATCTCGACACATTTCTTTCCTCTCCTTTCAACAATAATCACATTAATTATGCACGGCATTCCTTCAATAAAACCAATTTTACTACACTCCAAACGTGTAGAAGAATCAGTGACCTTACTAAGTAAACACGAACCTGTAAAATACTGTTCATGGAGCACTCCTAACAAACTCCTCTCCACATTAGTTAGCTTCGTGCTCTTTAAATAATAATAACATTTTTGTTCACTTCAATTCATCCAGTACAGTATTCCACCTAACTTTCATTAACGCATTTCGTTAATAAACTTTCACAACATAATGTTTCTCCACGTTACAATAAACTATTAGTATTAATAGACCGTAGTCCGCTCGTCTTCGCTTTAAATAACAATAATGCATTTTCTCCCTATCTGGTATACCTTTATTGAATCAAATATTCATTTATAAACTTGTTTCATTTCATACAAGACCTCAGGTCGATCTGCAAATCACCTGGTCTGTGGTTTCGTTATAACCAATTATTTTAATATAATTGTTGCTAATTGTAGGCATCATTTGACGTTTACTGTCAAAAATATGATCCTATTTCATGAATAAATCTGTTATAATACTTATCAATGACTATATTAACGTCATATTTCAGCGACATTCCACAATTGGAATGGTTATATTCAAGGAATATTTTTTATAAATGTTGCATTTATATCTGACACAATAACATATTTTAAACAATGTTTTAGCATTTTAAAATAAACTTTCTCTTTATAACGATGCAATCTAACAATATTGACGCATTCTGTCGCTTGTTACGCATTTTTATCGATCGAAGCATTCCAATTATAAAACAATTTCGTTTCAAAGTGAGCATAATTAAAACGTTTCCTTAAACATTCAAAAACGGAATATAAAAACCCAAATACAAATGAAATTACGTCAAAAACGACAAACGCTGACGTATAATAAAATTTACAGTTATATCTCTAAAATTGACAATATAATAGCATGGGTTATGAGTAAAGAAAATCTACTTATAAGGTGGTGACTACTGAAATACCATCAAACATACATCAAACTACTGGGATATTACAACTTCCAATTTTCTACATTTCTGATGAGCTGCTCTCGTGATACCTGGTCTGATATTAATGATGTTCCTCTCGCGGCTCGGCACGCGCTTGTCGCCTGCCTCAAAACGAGTTCCTGATCGGTGCGTGACAATCAGCTGTGTGGCTTCCTCCCGAGTCGTGCTGCGAACACCTGGGCTAGCTGTCTCGCCTCCTGCTAACGGCTCTTCTTGCTTCGCGACATCTAGTCTGGCAACTCGTATCTGGCATAAACGAACTCCTCTGTCCGCTAGCTTCGTGTAGCATTTCGTCATCATTGTAGGTTTGAATGTCTCCGGTTGATATCTTACCAAGTTGGTAGTGGACGTTTGAATCGTATCGTTGTAGGCAAATTCAGTACTGCATGATGGACTGGCAGTTGTAGAATCATCGATCCATGGTCGTCAAGATCACTCTGAATTCACACTCCGTGAGTGTAGATTAACCTCCTTCCGTTGTTTAGTGCTTCATGATAATCTCCTTAATAATTGTAGAATAGGGATGTCCCCCCTGACTTGAAGACATCATCATCGTAAATGATTGATGAATATTCTGAAGAAATACTGTTTCGATGTAGTAGCCAGTGTATACTATGTTACTAGTGGTTTTGTAGAAGTTTGGAGTTGTAGTATTGGAGTCTTCTTCTAATAAGTGTTGAAATATAAAATGCTGCTTGAAGTTGCAAGCTAATTCTTTTCGTGGTTTGCCGGCTTCTCCTACTCTTCGTCGGTGATAGCTGTATCTCCACTCCGTCCAGTCCAAGTCTCCTGGCCGTACTTCAAATACAATTGTGAGCTCCCCTGGGACACGCTGTAATACAGGTCTGCTCTCTTCACGTCGCTAAGAAGGAATGAATTCTGCTATCTTGACAATTGCGCGCGTGCCAAACTAGAATGGCATTCTAGCCTCGCACAGGGTCCTTATAAACTGAATTTCGCACATATCCCCTCTCCTGTCCATAAATATATAATTCTGTTTTGATAATAAAATTTCATTTTCTCTTCTGCATCTGTGGAAAAGCTAATATCGCTTTATATATGCAAATTTAATATAATAGCGATTCCCTCAAAAATTTTGTAGTTTATTCTGATTGGCTGTTGAGTTATCATGAAAAACTCATTGTTCTAGCCTCTTATCAACGTGTCGTGTGCACGATTTTGTTATTCTCACCTCGGCCAACCAAAACCGGTTTTAGGCTTGCTAACTTGAAGCCTTGGTCATATTCCAGTGTCGGACGACTAGACTCTCCCTTGGTTAAATTATCATTCACTGAAATATTCCAAAATTTAATTCTTTCAAAATACTCCAAAATTTTCCAAAAGGCCATCATTATGTTTCATTCACTTCCTAAAATACTTATGTGAATAAAATATTGTTCCAATTCCAAATTCCATTTCTTACATCATCAGGTTCACAAGTCGGTTCGATCCTCGGTCCTGCCAATGCCTGAAGCTGGGCTGAATTCGAGTTCAGTACCATACCAAAAGTTCACATAGTAATTTCCCCCCCCCCCCAAAAAAAAGTCCTCCCGGCACGCCGGAAGGCGGAGGTAGATTTCACCGGACAAACTTGGGGATAGGCGAAAATAGGCAGAATATGCAGGTTTTCGTAGAAGGATCAGACCTCAATTATTGCGAGAAAGTATTTTATAATTGGAGCTTAATTAACTTTGTTTTTCGTTATTTTATGCATATTTTAAACATTTTATTGCCTTTGGGGACGGTAACCTTCTTATCATTTGGGGTCCATTTTTAGCCTATTTTCAATTTTGAAAAAATAGGCTTATGAGATCACCTTTTGTCCGTGTGTGTGTGCGTCTGTGTGTGTGTGTGTGTCCCTAATAACTTCTACACAACTGGACCGATTTCAATGACGCTCTGTAAGTTCATAGCACTATTCCGGACAACCCCGACCGTGCCCTTCAAATTTTGTTACGTCTCGCCAATCCAACATGGCGGCTGTGCGAAATATTTCACCAGCATTCAATATCTCCGAAACTATTCCCGATATCACCCTGGAATTATTTACGGTGATAAAGGGGACTACTAGAAGTTCACCTATGTGACTTTTGAAAAACTGGTTACTACAAAACCAACATGGCGGTCACGCGAATTTGCGACTTTAAAATAGAAGATTCTCGCGATTTAACCAACCAATCACAATAAAACTTGGTACAGTATATGTTTTTACATATTGTAATGCACCGACATTTAAATTGGTCCAATTGTTTACATAACCACAAGATGGCGGATGAGCGAAATATTTCACCGGCATTTTATATCTCTGAAACTATTAGCGGTATCACCCTGAAATTTTGTGCGGAAGTTCATCTGTAAGACTTTCAAAATCCGGTTAACTACAAAACGAACATGGCGGCCAAGCGAATTTGAAAATTTTAAATAGACCTTTCTCGCGATTTAATGTTCCAATCGCAATGAAATCTGGTACAGGAAATTTTTATACAAATTGTAATACACTGGTATCTAATTTAGTTCAATTGTTTACATAACCTCAAGATGGCGGCTTTGCGAATTTTAAAATTAAGTTTTTATTTCTCGTGCCGTAATCATGCCATCGATGTGAAAGTTTGAATAATGAACCTACGCAATAATTTTCCTTTAATGGTACATGACTCTATGGCCTATACATTTAACAATCCAACATGGCGATCATCCGAAATATTCAGACGGCTCTGAATATCTACGAATCTATTATAGCAATCAAACTGAATTTTTTAATGTTCATAGGGGCTATGAACTGAAGTTCACCTATACGACTTTAAATAACCTGGTGATCACAAATCCAACATGGCGGCGACGCGAAGTATAAATATTCACATGGACGTTTCTCGCAATTTAACCATCCGAGTGCAGTGAAACTTGGTACAGAAAATCCTTATACGAATGTTAATCCACTGGCATCTAATTTATTTCAATTGTTTCCATAACCACAAGATGGCAATAGTGGGAAATTTTAAAATCTCCTTGTTACTTCTTGTATCCTAATCATGCGATTGAAGTTTGAATGCTACACGTACACAATAATCTTCATGTAACAGTACATAACTCTAGGACCGACATATATAAAATCCAACATGGTGACCATCCGAAATATTTAGTCGGTTCTCAATATCTACGAATCTATTACAGCAATCAAACTGAAAATTTGTATGTAGATAGAGGCAATTAACATAAGTAGGATATATGAAAATAGGCTGTATAGTTCTTTACGGAACTACTTGTTATACTGGTGGTCACCCTGTCCTTATGCAAGGTTTCGACACTGATGTGTAACTATGTAACGGTCTGTTACTTTTTCACGCAAAATTATATCTCCCGCAGAGATTTGGGTTGGTTCCTCAGCTTAGGGGCTGCGACAACGCGGTCATATAACCCCGTGTACTTTGGGTGAGTGTAGAATCTGTCTGATAAACGGTGTGAATTGTGATGGTTGTATTAGTCTGTAATTCAGGTAAGGATTGCAGACGGTCAATTTCAAGCAGTAGTTCCTAATGTTGCTACCAGATACTACCGTCAACGACACCTAGCTGTGAACTTGGTTACTAGATGCCACCGCAACCAGCAACTCGCAACGAACGTTGGAACTTCCCCTCCAAAGGAAAGCATACTGAGGGATTTTTAGCGCTCTTAGAAAATCCGACGACTTCGGCCGGCTTTGAACCCGTGACCTTGGGCATAGAAGTTCAGCATGCTACCAGTTACGTCACCGAAGCCGCTTCACACTTAGTCAGATGGAAATCTGAATCTGATCTCGTGCAAGAGCGTTGTCATGGCAACGTCTGATGGCTCATCCGTCATCAATTTAGTAGTGTTGCCATGGCAACCTCTGATAGCTCTTGGCATTTTCTTATAATTCCGAAATCATTTTTCTCATCCCTTGGAGTAATGGTGGGTCATATAAAAATTATTTCAGACAAAAGTTTTATGTAATTATTAGGGGAATATTGTCTATTTTGTACGGTTTTGATATTGTGCCTATTAAGGGAGATATGATTAATGTTTCCCGAAAACCCCACTTTTTCCCACCCCCTTGGTCAATGGTTGGTGCTATAAAAAAACTCTTCAAACATAAATTTTTGGTCTTCATCCGACACATAGTATGAACTTTGAACGGATTCGACATTTCACATATTAAGAGAGTTATAGCAATATTTCACTTTTTCGAAAAAAAAAAAGACCCCCATGTTCCCCCCCTTCGACCGATTTAGCCTACTAACGAATTCGACCGAGATTTTATAGGTATACATATTCGGTAAACATTTCAAAGTAATTAGTGCAAAATTACGGCAGTTATCGTGTCCACAAAAAACTGATATACATATATATACACATATATATATATATATATATATATATATATATATATATACATAAATTATATATAAACTTTTGAACTGACGGTGGTTTTGGGGTCTGGGGGATATGAAACGTGAAGGTATGTCGAAATTTTCCCGAAGTTGAAACATGGTACCCATTGCAATAGTTAACTTTCTAATAAAATCTACCTAAAAAAAAACAGATCTGTTAAAAATAAATTTTGTGAATAAACCATAAAAAATGTCTTGAAAACAGCGCAGAAATGAGGAGAACTGGAAAGAAGAAATTAAACTGAGAAACAAAAACATGAGAACAGAGAATAAAATATATAATAGTACATTATGCAACGAGCCTATAATGGCTATAATTAAGACACGAGTATTTTTTATAAAACGAGCGGATGCGAGTTTTATAATTTCCATACGAGTGTCTTAATTACCATTATAGGCGAGTTGCATACGACTGTTTATGTTCGACGATAATTATAACTTTATTATATGTTTTAACATAAATATTCATAAATATCTGTTGAGAGTCAGCTACTGGAATTTTGTGATCGCAGAGCGAGCGTTGGGTGTTATACCTTCGTCTTTCAAGAGCTTTGAACGGCCGACGCATGCGCTCTGCCATATGCAGCCATATGTTTACATCAGCCGTCCCTCAGTAATATTGTCACCGCAGTCATTTGAAGACAATGCGCTGTGTAGAAATTAGTGTTAGTGATTTTAAGGTACTGTGCTATTTCTTGTCTCATATTCGCCAGTTTATTTACGCGAACTTATGGACGGTGGGTATTCCATGTCGGTAATTTATTATAGTTCGATGTTGTGTTTATGTCCGACATGTTGGATTTTGAGCGCATGCGCGAAATTATCGTTACCTAATTGGTCAATGAACGAGCTCTGATTGGCTGGAGAAACTGTATCGTAATGAAAAACGGTGTTATAATGACCATCATTATGATACAGTTTTCAAACACATAATAGTGAGGGTCGAACATAAACAATTTTATAACACTTACGTGTATGTGAAAATATGTACTCTTTGTTGAATCATATTCTAAAGTTTTTCTCTACTATACCTAGCAAATACACATCAATAATTTCTATAACATAACTGATTCAACAAACAGTACATATTTTACTCTTAAGTGTTATATTTTTTTAATATCTTTTCTGTTCCGTTCTCAGGTTTTTGTTTCTCAGTCTAATTTCTTCCTTTTAGATCTCATTTCTACGCTGTTTTTCAAGACAATTTTTATGGTTAATATACAAAATTTATTGTAACAGATCTGGTTATTTTGTGTTGAAAATTTACTAGGTGAAGTTTTGATATGGTTCTAATCAGTTACTCATCATATTCCAGCTGAAGAAGGTCGTGAAAACTGTACTATAATGAGGGGCATTATAGTACAAGTTTTCATTATGGTACAGTTTCTCCAACCAATCAGAGCTCAAGATATATGATGTGTCACCAATTAGGTACTTGATAGCTTTCCACTTGAACACAGAATCCAACATGTCGGACATGAATTACATGATTTGAAAGTTGACAATGTAAAATATATCCGATCAACCATTGTAGTTATAAGGGCAAACACAAAGACAAAATCACCAGCATGGAAAGTGCACCGTCCCATATCTTCGCGTAAATAAACTGGAGAATTCGAGAAATAAATAGCACTGTGCCGTAACATCCCCAACTCCAATTTCTCCACAGGACATTCTTTCATACAACTTTGGTGACAGTTTGAGTGAATGATGGTGCAGATGTTTACACATTATATGGCATTGCCAAGCAGACAGAGCGCATGCATGGGTCAGCGAACTTGGAAAGCACAGAGAGCAAACACGGCGCTTGCACTCCGATCACTAAATTCAAGTGACTGAATCTCGACAGATATTTATTAATATTTATGTTCGAACATAAAATTAAATAAAATAAAGTTATAATTATCGTCGAACATAAACAGTCGTATGCAACTGGCCTATAATGGTAATTAAGACACTCGTATGGAAATTATGAAACGAGCCATTATAGGCTCGTTGCATAATGTGCTATCATATTTCATATTCTGTAACAAATGTTACTATTCTCATATCCATGACCTTATCATATGATCCCACGGCCATTCAAGACTAATAAACTCTTACTTTTGTTGTCTTATTTCACAAGAACTGACCAGTAGATCCTGCCAAAAGGAATTCTGAGGAAAGGCGTAGAGTAACATTTCCCACACAGCACCTTTTTACCCTGAGCTCCTATGCTCAATATCGCGGGTTCAAACCCAGCCGAAATCGTCGGATTTTTAAGAGCGTTAAAAATCCTCAGTATGCCCTCCTTCTGAGGGTCCCATGTCATTGATGTATAGCGTGATAAAGAACCTTCCACTAATTACTCTTGTATAAAGCTAAATTATAAGTTATAATTGACCAATGCTTTTAAGTTCCAACTTTCTTTGCCAGGAGCCAACTGCGGTGGCATCTAGTAACCAAGTTCAGGACTAGTAGTCGTTGACGGGACGCTTGGTAACAAAAGTAGGAACTACTTGAAAATCTAATGTCTGCAGTCCTTTTTGTTGTTGTTGTTGTTATTGTTTGAGTCTTCAATCTTTTGACTGGTTTGATGCAGCTCTCCAAGCCTCCCTGTCCTGAGCTAATCATTTCATCTCTACATAGCTACCACACCCTACATCCAAGTCAATCTGTTTAATATATTCTAACCTTGTTCTACCCCTACAATTCTTGTCATCGACCCTTCCTTCCATAATTAAACTTGCTATTCCTGGGTATCTTAGTATGTGTCCTACCAACCTATCTCTTCTCTTCATTAGCAGTCGTCAGAAACATCACTCCTCTCCCACTCGTCTTAATACCTCTTCGTTCGTAACCTTATCTTCCCATCTTATTTTCATCATTCTCCTGTAACACCACATTTCAAACGCTTCAATTCTCCTCTTTTCTGCTGCTCCACCAGTCCGAGTTTCACATCCATAGAGCGCCACGCTACAGACAAAGGCTTTCAAAAATGATTCCTGATACCTAAATCTATATTCGATGGCAACAGATTCCTTTCCTGTAGAAATGCTTTCCTTGCCTGAGCTAACCAACTTTTATATCCTCTTTGCTTCATCCATCACTGGTTATTTTGCTTCCTAAGTAACAGAATTCCCCTACTTCCTTTAGTTCTACACCTGCCAATTTGATGTCCATAGAGGTTTCTGATTTATTTCGGCTGAATTCCAATATTTTTGTTTTACATTTATTAATTTTGATCCTGAATTCTTTCCTGAAGACGGAGTCCATACCATTCAAAAATTCATTCAAATCCTCAGGCGTGTCGGCAAAGATGACTGTCATCGGCAAATCTCAGAGTTGAAATTATTTCTCCTTGAATCTTCACTCCCACTTTATAACTTTTTCCAATTTCCTTCATTGCCTGTTCATTGTGAAGTCCTTACTTGAATTAAAAAGACACCTATACAAGCATCGAAATTAACACTGGTTGTCAGACAGATTCTACTCACACCCAAAGTATACGGGGCTACATGACCGCGTTGTCGCAGCCCCTAAACTGAGGAATCAACCAACCAACTACCTTTTCACCCGCCAAACGCATAACAACCACTAATGACAATAAGTCGCTTACAGGAATAGATTCTTCTATTTCTGCCATTGTAGACTCTAATCCAGCCAGGCCTTTGCAGTCAGTTCAAAGACAGTGAGTGAACAGGTGAATTCTAGTGCGTGTTCAGAGGAAGTGGTTAGCCTGATTTACAATAAACTGTAAAAGTAATGATATTACCCATGGAGAAGTGGCTTATTAGCAGTCGTAAAAAAATACCCCGCGAAAGTGCTTGTCCTCCTTAAGAAATACTCAGTCTTAATAAAAACAAGATTCGAATTTAAAAAAAGTAAGCGGCCGACAACCAAGATGTTATGCCCCTTAAAACAACATATATCATCATCATCATCATCATCATCATCAGTGGTTATCGAGTCGGACTACCAACCCGAAGCTTGCAGGCCAAGGTAAGTGATACTTGAAAGGCGACAAAAATCTCGGCATGGATATGAAACGTTGTTGGCATGCTAAGAACCCATTTGGCTTCAGTATGCCGTGTTCATAATGGCAAAATTGGTCTTGGGATTCCTTCTATCTCCACTAGAATGCGTTATAGTGTCATGGAGCTTAGATATCTAACCTCCTTGACTTCCATAGCGTTCTAAGGAACGACAAAATTTTACATGTAAGCTGCCCTCTGGGCACAAATAACAAAGCTTGCACCCAGCACCCAAGGCCATACCGCAAAAAATCATTTAAATCTAATTTACAGTACGTTTGACGATGTCGATATGTAAATATTATGTCAGAATACTGTATAATAATGGGGGCCATTCAAGTACTACTTTTCATAAAAACACAGTTTTTCTCACATGCAATCAAAATCCAACATGTCGGACATGATATTACCGTACATGATTTGAAAGTTGACAATGTAGCCTATATTGGATCAACTATTGTAGTTACAATCCATAAACAAACTGGGCAATATTGCAAAAGAAATAGCACTGTACCTTAATATCCGCAACCCCATTTTCTACACATTCGCAAGATTTCGCCGACAATTTTAGTGTATGCTGTTGTTGACATAAACACACCAGAACGTCATGGTGGAAGCAAGCGTTTGACATTAGTTCCACGGAAATTATAACCCAGGTCTCTGATCAGTAAAGGGAACTTTTCCGCCAGATGTCATAACTGTTCTATTTGGGACTCAATTGATTTGCCTTCCGTTGACACTCTATACGCAACGAATTTGAAGAATAACTAGTTGATAATACGATACATCTGAATTTTAAAGCGTTTGTAACAGCCTATTTTGTTTTCTTTGACCAAAATAACAAAACGATCCAGCTTAGTACCTGCGCGCTATCTGTTGGTGCTACTTCAGGATAAACAATGTTTCAAAGCTTTGGGATTTGTTATCGGGTAGAGATCAAATGCTGAGCCCACACAATTTCGAAGAAGAAGAATTCAACCAACAGAATCTCGACAGATATTTATGACTAGGGCCCGGATGTTGATGACAGGTCATCATTTTACTGAGCCGTCTAAATCAATGCTGAAGTACATAGAAACTCCGGACGAGCCACCCCATCTTCAAATATGTCATTTTATTTTCCATCTTTTTGCATTTTTTGCTATTTTGCCATTTTGAGAGCATTTTTTAAAATCTGGTAGATTTTTTTGGTCATATTTTTGAGAAATCAGCCTTTTAAGATCATCTTTTTTCCAATTTAGTCATGTCACAGCTTTATATGAGGGAGTTGCGTCTCTCAGAGTTAAGACGGAGCTAGTAGCTAAGAACATAAACCTTTTGTTAAGTGATAGAAATCTATTTTGATTGACTTTTCAGTTTGAGTTTCAGATGCCATTTTTGCCAGTTTATTATAAGATCATTTTCTCCATTTCTCCATTTTATAGTGCATTCGTCGATTTTTTTAGGTAATTTATTAGTCATTTTTGAAAATTTTAAGTGCATTTTTTAAACTTTTTTCCGGCATCAACATCCGAGCCCTAATTATGAATATGTATGATAGAAAATCTATATTATTAAAAATATTGATAAAAACTTATCCGAGTCCGTCCGGCCACACTATCCGGACGATTTTCTTCATCCTTGTTTTAAATGAAAGGTATCCATGCACATAATTGTCAACAAGTATTACAAATCACTTTAATTACGCCTTTCTCAATTTATTTGATTTTTCAACTTTTCCCAACTTTTTCCAACTTTGAAGTAATCATATCTTCGGTTCTAATTGAGTTACGAAGGTCGTTTTAGTCTAAGAACACTCAGTGAATCAAGCGCTATCATTGGAGTTCTTAACCATTCAAATCGGCTGATTATGAGGAAAGTTATGAATGGACATACGATATTACATCTAATTTTTTCAACATTTTTTCTCATTGTAGCAATCATATCTTTGGTTCTAATTGAGTTACACTGTTCGTTTTGGTCTAAGAGCACTCAGTGGATCAAGGTCTATCTTTTGAGGTATTAAATATTTACATTCGTTGATTCTGAGGAATGTTATGAATGCCGAAGCGAATATTAGAAATTATTATGAAAACTTAACCGAGTCCGTCCGGCCATTCTATCTGGTCGATTTCCTTCAAACCACTATTAAGTGAAAGGTATTCATGCAAAGATTTGTTATCAAGTATTACAAATCACTTCACTTCCGCCTTCCTCAAATTATTTGATATTTTCAACGTTTTCCATCTTTTTCCAACTTTGAAGCAATCATATCTTTGGTTTTGATTGAGGTACTCAAGTCGTTTTAGTCTAAGAATACCCAGTGACTGAAGCCCTTTCATTTGAGCTGTTAAGTATTCAAATCGGCTGATTCTTCGGAATGTTATGAGTGAACATTCGATATTATATCTCATTTTTTCAATATTTTTTTTTCTCATTGTAGCAATCATATCTTTGGTTCTAATGACGGAAATTTCGTATTACACTAGCATTTTGTATTACAATCAACAAAGTGCAGGGTCAAACGCTTCATCGAGTTGGAATCTACTTGCCTGATCCTGTTTTAGGCCATGGAATGTTCTATGTTGCCTTATCGCGAGGAAAATCATTTAAAACTAAGAGTCGACGCACAGCGAACATTGGAAGGAAGTATTGTAAAATAATGGTTATAAACTATTACTTAATGTCGTAATTTTTTAAATCCAATACTGAAAAATTATGCTGCGGAGCAGTACGGGCGCCCTAGTAATTATAATAAAGTTATTATTATCGTCGAACTTAAACAGTCGTTTGCAACTCGCCTATAATGGTAATTAACACACTCGTGTCTCAATTATTGCAATTATAGGCTCGTTGCATAATATACTATTACTCAATAACTGAGAATGATATTTTCTTATTACAAGTCAAACAGTAAGTCAATTTCTAATTCACTTATGAACTTCAAAAAGGTGTCAAATTAAATATCATTAAATATGTTCTGTATTAAAGCTGAGAAAAAATATAACCCGTTACAAAAACAGAATATGAAGGATGTAAATAAATTATTTTTGAAATTTTGCTAAAACTATGTTGTTATATTTGTTGGCATAAAACTGATAAACTAACAAATTTAGGAGTGCACATCAAAAACAACAATTGTTATTTGTCTGGAGCGTGGCGCTCTATGGAAGTGAAACTTGGACTGTTGGAGCAGCAGAAAAGAGAAGAATTGAAGCGTTTGTAATGTGGTGTTACAGGAGAATGATGAAGATCAGATGGGTAGATAGGGTTATGAATGAAGAGGTATTAAGACGAGTGGGAGTGGAAAGATGTTTCTCGCGACTGCTAATGAAGATAAGAAATGGGTTGGTAGGACACATAGCCTACCAAGAAACCCAGGATAAAAAACTTAGTTAGAGATGGAAGGATCGAGGATAATAACTGTAGTGGTAGACCAAGGTTGGAATATGTTAAAGAGATTGCCTCGGATGTAGGCTGTGGTAGCTATGTAGAGATGAAACGATTAGCTCAGGACAGGGAAAAATGGAGGGCTGCATCAAACTCGTCAAAAGACTAATGACTCAAACAACAACTAGGTGATCCCAAAAAAGGCCCAATTTAAAGAAAAACCTCAAATGGCCACACCTTAAATTGTAATCTAACCATTCTGATAACGTTCTAGGTTACCACTAAAAGGTTTTGATTTAAAATGTTGGAAAATTTCTTAAAATGTATTAAAAAAAACATTCCTTTGGTGTTGCTGCTTAATTTAGAGGCTGCCACATCGTAACCATAATTCCTCGTGTATTTGGGTGTGTTTGTGTGTGTAATTTGTATGATAACCTTTGTTTTTGTAATGACTGTATTAATGTGTGTATTCGTAAATTGAGGATAGGATTAGAAAGGAGGCGGCTGTGGTCTTAAGTTAGGAAACATCCCAGCATTTTCCTGGAACAGATGTAGCGGGAAATCACAGAAAATCATTGCTAGTTTGGCTGAGATGCCAATGACACCCTTCTCTTTTAAGTTTTTCCCCACGAGGTTGAGTGTTCCCTGATCCAGCCCTCACACCAGAATTTAAATCTCTTTACAGAGCTGCCGCAGTGTCTCACATCTAGTGGGACGTGGGTTGGCGACCACGGGACTCCATCTGAGTCCGGCATTGCTTCCACTTACTTGTGCCGGGCTCCTCTCCGTCTTCTTTCCTATCGAGCTCTCTTGGTCAATTCTTGTTCTCTTACGACCCCGACGGTATTAGGGTATCCGAGGCCTAGGGAGTCTTTCACTTTTCCACCTTTCCTGATACTCTCATTCTTCGAGGGGTCAGCCTTCTTTTTCTTTTCATGTTATCTCCTGCCTTCTGCACAAGGCCCTCAAGGAGGGAGGGTGTATGTAGCCCCACCACTTCTGGTGCACCCTGGATATTACTACATCCTCAAGGGCTCATGGCCGGTGAGTTTGGGAATTGGCGACCCCGAGGGATTCCTGATCTGGGTCCGTTTTATCCCCCCTTTTTCCTCTGACCTTGGGGCGGGCCCTCTCCTCTTTCCCCCCCTTTCCTATCTGCCTTTCATGGCTCTCCTTCCTTCCAAGTCCCTCAACCCTCGTTCTTTGAGGGTTGAGGGCATTTCTTTTCTTCCTGTCCATTATTTGCCTTATCCTTTATATACTTACCATTTCTTCTTCTAGTATGTAAGTCTGTAGTTAGTATTAGTTATAGTTTTCATTCTCATCTCATCTTTCACTATCACCCAAACCATTAAGGGCCGATAACCTAGATGTTGGGCCCCTTGAGACAACAATTTTCAATTTCTTTACAGAGTCGAGAAACGAACCAGGATCTCTGGGAAGATAGTCAAGAACGTTAGCCACTATACCACAAAGTGGTAACACTCTTCTGTTGGTGGTGATATTTGTTTTAAGGGAGCATTAATCATTCTTTCATGCAACGCTGGAATATGAACGGTGTGTTTCTCAGAAGGTAATCGTTTATACATTATCTATGTGTGTCCCCATAAACGTGGCAAGCTAAGCCGGCTGTGACTGGCACATATAGCGGGCGCGCGTACCCGGTTCAGCCGGTGGTGGGCGCGCAATTTCACACTTTTACCAAACATGTTCAATAATGTGTACTTACAGTGCTCATAGGCGATGCTGAAGATGTCCTCCCTCTCTTGTAACACACACCTGACGTCTTCTGATGCAAGAATGTCTGTCAACTCTTTTATTATTTACGGAGCCCGTTTCCTTGAATCATTTAGCGAGCCTCCTAATTGAACAGGCATTAGGCACGGATCTTCCTGGAAACTTGATTCGAAATTTTTGTCTTATTTCAGAACAAGATTTTCTGCTTTTCATATACGAATTATAGATATACACACGTTCGCGGAATGTGAATTGGTGTCTCGGCATGACCAACAATCACAGTAATCACAATACTCACTAAATGTGCAACACTAACTTATAAGCTTTGCAGGTACTTTGACAAAACTCCTGTGGACTAACGATATGAGTCAGCGGAGCGCGCCACCGCCGGCTGAACTGCGTACGCGCACCCGCGATCTGCGCCAGTCACAGCCGGCTGAGCTTGCCGTTTTTATCGGGGCGGACATAGATAATGACCCTGTACTTGTCCACCTCGTTGCGTAGTAACTAGCATTCTTGTCTGTCACAACGGAGGTCTGGGTTCGATTCCCGGCTCTGCCAAGATACATATAATTCTGGTGT
Source organism: Meconema thalassinum (assembly GCA_946902985.2). Classification (NCBI taxonomy): domain Eukaryota; kingdom Metazoa; phylum Arthropoda; class Insecta; order Orthoptera; family Tettigoniidae; genus Meconema; species Meconema thalassinum. The sequence goes on along the minus strand of OX336397.1, from coordinate 103,840,440 downwards.
GAGGGCCGGAACGCGGTACACTCAGCCTCATGAGGCAAAACTGAGACAAGGCGTGTTCGATTCCTACCTCAGTAATCCTTGAACTTGTTTTCGATGATTTCCCCATTTCAATTCCAGGTAATGCTACAAGGGCTCTAACGGGAGGCCATGGCCGCTTCCTTCCCAAATCCTACCTCAATTACAAATTAATGCACACACTACTACAGCCAGGTGCTGGTTGTGGTGGTATCTAGTAGCCAAGTTGGCAGCTAGGTGTCGTTGACCGTAGCATTTAGTAGCAAAAGTAGGAACTACTTGAACTTGATCATCTGCAGTCCTTACCTGAATTACAGATATCACACACTTATACAGCCGGTTATCAGACAAATTCAACACACATAAAGTACACAGGGTTACATGACCCCCAAATTGAGGAACCAAACAACCACTACTACAGCCATCACAGTGACATACAGTACGTTATCAGACAAATTCAACATACACCCAAGTACACGGGGATACAAGACCACAATATTGCAAACTCCCTAAAGAATCAAAAACAACAACATCTTTATGTATAGTAATGTTGCCTATTGGTGGTAATATCTCTTTTCACTCTTGGTTGGACACTGATCTTACATTTCCTCTAAAATTCTTCTCGGAGTTTCTGACTACAGATAACATTGCGAGATTTTCCGAAAAGTCGGCAGATCTGGCAACATTGTGTGTGAAGTGAATGGTCAAAACAATAGCAACTGAGGTTGGTTGGTTCTTAAGTTTAGGGGCTGTGACAACGCTGTCATGTAGCCCCGTGTACTTTGGGTGTGTGTAGAATCTGTCTGATAACCGGTGTTAATTGTGATGACTGTATTAGTGTGTGTTATCTGTTTCTTAATTTAAGTACTGCAACTTAGAATTTTTCAAATAGTTCCTACTTTTGCCGCCAAGCGCCACCGTCAACGACTACTAGGCCAAGTTCAGAACTTAGCTACCAGACGCCACCGCAGTCGGCTCTTGGCAACGAACATAGAAACCTAAGAGCGTTGCTTACAATTTTAACCTATCCAATTTAGCTTCACACAGGTGCAATTAGTGGAAGGTTCTTTAACATTGTAACATTTTTAATGAGTCGTTGAACGTGGTGATGACAATTGTAAAGGTTCTATTTAACAAACATAATAATAATAAATAATATACACTGTGGTGTGACCTTACCTGCGATAGTATAGTATAATAAGTTGTTGTTGAGCGCCAGATTCCTATTTAAGACAGTGAATCGAAATTTGTGAATTAACCTCGGCTATCAGCAGTAGAGTTCGAGACCACTTACCCGGGCCGTAGTGTAACTGAGTTGACTAACCATTCAGTATTTATTTATAAGGAGTAATTAATTTGCCTATAGTATTTACTAACCACTATGAAAGAAATAGGCATTACGTTAAAGGAAATGAATTTATTTACTCAAGAACAAAATACTAATAGTTACAAAAAAGAATTTAATTTACCAACTGCGGTTTAATTATTTAAAAGAAAATGAACATTTAAAATGAATTGAAAGTTAATTGAAGTTTAGTTATAATAGAGACGATAGTTTTATTGAATTGTTTGCTCACCCAGTCGAAGATTCGTCATATTTAAGAAATGATCGATGATCTCGATGTTACGTCGCTTATGTTTAAAAAAAATGATGTGATATCTCAATTATTATGAAATATCCTCATTAAATACGTTGCCATCTGTAGAAAGACTCTTGATCAGGGATATAACCCATTATGTATTGATATAGATTTCGGCAAGACATCGTACTGTGCCAACTCTGTTTGCTCAGTTCATTAAGACCCAGAAAGCAAGGTTACCACTTCCTCCCTTCATTGAGAGCTGTAGATCAATGCCATAGTGATGGACAGAAAAACGCCCAACTGTTTGGAGAAAACAGTTGTCCGATGAAAAACGAACGAACTGTTTTTTAATGTTACACCAAACAGTTTTCCTTCAGTCTTATTACGATTCGTTGGAACGAACCGCTGTTTGTCTTGCACTGTTTGCTACTCACTGGCACTGCTGTAACCTTGAATGAATAGCTTCGCCGGAGCTATTCGGCTGAGGTCGTCATTATTCGACAGTTAACCACTCCCATCCCCTCTCTGTCAAATCAACTGTTTGTCCCGTATTATTATTAGCAGCCAGGATACAAGAGCTGTTGGGAAAAGCAGTTCTTAGCCAAACTGTTCTTCTTCAACGTTTTCGCTTATTGCTGTTTGCGAGCTGTTGGCTGTGTTCTTAAATCTCCTCAAAGCTCTCGCATAGCAGCATGGGCACCCGCCCGCAGGGGTTCGGGGGTTGGGGAGAGGTAGGGGGTGGATTACCGAGAATATTTACATTCTTAACTTTCACACCAGTTTATTACATAAATTGAAGGAAGAAAGATTGTAGTTTAACGTGACCGTGAATCTTGTGAAAATGAGCCACGGGACCGCCTTTTTACGTAGAATCCGAACCACAGGACATGGCATTTCACTTCGAAAATCTCACATGCATTGACCGGGAATGCTTGTTGGCGAGAGGCCAACAGCTTGACCGCTGTGCCACAAGGCCCCTATTACAAAAATTGAAGTTACTGATAGTTAACTCATAATTCCACAATTTTATTTAACTTAGAGTAATTTGGAATTATTTGAAAATATCTGCAGTTATTTAGAAAATCGGCGAACTGGATTAACATTTAACATTACCATTTTAATGAACTGCTTGAATTTTATTTTTGTCGATACATGGTGATACCACTAAAGAAATGAACATTATGACGATGATTCACAAAGAAAAGCGAACTTCTAAGGACAAAAACTCTGAACTAAAAGAAAACAACTATTCTTCCCATTCATGTCATAAAGATAATGTACCCAACGGTTTCAGAGCAGCCAAATAACGAATATCACGAAGCAAGTACGAAATTAAACGAAAATTGCGGGGGGCGACCTAGTGACAGCTAGGTAATTAAATGAAAAATATGACTCTCCCCCCTGGAAAAAAAAGCCTGTGGGCGCCCATGCATAGAAGGTCGCGTGGTGTCTGAGAGACACCTCTAGCATTCTGAGAAATGTATTTAATTCCAAGTTTCATGTGAGAATTTAAATTAATTCCTGGCTGCGGCAACGCGGTCATGTAGCCCCGTGTACTTTTTTGTATACTTTAATATGTGTTGAGAGGGGCAGATGACCTCGTAGTTCCTCCCCTTAAAACAACAATAACTAATTTGATTGCATTGACTTTGCCTAAGAGTGGAGTCTCACTCATCTTCCCGTTCTACCCGTGTAGCCTTTATACAAGTATTTTGTCGGCCATCAGCTTGTGTTGCCTGTCAGTGTCTAATAATAATAATAATAATGTTATTTTTACGTCCCTTTTAACTACTCTGGCTTTTAGAGACGCCGGGGTGCCGGAATTTTGTCCCAAATGGGATCTTTAACGTGCCAGTAAATCTACTGACAAGGCTCCCTCGCATTTGTGCACCCTCAAACGCCAATTGGCTGCGCCAGGATTCGATCCTGCTACCTGGGGAGCAAGCGAGAACGTTACCCCTGAGCCACGCAGCCAGCCTCAGTGTCTACTGTGTAGATATTACGCAACGAATCAAGTTACAGTGAAAGGTGGATAAATATATTTCCTATCTCACAGCTCTTGTGCGTGTGACTCACTCGTCTATCACCGAGTCCCGTTATGAAGTGTCAACGAATGACCTGTTGTCTTCAAACAGTTTGCGAAAACATTACTGCGTTGGTTAATCAGCTTCTGCCGTACTGTCTTGTGAACGAATTTTATAACCTGTTGTTTTCAAACTGTTTGGGAGAACAGTTGTTTTCAACAAACGAACAGTTCGTTGGCGTTTTCCCAAAACAGCAGAAATGACCATCACTACAATGCCACTCTTGTCCGATGTCGCAGGTACAAATACTAATGACTTCCTTGTCACGTGGTGTCACAGCTTCCCTCTCTTATTAGCCTTCTCCATTCTTGACTCATAACTTGCAGCTTTGACGTGTACGTACATTAGAAAATGGCGTGTTGTTGCACCATGAGTGAAATATCAAGCTTCTATTCCTTCCAGAAGGAACTCGATTGTGCGCACGTGATGGTTACTCATGACAGTGACGCAGTTTGCCGTGGTGAAATTATTACTACGTCGTTCAGTTTGTGACGCATTGGGTTGATCCTATTTGGCAATCTTGTTGCATTATCTATTTTACTTCGTCTCTTTACAAATAATTGTTAATAAAAATATTTCTGACTATAATAATAAAAACCGCTTACAATTATCTGATATAAAAATCATCTCATGGATGTACTAATTAATAATAATAATAACATGATAAATGAATAACCCTTTAAATATAATAAGTATGGGATCGAATCGTTACAACATGCCATAAATCTATAACATGGGACCGCCGGCTTTACTTCCCCTCCGAAGGAATGCATACTGAGGGATTTTTAACGCTCTTAAAAAATCCGACGGCTTCGGCCGGGTTTGAACCCGCTATCTTGGGCATAGAAGCTCAGCATGCTACCGACTACGCCAACAAAGCCGCCCAAAATAGCAACTGTACAAGAATGTACCAGCTGAAGGACTGGCTTATCGTCTAATTACACAAGAGCTCTGCCAATATCTCCAACATTTCTTCTATTTTCTGTTCCAAGTCTTCCCCCCACCCTATACAAGGTGTCACGTAACATGTTGAGATAATTACAAGAGCACGTTCGTCTTCAAATAACAAATCGACCTCTCGCGTCTCATCGATCTAAGGCAGCCGTGTGAAGAGGCTCAGCGCATAGACTATTGTTTGCGGCAAGCAACGGCCTGCTGTGACGTAACTAATGGCAGGAAATATACAGCTATTGTTGTTTTTGATTACTTTAGAGCAGTGGTTCTCAACGGGTGTGCCGCGATTCGTCTGAGGGTTTATGATCTTGCTAATAAAACTATTTTGAATATTTAGCCAATTTTCATTTTATGAAAAAATAGGCTTTGTCCGTGTGTGAGTGTGTGTGCGTGTGTGTGTGTGTGTCCCTCTAATCCCTTCTAAACATCTGGGGAGATTTCAATAAAACTCGGTAGGGTCATAGCACCATTTTCGCCGACCCCGACCGTGACCTTCACATTTTATTATCTCTCACCCCTCCAACATGGCGGCTGTGCGAAATATTTCCCCATCTTTCAATATCTTCTAAACTATTACCGATATCAACATGAAATTTTGTACGGTGATGAAGGGCACTACTAGAAAATCACCTATGAAACTTTCAAGAACCTGGTAACTAAAAAACCAACATGGCAGCAGAGCGCAGTGGAGAGTTTTAAATAGACCTTTCTCGTGATTTAACCATCCAAACGCAATGTTTATACACATTGTAATGCACTGACATTTAATTTAGTTCAATTGTTAACATAACATCAAGATGGCGGCTGTGCGAAATATTTCACCGGCATTCTATATCTCCGAAACTTACTGATATCATCCTGAAATTTTGTTTGGTGATAAAGGGTACTACTAGAAGTTCAGCTATGGGACTTTCAAAAACCTATAAAATACAAAACGATCATGGCAGCCAAGCGAAGGTGAAACATTTTAATTGACTTTTGGTTTGATTTAACCATCTTAGCGCAGTGAAATAAGGTACAGTAAATGTTTGTACATATTGTAATGCACTGGCATCTAAGTTAGTTCAATTGTTTATATAACGTCAATATAGCGGCTGTGCGAAATTTTAAAATTACGTTTTTATTTCTTCTGTCGTAATCATGCGATTGAAGTTTGAATACAACACGTACACAATAATCTTCATGTAATAGTACATAACTCTAAGACGTAGACTACATATATAAAAATCCAACATCGCGACTAACCGAAATATTAGTCGGTTCTCAATATCTACGAATCTCTTACAGCAATCAAACTGAAATTTTGTAGGTTGATAGAGGCAATTAACATAAGTAAGATATATGAAAATAGGCTTCAGTTCTTCACGGAACTACTTGTTATTTTTAGCGTATGCCTTTTAGTGCTGGGAGTGCCCGAGGACATGTTCGGCTCGCTACAGTGTGTAGCTGCTTCAACGCGGACACCCATGGGGTGAGCAACAAGTACCGTCACGTGTGGAATGTTGTCTGGGGAGGAGAGTGATAATGTAAGGACGAGGAATTAAAAGGTCGCGGCTGTGGCCTATAGTTAGGGACCAACACCGGCATTTTCCTGGAAGGAAGATGGGAAACCACAGAAGACCATCTTCAAGGTTGCCGGTGGGGGGATTTGAACCTCCTCACCTCCCGGATGTGAGCGACTGCTTGCAGCCACGCCGTAACGACCACGGCGAACTCACCCGGTTGTATTTGAAATAATTGCACTGAATATTTATTTTTAAAGAACAACAGCATATATAGTAACTAGCACCCACCCCAGCTTCGCCCCGTAACTTGAACGGTTTACCAAGCGTAAGACGGCAGGTCCCAGACGCCATTCAGAAAAGCCGAGGTGAACAGGGAAACGCTAAACACATATATTTATCTCTGAAGTCTTAACTCGACCAGATTCAACAGTTTGATGCTGGCCGATGCTAGGAAGATAGGCTCACTCACTAGCTCATAAACTCACCCCAAAGCTAGTAATTTAAATTTCCACTGTATGGAGATTGTTGGAAGAAATGAAAACGTAAAAACACTTATAGTGGGCGATGTAGAACTTTTTTGTAGACTTTTTCATGCTGAGCATTTCTTACACTCATAGTATAACTGTAGAGATTTTTAACGGTTTACCCAGCGTAAACTTAAAAGGCGCACGGACGATAGGTTTTTCCTCAACTTGATTCACTGAAATCATTACTGCTCGACTTGGTCATAAATGAATGTTTTTCTAGAGAAACCTTCCTCGAGAAATCCTTTACAGAATGGTGAAAACCGCATCAAAATCAATCCAGTGTTCCTAGAGATTACCCGTTACATCCAGGAATTGGGAACTTTGTTTTATACTATACTAGCAACCCGACCCGGCTTCGCCCGGGAACAGTTATGAATATATTACGTGATAAGCACTTTTGTTTTTTCCAATGTCAATGAACAACGACCAATATCCGTTTTACGTCTCGGCATGATGGGTTAAAATCACTGACTGGACTATTAATTATATTATCATGGAGATGCATGTGCAACAAATTCTTGTCAGACGTAATTTAAGAATGGTGAGGTGCAAGAAACACAAATTCCCCTCCCGTCCTATCTTAACTTGACTGTGAATTTTGTGGAACAAATGAAGAAAAGCCGAGTTGTACTTCCAGGGAAACTCCAAACACAACCACTCTTCTCTAAAGTTTTTAACTCAAGACGACTCGACAGTTTGCTGCTGGCTGTATCTGGGGGCAATAAGCTCGTCCGCTAGCTAAGCTGTAAGAGGGATGATAGACTCGCCCATTGCTTGCTCGTAAACTGTCGCCTCAGTAGTTAAATGGACAAGTTTGGAAGAAATGAAAACCTAATATCACTTATACTGGGTGATGTATTGAAGATAGAGATATGCTCTCGCGGACTCTTTTTATAGAATTTGTCCTCCTGAACAATTCTTACTATCATAGTATTTAGATATGTTTAACGGTTTGCCCAACGTAAGCTTACAAAGCACTCGGACGCCAGGTTTTTTCGACTTTTCCATTGAAATCGTTACTGCTCGGCTTCCTTTGATCACAAATTAATTATTTTCTACAGAAATCATCCTCGAGATATTCTTTACAGAATGGTGAAAACCGTATCAAAATCCATCCAGTGTTTCTCGAGTTTACCTGTAACATCCAAGAATCGGGGACTTTGTTTCATACTAAGTAGAGATACTGTAGAGATGTTCCAGAACTTAAACTTATTTACAGTTTGTTTATTGGTCTTCCGCCTTACAATAAGTTAGAGTTATCAATAAGAAACTCGAGCCTTTCGCTTTTTACATAAAAGTTTCAATTCGTGGTGGACAACTGAGAGGAATCACCCACGTTTCCTTATCTTTATGTTGGTTAGTGCCGAAAATCCCAGCTCGCACAAGTAGGTGGTGGAAAAATACCACAGGGCTTTAACTGATTCCACTGCTTTTACTGGTTACTCTTTCTCGGCTAAGAATGATGATGATGATGATGATGATAATTGTTGTTTTAAGGGGCCTAACATCTAGGTTATCGGCCACTAATGGTTTGGGTGATAGTGAAAATGAATGATGATCAAATGAAACTAACAACTGAACCTAACTACTAGAAGAGGAAATGGGAAATAAAAGGAGACCATGCCCAAGATTGCGGGTTCAAACCCGGCCGAAGCCGTCGGATTTTTTAAGAGCGTTAAAAAAACCTCAGTATGCCTTCCTTCGGAGGGGAAGTAAAGCCGTCGGTCGCATCTCATAGATTTATGGCATGTTAAAGAAACTTCCACTAATTACAACTGTGTGAAGCTAAATTGTATAGGTTAGGAATGTAAAAAACGCTCTTAGGTTTCTACGTTCGTTGCCAAGAGCCGACTGCAGTGGCGTTTAGTAGTCTAGTTCTGAACTAGGCCTAGTAGTCGTTGACGGTGGCGTTTGGCGGCAAAAGTAGGAACTATTTGAAAAATTCAAAGTTGCAGTCCTTACTTGAATTAAAAAACAGATACACACACTAATACAGCCATCACAATTAACACCGGTTATCAGACAGATTCTACACACACCCAAAGTACACGGGGCTACATGACCGTGTTGTCGCAGCCCCTGAACTAAGGAACCAACCAACCAAACAAAAGGAGTAGAATGTAAATAAAATACAGGAGGAAAGGAAATACCCTCAACCCTAGAAGAATGAGGATTGAGGGATTTGGAAGGAAGAAGAGTCAAGAAAGGCAGCGAGGAAAGAGGAGACGGCCCACCCTAAAGGCAATGGAAGAAGGAGAAAAAACAGACCCCACTCAGGAAGCCCTCGGGGCCGCCAATGCCCGAACTCACCAGACGTGAGCCCTTGAGGGTGTAGCACTATACAGGATGCTCGATAAGTGGTGGGGCTACACACACCCTGCCTCCTTGAGGGCCTTGAACAGAAGGCAGGAAATACATTGAAAAGAAAACTAACTAGAGGTCTGACTCCTCGAAGAATGAGGGATCAGGAAAGATGAGGCAAGAGCCAATTAAGGTGGGAAAATGAAAGACTCCCTAGGCCTCTGATATCTAATACCATCGGGGTCGGAAAAGAACAAGAGTTGACCAAGGAAGGTCGAGAGGAAAGATAACAGAGAGGAGCCAGGCATAAGTAAGTGGAAGCAATGCCAGACTCAGCTGGGGTCCTGTGGTCGCCAACTCACGTCCCACAAGTTGTGAGCCCCTGGAGGGTGACTAAGAGTCAAAACTCGGTAAGTGGTAGTTCACCATATTTCTGTTGCAGTGTTCGGTCTATCTGAAGTTCTGAGAGCTACTCTTCTTCCTACAGAGAAAGGTTGACGGTGAATTCTCGAGACATTGCATACACATGAGGAAAATTAAAACATTAACTGCACAATGCATACACGCGTGAAGCTAAAAATCAACTTCAAACAAGTAGTTCCGTGAAGAACTATACAGCCTATTTTCATATAACATACTTATGTTAATTGCCACTATCAACATACAAAATTTCAGTTTGATTGCTGTAATACAGTAGATTCGTAGATATTGAGAACCGACTAAATATTTCGGATGGTCGCCATGTTGGATTTTATATATGTAGGTCCGAGAGTTATGTACTGTTACATGATGATTATTGTGTACGTGTAGCATTCAAACTTCAATCACATGATTAGGACACAAGACGTAACAAGGAGATTTTAAAATTTCGCACAGCTACAATCTTGTGGTTATGGAAACAATTGAACGAAGTTAGATGTCGGTGCATTACAATGTGTATAAACATATACTGTACCAAGTTTCATTGCGTTTGGTTGGTTAAATCGCGAGAAACGTCTATTTAAAAGTCGCGAATTCGCGTGGCCGCCATGTTGGTTTTGTAGTTACCAGTTTTTTAAAAGTCACATAGGTGAACGTCTAGTAGTTCCCTTTATCACCGTAAAAACTTCCAGGGTGATATCGGGAATAGTTTCGGAGATATTGAATGCTGGTGAAATATTTCGCACAGCCGCCATGTTGGATTGGTGACACGTAACAAAATTTGAAGGTCACGGTCGGGGTCGCCCGGAACATGTGCTATGAACTTACCGAGTTCCATTGAAATTGCTCAAGCCGTTTAGAATTTATTAGGGGGACACACACACCTCACACACACACACACACACGCACACACGCACACACACACACGGACAAAAGGTGATCTCATAAGCCTATTTTTTTCGAAATTGAAAATAGGCTAAAAATATGCCAGAATACAGACTGCGTTAGGACTGCGTGTCTACAAACAACTGATGATGATGATCGTGTGACCTCCGGAGAGGCCGAGTGCAGGTCTTTCTAGTTGACGCCCGTGGGCGACCTGCACGTCATGATGTGAACGAAATGATGATGAAGACGTCATAATTATACACCCAGTCCCTGAACCACGCTAATTAAGCCCAAGAGATTAAAACGTGACAGTCAGTCTGGAAGACTAGACTTTGTATCATTTTAAATGCTACAAATGCTGAAAAATGCTAGAAAGACTGGAGGCTTCTCGCTTCGCTCGAAGCCAAGGACTCTTGACATGTTAGAAAATTATCTGCGTAATACTTATCTTGCTTTATAATACTTTACCTTGTTTCAAATTACTCGCGAACGGCAAGTGCAAACCAAGGGCAAAGCAAGGTCAAGCGCGCGGAGGGAGATGGCTGGATGACGTGCCCTTTCCATCCAGTCTAAACACACTTATAGTGGGCGATGTATTGAAGATAGAGATATGCTCTCACGGACGTTTTTGTAGAACTTTTCATGCTGACCAATTCATACGCGGATATTTTTAACGGTTTGTCCAGCGTAAGCTTAAGAAGCGCACGGACGCCAAGTTTGTTTTCGACATTTCACTGAAATCGTTACTGCTTGGCTTCCTTTCATCATACATAAATTATTTTCTAGATAACTTTTCCTCGAGATATCCTTTACAGAATGGTGAAAACCGCATCAAAATCCATCCAGTGGTTCTCGAGATTACCCGTGACATCCAAGAATCGGGGATTTTTATCTTATACTAAAAAAGTAGAGATTGTCGGGGAACACATGCACAAAGCAGTACTATGACGTCACACACCCCAGTGCATCTGGGTACATTTCGTCCCGTCACCGTAACGTAACGCCAGACCCCAGCGTAACGACGAAGTCGACAAGATCATTTAATATGATAAAATCCCTGATGGCTCTCAAGGGAAGGATACGATGCATTGGTCACCGATTCGAACCATCTTTAGTGCACGTGTAGGACTTGACTAGGCGTATACCAGGTGCAAGTACTGTGCCCGTTTAGACCGGAGTCCGCACGACCACATATGCATTTTACCAATAATCAGTCAGCACGAGAATCAAAATATCCCGGAGCGCCAGATGGGTTAAAGCAAATCGCAAAAACGACATCAAATTTATAAAAATGCTTTGCTGATTTTTGGCTCAATGCAACAATAAGGATAGAAGGAGATTTAATTGGGTGAAACACATCTGGTAAAATTATCTCAGTTTATTTAAAGTTAAAATCTGACTGCAAGAATAATGCTCAAAGCAGCATCATCCACGTGTGGCGATCCACACTCTTATTTACACACAATATACAGAAATCTTCCAAACACATTTGACAATCTTTTTGAAAACACAAGTCCGATTGTTAGTCCTGTTGACTGTGTTCCAAAATTATTAACATTTTATTCCAGTGCAAAATGAATTGTCCATACTGGAAATAACGTAGATCACTGTTTGACTATTTACATGATATTAACACTCGTAGAATAAATGTTTATAGAATTTCTTACTTTCATTTGTTTTCCAGTTTTCCAAAATATATCGTTGAAACTATTATTATCATCGTAGAAACACAAATTATTAACACATATTAACAACATCTGAAAAACATTTGACCATTGAGCATAGCATCGAAGAACTGTGCGAAGCACAACAACAATTAATTGTTCTTCTGACATTAAACATTCGAGAAGTGACTCGATTATGAACTTCAAGTTCCAAACAAAATATATGATTTCTGAATCATTAACTTGATCAATAAATGGTTGAACCATTCAACTATTAGATTTTCCACTTGGGAACAATATTATAAAAAATATTTATATTTATGGCCATTTTTAGCAACTTTTACAACTTGCAATTCTTCGACAGAATGCGGAAATTAGAATTGTAGTCTTATAATGAATTCATTTAGTTCATGGCACTAGGATTTGAAAATATCCTTCAAATTATTCGTGGTTAAAGAATTATTTTAAATTGGCAGTGGCCCATTCTACTATTTGTGTAAGAACACAATATTACAATAACGACAACGGCAAAGGTCTTCCTCTGAAGAAGAATAAACTACTATCATGACAAATCCGGGTTCTAGCAAAATCAAAGTCTAAATGGAATTCGTAAACAAGGTTGAAATAAGAACTGATGGTTTCAAAGAAATAACCTTCGGGTTATTCATACGACGAAATGTGTGGCTCCAATACTCCTACTATAAACCTGAGCCATCGAACCTGCTATTTGATTGATGCTCGAAAAAACCTTCATTCCTGCGACTTAAACCTGCGCACCTGGGAATGGCATTACAACTATTCCACACACATAAATTTTCTTCCCAAAATTTATACAATAAATCAAGCCTCTGCTTGTTATCAACACTGGAAGATTAATAAACTTACAAGTTTATTTTATTTTACCATTCAGTTCAACCCGTGATTTTACCATACTCATGAAAAGCTTCATTTCACTTTCGAAGTGTATTTACGTCATGATTTTATATAAATACAAAAATATCCTATTTGATACAAATATCAATTGCTTCCCGTTTCATGCCTCTCCGTGTTATATGAAACATATACTTTGCTCATAGCAAATATCAACTGTTCAACCAGAACTGAAATGTAGGTTGAATGCGGGCTTGCGCTAACCACTCTCCTTCGTAAAATCTCCTGTTCCAGGCTAGAAATGTTTCAACTACTTCATAGGCTCTTTCTCAATACATATGATTATTATAAAATATAATATCCAAGAATTATTTAGAAAAATTATGAAAATTATTATTATTATTATTAGTGGATTATTATTATTATTATTATTTCAAATATGTTTAATTATCATCTCATTATGTGAGAATCCACATGTTCGAACCTTCGAATATGGAAAAAAATATCCATTCCTCAACAAAAATAAATTTAACTTTTACAGTTACATCGGCTGATTACCGTGATTTCCCAAAAATATGAAAAATTCAAATAAATGCTCAAAATGCTCGGTCATCGATCCTAAACTGTTCTGAGTGCTGAAAATGCTCAGAATAAATCTAACAAGTCTTGCGTAAATCATTACAAGCTTTAAATATGACGAAAAAAATGTGTTGGTCATCTGCAGAAAAATAGTTTGTTCCAATTAGCTAGGCATAATATAATTCAAATGTGGCTTACATTTCTTGATGTTCTTGAAGTGTAGTAAACCTGGTCTATACCAGATTTATCCGTAGACATGCCCTAGCGGACAAGCACGTATAATCCTTGTATCGGCCGCCATTGTAGACCCACAAATCGTCTAGTCAGACATAGTGGTAGTATCCTCCGACGTTTTAAATGACTGTGGTTCCATTTTAATATGGGCTTCTAACAAAGCCATAACAATTTGTTTGAAAAGGGTCAGATCTAAGCGATCTCTTCTTAAATGTGTCAGTTGTAACTTAACTCACTGTAATCTCATCAGTACAAGAAAAACGTTGATAGTCTAAGCAGTTAACGGCTGTTCTGAAGATCGTTCCCTGGGCATGGTTTATTAAAATCACCATCTGCCATGCGCTAGACAACCTGCAGTTTCCCTTGCGTAGACTAATGAACGCCACCGTTATAGACTATTCTTCAATGTACTGACGGATCGAAGTGGTTAAATAGTTACAAAATATGAAAACTGACTTCAAAATGGATTTAAACATCCAAGTATTAATTTACTATTGGACTGTGACAAATACTATTTTCTAGACAGAGTCTAGCATATGTCCTTTTTGGAAATATAAATATTTCCACCAATGTCTGTAGAAATACAATCACCTCAGTGATTCTCCTCACCAGAAACTTACTAAGTTCCAACTCGTTTGCGCAGCACTTCTCGTGACTGTCACGATTTGAAAAGTACTTCTTCGTAGAGGCGGCAACCATGTGCCTTGGCTCAGCGTAGACGCAACTTGTTCGCCAAGTGCTTGTGATGAAGTGAGCTAACTAAGCCTGCTCCAGCTTGCTTTTATAAAAAAACGGTCAGGGTCACGCGTCATCGCCTGATATCTAGAAATCCTCATATCTCTTGAATCCCTGGTCCGATTTACTTGATACTAATTGCATTCTCTTTCATTTGGCCGTGCCAGTAATCTGATCCCAGTCTCAAGTCTCTGCTCCATAGTTAACTATTTAATCAATAAATAGTCTCCACCTCTGCTATGACTCGCTACGTCATTTACCATCCAACTATCGGTAATTTCCTTCGAAAGGCTTCGAGAAGCAATGTAGCGCGATATTCAAATATCTGAACTTTCAAAAGCTGCTACAGCCTTTCCCTTGATATCTAGGTGTCTGAAACTTGGAATACCCATTCCTAGAGTTGGGCACATCCACCCCACACCTAGCAAAAAATAAAAATTGAAAAATTTTTATTTTTCCTATCTACACATTAAATTATCTGGTTCTTGAATAATAGATCTTCAAATTCGAAGCATTATAAGTTCCCACGATGTTACCAGTTCGTGTATTAGCTACTTCATAGCTTCCATTATTGTTTACTTCCACAATATTCAAAATCCTTAATTTTACCATTCCCCCGGGATTGTTGTGTTCCCGATGGACCTGGATCATTGGGCCTCTGCTCCACAAATTGTAAGTTATCTTGGTGTCTTGCTTCCAAGTTTTTCCTCGTTTCCTTGTTAAATTCTTCGTTGGACTGACGAGTATCTACATTCCCTCTATTATTATAGTTATTACCATAGGATCTCCTTTCCTGGTACCTTCCTTGAGTATCACGTGGTCTTCTCCATCGAGTGTTGTATCGATTACCATCATCTGGTCTTGCATATGGTTTGTAACTGTATCTGTTACGGTATTGGTTCCATCCTCTCGTATTGGAATCTTCCCTCGGCGATTTCTCTTCTCGCTCCTCTCGAATCTCTCGAGGTGTCTGAGAATAACTGTCAGCCATAACAGCATACACAGCGTTATTACTCTTTACTCCCTTCTGATGGAAGAATTGAGCGTTTGTATGATCCAGCTTTTGCAATACTTCATCAAACTGTTCCATATTGTAGATATCAGCAGCGATCAAAGTCCTCTGGACGTCTGCTGGAAATTGACGTATCAAAGCAGTAATCAACTCGTTATCTGGCATTGGCGGATCTAAATGTTGGAGTTTAGACAGCTGTCCAGAAAAGTATGTAGAGTATCGAGTAGGTTGTGACGTCGAGAATCTCTTCGAATACAACTCTGCTCTAACTTGCTGTTGGGTTTCAGGGGACCAAAACTTCTTCAATAGCCCACGAGAAAACTCCTCAAAAGTATTTAGAGTGGATCTAAATGCTCTAAACCACAAAAGTGCGGGACCTTCCAAGAACTTCCCTATTACCCTGATCTGTCTTTCTTTAGGGATCTTAGAATCTTTCAGATAATCACCTGCTTCTCTCAAAAATTCCACGGGTGTTACAGAATCTCGCCCTGAAAATTTAGAAGGCTTGTCTTCTATATTCTTAAATACAGTTATGGGGTTGGATTGAAATACTGTCCTGACCTCATCCTGTCTTTCAGTCTCTCTAGCTCCTCCTAGATTTATCTGTATCTGTTCCTTTCCTTTTACATTCGGCATTTTCAACAGATGATCAGACTGTTTCTCATCCTTTATTTGAGTTTTCATAGCCTCAAGTTCCTTCTGGTTTTCTTCTGCCATCTTCTTGATTGCTTCAGTCTCCTTATAATTGTCTTTAACATCAATGGATATCTGGTTCATAACTTTTCAATGACCCTGTCATATCTGATATGTCCTTCTGAGTTGCTTGAATATCCTTGGCAATTACTTCAATGTGGGATGACAAAGATTCCCTAATCTCCTTGATTCCCTCTTGATTCTCCAGCTTGAGTGTGTCTTTAATTTCATTGACAACTGTAGTTTTAATCTCAGTTTGCAATTCATGAATCACTCCTTCTCTGATTTCTCCCATGACAAGTTCCTTGAATTGTTCCGTTAAACGCTGAAAAACCAGAATTCCCATCTCGTTACTCTCCTTCTTCACTCTGACTTCCAGGTTGACCATGTCTTCACCAACTTTCCTAAGACCATGTTCTATCCTATCAGCTAAGCTTTGGGATCGAAGATCGGCATCGCGAAATTTATCGTCCATTAAACTAGCGTTAGTAGCTAATGAAGTTTCGAGCTCATGTGTTTTGTCGCATAATTTATTCATTTTACTTTCAAGTGTCATTTTCAAAATTTCAGAATTCTCTTTAAATTTACTTTCCATTGAATTAAATTTACTGTTTAAATTTTCCTTTAAGTTATCTTTTAACCTGCTTTCTAACAAGTCGGAATTTTCTTTGAGTTTATCAGAACTTTCTTTAAGTTTATTTTCTAAAGACTCAGAATTTTCTTTAAGTTTATCATTCAAATTTTCTCTAAGTTTATTTTCTAAAGAATCAGAATTTTCTTTAAGTTTATTTTCTAAAGAATCAGAATTTTCTTTAAGTTTATTTTCTAAAGAATCAGAATTTTCTTTAAGTTTATCATCTAAACTTTCTTTCAAATTATCAGAATTTTCTTTAAGTTTCTTTTCTAAAGCCTCTGTATTTTCTTTCATAATGGCTGCTACACGCCGTCCAGCCTCTTTCGAACTCTCCTCCAAACTCCTCATCATCCTCATCATTTCTTCCATACTTTCAATTAATATTCAAAACTTAGGGGTATACAGCAGTGGCAAACACAAGCTTATAACTAGAACAAGAAATATGAATAGCTAATTGGAACACTATAATAAAATGAGATTTGTCCTAATATCGACGTGATGGAAAAACAAAAGTCTCTACTTTTACGAATTACATTTACCACAATATCACAAGAAAAATATGCAAGTTCTCAAATATCCTCCACCTGGATTCTAATAATGTGTATCTCCATTCATCGAACGTTTACTACTGAATTTACTTGACGCCCTAATGGTTAAGCCATTATCAAAAATAATCAAACCCATTCTAATTATTAACCAAGTTAATTTTTTAATTTTCCCACTAATTGAGTTTCCTACTCATTTATTCATCCAAACCAGACATCTCTCAACTCTCAAAATTTTCTATAAAAGTTATCACAATTTCAAATCGGCATGCGATTGACCATGTCTAAATCGGGACCCACGTTCGAAGCCATTTCTCTCTCTATCTTATTTTATGTGCCCGTTTAGACCGGAGTCCGCACGACCACATATGCATTTTACCAATAATCAGTCAGCACGAGAATCAAAATATCCCGGAGCGCCAGATGGGTTAAAGCAAATCGCAAAAACGACATCAAATTTATAAAAATGCTTTGCTGATTTTTGGCTCAATGCAACAATAAGGATAGAAGGAGATTTAATTGGGTGAAACACATCTGGTAAAATTATCTCAGTTTATTTAAAGTTAAAATCTGACTGCAAGAATAATGCTCAAAGCAGCATCATCCACGTGTGGCGATCCACACTCTTATTTACACACAATATACAGAAATCTTCCAAACACATTTGACAATCTTTTTGAAAACACAAGTCCGATTGTTAGTCCTGTTGACTGTGTTCCAAAATTATTAACATTTTATTCCAGTGCAAAATGAATTGTCCATACTGGAAATAACGTAGATCACTGTTTGACTATTTACATGATATTAACACTCGTAGAATAAATGTTTATAGAATTTCTTACTTTCATTTGTTTTCCAGTTTTCCAAAATATATCGTTGAAACTATTATTATCATCGTAGAAACACAAATTATTAACACATATTAACAACATCTGAAAAACATTTGACCATTGAGCATAGCATCGAAGAACTGTGCGAAGCACAACAACAATTAATTGTTCTTCTGACATTAAACATTCGAGAAGTGACTCGATTATGAACTTCAAGTTCCAAACAAAATATATGATTTCTGAATCATTAACTTGATCAATAAATGGTTGAACCATTCAACTATTAGATTTTCCACTTGGGAACAATATTATAAAAAATATTTATATTTATGGCCATTTTTAGCAACTTTTACAACTTGCAATTCTTCGACAGAATGCGGAAATTAGAATTGTAGTCTTATAATGAATTCATTTAGTTCATGGCACTAGGATTTGAAAATATCCTTCAAATTATTCGTGGTTAAAGAATTATTTTAAATTGGCAGTGGCCCATTCTACTATTTGTGTAAGAACACAATATTACAATAACGACAACGGCAAAGGTCTTCCTCTGAAGAAGAATAAACTACTATCATGACAAATCCGGGTTCTAGCAAAATCAAAGTCTAAATGGAATTCGTAAACAAGGTTGAAATAAGAACTGATGGTTTCAAAGAAATAACCTTCGGGTTATTCATACGACGAAATGTGTGGCTCCAATACTCCTACTATAAACCTGAGCCATCGAACCTGCTATTTGATTGATGCTCGAAAAAACCTTCATTCCTGCGACTTAAACCTGCGCACCTGGGAATGGCATTACAACTATTCCACACACATAAATTTTCTTCCCAAAATGTATACAATAAATCAAGCCTCTGCTTGTTATCAACACTGGAAGATTAATAAACTTACAAGTTTATTTTATTTTACCATTCAGTTCAACCCGTGATTTTACCATACTCATGAAAAGCTTCATTTCACTTTCGAAGTGTATTTACGTCATGATTTTATATAAATACAAAAATATCCTATTTGATACAAATATCAATTGCTTCCCGTTTCATGCCTCTCCGTGTTATATGAAACATATACTTTGCTCATAGCAAATATCAACTGTTCAACCAGAACTGAAATGTAGGTTGAATGCGGGCTTGCGCTAACCACTCTCCTTCGTAAAATCTCCTGTTCCAGGCTAGAAATGTTTCAACTACTTCATAGGCTCTTTCTCAATACATATGATTATTATAAAATATAATATCCAAGAATTATTTAGAAAAATTATGAAAATTATTATTATTATTATTAGTGGATTATTATTATTATTATTATTTCAAATATGTTTAATTATCATCTCATTATGTGAGAATCCACATGTTCGAACCTTCGAATATGGAAAAAAATATCCATTCCTCAACAAAAATAAATTTAACTTTTACAGTTACATCGGCTGATTACCGTGATTTCCCAAAAATATGAAAAATTCAAATAAATGCTCAAAATGCTCGGTCATCGATCCTAAACTGTTCTGAGTGCTGAAAATGCTCAGAATAAATCTAACAAGTCTTGCGTAAATCATTACAAGCTTTAAATATGACGAAAAAAATGTGTTGGTCATCTGCAGAAAAATAGTTTGTTCCAATTAGCTAGGCATAATATAATTCAAATGTGGCTTACATTTCTTGATGTTCTTGAAGTGTAGTAAACCTGGTCTATACCAGATTTATCCGTAGACATGCCCTAGCGGACAAGCACGTATAATCCTTGTATCGGCCGCCATTGTAGACCCACAAATCGTCTAGTCAGACATAGTGGTAGTATCCTCCGACGTTTTAAATGACTGTGGTTCCATTTTAATATGGGCTTCTAACAAAGCCATAACAATTTGTTTGAAAAGGGTCAGATCTAAGCGATCTCTTCTTAAATGTGTCAGTTGTAACTTAACTCACTGTAATCTCATCAGTACAAGAAAAACGTTGATAGTCTAAGCAGTTAACGGCTGTTCTGAAGATCGTTCCCTGGGCATGGTTTATTAAAATCACCATCTGCCATGCGCTAGACAACCTGCAGTTTCCCTTGCGTAGACTAATGAACGCCACCGTTATAGACTATTCTTCAATGTACTGACGGATCGAAGTGGTTAAATAGTTACAAAATATGAAAACTGACTTCAAAATGGATTTAAACATCCAAGTATTAATTTACTATTGGACTGTGACAAATACTATTTTCTAGACAGAGTCTAGCATATGTCCTTTTTGGAAATATAAATATTTCCACCAATGTCTGTAGAAATACAATCACCTCAGTGATTCTCCTCACCAGAAACTTACTAAGTTCCAACTCGTTTGCGCAGCACTTCTCGTGACTGTCACGATTTGAAAAGTACTTCTTCGTAGAGGCGGCAACCATGTGCCTTGGCTCAGCGTAGACGCAACTTGTTCGCCAAGTGCTTGTGATGAAGTGAGCTAACTAAGCCTGCTCCAGCTTGCTTTTATAAAAAAACGGTCAGGGTCACGCGTCATCGCCTGATATCTAGAAATCCTCATATCTCTTGAATCCCTGGTCCGATTTACTTGATACTAATTGCATTCTCTTTCATTTGGCCGTGCCAGTAATCTGATCCCAGTCTCAAGTCTCTGCTCCATAGTTAACTATTTAATCAATAAATAGTCTCCACCTCTGCTATGACTCGCTACGTCATTTACCATCCAACTATCGGTAATTTCCTTCGAAAGGCTTCGAGAAGCAATGTAGCGCGATATTCAAATATCTGAACTTTCAAAAGCTGCTACAGCCTTTCCCTTGATATCTAGGTGTCTGAAACTTGGAATACCCATTCCTAGAGTTGGGCACAGTACTAAGGTGCGTTTCTCAGCCGTTTCCGAGAAATTAATTAATTGTGATTACAGTGCGGCGTCCATGCGCGTTGTACGCTAGAAAAAATCCAACAAGCGCGTGGTGCAGGGGTAAGAGACCAGCTTCGTAAGTGCGGGTTCCCTGGATCGAATCCCACCGGTGAACTTTTGCAGTGTGTTTTTTTTTTGGTGTGTAAACGTTTCCAATTCGTACAACTGTACTACCCTACCAGCGAATTGTTTCCGGTAGCGGAAAACGGAACTAGTGCGCTCCGCCCGGCCACACTCCTGCGATGGACGTGCAGTTGTCGCCAGCGAAACCTCATCGCGTGTCATTTGTGTGCATGATTCGTGCTGGGTCGTGCGCTGTGCGGTGTGTTCTCATTGTATGCCTGTACATGCGTTCCCCCTCTTGTCCCGCAACCTCTCGCTGCAGCCATAACGAGGCGAGATGACGTAATGTATACACGTCTAGCGGTAACGATTCCCTAGTAGGGTAGTAGGTGTCGTGAATAATGTTTATTTTGCAGTCAATTGTAATAACGTGTTATGTGGCCAGAAAAGAGATTCTGAAATCATCGTATGGGGGCCAACGTTTGTGACATAACATATCGCCATTGTAAATGCATTGGTATTATACAAGGTCAGGTGTACTCTATTATATGTATACATCTATACATTGAAGGCCCAGTCGGTTCCGTTCATTGCACGTCAGTGAACCATCAGACCACCCCGTATCACGCAGGCTATGAGTATTGGTTAGACATTTTCAGTGATCGCCTTCTTAAGTTAGGGAACGTAGAACTTGGAAATCTAACTGAAATGTAAATAGTGTTGTTTGAGTCTTCAGTCTTTTGACTGGTTTGATGCAGCTCTCCATGCCTCCCTGTCCTGAGCTAATCGTTTCATCTCTACATAGCTACCACACCCTACATCCGAGGCAATCTGTTTAACATATTCTAACCTTGGTCTACCCCTACAGTTCTTGTCCTCGACCCTTCCTTCTTTAACTAAGCTTGCTATACCTGGGTATCTTAGTATGTGTCCTACCAACCTATCTCTTCTCTTCATTAGCAGTCGCCAGAAACATCTCTCCTCTCCCACTCGTCTTAATACCTCTTTGTTTGTAACCCTATCTACCCATCTGATCTTCATCATTCTCCTGTAACACCACATTTCAAATGCTTCAATTCTCCTCTTTTCTGCTGCACCAATAGTCCAAGTTTCACTTCCATAGAGCGCCACGCTCCAGACAAAGGCTTTCAAAAATGACTTCTTAATACCTAAATCTATATTCGATGTCAGCAGATTCCTTTTTTGTAGAAATGCTTTTTTTGCCTGAGCCAACCTACTTTTTATATCCTCTTTGCTTCGTCCATCACTGGTTATTCTGCTTCCTAAGTAAAAGAAGTCTCCTACTTCCTTCAGCTTTTCACCTGCCAATTTGATCTCCATAGAGGTTTCTGATTTATTTCGGCTGCATTCCAGTATTTTTGTTTTACATTTATTAATTTTCATCATGAATTCTTTTCGTAAGACGGAGTCCATACCATTCAAAAACTCATTCAAATCCTCAGGCTTGTTGGCCAAGATGACGATGTCATCAGCAAATCTCAGAGTTGAAATTATTTCTCCTTGAATCTTCACTCCCACTTTAAATTTTTCTCTAATTTCCTTCATTGCTTGTAAATAGTGTTGTATAATCATTTGGTTGAAATATAAACCTAACAACCTTTCTCCTTAAGTGTCTCATTATAAACCTATTGGGGAAAGTGTGGTTTATGAACATGCGAGATTTCTGGCACGGATTCGCTAGTATTTAAATTCCTATTGCTGCCATATAAAGTTCAGTTAGTTATTGTTGATTTAAGAGGCGCAACAGCGAGGTCATATGCACCTTTCATATAATTTATGTTAGACATAGAAATACCAGGACTTTGTCTAATAAACATTATAATAATCAAAACAAGACCTGGGGGGTCGATAATGCGGTCATCAACAGTGCCGTGCATTCTTTGTAATACTGTGAGAGATCGCTTCATGAACCAAAGCTCTTTCACTGTCCTCATTCCTGCTTAAATCATTGACGTTTGGTAGTTGAAGGTAAACATTTCTGAACCAAGTCGTCAGAGAAGAATTTCTATTCAATTTTTTTTGAATAAATAAATGTTCTAAATACAATACTGTCTTTGTCTTCCGGGGATAAGGGTCCCTTAATGACTTGGAATAACTTGAAGACAAAGTACAGTCGGAGCCATCCTGCTCTAAACCTCAAACCTCAAACCACTCTTAGATCACCATCCCGTGGAGTAGTGGGTGTCGCCCCGGATGTGCGGGTTCAATTCCGGTCAGAAGGTTGGAACGTTGCCCACTCAGCCTCATGAGGCAAAACTGAGAATAGGAGGGTTCGATGCCCACCTCAGTGGTTACTCACTTGTAATTCAGGGAAATGCTGGGACAGTTCCTAACTTAAGGCCACGGCAGCCTCCTTCACAATCTTATCCCCCAATTTACAAAATTATACTAGTATTGCCTTCACAATAACACAGGTTATCACACAAATTACACACACATCCAAAGAGTTATCATCTTTGACTTTATGTAACTGGTTTACACGAACCTCAGACACAGAAGGAGCCTGTACAACTTGGAAGATACATTGTGTTATCAACTAATGAGGACTCGCACAATTCAACAAATGCCTTTGAAATGAGCATTTCCTTTCCGGCAGCAATAACAAAACAGTTCTAAGACTAAACTTTTCCAATTATACAAAGTGAGGGAATACAGAACCTGTCAGAGAACACACCACTACGAGATTACATGAGTTACTAGACGTTATTAGGGAGAACAAGTATTGTTTCTTCTCCCAGAGGAGTTACGACTAGTAGCAAACATTGTGCCCCAATTTTTCCCGGTTCCTCTCTTTCATCTTTTATGAAATGTAAATGCCCTTACGTCTGACAGCACGATTTTACACCTGAAAGAAATTACATGAGATTAATAATAATAATACACCTTGGATGATGCAAGTCAAAATTGATCTGGTAAAATCACAGGTCGACTCAGAAGACGTCAAAAGCGTCTTTCGACACAAGGTATACAAGTGGGAATTGATGTCAGAGAGAGCAGCACATACAGCCCAAAGACAAAAGTGGACCGAAGAAATGAAGAGGGCATTTAGTGCACGAATGAAAGAGTACTGGAACGACAGGAAGTACAAAAAGTCATGATTGCTTCGCGTGGTCTAATAGGCCTGTAACGTGTGAAATAACGAATAATAATATCGTATGGCCTTAGTGCCGGGAGAAACCTTTCATATTTGACGCCCAAAGGGCAGCTTGAATGTCAAATTTTGTCATTCCTCGGAGCGCTATGAAAGTCAAGGAGGTTAGATATCTAAGCTGCTTGACACAATAACGCTTTCTAGTAGAGAAAGGAGGAACCTTGTGTTGGCGAAAAATCCCGAGATTAATTTTGTCATTATGAACACGGGTTGTTTAACATGCCAACAACGTATGACATGCGTGTCGAGATTTTTGTTGCCTTTCAAAAATCTTACCACAGCCAGGAACGAACCTGCAAGCTTGGGGTTGGTAGCCTGACACGATAACCACTTGCCCACCGTGTGTAATTCAGTCAGTCAACACAATATGGTTCATTAACTGCACCACAATCAGAGGTTGGGGAAGATCGCAAACCCTTCTTAAACATAATTGATCCGCTTCTCCCGTTGAGAGTGTGGACTCTGTCGAGAGTTACCCATGTCTTGCGGGGCAAATCAAAGCCAGCTGGCAGATTTTGAAAGTCGAACAATGCCTGCCATTGCGTCGGAGCTATTCTGTTCCACTCTTGTTGACAATCAACTTTTGGATCATAATTCTTCCTAACCAGTTCCTGTGCTATTTGAATACGTGGAGATCTTGACTTGAGACAGCTAGCATCTTCAAGAATGAGGAGTTCAGGATTGGCCAATATCTTGATGTACTCGGACTAAGTTGTTCAGTCTTCTAATTCTAGGTGGTTCTATGTGACTAAGCACAGGCATCCAGAAAAGAGGGGTTTAACCCTTTATGTGATAGTGATCACTATATTAACCACCTGTCATAAGGACAGTTTATACGTTCAAAGATGATAGTAGTAGAACCTTTTAGCCAAATTTCGGAGAATTTTCATGCTGAAGTGCTAGTATTTCTAAAAATCAAATTATATGTTATATTATATACGTATCTATCAAGCCTCCGTGGCTTAGGCGGCAGCACGCCGGCCTCTCACCGCTGGGTCCGTGGTTCAAATCCCGGTCACTCCATGTGAGATCTGTGCTGGACAAAACGGAGACAGACAAGTTTTTCTCCGGGTACTCCGGTTTTCCCTGACAAATTTTCATTCCATCAGCACTCTCCACTATCATTTCATGTCATCTGTCATTCATTTAAGCATTGCCCCAGAGGAGTTGCGTCAGGCCTCGGCAGCCGGCACAGTTCCTATCCTCGCCGCTAGATGGGGTCTTCATTCATTCCATTCCTGACCCGGTCGGAGACTGGAAGCAGGCTGTGGATTTTCATTTTCATTATATACGTATCTACTTGACGTAATGTGTAGGATAAAATAAAAATAAAAAATAAAAACATTAACAATTAAAGTGTAAATAAAGAAATAAAAATCACAAAAATAAAATTACAATAATAAAAGAAATATAAAAATTAAAATAATAAACATAACTAAATTATAAATTTGAAGTATCAGAAAGAAAAAAATATACGCAAAATTCTCGGTCCATTAAGAACTACAGAGTTTTGGAAATTAAGAAGTGTTTTTATTTTATTTTGTCAATTTACCCTCTAGGTTGGTGGGTCCCACGGACTCAGCGAGGGAACTCACCACTACCGCCTCTATGGGCAGTGTCCTGGAGCTTGGAACATCTGGTCGGGATGGATACAACTGGGGAGGTGTGATCAGCACTTCGCCCATGCGACCTCACCTGCAAAGCGAACAGGGGCCTCATGAGGGATGGGAACGGATGGAAGATTGGGATGGATAGGCTAGGAAGAGGGAAGGAGGTGGCCGTGGCCTTACAGTAGGTACCATCCAGGCATTGGCCCGAAGACGAAGTGGGAAACCACGGAAAACCACTTCGAGGATGGCTGAGGGGGAATCGAACCCCCTCTACCCATTTGGGCCACCCGAGGCTGAGTAGACCCCGTTCCAGTCCTCGTACTACTTTTCAAATTTCGTGGCAGAGCCGGGAATCGAACCCAGGACCTCCGGGGCGGCAGCTAACCATGCTGACCGCTACGCTACGGAGGCGACATAATTAAGAAGTAACGAAGAAATATATCGCAACATTGAAAACATAACGGAGACAATAAAGAAGAGGCGATTGTTATTTTTCGGACATTTATATAGAATGAACTAGCAGAAGTACCCATTCTTCGAACAGTCTTCGGTATTAATAACCAGACTTATCAAATGAGCTATTGTTGCAATGGTGAGGGGCTTGGAACCTGTTTGTCGACAAAGAAAAATGATTAGCTAAAATGTGCTCTCAAAAAAAAATAATCACCTAACGTGTTCTTCCTGACGTGAAAATAAAATTGAAAACCTCGTAGACGAATCGCAATACACATCACATACAAACTGACCCTAACCGTTGTGTCAAGTGCCCAACCACAGGAATACCCCCTTTTGAAAATTATAGAGGATTGGGGTACATGAAAATTCAGTTTTTTTTAGCCTCCGGCCCAAATTCCTAAAAGCAGCAAAAAATAGTCTACTATTTCAAATTAGGAATTTTTGAAAAAAAATGTCGATATTTGAGATATAATAGACCTTCTGCACGACATATCGCACGTGTAAGTCGTGTGAAAAAAATCCAGGGTAATCCTTGAACCCCTTAAGCATATTGATGAATTTTACAGTTTTAGTTGGTTGTGTGCCATTTGCAAACGTTCAGAAATGTAATAAATGGAGTATTACTTCTTGCAGAAATAGATGGAAAGTTGGATGTCACCTCTTTAGATATTGTTGTCATGGTTACTGGTTTGCATTCCTTCATTAATTTATTAAATGAAATTAGTTTTCTGGGAATATCTAAGAAACTGTTGGTTTTAGAGCCTTAAAATGTAGTTTTCGGGGACCCTTTACGACTCTCTGGGGGCCCTGAGTTTTGTTTCTGACACCAAGGGGTTGAAAATGAGCTTTTTCTCGTCGCTGTACGCCATAATAATGACAATAATTATAATTATAATAATAATAATAATATAACAATACCCGCGCGTGTAAATCGCGTGAAAAAATTCTAGAGTACCCGTTGACCCCTTAAGCGCATTATGTGTATTGATGAATATTTCAGCATAATTTGGATCCGTTATAACCTTATAGCTATTTGCAAACCATCACAGTAATGTAATAAATGGAATTGCATTGCGTCTAACAGAAATAGATGGACCTATGAGATTTTGTTGCCATGGTTACTTGCTTGCATTCTTTCATTAATTTATTAAGTGAAATTAGTTTTCAGGGAATATCTCAAAAACTGTTGTTTTTAGGGCCTTAAAATGAGGTTTTCGGGGTCGCATTAGGGCCCCCCGAGTTTCGTTTCTCACATTGAGGGGCTGAAAAAGAGCTTTATCTCACCCTTCTACGCCTATTTCAGCATGTATTTTAAGGGGTTAGGCCCCCTTGTATGAGAGGTACAGAGAAGAGTTACATCAATGATTAGTGTCGTACCTCTGATGGATATCTGCATCAAATTTTACGTTGATCCACCCAGCCGTTCTCGAGTTATAAGAACACAAAAAATTGTCCACCGACAGACAGACAGACAGACAAAATTTTATATTTGTGCGCACCTGTCATAAAACAGTCTGAAACGCGCGAATATCGCAAATTTCCGTGGAAATTTAGAAAAAACATACAAACTTTCATTTTTATATATAGAGAGAGATGATAGCAGGTTAACCAAACAGACTTTTAAATCTTCTTCTTCTTCTTTTAAATATCTTTGGAAAAAGAAATCGACAGCAGCCTGGTTTCAAGAAGTAAAGAAAGAGTTAGAAAATAACAATATAAGAGAAGAAGATGCACTAGTGAGAGAAATGTTCAAAAAAATGTATTGGGAATGGAAGGACTCCAAGGACGGCAATATAAGAAAACAGACTCAAAATGGTCGGAAGAGAGAAAGAAGACACACAGCGAAAAGATGAAGGAGCACTGGAGGAAGAAGAAAGAAGAACAAAGGACTAAACATTGAAATTGGTTCGTGCTCCTCAGAAGACCC
The DNA here is from genome assembly GCA_946902985.2 of Meconema thalassinum. NCBI lineage: Eukaryota > Metazoa > Arthropoda > Insecta > Orthoptera > Tettigoniidae > Meconema > Meconema thalassinum. The sequence continues at coordinate 103,812,251 of OX336397.1, read as the reverse complement.
TAACGGAGAAAGGATAATACTAATAATAATAATAATAATTATGAAAATAAATTGTAAAAATCGATTCGAAATTAGTTAATTAATTAATTCAATAATAATATCAAATTTGAATCTATAAGAACATAAATTGAAAATTAAGAATGAATATATAAACATTAAAATTAGATGGTATATTGGCTTTCACGGCCGGTGAATTAAAACTCAGCAATTCTTCTAGGTTTGTGCCGTGGCTTGTGTGGGGTTTCGCCTAGGACACCAAGCTGGCTCATCGGCGGGCTAGAAGAATTGCTGAGTTTTAATTCACCGGTCGTGAAAGCCAATATACCACCTTTTTGGAAGCCTTCATAGGGAGGTTAAGGCTGCTTGAGCTTTTAGTTCTCGCAGTCGAGTGGTGCAGTTGCACCTAATATAAAGGGAGGTGGCGCGCAGTTCGTCACTCCTGTGGGGGTCCGGGCGGGGACACCAAGAGCCCGCCGATGAGCCAGCTTGGTGTCCTAGGCGAAACCCCACACAAGCCACGGCACAAACCTAGAAGAATTGCTGAGTATTAAAATTAGAGATATGGCTTATCAACTAACGCAGGATACATACAACAAAAAGGGTCTATCCTTTGGGGCTAAAGTCCGACATTTAGATACTGTTGTCAGACTTGAATGTCTGTATGCAGCAGAAACTCGAGATATGATTGGAATGGGTGGCCTCGAATACATCCGAAAGAGGGAAAGGAAAATGCTTCTAAAAATGCTTAGTCCAAATATCAAGGATGGTGAGAGGAGACTCAAACATAACAAAGAATTACACCTGAAGACAGAAGGAGTCGTAGCCCAAATGAGAAAATGGAGAATACAGTTTTATGGACACTTGGTGAGGATGAACAGCGCCAGATTGACGAAGAGGAGTTTTGAATTCTTCTGGAAGAGGAGGACGGAGCCGAAATGGTTTCGGGAAGTGAGATTGGACTTGTATCGAATGGAGGTGAAAGAAGAATACATAATGGACAGAGGGCGATTTAGACGGCTGGTTTTAAGGACTTTGCAAGTTTCCAGGAGACAGGGGAGTTGTCAGTGAGGAGAGGAAGATCTTACATGGAGGAATAGAAGAAGGAAGTGGGAGAGAGGATGAAGAGATATTGGCAGAGAGTGAAGACAAATAATGTAAAAACTGTCAAACGGGGTCCATAGTTGGCCGTAACGAATAAATATATATGTAGAGAAACAAAGAATACAATTCTTCTTCTTCTTCGCGAATGGGTCACTTAGGACCACGCGGAATCAACATTTTCTGAGCTTTCCTCCTTGCCCAATAGTTCTTCATTTTCACTGATTGCTGTAATTTCTGTTCCTCCGACCAGGTACGTCGCTGTGGTTTCTTCTCATCTTCCTCAAATCCCCTTGTGTGAACAATTTTCCGGATCATATTTCTATCTTGTAAATTTGGTGAACCCAATTCATTAAGGTCTTTCTCTACTTGTTTAAACCATTTTGATCTTGTGCGTTTGATTAGCAGAAATTTGTGGATTCGATAAGTGAGTCTGGTAGGATTCATTCTTTCCAAATGGCTTAGAAACTGAATTCGTCGCAATCTCATTGTATCAGTTAATTTAGAAACTCTTTTATAAATTTCAGAGTTGGGTTTGGGGTAGTGTATGCCATTTACAATTCTGGGCCCTAAGATTTTCCTCATGATTTTCCTTTCTTTAATCTCTAATTTTTCCTTTAAGGTCTTACGATGTAAACTGAGCGTTTCTGAAGCATACAGAGCTTCAGGTTTAATCACTGCACAGTAATGACGAATTTTTTTGTTCCAGGACAAGCTTTTTTTTGTTATAAACATTCTTTGTGTGTTGAAAAGGAATTTCCATTTTCTGAATTCGTGATGCTACAGATTTATTTTCATTGCCATTTTCAGTGATCCATTCACCTAAGTATTTAAATTCTTTCACTCTTGCAATCTTATTGATACCAATAACAATTTCAATTATTTATAATTATAATAATTAAAATAAATTAAGATGTAGGAACACAAAAAGTAAAGAATTGTTTTGCCATATAAAGGGTTAAGGGACACTAGGAATGAGTTTTTAGGCAAAAATGACAAAATAACTATTTTGTTTTGTTTTTCCCATATATATATATATCTTATGGACCCCTGCGGATCATTTCAGTAAAACAGTTTTCTTGTACTGCTATTTTAAAAGGCTCAGCTGCATTTTTAAATCTCCTCTGCGTAAGAAGAGGATGGAAGGTAAATCATGTGAAAGTAGGCTATACTTTTAAACTAGAAATCCTAGAAATTCGTAGGTTAACTCAAACGAAAGGTCTCTATGCTCTTTATCTCTACAAAAAAAAACATTGTATATTTCAGATTTTTTCCAAAATTGTTTCATTAGGTGGGAAAACCTGGTTAATATAGCATGCGATTTTATAAAAATGCTTTTATCTCCAAACAACATTTTTAGGTAATCACAATGCTCCATGTGCATCAGATATTCACCAATTTTACTAAAAAAATCACTGGATATTCAGAAATACATGTGTTGTAAGATAACATTGCAATATCTCCAGTCACTTTTTAAATCACAGACCAAAAATATAAAAAAAAACTATGAAAAATTATCAAAATTCATAAAACATGATGGCATATCAAGAAACATTAACATGACAGCATTCATGTATCACTTTCCTGAAATGTCTCAATGTTATAATATTTAGAATTGTTTTATGTATATGTAATTAAAATATCAAGCGCTTTACACGATTTCTAAAGCGCGTGGAGCATTTTGATCGCACAGTATATTTTAATAATATAATTAGTAAAACATCAATTACATATCATCCAATTGTTTTCAAATTTGGTATGTGACTAAGTGTTACCATTCTAAGTATGCAGTTTACATTTCAACTCATTCTGATAAAAAATGTGGAAGTTGAAAAATTCAGTCCTAGTGTCTCTTAAGTAGGTATTTCTACATAAAGGCGTGTTAGTTTGTGGGGTATGTAAGTATTTGTTTCTCGCCTAATGCAATTGGGCACAGTTTGTGTTGACCGACTGAATAGCATATATTACTCATGTGCAATAGCCCAAGATACTTCATCCTACAAACACAGTGGAGAGAACGGATATCATCATCATCAACTAGAGCAGTTACAAACCACAGGTTGGGTCTGCTTGGAGCACAAGCCTCTCCATCGTTTTCTGTCCATGCATCACTTCTCTTCTGTCACTGTTGTCCAATTAACTTCTTTTCTCTCGACACCTTTCTTCACCCTCTTTATCCACCTATACCTTGGTTTTCCTCTAGGTCTCATTTTCTTCCACTCTTTTCCCATTCTTTTCACGTGTCCATACCACTGTAGGATTTGAGGATTTGAATGAGTTTTTGAATGGTATGGACTCCGCCTTGAAGAAAGAATTCATGATGAACATTAATAAATTTAAAACAAAAATATTGGAATGCAGCTGAAATAAATCATAATTCTCTATGGACATCGAATTGGCAGGTGAAAAACTAAAGGAAGTAGGAGACTTCTGTTACATAGGAAGCAAAATATCCAGTGATGGACGAAGCAAAGAGGATATGAAAAGTCGGTTAGCTCAGGCAAGGAAAGCATTTCTACAGAAAAGGAATCTGTTGACATCGAATTTAGGTATTAGGAAGTCATTTTTGAAAGTCTTTGTCTGGAGTGTGGCGCTAATATTGAAGTGAAACTTGGACTATTGGTGCAGCAGAAAAGAGGAGAAATGAAGCGTTTGAAATGTGGTGTTTCAGGAGAATTATGAAGATCAGATGGGTAGATAGGGTTACAAACGAAGACGTATTAAGACTAGTGGGAGAGGAGAGATGTTTCTGGCGACTGCTAATGAAGAGAAGAGATTTATTTATTTATCGTGTCAGAAGTACAAAGTAAACATAGAAAAATGAAACAATAGAAATATTAAACACTGGTTGACCAATAATTTGCCACGACGAGTGCATTTGAAGTAGCTCCCATTAAGTCTTTAATGGTGCAAGTGTCTGGAGAAGAAGGACACAGTAGAAGATGATCATTGGTCTGCTCAGTACCACACTCGCAGTAAACTGATTCCACAGGAAGGCCCCATTTCTGCTGGTTAGTCTTGCATCTCGTGGTACTGGAGCGTAGCCGATTAAGAGCCTTCCATGTTGTCCACTTTTCTGAATGTCCAGGGGGAAGCTCTTCCTTTGGGACCATCCATTCTCTTAAATATTGGCATTTTCCCCGCCACATTGAGATTCTTGCTTGCTGTGATGTTCCTTTAAGAGCTTCAGTGGTTTTCAAGAAGCTCTTTCTTGATTTCAGTCTAGGATTTGCTGGCTGACAAGCATACAATGGGTGAGTTTCCAAAGTCATAGCCTTGCTTTTCTCATATCTAGCAGCAACCTCGCGTCGGATTTCAGGTGGTGCAATACCAGCGAGACAGTGAAGTTTATCTATGGGTGTAGGTCTTAAACAGCCCGTGATAATACGGCAGGTGTCATTTAATGCCACATCTATGTTTCTAGTATGGCTGGACTTGTGCCACACCGAGCATGCATATTCAGCAGTGGAGTAACACAATGCTAGCGCGCTTGTTCTCAGAGTACATGGATGAGCTCCCCAGGTGGTGCCTCTCAGTTTCCGCACTATGTTGTTTCTGGCAGACACTTTTTGCTTCACGTTTAGACAGTGCTTCTTAAATGTAAGCGTACGATCCAGAGTTACTCCCAGATATTTTGGAGTCGGACAATGCTGAAGAGGGATTCCTTCCCAAGTGATTTGTAGGGTTTTAGCTGCTTTTTTGTTATTGAGGTGAAATACACAACTCTGAGTTTTGGCAGGATTTGGCTTCAGGTGATTGTCACTGTAGTAGCTAGTAAATTCTTTCAGGGCCTTAGTCAAAGTCTGTTCTACATTTACAAAGCAGTTGGCCTGAGCAGTGACTGCACAGTCATCAGCATAGACAAAACTCTGGGTACCTTCAGGTAAAGGCTGATCATTGGTATAGATGTTGAATAACAGTGGTGCGAGCACACTGCCTTGCGGTAACCCATTCTTCTGTGTTCTCCATCTGCTTCTTTGTCCCTGGAATTCCACAAAAAATCTACGGTTTTGGAGAATATTTCTAATGTTGCACACTAGGTGGAAGTCTTTGGTGATGTCATACAATTTTGCTAGAAGAAGCCGATGATTGATTGTGTCGTAAGCTGCAGAGAGATCAATGAAAACAGCGCCTGTAATGAGCCGCTTTTCGAATCCATCCTCAATGTACTGTGTCAAGTTTAATACCTGTGATGTGCAACTTTTCCCTTCTCGAAATCCAGCTTGCTGTGGTATAAGAAATGGCTCCACTTTTCCAATAAGTCTCTGAAGGATGAGCCTCTCTAGCACCTTGTACAGGTGACAGAGCAAGGAGATAGGCCTATAGCTTTTGGGATCCAACCTATCTTTGCCCGGTTTAGGGATAGCAATGACTCGAGCCTTTCGCCAGATTTTAGGAATTTTGCATTCTTGGACACAATTGTTCATTAATTCCAATAGCCATCGCCTCGTAACAGGACCAAAATTCTTGATCTGCTCAACTCGAATATCGTCTAGTCCAGCTGCTTTTCCCAATTTGCACTTCCTTAGTGCTAATTCCAGTTCGGCTTCAGTAAATGATGAAGATAGGATGTTGCTCTCTTGGTTGTACTGCTGTGCTATTGGTTTCTTATCTAGTTTTCTAGATCGGGTTAGTTTACCATTAACTAGCAACTGGTGGGCAATTTGATCTGCCTTTATATTAGCAAATGTGCTGGCTTGAGTGTTATCATTACTGAGACGTCGTAATAGTCTCCATGCCTTTTGGCTACTCTTGCTCATGTCACAGTCTGCCATTAGTTGTATCCACTCATCCCTTTTCGCCATTGATACTGAGGAAAGAACGCTTTGTGCAATGATTGATGTTTCTTCGCTAAAAGGATCATGTTCATACTTCTTATAATATTCCTCAAGCAGAGTGGCCGTTTCAGGTTTAATGCCTTTGATAAAATTTGTTCTGCAGCCTCTTGGAATTGATGCCCTTGAGGAGGTTTGGACAATGTCTACAAACTTGTCGTACTCTTCAGGGACAGGAGCTATGTTCAGAATGTTCTCATCCAAAATGTTTGAAAATCTTGTCCAGTCAGCCTTCTTAACGTTGTATCTTCGCCTAAATCTAACTTCTTGAGGTCTTATTAATGGCAAAATTTGGCACATGATGGGCCTGTGCTGTGTGTTAGGTATTGGTGCACACACAGCTTTGGTACATGTATGCACAATGCTTTCACTAACAAAGAGGAGGTCTGGATTATAGCCTCGTCCCCATCTTCCACTATTAAAAGAAGAAGGAAGTTTGTTATCATGGATGAGGGAGAGTTGAAAATGTTCAGCCCACGAATGGACTGCCTCACCATTTTTGTCCTCATGTGCGTAACCCCATACATGACTGTGGCTGTTGAAATCACCTATAACAATGGAGGCTCTACTTTTATCAAAATTTTGGGGTGGAATGAAGGAAAATTCTGCTGCAGGTGGTTTATAAACTGAGGTGATTATACAGTTACTTAGCTCCACGGTGATAATTTCAATATTGTTTTCATCTGACTGGCAGACACTTTTGACTTCCAAATTCGGCTTAGCATAAATGGCACTTCCAAATAGAGCGTGTGATCTTTCAGCAATCAGTTTCATGCCAGGAACACATGGGCGTTTCTGCATCATATCTCTGTGTGTTTCCTGAACACATAGAACATCACACTGCTTGTCGTGACAAAGTTCATACAAAAGTTGTTCTTTACAAGATGATATGCCTTCAATGTTAACAGAAATGACTGTTAAAAGTTGGTTCTGAAAAGAACCGTTTGTTAGATGTCATTTTAAATAACTCTGTTACTTCTGGTGTGAGAGAATCAGCCGTCTAGGAAGAGTCCTAGTCCGTTGCCCAGGAGACACCCGGATGTATACCAATATCACATGCAAATACACCCTACTGGGAGGTTTCTCTCGTGTTGGTTGGTAGGACACATACTAAGACACCCAGGAATAGCAAGCTTAGTTATGGAAGGAAGGGTTGAGGGCAAGATCTGTAGGGGTAAGAATAAGTTAAACAGTTTGCCTCGGACGTAGCGTGTGGTAGCTATGTAGAGATGAAACGATTTGCTCACGACAGTGAGGCATGGAGAGCTGCATCACACCAGTCAAAAGACTGAAGACTAAAACAACAACAACATCTTGTAGGTGTTATTCATTTAATATTTCTCACACTTTATCATTTCTGACTCTGTCCATTCTAGTTACACCTATACGACTCCTCTGAAACTTAATTTCCACTGCTTGTATTCTGATTTTATCTCTCTCCCTCATCACCCAAGTTTCTGATCAATACGTTAGGATGTTTTATTTGATGCTGGATATGGTCGTTCTAATCGGGTTTCAAGCTTGTATTGTGATATAATATCAAAGGCGACTGCTGTATCACAGAAGCATGGGAAGACGATCTTACCCTGGGTGAAGCTCAGCACTTCAAAGGGAATATTAAGGTACGCCTTGAGCTCCTAAGGAAGGACACCTGTTGTGTAACACCATATTAGCCTGGAAGCTTGGCAAGAGAGACGACACGACGGTTGCGGGAACATACATATTTGATAGGCATGGCATAATTCTTGTTTGCTTCAGGAGAAAGATTCCAGGGTTTTTGTGCGACCTTACTTTAGGCACATTGTGTTCATTTTGCTGTTGGTAAGGACAATTATTTCAAGGAAAAACCGCTTCCAGATTAATTTATTAATTAAATGAGAATTTGTGCGTCTCGTTGAAAACGCGAGAAAATTTGCCTATCAGTTAGAATGCATGGACGTCGACGTCCTCATTGTTTAATATGTGTTCTTCCACACCTTTTGTTTATCTTCAGTTGTTTGAAAATGAGTGCAACTATGCATTCGCTGCTTTGTATAACCCTCAGACTATGGATGGATGACCTTTGTCATCTTTGCGCGAATCGACAAACTTGGTATCTTCATATTTGCCCATTACCAGCTGAGTCCGACGTTGCTTCCACACACTTGTGCTCAACTCCTCACTTAAAAACTTTCCTTCGTAATTGACTCTACCGACTCAATTGACAGACTGCATCTCCCTACTCAATCGTTAGACTCAATCTCCCGACTCAATCGACTGACTGTATCTACTTACTGAATCGACACTCTGAATCTCCCTACTCAATCGATAGACTCAATCTGTCGACTCAATCGACTGACTGTATCTCCTTACTCAATCGACAGACTCAATATCCCGACTCAATCGATAGACTGAATCTTCCAACTCAATCGATAGACTGAATCTTCCGACTCAATTGACAGACTGAATATCCGACTCATTTGACAGACTGAATCTCCCGACTCATGACTGAATCTCCCGAATCATTTGACAGACTGAATCTCTCGACTCATTTGACAGACTGAATCTCCCGACTCATTTGACAGACTGAATCTTCCGACTCAATTGACAGACTGCATCTCCCTACTCACTCGATTGACTCATTTGACAGATTGAATCTCCCGACTCAATTGACAGACTGAATCTTCCCATTCAATCGATAGACTCATTTGACAGACTGAATCGATTCACTCATTTGACAGTCTGAATCACCCGACTCAATTGACAGACTGAATCTTCCAACTCAATCGATAGACTCTATCTCCCTACTCAATCGATAGACTCAATTGACAGACTGAATCTCCCGACTCAATTGACAGACTGCATCTCCCTACTCAATCGATTCACTCATTTGACAGACTGAATCTCCCGACTCAATTGGCAGACTGAATCTTCCAACTCAATCGACAGACTCTATCTCCCTACTCAATCGATTCACTCATTTGACAGAGTGAATCTCCCGACTCAATTGACAGACTGAATCTTCCAACTCAATCGATAGACTCTATCTCCCTACTCAATCGATTGACTCAATTGACAGACTGAATCTCCCGACTCAATTGACCGACTGCATCTCCCTACTCAATCGATTGACTCATTTGACAGACTGAATCTCCCGACTCAATTGACAGACTCTATCTTCCGAATCAATCGATCAAATTAATATCCTGACTCAATTGACAGGCTGAATATCCCGACTCAGTAGACCGACTCAATGAACAGTCTGATTCTCTGTACTCAATCAAAAGACTGAATCTCTCGACTCAGTTGACGTACTGAATCAATAGACTCAATCGCCAGACTGAATAGTACTTTCAGCAGCTCAGAGATCTGAGGAATGTACAATACGTTCAACCAAGTTTAGAGCATAACTTGTCTGAGAATGGTAGTAAAACACTACTCCTAAACGTTTGGGATTACGCCATGTTTATAATTATTGTATTTAGTCCATCAAAGGGAAAGAACGTCCGGAATGCAATGTGTTACTTCCACTGGAATTTGGAACCAAACTTGTTGCAATTCTAGAGGATTTGATAACATCTGTATGTTGAGCTGTAGTTTGGCAGGAATGTGTAATTGGAAAATTTAATATTTACGTTTTCTTGAGTGTACAATACTTTTAGAAATGTTATCGTCCTTTATTTTATGTATGTTCTTTGAAAACCACACATTTCCTTTGATTAACGTCAGACTGTTTGTTGGAGAGTCTTGAAGTGGCCATCAATCCCACTGTAAAGTCGCGGAGAGACACTTAAGGGAGTGTTCTGTTGCCTCCAAGAACGATTCGTAGACGACAACACTGACAGCAAATCTCATCTATTTCCTGACTCTCTGGAGATTCTGCTATGACATCTCAAGTCTGTCCGCAGCAGTCAATGTATATTGCTGTGATATTGGATGATTAGATGTGAACTGAGAATGCCCGATGGGAAAACGAAATATGAAAACGGGTCAGGCGAGTTTCCAGGAGTTTTTTTAGGGGGTTGAAGGAATGTTCTCAATCAATTTAAAGATACATGTATAATATTGGCATAAATATGCAGAATCATGAACTGAATTCACATTAAAATATATACATCAATAAAAGTATTTCATAACCCTTGTTTGGCATGATGCAGAGCATATGTGGGATTGTAGGCGAGGTTATTACAAAAGAGACGGCATTCTGACCAATATCCTGCACACTTTATTCAGGTGTGAAAAGAAAATTACACACAGAAAGACATTTGCCCTGTTATACAGGGACTGATATTAGTAGTGGCGTTCTAATAAGGAACATGGCCACCACGGGCCGCGGCATACCACAGATCAAGTTGTCCAGTTCCTCTTGAGGCTGACGATCCCACTCTTCGACGGGGGCCTCCATGATCTTTTGGTGGGTTATGGGAGGGCGTGGACGCTGAGCAATAGCACGCTTCAGCATATCCCAGACATGTTCGATACAGTTCATGTCCGGCGACATCGCAGGCTATTCCATTCGTGCAATGGCGGACTCCTGGAGGAAGTTTTGTGTCACCGTCGCTGTATGTGGTAAGTATATGTAAAACAATTTTTGAAGTGTAAAAAATTAACTTCCAATTTTAATAAATTAAATACAATCTGTACAGAAACCAGACAGCAGTCATTCGAGCTGAAGGACATGAGAGAGAAGCTGGTATTCAGAAAGGTGTAAGGCAAGGCTGCAACTTATCACCCATACTTTTCAATCTTTACATTGAACAAGCAATGAAGGAAATTAGAGAAAAATTTAAAGTGGGAGTGAAGATTCAAGGAGAAATAATTTCAACTCTGAGATTTGCTGATGACATCGTCATCTTGGCCGACAAGCCTGAGGATTTGAATGAGTTTTTGAATGGTATGGACTCCGTCTTACGGAAAGAATTCATGATGAAAATTAATAAATGTAAAACAAAAATACTGGAATGCAGCCGAAATAAATCAGAAACCTCTATGGAGATCAAATTGGCAGGTGAAAAGCTGAAGGAAGTAGGAGACTTCTGTTACTTAGGAAGCAGAATAACCAGTGATGGACGAAGCAAAGAGGATATAAAAAGTAGGTTGGCTCAGGCAATGAAAGCATTTCTACAAAAAAGGAATCTGCTGACATCGAATATAGATTTAGGTATTAGGAAGTCATTTTTGAAAGCCTTTGTCTGGAGCGTGGCGCTCTATGGAAGTGAAACTTGGACTATTGGTGTAGCAGAAAAGAGGAGAATTGAAGCATTTGAAATGCGGTGTTACAGGAGAATGATGAAGATCAGATGGGTAGATAGGGTTACAAACAAAGAGGTATTAAGACGAGTGGGAGAGGAGAGATGTTTCTGGCGACTGCTAATGAAGAGAAGAGATAGATTGGTAGGACACATACTAAGACACCCAGGAATAGCAAGCTTAGTTATGGAAGGAAGGGTCGAGGACAAGAACTGTAGGGGTAGACCAAGGTTAGAATATGTTAAACAGATTGCCTCGGATGTAGGGTGTGGTAGCTATGTAGAGATGAAACGATTAGCTCAGGACAGGGAGCATGGAGCGCTGCATCAAACCAGTCAAAAGACTGAAGACTCAAACAACAACATCCAATTAAATAGCAAATGGTATGAAACATTAATCCACCAAACCAATAACATAAATCACTTTTGTTTTACATTCTTCGACTTTTATTATTAAAGAAAATAATAATACTAATATCGTATGGCCTCAGGTGCCGGGTGCAAGCTTTGTTTTTTGCGCCCAGAGGCCAGATTGCATGTCAAATTTTGTCGTTCCTTTGAACGCGCCTTCTAGTAGAGAAAGGTGGAACTTTGTGTTGGCGGAAAATCCCGAGATTAATTTTGCCATCATGAACACGGCCTACTGAATTCAAATGAGTTCTTTAACATGCCAACAACGTATGGCACACGTGCCGTGATTTTTGTCGCCTTTCAAAAATCACTTACCACGGCCAGCTGCGAACCTGCAAGCTTAGGGTTGGTATTCCGACAATAATCATTCACCCACCGTGGCAAGCATTATTATAGATACAGCACACAAATTGTGCATAATGTTGTTTATAAACTTGAATAATCTCAATTGCACAAAAGATCACAACGGATGATCCCCGATTTTTGCAAGTAATCACGTGGAATTGGCACACTTTACATAGAGAGCCTAAGGACTACAAACTCGTCAAAATGATTGAGTGTCTTCTTCAAAACAGACGGTTTTTTGTGGAACAACAAGGCCAGAAGAGCAGATGGAGGAACTTGAAGAACGGCCTACCACAAGGAAGTGTGCTATCACCCATACTTTTCAACATCTACACCAACGACCAGCCTCGCCCGCAGGGGACACAGAGCTTTATTTATGCAGATGATGTCGCTCTAGCAGTTCAAATGGAAACGTTCGAGCTTCTTGAAGAGAAGTTATCCCATGCTTTACAAATCCTAGGTTGTTATTATCAACAGAATCAACTTAAACTAAATCCATCAAAAACACAAGTCTGTGTTTTCCACCTCAAAAGTAGACAGGCGGCAAGGAAATTGAAAGTGTCATGGGAAGGTAAGCAATTAGAACACTGCTTCACTCCCAAATATCTAGGTGTAACTCTCGACCGAGCACTTACCTATAGATCACACTGTTTGAATACCAAAAGAAAGGTATCTGGAAGGAATAACATTCTACGAAAATTATCGGGTACAGCCTGGGGGACGCATCCTCATATATTAAGAACTTCAGCTATAGCCCTTTGTTATTCAGCTGCAGAATACGCCTTAAATGAGACCTGTAGACTAATTATAGGCTGCTTGAGATCTACACCACTTGACAAACTCTGCTGTCTATCAGGTATACCCCCTCCAGATATTCGTCGTGAGTGTGCATCCAGACTGGAGAAATCTAAAGCACTGAATCTGACAACCCATACTTTATATGGGTATCAATCAGCAACACAAAGGCTCAAGTCAAGGACAAGCTTTCTCCATTCAACTGAAAGCCTTAGTGAATCACCGATGAACTTCAGAGCGGACTCATGGCGTTCCAGATCCAGTCACCTCGCAGGATGGGTGATACCCTCTGAGAGCCTCTCTCCAGGTCACCAAGAAAGTTGGCCTACATGGAAGACACTGATCAGGTTGCGCTCAGGAGTCGGAGGAACAAAGAGCAACATGCAAAAGTGGGGATTTGCCTGTGACTCCACACTCTGTAATTGCGGTGAAGAGCAGACAATGAGTCATCTTCTTGTTTGCAGGTTGTGCCCAACTACATGCTCTCCCCAGAATGTAATTTATGCTACCAGAGAAGCATGTGAACTTGCCACATACTGGTCTGGCCAAATATAATTAAATTCATATTTGTGTAGAACAATTTAATGTTTATCAGAAATGGCAATGTTTAGAGTGCCAGTTCTTGATTTTATCTTGTTTTTTTTTTGTAATTTTAGTTGTCTTGTTTCTCCTATTTCTGATATATTTTGTTGTTTGTAATATATGTTTCTGACACGATTAAATAATAGTACATTATGCAACAAGCCTATAATGGCAATAATTAAGACACGAGTATGTTTATAAAACGAGCGTATGCGAGTTTTATAATTTTCATACGAGTGTCTTAATTACCATTATAGACGAGTTGTATACGACTGTTTATGTTCGACGATAATTATTGTAACTATTTTATGTTCGAACATAAATAATCATAAATATCTGTCGAGGTGTCGCCAGTTTTATGTACTGAACAGAGCGCATGAGACGCAGAGAATGCCTTGTATTTGACCATGGCCTCCTCGATTACCCTACTATGACACTAGGCCAGGCAGTGAAATTTAAATTAGAAGGCCGTGGAACTCAGCGCGTCTATTTATCTAATTGGTCAAACAACTGTTTCTTGAGCTCTGATTGGTGGGAGAAACTGTTTCATAATTATTTATTTAATCGTATGGTATTTTATACAATATACAATTATACATAACAAGCTATATTCAAACTTGAAAGTCCATCCTTCTCAACCATTCGGTTAAGTCGGGTGTGAGAGCGAATAAATCGTCAGGAATGTCAGGGTACGAATAAAGAGGACAGCGTTGGACCAGATGTTCGATCGTCTGTTCTTCCAGGTTACACTCACACATTGGTGAGCTGATCCAACCCCACTTGTACCTGAAATAATTGCTGCAACCATGTCCACTCCTCAGCCTGTTGATACGGCACCAGAAGTTCCTCGGTTAGTCAAAGCCGTTTGGTTTCTTCGTGGGATCAAGATGGTGGGCACTTGTTCCCAATGTTTTAGTTGGCCACTCATGCTTCCTGCTTTCATTTAGGTCAAATCCAGCAGCAATGAGTTGCCCCACGGTGACACTTACTGGTCTTCACAATGAAAAATAGTGTTAAAATGAGCCTCATTATGGTACAGTTTTCTGACATATAATAGTCAGGGTCGAACATAAAAAAATAAAAAAAAGATACGAGCCTTACAGTAGTCGCATACGATGTGTAACATCTGACATGTTATACTACCTTGAAGTTGTTACTGTTTTTATTATCCTTGACATTCATCAACACACCCAAAATCTTTTTATTTTTTACATTCTCATAATACATAACAATTCCAAGACTCCCTTTTTTTTCTTCACTGCCTACTTGATATTTCAACTCTCGCACTGCCTTCTTGATACTCTGCTGTTACATCACTCTCCTGCCAGTAACTAAGTTACGTTAACAGAGATTGACTTTTTTTCTTCACTGCCCACTTGATATTTCTACTCTCGCACTGCCTTCCTGATTCTCTGCTGTTACAAAGTAATCCGTTTGTGATAAACATTCCACAACCAGAAGGGATGCAATCCAACTGGCAGTGCGTCTTACACACTTCCGTCCGTCTCATTTTTCAAAATCACTCCCACAAGAATATCCAGCAACCGAGTGGAAAGATGTTACACATCAATAAACATAGAGAGGAGTCGTCTGGGTCATCGAAGTACTCTGTGTTACACAGTTTAGGGTGGTACCCATGTACCGCCATCGAGTTTACAAAGTGTCGCAGGTCTTGGTTAGTATCTGTCCATGTCCTGTTCATCATGGCCTCTGTTGTGTAAAACTCGAGCCAGATTTCTTACCTCTTCTTCACTCTGTCCTGCATTAGTTTATCCCTGGTCTCAGTGGATGGTAGCCCTCTCTTCACCCAGCGGTCCTCAATGAAGATATTTGGCGTAATTCGATGTTCCCAGGGTAGCTTTCAGGAAGCGCGACTTCACTGCTTCTAGCGTCCTCAGGTACATCAGGGTCAGTTTCTCCCAGATGATTTCTAGTCTGTATGGGGCAATGAACACAATTGACGCGTTATAATCTCATAGCGATTCCCAGTGAGAGCTTCGTGATTGTTTTAATGTCGTATATGGCTTTGGTGGCCGCCATTGCTCTAGATTTTATGTGAACTCTGCCTGTTGTTGCATTGTCAATCCTAGTTATAGTTACATTTGTTTTCATCAGCAATACCACTGGAACGACAGCCCTCTGTGGGCCTTGGCCTTCTGAAGAAGTTTTCCCCATTCTTTCCTGTTAAGTGCTGAGCTCCTCCAATTCCTGATTCCAATTGTCCTTACATCCTCTCTCACTCCATCTTCCCACCATAGCTTTGGTCTTCCGACTTTCCTGGTTCCTTCTGGCATTGCATTCAATATCCTCTTTATCATTCTGTCATTAACATGCAGCACATGTCCTGCCCACTCCATCCTTCTGATCTTTATACATTTTACCATATCTGGTTCTTCTTATTCTCTTCTTCTGCTTTTACGGCCTCATTGGACCACTTCAGTCAATCATTTCTTGGTACTCTTCTTCAGTAAGTTTCCTTTCCGAGTCGCCCAGTAGCTCTTCATTCGCTTTGATCTTCTCAGGCGTTCCTCATCTGTAAATACCCTTTTTACTGTATTACGTTTGTCTATTTTAGCCTGAAATCTTATTTTTATATCTCTCAGTTTTTTTTAATTTTGTTGTTTTGTTTTGCAAGTCATCCAAGGTTATTCCCAATTCTTTCATATCTTCTCTAATTTCTTAATCCATCCTACTTGTTGTTTCATATTCCAAAGTTTCACTACAATTTTTCTAGATAACCTGGTTTCTGGTGTCCTCATGATGTGACCAAAGAAAGAAAGCCGTTTCTTCCGAATAGTATCAGTGATGGGCTCCAGTTCTCTGTATACCACTTCATTTGGTACTATCCACCACTGTCCATCTCTCTGATATTTTTTATTTATGCATGTTCTAGCTATTCTTCTTTCTACTTTTAAAATTTTGTCGATTCTGTTTTTCTGAGTAACTTTAAAAAGAGTTTCACTTCCATAGGTCACCTCTGGTTGAATCACCGTCTTGTAATGTTTTAATTTTGTTGCGATTGATAGACATTTTCTTTTATATGTAGACCATGTTTATTTTTGGGCTTTTATCATTTTATTAGTTCTTTCTTGCCATGCAGGTTTCTCATCCAAGTTGTAAGTTATAATTTCTCATAAGTATTTAGATTGGTTCATTATATAAATCATACAGTTCATGGTTATATCTTCTTCTCCATTCACCGTTTTCCTCCACTGGCCCAAATATTTGCCTCAAAATTTTTCTTTTAGATATACCAAGTTGTCATTCATCAGATTTAGAGAGTGTCCAGGTCTCAGCACCAAATGTTAATACAGGCTTTACGAAAACTTCATACATTAGGACTTTAGATTTCCTGAACGACGGCTTGGACTTCAGATGCTTTCTGAGGCCATGATAACACTTGTTATCAGACAGTATACGCTTCTGGATTCCAGAGCTAACATTGTTCTTGGAATTAACTTCTGATCCAAGATAGGTAAAGCTACGCACAACATCAAACTTACACAAGTCAATTTCTATGTGTGTGGAGCCACTAGGGTATTCTTTCTTAGTTAGGGGCATATACTTAGTTTTCTCTTCATTTATCAATAGATTCATCTTTATTGTTTTTATCTTTATTGTTGTTTAAGGGGTGCAATTACGAGGTCATGTGCCCCATTGTCAATCCTAGATATGTGAATGTATTTACAGAGCCGCAAAGAGGGAGATGGTATTAGATTGGTTGGAAGGCCAAAAAGAGTTGGATGGACCAAATCCGACAAGACGGACTGGATGTGGCAGAAGTAATGGAGCAGGAGAAGTGGAAGGATAGAGAGCAGTAGAAGATGCTAGTTTACAACACCCGGGTGACTGGAGTTGGACAAGGATGACGACCATGATGATGATGATGATTTACAGACTTAAGGAGAGTCGATTCTAGGTATATCCTGTCTCATACAGCGCCTCTGCCGCCTTGCATTCTTTGATTTTCCCAATGAATTCTTTCCTCAAGACAGAGTACATTGCGAAAAGTATAATAATACTAGTAAAAATAATAATAATATCGTATGGCCTCGGGTGCTGGGTGCAAGGTTTGTTATTTGACACCCAGAGGGTAACTTTCATGTCGAATTTCGTTGTTCCTTGAAGCACTATGAAAGTCAAGGAAGTTAGATATCTAAGCACCTTGAACACTATAGCACTTTCTAGTAGAGAAATGAGGAACTCTGTGTTGGCGGAAACTCCCGAGATTAATTTTGCCATTATGAACACGGCCTACTGAATTCAAATGGGGTCTTTGACATGCCAACATCAAAAAAATCACTTACCACGGCCAGGAGCGAACCTGTATGTATAGATTGAAAAGTATGGGTGATAAGTTGCAGCCTTGCCTTACATCTTTCTGAATTGCAGCTTTTCTCTCATACATATACAAACCTTTGTCGAATATGCTTTATAGATTGGTAAAAAACCGCAAGGCTGCAACAAACAATAAAGGAAATTCGAGAAACATTGAAAGTGGGAGTGAAGATTCAAGAAGAAATTATTTAAACTCTGAGATTTGCTGATGACATCGTCATCTTAGCCGACACACGAGGGGATTTGAATGAGTTTTTCAATGGTATGGTTTCTGCCTTGAAGAAAGAATTGAAAATGAAAATCCACAGCCTGCTTCCAGTCTCCGACCGGGTCAGGAATGGAATGAATGAAGCCCCCCATCTAACGGCGAGGATATGAACTGTGCCGGCTGCCGAGGCCTGACGCACTCCTCTGGGGCAATGATTAAATGAATGACAGATGAAATGAAATGATAGTGGAGAGTGTTGCAGGAATGAAATGTTGACAGGGAAAACCGGAGTACCCGGAGAAAAACCTGTCTGCCTCCGTTTTGTCCAGCACAGATCTCACATGGAGTGACCGGGATTTGAACCACGGACCCAGCGGTGAGGGGCCGGCGTGCTGCCGCCTAAGCCACGGAGGCTTCGAAGAAAGAATTCATGATGAAAATTAATAAATGGAGAACAAATATATTGGAATGCAGCCAAAAGAAATCAGAAACCTCTATGGACATCAAACTGGCAGGTGAAAAGCTGAAGGAAGTAGGAGACTTCTGTTATTTAGGAAGCACCATAACCAGTGATGGATGAAGCAAAGAGGATATAAAAAGTAGGTTAGCACAGGCAAGGAAAGCATTTCTACAAAAAAGGAATCTATTGACATCGAATATGACGTTTGTTCACCAAGTCGAGATAGTGGAAGTAAACACAGTTGTACACGTGATTGCAGGGCTGCCCGCAAGGGGCGCATAGAGCTGTGCCTGTTGAACGTACGCCAACTTCAGTGCTGTGTATAGCCTACATGTGAAGCGGGCTGACTTATCGGTAGGGACCGGAAAAATTAGCATCTATTTGTTTCAAAATTAGCATCTATTTTCTTCAAAATTAGCATCTATTTACAAAGTTAAAAATCATCACATTGTAATATTATTTTAACGACTTCATGGTTATGAAGTGCAGTTATAGTCCTCAAACAAAAGCATTGTCAGTAGTTCAGCATTGCTTTCTTTCAAATTGTACCGTCTGTCTGTAACCACTGTGTTGTAATGGGACAACACACGCTCGCTATCAACATTGTTCGTTGGGGTCCACAAAACAGTATTTACAAATATGCTGAACTCTGTCTGAACTGCAGTTAATGCAAGCATGATATCACATTTTTTACTTTCTTTCATCTGGGTTTGAATTGCATTTAGCCAACTGTGGCCGAAGACGCGGCGAACAATGTATAGCGTGCTAACACTCACGCTGCGCCGTATGCTTGCACGCGGCCGAGCTCTGATGCGACGCAATGCGTAAAGACGAAATCATTGAGATTCGAGAAGACTGAACTGCGTTTCTCTGCGATGTAACAGTAGGCCTACTTGCGCAACTGTTGTGGCGTGCTAATCGCTAATTCGAACGTGTCTCAAGGAGGCAAATTTAGCCAATCTTGGCCGAAGACGCGGCGAACGATGTACAGCGTGCTAACACTCACGCAGTGCCGTATGCTTGCACGCGGCCGAGCTCTGATGCGACGCAATGCGTAAAGACGAAATCATTGAGATTCGAGAAGACTGAACTGCGTTTCTCTGCGATGTAACAGTAGGCCTACTTGCACAACTGTTGTGGCGTGCTAATCGCTAATTCGAACGTGTCTCAAGGAGGCAAATTTAGCCAATCTTGGCCGAAGACGCGGCGAACGATGTACAGCGTGCTAACACTCACGCAGCGCCGTATGCTTGCACGCGGCGCCTCGATCCTTAATCGGCTCGTATCGAAGTTCGGATCAACTCGTTGTTGCTCGCTCTTCCTGTTAGTATCGCTTCGGGTAAGTTCTTGGACAATGACGACTGTTGTGGCGCGCTAAATCGAACGTGTTTCTACCTGAAGGTTATTACGGCCACTTATATGACGGTGTCAGTAATGAATGCGAGATATATGCGAGTACTTTTTCCCCCTGAAATTTCAATTAAAAACATGGGGTGCGAGATATACGCGGGGGCGAGATATACGCGAGCAAATACGGTATATCAATTAGAGCGGTTGAAAAAGATATGCGTCATATTTGCAGTATTTCTCATGATTTCGCCGAAATATGTGGTTTTCGCCACTAAAATAACAAATTTTCGCAGCATTCGCACCAAAATCGCATATTTGTGCTAATTTCGCATTTTGGTCAAAACTCGCATTTTGTCGCATTTTGAATTTAGGTACCACAGTGCTTCAGAACACCTTGAAACTATTTAAAAAATGGTTTTAACACATATTACAAAAAATCGCATTTATCGCGAATGCGATTTTTTCCGGTCCCTACTTATCGGTTACATGCTACAGCACGGTTTATTTATTGTTCGCTTATGTATTCTTGCCCTCTGTGGGTTGGGGCTGTAGAATAGACCCACGGTATTCCCTGCCTGTCGTAAAAGGCGACTAAAAGGGGACCGAGCATCCGCCGGTATAAGTGGCTCCCCTCTTTCGCAAATTGCAGATAGGGTCAGGGCACTTTTTTGTCCTTGGAGTGAGAAATCGCTCCTAAAGGTGGATGAACCAGTAGGATTTGGTCAACAGCATAAGAATGGAGAAAGCAACGGGAAACCACTCCATTAAAGACCTTTATGTGCATCCCAAGAAAACCTATGATGAGTCCAAAGACAAATGTTAGTGAAGTTGGCAAATGCAGGATCACACCTCAAAGGAATGATGTCAGGCCCGGCAGGAGAGGAAATGGGGCCTCTCAGGTCGTTATCAGGAGAAATCCTTATTTTAAAATTGGAACATGGAATGTTCGAACTATGTTACAAGCTGGGAAACTAGAGAACTTGAAAAGAGAAATAAATCGACATAAATTAGATATTTTAGGATTAGCTGAAACACGTTGTAGAGAAGAAGGAGAGTTCACAAGCGGAGACGTCAAAGTCTTGCACTCCGGAAGTGAAAATGGTCAGGGCGGTGTAGGTTTGATACTAAATGCAAACTCTTCAAGAGCCCTACTGGATGTTGAAGCTATTGGAAGCAGAATTATCATCGCACGTTTTCTGGAAACATCCGTAAATTTAGTTGTGGTGCAGGTATATATGCCTACGTCCAGCAGTGATGATGACGAGGTTGAGGAAATGTATGAGAAGCTGGAAGAATTACTGCGTAAGACAAAGGCTAGTGAGAACATTATTATAATGGGAGACTGGAATGCAGTGATTGGAGAGGGAAAAGAAAGATTTGCAGTAGGAGGGTATGGTCTTGGTATAAGATATTCACGTGGTCAACGCCTTCTCGAATTCTGTGAACAAGAGAGGTTTGTTATAAGTAACAATTGGTTTACCTCACCAAAGAGGCGGAGATATACTTGGAAAAAAAACTGGCTAGGATCAACGTTACCTGATTGACTATAGTCTTGTCATGGAAAGATACAAAAATCAAGTGAAGAAATCCATGGCATATCCGGGTGCTGACATCTGTTCTGATCATTCTCTACTAGTAATGAGTATGGCACTGAAATTTAAACGCAGGATTCAGGGAAAACCAACAATGAAGTGGAATCTTGAAGCAATTAAAAGCGAGCGGACTAAAAAGCAATATCAGGAAGCCACTGATGACAACATATCATCATATGCAAACAACTCACAAACTGTTGATCATTTATGGTCAATAGCCAAATTCTCCATCGAAAAGGCTGCTGAAGACTATGTGGGATTTGTGGAAAGAGTGAATCGCAAACCATGGATCACATAGGACATTCTCTTAAAGATGGACGAAAGAAGAAAATTTAAAAACGGCTCTTCAGAAGTAGGCAGAAATAACTACCGAATGCTAAAGATCCAGATTGATCGACTCTGTCGGGAGAAGAAAATGGAGTGGTGGCAGTCAAAATGCGAAGAGATGGAATTTCTGCAAAAACAAGGAAGAACAGATTTAGCCTACCAAATGATCAGGGAAACTACTAAGAAACAAAAAGGATTCCGCACTAGACAGTTCCATGATACACATGGGAATCCTATATCAGACCTGAATTACAAGAAGGAAAACTGGAGGATGTATGTTGAAGATCTATACGCAGAACCAATTCCATTCGTTTTGCCAACACGTGGCGAGGAAGACAAGTAAATTGCAGAAGATAGAATTATTAGATCAGAGTTCGATGAAGCTCTAAAATCAATATCCATGGGTAAAACATCAGGTATTGACTATGTTCCTGCCGAACTAATCAAGAATAGTGGGGATAGTACACTTGAATGGATATTCAAATTGGTAGCAAGAATTTTCGAAGAAGGTAAATGGCCTCAGGAGTTTTACACCAGCGTCATCATTCCAATTCCAAAGAAGACTGTAGCGGTTGAATGTAGTGACTATCGGACCATTATTTTCATCCCTCATGCATCAAAGATACTTCTGCAGATTTTAAGGAAAAGGATGGAAATATACATCGAACAGTATCTAAACAACTCTCAATTTGGTTTTCGAAAGAATATGCCTACACGTGATGCTATCGGGTTCTTGCGATGTCTTGGAGAATAAGATGTTAAGTGTAAACAGAAACCTTTACGTGTGCTTTGTGGACTTCGAAAAAGCATGTGATAAAGTCAGCTGGCACAAGCTGTTTCCTCTTCTGATTCAAATAGGATGTCCCCGTCGATTAATCAGATTAATATTTGATCTGTATATAAATCAAACTGCTGTTGTTTGGCTTGGAAATGACGTATCAGAACCCGCTAAGATCCGCAAAGGTGTGCGACAAGGTTTTTTGCTGTCCCCTGGACTGTTCAATGCCTTCGCTGAAGCTATAACTAAGTGGTCTTTTAAAGGTTCTAATATGGGAGTGAAAGTTGGTGGAAGACTTAACCAGAATATTAAATTTTCTGATGATCTGGCATTACTTGCAGTAAATCCGCATACATTAACAAACATGTTGCAATGTTTAAATGATACAGCTACAGAATATGGAATGAAAATCAATTTTAAGAAGACCAAGATTCTGGTGATAAGTAAGCATAAACATGAACTAAATATTACCATAAATAAAGAACCAGTACAACAGGTCAGTCGTTTTAAATACCTTGGTCAGATCTTCACAGAAGACCTACGATGTGAATTTGAAATCAGGAGCCGTATAGCCATGGCCAAGCAGGCATTCCGTGAAAAGCATTCTCTAATTTGTCAACGCTCGATGTCCCTCAGCCTTAGAAAGCAACTGGTTAAGACCTACATATGGCCAGTTGCTATGTACTGCAGTGAGACCTGGTCAATGAATAGAGGTGACATTAAACGACTAGAAGTGCTTGAGATGTGGTGTTGGCGCCGAATGGAAAAGATAAGCTGGGTAGAGAAAATGACCAACATAACGGTGCTGGATCGAATAAAGGAAAAACGGCAAATGATCCGCCAGATAAATAGAAGGAGATCCACCAGGCTTGGCCACAGGTTACGAAATGGTGGCCTGATGATCGACATACTAGAAGGCAAAATACCTGGAAAACGCCCTCGCGGGAGGCCACGGAACACTTTCATCAGATCTTTCCTAGATAGCTCTGGCCTACGAAGTTATGAAGTGGTCAAAAGGACAGCACATGACCGAACAACGTGGAAAATACTCATTGTAGGGGCAGACCAGTCGCTTGACAGAAAACCATGATGATGATGATGTATTTATTTAATTAATTAATTAGTTCTTAACTGCTCATGGCAGGCAAGAGTATACAGTGCAGCACAGTCTTGTCTTTTCTAGAGCTACGGCATTACTAATTATCTCGGAGCTTCTTGGCTACCCCTGTCCGGCAGAGCCGATGACGTGTTTCCCTGTCCAGGTAGTCAAGTGATCACGTGCAAGTATTTACGCGCACTATCTCAACTCGGCAAACAGACTTTAGATTTAGGTATTAGGAAGTAATCTTTTGATGTGTAACATCTTTCAGCTCGGATGCTGGATATTTTTAATGTGTAACATCATTCCACTCGGTTGCTGTATATTTTTGTGTGGGGATGATTTTGTAGTAAAAAAAAGGTCGGAAGTGGGATGGAAATTCAACAGAAACAATGAGCGGTGGCGGAGATTGGTACAACGACATACTCTCGGCCATGTGGCTGTGTAATGTAAATCGCATATGGTTTACTTCAAGGTTTGGAGGCCACATTACAGATATTCCTACAATTAATCATCTTCAAACAGTCGTGAAAATATGCATTAAATTATATTCGCTGAAAACGTTTATCATTTATTAACTCTTACCACTTTTGCTGCGTTCTTATTTAATGTAAGCACTTGAGGTCCTGTCGGCCAAAATACAGTACTATTATATCATATTTGCTGAAAGGATTTGTAACTGGAGGTTTACAAGTAGTTATTGCAGAAATAATAGTAATGAGAATTTACCGATGGTAATAACACGAAGGAATCCTTCATGTTACCTGGCACAAGGTAGCACTACGAGTTCATTCTTTAAAAAATGCGAGTAAGTAATATGGAATTATTCGAATAACATGTCAGATGTTACACATCGTATGCGACTACTGTAAGGTTCGTATTTTTTGTTTGTTTTTAAAGCCTTTGTCTGGGGCGTAGCGCTCTATGGAAGTGAAACTTGGACTGTTGGAGCAGCAGTAAAATTACATATTTATACAACAAAGACTGCTCAACAATATACAACAAGAATACAACGATCCCCACTATGATCGCTGATTGACAACAGTGTTGTCATTACTTATCGAATGCCCTAGTATTTGCATTGTATCCCCGCCTTGTCATTGGGTAAGTTTGTGTTGATTGCCTGAAGAGTTACAATCACCAGTTTGTCCCGGCAGCACTGAAACAAATGGCTTGAAAACATTACATTGGATCTCATAAGTCTTCCTTTTAGCTTGCCACGGTGGGTGAATGGTATCGGACTGCCAAGTCCAAGCCTGCAGGTTCGCTCCTGGCCGTGATAAGTGATTTTTGAAAGGCGACAAAAATCACCACACGCATGTCATATGTTGTTGGCATGTTAAAGAACCCATTAAAAACAGTAGGCCGTGTTCATGATGGCAAAATTAATCTCGGGATTTTCCGCCAGCACAAAGTTCCTCCATTCTCTACAAGAAAGCGCTATAGTGTCAAGGAGCTTTTATATCTAACTTCCTTCACTTTCATAGCGCGCCAAAGAACGACGAAATTCAACATGCAAACTACCCTCTGAGTATCAAATAACGAAGCTTGCACCCGGCACCCTAGGCCGTACGATATTATTATTATTATCATCATGAGCTTGACTGGTAGGCATATAGACTTGTACCACTGTGGTGCACGTAGGTTTTGTATTGATTTTTGATACAATAATCCGTTCACTATATTGCTCGTAATATTGCACCCGCTGTCCAAGTTTCCTACTCAATATGAGACCAACCCCTGCTTGGCCATTGTTTGATTTAGTGCTAATGACCCTATAGTCTCCTGACCAAAAGTCCTGTTCTTCCTGCCAGCGCATTTCACTAATTCCAACCAAATCCAACCTCAACCGTTCCATTTCCCTTTCTAAGTTTTCTAACCTTCCACTTCCTAGCAGACTTCCAATATTCCACGCTCCGATCCGTAGAATATCAGATTTCCTCTTTGTCACTTCTGTGATGTGATGCACCTTTAAAGACGAAGAACTGTATACCTGAGGCATATCTTGCGGAACACCAAATATCGACTTCTCAAGTTGAAACAGTGGAACTTGGATAATTCGAACCTCAAGGGACCAGTAAAAAAATTCAAATTATCCAAAAATTCGAATTAAGAAAGTTCTTTGAAAAGGGTAGAGAAAATATACTGAATTACGTTTACATAATGATTTACGTTCAACAAAGCAAATTAACAGACAACTGTACTTTATAAAGACTGTATCGTGAATAACCTCAAAAGTTTCAAATGAAAAATAAAACCTAAATGTACTATTCACCTATTTAACGACAGTAGTTATCCAGCAATCTAGTTAAGTCTTAGATAAATCTACTGTTTTTCAAAATAGTTTGAGATTTTTACCTGTTTCCTACAATTAAGTCTCCCAGCCATCGCAAAAGAATCTAACAAATTGAAGTGACGGAAAACAGAACTATTTACGTCATTTCTACTGTAAACAAGCCGCTTAAGTTCTGTGATGTGGTTTGTTCCTTGGGACTGCACTCGGAACAGTTTTTTCGGGAATTCCTGACTCAACTGTTTGGCTTCCGATGGGCTTTTTACACCAAAACTCCGAATTATCCAAAATATAATTCGAATTAACCACGATTTTTTAGCATTGATTGTATATAAAATGCTAGGGACTAAGAGAAAAATTCAAATTAAAGAAGTTTTCGAATTAGGGAAGTTCGAATTAGCCACGTTCCACTGCACTGGAAGGAAAGGTCAAATAGGAAGGGGTCGAAGAAAGTTTTCCCGAGTGGACAGGATTATCCAGCATCGATAAATTATTCCACATCGTAGTTCATAAGCAAAAGATGCATCATGCATTAACGGATAGGAATCCGAAGAAGAAGAAGAAGAAGATCAGAAATCATAACATGGCGTGAAAAAATTGCTTGTTATTCCTGAATATATCTCAGATGAACCTTAGCTGTAGAGGACAGTCGTCTACAAAATGGTCTGTTAGTTACATCCGGAAGCAAAATTCCAAACTCAAGTAGTACTGCTTACTGCCCAATAGATGGCAGCACATACCAGGGATAAATCTGCACTGGAAAGCGAATGGGGAATATGAAAAAGAAAAAAAAACATCTTGAGCAACGTTTATAGACGGTCCAAGCATTCAACGGATTAAAAAAACAGACGACCTCGGCCGGGTTTGAACCCGCGATATTGAGCATAGAATCTCAGCATGCTACCAACTACGCCATCGAAGCCGCAAAAAATAAGAATAAAGAAATCAGAAATTAAAAATAAGTTGACTAACATACAGGACTATCAGGTACATACTAGGTAGAGTGATGGACGAAGCAACGAGGATATAAAAAGTAGGTTAGCTCAGGCAAGGAAAGCCTTTCTACAGAATAGGAATCTGTCGACATCGAATATAGATTTAGGTATTAGGAAGTCATTTTTGAAGGCCTTGGTCTGGAGCGAGGCGCTCTATGGAAGTGAAACTTGGACTGTTGGTGTAGCAGCAAAGAGGAGAATTGAAGCGTTTGAAATGTGGTGTTACAGGAGAATGATGAAGATCAGATGGGTGGATGGGGTTACAAACGAAGAGGTATTAAGACTAGTGGGAGAGGAGAGATGTTTCTGGCGACTGCTAATGAAGACAAGAGATAGGTTGGTAGGACACATATTAAGACACCCAGGAATAGCAAAATTAGTTATGAAGGAGTACAAGAACTGTAGGGGTAGACCAAGGTTAGAATATGTTAAACAGATTGCCTCGAATAGAGGGTGTGGTAGCTATGTAGAGATGAAACGATTAGCTGAGGACAGGGAGGAATGGAAAGCTGCATCAAACCAGTCAAAAGACTGAAGACTCAAACAGCAACAACTATGCTATTCAAAATCACCTCGGCAAACACTAAAGAATGTAGTTTAATTACGGCTTATACGTACATGTTTCGGTGTTAATTGACACCCTCGTCAGCGTTGATTGAATTAAAATAATCTTAAAAGTAAGTTTACAAAGATACATGGAGAAAATGTATATCCTTACAGAACACTATTAGAAATTTAAATAAAATGAAAGCTCACAAAAATAATTATAAAACATATGAATAAATAAGAATGAATGTAAATGTAACTTAAAGGACTGCTTGTTACTAAATAGTACATTATGCAACGAGCCTATAATGGCGGTAATTAAGACACGAATATGTTTATAAAAAGGAGCGTATGCGGGTTTTATAATTTCCATACGAGTGTCTTAATTACCATTACAGGCGAGTTGCATACGACTGTTTATGTTCGACGATAATTATAATGACTATTTTATGTTCGATCATAAATATTCATAAATATCTGTCGAGATTTCGCCAGTTTTATGTACTGAACAGAGGGTATGAGACGCAGAGAATGCCTTGTATTTGACCATGGCCTCCTCGATTACCCTACTATGACACTAGGCCAGGCAGTGAAATTTAAATTAGAAGGCCGTGGAACTCAGTGCATCTAATCGTCTAATTGGTCAAACAACTGTTTCTTGAGCTCTGATTGGTGGGAGAAACTGTTTCATAATGAAAAATAGTGTTATAATGAGCATCATTATAGTACAGTTTTCTGACATATACTGTAATAGTCAGGGTCGAACATAAATCAATCTTAATGGATACGGAAGTCTGTGTCACATTGATGTGGTCTAACCTTGAAATTTCCAGTAATTAAGCTATATTTTTAGCCTACTTTTCATATTTTTCAAAAATGAGGAAAAAGTAGACTTATGAGATCGATCCGGGAAATGTGTGTGTGTCTGTCTGTCTGTCCCTCTGTCTGTCTATCTGTGTGTGTGTGCCCCCACCCTATTAACTCCTGAACGGCTGCATCAATCGAAACCAAATTTGGTATGATTAAAGATCTATACCTGAATATCTCAAGGCCATATTTGAAAATGATGTCAGTGCTACCAAATCCTGAAAAACCGTAATTGATATTTGAGCTCCATGTTGGATATCTTGGAAGGTACGCATAGGAGCTATTCCAAAATCGGCACATATATAGATGATAATATTTCAGTTTAATTTCCAGGACGCCATACATAGCAGTGTTGCCAACATGATTCTAAGCCTGATGATAGTTCCAATTTTAAAATACATGTAACTTCTATTCTAACAAATGGAGTTCATCCAAAATTGGCACAACAAGAGGTCATAATATTTCAGATTATTTCTGACCAACACATGCATGACACTGTTGCCAACATGATTTTACTCGCGCTGATAAATCCATTGTCTAACTTCATCTAATGTCCATGCTATCCATTGGACTTCAACCAAATTTTGTATTCTGTAACATTAAGAGATGGAGCTAAGTATATGTTCAGACACCAGGGCTGCCAACTGTAGTGCTCCATTAGGCTACATTACACCAGGTATATTTCGAACTAATAACCGACAGCAGTGGCTATGCTCTCTAAAGCGCAGCATTAAGTCATGAGGCCAAGCTCTCTGCAGACTCGGTAGACGCGTCGGTTTGAGCCCCACCGTCGGCCGTCCTTGAAATGTTTTTCCGTGGTTTCCCATTTTCAACACCAGGCAAATGCTGGGACGGTACCTTCTGACAGACCACGGCCGCTTCCTTCCACATCCTTGCCCAGATTCATTGATCTTCATCCATTCCATCTCTCATCCCGGCACGCAGGTTGCCCACGGGCGTCGACTAGAAAGACCTGCACTCGGCCTTTTAGGAGGCCACACAACACACACACAAAAAATCGAACTAATTAGAAATTTCGATATTACCAACTTAATTTCGTCATTATTCTAGATAGGTTGATATATATTAATCATTGGTATGAATCTTACATTTTAGAAAAGTAGGCTCTTTAGTTCGTCTCGGAACTTGTTGTTTAGTGTTTAACAAGTCGGTTTTGAATAACATTAATTATTACCATTGTCATAATGATTAATGTTTAAGCATTTTATCAGGTAGATTACACACACTAGAACACGAATCTGCTGACCACGATTACCCAAGCCCTACAGTAAAGCAATAAGAAGAGTGCCTTCGTTCTAAAGTACATACTTAGACGCTGCTAACGATGAACGGAAGTTCTGTCGAGACCGACGCGACGACGCGATGTAGTCATCATACTGGAGGATGGTTTATTTCCATTGCGCCAAGTCTGCTTATATTCCCCTTCAAATTTGTGTATATTCCTTCGCAGTTTAAAATTAAGATATTCCTTGCTTACTCTCAGTGTCAAGGTCAGGTCTTTCAGCAACTTTAATAGATACACTTCCTTTTCTTCTGGAATGACTAGTCACTGTTATAATAAGTCAAGACATTAACCACATATAGAATACCCACGAGTATCCAATTTGCGGATTAACCGGGCACGTTTTTACCAAATTAAAACTAATTGAGAGAACAGTAGGTCGCCTCCGTAGCGTAGCGGTCAGCATGGTTAGCTGACGCCCCAGAGGTCCTGGGTTCGATTCCCGGCTCTGCCACTAAATTTGAAAAGTGGTATGAGGACTGGAACGGGGTCTACTCAGCCTCGGGTGGCCCAAATGAGATGAGAGGGTTCGTTTCACATCTCAGCCATCCTCGAAGTGGTTTTCCATTGTTTCCCACTTCGTTTTCGGGCAAATGCCGGGATGGTTCCTACTGTAAGGCCACGCCGCCTCTTTCCCCCTTCCTTGCCTATCCATCTTAATCTTCCCCTCCTCCCTTCCCTCATGAGACCCCTGTTCGCTTTGCAGGTGAGGCCGCCTGGGCGAGGGGCTGATCACACCTCACCAGTTGTATCCCCTCCGACCAGATGTTCCCAGCTCTAGGACACTGCCTGGAAAGGCGGTAGAGGTGAGTTCCCTCGCTGAGTCCGTGGGAGCCACCAAACTCGAGGGTAAAATTGACTATGAGAGAACAGTATTCGTTAAAAAACTGTCTGTGTAATTGATACAGTCCTGAAAATTGAATATGTTTGAATTTAATTTACGTACATATTTTTGCAGTGAACCTAGTTCCGCTATTTTTAGTACATATTTTTCCGGTGTAGTCCCAGTATTTTTCGTACATATATTTGCACTTAAATATCTCATGATGATACAATTTTCATTTCTCTCCCTTCTTCCTCTTCTCTTCCCAAACTCTCTTCATCCTTTGACTGTGCTCCTGTTTCCTTTGTTCTGTCCACAATGTTCTTGTCTTCATCATTTCATATGCTTTAAATTTTGTATTCTTATTTTTTTTTCTGAATTCTCCTCTGTCTCCAATCATTCGCCTGCCTTAAGTCTTCCTCTATTTCATGATACCAATTAGTTTTCCTACTTGAGCTGTTTACTACATCAAAGGTCTTCTTTGTAAGTCTGTTGTTGTTCATTCTCTGTATGTGTCCGTAAAAAGTTAGTCTGCGCTTTTTGATCATATGGGTCTGCTGTGTACTCGAATTTATTATTTATTTATTTATTTATTTACTTACTTATTTA
The DNA here is from genome assembly GCA_946902985.2 of Meconema thalassinum. NCBI lineage: Eukaryota > Metazoa > Arthropoda > Insecta > Orthoptera > Tettigoniidae > Meconema > Meconema thalassinum. The sequence continues at coordinate 103,781,369 of OX336397.1, read as the reverse complement.
TTTACTTATTTATTTATTCGTTTTGTTTTTTTTTAGTCGTTTCTTTTCATCAGTATGCCATCTCTGTGTATTTCTCCAAATATTTTTCTGAGAACTTTGTGTTCATTTTTTCCCTTCAGTTTCTATGATTGTTGTCGTTTCTGACGCATATAATGCTTCTGGTAGTACGACTGTTCTGTAGTGTCTAAGTTTGGCCTGTCTTTATACGCTTTTCTTATTATAATGTGATAATAATAATAATAATATCGTATGGCCTCGGGTGCCGGGTGCAAGCTTTGTAATTTGACGCCCAGAGTAGCTTGCATGTCGAATTTCGTTGTTCCTTGAATCACTATGAAAATCAAGGAGGTAAGATAGCTAAGCTCCTTGAACACTATAGCGGTTTCTAGTAGAGAAATGAGGAACTTTGAGTTGGCGGAAACTCCCGAGATTAATTTTGCCATTAAGAACACGGCCTACTGAAATCAAATGGGTTCTTTGACATGCCAACATCGTATGACATGCGTGTCGTATTTTTGCCGCCTTTCAAAAATCACTTACCACGGCCAGGAGCGTACCTGCAATCTTGGGGTTAGTAGACCGACACGCTATCCACTCAACCACCGTGGCAAGCTATTATAATGTGATATGCGAGTTTGTATGCTTTTTGAAGTTATACCATTCGTTCCATGTTAGACGCCTCATTTGATACCCTTATTTGTAGATATTTCTGATTATTATTATTGATTTAAGGCAATTTTTTTGTACATTTGTAATGACCCTTGGCTGTATTGATATCCGATATCGTGTCAGGATGATAACGCTTGCCCCAATCTTCCTATGACCCCTCAGTATTGTGCCCATTTCCGGGTTCAGTATTCAGCCTCATATACTTGGGAGAGTAGCATTCTCCATAAATATTTACTGAAAAATGTACATATATTCTTGTTCCCATTTCTTCAAACGAGTGTAATATTTTAATTTTCAGATGCAAGATGACTTTAGCGCCATCTGGTGCTCACTCCCACAGACTGAGAACACACCCTCATTTACATGTTGGTGGTATGGAACCCATAATCCAATTCATATTTCCGTGCAGCAGGTGTTTTGGGAATTTGAATAAACTCATTTGTTATATGAGATCCCTTATAGATTCATAAGCACGGTCTTGCCAGCGTACAGCTGTGCTATCTTGAATGTGTCGGTATACATTTTCTTGCATTTACTCCAGCTTGCACGATAATAGGGCGGAGCCAATGTTTACACACGATGTTGGCGGTGCGCTATAAGAGGAACAATATCATAGAATGGAAATACATTTGCCAGTGATAGCACAATGTTTGTAGATATCCGTATTGATAGATGCATTCAAAGTTCAAAATATATGCCAATCAAATGAATATATGACGACAGATATGAAAGATACAGGTACTATCCAAGTAGATAGGGAAGACTTGCCACGTGTAACAAAATTTAAATACCAAGGCTGTTTTTTAAGTAAGGGCCGTTTTTTTAAGCCCGTAGATAGTGCGCACGCCGGAACAAGCGTGTACACTACCTCCCAGCATCCTTTGCGAACAAGCAGGCGTCAGTTGCAGTTGTGTAGCTAACCTGTACGCTATACTGTGCTTCTTTACAATGTTGAAGATTATTGATACGCCCGCCGCGTGTGAGATACGATCTGTGATACGTTTTTTGAGTGCAAGAAACATTTCGTCAGCTTTGTGAGGTGTATGGTGATAATGCAATGACGGAAGGTAAAGTGCGAAAATGGGTACGCGAGTTCAAAAGTGGCCGTGAAAATGTTCATGAAGATGAACGCTCAGGTCTGTGATCACAGATGACTTGGTGACTGCAATTGACACGAAAATTCACGAGGACCGAAGATTCATGATAACCACTCTATCAATGGATTTCCCTCAAGTGTGAATTCTTGGTTGTCAGAGCAGGTGGCACACTTTTATGCAGAGCGATTTCAGAACGTAGTTTAAAGGTATGACAAGTGCGTAAATAAACAAGGCAACTATGAAGAAAAATAGAGGAAGATCTGTTAACCTAAAAATGAATGTGGTTTCAAAATAAAATATTCGGTTAATAAAAAAAAATGGCACTTACTTAAAAAACAACCCTCGCATCTAGGCTCTATGTTCACTAATGTTGGAAGTATTGTAGAAGAGGTCAATACGAGAATCAGTGCAGCTTGGATGAAGTGGTGAACGAAACTGGACTCACCTGCGATCGAAGGTCTATCGTAATGTCATCCGTCCTGACGCATTGTAGGGATGTGAGTGTTGTCCAACAACAACAACAGTGACAGACCAAGATGTTGCGATGGACAGTGGATGTCACAAAATTGTATCATGTTTCCAATGACAACATGAGGAAACGGTTTGGGGTTGCACCAATCAGTGACAAGACAAGATGTCACCATTTGTTTTTGTCTGCGAAGCTACGGTGGCATGAGATCTGAAGAACCAACACCTTCATCCTGATATGGCCCGAGACAAAAACAAATGGTGACAACGTATCCATATAGTGGACCCTGCAGTTAGGCGGGACAAACGCTCAGGAAGAAGAAGAATATTAACACAAATATATCTATTATATAATGTACATGTCTCGACCGGGCATTGAGGTCTCCTTCAGCTCAATTAAGAATGAAATAACACACTAGACATGTACTTAAGTCTAATTTTTGTTTGATAAGAAAAAAAATGTGATAAATTGTTATTAAAAGAATGAAACTAAATAATAACAAGCAGTTCCGTGAAGAACTAAAGCCTATTTTCATATATCCTACTTATGTTAATTGTCATTATCAACATAAAAAATTTCAGTTTGATTGCTGTAATAGATTCGTAGATATTGAGAACCGACTAAATATTGCGGATGGTCGCCATGTTGGATATTTTATATATGTAGGTCTTAGAGTTATGTACTGTTACATGAAGATTATTGTGTACGTGTGGTATTCAAACTTCAATCGCATGATTAGGACACAAGAAGTAAAAACGAGATTTTGAAATTTCACACAGCTGCCATCTTGTGGTTATGGAAACAATTGAAAAAATTAGATGTCAGTGGATTAACATTTGTATCAGGATTTACTGTACCAAGTGTCACTGCACTCGGATGGTTAAATTGCGAGAAAAGACCATGTGAATATTTATATTTCGCGTCGCCGCCATGTTGGATTTGTGATCACCAGGTTATTGAAAGTCCTATAGGTAAACTTATGTGCACAGCCCCTATGATCATTAACAAAATCAGTTTGAGTGTTGTAATAGATTCGTAGATATTTAGATCCATCTAAATATTTCGGATGGTTGCCATGTTGGATTGCTATATGTATAGGCCATAGAGTCATGTACCATTAAAGGAAAATTATTGCGTAGGTTTATTATTCAAACTTTCACTTCGATCGCAAGATTACGACACAAGACATAAAAACTTAACTTTTAAATTCGCACAGCCACCATCTTGAGGTTATGTAAACATTTGAACGAAGTTAGATGTCGGTGCATTAAAATGTGAATAATCATGTACTGTACCAAGTTTTATTGCGTTTGGTTGGTTAAATCACGAGAAATGACTATTTAAAAGTCGCAAATTCGCTTGGCCGCCATGTTAGTTTCGTAGTTATTAGGTTTTCGAAAGTCACATATGTGAACTTCCAGTAGTGTCCTTTATCTCCGTACACAATTTCAGGGTGATACCGGTAATAGTTTCAGAGATATAGAATGCCGGTGAAATATTTCGCACATCCGCTATATTGAGGTTATGTAAACAATTGAACGAAGTTAGATGTCGGTGCATTACAATGTGTATAAACGTATACTGTACCAAGTTTCATTGCGTTTGGTTGGTTACATCGCGAGAAACATCTATTTAAAAGTCGCAACTTCGCTTGGCCGCCATGTTGGTTTTGTAGTTACCAGGTTTTCAAAAGTCACATAGGTGAACTTCTAGTAGTTCCCTTTATCACCGTAAAATATTTCAGGGTGATATCGGCAATAGTTTCGGAGATATTGAATGCTGGTGAAGTATTTCGCACAGCCACCATGTTGGATTGGTGAGACGTAACAAAATGTGAAGGGCACGGTTGGAGTCGTCCGGAATAGTGCTATGAACTTACGGAGTTTCATTGAAATTGCTCCAGCCATTTAGAAGTTATTAGGGAGGGAGCACACACCATCACATACACCATCACACAAACCATCACACACACACGCAGACACACGGACAAAAGGTGATCACATAAGCCTATTTTTTTATAAATGAAAATAGGCTAAATTTGGATATCTTTGCAAATGTAATATTAATTGTAAATAAAATAATATATAATATTGGACTTCACATTAATGTTTTTCAAAATACAGATAGAAAAACTAGAAATGTTGTAATAGTAAGTGGAAATAAATATTGCCTTTATATAAAATATTCACATGGAAAATTGAATCTATATATATAAAAATCAATGTTACGTGATAGTTTGTCTGTGGGTGTGTATGTCTCCTATGCGTTCATATACCATTCATCCGATTACGATGAAACTTGGGTGAAATGTTGAGTACACTCCAAGGAAGGTTTCTGGCTTAGTAAATCCATCTTGCAATGGGTAGCGCATGAGTAGATTCAACAAATGAGCGACGGCGTGCGGTGTGTTTCAACAAAGTCCCGTATGCGTTCATATAGCATTCGTCTGACAGCGATGGAACTCGGATGAGATATTGAGTACACGCCAAGGAAGGATTCTGGCTTAGTAAATCTACTATACAATAGGTAGCGCACGAGTAAATTCAACAAATGAGTGACGAAGCGTTTCAAAATAGACCCGTATGCGTTCATATACCATACATCAGATAGCGATGAAAATTGGGTGAGATGTTGAGTATACTCCAAGAATGGTTTCTGGCTTAGTAAATCCACTTAACAATAGGTAGCGCACGAGTAGATTCAACAAATGAGCGACGACGCGCGAAGCGCTTCAAAAAGTTCCGTATGCGTTCATATACCATTCGTCCGATAGCGATGAAACTTGGTTGAGATATTGAGTACACTCCAAGGAAGGATTCTGGCTTAGTAAATCCACGATACAGTAGGTAGCGCACGAGTAAATTCAACAAATGAGCGGCGACGCACCAAGCGTTTCAACAAAGACCCGTATGCGTTCATATACCATCCGTCAGAAGATGAAAATTGGGTGAGATGTTGAGTACACTCCAAGGGAGGTTTCTAGCTTAGTAAATCCATTTTACAATAGGCAGCGCACGAGTAGATTCAGCAAATGAATGACGGCACGCGAATCGTATAAGTAAAATCCCTTATGCGTTCATATGCCACTCATCCGATTGCAATGCAACTTGGGTGAGTTGTTGTGCACACTGCAGGGAAGGTTTCTGACTTAGTAAATACATTGTTCAATAGGAAGCGCACGGGTAGATTCAATAAATGAGTGTCGGCGAGCGAATCGTGTAAATAAAATCACGTATACGTTCATATACCATTCATCCGATCGCGATGAAACTTGAGCGAGTTATTGTGTACACTGCAGGGAACGTTTATGTTTTTGTAAGTCCATTGTATAATAGGTAGATAGCACACGAGTAGTTTCAACAAATGAGTGACGGCGCGCGAATAATTTCAACAAAGTTCCATCTGCGTTCATATAGGCCTACCATTCATCCGATTGCGATGACATTTGAGTGAGTTATTGTGTATAATGCAGGGAACGTTTATGATTTAGTAAATGCATTGTGCAATAGGTAGCGCACGAGTTGATTCAACAAATGAGTGATGGCGCGCAAATCGTTTAAACATAATCCTGTATGCTTTCATATGCCATTCATCCGATTGCGTTGAAACGTTGATGCTTTGTTGTGTACACGCCAGAAAAGGTTTTTGACTTAGTAAATCCATTTTACATTAGGTAGCACACGAGTAGATGCAACAAATGAGTGACGACGCGCGAAGGGTTTCAACAAAGTTCCATCTTCATTCATATACCATTCATCCGATTGCGATGAAGCTTTGTTGAGTTGTTGTGCACGCTCCCACGAATGTTTCTAAATTGGTAAATCCATTTTACGATAGCTTAGAGGCAGTTAACGGAAATTGAACAAAATATTGTGTATCCTAGAGCTTTTCAAGGAACAAAATTACAACGCCAACACTTTCTTTGGTTGGCATTGCAAGGCATGCCGGGTACAGCTTGTATATATATATAAATCAATGTAACGTGATAGTTTGTCTGTGGGTGGGTATGTATGTCTCCTATGCGTTCATATACCATTCTTCCGATTGCGATGAAACTTGGGTGAGATGTTGAGTACACTCCAAGGAAGGTTTCTGACTTAGTAAATCCATTTTACAATAGGTAGCGCACGCGTAGATTCAACAAATGAGTGACGATGCGCGAAGCGTTTCAAACAAGTCCCGTATGTGTTCATATACCATTCGTCCGATAGCGATGAAACTTGGGTGAGATGTTGTATACACTTACGTGAAGGTTTCAAAATTAGTGAATACATTTCACAGTAGATAGCGCACGAGTAGATTCAACAAATGAGCGACGACACGCAAAGTGTTTCAAAAAAGTCCCGTATGCATTCATATACCATTCGTCCGATAGCTATGAAACTTGCGTAAAATGTTGTGTACACTTCAGGGAAATTTTCTGGCTTAGTAAATCCACTTTACAATAGGCAGCGCACGAGTAGATTCAACAAATGAGCTACGACGCGCGAAGCATTTCAACAAAGTCACGTATGCGTTCATATACCATTCGTCCGATAGCGCTGAAACTTGGGTGAGATGTTGTGTACATTCCAGGGAAGGTTTCTGGCTTAGTACGTACATTTTACAATAGGTATCGCACCAGTAGATTCAACAAATGAGCGATGACACGCGACGCGTTTCAACAAAGTCCCGTATAAAGTCATATACCTGTCGTCTGATAGTGATAAATGTTTGGTGAATTGTTGTGTACACTCCAGGAAAGGTTTCTGGCTAAGTAAATCCATTTTACAATACGAAGCGCACGTTTATATTCAACAAATGAGTGACTACGCGCGAAGCGTTTCGACAACGTCCTGTATACGTTCACATACCATTCATCCGATTGCGATGAAACTTGGGTGAGATGTTGTGTACACTCCAGGGAAGGTTTCTGGCTTAGTACATACATTTTACAATAGGTATCGCACCAGTAGATTCAACAAATGAGCGATGACACGCGACGCGTTTCAACAAAGTCCCGTATAAAGTCATATACCAGTCGTCTGATAGTGATAAATGTTTGGTGAATTGTTGTGTACACTCCAGGAAAGGTTTCTGGCTAAGTAAATCCATTTTACAATACGAAGTGCACGTTTATATTCAACAAATGAGTGACTACGCGCGAAGCGTTTCGACAACGTCCTGTATACGTTCACATACCATTCATCCGATTGCGATGAAACTTGGGTGAGATGTTGTGTACACGTCATGGAGAATTTCTGGCTTAGTAAATCCACTATACAATATGCAGCGCACAAGTTGATTCAACAAATGAGGGACGACGCGCGAAGCGTTTCAACAAAGTCCCGTATGAGTTCATATACCATTCTGCCGTTAGCGGTGAAACTTGGGTGAAATATGGTGGACACTCCAAGGAAGGTTTCTGGCTTAGTAAATACATTTCACAGTAGGTAGCACACTAGTAGATTCGACAAATGAACGACGACATGCAGAGCGTTTCAATACAGTCCCCTATGTCTTCATATCCCATTAGTCCGATAGCGATGAAACTTGGGTGCGATGTTGTGGACACTTACGTGACGGTTTCTAACTTAGTAAATACATTGTACAGTAGGTAGCGCACGAGTAGATTCAACAAATGAGTGACGGAGCGCGAATCGTTTAAACAAAATCAGGTATGCGGTCATATACTATTCATCCGATTGCGATGAAACATTGATCAGTTATTGTGTACCCGCCAGGGAAGGGGACTTAGTAAATCCATTTCTCAATAAGTAGCGCAAGAGTAGATGCAACAAATGGGTACGACGCGCGAAGCGTTTCAACAAAATCCCCTATTGCGTTCATATAACATTCTTCGATTGCGATGAAACCTTGATGAGTTATTGTGTACACGCCAGGGAAGGACTTCGACTTAGTAATACATTTCTCAATAGGTAGCGCACGAGTAGATTCAACACATGAGTGACAGCGCACGAATCGTTTAAACAAAACCCCGTATACGTGCATATACAATTCATCCGATTGCGATGAATCATTGATGAGTTATTGTGTACACGCCAGGGAAGGGTTTTGACTTAGTAAATCCATTTCACAACAGGTAGCGTACGAGTAGATTCAACAAATGAGTGACAGCGATGAAACTTTTGAAAGTTGTTGTGCACGCTTCCACGAATGGTTCTAAATTAGAAAATCCATTTTACGATAGCTTAGAGGCAGTTAACATGTTGTGTATCCAAAAGCACTTCAAGAAACAGAGTTTCAACGCTAACACTTTCTTTGATTGGCATTGCAACGCATGCCGGGTAAAGCTTGTAATTTATAAAAAACAAGGGCCGAATATCAACAAATATTTTAAATGAGATGCCTGAAATGAGTAAAACTACTCGTAGATCTTCTTCCGAAGTATGGAGTGTGAATTTTGTTTCAGGTGCCAATCAGTTAGTGCGTCGTTTAAATTGTCAACCGTGTTGTATAGTTGGAAGCATCAATAGGAAGACTAATTGACATAAGCTCGTGAGTGAATGACAATATATATATTTATTTATACGGTATATAGATAAGTGGCAATTTTGAATTTAACCAAGTGTTTTGTATTAGAAAATGGGACTCTTGTAATAAAAATAAAAAAATGTGTATCAATAATTCTTCGTACGCAGTAAACAATATACGGGTAAGAATCTTCTCTAACAAAACATATGTAAATTCTTCATATAACGTTCCATCGAACAGTCATCTTAAGTAATTAAAAAATAAATTCCACTCGAAAGTACAATCCCAAAAGGAGACTTTCTCCCACAAAAACATTATACTTAATGCATTGTGGGAGAAATTACTTACTTCAACTAAGTATTTAATTATATTTATCTAGAATTAAGTATTTAATTAAATAACCAAATTTAAAAAATAATAGCCATCTCACATCGGAGTGAAAGGAGCCCAATAGGGCACCAGACTCCTAGCATTTTCAATCGCCACTTGGCGATATATGACTGAAAGAGAGTACTACTATTTATATTATACTTTTATAACCTATCTAATGTCACATCTGTACAGATCAATGAGGTTCAAAATACACTGTATCAAAGGAGAAGAGTTTCTGAAGTTTCTGATATATTGTCTAACAAATAAACTGGATGGAATCACTTCTTCTTGCCATGCCGTCTTCTACACTCCAGCTTACCTGCATTCTCAGTTTCACCGCCACTCATAAGAGCATAGTCGTGGACCACGGTCAAAATACGACACTCTCATGCTGATACCCAGGCACCGCACATTACTCTATACCAACTCCTTCGTTGTTGCTACTGCACGACTGTGGAACAATCTGCCTCGCTCTGTCAGAGAAGCAACCCCGTCCAGCTTCAAGCAGCGTTGCCAGAAGTACATAATCACTGTCTGTCTGTCTATCTGTAAGGTGGACAGCCTGAGGGCTGGTTGGATACTCAAAAAGTACCGCCGTTAGGTTATGTGGGTTGATACCCACAAAACCTCAAGTGAGGCGTACTAGGCAAGAAGAGGAGTGAGGTAGTTTGCCATTGCTTTCCTCACTGAGTCAGTATAGCAGTACTAACACTATGAGTAGAACCTTTCACAGCATCCACAGGCTCTGACTGTGCCCTGAATGTCATTACTAAGCACCACCCATACCTCAGTAGCTTCCATATAATCACAGCCATAAGTGAGACTGAGTCATTGGTGAAAAGCTACATTTTACTATAGTCTGTGCCAAAAGACAAATTCAAATGTACTGCATTCATCAACAGATGGCAAACAGGCCAACATAATCACTAAGTAAATGAAAGTTGAACTCAACACTTTGAAGACATGAATTCTTATGTCATATTACCGATATTCAATCTTTCCAATTCACGCTAACTCTCTATTTTGACATCTAAATAACCTTCTTCATCCATTCAAATACACTGCATATTTAATCTTGCTCATAAGTCAGTTCCTCCAGGGGCCCACGACTAGTGGGACGTGGGTTGGCGACCACGGGGCCCCAATTGAGTTCGACATTACTTGCACTTAACTTGTGCCGGGCTCCTCTCTGTCATATTTCCTATCGACCACCCTTGGTCAACTCTTGTTCTTTTCCGACCCCGAAGGTATTAGGGTATCCGAGGCCTAGGGAGTCTTTCACTTTCCAGCCTTAATAGACCCTGGTCTCATTTTACCTGATCCCTTCGAGGGGTCAGACCTCTTCTGTTCTCTTCCTATCTCCTGCCTTCTGCTCAAGGCCCTTAAGGAGACAGGGTGTGTGTAGTCCCACCACTTCGGGTGCTCCCTCGATAGTGCTACACCCTCAAGGGCTCACGGCTGGTGAGTTCAAGAAAACGACACTGGAACTCAGGAATCTCTTGGGACCAATAACCTCCGTGGCCACCAGCGTTGAATATCTGAGGTTTTGCACGGGTTAGTATTCTAGTGTGTCACCATGTGACCCATATCCTAGCATTTTAGTTCCTTTTAGGACTGGCAAGGGAACACTATGAGTACATACGATCCCAAGATAAGTAAGGGATGGCGATGTGGTCCTCAAGAGACCATGCCTGATAGCCTGCGCTCCCCAGTGTGGATGCTGACAGAGACGTAATCAAGATGAATGATGCACAAGTGTATAGACATCTTCTGTTCTCATGAGTGACATTACTTTGCAACATCTTCTTCAAGACGCGGAGATTCTCAGGGTAAGTTAATTCTGCCTACCAGTGAGCCCATGCGAAGCAGAAAAGGAATCTGTTGACATCGATTATAGATTAGTTTTAGAAAGTCATTTTTTGAAAGCCTTTGTCTGGAGCGTGGCACTCTATGGAGGTGAAACTAGGAATTTTTGGTACAGCAGAAAAGAATAGAAGCGTTTAAAATGTGGTGTTACAGGAGAATGATGAAGCCGAGGTGAACAGCGAAAATCGAAACACATACACTCTTCTCTGAAGCCTTAACTCGACACGACTCGACAGTTTGATGCTGGCCGAAGCTGGGGTGATAGGCTCGCTTGTTAGCTCGTAAACTTGCTCCGAAGCTAGCAATTGAAATTTCCACTGAATGGAGATTGTTGGAGGAAATGAAAACGCAAAAACACTTATAGTGGGCGATGTATTAAAGATATAGATATCTTGTAAGATACTTTTTTGTTGAACTTTGAATGCTGAACAATTCTTATACGCATAGTATATAGATATTTTTAACAGTTTAGCCAGCGAAATCTTAAAAGGCGCACCTACGGCAGGTGTTTCTTTAACTCGATTCACTGAATCGTTTATGCTCGGCTTCCCTTGGTCATAAATGAATTTTATTGTACAGAAACCTTCCTCGAAGAATCCTTTAGAGAATAGTGAACACCGCTTCAATATCCATCCAGTGGTTCTCGAGGTTACGCGTTACATCCAAGACTCGGGGGCTTTGTTTTATACTAAGTAGTGATTGCTCATTCGGTCGAAACGCGCAATCCTATATTGCCCCATCATAATAGCGATAATTAACAAATACATTTTTTTTTCAGGAGTTCACCATTCTGTGAAGGATACCCCGAGGATAATTTCTGTAGAAAATAATTTATTTATGATCACAGGAAGCCGAGAAGTAACGATTTCAGTGGAAAAGTCGAAAAAAATACCTGGCATCCGAGCGCTTTGTAAGCTTACGCTGAGCAAACCGTTAAAAATATCTAAATACTATGAGTGTAAGAATTGTTCAGCATGAAAAGTTCTACAAAAAAGTCCGCGAGAGCATATGTCTATCTTCAATACATCGCCCACTATAAGTGTTTTTACGTTTTAATTTCATCCAACCATGTCCATTCAACTACTGAGGCGACAGTTTACGAGCTAGGTAAGGGCGAGTCTATCATCCTTGTTACAGCCTAGCTAGCGGGCGAACCTATTGCCCCAGATACAGCCAGCAGCAAACCGTTGAGTCGTGATGAATTAAGACTTCTGAGAAGGGTGGTTGTGTTTGGAGTTTCCCTGGAAGTGCAACTCGTGTTTTCTTCATTTCACCAGTGAAACACAGTCAAGTTAAGATTGGACAGAAGGGGGATTTGAGTTTCATTTACCTGGCCATTTCCTGGAAGTGCAACTCTCATTTCGCCTGTGAACTTTTCGTTCCACAAAATTCACAGTTAATTTAAGATTGGACGGAAGGGGGATTATATTATATTAAATTATGCTGATTGGCGTATAATCTCCACTTAGTAAAAAACAAACTCCCCGATTCTTTGATGTCACGGCTAATCTCGAGAACCATGGCATGGATTTTGATGCGGTTTTCACCATTCTGTAAAGGAATACTCGAGGAAGGTTTTTGTAGGAAATAATTTATTTATGACCAAAGGAAGTCAAGCACGAACGATTTCAGTAAAAAGTTCGAAAAATACTGGCGTCCGTGCACTTTTTAAGCTTACGCAGGGTAAACCGTTAAAAATATCTATATACTATGAGTGTAAGAATCGATCAGCATGAAAAGTTCTACATAAAAGCCCGAGAGAGTATATCTCTATCTTCAATACATCGCCGACTATAAGTGTTTTTACGTTTTCATTTCTTCCAACAATCTCCATTCAGTTACTGAGGTGACAGTTTACGAGCTAGCTAGGGGTGAGTCGATCACCCCAGTTACAGCTTACCTAGCGGACGAGCTTATTGCTCCAGATACAGCCAGCAGCAAACTGTCGAGTCGTGTTGAGTTAAAAACTTTAGAGAAGAGTGGTTGTGTTTGGAGTTTCCTGGAAGTGCAATTCGGCTTTTCTTCATTTCGCCTGTGAACTTTTCGTTCCGCAAAATTCACAGTCAAGTTAAGATTGGACGGAAGGAGGATTTGTGTTTCATGCACCTCGCCATTCTTAAATTACGTCTGACAAGAATTTGTTGCAGTCTTTCAAAAAAAAAAAGAAATCCCCCCGTTTTCATCCGCATGGTCCGAATTTGCCCATTAACGAAATCGACCGAGATTTTAAAGATGTATATTATTTAAAGTATTCAAAGTGATTAGTGAAAAATCGCGGTAATTATCGAGTCCACAAAAAAGTGATATACATACATATTGTATATAAATTATATATAAACTTTTGAACTAACTGTGGTTTTGGGGTCGGGGGGATGTGAAACACGAAGATATTTCGAAATTTTCTGGAAGTTGTTAGGTGATACCCATTGGAATAGGTAGCTATTTAGTGAAATCTACCTAAAACTAGCATAAACTAAAGATTTCTTGGGAGTTAGAGACAATGGGAGAATATTTGTTTTGAATATTTCTAGAAATGGAGGGACGATGAACACTTTATCGCCAGTGGATGGAAATATCGGATTGGATGACAATTTTAAAAAAAGGTATTTGTATGAGATAACGAATAGTTTCATCTTGTCTGTAGAAATGGAACTGACAGTCCGTATTGGAGGATGGAGTCGTTTGAGGAAATATATATTCAGTGGCCTCATGCATACGTAAAATGCTTCAAGTTACTGTAGTAAAAATATGTTGAGAATTTCCATGAATACAGATGACTATCTCGATCCTGCAAGTCATCCAATCAAATCCGACTGCAGGTACTGATTCCCTCTAGGTTTTCTCTTTGTGTATTTTTCTCCAATTATATAGATGATGAATAAAAGCTGTGTCGTTACGGTCAACGACCCTGGACGATAGCCTCTTGAGATTTCTCTCATCTCGTACGTGTGCAGGTTGGCTTATTCTTCCAAATATCTGCTAGAAGTCTCCTCAACAATCCGGTGATTCCCCGTGAACTCGGTGGCAGAGAAACTTATACATTTCTGTTTTATAATAATGAAAATATTTTTCAAATGACACTAAGTGCAAAAACACGTGTTTTGAACAGCTCTGTTATATTTCAAAGTACATTTTTAGCATATTTTCATTTTATGAATGGGGCCGATAACCTGGATGTTTGGCCCCTTAAAACAACAATTATCATAATCATCATTATTTTATGAAAATGTGGGTATGTGTGTGTGTCCCTAATAATTTATAGACGGCTGGAGAGATTTCAACAAAACTTGGTAAGGTCATAGCACTATTATGGCCGACCCCGACCGCCCCCTTCAAATTTTATTACGTCCCACCAATCCAAAATGGCGGCAGTGCGAAATATTGCACCGGCATTCCATATCTCCGAAACTATAACTGATATCACCTTGAAATTTTGTACGGTGATAAATGGCACTACTGCAAGTTCGCCTATAGTACTTCCAAAAACCTGTTATCTACAAGACGAACATGGCGGCCACGCGAAGTTGAAACATTTAAATAGATCTTTTTTGCGATTTAACCATCCAAACGCAGTGAAACTTTGTGCAGCAAATGTTTAAATACATTGTAATGCAATGGCATCTAATTTAGATCAATTGTTACATAATCTCAAAATGACGGCTGTGCTAAATATTTCACCGGCATTCTATATCTCCGAAACTATAACTGATATCACCCTGAAATTTTGTACGGTGATAAAGGGTACTACTAGACACTCAGCTATGAGATTTTCAAAAATCTGTAGAATACAGAACGAACATGGCGGCCAAGCGAAGGTGAGACATTTTAAAAGATTTTTCTCGCGATTTAACCATCTGAGCGCAGTTAAATATGGTACAGTAAATATTTATACACATTGTAATGCACTGGCGTCTAATTTAGTTCAATTGTTCACATAACCTAAAGATGGTGGCTGTGCGCATTTTTAAAATTAAGTTTTTATTTCTCGTGTATTAATCATGCGATCGAAGTGAAAGTTTAGCCTACTTTTCACATTTTGCAAAAATGAGGAAAAAGTAGACATGAGATCGGGCAAATGTGTGTCTGTCTGTCTGTCTGTCCTTCTGTCTGTCTGTCTGTCTGTCTAGCTGTGTGTGTGTGTCCCCTATCAAATCCTAAACGGCTGCAGCTATCGAAACAAAATTTGGTAGGAGTAAAGATCTATACCTGAATATGTCACGGCCATATTTGAAAATGATGTCAGTGCTACCATCTGCTGAAAAATCGCAATTGAAATTTGAGCTCCATGTTGGATATCATCGAAGGTATGAACGGGAGCTATTTCAAAATTGGCACACGTATAGATAATAATATTGCAGTTTAATTTCCAGGAGGCCATACATCGCAGTGTTGCCAAAATGTTTATAAGCCTGCTGATAGGTCCAAATTTTAAATGCATATACCTTCTACACAATCAATTGGATTTCAACCAAATTTCGTATGTGCTATGTGCATATAAACAGATATGACTGAACATATTCTTAAGATCCACCAGGGCTGCCAACTGTTAATAAATGCTCTCAATTTATTTTATCCAAATACCAATATATCAGAAAGTATGCAAGCCGACAGCTTTAAACTATGCACACGTATAGTACCTGACATTCTATATTAATTTGGAGTAACTTATATGCGTCAGTGCTACCAACATGATTCTAAGCCTGCTGAGAGGTCCAAATTTAAATACATCTAACTTCTATACTATCATTTGGATTTCAACCAAATTTCGTGTGTGCTATGTGTACCATAACAGATATGTCTTTGCCGATTCTTAAGAGTAACCAGGGCTGCCAACTGTCAATAAATGCTGTCTCTATTTTTGTTACCCTAATATCAATATATCAGAAAGTATGCAAGCCAATAGCTCTAAACTTTGCACACATATAGTACCTGGCATTCTAGATTAATATGGAGTAACTAATATACGTCAGTGCTGCCTACATGATTCTAAGCCTGCTGATAGGTCCAATTTTAAAATGCATGTAACTTCTATACTAACTAATGTATTTCATTCAAAATTGACACAACAATAGATCATATTATTTCAGATTATTTCTGACCAATACATGTATGTCATTGTTGCCAACATGATTTTACGCGCGCTGTTAGATCCAATGTTTAACTGCATGTTACGTCCATGCTATCCATTGGACTTCAAACAAGTTTTGTATTCTGTACCTTAAGAGATTGAACTAAGAATATATTCAGTCACCAGGGCTGCCAACTGTAGTTCTCTATTAGGCTACAATATGCCAGGTATACAGTATTTCGAACTAATTAGAAATTTCGATATTACCAACTTCATTTCGTCATTATTCTAGATAGATCCATATAGATTAATCATTGGCATGAATCTTAAATTTTAAGAAAAGTAGGCTCTTTAGTTCGTCACGGAACTTCTTGTTTTATATTTCTTTCAACTAACTGAACAAACGAATAATCTCCGCAGAAAAACACAACAGATACTCACTTCCTCTAACCAAGCACCTACACAATAATCTCCATGGATAAACAAAACAAATATAAAATCTTCCAGCATGGACTCATAACAAGAAGTCAAAGATATATATAAAAACATGGAATAAGAAAAAAAAAACAAAACAACACAAAAAAAGAACATAGAAAACGCATAGAGATCTTAAAATCAGATAGTGTCTCAAAGAACATTGTAACCACATGTTACAAACTCTTGGTGTGCATGACTTGTCAGTTCAGTGTGTCTCACCAAGCTGCCGATACGTAAGAAGCGACTGGATAATACACAAAATATTAAAAAGTGGAATCATAAAATTAAAAAGCAGAAAGTAGCAAGATTCAGCGACGAACCTGGAATGAGTCGGCAACAAGGTGTTGTTGTTGTTGTTGTTGTTTGAGTCTTCAGTTTTTGACTGGTTTGATGGAGCTCTCTATGCTTCCCTGTCCTGAGCTAATCGTGTTATCTCAGTTATCACACACTGCATCCGTGGCAATCTGTTTAACATATTCTAACCTTGGTCTACCCCTACATCTCTTGTCTTCGACCCCTCCTTCCATAACTAAGCTTGCTATTCCTGGGTGTCTTATGAAGTTTCCTACCAACCTATCTCTTCACTTCATTACTAATTGTCAAAAACATCTCTCCTCACTCACTCGTCTTAATACCTCTTCATTCGTATAACCCTATCTACCCAACTGATCTTAATCATTCTCCTGTAACACCACATTTCAAACGCTTCAATTCTCCTATTTTCTGCTGCGCCAATAGTCCCACTTTCATTTCCATAGAGCGCCACGCTTTAGACATTGGCTTCCAAATTGACATCCTAATACCTAAATCGATACTCGAAGTCAACAGATTTCTCTTCTGTAGAAATGCTTTCCTCGCCTGATCCAACCTACTTTTTAAATCCTCCTTGCTTCGTCCATCACTGGTTATGTCTCTTCCTAAGTAACAGAAGTCTCCTACTTACTTCAGCTTTTCACCTGCCAATTTAATGTCCATAGGGGTTTCTGATTTATTTCGACTGCATTCCAATATTTTTGTTTTACATTAAATGTAAATTAAATTTTATTATGCGGCTTCGGTGGCGTAGTTGGTAGCATGGTGAGCTTCTATGCCTAAGATCGCGGGTTCAAGCCTGGTCGAAGTACCTTTCTTCGGAGGGGAAGTAAAGCTGGCGATCCCATGTCATAGATTTATGGCATGAAAAAGAACCTACCATTAACTACACTTGTGTGAAGCCAAAATGTGTAGGTAAGAATTGATAACGCTCTATTAGTTCCAACTTTCCCCGCTGAGTGCTGACTGCGATGCAATCTGGCAACCAAGTCCGCAAGCTACGTGGAAATCACTAGAGGCGAGGTCCGGACTGTAATGTGGATGGTCCAGACTCACCCAGTGAAATGACACGAGCTTCTTGGCGGTTCTGGTTGCCACATGCGGTCTCGCGTTGTCTTCTTAGGACATACAGACATATTTATCATCCAGTCAAAGCTGGTCTGATTCTTACTAAAAGTTAACTGTGGCACATTATAAAAGTTAACCCATTATGGGATAGTGGTCTCTATATTAACCACCTGTCATAAGGACAGTTTATGCTTTCAAAGATGCTGATAGTTGAATCTTTAAGCCAAATTTCGGTGAATTTTCAAGCCGAAGTGCTAGTATTTCTAAGAATCAAATATACCTACGTATCTACTTGACGTAATATGCTGGGTATTTTTTTATTTAAAAGAAAAAGATTAACAATTATAGTGTAAAAATAAAATATAAATATAGAAATAAAAATCATAAACATAAAATTACAATAATGAAAGAAATATAACAATTAAAATAATAAACATAACTATAAAAGAATTATGAAAATTATTGTAAAAAACAATTCGAAATTATTTAATTAATTCAATAAAAATATCAAAATCTCTGCTTAGTACAAAACAAAGTCCCCGATTGTTGGATGTTACGGGTAACCTCGAGAACCACTGAATGGATTTTGATGCGGTTTTCACCATTCTGTAAAGGATATCTCGAGGATGATTTCTGTAGAAAATAATTTATTTATGATCAAAGGAAGCCGAGCAGTAACGATTTCAGTGGAAAAGTCGAAACAAATACCTGGTGTCCGAGCGCTTTGTAACCTTATGCTGGGAAAACCGTTAAAAATATCTAAATACTATGAGTGTAAGAATTGTTCATCATGAAAAGTTCTACAAAAAAGTCCGTGAGAGCATATCCTTATCTTCAATACATCGCACACTATATGTGTTTTTACGTTTTAATTTCTTCCAACCATGTCCATTCAACTACTGAGGCGACAGTTTACGAGCTAGCTAAGGGCGAGTCTATCATCCCTGTTACAGCTAGCTAGCGGGCGAACCTATTGCCCCAGGCACAGCCAGCAGCAAACCGTTGAGTCGTGTTGAGTTAAGACTTCTGAGAAGGGTGGTTGTGTTTGGAGTTTCCCTGGAAGTGCAACTCGAGTTTTCGTCATTTCGCCTGTGAAACAAAGTCAAGTTAAGATTGGACGGAAGGGGGATTTGTGTTTTATGCACCTCGCCATTCTTAAATTACGTCTGACAAGAATTTGTTGCACATGCATCTCCATGATAATTTAATTAACAGTCCAGTCAGTGATTTTAACCCATCGTGCCGAGACGTAAAACGGTTATTGGTCGTTGTTCATTGACATTGGAAAAAGAAAGCGCTTATCACGTAATGCACTCATAACTGTTCCCGGGCGAAGCCGGGTCGGGTTGCTGGTTATTAATAATTATAATAATTAAAATAAATAAAAATGTAAAAATACCGGACATAAAAATAAAAATACGAGTATAGTTTTGTGTTTTAAGGGTTAACGAATGAGAACTACTCGGGTAGAGAGATTGCACAGTGCTAGTAACTACTTGAGCAGTGTTTGAACATGTGGGCTACTGGAAGAGTTTTCTCACGGTGCACCCTGGGGAGTTGTTCCAAGTGTGGTCATTAAACTAAGTTAAAGTGGATCACGTCTTACCGCAATCCCATTGGGTCAGGGGTGGCTTCAGTTGTCCACATCCATTACTAACTACCATAGTGTCTATTTCGGGACATATGCCTCTCTATATTATTCTGCTAAGGTCCCATTCCAGTTTTGTACCGAAAATATGGTCCCATTAACACCAACCTACACATATGGGTTACCTACAGGTTCAGCATAACCCAATGCGTAAGCGAATCGCACTCGCTTACTCTTCAAATGCCTCATAATTAAATAATTAAAACATGTATATTTACAATGAAATAATGAAAGAATGCAACACGGTAACCACGCTAACAGAATCTCACAGGTCCATCTATTTCTGTAAGACGCAATGCAATTCCAATTGTTACATTACTGTGAAATATTCCAGAAGGTTATAAGGTTATCACTGAACCAAATTAAGCTGTAAAATTCATCAATACATACAGTATAATGCGCTTAAGGGGGTCAAGGGGCACTGTATAATTTTTTCATGCAATTTTCACGTGTGAGTGTGGTACGAAAGGTCTTTTTCACCCGACTATAAAGGGTCTCCGAAAACCACATTTAAAGGCCCTTAAATTAACAGTGTCTGTGATATTCCCAGAAAACTAACTTCGCTCTGATATACCTATGAAGGAATGACAAACCCCTAACCACTGCACCAGTAGCTGAATTGATAAAGTCTGATTATTCATAGCAAGGATAAATCAGTCATAGCATTCATAATTGAGATTTTGCTAAGTATACTCTTTACAACTAGAATATTCGCTGGCGAAGCCGCGACGGGTAATGCTAGTTAATCGTTAAAGCACGAGAAAGACTATCCATATTCATTTACAGTTGTCTAGCGGCTTCGGTGGTGAGGTTGGTAGCGTGCTGAACTGCCGACCGAAGTCTTTTTTTTAGAGCGTTAAAATCCTTCAGATGCGGAGTAAAGCCGGCGGTCCCATTTCATAGTTTAATGGCTTGTAAACGAGCCTTTCACAGAATAAACTTGTGTGAAGCTAAATTTCTACGTTAGATTTCGTTGGAACGCTCTATCAATGTTCCAACGTTCATCGCTAGGTATCAGTGATATCTGGTAGCGTTCATTGTGGTAGAAAAGGAAAACTGCTAATCTAATCGACAGGGTATTCGGTGTGATCATGCTGGCACCTCGTAAGAAACGTTTAGTGTGTCTTTTACGTTTGGGAAAGTGGAGAAAACAACGAAAGGATTCCACAGGGGTCTCGTAAGTCAAGGTTTTCAGTAGTTTAGCGGTGTCAAGTCGGGAGAACGTGCAGGCCAATCAATCGGTCCAACACGAACTATCCACTGTTGCCCAAATCTGTGGTGCAGATGATCTCGGACCGCAAGTGGAAAACAAGATGTTTAGTAAGGAATATATAGCCTTCTTTCTCCTAAATGCGTGGGTATTATTATAACTCTTCGTCCTTTTCAAGGAGTATAATTGAATGTTGGTTGTAGTAGCTTGTTGAAATTCAACGTGCTATACGGATATTAAACATGAATATGAGGCGACCTCTGCTAGTGCTACCTCTGTACAAAATTTCGTTCTATTCGGTATCACCGTGTTCGAATTGATGGACGGGGGGCAGACATTCAGAGTACACATACCCACACACAGACAGACACACATTTTTTGGCCCTGTGTAGATCTCATAAGTCTACTTTAATTTTATGCAAAAATCGAAAGTAGGCTAATAAGCGGTGCGTCAGCGTGCTGAAACCACATGTTTTGACGCAAATACAGTGGCACATCGTCTAAGAACTCGTGCATAATACTAAGTATGTTGCACCCATGGGATTTTATGGAAGAAGGTATGGAATGTCAACAAACCTGTAGGAGATATGGGACATCAGGTGATCGTTCAATGACGTAGGCTACGTACTCTAGTCAGTGGCGCCAAAAATGAGGAAGACCTGCTGGCGCGGGTTATGGCTGCGGCGGGTGTTGGAGGACCAGGGATTGGTGATCGTATGTACTAGAACATGGTACTGTACCGTTATTCTCATGCACGGATTGTAGTGCATTTCAGCGCGAGATTTGTTTTGAACGTAGCACGGCGCTTGGCACTCTGGGAGAGTCATAGCAGCTGGGAGAGATTTGCCGCTGTCACTTCCGAGCCATGCCGAGGACGACCGAAACTCAGTTCGGAGTTCTGACGTCATGAACATGTGATTTGTATTGATCTGATGTATTGACCAACTACCAGGAGATTATTTTACAGAAGAAAATACAGTTTCATATATGCATTTTAGCATTGTATAAGATGATTTAATACTGTATGATGTTTATGAAGAGATATTTTCATCCATAAACTTTGTGGAATATGTAAGCCATTTTGTCATGCGTCAATGACATGGATTATTGATCTACGCAGCGTGAGAGAGGGGGTAGATAACCCTTCACGAATGTGTTGACTGTCAGAGCAGAACAGATCATATTGTGTCTCAGAAAAGATTATATTAGGTTAACCTGTGCCCTATTAGCCCTGTCACTTGTTGGTAGTATCTGGGGGGTTTTCTAGCCGAGATTTTCAGGTTCTACGATCCAGTGATCTGCGTGGGAGTTCAACAAGCTGAAGGTAGGTGATTTCGGGGACAGTACGGAGGTACCGTGTCTGTGTTGACGTCAGTGGTCGTCACATCGAGCCCCACCTGTATTTAGACCCAGAAGACAAGCAGCAGGAGACGGACAGGGCGCCGAAAATGTGGAAACTATGAACGTATGCTGTGGTGGTTTCATGGCGGGTAGCGGGAAGACGGTAGGTTTCCGGACACAAGTTCCTATGCTAAACTTAACAGTCTTGGTTCCTTTTACAAGCCCTCAAGGGAACTGGGACGTGTGAATCAAATAAAATAATTTAGTTTACGATGTTTAGTTACAGATCTCAGAAACTACAATAGATCGTTCCTTGAATGTTCTTTTGGTATATTCAAAGTAAATTCATCATTATTTAGGTAGAATTTAAAGCTTCTATGTTGATTATTTTGTGTCAGAGAGAGCATTACAAACACAATCTTCAAGAAATATATTGTTAATAATTCCCTTAACTCATTTCCCTTTTATACTCAAACCAGACCCAACAAACTTTGCATGCATAATATTTAAACCATTTTTGAGCTACTGAAGTAAAAGTATTGTCCTATTGTTTACAGGAGTTGAATTTTTTATATATCCTACTTGAAAACTGAAATTTTCTGTAAATTTGCCAGTCCTTTTCAAGCTGGGCTCCGTGAACTAATCAAGATACCTGAATAAATTTACTTCCACTAGTAGATATGTATAGTGTCTTAGAGACTACCAATTTTAAAATACATTGTTCTGATAGTTTATAATAAAATGGTACACGAAGTTTCAAAAAATATAACTAACGGAAAACACAAAATGAATGTTTGACTAGAAGCTACAGTATAGCCTTAAAACATTATGTTTAAAGCTAATTTTATAGCATCATATATAACTTCAGCACAATAATAATTGATACACCAAATTCTTCAGGAAAGACGGGAGATTTTTTTAAGCAAAAAAAAAAGTTGACAATTTTGAGCCTCTCACACGTAAATAAATTTAAAACAAAAATATTGGAATGCAGTCGAAATAAATCAGAAACCTCTATGGATATCAAATTGGCAGGTGAAAAACTAAAGGAAGTAGGAGACTTCTGTTACTTAGGAAGCAAAATAACCAGTGATGGACGAAGCAAAGAGGATATAAAAAGTAGATTAGCTCAGGCAAGGAAAGCATTTCTTCAGAAAAGAAATCTGTTGACATTGAATATAGATTTAGGTATTAGGAAGTCATTTTAGGAAGCCTTTGTCTGGAGCGTGTCGCTCTATGGAAGTGAAACTTGACTATTGGTGCAGCAGAAAAGAGGAGAATTGAAGCGTTGAAATGTGGTGTTACATGAGAATGATGAAGATCAGATGGGTAGAAAGGGTTACAAACGATGCGGTATTAAGACTAGTGGGAGAGGAGAGATGTCTCTGGCGACTGCTAATGAATAGAAGAGATAGATTGGTAGTACACATACTAAGACACCCAGGAATAGCAAGCTTAATTATGAAAGAAAGGGTCGAGGACAAGAACTGTAGTGGTAGACCAAGGTTAGAATATGTTAAATAGATTGCCTCGGATGTAGGGTGTGGTAGTTATGTAGATATGAAACGATTAGCTCAGGACAGGGAGGCATGGAGACCTGCATCAAACCAGTCAAAAGACTGAAGACTCAAACAACAACAGATGTCCCGGTTTTCTAGTATCTGTTCCACATATACGATATTGGTGGGTTTATCATAACTAGGACAGACGGCAGTGGCTAACCTGGCTAAAGCACAGCGTTAGGTCATGAGGCCAAGCTCTAGTCTGTAATGGCAATTTCGAAGCACACTGCATATTCTAATATTGTTATATCCAAGCACACCCTGATGTAGAAACCACGCATCGCCACTCTCTTCCTCCAATCTGCTTGTAATATCTGGGAGACTAACAAAGAATAGTCTCTTTATTGAAAACAGCTGGGAGCACTATTCATAGCCCACATACTGTATTTATAACGATCCATTGCACAAGAGTGGAGCGTCTACCTGATGAAGCTCTGAGGTAAATATTCAAAGGTACAACAATGTTGGCAACTTGAGCGATAAGTCACTAGATCTGTTCCTCATATACGATATTGGTGGTTTATCATAACTAGGACCGACAGCAGTGGCTACGCTGGATAAAGCGCAGCGTTAGGGCATGAGGCCAAGCTCTCTGCTGACTCGGTACATGTGTGGGTTCGAAACCCACCGTTGGCCGTCTTTGAAATGGTGTACGTGGTTTCCCCATTTTCAAAACAAGGCAAATGCTGGGATGGTACCTTCTGACAGGCCATGGCCGCTTCCTTCCACATCCTTACTAGTTCCGTTCATCTTCATCCATTCCATCTCTCATCCCGACTCGCAGGTCACCCATGGGTGTCGACTAGAAAGAACTGCACTCGGCCTCTCAGGAGGCCACACGACAAAAAAAAATCATACATAGGGACCAGATTCGTAGGTTTAACCCTATTTTTAGCCTACTTTCGATTTTTGCAAACAATGAAAGTAGACTTATGAGATCAACACAGGGCGAAAAAAGTGTGTCTGTCTGTGTGTGTGTATGTGTGTGTGTGAGTCTGTGTGTGTGTGTGTCTGTGTGTCTGTGTGTGTGTGAGTGTGTGTACTCTGAATGTCTGTCCCCCCCTATCAATTCGAACACGGTGAATGCGAATTGAACGAAATTTGGTACAAAGGTAGCACTAGCAAAGGACACCTCAGTGTCATGTTTTATATCGCCGCCATCTTGACGGAAACGTAATGGCGGCCACACAAATGTTCAAAGCTTAAATCAAATTACGACTAACTTAATCATCCGATCTCTACCAAATTTTGCAACAACTTACCTTTATGGAGGGAGCATCCTTTCACCAAACTAATAGGTCATCAGCGTAATAGTTTGCGGATGGCGGCCATCTTTGTGTGAAAATCGATTCCCCCTATTAATTCGAACACGGTGCAACCGAATGGAACGAAATTTGGTACAGAGGTAGTATTAACAAAAGGCACCTCAGTGTCATGTTTTATATCGCCGCCATCTTGACGGAAACGTAATGGCGGCCACACAAATGTTCAAAGCTTAAATCAAATTACGATTAACCTAATCATCCCATCTCTACCAAATTTCGCAACAACATACCCTTATAGAGGAACCATCCTTTGACCAAATGAATAGGTCATTAGCCTAATAGTTTGCGGATGGCGGCCATCTTTGTGTGAAAACCTATTCCCCTATTAATTCAAACACGGTGAAACCGAATGGAACGAAATTTGGTACAGAGGTAGCACTAGCAAAGGGCATCTCAGTGTCATGTTTTATATCGCCGCCATATTGACAGAAACGTAATGGCGGCCACACAAATGGTCAAAGCTTAAGTTAAATTACGACTAACATAACCATCCGATCTCTACCAAACTTTGCAACAACATACCTTTATGGAGGGAGCATCCTTTGACCAATCTAATAGGTTATTAGCCTAATAGTTTGCGGATGGCGGCCATCTTTATGTCAAAATTGATTCTCCCTATTAATTCGAACACGGTGGAACCGAATGGAACGAAATTTGGTACAGAGGTAGCACTAGCAAAGGGCACCTCAGTGCCATGTTTTATATCGCCGCCATCTTGACTGAAACGTAATGGCGGCCACACGAATGTTCAAAGCTTAAATCAAATTACGATTAACCTAATCATCCGATCTCTACCAAATTTTGCAACTACATACCTTTATGGAGGGAGCATCCTTTGACCAATCTAATAGGTCATTCGCCTAATAGTTTGCGGATAGCGGCCATCTTTATGTCAAAATTGATTCCCCCTATTAATTCGAACACGGTGGAACCGAATGGAACGAAATTTGGTACAGAGGTAGCACTAGCAAAGGGCACTTCAGTGTCATGTTTTATATCGCCGCCATCTTGATGGAAACGTAATAGCGGCCAAACAAATGTTGAAAGCTTAAATCAAATTACGACTAACATAACCATCCGATCTCTACCAAACTTTGCAACAACATACCTTTATGGAGGGAGCATCCTTTGACCAATCGAATTGGTCATTAGCCTAATAGTTTGCGGATGGCGGCCATCTTTATGTCAAAATTGATTCCCCCTATTAATTCGAACACGGTGGAACCGAATGAACGAAATTTGGTACAGAGGTAGCACTAGCAAAGGGCACCTCAGTGTCATGTTTTATATCACCGCTATCTTGACGGAATCGTAATCGCGGCCACCCAAATGTTAAAAGCTAAAATGTAATTACGACTAACCTAATAATCTAGTCTCTACCAAATTTTGCAACACCATATCTTTATGTGGGAAACATATTCTGACCAAACTGCAAGAACATCAGCCCAATAGTTTGCAGATGGTGGCCAAGTATGTGTGCAAATCGATTCCCCCTATCAATTCAAACACGGTGAAACCGAATTGAACGAAATTTGGTACAGAGGTAGCACTAGCAAAGGGCACCTCATATTCAAGTTTAATATCCCTATAGCACGTTGTATTTCAACAAGCTACTACAACCAACATTCAATCATACTCCTTGAAAAGGACAAAGAGTTATAACAATACCCATGCATTTAGGAGAAAGTAGGCTATATGTTCTTTACTGAACATTTTGTTTCCTTTCTTGTAAATACAAAATATCTTTTCCCAATCACACTCATGAATTTTGTAGTACCTAAAAAGAACTTAAATGATATGCGAGGATGCCTACCTAAAAATAACTAATTGCAGTTTTGTTCTATTTATTGTAGTATATTTTAATTTTATTCCATCATTTTTAAATGTAAACCTGAAGACAGTGTTTATTCTTTGTTCTAGTTCAGGGGTTCCCAACTGGTGGTAGGTGTACCACTGGTGGTACGCGTGGGTGATACGATTGTTCAAAAATACAGGAGTAGAATTTAACTTCTTTTCATAATCTGTCATTTTTTGAATAAAATGAAATATCTCCAACACCAGATGTGGCTGCTGATATCATTGTTCACTTGGAAGCCCTTCAAGAAAGTTTTAATGAATATTTCTCCGAAGATTATTCCAAATTTAGCTGGATGAGAAATCCTTTTTCAGGAACCTCACCAAATGAGTTGGAATTAAAATAAAGTTTTATCGATCTAACAGAAGATAGTTCCATGAAAGATAGTTTTAATGAGAAATCTTTAATAATTTCTGGATCGGATCTAAACAATGTACCCAGTGATCTTCCGGCGAGCTGTGCCATTTGTTAAAAGTTACTTGTGTGAGAGTGGATTTAGTGAACTTTTGGACTTAAAAAAATATACATAGAAACAGAATATGTGAAGAAGACTTAAGAGTGAAGTCAAATTCAATTAGGCTACTCCTGATATTGGTATTTTAATCATAGGCAATCGACAACAAGTTTTACACTAAAGGTAGATTTTGGATGATGATGTATGTTTCCTTAGTTTGTACTAATTATGTAGATTTGTATGTTTTTAAACATATGAGTAATAAATAAAAGTGTAATTTGCAATAATCATTTTATTATTTCCTTTATTAAAAAGTGTTAAGCAGTATGTGCCCCCTGAATATTGTGTAGGTTTAGGACTCATATTTTGTAATTCATAATATACATTTCATTTGACGTAGTATAAAGTTCACAAGACATCTTTATTTGTAATAAAATTTATATAACCGTAAGTCAATATGGTACCGGCTTCAGTGACATTCTGACCTTCCTCAGCGTAATTTAAGACATGCAAATGTGCAAGAACATACACTTAATATAAATTTTGCCATAACAGAGGATTCTAAAAATATTCTTCTTCGAAAAGCTCGCAAATAAAAATATAAAAAAACATGATGATGATGATGATGATAATTGTTGTTTTAAGGGGCCTAACATCTAGGTTATCGGCCCCTGATATAAAAAAAACCAGATGCATTACAAAATGTATTAAGAAATACATTTTTTTTTTAGCGTATATGTATTAATGCCGGGAGTGTCCAAGGACATGTTCAGCTCGCCAGATTTTGTAGCCGCTTCTACGCGAACACCCATTGGCTGAGCTACAAGCACCGTCGCGTGTGGAGTGTTGTCTGGGGAGGAATTTTTGAATGTAAGGACTAGGAGTTGGAAGGTAGCGGCTGTGACCTATAGTTAGGGACCAACCCCGGCATTTGCCTAGAAGGAAGATGGGAAAGCACAGAAGACCATCTTCAAGGTTGCCGGCGGAGGGATTCGAAAAAAAAAAACCCACAAAAAAGTCCCTTCTATTCCACGCTGTTTTTATCAAGACATTTTCATGTTTTTCTACCGGGTGAGTTAGCCGTGGTCGTTACGGCGTGGCTCCAGGCAGTCGCTCCCATCCGGGAGGCCTCGCTAACTCACCCGGTAGAAAAATATGAAAAAGTCTTGATAAAAACAGCGTGGATTAGAAGGGACTTTTTTTTGTGTTTTTCTTAGAACATTTTGTAACAGTTCTGGTCTCTTAAATTTTAATTTGTGAGCTTTAGGAAGAAGAATATTTTAGAATCCTCTGTAATGGCAAAATTTATATTAAGTGTATGTTCTTGCACATTTACATGTCCTAAATTACGCTGAGGTAGGTCAGAATCTGACTGGAACCGGTGCGGTTTTAATGTACAATACATATTGACTTATGTCCGATGATGTCGAAATATAAACATTATGTATCATAATGAGGCTCATTATAACACTATTTTCCATTATGAAACAGTTTCTCCCACCAATCAGAGCTCAGGAAACAGTTGTGTGACCAATTAGGTAAGGATACCTTCGCACATGCGCTCAAAATCCAAAATATTTCTGTGTTGGGAAGCAAAGTGAATGGTCACTGCTCTCGGAGTGCCTTGACCCACGCATGCACTCTATTCAGTCAGCAAAGCCAGCGCGCCCTGTTCACTAACTGAATTAACTGAATTCCAGAGATATTTATGAATATTTATGTTAAAACATATAATAAAGTTATAATTATCGTCGAACATAAACAGTCGTATGCAAATCTCCTATAATGGTAATTAAGAAACTTACTCGCTTACGCTCGTTTTATAAACATACTCGCGACTTAATTATTGCCATCATAGGCTTGTTGCATAATGTACTATTATGATCAACCCTGACTATTATATGTCTGAAAACTGTATCATAACGATGGTCATTATAACACTATTTTTAGCCTATTTTCAATTTTGAAAAAATAGGCTTATGAGATCACCTTTTGTCCGTGTGTGTGTGCGTGTGTATGTGTGTGTGTGTGTGAGGTGTGTGTGTGTGTCCCCCCTAATAAAATCTAAACGGCTGGAGCGATTTCAATGAAACTCGGTAAGTTCATAGCTCTATTCCCGGTGACCTCGAACGTGCCCTTCAAATTTTGTTACGTCTCACCAATCCAACATGGCGGCTGTGCGAAATATTTCACTAGCATTCAATATCTCCGAAACTATTACCGATATCGCCCTGAAATTGTGTGCGGTGATAAAAGGCACTACTAGAAGTTCACCTATGAGACTTTCAAAAATCTGGTGACTACAGAACCAACATGGCGGGCAAGCGAAGTTGAGACTTTTAAATACACTTTTCTCGCGATTTAACTATCCAAATGTAATGAAACTTGGCACAGCAAATGTTTATACACATTGTAATGCACTGGAGTCTAATTTAGTTCAATTGTTTACATAACCTCAAAATGGCGGCTGTGCGAAATATTTCACTGACATTCTATATCTCCGAAACTATTACAGATATCACCCTGCAATTTTGTACGGTGATAAAGGGTACTGATACAAGTTTACCTATGTATATTTCATAAACCTGTAAAGTACAAAACGAACATGGCGACCAAGCAAATTTGAAATATTTTAATAGACTTTTCTCGTGATTTAACTCTCTGAGCGCAGTGAAATGTGGTACAGGAAATGATTTTGCAGATTTTAATGCACTGCCATCTAATTTAATTCAATTGTTTACATAACCTCAAGATGGCGGCTGTGCGAAATTTTAAAATTAAGTTTTTATTTCTTGTGTCGTAATCATGCGATCGAAGTGAAAGTTTGAATAATGAACCTAGGCAATAATTGACCCTGAATGGTACATTACTCTATGGCCTATACATATAACAATCCTAAATGGCGAGCTTCCGAAATATTTAGACGGTTCTCAATATCTATGAATCTTTTACAGCAACCAAACTGAATTTTTGTATGTTCATAGAGACTATGAACATATGTTCACCTATAGGACTTTCAGTAACCTGGTGAGCACAAATCCAACATGGCGGCAACGCGAAGTATAAATATTTAAATGGACGTTTCTCGCAAATTATCTATGCTAGTACCGTGAAACGTTGCACGTTAAATGCTTATACAAATGTTGATCCACTGGCATCTAATTTATTTCAATTGTTTGCATAATCACAAGATGGCTGCTGAGCGTAATTTTAAAATCTCGTTTTTACTTCTTGTGTTCTAATCATGCGATTGAAGTTTGAATACCACACGTACACAATAATCTTAATGTAATAGTACAAAAATAAAAATCCAACCTGGCGACAATCTGAAATATTTAGACGGTTCTCAATATCTACGAATCTGTTACAGCAATTAAACTGAAATTTTGTATGTTGATAGAGGCAATTAACATGAGCAGGATATATGAAAATAGGCTGTATAGTTCTTCACGGAACTACTTGTTCATTATGAAACAGTTTCTCCCACCAATCACAGCTCAAGAAATAGTTGTTTGACCAATTATATAAGGTTAGCATCGCTGAGTTCCAAGGCCTTCTAATTTAAATTTCACTGCGTTGTCTAGTGGGGTGAGGCCATGGACAAATACATGGCATTCTCTGCGTCCCATGCGCTCTGTTTAGTACATAAAACTGGCTAAATCTCGACAGATATTTATGAATATTTATCTTCGAACATAAAATAGTTATAATAATTATCGTCGAACATAAACAGTCGTATGCAACTCGCCTATAATGGTAATTAAGAAACTCGTATGGAAATTATAAAACTCGCATACGCTCGTTTTATAAACATACTCGTGTCTTAATTATTGCCATTATAGGCTCGTTGCATAATGTACTATTATGGTTATATAACATTTATTATAATTACATCGTCTATAAGGAATCGGGCTCTCTTGGTCTTTTTTACGTCATTTTCTTCTTCTTTCTTTCTTTCTTTCTTTCTTTCTTTCTTTCTCCGTTCGGGTCTTCTGAGGACCACGAACCAATTTCAAAGGTTAGTCCTTTGTTGTCCTTTCTTCTTCGTCCACTGCTCCTTCGTCTTTTTGCTGTGTGTCTTCTTTCTCTCTTCCGACCATTTTGAGCCTGTTTTCTTATATTGCCTTCCTTGGAATCCTTCCATTCCCAATATCTTTTTTTTTTTTTTTTTAATTTCTCTCTCTAGTGCATCTTTTTCTCTTACATTGTTTTATCATTTCAAATGATCTTGTCGACTTCATCGTTATGCTTTGGTCTACCGTTATGCGTTACGGTCACGATTACGGCGTGTATGACGTCATCATGTTGTTCAGTGCATATGCACCGAGTCTGAGTTTACTCCTGGGGTCTGGCGTTATGCGATACGGAGACGGAGGTGGCGAGTGCGTGACGTCATGCAGCCCCTGCGCGGGAAGCCTAAGTTAAAGGGTAATGGAGTCTGATCAGTCTGAGTTTACTCCTGGGGTCTGGCGTTATGCGATACGGAGACGGAGACGGCGAGTGCGTGACGTCATGCAGCAGAGTGCACCTCCCGCGCGGGAAGCCTAAGATAGGTAATGGAGTCTGATGAAAGAGTCCTGGGGCTTCAAGCGAAGCGAGAAGTCCTCCTGAGCCTTTCTAACATGTGTAGCATTTGTAGCATGTGTCATTTGAAATGATAAAATCTACTGTAGTCTCTCAGACTAACTGTATCTTTTTTCTACATCTTTCTTTACTTCTTGAAACCAAGCTGTTGTCAATTTCTTTTTCAAAATATATTTAAAAATCTGTTTGGTTAACCTGCAATCATTCATTCTATATAAATGTCCGAAAATAACAATCACCTCTTCTTTATTGTCTCCGGTATGTTTTCAATGTTCCGATATATTTCTTCATTACTTCTTAATTTCCAAAACTCTGTAGTTCTTAATAGACCGAGAATTTTGCGTATAATTTTTCTTTTTTATGTCATTTTATTTATTTGTATTATTTAATTGTAAGATATACCCACCTCATTGTAACCAAGGTAATCTTTTCTCACAAATCCGTACTTTAATATATTAATCTTATTATCCATCAAATACACAAGTACATTTAAAAAGTTTTAACTCTTCTTTTCGGAGCACCCATTCTCTCTCTCCTACTGGCTAGTGGCTCCGTAAATTTCAACGTGAGGTTGGTGGGCATGCTGCCAGAATGGCGCCCTTTCTTGGTGGTTGTGTTCCCGAGAGTAAAGAACAGAGCTTCTTTCATTTGTCTCTGTCCACAATGACTACTGTACGATACCTGCCAGCTCGAAGCGCCGTAGCATTCACCAGCTAATAGCTGGACAGATAGTCATATTGCTCCATCTTATTCGCCCTCCACTCCTCTTTGTGCTTGAGTGAATGGTTGATTGATTTTTTGATTGAATGTACTAACGACTGAAGTAGTGTATTTCTCGTTTGCAGTTCTGTAGATCCTCGAATATCACTCTTTTATTGCTTTATTCCCAGTTTCTGAACGTTTTCTTCTTATCTTTCTTTTATGTTTTAACCTTTTTCCGTTTACTGTAGATCGTTTTGATTTTTCTGCAATAATTATTTTAATATTCATAATGTTGAATTTTGGGCTTATGCCGTGTTTATTATATTAAAATTCGACGCGTTTCGAAAGAAACCATGCCTTTCTTCGTCAGGAATAATCTTGAATACGACAATGATTGCTAAGAGAAAGCAACAAAGAACATATAGAAGGTGCCCAAAGATGGACGCCATTATAGCCCCATGTTAGGGACAACGGAAAGCAGCAGTGAATTACTTTCTCAGGGTTCTGATAATAGGTAGCCAGGATTCACTAAGATTGTAGCCGGTGTCGCGGTTGAAATTATCTGGGTGTTTACGTATTTCAACCGCCTCCCTGATGATTCTGGGACGATATTGCTTTATACGGGCAAGAACATCCACTCCTTGGAACATGACATCATGGCCAGGTGTTAATGCATGATCGGCAACAGCTGATTTATCAGGTTGAATGAGCCTGATACATCTATTATGTTCCTTAATGCGAGTGCATATTGTTCTCGAAGTCTGCCTGATGTAAACCTTGCCACAAGTACAGGGAACTCTGTAGATACCCGGTTGTTGCAATTTAGGCAAACTGTCCTTAGTTGGTCGCAGGAGTTGCCTAATCTTAACAGAAGTTCCAAATACAGTCCGTATGTTGTACCGACGTAGGATTTTAGCAATACGATCCGTCGTGTTATGTATGTAAGGTAGGTAAGCAGTTCCTCTTACATCTCTTTTCTCAACTGACGTTCTATTATTATTTGTTGGTTTCAGAACCATAGAGATCAAAGCCCTGCTATAACCGTTGCTCTCAAAGGTGGTTCGCAAGGTATTAATTGCTTCTTGTAAAGAAGACACTTCACAAATCCTCCTAGCCCGGGTAGTTAGAGTTGTAAGGATACCATGTTTCTGGGCAGGGTGATGGTGAGAACTTGCGTGGAGATATCTATTGGTGTGTGTTGGCTTACGAAAAACGCTGTGTCCTAAAGATCCATTCTCTTTCTTGGAGACGAGAACATCTAAAAACGGTATTTTGCCGCCAGATTCCTTTTCCATGGTGAAACAAATAGAAGGGTGCTGGAGATTATGGTGATCCAGGAAATGGCTAAGATTTTCCTCACCTTCCGTCCAAACAACGAACGTGTCATCCACATAACGCCACCAGATCTTCGGTTTGAAAGGAGCCGACGACAAAGCTTTCTCTTCAAAGTTCTCCATGAAGAAATTAGCCACAACAGGAGAGAGAGGACTACCCATGGCCACACCATCAGTCTGCTCATAAAAATTCCCATTCCATAGAAAGTAGGAGGAGGTCATGCAGTGATTAAAAAAAAGCCTTGTGATGTCTTCAGGAAAAAAGCCATTAATGAGAGACATAACACCATCAATAGGTACTCTCGTAAACAGAGACACCACGTCGAGACTCACTAGGATATCACCCGGCTGAAGTGTTATAGCTTTCAACTTTTCCACGAAGTGTGTGGAATCCTTAATGTACGAAGGCGTGTTACCCAGAAGCGGCTGAAGTAGTTTACCTAAGTATTTAGAAAGGGCATATGTAGGAGAACCAATCGTACTAACAATAGGTCTAAGAGGAACATCTTCTTTATGTATTTTAGGAAGACCACAGAGTCTCGGAGGAATAGCATCCCCTGGAAGGAGAGTCTTCGCTGCATCCGCTGGAATAGATGATTACTTGATCAATTTGACGGTGACATTTGAGTAGCGAGTAGTAGGATCACGACTATTAATCCTATATACAGGATCCGATAACAAAGAAGACATCTTGGAATCATAATCAACCTTATCCAACACCACTGTCGCGTTACCCTTGTTAGCGGGGAGAACGATAATATCAGAATTGTCCCTTAGATCTTTAAGTGCCCGGCTTTCGCCTTGTTTTAAGTTGGTGTTAGGTGGCTTAGCGTTCTTGAGAACTCTGGAACATTCTTGTCTGGCTTCCTCGGCCTCTTCAGGTGTGAGGTGATGTACCGAGGATTCTACAGATGTAATAAGTTCTTCAATAGGAATTTTTCTAGGCGCTACAGCAAAATTTAGACCTTTAGCGAGAACTGCCTGTTGGGTATCATTTAGGGGCATGCTGGACAAATTTACGACAACCTTGTTAGCATCAAGTCTAATGGCTTGAGATTTCTGCATCTGACATAACCTATCATATTTGGAAATATGTCTTGCCCTCACCTGATCTTGAACGCTGTTAGCTTGCACTGAAGAAATACGATCAAAGATCTTCCATAATTCCTCACTTACGAAGTTCGAGAGGCGTATATGTAGCTGTAGTAACTCCCTCGAAATAAAATCCAACTGCTTACGTGTATGCTGTAACCTCTCTATCAATAACGCCTTGCTTGCACGACGATAGATTCTCGTTGCCTTAGGTGTTCTGAAGGTATGCTTCAACATAACAAAATTCGGTAGAATATCATGATCCCGGCATCTTAGGAGAAAAAAGAGTGAAGAGAAGACACACCTTCTTGCGTCGTAACCTACTAAATCTAGACATCAGTCGGAAAATATCCTCCCCATAGAGGTTTCTAACATAATAGATGTATCAGGCTCATTCAACCTGATAAATCAGCTGTTGCCGATCATGCATTAACACCTGGCCATGATGTCATGTTCCAAGGAGTGGATGTTCTTTCCCGTATAAAGCAATATCGTCCCAGAATCATCAGGGAGGCGGTTGAAATACGTATACACCCAGATAATTTCAACCGCGACACCGGCTACAATCTTAGTGAATCCTGGCTACCTATTATCAGAACCCTGAGAAAGTAATTCACTGCTGCTTTCCGTTGTCCCTAACATGGGGATATAATGGCGTCCATCTTTGGGCACCTTCTATATGTTCTTTGTTGCTTTCTCTTAGCAATCATTGTCGTATTCCAGATTATTCCTGACGATGAAAGACATGGTTTCTTTCGAAACGCGTCGAATTTTAGTATAATAAAACACGGCATAAGCCCAAAATTCAACATTATGAATAGTAACACGGGCCGTGAAAGTCTAAATGACAATTATTTTAATGTTTCTTGTACAAAGGGATTGTATGAATGAATGCTAGAGATAGGATGTTTGAGTGTGTGTCTGTATGGTTGTGGTTGTTGATATATAATAGTGTATTTCTATTTTTGTTCGTGTTTGCTGTTTTCGTTTTGTTTATATTTGTAAATGTGATTGTTAATTATTATATTGTCACTAGTGGAGGCTATCTGTCTGACAATAAAGAATGCATACATACATTCATACATATTGCTAGTAAGAAGTCAAAATAGCTTTAGAAAGAGACAATACAAGACGAGCAGAAAAATAATAGGAAGCAATAAAGAGAGAGATTTTCAGAATGAAAGTTTTAAAAATAAAGGAAGTATTCCAAGATTGGGAGAAAGAGAAAACAAGCTCAATATGGTCCGAGGAGAGGAAAGGGGTACATATCGAGGAGGATGAAGGAGAAATGGAGGGCGAAAAAGTAACAGCATAGTATGAAACATTGAAATTGGCACGAGTTCCTTAGAAGACCCTAGAAAAAAATAACAATATTCCATGATTACAGTAATAATAAGGATTACATTTTATGGCCACCTCACACGTATGAGCAACAATAGGTTAAACAAAATGATATTCACTTATATTAGCAAATTAAAGTCCACCACAAAATGGGTTGAGGAAACACGAAAAGATCTCAAAAAAGTTGGCATCACTCAAGAAGATATTCTCAACAAATCACTGTTTCGAAGGAAGGTTAATACATTTAAAGTGTTTCAGGAAAAACCTAGCTCAAAAACCAAGGTCATCTGGTCTGAAGAAAGAAGGAAGAGACATAGCGAACGCATGAAGACATTCTGGGAGGAGAAGAAGAGATTAGCAAGTCGGTTGATTGTTCAACGCGGTCCACAGTAGGCCAAAATCGACAGAAGAAGAAATAACAAATAAATAAATGGTGAATATGTAGCAAAGGGGTGGACCATGCATGGTGGGATGAACTCTAGAAAAGAGAGAGAGTTACATAAATCAACAATAATAATAATTTCTCAATAACCTTGAGTAATCCAGTTCTTGAGTACCCTCCGATGAGATACGGTCTCCCGCGTGTTGGGACTGTCACTTTCTCTGCCCATTGTATTGCGGGGCGCCCGCATTCCCCTATATCGCTACTTTCACTCTGTTATACCCTTCTATATCGTTCATCAGCAGACACGAGAGTACTTGCACCAAATTTCTAGGAAACATGACCGACTGAAGACATTCAAAGTAAAGTTGATATTGCTGCCGAAAAGAGCAGATGATGGAAGAAATGGACGACGACGATGATGAAAGCAACGAAAGGGAGCTAAAAATAGACACATTTGGAGAAGCACTGTTGTGAGTGACCTTCAGGAATTTGCAGCTCCCTAGAATGTTCCAGAACTCCTGGAGTTATTGCAGGATGCAAAGGAGATCATACAACGTTCTCTTGTAAAGAAGTCGTGACAATGCACTTTGAAAGACATGTGGAAACAAAGAAACGAGCAGAGAAACTGAAATTTTTGTACGCAATTTGAAAATACAGTGTAATACTTGTGAACCTATTTTCTTTTTTATTTACAGACCTATATTTTAAAATATTATTTTATATTGATCCTATGCGACAATACAATATTTCCTAGTAGTGTATTTTGTCTTATTAAAACTCAAACCTTTGTAAAACGAAACAAGAAGTTCCGTGAAGAACTATACAGCCTACTTTTCATGCCAATGATTATTCTACAGAATATGAACCTATATAGAATAATGACGAAATTAAGTTGGTAATATCGAAATATCTAATTAGTTCAAAATATACCTGGTATAATGTAGCCTAATAGAGTACTACAGTTGGCAGCTCTGGTGACTGAATATATTCTTAGTTCCATTTCTTAAGGTACAGAATACAAAATTTGGTTGAAGTCCAATGGACGTTACATGCAGTTAGAGACTGGATCTATCAGCACGCGTAAAAGCATGTTGCCAACAATGTCATGATTGTGCTGGTCAGAAATAATCTGAAATATTATGATATCTTGTTGTGCCAATTTTGGATGAAATCCATTTGTTAGTATAAAAGTTACATGTATTTTAAAATTGGACATATCAGCAGGCATAGAATCATGTTGGCAGCACTGCCTTGTATTAATTACTCCAAATTAATCTAGAATGTCAGGTGCTATACGTGTGCAAAGTATAGAGCTGTTGGCTTACATACTTTCTGATATATTGATATTAGGGTAAAAACAATATAGACAGCATTTATTAACAGTTGGCAGCCCTGATTGCTCTTAAGAATACCTATAGTCATATCTGTTAGGATACACATAGCACATACGGAATTTGGTTGAAATCCAACTGATAGTATAGAAGTTACATGTATTTAAAAATTGGTACTATCTGCAGGCTTATAATCATGTTGGTAGAACTGACGTATATAAGTTACTCCAAATTAATCTAAAATGTCAGAATATACGTGTGCATAGTTTAAAGCTATTGGCTTGCATACTTTCTGATATATTGGTATTTGGATAAAATAAATAAATAGAGAGAGCAATTATTAACAGTTGGCAGCCCTGGTGGCTCTTAAGAATACGCGCAGTCATATCTGTTCTTGTACAGATATTACATACAAAATTTGGCTGAAATCCTATTGATAGTGTAGAAGTTATATGCATTTAAACATTGGACCTATCAGAAGGCTTAAAATTATTTTGGCAACACTGTCATGGTTGGACTCCTGGAAATTAAACTGAAATAGTAGTAGGTAATATAAGCCGAAGCTGGCGCAGGGGCTAATGGGCAAGATGGCCGCCGCGCGCAATCACTCTATGTTATTCTTATGGAGGGGTCATTCAGAGCTGGCGCAGTGGATAATGGGCAAAATGGCCGCCACGCCCTGAGACCGTGAATGACGTCACAGAGGGAGGTCGGCCGTGTAGTTGCTAAATGGAATATTTATTATTATTATTATTATTAGGTAATTATTAATTGATCATGTGCAATCCAGACCAGCCTTATATTGTCCACTTTTGGTGTAGTTGCTAGCATTTTAGCTGTTTCCCTAGAGGTGTGGGTTTCATTCCCGCCTCAACCAAGAAATTTTATTTTGGGCTGAGAGCTGGACTGGGGTACACTCAGCCTCATGACGTGAAAGTAAGAAAACGTGGGGTTTCATTCATACCTCAGCCATTCCGCCTAATCCAACTTTACCTAACCTACCCTAACCTAACTTAACCTAACCTAACTTCGCCT
Source organism: Meconema thalassinum (assembly GCA_946902985.2). Classification (NCBI taxonomy): domain Eukaryota; kingdom Metazoa; phylum Arthropoda; class Insecta; order Orthoptera; family Tettigoniidae; genus Meconema; species Meconema thalassinum. Next base: position 103,742,298 of record OX336397.1, on the reverse strand, counting down.
AACCTAACCTAACCTAACAAACATTATTTAACCTAACCTAACCTAACCTAACCTAGCCAAACTTCAAAGTGAGAGCAAATATGAGAGCAAATGTAAGAGCACACATAATTAACTAAGTTATAACCTAACCTAACCTAACTTCACCTAATCTAACCTAACATAACCAAACTTCAAAGTGAGTGCAAAAGTGAGTGCAAAAGTGAGTGCAAAAGTGAGTGCAAGAGTGAGTGCAAAAGCGAGTGCAAAAGTGGGAGCAAAAAAGTGAGAGCAAAACATTAGAGAGCAAAAAGTGTGAGTAAATAAGTAAGAGCAAATGAGAGAGCACAAATAATAAACTGAGTTTTAACCTAACCTAATCTAACCTAACCTAACCTAACCCAACCCACAGAAACCTCATTTAAATATTTTAAATTCAACATTTTAACATTTTACATTTTAACATTTTACATTTTTGATTTTTCATTTTACATTTTTTTTAGATTTTACATTTTACATTTTTGATTTTTTTTTATATTTTAGATTTTAGTTTTTTAGATGTTACATTTTCAATTTAAGATTTTTTGATTTTAGATTTTACATTTTCTGAAAAGAGTAAACTACAAGGCTACATACCTAACCTCACCAAACCTAACTTTACCAAACCTAACTTAAGCTAATCCAAAGGCTAATGCACATACACAAAGTATATAAGGGTACAAGCAACTATCCTTATGCTAGTTTTATAGGTTACTGTACAACATGATAACTACCCCAACCGGTTTTTTTTCATTTTGTTGTTTACACATTTGTCAATTTTCAAATTTCCCATTTTCAGTTTTTTATGTCAGTTTTAAGCTTTTCAATCTCATAACATGGAAACATGGATTTTGCATTATGTTGTTTACACATTTATCAATTTCACAATTTCCCATTTACAGTTCTTAAAATGTCAGTTTAAAGTTTTTCAATTTCATGATATAGAAACATGGATTTCCCAATTTGTTGTTTACACATTTGTCAATTTTCCAAATTCCCATTTACAGTTTTTAAAATTACAGTTTAATGTTTTTTTTTATTTTGTCAATATGGAAACATGGATTTTCCAATTTGTGTTTTACATGTTCATTTCGCATTAGGAGTGGAGAGAGGTGGGTAGTAATTAAAAAATGTACAAGCAGTGTCCATACGGTACAATATTCTTTTATTTTAAATACATGTACACTATTTACACATAATACATTTTATATATATTCTTTTTGTTATAAATTGTACACTTGTTTTTATTTTGTTTTCTATTTTATTTATTTTTTGATTATGAATACTAGTTTTTTTAATTTTTGTAGTGCTATTGTTTTATTTCCTAAATTGTTTTGTTTTATGTATTTGCTAGTTGCAGGCAGAAGATTTTGATATTCATAACTTAACTCTTTAAGCATAGTCAATGATTGAGTAATGACCATAGGCATGTGTACCTATACCATCAGCATCAATCACTCTTTTATCATCACCAGGACACAAAGCAATTTTGTTTAGTCTTATAGATGATATGTCATGTTGTTTAGAAGCGATAATGTTCATTGGTATTCTTTTTACATTGTTGTTCATGACACAATCCTTATAATCTTGAAAGCTTATACAATTTTTGACAACACCTTTGCTAATACCTTTAATCTTTTTGATTTCTTTACCATTCATGTCTAAAGCGTACATTTTTGCTCTAAGTCCAATAAATGCTTTTATAATTTGTCCACAAGCCTCGTCTTTAAATTTCCCCAACGTTTTCTTGTTTGATGTAGAGTAACATATGTGATTAGTAGGATAATCTGATGTGTCCAGGTGTTCTAGGAAATCCAACTTGTCTTGATATACATCTTGGGTGTTAACCAAATAAATGAACGAGTCGGTATCCATATACATGAGTTTAAGATTGTCCATGCCATAATAGGGTAGCAGGACATCATAGTGGTGGGAATACATGAGAGTTTTTGAAATATCCAGTATACACATTCCAATATATATAGGCTTATTGAATACAATGTTACGTTTAGCCATGTGGAAAGAAGCTAGGTTAGGACCATAAATAGTTCTGTCAATAAATGTCGGCTTTGCTATTAGCTTTTCTGCCTTTTTGCTGTCAGTCACAAGACGTATGTCTATTCTTTTACGGATATTTTCCATTGTTTTTCCAAAAATGGCATTGTTGAATAATTTGTACAGATTTTTCTCAAACTCATTTTTGGCTTGTTTTCGAAGGTTGTTATTAAAATCAACGTATGCCTTTAACCATGGTCTTTGCTTAAACTTTAACACACGATGAATTTTTATCAATTTTATTCCATGATCTAAAGCCTGTTTTAATGCCATGTAGTGAACAACATATCGCCTTCGATTTCCAAGATGAGGAATTAGTTTTTTCAGAGACGAATCCTTAGGTTGTGTACACTCTGGTAGGAAAGGTAAATCGTTGTGTAGATCATGAAGGTCAGATGGGTAATCAACATCAACGTCTAGAATGTATCCCACAGGATCGTCTTTCTTCAGTTTTTCTAGATCAACGGTATCTGGAGAAACCCACTGAAATCCGCCATAAGGAAGAGAGTGACACATAGCCCACCCGTATTGGTTGTTGGCATCATCATAGGTTATAAACTGTGATGGTTTCTCAGAATCATAGGTTTCCATGTATTTATTGTTAGCTTCAGCATACCGATGAGACACCTGGCATATGCCTCCACGTATTCCAGACTCGATTAAAAGAATCTGATCGTAATCCTGTAGCAATTCCAGTTCAATGCCTGTGTAAAGGAGCATTGCCTCGAAACTTAAACCAGGCGAAGTGAAAAAGTGTGCAGCATCCACTGGGTGTGTTTCTAGTGTTTTGTTTCTAAACGTTTCAATGCTGTCTGCAAGAAGGAGTACATCTGAAGTTAGGTAGAGGTCACTATATTCCCCTAGAGTTTTAATGTTGAACTGATTCCACACATTTTTAGCATGTTCATAGTCTTCTTGACTAACATCTTCTTGACTTAATTTGTTAAAGAATACCTCTTTTGGAGGTAAACACGTTTCACTTAACTTTTCCCATGAGTCAATGTAGTCATAACAAAATACCCCTTTACGAGTCATGAGCATTGCATTTTCTTTTCCAAAGTACTTGTCTGTTTCAGGGTATAATGTTAAGTTGGAAACTAAGTTTTCCAAACTACTCGGCATTAACCGAAACGTGTCCACAAATCGAAGCTTAACATTTCCTACATATTTGGTGAAGGAAATGTACTTTTCTTTGGAGTTAGCGATAACATCCACTCTCTCAGTAGTACATCCCAATTGCTTTACAATGAAATTTGCGTCGTAGCCACTCATATTATGTAGAAATACAGGAACGGGGTTACGTGTTTTACACCTCAAATTACAGTTATTGTGAGCACTTCCACGGTATTCCCCTGTAATATGGCAGTGGTCTCGAACTTTCCAGTCCTCTTTGGTGAATGGTTTTCGACACAAATAACAGGTTTCAGAACATTGGAACTCTGCTTCTTGATCCTGAGTTAAGGCCTTTGGAACATTTAAGCTATAAAGGCGATCAATTTCATTAGCTATTGAGATCAAACAGTCCATAAACTTTTCTGCAGCGTCAGGTCCACGATAAATAATAGGTTGGCTCGGAAGGTTTGTCTTTATGTGTTCCACAGCGGGTGATGGTTTAACGTATATACCAAAGCTCATAGGAACATGACTCTGGTATGGCACTGTATAACTTGCCTCAGGATTAGGTAGACATGTTTGATAGGGTAACAGTATACTTTCAAAATCTGCATAGATAACGTAAGGTATTCTAAGCATTCTTTCCACATTTACGAATTTCACAATTGGGTTTTTAATAGGCATTTCAACCCTAGCAATGTCATGCTGGACACACAAAGCTCTATGTTCTTTTAATTTTTCCATTCCTTGTTGCCCATATTGATTATCAAAGTGAGTGAAACACCGTTTACACGTATATATCTTATGTCCATGGCGGGTAATCTGATGTCCTACTAGTTTATCAAAATCTTTGATAAAGACGTAGTGGTTCTGGCCGGATGATGAACTTAGCAGAAGGAGGTCACGATGGTCTTGTAACTCTTGATCCACAACCTTTAGAGGAAACAGTTTGTTGTCTTCTTCCAGTCCAAATACATTGATGGATATGTCGTTGGCTTTCTCGAATTTGGGAATGTCAGCTAGTAATGTTGGAAATTATATTACTGAAAAATCATACTTGTTTTCCAGATCCTTGTATTTACTAATGCGTTGAGCATCCTTTTTAACCAGTTTTGCTAAAATGGCATACATAAAACACTTTTCATCTTTCAAGTTTTCAGGATTAATGCAGGCTTTTCTTGCTTGTATAGCTGCTGGTAATGGAATATATGTGCTTCCACGCAAGGGATTGTACTTATTTATTTTCAATCGTACTCCTTCCACTGCTAACAAAGCCCAATTACTGCCTTTTAGCTCAGATTCCTCCATTTCCGTAGTTAACTTTGTAAATTGTGTTTCCAAGAAACTACTTAAGTCCGTTTCCAAAAATAGGGCCTGATTTCGTGTTTTAAAAGCACGATCTGTAATTTCATTGGTAGATGTATGAATGAATCTACATTCAGCCACAAGATTAACTTTGATCGACTTGTGCATTGCTAGTTCTTTCTCCATAGCTTGAATTATTTGCTGTTTGGACTCTTTAAGGTATGAATTTAAATCCTTGCACGTATCGCAACGAATGAAATAGGATTTAAGTCGACCTTCAAAAGATGTCTCATATTCAATAAGTCCATTTTTGTCAGGGACCAATGACAGTAGGTAATGTTTTGTGGGCTCAGATTTTTGTTTTTTAGCTGCCGACACAACATTACAACATTCTTCATGACGACGTCCGTTGTAGGCATTGTTGAATGTACAGCCACACGTTTTACACTCATGAAATTCCCCACACGAAACTTCATGACGCTTCCTATGATAGTCCCGAAGAAAAGTCTTTCCACACTCTTTACACATATAGCTAGGAATGGGTTCTTCCATCACGAATGTTGATTTCTGCAAACAGCTGCTTACTGCGTATCACAAGACTAGAGGTTGGTCGGTGAGACGGTCTTTCACGATGTGAACACCGTGAGAGGTAGTAGTCAACTGGTGATATTCTTGTGAAGGGTCCTCTAATATACCCCTAGTCTAGACCAACAACTCTTTACAGCGTATGACAAGGCTGTAGACTGGACAGTGAGACGGTCTTTCACGATGTGAACACTGTAACAAGTAGTAGTCAACTGATTATATACTTGCTAAGGGTTCTCTAATATACAATAGTCAAGACCAACAGCTACTTACTGTGTAGTACAAGGCTGTACAATAGTTGTTTTGACAGTCTTTCACGATGTGGTCACTGTGAATGGTGGTAGTCAACTGATGATATTCTTGATAAGGGTCCTCTAATGTACCCCTGGTTAAGGGTAACAGCTGCTCACTGCTTATGACAAAGCTAAAGACTGGTTGCTTCAACGGTCTTTCACAATGTAAACACTGTGACAGGTAGTAGTCAACTGAAAATATTTTTATGGCCTACTCAAGGTTATCAGGTACTTACTGCATATCAAAAGGCTGTACACTCATGTGTGTTAGGCACTCTTTCTTGCTAAGGATCCCAATATTCCCTACACAAGGCTATACATGTTAGTTCTAAACACTTAGTGATTAATTGTATATTCAATTTTTGTACAAAGCTTATACAAGCACGTTTTTATGAGGTAATACTTTGTTAAATAGCTGCATGCGACACACAAAGTATGTTGCCGCTATCTAGCGGTGACTATGAGAACTACTTGAACGACCAGCATGCTACCTAGCGCTCCATTTCAACACTCGCTCACTGAACGACCAGCATGCTATCTAGCGGTCGATAGCAATACTCCTCAACTACCAGCCTGCTATCTATCGGTCAATATGACAACTCACTCAACTACCAACATGCTACATGGCTTTTTTGGTCAGTTTTTTGTTGGCTTTTTTTGGTCAGTTTCTGTTGGCTTATGTTGGCTTTTATTGGCTTTTGTCGGCTTTTGTTGGCTTTTGTAGGCTTTTTTGTTGGCTTTTGTTGGCTTTTGTATTAGCTCTTTCATATTTGCTCTTGCTTGTGGGGGCTTATTATTTGGTCTTGGAAAGTATGTCAGTCCTTTTTTTATGGCTGCAAAATGCTTACAGCCATGTTTGTAAGCAGCAACAACAACAACACACAATATTCCAAAACAATCCAAAGTACTCTAAGGTTTATCAATGACTCTCAACTCTTACACTTACCTCTATCCCATGCCTAGTCAAAAATAGTGTATTTTTCAAATTTTTCAAAAAATATTTGGAAAGTAGGCTATATCAATAAACTAAAAATCCTAAAAAGACATATGTTAACTCCAACACCTACCTCTATACCATTCTTAGTCCAAAAATAGTGTATTTTTAAATTTTCCAAAAACATATTTCCAAAATGGGTTATATTTCCAAAATTAAAAAGTTTACAAAAATGTTTGTTTGACAGAAATGAATGGCCTTTACCCCCTCTACCACGGTACCAAGTCCCAGGTCTCTAGGACAACAAAAATAAAATTTTGAAAATGGGCTTTATTTCCAAAATTAAGAATTTTACAAACAAGTTTGTCTAACGTAAATCAATGGTCTTTACCCCTTCTATTCCCATACCAAGTCTCAGGTCACTAGGTAAAGAAAATAATTTTTTTTAAAAATGGTCACTATTTTGGAAACTAGGAATTCTACAAAAAAGTTTGTTTAACATAAATGAAAGGTCTCTATCCCCTCTACCGGTAAACCAAGTTACAGGTCTGTAGGACAAAAATGAAAAACGTTCAACTGGGAAAGTAGGCGATTTTTCATAAAACCAAACATTCTAAAAAGTGTTCTATGGGCTTAAAATAATGGCCTCTATGTCCTTTATTTTTTATAATAAAACTTTTTTATTTTTTACATTTTTTTGAAAAAAGTTCAATTTTGTAATTTTTATATTTTGGAAACTAGAAAGTTTACAAAAATGTTTGTTTGACGTAAATGACTGCCCCTGACCCCATCTACCACCAAAATAAATTTCAATTCACTAGGACAAAAAATAACAGTAGTGGAGTGGTGGTGCTTCCAACGTACCCGGTGGCGCTCGGCTACGCTGAATTTGTGGATATCTTTGCGAACCCATGATCGAGAGAGCGTCAGCCTGAATAATTTGATATGTTGCATGTCAAATTCCGATCATGGGTTCGCGAGATATCCACTTATTAACATGAACGCCGCCCGAGCAACGCCGGGTGGCTTTGAAGCACCACCACTCCACTACTGTTATTTTTTGTCCTAGCGAATTGAAATTTATTTTGGTGGTAGATGGGGTCAGGGGCAGTCATTTACGTCAAACAAACATTTTTGTAAACTTTCTAGTTTCCAAAATATAAAAATTACAAAATTGAACTTTTTTCAAAAAAATGTAAAAAATAAAAAAGTTTTATTATAAAAAATAAAGGACATAGAGGCCATTATTTTAAGCCCATAGAACACTTTTTAGAATGTTTGGTTTTATGAAAAATCGCCTACTTTCCCAGTTGAACGTTTTTCATTTTTGTCCTACAGACCTGTAACTTGGTTTACCGGTATGGGAATAGAAGGGGTAAAGACCATTGATTTACGTTAGACAAACTTGTTTGTAAAATTCTTAATTTTGGAAATAAAGCCCATTTTCAAAACTTTATTTTTGTTGTCCTAGAGACCTGGGACTTGGTACCGTGGTAGAGGGGGTAAAGGCCATTCATTTCTGTCAAACAAACATTTTTGTAAACTTTTTAATTTTGGAAATATAACCCATTTTGGAAATATGTTTTTGGAAAATTTAAAAATACACTATTTTTGGACTAAGAATGGTATAGAGGTAGGTGTTGGAGTTAACATATGTCTTTTTAGGATTTTTAGTTTAATGATATAGCCTACTTTCCAAATATTTTTTGAAAAATTTGAAAAATACACTATTTTTGACTAGGCATGGGATAGAGGTAAGTGTAAGAGTTGAGAGTCATTGATAAACCTTAGAGTACTTTGGATTGTTTTGGAATATTGTGTGTTGTTGTTGTTGCTGCTTACAAACATGGCTGTAAGCATTTTGCAGCCATAAAAAAAGGACTGACATACTTTCCAAGACCAAATAATAAGCCCCCACAAGCAAGAGCAAATATGAAAGAGCTAATACAAAAGCCAACAAAAGCCAACAAAAAAGCCTACAAAAGCCAACAAAAGCCGACAAAAGCCAATAAAAGCCAACATAAGCCAACAGAAACTGACCAAAAAAAGCCAACAAAAAACTGACCAAAAAAGCCATGTAGCATGTTGGTAGTTGAGTGAGTTGTCATATTGACCGATAGATAGCAGGCTGGTAGTTGAGGAGTATTGCTATCGACCGCTAGATAGCATGCTGGTCGTTCAGTGAGCGAGTGTTGAAATGGAGCGCTAGGTAGCATGCTGGTCGTTCAAGTAGTTCTCATAGTCACCGCTAGATAGCGGCAACATACTTTGTGTGTCGCATGCAGCTATTTAACAAAGTTTTACCTCATAAAAACGTGCTTGTATAAGCTTTGTACAAAAATTGAATATACAATTAATCACTAAGTGTTTAGAACTAACATGTATAGCCTTGTGTAGGGAATATTGGGATCCTTAGCAAGAAAGAGTGCCTAACACACATGAGTGTACAGCCTTTTGATATGCAGTAAGTACCTGATAACCTTGAGTAGGCCATAAAAATATTTTCAGTTGACTACTACCTGTCACAGTGTTTACATTGTGAAAGACCGTTGAAGCAACCAGTCTTTAGCTTTGTCATAAGCAGTGAGCAGCTGTTACCCTTAACCAGGGGTACATTAGAGGACCCTTATCAAGAATATCATCAGTTGACTACCACCATTCACAGTGACCACATCGTGAAAGACTGTCAAAACAACTATTGTACAGCCTTGTACTACACAGTAAGTAGCTGTTGGTCTTGACTATTGTATATTAGAGAACCCTTAGCAAGTATATAATCAGTTGACTACTACTTGTTACAGTGTTCACATCGTGAAAGACCGTCTCACTGTCCAGTCTACAGCCTTGTCATACGCTGTAAAGAGTTGTTGGTCTAGACTAGGGGTATATTAGAGGACCCTTCACAAGAATATCACCAGTTGACTACTACCTCTCACGGTGTTCACATCGTGAAAGACCGTCTCACCGACCAACCTCTAGTCTTGTGATACGCAGTAAGCAGCTGTTTGCAGAAATCAACATTCGTGATGGAAGAACCCATTCCTAGCTATATGTGTAAAGAGTGTGGAAAGACTTTTCTTCGGGACTATCATAGGAAGCGTCATGAAGTTTCGTGTGGGGAATTTCATGAGTGTAAAACGTGTGGCTGTACATTCAACAATGCCTACAACGGACGTCGTCATGAAGAATGTTGTAATGTTGTGTCGGCAGCTAAAAAACAAAAATCTGAGCCCACAAAACATTACCTACTGTCATTGGTCCCTGACAAAAATGGACTTATTGAATATGAGACATCTTTTGAAGGTCGACTTAAATCCTATTTCATTCGTTGCGATACGTGCAAGGATTTAAATTCATACCTTAAAGAGTCCAAACAGCAAATAATTCAAGCTATGGAGAAAGAACTAGCAATGCACAAGTCGATCAAAGTTAATCTTGTGGCTGAATGTAGATTCATTCATACATCTACCAATGAAATTACAGATCGTGCTTTTAAAACACGAAATCAGGCCCTATTTTTGGAAACGGACTTAAGTAGTTTCTTGGAAACACAATTTACAAAGTTAACTACGGAAATGGAGGAATCTGAGCTAAAAGGCAGTAATTGGGCTTTGTTAGCAGTGGAAGGAGTACGATTGAAAATAAATAAGTACAATCCCTTGCGTGGAAGCACATATATTCCATTACCAGCAGCTATACAAGCAAGAAAAGCCTGCATTAATCCTGAAAACTTGAAAGATGAAAAGTGTTTTATGTATGCCATTTTAGCAAAACTGGTTAAAAAGGATGCTCAACGCATTAGTAAATACAAGGATCTGGAAAACAAGTATGATTTTTCAGTAATATCATTTCCAACATTACTAGCTGACATTCCCAAATTCGAGAAAGCCAACGACATATCCATCAATGTATTTGGACTGGAAGAAGACAACAAACTGTTTCCTCTAAAGGTTGTGGATCAAGAGTTACAAGACCATCGTGACCTCCTTCTGCTAAGTTCATCATCCGGCCAGAACCACTACGTCTTTATCAAAGATTTTGATAAACTAGTAGGACATCAGATTACCCGCCATGGACATAAGATATATACGTGTAAACGGTGTTTCACTCACTTTGATAATCAATATGGGCAACAAGGAATGGAAAAATTAAAAGAACATAGAGCTTTGTGTGTCCAGCATGACATTGCTAGGGTTGAAATGCCTATTAAAAACCCAATTGTGAAATTCGTAAATGTGGAAAAAATGCTTAGAATACCTTACGTTATCTATGCAGATTTTGAAAGTATACTGTTACCCTATCAAACATGTCTACCTAATCCTGAGGAAAGTTATACAGTGCCATACCAGAGTCATGTTCCTATGAGCTTTGGTATATACGTTAAACCATCACCCGCTGTGGAACACATAAAGACAAATCTTCCAAGCCAACCTATTATTTATCGTGGACCTGACGCTGCAGAAAAGTTTATGGACTGTTTGATCTCAATAGCTAATGAAATTGATCGCCTTTATAGCTTAAATGTTCCAAAGGCCTTAACTCAGGATCAAGAAGCAGAGTTCCAATGTTCTGAAACCTGTTATTTGTGTCGAAAACCATTCACCAAAGAGGACTGGAAAGTTCGAGACCACTGCCATATTACAGGGGAATACCGTGGAAGTGCTCACAATAACTGTAATTTGAGGTGTAAAACACGTAACCCCGTTCCTGTATTTCTACATAATATGAGTGGCTACGACGCAAATTTCATTGTAAAGCAATTGGGATGTACTACTGAGAGAGTGGATGTTATCGCTAACTCCAAAGAAAAGTACATTTCCTTCACCAAATATGTAGGAAATGTTAAGCTTCGATTTGTGGACACGTTTCGGTTAATGCCGAGTAGTTTGGAAAACTTAGTTTCCAACTTAACATTATACCCTGAAACAGACAAGTACTTTGGAAAAGAAAATGCAATGCTCATGACTCGTAAAGGGGTATTTTGTTATGACTACATTGACTCATGGGAAAAGTTAAGTGAAACGTGTTTACCTCCAAAAGAGGTATTCTTTAACAAATTAAGTCAAGAAGATGTTAGTCAAGAAGACTATGAACATGCTAAAAATGTGTGGAATCAGTTCAACATTAAAACTCTAGGGGAATATAGTGACCTCTACCTAACTTCAGATGTACTCCTTCTTGCAGACAGCATTGAAACGTTTAGAAACAAAACACTAGAAACACACCCAGTGGATGCTGCACACTTTTTCACTTCGCCTGGTTTAAGTTTCGAGGCAATGCTCCTTTACACAGGCATTGAACTGGAATTGCTACAGGATTACGATCAGATTCTTTTAATCGAGTCTGGAATACGTGGAGGCATATGCCAGGTGTCTCATCGGTATGCTGAAGCTAACAATAAATACATGGAAACCTATGATTCTGAGAAACCATCACAGTTTATAACCTATGATGATGCCAACAACCAATACGGGTGGGCTATGTGTCACTCTCTTCCTTATGGCGGATTTCAGTGGGTTTCTCCAGATACCGTTGATCTAGAAAAACTGAAGAAAGACGATCCTGTGGGATACATTCTAGACGTTGATGTTGATTACCCATCTGACCTTCATGATCTACACAACGATTTACCTTTCCTACCAGAGTGTACACAACCTAAGGATTCGTCTCTGAAAAAACTAATTCCTCATCTTGGAAATCGAAGGCGATATGTTGTTCACTACATGGCATTAAAACAGGCTTTAGATCATGGAATAAAATTGATAAAAATTCATCGTGTGTTAAAGTTTAAGCAAAGACCTTGGTTAAAGGCATACGTTGATTTTAATAACAACCTTCGAAAACAAGCCAAAAATGAGTTTGAGAAAAATCTGTACAAATTATTCAACAATGCCATTTTTGGAAAAACAATGGAAAATATCCGTAAAAGAATAGACATACGTCTTGTGACTGACAGCAAAAAGGCAGAAAAGCTAATAGCAAAGCCGACATTTATTGACAGAACTATTTATGGTCCTAACCTAGCTGCTTTCCACATGGCTAACCGTAACATTGTATTCAATAAGCCTATATATATTGGAATGTGTATACTGGATATTTCAAAAACTCTCATGTATTCCCACCACTATGATGTCCTGCTACCCTATTATGGCATGGACAATCTTAAACTCATGTATATGGATACCGACTCGTTCATTTATTTGGTTAACACCCAAGATGTATATCAAGACAAGTTGGATTTCCTAGAACACCTGGACACATCAGATTATCCTACTAATCACATATGTTACTCTACATCAAACAAGAAAACGTTGGGGAAATTTAAAGACGAGGCTTGTGGACAAATTATAAAAGCATTTATTGGACTTAGAGCAAAAATGTACGCTTTAGACATGAATGGTAAAGAAATCAAAAAGATTAAAGGTATTAGCAAAGGTGTTGTCAAAAATTGTATAAGCTTTCAAGATTATAAGGATTGTGTCATGAACAACAATGTAAAAAGAATACCAATGAACATTATCGCTTCTAAACAACATGACATATCATCTATAAGACTAAACAAAATTGCTTTGTGTCCTGGTGATGATAAAAGAGTGATTGATGCTGATGGTATAGGTACACATGCCTATGGTCATTACTCAATCATTGACTATGCTTAAGGAGTTAAGTTATGAATATCAAAATCTTCTGCCTGCAACTAGCAAATACATAAAACAAAACAATTTAGGAAATAAAACAATAGCACTACAAAAATTAAAAAAACTAGTATTCATAATCAAAAAATAAATAAAATAGAAAACAAAATAAAAACAAGTGTACAATTTATAACAAAAAGAATATATATAAAATGTATTATGTGTAAATAGTGTACATGTATTTAAAATAAAAGAATATTGTACCGTATGGACACTGCTTGTACATTTTTTAATTACTACCCACCTCTCTCCACTCCTAATGCGAAATGAACATGTAAAACACAAATTGGAAAATCCATGTTTCCATATTGACAAAATAAAAAAAAACATTAAACTGTAATTTTAAAAACTGTAAATGGGAATTTGGAAAATTGACAAATGTGTAAACAACAAATTGGGAAATCCATGTTTCTATATCATGAAATTGAAAAACTTTAAACTGACATTTTAAGAACTGTAAATGGGAAATTGTGAAATTGATAAATGTGTAAACAACATAATGCAAAATCCATGTTTCCATGTTATGAGATTGAAAAGCTTAAAACTGACATAAAAAACTGAAAATGGGAAATTTGAAAATTGACAAATGTGTAAACAACAAAATGAAAAAAAACCGGTTGGGGTAGTTATCATGTTGTACAGTAACCTATAAAACTAGCATAAGGATAGTTGCTTGTACCCTTATATACTTTGTGTATGTGCATTAGCCTTTGGATTAGCTTAAGTTAGGTTTGGTAAAGTTAGGTTTGGTGAGGTTAGGTATGTAGCCTTGTAGTTTACTCTTTTCAGAAAATGTAAAATCTAAAATCAAAAAATCTTAAATTGAAAATGTAACATCTAAAAAACTAAAATCTAAAATATAAAAAAAAATCAAAAATGTAAAATGTAAAATCTAAAAAAAATGTAAAATGAAAAATCAAAAATGTAAAATGTTAAAATGTAAAATGTTAAAATGTTGAATTTAAAATATTTAAATGAGGTTTCTGTGGGTTAGGTTAGGTTAGGTTAGGTTAGATTAGGTTAGGTTAAAACTCAGTTTATTATTTGTGCTCTCTCATTTGCTCTTACTTATTTACTCACACTTTTTGCTCTCTAATGTTTTGCTCTCACTTTTTTGCTCCCACGTTTGCACTCGCTTTTGCACTCACTTTTGCACTCACTTTTGCACTCACTTTTGCACTCACTTTGAAGTTTGGTTATGTTAGGTTAGATTAGGTGAAGTTAGGTTAGGTTAGGTTATAACTTAGTTAATTATGTGTGCTCTTACATTTGCTCTCATATTTGCTCTCACTTTGAAGTTTGGCTAGGTTAGGTTAGGTTAGGTTAGGTTAAATAATGTTTGTTAGGTTAGGTTAGGTTAGGCGAAGTTAGGTTAGGTTAAGTTAGGTTAGGGTAGGTTAGGTAAAGTTGGATTAGGCGGAATGGCTGAGGTATGAATGAAACCCCACGTTTTCTTACTTTCACGTCATGAGGCTGAGTGTACCCCAGTCCAGCTCTCAGCCCAAAATAAAATTTCTTGGTTGAGGCGGGAATGAAACCCACACCTCTAGGGAAACAGCTAAAATGCTAGCAACTACACCAAAAGTGGACAATATAAGGCTGGTCTGGATTGCACATGATCAATTAATAATTACCTAATAATAATAATAATAATAAATATTCCATTTAGCAACTACACGGCCGACCTCCCTCTGTGACGTCATTCACGGTCTCAGGGCGTGGCGGCCATTTTGCCCATTAGCCACTGCGCCAGCTCTGAATGACCCCTCCATAAGAATAACATAGAGTGATTGCGCGCGGCGGCCATCTTGCCCATTAGCCCCTGCGCCAGCTTCGGCTTATATTACCTACTAATAGTCTTATCTACATGTGTGCCAATTTTGGAATAGCTCCCATGCATACCTTGCAAGATATCAAACATGGAGCTCAAATTTCTAGTGCGTTTTTTCAGCAGTTGGTAGCACTGACATCATTTTCAAATATGGACGTGAGATATGCCGGTGCACATCTTTACTCATACTAAATTTGGTTTTGATTGCTGCAGCCGTTTAGGAGTTGATAGGGGGGGGGGCACACACACAGCCAGACAGACAGACAGACACCCATTTTCCCGGATCGATCTCATAAGTCTACTTTTTCCTCATTTTTGCAAAATGTGAAAAGTAGGCTAAAAATAAATCCAGATTAATTGCGATTCGCATTAGGCAGGTTTTCCTGTGTAAAGATGTTTTGAAAGCCTGGTTTTATAATTTTATAATTTTGTTCCTAATTTTAAATGTACCGTGAATGCACTGAGGTGTGTGACGTCATAGTACTGCTTGGTGCATGTGTACTGAGTTCACTGGTGAGCTCTGATGTTACGAGACGGCAACGACACGGCGAACGTGACGTCATACAGCCAGCTCCCTCCTTTCACCACGCGCTCGCTCGAAGCCTCCAGCCTTTCTAGCATTTTTCAGCATATGTAGCATTTAAAATGATATCAAGTCCAGTCTTTCAGACCGACTATCACTATTTTTAGCGTATGGCTTTTAGTGCCGGGAGTGTCCGAAGACATGTTCGGCTCGCCAGAGTTAGTAGCTGCTTCTATGCGGACACCCATGGGGTGAGCTACAAGTAACGTCGCGTGTGGAATGTTGTCTGGGAAGGAAAGTATGAATGTAAGGGCTAGGAATTAGAAGGTAGCGGCTGTGGCCTATAGTTAGGGACCAACCCCGGCATTTGCCTGGAAGGAAGATGGGAAACCACAGAAAACCATCTTCAAGGTTGCTGGCGGGGGGGATTCAAACCTCCTCGCCTCCCGAATGTGTGCGACTCCCTGCAGCCACGCCGTAACAACCACGGCTAACTCACCCGGTTGTTGAGAGCCTACATGCGACTAGTACTGCATATCATAAATTTTAACATTTTCCTACGTATCTCGATAAGTCGAATATATTTTAACGCCTTGAGGTATTGAGGTACAAATGTAGTTAGATATTTTTTTAGTAAAGTTTTCAACACTGCTCAATGATATTTGACGGATCACAGACATAGTAGAGTATATTAATCTCCTCCATGTTTATCAGTAGCGGGGTGTAAGCACGGCTCGCTAGTTTCACTCGGCTGGAACACGATATGAGTTCCGGCATCCATCAAACAACGTGCTGTGTTTTCACTCGAGCGATCAAAATATCCCGTTCATTCACCAATGGTCTCATCATAACCACACTAAAACATGGAAAACTTTGCAGTCATATTTATTTATTGATTACCAACAACCCACCCCGGCTTCACCCGGGAATGGAGATGCATGTGCAACGAATTCTTGTCAGACGTAATTTAAGAATGGCGAGGTGCATGAAACACAATTCCCCCTTCCGCCCAAATTAACTTGACTGTGGATTTTGCGGAACGAGAAGTTCACAGGCGAAATGAAGAAAAGCCGAGTAGCACTTCCAGGGAAATTCCAAACACAACTACTCTTCTATGAAGTCTTAGCTCAACACGACTCGACAGTTTGCTGCTGTCTGTATCTGGGGTAATAGGCTTGCCCGCTAGATAGGCCGTAACTGGGGGTGATAGACTTGGCCCTATCTAGCTCGTAAACTGTCGCCTCAGTAATTAATGGAGATTGTTGGAAGAAATTAAAACGTAAAAACATTTACAGTGGGCGATGTATTGATGAGAGAGATATGCTCTTCCGGACTTTTTTTGTAGAACTTTTCATCCTGAACAATTCTTACACTCAAAGTATATTGCTATTTTTAACGGTTTGCCCAGCGTAAGCTTAAAAAGCGCACGGATGCTAGGTTATTTTTTTCGACGTTTTCACTGAAATCGTTACTGCTTGGCTTCCTTTGATCATAAATAAGTTATTTTCTACAGAAACCATTCTCGAGATATCCTTTACAGAATGGTGAAAACCACATCAAAATCCACCCGTGACATCCAGGAATCGGGGACTTTGTTTTATACTAAGTAGAGATTTGTTATCAGAAACCTAAACGGAGATGATGAGCACCAACAAGAACTACATGAAGAAAACAAGGAAGGCGAAATATTGGCGGGTAAAGGCCACGAAACACTTAAAATGCCTCGGAGAAATCCTCAGCAACAACGGAATGGAGGTAAGAGGCAATAGAAACAAGTAGTTCCGTGAAGAACTATACAGCCTATTTTCATATATCCTGCTCATGTTAATTGCCTCTATCAACATACAAAATTTCAGTTTAATTGCTGTAACAGATTCGTAGATATTGAGAACCGTCTAAATATTTCAGATGGTCGCCAGGTTGGATTTTTATTCTGTACTATTACATTAAGATTATTGTGTACGTGTGGTATTCAAACTTCAATCGCATGATTAGAACACAAGAAGTAAAAACGAGATTTTAAAATTACGCACAGCAGCCATCTTGTGATTATGCAAACAATTGAAATAAATTAGATGCCAGTGGATCACCATTTGTATAAGCATTTAACGTGCAAAGTTTCACGGCACTCGGATAGTTAATTCTCGTGAAACGTCCATTTAAATATTTATACTTCGCGTCGCCGCCATAGTCTCTATGAACATACAAAAATTCAGTTTGCTTGCTGGAAAAGATTCATAGATATTGAGAACCGTCTAAATATTTTGGAATCTCGCCATTTAGGATTGTTATATGTATAGGCCATAGAGTTATGTACCATTCAAAGACAATTATTGCCTAGGTTCATTATGCAAACTTTCACTTCGATAGCATGATTACGACACAAGAAATAACAACTTAATTTTAAAATTTCGCACAGCCGCCATCTTGAGGTTATGTAAACAATTGAATTAAATTAGATGGCAGTGCATTACAATCTGCAAAATAATTTACTGTACCTCATTTCACTGCGCTCAGAGAGTTAAATCACGAGAAAAGTCTATTAAAACATTTCAAGTTCCCTTGGTCGCCATGTTCGTTTTGTACTTTACAGGTTTATGAAATATACATAGGTAAACTTGTATCAGTACCCTTTATCACCGTACAAAATTTCAGGGTGATATCTGTAATTGTTTCGGAGATATAGAATGTCAGTGAAATATTTCGCACAGCCGCCATTTTGAGGTTATGTAAACAATTGAACTAAATTAGACTCCATTGCATTACAATGTGTATAAACATTTGCTGTACCAAGTTTCATTACGTTTGGATAGTTAAATCGCGAGAAAAGTCTATTTAAACGTCTCAACTTCGCTTGACCGCCATGTTGGTTTTGTAGTCACCAGGTTTTTGAAAGTCTCATAGGTGAACTTCTAGTAGTGCCCTCTATCACCGTACACAATTTCAGGGCGATATCGGTAACAGTTTCGGAGATATTGAATGCTAGTGAAATATTTCGCACAGCCGCCATGTTGGATTGGTGAGACGTAACAAAATTTGAAGGGCACGGTCGAGGTCGCCGGGAATAGTGCTATCAACTTACAGAGTTTTATTGAAATCGCTCCAGCCGTTTAGATTTTATTAGGGGGACACACACACACACCTCACACACACACACACACACGCACGCACACACACACGGACAAAAGGTGATCTCATAAGCCTATTTTTTTAAAATTGAAAATAGGCTAAAAATAAGACTTAAACTAGAAAAACTTAACTTTGCCACCAAATATATATCAGTATTAGGTTCATACATGGTTCCGTATTGATTGTCTTATTAATTACAGTAAAGATGAGGAAAAATCCGCCTTATCAATAAATATACTTATATCAAAACACTGTTACATTAGACCCTGTTAATGGTACATGTTCCGGGGCCTCTAATAATGGTCCCTTCTTCAGCCTTAAATAAGGACGTAAAGCCCAGCATCATTAAAAGATATCATATTACACATTAAAGAGAGAAATGAATTATTGAATTATTAATCAATTATTGATGAAATGAGGCGAAACTAAAATGACCAGGTCAATCGTGAACAAATGTGAAATGGCGTGTGAAACACATGAAAGAACATGCATGCCCTAAGAAAAAGCACATTGAGACCAACACATATGAGAAAAAAGTTACAGTCAGTCTGAAAGACTAGACTTTATATCATATCAAATGACGCATGGTACAAATGCTACACATGTTAGAAAGGCAGCAGGGCTTCCTGCTTCGCTCGAAGCCCCAGGACTCTTTCAACAGACTCCATTACCCATTAACTTAGGCTTCCCGCGAGGAGAAAGGACAGCGAGGGTGTGCACTCTGCTGTATGACGTCACGCGCTCTCCGTCACCGTATCGTATAACGCCATAGCCCAGGAGTAAACTCAGACTCGGTACATATGCACTGAACAAAATGATGACGTCATACTCTCAAGTACAACCTTAGTACATTTCCTCTCCATAACCGTAACGCATAACGGTAGACCAAAGCATAAAGATGAAGTCGACAAGATCATTTGCAATGATAAAAAAAACACGTTAAAACACAAGGGCACAGCAAGTGCGTATAAAACAAGTAGTTCCGTGAAGAACTATATAGCCTATTTTCAAATATCCGGCTCTTGTTAATTGCCTCTATCAACATACAAAATTTCAGTTTAATTGCTCTAACAGATTCGTAGATATTGAGAACCGTCTAAATATTTCAGATGGTCGCCAGGTTGGATTTTTTGTTTTTGTACTATTACATTAAGATTATTGTGTACGGGTAGGTATTCAAACTTCAATCGCATGATTAGAACACAAGAAGTAAAAACGATATTTTAAAATTACGCACAGCAGCCATCTTGTGATTATGCAAAAAATTGAAATAAATTAGATGCCAGTGGATCAACATTTGTATAAGCATTTAATGTGCAACGTTTCACGGCACTCGGATAGTTAATTCGCGAGAAACGCCCATTTAAATAATTATACTTCGCATCGCCGCCATGTTGGATTTGTGCTCACCAGGTTACTGAAAGTCCTATAGGTGAACATATGTTCATAGTCTCTATGAACATAAAAAATTCAGTTTGGTTGCTATAAAAGATTCAAAGATATTGAGAACCGTCTAAATATTTCGGAAGCTCGCCATTTAGGATTATTATATGTATAGGCCATAGAGTTATGTACCATTCAAGGACAATTTTTGCCTAGGTTCATTATTCAAACTTTCACTTCGATTGCATGATTACGACACAAGAAATAAAAACTTAATTTTAAAATATCGCACAGCCGCCATCTTGAGGTTATGTAAACAATTGAATTAAATTAGATGGCAGTGCATTACAATCTGCAAAATCCTTTACTGTACCACATTTCACTGCGATCAGAGAGTTAAATCACGAGAAATGTATATTAAAATATTTCAAATTCGCTTGGTCGCCATGTTCGTTTTGTACTTTACAGGTTTATGACATATACTTAGATAAACTTGTATTAGTACCCTTTATCACCGTACAAAATTGCAGGGTGATATCTGTAATAGTTTCGGAGATATAAAATGTCAGTGAAATATTTCGCACAACCTCCATTTTGAGGTTATGTAAACAATTGAACTAAATTAGACTCCAGTGTATTACAATGTGTATAAACATTTGCTGTACCAAGTTTCATTACCTTTGGATAGTTAAATCGCGAGAAAAGTCTATTTAAATGTCTCAACTTCGCTTGACCACCATGTTGGTTTTGCAGTCATCAGGTTTTTAAAAGTCTCATAGGTCAACTTCTAGTAGTGCCCTTTATCACCGTACACAATTTCAGGGCGATATCGGTAATAGTTTCGGAGATATTGAATGCTAGTGAAATATTTCGCACAGCTGCCATGTTGGATTGGTGAGAAGTAACAAAATTTGAAGGGCACGGTCGAGGTCACCGGGAATAGTGCTATGAACTAACCGAGTTTCATTGAAATCACTCCAGCCGGTTAGATTTTATTAGACACACACACACACACACACACACACACACACACCCACACACACACGGACAAAAGGTGATCTCATAAGCCTATTTTTTCAAAATTGAAAATAGGCTAAAAGTGAAAAACCATTGGTGAGAATAATCACTTCACTCGTTGGTATGGACTGTTGTTTGCTATGTAAATAAAAACTGTTGACTAAGCTTGCTTAGTCCTTATTTACGGCTGAAGAAGGAACCAATATTAGAGCTCCGAAACATGTACCATTAACGGGGTCTAATGTAACCACGTTTTGATATAAATATATATTCATTGATCAGGTGGATTTTTCCCCATCTTTACTGTAATTACCAAAGATATATACAACAAAACGAACCTATCCATTAACGCAAATTTATTTATTTATTTATTTATTTAGCGTATGATGAATACAATATTATATACAATATTATGTACAATATATACAGTACAACTACCATCTCAAGTTCATAACTAGAGTTCCATATTAAAAGTTGAGAGCCAGAGAAGGGCTTCGCTTGAGACACAGTGTAAGTCTTCTATAGAGCCTCTGTATGCACGCAAAGGACACTCGAATGTAATGTGGTCCACTGTCTGTTCTTCTTCTCCGCAGTCACATTGAGGTGATGCCTTTCATCCCCATTTGAAGAGAGTGGTTCCACATCTACCTTGGCCGGTCCTAATATGGTTTCGCGTCCTCCACTGTCGTCTGGGAAGGGAGATCCCATCAGGGCACTTGCAGGGGTTCTGCTGCAGTGATTCTACAGTATATACTGTGGTAAAACCGGTGATCCTATATAGAGTGGAAACGGCCAACCCGACGAGACTGGAAAAGCTCCTGAAGATTGAAAGGAGAATAGTGAGAAGGATTTACGGCCCAAGAGTGGTTCAGGGAAACTACATACTAAGATTAAACAAGGTGATATAGGAAAGGACGGAAGACCTGGAATCAACGATCAGGAAATGATTGCTAACATTCTTTGGACATATGGTCATAATGGATCCAGCAATGATGAATAAACAAATTTTTGATAAAATATACAATCTGAAGAGCCAGGGGGGCTACACCAAGCAGATGAAGGAAGAACTCAGGAGGCTAGGAATCAGAGATGAAATCTGTCATGACAGAAACCGATTCAGGGAAAGAATGTCTAACATTAAGGTTCTGTTGTTGTTGTTTGAGACGTCAGTCTTTTGACTGGTTTGATGCAGCTCTTCATGCCTCCCTGTCCTGAGTGAATCGTTTCATCTCTATAGCTACCACACCCTACATCCGAGGCAATCTGTTTACCATATTCTAACATTGGTCTACCCCTACAGTTCTTGTCCTTGACCCTTCCTTCCATAACTAAGCTTGGTATTCCTGGGTGTCTTAGTATGTGTCCTACCAATCTATCTCTTCTCTTCATAAGCAGTCGTCAGAAACATCTCTCCTCTCCCACTCATCTTAATACCTTTTTCTTTGTAAACCTATCTACCCATCTGATCTTCATCATTCTCCTGTAACACCACATTTCAAAAGCTTCAATTCTCCTCTTTTTTGCTGCTCCAACAGTCCATGTTTCACTTCCATAGAGCACCACGCTCAAGACAAAAGCTTTCAAATTTGACTTCCTAATACCTAAATTTATATTCGATGTCGACAGATTCCTTTTTTGTAGAAATGCTTTACTTGCCTGAGACAACCTACATTTTATATCCACTTCGCTTCTTCCATCACCGGTTCTTGTGGAAGAAACAAGAGAGCTCAGGGGAGGAGGATGGACAGAAGAAAGAAAGGTGCAACATTCTGAAAGAATGAAGGACATCTGGAGGAAGAGGAAGAAAGGAAGAACGATAATAAGGAAATGAAGTGATATTTGTGTGGTCCTTATTTTTGGCCGTTTCAGGGGCGAAAAGAATTAATCTTCAACCCGGAATTTCAGAAACCACCAGGTTTTGAACTAAGTATTCCATGTCCCGCAAAGAATACTTCGGGGTACAAACATTTCCTGATGTCTGAAATTAAAAATAATGATTAACCTTGCTTGGACCAGATCGCAGTGGCTAGCAAGCATTCTTGGTGGTCACTCCTGTGATAAGGAATTGATTTCCGGCTCTAGCAAGGTACTTAATTCCCATGATGATGATGATGATGATGATGATATTTATTTATTTATCGTATGGCTTTTAGTGCCGGGAGTGTTCGAGAACATGTTCGGCTCGCCTGAGCCTGTAGCTGCTTCCAGCTGACACCCTTAGGGTGAGCTACAAGTTCCGTTCAATTTCAAGTAGTTCCTACTTTCGCTACCAGATATCAATGATACCTAGTGGTGAACGTTGGAACTTTGATAGAGCGTTCCGACGAAATCTAACCTAACAATTTAGCTTCACAGAAGTTTAGTCTGTGGAAGGATCTTTTACATGCCATAAATCTATGACATGGGACCGCCGGCTTTACTTCCCCTCCGAAGAATGTTTAAC
This sequence comes from Meconema thalassinum, assembly GCA_946902985.2. Classification (NCBI taxonomy): domain Eukaryota; kingdom Metazoa; phylum Arthropoda; class Insecta; order Orthoptera; family Tettigoniidae; genus Meconema; species Meconema thalassinum. The sequence goes on along the minus strand of OX336397.1, from coordinate 103,718,977 downwards.
GCTCTTAAAAATTCCGATGACTTCGGCCGGGTTTGAACCCGCTATCTTGGGTACAGCAGTTCAGCATGCTACCAACTACCGAAGCCGATAATTGCATACATAATATAGCTTTTGGGCTATTAGGTGGAGTGACACTTTAAAAACCGCCGTTTCAAGACAACTGCTTGTCCCTTTATCAAAGTTTGTCAAGAAAGAAAGAGAGAAAGAAAGAAAGAAAGAGAGAAAGAAAGAAAGAGAGAGAAAAGAAGAAAGAAAGAAAGAAAGAAAGAAAGAAAGAAAGAAAGCAAGAAATAAAGTAAGAAAGAGAGAAAGAAAGAAAGAGAGAAAGAAAGAAGAAAGAAAGAGAGAGAGAAATAAAGAAAGAAAGAGAGAAAGAAAGAAAGAAAGAGAGAGAGAGAAAGAAGAAAGAAAGAAAGAAAGAAAGAAAGAAAGAAAGAAAGAAAGCAAGAAAGAAAGTAAGAAAGAGAGAAAGAAAGAGAGAAAGAGAGAAAGAAAGAGTGAAAGATAGAAAAAAGATAGAAATAGAGAAAGAAAGAAAGAAAGAAAGAAAGAAGGAAAGAAATAAATAAAAAAGAGAGACTGAAAGAGAGAAAGAAAGAAAGAAGGAAAGAAAGAAAGAGAGAAAGAAATAAAGAGAGAAAGATAGAAAGAAGGAAGAAAGAAAGGAGAGAAAGAAAGAAAGAGTTAAAGATAGAAAGAGAGAAACAAAGAAAGAGAGAAAGAAAGAGAGAAAGAAAGAAAGAAAGAATGAGAGAAAAAGGAGAGAAATCAAGAGAGAAAGAAAGAAAGGGAGGGAGAAAGAAATAAAGAAAGAGAGAAAGAAAGAAGGAAAGAAAGAAAGAAAGAAAGAAAGAAAGAAAGAAAGAAAGATAGAAAAAAGGAATGAGTAAACAATGGCATGTAGCCTCCATAGATAAATGGTATAAGATAGGAAGCCATGTTGAAAGGAATAGTTACTCCATGACCTCCTGAGACCAAGAAGATGTTGGTAATGAAACTATAGAGGGCAGCCATGATTTACTCAAGGGATAACCATCACCTCTATTAACGTTCTGTGGTTTTTAACTTATTACAATCGCCTCCCGAACCATACGGGTTGTGAAATGTTTCTCCATACAGATGTCAGAAGTTTCATCAAAAATAATTTGATGGTCATTCTGTATTGCATGTTCAGCAACCGCAGACTTCTCTGGTTGGCAAAGACGTAAATGCCTACGATGTTCCTTGACCCTTGTTGCGATTCTCCTACCTGGCTGACAAATATACGTAACCACAGGAACATGGAATCTCATATACTCCAGCACAGTTAAGACCAACTGAATGCTTGACTGATCTTAAGGATTTGCCTACGGTGACATTAGGCTTGAATATGGTACGCAACAATATGAAAATTGTTGTTTCTAGGTTATCGGCCCCTAATAGTTTGGGTGGCAAAGCAAAATGATGATGTATTGAAAACCTAGAAATGGAAGTACCTACACACTGACAAGTAACATACTAGATCAAAATAATAAAAATGGATGTCTGTCTGATGGCGTAGTGGTTAGCATTTGTAGCTGTCACCGCGGAGGGCCAGGTTTGATTCCCGGCTCTGCCACGAGAGATATTTCTAATAATTATAATATTAATAAATACTGGTTTTACGCCCCCTTTTAACTACGCTGGCTTTTAGAAACGCAGGGGTGCCGGATTTTTGGCCCAAAGGGGATCTTTAACGTGCCAGTAAATCTTCTGACACGGCTCCCTTGCATTTGCGCACCCTCAACTGCCAGGTGACTGCACCTGGATACGAATCTGCAGCCTTGGGACCAGCAAGCGAGAACGTTACCGCTGAGCCACGCAGCCAGTCGAAAAAACATATTTCTGCTCTGAGGGTTGGAATGGGGTACACTCAGCCTCGTGAAGAAAACAGAGTAAGATACGGGTTCGATCCCCGTCACAGTCATCCTGGAAGTGGTTTTCCATGATTTCCCTATTTATAATCCACGCGAGAGCAACGGCTTTGGTCTCAATAACAAATAGCTTACACACACACACTAATACAGACATCAAAATAACAAATATTATGACAGAAGCTCCACACGCACACCCTAGTACACGGGACTAAACTGACCAACTAGAGACGCTCATCACAACCGTGATTTGGAGCTGCAGTAAGGTTGAATGTTTGAATCCTGGCACTGAGGTTTTCCTAGCGTTGCCAAAATCCCGACAATACTGTAATATCCGGTGGTTACCATGGCAACAAGTGTTGGTCAATTAGGCCTACATATTCTAGTTCAGTAGAGACATCTATATGTTGTAATACCAACATCTTACTACTGTTATTGAAACATAGTACGGCTATCGGTCGCGAGTTAGTGCTGGACTAATAGTTACTAAAGTTACTTAAGGTCGTTCAAATTTTCTATCTTTTCACTTTTACTGTAGTATCTCTGAGTGTTATTAGCCTACTTTTCACATTTTCCAAAAATGAGGAAAAAGTAGACTTATGAGATCGGGCAAATGTGTGTCTGTCTGTCAGTCAGTCTGTCTGTCTGTCTTTCTTTCTGTCTGTCTGTCTGTCCTTCTGTCTGTCTGTCTGTCTGGCTGTGTGTGTGTGTCCCCCTATCAACTCCTAAACGGTTGCAGCAATCGAAACAAAATTTGGTAGGAGTAAAGATGTATACCGCAATATATCAAGCCCATATTTCAAAATGATGTCAGTGCTACCAACTGCTGAAAAATCGCAATTGAAATTTCAGCTCCATGTTGTATATCCTGGAAGGTATGAATGGGAGCTATTTCAAAATTGGCACACGTATAGATAATCATATTTCAGTTTAATTTTCAGGAGGCCATAAATGGCAGTGTTGCCAAAATGATTATAAGCCTGCCGATAGGTCCAAATTTTAAATGCATATAACTTCTACACTATCAATTGGAATTCAACCAAACTTCGTATGTGCTATGTGTACATAAACATATATGACTGAGCGTATTCTTAAGAGCCACCAGGGCTGCCAAATGTTAATAAATGCTCTCAATTTCTCGTTTCCAAATACCCATATATCAGAAAGTATGCAAGCCGACAGCTTTAAACTATGCACACGTATAGTATCTGACATTTTGGATTAATTTGGAGTAACTTATATACTTCAGTTCTACCAACATGATTCTAAGCCTGCTGATAGGACAATTTTTTTAATACATGTAACTTCTATACACTCTGTTGGATTTCATCCAAATTTCGTATGTGCTATGTGTAACATAACATATATGACTATAAGTATTCTTAAGAGCAATCAGGGCTGCCAACTGTTAATAAATGCTGTCTATATTTTTAACCCTAATATCAATATATCAGAAAGTATGCAAGCCAACGGCACTATATTTTGCACACGTATAGCACCTAACATTCTAGATTTATTTGGAGCAATTAATATAAGTCAGTGCTGCCAACATGATTCTATGCTTGCTGATAGGTCCAATTTTAAAATACATGTAACTTCTATACTAACAAATGGATTTCATCCAAAATTGGCACAAAAAGATATCATAATATTTCCGATTATTTCTAACCAGCACACGCATGACATTGTTGCCAACATGCTTTTACGCGTGCTGATAGATCCAATGCCTAACTGCATGTAACGTCCATTGGACTTCAACCAAATGTTGTGTTCTGTACCTTAAGAGATGGAACAAAGAATATATTCAGTCACCAGGGCTGCCAACTGTAGTGCTCTATTAGGCTACAATATACCAGGAATATTTCGAACTAATTAGACATTTCGATATTACCAACTTAATTCCGTCATTATTCTAGATAGGTTCATATACTGTAGAATAATCATTGGCATGAAAAGTAGGCTCTTTAGTTCGTCACGGAACTTCTTGTTTTTAATATTGCAAATCAGTGCTACCACCACAAGAATTTAGTTTCACGAAAATATTCCTAAAAAGTATCTAAATTCAAATTTCTTTGTAAAATGCATAGAGATTAACCACTATGAACATGATATAGCTATTATCCAACCCATGTCAAACCCGAGTGGTGGTGGGGGGGGGGGGGTATGAACTTAAATATACGTACATGTTTTGTTATTACATTGATAACATCTTCAGCATGAGAAAATCTTAGAAGACTTTATCAACAGAGAGCCAAAAATAAAATCGATATCCTATAAACAATCGATATTTTCCAGCAATACTATTTAAGATTGAATAACCTTTATCTTTAGAAGTATTTATACACAGTATATAATGTTTTGTTATTGGCTGGAAGCATTAACCCATGACATTCAACAACATCTTATATACATTTTCTTCATACAATATGTTTAATTCAAGGTTAATTGATTTAAAATATTGTGTTTTTATTATTCCCTTTTGTGTCCATTCAATTTATTTATTTATTTATTTATTCGTTAATTCCCCATAAGGAGAGCGTTACAACACAATCAATTTTCATGTTTCATTCTGGACCTTTCTTCTTTTTTCCCAAAAACCTCTCATATACACACTATGTTTCCTCTTTCTCTCTTCTGTCCACCTCTTTGCTGGTTGTCTCTCTTTGGGAGTTTGCTCAAACTTCTGTAGTCTAAGTTTTTCTCTGTATTTGCTCCTGTCTGCGATGTCTTCTGTAGAGATGTTTAGTTTCTTAAGGTCTTCCACGGTTTCCTTTATCCAATTGGTTTTTAGTGTGCTATTCGTAACTATATAAAAAACAATTCTTGGTCAGTCTGTCTTCGGTCATCCTATGTATATGTCCATAAAATTTTGCCCTTCTTTTCCTTATGTTGTTTGTAATCGTCTCTGTCTGTTTGTACAGTTCTATTGTCGGTCTCTTCATCCATATTCCCTCTTTTTGAACTGGCCCGTAGATCTTTCTGAGGATTTTTCTCTCTTGTTTTTCTAATTCCTTGATTTTTGTTCGCCCCTTGATTGCTGTCGTTTCTGAAGCGTATAAGGCCTCTGGTAAGACTACTGTACGGTAGTGTCGTAATTTGGCATTGATGGAAATACTTTTTTTTTGTAGTGGTTTCATGTAAGTCCATTCAATTATTTTAAATTAATGAATTTCTGTAAGGATATCCATTTTCTTTTTGGTTATTTGTTGATAAAGTATTCTAAGATTTTCCCACGCTGAAGAAATGATTTTCAATGTAATAACGAAACATGTTGGCTACGTATATTTTAATTAGTAATCTACCTTCTAGTGTTTGACGAGGCGGATCTTATATACAGTATATAGGTAGATTAGATTATCAAATATTGTCTCATAATAATAGTATATTCATTTGGAATTAATAAATGGTCCTCCAGTGATACGAAAGAGACATATAGGAAAAAACGAACATTGTTGATCAAAGACTCCAAATAATAACTTTGATGATCTCATTCCCGAACTTACCATTGTAATAATGTTATTGGTTTAACGTCCATTTTAACTATTCTGGCTTTTAAAGAGAGAGAAGTGAAAATTGGGTCATCATGACATATATGTTGTCTAAAATTTTTCTCAATACCCTGCGTCTTCTCTTCCCAAAATCTCTTTATCCTTTGACTGTGTTCCTGTTTCCGTCCAACAAGCGTCTAACAAAAAAAAATTTAAATTTCGTGAAACCAAACAGGAAAAAATTGGCATGGTTCGAAGAATGTAACAAAGACCTTATAGAAATTGGTATTCCGGACTGCAAAATTATGAACGGGTGTGAATTCAGACACCTAATTAAAAATTACCAGGGATTTAAGGTAGGTGCAGAATTTACAAGGGGATTGAAAGCCAGATAGAAACAGAGTTGGGTGAAGACCAGTTTGGTTTCAGGAGAAATGTAGGAACAAGGGAAGCTGTACTAAGTCTTAGGCTGATTTTGGAAGGTAGAATAAGGAAATATAAGAGAACGCTCATGGCATTTGTAGACTTATAAAAGGCTTTTGATAACGTTGATTGGACTAAATTGTTTGACATTTTGAAATCTATTGGAATAAAGTGCAGGGATAGGAGGGTGATATACAATCTGTACAGAAACCAGACAGCAGTCATTCGAGCTGAAGGACATGAGAGAGAAGCTGGTATTCAGAAAGGTGTAAGGCAAGGCTGCAACTTATCACCCATACTTTTCAATCTTTACATTGAACAAGCAATGAAGGAAATTGGAGAAAAATTTAAAGTGGGAGTGAAGATTCAAGGAGAAATAATTTCAACTCAGAGATTTGCAGATGACATCGTCATCTTGGCCGACACGCCTGAGGATTTGAATGAGTATTTGAATGGTATGGACTCCGTCTTACGGAAAGAATACATGATAAAAATTAATAAATGTAAAGCAAAAATACTGGAATACAGCCGAAATAAATCAGAAACCTCTATGGAGATAAAATTGGCAGGTGAAAAGCTGAAAGAAGTAGGAGACTTCTGTTACTTAGGAAGCAGAATAACCAGTGATGGACGAAGCAAAGAGGATATAAAAAGTAGGTTGGCTCAGGCAAGGAAAGCATTTCTACAAAAAAGGAATCTGTTGACATCGAATATAGATTTAGGTGTTCGGAAGTAATTTTTGAAAGCCTTTGTCTGGAGCGTGGTGCTTTTGGAAGTGAAACTTGGACTATTGGTGCAGCAGAAAAGAGGAGAATTGAAGCATTTGAAATGTGGTGTTACAGGAGAATGATGAAGATCAGATGGGTAAATAGGGTTACAAACGAAGAGGTATTAAGACGAGTGGGAGAGGAGAGATGTTTCTGACGACTGCTAATGAAGAGAAGAAATAGGTTAGTAGGACACATACTAAGACACCCAGGAATAGCAAGCTTAGTTATGGAAGGAAGGGTCGAGGACAAGAATTGTAGGGGTAGACCAAGGTTAGAATATGTTAAACAGATTGCCTCAGATGTAGGGTGTGGTGGCTATGTAGTGATGAAACGATTAGCTCAGGACAGGGAGGCATGGAGAGCTGCATCAAACCAGTCATAAGACTGAAGACTCAAACAGCAACAACAGTAGCACCCAAAAGACGGAGAGGACCTCTTTCAGAAGACCGAAAGAAGGCGCTGAGTGATGGGCTCAAGAGATACTGGCAAGACATCAAAGCTGGCAGACGATCTAGAACGAAATATTGATTTTGATTGTTACTCCGTAGTCCATAGTGGCTCAATTCGATTGTAAAATAATAATAATAATAATAATAACTAGCGGACCCGTGCGAGAAATCTGGCATGTTCATAAACCACACTTTCCCCAATAGGTTTATAATGAGAGACTTAAAGAGAAAGGTTGCTATGTTTTTATTTGAACCAAATGATTATAGAACACTATTTACGATTCAGGTGTCCCAACGGCCATAATGTGAAATGAACAGTAATAATGTCGCGTATAATCCGACAGCAACAGTATTTGCAAATCGCACACTTCTTACAAAAATTGATATTTATGAAATTTGAATTCAATTCGTCACTGCTATTGCCATTTGTGTGCTGAGTACAATGATTGACAGCTTTACCGTAACACTCATTTATAAAATTATACGATTTCAGTACCGTACTCACTCCTTTAAATTACTGTTTCAGAAATCCATGCAAAATTATAAAGCAAAGACCTCAGAATGATAAAATGACATGAAACAGGCGTCACAGTGGACCAAAATGTGAAGTGGAGAGCAATTAAGGAGCGTATTTTACTACAGTAACAGTATCTGCAAATCGCACACTTCGTACATTTTTTTAAGTAATTCTTAAAGAAATTATATGTATTTATGAAATTAGAGTGCAATTCGTCACTGCTAATATCTATTCTCTTTCATTTGAATTCTCATTTGTCACGATCGGTCGCTTGTGAGCGCCACAGGAGGGATCTATACTACTGAAATAATATATATGATAATAATAATATTTCAATTATATGGAGGAACTTCAATATTTCTAAGAATTTTAAGAGCCCCATCAGCCCCTCCTGTTCATACGTCCCTGATAGAGAGTTGGTCTTACCTGTATCTCAGCCGCTGTGGAAGGTGTTGGAACGCGCACGTGTTAATTGGCCGGATGTGCCATGTGAAGGTGATGTGGAGAGCGCGAGGTGTTTTGTAAAGACAGCTAGGAAGCGTCACGACGCTTGGTCAGGTCTCGTCCAACAGCGTCCCGTCACTGATGCTACCCAGCGAGCGATCCCGCCCGACTAGATGAGACTCCACTAGGCGCATGCGCAAGTGATATGGTTGCTATGGTTACCAGATTCCTATAGACTCTACTACACCCGCATTTTAATTGCGATACAAGTAGCCTGGCAAGCGGGTTAAGTGGTACATTGGTTACGTAAGAGAAGAGATATCAACCCGCTTTATTAGTTTATAGAGGTCTGATAAAAATGAAATTATCTTTATATACAAATACAGTGGAACGTGGCTAATTCGAACTTCAATAATTCGAAATCTGCTTTAATTCGAATTTTTCTTTTGGTCCCTAGCATTTTATATACAATCAATGCAAAACAAATCGTGGTTAATTAGAATTATATTTTGGATAATTCGAAGTTTTTAGTGTAAAAAGCCGATAGGAAGCCCAAGCAACAAACCACATCACAGAAATTCTGCGTTTTTTTTGAAAGGAGAAATGACGTAAGTGATTCTGTTTTCCGTTCCTTAAATTTGTTAGATTCTTTTGTGATGGCCGAGAGACTTAATTGTAGGAAACCGGTAAAAATCTCGAACTATTTTGAAAAACAGTAGATTTCTCTGAGACTTAACTAGATTGCTGGATTACTACTGTCGTTAAATAGGTGAATAGTACATTTTGGTTTTATTTTTCATTTGAAACTTTTGAAGTTATTCACGATACAGTTTTTATAAAGTACCGTTGTCTGTTAATCTGCTTTGTTCAACATAAATCATTATGTAAACGTAATATAATATATTTTCTCTACCCTTTTCAAAGTACATTCATAATTCGAATTTTTGGATAATTCGACTTTTTTTACTGGTCCCTTGAGGTTCGAATTATCCAAGTTCAACAGTAACTACTGTTGTTGTTCCTTCGTGGTTGGTTGGTTCCTCAGTTTAAGGGTTGTAACAACGCGGTTATGTAGCCCCGTGTACTTTGGGTGTGTGCAGAATCCGTCCGATAACCAGTGTTAATTGTGATGGCAGTATTAGTGTGTGTTATCTGTTTTTAATTCAAGCGGCTTCGGTGGCGTAGTCGGTAGCATGCTGAACTGCTGTGCCCAAGATAGCGGGTTCAAACCCGGCCGAAGTCGTCGGATTTTTTAAGAGCGTTAAAACCCTTCAGTATGCCTTCCTTCGGAGGGGAAGTAAAGCCGGCGGTCCCATGTCATAGATTTATGGCATGTAACGATCCTTCCACAGACTAAACTTGTGTGAAGCTAAATTTCTAGGTTAGATTTCGTTGGAACGCTCTATCAAAGTTCCAACGTTCACCACTAGGTATCAGTGATATCTGGTAGGGAAAGTTGGAACTACTTGCAATTGAACTGAGGTTGTAGTTCACCCTATGGGTGTCCGCTTGAAGCAGCTACTGTCTCTGGCTAGCCGAACATGTCCCGGACACTCCAGGCATTAAAACCCATACGATAAACAAATACAAATTCAAGTAAGGAGTGCAGACATTCAATTTTCAAGTAGTTCCTACTTTTGCTACCAAACGCCACCGTCAATGACAACTAGTTCTGAACTTGGTTCCAAGAAGCCACCGCAGTCGGCTCCTGGCGACGAACGTTGGAACCTAAGAGCGTTAGTCCTATCTAACCTATAATTTAGCTTCACACGAGTGTAATTAGGAGAAGATTCTTTTACATGCCATAAATCTATGACATGGGCCGCCAGCTTTACTTTCCCTCCGAAGGAAGGCATACCGAGGGATTTTTAACGCTCATAAAAATCTGAAGACTTCGACCGGGTTTGAACTCACGATCTTGGGCACAGCAGTTCAGCATGCTACCAACTACGCCACCGAAGTCGCTTGTAATCCTATTACTGTATCTGTAGGAATAAATAGTGGAATTTCAGACATAATAGCGGTACTCTAATTGATATGAACTTGAGGGGCACATTTATGAGTAACTCATTATTTTTGATGAAATAATGCACATTTCAACAAATATTCGAGGAGATTATAAAATCAATGTGATAAATAGGCATGTAGTCAAGTTTATAAAATGTATTCTGGCTAATAATAGGCTTACGCTAATTAAATACGGACTTACCAGTATGAGAGATCCGTCTTCCCGCCATCCTATCAATCATGCAACTTTTATTGTCTGCAACAGAAGCTTGATCAGACGCTACTGCACTCTATCTTAGATTTCCAGAAGTCAATAGTACACAAACGTGTATGTGAGGTTAAAGTGCAGATAAATCACATCCCTACACTGTCAAAAATTTTAAACCAAAGGTGCACATGTTTGCACATGATATTATTTGTACCACAGTTTGAAGAGGATACAATACTCGCCATTATCACGCTATGCTCCTTAAAGTTTCCAAGAGCACGGAAAACCTTTTCCACTAAAGACAAACGCTCTTCATTTGTTAGCATTCCACTAGACTCGGCTTACACAACAACAAAACTTACGGCGTCAACACTGTCACGCTCAGTCACCGGTATTCCCCACTCTATCACGCCAATTGATAGTCAACACAGAACAAGTGCATGCTTATGCCAACCGCTGCGGTGAGACTTTGCGTATACAGCGTCATGAATATGCTGCCAATCTAACTCGTCCCGCAAGGCAAGACCCGCGTAGTTCGCCGATTCGGAGAGACTTTGCGTACACAGCGACATGCATGTGCTGTCAACCTAACACGTCCCGCAAGGCGAGACGCGAATCTGGCGGGAAATTTGAATATGGTAGGTCATTAAAAATGGCGGGAAATTTGAATTTTTCGTGTAATTTGAAGTGTTGTAAAATTTAAATTTCTGCAAAATTTGAATTTGGATGGTAATTTAAAATTACGGGAAATTAAAAATGGCAGGAAATTTGAATTTGGTCGAAAATTTTAATTGGCGAGAAATGTAAATTTCACGGGAAAGTGTTTTGGCATGAGGGGCATTTGGCGGGAAGGGGCAATTTAGGAATTAAAATGCACCCAACATTTTATTGTTGTTCACGGTAGGGAGGGGTAAATGAAAGGGAGGGGGAATTAATATAATAATTACTTTGAAAATGTAACTCTGCTGTCGCCGCCCGTGATCTGGTGAAAGCCAGTCAGTACACTACGCCAAGATTAAAGGAAGTTGCTATACCGAAGTTGCTTCTGAAAGATGTACAAAGTTCTCTTTGAACCAATAAAGAATGAGGTTTAGATAAGTTTTAATGATGATGTTGACAAATTGAACTGCTTCCATTTACTTCAAGTGCAAAAGAATTTAACAAAAATAAAATAAAAATCCCAGTTAATTTTTCAACTCAACCAACTTTCTCCTTAGTGGAAGAACACCGGAAAAGCAAAACGGTTCACTAAAAGAATCCTCTTCTCTCAGCAATTTATTTTCGTGGGCAACAGGGATACTTGGACGTAAGGTAAATGCACAAATAAAACGCTACTTATTATTGCAACACCATCTTACCATGTATCATTATACAGTATTATGCTGTGTTCCCATCCATGGTTGAATGTTTACATTTCTTACATGACGTAAATTACTTTCACATTATATTTACTACTAGCTGTACCCGGCATGCGTTGCAATGCCAATCAAAGAAAGTGTTGGCATTGTAACTTTGTATGTTGAAGTGCTTTTGGATTCCCAATATTGTTTTTCTTTTTCCGTTAACCACCTCTAAACAATTGTAAAAATGATTTACTATCTCAAAAAAAATCATGAGAGCATGCTCAACAACTCACTAAATTTTCGTCGCAATGAAATGAATGGTATATGAACGCATACGGGACTTCGTTGAAACGATTCGAGCACCGTCACCCATTTGTTGAATATACTCGTACGCTACATATTGTTAAATGGATTTACTAAGTGAAAACCTTCCCTGGCGTGTACACAACAACTCATGCAAGATTCATCACAATCGGAAGAATGGCATATGAACGCATACGGGTTTTTGCTTAAACGATTCGCGCAACGACACTCATTTGTTGAATCTACTTGTGCGCCACACATTGAAAAACGAATTTACTAATTAATACACCTTCGCAGGTCTGTGCTCAACTCCCCAAAGTTTTATGATAATCGGATGAATGTTATATGAACGCATACGGGACTTGGTTGAAACGATTCACGCGCTGTCGCCCAGTAATTGAATCTAATCGTGCGCTACCAATTGTAAAATGGATTTACTAAATCAGAAAGCTTTGCGGGAGTGGAAACAACATTTCTCCACATTTCATTGCAATCGCATGAATGGTATATGAACGCATACGGATTTTTTTTTGAACGATACGCACGCCGTTACTCATTTGTTGAATCTACTTGTGCGATACCTATTGTAAAGTGGATGTACTAAGCCACAAACCTTCCCTGAAGTGTACACAACATCTCACCCTAGTTTCATCGCTTTCGGACAAATGGTATATGAACGCATACGGGACTTTGTTGAAACGCTTCACTCGCGTTCGCTCATATGTTGAATCAACTTGAGCGCTACCTATTGTAAAATGGATTAATTAAGCCTAAAACTTTCCCTGGAGTGTACACAACAACTCACCCAAGTTTAGTCGCTATCAGACGAGTGGTATATGAACGTATACGGGACTATGTTGAAACACTTCCTGCGTCGTCACTCGTTTATTTAATCTACTTGTGCGACACCTATTGTAAAGTGAATTTACTAAACCAGAAACCTTCTCGGAAGTGTACACAACATCTCACCCAAGTTTCATCGCTATCAGACGAATAGTATATGAACGCAAACGGGACTTTGTTGAACCCCTTGGCGCATCGTCGCTCATTTGTTGAATCTACTCGTACGCTACTCATCATGACATGGATTTACTAAGACAGAAACATTGCCTGTAGTGTACACAACCTCTCACCCAAGTTTCATCGCTATCGGACGAATGGTATGTTAACGCATACAGGACTTTGTTGAAACGCTTCGACCGTCGTCGCTCATTTGTTGAATCTACTCGTGCGCTACATATTGTTAAGTGGATTTACTAAGCCAGAAACCTTCCATGAAGTGTACACAACATCTCACCCAAGTTTCATCACTATCAGACGAATAGTATATGAACGCATACGGGACTTAGTTTAAAAGCTTAGCTCGTCGTCGCTCATTTGTTGAATCTACTCGTGCGCTACCTATTATAACGTGGATTTACTAAGCCAGAAACCTTGTCTGTAGTGTACACAACCTCTCACCCAAGATTGATCGCTATTGGACGATTGGTATGTGAACGCATACAGGACTTTGTTGAAACGCTTCGGCCGTCGTCGCTCAATTGTTGAATCTAATCGAGCGCTACCTATTATAACATGGATTTACTAAGCCAGACACCTTGTCTGTAGTGTACACAACCTCTCACTCAAGTTTCATCGCTATCGGAGGAGTGGCATGTGAACGCATGCAGGCCTTTGTTGAAACGCTTCAGCCGTCGTCGCACATTTGTTGAATCTAATCGTGCGCTACCTATTGTTAAGTCGATTTACTAGACCAGAAACCTTCCTTGAGGTGTACACAACATCACACCCAAGTTTCATCACTATCAGACAAATAGTATGTGAAGGCATACGGGACTTTTTTGAAACGCTTCGCTCGTCGTCGCTCATTTGTTGAATCTACTCGTGCGCTACCTATTATAACATGGATTTACTAAGCCATACACCTTGCCTGTAGTGTACACAACCTCTCACCCAAGTTTCATCGCTATCGGACGAATGGTATGTGAACGCATACAGGACTTTGTTGAAACGCTTCGCCCGTCGTCGCTCATTTGTTGAATCTACTCGAGCGCTACCTATTGTTAAGTAGATTCACTAAACCAGAAACCTTCCCTGAGGTGTACACAACATCTCACCCAAGTTTCATCACTATCAGACAAATAGTATATGAAGGCATACGGGACTTAGTTTAAAAGCTTAGCTCGTCGTCGCTCATTTGTTGAATCTACTCGTGCGCTACCTATTATAACGTAGATTTACTAAGCCAGAAACCTTGCCTGTAGTGTACACAACCTCTCACCCAAGATTCATCGCTATTGGACGATTGGTATGTGAACGCATACAGGACTTTGTTGAAACGCTTCGCCCGTCGTCGCTCATTTGTTGAATCTACTCGAGCGCTACCTATTGTTAACTGTATTCACTAAGCCAGAAACCTTCCATGAGGTGTACACAACATCTCACCCAAGTTTCATCACCATCAGACGAATAGTATATGAACGCATACGGGACTTGGTTGAAACGCTTCGTTCGTCATCGCTCATTTGTTGAATTTACTCGTGCGCTACCTATTATAACATGGATTTACTAAGCCAGAAACCTTGCCTGTAGTGTACACAACCTCTCACCCAAGTTTCATCGCTGTCGGACGAATTGTATGTGAAGGCATACAGGACTTTGTGAAACGCTTCGGCCGTCGTCGCTCATTTGTTGAATCTACTCGTGCGCTACCTATTGTAAAAAGGATTTACTAAGTCAGAAACATTTCTGGAGTGTGCACAACAATACAACCAAATTTTCATAGCAATCGGATGAATGGTATATGAACGCATACGGGACTTTGTTTAAGCGAATCGCGTGCCGTCACTCATTTGTTGAATCTACTCGTGCGCTACAACTTTCATATTTTTTCACCTTTTAAACCTTCTCTGGACTTCCACAAATAATTCAAGACCAAAATTAGCCAAATCGGTTCAGCCTTTCTCGAATTTTAGCGAGACTAACGAACAGCAACTCATTTTTATATATATAGATATATTATAATATATCACAGATTGACACTGAGTGAATTATTGTCTTCGCGCTTTGCTCTTGTCAAACTGGCCGTGGGAATACTTGTGAGCATATTGCTGCGGGGATTTATTATTATTATAGCTTGCCACGGTGGGTGAGTGGTTACCGTGTCGGACTACCAACCTCAAGCTTACAGGTTTGCTCCTGGCCGTGATAAGTGATTTTTGAAAGGCGACAAAAATCGCGACATGCATGTCATACGATGTTGGTATGTTAAAGAACTCATTCGAATTCAGTAGGCCGTGTTCATAATAGGAAAATTAATCTCGGGATTTTCCGCCAACACATAGTTCCTCCATTCTCTACTAGAAAGCGCTATAGTGTCAAGGAGCTTAGATATCTAACCTCCTTGACTTTCATAGCGTCCCAAGGAACGACGAAATTTGACATGAAAGCTGCCCTCTGGGTGTCAAATAACAATGCTTTTTCCCGGCATCCGAGACCATACGATATTATTATTATTATTATTATTATTATTATTATGTTTCTAAACCTGATGTGCCCCAAGCCTCGGGAATAGCAAGTTTAGTAAGTGCTGCGAAAGAAAAATATTCCAAGAGGGAAGTGCATTAAAGAATGTTATCCTTGAAAATATTCACAAAACTCCGTAGCAAAAATACCTTGTCCTTTACGCAGAATGTTTAGGCAGATAGCAAATCAGAAGTCTAATGCACTTGTAGGAGTACTGTAATTTTTAGCCTATTTTCAATTTTGAAAAAATAGGCTTATGAGATCACCATTTGTCCGTGTGTGTGTCCGTCCCCCCCCCTCTAATAAAATCTAAACAGCTAGAGAGATTTCAATGAAACTCGGTAAGTTCATAGCTCTATTCTGGGCGACCCCGACCGTGCCCTTCAAATTTTGTTACATCTCACCAATCCAACATGGCGGCTGTGCGAAATATTTCACCACCATTCAATATCTCCGAAACTATTACCGATATCACCCTGGAATTTTGTACGGTGATAAAGGGAACTACTAGAAATTCACTCATGTGACCTTTGAAAACCTGGTAACTACAAAACCAACATGGCGGCCAAGCGAATTTGCGACTTTTAAATGGACGTTTATCGCGATTTAACCAACCAAACGCAATGAAACTTGGCACAGTAAATGTTTATATACATTGTAATGCACCGACATCTAACTTCGTTCAATTGTTTACATAACCTCAAAATGGCGGCTGTGCGAAATATTTCACAGGCATTCAATATCTCCGAAACTATTTATGATATCAACCTGAAATGTTGTACGGTGATAAAGAACACTGCTACAAGTTTATCTATGTAACTTTCAAAAACCTGTAAACTACGAAACGAACATGGCGGCCAAGCGAAGTTGACACATTCTAATACATTTTTCTTGTGATTTAATCATATGAGCGCATTGAAATGTGGTACAGTAGATGATTATACATATTGTCATTCACTGGTATCTAATTTAGTTCAATTGTTTTCATAAACTGAAGATGGCCGCTGTGCGAAATTTTAAAATTAAGTTTTTATTCTTGTGTCGTAATCATGCGATCGAAGTGAAAGTTTGAATAATGAAGCTACGCAATAATTTTCCTTTAATGGTACATGACTCTATGGCCTATACATATAACAATCCAAAATGGCGATTATCCCAAATATTTTGACGGTTCTCAATATCTAAGAATCTTCTCCAGCAATCAAACTGTTTTTTTTTTAAATGTTCATAGAGGCTATGAACATAAGTTCACCTATATGACTTTCTGTAACCTGGTGAGCACAAATCCAACATGGCGGCGACGCGAATTATACATATTTAAATGGACGTTTCTCGCGATTTAACCATCTGAGTGCAGTGAAACTTTGCACGTTAAATGCTTATACTGTACAAATGTTAATCCATTGGTATCTAATTTATTTCTATTGTTTTCATAACCACAAGTTGGCAGCTGTGCGAATTTTAAAATCTCGTTTTTACTTCTTGTGTCCTAATCATGCGATTGAAGTCTGAAAACCACACGTACACAATAATCTTCATGTAATAGTACATAAATAAAAATCCAACCTGGCTACCAACTGCAATATTTAGTCGGTTCTCAGTATCTACGAATCTAACATAGCAATCAAACTGAAATTTTGTATGTTGATAGAGGCAATTAATATGAGTAGGATATATGAAAATAGGCTGTATAGTTCTTCACGGAACTACTTGTTTGTAGTAAATTCTGCCGAGAATTTCATTTCGGAAGAGGAGTGTGAAACAGTTACTTTGTAATTGCTCGAGAATCATTTACGTGGGGAAATACTTTTCAGATCTTTGAATGAGAGGGAACAGTGGGTATTTGGAAACACACTGTGACAAAGCGCTTCACAATTCAGTAACAACTCGGGAACAGGGCGAGTCTCCATAATAGTATCGGTACCAAGAAAGAAAATGTAGAATATTTGTGAGTAGCATGACTCATTGCATCAAACCAGGAGAGAAAACGTCGAAAAATTAACTCCTTCAATGATAACTGACTGTAACCTCAGGGGCGTTCACTACACGAAGTTACGTATGGGAAAGAATTGGAACCACAGGCTATTTCGTTCTATCAGGTAATGGCTAATGTGAAAGTAGTTTGTTAAGGTTTAATTGTTGATAAATTGCAATCATGGCTTTGTGGAAGCCTAGATAGAATCGTTGTGAAAGACGATAGGACACAAAGACTGTTGGAAGTGAAATGTCTGACTTATTGCAAGCTTTGAGTTCATCCGCCACATTGAGAATCATCGATTCATGGAAATATTATTATTGTTGTTATTATTAAACGTCTATCACAAGTATTATTGTTTATTAATGTTACGCTCAGGAATGAGAACATTATAGGCTAGGCTAATATTCTAAGTGGTATATTTGGTCAACAAAAAGTCAACCCCTGGCACTATACAGCCCATGAAAGACCTAGGCCGACCAAGCGACCACTGCCCATCCATTTGGCCTGCAGATATTGGGGTGACGCGTGGTCAGCGCATCGGGTCCCCTCGGCCATTAATCTTGGTTCTCGTGATCGGGGCACTGCCTCACTCTCAGACAGCTACTCAATTGTCCTCACGAGGCTGAGTGCACCCCATTCCAACCCTCACGCCAGTTTTAAAATCCCTGACGGAGCCGGGAATCGAACCCGGGGCATCCGGGTGAGAGGCGGGAGCGCTACGCCAACACAACGGGGCCGGCCTATAATTGGTCAACAATATTCGTATTTTCCTTCACATCTCTTCCATATCAGTAGGGGACCATCAAATTATTCCAAGTTAGTATAGGCCCCTATTAATATTATTATTATTATTAGATATAGCCGGCCCCATGGTGTTGGGGTAGTGCGCCTGCCTCTCACCTGGAGGCCCCGGGTTCCATCCCCGGCTCCGTCAGGGATTTTAAAACTGACGTGAGGGTTGGAACGGGGTGCACTCAGCCTCGTGAGGACAATTGAGTAGCTGTCTGACAGTGAGACAGTGCCCCCACGAATACCAAGATTAACGACTGAGGGGACCCGACCAGCTGACCACGCGTCACCCTAATATCTGCAGGCCAATTGGCTGGGCAGCGGTCGCTTGGTTTGCCTAGGCCCTTCAAGGGCTGTAGTGCCACGGGGTTAGGTTATTATTAGATACAATTTGTAAAATATGTGGGATGAAAATAAATGAGAGAAAAAAAGAGTATGTTCATAGGTGGAAAAGGTGACAAAATTGCAATAAAATTACAAGTTGAAATTGAACAAGTAGATACCGTAGTTTTTAATAGGCCTACCTTGGAAGTTGGGTTACACAACAAATGATATGCACTGATGAAGTAAAAACAAGGATTGCAATAGCAAAAGAAGCCTTCAGTAAGAAAATACAATTATTTTGTGGAGCAATGAAAGAAAGCCTAAGGAAGAGATTAGTGAAATATTTTGTTTGGAGTGTAGCAAAGTATGGAGCGGAAACTTGGACGCTTAGGAAAGGAGACGGGAGAAGAACAGAGGCTTTCGTAATGTGGCTATGGAGAAGAATTAGTTGGAAGGGAGCATTGAAGAAAGTTGGAGAAGAAAGAATGATGCTAAAGATGATAAGGAAAATAGAAATGAATTGGATTGGACACTAAATAAGAGTAGATGGCTTGGTGAAGAGTGCATTAGAAGTGCAAGGGAAAATCCGAAGAGGAAGAAGAAGGTTTCAGATGCTAGATTCCATCAAGATTGATAAATCTTATGAGCTGATGAAACGCGCTGCTGAAGACCGGATAAGGTGGAGAAACCTGCCAACAGGCAGATAAACTGATGATAATAATAATAATAATAATAATATCGTATGGCCTCGGGTGCCGGGTGCAAGCTTTGTTATTTGACACCCAGAGGGTAGCTTGCATGTCGAATTTCGTTGTTGCTTGACTATGAAAGTCAAGGAGGTTAGATGTTAGATATCTGAGCTCCTTGAACACTATAGCGCTTTCTAGTAGAGAAATAAGGAACTTGGTGTTGGCGGAAACTCCCGAGATTAATTTTCCCATTATGAACTCGGCCTACTGAATTCAAATGGGTTCTTTGACATGCCAACATCGTATGACATGCGAATCGTATTTTTGCCGCCTTTCAAAAATCACTTACCATGGCCAGGAGCGAACCTGAAATCTTGGGGTTAGTAGACCGACACGATATCCCCTCACCCACCGTGGCAAGCTAACTGATGATGATGATGATTATTATTATTATTATTATTATTATGCGGCAACATTTGATGAAATTCATAATAATGCCTCATTTGAGATCCTGGTTTCCTTGGTAACCATATAGGCCTAGATCACTCACGCACTTAGATATCACTTTAGGATGAATAGGATTGATGGACTGATTGATTGTAGTGTTTCTAAGGGGAAGAATAGCCATCTGCCTCCGGAGAAAATTTGAATTTAGTATCATTACAGAAATTTCTTGTTAACACTAAATTATGTTGGTATATAGTAGAGCGGCTTCGGTGGCGTAGTCGGTAGCATGTTGAAATGCTATGCGGTTTCAAACCTGGCTGAAGACGTCGGATTTTATAAGAGCGTAAAAATCCCTCGGTATGTCTTCCTTTGGAGGAAAATTAAAAGCCACCGGGCCCGTGTCATAGATTTATAGCATGTAAAAGAACCTACCACTACACTTGGTAGTGTGTAGCCAAATTTGTGGGTTATATTTTGTTAGAAACGCTGTGTTAAGATACAACGTTTGTCGCTAGGTGTCAGTGACATCTGGTAGCCAAAGTTGGAACTACTTGAAATAGAACTTGCTCATTCATCGTCATTCATTTCGTCTCATCCACATGCGACGGTACTTGTAGCTCACCCGATGGGTGTCCGCATAGAAGCAGCTACAAACTCTGACGAGCCGAACATGTCCTTGGACTCTCCCGGCACTAAAAGCCATACGCTAAATAAATATGTTGATAGTAGGCCTAGGCCTACTGATTTAAAAAAATTAAAATGGCACTCTAAAACACTAGAAGAAGATCACCAAATTATGAACTATGTTTGGTACTGACAGCATTGTCTACGCTCGCCAAAGCGCAGCATTAGGTCATGGGGCTAAGCCCTCTGCTGACTCAGTAGACGCGTGGTTTCGAGCCACGCCGTTGGCTGTGCTTGAAAAGGTTTTCCGTGGTTTCCCATTCTCAACACCAGGCAAATGCTGGGACGGTACCTTCTGACAGGCCACGGCCGCTACCTTCCACATCCTTGCCCAGTTTCATTCATCTTCTTCCATTCCATCTCTCATCCCGACGCGCAGGTCGCACACGAGCGTCGACAAGAAAGACCTGCACTCGGCCTCCCTGGAGGCCACACGAAAAAAAAACTATGTTTGGTAACTGTAGGGGCTTAACGTCCTACTCTACGAGTTCGTACTATCTCGCAGCCGATAATAGTTACTAAGGTGTTCTTATAGAAAAATATAGATGTGTCTACTGAACATAGGCCTAAATGAGAAACACTTGTTGCCATGGTAACCATCGGATATTCGTGTCAATTATTTTATCCACGCTAATCACAGTTACTTCTAACGAAATTATTGACGTCCTGTAGAACTGTCTTGCAAAGTAACGATACACACAAATAAATAAATAATTAATAAATAATTAATTACATAAACGAAAGAGCAAACGAACAAACAAAAAGAGAACAAGCGAATAAAAGAACGAAGTAACGATGAAACAAGAAAATAATTGAAAAAATGTACGAAAGAGGAAAAGAAAACTGAATGAAATAAATAATGAACTAGCGAAAGAAAAAATTGATGACAGAAATAACCACAAAGATAAAAAAATATATAAAAAGAACGAATAAAGGAAGGAAGAAGGATAAAAATAAACATATAATAGTACATTATGCAACGAGCCTATAATGGCTATAATTAAGACACGAGTATTTTTATAAAACGAGCGTATGCGAGTTTTATAATTTTCATACGAGTGTCCTAATTACCATTATAGGCGAGTTGCATACGACTCTTTATGTTCGACGATAATTATAACTTTATTATATGTTTTAACATAAATATTCATAAATATCTGTTGAGAGTCAGCTACTGGAATTTTGTGATCGCAGAGCGAGCGTTGGGTGTTATATCTCTGTCTTTCAAGATCTTTGAACGACCGACGCATGCGCTCTGTGTGCTTTCAATGCCATATTATGCAGGCCATATGTTTACATCTGCCGTCCCTCAGTAATATTGTCACCGGTGTCATTTGAAGACAATGAATGCGCTGTGTAGAAATTAGGGTTGGTGATTTTAAGGTACAGTGCTATTTCTTGTCTCATATTCGCCAGTTTATTTACGCGAACATATGGACGGTGGGTATTCCATGTCGGTAATTTATTATAGTTCGATGTTGTGTTTATGTCCGACATGTTGGATTTTGAGCGCATGCGCGAAGTTATCGTTACCTAATTGGTCAATGAACGAGCTCTGATTGGCTGGAGAAACTGTATCATAATGGAAAACAGTGTTATAATGACCATCATTATGATACAGCTATCTGACACATAATAGTGAGAGTCGAACATAAAGAAATAAAGAACGAAAGAAATAACGAGAAAACAAAGGTAAGAAAGAAATGAAGGAATATTAATAAAGACAGGACAGATAAAAGTAAAAAGGAAAGAAAGAATGCAACGAAAACCAAAATGGCTAAAATACACGAAAAAAATTAAAAAGAAGACTAGCAAGAAAAATAAGTAAAATAGAGGAAAGTTGAACAATAAATAAAAAGAAAGAAATAACGAAAGATAGAACGAAATAAATAAAGATGGCAGCAGAGAGCAGAATTCACTATTTCCACCAGATGGAATCACTTGTTCCCCTCATATACAAGTCGGATCAAAGACTCTGTTAGATGTAATCTAAATATATTATTTCCTAATGTCGTCCACATGTTAACTTGGTTTATGAATACTGCACTTCTTTTGATTCCTCTTGACTGGCTGATAACTATTACAATTCCAGCATTGACATAGTGTAATGACAGCGTTGGCCTCAATCTCAAAAACCCCATGTCGTAGCCGTGAACGTTAAATCGAGATGGGGAACAGCAGAAAGTCTAGAGATCGGAAGATCGAGTCCTGTCGCATTTTCCTCATACCCGATCCTAACAATTACAGTTACACACTCTGCTACAGTCACGACAGAAACACAGGTTATTAGACAAATTAAATACTCACCCAAGTACACGGGGATGATGTCCTAAGCCTCTAAATTGCAATACCAATAACAACAGCAATCTCAAAAGCAATAGTGTCCGCTTCGATGCGTAGTGTCGTGGCTAGCTGCCACCGCGGAGACCCAGGTTCGATTACCGATTCATCCTCGTGAGACAAAACTCAGTAGAGACGGATTCAATTCCTTCCTCAGTCATCCTGTAAGTGGTTTCAATGTGGTTTCCCACTTCTATTCCAGTAATAATAATATCGTATGGCCTCGGCTACCGGGTGTAAGCTTTGTAATTTGACATCCAGAGGGTAGCTTGCATGTCGAATTTCGTTGTTCCTTGAATCACTATGAAAGTCATGGAGGTTAGATATCTAAGCTCCTTGAATACACTAGCGCTTTCTAGTAGAGAAATGAGGAACTTTGTGTTGGCGGAAACTCCTGAGATTAATTTTGCCATTATGAACACAGCCTACTGAATTCAAATGGGTTCTTTGACATGCCAAGATCGTATGACATGCGTGTCGTATTTTTGCCGCCTTTCAAAAATCACTTACCACGGCCAGGAGCGAACCTGCAATCTTGGGGTTAGTAGACAGACACGATAACCACTCACCCACCGTGGCACCTAACGTACGGCCACGGTAGCTTCTTGCGTAGTTGGTAGCATGCTGAACTGCTGTGCCCAGGATCGCGGGTTCAAATCCGGCCGAAGTCGTCGGATTTTTAAGAGCGTTAATATCCTTCAGTATGCCGTTCTTCGGAGGGGAAGTAAAGCCGGCGGTCCCATGTCATAGATTTATGGCATGTTAACGAAACTAGTGTGAAGCTATATTTCTCGGTTAGATTTCGTTGAAACGCTCTATCAAAGTTCGAACGTTCACAGTGATATCTGGTAGTGGAAGTTGGAACTGCTTGAAATTGAACTGAACTTGTAGCTCACCCTATGGGTGTCCACTTGTAGCAGCTAAAGTCCTCGGACACTCCCGGCCTAAATGCCATACGTTAAATACATAATAGCAATAACGCCCCTTACAAGTACACATTCTAATACAGACATGACTGTGATGCAGGTTATCAGACAAATTCTACACACACCCAACTTTAGCAGGAACTAGTTCCTTCATGGATAATTACATTTATCTGGATATAATTCACAGATCTGGGATATTTAATTCGAACTTTGTATTGTTAGTTAAATATTATTATAGCGGCTTCAGTGGAGTAATATGTAGCATGCTGAACTGCTATTCCCAGGATCACGGGTTCAAACCCGGCCGAAGTCGTCAGATTTTTAAAAGCGTTAAAATCTTTCAGCAGGCCTATGCCTTCCTTCGGAGGGGAAGTAAAGCCGGTGGGCGTGTAAAAGAACCTTCCTGTACAATTGAGGGGTCTAGATGTAAAACTCACGTTCTCCACTTTTTCTAATTTTACAGGAACTTAAAACAATCTTAAGTCTATGTAACTAATGGAATCTCTAAGAGACTGAGCTTTTGTTGCAGGCTAGACTTAATTACACCTTCTTGTATAAACTATGTTTCATTATTTATATTATTAATTTATCTGAAAAATAGGTTTAAATTATGGAGAATGTGACTTTTGTATCCAAACATCGGAGACTGTGAGTTTTGTATCTGAACAAGTCGGAGAATGTTTCCTTTGACACTAAACAAAATTAATTATTTCAGACAAAACAATATACAATTTGGCCAGGTTTGTGAAAAATTTAGACAAATGAAACCAATTGCATTGTTGGAATACACTTATGTTATTTGTTTATTATGTAGAGGTTACGAGTTGAACAGACAATAACAATATTGGCTTGTAGCTGTAGAAAGTCACATGACCAGAAGCTGTCTTGTGATTGGCCAACAGGGAGAATGTGCTCTTTGCAACTAAACAGTGTGGAAAATGTTAGTTTTGCATCTAAATTGAGTTTTTGGCATTTGAAAACAACTTGATATTGTGAGTTTGGCTTTACAGCAATAAGATAGTCGTGTGTAGTTTGGAACGATGAATAAAAATGCCTTGATAACTCAATTTCCAACAAAAATGGAGAATGTGATTTTTGCATCTAGACCCCTCAATTGGTCGTGTGTAACTAAATGTGTAGGTTATTTGGTTTGAAACGATCTTTCAAGTTCCAAGAATCGATGTTAGGTGTCAGTGAAAGTGGCATCTCTGATAGCCAAAGTTGGAACTACTTGAAATTGAACTTGATGGACGTTCATGTAAAATACCCCGCTATGGCCATTGGCTGTAATTCTAATAAAGATTAATCAGGATCATTATCTACGCGCGCCCCGATAAACACGGCAAGCTAAGCCAGCTGTGACATGCGCAGATCGTGGGGCGCTCCACTGACTCATATCGTTAGGTCACACGTGTTTTGTCATTCATATGGACGTGTATCTGCAAAGCTAAGACGTTAGTGTTGCACGTTTAGTCAGGTTTGTGATTACTGCGATTGTTGGTCATGCCTAGACACCAATTCACATTGTCCGAACGTGTGTATATCCATAATTCGTGTATGAAAAGCAGAAAACCTTGTTCTGAAACGAGACGAAAATTTCGAATCAAGTTTCCAGGAAGACCTGTGCCTAATGCCAGTACAATTAGGAGGCTCGCTAAACTATTCAAGGAAACAGGCTCCGTAAATAATAAAAGAGTTGACAGGCATGTTTTCATCAGAAGATATCAGGTGTGTGTTACAAGAGAGGGAGGATATTTTTAGCATCGGCTATGAGCACCGTAAGTACACATTATTGAACATGTTTGGTAAAAGTGTAAATGTGCGCTCCACCACCGGTTGAGCCAGGTACGCGCGCCCGTGATCTGCGCCAGTCACAGCCGGCTTTGCTTGCCGTGTTTATCGAGCGCACATAGATAATGACCCTGCATTTTATCATTTCAAATGATCTTGTCGACTTCGCCGTTACTTTGGGGTCTGGCGTTACGTTACGGTGACGGGACGAAATGTACCCAGATGCACTGAGGTGTGTGACGTCATAGTACCGCTTGCTGCATGTGTTCCCCAACAATCTCTACTTCGTTAGTATAAAATAACAAGTAGTTCCGTGAAGAACTATACAGCCTATTTTCATATATCCTACTTATGTTAATTGCCTCTATCAACATACACAATTTCAGTTTGATTGCTGTAATAGATTCGTAGATATTGAGAACCGAATAAATATTTCGGATGGTCGCCATGTTGGATTTTATATATGTAGGTCCTAGAGTTATGTACTGTTACATGAAGATTATTTTATACGTGTAGCATTCAAATTTCAATCGCATGATTAGGACACAAGAAGTAACAAGGAGATTTTAAAATTTCGCACAACTGCCATCTTGTGATTATGGAAATAATTGAAATAAATTAGATGCCAGTGGATTAACATTCGTATAAGGATTTACTGTGCCAAGTTTCACTGCACTAGGATGGTTAAATTGCGAGAAACGTCCATGTGAATATTTATAATTCGCGTCGCCGCCATGTTCGATTTGTGATCACCAGGTTATTTAAAGTCCTATAGGTGAACTTATGTCCATAGCCCCTATGTACATAAAGCAATTCAGTTTAATTGCTATAATAGATTCGTAGATATTTAGAGCCGTCTAAATATTTCGGATGGTCACAATGTTGGATTGTTAAATGTATAGGCCATAGAGTCATGTACCATTAAAGGAAAATTATTGCGTAGGTTCATTATTCAAACTTTCACTTCGATCGCATGACTACATCACAAGAAATAAAAACTTAATTTTAAAATTCGCACTGCCGCCATCTTGAGGTTATGTAAACAATTGAACAAAATTAAATACCAGAGGATTAAAATGTGTATAAATATTTCCTGTACCAGGTTTCAGTGCGCTTGGAACATTAAATCGCGAGAAAGGTCTATTTAAAATGTTCAAATTCGCTTGGCCGCCATGTTCGTTTTGTAGTTAACCGGTTTTTGAAAATGTTATAGATGGACTTACAGTAGTGCCCTTTATCTCCGTACAAAATTTTAGGGAGATACCGCTAATAGTTTCAGAGATATAGAATGCCGGTGAAATATTTCGCACATCCGCCATCTTGTGATTATGTAAACAATTGAACGAAGATAGATGTCGGTGCATTACAATGTATATAAACATATACTGGACCAAGTTTCATTGCGTTTGGTTGGTCAAATCGCGAGAAACGTCTATTTAAAAGTCGCAAATTCGCTTGGCCGCCATGTTGGTTTTGTAGTTACCAGGTTTCCAAAAGTCACATAAGTGAACTTATAGTAGTTCCCTCTATCACCATAGAAAATGTCAAGGTAATATCGGTAATAGTTTCGGAGATATTGAATGCTGGTGAAATATTTCGCACAGCCGCCATGTTGGATTGGTGAGTCGTAACAAAATTTGAAGGGCACGGTCGAGGTCGCCGGGAATAGTGCTATGAACTTTCCGAGTTTCATTGAAATCGCTCCTGCCGTTTAGATTTTATTAGGGGACACACACACACACGAATCACACACAAACACACGCACACACACACGGACAAAAGGTTATCTCATAAGCCTATTTTTTCAAAATTGAAAATAGGCTAAAAATACCCGAATCTTGGATGTCACGGGTAATCTCGAGAACCACTGGATGGATTTTGATGCGATTTTCATCATTCTATAAAGGATATCTCGAGGAAAGATTCTGTAGAAAATAATTTATTTATGATCAAGGGAAGCCAAGCAGTAACGATTTCAGTGAAAAAGACGAAAACAAACTTGGCGTCCGTGCGCTTTTTAAGCTTACGCTGGGCAAACCGTTAAAAATATCAATATACTATGAGCGTAAGAATTGGTCAGCATGAAAAGTTCTACAAAAAAGTCCGTGAGAGCATATCTCTATCTTCAATAAATCGCCCACTATAAGTGTTTTTAGACTGGATGGAAGGGGCACGTCCCCGCGCGCTCTGCGGAGCGTGACGGCATCCCGCGCGCTTGACCTTTCTTCGCCCTTGGTTTGCACTTGCCGTTCGCGAGTAATTTGAAACAAGATAAGCATGATAAGTATTATGCAGATCATTTTCTAACACGTCAAGAGTCTTTGCTTCGAGCGAAGCGAGAAGCCTCCAACCTTTCAAGCATTTTTCAGCATTTGTAGTATTTAAAATGATACAAAGTGTAGTCTTTCAGACTGACTGTCACTTTTTCCTTTGACTTCCATTATGAAATTTAAGTTATATTTTTGTTCTTTCCAAAACTTTCTCAGGATGTATTTCTGTACTATGCTCAGTATGGCCTGCTCCACCGTTGCATGCTGCGCGGGGAATGGCTAGTGAAGCGTGTGATGAAGTACAGCACATACAATGTTGTCCATGCACGATGTAATATTGGACGAGTTAATAGAGCCCGCTGGTTCCAGATAAAAGCAGATAGCGTCAAGGTTTACTCATGTATTTATCACCTGACTGGAAAATCTAGCAAGGGGAAAATTCCATCCAATAAACACACACACCGTAAATATATGTTTTTAATAATTTACACAATGCGTGAAGATTTACACTTAATTCGTTTCATTGTGTTCCTCATTGAAATGATAACAAAGACATTGACATATACGGTGCGTTCAAAAAGTAACGAGCCGGAGGCTGGAATGCGCAAACCAGTGACTACATCGGCTAATCGTGGCGTGTGTAACGAGGTGTGGTTCCGACCAGAGCGTGGAAGGTCACAGCCCGTCGCTAGAGGGCACGCGTGCATGTCACGTGACGATACAAAGCGAGCTGCAGCATGCATCAATCGTCCAACACTGCCAATCGTATTGCAAACAGTGACATGGAGGCGTCAACCGACGAGCAAAGAGGTTTTGTTCGGTTTCTTACAGCGGAAGGAGTAGGGGGAACGGACATGCATCGCCGAATGTCACAAGTGTACGGCGAACACTGCATGTCCCTTGCAAGGGTCAAGGCGTGGCACAAGCGCTTCAGGGAAGGACGAGTGTCGTTAGCTGATGATGCCCGGTCTGCCCCCCCCCCCCCTCCCGCATTACCGATGACAATGTCCAGCTGTTTGATGCACTCATTACCCAGGACCGCCGAGTGACAGTGAACGCCATAGCCGCCGCGGTCGCTCCACGACAATGCACGACCTCATACGGCCAACACAGTCGCGGCACTCCTGCAGAAATTCAAATGGGAGGTTCTCGGCCACGCGCCATACAGTTCAGACCCCTCTCCCTGTGATTACGCCTTGTTTGGTCACCTGAAAAGGGCTCTGCGGGGCCAACGACTCACCTCGGACGCCGACGTCGAGCTGTACGTGCGGAACTGGTACACAACACAGCCCAGGGAATTTTATAAGACAGCCATTCACCGTCTCGTGTCACAGAGGGACAAGTGCCTCAACAGCCAGGGCCAATACTTATAACATACAGGTACTGGTTTCTGTAATTATGCCTCCGGATCGTTTCTTTTTGATCGCACCTTATAATAATGTGCGAAAGAATATTTGGTATACTGCGCGTAGTTTCGAACACATAACCTCGCTGTTCCGCCCCTTGAAACTGCAATAACTAACAAATTATTATTTATTATTTGCAACCAATGGTATTTTAAAGGAACGCCCGTAGGCTCTCACCAAGTTCAAATTTCGAGTAGTTCCAACTTTGTTTCCAGACGCCTCTGTCACTGACACCTAGCGGCGAGCGTTGGAACTTGATACAGCGTTTCTAACCAAATAGCCTACAGGTTCTATTACATGCCATAAATCTATGACATGGACTCGCCGGCTTTACATCCCCTCCGAAGGAAGGCATTCTGAGGGATTTTTAACACTCTTAAAAAAACTGACGACTTCGGCCGGGTTTGAACCCGTGACCTTGGGCATAGCAGTTCAGCATGCTACCGACTACGCCACTGAAGCCTCTTATCATTATTCTAGGTGGTGGCTTTGATGGGGCAGTTGGTAGCATGCTGAGCTTCTATGCCCAAGGTCGCGGGTTCAAACCCGGCCGAAGTCATCAGATTTTTTTAAGAGTGTTAAAAATCCCTCAGAATGCCTTCCTTCGGAGGGGATGTAAAGCCGGCGGGTCCATGTCATAGATTTATGGCATGTAAAAGAACCTTCCACTAACTAAACTTTTGTGAAGCAAAATTTGTAGGTTATGTTTTATTAATGCTCATGAATTCCAACGTTCGTCACCAGGTGCTGGTTGCGATGGC
Organism: Meconema thalassinum; assembly: GCA_946902985.2. Lineage (NCBI taxonomy): Eukaryota > Metazoa > Arthropoda > Insecta > Orthoptera > Tettigoniidae > Meconema > Meconema thalassinum. Next base: position 103,689,203 of record OX336397.1, on the reverse strand, counting down.
ATCTACCAGTAGTCAAGTATACAGCTAGGTGTCGTGGACGGTAGCATTTGGAAGCGAAAGTCGGAACTTTGAAAATCGAATGTCTGCATTCCTTACTTGAATTAAAAACAGATAACACACACTAATACAGCCATCACAATTAACAGTGGTTATCAGACAGATTCTACACACACACAAAGTACACGGGGCTACATGACCGCGTTGTCGCAGCCCCTAAACTAAGGAACCAACCATTATTATTTTAGACAGATGTATATAGGTCAATCATTGGTAAAATCTTACATCTTAAGTAAAGTAGGCCCTATAGTTTGTCACCGAAATACTTGTTACTTCTATCAGATGATTGATACAAAACATCGTTTAAGAAAGAGACTGCGTTAGAAGCAAGGGCAAAGCGACTTAGAACAACAACTAAATGGATACTAGTGCTTCTCTTGCAAGAAGAGGAATCCTCTTGTAATGGCATGTACTAAAAACTTGAAGAAGAGAAGGACAATTTTTACATAACTTTCCCTCTTATTTTGACTTGAAGAAAAGCGCTATAAGGGGGATTTAGAATCGTTATAGTAGGATAAAAGTTTGCAGTATTATATACGAGTCGTTCAGGGTCCTTAAAAAGGTGCGTAATAAACAAATTTTAGCCTAATTTCATTTAAACATACGGAGTTCTCCTGAGTACATACGCAATTTGCCTGATAGTGGTGGCCAAATGGCAGCATCTCTTACAGGGTAGTTCTGTCTCTTGTCAGCGAGTCGGCGGGACTGTCGATCGGCGATGCCATTTTCAAAATCTTGTCAACACACCTACACATGGGCGTCTATTGTCGTAATGGCGTCTCAACCTTGCCAATAGATGCAGGTACCCAGCGCGCCTGCACGGTATGCCAACCGCAGTGCTGCAACGGCGTAATATCACAACAGTTTTTACTTAAAAAACGCGCTTCGTATGTACTTATTATTATTATTATTGTGATTCATATGTAATGCCATACGCTACATAAATAAATAAAACTGTTATCGGATAAAGCACGTGTAGTATATTATATTTAGTCCACAAATACATAAGCTTGCAATATGCAAAACTTCTTTTGACCAGTGTATATGCACTGTACTTCCTCGACTCATGAAGTTTCACGGTGTGTCACTAACCTCATGGCCTCTCGCTAACCAACTGATGAGATATGCGTCCATGCTAGGTTAGATGTGCGTGACGTCTTGTGCGACCTCTATTATCTGAACTTTGTAACATATCAATATAGAAAAAAATCTTCCGAATTAGACCTAATTACGCATTTGGTTGTTGATTAGAAAAAATAAAATATAAAGTGACAGTCAAACTCGCCTCGCTCCCCTGTAAGATATCCTGCCGTTTGGCCAAATTGCGTATGTGGTCAGGAGAACTCCTAAACCTACGCAGTTGTCCTGGTAAGCACGCAAGTTGCCTCACAGTGGTGGCCAAATTGCAGGATATCTTACAGGGGAGTTTTCTCTCTCGTTTACGGGTCGGCGGCACTCGCGATCGGCGATTCCTTTTCAAAAGCTTGTCAACACACCCACACATGGGCGACTGTTGCCGTAATGGCGTCTCAGCCTTGCCAATAGATGCAGGTACTCAGCGCACCTGCACGGAATGCCGACCGCAGCGCTGCAAAGACGTAATAACACAACGGGTATTACTTAAAAACAGCCCTTGTATTAATGCTAGCAGTGACTGAATTGTTTCAACTTGTTGAATCCTTGTTCGCTCTTCTCTTCCTTTCCATACATAATCTTGAAACAAAATTTTAAGCTCGTTATTCACTACAAATTTCGCTGTAATATTGCGCTTATCGCGAAATAATTGAATCTCACTGTAATATGGCCTTATCGCTTTAATTCGCTTTAATTCGGGAATGCAATATCCTTATTTTCTTAACCAGGAACATATGATTCGTAAAGATATCGCAAAATCGCTTCAAAATATTTTTTGTCGCGTTTATCGTTAATGCAAAATAATAATAATAAATGTAAAACAAAAATATTGGAATGCAACCGAAAAAAAATCAGAAACCTCTATCGACATCAAATTGGCAGGTGAAAAGCTGATGGAAGTAGGAGACTTCTGTTACTTAGGAAGCAAAATGACCAGTGATGGTCGAAGCAATGACGATTTAAGGAGTAGGTTGGCTCAGGCAAGGAAAGAATTTCTACAAATAAGGATTTAGGTATTAGGAAGTCATTTTTGAAAGCCTTTGTCTGGAGCGTGGCGCTCTATGGAACTGAAACTAGGACTGTTGGTGCAGCAGAAAAGAGGAGATTTGAAGCGTTTGAAATGTGGTATTACAGGAGAATGATGAAGATCAGATAGGGTTACAGATGAGGAGGTATTAAAAAGAGTGGGAGAGGAGAGATGTTTCTGGCGACTGTTAATGAAGAGGAGAGATAAGTTGGTAGGGCACATACTAAGGCACCCAGGAATAGCAAGCTTAGTTATGGAAGGAAGGGTCGAGGACAAGAACTGTAGGGGTAGACCAAGGTTCGAATATGTTAAGAAGATTGCCTCGGATGTAGGGTGTGGTTGCTATGTAGAGATGAAACGATTAGCTCAGTACAGGGAGGCATGGAGGGCTGCATCAAACCAGTCAAAAGACTGATGACTCAAACAACAACAACAGGTATATGTATACACCCAAGAACACGAGGATGAAATGACACAATAACAACAAGAGAATCATATTCACGAACTGCTCAGTTTAAAGTTAAACACCCTGTCTTACGGGAAGAGCGCTACAGGTGATCGATTGTGCAGATAGAGAGAGAGAGAACAGAAGCATTGCCCATCACTTTTCACAAATCCAATTACAAATCAGAAATTGAGAAGAGTGGTAGATCCTTTTTCATTACTTTCTTGTTCCCTGAGAAGTGAAGAGGAGATACATTCTGTGAGTGAAAGTGTCCAACTTTGTCGAGTGCCAATTAACGTTAATCCTTGATGGAGATATGAGAAAAGTTGTGGAAATGTTCAAAGGTTATTATATTCGGAATTCGTGTTAATTAACTTTAGTTGAGTCGTATGTACGGAGCTACGCGCTGCTTCACATCTGTAGGTTTACCCTTCAAGTGCCCTACACGTGCCCCTGGGTGATGTTAACCCTTTAGTGGTCTCTATATTAACCACCTGTCATAAGGACAGTTTATGCTTTCATAGATGCTGATGGTTGAATATTTTAGCCAAATTTGGGAGAATTTTCATGACGTTTTGAACAATTCAATTTTATATACTATACGTATCTACTTGGCGTAATGTGCTGGATAAAATTTAAAAAGAATAAAACTAAGAACACACACAATAAATTAAAGTGTAAAACAATAAAAATATAGAAATAAAATTACAATAACAAAAGAGATATAAAAAGAAAAAACAAGAAGTTCGGTGAAGAACTATACAGCCTACTTTTCATGCCAATGATTATTCTACAGTATATGAACCTACCTAGAATAATGACAAAATTAAGTTGGAAATATCGAAATAACTAATTAGATAAAATATACCTGGTATAATGTAGCCTAATAGACCACTACAGTTGGCAGCCCTGGTGACTGAATATATTCTTAGTTCCATTTCTTAAGGTACAGAATACAAAATTTGGTTGAAGTCCAATGGACGTTATATGCAGTTAATCACTGGGTCTATCAGCACGCGTAAAAGCATGTTGCCAACAATACCATGCGTGTGCTGGTCAGAAATAATCTGAAATATTGCCAATTTTGGATGAAATCCATTTGTTAATATAGAAGTTACATGTATTTTAAAATTGGACATATCAGCAGGCATAGAATCATGTTGGCAGCACTGCCTTGTATTAATTACTCCAAATTAATCTAGAATGTCAGCTGCTATACGTGTGCAAAGTATAGAGCTGTTGAATTGCATACTTTCTGGTATATTGATATTAGGGTAAAAAAATATATACAGCATTTATTAACAGTTGGCAGCCCTGATTGCTCTTAACAATACGTATAGTCATATCTGTTATGGTACACATAGCACATACGAAATTTGGTTGAAATCCAACTGATAGTATAGTTACATGTATTTAAAAATTGGTACTATCAGCAGGTTTATAATTATGTTGGTAGAACTGACGTATATGAGTTACTCCAAATTAATCTAAAATGTAAAAATATACGTGTGAATAGTTTAAAGATGTTGGCTTGCATACTTTCTGATATATTGGTATTTGGATAAAAAAAACAAGAAGTTCCGTGAAGAACTATACAGCCTACTTTTCATGCCAATGATTATTCTACAGAATATGAACCTATATAGAATAATGACGAAATTAAGTTGGTAATATCGAAATATCTAATTAGTTCAAAATATACCTGGTATAATGTAGCCTGATAGAGCACTACAGTTGGCAGCTCTGGTGACTGAATATATTCTTAGTTCCATTTCTTAAGGTACAGAATACAAAATTTGGTTGAAGTCCAATGTACGTTACATGCAGTTAGACACTGGATTTATCAGCACGCGTAAAAGCATGTTGCCAACAATGTCATGCGTGTGCTGGTCAGAAATAATCTGAAATATTATGATATCTTGTTGTGCCAATTTTGGATGAAATCCATTTGTTAGTATAGAAGTTACATGTATTTTAAAATTGGACATATTAGCAGGCATAGAATCATGTTGGCAGCACTGTCTTGTATTAATTACTCCAAATTAATCTAGAATGTCAGGTGCTATACGTGTGCAAAGTAAAGAGCTGTTGGCTTGCATACTTACTGATATATTGATATTAGGGTAAAAAAATATAGACAGCATTTATTAACAGTTGGCAGCCCTGATTTCTCTTAACAATACTTATAGTCATATCTGTTATGGTACACATAGCACATACGAAATTTGGTTGAAATCCAACTGATAGTATAGAAGTTACATGTATTTAAAAATTGGGACTATCTGCAGGCTTATAATCATGTTGGTAGAACTGACGTATATAAGTTACTCCAAATTAATCTAAAATGTCAGAATATACGTGTGCATAGTTTAAAGCTGTTGGCTTGCATACTTTCTGATATATTGGTATTTGGATAAAAAATAAATAAATATAGAGAGCAATTATTAACAGTTGGTAGCCCTGGTGGCTCTTAAGAATACGCGCAGTCATATCTGTTTATGTACAGATATTACATTCAAAATTTGGTTAAAATACAATTGATAGTGTAGAAGTTATATGCATTTAAACATTGGACCTATCATAAGGCTTAACATTATTTTGGCAACACTGTCATGGTTGGACTCCTGGAAATTAAACTGAAATAGTCTTATCTACATGTGTGCCAATTTTGGAATAGCTCCCATGCATACCTTGCAAGATGTCCAACATGGAGCTCAAATTTCTAGTGCTTTTTTCAGCAGTTGGTAGCACTGACATCATTTTCAAATATGGACGTGAGATATTCCGGTGCACATCTCTACTCATACTAAATTTGGTTTTGATTGCTGCAGCCGTTTAGGAGTTGATAGGGGGGGGGGGGACACACACACAGCCAGCCAGACAGACAGGCAGAAGGACAGACAGACAGACAGACAGACAGAAGGGCAGACAGACAGACAGACACACATTTTCCCGGATCGATCTCATAAGTCTACTTTTTCCTCATTTTTGCAAAATGTGAAAAGTAGGCTAAAAATAGAGAGAGAGCAATTATTAACAGTTGGCAGCCCTGTTGGCTCTTAAGAATACGCTCACTCATATATGTTTTTGTACAGATATTTCATACAAAATTTGGTTGAAATCCAATTAACAGTGTAGAAGTTATATGCATTTAAACATTGGACCTATCAGAAGGCTTAACATTATTTTGGCAACACTGTCAGTGTTGGCCTCCTGGAAATTAAACTGAAATAGTATTATCTGCATGTGTGCCAATTTTGGAATAGCTCCCATGCATACCTAGCAAGATATCCAACATGGAGCTCAAATTTCTAGTGCGTTTTTTCAGCAGTTGGTAGCACTGAGATCATTTTCAAATATGGACGTGAGCTATTCCGGTGCACATCTTTACTCATACTAAATTTGGTTTTGATTGCTGCAGCCGTTTAGGAGTTGATAGGGGGGGGACACACACACACACAGCCAGCCAGACAGACAGACAGACATTTTCCCGTTTCGATCTCATAAGTCTACTTTCTCCTCATTTTTGCAAAATGTAAAAAGTAGGCTAATAATAAATATACTGCAGCTATAAAAATATTAAAATAATTGTAAAAACGAATTCTCAATTAAATAATTAATTAAATAAATTTTAAAAATATCTAAATTAAATCTATAATAATATAAATTAAAAATGAAAAATAAAGATATAAACATTAAAATTAGGGAAACAAAAAATAACATTAATAATAATAATGATAATATTTAAAATGAATTAAAATGTAAGAACACATAAAAATGAAAAATAGTTTTGCCCTATAAAGGGTTAAGGAATAAATGGTATATTGGCTTTCAAGGCTAAGGAATTAAACTCTGCAATTTTTCTAGGTTGATGCCGTGTCTTGTGTGGGGTTCCACCTAGGAACACCAAGCTGGTTCATCAACGGGCTCTCGGTGTTCGTGCCCAGACCCCCACAGCAGTAGCGAACTGCGCGTTACCTCCCTTCTTATGAAGCGCACATGCGCTTTCTTTAGTTCTTTACCCCCTGTGGGGATACAGGCATAGGCACCAAATGCCCGCTGATAAGTCAGCTTGGTGTTCCTAGGCGAAACCCCGCACAAGACACGGCACAAACCTATAAAAATTGCTGACATTTGTTACGTAAAATGCGTAAACATTAACTATTATGACAATGGTAATAATACGAATCCGCTTTGACTGATAGTGCTGTGTGATTCAAAACCACCTTGTCAAACACTAAAGAATGTGGTTGAATTTTTGCTTAAATGACATCCTCGTCAGCGTGGATTGAATTAAATTAATCTTAAAACTAAGTTTAGAAAGATAAATGAAAATATGGATATCCTTACTGACAAGTATGTTTCATCTGAAAATTTTAAAGTTAGACCACATCAATGTGATAGAGACTGCCGTATCCATTTAGGTTAATTTATAGTTATAAACCGTCCGATAATAATAAACCACACTGAAGGATTTTGATATAACTGGAAGATACATCATATAGCAGCGACGTCCGATTCACTATAATCAAACCATAATTATTAACAAACAGTCCTTTAAGGTTCATTTATGTTCGACCCTCACTATTATGTGTCAGAAAACGGTGTCATAATGATGGTCATTATAACACTTATTTTCATTATGATACAGTTTCTCCAGCCAATCAGAGCTCGTTCATTGACCAATTAGGTAACGATACCTTCGCGCATGCGCTCAAAATCCAACATGTCGGACATAAACACAACATCGAACTATAATAAATTTCCGACATGGAATACGCACCGTCCATATGTTCGCGTAAATAAACTGGCGAATATGAAACAAGAAATAGCACTGTACCTTAAAATCACCAACCCTAATTTCTACACAGCGCATTCAAACGACTCCGGTGACAATATTACTGAGGGACGGCAGATGTAAACATATGGCTTGCATATGGCATTGCAAGCTCACAGAGTGCATGCGTCGGTTGTTCAAAGCTCTTGAAAGACAGAGAGATGTCTCGCGCTCGCTCTCCGATAACAAAATTCTTGTTGCTGACTCTCAACAGATATTTATGAATATTTATGTTAAAACATATAATAAAATTATAATTATCGTCGAACATAAACAGTCGTATGCAACTCGCCTATAATGGTAATTAAGACACTCGTATGGAAATTATAAAACTCGCATACGCTCGTTTTATAAAAAATACTCGTGTCTTAATTATAGCCATTATAGGCTCGTTGCATAATGTACTATTATGTTCATTGTATTCTTATTTATTCATATGTTTTCTAATTCTTTTTATTTAAATTTCTAGTAGTGTTTAGTAAGGATCATTTTCTGTTTTATCTTTGTAAACTTAGTTTTAAGATAATTTTAATTCAATCTACTCTGACGAAGGTGTCATTGCACACCGAAACATGTACCTATAAGCAATAAGTAAACAACATTATTTAGTGGTTGACAAGGCGGTTTTGAATCACATACTCGTAGTACTTTTTACGTATACATTCAACACCAGTTTATCCTGCCTCGCGTTGTGTTTCTTACAGTAGTATTCTTCGAAGCAGTGTTGACAAAAGTGGCGTAATTTTCTCCTATGTTCTCCTGTATTCCGTCATACGGCGCTTGCTGAGCTGGGAAATCTAATATTCCCGGCGGCCTAATAACACCCTGTACAATCAAATGATGTATCACCAGTATGTCGTTAATGGTCTTTAAATAAAACATTAAACCATTGGCAGATTATTCAATATAATTGCATATTATGAAAAGTTTCATCAATTATGGGCGAATGAGAAAATTTACATTTAATACGGTCGTTATTATGAATTTCCATATTGTATTTATTGGCAATTTTTGGTGTTCATCAGGCGTATTCGTTATTATAACTGTTTTATAATTTTGCGCGGACATCACGCATTTAATATTATTTTATTAGTTAAAATATCAGTGTTTACCTCATCTCACGCACCCAGTCCAGTTCAGAATGGTAGTATTATTTAAACTATGAAACTGCTGACCAGTGAACACCGTCCATTACATCCACTGACTGTTCATAAAAGTGATGTTACATTTGAATTTAAAAAACTTTTTTTTTCAAATGATATTTCTCAAAATTTTTGTCTTTTTTATTTAAATTTTCTTAAATTGATTGTTTTGAATTTTTTGAAAATACATATAGAAAAGCATTTTGAACATTTTTAGAAACAGTTTTTAAATTTGGTTTTTTAACTTTTTGAAATTGATTTTGGAAAAGCATTTGTGAAAATTCATAATTTTTTCAAAAATTGTTTTTTGATTTTTTTTAAATTGTTTTTAGAAAAGAATTTTTGAAAAAAAAAAGTTAGAAAATACCTCTTGGCGTAGAGGATAGCGTTCTTGGCTGTCGCCCTGGAGGTACATATTCAATTTCCGGCTTTGCCAAGAAATGTACTTCTGGTGTGAGGGCTGGTACACTCAGCCTCGTGAGACATATATTGAGAAGAGGTGCTTTAGATTCCCGCCTCAGCCATCGTGGAGGTGGTTTTAGGAGGTTATCTACTCCAGGCGAATGCTGGGATGGTCCATAACTTATGACCGTGACCGATTCCTTCCTAATCCTCTCACACACACTAATACAGCCAACAAAATAACACACTTTATCAGAAAAAAATTACACACCCACCCAGATACATGGCCCTAAATTACCATGATATCGAAGCCCCTCAAATGAAACAATAACAACAACTACTAATCGTCTGACTCTGGGGGGGGGGGGCAAGATTAAATCACTGGAATATGATGATGATCATGTGGCTTTCGGAGAGGCCAAGTGCAGGTCTTTCTACAGGGTCATTATCTATGTGCGCCCCGATAAACACGGCAAGCTAAGCCGGCTGTGACTGGCGCAGATCGTGGGCGCGCCTACCAAGTTCAGCTGGTGGTGGTGCGCACTTTCACACTATTACCAAACATGTTCAATAATGTGTACTTACAGTACTCGTAGGCGATGCTGAAAATGTCCTCCCTCTCTTGTAACACACACCTGACATCTTCTGATGAAAGAATATCTGTCAACTTTTCAATTACTTACGGAGCCTGTTTCCTTGAATCGTTTAGCAAGCCTCCTAATTGTACTGGCATTAGGCACAGGTCTTCCTGGAAACTTGATTCGAAATTCTCATCTCGTCAAGATTTTCTGTTTTTCATATACGAATTATGGATATGCACACGTTCGCACAATGTGAATTGGTGTCTAGGCATGACCAACAATCACAGTAATCACAATACTCACTAAACGAGCAAAATTAACGTCCAAGCCTTGCAGATACACGACTATACGAATGACAAAACACGTGTGAACTAACGATATGAGTCAGTGCAGCGTGCCAACCACTGGCTGAAGCGTACACGCGCCCGAGATCTGCGACAGTCAGAGCCGGCTTAGCTTGCCGTGTTTATGGGGGCGTACATAGACAATCACCCTGTAGTTAACGCCCGTGGGAGACCTGCGCATCGTAATAAGGACGAAGAGATGATGAAGACGTCACATACACCCAGCCCCCGAGCCACGGGAATTAACCCCAGGAGATTAAAATCCCTGATGGCTCGGCCGGGAATCGAACCCGGGGCACTTCGGGCCAAAGCCTAGTGCGCTAACCATTTAGCCATGGAGTCGGACACTGGAGTATTAAAAAGAGGAAATTAAAGCTTAAAATATTAATCTCATCCACCCCATGCATTTCACCGGTGCTAAAAAATACCGATTGGAGTATAAATATGCAATACCTGTTGATAAAATGGACTCATCTGCGTATAGAAAGAGTTATGGTGTTGATATAATTTGGAATTCTATCCCTCCATTAACTGTGGAATGATTTTCAAAGGTTTAGGCATGTACAAAAAAAGGTAAAACTAGGGGAGGCTATAATGAGTATTCAATGACGACATAAAAGCACAATCGTTTTATCATTCGTTGGAATGTTATGTCATACTGCGTTGTTTGTTTGTTTGTTTGTTTGTTTAACAATGGGAGTAGCCTAAGACATTCCAGCTTTTGTGTTGATTGTTCATTATTACTTTAACAAGCAGAGGCGGCCCCAGCTATATTTTCAAGTGGTGCGAGATCTCACAGTGGCGGGGCTTCCCCTGTAGAGACTAAATATAACGAATTCTCTTTGACATTTTTGATGTGTAACATCTTTCCACTCGGCAGCTGGACATTTTCGTGGGAGTGAGTTTGTAAAAGGGACGGAAATGGATGGGACGGAAGTGCATGTGACGGAAACAATGAGCGCGCGTGATGGCGGAGATCGGTGCAACGACGTACTGTAGGCCACGTGGCTATAGCGAATGCATATCGCATACAGTTTAGTTCAAGGTTTGGAGACCCCATTTAAGATATTCCTACAATAAATCATCTTCAAGTTGTCGTTCTTTGGTGTGAAAATATCATATTTGCTGAAAACAATTACGATTTATTAAATCTTCATACTTTTGCTTTATTCTTATTTAATGTAAGCACTCAATGTACTGTCGGCCATGTGGCTATCTGGAATCTATATCGCATCAACAAACACTCCAGACAACGTAGGAATTCAGTATATTAACGCCGACTACTAACAATAATTGAAACTTCGTTGGTCTAAACATATCACTGGGAGAAACACATTTAATATACCTTCCACACACCTAACTTTTAAACGCGCCTATACTTGGCAGTGCGCTGATCGGCAAAACGAGGCCATTTTCAATAACATCGCTGGCATGGGTTCACTAACTGGCCGGTATAAAGCGCAGCTCGCATCAAGTAGGCAGTGGATTGCTTCCGCCACGGCAAATAACAATTATGATTCATTACGGTCAGGATTTGGCACTGGAGTTATACAAGTAGTTATTTCAATGACCAACAGAGTTCACTGTTAACAAGGGATTTGCGATCCAGGGACACACATAGCAGGATAACATGTCACATGTTACACATCATATGCGACTACTGTAAGGTTCGTATAATTTTTAATAACTATTATTTTAATACTTAAAATAATTTTCAAAGCCAGGTTAGACATGATTATTATCTACCCCCAAAAAAATACAGTATGTCTAATATGATGTTAGTAATATCTTACATTACATGACAACACTTATTATTGCACAGTAGTAACATTCTAACAGTAAGCAAAGTAAGCGGCTTCGGTGACGTAGTTGGTAGCATGCTGAACTGCTGTGCTAAGATCACGGGTTCAAACCCGCCGAAGTCGTAAGATTTTATCATTTCAAATGATCTTGTCGACTTCATCGTTATGCTTGAGTCAAAAGTTATGCGTTAAGGAGACGGTTGCGTTACGGAGACGGAGACGGTGACGTCATGCAGCCGCGCGGGAAGCCTAAGTTAATGGGTAATGGACGGCGAGTGCGTGACGTCATGCAGCCACACGGGAAGCCTAAGTTAATGGTTAATGGAGTCTGTTGAAAGAGTCCTAGGGCGTCGAGCGACCTGGGGCTTCGAGCGAAGCAAAACGAATACAGGGTGCCTCCTAAAGAGGTGTGCAGGATGTCAGCAAAATACAGGGTGACACTTAACGAGGTGTACAGTATGTTAGATTCAATTCAAATACAGGGTGACCCTTAAAGAGGTTTGCAAGATATCAGATTCCAAACATGGGTGACTTTTAAAGAGTTGTAAAAGAAGCCAGACTCAAATACACGATGATCCTTTAAGAGGTGACCGCGCGGGAAGCCTGAGTTAATGGGTAATGGAGTCTGTTGAAATAATCCTGGGGCTTCGAGCGAAGCGAGAAGCCCTCCTGAGCCTTTCTAACATGTGTAGCATTTGTAGCACGCGTCATTTGAAATGATATAACGTCTGGTCTTTCAGACTGACTGTAATTTTTTAAGAGCGTAAAAATCCTTCAGTACGCCTTCCTTCGGAGGGGAGTAAAGCTGGCGGTCCCATGTCATAGATTTGTAGCATGTAAGAGATCCTTCCACTAACAAAACTTGTGTAAAGCTACATTTCTAGGTTAGATTTCGTTGGAACACTCTATCAAAGTTCTAACGGCCACCACTAGATGCCAGTGACATCTGGTAGCGAAAGTTGGAACTACTTGAAATTGAACGGAACTTGCAGCTGACCCCATGGGTGTCCGCTTGAAGCAGCTACAGCCTCTAGCGAGCCGAACATGTCCTCGGACACTCCCGGCACTAGAAGCCACACGCTAAATAAGTAGTAAGTAAAGTTTCAATTCCACTCGTAGCTTGCAACACAGACACAACTCACAATCCACTTGCATAATGCATCGAACGCCAAGAGAGAGGGTGACGGATAGATTTTTAGATGTAGGCTATAGATATTGGTTTCAACTCGTCAATATTTAGGCCTATACAACGTTAAGTGTGAATTTCAGGTTATAATTCTAATCCTTTGAAACGCACGCACCCCAACTCACTTATATATAGAATTAATTTTGACGTAGGGTTAAGTAGTAGACTAATAAAATGATTGGGTTTAATTTTTGCGCTGTCAAACTATCGCTGCATATTCTGCGCTCTCTACATCAAGGGCCGCTCCTGTTAACAATATAAATAAAGGCACAGTGACGCTCATGACTGTATTGTGTGTGTATTAGAGTCCTCAATCTTTTGACTGGTTTGATGCAGTTCTCCATCCCTCTCTGTCCTGTGTTAAGCGATTCACGTCTACATAGCTACCATAACTTACTACCGAGGCAATCTGTTTAACATATTGTTACGGGATGCGGGGTTGCTTCATTCTCGCGGGCGTGACTCACAGCCGTCCGAGGCTACCCCCGGCCTCTGCGTCGGCCGGCCACGCGCGTGACTCACAGCCACCCGAGGCTACCCCCGGCCTCTGTGTCGGCCGGCCACGCGCGTGACTCACAGCCGCCCGAGGCTACCCCCGGCCTCTGTGTCGGTCGGCCACGCGCGTGACTCACAGCCGCCCGAGGCTACCCCCGGCCTCTGCGTCGGCCGGCCACGCGCGTGACTCACAGCCGCCCGAGGCTACCCCCGGCCTCTGTGTCGGTCGGCCACGCGCGTGACTCACAGCCGCCCGAGGCTACCCCCGGCCTCTGTGTCGGCCGGCCACGCGCTTGACTCACAGCCGCCCGAGGCTACCCCCGGCCTCTGCGTCGGCCGGCCACGCGCGTGACTCACAGCCACCCGAGGCTACCCCCGGCCTCTGTGTCGGCCGGCCAAGCGCGTGACTCACAGCCGCCCGAGGCTACCCCCGGCCTCTGTGTCGGTCGGCCACGCGCGTGACTCACAGCCGCCCGAGGCTACCCCCGGCCTCTGCGTCGGCCGGCCACGCGCGTGACTCACAGCCACCCGAGGCTACCCCCGGCCTCTGTGTCGGCCGGCCACGCGCGTGACTCACAGCCTCCCGAGGCTACCCCCGGCCTCTGTGTCGGTTGGCCACGCGCGTGACTCACAGCCGCCCGAGGCTACCCCCGGCCTCTGTGTCGGCCGGCCACGCGCGTGACTCACAGCCACCCGAGGCTACCCTCGGCCTCTGTGTCGGCCGGCCACGCGCGTGACTCACAGCCGCCCGAGGCTACCCCCGGCCTCTGTGTCGGCCGGCCACGCACGTGACTCACAGCTTCCCGAGGCTACCCCCGGCCTCTGTGTCGGCCGGCCACGCGCGTGACTCACAGCCGCCCAAGGCTACCCCCGGCCTCTGTGTCGGCCGGCCATGCGCGTGACTCACAGCCGCCCGAGGCTACCTCCGGCCTCTGTGTCGGTCGGCCACGCGCGTGACTCACAGCCGCCCGAGGCTACCCCCGGCCTCTGTGTCGGCCGGCCACGCGCGTGACTCACAGCCGCCCGAGGCTAACTCCGGCCTCTGTGTAGGCCGGCCACGCGCGTGACTCACAGCCGCCCGAGGATACCCCCGGCCTTTGTGTCGGCCGGCCACGCGCGTGACTCACAGCCTCCCGAGGCTACCCCCGGCCTCTGTGTAGGCCGGCCACGCGCGTGACTCACAGCCACCCGAGGCTACCCCCGGCCTCTGTGTCGGTCGGCCACGCACGTGACTCACAGCCGCCCGAGGCTACCCCCGGCCTCTGTGTAGGCCGGCCACGCGCGTGACTCACAGCCGCCTGAGGCTACCCCCGGCCTCTGTGTCGGCCGGCCACGCGCGTGACTCACAGCCGCCCGAGGCTACCCCCGGCCTCTGTGTCGGCCGGCCACGAGCGTGACTCACAGCCACCCGAGGCTACCCCCGGCCTCTGTGTCGGCCGGCCACGCGCGTGACTCACAGCCGCCCGAGGCTACCCCCGGCCTCTGTGTCGGCCGGCCACGAGCGTGACTCACAGCTGCCCGAGGCTACCCCCGGCCTCTGTGTCGGCCGGCCACGCGCGTGACTCACAGCCGCCCGAGGCTACCCCCGGCCTCTGTGTCGGCCGGCCACGCGTGTGACTCACAGCCGCCCGGGGCTACCCCCGGCCTCTGTGTCGGCCGGCCACGCGCGTGACTCACAGCCGCCCGAGGCTACCCCCGGCCTCTGTGTCGGCCGGCCACGCGCGTGACTCACAGCCGCCCGAGGCTACCCCCGGCCTCTGTGTCGGCCGGCCACGCGCGTGACTCACAGCCGCCCGAGGCTACCCCCGGCCTCTGTGTCGGCCGGCCACGCGCGTGACTCACAGCCACCCGAGGCTACCCCCGGCCTCTGTGTCGGCCGGCCACGCGCGTGACTCACAGCCGCCCGAGGCTACCCCCGGCCTCTGTGTCGGCCGGCCACGCGCGTGACTCACAGCCACCCGAGGCTACCCCCGGCCTCTGTGTCGGCCGGCCACGCGCGTGACTCACAGCCGCCCGAGGCTACCCCCGGCCTCTGTGTCGGTCGGCCACGCGCGTGACTCACAGCCGCCCGAGGCTACCCCCGGCCTCTGTGTCGGCCGGCCACGCGCGTGACTCACAGCCACCCGAGGCTACCCCCGGCCTCTGTGTCGGCCGGCCACGCGCGTGATTCACAGCCGCCCGAGGCTACCCCCGGCCTCTGTGTCGGCCGGCCACGCACGTGACTCACAGCCGCCCGAGGCCACCCCCGGCCTCTGTGTCGGCCGGCCACGCGCGTGACTCACAGCCGCCCAAGGCTACCCCCGGCCTCTGTGTCGGCCGGCCACGCGCGTGACTCACAGCCGCCCGAGGCTACCCCCGGCCTCTGTGTCGGTCGGCCACGCGCGTGTCTCACAGCCGCCCGAGGCTACCCCCGGCCTCTGTGTCGGCCGGCCACGCGCGTGACTCACAGCCGCCCGAGGCTACCCCCGGCCTCTGTGTCGGCCGGCCACGCGTGTGACTCACAGCCGCCCGGGGCTACCCCCGGCCTCTGTGTCGGCCGGCCACGCGTGTGACTCACAGCCGCCCGAGGCTACCCCCGGCCTCTGTGTCGGCCGGCCACGCGCGTGACTCACAGCCGCCTGAGGCTACCCCCGGCCTCTGTGTCGGCCGGCCACGCGCGTGACTCACAGCCGCCCGAGGCTACCCCCGGCCTCTGTGTCGGCCAGCCACGCGCGTGACTCACAGCCGCCCGAGGCTACCCCCGGCCTCTGTGTCGGCCGGCCACGCGCGTGACTCACAGCCGCCCGAGGCTACCCCCGGCCTCTGTGTCGGCCGGCCACGCGCGTGACTCACAGCCGCCCGAGGCTACCCCCGGCCTCTGTGTCGGCCGGCCACGAGCGTGACTCACAGCTGCCCGAGGCTACCCCCGGCCTCTGTGTCGGCCGGCCACGCGCGTGGATCACAGCCGCCCGAGGCTACCCCCGGCCTCTGTGTCGGCCGGCCACGCGTGTGACTCACAGCCGCCCGGGGCTACCCCCGGCCTCTGTGTCGGCCGGCCACGCGTGTGACTCACAGCCGCCCGAGGCTACCCCCGGCCTCTGTGTCGGCCGGCCACGCGCGTGACTCACAGCCGCCCGAGGCTACCCCCGGCCTCTGTGTCGGCCGGCCACGCGCGTGACTCACAGCCGCCCGAGGCTACCCCCGGCCTCTGTGTCGGCCGGCCACGCGCGTGACTCACAGCCGCCCGAGGCTACCCCCGGCCTCTGTGTCGGCCGGCCACGCGCGTGACTCACAGCCGCCCGAGGCTACCCCCGTCCTCTGTGTCAGCCGGCCACTTGCGCAACGAGAACAAAAGGACATGGTCCAGAATGTTCGTGGCCCAACTAATGTTGGAATTCTCGAGAAGGTCTGAGAGTAGCTGCGAACCTGGTCTACTCTAGAAACATAGGTTGAATCATCAGCCCCTATATAAGAGGGATTCTGGCCAGGGGACGAGCGAGTATGTGTTTATACCTGTGCAACAGAGGTAATGCGATGACGTGTGAATTGCGAATCAGTGTATAGTACGGTATTCAAGAACAGTGAGTGACAGACTGTGGCTGGACACGGCTCTACCTAATTAGTGAAGGAATAACTGAATGAGCAAATGAAAGGGTGAGTGTGCTTCATAAAGGAGGAAGATTCTGTAAGACAGCTAATTGTTCCTACTTGCTTATTATGTGGTGTAACTTTCTGACCTGCAATAAAGCTAATATTTCTTTAAAGGACCATTTGTGTTGTGCTTTTACCCACTGTAATACAATCAACGAACTTGCTACTAGGGGTAGCACATATCAATATTCTAACCTTGGTCTACCCCTACAGTTCTTGTAGTTCCATAACTAAGTTCTCTTTCAACAGGGCCACGTCCGACTTCCCTCCCTGAGCTTTTGTTCATTAGACGCAAGTAAGCGCTCACCTGTCATCATCCCCAGTTGTATCTGCTGACGAGGTGTGTTTAGGTCCTTGTGGCGGCAGAGGAATTATCCCTTGCAGAGTCGGTGGGTAAACCTGAGCTTGGAGGATAAGCAATTTAACCCTTTAGAGGGCAGAGCATTGAAGATTCTTCTTTATTTGCTTCACCCAACTTTGGGGTACATGAAATCAATCACTTTTTTTTAATGTTTTGAGCTTTCCTTTGGGCCCAGTATTGCCTCATCCTTTGAGCTCTTGCTTCCCTTTCTTCGGCAGAGATGTGGATCGTACGCTTTTGCTTCAGTTTCACTTGCAACCGTTGTTTCTTATCCATGGTGACGGTTTTGTCTGTTTTGTCCATGAGCATGGTGTCAGTAATTTTGAGTTCCACGAGGTCATTCTCGGTTTCCTTAAACCAAATAGCTTTTTTTAATTACGGAAGTGGTCGAAGATCTTTTAGGTTAATCTATTTGAATTCATCCGGAGGATGTGCCCATAAAATCAATTCTCCGTTTTCTTATTGTGTCCGAGAGTTTTTCAGTTTTTTGGTAAAGAGTTTCGTTCCTGACATGGATTAATTTGTTGTTATGAAATTTGGGGCCTAAGATTTTCCTTTCCTTGACCTCCAGCCTTTCAAGCGGTCCCTGGGTGGTGAGAAGCAATGTTTCGGCTGCATATAAGGCTTCTGGATTAATTACCGTGTTATAATGACTTATCTTGGTATTCCAGGAGAGATACTTCTTGTTATAAGTGTCCTTCGTAAATTGGAAGGCCAATTCAACTTTATTTCTCCTAGATTCCATTGCCTTTTTCTCTAGCGCATTCCAGCCCTTCCATTCGACGAGATATTTTATTCTTTGATGATGTTTATGAATTGTTTGCCCACTTGAAGCTTTTTTTGGTGTTTTTTTATGTTCGTCATTATTTTGTAGAAATTGTATTGTTATTTTTAAATTTTAGTTTTATTATTATTTATTTTACACGTTACAGGCCTATTAGACCACGCGAAGCAATCATGACTTTTTGTTCTTCCTGTCTTTCCAGTACTCTTTCATTCGTGCAGTAAAGGCCCTCTTCCTTTCTTCGGTCCACTTTGGTCTTTGGGCTGTAGGTGCAGCTCTCTCTGACAACACTTCCCACTTGTATACTTTGTGTCTAAATACGCTTTTGTCTATGACGTCTTCTGGGTCGACTTGTGCTTTTACTAGATCAATTTTGACTTGCATCATCCAGGGTGTAGTAATCTTGAGCCGCTGTATGTATCTAAGAATTTTGTTGGTGAGTCTAGTTTGTGGGAGTCTGCTGATGTGGCCATAAAATTTTAGTCGCCTCTTTCTGATGTCTGCTGCGAGGTTGGACAATTTCTCTGTGGTGTCTCTGGAGTGAAGCCTGTATCCTTCATCTGTGTGCTTTGGTCCAATTATTTTCCTTATTATTTTTCTTTCCTCTGTGAGGATTTTTTCCAAGTCGCCCTTAGTGTGTAACGTCAACGTCTCACTAGCATAAAGCACCTCAGGTTTAATAACCGTGTTGTAATGACGAAGTTTAGTGAATGTGGACAGACATTTTTTGTTGTAGACACTCTGTGTCTTGTATAAGGCTCTCTTCATTTTCATTAACCTAGTGTTCTGCGCGATTTTCTCTTTTCCCGTCGGTTCAAGCACTTCACCTAGGTATTTAAAGTGGGCGACTCTATTGATCTTGCCATATTTCGTGTTTAAATTCTGTATGTCGAATTTCGTACAGAAAAACTCTGTCTTTTGGAACGAGATCTGTAGTCCTACTTTTTCGGCGCACTCTTGGAGTACTTCTATCTGTCTGATTGATGTGGTTTCGTTATCTGAGAGTAGAGCCAGATCATCCGCGAAGGCTAGACATCCAACCTCCAGTTCGTCCTTTGGTCGTCCTAGTCGCACTGGCCTCCAGTAACCTTGAAGTCTCAGTTCTTTCTCCCATTCCTTGATAACTTTGTTCAGCACTAGGTTGAAGAGAAGCGGAGAGAGCCCGTCACCTTGGCGAACACCTGTATTGATCTGAAATGGTTCTGAGATTTCCCCCATGAATTTCACTTTTGATGTCGTGTCTGTCAGTGTCTGTTTGATCAATCGCAAGGTCTTGCTATCCAAACCTTGCTCGTGCAAGATGTTGAACAATGACTGACGGTCAATGGAGTCATATGCCTTCTTGAAGTCAACGAACGTACATATAACTGGAGTATTCCTGAGGGCTTTGATTTTCAATATACTTTTTAGGTTGAAGATTTGTTCCGCGCAGGAGCGTCCAGGACGAAATCCCGCCTGGTACTCGCCAATCTTGTGTTCCAGCTGGTCCCGAGCCCTTTGGAGTAGGCACGCTGAGAGGATCTTGTACGTAACTTGTAATAGTGAAATGCCCATGTAATTGTTTACGTCAGAGCGGTCGCCTTTTTTGTGTAACGGGTGGATCAATGCACATTTCCACTCATCTGGTAGCTTTTCTGATGTCCAGATGTCAGTGATAATCTGTGTGAGTTCCCTGAGTGAGTGTGGCCCTAGGTTTTTCAGTAGTTCGGCCACTATGCCGTCTTCACCAGATGTCCTGTTGTTCTTAAGTTTGATGATGTGCCTGTGAACTTCCTCTTGTGTCGGAGGTAATGAGTCTGCGTTCTTGACTGTAGGTTCTTCCTCTGAGAATCTCTCTATTGGTTCTGGACAGTTGAGAAGATCAGAGAAGTATTGTGCCATCACCTTGCAATTCTCCTTATTCGTTAGTGCTAATTTTCCATCACCTTTTCTGAAGCAAAGGTTTGGTGGTGTGTACCCTCTGATGTGTCCTGCAAACGTTCTGTAGAAGTCCCTTACGTTGTAGTTACGGAAGTTGTCCTCAATGGAGTCCAACTGTTCCTTCAGGTATCTCCTCTTGGATTGTCTGATAATTTTTGCGGTTGCTTTTCGTGTTTCATGGAAATTCTGTAAATTTTCTGGGGATTTTTTACTGTTGTATTTCTGATATGCCAATTTCCTGGTAATGAGTGCATTCTCACAATCAACATCCCACCAAGGATGTTTGGAATTCTTCTTCAAGGGAATGAGATCTTGTGCTGTTTCTATGATTTTTCGGTGGAAATTTTGCCAGTCATTGGCATGTTCTTTTTCCCAGGCTTCCTTCACTCCAGAGTCTGCGATCTTTTTTGTGTCAAATTTTGGTAGGGGGGTTTTCTTACAGAAAGTTCTCTTTGGGGTGAACTTGACCTTGACGCGGGTTAGGTAATGGTCAGAGTCAATGTTGGCTCCTCTACGTACCTGTACATCATGAATCTCCTTCTGTACTGGATATGAGATTGCCACATGGTCGATTTGGAACTCACCTAACTGCTGGACTGGAGAACGCCAGGTTTTCTGTTTTCTAGGGTGTTTTCTAAGAGATGTTGACATGAGCTTGAGGTTATTCTGCTGGCAGAGTTCTATGAGTCGTGTGCCATTTTTATTTGTGAATTTATGTGCAGGATAGTTTCCGACTGTTTTCCTGTACATCTTTTCTCTACCGATCTGTGCATTGAAGTCGCCCATGAGGAGTTTGACGTCATTCCTGGGGACTTTGGACATCACTGTGTCAAGGGTCGACCAGAATTTTTCTGCGGACTGTGGATCGCTCTTGTTACTTTGGTTAGTGGGGGCGTGTGCGTTGATCAGTGTGTATTTTTTTGTTGGCGCACCGGAAGCGCATGCTCATCAATCTGTTGTTTACTGGAGTAACTTCTTCTAAGGATTCTACTATGGTCTTGTGGACCATGAAGGCCATCCCCAGAAGTGGAGCGCCTTTGGCAACGCGCCTGTCAGTCTTGCTCTTGAACAAGCGATAATTGCCGTAGTCCATGGTGTCTTCATCTGTGATACGTGTCTCCTGCAGCGCGAGGATTAGAAGCTTCTGTCTATCGAGTTCTGTCACTAGATTGTGCAACTTTCCAGGCTGTATGAGAGTGTTGATGTTTAGAGTGCCTACGTATGTTGGTGTCTTATGTGGAAGTTTGCCAGAGAACTCCGATTTTCTCTGTGGCCGTGGTTGCCCGGGTCCCCCAGAGTCCGAACGCCCGGGTGCCGTCAGTTGACGGGTGGATTGGTTACCACCTGGGGTAATACTGTTATTATTTGCACGCGCCATGGTTACTTGTAAGAAAAGGGGTCTAGTGGTTATCCACTAGGTTTCTTAGAACCAGGGATTGTTAGTTCCTGGAGCATGTTTACAGCCGCACCACATGGTGAACAGACGCTGACCATAAGCCGCCCAATCTGGGAACAAACGCTTTTGGATTTAGAGTTCTTTATTGGTGGGGAAACCACCTGGCTCTTCCGCTCCATCCATCGTTGGGAATCTTAGATTCCTCTTCCGCCATCAGGACCGTTGACCAATTTTCACCTAGTAACCCTAGGCAGGGGCCCTTACAGGGTGCTACCATCCGGAGCCAGATGGACCCAGGTTTTTTAACGAGGTGTTACTCCTCCCCCTCCTCCTTCCTCATCACTTCCTCGTTTTTGGCCATATTTGAACCGCTTAAAATATCCCATTGTATTCACTGTCTCTTATTTCCTTTATCATTTCTTCCCTTCCAATAGTTCTCCATTACTTAACTTTGTCTCCTTCTTCTCTCTCCCGTCCAGATGTTAACCCGCTTCTTCTTTTCCTTCACTTGGATACTCTTGAAATTTTTGTATCATATTTCTGAAAAGTGGTCTGCCCTGAATAATATGTATTGTTATTTCCATCTCTTCCATATCCCTTTTATACTTTGTACCCATTGATTACCATTCTTGCTTTTGTATACATGACTAAATATTTGTTTTGTAAGCCTGGTGTTATTCATCCTCATTACGTGTCCAAAGAAATTAACCCTCCTTTTCTTGATCGTATCTTAGATTTTTTCAATTTCTTTGTTTTTTTTCAGAGGTCATCAAATTTTCTGCATCTGAACTCTCCAATTTCTGTTTTTAATGGTCCAAATATTTTTCTAAGTATCTTTCTTTCCTTCTTCTATTTCGCCTTTTTTTTAATGAAAAATATACATTCTGAAGCATAGAGACTTTCCGGATTAATTACCATATTGTAATGTCGGATTTTATTGTTTATTTAAAAAAAAAAAATACGGTATTTTAACCTAATATTAAGTATTATTCGTTTTATTTTTTTGTTTATATTTATTTTTAAGATTTGAATTTTCATATTATTTTTTATAATCTTAAAAGTACCGTAAGATTATAAAATTATTATAATTTCAAATTTTATAAGCTTATTTATTTTTAATTTTTGCAACCATATTCATTTTAATTCTGATTTTTACTATCATATTTTTTTTTCAATTTTAATATCTATTGTTTTTATTTAAAATGATATTTATTTTCATTTTTTTTGTTTTCAGAATTATTAACACTTCCACAAGAAAATATCGATGAAAGATTCTACTTTCACCATCTTTGGCAATATATATTGTAGTTATAGTAGGTGGTTAATATAGAAATCACTAACCTGTTAATCAGACATGGGCAAGCTTTTTAGCGGCAGGGCAGATGCAATACAGAATAATCTAGTAGGGCCGAAAGGAAAAACAACATTACAAATATATTATAAACTTATTATAGGCTACAATGGTAGAAAAATTTAGGGTAAAAACCACACCTTCTTCTTCTTCTTCTTCTTCTTCTTGGTTCGTTGAGGCCCATTGGACCACGTGGTTCCAAACGCTGGTGAGCTTTCTTTTTAGCCCAGTACAGTATTTTTTAGCCTATTTTCAATTTTGAAAAAATAGACTTATAAGATCACCTTTTGTCCGTGTGTGTGTGTGTGCGTGTGTGTGTGTGTGTGTGAGGTGTGTGTGTGTGTGTGTGTCCCCTAATAACTTTTAAACGGCTGGAGAGATTTCAATGAAACTCGGTAAGTTCATAGTACTATTCCGGGCAACCTCGACCGTGCCCTTCAAATTTTGTTACGTCTCACCAATCCAACATGGCGGCTGTGCGAAATATTTCACCAGCATTCGATATCTCCGAAACTATTACCGATATCACACTGGAATTTTGTTACGGTGATAATGGGAACTACAAGAAGTTCAACTATGTGAATTTTGAAAAACTGGTAACTACAAAACCAACATGGCGGCCACGCGAATTTGCCACCTTTAAATAGACGTTTCTCGCGATTTAACCATCCCAACGCAATAACATTTGGTACAGTATATGTTTATACACATTGTAATGCACCGATATCTAACTTGGTTCAATTGATTATATAACCACAAGATGGCGGATGAACGAAATATTTCACCGGCATTCTATATCTCTGAAAGTATTAGCTGTATCACCCTGAAATGTTATACTGAGATAAAGGGCACTACTGGAAGTTCGCCTATAAGATTTTCAAAAAGCGGTTAGCTACTTAATGAACATGGCGGCCAACCGAATTTGAAAATTTTAAATAGACCTTTCTCGCGATTTAATGTTCCAATCGCAATGAAATCTGGTACAGGAAATGTTTATACACATTGTAATGCACTGGTATCTAATTTAGTTCAATTGTTTACATAACCTCAAGATGGCGGCTGTGCGAATTTAAAAATTAAGTTTTTATTTCTTGTGTCGTAATCAAGCGATCGAAGTGAACGTTTGAATAATGAACCTACGCAATAATTTTCCTTCAATGGTACATGACTCTATGGCCTATACATTTAACAATCCAACATGGCGACCATCCGAAATATTCAGAAAACTCTGAATATCTACGAATCTATTATAGCAATCAAACTGATTTTTTTATGTTCATAGGGGCTATGAACTTAAGTTCATCTATAGGACTTTAAATAACCTGGTGATCACAAATCCAACATGGCGGCGACGCGAAGTATAAATATTCACATGGACGTTTCTCGCAATTTAACCATCCGAGTGCAGTGAAACTTGGTACGATGTGAAGAGGTAATGTTTTGTTTTCAGAATTATTAACACTTCCACAAGAAAATATCGATGAAAGATTCTACTTTCACCATCTTTGGCAATATATATTGTAGTTATAGTAGGTGGTTAATATAGAAACCACTAACCTGTTAATCAGACATGGGCAAACTTTTTAGCGGCAGGGCAGATGCAATAGAGAATAATCTAGTAGGGCCGAAAAGAAAAACAACACATGTTTACAAATATATTATAAACTTATTATAGGCTACAATGGTAGAAAAATTTAGGGTAAAAAACACACCTTCTTCTTCTTCTTCTTCTTCTTCTTCTTCTTCTTGGTTCGTTGAGGCCCATTGGACCACGTGGTTCCAAACGCTGGTGAGCTTTCTTTTTAGCCCAGTACAGTATTTTTTAGCCTACTTTCAATTTTGAAAAAATAGGCTTATGAGATCACCTTTTGTCCGTGTGTGTGTGCGTGTGTGTGTGTGAACCCATGTACCATTGGTTTAAAGGGTCGAATCCATGTATTTTTGGAAAAGGAAGGAAGGAAATATACAGTCTTCAGAGGAACATAGAAAGATTTTATACAAGAAGGCTAGCATAACGTTGTGAAATAAACTGAAGCCAGGTGGCCAGGAAATGAGATCATGCATGACGCATAGATAAGGAGCCAGTCACGAATATAAATAGAACGAGTGGAATTTTCCAAGCGAGTGACGAGGAGCGTGTTTCGGAAATCGCCTTTACCTTGCAGTAAAATGGAAACCGTGCAGCCGTGCCAGAAGAAGAATAATTAGATTTAACCCATTTGCAAGAATAAAATTAACTAAAGAAATACAGCATTGTGAATCATTTTGGAGTAGAGATTTTTGTTTGGAGAAAGATGGTATAATAAATGCCCAGGAAAGAAGTGCCGACGTGGTCATACGTCATTGGGGGTTTCCCGAGACCCGAGGAGTGGGGAATTAAAAATCAACTGTAACACCCACACAGCTGAAGACTAAATTTTATTTGATATCTCAGAAATGCAGGATCGATTTTCATGTGCAAAGAAGTCAGTTTACGTTTAGAAAACGAGCTTTCCAGAGATATAATTTTAAATAATGTGCGACCATTACTTCAAAAGTTGGTTCCGAAAAAAGACGTAGAATTTATCTTTTTGTCGCCGATTTGTATAAAAGTCCTGGCAAAGCCAGGCGAATCACGCAGTATTAGTCCGTCCAGGGGGCGTGACGTTGAAGCATCACAACGAATGCAGTACTTATTAGACCTCGAGAGGTCGTGATACTCTGTATCAATCACCAGCGTGCACCCGTAAGGAGTGGCCGAGAAGTATCATCAAACTATCGCCGTGTGGAGAATTAGGAAAATCCTAATACAGGATTTAGTTCCGCCAATATTAGTCTTACAGTGAAAAGTTCAGTATTACAGTCGAAGTAGGCTGCGAACTTAAAGAATAGGCGATAGGTCTTCAATAACAGTTTATTTAAACGACCAAGTGTATCGTAACGTTTTGAAGTACCATAACAGCGAAACAAACATTCTATCAACGTTAAAAGAACCCGATCAGGGTCGGACAAAATAAGGTCCGCATATTATTCTGGAAAGATAGGAATTAGAGGACAGAATAATCAGAAGGGAGAATTAAATTCAAGACGTTGTTTCAAGGAAACGAACGAACTATAAAAAGCACTAAGTTACGAGGAGTATTAGATGCTAGAAAATAATAGGTCACCGATAGAGTATTTGGGAGACCAAGAACAAGATAGACTTTCGCTAGACTACTAATAGGGTCTAGAAAGAAGCAGGTTTGAGCTAAAAAAATAATAGCCGATCATCAGGAAACCGGATTCGAAGAAGTACCATTCCAGGGAGGGGTAGAGTGTTCGAGACTTTCATATTCTGGTCAGATAGGAAGCCGACATCTACTAGTTTCACCCTTGGAGACGGGGAAGCAAATATCACGTGTGCAAGGCCTAATCAAAACCTCAGTGATTAGAATCAGTGTAGTGTAAATATATAAAATTTGTGTTAGGTAGTAATTTTTCAGTGATTTATTGTGTGTAATAGAAGAATACCGAAGTGTATTTTAAAATGTTATCAGTGTTTAAGGTATATAAATTATATGTGTGTCAAGATATGTCAGTGTATGAAATGAATTTGAGCACGATGGTGTAATCACAAATAGTGGGCAAAAATGAAACATCGTTGGAAAGCACGGTATTGGACCGTCTGAGCATGTAAGTAACTATTTTCATTATGTTATGTGTTGGGGGAATATTTGTGTACAATCCACCTGAGAATTATAAATAGGGATGTTTTCGAATAACAAATAACAGAATAAGAGCGCGATCTGAACAACTAAAAATTGAGAAATTATAAAATGATTATGTGAAATGAATAAATCCTTAGAGGAAATGTATGAAATAAAATATCAGTGTATTTGATAAATGTTATGAAAGCAAGCGGAAAATATAATAATAATAAAAATTATATAAATGAAGATTAAGTTGAATTATATGAAAGTAATAGCTTTTGAGCTTTTGTAAAGGAATAAAGACATGGTGTGAATACATGTTCTTAAAGTATAGCGATTATTGTCACGGGAGAGGATTAATATGAAAGTTTGAGATATTGATCAAATGATGATTTTGAATTTATCAGTTCTCTGGAAGACGCCAGGCCTTAAAGTAATGTATAGCGCATTGTCGCGCCTTAAAGTAAATTGTCACGCTAGGAAGGCGTTGAACCTAAATATACTTGGTAAATTAATTGTGAGGGACAGTTGATTGCGGTAATTGAGCTATGATAAGTCCTCCATCTAATGATGTAGATCACGAGGCGTTGTATAATGGTTGCGAATTATTGTATCGATGAGCGCAGGTTAGACCGAGGTCGCCCTAAGCCGCTAATTTGTTGTAATGTCCTCCAGTATGGGATTGGTTCCCGAGGCAGTTGGGAGAGTCGAACCCAGACTCGTATAGTTGTTGAAGCCCCTAAATATTGTTGTTGTAACGAATTATTCTTACCCATCAATGATGACACTTCATAATTAATATATGCCAAGGTTACGAAAACGGTCTATGAACCTAAATAATATTGTTAATATGAATGAAAGAAACGCCAGGTCTGTTCAGAGAACTGTGTTTGAGAAATAGCTGTTTTAAAGCATGAGTAGAGCGGTCCCGTGTGGGCGATACTGAGGGTCTCCTTCCCGGGCAATAAATCAAGTCGAGTGTCACGGTCCAACCCCTCGCTATTGAAAGTATGGTAGGTCAGGGGAACCGTCTATTTGAAGTAATAATAAACCATGGGTGTTTAGAGTTTGTTAATGACCCGGGATTCGAACCGAGGTTCTTGTAGATAAAAGTTATCGCTTGCAAGTTCAGATCGTTTACTTTCTTATGAGATGATGGTCTTTTAAGACAGATAAATATAAATATAAATATAAATCCCTAATGTAATGAGATATTGATGTAGGATTTCACGAGTTCAATGAAGACAATTAGATTTCGGGAGTGATCATAATTTTTGACTTTGTTCAAGTAGTCTTTTATAACTCGGGAGTACACGAGTATTTTTCCCGATCACTGTAGTGAATTTGTTAACTTGAGAGAGGTGGTAACATGAGAACATTGTGAAATGCCCAAAAATTTAAGTAAAGGAGTAACAATTACTTTGAATAAGATTATATATTGTTTTGATTATAAGAAACTCATAAAATAGATATTGAGGTGTGTAAAAGAATAACACAGTTTATAGTGGAATGTATCGAGCCATTGGGGCTCGTGATTGTAGTGAATTTCAAAAGGGATACTTTATGGAAGTGAAAAGAATTATAAGTTTGTTGGTTTGAAGGAAACCATGTATTTTAATATAATATTTGTTTGATTCCTTGTTCACTTTGAACAAGTTAGAAGGATTGGTCAGTAGTTTATTTGTTTAATTTATTTGTAGCGCCATAATTTTGGTTAATTAAATGTTTTATAATGGGAGTTGATTTTGTTTTTATTTTTGAAGTGTATCCTCTATTTAATCCAAAATGTGTAAGTCACAGAGTGGGAGACCATACCAAAACCCCGAAAATCCCGATTTGAGCATTGCTGGCATACTGTGATTGGCATATTTCTTGATAAAAGGGCACACTATCATATTTTTCTTAAATTTTAATATCTATTGTTTTTATTTAAAATGATATTTATTTTCAATCACCTTATATCGACGATGTGAAGAGGTAATGTTTTGTTTTCAGAATTATTAACACTTCCACAAGAAAATATCGATGAAAGATTCTACTTTCACCATCTTTGGCAATATATATTGTAGTTATAGTAGGTGGTTAATATAGAAATCACTAACCTGTTAATCAGACATGGGCAAACTTTTTAGCGGCAGGGCAGATGCAATAGAGAATAATCTAGTAGGGCCGAAAGGAAAAACAACACATGTTTACAAATATATTATAAACTTATTATAGGCTACAATGGTAGAAAAATTTAGGGTAAAAAACACACCCTCTTCTTCTTCTTCTTCTTCTTCTTCTTCTTCTTGGTTCGTTGAGGCCCATTGGACCACGTGGTTCCAAACGCTTGCGAGCTTTCTTTTTAGCCCAGTACAGTATTTCTAGTCTATTTTCAATTTTGAAAAAATAGGCTTATGAGATCACCTTTTGTCCGTGTGTGTGTGCGTGCGTGCGTGTGTGTGTGTGTGTGTGAGAGGTGTGTGTGTGTTTCCCCCTAATAACTTTTAAACGGCTGGAGAGATTTCAATGAAACTCGGTAAGTTCATAGTACTATTCTGGGCAACCTCGACCGTGCCCTTCAAATTTTGTTACGTCTCACCAATCCAACATGGCGGCTGTGCGAAATATTTCACCAGCATTCGATATCTCCGAAACTATTACCGATATCACCCTGGAATTTTGTTACAGTGATAAAGGGAACTACTAGAAGTTCAACTATGTGAATTTTGAAAAACTAGTAACTACAAAACCAACATGGCGGCCACGCGAATTTGCCACCTTTAAATAGACATTTCTCGCGATTTAACCATCCAAACGCAATAAAATTTGGTACAGTATATGTTTATACACATTGTAATGCACCGATATCTAACTTGGTTCAATTGTTTATATAACCACAAGATGGCGGATGAACGAAATATTTCACCGGCATTCTATATCTCTGAAACTATTAGCTGTATCACCCTGAAATGTTATACTGAGATAAAGGGCACTACTGGAAGTTCGCCTATAAGACTTTCAAAAAGCGGTTAACTACATAACGAACATGGCGGCCAACCGAATTTGAAAATTTTAAATAGACCTTTCTCGCGATTTAATGTTCCAAACGCAATGAAATCTGGTACAGGAAATGTTTATACACATTGTAATGCACTGGTATCTAATTTAGTTCAATTGTTTATATAACCTCACGATGGCGGCTGTGCGAATTTAAAAATTAAGTTTTTATTTCTTGTGTCGTAATCAAGCGATCGAAGTGAAAGTTCTAGCGGCAACTCTATTACACAAAACACATGAACACAATGAGATTTAAACAGTTTTTCACTTCTAGGTGCGCAGAAAAGAAAGTATGGCCTATAGCCTTTGTAATGGGAGATAGGATAATTCAAAACCATGTCACGGGTTCGGATTAAATTAGCTCAGGGCCGCGCATGGCCCGCGGTCCGTATTTTGCCCATCACTGCTATAAAGGGTCAAATAAAATAAAAATAAAAATTGGATGGAGAGTGAAGTGAGAGCAATGTGGACTAGGCCAACGTAAATTAGATGAAAGGTCTGTTTACTAGGAAGGCCATGATGTGTGCCAGGGAAATATTCCTGTCTATACATTAAAAGTGAACTGTGTGTTGACACAGCTAAGTGGACCTCTCCTCTCTGTGTCCCCATCTGTTGGCACCAGTTCAATCTACGGTGATTGGAAATCCTGTTCCAGGCGCCACAGGTTGGCGTTTCACCTCATAACGACAGCTTTGGGTGTCTGGAGTCAGCACTCAATTTACGTGTGGTTCATGGCGCTCGCCTTGTGTCACAATCAGCTCTCCTGTGGTGCACCAGAATAGCTGCTAACAAGGTGGGCAGGGTTTGATTGCCGGGTAATGCAAGTGAAATGTTTGAGTTGAAATGATACATCAGGTGGTTGGGTTTCCATGGGAAGAACGCAAGTAAGGAAGGGGGGGGGGGGTAGGGGAGGGGGGAAAGATGAAGAAGAGAAATAGGGAGGGCCGGAGGAAGGAAAGGAGGGAGGAAGACAGGAAGAGAGGCAGGAAAGTGAGGAGGGAGGAATAAAGGGAGGAAGGAAAGGACGAAGAAAGAGAGAGGGAAGAAAGTGAGAGAGGAAGAGAGGAAGGAAGGTGGGGTGGGAGGAAGAAAGGGAGGGAGGAAGAAAGGAAGAGAGGAAGAAAGTGAGAGAGAAAGAGAGGGAGGGACGAAGGGACGAAGAAAGGGAGGGAGAATGAAAGGATGAGAGGAAGAGAGGAAGGAAGGCAGGAAGGTGGGGTGGGAGGAAGAAAGGGAGGGTGGAAGAAAGTGAAAGAGGAAACGAGGAAGAAATTGAGAGAGGGGTTGGTTGGTTGGTTGGTTCCTCAGTTTAGGGGCTGCGACAACGCGGTCATGTTGCCCTGTGTACTTTGGGTGTGGAATCTGTCTTATAACCGGTGTTAATTGTGATGGCTGTATTAGTGTGTGTTATCTGTGATTCTGGTAAGGACTGCAGATGATCAATTTCAAGTAGTTCCTACTTTTGCTAACAAATTCTACCTCCAACAATACCTAGCCGAAAATTTGGCTACTAGATGTCACCATGGCCGGCACATGGTAACGAACGTTGGATCTAATAGAGAGTTAATCAAATCTAACCTACAAATTTTAGCTTCACACAATTGTAGTTAGTGGAAGATTTTTTTCATGCCATAAATCTATGACATGGGACCGCCGGCTTTACTTCCCCTCCGAAGGAAGGCATACTGAGGGATTTTTAACGCTCTTAAAAATCCGACGACTTCGGCAAGTTTTGAACCCGCGATCTTGGGCATAGATTCTCATCATGCAACCGAAGCCGTTGAAGGGAGGGGTTGGGGAAGAGAAAGAGAGAGGGGCGGAGGAAGGAAGGGAGGAAGGAAGACAGGAAGGGAGGAAGAGAGAAGGGAGTAAGACAGTTAGGGAGAGAGGGAGAAAGGAAGGGAGGAAGAAAGGGAGGAAGAAAGGGAGGGAGGAAGAAAGGAAGGGAGGAAGAAAGTGAGGGAGGAAGAAAGGAAGGGAGGGAGAAAGGGGGGAGGGAGAAAGGGAGGGAGGAAGAAAGGGAGGAAGAAAGGGAGGGAGGGAGAAAGGAAGGGGTGAAGAAAGGGAGGAAGAAAGGGAGGGAGGGAGAAAGGAAGGTGTGAAGAAAGGGAGGAAGGAAGAAAATTAGGGAGGGAGGAAGGAAGGGAGGAAGAAAGGGAGGGAGGGAGAAAGGAAGGGGTGAAGAAAGGGAGGAAGGAAGAAAATTAGGGAGGAAGACAGGAAGGGAGGAAGGAAGGGAGGAAGAAAGGGAGGGAGGGAGAAAGGAAGGAGGAAGGAAGGGTGGGAGGGGGAAAGGAAGGGAGGGAGGAAGAAAGGGAGGGAGGGAGAAAGGAAGGGAGGAAGAAAGGGAGGGAGGGAGAAAGGAAGGGAGGAAGAAAGGGAGGGAGAAAGGGGGGGGGGGGAGGGAGAAAGGGAGGGAGGAAGAAAGGGAGGAAGAAAGGGAGGGAGGAAGAAAGGAAGGGAGGAAGAACGTGAGGGAGGAAGAAAGGGAGGGAGGGAGAAAGGAAGGGAGGAAGGAAGGGAGGGAGGGAGAAAGGAAGGGGTGAAGAAAGGGAGGAAGAAAGGGAGGAAGAAAGGGAGGGAGGAAGAAAGGGAGGGAGGGAGAAAGGAAGGGAGGAAGGAAGGGATGGAGAAAGGGAGGAATAAAGGGAGGGAAGAAGAAAGTGAGGGAGGGAGGAAGGGAGGGGTGAAGAAAGGGAGGAAGGAAGAAAATTAGGGAGGGAGGAAGGAAGGGAGGGAGGGAGAAAGGAAGGGGTGAAGAGAGGGAGGAAGGAAGAAAATTAGGGAGGAAGACAGGAAGGGAGGAAGGAAGGGAGGAAGAAAGGGAGGGAGGGAGAAAGGAAGGGAGGAAGGAAGGGAGGGAGAAAGGAAGGGTGGGAGGAAGGAAGGGTGGAAGAAAGGAAGGGAGGAAGAAAGGGAGGGAGGGAGGAAGAAAGGGAGGGAGGGAGAAAGGAAGGGAGGAAGAAAGGGAGGGAGGGAGAAAGGAAGGGAGGAAGGAAGGGAGGGAGAAAGGAAGGGAGGGAGGAAGGGAGAGAGAAAGAAAGGGAGGAAGGAAGGGTGGAAGAAAGGGAGGGAGGGAGAAGGTAAGGGAGGAAGGAAGGGTGGGAGGGAGAAAGGAAGGGAGGGAGAAAGGGAGGGAGGGAGAAAGGGAGGGAGGGAGACAGGAAGGGAGGAAGGAAGGGAGGGAGAAAGGAAGGGAGGGAGGAATGGAGGGAGAAAGAAAGGGAGGAAGGAAGGGTGGAAGAAAGGAAGGGAAGAAGAAAGGGAGGGAGGGAGAAAGGAAGGGAGGAAGGAAGGGTGGGAGGGAGAAAGGAAGGGAGGGAGAAAGGGGGGAGGGAGAAAGGGAGGAAGGGAGGGAGAAAGGAAGGGAGGAAGGAAGGGAGGGAGAAAGAAAGGGAGGAAGGAAGGGTGGAAGAAAGGATGGGAGGAAGAAAGGGAGGGAGGGAGAAAGGAAGGGAGGAAGAAAGGGAGGGAGGGAGAAGGGAAGGGAGGAAGGAAGGGTGAGAGGGAGAAAGGAAAGGAGGAAGAAAGGGAGGGAGGGAGGGAGAAAGGAAGGGAGGAAGGAAGGAAGGGATGAAGAAAGAGAGGGAGAAATGGAGGAAAGGAGGAAAAAAGCATGCAGATTTACGTGACCGTAATTTCACCATTATGAGCCATGGGAAATCGAGTTGTACATGGAATCCGATCCACAGGAGTGAGGACATTTCACTTCGAAAATTTTTGACGAATTAACCAAGTAATCTAAGCGATGCGACATCATAATAATATTGATATTTATGTGATAATGTTTAAGAAAGTTACAGTTCCTTCCACTACACTGAGAGACAACGAGTGATATACGTCGTTCAAGTGAACTGGTTCAATCAATATTTCGCTCAGGAATGTTAAGTGGTGAATTTTATGTTTGATCAACAATTTTCGTATTTTTTACATATCTCTCTTCCATTTAAATATTTCTAATGATTGTATAATACATAATGACAACATACGAGTATAGATGTCTCTAATGAACTGGATGACCACCACTATTCCCATCGTTACCACTGGATATTCATATCTACCCTAATCACAGATAGACCCCAGCATTAAACACATCATAGGTAATATACAAATACAAATATAATGTCAGAACGTCTGTAACCCGTGAGGACTAGGTATTTTTGAGCCAAGGCTTAAAAAATGGTCTATAGTTCCGTTTTGGTCAGCCCTTATTTCCTGTAGTTTAAAGTACCTTCCTTCCTAGCCGTTAACTTCACCCTGTAAGAGGTGCGTGGTGGCACAGCGGTCAAGCTAGACAAGGTAGACAGGGTTCGATTCCCGATCAATACATGTGAGATTTTCGAATTGTAATGGGGTGTCCTGTGGTTCAGATTCCACGTAAAAAGAGATCCCGTGGCTCATGATCGCGAGATTAACGGTCACGTTAAACTACAAGTTTAGTTTTCACCCTGTAAGAGTAACATGCCCATTACCTCGTGAACCCCAATTTATTTCTATGTTATTTACGGCCGGGTCAGATTTACCCATGGCGCCAGTCCTCGAGTGGCAATTTTCGGCTTAGGTTAGTCCGGACAATCTGTAGAATATAAACAGGAAAATCCACCTATTTTGGTTCAGCACAATCACATAGCTCACTTTCTTGACGATGTATCTTTAAGGTCTAGGGACACCTTGGTCATCAGCTCATTTGTTCAAAAAATTGAGATGACTGCCTTGCCGTCACTATCAAGGGCAATTATACTGTTACGGAAACAATTGTCATCTTTCTGCATGTTAAGTTTGAAAAATATAAATGAACCACATTTTATATTGGGAATAGTTCATAGGAAGAAACCAGGTGTAAAATTACTTCATTAAGATACGTACGGCTACGACAAAAAGGGAGTAACACACTATCGGTCAAAATGACCCGGCGCCAGTCCTCGTGTTACATTTTTTCACGCCAGTTCTCAACGACTAGGACGCAGTGGTAAGCTTTCGCAACGCGCCGCAGGAAAGTACCAGGCAAAATATCGTCGTCGTGCTGCATCGCGTTTGATTGTAAGTGCATCCGGCCTCAGAATTTCCGATATTGGTTCTGTATGGCGATATTTATAGAAGGCATCTCATTTTCTATTCACACTGCTTTGGCTGGTTCCTCCAACAACTGTAGCGCCTGATTGTATACTGCCGTGCAATCACTGGAGATTGAAGTGTTGCCTGAAGAGAGCATACCACTTGGCATTGTCAACACACATCCACATTACCAACCTTACTTTCAGCGTCGAAAAAACACGAGATTTATGAAGTTTGTTAGTCAGCCGACAAAGATGTTATCTTCCCCCCCTCCCTCTCCCCCATCACCCACCCCCTCAAAGGGCATGTCAGTTCTTTTTAATTAAAATATGTCCAACACAGTAAACATGGAACCTTAGTCCTTCCTACCTTAATCAACGTAACTCTTCCAAAAGATCTTCAAAATGCCAAGTGAATGCAGCTGTTATGTTTATTTCACCATCTCGTGGTGTGCCGACTAGCATTATTGGCTTTCAGCCCAGAGGTCCTGGTTTGATTCCCAGCTCTGCCATCCTGAAAGTGGTGTTCCATGGCCTCCCATATCTTCTACTCAAAACAAATTCTGGGAAGGTTCCTAAAGTTTCTTCGCAATCCAATCTGTAATTTTCAAAGATACACACTATTACAGCCATCACAATAATATAGGTTATCTCACAAATAGCTTGCCACTGTGGGTGAGTGGTTGACGTGTCGGTCTACTAACCCCAAGCTTGCAGGTTCGCTCCTGGCCGTGGTAAGTGATTTTTTGAAAGGTGGAAAAAATACAACACGGATGTCATACGATGTTGGCATGTTAAGAACCCATTTGAATTCAGTAGGCCATGTTCATAATGGCAAAATTAATCTCGGGAGTTTCCGCCAACACAAAGTTCCTCATTTCACTACTAGAAAGCGCTATAGTGTTCAAGGAGCTTAGATATCTAACATCCATGACTTTCATAGTGTTTCAAGGAACAACGAAATTCGACATGCAAGCTACCCTCTGGGTGTCAAATAACAAAGCTTGCACCCGGCATCCGAGGCCATACGATATTATTATTATTAGTTTTATTATAATTATTATCTCACAAATTACAAACACACACAAATTTACGGGGCTACATGACCACGAAGTCCCAACTCGACAATAAGCAACACCAACAAGAAGAAATTAATTTCTTGGCTTATCGTATGATACAATATAGACCTACAATACAAATTTCTAGTGGTGCCTGTCTGGTTCTCCTTCAGGCAAAAACCACTCAACCGGTTAAGATGTAATTTGCCTTGGACGTAGCTTTTTGTTTTCGTGTGGCCTCCTGAGAGGCCGATTTCAAGTCTTTCTAGTCGATGCCCGTGGGCGACCTGCGCGTCGGGATGAGAGATGGAATGGATGAAGATGAATGAAACTGGGCAAGGATGTTGAAGGAAGCGGCCGTGGCCTCTCAGAAGGTACCGTCCCAGTATTTGCCTGGTGTTGAAAATGGGAAACCATGTAAACCCATTTCAAGGACGGCCGACGGTGGGGCTCGAACCCACTCGTCTACCGAGTCAGCAGAGACCCCATGACCTAACACTGCGCTTTAGCGAGCGTAGCCACTACTGTCGGTGGACGTAGCTAATACATGGTCATCGTAGAAGGTGGTCTTAATTTTGATTTGTAATAGCTCAGGCTGTAATAATAGTACATTATGCAACGAGCCTATAATGGCTATAATTAAGACGCGAGTATTTTTATGAAACGAGTGTATGCGAGTTTTATAATTTCCATACGAGTGTCTTAATTACCATTATAGGCGAGTTGCATACGACTGTTTATGTTCGACGATAATTATAACTTTATTATATGTCTTTCAAGATCTCTGAACGACCGACGCATGCGCTCTGTGTGCTTGCAATGCCATATGCAGGCCATATGTTTACATCTGCCGCCCCTCAGTAATATTGTCACCGGAGTCGTTTGAAGACAATGCGCTGGGTAGAAATTAGCGTTGGTGATATTAAGATACAGTGCTATTTCTTGTCTCATATTCGCCAGTTTATTTACGCGAACATATGGACGGTGCGTATTTCATGTTGGTAATTTATTATAGTTCGATGTTGTGTTTATGTCCGACATGTTGGATTTTGAGCGCATGCGCGAAGGTATCGTTACCTAATTGGTCAATGAACGAGCTCTGATTGGCTGGAGAAACAGTATCATAATGAAGAACAGTGTTATAATGACCATCATTATGATACAGTTTTCTGACACAAAATAGTGAGGGTCGAACATAAAGATAATTTAATTAATTTTACACCAAAAGATAGAGAAAGTCATAAAGTTTTGTTTACCTATTTAGTAGGTTTCGATGTGAGCTCCGCATGTGGAACGAATCACCGATGCGATAGCAACTGTGACTCCGACATGATCCGGCGGACCTGGACGGAGGTGGACTATCGCTTGGATGTGTGTCGTGCCACAGATGGAGCTCACATTGAAACCTACTAAATAGGTAAACAAATCTTTATGATTTTCTCTATCTTTTGGTGCAGCCTGAGCATTTTTTTTCCCCCTCCAGGTTGGTGGAACCCACGGACTCAGCGAGGGAACTCACCTCTACCGCCTCTACGGGCAGTGTCCTAGAGCTGGGAACATCTAATCGGAAGGGATACAACTGGTGAGGTGGGATTGGCACCGCACCCAGGCGGCCTCACCTGCAAAGCGAACAGGGGCCTCATGAGGGAAGGTAAGGGATGGTGAGGATGGATAGGCAAGGAAGAGGGAAGAAGGTGGCCGTGGCCTTGAAGAAGGTGCCATCCCGGCATTTGCCCGAAGACGAAGTGGGAAACCACGGAAAACCACTTCGAGGATGGCTGAGGGGTAATCGAACCTCCTCTACTCATTTGGGCCACCCGAGGCTGAGTAGACCCCGTTCCAGTCCTCGTACCACTTTTCAAATTTTGTGGCAGAGCCAGGACCTCCGGGGCGGCAGCTAACTATGCTGACCTCTACGCTACGGAGGCGACTCTGAGTAATTACAAATCAAAATTAAGGCCAGCTTTCCCGATGACCCTGTAT
This sequence comes from Meconema thalassinum, assembly GCA_946902985.2. Classification (NCBI taxonomy): domain Eukaryota; kingdom Metazoa; phylum Arthropoda; class Insecta; order Orthoptera; family Tettigoniidae; genus Meconema; species Meconema thalassinum. The sequence goes on along the minus strand of OX336397.1, from coordinate 103,651,504 downwards.
AACAAGGAAAAGCTCACGACAGTAGCAGGTTCCCAAAGGAATATGGTATTTTCCTTGTTTCGACACTTTGGCACCTCTTCTTCTTCTTCTTCTTCTACCTTATCCGATACGGACGTTGGGTACCACCATGGCTAACACCTTATCCTGTGCAATCTTGAAGAGTTCCGTGGAAGACAGCCCAAACCACGTTCTTAAATTATCCATCCAAGTTATTCGTCTCCTTTCCGGTCCACGCTGACCTTCACCCTGAAGTATAACTTGGAGCAGACGGTATTTTGGATTCCTCATCATGTGTCCCAAATATTCCAATTTCCTCTTCTTAATTGTGTTTAACAGCTCAGGTTGGCTGCTCACACGCTGAAGAACCTCGGCATTACTCACATGTTCTGTCCACGACATTTTAAGAATCCGCCGGTATATCCACATTTCAAAAGCTCGAATCTTCATTTCTGTAGCTACGGACAAGGTCCAAGCTTCCACACCATAAAGAAGGGTGGAGACAACATAACACTTCACAATTCTTATCTTAAGCGTCATACTGAGATCTCAACAGCATAGTGGTTGTTTCATTGTCATAAAGATGGATCTAGCCTTCTCTATACGGCATCTTATCTTTGGCACTAGGCAGACGCTAATATATGCTGCAATAAGCTAAATCTGCTCATCTTAAACTCCTTTGTTTCAGAAACAACACTCGGAGATCTCATAAATTGTCCCAAAACACATTTGAAGGCCATAAGAAACCCGTTTCCGAGATATTTACCAAGAATCCGACCAAAGAATCACAAGATAAAACCATGACAACGCCATTCTCATCACGAGATTTAAACACATTTCGCCGGGAAGCAGATGATGGTCTTTTAACAGGGATATTTTTTGGGATACCTGGAATTAACATCATCAATTGCTTTACTCCATGGTAATAAGCGTTCGTCACCCAAACATTGCTATTAGAACACAATCTCTTAGTTACGTGTTGTTTGATCTACTAGGTCAGTAGTGTCACCTATACGTTGCTATAAGAACACAAGCTCTCAGTTACGTGTTGTTTGTTCAGCTATGTATACTAGGTCAGTAGCGTCATGTGAACATTGCTATAAGAACACAAGCTCTTAGTTACGTCCTGTTTGTTCTACTAGGTCAGTAGCGTCATCTATACGTTGCGATAACAATACGAGCTCTTAGTTACGTCCTGTTTGTTCTACTAGGTCAGTTGCGTCACCTATACGTTGCTACGGCAACACAAGCTCTTAGTTACGTCCTGTTTGTTCTACTATTATAGGTCAGTAGCGTCATCTATACGTTGCTATAACAACACAAGCTCTTAGTTACATCCTGTTTGCTCTATAAGGTGCGTTCAAAAAGTAAAACAGGAGGCTGGAATGCGCGAACTGGTGACGATATCCGCTAATTGTGGCGTGTGTAACGAGGTGTGGTTCCGACCAGAGCATGGAAGGTCACAGCCCGTCACTAGAGGGCACGCGTGCATGTCACGTGACGATAAAAAGCGAACAGCAGCATGCATCAATCGTCCTATGCTGCCACTCGCGTTGCAAACAGTGACATGGAGGCGTCAAACGAAAAGCAAAGAGGTGTTGTTCAGTTTCTGATAGCGGAAGGAGTAGGGGGAACGGACATTCATCGTCGAATGTCACAAGTGTACGGCGAACACTGTATGTCCCTTGCAAGGGTCAAGGCGTGGCACAAGCGCATCAGGGGAGGACGGGTGTCGTTAGCCGATGATGCCCGGTCTGGGGCACCCCCCTGCATTAGCGATGACAACGTCTAGCTGGTTGATGCACTCATTACCCAGGACAGCCGAGTGACAGTGAACGCCAAAGCCGCCGTGGTCGGATTGAGAGTCGGATGTGTGCACACCATCATGAAGGAACGACTGCACTTGCGCAAATTTTGTGCCCAATGGGTGCCCCACAGTCTTCAACCACACCAGGAAGCATGTCGAATGGCCCACTGTTTTGGTAATCTGCAGCGCTATGCGAGGGAAGGGAATGGGTTCCTGGCACGAGTGGTGGCTGGAGATGAGTCATGGTGTCGTCACTTCGAAACAGAATCCAAACGACAAAGCCTCCAGTGGAAGCATCCAGGGTCACCACCAGCCAAAAAAGGCAAGGCCATCCACACGAGCGCAGGAAAGGTAATGCTGACGTTCTTCTTTGACCAAGATGGCCTCCTTCTGATACACTTCATACCGCACGGGACAACAGTGAATGCCCAACGTTACTCCCAAACATTGACCACCCTTTGCCAAGCGATCAATAAAAAACGACCAGGCAATCTCACCCGTGGGGTCATTCTGCTCCACGACAATGCACGACTTCATACGGTCAACACTGTCGCGGCACTCCTGCAGAAATTCAAATGGGAGGTTCTCGGCCACCCTCATACAGTCCAGACCTCTCTTCCTGTTATTACGGCATGTTTGGTTCCCTGAAAAGGGCTCTGCGGGGCCAACGATTCACCTCGGACGTCGACGTCCAGCTGTACGTGCGGAACTGGTTCACATCACAGCCCAGGGAATTTTATGAGACAGCCATTCACCGCCCCGTGTCACAGAGGGACAAGTGCCTCTACAGCCAGGGCCAATTCTTCCAACATACAGGTACTGGTTTCTGTAATTATGCCTCTGGCTCGTTACTTTTTGATCGCACCTTATACTAGGTCAGTAGCGTCATCTATACGTTGCTATAAGAACACAAGCTCTTAGTTACGTGTTGTTTGTTCATCCATGTATACTAGGTCAGTAGCGTCACCTATACGTTGCTATAAGAACACAAGCTCTTAGTTACGTGTTATTGTTCATCTATGTATACTAGGTCAGTAGCGTCATCTATACGTTGCTATAAGAACACAAGCTCTTAGTTACGTCCTGTTTGTTCTACTAGGTCAGTTGTGTCATCTATACGTTGCTATAAGAACACACGCTCTTAGTTACGTCCTGTTTGTTCTACTAGGTCAGTAGCGTCATCTATACGTTGCTATAACAACACAAGCTCTTAGTTACGTGCTGTTTGTTCATGTATGTATACTAGGACATTAGCGTCATCTATACGTTGCTATGACAACACAAGCTCTTAGTTACGTGTCGTTTGTTCATCTATGTATACTAGGTCAGTAGCGTCATCTATACGTTGCTATAACAAGACAAGCTCTTAGTCACGTGTTGTTTGTTCATCTATGTATACTAGGTCATAGCGTCATCTATACGTTGCTATAACAACACAAGCTCTTAGTTACGTGTTGTTTGCTCACCTATGTATACTAGGTCAGTAGCGTCATCTATACGTTGCTATAACAACACAAGCTCTTAGTTACGTGCTGTTTGTTCACCTACGTATACTAGGTCAGTAGCTTCATCTATAGGTTTCTATAGCGACACAAGCTCTTAGTTACGTGCTGGTTGTTCACCTATGTATACTAGGTCAGTAGCGTCATCTATACGTTGCTATAACAACACGAGCTCATAGTTACGTGCTGTTTGTTCACCTATGTATACTAGGTCAGTAGCGTCATCTATACGTTGCTATAACAACACGAGCTCTTAGTTACGTGCTGTTTGTTCACCTATGTATACTAGGTCAGTAGCTTCATCTATAGGTTGCTATAACGACACAAGCTCTTAGTTACGTGCTGGTTGTTCACCTATGTATACTAGGACATTAGCGTCATCTATGCGTTGCTATGACAACACAAGCTCTTAGTTACGTGCTGTTTGTTCACCTATGTATACTAGGTCAGTAGCGTCATCTATACGTTGCTATAAGAACACAAGCTCTTAGTTACGTGCTGTTTGATCACCTATGTATACTAGGTCAGTAGCGTCATCTATACGTTGCTATAAGAACACAAGCTCTTAGTTACGTGCTGTTTGTTCACCTATGTATACTAGGTTATAGCGTCATCTAAATGAACACACAATTCGCCACGTTCGGAAACATGTGGAAAAGGAAGAGGATGCACTTCAAAACATCTAACTATTATATTCATATATGTTGTAGATTTGTGCATATTCTAACCTTGGTCTACCCCTACAGTTGTTTTCCTCGACCTTTCCTGCCTTAACTAACTTTGCTATTCCTGGCTGTCTTAGTGTGTGGCCTACCAACGTAACTCTTCTCTTCATTAGCAGTCACCAGAAACATCTCTGGTTTCCCACTCGTCTTAATTCCTATGTCTGTTTATTAGTGCTTTTTTTCATGCGAATTGACCACTTAGGACCACGCAACAACTTTATTTATTTTTATTTTCCTTTGCCTGAGTTACCTCAGTCTCCAATATTCTTCATGCGTTCACTGGCATGTTTCCTTTGATCTTCTGTCCAAGTTCGTCCACTTCTCCTAGGTCTTCCTTCGTCTTGAAACTCTTCCAGATTTTTCACTTAACTCTTAAATTCACTTTTTCCTAGCACCTGAAACTGTTTCCTAATTTCCTTAGTCCACGTTGGAGTGGTCTTCTTCTTCCTGAGATAGTCAAATATTTGTTTTGTTAATCTATGTGTGTTCATTATGTATAGATGTCCGAGGAATGTCAGCCTCTTCTTCCGCATGGTCTCTGAGATTCTTCCCATGTTCAGGTAGACTTCTCTGTGGCTTCGCAGTTTCAATCCGTCTTCAGTCCGAACTAATGAAATGAAAATCCACAGCCTGCTTCCAGTCGACCGACAGCGTCAGGGAATGAAATGAATGAAGCCCCTATCTAGCGGCGAGGATGTGAACTGTTCCAGCTGCCAAAGCCTGTCGCACTCCCCTGGGGCAATGAATAACATATGGAATGAAATGATAGTGGAGAATGTTGCTGGGTTGAAATTGTGACAGGAAGAACCGGAGTACCCGGAGAAAAACCTGTCTGCCTCCGCTTTGTCCAGCACAAATCTCGCATGGAGTAACCGTGATTTGAACCACGGGCCCAGCGGTGAGAGGCCAGCGGGCTGCCGCATAAGCCACGGAGGCTCTCAGTCCGAACTAATAAATATAATAATAATAATACCATATGGCCTCAGGGGCCGGGTGAAAGCTTTGTTATTTGACACCCAGAGGGTAGCTTGCATATCGAATTTCGTTGTTCCTTGAAGCACTATGCAAGTCGAGGAGGTTAGATATCTAAGCTCCTTGAACATTATAGCGCTTTCTAGTAGTGAAATGAGGAACTTTGTGTTGGCGGAAATTTTCGAGATTAATTTTGCCATTATGAACATGTCCTACTGAATTCAAATGGATTCCTTGACATGCCAACATCGTATGACATGCGTGTCGTAAATTTTTGCCGCCTTTCAAAAAAATCACTTATCACGGCCAGGAGCGAACCTGCAAACTTGGGATTAGTAGACCGACACGTTAACCACTCACCGAACTGCACCCATGATTTTTCTTAGAATTCTCCTTTCCAGGACTTCTAGTTTTTCGGGGCTATAGCTCATCGAGAGGCATCTATATATATAAAGCACAAAGTTTGTCTGTCTGTCTGTCTGTTATGAATACAAATCTACACCGTTTCACCGATCTGAACCAAAATTTGTATACTTACCCTTTGGAACCCTGCGGGTAACCCTGTCAACTTTAAATTTCGGACAGACCACCCCATTCCCTGCATTTAGGCCCTTTTGCACAAATCTACACCGTTTCACCGATCTGAACCAAAATTTGTATACTTACCTTTTGGAACCCTGCGAGTAACACTGTCCACTTAAAATTTCGGACAGACCACCCCATTCCCTGCATTTAGGCCCTTTGGTCGAAATCTACACCGTTTCACCGATCGGAAACAAAATTCGTATTCTTACCCTTTGGTACCCTGCGAGTAACACTATCTGCTTGAAATTGCAGACAGACCACCCCATTCCCTGCATTTAGGCCCTTTGGTCCAAATCTACACCGTTTCACCGATCAGAACCAAAATTCGTATTCTTACCCTTTGGTGCCCTGCGAGTAACATTATCTGCTTGAAATTGCAAACAGATCACTACATTCCCTGCATTTAGGCCCTTTGATCCAATCTACACCGTTTCACCGATCAGAACCAAAATTTGTATACTTACCCTTTGGTACCCTGCGAGTAACATTATCTGCTTGAAATTGCGGACAGACCACTCTATTCCCTGCATTTAGGCCCTTTGGCCCAAATCCACACCGTTTCACCGATCTCAACCAAAATTTTTATATCTACCCTTTGGAACACCACGACTAACACTGTCTGCTTGAAATTGCGGAGAGGCTACTCCATCCCCTGCATTTAGGCCCTTTGGCACAAATCTACACCGTTTCACTGATCTGAACCAAAATGTGTATATTTACCCTTTGGAACCTAGCGAGTAACACTGTCCACTTAAAATTTCGGACAGATCATCCCATTCCCTGCATTTAGGCCCTTTGGTCCAAATCTACACCGTTTCACCGATCAGAACCGAAATTCGTATTCTTACCCTTTGGTACCCTTCGAGTAACACTGCCTGCTTGAAATTGCGGACAGACCACTCCATTCCCTGTATTTAGGCCCTTTGGCACAAATCTACACCGATTCACTGATCAGAACCAAAATTTGTATACTTACTCTTTGGAACCCTGCGACTAACACTGCCTGCTTGAAATTGCAGGCAGACCACTCCATTCCCTGCATTTAGGCCCTTTGGCCCAAATCCACACCGCTTCACCGATCTCAACCAAAATTTGTATATTTACCCTTTGTAACACTGCGACTAACACTGGCTGCTTGAAATTGCGGAGAGGCTACTCCATTCCCTGCATTTAGGCCCTTGGCACAAACCTACACCGTTTCACCGATCTGACCCGAATTTTACATACTTACCCTTTGGAACCCGACAAGTAACACTGCTCACTTTAAATTTCGGACAGACCACACTATTGCCTGCTTTTTGGCCCATTGGCACAAAACTAAACCGTTTCACCGACCTCAAATAATTACCCTTCGGAACTCGACGAATAACACTGTCCACTCGAATTTTCGGACAGACCACTCCATTCCCCGCATTTAGGCCCTTTGGCACAAATCTACATCGTTCACCGATCGAAAACAAAACGTGTATACTTACCCTTTGGAACCCAATGTGTAACACTGTCCACTTGAAATTTCGGACAGACCACTCCATTCCCTGCATTTAGGCCCTTTGGCTCATATCTACATCGTTTCACCGATCTGAACCTAAATTTGTATACTTACCCTTTGGAACCCGACGAGTAACACTGTCCACTTAAAACTTTGGACTGACCACTCCATTCCCTGCATTTAGGCCCTTTGGCAAAAATCTACTCTGTTTCACCAATCTGAACCAAATTTTACATACTTACCCTTTGGAACCCGACGTGTAACACTGTCTAAATAAAATTTCGGATAGACCATTCCATTTACTGCATTTAGGCTCTTTGGCAAAAATCTACCTAGTTTCACCCATCTCAACCAATCTTTATGTAAGTTAATTACCCTTTGGAACCCGATGAGTAACACTGTCTGCGTGAACTTTCGGACAGAGCACTTCATTCCCTGAATTTAGACCCTTTGGCACAAATCTACATCGTTTCACCGATCTGGAGCAAAATTTGTATAATTACTCCTTGAAACCCAACGAGTATCACTGTGAACTTTAAATCTCGGACATACCACTCCCTTCCCTGCATTTAGCTCAGGAATCCCTCGGGGTTGCCAGCTTTCTAACTCACCCGCCATGAGCCCTTGAGGGTGTACCAGAAGTGGTGGGGCTACAAACACCCTGCCTCTTTGAGGGCCTTGAGCAGAAGACAGGAGATATTATGAAAAGGAAAAGAAGGCAGATCCCTCGAAGAATGAGGGCATCAGGAAAGATGAGACAACGGCCAATTAAGGCGGGTAATTGAAAGACTCCCTAGCCCTCGGATACCATAATACAGTCGGGGTCGGAAGAGAACAAAAGTTGACTAAGGGAGGCCGACAGGTAAGAGAACTGAAAGGAGCCCGGCACCAGGAAGTAGAAGCGATGCCAGACTCAGTTGGGGTCCCGTGGTCACCAACCCACGTCCCACAAGTTGTAGAACCCTGGGGGGGGGGGGCAGTTGTGAGAATAGCTTGCTGATTCATCGCGAGGTGACATGAGAGGACTTTCCAGAGGTGTCCATGCTGATGCCAGCACAAGGCCGTAGCTCAAGCCACAGTGGTGTTGCGAAAGAGTGAGTAATTCCCCGGCCAATCTAAAACGACTGGGGACCCCGAACGTGTGTCATCATATTTCGTCATCATCTGCGATCATCTCAGGTTCGTGCAGCTTGGGCCCATATTCTTTGCCGAGCAGTACGCCATATGCTCTTTCACTAGACGCATCGAGTACAGGCCTAAGCCAGAAAATAAGGTTGAGACTTTGGAAGACATCGAAGCTAGACGTCTGAATTACCTATATCAGTTTTAATATTACACCATGTTCGTTTAGTAGTCATTTTTTCATTACCTTATTATTATCATCATAAGTGCAAATGACCTAGATGTTACGCGCATCATACCACTAATCACCGCCGCATAAAGTGTTTCTCGACTGTCATTTTTAAATTTTTCTTTTTATTACAGTACATTGTGTACATTATAAGCTGAAGTGTCAATTCAATACCGGTAGTAGTTTCCCTTATCATCCTCATCATAAGAGCAAATGACCTAGATATTATGCCCTCATTGTCTTTGGGGGCAAATGACCTAGATTTTAAGTCCATTATATTTCTAAGGAGACTTTGAGACATTATCATCATTCCACCGGGCGAAGCCGGGTACTACTGCTAGTTATAATATATATGAGGATTATTATGGTGCAGTAATAATATACTGTTGTGTGAACTAGACACAAATCGCTAAAGTTGATAGCAATGGAGACATTAACTTGCTCCTGTGATCAGATCGTCTACAGAAGTGCTCGCCCACGCTGCTGTCTGTTTGGAACATAGGGCGTTAAGCATGAAACATTGACTCGAGTGATTACACTGCTTAGTGCCCTCGCTTTGTCACGGCTCTAGAGTTTAGTGCGTTGGAAACGTGCAATTATAACACACGAGCGGGTCTGCCGTCTCTTAAACCGTTAAACACGAAACACCCCAGCAGTTATTCTCCATCCTATATATGACGCGAGGATTATAGTCTTTTATCGACAATGTTCGCTAGGATGTATTGTACTAGCACAGGTCATCGACTTCACTGTCGTACTTGGTAGCATGCTGAGATTATATGCCCAAGATTGTGGGCTCAAACCCGGCAAAAGTCGCCAGAATTTTTAGGAGCGTTAACAATCCCTCAGTACGGTATGCCTTCCTTCGGAAATAAAGTAAAGCCGACGGGCCCATGCCATAGATTTATGGCATGTTAAAGAACCTTCCACTAAATACAATTGTGTAGAGCTAAATTTGTAGGTTTGATTTAATTAACGCTCTATTTATTCCAATATTCTCCACCAGGTGCTGGTTGCGGTGTCATCTAGTAAACAATTTCAAAGCTGTCGCTGACGGTAGCATTTGGTATAAGGAAGGAAGCTTGTAGTTTAACGTGACCGTTAATCTTGAGATCATGAGCCACGGGACCTCCTTTTTACGTGGAATCCGAACCACAGGACATGGCATTTCACTTCGGCATTTGGTATAAAAAGTAGGAACTACATGATAATTGATCGCCTGCAGTCCTTACATGAATTACAAATAACACACACTAATACAGCCATCACAATTAACACTGGTTATCAGACAGTTTCTACACACTCCCAAAGTACACGGGGCTACATGACAGCATTGTCGCAGCCCCTAAACTGAGGAACCAACCAACTAGCACAGGTTAGGGCATCACATTTGAGAGCCCACCTCTCGTCTCTTCATCTCTCCGCACTTAAGTGTTAACTTCTCAAAGGGATGTTTTGATAATATTTCAGTCCGCAGCGCTCATTTATTAATTGTTTTTTATGATTTTATCTATTTATTATTATTAATTCCGATTATTCCCCTTCAGGAGAGTGTGAGAACTTGAGCCAATCACAGCTTCACTTCCTTTTCCTCTCTTCTTTTCTTCCCAAAACCTCTTCATTAGTTCACTGTGCATTTTCTTCCTTTCCTCTGTCCATTTTTCCCTGATGTATCTTTCCTTGAAACTTGTACAATTTTCGTGTTTCTGATTTTATTTCTAAATTGTTCTCTGTCCTTAATGTCGTATTCAGAGATTTTAAGTAATTCCATGTCTTCATGTACTTCTTTAATCCAACTGGTCTTTAATTTACTTGCATTCACGATATTGAAAATCTTCTTAGTGAGTCTGTTTGTTTATTTAACTATTTTTTCTTATTTTTCTTAATTATATTTACAATTTTAATCATTTACTACGTTGTTTTCTTTTTCCTTGCCACCCGGACCATGCAAATATCACTTCATTACCTTCTCTCGTTCATCCTTCCTCTTGGGGCCGATAACATCGATGTTAGGCCCCTTAAAACAACAATTATCATCATCATCATCATCTTCCTTCCTCTTCCTCGTCATTTCCTTCATTCATTCAGAGTGTTGCACCTCTTTCTCTTTCTCTTCTGCCTATCCTAATCCCCTGCCGTCTCTATTTTCTTCCACAAGAACCTTTATGTTACAAAAATCTTCCCTGAATCGATTGTGTCTTAACAGTCTTCATCTGTTATTCCTAGCCTCCTAGGTGTAGCGACCCTGGCTCTTCAGATTATATATTTTATAATAGAATTGTTTATTCATCCTTGCTGGATCCATTCTGACCATGTGTCCATAGAAACTCAGTCGGCTTTTCCTGATCGTTGGTTCCAGATCTTCCACCCTTTCGTATATCTCCTTGTTTGATCATAGTCTGTAGCTTCCCTGAACCACTCATGGGACGTGTATCCTTTTAAGAAGGGAAATGTATCAGTTAAGACAGGTCGAAACCCAATCATTTTACTATTAGAGGACAACGCGGGGAAAATCAGCTTCCAGATTGAACTGCAAGGCTCCGAAATCATGTGGCGAATCTCTCATATAAATCAATGGGAGGTAGCGAGTAGCGTACATGTGGGAAGGGGGCACTCAAGGCCGGTAATAAGGAGCCGCACGCTCAAGACAGCGTATACTCTCCACCACGAAACTACTCAGAGTGCCACAGGGATGTCAAGCTCCACCAGCCATCATACCTGCTGGTCACTTTTCGTGATACTTTCAATGTTTAGCTTGGCCCATTTGTCGGTCAAATTTATTTCTTGTTACCGAGATCCCCGAATGCTAATTATTTCTTTAGAAATGTATTAATTGCTTAAACTATATGTATAACCTTGTTATTAATCACCTAATTCATAGATATTATAGTTACTCACCTAGTGTTTAAGGCTTCCGCAACACATCACTACAACGACTACACTGAGCCTGTCTGTTGCTTGCCTGCTGTCGCCACGAGCTCGTAACGTAATTTCCTTGGCCAACCAATAGCAGCGGTGTTTTTGGTCAGCTGCTCTCCTCTGCGGGTTTTCGCCGCTATAAAACCTCGAGTCATCTTCTGGGTGACGTGCCACTCTTCATCCATTCTTCGGCCACGACTCTACGGGCCACTCTGGTGCCACTCTTCATCCATTCTTCGGCCACGACTCTACGGGCCACTCTGGGCCGCTATTATTCGGGCTTACTGTACGGCCAACATTCTACTGTCAACATGTGACAATCTGCTTTTTGGTCACCACTCTGAGACCAATAAACTTCAAATATTCTCGCCAAGACTTTTCAAGTACCGCAGTGAGAGTCATCATCTACGACTAATAATAATAATCTTCATGGTGCACTATCTCGCAGTGAGGAAAGGCACAAGGAAGGAATGTCAACAGTAGTTGCTACGCGCCGTGATCAGCCACGACCAACCAAGTTTGTAAACATACTCCAATCTCTCCAGTGCACAACAACAGCAGTGATACCTCTCAAATGTGTGGAGTGGGTTGCCTACTGGGGCAGACAAATGTTCATACGTGACTGTGTTTGTATACATTTCTTCGCTTGAGGGATGATTAACTCCGGACATACCCTCCACTAAAGTGTCGCCAAAGATAAGTTTTTTTCAGCACTCATTTATAGAACATTTTTATTGCCTCTTCTATTAAGAAGACAAAGTTGATCTTTGCCATGAACTTTTTAATAAGAAGCTCAAGTATATTCTTCAGTGGTTATTAATTGATGTTTTGTTTGCTCAAAGAGTATATTAATACATTGCATATTTGTTACCTATTATGTTTAATTGTGAAATCCTTCAGCCCCTTATATTAACGCATAGTTCAATCTTATTGCTTCAACCTAATGATATTGAATCCAAGCTAATGCTTGTTGCTGTTCTCCCTCTATGAGTTGGAGTTTTCTGGGGCAAACTACTCCATAGTTATGGTGCCTCACCCCCGGGAAACATATTTATGTTGCACTCTGGGAATGTTACAAGTTTCATATCTTGAATTTCACGTTAAACATTAACGATTTTTGTTTATTGTGTTTCAACACTAATTCAAATTGTAAGTTTCAGCCTGAGGCGCATGTTCAGCAGAGGAGGAGAGAAACGTAAGCTAAGCCGGTTTCTTCCGCATCAGACTAAACCTTACTACCTAGCAAGCTGTCATCCTCTGGCTTCCAGTACTCGAAGTCACAATATTGACGTGAGTAACAAACAACTTTTAACATGCCTATCCTTGATGAAAAACTCAGCAACGCCAGAGCCTCTTGTAAAGGCAAGCTCACACGGTTTCGTACTTTTTTAACGGAGCTTGAACCCCAAGAGCGTAATCTTGACATAATTTCGCAGAGTCTTAAGAATTATGAACAATCCTTTGAGAAATATGATGAGAGATAATGCAGTATAGAAACTCAGCACCCGGACCAGCAAAGTGATAGGTTGGAAGTTGAAAAATTATACTATCAGGGATTTGCTGAAGCTAAACAGCTTATTAGGGCTTTAACTTTAAAAGAAAAACAAGAAGATCAAACTTCTGCAGCATCTTCTATATCTTCTTCACGCATTATATTACCCAAATTAGAAATACTCAAATTCACTGGTAAGGACATAGAATGGGAGCCATTTTTTGAATTATTTAATTCTTTAGTATATGAGAATACTTCTATCCCAGTAATTCAAAAATTTCACTACTTGCGTCTGGCAGTTCAAGGCAACGCACTTAACCTGATTCAAGCACTTTCTTTGACCAGTGATAATTATGAAGTTGCTCTGAATCTTCTTAAGGATAGATATGGGAACATTCGTTTATCTATTCAACGCCATATACAAAGCTTATTCGAGTTACCTAACGTGCAAGCAGACAACAGCTTATCACTTCGTAAGTTGATTGACACTGCAGAACTACACGTCAGAGCATTGTCCAATTTAAACCAACCTGTAAATCACTGGGATTTATTTCTAGTTCACCTCATTTCTGCAAGATTGGATGCAAGTACACTAAAAGCCTGGGAAACAGAACTTTCCCAGCATTTTCAATGCACTTATGAGGCAATTATTAAGTTTTTGAAAGCTAGAAGCCAAGTCTTTTCCGCCATAGCTAATCAAAAAACTAGTATTTCAGATTCAAAGGCCTTCTCAAAAGAGAAGTTTAGCAGTTCTAATCAAAGAATTTTAAGATCACATACTCTTCCTGTTGATGCTCGATCACCTAACCAAATGCAAACGTGCGGTCTGTGTCAGCAATCGCATAATTTATACAATTCTGATGAATTTAAATCTTTATCAGTAGATGAAAGACGAAAGTTAATTACGAACAAAAAACATTGTTTTAACTGTTTGTCAGGAACGCATGTTAACCAATTGCCGTTCAAAACGTTTATGCTTTCATTGTAAAGCTAGACCCATTCCCTTTTGCACATACATGAAAGATCACGGTTATCAGGACCAAGCAGTCACAATACCAAGTCTAATTCTGAAACTTCTCAAAATAGTGCGCAGTCGTATGCTCAAAGTTCTGCCTCGCTTGGCAAAGTTCAGGTTTTATTATCTACCTTGCTGGTTCTATTGAAAAATGCTTACGGGAAATGGGTATCTGTCAGGGGATTATTAGACAATGCCGCTACTAACAATTTTATTAGTGAATCTTTGGTACAAAAGTTAGGCCTCCCGAAACATCCTACCTCAATAGAGGTTACAGGAATAAACTGCTCTAAATCGCAATCCTTAAGCTTTGCTAAAGTGGATCTGAAGGACTCTAATAATCTTGGCACGCAGTTGCAATTAGATTGTTTCATTATCAAGTCTATAGGCAACAATATTCCCGGCACTTCTTATCCTATTCAAAGTTGGAATATCCCGAATTTTGTCCAGCTATCTGACCCTCATTTCAACAGAGCCTCGCCCGTAGAGCTTCTTTTCAGCTCAAGCGCGTTTTGGCAATGTCTTCATTCCAATAAAGTAAAAATTGCTCCTAATGTTTTCTTCCGCGAAACTGATTTTGGTTAGATCGCTACTGGTCAAATATACCGTAATCCTATTCAAACTGTATCGAATTGTTATTTTGTTGGTGCCGATTTGAGTCAAGAGCTGAACAAGTTCTGGGATCTTGAAAATGTTCAGGCTTCTTCTTCTTCTTCATCTTCTTCTTCTAACGAAATTTGTGAAAAGTTATACAAGGAAACCACTGTTCGTACTGCTGAAGGCAGATTTATAGTAACTCTTCCACGTATTCCTAATCCTCCCGCCATTACGGGCTCGCATTCCAGAGCACTCAGGGCACTATTTGCTATTGAAAATCGGTTCAACCGAGATGCTTCTGTTAAAACTCAGTATGCTTCCTTAATGGAGGAATACGAATCATCCAATCACATGGAGGTAATTTCTAAATCAGAAGAAATTGGCCATCCTTTTAAGGAAATAGTTTATCTAAATCATCACCCGGTATGGAAAAATTCTTTAACACAAGACAATATAAGAGTAGTTTTTAATGGCTCATCACCAGATTCCAATGGAGTCTCATTAAATGATACCTTGCAATGTGGTCCCGCTATTCAAACAGATCTCACCTCTGTCTTGCTTAATTTTCGACGGTTTCCTATTGCTGTAATCTCAGATATTAAGCAGATGTACCAGCAGATTCTCGTAAATTCTGAGCAGCAAGATCTGCAAAGAATATTGTGGCGCGATGAGAGTTCCAAACCCATAAATATATTTAGATTGAAGACTGTGACATATGGCCTGAAGCCTTCAGCCTTTCTTGCGATTCGGTCTCTCCACATGTTAGCCGAGCAAGATGGTCATCGGTATCATCCTTTGGCCTCTGAGGCATTAAAAACGGCATTTTATGTTGACGATTTCTTGTATTCTTTCCCTAATATTTCTGAAGCACTCCTTGTGTGCGAAGATTTGAAATCCCTGCTCCTAGGAGGTGGTTTTCCGCTCCATAAATGGACTTCAAATTCTACTGAATTTATATCAAAATTTTCATCAGAGGTCCCAGTTGATGAATTTGTTGCTATTCCTACTGATGAAGCAGCCGTAAAGCATTGGGTGTTTTTTGGTGTCCTTCTTCTGATACCTTCTCTTATCAGGTACATTTGTCAGAATCTCCCCCTGTAACTAAGAGACAAGTTCTGTCAGAAATCGCAGAGATCTTTGACCCTTTGCAATATATTGCTCCTATAGTTATTGTTGCAAAAATTTTCCTGCAAAAGCTTTGGTCATTAAAATCTGACTGGGATGAAAATCTCCCCTTTCCTCTTTTAGAAGAATGGTTAGAGTATCGCAGTAGTTTGCTGGATCTCTTCAAGGTTTCTATACCCCGCCTTTTAATTTCTAATCCCTTATGCCAGCAGTATGACCTGCATGTATTTTCTGATATTTCAGAACGGGCTTATGGCTGTTGTGCATACATAGTAGGACGTTCCTCAGCCACTTTCCCTGGATTTTCTAATTTAGTGTGCGCTAAATCAAAAGTTGCTCCACTTAAAACGGTATCATTGCCGAAATTAGAATTATGCTCTGCTTTAATGGCAACAGAATTAGCTACTAAATTAAATGTCAGTTTAAAGTTAAAATTTTCCCGCACATTTTTTTGGAGCAATTCTTCTATTTTACTAGCTTGGATTTCCAAGCCTTCTTCTCATTGGAATACCTTAATGGCAAATCGCATTTCTAAGATTCATGAAGTTTCTCATTCTGAACAATGGAGACATGTTCCTAGCCGTGAAAACCCCGCGGATATAATATCACGTGGTTGCACGCCCAAAAAATTGATTTCTTCAGACCTGTACTGGAATGGTCCTCCTTGGCTAAGTCAGGAATAATCTTGCTGGCCTCGCTTAGCTAATCAATTTGCAGAAGAAGTACCTGATGCCCGCACTGACCCTGTCACGTCGCATCTTACTTCTACTTCTACTAGCCTTTTTCAGAGATACTCTTCATTTGATAAATTGATTCGTGTAGTGTCTTATATATTCCGGTGGAAATATTTAGTAATTGATCAACCATTGAAGCCTCAACCCTTTCTCACCAGAGAAGAGTTAGAATTTGCTACTCGCAAAATTTTGTTGCTTGTTCAGCAGGAAGTATTTGCTCCTGAAAAGCAAGCTCTTATAAGTGGTAAATATTTACCCAAGTCTAGCAGGCTCAGTCCTTTTCTAGACCAGGACGGCATAATACGTGTGGGTGGAAGATTAGCTATGTATAGTTGTGAGGATGGGAAAAACATCCCATCATCCATCCTTCAAAGCATCCTATCACTACACTCATAATAAAAAAGTTTCATTATAAACACCTTCATGCTGGCACTCGCACCTTGCTCTGTCTAATTCGTGAACCCTACTGGATCATTAATGGCGTTCATGAGGTTTCTTCTGTTGTCAAAAAGTGCATACCTTGCTTTAAGGTTAAACCACGCCCCGCCACGCAGATCATGGGTAGTTTACCTCCATTTCGTTCAGAACCTAGTAAGCCCTTCGCTCTTACTGGGATCGATTACGCCGGTCCTTACGTATATCAGACCAATCCCTCTTCATCTAAGCACAGAATCTTAGGTAAACTTTACATCTCGTTATTTGTATGTATGGTGACGGGAGCCATACACCTCGAGTTGGTTACGAACGCTTCTGTATCTTATTTTTTGGCCGCCTTTTCTAGATTTGCTGCTAGAAGGGGTGTTCCATCTGAAGTCTTTTCAGGTAAAGTAAATTTTTTGTAAGTGCTTCTGATCTCTGGAAAAAAGTGTTAAGCTCCCCTTCTGCTAAAGAAAATTTTCCAACTTTTCCTAAAGGGTTCAAATGGCATTTCACCCCGCCTTATGCTCCCCATCATGGGGGCCGATGGGAGTCCTGCATCAAACTTACTAAAAGACAGCTTAAGAAAACTCTTGGTCCTACCATACTTTCTTATGAGGAATTCAACTCTTTAATTATTCAAGTCGAAGGTATCGTAAATTCCAGACCTCTGACTCCTCTTTCAAACGATCCTAAGGATCTTTTACCTTTGACACCCAGTCACTTCCTGATTGGCTGTTCGCTTGCTGCTACTCCGCCTTTGCTGGTTCGACGCTGTGATCCTAGCCTACCTATCTTTTGGAGAAAAGTAGAATCTTTGCGGTGTTCTTTTTGGTGCCGATGGAAGTTAGAATATCTCAGCTTGCTAAATAGGCGTGAGAAGTGGCGGCTTCCTCAACCAGATGTACGAGTGGGGGACATGGTTCTTCTTCGAGACCCATCTCCGCCTCTCGTGTGGAAACTAGGTAGAGTTATTCACTGCCACTTTGGCCGTGATAAACGCGTCAGAGTTGTTGATGTTTTAACTAATAAAGGTCTTTACACCAGACCTATCTCTGCTATCTCTGTTTTGCCTTCGAGTCTTAGTTTACTCCTCGTCTGTTATCCATGTTTGTTTTGACTGATTCTTTTGTTTGTTTTCATTCGGAGTTCTCGGAGCATGATCACTTTTCGTGATACTTTCAATGTTTAGCTTGGCCCATTTGTCGGTCAAATTTGTTTCTTGTTACCGAGATCCCCGAATGATAATTATTTCTTTGGAAATGTATTAATTGCTTAAACTATATGCATAACCTTGTTATTAATCACCTAATTCATAGATATTATAGTTACTCACCTAGTGTTTAAGGCTTCCGCAACACATCACTACAACGACTACACTGAGCCTGTCTGCTGTTTGCCTGCTGTCGCCACGAACTCGTGACGTCATTTCCTTGGCCAACCAATAGCAGCGGTGTTTTTCGTCAGCTGCTCTCCTCTGCGGGTTTTCGCCGCTATAAAACCTCGAGTCATCTTCTGGGTGACGTGCCACTCTTCATCTATTCTTCGGCCTCGACTCTACGGGCCACTGTGGTGCCACTCTTCATCCATTCTTCGGCTACGACTCTACGGGCCACTCTGGTGCCACTCTTCATCCATTCTTCGGCCACGACTCTACGGGCCACTCTGGGCCGCTATTCTTCGGGCTTACTGTACGGCCAACATTCTACTGTCAACATGTGACAATCTGCTTTTTGGTCACCACTCTGAGACCAATAAACTTCAAATATTCTCGCCAAGACTTTTCAAGTACCGCAGTGAGAGTCATCATCTACGACTAATATTAATAATCTTCATGGTGCACTATCTCGCAGTGAGGAAAGGCACAAGGAAGGAATGTCAACAGTAGTTGCTACGTGCCGTGATCAGCCACGACCAACCAAGTTTGTAAACATACTCCAATCTCTCCAGTGCACAACAACAGCAGTGATACCTCTCAAATGTGTGGAGTGGGTTGCCTACTGGGGCAGACAAATGTTCATACGTGACTGTGTTTGTATACATTTCTTCGCTTGAGGGATGATTAACTCCGGACATACCCTCCACTAAAGTGTCGCCAAAGATAAGTTTTTTTCAGCACTCATTTATAGAACATTTTTATTGCCTCTTCTATTAAGAAGACAAAGTTGATCTTTGCCATGAACTTTTTAATAAGAAGCTCAAGTATATTCTTCAGTGGTTATTAATTGATGTTTTGTTTGCATAAACAGTATGTTAATAAATTGCATATTTGTTACCTATTATGTTTAATTGTGAAATCCTTCAGCCCCTTATATTAACGCATAGTTCAATCTTATTGCTTCACCCTAATGATATTGAATCCAAGCTAATGCTTGTTGCTGTTCTCCCTCTATGAGTTGGAGTTTTCTGGGGCAAACTCCACCACCTGCGTACCAGAATGTCAGGTACGATTTCGGAGCCTTGCAGTTCAATCTGGCAGCTGATTTTCCACACGTTGTCCTCTTATAGTACAACGATTGCGTGCACAAATGTTCAAGATAGGTTTCGACCTGTCTTACCCGATACTTCCCTTCTGAGTATTCTCTTTTCAATCTTCAGGAGCTTTTCCAGGCTCGTCAGGTTGGCCGTTTCCACTCCATATAGGAACACAGGTTTTACCACGACATTCTAGTGCTTTATTTTTGCAACATCCCATTCAATCAGCCGCGACGTCCAATTCACTTGTTTCTTTTATGTATTCTCCAATTTTTTGTGACCTTTTATTAATTTAAATTGTAATGTTTTTGTAAGGATATCCTTTTTATCATTTCAAATGATCTTGTCGACTTCATCGTTATGCTTAGGTCTACCGTTATGCGTTACGGTTACGGATGTATGACGTCATGTGGCTCAGTGCATATTCACCGAGTCTAAGTTTAATCCTGGGGTGTGGCGTTATGCGGACGGAGACGACGAGTACGTGACGTCATGCAGGCCTCGCACGGGAAGCCTAAGTGAAAGGGTAATGGAGTCTGTTGTGTCTGAGTTTACTCCTGGGGTCGGGTGTTATGCGAACGGAGACGGCGAGTGCGTGACGTCATGCAGCCCTCACGCAGGAAGCCTAAGTTAAAGGGTAATGGATTCTGTTGAGTTTGAGTTTACTCCTGGGGTCTGGTGTTATGCGAACGGAGACGGCGAGTGCGTGACCTCATGCAGCCCTTGCGCGGGAAGCCTAATTAAAAGGGTAATGGAGTCTGTTGAGTCTGAGTTTACTCCTGGGGTCTGGCGTTATGCGAGCGGAGACGACGAGTGCGTGACGTCATGCAGCCCCCGCGCGGGAAGTCTAATTTAAAGGGTAATGGAGTCTGTTGAGTTTGAGTTTACTCCTGGGGTCTGGCGTTATGCGATACGGAGACGGCGAGTGCGTGAAGTCAAGCAGCAGAGTGCGCGGGAAGCCTAAGTTAATGGGTAATGGAGTCTGTTGAAAGAGCCCTCCTGAGCCTTTCTAACATGTGTAGCGTTTGTAGCATGCGTCATTTGAAATGATATAAAGTCTGGTCTCTCAGACTGACTGTATCTTTTTTAACATAGCTTTTAAGATTCTTTTTATTATTTAATCTGTCCCGACGAAGGTATCATTGTATAGCGAAACATGTACATTTTAATCTAATTATTAAACTTCTTAATGTTTGACAAGGCGTATTTTATAATTGGAGATTAATGTCAGTCAACACGGATAATATACAATACCATATTCATAATGGGCAATGTCTATGCATTTTATAATTAAAATGCTCCTCCAATCAATACAAATTCTTTTCAAATTATTACATATTTCGATCCAACAATGGAACCTTCTTCATCAAACCTTAAGAAACTAATCTAATAAAACCAACTGTTGAGAAATGAAATTAACTAAAATAAAAATACAGGACGAAATGTAGAAACTGGAAAACAATGAATAAGAACGATGATAATAAAAACTAAATCCTTTTCATCAATAAATGTAACATGTAAAATAATATAATCAATTTGAAATAAAATAAAATTTACGAGGGCTGTTTTTGAAGTAATACCCGTTGAGATATTATGCCGTTGCAGCGCTGCGGTCGGCATTCCGTGCAGGTGTGCTGTGTACTGCGCCCGTTGACGCATGTTTGCTCAGACAACAGAGACGAAAATTATGCTGAAATGTAACTGTAACTGTAAAATATCTACAAGTACAACCTTTATTTGCCGGATGGGCAGTGATTTTGATTTATTTTTTGTTAAAAATTTTCTTGTGTAAATATCAGTGCAAATCACGAGTGAGTGTCGCACAAGCGACAGAAATTAGAGCCAGTGGCGGAGTGAAATGGGCAATTTTTTACCGCATATTAGCTGCAGTGCGCGACAGTTTTATTTAATTATGTGCTACATTTTTACCAACACTAACATCGCAATAATGATAAACCAGCAGATCTTCAGATACAACTCCAACAGCGCGATGGCATGTGATTGCTAAATCATGCGTGGGGAATTGACGACGGAGGATGTCCAGACACAATGAAATTGTAACCTAAAGCCATACACGAGACCGCATACAACATCTCATGGCGGGACTCGAACCAAGTGACGCTGAATCTGTAAGTCAGATAAAATATTTATAGCGTATTGTAAGAGTGGAAAACAGTAGACTTAATTTATTTGGTTTCATTTATTTAGTGCACAATGCAGGTAGCTAGTTATAAGACGCGTGTGGAAATTAATAGTTTATTAAACATTTATAGAAGCCAGGAAACTGGATTTTCAATGCTCATTCGTATCATTTAAAAACAGGTATTATCAACTTTTATTTTGTCAGGCTGATGACAAATAAACTAGTTTGACAATGTTAAATCGAGGCCAAGGTTACGAGCCAAGTTCACTAAACAGCACACTCGATTCTAGGCAGTGGATTAATATTTTGTTTTAGAAGGCTGTGATATTCTTGACATTATTACAAGTGGAATGCAGAGTTCCGTTACTCACATTTATTGGCCAGAACAATACTTGAAAACAGGTTTATTCCTTTAATAGAAGCCACACAGGCAATGTATGAAATTGTATTTTGTAACCAAATGAACACAGGTTCGATTTATTCAGGGAAGAGGTAATTTTATAAACGCACACACACAGTTAGCTTGTATCAGGAACCGTTATGTTTACTTAAAGCGTTGTCAGGATGTGTTTTCTACACATAATCTTTATTACCAGCAATTCAAACGCGTATCAATTAGGATGCCACACTTTTGTAAATTAAGAGTATTATATGAGTCGTGACGGTGGATGAATACCTCCGACATTGTTATTGTGATTATATCGGTGGTAATGAACTGACTAAAGTCGTACCAAAACCGAAGGCGCCTGGATCAATGGATCCGAAATAAGAGTAAAGTAATTGGTGAAGACATAGGATGTCTAATAAGTTCGATGAAATATTTGTGAAGACACAGGGTGTCTCGTAAGCAATTGAACTATTGAGTTATTTGCTTAAGTTGGATACAAACGTTACCTGAATACACTGAACGCTTTTAAAGGTCCATAAACTGAACAACGATACTGTCAGGAATAAATTTTTGTGTGAAACATTAATAATAATCAAAAATAGGGTTTTGAAAACTAACAAATCTTAAAAATTCCCCCTGAACCTAAATAAAATTTATAAACATTAAAAATAAACTATTTTTCTGGACCAAACGTTAACACTTAGATATTGTTAAGCTATTGTAGATACATTTGGATACATTTTCACATGATTAGTCGACCACTAATTGGTGATGTGATAACTGAAGCACACACATCAGATTAGTATCAATATGAGTCGAAGTAATTGCTTAATTACTATCGCTTTTGCAGGCTTTCCTATATTTTCTATTTTCTTAACACTTTGACACTATGACCGTTTGTTACAAACAGAAACAAATCGAGTACGTAGGCAGTGCCAATTGCACAACCATAGGAGTGCTGAATTATTGTATGCATTTGTGTTGTATTAGCATATTTTTTTAATTCATCAACATTGTGCACATAGCTTGATTTTCTTGGTAATAAACGCATTTCGCATCATAGTATAGGACAAATTTTCCCCTTGCTACTAAATGTAAATGTTCTAGTATTTGTAAAGAAGTAAATGTCTTGCTTTGCTGTAAATTCTTTTGATGTTTGATCCACCCATAAGTTATTTCGATGTAATTGCTTAGGGCCGATCTTACGTGCCATTCTCTTAGCTTGTTCATTTTGTCGAATTTTGCATTAGGACCATGAGAGTAATTTAGATCATGTTTAGGACTTTTTTATATTTCTTTCAGGGCAGAATAGTATCGGACTAGCCGTTTGAAACTCTCATGCTAGGCTAGGGATCTATTCTGAATAAAATTTATTTGTGATTTTAACCTAAGACTGACCTCTCTTTCTTGTTTAGTTTTGTTATCGATGCATTCCTCTGAGCTGGTTAAAGATCGAACCTCACTAATTCCCGACACCCCCGAGTGCAGACTTTTGTGCTACACCAGCCTATGAATGTATCGTCCCCCATATTTGTGTGTTAACTGGAAGACGGTCTCGGAAGGGTCATTTGAAACCGGTGGCTCCCCGAAACCTTCGGCCAGTGGGCACATATAGTACGTTGGCGCCGATCGTGGTTGCATCGAAACTTGTTTTCGATCTCCATGATTCGTTTGTTTTTGAGGATTTTATTTTGTTAGCAAATCCAACAGATTAGTAACGAATCGAGATTTCGTACTTGTGTTTTGGAAGGCTGCATGGCATTCTTATTCCAGAATTAAGACCATGAGGCTAGGTAATATTTATTAATGATAATAAGTTGAGGATTTGATTTGCAGTTATCCTAGTCTTGAGTAATTGTAAGTTTGTTGTTGTCTTGATGTCATTTAATTTTTACCAGAGGTTCAGCTGTTATCATCGAAGAAATTTATGAAGGAATGGGTTTTCTACAGTTTTCCAACTCAAATCATTGTTAAGGCATATGAAGTTGTTAGTTCCCCGTATTTCTCCAATTGAAGATATTATGTCTGCGCAAGAGACAGCCGAGTTGTTGGCAAACTTGCCTGCCCTACTGCATAATCTGCAGGTGTCGATGGACAAGTTGACACGAAACAATTATGATCTCAGGGCCGATATAAACAATGTCACTGAAAACATAAACACTGTTGGGGCAGACATGGCTCAGAACAATGAAAATTTAAGGGCGGACATGGCTCAGAATAATGAAAATTTAAGGGCAGATATTAATAATGTTTCTGAAAACATAAACACTGTCAGGGAAGATGTAAACACTGTTAGGGCAGACATGAATGAGAACAGTTACAATGCTACAGCTACTCTGTTACAAACTAGTAACAACATTACTACAAACATTAGAGCTGATATGGCACTGTTAAACAATAACATTAGGGCAGATATGGCACAGAATGTAGTTGAAGTACGAGAGGACATTGCCAATGTTAAAGCTGAAATTACTGTCACAATCAATAAGGTTAGTGATGATTTGCGTACAGAGATGGAAACTTATCGCACGGAATATCACGCACACTTAGAGGGAATAAAACAGGAGATACGCACAAATCGATCTGAGATAAACCAAAAACTCAAAGACGTTCAGACGGAGATGGACGATAACATTGAATCAGTCAGGAGTGAAGCCGCTAATGCAAAATAAATCGTTAGTACTAGGATTAACTCCGTGGAACAGCGTATGGAAGAAGTTAACACGTAAGTGGGTGTGTTAAAAGCTGATGAGGCTATAGTTAACTCTGGATTAAAATTAACTAGAGGCATAGCATTTGCCGTACACATGAATACCAAACGTGTAGCAAACAATGTAGAGAAGTTAGAGGCTGAAGTCAGCAAAATAAAACAGGACTTAGCTACAGACATTGAAGCGATTCGAGAGGAAACTCGTGAGAACAATCACAGATCCAACCAATACGTAGCAAAAACATTAGACGCTTACCTTGAGGAACAGGATGGGAAACAGAAAGAATTCGATAATCGTATTGAAGGAAGATTTGAGCAGATATAATCACAGGTGAACGCCATAATTAATAAGCGACCTGAGAAAGTGTTAGAATATGCCGAAATGGATGAACGCATCAATCGTCTATTAAAACCTAATAGAGAGGGTGTACCATCTACAAATACTGCGACTAACATGGCGAAACCGAATATTCCGATGGAAAACCAAGGTTACAATCCATTTAGGACAACATATAAGGGCGGAAATGTACAATAAGAGGTACGCTAGTACTCAAACAACTAAGTACGCTACCTGCTTCTCAAGTCAGCTATCGAAATTGCAATGTTTGGAACCCCCTTTATCCGAATTAGAACTTGTTAAAACCATCAGAAGACAATATCCTATGGAAGTACAAAGGTTACTCATAGCGTCAGATGCAAATACATTTATGAAATGTGACGAAGTTCTTAGAAAACTGGATAGAAGTCACGAACAATTTACACCTACAGCTAAACACAGGAGCACACATGAGATAAATGTAACTTCAGTGGAGAGAACCAGTCAGACTGTACAAACTACAGAAAATCGTCGAACAAATAATCGTCAAAATCACGAGGGACCAGATAGAAGGAGAGATATCCGTGATTATCGTAAAGACAATACACCTTATGCAAGGAATCGTCGATTTGACACAATTAACAAGAATTACCAGAAAAGATAACAAAATAGAACCAACAATTACAGCAACAATCGTCGTAATAATAACCATAACAATAACAACGCTAATTTCATCCGTGGTTATAGAGGACAGCCACGTGATCGTGAGGATCGAAATAACCGATACACTGATAATCCCCGAAGAGATTACAGACACAGTGGCGGTTACCCAACAGAGAATGATTCTCATTTCCAATACGATAATGATTGGAAAGGTAAGGCTAATGAAAGTCGACAATACATTCAGGAACGGAGGAGAAGAAATGCAGAAGACGAAGAACCAGACAGAAGAGGAGATGGAAATAACAAATGTCGTGAGAATAACAGGAATGTTACGACAGCTGATGTTCACAACATTGAGATTGAACCAGCAGGCGAAGACAATCGCATGTGTGATGAAGAATATCACAGGATCACTGACAGAATGGATCGTGCACGAAGTCAAATCAAGGATTGGTAATTGGCTGAAATAAAAATTGACTTCCACAATTTTTATTTACTTGACGCGGAGATGTATGCGCCCGTTGACGCATGTTTGCTCAGACAGCAGAGACGAAAATTATGCTGAAATGTAACTGAACATACCCTGCGAGTGGCGGGAAGAAGCTGAAGCAATATCGCTTGTGATTATATTTTTACTTATTTTTCACATTCCAAAAATCAACTATAATTATAACTAAGTAATTCTGCATATTTGAGGTACAGCGTACTTCGTAAATCGAAAAAAACTATCAATTTACGCGGCCAGCTCAAGTACTGAGAGCACGCCATATTTGGTAACACCAGTTCCTATTCGTCAGTGGAAGAGACAACATGTGCATGATGGAGCACAAGTGAAAGGAAACCATGTGGCAGGAAAAATCTACGAATAACTTTCTTATGGATAGCCATCATGGAATTGTGTAATAATTGAACGATTGAAGATATTCACCACTACGATTACTGTAAAACATTTTATTATTATCCGAGGTGAAATGAAGGACTTGTGCGAAGAAAACTTTGCGACCGCATGGTCTCATTATTACGCACATACACATGTTTCAGAGTTCTATAAACTGTGGATTTAATTAACTGTGTAACTGTACAATATCTACAAGTACAACCTTTATTTGCCGGAAGGGCAGTGATTTTGATTTATTTTTTGTTAAAAATTTTCTTGTGTAAATATCAGTGCAAGTCACGAGTAAGTGTCGCACAAGCGACAGAAATTAGAGCCAGTGGCGGAGTGAAATGGGCAATTTTTACCGCATATTAGCTGCAGTGCGCGACAGTTTTATTTAATTATGTGCTACATTTTTACCAACGCTAACATCGCAATAATGATAAACCAGCAGATCTTCAGATACAACTCCAACCGCGCGATGGCATGTGATTGCTAAATCATGCGTGGGGAATTGACGACGGAGGATGTCCAGACACAATGAAATGGTAACCTAAAGCCATACACGAGACCACATACAACATCTCATGGCGGGACTCGAACCAAGTGACGCTGAATCTGTAAGTCAGATAAAATATTTATAGCGTATTGTAAGAGGGGAAAACAGTAGACTTAATTTATTTGGTTTCATTTACTTAGTGCACAATGCAGGTAGCTAGTTATAAGACGCGTGTGGAAATTAATAGTTTATTAAACATTTATAGAAGCCAGGAAGGCTGGATTTTCAATGCTCATTCCTATCATTTAAAAACAGGTATTATCAACTTTTATTTTGTCAGGCTGATGACAAATAAACTAGTTTGTCAATGGTAAATCGAGGCCAAGGTTACGAGCCAAGTTCACTACACAGCACACTCGATTCTAGGCAGTGGATTTATATTTTGTTTTAGAAGGCTGTGAGATTCTTGACATTATTACAAATGGAATGCAGAGTTCCATTACTCACATTTACTGGCCAGAAAAAATACTTGAAAACAGGTTTATTTCTTTAATAGAAGCCACACAGGCAATGTATGAAATTGTATTTTGTAACCAAATGTACACAGGTTCGATTTATTCAGGGAAGAGGTAATTTTATAAACGCACACACACAGTTAGCTTGTATCAGGAACCGTTATGTTTACTTAAAGCGTTGTCAGGATGTGTTTTGTACACATAATCTTTATTACCAGCAATTCAAACGTGTATAAATTAGGATTCCACACTTTTGTAAATTAAGAGTATTATATGAGTCGTGACGGTGGATGAATACCTCCGACATTGCTATTGTGATTATATCGGTGGTAATGAACTGACTAAAGTCGTACCAAAACCGAAGGCGCCTGGATCAATGGATCCGAAGTAAGAGTAAAGTAATTGGTGAAGACATAGGATGTCTAATAAGTGTGATGAAATATTGGTGAAGACACAGGGTGTCTCGTAAGCTATTGAACTATTGAGTTATTTGCTTAAGTTGGATACAAACGTTACCTGAATACACTGAACGCTTTTAAAGGTCCATAAACTGAACAACAATACTGTCAGGAATAAATAATTGTGTGAAACTTTAATAATAATCAAAAATAGGGTTTTGAAAACTAACAAATCTCATAAATTCCCCCTGAACCTAAATAAAATTTATAAACATTAAAAATAAACTATTTTTCTGGACCAAACGTTAACACTTAGATATTGTTAAGCTATTGTAGATACATTTGGATACATTTTCACATGATTAGTCGACCACTAATTGGTGATGTGATAACTGAAGCACACACATCAGATTAGTATCAATATGAGTCGAAGTAATTGCTTAATTACTATCGCTTTTGCAGGCTTTCCTATATTTTCTATTTTCTTAACACTTTGACACTATGACCGTTTGTTACAAACAGTAACAAATCGAGTACGTAGGCAGTGCCAATTGCACAACCATAGGAGTGCTGAATTATTGTATGCATTTGTGTTGTATTAGCATATTTTTTTAATTCATCAACATTGTGCACATAGCTTGATTTTCTTGGTAATAAACGCATTTCGTTTATTAATTGATGATATTTCGGACTAGCTAAAACTTAACTCTAAAGATAAATGTTAGAGATGGCACCATCATAGTATAGGACAAATTTTCCCCTTGCTACTAAATGTAAATGTTCTAGTATTTGTAAAGAAGTAAATGTCTTGCTTTGCTGTAAATTCTTTTGATGTTTGATCCACCCATAAGTTATTTCGATGTAATTGCTTAGGGCCGATCTTACGTGCCATTCTCTTAGCTTGTTCATTTTGTCGAATTTTGTATTAGGACCATGAGAGTAATTTAGATCTTGTTTAGGACTTTTTTATATTTCTTTCAGGGCAGAATAGTATCGGACTAGCCGTTTGCAACTCCCATGCTAGGCTAGGGATCTATTCTGAATAAAATTTATTTGTGATTTTAACCTAAGACTGACCTCTCTTTCTTGTTTAGTTTTGTTATCGATGCATTCCTCTGAGCTGGTTAAAGATCGAACCTCACTAATTCCCGACACCCCCGAGTTCAGACTTTTGTGCTACACCAGCCTATGAATGTATCGTCCCCCATACTTGTGTGTTAACTGGAAGAGGGTCTCGGAAGGGTCATTTGAAACCGGTGGCTCCCCGAAACCTTCGGCCAGTGGGCACATATAGTACGTTGGCGCCGATCGTGGTTGCATCGAAACTTGTGTTCGATCTCCATGATTCGTTTGTTTTTGAGGATTTTATTTTGTTAGCAAATCCAACAGATTAGTAACGAATCGAGATTTCGTACTAGTGTTTTGGAAGGCTACATGGCATTCTTATTCCAGAATTAAGACCATGAGGCTAGGTAATATTTATTAATGATAATAAGTTGAGGATTTGATTTGCAGTAACCCTAGTCTTGAGTAAATGTAAGTTTGTTGTTGTCTTGATGTCATTTAATTTTTACCAGAGGTTCAGCTGTTATCATCGAATAAATTTATGAAGGAATGGATTTTCTACTGTTTTCCAACTCAAATCATTGTTAAAGCATATGAAATTGTTAGTTCCCCGTATTTCTCCAATTGTAGATATTATGTCTGCGCAAGAGACAGCCGAGTTGTTGGCAAACTTGCCTGCCCTACTGCATAATCTGCAGGTGTCGATGGACAATTAGACACGAAACAATAATGATCTCAGAGCTGATATAAACAATGTTACTGAAAACGTAAACACTGTCAGGGCAGATATGGCTCAGAACAATGAAAATTTAAGGGCGGACATGGCTCAGAATAATGAAAATTTAAGGGCAGATATTAATAATGTTTCTGAAAACATAAACACTGTCAGGGAAGATGTAAACACTGTTAGGGCAGACATGAATGAGAACAGTTACAATGCTACAGCTACTCTGTTACAAACTAGTAACAACATTACTACAAACATTAGAGCTGATATGGCACTGTTAAACAATAACATTAGGGCAGATATGGCACAGAATGTAGTTGAAGTACGAGAGGACATTGCCAATGTTAAAGCCGAAATTACTGTCACAATCAATAAGGTTAGTGATGATTTGCGTACAGAGATGGAAACTTATCGCACGGAATATCACGCACACTTAGAGGGAATAAAACAGGAGATACGCACAAATCGATCTGAGATAAACCAAAAACTCAAAGACGTTCAGACGGAGATGGACGATAACATTGAATCAGTCAGGAGTGAAGCCGCTAATGCAAAATAAATCGTTAGTACTAGGATTAACTCCGTGGAACAGCGTATGGAAGAAGTTAACACGTACGTGGGTGTGTTAAAAGCTGATGAGGCTATAGTTAACTCTGGATTAAAATTAACTAGAGGCATAGCATTTGCCGTACACATGAATACCAAACGTGTAGCAAACAATGTAGAGAAGTTAGAGGCTGAAGTCAGCAAAATAAAACGGGACTTAGCTACAGACATTGAAGCGATTCGAGAGGAAACTCGTGAGAACAATCACAGATCCAACCAATACGTAGCAAAAACATTAGACGCTTACCTTGAGGAACAGGATGGGAAACAGAAAGAATTCGATAATCGTATTGAAGGAAGATTTGAGCAGATATAATCACAGGTGAACGCCATAATTAATAAGCGACCTGAGAAAGTGTTAGAATATGCCGAAATGGATGAACGCATCAATCGTCTATTAAAACCTAATAGAGAGGGTGTACCATCTACAAATACTGCGACTAACATGGCGAAACCGAATATTCCGATGGAAAACCAAGGTTACAATCCATTTAGGACAACATATAAGGGCGGAAATGTACAATAAGAGGTACGCTAGTACTCAAACAACTAAGTACGCTACCTGCTTCTCAAGTCAGCTATCGAAATTGCAATGTTTGGAACCCCCTTTATCCGAATTAGAACTTGTTAAAACCATCAGAAGACAATATCCTATGGAAGTACAAAGGTTACTCATAGCGTCAGATGCAAATACATTTATGAAATGTGACGAAGTTCTTAGAAAACTGGATAGAAGTCACGAACAATTTACACCTACAGCTAAACACAGGAGCACACATGAGATAAATGTAACTTCAGTGGAGAGAACCAGTCAGACTGTACAAACTACAGAAAATCGTCGAACAAATAATCGTCAAAATCACGAGGGACCAGATAGAAGGAGAGATATCCGTGATTATCGTAAAGACAATACACCTTATGCAAGGAATCGTCGATTTGACACAATTAACAAGAATTACCAAAAAAGATAACAAAATAGAACCAACAATTACAGCAACAATCGTCGTAATAATAACCATAACAATAACAACGCTAATTTCATCCGTGGTTATAGAGGACAGCCACGTGATCGTGAGGATCGAAATAACCGATACACTGATAATCCCCGAAGAGATTACAGACACAGTGGCGGTTACCCAACAGAGAATGATTCTCATTTCCAATACGATAATGATTGGAAAGGTAAGGCTAATGAAAGTCGACAATACATTCAGGAACGGAGGAGAAGAAATGCAGAAGACGAAGAACCAGACAGAAGAGGAGATGGAAATAACAAATGTCGTGAGAATGACAGGAATGTTACGACAGCTGATGTTCACAACATTGAGATTGAACCAGCAGGCGAAGACAATCGCATGTGTGATGAAGAATATCACAGGATCACTGACAGAATGGATCGTGCACGAAGTCAAACCAAGGATTGGTAATTGGCTGAAATACAAATTGACTTCCACAATTTTTATTTACTTGACGCGGAGATGTATGCGCCCGTTGACGCATGTTTGCTCAGACAGCAGAGACGAAAATTATGCTGAAATGTAACTGAACATACCCTGCGAGTGGCGGGAAGAAGCTGAAGCAATATCGCTTGTGATTATATTTTTACTTATTTTTCAAATTCCAAAAATCTACTATAATTATAACTAAGTAATTCTGCATATTTGAGGTACAGCGTACTTCGTAAATCGAAAAAAACTATCAATTTACGCGGCCAGCTCAAGTACTGAGAGCACGCCATATTTGGTAACACCAGTTCCTATTCGTCAGTGGAAGAGACAACATGTGCATGATGGAGCACAAGTGAAAGGAAACCATGTGGCAGGAAAAATCTACGAATAACTTTCTTATGGATAGCCATCATGGAATTGTGTAATAATTGAACGATTGAAGATATTCACCACTACGATTACTGTAAAACATTTTATTATTATCCGAGGTGAAATGAAGGACTTGTGCGGAGAAAACTTTGCGACCGCATGGTCTC
Organism: Meconema thalassinum; assembly: GCA_946902985.2. Taxonomy (NCBI): domain Eukaryota; kingdom Metazoa; phylum Arthropoda; class Insecta; order Orthoptera; family Tettigoniidae; genus Meconema; species Meconema thalassinum. The sequence continues at coordinate 103,619,411 of OX336397.1, read as the reverse complement.
ATTATTACGCACATACACATGTTTCAGAGTTCTATAAACTGTGGATTTAATTAACTGGGTAACTGTACAATATCTACAAGTACAACCTTTATTTGCCGGAAGGGCAGTGATTTTGATTTATTTTTTGTTAAAAATTTTCTTGTGTAAATATCAGTGCAAGTCACGAGTGAGTGTCGCACAAGCGACAGAAATTAGAGCCAGTGGCGGAGTGAAATGGGCAATTTTTACCGCATATTAGCTGCAGTGCGCGACAGTTTTATTTAATTATGTGCTACATTTTTACCAACGCTAACATCGCAATAATGATAAACCAGCAGATCTTCAGATACAACTCCAACCGCGCGATGGCATGTGATTGCTAAATCATGCGTGGGGAATTGACGACGGAGGATGTCCAGACACAATGAAATGGTAACCTAAAGCCATACACGAGACCACATACAACATCTCATGGCGGGACTCGAACCAAGTGACGCTGAATCTGTAAGTCAGATAAAATATTTATAGCGTATTGTAAGAGGGGAAAACAGTAGACTTAATTTATTTGGTTTCATTTACTTAGTGCACAATGCAGGTAGCTAGTTATAAGACGCGTGTGGAAATTAATAGTTTATTAAACATTTATAGAAGCCAGGAAGGCTGGATTTTCAATGCTCATTCCTATCATTTAAAAACAGGTATTATCAACTTTTATTTTGTCAGGCTGATGACAAATAAACTAGTTTGTCAATGGTAAATCGAGGCCAAGGTTACGAGCCAAGTTCACTACACAGCGCACTCGATTCTAGGCAGTGGATTTATATTTTGTTTTAGAAGGCTGTGAGATTCTTGACATTATTACAAATGGAATGCAGAGTTCCATTACTCACATTTACTGGCCTGAAAAAATACTTGAAAACAGGTTTATTTCTTTAATAGAAGCCACACAGGCAATGTATGAAATTGTATTTTGTAACCAAATGTACACAGGTTCGATTTATTCAGGGAAGAGGTAATTTTATAAACGCACACACACAGTTAGCTTGTATCAGGAACCGTTATGTTTACTTAAAGCGTTGTCAGGATGTGTTTTGTACACATAATCTTTATTACCAGCAATTCAAACGTGTATAAATTAGGATTCCACACTTTTGTAAATTAAGAGTATTATATGAGTCGTGACGGTGGATGAATACCTCCGACATTGCTATTGTGATTATATCGGTGGTAATGAACTGACTAAAGTCGTACCAAAACCGAAGGCGCCTGGATCAATGGATCCGAAGTAAGAGTAAAGTAATTGGTGAAGACATAGGATGTCTAATAAGTGTGATGAAATATTGGTGAAGACACAGGGTGTCTCGTAAGCTATTGAACTATTGAGTTATTTGCTTAAGTTGGATACAAACGTTACCTGAATACACTGAACGCTTTTAAAGGTCCATAAACTGAACAACAATACTGTCAGGAATAAATAATTGTGTGAAACTTTAATAATAATCAAAAATAGGGTTTTGAAAACTAACAAATCTCATAAATTCCCCCTGAACCTAAATAAAATTTATAAACATTAAAAATAAACTATTTTTCTGGACCAAACGTTAACACTTAGATATTGTTAAGCTATTGTAGATACATTTGGATACATTTTCACATGATTAGTCGACCACTAATTGGTGATGTGATAACTGAAGCACACACATCAGATTAGTATCAATATGAGTCGAAGTAATTGCTTAATTACTATCGCTTTTGCAGGCTTTCCTATATTTTCTATTTTCTTAACACTTTGACACTATGACCGGTTGTTACAAACAGTAACAAATCGAGTACGTAGGCAGTGCCAATTGCACAACCATAGGAGTGCTGAATTATTGTATGCATTTGTGTTGTATTAGCATATTTTTTTAAATTCATCAACATTGTGCACATAGCTTGATTTTCTTGGTAATAAACGCATTTCGTTTATTAATTGATGATATTTCGGACCAGCTAAAACTTAACTCTAAAGATAAATGTTAGAGATGGCACCATCATAGTATAGGACAAATTTTCCCCTTGCTACTAAATGTAAATGTTCTAGTATTTGTAAAGAAGTAAATGTCTTGCTTTGCTGTAAATTCATTTGATGTTTGATCCACCCATAAGTTATTTCGATGTAATTGCTTAGGGCCGATCTTACGTGCCATTCTCTTAGCTTGTTCATTTTGTCGAATTTTGTATTAGGACCATGAGAGTAATTTAGATCTTGTTTAGGACTTTTTTATATTTCTTTCAGGGAAGAATAGTATCGGACTAGCCGTTTGCAACTCTCATGCTAGGCTTGTGATCTATTCTGAATAAAATTTATTTGTGATTTTAACCTAAGACTGACCTCTCATTCTTGTTTAGTTTTGTTATCGATGCATTCCTCTGAGCTGGTTAAATATCGAACCTCACTAATTCCCGACACCCCCGAGTTCAGACTTTTGTGCTACACCAGCCTATGAATGTATCGTCCCCCATACTTGTGTGTTAACTGGAAGAGGGTCTCGGAAGGGTCATTTGAAACCGGTGGCTCCCCGAAACCTTCGGCCAGTGGGCACATATAGTACGTTGGCGCCGATCGTGGTTGCATCGAAACTTGTGTTCGATCTCCATGATTCGTTTGTTTTTGAGGATTTTATTTTGTTAGCAAATCCAACAGATTAGTAAAGAATCGAGATTTCGTACTAGTGTTTTGGAAGGCTACATGGCATTCTTATTCCAGAATTAAGACCATGTGGCTAGGTAATATTTATTAATGATAATAAGTTGAGGATTTGATTTGCAGTTACCCTAGTCTTGAGTAAATGTAAGTTTGTTGTTGTCTTGATGTCATTTAATTTTTACCAGAGGTTCAGCTGTTATCATCGAATAAATTTATGAAGGAATGGATTTTCTACTGTTTTCCAACTCAAATCATTGTTAAAGCATATGAAATTGTTAGTTCCCCGTATTTCTCCAATTGTAGATATTATGTCTGCGCAAGAGACAGCCGAGTTGTTGGCAAACTTGCCTGCCCTACTGCATAATCTGCAGGTGTCGATGGACAATTAGACACGAAACAATAATGATCTCAGAGCTGATATAAACAATGTTACTGAAAACATAAACACTGTCAGGGCAGATATGGCTCAGAACAATGAAAATTTAAGGGCGGACATGGCTCAGAATAATGAAAATTTAAGGGCAGATATTAATAATGTTTCTGAAAACATAAACACTGTCAGGGAAGATGTAAACACTGTTAGGGCAGACATGAATGAGAACAGTAACAATGCTACAGCTACTCTGTTACAAACTAGTAACAACATTACTACAAACATTAGAGCTGATATGGCACTGTTAAACAATAACATTAGGGCAGATATGGCACAGAATGTAGTTGAAGTACGAGAGGACATTGCCAATGTTAAAGCCGAAATTACTGTCACAATCAATAAGGTTAGTGATGATTTGCGTACAGAGATGGAAACTTATCGCACGGAATATCACGCACACTTAGAGGGAATAAAACAGGAGATACGCACAAATAGATCTGAGATAAACCAAAAAACTCAAAGACGTTCAGACGGAGATGAACAATAACATTGAATCAGTCAGGAGTGAAGTCGCTAGTGCAAAAGAAATCGTCAGTACTAGGATTAACTCCGTGGAACAGCGTATGGAAGAAGTTAACACGTACGTGGGTGTGTTAAAAGCTGATGTGGCTATAGTTATCTCTGGATTAAAATTAACTAGAGACATAGCATTTGCCGTACACATGAATACCAAACGTGTAGCAAACAATGTAGAGAAGGTGGAGGCTGAAGTCAGCAAAATAAAAAAGGACTTAGCTACAGACATTGAAGCGATTCGAGAGGAAACTCGTGAGAACAATCACAGATCCAACCAATACGTAGCAAAAACATTAGACGCTTACCTTGAGGAACAGGATGGGAAACAGAAAGAATTCGATAATCGTATTGAAGGAAGATTTGAGCAGACATAATCACAGGTGAACGCCATAATTAATAAGCAACCTGAGAAAGTATTAGAATACGCCGAAATGGATGAACGCATCAATCGTCTATGAAAACCAAATAGAAAGGGGGTACCATCTACAAATACTGCGACTAAAATACCGAAACCGAATATTCCGATGGAAAACCAAGGTTACAATCCGTTTAGGACAACATCACAATTTTTAACACCGAACGCTAACATAACGCCGAATTATGGGCTGACACCTAACTTTAATGTCACGCCGAACTATGGTCAAACTCAGTACTCGAATATTGTGTATTTGAGAAGCCATGAAGATCGACCGGCAAAATTCAATAATTCTAATTCCGTTACACCGGTAGATTTTTTGAGAAACTTGGAGTCATACATGAGAGAAACTATGGTAACACCAGAGAGGGAGTTACGGACTGTCGAAAAATACGTAGAGAACAGCCCGTTAACCTGGTTCAAGGCATTCAGATACTCATTCCACAATTATCAGGAATTTAAAGTAGCATTCCTTAAGACTTATAGGTCTTTAGAACGTCAGCAAAATATCAGGGCGGAAATGTACAATAAGAGGTACGCTAGTACTCAAACAACTAAGTACGCTACCTACTACGCAAGTCAGCTTTCGAAATTGCAATGTTTGGAACCCCCTTTATCCGAATTATAACTTGTTAAAATCATCAGAAGACAATATCCTATGGAAGTACAAAGGTTACTCATAGCGTCAGATGCAAATACATTTATGAAATGTGACGAAGTTCTTAGAAAACTGGATAGCAGTCACGAACAATTTGCACCTACAGCTAAACACAGGAGCACACATGAGATAAATGTAACTTCAGTGGACAGAACCAGTCAGACTGTACAAACTACAGAAAATCGTCGAACAAATAATCGTCAAAATCACGAGGGACCAGATAGAAGGAGAGATTTCCGTGATTATCGTAAAGACAATACACCTTATGCAAGGAATTGTCGATTTGACACAATTAACAAGAATTACCAGAACAGATATCAAAATAGAACCAACAATTACAACAACAATCGTCGTAATAATAACCATAACAATAACAACGCTAATTTCATCCGCGGTTATAGAGGACAGCCACGTGATCGTGAGGATCGAAATAACCGATACACTGATAATCCCAGAAGAGATTACAGACACAGTGGCGGTGACCGAAGAGGAAATGATTCTCATTTCCAATACGATAATGATTGGAAAGGTAAGGCTAATGAAAGTCGACAATACATTCAGGAACGGAGAAGAAGAAATGCAGAAGACGAAGAACCAGACAGAAGAGGAGATGGAAATAACAATTGTCGTGAGAATAACAGGAAAGTTATGACAGCTGATGTTCACAATATTGAGATTGAACCAGCAGGCGAACACAATCGCATGAGTGATGAAGAATATCACATGATCACTGACAGAATGGATCGTGCACGAAGTCAAACCAAGGAATGGTAATTGGCTGAAATAAAAATTGACTTCCACAATTTTTATTTACTTGACGTGGAGATGTATGCGCCCGTTGACGCATGTTTGCTCAGACAACAGAGACGAAAATTATGCTGAAATGTAACTGAAAATACCCTGCGAGTGGCGGGAAGGAGCTGAAGCAAAATCGCTTATGATTATATTTTTACTTATTTTTCACATTCCAAAAATCAACTGTAATTATAACTAATTCTGCATATTTGAAGTACAGCATACTTCGTAAATCGAAGAAACTATCAATTTACGCGGCCAGCTCATGTACTGAGAGCACGCCATATTTGGTAACACCAGTTCCTATTTGTCTGTGGAAGAGACAACATGTGCATGATGGAGCACAAGTGAAAGGAAACCATGTGGCAGGAAAAATCTACGAATAACTTTCTTATGGATAGCCATCATGGAATTGTGTAATAATTGAACGATTAAAGATATTCACCACTACGAGAACTGTAAAACATTTTTATTATTATCCGAGGTGAAATGAAGGACTTGTGCGGAGAAAACTTTGCGACCGCATGGTCTCATTCTCACGCACATACACATGTTTCAGAGTTCTATAAACTGTGGATTTAATTAACTGTGTAACTGTACAATATCTACAAGTACAACCTTTATTTGCCGGATGGGCAGTGATTTTGATTTAATTTTTGTTAAAAATTTTCTTGTGTAAATATCAGTGCAAGTCACGAGTGAGTGTTGCACAAGAGACAGAAATTAGAGCCAGTGGCGGAGTGAAATGGGCAATTTTGACCGCATATTAGCTGCAGTGCGCGACAGTTTTATTTAATTATGTGCTATATTTTTACCAACGCTAACATCGCAATAATGATAAACCAGCAGATCTTCAGATACAACTCCAACCGCGCGATGGCATGTGATTGCTAAATCATGCGTGGGGAATTGACGACGGAGGGTGTCCAGACACCCAGACACAATGAAATGGTAACTTAAAGCCATACACGAGACCACATACAACATCTCATGGCGAGACTCGAACCAAGTGACGCTGAATCTGTAAGTCAGATAAAATATTTATAGCGTATTGTAAGAGGGGAAAACAGTAGACTTAATTTATTTGGTTTCATTTACTTAGTGCACAATGCAGGTAGCTAGTTATAAGACGCGTGTGGAAATTAATAGTTTATTAAATATTTATAGAAGCCAGGAAGGCTGGATTTTCAATGCTCATTCGTATCATTTAAAAACATGTATTATCAACTTTTTTTTTGTCACGCTGATGACAAATAAACTAGTTTGACAATGTTAAATCGAGGCCAAGGTTACGAGCCAAGTTCACTACACAGCACACTCGATTCTAGGCAGTGGATTAATATTTTGTTTTAGAAGGCTGTGAGATTCTTGACATTATTACAAGTGGAATGCAGAGTTCCGTTACTCACATTTATTGGCCAGAACAATACTCGAAAACAGGTTTATTTCTTTAATAGAAGCCACACAGGCAATGTATGAAATTGTATTTTGTAACCAAATGAACACAGGTTCGATTTATTCAGGGAAGAGGTAATTTCATAAACGCTCACACACTGTTAGCTTGTTTCTGGAACCATTATGTTTATTTAAATCGTTGTCAGGATGTGTTTTGTACACATAATCTTTATTACCAGCAATTTAAACGTTTATAAATTAGGATTCCACACTTTTGTAAATTAAGAGTATTATATGAGTCGTGACGGTGGATGAATACCTCCGATATTGTTATTGTGATTATATCGGTGGTAATGAACTGACTTAAGTCGTACCAAAACCGAAGGCGCCTGGATCAATGGATCCGAAATAAGAGTAAAGTAATTGGTGAAGACATAGGATGTCTAATAAGTGTGATGAAATATTTGTGAAGACACAGGGTGTCTCGAAAACTATTGAACTATTGAGTTATTTGCTTAAGTTGGATACAAACGTTACCTGAATACACTGAACGCTTTTAAAGGTCCATAAACTGAACAAAAATACTGTCAGGAATAAAAAATTGTGTGAAACTTTAATAATAATCAAAAATAGGGTTTTGAAAACTAACAAATCTTATAAATTCCCCCTGAACCTAAATAAAATTTATAAACATTAAAAATAAACTATTTTTCTGGACCAAACGTTAACACTTAGATATTGTTAAGCTATTGTAGATACATTTGGATACATTTTCACATGATTAGTAACCACTAATTGGTGATGTGATAACTGAAGCCCACACATCAGATTAGTAGCAATATGAGTCGATGTAATTGCTTAATTACTATCGCATTTGCAGGCTTTCCTATATTTTCTATTTTCTTAACACTTTGACACTATGACCGTTTGTTACAAACAGTAACAAATCGAGTACGTAGGCAGTGCCAATTGCACAACCTTAGGAGTGCTGAATTATTGTATGCATTTGTGTTGTATTAGCATATTTTTTTAAATTCAGTAATATTGTGCACATAGCTTGATTTTCTTAGTAATAAACGCATCTCGTTTATTAATTAATGATATTTAGGACTAGCTAAAACTTAACTCTAAAGATAAATGTTAGAGATGGCACCATCATAGTATAGGACAAATTTTCCCCTTGCTACTAAATGTAAATGTTCTAGTATTTGTAAACAAGTAAATGTCTTGCTTTGCTGTAAATTCTTTTGATGTTTGATCCACCCGTAAGTTATTTCGATGTAATTGCTTAGGGCCGATCTTACGTGCCATTCTCTTAGCTTGTTCATTTTGTCGAATTTTGTATTAGGACCATGAGAGTCATTTAGATCTTGTTTAGGACTTTTTTATATTTCTTTCAGGGAAGAATAGTATCGGACTAGCCGTTTGAAACTCTCATGCTAGGCTAGGGATCTATTCTGAATAAAATTTATTTGTGATTTCAACCTAAGACTGACCTCTCTTTCTTGTTTAGTTTTGTTATCGATGCCTTCCTCGGAGCTGGTTAAAGATCGAACCTCACTAATTCCCGACTCCCCCGAGTGCAGACTTTTGTGCTACACCAGCCTATGAATGTATCGTCCCCCATACTTGTGTGTTAGCTGGAAGAGAGTCTCCGAAGGGTCATTTGAAACCGGTGGCTCCCCAAAACCTTCGGTCAGCGGGCACAGTACCTGCATCTATTGGCAAGGCTGAGACGCCATTACGGCAAGAGTCGCCCATGTGTGGTGTGTTGACAAGCTTTTGACATGGCATCGCCGAACGCGAGTGCCGCCGACCCATAAACGAGAGATAAAACTCCCCTGTAAGATATCCTGCCGTTTGGCCACCACTGTCAGGCAAACTGCGTATGAGGTCAGGAGAACTCCTAAGCATACGCAGTTCTCCTGGTAAGCACGCAATTTGCATGACAGTGGTGGCCAAATGGCAGGATATCTTACAGGGGAGTTTTCTCTCTCGTTTACGGGTCGGCGACACTCGCAATCGGCGATGCCATTTCAAAAGCTTGTCAACAGACCCACACATGGACGACTGTTGCCATAATGGCGTCTCAGCCTTGCCAATAGATGCAGGTACAGAGTGCACCTGCACGGAATGCCCACCGCAGCGCTGCAACGGCGTAATATCACAACGGGTATTATTCCAAAAACAGCCCTCGTAAATCCTTACAAATAATTTGATTAAATAAAGGTTTAAAATATCATTTAAAAAACACTCTCTGGATATGTATTTTCAAACTCGTCAAAGGAGGGCGAGATCGATGGTTGTGAAGTAAAAAAAAAACCTGACAGATAGAATGTGTGACTTTAAATTTGGTAGATGTTGAAAGTGGAATTCTCAATTTCATCTGTAAGTTTTTTCAATTTCACAACCATCGATCTCAGCTACATTGAACAGTTTAGGAAATGCATCTTCAGAGTTTTTTGAAAATTATGGTATATTTGAATATTTTAAACCTTCATTTAATGAAGTTATTTGTAAGGATATCAAATTTATTATAATTCAAAGTTATTCTATTGTTATATATCTCATATTTATTGTATTTAATTTTTTATTTATATTTACATCGTTCATTGTTTTCCAGATTTTTCATCTCATTTCAGTAGAATAGATCCCTCCTGCGGCGCTCACAAGCGACCGATCGTTAAAAATGAGCATTCAAATTAAAGAGAATATACATTATCATAGACGCATTGCACTCTAATTTCATAAATATATGTAATTTCTTTAAAAATTACTTAAAAATGTACGAAGTGTGCGATTGGCATATACTGTTGCTGTAGGAAAACACGCCCCATAATTGCTGTCTACTTCACATTTTGGCCGCTGTGATGACTGTTTCATGTCATTTTAACATTCTGAGGTCTTTTATTTATCATTTGGCATGGGTTTCAGAAATTGTAATTTAAAGGAATGAGTACTCAAATCGTATAATTTCATAAATATCGAATAACCGGTGAGATTTATGATGATCCAATTTTCAGTGATTGTCTTCTTAAGTTAGGGAACGTAGAACTTGGAATTCTAACTGAAATGTAAATAGTGTTGTATAATCATTTGGTTGACATAAAAACATAACAACCTTTCTCCTTTAGTGTCTCATTATAAACCTATTGGGGAAAGTGTGGTTTATGTACATGCGAGATTACTCGCATGGGTCCGCTAGTCGTGGATATGAAAATGAAAATCCACAGCCTGCTTCCAGTCTCCAACCGGGTCAGGAATGGAATGAATGAAGCCCCTATCTAGCGGCGAGGATAAGAACTGACGCATTCCTCTGGGGCAATGATTAAATGAATGACAGATGAAATGAAATGATAGTGGAGAGTGTTGCTGGAATGAAATTTTGACAGGGAAAACCGGAGTACCCGGAGAAAAACCTGTCGGCCTCCGTTTTGTCCAGCACGGATCTCACATGGAGTGACCGGGATTTGAACCACTGTGAGAGGCCGGCGTGCTGCCGCCTAAGCCACGGAGGCTCAGTCGTGGATATATTTTAGTTAATTTAGTTTCTCAGCAGTTCTATTAGATGAGTTTCTTAATGTTTGAATCTAATTTTGGTGAGAAAGATATCATTATTGGACCGAAACATGTGCTAATTTGAGTAGAATTTGTACTGATTGGCCATTTTAATTGATTATCTATTAATCAATACGGCAATTTTCTAACATATTACTAAAATGGTGAATGATTTTGTTTTTTTGAATTTTGTTTTTTGAATTCTATTGTTTATTATTATTGCTGCTATGGATACAATTACCCCCATGTAGTGTTTTATGTTACGACAGTATTAAGGAGTGGATCATTTCAAATTGTAACTGAGGGTAGTCTCCAGTATTTGTATTCCATTGCAGCGCGCAGTGTGCTCGATGGGGATAGAGTTTTACGTGACGACACCCGAGACTCCGATCGGAGATAATCCACTTTCCTCGCCGCTCGCGACCTATAATTATCCAATCAGCCGTATCGGCCTTTAACGAGAAGGGCTCCGTTATCTCAGTAAATTGCCCTAGTCACTATTTTTCTTAGGAATAAATCAACAATTTATCTTCACTCGAGATGAAACATGAAGGCCTGAGATGAAAGGTGATCAATGATATTGCTGCCATCAGCGGAGAAATTCAAGCGCTGGTTGAAACAACCAATTAGTTCTAGTTCTAATTCGTTTTAACCCTCTTAGTGCCAAGCCATTTTCAATGGTCATGCAGACTATTCGAAAATAAATCATGAATACCACATTTCCAATGAAAGAATAATTATTTTTGGTTTGCATTATAACCAATACCTCATTATTTCATACATTATGTTAATACGGCATCTGAACCTTTTTAATTGAGGTTATTCTGAAAATTGTTCAATTTTTTCAATTTGTTTTGTAAAAAATATAATTTTGAGTCTAAATTAAGGGCACATAAGTGTCATATTTGAAGAAACACTACATTTCCAGCTGTATTAAGTTCTTAGATACATCTGTAGGCAGAAAACTTCAACAAGAAAAAAAAAAACTACTGCACAGCAATTTTGGCGGGAACTTGCGCGATTGGGGGAGTGCAAAGGGAGAGCGTGAATACAAACTCAAACCTATCGCGTAACGGACTTTCGAAGGAGAAATGTACACACCGCACAGGCAAGCTTGAAACCTCACCTTCCCAACAGTATGAAATAATCATGGACGCATGCCTGCGGAAATCTACAAATATAAGATAAACAGCGCGCCGATTGAATCAGCTTTGGCACTTTTGTCGCGAGCAGCGAGAGACGATCTGATTGGCGCGTGGCACTGACAGGGTTAAGATACTGCAAAAAAATAAACAGAAAATTACATTAGTCTATAGAAAGCTTTTCAATCGGTGAAAATAAATTGTGCCCAATTACATTAGAAGAGATACAAGTATATAAACACCCTAACCTGAAACTGGTGCTTTTTTAAAAACACAATTTAAGGGCTAGCTTACTCTGAGTTGTCAATAAAACATCATGATCTTGCAATTTTCGTCAATTTTCCAAGTCCGGTCATTGTTTGTGTTCGAATTATTACCTTTCAGCTTTTTCGATGCCTGGGTGGATGTTAAATAGTCCGTTATTTGTTTCATCCTTCAAAACTAACCTCACGCACAAAATAACAAACTACCCCACCTCCTAACACTAGCCTGCGTGGTTATAAGAACTGAGTACCGAGTTTCCGACCAAAAGAAACTGATTCGATAGATCGATTTAAATCGAGGATTAATCGAAAACTCTTCCAGCTGTTGTGAACAGCCCGTTGACGCCAGCTGATCGAAGAACGTTCAAGTCAGAAGTAATATTTGCTGGACTAGATACAAATGTACCGATATTTCTTCTTAAACAGTTTTCAAATGTATAAAGGGAACGCGTACCCTCCCCCCACTCCACCCCCCACCCCCACCCCCCTCCGCGTTCCCCCCTGAAAAAGCGAGCACTGCCTGAAACAACGGGATAACTTGCAAGAGATCCGTTCTAGAATTTCCAAGGCTAAAAGTGCTTTCATATCAATGGGCTCGATATTTAAGAGTCATAACCTCACCCTCAGCACAATAATAAGGCTCCCCAAATGCTATATATTCCCAGTACCGTACTTCTGTATGGCGTAGAAACATGGACCTTGCAGGAAGAAACTATTTCTCAACTCCATGCGTTTGATCTATGGTTATACAGAAGAATTATAAAGATACCATGGTCTCAACGAAGGATGAATTCAACCCAAGAAATAGTCAATCTTACTTTAAATAAGGGGCATTCAAATGAAACTTGTGTAAAGTAATGGTAACTATTTTATTAACTCAAAAATAAATACACAAATAGTCGCCAAAACTGTTGGCACATTTAGCCCATTGCGACACTAGCCGATAACGATGTTATTAACTCAAAATAGTCGCCAAAACTGTTGGCACATTTAGCCCATTGCGACACTAGCCGGTTGATTCCATCTGTGAAGAAGCTAGTAGGCTGCTGCCAGATCCAGGCCTGGACCCATTCACATACTTTGGCGTCCGTTGTGAATCAATGTCCGCGAATAGCTTGGTTGAGTGTTCCATAAACATGGAAGTGACACGGTGAAAGGTATGGACTGTACGGTGGATGTTCCAGCGTTTCCCATCAAAACTGCTGCAATGTCGTCTTCACCGCATTGGCAGTGTGTGGACGGGCATTATCATGCAGGAGAATAACGCCATTGGACAACATGTCTGGGTTTCAACTTCATAGCTCGTCTAAGGTTCCGTAAAGTGGCTTGATAACGCTAGTGGTTCCCCGTTCCAGAAGCTAGACAAGCAGTGGGCCCTTGTGGTCTAAAAAGAAGGACATCATGACCTTACCAGAACTGGTCTGCACGGCCTTCGATTTCTTTGGAGGTTTTGAAGTCGCATGTTTCCACTGCTTGCTCTGACGCTTGCTTTCCGGTTCAAAATGGTGACACCATGTTTCGTCACCAGTGACCAGTGACGGCCTCCAACTCCCTCCGCCGCTAAAAATCGAATCACTCTTCGTTCCTGCCAACTGGCCTTCATGTTCGGTAGTGGACGATAACTTGTGTGACCACCTTCTCTTCGGCGTGAAACCACACTGTCGCTATGCAACGTCAAACGTTGCGCACGCTGCAGTAGCTCTATCAATAGATGTTGCCACCATACACGCAGTTACGTGGTGCCACCGTACGACAAATGCAATGTTAGACGCACTGACCGGGTTTCATTTGAATGTCCCTCATATTGCGCTAAGGTGAATGTTTCACAAAACGCAAGCTCCTGAACCAGAGGGAGTTAGAAGGTGTGATTTGTACCAAAATCTTCCAAATCGTCTCAATAGTACAGGAAAAATCTTGCTTTTCTAGAAAAATCAACGGAGATATGTTTGTTTGTGTATTAAATGCTGTTAAACAAATAAACAAGACGATAGCCCCTGCGGGAACTGTATCACGTTCAGCCCGCTTAGCACTAGCGCCGGGCAAGTAGTCTATACACATGGGGAGCACACAACCCATTATGCGAGAGTTCACGCACGAGTCCGCTAGTATTGCCACATAATAAGGAACAGAGGAAGATACGAACTACTGCAGTGCATTTTGCAAGGAAAAATAGAAGAAAAACGAGCCCCAGGACGAAGAAGAATTTCCTGAATTTCCAGAGTATGGTTCGGAAACACATCCACCCAATTGTTCCGGATAGCGACTAATAAAGGCATCATAGCCAGAATGATCACCAACGTTCGAAGCGGATAGGCATCCAGAGAAGAAGAACCTGAAACAAATATTACTTGAGATATTTATCACAAAATAAAACGCCTTTATTTACAAAAGGGACGGTTACTTAATTGGGTAACATAATCGACCGTCACGTGATCATCATCAGATTCTTCTAACTTAGGCTTAGATACGATGTTCATGATGGTTGGTTCCTCAGTTTAGGGGCTGCAACAACGCTGTCATGTAGCCCTGTGTACGTTGGGGGTGTGTGTAGAATCTGTCTGTTAACTGGTGTTAATTGTGATGGCTGTATTAGTGTGTGTTATCTGTGATTCAAGTAGTTCCCAAATGCTACCGTTCACGACCACTAGTTGAAAACTTGGCTACTAAATGCCACCGCAACCAGCACCTGACAACGAACGTGGGGACTTAGAGCGTATCAAATCCTACCTACAAGTTTTAGCTTCACACAGATGTAGTTAGTGGAAGGTTATTTTGCATGCCATAAATCTGTGACATGGACCAGCTGGCTTTACTTCCCCTCCAAAGGAAGGCATACTGAGGGATTTTTAACGCTCTCAAAAATCCGACCACTTCGGCCGGGTTTGAACCCGCGATAATGGGCATAGAAAGTCAGCATGCTACCAACTACGCCACTAAAGCCACTTCAATGTTTATGAGGTTTTCTTTTTGTGTGTATTTTGCCCGAAGGTAGGTCTGTGCCTCCAAAGAGGTTGTCTTGAGCCGGAGTTTATGTGCGGTAGGGTGGTCTCCTCCTTACCCTCTCCCGGCCAACAGCACGTAGTTGCCCAGAACCGGCATTCCATCCATGTTCCAACCACGCACAATGCTGCTTAACTGCGGAGTTCTCATGGGATCCGTTGTCTCAACATGGCCCGCCCGTTGGCTTATGAATTATACTTAGGTACACATACACGAGGGCTGATCAGAAACTAAAGTCACAAAGCCTGCGGTACACACTAATACAGCCATCACAATTAAACCGGTTATCAGACAAATTCTACACACACCCGAAATATACAGGGATACATGACCGCGTTGTCGCAGCCACTAAACTGAGGAACCAACCAACCAAAGCCTTCAGTGAAACGTGTGCATTTTATTCCATACAACCAATGCAAATCGAAATCGAGGAGGACAACATTATTTATTTTCATAATTTAACAAGAAGTTCCGTGACGAACTAAAGAGCCTACTTTTCTTAAAATTAAGTTTCATGCCAATGATTAGTCTACAGTATATGAACCTATCTAGAATAATGACGAAATTAAGTTGGCAATATCGAAATATCTAATTAGTTCGAAATATACCTCGTATAATGTAGCCTAATAGAGCATTACATTTGGCAGCCCTTGTGACTGAATATATTCTTAGTTCCATCTCTTAAGGTACATAATAAAAAAATTGATTGAAGTCTAATGGACGTTACATGCAGTTAGACATTGGATCTATCAGCACGCGTAAAAGCATGTTGGCAACAATGTCATGCGTGTGCTGGTCAGAGATAGCCTAATCTGAAATATTATGATATCTTGTTGTGCCAATTTTGGACTAAATCCATTTGTTAGTATAGAAGTCACATGTATTTTAAAATTGGACCTATCGGCAGGCATAGAATCATGTTGGTAGAACTCAAGTATATAAGTTACTCCAAAATTAATCTAAAATATCAGGTACTATACGTGTGCATAATTTAAAGCTGTCGGCTTGCATACTTTCTGATATATTGGTATTTGGATAAAATAATAGAGAGAGCAATTATTAACAGTTGGCAGCCCTGATGGCTCTTAAGAATACGCTCAGTCATATCTGTTTACATATTATATACAAAATTTGGTTGAAATCCAATTGATAGTTATAGGCATTCAAAATTGAACCTATCAGAAGGCTTAACATTATTTTGGCAACACTGTCATATATGGCCTCCAGGAAATTAAACTGAAATAGTGTTATCTACAGGTGTGCCATTTTTGGAATAGCTCCCATGCATACCTTCCAAGATATCCAACATGGAGCTCAAATTTCTAGTGCGTTTTTTCAGCAGTTGGTAGCACTGACATCATTTTCAAATATTGACGTGAGATATTCCGGTATACATCTTTACTCATACCAAATTTGGTTTCGGTTTCTGCAGCCGTTTAGGAGTTGATAGGGAGGGGGGACACACACAGCCAGACAGACAGACACACATTTTTCCGGATCGATCTCATAAGTCCACTTTTTCCTCATTTTTGCAAAATGTGAAGAGTAGGCTAAACATCAAAATGTATTACTTCTACAGCATTCTCATATAATTACCGCTCACTATTCTGGGATATAAACGCATCTTAGTGTAAATCTGTCACCACTGTTCGCGCAGTCTGAATTGGAAGGTGAATGTAAGTGGCTGTGGTTTGGTTGTCTTTGTGGTTAGTGTGATGCTTTAAGAAGGACCATGCAGCTGAATGTATGATCTTTGTAACGTGTTTCAGTTATTAATGGGCGTAATTGTTACGTAATTTTAGCTATATTTGCATTATATAATACTAGCTGTACCCGGCATGCGTTGCAATGCCAATCAAAGAATGTGTTGGCGTTGTAACATTGTTTGTTGAATTCCTTTTGGATTCCCAATATTTCATTATTTTTTCGTTAACCCCCTCTAAACTATTGTAAAATTGATTCACTATCTCAAAAAAATCATGGGAGCGTGCTCAACAACTCACCAAAGTTTCATCGCAATGAAATGAATGGTATATGAACGTTTACGGGACTTTGTTGAAACGATTCGAGCGCCGTCACCCAGTTGTTGAATATACTCGTACGCTACCTATTGTAAAATGGATTTACTAAGTCGAAAACCTTCCCTGACCTGTACACAACTACTAATGAAAGTTTCATCGCAATCGGATGAATGGCATATGAACGCATACGGGATTTTGTTTAAACGATTCGCGCGCCGTCACTCATTTGTTGAATCTACTTGAGCGCCATCCATTGAAAAACGGATTTACTAATTCATACACCTTCGCAGGACTGTACTCAACACACCAAAGTTTTATCATAATCGGATGAATGGTATATGAATGCATACGGGACTTGGTTGAAACGATTCACGCGCTGTCGCTCATTAATTGAATCTACTCGTGTGCTACCAATTATAAAATGGATTTACTAAATCAGAAATCTTTGCGGGAGTGGAAACAGAATTTCTCCAAATGTCATTGCAATCACATGAATGGTATATGAACGCATACGTAATATTTTTAAAACGATACGCGCGCCGTTAATCATTTGTTGAGTCTACTCGTGCGCTACCTATTGCAAAAAGGATTTACTAAGTCAGAAACTTTCCTGGAGTGTGCACAACAATTCAACCAAAGTCTGATAGCAATCGGATGAATGGTATATGAACGCATATGGGACTTGGTTTAAGCGATTCGCGTGCCATCGAACATTTGTTGAATCTACTTGTGCGATACCTATTGTAAAGTGGATGTACTAAGCCAATAAACCTTCCCTGAAGTGTACACAACATCTCACCTAAGTTTCATCGCTATCGGACGAATGGTATATGAACTCATACGGGACTTGGTTGAAACGCTACGCGCGTCTTCGCCCATTTGTTGAATCCACTTCCGCGCTACCTATTGTAAAATGGATTTACTAACCCAGAAACCTTCCCTTTAGTGTACACAAACTCTCACCCAAGTTTCATCGCTATCGGACGAATGGTATGTGAACGCATACAGGACTTTTTTGAAACGCTTCACCCGTCGTCGCTCTTTTGTTGAATCTACTCGTGCGCTACCCATTATAACATGGATATACTAAGGCAGAAACCTTGCATGTAGTGTACACAACCTCTCACCCAAGTTTCATCGCTATCGGACGAATAGTATGTGAACGCATACAGGACTTTGTTGAAACTCTTCGCCAGTCGTCGCTCATTTGTTGAATCGACTCATGCGCTACCTATTGCTAAGTGGATTTACTAATCCAGAAACCTTACATGAAGTGTACAGAACATATCATCCAAGTTTCATCGCAACGGTATGAATGGTATATGAACACATGTGGGACTTTCTTGAAACAAGCGCACGCCATTTTGTTGAAGCTACTCGCGTGCCATCCATTGTAAATTGGATTTACTACCCCTATAAATTTTCCGGGACAGTGCATAACATCTCACCGAAATTTGATCGCAATCGGATGAATTGTATATGAACGCATCGCCATTACTCATTTGTTTAAACTACTCGCGCGCTATCTATTGTGAAATGGATTAACTATGCCTATGAACATCCCGAATGTGTGTACAACAACTCACCAAAATTTGATTGCAATCGGATGAATGGTTTATGAACGCATAAAAGACGAACAGACAGACATTCCTTTATATATATATATATATATAAGAATAAGATTTAACTATTATTTTAAAAATTATATATTCACTTAGATTTTTAGTATGTCGCGTCACTCTGCGTCACTTTCTACTTAATGCTAAAACGTAGATAACATCTTGTAGTTTACGCCTGTTATAAGATTTTTGCATCTTTTTGCAACTTACTTAGTTATTTTACGTTTTAGAAGATGCCGCGCAACCAGTTCTCACACGTTTACAACTGTTTGAAGCACTGGGTTCGACGATTATTTCAAAAGTGGAACTTTGTGACTTTGCTAAAAGTAAATTAGGGGTAGACAATTGTTCTGAAGAGATAACTGAATGCTCTACCCAACTCCCAGTCATAGACAATTTCTTGCATGTGTAGACGTAGCTTAAAAGGGTCACAACTGATGTTTATTATGAAGTAAACAAATTATAAACGTTTCTTTCACTCTAAATTCATGATTAAAACGTAAACATAAGTTTGTCCCCCTAGATTTCGATTTTGACCCACTGTGCAATGCAGCCAACTGATAGTACATACATTAGGTCATTTTTCGACATACTCTCCATATTGGTTTTGGCACTGTCGCTTCCTGGGATAAGTTTGAATATCCAACATTCACCTTCCTCCCCTGCGAAGGCTGTTGTTGTTTGAGTCATCAGTATTTTGACTGGTTTGATGCTCCCTTTCCTGAGCTAATCGTTTCATCTCTAAAGAGCTTCCACACCTTACATCTGAGGCAATCTGTTTAACATATTCTAACCTTGGTCTACCCCTACAGTTCTTGTCCTCGACCCTTCTCTCCAAAACTAAGCTTGCTATTCCTGGATGTCTTAGTATGTGACCTACCAACCTATCTCTTCCCTTCATTATCAGGCGCCAGAAACATCTCTCCTCTCTCACTAGTCTTAATACCTCTTCGTCTGTAGCCATATCAATCTATCATCATTCTCCTGTAACACCACATTTGAAAGGCTTCAATTCTCCTCTTTTCTGCTGCACCAATAGTCCAAGTTTCACTTCCATAGAGCGCCACGCTCCAGACAAAGGCCTTCAAAAATGAATTCCTAATACCTAAATCTATATTCGATGTCAACAGATACATTTACTGTTGAAATGCTTTCCTTGCCTGAGCTAACCTACTTTTTATATCCTCTTTGCTTCCTCCATTACTGATTATTTTGCTTCCTAAGTTAACAGAAGTCTCCTACCGTCTTTAATTTTTCACCTGCCAATGTGATGTCCATTAGGCTAACAGCTCTAAAAAGGGAATGGTCAAAATGCGCTGCAAATGATCTCTTACACATACATCAGGCCTGTAATCCACAGAAGCAAGGGAGAATAAAATCTCGACATGCACCATGGCAACTAGGCAAGATACTTTTTGAATCAAAGTTCAATATTGCCGAAATTTGGTGAGAAGAATAGACTACTTCATGCCCTGATGAGCTAGGATTGACCACTGATCCCTGCAGGAAACCTCCTGGTTTCCATCTTCCAAGAAGGATAAGGACGTCACTGAACAGAGTGCGGATCGGTCACGGAAGGTGTAACTTTTGGCTCCACAAACGGGGGAAAATTTCTAGCCCTCATTGCGATTGTGGCGATGCAGTGCAGACAATCCATCATATTGTTTCGTAATGCCCTTCACGGTCCTTCAAGGGAGGATATGACGACCTGCAGAATGCAAGTGATGATGCAGTGGAGTAGATTACTTCTCTAGACATTCAACCATGACTTTAATGATCACAAATTGTGGATGTTACTAGATATTTATCACTTGTAGATATTGCATAAATATGGTGCGTTCAAAAAGGCACGAGTCAGAGGCTGGACTGCGCAAACCGGTGAATACATCGGCTAATCGTGGCGTGTGTAACGAGGTGTGGTTCCGCCAGAGCGTGGAAGGTCACAGCCCGTCGCTAGAGGGCATGCGTGCACGTCACGTGACGATACAAAGCGAGCAGCAGCATGCATCAATTGTCCGACGCTGCCAGTCGCATTGCAAACAGTGACATGGAGGCGTCAAACGAAGAGCAAAGAGGTGTTGTTGGTTTGGTGTGTTGGTTCTTAAGTTTAGGGGCTGCGAAAACGCGGTCAGGTAGCCCCGTGTACTTTGTGTGTGTGTAGAATCTGTCTGATAACCGGTGTTAATTGTGATGACTGTATTAGTGTGTGTTATCTGTTTTTTTAATTAAAGTACTGCAACTTAGAATTTTTCAAATAGTTCCTACTCGTGCCGCCAAGCGCCACCGTCAACGACTTCTAGGCCAAGTTCAGAAACTTAGCTACTACACGCCACCGCAGTCGGCTCTTCGCCACGAACGTAGAAACCTAAGAGCGTTGTTTACATTCTTATCCTATCCACTTTAGCTTCACACAGGTGCAATTAGTGGAAGGTTCTTTAACATGCCATTATTTATTTATTATTTATCGTATGGCTTTTTAGTGCTGGGAGTGTCCGAGGACATATTCGGCTCGCCAGAGTCTGTAGCTGCTTCCAGCGGACACCCTAAAGGGAGAGCTACAAGTTCCGTTCAATTTCAAGTAGTTCCAACTTTCGCCACCAGACATCAATGATACCTAGTGGTGAACGTTGGAACTTCGATAGAGCTTTCTGACGAAATATAACCTAACAATTTTTGCTTTACACAAGTTTAGTCTGTGAAAGGATCTTTTACATGGCATAAATCTATGACATGGGACCGCCGGCTTTACTTCCCCTCCACTCTTAAAAATCCGACGGCTTCGGCCGGGTTTGAACCCGCTATCTTGGGCATAATAGCTCAGCAGTTGTTGGGTTTCTGACAGCGGAAGGTGTAGAGGGAACGGACATTCATCGCCGAATGTCACACTGCATGTCCCTTGCAAGGGTCAAGGCGTGGCACAAGCGCTTCAGGGAAAGACGGGTGTCGTTAGCCGATGATGCCCGGTCTGGGGCACCCCCCTGCATTACCGATGACAACGTCCAGCTGGTTGATGCACTCATTACCCAGGACTATCGAGTGACAGTGAACAACATAGCCGCCGTGGTCGGATTGAGCGTCGGAAGTGTGCACACCATCATGAAGGAACGACTGTACTTGCGCAAAGTGTGTGCCCAATGGGAGGTTCTCGGCCACTCTGCATACAGTCCAGACTTCTCTCCCTGTGATTACGCCATGTTTGGTTCCCTGAAAAGGGCTCCGCGGGGCCAACGATTCACCTCGGACGCCGACGTCCAGCTGTACGTGCGGAACTGGTTCACATCGCAGCCCAAGGAATTTTGTGAGACGGCCATTCACCGCCTCGTGCCTTCCAAACTCTGCAACTTATATCTTTACTAGCAGAAGTACCCATTCTTCGAACGGTCTTCGGTATTAATAACCAGATGTTATCAATTGAGCTACTGTTGCAATGTTTAGGGACTTGGAACCTGTTTGTTGCCAAAGAAAAATGATTAGTTAAAATGTGCTCTCAAACCAAATTTACCTAACGAGTTCTTCCTGGCGTGAAAATAAAATTGAAATCCTCGTAGACGAATCACAATACACGTCACATAGAAACTGACCCTAACCGTTGTGTCAAGTGCCCAACTACAGGAAGACCCCTTTTATAAATTATAAAGGCTTGTGGTGCATGAAAATTCAGTTTTCTTTAGCCTCCAATGGCCCAAATTCCTAAAATAAGCAAAAAACAGTCTACTATTTCAAATCAGGAATTTTTGAAAATAATGTTGCTGTTTGGAGACATAATAGACCTTCTGTACGACATATCGCACGTGTAAGTCGTGTGAAAAAATCTAGGGTACTCCTTGAACCCCTTAAGTGCATTGATGAATTTTAAAGATTTAGTTGGTTCCTTGATAACCTTATAGCCATTTGCAACCTTTCACAGAAATGTAATAAATGGAGTGGCATTACTTATTCCAGAAATAGATGGAAAGTTGGATGCCACCTCTTGAGATACTGTTGTCATGGTTAGTGGCTTGCATCCCTTCTTTAGTTTATTAAATGAACTTAGTTTTCTGGGAATATCTAAGAAACTTTTGGGTTTAGAGCCTTAAAATATAGTTTTCGGGGACCCTTTACGGCTCTTGAGGGGCCTCGAGTTTTGTTTCTGACACTAAGGGTTTGAAAATGAGATTGTCTCGTCGTTGTACGCCATAATAATGATAATAATTAAAATAATAGTAATAATAATAATATAACACATAGGGATAGGGATATAATAGACCTTCCGTACCATACCCGCACGTGTAAATCGCGTTAAAAAAATTCTAGAGTACCCCTTGACCCCTTAAGCGCATTATATGTATTGATGAATATTTCAGCTTAATTTGGATCCGATATAACCTTATTGTCGTTTGCAAACCTTCACAGTATGTAATAAATGGATTTGCATTGCGTCTTACAGAAATAGATGGACCTCTGAGATTCTGTTGCCATTGTTACCGGCAAGCATTCCTTCATTAATTTAAGAAGTGAAATTAGTTTTTTGGGAATATCTCGAAAAATGTTGGTTTTAGGGCCTTAAAATGTGGTTTTCGTGGTTCTTTTATGGCCCCCGAGTTTCGTTTCTCACATTGAGAGGCTGAAAATGAGCTTTGTCTCACCCTTCTACGCCACAGACAAACAGACAGACAGACAGACAGACAAAAAATATTTTTGCGTGCATATGTCACATTTCCGTGGAAAAAACAGACGAACATTCAATTTTATATAATAGAGAAGGGATGTAATAGACCTTCCCTACCATACCCGCACGTGTAAATCGCGTGAAAAAATTCTAGAGTACCCCTTGACCCCTTAAGCGCATTGTATGTATTGATGAATATTTCAGCTTAATGGAATTGCGTTGCGTCTTACAGAAATAGATGGACCTCTGAGATTCAGTTGCCATGGTTACCGGCATGCATTTTTTCATTTATTTATTAAGTGAAATTAGTTTTTCTGGGAATATCTCAAGAACTGTTGGTTTTAGGGCCTTAAAATGTGGTTTTCGGGGGCCCGAGTTTCGTTTCTCACATTGAGGGGCTGAAAATGAGCTTTGTTTCACCCTTCTACGCCTACTTCAGCGTGTATTTTAAGGGTATAGGCCCCTTTTATGATAGGTACGGAGAAGAGTTACATCAATGATTAGTGCCGTGCCTCTGAAGGAAATCTGTATCAAATTTTACGTTGATCCACTCAGCCGTTCTCGAGTTATAAAGATACAAAAATTGTCCACAGACAAACAAATAGACAGACAGACAAAAAATTAATTTTTGCGCGCATCCTTCATAAATCAGTCTGAAATGCGCAAATATCGCAAATTTTCGTGGAAATTCAGAAAAAAATCAGACAAACTTTAATTTTTATATATAGAGAGATTCTACGCTTATTTCAGCATGTATTTTAAGGGGGTAGGCCCCCTGTTATGAGAGGTACGGCGAAGAGTTACATTAATGATTAGTGTCGTGCCTCTGAAGGATATCTGTATCAAATTTTACGTTGATCTACTCAGCCGTTCTCGAGTTATAAGGACACAAAAAATTGTCCACAGACAGACAAACAAACAAACAGACAGACAGACAGACAAAAAAATTATTTTTGCACGCATCCATCATAAAACAGTCTTAAACGCGCAAATATCGCAAATTTCCGTGGAAATTCAGAAAAAACAGACAAACTTTCATTTTTATATATATAGAGATATATCTAATTCTTCGACACGTGTGTATGTCACTGAACTCCTCCTAAACGACTTAACCGATTTTGATGAAATTTGGTATGTATATTAGGGTGGGTCCATGTATGGTTTAGATTCACAATCTGACCCGGTAGGTGGAATGAACACAATTTTAGAATCAGAATATACAGTCAAAAACAGTCGTCATGGAAAATACTAGCCTTGGCCTTGGTGAAAGCTGAGTTCTTTGGACGGTTTGTCTCTGCACGTTAGAGCCATCTGGTCGCAACCTGTGCAACTACCGCCATTACAAACACTCCGCCCGTGGCGGAAAGTTGTGTTTTATACCAAAGTAGGCAGTGATGTCGAATTCCACTGTTTGTCTCTGCACGTTAGAGCGTTTCAAAGTCCCGTATGCGTTCATATACCATTCATCCGATTGCGATGAAACTTGGGTGAGATGTTGAGTGAGCCCCAAGGAAGAGGTTTGGCTTAGTAAATCCATTCTACAATAGATAGCGCACGAATAGATTCAACAAATGAGCGACGACGCGCGAAGTGTTTCAAAAAGGTCCCGTATGCGTTCAAATACCATTCGTCCAATAGCGATGAAACTTGGGTGAGGTGTTGTGTACACTCCAGGGAAGGCTTCTGGCTTAGTAAATCATTTTCACATTAGGTAGCGCACGACTAGATTCAACAAATGAGTGACGAAGCGCGAAGCGTTTCAACAAAATCGCGTATAAGTTTATATTCCATTCATCGATTGAGATGAAACTTTGATGAGTTGTTGTGTACACTTAAGTGAAGGCTTCTAAGTTAGCAATCCATTTCACAGGAGGTTGCGCACGAGTAGATTCAACAAAAGAGCGACCACGTGCGAAGCGTTTCAACAAAGTCCCGTATGCGTTCAAATACCATTCGTCCGATAGCGATTAAACTTAGGTGAGATGTTGTGTAACCTCCAAGGGAGGCTTCTGGATTAGTAAATCCATTTTACAATAGGTAGCGCACGAGTAGATTCAACAATGAGCGACGACGCGCGAAGCGTTTCAATAAGGTCCCGTATGCGTCCATATACCATTTATCCGATTGCGATGAAACTTAGGTGAGATGTTGTGTACGCTCCAGGGGAGGCTTCTGGATTAGTAAATCCATTTTACAATAGGTAGCGCACGAGTAGATTCAACAAATGATCGACGACGCGCGAAGCGCTTCAATAAGGTCCCGTATGCGTCCATACACCATTTAACCGATTGCGATGAAACTTTGGTGAATTGTTGTGTACACTTCAGTAAAGGTTTCTGGCTTAGTAAATTAATTTTACAATAGGTATCGCACGAGTAGATTCAACAAATGTGCGATGGCGCACGAATCGTTTCAACACAGTCCTGTATGCGTTCATATACCGTTTATCCGATTGCGATGAAAGTTTGATGAAATGCTGCGTACTCTCCAGGATAGGTTTCTGGCTTAGTGAATCCAGTTTTTAATAAGTAGCGCACGAGTATATTCAACAAATGAGCGACGGCACGCGAATCGTTTCCACAATGTCTCGTATGCGGTCATATATCATTCATCCGATTGTGATGAAACCTTGGTGAATCATTAATTACACACCAGAGAAGGTTTCAGGCTTAGTAAATCTATTTTACAATAGGTAGCACATGAGTAGATTCAACAACTGAGTGACGGCACGCATATCGTTTAAAGAAAATCCCGTATGCGTTCATATGTCATTCATCCGATTCCGATGTAACTTTGATGAGTTGTTGTGTACACGCCAGGGAAGGTGTTCAACTTGGTAAATCCATTTTACAATATTGGAAGCGCATGAGTAGATGTAACAAATGAGTGACGACGCGCGAAGCGTTGCAACAAAATCCCGTATGCGTTCTTATACCATTCATCGATTGCGATGAAACTTTGATGAGTTGTTGTGTACACTTACGTGAAGCTTTCTAACTTAGTAAATCCATTTCACAGTTGTTAGAGCACGAGTAGATTTAACAAATGAATAACAGCGCACGAATCATTTAAACAAATTCCGTATGCGTTATATCCCATTTATCCGATTGCGATGAAACTTTGGAGAGTTGCTGTGAACGCTCCCACGAATGTTTCTAGATTAGTTAATTCATTTCACGATAGTTTAGAGGCAGTTAACAGAAATTGAAAAAAATATTGTGTATACAAAAGCACTTCAAGAAACAGAGTTACAACACTTTCTTTGATTGGCAGGACAACGTCTGCTGGGTCAGCTAGTGTAGCTACATAATTCACTGCGCATATTTGTGTCTACATGAAATCAAAAAACACGAATATCTCTCTATATATAAAAATGAAAGTTCGTCTGTTTTTTCTGAATTTCCACGGAAATTTGCGATATTTGCGCGTTTCGGGCTGTTTTATGACGGATGCGCGCAAAAATATTTTTTTGTCTGTCTGTCTGTTTGTCTGTGTGTCTGTGGACAACTTCTTTGAGTCCTTATAACTTGAGAACGGCTGGGTGGATCTAAATAAAATTTGATACAGATATCCAACAGAGGCACCACAGTAATCATTGATGTAACTATTCCGCGTACCTCTCATAAAAGGGGCCCTACCCCCTTAAAATTCATGCTGAAATAGGCGTAGAAGGGTGAAACAAAGCTCATTTTCAGCCCCTCAATGTGAGAAACGAAACTCGGGGGCCCAAGAAAACCATATTTTAAGGCCCTAAAACCAACAGTTTTTGAGATATTCCCAGAAAACTAATTTCCCTTAATAAATTAAAGAAAGAATGCTTGCCGGTAATCATGGCAACTGAATATCAGAGGTCCATCTATTTCTGTAAGACTCAATGCAATTCCATTTAATACATTACTGTGAAGGTTTGCAAACGGCTATAAGGTTATAACGGATCCAAATTAAGCTGAAATATTCAATAATACATACAATGCGCTTAAGGGGTCAAGGGGTACTCTAGAATTTTTTCACGCGATTTACACGTGCGTGTGTGGTACGGAAGGTCTATTATATCCCTTCTCTATTATATAAAATGAATGATTGTCTGTTTTTTCTGCATTTCTACGGAAATTTGACATATTTGCCCGTTTCAGACTGTTTTGTGACGGATGCACGCAAAAATATATTTTTGTCTGTCTGTCTGTTTGTCTGTGGACAATTTTTGTGTCCTTATAACTCGAGAACGGCTGGGTGGATTAACGTAAAATTTGATACAAATATCCATCAGAGGCACGACACTAATCATTGATGTAACTCTTCTCCGTACCTCTCATGACAGGGGGCCT
The DNA here is from genome assembly GCA_946902985.2 of Meconema thalassinum. Classification (NCBI taxonomy): domain Eukaryota; kingdom Metazoa; phylum Arthropoda; class Insecta; order Orthoptera; family Tettigoniidae; genus Meconema; species Meconema thalassinum. Next base: position 103,591,955 of record OX336397.1, on the reverse strand, counting down.
ACCCCCTTAAATTACATGCTGAAATAAGCGTGAGACAAAGCTCATTTTCAGCCCCTCAATGTGAGGAATGAAACTCGGGGGCCCTAAAAGGACCCCGAAAACCACATTTTAAGGCCCTAAAACCAACAGTTTTTGAGATATTCCCAAAAAACTAATTTAACTTAATAAATTAATGAAGGAATGCATGCAGGTAACAATGGCAGCAGAATCTCAGAGGTCCATCTATATCTGTAAGACGCAATGCAATTCCATTTATTTGATTACTGTGAAGGTTTGCAAGCGGCAATAAGGTTATAACGGATCCAAATTAAGCTGAAATATTCATCAACACATATAATGCGCTTAAGGAGTCAAGGGGTACTCCAGAATTTTTTAACGCGATTTACACGTGCGGGTATGGTCCGGAAGGTCTATTATATCCCTATCCCTATATTATTATTATTATTATTATTCTTTTAATTATTATCATTATTATGGCGTACAACGAAGATACAAAGCTCATTTTCAAACCCTTGGTGTCAGAAAGAAAACTCGGGGCCCCTCAAGAACCGTAAAGGGCCCTCGAAAACTATATTTTAAGGCTCTAAACCCAACAGTTTCTTAGATATTCCCAGAAAACTAATTTCATTTAATAAACTAAAGAGGGAATGCAAGCCACTAACCATGACAACAGTATCTCAAGAGGTGGCATCCAACTTTGCATCTATTTCTGGAATAAGTAATGCCACTGCATTTATTGCATTTCTGTGAAAGGTTGCAAATGGCTATAAGGTTATCACGGAACCAACTAAAACTGTAAAATTCATCAATGCGTTTAAGGGGTTCAAGGAGTACCCTAGATTTTTTTTCACATGACTTACAAGTGCGATATGTAGTAAAAAAGGTCTATTATATATCCAAACAGCAACATTATTTTCAAAAATTCCTGATTTGAAATAGTAGACTGTTTTTGCTGATTTTAGGAATTTGGGCCATTGGAGGCCAAAAAAACTGAATTTTCATGCACCACAAGCCTTTATAATTTATAAAAGGGGTCTTCCTGTAGTTGGGCACTTGACACAACGGTTAGGGTCAGTTCGTATGTGACGTGTATTGCGATTCGTCTACGAGGTTTTCAATTTTATTTTCACGCCAGGAAGAACACGTTAGGTAAATTTAGTTTGAGAGCACATTTTAACTAATAATTTTTCTTTGCCAACAAACAGGTTCCAAGGCCCTAAACATTGCAACAGTTGCTCAATTGATAACATCTGTTTTATTAATACCGAAGATCGTTCGAAGAATGGGTACTGCTGCTAGTCTTATTATATAATACAATACGCTAAGGTGTATGTTTCACATAACGTAAGCTCCCAAACCAGAGGGAGTTAGAAGGTGTGGTTTGTACCAAAATCTTCCACATCGTCTCAGTAGTACAGGAAAAATCTTGAATTTCTTCAAAAGTCTACGGAAATACATTTATTTGTTTATAAAATTCTTTTAAACAAATAATAAAACGATAGCCCCTGCGAGACCTGTATCGTGTACAGCTTGCATAGCAATAGTGCCGTGCGGGTAGTCTGTACACAGTGGGGGCACACAACCCATTATGCGAGAGTTCTTCCACGGGTCCGCTAGTTATCTCAAATATATGCGCATAGATGTTAACAGATCAACGATCTGCTGCTAGTGTGTGTGTGTGTGTGTGTGTGTGTCAGCAGCTGAGTACTCTCATGTGAAGTTTGCAGAGTACTCGTAGTCTGAGCACTGCCTCCAGTTGAACACGCGTTGAGTTGAGAGCTACTGGACAAGAGTGGTTGTTAAACCCCGCTTAGGAAAAGCCCTTGATGTCATTCCCGGTCTCTCAGAGTATTCCAGCATCCATTTGAAATAACTGACAGGGCTTTTAGTGGTAAAATATTACGAGATGTGTAGGCAAGGAAAAGTGCAGTGACTTATCTCATTTCGTACCCACAAGTCTTTCATATAAAGTAGGAACGGCAAGTGGCGGTTTTATTACCCGCTGCTGTGGTGGCCTTGGTCGAGCTTGTGGCGCACCGTGGCTCCCTGCTTTAAGCTTGTGTACAATCATATTATAATTATGTAATATTACCTTATAAAAGATGCTGGAAGTGTCATCCTTCCTGGGTTATACATGCATTGTATCTGGTAACCACATTCTGGCTGACGCGAGTGAGTTCTGCCACTGTAATGTTTCGGATTATTTATTTAATGTCTTTTATTGAGCACTGAGCCAGTAGTGTTAAACTAATTTACGTGAATCTGTGCTAGTGAAGGTGGCATTTCATCAGGGAATTGCTGAACAAAAGCATCACGTACCCGCCGAGCCGACTCGTACTTAAAATAAGTTTATGTTCGACCCTGACTATTATATGTCAGAAAACTGTATCATAATGATTGTCATTATAACACAATTTTTCATTATGAAATAGTTTCTCCCACCAATCACAGCTCAAGAAACAGTTGTTTGACCAATTAGATAAGCATAGCATCGCACCTGCACTGAGTTCCAAGGCCTTCTAATTTAAATTTCACTGCGTTACCTAGTGTCATAGTGGGGTAATCGAGGAAGCCATGGTCAAATACAAGGCATTCTCTGCGTCACATGCGCTCTGTTCAGTATATAAAACTGGCGAAATCTCGACAGATATTTATGAATATTTATGTTCGAACATAAAATAGTTATAATAATTATCGTCGAACATAAACAGTCGTATGCAACTCGCCTATAATGGTAATTAAGACACTCGTATGGAAATGTATTATAAACATACATGTGTCTTAATTATAGCCATTATAGGCTCGTTGCATAATGTACTAATTACATACAACAAAAATACGATGTTGCAATGATAACTGTCTCATCATGTTAGCATCTTAGGTTCAGAATGGCGACAGAACAGAGAACACCTCCACTCTTATTGAAAGGTCAAGTGTATACTGTACTATACGTGCGCTTTCAATACTACAGCAGGGGGCCGTGGCGCGCCACAAGCTCGGCCAAGGCCACTGTAGCAGAGGATAACAAATCCGCCGCTCTCCGTTCTTACTTTATATGAAAGGCCCTGTATTTGTTTGTTTGCTCATTGTGGAAGGCGAGTTATCAGTGATTCTTTCAAAGACTTCGTTCTAGGACTTTCCCACATTTGCGGATTCGTTATAGACAGTTCATTTCCAGGTCTTCTTTGGTCGGGGTCGGTCACTGTTTCTGGCCCCTTGAGGATTCCAAAACAACGCCACCCTCTCAACAGCTCTGTTCTGCTTCTTCAGTGCGTGCCCAATCCGAAACCACTTCCTCTCCTTGATATGCACTCTGATTGGCTGTTGATTGGTGTGCCACCAGTGATGACATCAGGCCATTAGGGTGGGTCGATAATTTTTAAATATTGTTAGCGAGTCGTAATACGGCGGAAAAGTTGAAGAAATAGGCGTTGCTGTTGCTTGAGACTTCAGTCTTTTAACTGGTTAGATGCAGCTCTCCATGCCTTCCCGCTTTCCTACAAAACTCAAAATCCGCAAAATTATAGAATCTACAAAACACTAAATCTGTCTGTCATTCAAGATACAATCAGCTAAATCTAAAAAATCACTAATCCAGTAAAATCATAGAAGCTGCAAAACTCTAATGTAAGAATTTAGCACGTAGCTTTTTGTATTTTATGTTCGACGACTTCGATATGTAAATATTATATGTGAGAAAATTGTATCTTAATGAGTGTCATTAAAGTACCACTTTTCATTATAACACTGTTTTTCCAACCAATCAGAGCTCAATATTTTCATTCATTGACCAATTAGATAAGGATATCGTCTGAAATGCACTGAAAATCCAACATGTCGGACATGAATTACATGATCTGAACGTTGACAATGGAGTCTATATTGGATTTAACCATTGTAGTTACAATGCATACACAAACTCGGTAATATTGCAAAGGAAATAGCACTGTACCTTAATATCCGCAACCCCAATTTCTACATATTCGTAAGATTTCGCCGACAATTTTAGTGAATGCAGTTGTTGACATGAACACACCATAACGTCATAAAGGAAGCAAGCGTATGACATTAGTTCCACGGAAATTATAATCCAGTTCCCTGTTCAGTAAATGGATTTCTAATGCGAAACTTTTCCCCCAGATTCCGTTACTGTTCTATTTGGGACTACATTGATTTGCCTTCCGTTGACATACTATACGCATCGAATTTGAAGAATAACTAGTTGATAATATGATACATTTTAATTTCAAAGCGTTTGTAACAGCCTATTTGTTATTAATGGACCAAAATGACAAAATGATCATACATAGTACCTATGCGCTATCTGTTGGTGCAACTTCATGATCAACAATGTTTCAAAGCTTTGGGATCCCTTATTAGGTAGAGATCAAATACTGAGCCCACACAATTCCTAAGAGGAAGAAGAAGAAGTCAACTGAATCTCGACAGATATGTATTAATATTTATGTTCGAAAAATAAAGTTATAATTATCGCCAAACATAAACAGTCGTATGCAACACGCCTATAATGGTAATTAAGACACTCGTATGCAAATTATAAAACTCGCTTTGCTTGTTTCATAAACATACTCGTGTCTGAAACAATATTATTCAGAAGCTAACTGGTACTACTTGGGCATCTGCTGCGAACATCCTGCGCTCTTCAGCCGTAGCACTGTTTTTCTCTACTGCCGACTATTGTGCTCCAGTGTGGCTTAATAGCCCGCATACGAAGTATATTGACGCACAATTGAATACCAGCATGCGTCTTATATCTGGCACTCCAGTCCACTGGCTCCCACTGTTGTCTGGTATAATGCCACCTGCATTACGCAGATCCAGTGCTCTTGTTCGAGAGTACAACAAGATCTGCAAGAATCCTCTGCTACCTGTTCTAGGCAACATACCAGCTCTTAGTCTCCAAAGATTGAAATCATGACATCCACCTCTTTGTGATGCTGCTATGAAGACATCCACCAACTTCGATGCTTTGGAGAAATGGAAAGGCCGCTGGAATAACTCCACTGACTTGCCCCTACATAACATCTTCAGAGGGGAAATCATTGCTAACGGATTCCAACTACCGCGTGCAACTTGGTCCAGACTGCACAGGATCAGGACAGGTCATGGAAAGTGCAGGGATTCTCTCTATAAGTGGAACTTTGTACCATCCCCAGAATGTGATTGTGGAGCCCCTCGCCAGACCATTCCCCACAATTTAAGCGAGTGTCAACTACGGGCTTATCCAGGTAGATTGGAAGACTTTCTATCACCAACAGCGGAGCTACTGAAGTGGGTTCAAAAGTTGGACAGTAGGGGAGTGATGCCGATTCTAAGCCACCCGGCGTTGCTCAGGCGGCGTTCATATTAAATAATTAATATCTGGCCAACCCATGGTCGGATTTTAACAAATGAGGTGTCGTTTGACTCTAACTGACGTCCTCTTTGCTATGGACCCTGTATGATTTTTTTAAATTGATTTTTTTGTTTTTGAAAGTGGGTGATAGTTTGAAAACCAAACATGATAGAATTTTGTGCGATAGCTTAAACGAACGGTCTCTATGTCCTTTATTTTTTATAGTAAAACGTTTTTAATTTTTACACTTTTTTGAAAAAAGTTCAATTTTGAAATTTTTATATTTTGGAAACTAAAGAGTTTACAAAAAAATTTGTTTGACATAAGTGAATGGCCCTGACCCCTCTACCCTCAAAATAAATTTCAAGCCTCTAGGACTAAAACTGTGCAGTAGTGGGGTGTTGTAGGTTCTGAGTCGCCCCCTACTTTCATATAAACTTTGGGGGATATTTCCCGAACGCGTGGTCGGATTTTAACGAACGAGGTATTGTTGGCGTTGGGATGACGTTCTTTTGGCTAAGCATGTGTGTTGGTATAAAAAAAAATTGAAAATGTTTGTTTTGTGGATTGGGGCTATTTTGGAAACGGTGAATTGGAAAAAAGTTTGTTTGATGTTAATGAAAGGTGGATATGCCCTCTAGGCGGGCAGCAAGTTTCAAGAGCGTGGGAGGAAAACCAAAATGATAGCCTACTTTCTCGCGAACATTGGTGATCATTGGCGAACGGATGGTCGGATTTTAACAAATGAGGTGTCGTTGGACTCGAGCTGACGTCCTCTTTCCTGTAGACCACTTGCTATATTTTTCAAAAATTTTTGAAAAATTTTGTTTTCGAATGCAGGCGATAGTTGAAAACCAAACATGATAGAATATTGTGCCATAGTTCAAACCAATGGTCTCTATGAACTTTATTTTTTATAACAAAACATTTTTATATTTTGAGACCTTTGAAAACACTGAAATTTTGAATTTGTACTATTTTGGAAACTAACACGTTGACAAATAAGTTTGTTTGAAATAAATGAAAGGGACCTACCCCCAATATCAAGAAAATAAATGTCAAGTCTCTAGGACAAAAGACTATGCATTTTTATTTTTATTTTTTAAAATAAAAGCGTGTTTATAGACAGAGAGCCGGTAGCGCTTGACGTATGTTACAACGAGGCTATGATTGGCCTTGGTGGATACGGGAAATGGCTATTTCGACGGGGTGATAGTAGTGGTTTTGTAGGGGTTCTGTGACCACCGCCACCGCTCCACCGCTGGAATACTAAAATGGCAATATCTCGCGAACCAATCAGGCTAGAGACTTGTACGAGGTGTCATTGAACTCGGTCTGACACCCCCTTTCCAATGAACAATATATTTCCACCCCATAATAAAACCTACCCCTACTAGAGGGTGAAATTGAATTTTTTTAGAGAATCTCTCTTTCCAATTGCAACATGTGAGAGTTTGAATGCCGATATGGAATGTAACGTTGTTCTGCAAACCAATAATCAAAGAGGGGCATGTTAGGCCTTGAGGTGAGAGCCCCTGTTATTGTTGACGAGCCCCCTGCTGTCGGGCCCCTGTTGATGGGTTATTGTTGACAGGTCCTTGTGGACGAGTCCTTGTGGACAAGTCCTTGTGGACAGGTCATTGTTGACAGGTCATTGTTGACGAGTCCTTGTGGACGAGTCCTTGTTGACAGGTCCTTGTGGACGAGTCCTTGTCCCTTTGGACTGATCCCTTTGGACGGGTCCTTTTGGCCTGGTTCCTACAGACTAGCCCATGAATTTATTTAAATTATGTCAAAGGGCCTAACTGCATTTGTGTGTGTTGAATTGACGTTGTTCACTAATCCCCCACTACTATAATGGGATAACGATATGAAAGGAAAGTGACGAAATACATGTGAACACGTGTGAGATGACCTTATTACCGTCCTCCTTGTGAAACAAGTCACATCCTGTTTTGGTTCATACGTGAGAAAATGCAAGTTCATGTGTAATATGACCTAACACACAAGTGTACACATGTGCACGTGCACGATAAGAGCTAACAAGTCACAACCTGTTTTGACAGTGGTGGGAATAAGGCTAGAGATATGTACGAGTAGTCAAATTACTCCGGCAGACAACCCCTTTCCTATGGATAACTTATTTCCACTCAAAAATAAAATCTACTCACTCACACACACTTTTTCTAAACTAAACTGTCTTGCTGGCAGAGCTCACACAGTAGGTAAATGACAGAAATGCTTGGCTAACAGAAATACAATCATTTTCGGTTGTCTAATGTTACCAGCTAAACATTACGTGCTATAGTGGTGAGCACATGTGCCTCTTTCACTGGAGATCTTAACTCGATTTCTAGCTCTAAGGCCTAGAACGAATCAAACTAAGAAAAAAGGGTATGGTGACGCAGTGGTTAAACTGTTAGCCTTTCACTAAGGTAGACTAGGGTTTGATTTTTGGTTAATATGCATGTCATAAACAATCAAATAAAAGCAGAGATAATGTTTAAAACTGATTACACTTGTCTCTTTTCAAATTATTACTTAGATTACAAATACAAACGTGCACTGGGTTTGACATACAGTTAATGCTTCCTATCACATACCAGACTGTAAGAAAGCCAAACAAGCAAAAGGCGTAGGTAGAGCAGTGGTAAAATCGCTATGTGTAGAGAAATACCTAACGGTTTTATGAACTGGCAAAGGTATGTCGCATAAACAGTGCAGAATACAATCCAGCAACCATAATTTTTATCTCGTGGACAAGAGAAAACATATATATATAGAGAGATATATAGAAAGCTTGTGTGTGTGTGGGTAGCATTGGTTGTTTGGCCAGAGAAAATACGGTGAGGTAGGGTGGGGAGAGGGAGAATTAGCACTTATATATGAATGGAAAATAGATTTTTTTCAATCGTTTTGTTTTTCAAATGCAGTGGTAGATAGTCGTTTTTTGTAAAACATTCTTACTTGCAGTAGTAATAAGCCTCTATGGTTCCGCTAACACATAAATAGACTGTATTATTGCCATGGTCAAGAACTCACATTAAGATCATTTACAAAATCATAAAATGAAAAATAAAAATCTTGTTTTGGAAATATCGTTTTTCAACATACACACAAAATAAATATATAAAAAATTTGTAAACAGCAAAATGGAAAATCCATGTTTCCATATAGACAAAATTTAAAAACCTTAAACGGACATTTAAGAAAATATATGCAAATGGGAAATTGACAAATGTGTAAATATGAAAATGGAAAAATCCATGTTTCCATATCATGAAATTGAAAAACATTAAACTGTCATTTTAAAAAATGCAAATGGAAAATTGACAAATTGCAATGTGTGAAATGCGAAATTGAACAAATGGCTATCATTATTAAAAAAAAGAACATGGTGCTCTATGGTTGAGGTGTGAATCAAACCCTCTCTACTTATTTGGACCACTCGATACTGAGTAGACTAGTTTTAGTTGTCATACCACTTTTGAAAGTTTGTGTTAAATCTAGGAATTGAACCCAAGAGCTTGTAGGGGGGATCCAAGGTTATAATATGTTAAACAGATAGCCTTGAATGTAGGGTGTGGTAGTTATATAGAGATGAGACGTTTCGCTCGGGGCAGGGAGGCATGGAGATCTGCATCAAACCAGTCAAAAAACTGACCACTCAAACAACAACATGTAGAGCTCACCAAAATAATGTTGTGTAACGGTAAATGTTAGTCAACGAACAGTAATGCATTACTAAAACCCATGACACGATACCTAAGAGCTTTTCTAAAATTATTTTAAAATGCCTTTAACCCTATATTAAACACCCAGTTCACAAGACTCATAACTGCAATGTTATGGTCAAACAAAACAAAATCTATATTTCAAAACAAACAAGTGGTTTAGTCAATGTATACTGGAAAAAGTTTTATAAACACTCAAGTCCACAAAAGTAATTAAATTAGTAACTGTCAGGTTGACCGAGTGGTTATGGTGTTTGACTTCAGTTCAAATTTTCTGTACAAGAAAACAAGGGTTCGAATCCCTTACCTGATATAACTATTGCCTCAACATGACTTGACCACACTGTATTATTGTCTTTGACAAAAGTTCGATTTCTTCAATTTAATCTTAAAGTTAGCCCTTCTCAAATCTTCCAATAATTTCTTTAACTTTTCCAAGTGTTCATCTTTGTTTTCCGAGGTAAGCAATATGTCATCCACATAACGGATAGTGCAATCCTTTACTTCCTCTGACAGGTTGCGATCATGTGCTCTTATTAATGCGGATCCCGCGGTCTTCAAGTCAAACGGACATCTCTTGAAGCAATACGTTTGTTGATCGAACTGAAATCCAGTTAAGAGGCTGGTTTTCTCTTCAAATTCGAGATGATGATATGAAGAAGTCATGTCAATATTTGTGAAAATCTTCTTGCCTTTAAATTTTCTCAGTATTTCTTTTATGGGTGGTACCGAATCATTTTCTGGTATAATTTTTGCGTTCAAATTCCGGGCATCCAAACACACCCTTACTGAGCCATCCGGTTTACTCACAATTCCTAATGGACCAACATATGGTGTCGCTGTCTTTTCTATTACACCTGCATTACTCATCTCCTGCAGTGTTTTCTTTGTTTGTGTGTAATGTTTTTCTGCAACCGGGTATGGTTTTTGTCTGTACGGTGCCCAATCATTTACTTGAAATGCGTATTTAAAATTATGGATCTTTCCTGGCTTGGAATCAAATCCGTCCCTGTAATTTAACAGCAATTCCTTTAAATTTTCCTTGTTTTCGAGGGTAACTTTAGCTTCCTCTATTTTTCCTGACAGGTTGGTCTCGAACTTGGTTTCCATACTATCTTCCAGTTCTATGTTTAGGACTTCAAATACCTTCTCTATGTCCATACAAACTTCCTCGGTCATTTCTTCCACATGCCATACCTGTTCTTCTATTTTTGCATCCTGTTCCTGTAGATTAATGTTTTGCCCATCCACATCCTCTCTTTGAATCCTAATGCAATTTTGCGCTAGGTCTATTATGACCTTGTTCTCACGGATAAAATCAATACCCAATATAATATTGTATGGTAATTGATTTACCAGCAAAAAGCATTGTGAAATTTCAGTGTTACCCATGATCAAGTCAATGTACACCTAAAATTTGCATGTCAAAGATTTTTCAGGAATAATTCCCTTAATCTTCACGCTTGAGGTGGGAATTTTTAGTATACGACCTCTTGTTTCTAATTCATTTATGAGGTTTTGCGTTATTAAACTTATAGTTGATCCAGTATCTATTAATGCTCTGACCATTAATCCTTCTATCCTTAACACGATGATCGGTAATTCCCTTCTAATAGGTGGGATTCCTTCCACATCCTCTTTAATTAGCTCATCTGGTCTCGCTATCCAATTTACAATCTCAACCTCCTCCCAGCTCATGGTATGTTTCCATTTTTGATTATTTAAATTTGGAGTTTTTTTTATCTTGAGGGCTTCCTTTCCCCGCATTCTTCAACTGAGCTTGTAACTCCAAGCTTTGAGCTCCTTCCAGTCGGTCGGGTGATTTTCGGTTCTTCATTGCCTCACTCCAACAGACTCTTTGCATCTCATGTTCTTCTGTTCGTTCATTCATATAACGAAGACTTTCCTGATACCTTTCTTGAATTTCAGCCCAATATTCATCGTTTCTGTCCTCAGGTCTATAATTTTCCCATCTCTTTCTGTTGTCCTGCCTTTGATTATTATTATTATACGGTCGGTTTTCTTGTTGCCTATAACCCGTATTCCTGGGATTTCTTCCTCGATATCCTCCTCTATAGTATGGCTGTATTCCCCTAGACTCTTGATGTCCATATTCTCGACCCAATCCCTGAGTATTTGTACTAGTTGACTGATTTCTTGTCGAGGGTTTCTCTCTATCCTCTTGACTACTGGCCATGTGTACTTGTACAGTATGTCTTTGATGCCTGGGAGTAACGTGTGAAGTCGTCATGTCCAATTGACGTAATACGCTCTCCACTTCCACAGCACTTCTGGCTTTGGATGAGATTAACAACCTTTGTATCTCATATGGAAGTTGTCTTGCAATGGCGGCACACAGGTCGTTTTCAGCTGGGGCAATATCAAGTTCGCGGAATTTACACAGCTGAGCGGTGAAAAATTCTGAGTATTTAGTGGGGGCATTCGTACTATATTTCCTAGAGTACAGATCTAGCCTCAGATTTTCTTGTACATCTGCTGCCCAATATCGTTTCAGAAAAGCTTCTCTAAATCCTTCCACCGTGTCAAATGTATATCTGAAACTCCTGAACCAGGTGAGACAATCACCTGCCAACAGCTTCTCAATTGCTCTCAGTCTCCGATCTTGAGGAACTTTCATCTCATTCAAGTATTCAGCTACCTCCTTCAACCAATATTTAGGAGTAATCGACATATTATTACCCGTAAATTTCACCGGTCTATCCTCATTTGACTTGATAATGTTAATTATTTGTCCATTAGTTTGGTTCATATAAGGGGTTGACATCGCCATCGGATATCCTTGGTTCTTATAAGGGCTCTCCCCTCCTAAGTCCCTATCTTGATTAGTGCCTCGCTCATGGGGATCTACCCATCCTGTCTTCTGGAATTCATCCTGACTTTCAAATTCTAATTTTCTTTCTCTTCTGGCACTCTTTTCTTGAGACATGAGCTGAACTTCCATCTGACTGTTCTTATGTTCAGTCCTTTCCAACCGTGATCCAAATTCGTTCTGATATCTTTCCTGATTCTTTTTACTGCTTTCCACTTCTTGTTTGAGTTGGAATTTGTCTTCCCTGATACTATCCCTTATCTCAGCTAAATGTTCTTCTACCTCTTTCTTGATGATCATGACCTGTTTTTCTATAATTTCTGGCTTAACGTCACCTTTGGTATCTAAGTCTTCTCGTATCTCCTTTATCTTTTTCTCCATTTCTATTTGTCCTTTGTAGACTCTTTCCTGGATCTTGTTCATCTCTCCTCGGGCTTTTCCTTGTTCATCAAATATGATTGTTATGTCAGTCATAACCTTATCTATTTCGCCCTTTGTGGCTCCCATTTGTTTTGTTAATCCCTCTACGGTTTCCTGAATTCCAATAACCCCTTTATCTTCTCTATTTTTAAGAGTTGTTCATCACGATCCGTTTTCCGTTGCTCGCTTTCAACTTTAAGATTCCCTTCGTATTGACCTAACTTCGTGGTTATTTCCTCCTCATGCTTCCTCAACCAGTCATCCACCTGTCCCGTGAATGTATTAAACTGCAATTCCCTTCTGTTTGTATTGGTCTCACCTTGCCTCTTGGCATCATTCATTTCGGCCTGAACTTCCTTGACTTTTCCCTCAAGTTTTCCTACTTTTTCTTCAACCCCTTCGAATCTTTCTCCTAGCTTATTAAGACTACCTTTTATCTCATCCCGGGATATTTGACATAATTCCCTATTTGATCCTATCTGATCTATTAAATCTTTTCGCAACCCTTGGATCTGGGTTACAAGTTCCTCTTTACATTTGTCTACATTTTTTTACAAGTTTCTTCCATGTTACTTAATTTAGTTTCCATAGAACCAAATTTATTCTCTAAACATTTAAAATTATCTCGACATTCAGTTTGGGATTTTAAAGTACTTTCCTTCAAGCTTTTTATTTGGTCTTGCAATCCTGACTGAAGTACCCCGTTTTCCCTTTCAATTTTACTTGAGATTTCCCCTTTAAACTCTTTTAACTTAGTTTCCAACCCCGTGTCAAAACCTTGAAATTTTAAATCTATGTTTTCCTTTATATTTCCTTGGAGTTTATTTGATTCTTTTTTTATTTCCTCAATTTCAGCCTTCAGTACATCGTTATTTGTTTTACTGTCGGCTTTCAGGTCTTCCTTTGCAGCTCTCAACTGTTTTTCAATGTTTTCCCCATTTTCCGTTTTCATTTTATCTATCTCAGCCTTCAGTTCACTATTCATGTTTATAATGTCGATTTTGATAGGTTGTAAACTCTGATTTATGGATTCTAAATCCTTTTTATTTGCACTCTGTTGGCTGTCTAATTTATTGTCTATAGTTTTGAATCTATTTTCCATGGCCTCCAACTTTTCACTGCTATCTGCCTTTAAGGCCTTCAACTTTTCACTGCTATCTGCCTTTAAGGCCTTCAACTTTTCACTGCTGTCCGCCTTTAAGGCGTCCAAGAGTCTCTGCATTTCCTCACTCAATGACATCTTATTATCTTATAGAACACAGTGGGCTATTCTGTCCCATCGTCGGTTCATGCATGAGAGATGGTACTCTGAACGCTTGTTTCCCAATTTCCGAAATTCAACCTCAGTACGGGTGTTTACTGAAACGTACCCTTCTGGTATAATACTCATTACATCATCCACACCTTTATGGATGTGATTAAGAATTCAAAAATTTTGAAAGACCATATTTTTCAAAAAATGAAAATTTTTGATTTTTCAAGAAAAACTCGGGGTTTCCCTAGGAAAACTCAGCCCTACGTACTGGGCGCCATGATTTTGTTGTTAGGGGGGTTGTTAAGGGCTGCTCGGTGTGAGTTTCCAGGGACCCAATGCGGTCAGTTTAATTTATATTTTGTAGCTAATTCTATCACTATTTTTCTTTTACGTGATATGACCGTCTTAAGTGTTCCTCTGAACCTTTAATCCAAGCACATTATTTCTTTGCCCCCATGTGCCCATTCAACAATGAAATATGCAAATCACAGTTTGCCAGCAATGCTCAATCGGGAGTATCGGGGTTCATGCCTTGGTCTCCCACTCTGTGACCTACACACTTTGGATTAAATAGAGGATACACTTCCAAAAATAAACCAAAAATCAACTCCTACTATTAAAACATTTAATTATCCAAATATATGGCGCTACAAAAATGTAAACAAATAAAATACTGACCTTTCACTCCATACTTGTTCAAAGTTGAACAAGGAATTCATATTAAACCATTATAAAATCATAATAATTGGTTTTCCATAAACCAACGAACTTCCACTAAGTTTCACTTCCATATGGTGTCCTTTTAAATTCTTAAAAAATCAAGAGCTCCAAACGGCTCGGTAATGTTTATCTACACTGTGTTATCACTTTAATACACATCCATTATTATTTACATGAGTATATCTTTTAATCATAAATATCAAATTTACCAAAGTATTGTTAATCATCACTTAATTTTGGGCTTTCACAATGTTCATATGTTACCATCCCTCTCTCTCAAGTCATCTACCCACTACTGTGATTGGGAAAAACTTGCGTACTCCCGAGCTACAAAAGACTACTGAACAAGTCAAAATTAAGATCACTCCCGGAATCTAATGTCTTCAATAGAACTCGTGAATCACTGCATCATATAATCATTAAGTTAGGGATTTATCATTATTTGTCTTAAAAGACCATTATATTATAAGAAATCAACGATCTGAACTCTGCAAGCGATAATTATTTATATAAAGGGACCTCGGTTCCAAGACCGGGTCGTTAAAACAAACTCTAAACACTTCTGTGTATTATAACTCAAACAGACCGTTTCCCGACCTACCACAATACATCGACGGGTGAGGTTCTATCCTTGACTACTTAGCGTGATTTATTGCAGGGAGACAGAGAGTCCCCAGTCTCGCTGCTACAAGAGACTGGCTACCATCAGCTTTCATACAGCTGTTCAAATGTAATTCTCTGACAGACAAGGCTTCTAATATTGATTCTTAAAACAACATATTTAGGTTCAACAGACCTCTTCTCTTGGCTTCGGTATATAATAATTATGAAGTATCCTCATTGGCGGGTAAGAAAAATTCAATAATACAACCAATATTTAGGGACTTCAACACGGACGACTCTGAGTTCGATCCTTTCAAATGCCTCGGGAGCACTTTCCCAAATTAGAGGACCTATACATTTGCGACTTAGGGCAGGCCTTGCCTTATACCAGCGCTCATAATACAACATAACAGCACCCTTATTACCATACAACATACAATGCCTCGTGATCACTGTCACAACTTTTGAGGACTTACCATAGTTCAATTACCGCGACCAACTGCCCCTCATAATTAGTTTTACCGAGCATTTAAACGCATTCCTAGCGTGATAAATTACTTCAATGCGCTACATGGCGCTTATACTTCAATTAGCCAAGTTGCCTTCAAAGAATTAATAAAACAAAATCAACGTTTGATCTACATCTCAAATATATATTACTCTTCTCCCTTGACAAAAATCATTTTTACCATAAGGACATGTATTCATAACATGTATTAATTCATCTAAAGGAGCTCGGAAGCTACTACTTTCAATATAATATTCATTCATTTATATCATTATTATTATTATTATTATTATTATTATTATTACGCTTGCTTTCTCATATTTTTATCATTTATCAATTACTCTGATATTTTACTGAATACATTCCCCAAGGGATTCATTTACATTTCACATATTTATTATCTTTTTTCAAATTAATCGTTCAGATTCTTTTACTTGTTATTCAACATCCCTACTCTCTCTCTCATGAGTATTATACGCAAATCCTCCCAAACACATATCATAATGAAATAGTTACTCACATGACTGTACGGTCAGCGACCGAATCCTCCAGCGATGGAACATGTTTGCCCACTCAATGCTTTTTAAGCCATTTCCATAGATACACTTACACTCAATGGCACTTCTTTAACAACACATAAAATATTTACCTTAATCCCTTGGAATACAATGAATATCATTTTGTATTCGTTTCACTTAACAAACTATAAATTCACAAAAAATATTACACTCACAAATTTTCACTATATTTACATTACATAACCATTTTATCACTTGGGCGTTAATTATTCGCCTTACACACGTGATTTCTTTTCTTTCCCGTTTCCAAGGGTGGCATTTATAGAACTTCGGCTTCGTAATCTGACGAGATGATGGAAAGTCTCGATTGAACTACACCTCACTAGAACGGCTGATCTTCAAATCCGGGGTTTGACTATCGGCTTCTATACTTTAACTGCACGATGTCGTTTTCTTACTAGACGCTCACTAGTTCGTCTAGATAAGAGTCTGCCTTTAATGTATTACTATGACGGCCGCTTGAATAGTTTATCGGTGACCTAGTATTTTCCTTGCCTTAATTGCTAATACTTTAATTCGTAGCTTCTTGGAGTTCTCCCAAACGCTTACTGTTCATTTGTCTATCTTAGACAAAGCCTGGAACTACAATTCCTAACTTTTATCGTCCTGCGCTCTAGTCCCTATCTTTTCCGGAACACTAGGCGTTACTTATTTCGTTCTACCCTGATCGGGTTCCTTAACGTCGATAGAACTGTTTATTTCACTTCCTTGGGTACTTCGAAACCTTATGATGCTTTGTTTTCTTTAACTGACCTATAATTCGAGTACCTATCACCTGTTATTTCTTCAAGTTCACAGCCTAACTTTGACTGTACTACTGAACTTTAACGATAAAGTCTGAAGCTTGCCGATATTAATCCTATACTAGGATTCGAATATGTCTCCACACGGCGATACTAATGACGATACTACTCGGCCACTCCCATACGGGGTGCTCGTTAGTGATACAGCGTATCACGACCTCTCAAGGTCTGGTAAAGACTGCATGCCTCTGTTGGCTCTGCCAAGGTTTTTATACAAATCGGCTGCAAAAAGATAAAATCCGCGTCTTCTCCAGCACTAACTTTTGAAGTAATTGTCGTATAGTTTTGAAAAATATATCTCTGGAACGCTCTTGTTCTAAACGTCAACTGGTTTCTTTGATCATAAAAATCGATCGCACAATTCCAAGATATTAAATAATTTTGCTCTTCAGATACGTGGATGTTGCGGTTTATTTTTCTATTCCTACCAACTCTGGTCTCGGGGAAATTTTAATTACGTCATGCTGCGTCTGCACTTCTTTCCTGAGCAAATATTATAAACTGTTTCCCCACACAAAATTCTCTCTTCCAAAATGATCAACCATGATGTGTTTCTTTCATTAATTAGATACTCGCAAATGGCTTATTTCTAATTATTTCTCTTCTTGCGCAATTGCGAGGTTGTCATTTTTTGCTGCGTAAGGTCTATTTCCAAAACCTCTTCTCTCTTACACGCAGCGGAAAGTTTTTATCGTTCTATTAATAATCATGAGTCGGCTCCTTATCAATGCGTCATGCATGATATCATGTACGCATGACTAGTGTTCACCTATTCTTGCGCCACGCTATAGCAGCCTACTCCAAAATCTTTCCAAGTCATTCTAAAGACTGTAACTTTTCCTCTCTTCTTTTGCCAATAATTATGGATTCGACGCTTGAACCAACCGCACATGGGTTCAGTATGGGACATAGCTTTGCCAGTGCGTAGAACCGCTAAGTAATCGTCTAGATAGATAGATAGATAGATAATGCCTTTACCACTGCCCTACCTACACCCTTTGCTCTTTTGGCTTCCTTACAGTCTAGTGTGCGATAAACATACATTTTCGAAGCCAAACCTACGAATTCCGTCATAATGGAATCACCGCATTCATCTTTTAAAACGCCCATTCCTTCTTGTTTCTTATGGGCAGCTGAAACATGTTGTCAGCGCTATACGAAGAGGTGTCGAACCAGCCACTATGCTGTCTCATGACGTCATAGGGTTGCAGTGGCGAATGTGGTAAATGAATGAGTCCGTATCCATATACAAAAGAGATACGTCCTCAAAATGGTGTTTGGCAAACTCATAGTGGAATCGATACATGACCGATTTGGAAAATTCTAAAATGACTTGGCCCATGTAAATGGGCTTATCCATGGTCACGCTGGTCCTACTCATTTCAATAGTCGATAATGTTGATCGATTTGAAATTAGCTTGGCAATATACCGCCGGGCACCCCACTGCCCCTCCCAGACATTCACCAATTTAATGTCACGGTATTTGCGGACATTCTCCATAGACTTGCCATAGATGCAGGTGTTCATTAATTTAAAAAAAACTGCTGTGTTGCCATTTGTCGGTGCTCTGTGTTGAGTCGCATGTATGCCTCGAGCCATGGTTTTTGAGCAAAGGAAATACCCCTATTGATTTTCTTCAACACCAAGCCTTGGGTGAGGCATTGCACCAACATATGGATATGCAGCACATACCGATTTTTGTTGTAAAGTGTGCCCATGAGTTTTTCAATTTTCACTTTACTGTCAGGGGGAACCATTTGCTCAAGGCAGAATGGGAATTCGGCATGTTCATCATACAAGGATGAGAGATATTCAATATCCACTTCTAGCACATATCCACGGCCTGTTTCTTGACTAGCCTTGATTACATCAAATTCTGACACTTGTTTGTCTGTCAGCCAAGCAAACTTCCCATAGTACAAAGGCTGACTCATGGCGTAGCCGTACAAATTATTTACGTCATAGTACATTAAGTACGATTCTGGTTTGTCTGGTGAATAATCAGGCATGTAGACATTGTTCGCTTCGGCATGGCGTTGGTTAAGCGACACAGAGCCGCCAAGAATGCCCTTTTCAAAAAATAGAACCATGTCTACGTCAGTGAGTAAATCCAATTCCACTTGAGTGTATTTCAAAGCGGCATCAAACGAGAGCCCAGGACTCGTATAATAGTGAGCCGGGTCAAGACCGTAAATGTGCTGACACAAGTAACGAAATTTTTCAAACACATCGGTGAGCAGCAATACATCCAGTTTTAGGTAATGCATAGCATATTCACTCAGCGTCTTGGTATCAAACACTCGCCAAACGTGACATGCATGTGCATAGTCTTCATCGGAAACGGTACTGCGTGTTATTTTCGAGTAAAATTTCTCTTGTGGTGGGAGTTTCTTTTGCTTTAACACGTCCCAGCTGTTGCAGAAATCATACGGGAATATACCTTTACGAATGCACAATTGAAATTGCTCAGGATCATTAAAATGCATTCTAGTATTTTTTAATTCATCCTCATTCAAGCCATTCACAAGACTGTCTAGCGAGGATACCATAAACTTAAAGGAATCCAAAAATCGAATGCTAAAGATGCTCAACCGCCATGTCAGGGCTGTAAAACGCTCATGGTTTTGGGGAATAATGGTGAACGAGCCCTTGTTGACATGACCCAATTCACGAATCAAAAACTGAATGTCATAATTTGCCAGATTGTGGAAAAAGACACTGATGAAGCGAGGAGCTGGAAAGTTTAAATTACATTTACTATGCGCAGCTCCACGAAACTCTCCCGTAAAGTGCGACTGGTCACGAACGGTGTCTTCAGCACTGATCAGTGGCTTTTCGCAAATATGGCATTTCGTGGCATGCTCATACTGCTGCTGCTGTTCTGGAGTTAGGCTCATGGGTATTGGGTGGTCCATTAATTCTTGTACATGGTCGGCCAACTTAACAAGTTCATCCAAAAACCATCTGGCACAATCTGGCCCCTCACGGGATTTGTAAACGGATTGCGTGGGGTCGTAGGCACACACCACATTAAATCCTATGGCAAAGGGTTTATGTTTTTGAATGGGTGTGGTTGAGCTAATGGTGGGATCTTGTTCACATCCCGCCATGGGTGTAGTGAGAGCTTCGAAATCTGCATACACCACATAGGGGACAGTGTCACGGTTGTGAATGTCCTTGAACTTTAACACAGCCTTGTCCCCTTGTGGCAATATCAATCTCACCACTTCCTGAGAAACGCAATCTACCCTATGATGTTCTAAAAGCGTAGGGGTTGTAAAATATTGCAGGCAACGATCACAAATATGTGTTTTATGTCCATGCTTAGACGTTTGACTGCTTAGCAATCTACTCAGGCTTTTAATGAGGCAATAGTGATTCACTTCTCCGTAAGACAGATATAAAAGGTGAATGTGGTGTCGTTTCGGTTCTTTTGTGGCATAAAGAGGACCCACAATCTCATCACCGTCAAGGCCATAGACCCTGAACGAAAAGTCCTGGTTATCTTGTTCAAACCTATGGATCTCGGTTAAGTCCATAGGGAACGACCCTCGAGTTAAATTTAAAGTTTTTTTCAATTCATCAAACTTGGCCTTGTACTTTCCTGGTCTGTAACAATGCTGTTGTACTGGCTGCAAATATCCAGCCACACACCACAGGAAGCAATCATTGTCATGATTCTTTATATTCACCACAGCCTTTTTCGATGCCATTGCTGGTGGTGTTTTAATATAGCTAGACCCAGCATTCAACGGGTAGAAATGACAAATGTTGATTTGTAGATGATGAATTTGGTTTAACGCTAAACCACTGGGTCCTTGTTGCAGTTTATCAAATGTGATAGCAAGGCATTTATCACGTTGGATTGATACCACTCGTTCAGATTATCGGCTATCAAAAGCTCTTGCATTTTACTGCCAATATAAAATGTTTTTTATGCTCACCGTCCTTGTTTTTTTATATGTAATCGCACACGAGTTGTGTATTGACCTTTAAAGCCAAATGCATCTTTGCGCTGTACACATTTATTTTTTAAAAATTTCAAAACAAGTTTCGACGAAGTTTTTGGGATTAAACTCTCACTAACATTCACCACGCGTCCAGAGCTGACACGTGACTTGAAACAGGACTCAAGGGGCTCCCAAGTTAAGCTATCGCTAGCAGTGGCAAAATGCACCATTTTTATAAAAAAAACAATCTCACCCAAGTTTCCAGCCGCAGACTGTCTGGTAAACACCGGTCCCAAACACACAGCAGTGGTTGTAGTGGTCAAGCGTTTTCCAACACTCAAAAAAAAAGAAATAAAATAAACCACCATGAGTATATCCATTCCAAATAGCATCTTTCATAAACAAAAAATAAATAAAATAAAACATAAAAAAACAGGTTTTATATATATCATTTTCAAAAAAAATCTTACCTTGCTTTGTAAAATCCCTGCTTTTCCCTTTTCCTAGGCTTCAGTGGAATGGGGTTTCTCTCTCCCACAACAGGTATATAGATTATCTAAAACAAACAAAATAAGAAACAATTCATCAATCAAATGGTAAACCAATAATCATTTAATTATTGATTAGCATAAAATAAACTAAACAGTGTTATTCCAACACTTAACTCAAATATATAATGTATCCAATAGGGTCACTAATTAGAGTTCAGCACACGAATGCAATTACTTTTATACACATAAGACATTGCCAATGTTTACACTGCAACGTTTAAAACAGTAATGACTGACTGTGTGTCATAACATGATCAACTCTCTAATACCCCCTGCCCTCCTCTCCTCGTCCAGCCCCTCGCCTTGTGTCCCTCTTGCCACAGCTGTTAACATCGCTCTTGCCCTACAATTGGCTATGGCAATGGCAGGGGGAGGAGTTATACTCGCTTACTGCATTATTTCTCTGACGTCGTTGCGATATTGTTCGACCTCCAAGTGACCTCTACGTCACTGTAACTTTCCATTGGCCTGTTGTCCCGTCTGCTTACGTTCCTGAATCGCGATAACATGTTACATCCTGTCACCCAGCCAGCCAGGCTCCAAGCTGGCCTCTCGAGCAGATATTCTGTTTTCCCATTCTGGCTACCAGTCAGACATAGAATAAGGAAGTTCTGTTGTTAACAACTTCCCCTCATACCCTTATGAATTTTGTCTGGTTACTGGTCAGTGTTTACCAACATGGTTTAACGATCGTCATGAGGGCTTTTTGAAATATTCGCCTTCATCATCTGTCATAGGAAAAAAATATCGAAAAGCGACCCCTCGTTTTGCCATACATCGCCCCGTCGAAATAGCAATTTCCCGTATCCACCCTGGCCAATCATAGCCTCGTTGTAACATACGTCAAGCGCTACAGGCTCTCTGTCTACAAACACGCTTTTATTAAAAATAAATAAAAATTAAAAATAAAAATATTAAAATGCATAGTTTTTTATCCTAGAGACTTGACATTTATTTTTCTGATATAGGAGATAGGGACCTTTCATTTATCTCAAACAAACTTATTTGTCAACGTGTTAGTTTCCAAAATAGTAAAAATTCAAAATTTCAGTGTTTTCAAAAAGTCTCAAAATATAAAAAAGTTTTATTATAAAAATAAAGGTCATAGAGACCATTGGTTTGAACTATGGCACAACATTCTATCATGTTTGGATTTCAAACTATCGCCTACTTTCGAAAACAGAATTTTTCAAAATTTTTTTCAAAAATATAACGAGTGGTCTATAGGAAAGATGATGTCAGCTCGAGTCCAACGACACCTCATTTTTTATAATCCGACCATCCGTTCGCCAATGATCTCCAATGTTCGCGAGAAAGTAGGCTATCATTTTGTTTTTCCTCCTACACCCTTGAAACTTGCTGCCCAGCTAGAGGGCATACCCACCTTTCATTAACGTCAAACAAACTATTTTCCAATCCACCGTTTCCAAAATAGCGCCATTCCAAAAAACAAACATTTTCAATTTTTTAAATACCAACACACATGCTTAGCCAAGTGAACGTCATCCCAACGCCAACAATACCTCGCTCGTTAAAATCCGACCACGCGTTCGGGAAATATCGCCCAAAGTTTATATGAAAGTAAGGGGCGACTCAGAACCTACAACACCCCACTACTGCATAGTTTTAGTCCTAGAGGCTTGAAAATTATTTTGGGGGTAGAGGGGGTCAGGGCGATTCATTTATGTCAAACAAATTTTTTTGTAAACTCTTTAGTTTCCAAAACATAAAAATTTCAAAATTGAACTTTTTTTCAAAAAAATGTAAAAAATAAAAACGTTTTATTATAAACAATAAAGGACATAGAGACCGTTCGTTTAAGCTATTGCACAACATTCTATCATGTTTGGTTTTCAAACTATCACCTACTTTCGGAAACAAAAATTTTCTAATTAAAAAAAATATATCATACAGGGTCCATAGCAAAGAGGACGTCAGCTAGAGTCGAACGACACCTCATTTGTTAAAATCCGACCATGGGTTGGCCAGATATTAATTACTTAATATGAACGCCGCCTGAGCAACGCCGGGTGGCTTAGAATCGGCATCACTCCCCTACTTTGGACATTCAGCTATAACGGATAACACTAATGCCTGAAGTGAATCAATGATTTTGTTGTTGTTATTGTATATATTATGTATATAATTTCCTTGCCATGCGCTAATAATAATACTCGTGTCTTAATTATTGCCACTATAGGCTCGTTGCATAATGTACTATTACGTGCTAAAAGCACATATATATGATAACATCAAAATGTTAAACCTGTCTTGGCCAGAGAATCACTAACAGAAGTTTGTACACTATTGTGTTTTTTGTACTAAGATAAGGTAAGTAATTAAAACTCGCGCTCGGCTTCAATTTCCGGCAGATGACGTAGTACAGCTGCAGGCTTGACGTTGATAGATGAACTGCGGCAATAAAAACAAGGCTATTGCCGCTCGAGGCCTGATGGCAGTGGTCGAGTCAAGTCAATGTTGCTCTTCTTCTCTTTCACTTCAATTATCAATATCGACACGTGGGGCCGAACAATCACAAACCTGAATACAAGATATACTAAGTCCCCAGGCGGGTTTGGCGGCGTATTTGGTAGCATGCTGAACTTCTATACCCAAGGTCACGGGTTCAATCACAGCCGAAATCGTCGAATTTTTAAGAGCATTAAAAATCCCTCAGTTTTCTTTCCTTCGGAAAGAAAGTAAAGCCGACGGTCCCATGTCATCGATTTATGGCATGATAAAGAACCTTCCACTAAGTACACTTGTGTGAAGCCAACATTTGTAGGTTAGGTCTGATTAATGCTTGTTTGTTTGTCTTTCTTTTATTTATACATATCACCTCGTGTCACTGAACTGAACCTAATTTTACGCACATTTTGGAATACTGCGAGTAACACTGTCCACTAGAAATTTGAACAGCCCTCTCCATTCCCTATATTTAGGCCCTTTGCCTTATGGGCTAAATATCGTACTGCGCTATGTGGCAAAAAATGACACTACTGCTCCCTAAGGAGTTCGTGACAGCCGAAGTATTCCGAAGTGCTCCGATTATTTTCCTAGAGCGCTAAGCGGCAAAGGACGATACTAATGTATTGATCTCTACATTTCTAACAACCAATGAGGTATAGGCAGCGTCGGTTTTCTATTTATAGCCACCAACTCGTTTCATTTTGAATGGCCATCATAAATAAAATATAACGAGTTAGTTAATCGGAAAAGTAGACCCAAGAGGGTGGAAATAGGGGGCCTTTTTTCGAAAAATTGAAATATCACAAACATTTCTCAGTATGAGAAAAATCGAATCCATTCAAAGTTCTTACTATTCGTAGAATAAGGGTCAACTCCTATCTCAGTAAAGATTTTTGATAGCAGCAATCATTGATCCAAGAGGTGGAAAAATGGGGTTTTCAGGGAACAAAATCATACCTCCCATAATAGTCACGGGAGCCTCCGTGGCTTAGGCGGCAGCACGCCGGCCTCTCAACGCTGGGTCCGTGGTTCAAATCCCGGTCACTCCATTTGAGATTTTTGCTGGACAAAGTGGAGGCAGACAGGTTTTTCTCCGGGTACTCCGGTTTTCCCTGTCACAATTTCATTTAAGCAACACTCTCCCCTATCATTTCATTTCATCTGTCATTTATTTAATCATTGCCCCAGGGGAGTACGACAGGCTTCGGCAGCTGGCACAGTTCACATCCTCGCCGCTAGATGGGGGGGGGGGGCTTCATTCATTCCATTCCCTGACCCGGTCGGTTGACTGGAAGCAGGCTGTGGATTTTAATTTTCTTAATAGGCACGATATTCTTCTTCTTCTTCTTATCCCATGTTCCTTTAAGCGTCGGGGAAGCCTCGTTCTGTCTATCTCTGCCACTCCGATCTATTTTCGTTGCAGTCGTGTAGATCTGTCCAATCCGAGGCTACTGTTGTTTCTTTAAATCATTTCTACCCCCACATGGGTTTTTTGGGTTGCCTTCTCAGCCTTCTTATTTATGTCCCCAAGAGACAGGGTGGCCCAGTTATACCCCCAGGCCCCAGGTACCCATTTTCGTCGCCTCTTACGACACGCATGGGCTACGGCGGGACAATTCTAAACCCCGGTCACCACACGGGGGGGGGGGGGGGGAGGGGGCACGATATTATAACCGTTAAAATGGTCAATACTAAAATTATTTATCGAAACTAAAGGATTTTTGATACGACCCACCTTTAAGCCAAAGGATGAACAAAGTATTTTTTGAATAATATGACGATGAAGCTTCTCGTATGCTAAACCTTTGTATGTATACAACGATTGAATCGGCCGGAGTTAAAATGTATTAAGTCAGTTTGCACTACTTTTCAGGAGACAGGCCGTCATTGACAGAATAGAACTTAACGAACACACTATATTAGTCATCTATGATTTTAAGCAACTATTCAGGTTATATTTTGTTAGTGATATCAATGTTAATTCAATAAATATATTTTTCAAATCAATTTTGGAAACGTGACTTAATGCTTTCAGCTCCGTGGTCTGTATATTACGGCATAAAGCCATCCAGAATGAATATTTCACATGATATTTTATTTTAAATTGGATTTGTAACAGACAATAAAACACCTTAACACTGTACAAATGTAATTTACAGTACAATATCACCAAATCACGCGGGAATCTTGCAGTGCGGCCAATATTAAGTACGGAATACAGCGCTGAAACGCAGGAAGTCATTGACTTTTCTCCTCTGATAGCACTACATGTAGCAGTGGTTTCTGGTTTAAACAGAAGGCTGACTTAATTATTTCCTGTGACGTTCCAAGGCGCATGGGTCAATACTTCAGTTCGGAATACTAATTGTTTAAAACATGACCATTTATGACTTTATGCTATTCAGCTCCGCCCGATACAATTGGCAAATTACGGAATTCAAAATACTTTTCTTTGTCCAATGAAATATGCCTCCATCTTCCGCTGTGCCATATAATACAAGGAGATGAAGGTCTGATCAGGTTATTTCACTTGGTGTGTAGGATTTATGAGACAGGTGAGGTACCCCCTGATTTCAAGAAGAATGTTATTATCCCTATGCCAAAGAAAGTGGGAGCTGGCAGATGTGAAGATTACCGTACAATCAGCTTGATTACTCGTGCTTCAAAGATCCTGCCTAGAATAATTTACAAGAGGATGGAAAGCCAGATAGAAACGGAGTTGGGTGAAGACCAGTTTAGTTTCAGGAGAATTGTAGGAACAAGGGAAGCTGTACTAAGTCTCAGGCTGATTTTGGAAGGTAGAATAAGGAAATATAAGAGAACGTTCAAGGCATTTGTAGACTTAGAAAAGGCTTTCGATAACGTTGATTGGACTAAATTGTTTGACATTTTGAAATCTATTGGCATAAAGTAAAGGGATAGGAGGGTGATATACAATCTATACAGAAACCAGACAGCAGTCATTCGAGCTGAAGGACATGAGAGAGAAGCTGGTATTCAGAAAGGTGTAAGGCAAGGCTGCAACTTATCACCCATACTTTTCAATCTTTACATTGAACAAGCAATGAAGGAAATTGGAGAAAAATTTAAAGTGGGAGTGAAGATTCAAGGAGAAATAATTTCAACTCTGAGATTTGCTGATGACATCCTCATCTTGGCCGACAAGCCTGAGGATTTGAATGAGTTTTTGAATGGTATGGACTCCGTCTTACGGAAGGAATTCATGATGAAAATTAATAAATGTAAAACAAAAATACTGGAATGCAGCCGAAATAAATCAGAAACCTCTATGGAGATCAAATTGGCAGGTGAAAAGCTGAAGGAAGTAGGAGACTTCTGTTACTTAGGAAGCAAAATAACCAGTGATGGACGAAGCAAAGAGGATATAAAAGGTAGGTTGGCTCAGGCAAGGAAAGCATATCTACAAAAAAGGAATCTGTTGACATCGAATATAGATTTAGGTATTAGGAAGTCATTTTTGAAAGCCTTTGTCTGGAGCGTGGCGCTCTATGGAAGTGAAACTTGGACTATTTGTGCAGCAGAAAAGAGGAGAATTGATGCATTTGAAATGTGGTGTTACAGGAGAATGATGAAGATCAGATGGGTAGATAGGGTTACAAACGAAGAGGTATTAAAACGAGTGGGAGAGGAGAGATGTTTCTGGTGACTGCTAATGAAGAGAAGAGATAGGTTGGTAGGACACATACTAAGACACCCAGGAATAGCAAGCTTAGTTATGGAAGGAAGGTTTGAGGACAAGAACTGTAGGGGTAGACCAAGGTTAGAATATGTTAAACAGATTACCTCGTATGTAGAGTGTGGTAGCTTTGTAGAGATGAAACAATTAGCCCAGGGCAGAGAGGCATGGATAGCTGCATCAAACCAGTCAATAGACTGAAGACTCAAACAACATAATACAAGGTCATCGAGAAAGGTTGCAGTAATTTCAAAAAATCACATCTCCCGTTTTGACTGAGATAAATTAATAATACGACCTGAAAACTAATCAGGAACTCATCGAGTTTTAGTTTTAGATGTTACTGTACTCCTCCCGTGACCTCCAGTCGATGCGCAAAAAGAGTGCTCGAAAGGAAGCTGTCATGCCACTGTTTCAGTAGACAGTGTGATTGCAATGGCGACACTTCAGCATAAAGCACAATGTGTGATGTGGTTAGTGGAGTTTAAATCTGTTATAACTGTTCAGCTCACTTTCCGACGTGGTTATGGTAGGAATGGCCCTCACTCTCTGAACGCAAGATTCCCTGATCGTTGGATTGGTAGGCCCGGTCCTATCCAATGGCCTCCTAGTAGCCCTGACTTGACACCCCTAGACTACTTTTATGGGGATACGTAAAAACATCGTATTCAGTGAACCAGTCAGAGATCTGCAACACTTCACCACTGCTGTCGCCTGAGATCATCCAGCGCACTTGGGCCGTAATCGACTATCGAATGGATGTTTGCAGAGCCACCAAGGGAGCGCACATAGAAACATTACTATAAAGTATAAAATACTTTTTGAGTTGGTGAATTTAACAAAATAATACTCGTTTTAATATCTCAAATAGAACCTGAGCTATGATATTTCGAAATTGCTGCAACCTTGTACATGTCACCACAATGCATTAGCTATTACCTAGGTATATGTCAAAAAATGCGAGTCATAATATTAAAACTACCGTGACATTTTTGTTTTTAATTAAGAAAATGATTCCGAGTCTAATCCTATCGCCTGGAACTATTTTTTTCATTAGATTCAAATGTTAACTCAGGTAGTTAAACGCAATTAGAACTCCCATTACGCAATGCGAACATTATTTTGTTAATTCAGTGTAAGTATTGGATGTAAAATGCAGTATGGAATAGGTTATTAGTTAGTAAAGGGAAGTTACCCACGGATTAAATTGGCGCTGGTGTGCACTTAACCTTTTCCATCACCTCACGTCGTGTTGCTAACTTGATCACGGCAAATGACTGCCACTAACGCAATTTCCACTACCCCCACCTCCCCTGTTAATTGATCCATTGACCGCCCTAACTCTCTGTGTAAAGCTCACATCATTGGTTGACATTCTCATATCGTATTGCGAGCCTGGAGCACACTTGGTCATATCTCACCTCAACTATTAAATAGGAAGTTATTTAATATTGGACATCACGGTCAAGTTATTAAAATATTCTAGATTTTGTCATGGATAGGTTTTAGGACTGCGTGGACACAGTGGTTAACATGGAAACAAGTGTTCGTCATCTAGGTCCCCTATATGGTTACCATGGCAACAAGATCTCCTATATGGTTACCATGGCAACACGTGATCGTCATCTAGATCTCCTTTATGGTTACCATGGCAACAAGTGTTCCTCATCTAGGTCTCCTTTATGGTTACCATGGCAACAAGTGTTCCTCATCTAGGTCTCCTTTATGGTTACCATGGCAACAAGATCTCCTATATGGTTACCGTGGCAACACGTGATCGTCATCTAGATCTCCTTTATGGTTACCATGGCAACAAGATCTCCTATATGGTTACCGTGGCAACTTGTGATCGTCATCTAGATCTCCTTTATGGTTACCATGGCAACAAGATCTCCTATATGGTTACCGTGGCAACAAGTGTTCGTCGTCTAGGTCTCATTTATGTTTACCATGACAACAAGTGTTCGCCATCTAGGTCTCCTTTATGGTTACCATGACAACAAGTGTTCCTCATCTAGGTCTCCTTTATGGTTACCATGGCAACAAGATCTCCTATATGGTTACCATGGCAACACGTGATCGTCATCTAGATCTCCTTTATGGTTACCATGGCAACAAGTGTTCCTCATCCAAGTCTCCTTTATGGTTACCATGGCAACAAAATCTCCTATATGGTTACCATGGCAAGAAGATCTCCTATATGGTTACCGTGGCAACACGGGATCGTCATATAGATCTCCTTTATGGTTACCATGGCAACAAGTGTTCGTCATCTTGGTCTCCTACATGGTTACCATGGCAACACGTGATCGTCACCTAGATCTCCTTTATGGTTACCATGACAACAAGTGTTCGTCGTCTAGGTCTCATTTATGTTTACCATGACAACAAGTGTTCGTCATCTAGGTCTCCTTTATGGTTACCATGGCAACATGTGTTCGTCATCTAGGTCTCCTTTATGGTTACCATGGCAACATGTGTTCGTCTTCTAGGTCTCCTTTATGGTTACCATGGCAACAAGTGTTCGTCATCTAGGTCTCCTTTATGGTTACCATGGCAACAACTGTTCGCCATCTTGGTATCCTTTATGGTTTCCATGGCAACAAGTGTTTGTAATCTAGATCTCCTTTATGGTTACCATGGTAACAAGTGTTCGTCACCTAGGTCTTCTTTATGGTTACCATGGCAGCAAGTGTTCGTCATCTAGGTCTCCCTTATGGTTACCATGGCAACAAGTGCTCGTCATCTACTTCAGTATTTATTTATTTATTTATTTATTTATTTATTTATCGTATGGCTTTTAGCGCCGGGAGTGTCCGAGGACATGTTCGGCTCGCCTGAGTCTGTAGCTGCTTCCAACTTCCTAAAGGGTGACCTACAAGTTCCGTCCAATTTCAAGTAGTTCCAACTTTCGCCACCAGATATCAAAGATACCTAGTGGTGAATGTTGGAACTTTGATAGAGCGTTCTGACGAAATCTAACCTAACAAATTTTGCTTTACACAAGTTTAGTCTGTGAAAGGATCTTTTACATGCCATAAATCTATGACATGGGACCGCCGGCTTTACATCACCTCCGAAGGAAGGCATAATGAAGGATTTTTAACGCTCTTAAAAATCCGACGACTTCGGCCGGGTTTGAACCCGCTATCTTGGGCATATCAATTCAGCATGCTACCGACTACGCCACCGATGCCGCTTATCTACTTCAGTAGAGACATATTATGTTTGTTGTTGAGCGTAAACTCTTTCGACTGGTTTGCTGCAGATCTCTTAGCATCCGTGTCCTGAGCTAATCATTTCATCTGTACATAGCTAGCACACCATACATCCGAGGCAATCTGTTTATCATATTCAAACCTTGATCAACCCCTACAGTTCTTGTCCTCAACCCTTCCATCCATATCTATCTTTGCTCTTCCTGCGAGTCTAAGTATGTGTCCTACCAACCTATCTCTTCTCTTCATTAGCAGTCGCCAGAAACATCTCTTTTCACCCATTCGTCTTAATACCTCTTCATTTGTAACACTATCTACCCATCTGATATTTATCATTCTCCTGTAACACCACATTTCAAACGCTTTAATTCTCCTCTTTTCTGCTGCGCCAACCGTCTAAATTTCACTTCCATAGAGCGCCACGCTCCAGACAATGGTTTTCAAGAATGACTTCCTAATACCTAAATCTATATTCGATCTCAACAAATTTATTTTCTGTAAAAATGCCTTCCTGCCTGAGGAGACCTATGTACATTTTATAACCTCTTTGCTTCATCCATCACTCTGGTTATTTTGCTTCTTAAGTGAATAAGGGCAATTTTCGTCTGCAATCCATTATATTTGTTTTACATTTACTAATTTTCATCATGAATTCTTTCCTGAAGATGGAGCCAATATCATTTAAAAACTCATTCAAATCCTCTGGTGTGTTGGCTAAGATGACGATGTCATCAGCAAATCTCAGAGTTGAAATTATTTCTCCTTGAATCCTTACTCCTACTTTGAATTTTTCTCCTGATTTCCTTAATTGCTTGGTCAATGCATAGATTGATAGTTTGCAGCCTTGCCTTACTCTTTTCGGAATGTCAGCTTCTCCGTCATGACTTTCGGTTCAAATAACTCCAGTCTGTTTCTTGTTCAGATTGTAAAAATCACCATCCTATACGTTGATACAAGAACATCTTATCGGTCACGAGATAGCACGAACTCTTAATGTTGGTCCAAATGTCGTTCAGTTTAGTTCCTCTGTTCTCAATCTTCGATTGACAGGGTATTTCCTTTCCCTGCCTTTTATATCCCTTTTTCGTGCATTTCTTATTTCCTTCCTTCTACCTTTGCTCCTTTCACCTTTCCTTCCTTCGCCCCTTCCTTCCTTATTACCTTACATTCTACCTTCCATCCTTTCTCCCTACCTTCCTTTCTACCTTCCATCCATCCTTTCCCCCTTCCTTCCTTCCTTCCTTTCAACTTTCCATCCCTCCTCTCTCCCTACATTCCTTTCTACCTTCCATCCCTCCTCTCTCCCTACCTTCCTTTCTAGCTTCCATCCCTCCTTTCCTCCTTCCTTCCTTTCAACTTTCCATCCCTCCTCTCTCCCTACCTTCCTTTCAACCTTCCATCCCTCCTTTCTCCCTACCTTCTTTTCTCCCTACCTTCCTTTCTACCCTCCTTCTCTCCTTTCCCCCTTCCTTCCTTTCTACCTTCCTTCTCTCCTTTCCCCCTTCCTTCCTTTCTACCTTCACTCCCTCCTTTCTCCAATCCTTCCTTTCAACTTTCCATCCCTCCTCTCTCCCTACCTTCCTTTCTACCTTCCTTCTCTCCTTTCCCCCTTCCTTCCTTTCTACCTTCACTCCCTCCTTTCTCCAATCCTTCCTTTCTACCTTCCATCCCTCCTTTCCCCCTTCCTTCCTTTCTACCTTCCATCCCTCCTTTCTCCAATCCTTCCTTTCTACCTTCCATCCCTCCTTTCTCCCACATTCCTTTCTACCTTCCATCCCTCCTTTCTCCCACATTCCTTTCTACCTTCCATCCCTCCTTTCTCCCTACCTTCCTTTCTACCTTCCATCCCTCCTTTCCCCCTTTCTTCCTTTCTAACTTCCTTCTCTCCTTTCCCCCTTCCTTCCTTTCTACCTTCCATCCCTCCTTTCCCCCTTCCTTCCTTTCTACCTTCCATCCCTCCTTTCCCCCTTCCTTCCTTTCTACCTTCCTTCTCTCCTTTCCCCCTTCCTTCCTTTCTACCTTCCATCCCTCCTTTCTCCCTACCTTCCTTTCTACCTTCACTCCCTCCTTTCTCCAATCCTTCCTTTCTCCCTTCACTCCCTCCTTTCTCCCTACCTTCCTTTCTACCTTCCATCCCTCCTTTCCCCCTTCCTTCCTTTCTACCTTCCATCCCTCCTTTCCCCCTTCCTTCCTTTCTACCTTCCATCCCTCCTTTCTCCCACATTCCTTTCCACCTTCCATCCCTCCTTTCTCCCTACCTTCCTTTCTACCTTCTATCCCTCCTTTCTCCCTACCTTCCTTTCTACCTTCCATCCCTCCTTTCTCCCTACCTTCCTTTCTACCATCCATCCCTCCTTTCTCCCTACCTTCCTTTCTACCTTCCATCCCTCCTTTCTCCCTTCCTTCCTTTCTACCTTCCATCCCTCCTTTCCCCCTTCCTTCCTTTCTACCTTCCATCCCTCCTTTCCCCCTTCCTTTCTACCTTCCATCCCTCCTTTCTCCCACATTCCTTTCCACCTTCCATCCATCCTTTCTCCCACATTCCTTTCTACCTTCCATCCCTCCTTTCTCTCTACCTTCCTTTCTACCTTCCATCCCTCCTTTCTCCCACATTCCTTTCTACCTTCCATCCCTCCTTTCCCCCTTCCTTCCTTCCTTTCTACCTTCACTCCCTCCTTTCTCCAATCCTTCCTTTCTACCTTCCATCTCTCCTTTCCCCCTTCCTTCCTTTCTACCTTCCATCCCTCCTTTCTCCCTACCTTCCTTTCTACCTTCCATCCCTCCTTTCTCCCACATTCCTTTCTACCTTCCATCCCTCCTTTCTCCCTACATTCCTTTCTACCTTCCGTCCCTCCTTTCTCCCTTCCTAACTTCCTTCCTTTCTTCCTTCCATCATTCGGGACTGATAACCTCGATGCTAGGCCACTCGAGGCAACAATTACCATTACCAACTTCTCAATGTTAAATTGGAATTCTGAATGGAATGCTAATATATTTTATCGAAAATGCTTGATATTTTAATTTATATTTCAATCACTATATTTTATTCTGAGGGGTTTTGTTTATTGTGCTTTGTTCAGTGCGTTTGCTTGCCCCTGCGGCTGGAAGATTCGTTCACTTCCCCCAGCGGAGCGAGCATCTGTAATAGTGGTTTCCGTAAAACAGCCGGTTTACGCTTGTCTGTGCAGTGTAGAAGACACTAATGTTTATCTCTACAGTGTATAAAACGTTGTGCAATGC
This sequence comes from Meconema thalassinum, assembly GCA_946902985.2. Taxonomy (NCBI): domain Eukaryota; kingdom Metazoa; phylum Arthropoda; class Insecta; order Orthoptera; family Tettigoniidae; genus Meconema; species Meconema thalassinum. Next base: position 103,558,022 of record OX336397.1, on the reverse strand, counting down.
ATAAGATGTGTCATAGGTGAATTGTAAAATCCATTTTTATGGCAAATTAGGTGAAATTCCCGCTTTAACAAAGCGTGTTCATATATGACACGTATGTAAAAACGGAGTCATGTAGACCGCTGTGTAGGCAATTTCTAGTCAGATTTCTTACCGGTCCAGTTTCAAATAGAGAGACTGTCTGTCGTCTAGTTAAATAATTACGGGACTGACTGCGTGGCTCAGAGGTAACGTTCTTGCTTGCTGGGACCAAGGATGCATGTTCGTATCCTGGTGTAGTCAGCTGGCATTTAAGGGTGCGCAAATGCGAGGGAGCCATGCCAGTAAATTTACTGGCACATTAAAGATCCCCTTCGGGGGAAAATTCCGGCACCCCGGCGTCTGTAAAAGCCGCAGTAGTTCAAAGGGACGTAAAACAATAAAATTATTATACTATTATTATAATAAATTACGGACAAGGGGCACCCTATCAGCTCATCGATTTAAGTCCAGACACCGGTCGTGGTGAACAGCAGATAGCTTGCTGACTAACAACTTCAATATGTAAGTTCCCTGGATTAATCAATGGCGGAAATAAACTTCCCTGGCACACCATGGATTAATTATTAATCCCTGGGAAAGCCCTGCAGGGACTCACTTATCGAGGCGTCACTGGTGCTTGTTGAACCGGGTTAGAACTGTCCAGGGCAGTTGTGGAGGTATAGCCTACCACATCAATGGGATTGGAAGTCCTCTCCAAATTGTGACTGTGTAGAAGAGAAGCAGACTATAGATCACATAACTCTTGATTGTCCCCTGAGAGCCTTCATTGGTACACTGGAAGATCTATTTAGGCTACCTCAAGAGGTTGTTGACTGGCTTCTCCATTTGGATCTGCAGCTGTAAATTAATTCTTTTTTATTTTATCTTATCGTATGGCTTTCAGTGCCGGGAGTGTCCGAGGACATGTTCTGCTCGCCTGAGTATGTAGCTGCTTCTAGCGGACACCGCTAGGGTGAGCTACAAGTTCCGTTCAATTTCAAGAACAGTAGTTCCAAATTTCGACTACGAACTTGTGATTATGTATTACTGTTTATATTTTTAAATAGCTACTGTTCGGGTATAAGCTGCGTGAACTTGAGAGGAATGTGCATTGTGGACTATGAGAAGTGGTGTTGACGAGTGATGAGGTTTCTCGGTCCGTGCATAGTACAGAACCAAATACATTGGTCGGTGACTCACTCACTCATTCCTAACACCACAGTGGTTTGAGCAACGGCCCTATGTTAGCAGTATTGGAATAGAAAGGAATACCAGATATCACGGCGGGTTGTTTATAGGCCCTTCTCTTCGCGCCTGACCCTTCCCTGCTCTTTCCTCTCACCCCGCCAGTTCACAGAGCTTGGACCCGAGCAGTATGTATCACTTCATCATAGATAAATAAACACATTCTCTCGCTCTCCAAATAATTCTCTTAAACGTGTTGCACAGCAAGTAAGTGTTCCGAAGACCTTAGTCCATACGGCTATTGCAATTTTAAAACTGGAACCATACAGAGTAACTATAGTCCAGAAATTCCGACCCCTTGGCGATAAAAGATGCATCACTTTCTGTAACTAGATTGTACACAACATTGTTAATGGCACTGTGGATCCGCAGTTAATTATTTTCTCTGATGAGGCGTTGTATCATTTAAATGGTTACTTAAATGGTCATGTCAGTACGGATTACAAGCCGATCCTGGCGCAGGGGCTATGTGCAAGATGGCCGCCACGTGAGTCCAACCCCATGCTGGTCGTATAGAGCGAGAGTTATATCCATCACAAGACTAATGGCCAAGATGGCTGCTGTGCGCAACCCTAGGACAAGTTTTTTTTTTAAATTTTATGTTGGGTAAACCATACAGTGATTAGCCACCCTATAGTGATTGGCCATCTTGTGATTCTTTGCTTCTTGTCAGGGGGTGTCAACCAGATAGGGATCATTTGGCACCATCGGTGTAGTAGCGCGTGCCAGTCGTATGGAGCGCTGAATATCGTCTTGCCAACACATGCATGAGACACGTTGTAATTAAATTGCAAACATATCCCTATATTTAGTCAATAAATATACACATAATTCCTAATTGACATTTCCTTGCAATTATCTTGCTCACAGACGATAATTACGGCACTTATCAATAAATAAACATTATTTCTACTGGGTTAGCGGCACTGACCATGCCATGGCGGCTCTGTTTATGTGTTGTATGTAATAATATTGGCCGTATATAAATAAGCTAAATAATCTAATGTTGTGTTCTATCTCATCTTTCTTACATCAGTCTGGCTGCGTGGCTCAGGGGTAATGTTCTCGCTTGCTGAGCCCAAGGTTGCAGGTTCGAAACCTGGCGCAGTCAGATGGCATTTGAGGGTGCGCAAATGCGAGGGAGCCGTGTCAGTACATTTACTGGCTCGTTAAAGATCCCCTTCGGGGCAAAATTCCGGCACCCCTGCGTCTCTAAAAGCCAGGGTAGTAAAAAGGGACGTAAAACCAATAACATTATTATTATTTCTTACATCAAATCTTCTTCGTGGTAATGAGAAGTGAACAGTTCTTCTTCTGCTACGACAAGTAAGTACGCTTATTTTAAGAATTTAAGTTAAAACGTGTTTCTGTATTGCGTGTGAAAAATATTGTTTTGAATTGATATTTGAAGCAGTGTACAGGTGACTTTCTACTTGACATATCAATTAACTTTCACTTTTATTTATCCCATAGGTAGGCCTACCAATGCTGTGAACAAATCCTAAATTGCTGTTCTCGAAATAGCAGAGGAATGTGGCAATTACTTTCCTGACAAATGACCAGGTAAGAAGTCTATGTTTGGGTTGCATCAATCAATTCAAGTGCAATAACTCCTACTGCAGATGGCAATCTGCAACATAATGTAGATTTTACATGAAGCTAAGAACTCAGGAACTCACTGCTGTTGAGTATGGTATGGAAAATGGCAAAACAAGATAATTTGAGCTAGCCTGTACCATTTTACCCCCAATAACTTAAGTTTAAACAGTGTTGCATGCCTTGATTTTCTTGATGTTATTGATTTCAAAACCTAATGTCCTCCTCTTTTGAACACAGTGACATGAAACAAGTAAACTGCTTGCATTTTATCCACAGGCAAAACAGTTTAACTAGGAGTGCACAAAATATATACAGTAGGCCCATATTTATTTAAAAAAATTGCATGTTTATAATTGGATTTATAACAAAGTGGAGAAACATGACTAACTGGTGATTCACAATAACTGTACGTATGCTCTGTGGAATGCTGAAATTTAGCACAAGTTGGCAAAAGCCATGGGCCTATGAATGCCAGTTTACCATTGAATATATTATCGACAAGCATTTTATGCTTACGTGGTTGCTACTTTCCACGTGTACCTGCATGCATCCTTCAGTGTGGCTTTTCAAATTGTTACAAATTCTACAGTTCCGGTCAAAAGATGAATCCACCACCCAAATAGACCTACTGTTAAAGCCAGCTACTGGACACAGAGACACCCGTCTAGAAATGTAAACCTTACCGATAACATAGGTCGTCCTGCAGGCAATATTAAAAGCGAAGTAACGATACTCTTGCTACAAAAATTGCAGTATCGTGTGGAAATATACCGGTATAACACTTAACATATTTTTTTAACTGTTCATTTGCAATTTTTCTTTGCCTGTGTGACTCTCCCACTGTGCGTGACAAAAACCAGGGGAGCATATATGGCTAACGCGGTCCTACCTAGTAATTATATTAATAGTGAATGAGATGAGAACCTGCCACTATGAAACTCACAACTTCGTTATTACGGATAATACATGATTTTCATACTTTATATTCGTAATCTAGGGGACAATACCAATTGAAATTGCTGTCCATTATCACTAGTGCGCTGGAAATTTGTGCTTTTGTTTCTTGCCCATTGAACAATGGCAGCCATGTTCCTCAAGCGCATGAGGTCTCTTCAACTGTTACCTAGGTGCATACATTGACGTCACGTTCATGTTGCCAACATGTAAGATAGGCCTACAAATTACACCTGTCATGAGGTCGGTCATATGATTGACTAATTCCACTGTGTGTGACAAAAGCGAGTGGTGCATATATGGCCCTACCTAGTAATTATCGGTCCAGGCAAAACCCATTGGTCTAGAAAAGATTAACAAATAAAATAATAAAAAATAGAAAAGATTATGCGTTACAAAAACCGGGGTTGCATACATGGCTAACGCAGTCCGTGCTATCTAGTAATTATTGATACCATATACGTGGGGTTGGCAATACTGTACTTGTGCATAATTCATGCGGATAATAGCTGACACAGATGGAATATTTATAAGTTGTGATCTAAAAATAGAAAGGTGGGTGGGTTATAGACTGCGGAGGATATTAGCCAAAATAACTACCTTCTTTAATGATACAAATTGAATCTGGAAATTATGTACGGTAACTTAGTTTACTCCTCCGCTATCTATAACCCACCATACCCTTTATTAGATCACGACTTATATAGTAAAATTCCAGCTGTGTCGACCATTGTAGCCTACGTGTGAATTATGGACAAATACATTATTAGAATGCGTATATATTTACCATTTTATTGTGATAATAGTTAACCATATTTGCTGGAGATACATTTGATGAACCATTGCCTTGTCAATACTAGGATGTAATATTTATTAAACGATTTGGGCTACATGTTTTGGCATTACACTGATACCGGTACTGTACCTTCTTCAGCGAGACCAGTATCTATGAACTTATGATATGTGCACTTACAAATGCACATATTGGTTGTAGTATTAAGATATAACTAGAAAACTTTTGTGTGCTTTATTTTTGAGATACTCGTATTCAATTTCACAACGTTCTAATCACAGTACAATGTCCATATGCTACAACCAAAATGTGCATTTGTAAGTAGTACACATAACATGATAAGTTACTAGATAACCTAATGGTCACAACCACGTTATACATAGTAATACAACCAGCAACAGGTGATTCTCAAGATAGGATTAACGTTGGAACAATTTCATTTTTTCAACTCCGATGCAGATGAAACCTGCCGGACACGAGAGCATTAATTCGATTGAAACTTTATACAAGGAATCATTCCTAAAATTACACGAAATGATAAACATGTCAAGACTTTGTGCAGAATATAAATATTTCTTTTGAAGCTATTGGAACAACTACAATGAGAATAAGCCAGCAAATAGTTTAGCAATGGCAGATATTGAACGTAGAAATCCCAATCCCTCTCCCTCTATCATGTTAACGATTTCACCACAGTCCATCGCAACTCCAATGATGGTCTAGATGCAACAACTTTTAAGTATTTGCCTCGACCAAATATTACTAACTTAGATAGTGCAGCCTATGCAACCCAAGTTCTTGTCACACACAGTGCGAATAGTCACACATCAATAAATCTTTCTCTAGACCAATGGGTTTGGCCTGGAACAATAATTAATTAATAGGTAGCGTGATAGCCATATATGCAACCCTGAATTTTGTCACGTCAAGTGGGGATAGTCACGCATCCGTATTAACTAATTTGTGAGGGTTAAATGAAGGTTCTCGTCTTAATCAGTTTTAATAAACAGAATTTTCTCTTCGAATAACATTCCAAATAATAGGCATAATACAGATGAAGTTCGTTTGCTTCACTGAGAAACATGATGTTTTTAGTCCTAGATCAGGGGTTCTCAACCTTTTTCAACCATCGTACCCCTTTAAAAAATTTAACATCCTGCGTACCCCCTACTAACCTTTCTTATGCAGTAATAATGGTTATTAAAAATGTAAAAGGTATTTAGTTAGTATGGTTTAACCTTTGTAATTTTATAAGGAAAGATATTTTAGTAAAACAAAATATAGTTGTTTTTCAGTTCCTTTTCCCAAAGGGTGATTTTTGCAATCATTGCGTTAGTTTTCATTTAAACATAGAACATATCAGAAACACTACCTTGCATACACTTATTCTAAATGTTCAGTTTTTCAAAAATATCACTTAAATAGGTCAATTTTAAAAGCCAACCAAAGTCATTGAGTACTGATGATTAATTAGAATTGTGCTCGGTAAAGAAAATATGCAATTCTTTGTGGAAGTCAAATACACGCGCCGTAAATAACTCACACAGTAGTCACGGCACGAAGCTCACTGCACATGTGGATCGAGTAGAAGGATGGCCTGCCGCGTACCCCCTGAAATGTTTCGCATACCCCTGGCCTAGATGATGAATATTTGTTGCCTAGGTAACCGTATAGGAGGTCTAGATAACAAACTCTTATTGGCATGGTAACTAACAGTATGAAATTTATCTCTAATGAATTATAAGTAAAAAGTATAAATAAGTAAGTTATAAATCCTACACTAAAAAGTAATTAACCAATTAAATCAAACAATTATAACTCATAAAAACAACAAACATGAAACGCAGCAAGGTGAGTGTGCACTGGAGGCAACCAAACAAGCGACTGATCGGCGACAAGCACGTGGTCAAATAGCATCACTCAAATTGGCAGCGTTGTATAGTTTCCATGGCAACAAGCTATGCGAGCGATCTAGTCGTCAACTGCTTTTGCCCAGTGGTGCTGAACTGTCAGATTCCAACTCTGGAAAATACACCTATAGGTAGTGAGTTATTGTTGTTTCAAGGGGAAGAACTACAAGGTCATCTGCCCCTTATAGAGAATGTTATCACTCGTTCTACTTTCATTCAGTGCTACTATAAAACCACATTGTGGTGTGGTAGCTGCCACTCCTGAGGTCCTGGGCTAGTTTCCAAGTAATTTAATTCTGGTCTGAGGGTTGGAACGACTCACAATCAGCTTCGTGAGCCAGAAATGAGAAGGTGAAGGTTCGATTCTCACCTCGGCTATCCAAGAAGTGATTTTCCGTGGTTTCCCCGCATCCACTCCAGGCTAGTGCTGGGATTGATCCTAACTTAAGGCTATGGCTGCCTCCTTTCCAGTCGTCACCTGAATTACAAAAAGTAGGCTATACTGCTCGGGTCCAAGCTCTGTGAACTTGCGGGGTGAGGGGAAAGAGCAAGGAAGGGTCAGGCGAGAAGAGAAGGGTCTGTCAACAGCCCGCCGTGATATCTGGTATTCCTTTCTATTCCAATAACGCTTACATAGGGCCGTTGCTCAAACCACTGTGGTGTTACGAATGAATGAGTGAGTCACCGACCAATGTATTTGGTTCTGTACTATGCACGGACTGAGGAACCTCATCACTCGTCAACACCACTTCTCATAGTCTGCGATGCACATTTATCTTATGTTCACGCAGCTTAGACCCGAGCAGTACACACTACTACAGATACTACAATAACACAGATTATCATACAAATCCTACACACCTCCAAGTACACGGGGCTAAATGAATGGTATCAAAATCCCTAATTGAATTAATATCAACAACACTATGATTGTACAATAAGAGATTCTTTTAAAATGTAGTTATAGTAGATGCAACCATACACATATCAGCAAATTGAAGTTCTCCATTTGAAGCATTACATATTTTATTAAGTTTACAGTTTCAACATACAAACTTGCATGTGTTGAAGGAATTTGCTGTTCATCAGTGTTAGCCATGACATAAAGGAGGGAAGAGGTTCATTATCCTGTGCTATAGCCTACTGTTATGCCTTGGCAAGAAAGAAGAAAAGAACATGCCTCAACACTTACTTTTAGGAGGACCAGATTTGATTACTGTATTTTTCCTAAGTGTGATCTTGACTCTCGCTGTTATTTTTCTTCGTTGACAACTTTTTAAATAAAACATGATGATTTCTAGCAGTATTGAGTGTTTTTCTTGTTTTTTCATTGAAAGTCCTATTTCTCCTTTCCCCTTCACAGCATGTCATAGAATTTACTGTATTAGTGTGCGATGATTTTTTTTGATGTACTTACTGTATTTCACCCTGCAAAAATTGGTGAACTGGATATATTTTAAAGGGAATATGAAATTAACTACTGTATAGAAATTTTGTAATATCCAATTATTTTTCTGAAATTTCAGTCTCCTAATGAATTTGGCACTAATTGCACTAACAATAATTTTAGTGTGATCTGGTTACACCACCTGTTTCCTTTGCATTCTCTCTTAACATTTTACTGTTATTCCTAACAGCATCAAGCATTTTAAGATATGAATATTCTCCCTTCCCAGTACTTTTCCTTTGCAGTTTATTCTAATAACTAATTGGTTATAGGCCTAAATGGGCCTACTGTGGTTAATTGGAAGGAACCATTTTTTTAAGATGAGTAATAATATGCTGCAGGCCTTTTAGTAGCCTAATTCTTGTCACCAATGCAATATGCTCCAATTGCAACTGACATTATTGATGAGGTCATGTCCTAAAATAGGGGCAGGTGAGCTCGTAGTTCCGCCCCTTAAAACAACAATAACTAACATGTCCTAAATGCTGTGATTGTTCATTTCAGAGTTCTGGAATTCACAATTTCCCACTTTGGTATTATTAAAAAAAACTGTTATTGGTATTTTGAATGTGATTTATTTCTTGTAGATCATATGATTATCTCCACACTTAAAAACGTGCTATAAGTATTGGGAAGATTGTGATTTTCGGAAAATTGAAGTGGGCAGAGCATTTAGGACGGCAATATTTAGCGGAACGAGGGGAAGGGGTGGGGTAGGCTACCCGCACGGCCGTGCTACACGTCAACTAGTACCGCAATCAATCACCAGTCAGCGCTGAAGTCTTAGGTGCCAAGAATTAGCATGGCTGTCGGCTATCTGTAGTAGTAGGTAATCTGTGCTTCTTGTACTCTTTGGTTACGGTCTGACTACAGCTGATGCCACTAGATAGCAGCTGTGTACCTTCCATGTTGATGCCAGCTTACTTTCCTTGTCACCAGGAGCGTGACTGTTGAGTAATGGCGTATTGTGTTTGTTAATGTGATCCTCCCTCCAAATTTTAAGGTATGTCTTACATATTTGTTAAGGATCGAGCAATTTTTTCGGCCATCTCATAGGAGAATGAATTGTTCTGAAATACTTATATTGCACGTAGATGAAGTTTAAGGCATGGAATGATGTTTAGCCGAAATGAAATGCCATCAGTCACAATATTACGCGCCGTTTTGGTGCGGCCAATAACTGTCATTCGTAGTGGCTAATAACTGTGTCCAAATGTTAACACAGGTGCAGGCATTTAAATAGGGCCTATCCATCATGCCCAAGGCTCCCAAGCAGGCTTATAGTGCAGAGGCAATGGAGAGAGCACTGGCTTACGTTCAGTTAAATAATGCTTCTGTACGTGCTGTGGCTACAATATTTGGTGTACCGAGATCTAGTCTCCAGTTCAGAATAAAAAATCCGGGCCATAAAGGTATATTTGGTCCCTCTACAGTTCTGTCAAATGAAGAAGAGACAACATTAGTGAGGTAGGCCTCTACATTTCCTCTTCCTTAGTGCGCTTGCATCGAATTTTATAACAAAGCCTATGTCACTCAGATACTCCTTACCTTCTTATCTTATTTCAGGTGGATAATAGAACTATCTCGGAAGGGTTTCCCAAGGAAAAAGGAGGACTTAAAAACAAGCGTCCAACAATTCCTGGTCGTACATCCACGCCTTAATACGTTTAGGAATAATCGTCCTGAAGATGGCTGGGTGAAGGTATGAGAGTTTTACACAACTTGAATAGGGAATGAGCTGAAATAATGTCTTCTTAACATTCACTACATATCTTCTAGGCCTATTTCAAACTTAATCTAAAACTGTACTCTATCTACAGGCTTTTTTGAGGCGTCACCCTGAAGTGACTGAACGAGCAAGTGAAGGAGTGACAGCAGCAAGTTCATGTGTTAGTGAAAAGGATATAAGAGGGTGGTTTAGAGAGGTTCAGATGTACATAGATGAAAACAACTTAGGTGAGGCAATGTCTGATCCGTCACAGGTATTTAATGGTGATGAGAGTAATTTTCAAATTCGCCCAAGTACTGGGAAGGTCCTCGCATCGAAAGGTTCCAAGAATGTGTATTCAGTAAATCAGGGTGCATCCAAAGATAATTTGACCGTAATGTTCACTTGTTCGGCAAGTGGATTAGTTTGTTGCCCAATGATCGTTTATGCATACCAAAGAATACCTGAAAAAATTGCTGAGTCCGTTCCAAATGGTTCGGGTGTAGGAAGAAGTGATAGTGGTTGGATGACAGCCGATGTTTTCTACGAATACATCAGCAATGTTTTCCATCCATTCCTCTTGGAACATCGGATAAAATTTTCAGTGGTTCTCTTCGTTGATGGACACAAAACCCACTTAATTTTCCAAGTAAGCCAGCTGTGTTCAGAATTGCAAATTCAACTCATTGCTCTCTATCCTAATGCGACTCGTATTATACAACCAGCAGATGTGTCAGCATTCCATCCACTGAAAGTTTCTTGCAGAAGGGCTGTTAGGAAATGATACACAAATCACCCCGGTGAAGTTATAAACAAAGCAAACTTTGCACCAATTTTGAAGGAGGTAGTACACACAAGTATATAACCTGAATCGTTGATAAATGGATTTCGTGTGTGTGGGTTGTACCGTTTTGACTCCGACACTGTGGATTATAACAAATGCCTAGGGTCATCAAGAAGTGAGAGAGAAGCAATAGGCTACTGCCTTCTTTACAACTAGATACCACATCTATAAGTTACAAAGAATTCTGTGAAGTTGTTGGAGCAGAAAAGATTAAAGAGTTTGAAACAATTCAGGATATTATGGGTCAGGAGACAAATAATGAGGAGTTCGTCATTCTTTTCCGTATATGGAGAAAGTTTCAAGCCAAAAATGGGGAATCAGATGGTAGGTCTGAATCAGTGCAAGCTAATTCCCAGACATCAGAGGAAATGCCTGCAAACATAGCAGTTAATCTACCTACAACTTCGAATAACACCACCTCACACGTAAATGATGAATATCCATTAGAAGGTAACCCCAACATCTCCAACAATCCTATCCAGGGAAGTGTTTCGCAAGAATCTAATAAATCATCTGTCATAAGTGTGGCTAAAAATGATCGCATGGGTGAATTTTTAGTTTGGCCTGAAACCCCTAAAAGGAAAGGCAAGCGCGTGTCTGAGAGATTTCCATTTGCGTTTACATCCCAAAAATACAAACTCATGTATAAAAACAAACAAGAGGCGAAAATGAAAGCCCAACAAGATAAAGAAGAAAGGAAACGGAAACGGGAAGAGAAGAGCTGCATGCCCAGCAAAGTAAAGAAATCACGTAGACCTACAGCTGAAGCATCAAGACGTAGCGAACCAGCAATAGGGAAGGAATATTCACCTACAGAAGGGCAGTCTTTAGAGGTAAATACACAAACAGTGAAGTCAAATAATCTTCCATCAGGGTCTTCCGTGTTCGAAACAAACGAAACCTCAGACAAAGTTTCTCCACACCAAGACAATTCACCGACACATTTCAATTACGACCACGCAAAGAGAAGACTCTTTTTACAAAGCAGTCCGATGAAAGCATGTGTCAAATACTGCATCTGCAAGCGAAGACTAGTCCTTCACGACAGTGTTGTTTGCGATTATTGTCGCAAAACATACCACAGAAAGTGCATACCAAAATACCACCAGATTCACATTCCTGAAAGCGATGAACAGGATTTTCTTTGTCACGATTGCTACAAAGAGGGCGATTCGGACAGTTCCCTTAACTGCAAAGTGTCATCAGATGTTGAACTCTATGAACTGTGTAAATTAACTAAATAAAAATGGAATCGTATTTGATGATTACAGCACGAAACATCAACTAATTTAGACCACCTATTTTAAAGGCGAGTGATATCAACACTATGAACGGAAATGATATATTTTTTTGCATCAGTACGTAGAAGGAAATACTTCTGTAATTCAATCAGTTCGGAATTGTGGCAATTGGGCTAATTGCTTTAATTTAGGAGTAAGTGGCCAATCACTGTCAAAAGTGGCCAATAACTGTAACTTTTAGCATCTTTCTAAACTTATTGAAATTTGGGAATTGAAATTGTACTGCACGTTAGCAGACACTACATAGATGCTAATAATACTCAATAAAAAATTAAACTATATATCTCGTTTACTTTCCTTTGTGTGCAATATCAAACAAACCTTAAGTGGCCAATCACTATGTAGTTTACCCGTTATAGTATAAGTTCAAAACCTAAATTTGAGTTTCCTACACCCCACTACCCACATCACTTATTCGTGCCTTTATAATTTCTGTTCTCATCTCTTGTTTAGATTTGCTCTCTTTCATTTTATTTATCGTTTATTTTTAATAATATTTAATTATTTATTTATTATTTATTTATTATATATTTATTTTTTATATTAATATTTAATTTATTATTTATATTATTTTTATTTTTTTATTTTCATTCCTTATTTTTTAGCCTACTTTTCACATTTTGCAAAAATGAGGAAAAAGTAGTCTTATGAGATCGGGCAAATGTGTGTCTGTCTGTCTGTCTGTCTGTCTGTCTGTCTGGCTGTGTGTTTGTCCCCCCCTATCAACTCCTAAACGGCTGCAGCAATCAAAACCAAATTTAGTATGAGTAAAGATGTGCACCGGAATAGCTCACGTCCATATTTGAAAATGATGTCAGTGCTACCAACTGCTGAAAAAACGCACTAGAAATTTGAGCTCCATGTTGGATATCCTGCAAGGTATGCATAGGAGCTATTCCAAAATTGGCACACATGTAGATACTACTATTTCAGTTTAATTTCCAGGAGGCCAACCATGACAGTGTTGCCAAAATAATTTTAAGCCTTCTGATAGGTCCAATGTTTAAATGCATATAACTTCCACACTATCAACTGGATTTCAACCAAATTTTGTATGTAATATCTGTACATAAACAGATATGACTGAGCGTATTCTTAGGAGCCAACATGGCTGCCAACTGTTAATAATTGCTCTCTCTATTTTTTTTTTCAAATACCAATATATCAGAATGTGTGCAAGCCGACAGCTTTAAACTATGCACACGTATAGTACCTGACATGTTTGATTAATTTTGGAGTAACTTATATACGTCAGTTCTACCAACATGATTCTAAGCCTGCTGATAGGGCCAATTTTTAAATACATGTAACTTCTATACTATCAGTAGGATTTCATCCAAATTTCGCATGTGCTATGTGTAACATATCAGATATGACTATAAGTATTCTTCAGTGCAATCAGGGCTGCCAACTGTTAATAAATGCTGTCTATATTTTTTACCCTAATATCAATATATCAGAAAGTATGCAAGCCAACAGCTCTATACTTTGCACACGTATAGCACCTGACATTCTAGATTAATTTGTAGTAATTAATACAAGGCAGTGCTGCCAACATGATTCTATGCCTGCTGATATGTCCAATTTTAAAATACATGTAACTTCTATACTAACAAATGGATTTCATCCAAAATTGGCACAACAAGATATCATAATATTTCAGATTATTTCTGACCAGCACACGCATGGCATTGTTGGCAACATGCTTTTACGCCTGCTGATAGATCCAGTGTCTAACTGCATGTAACGTCCATTGGACTTCAACCAAATTTTGTATTCTGTACCTTAAGAGATGGAACTAAGAATATATTCAGTCACCAGGGCTGCCAACTGTAGTGCTCTATTAGGCTACATTATACCAGGTATATTTTGAACTAATTAGATATTTCGATATTACCAACTTAATTTCGTCATTATTCTAGATAGGTCCATATTCTGTAGAATAATCATTGGCATGAAAAGTAGGCTGTATAGTTCTTAACGGAACTTCTTGTTATTATTTTTAAGTTTTAATCTTTTTTTCATTTTGTATTCTTTTTTTAAAATTTCGTTAGGGCCATCTATGGACCACGGTGCTTGTGTTTTAGCTGTTTCTTGATGTCATCGTCAGGCTTGCCACGATTGGTGTTCTTAGTGGTGCGTTTGGCAGCTGCTTTCATGTTGGTACCTCGAGCTTTTCTGATGGCCCAGTAGTCCTTCATTTTCCGGCTAAATTGAATCTTACGTTCCTCAGACCATTTCCTAGTCTCGTCTTTTGGTCTGTGGGTAACTTCTGTGAGGGATGTTACGAAGGATTTAATTTTAAGAGCTGTATGATAGTTACTCCGGTCGGCTATGTCATTTTCATTTATATGGAGTTCCGAAAGATCCTTCTCCACTTGCTTCTTCCACAAGAATCCAGTAGCTTTGCCCTTGTTAGCAGCCTTGAAGATCCTATGAGATAATCTGTTTGAGTCCATTCTGAATAGATGTCCGTAAAAAGCCAGTCGCCTTCTTCTGTTGGCATCTATGAGATTTTCTTGATGTTTATATAGCTCACGATTTGGTTGATACCATCGGCTTCCATCTGGTAGAATCCTTGGTCCTACTATCCGTCTCAGGAACTTTCTTTCTTGTACCTCGAGGGCTCTTAATGGGGTCTTCTTAGTTAGACATAGGCACTCTGCTGCATAGAGGACTGAAGGTCTGACTACTGCATTGTAGTGTCTTAGTTTGACATTCTTCGACAAATTTCTTGAAGCATATAGTTTTCTACAGGCATGGTAAGCCTTATCTAGTCTGAGTCTCCTGTGTTCAAGAGCCACTGTTTCGCTGAGGTCCTCTGAAAACCATTCTCCAAGGTATTTTACACTTTTGACTCTCTTGATGTAGATGTTATCACCGACTCTCATCATTCTAGGGGCATCCTTGATGTTAGTAACAAACTTAGTCTTTCCTATGTTAATCAAAAGACCCGTTTTAGCCGCTATTGAGTGCAGTGTTTGGAGCTGAGTAGTAGCCTCCTGTATGTCATTTGCCAATAAAGTCAGATCGTCTGCAAAGGCTAGGCATGGAATCCTTAGGTTGTCAGGTTGTATTCTTTATTTTTTATTTTTTTATTTTTAGAGCCTCCATCCCTGTTCCTTGCCTATACCTCCCAATCTTCCCATTCCTTCCCTTCCCTCATAAGGCCCCTGTTCGCTTTGCAGGTGAGGCCGTATCGGTGAGGTGCTCGTCCCACCTCCCCAGTTATATCCCCCGAACCAAAGTTTCAAGTTCCAGGAATCTGCCCTCGAGGCGGTAAAGGTGGGATCCCTCGCTGAGTCCAAGGAAAAAGCCAACCCTGGAGGGTAAACCGACTAAGAAAATAAAAAAGAAAGAAGCTAAGATGGGGACCAATACTTTGTCTCCTAAGAGGTGTTTGCAATATTACAATTACCGACAAAAATGTGTACAATGTGAACGAAACTAACTCATAAGGCAAGCTTGTCTATTGATTTTAATGCATTTACGTAGTTACGCTACTGTGGAACAGAACTCCAATTTGTTTCCGAGGTAATGACGGGAGAAAAACATAGTGTCAATCAGACTGATGAGCTTTTCACCAGGGACAGACAGGCGCTTCGCTTCGCTATTGGCAAGTACAAAGCGTTTAAAATATTAAACTTTCTCTCTCTGTCCACAGGAAACTCCATTTTAAAACCTTCAAAGCCTGTCTATTAAGCCTCTGGGTTATTGCAAATCCCACCCCTCTCTTGGTGGGAGATGGCTCTGTCGTGAATGATGCATGCACAGTTTCTGAGTTGAAACTGTAAGGTTTGTTCCAATGTTGAGAAGAAACAAGTCGTTCCGTGAAGAACTAAAGCCTTTTTCCATATATCCTACTTATGTTAATTGCCTCTGTCAACATACAAAATTTCAGTTGGATTGCTGTAATAGATTCATAGATATTCAGAACCGTCTAAATCTTTTGGAATGTCGCCATGTTGCATTATATAAATGCACGTATTAGAGTAATGTACTATTACATGAACATTATTGTGGAGGTGTAGTATTTAAACTTCAATCGCATGATTAGGGTACAAGAAATAAAATCAAGATTTTAAAATTTCGCACCGCCGCCATCTTGAGGTAATGTAAACAATTGAAATAAATTACATGCCAGTGCATTACAATGCATATAAACATTTACTGTAACATATTTCACTGCGCTCAGATGGTTAAATCGCGAGAAAAGTCTATTAAAATGTTTCAAATTTGCTATGCCGCCATGTTCGTTTTGTACTTGACAGGATTTGAAAGGTTACATAGATGAATTTGTAGTGAAGCCCTTTATCACCGTACAACATTTCAGCGTGATATCGATAATAGTTTCGGAGATATAGATTGCTGGTTAAATATTTCGCACAGCCGCCATGTTGGATTGGTGAGACGTAATAAAATTTGAAGGGCACGGTCGGGGTCGGTTGACATGCTGCTATGGCTTTACTGAGTTCCATTGAAATTGGTCCATCCGTTTAGAAGTTATTAGGGAGGGACTCACACACACAGACAGACAAACCGACAGACAGACACATGCACATATGCACACACACACACACACACACACACGCACACACACGGACAAAAGGTGATCTCATATGCCTATTTTTTCATAAATGAAAAGAGACTAAAAACAGGAAAATGAACCTAGGCATCCCATGTTTGGAAGTGGAGCATCACGTCCCAGGCTGAAGTCAAGAAAGAGCTTTCTTCGAACAACTGAAGCAATTGCAACAACATCTTCCGCTCGTCGTATAGAAGCAGTGCTTTTTTTTTCTAAACAAGATTTAAGGGGTACTCTCAGTTGTAGTCTACAAAACATCATGATCTTGCAATTTTCGGCAATTTGCAGAGTCCGGTTATTATTTTATTGGCTAACATGTTAATTGAAAGGTTGCATTGTGTTAGTTTATTAACTCATTAATTAATTAAATTGCAGCTTTTTCGATACCTGGCTGAATGTAAAATAGTTCATTATTTTCATCATACTTCGGAACTAACCACACACACAAACTAACAACCAACCCCACCTCCAAACACTAGCCTGGGTACTTATAAGAACAGAACTATCTCTTTACGATTGTTAGAGTATGTTACTTATTTTTGCCTCAAGAAGTAAATTTCTTCGATTAAGTTAGCAATTACACAAACCTTTTGTCGAGCAGAAAATAATATGGCCTATTGTTTCGATTATGCTGCTGAGTGCCGAGTTGCCGACCAAAACAATCTGATTCGATAGATCGATTTAAATCGAGGATTACTCGAAATCTCCTCCAGCTGTTGTGAACAGAGCGTTGACGCCAGCTGATCGATGAACGTTCAAGTCGGAAGTTATATTTGCCGGACTAGATACAAATGTGCCATTATCTTTCCTTAAACAGTTTTCAAATAGTATTAATATTTTGCAAAAGTTCCGCCTAATCAATACCTTTATTTTACTAAATATAATTGATCACTTAGTGGTCATTGGTACATGTTTCGGGGCCTAATTGTTTTGGCCCCTTCATCAGCCTGTGTTGATAAAAAGTCAAGGCAAACAGGTGGTCGGATAGCTTAACACTCATAAAATATATCAAATGTTTAAGGGGTACGGGTAACTCCGCGTTCACCCTGAAAAAATGCCCTTTATAGTACTATGGGGAAACAGGACACCTGGAAGTAATGGCCAAACCCCAAAGGAAGAACCGGCTGCTGGTTTTCAACTACCTTACTAGACGTGGAAGACGTTGAACAGACTGCGAACTGGAGTGACGCGGTGCAAACAAAATTTGAAGCAGTGGGGCTACATTACTGAAGATAAAACCTGCGAATGTGGAGAAATTCAAGACGTTCAACACCTCTTGGTCTGCCCGAAATTGCCTGAAGCCTGCTCGCTGGATGACCTGGTTTCAGAAAATGCTCCTGCAATCAAGACTGCTGAATTCAGGGGCACAAAATCAATTTGATATGCACAAAATCTGTGTTTATATTGTAAATATGTTTTAAATTTCTAAATAACTGTATTGTACTGTCCTAGATACGAGTATATATATAGAAGAGGCTGTGTTAGTTACCATGGCAACCAGTCTTGAGTGGTTCACAGAAATATCCATAGGCTGCGTTATCAACCGCTAGAGAATTTATGTCGGAGAGATGGTTGGTTGGTTCCTTAGTTTAGGGGCTGCAACAACGCGTTCGTGTTGCCCCGTGTACTTTGGCTGTGTGTAGAATCTGTCTGAAAACCGTTGTTAATTGTGATGTCTGTATTAGTGTGTGTTATCTGTTTTTAATTCAGGTAAGGACTGCAGACGTAATTTCAAGTAGTTCCTACTTTCGCTACCAAATGCTACGGTCCACGACACCTAGGTGTGAACTTGGCTACTGAAAACCGCATCAAAATCCATCCAGGATTCTCGAGATTACCCGTTACATCCAAGAATCGGGGAATTTATTTTATTCTATGGAGAAAACATTATACTGTGTACAGGGTGTAACAAAAAAGTACGGCACAAAATGGAGGACACATTCGTCACACTTAGGGCCATTCTACACGAGCGGGTAAACTGCCGCGATTCACCCGCCTCCTACCGCGCCAAAATGTTTCAATCTACACGTGACCGTCGAAACGCGGCACGTGACCCGCCTTGAGCTGACCGCGCCAAAATTTGGCAATCTACACGTGGCGGTCAAAACGCGGCACGTGACCCGCCTTGAGCTGACCGCGCTAAAATTTGACAATCTACACGTGACCGTCAAAACGCGGCGCGCGACCCGCCTTGAGCTGACCGCGCCAAAATGTTTCAATCTACACGTGACCGTCAAAACGCGGCGTGTGACCCGCCTTGAGCTGACCGCGCCAAAATGTTTCAATCTACACGTGACCGTCGAAACGCGGCGCGTGACCCGCCTTGAGCTGACCGCGCCACAATTTGGCAATCTACACGTGGCGGTCGAAACGCGGCACGTGACCCGCCTTGAGCTGACCGCGCCAAAATTTGGCAATCTACACGTGGCGGTCAAAACGCGGCACGTGACCCGCCTTGAGCTGACCGCGCCAAAATTTGGCAATCTACACATGGCGGTCAAAACGCGGCGCGTGACCCGCCTAGCGCTGACCGCGCTAAAATTTGGCATTCTACACGTGGCGATCAAAACGCGGCGCGCGACCCGCCTTGAGCTGACCGCGCCAAAATTTGGCAATCTACACGTGGCGGTCAAAACGCGGCGCGTGACCCGCCTTGAGCTGACCGCGCCAAAATTTGGCAATCTATACGTGGCGGTCAAAACGCGGCGCGTGACCCGCCTAGCGCTGACCGCGCTAAAATTTGGCATTCTACACGTGGCGATCAAAACGCGGCGCGCGACCCGCCTTGAGCTGACCGCGCCAAAATTTGGCAATCTATACGTGGCGGTCAAAATGTTGCGTGTATACAGAAGCGCCTTCTATTCTATTCTATCGAAGTGCAAAATGGCATGCTGGATTTGAGCAGCGGCGTTCAAACCATAGTTTATATTTTACCCCAGCATTTTACAACTTCATCAGCCAACACTCCAAACAACGTAGGAATTCAGTGTATTAATACCGACTACGTACAATAATTCAAACTGAAACAAAACTTCGTTGTTCTAAACGTATCACAGTGAGAAACACACTGCACAGCTGTTTACTAATCACGGCTATACATGGGCTGGGGATGCGCTCTATCGGCAACAAGAGGAAATTTTCCAATTAAACGTTATGCATGGGTTCTAACTGGGAATGTCAAGGCCGATATAGAGAGCGCAGCTCGCATCCAATCGGCCGTGAGGTTACTGACGCATGTAAACTGCTTGCAAAACGCCACGTGTAGTTTCGTACGCGTGTCTCCCGCTAGGGGGCAGGACGCCACCAGAGGCGTGCTTCCCGCCCGACGCGTCTCGAACGCCTCCTCCCGCGACCGGCAAAACGCTCATATAGACAGACCAATTCATTACTGTAGGTTCTGACCGATGGCGCGGTAGGAGGCGGGCTAAACGCGGCAGTTTACCCGCTCGTGTAGAATGGCCCTTAGACAAAGAAACTATGTTATATGGACGTGGGTCCGGAAACGCTTTGTTTCCATGTTATACCTCATTGTCTCAAACTCATTAATCATGGGAAACACACAAGAACAGAACGTACCAGCATATCACATGCAACTCTTTCTCACAGGATATGTGCAATATGCCCTCTGTGCGTCAACCCCCCGCTGTCGTAATCAACCTGGGATGTGCTGATGAATCTCTGAAGTAATGCGTATGGTCTCGCAGCCTTCCATAATAAATACGGGCACGGAGACTCTAAACATCTTGTACTGGGGTTCGATACGCAAGAGCTTTCAAATACCCCCACTAATAAAAGTCCAGTGGGTTTAGGACCGGAGAGTGTGGAGGCCAGGCAATTGGTCCATCTCTACCTATCAATCTGTGCCCAAGATAGCGGGTTCAAACCCGGCCGAAGCCATCGGATTTTTTAAGAGCGTTAAAAATCCCTCAGTATGCCTTCCTTCGGAGGGGATGTAAAGCTGGCGGTCCCATGTCATAGATTTATGGCATGTTAAAGAATCTTCCACTAATTGCACCTGTGTGAAGCTAAATTGGATAGGTTAAGAATGTAAACAACTCTCTTAGGTTTCTACGTTCGTTGCCAAGAGCCGACTGCGGTGGCGTCTAATAGCTAAGTTCTGAACTAGGCCTAGTAGTCATTGACAGTGGCACTTGGCGGCAAAAGTAGGAACTATTTGAAAAATTCTAAGTTGCAGTACTTAAATTAAAAAACAGATAACACACACTAATACAGTCATCACAATTAACTCCGGTTATCAGACAGATTCTACACACACCCAAAGTACACGGGGCTACATCGCGTTGTCGCAGCCTCTAAACTTAAGAACCAACCAACCATCACCGACACTCTTCTTAAGAAGCCGACGGACATTAACACTAAAATGAGGAGGTGTTCCATCGTGCATGAAGTACATGTTTTGTCGCACAGCTAAAGTCACATCTGCTTCGTCGCATGGCAACTGGGACATGTAACACAAAACACTGGCGGTGCACCTACGATAATGACAACGTAACCAGACGTAACCAAGAGTGCACGTTCCCCATGATCCTAACGTTCTGTTCTTGTGTGTTTCCCATGATTAATGAGTTGGAGACAATGAGTTGTAACATGGAAACAATGCGTTTCCAGACCCATGTTCATATAACACAATTTCTTCATCTACGTGTGAAGAATGTGTCCTGCATTTTGTGCCGTGAATATTTTTACACCCTGTATAACCTTTTGAACGGATGGTGGTTTTAGTGGTCTGAGGAATGTAAAACGCAAAAATACAGTGAAACCTCTATTAAGAGACCAGTGTCGGTTCCATGGAAAACTGGTCTTTTAGAGGGGGGGGGGGGGTCTCTTAATGGGAGTAGGCATTAAAAATAATTTTATACTGCATTATTAATAAAGTACAGTTGGAACACTGCATTGGTTCACATTTAGTACAAATTATTTACAATTAGGTATTTTCTGAGCTCTGTCATTTTAAAAAGTCGCGAAGTGATCTCTGTTTCAGATTAACACATCCTTCTTTTAACAATTACACTTTCTAGAATATCTATGAGTGAGTTCGAAAGTCCATTAATTTGTTCTGGGTTCGAACAATCTTCTAGGAGAGCCGTCTTTTGTATTTTTAGCCTATTTTCAATTTTGAAAAAATAGGCTTATGAGATCACCTTTTGTCCGTGTGTGTGTGTGCGTGTGTGTGTGTGTGATTCGTGTGTGTGTGTCCCCCCTAATAAAATCTAAACGGCAGGAGCGATTTCAATGAAACTCGGATAGTTCATAGCACTATTCCCGGCGACCTCGACCGTGCCCTTCAAATTTTGTTACGACTCACCAATCCAACATGGCGGCTGTGCGAAATATTTCACCAGCATTCAATATCTCCGAAACTATTACCGATATTACCCTGAGATTTTCTATGGTGATAGAGTGAACTACTAGAGGTTCACCTATGTGACTTTTGAAACCCTGGTAACTACAAAACTAACATGGAGGCCAAGCGAATTTGCGACTTTTAAATAGACGTTTCTCGCGATTTGACCAACCAAACGCAATGAAACTTTGTACAGTATATGTTTATATACATTGTTATGCACCGACATCTAACTTCGTTCAATTGTTCACATAATCACAAGATGGCGGATGTGCGAAATATTTCACCGACATTCTATATCTCTGAAACTATTAGCGGTATCTCCCTAAAATTTTGTACGGAGATAAAGGGCACTACTGGAAGTCCATCTATAAGACTTTCAAAAACCGGTTAACTACAAAACGAACATGGCGGCCAAGCGAATTTGAAAATTTTAAATAGACCTTTCTCGCGATTTAATGTTCCAAGAGCACTGAGAGCTGGTACAGGAAATATTCATACACATTGTAATCCACTGGTATCTAATTTAGTTCAATTTTTAACATAACCTCAAGATGGCGGCAGTGCGAATTTTAAAATTAAGTTTTTATTTCTTGTGATGTAGTCATGCGATCGAAGTGAAAGTTTGAATAATGAACCTACGCAATAATTTTCCTTTAATGGTACATGACTCTATGGCCTATACATTTAACAATCCAACATGGCGACCATCCGAATTATTTAGACGATACTGAATATCGACGAATCTATTTTAGAAATCAAACTGCATTTTTTAATGTTCATAGGGGCTATGAACTTAAGTTCACCTATAGGACTTTAAATAACCTGGTGATCACAAATCCAACATGGCGGTGACGCGAATTATAAATATTCACATGGACGTTTCTCGCAATTTAACCATCCGCGTGCAGTGAAACTTGGTACAGTAAATCCTTATACGAATGTTAATCCACTGGCATCTAATTTATTTCAATTGTTTCCATAACCTCAAGATGGCAGCTGTGCAAAATTTTAATATCTCCTTGTTTTTTCTTGTGTCCTAATTATGCGATTGAAGTTTGAATACTACACGTTCACAATAATCTGCATGTAACAGTACATAACTCTAGGACCTACATATATAAAATCCAACATGGCGACTATCCGAAATATTTAGTCGGTTCTCAATATCTACGAATCTATTACAGCAATCAAACTGAAATTGTGTATGTTGATAGTGGCAATTAACATAAGTAGGATATATGAAAATAGGCTGTATAGTTCTTCACGGAACTACTTGTTTATACGTTACATAACACTTTTTCTAATGACATTGTATGCTGATGCAGTTCTGTGCCAACAGAACCATTGTTTACATCATCACCCTCATCACCATCTCCAATGGGAAGGCCGACGAGTAGTGGTCTTTTGAAAGAGGTCAGACTGAGAAAATGCCTGGTCTTTGGTCGGGGAGAGGGGTGGTCCTTAAATAGAGGTAACAGATACATTGACCTTATGAGGTTTTAAATCGGTTCCAAGAAAAATCGGTCTTTAAGAATTTTTTTTTGTCGTGTGGTCTCCTGAGAGGCCGAGTGCAGGTCTTTCTATTCGACGCCCGTGGGCGATCTGCGCGTCGGGTTGAGAGATGGAATGGGTGAGGATGAATGAAACAGGGCAAGGATGTGGAAGGAATCGGCCGTGGCTTATCAGAAGGTACCGTCCCAGCATTTGCCTGGTGTTGAAAATGGGAAACCACGGAAAACCATTTCAAGGACGGCCGACGTTGGGGCTCGAACCGACGCGTCTACCGAGTCAGCGGAGAGCTTGGTCCCATGACCTAATGCTGCGCTTTAGCCAGCTGAGCCAATGCTGTCGGTACTTTAAGAGGGCTAGTCTTTTAATAGGGGAGGTCTTTTAGAGAGGTTTCACTGTATGACAAAATTCTTGCGCAAGTGGCAACATGGTTCCCATTGCAATAGTTAGCTGTTTAATGAAATCTATCTAAAAGAGAGTTCTACATCGCTCCCTTAGAATACGAGTAATGGCCTCAAATATTCTCCTTATGCCAATGAGTTATATATTTCTGTAATCGGGAAAGACAGGCGAATGTCTTGAACCGTAAAGTTAGAATATATTGCGCCCTTATCCTATAGGCCCCAGGCTAAGTTCGCATGGTTCTTCGTCATGCAGAGTGTATATCGTTTAAATGAGCTTCAAATTACAGAGGAGATGGAAACCGGATTGCATATTATTTAATCATGGCAAGCGCCCGATCTGGGTTGGAAGTCGAGCTCATGTACGTCGCAGACAGTACCAGCGACGTATTGCCTAAAGTTTGCCAATACAGCGAAGTCTAGAACATATTTCTATGCTACGCATTGGCCAGAGCAGGTGCAACATTCCAAGGACTTCTTGGGGAGCTGACCTCAATAATTTGTTCTCGTATGTTCTACGCTACGCCGCATGTTAGCAAAGCCCCGCCCCTAAATCACTAAATAAATAAATTGTGACAATACGATAACACCCAGGATCGAACCCTTAACGTCATTAAACCTGGAATATGCCTAAGATTTTTCGCCAGTCATCAAACTGAATAGATCATCATGATATCATTAAATCGATGATCAAGGAAATTAGTTTCTTACGCCAATAGTCTGGGGTGGAGAGTTTGGTTGCGCTGGTAGGGATAGCGTCCATGTCGTCAGAAATAGTGCCAGGGGACGCAAGATGGATTTTTGTGGAAGCCACGATCGAATGTCAGTGACAATATGATAATAATACGACCTTATTATCAATATTAATTTGCATATATTGTGAAGATGGTGTGCGGTCTGAAAGAAGAGCTCCCGACAGCGTATGAAGATTAGTGTTGACCGCCGCCATGTGAAAGATATACCCCCGCACTCTCGTGGTCGCAGGAGTTAGTTGGCAGTAGTCTGGAGTAGTTTCGCGTGAGCAGTGCTGCGTAGTGAGTCAGAGTCCGGTTTGCTAGTTGGTTGGTGACGAACGGCGGGCGAGAAAGATCGTCGCTTAACTACGGGCATTTAGCAGTGGGAGCACGCCGAGCTAAAATAATATTGCACCACAATTTGTAAAGTACAAAGGGGACGATATTTAAAGAGACATAAATTATGTAAAATAAAGTATTCATATGCGGGAAAGCAATATATTCGCTCAAATTTGTATAGTAGACTTTCCACGCCAAGGGCAGAGACGGTGTTAGCAGACGCAGGAGTGAGGAAGACGTAGAAGGGCAATCGAGGTCCGAACCGGAGTCCAGTTGAACCGGCACGTCATCTACGAGCTCACCATTCGAAGGGAAATACGCGTAGAATCGGTCAACCCACGGCATCGTGAAGAAAGAGCTGGTGAGATAGAAATACGTGTGGTTATATTGCGCAATCCCTGCAAAGTGTATAAAGTGTCTAGAATAATAAATTACGTGTTTATTAGGGTACTAGTATGTGATACCTTATGAAAGTGTCGATAATAGTTTGTGAAGAGAATCAAGTGAGACGCAGCGAAATTATGGTGAAGAATTAATCAGTGTAATAATGTATTCAATGATGATGTGTAATTGTGATATCATGTAGAGCCCTGGGGAGGAGCTGTGAAGGATCCCTGCCGAAAGGAATGACGGCAGCTGACAGGAGATCACGATGAGTACTAATCTTTGATTATATTAAGTCATTGTTTATGGGTGTATTCTTAGGATTACCATAGTTGTGTAAATAATATGTTAGTGATTAATTTTTGAAGTTAGATTTATTTTGCTTAGATATGTGCGCACGTGATGACGCGACGCTGTTGATTTATTTTGAGATGCTTGGCAGAAATAACGCTCACATGTCGTACATGTTGGATACACTGGTAGGAATGTATGTTTATTTATTTGCTAAAGTATGTGTATTTCAGCCCAGGAAAAGACGGAAGAAGCCCAGAGTGAGGCATGTGGTTTTGGGTAAGAAAGAGAGAGAGAGAGATTCTAACATTCTTTTTTTTACGGACACAATAATAACACAAGTTATTAATAATAATAATAATATTAATAATAATAATAACACGAATAATGGAGGGGAATTTTTAATTCCGTAATGCTGGTATTTTGATTTCACACCTGGTGAGATATTTATTTAGCTAAATTACGCCCTGGGAGTAAGCTAGGAACGTTACCTTTGCGTCTCCAATATATTTGCTCTAATCAGGTAAGATACGATTTGTGAGAGAGTGCACTGAACAACTGTCTGAGTGTTTTGGAACATGTATGAGCATTGGGTCGTGGTGATATGTAGAAATGTTATGATAAAGGCATGCAAAATATGGTATTGGGATGGTCCCATGTCATTTCAGGTAAGCTACGACGAATGAAAGAAAAAGAGAATGGTAAGGATTATGAGATATGTGCAGTTAGGCTGTAGCGGACATCGCCATGTGTCCCATGATGTCGCCAACTGAAAATAAAAAGGTAAGAAGTGTGTATTGAGGCATGCCATAAGATAAGAGGTAAAGCCGAACGGCGCTTGTAATTATTTGAGTGAAATGATGAACCACGATTGGGTATATTCCAAAGTTTATGCTACGCTCAGCTTCGAACAGGAGACCACTAGGCTTACGAGACTAGCTGCTCGTATTTCTTTTTCATTTCGCTTAGTTGGTGCGAGATTAATAGGATGCTGTTGGTTACCACTGGGTGTGTTGGCTCAACACATGTTTGTCCTAGGCCAAGGTCATTTGACGTTTCCCCTTTCATTTTGGATAACGGTATTTCCGTCACTCCGCTCTTGGCCGTGCAGAGAGCCGAGCTTTTAATAAATCATAGGTTTCCTGTACCGAGTTTAAGTCTGTGTTTGTTGAGCACATTTTTGAACTGATAATAATAATAACAATGATAATAATAATAACAATAATAATAATAATAATAATAATTATATAATCAATGGATTCTGTAAAAGGGTACGAATATCCATTGACCTTTCGCGTCCTAGTGTCATTGCAAACTAACATCACTGTGGGAATAATATTGGATAATACTACTACTAATAATAATAATAATAATAATAATTATATAATCAATGGATTCTGTAAAAGGGTACGAATATCCATTGACCTTTCGCGTCCTAGCGTCATTGCAAACTAACATCACTGTGGGAATAATATTGGATAATACTAATAATAATAATAATGATAATCCCGTGGGGGTTTCTGCCTGTTCCCCTATCGGGCGCGTCCCAGGTGGCGGATAGGGAGGCTCGCCGGACTTGTCCGGAGGGTTTGAGGGAAATAAAATACCTCTCGCGGACCAAAAACAGGCACAGCTTGACAACATCTTCAGCAACCTCTGAAGCTCACTACTTCAGTTGTAACCATGACACCGACATAGATCGATGTCCCCACTACTTTCAACTTGTTAGCATGATGTAAACAACCTACAATATAACTACCCCAGGCCCTAGTAGACATACTAGTTATTTTTCTCGGTCATCGGATTCTGGGGGACCGAGAACATCATGCGGGAATGTATCGGAGCTTCCCAAATCTCTTCGCCCAAAATGCAAAACTTTCATTGGTAGCTTAAACATCAACACACTTCGGAAAACTGGCAAGTTAAAACAATTAACAGACATGTTGGATAACTTCAACATCCAAATTTTAGCACTACAGGAAACCAGATACACGGATGAAAATCATTTTGAATCAGGAAATTATAGAATTTATAAAGGCAAGCCAGCAATCTCCCTCCATATGAAGCCACTACAATTTGGCACTGGATTTGCT
The DNA here is from genome assembly GCA_946902985.2 of Meconema thalassinum. Classification (NCBI taxonomy): domain Eukaryota; kingdom Metazoa; phylum Arthropoda; class Insecta; order Orthoptera; family Tettigoniidae; genus Meconema; species Meconema thalassinum. The sequence continues at coordinate 103,530,499 of OX336397.1, read as the reverse complement.
GTCAGAAAAAACATTATAAACTCAGTGCTTAACTTTTCCTCGCCTTCTGAAAGAATTTCAACACTATCCGTTAAATCAGGAAACAAAGCTTATACGCTTATTAATGCGCATGGACCCACCAACAACTACAATCGTAAAGATCCACAAAAGGTGGAAGACTTCTGGGAACTGCTGGAAGAAACTACAGCCATCATTCCAAATCATCACATAAAAATCCTATTGGGAGATTTTAATGCCCAAATTGGTAGAGAAAGGAAATTCAGGACCATTGTAGGACTATATCCAGCACACAATAGAACTAATAAAAATGGAGAAAGATTACTTGATTTTTGCAAAACTTTTGATCTCAAACTAATGTCAACACATTTCCTGGCACTTCCACACAAGAAAAAGACCTGGAGATCCCCTAATTTTCACTTAGGAGAATTTCAAATAGATCATGTGGCTATTTCCAAAAAGAATCAAAAAGAAATTATGAATGTCAAAGTCAAGAAAGGAGTCATTGACTCTGACCACCATCTATCCTTAATCAAGGTAAAATTTCAACCGAACAGATCCAAACCAAAAATAACAAAAAATCTGCGCGTCGATCCAGAATTTCTTAAACAGAACGCCAGTACTTTCCAAGAAAGTATCCCTACTCACGATTCTTCTGGCTGGTTAGAACTCAAAGATATACTTTCGAAAGCTTCTCAAAACATTGGCACACCGCCCAGGAAACGCAAGCATAGGTGGTGGAACGAAACCTGTGACAAGGCTATAAACTTCAGAATTAAAGCCTGGCAGAATTGGAATTCTCACAAAACGGAAGAAAATTGGCACGAATTCACCAAAGTACAGAAACAAACCTCTAAAATCATCAGATCTGAAAAACGCAAGTACGATCACTACAGATTGGCTGAAATTGAACAAGATTTTACTAAAAACAATACACGAAACTTCTACAAAACCTTCAGAGAAGAATTATCAAATTATCAGGCACCCAGCCTTTGCTTCAAACGCCCGGATGGGACATTGGAAACAAATAATCAAGAAAATTGCAAACTTCTAGCAGATTATTTCAAGGATCTTTTAAACTGTGAATCCCCTAAAGAACAACTCATCTTTGAAAAACAAACATCCAACCAAGATTCAGAACCCCCAACATTGGAAGAAATTAAAGAAATAATCCATGGACTCAAAAATAATAAAGCCCCAGGGGAAGATGGTATAATTGCCGAAATGCTGAAGATAGGTGGTGAGAACGTAGCCCGGAAAATCCACTCAATTCTTGAGAACATCTGGATCACCGAAGAAATACCTGAGGATTGGAAATGTGCGCTAATCCATCCACTGCACAAGAAAGGGGATAAAACCAACATCAATAATTATAGAGGAATTTCCTTGATACCAGTTATTTATAAAATTTTCTCCAAAGCCCTGCTCACTAGACTTGAGAAACAAACAGACCGTCTGATTGGAGAATACCAGGCAGGTTTCCGAAAAGGAAGATCATGTACGGAACAAATTCTCAATCTCAAAACTATCCTACAAATGCGCAAAACCAGACAGACAGTCATTACCTTTGTAGATTTCAGAAAAGCATATGACTCTATAGATCGTCAAACACTTTTCAATACTCTAGAAGAATTTCAAGTTGATAGAAAAACAAGAGAATTAATCAGACAAACACTAACTGGCACTACGTCAAAAGTTAAATTCCTCGGCGAAATATCTGAGCCTTTTGCAATTAACACTGGGGTCCGCCAAGGAGACGGATTATCTCCGTTACTGTTCAGCCTCGTACTTGAGAAGATAATCAGGACCTGGGAAAAGGAAACTAAGGGAATAACCCTTGGCAGACTACTCAAAGATAGAATTCATGTACATTGTTTGGCCTTTGCTGATGACATAGCAATCCTTTCTAATAACAGACAAGAAGCAATTCATTCCATTGAAAAATTACATGAAATTGCCAACAAAACGGGACTTCAAATTTCTTATGAGAAAACTCAGTACATGGAAGGAGCCTCACGATACTTAGACGGACAACCTATGAGAACTAAATTCGGCAAAATCTTTCAAGTGAACGAATTCAAATATCTGGGAGAAATTATTCAGCCCTCTGGTTTAAACCGTGAAGCAAATAAAGAGAGAATTTCCAAATTACAGAAAGCTTACAGAATCACTTGGAATAGGTATAACAAAAAATCAATATCTCGGAAAGCAAAACTTAGACATTATAATACAGTAATCAAACCGGAGGCGTTATATGCATCAGAAACCTTAATCATTGGTGGCAAATCTTTAACCAAAGAGATTGAAAAACAAGAAAGGAAAATTTTACGAAAAATTTTTGGCCCAGTTTTTATAGAGGGAATCTGGAGGAAAAAGTCATCCCAGGAAATATATCGCCAATGTGAAAAAATGTCTCATACTTTTCGGAAAAGACGATTGAAATTTTACGGGCACATTATCAGAATGAACAATGGCAGATTGACTAAAAGAATTCTCAACTTGGCCCTCTCACTAAAAACCAAGAACAGCTGGCTACGTGAAATTGAAACAGATCTCCAGGAAATCAACATTTCAGACAATATTATACAGGACAGATGCAAATTCAGAACCCTAATCGACAATCACCAATTTGAAGACAAACCCAACACCAGGGCCACCATAACTTGGACAGAAGACCGAAGAAAGGCGCTCAGCGAGAGGATGAAGAGATTTTGGAAGGAAAATAAGGCCAACACATCAGCTAAACAGGTTCAACCGTGCTCCTGAGTCGGGCATAACGATGCAAGACAAGAATAATGATAATAATAATAATAATGATAGTTATGTGATTAATTTGATAATGGTGTTCTACGGAAGGGTGCAGGTATTCATTAACCATTTGAGGTAGAAGTGTATTCTCTCTCTGATACTGGCGACGGTTGCAGATATGCCATGCCCGAAACAGGTAAGTCGAGGTCCTTACTTCGAGACCTATTTGTGTATATATTTTGTGAATATGTTTTGTAGATACAGTTGTGCCATGCCTTTATTTACAGTGTCGGGGAAACATCGTTGTTGCTTACACTCATCGTTGTTTTCAAATGTTATTTGTCACCGTACGAAGTGTGAGCATAGAATATTCTTATTATTGCATAGATGCAAATTTGCATATAGTCCAGCGTTCATTTTTAGCCTTTGGTTTTTGTCTTATATAAGAGGATATTTGAGGGGATATTGCAAGCATCTCAGTTATTGTATATTAGTATAGTTAACATACACCCATAAACTCTGACAGACAGTATCGAATTCGAGACCCGAAATGAGGTATCGAATCTTGAGTTCGATTCTTGGATAATCGTGTTCTCATGCATTGGTGTTTATTATAATGTGCCAGTATAGCATATCTCAAGTCCTATTGTGGTGTACATCTGTTGCATACACGAGAGCTCATAAATAAATGTACCAATTTTATATCCATAGAATAAAAAGGGGGCAAGGCTTGTGTTAAGAGTTTGGATGCATAAGAGGTGTATCTTTATGAGAGTACTTTTAATCCATACAAGGGATCATACAGGCGATATTGCCAGATTATATTAAGATGTTGGATCATGTTTGGAAAGCCCTTGCTTAATAGTGTGATGCACGAATGATTTAATTAAAGTAATGTTAATTTACATGGTACATTACGTTATGGTGAGATGACATGATACTTGATGTAATGAGCTCACAGTGTGGAATTTTCAATGAGTACAATACTGATTGTAGTGAGATCAGATCATAATTTTGCTTACGTGTTTGATCAAAGATGGATTAATTAATTTATGTAATTATTAATTTGAATAAGTTGTTAATGGTCTTTAATTGGATTGATATTTCCCAATCGGGATTCAATGATTTGATTGATCGCTTTGATCCACTTAATTAATCAAATTGATTATGTAATTAATTTAATTGATATCCAATTAATTTAAATTTTGATTTTGATCATTTTTTTTAATTCAATTTTGTTATTTTTGGAATCCGTTCGGATTGATTTTGATAATTTGTGATTTTGAGTAGGTTATTTTGGAGTTTTAAACTTATTTTGGATTTGCTTCAGAATTTCATGATTTATTAGTTTACTTTCGCCTGAATTCATTTCTCGTTAAGATTTTGATTTTCTTATTTGGATATTTTGTTTTACTCTTTCTTTTTTTTGGTTTGTATTTGTTTATTTAGTGTTAATAAAGTTTGCTTTCCTTTTATTTGAATTCTGTGTGTGATGATTCATTGATCAGCCCTATCGATCTTCCAAATGGTGTATGCCAGGACAGTTGTTAGCTTCAAGTAGGAACGCTCCGCCCCCGAGGAATGAATCCTGTCCTGAAGGTCCTATGTTCAAAAGGGTACAATATTTTGAGTTAATGCCGTGTGAAAATAAATTTACTTATATATATATACACATACAGGGTTTTTCATATAAAGTAAGAACGGCGAGTGGCGGATTTGTAATCCGTTGCTCCAGTGGCATTGTCCGAGCTTGTGGCGCGCCACAGCCCCCTGCTGTAGTATTGAAAGCGCGCGCATAGTATACACTTGACCTTGCAATAAGCATGCAGGTGTTCAGTCGCCAGTCTGAATCTCAGGTGCTAACAAGGTGAGACAGTTATCATTACAACTTAGCATTTATGTATGTAAAACTTATTTTATGTACGAGTCTGCTCGGTGGGTTCGTGATACATTTGTTCAGCAATTTCCTGATGAAGAGCCATCTTCACTAGCACAGATTTCACATAATTGAAAATAAGTTTGACACTACTGGCTCAGTGCTCAATAAACGATATAAAATAAAAGATCAGAAACAATACAGTGGCAGAACTCACTCACGTCGGCCAGAATGTGGTTACCAGATACAATGCCTGTATAACCCAGGAAGGACGACACATCCAGCATCTTTTATAAGGTAATAATTCATACAGGATTGTACACACGCTTAAAGCAGGGGGCTGTGGCGCGCCACAAGCTCGGCCAAGGCCACCGTAGCAGCGAATAACAAAACTGCTGCTTGGCGTTCTTACTTTATATGAAAGACCCTGTATATATAACTATCGGCAATCAAGAATTGGAGAATGTGAAGCAGTTCAAGTACTTGGGAAGCTTGCATACAAAAGATGCTCAATGCACAAATGAAATTCGCACCAGAATCACCATGGCCAAAGCCGCATTCAACAAAAAGAGGACTCTGCTCACCAGCAAGTTGAGTTTAGAACTAAGGAGGAAATTGGTGAAGTGTTACATCTGGAGCATTTCACTGTACGGGGCAGAGACGAGGATAATGAGAAAAAGGGAAAGACAATTCTTAGGAAGTTATGAAATGTGGTGCTGGAGGAGAATAGAGAAGATCAAGTGGACAGATTGTGACAAACGATGCTGTACTGAGAAGAGTAGGTGAGAAGAAAACTTTTCTGATTACAATTCTTTAGAGGAAGGCCAACTGGATCGGGCACATACTTAGACATGAGGGGCTCATGCACGACGTCATTGAAGGGAAGATCAAAGGAACAACAGGGCGGGGAAGAAGAAGAATTCAACATCTGGATGATATGAAAGATGGAAGGAGTTACAGCAGACTGAAGGAAGAAGCAGAAGACCGGGAACATTGGCATCAGAAATTCTCTGTACGAAGACATGGACCTGTCATTACTGTCGACCAAAATATTATGTGCACTCGAGTTTGAAGGTTGGTTGTGAAGTAACCAATAGACCTACATAAACTCCAATAACATCATCATTTTCGTCGTTCTATTTTACGTTAGTTCATGTAGGTTTGGCATTTTTAATTTTTAATTTTGTATTCTTTATTGCAGTTGAAACACAAAAAGTGCCCGTTTTTAAGCGTGTTTCAACCATGAGTCACATTTAAGAATTATTATCTCACAAACCCGTCATCAAATCGAATCCAAATTTTAACACAATATACATTGGAATGATCTATAACTGGTTTATTAATTTCAAAATTTTGTGTATTCAAGAACGAAAGTTGTTATCATTTTTGTAAGGTAACTTTTTCTTGGCTCGGGGTCGTTGGAAAATGTTGTTCTTGGTTGCGTTGTAATCCTTATACATCAAAAAGTTATGCTGTATGACTGTGAAATACGTAAATTAATTCACTTATTATATATCGGTTTGTATTTATACGGGGAATTAAGACATGGTTCACCAGCTAGCCGCTCCGGGAAATGCTGTACAGCGTTGCTGATATGGAGCCCATCACTTCCGAGCGAGGCACGCCATGACGCGTGATGGAGCCCATCTTGGCAACGCTGTACAGCTTTCACCGGGGTGGCTAACTGGTGAACCATGTTTTAATTTCCCGTACAAATACAAACCGATATAAAATAAGTGAATTAATTTACGTATTTCACAATCATACAGCATAACTTTTTGATGTATAAGGATTACAACGCGACCAAGAACTACATTTTCAAACCACCCCGAGCCAAGAAAAAGTTACCTTACAAAAATGATAACTTAGTTTCTTGGACACACAAAATTTTAAAATTAATTAACCAGTTATAGATCATTCCAATGTATATTGTGTTAAAATTTGGATTCGATCTGATGACGGGTTTGTGAGATAATAGTTCATAAATGTGACGCATGATTGAAACACGCTTAAACACGGGCACTTTTTGTGTTCCAACCTTCGATAAAAAATATGAAATTATAAATTGAAAATGCCAAACCTACATGAACTAACGTAAAATAGAACGACGAAAATGATTATGTTATTGAATTTTATGTAAGTCTATTGGTTACTTCACAAACAACCTTCAAACTCGAGTTCACATAATATTTTGGTCGACAGTAGGCAGAATACTGTATAATAATAATATACCAGACGTTTCGAAGGAACCTTTCCTCCTTTTTCAATGGAATTAAAACAATGTGGCCAAAGAAAGTGTGTCAATGAGATTGCAAAAAACTAGAGAAATTCCTCTGTTCGTCACCAGAGAGCAGCCGCCAGAAAGTACCGTATGGACTTGGGTAGAAAAACGCGCCATGTTAATAAGAATGGCGGTCAGAGTAGTAAGGAAGTAGAAGGAAAAAGGGGTGGGGGAAAATATTAAGGCTCCTCGATGAATGAGGATGTGCAAATAAGGAGAAAGAGCCGGGGAGGGGAGAGGGTTTGATGGACATATGGATACAGAAACAAAAGGGAAGTGTCTCTGTACGATACCCAACCTCATACAGGCCTCGGCGAAAAAACAGATGAAAACTCCTCCAGTGACGAACAATGGAGATCAAATCATGGCCCAGTAGCCATTGCAATGAAAGACTTAATCGACATAAAGTTAGAATTGCTATTTTTAGTCGTTCCACACTTACCCGGTTTCCTAAGTAAAGCTTCTATTGTCCTAAAGGCTCGTAGACTTGAAATTAATATTGGAGGTTCGTCAGCTGTTTAGAGCGGATGTAAACAGATATGCCAACTCCAGTATTGCTTTTGTGATCGATTCTGAGAACAAGAGAGTGTCGGAAGTTGGCAAGAGATTGCTCGTGGTAATGAGTTTGGGGTAGTTGCTTCGTCTATTTCCGGTGAGATACCTTACAAAGGGATGCGACGTAATGAAAATCCACACGTTCATTCATGATTAGCATTCCTGTACAAATAGGAGGCAAATTAGCACATTTCCGAGTACACAGAGGATGGCTGTGTCAAGTGTTCATGTTTACATTTTGTGTAACGTTATTTGATAGTTCTTTGGTTCATTTATAGCTGTACGTTAATTATATGGGTAACTAATTGAGTTTTGCAGTTTTGTTTCATTTGTTTATTTTTCTCTACAGTAATAATAATATCGTATGGCCTCGGGTGCCGGGTGCAAGCTTTGTTACTTGACGCTCATAGGGCAGCTTGCATGTCGAATTTTGTTGTTCTTTGGAGCGCCATGAAAGTCAAGGAGGTTAGATGTCTAAGCTCTTTGACACTATAATAGAGAGAGAGTAGAGAAAGGAAGAACATTTGTGTTGGCGGAGGATCCCAAAATTAATTTTGCCATTATGAACACGGCCTACTGAATTCAAATGGGTTCTTTAACATGCCAACGACGCATGACATGCGTGTCGTGTTTTTGTCACCTTTCAAAACTCACTTACGATGCCCAGGAGCGAACCTGCAATCCTGGGGGTTTGGTAGACCGACACGATAACCACTCACCCACCGTGTCAAGCTTCTGTTGAGTGATCTACTTTAATAAATAAATAAATGAATAAATATGGTATATTGGCTTTCACGGCCAGTGAATTAATATTCAGAAAATTTTCTAAGTTTGTGCAGTGTCTTGCGTGGAGTTTCGCCTAAGAACACCAATCTGGCTCATCAGCAGGCTCTTGGTCCAGGCACAGATACCAACAGCCCGCCGATGAGCCAGCTTGGTGTCCTAGGTGAAACCCCACACATGACACTGCACAAACCTAGAAAAAATGCTGAGTTTTAAATAAGTAAATAAGTAAGTAAGTCAGTGAGTGAGTCAGTTAAATAACATGTCACAAGGATGAACCCAACAAGACTTACCAACCGGCTTCTCAACCACAGGAAATATAGAAAGATCATGACACCATGGCTAACAGAAGTTAACAAGGACATACATGAACTGAAGATAATGGAAAGTGATTTTATAAACCGATCACATCTCAGAATGATATTTAAACAGAAGAGGTTTCAGGACAGACCATCCTGTAAGAAAACTTGCACCATCTGGACAAAAGTGAGGTTGGTTGGTTCCTTAGTTTAGGGGCAGCGACAACGCGGTCATGTAGCCCTGTGTACTTTGGGTGTGTGTAGAATCTATCTAATAACCGGTGTTAATTGTGGTGGCTGTATTAGTATGTTTCTGTCTTCAATTCAAATAAGGACTGCAGGCATTGAATTTTTTCAAGTAGTTCCTACTTTTACCACCAAAACGCCACCGTCAACGACTACTAGTTCAGAACTTGGTTACCAGACGCCACCGCAGTCGACTCCTGGCGACGAACGTAGGAACCTACGAGCGTTTGTCAAATGTTAACCATAATTTAGCTTCACAAAGGTGTAATTATTGGAAGGTTCTTTAACATGCCATAAATTTATGACATGGGACTGCCGGCTTTACTTCCTTTCTGAAGGAAGGCATACTGAGAGATTTTTAACGCTCTTAAAAAAAATCCGACGACTTCGGCTGGGTTTGAACCCGCAGACAAAAGAGGGAAAGAGAGAAAGGAGAAACAAAGCCAGAGAATGCGCGAATATTGGGCAAACATCAAGTCCCTCGACAAGCTGAAAGGTTGTACGTCGTGGACCTTAGCTGGCCTATCCGAAAGAAGAAGAAGAAGAAGAAGAAGGAGAGGAAACAGAAAAGGAAGAGGAAGAATATGAAGGAGAAGAAGAAGAAGAAATAAATAAGTTAATAATTACATAAATAAATCAATTAATTAATTAAATAATGGATAAATAACATAATGAATAATAAATAATAATAATAAATTATTACAAGAATAAATAAATAAATGAAATAATAAAGAAATACTGTACGTAAATCGCAAATACATATTTGGCCACACCCATGGACGTCAAGAAGGATATCCGACCGTAACATTTATCCAACCGAAACCCGACTCCGTTGAAACAGTAATAAATAACAATAATATCTATGTTTTTCAATATTAATATTAATATTAACCACTCAATCAATATGAACGCGTTGCCCGGATGAACAGCAGGAAATGAGATGGTTCACCGTCGTCTGACGTAAGGCAGTGCTGAATGGGTGTGCTTGGTGGACCGTGAAGTTGCGATTCCTCCCCACTTGTTCGTGTAGCGTGTTGGATATCAATAACGCGTTCTGGAGCCTGTCATAGCCCAAGCTGCTGGCGTGGAAGGCACGCGATAGAGAATCAGGCAAGCTCTACGTCAGAAATTAATTTTAACTCATGTTTTTTTATGATAGCATTCTCATCTCGTGGGGGATTTAATGAGGAATACATCTATTGAGTGAGTCGTATAGTTTAAAAAACAGACACTGATCAGAACATTTATAGGGATGAAAAATCCACAGTATTAGCCTTTCAGGAGACAAATCGATGATGAAATCATCCATTATGTTCGACAATGACGAAATGTAAATATTGTATGTGGAAAACTGTATCATAATGGGGGTCATTAAAGTACCGTACTACTTTTCATTATGAAACAGTTTCACCAACCAATCAGAACTCATTCATTGACCCATTAGGTAAGGATAGCTCCGCACATGCCCTCAATATCCATCATGTCGGACATGAATTATATGATTTGAAAGTCGACAATGTATATTGGATCAACCATTGTAGTTACAATCCCAAACACAAAGTCAAAATCAGCACGAACCTTTTGGTAACAGGAAAATACTGTACTAGAAAATGTGCATGAAATTTAGGAATCTACGTTCAGAAGTTTGCAACACATCATCCTTGTACCCTAGCTTATACCGACATGGAAAGTGTGAACCGTCCGCAATATTTGCATAAACAAACTGCTGAATTTTTCAAAATAAATATCACTGTACCTTAATATCCGCAACCCCAATTTCTACACAGGACATTGCATTCGTAAGATTTCGCCGACAATTTTAGTGAATGCTGCTGTTAATATAAACACACTAGAACGTCATGGTGCAGATCAGCACATATGGCATTGCCAAGCAAACAGAGCGCACGCGTGGGTAAGAGAACTTGTAAAGCACATACAGCAAACTCAGCGCTTGCACTCCGATCACTAAATTCAAGTGAATGAATCTCGACAGATATTTATGAATTTTTCTGTTCGATCATAAAATAATATAAAATAAAGTTATAATTATCGTCGAAAATAAACAGTCGTATGCAACTCGCCTTTAATGGTAATTAAGACACTCGTATGGAAATTATAAAACCAGCTTCGCTCGTTTTATAAACATACTCGTGTCTTAATTATTGTCATTATAGACTAGTTGCACAATCATATATATTATTTCAGTAGTATAGATCCCTCCTGCGGCGCTCACAAGTGACTGATCGTGACAAATGAGCATTCAAATGAAAGAGAATAGACATTAGCAGTGACGAAATGCACTCTAATTTCATAATTATCTATAATTTCTTTAAAAAAATGTACGAAGTGTGCGTTTTGCAGATACTGTTGCTGTAGGAAAATACGCTCCATAATTGCTGTCCACTTCACAATTTGGCCACTGTTACGCTTGTTTCATGTCATTATAAGATCCTCAGGTCTTTCCTTTATCATTGTGCATGGATTTGGGAAACAGTAAGTCAAAGGAATGATTACTCAAATCGTATAATTTCATAAATGTCGAATAACTGGTGAGTGTTATTATGATCCAATTACCAGTAATTGCCTTCTTAATTTAGGGAAAGTAGAACTTGGAATTCTTACTGAAGTGTAAAAAGTGTTCTATAATCATTTGGTTCATATGCCGTCCTGCGATCAATGGTTAGCGAAATATCGATTGATCCATTGGAGGCACAGCCACCGTGGTCGGCAACATGCTCGTTTAAACACACACAACCGGTACTGTCTCCCTGTCTCTCTCTCTGTCTCTACTACCACTCTTAATTAAAATTTTAAAAAAAGTTTAAATATCGAAATGTTTTTCAGCATGTCTTATTAGGCCTTTTGTCAATTTGTTTTGAAAATTAAGTACTACATTAAAAAAGGGGATGTCACCAAGGGTCCTTTCACTCCTAGTACACGTCCCTAGCCTTATTAGTTCGCAAATTATAACAAAAGGTGTAAAAATCATGTTTTAGCCCCAAAATACTGTAGGTTTCCCTCATTCTCAACACATTCATCATCGTAAAGAGAACAACACCCCGAAAAAAATAACACCTCAAACATCCTTGTAGCTTTATTGGTTCGCAAGATATCGCTAAAAATCTAAAAATCCTGTTTTTACCCGAAAATACGTATCAAAGCTTGAACCTATTAAAAACAAGAAGTTCCGTGACGAACTAAAGAGCCTAATTTTCTTAAAATTTAAAATGCATGCCAATGATTAATCAATGTGGAACTATCTAGAATAATGGCGAAATTAAGTTGGAAATATCGAAATTTCTAATTAGTTCGAAATATACCTGGTATAATGTAGCCTACACTTGGCAGCCCTGGTGACTGAATATATTCTTAGTTCCATCTCTTAAGGTACAGAATACAACATTTGGTTGAAGTCCAATGGATAGCATGGACGTTACATGCAGTTAGACATTAGATCTATCAGCGCGCATAAAATCATGTTGGGAACAATGTCATGCATGTGTTGGTCAAAATAATCTGAAATATTATGATCTCTTGTTGTGCCAATTTTGGGTGAAATCCATTTATAAGTATAGAAGTTACATGCATTTTAAAATTGGACCTATCAACAGGCTTAGACTCCTGTTGACAGCGCTGGCGTTTATTAGTTAATTCAAATTGATCTAGAATGTCAGGTACTATACCTGTGCAAAGTTTTGAACTGTTGGCTTGCATACTTTCTGATATATTGATATTAGGGTAAAAAAATGGAGACAGCATTTATTAACAGTTGGCAGCCCTGGTTGCTCTTAAGAATACGCCTAGTCATATCTGATATGATACACATAGCACATACGAAATTTGGTTGAAATCCAATTGATAATATAGAAGTTAAATGTATTTAAAAATTGGTCCTATCAGCGAGCTTAGAAGTATGTTGGCAGAACTGACGAAATTAGTTACTCCAAATTAATCTAGAAAGTCAGGCACTATACGTGTGCATACTTTAAAGCTGTTGGCTTGCATACTTTCTGATATATCGGTATTTGGATAAGAAAATAGAGAGAGAGCACTTATTAACAGTTGGCAGCCTTGGTGGCTCTTAAGAATACGCTCAGTCATATTTGTTTATAGATACATAGTACATACAAAATTTGGATGAAATCCAATTGTTAGTGTAGAAGTTATATGCATTATAACATTGGACCTATCAGCAGGCATAGAATAATTTTGGCAACACTGCTAAGTATGACCTCCTGGAAATTAAACTGAAAGATTATTATCTATATGTGTGCTAATTTTGGAATAGCTCCTGTGCATCCCTTCCATGATATCCAACATGGAGCTCAATTGTCAATTACGGATTTTTAGCAGTTGGTAGCACTGACATTTTTATCAAATAAGGGCTTGAGATATTTAGGTATAGATCTTTACTCATACCAAATTTGGTTTCGATTGCTGCAGCCGTTTAGGAGATGAGAGGGGGACACACACACACAGACAGACAGACAGACAGACAGACATTTGCCGGATCGATCTCATAAGTCTACTTTTTCCTCATTTTTGCGAAATGTGAAAAGTAGGCTAAAAATAACCTCACCATTAGATAGATCGGAAAAAATACCTTTCAACCGACACCACGCTCGCCCTCCTATCACTATTCCTTCCCCCCAGAACAAACCCTTTTCCAACATAGCCATCCATATTCAAGCACGCACGTGACTTGCAGTGTTCTATATTCATTTGGTTGAAATAAAAACATAACAACCTTTCTCCTTAAGTCTCTCATTATAAACCTATTGGGGAAAACGTGGTTTATGAAAGTGCGAGATTTCTCGCACGGATCCGCTAGCTAGAGTATTATTAATGTCATAGACTAGACCACCCATGGACACTATTTTTAGCCTACTATTCACATTTTGCAAAAATGAGGAAAAGGTAGACTTATGAGATCAATCCGGGCAAATGTCTGTCTGTTTGTCTGTCCTTCTGTCTGTCTGTCTGGCTGGCTGTGTGTGTGTCCACCCCTATCAACTCCTAAACGGCTGCAGCAATCGAATCCAAATTTGGTATGAGTCAAGATCTATACCTGAATATCTCAAGCCCATATTTGAGAATTATGTCAGTGCTATTAACTGCTGAAAAACCACAATTTAAATTTGAGCTCCATGTTGGATATCATGGATGGTATGGATGGGAGCTATTCCAGACTTGGCACACATATAGACAATAGCATTCTAGATTAATTTTCAGAAGACCATACATGCCAGTATTGCCAACATGATGCTAAGTCTGCCGGTAGATCCAATTTCTAAATGCATGTAACTTCTATATTTTCGATTGGATTTCAACCAAATTTCGTATGTCCTATGTGTACTACAGCAGATATGACTGTGCATATTCTAATGAGCCACCAGGACTGCCAACTGATAATAAATGCTCTCTCTATATTTTAACCCTAATATCGACATATCAAAAATTATACAAGCCAACAGCTATAAACTTTGCACACGTATAGTACCTAACATTCTACCTTAGTTTGGAGTAACTTACAGTATATACATCAGTGTTGCCAACACAATTCTAAGCCTGTTGATAGGTCCAGTTTTTAAATGCATCAACTTATATACTAACAAATGGATTTAAACCAAATTTCGTATGTGCTTTGTGTACCATAACAATTATGACTATGCGTATTCGCAAGAACAAGCAGGGCTCTCAACTGTTAATAAATGCTCTCTCTATTTGTTCAATCCTAATACAAATATATCAGAAAGTATGTAAGTCATCATCTCTCAACTTTGAACACGTATAGTACCTGGCATTCTACATTAATTTGGAGTAACTAATATACCTCAGTGCTGTCAACATGATTCTAAGCTTTCTGATAGTTTCAATTTTTAATTACATGTAACTTCTAGTTTTAACAACAAATTTTATATCCGCCTTAGTCAATACATAAAAGAAAATACATTATAATTACACTTGCTCCTGGTACATGTTTCGGGGATTAATAGCTTTTATCCCCTTCATCAGCCAAGACAAATATCCGAAGAAAGATATAAAATAGCGTAGCACTCAAAAAAAAAACAAATGGCTATTTAACTTAATATGGTGCACCATATAAGAGGTCACAGAAAAATGTTGAGCAAAACGAAAAAATATATGAAACACCGATGATATTCAGCCATCAAAACACAGAGAATCAGTGGACAGTTCATTCGTGAATCCGCTCCAAAACACTGGTCGAAGCTTGAATTGGCAAAAATCACAATACTTCACCATATGAACACAACCAATGAAGAAGCCTTATGCTTAACAGGTCCATAAGTCAAATCAAATGCCTGCATACAAACTCAACGAGCGCGGAAGGAACAACTTCATATAGCAATGAGGTTAGCTCAAGTTACTGAACTTGACAGATATTTATGAATATTTCTGTTCGAACATAAAATAATATAAAATGAAGTTATAATAAGCAAAGGAAAAACAAAAACCTTAATAAAAGGGACCAAGGGGAACTATATAGACTGAAATAATTATGAAAAACTATAAAAATTAATTTATAATGATATAGAACGAATGCAAACTTAATAATATTTGAAAAACTTACTTCAGGTTAAATCAAGGTATCAATTATGAAAAGATTGTCTTATGTTTGAAAATTATTGTAAAGAATGTATGGGTGTAGCCAATTCCAACTCTCATATATATGGTAGCAATAGATGATAAATATTGCCATAGCTAGTTCTGTAATAGGACGTATGTATGAGTGGAGCGCTACTATGAAAAAAATAGTTTCTTTGGGGGGAAAATGTTCAAAGTGGAAATTAAATTATGTAATATAATAAAAATCAAGTTGTAGGGTATTGTAATGGCAGAGGGGTGTAACAGTATATTAATAAGTATGTAATTATGTATAAATATGTGCTGTAGAAAAGTTATACTAAAGTGCATCTAAGGTGGTTTATTATTGGACTTACTAGTTAAGTTACTTTTGAGAGTGTCAAATAAGATATTAGAATCGAAAATGACTTCATTAAGATTCACTGGGACCCTTCCCAGTGTAATGTAAGATTTCTAAATCATTCTCTATGTCAGTGAATTTGTGGCCTGAATCCTCCATATGTGCGGCCATGGCTGTATACTTTCTGTATTTAGTGGCATTTGAGTGATCATTATATCTTGTGGTGAAATTTCTTCCTTTTTGGCCTATATAATTGGCGTTACAATCATTACAACTTAATCTGTAAACACCGGATTTGCAGAATTTATCCTTCAAGTTGAAAGAATTGGAATTAAAGAAAATGCTCTGATTAGTATTGTTAGTTTTGTAAGCTATTTTCATGTTAAGCTTGTTGAATTTGTTAGTGATGTTATAAGTATAATGATTAAAATAAGTAAAAACTGCGTTTGAGGGCTTTTCTTTATGCTCAGGTTGAAGTTGTGTGATGGGCTTATTTTTTAATTTGTTGATAATATTAAAATGTATTGATGATTAAAACCATTAACTCTGGCAATTTGATATATTATCTCAATTTCTTTGTCAAAATCTTGCTTGGAAAGAGGTAAATTCATGACTCTGTTCACATGGCTAATGAAGGTGTTTTTTTTTATGACAGCCGGGATGGTTTGAATCTTGCCTTATAACAGAATGGGTTTGCGTGGGTTACCTGAAAATTTGGCAATGCAGTCTGTTATCTTTTTTGAAAATGGTTGTGTCAAGAAAATTTATCTTATTGTTTGTGGTGGATTCCATGGTAAATTTAATATTATTTTCAATATTGTTGAGTTGATCTAAAATTCGATACATCTTTTGAATATTATCGTCAATAATGATGTACACATCATCAAAGTATCTACCCAAAAGCGTAATCCCCATTATTTTATCTTTTATTTTAGTTTCTTCTAAATGGTTGAGGTAAATGTTAGCGAGTATTCCTGACAATGGAGAACCCATAGCTAAGCCATCATTTTGTTTATAAACTTTACTGTTGAATGTAAAGTAATTATTATATAGAATAAAATTTAAGATGCAAATGAATTCATCAATTTCTACTTGGGATAGACTGCTATTATCTGTTAGATTCTTCTTAATGATGTCTATTGTAGGCATAATAGGTATATTGGTGTACATATCTTTGATGTCAGCACTATGTAAATAATGTTCTTGTTTAAGCCCCAATACTGATGTTTTCTCACAAAAATGTAAAGTATTTTTGAAATACAGGTTTGCTTTAAAACAATAATGTTTCTTTAAAAATTGTTGAGCAAAATGTGATGTTTTATATAACGGGCGGTTTCTGAAATTGATAATAGGTCTAATAGGAATGTCATTTTTGTGTATTTTGGGAAGGGCACGTAATGTAGGGGCACTGGGGTTCATATGGGCTAGTTGAGCAACATGCTTATCATCTAAAATAAAAAATGTGCTTTTAAGAATGCTTTTTAGTTTTCTTTGTATGGATGCAGTGGGATCTTTCTTTATTTCTTTAAAATTATCATTGTTAATGAAATCATTAGTTTTAGAGATGTATTCATCTTTGTCAATGAGTACTCTAGTGTTTCCTTTGTCTGCTTTAGTTACACTTGTATTATTATTTATAAGCTTCTTTTTTAATTTATAGATATCGTGATTATTGGAACTAGTGTCTGAAAAGCTATTGTTCTTATTAACAATCTTGTGCATTTCTTTGTTGGTTTCGTGTCTTATTCCGTTTTGTTCATTAATGGGTACCGGTAGTTTTCTTATTGCGGTTTCAGTTTCAGCTACTATCGTGGTGACGACTTCATTATTTAATTTAGTATCCCAATTATGCTTCGGGCCTTTGTTCAGAATGTTAAGTTCATGGTCATTGAGCTTTATTTTCGTTAGATTTTTTAAAGGATCCTGACATTTGTGAAGACCTTTATTTACCAAGTGTTTATGCACTGTGTTGTCATTATAAAGTAAATTAGACAGTTTATTATCTAAAATAGCTAATTTCTGTGACATTTTCGTGTGGACAATTTGATTAACGATGAGAGAATATTTGTCCCAATCCTTTTTAGAAGATAAATTGGAAGCTTCAAGATGCGCACAGTATAGCATGTTATTAATATTATTCTTTCTTATGAAAAGGAATTTAATTTCTCTTTGAAATAATCTGTTGTTTATCAATCTTTGCGTTTTACTCTCATATAGGGTTAAAGGGCCTTTCTTTTGATAAGATTTTAAATGTTGGGGTATTACATTAAGGGTTCTGCATTTTTTAAGGAAATCAATATTTTTTATAGTGCTAGCTAGTTTTATTTTAAGATCTTTAAATTTATATCTTGCTTTCTTAGCTAAGGCAGCCTGGCTCGCTTCATTGATTGTTGTTGAAACTATTTAGTACGTCAATACGGAACCATCATGGAAACTAGTTTCAATAATAGAATGTAACTTCCATACTAACAAATGGATTTTATCCAAAATTGGCACTATAATAGACCGTAATATTTCAGATTAATTTTGAGCATCACATACATGACATTGTTCCCAACATGATTTTACGCACACTGATAAATCCAATATCAAACAGCATGTAACGTCCATACTATCAATTAGACTTCAGTCAAATTATGTATGTGCATTCTATACATTAAGAAATGGAGTCACCAGGGCTGCCTAATGTAGTAAGTTACTCAATTACTCAATTACTTGATTTCGTCATTATTCTAGATAGGTCTATATACAGTAGATTGGCATGAATCTTACATATTAAGAATAGTAGGCTCTTTAGTTCGTCAGCGAACTTCTTGTTTTAGGGGATATGGACTTCGTAACGTTCGATTGTCAACTTGAATCCTGTTCAAAACAAAATTTTATTTTTGGTGCATTTGTAACTAATTTTCGTTATTTTCTCCACTATTCCAAACATAAAGGACACACTAAACGATTCTTACGAGGTGCTGGCATGATGACACGCGGTAGACCGACGATTGTTAACCAGAAACTCAGCCATATTCGATCGCATAGATGAGCAGTTTGTCTATTTTTACTACGAGCGCTAGTGAAAGTCAGTGCAGAATTTCACTTACCAAAGTGACAAAATTATTGTTTTACTTTTATGTGTTTCTACACTTTAATTCATTTTAATAATTATAATGATAAATAATGTTATTCCTTGTTTCTCTCATTTAAATGTTTATATATTTATCTTTAATTTATATTCTTATAGATTTAGTTTTGATATTTTTATTCAATTAATTAATTAATTAACTAATTTTGAATTGATTTTTGCAATTATTCCCATAATGCTTTTATAGTTATGTTTATTATTTCAATTTTTATATTTTGTTTATTGTAATTTTTTTTGGTTTTTACTTCTATATTTATATTTTATTTTTACAGTTTAATTGTTAACGTTTTAGTTTAAATTTTTAAATCTTTTATCCAACACATTACGTCAAGTAGATGCATATTTGATTTTTAGAAATACTACCACTTCGGCAGGAAAATTTTCCGAAATTTGGCAGAAAGATTCAACTATCAGCATCTTTGGAAACTTAAACTGTCCTTATGACTGGTGGTTAATATAAAGACCACTATCCCATAAAGGGTTAAACCCTTATTTTGTAAAGATTTTTCCATAAATCGAACAAGTAGTTCCATGAAGAACTATACAGCCTATTTTCATATATCCTACTAATATTAACTGCCTCTATCAACATACAAATTGTCAGTTTGATTGCTGTAATAGATTCGTAGATATTGAGAACTGTCTAAATATTCTGGATGGTCACCATGTTGAATTTTTATATTATAGGCCTTAGATTTATCTACTATTACATGAAGATTATTGTGTAGGTATTTTATTCAAACTTCAATTGCATGATTAGGAGACTAGAAATAAAAGCGGGATTTTAAAATTTCGCTCAGCCGCCATCTTGTGGTTATGAAAATTATTTAATGAATTAGATGCCGGTCGATAAAAATTTGTATAAGGATATACCGTATCAAGTTTCACTGCGCTCGGATGGTTAAAACGCAAGAATATTTAAAATTCGCGTCGCCGCCATGTTAGATTTGTGCTCGCCAGGTTATTGAACGTCCCATATGTGAACTAATGCTTATAGAATGTATACACTTACAAAATTTCAGTTTGATTGCTGTAGTAGATTAATATATATTGAGAACCGTCTAAATATTTCGGATGGTCGCCATGTTGGATTTTAATATACGTAGGCCATAGGGTTATGTACTATTAGATGATGATTATTGCGTAGGTTCATCATGCAAATGTTGATTTCGATCGCATGATTAGAACGCAAGAATAAAAACTTCATTTTCGAAATTCGCACAGCCGCCATATTGAGGTTATATAAACAATTGAACTAAATTAGATACCAGTTCATTACAATGTGTATAAACATTTGCTGTACGAAGTTTCATTGCGTTTGGAATGTTAAATCGCGAGAAAAGTATAATTAAAACTTTCAAATTGCTTGGCCGCCATGTTCGTTTTGCAGTAAACGGTTTTTGAAAGACCCATAAATGAACTTCCAGTAGTGCTCTTTATCTTCGTACGTAATTTAATGGTGATACCGGTAATAGTTTAAGGGATATAAAATGCCGTTGAAATATTTCACACAGCCACCATCTTGAGGCTAAGTAAACAATTGAACAAAATTAGATGTCGGTGCATTACAATGTGTATAAACATATACTGTACCAAGTTTTATTGCGTTTGGTTGGTTGAATGGCGAGAAACGTCTATTTAAAAGTTGCAACTTCGCTTGGCCGCCATGTTGGTTTTGTAGCTACCAGGTTTTCAAAAGTCACATTGGTGAACTTCTAGTAGTTCTCTTTATCACCGTACAGAATTCCAGGGTGATATCGGTAATAGTTTCGGAGATATTGAATGCTGGTGAAATAATTCGCACAGCCGCCATGTTGGATTGGTGAAACGTAACAAAATTTGAAGGGCACGGTTGGAGTCGCGCGAAATAGTACTATGAACTTACCGAGTTTCATTGAAATCACTCCAGCCGTTTAGAAGTTATTAGGTGGGGACACACAAAAATCCTCTCTCTCACACATACACGCACACACACGGACAAAAGGTGATCTCATAAACCTATTTTTTTTTTTCAAAAATGAAAATAGGCTAAAAAATGCCTGTGGGTATTGAACCAAGGAACACATTAAAGAAATGATTACGTAAATAAGTTAATTTTGCTAGAATTTGAATTAAACAAGATGTTCAGTAAAGAACATATAGCCTATTTCTCCTAAAAGCATGGGTATTCTTATTACTCTTTGTCCTTTTCAAGGAGTATAATTGAATGTTGGTTGTAGTAGCTTGTTGAAATACAACGTGCTATACGGATATTAAATATGACTATGAGGTGCCCTTTGCTAGTGCTACCTCTGTAAAAAAAAATCATTCAATTCGGTTTCACCGTGTTAGAATTGATATGGGGAATCGATTTGCACACATAAATGGCCGCTATCTGAAAACTATTGGGCTGAAGACCTTGCAGTTTAGTCAAAAGATGCTTCCCACAAAAAGGTATGTTGTTGCAAAATTAAGTAGAGATCAAATGATTAGGTTGGTCGTAATTTGATTTAAGCTATTAATATTTGGGTGGCCACCATTACGTTTCCGTCAAAATGGCGGCGATATAAAACATGGCACTGGAGTGCCCATTGCTAGTGCTACCTCTGTACTTAATTTCGTTGAATTCGGTTTCAGCGTGTTTGAATTGATAAGGGTAATCTATTTGCACACATGCATGGCCGCCAACTGAAAACGATTCGGCTGATGACCTTGCAGTTTGGTCGAAAGATGCTTGACATATGGCTATATGAAGTCGCAAAATTTGGTATATATCTGATGATTAGTTTAGTCGTAATTTGATTTAAGCTTTGAACATTTGGGTGGCCTCCAATACGTATCCGTCATGATGGCGGCAATATAAAACAAGACACTGAGGTGCCATTTGCTAGTGATACCTCTATACCAAATTTTGTTAAATTTGGTTTCACCGTGTTTGAATAGATAGGGGAAATCGATTTGCACACATATATGGCCGCCATCCGCAATGTATAGGCAGATGACCTTGCAGTTTTTTCAAAAGATTTTTCTTACATAAAGGTATAATGTTGCAAAATTTGGTAGTGATTAGATGATAAGGTTGGTCGTAATTTGATTTAAGATTTTAACATTTCGCGGCCGCCATTACGTTTTCGTCAAGATGGCGGCGATATTAGACTTGTCCCTGAGGTGCCCTTTGCTAGTGCTACCTATGCACCAAATTTCGTTCAATTCGGTTTCACCGTGTTTGAATTGATAAGGGTGTCGATTTGCACACATACATGGCCGTCATCTGAGAAATATTGGACTGATGACCTTTTAGTTTGGTCAAAAGACGCTCGCTATTTTGCTATATGTAGTTGCAAAATTTGTTAGATATCGGATGATTAGGTTAGTCGTAAAGTGATTTAAGATTTGTACATTTGGGTGGCCGCCATTACGTTTCCGACAAGATGGCGGCGATATAAAACATGACACTGAGGTGCCCTTTGCTTGTTCTACCTCTGTACCGAATTTCGTTCTATTCGGTTTCACCGTGTTCGAATTGATAGGGGGGGGGGGGGCAGACATTCAGAGTACGCACACTAACACACACACACACACTCTCACACACACACAGACACACATTTTTTTTGACCCTGTAGTGATCTCATAAGTCTACTTTCATTTTTTGTAAAACTCGAAAGTAGGCTAAAAATAGACGAGTAAAGACACAATCAATTTAAAGCTGTTTTACCGGAGCTGCGTTTAAGCTGCAAATGATTTTCGAAATATGGATTTTTAGTTTGATACAGCACTCCAAGACACACAATCTGAAACCTTTCTGGACCCCTTAACCCTTCAACATTCGGCACAATTGAGGAAATTGCTTAATTTCACGTGTTTTGCCATAAGGTGCGTTCAAAAAGTAACGAGCCGGAGGCATTATTACAGAAACCAGTGCCTGTATGTTAGAAGTATTGGCCCTGGCTGTTGAGGCACTTGTCCCACTGTGACACGAGGTGGTGAATGGCTGTCTCATAAAATTCCCTGGGCTGCCATGTAAACCAGTTCCGCACGTACAGCAGGGCGTCGGCGTCCGATGTGAATCGTTGGTCCCGCAGATCCCTTTTCAGGGGACCAAACATGGCGTAATCACAGGAAGAGAGGTCTGGACTGTATGGAGGGTGGCTGAGAACCTCCCATTTGAATTTCTGCATGAGTACCGCGACTGTGTTGGCCGTATGAGGTCGTGCATTGTTGTGGAGCAGATTGACCCCACGGGTGAGATTGCCTGGTCGTTTTGTTTTGATCGCTTGGAGAAGGGTGGTCAAGGTTTGCAAGTAACGCTGGGCAATCATTGTTGTCCCGTGCAGCATGAAGTGTATCAGAAGGGGGCCATCTTGGTCAAAGAAGAACGTCAGCATTACCTTTT
Source organism: Meconema thalassinum (assembly GCA_946902985.2). Taxonomy (NCBI): domain Eukaryota; kingdom Metazoa; phylum Arthropoda; class Insecta; order Orthoptera; family Tettigoniidae; genus Meconema; species Meconema thalassinum. Next base: position 103,507,260 of record OX336397.1, on the reverse strand, counting down.
CTCTACTCGTGTGGATGGTCTTGCCTTATTTGGGTGGTGGTGACCCTGGATGCTTCCACTGGAGGCTTTGTCGTTTGGATTCTGGTTCGAAGAGATGACACCATTACTCATCTCCTGCCACCACTCGTGCCAGGAACCAATTCCCTTCCCTCGCAGAGCGCTGCAGATGACCAAGAGAGTGGGCCAACCGACATGATTCCTGGTGTGGTTGAAGTGTGCGGGGCACCCATTGGGCACACACTTTGCGCAAGTGCAGTCGTTCCTTCATGATGGTGTGCACACCTTCGATGCTCAATCTAACCACGGCGGCTATGGCGTTCACTGTCACTCGGCGGTCCTGGGTAATGAGTGCATCAAACAACTGGACATTGTCATCGGTAATGCAGGGGAGGGGGTGCCTCAGACCGGGCATCATCGGCTAACGACACCCGTCTTTCCCTGAAGCGCTTGTGCAAGGGACATGCAGTGTTCGCCGTACACTTGTGACATTCGGCGATGAATGTCCGTTCCGCCTACTCCTTCTGCTGTCAGAAACCGAACAACACACCTTTGCTCTTCGATTGACGCCTCCATGTCACTGTTTGCAATGCGACTTGCAGCGTTAGTAGTGGTTTTGTGACAGTTCTATACCCACCTCCAACTCCCCACCTCACAAGATGGCGGCGGCACGATATCTCTCGAACGCATGGTCGGATTTTGACAAATGAGGTGTTGTTGAACTCGAGCTGATACCCCCTTTCCAATGGACAACATATTTCCACCCCAAAAAAACCTACCCTCTACTAGGGGGTGAAATTGTAATTTTTTAGAGAATTTCTCTTTCCAAGTACAACATGTGAGAGTTTGAATGCCAATATGGAATTAAACGTTGTTCTACACAAGAGACATGTATACTGTGGATAGCCATTATGAATTAACATGCTTGTTTTTTGTTTTTATGCATGCCCACTCATGGCTTTTGTAAGAGGGCGGGCTTTTTAAAAGATGGCAGCTGTAGTGTAACCTAACCTATCCCAACCTAACGGGTCCTTGTGGACAGGTCATTGTGGACGGGTCCTTGTAGTGGACGAGTCGTTGTTGACGAGTCATTGTGGATGAGTCCATGTGGACAAGTCCTTGTGGACGAGTCCTTGTTGACAGGTCCTTGTGGACGAGTCCTTGTTGACGAGTCCTTGTGGACAGGTCCTTGAGGACGAGTCCTTGTTGATGAGTCCCTGTGGACTGATCCCTTTGGACCGGTCCCATTGGCCTGATCCCTAAGGACTGACCCATGTATTTATTCAAATTATGCTAAAGGGCCTAACTACATTTATGTGTAAAGCAGTGTGTTGAACTGACGTTGTTCGCCAGCCCTCACTACAACAATCTGATAACGATATGAAAGGAATTGATTAACCAGACATGAGTTAACTACCAACGAAATACTTTGGAGACTCTGCTTGTTATTGACCAGTGAGTAGGGTTTTAGAAAAACTGTTTGTTATTTTGGGTTATATGCAAAAAATGCTTTGACCTACTGAGCGACTATGTTTGCTAAACAAGACATTATACCAGAGACGATTAGGATTCTTATGTAGCTCAGACAAGGAAAGCATTTCTACAGAATCTGTTGACGTTGAATATAGATTTAGGTATTAGGAAGTCATTTTGAAGGTCTTTGTCTGGAGCGTGACACTCCATGAAAGTAAAACTTAGACAATTGGTGTAGCAAAAAAGTGGTGAATTGAAGTGTTTGAAATGTGGTGTTACAGGAGAATGATGAAGATTAGATGGGTAAATAGGGTTACAAACAAAGAGGTATTAAGACGAGTGGGGGAGAAGAGATATTTCTGGCGACTGTTAATGAAGAAAAGAGATAGGTTGGTAGGACACATACTAAGACACCCAGGAATAGCAACTTAGTTATGGAAGAAAGGTTTGAGGACACGAACTGTAGGAGTAGACCAAGAATATGTTAAACAGCATTGAATGTAGGGTGTGGTAGCTATATAGAGATGAAACGATTATCTTGGGACAGATAGGCTTTGAGATCTGCATCAAACAAGTCAAAAGACTAAAGACTCAAACAACAACATATAAGTTCACCAAAATAATGTTGTGTAGCGATAAATGTTAGTCAACGAACAGTAATGCATTACTAAAACCCATGACACGATACCTAAAAGCTTTTCTAAAATGATTTTAAAATGCATTTAACCCTATATTAAACACCCAGTTCACAATACTCATAACTGCAATGTTATGGTAAAACAAAACAAAATCTATATTTCAAAACAAGCAAGTGGTTTTGTCAATGTATACTGTTTTTTTTTTTGTAAACACTCAAGTCCACAAGAATAAATTAATTTGTAACTGTCAGGTTGGCCGAGTGGTTAAGGTGTTCGACTTAAGATCAAATTTCCTGTATAAGGAAGCAAGGGTTCGAATCCCTTACCTGACATAATTATTGCCTTAACATGGCTTGGCACACTGTATTATTATGATACTCGGTACACAAACCATATATATAGTGTATTGATTAAGGCCACTCTCTTTCTGAACATAGTCAGAGACTGTTGATGGTTAACAATTGTATTAATAGTGGGATATGGAGATAGCAATTAAGAAAAACAGACAATACCCATACAATATTTTTATTCAACTCTCTATCCCTTTACCATTGTTCGATATAGATTTTTAAACACAACGCTTGTTGTAGATCCTTTTATAACTTTCTCCAGGTACTCTTGTTCTTAAAAACTGGGGAACCCGCAATGGTTTTATAGACATGAAACCCTCATCCTCTTCTTTTTCATAATAATCATCATCATTATGAATATTATCATCAAAATTATTATAATCATTGTCACCATCATTTTCATCATTATCATTCTCAACATCACTAGAACTATCCAATTCCTCTTGTTTGTTTTCCACAGGGACCTCTTTTATAGTCTGCGTTCCTTTTGATAGTGTTAAGGGTTTTTTGAACGTTGACATCTGTCCTTACATGACTTTTTGAGTCGATGATAAATGCTTTTTAACAAACAATGCACTATCTTGAGCAGCAATATATTTTTCTTGGACTAGATTTTTTTTTACCATGGTTAGAGTATTTTGCGTATTTAAATGTGTATTAATTTGAGATTCACAATGATGTTCTCTTGAAGTAAGTACGTTGGAGTCTTTTGTTTTAATAATTCCTCGACACTTTTTGGATCGTTGTTTTGAACATCGCCAAATAACAGTTCCACCTTTAGTGGTTGTTTTTACAATATATGTATATCCTTTATAGAAGACACATGGCTTGCCATGACTGGTTGTTGAGACTTCCATATCAACTAATACATATGAATTAAATTTTAGTACAGTCACATGAACAATCTTTAGATTACAAGCGATTTACACACACACACATACACACTTTCCTAAATGTCAAGATTTATGGATGTTGTTTTCCACGTGAACAATCTTTAGATTACAGGCGATTTACACACACACATACACACTTTCCTAAATGTCAAGATTTATGGATGTTGTTTTCCACCAACAGCTGCTTACTGCGTATGACAAGGCTGGAGACTGGTAGGTGAGACAGTCTATCACGAAGTGAACACTGTAACAGGCAGTAGTCAACTGACAATATTCTTATACCCTAGTCAAGGTTAACAGGTACTTACTGAGTATGACAAGGCCGTACACTCGTAGGTTAGACAGTTTTGTTTGTTTGTTGCTAAGGATCCCATGTATACCCTAGACATGTTAGTTCTGAACACTTAGTGGTTAATTGTATAAATTGAATTTAAATACACAGCTTATACAAGCACGTTTTGCAGATGGGAGGGGTGAGAGGCTGGCAAAAAAAAAGGAAATATTTTAGTTTAATGAAACATCATGTCCCGGTAGGCGTGATTTATAGTAGGCGCAATTGATAGTAGGCGTAATTGATAGTAGTTCTAATTGATAGTAGACGTGATTAATAGTAGACGCAATTGATAATAGGCGTGATTGATATTAGGTGTGATTGATAGTAGGCGCAATTGATAGTATGCGTGATTTGTAGTAAGCGCAAATCATAGTAGGCGCAATTGATAGTAGATGCAATTGATAGCAGGCGTGATTGATAGTAGGCGCGATTGATAGTAGGCGCAATTTGACATGGGCGCGACTCAGATCATCTTTGATATCACAGAGTTACATTGTCAATGTTTACACCAAGTACAAGGCAGAGAGGGGATATTTTAAGACCTAACCTCAGCTCACCTAACATAACCTAACTTTACCTAACCTAACTTTGTCACGTGACATGTTCAACAAATTTAGACTTGCTTTAAGACTGATTATGACGTCATAGATAGATGGGAGGGGTGGGAGGCTGACAAAAAAGGTAATGTTTTGGTTTAATGAAAAGTCATGTCCTAGTAGACGCGATCGGTAGTACATGTAATTGATAGTAGGCGCGATTAATAGTAGACAGGCAACCAAAGTCGGACTACAAATATCATTTGAAAAAACTAAGTTCATGACAAACATCACCGATGCCCCCAAAAGTATCACAATTCATGACAGTTCAGTATGTAAAACAAATTCCTTTAAATACCTAGGAGAGTGGATAATGAATGACTCACAGGAAAAGACAGCAATAGAAACACGTATGCATAAATTACAAAGGTGTTTTCATATGACAAAAGATATATATAATAAAAAAAGCTTATCCTGGAACACTAAATTAAGGCATTATCAAACAGTAGTCAGACCTGAAACTCTGTATGCAGCAGAAACACTTAAATTAACAAGATTTGGTGATTTAGACAAATTAGAGAAGACTGAAAGACGAATTCTGAGAAAAATACTGGGAGCTAAACGAAATAATAACGCTGAATATAGGTTACGACCAAATAGAGGGTTATATTTGAAATGTGAAAAATTAACTGATGTAATGAGAAAGAGAAGATTACAGTTTTTTGGGCACATTTATAGAATGGAAAATAGTAGACTAACTAAACAGATCTTCAACTTACTGACTAGTTACAAATCCAAACCCACATGGTTCATTGAAATTGACAAAGATTTGACAAACGCCAAAATTCAGACAGACACAATAGCAAACAGATCACTCTTCAGAGAAGCTATTCAAAACACAAAATTTCAAGAAAGGAAGAAACAAACAACTGGCAGAAAGTGGACTCAGGAGGAGAAAGATCGTCACTCTAGAACGATGAAAGAAATTTGGAAACAACGGAAATTGAATACAATGGACAATAGCCAACGTTGATTCATCGTACCCTCCAAATGGGTTATTCGAAAGAAGAAGAAGAAGAAGACGCAATTGATAGTAGGCGTGATTGATAGTAGGCGCAATTTGATATTGGCGCGATTTATAGTAGACGCAAATGATAGTAGGCGCGATTGATAGTAGGTGTAATTAGACATGGGCGTGATTTATAGTAGCTATGATTGATAGTAGGCGTGATTGATAGTAGGCGCGATTGATAGTAGGCGCACAATTGATAGTAGACGTGATTGATAGTAGGCGTGATTTATAGTAGGTGCATTTGATGGTAGGCCTAATTGATAGTAGACGCGATTCATAGTAGGCGCAATTTATAGTAGATGCAATTGGTAGTAAACACTATTGATAGTAGGTGCAATTGATAGTAGGCATGATTGATATGGGCGCGACTCAGATCACCTATGATATCACAAAGTTACAGTGTGAATGTTTACACCAAGTACAAGGCAGTGAGGGGATATTTGAAGACTTAACCTCAGCTCACCTAGCATAACCTAACTTTACCTAACCTAACTTTGTCACGTGACATGTTCTACAAATTTAGACTTGCTTTAAGACTGTTTATGACGTCATAGATAGATGGGAGGGGTGGGAGGCTGACAAAAAAGGAAATGTTTTGGTTTAATGAAAAGTCATGTCCTAGTAGGTGCGATTGGTAGTAGACGCAATTGATAGTAGGCGCGATTAATAGTAGACGCAATTGATAGTAGGCGTGATTGGTAGTAGGCGTGATTGATAGTAGGCGTGATTGATAGTAGGAGCAATTTGACATGGGCGCGATTTATAGTTGACGCAAATGATAGTAGGCGCGATTGATAGTAGGCGTAAATAGACATAGGCGCGTTTTATAGTAGGCGCAATTGATAGTAGGCGCTCAATTGATGGTAGGCCTGAATGATAGTAGGCGTGATTTATAGTAGACGCATTTGATAGTAGGTGTAATTGATAGTACCGGCGATTCATAGTGGGCGCTATTTATAGTAAATGCAATTGGTAGTATACACAATTGGTAGTAGACACAATTGATAGTAGGTGCAATTGATAGTAGGCCTGATTGATAGTAGGCGTGATTGATATGGGCGCGACTCAGATCACCTTTGATATCACAAAGTTACAGTGCCAATGTTTACACAAAGTACAAGGCAGAGAGGGGGTATTTTAAGACTTAACCTCAGCTCACCTAGCATAATCTAACTTTACCTAACCTAACTTTGTCACGTGACATGTTCTACAAGTTTAGACTTGCTTTAAGACGGACTATGACTATGACGTCACAGATTGATGGGAGGGGTGAGAGGCTGACAAAAAAGGAAATGTTTTGGTTTAATGAAAAGTCGTGTCCTAGTAAGTGCGATTGGTATTAGGCGCAATTGATAGTAGGCGCGATTAGTGCTAGGTGCAATCGATAGTAGGCGTGATTGATAGCAGACGTGATTGATAGTAAGTGCAATTTGACATGGACGCGATTTATAATAGACGTAATTGATAGTAGGCGCGATTGATAGTAGGCGCAATTAGTGCTAGGCGCAATCGATAGTAGGCGTGATTGATAGCAGACGTGATTGATAGTAAGTGCAATTTGACATGGACGCGATTTATAATAGACATAATTGATAATAGGCGCGATTGATAGTAGGCGCAATTGATAGTTGGCACGATTCATAGTGTGAGTGATCATCAATGTAGTGTGACAGTTAAAACATCGTTGCTGCAAAAAAAAACTCTTCAAATGTTTAAACACTAGTCCGAAAAAAGATATGGTAACCGCGTGTTGTGTAATCAATAATAGCCACCTCTTTAAATATAAACTGTACTTGTTTTCGTTGACCTCAAAGCCTTGAGTATCCATCACCAGTGTATGTGACATGTTTACGCTTGCATAGATCAAAAACCAACTGACTATTCACTACTTGGGTTTAGAAATTACATTTACTCAAATCACATTCTAGTAACATTCATGCCTACTATAAAAGGCACCCACTTTTGCACCCACATTTACATCCACTTTTGCAATCACTTTTGCACCCACTTTTGCACTCACTTTTACACCCACTTTTGCACTCCCTTTTACACTGACTTTTCCACCCACTTTTGCACCCACCTTAGCACTCACCTTTGCACCCACTTTTGCACTCACTTTTGCACCCACTTTTGCACCCACTTTTGCACCCTCTTCTGCACCCTCTTTTGCACCCACATGTACACCCACTTTTGCACCCACGATTGCACCCACATTTGCACTCACTTTTACATCCACTTTTGGACTCACTTTTGCACTCCCTTTTGCACTCACTTTTGTACTCACTTTCGCACCCACTTTTGCACCCACTTTTGCATCCACCTTTACACTGACTTTTGCACCCACTTTAGCTATAAATCACGCTTACTATGAATCGTGCCAACTATCAATTGCGCCTACTATCAATCCCGCCTACTATCAATTACGTCTATTATAAATCGCGTCCATGTCAAATTGCACTTACTATCACTCAAGTCTGCTATCAATCACGCCTACTATCGATTGCGCCTAGCACTAATAGCGCCTACTATCAATTGCGCCTACTACCAATCGCACCTACTAGGACACGACTTTTCATTAAACCAAAACATTTCCTTTTTTTTGTCAGCCTCTCACCCCTCCCATCAATCTGTGACGTCATAGTCATAGTCAGTCTTAAAGCAAGTCTAAACTTGTAGAACATGTCACGTGACAAAGTTAGGTTAGGTAAAGTTAGGTTATGCTAGGTGAGCTGAGGTTAAGTCTTAAAATACCCCCTCTCTGCCTTGTACTTTGTGTAACCATTGACACTGTAACTTTGTGATATCAAAGGTGATCTGAGTCGCGCCCATATCAATCACGCCTACTATCTATCACGCCTACTATCAATTGCACCTACTATCAATTGTGTCTACTACCAATTGCATTTACTATAAATTGCGCCTACTATGAATCGGGTCTACTATCAATTACACCTACTATCAAATGCGTCTACTATAAATCACGCCTACTATCAATCAGGCCTACTATCAATTGTGCGCCTACCATCAATCGCGCCTACTATCAATTGCGGCTGCTATAAATCGCGCCCATGTCTATTTACGCCTACTATCAATCGCGCCTACTATCATTTGCGTCTACTATAAATCGCGCCCATGTCAAATTGCTCCTACCATCAATCACGCCTACTATCAATCACGCCTACTATCAATTGCGTCTACTATTAATCGCGCCTACTATCAATTGCGTCTACTACCAATCGCACCTACTAGGACATGACTTTTCATTAAACAAAAAAAATTCCTTTTTTGTCAGCCTCCCACCCCTCCCATCTATCTATGACGTCATAATCAGTCTTAAAGCAAGTCTAAATTTGTTGAACATGTCACGTGACAAAGTTAGGTTAGGTAAAGTTAGGTTATGTTAGGTGAGCTGAGGTTAGGTCTTAAACTATCCCCTCTCTGCCTTGTACTTGGTGTAAACATTGACACTGTAAGTTTGTGATATCAAAGGTGATCTGAGCCACGCCTACTATCAATCACGCCTACTATCAATTGCACCTACTATCAAATGTGTCTACTACCAATTGCATCTAGTATAAATTGCGCCTACTATGAATCGCGTCTACTACCAATTACGCCTACTATCAAATGCGCCTACTATAAATCACGCCTACTATCAATCACGTCTACTATCAATCGCGCCTGCTATCAATCGCGCCTACTATCAATCACGCCTACTATCAATTGTGGCTACTATAAATCACACCCATGTCTAATTACACCTACTATCAATCGCGCCTACTATCATTTGCGTCTACTATAAATCGCGCCCATGTCAAATTGCGCCTACTATCAATAACGCCTACTATCAATCACGCCTACTATCAATTGCGTCTGCTATTAATCACGCCTACTATCAATTACATCTACTACCAATCGCGTCTACAAGGACATGACTTTTCATTAAACCAAAACATTTCCTTTTTGTCAGCCTCCCACCCCTCCCATCTATCTATGACGTCATAATCAATCTTATAGCAAGTCTAAAGTTGTAGAACATGTCACGTGACAAAGTTAGGTTAGGTAAAGTTAGGTTATGTTAGATGAGCTGACGTTAAGTCTTAAAATATCCCCTCTCTGCCTTGTACATGGTGTAAACACTGACACTGTAACTTTGTGATATCAAAGATGATCTGAGTCGCGCCCATGTCAAATTGCGCCTACTATCAACCGCGCCTACCATCAATCACGCCTGCTATCAATTGCATCTACTATCAATTGCGCCTACTATGATTTGCGCTTACTACAAATCACGCATACTATCAATTGCGCCTACTATAAATCCCACCTACTATCAATCACGCCTACTATCAATTGCGTCTACTATTAATCACGTCTACTATCAATTACACCTACTATCAATTACGCCTACTACCAATTGCGCCTACTATAAATCACGCCTACCAGGACATGATGTTTCATTAAACTAAAACATTTCCTTTTTATTGCCAGCCTCTCACCCCTCCCATCTGCAAAACGTGCTTGTATAAGCTGTGTATTTACATTCAATTTATACAATTAACCACTAAGTGTTCAGAACTAACATGTCTAGGGTATATATGGGATCCTTAGCAACAAACAAACAAAACTGTCTAACCTTCGAGTATACGGCCTTGTCATACACAGAAAGTACATGTTAACCTTGACTAGGGTATAAGAATATTGTCAGTTGACTACTGCCTGTTACAGTGTTCACATCGTGAAAGACTGTCTCACCTACCAGTCTCCAGCCTTGTCATACGCAGTAAGCAGCTGTTGGTGGAAAACAACATCCATAAATCTAGGCATTTAGGAAAGTGTCTATGTGTGTGTGTGTGTGTGTGTGTGAAAATCGCTTGTAATCTAAAGATAGTTCATGTGACTTTACTAAAATTTAATTCATATGTATTAGTTGAAATGAAAGTCTCAACAACCAGTCATGGTAAGCCGTGTGTCTTCTTCAAAGGATATACATATATTGTAAAAACACCCAATAAGGATGGAACTGTTATTTGGCGATGTTCGAAACAACGATCCAAAAAGGGTCGAGGAATGATTAAAACAAAAGACTCCAATGTCCTTACTTCAAAAGAACATCATTGTGAATCTCAAATTAATACACATTTAAATACGCAAAATATTCTAACCATGGTAAAAAAAAATCTAGTCCAAGAAAAATATATTGCTGCTCAAGATAGTGCATTGTTTGTTAAAAAGCATTTATCATCGACTCAAAAAGTCATGTAAGGACAGATGTCAACGTTCAAATAACCCTTAACACTATCAAAAGGAACGCAGACTATAAAAGAGGTCCCTGTGGAAAACAAACAAGAGGAATTGGATAGTTCTAGTGATGTTGAGAATGATAATGATGAAAATGATGGTGACAATGATTATAATAATTTTGATGATAATATTCATAATGATGATGATTATTATGAAAAAGAAGAGGATGAGGGTTTCATGTCTATAAAACCATTGCGGGTTCCCCAGTTTTTAAGAACAAGAGTACCTGGAGAAAGTTATAAAAGGATCTACAACAAGCGTTGTGTTTAAAAATCTATATCGAACAATGGTAAAGGGATAGAGAGTTGAATAAAAATATTGTATGGGTATTGTCTGTTTTTCTTAATTGCTATCTCCATATCCCACTATTAATACAATTGTTAACCATCAACAGTCTCTGACTATGTTCAGAAAGAGAGTGGCCTTAATCAATACACTATATATATGGTTTGTGTACCGAGTATCATAATAATACAGTGTGCCAAGCCATGTTAAGGCAATAGTTATGTCAGGTAAGGGATTCGAACCCTTGCTTCCTTATACAGGAAATTTGATCTTAAGTCAAACACCTTAACCACTCGGCCAACCTGACAGTTACAAATTTAATTAGTCTTGTGGACTTGAGTGTTTACACAACTTTTTCCAGTATACATTGACAAAACCACTTGCTTGTTTTGAAATATAGATTTTGTTTTGTTTTACCATAACATTGCAGTTATGAGTATTGTGAACTGGGTGTTCAATATAGGGGTAAAGGCATTTTAAAATCATTTTAGAAAAGCTCTTAGGTATCGTGTCATGGGTTTTAGTAATGCATTACCGTTCGTTGACTAACATTTATCGTTACACAACATTATTTTGGTGAACTTACATGTTGTTGTTTGAGTCTTTAGTCTTTTGACTGGTTTGATGCAGATCTCAATGCCTATCTGTCCCGAGCTAATCGTTTCATCTCTATATAGCTACCACACCCTACATTCAAGGCTGTTTAATATATTCTTGGTCTACTCCTACAGTTCTTGTCCTCAAACCGTTCTTCCATAACTAAGTTTGCTATTCCTGGGTGTCTTAGTATGTGTCCTACCAACCTATCTCTTTTCTTCATTAACAGTCGCCAGAAACATCTCTTCTCCCCCACTCGTCTTAATACCTCTTTGTTTGTAACCCTATTTACCCATCTAATCTTCATCATTCTCCTGTAACACCACATTTCAAACACTTCAATTCACCACTTTTTTGCTACACCAATTGTCTAAGTTTTACTTTCAAAGAGTGTCACGCTCCAGACAAAGACCTTCAAAATGACTTCCTAATACCTAAATCTATATTCAACGTCAACAGATTCTGTAGAAATGCTTTCCTTGTCTGAGCTACATAAGAATCCTAATCGTCTCTGGTATAATGTCTTGTTTAGCAAACATAGTCGCTCAGTAGGTCAAAGCATTTTTTGCATATAACCCAAAATAGCAAACAGTTTTTCTAAAACCCTACTCACTGGTCAATAACAAGCAGAGTCGCCAAAGTGTTTCGTTGGTAGTTAACTCATGTCTGGTTAATCAATTCCTTTCATATCGTTATCAGATTGTTGTAGTGAGGGCTGGCGAACAACGTCAGTTCAACACACTGCTTTACACATAAATGTAGTTAGGCCCTTTAGCATAATTTGAATAAATACATGGGTCAGTCCATAGGGATCAGGCCAAAGGGACCGGTCCAAAGGGATCAGTCCAAAGGGACTCATCAACAAGGACTCATCCACAATGACTCGTCAACAAGGACTCGTCCACAACAAGGACCCGTCCTCAATGACCTGTCCACAAGGACCCGTTAGGTTGGGTTAGGTTAGGTTACACTACAGCTGCCATCTTTTAAAATGCCGCCCTCTTAAAAAAGCCATGAGTGGGCATGCATAAAAACAAAAATCAAGCATGTTAATTCATAGAGGCTATCCACCATATACATGTCTCCTGTGTAGAACAACGTTTAATTCCATATTGGCATTCAAACTCTCACATGTTGCACGTGGAAAGAGAGATTCTCTAAAAAATTACAATCACCCCCTAGTAGGGGGTAGGTTTTATTTTGGGGTGGAAATATGTTGTCCATTTGAAAGGGGGTATCAGCCCGAGTTCAACAACACCTCATTTGTCATAATCCGACCATGCGTTCGAGGGATATCGCGCCGCCGCCATCTTGTGAGGTGGGGAGGTGGAGGTGGGTATATAACTGTCACAAAACTACTACTAGCTTTGGACGATTGATGCATGCTGTTGCTCGCTCTGTATCGTTACGTGACGTGCACGTGTGCCCTCTAGCGACGGGCTGTGACCTTCCACGCTCTGGTCGGAACCACACCTCGTTACACACGCTACAATTAGCCGATGACGTCACCGGTTTGCGCATTCCATCCTCCAGCTCGTTACTTTTTGAACGCACCTTACACTTTGGTATACTGGCCAGTGAATTCAAACTCAGCAATTTTTCTAAGTCCATACCGTGTCTAATCCTAGAAAAATTGCTGAGATTTTTTTCTTCTACTTTGTCTGTAGGAATTTTTTTTTCAACAATAGAACCTAAATTTTGGATCACGTAGTGTTCATTAGGGGCAGATGACCTCGTATCCATTTTATGGACGCTATTGAACTCTTTTTTCCGTGCTCAGATACTGCACGATTTTTGACTTCTTAGTTTTTGTTGTATCTTACCCACACATGTATTTATGTCTGTATCTTTTATGTTCAATAAACGAGGCCTATTCTGGGTGTTCTTCCCTGGCGGGATGTGGTGGGGGTGGTGGTGGAGGCTTCATGGGTCGCGGTGACCTTTGCGCCAATTAATTTTACTTACATCCCTTAATTATAAGTGTACTTAAGAATACTTCTCCTCCCCTATTTCTCATTCTCAACATTGTTTCTACCCTAGGGCCAAAGAGCTACATGTTTAGCCGACGGCCCGCCTTCTCACCACTTGCAGGGGTGGGGGAATGAAATAACTCAGGATAGATAGACCTCCTAGTTCGGCCCCTTAAATCAACAATAACTAACACAGTGTTCATTAGTGATATATTCAGTGAGAATTGAGATTTCATCTTTTTCAGTCGGTCATGTTCTATTTACTTGTAACCGTACAATGGCTCACCTTGAGGTTTTGTGCCTTGTGCAGATGGTATTATTTATTTCTTCTTCTTCTTCCTTCGATTTTGGCCTACTGTGGACCACGGAAAACAACTGATTTGTTGGTTAGTCTTTTTTTCTTCTCCCAAAATTTCTTCATCCTTTCGCTGTGGTTCCTCCTCCTCTCATCTGACCAGGTGTTTTTGGCCCTTTTACATTGCTTTTCCTGGAACCCCTTGAATTTATCAATCTTAGCTCGAAACACATCTCTATTCCAAATGTCTTCTGGATTTATCCCCACTTCCTCCATGTCTTTTCTCGTTTCCTCTATCCATAATGTAGTTGCCTTGATCTTGGTGATGTAGTTAAAGATTCTCTTCGTTAGTCGGGTCTCGCTCATTCTCATGAGGAGTCCATAAAACTTCAATCTCCTCTTACGGATGGTGTCTGTGATTTTCTCTGCCTGTCTGTAGAGAACTTCATTTCTCCTCTTCCTCCATGTACCATCTTTTTGTTTTTCAGGTCCTAGGATCTTTCTCAAGATTTTCCTTTCCTTCTTCTCTAAATCCTTGATTTCCCCTTTCTTATTCAATATCAAGCATTCTGAGCTATAGAGTCCCTCTGGCTTGACAACCGTGGTATAGTGTCTTATCTTTGCCCTGTAGGATATAGTTCTCTTGTTGTATCTATTTTGTACTAATTTATAGGCTAGCTCCATCTTTCTAGCTCTTCCTCTATTTGCTTCTTTATCAAGTCCATTCGGCTGGATCCATTCTCCAAGATATTTAAATTTATCAGCTCACTTGATTTTCCCATATCTTGTTTATTTATTTATTATTTTTGTAGGTAGGTGGCTGTGCAAAATAACCAGGTGGCCTTGGCAGATTGGCAAAAGGTTCCTTGGCATGGTGAGGTTGCCATGGGAATGAGCTGTTGTGACCTGGAATTCAGGCAAGATGGGAGGTGTTGTTTTAGAAAATGTGATGTGGAATGGAAGCAAGTTATTGTTGATTGTGTGTGGATGCCAGGCAAGGATAACAGATGCAGATAATGGAGGATTGCCTGTAATAATAAATTATGTGTAAATTTTGTAAGTTGGTGTCCTGGTCTTTGTGAAATTATTTAAACCTAGTTTTATAGCCCCACTATCCTGAGGTGGCTGGCTTTTATTTATATTACACACTGGAACATGCAAAAAGAATAACCTAACAATTTCTTACATGTAATTAAAATGTATGTATATTTGTTCTGGACTGCGGACGAGGAAGAAAATTATAGTACGACATGTTTCGCTCGTCAGGCAAGCGTCATCAGATCTGAAAATACAAGACATCCCCCAGGGGCCCAGGGCTAGTGGGACGTGATTTAGGGACCACGAGACCCCAACTGAGTTCGGCATTGCTTCCACTTAGTTGTCCTATACTCCTCTCTGTCATCTCTCCTATCGACCACCCTTGGTCACCTCTTATTCTTTTACGACCTAGACGGTATTAGGGTATCCGAGGCCTAGGGAGTCTTTTACTTTCCCGCCTTAATTGGCCCATGTCTCATCTTTCCTCCTCCCTCGTTCTTTGAGGAGTCAGACCTCTTCTGTTCTCTTCCTATCTCATGCCTTCTGATCAAGTCCCTTAGGGAAGCAGGGTGTGTGTAGCTCCACCACTTCTGGTGCACCTTTGATAGTGCTACATGCCCCGCATAATTTAAAGGAAATATGCGGAATAACCCGTTATGTGGAAGGGTGGGTTTGTTACTCATCGGCCAATGTGGTCTACAGCCTGACAAACCTTGTTTTACTCCGCTATGTATGGTTCAACTTAGCATGACCCATCTTTTCCTCAGCGGAGATTTTCAACTTTTGTGAAGCGCCGACGAACCTAGATTACGTTCTCGTCCACCATGGTAGTTGGATAGGCCTAACCTCTTCAAGTATATGAAATATGCTACTTCGATAATCAAATGAAATAATGTTTTCATAACAAATAAAATGTATAATATATTAGTAAGAATTCTCAAGGTACAGATGCCAATAGGCAGAAATAGTATTTGATCAAAAAATTCATTCATGGCGGGCGAACAATGGAACAATTGCACGCAAAATCCAAACATGATTTAGTTGTACCTCAGGCTATCGAAAATCCGAAAATTAGGTTAAACACGGTATTTAGATTATAGAAATATATCCTCCAAGTTTGGGTCAAATCTCAACGCATAATAAATATTTAACTACTTCGTAGTTTAGAAATCATCACCAACAAAACAATGTACGATCTTCCTACGTGCATTTGTGCATTGCAAATTCAAGCCATACCGAATTTATGTAGCTTGCGCAAGATAAGTTATTCCAAACCCCAATAATATCAAGCACAAATTAAATATCAATATTTATAATCAAATTAAAATCACTTAGATTTCCACAAATTGACCAGAGCCCGATAACTAACGTCGAAGTTACTTAATACATAGTTTCCAATCGGCACTCAGAAAACACCGAAAAATATTAATTTAAATTTTCGATGAAATAATTAATAAAACGACGCGTCGACAATTAAAATACAGTTAATAGTATTAATCTTCATTACCTTAGGTCTTGGTAGCCGAGGCTCTACGGGCCAAGGCTCAACACTTCTGCCCGTGCTAAAGCCCCATCATGGAATGACAATGAAATAGCTTTTGTCCAACCCACAACACTGAGTTCCTGGGCGCGCATGCGCACATCATCCAGAAATCACCAATCAGCTTACAGCGGTGACCAGATGAAATGAAACAAGTGAAGACACACACCCGTTTTCACATGTTACCAAAACATTTTATCTGGACAAGGCCATATCTATACGGGAAACAAACAGTTCCCACTACGTTTATGTTGGCGATGAATTTATTTTAAAACGGATTTCGAAGCCTTTGGTTAAAAACTACCTTTGACAATAGCCAAGGTCTCCCCACATAGTGTACAGCTCACTTCACAATAATATGCAACATACAATTACCTGCAACTTCAAACATCGACATGCACTATAACATTTCCAAATAATTTCAGTGTCATGCAGTGGCAATAGTCAACTGGCATGCATTCTTTAAATTCTTTTAAGGGGAAGCTATCCTAAACGGGGGTTTGAAATGAAAAACCTTGAAGTAACCAACGAAGCTTTTTGACGAGATACGACGACGGCCGACGGGACACGAGGGCTCCCGATGGGCCACGGAGAGGGCCGACAGCAGGGTTTGAAGATTTTGTCAATTTTAATTGGCACAGTTCTCCCTCTCTAAATGCCAACCAGGGGATCAGCAGTTGATTCCGCAGGGCGCATGCAAGGCATGGGTAGGGCTCACTGACTGACAGACTATCATGCCTGTCACAGCTAGGCATCTTCACGTTGTGGTAGCAGGCACCTCCACTCCAACCAGCAGAATGGCAGACACCTCCACCAGATGTTAGTTCGTGTATGATGACAGCAGCCAGAGCTCTTTGCTACCACCACCCAAGATGAAAATAACTGAAACTCGACCGCAACAGAGCAGGAGGGAGCACCACCAAACATTGCACCATGGTTAGATCTTATCACCAGTCACCATGTCGTTGCATTCCATCCGCTAGAACACGCACTAATCGCATACCTTCGAAGAACTTTATGATCGAATTTTTCTCCCGTGACAACTTGGTGACATTTCAAGTATTCTCTTCAATTGGTGCTGGAGCAGGTAATCAACTTCCAGTACAAGCTTTCGGTCAGAAGACTTTAGAATAATAATAAAGTTGAATAATTGGAGGGGGCACAACAAAACGAACATCACATTCCGATGCTCGGGCAAAGAAAATCAAGTTTACCACCAAAATCCTGCTTTCACATTCTAATAAAATTACTTAATGGGGTTCAAAACGCGCTTAAATCACATAACCTCTCAATGATATGGTGACTTTGGCTCTGAAGTTAATTAATTAAAGGCACAAAGTACCACAATACCCTCTGGGAAGTCCCAGACACTACAGGTACATAGAATTGATTGACCTTATAGGCTCAAATACACAGGCTTCAGCATGGCTTTTAAACTTTACATGTGACCACTCGCAGCAGACACAGAACCGAACACACACAGTTCAACAAGCTTACCAGCAAGAAATTTTCAAAACTAAAAACATCACTTCACCAGGACAACTCACATACCAGAAACACTACACCCAATGCAGGATCACAACACTCAGTCATCATAGACCAATCAGTCTCAACTCGCATTCAACAGAATACCACATAAACCATAACCTCACTTCCAAGTCCCAAAACACTTCTCATTCCTTACATGCACTTTTCAAACATCTGCCACTGCGACAACACGCAACACTCACAAACAACACTTGACAACATTCAGCAATTCTCCCATAACCTCCGATCATCAACCTTATCCTCATTCAACACCAAACCATCCACTCAACTCTCAGCCAATAACCCAATCAACAATCCACTCAACCATCTTCTTAACACCTCAGTGCTGCTCATAACCGCGCCATGACCAACCTTCACAGCCCATTATTCCACAGTCAGCACACTCACTTCATGCACCAAACTTTTGTGTAACCAACCTGGCACACCGTCATCTCCCAAATAATCACCGTGCAACCAATCAGCACCAATTCAACAAACATCAAACTCGCACCAATCCACCATAGGCAGCAAGACTACTACCAACTTTCCAATAGTTCACTCAATGCAACCAACTAATCTCATCTTACCCTCTCAACAGAAACAACTTCTCAGTAAGGAGTTCCCATAATTTGTCCGTCAAAGCAGACAATAAAATATTAAAATTTCCCCCTTAAAATCTTCTAATCCTTCCAGTTCCTAAAACGAAACTGGCCCAAAACAGCTGCCACCTGCCTCGACGATAGGAAGCAACCACCTGCATATACTTCCCAACGAAAATCTTCAGGGAATGAACATCCTGGAATACATTCGAACCTCGGGGAATTGACCATCCCGAAATTCAACTGACCAATCATTGAAACCAACCGTCCGTAGGTGCCTTTGACGTCTGTATAACCATACAAAATTTAAATTTTCCCAACCTATCAATTTCAGAACCAGACCTTCCATCGAACTCTAAACTTCCTCCAGCCATCCTGCAAATCCACAGTTCACCACTGAAAGCATACTAAGCTTCATAACATTCCGGAATTTCGAACTCCGAATAGATAAAAACTTCCAGTCGTCCTCAGAAACTGGCCTAAACACCTGCCACGCGTCGCAGCGAAAGGAAAATATCTGCCTGCATATACTTCACACGAAGTATCTTAATTATAAATCAATAGGCACCACTCGACAAACCATCTCTACATCAGGGAATTAGCATCCTGAAATTCATCATCCTGGACTTCAGGGAACTACCCTCATGAATCCAACTCGACGAACTAACTCTCACTCCCATATCTACCTAACCTTAACAAGGACCAAGATTAGCTAGCACTATTCCCCATAAAACAGTACCAACCAATGAGGAACCAAACAATAGACCAAGACTGGCTAGCACCACTTCCCATAAAATAGCACCAACCAACGAGGAATTACAACAACAACAAATGTCTACTAGGTACCAACAAAATGACAACAAAGAAATGCCCTAAATAATACTTCTCAAGTATCAACACAAAAGTACCGACGAAAAAACACTAACAAATTACTCTCAAATATTTCCACAGAAATACCCAGCAATGACAATAAACACTAGACACCAGCAAGTACCATCACAGTAGTACCGACAAGCATAATTCCAATAACAACATCTCGATACACAAATACCCATAAGAGTACTTACTAAATAATGACACTAAATATACAACAACACCATTAAGAATTGCTAATACTCACTCAGAGTACCAACTTAACAACAAGAAATCACACCGAGCACCAAGTACCAAGAAAAGCACTTAACACACCTAAAATAAAAAACAAACAAAATATACCCTCAAACACTAAAACATATGATGTACGACCATCGCCAGCCCGAACGACATCAAGAGTCAGAAGAGCATAGCAATGTCGACATCACCAACCCTCACTGAAAGCACCAGAAACATAACAAACAGAGACTGGGTACTTCCGCTAGGTTGGCATCACTTCAACAGCAGTACCCTAACTAACTCTAACTCCCCAAAAGACACCACTGCTCAACACAGCCATGTTACCAAACAGTACTAACAAATACCAAACACAGTTAATACGAGACAACCGAAATGTTCAACAAGGAAACCAAATATCCACACAGGATGTCGAGTACCAGTCAGTCAACAGGCACTCACACTCACTAAGAAACAAGTAGTTCCGTGAAGAACTATACAGCCTATTTTCATATATCCTACTTATGTTAACTGCCACTATGAACATACAAAATTTCAGTTTGATTGCTGTAATAGATTCGTATATATTGAGAACCAACTAAATATTTCGGATGGTCTCCATGATGGATTTTATATATGTAGGTCCTAGAGTTATGTACTGTTACACGAAGATTATTGTGTACGTGTAGCGTTCAAATTTCAATCGCATGATTAGGACACAAGAAGTATCCAGGAGATTTTAAAAGTTCGCACAGATGCCCTCTTGTGGTTATGGAAACAATTGAAATAAATTAGATGCCAGTGGATTAACATTCGTATAAGGATTTACTGTACCAAGTTTCACTGCACTAGGATGGTTAAATTGCGAGAAACGTCCATGTGAAAATTTATAGTTCGCGTCGCCGCCATGCTGGATTTGTGATCACCAGGTTATTTAAAGTCCTATAGGTGAACTTATGTTCATAGCCCCTATGATCATAAAGAAATTCAGTTTGATTGCTATAATAGATTCGTAGATATTAAGAGCCGTCTAAATATTTCAGATGGTCGTCATGTAGGATTGTTAAATGTATAGGCCATAGAGCCATGTACCATTAAAGGAAAATCATTGCGTAGGTTCATTATTCAAACTTTCACTTCGATCGCGTGACTACCACACAAGAAATAAAAACTTAATTTTGAAATTCGCACAGCTGCCATCTTGAGGTTACGTAAACAATTGAACTAAATTAGATACCAGTGCATTACAATGTGTGTAAACATTTCCTGTACCAGATTTCATTGCGGTTGGAACATTAAATCGCGAGAAAGGTCTATTTAATTTTTTCAAATTCGCTTGGCCGCCATGTTCGTTTTGTAGTTAACCGGTTTTTGAAAGTCTTATGGATGGACTTCCAGTAGTGCTCTTTATCTCCGTACAAAATTTCAGGGTGATACCGCTAATAGATTCAGAGATATAGAATGCCGGTTAAATACTTCGCACATCCGCCATCTTGTGGTTATATAAACAATTGAACGAAGTTTGATGTCGGTGAATTACAATGTGTATAAACATTTACTGTACCAAGTTTTATTGCGTTTGGTTGGTTAAATCTCGAGAAACGTCTATTTAAATGTCGCAAATTCGCGTGGCCGCCATGCGGGTTTTGTAGTTACCAGATTTTCAATAGTCACATAGGTGAACTTCCCGTAGTTTCCTTTATTACCGTAAGAAAATCCAGGGTGATATCGGGAATAGTTTCGGATATAATGAATGCTGGTGAAATATTTCGCACAGCCGCCATGTTTGATTGGTGAGACGTAACAAAATTTGATGGGCACGGTCGAGGTCGCCCGGAGAAGTGCTATGAACTTACCGAGTTTCATCGAAATCGCTCCAGCAGTATAGAAGTTATTAGGGGACACACACACACACACGCACACACAGACACACGGACAAAAGGTGATCTCATAAGCCCTGTTTTTCAAAATTGAAAATGGGCTAAAAATATATTAGCACTTAAAACAACCTTGATGAACGGGACACTCCTGCCCAAGCAACATTAAGGGTTCAGAGAGAGCGCAGAATGCCCGACATCAACACCACCAAAAACACCCACTACTCCAGAGGCGCATGTAACGCCCTAACCTCTAACCACAACAAACACACTAGCACTCATGCCATCACCATTCACAAATGTCCAGGCACGTTCTTCTTCATCCGCCAAATCAAGATTTCAAATTTGAACCTAATTAATATTTTTATTTCTCCTATTCACCAACTGAAGATCAAAACCTCTCCACCATTAAGCATTAGTACACCACGATCATCTCTTCTTAGCACCACTCGTTGTTGACACCATAACCTCGACATCACATCGCACTGAACAGCTGATCTAATAAGTACCAACCTCACAGCTGATGTAACACTTAACCTCAACAAGTGGTAATATTAAGGCAATACTCGATACAAAGGAACCTGAAAATACTCCGCTGGACATCTAAATCCACAGCTGCACAACTGCTAACCTGAAATAAAATGTCAAAGAAATTTCCCATCCACCGACTAAAGATTAAAATTTCACCCGACCAAAACTCTATCACTAAGATCAACTCTTCTTAACACTGCACTCGCTGCTGTATGTACTTACAGTACACAACAGAATTTCACCTGCACATTCACTGAAAGTTCACAAGACCGTTGTACTACTAAAATCAGGTTACAGCTCACCACCATCTACCTGAGAACAGAAGTATTCGCACAGAAGCTAAAAATGAAACCAACTAAATTGATAAATCTCCTCCAAATGACTAATTAACAACTTGGCAATTCACCTGAACTATAATTTTCACGACATCACTTTGGCAACACTGTCAGAAATATTTCGACACGGTACAATTGCAGCACTTTTCCAATCAATAAGAACTTTGAACAGCACAAGAAGTTATGAGCTCGTTGCTCGCCACTGTGCAGAGGTAAAATACTAACTACTAAAATAAAACACTGTATCATCTGGGCTTACCTCGCGATCACCTGCAGCACCAACACCATCGAGATAACCAAACATAGGCCAACAGCCAAGCCAACACCATCACTTGAGAAGTCACATGCACTTGAGTGCCAGTTATCCAACTGAACGTGACTCGTCTCTTATACGCACACGTACTGGAGAATGCCAGCAATGCTTCGACCCCGTACATTGCATGAAAACCAGAACACAATACATCCATTAGCAATAACACTGGTTAGACCCCTACCAAACTGATTAAGTTAAATTTTACATGTTACAACCTTGCCCGTAACTCCCCGCGACTTTAGGTTATGTTACCGATTATTGAAATTCATAAGATCTGCCGTCTGCAGAAAATCGCAATTGCTCTACTTTTAAAATCTTCGCAACTTAGATCATGCTTAACAAGATCTGCCGGCTGCAGAAAATCGTAAACCACGCTCTGCTACCACTTACTGCTCTCATAATTTAAAGGACATATGCGGAATAACCCGTTATGTGGAAGGGTGGGTTTGTTACTTATCAGCCAATGTGGTCTACAGCCTAACAAACTTTGTTTTACTCCGCTACGCATGGTTCAACTTAGCATGACCTATCTTTTCCTCAGCGGAGAATTTCAGCTTTTGTGAAGGGCTGACCAACCTAGCTTACGTTCTCGTCCACTATGGTAGTTGGATAGGACTAACCTCTTCAAGTATATGAAATATGCTACTTCGATAATCAAATGAAATAATGTTTTCATAACAAATAAAATGTATAATATATTAGTAAGAATTCTCAAGGTACAGATGCCAATAGCAGAAATAGCTGTTGATCAAAAAATTCATTCATGGCGGGCGAACAATGGAAGTGGGCGTGGCATCTTGCACGCAAAAACCAAACATGATTTAATTGTACCTCAGGCTATCGAAAATCCGAAAATTAGGTTAAACACGGTATTTAGATTATTGAAATATATCCTCCAAGTTTGCTTCAAATCTCAACGCATAATAAATATTTAACTACTTCGTAGTTTAGAAATCATCACCAACAAAACAATGTACGATCTTCCTACGTGCATTTGTGCATTGCAAATTCAAGCCATACCGAATTTATGTAGCTTGCGCAAGATAAGTTATTCCAAACCCCAATAATATCAAGCACAAATTAAATTTCAATATTTATAATCAAATTAAAATCACTTAGATTTCCACAAATTGATCAGAGCCCGATAACTAACGTCGAAGTTACTTAATACATAGTTTCCAATCGGCACTCAAAAGACACCGAAAAATATTAATTTAAATTTTCGATGAAATAATTTATAAAACGACGCGTCGACAATTAAAATACAGTTAATAGTATTAATCTTCATTACCTTAGGTCTTGGTAGCCGAGGCTCTACGAGCCAAGGCTCAACACTTCTGCCCGTGCTAAAGCCCCATCATGGAATGACAATGAAATAGCTTTTGTCCAACCCACAACACTGAGTTCCTGGGCGCGCATGCGCACATCATCCAGAAACTACCAATCAGCTTACAGCGGTGACCAGATGAAATGAAACAAGTGAAGACACACACCCGTCTTCACATGTTACCAAAACATTTTATCTGGACAAGGCCATATCTATACGGGAAACAAACAGTTCCCACTACGTTTATGTTGGCGATGAATTTATTTTAAAACGGATTTCGAAGCCTTTGGTTAAAACCTACCTTTGACAATAGCCAAGGTCTCCCCTCATAGTGTACAGCTCACTTCACAATAATATGCAACATACAATTACCTGCAACTTCAAACATCGACATGCACTATTACATTTCCAAATAATTTCAGTGTCATGCAGTGGCAATAGTCTACTGGCATGCATTCTTTAAATTGTTTTAAGGGGAATCTAATCATTCTTTATTTCTTCTTTATCCTAAACGGGAGTTTGAAATGAAAAATCTTGAAGTAACTAATGAAGATTTTTGACGAGATACGACGACGGCCGACGGGACACGAGGGCTCCCGCCGGGCCACGGAGAGGGCCGTCAGCAGGGTTAGTAGTATAATTCGCTAGACTTTGAATATTGCGTAATCCTGATGACGTCATGGGATGACGTCATGGGTCCTTAGAGCGAGCACGTGGTCCAGGAGCGAGCATGTGCAGTGCACGTGTTAGCGTGGGAAGAGGTTGACCTTTTGGCTTGTTTATGTGATGGTGATAAAAAGTTAATGGGTGTTGACGTCATGTGGTTGTTTATTAGGATGTTAACCGTCATCTGACACTCATGCGAGTGCGAGCATGTGTGCCACTATCAACAATCCACACATGTGGTGTGCAGCTGTTATTGTTTTTGCTTAGGATGCTAACCGTCATTTGACACCCGTGCAAGTTTGACCATGTGCAGCAGTGTGATTGATCTCGTCTGCTGTGTTCGCGTGAGACAGAGTTGACCTTTAACGTCATTGGCTAAGAATGTAATCTTTGACTTCTTTAAGCAATAGTGGAAAAAAAGAAATGTTTGCAGCATATGGTTTCTGGAGTGTGGGTGGGGGTGAAGGATATATAAATGGACGAGTGCATGGAAGAGTTTAACTTCTACTTTTGCGCGAAGAGTGTGTGTGTGAAAGAAATAAAGAAAGTCAACGACGAGGAACAAATTGTGTGATGGAAGCTCTAACGAAGTTCAATAACTTATCATCTTGTACTGAGTATTCTAATAAGAAACTAGCAGAACTAGTCATTGATTTACCATATGTGGTGCAAATTATTCGCCCCGTACAGACGAGGTTTGGAAGAAAAATAGTGGTGGACATTAACATTGAAGATGAAGTAACAAGTGTATTTCTACCAGCAGTATTTTCGAAATTAAGCGCATCAGAGATCGATGAACTAAACTCAATGGGAGGCACACTGATGCTGGTGTATTTGGGGGTGAAGAACCGCTCACATCAAGTCATTTTGAAACAGTACTCGAGGGCAAACTGATGACGGTGTATTTTGGGTTGAAGAACCGCTCACATCGACATGTTTTGGTGAGTATTGGATTATATATTATGTATTGATTGATATAACGATTGATATATTTAGTTGCTAATTATTTCTTAATTTGTTTAATTTTTCAGATTATCTAAATAAACTAATAAAACAACCAGCATAATGAAGTGGAAAACTGTTAATTTCCTGAGTGGAACTGAACATCGATCGCACCCGCTAATAGAGTATCATCGTGTATGCTTTCAACAACCGGAAGAAGAGGAAGAAGATGATAACGAGGTGAGTCGTAATGAGAAAGAAGCTTGTTTTAACAAATGGACATCTTCGAGTGGAATTTCAACATTTTCAGTCTACGTTACCAATGTTAGCAAATCAGAGGATAGTCAGCGAGAGGTGACAGAAACAGTTCTAAGATATCTATTGAAAGAATTATGTGAAGATGAACATTTTATTTGTTTCTTCGGATACAATACATTTGATGAAGTTTTCAAAATAGAATTTTCCATGACGTGTTACGATGTAACAAAATTGAATGTGTATAGAAACAATTTGCTTGGTAAACTTCAGGATGAATTTCCTTTTGAGGCTGTTCATTGTTCATTGGAGATTACAGGCAGTAATTTATCACAATGGCTTGAATATACTTTAAAAGATTATAGGTTTATGGTAAACCGATGTTACAGCAACTGCTGGTGGTGTATTAACAATAGTGCAAATTGGACGTATGCTTAGACATCAGTGATGGTACACCAACTGTTGGTGGTGTATTAACTTTAGTGCAAATTGGACATTTGCTTAGACAACAGCAACAATGACCTCGCCTCCTAGCAAACGTAGAAAGGTTGATATTGTATTACATAATAACAGTGAAAATATAAGAAACCAATTGGACAATGCATTTGAAAGTGTTTCTAATTTTCGAAGTGAACTAAACGGTGCTATTTCAGTATCATACCAAATCGGGGAAAACACTCAAACCGAGTTGATTGAGAACAGTGATGAGTTGATTGAATGTTGGAGAGTTATTAGTGAGCACATATTGCAACAAGCTGTGAATTTCAAAGAAATTACAATTCAAATAAAGGATGAATCTTTCTTGAGCTGTGAGTTAATTGAAACGGCATTCAATTCTAGAGTGTACACACTTGCATTATCAAATGTTAAGAATGAGTTTTTGGATCCTCGCGAATTTTTAGCGAATGCTAATATTTGGTTTACAAAGTATGTTAAGAAAGCGTTAACTGTACAAGCTTTAAAGGTGAATTCAGTTTTGTGTGCACAATACGTGCTTCGCGACATATCAGAAACAAAATATTTTGCTATCAAAAATGAGGTAGTTTTCGAGTATACTGATTTAAATGAATTTTATAATAAGAATATCATTGAAGGTACATTGACAAAAATGAGCGAATTTGAAGTAAATGGTTCCGGGTGGGCTTTAGAAAAAATTCATAGTTTGAGAATTAATATAAATAAATATGTTGGATTTCGAGTAGGAATGTCCAATACTAGTAGATTGCCTGATGTAATAGTCAATAAACATGCAGTGCTAAATTTGTATGATACAAAGGAAGCTTGTTTTGCGTGGAGTGTGGTTGCTGGTTTGTATCCAAAAACTCGAAACGTGAATCATCTTTCTTCCTATCCTAATTACAGAGATGTTTTAAATTTAGATGGAATTCCAATTCCGATGGAAATGAAATATTTAAACAAGTTTGAAAACCAAAACAATATTTCTGTAAATGTGTATGGAGCACAATATGATGAAAACAATTGGGTATGTATGGGAACAAACGAAGTAAAAGGAAAAAAAACTTTTACTATTGTACCTTTGTATGTATCAGATAAAGTATATGAAAGGAGTGTAGACTTATTGATGTTGCAGATTGGAAACAGTGAAAGTTATCACTTTTGTTTAATTAGAAATCTTGCTCGCCTTGTGCGTTCAAGCGTCACTAGCACTCAGAGAAGGATTTATATATGCAGACGTTGTTTGTCATATTATTTTCTTGAGGATGAGTTAAATGTTCACTTTGCAGACTGTAAACAGTTTCCTGTTGCAAAAAGCATAATGCCGACTGATGAACAAAGATTTGTTAATTTTACAGAATTCCGAGTTAAAGATACAGTTCCATTTATAATATATGCAGACACTGAATGCGTCTTGTCTCCAATTTCCTCCTGTTTTCCAAATAGTGACATTCCTAACTCTACTTTAACACATAAACATATTCCTTACAGCATTTCTTTATACCTTCATTGTAATTTCGATAGTGAATTGTGCAGTTTCAAACTCTTTAGGGGAAATAATTGCATTGAATTGTTTGTAAAGGAACTTTATAGTATTGTGGATAAACTTCAAACATATTACTTATCGGTTAAGCCAATGTTAAAGATGACCGAAAATGAAGAAAGATTATTTTTGTCAAGTAAAATGTGTCACATTTGCGAGAAACCGATTGCAGTTAATGAACTCAAAGTACGCGATCATTGTCACTTAACTGGAAAATATAGAGGAAGCGCACACAATAGTTGTAATTTAAATTACAAAGTAACAAAGGTTTTGCCTATAGCATTTCATAATCTAACGGCCTATGATGGACATTTTATAATTAAAGAAATTTGTGAGAAACGTGATGGAGAGGTGTTACATAATCCTGGTAATATAAGTTTGTTGGCGGTGAATATGGAACGTTATAAAGGGTTTACAAAGTATGTACGGGTTAAGAATGGATTCATTCAGTTAAGATTTTTCGATACATATAATTTCTTGTCCTGTTCACTAGATCAATGTTCATCTTCGTTAAGTGAAGATTCAAAGCAAATAACTCGACGTTATTTTAATGATGATGATGCACAGTTTCGACTTACTGCGAGAAAAGGCGTGTTTCCCTATGAATACGTCACGAGTATGGATGTACTTAACGAAACTAAATTACCTGAAATATCCAAGTTTTATAGCAGTCTTAATGATCAAACAATATCGAATGAAGAGTATGAGTTTGCTCAATCGGTGTGGGAAACGTTTTCATGTCAAACATTAGGAGAATACGCCGATTTGTATTTAAAAGTTGACACACTTCTTTTGGCGGATGTCTTTGAAAATTTTAGATCGAATGGCATGGAAACTTATGGCATTGATGCAGCTCATTTTTACACTGCTCCATCTATGTCTTGGTGTGCTATGAAAAAGATAACCAACGTTCAACTTGAATTGCTTCAAGATATTGATATGTTACACTTTTTTGAACGATCTATTCGAGGAGGAAATGTTCAGTGTATAACACGACATGCGATTGCTAATAATAAGTATATGAAAACTTATGATGAGAAAAAGCAAGAGTCCTACATAATGTACTTTGACGTTAATAATTTATATGGATATGCGATGATGGAATATCTTCCAACGGGCGGGTTTAAATGGGTTGCAAATGTTGAAGGCTTTGATGTTTTAACTATTGATGATACTTCAGAAATTGGATATATTTTGGAAGTAGATTTGACTTATCCTCAAGAGTTACATGACAAACATTCAGATTACCCTCTATGTCCCGAAAAGTTGACAAAGCTAATGGCTACCCTAGATAATAAAGAACGTTATGTTTTGCATTATAGATTGTTAAAGCAATGTATTCAACTAGGAATGAAATTAGATCGTATTCACAGAATAATTGAATTCAATCAGAGCCAATGGCTAAAACCATATATTGATGTGAACACCGAGAAACGAAAACATGCCAAAAATGATTTTGAAAAGAATTTTTATAAATTGATGAATAATGCAATTTTTGGTCGTTCACTGATGAATGTGAGGAAGTTAAGGGACATCAAATGGGTCACCAAATGGCATGGAGCTTGTGGTGCTAGGTCTTTAATAGCTAAGGCTAATTTTAAACATAGAATTATATTCGATGAACAATGTATGGTCATCGAGATGAGTAGACTAAAGATTTTTCACAATCAACCAGTATATGTTGGTGCATCTATATTAGATTTGTCTAAATGTAAAATGAATGACTTTCATTACAATGTTATTTTAGCAAATCCTGAATCAAATGTGAGGTTGTTATACACAGACACCGATAGTTTTATGTATATATTCTATGATGATATTTATGAGTTCATGAAACAGCATTCAAATTTGTTTGATACTGGAAACTATGAAACAAACAATCCTTTTGGCATTGTGAGACAAAATAAAGGTGAAATTGGTTTAATGAAAGATGAAAATGCTGGAAGGATTGTTGAAGAATTTGTGGGGTTACGACCCAAAATGTATGCAATAAAATTGTGTGATGAAATGAATAGCTTGTGTAAGGCTAAAGGCATTAAGAAGAGTGTGAGTAAAAGTATGAATATTGATGAGTATCGAAAGTGTCTTTATAACAGAGAAAAAGTCAACAAAGTTCAAGTTTGTATAATTTCAAAATCTCATTCTGTATTTACTGTTCGGCAAAATAAGTTGGCAATTTCATCAAACGAAGATAAAAGACACATAACTGAAAACGGAATTGATACTTTACCGTTTGGTCATTTTTCTCTGAAAAAATGATTAGAAACAAATTTGAGATTAAAGCACTTCATCTCACTTACTTTATTTCTTTCACACACACACTTTTATGCTGTTAATAATAATACTAATTTTTTGTGTGTTCCTTTGCTTATGAAAAAAAAGAATAAATAATAACCCCAAATTTTGTGTGTATTATTTAAAAAAAAAACACCTCCCCCCACCATTCCCATTTTCCAGAAATATATATGTATAATTACTTTATATTACATATCATTTAGTAATGGTGCGTTGTAAGAGGAGCAACTCTACCACTCAATATAAACGAACAGGAAGTGGATCATTAATCAGTCGTGTACTTAATAAAACTATTGATAATTTACCCGTGGAATTACACATCCCGGGATATGAATATTGCGGACCAGGAACAAAATTAGAAAAGCGATTGAGCCGTGGTGATCCAGGAATAAATATATTAGATAAAGCGTGCAAAGAGCACGACATTGCTTACGCAAAGCATAAAGATTCAAACAAAAGAAGAGAGGCTGATGAAATTTTAGCTTCAAAAGCTTGGTCTCGTGTAAAATCCCGTGACGCATCATTTGGAGAGAGAGCGGCTGCACTAACAGTGGGTGGCATCATGAAAGCTAAGTCTAAGATTGGAGGAGGTAAGCGAAACTTAAATAATAAAAAAAAAACAAGAAAAGATTAAAAAAAAGAAGAAGAAGAACATCGAAAAAGCAAGGTGGTATTTTACCCCTACTTCCGATATTTGCAGCCTTGTCGGGCTTGGGGGGTCTAGCAGGCGGAGCAGCAGGGGTGGCGTCTGCTATAAACAAGGCGAAAGCTGCTCAAGAAGAACTAAAAGAAATGAAAAGACACAATCGAATGATAGAAGCAATGCGAGGAAAAGGAGGTCAAGGCATTTATTTAAATCCTCCTGCATACAAAAGATAATTAACCAAATACCAAATAAAGCATTAAGTAATTTCGATTTAGCTAAATACGCACATCAATTAAAGATTCCAAATTTTAGAGGAGTCTTTATGCGAGATACGTTACCAAGATATCCTCGAAAAAATGAAAACTGTATTGTCAACCTTGAACCGATGGATAAATCCGGTTCACATTGGGTAGCTTTCAGTAAACATGGTAAATATGTGCATTATTTTGATAGTATTGGTAATTTAAGACCACCATTTGAAATTTTAACATATCTTAAAAATTGCTATCTACAATATAATTTTCATTCATATCAATCGATTACTTCTTCGATTTGTGGACATTTATGTTTAGTCTTCTTGTATTGTATAAATAAGGGAAACACAGACCGTCTTTAAACATTTCAAAGATGGCTTTCGAAAGACGGATAACTCTTGAAGGTAAAGGCTCGAAGATTGATGTTACATTGGAGAACCCGATTCATCTTGTAGGAGCAGAGTTTTTTGAAATAGGACTTGCAGGATTGTATACATCTAATTCTATTCGAAATGTTACCAACAGAAATAATAAATTTCGCATTCATTTTACTAATTTTTTATCAATTGATTTAGTGGTACCACCGGGTATTTATGAATTTGAAGATCTAGCCTCGGCTTTTGATGATTTACTTAGTTATCACTCATTGTCGAAACTTATACCAGAACATTTAGAAAAAACAAAATTGTATGTGGAAGAGGATATAGATGGAAAAAGAGACAACCGTCTCGTTTTGTCTTCCCCGTTTAATATTGATTTCACTGTAGCCAACAGTGTAGCAGGGCCTTTAGGTATTGAAAAGAAAGTTTACCCTAAAGAGAATAAAAGAGAAATTGAAATTCATCGAAAAATAGAATCGATAATGAAGTTTGCAATTAACGAGAATAATAACATTTTGGCTATAAAGTTGAACGAAGCGGATAGAGCGATTTTAATAATACCCAATGCTAGCTATACGTTAAAACAATTAAGTGAAAAGATTGATGATTTATTAGTTGAACATTTATTAGGCGACAAAGACAAATTCCCATCATTTTATATTAATTATGATAAAGTCTTTTATCATTGTAAACTACATTCGAAAGTGTTTGCTATAGATTTTGGTGTTGCAGATTCTATTGCAGATTTGTTAGGCTTTTCTCATAGAAAGTTCAAGGCAAACACAACTCATCATTCTGAATATATGATTAAAATTAACACTGTTAATAGTATTCGAGTATGTTGCAACCTTGTGCTTGGTACGAGTTCTTATTTGAACCATAAACCAACACACTCTTTATATAATTTTAAAGCTCATGTTCCTGCTGGTTACCCGATTGTTGTACAACCAACAACGATTAATTTTTTGCCCATGAACACCAAGCTTATTCAACATGTATCTGTGCAACTTGAAGATCATCTTCAACAGCTCATTGATTTGCAAGATGAAGATTTAACTGTAGAATTAATTATTCGTCCAGCACGATATCTTGCTATATAAAGTAATGAAATACTGTTATGTTTTCATTCTACTTGAGTAAGCATACTAGAAAACAATCACAAATATGGCTATACTATATAATACTCAAAGTTTGAAAAAAAAGAAGTCGACTCTGATTCGAAAAAATAATATAAATCAATCAGCTAAAATTTGTAAAAAAAAAAACAAACAACGACATCGCACCTTGAAATCTAAGAAACAGTTATCGAGTAACAACAAACAATTCTTACAGTCTTTAGGCTATCGCGTACTTTAATTTCAATATAAATATATATGCAATTGTTAATCTTATTTAGTTTCTATCTATAGTTGAAGCTGTTAACATGTTTAACATAACAGATAAAAGAGAGGTTGACAACAGATTTGTGCGACGAGAAGAAAGAGTTTATCAACCTTATTCAGCTAATAAATTCGAAAATAATGATGAAATTCGAATACCGATTCAAAATGAAGAAAACATAGTTTTATTATCAGAAGGTGTTCTTCACTTAGAAGGTCAAATTATTACTTCTAACATAAATCCAGCTGCTTCTACTACAGCGCATCCTGACCAAAATTTTGGGGCTAATCTTTTTAGCGAAATTCGCATCACGTTAAATGGTAAAGAAATTGATCGTACACGCCATCTAGGTATAACAAGTTCTATAAAAACCTTTGCATCATATTCAAAAAACGAATATACAGCTTTACAAAATGCCGGTTATTTTCCGTCTTTAACAACGCCAGCAAGTGAAGCAAATATTGTTGATAGTAACACAAAACGTTTTCATATAATACTTCCTTTAAGCAACCTGTTAGGAATAGCAGAGGATTACAGAAAGCCGATTTTAAACTGCAAGCATGAGGTAATACTTCTCCGATCGTCAAGTGACGCACGTGCGTTGCAATCGACAACCGAAAACGATCTTTCTAAGGTCAGGTTATTTAAAGTTTATCTAAAAATTCCCGTTTTATTATTATCGGACGAAGAACAAATTAAAAGATTAAAACTAATGCAGAAAAATATTCCCATTCAGGTTGGTTATCGATCGTGGGATGTTCACGTCTTGCCTTCTCTTCCTAGAACAACTAAATATAGTTGGACTGTAATGACAACTTCTGAAACTCAAAAACCACGTCAATTTTTATTAGGTTTTCAAACTAGAAGAAATTTACTAAACACATGCTCTTCCTATTTCGACCATTGTAACATTAAATCTATAAGAGTTTTTTTAAATTCAATTTTTTATCCCTATGAAATGCCAACTTCTGAAATTGCCATAAATGACTACAGCGAGTTGTATGACATGTTTGTTAAATTTCGTAATGTATATTATCAGATCGATGATGTTCGTTCAGAGACTCTGGTTTCACGAGATGAATTTAAGTCTCTTTGTCCGATTATTGTAATTAATTGTCTCGAACAAGTGGAAGCAGTGAAGACATCTTCAGTCGATGTGCGAATTGAAATCGAGACAAGTGAGAATATACCTGAAGATACAACTCTTTATTGTGTTCTTATTCATGATCGTCAAATATCTTACAGACCATTAACGAATGAAGTAATTATCTAAACCAATATTTGCTAAGTTATAAGCAAGCAAGTAAACAAGTATTCTCACTTTAGTTGCAATCATGGAATTGACAACAACAAACTCTCCTTCTACTGATGCTGGCACGTGGAATAAGAAGCAACCAATAGTTGCAGACATTCGCAAGCTACCAAACGGCAGTTTGGAACTTGCTTACTGTATGTTAAATAACGGCAATATACCTTCATTCAGCCCCGTGATCACATGGGTTGCAGCATATTGTGAAAAAACTCTTTCTTCTTTTTTTGAGTCTATTAAGAATAAATATGATTATTTAGTTGTATATAATTTGCCACAGGAATTTTCTTTGTTTGCACTAAAAGCACTTTCCCCAGACTCATTATTCGATCTTAATACGATTGATGGAATGTCAGACCTAATGTTGAGGCATAGCCATCGTTTACCTACAGATTGTCCAAAACATTTACCATCTCTAGCAATGGGAAGCAATAGTTGTGCTAAATTCAACGTCAATGCTGTTCAACATTGGTTAAATTCTTCTGATGGCATCATGAAAATCGTGTGTTCGATAATAAACAAGTTTCGAAACAGTGGACTTCGAGGTTTTAATAAGTTTGATTGGAACTACTTTCCTATAAACGTGCTGACTATATATGAACCACAACGAATTCGTCTAGAGTGGGAACATCTACCAGATCATCTAAAGAGGAAATTTCAACTGTTTCATCTTCGCTGCAAATGTGACAACTGTAATCGCTATCTATAAAAGGTGAATAATTTAGATCTACTACTGTAGTTGACAGCTATACATATTTTGTTTTTAGTTCGCTTTTTAACACAGTGTATCTTTTTTTTTTGTCTACAGAAAATAATCATCTGGACAACTAAAAAGAAGAAGATCATCTCAACACAGCCACACTCATCTGGACAACTAAAAAAAAAGAATGAGATTACTTCAAGAGAAATAAAATTGTATTAATTGTAATTCTAAATGAATAAAGAAGAAAAAAAAAATGTCTTTTGTACCATTTCATATGAAAGTTCTTATTAATGATCAATTACCTCCTCACTCTACATGTAAATAAAATAATAATAATAATAATAATAATAATATTGTCAGGTGAGGGATTCGAACCCTCGCTTTCAATTTCTGAAAATTAGATCTTAAGTCTAACGCCTTAGACCGCTCGGCCAACCCAACACGTGCATATTAGCCAACGTGTTTTGTTGATTCATGTCAGTTCGCATTTAGCTTTGTGTGGTGAACATCTTTTCTTTGTGAAGTAAACCAGCATCATGAAGTATTTTAATTGTGTAAAGTATTCCAAAAAACAGTTAATGCAAATGATATTGAGTCAAAAAGAAATGAATTTAAAATCTGAAAGAGATCGGCTAAAAACATTTAAGACCTGGTCTTCAGACAGTTTTACGAACACTGCATGGTTAGCAGCCGCAGGATTTTTCTATTTTGGATATAAGGATATGGTTAGGTGTGCTTTCTGTAATCTGCAACTTAGTTATTGGGAAGAAGATGATGATCCGTTTGAAGAACATAAGAAATGGGCTTTTTCTTGCCCCTACGTAAACAATATTTCTCCTAGCATAGAATTGAAATGCGAATATGAAAGACTTAAAACTTTTCAAAATTGGCCTCTTCCCTGTCCAAACGAATTTTGTTTAGCACCAGCAGGGTTTTATTATACTGGACATGGTGATAAGGTGAAATGTATATTCTGTAAGATTGAAATTGAAAATTGGAGGGAAAACGATAATCCTTTAAATGATCATGAAGAATGGGCGCCATATTGTCCATATATAAGAGGGTTTTACGTCGGCAACGTTGATTTAAATCCTGAAAATCCTACTATTATTCCACATAATACAAGTTATGATACATGTGGAAGCAATATATGTTGATGTGATGTGATTTTTTGTGCAGTGTGCATTCTCAGACGTAAACGTAGACATGTTGAAGTTTGTTAAGCAGTCAAACACTCTACCAGTAATTTCATTTACTAATGCTGAAAACCAGAGTAAAAGTGAAAAAAGAAAGCATGGTGTTTTACTACCGAACACAATTCGATGTATCATTTGCGGTCCATCGAACTGTGGCAAAACAAACGTAATGCTAAATTTATTATGCCACAAAAATGGAGTTCGTTTTGAAAACGTTTATATTTATTCTAAATCACTTGCTCAAAGTAAATATGTTGAATTAAAAAAGTTTTTGGACTCCATAAAAGAAATAAAAAGTGATTTTTTTTCCGATAATGATGAAGTAATGCCTCCAGAAATGGCTAGAAAAAACTCTATATTTGTTTTTGATGATGTAGCCAGCAATAAACAACAACACATGAAAGATTATTTCAGTAGAGGTCGTCATCACGACGTTGACGTATTTTATCTTTGTCAAACATATTCTTGTATACCTAAACATCTAATTAGAGATAACGCTAATTTTTTAATTCTTTTTAAACAAGACGGAACAAACTTGCGTCACGTATATAACGATCATGTAAATACAGATATGAGCTATGAACAGTTCTTTGATATTTGTTCGTATTGTTGGCAAAACTCTAAGTTTGGTTTTTTGGTTATCGATAAAGATAGCGATTTACAAAATGGTCGATATCGCAATGGTTTTGATGTTTATTTTCAGTTATAAATATGACTTCAAAAAGAGGTAAATGGCCATTCGTGTTATAGCTTTTGCGTGGTTAACAACTTAACTATGACATCGTTTAACAAAACCAATAATGTGTCTATCGGACGACCGACTTCACGACATGATATTGCAACTAAATCATATGTTGATGATAAGCTAGTGCAATATGAAAATCAACTAACAACAACAACAAGCGACGGACATCTAAGTATTAACGGCAAACGGTTAAAAAATGTTGGAATGCCAATACATGTTGAAGATGCATGCAACAAAGGTTATGTAGTGAAGTTATTAAATGAGCTAAATAAAATCGAGTCTAAAGAAGACATACAACGAAACTTTAACGAGCTTAAAGGTTTAATTTTTTCAATTTGTAAAATAGAGAAAAAAGAACTTGACTTTCAAAACAAACGTCTCGCGGGCTTAGCTTTACCATCATCTGCAAATGATGCAGTAAACCTTATTGCAATGCAGCAACATACATCGAATATAAAAAAATATCTTGAGACCCGAATAACCGAAGTGTTACAACGAGTAGAATTCATTCATGGTTTAGTGCGAGAATTTTCAGAAGATCACTTTCCGTATGATCAAGATACTCTCGACTTGGGTAACAAAAGAATAAGAAATGTTAAAGATCCAATTCAAAATCAAGATGCGGTAACGTATTCTTTTCTTAAAACTCATGTAACAAATGAACTCGATGAAATTAAAAAATCTCTTTTGAATATAAACAGAGATGATGAAACTGTAGATATGTTAAATAGAAGAATAACAAACATATCTCAACCAATCGATTCGTTAGATGCAATAAACAAATATTACTTAGAAAACTTTGCTGCCTCTCGAAAAGATCTAGAAGACTTAATCGCTAAATTTAATAAACAAAACGTTTTAAACGTAGACGATGGTGGAACTTTAAATATGATGAGTGGACGAATTACTCACGTAAACAACCCCATATACGATAACGATGTTGCAAATAAGACGTTTGTTGAGCAATATGCCGCTTCCCAACGTGAATTTGATCAATTGAAACAAACTGTAAACAATCTACAACATCAAAAACAAACAAATGTTGAGTTCCCTGTTAACGACCAAGACGTGACAAATAAACGGTTTGTAGAACACTATGCTGCGTCACGAACTGAAGTTAATCAACTAAAAGAAATTTTAAGCAATTTACAAACTCGTATTGAGGGTGTTGCTAACAATCTCAATATTGTTAAAAAAGAAGATCTTGAAAGTTATGCTGCTGAATCCAAAGAAGAATATAACAAGTTAAAAACTGAACTGGGAAAAATTGAGCAAATGGTTAACAAAGAACCACTCGAAAGTTTTACTGCATCCAAAGAAGAATATGGTATATTAAAAGATGAAGTAAAGAAAAAGAACTTATCGAAATTTATTCTGAAATTCTCCAACACACCATCAATCCATTCACCAGTATACACGCTTCATAATCATAACATACAGTACCAACTTCCCTACAAAGGCGTATTAAAACCAATTTTTGTTTCACCAAGATCTCCAATTGTGTATGCAATTTTAAATATACGTCAAGAGATTGAACTGGATGGCAGTGATATTGTCGTTGAAGAGCAAGATGAAATTCAGTTTCGACTTAGAGACCCGAAAAAACATAAAACTGATGATCTTCCTCTTCAAATCGATTTTGAATATACTATAAATAAGTAAAACAACCACAATTTCCGTTTAGTCATGGAGAAGAGGTCAAAGATTAAAGCTGAAAGTCGAGTAAAGGATAAACTTTCTCGCTTAAAAAAAGATGTTAAAGACAAGTATCTTTCACTTCAAGATGATGTTAGACGAAAAGAATTAGATATAGAGACTAACTTTAAACCAGTAACAAGTTCATTAAATCAACTTGTAGCTATTGCTAATACGTCGACTCAAAATAAAGAAAATCGAAAAAGAAAAGGAAAATATATCGATTCTGAATCCACTGCTACTTCAGACGAAGAAGATGGAGATAGCATCAAAATAATTTCACTACTTAACCACTACTTTGATCCGTTCATTAAACAAAACGTGGATAGAACATTTGGTATAACGATAAGAAATGATAAACAATACTTGGGACGCGAACGAGTTTTCTTCGATAAAAAGTGGATAAAAGTTGGCGGTGAAAAATTTCCTATTACAGAAGGTCTACTTGAATTGATTCAAAGGAAAGTACCAGACCCCACTCTAATAGATAGGAGTGATTTAAGTTCATATTTGAAATTATTAAATGTTTCAAACGTGCACAAAAGAAATTATACAAGCAATGCAGCTCCAAGAGGAAGGCAATCTTATAAGTATAGACATATAATTGAACCCCTTCTCACTGAAGACATAGATGGAATTATAAAAACAGCAGATGAAAATGAAGAAGCAAATACTACAATGCATACTGGATATGGTCAAAAAAAACACATCGCGCCACAAGCCATTTGGAAATTTGAAGGCGGAAACAATATTGAATTCGTTCACTGGAATGAACCAAACAAATTAGTATCAAGACTTAAAACATTAATTGCATCGAAAGCTGCAGGTCACACAGGACTAGACAGCGAAATCTTTGCAATAGAAGAAGAACTAAGAAATGCTGGATATATTGAATAAAAATTCCAACGTTTGTAAAACAATGCACAGTATGTTATAAAACATTGTTTGGAAAATAACTATGAACGAAATCAGACGAGAAATTGCAAAAGAACTTCACGCCCCGCTTAGAAAAAAGTTTAAAAGACGACGTGTTATTAGCAAAGGAATCGATGACCTCCATGAAGCTGACCTTGTGGACATGTGCAAACTTGCAAAATGGAATAATGGATTTAAATATTTATTAACCATTATTGACGTTTACTCGAAATATGCATGGGCAATTCCTCTTAAAACCAAAAAAGGAAGTGAGATTGTGAACAGCTTAAAATTTGTTTATTCTCAAAGTAAAAGATTGCCCAATTATTTTCACACCGATCGAGGAACGGAATTTTATAACAGTGAATTCAAAACATGGTCTCAGAAACAAAATCTAAAGCATTATTCCACTGGCAGCTCCATTAAAGCGAGTGTGATAGAAAGATTCAATCGAACTCTTAAGGAATCGATGTGGAAAGAATTCACAACACGAGGTTCTTACCGATGGGTACATATTTTGCCTGAGTTACTAGTAAAGTATAATCACAAAATACATCGCAGCATTGGCATGAAACCTAATGATGTGAAAAGAAACAATCCACCCCGCTTGCCAACACAATATAATGAAACTTTAAGAAAACCAAAATATAAAATCGGCGATATTGTAAGGATATCAAAAATCAAGAAACACTTCAGTAAAGGGTACGAAGGTAATTGGACAACAGAATTATTTACAATTTATAAAGTTCAAAATACTAATCCACGAACATATCTTTTAAAAGATAATAAAAATACTCCAATATTTGGTGCGTTCTACGAAGCAGAGTTACAACGAACAAAACATCCTAATATTTACTTAGTCAACAAAGTACTACGTAGAAAAGGAACCCGAGCCTTCGTATCTTGGCTTGGATTCGATTCAACTCACAACTCTTGGATCCCCAACAAAAATATCTTATAATTAGAACAGTGTAAGTTTTTTTTTTATTTTTATTTTTTATTCCTCACAAAGATATTATTATTATTATTATTAATATTATTATTATTATTATTATTATTATTATTATTATTATTATTATTATTATTATTATTATTATTATTATTATTATTATTATTATTATTATTATTATTATTATTATTATTATTATTATTATTAATGTGTCTCTATATATATATTTTTCAGCTCGCTAAAACCAACACACGCAAGAAAGAAAAGAATGATTCTACTTACCCCGTGCACAAGACCAGCATATTCCACTCTGCAAACAACACAGCATCTTCAATTCTCTCTGCAGCTTGTTGGAAAAGGAACTACTTACCACTTTAAGAACGAAGATCATATCATTTTTCACTAATTCATATTATATAATTAATGTAAACCACAAATGATCAAATAAATATATTTAAAAAATAAAATTTACACTGCACAATATTAATCCACTGTCCACTGTCCATTGAATTTAATTTAAGATTTGAACATCATCATCATCATCATCATCATCATCATCATCTTCTTCTTCTTCTTCTTCTTCTTCTTCTTCTTGTCGGTCTTCTTCTTCTTCTCCTTCCGCTCGATGTTCTTCTTCTTCTTCTTCCATTCGATGGTCTTCTTCTTCTTCTTCTTCTGCTTCTTCTTGCACTTCTTCCATATGCTCTTCCATATGCTGTTCCTCTAATGGCCGTTCAAACACGGCCATTAGCTCTTCCGCCAATGTAGGTTCAAACACGTTGAAATTCATCGAGCCGATGGATCTCAACTTGTCAATAATAATATTGACAATGTGAAATGTCATGCCGTTGAAAATAATTTCACGGCAGTGGTGTTGATCCCTCATCAGCTCGAATATTTCGGCGCTTAAAACCTCCTTTTCTCCCGGTGTTAAGGTGTTATACCACACCTCCTCCTCTATTTTCGTTGCACTGACGATGAAATGCAACCCTTGATTCAGGGCACTTTCCGCAAACATCATAATGCGTTGCAATTTTACTAACTTTTCTATCAACCCCTCGCACAGACTCATGATATTGCAGATAAAGATAGCTAACTACTGCTCCATAGCAATCTCCTCTTATATATATATTAAGAAGTTAGAGCGCCAAAAAACCTCTTTAAAACATTTCACATGAAGCTCTGGGAACCGACATCCAATCTCGTTCTCGCATTAAAAATTGCAGACTTGACTAATGACATCTGTGAATCTAAAAACAAACAGATCGAAATTCATTTCACACACTCAAAGTTATACATGGCATATAAAACACTTTAACCAGATTGAGATCATGAAGCAAGCCAGAACACAAAAAATGTTAACATCATTTAAATTAAACAGACATATCATAGCGAGAAGGAGTAACACCACTCCACTCCCACGCTGTGGTAATATATGTCGTACTTAAACAGAGTGTCGCATTACAACATATGATTACTTATTTAGCTTGCGCGAGCAAAAACTTTAACGACAACCATGCACTACATACGCTAAGTGCTCTCATTGCTTGCCGCACGGCGCGAGCAAAAACGGAACAGCCGCACACCACATGTCTGGTAGCGATCCGGCTATGTCGAGTGCCTCACCGTACACTCTCATTCAAAAGTTATGACACCCAAGACTCTCTACACTTCCTTGGGAAATTACCAAAATATAATTCAATAATCAATCAATACTTAATAACCATGATACACAAGGCTGCCCCCCCACGGGAATTAAATAACAAAACACGGAATCGAACCAAGAAACTCCCCTGTAGGAGTGGAAGAGGAGTCTGAATTTCGAGTTACCATCCTAATAAACAACGCCCATGCCGTCAACACCCATTAACTTTTTATCACAATCACATAAACAAGCCAAAAGGTCAACCCCTTCCCACGCTAACACATGCAGTGCTAACTTTTTATCACAATCACATAAACAAGCCACAAGGTCAACCCCTTCCCACGCTAACACGTGCAGTGCACATGCCCCGCTCCTGGACCACGTGGTCAGGATTACGCAATATTCAAAGTCTAGCGAATTATACTACTAGGGTTTGAAGATTGTGTCAATTTCAATTGGTACACTACACCCTCAAGGGCTCGTGGCTGCTGAGTTCGGGAGTTGACGATCCCAAGGGATTCCTGAGCTGGGTCCGGTTTATCCCCTTTTTGCATTGCCTTTGGGGCTGTGCCTCTCCTCTTTCCCTTTCATATCTGCCTTTCCTCGCTCTCCTTCCTTCCCTCATACTTCGAGGGTTGAGGGCATTTCTTTTCCTCATGTCCTTTATTTGACTTATTCTCCTTTTGTTTTCTATTTCTTCTTCTAGTTTGTTAGACTGTAGTTAGTATTAGTTATAGTTTTCATTATATTCTCATCTCATATTTCACTATCACCCAAATCATTAGGGGCCGACAAATTAGATGTTAGGCCCCTTAAAACAACAATTACCATCATCATCAGCAATACAAGGCAAACCAGCTGTACAAAACACTGCCAAACCCACAATGGCACCCACAAACCGTCTCTGCCCACCAAAACAAGAAGCACGGCAAACACGAAGAAAGTGTAGCAACTGTCACTGATACAAGCCGGACGTTTGTTTGTTTTAGACGATTGACCTTGAAGCCAGTACACAGCCGCTCTCTCGCCCTCTTGCTTCGCAGTTGTCACAACCGGTCTTATGTAATGGAATTCCAAACTTGAGCACGTGACGACACCACCGTGCACTACAGTACAGTCCACGTCGAAGTATTGTGTGACGCGGAAGTATACGTTACATAGTTACGAACAGAATGCCATTATATTTGCCAATGACTGTACTTCAGCAGTAGCGTAAGATAGTTTTGTCCATCATCCAACCTCATGGGGCAGGTGACAACAACTCAGGTACTGTAGTAACTCGCCTCCACAGACGATCACCACAACACGTCCAGGAAATGGTCCGAGGAACGTAAGAGAGAGTTCAGCAAGGAAATGAAAGATTAATGGTGCAATAGAAAGGCTCAAGATGTCAGCAAAATTGCAGCCGCCAAACAATCCACAAAAGAAAAAAAAAAGATACGAGCCATACAGTAGTCGCATATGATGTGTAACATCTGACATGTTATCCTACCTTGAAGTTGTTACCGTTTTTATTATCCTTGACATTCATCAACAGACACAAATTATTTTTATTTTTTACACTCTCATAATACATAACAATTCCACGACTCTCTTTTTTTCTTCACTGCCTACTTGATATTTCTACTCTCGCACTGCCTTCTTGATACTCGGCCGTTACATCACTCTCCTGCCAGTAACTGAGTTACGTTAACAGAGACTGACTTCGTTTTCTTCACTGCCTACTTGATATTTCTACTCTCGCACTGCCTTCTTGATACTCTGCTGTTACATCACTCTCCTGCTAGTAACTAAGTTACGTTAAAAGAGGCTGATTTTTTTTTTCTTCACTGCCTACTTGATATTTCTACTCTCGTACTGCCTTCTTGATACTCTGCTGTTACATCACTCTCCTGCCAGTAACTAAGTTACGTTAACAGAGGCTGATTTTTTTTTCTTCACTGCCTATTTGATATTTCTACTCTCGCACAGCCTTCTTGATACTCAGCTGTAACAAAGTAATCCATTTGTGATGTAGTGGAGGGATGCGATCCAACTGGCAGTGCGTCTTACACTCTTCCGTCCGATCCACTTCCGTCCCATTTTTCAAAATCACTCCCACAAAAATATCCAGCAACCGAGTGGAAAGATGGTACACATCAATAACACCAGAAGTGGCAAACAACAGCCAAAGCACAAGCACCGTGGTCCATAGGGGGCCCAAACGACGGAAGAAGAAGGGTGCCTCTTGTGTTGAAAGACTGAAAAATGATGATCCCATCAACAGAACATTCTTCCTTCCCCAGACTTATCTATGTAGGTGCAGCTGTGATACACTCATGCAGTAAGCCCTAAACTACAGCAGAATCAATTTTATACTAATACTAGTGAAATGTTGAAGGGCTAAAGTG
The DNA here is from genome assembly GCA_946902985.2 of Meconema thalassinum. Classification (NCBI taxonomy): domain Eukaryota; kingdom Metazoa; phylum Arthropoda; class Insecta; order Orthoptera; family Tettigoniidae; genus Meconema; species Meconema thalassinum. Next base: position 103,462,976 of record OX336397.1, on the reverse strand, counting down.
CCCGGAAAGTTTTCAAATTTTGAGTCTTGGAAAGCTCTATCATACTAGAAAATCGAATTTCTAAAATCACTTCGGGACTAAATGCTATTCCGGAAGAACAGCCTAAAATTGCCTGTTTTTTACTAGTTTTTCTTTTCATTCAAATCCTAGCAAAATTATATTATTTACATATTTTTACCCTATTTTCATTTTATGAAAAAAGAGGCTAATTATTGAAAAAAAAAGCGAACAATGTGCAAAATACAAATCTGAGTAACCAGCTGTACATTATTCCAATCCCAATTGGGTTATTGATATATGTCTTTGACGCCAATATTCTTCAGTTGGCTGGTGGAATCTCTTGTTTTTTGAAGAACTTGTAGTGGGCCATGTGTAGCGTGTCGTGTCATTACGTGTCGTAGTTCGTAGTTTGCCTGTTTCCATTCGTCAGTCATTATGGCGTCAGTAGAGAAGAAATCATCCCAGATAGCGTTTTGCTTTTCTTTTAGTATTTGAAGGGCCTCGGTGCACGGTAGTAACAAACTGATTACGGAAAAAGAGTGATGTACTGTGAATGGTTATGAATGGCTGTGGTGAGTACAAAGTTTACTGTTTATTTGTTACTAGCAGAAGTACCCGCTCTTCGAACGGCCTTCGGTATTAATAACCAGACGTTATCAATTGTGCTACTATTGCAATGGTTAGGGGCTTGTTATTTCTTCATATGTTTATCAGAGCGAAGTTAGTTTTCTGGGAATATCACACACACTGTTAATTTAAGGGCCTTAAAATGTGTTTTTCGGAGACTCTTTATAGACTCCCGAATTTTGTGTCTCACATTGAGGAGCGCAACATATGCTTTGGTCGTCCTTCTAGGTCGACAATTTTTATATTTCGCCTATTTTAACATGTATTTTGAAAAGTTTTTTCCTATACAAATCCTTCTATGAAAAGTACGGTGATTGGTGTATTGACTCTTGGATACCTAATTTTACGATGCTCCAACATTCGAATACGAGTTATAGGCGTACATAAAGATACACAGAAAGACCGAAAATCTCTAAGTATGCCTTATTTCGGAGGGGAAGTAAAACCGGCGCACAGTGGTCCGGATTTGAAAAAAAGCGGACAAAAATACTTTCCGCTAAATGAAATGAAATACTTTTGTATAAAACTTTAAATTAGATGTTACTATTAGGTAAATTTGTCTTAGTACATAAAATTACTTATTCATCCTCTGTCCGGATGAGTCGACTTCTTCTTCCCCTTCCTGCTCCGTCTCGTCCTCGGGTATTGACAATAAATTACACACCTCCTGAGGCAACTGTCTTCATTTCTTCTTCGGTAGACTTCCCGTGCTTGAGATTACTGGATCAGAGCTTAGCAATAGTCTATGGAACAAGTCAAAATTATTGGAAATTCTTGAGGATTTTCTGGTATGGTCTTCTCTATATTTTCTTACGTCTTGGTTTCTAGATTCTAAGACCTCTTCTGAAAGTTCTCCAATAGGCAAAATAGCTGCTTCTATAATGAAAGATCCTTGGATAAGTATTTTATGGAGTGTTAGAGGCATGTAACACCACGGATATAGCCGTACATATAAGCTTGCTGTTTCGCAGCAGTAGGAATTGAACTCGGAACTATTAATTTCATGACCAGAGGAAATTGCTTTTAAAATTATTCCAAAACGAGTTATTAACTCACAGTCTACCCCTGTCATTTCGGATGCTACTTGAGGTTGATCAAAAAACCTTCGGGCAGCATTGCCATCACTGGTTGTTCCATATCCAGGCTTCGGAATATCAACTAGAAGACCTAATCTCGTTCTGAATGAGTCTTGCACAATTTTTTCTTTGTTTCGAGTAAGTCTCGATTACCATCTTTCACGCTCACTTTCCACTTTTTAAAACCCAGGCGGTACGAAATATGCAGGAGACATTCAAAAAATCGAAAGTGGGCGTGTGGAACTGAAATTCCAAACTCAAGTTGTAAATTGTCGACGAGCTTTTGTGTCACTTAAGTAGATTTTTCATTTCTGAAAAATTCGCACCATTCGTTTGCCCCTTGTTGGTGTAGTCGTGGTAGCTTCTTTTTAGCTTGGCTGATGAATCGTCTCCCTCTGCCCTTAAATTCATAACGGTCGCATAGGCAAGCTCTGATGAACTGGCACTCTCCCTTAGGTCTTTAATTTTCCTTATTTTGCTTCTCTCCGTTAGCTCTTGAAATTCTTTTGGAGGACGACCTCGATCTACTGATTTTGCGGAGCCAGGAATGCTCGGAATTGATATCACAATTTCTGTTTTCAACCAGTCTGAATATTTCTTCCAAAAAAACATGTTCTAAGAAGTTACACTTTCTCCACCGGTCAACATACGGCAAACAGAAAAGGTTCTTATATTATTATACACTGTTTTCTCTACACTGTTTTCAACATTTAATTGGAATTTGTTAAGGAGATATGTTACCACAAACTTTCCTTGACGCGCGCGAGACTGATTTTTGTTCTCTCGAATCTTGTTAATAAGTTCACTGCGACTAACAACGAAAATTCATTTTTCACTCTTCACAACACACACAACTACTACTAATCAATTACTTCTCGTGATTGAAGATTATTATGGTTTCATGGCCTCGAGATATCCCTTGCGTAGCATAAACAAATGTCTCAACAGGCCCTTATCTCGTGCGAGTGTTTATCCTCAGAGCGCGCAGTAATGTTCTCTCCTTTCTCAATCACGCATCTGGCGGGTTCTGGCGATGAAACCTTTATAGATATATTCTCCAGTCTTCATTTTAAAACTTGCGTAAGTTTCATGGTATACATATGTATACATTTTTTTGTAGGTCAAGCAACATTTATTTTTCTTGAAGAAAATAAAGCACTATAAAAATAAGTATAACAGTCCTTATAAGTGATCTGAAATCGAAAATCATGCTATAATCAAATATATCAGATCACAAACTACATACAGATACAGTATTATAGACCCCGAGTTTCGTTTTGAAGTTAGAATGATATTTCAAAGTTTACTTAATGGAGCACGGAATTCAGAAACGAAGAGTTGTATCACTTTTGTAGTATTATATCTGAGAAACACAGAAGCAATTTCCAAAGAAAAAGTGAAATTAATGTACACTGATTAACATACTTCACTTGAGAGTTGGTTTGGCCTTTCTAATGTAAAGTTGAAAAATCTATTTTTGTCCGCTTTTTTACGGATCCGGACCACTGTGCGGCGGTCCAATGTCATAGATTTATGGCATGTAATAAATAGAACCTTACACTAACTACAATTGTGTGAAGCTAAATTTGAAGGTTAGATTTGATTAACGCTCTATTAGTTCCAAAGTTTGCCGGTTGCGGTGGCATCTAGTAGCCAAGTCACAGCTAGGTGTCGTTGACGGTAGCATTTGGTTGCAAAAGTAGGAACTACTGGAAGTCTGCAGTCCTTACCTGAAATACAGATAACACACACTAATACAGCCATCACAATTAACACAGGTTATCAGACAGATTCTACACACAAGAGGCTACGTGAACGCGTTGTTGCAGCTTCTAAACTGAGGAACCAACCAACCTACAACATATCGCCCAGAAGTTCGAATATGGATACATCAACCACACATTTTCAAACAAAATCATCCTTACGATGAACCCGTTTGTCGAAAAAGAAAATAAAGGTAGAATGTGCTCAATCTAAATTCACCTTACATGTACTTCCTGACGTGAAAATAAAATTAAAAACCTCGTAGACGAAACGCAATACACCTCACATAAATACTGACCCTCACCGTTGTGTAAAGTCCCCATCGACAGGAAGACACCTTTAACAAATTATAAAGGCTTGTGGTGCATGGATATTCAGGTTTTTTAGCCTCCAATGGCCCAAATTCCTAATAGCCGCAAAAATACTATTTCAATTCAGTATTTTTTGAAAATAATGTTGCTGTTTGTTGATATAATTCTTTACGACATATCACACGTGTGAATCACGTGAAAACATTCTAGGGTACCCCTTGACCCCCTTATGCGCATTGATGAATTTTACAGCCTAAGTTGGTTCCGTGATAACCTTATAGCCATTTGCAAACTTTCACAGTAATGTAATAAGTGGAGTGGCATTGGTTTTTACAGAAATAGATGGAACCTTGGATGTCTTCTCTTGAGAACCTGTTGTCATGGTTGCCGGCTTGCATTCCTTCATTAGTTTATTAAATTAAATTAGTTTTCTGGGAATATCTCGGAAACTGTTGGTTTTAGAGCCTTAAAATGTAGTTTACGGAACCCTCGAGTTTTGTTTCTGCCATCGAGGGGCAATAATGAGCTTTGTCTCGTCGGTGTATGCCATAATAATAATAATAATAATAATAATGATAATAATATAATAAATACAATATAGGGATAGGGATATAAAAGACCTTCGTTACCACACCCGCACGTGAAAATCGCGTGAGAATATTCTAGTTTACCCCTTGACCCACCTTAAGCTCATTATACGTATTGATGAATTTTACAGCTTAATTTGGTTCCGTGATAACCTTATAGCCGTTTGCAAACTTCATAGTAATGTAATAAATGGAATTGCATTGCGTCTTACAGAAATAGATGGTCCACTGAGATTTTGTTGCGTGGTTACCAGCTTGCATTCTTTCATTAGATTATTAAATGAAATGTTTTTTTTTGGGGGGGGGGGGGGATATCTCAAAAACTGTTAGTTTTAGGGCCTCAAAATGTGAGGGCCACCGAGTTTTGTTTCTCACATCGAGGGGTTGAAAATAAGCTTTGTCTCGTCCTTCTACGCCTATTTCAGCATGTATTTTAAAGGGGTAGACCCCCTTTTATGAGAGATACGGAGAAGAATTACATCAATGATTAGTGTGGTGCTTCTGATGGATAACTGTATCAAATTTTACGTTGATCCACCCAGCCGTTCTCAAGTTATAAGGACTCGAAATTTTCCACAGACAAACAGACAAACAAACAAACAGACAGACAGACAGACAGACAAAAAAAATATTTTTGAGCGCATCCGTCATAAAACAGTCTGAAACGCGCAAATAACGCAAATTTCCGTGGAGATAGAGATGTGGAAACAACCTACGGATACCCTGCTGAGCTGATCAAAAATAGTTATTTATGTTCGACCCTGACTATTATATGACAGAAAATACTATAATACTATAATAGTACTATAATGAGGCTCATTATGAAACAGTTTCTCCCACCAATCAGAGCTCAAGAAACAGTTGTTTGACCAATTAGATAATAAGATTCGTTGAGTTCCATGGCCTTCTAATTTAAATTTCACTGCCTGGCCTAGTGTCATAGTAGGGTAATCAAGGAGGCCATGGCCAAATACAAGGCATTCTCTACGTCTCATGCGCTCTGTTCAGTACATAAAACTGGCGAAATCTCGACAGATATTTATGAATATGTATGTTCGAACATAAGATAGTTATAATAATTATCGTCGAACATAAACAGTCGTATACTGTACAACTCGCCTACAATGGTAATTAAGACACTCGTATGGAAATTATAAAACTCGCATACGTTCATTTTATAATCATACTCGTGTCTTAATTATAGCCATTATAGGCATTATAGGCATAATGTACTATACTACAACATATAAAAACAGTTATTTATTTATTTATTTATCGTATGGCTTTTAGTACCGGAAGTGTCCCGTTCAATTTCAAGTAGTTCCAACTTTCACCACCTGATGTCAATGATTCCTAGTGGTGAACGTTGGAACTTTGATAGAGCGTTCCAACGAAATCTAACCTAGACATTTAGCTCCACACAAGTTTAGTATGTGGAAGGATCTTTTACACGCCATAAATCTATGGCATGGGACCGCCGGCTTTACCTCCCCTCCGAAGGAAGCCATACTGAAAGATTTTTAACGCTCTTAAAAAATCCGACGACTTCGGCTGGGTTTGAACCCGCTATCTTGGGCACAGCAGTTCAGCATGCTACCAACTACGCCACCGAAGTCGCTATAAAACCAGTGTTTGCCTGCCATGAATGTCTTGAAAGATCTGATAGCCTATAGAGAATTATCTGAATTGTGGAACGTCTGCAAGCTCCTCAAATTACAGAAATTAATCTTGATTTGGGAGATGTACGAGTAGTTCCACACAAAGATTGATTTTCCCTCAGAACCGTGGTTGTGAGCCAAGCTTCTAAGATGAATAAAGAAAAGCAGGGTCACGATGTCAAACGTAGGTACGATGAAAGAGAACTACTGTATGAAGTAGCAAGAACACCAATTCAGTCCTTCATGGTTACTACACCGCGATCCAGCTCGGAACTCGGTCGGTTTGCAAATGTCCACAGTAACTCTACTAATCCTGATAATGGAAGTTCCTCAGCTTACAATATGTGTGGTTTGAATGGAGAAACATCACATGAGTCTCACATAACAGCTTAAGTCCACTGCACTAAACCGGTAATCAATTCATCAGCCGTGTAAGCTCCTTTCCCTCCCATAATCCCTCGCAACGCAGCTTTTCTTTGTTCTGGGGGGAGACAAGAGGTTTCTGATAGCAACGCTTGACGAGGAACTCATCAAGGTCTGATATAAATGTGGCATTCAGAATATCATTTTCGTCAATTTATTTAAGGTGCTCCGGGATGCCAAAAAGTTTCAACATTTTAGAAACGTCGTTTTGCGCCATATTCATCTACGCTCTTGTGGCTTTCAAACAGCGGATTTATTTTAGGCACAGCTCATTTCTAAGGCTACTTTCCATGTACCTTCCCTCAACTGTGTGTCTAGCGTAATAAACCCACTCTATTATTCTTCTTCGTATTTTCCTTCTGTCAATTTTGGCCTACTGTTGGACAAAACGGAAGAAAGTTTTCAACACGACGATGCAAGGAACACAAAGATGCAATACACAATAAAGACTGAGGTATTTGCTAAAAGTGTTTGTCTATTGTGTTCACCGACTGCATGTTGCAATATTGTTGATATGGCAATACTGAAAAATGGCCCCAAGGCTACATATAGAAAACACAATATCATAACAAATGCCAAGCAATGGACTATTTTTTCACACAGTCACCCCTTCAGGGCACAGGGAAGGAAGGGACTAAGTCACAATTGTAATCTGACGTTCAATGACTTTTAACTCTGTTTACTAAGTTTAGGCCCTATTTTCAAAAAATAATAAACAGTTCAAAATGTTTCTCAATTCTTAATTCTTGTCTTAGGGCTGGAATGCGAAACACTCAATGTCGTGAGCCAAATTTGAAAGGAGAGGATGAGAGGGGGGAAGTGGGGGGGGGGGGGGGAGGTGGCGTGGTGGCGCATCGGTCAAGCTGTTGGTCTCTCACCAAGGTGGATTGGGTTCGATTCCTGGTCAATGCATGTGAGATTTTCCAAGTGAAATGCCATGTCCTGTGGATCGGATTCCACGTAACCTATTACTTATTACTTATTATGTCCCGTGGCTCATAATCACAAGATTCACGGTCATGTAAGACTACAATCTTCCTTCCTTCCATTCTTTGAAAAGTGAGATTCGATTCATACCCCAACTGTTCTTCAGAAATGCTGTTTCGTGCTTTCCCACTTCTACTGTAGTTTATGTAAATGTCAAGGCCACGGTCGTCTCCTTCCATATATTGGTCTCAGCAATTACACACATGAAAATACATGGGGCTACATGACCAAGATGTCACAAATCCCTTAAATGATTCAACGGACAATTTATTTATACTTCAAATTCTTATATTCTTCTTGTTCTTGCGATGCGGTCTTCTAAGGACCACGTTAGAATTTTAATTCGTCCTCCTTAGTTGCTTTTACCTTTTCTTCCAGTTTTCCTTCATTGTTGCACTATGATCCTTTTTCCTGTCTTCAGTCCACTTTGCACCTGTATCCTTTCCTTCCTCCCTTGGAATCCTTCCAGTTGCAAGATTTTCGTCCTAAATACCTCTCTTTTAAATAATCTTCTTCTCTTATGTTGTTCCTTTCCAGATCTTTCTTGACTTCTTGTATCCAGGGGATGATGGATTTCTTTTCCCAAATATATTTGAATATTCGTTTAGTTAGTCTGTGAATATGTCCAAGAATCATCAATCTACATTTTCTTATTGTGTCTGATGTTTTGTTCTATGTTCTGATAAATTCCATTGTTAATTTTTAATTTCCAAAACTCTGCAATTTTTAGAGGACCTAATATTTCCCTAATAATTCTTCTTCCTAATACTTCTAATTTACGAAGCTTCTAATTCAATACTAGACATCTGCTGGCATACAGGCATTCCGGTTTCACTACTGTGTTTTAGTGCTCTATTTTAAGATTTTTGGATAAGATTTTTATTTTATATTTAATTTTAAATTTAAATTTGTCTTTCTCTGTTAATATTTTAATATACAGGGTGCGCACAAATGATTGTAGTGGTTTTGTCAATTATTTATTGCCATATTATTAGACCTATGGTGATGGTGTTTGATGTTGTAAGACAAGTATCCCTCAAAGTTTTGCTTTGTTTGAATAGACCCAATATATTGTGCTTCCCTCAACGCCCACGAGAGCGCAACAGTTGCAATATCCGGCAGACATGATGCGTCCCCTACTCCAACAGTTGCTACGATGGCGACTAACAATGAAAAAGCTTATGCTGTTCTGGAATTTCATTCCACTCAATCTGCAACAACTGTGCGGCGAAACTTTTGATCAATGTATCAGAAATATCCACCGAGCACTTCTTCGCTGAAAGATCCATTACAGGGCACATCTACCTGGATATCCTGGAGCATTGGCTAATGCCAACACTGGAGACCGATAGCATGAAATTAATCTTCACCTCATTTCCACGGTGATGTTTGTGACTTTCTGAACAGCAGACTTCCAGAAAGATGGATCGGTCGTATCGCGAATGAAGATCACGCCCTGATGTCATGGCCTCCACGCTCTCCGGACCTCACTCCTTGCGACTTCTTCGTACGGGATTATGTGAAAGACGCAGTTTTATACGCCACTATTACCGGCTGATCTAACAGAACTTCGGGCGTATCATCAACGCCTTTGGTCAAATTGACAGCGACATGCTACGTCGGGTGTGGGACGAACTTGACTGTAGAGTTGATATGTGTAGAGTCACTCATTGGGCACATATCGAGCACTTTTAGGCGCATAAAAACTTTGTGAGTTCTTCTGTCTGTCTATAAAGTGTTGTAATGTTACAACAAATAATAAACAAACATGATTTTTTTTAAATCGCTTCAATCATTTGTGCGCACCCTGTATTATGGATGAATGCTGTAAAGAGAAGCGTGGCTACCAGATGCCTAAGCAAGGAAGATGCTGAAGACCGAAATTTGTGGAGTAGAGTATTTTTGGATAGAAGGAAAACTGCTGTATTGTAGAATATTCCTAATAAAAACAAATATGTTTGCTATTATATTTTAATATTTATTACTTCCTTCACATTTTATTTAGGTTTTCACTTTTTTAAAGTTTTAATATTTTTTTTTTCAACTTACTTAACAGAGTTTTATTCACGAAGGAATAAAGTAATTAATTTTTAAAAATAATTTTTTTTCTTTGACATTTTATTTCCTGAAAATGAAAATCCACAGCCTGCTTCCAGTCAACCTACCGGGTCAGGGAATGGAATGCATCTAGCGGCGAGGATATGAACTGTGCCGGCTGCCGAACCTGTCGCATTCCCCGGCGGAAATGATTAAATGAATGACAGATGAAATGAAATGACAGTGGAGAGAGTTGCTGGAATGAAATTGTTGACAGGGAAAACTTTAGTAGCCGGAGAAAAACCTGTCTGCCTCCGCTTTTTCCAGCACAAATCTCGCATGAAGTGACCTGGATTTGAACCACGGACCCAGCGGTGAGAGGCTGGCGTGCTGCCGCCTAAGCTACAGAGGCTCCATTTTATTTCCTAATTTTTATTAATTTTTATGTTTCAGTATATCCTTATAACTCGGGAGAGGTTCAGTATCGAACTCATATCCTTGTATTTTTGAGAAAGGAAAAGAATTAATGCCGGCTTTAGAAGGGAGTTCTGAAGTTAGTTGAGAAGCTAATACTGCATAGGATTGCGTGAGGCAAAGACAAGTTGCGCAACAGAGATTGCCAGGCCACAGCTGCCCGGTGAGGTCATCTGAACAGTTACCAGAGAGCTGGTTACGCACGCGGTAAAAATAGATCTGAAAAATATTCCATTGATGAGAGAGATGTAGTTTCGGATATAGCCCTGAGTCGACAATAAAATGGCAGCGTCGCATGAAGGGAGGAGCCTGGAAATAATAGAAATAATTGAAATTAAGCCATTTGCAGGCATTAAAGTAAAGAAAGGACTCCATCAGTGATAATTATCCAGGGAAAGAGATTTTTATAGTGAATAAAGTCCTTAGAAATTGTACCAGAAAGAAATGCAAATTCAGCATTAGGTCGTCGGTGAATTCCCGAACCAGGAACTTGTGGTGGGAGACAAAACGAAATCACTACCCACGCATCTAAAGAGAACATTTAAATTAATATTAAAGATTCACACGATCGATTCCTGGAAATTTATACATTGTTGAGACGTTTAAAACCTCAGCTTTTCAGAGATATTTTCTTAACATCGTACGACGATTATTTCGGAAATTGGTGGTGAGGAAGAAGAGAAATTTATTTATTTTTGCCAGAATCAGATATAAGGGCCAGGAGCCCAAGCAAGATCCTGCAGTCTAGATGAACCCTAAGGAGGGGTGTCACGCTGTTTCATCAACATGCAGTCTTCAGCGTCCGAGGAGGGCGTGTTGCTGTTTCACCATCATGCAGTAACTCATCAGACCACGTATTGGTCATGCTGCTTGTCAGCACCGGCAGTCTTGTTCAGTCAGTAGGACCCGAAACTGTATCACGACGCGGAAGTACTCTTAATCGAAGTACTGTCCAGCTTTCTTCAGTGTCGCCGCGCTCTAAAACGTTGAAGTTATTTTCAAAAGAAAAGTATAGTTAGAACTTAGAAAGTATAATAGTCTACGGTGGTAGGCCAAGCTATTAAATATTGAGCGAAAACATACGTTAGCCGGCGAGGGTAGTTGAAGCCCCGACACTAGGATTCGAAGTGAGAACATAGTATCTCGAAAGTATATGAGACATCAGCAAAGAGTAGATACTCTAAAAACGTTTTCCTAGTGCGTTAGTATAACCATGACGAATAGAAATAAATAGTGTTATCACTCACCGAGTTCAACCGCGCCCCGCTCTGCTAGCGCTAGCGGCGCTGATCCCCAAAGCTACACAGACAGCTGTTCAATAGTGGGATACGCGCTGGGCTACGTAAACCTCTTTACGAAGGCTGCGGTTACGCTGATTACAACAAATTGTGTGTTTAGACTTATGAATAATACTTTCAAAAAGTTAGCATTAATATTCTCTGTCCCCATGTAGAACTATCGTTTAAAACCCTCCGTTAGTCGCGCATTGGTCTGACAGCTCCATGGTTCGTTATATTAGTTTTAATATCAAGCCAACAGTTCAAGTTATGATCTTATCGTCTCGTGACATCTTACACCAAACCATAGTAAGCATTTTTCTGGAGTTGTGAAATAGCGTGCCTAAAAATAACTTTATCAAGTGTAACACTTTGTCAGCGTGATATTGATAGTACCAGCGCTCCCAATGATGTTACATTCTGTTAGTGAGTGGCAGGTGTGCTGTTATAACGATTATTAGGCTTAGTATGTTGCCTTAGTTAATATCAGTAAGGAGACTGCGCCTTACGAAGAACTAAGGATGCAGATGAAGCGTGTCACCTTCTGCTGAAATATAACGAATAGCTAGTTCATGATTCAGTAATTTCAAAGGAATTTGTGACTCTGATACTGAAGACAAAGTTGAAACAAGATCCGAAGATCAGGAGGACGGTAACGGAAGCGAAGAATTGGATGACTGTTTATTTTATTGGCAGGTTGGCCATTATTATATGTCCGACTCATTCTTGGCCACTTGGCTATCACCACGGAAGTCCGGGTTCGATTCCCAGCTCCGCCAATACATTTAATACTGGTCTGAGGGCTGGAACGGTGTTCACTCAGCCTCGTGAGGCAAAAATGTTAAGAGGCGCGTTCGATTCCTACCTCAGCTATCCTGGAAGTGGATTTCCGTGGTTTCCCACTTCTCCTCCAGGCAAATGCCAGGATGGTACCTAACTGAAGGACACGGCCGCTTCCTACCCAAATCCGACCTCAATTCCAAATACACACACTACTACAGACATCATAATGACACAGGTTATCAGACGAATTCTAAACAAACCCAAACACACGGGGATACGTGACCACGATGTCGTTAAGTCCCTAAAGAATCAACAACTAATATTATTTTAGGCCTATTATTATTAAGACGGATTTTTTTCGTTTTAGGTAAGGATGGCACGAAATAGAACAAGTAACCATGGAAGGCTGCCTTCATTCCGTATCCTACTGGGCGGCTTTCGTGATTTTACATCAGTGGATAGATATTTCGGTAAATTTTGAAAAATTTGAGGTACTGATCCTGGTTTTAATTTCCACTTCACGCGAGGAAGTTTCACGTTCTCATAGTTCACTACGAAAGAGTCCGCCTTTATAATAATTAAATCTTCCGAAAAACGTTCGTCACAGATTCTATTTTTGATCGACAATTGCTTATCCTTCCACGGAAAAACTCTCGCCCATTTCGAAAACAGATTTGTTTCTTTTGGCGGTGTGAAAAATGTCTACCATCAGATTTTCTTCGTAACCCGATTTACTTCCAGGAACGAAACTTTACGACATTTTCCCGAAACAACAGAAAACTTAGTTGTTTGCACACACAAAGCACTGCACAGACATTCGTAAATTATTACAAAGAAACAAATTCCCTCGAATAATATGACTTCTCGCGCACAGGATATTACAGTACTAACCTCGTGGGTTACTGTCATACGAGCTTATGGTTCGTCGCGACTTCCGCGCCACACACTGGCTGGACCATGAACTACAATGTTTAAGTAGCGGAGTGATGACACTGTTTATTTCTATTCGTCATGGTATAACCACGGTAGAGTCAAAACATAGCTAATACGTAATTTTCCTGGTTGAGGAGATTAGGGTAACACAGTGGCGATAGAAGTAGGAATCTACAAACAGATATCCGTAGCCACGTGGAGTTTCAAAGAAGTACTCCACAGAGAAAAAACAATAGCCGTCCGAATTCAGTTCCGACGCATAGTATCAAATAAACATTTGTAAAAGCGCAGTATAGCGACTTCAGGGGTAAACGTAAAAACATACCGTTTCCCAGATAGACAATTGCGAACCGGAAAAGACTATATTATCGTGCAATATTGTCAATGCCGATAAATTAAACACCAGAATTAGGAGGGAATTCATGTCCAAGGAGGTTTCATTTCGTACGAGACTGCCAATATCAGAATAGGAGGTAGAAGGCAGCGTCGAAAATTGCACCCCTGGGATTTGGTGAAGAAAGAATTCACGTGTGTTTGATGCCACAAAAAGTGAAATTCTGTGTGTGTAAATATAATATTAAAAGAAAGTTATAATTATTTTTAGTGTAGTGAAAATGTGTGTAAACCCTCATATTAATCTAAAAATGTGTAATCCAGGGGGCAATTCAACGAGTGTAAATATGTGTATCATTTTGAAGTAAGAAATTGTATGTGGGCCGAATGTCGTTCCACTGGAATTCGGACGATGGGGCCGGATAAGCCATGTAAGTAACACCCAAATTTATTATGTGTTTTGGATTCGGGACTCTCATGTAACAATGGTAACCACGGAGAAAGTATTCACCAGTATTGAAAATCAGGGATGTAAAACTGTGAGAAAATGATAAGTGCGGGTTCTAAATTAAAAATTGCACAAATATATTGTGTAATCAAATGAAATCGTATTCAATGGAATACTAGTGAAGATAAAAAGAATAATGTTATTTAAAAGGCAAACAGGATAATATAAAAAGGAAAATGTAATATAAAAGATATGGAAATAATATTTAAATATGAGCCGTTGTGTGCTAAAAAAGTAATGAGAATAATGTAATGAATACATTAATTATTGAAATAATAATTCAACTATGAGCAGTTAGGTGCTAAAAATGATAAGAATAATGTAATGAATAAACTAATTATTGAAGTAATAATTCAAGCATGAGCCGTTGTGTGCTAACATAATGATAATAATAATTATGGAACCAGTTGTGTTCTTGGAAATGAAAAGTCGAGACTTAGTGAAAGGCAAATCGGTTAATTATGGACGAAGAAATAAATGAATTACGTTGAAATAAATATTAAACTTTAGAAGGCACCACGAATGTATTGATTGTCGCCTTGGAGCGCTATATAATAAATAGTCACGCTAAAATTTGCGGTGAAATTAATGCCAGGAGTTATAACTGCGGGGATCAGCTGGGCTGAAGTAATTTAAAAAGGGTGCTATATTATTGTCAAGCGTGGAATTGTGTGCGAATACCTTTTCCCAAAGTCGCTTTTATTATTAGGAGGAGTGGTCTGATACCCTCGCTCTATGGAATTTGCCCTAAGCCCTCGAGAATGGAAGTGTCCTAGAGGCTGGCCAGAGAATCGAACCAGATGTCTCTCACGTCGGAAGCCCCTTTATTATGATTGCTTTTGAATTCTTACTTCCCAGTGTTAAAACTCTGAAATTATAATCATACCTGATCTACAGTAATAGGTCAGTAGAACCTCAGAATAATTGTTGTTATATTAAAGTGATGTGTAGCCTTCCCAAGTTCAGTTTCACGCTTGTATGAAAGCGGTGTTTAAAGTCCCGTCTAGAAAGGAGGGAGCATTGACTCTCCTCCCCAGTCATAAATTTAAGCCTGTAGTGTCTCGACGTTTTCTTAATGGAGGTCACGGTTGGGGTAGGCCCAGGACAGAGACAGACCATGTCTGCAATCTGATATATTAAACCTTCAACGGACCGGTCATCTGTACCGAGTTTTATATTGATTCTTTATCCTTGCCGTTGTATTATAGATCCGCACTTCATGAATAATTAAATTGTCAATTGAGACAATAATGAAAGTCCCTTTGCATTGTTGCGTGATAAATGTTATTGTTCCCAAGTGATTGTTGGATATATCGAGTAGCTGGGAATCTACTTCGAATTGAGTAAATCAGTAGTCTTCAACGCTTGTGGTACATGAGATTCCCGAAAACAAATACAGTTTTGGTAGTGTTGGAGAGAGGGATGATATATTGTGAATGCCATGTGGTACCTAAAATGAATGGTAATTGTTGATACCATTAAATTGTATTTAACTCAAATTTCTTTTTAATATATTCAAATTTGGAATATTGAATGTATTTTTTTAACAGAAAATTATATGTAATAATTTTTCCGAGACTTTTAGAGCTCGTTTTTGAGAGAAGTTTATAATGTTGCTAAATGGAAGTGAAACTAGTTTTGATAATTTTGTTTAGGGTTCAATGGAACCTAAATTATTGATTTTTCTGATTAATGTGTATTGTTCCTTGTTCATTAGAACAAGTGTGATGTTGATTCAGTTGTTTTGTGTATTGTAGCGCCAAATTTTGAGAATTAAATAGTTTTATAATAGGATTTTGAATTTCATTTCAGTGAAGTGTTATCCTAAGCTTGATACTATAATGTGTGAATCACTCAGTGGGAGGACGTTCTATGCCCCCTAAGAGATAAGACTGAGCAGCTGGACAGTGATTTGCATATTTCTTTTACGAAAGGGCACATAACATAACTTGTTATTATTGGCAAATACTTAGTATTAATATGATTATTCTGTTATCATGTATATCCTCAACATTTGAGGCCGATGACCTAGTTTAAAATCCTTTAAAATCAAGATCAGCAGCAATAATTAAATTTAAGAGCTCTTTGCTCTCTCTCGTGACTCCCAAACTTTAGCGGGTTAGAGCTTGTCTTATTTATACTCGCTCCTAGTTCACTCGGTCTGCATGCAATGGATCGGAAAGGCCGTAGCTTTAAAACTTTTTATGAGCGGTGAGTTCTCAACTCGAACTGATTTCTATCTCCTGCATCAGCTAGCCTTTCCATAATTGTCTGTGTCCATGGTAGAAGGAGTCAATAATTAATAATAATAATATCAGATTATTATTAATAATCATAATAATATCAGATTCTTTCTTCCTTTCTTGCTTTCTTTCATCCTTCCTTCCTTCCTGTCTTCCTTTCTTCTTTCTTTCTTCCTTTCTTCCCTCTCTTCCTTCCTTTCTTTCTTTCTTTCTTTCTTCCTTTCTTCACTCCTTTCTTCCTCCCTTTCTTCCTTCCTTTCTTCCTTTCTTCCTTTCTTCCCTCCTTTCTTCCTTCCTTTCTTCCTCCGTTTCTTTCTTCCTTTCTTCCTCCCTTCCTTTCTTCCTTTCTACTTTCCTTTCTTTCTTTCTTTCTTTCTTCCTTTCTTCTTTCTTTCTTTCTTTCTTTCTTCCTTCCTTTCTTCCCTTCTTTCTTCCTTCATTTCTTCCTTTCTTCTTTCCTTTCTTTGTTCCTTTCTTCATTCCTTTCTTCTTTCCTTACTCCTACCTTTCTTTCTTGCTTCCTTTCTTCCTTTCTTTTTTCCTTTCTTTTTTCATTTCTTCCTTCGTTTCTTTGTTCTTTCCTTTCTTCCTTCCTTTCTTCCTTCGTTTCTTTCTTCCTTCCTTCTTTCCTTTCTTCTTCATTTCTTCGTTCGTTTCTTTCTTCCTTTCTTCCTTCCTCCTTTTCTTCTTTCCTTTCTTCCTTCTTTTCTTCAGTTGTTCTTTCGTCCCTTTCTTCTTTCCTTCCTTTCTTCCTTCCTTTCTTTCTTCCTTCCTTCATTTCTTCCTTCCTTTCTTCCTTTCTTCCTTCCTTTCTTCCTCCCTTTCTTTCTTCCTTCCTTTCTTCCTTTCCTTTTTCCTTTCTTCCTTCCTTTATTCCTTCCTTTCTTCCTTTCTTCCTTCCTTTCTTCCTTCCTCTCTTCATTTCTTCTTTCCTTTCTTCCTTCCTTTCTTCAGTTCTTCCTTCCTTTCTTCCTTCCTTCCTTTCTTCCTTTCTTTCTTCCGTCCTTTCTTCCTTTCTTTTTTCCTTTCTTTTTCCTTTCTTCCTTCCTTTCTTTCTTCCTTCCTTTCTTTCTTCCTTCCTTTCTTCCTTCCTTTCGTCCTTACTTTCATTCTTTCTTTCTTCCTTCCTTCCTATCTTCCTTTCTTCTTTCTTTCTTCCCTCCTTTCTTTCTTCCTTCCTTCCTTTCTTCCTTTCTTTCTTCCGTCCTTTCTTCCTTTCTTTTTCCTTTCTTTTTTCCTTTCTTCCTTTCTTTCTTTCTTCCTTCCTTTCTTCCTTTCTTTCTTCCTTTCTTCCTTCCTTTCTTCCTTTCTTTCTTCCTTCCTTTCTTCCTTTCTATTTCCTTTCTTCCTTCCTTTCTTCTTTCTTTCTTCTTTTCTTCCTTCCTTTCTTCCGTTCTTCCTTCCTTTCTTCCTTTCTTTCTTCCTTCCTTTTTACCTTCCTTTCTTCCTTCGTTTCTTTCTTCCTGCCTTCTTTCTTCCTTTCTTTCTTTCTTTCTTTCTTTCTTCCTACCTTCATTTATTTCTTCCTTTCTTCCTTTCTTTTTTCCTTTCTTCTTTACTTTCTTCCTTCCTTTCTTTCTTTCTTCCTTCCTTCCTTTCTTTATCTCTTTTTCATTTCTTTCCTCCTTCTTTTCTTCCTTCCTTTCGTCCTCTCTTTCATTCTTTCTATCTTCGTTATGCCCATTCAAAGGGCGCGTTGGATCTTGTTAGTTGGCTTGATGACTTTAGCCTTCTATTTCTTCTTCTCCGAAACTCTTTCCATGACCTCACTATGTTGCTACTGTCCATCTTGTACCAGTCCTCACCCTACATGTACTTACTTACAGTGGTTCTGAATATTTCTCGGTTCTTCATTATGCTTTCTCCGAAGTTCATCTCATTCAGGTCCCCCCCCCCCCCCCCTTGTTTCCTCCAGCCTATTTATCCCCGATTATTTTGTATTTATTACATTGAATAATCGTTTTGTTTGCCAATTGTTCTCCATCCTCAATATGTGCCCAACTATCTCCTGCGTACAGTGTCTATAGAGGTATGCAGCTCGTCTCTTGATCCAAATTTCATTTTCTTGTGTAGGGCCGAATATTTTTCTAAGAATTTTGCGTTCTTGCTTTTCAATGTCTGCAATTTTTGAATGTCCTCCTAAAGCTATTTTCTGATGCATATAGAGCTTCTGGGAGCACAAATGTTTTGTAATGTTTCAATTTTGTATTACGTGTCGTCACTCTTTTATTGTAGTGATTCCACGTAATTCTGAATGCTCTTTCAAGTCTTGAGGATCTTTCTGTGTTGACCAAACTGTCCAATCCTGATGGTTGAATTATTTATCCAAGGTATTTAAACGAGGATATCTCATCATCCCAGATGCTATTTTAATTTTAGCTTCCTTACACTTTTACTGAATGCTCACCTATTCTTTTATTCACATCGTTATACCCATCTGAGGAGCGCGAGAGAACTCATTTAGCAAATGATGTTGATCTTTTCTTCTCCAAAATCTCTTCATCTGGGCACTGAAGAGTTTCTTTCGTTCCTCAGTCCTTGGTTTCCTCGTACAGTACTGATTTTCTCCGCAAAATGATAGTTGTTGATAAATGTTCTGAATTTGGACCTGTTTTGTATGATTTCATCCACTTCCTGAAGATCTTCCTCTATTTCCTTAAGCCAGTTGGTCTTGATTTTCATTGAGAGAGCAAGGTTCAGAATCCTTTCGTCAGTCTGTCATAGGTCATGCGAAGAATGTGGCCATAGAACTTTAATCGCCTTTTCCTCAATGTGTCGGTGATCTTTTCAGAGTGATGATATACCTCCTGAGAGATCCGTTTCCTCCAGATTCCATCTACACAGACTGGACCACAGATTTTTCACAATATTTTCCTCTCTTGCTTCTCTATGCCTTTAATAAGAAATCTGCCTCCAACGAGCAATGTTTCTGTGGAGTATAATGCTTCAGGCTTGATGACTGTGTATAATGTCAACATTCCGGGATATTGATTTTTTGGTGTATCTGTTCCAGGTAATTCTATGGGCCTATAAAATAGGGCCTATTAGCGGCTTCGGTGGCGTAGTTGGTAGCATGCTGAACTACTGTGCCCAAGATCATGGATTCAAACCCTGCCGAAGTCGTCGGATTTTTAAGAGCGTTAAAAATTCTTCAGTTTTCCTTCCTTCGGAGGGGATGTAAAGCCGGCGGTCCCATGATTTATGGCATGTAAAAGATACTTTCACAGACTAAACTTGCGTAAAGCTAAATTGTTAGGTTAGATTTCGCTAGAACGCTCTATCATAGTTCCAAAATTCACCACTAGGTATCATTGATATCTGGTGGCGAAAGTTGGAACTACTCGAAATTGAACGGAACTTGAGGCTCACCCTAATAAGGGTGACTGCTGGAAGCAGCTACAGACTCAGGCGAGCCGAACATGTCCTCGGACACTCCCGGCACTAAAAGCCATACGATAAATAAATAAATAAATAAATAAATAAGTAAATAAATAAATAAATAAATAGGGCCTAGTAAAATTAATGTTGCGGGTAATATCATTGCAAGACTGATATGAGCGTTTTGATAGCAGGTGTCAAGCACCCAACAAAATCACATAATGGTTTGCACTGTCAAGCGATACATGGCATTGTGACAGATGTCACGCCACTAGTGGTCTGTATCGCACATGTCATTCCCACAATAGCTGTGGTCAAGCCCAGTTCTAGCTTTCATACCAGAGCCAGAATATTCTCTATCCGAATCGTTCAGCTGTCAGGTTCATTGAATACATGGCATGCACAGTAGAATTCCAATTATCCGAATCAATTCGGACCGGACTACATTCGGATAGTTGGATTTTTCCGAAATAAAGGGTATACAAACATATGTATTTTACAGAAAATGAGCTTATTTCGGTACTATTTGCATTTTTAGCCTATTTTCATCTATGAAACAACATGTTCAGTGAAGAACATATAGCATGCTTTCTCCTAAATGCATGGGTATTGTTAAAACTCTTTGTCCTTTTCAACGAGTATAATTGAATGTTGGTTGTAGTAGCTTGTTGAAATACAACATGCTATAGGGATATTAAACATGAATATGAGGTGCCCTTTGCTAGTGCTACCTCTATACAAAATTTCATTCAATTTGGTTTCATCGTGTTTGAATTGATATGGTGAATCGATTTGCACACATGAATGGCCGCTGTCTGCAAACTATTGGGCTGATGACCTTGTAGTTCAGTAAAACAATGCTTCCCACAAAAAGGTATGTTGTTGCAAAATTTGGTAGTGATCAAATATTTAGGTTGGTCGTAATTTGATTTAAGCTTTTAATATTTGGGTGGCCGCCATTACGTTTCCGTGAAGAAGACGGCGATATAAAACATGACACTGAGGTGCCCTTTGTTAGTGTACCTCTGTACCAAATTTCGTTCAATTCAGTTTCACCGTGTTCGAATTGATAGGGGGGAACAAACATTCAGAGTAAACACACTCACAGACACACAGACTCACAGACACACACACAGCCAGAACCACAATTTTTCGCCCTGTGTTGATCTCATAAGTCTACTTTCATTTTTTGCAAAAATCGAAAGTAGGCTATAAATAGGCTTATGGGATCACGTTTTGTCCGCGCGCGCTTGTGTGTGTGTGTGTGTGTGTGTGTGTCCCAAATAACCTCTACATGGCTGGAGCGATTTCAATGAAACTCGGTAAGATCATAGTACACACATCAAAAAAAGTTTTGCATCACCTCGGTTCTAAGAGTTCCGGAACCTTTAAATACAAAGGGAATAGAGATCAACACAAACAACATTTCAGCTCGTTTTATTGCTCATGAGACCCACACATTGCATGTTGTACCATCATACAGCTAGACTTTCAGCATTTGTGGTCCAGATTGCAGTACACACCACTACCTCTAATACCCAGTAGCACGTCCTCTTGCATTGATGCATGCCTGTATTCGTCGTGGCATACTATCCACAAGTTCATCAAGACACTGTTGGTCCAAATTGTCCCACTCCTCAACGACAATTCGGCGTAAATCTCTCAGAGTGGTTGGTGGGTCAAGACGTCCATAAACAGCCCTTTTCAACATATCCCAGGCATGTTCGATAGGGTTCATGTCTGGCGAACATGCTGGCCACTGTAGTCGAGCGATGTCGTTATCTTGAAGGAACGCATTCACAAGATGTGCACGATGAGGTCGAGAATTGTCGTCCATGAAGACAAATGCCTCTCCAATATTCTGCCGATATGGTTGCACTATGGGTCGGAGGATGTCATTCAGGTATCGTAAAGCCGTTTCGGAGCCTTCCATGACCACCAGTGGCGTACGTCGGCCCCACATAATGCCACCCCAAAACATCAGGGAACCACCACCTTGCTGCACTCGCTGGACAGTGTGTCTAAGACGTTCAGCCTGACCAGGGTGCCTCCAAACACGTCTCCGACGATTGTCTGGTTGAAGGCATATGCGACACTCATCGGTGAAGAGAACGTGATGCCAATTCCGTGGGGTCCATTCAGCATGTTGTTGGGCCCATCTGTACCGCGCTGCATGGTGTCGGGGTTGCAAAGCTGGACCTCGCCATGGACGTCGGGAGTGAAGTTGCGCATCATGCAGCCTATTGCGCACAGTTTGAGTTGAAACACGACGTCCTGTGGCTGAACGAAACGCATTATTCAACATGGTGGCATTGCTGTCAGGGTTCCTCCGAGCGGCAATCCGTAAGTAGCGGTCATCCACTACAGTAGTAGCCCTTGGGCGGCCTGAGCGAGGCCTGTCATCGACAGTTCCTGTATCTCTGTACCTCCTCCATGTCCGAACAACATCGCTTTGGTTCACTCTGAGACGCCTGGAAACTTCCCTTGTTGAGAGCCCTTCTTGACACAAAGTAACAATGCGGACGCGATCGAACTGCGGTATTGACCTTCTAGGCATGGTAGAACTACAGACAACATGAGCAGCGTACCTTCGTCCTGGTGGAATGACTGGAACTGATCGGCTGTCGTACCCCCTCCGTCTAATAGGCCCTGCTCATGCATGGTTGTTTACATCTTTGAGCAGTTTTAGTGACATCTATGAACAGTCAAAGGGACTGTATCTTGGATACAATATACACAGTCAACGTCTATATGCCGGAGATCTGGGAACCGAGGTGATGCAAAACTTTTTTTGATGTGTGTACTATTTTGGCCGACCCCGACCATGCCCTTCAAATTTTATTACGTCTCACCAATCCAACCCGGTGGATGTACGAAGTATTTCACTGGCATTCTATGTCTCCGAAACTATTACATATGTCAACCTGACATTTTGTACGGTGATAAAGGGCACTACTAGAAGTTCACCTATTTGAGTTTCAGAAACCTGTTGACTGCAAAACGAACATGACGGCCAAGGGAAACTGAAACTTTTATATAGAATTTTCTCGCGATTTAACCATCCGAACGAAGTGAAACTTTGCACAGCAAATAACTATACAAATTTCCATGTACTGACATCTAATTTACTTCAATTGTTTACATAACCTCAAGATGGCGGCTGTTCGAAATTTTAAAATTAAGTTGTATTTATTGTTTTCTAATCATGTGATTGAAGTAGCCTATGAATAAATCACCTACACAATAATCTTCATGTAATAATACATAACCATAAGGCCTACTGTATATAAAAATCGAACTTGGTGACCATCCGAAATATTTAGACGGTTCTCAATATCTACCAAATCTATTACAGCAATCACACTGAAAATTTGTATGTCGATAGAGGCAATTAATATAGGCAGGATATATGAAAATAGGCTGTTTAGTTCTTCACGGAACTACTTGTTAATTATGTAATAATTAAATGAAAAGGCAACACCTTTACATGTCATACAGCATACGTACTTACAAATGGTGTACAATAGTAGTAAACGAAAGTAATTGTTGGCTGAGCATCTCAGTCAAAGTTAGCTGTTTGACTGTCTTTGGCAGAAGGAAGGAGATAACATGAAAAGAAAAGAAGATAGACCCCTCGCAGACGGAGGGTATCATAAAATGCCCCCAACCGTCGAAGAACGAGAATTGAGGGACTTGGGAGGAACGAAAGCCATGAAAGGCAGATAGGAAAGGGAAATAGGAGAGGGTCGGCCCTAAAATCAGTGGAAAAAGGGGAAAACACCGACCCAGATCAGGAATCAGCCAAGTCCCACATCTGCTTGACAGGAAATCGCAGTACGTTTCCGTCTTATTTCTTTTCTGAAAGCGATTCGGATAGTCGGAGCTCGGATAATTGGAGTTCTACTGTACTCTATAAGAGTTGATACACTGATGTTTCTGGCCATAGCAAGTAAGAGAAATAAAGGGAGAAAGAATCAGCGAAAAGGTAAATTAAGGAAGAAATATGAAAAAATACACTAGTAAAGTTCCATTGAAGAAAGAAAGAAAGAAAGAAAGAAAGAAAGAAAGAAAGAAACAAGAAAAATCAAGACAGGGAGAAAGACGGAAACTAAGAAATAGAGATAAAGCTTGCCATGAGCCCCTGAGGGTGTAGCAATATCCAGGGTGCACCAGAAGTGGTGGGGCGTCCTTGAGGGCCTTGAGCAGAAGGCAGGAGATAACATGAAAAGAAAAGAAAACAGACCCCTCGCAGACGGAGGGTATCATAAAATGCCCTCAACCGTCGAAGAACGAGAATTGAGGGACTAGGGAGGAACGAAAGCCATGAAAGGCAGATTGGAAAGGGAAATAGGAGAGGGCCGGCCCTAAAGTCAGTGCAAAAAGGGGAAAACACAGACCCAGCTCAGGAGTCCCCTGGGATCGCCAATTCCTGAACTCACCAGATGGTCTAAAACACAAGTAAATATATGACTGTGTTCTTATTCCTTATAATTTTTGCATCTGATCGGCTTCTTAAATCGTATTTCCAATCTTATCTTTTTCACCTTGGTTCTCGTTGGTGTCACATTACATTCACTGCATATTCAACCTCTGATGCACTGAATAATAATATTTTAATTGATCATAGTTCTCAACTTAGCGTTATCTACAGTGTGGAATATCAATGCCCATATATTCCATACGCCCTATAATTTATAGATCCACTTGATTTTTGGCCTACTTTTCACATTTTGCAAAAATGAGGAAAAAGTAGACTTATGAGATCGGGCAAATGTGTGTCTGTCTGTCCTTCTGTCTGTATGTCTGTCCTTCTGTCTGTCTGTCAGTCTGGCTGTGTGTGTGTCCCCCCCTATCAACTCCTAAACGGCTGCAGCAATCGAAACAAAATCTATACCTGAATATCTCACGGCCATATTTGAAAATGATGTTAGTGCTACCAACTGCTGAAAAATCGCAATTGAAATTTGAGCTCCATGTTGGATATCTTGGAAGGTATGAATGGGAGCTATTTCAAAATTGGCACACGTATAGATCAATATATTGCAGATTAATTCCCAGGAGGCCATACATGGCAGTGTTGCTAAAATGATTATAAGCCTTCTGATAGGTCCACATTTTAAATGCATATAACTTCTACACTATCAATTGGATTTCAACTAAATTTCGTATGTGCTATGTGTACATAAACATATATGACTGAGCGTATTCTTAAGAGCCACCATGGCTGCCAACTGTTAACAAATGCCCTCATTTTTTTAAAATCCAAATACCCATGTATCAGATAGTATGCAAGCCGACAGCTTTAAACTATGCACACGTATAGTACCTGACATTCTATATTAATTTGGAGTAACGTCAGTGCTACCAATATGATTCCAAGCCTGCTGAGAAGTCCGACTTTAAATACATGTAACTTCTATACTATCATTTGGATTTCAACCAAATTTCGTGTGTGCTATGCATACCATAACAGATATGACTATACCGATTCTTCGGAGTAACCAGGGCTCCCAACTGTTAATAAATACTGTTTCTATTTTTGTTACCCTAATATCAACATATATGAGAAAGTATGCAAGCCAATAGCTCTAAACTTTGCACACGTATAGTACCTGGCATTCTAGATTAATTTGGAGTAACTATTATAGGCCTCCGCCAGTGCTGCCAACATGATTCTAAGCCTGCTGTTAGGTCCAATTTTAAAATGTATGTAACAACTATACTAACTAATGGATTTCATTCAAAATTGTCGCAACAATAGATCATATTATTTCAGATTATTTCTGACCAATACATGCATGTCATTGTTACCAAAATGATTTTACGCGCTGTTAGATCCAATGTTTAACTGCATGTAACGTGCATGCTACCAAATTTTGTATTCTGTACCTTAAGACATGGAACTAAGAACTAAGAATATATTCAGTCACCGGGGCTGCCAACTGTAGTTCTCTATTAGGCTACATTATGCCAGGTATTTCGAACTAATTATAAATTTTGATATTACCAACTTAATTTCGTCATTATTCTAAATAAGTCCATATAGATTGGCATGAATCTTCAATTTTAAGAAAAGTAGGCTCTTTAGTTCGTCACGGAACTTCTTGTTTCTACCCAAATGAAGTACATTGCACATCAGTTGTTACGTCCATCTTCTCAACATATTCTTCTTGTAACTTTATGCACTTTGCCATCCATGTGTCAGTCTCTCCAGACCTTCCTGAAACCATTATTTCGGAGTGGTGCGTACCCATGCCTTGACAGCTGTGTCTTCATGTTCCTGAACAAGTGATAATCACTCGGTGCCAAGTCGGGAGAATATGGTGGTTGGCATTTGATCAATGCTAGCAGTCGTCTGTTGGTTAGTGTGGGGTCGGGCATTGTCATGGTGAAGAAGCACACTTTTAGCCCATTTTCCTGGCCGGTTAATTTCAATGGCACGACGTAAGCACTTAAAGGTTGCCACATTTGCTGACTGTTAATCGTGGCCCTCATTTCCAGTAGGTCAATGAGGATGATGCCCTTTGTGACCCAGAACACTGTCGCCATTCGCTTGCCAACTGATGGTACTGTTCCACATTTCCTTGGCGGTGGACTGCCCCTATGCTTCCATTGCATGGTCGCCGTTTTGCGGTTTTGCAGAACTGGACACAGCTGTCATGGCATGGATACGCACCACTCCAAAAGAATGGTTTCAGGAAGGTCTGGAGGGACTGACACACCGATGGCAAAAGTCCATAAAGTTACGAGGAGATTGTGTTGAGAAGTTGGACATAACAACTGATGTGTAAAGTACTTCATTTGGATAGAAACAAGTAGTTCCGTGAAGAACTATGCAGCCTATTTTCATATATCCTACTTTTGTTAATTGCCACTATAAACATACACAATTTCAGTTTTATTGCTGTAATAGATTCGTAGATATTGAGAACCGACTAAATATTTCGGATGGTCGCCATGTTGGATTTTATATATGTAGGTCCTGGAGTTATGTACTGTTACATGAAGATTATTGTGCACGTGTAGTATTCAAACTTCAATCGCATAATTAGGACACAAGAAGTAACAAGGAGATTTTAAAATTTTGCACAGCTGCCATCTTGAGGTTATGGAAACAATTGAAATAAATTAGATGCCAGTGGATTACCATTCGTATAAGGATTTACTGTACCAAGATTCACTGCATTCAGATGGTTAAATTGCGAGAAACGTCCATGTGAATATTTATATTTCGCGTCGCCGCCATGTTGAATTTGTGATCACCAGATTATTTAAAGTCCTATAGGTGAACTTAAGTTCATAGCCCCTATGAACATTAAAAGATTCAGTTTGATTGCTGTAATAGATTCGTAGATATTCAGAGCCGTCTAAATATTTCGGATGGTCGCCATGTTGGATTGTTAAATGTATAGGCCATAGAGTCATGTACCATTAAAGGAAAATTATTGCGTACGTTCATTATTCAAACTTTCACTTCGATCGCATGACTACATCACAAGAAATAAATACTTAATTTTAAAATTCTCACATCCGCCATCTTGAGGTTATGTAAACAATTGAACTAAATTAAATACCAGTGCATTACAATGTGTATAAATATTTCCTGTACCAGATTTCAGTGCGTTTAGAACATTAAATCGCGAGAAAGGTCTATTTAAAATTTTCAAATTCGCTTGGCCGCCATGTTCGTTTTGTAGTTAACTGGTTTTTGAAAGTCTTATAGATGGACTTCCAGTAGTGCCCTTTATCTCCGTACAAAATTTCAGGGAGACACCGCTAATAGTTTCAGAGATATAGAATGCCGGTGAAATATTTCGCACATCCGCCATCTTGTGGTTATGTGAACTATAGAACGAAGTTAGATGTCGGTGCATTACAATGTATATAAACATATACTGTACCAAGTTTCATTGCGTTTGGTTGGTTAAATCGCGAGAAACGTCTATTTAAATGTCGCACCTTCGCTTGGCCGCCATGTTGGTTTTGTAGTCACCAGGTTTCCAAAGGTCACATAAGTGAACTTATACTAATTCCCTTTAACACCATACAATATGTCAGGGTATATCTTTAATAGTTTCGGAGATATTGAATGGTGGTAAAATATTTCGCACGGCCGCCATGTGGGATTGGTGAGTCGTAACAAAATTTGAAGGGCACGGTCGGGGTCGCCCAGAATAGCGCTATGAACTTACCGAGTTTCATTGAAATCGCTCCTGCCGTTTAGATTTTATTAGGGGGGGGGGGACACACACCAATCACACACACACGCACACACATACGGACAAAAGGTGATCTCATAAGCCTATTTTTTTTTTTTCAAAATTGAAAATAGGCTAAAAATAAAGTATAAAGCAATTTAGTAAGCCCTTCGTATTTTATTCCAAGTTCTCCCAATTCAGATTCCCCCAGTCGTCTGAAGGCTTTGGCAGATACATTCAAAGTTATCCAATAAAAACAATGTGAAACAATACTTTATCTACAAAGTGCTACATGAAGGAGATGGAAACTAATCCCATTGAGGATGCTTCAAATGAAGTAATGTCATTTGGTTAAATACGGTTTGAACACAGGCGGGCGGTCCAGGTTAAGCCGGAGTTTGAGCACTCGTCAGATGTCGTATTCCAAAGGCAGATAATGAAATTTATTAGTGATATAAATTACGATTTAATGCTGATTGTTGAATTTCAAATAGAGATAAAATGATACGGGTTTATAATTGTATTTAATGCTTTGGGTATTTTAAGCAGTCTTTGTGTCTCTCTGACCCTTTATAAAATAGTGGTATCTATATTAACCACCTGTCATAAGGACAGTTTATGCTTTCAAAAATGCTGATAGTTGAATCTTTCAGCCACATTTAGAAGAATATTCATGCCGAAATATCAAATATTGAATAGATACGTATCTACATTGGCCGGCAAAAAAAAGTGGAATACTTTAGTTTATTATGTAATTTCTTAATTTATTCCACTAACAAGAGTTTAGTGCTTTTCAGTCGGTCAACACGAATGTACCCAAAAGAGCTGGGTTATGCCCTAATCCTGGAATAAATTACATGATATTAATTCAAACCGCACAATGTTATTCCACTAAAATATTTCGGTTTTCCAATATTTGCATTATTCATATAACTTTTAGATGGTTGGCTACAGAAAATACTGAAACCTGTTTTACAACATGCTGTAACTCACACATTACGTTACATTTTGCAAATCTTACAATTTTCTATTTTTTAGTAATGTTCTTTTGAGCTGTTTTTTTTTCAAAGGCATTGCCAAACAAAACAGTGTTAATGTTTGCACTGCACAGTACTGCATTGCACAACACCACTAATCACTAAAAACAAGTGTTTTCACCATTAGCGTCTATGACAGCTTGTAAACGCTCAGGCATACTTGACGTAATGTGTTGGGGAAAAAATAAACTTAAAACATTAATAATTAAAGTGTAAATATAAAATATAAATGAATCGGTCATTGTTAGAAGGCACTAAGTCAATTCTTGTCGAAATTGCGATTTCCATGGATACGTATAGTATGAATGTCGACGCATCTAGCTATGTAAGAAGGAACTAAGTCTGCCCGTTCAGTATGCTGTATCACTACTAGCTGAATTTAACGTTCAGTGTTAAAGAGAATTAAGTCATTCACTTAGATCCAGACTTTTTTGCTTCTAAATGCCCACTACTGTATTGCTAGCATTGAAAATCTAGTAACATGCTATACTGGTATCTATAAATCTGTATATTTGTCATGAAAGTGAACTAACTACTTTTTAAAGATCTGATTCATTGAATATTTTTGATCCCGTTTCCCACCCTACCTATGAATTTCCATCCAACCTGCTGTATTGGGCTCGATTGCAGGCCATAAGCTTCATTTTCATCCAACTCTGAAAACTCTGCCATGACGCGTTACGCGTCCACACAGGGAGGGTTGAGGGTGCAACAATTTCAAGTTTGGGGGAAGGAATGTCAATCAACGAACGGAAGGGGTTGATTTCGTGTCACCACTACTTCTAAGGACCTTTACAGCCCTTTAAGCGATTAAGACCTCGTTTCAGCCCTTAAAAAGGGCCTGATTCTAAAAGTCATACAAACGGGGGTAGCAGGGGAACGGGTGGTGACACAGGCACAGCTCCTTTTTTTAAACGTTAGGGGAAGGCCCCCCATTCACAGCACTGATAAACATCTCGATTAAAACCTTCCTTAGGGGTGAATTGAGAGGGGGTGGTTTGGTCCCATGCCAGTTGAGGGTGTTAGGAGGGGGTGAACATTGCCGGAGGCCTTAAGAACTTACTGCAATCAGCAACTGAGGACGGTGTGCAGGTTTTCAGGTGGTTAAACACACCCGGTACCTTCTCAGACGCCCCCCAATGGTGTCCATTTTTAGGGGATGATGAAGGGGGTTGAAAATGCCCAAACGTCAAGTGTAACGATTTCAACGTGTTTGTGGAACCTTTAAGAGCAAGACTCATTCATTTTCGACTTCTTTGGCAACCTGCGACAATTTGCAGTTTTCGAAAATGGGCTGGTTTTCGGGGCGCTACCCCGAAACTACTCAAGTTGGGGAGTTGTGCTGAAGCATATGCTTGGTAGGCGTCAGGACAAACGTCATCCTGAGATTTCGAGCTTGTTCGGTCAACTTTTCAAAATTTGGTGGCCTTTGAAAAAAGTGGTGCTTTAATTGTTTTGAGCAGTTTATATATAAGATGATTGTAAGAATCAATCCGTAATTAGTAAATTAATTAATTCAATAAAAATATCAAAATTAAATCTATAACAACATAAATATTGGAAATTAAAAATAAATATATAAACATTTAAATTAGAGAAACAAAGAATAACATTAGTAATAATTATAATAAATTAAAATGAAAAAAAAAACACATAAAAATAAAAATAAAATATTTTGCCCTATAAAGGGTTAAAGGGTACCACGCCACCGGTATCAGGATAATCTTAACTTAATGTAGCCATACTGATGGTCACTGGTCTCTTAATCCATGATAGATGATGCGTTATAAGGAGATCTTCCTGTTATACCCAACCATTAATAGTACATTATGCAACGAGCCTATAATGGCCATAATTAAGACACGAGTATGTTTATAATTTCCATGCGAGTGTCTTAATTACCATTATAGGCGAGTTGCATACGACTCTTTATGTTCGGCGATAATTATTATAACTATTTTATGTTCGAACATAAATATACCTCCTTGATTACCCCACTATGACACTAGGCAACGCAGTGAAATTTAAATTAGAAGGCCTTGGAACTCAGTGCAGGTGCGATGATATCCTTATCTAATTGGTCAAACAACTGTTTATTGAGCTGTGATTCGTGGGAGAAACTGTTTCATAATGAAAAATCCTCTCGGCACGCCGGAAGGCGGAGGTAGATTTCACCGGGCAAACTAGGGGATTGGCTATAATAGGCAAAACATGCAGGTTTTCGTAGGAGGATCAGACCTCATTGATTGCAAGAAAGTATTTTACATTTAGAGGTTAAAAATCAACTTTTTTTTTCGTTTGTGTATGCATATTTTTATCATTTTATTGTCTTATGGGGATGGTAACCTTCTTGTCATTCGGGGTTCATTTTTATACTTGTGATCACACTGTCCTTATGCAAGGTTTGGAACTGATGTGTAACTATCTGACAGTCTGTTACTTCTTCTCGCAAAATGTTATCTCCCGCAGAGATTTTTGTTGGTTCCTCAGTTTAGGGGCTGCGACAACGTGGTCATGTAACCCCGGGTGTGTAGAATCTGATAAACGGTGTTAATTGTGATGACTGTATTAGTCTGTAATTCAGGTAAGGTCTGCAGACGGTCAATTTTAAGTAGTAGTTCCTAATTTTGTACCATATACTAACGTGAGCGACACCTAGCTGTGAACTTGGCTACTAGATGCCACCGCAACCAGCAACTTGCAACGAACGTTGGAACTTCTCCTCCAAAGGAAAGCATGCTGAGGGATTTTTAGCGCTCTTAGAAAATCCGACGACTTTGGCCGGCTTTGAACCAGCGACTTTGGGCATATAAGTTCAGCATGCTACCAGTTAGCCGCTTCCCACAGTCAGATGGAAAAATGAATGTGATCTCGTGCAATGGCGTTGTCTTGGCAACTTCTGATAGCTCATCCCTCATCAATTTAGAAGCGTTGTCACGGTAACCTCTGATGACACTTGGCATGTTTTTAGCCTACTTTCGATTTTTGCAAAAAATGAAAGTAGACCTATGAGATCAACACAGGGCGAAAAAAGTGTGTCTGTCTGTGTGTGTGTATGTGTGTGTGTGAGTCTGTGTGTGTGTGTGTGTGAGTGTGTGTACTCTGAATGTCTGTCCCCCCCTATCAATTCGAACACAGTGAATGCGAATTGAACAAAATTTGGTACAAAGGTAGCACTAGCAAAGGACACCTCAGTGTCTTGTTTTATATCGCCGCCATCTTTACTAAAACTGAATGGCGGCCACTCAAACGTTCAAAACGTAAAATCAAATAACGACTAACCAAATCATCCGATCTCTACCAAATTTGGTAACAACATACCTTCGTATAGGATGCGTCTTGTGACCAAACTACAAGGTCATCCGCCATACCATTTCAGGATGGAGGCCGGGCGAATTATGCAAACTTTATAATCCATATCATGGGACCCACCAGTTCCGATTATCGAGCCGAGAATCGTTTTAACTGTTCTAAAGGAAGAGGCACGTTCGAAATTAAAAGTTTATTTTGTAATACTATAGTGCAGACGTGATTTTAAAAAGCTGAGCCGATTCAGTAATGAGACAAGATGGCAGCGGATATCTTGTGCCTGACTTATATTTCACTAATTTGAGTATTGCATGCAATATAGCGTACTGATACAAAATAAATAAACGTTGTATGAAATGCTTTATATATAAATAATATACTCCAGTGATGAAATCGTTTAGTATAAATCATTATTTGCTAACAAGTTCTATGTAAGTCATTTTATATAGAACGATATTCGTTGGCACAATTAGCTCAGTGGTAGAGCGTTAGCCTGTCGCTCAAATGCCTATGGTTCAAACCCGATCAGAGCTAGGTTTTTTGCTTGAAATGTTATATGTTTATTGTTTTGTAATGGCTCAGATGTTTTAAAATTAAGCGTTATATTGTGCATATTAAGGTGTAATATATATATTTAATTAAAACATAATTCGCCAGCAAATTTACTCGAGACATCTAGCTGCCAAAAAGGTAACTTCCAGATTTTATTGAAAAGTTTCTTCTTCTGGCCGCTAGAATGCACTCGCTCTGTTAGGATTATATTGTTCGATATTTCACCACTAGATGTCACGACTAGTCTACGTGGGGCTCCATTGATTACTATACCATTGGCATTCTATGCGCATCGAATTTGAAGAATGACAAGATGATACTACGATACATTTTTACTTTTTATTTTAAAGGGTTTGTAACAGCCTATTGTGCGTTATTTGAAAATGTTAATTGAAGTAAAGAACAAAACGATTTCACATAGTATCTGAACTCTACCGTTGGTGCTAGTTCAGGATATTAATTAATACTTTTATTTCAGCCAAATAGCAATCGAAAATATCCTCATAGTTGGTATACACACGTCTCTGTAGGGTCATGGAAAGATTTGTTAATTCAATTAGGGTTGTGAAAGTCATACGCAGCCAGACGTGTAAAGACATGCCTCAACTCAAAGTTGGATGTTGCCCGCGTCAGGCCGATTATGTAATAATAATAATAATAATAATGTTATTGGTTTTACGTCCCTTTTAACTACTGTTGCTTTTAGAGACGCCGGGGGTGCCAGAAATTTGTCCCGAAGGGGATCTTTAACGTGCCAGTAAATCTACTAACACGGCTCCCTCGCATTTGTGCACCCTCAAATGCCAGCTGACTGCGCCAGGATACGAACCTGAAACATACGGTCCAGCAAGCGAGAACGTTACCGCTGAGCCACGCCGCCAGTCCGGTCGATTATGTCTCCAGATCCATAACATTCTTTAGATACTTCTTATCTTTCTTTCTTTCTTTCTTCAATGATGGTAGCAGTTTTTATCTAGGTTGTGGCGTTTGGTAGAGGTAAATCGTTTCTAAGGTCTTCAACAAAGAATAGTTCTATTATACTCTTTGATAATAACAACAAGTTATAACTATACTCATACATTTAGGAGAAAGTAGGCTATATGTTCTTTACTGAACATCTTGTTTAATTCCGAAATCATTTTTCTCATCCCTTGGCGTAATGGTAGGTCAGATCAAAAATTCTTTCAGACAAAGTTTTAGGTAATTATTAGGGGAATATTTTCCATTTTGTACGGGTTTGATATTGTGCCTATTAAGAGAGATAAGACTAATGTTTCCCGAAAAAAAAAAACACTTTTTTCCACCCCTTTGGTCAATGGTTGGTGCTATCAAAAACCTATTTGACATAATTTTTTGGCACTTATCCGACAAATATTATGAACTTAGAATTGATTCGATATTTCACGTATTAAGAGAGTTATAGCGACATTTCACTTTTTCGAAACCCCCCCCCCCCCATTTTCACCCCCTTCAACCGATTTTTCCCATTAACGAACTCGACCGATTTTTTAAGGGGTTACATATTATGTAAAACATTAAAGTGATTGGTGCAAAATTACGGCAGTTATCGTGTCCACAAGAAACTGATATATATGCATTATATACACACACACATATATATATATACACTTTTGAACTGACGGTGGTTTGGGGTCTGGGGGATGTGAAACGCGAAGATATGTCGAAATTTTCCGGAAGTCGAAACATGGCACCCATTGCAATAGTTAGCTTTCTGATGAAATCTACCTAAAATAGGCTACATAATTTAAAATACTACCATCAACGACACCTAGCTGTGAACTTGGCTACTAGATGCCACCGGAATCATCAACTCGCAACGAACGTTGGAACTTCCCCTCCGAAGGAAAGCATACTCAGGGTTTTCTGGTGCTCTTAGTAAATCCGACGACTTCAGCCGGGTTTGAACCCGCGACCTTGGGCATAGAAGTTCAGCATGCTACCAGTTCCGATACCGAAGTCGCTTCCCACAAACATATGAAAACAGAATGTGATCTCGTGCAGTGGCGTTGTCATAGCAACTGCTGATGGCTCATCCCTTATCAATTAAAAGTAAAGTTGTCATGGTAACCACTCTTGGCACTTGGCATTTTCTTATAATTTAAATCATTTTGCTCACCCCGTGGCGTAATGGTGGGTCATATCGAAAATTCTTTCAGACAAAAGTTTTAGGTAATTATTGGAGGAATATTGTCCATTTTGTACGGTTTTGATATTGTGCCTATTAAGAGAGATATGATTAATGATTCCCGAAAAACCCACTTTTTTCCACCCCATTGGTCAATGGTTGGTGCTATCAAAAAACTTATTTGACATAAATTTTTTGCACTTATCCGACACATATTATGAACTTTGAATGGATTCGATATTTCACGTATTAAGAGAGTTATAGCGAAATTTCACTTTTTCGAAAAAAGCCCCCCATTTTCACCCCCTTTGACCGATTTTGCCCATTAACGAACTCGACCGAGATTTTATAGGGATACATGTTATGTAAAAAATTAAAAGTGATTGGTGCAAAATTACGGCAGTTATCGTGTCCACAAGAAACTGATATATATATATATATATATATATATACATATATACATATATACATAAATTATATATAAACTTTTGAACTGACGGTGGTTTTGGGGTCTGGGGGATGTGAAACGCGAAGATATGTCGAAATTTTCCGTAAGTCGAAACATGGTACCCATTGCAATAGTTAGCTTTCTACCTAAAAATATTGTTATAATGACCGTCATTATGATACAGTTTTCGGACATATAATACGTAGTCAGGGTCTAACATAAAATATTAAACACATGGGTAGGATTGGACTCTTAGATGTTAATGTTGAAAACATGACATAACATTCAAAGTAGGGGTCCCCAATTTCGAAAAAGAAAAAACAAATCTCAAGTGTGCCAAACGTTGCAGGACTAAAGGACCCGGGAAGGTTTCAAATTGTGTCTTGGTGAGCTCTATCAAACTAAAAAGAAAACAAATTTTGAAAATCACTGATGGCCTAAATGCAGTTCCGGGTAAATTGCCTAAAATCATTTGTTTCATTATTCGTGTTCCTTTTTATTCAACATCCCAGGGGCTCACAACTAGTGGGACGTGGGTTGGCGACCACGGGACCTCAGCTGAGTCCGGCATTGCTTACCTCTTACTTGTGTCGGCCTCCTCTCCGTCTTCTTTCTTGTCGACCTCTCTTGGTAAACTCTTGTTCTCTTCCGACCCCGACGGTATTAGGGCATCTGAGGCCTAGGGAGTCTCTTCCTTTCCCGCCTTAATTGGCCCTTGTCTCATCTTTCCTGATACCATCCGCGAGGGGTCAGCCATCATTTCCTTTTCATGTTATCTCCTGCCTTCTGCACAAAGCCTTCAAGGAGGCAGGGTGTATGTAGCCCCACCACGTCTGGGGCACCCTGGATAGTGCTACACCCTTAAGGGCTCATGGCTTGTGAGTTCGGTAGTTAGCGATCCCTAGGGATTCCTGAGATGAGTCCGTTTTTTCCCCTTTTTCCACTGATTTTGGGGTGGGCCCTCTCCTCTTTCCCTTTCCTATCTGCCTTTCATGGCTCTCCTTCCTTCCAAGTCCCTCCATCCTCATTCTTCGAGGGTTAAGGGCATTTCATCTCTTCCTGTACTTTATTTGCCTTATCCTTTATTTATTTACCATTTCTTCTTCAAATATGTAAGTCTGTAGTTAGTATTAGTTATAGTTTTCATTCTCATCTCATTTTTCACTATCACCCTAACCATTAGGGGCCGATAACCTAGATGTTAGGCCCCTTGAAACATCAATTATCATCTTCATCATCATTTGATTCAAATCCTAGCCAAATTAACTTATTTACGTAATTATTTCTTTAATGTGTTCCTTGGTCAATGCCCTGAGATGTTTTATTTTATTTTCTTGAATATTCTTCATACTGGAAGTAGTTATAAGTGTTTAAGTGAAACTCTGCATTGACTCACAATAGCGTTCGTAGTGGCAGAAATGGCAAACTGCTAATCTAATGGACCGGATATGGTTGAGTTTCCGGTGAAAAATCAATAGTCTACCATGTCTCATCTTAGTATGTCCGTAACGTTTGGAATAGTGGAGAAAACCACGAAAATTAATTACAAATGCACTAACAATATGGTTCAATGATGAACCGGGTTTTGAGTCGGCAATCGTATCAGTTGACAGCCTGACAGTGGCTACTACTATCAACGGTGCAGGAAACATTCACTTCATGAAGTTTACAGTTATTGAGGTTTTGACGGGCGGAACTACGAGGTCATCTGACCCCCTTAACACAGTTTAAAGTTTACAAATTTGGAATGGAATTTAAAATTTAGAGGTGGACACCTAAATTTGAGAAGACCAAAAATTAATAAATCAAAAAATAGAGCTAATATTCGTTACGGCCAACTATGGACCATGTTTGACAGTTTTTACATCATGTTTTGTCTTCACATTCTGCCAATATCTCTTCATCCTCTCTCCCACTTCCTTCTTCTGTTCCCCCGTGTAAGATCTTCCTTCCTCACTGACAACTCCCCTGTCTGCTGGAAACCTGCAAACTCCTTAACTAGTCGTCTAAATTTATATGTCCATCATGTCTTCTTCTTTCACCCCCATCCGATTGAAGTCCAATCTCACTTCCCGAAACCATTTCGGCTCCGTCTTCCTCTTCCTGAAGAATTCAAAAATCCTCTTCGACAATCTGGTATTGTTAATCCTCACCAAGTGTCCATAAAACTGTATTCTTCTTTTTATCATTAGGGCTACGACTCCTTCTGTCTTCGAGTATTGTTCTTTGTTAGGTTTGAGTCTCCTCTCTCCATCCTTGATATTTGGGCCTAGTATTTTTAGGAGCATTTTCCTTTCTCTCTTCCGGATGTCTTCAAGGCCGCCCTTCCCAATCATGTTAGTGTTTCTGCTGCATACAGACATTCAGGTCTGACAACAGTATCTAAGTGTCAGAATTTAGCCCCAAAGGATAGACCATTTTTGTTGTATGTATCCTGCGTTAGTTGATAAGCCATTTCCATTCTTCTCACCCGCTCTTTGATGGCATTCTTTTCCGACCCATTGTCCTGAAATTTTTCTCCCAAGTACTTAAAATAAAACTAATAATTATAAACAAAAATTATGGAAAAAACAAACATTCAGCATTCAAAAAGAACAAATCTTTTTGCCAATGAACACTGGAAAAAGTAAAATGTACGTAAATTCCCAAGTCCATATCTCCGAATGAACGGTCTAGGCTAAGACATTAAGTTGCTTGTCTGAAGGTCTTTTTAACCTCACTCTGACCAGCTCAGCTTTAATTAGCCTTTGTACTTAATAAAGTAATACCTCAGTTCCTTCGCCACACTGAGAAACACTGAACCACGGATATACTCTTAATATTATAATTATCATATGTATGATTTCAGTAGTATAGATTCCACATGCGGCGCTCACAAGCGGCCTATCGTGACAAATGAACATTAAAATTAAAGAGAATAGACATTAGCAGTGACGAATTGCACTCTAATTTCATAAATATCTATAATTTATTTAAAAATTACTTTTAAAAATATGTACGAAGTATGCGATTTGCAGATACTGTTGCTGTAGGGAAATACGCTCCATAATTGCTATCCACATCACATTTTGGCTGCTGTGACGCCAGTTTCATGTCATTTTAACATCTGAGGTCTTTCTTCTATCATTGTACATGGATTTCAGAAACAGTAAATCAAACGAATGAGTACTCAAATCGTATAATTTCATAAATATCGAATAACCGGTGAATGAGTCTTCCGCGGTCTTTCTCTTCCTTTCTTCCCCAGAACATTTCCTTCCAGTATGGTGGTCAGAACTCATTAAGACGATGGGTATGGCCAACAAATGTTTGTCCTCTTTTCTACAGTAATGATCAATTTTTCTGTTTCGTCTACTTCATTGTGGACCCATTCGTTAGTCTGTTTCTCCATCCAGCTTCATTTCAGCATTCTTCTCCACATCCACATTTCCGCTGCTTCCAGGCGTTGTATGTCCTGTTTGCTTATAACCCAAGTTTCGCATCCGTATAACAAAACATTCCAGCCAAATGATTTCACAAACGATTTTCTAGTTTTAAACTTGCCACGGTGGGTGAGTGGATAGCGTGTCGGTCTACTATCCCCAAGAATGCAGGTTCTCTCCTGGCCGTGGTAAGTGATTTTTGAAAGGTGGCAAAAATTACGACACCATGTCATACGATGTTGACATGTCAAAGAACCCATTTGAATTCAGTAGACCGTGTTCGTAATGGCAAAATTAATCTCGGGAGTTTCCGCCAACACAAAGTTCCTCATTTCTCTACTAGAAAGCGCTCTAGTGTCCAAGGAGCTTAGATACCTAACCTCCTTGACTTTCATAGTGCTTCAAGGAACATCGAAATACGACATGCAAGCTACCCTCTGGGTGTCAAATAACAAGGCTTGCATTCGCCACCGAGGCCATACGATATTATTATTATATTAATATTCTAGTTTTAATGCTAATTGGTTACAGGTAACACACACTAATACAGCCATCACAATTAACACCGGTTATCAGACAGATTCTATACACACACACATAGTACACGGGGCCACAAGACCGCGTTATCGCAGCCCCTAAACTGCGGAACCAACCAACAGGAACTGGAATTCATGAAAGCATTACATACTTTTATATTCGACCCTGAGTATTATATGGCAGAAAACCGTACTATAATGAGGCTCATTATAACACTATTTTTCATTATGAAACAGTTTCTCCCACCAATCAGAGCTCAAGAAACAGCTGTTTGACCAATTAGATAATTAGATGCGATGAGTTACACGGCCTTCTAATTTAAATTTCACTGCCTGGCCAAGTGTCATAGTAGGGTAATCGAGGAGGCCATGGTCAAATACAAGGCATTCTCTGCGTCTCATGCGGTCTGTTCAGTACATAAAACTGGCGAAATCTCGACAGATATTTATGAATATTTATGTTTGAACATAAGATAGTTATAATAATTATCGGCGAACATAAACAGTCGTATGCAACTCGCCTATAATGGTAATTAAGACACTCGTATGGAAATTATAAAACTCGCACACGCTCGTTTTATAAACATACTCGTGTCTTAATTATTGCCATTATAGGCTCGTTGCATAATGTACTATTGTGAAAATCACTTATTTTCGTGAATTTTGCTGATGTTGGTAACAATTATAATGACAAAAGAAATGACCTCACCGATTGATGCACCTTAGACTTGACTGATTCTATAAACAGACCTTCTGCCCCAATGTCAGTAAGAGTGTACGAGTGCTTTGTTGTCAACTTGAGGCACAGGGACCATCTCCAAGGGAAATATACACATGAACACCAACTCCACTCAGCAGATTCTATTTTTAGCAATAACAAATCTTAAACCAAAATCCAGGACATCTGTTCTTCAATTTCTTCTCGCTGACTAAGCCACGAGTTTGATGTCTGGCTGTCAGCAAGTCTTTAGCCAAGGCAATCCATCTGTTATCACAAACAAACTCGTGTTTTCCTCTCAAGTACCGGGAATAGGTCTACAGTTTATGTATATTGCCGCCATTCACGCTGACGGATAATCTTTTGTAGACTATTGAGATTGCCCAGCTTTGAGGAAACTATATATCAAGGTTAACATGACTCAACGTAGCTGTGAACAGATAACTTCATGCCCACGTTTTGATGGATAGGCTCTGTTTTCTGGCTTCTTTGAAGAGCTCAGCTTCTCAAACAAAGAAACAATTCACCAAGTTTTACTGCAGATGCCAAAGTGTTTGGTCTAGGTTCCAAATAACATAAGCTGTTATTAACACCAAGCATTAATGTGACATGAAAATGACCATGTTAGCTCTGTTCCTTATTGACAAAGTATAATAAGTCCTGAAGATTATGAACCTTGAGTCAATATTAATATGTACATTGTGACATTCCTCAGCGCAAATAATAATATGAATAGAAAAGCAAGACTTATAGTGCATGAAAATTTTTACCATAAAAGAAGGTTCTTCTCAAAACAATTTATAAAAGCTAAAGAGCCTACTTTTCTTAAAATTTAAGATTCATGCCAATGATTAATCTATATGGATCTATCTAAAATAATGACGAAATTAAGTTGGTAATATCAAAATTTCTAATTAGTTCGAAATACTGTGTACCTGGCATAAAGTAGCCTAATAGTTCACGGAAGTTGGCAGCCCTGGTGACTGAATATATTCTTAGTTCCATCTCTTAAGGTACAAAATACAAAATTTGGTTTGAAGTCCAATGGATAGCATGGACGTTACTTGCAGTTAAACAATGGATCTAACAGCGCGCGTAAAATCATGTTGGCAACAATGTCATGCATATTGGTCAGAAATAATCTGAAATAATCTGAAATAATATGATCTATTGTTGTGCCAATTTTCAATGAAATCCATTAGTTAGAATAGAAGTTACATGCATTTTAAAATTGGACCTATCAGCAGGCTTAGAATCATATTGGCAGCACTGACGTATATTAGTTACTCCGAATTAATCTAGAATGCTAGGTACTATACGTGTGCAAAGTTTAGAGCTATTGGCTTGCATACATTCTGATATATAGATATTAGGGTAACAAAAATAGACACAGCATTTATTAAGAGTTGGCAGCCCTGGTGCCCTCTTAAGAATTCGCATAGTCAGATCCGTTATGGTACACTATCCAAATGATAGTATAGAAGTTACATGTATTTAAATTTGGACCTCTCAGCAGGATAAGAATCATGTTGGTAGCACTGACGTATATTAGTTACTCCAAATTAATCTAGAATGTCAGGTACTATACGTGTGCATATTTAAAAGCTGTCGGCTTGCATTTTTTCTGATATATTGGTATTTGGATAAAATAAATAGAGAGTATTTATTAACAGTTGGCAGCCCTGGTGGCTCTTAAGAATACGCTAATGTACTCATAGCACATAAGAAATTAGGTTGTATTCCAATTGATAGCGTAGAAGTTATATGGATTTACACATTGAACCTATCAGCAGGCTTTTAATCATATTGGCCACACTGCCAAGTATGGCCTCCCGGAAATTAAACTGAAATATTATTATCTATACGTGTGCCAATTTTGAAATAGAACCCATTCATACCTTCCAAGGTATCCAACATGGAGCTCAAATTTCAATTGCGATTTTCAGCAGTTGGTAGCACTGACACCATTCTCAAAGACGGCATTGAGATATTCACATATAGATCTTTACTCCTACCAAATTTTATTTCGATCGCTTCAGCCGTTTAGGAGTTGATAGGGGGAGGGAGTTGTGGGCGGGGACACACACAGACAGACACACAGAAGGATAGACAGACAGACAGACAGACAGACAGACACATTTGCCAGGATCGATCTCATAAGTCTACTTTTTCCTCATTTTTGCCAAATGTGAAAAGTTGGCTAAAAATATACAAGTAGTTCTGTGAAGAACTATAGAGCCTATTTTCATATATCCTACTTATATTAATTGCCTCTATCTACATACAAAATTTCAGTTTGATTGCTGTAATAGATTCGTAGATATTGCGAACCAATTAAATATTTCGGATAGTCGCCAAGTTGGATTTTATATATTTAGGTCGTAGAGTTATGTACTGTTACATGAAGATTATTGTGTACGTGTAGTACTCAAACTTCAATCGCATGATTAGGACACAAGAAGTAACAAGAAGATTTTAAAATTTCCCACAGGTGCCATCTTGTGGTTATGGAAACAATTGGAAATTTTGATGCCAGCGGATTAACATTCGTGTAAGGATTTACTGTACCAAGTTTCACTGCACTCGGATGGTTAATTTGTGAGAAATGTCCATGTGAATATTTATACTTCACGTCGCCGCCATGTTGCATTTTTGATCACCAGGTTATTTAAAGTCCTATAGGTGAACATAAGTTCATAGCCCCTGTCAACATAAAAAATCAATTTGATTGCTATAATAGATTCGTAGATATTCAGAGCCGTCTAAATATTTCGGAAGGTCCCCATGATGGATTGTTAAACATATAGGCAATAGAGTCATGTACCATTAAAGGAAAATGATTGCGTAGATTCATTATTCAAACTTTTACATCGACCGCATGATTACGACACAAGAAATAAATACTTAATTTTAAAATTAGCAAAGCCGCCATATTGAGGTTATGTAAACAATTGAACTAAATTAGATACCAGTGTATTACAATTTGTATAAACATTTCCAGTACCTGATTTAATAGCGGTTGGAACATTAATTCGCGAGAAAGGTCTATTTAACATTTTGAAATTTGCTCGGCCGCCATGTTCGTTTTGTAGTTAACCGGTTTTTGAAAGTCTTATAGATGAAATTCCAGTAGTCCCCATTATCTCCGTACAAAATTTCAGGGTGATACCGCTAATAGTTTCAGAGATATAGAATGCCGGTGAAATATTTCGCACATCCGCCATCTTGTGGTTATGTAAACAATTGAACCAAGTTAGATGTCGGTGCATGACAATGTGTATAGACATATACTGTACCAAGTTTTATTGCGTTTGGTTGCTTAA
Source organism: Meconema thalassinum (assembly GCA_946902985.2). NCBI lineage: Eukaryota > Metazoa > Arthropoda > Insecta > Orthoptera > Tettigoniidae > Meconema > Meconema thalassinum. The sequence goes on along the minus strand of OX336397.1, from coordinate 103,419,888 downwards.
ATCGCGAGAAAGGTCTATTTAAAATTCGCAAATTCACGTGGTCGCCATGTTGCTTTTGTTCTGACCAGTATTTCAGAAGTCACATAGGTGAACTTCTAGTAGTTCCCTTTATCACCGTAAAAAATTCCAGGGTGATATCGGGAATAGTTTCGTAGATATTGAAAGCTGGTGAAATAATTCGCACAGCTGCCATGTTGGATTGGTGAGACGTAACAAAATTTGAAGGGCACGGTCGGGGTCGCCCGGAATAGTGCTATGAACGTACCGAGTTTCATTGAAATCGCTCCAGCCATTCAGAAGTAATTAGGGACACACACACACACACACACGCACACGCACACAAACACGGACAAAAGGTGATCTCATATAAAAACTAGATGTTCCGTGACGAACTAAAGAGCCTACTTTTCTTAAAATTTAAGATTCATACCAAGGATTAATCTATACGGATCTATCTAGAATAATGACGATTTTAAGTTGGTAATATCGAAATTTCTAATTAGTTCGAAATACTGTATACCTGGCATAATGTAGCCTAATAGAGAACTACAGTTGGCAGCCCTGGTGACTGAATATATTCTTAGTTCCATCTCTTAAGGTACAGAATACAAAATTTGGTTGAAGTCTAATGGATAGCATGGACGTTACATGCAGTTAAACATTGGATTTAACAGCGCGGGTAAAATCATGTTGGCAACAATGACATACATGTATTGGCCAGAAATAATCTGAAATAATATGATCTATTGTTGTGTCAATTTTGAATGAAATCCATTAGTTAGTATAGAAGTTACATGCATTTTAATATTGGATCTATCAGCAGGCTTAGTATCATGTTGCCAACACTGGCGTAGGCCTATATTAGTTACTTCATATTAATCTACACACATCAAAAAAAGTTTTGCATCACCTCGGTTCCAAGAGTTCCGGAACCTTTAAATACAAAGGGAATAGAGATCAACACAAACAACATTTCAGCTCGTTTTATTGCTCATGAGACCCACACATTGCATGTTGTACCATCATACAGCTAGACTTTCAGCATTTGTGGTCCAGATTGCAGTACACACCACTACCTCTAATACCCAGTAGCACGTCCTCTTGCATTGATGCATGCCTGTATTCGTCGTGGCATACTATCCACAAGTTCATCAAGACACTGTTGGTCCAAATTGTCCCACTCCTCAACGACAATTCGGCGTAAATCTCTCAGAGTGGTTGGTGGGTCAAGACGTCCATAAACAGCCCTTTTCAACATATCCCAGGCATGTTCGATAGGGTTCATGTCTGGCGAACATGCTGGCCACTGTAGTCGAGCGATGTCGTTATCTTGAAGGAACGCATTCACAAGATGTGCACGATGAGGTCGAGAATTGTCGTCCATGAAGACAAATGCCTCTCCAATATTCTGCCGATATGGTTGCACTATGGGTCGGAGGATGTCATTCAGGTATCGTAAAGCCGTTTCGGAGCCTTCCATGACCACCAGTGGCGTACGTCGGCCCCACATAATGCCACCCCAAAACATCAGGGAACCACCACCTTGCTGCACTCGCTGGACAGTGTGTCTAAGACGTTCAGCCTGACCAGGGTGCCTCCAAACACGTCTCCGACGATTGTCTGGTTGAAGGCATATGCGACACTCATCGGTGAAGAGAACGTGATGCCAATTCCGTGGGGTCCATTCAGCATGTTGTTGGACCCATCTGTACCGCGCTGCATGGTGTCGGGGTTGCAAAGCTGGACCTCGCCATGGACGTCGGGAGTGAAGTTGCGCATCATGCAGCCTATTGCGCACAGTTTGAGTTGAAACACGACGTCCTGTGGCTGAACGAAACGCATTATTCAACATGGTGGCATTGCTGTCAGGGTTCCTCCGAGCGGCAATCCGTAAGTAGCGGTCATCCACTACAGTAGTAGCCCTTGGGCGGCCTGAGCGAGGCCTGTCATCGACAGTTCCTGTATCTCTGTACCTCCTCCATGTCCGAACAACCATCGCTTTGGTTCACTCTGAGACGCCTGGAAACTTCCCTTGTTGAGAGCCCTTCTTGACACAAAGTAACAATGCGGACGCGATCGAACTGCGGTATTGACCTTCTAGGCATGGTAGAACTACAGACAACATGAGCAGCGTACCTTCGTCCTGGTGGAATGACTGGAACTGATCGGCTGTCGTACCCCCTCCGTCTAATAGGCCCTGCTCATGCATGGTTGTTTACATCTTTGAGCAGTTTTAGTGACATCTATGAACAGTCAAAGGGACTGTATCTTGGATACAATATACACAGTCAACGTCTATATGCCGGAGATCTGGGAACCGAGGTGATGCAAAACTTTTTTTGATGTGTGTAGAATGCCAGGTACTATAGATGTGCAAAGTTTAGAGCTATTGGCTTGCATACATTCTGTTATATTGATATTAGGGTAACAAAAATAGAGACAGCATTTTTTAACAGTTGGCAGCCCTGGTTACTCTTAAGAATCGGCATAGTCATATCTGTTATGGTACACATAGCACACACGAGATTTTGTTGAAATCCAAATGATAGTATAGAAGTTACATGTATTTAAAGTTGGACCTCTCAGCAGACTGAGAATCATGTTGGTATCACTGACGTATATACGTTACTCCAAATTAATATAGAATGTCAGGTACTATACGTGTGCATACTTTAAAGCTGTCGGCTTGCATACTTTCTGATATATGGGTATTTGGATAAAATATTGAGAGCATTTATTAACAGTTGGCAGCCCTGGAGGCTCTTAAGAATATGCTATATCTGTTTATATACACATAGCACATACGAAATTTGGTTGAAATCCAATTGATAGTGCAGTATTTATATGCATTTAAAAATTGGACTTATCAGCAGGCTTATAATCATTTTGTCAACACTGCCATGTATGGCCTCCTGGAAAGTAAACTGCAATATTATTATCTATACGTGTGCCAATTTTGAAATAGCTCCCATTCATACCTTCCAAGATATCCAACATGGAGCTAAAATTTCTATTGCGATTTTTCAGCAGTTGGTAGCACTGACATCATTTTCAAATATGGCTGTGAGATATTCAGGTGCATATCTTTACTCCTACCAAATTTTGTTTTGATTGCTCCATCCGTTTAGGAGTTGATAGGGGCGGGGGACACACACAGCCAGACAGACAGAAGGACAGACAGACACACATTTGCCCGATCTCATAAGTCTACTTTTTCCTCATTTTTGCAAAATGTGAAAAGTAGGCTAATAACAGATCTGTAGCAAGATTTATTTCTTTCGCATTACCATATTTTTGTAACAGATCTGTTTTTTAGCCTACTTTCGATTTTTGCAAAAAATGAAAGTAGACTTATGAGATCACTACAGGGCGAAAAAAAAGTGTGTCTGTCTGTGTGTGTGTATGTGTGTGAGACTGTGTGTGTGTGTGTATGTGTGAGTGTGTGGTTCTCTGAATGTCTGTCCCTCCCTATCAATTCGAACACGGTGAAACCGAATGGAATGAAATTTGGTACAAAGGTAGCACTAGCAAAGGACACCTCAGTGTCATGTTTTATATCGCCGCCATCTTGACGGAAACGTAATGGCGGCCACACAAATGTTCAAAGCTTAAATCAAATTACGACTAACCTAATCATCCGATCACTACCAAATTTTGCAACAGCATACCTTTATGGGGGCAGCATCCCTTGACCAAACTAATAGGTCATCAGCCTAATATTTTGCGGATGGCGGCCATCTTTGTGTCAAAATCGATTACCCCTATTAATTCGAACACGGTTGAACCGAATTGAACAAAGTTTGGTACAGAGGTAGCACTAGGAATGGACACCCCAGTGTCTTGTTTTATATCGCCGCCATCTTGACGGAAACGTAATGGCGGCCACACAAATGTTCAAAGCTTAAATCAAATTATGACTAACTTAATCATCCGATCTCTACCAAATTTTGCAACAACATACCTATATGAGGGCAGCATCGTATGACCAAACTAATAGGTCATCAACCTAATAGTTTGCGGATGGCGGCCATCTTTGTGTGAAAATCGATTGCCCCTATTAATTCGAACACGGTGAAACCGAATGGAACGAAATTTAGTACAGAGGTAGTACTAGCAAAGGGCACCCCAGTGTCATGTCTTATATCGCCGCCATCTTGACGGAAACGTAATGGCGGCCACACAAATGTTCAAAGCTTAAATCCAATTACGACTAAACTAATCATCCGATCTCTACCAAATTTTGCAACAACATACCTTTATGAATGGAGCATCCTTTGACAAATCTAATAGGTCATTAGCCTAATAGTTTGCGGATGGTGGCCATCTTTGTGTAAAAATCGATTACCCCTATTAATTCGAACACGGTGAAACCGAATGGAACGAAATTTGGTACAGAGGTAGCACTAGAAAAGGCCACCTCAGTGTCATGTTTTATATCACCGCGATCTTTACGGAAACGTAATCGCGGCCACCCAAATGTTAAAGGCTAAAATGTAATTACGACCAACCTAATAATCTAGTCTCTACCAAATTTTGCAACAACAAATCTTTATGTGGGAAGCATATTCTGACCAAACTGCTAGATCATCAGCCCAATAGTTTGCAGATGGTGGCCAAGTATGTGTGCAAATCGATTCCCCCTATCAATTCAAACACGGTGATACCGAATTGAACGAAATTTGGTACAGATGTAGCACTAGCAAAAGGCACCTCAGTGTCATGTCTTATATCGCCATCTTGACGGAAACGGAATGACGGCCACCCAAATGTTAAAAGCTTAAATCAAATTTCGACCATCCTAATAATTTAATCTCTACCGGATTTTGCAACAACATGCCTTTTTGTGGAAAGCATCTTATGACTGACTACAAGGTCATCAGCCCGATAGTTTGCAAATAGCGACCATGTATGTGTGCAAATCCATTCCCCAGATCAATTCAATCACGGTGAAACCGAATTGAATGAATTTTTTTACAGAGGTAGCACTAGCAAAGGGCACCTCATATTCATGTTTAATATCCGTATAGCACGTTGTATTTCAACATGCTACTACAATCAACATTCAATTATACTCCTTTAAAAGGACAAAGAGTTATAACAATACCCATGCATTTAGGAGAAAGTAGGCTATATGTTCTTTACTGAACATCTTGTTTAAATAAATTTTAGTGTGTGTGTTTTTTAAATTTTTAGACGATTAATTGCATATTTGGATCTACTGATGCTTGTCGAGAGAAACATGTGATCCCTTACTTTTCTCCTCATTCTCCCAAGTTTTCCCCCTCGAGCGAAGTCTGCGTTGGCCCTTCTGGCCCTAAGGAGGTACCATTTTTCGTTCTTTTTTTGCAAATATCTCCCAAGCCCTCAACTTTATCAAGGAAATACTTGTTATAAAAATAATCTAGAGTAAAGTTCCTACAGAAATGTACTGAACCTTTTGTCTCTAATGTGAACCGTTACGATGCTACGACCATTCAAAGTGGAGCCCTTTTTGATTCTTGCGGAAAAGCTATGGACATGATATGCCATATCAAAGTTTCTACATGTTATAAATATTTGGCAGCATTCCAGGTGCACAAGCTGTTAACTAGTTAAAAGTATAACAGCTTTACAAGATTAACATCGATGTCTCCGTGACAATCTTCCATATCATCTTCCTCGGCAGCATTTGTACATGACCATCCTATACAATTCATGCAGATTCTGGAGCATCGGAGGCCCGTTTTCCTGCAACCACACGCTGCGTTACATCCTTTCTAACATTTGCAGGACACTGTGTTTAGAAGCGTTTGTGGCGCCGGATCCCTCGTCGTAGGTATGGGAGCCAAACCACATTGAGAATTTTTCCAGCCCCAATCCAGTGGATTTGTATAATTTCCATGCCATGTTTGGATGATGGTATGTTCTTAAAGAGTGTTCAGGTGCCGCTGATTCGGTGGGAGGTAAGCTTGCGAGATTAAATCGATGTTTACTTAGAGATTTTGCAAACATTTGGAACCGCAACTCATTCAGGGTATTTCCCGTGGTTTTGTAGTCATAAAGCCTAGCCAAAACCAACTGGCCCGCTGTGTCAATTTCATCGGGGTTTGCGTTCACGTCTCGGAAAACCCTAACTGCTTTTTTGCAGTTTCTCATTACTCTTCAGCAGTGTTACGAATTTCATTTTGCCCTGCCTGTGAAACGAAGACGTTGTATCGCACCCACCAAACGCATGCAAAAAGAGGATGTTTTCTTGCACACAACAACAGCTGATGAAAGGGATAAAATATAATTAATCCCCGAAACATGTACTGTAAACAAGTTAAATTATTAATTTCATCTGTATAGTATTGATTCAGGCAGTTGTTCATTTCTTGTAAATAAATTATTCTAACATATCAATTCGGAACCACCATGAGTTATTTAAATAATGTAATTCCATCATAAGTTTATCAGGACGAAGTTAGTTTTCTGGGTATATCGCAGACACTGTTAATTTAAGGGCCATAAAATATGGTTTTCGGTGACCTTTTATAGACTCCCTAGTTTTGTGTCACACATTGAGAAGAGCAACATAGGCTTTGGTGGTCCTTTTAAGATAATTTTTATTTTTCGCCTATTTTAGCATGTATTTTGAAAAGTTGTTCTTTATACCCACCCTTCTATGAGAAGTACGTTGAAGAGTTTTCTAAATGATTGGGGTATTGAATCATGGTTTCAATACCTAATTTTACGATGCTCCAAGCACACGAACATGAATTATAGGCATACATTAACATAACGATGTATCAACCACACAGCATCAAACAAAATCATCTTTACGATGAACCCGATTGTCAACAAAAGTATGATTAGTTAAAATGTGCTCTCAAACTAAATTCACCTAACGTGTACTTCCTGACATGAAAATAATATTGAAAACCTCGTTGACGAAACGCAATATATGTCAAATTAAAACTGACCCTCACCGTTGTGGAAAGTCCCAATCCCCAGGAAGACCCCTTTAATAAATTATAAAGGCTTGTGGTGCATGAAAATTCGGGATTTTTAGCCTCCAATGGCCCAAATTCCCAAAGGCTGCAAAGAACACTATTCCAATCCAGGAATTTTTGAAAATAATGTTGCTGTTTGGAGATTTAATAGACCTTCTGTACAACATATCGCACGTGTAAGTCACGTGTAAAAATTCTAGGGTACCCCTTGACCCCCTTAATCGTGTGGTTGAATTTTTTGCAGTCTATGTTTGATTCCACGATAACCTTATAGCCATTTGCAAACTTTCACAGAAATTTAATAAATTGAGTGTCATTGCTTCTTACAGAAATAGATGGAAAGTTGGATGTCACCTCTTGTGACACTGTTGTCAAGGTTACCGGCTTGCATTACTTCATTAGATTCTTCTTGTTCTTCTTCTTTCGGATGGGCTAGCTAAGGACCACGACGTTAACTTTTCATTTTGGCGAGGGACTTGATGTTTGCCCAATATTCGCGCGTTCTCTGGCTATGTTTCTCCTTCCACTCTTTTGTCCAGATAATGCCGGTTTTCTTACAGGGTGGTCTGTCCTGAAAACTCTTCTGTTGAAGTATCTTTCTGAGATGTGATCGGCTTCTAATATCACTTTTCATTATCTTCAGTTCTTGGATATCCTTGTTAACTAATGTTAGTGACAGTGTCACGCTCTTTCTCTTCCCCCAGTAGTTGAGAAAACGGTTGGTTAGTCTTGTTGGGTTCATCCATGATACATTTCCATAGAAAGCCAGACGTCTCTTCCTGGCCACATCTGTGATTTTCTGTATATCTATATAGTTCCTGATTTGGTCTTCTTCTGTACTCGTCATCTATTTATTAGTTTATAAAATAAATAAGTGCCATATCCTCTCCACGGACGTAGGCGACCAGAATTAGAGCCCTTGACTAAGTCAAGGAATCACTAACCAGGCATCCCGAGCCGGAGTTTGCGTGTGGTAGAGTGGCCAGATCCTTTCCACTCCTCCTCCTACCATAGCATCCGGCAGGTTCCCATTTTGCATCACGAGGCTGGGAGACCCCGTACCAGACCATAACAAGACTTTTACATTCTTGGAAGAGCCGGGGATCAAACCCGGCACCTCGGGGGTGACAGCAACAATGCTATCCACTGCGCCACGAGGTGGTCTTTATTAATTTATTAAATGAAATTAGTTTTTCTGGGAATATCTCTGAAACGTGGTATTAGAGCCTTAAAACGTAGTAGCCTCCGAGCCACCGAGGGGCTGAAAAATGAATTTTGTCTCGTCCTTGTAAGCCACAATATAATAATAATCATAATAATAATTAAATAATATTGGGACAGGGATATAATAGACCTTTAGTAGCACACCCGCCCGTGTAAATCACATGAAAAAATTCAAGAGTACCCCTTGATCACCTTAAGCGCATTATATACGTATTGATGAATTTTACAGCTTATGTTGGTTCCGTGATAACCTTATAGCCGTTTGCGAACGTTCAAAGTAATGTAATAAATGGAATGGCATTGCGACTTACAGAAATAGATGGACTTCTGAGATTGTGTTACCATGGTTACCGGCTTGCATTCTTTCAATAGCTTTAATAAATGTAATTAGTTTTCTGGGTATATCTCAAAACCTGTTGGTTTTAGGACCTTAAAATGTGGTTTTCGGGGCCCGTAGGGCTCCCGAGTTTTGTTTTTCACATTGAGACGCTGAAAATGAGCTTTGTCTTGTCTTTCAACGCCCATTTCAGCATGAATTTTAAGGGGATAGGCCTTCTTTTATGAGAGGTATGGAGAAGAGTTACATCAGCGGTAACTTTCGTGCCTCTGATGGACATCTGTACCTAATTTTACGTTGATCCACTCAGCCGTTCTCGAGTGATGCGCGTGCAAAGTTGTACACAGACAAACAAACAAACAGACAGACAAAAATTTTGTTTTTGCGCGCAACCGTCATAAAACAGTCAGAATCGCGTTAATAACTCAAACTTCCGTGGAAATTCAGAAAAAACCGACAAACTTTCATTTTTATATATAGAGAGATGACTAGCAGAAGTACCCGTTCTTTGAACGGTGTTCGGTGTTAACACCATATATAATCAATTGAGCTACTGTTGCAGTGGTTAGCGGTTTGTCATTGCTTCATAAGTTTATGAGAACGAAGTTAGTTTGCTGTTAATTTAAGGGCCTTAAAATGTGGTTTTCGGAGACCCCTTATAGACTCGCGAATTCTGTGTCTCACATTGAGAAGCGCATCATATGCTTTGATCGTCCTTCTAGGATAATTTTTATATTTCGCCTATTTTAGAATGTATTTTGAGAAGTTTTCCCTATATCCACCTTTCTATATGAAAAGTACGATGAAGAGTTTTATAAATGATTGGTGTATTGACTCTCACGGTTACCATACATAATTTTACGATGCACCAAGCATCCGAACACGAGTTATAGGCGTACATAAAAATACACAGAAAGACAGACAGACAATTCTATTGTCTACAACATATCACCCAGATATCCAAATATGGGTATATCTACCACACAGTATCAAACAAACCATCCTTTCGATGAACCCGTATGTCGACAAAAAAAAAATAGATTAGTTAAAAGGAGCTCTCAAACTAAATTCACCTAACGTGTACTTCCTGACGAGAAATAGAATTGTGAGCCTTGTAGACGAAACGCAATACACGTCACATAAAAACTGACCCTCTACGTTGTGTTAGGTCCCCATACACAGGAAGACCTCTTTCATAAATTATAAAGGTTTGTGGTGCATGAAAATTCAGGTTCTTGAATCTCAAATGGCCCAAACTCCTAAAAGCCGCCAAAATGCTGATTCAATTCAGAAATTTTTGAAAATAATGTTGCTGTTTGGAAATATAATAGACCTTCTGTACTATATGTCGCACGTGAAAATTGCATGAAAAAAATTCTAGGTTACCCCTTGACCCCCTTAATTGCATTGATGAATTATACAGTCTACGTTGGTTCCGTGATAACCTCATAGCCATTTACAAACTTTCACAGAAATGTAATAAATGGAGTGACATTGCTTCTCACAGAAATAGATGGAAAGTTGGATGCTACCCCTTGAGATAATGTTGTCATGGTTATCGATTTGCATTCCTTCATTAGTTTGTTAAATTAAATTAAATTAGTTTTCTGGGAATATTTCAGAAACTGTTGGTTTTAGAGCCTTATAATGTAGTTTTCGAGGACCCTTTAGTGCCCCCGAGTTTTGTTTCTGGCGCCGAGGGGCATTGTCTCGTCGTTGTACGCCATAATATAATACTATTAATAATAATATAACATAGGGATAGGAATATAATAGACCTGCCGTACCACACCCGCAGGTGTAAATCGCGTGGAAATTTCTAGAATACCCCTTGACCCCCTTAAGCGCATTATACATATTCATGAATTTTACAGCTTAATTTGGTTCCGTGATAACCAGCTAGCCGTTTGCTAACTTTCACACTAATGTAATTAATGGAATTGCATTGCTTCTTACAGCAATAGGTGAACCTCTCAGAATCTGTTGCCATGGTTACCGGCTTGCATTCGTTCATTAGTTTATTGAATGAACTTAGTTTTCTGGGAATATCTCAAAAACGGTTGGGTTTAGGGCCTTAAAATGTGGTTTTCGGGGACCCTCGAGATTTGCTACGCCTATTTCAACATGTATTTTAAGTGAGTGGGCCCCCTGTTATGAGAAGTACGGAGAAGAGCCTCTAATGGATATCTGTACCAAATTTTACATTGATACAACCAGCCGTTCTCGTGTTATAAGGGAACAAAGTTGTCCACAGACAAACAAACAGAGAGAAAAAAAATCGCGCGCATCCATCATAAAACAGTATGAAACGCGTAAATAACTCTAATTTCCGTATAAATTCAGAAAATAACAGATGAACTTTACATTTTTAGCCTATTTTCATTCATGAAAATAAAATTATGCTTATGAGATCACCTTTTGTCCGTGTGTCTGTCTGTGTGTGCGTGTGTGTGTGATGGTATGTGTGATGGTGTGTGTTACTCCCTAATAACTTCTAAACGGCTGGAGCAATTTTTATGAAACTCGGTAAGTTCATAGCACTATTCTGGAACACCCAGACCGTGCGCTTCAAATTTTGTTACGTCTCACCAATCCAACATGGCGGCTGTGACAAATATTTCACCAGCATTCAATATCTCCGAAACTATTACCGATATCAACCTGGAATTTTTTACGGTGATAAAGGAAACTACCGGAAGTTCATCTATGAGACTTTCAAAGACCGGTTAACTACAAAACGAACATGGCGGCCAAGTGAATTTGAAAATTTTAAATAGAACTTTCTCGTGATTTAATGATCCAAACGCAATGAAACTTGGTACAGGGAATGTTTTTACACATTGTAACGCAATGGTATCTAATTTAGTTCAATTTTTCGCATAACCTCAAGATGGCGGCTGCACGAATTTTGAAATTAAGTTTTAATTTCTCGTATCGTAATCTTGCGATCGAAGTGAACGTTTAAATAATGAACCTACGCAATAATGTTCCTTTAATGATACATGAATCTAGGGCATATACATTTAACAATCCAACATGCCGACCATCCGAAATATTTAGACGGCTCTGAATATCTACGAATCCATTATAGCAATCAAACTGATTTTTAGCCTATTTTCAATTTTGAAAAAATAGGCTTATGAGATCACCTTTTGTCCGTGTGTGTGTGTGTGTGTGTGTGTGTGTGAGGTGTGTGTGTGTGCCCCCTAATAAAATCTAAACGGCGGGAGGGATTTCAATGAAACTCAGTAAGTTCATAGCACTATTCCCGGCGACCTCGACCGTGCCCTTCAAATTTTGTTACGTCTCACCAATCCAACATGGCAGCTGTGCGAAATATTTCACTAGCATTCAATATCTCCGAAACTATTACCGATATCGCCCTGAAATTGTGTACGGTGATAAAGGGCACTATTAGAAGTTCACCTATGAGACTTTCAAAAACCTGGTGACTACAAAACCAACATGGCGGTCAAGCGAAATTGAGACTTTAAAATAGACATTTCTCGCGATTTAACTATCCAAACGTAATGAAACTTGGTACAGCAAATGTTTATACACATTGTAATGCACTGGAGTCTAATTTAGTTCAATTGTTTACATAACCTCAAAATGGCGGCTGTGCGAAATATTTCACTGACATTCTATATCTCCGAAACTATTACAGATATCATCATGCAATTTTGTACGGTGATAAAGGGTACTGGTACAAGTTTACCTATGTATATTTTATAAACCTGTAAAGTACAAAACGAACATGGCGACCAAGCGAATTTGAAATATTTTAATAGACTTTTCTCGTGATTTAACTCTCTAAGCGCAGTGAAATGTGCTACAGTAAATGATTTTGCTGATTGTAATGCACTGGCATCTAATTTAATTTAATTGTTTACATAACCTCAAGATGGCGGCTGTGCGAAATTTTAAATTTAAGTTTTTATTCTTGTGTCGTAATCATGCGATCGAAGTGAAAGTTTGAATAATGAAGCTAGGCAATAATTTTCCTTGAATGGTACATAACTCTGTGGCCTATACATATAACAATCCTAAATGGCGAGCTTCCGAAATATTTAGACGGTTCTCAATATCTATGAATCTTTTACAGCAACCAAACTGATTTTTGTTATGTTCATAGAGACTATGAACATATGTTGTTCACCTATAGGACTTTCAGTAACCTGGTGAGCACAAATCCAACATGGCGGTGACGCGAAGTATAAATATTTAAATGGACGTTTCTCGCGAATTAACTATCTGAGTGCCGTGAAACGTTGCACGTTAAATGCTTATACAAATGTTGATCCACTGGCATGTAATTTATTTCAATTGTTTGCATAATCACAAGATGGCTGGTGTGCGTACTTTTAAAATCTCGTTTTTACTTCTTGTGTTCTAATCATGCGATTGAAATTTGAATACCGCACGTACACAATAATCTTAATGTAATAGTACAAAAATAAAAAATCCATCCTGGCGACCATATGAAATATTTAGACGGTTCTCAATATCTACGAATCTGTTACAGCAATTAAACTGAAATTTTGTATGTTGATAGAGACAATTAACATGAGCTGGATATATGAAAATAGGCTGTATAGTTCTTCACGGAACTACTTGTTAGCCTTCTTTTCACATTTTACAAAAATGAGGAAAAAGTAGACTTATGAGATCGGGCAAATGTGTGTCTGTCTGTCTGTCTGTCCATCTGTCTGTCTGTCTGTCTGGCTGTGTGTGTGTGTGTGTCCCTATCAAATCCTAAACGGATGCAGCAATCGAGACAAAATTTGGTAGAAGTGAACAACTATACCTGATTATCTCACGGCCATATTTGAAAATGATGTCAGTGTACCAACTGCTGAAAAATCGCAATTGAAATTTGAGCTACATGTTGGATATCTTGAAAGGTATGAATGGGAGCTATCTCAAAATTGGCACACGTATAAATAAAAATATTTCAGTTTAATTTCCAGGAGGCCATACATGGCTGTGTTGCCAAAATGATTATAAGCCAGCTGATAAGTCCATATTTTAAATGCATATAACTTCTACACTATCAATTGGATTTCAACCAAATTTCGTATGTGCTATGTGTACATAAGCAGATATGACTGAGCCTATTCTTAAGATCCACCATGGCTGCCAACTGTTAATAAATGCTCTCATTTTTTTTAAATACAAATACCCATATATAAGAAAGTATGCAAGCCGACAGATTTAAACTAAGCACACGTATAGTACCTGATATTCTATATTAATCTGGAGTCACTTATATATGTCAGTGCTACCAACATGATTCTAAGCCTGCTGATAGGTCCAATTTTAAAATGGATCTAACTTCTATACTAACTAATGAATTTCATTCAAAATTGACACAGCAATAGATCATATTATTTCAGATTATTTATGACCAATACATGCATCTCATTGTTGCCGACATGATTTTACGCACACTGTTAAATCCAATGTTTAACTGCATGTAACGTCCATGCTATCCATTGGACTTCAACCAAATTTTGTATTCTGTACCTTAAGAGATGGAGCTAAGAATATATTCAGTCACCAGGGCCGCCAACTGCAGTTCTGTATTAGGCTACATTATGCCAGGTATACAGTATTTCGAACTAATTAGAAATTTCGATATAACCAAACTAATTTCGTCATTATTCTAGATAGATCCATATAGATTAATCACTGGCATGAATCTTACATTTTAAGAAAAGTAGGCTATTTAGTTCGTCACGGAACTTCTTGTTTCATTTTCATAGGGGCTATGCACATAAGTTCACCTATATGACTTTCAATAACCTGGTGATCACAAATCCAACATGGCGGCGACGCGAAATATAAATATTCTCATGAACGTTTTTCGCAATTACACCATCCGAGGGCAGTGAAACTTGGCACAGTAAATCCTTATACAAATGATAATCCACTGGCATTAAATTTATTTCAATTGTTTCCATAGCCACAAGATGGTAGCTGCGCGAAATTTTAAAATCATGTTTTTACTTCTTGCGTCGGTAATCATGCGATTGAAGTTTGAATACTACACCTACACAATAATCTTCAAGTAACAGTACATAACTCTAAAACCTACATATATAACAATCCAGCATGGCGGCCATCCGAAATATTTAGTCGGTTCTCAATATCTACGAATTTAATACAACAATCAAACTGACATTTTGTATGTTGATAGTGGCAATTAACATAAGTAGGTTATATGATAATAGCCTATGTAGGTCTTCACGGAACTACTTGTTATATATGTAGAGACTAGCTGACCCGGCAGACGTTGTCCTGCCAATCAAAGAAAGTGTTGTAACTTTGTTTCTTGAAGTGCTTTTGGATACACAATATTGTTTTCAATTTCTGTTAACTGCCTCTAAACTATCGTGAAATGAATTAACTAATATAGAAACATTCGTGAGACCGTGCACAACAACTCTCCAAAGTTTCATCGCAATCGGATAAATGGCATATAACGCATACGGGATTTTGTTTAAATGATTCGTGCGCAGTCACGCATTTGTTGAATCTACTCGTGCTCTACCAACTGTGAAATGGATTTACTAAGTTAGAAAGTTTCACGTAAGTGTACACAACAACTCATCAAAGTTTCATCGCAATCGATGAATAGCATATGAACGCATACGGAATTTTGTTGGAACGCTTTGTGCGTCGTCACTCATTTGTTACATCTACTCGTGCGCTACCAATATTGTAAAATGGATTTACCAAGTAGAACACCTTCCCTGGCGTGTACACAACAACTCAACAAAGTTTCATCTCAATCGATGAATTATATATAAACTTATACGGGATTTTGTTGAAACGCTTCGCGCGTCGTCACTCATTTGTTGAATCTACTCGTGCGCTACCAATATTGTAAAATGGATTTACCAAGTAGAACACCTTCCCTGGCGTGTACACAACAACTCAACAAAGTTTCATCTCAATCGATGAATGATATATAAACTTATACGGGATTTTGTTGAAACGCTTCGCGCGTCGTCGCTCATTTGTTGAATCTACTCGTGCGCTACCTATTGTAAAATGAATTTACTAAGCCAGAAGCCTTCCCTGGAGTGTACACAACATCTCACCCAAGTTTCATCGCTATCGGATGAATGGTATTTGAACGCATACGGGACCTTCTTGATACGCTTCGTGCGTCGTCGCTCATTTGTTGAATCTAGTCGTGCGCTATCTATTATAAAATAAATTACTAAGCCAAACACCTTCCCTGGAGTACACTCAACATCTCACCCAAGTTTCATCGAAATGCGATGAACGGTATATGAACGCATACGTGACTTTGAAACGCTCCAACGGGCAGAGACAAACAGTAGAATTTGACATCACTGCCACCTTTGGTATAAAACACAACTTTCCGCCACGGGCGGAATGTATGTTATCGCGGTAGTTGCACAGGTTGCGAACAGGTGGCTCTAACGTGCAGAGACAAACCGTCCAAAGACATCAGCATTCACCAAGGCCAAGGCTAGTGGTTTCCATAACGACTGTTTTTTACTGTATATTGTGGTTCTAAAATTGTGTGTAAATTGTGGTTCTAAAATTGTGATCATTCCACCTACCGGGTCAGATTGTGAATCTAAACCATACATGGACCCACCCTAATGTACATACCAAATTTGATCAAAATCGGTAGTCGTTTAGGAGGAGTTCAGTGACATACACACGTGTCGAAGAAGTATATATATCAAGATAATATAATAATATATATATATATATATATATATAATACTAGCTGTACCCGGCATGCGTTGTAATGCCAATCAATGAAAGTGTTGGCATTGTTACTTTGTATGTTGAAGTGCTTTTGGATTCCCAATATTGTTTTTATTTTTCCGTTAACCCCCTCTAAACTATTGTAAAATTGATTTACTATCTCAAAAAATCATCAAATTTTCATCGCAATGAAATGAATGGTATATGAACGCATACGGGACTTTGTTGAAACGATTCGAGCGCCGTCACCCAATTGTTGAATATACTCGTACTCTACCTATTGTAAAATGTATTTACTAAGTGAAAACCTTCCCTGGCGTGTACACAATAACTCAAGAAAGTTTCATCGCAATCGGATGAATGGCATATGAACGCATACGGGGTTTTGCTAAAACGATTCGGGCGACGACACTCATTTGTTGAATCTACTTGTGTGCCACCCATTGAAAAACGGATTTACTAATTCATACACCTTCGCAGGACTGTGCTCAACTCCCCAAAGTTTTATGATAAACGGATGAATGTTATATGAACGTATACGGGACTTGGTTGAAACGATTCACGCGCTGTCGCCCATTAATTGAATCCAATCGTGCGCTACCAATTGTAAAATGGATTTACTAAATCAGAAATCTTTGCTGGAGTGGAAACAACATTTCTCCAAATTTAATTGCAATCGCATGAATGGTATATGAACGCATACGGATTTTTTTTAAACGATACGCACGCCGTTACTCATTTGTTGAATCTACTTGTGCGATACCCATTGTAAAGTGGATGTACTAAGCCAGAAACCTTCCCTGAAGTGTACACAACATCTCAACCAAGTTTCATCGCTTTCGGACAAATGGTATATGAACGCATACGGGGCTTTGTTGAAACGCTTCACGCGCCTTCGCTCATATGTTGAATCTACTTGAGCGCTACCTATTGTAAAATGGATTAACTAAGCCTGAAACTTTCCCTGGATTGTACACAACAACTCACCTAAGTTTAGTCGCTGTCAGACGAATGGTATATGAACGCATACGGGACTATGTTGAAACACTTCGCGCGTCGTCGCTCGTTTGTTTAAACTTCTTGTGCGATACCTATTGTAAAGTGAATTTAATAACCCAGAAACCTTCCCTGAAGTGTACACAACATCTCACCCAAGTTTCATCGCTATCAGACGAATAGTATATGAACGGAAACGGGACTTTGTTGAAACGCTTCGCGCATCGTAGCTCATTTGTTGATTCTACTCGTGCGCTACCTATCATGACATGGATTTACTAAGACAGAAACCTTGCCTGTAGTATATGTAATCTCTCACCCAAGTTTCATCGCAATCGGACGAATGGTATGTGAACGCATACAAGACTTTGTCGAAACGCTTCGCCCATCGTCGCTCATTTGTTGAATCTACTCGTGCGCTACCTATTGTTAAGTGGATTTACTAAGTCAGACACCTTCCCTGAAGTATACACAACATCTCACCCAAGTTTCATCACTATCAGACGAATAGTATATGAACGCATACGGGAATTTGTTAAAACGCTTCGTTCGTCGTCGCTCATTTGTTGAATCTACTCGTGCGCTACCTATTACAATATGTATTTACTGCGAGAGAAACCTTGCCCGTAGTGTACACAACCTCTCACCCAAGTTTCATCGCTATCGGACGAATGGTAAGTGAACGCATACAGCACTTTGTGGAAACGCTTCGCCCGTCGTCGCTGATTTGTTGAATCTAATCGTGCGCTACCTATTGTTAAGTCGATTTACTAACCAGAAACCTTCCCTTAGGTGTACACAACATTTCAGCCCAGTTTCATCACTATCAGACGAATAGTATATGAAGGCATACGGGACTTTGTTGAAACGCTTCGCCCGTCGTCGCTCATTTGTTGAATCTACTCGTGCGCTACCTATTATAACATGGATTTACTAAGCCAGACACCTTGCCTGTAGTGTACACAACCTCTCACCCAAGTGTCATCGCTATCGGACGAATGGTATGTGAACGCATACAGGACTTGGTTGAAACGCTTCGCCCGTCGTCGCACATTTGTTGAATCTACTCGTGCGCTACATATTGTTAAGTGGATTTACTAAGCCAGAAACCTTGCATGAAGTGTACACAACATCTCACCCAAGTTTTATCACTATCAGACGAGTAGTTTATGAAAGCATACGGGCCTTAGTTGAAACGCTTTGCTCGTCGTCGCTCATTTGTTGAATCTACTAGTGCGCTACCTATTATAACATGGATTTACTAGCCAGAAACCTTGCCGGTAGTGTACAGAACCTCTCAAACAAGTTTCATCGCTATCAGACGAATGGTATGTGAACGCATACAGGACTTTGTGGAAACGCTTCGACCGTCGTCGCTCATTTGTTGAATCTACTCGTGCGCTGCCTATTATAACATGGATTTACTAAGCCAGACACCTTGCCTGTAGTGTACACAACCTCTCTCCCAAGTTTCATCGCTATCGGACGAATGGTATGTGAACGCATACAGGACTTTTTTGAAACGCTTCGCCCGTCGTAGCACATTTGTTGAATCTACTCGTGCGCTACCTATTGTTAAGTGGATTTACTATGCCAGAAACCTTCCATGAAGTGTCCACAACATCTCACCCAACTTTCATCACTATCAGAAGAATAGTATATGAACGCATACGGGACTTATTTGAAACGCTTCGCTCGTCGTCACTCATTTGTTGAATTTATTCGTGCGCTACCTATTATAACATGGATTTACTAAGCCAGAAACCTTGCCGGTAGTGTACAGAACCTCTCACCCAAGTTTCATCGCTATCGGACGAATGGTATGTGAACGCATACAGAACTTTGTGGAAACGCTTCGGCCGTCGTCGCTCATTTGTTGAATCTACTCGTGCGCTACCTATTGTAAAAAGGATTTACTAAGTCAGAAACCTTTCCTGGAGTGTGCACAACAAAACAACCAAAGTTTCATAGCAATCGGATGAATGGTATATGAACGCATACGGGACTTTGTTTAAGCGATTCGCGTGCCGTCACTCATTTGTTGAATCTACTCGTGCGCTACAACTTTCATATTTATTCACCCTTTAAACCTTCTCTGGACTTCCACAAATAATTCAAGACCTATATTTGCCAAATCGGTCCAGCCGTTCTCTAGTTTTAGCGAGACTAACGAACAGCAATTCATTGTTATATACACACATCAAAAAAAGTTTTGCATCACCTCGGTTCCCAGATCTCCGGCATATAGACGTTGACTGTGTATATTGTATCCAAGATACAGTCCCTTTGACTGTTCATAGATGTCACTAAAACTGCTCAAAGATGTAAACAACCATGCATGAGCAGGGCCTATTAGACGGAGGGGGTACGACAGCCGATCAGTTCCAGTCATTCCACCAGGACGAAGGTACGCTGCTCATGTTGTCTGTAGTTCTACCATGCCTAGAAGGTCAATACCGCAGTTCGATCGCGTCCGCATTGTTACTTTGTGTCAAGAAGGGCTCTCAACAAGGGAAGTTTCCAGGCGTCTCAGAGTGAACCAAAGCGATGTTGTTCGGACATGGAGGAGGTACAGAGATACAGGAACTGTCGATGACAGGCCTCGCTCAGGCCGCCCAAGGGCTACTACTGTAGTGGATGACCGCTACTTACGGATTGCCGCTCGGAGGAACCCTGACAGCAATGCCACCATGTTGAATAATGCGTTTCGTTCAGCCACAGGACGTCGTGTTTCAACTCAAACTGTGCGCAATAGGCTGCATGATGCGCAACTTCACTCCCGACGTCCATGGCGAGGTCCAGCTTTGCAACCCCGACACCATGCAGCGCGGTACAGATGGGCCCAACAACATGCTGAATGGACCCCACGGAATTGGCATCACACGTTCTCTTCACCGATGAGTGTCGCATATGCCTTCAACCAGACAATCGTCGGAGACGTGTTTGGAGGCACCCTGGTCAGGCTGAACGTCTTAGACACACTGTCCAGCGAGTGCAGAAAGGTGGTGGTTCCCTGATGTTTTGGGGTGGCATTATGTGGGGCCGACGTACGCCACTGGTGGTCATGGAAGGCTCCGAAACGGCTTTACGATACCTGAATGACATCCTCCGACCCATAGTGCAACCATATCGGCAGAAT
Organism: Meconema thalassinum; assembly: GCA_946902985.2. Taxonomy (NCBI): domain Eukaryota; kingdom Metazoa; phylum Arthropoda; class Insecta; order Orthoptera; family Tettigoniidae; genus Meconema; species Meconema thalassinum. The sequence goes on along the minus strand of OX336397.1, from coordinate 103,399,469 downwards.
ATTGGAGAGGCATTTGTCTTCATGGACGACAATTCTCGACCTCATCGTGCACATCTTGTGAATGCGTTCCTTCAAGATAACGACATCGCTCGACTACAGTGGCCAGCATGTTCGCCAGACATGAACCCTATCGAACATGCCTGGGATATGTTGAAAAGGGCTGTTTATGGACGTCTTGACCCACCAACCACTCTGAGAGATTTACGCCGAATTGTCGTTGAGGAGTGGGACAATTTGGACCAACAGTGTCTTGATGAACTTGTGGATAGTATGCCACGACGAATACAGGCATGCATCAATGCAAGAGGACGTGCTACTGGGTATTAGAGGTAGTGGTGTGTACTGCAATCTGGTCCACAAATGCTGAAAGTCTAGCTGTATGATGGTACAACATGCAATGTGTGGGTCTCATGAGCAATAAAACGAGCTGAAATGTTGTTTGTGTTGATCTCTATTCCCTTTGTATTTAAAGGTTCCGGAACTCTTGGAACCGAGGTGATGCAAAACTTTTTTTGATGTGTGTATATAGATACACTGCACTGCTCGGTGTTGACCGTGTTTTATTGTACAAATTTTGGTTTTACTCCCTAACCGTTGGAGATACACGAAAAAAGATAAGGAAATGTTGGATAGAAAATTAAATGCTAAAGCTCGTGCATGCCATCAAAACTTTGCTATTTCTTAGCGTTCTCTTTTTATTTGAAATGGAAATATGAAATTTTGAAACCTAAGGGTGTAGTGACGTCACAAATGTGGGTTTTACTCGCTAACCGGTGGAGATACACGAAAAGTGATAGGGACCCTTCGGATGGGAAATTAAATCTTAGAGCTCAAATGTGCCATCAAAAGTTTGCTATTTCTTAGCGTTCTCTTTTTATTTGAAATGGAAATATGACACTTTGAAACCAAAGGGTGTAGTGACGTCACTAAAATTGTCACCATTTTTAATAGTGCAAAATATCGAAATGAAAAGTATCCTATATGTAAACCTGGTAAATCAGCTACATCCATGCAAAATTTTTCGTTGAAATCGGACCAGTGGTTCTTGCTTTATTGAGTAACACACAGACAGACACACACCATCTCATTTTTATATATTAGTATGATATGATAAGATATGATAAGATAAGATTATTGTATCCTTAGCCAGGCGACAGGTAGTTCAATAAGGAAATAATTAGTGGAAAGCTGGAAATTTGCTTTAATTGCTTTATTTGGACCCAGATATTACTCTCCCAAGTTTCCCCCCTCGAGCGAAGTCGGCGATGGCCCATCTGGCCCTAAGAAGGTACCATTTTTTTGTTGCAAATATCTCCCAAACCATCAACTTCATCAGTACAATACCTATTATAAAAATAATTTAGAGTAAATTTCCTACAAATGTGTTTTGTACCTTTTGTCTCTAATGTGAGCCATTACGATGCTACGACCATTCAAAATGGAGCCCTCTTTGATTCTTGCGGAAAAGCATTGGAAATTATATGCCATATCAAAGTTTCTACATGATATGAATATTTGTCAGCATTCCAGCTGCACAAGCTGTTAACTTGTTACAAGCACAACAGATTTTCAATGTACATAGCTGTGGCAAAGTACCTACCATTGGTATCATTTTGCATTATTGCGTTTTCGACTACAGAACAGCCTGTGGATGCACGGTGTGCGCGGATCTCGCGGGATGATGCGGACTTGAGAAAATTTGTTGGATGGTTATCAACTCACGATCCCTTTCTTCGTGGACAACACGTTGTTTCGTTAAGCACAGGGGTTGTCGGGGATGGTCAAATCACTAGTCATATGGCCTATGAAATTGGAATAGCAGCACAAAAAGGCATAACCGGCAACAACTTTCGCGATGTGAAGTTTCTTAGGAAAAATCGCCTGGTGCCTCTTCGAGCGGTAAATTCGAAAATAAAAATCCGCAACACGGATATTCCTGTTGCTCCTCTTGTGCTTTTCCGACGCCTCGCAAAGAAATCCGATGCAGAATTGAAACAATATTTCCAGTGTGAACTAGCTCCGTATCCGGTTGCGATCTTTGATGAAGCGGGAATGCGTAGACGCAAAAGTCTGTGTTCTATAAATTATTCCATCCTGTTACCGATGAGCCCATATTTGAGGACCTATATCATGTTCTCGACGGAGGATATCTTCTGCACCGTATAATTTAGCACCAAACCGATACTTTTAACGACATTACTGACAAATATGTCAATTACGTTAAAAGATTATTTTCGATGGGTATCCCGACGACCCAGCAGCTCGCAGTACCAAGTCCGTTGATCGTCTTCGACGGTCGCACAAGCATGATGCTGCTAATGTCTTTTTTATGAGTCCATGATGGCACCTATGCCACAAGCAAACTTTTTGTCTAATGACACACTCAAACGAAGATTGATTGACTTGTTGCGCGTCAAATTAGAAAGCGAAGGAATGGAAACCAGGCAGGCTCCAGAAGATGCCGATTTGCCCATCGTTACCACCGCACTCGAGTTATCTCGGCCCGACAATTCAGTCATTATAGTGGCTGAAGATATAGATATCCTGGTCATCATGGCGGCTCGTGTGCCACCCTCCACGTAAATGTATTTTATGAAACCCGGCAAAGGTTCAACCAAACAACAACTAGTTTGCACAACAAGCTTCAATCTCCCGTCGTGTGTGCAAGAAAACATCCTCTTTTTGCATGCGTTTAGTGGATGCGATACAACGTCTTCGTTTCACAGGCAGGGAAAAATGAAATTCGTAACACTGCTGAAGAGTAATGTGGAACTGCAGACAGCTGTTAGGGTTTTCCGAGACATGAACGCAAACCCCAATGAAATTGACAAAGCGGACCAGTTCGTTTTGGCTAGGATTTATGACAACAAAACCACGGGAAATACCCTGAATGAGTTGCGGTTCCAACTGTTTGCAAAATCTCTAAGCAAACATCGATTTAATCTCGCAAACTTACCTCCCACCGAATCAGCGGCACGTGAGCACTCTTTAAGAACGTACCAGCTGTTCACTTTTCAGTGAATATTACAAAGTTTAGTTATTTGGATTTATAAGATAACCTCTTACCTGTCATTTGACATTCCATTTTTTTTTCAATTTGTACTTGCTCGCACGTGTTTCATGATAGTGTAAATGATTTCCGGAAGTAATGTTGGTCACGAGGTTCATTTCAGTTGGCCCCTTACTGTGATTGGCCTTCAGCATCGTTCGAGAATTCTCCACGCTCTCGGATTGGCCGACGTCACCTGTGTGCATCACGCAACCCGCGTGATCGCCGGTATAAAGCCTGAACGCTGCCTACATCAATTGCCATTTCTTCGCCATTTCTTCGCCATTCACTCTTCAATTGTCTGGGCTGTCTTCACCATCTGCGTGAAACTACGAGAAACTACGTGCAGAAATTGGACCATGCCAGTGAAAGAACGACTCGGCAGCCGTCGCTATCTTCAAACATGACAACATACTCCAAGAACTTCTAAAAATAAGGGTCATGAAGATCGTCTCTGCACAAACTCTACAAAATTGCTTCTCTGCTGAAGCGCTGGCACATTGCCTTAAATCGCTAGTCCAACTCAATTTGCCATCGCTAGCGAGTTGTCCTACATCGACAACGTGTCGATATTTGGCCTATTGCAAATCATCGATTTTGACAGCATCTACTCAAGGTGGCATTTTTCTTCAGTGCTAAACAATCTCCAACATTTCGAAAGAAACAAAAGTGAGCAACAAGTGTTCCTGTTATGGAAATCTCTCAAAGATCTGCCCAAGCAAGTTAAATGCTGACTCTAACTTCCAAATTGCAAAGTGTATCTGCCATGTTCAACTTAACCTAACTTATTTGTTTAGCGTGGCCGCAAGTACTTTGCCCTTTTAAAGTGAAAACAACGGTATGTTAAAACAATTACTTTTTTTTCTTGCCTGTTTGTTATAACTTATTTAAACAAATTCTCTTGCTTGAAACGACTTGCGGGATGTAAGTTACTCCCCTGGTGCTTGTCGATCTTACTGATGGTTGACGATACTGTTTCATTTAAACCAAAGCATGCTAACCAGGCATATTTCTATTTCTAGTCACTCTTTGAAGCTCGTATTGAGCAATGAAGTTATTCCCCTTTGACTTTGGCCCTGCATTTGCTAGCAGCCTTAATTTTGTAAATTTTGCAAGCAGCCTTAATTTTGTAAATTATGCTAGGATTATTCTACCTAGCGACCTTCAACCATAAAATGGTTAACTTATTCTTATCTCTTGTTAATTTATACTTCATTAGAATTTAAAGTCTATTCATTGTTTTTCAAGTGTTGTTGGCTGGTGCCTATAGAGTTTCTACTACCTGTTTCTAAGGTTGTTGTTATTGTTGATCTTTATACAAATTATAAATAAAGATCATTTTTATTTGGCAAACTGTTTCTATTAGATGTCCCATTTGTTTCTACCTAGTTAAGTTCACTTGTATATTAAGCTAGAGGCTTCACCTCCAGTTCTGTCTGAAAGGGGAGGTCAAGCATCGACGGATCCTGACCACCATCAAAACCAAACATGGTATGGAAATGATACAAATCCACTGGATTGGGGATGGAAAAATTCTCAATGTGGTTTGGCTCCCATACCTACGAGGGATCCGGCGCCACAAACGCTTCTAAACATAGTGTCCAGCAAAAGTTCGGAAGGATGTAACGCAGCGTGTGGTTGCAGCAAAACGGGCCTTCGATGCTCCAGAATCTGCATGAATTGTATGGGACGTTCATGTACAAATGCTGCCGAGGATGATGATATGGATGATTGTGACGGAGACATCGATATTAATCTTGAGCGCCCTGTGACGTCGGAGAAATGTACCGATACAGACGATGAAAGCGATGACGGAGAAATTGAGCCCACAGCTGTTTACATTGAAAAGCTGTTATACTTGTAACAAGTTAACAGATTGTGCATCTGGAATGCTGACAAATATTTATAACATGTAGAAACTTTGATATGGCATATCATTTCCATAGCTTTTCCGCAAGAATCAAAAAGGGCTCCATTTTGAACGGTCGTAGCATCGTAATGGCTCACATTAGGGACAAAAAGTGCAGAACACTTTTGTAGGAAATTTAATCTAGATAATTTTTATAATAGGTATTTTGTTGATAAAGTTGATGGTTTGGGAGATATTTCCAAAAAAAAAAAAAAAGGTACCTTCTTAGGGCCACAAGGGCCAACACCGACTTCGCTCGAGGGGGAAAACTTGGGAGAGTAATATCTGGGTTCAAATAAAGCGATTAAAGCAATTTCCAGCTTTCCACTAATTATTTCCTTATTGAGGCTTTTTTTTCGACCTGTCGCCTGGCCTACCTCTGTTTGTCATACGAAATATATATACTGTACATTGTGTGTGTTTTTTCATCATGTCAGGAGTGAGACTTTAACACAGTGCTCTTTCATTTGCCTAAATATAAAATTAGCAGTGCTACGAAAACTGGACAAAGGGGATTCACTCCAAAAAAATTGCCAAGGAAGTCAATGTAGGCGTTACGACAATAAAAGATTGGAGAAGAATCGGAAAGACAGTACAGTGGCGATAGGTGTTTAAAACGCCGTTATGAATCACAATACATTGGAAAACTTGAACTGATTGACAACGCATTGTGGATGTGGCTCTACCAAGAGGGAAGCAATGGAACCCCGATATCTTAAGTTCAGAGTATCTTTATTTTAATGTAAATCCGTATTTTTCTGTACTTTCTCATAATCCGACCTTTTTGCGTTGCGACGAGCCCCTCCGTCCCAAAGGTGACGGATTACAGGGATTGTACGGTACTGTACTTGTAACCTTGTAGCCTTTAGACATACAGTACTTTTAGAAATGTTTATAAAAAACAACCTTTCTAAAAAAAATTGTATGTAAAACTTACAACTTGACATATTATATTTTGCCAATGAGGAAGGCCACAATGCGGCCGAAACCCCTACTACAATTAAAATTACTTATTATTGACTTAAGGTATTAGTTTTCAGATTATATCGCCTACAGGCATTACACAAGAACCTCGTTTATCCGGCTCTCATTAATACCAATCTCCGGTTTATCCGGATCGAAAATATATAAAAACATATTTTTACTGTACAGTATTCCTTTTACGGGGTCGATTCTTCTTGAATGGCATTTGCGCCAAGGATAGTTAAGGACAGGAATTGGAAGAAATTCGGCCACGGTCTATCAAAGGTACCATCCCGGCATTCGCCTGGAATTGGGAACTGATGTTATAAACCTGCAACGATTAAAAGAACCTGCGCAAAGCGCACTTCCCCGCGCATTCACTCCGAGTAGATGTGCGACGTCACAGAGGAGCGGTGGAGTGGGTCACATGTTGTCTGGCCGCCATACCGAGCACACTGTTGAGACGCGCTGACGAAAGGTTCGTTCCCAATCCATTTTCGTGCTCATATTGTTTTGTCAGTTATATATACGTTTTTGAAGGAATAGCCACAATCGAACAGATGGCTGTAGGTACTTACAGTACGGTATGTGACGGCAGCTTGTCAGCCAGCCGCGCACTCCTTGATCCCGTATTGTCGGAGAAGATCGGGACGAGCCGATGTGAGCTGCACGAATCGAACTAGCCGGGGGTTATTTTGTTGTTGTACCTTTATAGTAAAACGTATTCGTGATTGTGCTGCGCGCAAACGCTATACAATAATGTTAAACAGAAAAAACTCCTGCATTATTTTAGTGCATGAGACAGAGTCGTAAATGTAAGAAAAATGTTCTTATATTCTTTTGTACAACAGAAGAAAGGTATTACAACGTATGTCAATATATTTTATAATATGTATGTGTTTATTTTTATTTTTTCTGGATTATCCTGGTTTTCGATAATCCAGATCAGTTCTGGTCACACTTAATCCGGATAAACGAGGTTCTTGTGTATTTACATAATGTTAAATCTTGGCGTATTATTAAAAGAAATTGGCATCTGAAAGTCCCTGCTGGCATATCTCAGACTTCTTTGCATTGCAGTTTAATTGAAAAATAGAATATGCCATCTAATAAATTGGGCAGGTACTGTACAGTCGCCTCCTTATGTGTTCCGTTTGAGAGTAGCAAGACGTTTATCTCACGACGCTAACGAGAGAAGTTAGTTTGTATTGCCCTGGGAGGGGGGTAAACTAGATCAAGCCATTAGCATGCGCGGACAAGCGCCCCTTAATGGAGGACGTGTCTCAGCAATTATATAGAAACTCTTTGCAAATCTTCTTCTTCTACTTCTTTCAATCTGTTGCGAGTAATTAACTCTAATTGAGAGAGTTGGGGGCTGAGGATTTGTTGCTCTTCAGTTCAACTTAGCCGGTACAGGTTGCACACAAATATACTGACAACTGTGAAGAGGATAGTTATAATAATAATAAGAAGAATTGTTATTTGAGAAAACACAATACATCACGAACATCAGTGAAACTCCTCATGAACTACTTCTAGAACAGGAAAAGATCAAGAAAGCCAACAAATATAAGTACAGTAGAGTTTCAAATCCGACTTAAACTGGTCCTAGAGTACGTCGGATCACCGAAAATGTCGGATAATACCGAATGACTTTAAAGAATAACTAAAACAGATAGGTAGGCTACACTGTATTACTAAACCAATGACATGTTTTACGGTACTCTATTTATTGTATGTATGTCTACCCCTTATTATTCCCGTTTTCCAACGGGGTCGGGGATGAGATGCGATGGAAGTCGTTGTGGCGATGATTTTTACGGCCGGATTCCCTTCCTGACGCCAACCTCATGAGAGGAGTTAATGAGAGATGAAATGAATGATGGTGAATGAAACTGGGTAAGGATGTGGAAGGAAGCAGCCGTGGCCTGTCAGAAGGTGGAGAAGTATAAATTCTGTCCTAAAACTTCCCCATACGGGAGAACGAAACGCATCAGGCGAAAGCCTGGCCAAAATAACTACTGTGGTTAAGAAAATTAGACTGAAACGGTGCGGGGGTATTGAGCATGAAATACGTGACTAGAAAACCAATATAGGGAGCAATGCATTAACAATTTTTATTCCTAATAATAAATTTATAATGAACAAACAAATTTCACTTAAGTGCTTATTACAGAAATTAACAATTATAAATGTAGCAAAGTGTGAGGGCCTGATTACAGAACCCAGATTATAGAAAGGTCCATGAAAACCTTGCTTGATTGGAGAAAAGTTGAGCTTAATATATAAAAATGCAGTTTATAAAAAGAGAGAACCATAAAAAATAATTAAGAGTGTAATAACTGGTATGATATAAGCTCTTTATAAAATTGAACTTATCTTTGAAGAGAGTTGAAGAGAGTTGAAGAGAGTTGAAGAGCCAGCTCCTTAAAAAGTTCCAGCTAGCACACGTTGATTTAAAAGTCTTCACGGTTTACTTGGAAGGAGGCGTACATGGCCTAGAGTTATGTGCACCATCGATAAAATGTCAACTTTCTTTTCTTGCGCAGGAATGACATTTATAGTTTCCAAGAGCTGATCCAGAGATATTTTGAAGGACGATTCCAAGTATCCCCTCTAAGGTGATGTTGAAGAGTACAGCGGCTGGTAATTATTCTTGCCATCTTGAGCAATACGTCATGGTGCAGATCTTGTGACGTAACTGCTCGCTAGCGTAGATATCAGCGATGGTGTCATGAGAGGTAGCGGTGACCAGCGGGTTGAAGTGATTCAGAAGTGGCGGTCGATCCGAAGTGATGGTTGATCAGAAGTGGCGGTTGATCAGAAGTGATGAAGAACGCCAGCAAGCGGTGTCTTAAATAGGGACCATGGAACTCTCTCGAAGTTTGGAGATCGCCCGACCAGACAAAGACCTGCCATTGGTCGAACGAAAGTCAGGGTGACGTCAGTCGACACTACTCAGCAGACAGTGGATCAACCAGTAGATATCTGGTATGTCATGAGTGAGGACGCCTGAGATAGCGAGACTGAAACACTCGAGGTGAGAACTATAATATCTATGAATAAGTGATTGATAACAAGATTATGCATATGGTTTAAGCAATTAACAATTGTAAATAAATAATTACCATTCGGGGATCTCAGTAACAATAAATAAAATTTGACCGACAAATGGGCCAAGCTAAACATTGAAAATATCACAAAAGTGATCATGCTCCGAGAACTCCGAATGAAAACAAACAAAAGAATCAGTCAAAGCAAAACATGGATAACAGACGAGGAGAAACTAAGACTCGAAAGGCAAAACAGAAATAGCAGAGATGGGTCTAGTATAACGACCTTTACTAGTTAAAACATCAACAACTCTGACACGTTTATCACGGCCAAAGTGGCAGTGAATAACTCTACTTAGGTTCCACACGAGAGGCGGAGATGGGTCTCGAAGAAGAACCATGTCCCCCACTCGTACATCTGGTTGAGGAAGCCGCCATTTTTCACGCCTATTTAGCAAGCTGAGATATTCTAACTTCCATCGGCGCCAAAAAGAACAGCGCAAAGATTCTACTTTTCTCCAAAAGATAGGTAAGTTAGGATCACAGCGTCGAACCAGCAAAGGCGGAGTAGCAGCAAGCGAACAGCCAATCAGGAAGTGACTGGGTGTTAAAGGTAAAAGATCCTTAGGATCGTTTGAAAGAGGGGTCAGAGGTCTGGAATTTACAATACCTTCAACTTGAATAATTAAAGAGTTGAATTCCTCATAAGAAAGTATGGTAGGACCAAGAATTTTCTTAAGCTGTCTTTTAGTAAGTTTGATGCAGGACTCCCATCGGCCCCCATGATGGGGAGCATAAGGCTGGGTGAAATGCCATTTGAAACCTTTAGAATAGGAAAAGTTGGAAATTTTTTCTTTAGCAGAAGGGGAGCTTAACACTTTTTCCAGAGATCAGAAGCGCTTACAAATATTTTTGCATTATCTGAAAAAACTTCAGATGGAACACCCCTTCTAGCAGCAAATCTAGAAAAGGCGGCCAGAAAGTAGGATACAGAAGCGTTCGTAACCAACTCAAGGTGGATAGCTCCCGTCACCATACATACAAATAACGAGATGTAGAGTTTACCTAAGATTTTGCGCTTAGATGAAGAGGGATTGGTCTGATATATGTAAGGACCTGCGTAATCGATCCCAGTAAGAGCGAAGGGCTTACTAGGTTCCGAACGAAATGGAGGTAAATTACCCATAATCTGCGTGGCGGGCCGTGGTTTAACCTTGAAGCAAGGTATACACTTTTTGACGACAGAAGAAACCTCATGAACGCCATTGATGATCCAGTAGAGTTCACGAATTAGACAGAGCAAGGTGCGAGTGCCAGCATGAAGGTGTTTATAATGAAACTTTTTTATTATAAGGGTAGTGATAGGATGCTTTGAAGGAAGGATGATGGGATGCTTTTTCCCATCCTCACAACTAGACATAGCTAATCTTCCACCCACACGTATTATGCCGTCCTGGTCTAGAAAAGGAGTGAGTGGTGAAAGCCTGCTAGACTTGGGTAAATCTTTACCACTTATAAGAGCTTGCTTTTCAGGAGCAAATACTTCCTGCTGAACAAGTAATAAAATCTTGCAAGTAGCAAATTCTAACTCTACTCTGGAAAGAAAGGGTTGAGGCTTCAATGGTTGATCAATTACTAAATATTTCCATCGGAAGATATAAGACACTACACGAATCAATTTATCAAATGAAGAGTATCTATGAAAAAGGCTAGTAGAAGTAGAAGTAAGATGCGACGTGACAGGGTCATTACGGGCATCAGGTATTTCTTCTACAGATTGATTAGCTAAGCGAGGCCAGCAAGATGATTCCTGACTTAGCCAGGGAGGACCATTCCAGTACAGGTCTGAAGAAATCAATTTTTTAGGCGTGCAACCACGTGATATTATATCCGCGGGGTTTTCACGGCTAGGAACATGTCTCCATTGTTCAGAATGAGAGACTTCATGAATCTTAGAAACGCGATTTGCCACAAAGGTATTCCAATGAGAAGAAGGCTTGGAAATCCAAGGTAATACAATAGAAGAATCGCTCCAAAAAAATGTGCGGGAAAATTTTAACTTTAAACTGACATTTAGTTTAGTAGCTAATTCTGTTGCCATTAAAGCAGAGCATAATTCTAATCTCGGCAATGATACTGTTTTAAGTGGAGCAACCTTAGATTTAGCGCACACTAAATTAGAAAATCCAGGGAAAGTGTCTGAGGAACGTCCTACTATGTATGCACAACAGCCATAAGCTCGTTCTGAACTATCAGAAAATACATGCAGGTCATACTGCTGGTATAAGGGATTAGAAATTAAAGGGCGGGGTATAGAAACCTTGGAGAGATCCAGCAAACTGCTGCGATACTCTAACCATTCTTCTACAAGAGGAAGGGGGAGATTTTCATCCCAGTCTGATTTTAATGACCAAAGCTTTTGCAAGAACATTTTTGCAACAATAACTATAGGAGAAATATATTGCAAAGGATCAAAGATCTTTGCGATTTCTGACAGAACTTGTCTCTTAGTTACAGGGGGAGATTCTGACAGATGTACCTGATAAGAGAAGGTATCAGAAGAAGGACGCCAAAAAACACCCAATGCCTTTACGGCTGCTTCATCAGTAGGAATGGCAACAAATTCATCAACTGGGACCTCTGATGAAAATTTTGATATAAATTCAGTGGAATTTGAAGTCCATTTATGGAGCGGAAAACCACCTCCTAGGAGTAGGGATTTCAAATCTTCGCACACAAGGAGCGCTTCAGAAATATTAGGGAAAGAGCACAAGAAATCGTCGACATAAAATGCCGTTTTTAATGACTCAGAGGCCAAAGGATGATACAGATGACCATCTTGCTCGGCTAACATGTGGAGAGACCGAATCGCAAGAAAGGCTGAAGGCTTCAGGCCATATGTCACAGTCTTCAATCTAAATATCTTTATGGGTTTGGAACTCTCATCGCGCCAAAATATTCTTTGCAGATCTTGCTGCTCAGAATTTACGAGAATCTGCCGATACATCTGCTTAATATCTGAGATTACAGCAATAGGAAACCTTCGAAAATTAAGAAAAACAGAGGTGAGATCTGTTTGAATCGCGGGACCACATTGCAAGGTATCATTTAAAGAGATTCCATTGGAATCTGGTGATGAGCCATTGAAAACTACTCTTATATTGTCCTGTGTTAAGGAATTTTTCCATACCGGATGATGATTTAAATAAACTATTTCATTTAAAGGATGGTCAATTTCTTCTGATTTAGAAATTACCTCCATGTGATTGGATGATTCGTATTCCTCCATAAAGGAAGCATACTGAGTTTTGACAGAAGCATCTTGTTTGAACCGATTTTCAATAGCAAATAGTGCCCTAAGTGCTCTGGAATGCGAGCCCGTAATGGCGGGAGGATTGGGAATACGTGGAAGAGTTACTATAAATCTGCCTTCAGTATTACGGACAGTGGTTTCCTTATATAACTTTTCACAAATTTCGTTAGAAGAAGAAGAAGAAGTAGCCTGAACATTCTCAAGATCCAAGAACTTGGTTAGCTCTTGGCTCAAATCGGTACCAACAAAATAACAATTCGATACAGTTTGAATAGGATTACGGTATATTTGGCCAGTAGCAATCCAACCAAAATCAGTTTCGCGGAAGAAAACATTAGGAGCAATTTTTACTTTATTGGAATGAAAACATTGCCAAAATACGCTTGAGCTGAAAAGAAGCTCTACGGGTGAAGCTCTGTTGAAATGAGGGTCAGCTAGCTGGACAAAATTCGGGATATTCCAACTTTGAATAGGATAAGAAGTGCCAGGAATATTGTTGCCTATAGACTTGATAATCAAACAATCTAATTGCAACTGCGTACCAAGATTATTAGAGTCCTTCAGATCCACTTTAGCAAAGCTTAAGGATTGTGATTTAGAGCAGTTTATTCCTGTAACCTCTATTGAGGTAGGATGTTTTGGAAGGCCTAACTTTTTTACCAACGATTCATTAATAAAATTGTTGGTAGCGGCATTATCCAATAATCCCCTAACAGATACCCATTTTCCGTGAGAATTTTTCAATAGAACCTGCACGGTAGATAATAAAACCTGGACTTTGCCAAGCGAGGTAGAACTTTGAGCATACGACTGCGCACTATTTTGAGAAGTCTCCGAGTTAGACTTGGTATTGGAACTGCTTGGTCCTGATAACCGTGGTCTTTCATGCCTGTGCAAAAGTGAATGGTGTCTTGCCCTACAATGAAAGCATAAACGTTGTGAACGGCAATTGTTTAACATATGCGTTCCTGACAAACAGTTGAAACAATGTTTTTTGTTCGTAATGAACTTTCGTCTTTCATCTACTGATAAAGATTTAAATTCATCACAATTGTATAAATTATGCGATTGCTGACACAGACCGCACGTTTGCATTTGGTTAGGTGACCGAGCATCAACAGGAAGAGCCTGTGATCTTAAAATTCTTTGATTAGAACTGCTAACCTTATGTTTTGAGAAGGCTTTTGAATCTGAACTTCTAGTTTTTTGATTAGCTATGGCGGAAAAGACTTGGCTTCTGGCCTTCAAAAAGTTAATAATCGCCTCATAAGTGCATTGCAAATTCTGGGAAAGTTCTGTTTCCCAGGCTTTTAATGTATTTGCATCCAATCTTGCAGAAATGAGGTGAACTAGAAATAAATCCCAGTGATTTACAGGTTGGTTTAAATTGGACAATGCTCTGACGTGTAACTCAGCGGTGTCAATCAACTTACGAAGTGATAAACTGTTATCTGCTTGCACGTTAGGTAACTCGAATAAGCTTTGTATATGGCGTTGAATAGATAAACGAATGTTCCCATATCTATCCTTAAGAAGATTCAGAGCAACTTCATAATTATCACTGGTCAAAGAAAGTGCTTGAATCAGGTTAAGTGCGTTGCCTTGAACTGCCAGACGCAAGTAGTGAAATTTTTGTATTACTGGTATAGAAGTATTCTCATGTACTAAAGAATTGAATAATTCAAAAAATGGTTCCCATTCTATGTCTTTACCAGTAAATTTGGGTATTTCTAATTTGGGTAATATAATGCGTGAAGAAGATGTAGAAGATGCTGCAGAAGTTTGATCTTCTTGTTTTTCTTTTAAAGTTAAAGCCCTAATAAGCTGTTTAGCTTCAGCAAATCCCTGATAGTATAATTTTTCAACTTCCAACCTATCACTTTGCTGGTCCGGATGCTGAGTTTCTATACTGCATTGTATCTCATCATATTTCTCAAAGGCTTGTTCATAATTCTTAAGCCTCTGCGAAATTATGTCAAGATTATGCTCTTGGGGTTCGAGTTCAGTTAAGAAAGTACGAAACCGTGTGAGCTTGCCCTTACAAGAGGCTCTGGAGTTGCTAAGTTTTTCATCAAGGTTAGGCATATTACAAGTTGTTTGTTACTCACGTCAATATTGTGACTTCGAGTACTGGAAGTCAGAGGATGACAGCTTGCTATGTAGTAAGGTTTAGTCTGATGCGGAAGAAACCGGCTTAGCTTACGTTTCTCTCCTCTGCCGCACATGCGCCTTAAGCTGAAACGTACAATGTGAATTAGTGTTGAAACGCAATGAACAAAAATTGTCAATGCAAAATTCACAATATTAAACTTATATAGGGATCCAGGGTGCAACAGATATGTTTCCCGGGGGTGAGGCACCAAAACTATGGAGTAGTATAAATTCTGTCCTAAAACTTCCCCATACGGGAGAACGAAACGCATCAGGCGAAAGCCTGGCCAAAATAACTACTGTGGTTAAGAAAATTAGACTGAAACGGTGCGGGGGTATTGAGCATGAAATACGTGACTAGAAAACCAATATAGGGAGCAATGCATTAACAATTTTTATTCCTAATAATAAATTTATAATGAACAAACAAATTTCACTTAAGTGCTTATTACAGAAATTAACAATTATAAATGTAGCAAAGTGTGAGGGCCTGATTACAGAACCCAGATTATAGAAAGGTCCATGAAAACCTTGCTTGATTGGAGAAAAGTTGAGCTTAATATATAAAAATGCAGTTTATAAAAAGAGAGAACCATAAAAAATAATTAAGAGTGTAATAACTGGTATGATATAAGCTCTTTATAAAATTGAACTTATCTTTGAAGAGAGTTGAAGAGAGTTGAAGAGAGTTGAAGAGCCAGCTCCTTAAAAAGTTCCAGCTAGCACACGTTGATTTAAAAGTCTTCACGGTTTACTTGGAAGGAGGCGTACATGGCCTAGAGTTATGTGCACCATCGATAAAATGTCAACTTTCTTTTCTTGCGCAGGAATGACATTTATAGTTTCCAAGAGCTGATCCAGAGATATTTTGAAGGACGATTCCAAGTATCCCCTCTAAGGTGATGTTGAAGAGTACAGCGGCTGGCAATTATTCTTGCCATCTTGAGCAATACGTCATGGTGCAGATCTTGTGACGTAACTGCTCGCTAGCGTAGATATCAGCGATGGTGTCATGAGAGGTAGCGGTGACCAGCGGGTTGAAGTGATTCAGAAGTGGCGGTTGATCCGAAGTGATGGTTGATCAGAAGTGGCGGTTGATCAGAAGTGATGAAGAACGCCAGCAAGCGGTGTCTTAAATAGGGACCATGGAACTCTCTCGAAGTTAGGAGATCGCCCGACCAGACAAAGACCTGCCATTGGTCGAACGAAAGTCAGGGTGACGTCAGTCGACACTGCTCAGCAGACAGTGGATCTACCAGTAGATATCTGGTATGTCATGAGTGAGGACGCCTGAGATAGCGAGACTGAAACACTCGAGGTGAGAACTATAATATCTATGAATAAGTGATTGATAACAAGATTATGCATATGGTTTAAGCAATTAACAATTGTAAATAAATAATTACCATTCGGGGATCTCAGTAACAATAAATAAAATTTGACCGACAAATGGGCCAAGCTAAACATTGAAAATATCACGAAAGTGATCAGAAGGTACCGTCCCAGCATTTGCCTGGTGTTGAAAATGGGGAAACCACGGAAAACCATTTCAAGGACGGCCGACGGTGGGGCTCGAACCCACGCGTCTACCGAGTCAGCAGAGAGCTTGGCCCCATGACCTAATGCTGAGCTTTAGCCAGCGTAGCCACTACTGTCGTACACGGTACTCTATTTATTGAATTATCAATATTCAATCGCAAATGCAGTATTGAACAAAATCGTTCCAAATGCCTTAAGAAAAGACCCTTGTCAATAATGTCCGCTTCCGTGCTGATTCACGTTTTCTTGCTGCGAGATCTCGTCATCTACGATAAATCAACACCTTCATTGCACTTGCCTCCGGCTGTTGCTCTACGTACGTTAATGCCATATCCAATGTCAGGGGCGTATATAGTGTTTTATTTCGGAGGGTGCCTAATTGGGGGTTGAGGGGCATGGTATAGGCCCCAAAGAATAGGGGGTCTGGGGTTCTCCCCGGGAAACTTTTGTATAATTTGGTGCAAAATGATGAGTTTTAAGGCCATCTAGCATCACTTTTTAACATTTTTTTAAATGTTTTATGTTTGGTTAATGTCAAACACAACTACGACCATTTTATGATACTTTTTAGCCTATTTTCATTTTATGAAAAAAAAAATTGGCTTCTGAGATCACCTTTTGTCTGTGTGTGTGTGTGCGTGTGTGATGGTGTGTGTGTGTCCTCCCCCTAATAACTTCTAAACTCCTAGGGAGATTTCAATGAAACTCAGTAAGATCATAGCACCATTCCGGACGATCCCGACCGTGCCCTTCATATTTTATTGTGTCTCACCAATCCAAAATGGCGGCTGTCCGAAGTAGTTCACCAGCATTCAGTATCTCCGAAACTATTACCGATATCACCCTGAAATTTTGTACGGTGATAGAGGGCACTACTAGAAGAAAACCTATGTGACTTTCAAAAACCTGGTAACTACGAAACCAACATGGCGGCCAAGCGAATTTAAATAGACATTTAAATAGACTTTTCTCGCGATTTAGACATCCAAACGTAATGAAACTTGGTACAGCAAATGTGTATAAACATTGTAATGCACTTGCGTGTAATTTAGATCAATTGTTTACATAACCTCAAAATGGCGGCTGTGTGAAATATTTCACTGGTATTTTATATCTCCGAAACTATTACAGATTACACCCTGAAATTTTGTACGGTGATAAAGGGAACTGCTGTATATCAGTGTAACATTCAAAAACCTGTAAAGTAAAAAACGAACATGGCGGCCAAGCGAAGTTGAAACATTTTAATAGACGGTTCTTGTAATTTAATCATCTGAGCGCAGTGAAATGTGGTACAGTAAATGATTATACGTATTGTAATGCACTGGCATCTAATTTAGTTCAATTGTTTACATAACCTCAAGATGGCGGCTGTGCGAAATTTTAAAATTAAATATTTATTTCTTGTATCGTAATCATGCGATCGAAGTGAAAGTTTGAATAATGAAGCTACGCAATAATTTTCCTTTAATAGTACATAACTTTATGGCCTACACATATAACAATCCAAAATGGCGAGCATCCGAAACACATTTGACGGTTCTCAATATCTACGAATCTTTTAAAGCTATCAAACTGAATTTTTTGTATGTACATAGAGGCTATGAATATAAGTTCACCTATTGGACTTTCAGTAACCTGGTGAGCACAAATCCAACATGGCGGTGACGCGAAGTATAAATATTTCAATGGACGTTTCTCGCGATATAACAATCCGAGTGCAGTGAAACTTTGCACGTTAAATGCTTATACAAATTTTAATCCACTGGCATCTAATTTCTTTCAATTGTTTTCATAACCACAAGATGGCAGCTGTGCGAAATTTTAAAATCTCGATTTTACTTCTTGTGTCCTAATCATGCGATTGAAGTTTGAATACCACACGTACACAATAATCTTCATGTAATAGTACATAAATAAAAATCCAGCCTGGCTACCAACTGCAATATTTAGACGGTTTTCAATATCTACGAATATATCACAACAATCAAACTGAAATTTTGTATGTTGATAGAGGCAATTTACATGAGTAGGATGTATGAAAATAGGCTGTATAGTTCTTCACGGAACTACTTGTTATTAATACAATCATCTTGCTCACTTGATAGTACTGTATTTACATGGAAAGAATTAATGTTACTGTTTTGATTTACAACTCAAACTATAATATAAAGTAAAGATTTCTTGAAGCATTGCTAAATCGGTTCACAATTTCATCGTCAGAGAGATGTATGTCTCTGTGAATAGATGACAATACTAGACCGTTGAGTCTGTTTTCATAAGTAGAATTTCTTAAGTATATTTTCGACCAACTCAAACTCCGTTCGGCAGTACCAGTAGCTACAGAGAGAGGCAAATTTGCCAAAAGTTTGATAGGGGTATAAAAGTTAGGGAAAAAACTTTGTCACACGCTTCAAGGGCACTTGTTACTGTTCGTAGTTCGTTCTTAAGAGCGAAGGCACTGGAGAGTAATAAGAGGTTATGTTGTTACACATAAGATCAGAGCAAACTGATTGTCGCACTGTTTAGATCGCTCTACCGTCGCCTAGCTTTGCAACGCTTTGCCATACGTCACTTAGTAACAATAGTACATGATTATATTGGTTTTTTATGTATTAATTCATAAAAAATAATATATGTGACAAAAAATTCGGGGGGGGGGGGGGGGGGGCTGGGTCCCCCTTTATATACGACCCTGTCCAATGTACTCAATCCTTCACTGTGAGATATCGTTTTATCCTATTGTTCTGCAATACCTCGTTCTTCTCCTTCACCACCCTCATCTTCGTCAGTGTAACCTCCGCACCGGGTGTCCCAGAATTTAGTGTAAACCAATAATGTTCAAAATAAGTCTACCGGTGTTGGATAACTCAGAATGTCGGATAAGCGAAGATTGGTTGAGCGGGTTTCTACTGTACTTGGGTGAATGGTTGGAATCCAATGTCTCCGAAGGAACAGCATTATCAACTCGAGTAAAAAATACAACAACTGGCATAACAACTGACTACTGTATGAACTCCTACAATAAGAAGTGCCTCTCCCGCAACACCAAAATGAAGCACTATCAGACAGCCATCCGCCAGGGAGCCTTATGGACTTTGCCTCTGAATGCCTCATATTAAACAGGAAAGGACTCACGGACAAACTAGAAATGCAAGAGAGGAAGATAAAGAGGAAGATATTGGGACCAGTCAAGGAAGGAGTAATTACAAAAGACGACCCAACCAGGAGCTCTCTAGATACTCTGAAAGAATTACAAACGTCTAGCATTTTATGGACACGTCTCCATGATGCATCCAACCAACTTCTCACATACTGGCAAAGATGGAAGACCAAGTCACCGTGGCTGATACAAGTGGATAAAGATCTTCTGTAGCGGGGAGTTACAGAAAATGGCATAAAAGATCGAACGTCTCTCAGGAGTAAAATGAAGTCCCAGGACAACCCCCCAAGGAAGAAGACAGGTGTCCTCTGGACAAAGGAGAGAAAGGAACAACGCAGCCAAAGGATGCGTGACTACTGCGCAAACATCAAGACCCACTCCAAACACAATAGTTGAATATCGTGGTCCGTGGTTGGCCTATGCAGAACAAGAAGTCAACAACAACCTGGGTACAAGAAGTCAAAAAATATTTGGATAGAAACAATACCAGAGAAGAAGATACAACACAGATATATATATATACTTTTAGGAAAAAAAGTGCCAAAAATGGAAGGATTCCAAGGGAGAATGGGAAAGAAAACCGGCTCGAAATTGTCCGAGGAAAGGAAGAGGAAACATAGTGAGATGATGTAGGAATACTGGAGGAAGAAGAAGGAACAGCAAAGGACAAAGCATTGGAATTGGCTCGTGGTCCCCAGACGACCGAAACGAAAATATTAATAATTATAATAATAATAATAATGACAGGTTTTTCTCCGGGTACTCCGGTTTTCCCTGTCACAATTTCATTCCAGCAACACTCTCCACTATCATTTCATTTCATCTGTCATTCATTTAATCATTGCCCCAGAGGAGTGCGTCAGGCCTCGGCAGCCGGCACAGTTCATATCCTCGCCGCTAGATGGGGGCTTCATTCATTCCATTCCTGACCCGGTCGGAGACTGGAAGCAGGCTGTGGATTTTCATTTTTCAATAATAATAATAATAATAATAATAATAATAATATGAAGTCTTCATACGAATCGGATCCACCCTTCAGCGATGATTTCTTCACAGATCTGGACCAATCTGAATAATAATAATAGAAGGCTGTGACTTGGTGAGGCTGATCGGATCGAGGCTCCTCCTATTTATATAGTTTGTTTAGTTATTTAATGTCTACTTGAATGTTTTATGGTTTGTAAGATGTTTATTAGTGACTTACTGACAGTACACAGTGTTTAATAGTGATTGTGCGAGGTTTTTATAGTGATATTTGGACATCATATGTCTGTGCATGAAACTTGTTTACGTGCTTGCCTAGGAATTGCTGGTACATGTTATGTTAACATTACCACAAATACTTCGTTTAAAATAGTTTAATCTATGCCCTGTATTGTGTGTTTATTACTCCGTTTACTCAAGTAGTCCAATTGAGCCCCTATAACAGATATTCATTGTGTAATGTCGTTTATTTCATTAGAAACGGAGGTTACGATCGAGTGAATTGATATCAGTTGGATCACACATGTACAAAGAACCTCGGTCGATCAGTCAAACTAACACACTGGCTTTCACAGGAATGTTGTAAACCTTGCCATAGGTATAAAAGGCAATACCCAGTGTCTTACGACAATGGTGAATTCTGAATTAATTAAACGCCCGCTACCGGAGGATCGTCCGGGCACGTCTAGTTCTGGCACAGGACGTGACAGTTTACAAGCCACCAGTAATGGCAGGTTGTGGATGCAGCGGACAACTGCCATTTCATCTGAAGAAACCCCCGCTGCCAACGAAAATTCTGCTGATACCCAACATCAACAGATCAGCACCGCCGAAAGTGCTTTGCAGAATTCATTTGCAACCACCAAGGCTGGCCGCAGTAAACAACGCATGCAATGGACACGTGAAATGAATACAGACGTCATGCGTTTCTACTTCCTAGCTACAGACATGGAAAGAAATCTGACTGGATATAGAACTTCTCTGCATTCTAAGTTTATAAGTAAATACTCCCATTTGAATATCACAGAACAGCGAGTAAGTGATCAGCGTAGAACCATAATAAGGAACAGTCTCCTAAGCGAATTTGAAATTCAACAGATTAAAGATGGGGTTCTCTCAGAACTACAACCCATGCAGGAGACCAATAATGAAGATCATCCTGCCGTTAACATAGACACCATGCCACGTCAAGGTACTGCAGAAAGTAATAAATCTTCCGTAGTCGAAATTGAAGGCAATAGTAACACACTGGAGGATCGTAGAAATGTGATGAATATTTTACAGACAGAATTAATGAAATGGGAAGATAGTGATCCAATTTGAAGGAGTATTATTCCCAAGCTAAGATTTAAAAATAATAGAAGACAAATAATTGAGGATGTAAACAATTGCTTGGCAGCTTCCTTAGAAACAGTAGATAATCTTACGGACTTCCATTTGCTCATATACTGCGCAGCAGTTACTGTGTTATCACTCCATAACCAGGTGCCCAGCAACCAAAGCTTCAGTCCTCGTACAGAAAGAATACCCCCTTGGGAACGACGAATCAATAATAAAATAATGTCGTTGCGTAATATAATAGGTCTGCTCACACAATATGCTTCAGATAATAGAACTCGAAAGATCACTTCAAATATCATGAGGATAATTCCGAACATAAAAAAACAAAGGGAAACAAGAAATCCTGAATATAATGGACGACTACAAGCAAAAACTGGCAGTACAAGC
Organism: Meconema thalassinum; assembly: GCA_946902985.2. Classification (NCBI taxonomy): domain Eukaryota; kingdom Metazoa; phylum Arthropoda; class Insecta; order Orthoptera; family Tettigoniidae; genus Meconema; species Meconema thalassinum. The sequence continues at coordinate 103,377,617 of OX336397.1, read as the reverse complement.
AGCAAAACTCAAGAGATACAAGGAAAGTTATCAGAGAAGAACACAAAATTATCTCTTCAGAGCTAATGAGAAAACTTTCTACGCGAATCTTGATGGCAGCCGTGAACCAACAATCTCTAAAACACCGAATGAGGAGGAAATAAGCAACTTTTGGCGTAATGTGTGGTCAAACCCGGTGCAGCATAAAGAAGATGCAGAATGGATCCATAAAATCAACGAGAAGCACTCACGCATTAATCAAACGCAAGAGTTAGTCATTAATGAACAGGACATCCAAATAGCCATCAGCAAAACACACAGCTGGAAATCTCCGGGACCAGACAAAATTCAGAACTATTGGTACAAAATATTTACCAGCACACACATAAAATTAGCTGATCTTGTAACTCAGGTAATCAATGATCCCGAAGAGTTCCCACACTTTCTCACAGAGGGACGAACCTACATATTGCCTAAGAGTGCTGACACAGCTAAACCAGCAAACTACAGACCAATAACCTGTTTGCTGACGCTCTACAAGATCATCACATCGGTCATCACAAATGTAATTTATGGTCACATGTACCAGCACAGCATCTTGACAGAGGAGCAAAAGGGTTGTAAGAGAGGCGGCCAAGGCTGCAAGGAACAGCTCACCAATGACAGTGTGATTATACACCAAGCGCAGAAGCAACAACGTAACCTCTTCTTGGCTTATATCGATTATAGAAAAGCATTCGATACGGTGCCCCACAGCTGGCTCATCCATACCCTTGAGATATACCGCGTAAACAAGACACTCATCAACTTCCTTGCTATCATTATGCAATTTTGGCGTACCAAAATCATCTTGAAATCTAACATTACTACCACTGAAACAGAGGTCATTCCCATCAAACGTGGTATATTTCAAGGTGATGCCTTAAGTGCACTGTGGTTTTGTTTATGTCTCAACCCTTTATCAGAGATTCTAAAGATGAACAACTACGGATACCAAATAAAAGAAAATAAACAAAATCTTCTCAAAGTAAATCACCTCTTTTATATGTATGACATAAAATTGTATGCAGCAAATAAGAACCAACTGACATCACTCATCAATATAACACATAGCATTTCGAAGGACAGTTGCATGGAGTTTGGGACTGGCAAATGCAAAATCAACAGCATCAACAAAGGACAGTGGTGTAGAACAGAGGGAATAAGCATAACAGCTGATGAGCGAATAGACAGCATGGATAAAGATGAAACATATAAATATCTAGGATTTGAGCAAGTAGTTGGAATCGACAGTAAATCTGAGAAGGAGAACCTCTACCAGAAATTTAATCATAGACTTCGACTTCTGCTGAAAACCAAGCTTAGTGCTCATAACCTAACAAAAGCTATCAATTCGTATGCTATATCTATGCTGATGTATTCGTTTGGTGTTTTAAAATGGTCTCAAACAGACCTAGAGAACATTAACCGCACAATAAGAACTATGCTTACGAAACACAGAATGTTGCATCCCAATGCTTGTATAGAGAGTGTAACAACACCCAGAAATGAAGGAGGCAGAGGTATTCTTGATGCTATAGCTCTGCACAATCAACAAGTTATACATCTAAGGAATTACTTTCATTCTCGGAAAGATACCAGTGTTTTACATCGAGCGGTAGCACAAGCTGACTTCAACCACACTCCTTTGAATCTCCATGAAGGAAATTTCGTCATGAAAGACAAGAACACACTGAACAGAGAGAAGGTGCAGAGATGGGCTGGAAAATAACTTCATGGCAGATTCTACAACCAGTGCAATGACAAGAATATTGACAAACAGCTTTTGAATACATGGTTGTCAAGGGGAGAGCTGTTTCCAGAAACTGAGGGAATTAACCAGGCGATACAAGACAAAGTTATCACCACAAAAAGTTATAGGAAACACATCCTGAAAGATCAGACTGTTATAGATGACGAATGCAGGAAGTGCAATACCGGTCCAGAAACCATAGAACATATTACCAGCAGCTGCAGAATTCTAGCGCCAACATCTTACACCGAGAGGCATAACGATGTTGCCAAAGTCATTCATCAAGAACTCGCCCTAACCCGATCTCTCATACACGACAGGACGCCTTATTACAAATACTCTCCAGAAAGTGTGCTGGAAAACGAAGATTACAAGCTGTATTGGGATCGCACTATTCAAACAGACAAAGCAACTCCTCATAATAGACCAGACATAACTTTAACTGATAAGAAGAACCATCACACGTACTTGATTGACATATCTGTTCCGAATGACCATAATATCCACCATAAATACAGAGAAAATATTGAAAAATATACTCCTCTAGCTATGGAGGTTGCTAGAATCTGGAGACAAAATAATGTGACGATTCTTCCTTTCCTCCTTTCTCCCACTGGCCTGACACCTAAATCCTTTTCAGTAAATCTAGCTACACTAAATCTTCCCATATTTACCCTTACTATTGCACAAAAGGCTGCAATTCTGAAAACCTGCAGCATCGTTAGAGGGTTTTTGAATACACATTATGATTTTTCTTTGGACCCTCTTGTGAAAAAGAGACGTGGAAGATACGAAGAGAAGACAAAATTAACTGTCAAACATCTATGCTATTCGAAAATGTATGCTATAGGCTTAAGTGTTACTTGACTCATTTTCTCGTACGTAATGTACCGATATGAGTCATGGTACCGACTGTAAGTTGAGTAAATAAAGAGATAATAATAATAATAATAATAATAATAATAATAATAATAATAATAATAATAATAATAATAATAATATCAGTCTTTCAAAATAAATATTATCAGCATTACGCTCAGGAATGAGAATCTGTGCTAACATATGAATGAAGGTCCTTCCACTACCATGTTTGGCCAACAATGTTCGTACTTTCCTACATACCTCTTCCATATCAGTAGGGTGCCATTTAATTATTATAAATTAATTTATTAGTATAATTCTTATTATTATGAGACCGACCAGGTTGGCCAAGAGTTCTAACACGCTACCTCGTGCCTCGCTGTTATCAGGAGAGTGTGGGTTCGATCCACACTTCGGCCGTCCTGAAACTGGTTTTCGTGGTTTCCCATTTTCACCACCAGGCAAATGCCGAGACGGTTTCTTTCAACAGGTCCACGTCCGACTTCTCTCACTCTGACCCTTCCTTGATTACACACAAGTTAGCGGTCACCTTCCGCAGTTTTATCTGCTGACAAAATGTGTCCAGCTCCAGGACACCGTCTCCTTCTTCTTCTTCTTTTTCTTCGTCTTTTCCCACTCAAATGGGGTCGACGTTCCTGGCAAGTCTTCTCCATTTCCCTCTGTCCCATACGTCCTCTTCCCTTAGATGTTTCTCCCTCAAGTCATCTCGTATACTGTCCCTCCACCTTCTTCTTGGTCTTCCCCTTCCTCTGTCAACTTCCACTACCATTACTGTCATTCTCTTGCCAACATAAGTGTCGTCCCTTCTCATGACATATCCATACCACTGTTGACTTCTCTCTTGAACCTTCTTTGATATCTCCGTCACTTTGACACTGCCTCTTACTGTCGGGGAAATAAGTATAGATACTCGAGTTTAGAGGTCTATAAAACCTTTACCCGTAGTCTTACATAAGAACAACCTACACCAAAATTTTCCTTGTTTTATTGGTCGTTTAACGATATAGAGTAAATATTTTCATTGTATCTCGTTAAAATGTTATAGTAGATTGAACAAAAAAAGTACCGGTTTTTCTTACCAAGTTCACGGAGCGCTCACTTAGAAAGATCATTACGTTAAAAGTATTGATCTGATTGTAACGAAACTTTAATACGTCTTAAAGGAACTTATTGTTAACGCGTATATGAAATTTTAATCTGATCTGACGTTTCTTAAAATAGTTGTTGTGAATTTTGTAAAACAACTTTTTCTCGGCCCTGGGTGGTCATAGCAGTATGAAATGTGGCTTGTTATGAGGCTCATAGCAATGCAAGGCTTAACGTAAAACTACATTTTATCTACTAGTGATTATTGTTTTTATATCGATTGATATTTAATCAGGTGGTTATGTGAGAAGAATGTATCGTAGCAAGCGACGGGAACGATGCGCTCGGTCGAGGAAACTCATGCGACGTTGCCCTGTGAAACATAATGCTCGCGCGTTCCATGCCGTAAGATCTGTGAATTTCTGTTGTTTTGTAATTTGTGTTAGGCCAGTATTACACTACCAAAGAAATTTGTCAAATAAATTTTATAAAATATTTTATAAAACTGAACTTTTATCACAGTTATACAAAGCAATCATCACACCATTACACTACATCAAATATTTTATCATAGTTCAGCAAAGAGGATGAAGGACAATTCCTTGTTCACTAAACTGTATTATGGAAGTTGAAATTCTGTGGAAGCAATACCGGTATATTAAAGGAACGGAAAGATGAAGTGAATGTCTATGGGTTAAACCATGGTTCGCTCACTTGACAAGGAAGATATTATTTTAAACGAGTAAAATATTGGCGTAGGAGCTGCAGTACGAGGACTTGAAAAACGACATTAATATTTAATTATTAATAACTATGTCGCCTCCATAGCGTAGCGGTCAGCATGGTTAGCTGCCACCCCGGAGGTCCTGGGTTCGATTCCTGGCTCTGCCACGAAATTTGAAGAGTGGTATGAGGACTGGAACGGGGTCTACTCAGCCTCGGGTGGTCCAAATGAGTAGAGGGGGTTCGATTCCCATTTCAGCCATCCTGGAAGTGGTTTTCCGTGGCTTCCCACTTCGTCTTCGGGCAAATGCCGGGATGATACCTAACGTAAGGCCACGGCCGCCTCCTTCCCTCTTCCTTGCCCAACCGTCCCACTCTTCCCATCCCTCATAAGGTCCCTATTCGCTTTTCAGGTGAGGCGCCTGGGCGAGGTGCTGGTCACACTCCCCAGTTGTATCCCCGATCTCGAATTTTCAAGCTGGAGGCGGTAAAAGTGGGATCCTTCGCAGAGTCCTAGGGAATAGCCAACCCTGGAGGGTAATACAACCAAGAAAAAAATAAAGAAAAAATAATATAAAATACATTATCATTAACTATTTAATTCTTCTTTATATCCTGAACTATGCGTCCCTTATGTACAGCGCTTATAGCCTCTGCTAATTTTACCTACAAGTTAGAGAAACGTGTCTTATTTCATTTCCGCAAGAAGTGAAACATTTCCCATCTTTCATTGCAGCGGCACATCTCTTCACCGTGGCTATCGACCTTCCAATACACTTGGATACTTTCTGATAAACCGGATACCTCTTATCATTATTACTTTCTCTCTCGCTTCTGAAAAAACATATTGCACTGATAATCATGGCAAATTCTCCCTCCGTTAACTGCGGTTTGGCTGGCATCTTGATCAATGTGCAAACAATAGCTAATGCAGACAGTGATAGTTGCTGCTAGCTGCTAATGACTCAACGAAGAAGAACAAAGGTGTGCGCAGGAAAGAGCGCGCAGCGAGTTCGAAATACGGTAGTCAACTGGCAACATTGCCAGGCTACTACGGTATTATCGCAACACACAATGATCCAATTAAATATCAATCCATATAAAATCGATAATCACAAGTAGATAAAATGTAGTTTTAAGTTAAGCCTTGCATTGCTATGAGCCTCATAACAAGCCATATTTCATACTGCTATGACCACCAAGGCCCGAGAAAAAGTTGTTTTACAAAATTCACAACAACTATTTTAAGAAACGGCAGATCAGATTAAAACTTCATATACGCGTTAACAATAAGTTTCTTTAAGACGTATTAAAGTTTCGTTACGATCAGATCAATACTTATAAAGTAATGATCTTTCTAAGTGAGCACTCCGTGAACTTGGTAAGAAAAACCGGTACTTTTTTTGTTCAATCAGCTATAAAATTTTAACGAGATACAATGAAAATATTTACTCTACATCGTTAAACGACCAATAAAACAAGGAAAATTTTGGTGAAGGTTGTTCTTATGTAAGACAACGGGTAAAGGTTTTATTGACCTCTAAACTCGAGTATCTATAATTATTTCCCCGACAGTTGTCTCTCATTTCTAATCCTATCAGCTTTGGTGACGCCTCATTTTCATTTCAGCCACATCCATTGTCTTACAATGTGCCCATGTCTCTGCTCCATAAATCATTGCAGATCTCACTAATGACTAATACACCAGCGTTTCCCAAACTGTGGTACGTGTACCACTGGTGGTACGCTCGTACTGCTGCAGGCGTACGCGGTCATGGTACGAAAGATATACTAAACCCTTTGGAAAATAGCATGTAGACAAGATTCAAAATTTCGGGGTCGTATTGGATTCTTGTGAATGTGATTTAGAGGTTTTGCTATCAACATAACTTCCAGGGTTCATAAGGTTAACTTATTATTATTATAAAGCCAAGAAAAACAACAGGATCTACTAACAAATGAAATTTATTAACTGAATCAAACATAAAAAGGAAAACTATAACCACCCTTTTATTGTTCACTCGCGTGAACAGATCTAACACTGACCAGCCTGACGTACCATGACGACATGGCATGACAGCTGTCAACAAGCATTGTGACTGCAATGTCACTTAAATCAAAGTAACAAAAGAAAACGGATCACAAGATCCAAATATAACAAACAAATAAAATAGTACAAAAATTCAATATTTATGAGCGACACGGGTTTTAAGACTAGTTCAAGTAATGAGCATTTTGACGGGCGCTCGTTTCCGACCAAAACAGTTGGTTCGGGAACGGACTCCGTACTGCGAAGGACGAATTACGGAAATGTGGGAACAACAATTACATAATTATATACACTACTGACATGCTCTAACCTTAGATTACCACAACCAAATACACGTGTGTATTATTTAAACTAAGGGCTGCGGAATTACCGTCTTATACCTTAAACACTAGGATAGCATAACATGACATGAACAAGTTTGGCCGGTTGCCAAATTATATTTATATGAATACAATGGCCTTGAAAATAAGAGCCAACAACAACAAAATATAACTTTTAATTTTCACGCCGGAAAGTTTGGCGTTTTAAAACAATGAACAAATAAGTCGTAGTAATGATAAAAGAAACTTGGATCGACAACATGGCAACTTCCCAAATTAAACCAAATAAAATAACCTTAACTCATTAGGCTTTAAAGCAAACATAACGTGTCATAACGAGCTGGAGACAAACGGGCCTGTTATCGCATCACCGAGAGAGTGGCTGATTTCTTCCCCCAAGTAGTAATTAGTGCCATGCTAAATATAGATTCTGGCCCATAGCCAGCGTACAGCACCTTTGCTAATCGCCACCTGTTAAACGCGTACAAATAAATAACACATTATCTCAAAACATCCTCTCAGGGATTTTTAAGAATACATTCCCAGGTCAAACTTATCCCCACGGATAACTAGTTTGCCGGAATGATATCGCAGTCATGGACAGGCTTTACCTCTCCTCATCATCATCACTTACACCCAAAAATACGTGGCACATTTCTCGAAGATCTCGTCGTAGCATTAATCAGCACACCCCTCAGATAATGACACACAACATGTCCAAATGACAATAAAGAATAAATAACAGGATCAGTCCTAGCCCGAGTTATCAAAGCAACGAAATGCAAATATTCCCCCCACGTAGTAATTAGTTTAACATATCATTAAATCAGTCCATTTATCATTGTCGTTCCTAGGTTCTCATTCATGGCTACACTTTTTATAGATACGTTAATCGATGCGGCCGTTTCGCTATAAGAATTACGTATACATAAGGAAAACATTTAAATTACAAAATTTTCTGTACAACATAATTGTCACGCAATGCCAAAAATTACTACACGCATGTCAGTTAAGAAATCAAACCCTGAAATTTAAATTAAACCACACAAATAAAATCTATACAAAGTTCCACACATCTCTCGCGATTCCCCTCGTCCAAAATCAATAAATCAATTTTTTAATACTCATCACTTAAACTGCTTTCCAGAGGCCTCCCGCCTCGTCAATTCCCATCATTAGGCCGTTAGCCCATAACACTGATGGTAATGGAGGATGAAGCTTGCTGTCTTCTCTCCATGGTCGACATTTTGCTGCTGTTAAAACACAATTAAATCAAAGTTTTTAAACTGTTCTATCTGCGTTCTAAGTATTTTATTTCCTCAGATCGTCCTATGCAGAATCGTCGACTTTCCCTATTCTATGGCTAATTGCCATCTCACAATTTATGAAAATTTCCAACTTCGTTGCCGACACACAAATATAATTTTAAAACCATATCGTCTTAAGGACGTCTTAAAATGACTGTCGAAGAATAATTAGGAGTGTCCCGGTTCATCTCAGACATTTGTATATATACAGAAAGCCTAAAGTTTCAATGGTGGGAGTAAAACAGCTCCTCAATATTTTAAGTAATGGGCCTATAATTATGTGTGACCTCTCAAAATTCTTGTATTTTCTCACAGGTCGCGAATCTGCCGTCGAACAAGCAAACCGATCGCTAGATCTTTTTATATCCGATTGCCGCGCAAAACACACTGACGCTATGTTCTGGCGTCATGTTTTCTTATTGGTCAGATAAGTTGGCTTCGGAGTTCTGACCTTACAAATCCCGCCCTTATATTGACGTCACGACTATTCTCCTCTCTCTCACTCCTTGCCTTGTACGCAGCATTTTGGCCTTTTATGGTCACGTACGCCACAGCGTCATATCTGATTTTCTCAGAAATCCAAGAATAACATTGGTTGTGAAACTATTGGTCATTTCCAGCCAGCACGTAGCATGTCTTACCAAGTCCAGATTTCTTGCTACATCAATATTACTCAAATATCCAGCATATCATGTATTTAGTATTTCCATCGTTTTTATTAATATGAAACATTATTATTGGACACAATGATAAGGGTTCATCCGACCCCTAGTTGATGAAATTCGAACTCAAATGAAGTCGAATTTCACATCCCCTACTTTTCTGGCTCAAATTTGAAGTTGCTGGTCACCCTCAAATATAATGACTGTCCGCCTCTGTCTGTTTCAGTAGCCGTCTCGTTCCAAACTCATTAGGAAATTCCTGTATACTTATGCCCTCCGGCCTCTTTCCTTGCTACTCGTCTCCCCTCTCACTCTTTCAAAACATCAACATATTCATTAACGACTTCCGCCTGAACTTGTAAACACGTCAGAGCTGTCTTTTGAGCGCTTTCACCACTCGTGTACCCCCGTATCTTTTGTTGTATGTTATCACGCGAATATTTAATTTGCTGCAGTAACATTATTTCTCGGTTCGTATGGCTCTCTCTGATGATACAATTTTAAATGTGAAGTATTATACACTGCCATGTTTCCTGTGCTCACCTCTCGGACTCTGTAGGCGTTGTTACCTAAGTTCGTAACCCCTAGTTGAACTTCCTTAAGCCGCTCCTGTCTTTTCTCCATTTTACCGTGATGTCATCTCCTTCTTCTCCCCCGCGTTGCCATCTTCTTCCTTCTCCCTTCTTCTTCTCCTATTCCCGTACAATAACTTTTTTTTTTACCATATTTCGAGACCCTTGCCTGACACGGCCTGCGAATCTCTCCTGCTATTCTTCTGTTTCCTATTGTCGGCTGCTCTATTTTCTTCTTCTCCATGCAGCTCCTCCAAATATCTCTGGGTTTCTACATGCATGGCCTCCAACATTTGATGTGTTCCGTTTTCCTCCTCGTGGTTGTCGGGATTCTTCCGCCGATCTATCGCTCTTTCCCATTTATCATTATTTCCTTCCATGTTACGTGGCTCCTCCAGGTACTGTTGCGGGTCAGCGTGTCTCTCGTTCCAATTTCTCTGATCATCCCTTGGATCCGATTGCTCGTTAAACCGCTGGTTATTTTGTGCGTTATATTGCTGGTTGTAACGCCTATTGTCTCTGGGCCTATATTGTTGATTATAGTGTCCTCCACGCCATCCCCGATTATAAGGTGCGTTATTATTATTATTCCTATTGTATGACGTTTGGTATCTCCTATTATCTCGCCACTGCTGATTGTTTGTGTTCCGGTAGCGGTTAGTTTCTTCCTGATTGTTATGGTTTCTGTCCCTACTTTCGTATCTCGGTTGAGATCTCGGCTCATATTCTTCGGTGCTCTGCCGTCTTTGGTTATCCCCAGTGTTTGTAGCTTGCGACCTCGTGTTTTTGTTCGGTGTCTTGACTACTTCGACTGCATTAACTAACTCTATCTGTCTCTTCTCTCTCGGGTTGATGTAATTAGTGGTTTCATCTATCTTCCTTAATACCTCTTCTGCCTGGACCACGGTCGTAATATTTGCCGCCACCAAGAATTGCTGAACGCTAATAGGCATCTGCTTTCCTATAGTAGTTATTAGCTCCATTTCGCTCGGTGGATTATCAAGATCCTGCAATTTGACAAGTTGCATGGCGAAAAAATCTGCATATTTCGTCTGATGCGTGGAATGGTATTTGCGCGAGTATAAATCCATTCGCAAGCTTTGTTGATACGACCCACTCCAGTATTTGCTCAGGAAGGCCTTGTGGAAACCTTCCATTGATTTAAATGTGTTCTTAAATCCAAGATACCAGGTAAGTGCTGAGCCCGCCAAAAATTTTTCAACCATTCTTAATTGTCGCGTTGAGCTAACATTTTGGTCCGAAAAATATTCTGTCAGTTCCCTTAAGAAAGCTTTAGGTGTCCCTCCGCTCTCTGGTAAAAACTTATTCGGTTTAAATTCGTTTCCACGGATGACTTGTATAACTTGCGTGGGAAGTTGTGTGTTTTGAGGTGTCGAGCTACGACCCTCATAATTCTGGAATGCTTGCGTGTCTACCGTTCTTGGACTTTGCCCAAGCTCGTGGCTGTCTATTGTGTGCTCTCTTTCCGCATTCTCCCCTTTCCCCTTTTCCATTAGTGTCGCAAACATCGTATTATGTCCAAGTGACTGCAACTCCGATTTTATCATGCGGTCCTCTTGAATTTGAAATCTTAACTTCATATTTTCTTCTAACGCCTGTATTTTCGCGTTATTTTCCCCTAGCTTCTTGCTTACTGCGAGCCGTTCATCTTTCGAATCAGCGCTCATCTTGGTCCAATCTTTCCTAATAGTATCCTTCAATTTAACAAAGCGTTTTTCGACTTCCTGTTGATTAGCCTCCTGATTATCTTCAAGTTTATCTATCCTTTCTCCCAGAGAAATGTTGTTCTGTTCTAATGTTTGTTTAATTTCTTCCTGGTCAATTTCTAACTTTTTCCATTTCTTAATTGATTGTATTTCTAATTTGTTGAGTTCCGTCACTAAGCCCGTGATATTGTTATCTACTGTAATTATCTGATCTTGCATACCCTGTGTCCCTCGTTCGATATTCTCAAACCTTTTTTCTAAGTTTGTGTGTGCTTCTTTGATTTCAGATGAGCTGGTCAAACACGCTTGCTCGATTTGTGCTAGTTTTGCCATAACAGTCTCATCCATTCCTTTTATTTCCTTTTTAAACGAATCTTCGATACCTTTTATTATTCCTAATTGTTTGGTATTGTTAGTGCTAACGTCCTTTGCTAATTGGATTAGCTGTTCTTTTGTGTGCTCTTTGATTTCTACCGTTAGCGCAGCTAGATTTTGAGTGTTCCTTTCGTCTTGTGCGTTTAATATTTCATTGTTTTTCTCAGACTGCCTATGTAATTGTTCACTAACCAGAATGTTTTGTGTAGCGATTTTCTGATTTATATTCTCGTTAACTTCAGATAGTTTTGTGTTTAACTGTGTCTGTATTTCTTCCGATTGTTTATTTATAGCAGCTAACTGTGTCTGCGTTTCTGTCGATTGTTTATTTATGGCCGTTAACTGTGTCTGCGTTTCTACACTATTTGCCGCTAACTGTGTCTGCGTTTCTTCACTATTTGCCGCTAACTGTGTCTGTATTTCATTGGTTATGTCCTTTCTCATCTCACTAAGTTGTTCTCGCGTACGAGCGGATGCTAATTCAATCACTTCGCGGATTTCTCCCAGAGTTGCCATCACAACAATAATATCTTTGAGACATAGGGAAATGACATAAGGGCGGAGCCCTGGATACGCGCGCTCACATATATTAAATATACACACATTAACCCTTTACATACTCAGTTCATTTACTTTAAATTACTCCCACAAACTATAGCATCACTGAGTATAATTTACTTATTATTCCATTTAATTTTAACCCTTTGATTCAGTTATAATCTTCCTGACCTTACTTCACTTACAAATTTTAACCAATTAATAGAGTATTAATTAGTTTTTAAGGTCTAACCTTCCTGTCAAACAATTCTTTGAGTTTGGCTTTTCTACACAAAGCTAATTTAATTTTATTGGGCGCCTGGAACAGTTTGTTCTAATTTTAATCAAAGTTCAAACACTTAACTTGTTCCACATTTACTTTATTGCAAACTCCATGACTTTATATTTTCAAACATTTGGCGGTACTATCTTCGCCTAACTTACGTTAATAAACTTATCACATGCCGGTGATCTATTTTTTTACTCTAAAACACAAATGCCACACGTTCGGAAGCCAAAGTAACTCTTATAAACCCTTTGGAAAATAGCATGTAGACAAGATTCAAAATTTCGGGGTCGTATTGGATTCTTGTGAATGTGATTTAGAGGTTTTGCTATCAACATAACTTCCAGGGTTCATAAGGTTAACTTATTATTATTATAAAGCCAAGAAAAACAACAGGATCTACTAACAAATGAAATTTATTAACTGAATCAACCATAAAAAGGAAAACTATAACCACCCTTTTATTGTTCACTCGCGTGAACAGATCTAACACTGACCAGCCTGACGTACCATGACGACATGGCATGACAGCTGTCAACAAGCATTGTGACTGCAATGTCACTTAAATCAAAGTAACAAAAGAAAACGGATCACAAGATCCAAATATAACAAACAAATAAAATAGTACAAAAATTCAATATTTATGAGCGACACGGGTTTTAAGACTAGTTCAAGTAATGAGCATTTTGACGGGCGCTCGTTTCCGACCAAAACAGTTGGTTCGGGAACGGACTCCGTACTGCGAAGGACGAATTACGGAAATGTGGGAACAACAATTACATAATTATATACACTACTGACATGCTCTAACCTTAGATTACCACAACCAAATACACGTGTGTATTATTTAAACTAAGGGCTGCGGAATTACCGTCTTATACCTTAAACACTAGGATAGCATAACATGACATGAACAAGTTTGGCCGGTTGCCAAATTATATTTATATGAATACAATGGCCTTGAAAATAAGAGCCAACAACAACAAAATATAACTTTTAATTTTCACGCCGGAAAGTTTGGCGTTTTAAAACAATGAACAAATAAGTCGTAGTAATGATAAAAGAAACTTGGATCGACAACATGGCAACTTCCCAAATTAAACCAAATAAAATAACCTTAACTCATTAGGCTTTAAAGCAAACATAACGTGTCATAACGAGCTGGAGACAAACGGGCCTGTTATCGCATCACCGAGAGAGTGGCTGATTTCTTCCCCCAAGTAGTAATTAGTGCCATGCTAAATATAGATTCTGGCCCATAGCCAGCGTACAGCACCTTTGCTAATCGCCACCTGTTAAACGCGTACAAATAAATAACACATTATCTCAAAACATCCTCTCAGGGATTTTTAAGAATACATTCCCAGGTCAAACTTATCCCCACGGATAACTAGTTTGCCGGAATGATATCGCAGTCATGGACAGGCTTTACCTCTCCTCATCATCATCACTTACACCCAAAAATACGTGGCACATTTCTCGAAGATCTCGTCGTAGCATTAATCAGCACACCCCTCAGATAATGACACACAACATGTCCAAATGACAATAAAGAATAAATAACAGGATCAGTCCTAGCCCGAGTTATCAAAGCAACGAAATGCAAATATTCCCCCCACGTAGTAATTAGTTTAACATATCATTAAATCAGTCCATTTATCATTGTCGTTCCTAGGTTCTCATTCATGGCTACACTTTTTATAGATACGTTAATCGATGCGGCCGTTTCGCTATAAGAATTACGTATACATAAGGAAAACATTTAAATTACAAAATTTTCTGTACAACATAATTGTCACGCAATGCCAAAAATTACTACACGCATGTCAGTTAAGAAATCAAACCCTGAAATTTAAATTAAACCACACAAATAAAATCTATACAAAGTTCCACACATCTCTCGCGATTCCCCTCGTCCAAAATCAATAAATCAATTTTTTAATACTCATCACTTAAACTGCTTTCCAGAGGCCTCCCGCCTCGTCAATTCCCATCATTAGGCCGTTAGCCCATAACACTGATGGTAATGGAGGATGAAGCTTGCTGTCTTCTCTCCATGGTCGACATTTTGCTGCTGTTAAAACACAATTAAATCAAAGTTTTTAAACTGTTCTATCTGCGTTCTAAGTATTTTATTTCCTCAGATCGTCCTATGCAGAATCGTCGACTTTCCCTATTCTATGGCTAATTGCCATCTCACAATTTATGAAAATTTCCAACTTCGTTGCCGACACACAACTATAATTTTAAAACCATATCGTCTTAAGGACGTCTTAAAATGACTGTCGAAGAATAATTAGGAGTGTCCCGGTTCATCTCAGACATTTGTATATATACAGAAAGCCTAAAGTTTCAATGGTGGGAGTAAAACAGCTCCTCAATATTTTAAGTAATGGGCCTATAATTATGTGTGACCTCTCAAAATTCTTGTATTTTCTCACAGGTCGCGAATCTGCCGTCGAACAAGCAAACCGATCGCTAGATCTTTTTATATCCGATTGCCGCGCAAAACACACTGACGCTATGTTCTGGCGTCATGTTTTCTTATTGGTCAGATAAGTTGGCTTCGGAGTTCTGACCTTACAAATCCCGCCCTTATATTGACGTCACGACTATTCTCCTCTCTCTCACTCCTTGCCTTGTACGCAGCATTTTGGCCTTTTATGGTCACGTACGCCACAGCGTCATATCTGATTTTCTCAGAAATCCAAGAATAACATTGGTTGTGAAACTATTGGTCATTTCCAGCCAGCACGTAGCATGTCTTACCAAGTCCAGATTTCTTGCTACATCAATATTACTCAAATATCCAGCATATCATGTATTTAGTATTTCCATCGTTTTTATTAATATGAAACATTATTATTGGACACAATGATAAGGGTTCAATACAAATTTAAAAACATTGATATGTTGACGGAGGACTTTAAGGACAAAGTCAAGGAGTAGTTTTATGAATTGAATTGATATTCAGAACTAAGGCAAACTTTTTCAAAAATGAATCTTGTGAACTTTTGGGTTGAGAGGCGTGCAGACTATGCAGACATAGCTGGCAAAGCAGTTAGATTTTTACTGCTTTTCACTACTTCATACTAGTTGAGACTGCATTTTCTTCACTTGTTTATCTCAAGAGTAAATACCGGAATAGGCTCCTTACAGTGGAAAACGATCTTCTTTTGAGACTCAGCAATCTTAAGGGGATGCGGAATGGGAAATTTTTCAAAAATTAGTCATTTTTATTTTTTATTTATTTATTAATATTTAATATGTCCTCTTTAAAATGCTGTATGAATTAAGATGATATTATAACTACAAGTGTGTTTTTTAATAGTTTAGTTCATGATGTACACTTGATTTCTGCTGGAAGTAAACATGGCCAGTACTTAAGGTATCTTCTTTGGCTAAATTTTCAAATATACCGCCTTTAGGGAATAAGTTTGTACTTTGGCCACCTCTGTAGTGTGCATCATGTGCATCTTGAGATTCATTTGTTTCTTACTTTGTTTATAGTCTGGATGGTTTCCATGTAAACAGTGCATCTAGCCTTGTATAATTATCAGTGATTAGTCAGTGGTATTGTTTTTACGAATCCCTCTAAAATACCTACTGTCGACCAAAGTATTATGTGTACTCGAGTTTGAAGGTTGTTTGTGACGTAACCAATAGACAAACATAAAATCCAATAACATCATCATTTTCGTCGTTCTATTTTACGTTAGTTCATGTAGGTTTGGAATTTTTAGTTTATATTTTAATATTTTTTATCGCAGTTGGAACACAAAATGTGCCCGTTTTTAAGCGTGTTTCAACCATGCGTCACATTTAAGAATTATGATCTCACAGACCCGTCATTAGATCGAATCCAAATTTTAACACTATATACATTGGAATGTTCTATAACAGGTTTATTAATTTCAAAATTTTGTGTGTCCAAGAAACAAAGTTGTTATCATTTGTGTAAGGTAACGTTTTCTCGGCTTGGGGTGGTTGGAATATGTAGTTCTTGGTCGCGTTGTAGTCCTTATACATCAAAAAGTTATGCTGTATGACTTAAAAATACGTAAATTAATTCACTTATTTTATATCGGTTTATATATGAACGGGGAAATACGACCTCGCCTCGCTCGGCAGTGATGGGCTCCATCTCAGCAACGCTGTACAGCTTACCGCGAAGCGGCTGGCTGGTGTATCATGCCTTAGTTCCACGAACAAATACAAACCGATATAAAATAAGTGAATCAATTTACGTATTTCACAGTCATACAGCATAACTTCTTGATGTATAAAGATTACTACGCGACCAAGAGCTATATTTTCCAACCACCCCGAGCCTTACAAAAATGATAACAACTTTGTTTCTTGGACACACAAAATTTTGAAATTAATAAACCAGTTATACAATATTCCATTGTATATTGTGTTAAAATTTGCATTCGATCTGATGACGGGCTTTGGAGATAATAATTCTTAAATATGACGCATGGTTGAAACACGCTTAAAAACGGGCACATTTTGTGTTCCAACTGCGATAATAAATATTAAAATATAAACTAAAAATTCCAAACCTACATGAACTAACGTAAAATGGAACGACAAAAATGATGATGTCATTGGATTGTATGTACGTCTTTTGGTTACTTCACAAACAACCTTCAAACTCGAGTGCACATAATACTTTGGTCGACAGTAGGCATACTGGTAAAGTATTCAAGAGACGTACTAATTGGCAGAAGAAACGTATAATTAATTTGAACTTGTTAGAAGATACATTATCTCCACATGTTCCTGTAACAAATAACCTCAACATAGGCCTACAATCAACACCTGTACAAAATATTATTTGCTAGCCTGAAAGTGCCTCACAGAAGAAACTCAGTGGTGAGGAGGAAAAATATGAAGACCTATCAAAAGGGAATGAGAGTTGTGAAATTGTAGATATGTGTATATCATCAGAAGTGATTAAAAATAATACAATTTGTAAAAAGTGTGCTAAAGGGGGCGTGTCTCTGAGGGTGAATACACATGTTGGTCTTGCAGCAGAGTTTGAATTACTTTGTAAATATGGTGCACACAGTGTGAAGTTCTTCAATTCTTCATCAGTTACTGTAAGTACCCAAGAAAAAGACACTGCATTGTATAATGTAAATATTAGGTTAGTGTATGGCCTCCGTGCAGTTGGGTGTCGAACAGCTGAAGCTATGTTGCGTATTGACTTACACAGACTAAGAACTGCTGAAAATGCTATTAAAATACTAGCTCAGAAGGCCAGAAAGGAACAGAGAGGTGCCGAGAAGAGATTACAAGAGAAATTTGAAGAAGATCCAGAGAGTCCAAGCTATGGGCCTGGCATGCATTAGGGTTAAAACTTTGAAGCCGGTTTCCCGTAAATCTATTTTTTTCTTACTTAAGGAACATTTTTTCAGCCAATTTTGAATGTAGAAACTTCAAATTTGGATCATTTCTTTATACATACCTATTACAACTACTGAAACAACAGTTTTTAATTTGCATGTTTTTTTGTATATTTTGGGGGCCAAAATATTTCTTAAAAATACCATAAAAAACATGTTCCATAAAAAAATTGTTTTTTCCTTAAGTGTGTACTCATAAAAATTTTGCTTGTTTCAGTAGAAATAAAACACACCCAGCCTTAACCTGTAAAAAATTCAAGTGACTAAGTTCAGTGGTATCAGAGAAAATGTTCCTTATATACAGCACATTTTATTATTGTAAGCATAGGGAATTTCGTATCCCCTAACCAGACATTCCTAAGCTGGCTTCTAATCTTCAAGCTCACCCTTCACATTGAAGTTGTTAGTTGAACTTTGGTTTTTATGTTCAATTAATAAGAGTTTTTTTAATCAATATTATTTGTATAGTGTAATTTCTGAATGTTTGAATTGAATACTTATTGTAGTAAATAAACAACTGGGCACACTTTTTATTATTTGAACTTTAGCTCTAACAGTCTAACTCTAGCAAACACAATTTACAATCCGTATTTTGGTCTGTTACGTAATGGTGGTGAGGGTTATAGTTACTATATCTCCCAACCATTAGGTGGTGCGCGAGAAATTCTCGTCTCTTAAAGTGGTACACACATAAAAAGTTTGTGAAACAGTGTTATACACCATTTCTTTCGTCCTCAGGTTTATCCTTCTATCATATAATACACCAAGACACCGTGCTTGCCTTAAATAAGGTTGAACTAGGTTACAGTACATTACTTGGCAGAGTTTAAGTGGCCTCATATCCAAGTCCGCACGTCCACCTGTGCGCATTATTCTGGCTGGAACTTCGTTCATCACGCCTGAGGTCTAACGAGGGGCTCAACTTACGCTTTAATTGGCAAACTTTACCAAGGATCAGCAAACAGACTCCACCCAGTGTTACTCATCAGGCAAGTATCTGGGGCGGAGGGAATGAATATTTACGTTGCAAATGAAATAAAGGATGAGTTAAAATATGTAGGTGAATTTTTCTATAATTAAGTATAGAATGACATAAAATTCCTTACTAACGTATTAATTATAATAAACTACATATTACCTTAAGTCACATTGTGATCTTCCTCAACGTGGTATAGGTTAAGTAACTGTGCAATAACATACTACTTAATAAATTTTTTGACATAATAGAGGATACTATAAATATTTTTCTTCCAAAACTCACAGAGTAAATTTTCAAAAACCAGATCTGTTACAAAAATGTTGTTATTAAAGCATAAATAAACCTTGATAAAACAGCGTTGAAATGAAAAGATCTAAAATGAAGAAATTAAACTGAGAAACAAAAACAAATATTCAGCATATATATTTTCACATACAGGTAAGTGCTATAAAAACTATTTCTGTTCTGTTTTGATGTTTTTCTTTCTCAGCTTAATTTATTCTTTTTAGATCTCTTAAATTCAACGCTGTTTTTTTTTCAAGTTTTTTTTATGCTTTATTAACGAAATTTTTGCAAAAGATCTGGTTTATAACAAGTAGTTCCGTGAAGAACTATACAGCCTATTTTCATATATCCTATTTATGTTAAATGCCTCTATCAACATACAAAATTTCAGTTTGATTGCTGTAATAGATTCGTAGATATCGAGAACCGACTAAATATTGCGGATGGTCGCCATGTTGGATTTTTATATATGTAGGTCTTAGAGTTATGTTCTGTTACAGGAAGACTATTGTGTACTTGTAGTATTCAAACTTCAATTGCATGTTTAGGACACAAGAAGTAAAAGCGAGATTTTAAAATTTCGCACAGCTGCCATCTTGTGGTTATGGAAACAATTGAAAAAATTAGATGCCAATGGATTAATATTTGTGTAAGGATTTACTGTACCAAGTGTCACTGCACTCGGATGGTTAAATTGCGAGAAACGACCATGTGAATATTTATACTTCGCTTCGCCGCCATTTTGGATTTGTGATCACCAGGTAATTGAAAGTCTTATAGGTGAATTATGTTCATAGCCCCTATGAACATACAAAAATTCAGTTTGATTGCTGTAACATATTCGTAGATATTGAGATCCATCCAAATACTTTGGATGGTCGCCATGTTGGATTGTAATATGTATAGGCCATAGAGTCATGTACCATTAAAGGAAAATTATTGCGTAGGTCCATTATTCAAACTTTCACATCGATCGCATGGTTACGACACAAGAAAAAAAACTTAATTTTAAAATACGCACAGCTGCCATCTTGAGGTTATGTAAACAATTGAACTAAATTAGATATCAGTGCATTACAATGTGTATAAAAATTTGCTGTACCAAGTTGCATTGCGTTTGGAACATTAAATCGCGAGAAAAGTCTATTTAAAATTTTCAAATTCGCTTGGCCGCCATATTCGTTTTGTAGTTAACCGGTTTTTGAAAGTCTTACAGATGAACTTCCAGTAGTGCCCTTTATCTCCGTACAAAGTTTCAGGGCGATACCGTCAATAGTTTCAGAGATACAAAATGCCGGTGAAATATTTCACACAGCCACCATCTTGAGGTTATGTAAACAATTGAACGAAGTTAGATATCGGTGCATTACAATGTGTATAAACATTTACTGTACCAAGTTTTATTGCGTTTGGTTGCTTAAATCGCGAGAAACGTCTATTTAAAACTCGCAAGTTCGCTTGGCCGCCATGTTGGTATTGTAGCTACTAGGTTTTCAAGCGTCACATAGGTGTACTTCTAGTAGTTCCTTTTATCACCGTAAAATATTTCAGGGTGATATCGGTAATAGTTTCGGAGGTATTGAATGCTGGTGAAATATTTCGCACAGCCGCCATGTTGAATTGGTGCGACGTAAGAAAATTTGAAGGGCACGGCCTGGGTCGTCCGGAATAGTTCTATTAACGTACCGAGTTTCATTGACATCGGTCGAGCCGTTTAGAAGTTATTAGGGGGACACACACCATCACACACACAAGCACACACAGACAGACACACGGACAAAAGGTGATCTCATAAGCCTATTTTTTTTCATAAATGAAAATAGGCTAAAAATTACTCTGTGAGCTTTTGGAACAGAAATATTTATGGTGCCCTCTATTATGACAAGAATGTTATTAAATAGTATGTTACTACACAGTTACTTATCCTATACCACGCTGAGGAAGGTCACTATGTGCGGCTTCAATGTACTAAATATTGACTTAAGGTAATAAATAGTTTATTAGAAATAATTAAGTGTATCAAAAATTGCTTTTCAGTTTATCAACACAAATGTACCCAATTAAATTAATCTAATTAGTTATTTCTTCGTATTGTAACACTTTAGTATTACACAGTAGTACTAGTCGAACTTTTGGGGATTTTGCCGAGTCTACATCGCGTTGTTGAAGGCAGCGACCTTTAATGGATGGCTTTGGGGGTTTTAATTGTTTGTATCTCACCTGCCGTAGTGGCCAAGAACGTTAACACGCTACCTTGTTCCTCACTGGCATCGGGATAGCGTAGTTTCAAACCCCACCTCGGCCATCTTCAAAATGGTTTTAGTGGTTTCCCATTTTCACCACCAGGCAAATGCTGGGACGTTTCCTTCAAACAGATCCACGACCTAATTACTTCCAAAATCGCTTCCTTAATTAGACCAAAGTTAGTGGTCACCATCCCCAGTTGTATCTGCTGATAAAATTTGTTCAGTTCCAAGACACTGTCCTTGCGACGGTAGAGGAATGATCCCTCACATAGTCCGTGGGTGAAGCCGAGCTGGGAGGAGAAGCTATTTAAGAAGATTGTAACTAATGATCCTCACTTGACGAGTGAAATATGTCATCCTATATCTCTCCATTTCTCGACGGGTTACCATGTCAAAAATGTTGGTTTGTTTCTTAGTTTAGGGGCTGCGACAACGCGGTCACGTAGCCCCGTGTACTTTGGGTGTGTGAAGAATGTGCTGTTTTTAATTCAATAAGGACTGCAGACATTCGATTTTCAAATAGTACCAACTTTTGTTACTAACCACCACCGTCAACGACCAACTAGTTCTGAACTTTGTTACCAGATGCCATCGCAGTTGGCTCCTGGCAACAAACGTTGGAACCTAAGAGCGTTAGTCAAATATAACCTATAATTTATCTTCACGCAAGTGTAATTAGTGGAAGGTTCTATATATGCTATAAATCTATGACATGGGACCGCCGTCTTTACTTACCCTCCGAAGGAAGGCATACTGAGAGCTTTTTAAGGCTCTTAAAAACATCCGATGATTTCGGCCGGGTTTGAACCCACGACCTTGGGCATAGAAGCTCAGCATGCTACCAACTACCCGCCGAAGCCGCTGTGGAAAATATGTTGGGCATCTAGACCTACACATTCTAGTTCAGTAGGCACATCTATATGTTGCTATAAGAACGTTTTACTTACAGTTATTGAAGAGTTAGTACGCATATCAGTCATCTAAATTTACAAAAGAAAAATGAAACAGCCCGAGAGATTGTATTACTTACAGGTCTGTACTCGTTTAAATATTCACAATGATCACCACTGAATCACCATGACAACGCGTATTGTTTACAAAGTCGGCCATTTTGCAGCAACAATTTATAATCTCGTGCCAGTATTCAAATCTAGGGCATTAAAAAACTGGGGAAGTTAGAGATATTTCTCACGGAGGTTTGATGTTATTCAGTCGCTCAACACGATTGTACCCAAATGAGATGGGCTATTTCCTAATACTAAAAAAAAAAACATTGCATGAGATTAATAAATACGCTTGCATGATCAGTTTTGATCGTCAAGCGATCATCA
The DNA here is from genome assembly GCA_946902985.2 of Meconema thalassinum. Lineage (NCBI taxonomy): Eukaryota > Metazoa > Arthropoda > Insecta > Orthoptera > Tettigoniidae > Meconema > Meconema thalassinum. The sequence continues at coordinate 103,355,067 of OX336397.1, read as the reverse complement.
TCAGATCCATTACACTTAGGCTACAAAATTCACATAGAATATAACTAACAAATATTGACGATTTGAACTATCTCAACTAATACCGTAACTAAAGAAGAGTACCTATTGTAACAAGTAGTTCCGTGAAGAACTAAATAGCCTATTTTCCTATATCCTACTAATATCAATTGCCTCTATCAACATACAAATTGTCAGTTTGATTGCTGCAAGAGATTCGTAGATATTGAGAACCGTCTAAATATTTTGGATGGTCACCATGTTGGATTTTTATAATATAGGCCTTAGATTTATGTACTCATACATGAAGATTATTGTGTAGGTGTTTTATTCAAATTCAATCGCATGATTAGGACACAAGAAATAAAAGAGGGATTTTAAAATTTCGCACAGCCGCCATCTTGTGGTTATGAAAATAATTTAAATGAATTAGATGCCAGTCGATTAAAATTTCTAAAAGCATATACCGTATCAAGTTTCACTGCGCTCGGATGGTTAAAACGCAAGCAACGTCCATTTGAATATTTAAATTTCGCGTCGCCGCCATGTTGGATTTATGCTCGCCAGGTTATTGAACGTCCCATAGGTGAACTTTTGCTTATATCCTCTATACACTTAGAAAATTTCAGTTTGATTGCTGTAGTGGATAAGTAGATATTGAGAACCGTCTAAATACTTCAGATGGTCGCCATGTTCGATTTTAATATATGTAGGCCATAGAGTTATGTACTATTGCATGGTGATTATTGTGTATGTTCATTATGCAAATGTTGATTTCGATCGCATTGTTAGAACAAAAGAAATAACAACTTAATTTTCGAAATTCGCACAGCCGCCATCTTGAGGTTATATAAATAATTGAACTAAATTAGATACCAGTGCATTACAATGCGTATAAACATTTGCTTTACCAAGTTTCATTGCGTTTGGATCATTAAATCACGAGAAAAGTATATTTAAAACTTTCAAATTCGCTTGGTCGCCATGTTCGTTTTGTAGTTAACCGGTGTTTGAAAGTCTCACCGATGAACTTCCAGTAGTGCCCTTTATCTCCGTACAAAATGTCAGGGTGATACCGGTAATAGTTTCAAAGTTATAGAATGCCGGTGAAATATTACGCACAGCCGTCATCTTGAGGTTATGTAAACAATTGAACGAAGTTAGATGTCGGCGCATTGCAATGTGTGTAAACATTTACTGTACCAAGTTTCATTGCGTTTGGTTGGTTAAATCGCGAGAAACTTCTATTTAAAGTCGCAAATTCGCATGGCATCCATGTTGATTTTGTAGCTACCAGGTTTCTATAGTCTCATAGGTGAACTTCTAGACGTTCACTTTATCACAGTACAATATTCCAGGGTGATATGTGTAATAGTTTCGAAGATATTGAATGTTGGCGAAATAATTCGCACAGCCGCCATGTTGGATTGCTGAGACATAACAAAATTCGAAAGGCACGCTCGGGGTCGTCCGGAATAGTATAGTGAACTTACCGAGTTTCATTGAAATCGCTCCAGCCGTTTAGAAGTTATTAGGGGGGAAACACAAAAATCCTCTCTCTCACACACACACGCACGCACACACAGACACACGGACAAAAGGTGATCTCATAAGCCTATTTTTTTCATAAATGAAAATAGGCTAATATATATGTTCACCCATATTTTCAGACATAAAAATTTTATAGCCTAAGTGTAATAGATCTGATGATGGTCGCTTAATGATCGAAACTGATCATCCTAGTGTAGTTATTAATCTCTTGTATTTTTTTTTCTGGATTGGGGAATAACCCATCTCATTTGGGTACATTCGTGTTGACCGACTGAAAAGCATGAAATTTTCGTGAACTAAGGCATCACTGAAAATGGTTTCAAGCACCTTAAAGAAATTTCTCACCTATAGGTTGGCAAACCTGACAGGTCATCATAATCATCATCATCATCATAAACTACATGGTTTAGGCCAGTGGTTCTGAACCCGTAAAAGTCTGAGGACCACTCAGCCTGAAATTGAATCATGTACGGACCACACCTCACCTCCCCAAATTCACCGTAACAGTTGCACCCATCCTCAATAATACTTATTTTACAGATATTTCAATTCAAAACCTGATAGTCGTCGCCGCGAATACATTCGGACGATTCTCGTTCATCGCACATCGTTTTCGAAATTCCCATTTCTTGGACACTTTCTTTATACGTGCTGGAGGACCCATTTCTCCCGTGGACCACTCCGGAGGCACTCGCGGACCACCGGTTAATAACCACTGGTTTAGGCCATCAGGCCTATTCCGTCTCGAGATTTATTTGGCTCACCCTTCTCTTCTTTGGTCTACCAATTCTTCTTCTACCACTTTGTAGGTAAGAGTACGGTAGATTTGTGCAGGAAGCTAAGAAATTCCAAATCTTAATTTATACAAATGTTGGTACCAACATAGTCTGTGATTATAATGGTATTTATGTTCGACTCTAACTATTATGTGTCAGAAAACTGTATCATAATGAGGCTCATTATAACACTATTTTTCATTATGAAACAGTTTCTCCCACCAATCAGAGCTCAAGAAAAAGTTGTGTGACCAATTAGATAAGGATACCGTCGCGCATGCGCTCAAAATCCAACATGTCTATATAAATTACCGAAAGTGCACCGTCCATATGTTCGCGTAAATAAACTGGTGAATATGAGACAAGAAATAGCACTGTACCTTAATAACCCCAAAACCAATTTCTACACAGCGCGTGGTTTTTAAACGACTTTGGTGACAGTTTTACTGAATACTGGTAAACAATCTGAACATATGGTATTGAAGCACACACAGCGCATGCGTCGGTTATCCAAAGAGCTTGGAATGCAGAGATATACTACCCACCGCAGCATCCGATCACAACATTCTAGTGACTGAACAGATATTTATGAATATTTATGTTAAAACATATAATAAAGTTATAATTATCGTCGAACATAAACAGTCGTATGCAACTCGCCTATAATGGTAATTAAGACACTCGTATGGAAATTATAAAACTCGCATACGCTCGTTTTATAAAAATACTCGTGTCTTAATTATAGCCAGTATATGCTCATTGCATAATGTACTATTATAACGTTAGGTACACGTCAGGTCATTATGACAACCCATTGGTTCCAGTGCTTTCCAAACAGGGTATCGTGAGACTCGTCGTACTTATAAATTCAGGATAGAAAAAGAAAAAAGAATCTATGAGAAAAACGAAGTTAGCTTTCCTTTCTGATATTTTTATACTAGACTACTCAACAAAACGAATGCTGGTCTACAGACAAAATTGTTGATGTAAAGGACAAAGTCGGTGTATGGTTGAGATGTTGTTTGAGTCTTCAGTTTTTTGATTCGCTTTATACAGCTATCCATGCCTCCCTTTCTTGAACTAATCGTTTCATCTCTACATAGCTACCACACCCTATATCCGAGGCAATCTGTTTAACATATTCTAACCTTGGTCTACCCCTACAGTTCTTGTCCTAGACCCTTCCTTCCATAACTAAGCTTGCTATTCCTGGGTTTCTTAGTATGTGTCCTACCAACCTATCTCTTCTCTTCGTTAGCAGTCGCCAGAGACATCTCTCCTCTCCCACTCGTCTTAATACCTCTTTATTAGTTACCCTATCTACCCATCTGATCTTCATCATTCTCTTGTAACATCACATTTCAAACGCTTCAATTCTCCTCTTTTCTGCTGCACCAATATTCCAAGTTTCACTTCCATAGAGCGCCACGCTCCAGACAAAGGCTTTCAAAACTGACTTCCTAATTCCTAAATCTACATTCGATGTCAATAGATTCCTTTTTAGTAGAAATGCTTTCCATGCCTGAGCCAACCTACTTTTTATATCCTTTTTGCTTCGTCCATCACTGGTTATTTTGCTTCCTAAGTAACAGGAGTCTCCTACTTCCTTTAGTTTTTCACCTGCCAACTTGATGTCCATAGAGGTTTCTGATTTATTTCGGCTGTATTCCAATATTAGCCTACTTTCGATTTTTGCAAAAAATGAAAGTAGACTTATGAGATCAACACAGGGCGAACAATGTGTGTCTGTCTGTGTGTGTGTATGTGTGTGTGTGAGTCTGTCTGTCTGTGTGTGTGTGTGTGTGTGTGTATGTGTGTGTGTGAGTCTGTGTGTGTGTGTGTGTGTGTCTGTGTGTGTGTGAGTGTGTGTACTCTGAATGTCTGTCCCCCCCTATCAATTCGAACACGGTGAATGCGAATTGAACGAAATTTGGTACAATGGTAGCACTAGCAAAGGACACCTCAGTGTCATGTTTTATATCGCCGCCATCTTTACTAAAACTGAATGGCGGCCACTCAAACGTTCAAAACGTAAAATCAAATAACGACTAACCAAATCATCCGATCTCTACCAAATTTGGTAACAACATACCTTCGTATAGGATGCGTCTTGTGACCAAACTACAAGGTCGTCCACCATTCCATTTCAGGATGGCGGCCGTGCGAATTATGCAAACTTTATAATCCATATCATGGGACCCACCACTTCCGATTATCGAGCCGAGAATCGTTTTAACTGTTCTAAAGGAACAGGCACGTTCGAAATTAAAAGTTTATTTTGTAATACTATAGTGCAGACGTGATTTTAAAAAGCTGAGCCGATTCAGTAATAAGACAAGATGGCAGCGGATATCTTGTGCCTGACTTATGTTTCACTAATTTGAGTATTGCATGCAATATAGCGTACTGATACAAAATAAATAAACTTTGTATGAAATGCTTTATATATAAATAATATACTCCAGTGATGAAATCGTTTAGTATACATCATTATTTGCTAACAAGTTCTATGTAAGTCATTTTATATAGAAAGATATTCGTTGACACAATTAGCTCAGTGGTAGAGCGTTAGCCTATCGCTCAAATGCCTATGGTTCAAACCCGATCAGAGCTAGGTTTTTTGCTTGAAATGTTATATGTTTATTGTTTTGTAATGACTCAGATGTTTTAAAATTAAGCGTTATATTGTGCATATTATGGTGTAAAATATATATTTAATTAAAACATAATTCGCCAGCAGATTTACTCGAGACATCTAGCTGCCAAAAAGGTAACTGCACGCCGACCTACTTATTAACTTCCAGATTTTATTGAAAAGTTTCTTCTCCTGGCCGCTAGAATGCACTCGCTCTGTTAGGATTATATTGTTCGATATTTCACCACTAGATGTCACGACTAGTCTACGTGGGGCTCCATTGATTACTATACCATTGGCATTCTATGCGCATCGAATTTGAAGAATGACAAGATGATACTACGATACATTTTTACTTTTTATTTTAAAGGGTTTGTAACAGCCTATTTTGCGTTACTTGAAAATGTTATTTGAAGTAAAGAACAAAACGATTTCACATAGTAACTGAATTCAAGCCGTTGGTGTTAGTTCAGGTTATTAATTACTACTTTTATTTCAGGCAAATAGCAATCGAAAATATCCACATAGTTTGTATACACACGTCTCTGTAGGGTCATGGAAAGATTTGTTAATTCAATTAGGGTTGTGAAAGCCATGCACAACCAGACGTGTAAAGACATGCCTCAACTCAAAGTTGGATGTTGCCCACGGCAGGTCGTATATGTAATAATAATAATAATAATAATAATAATAATAATAATAATAATAATAATAATAATAATAATAATAATAATAATAATGTTATTGGTTTTACATCCCTTTTAACTACTGCTGCTTTTAGAGACACCGGGGTACCGGAATTTTGGCCCGAAGGGGATCATTAACGTGCCAGTAAATGTACTGACACGGCTCCCTCGCATTTGTGCACCCTCAAATGCCAGCTGACTGCGCCAGGATACGAACCTGCAAACTAGGGCCCAGCAAGCGAGAACGTTACCGCTGAGCCACGCAGCCAGTCCGGTCGATTATGTCTCCAGATCCATAACTGTCTTGATATACTTCTTATCTTTCTTTCTTCTATGATGGTAGCAGTTTTTATCTAGGTTGTGTCGTTTGGTAGAGGTATATCGTTTCTAAGGTCTTCAACAAAGAATAGTTGTATTATACTCTTTGATAATAACAACGAGTTATAACTATACTCATACATTTAGGAGAAAGTAGGCTATTGTTCTTTACTGAACATCTTGTTTTTATTTTACATTTATTAGTTTTCATCATAAATTCTTTCCTCAAAACTGAATACATACCACTCAAAAACTCATTCAAATCCGCAAGCGTGTTGGCCAAAATGACGATGTCATAAGAAAATCTCAGAGTAGAAATTATTTCTCCTTGAATCTACACTCCCACTTTACATGTTTCTCTAATTTCTTCCATTGCTTGTTCAATGTAAAGATTGAAAAGTATGGGTGATAAGTTGCAGCCTTGGGTTACACCTTTATGAATACCAGCCTCTCTCTCTTGTCCTTCAGCTCGAATGACTGCTGTCTGGTTTCTGTATAGATTGTAGATCACCCTCCTATCCCTGTACTTTATTCCATCGTTTTCAAAATATTGTACCCTTGCAAAGAAGTTTATGAGACTCAGTTTCGGGGGGTGTAACAGTACATTTCGTAAGTTGTTGTTAAAGCGCTTCATTAACATGCAGGGTAACACATAACAAAATAACATGCAGGAAGAAGTGAATACCAGGGTTATAACAAATGAATTTAATAACAGATCAACTATTTACAAATAAAAATAAACAAACAAGAACTCCCAAATGACTCTCAACTGAATAAATTACTTGCCAAAACTAGGCTTAATCTCAGGAGAGATTATAAATTGGACCAAATGTCCCAAATGACTTCAACGACATGTTGTACATGAGCGGCTGTTCTACATGCTTAACGATGAGTACAAATAAATGCGAGATTCGTCATCATCCGGTAAACCTTCAAAGGACGAATCTGCATTGTTTAGAGCTAGACAGACGCGGGGAACCAACTATACACTACTTAAATTAAACCGACACTTCCTACACTAAATAAACAACAAATAATTTCCGCTTGAAATTGGAATCAAGAACTGCCGTAGCAAAAACATTAATGCCTAAAATTAGGACTTTTCAAAATCAACACAAGTAAATTAACACGTGACCAACAAAAGAAATACACATATGACCGCCTGTCATTTTTACAAGTAAATACAACTACACCACACGGGTGTCACAACAGACAAACTAACATGACCTGAGTCAATAGAAAATCACTAGGCTCAAAGCCAACATTTACATCATTAAAACAATATTCCATTCATACGATATGCGATAATTCGTAACAGACATGGCGAACTCCCCAATTAATTACGGTCCAATGACCATCACAAAAGAACAGGTTTGCTAATGATAGCTTATAGGGGTCAGTCGGTCAACAGGACTGCCTAACAATGAGTCACCGAACCTAGACGGGCGCTAAGTGGAAATCTGCACATCTGTCAACCCACGTGTCAATAACCTCGACCTCCCGTGGCACGGGATCGAGTCTCGAAGAAGCGTGCCCCCAAAGCACAATATACGTGTGTGTGTCAGAATAAAATATCTCAGCATTTCCCCTAGGAAATCCAAGAAACAACACTGGACAAGGTACAGTAGCCTCCAAGGAGCGCTCTGCCTTTCCATAAAAAAATACCACAACAACAACAATATGAGGGTGGTAGCACCACCTACCCCTCATCACGAAGAATCAATACACACACCTGACACATGAACACACACAGAATCACACGTGTGGGTTTGACAGAAACCTGAAATAAATGACATAGATATTTTTCCACCAGCTTGCGCTTCCGTTCTAGTCCGTGACTAACAAACCTGAAAAGGACTCAAATAAATGCTAAAAAATTAGAAGTAAAGTGTTCTACAGTTACATCTTAATTTGATGCGCTCGGCAACCCTAGTATGAGTAATAACCTGTTCATAAAAACATCTTACAATATTTACCTCCCTTTCCTATAACAAAAATGAACTTTAATAAAGCGCCACTTATCGAATGTAACGAGTTTCGCATTCGCATGGATAAAATCAAATACACGCGCCGTGTACACTAAATATGACTCCAAAGAAAAATATACAACAAACAAATTTGGCCACGCGCCAACGTACATTTAAAGATGATAGTGTCAGCACAAAAAAAATCTATCACAAGAAAAAGAATGAATGAACTATTTACAAAGTTCCCGCGCCTTATCTAACTACATATTGAGTAAATCAACTTTTGTACATCACCGTCTCAGCTTGCAGAACATTAACCACCCTCCCGGTGCATTTCCCTACGGGAAATTTAGCTCTCCATCTTCGACGTCATTGTAGCAGTGATGCACATCAATCCATCACATGACCAAACGTCGGACATCTTGGCGAAGTTTCTTGGACAGAAATGTTCAATCTTAATAATATTGCCTAGCTATAATCGCTGTGAGCTACTATTTTCACTCACGAATATGTCCTAATGCGATTACTGATCGTAGACTTGCCCTATCTTAACATTTGCTTAACACACGCACAAATATCACTCAAAAAATATGATACACAGATTTACATAAAATTACACACTTCAAACTCATCGCCACGGGCTTGAAAACAAGTCTTAAACATGTCTATCTTGCAGTCCTTATCTCGCCTAGAGATCTCCACTGCTATACGTGAACCTTGCTCACTTGAGCACATAGTAAAATGTTAGTAAAGTACGCTCATTAGCCCTTGAAAATCGCGACGCAGAGTGACGTGAACCTTGCTCACCAGAGCTCAATAAAGTTGTCTTCCAAATAGCTTCTCACCGATCAATTTATTGGAAACTGACAGAATGAGGTAGAGTGGGGAGAATTTGTAAAAATAATCTGGAGTTTTCATCACACAAAATTGGGACTAGTATCAATCTTCATCATTTTATCCAAACGTCTCAATGCACTATTGCGGAATTAATTCGGATCGGCGGTTCTTTAGATACACGTTTTCGCGCGTTTTTCCAGGGTACGCAACTTACCGCGTGGCTTTGGCGTGGTCTCTTCTGATTGGGTGATTCAATCCTGGGTCAGTTGAAACTTTACTCATGACACTCCCTCAATGACTCCAATTTAGGTGCGCGCTGTTACAAAATTTGTCCTTGGACTCGGCTTAACCGGTCGTCTTCAGGAATAACTACCAAGCTTGCTTCTGTTGTAATCATTGCAACACACTACCTTGGCTCCCCCTTTGTCAATTTTAACATGTACTGCCTGGGCATCAGTAATAATAATAATAAAATCATGAATACTTATTCATCGATAGATTAATAAGGGTTCATTTATCCTCAGCAAGGTTTTGAAATTCGAAGCAAGTGATTGATTTGGATTTTAAAAACAATATCCACAGTAGTAAAGATAACATCTCTAAAGTACCTCACTCGTCTGCCTGTGTGTACATTCCACTGACCCAATTAGCGTGCGCGCTCCACGCTGCAATGTCATTCACACGTCTCGCCGGACCTCCCCTCTCTCTCTCTCGCACGATTACAAGTCCTGCCGGACCAGCTGTCTTGTTTACAAACAAAGCTCGCTCTACCCAGGTACTACATGGCCACGTATATTTGAGTGTTGGCTCTCAATAAAATTCTGCAATAATGATCTGCATTCATAGTCCTGATTATTCGTCAAATGGTTCCCTTCTGTAATACGGCTTGAGATTAGCGCTATTGAAGACAGATTTAGCGCCAGTGCGCAATTATTCAAGTCTGTAAGCATTGTTATCCAAATTCTTAATGATGCGGAACGGGCCAATAAATTTTGGACAGAACTTGGCAAATACTTTGTTTTTGGGATCAGATATCGGTGGTCTTCGAACAAGCACTAGTTCCTGTTCCTGTAATTCACAATGAAATTTCATTCCTCTGTATCTCCTCAGTCTTCGGTCCGCTTGATTCCTCATGTGCTCTCTTGTTCGCTGAATTCGCAGCTCATGTGCTAATAACGGATCCCTTGGGCATGGAATAACCTTGTCCCAAGATCTCTCAGGCAACCTGTTGTGGTGTACAACTAGTGGGACTTGACCTGTCGACTCGTGCTTTGTAGTGTTCATGCACATCTCAATATCTCCTACTTTGTCGACCCACTTATTATGATCATTAGGAATCATGACTCGGTAATACATGGCAACACAGCGAATCGTTCTCTCGCTCGGATTTCCACAAGGATGGCGAATGCTCGACAGAACATGCTTTATCCCTAGTCTATCTAGACCTTGCCTAAAAACATTGCTCGTAAAATAAGTACCATGGTCCGATAAGATGAATTCCGGCTTCCCAAGCATCGGAATGACTTTGTTCTGAATTCTGCTGAGGACTTGCTTTGATGTCGTCTTCTGGATTGGGAATAATACTACCATCTTGGAATACACATCGACACATACAAGAAGGTGTCGGCATCCTCGTTTTCCCTTTACTAGAGGGCCAAAACTGTCAATAGCGACCAGCTCGGATGGTTTTTGAGGTAATAATGGTTTTGGAGGTTGTTTCAACATGAAGTTATTTGGTTTAGTGCGCTGACACGCGTCACAAGTTCTGATTACTTCCACAATGGTGTATCGCATCTTAGGCCAAGTAAAAGTTTCCCTATTGTCGCTTCTGATTCGTCCGTGCCGATATGTGCTAGGCTTTCGTGGACATGCCACGTCAATCCTCTCTGTAATGATGCTGGAACTAGAATTCGCAATTTGGTGTGATCCTCATCCACGTACTTATGCAAAAAGTTATTCAAGTAGTGAAATTTCGCTTCCTTGGCACGGGCTTCTCGATATTCATGTGAATCTGGCTGTAGTTCCTTCTTGTAGAACTTAATCATCATCATCCATGGGTCCTTTTCTTTTTCCTTCTGAATTTCTTTCAGTTTGTCCAAAAATCCACGATCCTTAGGTGTTAGTGCTATGTGGTGAACATCCGCTGCTATCTCGTTCTCATCTTCAGGATTCCTGCTTAGAGCATCTGGTATGATGTTCATCCTTCCAGGGCAATGTTCTATGGTAATGTCGAACTGCTGTACGTAAATGGACCAACGCCTAACTTTTTCACTTGCCATCGTCGTCTTGAATAAGAACGTCAGTGCATGGTGGTTAGTTCTGACAACAATGGAATATCCGAAGATCATCTTGCGCCATCGTTGAAGTGAGTACAAAATCGCGAGCAACTCAAGCTCTGTCACAGTGTAGTTCCTCTCGTGCTTCCTTAATTTACGACTCGTAAATGCCAAATATGATCGTTTCCTGGGTTCATCAGCGTCCTCTTTGTACAGCATGGCACCGATTCCAATCAATGAAGCGTCTGCCTGAATTATAAATTTCTTCTCGAAGTCTGGATACCCTAGCTTCACACAATTCTCCAGTAGGACTTTCGTGGCTCTAAAGGACCTGTCGCACTCTTCATTCCATGACCATCGATTTGATTTCTTTAGCATCTCTTGCATCGGTGCTACTGTTTCCGTGTACCAAGGACAATTCTCCTTAAAGAAACCTGTCACTCACAAAAATGCTCTCACATGTTTTACTTTAGTTGGTGTGGGGAATTTCTTGATTGCGTCAATTTTCGCCGGATTAGATCTCACGCCTTCAACATCAATTATGTGACCCAAATACCGAATCTCGCTCTGGCAAAAGTGCGATTTCTTCAAATTAATTTTGAAATTCATGGTTCTCAAGTTGTCCAATAGTTTGTTTAGGTTTACCAAGTGTTCCTCCATTGTTTCTGATGCAATAAGTATGTCGTCAACATATCTCGTAGTGAAGCTCTTGACCTCCTCAGTCAGATTCCTGTCTAGTGCTCTTATCAATGCACATCCAGCTGTTTTTACACCAAAGGGCATGGGAGACCAGATATAGCTTTGGTTATCAAATAAAATCCCCGTCAATAGTTGGGATTTTTCCTAAAGTTCGAGATGGAGGAAACTGTTCGTTAGGTCGACGCTAGAATATATCTTCTTCCCACGGAAGCCCTTCAATACATCCTTGATCCTTGGTGCTTGGTCATGCTCAACTAGCAGTTTACTGTTTAAAGCCCGAGCGTCTAGGCATAATCTAATTTATCCATTTGGCTTGGCCACAGCCAATATTGCATTTAAGTATGGGGTTGCTGCTTTTCTTATCATGCCAGAATCTAATAAGTTACTAATAATGTCCTTCACCTGAGCAAAATATTTCTCTGGGATCGGGTACAATTTACTCTTAAATGGGGTCCAGTCGGTAACTTGTATGCCATACTGGAAATTTAAAACTTTTCCAGGAATCGTTTCGAAAGCTCCCTTATGATATCTCAAATTTTTTCTAATTTTCTTCTGTCAGGTTCCCCTACTATTGCCTCCTTAAGTCGCTCCTGAAGTAAAATTTCAAATTTGGACCCGCTAATTTCTTCTTTCGCCAAATGTACCCAAAGTTCCTGGGAAATATCTCGACTGTCAATTTCAACCACTGCTGTCTGGCTTACTCGTCCCTCCGTCAAGTTCTTATCTTCGATCGCCTCATTCGTGCATTCTTCAATGACCCAAGTATTCGCCTATCTCTCTAGTGGACTCTCTTCCATGTTCAGACCCACATGACTCAACCCCTCGACTTGTTTGAAACTCACAGTGTTATTATGTAAGTCAATTATAGCATGAAAATCACAGATGAAGTTGGCTCCCAGAATGACATTATAATTCATCTTTGGTATCACGATGAAAGTTTGCGAAAATGTGTGGTTTAATATCTCCAGGTCTAAATATGCTTGGTGCTTGCAAACTATGGTCTTGTCAGGAATGACCCCTCGGACTTTCATTAATGGTATAGGCATAATTGGAACGGTTTGTTTATTTCCAATTTCTTTCAACAATGCTTCCGTGACTAAGCTCACCTGTTTACCCGTGTCGATCAGGCACATCACTCTAATACCTCCAATACGTGCATAAATAATCGGTAATTGTCTGATTACATTGTCTCGGTCTTTCACCACTTCCTCCAGGCAATCGTCCGGGAATGCTACCCACTCTTCTATGTTTGCAACAATCAACTCCTCCCGTTTCCTGGTGTCCTCCGTTCTCGGGCTATCTGATTTTGGTTCAATCGTGATTTTTTTAAATCCTGGGATCCATTCATTGAGTTCCGCCGGTTGTCATCGCGTCTCTCCTGCTGCCGTAATAAGCTTTCCGCCCCCGCTCCTTAGTGATTATCTGGGCTTTGCCTATTCGCCATCGAACGCCCCCACTTCTCTTTCTCTGTTTCTTCGGCATTTAACTCGTCCAAATATTTCTGTGATTCAGCGTACCGCTCGTTCCAATCATTGCGATAGCCCCCTTGATTATCTTGCCGATAATTCCTTGTATTGTTCCACCTGCCGTCTCCGTTCCTTTAGTAACGTCTACCCTGCCTTGGATTTCCCCTCTAGTTGGTATACTCTCGCTGGTACTTCCACTGATTGTGATTGTTCTGATTATTATTATTAAAATTATCACGGCGATTCTGGAAGTTCCTATTGTTTTATGGTATTGGTTTCGGACATCGAACTCCTGCCGTCTGGGCGTAAATTGCGCTCCGGTAGACTGTGTCTTGGTTTGATTATTTTGATTGTGACTAGTTTGATGCCCTTGAATAACTTCAGCTGTGTTTACACACTCCATGTTCCGTCTCCCTGTCTGCGGACTGACCATACTCGCCTTATCCAAATGGCGGAGTATCTCCTCGGCCTGAACTGCGGTCTTGATATTACCGGCCACTAAAAACTGCTGAATATTCATTGGAAGCTGCTTCCCGATGGTTAAAACCATGTTTTCTTCTAAAGGCGGGTCGTCAAAATCACGGAATTTAACCAGCTGTTGGCTAAAGAACTCGGAAAACCTGGTGGGATGTGTACTGTGATATTTCCTGGTATATAAATCCATCCTCAACCCCTGCTGCAAATAAGGACTCCAGAACTTTCTCAAGAATGCCTCTCTAAACTGGGCCATGTCATTAAATGTGTATTTGAAACTCTGGAACCAAATTAAACTTGGGCCCTCCAAACATTTCTCAACCATCCGCAGCTGTTTTGCGGGACTGACGTGTTGATCGTTAAAGTAGTCATCCAGCTGACGTAAAATGCTTTAGGAGTGGATCCTGAGTTCTCCCTGAATTTATCGGATTTAAAGTCGTTCCCCCTAATTACTTGTATCACTTGGGCAGGTGCCAAGCCGGGTTGTGGAGTTGATGTCTCCCCTCTGTAGTGTTGGAATGTGTCGCACGTTATCTTTGGAGTCTGACCTCGGCCTGTATCCTCAGCCAGCTTCGAGCCCACCAGACTTCCAATACTTCCCTGTTTGCCTACTGTGTTTTCTGCAGAGAATAAAGTAGCGTTTCCTAAGGACCTTAACTCGTTCTTAATTATGAGATCTGTGTGTTCTTGGAGTTTGGACTTCATATTTTCCTCCAAAGCCTGCACTCTAGAATTGTACTCGCCTAGCCGCTTTAAGATCGTCAGCCTATCTCCTTTAGTTTCGTTCACCTGCTGATCCCAATCTTTCCGGATCCTGTTCTTCAAACTACTATTTTTTTCTTCGCTCCTTTCCTGGTTCTTCTCAAGCTCTTCTCGTATTTGCTCTTGTATCGACTGCTGGGTTTTAACTAATTGTTCTCCTATCTCTTGTATCTGCTCTTGGTTTTTAGTTAATTGGTCTTCCAAGTTTTCCTGATTTTTATTTAGCTGGTCTTCTAGGTTTTCACGCAAGTGCATCCGTTCCTTTTCCGTTTTTATTTCAAGCTTGTCGAGTTCCTTTATTAATTCGAGTTCATTATTATCGACTGAATTAATCTGCTCCTGTATGTTTTCGTTCTTGGCATCTAGTCTCTCAAATCGCCCCTGTAATTCATCCTGCGTGCTTTTTATTCCAGCCGTGTTGTTTACGCATGCTGACTCAATCTGTTTTAATTTTTCGGCTACCATTTCATCTAATTGTACAAGTTTATTGTCGAATTTAGATTCCAGCTTCTTAATCTCTCCTAGTTGCTTTGAGTTATTTTCCGCTACCTCACCTGCCAGTTTCTCTAATTCTCTAGCACTCTGGTTTATGTCATGGGTGATCTTTTCTAACTGCACTGTTTGTATTGTTGCCTGCTCAGATAGTTTATGGTTTAATTCATTCAACTGTTTATTATTATTATTATTATTCTCCCGCAACTCGTGTAACTGTTTATCGGTATCCAATTTCTGGACCTGCAATTGGACCGTAATGTTACTGTTGACATCCTGTAACTGTTTGTCACTGTGCTCCCGTAACTCGTGTAACTGTTTATCACTGTCTAATTTCTGAGTTTGCAATTGCGTAGTTATGTCATTTAATTGTTTATCACTGTCTAATTTCTGGGTTTGCAATTGCACCGTAATGTTACTGTTCATGTCCTGTACCTGTTCTTCCGTTTTTGCAGACATTTGCATAGACATCTGCTCTAACAACACTTTGATTTCTTCGATGCTAGCCATCGCACAACACACAAATATATACTCAGAGAAAAACAGGGTCATGCACTGGGATTTCAGTCATACACACGCACACATGTCTTGATATTTAAATACTACTGATTCTAATTTAATAAAATTTTCAGTAATCAAAATTTTACTGAATCAAGACTCTTATTTCCAAACAACAAAATAACTCCCTTGTGATCTGCTTTTAAATTCCTAACCAACAGAATTTACGAACAACACCAATTAACCGAAGTTAATTAAATGTAACAATATGGCAACATCTTCCTGCTTTGACTGAGTTCAATAATATGCAAATTTTCTAATTTTATGCCGGGCGCCAGAACAAGTTAACAACAAATGCAATATCAACTTCTAACCTTGTTGAATATTTCTAACTTTAAGAACTCAGTGATTTTACTAATGCACATGGCAGTACAACATCGCCTCAATTTACTGAATTTACACTTGCCCGCCTGACCTGGCATTATTTCTCAGCGAAATAAGTATGAGATCAGCAAAGCAACAACAACATCCCCACGTTGGGCGCCATTTTTGATATATGAAGCCTTGCAAAGAAGCTTATGAGACTCAGTTTCGGGGGGTGTAACAGTCCATTTCGTAAGTTGTTGTTAAAGCGCTTCATTAACATGCAGGGTAACACATAACAAAATAACATGCAGGAAGAAGTGAATACCAGGGTTATAACAAATGAATTTAATAACAGATCAACTATTTACAAATAAAAATAAACAAACAAGAACTCCCAAATTACTCCCAACTGAATAAATTACTTGCCAAAAGTAGGCTTAATCTCAGGAGAGATTATAAATTGGACCAAATGTCCCAAATGACTTCAACGACATGTTGTACGCGTGCGGCTATTCTACATGCTTAACGATGAGTACAAATAAATGCGAGATTCGTCATCATCCGGTAAACCTTCAAAGGACGAATCTGCATTGTTTAGAGCTAGACAGACGCGGGGAAAAAACTATACACTACTTAAATTAAACCGACACTTCCTACACTAAATAAACAACAAATAATTTCCGCTTGAAATTGGAATCAAGAACTGCCGTAGCAAAAACATTAATGCCTAAAATTAGGACTTTTCAAAATCAACACAAGTAAATTAACACGTGACCAACAAAAGAAATACACATATGACCGCCTGTCATTTTTACAAGTAAATACAACTACACCACACGGGTGTCACAACAGACAAACTAACATGACCTGAGTCAATAGAAAATCACTAGGCTCAAAGCCAACATTTACATCATTAAAACAATATTCCATTCATACGATATGCGATAATTCGTAACAGACATGGCGAACTCCCCAATTAATTACGGTCCAATGACCATCACAAAAGAACAGGTTTGCTAATGATAGCTTATAGGGGTCAGTCGGTCAACAGGACTGCCTAACAATGAGTCACCGAACCTAGACGGGCGCTAAGTGGAAATCTGCACATCTGTCAACCCACGTGTCAATAACCTCGACCTCCCGTGGCACGGGATCGATTCTCGGAGAAGCGTGCTCCCAAAGCACAATATACGTGTGTGTGTCAGAATAAAATATCTCAGCATTTCCCCTAGGAAATCCAAGAAACAACACTGGACAAGGTACAGTAGCCTCCAAGGAGCGCCCTGCCTTTCCATCAAAAAAAAAATACCACAACAACAACAATATGAGGGCGGTAGCACCACCTACCCCTCATCACGAAGAATCAATACACACACCCGACACATAAACACACACAGAATCACACGTGTGGGTTTGACAGAAACTTGAAATAAATGACATAGATATTTTTCCACCAGCTTGCGCTTCCGTTCTAGTCCGTGACTAACAAACCTGAAAAGGACTCAAATAAATGCTAAAAAATTAGAACTAAAGTGTTCTACAGTTACATCTTAATTTGTTGCGCTCGGCAACCCTAGTATGAGTAATAACCTGTTCATAAAAACATCTTACAATATTTACCTCCCTTTCCTATAACAAAAATGAACTTTAATAAAGCGCCACTTATCGAATGCAACGAGTTTCGCATTCGCATGGATAAAATCAAATACACGCACCGTGTACACTAAATATGACTCCTAAGAAAAATATACAACAAACAAATTTGGCCACGCGCCAACGTACATTTAAAGATGATAGTGTCAGCACAAAAAAACTTAACACAAGAAAAAGAATGAATGAACTATTTACAAAGTTCCCGCGCCTTATCTAACTACATATTGAGTAAATCAATTTTTGTACATCACCGTCTCAGCTTGCAGAACATTAACCTCCGTCCCGGTGCATTTCCCTACGGGAAATTAAGCTCTCCATCGTCGACGTCGTTGTAGCAGCGATGCACATCAATCCATCACATGACCAAACGTCGGACATCTTGGCGAAGTTTCTTGGACAGAAATGTTCAATCTTAATAATATTGCCTAGCTATAATCGCTGTGAGCTACTACTTTCACTCACGAATATGTTCTAATGCGATTACTGATCGTAGACTTGCCCTATCTTAGCATTTGCTTAACACACGCACAAATATCACTCAAAAAATATGATACACAGATTTACATAAAATTGCACACTTCAAACTCATCGCCACTGGCTTGAAAACAAGTCTTAAACATGTCTATCTTGCAGTCCTTATCTCGCCTAGAGATCTCCACTGCTATACGTGAACCTTGCTCACCTGAGCACATAGTAAAATGTTAGCAAAGTACGCTCATTAGCGCTTGAAAATCGTGACGCAGAGTGACGTGAACCCTGCTCACCAGAGCTCAATAAAGTTGTCTTCCAAACAGCTTCTCACCGATCAATTTATTGGAAACTGACAGAATGAGGTAGAGTGGGGAGAATTTGTAAAAATAATCTGGAGTTTTCATCACACAAAATTGGGACTAGTATCAATCTTCATCATTTTATCCAAACGTCTCAGTGCACTATTGCGGAATTAATTCGGATCGGCGGTTCTTTAGATACACGTTTTCGCGCGTTTTTCCAGGTTACGCAACTTACCGCGTGGCTTTGGCGTGGTCTCTTCTGATTGGGTGATTCAATCCTGGGTCGGTTGAAACTTTACTCATGACACTCCCTCAATGACTCCAATTTAGGAGCGCGCTGTTAAAAAAATTGTCCTTGAACTCGGCTTAACCGGTCGTCTTCAGGAATAACTACCAAGCTTGCTTCTGTTGTAATCATTGCAACACACTACCTTGACTCCCCCTTTGTCAATTTTAACATGTACTGCCTGGTCATCAGTAATAATAATAATAAAATCATGAATACTTACTCATCGATCGATTAATAAGGGTTCAATATCAAACAATTCAGTCCAATCAACGTTATCAAAAGCCTTTTCTACGTCTACAAATGCCATGAACGTTGTCTTATCTTTCCTTATTCTACCTTCCAAAATCAGCCTAATACTTAGTACAGCTTCCCTTGTTCTTACATTTCTCCTGAAACCGAACTGGTCATCACCCAACTCCCCTTCTATATGGCTTTCAATCCTCTTGTAAATTATTCTAGACGGGACCTTTGAAGCATGAGTAATCAAGCTGAGATAAAGATATGAAAGTAATTTTGAGATGTTTCCAATGCCATCTAAATGTTCGATGAGTGACAAAATAGAACCACTGGTTCAAATTCTTTTAATGCAACTGAAATAGAGGCTGGATGGATATTTTCCAACACTAAATGCAAGTTCACAGCTAGCTGTCGTTGACGGTAGAAGATGGTAGCAAAAGTAGGAATGACTTGAAATTGATCGTCTGCAGTCCTTACTTGAACAACAGATAACACACACTAATACAGACATCACAATTAACACAGGTTATCAGACTGATTCTACACACGCCAGAAAGTACATGGGGCGTTGTAGCAGCCCCTAAACTGACTTACTTACTTACTTAATTCCTGCCGCTCCTTCCGGAGCATAGGGCCTTGGCAAAATTTCTCCACGCAGTACGGTTCCTGGCCATTCTCTTCACTTGACTCCAGTTCATGTCCACCTCTGCAATTTCATTTTCGATCGTCCTCTTCCATGTCTTCTTAGGTCGACCTCGCTTCCTGGCGCCTTGAGGATTCCAGTCTAGCGCCGCCTTCTCAATAGCTCCGTCCGGCTTCCTTAGTGTGTGACCAATCCAGCGCCATTTCCTCTCCTTGATCTGGATGCTAATCGGTTGTTGATTGGTGATGGTCCAAAGATCTTCATTTGAGATTATGTCCGGCCACCTCACATTCATGATGCGACGCAGACATCTGTTAATGAACACCTGTAGCTGGTTGTTGATCGGTTTTGTGACTTTCCATGTTTCACAGCCGTAGAGAAGAATCGACTTTACGTTGCTATTGAAAAGGCGGAGTTTGGTCTTCCTGGAAATGTTTCTATTTCTCCAGATGGGGTAGAGCTGGACAAAGGCACCATTTGCCTTCCTGATACGGCTTCGAACATCTTCCTCTGCTCCCCCATCATTTGTGACTATACTTCCAAGGTAGAGGAATGACTCAACTCACTCAATGTCCTTTCCGTTGACTGTCAAACTAGTCGTGATGTCAGAATTTATCCTCATCTCTTTGGTCTTGTTGGTGTTGATCATCAGTCCTGCACGTTCTGCTTCTCTCTGCAACCTCCCCAGCTTAGCTTCTATGTCTCGGTATCGTTGTGCCATAAGACAGATGTCGTCTGCGAAATCCAGATCTTCAAGCCTGTCATTTATACCCCACTGAATACCCCTCTTCCGTCCTCCCATTACCTTCTTCATCACACTATCCAGGACCAACAGGAACAGAGTGGGGGAAAGGACACACCCCTGTCTCACTCCGGAACTGACCTTTATCTTTTCTGTTAATTTGCCTTCGTGAAGAACCTGGCACTCATACCCTTCGTACATCTCTTCCATGATTCTGATGATCTTTGTTGGAATTTTATATTCCTCGAGGGTCTTCCACATGATTCTTTGATTTACGGAGTCGAAGGCTTTCTCGAAGTCAACAAATGTGAGGTAAAGGGTATTCCGCCACTCCACACACTGCTCCAGAATGATTCGGAGGGTGTTGATGAGATCCACACAGCTGCGATGTTGTCGAAATCCAGCCTGTTCCTTCCGAAGCCTTTTTTCTACGCAGTCTTTTATACGATTCAGGATGACTCTCGCCGGCACTTTGCTTGGAATGGACAGCAAGGTGATACCCCTCCAGTTGTTACAGTTTGTGGTGTCCCCTTTCTTCGGCAACTTGACTATCAACCCCTTCTTCCAGTCGGTTGGTATTTTCTCCTCCTTCCAGATCTTCTCCAACAGCGGGTGCAGCAGATCAATCGTAATATCCAGGTCTGCTTTCAGTACTTCCGCTGGGATATTATCCAGACCTGGTGCCTTCCCGCATTTCATCTGCTTCAACGCTGTCCGTATTTCGCCCCGAGTTGGGGAGTCGAGGCTGATGCTTGGGTCACTTTCTGCTTTCTCTTCATCTTCTCCTCGCTGCTTACTTTCTGGTCCTCTATCTCTATTAAGAACCTCCGCAAAGTGTTCTCTCCATCTTGTCAGCTGCTGTTCACACGTCGTGAGGATCTCGCCCGTCTTGCTCTTCACAGGCCTAGTTTTATTAAAACCTTTCTTCGAAAGCATCTTTGTGATGCCATAGAGCTCCTTAACGTCCCCCCTTCTTGCCGCTTCTTCTGCTTTCTCCGCCTGCTCATCAATCCACCTCCCATGATCCTTCCGTACACTCCTCTTTACCTCCCTGTTTGCTGTTGAATACTTTGCTTGTGTGAGAGCCTTCTGCTGCCTAGTCTTGCAGGTGTTGAGCTTGGCCTTAATCTCCTTCCTATAATTTATCTTGTCCCAGGTCTGATCGGATATCCATTCTTTCCGCAGGTAGTTCTTGTACCCGAGCTGCATCTCACTGGTTTCCACGAAGACATTCTTTACCTCGCTCCACACAGTCTCCACGTCCTTCTCTGTCTCGGAGTCCAACACCTGGAATTTATTTCTGAGCTCCAGTTTAAATTGGTCAAATCTCTGCTGGTTCTTAAGCTTGCCCACATCAAACTTGTTGTGCCGAGTGTTAAACTTTCGGCGGACTGCGACGATCTTCATGCGGAAGTTAGCAACCACAAGATGATGGTCACTTCCAACGTCCGCTCCTCTCTTGTTCCTAACATCTCCAAGCTTCTTCTGAACCTCCTGCTCACCGCGATGTGATCAATTTGATTTTCTGTGACTTGATCAGGAGACACCCAGGGGACCTTGTGGCCTATGAGGAAATACCGTGCCACCCATCACCAAATCCTGACTGGCGCAATATTCCGTAAATTTCTCCCCATTGTCATTCATCTCCCCAAGGCCATGTTTACCCATGATCTGCTCCAACCCCTCATTGTTTGAGCCCACCTTCGCGTTGAAGTCTCCCATAACAATGAGAATGTCCTTCTTACTTGTTTGTCTTGTGACATCTCGCAGCATTTGGTAGAATTCTTCCTTCTTCTCTGGCTCCGACTGTTCTGTAGGCGCATAGCATTGGATGATGATCACATTCCTGATCTTTGTCTTGAACCTAGCAAACATGAGCCTACTAGAAATTGGCTTCCACTCCATAAGGTTTCTCTTTGCATTTCTGTTGAGCAGAAACCCCACTCCATCCCTGTGTTCTTCATCATCACCCCCAGAATAGAGAAATGTAATTCCATCTGTTGTCTGTATTTCACCAAATCCTGGCCACCTCACTTCACTCAATCCTAGGATATCCAGCCCATAGTTCTTCATCTCCCGTGTCACTTGTTTCAGTCTGGTTTTCTCCATCAAGGTCCTCACATTCCAGAAACCGATTTTTGTAGTCCTCTTCATGCCAAAAGTCGTCATCAGGTTATCCGTCCGGTTTTGTAATTTCGCTTCAGTTTCCGTAATCAGTTTATTTAAGAGGAGCGAGTGATTAACCCACTGCCTCCGAGTGCCTTGGAGGGGCTGCCACCTTAAGCCTGAGGCACCAGGCTGATTTTCTGTCAGGGTTTCTTCCCTTAGCCTTTGAAGAACCAACTCCAAACTACAAGGCAGCAGTTGTTTCACCAGAGCCCCGTTAGCCGTAATTTCTTCAGGGTTCCTGTAGGGCCTTCACAGCTACCGTAGCGGTCTTGAGGCACACAAAGTCCCCACTGTACTTCACCCCTACAGGCAATCCCCTACTTAATTACGTTGCCCATCTCCCACGACGAGGACGAGGGGTTGGATTTGTGGGAGACCCCCTAAACTGAGGAACCAACCAATCAGATGTAAGTTTTCGTAGCTGTGTACATATCAGATTATCAGATATCAGTTTAAACAACGAAGACTTAATCACAACCAGTTTAATTTTAATCAGTTGATATTTTTAGCCTACTTTTCACATATTGCAAAAATGTTGAAAAAGTAGACTTATGAGATCGATTTGGGCAAATGTCTGTCTGTCTGTCCTTCTGTCTGTCTGTCTGTCTGTCTGTCTGGCTGACTGAGTGTGTCCCCCCCCTATCAACTCCTAAACGGCTGCAGCAATCGAATCCAAATTTGGTATGAGTAAAGATTTATACCTGAATATCTCAAGCCCATATTTGAAAATGATGTCAGTGCTACCAATTGCTGAAAAACCGCAATTGAAATTTGAGCTCCATGTTGGATATCATGGAAGGTATGCATGGGAACTATTCCAAAATTGGCACACATATAGACAATGATATTTCAGTTTTAATATCCTGGAGGCCATGCATGCCAGTGTTGCCAAAATAATTGTCAGCCTGCTGAAAATTCCAATTTTTAAATGCATACAACATCTACAATATCAATTGGATTTCAACCAAATTTCGTATGTAATATGTGTACATAAACAGATATGACTTAGCGTATTATTAAAAGCTATCAGGGCTGCCAACTATTAATAAATGTTCTCTCTCTATTTTCTTATCCAAATACCAATATATCAGAAAGTATGCAAGCCGACAGCTTTAAACTTTGCACACGAATAGTACCTGACATTCTAGATTAATTTGGAGTAACTATTGTACGTCAGTGCTGCCAACATGACTCTAAGCCTGCTGATAGGTCCAATTTTAAAATACATGAATTTTCTATACTAACGAATGGATTTCATCCAAAATTGGCACAAAAATAGATCATAATATTTCAGATTATGTCTGGCCAACACATGCATGACATTGTTGCCAACAATGCTCAGAGTGGCCTGTGTTGCCGCTTATCTGTTAGCGTCTTGTAGAGATGGCGGTATGCCACATGGGCTGGCTCTGGAAAGCTGCGGCAAATGCAAATGCTTTCCATTTGAAGGGGAATGTAGAAATATATATCTTTAATTTAAAGCAAACAGCATGAAAATCGGCCCGGCAGAAATCGCTGGCGGCCTGTAGATAAAATGCATAATTGTCGTATATGAGCGAATAGCATTATGAGCAAGATAATTTCATGAAATAAAATACTAATAAATGTTGAATTATAGAAAACGATAGTGATGGCACATACCTTTCATCAAAATCACATTTCATAAAAATCGGTCCAGCAAACAGTGGGTCAAAATCGAAATCTAGGGGGACAAAATTATTTTTACGTTTTAATCATGAATTTAGAGTGAAAGCAAGGTATATAAATTGTTTCATTCATAATAAACATCAGTTAAGACTTTTTAAGCTACGTCTACACATGCAAGATGTTGTCTATCACTAGGAATTGGATAGATCATTCAGTTATCTCTTCAGAACAATTTTCTACCCCTAATTTACTTTTAGCAAAGTCACAATGTTCCACTTTCGACAAAATCGTAGAACCCAGTGATTCAAACAGTTGTAAACGTGAGATTCCTGGTTGCGTGGCATCTTCTAAAATGTAAAATAACTAAGTAAGTTGCAAAAAGATGCAAAAATCTTATAACAGACGTAAACTACAAGACTTTATCTACATTTTAACATTAAGTAGAAAGTGACGCAGAGTGACGCGACATGCTAAAAATCTAAGTGAAAATATAATTTTAAAAGTAATAGTTAAATATTATATAATGCAAATATAGCTAAAATTACGTAACAATTACGCCCATTAATAACTGAAACACGTTACAAAGATTATACCTTCAGCTGCACGTTCCATCTTAAAGCATCACACTAACCACAAAGACAACCAAACCACAGCCCCGAACATTCACCCTCCCATTCTGACTGGTCGATCAGTGGTGACAGATTTACAACAAGATGCGTTTATATCCCAGAATATTGAGCGGCAATTATATGAGAATGCTGTAGAAGTAATACATTTTGATTTTTAAATTATGAAAATAAATA
Organism: Meconema thalassinum; assembly: GCA_946902985.2. Classification (NCBI taxonomy): domain Eukaryota; kingdom Metazoa; phylum Arthropoda; class Insecta; order Orthoptera; family Tettigoniidae; genus Meconema; species Meconema thalassinum. The sequence goes on along the minus strand of OX336397.1, from coordinate 103,330,311 downwards.
ATTTTGTCCTCCTAGATTTCGATTTTGACACACTGTGCAGCGGGGAGTTGTTGGCGATTTACAGAAGGAAACGGCTTGTGTTTGAGTCGTCCAGTTGCAAAACTCGTTTAATCCACTTGTGAATAAGAATCATTTTCATGAGAAACGTTTCTCTGGACTTTGCCCCGCGTATCTTTTGTGTTTGTTGTTTTCTACTTTTAGCTTTGTGTTTTTGGTTTTTGGTTTTATGTTTGCTTTGTGTTTTGCTTTTTAATTTTATTTTTAGCTTTATGTTTCTTGTTTTTGTTTTGTTTTCTGCTTTTTCTTTTACATTTTGCTTTTTCTTTCGTCTATTTCGTTTTGGTTTGGTGTTTTTTATGCTTGTTTTTTTTTTTAATTTTGCTTTTTGATTTGTGTTACTTTTGTTTTGTTTTCTGCTTTTGCTTTCGTGTTAGAATTTCGCTTTTGGCTTCGTGTTTCTTGTTATTGGTTCTGTGTTTGTTTTCTGGAAAATCAAAATAAAACAAAATAAAAAAAACAAAAGAAAACGAAAGAAAAAAATAAAATCAAAAGAAAACAAAATAAAACAAAATAATCATAACAAAATAAAAACAAAATTAAACAAAAAATAAAACAAAAGAAATAAAACAAAACAATTTAAAACAAAATAAAACAAAACAAAATAAAAAACAAAAAAATACAGTTAAACAAAATAAACAACATAAAATAGAGTAAAATAAAATAATTAAATAAATAATTTGACGATATGATCCTTATTCACCAGTGGACTAAACGAGTTTTGCAACTGGACGATTCAAATATAGATTCTCCTCCTGTGTTGCTCAACTGGAGAGACATCCCACACAAAGGTTTGACTTGGTAGTGAGGTATTAACATGTTCCTATTGTAGCACTGTGCATTATATCCCCTGTATTAACATGAAGCATTGTGCGCAGGTTACAGTGTATTACTTGATCTTCCCTGTGACAGTCACATAGATCAAGCATGCAGTCATATTGTCCTACAGCTTCCTAGTGCTCGTCGTCAGACTAACAGAGTAATTCATAAGTACGAGTAATTAGCCGATTAACTATTGGGTAGTCCAGACGTTCAAAGGATTTCACGTCTAGTATAAGCCCTTAAATCATTGTGATCCAATCTGTTTGAGTATGAATCGAAACTTACTTTATGTTCGACGATGTCGAAATGTAAATATTATATGTCAGGAAATTGTATCATAATGAGGGTCATTATACGAGGCACGTCCAGAAAGTAAGCTCCGTTTGGTAATTAAATTAAATTGTGTACAGATACAGAAAAAATATTATATGCACAACATTCTACACCTCTTAAACTACCTTTTCACATAACTGCCGAACTTTTGCAGGCATTTGTCATAGCGTGGCACAAGTTTTTGGATACCTCTTCATAGAAGTTTGCCGCCGACCCGTAAACGAGAGTGAAGACTCCTCTTAAGATATCCTACTGTTTGGTCACTACTGTTAGGCAAATTGCGTGCTTACCAGGAGAACTGCGTATGTTTAGGAGTTCTCCTGACCACATACGCAATTTGCCTAACAGTGATGGCCAAACAGTAGGATATCTTAAGGGGAGTCTTCACTCTCGTTTACGGGTCGGCGGCAAACTTCTATGAAGAGGTATCCAAAAACTTGTGCCACGCTATGACAAATGCCTGCAAAAGTTCGGCAGTTATGTGAAAAGGTAGTTTAAGAGGTGTAGAATGTTGTGCAATAAATATTTTTTCTGTATCTGTACACAATTTAATTTAATTACCAAACGGAGCTTACTTTCTGGACGTGCATCGTATTACTATTATTCATTATTAAACAGTTTCTCCAGCCAATCAGAGCTCATTCATTGACCAATTAGGTAAGGATAGCTTCGCGCATGCGCTCAAAATCCAATATGTATGACATGAATTACATGATTTGGAAGTTCAAATTGGTTATCGGATCAACCATTGTAGTTACAATCCCAAACACAAAGACAAAATCAGCACGAACCTTTACGGTAACAAGAAAATACTATGACATATGCAAGAAATTTATGAATCTACGTCCTGAAGTTAGCAACACAGCATCCTTCTGCATAAATTGCCGACATGGAAAGTGCACCGTCCCATATGTTCGCGTAAATAAACTGGCAAATATGAGACAAGAAATATCACTGTACCTTAATATCCCCAACTCCACTTTCTACACAGCCCATTGCTTTCAAACGACTTCGGTGACAATATTAGTGAATGCTAGTTCTGATCGGCACTAGACATCATGCAGGCTGTAAACAATAACATTGCCAAGCAAAGTAAATGGTCTCTGCTTTCGAAATTCTTTGACCCACGCATGCGCTCTGTTCAGTCAGCAAACCACCCAGCGCGCTCTGTTCACTAACTGAAGTTACTGAATCCCACAGATGTTTATGAATATTTATGTTAAAACATATAGTCTGATAAAGTTATAATTATCGTCGAACATAAACAGTCGTATGCAACTCGCCTATAATGGTAATCAAGACACTCGTATGGAAATTATGAAACTCGCTTCGCTCATTTTATAAACATACTCGTGTTTCCATTATTGCCATTAATGGCTAGTTGCATAATGTACTATTTAGTTCGACACCACGAGTCCGTAATATCTCGCGACCGATAGGGGAACGGGTAAGTAAATGAAAATTCACAGCCTGCTTCCAGTCGACCGACCGGGTCAGGGAATGGAATGAATGAAGCCCCCATCTAGCGGCGAGGATATGAATTGTGCCGGCTGCCGAAGCCTGTCGCACTCCCCTGGGGCAATGATTAAATGAATGACAGATGAAATGAAATGATAGTGGAGAGTGTTGCTGAAATGCAATTTGTGACAGGGAAAACCGAAGTACCCGGAGAAAAACCTGACTGCCTCCACTTTGTCCAGCACAAATCTCACATGGATTGACCAGGATTTGAACCATGGACCCAGCGGTGAAAGGCCGGCGTGCTGCCGCCTAAGCCACGGAGGTTTAAGCGAACTAGTAAGTAATATGTTCTTATAGCAACATATATTGTTGGCGTAGTTGGTAGCATGCTGCACTGCTGTGCCCAAGATAGCGGGTTCAAATACGGTCAAAATCGTCGAATTTTTTAAGTGCGTTAAAATACTTCAGTATGCCTTCCTTCGGAGGGGAAGTAAAGCCGGCGATCCCATGTCATAGATTTATGGCATGTAAAACACCCTTCCACAGACTAAAATTGTGTGAAGCTAAATTGCTAGGTTAGATATCGTTGGAACGCTCTATCAAATTTCCAACGTTCAACACTAGGTATCACTGACATCTGCCAGTTAAAGTTGGAACTACTTGAAATTACACGGAACTTGTAGCTCACCCTATGGGTGTCCGCTTGAAGCAGCTACGGCCTCTGGCGAGCCGAACATGTCCTCGGACACACCCGGCACAGTAAGCCATACGATCAATAAATATTTAAATAAATATGGTGCAGATGTCTACTGTATTTTTTTTGTTACCTTTAGTATTGTTTTTTTTTGGTTCCGTTTTTATCTTTTGGTTTCATTTATCTTTTTTTAGTATAGTTTCATTTTGTTATTGTTCTCAATATTTATATTTTAACTAGCAGGTACCCGCGGCTTCGCTCGCGATCAAGTCAATGGGAACGAAGCAATTGTACACCTGCTGTTAAGTGTGTGCGATTGCGCTTTGTTAATAGAAATTGCGAATATTGTTTGAAGAGGGAACTGCACTCTTGCACACTGGAATGGCAAATCTATCGGAATATGGGGAATCAAAAGTATTTTTCCTTACCTATAGTAAAATATCTCTGACCTTGGCCGTTGATGTACATTATGCACTCTCTTCCAGTGTTACATCCCAGGGATTGAAATTCTCCAACAACCCTTTTGCCTCACATGCCTCTCTAAGTAATTAAAATTCCCAACTGTTGTTGTTTGAGTCTTCAGTTTCTTGACTGGACTGATGCAGCCCTCCATGACTCCCTCTCCTGAGCTAATCGTTTCATCTCTATATCGCTACCACACCCTACATCGGAGGCAATCTGTTTTACCCTGGTCTACCCTACAGTTATTGTCCTTAACCCTCCCATCCATAACTAAGCTTGCTATTTCTGGGTGTCTTAATATGTGTCGTACCAACCTATATCTTCTCTTCAATAGCAGTCGCCAGAAACATCTCTCCACTCCCACTCGTCTTAATAGCTCTTTATTTGTTACCCCATCTACCCATCTGATCATCATCATTCTCCTGTAACACCACATTACAAACGCTTCAATTCTCCTCTTTTCTGCTGCACCATTAGACCAAGTTTCACTTCCTTATAGTGTCACGCTCCAGACAAAAGCTTTCAAAAATTACTTCCTAATATCTAAATGTATATTCGATGTCAACAGATTCCTTTTCTGTAGAAATGATGTCCTTGCCTGAGCCAACCTCTTTGCTTCGTCCATCACTGGCTATTTTTCTTCCTAAGTAACAGAAGTCTCCTACTTCCCGTAGCGTTTCACCTGCCAATTTGATGTGCATAGAGGTTTCTGATTTATTTTGGCTGCATTCCAATAATTTTGCTTTACATTTATTGATTTCCATCATGAATTATTTCCTCAAGACGGAGTCCATACCATTCAAAAACTCATTCAATTCCTCTGGCGTATCGGTCAAGATGACGATCTCATCAGCAAATCTCTAAGATGAAATTATTTCTCTTTGAATCTTCGCTCCCACTTAAAATTTTTCTCCAACTACCTGTTTATTTTGTTTTTAGAGATCTTTGAAATGCGTTGCCCTCGCACATGGTGTAGATGCATTGTCAAAATAAAACATTCCATGTTACGAACATGGGCCGCATAACCTGCACCGAAAGCCTATTCTGAACAGCAGTTCCTTGAACTCAGATTTGCCAACATGTTATTGTATCTTTCCATGTGGTATATCTCTGTACCTCAACACACAGAAGAGTGCTTTAAAAATCATGTCTTGTGTAAATTTTGGAAAAGGTAGTGAGTGTGGTTTTTGCCGGAGTGGATACTCGCTCGTAGAAATTCTTTTCAGTAAAATAGACTGGTTCACAATTTTGTAAGTGCACATTGAGGTATGTGACGGCGGGATGCCTTAAGTGTTACGGACACGGCAATAGCCACCACAGAGCTTCGTTGCTACTGAAATAACGACCAGACTGTTATTTTTACTTAACTATACGGGATTTGTGAGCCCAGTGTTTATGAAATTGAACGTAGCTATATCGCTACCTTTATTTAGTAGCTGCTACTGTAAAACTTTCTTCAGCTATTCCCAATTAATTGGGGTCGCCGTAGCCAGCCAGGCTCATTTCGGTTTTGGGCGGGGATTTAAGGCCGGATGCTCTTCCTGACGCCACGTGATTTTCCAGGTGAAAATTCCACCCCGCTGTCACCGGGATTCGAACCTTGGCCGTCCTGGTGAAAGGCGAGAAGCTAAGCCACTGCGCCATCACGCTTCCCTAGAAGCCGCTACTGTAGTGTTTACAAATTAAAGGTAGTATTAGAAGGCGCTTTCCCTATTTTTTTTACCCCTGGCACTACAGACCATGAAGGGCCTAGGCCTATCATGCGACCGCTTCCCAGCCATTTGGCCTGCAGATATTGTGGTGACGCGTGGTCAGTGTACCGTGTCCCCTCGGCCGTTAGTCTTGTTCTTCGTGACCAGGGCGCTGCCTCGCTATCAGACAGCTACTCAATTGTCCTCACGAAGCTGAGTGCACTCCGTTGCAGTCCTCAAGTCAGTGTCTAAAATCTCTGATGGAGCCAAGAATCGAACCCGGGGCCTCCGGATGAGAGGCAGGCGCGTTACCCTGTTCTTATTGTGTTCATATATATCTTGAAAAAGATAACAAATTGATTGGCTTTGCCTCCTACAGGGATATGTATATAAAATCGGATGTCATACCGTGAGGTTCAGTTGCCATGGAAACGGACTTGCCATTATTTCATCAGTTTATCAGAGTAAAGATAGTTTTCTGCGAATATCTTTGAAACGGTTGGTTTTAGGGCCTTAAAATGTGGTTTTCGGTGTCCCGTAGGGACCTACCGAGTATTGTTCCTTGCATCGAGGGGCGTAAAATGAGCTTTGTCCGGTCTTTTTGCGACAACTTCGATATTTTGTCCCGGTTGAGTATTTTTGGTGACTTTTCAGTTAAGTTGCCTGTTCCACGGGAACAATGATTTATTTCCGGATGAAAGGATGCCTATATGTTATCCCAGGGTATAAGCTGTCTCCATTTCAAATTTCATCCAAATCCGTCCAGCCGTTTTAGTGTCAAGAGGTAACAAACTAACACACACACAGACATTCACAATTATAATATATATAGGGATATAGGGATATAGGGATAGGGATATAGGGATTATGCTTTGATTAGCATCGCTTGTTTACTTTTTAGAATTGTTTTATTTTGGTATTGCTCTTATATTTTTGTTCTATTTAACCTTCGTTTTGTTTTAATTCGTTTAAAAAATTGCCTCAAATTGGTTATTTTGTATTTTGTTTCATTTTTGAAATTTTTGTGTATTTTTTGAACCCTCGTGCTTGCAGTTGTCTTACGTTCAGTTTCTATTTTTTTTAAATTCATGTTTTGTTTTATTTTAGTTTTTAAATGTTGTTTCATTTGAGTCTTCTAGTCTTTTGTATTATTATTGGTTTTAGTTCAATGTATAGATTCTCGATTTTTCAAATAGATAGGCTACTCATGTACTAGGAGCAATTGATAAATCGTGGAATACAAAACAACTGTTAAATTTGTGTTTCATTTAAGGAGTACAACAGCATGATTTTGACCAAAATATTAATCGTACGGTTCCAATAATGATTGATCATTTATTTTTTGAAAGTAATCACTGCTCGAGAGATAATGAAAAAGGGTCAGCACACGCTCCACATCGATCATTGCATGAAGGGAAATATACGACCCCTACAACACAGGCCACACAATCTACCATTGTGTATGATGGTACTGAGGCAGTTTGAGGGTTGCAGCACAATATTAAACCCCGCTGCTGCAGAGAATCTTCCAATTAGCCCTGTAAAGGAAGCCTGTGAGTGACAGCTGATCCTGTTGACGACATCCCTTTTGTCTTCTGTTAATGCGCTCTTCTTGACGTCAATGGGACTCAGTACTGGAGGAATAATATTGTATTGTGGATGATATCTGTTAAAATGTTAAGCGTAACTCATAACTTTTTATACTTCACATATTTATCAAATGAGTCGTCCAGTTGCAAAACTCGTTTAATGCACTTGTGAATAAGAATCATTTTCATGAGAAACGTTTCTCTGGCCTTGGCCTCACGTATCTTTTGTGTTTCTTGTTTTCTACTATTTTCCTTTTAGCTTTGTGTTTTTGGTTTTGTGTTTGCTTTTGAACTTTACTTTTTGCTTTTCTTTCTCGGTTTTATTTTGCGTTTGATTTCAACTTTTCCTCTTTTTAAATTTTGCTTTTTGCTTCGTGTTCTTTGTTTTTCGTATTGTCTTTGTTTTCTGGAAAATCAAAATAAAACAAAAAATATATAACAAAATAAACAAAACAAAATGAAATAAAACAAAATTAACAAAACAAAATAAAAACAAAAAATATATAAAACAAAATAAAAAACAAAACAATTTAAAACAAAATAAAACGAAATCAAATAAAACATAATAAAATAAACAAAACAAAATCAAAATAAAATAAAACAAAATAAAATAAAACAAAATAAAATTAAAAAACAAAATCAAAATAAAATTAAACGAAACACAATCAAAATAAAAAAAAAAAAATTAAACAAAACAAAATTTAAAAAACAAAATAAAATAAAGTAAAATTTACTAATCAAATAAATAATTTTACGACATGATTCTAATTCACATTAAACGAGTTCTGCAACTGGACGACTCAAATGGTAATAGTATTCAGTTTTCTTAAAAAGTCACTAAAATACAGAATTGCAATCTCGATTTGAATCCAAAATTCCTGCCTTTTCAGGCAAGCGCGTTTATTGACAACACTCCGATTGTAACTAACCACACCTCCTCGGTCACCTATGATCGTTAAGTCCGTTTTTTTCAAGCTTATAAACTGCGTTTGAAATGTGGTGTTACATGAGAATGATGATGAACAGATGGGTAGAAAGAGAAACGAATGAAGAGATATTAAGACGAATGGGACAGGAGGGATGTTGGTTGGTAGGACACATACAGGCGGCTTTGGTGGAGTAGTTGGTAGCATGTTGAGCTTCTATGGCCAAGGTCATGGGTTCAACCCCGGCCGAAGTCGTCAGATTCCTTAAGAGGGTTAAAATCCCTTAAAAGCTTTAAAAAACCGACAGTAGTGGCTACGCTGGCTAAAGCCAGTGGTTTCCCAATTTCAACACCAGGCAAATACTGGGACGGTACCTTCTGACAGGCCACGGCCGCTTCCTTCCACATCCTTCTCCAATTTCATTCACCTTAATCAATTCCATCTCTCATCCCGACGCGCAGGTCGCCCACGGGCGTCGAATAGAAAGACCTGCACTAGGTCTCTATGGAGACCACACGAGAAAAAAAAGCTTCAAAAAGCGTTAAAAATCCCTCAGTATGCCTTCCTTTGGAGGGAAAGTAAAGCTGGCGGTCCCATGTCATAGATTTATGGCATGAAAAAGAACCTTCCACTAACTACACTTATGGAAGCTAAAATGTGTAAGTTATTTGATAACGCAATATTAGTTCCAACGTTGGTTCCTCAGTTTAGGGGCTGCGACAACGCGGTCATTTAGCCCCGTGTACTTTGGGTGTGTGTAGAATCTGTCTGATAACCAGTGTTAATTGTGATGTCTGTATCAGCGTGTGTTATCTGTTTTCAATTAAAGTAAGCACTGCAGTCATTGAATTTTCAAGTAGTTTCTACTTTTGCCACCAAAAGGCCACCGTCAACGACTACTAGTTCAGAGCTTGGTTACTAGATGCCACCACAGTCGGCTCCTAGCGAAGAACGTTGAGACATAAGAGCGTTAGTCAAATGTAACCTATAATTAACTTCACACAAGTGTAATTAGTGGAAGGTTCTTTAACATGCCATAAATCTATGACATGGGACCGCCGGCTTTACGTCCCGTCCGAAGGAAGGCATACTGAGGGATTTTTAACGATTTCGTGTTTGAACGCGTGATCTTGGGCATAGAAGCACTTTGTTTGTAATCCTTTCTACCCATCTGACCTTCATCATTCTCCTGTATCACCACATTTCAAACGCTTCAATTCTCCTCTTTTCTGCTTTACCAATAGTCCAAGTTTCACTTCCATAGAGCACCTCGCTCCAGGCAAAGGCTTTCAAAAATGACTTCCTAATACCTAAATCTATATTCGATGTCAACAGATTCCTTTTTTAGAAATGCTTTCCTTGCCTGAACTACTTTTTATATCCTCTTTGCTTCGTCCATCACTGGTTATTTTGCTTCCTAAGTAACAGAAGTCTCCTACTTCCTTTAAATTTTCACCTGCCAATTTGATGTCCATAGAGGCTTCTGATTTATTTCGGATGCGGTAATTGATAAGAATGTTTTTTAGTGTTAAGCTTTTCAACCACCTGTTTTCCTTGATATTTAAATCTATATCGGTCGATGAAGGGGTCAAAACAATTATGATCATTTATTAAAATAAAGGTATTGATTAAGCGGAACTTCTGCCACAATTATTACTAATTAGTTCATCAATACGGAACCAGCATGAAGATTTCAAATACTAAAATCCCTAAATGTAAGCAAGAAGAACGAAGTTCCTTTCTTATATTCTTGAAAACTGTGGATCTACCTTCAATTCCATTTTATCCATTTCCTACCAAAGTTAGCACTTAACTTTCCTTTGATCGTATTCTAATTGAATTTCTTGGAAGAAGCATCCCACACTCATTATTAATACCTTTTCAAGTTCGTGAGCACTTGAGCTCATCTGGAAGATGCTTGGTGGCTTTGATCTTCCCCGCTACAGGTGGGGATGCTGTGATTCTCCAGCAAGCTTTGTGCTTCAGATACAAACCGTCATATCACTCGACATTTCATTAATTTTCTTCCTCTTTGATCTTGATTTTCTGCATTTAATCCCTCAGTGTACCCCGCAGGGGCTCACGACTAGTGGGACGTGGTTTGGCGACCACGGGACCCCAGTTGTGTCCGGCATTGCTTCCACTTACTTGTGCCTGGCTCCTCTCTGTCTTCTTTCCTATCGATCTCCCTTGGTCAACTCTTGTTGTTTTCCGACCCCGACGGTATTAGGGTATCTGAGGCCTGGGGAGTCTTTCACTTTCCCGCCTTAATAGGCTCTTATCTTATCTTTTCTGATCCCTCTTTCTTCGAGGGGTCAAACCTCTTCTGTTCTCTGCATATCTCCTGCCTTCTGCTCAAGGCCCTTAAGGAGGCAGGGTGTGTGTTGCCCCACCACTTCTAGTGCACCCTTGGATAGTGCTACACCCTCAAGGGCTCACGGTGGGTGAGTTCGGGAGTTAGCGATCCCGAGGGATTCCTGAGTTAGGTCCGGTATTTCCCCCTTTTTCCTTTTCCTCTGGGGCAGACACTCTCCTCTTTCCCTTTCATATCTGCCTTTCATGGCTCTCCTTCCTTCAAAGTCCCTCAATACTCATTCTTCGTGGGTTGAGGGCATTTCGTTTTCTCCTATCCATTATTTCCCTTATTCTCCTTTTGTTTTCCTTTTCTTCTTCTAGTATGTAAGTGTGTAGATAGTTCTAGTTTTAGTTACATTACATTCTCATGTTTCACTGTCGCCCAAAGCATTAGGGGTCAATAAACTAGATGTTAGACCCCTTAAAACAACAATATCATCATCATCAACCGTCAGTGTAGCCTGGCGCGTTGAGGCCGGCATTACGACTATAAGAAAGAGTTGGAAGTAGTAAGATTGAAGGTTCAAATCCTGCCAGTCGGACTGGATACGAACACACTTCCCTACCCAATAGCGATTAGTGTACACCGCTCGATTAGTTTGACCACGTGACTGTTGCCACATCCAGATAGGCCTACTCTCGTTGAAGGTGCCCTTTTTAACGATTTGTACTCATATGATTAATTATTAAAGGGCTCCGCTTTCTTACGATTTAAAACTCTTTACCTTGGTTGTTTTGCAATGTTGTTGTTATTGTTTGAGTCTTCAATTTTCAGACAGGTTTTATGCAGCCTGCCTTGCCTCCCTGTCCTGATCTCTACATAGCTGCCACACCCTACATCCGAGGCAATCAGTTTAACATATTCTTACCTTGGTCACCCCTAAAGTTTCCATCCTCGTTTTACACTTATCGAAGAAACCACTTCGAGGAAGGCTGAGATGGGAATCGAACCCACCTATTCTCAATTTATCCCTCACGTGTCTGAATGGACCCCATTCCTGCCCTCTGACCAGCATTAAATTACTTGGTTAGCTGGGAATCGAACCCGGGTCTCTGTGATGGCAGACAAGGTTACTAACTAATACGGAATGAGGTGGCACAAATAATAGAAGCTATTTTATCCACAGCCGTATTGTTCACAAACAGCTACTAACTGTGGATCAGTCATCCCCTACATTCGCTGCACAAACATGGTTGTGGGAAATGAAATGCGTGACTGAATTCAGAGCGAACTCTGTCGCTAGCCACGTGGGCCGTATCTCCAGAGAACAAACAACTGGTCAGGCCACATTAGAAGGTTGTTAATTAAACGAGAGAGGAAAACGTGCTGCAAAGATGTGAGGATACTGCGTAATAGCAAAGAGCAAACAGCCAAAGAGTAAAGCTTTCAAACATACCTCGTGTTCCGAAGATATTAGGATACAGCGTGTTAGCAAAGAACAAACAGTCAAAGAGTAATGCTTTTAAACATAACTCGTTTTCCAAAGATATTCTATAACAACGTGGTAGAAAAGAGCAAACAACCAAATAGTAAAGCTTTTACATAAATCGTGTTCCAAAGATATTAGGATACAGTACAAAACTTCAATGGTTTTAAGCATATTTTAATGGGTTTTAAAGAGCTAAATGCTTTTTAATTTAAATTTATAGACAGTGCGTGGAATTGCTAACTATTGTGCAATAACCGTCTTCGAGGGATTTTTCTTGTCATACTCTAGCTATCTAAGCTGACTTTAAAACATGAAATTTAGTACTTCTTGTACAAAATAAATGGGAATACTTTCTCACACCGAGGGATTCATGTTAATTAACCGCTGTCTATAAAACTTAGTTTTCCACCGCGGGACCTCTCTTGCCCCATTTAACTGTCATCATTTCTGGAACTTTCTACGTAAACCAATCTTTCTAATAGTCAAGAAACCTAGTATTTCCTACACCAAATAAGGGAATACGCTACCCCACCGAGAGATTACTACTGCATCAATTAACTGTTGTTGCAATTCTGGAACTATTTTGTGCATCTTAAAACTTGTACAACGCAAGTAACATGTTAAAATTTAAATAAGTGATCTCCATAACTGCAATAAATTTTCGCTTCATAAACTTTCTGTGCTGCAATAGTGAACTTTTCCAATCCATCAATAGACTTTAGTGCAAAACAGTGCCCGTTCAACTATCAACAGCGCCGCGTTCGTTAGAGCAATAAATCTGGCCAATTTCCAATTTCCAATTTCCCTTTTCCCAAATACCTTTTACTAACCACAATTAAATTAAACTATTGGATTCTTTTTTTACGAGGCTTAGCCCAAAGAGGCTCCCTCCCATCTTGTCGGATTTCTCAAATATTCACTCTGTATAAATATAAGACGTTGTAGAAACTTCTCTGTAATTTTCTTTTCTTATCCTGCTAGCTCAGGAATTGTCAACTTTCAAAGTATAAATGTATATAATTTCTTCTCTTCAAGCTTCGTTATTACGATCTGTACATTTTGCATGTCTCGGTTAGTAACTTTCAAATAGCGGTAATTTCCGCTTGTAATTTTTTCTTCCTTTCCTTTTACAATCAAGAATTCAATATATTTTTTCATAGCCTTTTCGATTATCATAAAAGGCATTCTAAAAGTGCCTGGGTCGTAACTAATCAAATTACCAAAGTTAAAATTGCTTATAATTGTTGTTACAAACGTTAAAATTCTTAATCGTAAGCACCCTTTTTAAAAATCTTCGAAACTTGTACACTATTGTTTGTGAATTGTAAACTTATTACTAGCTCTAAGACCTTGGCATTTTATAACCAACTAAATTATTATTCTTATTTCAAACTAAGATCAAAACCCAAGTATTGTTATTTAGTTTACCGTTTACAATTTGTTAAATAAATTATTTGTTTTCCTTTGTTCTTCATCCTTCCCGTCAGAATCAACATTAGGCAGGACCTTCTCTTCCCTGATTCTTCCTCTAAGCTTAAGCCCGCTTTACTAAAACGTAAAATTCCTCAAACAATAAAGTCTTTACTGCTTGTTGCATTTAAACTAAAACTTCAAGTAACAACGATTTTAAAGTTTCTCTTGGGTTTCATAGCTAATTCTAACAAGCCATTGAGACAAGTACAGCTAGCTCCGCAAGCTTCCTACTTGAGAGATTTCCTCTCTGACTTATGGTTTGTTTTCAAGATTTAAGTTTTGTTTGAGTTAGGTTTGAGGTCTTCCTCTGTTCTAAACTTCTATTCATCATCTTGCTGGGTAAAAGCTTAGTTTTCCTTAAGTGCAACAATTGGTATTTGTGTAAAATTTTCACAAAAAATAAACAAAATTATTTCTAAAAGTATTAAAGCTACTTTATCGCTTCTCACCCTGGAAACATTCGGTTGTCTTGCCAGAGATCCAATAGTACCCAAAAATAAAATTATCATAGGACATTTAAATCTTTCCAACATTCTTGAATGCATAATAAAAACTAACCTTTCTGAAGTGAAAGTTAGTACGTTCATTCCTTTTGACTTACTTTGTCTTGCCAGACTACCACCTGTCCCCATAGTACAGGAATATTGGCTCGAGAGGGAAAGTGCACTTCCCAAGCGCTTGCAGGCAACCTCTATTCATGCTGCGCTCTCCGCTTGCCTTGTGCGGGTCCCCACTAAAGTTAGGTTCCTCCTAGGTTTAGCGCAGCGAAATTTCCTTCTATATATTAACTTACTTAAGTTTTTGTGGTGGATTCTCATCCTATCTACTGTACCCACCCCCTCGGGTTCACTACCAATGCTTGTATCTATGCCGAAACCTATCTCCTTTTCTCTCTTATCATCTTCCCTTAGGTAGTGTTAATCCTCAGTAAAAAAACTACCAAGAGGCTTGTTGCCTTGGTAACCATATAGGCTGACAAAAATCATGACATGCATGTCTTACGTTGTCGGTATGTTAAAGAACCTATTTGAATTAAGTAGTCCGTGTTCATAATGGCAAAATTAATCTCGGGATTTTCCGCCAACACAAAAAGTTCCTCCTTTCTCCACTAGAAAGCGCTATAGTGCCAAGGAGCTTAGATATCTAACCTCCTTGTCTTTCATAGTGCTCTACGGAGCGATAAAATTCCACATGAAAACTGCCCTCTGGGCGTCAATTACAATGCTTGCACCCGGCTCCCCAGGCCATACGATAGTATTATTATTATTATTATTATTATTAATAATATTAATCATTAGAGTGCTATCGACGAAGTGGTTCGTCACTACGGGCGTGCCGTTTTAGTTCCACATTCCAGTTGATTGAGGCGATGCTATTTGATAGTTGACCTACCTGCTCTTTGGTGATTGTCCTACTGTATTCGCTTCGCGGCTTTAATCTCTATGGTGATGCGAATTACGCTATTCATTTGTTCAAAGATAACGGAATGTTTCACATCTGTGCACTGCAATGGCTGACAACAGACCAACTAGTAGTTCGAGTAGTGGTGATTCGAAACGTTTACTGTACCAAGAAAGGGGCATAGGGGATATATCCCTATATAACTCTGATATCTCACCCGTATTTACGTGTCCGGGAGACACAATAAAGTCTTCCTTTCCAGAAATCTGCAGCTCTTATCCCTCGGTCTGATGCCAACCTAAAGTCTTCCTAGCTGCAGGTGTCATTCTGATCTTGGCTCGTGAGCAGGAGTTGTGGAGTTTGAATTTCTCCACAGTCACATCTTGGATCTTCTGCATAACCTCACTTCACAAGGTTGTTACGACACTTAGGCACTCCTGGTCTCATCCGGTTTAAGGACTTCCAGGTGGTATAAGGCAAATGACTACCACTGCTCAGTTCTCCTTTACTGGTAAACCCCTCTGGTACTATTTATTTCCAGAGTGACACAAGCCGGAAGTCTGATTTGGTATGGAGGGGTCTCTCTCTCTACTCGTTTAGTCGATTCTCACTCTCCGTGACCCCATGAACTAGACTACGCCAATTTATTCTGTCCAGTACTGCCTCTCGAAGATTTTCCAAGCTGGAATTTAGTGCTTCTGTGATGCCATTCATCCATCTCATTCTTTGCCTCCCTCTTCTCCTTGTGCCTTCTATCTTCCCCAGCATTAAGGTCTTCTCTAATGAATTATGTCTTCTCATGATGTGTCCAAAGTAGCTCAGTTTTTGTTTCTGGATTAAGCCCTCCAAGGAACACACTGGTTTAATTTGCTGTAAAACTGACTTATTGGTTCTCTTCGCCGTCCATGGAACTCAAAGAACTTTTATCCAACACCATAATTCGAAGGAATCTATTCTACGGCGTTCAGCTTTTCTTATGGTCCAGGTCTCACATCCGTACATCACAACTGGAAAAACCATAGCCCGTACTATACGGATATTTTTTTGTTAAGGTTAGGTCTCTACTCCTTAAGATATTGTCCAGATTTGAAAATGCCTGTCTACAATTAGCGATCGTCTTTTGATCTCATGACTGCAGTCACCATCGGCAGAAATCTGTGAGCCAAGATAGTTAAAAACAGAGACTATCTCCATTTTTTCTCTTCCTACTTGCCATGAATTGACAGTTGTAGTTGTCATAATTTTTGTTTTCTTGAAATTCAACATTAGTCCAGCCTTTGAACTTTCCTCTTTCACTTTCAGTAAGAGATTTTTTAAATCTTCTTCAGTTTCAGCCGTATCTCAGGTTGTTTATATTTAACCCAGCTATTTTGATTCCTGTTTCTTCTTCATCCAACCCCATATTCCTCATAATGTGTTCTGCATACAGATTGAAAAGGTAAGGTGACAATATACAGCCTTGCTGTACTCCTTTTTGAATCTTAACCCATTTAGTTGTTCCATATATGGTTCTCACTGTAGCTTCTTGATCAGAGTATAAGTTCCGCATGAGGTTAATGATATGTTCTGGTACTCCCATGTATTTTAGTACTTTCCATAACTCATTATGATCAACACAGTCAAAAGCTTTAGCATAATCAATAAAACAAAAATATACATCTTTTTGGAATTCTCTTGCCTTCTCCATTATCCATCGTACGTTGGCGATTTGATCTCTGGTCCCTCTTCCTTTACGAAATCCAGCTTGTTCTTCAAGTAGCTCTCGGTCTACATACTGGCGTAGTCTATTTTGTAGGATTTTAATCATGACTTTGCTAGCATGTGAGATACGTGCTATTGTTCGGTGATTCGTGCATTCGTTAGAATTTCCCTTCTTAGGAATTGGGATGAATACTGAACTTTTCCAGTCTTTTGGTCATTGTTGTGTTTTCCATATTTGCTGACATATGGAATGTAAAATTTTCACTGCACTATCTCCAACTTCTTTGAACATTTCTATTGGAATTCCATCATGTCCACTTGCTTTGTTTTTAGCAATATTCTCGAGGGCCCATTTGACTTCAGTTTCCAAAATATCTGGTTCTGGTTCGAAGGGCACATGAACTTCATTATCCATAATACATGGTTCTTTCTTATACAGATCTACATATTCAATCCATCTTTCCTTAATGTCCTCTGCTTCTGTTAGATCTTTGCCATTTTTATCTTTTACCGTCCCAAATTTTGCCTGAAAATTTCCTTTAATATCCCTAATTTTCTTGTAAATTTCCCTCGTCTTTCCCATTCTGTTACCTTCCTCAACTTCCTTACATTGATTAGTTATAAAAATATTCTTATCTCTTCTAGCTAATCTTCTAAACTCTGCATTAAACTCAAACATTGCTGATCTATCCCCTTTACTTTTTGCATTCCTTCGTTCTTCTGCAATTTGCAGTGCCTCACCCGATAACTATTTGGCCTTCTTCTTATTCTTCTCCTTGGGAATGTATTTTTCTGCTTCCTGCTTAACAGCAGCAGATACTTCTTTCCACAACTCTTCAGGGGTTTTGTCTCCAATCTGCATTGTATTAAATCTGTTCCTGACTTCTACTGTATAATCACAAGGAATTCTTCCCAGGTCAAATCTGTATGATGCGGCAATTCTAGCCGTTTTCCTCAACTTCAACCGGAATTTTGCAACTAATAATTCATGATCTGATCCGCAGTCAGCGCCTGGTCTTGTTGTAGTAGATTTAATAGCACTTTCCAGCTACTATTACAAATTATGTAATCAATTTGATTCCGGTATTGGCCATATGGTGAAGTCCAATTGTATAGACGTCTTTTGGGTAACTGGAATAGTGTGTTGGTAATAATCAGTGAATTATCTAGGCAGAATTCTAGGAGTCTCTGTCCTGCTTGATTTGTTGTACCAAGACCAAATTGTCCTGTTACACCATCTACTATTTGATTTCCCACTTTAGCATTCCAATCTCCAACTATGAACACGATATCCTTGTTTGGTGTCGACCGTAGTAGTTCTTGCAAATCTTCATAAAATTGGTCAACTACGTCCTCTTCAGCATCAATGGTTGGTGCATAAACTTGAATGACTGTAACATTTAGAGGTTGACCTTGAAATCTGATGGATATCATTCTATCATTTTTATAGTTGCAACCCATCACAGTTTTACCTACTCTGTTACTAGCTATGAAGGCTACTCCATTACTTTTGTTGTTGTCTTGTCCAGAAAAGTATACTGTGTAGTCATCTGAAATAAACTCTCCCATTCCAGACCACCTCATTTCACTTAATCCCAATATGTCGATGCCGATTCTCTCCATTTCTCTTTTGACTACATCTAGTTTTCCTTGATACATGGATCTCACATTCCATGTTCCTAAACAGTACTGTTCCTTGCAGCATTGCACTCTTCTTAAAGCCCCTCTCAACCTAGTTCCCCCCGGAGATCCGAACGGGGAACTTGAAACTCCGGAACATTTTAAATTGAGCAAAGCCATGGGGTTTTCTTGGGATATTTAATGTGGTGGTTTCCCGTTGCCTTCCACATTCTGATGCCGTTGACCAATCATGGTTCCTCCGTCTTCAGGGGTAATTTCTCATCCCTAGGACAAGAGAGTGCCCTAATCTTCTACCCGCTCATCCGCCTTCCAAGGAAACCGTTGGCACTTGGTAGAGGAGGACCTCTTATACCGGAGGTCACTCGGTCGTCAGAGCCTCGTCAGTCTTAAGCAGGGTGCACCACGAGCAGGTGAGGTTGGCATTTGAGTAGGAGTTCTGTCAACATCCTACTTTTCTATTAATAAAACTCTTCTTGGATCTGACGTGAAGAGTGGTCACCTTGTGGTTGAACATAGAATGTCTGGGATCTGTCTCAAGCCTTTGTCTCTATTTCTCTGCTGCCACCTCGCGTCGAATAGCTGGAGGTGCAATGCCAGCGAGAAGGTATAGATCTTCTGTACTGGAGTAGGTCTCAGACATCCAGAGAAATTACGTGTGGACTCGTTAAGAGCTATGTCCATCTGCTTGGTATGGGCAGATGCTCCCCAAACTGATGATCCATACTCTCCCGCTGCGAAGCAAAGTCCCAAAGTTGTTGAACGTAGAACCTGAGGGTTCGCTCCTCATGTTGAACCTATCAACTTCCAGATTAAGATATTCCTTGAGCTGATCTTGCACTTCAATTCTCTACAATGTATCCTGAAGCTCAGGGTACGATCAAGCTTGATTCCCAAACATCGAGGCGTTTCACAGCTTTCGAGTGTCATCACCCGTAGTGAAAGGCCGTTTAACCTGTCACTACATAAGGCAGTCTTTACCTACATCCAGTTCAACTATCCCCGCGGAAATAATTTTGCGGGTGCACCCCTGAAGAAAACTTATTTGAGAACATGGGTGTAAAATGTAACCCAATGTAATATAGGAACCAATGGAATTGATTTAGGGCCTTGGTGTAGAATGGCGCTAACAAGGGAAGTATCAAGTAAGACAGATCGAAACCTATCTTGTAACTTTGTGGATGCAATCGTTGTTCTATAAGGGGCGTTCAAAAAGTAATGAGCCGGAGGCTGGAATGCGCAAACCGGTGACGACGTCGGCTAATCGTGGCGTGTGTAACGAGGTGTGGTTCTGACCAGAGTGTGGAAGGTCACAGCCCGTCGCTAGAGGGCACGCGTCCACGTCACGTGACGATACAAAGCGAGCAGCAGCATGCATCAATCGTCCAAAGCTGCCAGTCGCATTGCAAACAGTGACATGGAGGCGTCAATCGAAGAGCAAAGAGGTGTTGTTCGGTTTCTGACAACGGAAGGAGTAGGGGGAACGGACATTCATCGCCGAATGTCACAAGTGTACGGCGAACACTGCATGTACCTTGCAAGGATCAAGGCGTGGCACAAGCGCTTCAGGGAAGGACGGGTGTCGTTAGCCGATGATATCCGGTCTGGGGCACCCCCCTGCATTACAGATGACAACGTCCAGCTGGTTGATGCACTCATTACCCAGGACCGCCAAGTGACAGTGAACGCCATATTCGCCGTAGTCGCTCCACGACAATGCACGACCTCATACGGCCAACACAGTCACGGAACTCCTTCAGAAATTCAAATGGGAGGTTCTCGGCCACCCTCCATACAGTCCAGACCTCTCTCCCTGTGATTACGCCATGTTTGGTCCCCTGAAAAGGGCTCTGCGGGGCCAACGATTCACCTCGGACGCCGACGTCAAGCTGTACTGTGCCCGTTTAGACCGGAGTCCGCACGACCACATATGCATTTTACCAAGAATCAGTCAGCACGAGAGTCAAAATATCCCGGGGCGCCAGATGGGTTAAAGCTAATCGCAAAAACGACATCAAATGAAAAAATGCTTTACTGATTTTTGGCTCAATGCAACAATAAGGATAGAAGGAGATTCAACTGGGCATAAGACATCATGTAAAATTATCTCATTTTATTCTGAAGTTAAAATTGACTGCAAAATAAAAATGCTCAAAGCGGCATCATTCACGTGTGGCGACCCACATTACTATTTACACAATGTACAGAAATTTTCCAACACATTGGACAATTATCTTTGGAAACACAAGTCTGAATATCAGTCCTGTAGACTGTGTTCCAAAACTATATCCATTATTTATGATTAAATCCAGTTCAAATTTAATTGTCTTTACTGGAAATACCGTAGTTCACTGTTTGAATTTTTACATAATATTAACACTCGTAGAATAATTGTTCATAGAATTTTTAACTTTCACTGATTTTTCCAGTTTCAAAAAAATATTGTCACAAAATATTATTATCTTTGAATCAACACAAATTATGTACACATATTAATAACAACTTCTGAAAAGTATTTGACCATTGAGCATAGCATCGAAGAACTGTGCGAAGCACAACAAAATTAATTGTTCTTCTGACATTAAACATTTCGAGAAGTGACTCGATTATGAACTTCAAGAAAATAAATTATTTCTGAATCATCAACTTGATCAATAAATTGTTGGACCATTCAACTATTCGATTTTCCACTTGGAATCATTATTAAGAAAAATATTTATATTTGTGGCCATTTTAGTAACTTTCACAACTTGCAATTCTTCGACAGAATGCGGAAATAAGAATTGTAGCTTCATAATAAATTCATTTAGTTCATGGCACTAGGATTGAAAACATCCTTCAAATTATTCGTGGTTATAGAATTATTTTTAATTGGCAGTGGCCCATTCTATGATTTTTATAAGAACACAATATTCCAACAACAACGGCAAAGGTCTTCCTCTGAAGAAGAATAAAATACTATCATGACAAATCCGGGTTCTAGCAAAATCAAAGTCTTAATGGAATCCGTAAACAAGGTTGAAATAAGAACTGATGGTTTTTAAGAAATAACCTTTGGGTCATTCATTCGACGCAATGTGTAGTTCCAATACTCCTTCTATAATACTGAGTCATCGAACCTGCTATTTGATTGATGCTCAAATAAAAACCTCCTCATTCCTGCGACTTAAACATGCGCACCTGGGAATGGCATTTCAACTACTACATTTTAAATGTGTTTATTTATTATTTCATTATGTGAGAATATGGATAAAATATCCATTTCTCAACAAAAGTAATTATTAACTTTTACAGTTACATCGGCTGATTACCGTGATTATCGAAAAATAAGAAACATTCAAATAAATGCTCGTTCTGCTCGGTCATCGATCCTAAACTGTTCTGAGTGCTGAAAATACTCAGAATAACTCTAATATGTCTTGCGTAAATCATTGCAAGATTTAAATACGAAGAAAAATAAATGTGTTGGTCATCTGCAGAAAAATAGTTTGTTCCAATTAGATAGGCATAATATAAAGTCAAAAGTGGCTTACATTTCTTGATGGTCTTGAAGCGTAGTGAACCTGGTCTGTACCAGATTTATCCAGAGACATGCCCTATCAGACACGCACGTCTAATCCTTGTATCGGCCGCCATTATATACCCACAATCTGTCTAACACGACATAGACGAGATATTTCTTGAAGTTTGAAGTAACTGCTGATCCATTTTAAAGTTGACTTCTGTTAAAGTCATAGCATTTCGCTTAAATGGGGTCAGATCTAAGTGATCTATTCTCAAATATGTCAGTTGTAACATAACTCACGGTAATCTTTTCAGTACAAGAAAACACTGACAGTCTAAACCAATCAACGGCTGTTCTGAAGATCGTTCCCTGGGCATGGCTTATCACCATCTATCATGCGCGAAGCAACATATAGTTTCCCTTTGTCGGCTAATGAACAACACCGTGATAGACTGGCCTTCAATATACTGAAAGATCGGAGTGGTTATCAAGTTACAATTATGAAACTGACTAAATTGGACTAAAACATCCAAGTATTGAATGATTATTATTGGACTGTGACAAAGTACTTTCTAGACAAAGTCTAGCATATGTCCATGTAGAAATAAAATATTTCACCAGTGTCCGTAGAAAAATACCAATCACCTTAGTGATTCTCTCTTCCCAGAAACTTACTAAGTTCCACATATAGCGCAGCACTTTTGTGACTATCACAATTTTGAAGATAACTTCTGCGTAGATCCGGCAACCATGTGCCTTGACTCAGCGTAGCAGCACCTTGCTATGCAAGAGCTTGGTTCGAAGTGAGCTGATGTTGCTTGGGCCGGCCGGCTTTTATTCAAAACGGTCAGGGTCACGCTGCATCACGCTGAAATCTAGAAATCCTCATATCTCTGGTATCCCTGGTCCGATTTACTTGATACTAAGTGCATTCTCTTTCATTTGGCCGTGCCAGTAATCTGATCCAAGACTCAAGTCTCTACTCCATGGCTAACTATTTAATCACCAAATAGTCTCGACCTCTGCTATTACTCGCTACGTCACTTGACATGCTCTTGGCTGCATATTCTTTCCATTTCCTTCTGGAAGTAATGGAGCGTGATATTCAAATATCTCAACTTTCAAAAGCGGCTGTAGCCTTTCCCTTGATATCTAGGTGTCTGAATCTTGGAATACCCATTCCTAGAGTTGGGCACATCCAACCCCAATCCTAGCAAAAAATAAAAATTGAAAAATTTTTATTTTTCCTGTCTACACATTAAATCATCTGGTTCTTGAATAGTAAATCTTCAAATTCGATGCATTATAAGTTCCCACGATGTTATCAGTTCGTGTATTGGCGATCTTATAGCTTCCATTGTTGTTTACTTCCACAAAATCATCATCATTTGGATCCACGTCTCCCTGTAGAAAACGAAAAATGTTTCTAAAACGTCGGTCTCTCCTCTTCTTTTTCCCTCGAAGTTTATCTCTTCGGTATTCTTGAATCTGATCGTCTCTGTCTTCATGTCTATCACTGCTTGATATTTCTGAATGAAATCCGCTCCCAATATCATGTCAAAAGCCATGTCCTTCATTACTACAAACACATGTCGGAAATCATGTCCTCCAAGAGTAATACATAAGTATAATTGTGTTTTACACAGAGATATTTTGTTGGGTATTATTCCTTGGATCTTAATTCCTGGTACTGGAATCTCCTCTAAATTCTCTTTGAGCTTCCACAGAATATAAAGCTTCTTGCTCACAAGACAAAGCATAGCCCCAGTATCAATTAAAGTATCGACAGGCATACCGAATACTTCGCATGATATGATTGGCATTCTAATTCTTGTACCCATTTCTTTCCGTTCGTCATTATGTTGATTTAAGTCATCATCATCCTCTGCTTGCCATTTAATAATTCTGGAAGTGAAAGTGTTTAAAATTCTATCTTCTACTGTGAATTCGAAGTTGGTTTTTTTCCATTCCCCCGGGATTGTTGTGTTCCCGATGGACCTGGTTCATTGGGCCTCTGTTCCAAGAACTACAAGTTTTCTTGGTGTCTTTCTTCCAAGTTCTTCCTCGTCTCCTTATTGAACTCTTCGTTGGACTGACGAGTATTCACATTCCCTCTATTATTGTAGTTGTTGTTTCTACCAGTGTATCTTCTTTCCTGGTACCTTCCTTGATTATCCCTTGGCCTTCTCCATCGAGTATTGTATCGATATCCACCATCCGGTCTTGCATAAGGCTTGTAACTGTGTCGGTTATTGTACTGATTCCATCCTCTTTTATCGGGCTCTTCCCTCGGCGTTTTCTCTTCTCGCCCCTCTCGAATCTCTCGAGGTGTTTGGGAATAACTGTCTGCCATAACAGCGTACACAGCGTTGTTATTCTTTCCTCCTTTCTGATGGAAGAATTGAGCGTTCGTATGATCAAGTTTCTGCAATACCTCGTCAAATTGCTCCATATTATAAATGTCAGCAGCTATCAAAGTTCTTTGGACGTCTGCTGGAAACTGACGTATTAATGCTGTAATTAATTCATTATCTGGCATCGGCGGATCTAAATGTTGTAGTTTAGAAAGCTGTCCAGAAAAGTACGTAGAGTATCGAGTAGGCTGTGACGTCGAGAATCTTTTTGAATATAATTCTGCTCTGACTTGCTGTTGGGTTTCCTGGGACCAAAACTTTTTTAATAACCCACGGGAAAACTCCTCAAAACTGGTAAGATTGGACCTAAAAGCTCTAAACCAAGGAAGTGCAGGACCTTCCAAAAATTTCCCTATCACTCGGATCTGTCTTTCTTTAGGGATCTTGGAATCTTTCAGGTAATCACCTGCTTCTCTCAAAAATTCTACGGGTGTCACAGTATCTCGTCCTGAAAATTTAGAAGGCTTATCCTCTATATTCTTGAATACAGTTATGGGGTTGGATTGAAATACTGTCCTGACCTCCTCCTGTCTTTGACTATCAGTTTCTCTAGTGGCTCCTAGGTTTATCTGTATCTGTTCTTTTCCCCTTACACTTGACATTTTCAACAGATGGTCAGACTGTTTCTCGTCCTTGATTTGGGTTTTCATAGCCTCAATTTTCTTATGGTTTTCTTCTGCCATTTTTTTGAGTGCTTCAGTTTCCTTACAGTTCTCCTTGACATCAGTGGATATCTGGTTCATAACAGCCTCGTGACTTTTCAACGACCCTGTCATATCTGATATGTCCTTCTGAGTTGCTTGGATATCTTTGGAAATTACTTGAATATGGGATGACAAAGATTCCCTAATTTCCTTGACTCCCTCTTGGTTCTCCAGCTTGAGTGTGTCTTTAATTTCATTGATAACTGTGGTTTTGATTTCAGTTTGTAATTCATTAATCACACCTTCTCTTATTTCTCCCATTACGAGTTCTTTGAATTGTTCTGTCAAACGTTGAACAACTAGAATTGCCATCTCATTGCTCTCTTTCTTCACTCTGACTTCTAGGTTGATCATGTCTTCACCAACTTTCATAAGACCGTGTTCTATCCTATCAGCTAAGCTTTGAGATCTTAGATCGGCATCGCGAAATTTATCGTCCATTAAACTTGCGTTAGTGGCTAATGAAGTTTCGAGCTCATGTGTTTTTACGCATAATTTAGTCATTTTACTCTCAAGTGACATTTCCAAAATTTCGGAATTCTCTTTAAATTTATTTTCCATTGAATTAAATTTACTATTTAAATTTTCTTTCAAGTTATCTTTTAACCTGCTCTCTAACAAATCGGAATTTTCCTTGAGTTTATCATCTAAACTTTCTTTCAAGTTATCTTTTAAAGAATCAGAACTTCCTTTAAGTTTATCATTTAAACTTTCTTTAAGTTTATTTTCTAAAGAATCAGAATTTTCTTTAAGTTTATTTTCTAAAGAATCAGAATTTTCTTTAAGTTTCTCATTTAAGCTTTCTTTAAGTTTATTTTCTAAAGAATCAGAATTTTCTTTAAGTTTATTTTCTAAAGAATCTGAATTTTCTTTAAGTTTCTTTTCCAAAGCCTCTGTATTTTCTTTCATAATGGGGGCCGATAACCTAGATGTTAGGCCCCTTAAAACAACAATTATCATCATCATCATCTTTCATAATGGCTGCTACACGCCGTCCAGCCTCTTTGGAACTCTCTTCCAAACTCCTCATCATCCTCATCATCTCTTCCATAATTTTCAATTATTATTCAAAACTTAGGGGTATACATGTCGGCAGACACAAGCTTATAATTAGAACAAGAAATATGAATAGCTAATTGGAACACTCTAATAAAATGAGATTTGTCCTAATGTCGACGTGATGGAAAAACAAAATTCTCTACTTTTACGAATTACATTTACCACAATATCACAAGAAAAATATGCAAGTTCTCAAATATCCTCCACCTGGATTCTAATAATGCGTATGTCCAGTCATCGAACGTTTACTACTGAATTTACTTGACGCCCTAATGGTTAAGCCATTATCAAAAATAATCAACTCCATTCTAATTATTAATCCAGTTAAATTTTTAATTTTCCCCACTAATTGGGTTTCCTACTAATTTATTCATCCAAACCAGACATCTCTCAACTCCCAAAATATTTTTAGAAAAAATTATCACAATTTAAATCGGCATGCGATTGACCGTGTCTAACTCGAGCCCCACGTTCGAAGCCACTTCTCTCTCTATCTTATTTTATGTGCCCGTTTAGACCGGAGTCCGCACGACCACATATGCATTTTACCAAGAATCAGTCAGCACGAGAGTCAAAATATCCCGGGGCGCCAGATGGGTTAAAGCTAATCGCAAAAACGACATCAAATGAAAAAATGCTTTACTGATTTTTGGCTCAATGCAACAATAAGGATAGAAGGAGATTCAACTGGGCATAACATATCATGTAAAATTATCTCATTTTATTCTGAAGTTAAAATTGACTGCAAAATAAAAATGCTCAAAGCGGCATCATTCACGTGTGGCGACCCACATTACTATTTACACAATGTACAGAAATTTTCCAACACATTGGACAATTATCTTTGGAAACACAAGTCTGAATATCAGTCCTGTAGACTGTGTTTCAAAACTATATCCATTATTTATGATTAAATCCAGTTCAAATTTAATTGTCTTTACTGGAAATACCGTAGTTCACTGGTTGAATTTTTACATAATATTAACACTCGTAGAATAATTGTTCATAGAATTTTTAACTTTCACTTATTTTTCCAGTTTCAAAAAAATATTGTCACAAAATATTATTATCTTTGAATCAACACAAATTATGTACACATATTAATAACAACTTCTGAAAAGTATTTGACCATTGAGCATAGCATCGAAAAACTGTGCGAAGCACAACAAAATTGATTGTTCTTCTGACATTAAACATTTCGAGCAGTGACTCGATTATGAACTTCAAGAAAATAAATTATTTCTGAATCATCAACTTGATCAATAAATTGTTGGACCATTCAACTATTCGATTTTCCACTTGGAATCATTATTAAGAAAAATATTTATATTTGTGGCCATTTTAGTAACTTTCACAACTTGCAATTCTTCGACAGAATGCGGAAATAAGAATTGTAGCTTCATAATAAATTCATTTAGTTCATGGCACTAGGATTGAAAACATCCTTCAAATTATTCGTGGTTATAGAATTATTTTTAATTGGCAGTGGCCCATTCTATGATTTTTATAAGAACACAATATTCCAACAACAACGGCAAAGGTCTTCCTCTGAAGAAGAATAAAATACTATCATGACAAATCCGGGTTCTAGCAAAATCAAAGTCTTAATGGAATCCGTAAACAAGGTTGAAATAAGAACTGATGGTTTTTAAGAAATAACCTTTGGATCATTCATACGACGCAATGTGTAGTTCCAATACTCCTTCTATAATACTGAGTCATCGAACCTGCTATTTGATTGATGCTCAAATAAAAACCTCCTCATTCCTGCGACTTAAACATGCGCACCTGGGAATGGCATTTCAACTACTCCACACACACATACATTTTCTTCCCAAAATTTATACAGTAAATCAAGCCTCTGCTTGTTATCAACACTGGAATATTTATAAACTTACAAGTTTATCAAGTTTATTTTATTTTACCATTGAGTTCAACCCGTGAATTTACCATACTTATGATAATCTTTACTTCACTTTCGAATGTGTATCTACGTCATGATTTTATATAAATACAAAAATATCCTATTTGATACAATTATCAATTGCTTCCCGTTTCATGCCTCTCCGTGTTATCTGAAAAATATACTCTGCTCATTGCAAATATTAACTGTTCAACCAGAACTGTAACGTTGGTTGAATGCGGGCTTGCGCTAACCACTCTCCTTCGGAAAATCACCTGTTCCAAACTAGAAATGATTAAACTACTTCATAGGCTCTCTCTCAATGAATATGATTATTAGAAAATATAAGATCCAAGAATTATTTAGAAAAATTATGAAAATCATTATTATTATTATTAGTGGATTATTATTATTATTATTAGTTATATTATTTTAAATGTTTTTATTTATTATTTCATTATGTGAGAATCCACATGTTCGATTCTTCGAATATGGATAAAATATCCATTTCTCAACAAAAGTAATTATTAACTTTTACAGTTACGTCGGCTGATTACCGTGATTATCGAAAAATAAGAAACATTCAAATACATGCTCGTTCTGCTCGGTCATCGATCCTAAACTGTTCTGAGTGCTGAAAATACTCAGAATAACTCTAATATGTCTTGCGTAAATCATTGCAAGATTTAAATACGAAGAAAAATAAATGTGTTGGTCATCTGCAGAAAAATAGTTTGTTCCAATTAGCTAGGCATAATATAAAGTCAAAAGTGGCTTACATTTCTTGATGGTCTTGAAGCGTAGTGAACCTGGTCTGTACCAGATTTATCCAGAGACATGCCCTATCAGACACGCACGTCTAATCCTTGTATCGGCCGCCATTATATACCCACAATCTGTCTATCACGACATAGTGGAGATATTTCTTGAAGTTTTAAGTAACTGCTGATCCATTTTAAAGTTGACTTCTGTTAAAGCCATAGCATTTCGCTTAAATGGGGTCAGATCTAAGTGATCTATTCTCAAATATGTCAGTTGTAACATAACTCACGGTAATCTTTTCAGTACAAGAAAACACTGACAGTCTAAACCAATCAACGGCTGTTCTGAAGATCGTTCCCTGGGCATGGCTTATCACCATCTATCATGCGCGAAGAAACATATAGTTTCCCTTTGTCGGCTAATGAACAACACCGTGATAGACTGGCCTTCAATATACTGAAAGATCGGAGTGGTTATCAAGTTACAATTATGAAACTGACTAAATTGGACTAAAACATCCAAGTATTGAATGATTATTACTGGACTGTGACAAAGTACTTTCTAGACAAAGTCTAGCATATGTCCATGTAGAAATAAAATATTTCACCAGTGTCCGTAGAAAAATACCAATCACCTTAGTGATTCTCTCTTCCCAGAAACTTACTAAGTTCCACATATAGCGCAGCACTTTTGTGACTATCACAATTTTGAAGATAACTTCTGCGTAGATCCGGCAACCATGTGCCTTGGCTCAGCGTAGCAGCACCTTGCTATGCAAGAGCTTGGTTCGAAGTGAGCTGATGTTGCTTGGGCCGGCCG
Source organism: Meconema thalassinum (assembly GCA_946902985.2). Taxonomy (NCBI): domain Eukaryota; kingdom Metazoa; phylum Arthropoda; class Insecta; order Orthoptera; family Tettigoniidae; genus Meconema; species Meconema thalassinum. Next base: position 103,301,112 of record OX336397.1, on the reverse strand, counting down.
GCTTTTATTCAAAACGGTCAGGGTCACGCTGCATCACGCTGAAATCTAGAAATCCTCATATCTCTGGTATCCCTGGTCCGATTTACTTCATACTAAGTGCATTCTCTTTCATTTGGCCGTGCCAGTAATCTGATCCAAGACTCAAGTCTCTACTCCATGGCTAACTATTTAATCAACAAATAGTCTCGACCTCTGCTATTACTTGCTACGTCACTTGACATGCTCTTAGCTGCATAAAATTTCCATTTCCTTCTGGAAGGAATGGAGCGCGATATTCAAATATCTCAACTTTCAAAAGCGGCTGTAGCCTTTCCCTTGATATCTAGGTGTCTGAATCTTGGAATACCCATTCGTAGAGTTGGGCACAGTACGTGCGGAACTGGTTCACATCGCAGCCCAGGGAATTTTACGAGACAGCCATTCGCCGCCTCGTGTCACAGTGGGACAAGTGCCTGAACAGCCAGGGCCAATACTTCTAACATACAGGTACTTGTTTTTGTAATTATGCCTCCGGCTCGTTACTTTTTGAACGCACCTTATATAAGAGGACAACGTGCGGAAAATCAGCCTCCAGATTGAACTGCAAGGCTCCGAAATCGTACCTGACATCCTGGTACACAGCCATGACGGCTCGAGGAGCTGGACATCCCTGTGGCACTCGGAATAGTGGCGAGGTTGGGCTTATATGCTGACTGGAGCGTGCGGCTCCTTTATACAGGCTTTGAGTGCTTGGGTGGACAGGGCTGTCCATTCCAATATGTACGGTACTCGCTACCTACCATTGATTTATATGAGAGATTCGCCACATGATTTCCGAGCCTTGCAGTTCAATCTGGCAGCTGAATTTCCGCACGTTGTCCTCTTAAAGTACAACTATTGCGTCCACTAAGTTACAAGATAGGTTTCGACCTATCTTACCTGATACTTCCCTTGTAGGATGTGTGAAAATAACTCAGCCGGACCCAGCTCAGGAATCCCTCGGGGTCGCCAACTCATGAATTCACCAGCCGTGAGCCACTGAGGGTGTATCAATATCCAGGGTGCACCCGAAGTGGTGGGGCTACATACACCCTGCCTCCTTGAGGGCCTTGAGCAGAAGGCAGATAACAGGAAAAGAAAAAGAAGGCTGACCCCTCGCAGAAGGAGGGTATCAGGAAATATGAGACAAGGGTCAATTAAGGCGGGAAAGGAAGAGTCTCCCTAGGCCTTGGATACCCTAATACCGTCGGGGTCGGAAGAGAACGACCGGAAAGAAGACGGAGAGGAGCCCGGCACAAGTAAGTAGTGGAAGCAATGCCGGAATCAGCTGGGGCTCCGTGGTTGATTCATCTGGAAATACATAGCAGTTAAAGGGTTAAAACACATCATCATCATCATCATCATCATCATCAACTAGAGCAGTTTTCAACCGCAGGTTGGGTCTGCTTGGAGCACAAGCCTCTCCATCGTTTTATGTCCATCCACCACTTCTCTTCTGTCATTGTTGTCCGATTCACTTCTTTTCTACCGACAATTTCCTTCACCCCCTTAATCCACCTACCCCGTTGTCTTCCTCTAGGTCTCTTTTCCTTCCACTCCATTTCCAATATTTTCAGTAGTATTCTCTCTTCTCCTATTCTTTTCACGTGTCCATACCACTGTAGCCTTGATTTTTCAATCCTATCCTATAGGGGTTCTTCTTTTAATATTTCTCTGACTCTAACATTTCTGACTCTGTCCATTCTATTTACACCTATACGACCCCTCTGAAACTTCATTTCCACTGCTTGTATTCTGCTTTTATCTCTCTCCCTCATCACCCAAGTTTCTAATCCATACGTTAGGGTCGGCACAAAGTACTGTATGTCTTGTATATGATCCCTTTACATTTCTGAGGCACATCCTTGACCCATATCAGGCCTCTAACACTCTTGACTAATCCATCAGCACACCTTCCTCGTTCATCTAATTGCAAGATATTTCCCCTATTTTCTTCAATGACACTTCCCAGATACTTGAAGCTCTGCACTCTCTTCAACTGCTCTCCGCCTAACTTAATGCCAGAGTATACTCTGCCCTTCTCACGTGTTGTTATCACCACTTCACTCTTTTGCGTGGAAAACTCCATTCCATAGGATGACAATTAAAACACATCCATGTTAAAAATGAAAGCACCCTGTATTCTAAAATTCGTTCTGCCCAACCTTGTATTTCTACAGATAAGGTTCACTGAACATGGGAGCAACGTGCTTTGGAGTAAGTTATTACCATATCGCTTCTAGTGAAACAGACGGCTTGTGATAATGGGGGACGTCTCCTCCAAACTGTTGAGCGCCTTCTACTGTCACCAACACTTTCTCAATTGTCACGATAACGTCACAGTTGGTAGACCTGACGTTGAAATTAATACTTGTTATATCTATCTCTCTCTATCTCAGCTCCTTTGAGATCTGAGCAGAATTTCTCAAGACATCACAGTGCAGAGGTTAACATTTCCTTTTGTGTGGTAATCGTAATGACGTCATAATAGGAAAAAGAGATTACGTCACGCTAGACTAAGAGGATTATGTTATTATCAAGGAAATATGAGTTCAACAATTCACGATGCACTTCTAAGAGAAATTATATTTTTGAAGCATGTGGTTTGACAGGGTAGCATTTGAATAATTCAAGAGAAAAATATCAGGGTCCACAGAAAGTGGTGATGATGATGATGATGATAATTGTTGTTTTAAGGGGCCTAACATCTAGGTTATCGGCCCGTAATGGTTTGGGTGATAGTGAAAGATGAGATGAGAATGAAAAAATAACTAATACTAACTACAAACTTACAAACTAGAAGAAGAAATGGTAAACAAATAAAGGATAAGGCAAATAAAGGACAGAAAGAAAAGAAATGCCCTCAACCCTCGAAGAATGAGGACTGAGGGACTTGGAAGGAAGGAGAGCCATGAATGGCAGATAGGAAAGGTCAGAGGAAAACGGCGACAAAACGGACTCAGCTCAGGAATCCCTCGTGGTCGCCAACTCCCAAACTCACCAGCCGTGAGCCCTTGAGGTGTGTAGCACTATCCAGGGTGCACCAGAAGTGGTAGAGCTACATACACCCTGCCTCCTGAGGGGCCTTGAGCAGAAGGCAGGATATATGAAAAGAAAAAGAAGGCTCACCCTTCGATGAATGAGGGATCAGAAAAGATGAGACAAGGGCCTATTAAGGCGGTAAAATGAAAGACTCCCTAGGCCTCGGAACCCTAATACCGTCGTAGTCGGAAAAGAAAAGAGTTGACCAAGGGTGGTCGATAGGATATATGACAGAGAGAAGCACGGCACAAGTAGGTGGAAGTAATGACACACTAAGCTGGGGCTCCGTGGTCGCCAACCCACGTCCCACTAGATGTGAACCCCTGGGGGATCCACGGAAAGTGAAAAACGAGATGTATCCATCAGTAGGTATTAGGTATCGTTGTTGTTTGAATTATTAATCTTTTGATTGGTTTGATGTAGATCAGTCTTAGCAGGATGAAAGTTCCGCCAGATCAATACTTTATTAATGGAGATCACTGGGTGGTCATTAATGGGACATGTTTCGAGGCCTAAATATTATTATTTGCCCCTTCATCAGCCGCTATGATAGAAGTTAAAATTCCCTTAGAAATTAATCTTGTATGGTGCACCATAAAGAAAGATTGAAACATTTACGCCTAATATGCGTTACGGTATGTCAAAAGTCTTATGAACTACTGTAGGTCTATAAACACTTTCAATGGACGCCCCACGGTGGTACTTTAGATGTTATGTATGGTACCAGTTCGGTACGTCAGCAACAGTTCAGAACACCTTTGTTGGAATCAGCTGTAGGAACACTTTATTAGTCAAAACTTCACCAGCAATATAAAGATGATAAAATCAATGAAGTCACTGCACTGAAATCATATCTTGCCTAATATAGATCTTACGAAGCGCATAACTTCAACACTTGCCATGGCAGAGATTGGCCTCTAATCCGTCTTGTTTGAACAATGATAAATAACCAAACTTATTATATTGGCAAATAGCAAGAGGTTAAGACTGATTATTTTATCAATACGGAACCAGAATGAACCTGTTTTGTTCTAAAATTGATGTAGATGTCCATACCTCCCTGTCCTGAGTTATCGTTTCATCTCAGCTAACACACCTTACATCCGAGACAATCTGTTCGATATATTTCAAGTGGTTCTATTCTCTTCTTCTCTGCTGCGCCTAATCTATTGAATTGTTGAAATTCAGTGACAGAAGAGACCAACACGCGGATCTTGGCTGGAAACCGGGCATGTTTCATTAGACTTACATTAAGATCTTAAAGATGGTTTATTGGCTTTTACGGCCAGTGAATAAAAACTCAGCAATTTTTCTAGGTTTGTGCCGTGTCTTGTGTGGGGTTTCTTCATAAAAAGGAGGTAGCGCGCAGTTCGCTACTCCCGTGGGGGTCCAGGCAGCTTGGTGTCCAAGGCGAAACCCCACACAAGACACTGCATAAGCCTAGAGAAATTGCCGAGTTTTATCATTTCAAACGATCTTGTCGACTTCATCGTTATGCGTTACTGTCACGGTTACGGCATGTATGACGTCATCAGGTTGTTCAGTGCATATGCACCGAGTCTGAGTTTACTCCTGGGGTCTGGCGATATGCGATACGGACACAACGTGTATGACGTCATCATGTTGTTCAGTGCATATGCACCGAGTCTGAGTTTACTCCTGGGGTCTGGCGTTATGCGAAACGGACACGGCGAGTGCGTGACGTCATGCAGCACGGTGGACCTCCCGCTCTCCGTTCCCCGCTAGGGAAGCCTAAGTTAATGGACTTCGCTTGTTTTATCATTTCAAATGATCTTGTCGACTTCATCGTTATGCTTTGGTCTAACGTTATGCGTTACGGTTACGGCGTGTATGACGTCATCATGTTGTTCAGTGCATATGCACCGAGTCTGAGTTTACTCCTGGGGTCTGGCGTTATGCGATACGGACACAACGTGTATGACGTCATCATGTTGTTCAGTGCATATGCACCGAGTCTGAGTTTACTCCTGGGGTCTGGCGTTATGCGATACGGACACGGCGAGTGCGTGACGTCATGCAGCAGAGTGGACCTCCCGCTCTCCGTTCCCCGCGCGGGAAGCCGAAGATAATGAACATTGCTTGCTCTCACGCACTAGCTGCGTGATACTGAATGACTTGCAACTTGTTGATCATGAAGCGTTCACGTGATTCTTGCTATCTCAGTACTTGCAGTTTCGTTCGTTAAACTTGCTTACTTACAGTTTACAATTTGTGCAGAGTAGTAAAGTGTGTTAATAATGGAGTCTGTTCCCTTCCGCTCTCCGTTCCCCGCGAGGGAAGCCTAAGTTAATGGGTAATGGAGTCTGTTGAAAGAGTCCTGGGGCTTCGAGCAAAGCGAGAAGCCCTCCTGAGCCTTTCTAACATGTGTAGCATTTGTAGCATGCGTCATTTGAAATGATATAAAGTCTAGTCTCTCAGACTGACTGTATCTTTTTATTAAGATCTTAAATTGAGATTCCATCCTCAAAAAATGCTGAAGCGCACCTAGCAGAGAAGAGAGAACACATCCCGCTAGAATTTTACAGCACGGTTGCCATTTTTTTTCCCGTGTAGCCTTCTGAGAGGCCGAGTGCAGGTCTTTCTAGTCAACGCCCGTGGGCGACCTGCGCGTCGGGATGAGAGATGAGATGAATGGGTGAAAGTGGGCTAGGATGTGGAAGGAAGCGGCCGTGGCCTGTCAGAAGGTACTGTCCCAGCATTTGCCTGGTGTTAAAAATGGGAAACCACGGAAAACCATTTCAAGGACAGCCGACGGTGGGGCTCGAACCCACGCGTCTACCGATTCAGCAGAGAGCGTGGCCCCATGACCTAACGCCGCGCTTTAGCCAGCGTAGCCACTACTGTGGTACGGTTGCCATGATCAATCGGAACTGGACCAACGCCAATCAGAAACTAAGACATGTGGTGAAAACGTTAGCAGTGCATGGGTACCACCATAAAACATGTAAAAACATGTCCTACCACACTCCAAATGAACTCGGCGTGTGCTCGTTATGTGACCAGTTCTGTGACATATATCACATCACACGATGTAAAAATAACCAGAAATCACTGTGCGATTATAGCAACGGCTAAACCAGTGTAAATCTATGTTATACACATTCGTGGTATTTTCTGTTAATAATAAATTGAGCACTTTCATCTAGACCCTCATAAGTTCGGTTGTGACATTGGGATCAGAAGCATTGACTATGTCAGTTGCTAATGAGAATGCTCTAAGAGTCTTGGAACGGAAATTAACAAGGAGGCTTTATGGCCCTGAGAAATACTGTACAAGAGAATTTCAGAGGCGAGATATCGTGAGGGTTGTGGTGTTGTACCGTCGTTTATCCTGACTAGGCCATGTGGAACGAATGAGTGAAGACAGGCTATTAAGGAAGTTGCGAACTGATGCCATATATTCAATTTGTTAAATATAAAAGTATATTTAAAAAAGATAATGTTTAAAAAACTTTTTTTTAACTTTTTTAATTATCTATACTATTATAATAAAGCTGAAGAGTTTGTGTGTTTGTGTGTATGTCTGTTTATGTGTTTAAACGCGCTAATCTCTGGAAGTAGCATTCGGATTTGAAAAATTATTTTCGTATATGATAGCCAGATTCAAGAGGAATAGTTTAGGCTATTTAGCATTAGGCTACACCTCTCAGGTAACCTCAAAGATTGATGTTTGTTCATTAAGTCAGATGAACAAGCGTTCCCGAATAGCTTGGCTGCAGTGGTGGCGTGACCCTGCCCGCCCGACGAGAACCGACCATTGCCGAGAAGAGACGAACAGTGTAAGCTTCGTTGCAGCTAGGCTCAATCACAGTCTCATGGATGGCTCGATACCTTACGGACGTGACTCATACGCAGTTTCTTTGACATTATCCATTTTACTTGAGTACGTACTTAGCAAGTACGTAATTTAAAAAATAGAGTGAGGATCGTTTTCAACGGTTCATTAGTAGATAACCCTAATACTTCATTATTTTATTTTTCTTGGTTAGTACTAAGTAGGTTATTATCTTTCTTAAATTTGTTAGGCTGCAGTGGTGGCGCGATCCTGCCCACGCGACGAGAAGAGACGAACAGTGTGAGCTTCCTTGCCGCTAGGCTCAGTCACAGTCGCTTGGACGGCTCGATACCTTACAGACGTGACTCATACGCAGTTTCTTTGACGTTATCCATTTTACTTGTGTATGTACTTAGCAATTACGCAATTTGAAAATAGAGTGAAGATCGTTTTCAACGGTTCAATAGTAAATAAGCGTAATTCATAATTATTTTCTTGTTGTTGGTTATAACCATAATTCTTAATTATTATTTTTTGTTGGTTAGTATTAAGTAGGTTATTATCGATCTTAAATTTGTAGGTTAGTTTGTTGTTAGGTTCAGTTTATTTACGTTCATGGCTTAGTTGATTTGCTTTTGTTTATTTACTTTTGTTGTATACTTTCTAAGTATCTGTTTCGATTCCTCGAAGAAAATCTCACCTTTCTCAGCGTTCTGCTACAGCAGAGCGTCTGAGCACATTAATAGGTTGGACAATCAACGTAACATTTCCAGACAAAATCGGCATAGGGAAACGAGCGCTGAACGCTCTCAGCGTTTGATGGACCAGAATGCACGAACTGCTGCTACCCGTGCTCGAGAATCAAGCGCTGAACGTTCTCAGCGTTTGATGGACCAGAATGCACGAACTGCTGCTACCCCTGCTCGATAATCAAGCGCTGAACGTTCTCAGCGTTTGATGGACCAGAATGCACGAACTGTTGCTACCCGTGCTCGAGAATCAAGCGCTGAACGTTCTCAGCGTTTGATGGACCAGAATGCACGAACTGCTGCTACCCGTGCTCGAGATTCAAGCGCTGAACGTTCTCAGCGTTTGATGGACCAGAATGCACGAACTGCTGCTAACCGTGCTCGAGATTCAAGCGCTGAACGTTCTCAGCGTTTGATGGACCAGAATGCACAAACCGCTGCTACCCGTGCTCGAGAATCAAGCGCTGAACGTTCTCAGCGTTTGATGGACCAGAATGCACGAACTGCTGCTACCCGTGCTCGAGAATCAAGCGCTGAACGATCTCAGCGTTTGATGGACCAGAATGCACGAACTGCTGCTACCCCTGCTCGAGATTCAAGCGCTGAACGTTCTCAGCGTTTGATGGACCAGAATGCACGAACTGCTGCTACCCGTGCTCGAGAATCAAGCGCCGAACGTTCATAGTGTTTGATGCCCAGAATGCATGAACTGCTGCTACCCGTGCTCGAGAATCAAGCGCTGAACGTTCTCAGCGTTTGATGGACCAGAATGCACGAACTGCTGCTACCCCTGCTCGAGAATCAAGCGCTGAACGTTCTCAGCGTTTGATGGGCCAGAATTCACGAACTGCTGCTACCCGTGCTCGAGAATCAAGCGCCGAACGTTCACAGCGTTTGATGGACTAGAATGCACGAACTGTTGCTACCCGTGCTCGAGAATCAAGCGCTGAACGTTCTCAGCGTTTGATGGACCAGAATGCACGAACTGTTGCTACCCGTGCTCGAGAATCAAGCGCTGAACGTTCTCAGCGTTTGATGGACCAGAATGCACGAACTGTTGCTACCCCTGCTCGAGAATCAAGCGCCGAACGTTCACAGCGTTTGATGGACCAGAATGCACGAACTGTTGCTACCCGTGCTCGAGAATCAAGCGCTGAACGTTCTCAGCGTTTGATTGACCAGAATGCACGAAATGTTGCTACCCGTGCTCGATAATCAAGCGCCGAACGTTCACAGCGTTTGATGGACCAGAATGCACGAACTGTTGCTACCCGTGCTCGATAATCAAGCGCTGAACGTTCACAGCGTTTGATGGACCAGAATGCACGAACTGCTGCTACCCGTGCTCGAGAATCAAGCGCTGAACCTACTCAGCGTTTGATGGACCAGAATGCACGAACTGCTGCTACCCGTGCTCGAGAATCAAGCGCTGAACGTTCTCAGCGTTTGATGGACCAGAATGCACGAACTGCTGCTACCCGTGCTCGAGAATCAAGCGCTGAACGTTCTCAGCGTTTGATGGACCGGAATGCACGATCTGCTGCTACCCGTGCTCGGGAATCAAGCGCTGAACGTTCTCAGCGTTTGATGGACCAGAATGCACGAACTGCTGCTACCCGTGCTCGGGAATCAAGCTCTGAACGTTCTCAGCGTTTGATGGACCAGAATGCACGAACTGTTGCTACCCGTGCTCGAGAATCAAGCGCTGAACGTTCTCAGCGTTTGATGGACCAGAATGCACGAACTGCTGCTACCCGTGCTCGAGAATCAAGCGCTGAACCTTCTCAACGTTTGATTGACAAGAATCACGAATTGCTGCTAGCCGTGCTCGAGAATCAAGCGCTGAACCTTCTCAACGTTTGATTGACAAGAATCACGAACTGCTGCTACCCGTGCTCGAGAATCAAGCGCTGAACCTTCTCAACGTTTGATTGACAAGAATCACGAATTGCTGCTAGCCTTCCTCTGACGAAGGAAAAACCTTCTTCTTGGATGCTCCAGGTGGATCTAGCCAGACCGTCGTGACTAATTGAATATTGGCGAAAGTTAGGTCACTGGGAAAAATAGCCAGTGCCGTTGCGTCCTCCTGTATTGCTGCTACACTATTGATAGGCGGAAGAACGGCTCATTCCACTTTTAAACTGCCCCTTACTGTGTCACTCGAAAGGGACAGTATGTGCTCTATCCGTAAAAATGGCCCGTTGGGCAAAATCTTGCAAGATGCAAGTCTAATAATATGGGATGAGTGCACCATGACTCATAGAGCTCACGTAGAGGCATTAGATAGAACTCTCAGAGACATAAGGAGCTCAAATAAAGTGATGGGTGGAATTACTTTCATGTTTTCTGGTGATTTCAGACATACATTGCCTGTAATAGTTAGGGGAACTAGAGCAGATATTATTAAATCTTGCTTAAAGTCTTCCCCACTGTGGAAGCCTGTTCAATTCTTGAATCTGTATGCCAACATGAGGAGTCACTTCGCTGCAGGAAGCACAGATTTCCCAAAAAAGATACTAATGATTGGTAACGGGAATGTACCTGAGTCTCACGAGAAAAAAATTACTATTGATAAAGACCTTGGTGAAATCGTGACCAACATTGAAGACCTGATCTCTAGAGTGTACACGGATGCGGCCAATATAGGCCTAAAAAGTTATCAATTGGTGTCTGAGAGGGCAATATTAGCTGCAAAAAATACAAACGTTGACATCAACGATGAAATAATGGCAAAATTACCAGGCGACAACATAAACTACCTTGCCATTGATACCGTCATGTATCAAGAGGACGCAGTACATTACCCTCAAGAATTTTTAAATTCTTTGAATCCTTGTGGGCTACCACCATATTCATTGAACTTAAAACCTGGCACTCCCATTAGTTTATTGCGAAACCTGCGACCACCAAGTTTATGTAACGGAACTAGACTTCAAGTTAAATTTCTTAGAAACAATATCATAGTTGCTATAGTTTTGACTGGACCAGCAATTGGGCAAACGGTACTAATAGCTCGAATTCCTATGATACCCACAGATTTACCATTTATCTTCAAAAGAAACAATTTCCCGTTAAAGTATCGTTTGCAGTCACTATAAATAAAGCACGTGGGAATAAATTTAAGGGAATGTTGTTTTTTCCATGGGCAATTATATGTTGCCTTATCTAGAACAGGATGCGGTGAAAACCTATATATACTAATACCACAAGGAAATGTTAATAAAAATGTTGTCTATTATGAAGTATTATAATTCATCAACCTGTGATTTCTTACATTACATTGTATGCGGGTGAAACCACGGGGCACAGCTATCATCCATAAAACAAAGAAATGAATCCACCGGGCGAAGCCGGGCACTACTGCTAGTTTAAAATACGGCCAACAGTTCTAGACTTTGCAGACCGATAGTACCTGCAAATGCACATTAATTTTGAGTAACCGATACACAACAGTGCTGCCGAAATGATTCTACGCATGCTTAAGGGTTAAATGTTTAATCAGATGTAACTTCCATACTAATAAATGTACTTCTTCTAAAGTGTTCACAGCGTAGTTTAAAAAAATGTACTCACTGTTGGAAGGAGAAGACGTGGATGGCCAAGGAAGAGATGAATGCAAGGCCTCGAGGAAGACTTGAAGATTATGCGGGTTGGAACTTCGTGGGAAATGACGTAGGATCGAGGAGAGTGCACGAGAATCATGAAGGAATCCAAAATCCATCCCGGGCCTACCGTCAAGGATGAAAGTAAAGTAATAGAGCTCTGAAATTCTGGTCGATGTGATTCTTCAAAGTTACAATTTGCTCTTCTGAGGCGGCTTCGGTGGCGTAGTTGATAGCATGCTGAGCTTCTATGCCTAAAATCGCGGGTTCAAACCCGGCCGAAGTCGTCGGAGTTTTTAAGAGCGTTAAAACCCCCTCAGTATTCCTTCCTTCGGAGGGGAAGTAAAGCCGGTGGTTCCATGTCATAGATTTATGGTATATTAAAGAACCTTCCACTAATTACACCTGTGTGAAGTTAAATTTGGTTTGGTTAAACATTTGACAAACGCTCTTAGGTTCCGACGTTCGTCGCCGGGAGCCGACTGCAGTGGCGTCTGATAACCAGGTTCTGAACTAGTAGTCGCTGACGGTGGCGTTTGGCGGCAAAAGAAGGAACTACTTAAAAAAATGTCTGCAGTCTTTACTTGAATTGTAAAAAGGTCCACACACTAATACAGTCATCACAGTTAACACCGATTATCACACAGATTCTACACACACCCAAAGTACACGGGGCTACATGACCGCGTTGTCGCAGCCCCTAAACTGAGGAACCAACCAACCAACCGCTCTTCTGAAATATTTGCTTGATGTGATTCTGAACCTTTTTTCTCGTACACTCTTCATTTTCGTTCATCAGCTCAGTTTCATCTCCTTCCAGCCTCTGAGGTAATGAGCTTTATACAAAGTGAGGGATATTGTTTTCTTAAACCGTGAATCGAGAAATGAAAACTGCTCGTAGACATCAAAGTAGGGAGCTTCATGACAAGACCGTATGTTCTGAGGAAATTGAGTTTCCGTCTTGGCTCTTGACAAGAAAGAGAATAATTATCATTGTACTAGAGTTAATATATCATTTCTCATAACTTGCTAAAGCTGATATCCATCTTCCCAGAATTGTGTGATGGGATGAGGCTTCCCTAAAATGGTTCATTTATTACCAATCGTTGTGAATATGTATCTGTCAGTCTCAACGGTGCTGTGATGAAACGTTTGAGAAAGTTCAAATAATTGCGTGTGTGTTTGTAATTCATGGAAAGTTTTGAAGCCTGTTCAAGCAATTCTTCTTCTTCTTAAAACTCAGCAATGTTTCTAGGTTTATGCCGTGTCTTGTGGGGAGTTTAGCCTAGTAACACAAAGTTGGCTCATCAGCGGAATCTCGGTGTCCGCGCCCTCCCCCCCCACAGGATTAGCGACCTGTGCACTACCTCACTTCTTATGAAACGCACGTGCGTTTCTTAACTGCGAGAGTTAAAAGCTCAAGCAGCCTTTCACCTCTCTATAAAGGCTTCCAAAAATATGGTAATTTGGTTTCACGGCCCGTGAATTAAAACTCAGCAAATTACCATCAATTTTTCTTCATTTTCCGTATAGCCCAACTACGGACCAAGACATTCAACTATTCTGTTTGGAGTGGGTCTTGATGTTTGCCCGGTAATCACGCATCCTCTGGGTATGTTGTTTCTTTGTACAGAGGGTATCTGTCTTCTTCCTTAGAGGTTTGTCCTGGAACTTCATTTTACTCCTGAGAGACGTTCGTTCTTTTATGTCTTTTTCTGTAACTCCCAGCTCAAGCAGATCTTTGTGCACTTGAAGACTTGGTCTTCCTTCTTTGCCAGTATGTGAGAAGCTGGTTGGTCAGCCTGGTTGGATGCACCCTGGAGACGTGTCCATAAAATGCTATACGTCTATTCCTGGCTACGTCTGTAATTATTTCTGAGTATCTATAGAGCTCGTTGTTGGGTCGTCTTGTGTATTCACCCCGTTCCTTGACTGGTCCCTATATCTTCCCTCTTGGATTTCTGGTTTGTCCGTGAGTCCTTTCCTGTTTATACGAGGCATTCAGAGGCATATACTATATGGCTTCAGGGCGGATGACTGTCTGATAGTGCTTCACCTTGCTGTTGCGGGAGAGGCACTTCTTATTGTAGGTGTTGTTAGTCAGTTGGTATACCAGTTCTACTTTATTTACTCGAGTTGATAATGCTGATCCTTCGGGGAGATTGTGTTCCAACCATTCACCCAAGTACTTGAATTTGTTGGTTTTCTTGATCTTTCCCTGTTCTAGAAGTAGTTCACGAGGAGTTTCAGTGATGTTCGTGAGATATTGTGTTTTCTGATATAACATTTCTTCTTCTTCTTCTTCTTCTTCTTCTTCTCCTTCTTCTTATTATTACTATTATAACTATCCTCTTCACTGTTTTCAGTATATTTGTGTACAACCTGTACCGGCTAAGTTGAACTGAAGAGCAACAAATCCTCAGCCCCCAACTCTCTCAATTAGAGTTAATTACTCGCGGCAGATTGAAAGAATTAGAAGAAAAAGATTTGCAATAAGTTTCTATATAACCACAAGCTGTACCCGGCATGCGTTGCAATGCCAATCAAAGAAAGTGTTGGCGTTGAAATTCTGTTTCTTGAAGTGCTTTTGGATACACAACATGTTAACTGCCTCTATGCTATCGTAAAATGGATTTTCTAACTTAGAACCATTCGTGGAAGCGTGCACAACAACTTTCAAAAGTTTCATCGCTGTCACTCATTTGTTGAATCTACTCGTACGCTACCTGTTGTGAAATGGATTTACTAAGTCGAAGCCCTTCCCTGGCGTGTACACAATAACTCATCAAGGTTTCATCGCAATCGAAGAATGTTATATGAACGCAATATGGGATTTTGTTGAAACGCTCCGCGCGTCGTCACCCATTTGTTGCATCTACTCTTGCGCTACTTATTGTGAAATGGATTTACTAAGTCCCCTTCCCTGGCGGGTACACAATAACTGATCAATGTTTCATCGCAATCGGTTGAATAGTATTCAGATACATATAAGGCTTCAGGGTGGATGTCTGATAGTGCTTCATTTTGGTGTTGCGGGAGAGGCACTTTTTATTGTAGGTGTTCCTACAGTAGTCAGTTGATATGCCAGTTCTACTTTCCTCGTATTTACTCGTACAAACAATAATTATATTTGAATTGCAGACAATGGCCATAGCAGGGTATTTTAATTCAACGACCGTAAGCTCCCCATAAAGTTCAATTTCAAGTAGTTCCAAGCTTAGCTACCAGAGATGCCACTGTCACTGACACCTGGCGGCGAACGTTGAAACTTGATAAAGCATTTCTAACCAAATAAAATACGCATTTAGCTACACACTACCAATTGTAGTGGTAAGCTCTATAACATGCCATAAATCTATGACATGGCCAACGGTCTAGCCGTTTAATTCATTCATTTCCGTGTCCTGTCAACATTTCCAAAAAAATGCAGCTGCGATGGCCTTGTTACTTCCTCTAAAAACATCTTCCATTGTGCATGGGTTGTCCAGGAGGGGGCAGATAAGTAGGTGGCTTGGGTCTTGTTCAGCTCCACATTCACAAGAGGTGTCTGCGTCTGCTGGAAGGATCCCCCATTTTTGCATCGAGGGACACCCACTCCTAAGCGGTTGAGGGACCTCCACACAGGATAAGGTAGGTCGGCGCCAGTAGCCATCTCTTCCTTTGGTGACATGTCTGTGGGCAGTGAGCTCCTCCATCTATTGAGACGAGTTGTTTCTGGTGTTCTCTCCAGCGGCAAAGTCCTAGCAAGGAAACTCATGCGAGATCTCAGGCGAGACCTTGCTGCCTGGTGCCCATATAGTGGATGTCGATGGTCATTCTCCTGCTTTGTTCTCTTGGTGTCCGCAGCAGTGGCCCTCCGGATGTTGGGTGGGGCTAATAGTTTGTGCACTGGTGTCGGTTTCAGGCATCCCGAGATTATCCGTGCAGTCTAGCCATGTTGAAACACCGGATCCCATGAGAACTCCGCGGTTAAGCAGCATTGGGCGTGGTCGGAACTTGGATGGAATACCGGCTCTAGGTACTGCGCGCTGTTGGCCAACATAAGGAGGAGCGGAAAGGCCCTGGCCACCCTACCGCACGTAAACTCCAGCTGGGGTAGCCTCTTTGGAGGCTCGGACCTGCCTTCTGGCAGAATACCATTTTTTTAAAATCTATGACAGGGTCCGCCGGCTTTACTTCCCGTCCGAAGGATGGCATACTGAAGGGTTTTAACACTCCTTTAATCCGACGACTTTGGCCGGGTTTGAAACCGCAATCTTAGGCATAGCAGTTCATTATGCTATCAATTACACTACCAAAGCCTAACTATCAATTTATGCTTTTCAGAGGGTCAACACGTGTTGTTGGCAACGCCACGAGAGCTCGCTAAACTACATTATATCCTCGCCAGCTCTGGGAATGGCACAGTTTAGATAACCTACTGAGTCACTGTTAAAAGTATCGCTTATAATATTGTTTCACGGACGAACGCAATATACCATCGATTGTGTGTAATCCCGATAACTCATTTCACATGCAAGCCCATTAACATTACATCACTGAAACCAGTGTTACCAACAGCATGTAGATCACGTAGAAATGCCATATTGATTGTATATGGGGCACACACACTATATTGGCGTCCTACATTCACTGGAGAACGATCAGCTTTTAGTCACGTATCTGGAATAATTCTGCTATAAAGGATACTCACAACATTTGCAAGTTTTATGTGAATGGTGACCTCGTTGACGTAGGATTCATCAACATTTATTTATTTATTTATTTATTTATTTATGTTGTGAACATTACAGGAAGCCCCAATTACATTGCTCACTACAAGAATCATATAATATACAACAATATATAAATAGAAAAACAAAAGATAAATAAAGAGAAGATACAGATAGAGAAACACGTTATAAATCATAATAATAATAAGAAGAAAAGGAAGGTTAGGTATGAGAAGGAAATGGTCTGAAGACAGTTCAATATATTACAAGACATCTTGCAGTTTATCACAGGACGCTGCAAACAGGTTTTCTGACATACTGAAAATATGTAAGTCAAGATGATGAACTTTATTATAGTGGGATAAAATTCTGTTAATCGGCGGATTTTTATGGTTGTCTGTGTGAACTCTCGGAATAAAGAAAATGTTTCGGAATCTACTAGGTTTCACAGCTGGTACATATAACGTAATTCTCTCTCGAATTTTAGCGTCGTCAATTTTATAGTTTACTATTTTATAGAGAAAAAGCAGGCTCTGACAATTTCGCCTGTGAGATAGTTTTCTGACATTGAAGGACTGTAATATAAATGTGTACGATTCTTTTGTAATATACATATTTTAAGAATTTATTTTGGATGTTCTCTATAAGCTTATTATGTTTCAATGTGTATGGATATTCTAGTTGTGAACTGATGAAGGCATTAAAGAGAAATATTAAAATCCCATAGGAGAAATTAAATGAATTTCTTATCACAAATCCCATACATTTATGTGCTTTGGAGACAATTTTCTCTATATGTCTTTGAAAATTCAGATCATTGGTAAATACAATTCCCAGATCCTGAACTTCATGAATTTTTAGTAAGCATTCCCCGTCAATGTCATAGTGAAACTTGATGTAACTTTTTCATTATCATCATTTAATGCATTAACATGCCATTAAGACCCAGGACAGACAATTACAGCATAAAATAAAAACTCATATACAAAACAACACAGGCATTACAACAGGAGGGACTGAGACTCTTCACAAGTATCGGTCGCAGATCGTCTTCCACCTTTCTCTGCCCCTTGCATCCTCCACAGTTGATGTTGGTGCCACCTTTACCAGTGACATTATCGCTCGATCCTTCCATCTTGTTTCGGGCGTCTCCCAGTTGGTGTCGAGCTGAAAACACGATTGGATATGGAATCCTCAGCTCGAATGACATGTCCCAACCATTGCAACCTCCTCCTCTCCAGAATCCGGTTGATGCTCGTCTTCCCAAAGCGTTGATAAAGGTCTTGGTGAGATTTTCTTTCCCACCTTTCTGTTTCTGCATTATATAGTGGACCATATACACTGACCGGCAAAAAAAAGTGGAACAGTAATTTAAAAAGTATAAAATTAGCCATGAAAAGATGTAATCACATTTTAAAAGCTTTTCACGCATTAGGACACACATCTGAAACATCCGTGAATAGAAATTGACATTTCTTAGGGTGGTTTATTACCACCAATTACCCCCAATCTTCGAAGAGCCTAACAAGCTGTCATGGACGCTAAGGGTGGAAACACTCGTATTTAGTGACCAGTGTTCCCGTGCAGTGCAGTGCAAACATTAACACTGTTTTGTTTGGCAAAAAAAAAAAAAACAGCCCAAAAGAACATAAGTAAAAAATATAAAATTGTTAGATTTGTGAAATGTAACGAAATTTGTGAGTTAAAGCGTGTTGTAATAGTACATTATGCAACGAGCCTATAATGGCTATAATTAAGACACGAGTATTTTTTATAAAACGAGCGTATGCGAGTTTTATAATTTCCATACGAGTGTCTTAATTACCATTATAGGCGAGTTGCATACGACTGTTTATGTTCGACGATAATTATAACTTTATTATATGTTTTAACATAAATATTCATAAGTATCTGTTGAGAGTCAGCTACTGGAATTTTGTGATCGCAGAGCGAGCGTTGGGTGTTATACCTTCGTCTTTCAAGAGCTTTGAACGGCCGACGCATGCGCTCTGGGCTTGCAATGCCATATGCAGCCATATGTTTACATCAGCCGACCCTCAGTAATATAGTCACCGCAGTCATTTGAAGACAATGCACTGTGTAGAAATTAGTGTTAGTGATTTTAAGGTACTGTGCTATTTCTTGTCTCATATTCGCCAGTTTATTTACGCGAACATATGGACGGTGGGTATTCCATGTCGGTAATTTATTATAGTTCGATGTTGTGTTTATGTCCGACATGTTGGATTTTGAGCGCATGCGCGAAATTATCGTTACCTAATTGGTCAATGAACGAGCTCTGATTGGCTGGAGAAACTGTATCGTAATGAAAAACGGTGTTATAATGACCATCATTATGATACAGTTTTCAAACACATAATAGTGAGGGTCGAACATAAAACATGTTTCAGTATTTTCTGTAGCCAACCATCTAACATTTACATGAATAATGCAAATATTGGAAAACCGATACATTTTAGTGGAATAAATTAAGAAATTACATAAAAAATTGAAGTGTTCCACTTTTTTGCCGGTCAGGGGTTTATATGTTAGCTTATTTACTGCCTTATATATATATAGGCTTTATTGGCTTTGTGTTCGCTTATATGTATTGGCTTATATATTGGATTATGTGTTGGCTTATATATTGGTTTATTGTGTTGGCTTATATGTATTGGCTTATATATTGGCTTATGTGTTGGCTTTTATATTGGTTTATGTGTTAGCCTATATATTGCCTTATATATATTGACTTTATTGGCTCATGTATTGGCTTATATATTGGCTGTATTTTCCGCAAGACCTTCCTTTAAATAACGCAAAGACGTTCTTCAAGTGTTTGAGGCGAGGCCCAGGTTTCACAGCCATGTAGGACCACAGGCCTCACCAAGGCCGTGTAGATGTGTCCTATACTTTCCTGTGAATTCAAACGTGATTTGAAAAGCTTGTTCAAACTATAGAAAACACGATTTGCTCTAGTTATCCTTTGCTGTACTTGTTGAAGTAGGATTATATTAATAAATGTTTTATTCCACCTATTGAGTAAGAACAAGGTTCTTACTAACAGAATTTCTTTAGGGATTCTACCCTCAGGTTGCACAAACCGAGAGGCAGATGTTTTCTGCACCGTGCATTGGACCAGCGTATTGACTCGGGGTGATTCGGCTCAACTCGGCTCGGATGGTGTACCGCGCTGCAGAGAGACGAAGCGTACGTTGATAGACGGCTTGTTTGCTATTCCTGGGTGTCTTAATAAGTGTTCTACCAACCTACCTCTTCTCTCCATTAGCAGTCGCCAGAAACATCACTCCTCTCCCACTCGTCTTAACACCTCTTCATTTGCTACCCTATCTACCCATCTGTCCTTCATCACACCACACTTCAAACGCTTCAATTCTACTTTGCTGCTCCAGCAGGCCAAATTTCGCTTCCATAGAGCGCGACGCTCCAGATAAAGGCTTTCAAAAATGACTTCCTAATTACTAAATCTATATTCAATATCAACAGATTCATTTTCTGTAGAAATGCTTTCATTGCCTGTGCTAACCTACTTTTTATATCCCCTTTGCTTAATCCATCACTGATTATTTTGCTTCCTAAGTAACAGAAGTCTCCTACTTTCTTTAGCTTTTCACGTGCCAATTCGACATCCATAGGGGCTTCTGGTTTCTTTCGACTGCCTTCCAATATTTTTTTTTACCTTGATAAATATTCATCATGAATTATTTCCTCAAGACAGAGTCCATGCCATTAAAAACTCTTTCAAATCCTCTGGTGTTCCGGCTAAGATGACGATTTCATCAGAAAATCTTAGAGTTGAAATTGTTTCTCCTTGAATCTTTACTCCTTCTTTGAATTTCTCACCTAATCTGCGTATGTAAGAAAAATGTCTCCTCAATGTTTCAACATAGTGTTCGCTCAGAGAGGACGAATTAAAGAACTCCAGAATGTTCTACGAATATTGGCCAGGCTAATTTCCAACATTTTGCTTACCTTTTGCTTAGAAACCAATCAGCGATGTTCTTCAAGACTTCCCCCAGGGGCTCATGACCAGTGGGACGTGGGTTGGCGACCACGGGGCCCCAGCTGAGTTCGGCATTACTTCCACTTACTTGCGCCAAGCTCTGTCATCTTTCCTATCGACCTCCCTCGGTCAACTCTTGTTCTTTTCCGACCCCGACGGTATTAGAGTATCCGAGGCCTAGGGAATGTTTCACTTTCCCGCCTTAATAGACACTAGTCTCATCTGTTCTGATCCCTCATCCTTCGAAGGGTCAGACCCTGTTCTCTTCATATCTCCTGCCTTCTGCTCAAAGCCCTTAAGGAGGCAGGGTGTTTGTAGCCACACCATATCTGGTGCACCCTCAATAGAGCTACACCCTCAAGAGCTCATGGCTGGTGAGTTCAGGACTTGGCGTCCTTGAGAGATTCCTGAGCTGGGTCCAGTTTTCCCCCCTTTTTCGATTGCATATGGGGGCAGACCCTCCCCTATTTCCCATTCCTATCTGCCTTTCATGGCTCTCTTTCCTTCCAAGCCCCTCAATTTTCATTATTCCTCCTGTCCTTTATTTGCCTTATTCTCCTTTTGTTTTCCGTTTCTTCTTCTAGTGTGTAAGTTTTAGTTATTTTTTTCATTACGTCTCATCTTTCACTATCACCCAAACCATTAGGGGCAGATAACCTAGATGTTAGTCCCCTTAAAACAACAATTATCATCATAATCATCATAATCATCGATCTTCAAGACTCTCTCCTCACATTGACACTGGAATTTGGAAATTAAATGTATTTTTTTTAATTTTCATGGATTTTTTTAAATTACATAAATGTAACAGCACTTTCATAACCATTTCCTTTTGGCAAAATTAAACTAAGGAACATTTGGAAAGTGATATTTTAATTCAGGGAAGACCAAATCATTAAGACTAAACGTAACAAGCGATAGGATGTTTCAAATAAACGAAAGAAACATGGGGAATGTTAAAGGTTTTACGTATCTTGGTAGCAACGTTTCTAAAACTGGAGGTGCTGAGGAAGATGTGAGCAGTAGGATCAAGAAAGCAAATGCAGCCTTTATCCAGTAGCATCCTATCTGGGAAACCAATGAGATTTCCACACGAACTGAACTCCGAATATTCAATAGCAATTTAAAATCAGTGTTGCTATATGGGTGTGAGACTTGGAAAGTAACAAAATCAATCATAAAGAAAATCCAGAAATTCATAAACTGATGCATACGAAGAATCTTTAGAGTGTTTTGGCCAAATATAATATCCAATGAAGAACTATGGAATCTTACAAACGAGAAACCCGTGGATTTACAGTTAAAGGCAAGAAAGTGGAAGTGGGTTGGACATACACTGCGCAAAAACCAGACGGCAATAGAGAGGCAAGCCCTGAGTTGGAATCCTCAGGGACATCGCAGAAGAGGAAGACCGAGGGAAACTTGGAAGAGGACAGTGGAGAGGGAAGCGAGGAGAAGTGAAGGCAATGGCACGAAACCGAGTCCGATGGCCTATATGTTCCAGCGATGTGAACAATAGGACACTTTGAAAACCCACTCATGATAGTCGCTCTCAGTGCCGGGATTCAGACATGCTGCGGCTGCCCTCCTGACCATGGTGCACGATTTAACGAGCTGTGGTGTTTGTAGAAGTTCCTTGTATGCTAGAATAACCGGAAACAGGAGCTTTAAATGCAGCTGCTACACAAAGAAGCTAGTTTACGAGACGTGATGGAATAGATTCCTTAACCTGGGAGTGGTGGCGCGGGGTCTTTAGTGACCTGGCGCTAAATTATTTCGTTGGAGTGTACTTGTTTCTATCGTATAGTTAAAAATCTTCTCTGATATAATATTTTCCAATCAACTAGGTCCATTCAAACGACGCACTGATTGGTTGGCACCTGGTACTAAATTCACACTCCATATTTTGGAAGAAGATTTGCTTTAATCATTTCAAGCAATGAGTTAAAATATTTGTTGATATTCGGCTCTTGTTTTTCTAGATTATTTAATTGTCTATATTTTCGAATTTTTAATATAAAGCCCAATATTTTATTTACTGTTCACTTACGATTGCAAAAGTCACATTTATCTAACTGTATTTTGATTTTTTTATGTAACAGCCCAATATTATATTTCATTTTATTTATTTACAACTAGCAGAAGTACCCGTTCTTCGAACGATGTTCGTTGTTAATACCAGACATTATCAATTGAGCTACTGTTGCAATGGTTAGCGGTTTGTCATTCCTTCAAGTTTATCAGAACGAAGTTAGTTTTCTGGGAATATCACACACACGGTTAATTTAAGGCCCTTAAAATGTAGTTTTCGGAGACCCTTTATAGATTCCCGAATTTAGTGTCTCACATTGAGCAGCGCAACATATGCTTCGGTCGTCCTTCTAGGATAATTTTTATATTTCGCCTATTTTAGCATGTATTGAGAAGTTTTTTCTCTATATCCACCCTTCTACTGTATGAAAAGTATTGTGAAGAGTTTTATAAATGATTGGTGTATTGACTCTCATGGTTACCATACCTAATTTTACGATGCACCAAGCATCCGAACACGAGTTATAGGCGTAGGCTACATAAAGATACAAAGAAAGACAGACAGACAATTCTATTGTCTACAACATATTACCCACATATCCAAATATGGGTATATCTACCACACAGTATCAAACAAAATCATCCTTGCGATGAACCCGCATTTCGACAACAAAAAAAGTTAAAATGTGCTCTCAGACTAAATTCACCTAACCTGTACTTCCTGACGTGAAATAGAATTGAAAGCCTTGTAGACGAAACGCAATGCACGTCACATAAAAACTGACCCTCTACGATGTGCCAGGTGCCCATACACAGGAAGACACCTTTCATAAATTATAAAAGCTTGCGGTGCATGGAAATTCAGGTTCTTTAGCCTCAAATTGCCCAAATTCCTAAAAGCCGCAAAAACATGCTGGTTCAATTCAAGAATTTTTGAAAATGATGTTCCTGTTTGGAGATAAAATAGACCTTCTGTACTATATGTCAAAGGTGAAAATTGCATGAAAAAATTCTAGGTTACCGCTTGACCCCCTTAATTGCATTGATGAATTGTACAGTCTACGTTAGTTCCGTGATAACCTTATAGCCATTTGCAAACTTTCACAGAAATGTAATAAAAGGAGTGACATTGCTTCTTACAGAAATAGATGGAAAGTTGTAAGCCACCCCTTGATATAATGTTCTCATGGTTACCGATTTGCAGTCCTTCATTAATTTGTTAAATTAAATTAGTTTTCTGGGAATATTTCAGAAACTGTTGGATTTAGAGCCTTATAATGTAGTTTTCGAGGACCCTTTAGGGCCCCCGAGTTTTGTTTCTGGCACCGAGGGGATTTGTCTCGTCGTTGTACGCCATAATATAATACTAATAATAATATAATATAGGGAGAAATTATAACACCTATTTTTAGCCTACTTTCGATTTTTGCAAAAAATGAAAGTAGACTTATGAGATCACTACAGGGCGAAAAAAAAGTGTGTCTGTCTGTGTGTGTGTATGTGTGTGAGTCTGTGTGTGTGTGTGTGTGTGTGTGTGAGTGTGTGGACTCTGAATGTCTGTCCCCCCTATCAATTCGAACACGGTGAGCGCAAATTGAACGAAATTTGGTACAAAGGTAGCACTAGCAAAGGACACCTCAGTGTCATGTTTTATATCGCCGCCATCTTGACGGAAACGTAATGGCGGCCACACAAATGTTCAAAGCTTAAATCAAATTACGACTAACCTAATCATCCGATCTCTACCAAATTTTGCAACAACATACCTTTATGAAGAGGGCATCCTTTGACAAATCTAATAGGTCATTAGCCAAATATTTTGCGGATGGCGGCCATCTTTGTGTGAAAATCGATTCCCCCTATTAATTCGAACACGGTGAAACCGAATGGAACGAAATTTGGTACAGAGGTAGCACTAGAAAAGGCCACCTCCGTGTCATGTTTTATACCACCGCCATCTTGACGGAAACGTAATCGCGGCCACCCAAATGTTACAGGCTAATATGTAATTACGACCAACCTAATAATCTAATCTCTACCAAATTTTGCAACAACAAATCTTTATTTGGGAAGCATATTTTGACCAAACTGCTAGATCATCAGCCCAATAGTTTGCAGATGGTGGCCAAGTATGTGTGCAAATAGATTCCCCCTATCAATTCAAACACGGTGAAACCGAATTGAACGAAATTTGGTACAGAGGTAGCACTAGCAAAAGGCACCTCAGTGTCATGTTTTATATCACCGCCATCTTGACGGAAACGGAATGATGGCCACCCAAATGTTAAAAGCTTAAATCAAATTTCGACCATCCTAATAATTTGATCTCCACCGGATTTTGCAACAACATGCCTTTTTGTGGAAAGCATTTTATGACTGACTACAAGGTCATCAGCCCAATAGTTTGCAAATAGCGGCCATGTATGTGTTCAAATCCATTCCCCAGATCAATTCAATCACGGTGAAACCGAATTGAATGAATTTTTTACAGAGGTAGCACTAGCAAAGGGCACCTCATAATCATGTTTAATATCCCTATAGCACGTTGTATTTCAACCAGCTACTACAACCTACATTCAATTATACTCCTTGAAAAGGACAAAGAGTTATAACAATACCCATGCATTTAGGAGAAAGTAGGCTATATGTTCTTTACTGAACATCTTGTTTTATTTTTTATTAATGCAGCCAATGGCCATGTACTTTTCTTTTCAGGACGGGTCATGGAAGAGATATTAGCAGAGAAAGAAGCATTCAATCACGCATGAGCAAAATGGAAATGGCCAACCATTTAACTAAGGACATTTATAAGAAAAGGTCAATATCCTTCAACGCAAAACGAAAACATTACTGCTGTGTCATCCGTCCGGAAGTCTTGCATGCTTTTGAATGCCTCACGATGAACAAAAAAAAAAAAAGGCTTGGTCGAGAAACTGGAGGCCAAAGAAAGACAACTTTTGAGAAAGATATTGGGTTCCATCAAAGACAATGGGGAATACAGAAGACGGCATAACCATGAACTATATACTCATGTGGAGAAGATAAGTAACGTCATCCGGAAGAGAAGGATACAATTTTTTGGACATGTGAAACGAACGAGCCCAGCGAGACTGACCAACCGCAACATAACTTACTTTCAGGAGAGGAAAACAAAATGGGCCTGGTTCATAGAACTGGATAAAGATCTGAAAGAAGAGGGGATTACACCAATAGATTCAGGAGCGCGCCCCACTCAAAAGGAAACTTCAAGCTTGCAAAGGTTTCCAAGAAAAACCGAAGCTGAAAACGGGAAAGATTTGGACCCAGGAACGGAAGCAAGTCCACCGAGAACGAATGCGGGCGTAGTGGGCAAACATCAAAGCCAGTAGGAGACAGTTGGAATGACGCGGTCCATAGATGGCCTATACGAAATGAATGAATGAATGAATGAATGAATAATATGGGGATAGGAATATAATAGACCTGCCGTACCACACCCGCAGGTGTAAATCGCGTGAAAAAATCCTAGAGTACCCCATGATCCCCTTAAGCGCGTTATACGTATTGATGAAATTTACGGCTTAATTTGGTTCCGTGATACCCTTCTAGCCGTTTGCAAACTTTCACACTAATGTAATTAATGGAATTGCATTGCGTCTTACAGCAATATATGAACTCTGAGAATCTGTTGCCATGGTTACTGGCTTGCATTCGTTCATTAGTTTCTTCTTCTTCTTGTTTCGAATGGGCCTACTTTGGACCACGCTTGTTCAACTGTTGAGCTTTGATCTTTGCCCAGTGTTGTCGCATTTTCTGCCGGTGTAACTCCTTCCTTTCATCTGTCCAAGGGGTACCTTTCTTCCGGGGTTTTTCCTGAAATCCATGGACTTCCTTCAGGGCATGTCTCACAGATTGCCTGTCTTGAAGATCTGATATTCCCAGTTCATTAATGTCTTTCTCAGTTTCTGTCAGCCAAGTGGTACGAACCTTCTTGTTCTGCCAGAAAGTGAACAGCCTATTGGTCAGTCTTTTGGGAGGCAATCTTGCCACATGACCATAGAATGCTACTCTCCTTTTCCTAGCACAGTCAGAGAGCCTTTCTATATGTTCGTAGAGCTCGGAATTGTGCCGCCTACGGTATTCCTCATCTTCCTTTACCGGTCCTAGGATCTTCCTGAGAATTCTCCTCTCTCTGACTTCCATTTTCTCCATCAGACCACTTCGGTTCAATGAGAGACACTCCATGGCATACAGGGCTTCTGGTCGTATGACTGAGGTGTAGTGCTTCAGTTTCAGGTTGCGTGACAGGCATTTCTTGTTGTAGATGTTCTTTGTCAGTCGATAAGCTAGTTCCAGCTTGTTGACTCTCATGGATAATGATGCTCTTTCTGATAAGTTGGGTTCAATCCATTCGCCGAGATACTTAAATTTCTCAATCCTCTTGATTTTTCCCTGTTCTAGTAGCATCTCTCTGTTAGCTTCTTTGATGTTGGTGAAGAATTCTGTTTTTTCCAGCGACACTTGAAGACCCACTTTGGCTGCCTGTCTTCTGAGGCAATTGACCTGCATTGTTGCTGTATCCAGAGAATCGGCAATAAGTGCCATGTCGTCAGCAAAGGCCAGGCAATCTACAACCAGTCCTTCCTTCCTACGCCCCAGGTATATCCCACTCTGGACACCCATATTGGTCAGTTCCTTGCGCCATTCTCTCACAACCTTTTCAAGGACACAGCGTTCATTAGTTTATTAAATGAAATTAGTCTTCTGGGAATATCTCAAAAACGGATGGTCTTAGGGCCTTAAAATGTGGTTTTCGGGTACCCGAGTTTTGTCTCTCACATTGAGGGGCTGAAAATGAGCTTTGTATCGTCCTTCTACGCCTATTTCAGCATGTATTTTAAGGGGGTAGGCCCCCTTTTATGAGAGGTACGGAGAAGAGATACGTCAATGATTAGTGTCGTGCCTCTGACGGATACCTGTACCACATTTTACTTTGATACACCCAGCCGTTCTCGAGTTATAAGGGAACAAAGTTGTCCACGGACAAACAAACAAACAAACAGACGGACAAAAAAAATCGCGTGCATCCATCATAAAACAGTCTGAAACGCGTAAACAACTCAAATATCCGTAGAAATTCAGAGAAAAACAGACAAACTTTCATTTATATAGAGAGAGAGATATACTGCACTGCTCGGTGTTGACCGTGTTTTATTGCATAAATTTATGTTTCACTCCCTAACAGTTGGAGATATACGAAAAGAGATAAGGACCTTTGGGATAGAAAATTAAATGTTAAAGATCATGTATGCCATCAAAAGTTTGCTTTTTCTCAGCGTTCTCTTTTTATTTGAAATGGAAATATGACATTTTGAAACCAAAGGGTGTAGTGACGTCACAAATGTCGGTTTTACTCGCTAACCGTTGGAGATACACGAAAAGTCCTAAGGACCTTTTGGATAGGAAATTAAATTTCAAAGCTCGTATGTGCCATCAAAAGTTTGCTATTTCCTACCGTTCTCTTTTTATTTGATATGGAAATATGAAATTTTGAAACCAAAGGGTGTAGTGACGTCACTAAAATGGTCGCCATTTTAATAGTAAAAAATGTCGAAATCAAAAGTATCCTATATGTAAACCTGGTAAATCAGCTACATCCATGCAAAATTTCATTTAAATCGGACCAGTGGTTCTTGCGTTATTGAGTAACACACAGACAGACAGACACACACCGGTATGATTAATATTACATTGTAAAGATATCAATTTTAATATTTTATTTCATTCTTCTAACTACAATTCATATCATAAACATTTCACAACAAACGAACATTAGACTTAAGTACATCTATAATATTTTATTTTTATTCTTATTTGCTTTTATTCTTAAAGAGCTGAAGAAAACCTCAATATCAGGTCGAAACATGTACAATATATCTCTTATATAAAAACAAGTGTCCTGACTGACTGACTGACTCATCATCGCCCAGCCAAAACTATTGAAGTTAGAATCATGAAATTTTGGGGATATGTTCGTGGAAAGTCGAAAACGCGCACTAAGGAAGGATTTTTGGATGTTCAGGTTCTAAAGGGGTGTTAAGGGGATAGACCTGCATTTCATTGAATAACAATATCTCCCGATTGGTTTCATTGGGAGATGTGATACTCGGCATATACACTCATCATTAAAAATAAGAAGACACGTGTCTGAGGGTTTTTCGATGTGATGTATATTATGAGGTGAAAGGGGTGAAAAGTGGGGGTTGAAGGATTCCTAACGGAGCGTGTATCTCTTAAACGACATAGGCGAGGAGTTTGAAACTCAGTGGAAAATAATCAGCTTAAAAAATAAAGAAATAGATGTTTGACCGTTTTTTTCATAAATCCAATTTAAGGGGCCAATAGGGAGGGGTGAAATTCTGGGGGGGAAAAAACAGGAAAGAAAGTGTCCTAACTGATTGACTGACAGACTCACTCATCAAACTCAGGGGAAAAAATGCTTAAAAATAAGTAAATAGGTGTTCGACAGTCTTTTTCATAAACCCAATTTAAGGGGTTCTTTGGGAGGGGTGAAGTTCTGAAAAAAGGATATTGAGAGAAAAAGTCCTGACTCACTCACCATTGCCCAGCCAAAATTATTGAAGTTAGACACATGACATTTCGGGGAATATGATCATTGTATGTCGGAACCGTCCACTAAGGGAGGATTTTCGTATATTCAGGGGGTCTTAAGGGGGTTAAACCTGCATTTCATTGAATAACAATAACTCCCGATTGGTTTCATTGGGGGATGTGTTACTCGGCATATGAACACATACAAAATAAGAAGACATATGTCTGAGGGTTTTTCGATGTGGTGTATATTATGAGGTGAAAGAGGGTGAAAAGTGGGGGTTGAAGGATTCCTAACGGAGCGTGTATCTCTTAAACGACATAGGCGAGGAATTTTAAACTCAGCGGAAAAAATCAGCTTAAAAGATAAGTAAATAGATGTTCGATCGTTTTCTTTTTCTTAAATTCAATTTACGGGGCTCATGGGGAGGGATGAAATTCTGGGGGGGGGGACCGGAAAGAAAGTGCCCTAACTGATTGACTCACTCACTCACTCTTCAAACTCAGGGAGAGAAAACTGCTTAAATATAAGTAAATAAGTGTTTGACAGTTCATTTTTCATAAATCAAATTTCAGGGGTTCATTGTGAGGGGACAAGTTCTGAAAAAAAATGAAAGAAAATGTCCAGACTCACTCACTCACTCACTCACTCACTCATCGTCCAGCCAAAATTATTGAAGTTAGAAACATGACATTTTTGGGATATGTTCGTTGTATGTCAAAACCGTACACTAAGGGAGGATTTTCGGATATTCAGGTTCTAAAGGTGTCTTAATGGGGTTAAACCTGCATTTTATTGAATAACAATATCTCATGAGTGGTTGCATTTGAGGATGTGATACTCGGCATATAAACTAATCATTAAAAATAAGCAGAAATGTGTCTAAGGGTTATTCGATGTGGTGTATATTATAAGGTGAAAGGGGTGAAAAGTGAGGGTTGAAGGATTCCTAACGGAGCGTGTATCTCTTCAACGACATACGCGAGAAGTTTGAAACTCTGCGAAAAAAACAGCTTAAAATAAGTACATCGGTGTTCGACCGTTTTTTCATAAATTCAATTTAAGGGGCCAATGGGGTGGGGTGAAATTCTAGAAAAAAAGGAGAGAAAGTGTCCTGACTGACTCACTCACTCATCAAACTCAGAGGAAAAAGACAGCTTCAAATATAAGTTAATAGGTGTTCGAGCGTTTCTTCATAAATCCAATTTAAGGGGTGCATGGGGAGGGCGTAAAATTCCGGTAAAATAATTGAAAGAAAATGACCAGACTGACTCACTCACTCATCATCGCCCAGCGAAAACTATTGAAGTAGGAAAAATTAAATTTTGGGAATATTTTCGCTCTATGTCGCAAACGTCAACTAATGAAGGATTTTTGTTTATTCGGGTTCTTAAGAGGTGTTAAGGGGGTAAACGTGCATTTCATTGATTAACGATATCTCACGAGTTGTTTCTTTGGGGATGTGATATTCGGCATATAAACTAATCATTAAAATTAAGCAGACATATGTCTAAGGGTTTATCGATGTGGTGTATATTATGAGGTGAAAGGGGTGAAAATTGGGGGTTGAAGGATTTTTAACGGATCGTGTATCTCTTAAACGACATAGGCGAGAAGTTTGACATTCAGCGAAAAAAAACCAGCTTAAAATATAAGTAAATAGGTGTTCGACCGTTTTTTCATAAATCCAATTTAAGGGGCCCTTGGAGAGGGGTGAAATTCCGGGGGAAAAACAGGAAGGATAGTGTTCTAACTGATTAACTCACTCACTCATCAAGCTCAGGGGGGGAAGAACAGCTTAAAAAGAAGTAAATAGGTCTTCGACCGTTTTTTTTAATCATAAATCCAATATAAGGGGTTCATGAGAGGGGTGAAATTCTGAAAAATAAATGAAAGAAAATGTCCTGTCTTACTCACTCACTCATCATCGCCCAGCCAAAATTATTGAAGTTAGAAACATGAAATTTTGGGGTTGTGTTCGTTGTATGTCGAAAACGTCCACCAAGGGAGGATTTTTGGATATTCAGGTTCTAAAGGGGTGTTACGGGGGGTAGACCTGCATTTAATTGAATAGCAATGTCTCCCGATTGGTTTCCTTGGGGGATGCGATACTCGGCATATAAACTCATCATTAAGAATAAGAAGACACATGTCTGAGGGTTTTTCGATGAACTGTAAATTATGAGGTGTATGTGTGAAAAGTGGGGGTTGAAGGATTCCTAACGGAGCAAGTATCTCTTAAAAGACAGAGGCATAAAGTATGAAACTCAGGGGGAAGAATCAGCTTGAAAAATAAGTAAAAAGGTGGTCGATCGTTTTTTTTCATGAATCCAATTTAAGGGGCCCATGGGGAGGGATGAAATTCTGGAAGAAAAAGTCCACTAAGGAAGGATTTTTGGATATTCACTCTCATCGACCAACCAAAACTATTAAAGTTAGAAGAATGATATTTTGGGGATATGTTTGTTGGGTGTCGAAAACGTCTACTAAGGAGGGATTTTTGGATATTCAGGTTCTAAAAGGGTGTTAACGGGGTTAAACCTGCATCTCATTGAATAAAAAATATGACACGACTATGACGCGAGCGAAGCAGCGGGTACCTGCTAGTAATATATATATTTGTGTGAGTATAGATTGGCGTATAATGTAAACTTTGAAAACTTAGAGACCCTAGCTGCCACATCCCTCATCTAATAATGAATAACTCTATGGCATACATATATTAAAATCCAACATGGCGACCATCAGACATATTTAGACGGTATTCAATATCTATTAATCTATAACAGCAATAAAACTGGAATTTTGTATCTGTATAGAGGCTATAAGCATAAGTTCACCTATGGGACGTTCAATAACCTGGTGAGCACAAATACAACATGGCGGCGAAGTAAAATTTAAATATTCAAATGGACGATTCTCGCGATATAACCATCCAGGCACAGTGAAACTTGGTAGGGTATATCATCATCAATCATCAACTACTAAAGGCAATGCCTTGTCTACGCAACCATTGCTCTCTGTCTTCAGCACCTCGTGTCATCTCACAGTAGGAACCATATTGAAGAGTTAGGGTGATGTCTTGCAGGAAACATTTTCTCGGTCGACCTCGGCCTTTCCTCCCTGTGATCTTTCCTGCTAGGAGATTAGTTAGGAAAGCGGTATGTCGCAAGATATGGCCTGTGAATTTAGCTTTTCTTTTATGGATAGTAGGTCTCTGTTCTCTTTTCCCTTGAATTTCTTGCAGGATGCTGATGTTAGTCCTTTTTTCAATCCATTTAACCCGTAATATTCTCCGCCAGACCCACATCTCAAACGCTTCAAGTCGCTTCCAGTCCTGACTTCTGATCGTCCAAGATTCACATCCATGCAGAAGCACACTCCACACGAAGGACACGACAAATTTCTTTTTAATTGCAATATCCAAATTTGCATTGATCAAAATATTTTTCGTATTATTGAAGGTATGCTTATATAAATTTTCATCCACTGGCATCTAATTCATTTAAATTATTTTCCTAACCACAAGATGGTGGCTGAACAAAATTTTAAAATCTCGCTTTAATTATTTATTGTGTCCTAATCATGCGATTGGAGTTTGAATAAAACATCTCCACGATAATCATCATGTAATACTGTAGTACATAACTCTAAGGCCTATATATACAAATCCAACATGGTTACCTTCCGAAATATTTGGACGGTTCTCAATATCTACGAATCTATTACAGCAATCAAACTGAAAATTTGTATGTTGATAGAGGCAATTAATATAAGTAGGATGTATGAAAATAGGCTATTTAATTCTTCATGGAACTACTTGCCTATTCTGAATTTGGGGAATTGACGCCGCAGATGTCAGCTAATGTACTGGGGACGGAGTGGCGCGGGACAAAGCCCTTTACTCTAAGATGACATCAGAAAACTAATGAACGCTCTGCTATTCATTGTTCTGAGTTGATCGATGTGCTCCTTAAGCTTACTGTCCATTGTTGACGTCATAATTGCCTCACGCACAAGTGTGGACAAGCACACAGTGAGAGTAAACTGCAATGTAATTAATCTTCTGTGTGAGAAGCGAGACTGTGTAAATACGTGGGTAACAAGTCAGTTGTTTCCAGCCCGCTGCCTGGCGACACAAGTGAGGACTGGGAAATGATATAAAGCTTTGTGACATTGCACATTAGTTTGCATATCACCTACACTTAGTGAAGATTTGCTGTTTTCTTGGCCTCTGTGTGTGTGTCTAGTTTAATTCTTTTGACCATTTACTAACATGCCCACTTGAATGTGAACTTGTCTCTTGATTTGCTTAATTTTTAATTTAATTATTTGATTTATCTTGCTTTTTATTTACTTTAGTGCATTGTTTATAAATAAATAAATAAACAAATAAATAAATAAAATAATTATTTTATAAATTAATTTACTTACATACAACTTTGATTCTGATCTTGTCTCTTGATTTGCTTAAATTTTATTTCAATTCATTGTTTTATCTTGATTTTTACTTACTTTAGTGCGTTGTTGATAAATGAATAAATGATTAAATATATAATTTAATACAATTAATAAATTAATAAGCAAATGAATGACTAAATAAAGAAAAATAATAATTTATAAATAAATAAATAAATAAATTAATTAATTAATTAATTAATGTATTAATAAATAAATACATAAATCAACAAATAAATAAATAATTTAAAAATATTGATAAATTAATAAATAAATAAATTACTGATTAAATAAGTAAATGAATTAATTAAAAATAAATCCATAAATAAATACATACATTAATTAATTAAAAAACTAATCCATAAATAAATACACACATTAATTAATTAGTCAATAAAAAATAAATAAATACAGTAATTAATTAGTCAATTAATACATTAATAAATTAATAAAGAAATGGACATAATCCTGAAGAGAATAAAAGAAGAACAGGGTAATGAAACAAATGCCCTTGTCTTTGCAGATGACGTCATGATTTGGGGAGAAAGTGCCAGAGAGGTACAAGAAAAACTGGATTCATGGGACAAGCTGTTTAAGGAGTATGGGTTGAAAATCAGCCAAATTAAGACAGTAGTGATGACAACTGGACTGTCTAATGCAACCATTTACCTGAATAATCAGCCTCTACAAATTCTTGATCAATTTAAATATCTTGGTAGCACAGTGTGTAAGGATAACAACAACAACAGTGAAGTAACAAATAGAACTAGTAATGCAGCCTCCTTCTATGCACAAGTTAGAACACTACTGTGGGATAATAAAGTGCCCAGGAAGTGTAAACGTATACTGTTTAAGACATACTACATCCCAATTCTAACTTACGGAGTAGAAACATGCACCCTGTCCAGAAGAGAAGAAAGTAGGATTCAGGCATCCGAAATGAAGTTTATAAGAACAATGCTTCAAAGGACAAGGAGAGACAAAGTAAGGAACGAAACAAACAGGACAGAGGCTGGCATAGATATCAGTGCTAATTTTTTTGCAGAAGCAACGATTAGGATGGTATGGGCATCTTCAAAGAATGGGAGATGAGAGGACACCAGAAGCTTATTTCAACAAGATTATCTCAGGAAAAAGACCAGTAGGAAGACCAAAGAAGAAATGGTTGGACCAAATCAAGGATGATCTTGAAGACAAAGGGCTAGACTGGAGAAGGACCCATGAAGACCAACTATTCATGGACAGGAAAAGGTGGCGAGGGCTCGTTAACAGCACCCGGGCGACTGGAGTTGGAATTTGATGATGATGATGATGATGATGAATAAAGAAATGAATGAATAAATAAATACATGAATTTCAAACTCAGACTCTACAGTACTGTAGTGAGACCATCAGTACTATATGCCTCAGAATGCCTAAATGGTCAGAAAAGGACAACTCCGGAAATTGGAGCTGAAGGCCCGGAATATTCTGCGAAAAATTATGGGCCCTATTAAAGAGGAAGGCAAGTATAGAATCAGGCACAACAGTGAACTCTATGAACAATTGGAGAGCATTACAACAGCCATGAAGAAGAGGAGGCTGATCTTCTATGGTCATATTGTGAGAATGGATAATCAGAGGCTCACCTCCAGAATTTTCAACACTGTCTCTAGAGGGAAAGCAACTAACGCCACGTAGTCGAAACTAGTCAGGAAAGACCTTGAACAATTGTATATTGACCCCAGTAACATCTATGGCAGGAATAAATACAGGAATTTAGTCAGAACACCAGACTCTCTCCAGTCACTAACAGCAAAAGCAGTGCATCCAGGAGAAGGTGTGAAATGGACTGAGGAGCGGAAGGACATTCACAGTGCCAGAATGAAGGAATACTGGGCTAGGAGGAAGGCTGCCAGAGATAAGAACCACGTGGTCCACAGCCGGCCCATACGGAACTAAGAAAAAATACATTTATTTATTGCATGTCTAACCCTTATTATTAAAGTTTTCAACGGGGTCTGGAAGACATACGATAAAAGTGTATGAGGCGACCAGATGGCCTTCATGACGCCAAACTCATGAGAGATGAAACGAAATAAGATGAATGAAACTGGGGCAAGAATGTGGAAGGAAACGGCCGTGGCCTGTTAGAAGGTACCGTCTCAGCATTTGCCTGGTGTTGAAAATGGGGAAACCATGGAGAACCTTTTCAACGACGGCCGAAGATGGGGCTCGAACCCACGTCTACCGAGTCCGTAGAGAGCTTAGCCCGATGGCCTAGCGCTGCGCTTTAGACCACTCTCGGTATAAATAAATAAATAAATAAATACATTAATTAATTAATTAAATAATGAACCACTGAGCTATCGATGAAATTTGTCCGGAATATTAATAGTTAAAAGCAGTGGAGATGATCCATTGTTTCGGCCGGAGTTTTCATTGAACGGGGACTCACCAGATGGCACGCATTTTGCTTGGCGCTGCTCCAGACCATTAGCTTACTTCTCTATGCGGTGATATTAATATTCTGTGAAATATAACCGGATAAATGTCCAGGTTACATGCCAATGTAACATTGCTCTTATAAATGGCTCTGTACGCTTTATTCTCAGCAAAGCATTGCGATTTATGGACTTTATCCTCTGTTTGCATACGGTTTTTCATGCTATTTCGATTGTCATTATTAGCGTACTATTATTATTTTCGTTTCGGTCGTCTAGGAACCACGAGCCAATTCCAATGCTTTGTCCTTTGCTGTTCCTTCTTCTTCCTCCAGTATTCCTTCATCATCTCACTATGCTTCCTCTTCCTTTCCTCGGACCATTTTCAGCCGGTTTTCTCTCCTTTCCACCCTTGGAATCCTTCCATTTTTAGCTCGCTTTGCCTAAAAATATCACTCTGTGGTGTATCTTCTTCTCTGATATTGTTTCTTTCCAAATCCTTTTTGACTTGTTGCACCCAGGTTGTTGTTGACTTCTTGTTCCACGGGAATGTGAAGATCTGCTTAGTTAACCTACTGTCATCCATCCTGTACAAATGTACATAAAATAGCAATCCCTTCTTCCGTATAGTTTTTGATATGTTTTCTATTTTTCAGTATATTTCATCATAACTTCTTAATTTCCAGAATTCTGAAGATTTAAAAGGACCGACAATTTTGCGTATAATTCTTCTTTCTATTGCCGTACTTCTAATTTATCAAATTTTTACTATTATTATTATTATTATTATTAAATGTTATGCCCTATTAGGAGCGCTAATCTTGCTTCCTTGTCCTCCAAAAATCTCCTCGCTATAGCTCTTTCTGCGTTCCTCCATCCAAGTTCTTTTAGATTTAATGTTTGGGCATTCTGAACATTGATGATTGTCAACTGGTTCTCTGAATTTAGATTTGTCCAATACCATATGTGATAACCTTAATGGGCATCTCAAAATACAAGCGTTCCCGCCTAACATATGAATTAGCACGGGAACCCTTCCTCGTCGAAGAAATAAGTACAAAATTACAGCTTCCATCCTCAAAATATGCTGAAGCACACCTAGCAGAGAGAAGGGAGCAGACAGAAGACATCCCGCTAGAATTTTACAGCACGGATGCCATGATCAACCGGAACTAGACCAACGCCAATCAGAAACTAAGACATGTGGTGTTAAAGTTAGCAGTGCATGAGCACGACCATAAAATATGTAAAAACTTGTCCTACCACACTCCAAATGAACTCTGCGTTTGCTCGTTATGTGACAAGTTCTGTGACATAGTACATCACCTCACACGATGTAAAAACAAGTAGTTCTGTGAAGAACTAAAGCCTATTTTCATAAATCTTACGTATGTAAACTGCCACTATCATCATACAAAATTTCAGTTTGATTGCTGTAATAGATTCGTAGATATTGAGAACCGACTAAATATTTCGGATGGTCGCCATGTTGGATTTTATATATGTAGGTCTTAGAGTTATGTACTGTTACATGAAGATTATTGTGTACGTGTAGCATTCAATCTTCAATCGCATGATTAGGACACAAGAAGTAAAAACGAGATTTTAAAATTTCGCACAGCTTCCATCTTGTGGTTATGGAAACAATTGAAATAAATTAGATGCCAGAGGATTAACATTCGTATAAGGATTTACTGTACCAAGTTTCACTGCACTCAGATGGTTAAATTGCGAGAAACGTCCATGTGAATATTTATACTTCGCGTCGCCGCCATGTTGGATTTGTGATCACCAGGTTATTTAAAGTCCTATAGGTGTACTTAAGTTCATAGCCCCTATGAACATAAAAAAGTTCAATTTCATTGCTATAATAGATTCGTAGATATTCAGAGCCGTCTAAATATTTCGGACGGTCGCCATGTTGGATTGTTAAATGTATAGACATTAGAGTCATGTACCATTAAAGGAAAATTACTGCGTAGGTTCATTATTCAAACTTTCACTTTGATCACATGATTACGACACAAGAAATAAAAACTTAATTTTAAAATTCGCACAGCCGCCATCTTGAGGTTATGTAAACCAATTGAACTAAATTAGATACCAGTGCATTAAAATGTGTATAAACATTTCCTGTACCAGATTTCATTGCGTTTGGAACATCAAATCGGGAGAAAGGTCTATTTAAAATGTTCAAATTCGCTTGGCCGCCATGTTCGTTTCGTAGTTAACCGGTTTTTGAATGTCTTATAGATGAACTTTCAGTAGTGCCCTTTATCTCCGTACAAAATTTTATGGTGATACCGCTAATAGTTTCAGAGATATAGAATGCCGGTGGAATATTTCGCACATCTGACTTCTTGTGGTTATGTAAACAATTGAACGAAGTTAGATGTCGGTGCATTAAAATGTGTATAAACATATACTGTACCATTTTTTATTGCGTTTGGTTGGTTAAATTGCGAGAAACGTCTATTTAAATGTCGCAAATTCGCGTGGCCGCCATTTTGGTTTTGAAGTTACCAGTTTTTCAAAAGTCACATAGATGAACTTCTAGTAGTTCCCTTTATCCCCGTAATAAATTCCAGGGTGATATCTGGAATAGTTTCGGAGATATTGAATGCTGGTGAAATATTTCGCACAGCCACCATGCTGGATTGGTGAGACGTAACAAAATTTGAAGGGCACGGTCGGGGTCGCCCGGAATAGTACTATGAACTTGCCGGGTTTCATTGAAATAGCTCCAGCCGTTCAGAAGTTATTAGGGGGACACACACACCTCACACACACACTCACACACACACACACACGGACAAAAGGTGATCTCATAAGCCTATTTTTTCAAAATTGAAAATAGGCTAATAACCAGAAATCACTGTGCGATTAAGGCAAGGACTAAACTATAGTAAATCAATGTTATGCACATTCGTGCGCTTTTCTGTTATAGTAAATTATGCAACGAGCCTATATTGTCTATAATTAAGACACGAGTATTTTTATAAAACGAGCGTATGCGAGTCTTATAATTTCCATACGAGTGTCTTAATTACCATTATAGGCGAGTTGCATATGACTGTTTATGTTCGACGATAATTATTACTTTATTATATGTAATAACATAAATATTCATAAATATCTGTTGAGAATCAGCCACTTGAATTTTGTGATCGGTGAGCGAGCGCTGGGTATAATATCTCTGTCTTTCAAGATCTCCGAACGACCGACACATGCGCTCTGCGTGCTTGCAATGCCATATTATGCAGGCCATATGTTTACATCTGCCGTCCCTCAGTAATATAGTCACCGCAATCGTTTGAAGGCAATGCGCTGTGTAGAAATTAGTGTTGGTGATATTAAGGTACAGTGCTATGTCTTGTCTCATATTCGCCAGTTTATTTACGCGAACATATGGACGGCGCGTATTCCATGTCGGTAATTTATTTAAGTTCGATGTTGTGTTTATGTCCGACATGTTGGATTTTGAGCGCATGCGCGAAGGTATCGTTACCTAATTGGTCAATGAACGAGCTCTGATTGGCTGGAGAAACTGTATCGTAATGAAAAACAGTGTTATAATGACCATCATTATGATACAGCTTTCTGACACTTAATAGTGAGGGTCGAACATAAATAATATTATGTGATCGGCGACAGGAAAAGATACCTATCTTCCAAATATCAATATTGACCTTTTGGTATCCATGGAAACCACATTAAATTCTGAATAAAATGGTAAAATAATATGTATTTATCTTAATATCTTGAAAATTGTCAGAATAACAGACGTTAGTTAGAATATTAAGGCACGAAATATCTAGTTCTAAGAAAATTGAGTTTAAAGAAATATATTTCTAAATTAATAGAATAATGAAAAATTAACTCAAGAGTGTTCTACTTGTGTTCATTCCGTATGATATTTGGTACTGAATTGAGTTAGTTAGTTAGTTATTGTTGTTTTAAGGGGCGGAACTACGAGGTTATCTGCCCCTGTACTGAATTGAAATATCATACTGACATTTTCTTATATCTTTTACTTTTTTTTTAGTTATAAAAGAATAGGCGGTAATAATAACAAGTACAGTAGTTCAGTGAAGAATTACATAGCCTATTTTCATACATCCTACTTATGTTAATTGCCTTTAACAACATACACAATTTCAGTTTGATTGCTGTGGTAGATATTGAGAACCGTCTAAATATTTCGGATGGTCGCCATGTTGGATTTTTATAAATGTAGGCCATAGAGTTATATACTATTAAATGACGATTGTTACGTAGTTTCATTATTCAAACGTCGACTTTGGTCGCATGATTAGGACACAAGAAATAGAAACTTAATTTTAAAAATTTGCACAGCCGCCATCTTGAGGTTATGTAAGCAATTAGACTAAATTAGATGTCAGTGCATTACAATGGTATACACATTTGCTGTACCATGTTTCACTGTGCTCGGGTGGTTAAATCGCGAGAAAAGTCTATTTAAATGTGTCAACTTTGTAGTGCTCTTTATCACCGTACAAAATTTCAGGGTGATATCGGTAATAGTTTCCGAGAAATAGTATGCCGCTGAAGTAGTTCGACAAGCCACCATGTTGGATTTCTGAGACGTAATAATATTTAAATGCACTATGACCTTACCGAGCTTCATTGAAATTGCTCCAGCCGTTTTTAGCCTACTTTCGATTTTTGCAAAAAATGAAAGTAGACTTATGAGATCACTACAGGGCGAAAAAAAGTGTGTCTGTCTGTGTGTGTGTATGTGTGTGAGTCTGTGTGTGTGTGTGTGTGTGTGTGAGTGTGTGGTACTCTGAATGTCTGTCCCCCCCCCCCCCCTATCAATTCGAACACGGTGAAACCGAATGGAATACAATTTGGTACAAAGGTAGCACTAGCAAAGGACACCTCAGTGTCATGTTTTATATCGCCGCCATCTTGACGGAAACGTAATGGCGGCCACACAAATGTTCAAAACTTAAATCAAATTACGACTAACCTAATCATCCGATCTCTACCCAATTTTGCAACAGCATACCTTTATGGGGGCAGCATCCTTTGACCAAACTAACAGGTCACCAGCCTAATAGTTTGCGGATGGCGGCCATCTTTGTGTCAAATCGATTACCCCTATTAATTCGAACCCGGTTGAACCGAATTAAACAAAGTTTGGTACAGAGGTAGCACTAGCAAAGGACACCTCAGTGTCATGTTTTATATTGCCGCCATCTTGACGGAAACGTAATGGCGGCCACACAAATGTTCAAAGCTTAAATCAAATTACGACTAACCTAATCATCCGATCTCTACCAAATTTTGCAACAACATACCTACATGGGGGCAGCATCCTTTGGCCAAACTAGTAGGTCATTAGCCTAATAGTTTGCGGATGGCGGCCATCTTTGTGTCAAAATCGATTACCCCTATTAATTCGAACACGGTGAAACCGAATGGAATGAAATTTGGTACAGAGGTAGCACTAGCAAAGGGCACCCCAGTGTCATGTTTTATATCACCACCATCTTGACGGAAACGTAATCGCGGCCACCCAAATGTTAAAGGCTAAAATGTAATTACGACCAACCTAATAATCTAGTCTCTACCAAATTTTGCAACAACAAATATTTATGTGGGAAGCATATTCTGACCAAACTGCTAGATCATCAGCCCAATAGTTTGCAGATGGTGGCCAAGTATGTGTGCAAATCGATTCCCCCTATCAATTCAAACACGGTGAAACCGAATTGAACGAAGTTTGGTACAGAGGTAGCACTAGCAAAAGGCACCTCAGTGTCATGTTTTATATCGCCGCCATCTTGACGGAAACGGAATGACGGCCACCCAAATGTTAAAAGCTTAAATCAAATTTCGACCATCCTAATAATTTGATCTCTACCGGATTTTGCAACAACATGCCTTTTTGTGGAAAGCATCTTATGACTGACTACAAGGTCATCAGCCCAATAGTTTGCAAATAGCGACCATGTATGTGTGCAAATCCATTCCCCAGATCAATTCAATCACGGTGAAACCGAATTGAATGATTTTTTTACAGAGGTTGTGCCCAAATCTAGGAATGGGTATTCCAAGTTTCACACACCTAGATATCAAGGGAAAGGCTGTAGCCGCTTTTGAAAGTTCAGATATTTGAATATCGCGCTACATTGCTTCTCGAAGCATTTGGAAGAAATTTACCGATAGTTGGATGGCAAATGACGTAGCGAGTCATAGCAGAGGTGGAGGCTATTTATGGATTAAATAGTTAACTATGGATTAGAGACTTGAGACTGAGATCAGATTACTGGCACGGCCAAATGAAAGAGAATGCTATTAGTATCAAGTAAATCGGACCAGGGATTCAAGAAATATGAGGATTTCTAGATATCAGGTGATGACGCGTGACCCTGACCGTTTTGAATAAAAGCCAGCTGGAGCAGGCATGGTTAGCTCACTTCATCACAAGCACTTGCAGAGCAAGTTGCGTCTACGCTGAGCCAAGGCACATGGTTGCCGCATCTACGCAGAAGTTCTGTTCAAATCGTGATAGTTACGAAAAGTGCTGCGCTACGAGTTGGACTTAGTAAGTTTCTGGTGAGGAGAATCACTGAGGTGATTGTTTTTCTACAGACATTGGTGGAAATATTTATATTTCCAAAAGGACATATGCTAGACTCTGTCTAGAAAATAGTATTTTGTCACATTCCAGTAGTAACTTAATACTTGGATGTTTAAATCCATTTGCAAGTCAGTTTTCATTTTTGTAACTATTTAACCACTTCGATCTGTCAGTACACTGAAGACTAGTCTATAACGGTGGCGTTCATTAGTCTACGCAAGGGAAACTGCAAGTTGTCTAGCGCATGGCAGATGGTGATATACAAACCATGCCCAGGGAACTATCTTCAGAACAGCCGTTAACTGCTTAGACTGTCAATGTTTTTCTTGTACTGATGAGATTACAGTGCGTTATGTTACAACTGACATATTTAAGAAGAGATCACTTAGATCTGACCCTATTTCAACAAACTGTTATGGCTTTGATAGAAGCCCATATTAAAATGGAACCACAGTTTATTCAAACATCGAAAGATACTACCACTATGTCTGACTAGACGATTTGTGGGTCTACAATGGCGGCCGATACAAGGATTATACGTGCTTGTCCGATAGGGCATGTCTATGGATAAATCTGGTACAGACCAGATTTACTACACTTCAAGACCATCAAGAAATGTAAGCCACATTTGAATTATATTATGCCTAGCTAATTGGAACAAACTATTTTTCTGCAGATGACCAACACATTTTTTTCATCGTATTTAAAGCTTGTAATGATTTACGCAAGACTTAGTAGAGTTATTCTGAGCATTTTCAGCACTCAGAACAGTTTAGGAACGATGACCGAGCATTTCGAAGATTTATTTGAATTTTTCATATTTTTGGGAAATCACGGTAATCAGCCGATGTAACTGTAAAAGTTAAATTTATTTTTGTTGAGGAATGGATATTTTTTCCATATTCGAAGGTTCGAACATATGGATTCTCACATAATGAGATGATAATTAAACATATTTGAAATAATAATAATAATAATAATAATCCACTAATAATAATAATAATAAATTTTATAATTTTTCTAAATAATTCTTGGATATTATATTTTCTAATAATCATATGTATTGAGAAAGAGCCTATGATGTAGTTGAAACATTTCTAGTCTGGAACAGGAGATTTTCCGATGGAGAGTGGTTAGCGCAAGCCCGCATTCAACCAACATTTCAGTTCTGGTTGAATAGTTGATATTTGCTATGAGCAAAGTATATGTTTCATATAACACGGAGAGGCATGAAACGGGAAGCAATTGATATTTGTATCAAATAGGATATTTTTGTATTTATATAAAATCATGACGTAAATACACTTCGAAAGTGAAATAATGCTTTTCATAAGTATGGTAAAGTCACGGGTTGAACTGAATGGTAAAATAAAATAAACTTGTCAGTTTATTAATCTTCCAGTGTTGATAACAAGCAGAGGCTTGATTTATTGTATAAATTTTGGGAAGATAATTTATGTGTGTGGAGTAGTTGAATGCCATTCCCAGGTGCGCATGTTTAAGTCGCAGGAATGAAGGTTTTTTCGAGCATCAATCAAATAGCAGGTTCGATGGCTCAGGTTTATAGTAGGAGTATTGGAACTACCCATTTCGTCGGATGAATGACCCGAAGGTTATTTCTTAAAACCATCAGTTCTTATTTCAACCTTGTTTACGAATTCCATTTAGACTTTGATTTTGCTAGAACCCAGATTTGTCATGATAGTAGTTTATTCTTCTTCAGAGGAAGACCTTTGCCGTTGTTGTTATCGTAATATTGTGTTCTTACACAAATAGTAGAATGGGCCACTGCCAATTAAAAATAATTCTTTAACCACGAATAATTTGAAGGATATTTTCAATCCTAGTGCCATGAACTAAATGAATTCATTATAAAACTACAATTCTAATTTCCGCATTCTGTCGAAGAATTGCAAGTTGTGAAAGTTGCTAAAAATGGCTATGAATATAAATATTATTTTTATAATATTGTTCCCAAGTGGAAAATTGAATAATTGAATGGTTCAACCATTTATTGATCAAGTTGATGATTCAGAAATCATATATTTTGTTTGGAACTTGAAGTTCATAATCGAGTCACTTCTCGAATGTTTAATGTCAGAAGAACAATTAATTGTTGTTGTGCTTCGCACAGTTCTTCGATGCTATGCTCAAGGTCAAATACTTTTCAGATGTTGTTAATATGTATAAATAATTTGTGTTGCTTCAATGATGATAATATTTTCGGTGATATATTTTTTTGAAACTGGAAAAAGAAAGTGAAAGTTTAAAAATTCTATAAACATTTATTCTACGAGTGTTAATATCATGTAATTAGTCAAACAGTGATCTACGTTATTTCCAGTATGGACAATTCATTTTGAGCTGGAATTAAATGTTAATAATTTTGGAACACAGTCCACAGGACTATTAATCGGACTTGTGTTTCCAAAGGATTGTCAAATGTGTTTGGAAGATTTCTGTATATTGTGTGTAAATAAGTGTGTGGATCGCCACACGTGGATAATGCTGCTTTGAGCATTCTTGCAGTCATATTTTAACTTTAAATAAACTGAGATAATTTTACCAGATGTGTTTCTCCCAATTAAATCTCCTTCTATCCTTATTGTTGCGTTGAACCAAAAATCAGTAAAGCATTTTTATAAATTTGATGTCGTTTTTGCGATTTGCTTTAACCCATCTGGCGCTCCGGGATATTTTGACTCTCGTGCTGACTGATTATTGGTAAAATGCATATGTGGTCGTGCGGACTCCGGTCTAAACGGGCACAAGGTAGCACTAGCAAAGGGCACCTCATATTCATGTTTAATATCCCTATAGCACGTTGTATTTCAACAAGCTACTACAACCAACATTCAATTATACTCCTTGAAAAGGACAAAGAGTTATAACAATACCAATGCATTTAGGAGAAAGTA
The DNA here is from genome assembly GCA_946902985.2 of Meconema thalassinum. Taxonomy (NCBI): domain Eukaryota; kingdom Metazoa; phylum Arthropoda; class Insecta; order Orthoptera; family Tettigoniidae; genus Meconema; species Meconema thalassinum. The sequence goes on along the minus strand of OX336397.1, from coordinate 103,256,137 downwards.
GGCTGTATGTTCTTTACTGAACATCTTGTTACACATACGCACACACACGCTAAAAACACTCCAAACTTATCAAAATGTAAATTTTATTCAAGTATGATAATTAACTAATACATGTAATTTCTTCCAGGAGTGTGTTTACATGTTTTATGTTCGACCATGGCGAAATGTAAATATTATGTCAGCAAACTGTGCTATAATGAGGGTCATTATAGTATACTGTAAGTTTTCATTATGAAACAGTTTCTCCCACCAATCAGAGCTCAAGAAACAGTTGTGTGACCAATTAGGTAAGGATCGCATCGCACCTGCGCTGACTTCCACGGCCTCCTATTTTAAATTTCACTGCGTGGCTAGTGTCATAGTGGGGTATTCCAAGAGGCCATGCTATTCTCTGCGTTCCACCCGCTCGGTTCAGTACATAAAACTGGCGAAATCTCGACAGATATTTATGAATATTTATGTTCAAACATAAAATAGTTATAATTATCGTCGAACATAAACAGTCATATGCAACTCGCCTATAATAGTAATTAAGACACTCGTATGGAAATTATAAAACTCGCTTCGCTCGTTTTATAAACATACCCGTGTCTTAATTATTGCTATTATAGGCTTGTTGCGTCCGACTCCGTGGTGTTGGGGTAGTGCGCCTGCCTCTCACCCGGAGGCCCCGGGTTCGATTCCCGGCTCCGTCAGGGATTTTAGAAATTGACGTGAGGGCTGGAACGGGGTGCACTCAGCCTCGTGAGGATAATTGAGTAGCTGTCTGACAGTGAGGCAGCACCCCGATCACGAAAACCAAGGGGACCCGATGCGCTGATCACGCGTCACCCCAATATCTGCAGGCCAAATGGCTGAGCAGCGGTCGCTTGGTAGGCCTAGGCCCTTTACGGGCTGCAGTGCCTGGGGTTATTATTTATAGGCTTATATCTTGTACCCCGCCCAATTCATTGGGCACAATCGTGTTGACCGAACGAAGAGCTACAAAAGACAATTTGTATTGGCAACACTGAAAAAAGAATGGCTTCAAATCTCCACATTGGACCAGTAATCTTTCATTTCCTTGCTGAACTTTATCTTACGTTCCTCGGACCATTTCCTGGCCGCGTTGTGGTGAACTTCTCTATTGGATGTGAGGAAAGGCACCAGCTGAGAAATCATGTGAGAACCAATATTTCTTATTTCCTTTCAGGATTGAATGATCAATTCAATCCTTGTATCCATGTGGCGGATTCCTTTACTCCCTTAAAGGAATAAACTGGGAGTTAAGCTTTCAATCTCTTTTATAGGGGATTATTCCCTGATTCCTGAATCTCCTGCCACTCCCATTTCCTTGTGCAATAGATTAGTGCTGTAATCACTATCAGAATCTATCGGAAGGACACGATAGCGATCCTGGTACTTGATCTTGGAGAACCCGCTTTGCTCTTTTTATAAACATACCCGTGTCTTACGTTAATTGCCTCTATCAACATTTAACATTTCAGTTTGATTGTTGTAGGCCTAATAGATTCGTAGATATTGAAAACCGTCGAAATATTTCGGATTGTCGCCATTTTGGATGTTTTATATATGTAGGCCATAGAGTTATATACTATTAGATGACGTTGACTTCGATCGTATGATTAGGACACAAGATATAAAAACTCAATTTCAAAATTTCGCACAGCTGCCATCTTGAGGTATGTAAGCAATTGAACTAAACTAGATAAGCCCAGTATATTTTTCTTTGTCTTCAGTACGATAGATCTTTTATATTTCTTGAACACTCTAGCAGACTTGCCCATTGTTATTAATAACGTCTCTTACAAATTTTGAAGAAATAACAACTCCCTCCCTCGCACTGTAGCCTATCTCTGAAATCAAAACAAACTTTCCGCGGCAATCGCCATGCTTCATCAACGAGAAGTGCGCACTACAGCCTTCTGCAATATTCCCAAGTGTGATACCGCCAACTGCCTGACTAAAATGACGTAAACTGTTCAGAAAAGATGAAAAATAGCACTGCATTGAATAGGGGGTGTGGCACCTGACGCGCAAATGTTAGGAATTTAATTTTTTAAATGGACTTAGGCATTGAATTCAACCAAATCCTTTTCGGAATAGATTCACAAGATAATAAGCTTGCAATTTCAGCAACAACAAAAAAATCATATTTCAGAAGGATTTCGTGCACGTCTCCCCTTAGTCCGTGCAATCAGGTGGGGACACAACGATTGGTGGAGGTGCTACTGAGCGTTTGAGGACCCAACTTGCCCGATCTCCCAATCGGCAGGCAAACGACCTCTCCGCCGTGCCTGACTGACCCCTCACACCTGAGTTCGCAGCTTTTAATAATAAGACAGCACGGTTGTTGCTGACCAGGTCGAACTGGGGTTGAATGTCCGGTACGGTTTCGCCTTGAACTGACACCGGGATATAACCATGTGCTATGTTTAAAATGAATGTTATGCAGTAAACTCCCGATTATCCGCGGAATTGACTGGCGCGGATACGCGGATAATCGAATTTCGCGGATAAGCTGCAAAATTGCTGGTAATGGTTAAACAAAGGTCGAAGGCACTAAAAACAACACACAAGGGCTTTAAATAAGTTTATTATACAATAAAAGGACGTACAAGATAACAAAACTCAGTCGATGTTATGTGTGTAATTAAAAAGTCTTGCTTACTAACAAAAAATCGGTTATTTGCTTTTGCTTTTTCGTAGTGAAACACTTTTTCTTTATTTGTGATTTGAGTTTTCTTGTCATAAAGTGATGCGTCGTCTTGCTCTTCAAGGTATTGAAGAATTCTCTCAATGTGTCCTAATGCTGCATCATGAGTAACTGATATACAGTACAGTACTGTACAGAAGTACTGAACTACTGTACACGTTTTGTACTGTACATTATTAAATGTACTGTACTGTATTTGCGATTTACGATTTTTATTACGTTTAAGTATTTAGTAACTTAATTTCAATTTTTGAGAAATAATTTTCGGTGTCAAAACCTTCTTTTTAGCCTATATTCAATTTTGAAAAAAAAAAGGCTTATGAGATGACCTTTTGTCCGTGTGTGTGTGAGGAGTGTGTGTGTGTGTGTGTGTCCCCCTGATAACTTCTAAACGGATGGAGCGATTTAATGAAACTCGGTAAGTTCATATCACTATTCCGGGCGATCCCGACCGTGCCCTTCAAATCTTGTCACGTCTCAGCAATCCAACATGGCGGCTGAGCGAAATATTTCACCAGCATTCAATATCTCCTAAACTATTACCGATATCACCCTGGAATTTATTACGGTGATAAAGGAAACTACTAGAAGTTCACCTATGTGACTTTTGAAAACTGGTAACGACAAAACCAACATGGTGGCCACGCGAATTTGCGACTTTTAAATGGACGTTTCTCGCAATTTAACCAACCAAACGCAATAAAACATGGTACAGGATATGTTTATACATATTGTAATGCACCGACATCTAACTTCGTTCAATTGTTTACATAACCACAAGATGGCGGATGTGCGAAATATTTCACCGGCATTCTATATCTCTGAAACTATTAGCGGTATCATCCTGAAATTCTGTACGGAGATAAAGGGCACAACTGGAAGTTCATCTATAAGACTTTCAAAATCCGGTTAACTACAAAACGAACATGGCGGCCAAGCGAATTTGAAAATTTTAAATACAATTTTCTCGCGATTTAACGTTTCAAACGCAATGAAATCTGGTACAGGAAATGTTTATACACATTGTAATGCACTGGTATCTAATTTAGTTCAATTGTTAACATAACCTCAAGATGGCGGCTGTGCCAATTTTAAAATTAAGTTTTTATTTCTTGTGTTGTAATCATGCGATTGATGTGAAAGTTTGAATAATGAACCTACGCAATAATTGTCCTTTAATGGTACATGACTCTATGGCCTATACATTTAACAATCCAACATGGCGACCATCCGAAATATTTAGACGGCTCTGAATATCTACGAATCTATTATAGCAATCAAACTGAATTTTTTAAATGTTCATAGGGGCTATGAACTTAAGTTCACCTATAGGACTTTAAATTGATCACAAATCCAACATGGCGGCGACGCGAAGTATGAATATTCCATGGACGTTTCTCGCAATTTAACCATCCGAGTGCAGTAAAACATGGTACAGTAAATCCTTATACGAATTTTAATCCACTGGCATCTAATTTATTTCAATTGTTTCCATTACCACAAGGTGGCAGCTGTGCGGGATTTTAAAATCTCCTTGTTACTTCGTGTGTCCTAATCATGCGATTGAAGTTTGAATGCTACACGTACACAATAATCTTCATGTAATAGTACATAACTCTAGGACCTGCATATATAAAATCCAACATGGCGACCATCCAAAGTATTTAGTCGCTTCTCAATATCTACGAATCTATTACAGCAATCACACTCAAAAGTAGTATGTTGAAAGTGGCAGTTAACATAAGTAGGATATTTGAAAATAGGCTGTATAGTTCTTCACGGAACTACTTGTTTTTTATAAAAATGTTCTCCTACAGGCATCGCGGATAATCCGCAAAGCGGATAAACCGCCCGCGGATAATCGAGTGTTTACTATACAGCCAGATTTGCAACCCTTATCAGTTAATTATGGTTATTATTATTATTCTCGTATCAGAAACATGTTGCACAATTACAAAACATTTCATTAAATACAATTAGACCAGAACTTGTAGTGCATTCTATGAGGCTAGGTTTAGATCCTCCGTTGTGCAGGTGGTTGGACACATACGAGATTGAATCATGTGATTGACAGTCTGATCTTCTCCGTAATCACACTTGATGTTTCCGTCTTTAGCGTAGTTCCATCTTACCATGTTAGCCCTTGATTTGCCGACTCCTGATCTCAACCCATTTAGGGATTTCCATGTAATCCATGCCTCGTTATGACCCGGTGGTAAAGTTTCAGATGGAGTTATGCAGCCACCAGGAAGAAGAACCTTAGCTTTCCAAGATAGTAGTCTAGCATTTTTCTCGGTGGTTGTGAGTTCCTTTGATGTTTTTAGGAAACTCTTCCTAGATTTCAGTCTTGGTGTGTGTAATTCGTACCGGATGAGTTCTTTCATGCTCCACCTTCTTCTTTTCCTTGTCCGCTGTTATTTCTCTTCGAAAAGAAGGTGGTGCTATCCCGGCGAAGTGGTAAATCCATTCAATTGGAGTGGATTTGAGACACCCAGTTATTATTCTGCACGTATCATTGAGAGCCACATCCACCCGTTTGGCATGAGCTGAGTTATACCAAACAGGGCATGCGTACTCTGAGGTTGAATAACATAATTAATTATGGTTATTGACATTATTAGAATGAGATTAGCGTAAATCTTCTTATATTTGTAAAGTAAAAGAAACATCACTGAAAAAAAAAATCATAAACATTCGTGTCTTAGTAATGAACAAGTTCGTATTGTATTCTAAAACTATCCGCAAATTTACTCCAAACATTATCCTCAGCTTAACCACTATCTGCACAGCCATGCAAGCTACATCCGCGGTTATCCGCAGCCTGTGGTGGTCCATTCTATACAGCTAGGCGTCCCCTTCTGATGGCATCAGTTAGATTTTCCTGGTGTTTATAGAATTCCCAATTTGGTTTGTAACATCGTCTTCCATTTGGTAAGATCCTTGGTCCCATTATTTTCCGTAAGAATTACCTTTGCTGTACCTCTAGTGCCCTTAGTGGGGTCACCTTAGTTAGAAACAGACACTCAGCTGCGAAGAGGATTGATAGTCTTAGTTTGGCATTCATCGAAGTATGTTTCTAGGCGTGCAGTTTCCCTGTCTAGTTTGATCGAGAGCCATTATTTCACTGAGATCTTCTGACATTCATTCTCCAAGGTATTTTACTGCTTTCACTCTCTTGATATGGTTAGTATAGTATTAGGGGCGTCTTGAATATTTGTTATGCACTCTGCCTTTCTAATGTTGATCAACAGACCCGTTTTCGCCGCTATTGTACAGTGTTTGTAGTTGCGTAGTGACCTCTTGCATGTCGTTTGCCAGCAAGGTCAGGTCGTCAGCGAAGGCTAGCAAGGGATCCTTAGGTTATCTGCTTTGGTACCCATCCTTAATCCGGTGTCGACTGGTAGGTTTCTGGTCCATTCCCTGACAATTTTTTTCCGTAACACAGTTAAATAATATGCAAGATAAACCATCTTTTTTATTTTATTTTAATTTTGGTCTATTTACTTACATAACCAAATTAGGATTTTTTTAGGTACTATCATGAAATGAATCAGTTGGTGTAGAAAGGAACTAAGTTACATTTTCGCATATTTCAGGAGAAGGAAAACACTAATTTCTCACCAACTTACAACGGACGTGTACTGTTTATGGCAACTACCGTCGTTTTATAATATTATAAAAAGGTTTGAAATAAATATAGTGCAATACATTTGAAAAATAATGTTTGAAAGAAATGGACATAAATTCCTTTTTCCATTCGCTGGCAGTTCTCAAGCAAGAATTGAGTTTATATATTTTTGAATACTACAGAGATATGTAAGTGAAGCCTCCGTGGCTTAGGCTGCAGCATGCCGGCCTCTCACCGCTGGGTCCGTGGTTCAAATCCCGGTCACTCCATGTGAGATCTGTGCTGGACAGAACGGAGGCAGACAGGTTTTTCTCCGGGTACTCCGGTTTTCCCTGTCAACATTTCATTCCAGCAACACTCTTCACTATCATTTCATTTCATCTGTCATTCATTTAATCATTGCCCCAGAGGAGTGCGTCAGGCCTCGGCAGCCGGCACAGTCCATATCCTCGCCGCTAGATGGGGGCTTCATTCATTCCATTCCTGACCCGGTCGGAGACTGGAAGCAGGCTGTGGATTTTCATTTTTTCACAGAGATATGTAAGTGACTATTAGTTTCAACGTGAGTCCTATTAACTAATTCCAATATATATGGCACAAAATAAATAGTATAAAAACACTAAGAGTTCCTTTTCGCAGGTCACTATAGTAAGACTTACCACTGAAAATGTTTTAGTGATTATTTCGGGCATGAAAAGACAAAATAACACCTTCTTTTAGGACATTAATAACCCAATACTAATCAAACTGATATGCTGAGAGAGGAATGAAAATCCAACATAACATTCAAGGTTCATTTCAGCCGTGGTAACACAAAGTTCCTTTCACCACAATACATATACCGGAAAAAATTATAAAGCTATAAAACGGACTCGATAAAGAAGGAAGTCATGAGAGAGTCAGGAGAATGGATCTTGCATTCCACCTTACGAAAAACACATACGACAAAAAAGCGATTTCTATTAGGATTAAACTACGACACTGTTGTTGTTTGAGGCTTCAGTCTTTTGACTGGTTTGATGCAGCCCTCCGTGCCTCTCTGTCATGAGCTAATCGTTTAATCTCTACATAGCTACCACACCCTACATCCGAAGCAATCTGTTTAACATATTCTAACCTTGGTCTACCCCTACAGTTCTTGTCCTCAACCCTTCCTTCCATAACTAAGCTTGCTAGTCCTGGGTGTCTTAGTATGTGTCCTACTAACCTATCTCTTCTCTTCATTAGCAGTCGCCAGAAACATCTCTCCTCTCCCACTCTCCTTAATACCTCTTCGTTTGTCACCCTATCTACCCATCTGATCTTCATCATTCTCCTGTAACTCCACATTTCAAATGCTTCAATTCTCCTCTTTTCTGCTGCACCAATAGTCCAAGTTTCACTTCCATAGAGCGCCACGCGCCAGACAAAGGCTTTCATAAATGACTTCCTGATACCTAAATCTATATTCGATGTTAACAGATTCCTTTTTTGTAGAAAGGCTTTCCTTGCCTGAGCCAACCTACTTTTTATATCCTCTTTGCTTCGTCCATCACTTGTTATTTTGCTTCCTAAGTAACAGAAGTCTCCTACTTCCTTCAGCTTTTCACATGCCAATTTGATGTCCATAGAGGTTTCTGATTTATTTCGGCTGCATTCCAGTATTTTTGTTTTACATTTATTAATTTTCATCATGTATTAATTCCGTAAGACGGAGTCCATACCATTCAAAAACTCATTCAAATCCTCAGGCGTGTCGGCCAAGATGACGATGTCAACAGAAAATCTCAGAGTTGAAATTATTTCTCCTTGAATCTTCACTCTCACTTTAATTTTTTCTCTATTATCCTTCATTGCTTGTCCAATGTAAAGATTGAAAAGTATGGGTGATAAGTTGCAGCCTTGCCTTACACCTTTATGAATACCAGCTTCTCTCTCATGTCCTTCAGCTCGAATGACTGCTGTCTGGTTCCTGTATAGTTTGTATATCGCCCTCCTATCCCCGTACTTTATTCCAGTAGATTTCAAAATTTCAAACAATTTAGTCCAATCAACGTTATCAAAAGCCTTTTCTAAGTCTACAAATGCCATGAACGTTCTCTTATCTTTCCTTATTCTACCTTCCAAAATCAGCCTAAGACTTAGTACAGCTTCCCTTGTTCCTACATTTCTCCTAAAACCAAACTGGTCTTCACCCAACTCCGTTTCTATCGGGCTTTCCATACTGTTGTAAATTATTCTAGACAGGATTTTTGAAGCATGAGTAATCAAGCTGATTGTACGGTAATCTTCACATCTGTCAGCTCCCACTTTCTTTGGTATAGGGATGATAACATCAAACAGTATCAAACAGTAATTCAACCTGATTCCTTGCATGCTTCGGAATGCCTAGGACTCTCAACTAAAAAGACATTGAAAGAAAAAAAAGGAACGAAATATTCACGAAAAATTCTCGGACCAAAAAAATGTGCAGACACATGCCGATTACGTAGTAACAAAGAAGTATAAAAAACATGCAGCAGAATCTTAGATACCATACGAAAACAAAGGGTTAAATTCTTTGGACATGTTTCAAGAATGCCTGACGACAAACGCACTAAGAAACTTTTTAACCACTTCAACAAGCCCAATAGGAAAGGTAACTCTTATGAAAAATGGTTTGCTAACACCAAGAAGGGTCTACAGAAATGAACATCACTGATCAGGACATCCGCAACAGAACCACTTTCAGAAAAAAGATACACACATTTGAGGGGTTCCTAGAGCCAGAAACAGCGACCAAGAAGAAACAACAATGGACAGCTGAAAAGAAAGAAGCTGTGAGCAAGGGAATGAAGGAATACTGGCGCCAAAGGAAACTGAAATCATCAAGAGTTATTTACGTGGTCATTAGTAGGTCAAAATCGATTGTGATGATGGACTTAGTTCATTTCTCCACCGACCGATTCACACATATGAGTCGTCAAAATTACAAAACTCGTTTAATCCACTTGTGAATAAGAATAGTTTTTATGAGAAACGTTTCTCTGGACTTTTGTGTTTGTTGTTTTCTACTTTTTGATTTGTGTTTTTGCTTTTTGGTTTTGTGTTCGTTTTGTGCTTTTGCTTTTGAAATTTACTTTTTGCTTTTCTTTCTTGGTTTTGTCTTGATTTTCTGCTTTTGCTTTTTTGAGTTTTGCTTTTTGCTTTATGTTCATTGTTTTTTGTTTTCTACTTTTGCTTTTGTTTTTGAATTTTGTTTTTTTCTTCGTCTTTTTTGTTTTGGTTTTGTGTTTGTTTTCTGCTTTTGCTGTTTCTGAATTTTGCTTTTTTTCTTTGTATTTCTTTTTTTTGTGTTTTCTGCTTTTGCTTTTGTATTTGAATTTTGCTTTTTGCTCCGTGTTTTTTGTTTTTGTGTTTGTTTTCTGTAAAATCTATACAAAAACAAAATAACACAAAATATACAAAACAAAATAAAAATAAAACAAAACCAAACGAAATAAAATAAAACAAAACAAAAACAAAACAACAAATCAAACAAACAATTTAAAAAAATAAAACGAAATAAAGTAAAACAAAACAAAATAAAAAATAAACAAAACAAAATAAAAGAATATAAAATAAATTAAAATAAAATAATTAAATAAATAATTTTACGATATGATCCTAATTCATAAGTGGATTAAACGAATTTTGCAACTGGACGACTCAGATGTCTTATTAGGTCCTAACGTAAAATTAGGTCAATTTAGGCTGTATACACGAGTTGCGAGGTTTCACTTCATAGCCTTCAATTGGTAACTTAGGATCCGACTTTTCAGAAAGCCAAGCAGATCAAAGTGGAGTAATATTTGCTTCATTTTTCATCCAATACCATTTGGCTGACGTACAATATGGAGCTCCAAATAGCCCGATGATAAAGCGATGCGCGATCGGTCAATGAGTCTGCTGGGCGAAAAGGCTATTTGTGAAGCTTCCTTGCTTCCTTGTCATGTTACATATCGCCCACCTCAGGAGGATTTACGTGGAATCGCCACAAGCAAATGAGGTTCCTGTAAACATTGAGGAAACACAAGTGAAATAATGGCTTCTGTTCACAATTTTTCTAGAGCCTTATACATCTCTGTTCATTCCATTTTTAATGAACAAATAAATGCGCCGATTAATCAGGCAAACAAGAAAGATCCAGAAGGGACGGATAAATTTTGGGAAGAGCTAGAGGAGATACTCTCTGAGATCCCTGCCAAGCACTCGGTTATCTTGCCTGGAGATTTCAATGCCCAACTCGGCAGAGAAAGAAAATTCCAAAACATAATTGGAGATTACCCAGCTCACCGCAGAACCAATCGGAATGGAGAGAGACTTGTGGAACTGTGTAAGGCATTCAACCTTGTTTTGAAATCCACAGCTTTCAAACATCTGCCAAGGAAACAGAAAACATGGACATCCCCAAATTCCAACCTTGGTGAGTTCCAGATCGATCACGTCGCTATTTCACGTAAAGCCCATCGAGAGATCCAGAATGTGAGGGTTCTTAGAAGTGCCAACCTAGATTCAGATCATTACCTCTCTAAAATCAAAGTTAAACTCATTCCGAGAAATACTAGAAAGGTCCAGCGACGAAAGATGAATAGGTTTGACTTGCAAAAGCTACAGTCTAATGATGAGTTCACTCAGAAGCTTGAAACACTGGATCCACAAAACTGGGAACAACTACGAGATGCCATAGTATCAGCAGCTAAGGAAACAGTCCCATTAATAAAACGCAGAAAGCATGCCTGGTGGACCAGTGAATGTGAGGCGGCAATAAGGCTAAGACAACTTGCATGGCAGAGATGGAACTCACAGAAGAGTGAAGACAACTGGGAAAGTTTCTTATGTATGAGAAAACAGGCTGCAAAAACTATTCGAGGTGTAAAACGTGCTTTTGACAAGAACAAGCTGGCACAAATTGAGCTAGACTTCAAGAAGAATAACACCCGGGATTTCTATAGAACTTTTAAACAGAATCTCAGTAAATATGCTCCACCTAGTCTACACTTCAGGGACCTAAATGGAAAAGTTGCTTATAATGACAAGGAAAACTGCCAAATATTGGCAAATTACTTCGAGTCTTTCCTCAACTGGGAGGCTCCAGAATCAACATTTCAGTTCGAAGACAATCCGTACGTACACCCAGATTCCACCCCACCCACAAAAGAAGAAATTAATCAGATCATCCAGTCACTCAAAAACAACAAAGCACCAGGTGAGGACTCCATAGTTGCTGAATTATGGAAGCATGCTGGCGACAAGGCTGTTGATAAGTTAACTGAGATTATTCATGAGATTTGGGAAACGGAGGAACTCCCTAGCAACTGGACCTCAGCTCTACTTCACCCTCTTCATAAGAAGGGTGACCGAATGGATGTGAACAACTACCGTGGAATCTCTCTCCTTACAATAACATACAAGATCCTCTCAAAAGTCCTTCAAAATAGGGCAGAACAACAACTTGATTCCCAATTGGGAGAATATCAAGGAGGGTTCAGGAAAGGACGATCATGTGCTGAACAGATCATGAATCTTAAGTGTATTGTTTCATATCTAAAGCTTAGATCTAAAGATTTTGTGGTGACCTTCGTTGATTTCAAGAAGGCATACGACTCCATTGATCGATTCTCCCTATTTCAAATCCTGAAGAAACTGGAATTGGACAATAAAATAAGAAAAATCATTGAGAAGATCTTGACTAACACCACCTCCAGAGTGAAATTTAGGGGAGAAATTTCAGAAGCTTTTGAAATCAGAACCAGGGTAAGGCAGAGAGACGGATTATCACCTCTGCTTTTCAACTGCGCACTTGAGAAGGTCATCCGAGAATGGCGCAAAGAATTGAACAACAATGGGTTCGTAAATGGAGTCAGATTGGGCTACAAAAATCTGAATCTGACGGTTGATTGCCTAGCCTTCGCAGATGACCTTGCAATTTTTTCAGATTCCCATGGCACGGCAGCAGTGCAGATCAAGCAACTCAGCACTCAAGCTGCAAAAGCAGGCCTTAAGATCTCCTTTGAGAAAACCTTGTTTATTACTAACATTAAACAAGCACCCAAGGAGCTAGACATAGGAGAGGGACGCATTAAGCGAACTCAATCATTCAAATATCTGGGCGAGTGGATAGAACCCAACACATCCGAGAAGGCTGCTTTCGAATCGCGCATCAGAAAAATGGAAATGGCATATCATCTAACAAAGGGTATTTACAACAAGAAATCAATATCCCTAAATGCCAAGCTAAGACACTATCAAACTGTCATCCGCCCAGAGGCTCTATATGCTGCAGAATGCCTTGCAATGCATAGGAAAGGACTTATGGAGAAACTAGAAGCTAAAGAAAGAAAGATTCTCAGGAAAATCTTGGGCCCTGTAAAAGAAAACGATGAATACAGGAGACGGCACAACCACGAGCTCTACACATGTGTGGAAAAAATAACTGATGTGATGAGAAAAAGAAGAATTTCATTTTATGGCCACATTTCACGAATGATCTCTGTAAGGTTGACAAACAGGATCTTTACATACTTTCTAGAGAAGAAAACAAAGGGGGCATGGTTCACTGAAGTTGACAGAGATTTGAAAGAAATTGGGATTACAAGTGATGATGTACTGGAACGTGTAAAATTTAAGGTGAAACTTACAACACACCGGAGTTTCCTAGAGAAACCTAAGCTCAAAACAGGCAAGAAGTGGACTGAAGAAAGGAAGCAACAACATGGAGAATTCATGCGGCAGTACTGGGCGAATGTTAATGCTCAAAGCAGAAACCAGTTGAAATAACGTGGTCCTTAGTTGGCCGTAACGCAACAAGAAGAAGAAGAAATAAATGAATAAATAAACTTTCGTCGGCTTTTCCCAATTAATTGAGGTCGCGGGAGCCAACCAGACTAATTTTGTTTTTGACCGGGAATTTAAGGCCGGATACCCTTCCTGACGCCAAATGAGTTTTAGTTGAAAATTCCACCCCCCCCCCCCCCCCCCTGCCACCGGGATTCAAACCCCGGCCGTCCGGGTGAAAGGCGAGCAGTTAAGCCATCACGCGTCTCAAATAAATACATTAATTAACCTCTACTTAGTATAAAACAAAGTCCCTGATTCTTAGATGTAATGGGTAATCTCGAGGACCACTGGATGGATTTTGATGCGTTTTTCACCAATATGTAAAGGATTTCTCGAGGAATATTTTTGTTGAAAATAGTTTAATTATGAGCAAAGGAAGACGAGCAGAAACGATTTCAGTGAATCGAGTCGAAGAAACCTATCGTCCGTGCTTACACTGGGTAAACCGTTAAAAATACCTATATACTATGAGTGTAAGAATTGTTTAGAATGAAAAGTTGTTCAAAAAAGTCCACGGCAGCATATCTCTATCGCCCACTATAAGTGTTTTTACGTTTTCATTTCTTCCAACAATCTCCATTCAATTAATAGCTTCGGAGACAGTTTACGAGCAAGATAGAGAGTGAACCTATCACCCCAGTTTCAGCCTTCTTACCGCAGAATACATAATAATAATAATAATAATAATAATGTTATTGGTTTTACGTCCCTTTTAACTACCCTGACTTTTAGAGACGCCGGGGTGCCGGAATTTTGCCCCGAAGGGGATCTTTAACGTGCCAGTAAATGTACTGACACGGCTCCCTCGCATTTGCGCACCCTCAAATGCCAGCTGACTGCGCCAGGTTTCGAACCTGCAACCTTGGGCTCAGTAAGCGAGAACGTTACCCCTGAGCCACGCAGCCAGACCAGAATACATAGTCAAGTTTAGATTGGATGGAAGTGGGATTTGTGTTTCATGCATCTCACCATTTTTAAAATTACATCTGGCAAGAATACGTTGCACATGCTATCTCCATGATGATATAATTAATAGGCAAATGCTGGGGTGGTTCCTATCATTAGGCCACGGCCGCCTCTTTCCCAATCCTCTCCTGAATTATAAATACACAAACTAATACAGCCATCACAATAACATAGGTTATCAGACAAATTCCACTCACACCCAAGTACACGTGGATATATAACCAAGTCTCCAAACCAATCAGTAACAACAATATTCGGCGACAATTTTGAAGCACCTTTCATTATGGATAGTGTAAAAGTCTGTTTGCTTTTGGATACTACAGGGTCTTTCATATAAAGTAAGAACGCCAAGCGGCGGGTTTGTTAACCGCTAGTGTGGTGGCCTTGACCGAGCTTGTGGTGAGCCGTGGCCCCCTGCTCTAAGCGTGTGTACAATCCTCTATGAAATATTACCTTATAAAAGTTGCTGGAAGTGTCGTCCTTCCTGGGTTATACAGGCATTGTATCTGGTAACCACATTTTGGCTGACGCGAGTGAGTCATGCCACAGTATTTTTTCTGATTTTTTATTTTGTGTTTTATATTGAGCACTGAACCAGTAGTGTCAAAGTTATTTACAATTACGTGAATCTGTGCTAGTGAAGGTGGCACTTCATCAAGAAATTGCTGAACAAATGCATCACGTACCCACCGAGCCGAATCGTAATTAAAATAAATTTTACATACAAAAATACGATGTTGCAATGATAACTGTCTCAACATGTTAGCAGCTGAGGTTAACTGGCGACTGACAACACCTGCACGCTTATTGCAAGGTCAAGTTTGTACTATGCGCGTGCTTTCAATACTACAGCAGGGGGCCGTGGTGCGTCACAAGCTCGGTCAAGCCGGCTTCAGCAGCGAATGACAAAATCGCCGCTCGCCGTTCTTACTTTATATGAAAGACCCTGTATGTCGAAAAGCTCTTCCTTTATGAGAAGTCATTGCGACTCATAGGTTTAGAATCCTTGCCTTAATACCATTGGGGTAGGAAGAGAAAAAAAAGTGTACCAAGGGAGGTCGACGGGAAAGATGGAAGCGAGGAGTCTGATATAAGTGGAATCAACTAGGATCCCGTGGTCACCAACATAAGTTCTACAAGTAGTGAGCACTTGGGAGATTCCGGATGGAAAAATATCCATGCCCTCTTTATTTCGGAAATGAACGTTATACTGCTGTAGCTGTTTAATGGACAGCTCTTCGTTACGCAAATTAGGAACGTTCATTCTAACATGGACAGCATTCTGTTTCATAATAGTACATTATGTTAATAATGTTATTGGTTTTACGTCCCTTTTAACTACACTGGCTTTTAGAGACGCCGGGGTGCCGGAATTTTGCCCCGACGGGGATCTTTAAAGTGCCAGTAAATGTACTGACTTGCTCACCCTCAAATGCCAGCTGACTGCGCCAGGTTTCGAACCTGCAACCTTGGGCTCAGCAAGCGAGAACGTTACCCCTGAGCCACGCAGCCAGACAGTACATTATGCAACGAGCCTATAATGGCAATAATTAAGACACGAGTATGTTTATAAAACGAGCGTATGCGAATTTGATAATTTCCATACTAGTGTCTTAATTACCATTATAGGCGAGTTGCATACGACTGTTTATGTTCGACGATAATTATTATAACTATTTTATGTTCGAACAAAAATATTCATAAATATTTGTCGATATTTCGCCTGTTTTATGTACTGAACAGAGCGCATGAGACGCAGGGAATGCCTTGTATTTGACCATGGCCACCTCGATTACTCTACTATGACACTAGGCCAGGCAGTGTGGTTTACATTAGAAGGCCGTGGAACTCAGCGCATCTAATTATCTAATAGGTCCAACAACTGTTTCTTGAGCTCTGATTGGTGGGAGAAACTGTTTCATAATGAAAAATAGTGTTATAATGAGCCTCATTATAGAACAGTTTTCTGACGGATAATAGTCAGGGTCGAACATAAATCCCTTTATATTCCACTGTATCATAATGGGGGTCATTAAAGTACTACTTTTCATTATAACACAGTTTTTCCAACCAATCAGAGCTCAATATTTTCATTCATTGACCAATTAGGTAAGGATAGCTCTCACATGCACTCAAAATCCAACATGTCGGACATGAATTACATAACAATGTAGCCTATAGCCTATATTGGATCAACCATTGTAGTTACAATGCATACACAAACTCGGCAATATTGCAAAAGAAATAGCACTGTACCTTAATATCCGCAAATCCAATTTCTACACATTCGTAAGATTTCGCCGGCAATTTTAGTGAATGCTGTTGTTGACATAAACACACCAGAACGTCATGGAGGAAGCAGCATAAGTCAGTAATTCCACGGAAATTATAACCCAGCACTCTCTTCATTAAATGGATTTCTTACGCGAAACTTTTCCGCCAGATATCATAACTGTTCTATTTGGGACTCAATTGATTTGCATTCGGTTGACATTCAATACGAATCGAATTTGAAGAATAACTAGTTGATAATACGATACATTTTAATTTTAAAGCGTTTGTGACAGCCTATTTTGTGCTATCTGTTGGTGCTACTTCAGGATATACAATGTTTCAAAGCTTTGGGACTTGTTATTGGGTAGAGATCAAATGCTGAGGCCACACAATTCCGAAGGAGAGGAAATGAACCGACTGAATCTCGACAGATATTTATGAATATTTATGTTAGAACATATAATGAAGTGATAATTTATTAATTAATCGTCGAACATAAACAGTCGTATGCAACTCGCCTATAATGGTAATTAAGACACTAGAATGGAAATTATCAAATTCGCTTCACTCGTTTTATAAACATGCTCGTGTCTTAAGTATTACCATTATAGGCTCGTTGCATAATGTACTATAATCCAACACATCAAGGGCAATGCACCTTTTTCACCCCTCCTAATGAAGCAGTCAGCATATTAACGGAATTCGTGTCGTAAATTATTATTTAGGCTTTTATCACGCTGTATTGTTTACGGTGATTAACTCAGTTGATGGTGATTTTGCAGAGTGACAGTGTAATACAAGCTTCGATCATGCTTGAAGAATGCAAGCAATCAGGAAAAAAATTAGAATCCACTAACAAAGCTTTAGCGTACAGGTCACTGCCTGCTAGATTATACAAGGCTTTGTAAAGCGCGGCTTAGATTGACAGCGCGAGGCAGCGCCTTCTATCGGATGTTTCTGTTATTAGTCCACAGCCATTTAAATCAGAATACACCTCACTGATCTGCTTGGACAAAGCCTCCTATTGTACGAGAATCTAGAAGGCAATGCTCATATCAAAGACAATACTGTACTCTTTGACTAGCCTGAGGGGCTGTGCTCAATATTCCTGTCCTTGTCATATTGTAGCAGCCGGCGACAATAAGGACCGTTATATAGGCTAGGCATTAAAATAGCGAGATTGTTTAAGGACTTGTGTAATATTGTGGGAAATACAGGGTCTTTCATATAAAATAAGAGCGCCAAGCGGCGGCTTTGTTAACCACTGCTGCGGTCACCTTGACCGAGCTTGTGGCGCGCCACAGCCCCCTGCTGTAGTATTTAAAGCCCGCGCATAGTACATACGAGGGCTGTCCCCCCCCCCCAAGTTCCGATGGACTGTATAAAAATTACAGATTGACATTACCAAACTTGACCTTGCAATAAGCGTACAGGTGCTCAGTCACCAGTCTAAACCTCAAGTGCTAACATGGTGAGACAGTTATCATTGCAACATCGTATTTTTAATGTAAAACTTGTTTTAAGTACGAGTCGGCTCGGCGGGTACGTGATGCATTTGTTCAGCAATTTCCTGATGAAGTGCCACCTTCACTAGTACAGATTCACGTAATTGCAAATAAGTTTGACACTACTGGCTCGGTGCTCAATAAAAAACATGCCCGCACACGAACAATTTTAACAGAAGATTAGCTAGATGACATTGGCGAGAATCTTGAACGGTCTCCGAATAAATCGCACACAAAATTAGCACAAGTAGGGGTTTCGGTTTCATCAACAATAACTAACTAACTAAATAAAGTAAGATTTCAGCATTGTACACACGCTAGCAAGGCCGCTGCATCATATAGGATTGTACACACGCTTAAAGCAGGGGCCTTGGCGCGCCAAAAGCTCGGCCAAGGTGACCGCAGCTGCGGTTAACATAGCCGCTGCTTGGCGCTCTTATTTTATATGAAAGACCCTGTATTTAGGTTTGCTTTGTCTCGTGAGAGCACGAACCATTTTCATATATATTGTTGGTTGGTTCCTCAGTTTAGGGGCTGTGACAACGTAGTCATGTAGCCCCGTGTACTTTGGGTGTGTGTAAAATCTCTCTGATAACCGATGTTAATTGCGATGGCTGTATTAGTGTGTGTTATCTTTTTTTAATTCAAGTAAGGACTGCAGACATTGCATTTTCAAGTAGTTCCTACTTTTGCTACCAAACGCCACCGTCAACGACCAACTAGTTCTGAACATCGTTACTAGATGCCGCCGCACTCGGCTCCTGGCGACGAACGTTGGTACCTAATAGCGTTAGTCAAAGATACCCTATAATGTAGATTGATGGCGTGAAAAAGAACCTTCCACTAATTACACTTGGAGAAACTAAAATGTGTAGGTTAGTTTGATAACACTCTATTAATTCCAACGTTCGCCACCGGATGCTAACTGCAATGGCATTTAGTAGCCCCGTCCGCCGGTAGGTGTCGTAGATGGTAGCATTTTGTGGCAAAAGTAGGAAGTACTTGAAAAGATTAATCTTCTGCAGTCCTTCTACCTGAATCACAGATATCACACACTAATACAGCCATCACAATTAACACCGGTTATCAGACAGATTCTACACACACCCAAAGTATACGGGGCTACATGACCGTGTTGTCGCAGCCCCTAAACTAAGGAACCAACCAACCAACAAATTTGGAATGGGGTTTAAAATTTAGCGGTGGACACCTAAATTTGAAAAGACCGAGATTTAATGAAACAAAACAAAAAAAAACAAGTAGTTCCGTGAAGAACTATACAAACTATTTTCATATATCCTACTCATGTTAATTGTCTCTATCAACATACAAAATTTCAGTTTAATTGCTGTAACAGATTCGTAGATATTGAGAACCGTCTAAATATTTCAGATGGTCGCCAGGATGGATTTTTTGGTACTATTACATTAAGATTATTGTGTACGTGTGGTATTCAAACTTCAATCGCATGATTAGAACACAAGAAGTAAAAACGAGATTTTAAAAGTACGCACACCTGCCATCTTGTGATTATGCAAACAATTGAAATAAATTACATGCCAGTGGATCAATATATGTATAAGCATTTAACGTGTAACGTTTCACGGCACTCGGATAGTTAATTCGCGAGAAACGTCCATTTAAATATTTATACTTCGCGTCGCCGCCATGTTGGATTTGTGCTCACCAGGTTACTGAAAGTCCTATAGGTGAACATATGTTCATAGTCTCTATGAACATAAAAAAATCAGTTTGGTTGCTGTAAAAGATTCATAGATATTGAGAACCGTCTAAATATTTCGGAAGCTCGCCATTTAGGATTGTTATATGTATAGGCCTTAGAGTTATGTACCATTCAAGGACAATTATTGCCTAGCTTCATTATTCAAACTTTCACTTCGATCGCATGATTACGACACAAGAATATAAACTTAATTTTAAAATTTCGCACAGCCGCCATCTTGAGGTTATGTAAACAATTGAATTAAATTAGATGGCAGTTTATTACAATCTGCAAAATCATTTACTGTACCACATTTCGCTGCGCTCAGAGAGTTAAATCACGAGAAAAGTCTATTAAAATATTTCAAATTCGCTTGGTCGCCATGTTCGTTTTGTACTTTACAGGTTTATGAAATATACATAGGTAAACTTGTATCAGTACCATTTATCACCGTACAAAATTGCATGATGATATCTGTAATAGTTTCGGAGATATAGAACGTCAGTGAAATATTTCGCACAGCCGCCATTTTGAGGTTATGTAAACAATTTAACTAAATTAGACTCCAGTGCATTACAATGTGTATAAACATTTGCTGTACCAAGTTTCATTACGTTTGGATAGTTAAATCGCGAGAAATGTCTACTTAAATGTCTCAATTTCGCTTGACCGCCATGTTGGTTTTGTAGTCACCAGGTTTTTGAAAGTCTGATAGATGAAATTCTAGTAGTGCCCTTTATCACCGTACACAATTTCAGGGCGATATCGGTAATAGTTTCGGAGATATTGAATGCTAGTGAAATATTTCGCACAGCCGCCATGTTGGATTGGTGAGACGTAACAAAATTTGAAGAGCACTGTCGAGGTCGCCGGGAATAGTGCTATGAACTTACCGAGTTTCATTGAAATCGCTCTAGCCGTTTAGATTTTATTAGACACACACACACACACACACACACACGCACACACACACGGACAAAAGGTGATCTCATAAGCCTATTTTTTCAAAATTGAAAATAGGCTAAAAATAATAATTATAATATAAACAAATACAGAAAAACAAAAATTCAGAATTCAAAAACGAACAAGTCTTCGAGTCAAAGCACACTGGACAATTTAGATTGCTGAACCTATCCCACTCTCACTTATAAAGCGGATGACGAGATCAGCAGCCACCGCGTCATCGGCCTAATATAAGTTTGAGTGTCATCTGAAAACCATGGTTTCTTTGTAAGTCAGCAAGATCCACATACTCGGTTAAAATGTGGGCCACGGTGAAAACGGCTTCACAGGCAAAAAATAGTGTGGGAATTGAACCCCCCTCTTCTCAGCTTTGCGTCACGTGGCTGAATGTAGCCACACAATTACTGCTGCACCCTCAAGAGCTCATGGCTTGTGAGTTCGAGAGTTAACGATCCTGAGGGATTCCTGAACTGGGTCCGTCTTTCCCAATTTTCACTGACTTTGGGACGGGCCCTCCCGTCTTTCCCCTATCCTATCTGCCTTTCATGGCTCTTCTTCCTTCCAAGTCCCTCAATCCTTTGTCTTCGACGGTTGAGGGCATTTCTTTTCATCCTGTCCTTTATTCGCATTATCCTCTATTGGTTTACCATTTCTTCTTCTAGTATGTAAGTCAGTAGTTAGTATTAGTTATAGTTTTCATTCTCATCTCATCTTTCACTATCTCCCAAACCATTAGGGGCCGATAACCTAGATGTTGGGCCCCTTGATACAACAATTATCAACATCATCATATATACTTCTCATCCTTCTATTTCTCTTCGTCTTAGTTCTCTTCATTCTATTTTTTCTCCTTCTCTCTCCCTGGTATCCAATTTTTCTTCCGTTTCTTCTCGCCTCCCTTGATCCTTCTTTCCCTTCTCCTAATACTTTTACCTGGATTTGACAATTGGAAACCACGGTAGACCATTTAGAGAGCTGCAGAAGATTAAGTTCGAACTGACTCGTCAACTGGGTTCGGAGCAGCAAGGCCCCTACGGTCGTGTGCCTTAGCGTGCGTAGCTACCACGCTCTGTCTTGGAAGAGGCAGGTCTTAAAGTAATGAGAATTAGCTGTAGGTACTAGAATGTTAATTAGGCTGCTACACCGCAAGGATATTGGATTACAGACATTCCAGACATCTCCGGGGTACACTGATCGCAAACTGGTGCTATAATTACTTCCGCGTACTCCTTACCTCGCGTGATACCATCCTTCCTCTTACTTTTCTTCATACTCTCCTTCTCTTATTATGCTACCTTCTCTTCTCCTTTCCCTTGATTCTTCTCATTCCCCTCCTCCTTATACATTTTTTAAATCTTATTTCCTTCCTCTCGTCTTCTCCTTGCTCTTCAGATTCGTCCTCGTTTTCCTCATTCAATTTTCCTTTTCTCTCCCTCTTCTTCTCCTATTACTCTTCCTTCTCTTATTCTTTCCTTTGATTATTCTCCTTCCCCTTCTTTTACATACGTTTAAAAAATCTTCTCTCCCTTTTCTTCTCCTTCCTCTTCTTCTCATGTTTATATTCCATTCCGTCCTCGTGCTCTTCATACTATTCTTTCTCCTTCTCTTTCATTCTTAACCTCCTATTTTACTTCCTTCTCTCTCCCTTGACTCTTCTCATTTCCCTTCTCCGAATACTTTTCATAAATCACCTCTCCTTCTTCCTCTCGTCTTCTTCTTCCTCTTCTCATCATCTTTCTCTTCCCATTCTTCCATTCTCCTTCTCTCTTCCTCTTCTTCCCATATTACACTTACTTCTCTTCCACTCTCCCTTAATTATTATCCTTCCCCTTCTCCTAATACTTCTTTTCTCCTTCCTCTCTCTTTCTCCTACCTCTTCTCCTCATCTTTCTCTTTCTTTTCGTCCTGGTTTTCTTAATTCTATTATTTCACCTTCTTATTATACATGTTTTACCTACATTATCTTGCCTCTTCAGGTGCGAGTTCAATTCCAGCTCTGCCAAGAAATTTAATTCTGGTCCTAGGGCTGGAACGGGGTACACTCAGCCTCGGGAAATGAGAGGAAGTGGGTTCGATTCCCACCTCAGCCCTCCTGGAAGCATTTTTCCGCGGATTTTCATATCTACGCCAGCCAAATTGCCGGGATGGTTCCTATCAATAGGTCCACGACCAGTTATCTTCCAAAAACCCTTCCCTCACCCGTTCTGAAAAGAAAATACATGGCAATTGGCTGCAATAATAAAATATAATAACATTATTATTATTATTATTATTATTATTGTTTTCTTTCTCCGTTAGGGTCTTCTGAGGACCACGAACCAATTTCAATGTTTAGTCCTTTGTTGTTCTTCCTCCAGTGCTCCTTCATCTTTTCACTGTGTGTCTTCTTTCTCTCTTCCGACCATTTTGAGTCTGTTTTCTTATATTGCCGTCCTTGGAGTCCTTCCATTCTCAATACTTTTTTTTTGAAAATTTCTCTCTTTAGTGCATCTTCTTCTCTTATATTGTTTCCTTCTTAATATTTATTTACTTCTTGAAACCAGGCTGTTGTCGATTTCTTTTTCCAAAGATATTCAAAACTCTGTTTGATTAACCTGCTATCATTCATTCTATATACATGTCCGAAAAATAACAATCGCCTCTTCTTTATTTTCTCATATTATTATTATTATTATTATGCTTGCCACGGTGGGTGAGTGGTTAACGTGTCGGTCTACTAACTCCAAGCTTGTAGGTTCGCTCTTGGCCGTGGTAAGTGATTTTTGAAAGGCGGCAAAAATTACGACACCATGTCATACGATGTTGGCATGTCAAAGAACCCATTTGAATTCAGTAGTCCGTGTTCATAATGGCAAAATTAATCTCGGGAGTTTCCGCCAACACAAAGTTCCCCAATTCTCTACTAGAATGCGATCTAGTGTTCAGGGAGCTTAGATATCTAACCTCCTTGACCTTTATAAGTGCTTCAAGGAACAACGAAATTTGACATGCAAGCTACCCTTTAGGTGTCAAATAACAAAGCTTGCACCCGGCACCCGAGGCCGTACGATGTTATTATTATTATTATTATTATTATTGATATTACGACATATTCATTTCACCACATAAGTGGTACAAATCAACATATTATCGGCTTATTTGCAAGTTCTGAAAGTTGTAAACAGTTGACAGTGCTTGCCACTCACTTCAGAACGGCAAAGACTCAGGAGATGGGTAATACCTCAATTGTAATCGTAACAATTTGTTTTTTAGTGTGATAGAGCACTTCAAGACTCACAATTTGAAACCTTTTCGGGCACTTAACCCCTTAAAAGTTTGGCACAAATGGGGAAATTGCTTAGTGTTTTTACGTTTTTGCTGAGATGGAGACCCCTAATTTGTGTGCTGATAAATATTTCGAACATTCGCACGGATTGCGTCACTCCACTTACAACTCGTAGTTCATAGATCTACCTCCAGAATTGATTCGCCAAACATGTCAATAAGACAAA
Source organism: Meconema thalassinum (assembly GCA_946902985.2). NCBI lineage: Eukaryota > Metazoa > Arthropoda > Insecta > Orthoptera > Tettigoniidae > Meconema > Meconema thalassinum. Next base: position 103,232,034 of record OX336397.1, on the reverse strand, counting down.
CGTTTGGTGCTTTTCAGTCGGTCAACACGAATGTACCCAAACGAGTTGGGTTATACCCTAATCCTGAAAAAGTTACATGAGATTAATAAATCCAATAGGATGACCAGTTTCTATCGTCAAGCAATCATCATCAGATCCGTTAAATTTAGGCTATAAAATCTATGTTTTAAAATACGGGTAAAAATATTTACAATAAGTACACTTATTTAGTTGCAGTATTGGTAATGCAACTTGTCGGTAATCAATATGACGTTTGGTAAAATGCTAAAATGGTGATAGAACTCCGGAAAGTTGTCTGTTTGGATTGATTATATGGTTTTAAATGGTCAATTTTGAAAGTACAGGTTAGTTATCTGGCTGGATGTCTTCCGCACTGCACCAGCAAGGAATTTCAACTTCACTCGTGCACTAGTAACAGGCGACTGAATTGGAATGTTATCTCGCTGAAACTGGTTCCCCCACTCCTCGCCCTGTAATCCTATGTGCTGTCTGTATTAAGTGCATGCGTACCTGTGGCGAGTTGCCAAGCCTAGCTATTAAAGACCGTGGATTAATTCTCACCACGCAGTAACTAATAGCCATGTAAGCGCTGCCGGTCTCTGAGAATGTCCCGCACCTTTAATACTGCCGTTTCACCATAAATGAAGGTTGTTATCAAAAATATTTCTAATAAATTAACAGTCAGAAACTAAAAAACACATACACTAAAATTTAAAAAACCAGACCTGTCACAATAATATGTTAATTCGAACGAAAAAAATCTTGATATGAAACCGGCTTGAAGAAGGTAACAGTGATGTGGATGTTATGTTGACAAAAATTTTGAGTTTAAGATGAAATTTGTCAGAATGGTTATAATGAATGGTTCTAGGGCTTTAATACGTGATATTCAAGTTCATTTTGTCTGTTATTCTGAATGTAGGGAATGGAGAGCGCCGTCCAAAATATCAAGTGGACAGTGCTACAAGCAAGGTTTCAAAGTGTATGTAAAATTTGATGCAATTAGGTGAAACGGTGTAAATTTGGGCTAAAGGGCCTAAATGCAGGGAAAGGAGTGGTCGGTCCGAAATTTAAAGTGGACAGTGTCACCTGCAGGGTTCCATAGGGTTTGCACTGTATATAAAATGTGGTTCAGATCGGTTAAACGGTGTAGATTTATGCCAAAGGACCTAAATGCAGGGAATGGAGTGGTCTGTGCAAAATTTCAAGCAGGCAGTGTTACTCGTCGGGTTCCAAAGGGTAAGTATGTAAAATTTGGTTCGGATCGATGAAACGGTGTATATTTGTGCCATTTTGAGGTTAAGATGAAATTTGCCACAATGGTTATAATGAAGTACAAATTTGAAGAAGTTGTGGAAAGATAGCCAATCGTCGATAAAATATTCTAATCTCTATCTTTCCACAGCTTCTTCAAATTTGTACTTCATTATAACCATTCGAAAAAATGTCATCTTAACCTCAACATTTTAGTGTCCACATAACATCCACATCAATGTTTCCTTCTTCAAGCCGGTTTCATATCAATATTTATGTTCCACGATGTCGAAATATAAATATTATATGTCAGAAAACTGTATCATAATGAGGGTCATTATAGTACTATTGTTCATTATGAAACGGTTTCTACAGCCAATCAGAACTCATTCATTGACCAATTAGGTAAGGATAGCTTCGCGCATGCGCTCAAAATCCAACATGTCGGACATGCAATACATAATTTGAAAGTTCAAATTGGATATCAGATCTACCATTGTAGTTACAATCCCAAACACAAAGACAAAATCAGCACGAACCTTTACGGTAACAAGAAAATACTATGACTTATGCAAGAAATTTATGAATCTACGGTCAGAAGTTAGCAACACATGGAAAGTGCACCGTACCATATGTTCGCGTAAATATACTGGTGAATATGAGACAATAAATAGCACTGTACCTTAATATCCCCAACTCCAATTTCTACACAGTGTATTGCTTTCAAACGAATTCGGTGAAAATATTGGTGAATGCTAGTTCTAATCGGCACTTGACATCATGCAGACTGTAAACAATAGCATTGCCAAGCAAATTAAATGGTCTCTGCTTTCGAAATTCTATGACCCACGCATGCGCTCTGTTCAGTCGGCAAACCACCCAGCGCGCCCTGTTACCGAATCCCACAGATATTTATGAATATTTATGAATATTATACAGTATAATAAAGTTATAATTATGGTCGAACATAAACATTCGTATGCAACTCGCCTATAATGATAATTAAGACACTCGTATGGAAATTATAAAACTCGCTACGCTCGTTTTATAAACATACTCGTATCTTAATTATTGCCAATATGGGCTCGTTGCATAATGTACTATTATGTATTTCGAATTAACATATTTTTGTAACTGTTCTGGTTTTTAAAATTTTAGTGTATGTGTTTTTTAGTTTTTTTTTAGCTTTTAGACTATCAATTTATTAGAAATATTTGTGAGAACAACCTCCTTTAATGGTACAATAAAAAGTACTAATTAATATTGACTTAAGGGTTTTAATCTTCAGGACTTATTATACTTCGTTAATAATGTCAATTAGATTCAAACTCACCTCTTTTCATTTGTTGTTACGTAGAACAGATATTTTTAGCCTATTTTCAATTTTGAAAAAATAGGCTTATGAGATCACCTTTTGTCCGTGTGTGTGTGCGTGTGTGTGTGTGAGTCGTGTGAGTGTGTGTCCCCCCCCCCCTAATGAAATCTAAACGACAGGAGCGATTTCAATGAAACTCGGAAAGTTCATAGCACTATTCCCGGCGACCTCGACCGTGTCATACAAATTTTGTTACGTCTCACCAATCCAACATGGCGGCTGTGCGAAATATTTCACCAGCATTCAATATCTCCGAAACTATTACCGATATTACCCTGACATTTTCTATGGTGATAGAGGGAACTACTATAAGTTCACTTATGTGACTTTTGAAAACCTGGTAACTTCAAAACCAACATGGAGGCCAAGCGAATTTGCGACTTTTAAATAGACGTTTCTCGTGATTTGACCAACCAAACGCAATGAAACTTGGTACAGTATATGTTTATATACATTTTAATGCACCGACATCTAACTTCGTTCAATTGATTACATAATCACAAGATGGCGGATGTGCGAAATATTTCACCAGTATTCTATATCTCTGAAATTATTAGCGGTATCTCCCTAAAATTTTGTACGGAGATAAAGGGCACTACTGGAAGTCCATCTATAAGACTTTCAAAAACCGGTTAACTACAAAACGAACATGGCGGCCAAGCGAATTTGAAAATTTTAAATAGACCTTTCTCGCGATTTAATGTTCCAAGCGCACTGAAACCTGGTACAGGAAATATTTATACACATTGTAATCCAATGGTATCTAATTTAGTTCAATTGTTTACATAACCTCAAGATGGCAGCAGTGCGAATTTTAAAATTAAGTTTTTATTTCTTGTGATGTAGTCATGCGATCGAAGTGAAAGTTTGAATAATGAACCTACGCAATACTTTTCCATTAATGCTACATGACTCTACGGCCTATGCATTTAACAATCCAACATGGCGACCATCCGAAATATTTAGACGATACTGAATATCTACGAATCTATTTTAGCAATCAAACTGCATTTTTTAATGTTCATAGGGGCTATGAACTTAAGTTCACCTATAGGACTTTAAATAACCTGGTGATCACAAATCCAACATGGCGTTGACGCGAATTATAAATATTCACATGGACGTTTCTCGCAATTTAACCATCCGAGTGCAGTGAAACTTGGTACAGTAAATCCTTATACGAATGTTAATCCACTGGCATCTAATTTATTTCAGTTGTTTCCATAACCTCAAGATGGCAGCTGTGAAAAATTCTAAAATCTCCTTGTTTTTTCTTGTGTCCTAATTATGCCATTGAAGTTTGAATACTACACGTTCACAATAATCTGCATGTAACAGTACATAACTCTAGGACCTACATATATAAAATCCAACATGGCGACCATCCGAAACATTTAGTCGGTTCTTAATATCTACGAATCTATTACAGCAATCAAACAGAAATTGTGTATGGTGATAGTGGCAATTAACATAAGTAGGATATATGAAAATAGGCTGTATAGTTCTTCACGGAACTACTTGTTAAAATCCAGACACAGCTGAAAAACATATATTAGTCCCACAATAATTAGAGGAAGGAATCACTTTATTGAACATTCCCCTCCTCTTGCATGTTTGCCATCCTGTACAAAGTACACTGTTCCCCTAAACAAAGCAAGTCCGCTCCTCTGTTGTGTAGTTTGGGCTGCATAGCTGTCGGGGTGGCGACGATTTATTGGTTGCGGTAGCAACACCGGCTGTGTGTGTAAAATGAACTGAATTAAAACAAATCTGGTTCTGTTAGCCTGGTATTAATGTCATAACAGAAAATAATAATAATAATAATAACGTACATACGCCTTTCAGCGTCCAGTCTAGTCTGCAAGCCTCTGTTTGCGAACAAGTCGCCTCCATAATTCCCTATTAGCAGTTAGCACTGCGGTCTCCTCTGCTTCTACACCTCTCACTTTCAAATCGTTCAACACTGAATCTAACCATCGCCTTCTAGGTCTGCCTCTGCTAATCTTACCCTCTACAGACGAACTCATTAACCTCTTAGGTAACGAAAGTTTGATGCTTTTCAATCGGTCAACAGGATTGTACCCAATTGAGATGGGTTATTCCCTAATCCTGAAGAAATGTACATGAGATTAACAAATACACTTGGATGACCAGTCAAGCGATCATCATCAGACCCATTACACTTAGGCTTTAAAGTTTATTTCTGAAAGTATGGGTGAAAATAGTTACAATATGTATACTTATTTAGTTGCAGTATTAGATGAGGTAATTCAATTCGTCGGTATTTGTTAGTTATAGTCTATGTAAGGTTTTGTTAAAATACTGGAGTTGGTGATTGATCTCCAAACTTGCTTGTTTAGCGTGAATATGTGATGGTAGTTAAATGGTCAGTTCAAGTGTATCTCGATTGCTTCCCTTATGTCAAGAGCTCTGAGCTAAAATAAACAACCCCAATAATTTAAACGAACACACATTCATGGTGAGTTCAACCCTCTTCAGTCTATTAGCACACACACCCCGTCGGAAACAGGACACAGCATAACGATGTAGGCAAGCTACATAAGGGTTTACTGAGGGAAACATGTCATAGGATCAGGATGTACGATGTATCTCTTTCTTTAATAAACCAGGGCCGGTATTAATGGCAGTATTAAAGGAGCCGGGACATCCTCATTTGACCGTTTGCGCTTAGAGAGGGCTATTTACCTTATGCGTGGTGAGGATGAAACCAAGTCTTTAATAGTTGAAGATTAACATGAATACAGTAACACACACCACATTTGGGAGTCTAGACTTGGCCACACACAGTCACATTCATACGAAGAGCACAGAAACTTACGAATGGGAGAAGGGAAATGCCGAGGTATATAAGAGACCCTGGCACACAGGAAGTTCCCACAGTTGAGAGTAGATAGTGACAAAGTAGCCTACACAATACAACCTGAACTGACCATTTAACTACCATCACATATTCACTCTAAACAAGCCAGTTTGGAGGTCAATCACCACTTCCAGTATCTTAAGAAAACCTCACATAGACTAAAACTAACAAATGCCGACGAGTAGAATTACCTCAACTACTGCTGCAACTAAATAAGTATACATATTGTAAATATTTTCACCCATACTTTCAGACATAGATTTTAAAGCCTAAGTGAAATGGATCTGATGATGATCGCTTGACGATTGAAACGGGTCATCCAAATATATGTATTAATCTCATGCACATTTTTTTCAGGATTAGGGAATAAGCCATCTCTATTTTGTACAATCGTGTTGACCGACTGAAAAGCTTCAAACACCATAATGCTCTCAGGTGATCTCTCCTCACCCATCCTCATCACATGACTCCACCATCTGAGCCAGCTCATACAAACAGCTTCACCTAGCGTGTTCATTTCTACCTTAGCCTTTATCTCTTCATTACAAGTACCTTCCTTCCATTGCTCCCATCTATTTGTCCCAGCTAACCTCATATGAGTTACCTCTAGCTTATGTATCAGATATCCTCAATCTATCCAGCTCTCACTTCCATACAGCAAGGTCTGACTAAATACTTAACGATGTAGGGAGAGAGAGATTCGTCACTACATTAACTGTGAGCTCATTGCATTGTCTTTTCTACATCTCGACTCTGTTGCTTCCCCCATACGACCATCCTGGGAGAATATACAGCCTAAGTACTTAAAATGTTCCACCTGCTCCCATTTAGTTCCTCCTACTTGACATTCTATATTCTTGTGCTTTTTCCATTGCTATATCACCTTCGTTTTTAATTTCATACCATACTCCAAACCAGTGGTGATTCCTCCATGTAGGCCGTGATGATCATCCTACAGTCAGCTCTCAGCTGTAATTGTTTAAAAAAAAGTTTTTTTAAATAGTCTTTGGGGCTACCTTGCGCGCCCTCTCGATAAGCTCTGTCTCATTGTCACTGTCAGTACATGTAACTAGTTCTACATTTCACCCCTAGATGCTCCCAGGGGCTCACATCTAGTGGGACGTGGGTTGGCAACCACGGGGCCCCAGCTGAGTCCAGCATTGCTTCCACTAACTTATGCGTGGCTCCTCTCCGTCTTCTTTCCTGTCGACCTCTCTTTGTCAACTCTTGTTCTCTTCTGACCCCGACGGTATTAGGTTATCCGAGGCCTAGGGAGTCTCTTCCTTTCCTGCCTTAATTGGCCCTTGTCTCATCTATTCTGATACCCTCCTTCTGAGAGGGATCAGCCTTCTTTTTCTTTTCATGTTATCTCCTGCCTTCTGCTCAAGGCCCTCAAGGAGGCATGTTGTATGTAGCCCCACCACTTCTGGTGCACCCTAGATATTGCTGCACCCTTAGAGGCTCACGGCTGGTGAGTTCCGGAGTTGGTGACCTCGAGGGATTGCTGAGCTGGGTCCTGTTTTCCCCCTTTTATCCATTCCCTCTGGGGTGGACCCTCTATCACTTTCCTATCTGTCTTCATGGTTCTCCTTCCTTCGAAGTCCCTCATTCCGTATTCTTCGAGGGTTGAGGGCATTTCTTTTCCTCCTGTCCTTTATTTGCCATATTCTCCTTTTGTTTTCCATTTCTTCTTCTAGTTTATAAGTTAGTAGTTAGTTTTAGTTATTGTTTACATTTCATTATCATTTCCACGTTCACCCAAACCATTAGGGGCCGATAACCTAGATGTTAGGCCCCTTAAAACAGAAATTATCATCATCACCCCTAGAGGTGAAGTGGGACCTTCACCGCTAGGACGAGAAAGCTGAGGAAGGAAGCCTCGCATCCTCAAAGCACGTGTTTATAGTGTTAGAAATGTATGGGTAGCCCATGAGGGGGAAGGGGCAGGTTTGGTCTGTTTAATGCCACTCTGAGGACGTCTTCTGAGACCCTCAAGTCTCGCTATTGGTTGTATTTAAACCAACACTACGGGCTTATTGGTTACGATTTCACGCGGATAAATTGATTTTAATTTTTCAGCGTGTGCCCATCTTTGAAGTGGCATTCGATTGTATTGTGTAGTGTGTTCGTAATTGTGCTGTGCGACGGAATAATTAATATTAGACTGAGTCTGATATCTCAATTTAGCCCAGCTATAATAATTATCTTAGGTTAATAAGCAGCCTATCTAATTACGTCCTACACATTATAAAAATCAGGAGTCGCCACTGCTCCATACATTTCTGTTCAAGTTCTAAGATTTTCGCTTGTAAGCTTTCGACAGTGTCTGTCATTACAACTAGTTCATCAGCATAGGCCAGAGTACTTTCCTGGTTTCCACCTACTTGAATCCCACCCAGCCATTTTATGCCCTTCACCAAATGTTCCATATATAAAATACACAGTAGTGGTGAATGATTACAGCCTAGTCACACTCCTGTAACAACCTTAAATCAATAACTCATCCAACCATCAACTCTCACTTCTGCCTGATTATCAACATAAATATGTTTGTGTTTGACCCTGACTATTATACTGTATGTCAGAGAACTGTATCATAATGATGGTCATTATAACACTCCCACTCCCACCAATCGCAGCTCAAGAAACAGTTGTTTGACCAATTAGGTGAGGATAGCAACGCACCTGCGCTGAGTTCCAAGACCTTCTATTTTAAATTTCACTGCGTTGCCTAGTGTCATAGTGGGGTAATCGAGGAGGCCATGGTCAAATACAAGGAATTCTCTGCGTCACATGCGCCCTGTTCAGTACTTAAAACTGGTAAAATCTCGACAGATATTTATGAATATTTATGTTCGAACATAAAAAGCTATAATAATTGTCGTCAAACATAAACAGTCGTATGCAACTCGCTTATAATATTAATTAAGACACTCGTATGGAAATTATAAAACTCGCATACGCTCGTTTTATAAACATACTCGTGAATTAATTATTGCCATTATAGGCTCGTTGCATAATGTGCTATTGATTGCCTGTAGCTAATATTGAAAAAGTTTGCAGCAATTTCAAAATAATCATATCTCCCGTTGTTAGTGTTATAAATTAATAATTCGACCTGAAAACTAATCAGTAACTCATCCGAGTTTTAGTTTTAAATGTGACTGTACTCCGCCCGTGACCTTCAGCTGATGCACAGAATGAGTGCGTAACAGGACACCGCCACGCCGTTCCTATTCAATGGCCTCCTAGAAGCCCCGACTTGACACCCGTTGACTTTGTATTTTATCGGGATACGTAAAACACATTGTATTTCGTGAATACATTTAAGACAACGCATCACTGCTGCTGTTGCTACAATCACGCCGGAAATGATCCAGCGCACTTGGGCCAATATCGACTATCGACTATCGACTATCGACTATCGACTGGATGTGTGCAGAGCAACCAAGGGAGCGCACATAGAAACATTATCAGATAAGGGAAAAACACTTTTTGAGTTGGTGAATTTAACAAAGAAATACTCGTTTTAATGTCTCAAATAGTTCAGGAGGTAAGATTTTTTGAAATTGCTGCAACCTCTTTCGATGACCTTGTATATTTTTTACGAGGGAAGTGGAAAATCTTACATAAGACACTTCTGAAGAGTGTGGGATTCTTAAACCACTAAAATCCACACCCTATCCTCTTGACAAAATCCATCCCGGGACCACCTACGTATTACTTCAGGATGGTATCGTTTTCTATGCTTCTCGAACACCTTCTTACTTCTCTATTCATACGCAATCCGTTTATCGCAGCCTTACTCCCTTAAATAATATAAGTCTCCCTCTTTCTTCTTATGACTGAGAACCGTTCCGACAAAGAAAGCGACCTTGTCCCACCTGTGCTGGTTCCTTAGTATAATTTCGATGATGTTGTCTTGAGTTATTGAACCAACGTCCGTTTCAAGTTGTCTTTTCGCTGTCCATAATAATGAAAATAATAATATTTTTTATTTAATTGAATGTGTTGCCTCCGCGGTGTAGTGGTCAGCGTCCTTAGCTGCCACCCCGGAGGTGCTAGGTTCGATTCCCGGCTCTGCCACGAAATTTGAAAAATGGTTTGAGGACTATAACACGGTCTACTCAGCCTCGGGAGGTTCATATGAATAGAGGAGGTTCGATTCCCACCTCAGCCATCCTCGAAGTGATATTCTATGGTTTCCCACCTTGTCTCCAAGCAAATGCCGGGATGGTTCCTAACGTAAGGCCACGGCCGCCTCCTTCCTTCTTCCTTGTCTCTCCCTCCCAATCCTCCCATCCCTTCTTCAGGCCCCCTGTTCGCTTTGCAGGTGAGGCCGCCTGATCGAAGTGATAGTCACACTCCCCAGTTGTATCCCCCGACTCAGAGTCTCAAGCTCCAGGACACTGCCCTCAGTGGCGGTAGAGGTGGGATTCCTCGCTTAGTCCTTGGGAAATGCCAACCCTGGAGGGTAAACCGTAAACGAAAAAGAAAATTTAATCGAATAGCACTTTTACAGAGCTCGTTAAATCAATACTTCAATACACGCTACATGACTTCGTGCTGTCTCCTCAAATTTATTTCATCCTTTCTGATCTGATCTGCTCCATGATATGTGGCTGCTTTGGTTTTCTTCCCTGAAGATCACGTTTTTGAAATATGCCTGTAAATAAATCCCTATTATATGTATTCCCTTGCGTCTGTGTCTGTGTAAAACACGCTGGTTGTACTTTAAGCTTGTCAGTCTGTCATTATTATTTATTTAAATGGCCAATAATAGACAATCTTCCTTTGCGCATAGTGTGTATTATATTCTCAACATAAGTGTATATTTCTTTGTTAGACTGCGGCCAGTTGAATTCTGTTTCAGTTGTCCTTGGGCCAAGTATGCTTCGAACCAGTCTTCTTTCTAAGGTCATGATTTTGTTTATCTTACCTCTCCGCATTAGTTTTAGTGTTTCTGCTCCAAAGAGACCCTTCGGTCTCACCTCTGTATTGCAATGTTTAAACCCTTCTTTTCGTATAATTTTCCGGTGATCTGAAATGCTACGTTAATTTTCTTTGCTCTGACCTCTTTTCATATTCATTCACCTAAATATTTAAACGATTTGGCTTTGCAGATTTTGTTTTGATTTATGATTATCATATCAGGACAATCTTCAACTTTTGTTAAAATAATAATACATGTTTTGAATAGTAAACGGAAAAATGAATGGAAAAAAGAGCGCGCAGGGTATTAAGAAAAATCCTAGGTAATAGATGGGTTGATGGACAGTGGCGAATGAGAGCAAATGAGGACTTGTACAACAAAATAGACCCTATCACAGCATCAATTAAGAAGAGATGGCTACTATTTTACGGTCACCTCTTGGGGATTAATGATGATCGATTAACAAAGAATAGGGAGTTTCATCAAGTCTAAGGCAACAAGGCCGAGATGGTTCGAGGAATGCGAAAAAGATCTCCGGCAAGTTGGTATTCTAGACCGAGAAATTCCTGACAGGAACACATTTAGAAGATTGGTGAACAACTACCAAGATTTTAAAATGGTATCAACTTCCGGAAGAAGGAGAGGAGCTTTGTCCGAAAAGCATAAACAGGCACTCGTCGCTGGGGTCAGAAGATACTGGCAGGAAGTCAAAGCCGGAACAAGAACAAGACCTAGACTTTAAAGTGACGTTGGTGGTTACCACACAGTCTATAGAGGCTCAAGTCGATGTATAATCTTTATATATATAAATGAAATTGCTGTTGGTTAGTCTCGGTAAAACTCGAGAACGGCTGGACCGATTTGGCTAATTTTGGTCTTGAATTATTTGTGGAAGTCCAGAGAAGGTTTAAAAGGTGAATAAATATGACAGTTGTAGCGCACGAGTAGATTCAACAAATGAGTGACGGCACGAGAATCGCTTAAACAAAGTCCCGTATGCGTTCATATACCATTCATTCGATTGCTATGACACTTTGGTTGTATTGTTGTGCACACTCCAGGAAAGGTTTCTGACTTAGTAAATCCTTTTTACAATAGGAGCGCACGAGTAGATTCAACAAATGAGCGACGACGGCCGAAGCGTTTCAACAAAGTCCTGTATGCGTTTACTTACCATTCGCCCGATAGCGATGAAACTTGGGTGAGAGGATGTGTACACTACAGGCAAGGTGTCTGGATTAGTAAATCCATGTTATAATAGGTAGCGCACGAGTAGATTCAACAAAATGAGCGACGACGAGCGAAGCGTTTCAACAAAGTCCCGTATGCCTTCATATACTATTCGTCTGATAGTGATGAAACTTGGGTGAGATGTTGTGTACACCTCAGGGAAGGTTTCTGGTTGAGTAAATCGACTTAACAATAGGTAGCGCACGACTAGATTCAACAAATGAGCGACGATGCGCGAAGCGTTTCAACAAAGTCCCGTTTGCGTTCATATACCATTTGTCCGAAAGCGATGAAACTTGGGTGAGATGTTGTGTACACTTCAGGGAAGGTTTCTGGGTTAGTAAATTCACTTTACAATAGGTATCGCAAAAGTAGATTAAACAAACGAGCGACGACGCGCGAAGTGTTTCAACATAGTCCCGTATACGTTCATATACCATTCGTTTGATAGCGACTAAGCTTGGGTGAATTGTTGTGTACACTCCAGGGAAAGTTTCAGGCTTAGTTAATCCATTTTGCAATAGGTAGCGCTCAAGTAGATTCAACATATGAGCGAAGGCGCGCGAAGCGTTTCAACAAAGTCCCATATGCGTTCATATACCATTTGTCCGAAAGCGATGAAACTTGGGTGAGATGTTGTGTACACTTCAGGGAAGGTTTCTGGCTTAGTACATCCATTTTACAATAGGTGTCGCACAAGTAGATGCAACAAATGAGTAACTGCGTGCGTATCGTTTAAAAAAATCCGTATGCGTTCATATACCATTCATGCGATTGCAATGAAATTTGGAGAAATGTTGTTTCCACTCCCACAAAGATTTCTGATTTATTAAATTCATTTTACAATTGGTAGCCCACGATTAGATTCAATTAATGGGTGATAGCGCGTGAATCGTTTCAACCAAGTCCCGTATGCGTTCATATAACATTCATCAGATTATCATAAAACTTTGGGGAGTTGAGCACAGTCCTGCGAAGGTGTATGAATTAGTAAATCCGTTTTTCATTGGGTGGCGCACAAGTAGAGTCAACAAATGAGTGTCGTCGCGCGAATCGTTTAAGCAAAAACCCGTATGCGTTCATATGCCATTTATCCGATTGCGATGAAACTTTCATGAGTTGTTGTGTACACGCCAGGGAAGGTTTTCACTTAGTAAATCCATTTTACAATAGGTAGCGTACGAGTACATTCAAAAAATGAGTGACGGCGCTCGAATCGTTTCAACAAAGTCCCGTATGCGTTCATATACCATTCATTTCATTGCGATGAAAATTTGGTGAGTTGTTGAGCACGCTCCCATGATTTTATTGAGATAGTAAATCAATTTTAAAATAGTGTAGAGGTGGTTAACGGAAGAAGAAAAACAATATTGGGAATCCAAACGCACTTCAACATACAAAGTTACAATGCCATCACTTAATTTGATTGGCATTGCAACGCATGCTGGGTAGAGCTAGTAAATAATAAATATTATAAATTTCTATACCTTACTCTCAATCTAAACACTGAACAAGCAATGAAGAAAATGAAAGAGACATTTCAAGTAGGAAGTAGGTGGAAGGCAAAATTAATACAGTACATTGGGATTGGGAATGAGATGCGATGATTTTATTTGTGGAGTATGAATATTATGGTGGGATGCCCTTCCTGTCACTACCGTCAAGAGAAATACTAGATAGGAAAACGTATATGAACGGAACTGGTCAATGAGTGAGAAGGAGACGGCTGGGGCTGTTTAAAGGTATCTGTCCATCATAGCCTGGAGTTGATAGACCTTTCCGTGGATTTGAACCAACTCGTTTTCCAATTCATTTGAGATATACAGGGTGTTTGAAAAATAACTCCCTAGTTTTAATGTGCCATAGAATCTGTACAAAGAGACATACACTATTCTGGTGTGTGGTGTGTGTTTCATCAACTCTCCAAGTTTGGCTCCCCTACAGTTGGCAGATCTGCTTGACCTTGAGACCGCCCCTGTGCTGTTTGCTTCCTCTGGTCCCTCAGTTCAGTCCAGGCCTGCATGCAATGTGAACTCCGCAACAGAAAGCGCAGTGTCTTATTTGGCTTGTGAAAACTGAGTCAGTTATAACAGTGCAACGTAATTATAGACGTCAGTATGGTGGTGAACCACCTACAGCATAAACTATCCGTCATTGGCTAAAGTCTTTCAAGGAAACCTGTGGTATTTTAAGAGCAAAATCACCAGGTAGACCAAGAACGTCTGAAGATGTTGAACAGATCCGTGTTTCATGTGTTCGGAGCCTGAAGAAGTCATTGGTCAGACGTAGTCTACAATTAGGAGTGCCCGAAGGTACTGTGTATGATGTTGTACGTAAAAGACTAATTTGCGCCCCTACAAATTGCAACTGTAACATGAAATAAAATCTGCTAATAAAATCAAAACTTGGCGAGTTGATGAATCACACACCACAAACTAGAATAGTGTACGTCACTTTGTACAGATTCTAGGACACATTAAAACTAGGGAGTTCTTTTTCAAACAGCCTGTATATTTCGGCCTATATCCAAGGTAGAGTTAGTCCAACATGGCATTAGAGTCCTCTTCCACGTTAGTTTGCTCTGATACCGTAATTGTTTTCGTTCATCATCCATGGCTGGTTTAATATAATTGCCGCGATAAGTATTTCTTCATGTGTGAATGTTTTGTCGGTCTGTATATATTTATAGAATCATATTCTGAACTGAAACTCTGCCACGTTCACAAAAGTAAATCATCCAATAAAATTAAACATGACAATATCAATTTTCGTTTGGAACGCAAGCGGAAATTCCTCAATAACACATCTCATATATGCATGGAATTCTCTGATAGATCGGAAATGTGACCGTATTTTAAAAACGAGTCTCTTAATTATTAACTAATCAGTTTATTTGGAAGTGTATTAATCTTATACGTAAACAAGTAGTTCCGTCAAGAACTAAAGCCTATTTTCATATATCCTACTTATGTTGATTGCCTCTATCAATATACAAAATTTCAGTTTGATTGCTGTAATATAAGGTTCCTTCAAAAAGTAACGAGCCGGAGGCTGGAATGCGCAAATCGGTGACGACATGGCTAATCGTGGCGCGTGTAACTAGGTGTGGTTCCGACCAGAGCGTGGAGGTCACAGCTCGTCGCTAGAGGGCAAGCGTGCACGTCACGTGGCGATACAAAGCGAGCAGCAGCATGCATCAATCGTCCAACGCTGCCAGTCGCATTGCAAACAGTGACATGGAGGCGTCAACCGAAGAGCAAAGAGGTGTTGTTCGGTTCCTGACAGCGGAAGGAGTAGGGGGATCGGCCATTCATCGCCGAATGTCACAAGTGTACGGCGAACACTGCATGTCCCTTGCAAGGGTCAAGGCGTGGAACAAGCGCTTCAGGAAAGGACGGGTGTCGTTAGCCGATGATGCCCGGTCTGGGCCACCCCTCTGCATTACCGATGACAACGTCCAGCTGGTTGATGCACTCATTACCCAGGACCGCCGAGTGACAGTGAACGCCATAGTTGCCGTTGTCGCTCCACGACAATGCACGACCTCATACGGCCAACACAGTCGTGGCACTCCTGCAGAAATTCAAATGGGAGGTTCTCGGTCACCCTCCATACAGTCCCGACCTCTCTCCCCGTGATTACGCCATGTTTGGTCCCCTGAAAAGGGCTCTGCGGGGCCAACGATTCACCTCGGACGCCGACGTCCAGCTGTTCGTGCGGAACTGGTTCACATCGCAGCCCAGGGAATTTTATGAGACAGCCATTCACCGCCTCGTGTCACAATGGGACAAGTGCCTCAACAGCCAGGGCCAATACTTCTAACATACAGGTACTGGTTTCTGTAATTATGCCTCGTGCTCGTTATTTTTTGAACGCACCTTATAGATTCGTAGATATTGAGAACCGTCTAAATATTTAGGATGGTCGCCATGTTGGATTTCTCTATATAGGCCTTAGGGTTATGTACTATTACATGAAGATTATTGTGTAGGTGTTTTATTCAAACATGAATCGCATGATTAAAACACAAGATATAAAAACGAGATTTTAATATTTCGCTCAGCCGCCATCTTGTGGTTATGAAAATAATTCAAATGATTTGGATGCCAGTTGATTAAAGTTTGTATAAGCATATTCCGTACTAAGTTTCACTGCGCTCCGAAGGTTGAATTGCGAGAAATGTCCATCCGAATATATACATTTCCCGTCGCCACCATGTTGAATTTGTGCTCACCAGGTTATTGAACGTACCATAGGTGAACTTATGGTTATAGCCTCCATACACATACAAAATTTTGAGTTAGGTTGCTAACCTAGATTAGGTCTAATAGATAATGAGAACCGTCTCAATATTTCTGATGGTCACCATGTTGGATGTAATGCACATCCCCCGGAAGGTTTTTGGCAACAATAATTTTAGATAGCCCACTCCATTCACTTCATTTAGGCCCTTTGTCACAAATCTACACCGTTTCACTGCACTGAGCCGCATTTTAATTACTTATCATTTGGAACCCTGTGGTTAACACAGTCCACTTGAAATTTGTACAGCCCTCTTCATTCCCTAGATTTAGGGCGTTTGGAACACGGACAAAATATCGAACAGCGTTATGTGGCGAAAAATGACACTATTGCTCCCGCAGGAACTGGGGTCAGCCGATGTTTTCCGAAGTGCTCCGATTATTTTCGAACAGCGCTATGCGGCAAAAGACGATTCTTCTCTACTTTCCTAACAGCCAATAAGATATAGGCAGCGTCTTTTATTTAACTTACTCCTGTTTTTAATCAATTCTTACAATTCGTTAGTAAATTATATGTTCATTATTATTATCATTATCATTAGGGGAAAATGTCCTGGACGTTACGTCCATTTTACTATTTATCACCACCAAAAAAAGTCTGCTCAACTGTTAATTTTAGAAATATATATTAGCCTACTTTCGATTTTAGCAAAAAATGAAAGTAGACTTATGAGATCAACACAGGGCGAAAAAAGTGTGTCTGTCTGTGTGTGTGTATGTGCGTGTGTGAGTCTGTGTGTGTGTATGTGTGTGTGTGAGTCTGTGTGTGTGTGTGTGTGTGTGTGTGTGTGTGAGTGTGTGTACTCTGAATGTGTGTCCCCCCCCCTATCAATTCGAACACGGTGAATGCGAATTGAACGAAATTTGGTACAAAGGTAGCACTAGCAAAGGACACCTCAGTGTCATGTTTTATATCGCCGCCATCTTTACTAAAACTGAATGGCGGCCACTCAAACGTTCAAAACGTAAAATCAAATAACGACTAACCAAATGATCCGATCTCTACCAAATTTGGTAACAACATACCTTCGTATAGGATGCGTCTTGTGACCAACCTACATGGTCGTCTGCCATACCATTTCAGGATGGCGGCCGTGCGAATTATGCAAACTTTATAATCCATATCATGGGACCCACCAGTTCCGATTATCGAGCCGAGAATCGTTTTAACTGTTCTAAAGGAAGAGGCACGTTCGAAATTAAAAGTTTATTTTGTAATACTATAGTGCAGACGTGATTTTAAAAAGCTGAGCCGATTCAGTAATAAGACAAGATGGCAGCGGATATCTTGTGCCTGACTTATATTTCACTAATTTGAGTATTGCATGCAATATAGCGTACTGATACAAAATAAATAAACTTTGTATGAAATGCTTTATATATAAATAATATACTCCAGTGATGAAATCGTTTAGTATAAATCATTATTTGCTAACAAGTTCTATGTAAGTCATTTTATATAGAAAGATATTCGTTGACACAATTAGCTCAGTGGTAGAGCGTTAGCCTATCGCTCAAATGCCTATGGTTCAAACCCGATCAGAGCTAGGTTTTTTGCTTGAAATGTTATATGTTTATTGTTTTGTAATGACTCAAATGTTTTAAAATTAAGCGTTATATTGTGCATATTATGGTGTAAAATATATATTTAATTAAAACATAATTCGCCAGCAGATTTACTCGAGACATCTAGCTGCCAAAAAGGTAACTGCACGCCTACTTATTAACTTCCAGATTTTATTGAAAAGTTACTTCTTCTGGCCGCTAGAATGCACTCGCTCTGTTAGGATTATATTGTTCGATATTTCACCACTAGATGTCACGACTAGTCTACGTGGGGCTCCATTGATTACTATACCATTGGCATTCTATGCGCATCGAATTTGAAGAATGACAAGATGATACTACGATACATTTTTACTTTTTATATTAAAGGGTTTGTAACAGCCTATTTTGCGTTATTTGAAAATGTTATTTGAAGTAAAGAACAAAACGATTTCACATAGTAACTGAATTCAAGCCGTTGGTGTTAGTTCAGGTTATTAATTACTACTTTTATTTCAGGCAAATAGCAATCGAAAATATCCACATAGTTTGTATACACACGTCTCTGTAGGGTCATGGAAAGATTTGTTAATTCAATTAGGGTTGTGAAAGCCATGCACAACCAGACGTATAAAGACATGCCTCAACTCAAAGTTGGATGTTGCCCACGGCAGGTCGTATATGTAATAATAATAATAATAATAATAATAATAATAATAATAATAATAATAATAATAATAATAATAATAATAATAATAATAATGTTATTGGTTTTACATCCCTTTTAACTACTGCTGCTTTTAGAGACACCGGGGTGCCGGAATTTTGGCCCGAAGGGGATCTTTAACGTGCCAGTAAATGTACTGACACGGCTCCCTCGCATTTGTGCACCCTCAAATGCCAGCTGACTGCGCCAGGATACGAACCTGCAACCTAGGGCCCAGCAAGCGAGAACGTTACCGCTGAGCCACGCAGCCAGTCCGGTCGATTATGTCTCCAGATCCATAACATTCTTGATATACTTCTTATCTTTCTTTCATCAATGGTGGTAGCAGTTTTTATCTAGGTTGTGGCGTTTGGTAGAGGTAAATCGTTTCTAAGGTCTTCAACAAAGAATAGTTCTATTATACTCTTTGATAATAACAACGAGTTATAACTATACTCATACATTTAGGAGAAAGTAGGCTATATGTTCTTTACTGAACATCTTGTTTTTCTATTAGTTTGTGTCAGTTCAGTAGTAGTATTAGTGGCTTCGGTGGCGTAGTTGGTAGCATGCTGAACTGCTGTGCTCAAGATCGCGGGTTCAAACCCGGCCAAAGTCGTCGGATTTATAAGAGCATTAAAATCCTTCAGTACGCCTTCCTTCGGAGGGGAAGTAAAGCCGGCGGTCCCATGTCATAGATTTATGGCATGAAAAAGATCCTTCCATTAACTAACTTGTGTGAAGCTAAATTTCAAGGTTAGAATTCGTTGAAACGCTATCAAAGTTACAACGGTCACTACTAGGTGTCAGTGATATCTGGTAGCGAAAGTTAGAACTACTTGAAATAGAACGCAACTTGTAGCTCACTCCATGGGTGTCGGCATAGAAGCAGCTACAAACTCTGGCGAGCCGTACATGTCCTCGGACACTCCCGGCACTAAAAGCCATACGCTAAATAAATAATAAATAAGTAGTAGTATTCATCGTCATCCACAAAACAAGTCGGGTAAAGTTAAGTAACTCCGAGATAATGAGCTTTTTTTGTTACTATTTCTGATATTTTAGATTTCAGTTATTTCGATTCATTTCATGTTAAAGAGGAATACCCTACGGAACATTTATGGCATATATCTTGCAAATATTCGTACGTTATTTCAAGGTATTAACTAACAAAATCCAGTAGTAGAAGTAGGCAACACCGTGATGTTCAAGTTACTCCGTGATAGTGTTCAAGTTACTCCGTGATAGTGTTCATGTTACTCCGTGATAGTGTTCATGTTACTCCGTGATAGTGTTCATGTTACTCCGTGATAGTGTTCATGTTACTCCGTGATAGTGTTCATGTTACTCCGTGATAGTGTTCATGTTACTCCGTGATAGTGTTCAAGTTACTCCGTGATAGTGTTCATGTTACTCCGTGATAGTGTTCATGTTACTCCGTGATAGTGTTCATGTTACTCCGTGATGTTCAAGTTACTCCGTGATAGTGTTCATGTTACTCCGTGATAGTGTTCATGTTACTCCGTGATAGTGTTCATGTTACTCCGTGATAGTGTTCATGTTACTCCGTGATAGTGTTCATGTTACTCCGTGATAGTGTTCATGTTACTCCGTGATAGTGTTCATGTTACTCCGTGATAGTGTTCAAGTTACTCCGTGATAGTGTTCATGTTACTCCGTGATAGTGTTCATGTTACTCCGTGATGTTCAAGTTACTCCGTGATAGTGTTCATGTTACTCCGTGATAGTGTTCATGTTACTCCGTGATAGTGTTCATGTTACTCCGTGATAGTGTTCAAGTTACTCCGTGATAGTGTTCATGTTACTCCGTGATAGTGTTCATGTTACTCCGTGATAGTGTTCATGTTACTCATGTTACTCCGTGATAGTGTTCATGTTACTCCGTGATAGTGTTCATGTTACTCCGTGATAGTGTTCATGTTACTCCGTGATAGTGTTCATGTTACTCCGTGATAGTGTTCAAGTTACTCCGTGATAGTGTTCATGTTACTCCGTGATAGTGTTCATGTTACTCCGTGATAGTGTTCATGTTACTCCGTGATAGTGTTCATGTTACTCCGTGATAGTGTTCATGTTACTCCGTGATAGTGTTCATGTTACTCCGTGATAGTGTCCATGTTACTCCGTGATAGTATTCATGTTACTCCGTGATAGTGTTCAAGTTACTCCGTGATAGTGTTCATGTTACTCCGTGATAGTGTTCATGTTACTCCGTGATAGTGTTCATGTTACTCCGTGATAGTGTTCATGTTACTCCGTGATAGTGTTCAAGTTACTCCGTGATAGTGTTCATGTTACTCCGTGATAGTGTTCATGTTACTCCGTGATAGTGTTCATGTTACTCCGTGATAGTGTTCATGTTACTCCGTGATAGTGTTCAAGTTACTCCGTGATAGTGTTCATGTTACTCCGTGATAGTGTTCAAGTTACTCCGTGATAGCATGGTGTTCCCCATTCAGTGTACTTTTTAATCCTGATAACTAATGTTTAATGCAATAAAAATGGTCAAATCGTATGTAGACTATAAGTTTCTACTACCCCATATTGCCCATATTGAAACATTTCACTACACAGTTTTTTATAGAAAAAACGCATTCTATTAAAAATATTCCATTTAACATACTTTAAGTCTTCTTAGTCACTATCAGATTCCTCACACCTATCACACATAAAATAGGCATTATAGGTACCAGACATTACAAAACTGATAATCAATCCATTCGGCTCCATTCTTCATTTTGGTGCCATCCGCCAGGGGAGCCACCTAACGCACCACAACCATCATCGTCATTGCTCTGGGGTTTGGAATTAGGCCAAGACCGATCTATTGTGTCTATCTTGACACACTATCTTCACTTCAAATTCAGGTGACACAACGAATGGCTTTCCAATTTTTGTAAGCTTGCACTTCCTGGATAGGCTGAATATTTTGTGCAATAATCCTTTAATGTACTCCACGGGTTATTAAAACGTTTACTGGCCTGGTATACTGACCATCCTTCTTCCTTCATCGACCGCAATGCTTCTTTAAGTGTTTCAGCTGTGTAGTAGCGAACCTCTTTATTCCGTTTTGGCGCCATTTCAGCATCCAACCTAAGATAAACGTACTTATTGCTAAGCTCACACACCTTGCATGCGTAACACTACATGCATGTAAGTTTTGTATGCGAATGGTCTGCATCTTACCTCTGACTGGTGTTAAAATGAAAGTTATACAATGAAACAGCTGTTTATAAGAAATTAAAATCTTCACCACAGATTTCACTGGATGTGGATCACTTGTTGAAATGTCAACTCTCTGTTGATATATTTTTTAAACCTCATTGAGTTGGTCAAAGATAGAACGAAAGGGATTTCTGGATTCCTGGTTACTACTGCCATCTGTTGGTAAAACTTAGAACTTTCGGAATTGAACCTACGTAGTGATAGAGGAAATACGCTTTATCACGGTGTCACTAGATATCACGGAATAACTTGACTCTACCCTACATAAATCCACCGGGCGAATACTACTAGTATGTTTGTAACCTATATTTTATGAGTCCCCCATGACAGTTTTAATGTAGGCTAGTGGGTTTATTATTTCTTTATATCATGTTATCGTGTTGGCAACGTGTTCAATTGCATTGGACACGTCTGCAGTAGACGCAGTGTCATTATTATTATTATTACTATTATCATACGAATGCTTTTTATTATTAATTATTCAATGTATTTTAGGTCACTTTTGACAAGATTCTGAAGCTAGCTCTAATCATATGTTGTCTAAGAAAGTTTATTAATATTGTTCGGACCACTGAACCAGGAGTCAGGTTCATGTTTTGGTCACACGTACAGGAGGCAGCATTTATGGACACTATTGTCTCGAGCAGGTATGCTCGCTTACCCCGGGGAGGGTGAGGAGGAAGCAGCCAGGGGGCCTTGCTAGGAGTGGAATGGACAAGCAGGCGTATGACAATAGCAATTCTGGGAAGACTTCCTGGAAGGAGCTGTGGCTGGGAGACGTGTTGTAGCAAGCGACCTAGTGCACGGCGGAAGTGATTGTCTCTCTGGACATTGAGATGACTGGTGCGTGTCTGTCGTAAGCTGAGTGCTTCGTGTTTATACGGAAAGAAAAAAGCTTGAAGACTCCGATTTGTTTTAGTATGGAGGGCACCAGGTGATTGGGTTCTAGCTGTTATGCCACAATGACAGTAGGCCTAATAACTGTGCTAAGTTGAAGAAGACCTTTATGGCGGTAAACCATAATGGCATGGCTGACCAGCTTCAAAGTGGTGACGAAACTAGAAATATACGGCAGACGACGGCATTACCGGTAATGTGAAAACAAATAATAAATCTTTAAAGGCCTAAATATTATTATTATTATTATTATTATTATTATTATTATTATTATTATTATTATTATATTATTATATTATATAGTTTTAATTGCATTTCTTGTGTGTCACTCTTTTTCTTATATTAATCAATTTCTTGCATGATGCAGCTTCAGAATATAAAGTAAATTTAAATTGGATAGTTTCTTTTTAGTTAGATGCATGTAAACCTTCCTTCATCTTTATTAATTTATAGGAGGTTTTGGTAAGGCCTATGTACGAGCCAGTCCTTTCAGAATATCTGCACACGCCCGGAGATGAGAAGAGTTTCGATAAGGTGGATTTGTTCAATTACAGTACTAATTATGTCAGTTTGTTTAAATTTTAAAGAAAGGCCATTTATGAGGCAGAATATTCATTTTTATTTAAATTTTTGTATCTTCAAAGTTACAAATGGCTTCTCTGGGTGAAGCCATCTTGTGGCAAGAATTGAAAGATTACAAATGGCGCCCAACTATGGAGTGTGAATAAGGCTGGCTGGTGCATAGTATGGTAGTACGCACAGGTAATTTGTGAAATCTGATCGGGTATTTTAGGAAGGGTATATATGTTCAGTGATTTTGGAGGGTATGCTAAATAATAAGAGTGAGCCTGATTTATTAAAGTTGAGATCTAGAAGTGTTGACAGAAGCACTCTTGGTCATTCTAGAAGAGGCAGGAGTCAGTCAAACAGGCAGACCAATAAGCGGTCAGATTCCACACATTCGAGAGTAGTTCTTAGTAAAATGGCAGATAAGGATGTGATTTCTGGTACGTTGGAGGGACGTGAGGGGGCCGAGAAAGATGATGTTGCAACTGGCAAGGAGTTAGGAATGGGAGTGAATAGTGACGAGGAAAATGTAGGGCTGGGGGAAAACTCACAGATGATCAAGTTAATGGAGCAGATGATGTCAAAATTCAGTAGTAAACTAAGTGATTTAAGTAATAAAATGGATACTCAGAGTAGTGATTTAAGTACTCAAATTAATAATCAAAGTAGTGAATTTAGTACTAAGATAGACATTCAAAGTACGGATTTAGAGAGCAAAATTAATAAGATTGTAGAAAGTATGAGTAAAGGCTATAAGGAAATTCGTCAGGAAATTGCCAGTAGAATTGAGATGGTAGATAAAAGATTCGAGCAAGTTGAGGAGAAGATGAGCTTACAGAGGCAGGGCATTATGGATACTATTGATAAGCAGATAGGCGAGGTGAGTAATGAGGTAGCCATTGTCAAGAAAGAAGTTAGTGAGAGGTTGATAATTGTAGAGGAAGAAATGAAGGATATAACTGAGATTAGAAATAAGCAGGTGTCTTTCGAACAGGAGCTAGCGGTTTCTTCAGCCAGAGTAACGATGGTAGATAAGAGTGTAAAAAGGGAGATTAGTGAACTGAAATCCTTTAATGAGAGCGAAAATTTGAAATTAAGAAGAGAGCTGAATCAGGCCAAGTCAAATAAGGAAAATTGTAATCACTCTGTAGGACATAGTAACTTCTATAGGGAATCTGACTTACCTAAATTTAGTGGAAGGCAGTTTAACCCTATGGAGTTTGTTAAAGTTGTTCAGAAGAGGTTTTCGAAAGTGTTAGAAGATGGGACTTTAGACTGGGATATTGTTGAGGAAATCATATCATTAGCTTTTGTGGGGGAGGCTAAATCTTGGTATCAAGTTTTTAGGGGAGGTTTTCAGGGATTGGAAGATTTTAAGCAGAAGTTTGAGGGAAAGTTCTGGAACGAACAGACTAAAGGAAGAGAAAGAGACAAGATTTCTTTTGGGAGGTATCAGTCGAATCAGGGGGTGAGCATGACGGAGTATTTCCTCACACATGTCCTTATCAGTCAGAATTTAGACACTAGTTCTTCTGAAGGTGATATTGTTAGGCGTATGGCCCGTCATTTTTCTGATGAGGTGAAGATGGCCGTAGTCATGCAGGATGTAAATACGATTAAGGACATGGAACGTGTGTTAGAAAGGTTTGATACTTTGGGTAGAATGGGAGGCAAAAGGCAAGAACAGGAAAGGGAAGGAAATTACGATCAGGGGTATCAGGAGGAAGGGAATAGGCATTATGAGCGTAGGAATATTGATAGGCCAGGTAACTTTGTGAGGAATGATAGAGGAAATTTGGTAAATAGGGATAGGGGTGACCAAGGGAATTTTCGGAATAGGGGGCGCGGAGAACAGAGGCAGGCAGAAAATCGGGGACCTGGGGAACAAAGGCAGTTAGAGAATAGGGGGCGTGAAGAAGAGAGACAGCCAGCACAGCCGAGTAATTTAAACGGGAACAGGGCTCTTTAAGACGGTCAGATAGAGGGTCCCATCCCAGTATTCCAGTTCATGTGTTGAAGAAGATAGAATACGACCTTGATGTTAGAAAGGAATTGTTAGATGACCAGGTTGAGGTTATGCAGGAGAGATGTGAGCCTACGTTGATCAGTCCTGTGATTAAGGTGAAGATATGGGGTCAAGTCGTCGATGCCTTATTGGACTCAGGGAGCATGTGTTCTTGCATTAAGGCAGGCTTTTATGATGAGGTTAAGAGTAAAGGAGAAGTCATAGAGGAGATTCCTGTGTCCAATATATTTATATTGTCTGCTGTTGGGACTAAGTCACAGAGAGTGCGTAGACAGGTTGTCGCACCTATGTACATTGATGAGAAATGTGGTCGTCAGAGTTTTCTAGTGGTCGCGAATTTAGTGTATCCTGTCATATTGGGTGCGGATTGGCTAAGCAGTCAGATGTGTAAGCTTGATTATGGCGAATCTAAGGTGAGATTCAAGTGGGGTGAGAATTTTGATACGATTAGTCTGAGTTATCAGGTGGACTCGGGAACCTTTGTGAGTATATCAGTGTGTGTCCAGGTTTTAAATGAAGAGGAAGAAGTCAGTGAGGTTAGTAGCGACATGGTATCAGAGGATATTCAAAGTTGTAGTATGGTAGTGGAAGAGGAGCGTGAAGGCGAATTTTCAAGTGTTGTGGAAGATACCATGTTGGAGGTAGAGCAGAAGGCTCAGTTGTTAGAAGTCTTGAGAGAGCACAGTGAGGTGTTCTCTGACAAACCTGGTAGGACACATGTGTACGAGCATAGTTTCGAGATCACCGATAGGTCTAGTTTTAATGGTGTTAGATACCCGATACCACACGCCCATGTCAAAGCAGTAGATGATGTCATTTCGCAGATGCTAGACGATGAGGTGATCGAATTCAGTAGGAGCCAGTATGTCAATCCGTTGGTAGTAGTGATTAAGAAGGATGGGTCAGTTAAGCTATGTTTGGATGCAAGACAAGCTAATAAACGCATTGCGCCGGATCATCAGCGACCGGAAACTACTGAGGATTTAGTTCAGAGATTTGGGGGTAAGGAACGGCAGAAGCAGCAAGGGAAGCGGGCAGGAGATAGGTTAGATGTAGGTGACCTTGTGCTTTTGAGGGTGCCTCATGTTTTGTCCGCAGACCAGAAATTGGTGAGTAAATGTTTTCATTAGTATGAAGGACCGTATGAAATTGCACGGAAATTAGGGGCCTGTGCGTACGAGCTCCTTACAAAGGACGGCAGGGTGCTAGGGATTTACAATATTTCCAATCTGAGGATGTACATATCCTAGTAGCCCTGTTGATTGTGTATATATTTGTGGGAGGAAGGAGTTAGGATTTTGGAAGGGAAGTCATGCCTAAAAGGATTGCTTTTTATTCTATGGTATAGGACCAAATGAATGAAAAGCAAGGGGGCGTTCTGTAACCTATATTTTATGAGTCCCCCATGACAGTTTTAATGTAGGCTAGTGGGTTTATTATTTCTTTATATCATGTTATCGTGTTGGCAACGTGTTCAATTGCATTGGACACGTCTGCAGTAGACGCAGTGTCATTATTATTATTATTACTATTATCATACGAATGCTTTTTATTATTAATTATTCAATGTATTTTAGGTCACTTTTGACAAGATTCTGAAGCTAGCTCTAATCATATGTTGTCTAAGAAAGTTTATTAATATTGTTCGGACCACTGAACCAGGAGTCAGGTTCATGTTTTGGTCACACGTACAGGAGGCAGCATTTATGGACACTATTGTCTCGAGCAGGTATGCTCGCTTACCCCGGGGAGGGTGAGGAGGAAGCAGCCAGGGGGCCTTGCTAGGAGTGGAATGGACAAGCAGGCGTATGACAATAGCAATTCTGGGAAGACTTCCTGGAAGGAGCTGTGGCTGGGAGACGTGTTGTAGCAAGCGACCTAGTGCACGGCGGAAGTGATTGTCTCTCTGGACATTGAGATGACTGGTGCGTGTCTGTCGTAAGCTGAGTGCTTCGTGTTTATACGGAAAGAAAAAAGCTTGAAGACTCCGATTTGTTTTAGTATGGAGGGCACCAGGTGATTGGGTTCTGGCTGTTATGCCACAATGACAGTAGGCCTAATAACTGTGCTAAGTTGAAGAAGACCTTTATGGCGGTAAACCATAATGGCATGGCTGACCAGCTTCAAAGTGGTGACGAAACTAGAAATATACGGCAGACGACGGCATTACCGGTAATGTGAAAACAAATAATAAATCTTTAAAGGCCTAAATATTATTATTATTATTATTATTATTATTATTATTATTATTATTATTATTATTATTATATTATTATATTATATAGTTTTAATTGCATTTCTTGTGTGTCACTCTTTTTCTTATATTAATCAATTTCTTGCATGATGCAGCTTCAGAATATAAAGTAAATTTAAATTGGATAGTTTCTTTTTAGTTAGATGCATGTAAACCTTCCTTCATCTTTATTAATTTATAGGAGGTTTTGGTAAGGCCTATGTACGAGCCAGTCCTTTCAGAATATCTGCACACGCCCGGAGATGAGAAGAGTTTCGATAAGGTGGATTTGTTCAATTACAGTACTAATTATGTCAGTTTGTTTAAATTTTAAAGAAAGGCCATTTATGAGGCAGAATATTCATTTTTATTTAAATTTTTGTATCTTCAAAGTTACAAATGGCTTCTCTGGGTGAAGCCATCTTGTGGCAAGAATTGAAAGATTACATGTTATAGAAAGATTCCTGCCTAACTTTATTAACACTGGTACGGTACTAATTTACTTAAAACCCGGTTCCGATATTGCTAGAGTGCGATATAATTCTTTCTAAATCTAACTTAATTAAACATTTTGATAACCTTGCATATATTGTAATGGTTTCTAAACCAGGATGTATCCACAAATGGAACTGAGGGGAATGAGAAGGTAGTGGGGTGAGGATAGGGAGGCGAACACCAATGGGAAATATGTATTGGACTTCCGTTCTAGCATGGGTTTTTTTGTAATCTTTTTTTTAAGCGTATGGCTTTTAGTGCTGGGAGTGCCCGAGGACAAGTTCGGCTCACCAGAGTTTGTAGCTGCTTCTATGCCGACACCCATGGGGTGAGGTACAACTACCGTCGCGTGTGGAGTGTTGTCTTGGGAGGAAAGTGTGAATGTAAGGGCGAGAAATTGGAAGGTAGCGGCTGTGGCCTATAGTTAGGGACCAACCCCAGCATTTACCTGGAAGGAAGATGGGAAACCACAGAAGACCATCTTCTTCAAGGTTGCCGGTGGAGGGATACGTACCTCCTTGCCTTCCCCATGTGAGCGACTGTCTGCAGCCACGCCGTAACGACCACGGCTAACTCACTCGGTAGCATAGGGTTATTTGTTGAGAACTGATTCTCAAAATATAATAAGAGGTGACCGCTAACGCGCTACCTCGTACCTCGGGAGAACGTGGGTTCAAATCTCACCTCAGCCGTCCTGAAAATGGTTTTCGTGGTTTGCCATTTTCACCACCAGGAAAGTGTCGAGACGGTTCCATTCAATAGGTCGACGGCTAATTTCCTTGGAAAATCCCTTCCCTGACCCGTCCTGAAAATAAACTATATTAATTAAATCAAAACATAAGAGGGTTCACAGATACACATGGGAGGGTAGAGGAACCAGGCCAATAAAATATATACAATTACTGACTTTCAATTCTGGAAATTGGTAAGTAATTGCAGGGTACGGATTTTACTTTCCACCTTTATAATTAGGTATTTTTTACAAAAGTTTGGTGCTTTTCAGTCGGTCAACACGAATGTACCCAAAAAGAGCTGGGTTATGTCCTAATCCTGAAATAAATTACATGAGATTAATAAATACACTAGGATAACCAGTTTCGATCGTCAAGCGATCATCATCAGATCCATTACACTTAGGCTATAACATCTATGTTTGAGAATACATTGAAAAATATTTACAATATGTACAATTATTTAGTTGCAGTATTGGCAATGCAACTGTCGGTGTATGCTAAATGTAGTATATCTAATGTTAGGTGAAATGCTAAAATGGTGATAAAAATCCGGAGTTTGTCTGTTTGGGGGTAATTATATGGTTATACAAAATCTACAATGGTTATACTGTAATAATACAGGCTGATACATATCCGGTTGTCTTCCTGACTGTAACTTCGAGTAGTTTCGTGTTCACTCTAGCACCAGTTTTGGTCGATTTATTGTAGCCAATGGCCATGAGGCAACATAAGAAAATTTTGTAGAAAAACCCAAAAATATCCAAGGATTACATTTAATTTTTATTGACAACAAAAGTTAGTAATTGACTCCAGTCATTGTCTGCATGATGCCTTTCACAGGCACTTCTATACAATTTTCAAATGCATTCTATCCTGGGTTCATGATACCCTTCCATTTTGCAGAGCTTGAAATGGAATCCATGTATTGCGAAACGAGTGATTGTATGTCTCCGGTCGTAAGATGGACCTTTCCACTCCATATTTGCATCCTCTTCGTGTTGAGCTTTTTTAGAAGGTCCTCGTACCGGGAGGTAGATGGGAGCAATACTTGACAACTTAAATCTTCGATGTACAAGGTCTCTAGGGACATTTCATAGTACAGTCGCGATGGGGTATATTTTGAGATACACAGGTTTTTTTAAATTTTTTCTTTCTTTCTATGCACTTCATGTTGTTTTTTGAGAGATTCTCCCATATAATGTTGAGACCGTAGCATATTATTGGGCTTTTTTAGAGGGGTAGTGACAGTTTAAAGCCACCCGGCGTTGCTCGGGCGGCGTCCATATTAAATAAGTGGATAACTCGCGAACCGATGATCGGAATTTGACATGCTATATATCAAATTACTCCTGTGGACCACTCGTTACATTTAAAAAAAAAAATGGAAACTGGATTTTGTGGTAAAACATGTTTTCTTGGGATTTTTGCTGATATCTCGGGAACCAATAAGGCTAGAGACTTGTACAAGGTGCCATTTTTTTCGTTGTGTTGTCCTCTTGACAATGATAGTTTATTAAGATGTTGTATTTCGTGCATTGGTTTTATGGCATGTATTCTTCTGTCCTTTATATGTTCCGTGAAGGTATCCCTATGTGCCTGAAAAATTCGTCCTAAATACTTAAGTTGATTTACAATACGAAACGCCTTGTGTTCTAGATATAGGGAGTCTCCTGCTCCTATTCTACCTCATTTTCGATAGATCATGGATACCTTCCACCTTTACGCCCACGTGAAATGTCTCTTTCATTGCTTGTTCTGTTGCCACATTGAACAGTATGGGCGATAATTTTCAGCTTTGTCTTACTCCTTTCTGAATACCAGCTTCTATCTCATGTCCTTAAACTCTAATAATTGTCGTCTGGTTTCTGTATAGTTTTTAGATCACCCTTCTCAGGGGCGTATATACAATTACTTTTCGGGCGGGGGGGCTATCCTGGAAAATTGTGAGTATTCTCAGGGGATTGTCACCGCAAAATACCCAGAAATATCAACCAATACCTTAGAGCATATAACTTCGTGTAATTATTTTAGATAAGATTGAAAGTCTATATAGCCTACAATTACTGGCAATACAAAAAATGTAAAATACAACACACAAATAAAATTTTATACTTAATGAATTTTCTAATGGCCTACGGTGTACGAATGGCAAATATCTAAATATTTGTCAATTTACTAAGCAGAAAGGTAAACAGTGGTGTTTTTTTCTTCAAGTTGATAATTTATTTCTCAAAAGTACCTTACTGTGAAATTCACAGTTTTGCCTCACAAGGCTGAGTGTACCCCGTTTCAGTCATCAGACTAGAATTAAAATTTCTTGGCAGAGCCGAGCATCGAATTCGGATCTCCGGGGCGGCAGCTAAGAATACTAGCCACTACACCATGAGGCAGTCTAATTTCAATCTTAATATTGTAGTTAAGATTAGGGTACAACGAAATTTACAATTATTTTATGCCCTTACCAAAGTAATACTTTCTTAATTTTTATTGGCTTTTTTCGGGGGATACTGGAGCCCCCTCAGCACCCCCCTTATATACGCCCCTGACCCTCCTATCCTTGTATTTTATTGCAATCATTTTCAAAATGTCAAACAATGTACACCCCCACATCGTTACACACCAGACCGCTAGAGAGCACTGTAATGAAATTGCTCATATCTCAAAGTTTTTAAAGACTTCCCACGCAGCAGTAAGACAAAAGAATGGCGCAGTTATTAGTAATAACATAACCACACGTTGTGAAGAGGACTTCCACTTTGCGGAGCTTTTTACTTTACGAATGAGGGAAAATTTAAT
Source organism: Meconema thalassinum (assembly GCA_946902985.2). Classification (NCBI taxonomy): domain Eukaryota; kingdom Metazoa; phylum Arthropoda; class Insecta; order Orthoptera; family Tettigoniidae; genus Meconema; species Meconema thalassinum. The sequence goes on along the minus strand of OX336397.1, from coordinate 103,200,815 downwards.
TAAAATCTTTTAATATATGATGTAAGACCTCTTTTGTTTTTGTGTGTGAGTCTGCAGTAAATCCTTTTACCTCATAACATGGCCAAGAGTAATAATGTGTTTCATAAACTTCGGCTGAGGTTATTACTTCGTCTGCTGCTCTTTGGTTTTCAAATGTGTCGTAAATATATGATGCGTGTAATAACAAGTGTAATAGTACTTCCTTTATTCATTAAAAATACAGCCATATGGAAGATGCATAGGAAAGGATACAGGCACATGGGCATAGTTTCTTAAAGTACAAAGAAGATGTGCATACCCCACCAATATTTCGCAAAGGGAAATGACCCTTCCCAAATTAGAGATGTTCATTACCATTATACCCAGAGAGTTATATTTTAGTCCCCACAATAATACATACTCGGCCAACATCATTCATTATGTATTATCTATTTTCAACCTTACAGAAATATTTACTCCCATATTGTTATATTGGCTTTCACGACCAGTGAATTAGAACTCATCAATCCTTCTAGGTTTGTGGCGTTTTTGTGTGGGGTTTCGCCTATGATACCAAGCTGGATCATCAGCGGGCTCTTGGTGTCCGCGCCCGGACTCCTACAGGAGTAGCAAACTGCGCGCTACCTCCCTTTTTATGAAGAGCACCAGCAACTCTTTAAAGAGAGAACTGAACGCTCAAGATGTCCTGACCTCCCTATGAAGGCTTCCAATAAGATGGTATATTGGCTTTCACGGCCAGTGAATTAAATCTCATCAATCTTTCTACGTTTGTGTCGTGTATTGTGTGGGATTTCGCCTAGAACACCAAGCTGCCTCATCAGCGGGCTCTTGAAGTCTGTGCCCAGACCCAAACAGGAGTAGCGAACTGCGCGCTACCTCTCTTTGTATGAAGCGCACCAGCGTCTCTTTACTGCGAAAGATAAAAGACAACAAAAAACGAAGTATTAAAATTTCGCGCAGCTGCCATCTTGTGGATATAAAACAATTGAAATAAATTAAATGTCAGTGGATTAAAATTTGTATAAGCATTTACTATACCAAGTTTCACTGCGCACGGATGGATACATCGCGAGAAACATCTATTTAAATATTTAACATTCGCGTCACCGCCATGTTGAATTTGTGCTCACAAGTTTATTGAAAGTCCCATAGGTGAACTTATGTTAATAGCCTTTATTAACATACACAATTTCAGTTTCATTGCTGTCATAGATTAGTAGATATTGAGAACCGTCTAAATATTTCGGATGGCCACCATGTTGGATTTTTGTACGGTATATATAGATCATGTTATTATGTATTATTACATGGCGATTATTGCGTAGGTTTATTATTCAATCGTTGACATCGATCGCATGATTAGGACACAAGAAATAAGAACTTTTTTTGAAATTTCGCACAGCCGTCATCTTGAGGTTATGTAAACAATTGAACTAAATTAGATGTCAGTGCATTAAAATGTGTATAAACTTTTGCTGTATCATGTTTCGGTGCGCTCGGATGGTTAAATCATGGAGAAAGTGTATATAAATGTTTCAAATTTGCTTGGCCGCCATGTTCGTTTTGTACTTGACAGGTTTTTAGAAGTCACGTAGTTGAACTTGTAATAGTGTCCTTCATCATCGTAAAAAATTCAGGGTGATATCTGTAATAGTTTCGGAGATATACAGTAGAATGCCGGTGAAATATTTCGCACAGCCACCATGTTGGATTGGTGAGACGTAATATAATTTGAAGGCCACAGTCGGGGTCGGACAAAATAGTACTGTGACATTACTGAGTTTCATCGAAATCGCTACAGCCGTTCAGATTTTATTGGACACACACACACACACACACATGCACACGGACAAAAGGTGATCTCATAAGCCTATTTTTAGCCTATTTTCATTTATGAAAAAAATAGGCTTATGAGATCACCTTTTGTCCGTGTGTGTGTGCCCCCTAATAACTTCTAAACTGCTGGAGCGATTTCAATGAAACTAGGTAACTTCATAGCACTATTCCGGACGACCCCGACCGTGCCCTTCAAATTTTGTTATGTCTCACCAATCCAACATGGTGGCTGTGCGAAATATTTCAACACCATTCAATATCTCCGAAACTATTACCGATATCACCCTGGAATATTTTACGGTGATAAAGGGAACTACTAGAAGTTCACCTATGTGACTTTTGAAAAACTGGTAACTAAAAAACCAACATGGTGGCCACGCGAAGTATAAATATTCACATGGACGTTTCTTGCAATATAACCATCCGAGTACAGTAAATCCTCAAACGAATGTTAATCCACTGGCATCTAATTTATTTCAATTGTTTCCATAACCACAAGATGGCAGCTGTGCGAAATTTTAAAATCTCCTTGTTACTTCTTGAGTCCTAATCATACGATTGATGTTTGAATGCTACACGTACACAATAATCTTCATGTAACAGTACATAACTCTAGGACCTACAAAATCCAACATGGCGACCATCCGAAATATTTAGTCGGTTCTCAATATCTTCGAATCTATTACAGCAATCTAACTGAAATTTTGTATGTTGATAGTGGCAGTTAACATAAGTAGGCTACATGAAAATAGGCTGTATAGTTCTTCACGGAACTACTTGTTATAAATGAAAATAAGCTAGAAATTATTTGCTGATTGGTATTCACTACAAGCATAGGCCTACAGATGACGTTATGATCCTACTGACACCATGTTCTGTTACATGGCCGCGAAAAAGGAGAAAAAGGATGGTCTGTAGTTCGCTAAATTGGGCACTGAATTATTATTAAATCACCTTATATTTTCCATGCATCCGTCTGCTCGGTTGGCAATGCAGAACGAGGACAATGCGTCGAGCTCAGTAATATATTCCGCTAGCTCCCGTGGGACACACAGACATACAGACCGACATTCCATATATCGCACATTCTATCGCTTCGCATTACTTCTCTGACAGCTTCTATCAGCGTCTGCCGGTTTGAGGCATGTCATTATGTGGCTTTTATTCCAAAGGGAACTGGAAAGGTGTGGTAAACTTCCGGTCTTGTCTAGATTTGAGAATTGGATATCATTTATGGATGAAGCTATAAAATGACTACATTTCAAATCATCGTCCATACCATCAGTTTCAATCCCGACTGAAAAGAGAAACTGTAATATTTAACTTGCTCTTGATACGTTGATGGTTTTAGAACTTAACAGGCTCATTCTGGTTCCGTATTGATAAGCTAATTAAGTAAAACATAGGTGAAAAGTTCCGCCTAATCAATACTTTTTATCCTACTTTTCACATTTTGCAAAAATGTGTCTGTGTGTCTGTCCGTCTTTCTGTCTATCTGTCTGTCTGTGTGTGTGTCTACCTCTATCAACTTCTAAACGGCTTGCAATCGAAACAAAATTAGGTATGAGCAAAGATCTATATCTAAATATCTCAGTGCCGTATTTGAAAATGATGTCAGTGCTACCAACTGCTGAAAAATCGCAATTGAAATATGAGCTTCATGTTCGATATCTCGGAAGATATGCATGGGAGCTATTTAAAAATTGGCACACGTATAGATAATAATGTTTTAGTTTAATTTCCTGGAGACCAAACATGACAGTGTTGCCAAAATGATTCTAAGCCTGTTGATAAGTCAATTTTAAAAGCATATAAATTCTAATTTATGTATTGGAATTCAACCAAATTTCGTATGTTGTATGTGTACATAACCAGATATGTCTGAGCGTATTATTAAGACCCACCAGGGCTGCCAACTGTTAATAAATGCTCTTAATTTATTTTATCCAAATACTGTTTTAGATCCCTTATTTGGGGGTGGATCTAAAAGGGAGAGTTGCTGTACTAATTTATGAGTTTGTGCCTAAATAAGGGTAGCTCCCCTTGACAGGGCAAGCTGACCAGTGTAGTGTGTTGTGGTGTGCTAGGAACTAGGGGGCGTTCCTATAAAGACTGTAAATGTGGTTTAAGGGATGTAGCCTTAGCACGCGGGTCGGTGTACTAGTCGCCCAGCCGGCTACTTATTATATAATCACCTTGCTAGTGTCAGCGGTTCGGCACGCGCTTCAATTGAGCACGCTAGCCGCTGTGAGGAATACAAGGACGTCTGAGTTGGCGTTATTACTACGGTGTGTCACGTCCGACTGTGACGGGAGTAAGGAAGGACGTGGGGACGTGAAGAAGAGTGTAGATCAGTAATGCAAGTGTAAGAGACTGACCAAGTGTTTATTGGTCAGCAATGAGTAACTGTTAGTCCCTTTTAAGGGATCTTGTGATGTTATAATGTGAGTACAAACTGTGGGTGTTAGGTTACAAAAGTAGGATTCTGAACACTGACTGACTGACTCACCTCGGTTGACACTGTCGTTAGCCTCCGGCTGTCTCGTCGAAGCACTGGTGATGGAGAGATTCTCGTGACCCACTTAAGGCACCTTTTATACCTTTAGCCTCTGTTCTGTCAGCGCGTTGTGGCATAGTTGAACCAGTTTGTAGTATGTCGCTGTGTGTCATAATTACGCAAGGGTTGAGCTGCTTTATGGAGTAGCCAGCTGCCCTTATAGTATTGATGGATATTGGGTAGGCTTTTAAAGGGTTGCCTTTTATGAGATTTAGACAGATGATGGGGGGGATGATCTCTAAGGGGTGCATACCCCTTGGGTATTGTACAAGCCTCTTCCTCCATTTGGTCGCGTCCTCGCGACCGGGAAGGGCACTTGGGGTTGGGATGTTGTCGTAGTAGTTTTTGAATCCCCCTCGTCTCTTCTGGTGGTGGCGTCGTAAGCGTCGTCGTATGGAACGGGTGTCGTCGTGCAGAAGTGTAGGTGTGCGGTCAGCCCGTGTTCAGAGGGGAGGGTTATGGGGTGTACATAGATATATATGTATATAAATTTTACATTGCATGGTGAAATGTGCATTAACATTGTTGAATAAAGAAAATAATTGCTATTGAGGCACAATCGCCATTGCCGTTGTCGGCATAAAAAAGAAAAAAAAACATGGTTATACATGGTTACATAGTTGTGCAGGGAGGAAAAACCCAGGGCCGAACGGATGATTGCGTCGTCCGCCCTATCTTGGGGAAAAAGTGCTCCCCGCAATAAAGAAGATAGGAGAGAATAGAAAAAAAATGGGTGTTCCAGGGTATAATTTAAAGGAAATATTTAAAATGTATTTATTGGTGTGGGATAAAACGGAACACCCTGACAAATGGGGAAGTTAGAAGAGAGAAAAATGAAAGAAAACAATTCACAGACATTGGTTACGTGTTACCTTAGCAAACGAAACAAAACAAAACAAAAATATAGACATCGTGTACACGTGAACTTGATAAACAGACAAAAATATTATGTTGCGATGCTGACATTTAGGAATTTCCATTGGAATAATTGCCCGTGGGCGCATGAATATGTATGTAGTTTACTCTTTAAAATTATGAACTACAATGACCTTATGTCTACTTAAGCGCGCTAAACCCTTATAATTCTAGTTTTTGTTTGGATCCTCGCGTGCACGCTACCTGTTTGTACGTACGCTTGCCGTATCACGGCTGATCCTATACGGCCACCTCTTGGCACGGTTGAGTGGTCGTACCGCTTGCAGTGTATTCTTAATACATAGTCTGTGAAGCATCCTCTGTGGGTGAATGCTTGCACACTTGGCCATGAGGGTCGCCGCCACATGCCGGTTGCGCCCTCATCGCCGTAAGCTGCGTCGCATTTTGACGCTTCAAGTGTTTTTGTTTTATGTAGATCTGCCAGCAAGCTTGATGCCCCACAGGCATCATTCCCGCTGTGCAGATTATTGACGTGTAGTTGTAAAAAAAAAATGTAGTGAGTGTGTAAGTGAGAATGAATGTTAAATGGAGGTTAGTATGCACAGGTATAATACTACAATAAGGGGGCATTAAATAGCATGTTGCTGCTATCTGGCAGCAAAATCATAATTACACGTGTCATATTCTAGGTGACAATGCCTGCAAAAAAAAATGGAGAGGTTAACAAAACATTGAAATTCCCTATTCCATATGCCGCTTCCTGTGGCAGCGTTGCCACAGTCTGAAGCCCCTTTTTACCTGTGAAAAGAATGGCATGGTTATTATTACTCGATATATGGCCGGGCTTACCCTATATGGTGCCGTGACGTCATTTCCTAATGTGTTGTAGTATTGGGCTTACCCTGGCAACGAATTTGGGCCGCCAGGCGCCGAAATTTTACCTCAATATATGTATTAAAAAAAATTGTCTTAAATGTAAGACTATGCTACATTATAATAACTTATCATGAATTATCGGACTTACCCTGATGACGGATTTGTGGGTCATCAGGCGCCGAACGGCGTTCTCTTATACCACTTATTCTACTTATGGTATATATATAAAAAAAACTACATCTAAGCCGAGAGGGTTGCCTTAATCTATTGCCGAAAGATGCTGTGCTGAATTGCAACAGTGTTCATTAAATTTGCTTAATCCTAGGTTGCGTGTCAAATGCAACCGTCTATAACTAAATTTGGCCTAGGACGATCGCCTGGGGCAATTAAATCCCCAGATCACCACCCGCACGAGCCCCAGAAACACCGGTTGTCTCTAGGGTCGCTAGATTCCGTCCCCTTAAGTCTAGTGTCGACGTCTATTACTAGGATTAATCTATCCGCGGGCGGCTTACGGTGCCACTAAGCTAACCGTTCCGCCCGCTGTAACTTCCTTGTCGTGCTCGTTTTGCCGTTCCGATTAGTCGTAGGTGAGCCGCCCACTTGGCTCCTGTGAGGGGCGCGCAATGCCCCATCTCTTAATGCCCTCTGACTGCCCGATGCGTCGTCATTTATGTGGGCATTGGACAGTGTGGTCCCATGGCATAATATCCTCCGGGAAGAAAGCGTCCGGGGAGTCCTCTTCGCCTGTTTCGGCCGCAATATTTGTATTCATATGTCCTCCGGGAAGTGAGCGTCCGGGGAGTCCTCTTCGCCTTAATCGGCATTGCTGGGTTGGCCCACTGAACCCTTTTGAGTGCCCGCTATGCTACTCATTTAAGAACTCTGGCGACCCGTTGTCGTCCATTTACGTGGGCGCAGGACCGAATGAGCGCGTACATTCCATATATATATATATTCATATTTCATTCTGCATTATTGATTACCGTCGTGGTCTTCACCTTCACCTCGCGGGGTAAGGACTTGTCGGATCTAGGATTGGTCCTGCTGAACCCTTGGATCCTGCTTCACTCCTGACGAATAGGAGTCTGACTCCCCGCCATGGAAGTCCTACTTACGTAAATTTAACTAACAGTCTAGTCATAATATGGTCGTCTCTAGGGATAGCTCCCGAGGCCGACGCGGAGTGAGCTATTTCTCCCGCCATTCTCAGAAAGTCTCCCTGCAGGTCTTGGCTTCGACGACCGTGGCTCAAAGTGGGTTTAGCATCCCTTCCTCCCAGGGGCGGTTTATGCGCACCTAGGATTCCAGAGCTTGCCCGACCAGGCCGCGAATGCTTTGACCTTACGTGGTTCGTCTGTTTGGTCTAGTCGTCAAGTTAGGTGATTTGTCGAGCCAACTGGGGTAAGGGTCCACATCGCCTTCCCCAGCTCTGCTCCTAGTGTTGTGCTTTTGACCTTTGGCTAACGCCGGTATCATCAGCCAGGGTGTTTCAGATTCCCTTTTTTTTTTTTTTTTTTTTTTTTTTTTTTAATATAGGTGTAACCTGTGTAAAAAGTGTCAAATGTAAAATACTTCCAGTGTGGTGGGCTGGTAAAACCTCTACATACGTAGACTACTTTAGGCTACCTGTGCTATATCAGCTTCTCCAGCGATAATGCTCTTTTTTAACCTTGATGGAGGTGTTAGTAGGGTCTGTGGCGTCAGGTACCCTGTTATTGTGATCTGGGGGTAGTTATCTGTAGAGTGGGTTAAAGCAGGGTAGGAGGAGGTTGCGCACTTCCGAATTCCGCGTTAGTGGCGGCCTGGAACCGGTTTTTGTGCTGGGATGCTCCTACAGTGAGTGGAACGGGGCAGGTAATTCCCGGGGTTGCAAAAAATAAAATAAAAATCCATGCCGGTCTGATATCAATATCCCCTGGTGAATGGATGGGATATACATGCATGCGTCTGGATATGAGGCGTTTGCACTCATGTATGGATAGGTGTAGGTTGAGGCATAATACTAATATATTTCCCTCTCATGCGGGATGATTTAAATTTAAAAAAAAATGGTTAGTATTTATTACTTATGGCCTCATCTCTCATATGGAGATGTGCATTACGCTTAGTTGTTGTTGGCCGATGCACCCCTCTCATTCAGGTGATAGCGGTGGGGCTCAGGGCGTAGCATGCCCTTTCTGTAAACACATGAAGTTTACCAACCCTTATGTATACTTTGTAGTGTAGTGTAGCTGTTTATGGTCGTGTAGATGTGTTTGCGTTGTTTATGTCTGGACGTGAAAAGGCTATGGGAAGGGAGTAGAGTGGGACGCTGTTAGCATGTTCTCTTGTCATCCTCCCTTGGTCCATGTTGGTTTTCTATCCGCGCTTTGGGATAGCGAAGCTTCACGACCTACTCTGGTCCGTTATAGGGCTAAGTCCTAGTCGCCTGGAATGATTTGTTTCGGGACTAGGGTCGCAAAAAGAAGTTGTTAAGGGGAGGTCCCGTTTCCTCAAAGTCCCTATGTTCGCCCCTGATTGGTGAGCGCGTTTGTGTGTGTGTGTGTGACTACGCTCCGCTACACCACGCGGACGCCTGGTCTGCTGTAGAGCTAAGTCCTACTGTGTATATTGTGTATGGGTAGGAAGCGCCCGTGGCCTGCCAACGTCTTTACGAACGTGCTACTCTGGGCCTGCGACAAGTTTTGGTCTGTGACGTCTGCTTGTTGATAAATGCTTTCGCAGTGTTGAAAAATGTATAGTGTTATGATTGTTCTGCATTTGTTTATTCATGGTCACTGCCACTACACAATCGCGTTTTGTCATCGACAGTGTTGCAAAGTGGCTAAGTCTGCAAGTCATCAGTTTGTGTGTGTAACTTCAGGCCGGGATTTTATGTAGGTTAACCACTGTTGCGTGTTTTTCTGCACGTATGCCAGTGTGGTCATTGTGTTAAATTCCTGGCGGCCCGATGTGGTAATCCGCCCTGCTACTATTGCCGTTGTGTGGCCATTATTCCGTAAGACCGTTGTCTTACGAAATTTATATGTCTCTGTCTGGAAAGTCCATTTTCCCTGTCAAGTGTATTTCTGGAATTTTATGCCTGTCATTTGGCCGCAGGAATGTAGTATTATCTGTCTAAGCCGTTATATGGGCCAATTTTGGTGTGATTGGAAGGCCGTCTGCTTGTTTTTCCCTGGCGTGCAATTTTCTCTGGGGTTCGAACCCGTGTTCTATGTAATTCTCTGTGTTATATGTCTGCGTTGTTCATGTTCTGCGGGCATTCTGCCTGTATTTTGTTTGTGTTTCTCGTACCGAAAATACCGTTGTTTAGTTAGTTTTCGGTACGAGGTTTTTGTGTGTGGACATGGGTTCGAAGCCGGTTGTCTGTAAAGATTTGGTGGCCATTTCTGTGCCGCCTACACTATGGCAAATGGGCTGTGTGTTTTTCTATGCGCAACCCCTAGTATACCTTCCTGCGAGGAGTTTGCTTATTTTTGCCCTCTCCTCGTAGTGTAAATTTTGAAGATATAGGGTTCTTAGGTTGGCTATGAATGATTCCGTGCAGTGTGCTTTGGGAACTGTCGTCTGTAAGGCTCGCAGTTTATCACTGACGCCTGCTTTAATGCTGAGTATGAGGGTGTCGGGTTGCAATGTCTTGCGCGGTCGCTTGTTTACTTGTTTCGATAACGCTGTGTATCCGAACATGTGTTCTTAATCAGCCTGCTTTTCTGTTAGTGCTCTTCGCATTATAAAAAGGCAAGAGGGGAATTTTGTGGTTTAACGTGACCATTTCTGGAGATCGTGTGCCACGGGATTTCCGTTCTACTTGGAATCCAAACCACAGGCCATGGCATTTCACTTCGGAAATCTCATATGCATTGGCCGTCTGCAAAAGAACCTTCCATTGCCTACCTTTGTGTCCCCGAGTGTTGTGTTATGTATACCTATGTATAAAATATATATATAGTTTATTTGGCCATTTTTCTTTCTTGGGCTAACTGTGTGAAACAAAAAAAAATTATTTATGCCCCGCTCTGCATTAAGAGAGCACATTGAAAGAAAATAATAGTAGGTGGCGTTAGTCTCTAAAAATTATGTCGTGAGCACTATGTTTTTGAAAAAAAATGGTGATTGGGACCTGAGTGTAGTATTTACCATTTTGGTAACGTGAGTACTACCGTAATCTGGTTACGTCTCAGGGGAATCTACCGACACTGTCTAGTACACCTTAGGAAGGCCATTGCCAGACGTAACTGATACCCTTGTATCCACGTCCCGAGCAAAGCCAGTGCACTGTGGGAGTCAAACCTGCCTATCAAAGTAATTGTAACTCACCAAAATGACAGTGTCTCATCCCGGTGTGCAATTGGGCTTTTTAGTTGGTTAAAGCACACCTCCCAAAATTTTTTTTTTTGAAACTAGTTTGAGATTCTTAATTCTTGCCATGCTTACGGTTTTCGCCCGCAACAAGAGAATCTGTCAAACTGTGGAACCATAACGTAGAACGTCTAGTCATTTCTACTTAGAAAGACTCCCTTAAGCTCTATGCTGTGATTTTATGCCTAAGTTGTGTTCAAAATATCTCTTTCCGGCCTTAAGCCTGATGGGCTTTCACTTGGCTTAGTGATGGCCTAATAGAAAGATGCCATGGTTCCCAAAAAAAAACACAGAAGGATTTAAAATTACTCACTTCTAATTTGGCCATGTTGCCCTGTATATACATAAAATACGAGAAAGAAAAAAAAATGCGCAGTTTATGTTTACTATGTAATTGTCGGTCTATTTTCTGATATCTCCCGCGTGAAAGAACTTGTGTGGCCATTTATGATGGGGGAAGTGATGTTATTTTATTTCTTTGGCCTTGGTGGAAGTCGTTATCGTCTTTCGAGCTTCAGTGCTCAGAAAGGTGAAGGGTTTTGCCCTGTTACGATATTATAGGCCTCTGAAATCCATTGAGGTGTTTCTTTGCTGTTTTCCGGCGGAATTTCTAGCAAAGTAAGCCTTGCCCTACTTCCACCGTAGCGCGTGTTTCTAGGTCTAAGTGTACCTGTATTTAAGGGCGTTATTGCGCTTGGCGCTATCTTAGCAGATTTTGCGGGAGTGTATGTATGTTTGACTGCGAGGTTTTGTGGGGTGGGTAATAATACCTTTCCTAATCCCCGTGTATTGTATGGTAATGCCTGTTTAATCTGTATGTGCGTGTACCGTGCATCCTGAGGGAATAATGCCGGTGTTCGCCTCCGTTCTGGCAAACTTGCCCTTTGAACTGGCGGTGAGGGCCGCTTAAGTGCCTGTTTTTGTCCTGCCAATGTGGTGTCGTGTAGCCTGTCTGCTTTCTGGCCCGTGGCCACGGCAGACTCCTGCCACTGTGTTAGCCTATCTGTGTGAGTGTATGTAGGCTTTATATGTGGTAGGTCAGGCTCTACGTCGTCAGCCCATGACGAGGTTACCTCCTGTTGTCCCTCTGTCGTATTATGTGTGATTGAAGGTCCTGGCTTCAACTCCCTCTCGTTCATCCGGTCCGAGGGGATTGTTCTAGGCTCTTCCCCTCGGCTTGGCAAAATTGCCTTCCGATCCGGAGCTGGAGGACGTGTGTCTGTGTAGGATGTATTCTTTAGTATGTTGGAGCCTAACCTGACCGTCTTCTTGACTGTGGCCACGGTGAACTCCTTCCATTCTGTGGCAGTACGTGGCGAGAGGGACATCCTCGCAAATTGTCGAGTCAGCGTATCCACGCTTATGTCCTCTCTCGGGTGGGCTGATGGCCCTACCATGAACTAAAAAATGGCCTTATTGGCTTGTAGTTCACGGTATTCGTCCCAAATTTGGGTGTACTGCCTATTGAGGCATATGGCCTGTTTGCAAGTGCTTATGTGCGCATCTTAATCGCGCTGTCCTACCCTCTGACGGAGTGTATGGCTGTTTGCCCTGTATTGTCCCGATTTTCTGTTTTGAGTGTCCGTATTTGTGTTTGCCTGATCTGTATGTGCCTTTGGCATCTAGCCAATAATGCTACTAATATTGGCATACCCCTATTACCTTCATGGCTTGCAATCTCTTCATGAGGTGCCATTCTGCCTGAAGTGTATGGGCCTAAAGTAACAATAGAGAGAAAAAAAAAACTGTGCGTGTTTGCCAGTGTATTCCTATATCTCTCTGGTTCTGTATGGGGCTAGGGGGTTGGTTTATCAAGCCTTTCCCTTGTGTAGCTAGTTTAGAGCACCAAAAAAAAATATGGTGCTTTCTGTCTGGGGGAAAAATTTTCTCACTATTTGCTTGGCTTTTTTTTTTGCGGTACGGAAGGGGTCGTTTTAACTACGAGGGCTCGTTGATTGAGTCCCTTTTCTCTATGCGTAGTACCCCGCCTCCACCAGTGTTTTAGATCCCTTATTTGGGGGTGGATCTAAAAGGGAGAGTTGCTGTACTAATTTATGAGTTTGTGCCTAAATAAGGGTAGCTCCCCTTGACAGGGCAAGCTGACCAGTGTAGTGTGTTGTGGTGTGCTAGGAACTAGGGGGCGTTCCTATAAAGACTGTAAATGTGGTTTAAGGGATGTAGCCTTAGCACGCGGGTCGGTGTACTAGTCGCCCAGCCGGCTACTTATTATATAATCACCTTGCTAGTGTCAGCGGTTCGGCACGCGCTTCAATTGAGCACGCTAGCCGCTGTGAGGAATACAAGGACGTCTGAGTTGGCGTTATTACTACGGTGTGTCACGTCCGACTGTGACGGGAGTAAGGAAGGACGTGGGGACGTGAAGAAGAGTGTAGATCAGTAATGCAAGTGTAAGAGACTGACCAAGTGTTTATTGGTCAGCAATGAGTAACTGTTAGTCCCTTTTAAGGGATCTTGTGATGTTATAATGTGAGTACAAACTGTGGGTGTTAGGTTACAAAAGTAGGATTCTGAACACTGACTGACTGACTCACCTCGGTTGACACTGTCGTTAGCCTCCGGCTGTCTCGTCGAAGCACTGGTGATGGAGAGATTCTCGTGACCCACTTAAGGCACCTTTTATACCTTTAGCCTCTGTTCTGTCAGCGCGTTGTGGCATAGTTGAACCAGTTTGTAGTATGTCGCTGTGTGTCATAATTACGCAAGGGTTGAGCTGCTTTATGGAGTAGCCAGCTGCCCTTATAGTATTGATGGATATTGGGTAGGCTTTTAAAGGGTTGCCTTTTATGAGATTTAGACAGATGATGGGGGGGATGATCTCTAAGGGGTGCATACCCCTTGGGTATTGTACAATACCAATATATCAGAAAGTATGCAAGCCGACAGCTTTAAACTATGCGAACGTATAGTACCTAACATTCTGTAATAATTTGGAGTATCTAATATATGTCAGTGCTACCAACATGATTCTAACCCTGCGAGAAGTCCAAGTTTCAATACATGTAACTTCTATACTATCATTTGGATTTCAACAAAATTTCGTATGAGCTACGTGTACCATAAAAGATATGAATATGCGTTTTCTTAAGAGCAACCAGGGCTGCCAACTGTTAATAAATGCTGTCTCTAAGTTTGTTACCCTAATATAAATAAGTATGCAAACCAATAGCTTTAAACTTTGCACACGTATAGTACCATGCATTCTAGATTAATTTGGAGTAACGTCAGTGCTGCCAACATGATTCTAAGCCTGCTGATAGGTCCAATGTTAAAATACATGTAACTTCTATACTAAATAATGGATTTCGTTCAAAATGGCACAACAATAGAACATTCTGTATTATTTCCGATTATTTCTGACCAACACATGCATGGCAATGTTGCCAATATGATTTTACGTGCGCTGTTAGATCCAATGTCTAACTGCATGTAACTTCCATGCTATCCATTGGACGTTGACCAAATTTTGTATTTCATGCCTGAAGAGATGGAACTAAGAATATATTCAGTCGCCAGGGCTGCCAACTGTTGTGCTCTATTAGGCTACATTATGCCAGGTATGCATTTCGAACTATTTAGAAATGCCAACATTACCAACTTATTTTCGTCATTATTCTAGATAGGTCATTAGATTAATCATTGGTATGAATCTTAAATTTTTAGAAAAGTAGGCTCTTTAGTTCGTCACTGAACTTCTTGTTAACAAATATGATGACTGTGTGGTCATTGGTGGGACATATATCGAGACCTAATTAATTTTTGATCCCTTCACCAGCCGATATGAATGAATCAACAAATGTCAAAGTCACAAGATAATTGTATAGCGTATCACTAAAAATTCCCTTGTCATTAAACCTTATATGGTGCACCACAAGGAAAGATGGAAAATTGGACACGTAAATCAACACAATGAGAATATGAATAAAATTATCATTTGAAACGAATTTGAAACACATATTAAAACTCTAAAGAATTACTGATTTTCTTGCAGATCACTGCTAGTGGAAAAAACGTGGTTAGTATAAAGTATTATGAACTAGGAACACTGTCAATAGGGTAAAACTGTTAAGTTCAAATCTTCTGAAGATTTCAATAGGGTAAAACTGTGTAGTTCAAATCTTCTGAAGATTTCAATGGGGTCAAACTGTGTAGTTCAAATCTTCTGAAGATTTAAATAGGGTCTAACGATGTAGTTCAGCTCTTCTGAAGATTTCAATAAGGTAAAACTGTGTAGTTCAAATCTTCTGAAGATTTCAATAGGGTCAAACTGTGTAGTTCAAATCTTCTGAAGATTTAAATAGGGTCAAACTGTGTAGTTCAACTATTCTGAAGATTTCAATAGGGTAAAACTGTGTAGTTCAAATATTCTGAAGATTTCAAGAGGGTCAAACTGTGTAGTTCAAATATTCTGAAGATTTCAAGAGGGTCAAACTGTGTAGTTTAACTCTTCTGAAGATGTCAATAGGGTAACACTGTGTAGTTCAAATCTTATGAAGATTTCAATAGGGTAAAACTGTGCAGTTCAAATCTTCTGAAGATTTCAATAGGGTAAAACTGTGTAGCTCAAATCTTCTGACGATTTCAATAGGGTCAAACTGTGTAGTTCAACTCTTCTGAAAATGTCAATAGGGACAAACTGTGTAGTTCAACTCTTCTGAAAATGTCAAAAGGGTCAAACTGTGTAGTTCAACTCTTCTGAAAATGTCAATAGGGTCAATCTGTGTAGTTCAACTCTCCTGAAGATTTCAATAGGGTAAAACTGTGTAGTTCAACTCTTCTGAAAATGTCAAAAGGGTCAAACTGTGTAGTTAAACTCTTCTGAAAATGGCAATAGGGTTAAACTGTGTAGTTCAACTCTTCTGAAGATTTCAATAGGGTAAAACTGTGTAGTTCAACTCTTCTGAAAATTTCAATAGGGTCAAACTGTGTAGTTCAACTCCTCTGAAAATGTCAATAGGGACAAACTGTGTAGTTCAACTCTTCTGAAGATGTCAATAGGGTAACACTGTGTAGTTCAAATCTTATGAAGATTTCAATAGGGTAAAACTGTGCAGTTCAAATCTTCTGAAGATTTCAATAGGGTAAAACTGTGTAGCTCAAATCTTCTGACGATTTCAATAGGGTCAAACTGTGTAGTTCAATTCTTCTGAAGATTTCAATAGGGTCAAACTCTGTAGTGCAACCGGCCTACTTTTCATATCCTCTTTGCTTCGTCCATAACTGGTTAATTTTGCTTCCTAAGTAGCATTTCGCCTACTCCCTTTAGCTTCTCATTTGCCAAATACGCTCGCTAAAGCGCAGGGTTGGGTCATGAGGTCTCTGCTAACTCGGTAGGCGTGTGTGATATGTATGAATAGCCTACATAGACTTAGTGAGTATTGTAGGATATATAAAGTACAGTATATCTAAATAAATGCTAAATGGTATCTAATACATTTATTTCATAATAGTTGGTGCCATTTGGAGGTAAATCATGGGAAGATTAAGAGGATAGAGAAGTTTTAATAACTGGGGGAATGGATCCAACCCAACGGACTAGATAAGGAGGCAAATAAAGGAAGAGCCAGAAAACTAGACCTGGCCTACAAGCTAACGCAGAACATGTACAACAATCGGGCATTATCCTACAAGGCCAAAATCAGACACTATAGATCGGTAGCGCAACCTGAAGGATTGTACGCTTCAGAGTGTCTTATTTTAAATAAAAAGGGGGAGCTTCAAGAACTAGAAAAGAAAGAAATAGGGTAACTCGGAAACTACTCGGACCACAGAAAACTGCTGACGGGAACTGGGTAGATGAGGTGAAAAGGGATGTGACAGAATTTGGAATCACACTACAGATGATCCACAACAGAAGAGAGTTTAGAAGGAGAGTAGACAGTATAAAAGCAATTTCAGGAGAAACCAGTAATGAGGAGGCCCAAACGGATCATTTCCTATGAGGAGAGAAAGAAAAAAAGCGAACGCATGAAGAGATTCTGGGAGGAGAAAAAAGAAAAGCCAAAAAGTCTTAAGTTCTTTGTGGTTCATATTCGAAAAAAAAAGGTCCCAATGAGGCAATCTATTCTCCAATTTCGACGTTCGGTTTAACATTGCCATCTGCTAGTAAAGAGGAGAACACGACTACGGCTGAGATATTACGTTGTGTCATACGTATTGTCTTTTTTGAAATTTGGTGTTTATAAGATAGAATTGGTTCGTCAATGCTATTTACAGGAGGCCATGACTAGAATTGTGTATATTGCGAGAATGTATGAGTCGTCAGTTGATGATACAAAATAGACCCCCCCCCACTTTGTACCTGTGGAGCCGTATTCACCGTGGCCCACATTTTAACCGAGTGTGTGGATCTTGCTGACTTACGAAGAAACCTTGGTTTGCAGCTGACACTCAAACTTATATTCGCAGATGACGCGGTGGCTGCTGATCTCGTCATCTGATTTATAAGTGAGAGTATGTTAAGGCCAGCAATCTAAATTTTCCAGTGTATATTGACTCCAAGAACTTGTTATTTTTAAAATTCTGAATTTCTAGTTTAGTCCGTAAATTTTGTTCATATTAGTTTTATTTAATTTTTATTTTATTAACTTTCGGTCGTTTCAAATTTAGGTGTCCACTTCTAAATTTTAAATTCCATTCCAAATTTTTATACTTTAATCTGTGTCAAGAGGGGCAGATGACCTCGTAGTTTCACTCCTTAAGGGACACTAGGGCTGAGTTTTTCAACTTCCAAATTTATTATCAGAATGAGTTGAAATCTAAACTGCATACTTAGAATAGTAACACTAAGTCACATACCAAATTTGAAAAAAATTGGAAGAAATGTAATTGATATTTTACTAATTATATTATTAAAATGTACCGTGTGATCAAAATGCTCCATGCGCATTAGCAATTGTGTAAAACGCTTGATATTTTTATTACATATACATAAAACTATTCTAAATATTATAACATTGAGACATTTCAGGAAAGTGACACATGTATACTGTTAGATTAATTTTTTCTTTATGTGCCATCATGTCTTATGAATTTTGATAATTTTTCATAGTTTTTTAATTTTTTGGTCTGTAATTTACAAAAAGGCTGGAGATATTGCAATGTTATCTTGCAACACATGTGTTTCTGAATATCCAGTATTTTTTAAAAGTAAAATTAGTGAATATCTCATGCACATGGAGCATTTTGATTACCTGAAAACGATGTTCGGAGATAAATGCATTTTTATAAAATCGCATACTATATTAACCGCTTTGGCTCACCCAATGAAACTTTTGTGGAAAAAATGTGAAAAATACAATGTTTTGTTGTAGAGATAAAGAGCATGGAGACCTTTTGTTTGAGTTATCCTACGACTTTCTATGATTTCTAGTTTGAAAAGTATAGCCTACTTCCTATGATTTGCCTTCCATCTTCTTTTTAGGCAGAGGAGATTTCAAAATGTCGCTGAGCCTTTAAAAATGGCGGTGCATGAAAACTGTTTTACTGAAATGATCCACAGGGGTCCATAAGACATATGAAAATGAAAATCCACAGCCTGCTTCCAGTCTCCGACCGGGTCAGGAATGGAATGAATGAAGCCCCTATCTAGCGGCGAGGATATGAACTGTGCCGGCTGCCGAGGCCTGACGCACTCCTCTGAGGCAATGATTAAATGAATGACAAATGAAATGGAATGATAGTGGAGAGTGTTGCTGGAATGAAATTTTGACAGGGAAAACCGGAGTACCCGGAGAAAAACCTGTCTGCCTCCGTTCTGTCCAGCACAGATCTCACATGGAGTGACCGGGATTTGAACCACGGACTCAGCGGTGAGAGGCCGGCGTGCTGCCGCCTAAGCCACGGAGGCTCGCCCATAAGACATATATATGGGAAAAATAAAAAACAGTTATTTTGTCATTTTTGCCTAAAAACTCAGCCCTAGTGTCCCTTAAAACCTTGATAACTAACAAACAATCACAAATGGAACTTACTAAGTTGGAGGTTAGGGTCCTTCTAAAGTACTACAGGAAACAAGATTACAAAGCTTCTACCGGGGCTTGAAGAATATGTGAAGTGGAAGGAGAAGGTGTCGTTAGTGAGCGTGTGGCACAACGATGGTTCCAACATTTCATCACTGGAGAACAAAACAGTACAGATTCACCGCGTTCTGGAAGACCTTATTGAGAATACACGCAGAGTTTTGGAAGAAAATCACCAAAGAAGTACTCGTAGGCTTTCAGAAGAACTTAGTCCATGACAAGATACCATACATCGCCAGATTAAGAAACTTGGGACATCAAGCAGAAGCTGTAGATTTGTACCTCATGAATTGACCCCTGAACAGACTCAACGTAGAGTGGATATTTGTCGTCAGCTTATCGGTAACCCCATTGATGATAGATTTATCAGAAGAATTGTCACATGTGATGAAACAAGGGTCCATTATCGCAACGCTAACGCCTCGAAACAGTAGCTGAGCCCCCTTCAACCTGCAAAAGTCATCGACAAGAAGGATCGGTTCGGCCCCAAAGCGATGGTGTGTCTGGTGAAATTTTGAAGGAGTCATTCACTTGGTTGGTTGGTTCCTTAGTTTAGGGGCTGCGACAACGCGGTCATTTAGTCCCGTGTACTTTGGGTGTGTGTAGAATCTGTCTGATAACCGGTGTTAATTGTGATGACTGTATTAGTGTGGGTATCTGTTTTTTAATACAAGTAAGGACTGCAACTTTGAATTTTTCAAATAGTTCTACATTTGCCGCCAAACGCCACCGTCAACTACTACTAGACTTAGTTCAGAACTTAGCTACTAGACGCCACCGCACTCCGCTCTTGGCAACGAACGTAGAAACCTAAGAGCGTTGTTTACATTTTTAACCTATACAATTTAGCTTCACACAGGTGTAATTAGTGGAAGGTTCTTTAACATGCCATAAATCTATGACATGGGACCGCCGGCTTTACTTCCCCTAGTCATTCACTTGGAGTTTGTTCTAAATGGGGGTGCAGTCAATGCAGATGTTTATTCTCATCAACCATGAGTGCATGAAATTTTAAGACGGAGATACCCAGGGTTAGTTAACCCTACGCTGGTCGAGGGTCACAACTGGACGCCGATGGTCGACGGGGGAGCGCAGCATCTTTTACACTTATTATGCGTGATAGTTTACTTATTTGTATAATTTAAAACATTGAAACCACGTTTGTTTATATAATCTTTATTTTGCAAAAAAGAAATGTTTCACAAGAGAGCTGTATTAATTAAAAACACGTATCAAGACTTTATAAAAATTACTACAATTTTAAGATATAACGAATGTTCTTATCTTAAAATGAAAAATTGTTAGTAAATTAGTTATTTCTAAGAGCAACTACCTGAAGAAAAAGAATTTATATAAAAAAAAGTAATGGGCTAAGTTTCAGAAGCATATTACCTAAGGTCTGATCCATAATCTAGTCTGAGTCCGATCCAGTTTCAACATTGTTTGTTCCGCATTGAGTGCAGAGTGTTATTGTGTGTTCCCCAAAAATCGCTGCTACACATGTTGCACATCTAGCTGTCGTCAGTCTGTTTTTTTCTTCTTACGACAGAAGCTGTTCTGTTGGCAGCAAGCACAAGAGTGTAGTGAAGTATCTTTGACATAGTTTTTGATATCAGTGAAGTTCAGTGTCAAAAACAATATGGTGTGTATCGTGTGAATTGTGAACCTTTCCACAACAAATAATAAAAATATGCATTCTAGAGGAGTCTATGTGATTTATTGAGAAGTGAACCTAACATTTTATGGCGACCATTGACACGATTCATTCATAGTAAAAGGCTCCCGTGAAGAAAGAAGATGGAAAGACACGCTAAAGAAAGAACCGTAAAGCGGCGGTTATTTACGCGCTCACACAATCAACTAATGGCGTTGTTAGAAGATGATCAAACTGAAACGGAAAAAGTGCAAGTGCAACTTGAAATCCTTCAAGAAAAGTATAATGATATCTCTAATTTAGATGGATTAATATTTCAACAGATGATAGACGACGAGTGTGAGGATGACGAAATAGAAACGGAATGTGAATCAGCTGATGATTACAAACACAAATTCCTTAGCTGTAGAACAAAAGCAACACGTTTTATGAATCCCGTTGTTTCCATCACCCCTCCACAAAGTGTAATGAATTACAATGTGTGTGATAAAGAATAGAATTTAAGAAATTTTCTGGTGAAATAATTGATTGGTTATATTTTTGGAGCCAGTTCCGTAAAATTCACGAGGATGAGGACATTGGGAAGGAAGATAAATTCCAATATTTAATTCAGGCTATGACAGAAGGTTCCAGAGCATATGAATTAGTTACTAATTTTCCACCCACTGCCGAGAATTATGACAAAGCTATAGAGAGTCTTCAAGCTCGATTTGGTAGAGAGGACTTGCAGGTGGAAGTTTATGTTCGTGAATTGCTCAAACTAGTATTGACGAATGCAGTCAATTCCAAAGAAAGGCCAATACTGAGTAGCTTGTATGATAAATTAGAGTCACATCTCAGATCGCTGGAAAGTTTAGGCGTTACTACAGAAAAATGTACTGCAATGCTGTATCCCCTAATTGAATCATCTTTGCCAGAAGACCTATTAAGAGCATGGCAGAGGAATACTTCCTTCAGGTGTGATTCCGTATCCAAAGATCGTTTGCAGCAGCTTATGGCTTTTCTTCAAAATGAAGTAGTAAGTGAAGAAAGAATTTCATTGGCTATGAAAGGGTTTAGTATTAGCACATCCCAAGGATCTAAGATTAAGGGAGACAAGAAACCAAGGGATGTCATTGAACCAAATATACCTACTGCTTCTGCTTTGTTTGCTGATGTTTCTAAGAGACAGGAGTGTCTTTTTTGTCTTAAACCTCATTCGAGCCCAGAGTGCATTAAAGCTCAAAAAATGACTGTAGGGGAGAAAAGGAAAATCTTAACTGATAAACACTGTTGCTTCAATTGTTTAAAGAAGGGCCATGCAAGTAGAGCTTGTAAATCGATTGTCAGGTGCATTGTTTGTGGTGGTAAACATGTGGTATTAATGTGTTATAAGCTCCGTGAAAAAGAAAATGAAAGTGTGTCCAAACAGAATTACGAGGGAGACAGGAATTTGGTTCACCAGGATGGCAATAATGTGGATAAGGCTTTAGCTAATGTGTCTTGTTCTCCTGAGGTGTACTTGCAAACCCTGGCAGTTGTCGTTAAAGGAAAGGGTAAACAAAAAACTGTACGAGCTGTCATTGATACTGGGTCTACTAAATCCTACATTGCACGAGACCTAGCCGAAGAAATGGGGTATCAGTCAATCAGGAAGGAAACGTTAATACATTCCTTGTTTGGTGGAGTACGTTCTCGAGAAGCAAACCACGACTGTTACAGAATAAGTTTAAAGCGATTGGAGGGAAACTATTTCAAGGAGCTGGAAGTTTTAAGCCAAGAGATAATTTGTGAAGATGTCCCATATATTAAGAATGGTTCTTGGAGTGAGGAGATAAGGGATCTGAAAATATGTTTAACTGATGTACTGTAGCAGTTTGGCTCGCCCCTAACTGTTGGGTGATAAATGTACTTGTTTACCTTTGCCTAAGCTATGTTGTTTTAATGGGCGCCAAGACCTCAATGCAATGTTGAAATCTAAATTTGTATTTAACAACGTCTAGCTCTGGCAGAACACCTTCAAGACTCTATTCACTCAGATCGTGGTATGATTTGATCATTAACCCAACAAACAATTGTATCAGGAGAAGGAATTGGTCTATATCTAATGCTACCTACTGAAAGCAAAGATTGCATTGTAAAAGAAATGAATTTATTATATAAAACAAGTATAGCAAAATTAATAATAATAATAAGAACAAAATTTAAATTGGAGCGTTGTGATTTGAATATTACCGATAGAAAATTACGTGAAAACGGAGTCTGATAAATTGATTTTACTCTTATTTCCAAGCTATGAAGTTACTGAAATATGAAATGTAAAACAAAGAAAAATGAGAGATTGCGTATTTCTGCGTCATTTGCGCTTACCACTGGAAATTGCCAAAGCATTTCCCTCGTACTTGATGATGCCGTGAGCTTCCCACAGTCTCCTGGACGTCGTCATCTCCGTCGGAATTTGATGATATTCTGGTAGATTAGAGAATTCTATGGTCCGTACCTCGGACCCAAACACTCGTACAACCGCACTAGTTAAGTTTTGCAAAAGTTAGTCTTCAACTCCACTGAACATCGGAGCGACACGCACTTCCAACCGTACTCCGCAAGTTCTACACAGATAGTCCTCGTTTCACGGCGCGTCGAACGATATATGCACCTGTTGGCTCCCCCACCACGGTACCGTCTTCCAGCTTACGTTGTCTCCCCTGATTGGCTGAGCACGCCGCCAGTTCCCCTCCTCTGCCTCATTACACTCGGCGCGCGAGAGGGAGAAGTCGTTTTCCGTTCCAACAATTCGCCTTTTCTAGACCTTGCGACCCAGCCTTGCGTAATACTTCTCGACAGGAATCAGCTTGTGTTCGAATTCCCAGTGAGTCATGTCTCTCAAATACCCTAACTGACAAAACTCCGTAAAATTCCGTAATCACATAATTTTCTATAATATTGTCGTTCGTAATAATTTGCTTGATAGCGTTTTCTAAGACATAGAAAACCTATCTGAATGCTAATAATTTTTATAAAATGCTCCGAAAATACCTTAATAATAATTATAATAAATTAATAATAATAATAAATTACCATGAAAAATTCTCTTGGCTGAACAATTTGCCGCGTAAATAAATATAGAATGGCTTCCTACTGACTTATGCCAGTTGCATAAAACCCCTCGAAAAACACGTTACATATTCGCCTCGGATCATCGGATGATTTACCGTGACGACGGTCCATTATCCGATTATCCCAGACTCGTTAATAAACCCCATCCAAAATTCATATTACATAAACGAAATCACCCTAAATTACAGATATATACACTCATATTTTTTCCACGCACTTTGCGTCAAAGTTTGTTGTCACTATGGATTGCACTTTGCAACCAGTCCAATGTTTTACATATGGAATAGTGTTCCACGGATATTTCCGCCTCTCAAATTTCTCTATGTTGGAGAAATAGACATAATTAATGTGTGAGCACTATGTATTTATGATGTCATATCACACGCATTGAAGGTGTTCTGATATATTTATATCACCATAGAACTCCCTAATTTCACTGGAGGTCCCCTCCTTATGGTGAAATTTAATCTCACTTATCACTGAGCACACGATCACACTACTGTGGCAGCGCCTCGTGACCATAATACTTAATCTCTCTTTAAAGTAGATTAAATTAATATTGACTTCTGAAAAAAAAAAACAGTAAATGCGCATTACATATAACACCAAATATTTCTGTGCCGTAATCGCCCTGTCTTGTTAAGTTCCCGTTAACCATATTCTACTTAATACTAGTTCTCAACACAGACCATTTCTCCTCACACAAATAATACCATTGTACAAATTATCTTAAATTACACACTTACAAATCTTACATGGCGAGGCCGTAAACAGAAATCACGTGTGCTGATATGTATGAGTTTCATGAAGGACTGTCTCGCATTCTGATGGCCCATCTTTTATCTCGTGGACGCCTTAAGCTAACAAGCCCTATTCAAGCGCTCCCCCATCTCTTGGAGATAAATGGGAACCCATCAGCGCTGCCAAAAATGGCCTTGGTGCATCGAGACAATTTAGTGCTCAACAGCATCCGACAATCCTGTCATATTTCCCTGTACCTTAAAAACTCTCATTTACTTACATACTACCCCCCTGTGTGACTTCTGATACGCCTGCCTTAAGACCAGATCTTCCACGCACCAGACACCACACTTACTCATTTGATAGGCCGGCTCGCCAGCTAAACACACTCACTTTATGACACATATTTTCGTAGACTATGTTTATTATACGTTCCGTATAATCTGTTTCCCTCACTATTCTCCAGCACATATGCTGTTTTTCCAATACGTTTGGAAACTATAAATGTATCTGCGTCACCTGCTTCCAACCTTGCAAGTGGCTCCCTTTAAATGAACGTCATCACGTTGCTCTACCTAGCATATTTCTCAGTGTCTGTAACGATGCCCTGTTGCTACTGTCCACACATGCACATATTAAAATACCGTCCTCTGCTTTAACCACAGGATAATCCCTACATAAATTAGTGTCCCTCGATAGCATGTCTGCAAGAATGTTATCTTTACCTTTAATATATTTTACTGTGAATTCGTATTCCTGCAGAGCAAGAATCCACCTACTAACTCTGTTAGAACTGAGTTTACAAGTCCTCATACACAGTAATGCATGGTGATCTGTGTGGATCTCAAATTTCCCCCCTCCTAAATACATTCTAAATTTCCCTAAACTGAAAACAATACCTCAAAGCTCTAACTCAGTAATCGTGTATCTTTTCTCTGCTGCAGTCAGTCCTCGCGAGGCTAAAGATACAATGCACAGATTACCCTCATCATCTTTCTGACATAATACTCCAGCAATGCCTATATGTGAAGCATCTGTCATAACCACATATTCCTTATCTTTTAACGGATATTTCAGCACTACAGCTTTCTCAAAACCTTCCTTCAGCGCTCTAAAAGCCTGTTCATGCTTGGACTCCCATCTCCACCGAGTCCCACTTTTAAGCAATTCCCTGAATGGTTCTACCAACCCTGAGTATTTAAGAACGAACCTCCTGAAAAAGTTGCAAATTCCCAGGTAAGTTTTTAACTGTTTAACATTCTGTGGCACCTCTGCGTTAAGTATCTTATTAACCCTACTTTCTTCTGGTGTTACACCTCTACTCGACACTCTATGACCTAAAAATGTCACTTCTGACTGACAGAATGACGACTTAGACAGCTTCAAAGTGAACCCTGCCTGATCTAACTTCTGAAAATCTATATTTAAATGACGTAGATGCTCCTCAAAACTGCGTGAACTAATTACCATATCATCTATGTAAATGGTTACAAACTCTCCTGTGTCATCCCCTAATGCGATGTTTAAAGCCCTAATTAAAGCTGCTGAACTACTCTTTAACCCATAAGGTGTTCTACAAAATTGATAAAGGTTATATTTATGACTAAAAGCTGTAAATGGTCTATCTTCGTACATAAGTGGCACTTGCCAAAAACTGGAACTCAAATCTACACAAGTGAAATACTTCTTCCCCTCAAATGTTTGCATTAATTCTTCTATTGACATAGATTTCAGCTGATCTGAACTAATTATATTGTTAACCAAACGAGCGTCTAAACAAATACGAACAGTGCCGTCGGTCTTGGGTACCGTTATCAAAGAATTAACATACGGACTGTTAGAGTGCTCAATAATCCCATCTTCAAGCATCTGATTAATTTGTGCCTCAACTGCACTCTGATAAGCGAAAGGTACAGGATATCTATGTCCTGTGAATACTGACCTATCAATAACGTTCAATGAATGGGTATAGCAATTGGCCATACCAATGCGATCCTCAAACACTCTCCTATTACACCATAACACATCATAGAGCCGAACACACTGTTCATCCTCTATATTTCCCTGAAATGCAGCCTCACGTAACGAGTCCTCTAGACTTCCGTTCGTAATCACACTGCCCACAAAACATGGAGAACCCCGCTCTACGGCTGGCGATATCTCATTTAAAGTACAAATCACACCTACAATACTACTTCTCTGAATATGGTCATTGAACGCTACTTCTACTTCAGAATCTCCCCATTTAAATTTCAAACTCCTTACATCATAACATAAGTTACCAGACACTCTACTTAGCCACTCTGAACCCAAGATAACACTGAATACTAAATTTGGAATTACAAGACAAATCTGCTTCTCTACATGATTATTAATTTTAATGTCTACTAAAACTTGCTTAGAAATTACTTTAGACCTCTTCCCAACAGCTGTGATAACAAAAGTGCTTTTAATTGGCATCTCCTCAAAATTTACTCCAGTTCCTTTCATTTTATCATAAAATGCACTACTTATGCAACTCTTCATACAACCACTATCAATTAAAACATCTGTGTACGCCTCGGACACGTTAAATTTAACTATGGGGCTCTTACTAACCACTTCCTGAATAATACCTTCATCATTTAGTTCATGTAATAATTCATTTCTCACATTTAGGTCATAGGGTTCCTGTATAATTGTATGGACAGGGCATGCTACAGACTGAGATTCTGACCTTACTTCGCAGCCTGGTTCGCGTTTAAAGAACCGCTACAGCTGGCCGTAGTACTACTAACTACTAAACTGGTCTGGTTGTTCTGGGCTGTGTTGTCATTGTTTGGCTGTATATTACTACCACTAGGCTGTCCTCTTCCTTGACCCCTATTCTGGTTGTAATTATTGTCATTATAATTTCTTCCTTGATTTCCCCTGAAATCATTGTTTCTCCCTTGATTTCCCCTGTAATCATTGTTCCTCCCTTGATTTCCCCTGAAATCATTGTTCCTCCCTTGATACTGATTACCATAGCCATTTCCTCTGTTCTGATATAGCTGATTATTATTATTTCTATTTTGAGCGTTGGCCCCTTCGCCACCGTTTCCTTGAACTTGATGCCTGGCTTCATTAGGTCTATTATTATTATTACCCTGGTTCCGATTGAAATTGTCCTCATAACCCCCTCTCCCTAGTGCATCAAATGTGCTTAACAAGTTTTCTACTTGTGATATAGTCTTTACATTCTGGATACAAGCAGCCTCCTTGATCCTATAGGGAAAGTGCCTAAGTAGCAACCTTACCACATCACTTTCCTCCTTCAAGCCATCCAGATATTTACACACTAATACCTGCCCTAAAAAGTATTCGGTCATGGTGGAGCTTCCTTTAGGGTTATATTTACCACACACTACTCCCTCACGATGCTGCGACTGAATAACCTCATTCCAGAACTTTTCACAGAATTTCATTTTAAAATCATTAATATCAGTAAACTTGTCTCTGTAGACAGCAAACCAATTCCTCGTTTCCCCCACAAACACTTGTTCTAAAATTTCAACTACCTGGCACCACTCAATACTACCATTTTCCAACCTCTCCCCGAATTTATTTTCTATAGTGTTCATGAACTCCATTGGGCACTCCTGTCGATTGCTGAACTTACCCAGTTCTACCTCCCTGTGTGTGCTATTCACAAAAACTGGCCTATTCTGACTATTTTCTTGCCTGATCCTAGCTTTTAATTTTAATTCTAATTCTGCAATTTTCTCCTCAGCCTTCCTCTCAATACTGTTTACTGTTAATTTAATGTTTCCTTCTGATTCTTCTACTTTATCATATAGCTTTGCTTGTTTCTCCTCAATCTTGCTAATGCTCTCTCTATTACTCTCTCTTAAATCATTTACTTCTGCAAATATTTGCGGGTGGACTTTCTCAATTCTACCCCCCAGCTGTTCCTTAACCACTTTAGTTGCTACCTGAATTTTGTCAATTTCTCCCCCCAATTGCTTTTTGACCTGCTGTGTTTCCAGTTGCACTAGTTCTTTTAAATTTTCAGCCTGTGTACTGATTCTAATTTCTAACTCCTCCTGTACTTTTCCTAATTTCTTGTCTACATCTGCAATGATCTCTTTAACCTTCTCTTCCATTACTCCTCTGATTTCTCCTCTAATCTGCTCCATTTTCACACTAATTTCCTTGTTGTTCTTATCTAATTTTGCATTATTCTGTTCTAATTTTTCATTTAAAGCTTCTGTACTTTCTTTATTTTCCCTACTGTTTTGTTCTAATTTAGCGTTGTTTTGTTCCAGTTTAGCATTTAAAGCGTCTGTACTTTCTTTATTTTCCCTACTGTTTTGTTCTAATTTAGCGTTGTTTTGTTCCAGTTTAGCATTTAAAGCGTCTGTACTTTCTTTATTTTCCTTACTGTTTTGTTCTAATTTTGCATTTAAGGCATCACTACTAACTTTGTTCTGATACATGAACTCGAGAAGTAAAGTTTTTAATTCTGGTTGGCCGCCTACACTCCCTGTTTCAGTATCGGGATTTACCTCCGCTATCCCGGTACTACCATCACTCGACATACTGCTCGTATCATCACTCTCCAGTTGATGACCACTACGTAACCTCATCTGTCTTTCTTTCTCATCCCCCATAATGATATACACTGATAGAGACAAATAACCCCCAAAATACAGGCACAGAAATATATACCCTTCTCCTTCCACAAATGTTATTAGGTTTTCATCCCCAAGTTGTCGGCGACAAATGTAACAGTTTGGCTCGCCCCTAACTGTTGGGTGATAAATGTACTTGTTTACCTTTGCCTAAGCTATGTTGTTTTAATGGGCGCCAAGACCTCAATGCAATGTTGAAATCTAAATTTGTATTTAACAACGTCTAGCTCTGGCAGAACACCTTCAAGACTCTATTCACTCAGATCGTGGTATGATTTGATCATTAACCCAACAAACAATTGTATCAGGAGAAGGAATTGGTCTATATCTAATGCTACCTACTGAAAGCAAAGATTGCATTGTAAAAGATATGAATTTATTATATAAAACAAGTATAGCAAAATTAATAATAATAATAAGAACAAAATTTAAATTGGAGCGTTGTGATTTGAATATTACCGATAGAAAATTACGTGAAAACGGAGTCTGATAAATTGATTTTACTCTTATTTCCAAGCTATGAAGTTACTGAAATATGAAATGTAAAACAAAGAAAAATGAGAGATTGCGTATTTCTGCGTCATTTGCGCTTACCACTGGAAATTGCCAAAGCATTTCCCTCGTACTTGATGATGCCGTGAGCTTCCCACAGTCTCCTGGACGTCGTCATCTCCGTCGGAATTTGATGATATTCTGGTAGATTAGAGAATTCTATGGTCCGTACCTCGGACCCAAACACTCGTACAACCGCACTGGTTAAGTTTTGCAAAAGTTAGTCTTCAACTCCACTGAACATCGGAGCGACACGCACTTCCAACCGTACTCCGCAAGTTCTACACAGATAGTCCTCGTTTCACGGCGCGTCGAACGATATATGCACCTGTTGGCTCCCCCACCACGGTACCGTCTTCCAGCTTACGTTGTCTCCCCTGATTGGCTGAGCACGCCGCCAGTTCCCCTCCTCTGCCTCATTACACTCGGCGCGCGAGAGGGAGAAGTCGTTTTCCGTTCCAACAATTCGCCTTTTCTAGACCTTGCGACCCAGCCTTGCGTAATACTTCTCGACAGGAATCAGCTTGTGTTCGAATTCCCAGTGAGTCATGTCTCTCAAATACCCTAACTGACAAAACTCCGTAAAATTCCGTAATCACATAATTTTCTATAATATTGTCGTTCGTAATAATTTGCTTGATAGCGTTTTCTAAGACATAGAAAACCTATCTGAATGCTAATAATTTTTATAAAATGCTCCGAAAATACCTTAATAATAATTATAATAAATTAATAATAATAATAAATTACCATGAAAAATTCTCTTGGCTGAACAATTTGCCGCGTAAATAAATATAGAATGGCTTCCTACTGACTTATGCCAGTTGCATAAAACCCCTCGAAAAACACGTTACAGTACGAGAGAGAGGGCCTGTGCAGATTCTGATTGGGGCCGATAAGGCGGGCGAACTGCTCACTGGGAGGAAACATCAACTAAAATGTGGCCTAGTTTTGGTGGAGACTTCCCTAGGGTGGACACTAATGGGAAAAGTCATAGGAAACAAGGCCCAAAGGGATTCGGCATCATTATTAGTGTCATCATTGTTTTCCCAACATACAAGAATTTCTGATCTCTGGGACTTAGAAATTCTTGGAATTACTGACCCTGTTGTGAAAGAATCTATCGTCGAGAGGAATGAGCGTGTTAGAAATAACTTCCTTGAGACTGCACGACTGAATGAAGATAACAGATATGAAGTGTGTCTGCCTTGGAGTGAACAACATCCACCTCTCCCTGACAACAAAGAAATTGCTCAGCACAGATTAGAAATCACTACAAAGAAACTACAAGCTGAACAACATTATCAGGAGTACGATAATGTCTTACGAAGTTGGTTGGAGCAAGGAATCATCGAGAGGGTACCTGAAGAAGAACTGAAGAATAGTGGACACTATCTACCTCACCGACCTGTCTTCAAAGAAAACAGCACCAGCAAGATCAGGCCTGTTTTTGATGCCTCGGCGAAGCAGAGAAACGCTCCATCTCTGAACGAATGTATTGAAAAAGGACCTAACTTCATAGAGTTGATCCTTAGTTCGCTACTGAAGTTCAGAGAAAATGAGATCGGTGTGACGGCCGATGTAGAAAAAGCATTTCTTCAAATAAGTGTCAATCCTAGAGACCGTGATTTTCTGAGATTCCTTTGGTGGGAGGAGGAAAGTACAGGGAAGGTAGAAGTGTTCCGTCACAATAGAGTTGTCTTTGGACTTGCATGTTCTCCGTTCCTATTGTCGGCAACCATCAAACTCCACTTGAACGAGTTGAAGAGACAAACAGTCGATAATAGTTCCTACTCAACTTCAACAATAGAAAGATTGGAAGAATGTTTTTATGTGGATAACTGTGCTATTAGTGTTAACAACAGAAATGACCTTCATTCATTCATGCGAGAGGCAAGCATAATAATGGATAAGGCATCTTTCAATCTCCGAGGGTGGGAGTATTCTCAGGATGGTACAGCTGAAAATCTTACTCATGTGCTAGGGCTCATTTGGAATAAAGGAGAAGATACCATTGAACTGAATCTAACTCATGTTAACGATTTCAAATATGATGTAATCACTAAAAGAGCTATACTAGGAGCTGCACATAAGGTGTTTGACCCTATTGGCTTCTCATGTCCAGTATTTCTCTGTCCAAAATTAATCTTGCAAGAACTATGGGCCACTGACTTGGGTTGGAACACCAGAGTAGACGAAACAACAAAGAGAAGATTCATGAAGTGGTTGGCAGAACTACCTCAACTGTCTGAGATTAAGATTCCTAGATGTTTGATCGGTAGTGTCCAGTCGGTTGAAGATATATCTCTTCACGTGTTCTGCGACGCCAGTCAAACTGCGTATGCTGCAGTTATATTCTTGCGAATACAGAGGGTTGACAAAATAGAGCTACGATTTGTACAAGCCAAGACAAGAGTGGCACCCAAGAAGAGTATCACCATACCACGCCTGGAATTATTAGCAGCTACAATAGGGGTTCGACTAGTGACGTCAGTACTGCCAACATTAACTGCAAAAGAAATCGTTACTTATTATTGGAGTGACTCGTCGACTGTGTTGTCCTGGATCACGTTAGACGAACCTTGGGGGACCTTCGTGTGGAACAGAGTGCAAGAAATTCGAAGACTGTCCAGAATAGAACAGTGGGGGCATGTTCCAGGAACCATGAATCCGGCTGACCTGGCATCAAGGGGATGTAGCACAAAACAGTTACTTCAACAGAGATGGTGGGAAGGGCCAAAATGGCTAAAACAATCTACTACACAATGGCCTAGCCCCGAAATTTCAACAAACGATGATGAAGTCTTCCAAGAAAGAAAAAAGAAAGTCAACACTATGACGGTGTTAGAAGACAAGTCCAATACCCGAGAATGGCACCTTGACTATTTCTCAAGTTTCCGTAGAACAGTTCGTATGATAGGATGGATCTTGAGGTTTCTGTATAATTGTCGACAGAAAAATAATAGAAGAACTACCGAACTATCCATTGAAGAAACCACAGAAGCAGAAAATGTCTTGATGAAGTTCATACAAAAGGAGTGTTTTGTTGGTGAAAAGGATGAAAGATTCAACTCACTATGTGTTTTCATGGATGATGAGGGAGTGATGAGACTGAAAACAAAAATTATATCGCGCAAAGATGATTATGCTTTCCGTTGTCCTGCTATCCTTCCTGCGAAGCATACAGCGGTTCACGCTCTCATTAGGGAGAAGCACAAAGACTTATGTCATGCTGGCACCCAGATTCTGCTCAGTGGGCTCAGACAGAAATATTGGATCCTTGGAGGAAGGAGAACGGTGAAGGGTGCAATTAAAACATGTGTTGTCTGCAGGAGGTACCATGGAAAACATCTTGAAGCAGAACAAACTCATCTCCCCATAGCCAGAGTAAGAGAAGCCTCAATTTTTGAAATAACAGGGGTTGACTTTGCCGGGCCTCTGATTTTGAAAGGTGGAGAGAAAGCCTGGGTCTGTCTATTCACATGTGCGGTTTTTCGTGCAGTACACCTGGAGCTAGTAACATCTTTGGCTACTGCAACATTCCTCGAAGTTTTTCGGCGCTTCGTGTCCAGACGTGGAAGGCCAATGATTGTCTATAGTGACAATGGGACAAACTTTCAAGGCACCTGCAATATGTTGGAGACAATTCAGTGGGATAAAATTGCTGAATATAGTTCTGTACACCAAATAAAATGGAAATTCAATCCTCCCACTGCAGCATGGTGGGGAGGATGGTGGGAGAGGCTGATTGGTGTCCTCAAACAAATGCTCAGGAAAGTTCTGGGAAAGTCATGTCTGTCGTACCAAGAAATGATGACTGTTCTGTGTGACATTGAAGCTGTCATGAATTCACGACCACTTACTTACCTGTCCAATGATGGAGAAGACTTGATGGCTATCACCCCTGCAATGTTCCTACAGGAAGTCAAGGAGATTGGAATGCCCGATATCGACATGATAGAGGACATAAAACTTGACAGAAGATTCAGGTACAGACAGAAAGTAAAGGAAACATTAAGGATAAGATTCAGGAATGAATATCTTGGACAGCTAATACAGAAGAACCATATTAGGAAAAGTCATCACAAACCCTGCGTAGGTGAAGTAGTACTGGTAGCCAGTGACATCACGAAGAGACTAGACTGGCCGCTGGCAAGAGTGACGGAGGTCATCCCTGGCAAAGGTGGTGTCGTGAGAGTTGTTCGCTTGGCGACTACAAAAGGAGAGCTACTGAGTCCAGTACAGAGGGTGTATCCACTTGAAGTGACATCTGGAGAAGATCATGCTTTAAGACTGCAAGTTGAGCGGAATGAAAATGAGAAGAAGGAGAAAAATCCAAAGACGGTTAAACCATCTACTAATACTTCTGATCTCATCAAAACCAGTAGTGGGAGAGTGGTGGTTAAACCAAAGAGATATTTTGAGTGACATTTATTTCTGTGTTCATTTATTTTGTGAAAATATATGTGATACGTTATTTTATTGTTTTGTTGAGTTGTTTCCACAACTCAAGGTGGGAGAATGTTCTGTTGGCAGCAAGCACAAGAGTGTAGTGAAGTATCTTTGACATAGTCTTTGATATCAGTGAAGTTCAGTGTCAAAAACAATATGGTGTGTATCGTGTGAATTGTGAACCTTTCCACAACAAATAATAAAAATATGCATTCTAGAGGAGTCTATGTGATTTATTGAGAAGTGAACCTAACAGAAGCCACACTTTACCCGTTTATTGCTTCGTACTGGCTGTGGCCTGGGTCTTCCCATATCTATCCCAAGGTATTTTCTAATTTGCAAGCGTAGATCATTTTGCAGGCCATTACCTGAAGCTCTCAGAGCCATATGTGTCTTGACAAGATCAAGTGCCAAAGCTTTGATCAGCTTTCTTCTTATAAACTGTTCTCCTGTGTTTCCATTTAGGATGATTTGAGCATTAATTTCTCCTATGTCAAGAAGAGAAAAGAAGATACGAAGAGGCCACCGAAATGAAACTCTTGCAACAGTATACTCTCCTTTCATACTATCCACCAAATCTACTCCTCCCTTAGTGCTGTTGTAAAACGTCACAACTGCAGGTTTCGTCAAGTCTCCTGTGTTCTCATCAATATCATCGGAATCATGCATACTCGAGATCAATATCACATTACGGTATTTTTTGGAACATATGATACAAGCATTGATTGTTCACCGAATGCAAAGAGACTACTGTTGACAGGTCTGGGCCTTGTATTTACTGTTTCTGGAGGCAACTCTCATTTGTTGTTCTTCAATGTTGCTACCACTGTCAGTTTGTTTTGAGAAACTAGTTCATTCACGACAGGAACGGACGAAAACCAATTATCCATGGTTACGTTACGCCCAGAACCGTGAATTGGTGCAGTTTATCTTTTCACAACTGCATGAGGTCTATTGTCGAGTGAAAATGGTCCTTCAGACTGGGTACCAGAGTATAATTCTAGATTACATGTATACATCATCTTAGCATCGACCAAAGCAAACATCTTCAAACCATATTTCGCCGGTTTCTTGGCCATATATTGTCTGAACGAACACCTTCTTCTGAACGACTGAAGCATTCCGTCCAACGTTACATACTCGCTGACACTGTAATTTTTCAAGCATCGGTCCACGAAACCATCCAACACGTTCCTTATGGGGGCTATCTTATCCATAGCTTTTCTTGTTTGTCTTGTGGCTTCATCATCAAAACGAAGCGCGCGTAACAATAAATAAAAGCGCCTGTAGGTCATTACCATTCGAAATACTTCAGGAACAGACAAATCAGTCGCCCAAAGTCCAATACGTTCAGGTGAGAAGATTTAAACAATCCTACCAAGTAGAGTAGTCCAATAAGAGCCTTAATATCTTCAACGTTCGTATCTATAACATCAGACTCTCGGCTGTAATTTTGCCAAATTTTCCTTAGACGAATATTTGTGTGTTTATTTATCTCCTCAATAACTATCGGGAAAGAAAAGACACCACGATTCTAATATTGTTGTTGCATTACGAGCTTCACCTTTTACTCCTGGAAGATGAAAATCAATATTTCTTGCTAACCTGCGTCTACGTTGAGAGGGCGCATGCTTATTCCACAACGTAACTTTGTCTTTGCCAATGTAGGTTGGCCCATTACAGAAAGTAACACCTGCCTCTTCTTCTTCTTTAACTGAATGTTCACTGGCAGAGTCGTGGTCACTATTATTTATAATATCATCTTCTTGATCAGAAGATAAATAATCATCTGCAACAGTGTCCCCTCCTTCACACTCTTCCTGCAGCCACTGCACAATTCGTTGCTCTTCAGTCATAATATGGGATTCAGTAACAAACTACATGCAATTTAAAATATGCTTAAAATCACAAATAAATGCCTAGAAAAAAACTGACTTTTGTAAAAACAATTGTAACACAGGTGGTCGACGGGTGAGCGCCGCGCTCACTCGCGTGCAGTTCTGTGGAGTTCGGTGTTGAGGACACGACTGGAGATAACGTAGCTGCTCGGCCGGCCTACTCCCCACACCCCACATTCCAGACGACAGCTATTAATAGTTTCAGACCGGAACTGCCAACCTGTGCTGAATTAAAGCACAATAAAATTAAAAGTGAGCGTCGCGCTCACCCGTCGACCAACGTAGGGTTAACCGTAATAGAGTTCCCTTGCAATAGGATGCGAGTCCTTATACTGCACGAATAGCCATGGAAAAAATAATGAATTGGGAGAAGTAGAACTGCTACCACATCCAGCATACAGTATTGATCTTGCACCTTCAGATTACCATCATTTTTCGATTCATGGCCCATTTCTTACGTGGATGAAATTTCGAAAACATTGACGTTGTGGGTCTGGACTTGTACCGTCGCGTGATAAGAAACCTCACTGAATGATGGCTCAAGACTATAGAATCTGATGGTCTCTACTTTGAAGAATACAGTAAAATCCCGTTTTTACGCTCTTCAAGGGACTCTGG
This sequence comes from Meconema thalassinum, assembly GCA_946902985.2. Taxonomy (NCBI): domain Eukaryota; kingdom Metazoa; phylum Arthropoda; class Insecta; order Orthoptera; family Tettigoniidae; genus Meconema; species Meconema thalassinum. Next base: position 103,164,606 of record OX336397.1, on the reverse strand, counting down.
TTTAAACGCGTAATCAGCTGGACAGCGCTATATACGGGAAATGGTTTGTGAAATGGGAAAATAATTTGGAAAAAATATTTCTATAATGCACCGTATTTTATTTTACTGTCTCATTATAATAATTATTCTCATTCTTAAGCCATTATTTATTTATTTATTCGTTAATTCCCCATAAGGAGAGCGTTACAACACAAACAATTGTCATGTTTTATTCTGGCCCTTTTTTCTTTTTTCCCCAAAAACCTCTCATATATACACACTATGCTTCATCTTTCTCTCTTCTGTCCACTTCTTTCCTGGTTGTCTCTCTTTCTATTATTATTATTATTCATAATAATAATATTATTAATGCATCTCAAATAGATTGCTTTATTTTAAATTTATACGGAATTGTTCCTTTTTTAATGAAAAAGCGCCATAATTTGGATTTAGAAGCGTAATAATAGGGTAAAAATATGCAATATGCAGTACTTTACACGAACCGTCCAGGGTTGTTGTAAAATAGAGCATTAAACCGGATAACGTAATAAGCGGGTGCGTAAAAACGGGGTTTTACTGTTGTTTAATTTCTTGTCAGGTATCTTTCCAAATAACATTTTATTAAAAGAACAACATTACTTATGATACATCTCCTGTATAATTAATTTTCGCTAAATGTGGTAAGATCGTATACGAGCCGACATCGTGCCATGGATTTTTGAAATCCTTAAAACATCCAAATTTAACGGCGGGGAATCGATCCTGCGTTCTTGGAATCATGAGGTGGACGTACTATCCCCTGATCCACCGAGGAAAACCTTAAAAGATTTAACAAAAGTCCTAAATCATATAAACTCACTTAAACTTCTCCCACTTTAGTGTCGTCAAACCTATTACTTTAGTAATCCTTTACAAAGAGTCACTTGTGAAGTATCATCCTATATTTTATCGGCCGCATCATTCGCTCCATGGGATGCCATTCCAGTCGTGGGTGGGTTCATATTAACAAAATGAGATAGGATTTATACAAAAAGCAAAGACCTCATTGATCGACGTTTAAAATGTCGCATCCACCCCCGCTACGAATGACAGCGCCGTACGTGGGCGTGTCAACATCAGCGAGAATATCAGAAATACAAGCGAAAATAAAATAAACAAATACAACAGAATTATAATTGAATGAACACAATATAAAACGGAATTTGAATAATTGGTTTGGGAGAGAATTCGAAGGTAAATTATATTATATCCAATAGCCAGGAGTTTACTGCTGTGATATTATTTGACTCCTACTATTTGATAAACTCAAATTACAGCTGAATTATTTCTCATGTTCTGATTTAATAATAAACCTTAATTTTATGTAATGATACACTTCTTTCACTAATCGTTGGTTGGTACGGCAGTAGTACCTCTATGCTAACAAGTCAAATATATTAATTAATTAAATAAAGTCAAATTGGCAGGTTTATTTTTCGTGTGGCCTCCTGAGAGGCCGAGTGCAGGTCTTTTTAGTCGACACACATGGGACGTGCGCTCCACGATGAGAGATGGAATGGATGAAGATGAATGAAACTGGGCAAGGATGTGGAAGAAAGCGGCTGTGGCCTGTTAGATGATACCGTCCCAGCATTTGCCTGGTATTGAAAATGGGAAAGCACGGAAAACCATTTCTAGGATGGCCGACGGTGCGGCTTGAACCCACGCGTCTACCGAGTCAGCAGAGACCCCAAGACCCAACGCTGCGCTTTAGCGAGTGTTGCCACCACTGTCGGTAATTGACAGATGAGAAGCTAACGAAAGTAGGAGACCTGCTACTTAGGAAGCAAATTAACCAGTGATGGACGAAGCAAAGAGGATATTAAAAGTAGGTTGGCTAAGGCAAGGTAAGCATTTCAACAGGAAAGAAATCTGTTGAAAACAAATTAATATAGCTTTAGGTATTAGGTAGTCGCTTTTGAAAGCCTATGTCTAGAACGTGGCGCTCTATGAAAGTGAAACTTGGACTTTTGGAGCAGCAGAAAGGGAAAGAATTGGAGCATCAATTGAAATTTGGTATTACAAGAAAATGATGAAGATCAGATGGGTAGGTATAGTAACAAATGAAGAGGTATTAAGACGAGTGGGAGAGGCGAGATGTTTTGGCGACTTCTAATAAAAAGAAGAGATTGGTTATAATAGGAAGGGTTGAGGATAAGAACTGTAGGGGTAGACCAAGGTTAGAATTATTAAACAGAGTGCCTCAGATTAAAAAGCGTTAAAAATCCCTCAGTATGTCTTCCTTCGGAGGGGAAGTAGCCTAAAGCCGTCGGTCCCATGTCATAGATTTATGGCATGAAAATGAACCTTCCACTAATTACACTTGTGGAAGCAAAAATTTGTAGGTTAGTTCGATAACGCTCTATTAGTTCCAACGTTTGCCACCAGGTGCTGACTACGTCGTGGACGGTAGCATTTGGTGGCGAACGTACGAACTACTTGAAAGAATTAATCGTCTGCAGCTCTTCTACCCGAATCACAGGGTTGAGGATAAGAACTGTAGGGGTAGACCAAGGTTAGAATATATTAAACAGAGTGCCTCAGATTAATGAGCGTTAAAAATACAGCCATCACAATATTAATACCGGTTACCAGACAAATTCTACACACACTCAAAGTACACGGGGCTACATGACCGCGTTGTCGCAGCCTCTAAACTAAGGAACCAACCAGAGTGCCTCAAATGTAAGGTATGTTAGGTATGCAGAGTTGAAACGGTTATCTCAGGACAGGGAGCAATGGACAGCTGCGTCAAGTCAGCTAAAAGACTGAAGACTGATAAATGCCATCGCAGTCAGCACCCGATGGCGAACGTTGGGACTAATAGAAATAATGATAAGTAATGAGACTGATTTGTTTCCTGGTTTTATCCCAATACCAATAAAATTCAACACTTTCTGCATTGAGAAGCCACACGGCGATGAAAGCTCGGATACTCGCCTCTAGTTGGTCGTATCCAGTCATTTGAAAGGTGTCCAGTGCCCCAAAAGACGTTCCATGAGGTGTGTTTCCAATTTCGGAAAGAGAAATAAGTTACAGGGACTTAAATAGGGAGAATATGGAGGCTGAGGAAAGTTCTTACTGGCCAAATACTGGATCACTGAAATCACTCTGTGACAAAGTTCCTTTCGAGAAACAAATGACGGAATTAATACTAGGAATATCCCTCGTACCTTTGATCCTCTGAATGAGCTAGTATAATTCAGAATTCTGGAATCGTTTGACAATTACTCCATGATTCCTTGTTTGATCCGAAAGTTAATTTAACTCAAAACCATCATCAATTTCCGTTTTCCAGCCTAAACCGAGTCGGAGGAAATATGACACCCCTCCACTTTACTCTGTCTGTCCACCATCCTTCGTCACCTACTGAATTCCACTCCAGGTTTAGTTCTCTCACACTGTCCTTCACCAAATCCATCCACCATACTCTAGGTCTTCCTTGTTTTTCGTCTTTCCATCACTTGTTTCGGCATTTTTTTCATCATTCATCCTTTTCACATGTCCATACCATCTCAATCTGTTCTGCTCCAGGTTATCATTCAGCTTCTGCACATGCACTTCCATTCGAATGTCTTCATTTCTCACTCTTAGCTATCCTAGTCTTCTGTACCATACTCCTCAGGAATATCATTTTTGTTGCCTGTATTCTACTTTAATCCATCCTCGCCATCGGTCAATTTTCTGGTCCATACGTCATTATTGGTATGCAATAGGTCTTGTCCATCACTTCTTTATCCTTCAGTGGAATGTCTTTATTAATGAATATAATAAATTCGCACAAGTGTTCATGAGAAATTCAGAATATACAGGACATTAATCAGGTTCTACATTATACAGTACATTGACACTGACTTACTTTTTTGCTTGCAGCATAATATATGGTATTTGGAATATTGCAATTTACAGAGTTTACAAACACAATTGTCGTCTGGGATATGATAATTATTAGGGTTCGGATTTTTAGGTGATACAAATTGGGAAAATATGTATTTTTTATGTATTAAAAATACCTGAAATATGTGACAAAATAAGTAAAAATATGTAATTATAATTTAGTTTATTAATGTGAATATAAACAATATGCAGTACTCACGAATGCAATTTATTCTATGTCTCACAAATGACCGACGATTACGCAAAACACTTATTCTGTAGGCGCGAAACTGCGGCAATTTGTTTCTTGCCCTTGAGGTGTTGTGTAACTTGAGATCGCTGTTCAGCCTTGATTGCTTTCCCACATGGTTGGCAGAACAGAACTCCCCCATCAGAAGTAAAATTATCTTTAAATTCTGCAACAGACGATAACTTGTAATTGTTTATACTTAAGGCATCGTAGAACTGCCTTACACTTCACAGTGCCAGAAATGAACTGCGTGTGAGCGACACTGGTTCCAGGTATAACGGAACAAGTTAGATCTGAACCTTCCGATGCGCATGTGCGTCCAGTTGCATTACGTCATCCCCCCGCCTGGATTCTTTGTCAACCAGTGAGCACATACTTCATCACGCACTAGTTAGATGTTGCCAAGTAGTCATTATTCCCAACACCTTGGCAGGGTACAGATGCTGTCGAGGCATGCGAAGCAAGACTGAGTGGCTCTGTACTTTGACAAGCACGGCAACAAGCTTCCTGTCAGGAGTGTGTGAAGTGGGCGCGCTCTCAGTTCATTACCACCAATACCAATGCTATGTCACTGAGAATGCTCCTATTCGATACGTTATGCTTGCATAATGTAACCATGACGAGCAGTGAGCAGCCCCAAACAGTTGTTGCACCAAAGAGGGGAAATCGCATTTGCATCTAGTGATCCCACTACTTCCCCTCCTAGACGAGACTCCGCCATGACAGGCCAGGTCTAACTTGCCACGCTTATAGTAGGTGGGAGAGGGGGAATTCTAGCACGTGGTGCAATAAGGCTATGGACAAGGAAATCCCAGCGATTGGAACTAGGTGACAGGTTAAGGATAACACAGTTGCAAGCTGACATACGCTCTGCATGAAGTTTAGTTAGATAGCTCACAGATTCTTCTCCGTTAAACCATCACAGAACAAAAATGCAATAAACTGAAAGACTAGCATATTGATTTTTTAAAATGTAAATATTGGCCCTTTATGTGCTAATAAGTGAAAAGCAGGAATTTATGTATTTATAGACAAAATACTTAAAATATGTATTTACATAAAAAATATATTTATTTGCCTAAAAATCCGAGCCCTAATAATTATTCTTGAAACACACTTTATGATGGAACCCATGCACCGCAAGTCTTGTCACAACATGTCTCAGTGTCTGGTTTGGCTTAGTCCAACTCCTGTCAGTCATGGCACCGGTGCAGTAAAATTCTTCATAGATGTCCTCCGCTTTCTCATATCACTCCAGTGGTGCTCATATGCGTCTGTTGCTGGTAGAGTAAACTTCAGTCGTTGGTCATTTATAAGGAAAGGTTCTCTTGCGAGTATATAGACAAGTCTGGAAGGGGTAAACTTTGAGACTCCCATTGATATTTTTAAGAAAGTGGCTTTAACATTTTCCCAAATTAAATTCCGATCCTGATGATAGAAAACTGCCACATTGGACTCTTGTTGATCTCCATATCCAATCTTACATTTTCCAGCAATTCACTTCCAACATATTTGAAGTGCTCTACTACTTCCTATCTACATCTCCAATTTTAACAGTCCCTTTTCCTTCTTTCCTCTTGCCATTACTATTTTCTTACTTTTCTCTATACAGATTTTTATTTCCCATTTCTCAACATTTCCCCTGTTCTTGGACCACATTCTCACTCTCACCCCAAATCAGAACATCATGAGCAAATAGGATTATGTTCATTCTTGTACCTGTGTATGCTTCCTTTGTTGCCTTTAACCCTTTATAGGGCAAAACTATTTTTTAAATACTTTTATGTGTTTTTTACAATTTAATTTATTTATTATAATAATGTTATTTTTGTTTCTCTAATTTTAATGTTAAAGTATTTATTTTTAATATTCAATTTATGTTCTTATAGATTTAATTTTGATATTTTTATTGAGTTATTTAATTAGCTAATTTCAAATTGATTTTTACAATTAATTTCAAAATTTCTTTCTAGTTATGTTTATTATTTATTTTTTTATGTTTCTTTTATTATTGTAATTTTATTTTTATAATTTTTATTTCTAGATTTATATTTCATTTTTACACTTTACTTCTTAATGTTTTTAGTCTTAAGTTTTTTGAAATTTTATCAAGTAGATACGTATATAATATTTAATTTTTGAAAATACTAGTACTTCGACATGAAAATTCTCCGAAATTTGGCTGAAAGATTCAACAATCATAATCTTTGAAAGTATAAACTGTCCTTATACGACAGGTGGTTAATATAGAGACCAATATCCCATAAAGGGTTAAGGTTAATTTAACTAGTGCATTATAAATGTTCTATTTCGTTACTCGATGGTTATAGCTTGTTGTTGTTTTATAAAATACCTGCGCGTGTATGTACATACATGGAGCGTACATATTGCATTACGTGTTTTGCTTAATGAAGCCTGCAGGCGCACACTTCGACAGCAAAACTCTACCCATTTATTAACAAGTGGACCGTCCTAATAGTATTACAGCTACAGATCTGATAAACACATACACCAGTGATCCCCGCCATAGCCAGCATTCCAGCTGGTCAAAAATGCAACCACAACCACTTATAATGCGTTTAGACAGATTGTTGTTGTTGGTTGATTCTTCAGTCGACTGGTTTGATGCAGCACTCCATACCTCCCTGACCTGAGTAACTCGTTTCATCTCCACATACCCATTTCTTTTCCCATATTTCCCAGTTTAGTTATGCCGATATTTTGGACGGTGCACTTTCCATGTTGGTAACACAGGTCTAAAAATAAAATTTTTGGAGACTTTTTTTGGATTCAATAACTGATTTTGTATATTGAAAGTGTATGAATTACGGAAATGTATTCTGTGTTCCTGTATCACATCACGTATTTAAAAAACTACATATTAAATAAATCATTACAAGATGCGTGAACTTAAAAATTTGCATTGTATTGTTTCTTTATAGCAGGCAGAATTTAGTACATAAAAATAATAAACACATTAACTTAAGACATATCATAGAAAAAAATTACAGTCAGTCTGAAAGACTAGACGTTATATCATTTCAAATGACGCATGCTACAAATGCTACACATGTTAATAAGGCTCGAAGCACCAGGACTCTTTCAACAGACTCGATTACCCATTAACTTAGGCTTTCCGCACGGGCACTTCTTTAAGGGTCACCCTGTATTTGAGTCTGACATCTTTTACAACTCTTTAAGAGTCACCCATTATTTGAATCTGTTATCTCGCAAACCTCTTTAAGGGTCATCCTGTATTTGAATTGAATCTAACATACTCTACACCTCGTTAAGTGTCACCCTGTAATTTGCTCTGACATCCTGCACACCTCTTTAGGAGGCACCCTGTATTCTTATCTGGCATCTTGTATATCTCTTTAGAAGTCATCCTGTATTCTTGTGTGACATCTTGTACACCTCTTTAGGAGTCACCCTGTATTCTTTTCTGACATCTTGTGCACCTCTTTAAGAGTCACCCTGTATTCTTGTCTGCCATCTTGTACACCTCTTTAAGAGTCACCTTGTATTCTTATCTGGCATCTTGTATATTTCTTTAGAAGTCACACTGTATTCTTGTGTGACATCTTGTACAACTCTTTAGGAGTCACCCTGTATTCTTGCCTGACATCTTCTGCACCTCTTTAGGAGTCACCCTGTATTCTTCTCTGCCATCTTGTACACCTCTTTAAGAGTCACCTTGTATTCTTATCTGACATATTGTATATCTCTTTAGGAGTCACCCTGTATTCTTATCTGGCATCTTGTTCACCTCTTTAGGAGTCACCCTGTATTATTTTCGCTTCGCTCGAAGCCCCAGGTCGCTCGACGCCCCAGGACTCTTTCAACAGACTCCATTAACCATTAACTTAGGCTTCCCGCGTGGCTGCATGACGTCACGCACTCGCCGTCCATTACCCATTAACTTAGGCTTCCCGCGCGGCTGCTTGACGTTACCGTCTCCGTCTCGGTAACGCATAACTTTTGACTCAAGCATAACTATGAAGTCGACAAAATCATTAGAAATGAAAAAAAAAAAGATACGAGCCTTACAGTAGTCACATATGGTGTGTATCAACTGACATGTTATCGTACTGGTATACTACACAGCTTGGACATTCTTAAAATGTTAATTTACGCTCCGTTTTCAGACTGGTACTATGATGAATGTATAGATTGAATTGGAGATACGCTACTGTCACACTTGTGGCGCAGCGGTCAAGCTGTTGGTCTCTCACCAAGGTAGACCAGGTTTGATTCCCGGTCAATACATGTGGGATTTTCGAATTGAAATGCCATGTCCTGTGGTTCGCATTCCACGTAAGAGGGAGGTACCGTGGATCATGATTGTGCGATTAACGGTCACGCAAAACTACAAGCTTCCTTCCTTCCTTAATAATTCATAATAACAAAGTGACACACAACGTCGACTGTACGCTCAAATACTGTGAGCACACTCCTCAGTAACTATATCATTCATTATTCTCAAGACGCTCATACAATTCGTCGTAAACAATCAAAACATGCCTTCCTACAATCATGAAATGACCTAGTCTCAGCTTTTATTCCACTCATATAACAACATTCTGTTATGCTTTTAATATTTGACTAGCCTACTCAACCACAGCTTGACAATAATGCCGCTTACTTAAATGTCATTTGTCGTCTTTGTCCTACCCCATGTGATGTTCAACCTTGAACGTGAAGCTTCATAAACTGCTCAATGACAAATGAAAGTCGGTGAAACATTTGCCACTGTGCTCGTCAAACCAGTGCCTGCTAAATGCACTTCCTACTGTATTACCATAACATTCTCGCGCTACAGAGCACACACTGCCTTGTTTCCAATACACACATTTTCAATTGTTATTGTAAAAGGGAGTGTTACAGATATTGTAGTTTATAATACGGAACTCATTTTATTAGATGATTTGTAGCTTCCAGCAGCACTAGCCTAAATAAAGAATACGATATGGATCAACTGGATTAATAGACGCGACACCGCTCATAACCTTAAATTCCTTATAAACAGGTCCTCTTCATTCACAGACCAACACGCAATTTCATATGGATTCTGTTAAAATGAGTCATATTGATATGATAAATATCGTTTAAAATGATAATCTGGTAGCTGGATCGATCGATCGAGCGGGCAGTGCATACTTCCGTTTTCCACCACTGCCAGCTAGTACACTTCCGTCCGATTGATCGAGCGGGCAGTGCATACTTTCGTTGTCCACCACTGCCAGCTAGTACACTTCCGTTTGATCGATCGAGCGGGCAGTGCATACTTCCGTTGGATCCACCACTGCCAGCTCGATCGTTCCGATCCACTTCCGTCCCCAATTTTCAAAATCACTCCGACAAAACTATCCATCAACCGAGCGGAAAGATGTTACACATCATAAACAGTTTTTGTTCACTTGTATGATTAAGTGCAAACCAAGGGCAAAGCAAGGTCAAGCGCGCGGGATGCCTTCACGCTCACCAGAGCGCGCGGGGACGTGCCCCTTCCATCCAGTCTAAAAGCACTTATAGTGGGCGATGTATTGAAGATAGAGATATGCTCTCGCGGACTTTTTTGTAGAACTTTTCATGCTGAACAATTCTTACGCTCATAGTATATTGATATTTTTAACTGTTTGCCCAGCGTAAGCTTAAGAAGCGCACGGACGCCAAGTTTGTTTTCGACTTTTTCACTGAAATGTTCACTTGTATGATTAAGTCAATGGAACCGTTGCCGCTTGGATGCAAAGCTTCTCATACTGATTTTTCTCGTGTTAACTCTAGTAGGATCATCACATTTTATCAGCCAACAGTAGAGATATTGTGAAATTACTGTATTCTAAAAAATTGGTATGTGATAGGACAAAAGTAATTCCACTTCTGAATTCACATGAACAGTTTTCATGTAAAATAAGAGTCAAAACCAAGAATGGAAGAATCGTGTAGACCTGTGCAATTTATAAAGAAGGATGGAGTGTTGCATACTTCTGGACATGGATTCATAAATTTCTTGCATATTTCATAGTATTTTCCTATTGCCTTAAATGTTCGTCTTTGTGTTTTGGATTGTAACTACAATTGTTGATCCAACATTCTTTTACATTGTCAAATCCCATAATTCCAAAGTTCAATGTTGTCACTAGTGTCCATATTTGATTTTGGAAACAAGTATGTTTAGTGCAGGCGCGATGCTATCCTTACCTAATTGGTCAAACAGCTGTATCGTAATGAAAATCTTGAGCTCTGATTGGTGGAGATCCTGTATCATAATGAAACTTGAACTATAATGAGCCCCTTTAAGATGCATTTTTTTTGGCATATAACATTTATATTTCGGCATGGTCGAACATAATGTATAATACGACCTCACCGATTAATATTTGTATATAAATTTACACCTCAACCCTATATAATGATGACCACTTGGCAGTTGAAACGCGTATTCCTAACCAAATTGACTATAATAGTGATTATAACTAATATATGTAAGTTGTTTCAGAAGTGTTTATTTATTTATTTTTTGGCCAACTATGGAACGCAAGGAACTCGAGACTTATTGGCTTTCTTTCTCTTCTCTTCGCAGAACTTCTTTATCCTGTCACTTCTTTGTTTTCTCTCCTCCTCGGAAATGATCCGTTTGGTCCTCCTGCTTGGTGGTTTCTCCTGAATAGATTTTACTCCGTCAACTCGACTGTGGAACTCACTTCTATCGTAGGCCATCGGTGGAGTAATTCCAACTTCCGCTGCATCCCTCTTCACCTCATCTACCCATTTAGATGTGACCTTTAACACCATGATGTTCGATTTTGACCTACTTTGGACCACGGGAAACAATTGACATGCTGATTGGTCCTTTTTTCTGCTCCCAGAAATTCTTCATCCTTTCACTGTGTATTCTCTTCCTTCCTTCCGACCAGTTGTTCTTGGCTCTTCTCCTTTGCTTCTCCTGGAACCCCTTGAATGCATCAATTGTAACTCGAAACACATCTCTATTCCAGATCTCATTTGGACTGACCACTACTTCCTCCATATTCTTTCTTATTTCATCTACCCAGTTTGTAGTCACTTTTATCTTTGTGATGTAATTAAAGATCTTCTGCGTTAGTCGACTGTCGCTCATTCTCGTAAGGTGTCCATAGAACTTCAATCTTCTCTTCCGTATGGTATCTGTTATTTTTTCTGCTTATCCGTAAAGATCTTTGTTTCGCCTCTTCCGCCATGTACCATCGTTTCTATTTTCGGTTCCTAAGATCCTCCTCCAGATGTTTCTTTCCTTCTTTCTTCCTTTCTTCTCCTGTTATTCTAATTCACCTGTCTTGTTCAGTATCAAATATTCTGAACTATACAATCCCTCAGGCTTGACAATCGTGGTATAGTGTCTTATCTTCGCTTTTGAAGATATTTGTCTCTTGTTGTACCTATTCTGTACTAATTTATATGCTAATTCCATCTTTCTGATCCTTTGTTTGTTGCATTATCTAGTACATGAGGCTGGATCCATCCACCAAGATATTTAAACTTATCTGACCTCTTGATCTTCCCAGATTTTGTTTCTAAGTGCCTTTTGTTATCATGTTTGTATTTAATGTAGGCTATTCTGTTCTTAGCCTACTTTCGATTTTTGCAAAAAATGAAAGTAGACTTATGAGATCAACACAGGGCGAAAAAAAGTGTGTCTGTCTGTGTGTGTGTGTGTATGTGTGTGAGTCTGTGTGTGTGTGAGTGTGTGTACTCTGAATGTCTGTCCCCCCTATCAATTCGAACACGGTGGACGCGAATTGAACGAAATTTGGCACAAAGGTAGCACTAGCAAAGGACACCTCAGTGTCTTGTTTTATATCGCCGCCATCTTGACGGAAACGTAATGGTGGCCACACAAATGTTCAAAGCTTAAATCAAATTACGACTAACCTAATCATCCGATCTCTACCAAATTTTGCAACAATATACCTTTATGGGAGGAGCATCCTTTGACCAAACTAATAGGTCATCAGCCTAATAGTTTTCGGATGGCGGCCATCTTTGTGTGAAAATCGATTCCCCCTATTAATTCGAACACGGTGAAACCGAATGGACCGAAATTTGGTACAAAGGTAGTACTAGCAAAGGGCACCTCGGTGTCATGTTTTATATCGCCGCCATCTTGACAGAAACGTAATGGCGGCCACACAAATGTTCAAACCTTAAATCAAATTACGACTAACACAATCAAACGATCTCTACCAAATTTTGCAACAACATAACTTTATGGAGGCAACAACATACTGCACCCGAATCCCACATAGCCAATTACCTATATCCGCCAAGATAGAAAAGGATTGTAGGGAGGTCGATACTCGGCCAGGTAGATCAACGCTTCCCCACTAGGATAATGACTAGGGAACCCTCGATGCATACCGGTCATGCAATAACACTACCGATTAGTTACACATTTACATAGAAATAAACTATCCTAAACACAAAATGGCAGGACGAGAATCTCGGCTCTCGGGTGTGATCAACTCTAGTAACTAATTCGCAGTATTATCGCATGTCGATTGCCAGAATGAAATGATGATCATATTTATAAAAACGAACAGGCAAACAAAACTAATGCCTGGGATTTATTTCCAAACAAATAGAGATAATTAAATAAAATAATCCCTATCACCATGAATAAATAAACATGTTATAATGTAACTGATACACACGTCAAATGGATCTACTAGTTGTATAATAAGTGTTTCTGAACTATTCTTGTTACAGTAATGTAACGACATTAAGTTTCATAAAATGTTTACATAACTTAACAGTCACCCTGTGGCTGTGTCATTGAAAATGGTCTGATAAAAATCACCTGTTCACTCATGAACAATGAAATTAACAATTCAAAACCCTACATTATACACGAATGTGCGTAGAATGTAACTGTCTACTCTATTAAAATTGTTATTAATAATATATGGTTTAAATATTTACATTATTTACAAATCTCGTGCTTCACACGGTTCAAAAATTAACATTAACACTGTCAGTCGCGCTCTGACAGCTTCACAGTGTCTCTGTTATACAAAATACAGTTCTCCAACAATGCTTCTACCTACGATAAAATTCTCAGGTACTTCTAGTGATGTGTCATGATAAATAAGCCTGAGTATCGAACAATTAAGTTAAATACAGCTTGGAATGTCGTGTCAATAAATAAAACAATAGGATAAAGATCGATGCGAAACTACTATAAGACTTTATACATTACGTGAATCATTTACAAATACTCTCAAACATAAACAATTCAAACATCTAACCTCTGTGTTAGCGCTTTCACTCATCTTGTAACAATTCGTTGCTCCACATAGCAATATGTTCCTTCCTTCCGCAATACAGTGAACAATACTTATCAAAGGCGTCTTACTACGCTCTAAACATGTCATGCATTCTTCCTCTCCTCTTTATAAACAATCTTTACAACTCCGCACGGCATTACTTCCTTGAAAAACCCATCTTGCTATACACTTATAGAAGAATTAGTGATTTTACTAGATAACTGCACTAGAGTATGTTACCGTTCAGAATGCACTCCTAACGTTCACCTCCTGTCTAAATTATTAAACCTCGTGCCTCAAATTACAACAATTACATGTTCGTTCACATTAATACAATTCACAAAGTACTTCTTATTCCTTTCATTAGCGCTTTTCGTTCTCTATGATCCGTAATAAACTTGTTCTTTCACGTCACCAAACGTTAACAATGTTACTTAGTAGTTCGCTCGTCTTTTAGTTATTAATAAAAATAAATTCATATCCTCCCGCTTCTGGTGTAAGTTTAAATAAATAAACAATTCATATTTAAGTTGTTTTTAACATACAAGACCGCAGGTAGACTAACATATCTCCTGGTCTATTCATCTCAGTTAAACAATGTTTATACTTTAATTGTTAATAAATATAGGCATCATTTGACATCAATTGTCAATGTAATGATCCTAATTTATAGTGTATATTCGTAATATAATAGTTCAAGACTATTTAGTTGTCTAATAAGTTGTATTCCGCTTTAGGAATTTTATAACACTCAAATTGTTCTAAATCCGCCAATTGTTTTTGCACAGGAACTAACTGAGAACCAGTTTAATCCATTCAACGAATGGAAAGGAGAGTGGACTCTCAATACTGACCACCTGCTTTGGCCTCTACTTTCCAAAAACAGTCCAGTTCCAGGATTTCACCTCCCAAGGAGGGCATTGACTGCTCTAAATAGGATCCGCACAAATACCGGAATCTGCGCAGAGTCCTTGTTCAGATGGGGCAAAGTTCCGTCCCCCCAGTGTGACTGCTGTGCTCCTTCCCAGTCTATACAACACATTGCATTCGAGTGCAGACTGCGGGCCTATGAAGGTGATCCACTGGACTTTATTCAGGCCACACCTTCTGTGATACTGTGGCTGGATAGTTTGGACTTAAAAATATAGATATGTTGCTGTTTCTTGTCATGTGTATTTATGTATATATTGTATATAGTACTTTCTGTCATCTTTCATTCTTGTTTCTGCATGTAAAAGTCATACGATAAATAAAATGTTCTAAATAATTATATCAGATGTATATTGACATCGTAATGTTTGTTACATAGAATTATAGCATTTCACAATTATGCTTTACTTGATAACAATGCATTATTGACATATCAATGTATACTTTCGCTGTTACGCATAGAAATTGTTAATAACAATTATACTGTTTAAATGTTCTTACAATTTGTCAATATTTACTCTCATCTCCAAAATACAATGTAATCGAATAATCGAATAATCTAAACATTCTCACGTTATCTTGGCATTATCGACTTATCTTAGTTTTATCGAATTATCTAAACATTATCAAATTATTTTAGCCTTATCGAAGCATTCCTTTATAAAACGAGTATCGTTCAAAAGTGAAAGTCAAATAACGATTCCATCAGGATAAAAATACAAGGAACGCAAATCTAAGTTGAAATGTGAATTAAATAACGTCTCATACGACTCATGAAGACGTATTAAAAATTGCAATGAAACTCTAAAATTTAAGCTATTAAAAGACAAAGATTAAAGATAAGAATAACTACAAATGATGTTGGTCACTCCAAAAATGGATTACTACTACTACAGAAAAACTACAGACATGAAACAAACGGTTGTTCTACCTTGAGATGTCTTCTACAGCCAGGGAATACCTCTGTCAGCTGTCCTAGATGTTGCGTCGAAGCTGTCATCGTTCGTCTCCCAGCGGAACCAGTTACTGCCAAGATCGTTCGTCAGCTGCGGTGGACCCCCACTCACTTGGCTTGCCACCTGTTCTCCGACACGGCTTGAGCTGCTAACGGTAGCTGCATCCTCTTCTCGGCCAGCGGCCTAGAAACTGCGATTCCCAGTTCGATCCGCTGCAAATGGTCTTCGTCTTCTTACCTCTGTCCTGCAGAGTGGTCTCGCCATTGTAGATCCGCAAGTCCTGGGTTGACATCTCGTCCTAGTGAAGTTGGACATCTTGCTTGTGGTGTAAAAATTCATATTTGAATACTGCAAGTTGGTGTGCAGTTGTAGCTGTGTCGATCCTTGAATTTCCGAGTCACTCTGACCTCCCAATCCATGGTATATATTAACCTCGTTTCATTTTACTTAGTTCTCCATAATCTCTTCTTCAATAGACGTATAATAAGCTTCTCCTCCCCGACTTATGATTGCTGCCATCATGTAGACTGTGATGTAGCTTGTGATGAAATACGGCTGTATATTTATATTTGGAATAATCGCAACAATATCGATGCTTTCAGTAGATAATGTTCTTAATTATTTCTTCTGTGAGAAGTGCTGCTTATAGGCGAAGTCTCGTTCTAAAATTGTAATGCTTTTATACTCGCTGTTCTCTCCAATAATGTAAAATGCGTTTCGCCGGCTTCTCTTCCCATCTTCCTCGGCGATGCCTTGGTTGTTTGATGGTACAACGGTGCTTATCGTCCGGGCTTATGCTGTGTTCAAAACCTGCTCCTTTGCCGTGCGCGTGCGTGAAACGCGTCTACTCGTGGCCAGTCGCTAAGAGAGAGTGTTTAGCCACGCTCCTGCTTCGCGGCACGTGTCAGTCCTGGATTCGCTTCGCTAGCTTCGAACACATGTATATTAATAGAAATATACTCATATTCGCTTTATTATCCAATAATTTATATTTCTTTTCAACCAAATAAATTTCATTTTGCATTCTACACCTGTAGATGTGCTTATTTCTCTTAATATCTGCCAAATTTATATTAAAGCGATTCCCACAAAAATTAAGTGCTATGAATTGATTGGCTGTTGAAATATTCTGAAAAAGGCTCCTGAGTCTAGCCTCTTTTCCACGGGTCGTGTGCATTGCTTTGTTATGATAGCGTTGCTAACCAAACTGGTTTTCTCGTGCCAAACATGAAGCTTTGTACAAAATCCAGCTTCGAATGATCGAGCTCTTCCTTAGTTAAAATCTCATTCACCAAAATATTTCCAAATAATAAATTCCTCAAAATGCTTCAAATTTCTCCAAAATACTTTCATTATGTTCCATTTGCATCCCATAATACATATATATTTATTAAATTATTTTAATTTCAAATTTCCAATTTTTCCTTTCAACGGTGCACAAGTCATTCTAACCTTGGCTCGGTCAAAGGTCATAAGCTGGGCTGAATTCGAGTTCAATACCTTTATGGAGGGAGCATCCTTTGGCCAAAGGTCATTAGCCTAATAGTTTGCGGATGGCGGCCATCTTTGTGTCAAAATCGATTCCCCCTATTAATTCAAACACGGTGAAGCCGAATGGAACGAAATTTGGTACAGAGGTAGCACTAGCAAAGGGCACCTCAGTGTCATGCTTTATATCGCCGCCATTTTGACGGAAACGTAATGGTGGCCACACAAATGTTCAAAGCTTAAATCAAATTACGAATAAGCTAATCATCCGATCTCTACCAAATTTTGCAACAACATGCCTTTATAGAGGGAGCATCCTTTGACCAAACTAATAGGTCATTAGCCTAATATTTTGCGGGTGGCGGCCATCTTTGTGTGAAAATCGAATCCCCCTATCAATTCGAACACGGTGAGACCGTATGGAACGAAATTTGGTACAGAGGAAGCACTAGCAAAGAGCATCTCAGTGTCATGTTTTATATCACCGCCATCTTGACGGAAACGTAATCGCGGCCAACCAAATGTTAACAGCTAAAATGTAATTACGGCCAACCTAATAATCTAGTCTCTACCAAATTTTGCAACAACATATCTTTATGTGGGAAGCATATTCTGACCAAACTGCAAGATCATCAGCCCAATAGTTTGCAGATGGTGGCCAAGTATGTGTGCAAATCGATTCTCCCTATCAATTCAAACACGGTGAAACCGAATTGAACGAAATATGTACAGAGGTAGCACTAGCAAAGGGCACCTCAGTGTCATGTTTTCTATCGCCGCCATCTTGACGGAAACGGAATGACGGCCACCCAAATGTTGAAAGCTTAAATCAAATTACGACCATCCTAATAATTTGATCTCTACCAGATTTTGCAACATGCCTTTTGTGGAAAGCATCTTATGACTGACTACAAGGTCATCAGCCCAATAGTTTGCAAATAGCGGCCATGTATGTGTGCAAATCCATTCCCCATATCAATTCAAACACGGTGAAACCGAATTGAATGAAATTTTTTACAGAGGTAGCACTAGCAAAGGGCACCTCATATTCATGTTTAATATCCCTATAGCACGTTGTATTTCAACAAGCTACTACAACCGACATTCAATCATACTCCTTGAAAAGGACAAAGAGTTATAACAATACCCATGCATTTAGGAGAAAGTAGGCTATATGTTCTTTACTGAACATCTTGTTTCATACGAGATCCTGAGTCCCATTTTATTTATTTATTTATTTATTTATTTATTTATTTATTTATTTATTTATTTATTTATTTATTTATTTATTTATTTATTTATTTATTTATTTATTTATTTATTTATTTATTTATTTATTTATTGTTGTTGTTGATTCATTTACGGGCTTTGTGACATTGTGTTCATGTATCCCCTGTACTTGGGTGTGTGTGCGCAACTTTTCTGATCCCCCGTGTGTGTTATTGTTCTTGTTATGGCTGTATTAGGATTCATTATTTTCTAATATTTGTTACATACATACATACAGTGCACCTCTGCCCAGTCAATTGGGCAAGTTTGTGATGACCAACTGAAGATTCACAACTGAGAGTTTGTCCAGGCAACACTGAAAATATGACTTCAAAACTTAACATAGGATCACCGCAATCATCCGGCTTATTTTGACATTATTCCGTCATGTCTATTATTATGTAGATTATAAAAGATTCTTGTCTCTACCACTAATTGTACATTCATAACATTTCATTTCGAGATAATACCATATGATCTTTCAAAGAGATTAAAAAGTAATAATTGGATATTATAAAACAATAAGAAAGCATTCTGGTTTAAAAGTTTTAATGATACAAAAATATGATGAACGTCCCTCTAGACTTCAGCTTATAAAATATTTTAAGTAGCAAAGAGTACAGATTTGGAACGAACAAAGAACGTAAGCTGATTGCACTTTGATTAAATTTGAGGCAACTCATCGAAAAAAATGCATTCATTTTAATAGTTTCTGTGATGAATAATCGTTTAAACAAGATGTTCAGCAAAGAACATATAGCCTACTTTCTCCTAAATGTATGGGTATCTTTATGACTCTTTGTCCTCATCCCTAACGCAATCACCCCTACCACAATGTATTGTTTGTTTTCTTTTATATTGATAATAAGCCAGTAAGTGTCAAAATCAATATTATATACTTTATGATGATTGAATAACAAAACTACTAACTTATTGTAATGCATTCACGTCCGTTAATCTCTATATTAAGCCAGCCTGCAAAATTAAGAATCTTCCGCCCCAATCACAGTAGGTGGTGCTGCGACCTATCAGTGAATTAATCTTTATCTTGTACGCCTATGCACTGCCATCGTAATGTACTACGATGGCAGTGTTCTATGGGTGTTGAATGAGTAGGCAGTTTAAAGTAGCCAAGAGGGAGGCGATCCAGCTGGCAGTGTTTAAAGGTATTCGGAGCGCGATCGTGGCTTATAGTTGAACTACCAGTATTACAAAATTGCCATACTTCAGGAGGCCAGCTCAGGCATTTACACAGCGTTATGTTTGGAACAATATTACCCACATAACCCACAAGAGGACAGCACCGTACAGAGGCATTAAGAAGGCTGTGGTTAATGACAACGTGTATCTAGTTCTTCTATTCTCCTTTTCCTAATGGCTTCTGTTTATGTGCGATGCTGGGACTGTGATTTTATTAATATACGAGTGTATACTTTATCCTCTCCTTTGAGCTAAATGACATTTTATTCAGTATCTGTGGAAAAAGCTCGTGCACATCATTTGTAAAAGAATTCAAGAAAAAAAAACCTAACTGTAGCAGTACTCGATCCCCAGTCAACTGCGTGTCAGACTAACATGCTAGCCCAGAGCTAACCGTATCCATGACGTCAGGTGTTCTTAACTGACATATTAGATACAAACTGTTGGCAAATAATGACTTTAAATAAACGATTTCTTCACTGCAGTACATCTTCATTAAAGATCATTTCATACAAAGTTTATATTATTGTATCAGTACGGTATATCACATACAACATACTAAAACTACTGAAATATAAGACAGGCACATGAGGACAGCTGCCATCTTGTCGTGTGACACAAACGGCTCAGCTCTTTTAAACCACTCATACTGTATAATATTATAATATTAAATTATAATAAATAACGGATCACGACCTTCAGGATAGCTTAAACCCCCCTAGGCTCGATAATCGGAATTGGTGGGTCTTAAGCTATTTATTAAAATGGTTGCATAATTCACACGGCCGCCATCCTGAAATGGCATGGCCGATGACCTTGAATTTTGGGTGAAAGACGCGTCCTATATAAAGGTATGTTGTCACCAAATTTGGTAGAGATCGGATGATTAGTGTAGCCGTAATTAGATTTTACGTTTTGAACATTTGAGTGGCCGCCATTCTGTTTTGGTAAAGATGGCGGCGATATAAAGTATGACACTGAGATTTCCTTTACTAGTGCTACCTCTGTACCAAATTTCGTTCAATTCGGTTTCACCGTGTTCGAATTGATAGGGGGGGGACAGACATTCAGAGTACACACACTCACACACACACAGACACACACACACACACACACACACACATACACACACACACACACACAGACTCACACACATACACACACACAGACAGACACACTTTTTTCGCCCTGTGTTGATCTCATAAGTCTACTTTCATTTTTTGCAAAAATCGAAAGTAGGCTAAAAATACACCCCAGGGCATCACAATTTACGACCACGCGACCCCAGCTGACTCCGGCACTTATTTTAGTTTCCTTTTGTCATTCATATTCCCTTCCAACCCTGACGGTATTAGGTTGTCCGAAACCTAGGGTGTCTTTCATATTCCCGGCTTAACCTGCGAGAACTGGCGCATGGGTATTTTTGACCCGAGGCTTAAATAATGATCTATATTTTCGTTTTGGTCAGCCCTAATTTCCTGTCGTTTACTGTACCTTCGTCCCTACCCTTGAACTTCACCCTGCAAAAGAAACATGTCTATAACTTTTTTAACACTCAAGTTATTTCTGTATTATTTTCGGTCGGGTCAGATTTACCCATGGCGCCAGTTCTCGCCTGACAATTTTCGGCTTAAGATAGTCGGGACAATCTGAATAAAATAAGGGGGAAAAACAAAATATTATCATGCGGAACAATCACATATCTCACGTTCTTGTTGATCCAAGTTTAGGGTCTAGGGACACCTTTGTCATCAGCTCCTTTGTTCAAAAAATCGAGATGACTGTAATATCACCACCATCAAGGCCAATTAGGCTATACTCTTACGAAAATTATTGTCATTTTTCTGCAAGTTCAATTTGAAAAATATAAATAAACACCATTATACAGTGAAATTCTTTTGCTGGAGCAGGGTGGGCGGCCAGCTGCCGGGCGCGCGCACCTTCCGCCTGGCAACCGAGATCGGGTGGCAGGGTTGCACGAGGTGGAGGCGAGCTAACCAGGGTCATTAAAGTCATTAAGTCACTAAACTTTCATCAACGAGGGTGTGTAGTGTCAGCGCACAGATAAGTAGGTAACATAAACAACAGATTCTTGCAAGATTCTTGCAAAGAAGCACAGATGTTCTTTTTTATTTCTTGGGAATCTGGATGACCTCACGTCACCAGTTAAAAGTTAGAACTTATCTTATTACAGAAGATACTAAAAATGTTCTCCTTCAGCTGACAGACAGTAACTTTGGAAGTTACATCGTTACATTTTGTAGCTACTCCTGTTTCGCCCTGAGTGTCTACTGTAATTAATCGAAGCACGGACCTAAGACCGTTTGAAGACTAATTGTGGGGTGATTTAAAATACATAGTGTACAGTTCAATTACCCGTACGGTAGTGGAGCTGGAGAACAATATACGGCAGCAAATATCCTTGACAACAGAAGGGAATCACAATGTGTAAACGCAAATTTATTTACACGGTACAACGCCTGTCTGTCAGCTGAAGGGGAACACTCTCAGCATCTCCTGTGGATAGGTAAGTTCTTTAATCATGATTTGCTGGGGGAATTTACCATTAATTAATGTTCTTTATTACGGTTACCACCTGCGCTATCTGCGACCCGACCTCGGTAAACTGCCGAAAGGCGCGCGCGCCCGACAGCCGTCCGCCGTCCGCCGGCCCCACTCCAGCAAATGAATCACCCTGTATATTGCGAATAGTTGATAGGAAGACACCAAGTGTAAATTTACTTCATTACAATCCGTACGACTACGACAAAAGGGAAGCGACACACAATGGGTCAAAATGACCCGGTGCCTGTCTTCGTGTTATATTTTTTCACACCAGTTCTCAAGAGTTAATTTTCCCCCTGTCTTAACGGTAACATAATAGATCACGCTAGATGAAGCCGTTCATATGAGCCGAGTCAGGTGGTACAGTAGGTCATGTGATGAGAGAAATCACCTAAGGGTTTAATGAGTTCAGCTGTAGAGGGTAAAAGAACCAGAGGTAAAGGGAAGTGGTCGTTGGTAATATTCCGTGTTGAACGATTTCAAAGTGAAGGATATGAAAGTAGAGGAGGCCGCAGTGTGGATACGGGATCATGGAGTCGATTTGTTCGCAGACAGAGGCTTGCAGACTAGACTGGACGTTGAGGGCAAAAGAGCCTCAAATGAAAATGATTTGATGATTGAATTAGGGGCTTTCCGATTGGTTGGTTAGATCATTAGTTCATGGGCTGCGACAACGCGGTCATGTAGCCCCGCATACTTTGGGTGTGTGTATAATCTGTCTGATAACCGGTGTTAATTGTGATGACTGTATTAGTGTGTATCTGTTCTTTTAATTCAAGTAAGGCTTGCAAACAATACTTTCAAGTAGTTCCTACTTTCGCTACCAAATGCTACTGTCCACGACACCTAGCTGTGAACTTGGCTACTACTAGATGTCATCGCAACCAGCGCCTGGTGACGGACGTTGGAACTTAAGAGCATTAATCAAACCTAACCTACTAATTTTGCTTCACACAAGTTTAGTTAGTGGAAGGTTCTTTTACATACCATAAATCTATAACATGGGTCCGCTGTCTTTAATCTCCCCCCCCCCCCGAAGGAAGGCATACTGAGGGATTATTAATGTTCTTAAAATATTCCACGACTTCGGCAGGATTTGAACCAGCAACCTTGGGCATAGAAGCACAGCATGCTACCAACTACGTCACTAAAGCCACCAGGGGCTTTCCGACATCGTGCACATGGGAGTGTGTGTAGGATTTGTCTGATAATCTGTGTTTTTGTGATGGCTGTATTAGTGCGTGTATTTGTAATTGTGGTGAAGATTGGAAAGGAGATGGCCGTGGCCTTGAGTTAGGGAACAACTCAGCATTAACCTGGATTTGTTGTTTGAGTCTTCAGTCTTTTGACTGGTTTGATGCCGCACTCCATGCCTCCCTGTACTGAGCTAATCCTTTCATCTCTACATAGCTACCACACCCTATATCCGAGGCAATCTGTTTAACATATTCTAACCTTTGTCTACCCCTACAGTTCTTGTCCTCGACCCATCCTTCTATAACTAATCTTGCTATTCCTGGGTGTCTTAGTATGTGTCACACCAGCCTATCTCTTCTCTTCATTAGCAGTCGCCAGAAACATCTCCTCTCCCACTCGTCTTAATACCTCTTAATTTTTTACACTATCTACCAATCTGATCTTCATCATTCTCCTGTAACACCACATTTCAAATGCTTCTATTCTCCTCTTTTCTGCTGCGCTAACAGTCAAGTTTCACTTCCATAGAGCGCCACGCTCCAGGCAAAGGCTTTCAAATTGTTTTTCTAATACCTAGATCGATATTCGAAGTCAACAGATACCTTTTCTGTAAAAATGCTTTCCTTGCCTGAGCCAAACCTACTTTATATATCCTCTTTGCTTCGTCCATCACCGGTTATTGTGCTTCCTAAGAAAGAAAACTCTCCTACTTCCTTTAGCTTTTCACGTCAATAGTGGTTTCTGATTTCCTTTGGGTGTATTCCATTATTTTTGTTTTACATTAATTGATTTTCATCATGAATTATTTCGTCAAGACCTTTTAAAAACTCAGTGAAATCCTCCGGTGACGGCTACGATAACAATGTCATCAGCAAAATCTTCTTTAATTTCTTCTCTAATTTCTTTCGTCTGACAATGTGATTACAAAGAGACGAAGGGAATGATGAAATTATTGCAACACTTGCAATGCACAGAATTCGGTCTTGGTTGTTCCGGCAACAGAATTCAAGGGCTGGAGTAAGGAAGTAGTTACTACTCTTTACGAGTAATATAGCACAAACTTCAGCGTGCATTTTAACAAACTCGAGAAGGGGTGAAACGAAGCGCAAGAAACATGGAATCAATTTTAACAAAAGCTACAACATCAAAAGAAAAAGCAACCTCGTGATATCAAAGAACAAACTCGATCTTACATGGCTTCGTTGAACAACGCTGTTATCGGAGCTCATATTCCTTGGAGTTCCAAGAGTAGAAAAAATATATATCAGAAAGAAGGAAATATTGAAGGTAAATGGTAATCAGAAGAGCGCGGGGGTTGGAGAGCAACACTTGAAAATATGAAATCGCACCCTCGCAAGAAGACCGCCACAAGTCAAAAACCATAGTTCTGAGTTGATGAGCTTGAAAGTTTTTAAATTGTTGTAATTAATTTAAATGAATTGCTATTTTTTCAATATTTTGTAAGAAAAGCCCCTCATTTATTGGATTTTATTTCAAGCATACAAAGATTTAATTAAATGACTAAGAAGTGCCCCCCATTAAGCATAATTATCGAGTTGTGGCACTCTTTCGCCATGATCTAATGCAAGTTTGACGGTCTGTTTGCCATCTCGTGATGAATGCAGTACATTTGCATTGGTCTGTTGGCACAGGCTAGAGTAAAATGTAGCTTTCCACCGATGTCTCAGTCTCACTCATGGCTGTGATTATATGGAAGCTACTGAGGTATGAGTGGTGCTTAGTAATGACATTCAGGGCCCAGTCAGTGCCTGTGGATGCTGTGAAAGGTTCTACTCATAGGGTTAGTACTGCTTTGTTGTCTCAGTGAGGAAAGCAATGGGAAACTACCTCACTCCTCATCTTGCAAGCACGCCTCACTATAGCGCTGCCTTGGGCTTTTGTGGGTATCCACCCACATAACCTAACGGTGGTACTTTTTGAGAATTTAACCAGCCTTCGGGCTGACCACCTAACAGACAGGTATTTTTTCAATATTTTGTAGGAATGCCCCTCATTTATTGGAGTTTATTTGAAGCATAGCAAGATAAATTTTAATTACTTAGAAGTGGCCCATTAAGCATAATTATTGAGTTGTGGTAGCCTACTCTTTCGCCATGATCTAATGCAAGTGGCACTCTTTCACTACGGTATATCGCATGTTTTTCTCATTGAGTAGAAAACTGTTCATTTTAATACTGTCAAAGCACAAATTGTGGCGGTTTAGGAACAACAAACTGCATTTTATGGGCAGTGTGTATAATGAAAAATCCACAGCCTGCTTCCAGTCGACCGACCGGGTCAGGGAATGGAATGAATGAAGCCCCCATCTAGCGGCAAGGATATGAACTGTGCCGGCTTCCGAAGCCTGTCGCACTCCCCTGGGGCAATGATTAAATGAATGACAGAGGAAATGAAATGATAGTGGAGAGTGTTGCTGGAATGAAATTTCTGACAGGGAAAACTGGAGTACCCGGTGAAAAACCTGTCTGCTTCCGCATTTTCCAGAACAAATTACACATGGAGTGACCGAGATTTGAACTACGGACCCAGCGGTGAGAGGCCGGCGTGCTGCCGCCTAAGCCACGGAGGCAGTGTATAATAGTCAAATATAAATTTAGACTTGGGAATTGGACACAGTACCTATTCCAAATCATATAAAACTCAAAGTCTACAATTTTTGACTTGTGGCAGGCTTCTCTCAGAGGTACGAAATATTAGAAGCGAATTTACAGTGTTGCCTAAGTAATCTATCAAGGCGAGTGTGTGTAGAAGTGTAACAGTTCCTTACAATAGGTCCACGGCTAATTTCTCTCCAGAATCTCTTCTCTGTCTCGGCATTTGCCCGGTGGTGAAAATGAAAAACCACAAAAAAACATTATCAAGACATCCAGCGGTCTTGGCAGCCACCGTGACCGGTAAAAGTTAAAATTTGTTCATATTAGAAACCTTCCTCGAGAAGTCGATGACGTGGTTCTCGAGATTACCCGTTACATCCTAGAATTGGGGAATCATGAGGCTCATTTTCTTTGTATCTTGGTTACCCCAAACACTCTATATTGCCCTATCTACAGCTTGGAATATTTATCTCAACGATAGGTTATCATTCCACAGCCTCTTCACATTTGTACATGATTATACCCATTCTGACAAATTCATCTTAACATAACATCCACATCAATGTTCCTTCTTCAAGCTGGTTTTATATCAATATTTCTTTCTTTCGCATCATCATATACAGTATATATTATTTTAGTAGTATAGATCCCTCCTGCGACGCTCGTAAAAAATGAGCATTCAAATGAATGAGAATATACATTAGCAGTGACAAATTGCACTCTAATTTCATAAATATCTATAATTTCTTTAAAAAATGACTCTTAAGAAAATGTACGAAGTGTGCGATTTTCAGATACTGTTACTGTAGGAAAATACGCTCCATTATTGCTGTCCACTTCACATTTGGCCACTGTGATGCCTGTTTCATGTCATTTTAACATTCTGAGGTCTTTCCTTCATCATTTCGCATGGATTTCAGAATCAGTAAATCAAAGGAATGAGTAATCAAATCGTATAATTTCATAAATAACGAATAACCAGTGAGTGTTACAGCAACCTTTCTCCTTAAGTCTCTCATTATAAACCTATTGGGGAAAGTGTGGATTATGAACATGCGAGATCTCTCGCACGGGTCTGCTAGTTTCACATCATTTTAGCCTACTTTTCACATTTTGCAAAAATGAGCAAAAAGTAGACTTATGAGATCGATCTGGGCAAAAGTGTGTTTGTCTGTCTGTCTGTCCATCTGTCTGACTGTATGTGTGCCCCCCCGCCCCCCGATCAACTCCTAAACGGCTGCAACAATCGAAACAAAATTTGGTTTGAGTAAAGAACTATACCGAAATATCGCAATGCCGTATTCGAAAATGATGTCAGTGCTACCAACAACTGAAACATTTTAATTGAAATTTGAGCTCCATGTTGGATATCTTGGAAGGTATGCATGGGAGCTATTTCAAAATTGACACACGTATGGATAATAATATTTCAGTTTAATTTCCAGGAGGCCAGTCATGGTAGTGATGGCAAAATGTTTCTAAGCCTGCTGACTGGTCCAATTTTTAAATGCATATAACTTCTACACTATCAATTGTAATTGAACCAAATTTCGTATGTATTAAGTGTACATAAACAGATATGACTGAGCGTATTCTTAAGAGCCAGCAGGGCTGCCAACAGTTAATGAATACTCTCAATTTCTTTTATCAAAATACCAGTATATCAGAAAGGATGCAAGCAGACCGCTTTAAACTATGCACCCGTATAGTACTTGGCATGCTATATTAATTTGGAGTAATTAATATACGTCAGAGCTACCAACATGATTCTAAGCCTGCTGATAAGTCCAACTTTAAATACATGTAACTTCTATATTATCATTTGTATTTCAACCAAATTTCGTATGTGCTATGTGTATCATAACAGGTATGACTATGCGTCTTCTTAAGAGCAACCAGGGCTGCTAACTGTTAATAAATGCTGTCACTAGTTTTGTTACCCTAATACAGTATCAATATATAAGAAGGTATGCAAGCCAATAGCTCTATACATTGCCCACGTATAGTACCTGGCATTCTAGATTAATTTGGAGTGACTAATTTACGTCAGTGCTGCCAACGTGAGTCTAAGCCTGCGGATAGGTCCAATTTAAAATGCATGTAACATCTATACTTACTAATGGATTTCATTCAAAATTGGCATAACAATAGATAATATTATTTCGGATTATTTCCGACCAACACATGCATGACATTGTTGCCAACATGATTTTACGCGCGCTGTTAGATCCAATGTCTAACTGCATGTAACATCCATGCTATCCAATGTACTTCAACAAAAATTTGTATTTTGCACCGGTACCTTAAGAGAAGTAACTAAGAATATATTCAGTCACCAGAGCTGCCAACTGTAGTGCTCTATTAGGCACCATTATGTCAGATATACTGTGAAGAAAATCCACAGCCTGCTTCCAGTCTCCGACCGGGCCAGGAATGGAATGAATGAAGCCCCCATCTAGCGGCGAGGATATGAACTGTGCCGGCTGCCGAGGCCTGACGCACTCCTCTGGGACAATGATTAAATGAATGACAGATGAAATGAAATGATAGTGGAGAGTGTTGCTGGAATGAAATTTTGACAGGGAAAACCGGAGTACCCGGAGAAAAACCTGTCTGTCCCCGTTTTGTCCAGCACAGATCTCACATGGAGTGACCGGGATTTGAACCACGGACCCAGCGGTGAGAGGCCGGCGTGCTGCCGCCTAAGCCACGGAGGCTCAGATATACTGTATTTTGAACTAATTAGAAATTTCAATATTATCAACTTAATTTCGTCATTATTCTAGATAGATCCATTTAGATTAATCATTGGGATGAATCTTACATTTTAAGAAAAGTAGGCTCATTAGTTCGTCACGGAACTTCCTGTTGTAACATATATGGTTTTTAAAAATTGTAGTGTATGTGTTTTTTAGCTTTTAGACGATGAATGTTTTAGAAATAATTTTGAGGACAACCTTCTTTTATGGTAAAATTGTTCTTCTTCTTCTTCTTCTCCTTCTTCTTCTTCTTCTTCTTCTTCGATTTTGGCCTACTGCGGACCACGGAAAACAACTGATTTGTTGGTTAGTCTTTTTTTCTTCTCCCAAAATTTCTTCATCCTTTCGCTGTGGTTCCTCCTCCTCTCATCTGACCAGGTGTGTTTGGCCCTTTTACATTGCTTTTCCTGGAACCCCTTGAATTTATCAATCTTAGCTCGGAACACATCTCTATTCCAAATGTCTTCTGGATTTATCCCCACTTCCTCCATGTCTTTTCTCGTTTCCTCTATCCATAATGTAGTTGCCTTGATCTTGGTGATGTAGTTAAAGATTCTCTTCGTTAGTCGACTCTCGCTCATTCTCATGAAGTGTCCATAAAACTTTAATCTCCTGTTACGGATGGTGTCTGTGATTTTCTCTGCCTGTCTGTAGAGAACTTCATTTCTCCTCTTCCTCCATGTACCATCTTTTTGTTTTTCAGGTCCTAGGATCTTTCTCAAGATTTTCCTTTCCTTCTTCTCTAAATCCTTGATTTCCCCTTTCTTATTCAATATCAAGCATTCTGAGCTATAGAGTCCCTCTGGCTTGACAACCGTGGTATAGTGTCTTATCTTTGCCCTGTAGGATATAGTTCTCTTGTTGTATCTATTTTGTACTAATTTATAGGCTAGCTCCATCTTTCTAGCTCTTCCTCTATTTGCTTCTTTATCAAGTCCATTCGGCTGGATCCATTCTCCAAGATATTTAAATTTATCAGCTCTCTTGATTTTCCCATATCTTGTTTCCAGATGATTTTCTTTATTGTGTTTGTACTCCATGTACTCTGTTTTTTCGTATGAGATCCTGAGTCCAGTCTTCTCAGCTATTTCATGTAATTTTTCAAGCATTATTCGAGCTTCGTCTTTTCCTTTGGCTAGCAATGCCATGTCATCAGCAAATGCTAAGCAATCCACCTTTACACCTTGCTTTTTTGTTCCTAAACAGATTTGCTTTTCTATTTATATTATTATTTGCGCTAAGGATGGCCACAATGTGGTATATTATAAAGTACATACAGTATTAATATTGACTTACCGTTTAAAATCTTCAGGACTTATTATACTTCGTCAAAATAGAACAGGGTTAACATGGTCATTTTCATGTCACATTAGAAATAATAATAATAATAATAATAATAATGAAAATGAAAATCCACAGCCTGCTTCCAGTCTCCGACCGGGTCAGGAATGGAATGAATGAAGCCCCCATCTAGCGGCGAGGATAGGAACTGTGCCGGCTGCCGAGACCTGACGCACTCCTCTGGGGCAATGATTAAATGAATGACAGATGAAATGAAATGATAGTGGAGAGTGCTGCTGGAATGAAATTTTGACAGGGAAAACCGGAGTACCCGGAGAAAAACCTGTCTGCCTCCGTTTTGTCCAGCACAGATCTCACATGGAGTGACCGGGATTTGAACCACGGACCCAGCGGTGAGAGGCCGGCGTGCTGCCGCCTCAGCCACGGAGGCTAATAATAATAATAATAATAATAATAATATCGTATGGCCTGGGGTGCCGTGAGCAAGATTTGTTATTTGACACCCAGAGGGCTGCATGTCGAATTTCGTTGTTCCTTGGAACCCTATGAAAGTCAAGGAGGTTAGATATCCAAGCTCCTTGACACTATAGCGCTTTCTAGTAGAGAAATGAGGAACTTTTTGCTGTCGGAAAATCCCGAGATTAATTTTGTCATTATGTACACGGCCTACTGAGTTCAAATGGGTTCTTTAACATGCCAACAACGTATGACATGCGTGTCGTGATTTTTGTCGCCTTTCAAAAATCACTTACCACAGCCAGGAGCGAACCTGCAAGCTTGAGGTTGGTAGTCCGACACGTTAACCACTCACCCACCGTGGTAAGCTACATTAGAAATGAGAATGTTAATGTGTATTAGTGGAGTGATAAGAGACGATGGAATAAGGAATTATTATATCAGAGGAGTGGTGAAAGAGGGACCACCCATAGGAAAGATGGTTCCTCTCATGAGAGGAGGACTACGTGGGAAAAAGAGCTGGGAATATAGAAATTGAGCAGAGGAAATGCAGAAATTCAAACAGTCACTAAATTTAAATGTGTGTGTTCAATAATAGATGCTGTGAGAACAAGTTCATCTGAAATTGAGAAAAGAATAAGTGAGGCTAGAAGAAAAATTAGAGCATTACATTCCGTTTTATGGAGCAGAAATATTTTAAACAACACTAATAAACTTATATACAGTTCATTGGCACAAAGTACTTTGTTATGGAGCAGAAACTTGGACGTTAAACAGACAGCAAGCCCACAAATGATTAGTAACAGAGATGAATTATTGGAGGAGGGCGGCAAGAAAACCAAGATTGGATAAAATTAGAAATGCGAGAGTCAGAGAAATTATGCAGGTAAAAGAAAATGTACTCGAAGTGGTTGAAGAAAGAAGAGATGTGAAAAGGATGCAGAGTAGTAGAATTCCAAATGTAATTTTACATTGGCAAGCTGAAGGCAAACGGACATGGGGTAAACCAAGAGAACAATGGATGGATGGTGTAAAGAGAAGCTTGGCTGCCAGAGGCTTAGCCGAGGAAGATGCTGGAGACCGAAATTTGTGGAGGAGTAGAGTTTCTTTGAGTTAAAAAAGTGACAGTCAGTCTGAAAGACTAGGCTTTTTATCATTTTAAATGCTACAAGTGCTGAAAAATGCTAGAAAGGCTGGAGGTTTCTCGCTTCGCTCGAAGCCAAAGACTCTTGACATGTTAGAAAATTATCTGCATAATACTTATTTTGTTTCAAATTACTCGCGAACGGCAAGTTCAAACCAAGGGCAAAGCAAGGTCAAGCAAGCGGGATGCCGTCACGCTCACCAAAGCGCGTGGGGACGTGCCCCTTCCATCCAGTCTAAAAACACTTATAGTGGGCGATGTATTGAAGATAGAGATATGCTCTCGCAGACCTTTTTGTAGAACTTTTCATGCTGACCAATTCTTACGCTCATAGTATATTGATAATTTTAACGGTTTGCCCAGCGTAAGCTTAAGAAGCGCACGGACGCCAAGTTTGTTTTGGACTTTATCACTGAAATCGTTATTGCTTGGCTTCCTTTGATCATACATAAATTATTTTCTACAGAACATTTCCTCGAGATATCCTTTACAGAATGGTGAAAACCGCATCAAAATCCATCCAGTGGTTCTCGAGATAACCCGTGACATCCAAGAATCGGGGATTTTTGTCTTATACTAACGAAGTAGAGATTGTCGGGGAACACATGCACCAAGCAGTACTATGACGTCACACACCTCAGTGCATCTGGGTACATTTCGTCCCGTCACCGTAACGTAACGCCAGACCCCAGCGCACAGTGGGTCAAAATCGAAATCTATGAGGACAAAATTATTTATTTTCATAATTAAAAAATAAAAATTAATTACTTCTACAGCATTCTCATATAATTGCCGCTCACTATTCTGGGATATAAACGCATCTTAGTGTAAATCTGTCACCACTGTTCGAGCAGTTTGAATTGGAGGGTGAATGTAAGTGGCTGTGGTTTGGTTGTCTTTGTGGTTAGTATGATGCTTTAAGATGGAACATACAGCTGAAGGTATGATCTTTGTAACGTGTTTCAGTTATTAAAGGGCGTAATTGTTACGTAATTTTAGCTATATTTGCATTATATAATATTTAACTATTATTTTTAAAATTATATTTTCACTTAGATTTTTAGTATGTCGCGTCACTCTTCGTCACTTTCTACTTAATGTTAAAATGTAGATAAAGTCCTGTAGTTTACGCCTGTTATAATATTTATTGCATCTTTTTGCAACTTACTTAGTTATTTTACGTTTTAAAAGATATCGCGCATCCAGTTCTCACACGTTTACAACTGTTTGAGGCACTGGGTTCGACGTTTATGTCAAAAGAGAAACTTGGTGACTTTGTTAAAAGTAAATTAGGGGTAGAAAATTGTTCTGAACAGATAACTGAATGCTCTATCCAACTCCTAGTCATAGACAATTTCTTGCATGTGTAGACGTAGCTTAAAAAGGTCTTAACTGATGTTTATTATGAAGTAAACCAATTACATACGTTGCTTTCACTCTAAATTCATGATTAAAACGTAAAAATAATTTTGTCCCCCTAGATTTCGATTTGACCCACTGTGCAGCGTAACGACGAAGTCGACAAGATCATTTAAAAATTTTATTATTTATTTAAAATGATAAAACTCGAGAGAGAAAGATGGAAGTGGCAGAATTGAGATTGTTAAGGTGGATGAGTGGAGTGAAAAGAGAGGTTAGAATAGGGAATTTTTACATCAGAAGAGTAGTGAAAGAGTTGCCTATAGGAAAGAAGGTCCACGAGAGTATGTGCTGAGAAGAGAGGAGGACTACGTTGGGGAAAAGAGTTGGGAATGTGGAAATTGAGGAGAGGATGGCCAATTAGGGGCAAATACAAGGCCGGATGAACTGGAAACGGACGTCAAGTGTATTGTGCGATATAAGGATAAACATGAGGACTAAAGGAATGATGTATAAGTCAGTAGTGAGATCTTCAATGATTTATGGGCACCAACTAGGGCGCATTGTAAGGCAATGGATGTAGCTGAAATTAAAATGTTAAGAAGAATTTGTGGCGTCACCAGATCCGATAGGATTAGCAATGAGAGACTAAGAGGCAGTGTTAAAGTGACGGAGATATCAAAGAAGGTCCAAGAGAGAAAACTACAGTGGTATGGACATGTCATGAGAACGGAGGACACTTATGCTGCAAGGGAATGACAGTAATGGTAGTGTAAGGTGACAGAGGAATGGGTAGACCAAGATGAAGATGGAGGGACTGTATACGAGATGACTTGAGGGAGAAACATCTAAGGGAAGAGGGGGTATGGGACCGAGGGAAATGGAGAAGACTTGCCAGGAACGTCGACCCCACTTGATTGGGAAAAGACGAAGGAAAAGAAGAAGACAAGGTTACAGGGGTCTTCAGAGAAAAAAAATAGGGTGGAAGCATGGGACAAGCATTTATGGAAGATAAGAATCCGGCAAAGTAACGCTGACCCTACGTCACGTGAGAAATGGCGGAGATAAGGAAGGTTCGATTAGAAGAAGTGGCGTAGTTGGTAGCATGCTGAGCTTCTATGCCCAAGGTCACGGGTTCAAACCCGGCGGAAGTCGAAGGATTTTTAAGAGCGTTAAAAATCCCTCAGTATGCCTTCCTTCGGAGGGGATGTAAGGCCGGTGGTCCCATGTCATAGATTTTTGGCATGATAAAGAACCTTCCACTAATTACACTTCTGTGAAGCTAAATTATAGGTTAGATTTGACTAACGCTCTTATTGTAAGGTTCCCACGTTCGTCGCTAGGAGCTGACTGTGGTGGCATCTAGTAACCAAGTTCAGAACTAGTTGGTCGTTGACGGTGGCGTTTGGTAGCAAAAGTTGGAACTACTTGAAAATCGAAAGTCTGCAGTCCTTACTTGATTTAAAAACAGATAACACACACTAATACAGCCTTCACAATTAACACCGGTTATCAGACAGATTCTATACACACACCCAAAGTACACGGGTCTACATGACCACGTTGTTGCAGCCCCTAAATTGAGGAACCAACCAACCAACCAATCAGTCTTCATGACAGCCAGGTGGCTAACGTTCTGCAACTGTCATTTGTTCTGGTATGACGAGGACCTTGGCTTTCCAAAGCCGTACTCTCGCTGTAGTAGGTGATCCAGTTAGTTCCTCAGTCGTCCGTGGGAAGCTTTTCCTTGACTGGCGCATGGGTATTTTTGACCCGAGGTTTAATTAATCCTCCCTATATTATTCTGCTAAGGTCCCATTAACACCAACCTACACATATGGGGTAACTACAGGTTCCGCATAATCCGATGTGTGACCGAAACGCACTCACTTCCTCTTTAAATGCCTCACAATTAAATAAATACCTTAAAAATGTACATTTACAACGAGAGCACCGAAACCTTGTGAGCCTGCCCCTAGAGCGCAGGGCAGCGCGAACTACTTCCCTACTACCCCATAAACCTACATTCACGTTGCGAAAGCTCGCACGCACTCACTAGTGCTCTATATTTTCCTTTTGGTCAGCCCTTACTTCCTGTCACTTACTGTACCTTCCATCCTAGCCTTGAACTTTACCCTGCAAAAGAAACATGTCCATAGCTTGTTGAACACTCAAGTTATTTTTATATTATTTACGGTCGGGTCAGATTTACCCATGGCGCCAGTCCTCGAGTGGCAATTTTCGGCTTACGTTAGTCGGGACAATCTGTAAAACATAAAGGGGAAAATCCAATTTCTTTTTGGTGCCGCACAATCACATAGCTCACGTTCTTGTTCATTCATGTTTCAGGTCTATGGACACCTTCGTCATCAGCTCCTTTGTTCAAAAATATTAAGGTGACTGCTTTGCTGCCACACTTCTTCTTCTTTCCTAGCGTGTATCTCGCGATGGTGCAGGGTCCACTTGTTTGATTGCTGTTCGCCACTTCTTCCTGTCAAGGGCATCTTCAGATTTAAGTCCACACATCACTAAGGCTTCCATGATTCTGTCCAGCCATCTTTTCTTTGGACGTCCACGGGGTCGATTTCCTCCTGGATCGTATTGGAGAGCTGTTCTTGCCACATAGATCTCACCACTTCTAGTGACATGCCCATACCACCGAAGCCGTGTTTCTCTTATTTTATCGGTAATGGCTGCAACTCCCACCTGTTTCCGGATATGTTCATTCCTGACACTATCAACACCCATGGATCAACGTAACATTTTCATCTCCATTCCAGGTAGGGCTTGTTCATGCTTGGTTTAAGCTGACCAACATTCTGTGCCGCAAAGTGCCACTGGTCGTATCATGGACTTGTTAACTTTCCCTTTCAAAGGGATAGGTACTTTCTTATCGCACAGCACTCCTGTGACTTGACGCCACTTCATCCACGCAGTGCTAACTCGTGCTCGAGCATCGAGAAGCGTTTCGCTGACGCTATCAAGGCCAATTGGACTCATACGAAAATTATTGCCAATGTTCTGCATGTTAAATTTGAAAAATATAAATAAACCTCATTTTATATTGGGAATAGTTCATAGGAAGGCACCAGGTGTAAAATTACTTCATTAAATTCCGTACGACTACCACAAAAAGGGTGCGACACTCTAGGGGTCAAAATGACCCGGGGCCAGTCCTCGTGTTATACTTTTTCACGGCTGTTCTCAAGGGTTAATTCCTACAGCTATATTGCACAGTAGTTGAAGATATTCTTTGAAAATGAATTCATATCTCAATAATTTAAACTGGGATGTAATTGAGGATAATCACTGCTGCCTGTGATGTCTGTTATATGCTCCAGTGAGCTGGGAGATGTTTCAACCAAGCTCATTGCTTTAATTAATCAGCGTTGTGGGAAACGCATTAGTTGAAATTAACTGGGCTGGAGAATCGCACAACGTAATACCCGTGGGACTTAACCACTTTCAGGATCCATGAGAGAGTTGGAATACAAGTATTCCCCAGTTTAGTTTTTGTGAATACCTGGAGGTAGTGTAATGTTAAAGTGATGTGTTACTTTCGCATATATTCCTCACTTATAATAATAATAATAATAATAATAATAATAATAATAATAATATAGAACATTATGCAACGAGTCTATAATGGCAATAATTAAGACACGAGTCTATTTATAAAACGAGCGTATGCAAGTTTTATAGTTTCCATACGAGTGTCTTAATTACCATTATAGGCGAGTTGCATACGACTGTTTATGTTCGACGATAATTATTATAACTATTTTATGTTCGAACATAAATATTCATAAATATCTGTCGAGATTTCGCCAGTTTTTTGTACTGAAGAGAGCGCATGGAACACAGAGAATACTTTGTATTTCACCATGGCCTCCTCGATTATCCCACTATGACACTAGGCCACGCAGTAGAACTTAAATTAGAAAGCCTTGGAACTCAGCTCAGGTGCGATGCTATCCTTACCTAATTAGTCAAACAACAGTTTCTTGAGCTTTGATTGGTGGGAGAAACTGTCCCATATTGAACCTCATTATAGTACAGCTTTTTGACATATACTATTTACATTTCGACATCGTCGAACATAAATAATAATACTCGTGAGAATTAACCACTTTGAGAAATATAGGATCCGTGAGATATTTGGAATACAAGTCTTCGTCAATTTAATTATTGTGAACACATGGAACTAGTTCGTTTTCAAAGTGTTGTGCTACCTTCGCATGTATTCCTGACTCATAATAATAGTAATAATTATTACTATATTTTGGACCAGTCTGTACAGGGGGAGTCTGAATGAAAAGAAAATCCCAAGACTTATCTCAGAATATCTCAGAAACATTAAGGAAAATACGATTGAAGTTTTACGGGCATATCCTCAGGATGGGCAATCAGAGACTGACCGAAAGGATTATTAACCTTGCCCTGTCACTGAAAGTTAAAAACACCTGACTACTTGAAGTTGGAAAAGATCTTCAGGAAATAGTTATCACAGATGACATTGTACTAGACAGAGCTATGTTCAGAGAATTAGTCAATAATCATCGCTTTGCAGACCATCCAAGCACAATCACCAACAAAATCCTTCAGTATGCCTTCCCCTCATAGATTTATGGCATGTTAAGGAACCTTCCACTAATTACACCTGTGTGAAGCTAAATTGGATAGATTAAGAATGTTAACAGCGCTCTTAGGTTCCTACGTTCGTTGCCAAGAGCCGACTGCGGTGGTGTCTAGTAGCTAAATTCTGAACTATGCCTAGCAGTCGTTGACGGTGGCGTTTGGCGGCAAAAGTAGGAACTATTTGAAAAATTCTAAGTTGCAGTCCTTACTTAAATAAAAAATAGATACACAAACTAATACAGCCATCACAATTAATACCGGTTATCAGACAGATTCTACACACACCCAAAGTACACGGGGCTACATGACCGCGTTGTCGCAGCCCCTAAACTGAGGAACCAATCAACCAACTATCACCAACAAAACCTGGTCAGATGATCGCAAGAAAAGCCAAAGCGAGAAGATGAAGAGATTATGGGACAAGAGAAAGGCAATGCCACCAGCTAAATAAGTTCAATCGCGCTCCTTAGTCGGGCATGACGAAGAAAGAATAATAATAATAAAAATAATAATAATAATAATGTGAATTAACCAGTTTCAAAAATAAAGGATACGTGAGAGGGTTGGAATAGGAGTTGTGATTCTTGAAAGGTTGGCGGACTTTGATGTAAGTCAAAACATAAGTAGACTATTTCCATGAGGTTGTGGCTCCTAAAATATTGCGAACTGTTGATGTTTCAGAGGGCCATGACTCATAAAATGTTGGGAACTGTTAATGTCCTAGAAGGCCGTGGCTCATAAAATGTTGGGAACAGTTGGTGTTCAGGAGGGCCATGACTCATAAAATGTTGGGAACAGTTGATGTTCTAGAGGGCCATGACTCATGAAATGTTTGGAACTGTTAATGTCCTAGAAGGCCGTGACTCATAAAATGTTGGGAACAGTTGATGTTCTAGAGGGCCATGACTCATAAAATGTTGGGAACAGTTGATGTTCTGGAGGGCCATGACTCATAAAATGTTGGGAACAGTTGATGTTTCAGAGGGCCATGACTCATGAAATGTTTGGAACTGTTGATGTCCTAGAAGGCCGTGACTCATAAAATGTTGGGAACTGTTGATGTTTCGATTACGTGCCGAGTGCGACCGTGTCGGATGCGACCCAGTACAAATCGTGGCTGTAGTGACCCTGCTAGTAGCTTACAGTGCCCCATGCGACCTATTGTTCGAGAGAAGAAATAAGATACGAGCCTTACAGTAGTCGCATATGATGTGTAACATCTGACATGTTATCCTACTCGTATACTACACAGCTTGGACATTCTTAAAATGTTAATTTACACTCCATTTTCATACTGGTACTATAATGAATGTATAGATTGAATTGGAGATATGCTACTGTCACATTTGTGGAGCAGCGGTCAAGCTGTTAGTCTCTCACCAAGGTAGACCGGGTTTGAATCCCGGTCAATACATGTGAGATTTTCAAATTGAAATGCCATGTCCTGTGGTTCGCATTCCACGTAAAAGGGAGGTACCGTGGATCATTATCGTGAGATTAACGGACACGCAAATCTACAAGCTTCCTTTCTTCCTTTTATAATTAATAATTCATAATAACAAAGTGACACACAACATCAACAGTACTCTCAAATACTGTGAGCACATTCCTCAGTAAGTATAACATTCATTATTCTCAAGGCTCTCATACAGTTCGTCGTAAACAATGAAAACATGGCTTCCTACAATCATGAAATGACCTAGTTTCACATATGATGAAAATACAGCTTTTATTCCACTCATATAACAACATTCTGTTATGCATTTAATATTTGACTACTCACCCACAGCTTGACAATAATGCCACTTACTTAAATGTCATTTGTCGTCTTTGTCCTATCCCATGAGATATTCAACCTTGAACGTGAAGCTTCATAAACTGCTCAAGCCAAATGAAAGTCGGTGAAACATTTGCCACTGTGCTCGTCAAACCAGTGCCTGATAAATGCACTGCCTACTGTATTGCCATAACATTCTCGCGCTACAGAGCACACACTGCCTTGTTTCCAATACACACATTTTTAATTGTACATCCAGTTGGCAGTGCGTCTTCACTTCCGTCCAATCCACTTCCGTTCGATCCACTTCCGCCCGATTCACTTCCGTCCCCAATTTTCAAAATCACTCCCACAAAACTATCCAGCAACCGAGCGGAAAGATGTTACACATCAATAACGACGCGTAACCTAACCTAATCGGAATTTTAGCAGAGACAGATGTGTTAGAAATTCACAGATTTCACCGATGCATCAGTGCTTGGGTCGCTAGTGGCACAGTGGCAAATTGGTGGGTCGCTTGCGGCACGGGTCATAACCGGCACGGCACCGATGTTTCAGAGGTCCATGACTCATAAAATGTTGGGAACTCTTGCTGTTCTAGAGGGCTGTGACTCATAAAATTTTGGGAACTGTTGATGATCTTGGGAGCTATGACTCAGAAAAAGGTTGGAAGCAGTTGCATTTGAGAGAGGGCATGAGCTCTTTCTGGAACAACTACTACTTGTTATTATAGCGGTTCAATTGTAGGGGTGGCGCATTAACCCTTTATAGGGCAAAACTAATTGTTACTTTTATGTATTTCTATATTTTAATTCATTTTAATTGTTATAATTATAAATAATATTATATTTTGTTTCTCTAATTTTAATGTTTATATATTTATTTTTCATTTTCAATTTATGTTTTTATAGATTTAATTTTGATATTTTTATTGATTTAATTAATGAACCAATTTCAAATTAAATCACTCACGAAGCTCTCTTTGGGTATCGCTATGAGATTATTCCACGTGAAAATAGCGCCATCGCCACATACGTGATAGAAATCATCCGGGAGAAACTGACCCTGGCAGACTTGAGGACGCTCGAAGCAGTGAAGTCACGTTTCCTAAAAGAAATCCTGGGATTATCAAAATATGCAAAATCTAGACTACATTGTGTACGAACTTGCCAGGGAGAACTTCTTCATTGAGGACCTATGGACGAAGAGAAAAATACAATCTACATACGTCTGGAAAAGACTACAGCATGAGAGAGTGAAGAAGAGAAATGAAATCTGGCTCGAATTTTACATAATGGAAACCATGACGAATCGAGTATCGACTGACACCACTCAAGACCTACGACACTTCGTTAATTCGATGGCGGTACATGGGTACCACCATAAACTGTGCGTCACCGAGTACTTTCATGACATAGACGTATCCTGTATTTGTAAATTATGTGGTAAACAATGTAATCGGTACCACGTAATCACATGTAAGAACCGGGGACCTTTCCATTGTGATATTTGGTGAAGGTGGAAGGTGAAAACACTAATGTACCTGGGGTATATTCAAATGTATTAACCCTATGCACAATTTGTGCGCTGTATTTTCAGTAAATTGATTTTTACAATTATGTTCATATTTTTTTATAGATATGTTTAAACTATTATTTAAATGTTTAGATTTCTTTTATTATTGTAATTTGTTTACGCAGAGCCAAGGAGCTATGTCCTAGCTGCCGCGGGAGCGTCTAATGACTTCCGCATCACCGTAGGTGTCCACCATGGCTCCGCCTTATCACCACTGCTGTTCATTCTTGTGATGGACACTGTAACGTCAGACCTGCACCAGCCGCTATCATGGACACTTCTCTATGCAGATGACGTCATGTTGGCTGCTGAGACGAAGCTTGATCTCCAACGTCAAACACAATCGACTTGCGCAGTATGGTCTGCGCCTCAACAAGAAGAAGACAGGATACATGACATCCGATACACAAGAAGTGGGCACCGTTACTGTTGACGGTGAAGATTTACCACGTGTAGCGAAATTTAAGTATCTTGGTTCCACTATCTCTGATGATGGGCGACTTACTGACGAGGTCAACACAAGGATACACGCAGCCTGGAGGAAGTGGCGAATGACAACTGGCGTCTCCTGTGACCGTAAGATGAATGACCATCTGAAATCTAAGATCTACCGGACTGTCATTCGTCCTGTCGCTCCCTACGGCACGGAGTGCTGGCCATCTACTGCTCGGTTCCAAGCT
Source organism: Meconema thalassinum (assembly GCA_946902985.2). Lineage (NCBI taxonomy): Eukaryota > Metazoa > Arthropoda > Insecta > Orthoptera > Tettigoniidae > Meconema > Meconema thalassinum. The sequence continues at coordinate 103,123,247 of OX336397.1, read as the reverse complement.
CTGTGAACTTGCGGGATGAAGCGCAGAGGCAGGGTAAGCGCAGGCGAGAATTGAGAAGCCTGTCGACAGCCCGCTGTGTTATCTGACATTCTCGTTTATTCCAATACTGCTAACATGGGTCTTTTCTGGAACCAGTGTGGCGTTGGGAATGAATCACTGAGTCACCGACTAATGTATTTGCTTCTGTTACTACGCAAGGACCGAGAAACCGCATCACTCATCACCACCACTATTATAGTCTGCGATGCACATTCCACTCAGGTCCACGCAGCTTAGACTCGAGCAGTACTAAGGAAGCAGAACGTCGCCTATGTGTCATGGAGACGAAGATGCTTAGATGGTCAGCAGGTTTCACTAGGCTGGATCATATTTCAAATGATGCCATCAGAAATCGGTTTGGTGTTGCTCCAATCGGGAAAAAAAATGCAGGAAAACCGTCTGAGATGGTTTGGACATGTGCTGCGCGCAGAGGGCGACACAATGACAAAAGCAGCTTACACACTGGATGTGGCTGGAAAGAGGCCCAGAGGGCGACCAAGGCAACGGTGGGCCGATACACTGCACAATGATCTAAAGGCTGTCAGTCTTCATCCAGACATGGCCCATGACCGAGGGAAATGGAGACTACGATCCCACATAGCGGACCCTGCCACAAGGTGGGACAAACGCTAATGAAAAAGAAGAAGAAGAATATTTTTGTGATTTTTGTTTTTATATTGTTATTTTATTTTTACACTTAAATTGTTAATGTTTTTAGTTTTACTCTTCTTAAAATTTTATCCAACACATTACGTCAAGTAGATACGTATACAATATTTGATTTTTAGAAATACTAGCACTTTGACATGAAAATTCTCCGACATTTAGCTGAAAGATTCAACTATCATCATCTTTGAAAGCGTAAACTGTCCTTATGGCAGGTGGTTAATATAAGAGACCACTATCCCATAAAGGGTTGAGCCACCCCACCCTCTCCCCTTCAACAAGAGTAGACATGATTAAAAGTTGAACGTCAGCATCAAATCACATTTGAGTGATTTCAATTGGACAATGAGACTAAATTGTAGGCCAGAATGCCTGACCCTCATCAGTTGCGTGTCAAAGGTTGTGCGCACTGATTACATTCCCCGATAGCCATAGTGCACTCCAATAATTGCTGCGTGACATATATTGAGTTGATCGCTCTGATTGAGGTGATGCTAGCAGAGGTTGCAAGGCTTCAGAAAGGGTTTCAATCAAATCTTCTTGACTAATTAAATTGCTTTGACACCCTTTAACTCATTATATGATAGTAGCCTGTATATTAACCACCTACCATAAAAACAGTTTGTAGTTTGTTATCAAAGGTGCTAATAGTTGAAACTTTCAGCCTAATTACAACAAAATTTCTTGAAGATGTAATATTTCTGATAAGCAAATATTATATCTGTCTAGTTTTATGGTGCTGGATAAAATTTCAACGAGTTATTATTATCAAAGTCGCCTCCGTAGCGTAGCGGTCAGCATGGTTAGCTGCCGCCCCGGAGGTCCCGGGTTCGATTCCCGGCTATGCCACGAAATTTGAAAAGTGGTATGAGGACTGGAACGGGGTCTACTCAGCCTCGGGGTGGTCCAAATGAGTAGAGGGGGTTCGATTCCCACCTCAGCCATCCTCGAAGTGGTTTTCCGTGGTTTCCAACTTCGTCTTCGGGCAAATGCCGGGATGGTACCTACTGTAAGGCCACGGCCGCCTCCTTCCCTCTTCCTAGCCTCTCCAACCCAATCGTCCATCCCTTCCCATCCCTCATGAGGCCCCTGTTCGCTTTGCAGGTGAGACCGCCTGGGCGAAGTGCTGATCACACCTCCCCAGTTGTATCCATCCTAACCAGATGTTCCAAGCTCCAGGACACTGCCCATAGAGGCGGTAGTGGTGAGTTCCCTCGCTGAGTCCGTGGGACCACCAACCTAGAGGGTAAATTGACTAAATAAAAAAATAAAAATATTATTATCAAAAATATTAAAATTAAACAATGAAACAAAACATAAATATACAAATTCAAATAAAATACCACTAAATATTAAAATAAGACAATCTAAGAATTAAAATAAAACATACTAAAATTAAATGAATTTAAGATTATAAAATTAAAGACTTAAAATTATAAAATAAAAAGTAATAAATAAATCGATATATTATTTTTAAATTACAATATTGAATATTTAAATGAAAATAAAAATTGGAGCTGAAATGAGTTTAAATTTAAAAATTAGAGTAAAAATAGAAAAAAAATCGTCTGCCCTATAAAGGGTTAATACATAAATCATGTTTTCGGTCCTTCGATGAAAGTAGACTTATGAGATCTACACAGGGCCAAAAATTGTGTATCTGTCTGTGTGTGTGTGTGAGTGTGGGTGTGTATGTCATGTTTTATACTGCCGCCATCTTTACCAAAACTTAATGGCGGCCACTCAAATGGTCAAAACTTTAAATTAAATTACTACCAAACTAATCATCAGATCTTTACCAAATTTGGTAACAACGTACCTTCATATGGGACGCGTCTTGTGCCCAAACGACAAGGTCATCATCCGTACCATTTCAGGATGGTGGCCGTGTGAAATATGCAAACTTTATAATCCATAACATGGGACCCACCAGTTCGGATTAACGAACCGAGAATCGTTTAAACTGTTCTAAAGGACGTTCCCGTTGGAAATTAAAAGTTTATATAGTAATATTATAGTGCGGAAGTGGCTTTAAAAACTGATCCGTCTCGGTTACAGACTAGATGGCAGCTGATCTCCTGTTCTGACCTATATTGCACTAATTTGAGTATGTTGCATGCACTATAGCCTACAGATAGAATTAATATGAACTATGTATGAAATGAACTTTGTTTAAAATATACTCCAGTGAAGAAATCATTTAGTCAAAGTCTTTATTTGCTAAGACGTTGTAACTCAATCGATTGATAACATTGAACTCGGGAGGACATAATTAGGTGTGTGGTTACAGCGTTGGTCTCTCACCCGGTCGGCTGAGGTTCTAATCCTAATAGAGTTGTATTTTTTGCTTGATTTTTTAATATTTATTGTTTTTTGAGTACTGAGGCGTTATACAATTGAGAGTTATCTTGTGAATTTTGCAAGGGGAAAAATATGTTTAATTAAAACATAGTTCTCCAATGGATCTGCAGGAGTGACATCTACCAGCAACTAGTTGAAGTACAGTTTGAGGGAGCTATCCACTGCCTACTAGATGCGAGCTGCGCTCTAACCGGCCAGATAGTGAACCGATGCCAGCGGTGTTATTGAAAATGGCCTCTTGTTGCCGATAGAGCGCACTGCCAAGTATAGGCGCGATTAAAAATTAGGTGTTCAGTAGGTATTTTAAATGTGTTTCTCCCAGTGATACGTTTAGACCAACGAAGTTTCAATTATTGTTAGTAGTCGGTGTTAATATACTGAATTCCTACGTTGTTTGGAGTGTTTGCTGATGAAATTTCAAAATACTGGGGTAAATTATAAACTATGGTTTGAACGTCGCTGCTCAAATCCACTGTGACAATTTGCATTTAGAATAGGAAGAAAATAGGAGGTAATAAGGACAAATAGTAGTAACTATACCCTTACATTTAGGAGAAAGTAGGCTATATGTTCTTTCCTGAACATCTTGTTTTTACTATAACTTCCGTTCTGTTCGAGACCAATTCTTTCACTGAATGAAAGAGAAAGATTTTTCTAATAGGAAATTGCATTTTTGAAAAAAAAAAAACAAGTAGTTCCGTGAAGAACTATACAGCCTATTTTCATATATCCTGCTCATGTTAATTGCCTCTATCAACATACAAAATTTCAGTTTAATTGCTGTAACAGATTCGTAGATATTGAGAACCGTCTAAATATTTCAGATTGTCGCCAGGTTGGATTTTTATTTTTGTACTATTACATTGATATTATTGTGTACGTGTGGTATTCAAACTTCAATCGCATGATTAGAACACAAGAAGTAAAAACGAGATTTAAAATTACGCACAGCAGCCATCTTGTGATTATGCAAACAATTGAAATAAATTAGATGCCAGTGGATCAACAATTGTATAAGCATTTAACGTGCAACGTTTCACGGCACTCGGATAGTTAATTTGCGAGAAACGTCCATTTAAATATTTATACTTCGCGTCGCCGCCATGTTGGATTTGTGCTCACCAGGTTACTGAAAGTCCTACAGATGAACATATGTTCATAGTCTCTATGAACATACAAAAATTCAGTTTTGGTTGCTGTAAAAGATTCATAGATATTGCGAACCGTCTAAATATTTCGGAAGCTCGCCATTTAGGATTGTTATATGTATAGGCCATAGAGTAATGTACCATTCAGGGGCAATTATTGCCTAGGTTCATTATTCAAACTTTCACTTCGATCGTATGATTACGACACAAGAAATAAAAACTTAATTTTAAAATTTCGCACAGCCGCCATCTTGAGGTTATGTAAAAAATTGAATTAAATTTGATGGCAGTGCATTAAAATCTGAAAAATCATTTACTGTACCACATTTCACTGTGCTCAGAGTGTTAAATCACGAGAAAAGTCTATTAAAATATTTCAAATTCGCTTGGTCGCCATGTTCGTTTTGTACTTTGCAGGTTTATGAAATATACATAGGTAAACTTGTATCAGTACCCTTTATCACCGTACAAAATTGCAGGGTGATATCTGTAATAGTTTCGGAGATATAGAATGTCAGTGAAATATTTCGCACAACCGCCATTTTGAGGTTATGTAATGTGCCCAATCAGTCACGGCAGTCTGGCATCGAACTCAGGTCTCATCAGAGAAGAGCAGGCACATGATTATGCCTAGAGTCGAACCATTGATCTCTGAGGGGGAACAGTTTTAGGGAACCTGAAGAGCAATGTGTTAAATACTGAGATATAACAAGGTAGCATGATTTCACGATCTATATGTGAATATCATAGCAATTTAAGGTAAGGAATTGCAACCAAATGCAAGAAAATATACGTTTTCTAAGCATATAAGAACGAAGGAGGCTAGTTTGGCATTTTACAAATTACACTTGGCAAGTGGGTGGTAACCCTAGGCGCCGAGCGGACTATTTACGTCTGGACCGAGAAGACAGGCCAAAATTAATGACTCGGGTATTCACCACTTGACAACGAGGGAAGCGATGGTGGGAACGACTGCACACGGAAATTAATTAATTACCGCTAAGTGGAGCATTAAAATGAAGTGAAATGTACACCCAGGTGAATATATTCAAGGAGAGATAATTTAGGAATGATTTTACACCTAAAGTTAAGCCGATATCTCCAAATGAACGTATTACAACCTAGCCTACACTCGAGAGGAGTGATTTGCTGACCAGGCAAGGGGGAATTACCACGATGGCGTCCCCACGCGCTGAACTAAGGCAATTAATTGTAATTAATTGGCCGAAGCGATCGCCGGCACGCGAACGGTTATGAAACCTCCACACCTAAATAAACAAGGTGTATATGTCATTTCGGCTGAAGAGGTATTATTTCAAGATAGGAGTCTCTCTCACATGTCCAGTGGACTATTTTGTACGAGAAACCTTTATATAGGGGGAGTAAGGCAAGCCAAGACAGTTGTTCTACAGTTGTTCTGCAGTGGTTCTCCAGTCTTCACCAGTTCATCTCCAGTCTTCAGCAGTATACACGCCGCCAGTGAGCGCGCCAAATGTTAAAGTATAAACGCTCAGCCGTTAAAGAACAATGGAAGCAAGTCATACAGCTTCATAAGTATAATCATGAAGTGCGTCGAAGTTAATTTAATATAGATATTTATCTATTATTTGACGCAAATATAAATTCGCCACAGCGAAAGTATAACTTATAATGTTTGTGAACATTACACATACAAGGAGGTACTGGCAGTGTTGAATATGACATTATCAGCAGGATCACTACAATGATGGGAGCTTGGGGAAGCATCGCCACTTCATCTTGACAGTGAGCTGAACAATATTGCAGGTGACGAGGACCGAACGTCCGTAAACGCTGTTAGATTTCACGAAGACCAGCGGTTGGCGTAATCGCATCGCATCTCTGAGATCAGGCGTAGGAGAAGTCCGATTTAAGGATCTACCTGTGAAATAGTGAATAAGTGTACATAAATTGTGTAATAGTGATTTAAAAGTGTTCATGTGTATAGTGATTAATATGCATTGTGTGAAAGTGAATGAGGCCACCGATAAGAGTATGTCTATCAGGTGGAAAATATGTGAAATTAAGTGTTGTGAAAATTATAACATGATGGCTTAAATCAAGCATCATGGTGGGTCGCAGGTTGAGCTGCTGTATCCAGCGAAAAGAAAAAGTGAGTACCAATTCATTATGTTTTTATAAATAAATAGTTCACCATGTAACGATTTTATCACTTTGAGACTAAAATGTCACAGTCACTTATCGAACGAGTTTTCACCACTCGTCTTGAATAAAATATGGCTTGGAAGGTGATTTGTTTAAGGCCATTCAGGCCAAAATAGTGATGGAAGTAACGGTAACGTTAAATGAATGATAATAATATTAATATGGGTCGGCAACAGTAAAGTAATAGGCATTTTTGGCCTAAATAATGTTCAAATTGGGTCATGTCTAATATAAAGATACTGTATTTTGGTAAACAGTAAGAATGTAATGTGGAATATAGCGAGATACGAGAATTTTTCAGTGTCAGTGAAATTTTGAATGAATATTTGATATGGTCAATCCTTAGGATTATGTTTGAGGACCATTAAAGTAAAGTAAGCCAGTAAATTCATACCTGGTTGTTAGGAGCTATTTAGAGCTTTGGCTTAAGTATTATTACAGAAAGAGCGCGGGTGCCTTAATAATTGAGTCATCTATGTGAAATATTGTTTGAAGCCGCATATCGCGTGCAGAATTAACGTAGAATCCAGTGATTTACGTAATAAATAATTGCGGGGACCAACTAGTATAGCTTGCGCGTTAGGTGAGAAGTTGGCTAAATCTACGAGTGAGTATCGCCCTTGAGCATACTGTATTATTCGCAGCGAATTGGACAGAGCCTGTCTGTATCCATCGTTTGCATGAATTATGGCCACGATTGAGATCCGTTGAGACTCCGTGAGCATGTATATGAATGATCTACCCTGAGAGGTAAAGATCATATTCTCCGCTTAGTAAACGCAGATTTCCTTATATTATTGTGACAGCTGCTGGCGAAAATCTTGGATTTTCGTTATGATGCGCGTCAAAAGCCACAGTATTCACCATAGAACGGCAAGGCTATCACCAGAGTCATCCCCAGCCATGAATGTTAATAAGGAGCCAAGTTGAGCCCAATGCACTATTTATAGGTGTTAAATAATTAAATGACTCAAATACTTAGGAGCCACACCTAGTGTAACTTTACTGTACTGCAGTTGTAAACAAATCTGACCTTGACAGCAGATGAGGGAAGTGGGGGTTGTAGACCACTGCTGCGGCAGCCATCTTGACTAGCCTGCTGGAACGAATTTTATTGCCTGCTGGGGGAAGGGGAAGGTCGGTCGACCAGTCCTTTAAATGAGGGTCACAGTAGGACACTGAAGAATCTCGATATTTCAATATGCAATTATGATAGGAGTGTTTTGATGATGCCAATTGAATTGAATGATGTGTTGCAACACACTTACGTTATTGGATCAAAGAAATCGGATAATATTTGGCCCAGTTATTCTCTGAAGAGGAACACTGAACCAAATAAAATTGTTAGGCATCTTTTTAGAATGCATTTTGCCAGTTCACACTAAGTTATGCAGACGGGTATGTGATTCCTAAAGAACATGACACGTTTGTAACGATATAAGCCCGACAAGACCCAGAAAATCGTTGTATGGTGAAACTATAAAATATTCTATCCATGTTTATTTTGGAGGGGATAAGGACCACTTTTCTTAAAGCGTTTATAATTGACGGAAAGAAGGAAGATGATCCACACGACACAACAAATGTTTGTTAATTAATGCAGAAAATAATGAATTTATGCTAATTAAAGTAAATGCCGTAAGAAACGGAATAATGTTTTATTAATGTCTTTTTGAGATGATATGTGACTTTTGTGTTATGATACTCCAGTTAAGTAATTATGTCACATGATGAACACTATGAAAACCCATTGAAGTCTGAAAAGTATCGATGATAGGATGCTAGAATTAGATTTGAGTGCAGTGTAGCACTATTTTATGAAGAAAACTCACAAAATCACCCTATTTTTATTTGTGGGAATTAAATATATTTGTCCTTTATTTGTATTTGTTGTATAGCCATGATTTTAGACCAGTAAATGCTTGTTTTTTAGGAATATGTTGTGTATTTCATGTAGAGTAGTTACCTGGTAGACTCAAATCCTGAGCATGTGGTCGTATGGTGGGCAGGAACGTCCCATACCTCGAAAGACCGTGAGCTAGTTGGGATACGAACACATGGTCCACATGATGACAGTTGGGTACAGTAAACAATTGAACTAAATTAGACTCCAATGCATTACAATGTTTATAAACATTTGCTTTACCAAGTTTCATTACGTTTGGATAGTTAAATCGCGAGAAAAGTGTATTTAAAAGTCTCAACTTCGCTTGACCGCCATGTTGGTTCTGTAGTCACCAGGTTTTTGAAAGTCTCATAGGTGATCTTCTAGTAGTGCCCTTTATCACCGCACACAATTTCAGGGTGATATCGGTAATAGTTTCGGAGATATTGAATGCTAGTGAAATATTTCGCACAGCCGCCATGTTGGATTGGTGAGACGTAACAAAATTTGAAGGGCACGGTCGAGGTCGCCGGGAATAGTGCTATGAACTTACCGAGTTTCATTGAAATCGCTCCAGCCGTTTAGATTTTATTAGGGGGGGGGGGGCACACACACCACACACACACACACACGCACACACACACGGACAAAAGGTGATCTCATAAGCCTATTTTTTTTTTTTCAAAATTGAAAATAGGCTAAAAATGTAGCTTATAGTTGTTGGTCCGCCCTTAATACTTCCTCAGAGAATGGTAAATAGAGAGTTGAAAACTGGATGGACTGCCTAGGATATTTGGGATGATCTTTAAAAAAACACGTATCATCACACTGCATTGTGATGATTAAAATCGTAAAACTCATTGACCTGCTAACAACACTCGAATATTCCACTAACGAAGATAAAACGTTAATTATGGCCAGTGTGTATTAATAAATAAACCAACAAAGAGGGCGCTATCTAGCAGGTCAGCTGTGACCTGATAATATGGACAATGTGGCCTCTCGGTTCATTGAGCCTGTCCCCGGTCATCTTGCCTGGATGAGTCCCGATTGCTGCTATCTTGTGTGCGTTCTACCATAAATAGCTTTGTTTAATAGCACCTGTCATCACTGCCCTTAATTAAAGAGTGTTATGGCACAGTGGTAAAGCCCTTGGTCACCCCTGCTCTATTCACACTTTAACACTTTTTAGGGAAGACGATATTTTGCTAATTTTCATTTCAGCTCTAATTTTAACTTTTATTTTAAGTATTCAATATTGAAAAAGGAAAATCCACAGCCTGCTTCCAGTCTCCGACCGGGTCAGGAATGGAATGAATGGAGGCCCTGTCTAGCGGCGAGGATATGAACTGTGCCGGCTGCCGAGGCCTGACGCACTCCTCTGGGGCAATGATTAAATGAATGACAGATGAAATGAAATGATGGGAGTATGTTGCTGGAATGAAATTTTGACAGGGAAAACCGGAGTACCCGGAGAAAAACCTGTCTGCCTCCGTTTTGTCCAGCACAGATCTCACATGGAGTGACCGGGATTTGAACCACGGACCCAGCGGTGAGAGGCCGGCGTGCTGCCGCCGAAGCCACGGAGGCTAAGTATTCAATATTATATTTTTTAAATAAAATTTGAAATGGTCTATTTATTTATAAGTTTTAATTTTTATCTTATTTTTATTTTAGTGTATTTTATTTTAACGTTTAGTGTCTTTTATATTTTATTTTAATTTTAGTGTATTTTATTTTAACTTTTAGTGTCTTTTAATTTTTATTTTTAGTGTATTTTATTTTAACTTTTAGTGTCTTTTATGTTTTATTTTAATTTTTAGTGTATTTTATTTTAACCCTTAGTGTCTTTTATGTTTTATTTTAATTTTTAGTGTCTTTTTTTTGTCGTTTACCCTCCAGGTTGCACCACGGACTCAGAGAGGGAACTCACCACTACCGCCTCTACGGGCAGTGTCCTAGAGCTGGGAACATCGAATCGGAAGGGATACAACTGGTGAGGTGGGATTGGCACCTCGGCCAGGCGGCCTCACCTGCAAAGGGAACAGGGGCCTCATGAGGGAAGGTAAGGGATAGGCAAGGAAGAGGGAAGGAGGCGGCCGTGGCCGTGAAGAAGGTACTGCCCCCGTAATTGAATTATGTAGAGACCACGGTGGCTATATTTGAAATTATGATTAGAGTTATGGCTGTCATAGTTATGACGTGGGTAGTCATGACGTAAGCACGGATGACGTAAATGTTATGCCAGCAAGCTACTTGAGCTGAGATTCTCAGTGACGTCAGCATTTAGTCCAGAATGTTCCAAGATGTACGACGCAGTCGCAGGAAACGAGGAATTCTGCTGAGGAAGAAACTATGCTATTGGAGGAGAGGCATGAACCAATGAACGATAGTTTAAAGGAAGACGGAGATTGCTGAAACTATGGTATTTTTATGACTTTTTGAATGCAGAATTGTGGAAATCCATTTGCAGTAAAAGCATTGATTTGGAATTTTGGTGAAATTTATTTTCAGTTTTTGAATTTTGAAAATCCGTCATGTATTAACGAAGTTGGAAGTTCTAGCGATGACGTAGTATCACGCTTTGGAAGGGATGGTAACGCCCCTCGAGAAGGTAATAAAAGGGCTTGCGCAGAAGAGAGGAGCCTCTTCTCTTCTCTTCTCTTACGTTCGCTGATCATTCTGAGATCTAATGCTCAGATCATCGAAGTATTTGTGAAAGTCATTTTCTTATATATTCAATATAGTGAGACATCAAAGTGAACAGCAAGTGAAAAGAATCGTTTTTATAACGCGTGGCGAGGCCACTATAGTAACGAGATACAGGTCAAACTAGGTGAAGTTGAAACGGACCTTAGAAAGCTTCTATAAGTTGAGCTTCAAACAGTTAGCGGTCTACGATAACATAATTGTATTGTACAGTACTACATGCAATTATAGAGAAAAGCTGAACTATTTCGACCGAGTACTTCAAAAGATATTAGCAATTATATACGACTGGCAAAAGTGATTATCTCGCCACTAGAGAAACACTTTTGTATAAGCCAGAATCAACGCAAGGCTAACGTTGCGAGTGGAGTAGAAAGACTTCAGATTGCTTGCTTACAGAACGATACTGTATAATGGAGCATTTGAATACGGCAGTTTGTTCTTCTGACACTACAACTGAAGTGCAAATGGAAGGCTAAGAAGGCTTATTGCAATTGGGACATACTTCATTGGAGTAAGATAGCGACATGGAACTTCGCTAATTGCTATTCCACACAAGCGAACATGCGGTGAATACCATCTACACCCATGTTTCGTAAGTAAAGGCTGAATACCATCGAACAGCCATAGAAACAATTTCATACTCTGAATATGAATAATTTCTTCGGAAATTTCTACAAAACGTCATGATGATTGTCTACTGGAACTTCAGGGAATTTTTCAAGAGAGGTCAGGGTAGTCCCGACTCACAAAGAAGATTATTGCCGGAAGGATGTCTATTCGTTTTCGAGGAGCAGAGTGATTCACGGAGAAGGAAGCAGTTCGATTCTCCGAGGGTGCTATTTCCTATTTCGAGGATGGAGCTCAGCTTTAACGTGGTGAAATGGATCCATCAGCAGTCTTCTTTGGGGAATTTTCCTCTGGAACGTCAATCGGCAGATAAGGTAGTCGTGAACGTTTATTGTATTTGAGTAACCTAGTAATGTTTGAGCAACCATTTTTCCCATATTTTTATCCTCATGTATTTTGCCTTATTTTCTTGTTGAGATTCTTATTCTCAGTTCACCTTGTTGAATTTTGCATTTTTCGACGATTTATTAAGACATTGTTATGTCATGGGCATTGTTAACGATTTTGAATCAGTTGAGACTGATATTTAGATTTTTCAGTAATTAATATTATTTTTTTTGTAGTCACGATTTGACTGTAAGTTAATGATTTTTATGGCAGATTTAAATTCAGACAGCGTGTCACTTTATTAAAGTAATTCAACCCCAGTTTAATTACTTTGAACAATTTTCTGTCATCATCAAGAAGGAAGAACATTTAAATGATTTTAGAGCGTTAAAATCTTACGTTATCGACGATCTTGGAAATACTAGTCGTTATTTGTATTGATTGCAACACAGACATTTATCGTCAGTTATGAATGAACATTGCATTATAGACACTTTTGTGAAAGAGTAATGTTAATAATGAATTATTGAATGCATTAAAGTCAAGTACGTTTGTTAGGAGTTTTTCTCAATTAGAGAATTATATAACGATGTTTGCATTCCCCAGTCTAATTGGATTCTATTCGACTACTTTGCAGTTTAGTCGCACTTTATTTGAAGATAGTATTTTCATACTTCATTTTCTTTTAAGATGTTAGTCTTAAATTTTGATAGACCAGATAGGCGTATATAAGCGTATTCACTATTAAATTTGTTTGTGATTGGCAAGTTTTGACTTCATTTCAGTTCATGAATGAAATCTACGAAGGTTAAATAGAAAAACAGTTTTGAAACAATTTATGATTATAAAATTTTTAAGGGACACTGGGACTGAAATTTTCAAATTCTATATAAACTGAGGTACAGCTTTGAAATTTTATATGGTTATGAATAGTCATATTATTAACCACTGTGGGAAACGTGAGCATTGTAAGTTGATTAGTTCTCCAGATATTAATTATTTTGTACATTTATTGTGCTAATTATTCAAGTTTTATAAAGGTCAGCCGCGTTAAAAAAAACAAGATAGTGTAACTTTTAGGTAATATTCTGTTGCACTATAACAATTGGAAGAAACCTACGGATCCGATTTTGAATTGCATTAATGAGGGCCAAGAAATTAATTTTTTTCCATATCCAAGTTTTTTTTCTACAAAAAAATCGTATTTTTTCCAGTTTGAATTTTTTTTGCAGCCATACCAAAAGTGCAATCTAAAAAACGATCCGCAGGTTTATAGTCATTGCAATGAAGATAATAAATTCCCATTTTGAAAGCAATATCATAAGATTTATGACGCGAGTAACATTTTGAATGCCTGAAAAAGTGAATCAGAGAAAACAGCAATTTTCTAAAATGATGCACAATTTACAAGGTTTCAGCTTACCAATGACATTAGGATTGTCCTACAGCATAGGTGACACCCTCCTTCTTCTGTTTTGCAGCCTCCTCCTTCATTTCCGTCAGTTTCACCTTCCGTCGACATGCCTTTCACTTCTCCAATTATGACCGCGGACTTACATACTTCCTGCGACTGACACATCTTTCAAGTGTTTGTGCTGTGACATGAGATACTGGTTAGTCTTATTCCTGATTTCAACTCTGTTGTTGCACTACACCCCATGTTGAATTCTGCTACAGAATTACTAACAGCAATTTCAAGTATCTTCCGTGAAATAAAAATCTCCTTTGGTCACTTCCTCCAGATAACAGAACGCAGTGACTCATTCTGATTTTCAGTAGCACCACGGATGCATCTGGATAGTAGCTCATCTGATGCCAGCCTTTGATAAACAGGCATAATCTTGTCAACTAAAGGTTCATAAAGTTCTACAGCCATTTTGTCATGACTCTGTGGTGTTTTACCAGCTGCGATACTTCGATTGTAGAAACACCAAGACTCAGAACCTTCAGGACACTTACTGTGCTGGGGCGTTTAAAGGACACACCGTGCATTTTAAAGCTACGCCAGGGCTTTAAAAATGGCGGAATTCGGATAAAAACACTGCTATATGATCCGCAGGGGATAGGGGTGTATTAATATGGAAAAAACCGAAAATCGACATTTTCCACAAATTTCACTAAAATTTCAGTCCCAGTGTCCCTTAAGTGGAACTATGAATGTATAATCGCTAGTGCAGCGCGTGTTGAAAGTCGCTGAAATATAATGCCCTTGAATATGAAGGAAGTTCCCACAGGAATAAATGTTAAAGAATTATTTGTGGAAGTTTTGTAAGTGATGTGAAAGTTTTAAATGCCATATAGATTAATATATGATGATTTTGGGCATATTTTTAATGCAGATTGTGCATTAACTTGTTAGCGAAGGATTTTCCGCTGGAGTAAGATTGTTATAGTTCGTTGAAAATTAATCAAGTGATTTACTGTTATAATTAACACGAGTTTTGAAAGAATTTGAGACAAGATGTTGAATGAAGGTTGCCGTCACAAATCATTATTAAAAACTTTATTAAACCGGATTGTGACATTAACATGTATAACTAACCTTCATTGGTCGATTATATTAAACAGGATTATAAATTACCAACCGAATGAACATGTGGCTAATGTATTTATTAAAATAATAATTTAAACAATTTAAAGGTTAATATTGTAAATAATTGTTGTAAATATTTTTGAAAATAATGTGAAACGAGAATGATGTTAAAGGCGTGCTTATAATATTTTTATTGTCTTTGACAAATATTATAAACGATTTCTAATTGTTATAAATAATTTATGTGATTTTGTTATAAACATTTAAGAGCTAGTTAAACATTTGGATTGAAGTTATCAAGTTTAAGAAATTTATGTAATGATCCATTAGGTTGTGATCAAAGTTCTTGAAAGATTTGCGTAAATATAATGTGAGTTGTCTTGTAAGACATTTAAAAGCTTGAGAGTGCAGGCTGGATTCTTACGTAACATAGCGTGTGAGAATGGAGTGCATTTGACCAGTATGCGTCAGGCTGGAAGGTAGCCCGCAGCTGTGTCAACATATGGTTTTCAGAGAGTGAGGTCGTACACTCTGACCTTGCGACTATAAATATCATTCTCTTGTTTATTAAAAGGAAACAAATGCTCTATATATGTCACACCCTGACGTCCTTTTCCAATCCAATAGTGTTATGAATATTACGTTATTTGGAGCTCTTGGGAGCTAAAATGTTTAATATCATGTTGTATAATAATTTTGCAAGTCCTACTGGAGGACGTAGTCAGATTGACTTGGGCTACTGATAGCCACGTATAGTTTGTTGTGTTAGGAAAATCAGACCCTTTATTAGAAATAAAGCTTTTGTACAGTTCAAAGTTCTCGTCTTCGTTTCTGGTTCATTTTTAAATGTCATGGCGGAGATTATTGTGTGAACAGACTTTTAGTGATCCTGTTGTCAACTCAAACCCCGAGATAATTAAGAGGTAAGCAACGGTAAGTATGCACCCCCGTCTATTTTGGTGTGTTCCACAATGATTTCCTGTGAATTTCTGTGCTCTTATCTCGATAGTATATGTCAGTGCCATTTTCATTGATGTAACTGTGCCGGTGCGATTGATAATTGGCAATCCGATGGAGGGGGCGGATATCTGACAGCCTACTATCCAGGTAAACGGGGACAGAAAGATTGGCGATCCAAGAGCGTGGGGCTGAGTCAACAGTAAGATTGACCCTAATATGTGGGACGAATTCGACAACACTGGATCACCAGGTTGAACACTAGAAAGATTGACAAACCTAAAACGTAGGGTTCGATTAGACTCAAATAAAGAGGTTGATTCTTTGTTAGATGTCTAGGCCAATTGTAGTATTTAAGAGTGTGATTATATAGGAATTAAATGTTGTATTGTATTAGGAAAATTACACTCAGAAAAGATCAGATCTTATACAACTTGAGAAAGGTTAAATGGGCAGGAAACTTAGAAAAATCGCCTATAATCTGGAATCTTATTTTATTTGACCGGCTTATGACATTTCAGTCATATTAAAGATAAAATTAATTATTTGGATTGTAAATGTAAATTATTTGTGTTAGGATATTTTAAAATGAGCCAGAGAAATTTGAACATGTGCTTGAGTTTGTTTCAACATGAAGTATCTTCGAATATTAATTATAAGGTAGTTATAAGTTAGATTTAAGACAGAAAATTGATCAAAATTATATATGGTGAAAAGTGTTGCTCAAATGTTGTTATTTTGCTCTTTTGATGTATGTCCCTACAGCAATCCATTTTGAATAATAATATTGTAATGGCAGATGAAAGTTTGAAGAAAATGTTAGAGGAGATGTCTGCTAACATGAAGCAGATGATGCAGGAAAATGCTAATTTGAATGCAAGGATGGAGGAAAATGCTAGTAATTTGAATAGTAGTATGAAGGAGATGGAAGCTAGGAATACTAGTCGAATGGAGGAGAATGCTAGTAATTTAAATGCAAGAATGGAGGAGAATGCTAGTAATATGTCTGCTAATTTGAAGGGTATCCAAACTAGTGCTGCTAATTTGGAGGATAATATGTCGCGTTTACAGATTAATACCCTAGGAATTGAAAATACTGTAAGTGACATCCGCACAAATGTGTCTGATGTTAAAAATGATGTGTCTAAGGTACAGAGGGACCTTACAATGTTAAATTTAGACGTAGCTAATGTCCGAGGGGATATTGCTTGTGCTAGAGCCGAAGTAGTTGTTGTCAAAAACGATGTAGCGACTGTCCAAGACAAGGTCGAGGAAGTCCAGAAAGAAATTCAAAAAGCTAGAACAGATGTATCCAATGTTCAGGTAGACATTAACAACATTCATGCGGATATAACTGAGGTGCAAAGTGATGTAACTAAGATTCAGGTAGAGGTCAACACAGTTTTCGTAGATATCACTAAAGTCCAAACTGATGTCAATAAAGTCAGGGAAGAAATCGAAAACTCAAAAACTCTTTGTACACGTAATATAACTGCATTAACGACTAGGTTAGTCGATGAATCGGTTAGAACAACAACGTCTTTAGCAGAGTTGAAGTATGACGTAGAGGTCATGAGAACACAGGTATTAGACCACAATAGAGTATTAAAAGAGGATATCGAAGTAGACATAGCCGAGATGTTAACAGCAAACGTAGCGGTATGGAAAGACGAGTGGAATAAGTCAAGTGGGGAACATGTAACCCAAATTCAGGAAAGGATTGAAAGAAAACTTGCCAGTACGCAGATAGAAATTAATAATGAGGTAGTACAGATTAGAAAAGATTTAAGCGTCAGGATAAATTCGCTATCCGAAAAACAAGTTGACGATAGAACACAACTAGATCAGGATATGCAAACTTTAAAATCTACATTAGAGGATCAAATTCATAAAGTTGTCTCGGATGTAAATGAAACGACGAGTAAACTGAAAAACTTGAAGTTAGGAGAGGCTAGTTTAATGGAGAACTACAAGGAAGAGATAGTCAAGAAAGTCTTAACAGAAATCACAGACAAGGATACAGAAGGCTTTGCTTGCGAATTGAACAGGAAGCATACCAGAAGATGTCACCTAGATCTAGAAGAAAGAGACGTGACTCCTGAAGAACGTGTATCCAGATTCAGAGAGGAGGATGACGAGAGGAATATGGAACCTGAGTGGACTTATCGAGATAGTGGGAAAAACTATCCGGATTCATATCCGAGGAACGTGACGGTCATTAGGAATTTCGAGGACAAACCACAAAAATTCAGTAACACTGATAGTTTGACACCTATAGAGTATGTAAGGAATCTCAAAGATTATTTCATCGAAGCTCACATTCCCAGAGAGAGAGAGATGAAGATTGTAGAGAGATATCTGATTGGAGGACCCCTTGAATGGTTTAGAGCTTTTAGATATACATTCAGCAACTTTGACGAGTTTGCAGAGGCATTAATCAAACGATTTTGGTCCATAGAAGCGCAGAATTCGTTAAGAGCGGAGGTATATTCAAGAAAATACTCAGGTACTCTTCCAACGAGGTACGCCGATTTCTTTACGAGTCAGTTGTCCCGCTTGAGATTTTTGCAACCCCCATTGTCCACGGAGCAACTAATAGATGCGATTTCTCGTATGCTGCCAGTTGAGGTGAGGAGACTTATAATTTCGTCCAACATCAGGGATTTATCCAGCATGGATGAATTACTAAGAAGGTTAGACTACACAAGTCCAATGCCTAACGTAGTCCAGAAAAGTCAAAGGCAAGAGTATAAGGAAATCAATACGGTATACATGGACCAAGTCCAACAAACTGACAAGCCAGAGGAGGAGAAAACTGACAATGTAGGTCCTCACAGGAATAATCAGTTTAGAAATTACAGATCACAAGGTTACCGACCATATCAACAGAGAAGAGGTTGGAACTACAACCGAGGAAACTATAATGGAAGAGGCAGATATTATAACAATAATGGGTATAATCGTAACTATAATAGGAATAACCAAAACCAAAATAGAAACCAGAATACTCAAAGTCAGGTTATGACACCTGAGCAATATCAGCAAAGAGAAAAGGAAAGCCAGCAATACTTAAAAGAATTAAGGGATAAAGAAGCTGACAATCAAAGGAAAAGGCAGGATGTTGTAATCGATCCTGGTCCTTCTACGAGCCAGCAGAACTTAGAGAATAGAAACACTGGTCAGAAGAGGAATTAGAGAGGAAAGAATACATTAACCACATACAACCCAGAGTAGAAGAGGTAATGATTAAGGAACATAGAGGAAATATCATACTAGAGTAAGCCAGTAATAATTCAATTTCGTGTTCAAGAGAGTTGAGATACTTGTAACATTGAGTTTAAAAACAATTTGCAACTGTTTTTAAAACGTGGTGGGAGGAGAATGCCCCCGTAATTGAATTATGTAGAGACCACGGTGGCTATATTTGAAATTATGATTAGAGTTATGGCTGTCATAGTTATGACGTGGGTAGTCATGACGTAAGCACGGATGACGTAAATGTTATGCCAGCAAGCTACTTGAGCTGAGATTCTCAGTGACGTCAGCATTTAGTCCAGAATGTTCCAAGATGTACGACGCAGTCGCAGGAAACGAGGAATTCTGCTGAGGAAGAAACTATGCTATTGGAGGAGAGGCATGAACCAATGAACGATAGTTTAAAGGAAGACGGAGATTGCTGAAACTATGGTATTTTTATGACTTTTTGAATGCAGAATTGTGGAAATCCATTTGCAGTAAAAGCATTGATTTGGAATTTTGGTGAAATTTATTTTCAGTTTTTGAATTTTGAAAATCCGTCATGTATTAACGAAGTTGGAAGTTCTAGCGATGACGTAGTATCACGCTTTGGAAGGGATGGTAACGCCCCTCGAGAAGGTAATAAAAGGGCTTGCGCAGAAGAGAGGAGCCTCTTCTCTTCTCTTCTCTTACGTTCGCTGATCATTCTGAGATCTAATGCTCAGATCATCGAAGTATTTGTGAAAGTCATTTTCTTATATATTCAATATAGTGAGACATCAAAGTGAACAGCAAGTGAAAAGAATCGTTTTTATAACGCGTGGCGAGGCCACTATAGTAACGAGATACAGGTCAAACTAGGTGAAGTTGAAACGGACCTTAGAAAGCTTCTATAAGTTGAGCTTCAAACAGTTAGCGGTCTACGATAACATAATTGTATTGTACAGTACTACATGCAATTATAGAGAAAAGCTGA
This sequence comes from Meconema thalassinum, assembly GCA_946902985.2. Classification (NCBI taxonomy): domain Eukaryota; kingdom Metazoa; phylum Arthropoda; class Insecta; order Orthoptera; family Tettigoniidae; genus Meconema; species Meconema thalassinum. The sequence continues at coordinate 103,103,595 of OX336397.1, read as the reverse complement.
ACTATTTCGACCGAGTACTTCAAAAGATATTAGCAATTATATACGACTGGCAAAAGTGATTATCTCGCCACTAGAGAAACACTTTTGTATAAGCCAGAATCAACGCAAGGCTAACGTTGCGAGTGGAGTAGAAAGACTTCAGATTGCTTGCTTACAGAACGATACTGTATAATGGAGCATTTGAATACGGCAGTTTGTTCTTCTGACACTACAACTGAAGTGCAAATGGAAGGCTAAGAAGGCTTATTGCAATTGGGACATACTTCATTGGAGTAAGATAGCGACATGGAACTTCGCTAATTGCTATTCCACACAAGCGAACATGCGGTGAATACCATCTACACCCATGTTTCGTAAGTAAAGGCTGAATACCATCGAACAGCCATAGAAACAATTTCATACTCTGAATATGAATAATTTCTTCGGAAATTTCTACAAAACGTCATGATGATTGTCTACTGGAACTTCAGGGAATTTTTCAAGAGAGGTCAGGGTAGTCCCGACTCACAAAGAAGATTATTGCCGGAAGGATGTCTATTCGTTTTCGAGGAGCAGAGTGATTCACGGAGAAGGAAGCAGTTCGATTCTCCGAGGGTGCTATTTCCTATTTCGAGGATGGAGCTCAGCTTTAACGTGGTGAAATGGATCCATCAGCAGTCTTCTTTGGGGAATTTTCCTCTGGAACGTCAATCGGCAGATAAGGTAGTCGTGAACGTTTATTGTATTTGAGTAACCTAGTAATGTTTGAGCAACCATTTTTCCCATATTTTTATCCTCATGTATTTTGCCTTATTTTCTTGTTGAGATTCTTATTCTCAGTTCACCTTGTTGAATTTTGCATTTTTCGACGATTTATTAAGACATTGTTATGTCATGGGCATTGTTAACGATTTTGAATCAGTTGAGACTGATATTTAGATTTTTCAGTAATTAATATTATTTTTTTTTGTAGTCACGATTTGACTGTAAGTTAATGATTTTTATGGCAGATTTAAATTCAGACAGCGTGTCACTTTATTAAAGTAATTCAACCCCAGTTTAATTACTTTGAACAATTTTCTGTCATCATCAAGAAGGAAGAACATTTAAATGATTTTAGAGCGTTAAAATCTTACGTTATCGACGATCTTGGAAATACTAGTCGTTATTTGTATTGATTTCAACACAGACATTTATCGTCAGTTATGAATGAACATTGCATTATAGACACTTTTGTGAAAGAGTAATGTTAATAATGAATTATTGAATGCATTAAAGTCAAGTACGTTTGTTAGGAGGTTTTCTCAATTAGAGAATTATATAACGATGTTTGCATTCCCCAGTCTAATTGGATTCTATTCGACTACTTTGCAGTTTAGTCACACTTTATTTGAAGATAGTATTTTCATACTTCATTTTCTTTTAAGATGTTAGTCTTAAATTTTGATAGACCAGATAGGCGTATATAAGCGTATTCACTATTAAATTTGTTTGTGATTGGCAAGTTTTGACTTCATTTCAGTTCATGAATGAAATCTACGAAGGTTAAATAGAAAAACAGTTTTGAAACAATTTATGATTATAAAATTTTTAAGTGGAACTATGAATGTATAATCGCTAGTGCAGCGCGTGTTGAAAGTCGCTGAAATATAATGCCCTTGAATATGAAGGAAGTTCCCACAGGAATAAATGTTAAAGAATTATTTGTGGAAGTTTTGTAAGTGATGTGAAAGTTTTAAATGCCATATAGATTAATATATGATGAATTTGGGCATATTTTTAATGCAGATTGTGCATTAACTTGTTAGCGAAGGATTTTCCGCTGGAGTAAGATTGTTATAGTTCGTTGAAAATTAATCAAGTGATTTACTGTTATAATTAACACGAGTTTTGAAAGAATTTGAGACAAGATGTTGAATGAAGGTTGCCGTCACAAATCATTATTAAAAACTTTATTAAACCGGATTGTGACATTAACATGTATAACTAACCTTCATTGGTCGATTATATTAAACAGGATTATAAATTACCAACCGAATGAACATGTGGCTAATGTATTTATTAAAATAATAATTTAAACAATTTAAAGGTTAATATTGTAAATAATTGTTGTAAATATTTTTGAAAATAATGTGAAACGAGAATGATGTTAAAGGCGTGCTTATAATATTTTTATTGTCTTTGACAAATATTATAAACGATTTCTAATTGTTATAAATAATTTATGTGATTTTGTTATAAACATTTAAGAGCTAGTTAAACATTTGGATTGAAGTTATCAAGTTTAAGAAATTTATGTAATGATCCATTAGGTTGTGATCAAAGTTCTTGAAAGATTTGCGTAAATATAATGTGAGTTGTCTTGTAAGACATTTAAAAGCTTGAGAGTGCAGGCTGGATTCTTACGTAACATAGCGTGTGAGAATGGAGTGCATTTGACCAGTATGCGTCAGGCTGGAAGGTAGCCCGCAGCTGTGTCAACATATGGTTTTCAGAGAGTGAGGTCGTACACTCTGACCTTGCGACTATAAATATCATTCTCTTGTTTATTAAAAGGAAACAAATGCTCTATATATGTCACACCCTGACGTCCTTTTCCAATCCAATAGTGTTATGAATATTACGTTATTTGGAGCTCTTGGGAGCTAAAATGTTTAATATCATGTTGTATAATAATTTTGCAAGTCCTACTGGAGGACGTAGTCAGATTGACTTGGGCTACTGATAGCCACGTATAGTTTGTTGTGTTAGGAAAATCAGACCCTTTATTAGAAATAAAGCTTTTGTACAGTTCAAAGTTCTCGTCTTCGTTTCTGGTTCATTTTTAAATGTCATGGCGGAGATTATTGTGTGAACAGACTTTTAGTGATCCTGTTGTCAACTCAAACCCCGAGATAATTAAGAGGTAAGCAACGGTAAGTATGCACCTCCGTCTATTTTGGTGTGTTCCACAATGATTTCCTGTGAATTTCTGTGCTCTTATCTCGATAGTATCTGTCAGTGCCATTTTCATTGATGTAACTGTGCCGGTGCGATTGATAATTGGCAATCCGATGGAGGGGGCGGATATCTGACAGCCTACTATCCAGGTAAACGGGGACAGTACCATCCCGGCATTTGCCCGAAGACGAAGTGGGAAACCACGGAAAACCACTTCGAGGATGGCTGAGGGGTAATCGAACCCCCTCTACTCATTTGGGCCACCCGAGGCTGAGTAGACCCCGTTCCAGTCCTCGTACCACTTTTCAAATTCCGTGGCAGAGCCGGGAATCGAACCCAGGACTTCCGGGGCGGCAGCTAACCATGCTGACCGCTACGCTACGGAGGCGACTAGTGTCTTTTACTGTATGTTTTATTTTAATTTTATTTTAACGTTTAGTGACTTTAATGTTTTATTTTAATTTTTAGTGTATTTTATTTTAACTTTTTGTGTCTTTTATGATTTATTTTAATTTTTAGTGTATTTTATATTAACTTTTAGTGTCTTTTATGTTTTATTTTAATTTTTAGTGTATTTTATTTTAACTTTTAGTGTCTTTTATGTTTTATTTTAATTTTATTTTATCGTTTAGTGACTTTTATGTTTTATTTTAATTTTAGTGTATTTTATTTTAACTTTTAGTGTCTTTAATGTTTTATTTTAATTTTTAGTGTATTTTATTTTAACTTTTAGTGTCTTTTATGTTTTATTTTAATTTTTAGTGTCTTTTATTTTAACTTTTAGTGTCTTTTATGTTTTATTTTAATTTTTAATGTATTTTATTTTAACTTTTAGTGTCTTTTATGATTTATTTTAATTTTTAGTGTATTTTATTTTAACTTTTAGTGTCTTTTATGTTTTATTTTAATTTTTAGTGTATTTTATTTTAACTTTTAGTGTCTTTTATGTTTTATTTTAATTTTGTTTTATCGTTTAGTGACTTTTATGTTTTATTTTAATTTTAGTGTATTTTATTTTAACTTTTAGTGTCTTTAATGTTTTCTTCTTCTTCTTTCGATTCGGCCATCTAAGGACCACGTCATTTCAACTGTTTCTTGTTGCATCGAGCTTTAACGTCCTCCCAGTACTTTCGCATTAGTTCTCGATGCTGTTGTTTTCTTTCTGCAGTCCACTTCTTGCCAGTTGGAAGCTTTGGCTTTTCTTGAAAACATCGGTGTGCTGGTAGTTTTTGTTTAAGTGTGGCACGTTCCCAAATATCGTTGCCTGTTATTCCCACTTCTTGCAAATCTTTGTCCACCTCAATGAACCAAGCTCCCTTGGTTTTCTTTTTGAGGAAGTAGGTGAAAATTCTATTTGTCAATCGTGCTGGGTTCATTCTTGTTATATGACAGTAAAAGGTAATTCTCCGTTTCCTCATGGCATCAGTTATTTTTTCCACGTGGGTGTAAAGTTCGTGGTTGTGTCTTCTCCTATATTCCCCATTTTCTTTTACCGGACCCAAGATTTTTCTTAGAATTTTTCTTTCTTTCACTTCCAGCTTCTCTGTTAGTCCCTTGCGATGCATTGCAAGGCACTCTGCAGCATACAAAGCCTCTGGACGGATGACTGTTTGGTAGTGTCTTAACTTGGCATTTGTTGATATGGATTTCTTGTTGTAAATGGCCTTTGTTAGATTGTATGCCATTTCCATTTTCCTGATTCGTGACTCGAAAGCTGCCTTCTCAGATAGATTGGGGTCTATCCACTCACCCAAATATTTGAACGCTTTCGTTTGCTTGATTTTCCCCTGTCCTACATCCAGCTCTTTTGGCGCTAGCTTGATATTAGTGATAAATTCTGTTTTTTCAAAGGAGATCTTAAGGCCCGCTTTTGCTGCTTGAATCTGGAGTTCATTAATTTGTGCTGCGGCTGCATCGAGGGAATCTGAAAAAATTGCGAGGTCATCTGCGAATGCTAGGCAGTCAACTATCAGGTTCTGTTTTTTGTAGCCCAATCTGACTCCATTTTCAGACTTGTTAATGTTCATTACTTTTCGCCACTGCCGGATGACTTTTTCGAGCACACAGTTGAAGAGCAAAGGAGATAGTCCATCTCCTTGTCTTACACCAGTCTTGATTTCGAAGGGCTCTGAAATTTCTCCCCTGAATTTCACTTTGGACGCAGTGTTGGTTAAGGTTTTCTGAATGATTGCTCTTGTTTTGTTGTCCAGTCCCAGTTCTTTCAGTATTTCAAATAGGGTGGGTCGATCGATAGAGTCATAAGCCTTTTTGAAGTCAATGAAGGTCACTACAAACTGTTTGTTTCTAAGCTTCAGATATGAAAGGATAGATTTAAGGTTCAAAATCTGTTCGGCACACGATCGTCCCTTCCGAAATCCCCCTTGATATTCCCCTAATTGTGGATCCAACTGTTCCTCTGCTCTAGTTTGAAGGGCTTTTGAAAGGATTTTGTATGTTATTGCAAGGAGGGAGATGCCACGGTAATTGTTCACATTCGTTCTATCACCTTTTTTGTGAAGAGGGTGAAGCAGAGCTGATGTCCAATCAATAGGGAGTTCCTCCTTTTCCCATATCTCACTAATTATTTCTGTTAGTTTATCGATAGCTACGTCGCCAGCATGCTTCCATAATTCGGCGATTATTGAATCCTCGCCTGGTGCCTTATTGTTTCTAAGTGACTGAATGATCTGCATAATTTCTTCTTTGGTTGGTGGTGTAGAGTCCGGGTTTGTATTTGGATTGTCTTCAAATAAGAATGAGGATCCTGGGCTTTCACAGTTAAGGAGAGACTCAAAATAATTTGCCAGGATAGTGCAGTTGTCCTTGTCATTATAGGCAGTTTTTCCCTCAGGATCTTTGAAATGTAGGCTAGGTGGAGTGTATTTAGTGAGATTCTGTCTGAAGGTTCTGTAGAAATCTCGAGTGTTGTTTTTCTTGAAGTCTTGTTGAATCTTTTCCAATTGACTTTTGTCGTATGCACGTTTTACCCCACGTATGGTTTTTGCAGCATGTTTCCTCACTAACAGAAAACTCTCCCAGTTATCTGAATTCTTCTTAGAGTTCCATCTCTGCCATGCTAGTTGTCTCTGCCTTATTGCTGCTTCACATTCACTGGTCCACCAGAGATGTTTCCTTCTTTTTGTTAGCGGGACTATCTCTTTAGCTGTTCTCACCATGCCATCTCGTAGTTGTTCCCAATTCTGTGGATCCAAAGTTTCAAGCTTCTCAGTAAACTCGTGATTCAAGTGTAGCTTCTCTGTGTCAAACCAGTTGATCTCTCTTCGGCAGACCCTCCTGGTATTTCTTGGAAGAAGTTTAACCTTGATTTTGGAAAGGTAGTGATCAGAATCAAGATTTACACTTCTCAGGACTTTTACATTCTGGATCTCTCGGTGTGCCTTCCGTGAAATAGCGACATGATCGATTTGGAATTCACCAAGTTTTGGATTTGGAGAAGTCCACGTTTTCTGCTTTCTTGGCAGGTGTTTGAAAGCAGTAGATTTCATAACAAGGTTGAACGCCTTACAGAGCTCCAGAAGTCTCTCTCCATTGCGGTTGGTTCTGTAATGAGCTGGGTAACTTCCTACAATGTTTCGGAATATTCTTTCACGGCCAAGTTGAGCATTGAAATCACCAAGCAAGATAATCATATGTTTGTCCGGAATTTTAGCCATTATATCCTCCAGTTCTTCCCAAAATTCATCTGTTCCTTCTCTGTCTTTTTTGTTTGCCTCATTAATTGGCGCATGCACATTAACCATAGTATACATTTTGTTCGTGCATCGGAAAGTGAGGATTGCTACTCGGCTGTTAGGAGAACTGAAATCTACGACCGAGTCCAAAATTCTTCTATTTACAATGAATCCCGTGCCAAGGTGAGGGATGTTCTTTGCAACACGTTTACCAACTTTGCCTTTAAATATTCTGTACCCCTGAGACTCAAAAGGATGTTCATCTGTAAATCTTGTTTCTTGTACTGCCGTAATAAGAATTTGATGTTGGGAGAGAGTATCATTGAGATGCTTAAGTTTACCAGTTTTCAAAAGGGAGTTCATATTAACGGTAGCAAAGAAGTTCCGATGTTTGTGTTTGATCTTTAGTGGAGTCTCCGACACCTCCAAGCATTTTGGTGCTGGCTCCCCAGAATCCGAAGGCCTGCATGCATCGCTGAAAGCGATGGTGGATTGGTTACCACCTGGGGTAGTAGCTTTTGCTGAATTTTCCTCCATGCTTTCTTGAGACAGTTGAAAAACTGTAATTGGGGTCGGTGATATTTCACACCGGCCAAAGTACTACCAAGGTTGTGAGCCTTGGAGCCACCAGCACTGATCGGCTCGCCGACCCAGCTTCCCGCTGGGAGTGGTTACCCAACCTTCCACTGGGTTGCTCGGCTTAACAGGGGACACCTCGGGTAGGTTACGTGCTGGAGTTGGAGTGAAAGAGGCTAAGTTGGATTCTCTTGCTGAATCCAATATGTTTGAGTTGCAGGTGACATGCAACGACGCATTTCACTCCCATTTGCCCAGAGCCACAAGGACTCCTCCCAGGTTGATTCCTGATTTATTTTAATTTTTAGTGTATTTTATTTTAACTTTTAGTGTCTTTTATGTTTTATTTTAATTTTTAGTGTCTTTTATTTTAACTTTTAGTGTCTTTTATGTTTTATTTTAATTTTTAATGTATTTTATTTTAACTTTTAGTGTCTTTATGTTATATTTTAATTTTTAGTGTCTTTTATTTTAATTCGTATACTTATGTGTTTTTTTCAGTACGTTAGGGCCATCTATGGACCACGATGCGTGTGTTTTAGCTGTATTTCTTGCCGTCATCGTCGTTATTTGCCAGGATTGGTGTTCTGAGTCGTGGGTTTGGCAGCTGCTTTCTTGTAGGTGCCTTGAGCTTTTCTGATGGCCCAGTAGTCCTTCATTTTCCTGCTAAATTAAATCTTGCGCTCCTCAGACCATGTCGTGGTCTCGTCCTTTGGTCTGTGGGTAGCTTCTGTGAGGGACGTTACGAAGGGTGTAGTTTTGACAGTTATATGATAGATACTCCGGTCATCTATGTCATTTTGATTATTATGGAGTTCCTCAAGATCCTTCTCCACTTGCTTCATCCACAAGAATCCAGTGGCTTTGCCCTTGTTAGCAACCTTGAAGATCCTGTGAGATAACCTGTTAGAGTCCATTCTGGACAGGTGTCAGTAGAAAGTCAGTCGCCTTCTTCTGATAGCATCTATGAGATTTTCTTGATGCTGCTAGAGCTCACGATTTGGTTTATACAATCGTCTTATTTTATTGTTTAATTGTAATATATTTGATTATGTTTACTTGTTGAAATTGTATCCAGCTCCGTAAAACTAGACAGATATAATATTTGCTTATCAGAAATATTACATCTACAAGATACATAGGTTTTTTTAGTTTTGGCACCTTAGTTATAACTGGGTTAATAACTCAACTTAGATGGTTCCAAGTTTCAAAGGCTCTCGATGTAGTCCCCACCGTTGCGTAAAACGTGTTCCCAGTGATACGGAAGTCGTAGGATCCCGTTGGCACTGCCCAATCTATTGATGGTACGAAGAGAGCGCTCGGCAGCCTGCTCCCAGCGTATTGTCATCTTCATCTTCGGGATGAGATCATAGTCGCAGGGACTGATGTTGGGAGAATATGTGGGGTGATAGAGGACCTCCCAGCCCCAGCGATCCAACAATACCCACACAATGCCAGCTGTGTGTGCCCTAGCATTGTCATACAGAACGATGGGCGGTGTAACCCTGTGGTGGCGCCGTTTCCTTCTCAGAGCTCCTCGGAGATGGTCTTGCAGAAACGAACAATAGTATGCCGCATTAACGGTTTGTCCTCGGGGAACAGTATGGCAGCGCTTCCGTACCATTGAAGACGTTAAGCAGGCTGCCGAGCGCTCTCTTCGTACCATCAATAGATTGGGCAGTGCCAACGGGATCCAACGACTTCCGCATCGTTGGGAACACGTTGTACGCAACGGTGGGGACCACATCGAGGGCCTGTGAAACTTGGAACCATCTAAGTGAGTTATTAATCCAGTTATAACTAAGGTGCCGAAACTAAAAAACCAACCCATGTATTTTGTTGTAATTAGGCTGAAAGTTTCAACTATCAGCACCTTTGATAATAGCCTACAAACTAATTTTATATTAACTCTGGTTAATATATAGTCCACTATCCTATAAGGGTTAAAAGAGTGTTATGGCACTGTAGTAAAGCAACCTTGGCTTTTCACGCAGATGGTCAAGTTTCAAATCCAGACGACGGTGGAGAGGGTGGTGGGAGGAATGTTCACCTAAATTGGAAAAGCATCCGATCTGCAACCCCCGGCCGAAACAGAGAAACTGAGCGGAGACCTATTAGTATACAGGGGTGTGCAAATTATTAGACTTGACAGTGGTTATCCAAAATTCCATTTATACTTTATACGGCATATGTTTAGAAGGCGGTGAAATTACTTTCAATGCTTAGGCCTATCAAAGGTTCATAATTATATTTTCTTTTAAGGAACTGAAAGGTTTTTTTTTTTGAAATTCCACTAACAGAGGAGGCTTGCTAATGCTTTCAAGTAGTTCCTACTTTTGCTACCAAATTCTACCGTCAACGATACCTAGCTGTGAGCTTGGCGACTAGATGCCACCGCAACCAGCACCTGGCGGCGAACTTTGGAACTTAATAGAGTGTTCATCAAATTGAACCTATAAATTTAGCTTCACTTAATTGTCGTTAGTGGAAGGGGTTTTTACATGCAATAAATCTATGAGTTCCACTCCGAAGGAAGGCATATTGAGGGATTTTTAACGCTCTTAAATAATCTGATGACTTTGTCCGGGTTTTAACCCACGACATGGGCATAGAAGCTCAGCATACTACCAACTACACCACCGAAGCCGCATGAAAAACAACAATCTAGGCATCAGATACCGTTGGAGTTAGAAGAGAACAATATTTGGCCACAGGAGTTTGACAGAAGAGAGAGAGAGGATGTTGGACAACTGGGTGGAGGCAATGCCGAACTCAGCTGGTTTCCCTTGGTCGCCAAAGCCCGCCCCATAAGTTTTGGGATACAGTTTAACTGACTGCGATAGCTACGCACATTATCGTATGAGACCAGTGAAGTGGGTTTCATCTCCACCATTGACCAACCTTAAAATAGTCAAGCTGTGGCGTATTACATAGTTGGTATACGTGGGATTATTTAGATGAAATACCTCGTGTTGTGGTTCAGATTCCTCGTGAAACGGAGGTCCCATGACTTACGATAATGAGTTTAACAAAGATAAAAGAGTGTCATATCCACATGGGATGTAGGCGACTTAATTCGAGTCTCTGGTTGTGTCAAGACATCAGTGACCAAGGGTCCTGAACATGAGTTTGCGTAAGGTAGGGTGGTCAATTCGTTTCCACTTCGCCTTGAGCCATCCGGCATGTTCCAATTTGACTGGCAGAGTGGTGAAGAGGTAACATTCTCACCTGCTATGAACAAGGTTGGAAGATCGATTTCTGGTGACGTCGGTCGTAATTTGAGGTTGCACAAATGAGAGGGAACCGTGTCAGTAGATTTATGAATATTGCATCCAATGGTCATATCTTAATTGAACGCCCGTGGTCTCCCCAACAAGTTCAATTTCAAGTAGTTCAGACTTTGGCTACCAGATGCCATTGTTAATGACACCTAGCGGAGAACGTTGGAATTTGATGGAGCGTTTCTAACCTAATAACTTACAAATCTGGCTACACACAACCAATTTTAGTGGTAGGTTCTCTTACAAGACACAGATCTATGGCATGGGCCCGCCGGCTTTACTTCCCTCCGAAGGACAGCATGCTGAAGGATTTTATCTCTCTTAAAATATAAAAATCCGACGACTTCAGCCGGGTTTGAACTCGCGATCTTGGGAATAGCAGTTCAGTATACTACCGACTACGCCACCAAAACCGCTAGATTTATTGGCACGTTAAAGATCCCCTTCGGGGCGAAATTCCGGCACTCCGGCGTCTCTAAAAGCCACAGTAGTTTTGAGGGACGTAAAATAAAATAACATTATTATTATTTATGTTCGACCCTGACTATTATAAGTCAGAAAAATGTATCATAACTAGGCTCATTATAACATTATTTTTCATTATGAAATAGTTTCTCCCACCAATCACAGCTCAAGAAGCAGTTGTTTCACCAATTACATAAGGATATCATCGCACGTGCACTGAGTTCCGAGGCCTTCTAATTTAAATTTCACTGCTTTGCCTAGTGTCATAGTGGGGTAATCGAGGACGCCATGGTCAAATACAAGGCATTCTCTGCGTCACATGCGCTCTGTTCTGTACATAAAACTAGCGAAATCTCGACAGATATTTATGAATATTTGTGTTCGAACATAAAATAGTTATAATAATTATCGTCGAACATAAACAGTCGTATGCAACTCGCCTGTAATGGTAATTAAGACACTCGTATGTAAAATTATAAAACTCGCAAACGCTCGTTTTATAAACATACTTGTGTCTTAATTATTGCCATTATAGGCTCGTTGCATAATGTACTATTTTATTACTGTAATTAGGTACCAATATAATATCGTGAGTCTGAGAGACTCCGTACCAGACCATACCTAGACTTTTAAATTAATGGCAGAGCAGGGAATCGAACCCGGGAACTCTCGGAGGTTGCAATCAACAATGCACAACAATGCGGTCACGAGTTTTACGGTCACGTCAATTTCGTCCCAGAATCAGTTACAGTTGCCGGCCCCGTGGTGTTGGGGTAGCGCGCCTGCCTCTCGCCCGGAGGCCCCGGGTTCGATCCCCGGCTCCGTCAGGGATTTTAAAACAGACGTGAGGGTTGGAAAGGGGTGCACTCAGCCTTGTGAGGACAATTGAGTAGCTGTCTGACAGTGAGACAGCGCCCCGATCACGAATACCAAGATTAACGGCCGAGGGGACCCGACGCGCTGATCAAGCGTCACCCCAATATCTGCAGGCCAAATGGCTGGGCAGCGGTCGCTTGGTCGGCCTTAGCCCGTCATGGGCTGGATAGTGCCAGGGGTTGACTTTTGTTGTTGTTGACTATCAGTTACAGTTACAGTATTCACTTTCTTTTTATTAGGAATATTCTACAGTACAGTAGTTTTCCTTCAACCCAAAAATACTCTACTCCTCCACAAATTTCGGTCTTCAGCATCTTCCTCGGTTAAGCCTCTGGTAGCCATGCTTCTCTTTACACCATCCATCCATTGTTCTCTTGGTCCTACTCCGTTTCCGTTTGCCTTCACCTTGCCAATGTAACATTACATTTGGAATTCTACTACTCTGCATCCTTTTCACAAGTCCAAACCATTGTAACATTCTTTCTTCAACCACTTACGGTACATTTCTTTTTACCTGCATAATTTCTCAGATTCTCGTATTTCGAAATTTATTCAATCCTGATTTTCTTGCCGCCCTCCTCCAATAATCCATCTCTGTTACTATTAATTTGTCTGTTTCTGCTCCATATAACAAAATACTTTGTACCAATGAATTATAAATACGTTTCTTAGTGTTGATTAAAATGTTTCTGCTCCATAATAGTACATTATGCAACGAGCCTATAATGGCAATAATTAAGACACGAGTATGTTTATAAAACGAGCGTATGCGAGTTTTATAATTTTACATACGAGTGTCTTAATTACCATTACAGGCGAGTTGCATACGACTGTTTATGTTCGACGATAATTATTATATCTATTTTATGTTCGAACATAAATATTCATAAATATCTGTCGAGATTTCGCCAGCTTTATGTACTGAACAGAGCGCATGAGACGAAGAGAATGCCTTGTATTTGGCCATGGCCTCCTCGATTACCCTACTGTGACACTAGGCCACGCAGTGAAATTTAACTTAGAAGGCCATGGAACTCAGTGCAGGTGCGATGATATCCTTATCTAATTGGTCAAACAACTGTTTCTTGAGCTCTGATTGGTGGGAGAAACTCTTTCATAATGAAAAATAGTGTTATAGTGAGCCTCATTATAGTACAGTTTTCTTATATATAATATTCAGGGTCGAACTTAAAACGGAATTTAATGCGCCAATTGTTCTCCTATCCACACTTTCTCTTTTCTCAATTTCATATTAAACTTGTTCCCCCAGCTTCTATTATTATTATTAATTATTATTATTATTATCATAGCTATGAGCCACCGTGGCTTAGGCGGCAGCACGCTGGCCTCTCACCGCTGGATCCGTGGTTCAAATCCCGGTCACTCCATGTGAGATCTGTGCTGGACAAAACTGAGGCAGACAGGGTTTTCTCCGGGTACTCCGGTTTTCCCTGTCAACATTTCATTCCAGCAACACTCTCCACTATCATTTCATTTCATCTGTCATTCATTTCCTCATTGACCCAGAGGAGTGCGTCAGGCCTCGGCAGCCGGCGCAGTTCATATCCTCGCCGCTAGATGGGGGCTTCATTCATTCCATTCCTGACCCGGTCGGAGACTGGAAGCAGGCTGTGGATTTTCATTATCATAGCTACCGAGGATTCAAATGTTATTTCTGGTCATTATAACCGAGCATCAGTATTGTAACATTAATAGGCGAGTTGTAAGCGCCTTATCGGTCAGTAAGTAGCACGAACCGAGAGCAATGAACTAACAAGCACTGAGATTATAGCAAATTATAGTTGAGGTAACAGCTCGCTCGTAAAATCTTGAACCAGCAATTCCGTGCTAAATACTACACTCGGGTACAGTCATTGTAACTGTGATAACGCTGTGATACTTACGATTTTGAGGCATAGGCTACCTAGGTACTGTATATTCCTTTAAACAATTCGTGCATATTATTTCTGATATCAATAACCTCCTTTTAAAATGGATACATTTTTGGCTGTGGGTCTTTCTGGAAATATCGTTATATTTTTTTGGCATTGCAGCAACCAGTCTTCGTCATCCACGCATACTAGGTCAGTTGCGTCATCTATACGTTGCTATAAGAACACAAACTCAATATGTGTGTCCTTTATGCGTTCATATACCGTACCATTCATCCGATTGTGATGAAACTTTGGTGAATTGTTGTGTACAATCCAGGGAAAGTATCTGGTTTAGCAAATCCATTTTACAATAGTGTTAAGGGTGTTTGATTGGTGCCTTAACCACCATTCAAAAGGGGTGTTGATTACTGGGCATCCTTGCATCTACGGGGATTTCACAATACTATAGAAAATGCCTCTCTGATTTCTACTAACACCAGCAATGACATCCACACCGCTGTCATAGAAGTAAGTGGGACAAAAGTCATAAACGTCTACAAGCCACCTGCCGTTCAGTGGCCTCCTTCTGTGGTTCCAAATTACCCACATCCATCTGTCTATCTTGGTGATTTCAACAGTCATCATACTGAATGGAAATATAGTGTTAATGACGACAATGGTGAGGCTCTGGCCACCTGGGCCGACGCACATCACATGCACCTTATTTTTGACGCGAAAGATTTGGCTACTTTCAGATCAGCTTCTTGGAAACGTGACTACAACCCTGATTTATGCTTTTTATCTACGGATGATAATTGTCTGCCTCTACCAACATCACGCAAAGTCCTACGTGCCTTCCCTAGCAGTCAACACAGACCAGTCATCATTGAAACAAGTTTGAAAGTGCCTATCATCACTTCTACTCCACGACCACGATGGAATTTCCAAAAGGCAAACTGGCCTGCTTTTTCTGAGAACCTTGACAAATGTCTGGGTTGGATTCCACCTGTAAGTGAAAGTTACGAGAGATTTGCGGGCGCAGTGATCAGTATAGCAAAGAAGTTTATTCCTAGAGGGTGCAGGAAGGAGTATATTCCTGGATGGAATGAAGTTAGCGAAAAGTTGTATGAAGAGTTCCTCACAACTGGTGACCATGAAATATCAAATGAACTACTGCACAGCCTTGATGCCTCAAGAAGACAGAAATGGACTGAAACCGTAGATAACATCGACTTCAAACACTCAAGCAGGGAAGCTTGGTCCCTTCTTCGATAACTGGCAGGAGGAAACAAAATAGTACGTGATAACAGCACCATCAGTCCAGATACTATAGCCTCACACATGGTGTCAACATCAAAAGCACCCAAGCAAAGAGATCACACCAACAAGATTAAACGAGAGCTTAATGTCTTAAAAGCAAAGGGTTTAGAAGATAATGAATTATCTTGTCCATTCACATCAGAGGACATTTCAAAGGCACTAAAAGATGTCAAACCAGGTAAAGCTCCAGGCTTTGATGGTATCCACCCAGAATTCCTGCTCCATTGTGGAAAATATGCAAAAGTATGGCTTGCACGCTTCTTCTCTGATATCCTGCAAACTGGGAACATACCTCCTGCACTTAAAAGAACAAAGGTTATCGCCATATTGAAACCAGGCAAACCAAATGATTTACCTCAGAGCTACAGGCCAATTGCACTACTCAGCGCAGTGTACAAGCTACTAGAAAGACTTCTTTACAACAGGATAAGCTCTTTAATCCTTGAACAAGTTCCTATGGAACAAGCTGGATTTCGACCAAATCGCAGTTCGATCAAGTACTATCACTGACCACCCACATAGAAGACGGGTTCCAGAAAGGGCTTAAGACATCAGTTGCATTCATTGATCTGACATCTGCTTATGACACTGTGTGGAGACATGGCATGATCTACAAACTCCTACGCACAATACCTTGCGGAAGAATAGCCAGACTTGTGGATAACATGTTAATGAATCGCAGATTTCAAGTAATTTTGGGAAACACCATCAGTAAGGAGAAGAAACTTGACAATGGATTGCCTCAAGGCTCCGTCTTGGCTCCACTTCTCTTCAGCCTCTACATCTCCGATATGCCTGCAACCAGTTCAAGAAAGTTTGGATACGCCGATGATTGGGCAATTGCTACCCAGAAGAGACAAATCGAAAATACAGAACATACCCTAACTATTGATCTACGCATTCTTTATGAATACTTCCGAAAATGGAGGCTGAAGCCGAACCCAAGCAAAACTACAGTGACATGTTTCCACTTATGCAATAAGCTAGCTAATCGTGAACTAGAAGTGTACCTAGGTAAAAATCGCTTGACCCACACCAATGAATCCAATTACCTGGGGGTCATCTTAGACAGAACTCTCTCCTTCAAGAAACACCTGAAGAAAACGGCAGAAAAACTGAAGTCTAGAAACAACATACTTCAAAAACTATGTGGCACTACATGGGGTTCGTCAGCCGACACTTTACGCACCACCGCCCTCAGTCTGGTCTTCTCAACAGCTGAGTATTGTTCTCCAGTGTGGCTAAATAGCAGTTATACCAAACTTGTCGATGCCCAATTGAATCAGGCAATGAGAATGATATCTGGCACAGTAAAATCAACACCAACATTTTGGTTACCAGCACAGAGTCATATTCCACCAGCGGAACTCAGACGCAAACATGCCTTACTCCGGGAGTATAAGAAGATAAATGCCAACGACCAGCTACCAATACACCAGGACATCACTGCTGCTGAAGTGAGACGTTTACGCTCGCGAAACCCCTCCATCCGGACAGCGAGACACCTGGTGAACCAAAACTTCAACCTGCTGCAAAACTGGAAAGAAGAATTGGTGGAAAACATTCCAAGTCAGCTGCAAGATATCACAAACTCCACAACACCACCAAGTGGCTTCCATCTACCCCGGAAAACATGGTCAACGCTAAACAGGATAAGAACAAACCATGGTAGATGTGCAGATCTTCTCTACAAATGGGGATATATATCTTCACCAGAATGCAGTTGTGGTGATCCCAGGCAGACCATACGGCATATAGTGAATGACTGCCCGACGCATTCCTACAGTGGCAACTTCAGTGACTTTGTGGAAGCAGGCCCAGCTGTGATAGACTTTATTAACAACTTGAAAGTGAAACTGTAAATAATGTAAATACACATCTATTTTTGACTTATGTTGATATGTACAGCCAAACGCTAAATAAATACTAGGATGTCTTATGAAGAACTGCGGACCCATACTTACCAGACTTACCGGGAGAGCCTTAGCAGGCCAAACACCTGCGGGTCGTCTTCGGGTACTGCCTGACAGCATGGCGCAGCGGGAAATCTGGATCTTAACCTAACTACGAGCTAAGGGGGTGGGGTTTCACTCTTAACTACGTGAAATGAAAAGATAGAGCCTTTGACTGTGAGAGAGGGATTTATTGTAAGTTACTGAAGGGTGGCACTTAGGTCTAGATGAAAGGGGGGATGATTGTTAAGGGAAAAGGGATCTGACAGACACAACAGGACTCACCCTACCACTGACGCTCGTCCTTCATGATGTCCGCGGCATGGGACGGTGCCCCGCCGGTCTCTCGAAGCACTGACACTCGGCGTCGGTCCTCAGGATCCAGAAATAAGAACAGGAGAGTGCCCAAGAGGCCCACCGCGTGTGCGTCCTCTGTATTTGTAGACTTTTAAGTAGGTCGGCCATGTCAGCGGAATGTGCGTTTTGTTGCTACTATTGCGTAAGTCTGCCGGCTTGCAGTACTTACGAATGTAGGTCGCTGTTGGTCTGCCAGGTCCGTATGTCCTACAGCTCAACTTATACCTTCCATTATAACTTCCATTTGCTAGGCATAGTTATAGGCACAACCCTTATCGAGGGTTGATGGCTGTACAATAGGTAGTGCACGAGTAGATTAAGAAATGAGTTTTGGCGTGCGAATCGTTTCAACACAATTCCATATTCGTTTATATACCATTTATTCGATTGAGAAAAAAATTTGGCGAGTTGTTGTGTACACGGCTGCAAAGTTTTCTGACTTAGTAAATCCATATTACAATAGGTAGCGCACGAGTAGATTCAACAAATAAGTGACGGCGCGTGAATCGTTCCAACATAGTCCCGTATGCGTTCATATACCATTCATCCGTTTGCGATGAAACTTTGGGGAGTTGTTGTGTTCGCTTCCACGAATGTTTCTGAAATAGTAGATCCATCTTACAGTAGTTTCGTGGCAGTTAACGGAAAAAGAGAAAAATATTGTGCATCCAACTGCACTTCAAACAACATTACAATGCCAAAAATTTCTTTGATTGCCATTGCAAAGCCATTGTTATACAATATAATTAAATCGGTTGTATCATCATTTAGCGCTGTGCACAGTGAACTTGGATTGGCTTTTGGATTATGGGGAAAGGCAAAGAAATTTCATAGCGTAATGTTGCAGTTTGTAATGCTCTGCTGGATGAACGGTGATTAAGAAAAAGCAAGTCCTTGAGTTAAATTATTTGAACAGATCTGTATAAATGAACCAAAAAAGAAATGGGGTCCATGGAGGGGGCTCACAACTTGTGGGACGTGGGTTGGCGACCACGGAACCCCATCTGAGTCCGGTATTGCTTCCACTTACTTGTGCCGGGTTCCTCTCCGTCTTCTTTCCTGTCAATCTCTCTTGGTCAACTCTTGTTATCTTCCGACCCCGACATTATTTGGGTATCCGAGGCCTAGGGAGACTTTCTCTTTCCCGCCTTAATTGGCCCTCTTCTCATCTTTCCTGATACCCTCATTCTTCGAGGGGTCAGCCTTCTTTTTCTCTTCGCGTTATCTCCAGCTTCCTTCTCAAGACCCTCAAGGAGGCAGAGTGTATGTAGCCCCACCACTTCTGGTGCACTCTGGATAGTGCTACACCCTCGAGGGCTCACGGCTGGTGAGTTTGGGAGTAGGCAACCCTGGGGGATTCCTGAGCTGGGTCCGTCTTGTCCCGTTTTTCCTCTAACTTTGGGGCGGGCCCTCTTATCTTTCCCTTTCCTATCTGCCTTTCATGGCTCTCCTTCCTTCCAAGTCTCTCAATCTTCATTCTTCGAGAGTTGAGGGTATTTCTTTTCTTCCTGTCCTTTATTTGCCTTATCGTTTATATGCGTACCATTTCTTCTTTTAGTATGTAAGTTTATAGTTAGTATTAGTTATAGATTACATTCTCATCTCATCTTTCACTATCACCCGACCATTAGAGGCCGATAACCTGGATGTTAGGCCCCTTAAAACAACAATTATCACCATCACCATTATCATACTCATATGCCATTAATGGAGCGTATGCAACTACATTGCGTGCTTTGGCGATGGCACTGGTACATTCAACAGCTGAGTACTGTTCCTCAGTTTGGGTAAACAGCTCTCATGTTAAAAAGGTGTACACAGTCCTGAATGAAACAATGCGTATTATCAGTTGCACAATAAAATCTACCCCTCTCTTCTGGCTGCCTGTGCTTAGTCACATAGAACTACCTAGAATTAGAAGACTGAACAACTGTGTCAGGGAATACAATAAGATATTGGCCTATCCTGCACTCCCCATTCATGAAGATCTAGCCGTCTCAAGTCAAGATCTCCACCTATTCAAACAGAACAGGAACTGGTTTTGAAGGATTATGATCCAAAAGCTAATTGGCAACAAGATGCAATGGCTGGCATTGTTCAACTTTCAAAATCAGCCAGCTGGCTTTGATTTGACCCTCAAGACATGGGTAACTCTCCGCACTGACCCCGGGAGATGCGGATCAATGATGTTTAAGTGGGGTATCCGATCTTCCCCAACCTGTGATTGTGGCTCAGTTAAACAGTGTATTGTCACTGAATGTATTAGTAGGGCATTCAGTGGATCAACACAGGACTTTGTAATAGCCTCTACTGAACCCATAAGATGGCTCGAAAATTTAGACATTAATATTTGAACACCCTTTCCCTTGCATGATTGTTACAGTTGTAATGTGTTACCTATTGTATGTATGTGTATTGTTTATGTTGATTGTTTTGTGTTGTACCATACGCTAATAATAATAACTAGCATTACCCAACGCGGCTTCACATGCGAATATTCTAGTCGTAAAGAGTACACTTATCAAAATCTCAATCATGAAGGCTATGACTGATTTATCCTTGGTATGAATAATCAGACTTTAGCAATACAGTTACTGGTGCAGTGGTTAGGGGTAGCGAAGTTAGTTTTCTGGGAAAATCACAGCCACTGTTAATTTAAGGACCTTTAAATGTGGTTTTCGGAGACCCTTTATAGTCGCGTGAAAAAGACCTTTCGTACCACACTCACACGTAAAAATTGCGTGAATTTTTTTTCGAGTGCCCCTTGACCCCTTAAGCGCATTATACTGTACGTATTGATGAATGTTACAGCTTAATTTGGTTCAGTGCTAACCTTATAACCGTCTGGAAACTTGCACAGCAATGTAATAATTGGAATTGCATTGGTCTTTCAGAAGTAGATGGACCTGTGAGATTCTGTTACCATGGTTACCGTGTTGCATTATTTCATTGTAAATATACAGGTTTTAAGGTATTTATTTAATTGTGAGGCATTTAGAGAGTAAGTGAGTGCGTTTCGCTTACGCATTGGGTTATGCTGAACCTGTAGGTACCCCATATGTGTAGGTTGGTGTTAATGGGACCTTATTTTCGGTACAAAAATTGGAAAGGGACCTTAGCAGAATAATATAGGGAGGGATTATAATAATGAATGTTTTCAACATTGCATTATGCTTTCCTGTGGAATATATTTGTGTTCCCCTCAATCGTTGCTCCTCTAAGATCTTTACCTCCTCCTCCCAGCGACAATGACTATTGATTTCCCCAGCTTGTGCCCGTTAGATGAATATATTCCCGAGCTCTCTTTGACCTCATTCATTCCAGTCACAGTCTGAGTGGCAGGCATATGGCGCTCGTTATCTGACAGTTAACATACTTTCAACTGTTTATTGCCATGGAAATGAAACATGAATATTACATGCCCCGTATGGAAAGGTGATAATGCCACTTTATGTTAATAGAGTTCCGTTACGTTTGTAAAACTGGAGCCGTATCGTTCCAGTTTATTTCATGATTCATGACATCGCAGTGCCTACCGTGTCGAGCACTGGGATGATTTATGAACGGTAATTATAAGGAAAGGGGACCGGTAGTCGAAGTCATCTCACAATTAGTTTTGAGGGACAGTTTAGGGCAGTGGCTTCGGTGGCGTAGTTGGTAGCATGCTGAGATCCTATGCACAAGATCGTGGGTTCAAACCCGGCCGATGTCGTCGGATTTTTAAGAGCGTTAAAAATCCCTCAGTAAGCCTTCCTTTGGAGGGGAAGTAAAGCCGGTGGTCCCATCTCATAGATTTATGGCATGTTAAAGAACCTTCCACTAATTACACATGTGTGAAGCTAAATTATATAGGTTAAGAATATAAACAACGCTCTTATGTTCCTACGTTCGTTGCCAAGAGCCAACTTCGGTGACGTCTAGTAGCTATGTTTTGAACTAGTAGTCGTTGACGGTGGCGTTTGGCGGCAAAAGTAGGAATTATTTGAAAAATTCAAAGTCTGCAGTCCTTACTTGAATTAAAAAACAGATAATACACACTAATACAGTCATCACAATTAACACCGGTTATCAGACAGATTCTACACACACCCAAAGTACACGGGGCTACATGACCGCGTTGTCGCAGACCCTAAAGTGAGGAACCAACCAACCAGTTCAGGGCAGAAATTAATTGAATCGGCCAGAACTGAAGCATTAAGTCAGTTTACAGTACTTTTCAGGAGACAGGTAAAACGTCATTGATAGAACAGAACTTAACAAACACACTATATTAGTCAGCCATGTTGTGAAGCAACTATTCAGGTTATATTTGTGTTAGCGGGATATTAATTTTAATTTAATAAACATACATTATGCAATGAGTCTATAATGGCAATAATTAGGACAAGAGTATGTTAATAAAACGAGCTAAACGAGTTTTATAATTTCCATACGAGTGTCTTAATTACCATCATAGGCGAGTTGCATACGACTGTTTATGTTCGACGATAATTATAAATATTTTATATTCGAACATAAATATTCATAATTATCTGTCGAGATTTCGCCAGTTTTATGTATTGAACAGAGCGCATGGGACGCAAAGAATACCATGGCCTACTGGAATACCCTGACACTAGAGGCCACGCAGTGAAATTTAAAATAGAAGGCCGTGGAAGTCAGCGCAGGTGCGATGCTATCCTTACCTAATTGGTCATACAACTGTTTCTTGAGCTCTGATTGGTGGGAGAAACTGTTTCATAATGAAAAATAGTGTTATAATGACCCTCATTTTGATACAATTTCTGACATATAATATTTACATTTCGACATCTTCGAACATAAACATATTTTTCAAATCAATTTTGCAAACGTGACTTAATGCCTTTCAGCTCCGTGGTCAGTTAAGTGCGGCATAAAGCCATCCAGAACGAATATCTCACATGATATTTCATTTTTAAATGGATTTGTAACATAACAAGAAGTTCCGTAACGAACTAAAGAGCCCACTTTTCTTAAAATTTAAGATTCATGCCAATGACTAATCTATATGGATCTATCTAGAATAATTACGAAATTAAGTTGGTAATATCGAAATTTGTAATTAGTTCGAAATACTGTAGGCTATACGTGGCATAATGTAGCCTAATAGAGCACTACAGTTGGCAGACCTGGTGACTGAATATATTCTTAGTTCCATCTCTTAAGGTACAGAATACAAAATTTGGTTGAAGTCCAATGGATAGCATGGACGTTACATGCAGTTAAACATTGGATCTAACAGCGCGCGTAAAATCATGTTGGCAACAATGTCATGCATGTATTGGCCAGAAATAATCCGAAATAATATGATCTATTGTTGTGCCAATTTTGAATGAAATCCATTAGTTATTACAGAAGTTACATGCATTTTAAAATTGGACTTATCAGCAGGCTTATAATCATGTTGGCAGCACTGACGTATATAAGTTACTCAAACTTAATATAGAATGTCAGGTACTATACGCGTGCATAGTTTAAAGCTGTCGGCTTTCATACTATCTGATATATTGGTGTTTGGATAAAAGAAATTGAGAGCATTTATTAACAGTTGGCAGCCCAGTTGGCTCTTAAGAATACGCTCAGTCATATCTGGTTATGTACACATAGCACATACGAAATCTGGTTGAATTGGAATTGATAGTGTAGAAGTTATATGCATTTAAAAATTGAACCTATCAGCAGGCTTATAATCATTTTGGCAACACTGCCATGTATGGCCTCCTGGAAATTAAACTGAAATATTGTTGTCTATACGTGTGCCAGTTTTTAAATAGCTCTCATTCATACCTTCCAAGATATCCAACATGGAGCTGAAATTTCAATAGCGATTTTTCAGCAGTTGGTACCCCTGACATAATTTTCAAATACGGCATTGAGATATTAAGGTACAGATATTTACTTCTACCAAATTTTGTTTCGATTGCTGCAGCCATTTAGGAGTTGATAGGTGGGGACACACACACAGCCAGACAGACAGAAGGACAGACAGACAGACAGACAGACACTCATTTGCCCGGATCGATCTCATAAGTCTACTTTTTCCTCATTTTTGCAAAATGTGAAAATTTGCCTAAAAACCACGCAAACCCTGTACAAATGTAATTGACAATAAATAGTACTGTAACACGCGTGAATCTTGCAGCGCGACCAACATTAAGTACGGAATACGGCGCTGAAAGGGAGCAAGTTATTGACTTAATGCTTTTCTCCTCACATCGCACTACATGTCGCAGTGGTTTCTGGCTTAAATAGAAGGCTGACTTAATTCTTCCCTACGCCGTTCCAAGGCTCTCGGGTCAATACTTCAGAAACAAGTAGTTCCGTGAAGAACTATACAGCCTATTTTCATATATCCTGCTCATGTTAATTGTCTCTATCAACATACAAAATTTCAGTTTAATTGCTGTAACAGATTCGTAGATAATGAGAACCGTCTAAATACACACATCAAAAAAAGTTTTGCATCACCTCGGTTCCCAGATCTCCGGCATATAGACGTTGACTGTGTATATTGTATCCAAGATACAGTCCCTTTGACTGTTCATAGATGTCACTAAAACTGCTCAAAGATGTAAACAACCATGCATGAGCAGGGCCTATTAGACGGAAGGGGTACGACAGCCGATCAGTTCCAGTCATTCCACCAGGACGAAGGTACGCTGCTCATGTTGTCTGTAGTTCTACCATGCCTAGAAGGTCAATACCGCAGTTCGATCGCGTCCGCATTGTTACTTTGTGTCAAGAAGGGCTCTCAACAAGGGAAGTTTCCAGGCGTCTCAGAGTGAACCAAAGCGATGTTGTTCGGACATGGAGGAGGTACAGAGATACAGGAACTGTCGATGACAGGCCTCGCTCAGGCCGCCCAAGGGCTACTACTGTAGTGGATGACCGCTACTTACGGATTGCCGCTCGGAGGAACCCTGACAGCAATGCCACCATGTTGAATAATGCGTTTCGTTCAGCCACAGGACGTCGTGTTTCAACTCAAACTGTGCGCAATAGGCTGCATGATGCGCAACTTCACTCCCGACGTCCATGGCGAGGTCCAGCTTTGCAACCCCGACACCATGCAGCGCGGTACAGATGGGCCCAACAACATGCTGAATGGACCCCACGGAATTGGCATCACGTTCTCTTCACCGATGAGTGTCGCATATGCCTTCAACCAGACAATCGTCGGAGACGTGTTTGGAGGCACCCTGGTCAGGCTGAACGTCTTAGACACACTGTCCAGCGAGTGCAGCAAGGTGGTGGTTCCCTGATGTTTTGGGGTGGCATTATGTGGGGCCGACGTACGCCACTGGTGGTCATGGAAGGCTCCGAAACGGCTTTACGATACCTGAATGACATCCTCCGACCCATAGTGCAACCATATCGGCAGAATATTGGAGAGGCATTTGTCTTCATGGACGACAATTCTCGACCTCATCGTGCACCTCTTGTGAATGCGTTCCTTCAAGATAACGACATCGCTCGACTACAGTGGCCAGCATGTTCGCCAGACATGAACCCTATCGAACATGCCTGGGATATGTTGAAAAGGGCTGTTTATGGACGTCTTGACCCACCAACCACTCTGAGAGATTTACGCCGAATTGTCGTTGAGGAGTGGGACAATTTGGACCAACAGTGTCTTGATGAACTTGTGGATAGTATGCCACGGCGAATACAGGCATGCATCAATGCAAGAGGACGTGCTACTGGGTATTAGAGGTAGTGGTGTGTACTGCAATCTGGACCACAAATGCTGAAAGTCTAGCTGTATGATGGTACAACATGCAATGTGTGGGTCTCATGAGCAATAAAACGAGCTGAAATGTTGTTTGTGTTGATCTCTATTCCCTTTGTATTTAACGGTTCCGGAACTCTTGGAACCGAGGTGATGCAAAACTTTTTTTGATGTGTGTATTTCATATGGTCGCCAGGAAGGATTTTTATTTTTGTACTATTACATTAAGATTATTGTGTGCGTGTGGTATTCAAACTTCAATCGCATGATTAGAACACAAGAAGTAAAAACGAGATTTTAGAAGTACGCACACCAGCCATCTTGTGATTATGCAAACAATTGAAATAAATTACATGCCAGTGGGTCAACATTTGTATAAGCATTTAACGTGCAACGTTTCACGGCACTCGGATAGTTAATTCGCGAGAAACGTCCATTTAAATATTTATAATTCGCGTCGCCGCCATGTTGGATTTGTGCTCACCAGGTTACTGAAAGTCCTATAGGTGAACATATGTTCATAGTCTCTATGAACATTTAAAAAAATCAGTTTGGTTGCTGTGAAAGATTCAGAGATATTGAGAACCGTCTAAATATTTCGGAAGCTCGCCATTTAGGATTGTTATATGTATAGGCCATAGAGTTATGTACCATTCGAGGACAATTATTGCCTAGCTTCATTATTCAAACTTTCACTTCGATCGCATGATTACGACACAAGAACGAAAACTTAATTTTAAAATTTCGCACAGCCGCCATCTTGAGGTTATGTAAACAATTGAATTAAATTAGATGGCAGTGCATTACAATCTGCAAAATCATTTACGGTACCACATTTCACTGCGCTCAGAGAGTTAAATCACGAGAAAAGTCTATTAAAATATTTCAAATTCGCTTGGTCGCCATGTTCGTTTTGTACTTTACGGGTTTATGAAATATACATAGGTAAACTTGTATCAGTACTCTTTATCACCGTACAAAATTGCATGATGATATCTGTAATAGTTTCGGAGATATAGAATGTCAGTGAAATATTTCGCACAGCCGCCATTTTGAGGTTATGTAAACAATTGAACTAAAGTAGACTCCAGTGCATTACAATGTGTATAAACATTTGCTGTACCAAGTTTCATTACGTTTGGATAGTTAAATCGCGAGAAATGCCTATTTAAAAGTCTCAATTTCGCTTGACCACCATGTTGGTTTTGTTGTCACCAGGTTTTTGAAAGTCTCATAGGTGAATTTCTAGTAGTGCCCTTTATCACCGTACACAATTTCAGGGCGATATAGGTAATAGTTTCGGAGATATTGAATGCTAGTGAAATATTTCGCACAGCCGCCATGTTGGATTGGTGAGACGTAACAAAATGTGAAGGACACGGTCGAGGTCGCCGGGAATAGTGCTATGAATTTACCGAGTTTCATTGAAATCGCTCCAGCCGTTTAGATTTTATTAGGGGGGGGACAGACACACACACACACCTCACACACACACACACACACACACACACACACGGACACGGACAAAAGGTGATCTCATAAGCCTATTTTTTCAAAATTGAAAATAGGCTAAAAATTACAATTTTTGGCTTCGTGCTTTTCAGCTCCGACCTATTCAATTTGATTAATATGACATTTTCTGAAAATTACTTCATTAAATTCCTTCGATATTTCTTGTTGTTGGTGTTGTTGCTCCTTACTAGCAACTCGCCCGGCTTCGCCCGGGAATAGTTATGAATGCATTACCTGATAGTTCGGAAACTCGCCTCAGTAATTGAATGGAGATTTTTGGAAGAAATAAAAACGTAAAAACACTTATCGGGGCGATGTATTGAAGATGAATATATGCTCTCCCGGACATTTCTGTTTAACTTTTCATGCTGAACAATTCTTACACTCCTAGTATGTTGATATTTGAAACGTTTTTTTTTTCGACTTTTTCACTGAAATCGTTACTGCTTGGCTTTCTTTGATCATAAATAAATTATTTTCTACAGAAACTTTCCTCGATATATCCTCTACAGAATGGTGAAAACCGCATCAATGTCCATCCAGTGGTTCTCGAGATTGACCTTGACATCCAAGAATCGGGGAGATGTAATGTTTTTCATGTTAGGGCATATGAATAATAATTATTTTTTTCTGAATGTACTTTAACTGGGCAAAAAATTTGTGTTGACCGACTGAGAATAGATAGGTTAGTAGGACACTTACTAAGACATCCTGAAACGTCAAATTTATTTTCGGAAGGAAGGGTCGCGGACAAGAACTGTGGGTGTAGACAAAAGTTGGAGTATGTTTAACAGATTGCCTCGGATGTAAGGTGTGCTAGCTATATAGCGATGGAATGATTAGCGCAGGACAGGGAGCAACGGAGTGCTGCATCAAACCAGTCAATAACTGAAGGCTCAAACAACAGCCTTTTAAATGCACAATATTTACCAGTTAGTGAGCGAGTTTAGTTAGCTTTTGGGAGATTCTACGTGCATGACCAATAAATGAATTGATTGACGGCCAAATTATCTACCAGTTAAACCGCTGAACCCCGTTTGATTGAGCAATAAGCTAGGATTAGCAATATTGTAGGTCACTTGTGAGTGAGCTGATCGCAATAACGGTACAGTCGATTGCTTCCTATCAGGACCATCAAAGAGGTTGCTCTTTTATTAATCTGCCTACCAAAAGCCTTTGTTACATTAACCCTGCGTGGGTGGAGAATATTGAAAACTCAGTTCAGGCTTACTATGTAACGTGGTATCGAGTAGAACGCATTCTGGTGGCGGTTTTATCGAAACACTTCATGAGCCACCATTTTCTAGATAATCTGTCAGCCCATGTGTTAAGAATTATATGTACGGCAGTGGTGTAATCTGGAGGGGGGGGGGGGGGGGGCCGTGTCTTATTCAAAGTTGTGAACATTATTAACCCGACAAGCACCAACCTATTTTTGGTCACATGGATTACCAAGGGACAAATTTTTGATAATATTGATAAAGGCATATTTCTTGAAATTAGGATAACACATACTATTGCACTCAATTCTGACTTCTGAAAGTACTTAAAAATCATGGTCTTTATTTTGAAAATGAATTAAAAGCTTTTTGAATCGCGTTTTGTAGTATCATCCAAAGCCGTACAACATGACCCTCCACCGCACTGCGCTTGAGTTTCAACAAAGATTTCTCCCACGATTTCCACAAACAATGTTAGTTTTGGTAAAAATTCTTCTTTGATTTTTGTGTCTGGAGCATTCTGAATGGGGCGGGGGGAGGGGAGATTGGGGGTGCAAATTTCCACCAAGAATGGAAAATAAATATAAAGCGAAAAATATGTGAAGAAAAAATATGAAATAGGGTAGTAACTGTAGTTTGTGAAACTTATACAAATAGTTTACGTATTACTTATCAGTGAAATCAATTGAAGCATAATAATAATTTCGTATGGCCTCGCATGCCGGGTGCAAGCTTTGCTATTTGACACCCAGAGGGCGTGTCGAATTTTGTTGTTCCTTGAAGCACTATGAAAATCAAAAAGGTTAGATATCTAAGCTCCTTGACACTATAGCGCTTTCTAGTAGAGAAATGAGGAACTTAGTGATGGCGGAAAATCCCGAGGTTAATTTTGCCATCATCAACAAGGCCAACTAAATTCAAATGAGTTCCTTAACGTGCCAACATCGTATGACATGCGTGTCGTAATTTTCGCCGCCATTCAAAAATCACTTGCCACGGCCAGGAGCGAACTTGGAAGCTAGGGGTTAGTAATCCGACACGATAACCACTCACCCACCGTGGTAAGCAATTGAAGCATGAAAAGTAATGAAATAATAGATGGTGGCAATATTACCTCCCCCTCCCCTCTTTGGGGCTTCTAGGGTTAAAAATAATACTTCAATTATCATACTAATATATAACATGTAACTCCGCGAAGAACTATACAGCCTATTTTCATATATCCTGCTCATGTTAATTGCCACAATCAACATACAAAATTTCAGTTTAATTGCTGTAACAGATTCGTAGATATTGAAAACCGTCTAAATATTTCAGATGGTCGCCAGGTTGGATTTTTATTTTTGTACTAATACATTAAGATTATTGTGTACGTGTGGTATTCAAACTTCAATCACATGATTAGAACACAAGAAGTAAAAACGAGATTTTAAAAGTACGCACACCAGCCATCTTGTGATTATGCAAACAATTGAAATAAATTAGATGCCAGTGGATCAAAATTTGTATAAGCATTTAACGTGCAACGTTTCACGGCACTCGGATAGTTAATTCACGAGAAACGTCCATTTAAATATTTATAATTCGCGTCGCCGCCATGTTGGATTTGTGCTCACCAGGTTACTGAAAGTCCTTTAGGTAAACATATGTTCATAGTCTCTATGAACATAAAAAAATCAGTTTGGTTGCTGTAAAAGATTCATAGATATTGAGAACTGGCGAAATATTTCGGAAGCTCGCCATTTAGGATTGTTATATGTATAGGCCATAGAGTTACGTACCATTCAAGGACAATTATTGCCTAGGTTCATTATTCAAACTTTCACCTCGATCGCATGATTACGACACAAGAAATAAAAACTTAATTTTAAAATTTCGCACAGCCGCCATCTTGAGGTTATGTAAACAATTTAATTAAATTAGATGGCAGTGTATTACAATCTGCAAAATCATTTACTGTACATCATTTCACTGCGCTCAGAGAATTAAATCACGAGAAAAGTCTATTAAAACATTTCAAATTCGCTTGGTCGCCATGTTCGTTTTGTATTTTACAGGTTTATGAAATATACATAGCTGAACTTGTATCAGTACCCTTTATCACCGTACAAAATTGCAGGGTGATATCTGTAATAGTTTCGGAGATATAGAATGTCAGTGAAATATTTCGCACCGCCGCCATTTTGAGGTTATGTAAACAATTGAACTAAATTAGACTCCAGTGCATTACAATGTGTATAAACATTTGCTGTACCAAGTTTCATTACGATTGGATTGTTAAATCGCGAGAAAAGTCTATTTAAAAGTCTCAACTTCGCTTGACCGCCATGTTGGTTTTGTTGTCACCAGGTTTTTGAAAGTCTCATAGGTGAACTTCTAGTAGTACCCTTTATCACCGTACACAATTTCAGGGCGATATCGGTAATAGGTTCGGAGATATTGAATGCTAGTGAAATATTTCGCACAGCCGCCATGTTGGATTGGTGAGACGTAACAAAATTTGAAGGGCACGGTCGAGGTTGCCGGAAATAGTGCTATGAACTTACCGAGTTTCATTGAAATCGCTCCAGGCGTTTAGATTTTATTAGGGGGGGACACATACACACCTCACACACACACACACACACACACACACACACACACACACACACACACACGGACAAAAGGTGATCTCATAAGCCTATTTTTTTTTCAAGATTGAAATAGGCTAAAAATGAGATGGTGTGTGTCTGTCTGTCTGTCTGTGTGTTACTCAATAACGCAAGAACCACAGCTCCGATTTAAATGAAATTTTGCATGGATGTAGCTGATTTACCATGTTTACATATAGGATACTTTTAATTTCGATATTTTGCACTATTAAAAAATGGCGACCATTTTAGTGACGTCACTACACCCTTTGGTTTCAAAATTTCATATTTCCATATCAAATAAAGAGAGAACGCTAAGAAATAGCAAACTTTTGATGGCACATAATAGCTTCAGAATTTAAGTTCCTAACCGAAGGGTCCTTATCACTTTTCGTGTATCTCCAACGGTTAGCGAGTAAAACCCACATATGTGACGTCACTACACCCTTTGGTTTCAAAATGTCATATTTCCATTTCAAATAAAAACAGAACGCTAAGAAATAGCAAACTTTTGATGCCTATACGAGATTTAACATTTAATTTTCTATCCGAAAGGTTCTGATCACTTTTCGTGTATCTCCAACGGTTAGGAGTAAAACCTAAATTTGTGCAATAAAACACGGTCAACACCGAGCGGTGCAGTACTGTACATCTCTACATACATAAAAACTAAAGTTTGTATGTTTGTTTTTTTTTGCTATTTCTACGGAAATTTGAGTTATTTACGCGTTTCAGACTGTTTTATTATGGATGCGCGCGAAAATAATTTTTTGGTCTGTCTGACTGTTTGTTTGTCTGTGGACAACTTTGTTCCCTTATAACTCGCGAACGGCTGGGTGTATCAACGTAAAATTTGGTACAGATATCCATCAGAGGCACAACACTAATCATTGATGTAACCCTTCTCCGTACCTCTCAAAAAAGAGGGCCTACCCCCTTAAAATACATGCTGAAATAGGAGTAGAAGGACGTGACAAAGATCATTTTCAGCCCCTCAATGTGAGAGACAAAACTCGAAATGCACATTTTAAGGCCCTAAAACCAACCATTTTTGAGATATTCCCAGAAAACTAATTTCATTTAATAAACTATTGAACGAATACAAGCCGGTAACCATGGCAACAGATTTTCAGAGGTCCATCTATTGCTGTAAGACGCAATGCAATTCCATTAATTACATTGGTGTGAAAGTTTGAAAACGGCTAGAAGGTTATCACGGAACCAAATTAAGCTGTAAAATTCATCAATACGTATAATGCGGTTTTGGGGGTCAAGGGGTACACTAGAATTTTTTCACGCGATTTACACCTGCGGGTGTGGTACGGCAGGTCTATTATATTCCTATCCCTCTATTATATTATTATTAGTATTATATTATGGCGTACAACGAGGAGACAAAGCCCCTCGGTGCCAGAAACAAAACTTGGGGCCCTACATTATAAGGCTCTAAAACCAACAGTATCAGAAATATTCCCATAAAACTAATTTAATTTAATTTAACAAACTAATAAAGGAATGGAAATCGGTAACCATGACAACATTATCTCAAGGGGTGGCATCAAACTTTCCATCTATTTCTGTAGGAAGCAATGTCACTCCATTTATACCTTGCCACGGTGGGTGAGTGGATAGCGTGTCGGTCTACTAACCCCAAGATTGCAGGTTCACTCCTGGCCGTGGTACAGGCCGGACGTTTGTTTTAGACGAGATAAAAATCTTAATGGAATCCTGGAGGCGAGTTACTGCAGTACCTGTGTTGTTATCAGCTGCCCCAAGCGCTCCGATGGTTGATAAAGCTGTTTCACACTATTGCTGAAGTATAGTCACTGGCAAATATAATGACGTTCTGTTCTTAACTACGTAACGTGTACTTCCGTGTCACACAATACTTCGACGTGGACTGTACTGTCTGCTCAAGTCTGGAATTCCATTACATCAGATCGGTGGTGACAAATGTGAAGTGATAGGGTGAGAGAGTGACTGTGTACAGGCTCACCCGCAAGCTTCAAGGTCAAGGGCAATCGTCTAAAACAAACGTCCGGCCTGTACGTGATTCTTGAAGGGCGGCAAAAATACGACTCGCATGTCATACGATGTTGGCATGTCAAAGAACCCATTTGATTTCAGTAGGCCGTGTTCATAATGGCAAAATTAACCTCAGGAGTTTCCGCCAACACAAAGTTCCTCATTTCTCAACTAGAAAGCGCTATAGTATTCAAGGAGCTTAGATATCTACCCTCCTTGACTTTCATAGTGATTCAAGGAACAACGAAATTTCGACATGCAAGCTACCCTCTGGGTGTCAAATTACGAAGCTTGCACCCGGCATCCGAGGCCATACGATATTATTATTAGGCTACTCCTTTTATTACATTTCTGTGAAAGTTTGCAAATGGCTATAAGGTTATCACGGAACCAACGTACAGTAGACTGTATAATTCGTCAATGCAATTAAGTTGGTCAAGGGGTAACCTAGAATTTTTTAATGCAATTTCACGTGCGACATATAGTACAGAAAGTCTATTATATCTACAAACAGCAACAATATTTTCAAAAATTCCTGAATTGAATCAGCATTTTTTGCGGCTTTTAGGAATTTGGGCCATTTGAGGCTGAATTTTCATGCACCACAAGCCTTTATAATTTACAAGCTGTTCCCGGCATGCGTTGCAATGCCAATCAAAGAAAGTGTTGGCGTTGAAATTCTGTTTCTTGAAGTGCTTTTGGATACACAACATGTTAACTGCCTCTAAGCTATCGTAAAATGGATTTTCTAATTTAGAACCATTCGTGGAAGCGTGCACAACAACTTTCAAAAGTTTAATCGCTGTCACTCATTTGTTGAATCTACTCGTACGCTACCTGTTGTGAAATGGATTTACTAAGTCGAAACCCTTCCCTGGCGTGTACACAATAACTCATCAATGATTCATCGCAATCGGATGAATTGTATATGCACGTATACGGGGTTTTGTTTAAACGATTCGTGCGCTGTCACTCATTTGTTGAATCTACTCGTGCGCTACCTATTGAGAAATGTATTACTAAGTCGAAGCCCTTCCCTGGCGTGTACACAATAACTCATCAAGGTTTCATCGCAATCGAAGAATGTTATATGAACGCAATAGGGGATTTTGTTGAAACGCTTCGCGCGTCGTCACCCATTTGTTGCATCTACTCTTGCGCTACTTATTGTGAAATGGATTTACTAAGTCCCCTTCCCTGGCGGGTACACAATAACTGATCAATGTTTCATCGCAATCGGATGAATAGTATATGAACGCATACCTGATTTTGTTTAAACGATTCGCGCTCCGTCACTCATTTGTTGAATCTACTCGTGCGCTACCTACTGTAAAATGTATTTACTAAGTTAGAAACCGTCACGTAAGTGTCCACAACATCTCACCCAAGTTTCATCGCTATCGGACTAATGGGATATGAAGACATAGAGGACTTTATTGAAACGCTCCGCATGTCGTGGTTCATTTGTCGAATCTACTCGTGTGCTACCTACTGTGAAATGTATTTACTAAGCCAGAAACCTTCCTTGGAGTGTCCACCATATTTCACCCAAGTTTCACCGCTAACGGCAGAATGGTATATGACCTTATACGGGACTTTGTTGAAACGCTTCGCGCGTCGTCCCTCAATTGTTGAATCAACTTGTGCGCTGCATATTGTATAGTGGATTTACTAAGCCAGAAATTTTCCATGACGTGCACACAACATCTCACCCAAGTTTCATAGCTACGGACGAATGGTACATGAATGCATACGGGACTTGGTTGAACCGCTTCGCGTGTCGTCGCTCATTTGTTGATTCTACTCTTGCGCTACATATTGTAATATGGATGTACTCAGCCAGAAACCTTCCCTGGAGTGTACACAACATCTCACCCAAGTTTCATCGCAATCGGATGAATGGTATGTATACGTATACGGGACGTTGTCGAAACGCTTCGCGCGTAGTCACTCATTTGTTGAATATAAACGTGCGCTTCGTATTTTAAAATGGATTTACTTAGCCAGAAACCTTTCCTGGAGTGTACACAACAATTCACCAAACATTTATCACTATCAGACGACTGGTATATGACTTTATACGGAACTTTGTAGAAACGCTTCGCGTGTCATCGCTCATTTGTTGAATCTACTGGTGCGATACCTATTGTAAAATGTATGTACTAAGCCAGAAACCTTCCCTGGAGTGTACACAACATCTCACCCAAGTTTCATCGCTATCGGATGAATGGTATATGAAATTATATGGGACTTTGTTGAAACGCTTCGCGCGCCGTTGCTCATTTGTTGATTCTACTCAAGCTCTACCTATTTTTAAAGGGATTTACTAAGCTAGAAACCTTCCCTGGAGTGCACACAAAATCTCAGCCTAGTTTCATCGCTATCGGACGAATGGTATATGAACGCAAACGTGACTTTGTTGAAATGCTTCGCGCGTCGTAGCTCATTTGTTGAATCTACTCGTGCGCTGCCTATTGTAAAGTGGATGTACTAAACCAGAAAATTTCCCTGCAGTGTACACAACATTTTACGCAATTTTCATAGCTATCGGACGAATGGTATACGAATGCATACGGGACTTTGTTGAAACGCATTGCGTGTCGTCGCTCATTTGTTGAATCTACTTGTGCGCTATCTACTGTGAAATGTATTCACTAATTTTGAAACCTTCACGTAAGTGTACACAACATCTCACCCAAGTTTCATCGCTATCGGACGAATGGTATATGAACACATACGGGACTTTGTTGAAATGCTTCGCGCATCGTCGCTCATTTGTTGAATCTACGCGTGCGCTACCTATTGTAAAATGGATTTACTAAGTCAGAAACCTTCCTTGGAGTGTACTCAACATCTCACCCAAGTTTCATCGCAATCGGACGAATGGTATATGAACGCATAGGAGACATAC
The DNA here is from genome assembly GCA_946902985.2 of Meconema thalassinum. NCBI lineage: Eukaryota > Metazoa > Arthropoda > Insecta > Orthoptera > Tettigoniidae > Meconema > Meconema thalassinum. The sequence continues at coordinate 103,068,235 of OX336397.1, read as the reverse complement.
ATACCCACAGACAAACTATCACGTTACATTGATTTTTATATATATATAGATGAAAGAGGTCTTCCTGTGTACGGGGACCTAACACAACGTAGAGGGTCATTTTTTATGTGAGGTGTATTGCGTTTCGTCTACAAGGCTTTCAAATCTCTTTCACGTCAGGAAGTACACGTTAGGTGAATTTAGTTTGAGAGCACATTTTAACTAATCTTTTTTTTTGTCGACATACGGGTTCATCGTAGGGATGATTTTGTTTGATACGTATGGTAGATATACCCATATTTGGATATCTGGGTGATATGTTGTAGACAATAGAATTGTCTGTCTGTCTTTCTGTGTATCTTTATGTACGCCTATAAATCGTGTTCGGATGCTTGGTGCATCGTAAAAGTAGGTATGGTAAACATGAGTCAATACACCAATCATTTATAAAACTCTTCATCGTACTTTTCATATAGAAGGGTGGATATAGGGAAAACTTCTCAAAATACATGCTAAAATAGGCGAAATATAAAAATTATCCAAGTAGGACGATCAAAGCATATGTTGCGCTTCTCATTGTGAGACACAAAATTCGTGAGTCTATAAGGGGTCTCCGAAAACCACATTTTAAGGCCCTTAAATTAACAGTATGTGTGATATTCCCAGAAAACTAACTTCGTTCTGATAAATTTATGAAGGAATGACAAACCGCTAACCATTGCAACAGTAGCTCAATTGATAATGTCTGGTGTTAATATATAACACCGTTCGAAGAACGGGTACTTCTGCTAGTTATTCATAAAAAGCAATAATTAAATATACTGTGACAGACTCGTGTGAGCGAGTGGTGCGCTGGCTGCAATTGTGTGTTGGGCCGGCAAGCTGGCAGAGGATGAATCGAGAAGGCGACGATACGAGAGAGAAGAGATTTAGGATTCGGTGGAAAGGCAGTGTTGAGATTTGGAGTGTAGTAGTTTCAAAAAGACTAGAGCTCGACGTTCCCAGTTTAAATATTAATGAACACTACATTAATATTCAGTAGTGTAAGCTTTGATAAATAAAGAATTGCGGTAGTGTATTTGTATATGCCTGACCGGTTATTTCAAGAACCGTAAACGTAACAACTGGTGTCAGATGTGTGGGGTCAGGCTATAGAGTAAATAAATAGTGAAAGTCTTGAGGTACCGCATTTTAGAGTATGAAATGACGACCAGGAAAGTTAAACTTTCATCACTGAAAGTTTCGGAGTTACGTCAGGAACTGGAAGGAAGGGAAGTTGATTCTACGGGAATAAAATCTGTGCTGCAACGAGGTTAAGACAGGTACTGGTGGACACAGGTGAGGATCCAGAAACATTTCTTTTCGAGATTACTGGTGGGACTGAGGGTTTGTGTCAGGTATTACAAAACATGGAAAAGAAAATACGAACAGAAAATTCAGAACTATATAAAAATTTGGAAAAGAAAATAGCGGAAAACTCAGGGAATTTGGAAAGGAAGTTAATGGAAAATACTGGCAACCTCGAGAGGAAACTTCAAGAACTAACGCTCACTACCGAAACCAAACTGAGAGAAGAATTTCAAGAATCCCCGCGGAAGTTCGAGGACGAGCTTGCGAGCGGTGTGCTTCCAAATAAAGACAAGCAGGAAAACGAAATCATTACCGCTGGTGGACCATCGGAAGGTAAGGAGCGTATAACTGTTTCCGCGTTTGGTCGGACTGACCTGCCGAGTTTCGATGGGAAGTCTGCGTGGGAAGAAAACCTCACCTTGTTCGAGACCGCTGCCATGATTAATGGATGGTCGGATGCCACGAAGGCTTCATTGATGAGTTTGTCGCTGCGCGGGGAGGCCTACGAGTCCTGCAGGCTGTTCCCTTGTCGGAAAGGCAGAACTACAACATTCTTGTACAGAAACTTGAAATGCGGTTCGGTCATCGTCACATGGAACAGCTGTATCGCTCCCAGTTGAGAAACCGTTGTCAGAGACCCAACGAGAACCTACAGGAGTTCGAAGCAGACATAGTACGTCTCGTTAGGAGCGCCTATCCAACAGTGCCCAGCGATGTGTATGAGAGTCTTTCTACCGAGAAGTTTCTCGATGGGCTCCGCGAGATTGAGACGCAGCGGGCTGTGAAGCTGGCGCGTCCGCAAACATTGAATGATGCCTTGACTCTGGCTCTTGAGTTTGAGGCTGTCGAACAATCCGTGCGCGGCCAGGCTCGCATTCGAGCCTTGGAGAGAGACAATGAGGTCCAGCCAGTGCCTTCCATAGAAGAAATCGTGGAGAAAGTACTTCAAGCCTAGCAGTCCAAGAAGAAACGGACGAGGTGCTGGGGCTGCGGGGAGATGGGGCATCTCAGAGATCGATGCCCTAAGTTTATGAACGGGAAGCACCAGCCACAGGAAAACTAAACTGGGTTGATAGAACGGGGCGACTGTCAACCAGTGGCAACACCAGAAATGCCCCCACTTCTACTATCGTCGCGTCTCTGGGTTGTCAAGCCAAATCTATTTTTATGAGTGGCCATGTGGACGGAGAGCCCAGAGACCTACTGCTGGATACAGGGGCCACAATGACAATAATCAGACCAGACATCGTGAGACGAACAGTAACAACCACGAGATGGACACTGCGAACGGCTACGGGAGAACCAGCCAACGTTCACGGGGAGGTAGTCGTCAACTTCGTCATCGGTGATACCCAGTTTCGCCATCGTGTCTTGGTCGCTGAAGTGGAGGAGGACGTCATTCTCGGGATGGATATCATGACTGAGTATGAATTTGGACTGGACCTGGAGAGTGGGATTTTGAGAGTCGGAAACGAGGAGGTAGTGCTGCAGAGGAGGAACGCCTCATCGGTACGGGTGATCGCAGCGGTAGATGTTGTACTACCTGGGCTTAGTGAAGTGATGGTAGAAGGAAAGCCGGATGGTGGAGTTCCTCATGGCTGTGTCGTCATGGTAGGGCCTAGGTTTGCTGACGATGAACCTGAACGTGGAATACTGGTAGCCAGAGCTTTGGTCCGTGCAGGGGCGAAAATTCCTGTGCGAGTAATGAACCTTAATGATCGCTCGATAATCGTTCGGAAAGGAACCAGTTTGGGAAGCTGTTCGTCTGTGTCCGTCGTACGCCAAGTACAAACAGCTACTTCCTCATCCGATATATCTTCGGTGTGGCTCGACGGTCTTATCGAGGCAGCGTGTCAAGAGCTTAATCCTGGGCAGAGCCGAGAAGTGAGGGAACTTCTTCGACGTCATAAGGATGCCTTCCAGGACGGAACCAGTAACGGAAGAACGAACGTGGTTCAACATCGCATCGATACGGGTGACTAAAGACCAATTCGCCAGACTCCCAGAAGATTACCACTAGCCAAGCGAGAGGAAGCAGAGCAGATAATAAATGATATGGCTCGCGATGGGGTGATTGAACCTTCAAGCAGCCCATGGGCTTCGCCAGTGGTCCTGGTGAAGAAGAAAGATGGATCTACACGGTTTTGTGTAGACTACCGTCAACTGAACAATGTGACGAAAAAGGACAGTTACCCACTACCACGCATCGATGACACCCTAGACACCTTGGGTGGGAGCACGATCTTCTCCACGTTGGATCTCAAGAGTGGATACTGGCAGGTAGGATTGGACCCCAGGGACAAGGAGAAGACCGCCTTTACGATTGGTTCTGGGCTTTGGGACTTCACAGTTATGCCATTTGGACTCTGTAATGCCCCTGCGACCTTTGAACGACTAATGGATCGCGTTTTAAAAGGGCTGTCTTGGGAAACATGCTTGGTCTACTTGGATGACATCATCGTTCTGGGAAGAACTTTTGAAGATCACCTGAGAAATCTCGACCCGGTGTTCTTACGTCATAAGCAAGCCAACCTTAAGCTTAACTCCAAGAAGTGCTTCCTGTTTCGGAAACAAGTTAACTACCTAGGCCATGTTGTTTCCGGAGAGGGAGTCACCGCGGATCCGGAAAAGATTAACACAGTGAAGGAATGGCCAGTACCGAAAGATAAGCAAGAAGTCAGGAGTTACCTCGGACTGTGCACCTATTACCGTCGATTCGTGCTAGGATATGCTAACATTGCTAAGCCTCTGACCAGACTTACCGAGGAAAGTCGGAGTTTTGTGTGGGACTCGACCTGTCAACAAGCCTTCGAACAACTGAAGGAGGTATTGATCAATGCTCCTATCCTGAGTTACCCACAACCGGAAGGACTATTCGTTTTGGACACCGATGCTAGCAATGTGGGAGTAGGTGGCGTGCTTTCCCAACTGCAAGGTAGGCAAGAAAAGGTGATAGCTTACTTCAGCAAGGTTCTTTCTAAACCGGAGAGGAACTACTGCGTAACTAGAAGGGAATTGCTCGCTGTAGTGAAGTCAGTGGAGCATTTCCACAAATATCTCTATGGGAGGAAGTTCCTTCTACGGACTGATCATGCAGCGCTTACGTGGCTACTGAGCTTCAAGAACCCGGAGGGACAGGTAGCCAGGTGGATTGAAAGGCTCGAGCAGTACGACTTCGACACTGAACACAGGGCTGGCCTTAAGCACCGAAATGCTGATGCTCTGTCAAGGAGACCATGCGCACAAGACTGCAAGCACTGCAATCGGATTGACGAAAAAGTTGCAGCAGTGAGAAGAAGCACTGTGATCGACGACCACTGGAAGGATGAGGAAATCCGTAAGGATCAAGAAAATGACCCGGATTTAAACACCTACTGCGGTGGAAGACGTCTGAGCAACGACCGACTTGGGAAGAGGTAGCACCCTACACGCGCACTGTGAAAGCCTACTGGGCTCAATGGAATTCCGTGATTTTGGAAAACGGGGTGCTAAAGAGGGTACTGGGGGAGAGGGGACGGGGCTCAGGAGAGGCTACAGGGTATTATTCCACGAAACAGAGTGCCCGAGGTACTGCAGTTGCTGCATGATGGAACGTCTGGGGGGCACCTTGGAGTTCGAAAAACCATGGAGAAAGTTCGAGAGCGGTTTTATTGGGCTAATTACTCAGATGACGTACGTGAATGGTGTAGGAAGTGCGTGGTTTGTGCCACTGCGAACGGGCCACAGAAGAAGGGAAGAGCAGCGATGAGACAGTACAACGTTGGTGCCCCGTTTGAACGGATCGCCATCGATGTAGCGGGCCCTTTCCCTACGACTGAGAGTGGGAATAAATACATCTTGGTGGCAATAGATTACTTCAGCAAGTGGGTAGAGGCATATGCGTTGCCCAACCAAGAAGCTGTGGTGGTTGCCGAGACGCTAATAAAGGAGCTGGTGAGCCAATTTGGTGTACCCTTGGAACTGCATTCCGATCAGGGGCGAAATTTCGAGTCGTCGGTGTTCCAGGAGATGTGCCAGATTCTCGGAATCCGGAAAACGAGAACGACTGTCCTGCACCCACAGTCCGATGGAATGGTGGAGCGCATGAACAGGACAGTAGAAAAATACCTGTCGAAAATTTTCTCCGACCACCAGCGGGACTGGGACAAGTTTCTCCACTTGTTTCTACTGGCATATCGCTCTTCTATCCATGAGACCACAGGCCAAACACCAGTTAATGTGCTGTTTGGCCGAGAACTGCGGTTGCCGTGTGACCTGGCATTCGGTTGCAAACCTGAGGATAATGTCGTTGGGGAGGACTACATCTCCGGCCTTCGTCGAAGGATGGATGACATTCACGACCGCGTTCGCACAAACATTCAGAATGCGAGCGACAGGATGAAGGAGCGATACGACGTAAGAGCCGAATCAGGCGGGTACCAAGCAGGAGATCTAGTCTGGCTTTTCGACCCTAAACGACGGCGAGGGTTCTCTCCAAAGCTGCAACGCTCCTGGGACGGACCATATGAGGTACTGAAGAGAATTAACGACGTCGTCTACCGTATCAGGAGGAGACCGAATGGCAAACCCTGAGTGGTTCACTTCAATCGGCTGGCATCGTTCCTGGGCGACAACCATGACGAGGAGCACGGGCAACTCGCCCGTATATGTCGAGTTCCGGAGTCGGAACGATCGTTCGAAGAATTAATGTCCCAATGTGGTACTGACCGCAATGTTTGTTATGGCGTCAGTACTGAGATTCGGCAGGATTTATTCCAAACCTCCAGTGAGTATGCCTTGGCTCACTCTGTGGCTAAGGACCTGAGGATGAGCCGAGGAATCGCCCAAGTATTCCGGCGGAAGTATGGTGGGATTGAAGAGCTGCAGCGTCAAGAGCCTCGTGTCGGAAACGTGTTGTATTTACCCAGGAACGAGCGATCGCTATTCTATCTAGTGACGAAAGAACTTTCCCATCAGAAACCGACCTATCGTGCCGTCTGGGATAGTCTACTTGCGATGCGAGAGCTCCTACTGCAGAGGAACATATCCAGATTAGCTGTGCCCAAGTTGGGCTGTGGGCAGGATGGATTGGACTGGAGGATCGTAAGAAGCATGCTAGAAGAAGTCTTTTGGAGCACAGGGATTGAAATTCTGGCATGCTGCTGGTCCCAAAGACCGGGACGGAACAATCTTAAGGAGGGGACAGTGTGACAGACTCGTGTGAGCGCACCTGGTGGCAGACTCGTGCGAGCGCGTGGCGCGCTGGCTGCAATTGTGAGTTGGGCCGGCAAGCTGGCAGTGGATGAATCGAGAAGGCGACGATACGAGAGAGAAGAGATTTAGGATTCGGTGGAAAGGCAGTGTTGAGATTTGGAGTGTAGTAGTTTCAAAAAGACTAGAGCTCGACGTTCCCAATTTAAATATTAATGAACACTACATTAATATTTAGTAGTATAAGCTTTGATAAATAAAGAAGTGCGGTAGTGTATTTGTATATGCCTGACCGGTTATTTCAAGAACCGTAAACGTAACAATACAATCTCTTTGATTGCATGAAACCCATTTTAATATTATATATTCTAGCAAAACAAAGAAAATTTTAAATTCTATTGAAAATATGCAAAATTAATGTAAAAACATTGGAAAATGGTAACTAAATAAGCTGAAATGAAGCATTGGTACTGCGCCCGTTATTTGCTGAGCCAAAGATATCATTCTTCAATCATTTGTACGATGCAAGAGAGAGTAGTTCATTGCTGCGAGAATCGCATGTTAATATTTTATTTTATAATTTTTAAAGGTTATTGTTTGAACCTTCAGTCTTTTGACTCGTAAGATGCAGTCTCCATACAATCCTGTCCTGAGCTAATCATTTCATCTCTACAGAGCTACCTCACCCTACATCTAACCTTGGTCTATCCTTGCAGTTCTTATCCTCGACCCTTTCTTCCATAACTAAGCTTGCTATTCCTGAGTGTCTCAGTTGGTGTCCAACCAACCTATATCTGCTCTTCATTAGCAGTCGCCAGAAACATCTCTCCTTTCCAACTAGTCTTAATACCTCTTCATTTGTTACTCTATTTACCCATCTGATCTTCATCATTCGCCTGTAACACCACATTTCAAACACTTCTTTTCTCCTCTCTTCTGCTGCACCAATAGTCCAAGTTTCACTTCCATAGAGCGCCACGCTCCAGACATAGGCTTTCAAAAATGACTTTCTTAATCTACTGTATATTAGATGTCAACAAATTTATTTACTGAATAAACGCTTTCCTTGCCTGAGCCAACCTACTTTTTATATCCTCTTTGCTTCGTCCATCACTGGTTATTATTTTGCTTCTTAAGTAGCAGAAGTCTCCTACTTCCTTTAACTTTTCCCCTGCAAATTTGACGTCCTGAGGGGTTTTTGATTTCTTTAGGCTGCATTCCAATATTCTTATTTTATACTTATTGATTTTCATCATGAATTCTTTTCTCAGGAGGTAGTCCATTCCATTTAAATACAGGGCGCCCGAGAATGGTTACGTGTAACTGTGAGTGGTTGCGTCATCGGTTTAGTTGGTAGCACGGTGTCTTTGACAGGGTGAATCCCACACGTGTGTATTGCAATTAGCGAGCGTATGTGTCATCAGCACTTTCAGCATTTATTATGAATGGCTGTGGTGAGTACAAAGTATGCTGTTTGCTTGTTATTAGGGAACACAGCGATGACAGAATGCATTCTGCACATACGTCAAGTAGCATTGCGCGTCATAGGAGCTCATGTCACCACGGACAGTTAAACGATGACAGAGGCTACATGAGCTGAGTCATATCCTACTCGCGCAACTGTACCTGTCAACGAAGCAGGCTGACGTGACACAAGTAAACAAAGAATAGTTCCCATCTCGACCGCCGGCAATCATTTCGTGAATTGCTAACGTGATGCAAGCGGCAGCCGTGCTGCCAACGTAACTGCTGTAGCTAGCTCTAGCAGACGCATGTAGGCACTGCGGAGAACATTCCCGGACTCACTGATTTATTGAAATCTTCTGGTGAATCGGTTAAGATGACTATGTCATTAGAAAACCTCAGAGTTGTAATTATTTCGGTGGACCCAAGGTTTGCAGGATGGAATCCTGGCGCAGTCAGCTGGCATTTGTGGGTGCGCAAATGCGAGGGAGCCGTGTCTGTAGATTTATTCTGGGCAAAATTCCGGCACCCCAGCGTCTATAAAAGCCGCAGTTGTTAAAAGGGACATAAAACCAATAGCATTATTATTATTATGAAATTATTTCTCCATGAATCTTTACTCTTACTTTAAATATTTCTCTAATTTCCTTCATTGCTTGTTCAATGTACAGATTGAAAAGTATGGGGTATAGGTTGCAGCCTTGACTAACACCTATCTGAATGCCAGCTTTTCCCATGTCTCTCAGCTCGAATAACTGCTGTCTGCTTCCTGTACATATTGCATAACACCCTCCTATCCCTGTACTAATTTTAACTCAAACAATTTAGTTCAACCTCATCAAAAGCAATTTCTAAGTCTACAAATGCCATGAAGGTTCTATTATGTTTCCTTTGTATATCTTAAAAGATCAGCGGAAGGAAAATTGCTCGAATGCAATACCTATCGACTTTGTTAACTTACCTAACGAACATCGATATGCAAAGTGGTTTTTATAGCAGACATGATACTAGGAATGAGCGTATTAACTTGTATTAGTTTGGTATTGCGTTCGTTACGGGTATTTGTTGTTGCTTACCCTCCAAAGTTCACTTATTGCCGTGTTGTGAACACTGGTATTGTTTAGATAGCGCTGTATTGGAGAATCCTCTAACGTTCTACAGGGCAAGGTAGCAATAACACGAGGGTTTTTTAATATGTTGATTAAGGCTTTGACGATCCGGATTAGGCCTACTATTAAAATTATTGATGTTTTTGGAATATTGCCGTTTCGAAGGAACCTTGCCTCCTTTTTCAATGGAATTGAAACAATGTGGTTGGTTGGTTCCTCAGTTTAGGGGCTGCGACAACGCGGTCATGTAGCCCCATGTAGTTTGGGTGTGTGTAGAATCTCTCTGATAACGGGCGTTAATTGTGATGACTGTATTAGTGTGTGTTATCTGTTTTCTATTCAAGTAAGGACTGCAGACATTGTTTTTTTTTCAAGTAGTTCCTACTTTTGCCGACAAAGGTCACCGTCAACGATTAGACTACTAGTTCAGAACTTGGTTACCAGATGCCAAAGCAGTCGGCTCCTGGCGACGAACTTTGGAACCTAAGAGCGTTTGTCAATTGTTTAACGTATAATTTATCTTCACACAGGTGTAATTAGTAAAAGGCTTCACTTCCCCTCCGAAGAAAGGCATACGGTGTGATTTTTAACGCTCTTAAAAATCCTATGACTTCGGCCGGGTTTGAACCCGCTGTCTTGGGCATAGGCCTATAACAATGTTACCAAGGAAAAAGTATCAATGAGATTAAAAAACAAAAAACTATAGAAATTCCTCTGTTTGTCACCAGAGAGCAGCCACCTGAAAGTACTGTATGGACGTTGGTAGAAAAACGCTCCATGTTAATTAGAACTACGGACAGAGTAGTAAAGATGGAGAAGGTAAAGAGGGGGGGTGGTATTGAGACTCCTCGAAGTATGAGGATGCCCAAATAAGGAGAAAGGCGTGGGGAGGGGTCAAGAGGATTGGATATAAAGAAATAGAATCAAAACGGAAGTGTATCTGTACGATACCCAACGGTGAAAAAACGGATGGAATCACCTCCAGTGACCAACAAATGCTATCAAATCATGACCCTGTAGCTATAGAGATACCGTACAATTTGAACCAGGTGAAGAACTAGAGAACCTGAGAGGAACAATCTTCCCAGATCTTTAATAACTGGTAGCCAAGTGTCACTTAGCTGATATCCAGCGTCTCTGTTAAAGTTATTGGGGTTTTTACTAATTTTTGATGTGTAACATGTTTCCACTCGGTTGCTGGATATTTTTAGGGGAGTGATTTTGGAAAAGGGACGGAAATGGGACGGAAACAATGAGCGCGCGCGGTGGCGGAGATTGCTACAACGACGTACTGTTGGCAATGTGGCTATGTGGAATGTATATCGCATACGGTTTACTTCAAGGTTTGGAGGCCCCATTAAAGGTATTCCTACAATAAATCATCGTCAAGTTGTCGTTCATTGGTGTGAAAATATTCATTATATCATATTTGCTGAAAACAATTATGATTTATTAAATCTTCATACTTTTGCTGAATTATTATATAATTTAAGCATTCAAGTTACTGTCGGCCAACATACAGCCCTATGTGGAATTTATATCGCATACGGTTTACTTCAAGGTTTGGAGGCCCCATTAAAGATATTCCTACAATAATTCATTAGTACCATGACGTACCTCATGCATGCGCACCAGTCAGGATTTGGCACTGGAGTTTTACAAATAGTTAATTCAATGACCAACAGAGTTCACTGCGCTCCCGGCAGACACATAGTAGGATAACATGTCACATGTTACACATCATATGCGACTATTGTAACGTTTGTAATTTTTAGCCAACTTTTCACATTTTGCAAAAATGAGGAAAAATTATACTTATGAGATCGATCCGGGAAAATGTGTGTCTGTCTGTCTGTCCTTCTGTCTGTCTGTCTGGGTGTGTGTCCCCCCCCCCCTATCAACTCCTAAATGGCTTCAGCAATCGAAACCAAATTTAGTATGAATAAAGATGTATACCGGAATATCTCAAGCCCATATTTGAAAATGATGTCATTGATACAAACTATTGAAAAATGCACTAGAAATTTGAGCTCCATGTTGGATATCATGGAAGGTATGCATGGGAGCTATTCCAAAATTGGCACACATGTAGATAATACTATTTCAGTTTAATTTCCAGGAGGCCATACATGACAGTGTTGCAAAAATAATTTTAGGCCTTTTGATAGGTCCAATTTTTAACACATGTAACTTCTCACATTTTGTATGTAATATGTGTACATAAACAGATATGACTGAGTGTATTCTTAAGAGCCACCAGGGCCGCCAACTGTTAATAATAGCTCTCTCTATTTTCTTCATCCAAATACCAATATATCTGAAAGTATGCAAGCCGACCGCTTTAAACTATGCACACTTATAGTACCTGACATTTTAGATTAATTTGGAGTAACTTATATACTTCAGTTCTACCAGCATGATTCTAAGCCTTTTGATAGGCCCAATTTTTAACACATGTAACTTCTACACTATTAATTGGATTTCTACCAAATTTCGTATGTGCTACGTGTAACATAACAGATATGACTATAAGTATTCTTAAGAGCAATCAGGGCTGCCAACTGTTAATAAATGCTGTCTATAATTTTTTACCCTAATATCAATATATCAGAAAGTATGCAAGCCAACAGCACTTTACTTTGCACACGTATAACACCTGACACTCTAGATTAATTTGGAGTAATTAATATAAGTCAGTGCTGCCAACATGATTCTATGCTTGCTGATAGGTCCAATTTTAAAATACATGTAACTTCTATACTAACAAATGGATTTCATCCAAAATTGGCACAACATGATATCATAATATTTCCGATTATTTCTAAACAGCACACGCATGACATTGTTGCCAACATGCCTTTACGCGTGCTGATAGATCCAATATTTAACTGCATGTAACGTCCATTGGACTTCAACCAAATTTTGTATTCTGTACCTTAAGAGATGGAACTAAGAATATATTCAGTCACCAGGGCTACCAACTGTAGTGCTCTATTAGGCTACATTATACCAGGAATATTTCGAACTAATTAGACATTTCGATATTACCAACTTAATTTCGTCACTATTCTAGATAGGTTCATATACTCTAGAATAATCAATGGCATGAAAAGTAGGCTCTGTAGTTCGTCACGGAACTTCTTGTTTTTCTTTACTTTTAACCTCTGATGGTTTGCCTCCACGACACAACTACGTCATATTCTTTATCTCCTGGGTTTGCGCCATATTAATCTACAAACCTTTAACTTTCTAACGGTGATTTCATTTTTCATATTTCATCCCTGAGGCTACTTTCCAGATACTGTCCCACAATCGTGCGTACTGTTAGTAAACAAGAGGCAGATGACCTCGTAGTTCCGCCCCTTAAAACAACAATAACTACCGTAACTAAATAACTGTTAGTAAGCCCACCGAAGTACATTTTTATTTTTGGTTGGTTGGTTCCTTAGTTTAGGGGCTGCGACAACGCGGTCATGTAGCCCCGTGTACTTTGGGTGTGTGTAGAATATGTCTGATAACCGGTGTTAATTGTGATGACTGTATTAGTGTGTGTATCTGTTTTTTTAATTCAAGTAGGGACTGCAACTTTGAATTTTCAAATAGTTCCTACTTTTGCCGCCAAACGCCACCGTCAACGACTACTAGGCCTAGTTCAGAACTAGCTACTAGACGCCACCGCAGTCGGCTCTTGGCAACGAACGTAGCAACCTAAGAGCGTTGTTTATATTCTTAACCTATCCAATTTAGTTTCACACAGGTGTAATTAGTGGAAAGATCTTTAACATGCCATAAATCTATGACATGGGACCGCCGGCTTTACTTCCCCTCCGAAGGAAGGCATACTGAGGGATTTTTAACGCTCTTAAAAAATCCGACGGCTTCGGCCGGGTTTGAACCCGCTATCTTGGGCATAGAAGCTCAGCATGCTACCAACTACGATTTTTTTTTATTTTTACTAGTCGCACCAGAAACCGCACTTCGCTTCCAAACGATCAGGTAGTTGCTAGCATGCTGAGCATGCACAAGATTCATGACAAATGTAAGATGAAGATTTAAGCTAATCATCTCATTCAAAATATGTCATTAAGCATAATTAACACTCCAAGCTGAAATAGTTTGCAATTCTGGTTGTATAACATTCAGGAGAAATATAGGAACAAGGGAAGCTGTACTAAGTCTTAGGCTGATTTTGGAAGGTAGAATAAGGAAAGATAAGAGAACGTTCATGGCATTTGTAGACTTAGAAAAGGGTTTTGATCAAGTTGATTGGACTAAATTGTTTGACATTTAGAAAATGATTGGAATAAAGTATAGGGATAGGAGGGTGATCTACAATCTATACAGAAACCAGGCAGCAGTCATTCGAGCTGAAGGACATGAGAGAGAAGCTGGTATTCAGAAAGGTGTGAGGTAAGTCTGCAACTTATCACCCACAGTTTTCAATCTTTACATTGAACAAGCAATGACGGAAATTAGAGAGAAATTTAAAGTGGGAGTGAAAATTCAAGGAGAAATAATTTCAACACTGAGATTTGCTGATGACATCGTCATCTTGGCCGACACGCCTGAGGATTTGAATGAGTTTTTGAATGATATGGACTCCGTCTTGAGGAAAGAATTCATAATGAAAATTAACAATAGTAAAACAAAAATATTGGAATGCAGCCGTGATAAATCAGAAACCTCTATGGACATCAAATTGGCAGGGAAAACTGAAGGAAGTAGGAGACTTCTGTTACTTAGGAAGCAAAATAACCAGTGATGGACGAAGCAAAGAGGATATAAAAAGTAGGTTGGGTCAGGCAAGGAAAGCATTTCTACAGAAAAGGAATCTGTTGACATCGAATATAGATGTAGGTATTAGGAAGACATTTTTGAAAACCTTTGTCTGGAGCGTCGCACTCTACGGAAGTGAAACTTGGACTACTGGTGCAGCAGAAAAGAGGAGAATTGAAGAGTTTGAAATGTGGTGTTACAGGAGAATGATGAAGATCAGATGGGTAGATAGGGTTACAAACGAAGAGGTATTAAGACGAGTGGGAGAGGAGAGATGTTTCTGGCGACTGCTAATGAAGAGAAGAGATAGGTTGGTAGGACACAAACTAAGACACCCATGAATAGCAAGCTTAGTGGTAGTGGTAGCTATGTTGAGATGAAACGATTAGCTCAGGACAGGGAGGCATGGAGGGCTGCATCAAACCAGTCAAAAGACTGAAGACTGAAACACACACAACATTCATTTTAAACATAGCATATGACATACACAGCCTAGGGGAACGACTTTCTCCTCAAATGTCTTAATGTGTTGCTTTGATGCTTTATTCTTTATATATAAGGTGCGTTCAAAAAGTAACGAGCCGGAGGCTGGAATGCGCAAACCGGTGACGATATCGGCTAATCGTGGAAGGTGTAACGAGGTGTGGTTCTGACCAGAGCGTGGAAGGTCACAGCCCGTCCCTAGAGGGCACGCTTGCACGTCACGTGACGATACAAAGCGAGCAGCAGCATGCATCAATCGTTCAAAGCTGCCAGTCGCATTGCAAACAGTGACATGGACACGTCAACCGAAGAGCAAAGAGGTGTTGTTCGGTTTCTGACAGCGGAAGGAGTAGGGGGAACGGACATTCATCGCCGAATGCCACAAGTGTATGGCGAACACTGCATATCCCTTGCAAGGGTCAAGGCGTGGCACAAGCGCTTCAGGGAAGGACAGGTGTCGTTAACCGATGATGCCCGGTCTGGGGCACGCCTCTGCATTACCGATGACAACGTCCAGCTGGTTGATGCACTCATTACCCAGGACCGCTGCGTGACAGTGAACGCCATAGCCGCCGTGGTCGCTCCACGACAATGCACGACCTCATACGGCCAACAAAGTCGTGGCATTCCTGCAGAAATTCAAATGGGAGGTTCTCAGCTACCCTCCATACAATCCAGACCTCTCTTCCTGTGATTACGCCATGTTTGGCCCCCTGAAAAGGGCTCTGCGGGGCCAACTATTCACCTCGGACGCCGACGTCCAGCTGTACGTGCGGAACTGGTTCCCATCGCAGCCCAGGCAATTTTATGAGACAGCCATTCACCGCCTCGTGTCACTGTGGGACAAGTGCCTCAACAGGCAGGGCGAATACTTCTAACATACAGGTACTGGTTTCTGTTATAATGCCTTCGGCTCGTTACTTTTTGAACGCACCTTATAATTAAATTATTCGTTTATGGCCTTTAGAGACCACGTTAGGCAACAATTACACATCATTGGAAACCTTCTTCGCCGCCCAAAATCTTCGCATTCTTCCTCTGGCAGCCTGTCTTCTTTCTTCCGTCCAACCCCTGTTCACTTTTGGTTCGTCGTGGAATCCTTGGAATTTGTAGATAATTGACCTAAACTTAGCGCGGTTTGAAATGTCTTCTGACTTTAGTCCAACCTGATGAAGATCATTCCGCACCTCCCTGAACCTTAGGTCACTGTCGAGTATTCTAAAAATCCTCTTCGTAAGTCTCCGCTCATCCATTCGAAATAAATCTAGTTAAAATAGTATTGTAATGCCCGCTGATTCGGATAACAAACGTGCGGCTTTGAATAAAAGTCGTTCGGATGCGGGGCGGATGCGGATAAAGGTCGTGCGGATGCGAGGCGGATGCGGATAACGTTTCGTTTATCCGCACAGGGCTCTAAATATAGAACATTCCTTAAGGTCCTCAACTCAACTCTCAGGAAGTGACCAGCACGTAAAACATGGCCCCCTGCTGCCCTAAACCATGTTAATGCTACAGGACACGCAGCTAACCCGTGCAACAATAATTATTCATTAACAAGAAGGCACACGAAAGAGGTGTTTACTTATCCGCTGAGCTTTAATTCTCCCCCACACACGAACTCCGCTACAATTACGTTGATAAATATTTGAGACTTGTTTGGAAGCTGCTGACTTGGGCCAATGAAACTTTAATTCAATTCTGAAACAGTAATGGAGAACTGTGTGTTTGTGGTTTAGAAACTCAGGGGTTTATTCTTGGATTTGTGGAGACTTGGTTGGTTCCTTAGTTTAGGGGCTGCGACAACGCGGCCATGTAGCCCCGTGTACTTTGGATGTGTGTGGAATCTGACTGATAACCGGTGTTAATTTTAATTATTTTATTTGTGTGTGTTATCTGTTGTTAATTCGAGTAAGGACTGCAGACAATAATTTCAAGTAGTTCCTACTTTCGCTACCAAATCCTACCGTCCACGACACCTAGCTGTGGATGTGGCTACTAAATGCCATCCAGGTCAGCAACTGGTGGCGGAAGTTGGAACTAATAGAGCGTTATCAATTCTAACCTACAAATTTTGGCTTCACGCAAGTATAGTTAGTGGAAGGTTCTTTTTCATGCCATAAATCTATGACATGGGACCGCCGGCTTTACTTCCCCTCCGAAGGAAGGCATACGGAGGAAGTTTTAACGCTCTTATAAAATCCGACGACCTCAACCGGGTTTGAACCCGTGACCTTGGGCATAGAAGCTCACCATACTTTTGAGTGTACGTGTGTTTTAATTCCACCAAGTGCCATAGAGCTGACATTCACAAGAAGTGACCTTGCAAAGGCATTCTTTTTGGTCCACCTGTGAAGTAAATAATGTTCTTGTTGCTTTTTTTAGGGGCTTGGACATCCCGATCATTTATTTCCGTGTACTTGGGTGTGTAGATACGAGGACCATCCAGAAATCAAGTTTCTCTATATTTTGTATAACAATGTAGCTATTGCTTATATCGAGGGCTTGGACATCGTGAAAGGCGACAAAAATCACGACACGCATGTCATACGATGTTGGCATGTTAAAGAACCCATTTGAATTCAGTAGGCAGTGTTCATAATGGCAAAATTAATCTCGGGATTTTTGGCCAACACAAAAAGTTCCTCCATTCTCTACTAGAAAGCTCTATAGTGTCAGGGAGCTTAGATATCTAACCTCCTTGACTTTCATAGCGCTCCTAGGAACAACAAAAATTGACATGCAAGCTACCCTCTGGGCGTCAAATAACAAAGCTTGCATCCGGCACTCTAGGCCATACGATATTATTATTACCGTGGAAAGTTATCCCCCTGTACTTGTGTATTTACGTATATATATATATATTCGTCGCTTATGACACATGTTATTATACAAATTCTACATACACCTAAGTGCACAGGGCAAGATGTCCAAGTCTCTCTAATTGAACAAATTTAGTTTATCTGTGCATCATGATGAGGTTGAAACAAGAACGTAGTCCCTGAGTCAGCAGAGTTAACCTTAGGAGATTAAAATCCCTATGAGACGGAGCTCTTCTAACCAAAGCTTAGCACGCTAACCTCTTAGCCAGCAGTTATTGTAATTTTCATCTTGCTAATTAATTGAAGATGACCTTGTTGTTTCACCCCCCTTAACCATTTATGGGGTAGTGTCAATATATTAACCACCTGTCATAAAGACAGTTTATGTTTTCTAAGATGCTCATAGTTGAATCTTTAACCCAAATTTTGGAGAATTTTCTTGCCGAAGTCCTAGTGTTTCTAAAAATCAAATATACCTACGTATCTACTTCACGTGATGTGTTGTATAAAATTTTAAACAAAAACTAAAATTAACAATTAAATTAAAGTGTAAAAATAAAATATAAATATAGAAATCAAAATCATAAAAATAAAATTACAATAATGAAAGAAATATAAAAATTAAAATAATGAACATTACTATAAAATAAAAATAATTGAAAATACAATTGGAAATTAATTGACTAATTAATTAAATAAAAATATCAAAATTAAATCCATAATAACATAAATTGAAAATTAAAAACAAGTAGTTCCGTGAAGAATTCTACAGCCTATTTTCATATATCCTATTTATGTTAAATGCCAATATCAACATACCAAAATTTCAGTTTGATTGCTGTAATGGATTCATAGATATTGAGAGCCGTCGAAATATTGCGGATTTTTATAAATTTTTATATTTATGTAGGTCTTAGATTTATGTACTGTTACATGAAGATTATTGTGTACGTGTAGCATTCAAACTTCAATCGCACGATTAGGATACAAGAAATAAAGACAAGATTTTAAAATCTCGCACAGTTGCCACCTTGTGGTTATGAAAACAATTGAAATAAATTAGATGCCTGTGGATTTACATTTTTATAAGCATTTAACGTGCAAATTTTCACTGCACTCGGATGGTTAAATCGCGAGAAACGTCAATTTAAATATTTATTTTTTGCGTCGCCACCATGTTTGATTTGTGCTCACCAGGTTATTGAAAGTCCTATAGGTGAACTTATGTTCATAGCCGCTATGAACATAAAAAAGTCAGTTTGATTGCTGTAATGTGGGAGCTGGATGAGGATCAAGACGGCCGAGTATGGGATCTAGGGGGCGCAGGAGTAAGCTCAGCGCCATTGTCTGAGAATAAAAAGAACAGAAGCAATATTCCGAGTTCCGATGAGCCGCGAAACACATTCCCTTAATTCTATATATTGTATTCTAATAAGTTTCTTTGTTTAAATAAATAATTCAGTCCTATATTCGATGCTTGTGAGTGTCATGATCTGGAAACCGTTTCCCACAAATGGGGGCTCGTCCGGGATGGACTGAAACAACGAGTTACAACGCAATCCACTACACGAAGTACTACGCAAAATACGACGCTGTTTTTGACGAAGTGGACGGTTCATCATATTTGTTGCTGTTGCCAACGACGCTGACGACGAGACGACGTGCAGTTTTGTGAGCCCACGACGTGCGAATCTACGACGAGGATTCATAGGCTACCAAAATTTGTTCATCAGTTTCAGTGACAATTAGTGGTGCCGTGACGACGACGAGGGTCGGAATCTAAACGACGACAGAGGATTGTGGATGTGGTAAGAGGATAGCGAATCGTCAGAGAGAAACGACGGGAAGCGGTATTCAACGATATCACCTACAAATATCACCTGTTTGGTGAAAGGTTAAACAGGTTTGTTTGCGCGGTTATGGGTAAGTGATATTGACGGAGAACTACTTGATAGACGTGAGTAAACAAATAAGATGACTACACTCGGTGCAATAGAGAAAATAAATAAGAACATAAGTGATGCTCCGGTCAAAGCAATCAAAGTTTTACATAACCTCATTTTCGAGCATATACCAGACGACAGGAAGAATCGAAAGCGACTGCGAGAGTTTCCTGGATTCGATTTTGACGAAAATTCCATTGAAGAGGAAGCTAAGAAGAAATTTATCGAAGAAGCATTTTCCAAGGCTGATCTGTTGCGTGTTTCTGAGATTCTTAATATCGAGATCGGGACAAAGGAGGTAATGATTAACACCATTTGTTATTACTTGAGAAAATTGGACGAACTCGCAACTAATATAGACGATGATGACGAAGATGAAGAAGACGAAGAAGACGAAGAGAGCGAAGAGGAAGACCAGCACAGAAGGTATAGAGAACAACATAAGTTTTCATTGTCGTTCCGCGACGTAGAGGGCGCTATGAAAACATTTAACGGTAAGGATGGTTACCCAGTGAAGAAATGGATCGCAGATTTTGAGGAGACGTCAATCTTGATGGGATGGAGTGAGCTGCAAAAGTTTATTTTCGCTAAGAAATCACTCGATGGTTTAGCTAAGCTTTTTATTCAAGGTGAGAAAGAACTGACGTCCTGGACTGCACTGAAGAAGGCCTTGAAAGAGGAGTTTGACGTGGCAGCAAGCAGTGCAGAAATCCACAAGTTGTTAACCCAGCGACGAAAAAAGCGCGACGAATCTCTACAGGAGTACTTTCTTGAGATGAAGGAAATCGCTAGTAGAGGTGATGTTGAGCAAGTTTCTCTGTGGCAGTACGTGATTGATGGGATCGAAGACGATTCAGGGTCAAAACTACTTCTCTATGGAGCAAAACATTCCAAGGATTTCAAGGAGAAAATGAGAAGTTATGAGATGGCGGTGAAGTCTTTGCCAAAGGAAAGCACAAAGTATAATAACTGTAATTTTCAAGGAAGTTCCGAGAGTGCCAACGAGAAGGACGGAAAGTGCTGGGGCAGTACAAAGAAGAAAGAGGCGAATAGTGGAGATAGAGGTTATAATTGCGTTGGATCTGGTCATAGTTCAAAGGAATGTGAGCACAAGGATAAAGGCAAGAGATGTTTCAACTGCAACGAGTTTGGCCACATTTCATCCGAGTGCAAGAAAGCGAGGAAGAACGATAAGAGGAATAATCAAGGTATCAATCTTATTGATGAAAAGAAAAGCTGCCTCAAGTTCAATGAGGTTCGTTTGGGTCAGCAGAAACTTCAGGCACTTATCGACTGCGGCAGTCCTTATAACCTTCTGCGACAAAACATCCATAAGACCATGGGTTTCCCAGGATTGAAGAGCACGGATCTTGTTTTGAAAGGATTCGGTAATGGTTTTGTTGCTGCTCAAGGTTACTTCAAAACAGTCGTTGAGGTAGACGAGCTGGAGTTCCAAACCAACGTTTATGTTGTTTCTGATGATACTATGGAGTGGGACATGGTTATTGGTAACGACCTATTGGATCAGGGTGAGGTCATCCTAAGCAAGCAAGGAGTTACCATCAAGAAACTAGAGGTCCCAATGATGTTGATCAGGGTAGCCGACGAACAGGAATTGGATATCGAGAACTGCGTTGATGAGGAAAAAAGGGAACAGATCCAGGATTTGGTAGCGAGATATGTACCAAAGAAGACGAAATCTACTGATGTCAAGATGAAGATCACATTGAAAGAAGAAAAACCGATATTTAGCAGGCCCAGACGAATGGCACCGCTTGGGAACGAGTTTGTCGTTGAGCAAGTCGAGGCGTGGCAGGAGGAAGATATCATAGAACCGAGTCAATCAGAATATACATGCCAAGTGGTGGTAGTCAAAAAGAAAAATTGAAAAAAGCGACTTTGTACTGATTTTCGTCCAGTGAACTCAATCGTGGTTAGGGATCTATTCCCCATGCCAGTTATAGAGGATCTTCTGGACAAGTTACAGGTTGCTACGGTGTTCTGCACCTTGGATCTCAGGAACGGATTCTTTCACGTGAAGTCGAAGAAGGAAGTCGAAGATATTTGTCATTCGTAACGCGTTCTGGACAGTACCAGTACAAAAAAAGTCCCATTTGGATTTACCAACTCACCTGCAATCTCCCAACGCTTTATTAAAGCTGTGCTCTGGGAGTTAATCCGAGAGAATATAGTGTTTGCCTATATGGATGACTTAATCATCCCAGCGAAGGATGACGACGAGGCACTCCTACGATTGAGACGAGTGTTGGAATTAGCTGCAGAGTACGGGTTGGAAATCAACTTCGAGAAGTGCCAGTTTCTGAAGAGGAGGGTACAGTTCCTTGGATACACTATTCAACGTGGACAGATTCAACCCGCCACTGAGAAGGTCCTTGCTGTACAAAACTTCCCGGAGCCAAAGACGATCGCTGCGCTGCAGAGCTTTCTCGGATTGGCTGGCTATTTTAGAAAATTTATCCCAAATTTCTCGATTGTAGCCAAACCACTGAGCGATCTGTTGAGAGGTAAGCCGGAGTTCAAGTTTGGCGAGGAACAACGACGTGCATTTGTTGAGCTCAAACGTCTTCTCGCTTCAGAACCTGTGTTGAAGATATACAACCCGAAATACGAGACGGAACTGCACACTGACGCCAGCAAGAGTGGGTATGGCGCTGTGATGTTGCAAAAGTACCCAGAGGACAACAAACTACATCCAGTCTCATACATGAGTAAAAATACGACGATACAGCAGTTACGAGCTCGAGATCTTAGCTGTGGTGAATGCATTATAAAAGTATAGGGTGTACTTGCTTGGAATTTCGTTCAAGATCGTGACTGACTGTATGGCATTCCAAAAGACAATGCACAAAAGGGACCTGTTCCCACGAGTAGCTAGATGGGCTATGGCCTTGGAGGAGTTTGACTATACCATCGAACACCGAACTGCAACCAGGATGAAACATGTCGATGCCCTGAGCCGATGTCCAGCAGTGATGTTTGGATTCCCTAATGGCCTTGCAGCGTGGATCAAAATCGCCCAGAGAAAAGACGAAAGATTGACAGCGATAAAAGCGACACTGGAGAAAGGGCCTTACGAAAACTTCATCGTCAAGGATGGACTGCCTCTTTAAATTTGTTGACGGGCGAGAGACGTTGGTGGTCCCGCGGGCAATGCACCATGAAATCATCAGAGCTGCACTTGAGAAGGAACACTACGCTGTTGAAAGGACTGAAGAAGACGTGAAGCAGGAATATTATATTTCAGACTTGGCCAACAAGGTGAAACGAGTCATAGCCAACTGTGTGAAGTGTCTGGTGGTTAACAGGAAGGCAGGCAAGAAAGAAGGTTGGTTACATCCGATGATCATGTATCACATTGGACCACTTAACTCTACACACAAGGGATATGAACACATCTTCTGTGTGATAGACTCCTTCACGAAGTTCACCTGGCTGTATCCTGTGAAAACTACCAAATCGGCCGAGACGATTGAAAAGATGGAGTTTCAGAGGACGAACTTTGGAAACCCAGTTCAAGTGATCACCGACAGGGGGCCATCGTTCACCTCCCATGAGTTCCAGGACTACTGTAAATCGCAGAGTATCAAGCACGTCTTGATCACAGCTGGACTGCCAAGAGCCAATGGTCAAATCGAGAGAGTCAACTCAACAGTGACCAAGATCAACGCTAAACTTAGCATTGACGATCAAAATGGTACAAGGTTGTACCATCCGTCCAACGAGCTATCAACTCTACGTTCCAGAGGAGCATCGGAATGTCACCTTTCGAGCTGCTGACAGGAGTCAGAATGCATAACCAAAATGATCTACGTATAGTGCAACTCATCGAAAAGGAGCTGATCGATTCGTTCAACGAAAAACGTGATCAGATGAGAGAAGATGCAAAAAAGCAGATAGAAAAAGTACAATCTAAAAATCGTGCTGAATTCAACCGACGACGTAAGGAGCCTATGAAGTATCAGGTCGACGACCTGGTTGCCATCAAACGCACTCAGATCGGTCCACATCTGAAACTAAGAACCAAAAGTCTAGGACCGTATCGAGTGACTCGAGTTAAACTCAACGACACATATGACGTCCACAGAGAAGGAGACCATGCTGGACCAAGAATCACATCGTCCAGTGAGGAGTTCATGAGGCCCTGGCCGGGCGGATCTTCTTCATCCGGGTCGGATGAGGATCAGGACGGCCGAATGTGGGAGCAAGTTTAGGATCAAGACGGCCAAGTATGGGATCTACGGGGCGCAGGAGTAAGCTCAGCGCCATTGTCTGAGAATAAAAAGAAGAGAAGCAATATTCCGAGTTCCGATGAGCCGCGAAACACATTCCCTTAATTCTATATATTGTATTCTAATAAGTTTCTTTGTTTAAATACATAATTCAGTTTTATATTCGATGCTTGTGAGTGTCATGATCTGGAAACCGTTTCCCACAGTAATAGATTCGTAGATATTGAGAACCGTCAAAATATTTCGGATGCTCGTCATTTTGGATTGTTATGTGTATAGGTCATAGAGTTATGTACCATGAAAGGAAAATTATTGCGTAGCTTCATTATTCAAACTTTCAATTCGATCGCATGATTACGACAAAAGAAATAAAAACTTAATTTTAAAATTCGCACAGCCGCCATCTTTAGGTTATGTAAACAATTGAATTAATTAGATACCAGTGCACTACAATATGTAGAAACATTTGCTGTACCACGTTTCATTGCGTTTGGATCATTAAATCGCGAGAAAAGTCTATTTGAAACGTTCAAGTTCGCGTGGCCGCCATGCTCGTTTCGTACTTAACCGGTTTTTGAAATACTCATGGATGAACTACCAGTAGTGCCCTTTATCTCCGTACAAAATTTCAGGGTGATACCAGTAATAGTTTCAGAGATATAGAATGCCGGTGAAATATTTCGCACAGCCGCCATTTTGAGGCTATTTAAACAATTGAACAAAGTTAGATGTCGGTGCATTACAATGTGTATAAACATATACTGTACCAAGTCTCATTGCATTTGGTTGGTTAAATCGCAAGGAACGTCTATTTAAAAGTCACAATTTCACTTGGCAGCCATGTTGGTTTTGTAGTTACCAGGATTTCAAATGTCACATAGGTAAACTCCTAGTAGTTTCCTTTATCACCGTACAAAATTCCAGGGTGATATCGGTAATAGTTTCGGAGATATTGAATGCTGGCGGAATACTTCGCACAGCCGCCATTTTGGATTGGTGAGACGTAACAAAATTTGAAGGGCACGGTCGGGGTCGCGCGGAATAGTGCTATAAACTTACCGAGTTTCATTGAAATCGCTCCATACGTTTAGAAGTTATTTGGGGGGACACAAAAAATCCTCACACACTCACACGCACATACAGACCCACGGACAAAAGGTGATCTCATAAGCCTATTTTTTTTTCATAATTGAAAATAGGCTAATAAATATATAAATTAAAATTAGAGAAACAAAAAATAACATTATCCCTCCCTATATTATTCTGCTAAGGTCCCATTCCAGTTTTGTACCGAAAATAAGGTCCCATTAACATGGGCAAGCAGGCATTCCGTGAAAAGCATTCGCTAATTTGTCAACGCTCGATGTCCCTCAGCCTTAGAAAACAACTGGTTAAGACCTACATATGGCCAGTTGCAATGTACTGCAGTGAGACCTGGTCAATGAATAGAGGTGACATTAAACGACTAGAAGCGTTTGAGATGTGGTGTTGGCGCCGAATAGAAAAGATCAGCTGGGTAGAGAAAATGACCAACATAACGGTGCTGGATTGAATAAAGGAAAACCGGCAAATGATCCGCCAGATATATAGAAGGAGATCCACGTGGCTTGGCCACAGGTTACGACATGGTGGCATGATGATCGACATTCTAGAAGGCAAAATACCCGGAAAACGCCTCGCGGGAGGCCACGGATCACTTTCATGAGATCGTTCCTAGATATCTCTGGCCTACGAAGTTATGAAATGGTCAAAAGGACAGCACAAGACCGAACAACGTGGAGAAGACTCATTGTAGGGGCAGGCCAGTCGCTTGACTGAAAAACATGATGATGAACACCAACCTACACATATGGGGTACCTTCAGGTTCAGCGTAACCCAATGCGTAAGCGAAACGCACTCACTTACTCTTTAAATGCCTCACGATTAAATAAATACCTTAAAATATGTATATTTACAATGAAATAATGAAAGAATGCAACACGGTAACCATGGTAACCGAATCTTACAGGTTCATCTATTTCTGTAAGACGCAATGCAATTCCAATTATTACATTACTGTGAAAGTTTCCAGACGGTTATAAGGTTATCACTGAACCACATTAAGCTGTAAAATTCATCAATACGGTATAATGCGCTTAAGGGGGTCAAGGGGCACTCTAGAATTTTTACGCAATTTTCACGTGTGAGTGTGGTACGAAAGGTCTTTTTCACCCGACTATAAAGGGTCTCCGAAAACCACATTTAAAGGCCCTTAAATTAACAGTGTCTGTGATATTCCCAGAAAACTAACTTCTCTCTGCTAATCTGTACCTATGAAGGAATGACAAACCCCTAACCACTGCACCAGTAGCTGAATTGATAAAGTCTGATTATTCATACCAAACATAAATCAGACATACTGTAGCATTCATGATTGAGATTTTGCTAAGTTTACTCTTTAAAACTAGAATATTCGCGGGCGAAGCCGCGACGGGTATTGCTAGTTAATAATTACAATGATTAAAGTAAATTAAAATGTAAAGACACATAAAAAATGTAAAATAGTTTTGTCATATAAAGGGTTAAACTTTCGATACCAACATCAACACACAAAGATTTATACTCCACCAAGGAAGCGGCCGTTTCCCGACATATGCCTGGAGTAGAAATAGAAAACCACTTCCAGGATAGCTGAGGTGGGAATCGAACCATCCTCTTCTCTGTGTACCTAGTTACATACATACATTTTCATTTGTGACTGATTGCCTTTCAGCATCCCGTCTAGTCTGCAAGCCTCTGTTTGCGAACAAGTCGCCTCCATGATCCCCTATTGGCAGTTAGCAATACAGCCTCCTTTGCTTCCTTGAATTCGCTCAACACTGAATCTAGCCATCGCCTCATAGGTCTACCTCTACTTATCTTACCCTCTTCAGCCTAACTCATTAAGGACACCACGTACTCTTGCATGATGAAAAAATCGATTTTTGATTTTGGCGCCATCAAATTCTTAATTCTTTTCTGAATCCAAATATATATAGTTTGTTGGGGATTTGATGTCAAGTACCTTAAATTCGTTTTTTAAAATTAGCGACCCATGCTCTAAATAATACACTTTTAACTTTGCCAGCTGTTCTCCGTTAATAGGCTACTCATTTTTCATGTTTAGGTACCAATAACTAGGAAACCATTAAGGATAGAGGGCTAATTTTTTGTACATTAACTTGCCTAATGGAGTACTTGAATGTTAACCTATTTTCACTTCCAAAACATAGTAGGCATGGATTGGGAAGAGAAAAATTGATACATATTTTTGAATAAATTTAAAAAGTAAGAGTTCGGATTTTTGTTCTTGCATTCTGTCCCAATAATAATGAAACAAAGTGGTTACTCATCTGCCATAATCCATTCCAAGTATGTGAACAACATTTGAGAATATTTCATTGAAAAACAACTGAGAAATGTGTACCTGAAACAAATTATACAACATTTTTTTGAAAATGTATCTGTCCAAATTTGTTTTCATTTCACACATCCTATAAAAGCAAAGTAGCATTACATGGTCAAAAACAGCTCAGAATATACCGCTTCTTATATGTGACAAGAATCATATCAGTACCTTTAGCATAAACCCAGAAAATATTTAGTAAAGTGATGCCACAAAAAAAGACTTTTTCATCGTGTAAGAGTACGTGGTGACCTTAACCTCTTAGGTAATCTCTTCTCCCCCATTCTCTTCACATGACCCCCACCATTTGAGTCGGCTCATACGAACAGCATCATGTAGCGTGTTCATTTCTAACTTAGCCTTTATCTCTTCATTACGAGCACCTTCCTGCCATTGCTCCCATCTATTTGCCCCAGCTACTCTCATATCAGTTACCTTTAACTTATGTATCAGATATCCTAACTTGCCACGGTGGGTGAGTGGTTATCGTGTCGGACTACCAATCCCAAGCTTGCAGGTTCGCTCCTGTCCATCGTAAGTGATTTTTGAAAGGCGACAAAAAAATCTCGGCACGCATGTTAAGAACCCGTTTGGAATCAGTAGGCTGTGTTCATAATGGCAAAATTAATCTCTGGATTTTCCGCCAACACAAAGTTCCTACTTTCTCTACTAGAAAGCGCTATAGTGTCAAGGAGCTAACATTTTTTCTAACTTCCTTGACTTTCATGGCCCTCCAAGGAACGAAAAAATTCGACAAGCAAATTTCCCTCTGGGCGTCAATTAACAAAGCTTGCACCCGGCAGCCGAGGTCATCATCATCTTCTTCATGTGCCATTTCCTCAGTGGACGTTGGCTGTCATCAGGGCGATCTATTGTTTATTATTAGCAACTTGGAATAGTGTAGGAGTGTTTAGTCCATACCATTCACGTAGGTTTCTTAGCCAGGATGTCTTCCTCCTTCCTCGGCCTCTCTTTCCTTCAATTTTTCCTTCAATAATTATCTAAACGAGAGTATATTAATCATTACGAGTGATATGACCAAAGTATTCAAGTTTGGTCTTTTGATGGTATGTAAGAACTCCAGGACTTTGTGCAGGCGTTCGAGCACCCGAGGCCATACGATATTAAAATAATATATATTTCTGTATTCACTTCTTTAAGGTGACACTCATCATCATCATCTTCATTTCCCCTTTTCCAGCTGACAATGGGTGGGAGAAAATATGGTTCCTCTCCACTTTGTTCTGTCGTTCCACCATTCCTCTTCCGACACGGTGTTCCAATCCAGGTTCCGCTTTCTAATGCTATTCTTCTCCGAGTCCATCCAACGCATTCTTGGTCTTCCTCGTCCTTTCTTCCCTGTCATCCGTTGTTCCAGTGCTCGTCTTGGTCGCCTTACTTCATTCATCTCTTTGACACGTCCAAACCATCTCAATCTGTTTTGCTCCAGTTTGTCATTTAGTTTCTGTACTCCCAGTTCTTTCTGTACATCTTCATTTCTTAGTCTGTCTCTTCTCGTTTTCTGGACCATACCTCTCAGGAATCTCATCTCAGCTGCCTCTATTCTGCTGTCATCCCTCTTAGTCATTGTCCAAAGTCTGCTGCATATGTCATTATAGGAACATAATAATATGCTTTGTACATAACTTCTTTAGCCTTAATTGGTATATCCTTGTTCCATACTAGTCCCCGTACCGTAGATAAGGTGACACTGTTCTTAGAAAAATATTCTTTTGAATTATTGCGTCGGACAGGTTTCTTTTGAAGATGAATCTTGCAAGTAATGTGTTAGCGAAGAATTAAACTAAAAATCTTTGTCAGCAGGAAGTTTTAAATAAAGCAGGAACTGAACGTCGCTGTACAAATTGCTTCTGGTGGAACGTCACAGCGGCTCGTGAAAGACATTTGTCAAATGTTACTCTTCGTAGACGCTAATTAAAAAGGCGTCTGAGACAGAGAATATATTAAATGTGTTAGCAGGAGCGACGCGACGCTTTGTATAATCATAGCAAGAATTCCAATCTGAAGAGACAGGACACACATTACTGAGTGCAATTCAGATAAATAATTAACGTGTTCTGCAATTGAATCGGAGAAGACTTGAACATTCATGTCAAGTAATTGTTTGAGAATGTAAAACAACGTGAGCATTTTCATTGCATCTTTCTTTTGGGGGTGGGGATTTATTTAAATCTAAGTATCTTAAATTAAATTACAATTTGAATTAATGTATAAAATTTCAAATTTATTTTAAGTATTTCATTTTTATCAGTATTAATTATCATTGTTGTTTTTATTTAATTTATAATATAATATTCTTTGTTCATTTATATTAATTTCACTTATTTTTATTTGTATTTTAGTTTTTATTATCGTTTTAATATCTAATTAATTTTAAACATTTTAATTTTCATTAGTATTAATTTTTGTTTTATAGTTTTTATTTAATTATTTTGTATTATTCAATCTTAATTTCCAATCGAATTGAATTTTTTTTTAATTTTTCTTTTTGAAACAAAGAATTTCCAATTTTATAAATTATATTTAACTTATAGATTTTACTTATTTTGAATTTGATAACATTTGTCCTTAATTTCAATTTTCTTTTTGATTTATATTTATTTTTGTTTGAAATAGTTATAAAATTATAAATTTTATATTAATATAATATTTAATTCGATTATTAGCCTATTTTCATTTACGAATTATAAATATTCACATGGACGCTTCTCGCAATTTAACCATCCGAGTGCAGTGAAATTTAATACAGTAAATACTTGTACAAATGTTAAACCACTGGCATGTAATTTATTTCCATTGTTTCCATAACCACAATAAGCTACTTGTTATTAGTATTAATTGTAATATCTGTTTTAATTTAATTTATAATTTAATATTCTTTGTTAATTTATTTTAATTTCACTTATTTTTATTTATATTTTAGTTTTGATTAACGTTTATATTTCAAATTAATTTTTGTTTTAAGTACACTTAAAATTTTCTTGCTTATACGGTTGGGTAGATTATAAGCTTGGGAATGACCTAACCCCCAAGGGAAGATGATGAAGAAAAAGAAATGGGTTTCGGACTGGAGAAAAGGGATGGAGAAATAGGACGAGAGTCCAACAGAAGTTATAATTTTAACTTTAAGAATACTCAAAGGCAGCTGCCACTGCAAATCCGCTCTCCGATACCTAAAGTGGGTAGGGACCTGGGCGAAGCTAACGGGAAATGCAGCTGGAACTTGGGCTGTTCGCAAGAAAGCTGCTGTAGTGTATTCCCTCTCAAGCATACATATGCCTACTATGGGGAAGGGTGGTGATCTGGCAAGACAAAGAGTAACAGATTTATTGTGTATCTGTTCAAAGGAGTTTGTTTCTAAACAAGTAATTTGAAGAGTGCAAATAATTTTAATCAGCTTTGATATTTTAGTTTTTGAAATTGTAGAATTTCTAAAGAGCGACCAAATGCTTCCAAGAAGGATAGAGATAAAGTAATTATACATTTGGGAATAATTTTGGTAAGTGTACCAATAGTTGCATTTAGGAATGACTAAGCTTTTACCCAGCGAGGCGCCGACTAAAAGTTTAGACAATGAGAAACACTTATATTCTGAAATACCAACCATAAGTGTTAGAGAGAATCTCCACAAGCAGGAAGCTGGCGTAGCGAGCTATGCTTGCCTTACTGGCCAGTTTGAATTAGCTATTAAAGCTAAGAGAGACTTTACTAAGTTAATAACTAAGAGTTCTTGCTCAAATGCAACAAGTGGTGAAAACCCTATCAATAGATTTATTTTTATTAAATAGGAAGAATCAAGGAAGACAGGATCTTGCCTAACCGTTATGTTAGAGGAATGATAAAGCAAAGGACAAATATTTAATTTATTTAACAATGTAAAAGGAAGTGGTTTTTGTAACAAATATATAATTTTGAATTTTATAACCAATTGGGGTCGCCGACCTCCGAAAACATCTAAAGCTTGCGCCAGGCAATTGATAATTCTTTTGGTTTTAAACCTTTTATATGCTTTAAAATCTTCGTAAGATTTTGAAATGGCTAAGATGAACAAATAGGAAATATAAAGATAATTGACGTAATTTAAGTTAAACAATAAATCAAGTACAAGGTGTTTACTTTAAGGATTTCTAGATAAGTATCTTAGAAATAATAACAACTTCGAAAGTAACAACAACAAAAACAGGAAGAAATGAAATAGAAGTTTCTATAACTTCTTGTATTAATACTGAACTACGCTCAATGATTATACATAAGAGATTATACAAATAGGGCAGGTCACTTATTGCGAAACCTGAAGAGAACAATTGAAAGGAGGTTTCTAGTACTCCTATGATTAAGTAGGGATCACGAGAAAAATGGGGCAAGTTTCCCTTTCGTGAAAACTAGAGATAACTCACTTTTGAGTAGAAAGAATTGTATTCCCTAATTAGAAGGGATAAACAATATAATTTAAGGCGTGTACTAGACAGGAAGTTTTACAGACATTAATTCGTTATATGTGGAGCAAATAAGGGAGGGCACTTATGTAGAGTGACACCTCATTGAAAAAAGACCTAAAATAACAATTTTATTATTTTAGTTTGTTAGTAAATGGTTTGGGAAAGATCAAATGGGATTGTGGAAAAGTGTTCATGGCTGTATTTATTGTACTCGGACGAGCGCGACGCGGATGAAAAGTTGAACAGGCACTGTTTTCACTATAGTCTGTTGATATAGTTGAAAAGTTCACTGTAGTAGCACAAAAAGTTGATGGCAAAGAAAGTTATTGCAATGGTGGAAAATAACTAGTAACACTAGATTTGCGAGAGTCTATTGCTTGAAAAACTTGTAGGTTATAGTTGAATGCACCAGAAAAATCCCAACGGAGGAAGAAAAATTAGACATTGATTAGCAGTTCATAAGGAAGATTACTTAGTTTGAAAAAGTATTCCCATATGTGAGTGGAAAACACATGACAGTATAACTGGTAGATAAAGTGTAGGTTCTGGAAGGTTCCAGAGCAATGATGACTTGTTTAAATTGGGTAGAGAATCCATCGGCGGAAAACTAGATTATATAGACAGTGGGTATTTTGGAAATATCCCTCGATGTGAGATAGTATCTCAGAACATCTTTCATTTTGAAAGTTAGACTAGATAGTTTGAGTTTGATCAAGAAGATCTCTTGAAAGCAGTTATTATCACATAGCAACTTTCACTGTCTATAAAATCCAAATAAAAGCATTGAGCCTTTTAAAAGCGATGAGAATGAGGTTAAAACATGAAGTCGGTACTTATCTTTGCTTCATGAAGAAGGCGATGTTGCTGTTAACGGTTGGTTCTAAAATTCGAACATGTCGTCGAATTTGAAAGTTTGCCTCATGAGGAGAGGAGGTGAGCTTTAGTTAAGCTCCAACTGACTGAATTGACTTCCGACGTACAAGTGACACCCACTCAACGGAGCGCGAAGGGATCAGGGAAGGGAAAAAGAGTGGGGGTAGGAGACAAAAGGAATACATATAAGAATAGCCAACATTGAAATGTTAATATCTCTTGATGGAATGGTCTTCGAAGGGTTGATAGTAGGCATCACTAGCGCAGCCTGGAGGTGAAAAAGTAGACGAAGTTCTCTTGATCACGGAGATGATAGCTGGCGATAGCGACGAGATCTGGTGGCTGAATTGATAAGGAAGTCCTCTTGTACAGGGAAGAATTGAGGAACTTCAGAGATTCGCTGCTAGATGACGCTCGGTGGGTCATGGAAGATATATATCTGGAACAGACTTACAGGTAGTATGAGAGACATATACCAACAAAGAGAAATCAGGAGATCACTGTTGGTGTTTGAGAAAAAAGGAAGGGATGAACTAAAGCAAAGAGAAGCAAGAGCTTACTCTATCTTACCGTGTATTCCAAAGAATACACCAACGGTATTTAATTATTTTTAGCCTATTTTCAATTTTGAAAAAATAGGCTTATGAGATCACCTTTTGTCCGTGTGTGTGTGCGTGTGTGTGTGTGTGATTCGTGTGTGTGTGTCCCACTAATAAAATCTAAACGACAGGAGCGATTTCAATGAAACTCGGAAAGTTCATAGCACTATTCCCGGCGACCTTGACCGTGCCCTTCAAATTTTGTTACGACTCACCAATCCAACATGGCGGCTGTGCGAAATATTTCACCAGCATTCAATATCTCCGAAACTATTACCGATATTACCCTGATATTTTCTATGGTGATAGAGGGAACTTCTATAAGTTCACTTATGTGACTTTTGAAAACCTGGTAACTACAAAACCAACATGGAGGCCAAGCGAATTTGCGACTTTTAAATAGACGTTTCTCGTGATTTGACCAACCAAACGCAATGAAACTTGGTACAGTATATGTTTATATACATTGTAATGCATCGACATCTAACTTCGTTCAATTGTTTACATAATCACAAGATGGCGGATGTGCGAAATATTTCACCGGCATTCTATATCTCTGAAACTATTAGCGGTATCTCCCTAAAATTTTGTACGCAGATAAAGAGCACTACTGGAAGTCCATCGATAAGACTTTCAAAAACCGGTTAACTACAAAACGAACATGGCGGCCAAGCGAATTTGAACATTTTAAATAGACCTTTCTCGCGATTTAATGTTCCAAGCGCACTGAAACCTGGTACAGGAAATATTTATACACATTGTAATCCACTGGTATCTAATTTAGTTCAATTGTTTACATAACCTCAAGATGGCGGCAGTGCGAATTTTAAAATTAAGTTTTTATTTCTTGTGATGTAGTCATGCGATCGAAGTAAAAGTTTGAATAAAGAACCTACGCAATAATTTTCCTTTAATGGTACATGACTCTATTGCCTATACATTTAACAATCCAACATGGCGACCATCCGAAATATTTAGACGATACTGAATATCTACGAATCTATTTTAGCAATCAAACTGCATTTTTTAATGTTCATAGGGGCTATGAACTTAAGTTCACCTATAGGACTTTAAATAACCTGGTGATCACAAATCCAACATGGCGGTGACGCGAATTATAAATATTCACATGGACGTTTCTCGCAATTTAACCATCCGCGTGCAGTGAAACTTGGTACAGTAAATCCTTATAAGAATGTTAATCCACTGGCATCTAATTTATTTCAATTGTTTCCATAACCTCAAGATGGCAGCTGTGAAAAATTTTTAAATCTCCTTGTTTTTTCTTGTGTCCTAATTTTGCGATTGAAGTTTGAATACTACACGTTCACAATAATCTGCATGTAACAGTGCATAACTCTAGGACCTACATATATAAAATCCAACATGGCGACCATCCGAAATATTTAGTCGGTTCTAAATATCTACGAATCTATTACAGCAATCAAACAGAAATTGTGTATGTTGATAGTGGCAATTAACATAAGTAGGATATATGAAAATAGGCTGTATAGTTCTTCACGGAACTACTTGTTTATTATTTCAATTTTAATTTTAATTTTCTTCTAACTGGTTTTTTTTTCGAGATAAAGAATTTCCATTTTTTAATATTTATAACTTATAATTTTACTTACTTTGAATTTGATAATGTATGCCCTTTACTTCAATTTTCTTCTTGATTTATATTCATTTCTGTTAATAATAATTTAAATTTTGTATTAATCTAATTTTATATTCAATTTGAATATTTTTAATTTGTCGTGCAGCCTCCAAGCAGGCCAAATACAGGTCCTTCTAGTGAACGCCCGTGGGTGACCTGCGCGTGATGAAGTGATCACCTACACCCAGTACCCGGGCCAGAGGAGTCAACTCCAGGAGAAAAAAATCCCCGATGACCCGGCCAAGAATGGAACTCGGGACCCTTTGGTCCAAATCATAGCGAACTAACCAATTTGCCATGGATTTGAGTAATATTTAATTTTCCTTTCAATAATTTGAGTTTTAATTAACGCATTTGTAAATTGATATTAAATGTCTCAATTTGTGATTATTAGGGCTCGGATTCTTAGGCAAATAAATATTTGTTTATGTAAATACATATTTTAAGCATTTTTCTATAAATACATAAATTCCTGCTTTTCACTTATTAGCATATAAAAAGACAAAATATTCAAATTTTTGGAAATCAGTATGCTAGATCTTTCAGTTTATTGCATTTTTGTTCTGTGTTACTTCAACGGGGAAGAACCTGTGAGCTATCTAAACTTCATGCA
This sequence comes from Meconema thalassinum, assembly GCA_946902985.2. Taxonomy (NCBI): domain Eukaryota; kingdom Metazoa; phylum Arthropoda; class Insecta; order Orthoptera; family Tettigoniidae; genus Meconema; species Meconema thalassinum. The sequence goes on along the minus strand of OX336397.1, from coordinate 103,033,242 downwards.
GAGCGTATGCCAGCTTGCAACTGTGTTATTCTTAACTTGTCGCCCCGTCCCACTCACTGTGGAAGCCGGCGATTTCCTTGTCCGTAGCCATATTGCACCACGTGCTAGACCTCCCCCTCCCCCAGCTACCTGGAACCAGTGTCGCTCACATGCAGTTCATATCTGGCACTGTGAAGTGTAAAGGAGTTCTACGATGCCTAAAATAAAAACAACTACAAGTTATCGTCTGTGGCAGAATTGAAGGATAATTTTACTTCTAATGGGGGCGTTCTGTTCTGCCAACCATGTGGGAAAGCAATCAAGGCTGAACAGCGATCTAAAGTTACACAACACCTCAAGGGCAGGAAACATATTGCCACAGTTTCGCGCCTTCAGAAGAAGAGTTTCGCGATAATCGTCGGTCATTTGTGATGGACAACCTGACGATGTATCTCGTTGTGTATTGTAATGCTTCAGCAGTCAGTGAGACAGAATAAATTGCATTCGTGAGTACTGCTTATTGTTTATATTCACATTAACAAACTAAATTATAATTACATATTTTTACTTTTTTGTCACATATTTCAGGTATCTTTAATACATAAAAAATAAATATTTTCACGATTTTTTGCACCTAAAAATCGTAGCCTTAATGATTATTAATTTTAATTTTTGTTTTGATTTAGTTTGAAATTGTATACTTTGTATTTATTTCAATTATAATGCACGGGACCTCTGTTTTACGTTGATCATAATTTATTAAAACTAAGGTTTTATTTGTAATTGATTTTAAATATTTCAATTTTGGTTTATTTTATATTATTATTTTCGTAGTCATTTTACCCTCCAGGTAGGCTTTTCCCATGGACTCAGCGAGGGATCCCACCTTTACCGCCTCTACGGGCAGTGTCCTGGAGCTTGACATCGAGCCGGGTAATACAACTGGGTAGGTGGGACTAACGCCTCGCTCAGGTGGGCTGACCTGCAAAGAGAACAGGGGGCCCCGTGAGGGATGGGATAGACAAGGAAGAGGGAAGGAGTCGGCCGTGGCCTGACGGTAGATACCATCTCGGCATTTGTCCAAAGACGGAGTGGGAAACCATGGAAAACCACTTCGAGAACGGCTGAGGCACTGCCATCGTAATGTACAGGCCATCATGCAGCGACTCTTAACGATTGATCAGCTGATCGGTAGGGGTTAGAGATGGCGACCATTTTGCTTTGTGCTGTGTTGTTTATATCTTTTATGAATGAGTATCCGCGTGAAAAGTGATACTTGATAACGCTTCTACTTACGTCATCTAGAATGAGGATTATTTATTTTCTGAAACAAATGTTCATTTTGTAGGTAGGTTATTGTATCTACGCAAATGTTACGTTGCATGTTTGTCATCACACAGAAGGTTATGTTTTAGTTAGGATCTCTATATCACTTATTATTTCGACTCATACAAGGTTCTTTGGATGGTAATAAAATGTTGTTGGTTCAGGAAACCTCCTTCCCAGGTCGCAGGTATGTCAAAAGTTTGTTTATAGCAACTACCGGTATTATGAAAGAAATTATAATGTGGCTTGCTTCTCCTTCCCCACCACGACAATTTAAGAAAGCAATGCTTATACAACATTCCTAGAAATTATTTGTTCATTACGGGGAATACAAGAGTGTGTGTTAACATTTCCATGAAAGTAAGATACCATTCTTCGGGAGAGAAGAGCTAATCGCCTTGATGGTAGGTTGTTAGTTAATATGGTTTCAATTATTGTAAGAAGTTCTCAAACTTCAGCTTATGCTAGGACTGGAAACATTTCAATATAATAATGCTGAGGTTAAGTTACTTACCGTATGTAAATCAGAGAAGCGATATCCAGTATTCAGTATCTACTGAAGTCAGCCCACGTTACATTATTTGTGAGAATGGTCTCTCGATCAAGCTCAAGTGAATATGGTAATGTTTTCGTGGCAGCATTTGTGTAGGCTACTATATTTACATTAATGGGATTGTTAGCACCTGGTGTATGTACTGTAGGTTATTGATACCTGATTTCAAAATTACAACCAATTGTAAATTGTAAACTTACAACCAATTGTAAGTTAGATTGAGTCATAGAAAATAAGTGCAGTTAGGATAGGCCCTGTTTAAGTCACAGTTGATTACAGTTAGAGATAGGTTACATTGTTCTTTGCCATCCACGAGCAGTTTAGAATGTGATCTGTTGAATAGCCAAGAGTGATGTGGGGTTTTCTCAAGCATCTGCCATAAGCTTTTTCAAAGCGGCGAACAACGAGAAAATGGCCAAGAATAGATTTTATTCTCGACGTCAAAATACTGCAATTTAGCCCTGTTTATGTGTTTCTACGTCCTAGTAAATGTACCGGCATTGTACCACTTTGTTCACTCTCAAAATACCAGCTACATCGGCCGGATTCGAACAAGCGGAGCGATAATTAGGCGTATATAGTGGTAACGGATGGAAGTGCCAATCAGCCCCAAATGGCATTGCTATTTTTCTACGTCTTGAAGCGGGAGCGTAATTTATATTAGGTTTGAAGGAGCAATAACTACTACTACTAGACTGCGTGTGAAGGGAGCTATCTGATATGCTGCTGCGACTATAACGACCCTAGGCGTGACGTCACAGTAGGAACCTTACGGCCTGTACATTACGATGGCAGTGGCTGAGGTGTCTCATTTGGACCACCCATGGCTGAGTAGACCCCGTTCCAGTCCTCATACCACTTTTCATATTTCGTGGCAGAGCCGGGAATGAACCTCGGACCTCCGGGGAGGCAACTAATCAAGCTGACCACTACACCACGGAGGCAACTCAATTTTCGTTATTTAAAAATTAATTATTTAGTTTATTAAAATTTTATATTTTGTGTTTATTCAAATTATTTATTTATTTTATTAGGTGCATTTGGCCGCACTGTTCCACCCATTAAAACTCCAGTAACTAACTAATTGAAAGCTATTAAATACTAGACAACACTGGACAATGGCTTCCAATATTTCAATACCTCTAGCTCAGCGGCGACCTTTGCACGCTTGGCGTGCTAAAGCTCGAGTCAGCCGAGAAGGCGGTGCGCAGAACACAACAACGCTACCATTACGTCATGCCTCACTTTCATCCCACCAATCACAGTCCCTCTGCCTTGAGAATCTGAACTAGTGTGTTGTCAGGAAAGCGAAGTGATTACATCGTAATATTTAAAGATCCAGTCAAAGTGATTGTGTACATTTCGAGTGCTATGGAAGCAAAGGGAAGTAAACGACAGGTTGTGCATAGGCAAGGCCGAGAAATAGTTTACAAAGTGCACGAATAAGTACATTATGCAATGAGCCTATAATGGCAATAATTAAGACACGAGTATGTTTATAAAACGAGGGTATGCGAGTTTTATAATTTTCATACGAGTGTTTTAATTACCATACGACTGTTTATGTTCGACGATAAATATTATAACTATTTTATGTTCGAACATACATATTCATAAATATCTGTCGAGATTTCGCCAGTTTTAAGTACTGAACAGAGCGCATGAGACGCAGAGAGTGCATTGTATTTGACCATGGCTTCCTCGATTACCCTACTATGACACTAGGCCAGGCAGTGAAATTTAAATTAGAAGGTCGTGGAACTCAGCGCATCGAATTATCTAATTGGTCAAACAACTGTTTCTTGAGCTCTGATTTGTGGGAGAAACTGTCACATAATGAAAAATAGTGTTATAATGAGCCTCATTATAGTACAGTTTTCTGACATATAATAGTCAGGGTCGAACATAAAAGTGTAAAGCAGCGTGAAAGAGACGGGCTCGATGAGGTTAGCGGTGGTGTTGCCACCTCACAGGAACTCACGGCAGCAGTTTGCGGTGTGGGGACTCGGACCTGGTGGACGTGTTGCTACAGTGGATATGTATTTCTGTCTCTCTATGCGCAGTTCCCAGAGAGCCGGCTGCCTTCCCGGCTGACCCGAGCTCTAGGTAAGATGCACCGCACGCTGGCAGTCTGGCTCCTATCTTAGCTGGACTGCGACAGCTCTTCGTCGCGTCTGACCGAGTCCAATTGGGATCGCTAGGGCACCGGACAAAATGTAAATAAACTGCCCGTGCAATGCGTTGATTGTCCAACCTATCAACATTGTTGATTATTGATATTACAACTTCAGAAGAGGAAAAAAAAACTAAGGAATGACATATTTTGCTCGTCAAGCGAGCTTTATCAGATCCAAATCTATAGAAGACAAAAAAGAAGATGGCGATGTCATAACAAAATCGAAATGGTACCCACCCAAATGTTCTGAGCTTAAATCGAATTATGACTAACCTAATCATCCGATCTCTACCAATTTTTGCAACAATATACCTTGATGTAGGAAGCGTCCTCTGCCCAAACTACAAGGCCATCAGCCAGGATGTTTTGTCGCTACCCGACATTAATTTGTTGGAGATATTTGGTAGAGCCCTTGGTCATCCCTGGTCTGTTCACACTAGTGCGTGTATCAACACACACTACCACTGAAGCTTTTCATATCAAAATATCGAGTGTGAAATGAAATATTTTATTGAGTTCATTTAATATTTTTACCCGTATTCAGTTCGCTCTCGGCGAATATAATCGTGTTAGAGAGAATAGAAGCGTTCCATTGATATTTTAATGAAAAAAAAATATTAAATATTGGATAAACCAATTAAACAGACAAAAGTAGGCTATTCGTTCCATGGACGGTATTTCCAGATTTAAAGGCACGGGTGCTAACTCTGTGTAATTACATTGCCAGTGGTTCATAACGCATATTTATTTCCACTCAGTCAAAGTGTTTGGTGAGTTCTCTCTAATTAATGTGGAAACTCGTCCGTGAAAGCTTCTCTCGATAACACAATACTTCTGCCGCAATTTCTCCTAATTTTATCATTGTAATCATGGTGTATTTGAAGAGCTTATTTCAAAAGTGATGTAAATCCATGAAAAGTGGCTTCGGTGGCGTAGTCGGTAGCATGCTGAGCTTCTATGCCCAAGATAGCGGGTTCAAACCCGGCCGAAGCCGTCGGATTTTTAAGAGCGTTAAAAATCCCTCAGTATGCCTGCCTTCGGAGGGGAAGTCAAGCCGGCGGTCCCATGTCAGAGATATATGGCATGTTAAAGAACTTTCCATTAATTACACCTGTGTGAAACTAAATTGTAAGAATGTAAACAACGCTCTTAGGTTGCTACGTTCGTTGCCAAGAGCCGACTGCGTTGGCATATAGTAGCTAAGTTCTGAACTAGGCCTAGTAGTAGTTGACGGTGGCGTTTGGCGGCAAAAGTAGGAAATATTTGAAAAATTCAAAGTTGCAGTCCATACTTGAATTTAAAAAATGATACACACACTAATACAGCCATCACAATTAACACCGGTTATAGACAGATTAGTTAGTTAGTTAGTTAGTTATTGTTGTTTTAAGGGGCGGAACTACGAGGTCATCTGCCCCTATAGACAGATTGTACACACACCCAAAGTACACGGGGCTACATGACGGCGTTGTCGCAGCCCCTAAACTAAGGAACCAACCAACCAAATCCATGAAATGCAGAACTTCGTATGATTAAATTCAGATATGATTATAAATGTAATGTAATGTCATTCATTACTTTTATACACATCCTGACACTGTGATTTAAAAATCTCCTATCAATGGTAATGGTGGTATCGTCTCGTGTAAGTTGGAGTAAGGACGTTTTGGAAATAAATCATATATTCACATACGCTCTGAGTAACATTTATGAACTTTGACACAACAAACTGATTGTTCAACACCATTGACAAGAATTGACTCATGAAAGCTGAGAAAGGGATGTCTGATTTTGAGCTCGAAGCCAGACAGAAAATAAGAGGACAGAAAAGAATGTTGGAGAATGAAGAGTATGAATATGGAGGATTTTAAAATCAAATAAGCATTTTTCATGTTTGAATATGTCTAACCAAATGTTTAAATGCATTTTTCTCTAAAATACAATTTTTTGTAGAATCTGAAGCCTTTTCTAAAAAACTATAAATTGGAGAGCTATGATTTTTTTAGGAGTTGTTCATTACACATTGTGGAATATATGGAACTATAATTCTAATCATTACTTATATAAATGTTTATTTATAGGGGTTTATGTGATGAAAAAATGTCTTATTTCTGTGACAGTAAGTTCAAGATATTTTAAGTAAAGAACTAATATGCATATGTAATTTATTTTATGTTCGACCCTCACTATTATGTGTTTGAAAACTGTATCATAATGATGGTCATTATAACACCGTTTTTCATTACGATACAGTTTCTCCAGCCAATCAGAGCTCGTTCATTGGCCAATTAGGTAAGGATAATTTCGCGCATGCGCTCAAAATCCAACATGTCGGACATAAACACAACATCGAACTATAATAAATTACCGACATGGAATACCCACCGTCCATATGTTCGCGTAAATAAACTGGCGAATATGAGACAGGAAATAGCACTGTACCTTAAAATCACTAACCCTAATTTCTACACAGCGCATTGTCTTCAACTGACACCGGTGACAATATTACTGAGGGACGGCTGATGTAAACATATGGTTTGCATATGGCATTGCAATCTCACAGAGCGCATGCGTCGGTCGTTCAAAGCTCTTGAAAGACGAAGGTATAACACCCAACGCTCGCTCTGCGATCACAAAATTCCAGTAGCTGACTCTCAACAGATATTTATGAATATTTATGTTAAAACATATAATAAAGTTATAATTATCGTCGAACATAAACAGTCGTATGCAACTCGCCTATAATGGTAATTAAGACACTCGTATGGAAATTATAAAACTCGCATACGCTCGTTTTATAAAAAATACTCGTGTCTTAATTATAGCCATTATAGGCTCGTTGCATAATGTACTATTAGTTCAGTATTCATACTGAAATGATAGCTTCATACAGTAAAATTTTCAAAGTGATTGTATCATTAGAATTCCTCTTATGGCTTTCATGCAAAAAGGGCATAACTGTCAATACTCTTATAACATTAATGTATATGCCTTACATCTAGGTCTCTACTTATATTTTTTTCATTTATTACAGTTAGTTATCTATCTACACACATAATGTCATGCCTTTAATTCAAAAACTATGGCTGTAATGACTTTTTAAGGAAAAGCTTGCATTTCCGATTACATACCCCCTTAAAAATCTCCTATCAATGGAAAATGTGGTATCGTCTCATGTAAGTTGGAGTAAGGACGTTTTGGAAATAAATCATATATTCACATACGCTCTGAGTAACATTAATGAACTTTGACACAACAAACTGATTGGTTGGTTGGTTCCTCAGATTAGGGGCTGCGAAAACGCTCTCATGTAGCCCCGTGTACTTTGGGTGTGTGTAGAATCTGTCTGATAACCGGTGTAAATTGTGATGACTAGGGCTCGGATCGATATGCTCGATAAAATCTCCAGATATGCTCGAAAACCATGTGTTTTATGCTAGATAGATATGCACGAAAAAACCAATATATGCTATAAAAAACATTACATGCGGTTAAATATGCAGAATATGCTCGAAAAACACCGTTAAAAACTATAGCAAGGAAAGTGAAACGAAAAAAACAATAACATATCTTTATAATTGTTGTTTTAAGGGGCCTAACATCTAGGTTATCGGCCCCCTAACATATCTTTATATGTTGTTGTTGTTGTTTGAGTCTTCAGTCTTTTGACTGGTTTGATGCAGCTCTCCATGCCTCCCTGTCCTGAGCTAATCGTTTCATCTCTACATAGCTCCGACACCCTACATCCGAGGCAATCTGTTTAACATATTCTAACCTTGGTCTACCCCTACAGTTTTTGTCCTTGACCCTTCCTTCCATAACTAAGCTTGCTATTCCTGGGTGTCTTAGTATGTGTCCTACCAACCTATCTCTTCTCTTCATTAACAGTCGCCAGAAACATCTCTCCTCTCCCACTCGTCTTAATACCTCTTTGTTTGTAACCCTATCTACCCATCTGATCTTCATCATTCTCCTGTAACACCACATTTCAAATGCTTCAATTCTCCTCTTTTCTGCTGCACCAATAGTCCAAGTTTCACTTCCATAGAGCGCCACGCTCCAGACAAAGGCTTTCAAAAATGACTTCCTAATACCTAAATCTATATTCGATGTCAGCAGATTCCCTTTTTGTAGAAATGCTTTCTTTGCCTGAGCCAACCTACTTTTTATATCCTCTTTGCTTCGTCCATCACTGGTTATTCTGCTTCCTAAGTAACAGAAGTCTCCTACTTCCTTCAGCTTTTCACCTGCCAATTTGATCTCCATTGAGGTTTCTGATTTATTTCGGCTGCATTCCAGTATTTTTGTTTTACATTTATTAATTTTCATCACGAATTCTTTCCGTAAGACGGAGTCCATACCATTCAAAAACTCATTCAAATCCTCAGGCTTGTCGGCCAAGATGACGATGTCATCAGCAAATCTCAGAGTTGAAATTATTTCTCCTTGAATCTTCACTCCCACTTTAAATTTTTCTCTAATTTCCTTCATTGCTTGTTCAATGTAAAGATTGAAAAGTATGGGTGATAAGTTGCAGTCTTGCCTTACACCTTTCTGAATACCAGCTTCTCTCTCATGTCCTTCAACTCGAATGACTGCTGTCTGGTTTCTGTACAGATTGTATATCTTTATATACGGGCTTTATTTTCTAATTGTATGTATGATACACTGCCATATACTCGCATTCAAGTTTCAAGTATATATATAAGAGAAGTTTTGTTATAAAAGTTACAGTTCAAAAGTTCATTTACAAAATATTCAAAATTAGGCGAGTCAATGAAGTAGATCTGCATTCAACTGTACAACAAGCATTTTTTCTATGTTTTCAGTTTTGAATGATTTTCTTAATTTAGTCAATAAAAGTTTCAATGACGAGAACGACCTCACTAAAGGTTAACCACAAGAATATGCATTTATATTCTTCTATTCTTAAAACCGCGGTTTTATGCATTTATATGCTCGATAAATTTCAATTCTGTTGGTCCCAGAGAGGTGAAAATACCACAGAAAGGCTTCTTTCAATGCGTACTATTCAGGAAAAGAAATATGCAAATATGCTCGAATCCGAGCCCTAGTGTGTGTTATCTGTTTTCAATTCAAGTAAGGACTGCAGACATTGTGTTTTTTTTCAAGTAGGTCCTACTTTTGCCGCCAAACGTCACCGTCAACGACTATTAGTTCAAAACTTGGTTACCAGACGCCATCGCAGTCGACTCCTGGTGACGAACGTCGGAACCTAAGAGCGTTTGTCAAATGTTTAACCTAATTTAGCTTCACACAAGTGTAGTTAGTGGAAGGTTCTTTAACATGACATAAATCTATTACATGGGACCGCCGGCTTTACTTCCCCTCCGAAGAAAGGCATACTGAGGGATTATAACGCTCTTAAGAAAACCGACGACTTCGGCCGGGTTTGAACCCGTGATCTTGGGCATACAACGAACTGATGTTTTACATATTCTTCATAGTTAGCCATGGCCTTGATTTATCACTTGATGTCTACGCAGGGTGAGTGGTTATCGTGTCAGACTGCCAACCCCCAAGCATGCAGGTTCGCTCCTGGCCGTGGTAAGTGATTTTTTGTAAAAGCAACAAAAATCACGGAACTCGTTGGCATGTTAAAGAACCCATTTGAATTTAATAGGCCGTGTTCATAATGGCAAGATTAATCTCGGGATTTTCCGCCAACACAATAAGTTCCTCCTTTCTCTACTAGAAAGCGCTATAGTGTCAAGGAGCTTAGATATCTAACCTCCTTGGCTTTCATAGCGCTCCAAGGAGCGATAAAGTTTGACATGCAAACTGCCCTCTGTGCGTCAATTAACAAAGCTTGCACCCGGCACCCAAGGCCATACGATATTATTATTATTATTAAGTGTACAGAGAGCCAGCGGATAAGTCAACATGGATATAAGACACATTGGAAATACACGTTGGAGTTACGTCACTTTGCAAATAAACTTTGTTCTTAGATCTCTTGTTAACATGGGATATACGACATATTGCGACTTAAAACCTTTGCTATACGATGAGAGAACCTATCAACTTGCTTATGAAAGAAAAATATGAAACATCGCCAATTTTGGATTTACGTCACTTTGGAAATAAAATCTTCATTTTATGAAAAAACAAGAAGTTCCATGAAGAACTATACAGCCTACTTTTCATGCCAATGATTATTCTACAGAATATGAACCTATCTAGAATAATGACGAAATTAAGTTGCTAATATCGAAATTTCCAAATAGTTCGAAATACTGTATACCTGGCATAATGTATCCTAATAGAGCACTACAGTTGGCAGCCCTGATGGATGAATATATTCTTAGTTCCGTCTCTTAAGGTACAAAATACAAAATTTGGTTGAAGTCCAATGAATAGCATGGACGTTACATGCAGTTAAACATTGGATCTAACAGCGCGCGTAAAATCATGTTGGCAACAATGTCATGCATGTATTGGTCAGAAATAATCTGAAATAATATGATCTATTGTTGTGCCAATTTTGAATGAAATCCATTAGTTTGTATAGAAGTTACATGCATTTTAAAATTGGACCTATCAGCAGGCTTAGAATCATGTTGGCAGCACTGACGTATATTAGGTACTCCAAATTCGTCTAGAATGCCAGGTACTATACGTGTGCAAAGTTTAGAGCTATTGGCTTGCATACTTTCTGATATATTGATATTAGGGTAACGAAAATAGGGACAGCACATATTAACAGTTGGCAGCACTGGTTGCTCCTTAGAATACGCATAGTCATATCTGTTATGGTACACATAGCACATACGAAATTTGGTTGAAATCCAAATGATAGTATGGAAGTTACATGTATTTAAAGTTGGACCTGTCAGCAGGCTTAGAATCATGTTGGTAGCACTGACGTATATAAGTTACTCCAAATTAATATAGAGTGTCAGGGACTATACGTGTGCATAGTTTAAAGCTGTCGGCTTGCATACTTTCTGATATATTGGTGTTTGGATAAAATAAATTAGGAGCATTTATTAACAGTTGGCAGCCCTGGTAGGTCTTAAGAATACGCTCAGTCATATCTGGTTATGTACAAATACAACGTACGAAATTTGGTTTAATTCCAATTGATAGTATAGAAGTTATATGCATTTAAAAATTGGACCTATCAGGAGGCTTATAATCATTTTGGCAACACTGCCATGTTTAGCCTCCTGGAAATTAAACTGAAATATTATGATCTGTACGTGTGCCAATTTTGAAATAGCTCCCATTCATACTTTCCAAGATATCCAACATGGAGCTCAAATTTCAATTGCGATTTTTTAGCAGTTGGTAGCACTGACATCATTTTCAAATATGGCCGTGAGATATTCAGGTATAGATCTTTACTCCTACCAAATTTTGTTTCGATTGCTGCAGCCGTTTAGGAGTTGATAGGGGGGGGGGACACACACACAGCCAGACAGACAGACAGAAGGACAGACAGACAGACAGACAGACAGACACACATTTGCCCGATCTCATAAGTCTACTTTTTCCTCATTTTTGCAAAATGTGAAAAGTAGGCTAAAAATAGGCTTATGAGATCACCTTTTGTCCGTGCAACTGTCTGTGTTGCGTCTGTGTCCCCCACCCCCTAATAAATTCTAAACGGCTGGAGAAATTTCAATGAGCCTCGGTAAGATCATAGCACCGTTATGGCCGACCCCGATCGTACCCTTCTAATTTTATTGTGTCTCACCAATCCAACATGGCGGCTGTGCTAAATATTTCACCACTATTCAGTATCTCCGAAACTATTACCGATATCACCCTGCAATTTTGTACGGTGATAAAGGGTACCTATGAGACTTTCAAATACCTGGTAACTACAAAACCAACATGGCGGCCAAGCGAATTTGAAACTTTTAAATAGACTTTCCTCGCTATTTAACCATCTGGGCACAGTGAAATGTGGTACAGTAAATGATTATACATATTGTAATATACTGGTATCTAATCTAGTTCAATTGTTTACATAACCTCAAGATGGCGGCTGTTCGAAATTTTAAAATTAAGTTGTTATTTCTCGTGTCGTAATCATGCGATCGAAGTGAAAGTTTGAATAATGAAGCCACACAATAAATTTCCTTTAATGGTACATAACTCTATGGCCTATACATATAACAATCCAAAATGGCGAGCATCCGAAATATTTTGACGGTTCTCAATATCTGCGAATCTTTTACAGCAATCAAACTGAAATTTCTTATGTTCATAGAGGCTATGATCGTAAGTTCACCTATATGATTTTCAGTAACCTGGTGAGCACAAATCCAACATGGCGGCGACGCAAAGTATAAATAATTAAATTGACGTTTCTCGCAATTTAATCATCCGAGTGCAATGAAACTTTGCACGTTAAATGCTTATTCAAATGTTAATCCACTAGTATGTAATTTATTTCAATTGTTTTCATAACCAAAAGATGGCAGCAGTTCGAAATTTTAGAATCTCGCTATTACTTCTTGTGTCCTAATCATGCGATTGAAGTTTGAATACTACAAGTACACAATATTCAGCATGTAATAGTTGTTGTTTGAGTCTTCAGTCTTTTGACTGGTTTGATGCAGCTCTCCATGCCTCCCTGTCCTGAGCTAATCGTTTCATCTCTACATAGCTCCGACACCCTACATCGGAGGCAATCTGTTTAACACATGTAATAGTACATAAATAAAATTCCAACCTGGCGACCATCTGAAATATTTAGACGGTTCTCGATATCTACGAATCCATCACAACATTCAAACTGAAATTTTTTATGTTGATAGAGGCAATTAACATGAGTAGGATATATGAAAATAGGTTCTATAGTACTTCACGGAACTACTTGTTTGTTCATAGAGATAAGGGACAATTAAAGAGCTTATTTTCAAAGCGTCTTAAATTCAAAATTATTGATACTCAATTTCTTTTATACATGACGAAGTATTTTATGCATTCTTCTATCATATAACGCTTTATCGTGGTCGTAAATAGCTTATTGCACATATTAAACTGGTTGTGAAAGTAGGTCATACAGAAGACAGAAGAACAGTTGGAAGACATTAAGTCACTTTTATGGATGTTAGGCATTTCTGAGCTGGATCCTGCAGAATGTATTCTTAACAAGTTATTGTTTATTTTGCTTTTGGAAACACAGTGCACAAAGATAATTCATCATCATCATTTTCATTTCCCCTTTTCCAGCCGACACTGGGTGGGGGCAAATATGGTTCCCCTCCACTTTGTTCTGTGGTTCCACTATTCCTCTACCGACACGGTGTTCCAATCCAGGTTCCGTTTTCTAATGCTATACGTCACCGAGTCCATCCAAAGCATTCTTGGTCTTCCTCGTCCTCTCTTCCCTGTCATCCGTCGTTCCAGTGCTCGTCTTGGTAGCCTTATTCACTCGTCCGTTTGACATGTCCAAACCATCTCAATCTGATTTGCTCCAGTTTGTAATTTAGTTTCTGTACTCCCAGTTCTTTCCGTATATCTTCATTTCTCACTCTGTCTCTCCTCGTTTTCTGGACCATACTTCTCAGGAATCTCATCTCAGCTGCCTGCACTCTGCTGTCATCCCTCATAGTCAGTGTCCAAGTTTCTGCTGCATATGTCATTATAGGAACATAATATGCTTTGTTCATAACTTCTTCAGCCTTAATTGGTATATCCTTGTCCCATACTAGTCCCCGAGTTAAGTTTGTTGATATCCCGGGACGGGACACCAATTTGTAGCTTATCGATGCGTGGCAAACTACAAAGTGTTTGTCCTTCTCAGGTTCTCCACGCGGCTGAGTGGTATCTTATTCAACAGAAATGAAGAAGTCCAGTTTTTCAGTTTGAAGTCAGTATTATAATTTAATAATATGCCATTGTATACAGCACAGCTGGTTACTAGCTCAAAGAGCGATATTTACATAGTAGTAGTCTACAGAGTTGTCGGAGTCCACAAAGAGCGACTCCCAGAAATACAGGCTTTATATACATTTGTTTTACTTGAGAGGGGGTAGCTGGACTCTCCCGAGGCTACCGTGTCAGACCAATGGAATGACAATCCCCACACAGGGGTCACCACGAATTCCTTCTAGAAATTACCAGGCCCTTGTAGAACCTTTCACTTTAGGAAATTGAGGAAGTACATTCTAAGTTTATCTAAAATGAAATCGTCGCAATGGAATGTTGTCATTTCCGTAAATGACTACGTCTTAGAATTCCTTGTGCTGCTAATAGCTATGGGCTGTTTCCGCCCTAAAAGCTTACAAGCAGTTTTACTTAAGTTAATTGATGGCCAGGCCCTGGTATTTCCTTAGATAGGTTTCATGTTGAAACATTCTACAAGCCATGTCCTGCTTTATCCTTACTATAATAGTAATAATAATAATAATAATAATAATAATAACAATTCAGAAGTTAAATTCATTAAGAGATGCAGTCTGGAGTTCAATACCGGGCGAGGAATGTAATTCCTCTCCCCTTAGTTTCAAGGCACTGTCCTCAGTGGCATTTACATTTTTCTTAACCTTAATCTTAACGGTTTTACAGAAGTGATACAATTTCTTTCTAAATATGAGTAAAATAATACATATTATTACCATTACAGAAATGATGTTAATAGACATAAATTGTTTTGTCGTGACATAAGTTATTGGTATTGGTTTTAGGTCTAGTTTCATCTTTGTTACATCCAGATGGGAAATATGGAAGTTTATTTCATGTTTTGCAATGGGTTCCTCATGAATGGTCAGGAGTGGGAAGGTGTGGATGTAATTGGTAGGTTTTTGTTGGAGTGTTATACCCATACTTGAAATTGGACGAGATTCGTTTGAATAAATTATATGTGATCCAGAACGTTGAACTGTCTTTTGAGATTCTGGGCACGTTTGTAAAATCACTTCTGGCATGTTACTAAAGAAAAGGATGTGTTCCTTATTTACAGATTGAAAAAGTTTCACCTTGTTCTTTGCAGAAGCGAATTCACGTCCTACATTATTTGTTAAGTTGCAATTAGTAATTCTAATATTATAGTACATAGAGATATAAGATTGAGTACCTTTTATGCAAGGTGCATTAGACCATTTTAATCTAGGGCCTTGCAGATAATACCTCTCAGATGGGATAAGTAAAATATTGTTAACAGTAGGGATAGGGGTTACATCATATAGTTGATATTGAGTTCCATTTGTAACAGGCATAGAAAGAATCACTATAAGTTCTTCGTCCAGCATGAGGACTTGAGTCTTTGACATTTTTAAATGTTCATACTGATGGTATTGATCAGTGTGGATTATATTATTCACTGGATAAATTGATAACATATGTTTGACTATGTTTGTTAAGTCCTTCCTGGAAAATAATTTCACATTAGTCATCTCGTTGAATGAGAGACTGATAGTTTCTTGCAACACTCGCACAATCGTGTTGAACTTGTTGATGCACATTAACACGTATTGAATGTGTTCCAATAAATTTATCTCAAAGTCTTCTGTTCGAAGCACACTTTGGATTGCCTTCATATTGGTGTTAACCTGGTTCATTTCTGTATAAAATTTCTGAGCAATGGGATTAGTAAATGATAGTAACTTATTAATATGTTTAATTTCATTATTGCGGAACTGTTTTAATGCATTAATTTGACTTTGCAAGTTATCAAAATCATCTTGATCTAAATTACCTGAAATGAATTTTATTACCTTTCCTAGTCCATTAATTAACCCCCTTTTAACTTTATCAGGAATGGGAGGTATTAATTTATTCAATTCCTTTTTAGTTTCTTTAGTTGTTTCAGTTAATTCTGATATCAAATAAGGAAAAGTATTGTTACTTTTTGATACAAGGCTGGAGACGGTATTATCAATCTGGTTATAAGAATCTTTTAAATTGGTAAGGTTAAAATGGAACATAAATTTATGGTAATTGTTGATTATCACCACAGATCCCATAGGTTAGGCATAAAATCCTGGAGTTTTTATGGGTTCAGTGTGGATGACGGCATATCCTGGTAGGAATCTGGAATTGGAAAAACCTTTCTTTTAGGTTTTATGTCACGGAAATTTCTGACATGGATTTTACCATTTTCATTTTGCAATAAATGCGGTTTCCTTCGATTTTTGTTACGGTGCCCTCATTGTAGAGGTTTCTGGATTTTTTGTTCCTAGTTAAGGGATCCGATACATACACAGTCTCACCTAACTTGTATGAGTGATGGAAAGTGGAGGTGTTGGGTTCAGGTTTGTTTTCATTTAAGACCTTTATTTGATTGCCTTGCCTCTCAATATACTCATTGATTTTTTGAGACGGGGAAAATATATGATCTAACGTTTTGTAGTATGGACCATACAAGATATTGAATGGTGGTTGTTTGGTAGCAGAATGGATCGAAGAATTGTAGTTTATGATTGTGGTTGCTAGAAGCTGAGGGAGTGGAGTGAACTTGTCATGATCACGTGAGATCCTCAGTTTTTCAAGAAGGGTTGAATTCAGTCTTTCCACTGGTGAATTAGAAGAGGTATTCAGGGGTGTGGTAGAGTGATATTCAATGTTAATGGCTTTACAATATTCGGTAATTAAGTTGTTTTCAAATTATCCTCCCTGATCATGGGTGATCTTTTTGGGATAACCATGGTGTGAAAAGTATACCTGCAATTGATTTAATACGGCAAGGACTGTGCCATTAGGCAGTACATAGGCTTGTCCGTATTTTGAAAATACATCTAATATAGTTAGTATACGGCTTTGCTCAAAGTGGAAAGTGTCAATGTGGATTTGAGAAAATGGATGGTCGGCTGTGATGGGACCTTGGTTCGTCACCTGGTTAGGATTTCTCTCGTATTTATTTCTTTGACATAGATTACACTGGTTTATTAAATTACTGATTTGCTCTTTCAGATGTGGCCAGTAATACTTACTCCGAAGGTGTTCAAGGGTTTCTACGATACCATTATGATTTACTGAATGGTATTGTAATATCAATTGCTTTTGGGTTTCTGAGCATTCAATATCCTCTAAGAATTTGGATGCTCTGATGATTATTAATTCTGACGTGAACAACTTTTGGCATTCCCTAATGAATGGGATTTCTATTGTTACATCGTCAAAATAGACGGCATACTTGTTTGAGGGGTTGATTACTTTTAGCAGATGATCATTTAAATCTTGTTGGAGATTTCTCTGTGTGACAATCATGATGTGACGCGTGTTTTTCTTGAAAATTTTTGTTCAAGAATTTTTGGAAAATTACCATATTTTATGATAATTTGATTTCGGTTTTGATTCAGATTTCGTTCGGACACTTTCAGGGTGAAGATGGGGTCTTCCTGGTTTGAATGAATAGTTTAATTGTCCATTTCATCCTGGTATGTATTATCTCTGGGGATAGCTACATTAGAAGCTGTCTCATCATTTACGTTTATCTGAATTCTAGAGAGTGCGTCTGCTACGTAATTAGTTTTGCCTTTTACGTACTTTATATCGAAATCAAATTCTCCGAGCTTTATCTTCCAACGATAAAGTCTCGAACTTGGGTCTTTTAGTGTGAAGAGCCATTGTAGAGGACGGTGGTCGCATTCTATTTGAAAGTGACGCCCCCATAGGTACGGTTTAAAACGTTTACAGCTTTCTACAATTGCTAGGAGTTCTCTTTCAATTGTAGAATAATTTCTTTCTGCAGTGTTCAGGGTGTTGGAATAATACGCGATAGGATGCCCCTTCTGTGTGAGAACACTTTCTAAAGCGAAATCTGAGCTATCTGTAGTTAGAATTAAAGGCTCATCAAAATCTGGATATGCTAAGACCGGAGCGTTCATTAAAAGGGTTTTTAGGGTTTCGAACGGGGACTTGTATTCAGAATTTTCCATATCAATTTTTGATCCCTTTCGTAAGTAGCGGTTCATTGGGTGAGCTATTTTAGCGAAATCTTTTAAGAATTTACTGTAGAATCCCGCTAATCCCAAAAATTGCTTAATCTCCTTGGTGGTTTTTGGTATAGGATAATCCTTAATTACCCTAATTTTTTCAGGATTGGGCTTTACTCAATCTTGTGATACAACATGGCCAAGAAAAGCTACTTCCTTGTGAAGGAACTTGGTCTTGTCAAGCTGTATCTTAAGGTTTACTTCTCTCAGCTTTTGCAATACAAGGGTTAAATGGTGTTTGTGTTGTTCTAAAGATTTGCTGAATACAATGGTGTCATCTATGTATACAAAACAAAACTTATAAAGGAATGGGCGCAGAACATTGTCCATAACGCGCTGGAATGTGGCAGGAGCGTTCTTAATACCGAATGGCATCCTTTTGAACATTAGGTGCCCGTTATCACTGGTGAACGCGGTCTTCTCTATGGACTGGTGATCCATTTCGATTTGATGGAAACCTTGGGCCAGGTCCAGTGTGGAAAAATATTGACAATGACCAAGGTTTTCCAAAATGTCCTCTATTCTTGGAAGAGGGTATTTATACTCAATTGTTTTGTTTTTGTTTAGCTGCCTAAAGTCTATAACTAATCTCCATTTCTTCTGTCCAGAAGCATATAGCTTCTTGGTCACGATCCACACGGGATTGCTGTAAGGAGATTCGCTATGTGTGACTATTCCTTGGTTAATGAGTTTTTCAACCTCATCACTTAGTATTTTCTTTAATGCAGGTGGATAGCGATAATTTTTCTGATACACAGGGTCTTCATTGGTAGTGGGAATGAAGTGTTTTACAGTGTTTGTGAATGTTAAATCACAACCTGGGTAGTAGAATACATCTGAGAATTCAGAGCATATTTCTCGTATGACACTGTTCTCTAGATCATTCATGTGTTGTGTGCGTAGATATTCTTGAATATCGCACTCTGAAATATTATTCACTTCTAAAGGCTGTATCGTGATGTTTTATAAAGGTTCAACAAACACTGGTTTGTTGAATTCCTGCTTTAACTGCGTTTCGCGGGGGTACATGACCTGGTAGTTTTCTGCACGCAATATTGCATCCGAGAAATATATTCCTTTACATTCAAAATTAGGAATATATACGTCTCCTTGTTCAATATTGACAGGGATCGCAATGGTGTGCATATCTACTGCAGGTTGGAAATTAATTTGTTTATTACTGGAATGAAAATGAAAGGGTAAATCCTTGTTAGCAAGTGTAACAAGTTTTTCTGCATAATCGATTTTCGCACCTAATTTGACAAAGTCATCAGTACCAATTATGGCATCGAAGTAATCATGCCATTGCATGACCCTGAAATTCACAGGGGTGTCAATGCCGTGTTCAGAAAAGATAGGGAATTGCACATTATCTGTTCCTAATGTTTCAGAATGCACCGATTGAATACAAAAAGGTTCCTGAAAGATATAATCTGGAAAGAATGTGTGTGCTATTGATGGGTTCATGATTGAATTACATGCTCCACTGTCAATTAAGATTTTGAAACCAAATAGGCCCTAATGTAATAAATGGTAATTTTGGAGCGTTCCTAATATTAGTTAGGGTTTCGATTGCGATGGCTGGGCCAAATGAAAATCCTGTTGTTGATCGTCATTTTGATATTCGTTTGGAACGAGGGATGGATCAATCTCAACATCATGGTCAAGCTCATATTCAGGTGGTTGTTCCTCCTGAAAGAATTCTGGTGGTATGTAGCCAAAATCATCGGCTACTTCCGCGTGAGTATTTAAATTTCCCCTAATGGTGGAAACACCGGACATGGGTTTCGGGTAGGTTTGGTTATTGGGCGCAAAACGTCTACCGATATTGTTAGGAGTTGGGTAGGGACGGTTCATAGAGGTCTTGAAAAGTTGTTGGTTCTGTGGTCTGAAGCGCTTCTGTTGAGATGGGTTAGAATTCATAAATTGTGGATTGGGTTTGTTCATAAAAGGTCGTGTGGGCAGGTTCTGAGGAACGAACTTGTTAAATGGTCTCATTTGTGGTGTGAAATTTGAATGTGTGAATGGATTATGAGTAGTGTGGTTTAGTGGTTGAGATGTTTGGTTGAATTTGTTTGGGGGTGGCTTCTGTACTCCTCTTAACTGATCCATGTAACTTTCATGCGCTCTATCATTGTCAAACATTCTACACAGTCTAAGTGCGTGGCTAAGGTCAGTAATTTGAGCACAGCTCAATTAAGAACGATATGGCTCCAAAATTCCGGCATTAAAGGTATTCAAACTCAGATCTTCTAATTCTCTTAATTTCAAATCTAAAATCTGGTCCCTATAATTGATTTTGCACATGCTTTTGCAATGCAGGACAAGGGTGTCTAACCTATCGTGGTAGTCATTGTGTGATTCGCCCCGTTTTTGGAAGCAATTGGATATTTCCTGAATCAATAATTTTTCATCTTTGACATTACCATATTTTCTAATTAGTTTCTCTTTAAATTTTTCATAATTGGAGTTTGCATCTAAGTGTAGAATGCTACATGCTTCCCCTTTAAGTTTAGATTTCACCACATTAAATAAAAATTCATTAATAATGGCGGAATTGGGAGTTGCGTTGGCTCTCTTGTGGGTAGCTAGGAAATTATCGCATCTTGCAATAAAGTAGTTTAACTGCAAGAGGTATTTCCGTTAAACTCAGGTAGCAATTGGATCTGTGCGTATTCAAATTTAGTTAATAATTCCGTCTCCATTGTGATGTTAATGAGAAAGAATTATTTAAATTAGAGCCTATTCAGCTAGTTAATTTATTTATTTATTTACTTTCAAACTGCAAGTAATTGAAAAGGTTTAATTTACTTAATAATGAGTATTATTATTCTTATAAGTTAGGTATGTAAAAATAAAATAATTAAAAGCTTGAAGAAGTAAAATAACAGAATATCTTAAAATTAATCACGTGAAAGAGCCCCGTTTAGGTTTCCACAACTAAGTAAAATAACTTATTATTATTATTAACTAATGATACGTGAAAGAGCCCCGTTTAGGTTTCCACAATAACTTATTATTATTAACTTAATGCTAACTTAAAATTACTTATTACCTTTCTATTAATATTAATTTAAAAGAAAAGAATGACCTGCATAAACATGGCGTTTAGTTTCATCCAAATTGACTTTTTCTTTTGAAAATTAAATTTATTGTTAGTGCTCTGTGTGTTAGTTGAAGAACTGAAAATGGAAATGAACCAAGCTGTTACAGTAATACTCAGGCATTACAATAGATGTGTTTAAAATTGTTGACTTACATGCAGGAGAAGACGATCAGTGATGACTGCATCCTCTTGTGAACTGCGTAGTCGGTTGGTCGCTGTCGAAAGGCGCTTCTTGAATGTTGTCGAGCGTGGTCGGCTAGCTTCCTTCCTTCTGGTTGGTCTTCTTCGTTGTCGTCCGAGCAATCGAAAGGCGCTTCTTGACTGTTGTCGAGCGTTGTCGGTATACTCGTCCGTCCACGGCTTGGCGATAGTCGAAAGGCGCTTCTTGACTTTTGTCGAGCGTTGTCGAATTACCGTCTACCTGTGAGCTGGCTGGTCAGTCATGGTCGAAAGGCCTCCAGTGAGGTTGTCAGTTCCACTTCCTTCCAGTCGGCTGCGTTTGTTGAATAGATTACTGCAGCAGTAGCGGGTAGATAATTGGCTTGCCAGCAGAGCAACGAAAGGCGATTCTGGATCGTTGTCAGTATACTCCACCAACTTGCTCGTAGATCTTGTGGCGATCGTATATCTATCCCGGACGGGCCCCCAGTTAAGTTTGTTGATATCCCGGGACGGGACACCAATTTGTAGCTTAACGATGCGTGGCAAACTACAAAGTGTTGGTCCTTCTCAGGTTCTCCATGCGGCTGAGTGGTATCTTATTCAACAGAAATGAAGAAGTCCAGTTTTTCAGTTTGAAGTCAGTATTATAATTTAATAATATGCTATTGTATACAGCACAGCTGGTAACTAGCTCGAAGAGCGATATTTACATAGTAGTCTACAGAGTTGTCGGAGTCCACAGAGGACGACTCCCAGAAATACAGGCTTTATATACATTTGTTTTACTTGAGAGGGGGTAGCTGGGCTCTCCCGAGGCTACCGTGTCTGACCAATGGGATGACAATCCCCACACAGGGGTCACCACGAATTCCTTCTAGAAATTACCAGGTCCTTGTAGAACCTTTCACTTTAGGAAATTGAGGAAGTACATTCTAAGTTTATCTAAAGTGAAATCGTCGCAATGGAATGTTGCCATTTCCGTAAATGACTACGTCTTAGAATTCCTGGTGCTGCTAATGGCTATGGGCTGTTTCCGCCCTAAAAGCTTACAAGCAGTTTTACTTAAGTTAATTGATGGCCAGGCCCTGGTATTTCCTTAGATAGGTTTCATGTTGAAATATTCTACAAGCCATGTCCTGCTTTCTCCTTACTATAATAGTAATAATAATAATAATAATAATAATAAAATAGTAATAATAATAACTGACACCTAGTCAACACAAGGGAACTCAAAGAAGACAAGAAACTTGGGGAGGAATGCGTGCTGAACTTCTGCTTACCATAACCCAGATTAAATGAGAGACTAAATACACTAATGTCTACAGTCAAGAAAGAACACTGAGTAGTAATTTTCAGGGAAAACAATAGAATCAAATATATATATAAAATACATGCATGCAACAAGATATAAAACATTTCATAATAAAGGAATATCAAAACTAAGTTGAGAATCAGAGAAGATGGAATCGAGAAAAGGAATAAAAATTAAATTACAGACTTTCGGCAGAGTCGAAACGAGGGTGAAATAAATAATTATTTAAGTGTCAGGAGACACATGTCACAGAATCCAAGGTGGATATACTAAGGTCCAGGGAAAGGGTAATTGAAATAAAAAAAAAATAAGTAGATAAAATCTCATGGACAACAACTTGATCACTGGTATCGCAGAACAGAGTGTCAGGATCAACTTATAAAATTAAATACCTTAGACAGAAGAGCATAAATTACAAGAGAAAACCAGAGAGATGAAGGTAATTGTTTTCATGAACCAAAGTACTCCAAGTCATACATAACCTACCAACATACACGCGAACAGACACCAAGAATATGTGTGGCCAAAGTCACGGCAATAAATTGCAGACCACGAAGGTCACATGCGAGGCTATTACATATCAACCACACTGACAAACATACCAAACTCTATCGTACACATATACCAACCAAACATCCATCATAAATAAGGTCATGTCACCAGTAAATAAATTACAAACCTGAAGCTTAGGTTAAGATGAGAGACCAAAACATAACCCCTTCAAAACATAATTAAAGTCATACCAACCCTTGACTAAATCCACTCATATGCCGAAGTCAGAATCATGAATAGCGAACTACCAACCCATAAGGGTAAAACATGTTGGACTAAACGCATATCATCCATACAATCACGTATCCTGCCAACGTAACACAGCAATCATTCCAACATCCTTTCATTACAAAGGTTCACGAACACAACCACCTTTTCATATCTCCATATTTAAACATATGAACGTACCTTAACAGCTCCCAAAACAGTTATCTTTTGGTAAAAATTAATGAAGTTTAATTCTTCTTAAGGACAACTTCGCCACATGCATAAAATATCATACGTATCCTACGATATTTAAGGTTTTCAGAATGAAACAGGGGTCCAACGGTGGTAGGTAATTAATATGTGTGAGTATGATGTAGAGTCCACGTTAAGACTTAGAAGCTCTAGGCACGGCGTTAGCTGTCCTAAACTCCTCCTTTATAGATTTTTCAATTCACATCTCTTCTCCGCTGATGGAAAATCTCAACTCATTATTGCTGTCAACAACTGTTACCGAAGCAATGGGTCGAAGCAATTGAACGTAGATCGATATATGAACAACGAAACGATACAAAGTCACAAAAGATACACGCCACGCTATCTCGCGTCGGCTCACATAACCTTAGGTGCCAATAGCACCCGCTAGGTTTGTAACACAAGTCCAGGATGTAGAAATTTGTTGACCTGAAGTACTTTTCGAAGAATAGAAACGGGTCAACTCTCCACCCCCCTATTGTGGTCAATAGTACAACTATTGAACACAAAAATGTTCATAGAGAGGGTACAGAAGATAGTAGGCATTCTCACAGATCAGTGACACTTTACACAAAGTTCGTTCACCATCCAAATACCAAATGTCACATGCACCAAATCCCACATGCATAAACATGAACACTCTTACTTGTAGTATTTCATAATTACAGTATCTTTGTATACATCAAGTAACTTTAATACATGTCAAATTTCCTTTCTTGAATAGTAGTCGAGCTGAGATTCCAGAGGGAGTGGCTTCCATCACTTAATCCGGGCCCTGGATTTCTAGTAATATTCACCGCTCATTCTCCAGCTGATAAATTATTCTCCAATTATCTGTAACCATATATCACTGCGACAGTACATGTCCTAGGTATCTGCTATAACTAATGACAAGGTCATTAAATGTTACGCCTAACTTCTCATATTTAACATTTCCAAAATAAACAAAAATTGTGGCCAACTGAATTTTACCAAAAGACAACCTCCGACTTTTCATAAGACAACCCTAACTTTTCATCTTCTATGATTCATTGCTTGTACAAGACTTTAAACAATAAATTTTACAAAACTTTCTTAGAAAGGTCACTTCCTTTCTTTACATGAGGTACGTTTTTTATATTTTTAATAACATTTCACTTCAGTGACCCTAACAAGTGATATTATTGGAGTCAACAAAAATCTAACATGATCCTAGGAATCTTGTTAAGAGGTTTCCATTTACACCATGACCAGATTCCAGTAAGAAATATTAGGAACATTCCATCCCTAACCTGAAATGACTTAGGTTCGCTACTTATAGTACCATACTAACCACGTGACAAGGAAAATATCGATACAAAAGACAAAGCACAGCGATAGGAAGTGACAATAACGCATCTGCCAGTAAGGAAAACAAAAGAAGAAATCTACATAAACCGAGGGAACAATAACACCAAACTTTCCTACTGACAACCCCAATTTACCAAGAAATAATTAACCACCCACAAAAATAACAACTAGGAACCGAATCGCAATGGCACAGCCTTTCGACAAAACACAAATAACACAGATTGCACGTTGCTCTATTCCCAAAGAAATAATTAGCCATAATACAGAGGCCATTTCTGAGGTACTAAATTAACACAACAGCTTAGGCACAACGACCTAACTCACAAACACAATACTCTTCACAATCTTCATGACATCACTTCACAATTAATCCCCAACAAAACAAATAATTACCGAGAACTTACTGGTCTCCTAGCATCCCATACTGCGACAGAGGGTAAATTCAAGGTAGAAACACTCTCCCAAATAAACTCGTTTCCAAACACTTCCCCAAAAAATATAAGGTTTACGAAGAAAAACAACTAAACACCAATAGAGAACATAACCCCAGTACTAACCAGAAAACATAATTACGAAATGACACTCCCTGTGCTGAGTTAACCAAAAAGATGGACAATAAACGAATCGATAAATACACTTCACCCAGAATTCACATCCTGAAAGAGAAATACAACATCACTTTTAAACAAGGTCGACACAAGTCACATCACTTACCTTGTGTTTACTCGGCGATAAACTGAACTATTAGAGTTTCTGCCCTGAAAACACTTAAGTTGATAGGCTTTCATTGAAATTATTTAATTTTAAGATGATTAAAATCTTAATTAAGTGTTGGAATATCAGCCATCGTTAATGTATCAGAAAGCCTGACTACATTTGCAGCCATAATAACACTGTTTAGTTCAAGAAGATTCCTAAGTCGAACACACACGGTCATAAAAGATCTACATTCAGGATCTATGCTATCCAGAATAGATGACACGATAGTCCTCACTTAATTGCATGCAGAATACCCACGCATAAGCTTCAAATTTAGAAAAATGTTCATTTAAGGACACACCTAATCTTTGTACTCAGGAAAAACACAATTGTTGCAAGGAATTCAATGCACGAGCAGAAATAAAAAATTTAACACTTCATTAAGGAAGCAATTTACAGAAGCAAGAGGTTTTCATTGCAGAATTAAGCTTCACTTTAACATACCATCAATCGAGTGAAAAACCAGTTGGAATATTTCATATCAGAAGATTAAAAAATTCCTACATTATCTACCAGGTCAAATTTAATACCAAAAAATAACTTAATGGTGATTACTTCCAAAACAAAATAAGAATTTTCAGTATGCAAGGATTTGATGGATGTGGAATGCTACCACCCTTAATTCAGAACCAAACCTTATACGAGGAGGCATATGCATAAGCAGAGAGACATCAACATAAGAATTAACGGTCAAAATAATGCCCAGATTACCATGATGTTGACCAAATAAGCTTTCAATAACATAGCAGACTTAGGATCACTCAAATTAACAACTACCAGGTGGTTCGCAGTACGAAACTTTGAAAGATATGCATCGACACTTTTAAATAATCATGATTTTCACTAAGGAACCTTTGAAACACTCGAATTAGTACTCATATCACCTGTACTAGGTCTAACCTCATTGCCAATACCTGATATCGTTGCATTTTTAAAATATTTATCATTGTGGCTCGATAGAAGAAGGTAATAACACTGAATCAACAATTAAATTAATCTCATGCTGGATAGACGATGACAAAACTCAAGATTATAAGACAGTACTTTCCACGCTAACAATATTAAAACACTTCACAAGGTTCACAGACCGAAGGAACAACTTCACTCAACCACACCATTGGTTTTATCACTATCACAGCTTTTGCCATCAGAGGATATTTATTAAAACACATGACCAGTACATCACGAAAAGAAATTAATTCAGCATGGAATAATACCAGGGCAACACACGTCATCAATAGAATCACATGAGCCTAACAAATCAAACAAAGTAGGTACAATAAGAAGCTTACCATATGTCCATAGAAAGAAATCCAACAGGAACAATTACAGGAGCAGATTTCAAGAGAAATTAACTTCAAATTCAACATCATCTTCATTCAAACTGGAAATTCCAACAAGATTCCTGGTTTCCATTCACTCTCCAATAATCCATGAAACGAAAATACATAACAAGAGATTAATGAACAGTTCAAATTAAACAAGCCTGAAAATACCACCCATAGCTCTCCTCAACTTTCAACACCAGTGCATAGTCTCAAATTTAATTAATTGTGGTATACATATCGAGCAACCACGGTCATGATACCAATTGGTACCTCGTCAACACAAGGGAACTCAAAGAAGACAAGAAACTTGGGGAGGAATGCGTGCTGAACTTCTGCTTACCATAACCCAGATTAAATGAGAGACTAAATACACTAATGTCTACTGTCAAGAAAGAACACTGAGTAGTAATTTTCAGGGAAAACAATATAATCAAATATATATATAAAATACATGCATGCAACAAGATATAAAACATTTCATAATAAAGGAATATCAAAACTAAGTTGAGAATCAGAGAAGATGGAATCGAGAAAAGGAATAAAAATTAAATGACAGACTTTCGGCAGAGTCGAAACGAGGGTGAAATAAATAATTATTTAAGTGTCAGGAGACACATGTCACAGAATCCAAGGTGGATATACTAAGGTCCAGGGAGAGGGTAATTGAAATAAAAAAAATTAAGTAGATAAAATCCCATGGACAACAACTTGATCACTGGTATCACAGAACAGAGTGTCAGGATCAGCTTATAAAATTAAATACCTTAGACAGAAGAGCATAAATTACAAGAGAAAACCAGAGAGATGAAGGTAATTGTTTTCATGAACCAAAGTACTCCAAGTCATCCATAACCTACCAACATACACGCGAACAGACACCAAGAATATGTGTGGCCAAAGTCACGGCAATAAATTGCAGACCACGAAGGTCACATGCGAGGCTATTACATATCAACCACACTGACAAACATACCAAACTATATCGTACACATATACCAACCAAACATCCATCATAAATAAGGTCATGTCACCAGTAAATAAATTACAAACCGGAAGCTTAGGTTAAGATGAGAGACCAAAACATAACCCCTTCAAAACATAATTAAAGTCATACCAACCCTTGACTAAATCCACTCATATGCCGAAGTCAGAATCATGAATAGCGAACTACCAACCCATAAGGGTAAAACATGTTGGACTAAACGCATATCATCCATAAAATCACGTATCCTGCCAACGTAACACAGCAATCATTCCAACATCCTTTCATTACAAAGGTTCACGAACACAACCACCTTTTCATATCTCCATATTTAAACATATGAACGTACCTTAACAGCTCCCAAAAACAGTTATCTTTTGGTAAAAATTAATGAAGTTTAATTCTTCTTAAGGACAACTTCGCCACATGCATAAAATGTCATACGTATCCTACGATATTTAAGGTTTTCAGAATGAAGCAGGGGTCCAACGGTGGTAGATAATTATTATTATTATGCAGTTGTTCCATTCCGCCGCATGGCTATTGCCTCTGCGGCGGCGGGCCCCCTTAGACGGGTTCGCCGTCTCTTCGGGCCAGAGGATTAAGGTTTATGGGAGGGGTGAAATTTTTCAGATGGGTGGGTTTGTTTTTAGGATTTGGGTGAAGTGTGTTGGAATTTTGATTTGGGGCAATGCGGTGGAATTGGGAGGTGGGCTTGGGCGAAGGGTCGCTGTTGAGAAGGGAGAGTTAGATGCTGGTTTGGGGAAGAGTGTCGGAGAAGGGGGATTGGTTGGTTCGACGTGGGTAGAATTTTTAAAAGTCGGTTGTTTACGACTGACAAAGAAAACATGGAAACACTGCTGCAATCGCCAAAAGTAGACGATGTAACTTTTATTGCTCGGAGGTTTACGTGTGTTTGGTTCTGAAGAGACTAAGTGTGGTGAATAAGGGGCCGTAGTGACGTCCAGATCATAAGGTCGCGGTGGAGATAAAGTGATGGTGATGGTGTAGAGTGGGGTTGGTGCTGAACATATGCATACATATACATATATATATATATATATATACACATACATATACATACACATATAGAGGTGTTTTTTTTTAATGAAGTGGAGGGATGGATGATATCGATGAGGATGGAGTAGATAATTATGTTCGCTGGGATGAGGCGGAGAATGGTATTGTATAAAGAGAGAGAAAGAAAAATGAAGAGAAGAAAGAGAAAAAGAAAAGGGGTTGTATTGCTGATGATATGTGGACTGCGGCGAATTAATGAGATGAGATGTGGAGTAGTAAGCGTATGAAGTGAATCAGGAGTTGAAGAGTGGAAGGTTGAACCATGGGTTGATATTTTTTTTATTTTTTATGATGAATGTAAGTGATGAAATGGAAGTAGTGGGTGATGCTTGCGGGGTTCAGGGGATTGGCGCCGTAGAAGAAAGAAAGAGAGAGAAAATGAAAGAAGGAAAGAAAATGAAAAAAGAACAAAAGGAAGATAGAAAGAAAAAGAAAGAAACAACGGACCCATAGCATATTTGCTGGGACGGTTGTAATAACGAATTAAGGGGGTAGTAGGCAGATGAGGTGAGTGAGTTATTACAAGATGTTGGTGGCTATGGTGACAGTTTGGCGTGAGAAATGTGAATGTGGAAAACCATTGTGGGAGATGTAAATGGTGGATGAAATATCTTATTATGGCGTATGGTGGTTGATGAGGTGGTTGCGATGGATGTGACATGCTGTGAAAACTGTAGTTTGGATAATGTGGTTGGTCGAAGCCATTTGTGGGTGCTGAAACCGTGGGTAAGAACTCGAGCCATTGGTGGCTACTTGAACCATTGGTTGCTACTTCATACGAGATTTGTTGCGTATAGAAAAGTAGTGAGTTCTTAAGGCTGTATGTTGTCTCGTTGGTTGGCGGGATTTAGTCCGGTGCCGGAAGGAGTCCCTTGAGGGTATATACGCCCAACTTGGTGCGCAGAGGCGTGCGGAGAGGTCGTGTCAACAAGGGGCTGACGACAGGGTTGTGTTGAGTGCGCGCCCTCAGGACGTAGCGTCGTTGTAGGATCTCGACGTATGTGGTAAGTGGGGGCAAGGGCATGCGGTCTATGAGATCCGCGGTCCGATAGGTGAAGGGAAGGCGCATGGCCACTCGGACCAGGCGACGCTCGAGTTGGAGATATGGTGTTAGGGGCCTCTCTGGGAAGCCAGCCCAGGCTGGATGGCCATATATAATGAATGGGCGGATCATTGCCTTGTAGGTGTGGATAAGGGTCTTGGTGTTGGGTCCCCATGACGTGCCTGCCAGGCGGCGAAGGAGGTATGCGCGCTTGCGAGCTGCTGGCAGCCTCGCTTTAAAGTGTGGACGAAAAGTAAAGTGCTGATCAAATAGCAAGCCCAGGTAGCGTACAGTGAGTGTGGGGATGAGGCGGCGATCGCGGAGATAGAGCCGGAGGTTATCCGGATTGCGTGTAACGCTTGTTGCCCGTCTGCGAGGGCGAAACAGAATGGTTTGCGTTTTGTCGCCATTAAGGCTGAGGTGCCACCTGTCACACCATGCTGTGAAGCGCTCAAGGTACGGTTGTGTGTGTCCAGTGATGTGCTGGACGCTGGCGAAGGGAGCCACTATGGCGGTGTCGTCCGCAAACTGTAGAAGCTGGAGGGGGGAGGGTGGTTGAGGGATATCTGCCACGAAGAGGACGTAGAGAAGTGGGGAAAGAACGGAGCCCTGGGGGACGCCTTGTTCGAAGGGGATGGGTCGGGAAAAGAGGTTATTGATAGTGATTTTGGCTGTGCGGTGTCTAAGGAAGGAGTTGACGAATCTGATGTACCTGTGGGGAAGATTGAAGTAGTGGAGCTTCAGGATGAGGGCGTCGTGCCATACCGTGTCGAAGGCATTTTGGAAATCGAAGGCTATGAGAAGGGTGGGAGCGGGACGATTGAAGTTGTCAGCGATGAGAGTGGAGAGGCGAAGGAGTTGGTCTTGTGCGGATAGGTGAGGGCGGAAGCCGCATTGAGAAAGGGGGAGGAGGTGATGGCGAAGAAGGTGGCGGTGGAGGCGCCTGGTAAGGATTTTTTCGAAGGCCTTGGAAAGGACGGCGGTCAGGGAGATGGGGCGATAAGAACTAGGGGAGGAAAGTGGTTTTCCGGGTTTAGGGAAGTGAAGCATCGTGGCGCGACGCCACTGAGTGGGATAGAAGCCGGAGCGAAGAAGAAAGTTATAGAGGCGGGTGAGTGCGGTGAGACAAATGGGAGGGGCCTCCTTAAGATGACGACAGCGAATGGAGTCGGGACCTGGTGCTGTGTTGGTGGTGCGGGACAAGGCGCAGGAAATATCAAGTTCCGTGATGGGGTCGTCGATGGGATGAGGTGAGAGGGTGTGGTGGGAGGAAGATTGTAAGTGAGGGCGGGAAGGTACGGTGGCGATGAAATCGTCGTGATCGTGGGTGTGAGAGGGGTCGTCGGAATAGCGAAAAGTGCGGGAGAAGCGTTTGGCGAAGACGTCCAGCTTGGCTTCGTCGTCTGGCGGCGCCGTCCCATTATATATGATGGGGTAGGTTGGTGCTGTGGACTGGCCAGTTAATTTATTGAGTTGGCGCCAGTAGGCGGGCAGAGAGGCAGAGACTCGGTCGAGCCGCGTGCAGGCAGTGTGCCATGAGAGGCGTTTGTGGGCCTCTATGTATGATTTAACTTGCCGGAGGGATTGTCGATGGCGCTGAAAAAAATATCGATCGTGCGTACGGAGTTAGGTGTTGTGGTAGGAGTGTGCCAGGGCGAGAAGGCGACGTGCCTTTGGGGGGCGGGAGGGTGTCGTCGGGATGAGGGGGATGGCTAGGAAAGATGCTTGTTGTAGCGTGGCTTCAATATGTGTGGTATATGCATCGACTGTCGCTTGGTCTTCCAACGGAAGTTGATCGGTATGAAGGTTGGTGTTTATGTGCTCCCGGTACTCTGGCCAGTTTGCCGTGCAAAAGCTCTGAATCATCCTGGGGGGTGGGAGGGGCGCGTTGTGAGGTGGGAGGGGGAATGTGAGCAGTACCGGGGCGTGGTCGCCTCCGATGAGGGGCAAGACTGTAACGTTGAACAAATTTAGGAGGGAGTTGTGGGCTATAACTGCATCGGGGGTGGTGTTGGAGGAGGGACGGGTAGGTTTGGGTAAGGGAACGAGGGTGGCATCGATGTGGCGGAGATAAATGTCCAGGCTGCGACGTTCCAGGGCTGAACGAGAGTGTAGGTTGAGGTCGGCCATTACCAAAAATTGGGGGAAAACCTCGGCCACGTGGGCAATAAAGTCTTTGGGGATGGGATGGTTGGGACGAATGTACATTGTGGCGAGGTGTAGGACGCGGGACGGAAAATAGATGGAGCAAATGAGGCTTTCAGGGAAGATCAGAGGGGGAGGGGGGATATGATGGCGAGTGGGGAGACGCGCGCGACTGGCGAGGGCCGAGCCACCGCGGCCTGCGTTGTTGGAACGATCGGCGCGCAGAAGGGTGTAGCCGGGGAGAAAAGCGTGTTGGTCGCTCCTAAGAAAGGTTTCATTTAGGAGGGCCGCATCGACTTGATGGGACCTGAGGGTGTGGGTGAGAGGAGTACGGCGGACATGGAAGGAACAGACGTTGTGGTAAAGGAGGGTGATGTTGCGGGGAGTTCCAGGTCTAGCAGTTCGTAGCGCCATAATGAGCTTATACGGCAGTGACTCGGGGGTAGTGGGAGAAGGTGAAGTGGGTGAGGGGGGCCGAGAAAGAAGGGTGGAACCGAACCCCGAAGATTTGCTGCGTGGCAACTTGGAGCTGAGCCAGTACCAGTGGCCGTTGGTAGGGGAGGATATTCTGGAGGGAGACCACCATGAAGCGGATTAGGTCTTCGATGGTGAGGGGGGGGAATTGGGATTGGGCAAGGGTGGTGGGTGGGTCGATGGATTTTACGGGAGCAACTGTTTCGGGGCGGTTGGGGATAGATGCTGGTTTTGCTTTGCACTTATAGGAGTAGGTGGGGTGAGTAAGCTGGCACTGGTTGCACCGGGGGGGGGGGGGGGGGGGGTAGGGCGAGGTTGGGACACTTCCCGGTGGTGTGCGAAGGTTGAGAGCAGTGACCGCAGCGCGGCAGTTGCCGGCATTGGTCGGTGGAGTGCTCATTATATGCTAGGCACCTGTTGCACCTGAGAGCGACTGAAGCAGGAGCTTTTGAGGGTTCGACTCTATGATGGTAGCGGTACAAGTAGACTCCGTCCGTAAGCAGGCGGTCGACCTCGGCCTGGGTAACGAGGAGTATCCTCACCATCCACGTTGGGCCCTCAGCGTTACGAATTCGGAAAGCCTTCCGCGCATCGACTTGTTCTAGGTGGAGTTCCTGCAAGACCGCCTCCTCGGTGAGATCGGGGTCCACGCCCCGGATCACACACGAGAAGTGCGGGTTGCGTTGCGGTGGGGGGGAGTAGCCGGGTGTTGGCGGGCACGGATGGGTTCCGCAGTCACCTGCGGTCCAAGTTCGCGGACCACCCCGGGGTCGTGGAGAACGGCGGCAGTGGCGTCATCGTCAGTTTTGACATAGACACCATTAGTGGTGGCGGTGGCGGTGAAATTGGGGTGGCCAAGCACTCGGCGCAGCGCGTCAGTGAATAAGTATTTGTTGCTGTGGGTGTGGCCGCGGAAAAGGAAGATATGCTTGTATGTAGACTCGGAGGCCTTGGTAGCATAGGAGGGCAAGGAAGGAGATATCTGGGAAGGTGTGGCGGTGGTGGGGGTGAAATGGGGTATGGTCCCGGTGGATGGGAGGCGAGGGTCGTGTGGAGAAATCAGAGGGGCCATCGGCGGCGGGGAGATGCTGCAGTGACGGCGAGATTCAGTGGCTATCTCATCCATCCCCTCGTGCACCCGCAGACGGGAGCGGTGCGTCCCCCCCTCAGTATCGGAGGCATCGGACGCGCGCCGCTTCTCTGGACAGCTCGGAGTCTGGGTAACAACAGGCGGCAAAGCGAAGTGGGTTCCAGGGGATTTAGGGGTAGTAGAGAGGGTGAGAGTCCTCGCTGGCTTTGGTATGGCCCCTTTGGCGGATGAAGGGTTGGTGGTGTTGCGTGAGGCAGAAGCCTGGGAGCGGCCGGGTGAAGTCTTTCCTTTGCCTTTACCCATAGTGAGCTATAGGATGAATATAACAATTATATGACGGAAATGAGGATATGAGGTAAAGTGGGGCACTATTTCAGAGGTAGCTGCAAAGCCTGGCGCCTTCTAAAATGGGGCTGTAAGTAAGGTGAGGGAAGGTGCGGGAATGGAACTGGCGAAGCCAAGCCGAGCGACGCACGGGAAGTATTGGAGAAGGAAGGTGAATTACGTGCTGTGCTGGTAGTGGGAAATGAAGAAGTGAGATAATGTGAAAGTGTTATAGGAGCAGTGTGTTACTAGCTCACTATTGCTGTATGATGTGTGAATGTGTTATGTGTTTGCGTAGTGTGACAGGTGCTTGTGATGGGGGATGAATAAATATGATGATTTGAATGGAAGTGTGAGCAAGCTGCACGCCTGACACCAATGAAAAGAGGCTAGCAGCTGTGAGCTCGGTGAATGATGTAGCGTGCAAGGTCACTGAACGCTAAGGCGATGACGTAGAACTTGATGCTAAATAGAAGTATGAATAAATGTCGTAGATGAACTGAAGTTATGAAGTGCTGGAATATTGCGTTGCGAAGATTGTAGCGATGTTCAGTTGGTGTAGCGGAGATGAGGTTAGAATAAATAATTTGCCAGTAGTGACCCACTAAGGGCAGATGAAATGAAGAAACTTGAAGACTGGTAGACTCCAATGGCGCTGGTTCCAACACGTGGCGTGGTCACACTGTCAAGGACACGGAGTCAGGCGAGGTCGTGACGTCACGCTGGTGTAGAAGAAGACAGTCACTGGTAGTTGATGATCTTGAAGTTCAGATGAATTATATGAAGTGCGAAGAATCAGAGTTTACTCATCAGCGATTTGTTCTGAAATTACTATAATAACAGAGAGATGTAGATAATTAATATGTGTGAGTATGATGTAGAGTCCACGTTAAGACTTAGAAGCTCTAGGCACGGCGTTAACCGACCTAAACTCCTCCTTTATAGATTTTTCAATTCACATCTCTTCTCCGCTGATGGAAAATCTCAACTCATTATTGCTGTCAACAACTGTTACCGAAGCAACGGGTCGAAGCAATTGAACGTAGATCGATATATGAACAACGAAACGATACAAAGTCACAGAAGATACACGCCACGCTATCTTGCGTCGGCTCACATAACCTTAGGTACCAATAGCACCCGCTAGGTTTGTAACACAAGTCCAGGATGTAGTAATTTGTTGACCTGAAGTACTTTTCGAAGAATAGAAACGGGTCAATAACAAATCAGAAGTTAAATTCATTAGGAGATGCAGTCTGGAATTCAATACCGGGCGAGATATGTAATTCCCGTACCTGTTGGTAGAAAGCACTCCCGAGTTGTATTCTTCTGCTAATTTCCAAATCTAGTTTTCCATCTGCAGTCAGTTCACTTCCCAAGTATTTGAAGTTTTGCACCACTTCCAATTCCTTATCTCCTACTTTGATCACTCCTTTTCCTTCTTCCTTACCTCTACTCATCACCAAGGTTTTACCCTTCTCCACATTTATCTTCAATGCGCATTGCTCAATCTTTTCATTTATTACATCTAACTGTTCTTGTACTTTCATCTCATCCTGGCCCCAGATCACAACTTCGCCTGCAACAAAGATAATTATAGTCTATATCAGTGCCAGATTAAGGTAAAATGAGGCCCAAGTCCCTCAGATTTTTGGGGCCCCTTTATTTTTTTCAAATAATTTTTATTTTTGAGCACCTGTAAATTTAATCAAGTATATACAAGAGTTTTTTTTCTCAAGCTGAATAATACACTTTTTAATAAATCATATATACATACATTTCAATTGAAACGATCATCGTTATTTGAAAACATTTCAGATGAATTGATGAACACTTTAACAAATCATACTATTTTTTACATTTTTTGGGGCCCCAGATAATTGGGGGGCCCTAGGCCTGGGCCTAGTCGGGCCTAATGGGTAATCCAGCACTGGTCTATGTTAATATTTACATAATAATCTATACACTGAGTCACAAAGAGATATCCAGATTTGTGATGTATTCAATAGCATTATTTTTTTGCGAAGAGGAACTCCTGCAGGTCATCATGGAATGCTCGTAAGGCGCACGCTTGAACAATTTGCTGAACCGTTTGACGTTCAGCACCACAATCACAGCGTGGGGAGGATGTCATCCCCCATTTATGTAAGGAACCGGCGCATCTACCACAATTAGATCGTATTCTATTCAGAGTGGTCCAAATCTTCCTATGTTTATCAATTCTGGTGGCCTGGTTTTGATACAGGGCATCTTCAGTTGCTCCTTTGTAGCACTGGTTTGCCATAATTTAGTCCATCGATCACTTATATTGTATTTATTGTTATTGACTTGGCAAGTTTGTAATGGAGGATGACGGGAACGGAGTCTCTTTGTATTGGTGGCAGGAATGTCTTCATGAATAGGGTGCTCAGGACTAGGAGTTATTTTCGTGAATTCACGCACAAGTGAACATTCTCGTCGCAGAGAAGGAGGCTCAATATGGCTCAGGATTGGAAGCAAGAATGTAGGCGTATTCTTTAAAGTGCCCGTTATAATGCGCATGATTTGGTTAAGTTGAACATCAACAAGCCCCGTGTAAGCGCTGTTGATCCAGACAGCGGCAGAGTATTCTGCTACAGGGTACACCAGACCAAGAGCAGAGATTCTCACAAGGAAACTGTCTATACGGTCATATCGAAACCGACAATATTTCGTAGAGATGATGAGAAAACCATAAATTACCGATGTACAAAAAATTAGCTGCCATTTTAAACTGGAAAGTCCTGAAATCGGCACGGAGATTTCTAACAGGATTGCACGCACTAGCTCATAGCTCGACGTGGACAGCCCTGGTGACCAGCTGAAGCGTGCGCGTAACCTTGAGCGCTCTGTGCTCGCTTTGCAGAAGCAAGAAGGCTGAAGCGGAATGCATGCGCTGAAGACCTGTGACTGTGGATCTTGGAAATTTCACGAGAGATTTCAATGGAGCGAACTAATTTCAGCGCATTGACTAGTTGGTTGAGTCGTTTTAAGAAAAACTGCAGAATAAAAAGTAGAAAAATCACGAAATTTGTATCCCGTACGTATCTGCAAGAAGAAAACGGAAGAGATCAAGCGCAAAGAAGTTTGTAGAAGCAGCTATAGAGCGATTTTTAGACTACACCCCTTCTTCAATATACAATACAGATCAGAAAGGGGTTCGTGCGTGAATTATAAGCGAAATGGACGCTATCGTTTGTTGGTGAGAAACATACAGAAAGAGTTGCTCAATCAGTTCATGCACTCACCCATTCGTACACAATATGCCTGCAAATAGTATGGCCGGTACACTTTTCCCAAAATTATTCACTGTACTACAGGAGGCAACTGGAACTTTCAGCCCGAGAGTTTCCAAAGAAATGTTTCATGCCAGAAATATAATTGTAACAGCCACAAAATCAGGAAAAATGGGGAAAAGGTATTTAAAATATAGGTTTAAGGAATCCTTTTTCTTTTTGCGGAAGGGAAGTGTTTGCTACTGTTAGATTCATAGTGATAAAAGATGTCTTGAATACATTCCTTCAGGCAACGGTATAGAAATTCTCCAGATTGCTCCCGGAACTACAGGTAAAATACAGCCCTTGGATAGCTTTTTCTTCCGGCAATGAAAAGCTTTGTATCGCCGTTAAACAGACATTGTGTCGGCTTGTGAAGACGTTCAGTTTGATGTATATCAGAGAAACAGCGTACTGAAAATGCAATCCTTTATTCATTTTCAATTTTCTTTCCCACGGTTCAAGGACAGGGTTAAATATTCGTGGTTCGGAACCAATTACACATCGCAGAGACCTCCCGAGTTCGAAGTACCTGCGAAATATTGCCTTCAAATACGCAAGGAAAACTGTGAAGAAGAATGTGGCCTCAAAGTGCATCTTCGTTGTGCATGGTGCCAAAAATATTTGTGTTTTTATCATGCGATTAACGAACCTCATTTATGTTTCACATTCGTTCCCTAACAATGAAGTGTCTTTGGCGCGTGGTAGTCTGCCAGTTCGTTCTGTCTCTCTTCAGCACAACTTCAACCCCAATTCTCTGTGCGCCGCACGAGCCAGCAAGATGCAAGGGTTATCCAGTAGTTGCGTTGTCACATGGATTTTGTATCAAGATTTCGATACCTTCCAGTTCGAAATGGCAGCTAATTTTTTGTACATCGCCAATTTATGGTTTCGTCATCATCTCTACGAAATATCATTGTCTGTTTCGATATTACCGTATGGACAGTTCCCTTGTCAGTGCAAGTGCAAACAATGAACAAGGAGATGTGACTCTTTCTGTTAACAGCATTAAAGAAAAGTATTTTTTATTATTAATCAGACTTCATTTTCCCTTACTGAAACCATCCCCTTAAATACAGTGGATTATTACCTCCAGATCAGGTATTCCAGTTACAACTTCTAATGTTCATGGATTTTTGTAAGTGCCAATGTTCATAATGAAGTGTTTTTGTGGTTTTTCTATTTTCTCTTATGACTGGTTTGATGCAGCAGTTCAGGCCCCCTGTCCTGAGCTAATCGATTCATCATTACATAGCTACCACACCTTACACCCGAGGGAATCTGTTTAACATATTCTAACCTTGGTCTACCCCTACAGTTCTTATCCTCGTCCCTCCCATTCATAACTAAGTTGGCTATTCCTGAGTGTCTTAGTATGTGTCCTACCAACCTATCACTTCTCTTCATTAGCAGTCGCCAGAAAATTCTCTCCCTCACACGCGTCTTAATACCTCTTCATTTGTTACTCTATCCAACCACTGAACCTTCATCACGCTCCTGTAACACCACATTTCAAATTATCCTCTCTTCTGCTGCGCCAACAATCAGAGTTACACTTCCATATAGCGCCACGCTCCAGCAAAGGCTTTCTGTAATGACCTTCTTATACAGATTTATTTTCTGTAGAAATTATTTCCTTGCCTGAGCCTACCTACTATTTATATCCCCTTTGCTTCGTCCATCGCTTTTATTTTGCTTTCTAAGTAGCAGAAACATTCTTGCCAATTTGACGTCATTAGAGTAGTAAATCTTAATAAGTCCACCTAGTGGTGTAGTGGCTAACGTTCTTGGCTGTCGCCTACGTAGGTCGGGATATGATACCCGGTCCTGCCAGAAATTTCAATTCTGGTCTGAGGGCTGGAACATGGTACGATCTCGTGCGGTAAAACTGAGAAGAAACTGGTTCGATTCCCACCACAGCCATTCTGGAAGTGTTATTCCTTGATTTCCCCACTTCTACTCTAGGCCACGTCGACCTCCTTCCCAATCCTATCACCAATTTAACAAGAAGTTCCGTGACGAACTAAAGAGCCTACTTTTCTCGAAATGTAAGATTCATTCCAATGATTAATGTATATGGACCTAATTAGAATAATGACGAAATTGAGTTGGTAATATCGAAATTTCTAATTAGTTCGAAATATAACTGGCATAATGTAGCTTAATTGAGCACTACAGTTGGCAGTCCTGGTGACTGAATGTATTCTTAGTTCCATCTCTTAAGGTACAGAATACAAAATTTGGTTGAAGTCCAATGGATAGCATGGACGTTGCATGTAGTTAGACATTGGACTTATCAGCACGCGTAAAATCATGTTGGCAACAATGTCATGCGTGTGCTGGTTAGAAATAATCGGAAATATTTTGATGTCTTGTTGTGCCAATTTTGGATGAAATCCATTTGTTAGTATAGAAGGTACATGCATTTTAGAATTGGACCAATCAGCAAGCATAGAATCAAGTTGGCAGCACAGACTTATATTAATTACTCCAAATTAATCTAGAATGTCAGGTGCTATACGTGTGCAAAGTATAGAGCTGTTGGCTTGCATACTTTCTGATATATTGATATTAGGGTAAAAAATATAGACAGCATTTATTAACAGTTGGCAGCCGTAATTACTCTTAAGAATACCTACTGTCATATCTGTTATGTTACACATAGCACATACCAAACTTGGTTGAAATCCAACTGATAGTATAGGAGTTATATGTATTTAAAAATTGGTCCTATCAGCAGGCTAAGAATCATGTAGGTAGAACTGAAGTATATAAGTTACCGAACTCCAAATTAAGGTAAAATGTCAGGTACTATACGTGTGCATAGTTTAAAGCTGTCTGCTTGCATACTTCCAGATATATTGGTATTTGAATGAAGAAAATAAAGAGAGCAATTATTAACAGTTGGCAGCCCTGGTGGCTCTTAAGAATACTCTCAGTCATATCTGTCTATGTACACATATTACACACAAAATTTGGTTGAAATACAATTAATAGTGTAGAAGTTATATGCATTTAAAAACTTGACTTATCAGAAGGCTTAAAATTATTTTGGCAACGTTGTCATGTATGGCCTCTTGGAAATTAAACTGAAATTGTATTATCTACATGTGTGCCAATTTTGGAATAGATTCCATGCATACCTTCCATGATATCTAACATGGAGCTCAAATTTCTATTGCGTTTTTTCAGTAGTTGGTAGCAGTGACATCATTTTCAAATATGGGCTTGAGATATTCCGGTATACATCTTTACTCATACTAAATTTGGTTTCGATTGCTGCAGCCATTTAGGAGTTGATAGGGGGGAGGGGGACACACACACAGCCAGACAGACAGAAGGACAGACAGACAGACAGACAGACAGACACACATTTTCCCGGATCGATCTCACAAGTCTACTTTTTCCTCATTTTTGCAAAATGTGAAAAGTAGGCTAAAAATACACACACTAACTCAGCCATCACAATCACACAGATTTTCACACACCTCCCAAATACACGGGGCTATTTGACCACGATGCAGTATCCCCTCAAATAAACAACCACAACCGTACTAAAACCATCCTTATGTGGATTTTTACCTCCAAAGTGTCTTAACTTCACATCACGTGATCCTGTTTGTGCTACTTCTATTGGTCAGAAATTTCTCTAAGTCAGTGCCTTGTTGGCAATGGAGCAGTAAATCATAATAACTTTTATGTTCGACCCTGACTATTATATGTCAGAAAACTGTACTATAATGAGGCTCATTATAGTGCAAGTTTTCATTAAGGTACAGTTTCTCCAACCTATCAGAGCTCAAGGTGTATGATGTGTGACCAATTGACGACTTTACTTGTGGCGTGGCTTTGAGGTTCCTGAAGTGTTTCACAGAGTGCGCAGGTGGTCATGTGGGCGAGAGACGAATGGAGGCACGTTGTCTTGTGCCGGAATGTTATTTACCGAGTTGAAGTGTCAACAATTTGCGTTTGGTAATACGTATTTATTACCGTAATTTGTATTAAATATACCTTCAATATAGGCGTAATGATGAGGGTTGTAAAATGTAGTGCATGAAATTACTAGAACCGGTTTATGTTCTCATACAGTAGTTATGGCACCGTGTTCTTAGATATGACAGTTTCATTGTGCGAAATGAAACTTTATTTCTAGAGCAGCTGGCATGGACCAAGTCGTTAGAGAACCTCAAAACGTTTAGTTTGAACTGTGCTACAAAATACGCACCGGTACGGTAGGTGATGATGGTTCTAAATGACTAATGAAAGAAGGCTATCTGTACATACATGAATTATTGAAGATGTTTGGTGTGCCTATCAAGGTTATCTAATGACTTTTAAGGCTGTTGGTTTTGCTAGATAGAGGGAAATCTCCTCCAAGAATATTTTATTAGTGGTGTGACGGCTAGCTTTGTTAGCTGTCATCCCGGAGGTCTGGGTTCGATTCCCGTCTCTGTCAAGACATTTAATTCTGGTCTGAGGGCTGGAATGGAGTAGGCTACACTATGCTTCGTGAGGAAA
The DNA here is from genome assembly GCA_946902985.2 of Meconema thalassinum. Taxonomy (NCBI): domain Eukaryota; kingdom Metazoa; phylum Arthropoda; class Insecta; order Orthoptera; family Tettigoniidae; genus Meconema; species Meconema thalassinum. Next base: position 102,991,340 of record OX336397.1, on the reverse strand, counting down.
AACTGAGAAGCGGTGGGTTCGATTTCCACCTCAGTCATCCTGCAAGTGGTTTTCCGTGGTTTTCCACTTATACTCCAGTCATATACCGGATGGTTCCTAACTAAAAGGCAACGGCCGTTTCCTTCCCATATCTCACCTGAATTATAAATACACACTCTACTACAAATACCACAATAACAAAGGTTATCAAACAATCATCCCACACTCGTTCAAGTACATGAGGCCACATGATCACGATGTCCAAGGCCCTCGAATGAAACAAAAACAACAACAAAAGCCACTTTATTTTCAAGGGTATGAGAAGAATGACGTGTTCAACGTTCTTAGGTCGTACTGTTCGTGCAAAGCTGGGTGATTTTTTCGTGAATATTTCCAATTTAATAGGAATTGGCTGTCTTGTAAGACATAAACCCATATTTTTTTTAGCTAAGGAAATGCATTCATCTAATTGGATTGTTTACCTCATCTTTGCTGTACTGGAGCCACTGAAATTCTTGCTAAAATATCCTGCACATCTGCTGAGCAGCAATGGTATAGGTTAAACCTACGGGAAAGTGCATAGATCCAGAACCGGTGATGAAACCTAACAGGAAAAGGACAATTCTTAATTCCGTCAATTTTCCAAATTCCACAGACATACAAGTAGGTTTCTTAAAATACAGCTGTATTTTTTTAATTTAGGTCTGAATTTACTGCTGCTAGTGAGTTCTTGTTGTTTTAAGGGGCGGAACAGCAAGATTATCTGCCCCCAATTTACTGCAGTAGAGGATAATAGCAACCTAGGCCAAATTCCATGTGATGTCTTTTTACAAGCAAATAAGAGTGTAGAACTGTACAGAATCCTTTTGTAAGCTGCTTTATAAATCATACTGGTATTTACAGTAGGCCTAGGTCTACATATAGATATATTTCATCCTCAGTTTTTGACAGACGACCTGGATTTAAGGCCACATAGCTCTTAGGCCTATACACCAATCTTCATCTTTTCATTATCTTAGCCTGTTAAATGTCAAGTTCATAAAACCATTGTAGGCTACTACCAGTACAGTACCGGTATGTCTAATTTAATACCTGATATTAAAGCAACTCGACCGGTATATCTTTTTTTAAATAAAAACGACTTGTATCGGAAATCTGAAGGCGTATTTTGAAAGAAAGGTTACCGTACCTTAAGCCAGTTAATTTCAAAAATGTCAACTAAAGATAACGCCCGATGTAGGCCTACCGTGGGTAGTTTATTGGCTGAGAAATAACCCACCCACCAAGGGAAGATGATTAAGAAAAGGAAGTAGATTTTGGATTGGAGAAAAAGGATAGAAAAATAGGAGGAGAGTCCCACAAAATTAATAAGTTTAACTTTAAACACACTTAAAGGTGGTTGCCACCGAAAATCCGCTCTCGGATACCTAAAATGAGTAAGGACTTGGTCTAAGCTGACGAGAAACACAGATAGAACTTGGGCGGTTTGCAAGAGAGTGGCTTTCGTATAATCCCTCTCAAGCATATATATAAAACTACTATGGGGAAGAGTGATGGTCTGGCAAGACTGAGAGTAACAAATTTACTGTATGTCTTCTCAAAGAAATTCGTTTTTGCAAAATAATTCGAAGAATGCCAATGATTTAACTCAGGTTTGGTATTTTCAATTTCCAAAATTATGGAGTTCCTGTAAAGGCGACCAAGTGTCTCTAAGAAGGAAAATGATAAAAGAGTATACCTTATGGAGTAATTTTGGTAAATAAACCAATGGTTGCATTGGAAAATGGCTAAGCTTTCACTCAGCGAGGAGCCGGCTAAACGTTTAGGCAAAAAGAAACACTTATCTTTTGGAAAACTGACCAGAAGTTTTCGGAGAGGGTCTCCACAAGCAGGTAGCTGGCTTAGCGAGCTTTACTTGCCTTACTGGCCAATTAGAATTAGCTATTAATGCTAAAAGGAACTTTAGTGAGGTGAAAATTAAGAGTTCTTGCTCAAATGCAACGAATGGTGAAAGCCCTATTAATGATTTTAATGGCATTGAGTAGGGAGAGCCAAGGAAGACAGGATTTTGCCTAAACTTTGTATTAGAAAATGAAAAAGCGAAAATAAACGCTTCATTTATTTAACAATTCAAAGAAGTTTGAGGAAATTAACTTTGACAAACATAGTTCATTTAAACTTTTTTAAGAAATGGGGTCGCAGACCTCCTCACATTAAACGATTGCTCCAGGCAATTGACAATTTAAGAGGTTTCAAACCTTAAATGTTTCTAAAATCTTTATAAGAAAATAAAAAGACAAGTGTAGTAATTAAAGTTTAAACATTTAAATGGAGTACAAAGAGTGTACTTTAAGAAATTCTTGTGAGAATGTTCTAGAGAAAGTGACAACTTCGAAAATAACAATAAGAAAAACATGAAGAATAAGATGGAAGTTCCTACAACTTCTTATATTTAAGCTGCATTACTTATGTGACAATTATACACAAGAGGGCAGGTCACTTACTGTGAAACCTGAAGAAAGTTAAAAGGAAGGTTCTAGACTTCCCAAGTTTGAGTAGGAATCACTAGCCAAATGGGACAGTTTCCATTTCGTGAAACCTGAACATGACTCGCTCAAGAGTTTAAAGAATTGTTTTCCCAGATTATAGGAAAGGAACAATGTGAATTTGAATCGTGTATCACACACTTAACAGAAATTAATTAATATTAAACAAGCAAAATTGGAAGGGCACTTCGTGAGTGACACCTTATAGAATAGTTACAATTTTATTAATATGGGTTGTTAGTAGAAGGTTGAGGAAAGATCATTGGGATATAGGATCAATGTTCATGGCCGTATTTGAGGTAAACGGACGATCGCGACGCGGTAGAAACGTGGAGCAAGCACTGGTTATCACTATAGTCTGTAAAGATGGATGCAAAGTTCACTATAGAAACACTAAAGTTTATGAGAAAGAAAGTTATTGCAATTATGAAAATAACTGATTGCACTACATAGGTGAGAGTCTATTTCTTGAGAAAGTTGTGAGTTACAATTAAATGTACCATAGAACATTCCAGCGGTTCCAGCGGTGGAAGAAAGTTAGCCATTGAGCTTTTAATTCAGAAATGAGATTCTTCAATTTTAAATAGTATTCTCACGAGTGAGAAAAAATACATGACGACAGGACTTGTAGATCAAGTACAGAATCTGGAAGGTTCCAGAACGATCTTAATAGAAAAATGGGGTCAAGAAAATCCAACGGAGGAACTAGCTTGGTGAATTATAGACAGCGGGTATTAGGTAATATCCCACGTAGTGAGAGGATTTCTCATTTGAATAGCTTAAGAAAAGCTCTTTTTAGTAAGGTTAGCTTATACGAGCAAAAGCTCAACATTGCAAATCCCACGAAGAATGATTTTTGCCCCAAAATAAATAATTTCACACTGTCTATAAAAGTATCGTTAAAAGCACGTGGAAGTTAAAACCATGAAGATGAGGTTAAAACTTTTAAGATGGTACTTATCTTGATTTCATGTTGAAGGCGAAGTTTCCTTTGATGACAACTACCTTGCCAACATGGCGTAGACGAGAGTGTGGCTCTTGGTTTGAGGAGACTAGCTCGAGAGGAGCTTTAACTGACCGAGTCAACTGCCGATTGCGAAGTGAGACCTGCTCAACGGAGCACGGAGGGTCCAAAGAAGGGGAAAAGAGTGGGGGGTAGGAGGCAAAATGAGAACATATAAGCATTGCCAATGTTACAACAAAAAATGATCTTCTCTTGCTGAGCTGGTCTTCAAAGAGTTGATAACAGGCGATACTAGCGCAGCATGGTGAGTAAAAAAGTAGACGTAGTTCTCTTGCTCATGGAGATAATAGCTGGAGATGGCAGCAAAATCTGGTGGCCAGATGGAGAAGGAATTCCTCTTGCGCGAGGAAGAGTTGAAGAGCTTCAGAGATTCGCTGCTAGATGACGCTAGGTGAGTCACAGAGAATATATATCTAGAACAGACTCATGAAGACATAAGAGACAGGAACCAAAGAGAAAATAGAAGATCACTGTTGGTGTTCGACAAAGAGGAAGGAAAGAACATGCAAAGCATTCAAAATTGTAATCTCTCGTACCGTGTATTCCAAGAATACACCATACTGGGAGGGTAAACACCAACAGAGAACAAATAAGCAGTTAGACATTTAAAGGAAGAGGAGCGATCAAAGACAGGGGTCTTGTAATCGAACAGTTAGTGGTCAAGGCTCTGACCACCCTGACTCTCCCATCTCTTCCAGGATAACACTCGGTCACTCTACCGGAGGTCCAGACTAGAGGGGGAGAAACATCCCTAACCAAGACCAAGTCCCCCACTTTAATGTCGGGACTGGAAAGAAACCACTTCTGCCTCCGTTGCAAGGAAGTTAAATATTCCAAGTTCCATCTCTTCCAAAAAGAATTACGGAGGGCTTCAAGGTTACGCCAAACGATAGGTAGATTAAAATCCCTGTAAGAATTGGGAAGAGGAGGAGGGGCAGAAAGAGAAGTGCCGATAAGGAAGTGACCAGGGGTGAGTGGAAGTAGGTCATCAGGGTCATTGGAAAGCGGAGTTAAAGGGCGAGTGTTAACAACACCTTCAATCAAAACAGACAGTGAGTTGAATTCTTCATAAGTCAGAATTCGATTACCTAAGACTTTTCATAAATGACGTTTAGTGAGCTTTACGCAAGATTCCCACCTACCACCGTGATGAGGAGCGTATGGAGGTATAAAGCGCCATTTGAAACCTTTTGAATAGGAAAAATTAGAAATTTGTTCCATGGCAGGAGAGGAAGTGAGAGCTTTCTTCCAAAGGGAAGCTGCGCCCTGAAAAGTGGAAGCGTTATCAGAGAACATCTCTGAAGGAACACCACGCCTAGCGGTGAAGCGAGAGACAGCTGATAAAAAATAAGAAGTAGAAGCATTCGTTACTAGTTCCAAGTGGATTGCGCCGGTAACCATGCAAACAAAGAGAGAGACATAAAGCTTACCAAACAATTTGCGTTTAGCTTCAGGAGAATTTCGTTGATATTGGAACGGACCCATATAGTCCACACCAGTTAAAGCAAATGGGCGTATAGGAGAAGAGCGAAAAGAGGGCAGATCGCTCATTAATTGAGTTTTGATTTTTGGTTTCGCTTTGAAACAAGGAATGCACTTGTGTATTACAGAAGAAACTTCATGAATACCATTTATAATCCAGTACTCTTCCCTTAAGAGTCAAAGCAGAGTGCGTGTGCCAACATGCAGATTACGATAATGAAAGTCACGTATAATTAAGGAAGTTACGTGATGTTTGGAAGGCAAAATAACGGGATGCTTTTTGTCCTCAGAGAGCAAAGATTGCGAGAGTCTTCCACCTACCCTGAGTAACCCATGGTCATCAAGGAACGGGGCCAAAGCACGAAGACGACTGGATATGGGAAGATCCCTTTTAGAAGAAAGTAAAGACAATTCAGAAGAAAAGGGTTCTTGCTGTGTCAGTTGTAAAACCTTAATGGTAGCGAGAATCAGTTCATGATTGGTAAGGTGTGGTTTAGGGAGAAGAGGTTGGTCAACCACAAGATATTTCCATCTAAGGAGATAGGCGACAATTCGTAGTAATTTATGAAAGGAAGAATAGCGGGACAACAAGGGATGAGAAGCGTTGGAAACAAGACACGAAGCAATGGATAGAGGTACTTTAGCGTCAGGCAAGTTGGAGTTTGTAGCTGGGGGTTTAGAAGGCCATGAAGAAGAGTCTTCGATTAGCCACGAAGGCCCATGCCAGTACAATGGGGAAGCTGCCAATTGAGGGGGTAAACAACCACGAGAGATAATATCGGCTGGATTATCAGCACCGGGCACATGTCTCCATTGACATCCAGAAGAAAGAGTTTGAATTTTGGAAACTCTGTTTGCAACAAAAGTTTGCCAATGAGAGGGGTTCTTGGCGATCCACGAAAGGGTGATCATGGAATCGCTCCAGAGATAGATTTGCGAGAATTCGACTTTTAATACTTCCCGTAACTTCTTAACAAGTTCGGCAGCCATGAGTGCAGCGCACAATTCAAGCCTAGGCAAAGTAATAGCTTTAAGAGGAGCGACTTTCGATTTGGCACAAACAAGGTTGGAAACTGAAGATCCATAGAATGAACCGTGATAAACTAAATATGCGCAGCAACCATAAGCTTTTTCGGAACTATCCGCGAACACATGAAGGAAAAAGGGTGTATTAGAATGAGAGCTAATTAAATTCCTGGGAATTTCAATGAGGGAAAGATCCAACAAATTACTGCGAAACGAGAGCCAGCGATTAAGAAAAGAAAGAGGGACAGTGTCATCCCATTCACACTTAAGCGACCACAGCTCTTGCATGAAGAGTTTGGCTATAACGATGACTGGGGCAAGGAATTGAAGTGGATCAAAACTTTTTGCAATTTCAGAGAGAATTTGTCTTTTTTATTAGGAAGCTCTTCTGCGAGCGAAACTTTATAGATAAGAGTGTCAGTGCTAGTGCACCAGTGAACTCCTAGAGTTTTTATAGATTCTGAGTTTCCACAAATTTCGACAGAAGAAGGATCTACGTCTTCAATGGGAAACTGAGAGAGAAACTCAGGGGAGTTGGAGTTCCACTTATGGAGTGGGAATCCTCCATTCCTTAACAATGCCTGAAGTTCTAAAGACACAAAAGAAGCTTCCTCTAAAGAGGGGAAGGACTGCAAGTAATCGTCAACATAAAATGATGTTGTTAGTGCTTCAGAGGCTTTGGGGTTAAATGAATGACCATCTTGTGAGGCTAGCAAGTGTAGGGATCGAATAGCAAGGAAAGCAGAAGGTTTCAAGCCATAAGTAACCGTTTTTAAGCGAAATACCTTGATGGGCTTACTGATTTCATCACGCCACAAGATTCTTTGAAGATCTCGTTGTTCCGGTTGATTTAACACTTGACGGTACATCTGTTTTATGTCGGCTATGACAGATATGGGAAATAATCGAAAGTTTAAGAGTATAGCAGATAGATCTGATTGAATAGCAGGACCAGAATAAAGAGTGTCGTTAAGGCTGTTGCCATTAACGTCGGGTGATGAACCATTGAAAACAACTCGAATTTTATCTTTTACAAGAGGGTTTTTCCACACGGGATGATGATTTAAATAAACCGTTTCAATTGGGGGGTGTAATTCATCATCAGATTTGTTAACAACTTCCATATGATCTAAGCTTTCATACTCATCCATGAAATCAGTGTACTGTTGTTTAACAAGAGGTTCCTTCTTGAATTTGCTCTCGATAGCAAAGAGAGCTTTTCGAGCTTTAGGCTGAGAGTTGATAAGTTAAGGAGGATTATGCAATCTTGGCATTTGAACGACGAACCGGCCATCAGAAGAACGAGTGGTGGTGTTCAAAAAAAGTTGCTCACAGAATTCATTTTCTGAAGAGGTTACATTAGGAGAATCAACATTTTCAAGCCTCCAGAACTGTTCCAGGTCAGTATTGGAGAAGTAACATTGCGATGAGGGTTGAGGAGAATAATGGGGAAGTTGACCTGTGACGATCCATCCAAAATTAGTGTCTCTGGCGACCACGTTTGAGGATAACTTACGAACCTGTTTACGTAGGCAATTCCAGAAAACATTGGCACTAAAAAGTATGTCAATAGGGTTCTGCATATTGAACGAAGGATCGGCTAGCCTTAAATGCGAGGGAATGTTTAACCCTGAAATATCCACAGAGTGACTTGGAGTGTCTTCTCCAATGCTATTGAGAATTAGACAATTAAGTTTAAAGAAGTTGTTCCTATGACAAATATCTCTTATGGTTAGTTTTGAGAATTGTAAAGCTTGCGATTTTGAGCTGTTGATGCCCGACACATTGATAGAAGTGGGGTTTACGGGTAGGCCTAGTTTTCTAATCAAGGAATTAGACACAGAAATCATGAGTTGCTGCTGAGTCTAGAAGACCGCGTGCACGGACCCAGTTGCCAAAGTTATCCTGAACTTCAATTTGGACAGTAGACAACAATACTTGAGCACTGCGAATGGACTTGGCATTCTGAATATACGATGACGCATTAGAACTGTTAGCACTATAATTTTTCGGAGAAGTAGATGCCGTCGATGACCTTGCCTGATCATGACGATGTAGCAAAGTATGGTGAGCCTTTTCACAATGGTAGCAAAGTCTTGTGGACTTACAATTAGAACCAGAATGCGTGGGCGCTAGGCAGTTGAAACAATATTTGTTTTGAGCGACTAATTTTCGTCTGTCATCGACTGACATTTCTTTAAAAGATTTGGAGAGGTATAGGGCATGGGGATCTTTACAACGTATGCACTTTACAGGTTCGTTTAAACTTTTGCGAGGTTCGCTTTGCGTGTTTAAAACAATAGAGCTAGCAACACGACGTTCACTAGACCTAGTTGGGTAACCAGTAGTGTTTGATTTAAATTTGGATGAGCTGGACCCGGGTTTTTGGGTATTGGACGTTGAGCGTTCACTTTTAGGTTTGATGGACATTAATTCGAATTTGGAACTAGGAGATGAAGGTTCACTTTGATTAGCTAGAGCGGTTAAAAGTTGGCATCTGGCATTTATGAAAGTGACTAAATGCTCGTAAGAGTAGTCGTCTTCTTTAGAAAATTCAATTTCCCAAGCTTTGAGGGTAGCAGCATCAACTTTAGAGACTACTAAATGTATTAGGAAAGTATCCCAATGTTCAGTAGGTTGATCTAATTGGGACAAAGCTTTAACGTGGAGTTGGGTAGTGTCAACTAATGTACGCAAACTAGTGACGTCATTGTGCTGTGACGCAGGTAGGTTAAATAGAGCCTTCATATGGCGTTGAATACGTAAACGTAAATTTCCATATCTTTCCTTTAATAAGTTAAAGGCAATGGGGTAATTTTCGGCTCGTAGGGGAAGTGCTTCGACCAACTGCAAAGCTTGACCTCGAAGGATAGATCTCAAGTAATGAAATTTGTAAATGACTTGAATGTCTTCATTGACATGAACAAGGGAGCAAAATAATTCATAGAAAGAATCCCAAGTGGATTCATCTCCAGAGAAATGGGGTAAATCAATTTTAGGTAAAGTTGGTTTGGGCTTGTGAGTACCCTCACGGAAAGACGTTTGTGGTTCGTGAAGGGAACCAAGAACAGAAGCATCCTTTTTCTGCTCCTCTTCGAGTTGGCGTATTAAAGCAGAACCTATGCCTTCGTAATATTGGTTCTCTACTTCAACTCGATCTTCGGTTTGATTGAGCATGCAAGTTTCTATTTCAGTTTGAATGTTGCAGTAGTTTTCATAAGAACGTTCAAAATCCTTTACACGATGTTTCAACAAGTCTAATTGCGCTTCTGAGGGATCTAATTCTTTTATGTACCTTCTGAATCGGGTAATTTGCCCTTTATAGGATGCTCATTTAGAAGTAAGTTTTTCATCCTTATCCTTATCAGTAGGAGCCATTTTAAAGAAAATAGATGAAAATGTAACTCACGAAACTGTGGAACCTTGGAAATTCTGTCAAGCTGGCAGCAGCGAATGAGTAGAAAGAACGGGACACACCAAAGGAGACAGGAGCGGCCTCTTTCCCCTTCACAGGCTTTGCAAGATGTAGTTATAGCTGAAAGATTCAAAGCAGATATTAATAATTTGCCAAGTATTGTAAAATGACAATTTTTTTAAGAAAAAATGGAAAATGGACTCTCCCGGGTTTCGGCACCAATTTTTGGGTAGTTTATTGGCTGAGGAATAACCCACCCACCAAGGGAAGATGATTAAGAAAAGGAAGTAGATTTTGGATTGGAGAAAAAGGATAGAAAAATAGGAGGAGAGTCCCACAAAATTAATAAGTTTAACTTTAAACACACTTATAGGTGGTTGCCACCGAAAATCCGCTCTCGGATACCTAAAATGAGTAAGGACTTGGTCTAAGCTGACGAGAAACACAGATAGAACTTGGGCGGTTTGCAAGAGAGTGGCTTTCGTATAATCCCTCTCAAGCATATATATAAAACTACTATGGGGAAGAGTGATGGTCTGGCAAGACTGAGAGTAACAAATTTACTGTATGTCTTCTCAAAGAAATTCGTTTCTGCAAAATAATTCGAAGAATGCCAATGATTTAACTCAGGTTTGGTATTTTCAATTTCCAAAATTATGGAGTTCCTGTAAAGGCGACTAAGTGTCTCTAAGAAGGAAAATGATAAAAGAGTATACCTTCTGGAGTCATTTTGGTAAATAAACCAATGGTTGCATTGGAAAATGGCTAAGCTTTCACTCAGCGAGGAGCCGGCTAAAAGTTTAGGCAAAAAGAAAAACTTATCTTTTGGAAAACTGACCATACGTTTTCGGAGAGGGTCTCCACAAGCAGGTAGCTGGCTTAGCGACCTTTACTTGCCTTACTGGCCAATTAGAATTAGCTATTAAAGCTAAAAGGAACTTTAGTGAGGTGAAAATTAAGAGTTCTTGCTCAAATGCAACGAATGGTGAAAGCCCTATTAATGATTTTAATGGCATTGAGTAGGGAGAACCAAGGAAGACAGGATTTTGCCTAAACTTTGTATTAGAAAATGAAAAAGCGAAAAGAAACGCTTCATTGATTTAACAATTCAAAGAAGTTTGAGGAAATTAACAATTATGTAATATAATTTTGACAAACATAGTTCATTTAAACTTTTTTAAGAAATGGGGTCGCAGACCTCCTCACATTAAACGATTGCTCCAGGCAATTGACAATTTATGAGGTTTCAAACCTTAAATGTTTCTAAGATCTTTATAAGAAAATAAAAAGACAAGTGTAGTAATTAAAGTTTAAACATTTAAATGGAGTACAAAGAGTGTACTTTAAGAAATTCTTGAGAGAATGTTCTAGAGAAAGTGACAACTTCGAAAATAACAATAAGAAAAACATGAAGAATAAGATGGAAGTTCCTACAACTTCTTATATTTAAGCTGCATTACTTATGTGACAATTATCCACAAGAGGGCAGGTCACTTACTGTGAAACCTGAAGAAAGTTAAAAGAAAGGTTCTAGACTTCCCAGGTTTGAGTAGGAATCACTAGCCAAATGGGACCGTTTCCATTTCGTGAAACCTGAACATGACTCGCTCAAGAGTTTAAAGAATTGTTTTCCCAGATTATAGGAAATGAACAATGTGAATTTGAATCGTGTATCACACACTTAACAGAAATTAATTAATGTTAAACAAGCAAAATTGGAAGGGCACTTCGTGAGTGACACCTTATAGAAAAGTTACAATTTTATTAATATGGGTTGTTAGTAGAAGGTTGAGGAAAGATCATTGGGATATAGGATCAATGTTCATGGCCGTATTTGAGGTAAACGGACGATCGCGACGCGATAGAAACGTGGAGCAAGCACTGGTTATCACTATAGTCTGTAAAGATGGATGCAAAGTTCACTATAGAAACACTAAAGTTTATGAGAAAGAAAGTTATTGCAATTATGAAAATAACTGATTGCACTATATAGGTGAGAGTCTATTTCTTGAGAAAGTTGTGAGTTACAATTAAATGTACCATAGAACATTCCAGCGGTTCCAGCGGTGGAAGAAAGTTAGCCATTGAGCTTTTAATTCAGAAATGAGATTCTTCAATTTTAAATAGTATTCTCACGAGTGAGAAAAAATACATGACGACAGGACTTGTAGATCAAGTACAGAATTTGGAAGGTTCCTGAACGATCTTAATAGAAAAATGGGGTCAAGAAAATCCAACGGAGGAACTAGCTTGGTGAATTATAGACAGCGGGTATTAGGTAATATCCCACGTAGTGAGAGGATTTCTCATTTGAATAGCTTCAGTAAAGCTCTTTTTTAGTAAGGTTAGCCTTATACGAGCAAAAGCTCAACATTGCAAATCCCACGAAGAATGATTTTTGCCCCAAAATAAATAATTTCACACTGTCTATAAAAGTATCGTTAAAAGCACGTGGAAGTTAAAACCATGAAGATGAGGTTAAAACTTTTAAGATGGTACTTATCTTGATTTCATGTTGAAGGCGAAGTTTCCTTTGATGACAACTACCTTGCTAACATGGGGTAGAAGAGAGTGTGCCTCTTGGTTTGAGGAGACTAGCTCGAGAGGAGCTTTAACTGCCCGAGTCAACTGCCGATTGCGAAGTGAGACCTGCTCAACGGAGCACGGAGGATCCAAGGAAGGGGAAAAGAGTGGGGGGTAGGAGACAAAAGGAGAACATATAAGCATTGCCAATGTTACAACAAAAAATGATCTTCTCTTGCTGAGCTGGTCTTCAAAGAGTTGATAACAGGCGATACTAGCGCAGCATGGTGAGTAAAAATGTAGACGTAGTTCTCTTGCTCATGGAGATAATAGCTGGCGATGGCAGCAAAATCTGGTTGCCAGATGGAGAAGGAATTCCTCTTGCACGAGGAAGAGTTGAAGAGCTTCAGAGATTCGCTGCTAGATGACGCTAGGTGAGTCACAGAGAATATATATCTAGAACAGACTCATGAAGACATAAGAGACAGGAACCAAAGAGAAAATAGAAGATCACTGTTGGTGTTTGACAAAGAGGAAGGAAGAACATGCAAAGCATTCAAAATTGTAATCTCTCGTACCGTGTATTCCAAGAATACACCATACTGGGAGGGGTAAACACCAACAGAGAACAAATAAGCAGTTAGACATTTAAAGGAAGAGGTGCGATCAAAGACAGGGGTCTTGTAATCGAACAGTTAGTGGTCAAGGCTCTGTCCACCCTGACTCTCCCATCTCTTCCAGGATAACACTCGGTCACTCTACCGGAGGTCCAGACTAGAGGGGGAGAAACATCCCTAACCAAGGCCAAGTCCCCCACTTTAATGTCGGGACTGGAAAGAAACCACTTCTGCCTCCGTTGCAAGGAAGTTAAATATTCCAAGTTCCATCTCTTCCAAAAAGAATTACGGAGGGCTTCAAGTTTACGCCAAACGATAGGTAGATTAAAATCCCTGTAAGAATTGGGAAGAGGAGGAGGAGCAGAAAGAGAAGTGCCGATAAGGAAGTGACCAGGGGTGAGTGGAAGTAGGTCATCAGGGTCATTGGAAAGCGGAGTTAAATGGCGAGTGTTAACAACACCTTCAATCAAAACAGACAGTGAGTTGAATTCTTCATAAGTCAGAATTCGATTACCTAAGACTTTTCTTAAATGACGTTTAGTGAGCTTTACGCAAGATTCCCACCTACCACCGTGATGAGGAGCGTATGGAGGTATAAAGCGCCATTTGAAACCTTTTGAATAGGAAAAATTAGAAATTTGTTCCATGGCAGGAGAGGAAGTGAGAGCTTTCTTCCAAAGGGAAGCTGCGCCCTGAAAAGTGGAAGCGTTATCAGAGAACATCTCTGAAGGAACACCACGCCTAGCGGTGAAGCGAGAGACAGCTGATAAAAAATAAGAAGTAGAAGCATTCGTTACTAGTTCCAAGTGGATTGCGCCGGTAACCATGCAAACAAAGAGAGAGACATAAAGCTTACCAAACAATTTGCGTTTAGCTTCAGGAGAATTTCGTTGATATTGGAACGGACCCATATAGTCCACACCAGTTAAAGCAAATGGGCGTATAGGAGAAGAGCGAAAAAGGGCAGATCGCTCATTAATTGAGTTTTGATTTTAGGTTTCGCTTTGAAACAAGGAATGCACTTGTGAATTTCAGAAGAAACTTCATGAATTCCATTTATAATCCAGTACTTTTCCCTTAAGAGTCAAAGCAGAGTGCGTGTGCCAACATGCCGATTACGATAATGAAAGTCACGTATAATTAAGGAAGTTACGTGATGTTTGGAAGGCAAAATAACGGGATGCTTTTTGTCCTCAGAGAGCAAAGATTGCGAGAGTCTTCCACCTACCCTGAGTAACCCATGGCCATCAAGGAACGGGGCCAAAGCACGAAGACGGCTGGATTTGGGAAGATCCCTTTTAGAAGAAAGTAAAGACAATTCAGAAGAAAAGGCTTCTTGCTGTGTCAGTTGTAAAACCTTAATGGTAGCGAGAATCAGTTCATGATTGGTAAGGTGTGGTTTAGGGAGAAGAGGTTGGTCAACCACAAGATATTTCCATCTAAGGAGATAGGCGACAATTCGTAGTAATTTATGAAAGGAAGAATAGCGGGACAACAAGGGATGAGAAGCGTTGGAAACAAGACACGAAGCAATGGATAGAGGTACTTTAGCGTCAGGCAAGTTGGAGTTTGTTGCTGGGGGTATAGGAGGCCATGAAGAAGAGTCTTCGAATAGCCACGAAGGCCCATGCCAGTACAATGGGGAAGCTGCCAATTGAGGGGGTAAACAACCACGAGAGATAATATCGGCTGGATTATCAGCACCGGGCACATGTCTCCATTGACATCCAGAAGAAAGAGTTTGAATTTTGGAAACTCTGTTTGCAACAAAAGTTTGCCAATGAGAGGGGTTCTTGGCGATCCACGAAAGGGTGATCATGGAATCGCTCCAGAGATAGATTTGCGAGAATTCGACTTTTAATACTTCCCGTAACTTCTTAACAAGTTCGGCAGCCATGAGTGCAGCGCACAATTCAAGCCTAGGCAAAGTAATAGCTTTAAGAGGAGCGACTTTCGATTTGGCACAAACAAGGTTGGAAACTGAAGATCCATAGAATGAACCGTGATAAACTAAATATGCGCAGCAACCATAAGCTTTTTCGGAACTATCCGCGAACACATAGCCTCAAAAAACAAGTAAAAAGAAAATAATCTCATTCTTCTAAAAGTACAACATAACATGAAGGAAAAAGGGTGTATTAGAATGAGAGCTAATTAAATTCCTGGGAATTTCAATGAGGGAAAGATCCAACAAATTACTGCGAAACGAGAGCCAGCGATTAAGAAAAGAAAGAGGGACAGTGTCATCCCATTCACACTTAAGCGACCACAGCTCTTGCATGAAGAGTTTGGCTATAACGATGACAGGGGCAAGGAATTGAATTGGATCAAAAATTTTTGCAATTTCAGAGAGAATTTGTCTTTTTGTATTAGGAAGCTCTTCTGCGAGCGAAACTTTATAGATAAGAGTGTCAGTGCTAGTGCACCAGTGAACTCCTAGAGTTTTTATAGATTCTGAGTTTCCACAAATTTCGACAGAAGAAGGATCTACGTCTTCAATGGGAAACTGAGAGAGAAACTCAGGGGAGTTGGAGTTCCACTTATGGAGTGGGAATCCTCCATTCCTTAACAATGCCTGAAGTTCTAAAGACACAAAAGAATCTTCCTCTAAAGAGGGGAAGGACTGCAAGTAATCGTCAACATAAAATGATGTTGTTGTGCTTCAGAGGCTTTGGGGTTAAATGAATGACCATCTTGTGAGGCTAGCAAGTGTAGGGATCGAATAGCAAGGAAAGCAGAAGGTTTCAAGCCATAAGTAACCGTTTTTAAGCGAAATACCTTGATGGGCTTACTGATTTCATCACGCCACAAGATTCTTTGAAGATCTCGTTGTTCCGGTTGATTTAACACTTGACGGTACATCTGTTTTATGTCGGCTATGACAGCTATGGGAAATAATCGAAAGTTTAAGAGTATAGCAGATAGATCTGATTGAATAGCAGGACCAGAATAAAGAGTGTCGTTAAGGCTGTTGCCATTAACGTCGGGTGATGAACCATTGAAAACAAATCGAATTTTACCTTTTACAAGAGGGTTTTTCCACACGGGATGATGATTTAAATAAACCGTTTCAATTGGGGGGTGTAATTCATCATCAGATTTGTTAACAACTTCCATATGATCTAAGCTTTCATACTCATCCATGAAATCAGTGTACTGTTGTTTAACAAGAGGTTCCTTCTTGAATTTGCTCTCGATAGCAAAGAGAGCTTTTCGAGCTTTAGGCTGAGAGTTGATAAGTTTAGGAGGATTATGCAATCTTGGCATTTGAACGACGAACCGGCCATCAGAAGAACGAGTGGTGGTGTTCAAAAAAAGTTGCTCACAGAATTCATTTTCTGAAGAGGTTACATTAGGAGAATCAACATTTTCAAGCCTCCAGAACTGTTCCAGGTCAGTATTGGAGAAGTAACATTGCGATGAGGGTTGAGGAGAATAATGGGGAAGTTGACCTGTGACGATCCATCCAAAATTAGTGTCTCTGGCGACCACGTTTGAGGATAACTTACGAACCTGTTTACGTAGGCAATTCCAGAAAACATTGGCACTAAAAAGTATGTCAATAGGGTTCTGCATATTGAACGAAGGATCGGCTAGCCTTAAATGCGAGGGAATGTTTAACCCTGAAATATCCACAGAGTGACTTGGAGTGTCTTCTCCAATGCTATTGAGAATTAGACAATTAAGTTTAAAGAAGTTGTTCCTATGACAAATATCTCTTATGGTTAGTTTTGAGAATTGTAAAGCTTGCGATTTTGAGCTGTTGATGCCCGACACATTGATAGAAGTGGGGTTTACGGGTAGGCCTAGTTTTCTAATCAAGGAGTTAGACACAGAAATCATGAGTTGCTGCTGAGTCTAGAAGACCGCGTGCACGGACCCAGTTGCCAAAGTTATCCTGAACTTCAATTTGGACAGTAGACAACAATACTTGAGCACTGCGAATGGACTTGGCATTCTGAATATACGATGACGCATTAGAACTGTTAGCACTATAATTTTTCGGAGAAGTAGAAGCCGTCGATGACTTTGCCTGATCATGACGATGTAGCAAAGTATGGTGAGCCTTTTCACAATGGTAGCAAAGTCTTGTGGACTTACAATTAGAACCAGAAAGCGTGGGCGCTAGGCAGTTGAAACAATATTTGTTTTGAGCGACTAATTTTCGTCTGTCATCGACTGACATTTCTTTAAAAGATTTGCAGAGGTATAGGGCATGGGGATCTTTACAACGTATGCACTTTACAGGTTCGTTTAAACTTTTGCGAGGTTCGCTTTGCGTGTTTAAAACAATAGAGCTAGCAACACGACGTTCACTAGACCTAGTTGGGTAACCAGTAGTGTTTGATTTAAATTTGGATGAGCTGGACCCGGGTTTTTGGGTATTGGACGCTGAGCGTTCACTTTTAGGTTTGATGGACATTAATTCGAATTTGGAACTAGGAGATGAAGGTTCACTTTGATTAGCTAGAGCGGTTAAAAGTTGGCATCTGGCATTGATGAAAGTGACTAAAGAGTAGTCGTCTTCTTTAGAAAATTCAATTTCCCAAGCTTTGAGGGTAGCAGCATCAACTTTAGAGACTACTAAATGTATTAGGAAAGTATCCCAATGTTCAGTAGGTTGATCTAATTGGGACAAAGCTTTAACGTGGAGTTGGGTAGTGTCAACTAAAGTACGCAAACTAGTGACGTCATTGTGCTGTGACGCAGGTAGGTTAAATAGAGCCTTCATATGGCGTTGAATACGTAAACGTAAATTTCCATATCTTTCCTTTAATAAGTTAAAGGCAATGGGGTAATTTTCGGCTCGTAGGGGAAGTGCTTCGACCAACTGCAAAGCTTGACCTCGAAGGATAGATCTCAAGTAATGAAATTTGTAAATGACTTGAATGTCTTCATTGTCATGAACAAGGGAGCAAAATAATTCATAGAAAGAATCCCAAGTGGATTCATCTCCAGAGAAATGGGGTAAATCAATTTTAGGTAAAGTTGGTTTGGGCTTGTGAGTACCCTCACGGAAAGAAGTTTGTGGTTCGTGAAGGGAACCAAGAACAGAAGCATCCTTTTTCTGCTCCTCTTCGAGTTGGCGTATTAAAGCAGAACCTATGCCTTCGTAATATTGGTTCTCTACTTCAACTCTATCTTCGGTTTGATTGAGCATGCAAGTTTCTATTTCAGTTTGAAAGTTGCAGTAGTTTTCATATGAACGTTCAAAATCCTTTACAGGATGTTTCAACAAGTCTAATTGCGCTTCTGAGGGATCTAATTCTTTTATGTACCTTCTGAATCGGGTAATTTGCCCTTCATAGGATGCTCGTTTAGAAGTAAGTTTTTCATCCTTATCCTTATCAGTAGGAGCCATTTTAAAGAAAATAGATGAAAATGTAACTCACGAAACTGTGGAACCTTGGAAATGCTGTCAAGCTGGCAGCAGCGAATGAGTAGAAAGAACGGGACACACCAAAGGAGACAGGAGCGGCCTCTTTCCCCTTCACAGGCTTTGCAAGATGTAGTTATAGCTGAAAGATTCAAAGCAGATATTAATAATTTGCCAAGTATTGTCAAATGACAATTTTTTTTAAGAAAAAATGGAAAATGGACTCTCCCGGGTTTCGGCACCAATTTTTGGGTAGTTTATTGGCTGAGGAATAACCCACCCACCAAGGGAAGATGATTAAGAAAAGGAAGTAGATTTTGGATTGGAGAAAAAGGATAGAAAAATAGGAGGAGAGTCCCACAAAATTAATAAGTTTAACTTTAAACACACTTAAAGGTGGTTGCCACCGAAAATCCGCTCTCGGATACCTAAAATGAGTAAGGACTTGGTCTAAGCTGACGAGAAACACAGATAGAACTTGGGCGGTTTGCAAGAGAGTGGCTTTCGTATAATCCCTCTCAAGCATATATAAAACTACTATGGGGAAGAGTGATGGTCTGGCAAGACTGAGAGTAACAAATTTACTGTATGTCTTCTCAAAGAAATTCGTTTTTGCAAAATAATTCGAAGAATGCCAATGATTTAACTCAGGTTTGGTATTTTCAATTTCCAAAATTATGGAGTTCCTGTAAAGGCGACCAAGTGTCTCTAAGAAGGAAAATGATAAAAGAGTGTACCTTATGGAGTCATTTTGGTAAATAAACCAATGGTTGCATTGGAAAATGGCTAAGATTTCACTCAGCGAGGAGCCGGCTAAAAGTTTAGGCAAAAAGAAACACTTATCTTTTGGAAAACTGACCATACGTTTTCGGAGAGGGTCTCCACAAGCAGGTAGCTGGCTTAGCGAGCTTTACTTGCCTTACTGGCCAATTAGAATTAGCTATTAAAGCTAAAAGGAACTTTAGTGAGGTGAAAATTAAGAGTTCTTGCTCAAATGCAACGAATGGTGAAAGCCCTATTAATGATTTTAATGGCATTGAGTAGGGAGAGCCAAGGAAGACAGGATTTTGCCTAAACTTTGAATTAGAAAATGAAAAAGCGAAAAGAAACGCTTCATTTATTTAACAATTCAAAGAAGTTTGAGGAAATTAACAATTATGTAATATAATTTTGACAAACATAGTTCATTTAAACTTTTTTAAGAAATGGGGTCGCAGACCTCCTCACATTAAACGATTGCTCCAGGCAATTGACAATTTATGAGGTTTCAAACCTTACATGTTTCTAAAATCTTTATAAGAAAATAAAAAGACAAGTGTAGTAATTAAAGTTTAAACATTTAAATGGAGTACAAAGAGTGTACTTTAAGAAATTCTTGAGAGAATGTTCTAGAGAAAGTGACAACTTCGAAAATAACAATAAGAAAAACATGAAGAATAAGATGGAAGTTCCTACGACTTCTTATATTTAAGCTGCATTACTTATGTGACAATTATACACAAGAGGGCAGGTCACTTACTGTGAAACCTGAAGAAAGTTAAAAGGAAGGTTCTAGACTTCCCAAGTTTGAGTAGGAATCACTAGCCAAATGGGACAGTTTCCATTTCGTGAAACCTGAACATGACTCGCTCAAGAGTTTAAAGAATTGTTTTCCCAGATTATAGGAAAGGAACAATGTGAATTTGAATCGTGTATCACACACTTAACAGAAATTAATTAATGTTAAACAAGCAAAATTGGAAGGGCACTTCGTGAGTGACACCTTATAGAAAAGTTACAATTTTATTAATATGGGTTGTTAGTAGAAGGTTGAGGAAAGATCATTGGGATATAGGATCAATGTTCATGGCCGTATTTGAGGTAAACGGACGATCGCGACGCGGTAGAAACGTGGAGCAAGCACTGGTTATCACTATAGTCTGTAAAGATGGATGCAAAGTTCACTATAGAAACACTAAAGTTTATGAGAAAGAAAGTTATTGCAATTATGAAAATAACTGATTGCACTATATAGGTGAGAGTCTATTTCTTGAGAAAGTTGTGAGTTACAATTAAATGTACCATAGAACATTCCAGCGGTTCCAGCGGTGGAAGAAAGTTAGCCATTGAGCTTTTAATTCAGAAATGAGATTCTTCAATTTTAAATAGTATTCTCACGAGTGAGAAAAAATACATGACGACAGGGCTTGTAGATCAAGTACAGAATCTGGAAGGTTCCAGAACGATCTTAATAGAAAAATGGGGTCAAGAAAATCCAACGGAGGAACTAGCTTGGTGAATTATAGACAGCGGGTATTGGGTAATATCCCACGTAGTGAGAGGATTTCTCATTTGAATAGCTTCAGAAAAGCTCTTTTTAGTAAGGTTAGCCTTATACGAGCAAAAGCTCAACATTGCAAATCCCACGAAGAATGATTTTTGCCCCAAAATAAATAATTTCACACTGTCTATAAAAGTATCGTTAAAAGCACGTGGAAGTTAAAACCATGAAGATGAGGTTAAAACTTTTAAGATGGTACTTATCTTGATTTCATGTTGAAGGCGAAGTTTCCTTCGATGACAACTACCTTGCCAACATGGCGTAGAAGAGATTGTGCCTCTTGGTTTGAGGAGACTAGCTCGAGAGGAGCTTTAACTGCCCGAGTCAACTGCCGATTGCGAAGTGAGACCTGCTCAACGGAGCACGGAGGGTCCAAGGAAGGGGAAAAGAGTGGGGGGTAGGAGACAAAAGGAGAACATATAAGCATTGCCAATGTTACAACAAAAAATGATCTTCTCTTGCTGAGCTGGTCTTCAAAGAGTTGATAACAGGCGATACTAGCGCAGCATGGTGAGTAAAAAAGTAGACGTAGTTCTCTTGCTCATGGAGATAATAGCTGGCGATGGCAGCAAAATCTGGTGGCCAGATGGAGAAGGAATTCCTCTTGCGCGAGGAAGAGTTGAAGAGCTTCAGAGATTCGCTGCTAGATGACGCTAGGTGAGTCACAGAGAATATATATCTAGAACAGACTCATGAAGACATAAGAGACAGGAACCAAAGAGAAAATAGAAGATCACTGTTGGTGTTTGACAAAGAGGAAGGAAAGAACATGCAAAGCATTCAAAATTGTAATCTCTCGTACCGTGTATTCCAAGAATACACCATACTGGGAGGAGTAAACACCAACAGAGAACAAATAAGCAGTTAGACATTTAAAGGAAGAGGAGCGATCAAAGACAGGGGTCTTGTAATCGAACCGTTAGTGGTCAAGACTCTGACCACCCTGACTCTCCCATCTCTTCCAGGATAACACTCGGTCACTCTACCGGAGGTCCAGACTAGAGGGGGAGAAACATCCCTAACCAAGACCAAGTCCCCCACTTTAATGTCGGGACTGGAAAGAAACCACTTCTGCCTCCGTTGCAAGGAAGTTAAATATTCCAAGTTCCATCTCTTCCAAAAAGAAATTACGGAGGGCTTCAAGTTTACGCCAAACGATAGGTAGATTAGAATCCCTGTAAGAATTGGGAAGAGGAGGAGGGGCAGAAAGAGAAGTGCCGATAAGGAAGTGACCAGGGGTGAGTGGAAGTAGATCATCAGGGTCATTGGAAAGCGGAGTTAAAGGGCGAGTGTTAACAACACCTTCAATCAAAACAGACAGTGAGTTGAATTCTTCATAAGTCAGAATTCGATTACCTAAGACTTTTCTTAAATGACGTTTAGTGAGCTTTACGCAAGATTCCCACCTACCACCGTGATGAGGAGCGTATGGAGGTATAAAGCGCCATTTGAAACCTTTTGAATAGGAAAAATTAGAAATTTGTTCCATGGCAGGAGAGGAAGTGAGAGCTTTCTTCCACAGGGAAGCTGCGCCCTGAAAAGTGGAAGCGTTATCAGAGAACATCTCTGAAGGAACACCACGCCTAGCGGTGAAGCGAGAGACAGCTGATAAAAAATAAGAAGTAGAAGCATTCGTTACTAGTTCCAAGTGGATTGCGCCGGTAACCATGCAAACAAAGAGAGAGACATAAAGCTTACCAAACAATTTGCGTTTAGCTTCAGGAGAATTTCGTTGATATTGGAACGGACCCATATAGTCCACACCAGTTAAAGCAAATGGGCGTATAGGAGAAGAGCGAAAAGAGGGCAGATCGCTCATTAATTGAGTTTTGATTTTAGGTTTCGCTTTGAAACAAGGAATGCACTTGTGGATTACAGAAGAAACTTCATGAATTCCATTTATAATCCAGTACTTTTCCCTTAAGAGTCAAAGCAGAGTGCGTGTGCCAACATGCAGATTACGATAATGAAAGTCACGTATAATTAAGGAAGTTACGTGATGTTTGGAAGGCAAAATAACGGGATGCTTTTTGTCCTCAGAGAGCAAAGATTGCGAGAGTCTTCCTCCTACCCTGAGTAACCCATGGTCATCAAGGAACGGGGCCAAAGCACGAAGACGACTGAATTTGGAATGATCCCTTTTAGAAGAAAGTAAAGACAATTCAGAAGAAAAGGCTTCTTGCTGTGTCAGTTGTAAAACCTTAATGGTAGCGAGAATCAGTTCATGATTGGTAAGGAGTGGTTTAGGGAGAAGAGGTTGGTCAACCACAAGATATTTCCATCTAAGGAGATAGGCGACAATTCGTAGTAATTTATGAAAGGAAGAATAGCGGGACAACGAGGGATGAGAAGCGTTGGAAACAAGACACGAAGCAATGGATAGAGGTACTTTAGCGTCAGGCAAGTTGGAGTTTGTAGCTGGGGGTTTAGAAGGCCATGAAGAAGAGTCTTCGATTAGCCACGAAGGCCCATGCCAGTACAATGGGGAAGCTGCCAATTGAGGGGGTAAACAACCACGAGAGATAATATCGGCTGGATTATCAGCACCGGGCACATGTCTCCATTGACATCCAGAAGAAAGAGTTTGAACTTTGGAAACTCTGTTTGCAACAAAAGTTTGCCAATGAGAGGGGTTCTTGGCGATCCACGAAAGGGTGATCATGGAATCGCTCCAGAGATAGATTTGCGAGAATTCGTCTTTTAATACTTCCCGTAACTTCTTAACAAGTTCGGCAGCCATGAGTACAGCGCACAATTCAAGCCTAGGCAAAGTAATAGCTTTAAGAGGATCAACTTTCGATTTGGCACAAACAAGGTTGGAAACTGAAGATCCATAGAATGAACCGTGATAAACTAAATATGCGCAGCAACCATAAGCTTTTTCGGAACTATCCGCGAACACATAGCCTCAAAAAACAAGTAAAAAGAAAATAATCTCATTCTTCTAAAAGTACAACATAACATGAAGGAAAAAGGGTGTATTAGAATGAGAGCTAATTAAATTCCTGGGAATTTCAATGAGGGAAAGATCCAACAAATTACTGCGAAACGAGAGCCAGCGATTAAGAAAAGAAAGAGGGACAGTGTCATCCCATTCACACTTAAGCGACCACAGCTCTTGCATGAAGAGTTTGGCTATAACGATGACTGGGGCAAGGAATTGAAGTGGATCAAAAATTTTTGCAATTTCAGAGAGAATTTGTCTTTTTGTATTAGGAAGCTCTTCTGCGAGCGAAACTTTATAGATAAGAGTGTCAGTGCTAGTGCACCAGTGAACTCCTAGAGTTTTTATAGATTCTGAGTTTCCACAAATTTCGACAGAAGAAGGATCTACGTCTTCAATGGGAAACTGAGAGAGAAACTCAGGGGAGTTGGAGTTCCACTTATGGAGTGGGAATCCTCCATTCCTTAACAATGCCTGAAGTTCTAAAGACACAAAAGAAGCTTCCTCTAAAGAGGGGAAGGACTGCAAGTAATCGTCAACATAAAATGATGTTGTTAGTGCTTCAGAGGCTTTGGGGTTAAATGAATGACCATCTTGTGAGGCTAGCAAGTGTAGGGATCGAATAGCAAGGAAAGCAGAAGGTTTCAAGCCATAAGTAACTGTTTTTAAGCGAAATACCTTGATGGGCTTACTGATTTCATCACGCCACAAGATTCTTTGAAGATCTCGTTGTTCCGGTTGATTTAACACTTGACGGTACATCTGTTTTATGTCGGCTATGACAGCTATGGGAAATAATCGAAAGTTTAAGAGTATAGCAGATAGATCTGATTGAATAGCAGGACCAGAATAAAGAGTGTCGTTAAGGCTGTTGCCATTAACGTCGGGTGATGAACCATTGAAAACAACTCGAATTTTATCTTTTACAAGAGGGTTTTTCCACACGGGATGATGATTTAAATAAACCGTTTCAATTGGGGGGTGTAATTCATCATCAGATTTGTTAACAACTTCCATATGATCTAAGCTTTCATACTCATCCATGAAATCAGTGTACTGTTGTTTAACAAGAGGTTCCTTCTTGAATTTGCTCTCGATAGCAAAGAGAGCTTTTCGAGCTTTAGGCTGAGAGTTGATAAGTTAAGGAGGATTATGCAATCTTGGCATTTGAACGACGAACCGGCCATCAGAAGAACGAGTGGTGGTGTTCAAAAAAAGTTGCTCACAGAATTCATTTTCTGAAGAGGTTACATTAGGAGAATCAACATTTTCAAGCCTCCAGAACTGTTCCAGGTCAGTATTGGAGAAGTAACATTGCGATGAGGGTTGAAGAGAATAATGGGGAAGTTGACCTGTGACGATCCATCCAAAATTAGTGTCTCTGGCGACCACGTTTGAGGATAACTTACGAACCTGTTTACGTAGGCAATTCCAGAAAACATTGGCACTAAAAAGTATGTCAATAGGGTTCTGCATATTGAACGAAGGATCGGCTAGCCTTAAATGCGAGGGAATGTTTAACCCTGAAATATCCACAGAGTGACTTGGAGTGTCTTCTCCAATGCTATTGAGAATTAGACAATTAAGTTTAAAGAAGTTGTTCCTATGACAAATATCTCTTATGGTTAGTTTTGAGAATTGTAAAGCTTGCGATTTTGAGCTGTTGATGCCCGACACATTGATAGAAGTGGGGTTTACGGGTAGGCCTAGTTTTCTAATCAAGGAATTAGACACAAAATCATGAGTTGCTGCTGAGTCTAGAAGACCGCGTGCACGGACCCAGTTGCCAAAGTTATCCTGAACTTCAATTTGGACAGTAGACAACAATACTTGAGCACTGCGAATGGACTTGGCATTCTGAATATACGATGACGCATTAGAACTGTTAGCACTATAATTTTTTGGAGAAGTAGATGCCGTCGATGACCTTGCCTGATCATGATGATGTAGCAAAGTATGGTGAGCCTTTTCACAATGGTAGCAAAGTCTTGTGGACTTACAATTAGAAGCAGAATGCGTGGGCGCTAGGCAGTTGAAACAATATTTGTTTTGAGCGACTAATTTTCGTCTGTCGTCGACTGACATTTCTTTAAAAGATTTGCAGAGGTATAGGGCATGGGGATCTTTACAAAGTATGCACTTTACAGGTTCGTTTAAACTTTTGCGAGGTTCGCTTTGCGTGTTTTAAACAATAGAGCTAGCAACACGACGTTCACTAGACCTAGTTGGGTAACCAGTAGTGTTTGATTTAAATTTGGATGAGCTGGACCCGGGTTTTTGGGTATTGGACGCTGAGCGTTCACTTTTAAGTTTGATGGACATTAATTCGAATTTGGAACTAGGAGATGAAGGTTCACTTTGATTAGCTAGAGCGGTTAAAAGTTGGCATCTGGCATTTATGAAAGTGACTAAATGCTCGTAAGAGTAGTCGTCATCTTTATAAAATTCAATTTCCCAAGCTTTGAGGGTAGCAGCATCAACTTTAGAGACTACTAAATGTATTAGGAAAGTATCCCAATGTTCAGTAGGTTGATCTAATTGGGACAAAGCTTTAACGTGGAGTTGGGTAGTGTCAACTAAAGTACGCAAACTAGTGACGTCATTGTGCTGTGACGCAGGTAGGTTAAATAGAGCCTTCATATGGCGTTGAATACGTAAACGTAAATTTCCATATCTTTCCTTTAATAAGTTAAAGGCAATGGGGTAATTTTCGGCACGTAGGGGAAGTGCTTCGACCAACTGCAAAGCTTGACCTCGAAAGATTGATCTCAAGTAATGAAACTTGTAAATAACTTGAATGCCTTCATTGTCATGAACAAGGGAGCCAAATAATTCATAGAAAGAATCCCAAGTGGATTCATCCCCAGAGAAATGGGGTAAATCAATTTTAGGTAAAGTTGGTTTGGGCCCTTGAGTACCCTCACGGAAAGAAGTTTGTGGTTCGTGAAGGGAACCAAGAACAGAAGCATCCTTTTTCTGCTCCTCTTCGAGTTGGCTTATTAAAGCAGAACCTATGCCTTCGTAATATTGGTTCTCTACTTCAACTCGATCTTCGGTTTGATTGAGCATGCAAGTTTCTATTTCAGTTTGAATGTTGCAGTAGTTTTCATAAGAACGTTCAAAATCCTTTACACGATGTTTCAACAAGTCTAATTGCGCTTCTGAGGGATCTAATTCTTTTATGTACCTTCTGAATCGGGTAATTTGCCCTTTATAGGATGCTCGTTGAGAAGTAAGTTTTTAATCCTTATCCTTATCAGTAGGAGCCATTTTAAAGAAAATAGATGAAAATGTAATTCACGAAACTGTGGAACCTTGGAAATGCTGTCAAGCTGGCAGCAGCGAGTGAGTAGAAAGAACGGGACACACCAAAGGAGACAGGAGCGGCCTCTATCCCCTTCACAGGCTTTGCAAGATGTAGTTATAGCTGAAAGATTCAAAGCAGATATTAATAATTTGCCAAGTATTGTCAAATGACAATTTTTTTTAAGAAAAAATGGAAAATGGACTCTCCCGGGTTTCGGCACCAATTTTTGGGTAGTTTATTGGCTGAGGAATAACCCAACCACCAAGGGAAGATGATTAAGAAAAGGAAGTAGATTTTGGATTGGAGAAAAAGGATAGAAAAATAGGAGGAGAGTCCCACAAAATTAATAAGTTTAACATTAAACACACTTAAAGGTGGTTGCCACCGAAAATCCGCTCTCGGATACCTAAAATGAGTAAGGACTTGGTCTAAGCTGACGAGAAACACAGATAGAACTTGGGCGGTTTGCAAGAGAGTGGCTTTCGTATAATCCCTCTCAAGCATATATAAAACTACTATGGGGAAGAGTGATGGTCTGGCAAGACTGAGAGTAACAAATTTACTGTATGTCTTCTCAAAGAAATTCGTTTTTGCAAAATAATTCGAAGAATGCCAATGATTTAACTCAGGTTTGGTATTTTCAATTTCCAAAATTATGGAGTTCCTGTAAAGGCGACCAAGTGTCTCTAAGAAGGAAAATGATAAAAGAGTGTACCTTATGGAGTCATTTTGGTAAATAAACCAATGGTTGCATTGGAAAATGGCTAAGCTTTCACTCAGCGAGGAGCCGGCTAAAAGTTTCGGCAAAAAGAAACAATTATCTTTTGGAAAACTGACCATACGTTTTCGGAGAGGGTCTCCACAAGCAGGTAGCTGGCTTAGCGAGCTTTACTTGCCTTACTGGCCAATTAGAATTAGCTATTAAAGCTAAAAGGAACTTTAGTGAGGTGAAAATTAAGAGTTCTTGCCCAAATGCAACGAATGGTGAAAGCCCTATTAATGATTTTAATGGCATTGAGTAGGGAGAGCCAAGGAAGACAGGATTTTGCCTAAACTTTGTATTAGAAAATGAAAAAGCGAAAAGAAACGCTTCATTTATTTAACAATTCAAAGAAGTTTGAGGAAATTAACAATTATGTAATATAATTTTGACAAACATAGTTCATTTAAACTTTTTTAAGAAATGGGGTCGCAGACCTCCTCACATTAAACGATTGCTCCAGGCAATTGACAATTTATGAGGTTTCAAACCTTAAATGTTTCTAAAATCTTTATAAGAAAATAAAATGACAAGTGTAGTAATTAAAGTTTAAACATTTAAATGGAGTACAAAGAGTGTACTTTAAGAAATTCTTGAGAGAATGTTCTAGAGAAAGTGACAACTTCGAAAATAACAATAAGAAAAACATGAAGAATGAGATG
This sequence comes from Meconema thalassinum, assembly GCA_946902985.2. NCBI lineage: Eukaryota > Metazoa > Arthropoda > Insecta > Orthoptera > Tettigoniidae > Meconema > Meconema thalassinum. Next base: position 102,963,358 of record OX336397.1, on the reverse strand, counting down.
GATGTTCCTACAACTTCTTATATTTAAGCTGCATTACTTATGTGACAATTATACACAAGAGGGCAGGTCACTTACTGTGAAACCTGAAGAAAGTTAAAAGGAAGGTTCTAGACTTCCCAAGTTTGAGTAGAAATCACTAGCCAAATGGGACAGTTTCCATTTCGTGAAACCTGAACATGACTCGCTCAAGAGTTTAAAGAATTGTTTTCCCAGATTATAGGAAAGGAACAATGTGAATTTGAATCGTGTATCACACACTTAACAGAAATTAATTAATGTTAAACAAGCAAAATTGGAAGGGCACTTCGTGAGTGACACCTTATAGAAAAGTTACAATTTTATTAATATGGGTTGTTAGTAGAAGGTTGAGGAAAGATCATTGGGATATAGGATCAATGTTCATGGCCGTATTTGAGGTAAACGGACGATCGCGACGCGGTAGAAACGTGGAGCAAGCACTGGTTATCACTATAGTCTGTAAAGATGGATGCAAAGTTCACTATAGAAACACTAAAGTTTATGAGAAAGAAAGTTATTGCAATTATGAAAATAACTGATTGCACTATATAGGTGAGAGTCTATTTCTTGAGAAAGTTGTGAGTTACAATTAAATGTACCATAGAACATTCCAGCGGTTCCAGCGGTGGAAGAAAGTTAGCCATTGAGCTTTTAATTCAGAAATTAGATTCTTCAATTTTAAATAGTATTCTCACGATTGAGAAAAAATACATGACGACAGGACTTGTAGATCAAGTACAGAATCTGGAAGGTTCCAGAACGATCTTAATAGAAAAATGGGGTCAAGAAAATCCAACGGAGGAACTAGCTTGGTGAATTATAGACAGCGGGTATTAGGTAATATCCCACGTAGTGAGAGGATTTCTCATTTGAATAGCTTCAGAAAAGCTCTTTTTTAGTAAGGTTAGCCTTATACGAGCAAAAGCTCAACATTGCAAATCCCACGAAGAATGATTTTTGCCCCAAAATAAATAATTTCACACTGTCTATAAAAGTATCGTTAAAAGCACGTGGAAGTTAAAACCATGAAGATGAGGTTAAAACTTTTAAGATGGTACTTATCTTGATTTCATGTTGAAGGCGAAGTTTCCTTTGATGACAACTACCTTGCCAACATGGTGTAGAAGAGAGTGTGCCTCTTGGTTTGAGGAGACTAGCTCGAGAGGAGCTTTAACTGACCGAGTCAACTGCCGATTGCGAAGTGAGACCTGCTCAACGGAGCACGGAGGGTCCAAGGAAGGGGAAAAGAGTGGGGGGTAGGAGACAAAATGAGAACATATAAGCATTGCCAATGTTACAACAAAAAATGATCTTCTCTTGCTGAGCTGGTCTTCAAAGAGTTGATAACAGGCGATACTAGCGCAGCATGGTGAGTAAAAAAGTAGACGTAGTTCTCTTGCTCATGGAGATAATAGCTGGCGATGGCAGCAAAATCTGGTGGCCAGATGGAGAAGGAATTCCTCTTGCGCGAGGAAGAGTTGAAGAGCTTCAGAGATTCGCTGCTAGATGACGCTAGGTGAGTCACAGAAAATATATATCTAGAACAGACTCATGAAGACATAAGAGACAGGAACCAAAGAGAAAATAGAAGATCACTGTTGGTGTTTGACAAAGAGGAAGGAAAGAACATGCAAAGCATTCAAAATTGTAATCTCTCGTACCGTGTATTCCAAGAATACACCATACCGGTACAGTATGTGAAAGTAACTAAGCTCATAATCCTCACCTAAAATATCGGTATATTTCCTTAGAGTTTTCTATTAAGTTAGAATAACTAGAAATATTATCTTAGGCTATGCCTACAGCTGCGAATTGCACTTATCTTACTCTGAATTATGGCTTGGTGGCACTGCACTGACACCTTATTCTTCAATAGGAAGATAATTAATCTCGTTAGTTTATTTCTATACTAGCCTATTATTTTAACATATCATACCAAGCGTTTAACAAAGGCAGTGTGAATAATACCATCTTTTATCTAGGCGTAGGCCTAATTTATATGCCAGCTTATGACGTGGTGGTTTCAATTTTATTGGAGAAGAAAGCGGGAAATACATTTGGCACAGCATCATCACTTAAAAATTTCCTTCCAGGCAATACGGGCTTGTAATCTAGAGGTAAGAAATAGGCTAAACATATTCTCATGTGGGCTGCTATGTGTGATTTCCTTTCAGCACGAATAATTTTGAAAAGCCACTATTTCCTTAAAATACGACCAATGACATGGATGTAAACGTTACATTGTAGTTGCCACATCTGTTTTTGCACTGGGGAACTGCACAATATTGAACCATTATTCTATAATGTATAAAACAACGAATATTTAAGCGTAATTCGTAACTACAACTCACACAAGATAGTCATGGCTGCCCACAAGATCGGTTTGAAAACAGAGTCACGTGATAGCGTGACGTCAGAGGGTGGTACTGTTCTAGTCGTCCATTAGGTACTTGATAGCTTCGCACATGAAGAATCCAACATGTCGGACTCATGATTTGAAAGGTGACAATGTAAAATATATCCGATCAACCATTGTAGTTATAATAGCAAACACAAAGACAAAATCGCCGACATGGAAAGTGCACCGTCCCATATCTTCGCGTAAATAAACTGGCGAATATGAGAAAAGAAATAGCACTGTACCTCAATATCCCCAACTCCAATTTCTACACAGGGCATTCTTTCATACGGCAGGCTGTAAAGAAACATATGGCATTGCCAAGCAGACACAGCGCATGAGTGATGCGTCGATCAGCGAGCTTGGAAAGCAAAGAGAGCAAACTCGGTGCTTGCACTTAGATCACTAGATTCAAGTGACTGAATCTCGTCAGATATTTATGAATATTTCTGTTTGAACATAAAATTAAATAGATTAAAGTTATAATTATCGTCGAACATAAACAGTCGTATGCAACTCGCCTATAATGGTAATTAAGACACTCGTATGGAAATTATGAAACTCGCTTACGGTCGTTTCATAAACATACTCGTGTCTTAATTATTGCCATTAAAGGCTCGTTGCATAATGTACTAATAATTGTGACTCTATTTTAAATGGTTTATCTCTAAATAATAAATACCAATTTCTAGCAAACCCGGCCGAAGCAGTCGGATTTTTTAAGAGCGTAAAAATCCCTCAGTATGCCTTCCTTCGGAGGGGAAGTAAAGCCGGCGGTCCCATGTCATAGATTTATGGCATGTTAAAGAACCTTCCACTAATTAAACCTGTGTGAAGCTAAATTGGATAGGTTAAGAATATAAACAACGCTCTTAGGTTTCTACGTTCGTTGACAAGAGCCGACTGCGGTGGCGTCTAGTAACTAAGTTCTGAACTTGGCCTTGTAGTCGTTGACGGTGGCTCTTGGCGGCAAAAGTAGGGACTATTTGAAAAATTCTAAGTTGCAGTCTGTACTTAAATTAAAAAACAGATAACACACACTAAGACAGTCATCACAATTAACACCGGTTATCAGACAGATTCTACACACACCCAAAGTACACAGGGCTACATAACCGCGTTGTCGCAGCCCCTAAACTTAAGAACTAACCAACCAATTTCAAGAGCTTCCCATTGGATTTAATGCATATATTATCATGTCTGTACTCTATTTGGAAGGAAGTGTGCTGCTTCAAATTCTCTGTACCTGCTGAACTTTCACGGCTACTGGTTTTGAGCTCAAAGCTTGTGGGGATAAAACTAAACACTCACATAAATACACGAGCTATAGTACAGTATATGAAGAGAGGATTAGTCACTAATCGCTTTAGCTCTGCAACAAAGCGAATGGAAATATTCGTTTTTATCATTGGTTTTACATTATAAATCTGGCGATTAGCCTGCAACGCCGCTACCATTAATTTATGATCAGGGAACTAACACCAAAATGAGTATGCAGATTATATTCACCTATTGTGTGTTTGAGTTTTCAATCAATAGATATGTATGATGCAGCTCCTCATATCTCTCTGTCCTGAGCTAATCGTTTCATCTCTACGTAGCTCTAGCCTTGATCTACCCCTAGAACACTTGTCCTCGACCCTTCTTCCATAACTGAATTTGCTATCTCTTCTGTTCATTAGCAGTCGACATAAATATCTCTCCTTCCCTACTCGTCCTAATACCTCTGCATACCCATCTGATCTTAATCATTCTCTTGACCGTCTTGTAGTGTAGCAAATTGGACTCTTGACTGAGGTCCTAGTTCGATTTCCGGCTCTGCCAAGAAATGTAATATGGTATAAGAGCTCGATTGATTGTTACAATGCGAGACAAACATAGACAGAAATGCGGGAAAATCCCGTGGAGGGAATATATCCCAGGTGGCCCATTTGCGCCGTGCAATCTACTTATAAGTGTCCCGCATGTACGGGTGATGAACGGGAGGTCTAATAACTGAATTGCTAAGGGGTAACCTAACATGCGAGCCGGTTACGTCAGATTGCCAAGAGATAACAACGCTGCATGTTCCTCAGTACTCCCGTCTAATGCGCCCTATAGCGGTATGAGGCCTCGCTGGCGAGCGTAGATGGCAGACATCTATCTGAAAACACCAGTGCTTACCGTCTACGAGCTTCAACGGCATTACGACCAGCTTCTCCATAGATTAGTGTAGCCTAATATCCGCGTACTCATCGATGCTGAATACACCAGTCATGGTCAATATGTTGCCAGCAACTGTCATGTTGTTGTACCACATATGAGTCTATTACGCTCTCAAATGCGAGGCTCCAAAAGGCAATGGGGTGTATTAGACGGGTAGTGCTGAGGAACATGCAGCTAGCGGCCGTCCGGTTATTATTCCTTCGTATTCTGACGAAATCGGCCTGCGTTCAGTGTGACCCCTGTGGAAATCAGTAAACAGACATCCCATAGAGCATTAATGTATGCGGGACACCTAGAACTGGATTGCACGGGGCAATCGGGCCACCTGGTATAGTAAGGCAGCAGCCTGCACAAGGAAATTCCGTCCAGTTCAGTGTAGCCAGTGGATGGGGTAGCAGTTGCACGGGAACAAATCCCTCACCCATCAAACAAAGTTATATTCAATTCCAACCTGACCATTCATTAACAATCACAGATATCACACTCATCATCAGTTTTCTGCCCTATCCCCCAGGGGTTCACAACTAGTGGGACGTGAGTTGGCGACCAAGGGGCCCCAGCTGAGTTCGACATTAATTCCACTTACATGTGCCGGGCTCCTCTCTGACTTCACCCGTGTGGGGTCACGTTCGGTTGTTTGCAGACGATTGTTCTCTTGGATGGCACATCCACACATAAAATATTCTGAAACCTTTCAAGAGATACATCTCTTGTTAGTGTAAAACAAAGTCCCCGATTCTTGGATGTCACAGGTAATCTCGAGAACCACTGGATGGATTTTGATGTGGTTTTCACCATTCTGTAAAGGATATATCGAGGAAGGTTTCTGTAGAAAATAATTTATTAATGATTAAAAAAAGCCAAGCAGTAACGATTTCAGTGAAAAGTCAAAAAAAAACCTGGCGTCCGTGCGCTTTTTAAGCTAACGCTGGGCAAACCGTTAAAAATATCAATATACTATGAGTGTAAGAATTGTTCAGCCTGAAAAGTTCTACAAAAAAGGCCTGGAGGACATATCTCTATCTTCAATACATAGCCCACTATAAGCGTTTTCATTTCTTCCAACAATCTCCATTCAATTAGCGGCAGATGACGTCGTAGTTCCGCCCCTTTATACAACAATAACTAACTCCATTCAATTACTGAGGCGACAGTTTATGACCTAGCTATGGGCGAGACTATCACCACATTTACAGCCTAGCTAGCGGGCGAGCCTATTACCCCAGACATTGTCGAGTCGTGTTGAGTAAAGACTTCAGAGAAGAGTGGTTGTGTTTGGAGTTTCCCTGGAAGTGTAACTCGGCTTTTCTTAGTTTTGCCTGTGAACTTTTCGTTCCGCAAAATACACAGTCAAGTTAAGATTGGACGAAAGGGGGAATCTTAAATTACGTCTGACAAGAATTCGTTGCACATGCGCTTCCATGATAATATAATTAATAGTCCAGTCAGTGATTTTAACCCATCATTCCGAGACGTAAAACGGGTATAGGTCGAAGTTCATTGACATCGAAATAAATGCGCTTATCACGTAATGCATTCATAACAGATCCCAGGCGAAGCCGGGGTGGGTTGCTAGTGATTTTGCAAAAGCTACTCAGATTATTGTTTATACAGTAGATACATACTTTACTAAATCCTGCACCTAAAGTGGTTATCTGAGCAGCCTCTAGATATTCCATAATTTCAGATAGGTCTCAGTATCAGATCCTTCAACACATTAGCCTATTAGTAGACACACAATATTTCCTGTTGTGTTTCTAGATTGTTATCATCTTGTTCTTTTCCGCATATTATTTTACAATTCTACAGTAGTTTATGTCATGTATCACAGCTTTTAGTGCCGGGAGTGTCTGAGGACATGGCTACTGTACGTAAGATTTGCCACCCACGGCGTTTACAGGAAGATTTGGACCTGAAGAACTGCTCTGAAAGGACTCGCCCATTACGCCAAAGACCTGTAAATTTTGTCAACAACGCCATATGTGCATCTATATAAATGAATGTAACGTAATAGTTTGTCTGTCTGTGCGTATGTCACCTATGCGTTTATATACCGTGCATCCGATTGCGATGAAACTTGGGTGAGACGTTGAGTACACACTAAGGAAGGCTTCTGGCTCAGTAACAGGCGCGGATTCAAGGGGAGGGTCACGGGGGCATGACCCCCCCCCCCAAACGGAGACCTAATTTTTTGCAAACAAAAAAACCAAAACACAATAACCAGACAAATAAAAACTTAACGGATTTTAACTGAAAAACAGTTTTTTTTTCATTTTATTCAATACTGAAAATATCTTTATTGCAATTATTATGTTCTGTTACAACTGTATATATTTAAAAACTTCATACCTGTTAAATAAAAACAATTATTTATATAACAAATCAATTCGTCTTTTTTGTTTAGTAAATCTTGTGATTACCGAATCGATGTTTATAGTGATGTCACGATGAATGTGCAGTAATGCAAGTCCGGTGAGCCTGTCTTCAGCCATGGTTGCTCTTAGCCAAGTTTTGAGGCGACGGAGAGTTGAAAAACTTCTTTCTGCAGTGGCTACACTCACAGGAAGTGTGATGAGGATACGTAACAGTTTATTGATGGATGGATAAATATCCTCGTCACACTCATCACAAATGACAACAATCGAATCTGGGATCTTGCCGCCATTATCAAAAATGCGCTCCCATTTTGCGACCCACAATTCGTACTCGGCAACAACTGTTGAAATGGGAGAATCCAAAAGCTTCTGCCCGCTAATTGTTGTGCCGAGTATATAAAAAAATACATTTTTTGTTTGTCATATATATATGCTGCTCAAAAAAATTAAAGCACCACTTTTTTCAAAGGGCACCAAATTTTGAAATGTTGACCCCACAAGCTCCAAATCTCATTATGACGTTTGTCCTGACGCCTACCAAGCATATGCTTCAGCACAACTCCCCAACTTGAGTAGTTTCGGGGTAGCGCCCCCCAAACCAGCCCATTTTCGAAAACCGCAAATTGAAGTTTGCGAAAAACGCTGTAGGACTTGTCGCTGGTTGCCAAAGCAGTCGAAAATGAATGAGTCGTGCTCTTAAAGGTTCCACAAACACGTTGAAATCGTTACATTTGAGGTTTGGACATTTTCAACTCCCTTCATCATCCCCTAAACATGGACTACCATTGGGGGCGTCTGAGAAGGTACCGGGTGTGTTTAACCACCTGAAAACATGCACACCGTCCTCTGTTGCTAATTGCAGTAAGTTTTTAAGGCCTCCGGCAATGTTCACCCCTCCTAACACCCTCAACTGGCATGGGACAAAACCACCCCGTCTCGGTTCACCCCTAAGGAAGGTTTTAATCGAGATGTTTATCAGTGCTCCTAATAGGGGGGTCTTCCCCTAACGTTTCTAAACAGGAGATGTGTCTGTGTTATCACCCCTTCCCCTGCTACCCCCTTTTGTATGATTTTTCGAATCAGGCCCTTTTTAAGGGCTGAAAAGTGGTCTTAATCACTAAAAGGGCTGTAAAGGTCCTTAGAAGTAGTGGTGACACGAATTCAACCCCTTCCGATCGTTGATTGACATAACATCCCCCAAACTTGACATTTTTGCACCCTGAACACTCCCTGTCTGAACGCGTGACGCGTCATGGCAGAGTTTTCAGAGTTGGATGAAAATGAAGCTTATGGCCTGCAATCGAGCTCAAAAGAGCAGGTTGGATGGGAATTTATCGGTAAGGTGGCAAACGAGACCAAAAAGTTTTCAAACAAGTTAACAGCCTCTAATAAGTACGCCCATGCTTAGGCAATGAATGCCATTTTGTTGCTTGGCCAGCTATCGATTGAAGTAGGCTAACCCATAGCCGATCATAGGCAACTCGCACGCACGGACGTGTTGTGGGTTGCCTGTGCATGGGCGTACTTACTAGGGGCTGTTAACTTTTTTGAAAACTTTTTGGTCTCGTTTGCCACCTTACCGATAAATTCCCATCCAACTTACTGTTTTGGGCTCGATTTCAGGCCATAAGCTTCATTTTCACCCAACTCAGAAAACTCTGCCAAGACGCGTTACGCGGTTTTGTTCAGGGAGCAAAAATGTCAAGTTTGGGGGATGGAATTTCAATCAACGATCGGAAGGGGTTGATTTCGTGTCACCACTACTTCTAAGGACCTCTACAGCCCTTTCAGCGATTAAGACCTCGTTTCAGCCCTTATAAAGGGCCTGATTCGAAAAATCATACAAAAGGGGGTAGCAGGGGAAGGGGTGGTGACACAGGCACAGCTCCTTTTTGGAAACACTGATAAACATCTCGATTAAAACCTTCCTTAGGGGTGAACCGAGACGGGGTGGTTTTGTCCCATGCCAGTTGAGGGTGTTAGGAGGGGTGAACATTTCCGGACTTAAGAACTTACTGCAATCAGCAACTGGGGACGGTGTGCATGTTTTCAGGTGGTTAAACACACCCGGTACCTTCTCGACGCCCCAATGGTAGTCCATGTTTGGGGATGATGAAGGGGGTTGAAAATGCCTAAACGTCAAATCTAACGATTTCAACGTGTTTGTGGATCCTTTAAGAGCAAGACTCATTTGAAAATGGGCTGGTTTTGGGGGCGCTACCCCGAAACTACTCAAGTTGGGGTGTTGTGCTGAAGCATATGCTTGGTAGGCGTCAGGACAAACGTCATAATGAGATTTGGAGCTTGTGCGGTCAACTTTTCAAAATTTGGTGGCCTTTGAAAAAAGTGGTGCTTTAATTTTTTTGAGCAGTTTATATACACGGATAGGAATTCGGGGCTCTTTACGCACCAAAAATTTTGCCGACGTCCAAACTGCAAGCTTGTTTGGCAATTTAAGCTGTGACTTTCTCCCTTTGTCGGTACCAACTCGACTTGCCGAAACTGTTACCTACCTTGATACTTTTCTCGAAGCTCGATGTAAAAGTCGCAAAACACGCCGTTGCAATTTGTACGAATATTTTAGGTGCGCTAAACGCATAAAATTTCTATCCATGTAGCTTGCAAAAAAATTGGTCTGGTTTTGTACGTTTGGTTATTTAGCGATTTTTGTTGCGTTTTTAGTGATACAATTTCTCTTAACAATTTCTATTCGCTGACCCCCTCCAAACCCAAACTCTAGATCCGCGCCTGCGTAGTAAATCCATTTTACAAGAGGTAGCGCGTGCGTAGATTCAACAAATGAGCGACGACGAGCGGAGCGTTTCAACAAAGTCCCGTATGCGTTCATAAACCATTCATCCGATTGCGATGTAACTTTGGTGATTCGTTGAGTACACTCTAGGGATGACTTCAGGCTTACTAAATCTATTTTACAATAGGTAGCGCAGTAATAGATTCAACAAATGAGTGACGGCGTGCGAATCGCTTGAAAAGAATCCCTTATACGCTCATATACCATTCATCCGATTGTGATGAAACTTCGGTGAATCGTTGAGTACACTCTAGGGGAGGTTTTCAACTTAGTGAATCTATTTTACATTAGGTAATGCAGAAATAGATCCAACAAATGAGTGACGGCGCGAATAGTTTAAACAAACTCCCGTACGCGTTCATATGCCATTCATCCGATTGCGATGAAACTTTGATGAGTTGTTATACACACTCCTGGGAAGGTTTTCGATTTAGTATATCCATTTTACAATAGTTAGCGCACGAGTAGATGCAACAATTGAGTGACGACGCGCGAAGCGTTTCAACAAAACCCCGTATGTGTTCATATACCATTCATCGATTGCGATGAAGCTTAGATGAGTTATTGTGTTCACTTACGTGAAGGTTTCTAACTTAGTAAATCAATTTCACAGTAGGTAGCGCACGAATAGATTCAACAATGAGTGACAGCGCACGAATCGTTTAAAGAAAATCTCGTGTTCGTGAATATGCCATTTATACGATTGCGATGAAACTTTGGTGAGTTGTTGTGCACGCTCCCACGAATGTTTCTAAATTAGTGATTCCATTTTACGATAGTTCCGAGGCAGTTAGTGGAAATTGAAAAGAATATTGTGTATCTTAAAGCACTTAAAGAAACAAAATTACAACACAAACACTTTCTTAGATTGGCATTGCAACGCATGCCGGGTACAGCTTGTAAGTAAATAAATATTAATAATGGAAACGACATGAGTCGTCCAGTTGCAAAACTCGTTTAATCCACTTGTGAATAAGATTCATTTTCATGGGAAAAGTTTCTCTGGACTTTGCCTTACGTATCTTTTGTGTTTGTTGTTTTGTACTTTATGCCTTGTGTTTTTGGTTTTTTTATTGATTTTTTATTTGTTTTCTGCTTTTGCTTTTTTGAATTTCGCTTTTTGCTTTATGTTTCTTGTTTTTTCTGCTTTTTCTTTTGTTTAAAAATTTTGCTTTTTGCTTCGTCTTTTTTGTTTTGGTTTTGTGTTCGTTTTCTGCTTTTGCTGTGTTTGAATTTTGCTTTGTGTTTCTCTTTTCCTTTTCTGCTTTTGCTTTTGTGTTTGAATTTTGCTTTGTGTTTCTCTTTTCTTTTTCTGCTTTTGCTTTTGTGTTTGAATTTTGCTTTTTGCTTCGTCTTTTTTGTTTTGGTTTTGTGTTTGTTTTCTGCTTTTGCTGTTTTTGTTTTTGCTTTGTGTTTCTTTTTTGTTTTTGTTTTCTGATTTTGCTTCTGTGTTTTAATTTTACTTTTTGCTTCGTGTTTTATGTTTTTGGTATTGTGTCTGTTTTCTGGTAAATCTAAATAAAACAAAACAAAAAATAAAAATAAAACAAAATAAACAAAACAAAATAAAACAAATAACGAAATAAAACAAAAAACAAAACAAAAATAGAACAAAACAATCTAAAACAAAAGAAAAAGAAAAAATTAAACTAAACAAAATAAAATAAAGTTAAATAAAATAAAATAATTAAATAAATTATGTTACGGCATGATCCTTATTCACAAGTGGATTAACGAGTTTTGGAACTGGACGACACACATACCAATTAACTAGAAGTTGCTGTGAGAAGAAATCAATAGATCCATTAGACCTAGCGCCAAGATACGACATTTCTGCACAGTAATACGACATAATAGCTGTTTACATACACTAGGCCTATTCATAATCCAAATGAATGCTCTTTAGTCGGTCAACATGTCTGAACCCAATTGTATTGGGTGTTTCCCAAAATCTTTTTTAAAAAATTACATAAAATTTGGTAGAGTGACAAAGGTGAAATGCATTGGGGAGATAAACTATACCCTATTGTTGGAATAGCCCCACCCAACATCCGGAGGGCCACTCCTGCGGACACAGAGAGAACAAAGCAGGAGAATGATCATCGACATCCACTATATGGGCACCAGGCAGCAAGGTCTCGCCTCAGATCCCGCAAGAGTTTCCTTGCTAGGACTACGCCGCTGGAGAGAACACCAGAGACAACTCGTCTTAGCAGATGGAGGAGCTCACTGGCCACAGACATAACACCAAAGGAAGAACTGGCTCCGGGCGCCGACCTACATTATCCTGTGTGGAGGTCCCTCAACCGCTTAAGAGTTGGTGTCCTTCGAAGTAGACTAACCTACAAAAATGGGGGATCCTTCCAGCAGACGCAGACACCTCTTGTCAATGTGGAGCTGAACAAGACCCAAGCCACCTACTTATCCGCCCCCTCCTGGACAACCCATGTACAATGGAAGATGTTTTTAGAGGAAGTAACAAGGCCACCGCAGCTGCAGTTTTTTTTTTGCAAATGTTGACCGGACACGGAAATGATGAATGATTGGTGAGATCTAGGATACCTTTGCAATCAAAACTGGTGTCAGACAAGGTGATGGACTGTCTCCAATCCGTTTCAACTGTGTCTTGAAACAGGTCGTTCAAGAATGGAGGATGACGCTAAGTCGAGAAGGAGGGAATGAAGAATGGTTCAGATTAGGGCCCAAACTGAAAGGGGTGTACGTTGATTATCTGTCTTTTGCAGATGGCCTAGCTATTCTTATAACAATATTAAGTCAGCTTGACTTCGGTGGCGTAGGCTAGTCGGTAGCATGCCGAAGATCGCGGCTTCAAACCCAGCCGAAGTCATCGGATTTTTTAAGATCGTTAAAATCCTTCAGTATGCCTCCCTTCGGAGGGGAAGAAAAGCTGGTGGTCCCATGTCATAGATTTATGGCATGTACAAAATTCTTCCACAGACTAAACTTGTGTTTAGTCTGTGGAAACTTGTGTAGGAAGCCTCCGTGGCTTAGGCGGCAGCACGCCGGCCTCTCACCGCTGGGTCCGTGGTTCAAATCCCGGTCACTCCATGTGAGATCTGAGCTGGCAAAACAGAGACGGACAGGTTTTTCTCCGGGTACTCCGGTTTTCCCTGTCAACATTTCATTCAGCAACACTCTCCACTATCATTTCATTTCATCTGTCATTCATTTAATCATTGCCCCTGAGGAGTGCGTCAGGCCTCGGCAGCCGGCACAGTTCATATCCTCGACACGAAATAGGGGCTTCATTCATTCCATTCCTGACCCGGTCAGAGACTGGAAGCAGACTGTGGATTTTCATTTTCACTAAACTTGTGTGAAGCTAAATTTCTAGGTTAGATTTCGTTAAAACGCTCTATCAAAGTTCCAACGTTCACCACTAGGTATCATTGATATCTGGTAGCGAAAGTTGGAACAACTTGAAATAGAACGGAACTTGTAGCTCTCCCTATGGGTGTCCGCTTTAAGCAGCTACAGCCTCTGGCGAACCGACCATATACTCGGACACTCCCAGTACTAAAGCCATACGATAAATAAATAAATAAATAATTTAGATAGGTACTTTATAGGTGAATCTGGCCACTCGCTACGATTTCAGAACATTATTCTGAAAAGGTACTTGTTCCACAATTGCATATCAAGCACCAAATCACGAAGTACCTCACGGATTAGGAGCAGTCTCATTAAGAAACCGTTTCTCACCCTAGGGTGTAATATCGCACGTTTCCGGCAGTCAAACTTAGCTCTGAGATTGATTACTCTCCTCCTTTGATGTCAAACAAGACAAGACGAGAATTGTTCATTATTAACCTCCTTCATTACTACACAACTTGGTAGAAAACACAACCCTAATATCCTTGAATTACTATGCTACTATGACGTAAGGATATTTGAGATGCTTTTGCAGTCGGTCAACACTTTAGCAATGGGTGTAATCCCATAAACCTGAAGAAATTATGAGATTAGTAAGTAGCCCCTAAAGGAAGTAGGAAACTTCTGTTACTTTGGAAGCAATATAACCAGTGATGAACGAAGGAAAGAGGATATAAGAAGTAGGTTAGCTCAGAAAAGAAATCTGTTGAAAAAAAATATTCAGTACCTGATCACATTATTATAATCAAGTACTGGTACACGTTTCTGGTGGTGTTCTGCTTTTCTCTATCCTCTGATATCCTAAATCGGGATATTTCTTATTATTTTCTTGATCCATCCCATAGATATTTGATACTGTACCTACCTATTTGTTGGTATATTTATGTATGTAATGGATCGTTGCTAGTTGCACGAAACCAAAGGCTCTTCTTTTCCAGGGCGAATGAATTGTTAATTTTCCCATCATAATGAAGATTATGTCGAATGCACAAATATCAAAGACTAGTATAAATGATAGGATTTCTAGCAAAGAGCAACCACAAATTCAGTCTTATGTTATCAAACACCTACAACAGCAACGGACTCACTGAAACAGGCCGTATATAATCGCTCACCAAAACCAACTGAGTAACTCAAAGCGCACAAAAAATGCCACAAAAAAAACGTGGAAGTGAGTTAATCATCTTTCTTTAAGAAAAATCTCTTATATAGGCATGGAAGAAGCAAAGTTAATAACATATAAATACTTCTTTTTCTTTCTCTCCTCTAGTCTTGCGCATAATAGTTCGCGGCTGGGAGCGATCAGTTTGGTTCGCAGCTCCTTAGCGAACTAGTTCGCTCTTTTAGTTCGTTAGCTCCCATCTCGAAGACAGATCGTTCGCTCGCCTTGCTACTGCCACTGCACGTGCTCTTTGTTTGTTATCATAGCAGTCTGTCACCACTCATTACTCGTCACCACTGATTGCTCATTCACATTGCTCTTGTTTCAAGCAATACTGTAGGCTACTGTAACAGTTACTATGCTCGCTGCACGTGCAGTTCGTGTATTAGATATTGACATATTGCGTGTGTAGTAATGTGGTTTACATTTTGATATTCGAAGATAAAAAAATAAAAATATATGAGTATTGAAACATTAGTGAAATTCCTTATTCCTTCCTTATTTCCTTTTATTCCTTGTAGGAACATAGGGTAGCTACAAAGTTCTTCCAACTCACTCTATTGTTGTCCTTCGTTTTAATTATGGTCCATGTCTTTACTTCTGAGACAACTTCTCTTTCTATTGTTTATAAAGCCAAAAGTCGTCATTTGTTTATCATTAGTGAAATGCCGGTACCGTACCTAAAAGAATAAGAGTATGGACGTTGTGTTCGTAGAAGCATACACTTACTATTCTCTTTATTTTTTTCTCGCGTGGGGCCGATAACCTAGATGTTAGGGCCCTTAAAACAACAATTATCATCATCATTTTTCGCGTATATCGGCGCGTCACCTTTCGATTCCATTTCCTACTTGTCACTCCCGCAATTTTCGTTTCATTTCTTACTTGCTTCGTGATATTCATTATTTGGCTGCTCTGAAACTGGCCAGATTATTATGATCATTTTTTTGATTTTTTGTATTTATACGGATACCTTGGACCCTAAGGCTAACTAATGAAGAGGTTCTTTGTGAACCATCGTCATAATGTTCATTTCCTAAAAACAGGTAAAAGTAGTTGTATCACCATGTATCGAGAAAAATAGATATCAACCAGTTCATTAAAATGGTAATGTAAATCCAGTTCGCCGATTTTCTAAATAATTGGACATATTTTCAAATAATCCAAAATGACTAAGTTAAGTAAAACTGTGGAATTATCCCCACATCTAAATCAGTTAACTATCAGTAACTTCAATTTAAGAACCGCCACTGTGTTACATTACAAATATAAGGTAGTTATTACCTATTAGCGTGTGTTATACTGTTATTATTATAAACCAACATTGAACAATCGCCGCGCCAAAACTTGACAATCTTGCCACTGATACACTCAATCAACTGAACTGACTGAACGAAACAAAGCGCATGTGATTGTGCAATGAGTGATGACGTGACGAGCTGACGAGCTACGACGGACCCGCGCTCTCGCGCTGTTACAAGTCGGTCAGCGGAAAAAGAGCGAACGAACTATAATAACAAGCGAGGTATCTGGGAACTAGTTCGGTAGTTCCTCTGTGGGATCCGCTCTTCCGAACTAGTTCGTTCGCGAAATACACAAGACTATTATCCTCAACCTGGCGGTTGGTGGATAGCATGAATGTCTTCGTCCAAAGGTCTTCTATCCTGAGCCCGCTGTTTGATCAGGTGGTACGGGCATCTTCATCCTATGTCATCAAAGAACTCTGCTCTTGGTCGTCCTCTTCCTGCTTTGCCTTCCATTTTCCCTTAAAGCAGTGTGATGCACCATGGTGAATGCCGGAGTAGAATTCTTAATGCTAATTCATCAGATGGCTGAAAGTGAGTGATGGTCTCTTAAACCATTTTATAGTAATTAACGCTTACTTTTGATGAAGAAATTATTTCTTATTTTTTTATTGTTTCTGTCAGATTGATGATTTCCTCTGCTCTTCTTAGAACCTTAGTTAGCCTTAGGGTTCATGGTATCCGTATAAATACAAGAATCAAAAAATGATCATAATAATCTGGCCACATACTGTAGATTTAAGTAGATTTTCGAAAGCAGTTGACTGGAGAGTGGTGCTCTAAGAAAGTGAAACTTGGACTATTGGTACAGCAGAAAAGACGAGAGTAGCAGCATTTGAAATGTGGTGTTTCCAAGAAGCAAAAGTCTCCTACTTCCTTTAGCTATTCACCTGCCAATTTGACGTCGGGATTTTTTCGACTGCATTGCATTATTAGTCTATTTTCTATTTTTGAAAAAAAATAGGCTTATGAGATCACCTTTTGTCCATGTGTGCGTGTGTGTGGTATGTGTGTGTGTGTGTATCCCCCTAATAACTTCTAAACAGCTGGAGCGATTTCAATGAAACTCGGTGAGGTCATAGTACTATTTTGGTTGACCCCGACCGTGCCCTTCAAATTTTATTACGTCTCACCAATCCAATATGGCGGCTGTGCGAAATATTTCACCAGCTATACATATCTCCAAAACTAACACTGATATCACCTTCAAATTTTATACGGTGATAAAGGGCACTACTAGAAGTTTACCTACGAGTCTTTCAAAAACCTGTTAACTACAAAACGAACATCGCGGGGGACAAAGTTGAAACTTTTAAATAAACTTTTCTCGCGATTTAACCACACAAACGCAATGAAACATGGTACATCAAATGTTTAAACAAATTGCAATGCACTGGCATTTAACTTAGTTCAATTGGTTATATAACCACAAGATGGCTGCTGTGTGAAATATTTCACCGGCATTCTATAACTCCGAAACTATTACTGATATCACCCTGAAATTTAGTACGCTGATAAAGAGTGCTACTAGACTTTCAAAAGCCTGTAAAATACAAAACGAACATGGCAGCCTACCGAAGATGGGACATTTCAATAGACGTTTCTCGCGATTTAACCATCTGAGCGCAGTGAAACATGGCACAGTAAATGTTTTTACACATTGTAATGCACTGTCATCTAAAGTAGTTCAGTTGTTCACATAACCTCAAGATGCCGGCTGTGGGCATTTTTTAAATCAAATTTTGATTTCTCGTGTATTAATAATGCGTTCGAAATGAAAACCTACGCAAAAATCGTCAACTAACAGTACATAACACTATGGCATACGTATATATGAAACTAAAATGGGGACCAATTAAGATATTTGGACGGTTCTCAATATCTACAAATATTTTACAGAAATCAAACTGAAATGATGTATGTTGATAGAGGCTATGAGCATATGTTCACCAATCGGACTTTCAATAACCTGGTGAGCAAAAATCCAACATGGCGGTGACGCGAAATATAAATGTTTAAATGGATGATTCTCGCAATATAACCATCCGACCGCGCGCAGTAAAACTTGGTATGGTAAATGCATATACAAGTTTCAATCCATTGGCATCTAATTTATTTCATTGTTATCATAACCACAAGAAGGCAGTTCTGCGGAATTTAAAAATCTGATTTTCATTTCTTGTGGAAGTTTGAATACTACACCTACACAAAAATCTTCATGTAATTATACATAACTCTAAGACCTACATATACAAAAATCCAACAAGGCGACCTTCCCAAATATTTAGACGGTCCTGTATCTACGAATGTATAACAGCAATCAAACTGAAATTTTGTATATTGATAGAGGAAATTAACATAAGTAGGATATATGAAAATAGGCTGTGTAGATATTCACGGAACTACTTATTTTTATATTTGTTGTTGTTGTTTGAGTCTTCAGTCTTTTGACTGGTTTGATGCAGCTCTCCATGCCTCCCTGTCCTGAGCTAATCGTTTCATCTCTACATAGTTCCGACACCCTACATCGGAGGCAATCTGTTTAACATATTCTAACCTTGGTCTACCCCTACAGTTTTTGTCCTCGACCCTTCCTTCCATAACTAAGCTTGCTATTCCTGGGTGTCTTAGTATGTGTCCTACCAACCTATCTCTTCTCTTCATTAGCAGTCTCCAGAAACATCTCTCCTCTCCCACTCGTCTTAATACCTCTTTGTTTGTAACCCTATCTACCCATCTGATCTTCATCATTCTCCTGTAACACCACATTTCAAATGCTTCAATTCTCCTCTTTTCTGCTGCACCAATAGTCCAAGTTTCACTTCCATAGAGCGCCACGCTCCAGACAAAGGCTTTCAAAAATGACTTCCTAATACCTAAATCTATATTCGATGTCAGCAGATTCCTTTTTTGTAGAAATGCTTTCTTTGCCTGAGCCAACCTACTTTTAATATCCTCTTTGCTTCGTCCATCACTGGTTATTCTGCTTCCTAAGTAACAGAAGTCTCCTACTTCCTTCAGCTTTTCACCAGACAATTTGATCTCCATAGAGGTTTCTGATTTATTTCGGCTGCATTCCAGTATTTTTGTTTTACATTTATTAATTTTCATCATGAATTCTTTCTGTAAGACGGAGTCCATACCATTCAAAAACTCATTCAAATCCTCAGGCTTGTCGGCCAAGATGACTATGTCATCAGCAAATCTCAGAGTTGAAATTATTTCTCCTTGAATCTTCACCCCCACTTTAAATTTTTCCCTAATTTCCTTCATTGCTTGTTCAATGTAAAGATTGAAAAGTATGGGTGATAAGTTGCAGCCTTGCCTTACACCTTTCTGAATACCAGCTTCTCTCTCATGTCTTTCAACTCGAATGACTGCTGTCTGGTTTCTGTACAGATTGTATATCACCCTCCTATCCCTGTACTTTATTCCAATTGATTTCAAAATGTCAAACAATTTAGTCCAATCAACGTTATCAAAAGCCTTTTCTAAGTCTACAAAAGCCATGAACGTTCTCTTATCTTTCCTTATTCTACCTTCTAAAATCAGCCTAAGACTTAGTACAGCTTCCCTTGTTCCTACATTTCTCCTGAAACCAAACTGGTCTTCACCCAACTCCGTTTCTATCTGGCTTTCAATCCTCTTGTAAATTATTCTAGACAGGATCTTTGAAGCATGAGTAATCAAGCTGATTGTACGGTAATCTTCACATCTGTCAGCTCCCACTTTCTTTGGTATAGGGATGATTACATTCTTCTTGAAATCAGGGGGTACCTCACCTGTCTCATAAATCCTACACACCAAGTGAAATAATCTGATCAGACCTTCATCTCCTATGCAGCGTAGCAACTCAATCGGTATATCATCTATGCCTGGTGCTTTGTTCCTGCTTAAGTCTTCCAAAGCTCTATCAAATTCTGATCTCAATATTAAATCTCCTTTCGCATCCTCATCAATTTCCTCCTCCCTTTCCATTACATGATTCTCAATCTCCTTTCCCTTATACAAACTCTCTATGTAACCTTTCCATCTCTCAACCTTTTCTTCCCTATCTGTTAGAGGCTTTCCATTTGTGTCCTTAATATTACAGCACTTAGTCTTCTTTTCCCCAAAAGTATTCTTAATCCTTCGATAAGCTGTGTCTACTTTTCCTAATTTCAGACAATTTTCTATACCTGCACATTTCTCTTTCAACCATTCTTCTTTCGCTTCCTTGCACTTCTTGTTAACCTCATTTCTCAGACGTCTGTATTCTGCTTTCCCCTTTTCATGTCTTAGATTCTTGTGTTTCCGCCTTTCATCCATCAATTCTAGTATATCCTGAGTGATCCACGGTTTTCTACCTATTCTTTCTTTCCTACCAATGTTTTCTTCTGCGGATTTTGTTATTTCATTCTTCAAAAGTGCTCATTCGTCTGCAATTGAAGTTTGTTTAGGGTTTTTCATTAGTCCTTCCTTTATACTCTTCTTGAATCTTTCGTTTACATCCTTCTCTTTCAGTCTGTCTATTGCCCACCTTTTTGGCTTTTGACTTTTCTTCAGTTTCTTCAACTTTAATCTGCATTTCATTACAACCAGATTGTGATCAGAGTTTATGTCAGCACCAGGATATGTTTTACAATCCAAAATCTGGTTTCGAAACCTCTGCTTGACCATAATGAAGTCGATTTGGTAACGCCCTGTATCTCCTGGTCTCATCCATGTGTATATTCTTCTATTGTGGTTATTGAATAAGGTGTTAGCTATGACCAATTCATGCTTGGTGCAGAATTCTACCAGCCTGCTTCCTCGATCATTCCTTTCACCTAATCCGAAATCTCCTACTATCTTCCCTTCTCTCCCTTTTCCTACCACAGCATTCCAATCTCCCATTACTATAACATTTTCATCACCCTTGATATACCTCAGAATTTCGTCTATTTCTTCGTAGACCTTTTCAACATCCTCATCATCAGCTTGACTGGTAGGCATATAGACTTGTACCACTGTAGTGCAGGTAGGTTTTGTATTGATTTTTGCTACAATAATCCGTTCACTATATTGCTCATAATATTCCACCCGCTGTCCAAGTTTCCTACTCAATATGAGGCCAACCCCTGCTTGGCCATTGTTTGATTTAGTGCTAATGACCCTATAGTCTCCTGACCAAAAGTCCTGTTCTTCCCGCCAGCGCATTTCACTAATCCCAACCAAATCCAACCTCAACCTATCCATTTCCCTTTCTAAGTTTTCTAACCTTCCACTTCCTAGCAGACTTCTAACATTCCACGCTCCGATCCGTAGAATGTCAGATTTCCTCTTTGTCACTTCTGTGATGTTAACCCCCTCTCGAGTAGTCCCCACCCGGAGATCCGAACGGGGGACTAGTTTACCTCCGGATTGAAATTTTACAAGGGAGGAGGCCATCATCACATGTAATTATGCATAGAGAGGTGCATATCCTCGGGAATAGCATACGGCTGTAGTTTCCCGTTGCTTTCAGCCGTGCAGCAGGACGCAGTGTAGCCATTATTGGCTTTTATTATCAATATCTTAACCGTCTATAAGACTAGTAAAGAATTGATTTATTCTGAAAGGCTGCTACTCCCTTTCAGAATAAGTAAAGAGCAATTCTACTAACAAAAATACTAACCTTCTACCGTACTAACAATTAAATACCAAAACTCTACTAACAAAAAACATAAGTTCCACCAACAACAAATACTACCACTAAAACATTCTGTCAACAGGCACACTCACATGCACCCTCACACAACACAGTCTACTGAAACAATGAACTATAACTAATAAACAATGCAAGTGCTACCAGACACACTCACACACCACAGCATAATAGAACAATGACATATATCTAATAGACTAACTACCTACTTACAACTAAAACTAACTACATACTTACTGTACTTTTATTTGAATTGACAATATTTACAAAATGCAATTTAGATAGAAAATACTTACAAAATGTAATTTAGATTCAAAATTGTCACAAAATGCAATTTAAGGGGGACGTATGCAAAATTGCACTAAGTGAGAAATGGTTTCATTTCGGCTGTATTAAGGTAAATAAGGAGGATTGTGTAGTCGGGAACTTGAAAACCACGTTTTAAGGCCCTAGAGCCATTCATGTCCGTAGTAGTGTAACTGTCAGAATATTTTAATAAGTCTATTGTTGGCTGGCAATGCGGGCTGCATCACGTCACGGCTACCAGTATTCTGGTGCAGAATTGCAAAATTAGTTACATATTGCACTGCTTATAAATTGCAGTCACGGGGAGAAATTAGTGCAAAAAGATTTCTTAGGCCCCTTAAAACAGTTATCATAATGAAAATATTATGGCTCTGTATAAGAGCAATGGTGTTGGTGCAGTACATTGAGGTAAGCGTTGGTGCTTTCAAATTTACATTCATTTATTCCGATCATCCTTGAGCGCTAGGTGGCAATCAATAACACTATTGCTACCTCAGGAGCTCGGGACAGCCAAAGTTTTCCAAAGTGCTCTGATTATTTTTCTATGGCGCTATGCAACAAATGACGACACTGTTGGTCTCTTTATTTCTAACAGCCCATGAGACATAGGCCCTAGGCAGTGTATTTTGTTTCACTTACTCCTCTTTCTAATCATATTTTTCAATTCGCTTTTAAATTACATATGACAGTTCTGTAGTTAGTAAATAGCCATTTCCCTATTCATTATTATCATTACGGGGAAAAGACCTGGATGTTACATCCTTTATACTGTACTACTTATTACCCACACCACCACCACAAAACGTTATATTATATATAATTTTTTTCTGTTAGTTTAGGTATCATGTGCCAGTTCTGTAATAGTATTCAATATCATCCATAAAACAAATAAATCCACTGGGCGAAGCATACATATATTGATTTTCATCATGAATCATAACGAGACGCGATTCGATCCCTTCAGCCTACGGCACGGCTACACTGATTGTGGTAAAGTGTTCTCCCTACTGACTGGTATTTAACAAGTAGATTATGTCAAAAGATAGCTGCACTCAGTAAGTATAATGTTCATTAAGGATCCTCTAGAGAACAAGCACACAGCAATTATTGGAGTCATTAACCACACACAGACGTGTCCCACTGCGCTCCTCAATTCACATCCATTAGTGGCAATTTTCTCTTACAACGCACCATTTCCACCCCTCTGTTTTCGAATTCAGCAGGTGAATTTAATAGGCTTAAGAGACGGCATTCATGTGTTGATCGAGATATATTCAATAATATCATTGTTTGAGTCTTCAGTCTTTTGACCGGTTAGATGCAGTCTCCATGCCTCCCTGTACTGAGCTAATCGTATTATCTCTACATAGCTACCACACCCTACATCCGAGGCAATCTGTTTAACATATTCTAACCCTGGTCTACCCCAACAGATCTTGTCCTCGACCCCTCCTTCCATAACTAAGCTTGCTATTCCTGGGTGACTTAGTATATGTTTTACCAACCTATCACTTCTCTTCATTAGCAGTCGCCAGAAACATCTCTCCTCTCCTACTCGTCTTAAAACCTCTTCGTTTGTAACCCTATCTACCCATCTGATCTTCATCATTCTCCTGTAACACCACATTTCAAACGCTTCAATTCTCCTCCTTTCTCCTGCACCAATAGTCCAAGTTTCACTTCCATACAACGCCACGCTCCAGACAAAGGCTTTCAAAAAGACTTCCTAATACCTAAATCTATATTCGATGTCAACAAATTCCTTTTTATAGAATTGCTTTCCCTCCCTGAGCCAACCTACATTTTATATACTCTTTGCTTCGTCCATCACTGGTTATTTTGCATCCTAAGTAACACAAGTCTCCTACTTCCTTCAGCTTTTCACCTGCCAATTTGATATTCATAGAGGTTTCTGATTTATCTGATGGTTGGTTGGTTCCACAGATTAGGGGCTGCGACAACGCGGTCATGTAGCCCCGTGTACTTTGGGTGTGTGTAGATTCTGTCTGATAACCGGTGTTAAATGTAATGACTGTATTAGTGCGTGTTATCTGCTTTTAATTCAAGTAGGGACTGCTGACATTCAATATCAAGTAGTTCCTACTTTTGCCGCCAAACGCCACCGTTGACGACTACTAGTTCAGAACTTGGTTACTAGACGCCACCGCAGTCGGCTCCTGGCGACGAACGTTGGAACTTAAGAGCGTTGTTCAAATTCGTAACCTATAATTTAGTTTCACACCGGTGTAATTAGTGAAAGATTCTTTAACATGCCATAAATCTATCCACCTGATCATCATTATCCTGTAACACCACATTTCAAAAGCGTCCATTCTCCTCTTTTCTGCTGCACCAATAGTCCAAGTTTCACTTCCATAGAGCGCCACGCTCCAGACAAAGGCTTTCAAAAATTACTTCATAATACCTTTTTATTGAAATGCTTCCCTTGCCTGAGCCAACCTACTTTTTATATCGTATTTGCTTCGTCCATCACTGGTTATTTTGCTTCCTAAGTAACAGAAGTCTCCTACTTCCTTTAGTTTTTCACCTGCCAATTTGATGTCCATTGATGTTTCTGATTTATTTCGGCTGCATTCCAGTATTTATGTTTCACATTATTTTATTAATTTTCGTCATGAATTCTTTCCTCAAGATGGAGTCCATAACATTCAAAAACTCATCCAAATCCTTAGGCTTGTCGGCCAAGATGACGATGTCATCAGTAAATTTCAGAGTTGAAATTATTTCTCCTTGAATCTTCACTCCCACTTTAAATTTGTCTCCAATTTCCTTCATTGCTTGTTTAATATCATTAGTCAGTACAACATAAAGTAAAACATGTTCATGGTAATTTATGATTTAAGGGGCGGAACAGCGAGGTATTTATTAATTTATTGAATATCCAAACAGTTTGAACCCTATTGTACATGGGTATATTACGGTATGGCTATCGTTTTGTCCATTTAATTATTGGTCCTTAACACAAAATTATGAAACTTGATCATTGTAGATGTGGTGACTGAACTTAAGGAACTGTTTGTAACAGCAGGATTTCTTAAACAGGTGGGATAATGGTTTTGAAAGTTCCATACTACAATTGTTTAGATGACACTCAAGTTTGAATCTTGTCCTCCTAAACATGGCACAGTCGAAGAGTAAATGGTCCACTGTTTGGGAAGATTCACAAAAGCACAAGTAATCGCCTGCAATGTTAATTTTAAAACGTTCGAAGTAGCACTTGAACTTTTCATGACGAGAGAGGAACTGCGTAAGGATGAATCTGCCCCTCAAAACACAGTTTAAAATGCAAAATAAGAGATGGATGCTTGAAACCAAAAATAGTTTACTATTAATAACCAAAAAAATTAATATTAAAACTAATAATAATAATATCCTAGAAAGAAGAATACTTCGGAAAATCATGGGTCCAGTCCAGACTGAAACCGGCTGGAAACTTCGGAACAACAATGAAGTCGACAAGAATGTGGAGAAAATCTCAGAAACCATGAGAAGGATGAGGTTCATAGTTCTAGGACACTTGTACAGAATGGACGAGAACAGAATAACTAAACAGATATTAGACTACCTATGGAACAAGAAGACGACAACGGCATGGATTAAGGAAGTTCATTTTTTTTAGCGTATGTCTTTTTTGTGCCGGCAGTTCGACATGTTCGGCTCGCCAGTTTTGTAGCTGCTTCGAGACGGACACCCAATGGGTGAGCCACAAGTACCGTTGGGGAGGGAAGTTGGAATGTAAGGACAAGGAGTTGGAAGGTCGCGGCTGTGGCCTATAGTTAGGGACCAACCCCGGCATTTGCATGGAAGGAAGATGGGAAACCACAGAAGACCATCTTCAAGGTTGCCAGCGGGGGGATTCGAACCTCCTCGCCTCCCGGATGTGAGCGACTGCCAGCAGTCATGCCGTAACGACCACGGCTAACTCACCCGGAAAGGAAGTTCATAAAGATCTAGGAAGATCCAAAATTCATGAAGTTCAGAATTATTTATTTATTTTATTGTATGGCATTTAGTGCCGGGAGTGTCCGAGGACATGTTCGGCACGCGAGAGGCTGTACCTGCTTAAAGTGGACACCCATGGGGTCAGCTACATGTTCCGTTCAATTTCAAGTAGTTCCAACTTTCGCCACCAGATGTCACTGAGATCTAATGGTGAACGTTGGAACATTGATAGAACGTTTCAACGAAATCTAACCCAGAAATTTAGCTTCACACAAGTTTAGTTAGTGGGAGGATCTTTTACATGCCATAAATCTATGACCTGGGACCGCCGGCTTTACTTTCCCTATGAAGGAAGTTCAGATGTTAGATAGGGATACATTTAGAACCGTTATTCAAATTTTGGAAGGACTCCAAGACAAAAGAATTGTGAAGTTTGGAAGAACTTGGACGGATGAACAGAAAGAGTAGCACAGCGTTCATATGAAGGAATATTGGAGGAAGAGGAAGCTAAAAGCGAAGAAGAAATGAAAATGTAGAGTGATCCTCGCTGGTTTATTCGCAAATAAAAAATGATAACAAAATAAAAATATATAGTAAACAAAAACAGAATTACAATTTCAATTTAATATACTTATATACAGGGGCAGATGACCTCGCTGTTCCACCCCTTAAAGCAATAATTACTAACTAACTAAATAACTATACTTATATACTAGGGCATTCGATAAGTAATGGCAACACTGTTGTCAATCAGCGCTCCTAGTTGTGATCTGTGTAATCTTATAGTATTCAACTTATGTACTGTAATCTGAACATTGAAGCCTAAGCATATATTTGTATATCTAAAATTAGAGTGCCATATCCCCTCCAGGGACGTAGGCGACAAGTCAAGGGATCACTAACCAGGCATCCCGAGCCGGAGTTTGCGTGTGGTAGGGTGGCGAGTTCCTTTCCACTCCTCCTCCTGCCATAGCATCCGGCAGGTTCCCAGATTGCATCACGAGGCTGGGAGACCACGTACCAATCCATACCAAGACTTTTAAATTCTTGTCAGAGCCGGGGATCGAACCGGTACCTCGGGGGTGACAGCCAACAATGGTAGCCACAGCGCCACGAGGTGGTCATATATTTGTAGATAAGTGTAATTGAAGCGATGCGCCGAAAAGGGATCTAACCGCCATTTTCCTGAAAATGATGTTACATTGGAATAAGGATCTATATGAACGTTCTTGCAATGTGGCGTAGTCTAGTGGAAGAATTCGGAACTTGTTGTGATGCTAGAGGGTGAGGAACTTCCGTCTCGCGCGAAACAGGGATCTAACTCCAGCACAAGATGGCGAAGCATGGTTCTTTTGACATTCCCAGTCAGAACCCATGTATAACATGTAATTGGAAAGTTTCTACTCGTTGTCGGTAGAGCGCACTCCCCTCCCATTATAGGCGCGATAAGGAATAAGCTGAACAGTACGTATATTAAATGTGTAATCACAAGAACCACTGGATGGATTTTGATGCTGCTTTCACCATTCTGTAAAGGTGATCTCGAGGAAGATTTGTGTAGAAAATAATTTATTTATGACCAAAGAGAGCCAAGCAGTAACGATTTCAGTGAAAAGGTCGAAAAAATATCCTGGCGTCCGTGCGCTTTTTAAGCTTACGCTGGGCGAACCGTTAAAAATATCATTATATTATGAGTGTAAGAATTGTTCAGCGTGAGAAATTCTACAAAAAAGTCCGCGAGAGCATATCTCTATCTTCGATACATCGCCCACTATAAGTGTTTTTAGTTTGGACGGTAGGGGCATTTGGCTTGCACCTCGCCATTCTTAAATTACGTCTGACAGGAATTCCTTGCACATTCATAACTGTTCCCGGGCGAAGCCGGGGAGGGTTGCTAGTGACACTATATAATTATTATCATTATAATTTCCGCATTATCAAAATTAAAATTATATCACAAAATAAAATAGCGTGCTAATAAATCTAAGAGAAATTAGACATACTGAGACCGAAAGGCTCATGACCCCATGACCATTTCCGGCTCATCGAAAATTGATTGCCGAGAAAAAAAAAAACCAAAGAAGCTCAACCACACATCCAACCATGGAACACCAACCAACCAGGGGAAGTCGCCAACTGAAGTAACATATTTATTTAATAGTGAGATTATGAACCACAGGACAATTCAGACAACAAGGGCACTCCAATGATTTTTTTTCTATAATTTTCTATAATTTTCGAGAGTGCTGGTTGTGTGGGTTATAAACGGTTAATTTACACAGTCAGGAAACGACTCACGCGGTGCCCGACGATGGAGAGGAAGAAGCACTGGTCGCCTTTACCTAGACAATCCTGTGTCATGTCGTGTGTGATTGAAAAACGCCGCAACTGGATCTCGGGTAATGGACAGGGTAAGGACGAGTAGTCCATTAATATTACTATTATCGAACAGACTTTTATATTTGGAAAGTGCAATGAAACTGTTATTCGTGACTAGTCGAACTGTAAATTGTCAACATTTTGAAGTGCTATTATCAAACCCGTGTAATTGTGGAGTGAGAAAAGTTGTAAAGTCTGTGTAATATGATGCAGATGCGTCAATAAAGTCAGTGGCGGAAATCGAAAGGCAATTTTGAATATCCGCACAGTTTAGAATCAGTGGAAATTTTACAACTATTGTTCCGATAAAATCAGTGATTCAGGCTTCTCCAACGTGTAATATTACTACCATCATGGGGGCCTATAACTACACGGAAGCTACCGCCATCCTTATGGCAGGAGGAATGTCCGAGTAAACCATTCAACCATGGGAAGAGCCGATGCCAAATAATACCATGGGGAGAAAGAAACGATGGTTAAGGACGGTGAGTGAACCGAGGATCAGGTTCAAACCGAGAGCCATCCATCTCATACAACCAACCATGAACGAGTAAGTCAAATAAAACCATTTATGTACGGTAGAATTGTGGTGGATAATTAGCATAATATATTGGCCGCACGTATTCACACAGTTGGTTATAGGAAGGATTTGTTTTTTTGGTAGTTATGTGATTAACTATTATTTCCTGTCGGTCTATTTCTACGTGGCAATTTGTAAATATAATGATTAAAAAAGGCATTGGGAGCGCTATGCATAAATCGAAGAAGAACGCCGCAAATATAACTTCATGTACTTAAGTAAGGTGGAAGTGTGTGTGTTATTCTCGAACACACGATCCTTGGGAAGGTGTGGCAGTCGATATACATGACGGAATGACTACCGTCTAATTTGTTTAAGCATTTTTAATACCTCCTACGTATCATTTTAATATATTCAAGTCACTGCAGAAAGAGTGACAGACAGTATCTATATCTTTGGTCTACCTGGAATACAACATTATTCTTTTGTTATGCCAGAAGTGTGGCGTTAGTACAATTGTACATCTGAATGCGTGGATTTAGAACTGGTTTCAAAGCAAGCGGTGAGCTCAATTGTTCGAAGGGAGAGTGTATTGGGACCGGCCGCAAGCAAATGCATCATTCACATGTCACATTATACAACAACTGAAGGCACACACAAACTCAATTCTACACTTAGCGTAGAACTGCGCAGCAGTATTTCCCAATGAATTTACACTCCCATAAGGTTAATAAATTTGTTAAGTAAAAATGTAACTTGTATTAGATTGAAACCAATATTTAAGAGCTGTGACAGCTGTTCTGGGCAGCCATTAACTTAATTTTGTACAGACCGAAGATGTATCAGACCAGGGCAACGTGTTAGATTGTGATTGGGTAATTTGTTCCACATGAAGACGATGCATTATCGCTCATGGTGATGTTAATTAGGTGACAGGTGATGTTTATACCACTGTCGACCGTTTCATAAGGTGTGTGTTGGGTAACCACACGTATTGGTATTTGTAAACACGAGTTCAGCTGTGACTGGCGTGTATTTAAGTTGAGCGGTGAGGCTCATATGAAGATGTTTGATGATGCTGTAGAATCGAGATGACTGATGCTTCTCGAAGGGAGAGTTTATTTATGGGTCTGATTCTGTTCTTCGTGTCTAATGACAATATTAAATACACTTCCTGAAATAATAGATAATAATAATAAATAATAATAATAATAATAAATAATGATAATAATAATGATAATGAAATAGTTTTATTTTGAAAGCAATAAATAATTAATAATTAAATAAATAATTAAATAGTTTTGAACTTCAGTTTTTTTGAATAATGTAATTTTTTCGTATGTTGTTGTCATGATTCGATCTTCGATTTTTCACCTGAGGGTGATGCTTCTAAATACAATTAGATCAAGCGGACACTCCTTGAATCTTCGAATGTAATTTCTAGGCGAATCCATGGAAACCTGGACTTTGCAAATTCAACGTCAGACATGACGGTGTTCATGCGGTTGCCAGCCTACGTTGACATGCATTTAGATGACAATCGTCTACAAACAGTCGACGATTTGTGTAGGGAGGATGTTGAATATAAGAGTGTATTCTATTGTGTGTTTATGTTTTGTTGACTTGTGTTCCCATTTGTTACTGATGTATTTTTAGTGAACCAATTGTGTGATAGTTTTTTTTTCTGCATAGGCGCGTCACGTCTATGATTACCTTTACGATAGGATCAAATCAGAACATAACTTTAACGTTAAATGTCAGGGATAATACCATCATAGCCTAGTTTCATACACATTGTTTTGCTTTAATTAAATTTCTCATTGTAATTGCTTAGGGCCGAACTTACGTATTATTCCCTTAGTTTGCTGTTTTTTTGTTTTGTTGTATAATAGGACTTCAAGAGGGTAACTTAACGTCATTTAGGGATTATTCATCATGTATCCAGGTTAGCGGCTTATCCGATTCTTACCCTCAGAAGTAGGTTAGGGTGCTGTTTCTAAATAAACAAAGAAGGTAACTTAAGACTGGACTTCTTCTTTTTTTTGTTTTTTTTTATGTGCTTTCTTGGGTCAGTTCATAACATTTCCACATCTCACTAACACCGATCGACCCTGAGGTAACTAGTCCCTTCCGGGCTGATTTGAGAATGCACATCTGATCCTTTTTGGGTTGTGGGTTCGGTGGATGGGGGTGTCGAGGGGCCGTTGCGGTCAAGCGGTCTTCCGACATCCTTGTCTGGCGGGCACATATACCTCATTTTCATGGCGCCCAACGTGGGGCCTCGAAGAGATGTTTATCTCGACGAAGCTGCTTGTTGGGATGTTCTGTTTGTTTACTTGTTGGATTAACGAATTTGAGAAATCGTACCAACGTGTTAAAAGGATCATTCTTTTCCATAAGACATTCTAACTGGACAGGGACGAATTGAAAGGTCGTTCTGCCGGTTAGTAAGTCGCACGGCATTCACCTAGTGATATTAGACCGTGGGGTGAGGTACTAGTTACTGGTAAAATTATTTTGAGGATTTTTATATTGCTGTAACCTCATCCGAAGTAAATGTATATTCATTATTGAAACGATTGTTGTTTTTCTGTAGCATATTTTAATGGTAATTTAAGTCCAGCCGTACTTTCGATGTTTATTTTAGAATAGCAGGTTTTCCACCACAATTCTGCCTCATAACTCTTTGAATATAGTTAATGGTGTCGGTGATTCCCATGTATTCTCCAAATAGTGAATATTTAAATATGGATCAGGAGATACTGAAGGGCATGTTGGCGGAGTTGAGTGCCAACATAAACACTTCTATAAGTGCCAATGTGAACACTATAAATACAAACATGGCACTTATGAACAATGATTTAAATACTAATATGAACACTATTAAGGGTGACATGAACACTGTTAGGGATGAACTAGCTAATGTCAGAACGGAGATGAACGCCGCGTTAGCTGCTAATAAAGCAGAGGCGAATGTCAGCTTTAATAATATTAATACTACGGTCAACACAGTTAGAGAAGACTTATTAACACTTCGTGGTGACGTGGAAGCAAGTAGGGCAGAGAACACAGCTGCAATTGTTGACGTTAGAGCTGATATACAAACTGTTAGGGCAGAAGCTAATCGTCACTTAATAGCTGCATTTACTGCCATGGGCAGGGATATTAAGGAACAAAGAGAAGAAGTTCGTGCTGATTTAGCTAGAATTCAGAGAGAAGTTGAAGCTGTTAGGAAAGACACTAAAACAAGCACAGACAAAGTGAATGCTAGTCTAGTCACATTAAATGTCAATTTGGATGACGTGTGTGATCGTTTAGAAAAAGCTGTCGATACGTTGAACACCAGATTAGATAAAAGTCGTCAGGACATGAAAGACGAAATGAACACAAGTCGAGTCGACGTTAATGCTGCGTTAGACCTTATAAAGGAGGACGTGAAGAAATCGAATGACGGTGTAGCAGAAAATTGAACAGTTTGGAAATTCGGTTTGAGGAAGGCAGAAAATATGTCGAAAGGCTTATAGCCGAAGTTGGTGTTGTAAATGCCGGACTTAACTTGACACGTGGTATAGCTGTCGTGGTTAATTCAAACGTGAAGAAGGCCCTGATGACAGTAGAGGCAGTTCGAGCCGAAATAACAACGAATACACAGAGTATTCAGGATATCAGGAGCGAATTAACCGAAACTGCTGCGAATCTTAAGAGAGATATGCAAGTTTCAGTTGCGGAACTTAAGGTGGACATAGATATCGTAAAGGGAGATGTGAATGAAACAAACCACAATCTCAACAAAGATTTTTCGTCACTTAAGGGTCATATCAACCTCTTACAGGAGCGTATCGAGAAGGACGTAGACACAATTAAGGGGGATACTCTGAAGAACATACAACAAATAAATGAAAGCGCGCAGAAAAATAGCGAAGCTGTTATCAAACAGGTCAAGAACGTTACCAAGCAGGTCAAAGAAATTGACACACGTTTGAGGAGCAAGATCGAACGAATTGAACTCCATGTTGACTCACTTAAGGGAAGTCAAACTTCAAATATAAACACACCAGACATAGAGGAACTGGAACGCAGGTTGTTAACCAAATTAGAGACACAGGATCGACCTAAACCAGTTGAAAGAGAAACGCCACCGTTGAAGGAACAGGGGACGTACTCCGAATTCAGCGAGGATTTGAATAAGACACACCTGCAATTCAATACACCACAATCCCACAATTCCCAAGGGAGCAACATAATGATAATCCGAATGCAGGAGGAAAAACCTCAGAGATTTTCGGGAACTGGACCAATTACACCCGTAGAATTTTTACGAAATGTTGAAGCATACCTCCGAGATACTATGGTACCACCGGAGAGGCAACTCCGAGTTACGGAGAAACTTTTAGAGAGCAATGCAGCCGTTTGGTATCTTGCGTTCAGCTATTCATTTAGAACAGTTGAGGAATTCAAGGACTCATTGCTAAATCACTGTATTGCTGGAGGAATTAATAACGGGAAAATAAAAATTTTGCCAAATTTTTTATTTTTATCGACGAAGAGGCATATGAGACCGAAAGGCTCATGACCCCATGACCATTTCCGGCTCATCGAAAATTGATTGCCGAGAAAAAAAATCCCAAAGAAGCTCAACCACACATCCAACCATGGAACACCAACCAACCAGGGGAAGTCGCCAACTGAAGTAACATATTTATTTAATAGTGAGATTATGAACCACAGGACAATTCAGACAACAAGGGCACTCCAATGATTTTTTTTCTATAATTTTCGAGAGTGCTGGTTGTGTAAATGATATGCTGGGTTATAAACGGTTAATTTACATAGTCAGGAAACGACTCACGCGGTGCCCGACGATGGAGAGGAAGAAGCACTGGTCGCCTTTACCTAGACAATCCTGTGTCATGTCGTGTGTGATTGAAAAACGCCGCAACTGGATCTCGGGTAATGGACAGGGTAAGGACGAGTAGTCCATTAATATTACTATTATCGAACAGACTTTTATATTTGGAAAGTGCATTGAAACTGTTATTCGTGACTAGTCGAACTGTAAATTGTCAACATTTTGAAGTGCTATTATCAAACCCGTGTAATTGTGGAGTGAGAAAAGTTGTAAAGTCTGTGTA
The DNA here is from genome assembly GCA_946902985.2 of Meconema thalassinum. Taxonomy (NCBI): domain Eukaryota; kingdom Metazoa; phylum Arthropoda; class Insecta; order Orthoptera; family Tettigoniidae; genus Meconema; species Meconema thalassinum. The sequence continues at coordinate 102,929,726 of OX336397.1, read as the reverse complement.
ATATGATGCAGATGCGTCAATAAAGTCAGTGGCGGAAATCGAAAGGCAATTTTGAATATCCGCACAGTTTAGAATCAGTGGAAATTTTACAACTATTGTTCCGATAAAATCAGTGATTCAGGCTTCTCCAACGTGTAATATTACTACCATCATGGGGGCCTATAACTACACGGAAGCTACCGCCATCCTTATGGCAGGAGGAATGTCCGAGTAAACCATTCAACCATGGGAAGAGCCGATGCCAAATAATACCATGGGGAGAAAGAAACGATGGTTAAGGACGGTGAGTGAACCGAGGATCAGGTTCAAACCGAGAGCCATCCATCTCATACAACCAACCATGAACGAGTAAGTCAAATAAAACCATTTATGTACGGTAGAATTGTGGTGGATAATTAGCATAATATATTGGCCGCACGTATTCACACAGTTTGTTATAGGAAGGATTTGTTTTTTTGGTAAATATGTGATTAACTATTATTTCCTGTCGGTCTATTTCTACGTGGCAATTTGTAAATATAATGATTAAAAAGGCATTGGGAGCGCTATGCATAAATCGAAGAAGAACGCCGCAAATATAACTTCATGTAATTAAGTAAGGTGGAAGTGTGTGTGTTATTCTCGAACACACGATCCTTGGGAAGGTGTGGCAGTCGATATACATGACGGAATGACTACCGTCTAATTTGTTTAAGCATTTTTAATACCTCCTACGTATCATTTTAATATATTCAAGTCACTGCAGAAAGAGTGACAGACAGTATCTATATCTTTGGTCTACCTGGAATACAACATTATTCTTTTGTTATGCCAGAAGTGTGGCGTTAGTACAATTGTACATCTGAATGCGTGGATTTAGAACTGGTTTCAAAGCAAGCGGTGAGCTCAATTGTTCGAAGGGAGAGTGTATTGGGACCGGCCGCAAGCAAATGCATCATTCACATGTCACATTATACAACAACTGAAGGCACACACAAACTCAATTCTACACTTAGCGTAGAACTGCGCAGCAGTATTTCCCAATGAATTTACACTCCCATAAGGTTAATAAATTTGTTAAGTAAAAATGTAACTTGTATTAGATTGAAACCATTATTTAAGAGCTGTGACAGCTGTTCTGGGCAGCCATTAACTTAATTTTGTACAGACCGAAGATGTATCAGACCAGGGCAACGTGTTAGATTGTGATTGGGTAATTTGTTCCACATGAAGACGATGCATTATCGCTCATGGTGATGTTAATTAGGTGACAGGTGATGTTTATACCACTGTCGACCGTTTCATAAGGTGTGTGTTGGGTAACCACACGTATTGGTATTTGTAAACACGAGTTCAGCTGTGACTGGCGTGTATTTAAGTTGAGCGGTGAGGCTCATATGAAGATGTTTGATGATGCTGTAGAATCGAGATGACTGATGCTTCTCGAAGGGAGAGTTTATTTATGGGTCTGATTCTGTTCTTCGTGTCTAATGACAATATTAAATACACTTCCTGAAATAATAGATAATAATAATAAATAATAATAATAATAATAAATAATGATAATAATAATGATAATGAAATAGTTTTATTTTGAAAGCAATAAATAATTAATAATTAAATAAATAATTAAATAGTTTTGAACTTCAGTTTTTTTGAATAATGTAATTTTTTCGTATGTTGTTGTCATGATTCGATCTTCGATTTTTCACCTGAGGGTGATGCTTCTAAATACAATTAGATCAAGCGGACACTCCTTGAATCTTCGAATGTAATTTCTAGGCGAATCCATGGAAACCTGGACTTTGCAAATGCAACGTCAGACATGACGGTGTTCATGCGGTTGCCAGCCTACGTTGACATGCATTTAGATGACAATCGTCTACAAACAGTCGACGATTTGTGTAGGGAGGATGTTGAATATAAGAGTGTATTCTATTGTGTGTTTATGTTTTGTTGACTTGTGTTCCCATTTGTTACTGATGTATTTTTAGTGAACCAATTGTGTGATAGTTTTTTTTTCTGCATAGGCGCGTCACGTCTATGATTACCTTTACGATAGGATCAAATCAGAACATAACTTTAACGTTAAATGTCAGGGATAATACCATCATAGCCTAGTTTCATACACATTGTTTTGCTTTAATTAAATTTCTCATTGTAATTGCTTAGGGCCGAACTTACGTATTATTCCCTTAGTTTGCTGTTTTTTTGTTTTGTTGTATAATAGGACTTCAAGAGGGTAACTTAACGTCATTTAGGGATTATTCATCATGTATCCAGGTTAGCGGCTTATCCGATTCTTACCCTCAGAAGTAGGTTAGGGTGCTGTTTCTAAATAAACAAAGAAGGTAACTTAAGACTGGACTTCTTCTTTTTTTTTGTTTTTTTTTATGTGCTTTCTTGGGTCAGTTCATAACATTTCCACATCTCACTAACACCGATCGACCCTGAGGTAACTAGTCCCGTGCGGGCTTATTTGAGAATGCACATCTGATCCTTTTTGGGTTGTGGGTTCGGTGGATGGGGGTGTCGAGGGGCCGTTGCGGTCAAGCGGTCTTCCGACATCCTTGTCTGGCGGGCACATATACCTCATTTTCATGGCGCCCAACGTGGGGCCTCGAAGAGATGTTTATCTCGACGAAGCTGCTTGTTGGGATGTTCTGTTTGTTTACTTGTTGGATTAACGAATTTGAGAAATCGTACCAACGTGTTAAAAGGATCATTCTTTTCCATAAGACATTCTAACTGGACAGGGACGAATTGAAAGGTCGTTCTGCCGGTTAGTAAGTCGCACGGCATTCACCTAGTGATATTAGACCGTGGGGTGAGGTACTAGTTACTGGTAAAATTATTTTGAGGATTTTTATATTGCTGTAACCTCATCCGAAGTAAATGTATATTCATTATTGAAACGATTGTTGTTTTTCTGTAGCATATTTTAATGGTAATTTAAGTCCAGCCGTACTTTCGATGTTTATTTTAGAATAGCAGGTTTTCCACCACAATTCTGCCTCATAACTCTTTGAATATAGTTAATGGTGTCGGTGATTCCCATGTATTCTCCAAATAGTGAATATTTAAATATGGATCAGGAGATACTGAAGGGCATGTTGGCGGAGTTGAGTGCCAACATAAACACTTCTATAAGTGCCAATGTGAACACTATAAATACAAACATGGCACTTATGAACAATGATTTAAATACTAATATGAACACTATTAAGGGTGACATGAACACTGTTAGGGATGAACTAGCTAATGTCAGAACGGAGATGAACGCCGCGTTAGCTGCTAATAAAGCAGAGGCGAATGTCAGCTTTAATAATATTAATACTACGGTCAACACAGTTAGAGAAGACTTATTAACACTTCGTGGTGACGTGGAAGCAAGTAGGGCAGAGAACACAGCTGCAATTGTTGACGTTAGAGCTGATATACAAACTGTTAGGGCAGAAGCTAATCGTCACTTAATAGCTGCATTTACTGCCATGGGCAGGGATATTAAGGAACAAAGAGAAGAAGTTCGTGCTGATTTAGCTAGAATTCAGAGAGAAGTTGAAGCTGTTAGGAAAGACACTAAAACAAGCACAGACAAAGTGAATGCTAGTCTAGTCACATTAAATGTCAATTTGGATGACGTGAGTGATCGTTTAGAAAAAGCTGTCGATACGTTGAACACCAGATTAGATAAAAGTCGTCAGGACATGAAAGACGAAATGAACACAAGTCGAGTCGACGTTAATGCTGCGTTAGACCTTACAAAGGAGGACGTGAAGAAATCGAATGACGGCGTAGCAGAAAATTGAACAGTTTGGAAATTCGGTTTGAGGAAGGCAGAAAATATGTCGAAAGGCTTATAGCCGAAGTTGGTGTTGTAAATGCCGGACTTAACTTGACACGTGGTATAGCTGTCGTGGTTAATTCAAACGTGAAGAAGGCCCTGATGACAGTAGAGGCAGTTCGAGCCGAAATAACAACGAATACACAGAGTATTCAGGATATCAGGAGCGAATTAACCGAAACTGCTGCGAATCTTAAGAGAGATATGCAAGTTTCAGTTGCGGAACTTAAGGTGGACATAGATATCGTAAAGGGAGATGTGAATGAAACAAACCACAATCTCAACAAAGATTTTTCGTCACTTAAGGGTCATATCAACCTCTTACAGGAGCGTATCGAGAAGGACGTAGACACAATTAAGGGGGATACTCTGAAGAACATACAACAAATAAATGAAAGCGCGCAGAAAAATAGCGAAGCTGTTATCAAACAGGTCAAGAACGTTACCAAGCAGGTCAAAGAAATTGACACACGTTTGAGGAGCAAGATCGAACGAATTGAACTCCATGTTGACTCACTTAAGGGAAGTCAAACTTCAAATATAAACACACCAGACATAGAGGAACTGGAACGCAGGTTGTTAACAAAATTAGAGACACAGGATCGACCTAAACCAGTTGAAAGAGAAACGCCACCGTTGAAGGAACAGGGGACGTACTCCGAATTCAGCGAGGATTTGAATAAGACACACCTGCAATTCAATACACCACAATCCCACAATTCCCAAGGGAGCAACATAATGATAATCCGAATGCAGGAGGAAAAACCTCAGAGATTTTCGGGAACTGGACCAATTACACCCGTAGAATTTTTACGAAATGTTGAAGCATACCTCCGAGATACTATGGTACCACCGGAGAGGCAACTCCGAGTTACGGAGAAACTTTTAGAGAGCAATGCAGCCGTTTGGTATCTTGCGTTCAGCTATTCATTTAGAACAGTTGAGGAATTCAAGGACTCATTGCTAAATCACTGTATTGCTGGAGGAATTAATAACGGGAAAATAAAAATTTTGCCAAATTTTTTATTTTTATCGACGAAGAGGCATATGAGACCGAAAGGCTCATGACCCCATGACCATTTCCGGCTCATCGAAAATTGATTGCCGAGAAAAAAAATCCCAAAGAAGCTCAACCACACATCCAACCATGGAACACCAACCAACCAGGGGAAGTCGCCAACTGAAGTAACATATTTATTTAATAGTGAGATTATGAACCACAGGACAATTCAGACAACAAGGGCACTCCAATGATTTTTTTTCTATAATTTTCGAGAGTGCTGGTTGTGTAAATGATATGCTGGGTTATAAACGGTTAATTTACATAGTCAGGAAACGACTCACGCGGTGCCCGACGATGGAGAGGAAGAAGCACTGGTCGCCTTTACCTAGACAATCCTGTGTCATGTCGTGTGTGATTGAAAAACGCCGCAACTGGATCTCGGGTAATGGACAGGGTAAGGACGAGTAGTCCATTAATATTACTATTATCGAACAGACTTTTATATTTGGAAAGTGCATTGAAACTGTTATTCGTGACTAGTCGAACTGTAAATTGTCAACATTTTGAAGTGCTATTATCAAACCCGTGTAATTGTGGAGTGAGAAAAGTTGTAAAGTCTGTGTAATATGATGCAGATGCGTCAATAAAGTCAGTGGCGGAAATCGAAAGGCAATTTTGAATATCCGCACAGTTTAGAATCAGTGGAAATTTTACAACTATTGTTCCGATAAAATCAGTGATTCAGGCTTCTCCAACGTGTAATATTACTACCATCATGGGGGCCTATAACTACACGGAAGCTACCGCCATCCTTATGGCAGGAGGAATGTCCGAGTAAACCATTCAACCATGGGAAGAGCCGATGCCAAATAATACCATGGGGAGAAAGAAACGATGGTTAAGGACGGTGAGTGAACCGAGGATCAGGTTCAAACCGAGAGCCATCCATCTCATACAACCAACCATGAACGAGTAAGTCAAATAAAACCATTTATGTACGGTAGAATTGTGGTGGATAATTAGCATAATATATTGGCCGCACGTATTCACACAGTTTGTTATAGGAAGGATTTGTTTTTTTGGTAGTTATGTGATTAACTATTATTTCCTGTCGGTCTATTTCTACGTGGCAATTTGTAAATATAATGATTAAAAAGGCATTGGGAGCGCTATGCATAAATCGAAGAAGAACGCCGCAAATATAACTTCATGTAATTAAGTAAGGTGGAAGTGTGTGTGTTATTCTCGAACACACGATCCTTGGGAAGGTGTGGCAGTCGATATACATGACGGAATGACTACCGTCTAATTTGTTTAAGCATTTTTAATACCTCCTACGTATCATTTTAATATATTCAAGTCACTGCAGAAAGAGTGACAGACAGTATCTATATCTTTGGTCTACCTGGAATACAACATTATTCTTTTGTTATGCCAGAAGTGTGGCGTTAGTACAATTGTACATCTGAATGCGTGGATTTAGAACTGGTTTCAAAGCAAGCGGTGAGCTCAATTGTTCGAAGGGAGAGTGTATTGGGACCGGCCGCAAGCAAATGCATCATTCACATGTCACATTATACAACAACTGAAGGCACACACAAACTCAATTCTACACTTAGCGTAGAACTGCGCAGCAGTATTTCCCAATGAATTTACACTCCCATAAGGTTAATAAATTTGTTAAGTAAAAATGTAACTTGTATTAGATTGAAACCATTATTTAAGAGCTGTGACAGCTGTTCTGGGCAGCCATTAACTTAATTTTGTACAGACCGAAGATGTATCAGACCAGGGCAACGTGTTAGATTGTGATTGGGTAATTTGTTCCACATGAAGACGATGCATTATCGCTCATGGTGATGTTAATTAGGTGACAGGTGATGTTTATACCACTGTCGACCGTTTCATAAGGTGTGTGTTGGGTAACCACACGTATTGGTATTTGTAAACACGAGTTCAGCTGTGACTGGCGTGTATTTAAGTTGAGCGGTGAGGCTCATATGAAGATGTTTGATGATGCTGTAGAATCGAGATGACTGATGCTTCTCGAAGGGAGAGTTTATTTATGGGTCTGATTCTGTTCTTCGTGTCTAATGACAATATTAAATACACTTCCTGAAATAATAGATAATAATAATAAATAATAATAATAATAATAAATAATGATAATAATAATGATAATGAAATAGTTTTATTTTGAAAGCAATAAATAATTAATAATTAAATAAATAATTAAATAGTTTTGAACTTCAGTTTTTTTGAATAATGTAATTTTTTCGTATGTTGTTGTCATGATTCGATCTTCGATTTTTCACCTGAGGGTGATGCTTCTAAATACAATTAGATCAAGCGGACACTCCTTGAATCTTCGAATGTAATTTCTAGGCGAATCCATGGAAACCTGGACTTTGCAAATGCAACGTCAGACATGACGGTGTTCATGCGGTTGCCAGCCTACGTTGACATGCATTTAGATGACAATCGTCTACAAACAGTCGACGATTTGTGTAGGGAGGATGTTGAATATAAGAGTGTATTCTATTGTGTGTTTATGTTTTGTTGACTTGTGTTCCCATTTGTTACTGATGTATTTTTAGTGAACCAATTGTGTGATAGTTTTTTTTTCTGCATAGGCGCGTCACGTCTATGATTACCTTTACGATAGGATCAAATCAGAACATAACTTTAACGTTAAATGTCAGGGATAATACCATCATAGCCTAGTTTCATACACATTGTTTTGCTTTAATTAAATTTCTCATTGTAATTGCTTAGGGCCGAACTTACGTATTATTCCCTTAGTTTGCTGTTTTTTTGTTTTGTTGTATAATAGGACTTCAAGAGGGTAACTTAACGTCATTTAGGGATTATTCATCATGTATCCAGGTTAGCGGCTTATCCGATTCTTACCCTCAGAAGTAGGTTAGGGTGCTGTTTCTAAATAAACAAAGAAGGTAACTTAAGACTGGACTTCTTCTTTTTTTTTGTTTTTTTTTATGTGCTTTCTTGGGTCAGTTCATAACATTTCCACATCTCACTAACACCGATCGACCCTGAGGTAACTAGTCCCGTGCGGGCTGATTTGAGAATGCACATCTGATCCTTTTTGGGTTGTGGGTTCGGTGGATGGGGGTGTCGAGGGGCCGTTGCGGTCAAGCGGTCTTCCGACATCCTTGTCTGGCGGGCACATATACCTCATTTTCATGGCGCCCAACGTGGGGCCTCGAAGAGATGTTTATCTCGACGAAGCTGCTTGTTGGGATGTTCTGTTTGTTTACTTGTTGGATTAACGAATTTGAGAAATCGTACCAACGTGTTAAAAGGATCATTCTTTTCCATAAGACATTCTAACTGGACAGGGACGAATTGAAAGGTCGTTCTGCCGGTTAGTAAGTCGCACGGCATTCACCTAGTGATATTAGACCGTGGGGTGAGGTACTAGTTACTGGTAAAATTATTTTGAGGATTTTTATATTGCTGTAACCTCATCCGAAGTAAATGTATATTCATTATTGAAACGATTGTTGTTTTTCTGTAGCATATTTTAATGGTAATTTAAGTCCAGCCGTACTTTCGATGTTTATTTTAGAATAGCAGGTTTTCCACCACAATTCTGCCTCATAACTCTTTGAATATAGTTAATGGTGTCGGTGATTCCCATGTATTCTCCAAATAGTGAATATTTAAATATGGATCAGGAGATACTGAAGGGCATGTTGGCGGAGTTGAGTGCCAACATAAACACTTCTATAAGTGCCAATGTGAACACTATAAATACAAACATGGCACTTATGAACAATGATTTAAATACTAATATGAACACTATTAAGGGTGACATGAACACTGTTAGGGATGAACTAGCTAATGTCAGAACGGAGATGAACGCCGCGTTAGCTGCTAATAAAGCAGAGGCGAATGTCAGCTTTAATAATATTAATACTACGGTCAACACAGTTAGAGAAGACTTATTAACACTTCGTGGTGACGTGGAAGCAAGTAGGGCAGAGAACACAGCTGCAATTGTTGACGTTAGAGCTGATATACAAACTGTTAGGGCAGAAGCTAATCGTCACTTAATAGCTGCATTTACTGCCATGGGCAGGGATATTAAGGAACAAAGAGAAGAAGTTCGTGCTGATTTAGCTAGAATTCAGAGAGAAGTTGAAGCTGTTAGGAAAGACACTAAAACAAGCACAGACAAAGTGAATGCTAGTCTAGTCACATTAAATGTCAATTTGGATGACGTGAGTGATCGTTTAGAAAAAGCTGTCGATACGTTGAACACCAGATTAGATAAAAGTCGTCAGGACATGAAAGACGAAATGAACACAAGTCGAGTCGACGTTAATGCTGCGTTAGACCTTATAAAGGAGGACGTGAAGAAATCGAATGACGGCGTAGCAGAAAATTGAACAGTTTGGAAATTCGGTTTGAGGAAGGCAGAAAATATGTCGAAAGGCTTATAGCCGAAGTTGGTGTTGTAAATGCCGGACTTAACTTGACACGTGGTATAGCTGTCGTGGTTAATTCAAACGTGAAGAAGGCCCTGATGACAGTAGAGGCAGTTCGAGCCGAAATAACAACGAATACACAGAGTATTCAGGATATCAGGAGCGAATTAACCGAAACTGCTGCGAATCTTAAGAGAGATATGCAAGTTTCAGTTGCGGAACTTAAGGTGGACATAGATATCGTAAAGGGAGATGTGAATGAAACAAACCACAATCTCAACAAAGATTTTTCGTCACTTAAGGGTCATATCAACCTCTTACAGGAGCGTATCGAGAAGGACGTAGACACAATTAAGGGGGATACTCTGAAGAACATACAACAAATAAATGAAAGCGCGCAGAAAAATAGCGAAGCTGTTATCAAACAGGTCAAGAACGTTACCAAGCAGGTCAAAGAAATTGACACACGTTTGAGGAGCAAGATCGAACGAATTGAACTCCATGTTGACTCACTTAAGGGAAGTCAAACTTCAAATATAAACACACCAGACATAGAGGAACTGGAACGCAGGTTGTTAACCAAATTAGAGACACAGGATCGACCTAAACCAGTTGAAAGAGAAACGCCACCGTTGAAGGAACAGGGGACGTACTCCGAATTCAGCGAGGATTTGAATAAGACACACCTGCAATTCAATACACCACAATCCCACAATTCCCAAGGGAGCAACATAATGATAATCCGAATGCAGGAGGAAAAACCTCAGAGATTTTCGGGAACTGGACCAATTACACCCGTAGAATTTTTACGAAATGTTGAAGCATACCTCCGAGATACTATGGTACCACCGGAGAGGCAACTCCGAGTTACGGAGAAACTTTTAGAGAGCAATGCAGCCGTTTGGTATCTTGCGTTCAGCTATTCATTTAGAACAGTTGAGGAATTCAAGGACTCATTGCTAAATCACTGTATTGCTGGAGGAATTAATAACGGGAAAATAAAAATTTTGCCAAATTTTTTATTTTTATCGACGAAGAGGCATATGAGACCGAAAGGCTCATGACCCCATGACCATTTCCGGCTCATCGAAAATTGATTGCCGAGAAAAAAAATCCCAAAGAAGCTCAACCACACATCCAACCATGGAACACCAACCAACCAGGGGAAGTCGCCAACTGAAGTAACATATTTATTTAATAGTGAGATTATGAACCACAGGACAATTCAGACAACAAGGGCACTCCAATGATTTTTTTTCTATAATTTTCGAGAGTGCTGGTTGTGTAAATGATATGCTGGGTTATAAACGGTTAATTTACATAGTCAGGAAACGACTCACGCGGTGCCCGACGATGGAGAGGAAGAAGCACTGGTCGCCTTTACCTAGACAATCCTGTGTCATGTCGTGTGTGATTGAAAAACGCCGCAACTGGATCTCGGGTAATGGACAGGGTAAGGACGAGTAGTCCATTAATATTACTATTATCGAACAGACTTTTATATTTGGAAAGTGCATTGAAACTGTTATTCGTGACTAGTCGAACTGTAAATTGTCAACATTTTGAAGTGCTATTATCAAACCCGTGTAATTGTGGAGTGAGAAAAGTTGTAAAGTCTGTGTAATATGATGCAGATGCGTCAATAAAGTCAGTGGCGGAAATCGAAAGGCAATTTTGAATATCCGCACAGTTTAGAATCAGTGGAAATTTTACAACTATTGTTCCGATAAAATCAGTGATTCAGGCTTCTCCAACGTGTAATATTACTACCATCATGGGGGCCTATAACTACACGGAAGCTACCGCCATCCTTATGGCAGGAGGAATGTCCGAGTAAACCATTCAACCATGGGAAGAGCCGATGCCAAATAATACCATGGGGAGAAAGAAACGATGGTTAAGGACGGTGAGTGAACCGAGGATCAGGTTCAAACCGAGAGCCATCCATCTCATACAACCAACCATGAACGAGTAAGTCAAATAAAACCATTTATGTACGGTAGAATTGTGGTGGATAATTAGCATAATATATTGGCCGCACGTATTCACACAGTTTGTTATAGGAAGGATTTGTTTTTTTGGTAAATATGTGATTAACTATTATTTCCTGTCGGTCTATTTCTACGTGGCAATTTGTAAATATAATGATTAAAAAGGCATTGGGAGCGCTATGCATAAATCGAAGAAGAACGCCGCAAATATAACTTCATGTAATTAAGTAAGGTGGAAGTGTGTGTGTTATTCTCGAACACACGATCCTTGGGAAGGTGTGGCAGTCGATATACATGACGGAATGACTACCGTCTAATTTGTTTAAGCATTTTTAATACCTCCTACGTATCATTTTAATATATTCAAGTCACTGCAGAAAGAGTGACAGACAGTATCTATATCTTTGGTCTACCTGGAATACAACATTATTCTTTTGTTATGCCAGAAGTGTGGCGTTAGTACAATTGTACATCTGAATGCGTGGATTTAGAACTGGTTTCAAAGCAAGCGGTGAGCTCAATTGTTCGAAGGGAGAGTGTATTGGGACCGGCCGCAAGCAAATGCATCATTCACATGTCACATTATACAACAACTGAAGGCACACACAAACTCAATTCTACACTTAGCGTAGAACTGCGCAGCAGTATTTCCCAATGAATTTACACTCCCATAAGGTTAATAAATTTGTTAAGTAAAAATGTAACTTGTATTAGATTGAAACCATTATTTAAGAGCTGTGACAGCTGTTCTGGGCAGCCATTAACTTAATTTTGTACAGACCGAAGATGTATCAGACCAGGGCAACGTGTTAGATTGTGATTGGGTAATTTGTTCCACATGAAGACGATGCATTATCGCTCATGGTGATGTTAATTAGGTGACAGGTGATGTTTATACCACTGTCGACCGTTTCATAAGGTGTGTGTTGGGTAACCACACGTATTGGTATTTGTAAACACGAGTTCAGCTGTGACTGGCGTGTATTTAAGTTGAGCGGTGAGGCTCATATGAAGATGTTTGATGATGCTGTAGAATCGAGATGACTGATGCTTCTCGAAGGGAGAGTTTATTTATGGGTCTGATTCTGTTCTTCGTGTCTAATGACAATATTAAATACACTTCCTGAAATAATAGATAATAATAATAAATAATAATAATAATAATAAATAATGATAATAATAATGATAATGAAATAGTTTTATTTTGAAAGCAATAAATAATTAATAATTAAATAAATAATTAAATAGTTTTGAACTTCAGTTTTTTTGAATAATGTAATTTTTTCGTATGTTGTTGTCATGATTCGATCTTCGATTTTTCACCTGAGGGTGATGCTTTAAATACAATTAGATCAAGCGGACACTCCTTGAATCTTCGAATGTAATTTCTAGGCGAATCCATGGAAACCTGGACTTTGCAAATGCAACGTCAGACATGACGGTGTTCATGCGGTTGCCAGCCTACGTTGACATGCATTTAGATGACAATCGTCTACAAACAGTCGACGATTTGTGTAGGGAGGATGTTGAATATAAGAGTGTATTCTATTGTGTGTTTATGTTTTGTTGACTTGTGTTCCCATTTGTTACTGATGTATTTTTAGTGAACCAATTGTGTGATAGTTTTTTTTTCTGCATAGGCGCGTCACGTCTATGATTACCTTTACGATAGGATCAAATCAGAACATAACTTTAACGTTAAATGTCAGGGATAATACCATCATAGCCTAGTTTCATACACATTGTTTTGCTTTAATTAAATTTCTCATTGTAATTGCTTAGGGCCGAACTTACGTATTATTCCCTTAGTTTGCTGTTTTTTTGTTTTGTTGTATAATAGGACTTCAAGAGGGTAACTTAACGTCATTTAGGGATTATTCATCATGTATCCAGGTTAGCGGCTTATCCGATTCTTACCCTCAGAAGTAGGTTAGGGTGCTGTTTCTAAATAAACAAAGAAGGTAACTTAAGACTGGACTTCTTCTTTTTTTTTGTTTTTTTTATGTGCTTTCTTGGGTCAGTTCATAACATTTCCACATCTCACTAACACCGATCGACCCTGAGGTAACTAGTCCCGTGCGGGCTGATTTGAGAATGCACATCTGATCCTTTTTGGGTTGTGGGTTCGGTGGATGGGGGTGTCGAGGGGCCGTTGCGGTCAAGCGGTCTTCCGACATCCTTGTCTGGCGGGCACATATACCTCATTTTCATGGCGCCCAACGTGGGGCCTCGAAGAGATGTTTATCTCGACGAAGCTGCTTGTTGGGATGTTCTGTTTGTTTACTTGTTGGATTAACGAATTTGAGAAATCGTACCAACGTGTTAAAAGGATCATTCTTTTCCATAAGACATTCTAACTGGACAGGGACGAATTGAAAGGTCGTTCTGCCGGTTAGTAAGTCGCACGGCATTCACCTAGTGATATTAGACCGTGGGGTGAGGTACTAGTTACTGGTAAAATTATTTTGAGGATTTTTATATTGCTGTAACCTCATCCGAAGTAAATGTATATTCATTATTGAAACGATTGTTGTTTTTCTGTAGCATATTTTAATGGTAATTTAAGTCCAGCCGTACTTTCGATGTTTATTTTAGAATAGCAGGTTTTCCACCACAATTCTGCCTCATAACTCTTTGAATATAGTTAATGGTGTCGGTGATTCCCATGTATTCTCCAAATAGTGAATATTTAAATATGGATCAGGAGATACTGAAGGGCATGTTGGCGGAGTTGAGTGCCAACATAAACACTTCTATAAGTGCCAATGTGAACACTATAAATACAAACATGGCACTTATGAACAATGATTTAAATACTAATATGAACACTATTAAGGGTGACATGAACACTGTTAGGGATGAACTAGCTAATGTCAGAACGGAGATGAACGCCGCGTTAGCTGCTAATAAAGCAGAGGCGAATGTCAGCTTTAATAATATTAATACTACGGTCAACACAGTTAGAGAAGACTTATTAACACTTCGTGGTGACGTGGAAGCAAGTAGGGCAGAGAACACAGCTGCAATTGTTGACGTTAGAGCTGATATACAAACTGTTAGGGCAGAAGCTAATCGTCACTTAATAGCTGCATTTACTGCCATGGGCAGGGATATTAAGGAACAAAGAGAAGAAGTTCGTGCTGATTTAGCTAGAATTCAGAGAGAAGTTGAAGCTGTTAGGAAAGACACTAAAACAAGCACAGACAAAGTGAATGCTAGTCTAGTCACATTAAATGTCAATTTGGATGACGTGAGTGATCGTTTAGAAAAAGCTGTCGATACGTTGAACACCAGATTAGATAAAAGTCGTCAGGACATGAAAGACGAAATGAACACAAGTCGAGTCGACGTTAATGCTGCGTTAGACCTTATAAAGGAGGACGTGAAGAAATCGAATGACGGCGTAGCAGAAAATTGAACAGTTTGGAAATTCGGTTTGAGGAAGGCAGAAAATATGTCGAAAGGCTTATAGCCGAAGTTGGTGTTGTAAATGCCGGACTTAACTTGACACGTGGTATAGCTGTCGTGGTTAATTCAAACGTGAAGAAGGCCCTGATGACAGTAGAGGCAGTTCGAGCCGAAATAACAACGAATACACAGAGTATTCAGGATATCAGGAGCGAATTAACCGAAACTGCTGCGAATCTTAAGAGAGATATGCAAGTTTCAGTTGCGGAACTTAAGGTGGACATAGATATCGTAAAGGGAGATGTGAATGAAACAAACCACAATCTCAACAAAGATTTTTCGTCACTTAAGGGTCATATCAACCTCTTACAGGAGCGTATCGAGAAGGACGTAGACACAATTAAGGGGGATACTCTGAAGAACATACAACAAATAAATGAAAGCGCGCAGAAAAATAGCGAAGCTGTTATCAAACAGGTCAAGAACGTTACCAAGCAGGTCAAAGAAATTGACACACGTTTGAGGAGCAAGATCGAACGAATTGAACTCCATGTTGACTCACTTAAGGGAAGTCAAACTTCAAATATAAACACACCAGACATAGAGGAACTGGAACGCAGGTTGTTAACCAAATTAGAGACACAGGATCGACCTAAACCAGTTGAAAGAGAAACGCCACCGTTGAAGGAACAGGGGACGTACTCCGAATTCAGCGAGGATTTGAATAAGACACACCTGCAATTCAATACACCACAATCCCACAATTCCCAAGGGAGCAACATAATGATAATCCGAATGCAGGAGGAAAAACCTCAGAGATTTTCGGGAACTGGACCAATTACACCCGTAGAATTTTTACGAAATGTTGACGCATACCTCCGAGATACTATGGTACCACCGGAGAGGCAACTCCGAGTTACGGAGAAACTTTTAGAGAGCAATGCAGCCGTTTGGTATCTTGCGTTCAGCTATTCATTTAGAACAGTTGAGGAATTCAAGGACTCATTGCTAAATCACTGTATTGCTGGAGGAATTAATAACGGGAAAATAAAAATTTTGCCAAAATTTTTATTTTTATCGACGAAGAGGCATATGAGACCGAAAGGCTCATGACCCCATGACCATTTCCGGCTCATCGAAAATTGATTGCCGAGAAAAAAAAATCCCAAAGAAGCTCAACCACACATCCAACCATGGAATACCAACCAACCAGGGGAAGTCGCCAACTGAAGTAACATATTTATTTAATAGTGAGATTATGAACCACAGGACAATTCAGACAACAAGGGCACTCCAATGATTTTTTTTCTATAATTTTCGAGAGTGCTGGTTGTGTAAATGATATGCTGGGTTATAAACGGTTAATTTACATAGTCAGGAAACGACTCACGCGGTGCCCGACGATGGAGAGGAAGAAGCACTGGTCGCCTTTACCTAGACAATCCTGTGTCATGTCGTGTGTGATTGAAAAACGCCGCAACTGGATCTCGGGTAATGGACAGGGTAAGGACGAGTAGTCCATTAATATTACTATTATCGAACAGACTTTTATATTTGGAAAGTGCATTGAAACTGTTATTCGTGACTAGTCGAACTGTAAATTGTCAACATTTTGAAGTGCTATTATCAAACCCGTGTAATTGTGGAGTGAGAAAAGTTGTAAAGTCTGTGTAATATGATGCAGATGCGTCAATAAAGTCAGTGGCGGAAATCGAAAGGCAATTTTGAATATCCGCACAGTTTAGAATCAGTGGAAATTTTACAACTATTGTTCCGATAAAATCAGTGATTCAGGCTTCTCCAACGTGTAATATTACTACCATCATGGGGGCCTATAACTACACGGAAGCTACCGCCATCCTTATGGCAGGAGGAATGTCCGAGTAAACCATTCAACCATGGGAAGAGCCGATGCCAAATAATACCATGGGGAGAAAGAAACGATGGTTAAGGACGGTGAGTGAACCGAGGATCAGGTTCAAACCGAGAGCCATCCATCTCATACAACCAACCATGAACGAGTAAGTCAAATAAAACCATTTATGTACGGTAGAATTGTGGTGGATAATTAGCATAATATATTGGCCGCACGTATTCACACAGTTGGTTATAGGAAGGATTTGTTTTTTTTGGTAGTTATGTGATTAACTATTATTTCCTGTCGGTCTATTTCTACGTGGCAATTTGTAAATATAATGATTAAAAAAGGCATTGGGAGCGCTATGCATAAATCGAAGAAGAACGCCGCAAATATAACTTCATGTACTTAAGTAAGGTGGAAGTGTGTGTGTTATTCTCGAACACACGATCCTTGGGAAGGTGTGGCAGTCGATATACATGACGGAATGACTACCGTCTAATTTGTTTAAGCATTTTTAATACCTCCTACGTATCATTTTAATATATTCAAGTCACTGCAGAAAGAGTGACAGACAGTATCTATATCTTTGGTCTACCTGGAATACAACATTATTCTTTTGTTATGCCAGAAGTGTGGCGTTAGTACAATTGTACATCTGAATGCGTGGATTTAGAACTGGTTTCAAAGCAAGCGGTGAGCTCAATTGTTCGAAGGGAGAGTGTATTGGGACCGGCCGCAAGCAAATGCATCATTCACATGTCACATTATACAACAACTGAAGGCACACACAAACTCAATTCTACACTTAGCGTAGAACTGCGCAGCAGTATTTCCCAATGAATTTACACTCCCATAAGGTTAATAAATTTGTTAAGTAAAAATGTAACTTGAATTAGATTGAAACCATTATTTAAGAGCTGTGACAGCTGTTCTGGGCAGCCATTAACTGAATTTTGTACAGACCGAAGATGTATCAGACCAGGGCAACGTGTTAGATTGTGATTGGGTAATTTGTTCCACATGAAGACGATGCATTATCGCTCATGGTGATGTTAATTAGGTGACAGGTGATGTTTATACCACTGTCGACCGTTTCATAAGGTGTGTGTTGGGTAACCACACGTATTGGTATTTGTAAACACGAGTTCAGCTGTGACTGGCGTGTATTTAAGTTGAGCGGCGAGGCTCATATGAAGATGTTTGATGATGCTGTAGAATCGAGATGACTGATGCTTCTCGAAGGGAGAGTTTATTTATGGGTCTGATTCTGTTCTTCGTGTCTAATGACAATATTAAATACACTTCCTGAAATAATAGATAATAATAATAATAATAAATAATGATAATAATAATGATAATGAAATAGTTTTATTTTGAAAGCAATAAATAATTAATAATTAAATAAATAATTAAATAGTTTTGAACTTCAGTTTTTTTGAATAATGTAATTTTTTCGTATGTTGTTGTCATGATTCGATCTTCGATTTTTCACCTGAGGGTGATGCTTCTAAATACAATTAGATCAAGCTGACACTCCTTGAATCTTCGAATGTAATTTCTAGGCGAATCCACGGAAACCTGGACTTTGCAAATGCAACGTCAGACATGACGGTGTTCATGCGGTTGCCAGCCTACGTTGACATGCATTTAGATGACAATCGTCTACAAACAGTCGACGATTTGTGTAGGGAGGATGTTGAATATAAGAGTGTATTCTATTGTGTGTTTATGTTTTGTGGACTTGTGTTCCCATTTGTTACTGATGTATTTTTAGTGAACCAATTGTGTGATAGTTTTTTTTTCTTCATAGGCGCGTCACGTCTATGATTACCTTTACGATAGGATCAAATCAGAACATAACTTTAACGTTAAATGTCAGGGATAATACCATCATAGCCTAGTTTCATACACATTGTTTTGCTTTAATTAAATTTCTCATTGTAATTGCTTAGGGCCGAACTTACGTATTATTCCCTTAGTTTGCTGTTTTTTTGTTTTGTTGTATAATAGGACTTCAAGAGGGTAACTTAACGTCATTTAGGGATTATTCATCATGTATCCAGGTTAGCGGCTTATCCGATTCTTACCCTCAGAAGTAGGTTAGGGTGCTGTTTCTAAATAAACAAAGAAGGTAACTTAAGACTGGACTTCTTCTTTTTTTTTTTTTTTTTTATGTGCTTTCTTGGGTCAGTTCATAACATTTCCACATCTCACTAACACCGATCGACCCTGAGGTAACTAGTCCCGTGCGGGCTGATTTGAGAATGCACATCTGATCCTTTTTGGGTTGTGGGTTCGGTGGATGGGGGTGTCGAGGGGCCGTTGCGGTCAAGCGGTCTTCCGACATCCTTGTCTGGCGGGCACATATACCTCATTTTCATGGCGCCCAACGTGGGGCCTCGAAGAGATGTTTATCTCGACGAAGCTGCTTGTTGGGATGTTCTGTTTGTTTACTTGTTGGATTAACGAATTTGAGAAATCGTACCAACGTGTTAAAAGGATCATTCTTTTCCATAAGACATTCTAACTGGACAGGGACGAATTGAAAGGTCGTTCTGCCGGTTAGTAAGTCGCACGGCATTCACCTAGTGATATTAGACCGTGGGGTGAGGTACTAGTTACTGGTAAAATTATTTTGAGGATTTTTATATTGCTGTAACCTCATCCGAAGTAAATGTATATTCATTATTGAAACGATTGTTGTTTTTCTGTAGCATATTTTAATGGTAATTTAAGTCCAGCCGTACTTTCGATGTTTATTTTAGAATAGCAGGTTTTCCACCACAATTCTGCCTCATAACTCTTTGAATATGGTTAATGGTGTCGGTGATTCCCATGTATTCTCCAAATAGTGAATATTTAAATATGGATCAGGAGATACTGAAGGGCATGTTGGCGGAGTTGAGTGCCAACATAAACACTTCTATAAGTGCCAATGTGAACACTATAAATACAAACATGGCACTTATGAACAATGATTTAAATACTAATATGAACACTATTAAGGGTGACATGAACACTGTTAGGGATGAACTAGCTAATGTCAGAACGGAGATGAACGCCGCGTTAGCTGCTAATAAAGCAGAGGCGAATGTCAGCTTTAATAATATTAATACTACGGTCAACACAGTTAGAGAAGACTTATTAACACTTCGTGGTGACGTGGAAGCAAGTAGGGCAGAGAACACAGCTGCAATTGTTGACGTTAGAGCTGATATACAAACTGTTAGGGCAGAAGCTAATCGTCACTTAATAGCTGCATTTACTGCCATGGGCAGGGATATTAAGGAACAAAGAGAAGAAGTTCGTGCTGATTTAGCTAGAATTCAGAGAGAAGTTGAAGCTGTTAGGAAAGACACTAAAACAAGCACAGACAAAGTGAATGCTAGTCTAGTCACATTAAATGTCAATTTGGATGACGTGAGTGATCGTTTAGAAAAAGCTGTCGATACGTTGAACACCAGATTAGATAAAAGTCGTCAGGACATGAAAGACGAAATGAACACAAGTCGAGTCGACGTTAATGCTGCGTTAGACCTTATAAAGGAGGACGTGAAGAAATCGAATGACGGCGTAGCAACAAAATTGAACAGTTTGGAAATTCGGTTTGAGGAAGGCAGAAAATATGTCGAAAGGCTTAAAGCCGAAGTTGGTGTTGTAAATGCCGGACTTAACTTGACACGTGGTATAGCTGTCGTGGTTAATTCAAACGTGAAGAAGGCCCTGATGACAGTAGAGGCAGTTCGAGCCGAAATAACAACGAATACACAGAGTATTCAGGATATCAGGAGCGAATTAACCGAAACTGCTGCGAATCTTAAGAGAGATATGCAAGTTTCAGTTGCGGAACTTAAGGTGGACATAGATATCGTAAAGGGAGATGTGAATGAAACAAACCACAATCTCAACAAAGATTTTTCGTCACTTAAGGGTCATATCAACCTCTTACAGGAGCGTATCGAGAAGGACATAGACACAATTAAGGGGGATACTCTGAAGAACATACAAAAAATAAATGAAAGTGCGCAGAAAAATAGCGAAGCTGTTATCAAACAGGTTGAGAACGTTACCAAGCAGGTCAACGAAATTGACACACGTTTGAGGAGCAAGATCGAACGAATGGAACTCCATGTTGACTCACTTAAGGGAAGTCAAACTTCAAATATAAACACACCAGACATAGAGGAACTGGAACGCAGGTTGTTAACCAAATTAGAGACACAGGATCGACCTAAACCAGTTGAAAGAGAAACGCCACCGTTGAAGGAACAGGGGACGTACTCCGAATTCAGCGAGGATTTGAATAAGACACACCTGCAATTCAATACACCACAATCCCACAATTCCCAAGGGAGCAACATAATGATAATCCGAATGCAGGAGGAAAAACCTCAGAGATTTTCGGGAACTGGACCAATTACACCCGTAGAATTTTTACGAAATGTTGAAGCATACCTCCGAGATACTATGGTACCACCGGAGAGGCAACTCCGAGTTACGGAGAAACTTTTAGAGAGCAATGCAGCCGTTTGGTATCTTGCGTTCAGCTATTCATTTAGAACAGTTGAGGAATTCAAGGACTCATTGCTAAATCACTGTATTGCTGGAGGAATTAATAACGGGAAAATAAAAATTTTGCCAAATTTTTTATTTTTATCGACGAAGAGGCATATGAGACCGAAAGGCTCATGACCCCATGACCATTTCCGGCTCATCGAAAATTGATTGCCGAGAAAAAAAATCCCAAAGAAGCTCAACCACACATCCAACCATGGAACACCAACCAACCAGGGGAAGTCGCCAACTGAAGTAACATATTTATTTAATAGTGAGATTATGAACCACAGGACAATTCAGACAACAAGGGCACTCCAATGATTTTTTTTCTATAATTTTCGAGAGTGCTGGTTGTGTAAATGATATGCTGGGTTATAAACGGTTAATTTACATAGTCAGGAAACGACTCACGCGGTGCCCGACGATGGAGAGGAAGAAGCACTGGTCGCCTTTACCTAGACAATCCTGTGTCATGTCGTGTGTGATTGAAAAACGCCGCAACTGGATCTCGGGTAATGGACAGGGTAAGGACGAGTAGTCCATTAATATTACTATTATCGAACAGACTTTTATATTTGGAAAGTGCATTGAAACTGTTATTCGTGACTAGTCGAACTGTAAATTGTCAACATTTTGAAGTGCTATTATCAAACCCGTGTAATTGTGGAGTGAGAAAAGTTGTAAAGTCTGTGTAATATGATGCAGATGCGTCAATAAAGTCAGTGGCGGAAATCGAAAGGCAATTTTGAATATCCGCACAGTTTAGAATCAGTGGAAATTTTACAACTATTGTTCCGATAAAATCAGTGATTCAGGCTTCTCCAACGTGTAATATTACTACCATCATGGGGGCCTATAACTACACGGAAGCTACCGCCATCCTTATGGCAGGAGGAATGTCCGAGTAAACCATTCAACCATGGGAAGAGCCGATGCCAAATAATACCATGGGGAGAAAGAAACGATGGTTAAGGACGGTGAGTGAACCGAGGATCAGGTTCAAACCGAGAGCCATCCATCTCATACAACCAACCATGAACGAGTAAGTCAAATAAAACCATTTATGTACGGTAGAATTGTGGTGGATAATTAGCATAATATATTGGCCGCACGTATTCACACAGTTTGTTATAGGAAGGATTTGTTTTTTTGGTAGTTATGTGATTAACTATTATTTCCTGTCGGTCTATTTCTACGTGGCAATTTGTAAATATAATGATTAAAAAGGCATTGGGAGCGCTATGCATAAATCGAAGAAGAACGCCGCAAATATAACTTCATGTAATTAAGTAAGGTGGAAGTGTGTGTGTTATTCTCGAACACACGATCCTTGGGAAGGTGTGGCAGTCGATATACATGACGGAATGACTACCGTCTAATTTGTTTAAGCATTTTTAATACCTCCTACGTATCATTTTAATATATTCAAGTCACTGCAGAAAGAGTGACAGACAGTATCTATATCTTTGGTCTACCTGGAATACAACATTATTCTTTTGTTATGCCAGAAGTGTGGCGTTAGTACAATTGTACATCTGAATGCGTGGATTTAGAACTGGTTTCAAAGCAAGCGGTGAGCTCAATTGTTCGAAGGGAGAGTGTATTGGGACCGGCCGCAAGCAAATGCATCATTCACATGTCACATTATACAACAACTGAAGGCACACACAAACTCAATTCTACACTTAGCGTAGAACTGCGCAGCAGTATTTCCCAATGAATTTACACTCCCATAAGGTTAATAAATTTGTTAAGTAAAAATGTAACTTGTATTAGATTGAAACCATTATTTAAGAGCTGTGACAGCTGTTCTGGGCAGCCATTAACTTAATTTTGTACAGACCGAAGATGTATCAGACCAGGGCAACGTGTTAGATTGTGATTGGGTAATTTGTTCCACATGAAGACGATGCATTATCGCTCATGGTGATGTTAATTAGGTGACAGGTGATGTTTATACCACTGTCGACCGTTTCATAAGGTGTGTGTTGGGTAACCACACGTATTGGTATTTGTAAACACGAGTTCAGCTGTGACTGGCGTGTATTTAAGTTGAGCGGTGAGGCTCATATGAAGATGTTTGATGATGCTGTAGAATCGAGATGACTGATGCTTCTCGAAGGGAGAGTTTATTTATGGGTCTGATTCTGTTCTTCGTGTCTAATGACAATATTAAATACACTTCCTGAAATAATAGATAATAATAATAAATAATAATAATAATAATAAATAATGATAATAATAATGATAATGAAATAGTTTTATTTTGAAAGCAATAAATAATTAATAATTAAATAAATAATTAAATAGTTTTGAACTTCAGTTTTTTTGAATAATGTAATTTTTTCGTATGTTGTTGTCATGATTCGATCTTCGATTTTTCACCTGAGGGTGATGCTTCTAAATACAATTAGATCAAGCGGACACTCCTTGAATCTTCGAATGTAATTTCTAGGCGAATCCATGGAAACCTGGACTTTGCAAATGCAACGTCAGACATGACGGTGTTCATGCGGTTGCCAGCCTACGTTGACATGCATTTAGATGACAATCGTCTACAAACAGTCGACGATTTGTGTAGGGAGGATGTTGAATATAAGAGTGTATTCTATTGTGTGTTTATGTTTTGTTGACTTGTGTTCCCATTTGTTACTGATGTATTTTTAGTGAACCAATTGTGTGATAGTTTTTTTTTCTGCATAGGCGCGTCACGTCTATGATTACCTTTACGATAGGATCAAATCAGAACATAACTTTAACGTTAAATGTCAGGGATAATACCATCATAGCCTAGTTTCATACACATTGTTTTGCTTTAATTAAATTTCTCATTGTAATTGCTTAGGGCCGAACTTACGTATTATTCCCTTAGTTTGCTGTTT
Source organism: Meconema thalassinum (assembly GCA_946902985.2). Lineage (NCBI taxonomy): Eukaryota > Metazoa > Arthropoda > Insecta > Orthoptera > Tettigoniidae > Meconema > Meconema thalassinum. Next base: position 102,905,750 of record OX336397.1, on the reverse strand, counting down.
TTTTGTTTTGTTGTATAATAGGACTTCAAGAGGGTAACTTAACGTCATTTAGGGATTATTCATCATGTATCCAGGTTAGCGGCTTATCCGATTCTTACCCTCAGAAGTAGGTTAGGGTGCTGTTTCTAAATAAACAAAGAAGGTAACTTAAGACTGGACTTCTTCTTTTTTTTTGTTTTTTTTTATGTGCTTTCTTGGGTCAGTTCATAACATTTCCACATCTCACTAACACCGATCGACCCTGAGGTAACTAGTCCCGTGCGGGCTGATTTGAGAATGCACATCTGATCCTTTTTGGGTTGTGGGTTCGGTGGATGGGGGTGTCGAGGGGCCGTTGCGGTCAAGCGGTCTTCCGACATCCTTGTCTGGCGGGCACATATACCTCATTTTCATGGCGCCCAACGTGGGGCCTCGAAGAGATGTTTATCTCGACGAAGCTGCTTGTTGGGATGTTCTGTTTGTTTACTTGTTGGATTAACGAATTTGAGAAATCGTACCAACGTGTTAAAAGGATCATTCTTTTCCATAAGACATTCTAACTGGACAGGGACGAATTGAAAGGTCGTTCTGCCGGTTAGTAAGTCGCACGGCATTCACCTAGTGATATTAGACCGTGGGGTGAGGTACTAGTTACTGGTAAAATTATTTTGAGGATTTTTATATTGCTGTAACCTCATCCGAAGTAAATGTATATTCATTATTGAAACGATTGTTGTTTTTCTGTAGCATATTTTAATGGTAATTTAAGTCCAGCCGTACTTTCGATGTTTATTTTAGAATAGCAGGTTTTCCACCACAATTCTGCCTCATAACTCTTTGAATATAGTTAATGGTGTCGGTGATTCCCATGTATTCTCCAAATAGTGAATATTTAAATATGGATCAGGAGATACTGAAGGGCATGTTGGCGGAGTTGAGTGCCAACATAAACACTTCTATAAGTGCCAATGTGAACACTATAAATACAAACATGGCACTTATGAACAATGATTTAAATACTAATATGAACACTATTAAGGGTGACATGAACACTGTTAGGGATGAACTAGCTAATGTCAGAACGGAGATGAACGCCGCGTTAGCTGCTAATAAAGCAGAGGCGAATGTCAGCTTTAATAATATTAATACTACGGTCAACACAGTTAGAGAAGACTTATTAACACTTCGTGGTGACGTGGAAGCAAGTAGGGCAGAGAACACAGCTGCAATTGTTGACGTTAGAGCTGATATACAAACTGTTAGGGCAGAAGCTAATCGTCACTTAATAGCTGCATTTACTGCCATGGGCAGGGATATTAAGGAACAAAGAGAAGAAGTTCGTGCTGATTTAGCTAGAATTCAGAGAGAAGTTGAAGCTGTTAGGAAAGACACTAAAACAAGCACAGACAAAGTGAATGCTAGTCTAGTCACATTAAATGTCAATTTGGATGACGTGAGTGATCGTTTAGAAAAAGCTGTCGATACGTTGAACACCAGATTAGATAAAAGTCGTCAGGACATGAAAGACGAAATGAACACAAGTCGAGTCGACGTTAATGCTGCGTTAGACCTTATAAAGGAGGACGTGAAGAAATCGAATGACGGCGTAGCAGAAAATTGAACAGTTTGGAAATTCGGTTTGAGGAAGGCAGAAAATATGTCGAAAGGCTTATAGCCGAAGTTGGTGTTGTAAATGCCGGACTTAACTTGACACGTGGTATAGCTGTCGTGGTTAATTCAAACGTGAAGAAGGCCCTGATGACAGTAGAGGCAGTTCGAGCCGAAATAACAACGAATACACAGAGTATTCAGGATATCAGGAGCGAATTAACCGAAACTGCTGCGAATCTTAAGAGAGATATGCAAGTTTCAGTTGCGGAACTTAAGGTGGACATAGATATCGTAAAGGGAGATGTGAATGAAACAAACCACAATCTCAACAAAGATTTTTCGTCACTTAAGGGTCATATCAACCTCTTACAGGAGCGTATCGAGAAGGACGTAGACACAATTAAGGGGGATACTCTGAAGAACATACAACAAATAAATGAAAGCGCGCAGAAAAATAGCGAAGCTGTTATCAAACAGGTCAAGAACGTTACCAAGCAGGTCAAAGAAATTGACACACGTTTGAGGAGCAAGATCGAACGAATTGAACTCCATGTTGACTCACTTAAGGGAAGTCAAACTTCAAATATAAACACACCAGACATAGAGGAACTGGAACGCAGGTTGTTAACCAAATTAGAGACACAGGATCGACCTAAACCAGTTGAAAGAGAAACGCCACCGTTGAAGGAACAGGGGACGTACTCCGAATTCAGCGAGGATTTGAATAAGACACACCTGCAATTCAATACACCACAATCCCACAATTCCCAAGGGAGCAACATAATGATAATCCGAATGCAGGAGGAAAAACCTCAGAGATTTTCGGGAACTGGACCAATTACACCCGTAGAATTTTTACGAAATGTTGAAGCATACCTCCGAGATACTATGGTACCACCGGAGAGGCAACTCCGAGTTACGGAGAAACTTTTAGAGAGCAATGCAGCCGTTTGGTATCTTGCGTTCAGCTATTCATTTAGAACAGTTGAGGAATTCAAGGACTCATTGCTAAATCACTGTATTGCTGGAGGAATTAATAACGGGAAAATAAAAATTTTGCCAAATTTTTTATTTTTATCGACGAAGAGGCATATGAGACCGAAAGGCTCATGACCCCATGACCATTTCCGGCTCATCGAAAATTGATTGCCGAGAAAAAAAATCCCAAAGAAGCTCAACCACACATCCAACCATGGAACACCAACCAACCAGGGGAAGTCGCCAACTGAAGTAACATATTTATTTAATAGTGAGATTATGAACCACAGGACAATTCAGACAACAAGGGCACTCCAATGATTTTTTTTCTATAATTTTCGAGAGTGCTGGTTGTGTAAATGATATGCTGGGTTATAAACGGTTAATTTACATAGTCAGGAAACGACTCACGCGGTGCCCGACGATGGAGAGGAAGAAGCACTGGTCGCCTTTACCTAGACAATCCTGTGTCATGTCGTGTGTGATTGAAAAACGCCGCAACTGGATCTCGGGTAATGGACAGGGTAAGGACGAGTAGTCCATTAATATTACTATTATCGAACAGACTTTTATATTTGGAAAGTGCATTGAAACTGTTATTCGTGACTAGTCGAACTGTAAATTGTCAACATTTTGAAGTGCTATTATCAAACCCGTGTAATTGTGGAGTGAGAAAAGTTGTAAAGTCTGTGTAATATGATGCAGATGCGTCAATAAAGTCAGTGGCGGAAATCGAAAGGCAATTTTGAATATCCGCACAGTTTAGAATCAGTGGAAATTTTACAACTATTGTTCCGATAAAATCAGTGATTCAGGCTTCTCCAACGTGTAATATTACTACCATCATGGGGGCCTATAACTACACGGAAGCTACCGCCATCCTTATGGCAGGAGGAATGTCCGAGTAAACCATTCAACCATGGGAAGAGCCGATGCCAAATAATACCATGGGGAGAAAGAAACGATGGTTAAGGACGGTGAGTGAACCGAGGATCAGGTTCAAACCGAGAGCCATCCATCTCATACAACCAACCATGAACGAGTAAGTCAAATAAAACCATTTATGTACGGTAGAATTGTGGTGGATAATTAGCATAATATATTGGCCGCACGTATTCACACAGTTTGTTATAGGAAGGATTTGTTTTTTTGGTAGTTATGTGATTAACTATTATTTCCTGTCGGTCTATTTCTACGTGGCAATTTGTAAATATAATGATTAAAAAGGCATTGGGAGCGCTATGCATAAATCGAAGAAGAACGCCGCAAATATAACTTCATGTAATTAAGTAAGGTGGAAGTGTGTGTGTTATTCTCGAACACACGATCCTTGGGAAGGTGTGGCAGTCGATATACATGACGGAATGACTACCGTCTAATTTGTTTAAGCATTTTTAATACCTCCTACGTATCATTTTAATATATTCAAGTCACTGCAGAAAGAGTGACAGACAGTATCTATATCTTTGGTCTACCTGGAATACAACATTATTCTTTTGTTATGCCAGAAGTGTGGCGTTAGTACAATTGTACATCTGAATGCGTGGATTTAGAACTGGTTTCAAAGCAAGCGGTGAGCTCAATTGTTCGAAGGGAGAGTGTATTGGGACCGGCCGCAAGCAAATGCATCATTCACATGTCACATTATACAACAACTGAAGGCACACACAAACTCAATTCTACACTTAGCGTAGAACTGCGCAGCAGTATTTCCCAATGAATTTACACTCCCATAAGGTTAATAAATTTGTTAAGTAAAAATGTAACTTGTATTAGATTGAAACCATTATTTAAGAGCTGTGACAGCTGTTCTGGGCAGCCATTAACTTAATTTTGTACAGACCGAAGATGTATCAGACCAGGGCAACGTGTTAGATTGTGATTGGGTAATTTGTTCCACATGAAGACGATGCATTATCGCTCATGGTGATGTTAATTAGGTGACAGGTGATGTTTATACCACTGTCGACCGTTTCATAAGGTGTGTGTTGGGTAACCACACGTATTGGTATTTGTAAACACGAGTTCAGCTGTGACTGGCGTGTATTTAAGTTGAGCGGTGAGGCTCATATGAAGATGTTTGATGATGCTGTAGAATCGAGATGACTAATGCTTCTCGAAGGGAGAGTTTATTTATGGGTCTGATTCTGTTCTTCGTGTCTAATGACAATATTAAATACACTTCCTGAAATAATAGATAATAATAATAAATAATAATAATAATAATAAATAATGATAATAATAATGATAATGAAATAGTTTTATTTTGAAAGCAATAAATAATTAATAATTAAATAAATAATTAAATAGTTTTGAACTTCAGTTTTTTTGAATAATGTAATTTTTTCGTATGTTGTTGTCATGATTCGATCTTCGATTTTTCACCTGAGGGTGATGCTTCTAAATACAATTAGATCAAGCGGACACTCCTTGAATCTTCGAATGTAATTTCTAGGCGAATCCATGGAAACCTGGACTTTGCAAATGCAACGTCAGACATGACGGTGTTCATGCGGTTGCCAGCCTACGTTGACATGCATTTAGATGACAATCGTCTACAAACAGTCGACGATTTGTGTAGGGAGGATGTTGAATATAAGAGTGTATTCTATTGTGTGTTTATGTTTTGTTGACTTGTGTTCCCATTTGTTACTGATGTATTTTTAGTGAACCAATTGTGTGATAGTTTTTTTTTCTGCATAGGCGCGTCACGTCTATGATTACCTTTACGATAGGATCAAATCAGAACATAACTTTAACGTTAAATGTCAGGGATAATACCATCATAGCCTAGTTTCATACACATTGTTTTGCTTTAATTAAATTTCTCATTGTAATTGCTTAGGGCCGAACTTACGTATTATTCCCTTAGTTTGCTGTTTTTTTGTTTTGTTGTATAATAGGACTTCAAGAGGGTAACTTAACGTCATTTAGGGATTATTCATCATGTATCCAGGTTAGCGGCTTATCCGATTCTTACCCTCAGAAGTAGGTTAGGGTGCTGTTTCTAAATAAACAAAGAAGGTAACTTAAGACTGGACTTCTTCTTTTTTTTTGTTTTTTTTATGTGCTTTCTTGGGTCAGTTCATAACATTTCCACATCTCACTAACACCGATCGACCCTGAGGTAACTAGTCCCGTGCGGGCTGATTTGAGAATGCACATCTGATCCTTTTTGGGTTGTGGGTTCGGTGGATGGGGGTGTCGAGGGGCCGTTGCGGTCAAGCGGTCTTCCGACATCCTTGTCTGGCGGGCACATATACCTCATTTTCATGGCGCCCAACGTGGGGCCTCGAAGAGATGTTTATCTCGACGAAGCTGCTTGTTGGGATGTTCTGTTTGTTTACTTGTTGGATTAACGAATTTGAGAAATCGTACCAACGTGTTAAAAGGATCATTCTTTTCCATAAGACATTCTAACTGGACAGGGACGAATTGAAAGGTCGTTCTGCCGGTTAGTAAGTCGCACGGCATTCACCTAGTGATATTAGACCGTGGGGTGAGGTACTAGTTACTGGTAAAATTATTTTGAGGATTTTTATATTGCTGTAACCTCATCCGAAGTAAATGTATATTCATTATTGAAACGATTGTTGTTTTTCTGTAGCATATTTTAATGGTAATTTAAGTCCAGCCGTACTTTCGATGTTTATTTTAGAATAGCAGGTTTTCCACCACAATTCTGCCTCATAACTCTTTGAATATAGTTAATGGTGTCGGTGATTCCCATGTATTCTCCAAATAGTGAATATTTAAATATGGATCAGGAGATACTGAAGGGCATGTTGGCGGAGTTGAGTGCCAACATAAACACTTCTATAAGTGCCAATGTGAACACTATAAATACAAACATGGCACTTATGAACAATGATTTAAATACTAATATGAACACTATTAAGGGTGACATGAACACTGTTAGGGATGAACTAGCTAATGTCAGAACGGAGATGAACGCCGCGTTAGCTGCTAATAAAGCAGAGGCGAATGTCAGCTTTAATAATATTAATACTACGGTCAACACAGTTAGAGAAGACTTATTAACACTTCGTGGTGACGTGGAAGCAAGTAGGGCAGAGAACACAGCTGCAATTGTTGACGTTAGAGCTGATATACAAACTGTTAGGGCAGAAGCTAATCGTCACTTAATAGCTGCATTTACTGCCATGGGCAGGGATATTAAGGAACAAAGAGAAGAAGTTCGTGCTGATTTAGCTAGAATTCAGAGAGAAGTTGAAGCTGTTAGGAAAGACACTAAAACAAGCACAGACAAAGTGAATGCTAGTCTAGTCACATTAAATGTCAATTTGGATGACGTGAGTGATCGTTTAGAAAAAGCTGTCGATACGTTGAACACCAGATTAGATAAAAGTCGTCAGGACATGAAAGACGAAATGAACACAAGTCGAGTCGACGTTAATGCTGCGTTAGACCTTATAAAGGAGGACGTGAAGAAATCGAATGACGGCGTAGCAGAAAATTGAACAGTTTGGAAATTCGGTTTGAGGAAGGCAGAAAATATGTCGAAAGGCTTATAGCCGAAGTTGGTGTTGTAAATGCCGGACTTAACTTGACACGTGGTATAGCTGTCGTGGTTAATTCAAACGTGAAGAAGGCCCTGATGACAGTAGAGGCAGTTCGAGCCGAAATAACAACGAATACACAGAGTATTCAGGATATCAGGAGCGAATTAACCGAAACTGCTGCGAATCTTAAGAGAGATATGCAAGTTTCAGTTGCGGAACTTAAGGTGGACATAGATATCGTAAAGGGAGATGTGAATGAAACAAACCACAATCTCAACAAAGATTTTTCGTCACTTAAGGGTCATATCAACCTCTTACAGGAGCGTATCGAGAAGGACGTAGACACAATTAAGGGGGATACTCTGAAGAACATACAACAAATAAATGAAAGCGCGCAGAAAAATAGCGAAGCTGTTATCAAACAGGTCAAGAACGTTACCAAGCAGGTCAAAGAAATTGACACACGTTTGAGGAGCAAGATCGAACGAATTGAACTCCATGTTGACTCACTTAAGGGAAGTCAAACTTCAAATATAAACACACCAGACATAGAGGAACTGGAACGCAGGTTGTTAACCAAATTAGAGACACAGGATCGACCTAAACCAGTTGAAAGAGAAACGCCACCGTTGAAGGAACAGGGGACGTACTCCGAATTCAGCGAGGATTTGAATAAGACACACCTGCAATTCAATACACCACAATCCCACAATTCCCAAGGGAGCAACATAATGATAATCCGAATGCAGGAGGAAAAACCTCAGAGATTTTCGGGAACTGGACCAATTACACCCGTAGAATTTTTACGAAATGTTGAAGCATACCTCCGAGATACTATGGTACCACCGGAGAGGCAACTCCGAGTTACGGAGAAACTTTTAGAGAGCAATGCAGCCGTTTGGTATCTTGCGTTCAGCTATTCATTTAGAACAGTTGAGGAATTCAAGGACTCATTGCTAAATCACTGTATTGCTGGAGGAATTAATAACGGGAAAATAAAAATTTTGCCAAATTTTTTATTTTTATCGACGAAGAGGCATATGAGACCGAAAGGCTCATGACCCCATGACCATTTCCGGCTCATCGAAAATTGATTGCCGAGAAAAAAAATCCCAAAGAAGCTCAACCACACATCCAACCATGGAACACCAACCAACCAGGGGAAGTCGCCAACTGAAGTAACATATTTATTTAATAGTGAGATTATGAACCACAGGACAATTCAGACAACAAGGGCACTCCAATGATTTTTTTTCTATAATTTTCGAGAGTGCTGGTTGTGTAAATGATATGCTGGGTTATAAACGGTTAATTTACATAGTCAGGAAACGACTCACGCGGTGCCCGACGATGGAGAGGAAGAAGCACTGGTCGCCTTTACCTAGACAATCCTGTGTCATGTCGTGTGTGATTGAAAAACGCCGCAACTGGATCTCGGGTAATGGACAGGGTAAGGACGAGTAGTCCATTAATATTACTATTATCGAACAGACTTTTATATTTGGAAAGTGCATTGAAACTGTTATTCGTGACTAGTCGAACTGTAAATTGTCAACATTTTGAAGTGCTATTATCAAACCCGTGTAATTGTGGAGTGAGAAAAGTTGTAAAGTCTGTGTAATATGATGCAGATGCGTCAATAAAGTCAGTGGCGGAAATCGAAAGGCAATTTTGAATATCCGCACAGTTTAGAATCAGTGGAAATTTTACAACTATTGTTCCGATAAAATCAGTGATTCAGGCTTCTCCAACGTGTAATATTACTACCATCATGGGGGCCTATAACTACACGGAAGCTACCGCCATCCTTATGGCAGGAGGAATGTCCGAGTAAACCATTCAACCATGGGAAGAGCCGATGCCAAATAATACCATGGGGAGAAAGAAACGATGGTTAAGGACGGTGAGTGAACCGAGGATCAGGTTCAAACCGAGAGCCATCCATCTCATACAACCAACCATGAACGAGTAAGTCAAATAAAACCATTTATGTACGGTAGAATTGTGGTGGATAATTAGCATAATATATTGGCCGCACGTATTCACACAGTTTGTTATAGGAAGGATTTGTTTTTTTGGTAGTTATGTGATTAACTATTATTTCCTGTCGGTCTATTTCTACGTGGCAATTTGTAAATATAATGATTAAAAAGGCATTGGGAGCGCTATGCATAAATCGAAGAAGAACGCTGCAAATATAACTTCATGTAATTAAGTAAGGTGGAAGTGTGTGTGTTATTCTCGAACACACGATCCTTGGGAAGGTGTGGCAGTCGATATACATGACGGAATGACTACCGTCTAATTTGTTTAAGCATTTTTAATACCTCCTACGTATCATTTTAATATATTCAAGTCACTGCAGAAAGAGTGACAGACAGTATCTATATCTTTGGTCTACCTGGAATACAACATTATTCTTTTGTTATGCCAGAAGTGTGGCGTTAGTACAATTGTACATCTGAATGCGTGGATTTAGAACTGGTTTCAAAGCAAGCGGTGAGCTCAATTGTTCGAAGGGAGAGTGTATTGGGACCGGCCGCAAGCAAATGCATCATTCACATGTCACATTATACAACAACTGAAGGCACACACAAACTCAATTCTACACTTAGCGTAGAACTGCGCAGCAGTATTTCCCAATGAATTTACACTCCCATAAGGTTAATAAATTTGTTAAGTAAAAATGTAACTTGTATTAGATTGAAACCATTATTTAAGAGCTGTGACAGCTGTTCTGGGCAGCCATTAACTTAATTTTGTACAGACCGAAGATGTATCAGACCAGGGCAACGTGTTAGATTGTGATTGGGTAATTTGTTCCACATGAAGACGATGCATTATCGCTCATGGTGATGTTAATTAGGTGACAGGTGATGTTTATACCACTGTCGACCGTTTCATAAGGTGTGTGTTGGGTAACCACACGTATTGGTATTTGTAAACACGAGTTCAGCTGTGACTGGCGTGTATTTAAGTTGAGCGGTGAGGCTCATATGAAGATGTTTGATGATGCTGTAGAATCGAGATGACTGATGCTTCTCGAAGGGAGAGTTTATTTATGGGTCTGATTCTGTTCTTCGTGTCTAATGACAATATTAAATACACTTCCTGAAATAATAGATAATAATAATAAATAATAATAATAATAATAAATAATGATAATAATAATGATAATGAAATAGTTTTATTTTGAAAGCAATAAATAATTAATAATTAAATAAATAATTAAATAGTTTTGAACTTCAGTTTTTTTGAATAATGTAATTTTTTCGTATGTTGTTTTCATGATTCGATCTTCGATTTTTCACCTGAGGGTGATGCTTCTAAATACAATTAGATCAAGCTGACACTCCTTGAATCTTCGAATGTAATTTCTAGGGGAATCCACGGAAACCTGGACTTTGCAAATGCAACGTCAGACATGACGGTGTTCATGCGGTTGCCAGCCTAGGTTGACATGCATTTAGATGACAATCGTCTACAAACAGTCGACGATTTGTGTAGGGAGGATGTTGAATATAAGAGTGTATTCTATTGTGTGTTTATGTTTTGTTGACTTGTGTTCCCATTTGTTACTGATGTATTTTTAGTGAACCAATTGTGTGATAGTTTTTTTTCTGCATAGGCGCGTCACGTCTATGATTACCTTTACGATAGGATCAAATCAGAACATAACTTTAACGTTAAATGTCAGGGATAATACCATCATAGCCTAGTTTCATACACATTGTTTTGCTTTAATTAAATTTCTCATTGTAATTGCTTAGGGCCGAACTTACGTATTATTCCCTTAGTTTGCTGTTTTTTTGTTTTGTTGTATAATAGGACTTCAAGAGGGTAACTTAACGTCATTTTGGGATTATTCATCATGTATCCAGGTTAGCGGCTTATCCGATTCTTACCCTCAGAAGTAGGTTAGGGTGCTGTTTCTAAATAAACAAAGAAGGTAACTTAAGACTGGACTTCTTCTTTTTTTGTTTTTTTTTATGTGCTTTCTTGGGTCAGTTCATAACATTTCCACATCTCACTAACACCGATCGACCCTGAGGTAACTAGTCCCGTGCGGGCTGATTTGAGAATGCACATCTGATCCTTTTTGGGTTGTGGGTTCGGTGGATGGGGGTGTCGAGGGGCCGTTGCGGTCAAGCGGTCTTCCGACATCCTTGTCTGGCGGGCACATATACCTCATTTTCATGGCGCCCAACGTGGGGCCTCGAAGAGATGTTTATCTCGACGAAGCTGCTTGTTGGGATGTTCTGTTTGTTTACTTGTTGGATTAACGAATTTGAGAAATCGTACCAACGTGTTAAAAGGATCATTCTTTTCCATAAGACATTCTAACTGGACAGGGACGAATTGAAAGGTCGTTCTGCCGGTTAGTAAGTCGCACGGCATTCACCTAGTGATATTAGACCGTGGGGTGAGGTACTAGTTACTGGTAAAATTATTTTGAGGATTTTTATATTGCTGTAACCTCATCCGAAGTAAATGTATATTCATTATTGAAACGATTGTTGTTTTTCTGTAGCATATTTTAATGGTAATTTAAGTCCTGCCGTACTTTCGATGTTTATTTTAGAATAGCAGGTTTTCCACCACAATTCTGCCTCATAACTCTTTGAATATGGTTAATGGTGTCGGTGATTCCCATGTATTCTCCAAATAGTGAATATTTAAATATGGATCAGGAGATACTGAAGGGCATGTTGGCGGAGTTGAGTGCCAACATAAACACTTCTATAAGTGCCAATGTGAACACTATAAATACAAACATGGCACTTATGAACAATGATTTAAATACTAATATGAACACTATTAAGGGTTACATGAACACTGTTAGGGATGAACTAGCTAATGTCAGAACGGAGATGAACGCCGCGTTAGCTGCTAATAAAGCTGAGGCGAATGTCAGCTTTAATAATATTAATACTACGGTCAACACAGTTAGAGAAGACTTATTAACACTTCGTGGTGACGTGGAAGCAAATAGGGCAGAGAACACAGCTGCAATTGTTGACGTTAGAGCTGATATACAAACTGTTAGGGCAGAAGTTAATCGTCACTTAATAGCTGCATTTACTGCCATGGGCAGGGATATTAAGGAACAAAGAGAAGAAGTTCATGCTGATTTAGCTAGAATTCAGAGAGAAGTTGAAGCTTTTAGGAAAGACACTAAAACAAGCACAGACAAAGTGAATGCTAGTCTAGTCACATTAAATGTCAATTTGGATGACGTGAGTGATCGTTTAGAAAAAGCTGTCGATACGTTGAACACCAGATTAGATAAAAGTCGTCAGGACATGAAAGACGAAATGAACACAAGTCGAGTCGACGTTAATGCTGCGTTAGACCTTATAAAGGAGGACGTGAAGAAATCGAATGACGGCGTAGCAACAAAATTGAACAGTTTGGAAATTCGGTTTGAGGAAGGCAGAAAATATGTCGAAAGGCTTATAGCCGAAGTTGGTGTTGTAAATGCCGGACTTAACTTGACACGTGGTATAGCTGTCGTGGTTAATTCAAACGTGAAGAAGGCCCTGATGACAGTAGAGGCAGTTCGAGCCGAAATAACAACGAATACACAGAGTATTCAGGATATCAGGAGCGAATTAACCGAAACTGCTGCGAATCTTAAGAGAGATATGCAAGTTTCAGTTGCGGAACTTAAGGTGGACATAGATATCGTAAAGGGAGATGTGAATGAAACAAACCACAATCTCAACAAAGATTTTTCGTCACTTAAGGGTCATATCAACCTCTTACAGGAGCGTATCGAGAAGGACGTAGACACAATTAAGGGGGATACTCTGAAGAACATACAACAAATAAATGAAAGCGCGCAGAAAAATAGCGAAGCTGTTATCAAACAGGTCAAGAACGTTACCAAGCAGGTCAAAGAAATTGACACACGTTTGAGGAGCAAGATCGAACGAATTGAACTCCATGTTGACTCACTTAAGGGAAGTCAAACTTCAAATATAAACACACCAGACATAGAGGAACTGGAACGCAGGTTGTTAACCAAATTAGAGACACAGGATCGACCTAAACCAGTTGAAAGAGAAACGCCACCGTTGAAGGAACAGGGGACGTACTCCGAATTCAGCGAGGATTTGAATAAGACACACCTGCAATTCAATACACCACAATCCCACAATTCCCAAGGGAGCAACATAATGATAATCCGAATGCAGGAGGAAAAACCTCAGAGATTTTCGGGAACTGGACCAATTACACCCGTAGAATTTTTACGAAATGTTGACGCATACCTCCGAGATACTATGGTACCACCGGAGAGGCAACTCCGAGTTACGGAGAAACTTTTAGAGAGCAATGCAGCCGTTTGGTATCTTGCGTTCAGCTATTCATTTAGAACAGTTGAGGAATTCAAGGACTCATTGCTAAATCACTGTATTGCTGGAGGAATTAATAACGGGAAAATAAAAATTTTGCCAAAATTTTTATTTTTATCGACGAAGAGGCATATGAGACCGAAAGGCTCATGACCCCATGACCATTTCCGGCTCATCGAAAATTGATTGCCGAGAAAAAAAAATCCCAAAGAAGCTCAACCACACATCCAACCATGGAATACCAACCAACCAGGGGAAGTCGCCAACTGAAGTAACATATTTATTTAATAGTGAGATTATGAACCACAGGACAATTCAGACAACAAGGGCACTCCAATGATTTTTTTTCTATAATTTTCGAGAGTGCTGGTTGTGTAAATGATATGCTGGGTTATAAACGGTTAATTTACATAGTCAGGAAACGACTCACGCGGTGCCCGACGATGGAGAGGAAGAAGCACTGGTCGCCTTTACCTAGACAATCCTGTGTCATGTCGTGTGTGATTGAAAAACGCCGCAACTGGATCTCGGGTAATGGACAGGGTAAGGACGAGTAGTCCATTAATATTACTATTATCGAACAGACTTTTATATTTGGAAAGTGCATTGAAACTGTTATTCGTGACTAGTCGAACTGTAAATTGTCAACATTTTGAAGTGCTATTATCAAACCCGTGTAATTGTGGAGTGAGAAAAGTTGTAAAGTCTGTGTAATATGATGCAGATGCGTCAATAAAGTCAGTGGCGGAAATCGAAAGGCAATTTTGAATATCCGCACAGTTTAGAATCAGTGGAAATTTTACAACTATTGTTCCGATAAAATCAGTGATTCAGGCTTCTCCAACGTGTAATATTACTACCATCATGGGGGCCTATAACTACACGGAAGCTACCGCCATCCTTATGGCAGGAGGAATGTCCGAGTAAACCATTCAACCATGGGAAGAGCCGATGCCAAATAATACCATGGGGAGAAAGAAACGATGGTTAAGGACGGTGAGTGAACCGAGGATCAGGTTCAAACCGAGAGCCATCCATCTCATACAACCAACCATGAACGAGTAAGTCAAATAAAACCATTTATGTACGGTAGAATTGTGGTGGATAATTAGCATAATATATTGGCCGCACGTATTCACACAGTTGGTTATAGGAAGGATTTGTTTTTTTGGTAGTTATGTGATTAACTATTATTTCCTGTCGGTCTATTTCTACGTGGCAATTTGTAAATATAATGATTAAAAAAGGCATTGGGAGCGCTATGCATAAATCGAAGAAGAACGCCGCAAATATAACTTCATGTACTTAAGTAAGGTGGAAGTGTGTGTGTTATTCTCGAACACACGATCCTTGGGAAGGTGTGGCAGTCGATATACATGACGGAATGACTACCGTCTAATTTGTTTAAGCATTTTTAATACCTCCTACGTATCATTTTAATATATTCAAGTCACTGCAGAAAGAGTGACAGACAGTATCTATATCTTTGGTCTACCTGGAATACAACATTATTCTTTTGTTATGCCAGAAGTGTGGCGTTAGTACAATTGTACATCTGAATGCGTGGATTTAGAACTGGTTTCAAAGCAAGCGGTGAGCTCAATTGTTCGAAGGGAGAGTGTATTGGGACCGGCCGCAAGCAAATGCATCATTCACATGTCACATTATACAACAACTGAAGGCACACACAAACTCAATTCTACACTTAGCGTAGAACTGCGCAGCAGTATTTCCCAATGAATTTACACTCCCATAAGGTTAATAAATTTGTTAAGTAAAAATGTAACTTGAATTAGATTGAAACCATTATTTAAGAGCTGTGACAGCTGTTCTGGGCAGCCATTAACTGAATTTTGTACAGACCGAAGATGTATCAGACCAGGGCAACGTGTTAGATTGTGATTGGGTAATTTGTTCCACATGAAGACGATGCATTATCGCTCATGGTGATGTTAATTAGGTGACAGGTGATGTTTATACCACTGTCGACCGTTTCATAAGGTGTGTGTTGGGTAACCACACGTATTGGTATTTGTAAACACGAGTTCAGCTGTGACTGGCGTGTATTTAAGTTGAGCGGTGAGGCTCATATGAAGATGTTTGATGATGCTGTAGAATCGAGATGACTGATGCTTCTCGAAGGGAGAGTTTATTTATGGGTCTGATTCTGTTCTTCGTGTCTAATGACAATATTAAATACACTTCCTGAAATAATAGATAATAATAATAATAATAAATAATGATAATAATAATGATAATGAAATAGTTTTATTTTGAAAGCAATAAATAATTAATAATTAAATAAATAATTAAATAGTTTTGAACTTCAGTTTTTTTGAATAATGTAATTTTTTCGTATGTTGTTGTCATGATTCGATCTTCGATTTTTCACCTGAGGGTGATGCTTCTAAATACAATTAGATCAAGCTGACACTCCTTGAATCTTCGAATGTAATTTCTAGGCGAATCCACGGAAACCTGGACTTTGCAAATGCAACGTCAGACATGACGGTGTTCATGCGGTTGCCAGCCTACGTTGACATGCATTTAGATGACAATCGTCTACAAACAGTCGACGATTTGTGTAGGGAGGATGTTGAATATAAGAGTGTATTCTATTGTGTGTTTATGTTTTGTGGACTTGTGTTCCCATTTGTTACTGATGTATTTTTAGTGAACCAATTGTGTGATAGTTTTTTTTTCTTCATAGGCGCGTCACGTCTATGATTACCTTTACGATAGGATCAAATCAGAACATAACTTTAACGTTAAATGTCAGGGATAATACCATCATAGCCTAGTTTCATACACATTGTTTTGCTTTAATTAAATTTCTCATTGTAATTGCTTAGGGCCGAACTTACGTATTATTCCCTTAGTTTGCTGTTTTTTTGTTTTGTTGTATAATAGGACTTCAAGAGGGTAACTTAACGTCATTTAGGGATTATTCATCATGTATCCAGGTTAGCGGCTTATCCGATTCTTACCCTCAGAAGTAGGTTAGGGTGCTGTTTCTAAATAAACAAAGAAGGTAACTTAAGACTGGACTTCTTCTTTTTTTTGTTTTTTTTTTATGTGCTTTCTTGGGTCAGTTCATAACATTTCCACATCTCACTAACACCGATCGACCCTGAGGTAACTAGTCCCGTGCGGGCTGATTTGAGAATGCACATCTGATCCTTTTTGGGTTGTGGGTTCGGTGGATGGGGGTGTCGAGGGACCGTTGCGGTCAAGCGGTCTTCCGACATCCTTGTCTGGCGGGCACATATACCTCATTTTCATGGCGCCCAACGTGGGGCCTCGAAGAGATGTTTATCTCGACGAAGCTGCTTGTTGGGATGTTCTGTTTGTTTACTTGTTGGATTAACGAATTTGAGAAATCGTACCAACGTGTTAAAAGGATCATTCTTTTCCATAAGACATTCTAACTGGACAGGGACGAATTGAAAGGTCGTTCTGCCGGTTAGTAAGTCGCACGGCATTCACCTAGTGATATTAGACCGTGGGGTGAGGTACTAGTTACTGGTAAAATTATTTTGAGGATTTTTATATTGCTGTAACCTCATCCGAAGTAAATGTATATTCATTATTGAAACGATTGTTGTTTTTCTGTAGCATATTTTAATGGTAATTTAAGTCCAGCCGTACTTTCGATGTTTATTTTAGAATAGCAGGTTTTCCACCACAATTCTGCCTCATAACTCTTTGAATATGGTTAATGGTGTCGGTGATTCCCATGTATTCTCCAAATAGTGAATATTTAAATATGGATCAGGAGATACTGAAGGGCATGTTGGCGGAGTTGAGTGCCAACATAAACACTTCTATAAGTGCCAATGTGAACACTATAAATACAAACATGGCACTTATGAACAATGATTTAAATACTAATATGAACACTATTAAGGGTGACATGAACACTGTTAGGGATGAACTAGCTAATGTCAGAACGGAGATGAACGCCGCGTTAGCTGCTAATAAAGCAGAGGCGAATGTCAGCTTTAATAATATTAATACTACGGTCAACACAGTTAGAGAAGACTTATTAACACTTCGTGGTGACGTGGAAGCAAGTAGGGCAGAGAACACAGCTGCAATTGTTGACGTTAGAGCTGATATACAAACTGTTAGGGCAGAAGCTAATCGTCACTTAATAGCTGCATTTACTGCCATGGGCAGGGATATTAAGGAACAAAGAGAAGAAGTTCGTGCTGATTTAGCTAGAATTCAGAGAGAAGTTGAAGCTGTTAGGAAAGACACTAAAACAAGCACAGACAAAGTGAATGCTAGTCTAGTCACATTAAATGTCAATTTGGATGACGTGAGTGATCGTTTAGAAAAAGCTGTCGATACGTTGAACACCAGATTAGATAAAAGTCGTCAGGACATGAAAGACGAAATGAACACAAGTCGAGTCGACGTTAATGCTGCGTTAGACCTTATAAAGGAGGACGTGAAGAAATCGAATGACGGCGTAGCAACAAAATTGAACAGTTTGGAAATTCGGTTTGAGGAAGGCAGAAAATATGTCGAAAGGCTTAAAGCCGAAGTTGGTGTTGTAAATGCCGGACTTAACTTGACACGTGGTATAGCTGTCGTGGTTAATTCAAACGTGAAGAAGGCCCTGATGACAGTAGAGGCAGTTCGAGCCGAAATAACAACGAATACACAGAGTATTCAGGATATCAGGAGCGAATTAACCGAAACTGCTGCGAATCTTAAGAGAGATATGCAAGTTTCAGTTGCGGAACTTAAGGTGGACATAGATATCGTAAAGGGAGATGTGAATGAAACAAACCACAATCTCAACAAAGATTTTTCGTCACTTAAGGGTCATATCAACCTCTTACAGGAGCGTATCGAGAAGGACATAGACACAATTAAGGGGGATACTCTGAAGAACATACAAAAAATAAATGAAAGTGCGCAGAAAAATAGCGAAGCTGTTATCAAACAGGTTGAGAACGTTACCAAGCAGGTCAACGAAATTGACACACGTTTGAGGAGCAAGATCGAACGAATGGAACTCCATGTTGACTCACTTAAGGGAAGTCAAACTTCAAATATAAACACACCAGACATAGAGGAACTGGAACGCAGGTTGTTAACCAAATTAGAGACACAGGATCGACCTAAACCAGTTGAAAGAGAAACGCCACCGTTGAAGGAACAGGGGACGTACTCCGAATTCAGCGAGGATTTGAATAAGACACACCTGCAATTCAATACACCACAATCCCACAATTCCCAAGGGAGCAACATAATGATAATCCGAATGCAGGAGGAAAAACCTCAGAGATTTTCGGGAACTGGACCAATTACACCCGTAGAATTTTTACGAAATGTTGAAGCATACCTCCGAGATACTATGGTACCACCGGAGAGGCAACTCCGAGTTACGGAGAAACTTTTAGAGAGCAATGCAGCCGTTTGGTATCTTGCGTTCAGCTATTCATTTAGAACAGTTGAGGAATTCAAGGACTCATTGCTAAATCACTGTATTGCTGGAGGAATTAATAACGGGAAAATAAAAATTTTGCCAAATTTTTTATTTTTATCGACGAAGAGGCATATGAGACCGAAAGGCTCATGACCCCATGACCATTTCCGGCTCATCGAAAATTGATTGCCGAGAAAAAAAAATCCCAAAGAAGCTCAACCACACATCCAACCATGGAACACCAACCAACCAGGGGAAGTCGCCAACTGAAGTAACATATTTATTTAATAGTGAGATTATGAACCACAGGACAATTCAGACAACAAGGGCACTCCAATGATTTTTTTTCTATAATTTTCGAGAGTGCTGGTTGTGTAAATGATATGCTGGGTTATAAACGGTTAATTTACATAGTCAGGAAACGACTCACGCGGTGCCCGACGATGGAGAGGAAGAAGCACTGGTCGCCTTTACCTAGACAATCCTGTGTCATGTCGTGTGTGATTGAAAAACGCCGCAACTGGATCTCGGGTAATGGACAGGGTAAGGACGAGTAGTCCATTAATATTACTATTATCGAACAGACTTTTATATTTGGAAAGTGCATTGAAACTGTTATTCGTGACTAGTCGAACTGTAAATTGTCAACATTTTGAAGTGCTATTATCAAACCCGTGTAATTGTGGAGTGAGAAAAGTTGTAAAGTCTGTGTAATATGATGCAGATGCGTCAATAAAGTCAGTGGCGGAAATCGAAAGGCAATTTTGAATATCCGCACAGTTTAGAATCAGTGGAAATTTTACAACTATTGTTCCGATAAAATCAGTGATTCAGGCTTCTCCAACGTGTAATATTACTACCATCATGGGGGCCTATAACTACACGGAAGCTACCGCCATCCTTATGGCAGGAGGAATGTCCGAGTAAACCATTCAACCATGGGAAGAGCCGATGCCAAATAATACCATGGGGAGAAAGAAACGATGGTTAAGGACGGTGAGTGAACCGAGGATCAGGTTCAAACCGAGAGCCATCCATCTCATACAACCAACCATGAACGAGTAAGTCAAATAAAACCATTTATGTACGGTAGAATTGTGGTGGATAATTAGCATAATATATTGGCCGCACGTATTCACACAGTTGGTTATAGGAAGGATTTGTTTTTTTGGTAGTTATGTGATTAACTATTATTTCCTGTCGGTCTATTTCTACGTGGCAATTTGTAAATATAATGATTAAAAAAGGCATTGGGAGCGCTATGCATAAATCGAAGAAGAACGCCGCAAATATAACTTCATGTACTTAAGTAAGGTGGAAGTGTGTGTGTTATTCTCGAACACACGATCCTTGGGAAGGTGTGGCAGTCGATATACATGACGGAATGACTACCGTCTAATTTGTTTAAGCATTTTAATACCTCCTACGTATCATTTTAATATATTCAAGTCACTGCAGAAAGAGTGACAGACAGTATCTATATCTTTGGTCTACCTGGAATACAACATTATTCTTTTGTTATGCCAGAAGTGTGGCGTTAGTACAATTGTACATCTGAATGCGTGGATTTAGAACTGGTTTCAAAGCAAGCGGTGAGCTCAATTGTTCGAAGGGAGAGTGTATTGGGACCGGCCGCAAGCAAATGCATCATTCACATGTCACATTATACAACAACTGAAGGCACACACAAACTCAATTCTACACTTAGCGTAGAACTGCGCAGCAGTATTTCCCAATGAATTTACACTCCCATAAGGTTAATAAATTTGTTAAGTAAAAATGTAACTTGTATTAGATTGAAACCATTATTTAAGAGCTGTGACAGCTGTTCTGGGCAGCCATTAACTTAATTTTGTACAGACCGAAGATGTATCAGACCAGGGCAACGTGTTAGATTGTGATTGGGTAATTTGTTCCACATGAAGACGATGCATTATCGCTCATGGTGATGTTAATTAGGTGACAGGTGATGTTTATACCACTGTCGACCGTTTCATAAGGTGTGTGTTGGGTAACCACACGTATTGGTATTTGTAAACACGAGTTCAGCTGTGACTGGCGTGTATTTAAGTTGAGCGGTGAGGCTCATATGAAGATGTTTGATGATGCTGTAGAATCGAGATGACTGATGCTTCTCGAAGGGAGAGTTTATTTATGGGTCTGATTCTGTTCTTCGTGTCTAATGACAATATTAAATACACTTCCTGAAATAATAGATAATAATAATAAATAATAATAATAATAATAATAATAAATAATGATAATAATAATGATAATGAAATAGTTTTATTTTGAAAGCAATAAATAATTAATAATTAAATAAATAATTAAATAGTTTTGAACTTCAGTTTTTTTGAATAATGTAATTTTTTCGTATGTTGTTGTCATGATTCGATCTTCGATTTTTCACCTGAGGGTGATGCTTCTAAATACAATTAGATCAAGCTGACACTCCTTGAATCTTCGAATGTAATTTCTAGGCGAATCCACGGAAACCTGGACTTTGCAAATGCAACGTCAGACATGACGGTGTTCATGCGGTTGCCAGCCTACGTTGACATGCATTTAGATGACAATCGTCTACAAACAGTCGACGATTTGTGTAGGGAGGATGTTGAATATAAGAGTGTATTCTATTGTGTGTTTATGTTTTGTTGACTTGTGTTCCCATTTGTTACTGATGTATTTTTAGTGAACCAATTGTGTGATAGTTTTTTTTTTCTGCATAGGCGCGTCACGTCTATGATTACCTTTACGATAGGATCAAATCAGAACATAACTTTAACGTTAAATGTCAGGGATAATACCATCATAGCCTAGTTTCATACACATTGTTTTGCTTTAATTAAATTTCTCATTGTAATTGCTTAGGGCCGAACTTACGTATTATTCCCTTAGTTTGCTGTTTTTTTGTTTTGTTGTATAATAGGACTTCAAGAGGGTAACTTAACGTCATTTAGGGATTATTCATCATGTATCCAGGTTAGCGACTTATCCGATTCTTACCCTCAGAAGTAGGTTAGGGTGCTGTTTCTAAATAAACAAAGAAGGTAACTTAAGACTGGACTTCTTCTTTTTTTTTTTTTTTTTGATGTGCTTTCTTGGGTCAGTTCATAACATTTCCACATCTTACTAACACCGATCGACCCTGAGGTAAATAGTTCCGTGCGGGCTGATTTGAGAATGCACATCTGATCCTTTTTGGGTTGTGGGTTCGGTGGATGGGGGTGTCGAGGGGCCGTTGCGGTCAAGCGGTCTTCCGACATCCTTGTCTGGCGGGCACAATACCTTGCACCCTCTTCGGGTACAAGGACACTACTCCAACACCGTCTCATTAAAAGGAAAGAGAGGATCAAAATTACAGCCGGGAACAAGTAGCAGCTAATCGTGTGTTGTGTTTTGTGCTAAGAGATCTTTCGACAAATTATCAGATACCGTGTGCCTTCTTTTTCACGAAGCAGCTGTCAGGACGGGACTTACATAAACTCCTGCTGGACGTTATTCTCGAGGTTGAACAATGCGGTTTCATAATTATAATAACTGTCTCTGATAATCACAAAACTAACACTACAATGATGAGGCATTTACGGGGAGGGAATTTGCAACCAATGGTCAATCACCCATATGACGAGTCTAGGAATGTATTCCCTAGTTTTGATCATTGTCACATTCTAAAACGAAACATTAGAACGCAGTTTCTGTAACGAGAGATGACTGATGGTACTGGAATAATTTCAGGGAAATACTTGTCATTACTATACACAATGCAAAAGGGTGAGATCGTCAAACCGGTCAGACACCTCACTAAAAACACATCGAACCCACTAAATTTGAAAAAATGAATGTTCGGCGTGCCAAGGAAGTGTTCTCGTCAGAAGTTATTGGTGCCATTAGTACACTAAAAGAAAATATAGGCATGCACCCGGAAGCGTACACATTCATGGACGCAGAAGCAACCATTTTTTTTTTGAAAAACGTTAATAAATGGTTCGCTATGCATGACGTAAGCATCACATATCATCATATTCAGTCTAGAAATCCAGATAAAGGGCATTTTTTCTCATTAAATGTCAGTCGCCTAAACTGGCTAGAGGAATATTTCCTTTCTTACCTTGAAACTTTGAAAGCTGCTAGTAACGCTGCTAGAAAGGACTTCCTGAGTTCTGAGACTTACGAAGCTACCTATACAATTAATCACGGATTCAGCTGTCCAGTGCATAAGGTATCTTCTAAAAATGGGTAGAGGAAAGTCGCCAAATATGGGGAGTTTTTTTTATAGGGCTCACATTAGACATAAGAAGGAACGTAATAATTTTGGTTTTCTCACCAATGTAAACCTCAGGCGATATACTATGTATATTACAATTATGGGCACGTTTGGTGTTGTAATACCCTCTGATATTATTGTTAACTTTAAAAGTGCACTTTCCTCGTATTAGGCAACCGGGTTTCGTAATATGGGGAGGTGAGAAACCTCACGGTTTTTATTTATAATAGGTACACTGAATAGTATACCCTACTAATTAAAGCATTAATTGAGACATTTTTTTTTTCGTGTGGCCTCCTGAGAGGCTGAGTGCAGGTCTTTCTAGTCGACGCCCGTGGGTGACCTGCGCGTCAGGATGAGAGATGGAATGGATGAAGATGAATGAAACTGGGCAAGGATGTGGAAGGAAGCGGCCGTGGCCTGTTAGAAGGTTCCGTCCCAGCATTTGCCTGGTGTTGAAAAATGGGAAACCACGAAAAATCATTTCAAGGACGGCCGACGGTGGGGCTCGAACACACGCGTCTACCGAGTCAGCAGAGAGCTTGGCCCCATGGCCTAACGCTGCGCCTTAGCCAGCGTAGCCACTACTGTCGGTAATTCTGACAATGTAATGAAATCATGAACACAAATAGTACAAAAATACAAAAATGAATATTTTAAGTAAATAACAGTCCTAGTTTCCTGTTGCCGAACTTCCAAACCGTTCAGCAGAAAAATGCATAAACTTTAATGAAAACCGAGTGATTCTGATCGAATTCAACTGTAACGAGGTGCAAGGTATGTCTAATTTCTCTTAGATTTATTAGCACGCTATTTTATTTTGTGATATAATTTGCATTTTTATGTTGTGGGAATTATAATGATAATATAATAGTGTCACTAGCAACCCGCCCCGGCTTCGCCCGGGAACAGTTATGAATGTGCAAGGAATTCCTGTCAGACGTAATTTAAGAATGGCGAGGTGCAAGCCAAATCCCCCTCCCGTCCAAACTAAAAACACTTATAGTGGGCGATGTATCGAAGATAGAGATATGCTCACGCGGACTTTTTTGTACAATTTTTCATGCTGAACAATTCTTACACTCATAGTATATTGATATTTTTAACGGTTTGTCCAGCGTAAGTTTAAAAAGCGCACGGACGTCAAGTTCTTTCTTCGACCTATTCACTGAAATCTAAAATCGTTACTGCATGGCTCCCTTTGATCATAAATAAATTATTTTCTTCGGAAATCTTCCTCGATATTACCTGTACAGAATGGTGAAAGCCGCATCAAAATCCATCCAGTGGTTCTCGAGATTACCCGTGATATCCAAGAATCGGGGACTTTGTTTTACACTAAGTAGAGATAAGTCTTAGTCGTGCAATGCTTGGTGAACAGCGCTGTGTGAGCAGTTGAGTAACTAACAAGATTTCATGAAAAAGGTCTCATTGTCTAGGCCGGTATGAGCGCATTCAGTCGGCCGTGGATGCTAGAGGGTGAGGAACTTCCGTCTCGCGCGAAACAGGGATCTAACTCCAGTACAAGATGGCGGAGCATGGTTCTTTGCTTGTGACAACGTGTGCATTAAAGAAAAAAACTGCAACTAAAAAACGCAAACGTAATGTGAATGAGTGGAAGGACCTCAACAGCGAATGTTTTTCTTCCTGACATTCTTGTCACTTCACTTTTGAAGGTTTACAAGGTTGTAAATAATTTCTTTTGTACGTAGTTTCATTGTCTCAGTCATCATAATAGTTATCAATCTGCACATAATGTCACATATTATACCTACGTTTCGTTTAACTACATTTTTTTGCAATTAACTCATAATACAGTTTTTGGTGGTTACCCCTGTTCGGCGCATCGATTCAATTATTCATAAACATCGTTCATTTATTAAGCCTAAGTGAGCACGATCTGAAGATGACCGCTTGACGATCGAAACAAGTCATTCAATTTAGACCCCTCCCCCATTTTCAGTAGATAAAAGCTTGTTATTATGTAATATTTTTTATGTAAGGACATATAAATACTTGTTTCCCACCTAATGTAATTGGGCACACAATTTGTGTTGACCAACTGAAAATCATTCTTTATTAGAATTAGGCAACACTGAAAAATGGCTTCTATCATTTCAAAATTATAAGGAAAGTGGAAAAAGGGACTGTAGGCAGAGTAAAGGAGATGTATTGTGGAAGTGTGAGTTGTGTGAAAGTTGGAGGGGAAAGAACAGACTGGTTCAGACAAATGAGTGGCCTGAAACAGGGTAGTGCACTGTCACCCCTTCTCTTTATTGTGGTTATGGACGAGGTAATGACACGGGTAGCAGGAAAGATAGGAGAAGATATGATGAAAGCAATGGTGTTTGCAGATTATCTCATGGTCTGGGGAAACAAGGAAGAGGAAATTCAGGAGCAACTGAAGGCTTGGGAAGAAACGATGGGAGAGTACGGATGGAAGTTCAACATCAGTAAATGTGAGATCCTGTTAACGACCAGGAAAAAGGACAGACCAATGAGTGGGATAACACTTGGAAGTGGACAGCTGAAGAAGGTGGAAAGTCTCAAGTACATGGGAATTACAGTGTAGGAATATGAGAGAAATGACAAAGAGGTTACGGAACGTAGCAGACAGGCAGAAGCATTTCTGAGAAGCATTAGTAGGCCTGGTGACAGGTAATTGAATAAGGACATAATTAGTGGAAAGCTGGAAATTGCTTTAATCGCTTTATTTGGACCCAGATATTACTCTCCCAAGTTTTACCCCTCGAGCGAAGTCGGAGTTGACCCTTCTGGCCCTAAGAAGGTACCATTTTTCGTTTGTTTGCAAATATCTCCCAAACCATCAACTTTATCAACAAAATACCCATAATAAAAAATAATCCAGAGTAAATTTCCTACAAAAATGCTCCGTATCTTTTGTCTCTAATGAAAACCGTTACGATGCTACGACCATCCAAAGTGGAGCCCATTATGATTCTTGCGGAAAAGCTATGGAAATCATATGCCATATCAAAGTTTCTACATGTTATAAATATTTATCAGCATTCCAGGTGGACAAGCTGTTAACTTGTTACAAGTATACCCGCGTTTCAATATAAACAGCTGTGGCAAAGTACCTACCATTAGTATCATTTTGCAATATTACGTTTTGGACTACTGAACAGCATGTGGATGCACGGTGTGCGGGGATCTCGCGAGATGATGCGGACTTGAGAAAATTTGTTGGATGGTTATCAACTCACGATCCCTTTCCTCGTGGACAACACATTGTTTCGTTAAGCACAGGAGTTGTCGGACAAATCACTTGTCATATGGCCTATGAAATTGGAATAACAGCACCAAAAGGCATAACCGGCAACAACTTTCGCTATGTGAAGTTCCTTAGAAAAATTCGCGTATTGCTTCTCCGCGCTGTAAATTCGAAAATAAATATCTGCAACACGGATATTCCTGTCGATCCTCTTGTGCTTTTCCGACGCATTTGCCTTGCAAAGAAATCCGTTGCAGAATTGAAACAATATTTCCAGTTTGAACTAGCTCCGTATCCGGTTGCGATATTCGATGAAGCGGGAATGCGTAAGACGCGAAAGTCTGTGTTCTATAAATTATTCCATCCTGTTACCGCTGAGCCCACATTTGGGGACCTACATCATGTTCTCGACGGAGGGTATCTTCTGCACCGTGTAATTTGGCACCAAACCGGTACTTTTGTCGACATAAGATATGTGAATTACGTTAAAAGATACTTCAAAAAGTGTCATTATTTTCGATATGTATCCTGACGACCCAGAAGCTCGCAGTACCAAGTCCGCTGAACGTCTTTGCCGATCTAATGTTTTTATCATTTTAAATGATTATGTCGACTTCGCTTGGGTCTGGCGTTACGTTACAGTGACGGAACGAAATGTACCGAGAATGCACAGAGGTGTGTGACGTCATAGTACTGCTTGAGGTTCTTCCTTTCCCCGTGCGCTCCGGTGAGCGTGACGTCATCCAGCCAGCTATCTCCTTTGACCTTAGTTTGCACTTGTTTTTTTCTTCTTTTTTTCTAACGGACTTTGAGTTCACGCAGCATTTGTAGCATTTAAAATGATATAAAGTCTAGTCATTCAGACTGACTATCAGTGGTTTTTTTATGATTCCATGACGGCACCTATGCCACAAG
Organism: Meconema thalassinum; assembly: GCA_946902985.2. Classification (NCBI taxonomy): domain Eukaryota; kingdom Metazoa; phylum Arthropoda; class Insecta; order Orthoptera; family Tettigoniidae; genus Meconema; species Meconema thalassinum. Next base: position 102,878,446 of record OX336397.1, on the reverse strand, counting down.
CAAAATTTTTGTCTAATGACACAAACAAACGAAGATTGATCGACTTGTTGCGCGTCAAATTCGAAAGCGAAGGTAACGAAACCAGACAAGCACCAAAAGATGCCGATGTGCTCATAGTTACCACCGCACTCGAGTTATCTTGGCCCGACAATTCGGTCATTATAGTGGCTGAAGATATAGATATCCTGGTCATCTTGGTGGCTCGTGTGCCACCCTCCGCGAAAATGTATTTTATGAAACCCGGCAAAGGTTCAACCAAACAACAACTATTTTGCACAGCAAATTTCAATCTCCCGCCGTGTGTGCAGGGAAACATCCTCTTTTTGCATGCGTTTAGTGAGTGCGATACAACGTCTTCGTTTCACAGGCAGGGCAAAATGAAATTCGTAACTGCAGACAGCTGTTAGGGTTTTCCGAGACGTGAACGCAAACCCCGATGAAATTGACAAAGCGGGCCAGTTGGTTTTGGCTAGGCTTTATGACAACAAAACCACGGGAAATACCCTGAATGAGTTGCAGTTCCAACTGTTTGCAAAATCTCTATGCAAACATCGATTTAATCTCGCAAGCTTACCTCCCACCGAATCAGTGGCACGTGAGCACTCTTTAAGAACATACCATCAAATCCAAACATGGTATGGAAATGATACAAATCCACTGGATTGGGGCTGGAAAAATTCTCAATGTGGTTTGGCTCCCATACCTATGACGAGGGATCCGGCGCCACAAACGCTTCTAAACACAGTGTCCAACAAATGTTCGAAAGGATGTAACGCTGCGTGTGGTTGCAGGAAAACGGGCCTCCGATGCTCCAGAATCTGCATGAATTGTATGGGACGGTCATGTACAAATGCTGCCGAGGAAGATGATATGGATGATTGTGACGGAGACATCGACGTAAATCTTGAACGTCCTGTGACGTCGAACAAATTACCGATACAGACTGTTACGTGCCACCCCCTAGTGGCACCTTTGTTAACTGGATTACGGTGGGTAGGAAGCACAACACCAATTACTGCTTAAAGAAATAATTAACTTTATTGTGGCCAGAAAATTACACTAATCAGCAAATACAAGCAATTAGGAGCCTTACTCCAGTTTCCTCAAGTCTCTTCCTTGAGCGCTCTTGGCCCTTCCACTTGTCAACAGACCACAGAAGTTAATCCGTCCTAATGAGTACAGTGGCCTTGACAGAAACTACCTGCTCCTCTCCCTTACGTTCACCGACCTCAATTACTTACGATCACTTGCTGCAGGCTATGTCGCTGTCCACAAGCTGGAGAAACAATGTCACTGGATTTCGTAACTCGCACAGCACTTCGTCACCACACTTCTGTCGCACAGGATAATCGCTCACACTAGCTCGTAAAACACAACAACAACAACTGCTAGACAGGTCGCACTTATATAGCAGGCCGGTGACTCAATAAATGCTTCTAGATCCATCCAGGGTTCACGGCTTCTCGAGGCTTCCATCGCTGGTCCAGTCACGAATATTCTGGACTACCCCTTTGTCCTAGTAGCCCTGTTGCATAAGGCACACGCAATACAGGAGGCAGGCCACAGCCCAGCCCTGGGGCAGTTGTGACTCATGCGGCGAGTGATGACACAAACTCACAGCCGTAACACCACCCCCTTCCTAAAAAGGCTGATCGTCCCGATCAATCATTGGTCCGTCTGTGTCCCTCCGTAGGCTGCCAGGCGATCTCGGTGCACGATCTTCATCTTTGTCCTCGGGCTCCGCTGGATCCTGTAGACGACATCGTTGATCCGTTTCACGACTCGGTACGGGCCCTCCCAGGACTTCTGCAGTTTGGGTGACAGGCCTTTCTTCCGTAATGGGTTGAAGAGCCAGACCCGGTCGTCCTCGTGGAATCCGCCGGCATCCGTCTGCTGGTCGTATCGGGTCTTCATTCGGTCGGTCTCGATCCATAGTTTCCTCCTCGTGAACGCGTGTACGTCCTCCAGTTGGTCGACCAGTTCTTGACAATACTGGCTTGCCGGGATCGGATCATTCCCAGGTCGGCCGAAGGCAAGATCGACAGGTAGACGGAGCTCCCTCCCAAACATGGCCCGGGCTGGTGTGCACCCGGTGGCTTCATGCACGGCGGCGCGGTAGGCCAGGAGAAATAGTGGAAGATGCTTGTCCCAATCCCTCTGGTGCTCGCTGACGACTATTCGGAGATGGTTCTCGATGGTGCGATTGAATCGCTCTACCATCCCGTCGGACTGAGGGTGTAGCGGCGTTGTCCTTGTCTTCCGGATTCCCAGCAGCTGGCATAGGTTCTGGAACACCTGCGACTCGAAGTTCCTCCCTTGGTCGGAGTGCAGCTCCAGGGGTACTCCGTACCGGCTGACGAATTCCTTCACCAGGGTCTCTGCAATCGTCGCGGCTTCTTGGTTAGGGAGCGCATACGCCTCCGGCCATTTGGTAAAGTAGTCGCTGACGACTAATATGTAGCGGTTCCCTGCCTCGCTTAACGGGAATGGCCCAGCAACATCGATGGCCACTCTCTCCATGGGGCCGCCCACGTTGTAGGTCTTCAGTGGACCCCGTTGTCTTCGTCCAGGGCCCTTGCTGGCTGCACAATCGTGGCACCTCGCGCAGTAGTTCTCCACGTCTGTTCGGCATCCGATCCAGTAGAACCGCTCTCTCAGCTTCTCCAGGGTCTTCTTTATCCCTAGGTGTCCACCAGATGATCCTCCATGAACTTCCTTCAGGACTTCCTCCGTCATAGCCTTTGGAACGACGACTTGTTCCCGAGATGTCTTCCCGTCGGTGCTCTCCCAGGTACGGCAGATGAGGCCATCCCTTACAATCAGCGAGTCCCACTGTGCCCAGTAGGACTTAAACTTTGGGCTGCAGTCACTCACAATGTTCCACCCGGGTCTGGGGACACAGGCCCTCTTCCATTCGGCTATCAGTCCCAGATCATCATCTTTGGCTTGTGCCCGCGTGAAAGATTCGCGGCTCCAGTTCCCTTGAAGTTCCACAGTAGTCCGTCGGCACAGTATTCCGGTGTTCTCCTCCCTTCGGGCACAGAAGGTGCAGTCTTCGGGGCATGGTCTTCGTGACAGGGCGTCGGCGTTAGAATGCAGTTGGCCTTTCCTGTGCTGAATCTCAAAGTTGTACTGTTGAAGCCTCTCTAACCACCGCGCGAGTTGACCGTCGGGTTGCTTGAAGTTCAGGAGCCACCGCAGGGATGCATGGTCGGTCCTGATGAGAAATTCTTGCCCGTACAGGTACTTGTGGAAGTGTTCAATGGTCTTCACGATGGCGAGCAGCTCCTTACTGGTGACGCAGTAGTTCCTTTCTGGCTTTGACAAGGCCTTGCTGAAGTAGGCCACTACTCTCTCCTCGCCGTCCACTACCTGCGACAGGATTCCCCCTATGCCGAAGTCGCTGGCATCGGTATCGACGATGAACCTTGTTCCAGGTCTGGGGTAGGCTAGAATAGGCGCGGTGCACAGAGCCTGCTTGAGTTGTTCGAAGGCACTGTGGCATTCTGCTGTCCACGTGAAGAGTTGGTCCTTCTCAGTCAGTCGATGTAAAGGTTTGGCGATGTCGGCGAATCCCCTCACGAAGCGACGGTAATAAGTGCAGAGTCCCAGGAAGCTTCGTAGTTGGGACTTGTCCTTCGGAACTGGCGGTTCCCTCACAGCTGCGGTCTTGTCTGGGTCGGTGCGCACCCCTTCTTCGGAGTAGATATGCCCCAGGTACTGGACCCGCTTCTGGAAGAGCTGACACTTCTTGGGGCTCAACTTCAGCTGGGCAGCCCGTAGCTTCATCAAGATCTCCTTCAGGTTGCTGTAGTGCTCCTCGAAGCTTCTGCCCAGAACGATGACGTCGTCTAGGTAGACCAGGCAGGTCTTCCAGTGTAGTCCCCTCAGAATGGACTCCATTAGGCTTTCGAAGGTCGCAGGGGCGTTGCACAGACCGAATGGCATGACGGTGAACTGCCAGAGCCCGCTGCCCACAGAGAATGCAGTTTTCTCGCGGTCCTTAGGGTGGACCTCCACCTGCCAGTAGCCACTCTTCAAATCCAAGGTGGAGAACCATCTCGACCCTGATATGGTGTCCAAGGTGTCGTCGATCCGGGGTAGAGGGTAGCTGTCCTTCTTCGTGACGTCATTCACCCGCCTGTAATCCACGCAGAACCTGGTGGACCCGTCCTTCTTCTTCACTAGCACGACCGGAGAACTCCAAGGACCATGTGATGGCTCGATCACCCCTTGCTCCTTCATCTCTTCTACCATCCTGTCGACTTCGGCTTGCTTGGCGAGCGGGACACGTCGGAATGGGGCCCTAATCGGTGCGCTGTCCCCAACGTCGATTCTGTGCTGAACCAAGCTTGTCCTGCCGAAGTCTTTGCTCCCCACGGAGAAGACGTCCTGGAATTCGCGTAGCAGGTCCTGAAGTTGGCGTGATTGTTCCTCGTCTAAATGGTCCTGGGATCCTTGGTACGGCTTCTGTAGTTCTTCTGGCAGTGTGCGTCTTCTTCGGTTGTCCGTCTGCAGGTGTCCGTCCGTCGTGTCGGCGATGCGGGCAATCCAGGTAACGGGCTCGCAGACTCCTAGGTTGGTGTCCCGGTGAACCGTAATGTCGTAGTCGTTCAGGTTGGACAGGCGGACGTACGGCCGAGACGTCGTGTTGATGAGGGTCTTGGCAACTAGCAATCCTTTTGTCTGGATGTCCTCATATTTTGGCTCGATGACAGCCGCCACTCCCTCAGCAGTTCCGTCGACAATTACGGCAGCGCTGACCTCCGTCCTGGCGGGAACGATGACGTCTTCTCTCAGCCTTACTCGTCGTGCGGTGATGGACTCGTGCGCAGGTTGCAAAGCAAGTTCCTCACCTCCGAAGTGCAGAGTGTTGGTACTCAGATCCAAGATGATGTTGTTCTGGTCCAGGAAGTCCAGTCCAATGATCACTTCATTTGATACGTCGGCCACAAGCACTGGATGCCTTATCGCCCGTCGATCAATGACGAACTCCAGTGATGCTTCGCCATGTACCGGTGCGGTCTCTCCGGTCGCGGTTATTAGCTGGAGGTTCCTTTGTGTGGGTTGCACTCTCCACTTCGGGATCACAGTGGGATTGACGATGGTCCTCGATGCTCCCGTGTCGATTAGCATGGGCCAGTTCTCTCCGTTGACGACTCCGTCGACCATCAGGCTGCTATTATCCCTCCGTAACTGCGTCACACGAACTTGGGCTGCCGGGACTTGACGACTGCCACAAGCCAACCTACGCCCCCCTAGGCTGGCTGATACTTGCTTTCCTAGGCCGCGCGGTTTCCCTACGACTGACTGTCCCGACGGAAACCCTTGGCGGCGGCGATCACCGCAGTCCTTGCTCAGGTGGCCTCTCTTACGGCAGGTCCAGCAGGTCGGTAGTCCTCTTCCGGGCCGCCTCTCCGGTTGTCTTCCGGCTGTGTCGTTGCTGGTGGTGCCGCGACTATTGAAGAAACGGCTTAGCGCCTCCATCAATTCGTCGGCCAGGGGCTTGGTCTCGTTGGTTTTTGCTGGTTCGTCGACGTCCACTTGACGCACCCGCGCGTGCATTCTGGATGCCTGTTTTGCCGTCTCGAATTCAAGTGCGTGGCTCAGCGCATCTGCCAGGGTCTTATTGCGCGCGAGTCGCAGCGCCTGTTGAGTGTCCAAGTTCCGTAGCCCGTCGGTGAAGGTCTGCGTCGCAATCTGTTCCAGAAAGTCGGCCGGCGCTGTTGGATAGGCGAGCCTTACGAGGCGTGCGATGTCCATCTCGAACTCCTGCAGGGTTTCCGCGTTCTTCTGTACCCGGGTCCGGAGCTGCATCTGGTAGGCCTGCTGAAGATGGCTATCTCCATATCGGGACTCAATATGGGCGATCAGTGAAGCGTAGTCCTGGGATCCAGTCGGGATGGCCTGAAGGACGTTAAGGGCGTCACCTCTCAGCGCTACAATGAGAGCTGTAGCCTTTTCTGTGTTGTTCCAGTTATTTATGGAACAGGCCGCCTCGAACTGACGTAAGTAGGTGCTCCACGGGACCTTTCCGTCGAAGGTTGGGGGCGTCACTCTGCTATGTCCCGTTCCTGATATTCCCGGTGTAAAGGTGGGTGGGCGTTGGCGCAGCTCGGCAACTTCCTCTCGTAGAGCGTTGAATTTCTCTTCCACCCCCGTCAGTGGGCGTTGGCGCAGCTCGGCAACTTCCTTTTGTAAGGCGTTGAATTTCTCCTCCACCCCCATCAGCGGGCGTTGGCGCAGCTCGGCAACTTCCACTTGCAAGGCGTCGAACTTCTTTTCCACTGCTGCGACTTCCTCACGTAAGCCCTGTTCTAATTTCCTTTGGCTCTCCTCTAATTTCGTCAGCAGGCACTCTTCCAGATTTTTCTGGCCATCCAGAAATTTGGCGGTTAGGTCCTCTGCTAACTTCTTCTGGCTGTCCTTCAGGTCCTATGCTAACTTCTTCTGGCCATCCTCCATCTTCTTCTGGCCGTCCTCCATCTTCTTCAGGTCCTCCGCTAACTTATTTTGACCGTCTTCCATCTTCTTCTGACCGTCTTCTAATTTGGCAGTTAGGTCCTTGGTTAAATTCTTCTGGCCTTCTTCTAATTTGGTTTCCATGCCATTTAACTTTTCTAGCAATGCTGCCAATTTCTCCTCCATTTTACTTGTTTGTCTTGTAAAGGGCATGCACTCACAGGAAAATTAGAGAAAATGACCTGCTCGGGTTTTGAAACCAGGACCGTCAGGTGTTGTGCTTGAGTTCGTAATCCGGCTTCTGACACCAGTTGTTACGTGCCACCCCCTAGTGGCACCTTTGTTAACTGGATCACGGTGGGTAGGAAGCACAACACCAATTACTGCTTAAAGAAATAATTAACTTTATTGTGGCCAGAAAATTACACTAATCAGCAAATACAAGCAATTAGGAGCCTTACTCCAGTTTCCTCAAGTCTCTTCCTTGAGCGCTCTTGGCCCTTCCACTTGTCAACAGACCACAGAAGTTAATCCGTCCTAATGAGTACAGTGGCCTTGACAGAAACTACCTGTTCCTCTCCCTTACGTTCACCGACCTCAATTACTTACGATCACTTGCTGCAGGCTATTTCGCTGTCCACAAGCTGGAGAAACAATGTCACTGGATTTCGTAACTCGCACAGCACTTCGTCACCACACTTCTGTCGCACAGGATAATCGCTCACACTAGCTCGTGAAACACAACAACAACAACTGCTAGACAGGTCGCACTTATATAGCAGTCCGGTGATTCAATAAATGCTTCTAGATCCATCCAGGGTTCACGGCTTCTCGAGGTTTCCATCGCTGGTCCAGCCACGAATAATCTGGACTACCCCTTTGTCCTAGTAGCCCTGTTGCATAAGGCACACGCAATACAGGAGGCAGGCCACAGCCCAGCCCTGGGGCAGTTGTGACTCATGCGGCGAGTGATGACACAAACTCACAGCCGTAACAAGACGATGAAAGCGATAGCGGAGAAATTGAAGCAGACGATCAAGACTGACAGCCTTCATCAAAATGCTTTAAAATCGACTAACTTTGGCATTTGAACAGTGGAAGAGGACTCCTGGGCACACCACTTTAAAAAAACGCGCCATTTACTCTACCGCCAGGTGGTGTGGAAAAGAGTGATTTTATGCCAATACTACGCAACAATAATACTAATGGTAGGTACTTTGCCACAGCTGTTTACATTGAAAAGCTGTTATACTTGTAACAAGTTAACAGCTTGTGCACCTGGAATGCTGACAAATTTATATAACATGTAGAAACTTTGATATGGCATATCATTTCCATAGCTTTCCCGCAAGAATCAAAAAGGGCTCCACTTTGAATAGTCACAGCATCGTAACGGTTCACATTAGAGACAAAAGGTACGGAACACTTTTGTAGGAAATTTCCTCTAGATTATTTTTATAATATGTATTTTCATGATAAAGTTTATGGTTTGGGAGATATTTGCAAAAATCCTAAAAATTGTACCTTCTTAGGGCCAGAAGGGCCAACGCCGACTTCGCTCGAGGGGGAAAAATTAGGAGAGTAATATCTGGGTCCAAATAAAGCGATTAAAGCAATTTCCAGCTTTCCACTAATTATTTCCTTATTGAGGCTTTTTTTCGACCTGTCGACTGGCCAATAGGGGCTTTATTGTGGAATAAAGATGTCCCACAAAAAAAGCAAGGAACTGTTATACAGAAGCTACTATATCCTGATACTGACCTATGCATCAGAAACGTGGATAGTGAAGAAAAGGGACATAAGCAGAATACAGGCAAGTGAAATGAAGTTCCTGCGAAGTAGGGTCGGAGTAACAAGGAGAGACAGGGTGAGGAATGAAAATGTCAGGGAAATAGTGATTGAGACATCAAGACTGAGGTGGCATGGACACTTAAAGAGAATGGAAGAGAAGAAGATTCCCAAGAGGATACATGAGATGCAGATGCAGAAGAAACGACCAAGGGGAAGAACAAGAGATAGATAGCTAAAAGGAGTGGAGGAATGTGTCAAGAAGAGAGGCGAGGACTGGACCAGAGTGACAGCGGAGAGGTGGTGGGAAGAAAAGACTAAGTGGCGAGGCTTATGTTCCAAACAGACCCAGCCTGGGGCTGGAAACTGTACAAGATGATGATGATGAAGGAAAGTAGCCTCAGGAATGAGATATGAAAAGAAAAAATCTATCGTTAGAATGCTAAAAGTCCATAGATTAATATGACGTAAAATGAAAATGAAAGTGAAAATGTTGAAGTATTTTGACATTCTGGAGCCCCTTAATTTTTAAAAATGTATTAAAATTTTATTTTGTCAGCTAATCATTATTCATTCTATTTAAATGCCCCGCCAAAAAAACGGCAATATATTGTACAGGCCCGGAGGGCTGTACCCCCTGAAAGCCACCCCCCATCTTCTACTAAAACCACCCCAACTGGCAACATCATAAGACCAGAACAGTACCTTTACACGGCAAGAGGCGATCACCCAGCTTGGGAGGTTGGCCAACTACTTGCAACACATAACATAAACATCCACACACCAGCTAACTGGGGCAGCTACGTCAACGGAATGCTGACTAAGCAACGCCAGGAACTATAAGAAGGGAGGCCTTTTTGGGGCATTATCTGTCATACAGTGTGCGTCGCCGAAGGCCCTAGCCGTCATCCATTCCAGTTGCATCATCAGGTGAGATTCAGCAAGTGTTCAGAATACTTTACTTTGTAAACACCCATCCACAATCTTGTACACTCAACTTGTATCATTACTTACATTCCCCTAAAAGGGACTTACAGATTCACACTTACTGACCAATAAACACATGGTCAGTAAACTACACTTGTATTGTTAATTACACGCCTCTTTACATCCTCATACCCTTCCTGACTCTCGTCACGATTGACCGTGACCACAGTAGCCAGTGATTGCTTTGGTCAGACTTCATTGTGCTTCCCGCACGCGTCTCGCCCACGTAACGCCGAGCCGCTGACGTAAGCACACCTATTGTATTACTCCTTCCGTCCAGCTGACAGGCCGGTACAGTAGCCTGCATTTTAGAGGTCCATCCCCCAATCAACACTTGCATCTTTGCAAGAACACCCCTTAGCGTTTAAACGCTAAACAACACACTACACTGGTAAGCTCACCCAGCTACGGGAAGCTACCCTCTCCTAGGAATCACCTTCCAAATTAGTACAATAACACAAGTATTTTAGCCCTAACTACCCCCCAACTAAGGGATCTAAAACATATTGGTGGAGGCACTGCTACCACGCACAGTAAGGGTAGGACTCATACAACGAGCCCTCGTGGTAGAAACGACCCCTACCGCACACAGCCAAGCGAGTCTAAAATTTTTTTTTAAGCCTACATTCCGTCCCACACTTTTTTTTATCACACGGGAGTTTGTACTATGACACCCACCCCCACCCCCGGGAAGGAATCAGAGATATAATATATTGCCAAGCATACACATTTTTTTAAACTTATACATACACTTGATTCGGCATGGCCCCTCTATACCGCTTAGCTGTACTGAGGAGCATTGGGGAATACCAGGAGTTGATTGCCTGGCACAAGGTCTTTGAGACAAGACAGGACTACCTCACAAGGTTTCAACAGCTCCTGCACGCCCAGTATATGCGGATTATAAGGGCACTTGTCCGGCCACTCCGCAGCGCTAAGAATCGCAAGATTCTGGCGAAAATCCCCACCCTCCGTACACAAATTATTAAGGCACACTTGCAACTACACTGCCGACACGAATTCCTGTTCCAGCAATGGGAAACACTCATAACAGAACACCAACGGATAGGGACTAATGGCACCAAAGTTGCCGAACAGGCCATAAGCCTCAACAGGCAGTACGCCCAAATTTGGGAGGAATATAAGGAACTCCAGGCTAACAAGGCCATTTTTTAGTTCATGGCAGGGCCGCCAGCCCAGCCGAGAGAGGACATAAGCCTAGATACGCTAACTCGGCAATTTGCGAGGATGTCCCTCTCGACACGTACTGCCACACAAGGGAAGGAGTTCGCCGTGGCCACAGTCCAGAAGACGGCCAGGTTGGACTCCAACACACTACAGGGCAAAGGTCACATCGACACACGTCCCTCAGCGCCGGTTCGGAAGGCAATTTTGCCAAACCGAAGGGCAGAACTTACACCAACCCCCTCGGAACGGACGAACGAGAGGGAGTTGACGCCAGAACTCCCGGGCATACATAATAACACAGGGAGAAAACGGGAGGTAAACATGTCATGGGCTGGGGTCGTAGAGCCCACCCTACAGCACATTAAGCCCACACAAACCTACACACATAGGCAAACACAAGGGCAGGAGTCTACCGTGGCCATAGGCCAGAAATCGGTTAGACCACACTCCAATACATCGCCAGGGCAAGCACGGGCAATTACACGGCCTTTACCGCTAGTTCAGAGGGCAAGTTTTCCAGAATGGAAGCGGGCACCAGCATGTGTACCCCAGGTGCAAATGCATAAGAGGGTGTTGCCTTCGGACCATCAGGGTGCAAAACGCACGCCTGTGCACACTGGCCAGCCACAAACACACAGTACACGGGGTATAAGAAAGGTCTTATTACCTACCCCACGAGGCCGGGCAGTCAGGAATACACACACCCCTATAAACACTGCTAGGATAGCGTGGAGCGTAATCAGCCCCCCAGACACAACCACATTCAGGCCAACATCCAGGCACTACGGTGAAAGTAGGCCCAGGCTTACTTTGCTACAAACTCCTCCGGAAAATAGCAAAGAAGCACCTAAATGGGTTTCAAGGGCCTACGCCTTAGTGACAGGGCGGCAGTATTCACCTTTCCGAGCAAGGACGCCCGGACGGGGATAACAACTTTCACCAGGAATACAACATACACTAATGTCACTTGCACCACAATTACAGATACAGGTAGGCTCTCTTACATGAAGGAAACACTACAATGGACACACAAAGGGCAGGTTCCATCCCTGTAAACGGTAGACTCACGGACAAAAACTGCACATTTTTCATGTATATACAGTGGAACATGGCTAAATCAAAATTGTATAATTCAAAATTCTTCTTAGTTTTTTCTTGGCCCCTAGCATTTTTTAGGCCATCAATGGATTATAGTCGTGGGTAATTCAGGACATATTTTGGACAATTCAAAGTTTTTAATGTGCAAAGCCAAGCGGAAGCCAATCGGTTGGGCCACACGGCTCAGGGTCGGCAAGAACGGTCCCGAATGCAGCCTAAGCAACAAACCACAGCATGGAGCTTAGGCGGGTCTTTCTAAGTAGAAATGACTAAGTTATTCTAGGTTCCGTTCCTACAACTTGCTAGAATCTCTTGTGATGGCCAAGAGCCCTAATCGTGAGAAACAGTCAAGAATCTCACAGTATTTTTGAAAAATAGTAGATTTCCCTGACACGATACAATCTTTACAAAGTACCGCCGTCTGGCAACCTGCTATGGTAAGCATGAAGCATTATGACAATGTCACATAATATATTTTCTCTACTCTTTCTTTCTTAATCCGAATTTTGGATAACGCAATTTTTCTTACTAATCCCGTGAAGTGCGAATTATCCAAGTTGAACTGTATATATTTGATCCATAGGTATACGTCATATATTACACTGCCTATAAGATGAATTTTTCTCGTCCCCCATAACAGCGCGCAAACTAAACATAAACACCATAGGGTGAAAAACCCCAGACTTTGGGAAAACCCACATATTTCTGGAAGGCACACAGTTAACTCACATTGCCACATAACAGTTAATACACTGCCAAATGTCCCGGAGACACAAGCCTAAAAGGCACCAGGAATAATTATCCTGGACAAAGACGGTCTCGAACCCGCAACCGCCTGAATACCAGGAATGCAAGGTCGGGTAACTCTCCAATTGGAGGATAGAATAATACGGGACAGTCACACTAACGGGAATTCACATACACAAATTAATCAAACCACCTCCGACACCTAGTCCCCAAACACGCGACTAGCGGCCCGGAGACACACATACATAAAGGCATTTAAGTACCACTAACAGGGATATATTCATCCCAGGCCCACGATAACAAAAAATTCGGGGACACAAATGTATATAGTCGTAGGGTCTTATACATTAAAAGGGACCCAAGACACGCTGTATATGCAGATGGTACGAAGACATGCTGGCAAGCATACACACATTGGCCTGGCACTTGGGCCAGACAGCTAGCCGGCAAAACACTTCCTTGTAATACTGTAAGCCAATACTATCGCCGGGTCAGCGATAACACACACATAGTCACGCGGCCTTCACCAGGCGCAAACCAACTACCAGCTCCCAGCTCTGAATGTAGTACACACGATCATTTACGCTAGTTTCAATACCCCATAACTCCTAAAATAAAAGTACGAGGGTCTTCACAAAAGACACAAAACACTCACGCTAAAACATACTTTCAGCCGCGTGCCTCAAATACACGATACGTGTACCATGGTATATACGGTACAGAAATCGTAGCACCAGGACCTTAGAATAAGGCGGGCGCGCACACACGATTTAACACAATACCTTCGTGCCAAAATCAAACTAACCAATGGTATTTTTGGCGCGAAAAACACAATCAAAAGCCACACTGGTGACACACAAATCCCAACAGACAACGCAGACATAAAACACGGAGTATTACACGGGATCTCGGGTCCGAATGCCCAGTAAAAATCGGACGCCGTGGAAAACAAATATCCAGATGCCCAATTAGACTGAAGTTGGCCCCAGACAAGCACATAAGTGGGTCAAATACACGTTTTTAGTGACAGGAAGGTTCTTTACCATACATACTGGAGCATAGATTCGTTCCAAGGTACTCGCTACAACAGCCTACCTCGGCATTGGCGACCCAGGAATTCCCAATAAGGGGGCGTACCGAAAATCCTAGGCCTCCACGGGGACCACAATAGACTTCCTAGATATGGCTTACACATAGTTACACAAGGCAGAGGTCTTGCGGAAAACAATGTACACACAACATCGGTAAGCAAAAACGGGACAGATTGGCATACTGGCCCTCCCGGAATCCCAAAAAATGACAACACTCGCACATTGGAAAAAGTCACGTTCCGGCAGCCGACATACGTAACGTCAGAGACTTCCCGTACACAAGGATATGAAAACAAAACACGACAAAACACTGAATTGCGAATTCCGAAAGCATTGCAACACTGCTGTCGGCAGACACTCGTGTTATAATGGAAGTGACCATGAAATGCAGACATGACCACAAAAACAAACCAATAATAATGGCATACATTGACACAGGATTCAGCGCTGTCACAACAGTCATAACATTTAGCAATGTACAGACACGATAGGCCGGACTTATCTTAGGGCCACAGGGACATGTCTACAAAGATGTTGACAAGCCACACGCGCCGTCTGATACTCAGCCACGCGACACACGATAGGACTTAGCCGATAACGGCACGCCCGCCAGTAGGCGCAGCGGAACGCAACCACACACACGCGACCACTAATCAGGGGCGAATACAGACAGATTCCTTGAAGGAACAAACCCACCCCAATAACTACTTCTCTTTTTGTTTTTTCTAATCCCAAAACCATCATAGGCGATCAGGACATGACCAGTCACACTACGATCACTTGCTACATTAACATTGCAAATGAGAGACCAGATTAGGACGTGACGTCACAGCGTCACCAAACTTTACCATCCCAAGGAGCGGATAGAAAGCAGATATTGACCAAGTGAGGATGACAGGAGCAGAGATGGATAGTGCCAGCAAGATAGCCAATATACCACCTACAGGCTACCATTATACCACCTTTCTCCTTCCATAACCTTGTCACTCACAACATTAGCCAACACAGACATACAGACACAATAAAAACAGCCACACTACATTCCAAAATATACATCGGGGTTGATAGACTTCATGCGTTTAAAGACAGGGCTCACTACGCCCTGGCTCTCAATGCTTACGCCCGAGTATTAGGGGCGAGTCGGAAAAACGACAATTACGCGTAATGCACATCTCTAAGCAAGAGATGAGGCCCAATTTATAATAACAATTCTTTTTTACTAAATAATCCCGCATGCAAGGGACATAGGATTATTACACCTCGACCTATACCTATCCACAAATGAGAGCGGATACGCCTCATATCCAGCCACATGCATGGAATATCCTACCCACACACCTGGGTTATTATTACTCCTGCATGAATTTTTTTAAATTTTTGCAAACCCGGGAAGTACCTACCCCGTCCACTCACTGTAAAAGCATCCTGATAGCATCACCGGCCCCCGGCCACCATTAACATGGAGCCCAACGATGCGCAACCCTCTCCTACCACGCTTTAAACCCATCCAGCAGATAACACCCCCGGATCCTAATAACAGGGAACCCAACGCCATAAACCCCTATTAACGCCTCCAAGAAAATTGCCAAGGCATTACAGCTGGAAGTCCGACGTAGCCATAGAAGGCCTGAAGTAGTCCATGCATTTAGAAGATTCTACAACCCCAGAACACTTAAAAAAATTTACATAACTACACAGTAAAATTATTTACAAATCACAATATTTTTTATATAACACAAAAGGAATCTGATGACACACTGAATGGTGATGACAGCGTGAACAGAAGGCCAGAGGCGCCACACAGGAGCAGAGCTGGGGAAGGCGATGATGAGCCCTACCCCAGTTAACTTAATGACCCAGACTAAATAACAGACGAATTACGTAAGGTCGAAGCGCCGATGACCTAGCACGGGCAAACGTTGGAGTCCCGGAAGGCCTAGCCTGTCCCCGGGACAAGGAAAAGTTACACCCACTATGTGCTACGGGCATCGAAGCCAGACCTGCAGGGGAGACTTTCTAGGGCTGGTTGGAGAATTAGCCAGCTCCACACCGGACTCAGGAGATGACCCTAGGGACGACCAAATTAGGACTAGACTCCTAGTTTAGTATGTAAGTAAGTAGAACTTCTATGGCGGGAAGTTAGTCTCCTACCCGCAGGAGTGAAGAAGGATCTCAGGATTCAGCGGGATCAATCCTGGATCCGACAAGTCCTTGCCCCGCGTGGCAAAGGTGAAGACAACCAAACAAATGAAGAATGAATTAACAAATAATCAATAATATATATGGAATGAATGCGGTCATTCGAACCCGCGCCCACATAAATGGCTGACGGCGGGTCACCAGAGATATTAAATGGTGACGCAGCGGGCAGCCAGAGATACTAAATAGGCATGCAAGCGAGCTGTCTAGAGGGGTTACAGTGGGCAAACCCAACTATGCCAATATAGGCGAAGAGGATGCCCGGACGCTCAAATTCCCGGATGATATTATTTTATCGGACGATTTTTCCCGAACGGTGTCCAGTGCCCACATAAATGGTGTCGCAGCGGGCAGCCAGAGATATTAAATGAGGAGAGCAGCGAGCCCTCACAGGGGTTGCAGTGGGCAAAACCCAACAATGATGAATACACCAATGAACAATACACAGGAGGAAGGATGACAACACAGGCAAGTACAACGGAGATGCGTTTGCCCTCCAGCAACGCAGGCGTCCGGAACATTATTAATTACTAGTTATTAAGCATTAATATAAATGTCGACAATTAGGATTAAGACGGAGGGGACTACGAGGCATTGTTGGGTTCCGGTCTCAACAATGTACTGCAAGGGCACACCGCGAGAGAAATCGGACGGACGAGCCTCCATCTAAATTCTAGTGTTTAAGTTACAGTGCCATTTTTAAGGTCACTTAGATGTAAGCAAATTCAATAAGCGCTGTTGCTAAATAATGGCACAGCACATTTCGGCATTAGATTAAGGTCCACTCGGCATGTACATACAGCATATTCTTACATTTAAGGCAATTTTTTTAAATTAAGGTAAAGCCGTTCGGCGCCTGGTGACAAAGAAACCCGTCATCAGGGTAAGCCCGACAATACGTTAAGTTAAGTAAGATTAAGATAACACGTTCGGCACCTGGTTACCAAAAAACCGGTACCAGGGTAAGCCCGATAACACAATACATTAAGATAGATAATACATAGGCTAACCTAGAAGTAAGTTAGGTTTCAGTGGCGCCACAATTGTTTTATATACTATGCGCAGCGACTTGTGATAACAACAACATCCTCTATTTTCAGGAAAGCGAGGAAGCAAATGAATGTACATATTTTCTAAATAGATGGCCTTTAATACATTTTTGTTCCACAGATCACCAGGATTACACACAAACCCCCTGTAAATATAGCCCCCAAACACACACATCCTACACTAAATATGTCCCAAACACATACACTCTTACACACTTTCAGTTGCACCCTTAAAGTTGACAACGTCAGCGGCCAGCGGTGAACAGCATACGTGGGATACTGAACATTGCTGAATGCAAACCCATCCCCACACGCAAATGAAGCGTGACTTCAGGGTCCAAGGGCGGCACGGAAGTTGTAAGTGCCGAACCTTCAGCCCTAAGGTGGAATTCCGACCCACGACGGAAAACCACAAGATCCCATCCTAGGTATAACGAAAAAAAGCCGGACAGAGTATGCCCATGAGAAAGAGGTACCGAGCTCACGGGCAAAGCGTATTATTACTATTATTATTATTAGTATTAGTATAGCTGTTACCATGTCATCATTATAAAAAGGAAATGTAAATGCAAGAAGTAATATGAAAATAATGAATTGCAATACAACCTACACATCAGTAACACAATCCTGTTACATCTATGCATATAACCTTATGGTCACACCATTTAACCCTGCCACACTATGTATACACTTTTGTTTCTTTCATTTTTCTTTCTAGTAACGCCCAAACTTGTGAAGGTGTCCCGTTTTACCCCAACACAATAAACTATATTTTACGTATTCCTTTAACTTATACCCTGGGACACCTGTTTTTCTATTCTCTTCTATCTTTTAAACTATATATCACAGGGAGCAATTTTTTCCTCCACACAGCGCCGGACGGTACAACCACCCGTCCAGCCATGGGTTTTTACCTCCCTGAACAATACCAACATGTATACTTAATGTCATGATCAAGTATTCTGTTTTTTTTTTGTTTTTGTACCTTTATTATTATTAATGCTTCGAATGTCAACTTTCAAAACTTAACTATTACAAATTTACCATGTATAGCATGTATAACCCACAACCTACCCCTCTAAGCACAAGCTGATCTCACATCACGACATCAACACACCTACATCTACACCAACACTGAAGAAAAGAAGAAGAGGTACAAGAAGAAACCAAAAACGATCCATCGTCACCCCCACTCCAGGTTCCGTTCCCGTTCGCGGGGACGCGAACTAATCGAAGAAGAAGACTTGTACAGGCCCGGGGGGCTGTACCCCCTGAAAGCCACCCCCCATCTTCTACTAAAACCACCCCAACTGGCAACATCATAAGACCAGAACAGTACCTTTACACGGCAAGAGGCGATCACCCAGCTTGGGAGGTTGGCCAACTACTTGCAACACATAACATAAACATCCACACACCAGCTATCTGGGGCAGCTACGTCAACGGAATGCTGACTAAGCAACGCCAGGAACTATAAGAAGGGAGGCCTTTTTGGGGCATTATCTGTGATACAGTGTGCGTCGCCGAAGGCCCTAGCCGTCATCCGTTCCAGTTGCATCATCAGGTGAGATTCAGCAAGTGTTCAGAATCCTTTACTTTGTAAACACCCATCCACAATCTTGTACACTCAACTTGTATCATTACTTACATTCCCCTAAAAGGGACTTACAGATTCACACTTACTGACCAATAAACACATGGTCAGTAAACTACACTTGTATTGCTAATTACACGCCTCTTTACATCCTCATACCCTTCCTGACTCTCGTCACGATTGACCGTGACCACAGTAGCCAGTGATTGCTTGGTCAGACTTCATTGTGCTTCCCGCACGCGTCTCGCCCAAGTAACGCCGAGCCACTGACGTAAGCACACCTATTGTATTACTCCTTCCGTCCAGCTGACAGGCCGGTACAGTAGCCTGCACTTTAGAGGTCCATCCCCCAATCAACACTTGCATCTTTGCAAGAACACCCCTTAGCGTTTAAACGCTAAACAACACACTACACTGGTAAGCTCACCCAGCTACGGGAAGCTACCCTCTCCTAGGAATCACCTTCCAAATTAGTACAATAACACAAGTATTTTAGCCCTAACTACCCCCCAACTAAGGGATCTAAAACAATATACGAGGCACGTCCAGAAAGTAAGTTCCGTTTGGTAATAAAATAAAATTGTGTACAGATACAGAAAAATTATTTATTGCACAACATTCTACACCTCTTAAACTACTTTTCCACATAACTACCGAACTTTTGCAGGCATTTGTCATAGCGTGGCACAAGTTTTTGGATACCTTCTTCATACACACATCAAAAAACGTTTTGCATCACCTCGGTTCCAAGAGTTCCGGAACCGTTAAATACAAAGGGAATAGAGATCAACACAAACAACATTTCAGCTCGTTTTATTGCTCATGAGACCCACACATTGCATGTTGTACCATCATACAGCTAGACTTTCAGCATTTGTGGTCCAGATTGCAGTACACACCACTACCTCTAATACCCAGTAGCACGTCCTCTTGCATTGATGCATGCCTGTATTCGTCGTGGCATACTATCCACAAGTTCATCAAGACACTGTTGGTCCAAATTGTCCCACTCCTCAACGGCAATTCGGCGTAAATCTCTCAGAGTGGTTGGTGGGTCAAGACGTCCATAAACAGCCCTTTTCAACATATCCCAGGCATGTTCGATAGGGTTCATGTCTGGCGAACATGCTGGCCACTGTAGTCGAGCGATGTCGTTATCTTGAAGGAACGCATTCACAAGATGTGCACGATGAGGTCGAGAATTGTCGTCCATGAAGACAAATGCCTCTCCAATATTCTGCCGATATGGGTGCACTATGGGTCGGAGGATGTCATTCAGGTATCGTAAAGCCGTTTCGGAGCCTTCCATGACCACCAGTGGCGTACGTCGTCCCCACATAATGCCACCCCAAAACATCAGGGAACCACCACCTTGCTGCACTCGCTGGACAGTGTGTCTAAGACGTTCAGCCTGACCAGGGTGCCTCCAAACACGTCTCCGACGATTGTCTGGTTGAAGGCATATGCGACACTCATCGGTGAAGAGAACGTGATGCCAATTCCGTGGGGTCCATTCAGCATGTTGTTGGGCCCATCTGTACCGCGCTGCATGGTGTCGGGGTTGCAAAGCTGGACCTCGCCATGGACGTCGGGAGTGAAGTTGCGCATCATGCAGCCTATTGCGCACAGTTTGAGTTGAAACACGACGTCCTGTGGCTGAACGAAACGCATTATTCAACATGGTGGCATTGCTGTCAGGGTTCCTCCGAGCGGCAATCCGTAAGTAGCGGTCATCCACTACAGTAGCAGCCCTTGGGCGGCCTGAGTGAGGCCTGTCATCGACAGTTCCTGTATCTCTGTACCTCCTCCATGTCCGAACAACATCGCTTTGGTTCACTCTGAGACGCCTGGAAACTTCCCTTGTTGAGAGCCCTTCTTGACACAAAGTAACAATGCGGACGCGATCGAACTGCGGTATTGACCTTCTAGGCATGGTAGAACTACAGACAACATGAGCAGCGTACCTTCGTCCTGGTGGAATGACTGGAACTGATCGGCTGTCGTACCCCCTCCGTCTAATAGGCCCTGCTCATGCATGGTTGTTTACATCTTTGAGCAGTTTTAGTGACATCTATGAACAGTCAAAGGGACTGTATCTTGGATACAATATACACAGTCAACGTCTATATGCCGGAGATCTGGGAACCGAGGGGATGCAAAACTTTTTTTGATGTGTGTAGAAGTTTGCCGCCGACCTAAACGAGGGTGAAGACTCCCCTGTAAGATATCCTACCGTTTGGCCACCACTGTTAGGCAAATTGCTTATGTGGTCAGGAGAACTCCTAAACATACGCAGTTCTCCTGGTAAGCACGCAATTTGCCTAACAGTGGTGGCTAAACGGTAGGATATCTTACAGGGGAGTCTTACTCTCGTTTACGGTTGGCGGCAAACTTCTATGAAGAAGGTATCCAAAAACTTGTGCCACGCTATGACAAATGCCTGCAAAAGTTCGGCAGTTATGTGGAAAAGTAGTTTAAGAGGTGTAGAATGTTGTGCAATAAATAATTTTTCTGTATATGTGCACATTTCAATTTTATTACCAAACGGAACTTACTTTCAGGACGTGCCTCGTATTACGAGTAACGACTTAAGTTAAGTAGATTTCATTAGAAACCTAACTATTGCAATGGGCACCAAGTTACGACTTCTGGAATATGTCCACATATCTTCGCGTTTCACATCACCCTGACGCCAAAACCACCAGCAGTTCAAAAGTGTAAACATGTATATAATTTATATATTGTGCCCAATTAGTCACGGCAGTCTGGCATCGAACTCAGGTCTCAACAGAGAAGACCAGGCACATGGTTATGCCTAGGGTCGAACCATTGGTCTCTAAGGGGGAGCAATTATAGGGAACCCACAGAGCAATGAGAGGTATACTGACATATAATAGTCTAGCGTGATTTCACGATTTATACGTGAAAATCATAGCAATTTAAGGGAAGAATTGTAGCCAAATGCAAAGGAAATATACGTTTTCAGAGCATACGAAAACGAGAGAAGGCGAGTTTGGCAGTTTACAAATGATCCTTAACAAGCGGGTGCAGAATTTCGGCGCCTACCGCACTACTTATGTCTGGAGCGGGGAGACAGCTCAAAATTAATGACCCGGGTATCCACCACTTGACAACGGGGCAAGCTATGGCGGGACCGCATGCACAAGGAAATTAATTAATTACAGCTAGATGGAGCATTGTAATGCATTGAAATATACACACAGATGAATATATTCACGGAAAGGTAATTTAGGAGTGGTTTTTCACCTAAATTAATGCCTATATCTCCAAATGACCGCATTACAACCTAACTCACGCCCAAGAGCAGGGATACTGTAACCAGCTAGCGGGGAACCCCCACCGTGGCGTCATAACGCGCTGAACTAAGGCAATTAATTGTAATTAATTGGCCGATGCGATCTCCGGCACGTGAATGTTTTTGAAACCTCCACACCTAAATAAACAAGATGCGGATGTCATTTCGGCTGAAGAGGGATTATTTCAAGAAGGGAGTCGCTCTCACGTGTCCCGTGGACTATTTTGTGCAAGAAACCTTTATAAGGGGGAGCAGCACACGCGAAGTCAGTTGAAAGCAGTCAGTTGAAAGCAGTCGGAAGCAGTCAGAAGCAGTTGATCTACAGTCGCTCGAGTTGAAGGTTGTTAGTTGACCTACAGCAGTTGAGAGTTAGAAGTCTTTTGTCTACATTCGCTCTACAGTAAGCACGCCAAGTATTAAAGTATCAACGCTCCGCCGTTGAAGACAATGGAAGCAAGTTATAAGCTTCATAAGTAATCATGAAGTGCGTCGATAGTAAAGTAATACAGATATTTATCTATTATCTGACGCAGATATAAATTCGCTACAGCGGAAAGGAACTTATAATGTTTTCGAACAGTTCTTATACCGGGAGGTATTGTCAGAATTGTATGACATTATCATCAGGATCACTACAGTGATGGGAGCGTGGAAGTCATAGCCACCTAACCAGGATAGTGAGCTGAACGAGATTGCAGGGAACGAGGATCGAACATCCGTAAAACGCTACTAGATTTCACGTAGACCAGCGGTTGTCATAATTGCATCGCATCTCTGAGATCAAGCGTAGGAGAAGTCCGGATTAAGGACCAACATGTGAAGTAGTGGATAAAGTGTACATAAATTGTGAAATAATGATTTAAAGTGTTCATGTGTCTAATGGTTAATATTCAGTGTATAGCAGTGGTAAAGGCCACTTATAAAAATATGTGTATCATGTGGCAAGTGTGTGAATCTCAGTGTTGTGTGAAGGATATCATGATGGCTTAAACCAATCATCATGGTAGCGCTTAGGCTGAAGAACTGGCATTTTCCAGCAAGAAGGAAAAAGTGAGTACACATGCAATTATATCCTTATAACTGAATAGTTCACCATGTAACGATTTATCACTTTGAGATTAAAAGATGTAATAGTCACTTACTGAACGAGTTTTCACCACTCGTCTTGAATAAAGTATGGCTTGGAAGGTGATTTGTTTAGGACCCTTTAGGTCAAAAATAGTGATGGATCTAACGGTAACGGTAAATGAATAATAATAATAATTGGGGTCGGCAACAATAAAGTAATGGGCAAATGTGGCCTAAGTAATGTTCAAATAGTGTCATGTCTAATTTAAAGATACTGTAATTTGGTAAACAGTAAAAATGTAACGTGGAATGTAGCGAAATACGAGAGCTTTTTCAGTGTCAGTGAAAATTTGAATGAATATTTGATATGGTCAATCCTTAGGATTATGTTTGGGGACCATTAAATTAAAGTAAGCCAGTAAATTTATACATTTGTGTTAGGAGCTATGTAAAGCTTTGGCTTAAGTAGTATGACGGAGAGAACGCAGGTGCCTTAGTAATGGAGTCATCTATGTGAAATATTGTTTGAGCCGCATGTATAGCGTGCAGATTAACGTAGAATCCAGTGATTTACGTAAGATAATCGCGGGGATTGACTAATATAGCTTGCGCGTTAGGTGAAGAGTTGGCTGAATCTTCGAGGAGTATCGCCTTTGTGCATACTGTATTATACGCAGCGATTTGGATAGATCCTGTCTATTTCCAACGCTTGCATGAATTATGGCCACTATTGACGTCCGTCGAGACGCAGTGAGCATTTGTACCAATGGTCTACCCTGAGAGGTAGGATCATATTCGTCGTCTAGGAACGCAGGTTTCCTGATATAATTACTGACAGCTGCTGGTGAAAACCGTGGGGTTTCATTATGATGCGCGTCTTAAAGCCAAAAATAATCACCTTAGAACGGCAAGGCTATCACTAGAATTCCACCCCAGCCATGAATGTTTATTAAGGAGCCAATTGAGCCCAAATACACTATAAAGATAGGTGTTAATTAATTAAATGACTCAATTACTTAGGAATCACGCCTAGCGTATCTGTACTGTTATATAATTGTAAACAAGTTTGACCTTGACGATAGAGAGAGAAAGGTATTGTAGACCATTTCCGTGGCGGCCATCTTGGTTAGCCAGCTGGAACGAATTTTATGGCCTGCAGAGGGGGAGAAAGGTCCGTCGACCGATCCCTTGTCAGTTACAGTCACAGTAGGACACTGAGGAATCTCGGTATTTAAATATGCAATTAAGATATGAGTATTATAATGATGCCAATTGAATTAAATGGTGTGTGGCAAGTCACATACGTTGTTGGATCATAGAAATCAGATAATATTTGGCGAAGTTATCCTCTGAGGGGGAAAGCTGAACCAAAATAATGTAGGCATCTTCTTTAAAATGCATTTTGCCAGTTCATGCTAATTTATGCAAACGGGTATGTGTTTTTCCCAGAACATGACACAGTTGTAACTATGGTAAGCCCGACAAGACCCAGAAAAATCGTTATATGGTGAAACTATAAAATATTCTATCCATGTTTATTTTTTAAGGAGCATGTACCATTGTCCTAGATCGTTCATAGGGATGGAAAGAAGGAAGATGATTCACACGACACAACAAATATTTGTTAATAAATGCAGAATATAATGAAGTTTTGCTAGTTAAATTAAATGCCGTAAGAGACGGAATAATGTCTTAGTAATATCATTTTTATGTGACATGTGATTTTTGTGTTAAGATA
Source organism: Meconema thalassinum (assembly GCA_946902985.2). Taxonomy (NCBI): domain Eukaryota; kingdom Metazoa; phylum Arthropoda; class Insecta; order Orthoptera; family Tettigoniidae; genus Meconema; species Meconema thalassinum. The sequence continues at coordinate 102,854,121 of OX336397.1, read as the reverse complement.
CTCCCATTAACTAAAATTGTGTCACATGATGAACACTATGGAAACCTTGTATGAACTATTATTGACAGGATGTTAGAATTAGGGTTGAGTGCAGTGTAGCACTATTTTTAAGAAGAAAGCTCACAGAATAACCCTATTTATTTGTGGGAATTAAATGTAATTTGTCCTTTGATTTTGTATTTGTTGTATAGCCATGATTTTAGACCAGTAAATGTTTTATTTTTAGGAATGTTGTGTATTTCCTGTAGAGTAGTTACCTGGTAGACTCAAATCCTGAGCATGTGGTCGTATTGTGGGCAGGAACGTCCCATACCTCGAAAGACCGTGAGCTAGTTGGGATACGAACACATGGTCCACATGGTGACAATCGGGTACAATATCTATCTCTTTTTTTGTGGACAAGATAAGTAGGCCTACCGCGGTTTTTCCAACAATCACTTTCAAAATATTACCGTATAAAATCAAGGCAGAGTTCAAGTTAGAGTTCGTGAATGGGCAAAATTAGACTAAGAAAAAGGGGAAATACCACTATAACTTTCTTAACATGTGAAAAATCGAATCCATACAATTCTTCGGATAAGGGCCAAACACTTATCTCAGTATAGTACATTATGCAACGAGCCTATAATGTCAATAATTAAGACACGAGCATGTATATAAAACGAGCGTAAGCGAATTTTATAATTTCCATACGAATGTCTTAATTAGCATTATAGGCCAGTTGCATACGACTGGTTATGTTCGACAATAATTATAACTTTAGTATATGTTTTAACATAATTATTCATAAATATCTGTGGGATTCAGTTAGTGAACAAGGCGGCGCTGGCTTTGCTGACTGAACAGAGTACATGCGTGGTGAAGGCACTCCGAAAGCAGAGACCATTCACTTTGCTTGCCAACACAGAAATATGTTGGATTTTGAGCGCATGCACGAAGGTATCCTTACCTAATTGGTCACACAACTGTTTCTTGAGCTCTGATTGGTGGGAGAAACTGTTTCATAATGAAAAATAGTGTTATAATGAGCCTCATTATGATACAGTTTTCTGACACATAATGCTTACATTTCGACAAGGTCGAACATAAAAGTATTTTATAGAACTAATTGAGTTTTTTTGAGGAAAAGACACAATATCAAACCCATTCAAAATTGTCAACAGTCGTCTATACAATATCTAAAACTTTTGTCTGAAAGATTTATGCTATTATCAACCCTTACGCTAAGGGAAGAGCAAAATGTTCTTGAAGAAGATGCCAAGTTGATTAGGAAAGAGCTAGGCCTAACAATAAGATAGGTATCACAAATTATTCCTGACTTAACTAGGGAATGGCGCTGCTCGTGGCCTTGCAGCGGCCTTCTCAGTATGTACTAGCCATGCGTCTTGGTGAGGTGTACCATAACCAACTGAAGAGCCCATTGGTACACTGGGGCGAAACGCTGGCAACTGTTTTGAGCTAGTCGGACCATTTTATCAAATTTCTTTGTGAATTTGTTAATTAACTAGGGAAGTCATCAAAGCAATATTGTTGTTGTTTTACAACCGTGACGTTCTATAGACGAACCAAAGATAGCGTTGTCTCCAACTCCTGTCCGGCTGGTCGGCAGTTGTGCTAGTGCAAGGTAAATAGCAGTCGACTATATTATAATTATAGAAATTCTTGTAGAACGTTTATAGGAATACAATAATTGGCAATTTTAGCGAAATCGATATATTTCACTTTGCCAGGTGAAATCTACCTTCACCTTCCGGCGTGTCTCGGGAGGTATCCTTTCAAATGTTTTCCAGTTCCATAAGGTCTTCTGCTAGTGCGGCCGGACATATCAGTTGTTAGAAAAATATAAATATACTAGCTGACCCGTGCGAGAACTCTCCCGCCTGGCTTTACTGTTATGCGGACCTCTTTAAATATGTTTATGTTCAACGATGTCGAAATGTAAGTTAAACAGTATGTGTCAGAAAACTGTATCATAATGAGGCTCATTATGACACTATTTTTCATTATGAAACAGTTTCTCCCACCAATCAGAACACAAGAAACAGTTGTGTAAACAATTAGGTAAAGATACCTTCGCGTTTGCGCTCAAAATCCAACATGTTTATATAAATTACCGACATGGAAAGTGGCCCATATGTTCGCGTGAATAATCTGTCGAATATGAGACAAGAAACACCACTGTACCTTAATATCCCAAAATCCAATTTCTACACAGCGTATTGCTTTCAAACGACTTCGGTGACAATATTAGTGAATGCTATAGAGCTGGAAAACAGGCTGTAAACAATAGGTGTTCTGTGTTGGCAAGCAAAGTGAATGGTCTCTGCTTTCGGAGTGCCTTGACCCACGAATGCAGCACGCATGCGCTCTGTTCGGTTAGCAAAGCCAGCGCGCTCTGTTCACTAACTGAATTAACTGAATCCCATAGATATTTATGAATATATATGTTAAAACATAATTATAATAAAGTTATAATTATCGTCGAACATAAACAGCCGTATGCAACTCGCATATAACGGTATTTAAGACACTCGTATGGAAATTATAAAACTCGCTTACGCTCGTTATATAAACATACTCGTGTCTTAATTATTGCCATTATAGACTCGTTGATTAATGTACTATTATTTGTTTAATCGCACTCTTTAAAACAAATTGATTAATGAAATCAGAGAGCAATTCATCGCTGCTGCTGGTTGCACAATGGATTTTGTGGACCCCATGTGTACAGACTACCCACCCATCTCTAGTGCTATGCGGCTCTACGCGACACAGGGGCTATCGTCTTGTTTTTTTTTGTTTAAAAGCACGTTATAAGCAAATAAATGTATTTCCGTTGACTTTTCAAGAAATGCAGGATTCCTCCTGTACTATTTAGACGATTTGGAACATTTTGGTACAAAACACACCTTCTAACTCCCTTGGGGGCGTGGTGGCGCAGCGGCCAAGCTGATGGCCTCTTATCAAGGCAGACCGGGTTCGATTCCCGGTCAATGCATGTGATCTGTTCAAAGTGAAATAACATGTCCTGTGGTTCGGATTCCACGTAAAAAGGTGGCTTATGATCTCGAGATTAACGGTCACGTAAAACTACAATATTCCTTCCTTTCTAACTCCCTCTGGTTTAGGAGCTTGAGCTTTGTGAAACTTACACCTTAGCGCATTATATAATAATACTAGCGGACCTGTGCGAGAAATTTCGCTTGTTCATAAGCTACACTTTCCCCAATAGGTTCATAATATAGAGACTTGCGGAGAAAGGTTGTTATGTTTTTATTTGAACCAAATGATTATAGAACAATATTTACGATTCAGGCGTCCCTACCGGTAAAATGCGAACTGAACAGCAATGATGTCGCGTATTTTCAGACAGCAACAGTATTTGCAAATCGCACATTTCTTACAAAAATCGATATTTATGAAATTAGGGTGCAATTCGTCACTGCTAATGTCATTTGCGGTCTGAGTCCATTGATTGACAGTTTAGCCGTAACACTCACCCATTATTCGATATTTATGAAATTGAGTACTCATTCCTTTAAATTACTGTTTCTGAAATCCATGCAAAATTATGTTAAAATGACATGAAACAGGCGTCACAGTGGCCAAAATGTGAAGTGGACATCAATTATGGACCGTATCTTCCTGCAGCAACAGTATCTGCAAATCGCACACTTCATACTTTTTTAAGTAATTTTTTATGAAATTAGAGTGCAATGCGTCACTGGTAATGTATATTCTCTTTCATTTGAATGCTCATTTTTCACGATCGGTCGCTTGTGGGCGCCGCAGGAGGGATCTAGACTACTGAAATAATATATATGATGATGATAGATAGAGAAAAAGAATAAAGGTCTGTATGAAGTGTCACGTAAATTTTAGTGCTCCATTTTAGTGTATTCTTATTCATGGCACTTTCTAATACAATTTGATTCATTTTGTTTACAATATAGGCCTACTCGCATAAGCGTCTTATGTAATGAAATTCGTTACATAAACTATGGAACGTAAAGGTATCTGAGTGAAGGTTCCCGTAAAAAAGAATGCTCTAATAAAGACGCCATTTACTCCAGTCCATTTAACTGATCCTTCAGTTTCTTTCTGAGTGTTCTGATACATTATTCATGGTAGCAGCGATCGATGAGGCAGTGCACAGTCCTCTATTGTCGCGATACAAGTTACATTAGTGGACAAGGCCCCGTGTAGCACTCCCGCGGGAACCGCTTCAAACCATCAATCACAGAGTCTTTTCTCTAAGAGGAACAATTTCTCGTTGCATTCATTCTTGACGACCATTCACTATTCAGCTACGAGATTCTGTGGACAAAGTGATCATATCAGATGAATCAAATGTACTACAGGTACACAAGAACAATATAACTTCAAAGAGTGAACTTGCTACAGCATGTAATTAGGTAATAAATCATACCAAAAGTTTAAATAGATGTAAATTACGTCCATTTGCAAGATGAAATATTCAGAGGAAAACAAAGTAGTTCCGAGACGAACTAAACAGCCTGCTTTTCTTAAAATGAAACATTCATACCAATGATAGATCTATCTAGACCTTATCTGGAATAACGACTACTGTAATTTAAGTTGGTAATGCTGGCATTTATGTTCTTTTCGAAATATAAGCTACCTGAAATATTGTAGCCCAATAGAGCAATGCGGTTTGTTTGACATTCAGCGTCATTATCTACGTGCGCACGAGCAAACACGGCATGCTAAGCCGGCTGTGAGCTTATCTAGATTTTTAACTGTCATTTTCAACTTCAGCACACCCAAATCCATATAAATCCACAAATAGTTGAAATTTGTTGTCTAGTGTAATCAGTTTTGGTGTATGTTTTTGTAAATTGTTTAAATAATCTATTGTTGTTTGAGTCTTCAGTCTTTTGACTGGTTTGAAGTAGCTCTCCATGCCTCCCTGTTCTGAGCTAATCGTTTCATCTCTACATAGCTACCACACCCTACATCCGAGGCAATCTGTTAAACATATTCTAACCTTGGTCCGCCCCTACAGTTCTTGTCCTCGACCCTTCTTTCTACAACTAAGCTTGCTATTCCCGGGTGTCTTAGTATGTGTCCTACCAACCTATCTCTTCTCTTCATTAGCAGTCGCCAGAAACATATCTCCTCTCCCTCCCGTCTTAATACCTCTTGGTTCGTATCCCTATATACCCATCTGATCTTCATCATTCTCCACACTTCAAACGCTTCAATTCTCCTCTTTTCTCCTGCACCAATAGTCCAAGTTTCACTTCCATACAACGCCACGCTCCAGACAAAGCTTTTCAAAAATAATTCTTAATACCTAAATCTATAATTATTCGATGTCAACAAATTCCTGTTTTATAGAATTGCTTTCCTTCCCTGAGCCAACCTACTTTTTATATACTCTTTGCTTCGTCCATCACTGGTTATTTTGCTTCCTAAGTAACAGAAGTCTCCTACTTCCTTCAGCTTTTCACCTGCCAATTTGATATCCATAGAGGTTTCTGATTTATCTGATGGTTGGTTGGTTCCTCAGTTTAGGAGCTGCGACAACGCGGTCATGTAGCCCCGTGTACTTTGGGTGTGTGTAGATTCTGTCTGATAACCGGTGTTAATTGTGATGACTGTATTAGTGCGTGTTATCTGCTTTTAATTCAAGAAGGGACTGCTGACATTCAATTTCAAGTAGTTCCTACTTTTGCCGCCAAACGCCACCGTTGACGACTACTAGTTCAGAACTTGGTTACTAGACGCCACCGCAGTCGGCTCCTGGCGACGAACGTTGGAACTTAAGAGCGTTGTTCAAATTCGTAACCTATAATTTAGTTTCACACCGATGTAATTAGTGAAAGATTCTTTAACATACCGTAAATCTATGACATGGGACCGCCGGTTTTACTTCCCCTCCAAAGGAAGGCATTTGAGGGATTTTTAACGCTCTTAAAAATCCGGCGATTTCGGCCGGGTTTGAACCCGCGAGCTTAGGCATAGAAGCTCAGCTGATTTATCTGAGTTCTTTGAATTTAAGTAAATAAAGACAGCCATGTCTCTGTTTCACGGCATGGTCGAGCCAATGGTATCGTATGGTCTACACCATGGTAACAGACTTGAAAGCAATAGAAGAGGTCAAATCCAGATACCTGAAAAGAATACTAGGCATAGAAAAAAACTCATATTCTAGATCGACTTATGAACTAGCACGTGAACCATTCCTGATAGCAGAATTGTGAGAGCGTCTTCTGTTGCCAGCCACAAAATCAGAACAGGATCTCCTCAGGATACGGAAAGGGAAGGCGGAACAATTAGAGAGAGATTTCTATGCAACAGACGCGATGTGTAATATAAATTGGACGGAACCAAACTGTTTAATGAGGGGCGCAATCAATCGATTAGCAGTGCATGGCTTCCATCATAAGATGTGTAGGAAGATCAATTTTCACGAGCCGGATGACCAGTGTGTATGTAAACTCTGTAGAGAGAAATGTGAACGGTACCACTTCGTAAAATGCCAGAAGAGATATGTGATTACAGTAAATTAATCATCTTTATTGTTTTCACATCAATGTGTGAATTCTATGGCCTTTCGACTGAAATATATTATTATTATTATTTGAATTTTAGTAGCTTTAATAAAAGCAGGTATCTCATGAAATAGAATGCTAACACATTTGCCATTGAAAGGACATATTATAGGTTATAAATTTGCATTTGCATTACTACGGGCAGACTATATATGACGTTTACATTCATGAAGATATAAAAAGAACATACACCATTTCACAAGTAAAGAGAAGATATTAATGCCGTTATTCAACTACAAGAATCTTGCTTTCATTGTATTCATAACGTTTGGTTAAATATTAGAATGGTCACCTATTCCACATCAGGCATTTCTCTTATACAAATCACACCGAATCAAGGTTATTTTCATGTCGACATATTAACTGGTTGGCACCTATTCATAATTTTGTAACTCCGTATTGAAGAAAGATTTAGCTTATTCATTCAAGCACTGAACTGAATTATTTATTGATTTTAGAACTTAATTTTCTAAATTATTTCATGTATATTATTTTGATAACATTTTTATTATATAGCTTAACATTAATTTACAATCACCAGTAACATTTCTCGCTTTTGAACTACATTTTGAAAATTACTGTAAAAGGACCTGTTTTAAATTTTATTTTATTTAATATCCATTTTAGTATTTTATTTCATTATATTACAATTTTATCATTAACATTTCATTTCTTATTTAGATTTAAGTACATATATACTATTTTGGTTTAATTCTTAATTGATTCTCATTTTTTAGCTGAAGATGACCTCATTGAAGGTCGAAACATGTCCTATATATATATATATATATGGGAACCGGTGTCAAAAACACTCACGTTTGATTTGTTGGAAATTATTATTTTACTTAACAAATGCAAATAAAATAGATTACCAATGCATTATCAAAATAGAATACGTTGATGCCTTCCCAGCTCCAAGGAACAAAAACAATCAAGTCCATGCCCACCGTTTTCTCTATGTCCGCGCGGCCTCTTTATCACTCGCGGCAAAACTACGAAATTCCTGTCCGTCTTCCCACATTTGGCCGTCCTGATCATCATCGTCCGACCCGGACGATAAGCCTTCCTCAGGCCAGGGCTTCATGTAATCCGCACAGATGGAGGTGGTCTTGGGTCGTTCGTTGCTTCCACGTTTTTCGACATCGTAAGTATCATTGGGTTTGACCTTCGTGACTTGATAGGGCCCCAGGTACTTGGCCTTCAATTTCATACCTGGTCCGAATTGAGTCCTCTTGACAGCCACTAAGTCTCCGATGTTGTAAATCGAGGCTTCTTTGCGTTTTTTGTTGAAGTTCTTGCGGTTCTTCTCTTGAGTCTTGAGAATCTGCAGTTTTACCTCCTGCCTGATCTGGTCGCGTTGATCCTCAAAATTGTTAATGGATCCTTCTTCCATCATTTCCATGATCCGATGATCTGTTTTGTTTCGCATCTTGACCCCGGTCAAGAGTTCAAACGGTGTTCGACCTATACTTCTTTGATAAGTCAAGTTCAGTGCCAGTTGAACCGACGGGATGACTTTGTACCATTTGGTTGGATCTTCGGCTGACAGCTTGGCTATGATGGATGTCACAATCGCGTTGATGAGCTCCACCTGGCCGTTGGCTCTGGGTAACCCAGTGGTCACCAAGCAGTGCTGGTCATCCGGCTCGTGAAAATTGATCTTCCTACACATCTTATGATGGAAGCCATGCACTGCTAATCGATTGATTGCGCCCCTCATTAAACAGTTTGGTCCCGTCCAATTTATATTACACATCGCGTCTGTTGCATAGAAATCTCTCTCTAATTGTTCCGCCTTCCCTTTGCGTATCCTGAGGAGATCCTGTTCTGATTTTTTGGCTGGCAACAGAAGACGCTCTCACAATTCTGCTATCAGGAATGGTTCACGTGCTAGGTCATAAGTCGATCTAGAATATGAGGTTTTTGCTATGCCTAGTATTTTTTTCAGGAATCTGGATTTGACCTCTTCTATTGCTTTCAAGTCTGTTACTATGGTGTAGACCATACGATACCATTGGCTCGATCATGCCGTGAAACAGAGGCTTGGCAGTCTTTAATTACTTAAATTCAAAGAACTCAGATAAATCAGCTGAGCTTTTATGCCTAAGCTCGCGGGTTCAAACCCGGCCGAAATCGCCGGATTTTTAAGAGCGTTAAAAATCCTTCAAATGCCTTCCTTCGGAGGGGAAGTAAAGCCGGCGGTCCCATGTCATAGATGTATGGCATGTTAAAGAATCTTTCACCTATTACACCGGTGTGAATCTGAATTATAGGTTAAAAATTTGAACAACGCTCTTAAGTTCCAACGTTCGTCGCCAGGAGCCGACTGCGGTGGCGTCTATTAACCAAGTTCTGAACTAGTAGTCGTCAACGGTGGCGTTTGGCGGCAAAAGTAGGAATTACTTGAAATTGAATGTCAGCAGTCCCTACTTGAATTAAAAGCAGATAACACACACTAATACAGTCATCACATTTAACACCGGTTATCAGACAGAATCTACACACACCCAAAGTACACGGGGCTACATGACCGCGTTGTCGCAGCCCCTAAACTGAGGAACCAACCAACCATCAGATAAATCAGAAACCTCTATGGATATCAAATTGGCAGGTGAAAAGCTGAAGGAAGTAGGAGACTTCTGTTACTTAGGAAGCAAAATAACCAGTGATGGACGAAGCAAAGAGGATATAAAAAGTAGGTTGGCTCAGGGAAGGAAAGCAATTCTATGAAAAAGGAATTTGTTGACATCGAATGTAGATTTAAGTATTAGGAAGTCATTTTGAAAGCCTTTGTTGGAGCGTGGCGCTGTATGGAAGTGAAACTTGGACTATTTGTGCAGCAGAAAAGAGGAGAATTGAAGCGTTTGAAATGTGGTGTTACAGGAGAATGATGAAGATCAGGTGGGTAGTTAGGGTTACAAACAAAGAGGTATTAAGACTAGTGGGAGAGGAGAGATGTTTCTGGCGACTGCTAATGAAGAGAAGAGATAGATTGGTAGGACACACACTAAGACACCCAGGAATAGCAAGCTTAGTTATGGAAGTAAGGTTCAATGATAAGAACTGTAGGGGCAGACCAAGGTTAGAACATGTTAAACAGGTTGCCTTGGATGTAGGGTGTGATAGCTATGAAATGATTAGCTCAGAACAGGGAGGCATGGAGAGCTACTTCAAACCAGTCAAAAGACTGAAGACTCAAACAACAATAGATTATTTAAACAATTTACAAAAACATACACCAAAACTGGTCACTGTAGAGAACAAATTTCAACTATTTGTGGATTTATATGGATTTGGGTGTGCTGAAGTTAAAAATGACAGTTAAAAATCTAGATAAGCTCACAGCCGGCTTAGCATGCCGTGTTTGCTCGTGCGCACGTAGATAATGACGCTGAATGTCAAGCAAACTGCACTGCTCTATTGGGCTTCAATATTTCAGGTAGCTTATATTTCGAAAAGAACATAAATGCCAGCAATACCAACTTAAATTACAGTATTCGTTATTCCAGATAAGGTCCAGATAGATCTATCATTGGTATGAATGTTTCATTTTAAGAAAAGCAGGCTGTTTAGTTCGTCTCGGAAGTACTTTGTTTTCCTCTGAATATTTCATCTTGCAAATGGACGTAATTTACATCTATTTAAACTTTTAGTATGATTTATTACTTAATTACATGCTGTAGCAAGTTCACTCTTTGAAGTTATATTGTTCTTGTGTACCTGTAGTACATTTGATTCATCTGATAAGATCACGGACCGAGGGCCATCTTTTACCTCAAAAGAATTTGAAGAGTACTTTGAGTATCAGCAGTTTGTACAGCTGCTGTCTTCTCATTTGAAGGTTCAATCTTTCCTTCCTGGATTTGGAAGCCCAAAAAAATGAACCTTCCTTTTCAAGAATTGACACTTCTTGAAATTTATCAGCAATCCGTAGTCCCGTGCAATGTCAAGTACTTCAATTATCAATTGAATAGCTTCCAGTACAGTTTTCGCCGGAATTATCAAATCGTCCATGTAGATGAAGATGAGTCCTCCCATTATCAGCTCCCATAACACAGCGTTAATAAATCGTTGAAAGACAGACGGGCTGTTAGTGAGACCAAAGGGGACTTTCTTGAACTCGTACTGACCTGAGTGGGTAACAAACGATGTATACTTTCTACTCTCTTCTTCAACGTCTACATGGAAGAAACCATTCTTCAAGTCAAGAGTAGAGAATACTCGAGCATCTTGGAGTGTGTCAAGCAAGTCTTCGATGAGAGGGAGGGGGTAGTGATCCTTGACGATGATCCTATTTAGTGGTCTGTAGTCCACGCTGACACGATGTGAACCGTCCTTCTTCTTCACGACTAAAACAGGACTGGCGTACTCGGATGCACTTGGTTGTACAGTTCCATCTCTCAGCCATGTCTGAATCTGCTTCTCAATCACCTCTTTTTCTCTCGGTGCCAATCGTCTCGGTCTGCTACATATCGGTTCTTCTGTCTTCACAACTATCTTTATCTGAATATTCGTGGATTTCATTTTCATTGGGGTGTAACTCGCTACGATGCGCTCGACAGTTGCCTTGGCCTCGTCAGATACAGTCTTCTCAATGTCCAGCTCGTCTTCACCAGCGTCAATGCACATGACCAACGTCTCTTCTCTCTTCTTCAACTGAACGCCCTCTCTAGAAATCAACACCTCAGCCTGATACTGTAAGCCGATTCCAATAATCATAGAAACTGGAATAGCTTCGTCGGGAACAACGTGGACGTCGACACAAAAATCCTGGTCGTCAACGGTGATCGTCGTGATGAACCATCCCAGCACGGACCCTTTGCTTGCGCCCAAGCCAGTCAGGATCCGGTTGATTGGTTGCAGTTCTGGGGGTGTCGTTTTCCATGTCCTTGTAAGCGTCCTGCCTCAACAAGTTGAAATGACAAACACTATCTACCAGGGTTGATAAATTGTGGTTGCAGATTTTGACGTCCTTGTATTTGTAATTACTGACTGCTTCCTTCGACGTGTTCAAGGCCACCGTCTGTTTCTTTAATTGTTCGTCTTTCTTTGGATTGGTACAATTTGCGTAGATGTGTCTGAATTTGTTACATTGGAAACACTTCCGTCCCTTGTCCTTATCCTTGCACTCGCTGGATTTGTGACTTGACTTGCCACAGTTGTAACACCTCTGCGCTTTGCCCTTATACTTGCCTGTATCGTCGTCCTGTTTATTTGAATCTGCTCCACCGGATTTCTTCTTGTTGTGCTGCGACGACGTGGAAGACCTCTTCGAAGTAATCCTTCCTGCGGCACGTTCATACTGACATATTTCCTCTTTAAAGTCTCTAAGCGACTGAGAGCCGTACAATAACAGCTTGGTGCCAGAGTCATCCTCTATTACGTCTATCACGTACTGCATGAGTGATTCATCGTCTAAATCTCCTCTACTTGTTATCTCCTTCATTGTAAGGTAATATTCCTCGAGCGACCCATCCCTTTTTTTCCTTCGTCTAAACAGCGTCGAATGGATCTCCGTTGTACTCGTCTGCACGTCTAATTCCTCTCGAAGAGATTTCTTCAACGCCGTCCAGCTGGTAATTCCCTTCTCACCCTGGATGAAGAGTTTTGCCAAGCCGGTTAGGGATTTCTTTGCGAAGATCAAATTCTGCAGTTTGTTCCATCCCATCAACGCAGCTCTTTCCTCAACCTCGGTGATCCATCGGTTGACTGGATATCCACTGCTACCATCAAATGACCTGACGGAACCTTCAATGTGGCGAAACGTCAAAGCAAACTTCTGGGAATACCTCGATGCTTCGCTATCGTCACTTGAGCTGTTCCCTGGTTCACTCTCGTCGAGTTTCATTCGATTTAGCTTCTTTTTTCTTTTCGCCACTGTCAATTCCCTCTTAATAGTGCCACATAACCTCTTTGTCTCCTCTAGATCCGCTTTGGAGAGCGCTGCAGCTTTAGCTTGTGCCTTCTTTTGCACTTGTTCGTCATCGTGCTCGTCGTCTGAAGATTTCTGAATCATCTCAATGTACTCTGAAAAATGCGTCGGGTGGTGACAAATCGCCATTGCCATATCCTCCGGGGTGCCCTCGTCTAAGCGCAGGATATGCTTGCAGTTCCCCTTCCGTCAATTCTTTTGTTATAAACTCGACCTTGGCCACATAATCCTCTGAATCAGGTTCGAAAGTAAACCCTGAAAATTCTCGCAACTTCTTTCTATTGTTTCGATCATTTGGAGCGTCTTCAAATATAATCTTATGTAAAGCTTTTACAGCTGCCACTGGAACAGTTGAAATGCTTTTGTTTATGAGATCAATATCTCCTAACGTCTTCATTTTGGAAATTTTAAGCTACGGTACTTATCTGCGTCAACACCGATCCCAAAGCTCTTTTGTCGTCTTTCTCAAATCGTCTTCAACTTCTTTACGTCTTTGTCCAGCTGAAAATCTTTCACTGATGAGATAAGCCTTCAGTATCGAACATCCGTCGTCAATTGGAGCTGAATTCGTCGTTGGCCTTTCGTCGTTTCGCCGTCAGCAAAAGTGGCAAGTGAATATAACCTCAGAAATGCGTCGTTGATTCAATCCAGGACGTGCCCCCAATTTGTGGGAACCGGTGTCAAAAACGCTCACGTTTGATTTGTTGAAAAATAATATTTTACTTAACAAATGCAAATAAAATAGATTACCGATACATTATCAAAATAGAATAGGTTGATGCCTTCCCAGCTCCAAAGAACAACAACAATCAAGTCCATGGCCACTGTTTTCTCTATGTCCGCGCGCCCTCTATATCACTCGCGGCCAAACCTCGAAATTCCTGCCCGTCTTCCCACGTATAATTTTAAACATTTAACTCATGAAAAGTGCTCATATTCATATGTTTAAAGGTTTAATCGCGATCTTTGTTGGGTATAATGTCGTAAACAAATTAATGTACTCACACACTCTTGTTGTGTACTTAGTTGGTAATTAATGAATACCTGTAAGTTTATCTTCATTTGGAATAATGTAAATGGAGTATTCCATTCAGAGGTGATTCCTTTCACCTGAGTTACAAACCCGGCTCACTAGTGGTCGTGCGCAAACGTAAAGGAGAAAGTTGGGATGTAGGTTTTGAATGAGCCATTCAGAATGATTACTGGTGGCGTAAAGCTAGCCCGTGTACTCTTTTGCTTCACTGATATTCACCATTAAGTCTAATTTGAGTATGAGAGATCAAAGGTTACACATAACAACCCTTATCCGCTTTACGCACACTAACCACCGTGCTTCCAGCTCAGGAATCAGACACCACTATTCTTGTTAATACAATTCGGAAACACTATATTTAAGTTAGATTATTCCAGCATGGGAAAATAAACTCCTTCCCACCATAGAATAATTAGATATTTAACGGAATAAACCATTTAATCAAATGATTTCATGGACGTTGTTTATGAAAAATCATGTAAATGAAATCTCTCCTGCCTCCTTAATAAAAACCAACGATTTAAAATTGGTTGCTTATACAGGCCAACAAGGACCACGCAAATATCACTTCTTTATAGGTCTAGTTTCCTTCTATCTCTTCCAGAAGTCTTTCATCCTGGTCGACTGCGCAGCTCTTCTTTCAGCAGTACATTCTTCTCTGTTGAGATTCTTCTTCTCCCCGACAAGAATTTTGAGGCCATTTATTTTTTCTGTAGCCTACTCTATTCGATTTAGACAATCTTGTTGAGTAATTTTGAAGTTCTTCTTTCATTTGTTTTACATAGCCTCCTTGCCCTTTATAGTTCCAGATTTTATCAAAAATTTGTTTGTTTAACCTTGAGCAATCCATGCGGACCTTATGTCCGTAGAACTGAAGTCGCCGTTTTCTGATCATCACTTCAAGGTTGTCGATTTTACTATAAATTTCTGCATTGGATCTCAGTCTATAACCTTCCTTATTAAAATTCTTCTTTCTGTCATGAGCAAATTCTCCATTCCTGTTATACTTGAAGTTTACAAGCCGTACAAGATGACTGGTCAAACAACTGTATTAAAATGTCGTAATTTTGCATTGATAGACAGGTTCTTTTTATTGTATATATTTTTTGTACAAAAATGTAATCTTTCCAATTTCACTTTTTTGTTCTCAATTGCCAATTTATCCGTCCCATTGCTACTAATTATTTCTCGAAGATATTTAAATCGGTCAGTGACCTTGATGCTCCCATAATTTGTTTTTATAATTTTCTTAGTTGTTTCTGGTTGTTTACTATAAACAAATAAATAAATGAGTAAATAGTAATTACCAACTAATTACCCCTTCTGTGGGACATTATAACAGCAGTTTTAATTCCACACAGTACCTCAGAAACTCGTGTTACAATACACAATGGAGCACTACGGAAGACAATCAGACTGTGTAAGCTAGAAACAAAACACAGCATTTATTGGCATTCCTAAAATAAGAATAAACGAGAGCTAAAAGGGAAATAAGGACGTAACAAACTTCATATAGCACGGAAACGGGAGCTAAAAGTCGAAAATTATTGTCATTATCGAATTCAGCGCAACAAAATCTATAAAGATTGGGTATTTCTCTTCAGGTAAACATTTCATTATTTAACAGTGTTATCTGAGCAGCCTTTAGACATTCCACAACTTCGTTCGTTGGTAGGTTCCTCAGTTTAGGAGCTGCGACAACGCGGTCATATAGCCCCGTGTACTTTGGGTGTGTGTAGAATCTGTCTGATAACCGGTGTTAATTGTGATGGCTGTATTAGTGTCTGTTAACTGTTTTAATTCAAGTAAGGACTGCAGACAATAATTTCTAATAGATCCTACATTTCCTACCAAATGTTACCGTCCACGACACCTAGCTTGCGGACTTGGCTCTAGATGGCGATGAACGTTGGAACTAATAGAGCGTTATCAATTCTAACCTACAAATTTTAGCTTCACACAAGTGTAGTTAGTGGAAGGTTATTTTACATGCCATAAATCTATGTCATGGGACCGCTGGCTTTACTTCCCCACCGAAGGATGGCATACTGAGGGATTTTAACGCTATTAAAAATCCGATGACTTCGGCCGGGTTTGAACCCACGATCTTGGCCATAGAAGCTCAGCATGCTACCAACTACGCCACCGAAGCCGCCTCCACAACTTCAGATAAGTATCAACAATAGATCATTAGCAGTAGGCATATAATATATTAAGTTGTAGTTATAGCTTTTAATCATCACAACATAGTATCATCCTCATCATCATTGGTTTGCAGTCTTAAGACTGGTCAGTTGCCATAAAACATGTCCAGATCGTCCTGTCATTTGCCGCTTCCTTCATTGAATTGTAATTCTGTGCTTGGGTGTCGTTCAGAATTTGTTTAAGGTCTTCCTCGTCGATTTTTTTCCCTCAATGAACCCTTCTGCCACAGTTCTCATTAAATTGGAGTGGCGCATTGTATGACCCCTCCATGCGAGACGACGTTTACGGACTGTGCGTAGGATTGATCTCCGTTGGTTCACGGTGTCGAGAACCCTTGTGTTCGATATCCTGTCTCTCCACGTCACATTTATCATCTTACGATAGCACCACATCTCAAAGGCTTCAAGACGGTTCTTTAATTTTTATCATTTTAAATGATCTTGTCGACTTCGTCGTTACGCTGGGGTCTGGCGTTACGTTACGGTGACGGGACGAAAATCACCCAGATGCACTGAGGTGTGTGACGTCATAGTACTGCTTGGTGCATGTGTTCCCCGACAATCTCTACTTCGTTAGTATAAGACAAAAATCCCCGATTCTTGGATGTCACGGGTAATCTCGAGAACCACTGGATGGATTTTGATGCGGGTTTCAGCATTCTGTAAAGGATATCTCGAGGAAAGATTCTGTAGAAAATAATTTAGGTATGATCAAAGGAAGCCAAGCAGTGACGATTTCAGTGAAAAAGTCGAAAACAAACTTGGCGACCGTGCGCTTCTTAAGCTTAGGCTGGGCAAACCGTTAAAAATATCAATATACTATGAGCGTAAGAATTGGTCAGCATGAAAAGTTCTACAAAAATGTCCGCGAGAGCATATCTCTATCTTCAATACATCGCCCATTATAAGTGTTTTTAGACTGGATGGAAGGGGCACGTCCCCGCGTGCTCTGATTAGCGTGATGGTATCCCGCGCACTTGACCTTGCTTTGCCCTTGGTTTGCACTTGCCGTTCGCGAGTAACTTGAAACAAGATAAGCGAGATAAGTATTATGCAGATAATTTTTTATCATGTCAAGAGTCTTCTAGCATTTTCTAGCATTTTTCAGCATTTGTAGTATTTAAAATGATACAAAGTATAGTCTTCCAGACTGACTGTCACTTTTTATTTAGTGTCCACATTCAACATAGTCCTCGTAGTTCATTTCCACATAATTAGTTTACAATTCTACTGTAGTTCAGGGTTTACTGCTTGAGCTACACCTTCATAGATTAGTTTGAGGGAGGAACACTGTTTTGTTGATGGGATCGTCATTTTGCAACATTGAAAGGTTTTCGGTGCTTAATGTCCTAATATTTATCACAATTAGTAATTAGCTAAGCCTAAGTGAGTATGATCTGACGATAATCGCTTGACATTCGAAACAAGTCTTCCATTTTGAGAACTCCCATTTCTTTAGCCTACTTTTCAAATTTTGCAAAAATGAGGAAAAATTAGTCTTATGAGATCGATCCGGGAAAATGAGTGTCTGTCTGTCTGTCCTTCTGTCTGTCTGTCTGTCTGGCTGTGTGTGTGTCCCCCCCTATCAACTCCTAAACGGCTGGAGCAATCGAAATAAAATTTGGTAGAAGTAAAGATCTATACCTGAATATCTCACGGCCATATTTGAAAATGATGTCAGTGCTACCAACTGCTAAAAAATCGCAATTGAAATTTGAACTCCATGTTGGATATCTTGGAAGGTATGAATGGGAGCTATTTCAAAATCGGCACACATATAGATAATAATATTGCAGTTTAATTTCCAGAAGGCCATACTTGGCAGTGTTGCCAAAATGATTATAAGCCTACTGATAGGTCCAATATTTTAATGCATATAATTTCTACACTATCAATTGGAATTCAACCAAATTTCGTATGTTGTATGTGTACATTACCAGATATGACTGAACGTATTCTTATGAACCACCAGTGCTGCCAACTGTTAAAAAATGCTCTTAATTTCTTTTATCCAAATACCAATATATATGAAAAAGTATGCAAGCCGACAGCTTTAAACTATGCACACGTATAGTACATGACATTCTATATTAATTTGGAGTAACTTATATACGTCCATGCTACCAACATGAGTCTAAGCCTGCTGAGAGGTCCAACTTTAAATACATGTAACTTCCATACTATCATTTGGATTTCAACCAAATTTCGTATGTGCTATGTGTACCATAACAGCTATGACTATGAGTATTCTTAAGAGCAACCAGGGCTGCCAACTGTTAATAAATGCTGTCTCTATT
Organism: Meconema thalassinum; assembly: GCA_946902985.2. Taxonomy (NCBI): domain Eukaryota; kingdom Metazoa; phylum Arthropoda; class Insecta; order Orthoptera; family Tettigoniidae; genus Meconema; species Meconema thalassinum. The sequence continues at coordinate 102,836,077 of OX336397.1, read as the reverse complement.
TTTGTTATCCTAATATCAATATATCAGAAAGAATGCAAGCCAATAGCTCTAAACTTTGCACACGTATAGTACCTGGCATTCTAGATTACTTTGGAGTAACTAATATACGTCAGTGCTGCCAACATGATTCTAAGCCTGCTGATAGGTCCAATTTTAAAACGCATGTAACTTCTATACTAACTAATGGATTTCATTCAAAATTGGCACAACAATAGATCATATTATTTCAGATTATTTCTGACCAATACATGCATGACACCGTTGCCAACATGATTTTACGCGTGCTGTTAGATCCAATGTTTAACTGCATGTAACGTCCATGCTATTCATTGGACTCCAACCAAATTTTGTATTCTGTACCTAAAGAGATGGAACTAAGAATATATTCAGTCACCAGGGCTGCCAACTGTAGTGCTCTATTAGGCTACATTATGCCAGGTATACAGTATTTCGAACTAATTAGAAATTTCGATATTACCAACTTAATTTCGTCATTATTCTAGATAGATCCATATCGATTATTCATTGGCATGAATCTTAAATTTTAAGAAAAGTAGGCTCTTTAGTTCGTCACGGAACTTCTTGTTATATAAGTGTCTTATAAAATGACCATGGTAGACCGATTTCTAATTAACGATGTAATTATAATAATATTTATGTTCGAGCCTGACTATTATATCTCAGAAAACTGTATCATAATTATGGTCATTATAACACTATTTTTCATTATAAAACAGTTTCTCCCACCAATCAGAGCTCAAGAAACAGTTGTTTTACAAATTAGGTGAGGATAGCGACGCATCTGCGCTAAGTGCCAAGGCCTTCTAATTTAAATTTTACTGCCTGACCTAGTGTCATAGTGGGGCAATCGAGGAGACCATGTTCAAATACAAGGTATTCTGTGCGTCTCATGCACTTTCTTCAGTACATAAAACTGGCGAAATCTCGACAGATATTTATGAATATTTATGTTCGAACATAAAATAGTTATAATAATTATCATATTCAACTCGCCTCTAATGGTTATTAGGACACTTGAATGGAAATTATAAAACTCGCATACGCTCGTCTTATAAACATACTCGTGTCTTAATTATAGCCATTATAGGCTCGTTGCATAATGTACTATTATATAACCATAAGTCAATATGTATATTTCTTGCCTATTCATAACATTACCCCGTAACACTAATTTCCAACGTTTTCTATCCATTATTTCTCTACCAAACTATCATGTATAACCTAACTATTTCAACTTACCTAGTTTCACATCCACATCTCTTCTATTTCACGCTGTTTTATCAAGACTTTTCATGTTTTTCTTAACACATTTTGAAACATATCTGTTATTTTAATTTGTGAGATTTTGGAAGAATAACTTTTTTAGAATCCTCTGTTATGGCAAAATTTATATTAAGTGTATGTCCTTACACATTTGCATGTCCTAAATTACGCTGAGGAACGTCTCAATGTGACTGAAACCGGTGCGGTTTTAATGTACAATATTGACTTACGGTTATACATGGTGTATCTTAATTATACCGACAAAAAAAAATCAGGGACGCTCTGCGTGTTATGTAAAAGATGATGCCGCAATCGGATTGGCGAAGAAAATTTTTCCCTTCGAGAAAATAAGGTTACTTTGTTACTTCCGGGCGCGCGATTCAAATTACGGTCTCGCTGTATTTGCTGAGCCAGAGTGCAATCCGAGGCGAACGAGGAAACTTGCGCATTCCCGCCAGCATATCTCTGTCTCCTTCTACTGTATCACACTCCCTTCCCTTGCTTGAAGCACAGCAGTGGCCAGCGGCTTGCTCTCTAGCTCAGCAAATACGGCATGTTCGTGGATTTGAATCGCGCACCCAGAAGTAAAAAAGTAACCTCATTTTCTCGAAGGGAAAATTTTGTCCGCCAATCCGATGGCAGCATCGTCTTTTGCATAACACGCAGAGCGTCCCCGATTTTTTTTTGTCGGTATAATAAACATACACCCTGTATAATAGAACATTATGCAACGAGCCTATAATGGCAATAATTAAGACACGAGTATGTTTATAAAACGAGCGTATGTGAGTTTTATAATTTCCATACGAGTGTCTTAATTACCAATATAGGCGAGTTGCATACGACTGTTTATGTTCAAGTATAATCATTATAACTATTTTATGTTCGAACGTAAACATTCATAAATATCTGTCGAGATTTCGCCAGTTTTATGTACTGAACAGAGCGCATGAGACGCAGAGTATGTCTTGTATTTGACCATGGCCTCCTCGGTTACCCTACTATGACACTAGGCCAGGCAGTGAAATGTAAGTTAGAAGCTCGTGGAACTCGTTATCTAATTGGCCAAACAACTGTTTCTTGAGTTCTGATTGGTGAGAGAAACTGATTCATAATGAAAAATGGTGTTAAAATGACCATCATTATGATACAGTTTTCTGACATTTAATAGTCTGGGTCGAACATAAATCTTATTATAGAGTGGCCAGGTATAAAAGAATGTTGCAATGCGCAAGGGCACCAAATTAGGGAAGAGAGTTTCCAGCTCCCTTGCCTCTCAACTGCTAGTCTTTCTTCTGCTCATGTGCGTCAGGTAGGGGAAGTGTCTCTCTCTCGTTCTCGCTGCTACTTGCTTCGTTGTCCTTGTCGCTGGACCTTCCGAAGTCGTGTATGGAGGGGGAGGCTCTTCAGCAGCTACGTAATGTGAGCCCCGCCTCCAACAGTCTTTTCTACCTGGCACCCCTATATAAGTGTGTTATTTTCTAGTGGTTTACGTATTTCGGGGTTATAGACTATTCAATTCTAAACACATTTTGTTAAACAATGTATACTTGTCCATTCATGATTTTTAGCCTCAGTGATTTGAATCTTTTGGCTTCACGATTTGCCTGACTGGTGGTGGAAATTGATTCGTGTTGACTGACTAAAAGCTTTCTTTATTAGAACTAGGCGGCACTGAAAAATTGCTTCTATTACTTCAATGATAAGTTGTAGGCTTGCCTTACACCTTTGTGAATACCAGCTTCTCTCTCATGTCATTTATATAATTATATTATACAGTATGTATTAAATAATTTGCCATAAGCTTAATAATAATAACTAGCGGACCCGTGCCAGAAATCTCGCAATACGCAAATCTCCCCAATAGGTATATAATGAACCCATATGCTATAGGGTCCAAGGTGTGCGAATCCATGCATTTGAGGAAGAAATCAAAGAAACGTACAGTTTCTAATGTAACTTTAAGAAAGATCCAGCTAGGATACCAGCATAAGGTTGTGCAACTAACGAGGACCAGGTGTTCGAGAGGATGATATCATCCCTCTTGACATTCTGAAGGGAGCGAGTCACGAGTATTAATAACCGAGTGGAAATTTCCCAGGATTAAACAAGGAAGCCTGAATCGGAATTCGAGCTGACGTTGCTGGAAAATGACAACACCGCTTATGCGCAAGAAGAGGAATAATTAAATTTAACCCGTTTACAAGTATAATAATGAGTAAACAAGTACAGTACAGTGAATCATTTTGAATGAGAGATTTTTCAGTAAAGAGAAACCATTTAATAATTGCGCAGGAAAAAACTGCCGACGCAAGACGACGTCATTGGGGAATTACCGAAGCCTGTGTGGAGGGGAGAAGGCAAAAGAAATGCAACACCCACACATCTGAGGACGAGAAATTAATTAATATCTCCGAATTGCACGATCGATTCTTAGGTGCAATGAGATTATTTGACATTGAGAAGACGAGCTTTCGGAAGGTATAATTTTTATATTTGTGGCACCATTATTTTAGAAGTTGACCACAGAAAAGGCTAGAGTCTTATTTTTTTGTAGTGAAATAGTATAAAGCTTTGGGCTTTACCAAGCCAATCATGCAGTCTCGAACAGCCCGAGGGGGCGTTGCCACGCTTCACGCAGTACAAATCCGTCCAGGGGGACGTGACGCTGGATCATCAGCACATGCAGTTTCAAACGGCCTGAGGGCACGTAACTAAGCTACATCAGTATTCAGACAGCCGTGAGGGGCGTAACTCTGCGTCACATCGAAGACAGTTACCAGTACTCCTTGAGGGGAGAAACGCTGTGATACACCGCAGAAGTAATATCCGATAGCCACAGGCGTCGCAGTATTAACGACTTGCTTGCCTCCATAAGGAGTGGTCAAGAAGAAGATTTAAAGTATCGCCGAATTGAAATATTAGGAAAATCCTAGCTACAGGATTTAGGCCCGACTGTATACAAGTTATAGTGAAAGTTCGTAAGATATAGTCAGAGCAGGCTGCGAACGTCGGAGTTAAAGGCGATAGGTCGTTAAATAGACGGACGAATAGATCATAACGTACGGAAGTACCGTACCAGACAGATAAACTGTCATCTAAATTAAAGAACCCAAAAAGGGAAGAACAGAATAAGGTTCGGAACGTATGTCAGAAACGTAGGAGTGTTAGAACCGTTCAAATAAAGAAGCAAGGAGACTATAAACATTATCTCCAGAAAGTAGGCGAACTATTTAAAAAGTATTAGACTTGAGAAGTACTAGCTGCTATAAACTAAATCTATAGGTCATTGAGGAAACCTCGATCCGAATAGACTTTCGCTAGGATCGATAGACAGATCTACAAAGAAGCCGTGCAAGCTAGATAAATAGCCGGTCATCCAGGATAGGAGTAGCAGAATTTGGACTCCAGGGAACAGTAGATGTTTCGAGACTTTCGTATTCTGCAGGATAGGAAGCCGACATCGAATAAATTTCACCCTTGGAAACGGGAAATTAAGAAGGTCACGTGTGATAGGCTCAGAAATACGGCCTAGTGATCAAGAATTGTGAAGTGTAAATTTATCAAGATTTTGTGTTAAATTAATATTTTTAGTGTTTATTATGTGTTCAAAAGGAACACATCAGTGTCTAAAAATGTCGTCAATGTTAAGTGTTTTAAATATATATCAAAAAGTGTTTATACATAAGATGAATTCCTTTAATATGGAGTAAAAGTTCAAAGTAGGCCCAAAATGAAGCACCGCACAAGAATAAAGATCATGGGACGATCTTAAAACATGTGAGTACTGAATTTCATTCTATTTTGGTGTCAGAAATTGGTTGTGTACAAATCCACCGGAGTTTTTGAGTAAAAGGGATGTGTTTTAAGAAATAAATACCGAATAAGCCAGAACGCGGTCTGAACAATAATAAAAAAATTGAGAAATTATCAATAATTATGTAAAGAATAAATCCCGTAGAGGAAATAAGTGAATAAAAATGTTAATGTATTTAACAAATGTCATAAGAGCAAGCGAAATATCACTAATTGTCATGAAAGATATTTAAATAAAGTAAAGTTGAGATATGAAAGAAATAGCTTTTGAGCTTGTGTAAAGAATAAAGATAATAATAATAATTAAATATGGAAATATTAAATAAAGATCAAATAAATTGATGTGAACATAAGAGCGTTAAAGCCTTAATGTATGTGTAAGATATGATGTTCAATGGAATATTTAAAAAAAAGGGAGCGATTTATCGGCAACGGAAAAGATTAATATGAGAATTAAGATAATACGAATTGTTACTAATGAGATTTATCAGTTCTTGGGAAGACAATTCGGCTTAAAATAATGCAGAGCGCAAAAGAGCGCCAATAATATTAAAATGTCACGCTAGGAACGCGTAGAGGTTAATATACTTGGTCAATTACTTATGGAGGGTAGTTGATTGCAGTGAATTGATAATTGTATAAGTCCTCTATTTGTGACGTAGTATCACGAGGCATTGTGTATGTATTTGAAAGGGAGCTAATATATGGTATTATTGAGCGTATGTCATATGGGCCACGGCCGACTTTAAATCGCATTTTGTATAAGTCCTCTGTAAGGGAATGGTTCCCGAGGCACGTGAAGAGATTCGAACGCAGAATCTTCTTATGATAAAGCCCCTTAATTCTTCGTCGTCGAATGTGTATTAATCTTCCCAATCAATGAGGACCCTCTCATAATTAATAAATGCCAAGGTTACGAAAGTGGTCTTTGAACCAAAGAATAGTTGTTTGAATGAGTACGGTACAGTAAAAGCCCGGTCTCTCCCCAGAACTGAATATAATGTGAAGGTTTGTTTTGAAAGCCTTGGAAATAAGCTACTAACGTGGGTTAGACAGGGAGTCGCCGTCACCCCTCTTTGTCATAAATCGCGCCCGAGTAGAAGGGTCTAGCTCTCTTAAAGCGAGAGGGGCCAGAAACCGTCTCGTAAGATGTTGTAAAGAGAAATGAATACACCAGGAGTGTTTAAAGTTGTTAACGACCCGGGCGTTGAACCGAGGTCCTTGTAGATGGATATTTTTCGTTTGCCTGTTCAGATCGTAGTTTCTTATATGATAATGGTCTTATAAAATATAAGAGATAAATAACAATCCCTATTGTAATGATGTATGGACGTAGGATTCCACGAGTTAATTGAAGGCAACTAAGTTTCGGGAGTAACTATAGATTTTTGACTGTGTCAAGTATCTTCACGCTCTGGAGTACACAATTGATTTCCTGATTACCTTAATATATTTGTGAAAATAAAGAGAGATGATAACAACTGAATGTGTGGACATGCCCAAAATATTGAGTTAGATAATTAACATAAAATTTAAATGTAATTATATATTTGTTTTTGAGAAATAAGAAAATATAAAGGATAGTGGTTTGAGGTGTACAAGAAGGACACCATTATTATATAAAGCATGGAGCCAAAAGAGCTCGGAGATATATAAAACTTACTGTTAATGCTTTATGGAAGTAAGACTAAGTAGGAATTGTTGGTTTATGTGGAAACCACATATTTAAAATAACATTTGTGTTATCTTATGGACTCCATGTTTATTTTGAACCGGAGTAGTTTTAATTTGTGTAGTGGCTTCAACGTGGGGCCTTCAGAAATAAATTGTTCAAGTGTTTTCCAACGTGGGGCCTGTATGATTTTATCATACACATAATTCTTTTTGGCGCCCAGTACGTAGGGATGAGTTTTCCTAGGGAAAACCCGAGTTTTCTCGAAAAATCAAAATTTTCATTTTTTTGAAAAAAAAAATGGTTTTTCGAAATTTTGAATTTTAAATACTTCCATAAAGGTTTATGAAAATGAATAAAAGTATCAAAAGGGTACGTTGTAAGTGAATACCCGTACCAAAGTAAAATTTTTAAAGAAATTGGGACACACCGATTCAGAGTATCATCTCTCAAACATGTACTAGTGTGGTGGCATTAGTGGCCCACTGTATTTTAATATGATGTTGTTAAGTGAAGAGAGGCGGAGGCTCTCTGAAAATGTAAGGGCCGAGAGCCCAGATAAAGGTAAAACTACAGGTGAGAAAGAGTACCCAAGTAAAGAAATTATAAATGTTTCTGTAGAAAGCATGCGTGCACCTGGAGACATAGTTACACGAAGAGAGGGTAACATGTCTGCAGACAAAAGGGTAAATGTTGAGCTTTCAGAGCTCGAAAAGGAAAAAGAAAATTGTACACCGATTCCAAGGGAAAATGTAATTAATACAGATAATGATAATGAGGAAGGTAATTCAAAGTCTCACGTAGTAATGCCGGTTCAAGTAGACTCGGAAAGTACGGGTGAAAAGAACGTTAGTTTTCGCGCTCAGGAACAGGAAAAAGTAGAAATGGCGACTTGGGATGAAATAAAGAAATTCTTGGATATAATTCGGGAAACGGATAATAAGTATCATAAGATGGATGGCGAACTTTGGGTATTAAAAGATTACAATTCAAGAAAGAAGGAAGGAATTGAGGAACAGAGAGAAAGTATTTCTAAGGAAAGGGAGAAGATAGACAAACTTCGTAAGAGGGCCAGTATAAATAACTATAAGATATCCAAACAGGAATTAGAGGAATTGTCCAAAGAAATCCCTCATGTTAAAAGGTTATTAAAAGAAACAAAGAGGAAATTTGCGAAACGTATGGAGAATGAAGGAAAAATTGAAATAGTTCCGTGGGAACAGCTAAAAATGTTTATTAAGGAAATAAGTGAGATAATGGAGCAGGTATGGGATATGAGAAGAGAATGGGATAAGATTTGGTGGAAGACCGATTATAAAGAGCACGAAAGGAAGAAATATGTTGAGGAACAAAAGGATTATATGAAAGAAGGATGGGATAAGATGCATTGCTTCAGAATGAGCATACATGCTGAATCTGGAATAATAAGCATTCAGGAGTTAGCTGAATTGAGGAAAGTCAAGATTCCAGAATATACAGAACTAGTAGAGGCTGCTCAGAAGGTATATGAGGAATACATGGTGGCGCAGAACTGTCAGGCAAATGAAATAGTTGCCCAAGCTGAAAAGCCAGCAGAAATTAAAGAAGAAAAAGAAGTCACGGTGCCAGAGGAGCCCAAAGTTGAGATTAAAGAAGAAAAAAAAGAAATAGAAATTATAATGACTCCAGTGGAAACTGAGGAAAACCTTGAGATCCTTCCTGAAGAAGACATGGAGACTCAAGAGGAAATCGTAAGTCCAGACCAGGAGGACAGCCAAAATGAAAACGAGCTCCAAACTGAAGAGACTCATTTTGATGAAAAGGTTGAGCTGGAAGATCAAGATATAATCTCGGAACAGGAGATAATAAAGGAATTGATAGTTGAAGAAACGGAAATAATAATTCCAGAAGAAATAGAGAAATTAAAGGAAATAAATATAGAAAATATCAACGAAGCACCGATGGAAACAGAGTTTCAAGATTTCACAGAAAGGGAAAAGGAAAACTTCGAAGAAATGCAGGACCAGGAAAATAAAAGGGCATTAAAGGAAGAAGAGGAAAAATTGAAAGCCCAGATCCTCGAATTAATGATTAAATGTCAAGATTGCCAAAGAAAGACTAGAGAAATGGAGAAAGATGCTAATAAGAGCCAAGAAACCCTAAAAGAAAAAGATGAGATTGTTGGGAGCAATGAAAAAATGAGAGGAGACATCTCTGCAGAAAATCAAGACAGAGGAAAACCGCCATTGGTAGTTGGTGTACCAGGAAATGGATACCCCATGGGAACAATGAAAGGAGGTGGAATAACATACGAAGCTTTGGAGAAAGAGGATGCCCAGGCATACTTCAGCTGGAAGCTCCGTAAAAAGAAAAGGAATGAAAGAAAGAAAAAATGGAAGAGGGGAGATAGAAGAAGAGCACGTTTATGGACAAGGATGAAAGGAAGACGGAGATGGTTCATAAAGCAAAAGAGATACAGAGTGTGGAAGAGAAGGAATAAAACTTATATAGAAATAAGAAAACGAGAGAATATGGAATATGAGAAAAGAAGAGTAAAGGATGAAGAGAGTCAGGAAGATGCTGAGGTCATAAAGAAAATAGAGCATTATATTAGAGCTATAGAAAGATGTGAAGGGAATGAAGAAAGAACGATGCATTGTTTAAAACAATTGTATAACTTACCAATAAACGTTCAACATCTGGAGAAGACTGGAATTGGCAAGGTTGTAAATGGTATGAGAAAAAGAAACGGTTTGGTAGGAGATGTATCCCGAGCCTTGATAAAACTTTGGAAGGAAATTGTAATGGAAGACCAAAGTGATGAAGAAGAAGGCGAAAGTGAAGAAACGGAAAGAGATACTATGGAAATAGAAGAGAATGAAATTGACGAAGAATTCGAGGGTGAAGAGAAAGAAGTCGATGAAATAGAAATAGATGAGAATGAGAGTGAAGAAGAAGAAGAACAAGAGATGATAGGATACGAAAGTATGGAATTGACAAACTCCATCATTTATTATCAGAAAGCCATTGAAAGGTGTATGGGAAATGAAAATGTTTTGTTGCATTGTTTAAGCATATTAAAACATTTACCCATAACTGTTAGACAGTTAATAGAAACAAATGTGGTAGAGACGGTTGAAAGTATTCACGAACAAGGAGGGGATGTGAATATACGAGCGCAAGAATTGCTTATAAAATGGGAAAATGAAATGATAGAAGATTTAAGAGCAGGAGGAGAAGAAGTTATGGAAATGGAAGATATGCTCGAGGAAGACCCTGAAGAAGAAGAAGAAGAAGAGAATGAAGAAGAAGAAGAAGAACAACAAGGAGAAATGATAATAACGGGAGACGTAAGATGGAGACATAAAGGATAAGAAGAGATTTATCCCAGTGGAACAAACGGGTAAAGCCATTTGCAACCGTCAAAGAATAAGAGAAATAAGTAATAATATGTGTTTGAAATACCCTCTCAAAGAGAGATGAGGAAGGGGGAAGAGAACCAGAAAGAGTCAGGTGAGGTCAGACTGAGCTCTTAAAAATCAAATGAAGTGTAACAGACTTGAAGTCTGAGGACTGTAATGAATTAAGTTACGGGTAAAGCTAATTGCACCCGCAAGATAATTAATAGAAAGTCATTAAGTTGAAAATAGGTAATGAATAGAGAACAGACCGACTTGAAGTCTGTCTTGAGAAAAGAAGAAAGGAAACCAACTGTTGACTCAAGTTTGGAGAAGAGCGCTCGCCAGACGAGGGTAGAGGTTGTAACCACCGAACGTGACAAGAAATTTATGGCCCTGAGTGTAGTCGACCACTAGGGGAATAAATGAATGAATGGGAACTTTTGAAGACCCAACCTAAACACAGACCATAGAGGAAAGGAACTTTAAAGAAGTAATTGATTTTTTTTTGAAAAAGGAAATTTTAATGTAATAAAGGAGAAAGAAAGGGTAAAGATAGAGCATACCCAAGCTACACAATTAGTGAAAGGAACTTTAAGGAAATAAAACAACAGTAAATACGGATGACGTTATGATGGATTCGATGAAATAAGAATACAAAATTAATTAAAATAAATTTCCTCAAAAATTTTTTCGAAAATTTATTTATCCTAAGGAAGGGTGAGATGAACCCATATGCTATAGGGTCCAAGGTGTGCGAATCCATGCATTTGAGGAAGAAATCAAAGAAACGTACAGTTTCTAATGTAACTTTAAGAAAGATCCAGCTAGGAGGCCAGCATAAGGTTGTGCAACTAACGAGGACCAGGTGTTCGAGAGGATGATATCATCCCTCTTGACATTCTGAAGGGAGCGAGTCACGAGTATTAATAACCGAGTGGAAATTTCCCAGGATTAAACAAGGAAGCCTGAATCGGAATTCGAGCTGACGTTGCTGGAAAATGACAACACCGCTTATGCGCCAGAAGAGGAATAATTAAATTTAACCCGTTTACAAGTATAATAATGAGTAAACAAGTACAGTACAGTGAATCATTTTGAATGAGAGATTTTTCAGTAAAGAGAAACCATTTAATAATTGCGCAGGAAAAAACTGCCGACGCAAGACGACGTCATTGGGGAATTACCGAAGCCTGTGTGGAGGGGAGAAGGCAAAAGAAATGCAACACCCACACATCTGAGGACGAGAAATTAATTAATATCTCCGAATTGCACGATCGATTCTTAGGTGCAATGAGATTATTTGACATTGAGAAGACGAGCTTTCGGAAGGTATAATTTTTATATTTGTGGCACCATTATTTTAGAAGTTGACCACAGAAAAGGCTAGAGTCTTATTTTTTTGTAGTGAAATAGTATAAAGCTTTGGGCTTTACCAAGCCAATCATGCAGTCTCGAACAGCCCGAGGGGGCGTTGCCACGCATCACGCAGTACAAATCCGTCCAGGGGGACGTGACGCTGGATCATCAGCACATGCAGTTTCAAACGGCCTGAGGGCACGTAACTAAGCTACATCAGTATTCAGACAGCCGTGAGGGGCGTAACTCTGCGTCACATCGAAGACAGTTACCAGTACTCCTTGAGGGGAGAAACGCTGTGATACACCGAAGAAGTAATATCCGATAGCCACAGGCGTCGCAGTATTAACGACTTGCTTGCCTCCATAAGGAGTGGTCAAGAAGAAGATTTAAAGTATCGCCGAATTGAAATATTAGGAAAATCCTAGCTACAGGATTTAGGCCCGACTGTATACAAGTTATAGTGAAAGTTCGTAAGATATAGTCAGAGCAGGCTGCGAACGTCGGAGTTAAAGGCGATAGGTAATTAAATAGACGGACGAATAGATCATAACGTACGGAAGTACCGTACCAGACAGATAAACTGTCATCTAAATTAAAGAACCCAAAAAGGGAAGAACAGAATAAGGTTCGGAACGTATGTCAGAAACGTAGGAGTGTTAGAACCGATCAAATAAAGAAGCAAGGAGACTATAAACATTATCTCCAGAAAGTAGGCGAACTATTCTAAAAGTATTAGACTTGAGAAGTACTAGCTGCTATAAACTAAATCTATAGGTCATTGAGGAAACCTCGATCCGAATAGACTTTCGCTAGGATCGATAGACAGATCTACAAAGAAGCCGTGCAAGCTAGATAAATAGCCGGTCATCCAGGATAGGAGTAGCAGAATTTGGACTCCAGGGAACAGTAGATGTTTCGAGACTTTCGTATTCTGCAGGATAGGAAGCCGACATCGAATAAATTTCACCCTTGGAAACGGGAAATTAAGAAGGTCACGTGTGATAGGCTCAGAAATACGGCCTAGTGATCAAGAATTGTGAAGTGTAAATTTATCAAGATTGTGTGTTAAATTAATATTTTTAGTGTTTATTATGTGTTCAAAAGGAACACATCAGTGTCTAAAAATGTCGTCAATGTTAAGTGTTTTAAATATATGTCAAAAAGTGTTTATACATAAGATGAATTCCTTTAATATGGAGTAAAAGTTCAAAGTGGGCCCAAAATGAAGCACCGCACAAGAATAAAGATCATGGGACGATCTTAAAACATGTGAGTACTGAATTTCATTCTATTTTGGTGTCAGAAATTGGTTGTGTACAAATCCACCGGAGTTTTTGAGTAAAAGGGATGTGTTTTAAGAAATAAATACCGAATAAGCCAGAACGCGGTCTGAACAATAATAAAAAAAATTGAGAAATTATCAATAATTATGTAAAGAATAAATCCCGCAGAGGAAATAAGTGAATAAAAATGTTAATGTATTTAACAAATGTCATAAGAGCAAGCGAAATATCACTAATTGTCATGAAAGATATTTAAATAAAGTAAAGTTGAGATATGAAAGAAATAGCTTTTGAGCTTGTGTAAAGAATAAAGATAATAATAATAATTAAATATGGAAATATTAAATAAAGATCAAATAAATTGATGTGAACATAAGAGCGTTAAAGCCTTAATGTATGTGTAAGATATGATGTTCAATGGAATATTTAAAAAAAAGGGAGCGATTTATCGGCAACGGAAAAGATTAATATGAGAATTAAGATAATACGAATTGTTACTAATGAGATTTATCAGTTCTTGGGAAGACAATTCGGCTTAAAATAATGCAGAGCGCAAAAGAGCGCCAATAATATTAAAATGTCACGCTAGGAACGCGTAGAGGTTAATATACTTGGTCAATTACTTATGGAGGGTAGTTGATTGCAGTGAATTGATAATTGTATAAGTCCTCTATTTGTGACGTAGTATTTGAAAGGGAGCTAATATATGGTATTATTGAGCGTATGTCATATGGGCCACGGCCGACTTTAAATCGCATTTTGTATAAGTCCTCTGTAAGGGAATGGTTCCCGAGGCACGTGAAGAGATTCGAACGCAGAATCTTCTTATGATAAAGCCCCTTAATTCTTCGTCGTCGAATGTGTATTAATCTTCCCAATCAATGAGGACCCTCTCATAATTAATAAATGCCAAGGTTACGAAAGTGGTCTTTGAACCAAAGAATAGTTGTTTGAATGAGTACGGTACAGTAAAAGCCCGGTCTCTCCCCAGAACTGAATATAATGTGAAGGTTTGTTTTGAAAGCCTTGGAAATAAGCTACTAACGTGGGTTAGACAGGGAGTCGCCGTCACCCCTCTTTGTCATAAATCGCGCCCGAGTAGAAGGGTCTAGCTCTCTTAAAAAGAGAGGGGCCAGAAACCGTCTCGTAAGATGTTGTAAAGAGAAATGAATACACCAGGAGTGTTTAAAGTTGTTAACGACCCGGGCGTTGAACCGAGGTCCTTGTAGATGGATATTTTTCGTTTGCCTGTTCAGATCGTAGTTTCTTATATGATAATGGTCTTATAAAATATAAGAGATAAATAACAATCCCTATTGTAATGATGTATGGACGTAGGATTCCACGAGTTAATTGAAGGCAACTAAGTTTCGGGAGTAACTATAGTTTTTTGACTGTGTCAAGTATCTTCACGCTCTGGAGTACACAATTGATTTCCTGATTACCTTAATATATTTGTGAAAATAAAGAGAGATGATAACAACTGAATGTGTGGACATGCCCAAAATATTGAGTTAGATAATTAACATAAAATTTAAATGTAATTATATATTTGTTTTTGAGAAATAAGAAAATATAAAGGATAGTGGTTTGAGGTGTACAAGAAGGACACCATTATTATATAAAGCATGGAGCCAAAAGAGCTCGGAGTTATATAAAACTTACTGTTAATGCTTTATGGAAGTAAGACTAAGTAGGAATTGTTGGTTTATGTGGAAACCACATGTTTAAAATACAATATTTGTTTTATTATATTTGTGATTCCTTGTTCATTTGGAACAAGTAGATGATTATGGGTCAGTAATTAAATTGTTAAAGTGTTTGTAGCGCCATTAATTTTATTAATTAAATGTGTTTAAAATAGTTGATTTTGTTGTTATATTTTGCAAGTGTATCCTCTAATTAATCCAAAATATGTGAGTCACAGAGTGGGGGAACTTACCGCTGCCCCGAAAATTCCGAATTGAGCTACGCTGGTATACTGTGATTGGCATATTTCTTGCTAAAAGGGCACAATAATAAGAGACTTAAGGAGAAAGGTTGTTATTTTTTAATTTGAACCAAATGATTATATTTACGTTTCAGGCGTCCCTAAGGCCAGAATGCGAACTGAACAGCATTGATGTCGCGTATTTTCCTACAGCATCAGTATTTGCAAATCGCAAACTTCCTACAAAAATTCATATTTATGAAATTAGAATGCAATTCGTCACTGCTTATGTCATTTGTGTGCTGAGTCCAATGATTGACAGCTTAGCCGTAACACTTACCGGTTATTCGATATTTATGAAATTATACAATTTGAGTACTCATTCGTTCAAATTACTGTTTCTGAAATCCATGCAAAATGATAAAGAAAGACCTCAGAATGTTAAAATGACATGAAACAGGCGTCACAGCGGCCAAAATGTGAAGTGGACAGCAATTATGGAGCGTATTTCCTGCAGCAACAGTATCTGCAAATCGCACACTTCGTACAGTTTTTAAAGTCATTTTTTAAATAAATTATAGATATTTATGAAATTAGAGTGTAATGCGTCACTGGTAATGTGTATTCTCTTTTATTTGAATGCTCATTTTCAAGATCGGTCGCTTGTGAGTGCCGCTGGAGGGATCTATACTACCGAAATAATATATATGATAATATACAGAAATAAAATTAGAATTATGCACGAGAGTCGGAGACACATGGTAGAAGTGTCTTTTCAACCTCCAAATGGAGCCATTGCCTCAGTAACTCAAATAAGCTTCCGTCAAACGGAGCACAAGTGAAACAGATGATTGTTATGTATATTACATGGAAGTCTGATCTATTCAAGATGTATCGTCAACCAAGTTTATAATGCTAAGAGGCGAGAAAGTTTCTAATGAATAAAGAAGCAAGTTGTTGAAAGACTCTAATTTGCATGTAAGTAACTCTGAGAAGGTCCAACCGAACATTTCCGAGCCACTGCGTGCATCTTCCACTTGCCTGGGCACAACTCCAGCACCTTCTGAATGGCTGGCTTTCAAAAGAAACTCCTTCGCTACTCCACGGGAAGAGGAAATATCACTACCTCCCTCTCTGCTTCAGTTTTTTATCACACTCCTGAGAGATGCTTCATAAATTCTTACCATATTAATAGAGCAGTCCTTAAAGGGAAACGTTATTAGCAGAGCGCAGATTGTAATAACGTGTCGTCTTTTGATTGGTTCACCATAAACAATATTAACTCATACAGAAATCCTGATCATACATTAGCTAACTAGAATATTATAACCACCAGGGATAGGATTTAAATGTACTAAAATGTGCCAAAATATATACATATAGATGGTATATTGGCTTTCACGGCCGGTGAATTAAAACTCGGCAATTCTTCCAGGTTTGTGCCGTGTCTTGTGTGGGGTTGCGCCTAGGACACCAAGCTGGCTCATCGGCGCAGTCAAGTGGTGCAGTTGCACCTAATATAAAGGGACGTGGCGCGCAGTTCGTCACTCCTGTGGGGGTCCGAGCGGAGACACCAAGAGCTCGCCGATGAGCCACTTTGGTGTCCTAGGCGAAACCCCACACAAGACACGGCACAAACCTAGAAGAATTGCTGAGATATATACATATATATCATCATAAATCATCATATATATTATTTCAGTAGTATAGATCCCCCCTGCGGCGCTCACAAGCGACCGATCGTGACAAATGAGCATTCAAATGAATGAGAATAGGCATTAGTAGTGACGAATTGCACTCTAATTTCATAAATATCTATAATTTCTTTAAAAAAGAACTTAAACAAAATGTACGAAGTGTGCGATTTGCAGATCTTGTTGCTGTAGGAAAATACGCTCCATAATTGTTTTCCACTTCACATTTTTGCCACTGTGACACCTGTTTTATGTCATTTTAACATTCTGAGGTCTTTCCTTTATCATTTTGCATAGATTTCAGAAACAGAAACGTATAATTTCAAAAAGATCGAGTAACCAGTGAGTGTTTCAGCTAAGCTGTCAATCAATGGACTCGGCACACTAATGACAAGAGTTTAGGGCTTTTCAGTCGGTCAACATGAATGTACCCAAAAGAGATGGGTTATGCCCTAATCCTGAAATAAATTACATGAGATTAATATATGTTATTTATATCAGGATTAGGGCATAACCCATCTCTTTTGGGTACATTCATGTTGACCGACTGAAAAGCACTAAACTCTTGTTTACTAAGGCGGCGCTGAAAAAATGGCTTCAAACCACACAAATACACTAATGACATTAGCAGTGACGATTTGCATTCAAATTTCAGAAATAATAATTTTTGTAAAAGTGTGCGATTTGCAAATACTGTTGCTGTAGGAAAATACGCAACATCATTGATGATCAGTTCGCATTTTAGCCGTAGTGATGCCGGGAAAGTTTGGTTTATGAACATTCGAGATTTCTCGCACGGGTCCGCCAGTGTGAATATATTTTGAGAAATATGGACAATAAAATCAATTTAAACACATTTTGTAACATTTAGCCTACAAAAATACATTTTAAAAAATGGATTCACAAATTAAATTATTCATTTTATTCAGTTCACTTACTTTTTATTTTGTCACTCAAATAAACCAGTGATGGACGAAGCATGGAGGATATTAAAGGTAGATTAGCTCAGGCAATGAAAGAATATCTACCGAAAAGGAATCTGTTGACATGGAATATAGATATAGGTATTAGGAAATCATTTTTGAAAGGCTTTGTCTGAAGCGTGGCGTTCTATGGAAGTGAGACTTGGACTGTTGGAGCAGCAAAAAAGAGGTGAATTGTAGCGTTTGAAATGTGCTGTTACAGGTGAATGGTGAAGATCAGATGGGTAAATAGGGTTACAAATGAAGTGGTATTAAGACTATTGGGAGAGGAGAGATGTTTCTGGCGACTGCTGATGAAGAGAAGAGATGGGTTAGTAGGACACATACTAAGACACCCAGCAAAGCATGGAAGGAAAGGTTGAGGATACGAACTGTGTATTACGAGCAAACAAAGCCAATAGCAGATGAATACAAGAAATCGAAGAATTATTCTAATGATCGGGTTAGATGCTGAAGTTCCCACATTGTAGGAAGACTAATTACGTCATTGTTTGACTTTTTATTTTAATGTCATTTTCTAATGCATTATTATTTTGTCTTTGTATGGAATTTCTTAAATTATTTTATAATTTTTTAGTAATTTTCTCACATTTTTTAGAATTTTGATGATTTTTTTGCGTACGGTATTGGATTATTATTAGGGTATGATGTTACGATATTGACAATCGGGTCACAAAATATATAAGTATATATAAGAAAAACAAAGAAATGTGAAAATGGCTTCGGCAATGTGGTAGCCTTTCACAGACGTTTGTCCAGTCTCTCCAACCAAGTGATTGCGCCTGGGGTTAAACGATGGAGGTCTTCGATTGATCCAGATAATGCTCGCAAAGGGCAATCCTTCACAATGTGCATGATGGTTTGCACTTCAGGACCACAGTCACAAGCAGGAGACTTCAGCCAACCGCACTGATGAAGGACAGAAGCACTTCTTCCAACACCACAGCGTATCCTGTTAAGTTTGGTCCAGGTGGAGCGAGGGCGATTGAACCCAGCCAGTTTTATTGTTGGATCCCTGATAGAAATGCCAGACGGGTGTGATTGAGACCATTCTTGTCTCCATGCCTCCGTATGTCTGAAAGGCATGGAAGCTAATTCCTTGGCTGTCGGCCAAGCAGTTTTCCGGGACTTCCGTCTCGTTACGGCATTTTCGTATATGTCCTGATGATGGGAAGAGAGTTGTTCATCAGAACCCTCGACCATAATCTAGCAAGGGATCTGTCCCGTCTGATGTAAGGAAGAACGGTTTTGGATAAAAATTGGAGAAAAATTTAAAATGGGAGTGATGATTCCAGGAGAAATAGTTTCATTCTGAAATTTGCTGATGGCATCGTCATTTTGGCCAACACGCCTGAGGATTTTAATTAGTTTTTGAATGGTATGGACTCCGTCTTGCGGAAAGAATTCATGATGAAAATTGATAAATGTAAAACAAAAATATTTGAATGCAGCCGAAATAAATCAGAAACCTTTATGGAAGGTATTAGGAAGTCATTCTTGACAGGCTTTTTCTGGAGCGTGACGCTCTATGAAAGTGAAATTTGGACTTTTGGAGCAGCAGAAAAGAGGAGAATTGAAGTGTTTGAAATGTGGTGTTATAGATGAATGACGAAGATCAGATGGGTAGATAGGGTTACAAATGAAGTGGTATTAAGACTATCGGAAGAGGAGGGATGTTTGTGGCGACTGCGAATGAAGATGAAATATAGGTTGGTAGTATACTTTTTATGACACCCAGAAAAGCATGGAAGGAAGGGTCGAGGATACGAACTGTATATTATGAGCCAACAAAGTCAATACCAGATGAATACAAGAAATCGAGGAATGATTCTAATGATCGGGCCAGATGCTGTAGTTCCCACATTGTAGAAAGATTAATTTATTACGTCATTGTTTGTCTTTCTTATTTTGATGTCATTTTCCAATTCATCATTATTTGGTCATTGTATGGATTTCCTTAGACTAATTTATAATTTTTTATTAATTTTTTCACATTTTTAGCCTTTTTTAATTTATGAAAGAATAGGCTTATGAGATCACCTTTTGTCTGGTGTGCGTATGTGTGTGTGTATGTGTGAGTGAGCGTCCGTGTGTGTGTGTCCCTCCCTAGATGTTAGATTTCAATGAAGCTCAGAAAAATCATAGCACTATTTCGATCAACCCCGACCGTGCCCTTCAAATTTTATTCCGTCTCAGCAATCCAAGATGGCGGCTGTGCGAAATACTTCATCGGCACTCTATCTCTCCGAAATTATTACTGATATCACTCTGAAATTTTGTACGGTGATAAAGGACACTGCTAGATGTTTATTCATGAGACTTTCAAAACCCTGTCAACTACAAAACAATCATGGTGGTCAACAAAGTTGAAACATTAAAATAGACTTTTCTCACGATTTTACCATCCGAACGCAATGAAACTTGGTACAGAAAATGTTTATATACATTGTAATGCACTGGCTTTAAAGTTAGTTGAAATGTTTACATAACCTCAGCATGGCGGCTGTGCGAAATGTTAAAATTAAATATTTTTTCTTGTGTATTAATCATGCGATAGAAGTGAAGGTTTGAATAATGAACCTACGCAATAATCGTCATCTAATAATAGTACATAAAACTATGGCCTACATAAATAAAAATCCAGCATGGCGACCTTCCCAAATATTTAGACGGGTTTTCAATATCTATTAATCTATGTCAGCAAACAAACTGAAATTTTATATGTTAATAGAGACTATGAATATAAGTTAACCCATGGGACATTCAATAACCTGGTGAGCACAAATTCAACATGGCGGTGACGCGAAATGTAAATATGGAAATAGACGTTTCTCGCGATTTAATCATCCGAGCGTAGTGAAACATGGTACGGTAAATGCTTATACAAATCGTAATCCACTGGCATCTAATTTATTCAATTGTATACATAACCACAAGATGGCGGCTGTGCGAAATTTTAAAATTTTGCTTTCATTTCTTGTGTCCTAATCATGCGATCAAAGTTTGAATAATACACCTACAGGTATTATCGGAACTCAATGTGAGGGATAGAGAATCATCACAGCTCATTGTTGGTCTGAAGACTACAGTAACATAGTTCAGTTCTTGGAATATTAACATTCCTGGAGACAGACCTGTGCTTGAAACTAATCCGGGAGTGATAATGAAAGCAAGGGTAGCAGGACATACTACTGTAGGCCCAGTAATGCCAGTCTCAGTGCAACCATACGTGTGTTGAGTGAATATGAGTTATCAGCTGCGATTGTTAGTCTATTGCGAATCCAGGGCTGTCCATTTAAAACTAATCATTTCGGAATTCATTGAGGATATTTCTTCTTTCAATGGTGAAATTGTTTTCAATTTCTTTTTCAGTCTGTCAACATTATATAATTCCAAGTACTAGAATATGTGAAGAAATTACGTGATTAATATATATATCATGGACTGTAGAAGAGGGAGAAAACGAAATGATAACATGTATCGCCCGTAAACAAAGCATCCTCAGAGCATATCCTGAAGAGAAAACACCTCTAAACACTAATAAACCTACAATAAAGCATTAAATATTTTCCGCAAAATATGTGAGATGAAGTTTGTTTACATATTTTATCAACTCGACGAGTAAATTGACTGTAAAATTTCATTTTTGGGTCATTTTATAGGGTTTTTGCATTCATTTTATAAACATCCGCGCATTGATAATAATAGTAATAATAATGAAAATGAAAATCCACAGCCTGCTTCCAGTCGACCGACCGGGTCAGGGAATGGAATGAATGAAGCCGCCATCTAGCGGCGAGGATATGAACTGTGCCGGCTGCCGAGGCCCGTCGCACTTCCCTGGGGCAATGAATAAATGAATGACAGATGAAATGAAATGATAGTGGAGAGTGTTGCTGGAATTAAATTTGACAGGGAAAACCGGAGTCCCCGGAGAAAAACCTGTCGGCCTCCGTTTTGTCCAGCACAAATCTCACATGGAGTGACCGGGATTTGAACCACGGACCCAGCGGCGAGAGGCCGGCGTGCTGCCGCCTAAGCCACGGAGGCTTTACAATAGTAATAATAATAATAATAATAATAATAATATTAATACTTTTTCCATTATCTTGGGATCATGAACGGATATTCTTATGGATATTCCACCCAGACAGCTATGTAAAAGGTAGTCAATCGCACGGACTGAAAATATGTCTGCAAGTCCGTGATAGAGCCTACCATATTACAGCAGTTGTTCAACACGTCGGCTAGACAATAAATAAACGGTTGATTGGTTTCCTAGTTTAGGGGTTGCGACAACGCGGTCATGTAGTCCCGTATACTTGGGTGTGTGTAGAATCTGTCTGATAACCGGTGTTAATTGTGATGGCTGTATTAGTGTGTGTTATCTGTTTTAATGCATGTAAGGACTGCAGATGAAAATTTCAAGTAGATCCTACTTTTGCTACCAAATGCTACCACCCACGACACCTAGCTTGCGGACTTGGCTACTAGATGCCATCACAGTCAGCACCTAGCGGCGAACGTTGGAACTAATATAACGTCATCAATTCTAACATACACATTTTGGTTTCACACAAGTGTAGTTAGTGGAAGGTTCTTTTTCATTCCATAAATCTATGACATGGGACCACCGGCTTTACTTCCCCTCCGAAGGAAGGCATACGGGGTTTGTCCTGAAAGTAGTGAGACTGAGTCAATTAAATAAAATATTGACAGAAATGATACATATGCTCAATATTCTTCAAAGTAGGACCCTTCTGCATCCTCCCACCACCGCCAGCGGGATTTCCAACTCTCGTATGCTTTCTGGAAGGCGGCAACCGGAATCCTGTCGAGCTCCCTCGTCACGGTCTGTCGCAACGCTTCCACGGAGCCATGACGATGTCCTTTTAGGGTGGTTTTGAGGTGTGGGAAGAGGAAAAAGTTTACTGGGGGCAATACCAGGACTGTAGGGGGGCTGAGGCAGGGTTGCGATGTTACGTTGGGCCAGGCATGTCAGCACGCGGAAGGCTGTATGGCTCAGCACATTGTCGTGATGGAGCCGCCAGGAGTTAGCGATCGCTGGGCGGACACGGACGAGGCGTTTACTCAGCCCTTTATGAACTTCCACGTAAAAAACTTTCTCTGCGATCATTGTCCAAAACATTCGCCACATTTGCCACATTTTTGTCCGTTTTGGTGCTCGAAGGTCGTCTTGAACGTGTTTGGTCTTCAACTTCATCTCTCCCCTCCCAAAACAGTTTGTGCCAGTCAAAAACACTCCATCTGCACATGGCGTTATCACCGTAAGCCGCCTTGTTCAAATCGTGAGTCTATTTCCCGTTTTTTCCGAGCCTAACACAAAATTTGATAGCGTAGCGCTGTTCCAACAGACGAACCATGATAGCGTGACGAGTGCACTTGCCGAGGTTATGGAGACGAGCGATTTGCACTCCACTACAGCTGGGAACCAACTGTGTGGCTGGCTCCCAGCCTTCCTTACACCCCGCTCCACCAACCCCAGGCAGAGAAGCCGCGGGCAGTCTCTCCATCTGCGCGGGAAAAATCAGGTCCGACTTCATAATAAATAATGTTATTGGTTTTACGTCCCTTTTAACTACCCTGACTTTTAGAGACGCCGGGGTGCCGGAATGTCGCCCC
Source organism: Meconema thalassinum (assembly GCA_946902985.2). NCBI lineage: Eukaryota > Metazoa > Arthropoda > Insecta > Orthoptera > Tettigoniidae > Meconema > Meconema thalassinum. The sequence goes on along the minus strand of OX336397.1, from coordinate 102,813,033 downwards.
GAAGGGGATCTTTAACATGCCAATAATGTACTGACACGGCTCCCTCGCTTTTGCGCACCTTCAAATGCCAGCTGACTGCGCCAGGTTTCGAACACGCGGTCCGACTTCAGGACAGACTCTGTACTGAAGGATTTTTAATGCTCTTAAAAAAGCAGACGACCTAGGCCGGGTTTGAACCTTGGGCATAGAAGCTCAGCATGCTACCAACTACGCCTCGGAAGCCGCCAAGACAATAAATATGACGTGGTATATAATATCCAATGCAAATTTCCTTGAGAGTGTGTAATGCTATTGTATGTGCCCCTGTGGTTAAGCAAATAGCATAATCTGGCAACCCTCTGTACAAGATGAAACTTGTCTGCAGAGTAACCACGAGGGTGCATTGGTGTGGAATTAAGCCGTGTGCTGCGTGTAGGCGCTTTGAGGAAACCCAGCGGAGTGAGCTTGTCGGCACGAGGTGGTGGTGTTCAAAGCGATCCTCGGGAAAGAATACAGCAAGGTAGACTAAGCCTACCTGGACATTTACAGATAGAATGCAAATACATTTACCATTGATAGCACAAATGATTGTAGATATCCGTATTGATAGATGCATTCTAAAGTTTAAATCATACACCAATGAATACTCACACAAATATTTCTGTTATATATTGTACATGTTTCGACCTGTCATTCAGGTCTTCTTCAGCTCAATTACGAATAAAATCAATTAAGAATAAAATAAAATACTAAAGATGTACTTAAGTCTAATGTTTCTTTGATATGAGAAAAAAAAATGTGATAAATTGTAATTAAAGGAATGAAACAAAATAATAATAACAAGAAGTTCCGTGACGAACTAAAGAGCCTACTTTTCTTAAAAATTAAGATTCATGCCAATGATTAATCTATATGGATCTATCTAGAATAATGACGAAATTAAGTTGGTAATATCGAAATTTCTAATTTGTTCGAAATACTGTATACCCGGCATAATGTAGCCTAAGAGAGAACTACAGTTGGCAGCCCTGGTGACTGAATATATTCTTGGTTCCATCTCTTAAGGTACAGAGTACAAAATTTGGTTGAAGTCCAATGGATAACATGGACGTTACATGTAGATAAACATTGGATCTAACAGCGCACGTAAAATCATGTTGGCAACAATGACATACATGTATTGGTCTGAAATAATCTGAAATAATATGATCTATTGTTGTGTCAATTTTCAATGAAATCCATTAGTTAGAATAGAAGTTACATGCATTTTAAAATTGGACCTATCAATAGGCTTAGAATCATGTTGGCAGCACTGATGTATATTTGTTACTCCAAATTAATCTAGAATGCCAGGTACTAAGTTATACGTGTGCAAAGGTTAGAGCTATTAGCTTGCATACTTTCTGGTATATTGATATTAGGGTAACAAAAATAGAGACAGCATTTATTAACAATTGGCAGCCCTGGTTACTCTTAAGAATCGGCATAGTCATATCTGTTATGGTACACATAGCACAGACGAAATTTGGTTGAAATCCAAATGAGAGTATAGAAGTTACATGTATTTAAAGTTGGACCTCTCAGAAGGCTTAGAATCATGCTGGTAGCACTGACGTATATAAGTTACTCCAAATTAATATAGACTGTCTGGTACTAAACGTGTGCATAGTTTAAAGCTGTCGGCTTGCATACTTTCTGATATATGGGTATTTGGATAAAAAATTGAGAGCATTTATCAACAGTTGGCAGCCCTGGAGGCTCTTAAGAATACGCTCAGTCATATCTGTTTATGTACATATAGCACATACGAAATTTGGTTGAATTCCAATTGATAGTGTAGAAGTTATATGCATTTCAAAATTGGACCTATCGGCAGGCTTATAAGCATTTTGGCGACACCGCCATGTATGGGCTCCTGGAAATTAAACTGCAATATTATTATCTATCCGTGTGCCAATTTTTAAATAGCTCCTATTCATACCTTGCAAGATATCCAACATGGAGCTCAAATTTCAATTGCGATCTTTCAGCAGTTGGTAGCACTGACATCATTTTCAAATATGGCCGTGAGATATTCAGGTATGGATCTTTACTCCTACCAATTTTTTTTCGATTGCTCCAGCCGTTTAAGAGTTGATAGGGACACACACACACACACACACACACAGCCAGACAGACAGACAGACATACAGAAGGACAGACAGACAGACACACATTTGCCCGATCTCATAAGTCTACTTTTTCCTCATTTTTGCAAAATGTGAAAAGTAGGCTAAAAATACGCCTACCAATATTTACACAAAGAAAATGAACGTAGCATTTCAGATCACCACAAATGTATACAAGAGGAAGGAATTATCATGGGACACTAAAATTAAACATTACAATTCTCTGGTGAGGCCTGAAGCACTCTTTGGAGCTAAAACATTAAAGTTAATGCGGAAAGGTGACATAAACAAAATCATGCTCATGGAAAGAAGATTGGTTTGATGTATCCTTGGCCCAAGGAAAAGAGAAACAGACTATAACAGACCACGACCTAACAAGGAAATATACACCCATGTGGAGAGTATAATTCATACCATGCGCAAACGACGAATGTCATTTTTTGGGCAATTAACTAGAATGAATAATTGCAAGCTAACAAAACAAATCTACTATATAAAGCTCAAATACCACTGACTGACTGATTCATTCATCACGAAATCTCAGAAACTACCGAACGGATTGGAATGAAATTTGGTATGCAGCTTCCCCAAGGGCCGCAAACGCCCACTAAGAAAGGATTTTTGGATATTCAGGTTCTAAAGGGATGTTAAGGGGGTAGACCTGCATTTCATTGAATAGCTATATCTCCCGATTGGTTTCATTGGGGGATGTGGTACTCGGCATATAAACTCATCATTAAAAAAAAGAAGACACGTGTCTGAGGGTTTTTCGATGTGGTGTATATTATGAGGTGAAAGGGGTGAAAAGTGGGGGTTGAAGGATTTCTAACGGAGCGTGTATCTCTTAAACGACATAGGCGAGGAGTTCGGAACTCAGCCGAGAAAAATCAGCATAAAAATAACTAAACAGGTGTTTGACCGTTTTTTCATAAAACCAATTTAAGGGGCCCATGGGGAGGGGTGAAATTATGGGGGTGGGGGTAAACGTAATATGTCTGAGTGTAAAATTATACATGGCCTATGTTGTAGACAATAACACATTACATCTTTTTTGTCTCTTGCTATTTCATCATACGACGAATACTTACGGAGTTATTAATGATTTTGTACTTTTTGGTCGGAATTTTCTAAGTCCCAGGAATGACAAAAAAATTGATTCGAATGAAATTTCAAAAAATTGTTTTTTTTTATACTTTTATTATATTTTTCACGTCTTTTAGGGTCCGAAACCAACATGATATTTTGATGTTTTTTTTCGTCCCATGCATTTTTGGTTTCAGGTGATAGAATTATTTTCCACTAGGACCCATGCTTATCTATCTACTACACACATCAAAAAAAGTTTTGCATCACCTCGGTTCCCAGATCTCCGGCATATAGACGTTGACTGTGTATATTGTATCCAAGATACAGTCCCTTTGACTGTTCATAGATGTCACTAAAACTGCTCAAAGATGTAAACAACCATGCATGAGCAGGGCCTATTAGACGGAGGGGGTACGACAGCCGATCAGTTCCAGTCATTCCACCAGGACGAAGGTACGCTGCTCATGTTGTCTGTAGTTCTACCATGCCTAGAAGGTCAATACCGCAGTTCGATCGCGTCCGCATTGTTACTTTGTGTCAAGAAGGGCTCTCAACAAGGGAAGTTTCCAGGCGTCTCAGAGTGAACCAAAGCGATGTTGTTCGGACATGGAGAAGGTACAGAGATACAGGAACTGTCGATGACAGGCCTCGCTCAGGCCGCCCAAGGGCTACTACTGTAGTGGATGACCGCTACTTACGGATTGCCGCTCGGAGGAACCCTGACAGCAATGCCACCATGTTGAATAATGCGTTTCGTTCAGCCACAGGACGTCGTGTTTCAACTCAAACTGTGCGCAATAGGCTGCATGATGCGCAACTTCACTCCCGACGTCCATGGCGAGGTCCAGCTTTGCAACCCCGACACCATGCAGCGCGGTACAGATGGACCCAACAACATGCTGAATGGACCCCACGGAATTGGCATCACGTTCTCTTCACCGATGAGTGTCGCATTTGCCTTCAACCAGACAATCGTCGGAGACGTGTTTGGAGGCACCCTGGTCAGGCTGAACGTCTTAGACACACTGTCCAGCGAGTGCAGCAAGGTGGTGGTTCCCTGATGTTTTGGGGTGGCATTATGTGGGGCCGACGTACGCCACTGGTGGTCATGGAAGGCTCCGAAACGGCTTTACGATACCTGAATGACATCCTCCGACCCATAGTGCAACCATATCGGCAGAATATTGGAGAGGCATTTGTCTTCATGGACGACAATTCTCGACCTCATCGTGCACATCTTGTGAATGCGTTCCTTCAAGATAACGACATCGCTCGACTACAGTGGCCAGCATGTTCGCCAGACATGAACCCTATCGAACATGCCTGGGATATGTTGAAAAGGGCTGTTTATGGACGTCTTGACCCACCAACCACTCTGAGAGATTTACGCCGAATTGTCGTTGAGGAGTGGGACAATTTGGACCAACAGTGTCTTGATGAACTTGTGGATAGTATGCCACGGCGAATACAGGCATGCATCAATGCAAGAGGACGTGCTACTGGGTATTAGAGGTAGTGGTGTGTACTGCAATCTGGACCACAAATGCTGAAAGTCTAGCTGTATGATGGTACAACATGCAATGTGTGGGTCTCATGAGCAATAAAACGAGCTGAAATGTTGTTTGTGTTGATCTCTATTCCCTTTGTATTTAACGGTTCCGGAACTCTTGGAACCGAGGTGATGCAAAACTTTTTTTGATGTGTGTATATAAAGCTCAAATACCACTGACTGACTGATTCATTCATCACGAAATCTCAGAAACTACCGAACGGATCGGAATGAAATTTGGTATGCCGCTTCCTCAAGGGCCGCAAACGCCCACTAAGAAAGGATTTTTGGATATTTAGGTTCTAAAGGGGGTGTTAAGGGGGTAGACCTGCATTTCATTGAATAACAACATCTCCCGATTGGTTTCATTGGGGAATGTGATAGTCGGCATATAAACTCATCATTGAAAATAAGAAGACACGTGTCTGAGGGTTTTTCGATGTGGTGTATATTATGAGGTGAAAGGGGTGAAAAGTGGGGGTTGAAGGATTTCTAACGGAGCGTGTATCTCTTAAACGACATAGGCGAGGAGTTTGAAACTCAGCGGAAAAAAATCAGCATAATAAATAAATAAATAGGTGTTTCACCTTTTTTTCATAAATCCAATTTAAGTGGCCCATGGGGAGGGGTGAAATTCTGAAAAAAAAAACAGGTAAAATGTAAAATTATACATGGCCTATGTTGTAGACAATAACACATTACATCTTTTTTGTCTCTTGCTATTTCATCATACGACGAATACTTAGGGAGTTATTAATGATTTTGCACATTTTGGCCGGAATTTTCAAAGTGCCAGGAATGACATAAAAATTGATTCGAATGACATTTCAAAAAATAGTTTTTTAATACTTTTATTATATTTTTCACGTCTTTTAGGGTGCGAAACCAACATGATATTTTGAAGTTTTTTTCGTCTCATGCATTTTTGGTTTAAGGTGATAGAATTATTTTCTACTAGGACCCATGCTTATCTATCTATATAACTAATGTTATAACGGGATTCCCAATGTTAATGCGGGCGAAGCCGCGGGTAACAGCTAGTTTTTAATAAAATTTTAAAAGTTAAAGTTCAACCATCGTGGTTTACACAGACATTAAAAGATCTTAAGGAAGCCTACATTTACATTACAGATTCATGTAATAGTAATTTCGGGACAAAATTCAAAAAGTGATCTTCAGGGTGGAACAAGAAACACAACGAAAGCAGCCACGGAACATTGAACAGCACCAAAAAGCAGAGATCAGAGAGGATGAAGCGAATGTGGCCAGAGGGAAGAAGGACATGTGCCAAGATTTGAAGTATTGATTTTACGTGCTCTGTAATAGTACTATTCGATTAATCATCATCATCATCATCATCATTCTCTACTGCTTATCCCAATTAATTGGGGTCGCTGGAGCCAAACCGGCTCATTTTGGTTTTGGCCGGGGATTTAAGGCCGGATGCCCTTCCTGACGCCACGTGATTTTTCAGGTGAAAATTTCGCCCAGCTGTCACCGGGATTCGATCACCGGCCGTCCGGGTGAAAGACGAGCAGCTAAGCCACTACGCCATCACGCTCCCCTTAGTACTATTCGATTAAACAAATAATATTTTACATGTTTCGACCTGACCCTGAGCTCTTCTTCAACTCATTTAAGAATAAAATCAATTAAGAATAAAATAAAATACTAAAGATGTACTTAAGTCTAATGTTTGTTTGATATGAGAAAAAATGTGATAAATTGTAATAAAAAGAATGAAACAAAATAATAATAATAACAAGTAGTTCCGTGAAGAACTATACAGCCTATTTTCATATATCCTACTTATGTTAATTGCCTCTATCAACATACAAAATTTCAGTTTGATTGCTGTAATAGATTCGTAGATATTGAGAACCGACTAAATATTTCGGATGGTCGCCATGTTTGATTTTATATATGTAAGTCCTAGAGTTAGGTACTATTACATGAAGATTATTGTGTACGTGTAGCATTCAAACTTCAATCGCATGATTAGGACACTAGAAGTAACAAGGAGATTTTAAAATTTCGCACAGCTGCCATCTTGTGGTTATGGAAACAATTGAAATAAATTAGATGCCAGTGGGAATAACATTTGTATAAGGATTTACTGTACCAAGAGTCACTGCCCTCGGATGGTTAAATTGCGAGAAACGACCATGTGAATATTTATACTTCGCGTCGCCGCCATGTTGGATTTGTGATCACCAGGTTATTCAAATTCCTATAGGTGAACTTATGTTCATATCCCCTATAAACATTAACCAATTCAGTTTAATTGCTGTAATAGATTCGTTGATATTGAGATCCATCTAAATATTTCGGATGGTCGCCATGTTGGATTGTTATATGTATAGGCCATAGAGTCATTTACTATTAAAGGAAAATTGTTGCGTAGGTTCATTATTCAAACTTTCATTTCGATCGCATAATTATGACACAAGAAATAAATACTTAATTTTAAAATTCGCACAGCCGCCATCTTGAGGTTATGTAAAAATTGAACTAAATTAGATACCAGTGCATTACAATGTGTATAAACATATCCTGTACCAGGTTTCATTGCGTTTGGATCATTAAATCGCGAGAAAGGTCTATTTAAAATTTTCAACTTCGCTTGGCCGCCATATTCGTTTTTGTTGTTAACCGGTTTTGAATGTCTTATAGATGAGCTTCCCTTTATCTCCGTACAAAATTTCAGGGTGATACCGCTAATAGTTACAGAGATATAGAATGCCGGTGAAATATTTCGCACAGCCGACAACTTGAGGTTATATAAACAATTGAACGAAGTTAGATGTCGGTGCATTACAATGTGTATAAACATATACTGTACCAAGTTTTATTGCGTTTGTTTGGGTGAATCGCGGGAAACGTCTATTTAAAAGTCTCAACTTCGCTTGACCGCCATGTTGGTTTTGTAGTTACCAGGTTTTTGAAAGTCTCATAGGCGAACTTTTAGTAGTGCCCTTTATGACCGTACACAATTTCAGGGTGATATCTGTAATAGCTTCGGAGATACTGAATGCTGGTGAGAAATTTCGCACAGCCGCCATGTTGGATTGGTGTGACACAATAACATTTTAAGGGCACGGTCGAGGTCACCCAGAATGGTGCTTTGAACTTACCGAGTTTCATTGGTACGGAAGCGCTGCCATACTGTTCCCCGAGGGCAAACCCTTAATGCGGCGTACTATTGTTCGTTTCTGCAAGACCATCTCCGAGGAGCTCTGAGAAGGAAACGGTGCCACCTCATGGTTACACCGCCCATCGTTCTGCAGGACCATGCTAGGGCACACATAGCAGGCGTAGTGTCGGCATTGTTGGATCGCTGGGGCTGGGAGGTCCTCTATCACCCCCCATATTCTCCCGACATCAGTCCCTGCGACTATGATCCCATCCCGAAGATGAAGATGACAATGCGCGGGGAGCTGGCTGCCGAGCGCTCTCTTCGTACCATCAATAGATTGGGCTGTGCCAACGGGATCCAACGACTTCCGCATCGCTGGGAACACGTTGTACGCAACGGTGGGGACCACATCGAGGGCCTGTGAAACTTGGAATCATCTAAGTGAGTTATTAATACAGTTATAACTAAGGTGCCAAAACTAAAAAACCATCCTATGTATGTTTCACCCTAAATGTGTGTTTATTTTGGCCTGTTTGCCATCTCTTGATGAATGCAGTACATTTGGTTGGTTGGTTCTTAAGTTTAGGGGCTGCGACAACGCGGTCATGTAGCCCCGTGTACTTAGGGTGTGTGTAGAATCTGTTTGATAACCGGTGTTAATTGTGATGGCTATATTAGTGTGTGTTATCTGTTTTTTTTTATTTAAGTACTGCAACTTAGAATTTTCCAAATAGTTCCTACTTTTACCGCCAAGCGCCACCGTCAACGACTACTAGGCTAAGTTCAGAACTTATCTACTAGACGCCACCGCAGTCGGCTCTTCGCAACGAACGTAGAAACCTAAGAGCGTTGTTTACATTCTTAACCTATCCAATTTAGCTTCACACAGATGCAATTAGTGGAAGGTTCTATAACATTCCATAAATTTATGACATGGGACTGCCGGCTTTACTTCCCCTCCGAAGGAAGGCATTCTGAGAGATTTTTAACGCTCTTAAAAAATCCGACGGCCTCGGTCGGGTTTGAATCCGCTATCTTGGGCATAGAAGCTAAGCATGCTACCGACTACGCCACTGAAGCCACCACAGTACATTTGCATTTGTCTGTTGGCACAGGCTAGAGTAAAATGTGGCTATACACTGATATCTCAGTCTCACTCATAGCTGTGATTATATGGAAGCTACTGAGGTATGGGTGGTGTTTAGTTACGCCATTCAGGGCACTGTCAGTGCCTGTGGATGCTGTGAAAGGTTCTACTCATAGGGTTAGTACTGCTGTTCTGACTCAGTGAGGAAAGCAATGGCAAACTACTTCACTCCTCTTCTTTCCTAGTTCGCCTCAATATACCACTGCTTTAGGTTAATTGTGATGACTACATTAGTGTATAACCTAACGGCGATACTTTTTAAGGATCCAACCAGCCTTCGGTTTGACTACCTAACAGACAGTGTGTTTATTTACAGTGGTTCTGAAGACTTCTTGGTGTTTCGTTATGCTTTCTCCATTGTTCATCTCATTCAGGTTCCTTGTTTTCTCTAGTCAATTTATCCTCGAATTTCTTGTATAAGTTATATTGAATAATAGTTTTTTGACCATTGTTGTCCATCCTAAATATGTGCCCAAAAATGTCAACCGTCTCCTGCGCACAGTGTTTGTGAGATTATACAGGTCTGCAGTTCGTCTCTAAAGTCTGTTCGCCGTGTTGAGATAGTGCTCGTAAATACTTACACGTTGTCACTTGACTGCCTGGACAGGTAGTGATGTGGGACGGCTAAATACCCAGTGGGAAGGTAAATATAAATTGGGGTATTTACCTGAGTATATACCCAGTGGCCATTTAAATACCCAAAATGAGGGTATTTTCACTTTTTGAGCTTTGTACAACACTTTTTGATGTGTTGATGAAGTGTTGGATAAACAAGGACTGAAACACAGGTAGGCTATTTGATGCCCTAAATTGAAATCAGGAACAATAATGATCCTTCAAAACTCAGATTAGAGAATATTTTATTACTTTGTGGTATTCTTTTTGACATCAAAATATATTGTATTTCTTGTTATGTAGGCTACTTTGAATTTGTTTTGTAAATTAGAAGAACTATAATAAACAAAATTTCAATTTGATTTGACCCAAGTTGTACTTGTACTACCAGTACTCAATTGATATTTTTCATTGTAAATTGGAATATAGGCCTAAGCCTAAAGAGATTCATTATGTATGAATAGCCTAATACATTTGTTAAGCTTCATTAAACCTAAATAATGTAAGGCCTCTATTTTTAGAACGTTTTTAGTGTAACTGTTAATTTTCTATTTACTAGTCTTTTTTGGGTACTTGATTATTTATTTTATATATGAATAATATTATAAACTGTTCTAAAAATATATTATACAGTGTGTTGAAAACTGTATATTACACCTTTTTTAGAACTTGGCCAATGCTCTGAATAAATTTCCCCCAACTTTTATCTCAATGTTTGCAAAAAGGCCTAGTTCAATTTTAACCCTGAGTTTTTCAGATTATAACTATTGAATTTTATCTCCTGATCTAACTCCGAATCCTAATTTTGTTTTTAAGTCCCAATTCTAATTAAATTAAATTTTATTAACTATCTAAAAAGTTAATGTAGAATAGGTTGCATGCCGGTATCCCTTTTTTAAGGTTCAACTTACCACGACACAGGATTTTTTTATGAAAAATCTAAAATACCCAGGTATTTACCTAAATAGGGTATTTAACCGAGTATATATCCTAGGTATTTTACATCACTATGGACAGGGAAACACGTCATCGGCTCTGCCGGACAGGGGTAGCCAAGAAGCTCCGAGATCATTAGTCATGCGGCAGCCCTAGAAAAGACAAGACTTGCTGCACTGTATACTGTTGCCTGTCATAAGCAGTTAAGAGCAAATTAATTCATTAATTAAATACATAAACGAACAACAAATAAACCGTGCTGTAGTTTGTAACCGATAAGTCAGCCCGCTTCACATGTAGGCTATACACAGCACTAAAGTTGACATACGTTCAACAGGCACAGCTCTATGCGCCCCTTGCGGGCAGCCCTGCAATCACGTGTATAACTGTGTTTACTTCCACTATCTCGACTCGGCGAACAGACTTATATTTTTGAATGGTCTCCTAAAGTTATGTGTGAGGAATACAGTGCTAACAATTAAATGTACGGAAACGATCAAGGACACCAGAGTGCTCCCAGAGAAGTGAGTGGAAGGTCTTGAGAGTCTTAGATCTTGCTCCATACATTTCATTCTTAGCACTTTATTCCTCACATATCACTTCGAATTCTATTTTCCGTCCCCAGTTCCATATATTACATTTATTCCAGATGAAGTTTCATTCCAACTTCAAGATTTAATTTCATTCCGTCTCCAAGATTTGATGATGATGATGATGATGATGATGATGATAATTGTTAATTTAAGTGGCCTAACATCTAGGTAATCAGTCCCTAATGGTTTGGGTGATAGTGAAAGATGAGATGAGAATGTAGTAAAAACTATGACTAATACTAACTAGAGACTTACATACTAGAAAAAGAAATTGTAAACAAATAAACAACAAGTAGTTCCGAGAAGAACTATACAGCTTATTTTCATATATCCTACCCATGTCAATTGCCTCTATCAACATACAAAATTTCAGTTTGATTGTTGTGATAGATTCGTAGATATTGAGAACCGTCTAAATATTTCACAAGGTCGCCAGGTTGGATTTTTATTTATGTATATTTACATGAAGATTATTGTGAACGTGTGGTATTCAAATTTCAATCGCATGATTAGGACACAAGATGTAAAAACGAGATTTTAAAATTTCGCACATCAGCCATCTTGTGGTTATGAAAACAATTGAAATAATTTAGATGCCAGTGGATTAACATTTGTATAAGCATTTAACGTGCTACGTTTCACTGCAATCGGATGGTTAAATTGTGAGAAAAGTCCATTTAAATACCTATATTTCGCGTCGCTGCCATATTGGATTTGTGCTCACCAGGTTACTGAAAGTCCTATAGGTGAACTTATGTTCATAGCCTCTATCACCAAAAAAATATCAGTTTGATTGCTATAAAAGATTCGTAGATATTGAGAACCGTCAAAATATATCTGATGCTCGCCATTTTTGATTGTTATATTTAAAGGCCATAGAGTTATGTACCATTAAATGAAAATTATTGCGTAGCTTCATTAAACTTTCACTTCGTTCGCAGGATTACGATACAAGATATAAAAAATAATTTTAACATTTAGCACAGCCACCATCTTGAGGTTATTGGAAATATCTGTTCCCGAAGGAAACAGGATGTAAATTCTTTGTGAATTTGTTAATCTTGAGGTTATGTAAACAATTGAACTAAATTAGATGCCAGTGCATTACAATATATATATAATCATTTACTGTACCACATTTCACTGCGCTCAGATGGTTAAATCACGAGAAAAGTCTATTAAAATATTTCAAATTCGCTTGGCCGCCATGTTCGTTTGGTAATTTACAGTTCTTTGAAAGTTACATAAATAAACTTGTAGGAGTGCCCTTTATCACCGTACAAAACTTCATGGTGATATATGTAATAGTTTCGGAGATATAGAATGCCAGTGAAATAATTCGCACAGCCGCCATATTGAGGTTATGTAAACAATTGAACTAAATTAGACACCAGTGCATTACAATTTGTATAAACATTTGCTGTACCAAGTTTCATTACGTTTGGATGGTTAAGTCGCGAGAAAAGTCTATTCAAATCTCAACTTCGCTTAGCAGCCATGTTGGATTTGTAGTTACCAGATTTTTGAAAGTCTCATAGGTGAACTTCAAGTGGTGCCCTTTATCACCGTATAAAATTTCTGGGTGATATCTGCAATAGTTTCGGAGATTCTGAATGCTGGTGAAATAATTCGCACAGCCGCCATGTTTGATTGGTGAGACACAATAACGTTTGATGGACACGGTCTAGGTCGGCCAGAATGGTGCTATGATCTTACCGAGTTTCATTGAAATCGCTCCATCCGTTTAGAAGTTATTAGGGGGGACACACATACACACGAATCACACAAGTACACACAGACACACGGACAAAAGGTGATCTCATAAGCCCATTTTTTCATAAAATGAAAATAGGTTAATAAGGCAAATAGAGGACAGGAACAAAAGATATGCCCTCAACCCTCGAAGAATGAGGATCGAGGGACTTGGAAGGAAGGAGGGCCATGCAAGGCAGATAGGGAAAAAGGAAAGAGGAGATGGCCTGCATCAAAGACAGTGGAAAAAGGGGACAAAAGGGACTCAGCTTAAGAATCCCTCGGGTTCGGCAACTACCAAACTCACCAGCCGTGAGTCCTTGGGGGTGTATCACTATCCAGGGTGCACCAGATGAGGTGGGACTACATACACCCTTCCTCGTTAAGGGCCTTGAGTAAAAGGCAGGAGGTATGAAGGGAACAGAAGAGACAGGAAAGTGAAAAAATCCCTAGGCCTTGGATAGCCTAATACCGTCCAGGTCGGAAGAGAACAAGAGTTGACCAAGAGAGGTCGACAGGAAAGAAGACGGAGAGCCGCCCGGCAGGAGTAAGTGGAAGCAATGCGGGACTCAGCTGGGGCCCAGTGATCGCCAACCAACGTCCCACTAGATGTGAGCCCCTGGGCTCTCCAAGATTTAATTCAGTCCGGGCACGGAAACCAAGAGCCCTCTGATGAACCTATCTCAGAGAATCTAGGTCAAACTCCACACAAGACACAGCATAAACCTAGAAACTTTGCTGAGTTTTAAATGATTAAGTTTAATTCGAGATTTAATTCAACTCCAATTAATTTACGAAATGGTTTCGTCTAAACACTTCACTCGTTACATTTAATTCTTCATATGTTATTCCAGATTTAACTCCACTTCAAGTTCTATTCACTAAACCATTCACTTTGAAATATTGCTCTTGGCATACCGTTTAGTTTCGTTCATTTTTATACTGTTCCTATTGCCATACCGCCATTTTAGTTCTTTTTCTAATAAATTTATTCCAAAATTTTGTGTATTGAAATCATTTTATTTCGTCCCATTTTATTTGCATTTGATTCCTCGACCTCAGGGGTGGAAGCGATAAATGCTAACCACTACAGTCTGAGATAATTTGTTGAGGGAAGAATTAAAAATGCAGGAAGTAATTCGTATTCCACAAGACCATTAGCAATTAGAGCCAACCTAATTTATTCTGATTCACGAAATGTTACCATTTAAAACAGCTGGAAGCATTATCTCGGCAAGTATTCTCTAGACTAAGCTTTTTCGTTTTGTACTCCTCCCAATTTACCGGCTCAATGACTAGGAGTATTTGTTCGCTCCGCCCTAGCAGCCCGCAGGTCAATTGAGCTTGCTTGCACTGGGAAATGAGCTAGAATCAGGTCAGCAACACCATTCGAATGCTACACAGGGTGTTACTGTACTACAATCTCAGCGTGCGTGGACGCTTACTACCCGTGAAGCATGAGGAGAATAGCACAAAGAAGTGCAGGTCTTCTTTAATTCATCAGGTAAGCTGACAAAGATTTCAAATCAGTTGTAATAATGGATATATGGCCCGGTAAAAGAGGATGAAGGGTGGCGAATCAGGACAAACAAAGAAATTGAAGAGATAACCAAAGATGAAGATATAGTGAAATTTATTATGTCCCTACGCGACGTCTGGATTGGCTGGGTCATGTAGAGAGGATGAATGAAGAAAGAACACCAAGGAAGATATTACATGGAACTATGGAAGGGAAGAGGAGACGTGGGCGACCACGTAAACAAGATGTTCAGTAAAGAACATATAGCCTACTTTCTCCTAAATGCATGGGTATTGTTATAACTCTTTGTCCTTTTCAAGGAGTATGATTGAATGTTGGTTGTAGTAGCTTGTTGAAATACAACGTGCTATAGGGATATTAAACATGAATATGAGGTGCCCTTTGCTAGTGCTACCTCTGTACCAAATTTCGTTCAATTCGGTTTCACCGTGTTTGAATTGATAAGGGGAATCGATTTGCACACATACATGGCCACCATCTGCAAACTATTGGGCTTATGTTCTTGCAGTTTGGTCTGAATATGTTTCCCACATAAAGATATGGTGTTGCAAAATTTGGTAGAGACTAGATTATTAGGTTGGTCGTAATTACATTTTAGCTTTTAACATTTGGGTGGCCGCGAATACGTTTCCGTCAAGATAGCGGTGATATAAAACATGACACTGAGGTGCCCTTTGCTAGTGCTACCTCTGTACCAAATTTCGTTCCATTCGGTTTCACCGTGTTCGAATTGATAAGGGGAATCGATTTTCACACAAAGATGGCCGCCATCCCCAAAATATTAGGCTGATGACCCATTAGTTTGGTCAAAGGATGCTCCCTCCATAAAGGTATGTTGTTGCTAAATTTGCTAGAGATCGGATGATTAGGCTATTCGTAATTTGATTTAAGCTTTGAATATTTGTGTGGCCACCATTACGTTTCCGTCAAGATGGCATGCGATATAAATCATGACACTGAGGTGCCCTTTGCTAGTGCTACCTCAGTACCAAATTTCGTTCATTCGGTTCCACCGTGTTCGACTTAATAAGGGGAATCAATTTTGACACAAAGATGGCCACCATCCGCAAACTATTAGGCGAATGACCTATTAGATTGGTCAAAGGATGCTCCCTCCATAAAGGTATGTAGTTGCAAAATTTGGTAGAGATCGGATGATTAGGTTAGTCGTAATTTGATTTAAGCTTTGAACATTCGTGTGGCCGCCATTACGTTTCAGTCAAGATGGCGGCGATATAAAACATGACACTGAGGTGCCCTTTGCTAGTGCTACCTCTCTACCAAATTTCGATCCATTCGGTTCCACCGTGTTCGAATTATTAGGGGGAATCAATTTTGACATAAAGATGGCCGCCACCCGCAAACTATTAGGCTAATAACCTATTAGATTGGTCAAAGGATGCTCCCTCCATAAAGGAATGTTGTTGCAAAGTTTGGTAGAGATCGGATGGTTAAGTTAGTCGTAATTTAACTTAAGCTTTGAATATTTGTGTGGCCGCCATTACGTTTCTGTCAATATGGCGGCGATATAAAACATGACACTGAGATGCCCTTTGCTAGTGCTACCTCTGTACCAAATTTCGTTCCATTCGGTTTCACCGTGCTTGAATTAATAGGGGGAATTGATTTTCACACAAAGATGGCCGCCATCCGCAAACTATTAGGTTAATGACCTAGTCATTTGGTCAAAGGATGCTTCGTCTATAAAGGTATGTTGTTGCAAAATTTGGTAGAGATCGGATGATTAGGTTAATCGTAATTTGATTTAAGCTTTGAACATTTGTGTGGCCGCCATTACGTTTCCGTCAAGATGGCGGCGATATAAAACATGACACTGAGGTGCCTTTTGTTAGTACTACCTCTGTACCAAATTTCGTTCCATTCGGTTGCACCGTGTTCGAATTAATAGGGGGAATCGATTTTCACACAAAGATGGCCGCCATCCGCAAACTATTACGCTGATGACCTATTAGTTTGGTCAAAGGATGCTCCCCCATAAAGGTATGTTGTTGCAAAATTTGGTAGAGATCGGATGATTAGGTTAGTCGTAATTTGATTTAAGCTTTGAACATTTGTGTGGCCGCCATTACGTTTCCGTCAAGATGGCGGCGATATAAAAGATGACACTGAGGTGCCTTTTGTTAGTACTACCTCTGTACCAAATTTCGTTCCATTCGGTTGCACCGTGTTCGAATTAATAGGGGGAATCGATTTTCACACAAAGATGGCCGCCATCCGCAAACTATTACGCTGATGGCCTATTGGTTTGGTCAAAGGATGCTCCCCCCAGAAAGGTATGTTGTTGCAAAATTTGGTAGAGATCTGATGATTAGGTTAGTCGTAATTTGATTTAAGCTTTGAACATTTGTGTGGCCGCCATTACGTTTCCGTCAAGATGGCGGCGATATAAAACATGACACTGAGGTGTCCTTTGCTAGTGCTACCATTGTACCAAATTTCGTTCAATTCGCATTCACCGTGTTCGAATTGATAGGGGGGGGACAGACATTCAGAGTACACACACTCACACACACACAGACACACACACACACACACACACACAGACAGACACACAGACTCACACACACACATACACACACACAGACAGACACACTTTTTTCGCCCTGTGTTGATCTCATAAGTCTACTTTCATTTTTTGCAAAAATCGAAAGTAGGCTAAAAATGGCTACAAGACTTAGGGAAGACTTGAGAACTATGAGGGTTGGGAGATGGTGGGAGAAAACTCTTAGAAGGGATGAATGGCGAGGAATCGTGAGGGAGGCCGAAGCCTACCCCAGGCTGTAGCGCCGAGGAAGTAAGTGTAATAATGGATAAATATTTTTGGCTTAGGATTTATCAGAAATTAGCGTCATTGATTTCACGACAATTATAGCCTATGTGATGTTTTGTTAAGATACTTGAAGTGTTGATTGACCTCCAAATTTTGCTTTTAAATGGTCAGTCCAGATTGTATTGTACAGGCTACTTATCTGGTTGAGTGCTTGCCACGGTGGGTGAGTGGTTATCGTGTCGGACTACCAACCCCAAGCTTGCAGGTTCACTCCTGGCCGTGGTAAGTGATATTTGAAAGGAAAAAGAAATTCACGATATGCATGCCATACGTTTTTGGCATGTTAATGAACCCATTTGAATTCAGTAGGCCGTGTTCACAATGGCAAAATTAATCTCGGGATTTTCCGCTAACAAGTTCCTCCTTTCTCTACTAAAAAGCGCTATAGTATCAAAGAGCGTAGATATCTAACCTCCTTGACTTTCAAGGAACTACAAAAAATCGACATGCAGGCT
The DNA here is from genome assembly GCA_946902985.2 of Meconema thalassinum. Taxonomy (NCBI): domain Eukaryota; kingdom Metazoa; phylum Arthropoda; class Insecta; order Orthoptera; family Tettigoniidae; genus Meconema; species Meconema thalassinum. The sequence continues at coordinate 102,795,226 of OX336397.1, read as the reverse complement.
GATCTCTGGGGGTCAAATAACAACAAAACTTGCACCCGGCTCTTGAGGCCATACGATATTAAATTAAATTAAATCTGGTTGACTCGTACGCGGTCCTGATGAGAGCAGTTAACTTCATCTCTCTTAGACTATAACTAACAAATATTGACGAGTTGCATCATTTTAACTAAAACTGCAACTAAATAAGTGTATATATTGTAAATACTGTCATCCATACTTCTAGACATAGATTTACTAGCCTAAAGGCCGGATTCACCATGGTTCGTCAAAATGTCAACAAACCAATTAAGGCCGTTGACGAACGATTGCCGAAATGTCGTGGTTCACCAAACTACCATAACAATCTGTCATCTTCCCTAACGAGCCGTCAAAACTAACTGCTCTGTGAACATACACACATCAAAAAAAGTTTTGCATCACCTCGGTTCCAAGAGTTCCGGAACCTTTAAATACAAAGGGAATAGAGATCAACACAAACAACATTTCAGCTCGTTTTATTGCTCATGAGACCCACACATTGCATGTTGTACCATCATACAGCTAGACTTTCAGCATTTGTGGTCCAGATTGCAGTACACACCACTACCTCTAATACCCAGTAGCACGTCCTCTTGCATTGATGCATGCCTGTATTCGTCGTGGCATACTATCCACAAGTTCATCAAGACACTGTTGGTCCAAATTGTCCCACTCCTCAACGACAATTCGGCGTAAATCTCTCAGAGTGGTTGGTGGGTCAAGACGTCCATAAACAGCCCTTTTCAACATATCCCAGGCATGTTCGATAGGGTTCATGTCTGGCGAACATGCTGGCCACTGTAGTCGAGCGATGTCGTTATCTTGAAGGAACGCATTCACAAGATGTGCACGATGAGGTCGAGAATTGTCGTCCATGAAGACAAATGCCTCTCCAATATTCTGCCGATATGGTTGCACTATGGGTCGGAGGATGTCATTCAGGTATCGTAAAGCCGTTTCGGAGCCTTCCATGACCACCAGTGGCGTACGTCGGCCCCACATAATGCCACCCCAAAACATCAGGGAACCACCACCTTGCTGCACTCGCTGGACAGTGTGTCTAAGACGTTCAGCTTGACCAGGGTGCCTCCAAACACGTCTCCGACGATTGTCTGGTTGAAGGCATATGCGACACTCATCGGTGAAGAGAACGTGATGCCAATTCCGTGGGGTCCATTCAGCATGTTGTTGGGCCCATCTGTACCGCGCTGCATGGTGTCGGGGTTGCAAAGCTGGACCTCGCCATGGACGTCGGGAGTGAAGTTGCGCATCATGCAGCCTATTGCGCACAGTTTGAGTTGAAACACGACGTCCTGTGGCTGAACGAAACGCATTATTCAACATGGTGGCATTGCTGTCAGGGTTCCTCCGAGCGGCAATCCGTAAGTAGCGGTCATCCACTACAGTAGTAGCCCTTGGGCGGCCTGAGCGAGGCCTGTCATCGACAGTTCCTGTATCTCTGTACCTCCTCCATGTCCGAACAACATCGCTTTGGTTCACTCTGAGACGCCTGGAAACTTCCCTTGTTGAGAGCCCTTCTTGACACAAAGTAACAATGCGGACGCGATCGAACTGCGGTATTGACCTTCTAGGAATGGTAGAACTACAGACAACATGAGCAGCGTACCTTCGTCCTGGTGGAATGACTGGAACTGATCGGCTGTCGTACCCCCTCCGTCTAATAGGCCCTGCTCATGCATGGTTGTTTACATCTTTGAGCAGTTTTAGTGACATCTATGAACAGTCAAAGGGACTGTATCTTGGATACAATATACACAGTCAACGTCTATATGCCGGAGATCTGGGAACCGAGGTGATGCAAAACTTTTTTTGATGTGTGTAGAATTAATGACTTAATGGTCGATTTACGTAGCATTCAAATCCAAAATCGTGTGCATTAAATTTTATTCCCAACGATGACGATGTTTTTGAAGTGATGCTAGATTTTCTTCGATCACTAACTTATAAATGACGAAGGAATTACTTTAATGAATGCGACGAAAGAGAATTTATCATGAGATTTCGGTTGTCAAAACCTTCTGTGTTGAATGTTTTACAGATAATAGAGCCTAACCTGGAATTCCCATCTGATAAGTAAGATATGTACCATTACATATTTACATGCAATATCGTGTGATGCATTACGGTATAGCACATCCTAGTTAATTTAATAAAAGACTACCTAGACGTCACAGCATCAGTCCTCGTATTTTCAACGACTTCATGGTACTCATTCACCAAGTGGATAAGGGTGGATAAGTATGTTTCTTTAAAGAAAATTTCACACTCCCTGACCCTTGTTGCTCTTTTCCTCAACTGCCATGTTTATTTTTAACCAAGGAGTATACAACTTTTAAGCTTTTTGCTTTTCACGGCCTCATTGATCACACCAAATATTAAAATACCGCCAAGATCGCGGGTTCAAATCTGGCCGAAGACGTCGGATTTGTTAAGAGGGTTAAAAATCCCTCAGTATGCCTTCCTTCGGAGGGGAAGTAAAGCCGGCGGTCCCATGTCATAGATTTATAGCATGTTAAAGAACCTTCCACTAATCACACCTGTGTGAAGCTAAATTGTATAGGTTAAGAATGTAAACAACGCTCTTAAGTTCCTACGTTCGTTGCCAAGAGCCGACTGTGGTGTCGTCTGGTAGCTAAGTCCTGAACTAGTAGTCGTTGACGGTGGTGTTTGGGGGCAAAAGTAGGAACTATTTGAAAAATTCAAAAGTCTGCAGTCCTTACATAATAAAAAAAAACAGATAACACACACTAATACAGTCATCACAATTAACACCGATTATCAGACAGATTCTACACACACCCAAAGTACACAGGGCTACATGGCAGCGTTGTCGCTGCCCCTAAATTTAAGAACCAACCAACCAAAATACCACCACAATCATCTTTCAATGAGTTTTGTACATCCCTTAAACTTATCGCTTCGTTTGCTAATGCCAATCGGTGAATGTGCTGGTGAAACGCCAACGAATTTAATTCCTATGTTAAAATTAACGACGCATTTACTGACTGCCTGTTAACGCTGCGTTGATGAACCAGGCCCTAAGTATAATGGATCTGATGAAGATCGCTTGACGATTGAAACTGGTCATCCACGTGAATTTATTAATCTCAGGCATTTTTCTTTTCAGGATTAGGGAATAACCCATCACAATTCGGTACAATCGTGTTGACCGACTGAAAAAAATCAGATTTTGAGGTCATTCAAAATTGCAATTTCTAGCGTCTCCACGTGTAATTTTCAATTTCAAAAACTCATTGCCACAAACTACAAATTTGAGAGTCAACTAAATATCCTCAACAGGATACTAAATTCAAAATATTTCAAATTTGCTATTTTAAGTGCGGGGATGATCTAGGCCTATTTGATTACCATGGCAACAAGGCTAACAAAATGTGCGATTACTATTAATTACAGGAGCAGATGACCTCGTAGTTCCGCCCCTTAAAACAACACTAACTGACTAACGAACTAACTATGAATTACATCGAAGACTACGCAACATCAATGGTGGGAGCAACGGAAACTGACCCTCTCGTTGTGAATGAAGGAATACTGGGCCAACAGGAAGGCTAGAAAGTGTTGATTTCGCGAAGAAGAAGAAGAAGAAGAAGAAGAAGCAGAAGAGAAGAAGAAACAAATATTATACGTGACAACATTTTGGGGCCCCCGTTACATAGCACACTCCTGATTTCAAAGTCAATGTAATTCTCCCCTGGTTGAATGTCAAACGGTATTCAGTACATTGCAAATATGAACACAAATTGAAAGCAATACGAAATCAAGAAAAGAAAATACAATAACGTGACCGAAGTTGCAATGCCTTAAATGAATTCCATGATATTTTACCAATATTTCTGGCTGTTTTAATGCTAAGCACGTAAACTACAAGGGCTCGCGGAGAAACCCGTGGGACACAATTTAGATGTGTCCGACAACCAAAGAACAGTTAGTTTGTTTGTTTGTCCGCTTGCAGTACGCCTGGTGCGCTAGTGATCCCAACTTGAGTCAGTCAGACGTTGCAATGTACTGTCTCAGCACCGGCAGGCAGCCCAGCGAAGACAATAATATATTGATTTGGATTTATTAAATATTCCCCTACAGTGAGCCTCCGTGGCTTAGGCGGCACCGCGCCGGCCTCTCACCGCTGGGTCCGCGGTTCAAATCCCGGTCACTCCATATGAGATCTGTGCTGGACAAAACGGAGGCAGACAGGTTTTTCTCCGGGTACTCAGGTTTTCCCTGTCAAAATTTCATTCCAGCAACACTCTCCACAATCATTTCATTTCATCTGTCATTCATTTAATCATTGCCCCAGAGGAGTGCGTCAGGCCTCGGCAGCCGGCACAGTTCATGTCCTCGCCGCTAGATGGGGGCTTCATTCATTCCATTCCTGACCCGGTCGGAGACTGGAAGCAGGCTGTGGATTTTCATTTTCAAATATTCCCCTACTGATATGGAAGAGATGTGTAGAAAAGTACGAACAATGTTGACCGAACATCGATAACACCACTTCAAATATTAGCCTTGATGTATTCATTCCCGAGCGCAAATTGATTAAAAAAACTATGAAAGATGTATTATGTAATAACATATTCATGCTTCAATATTTCTCAGTTAATCGAGAAACATATACATTTTATTTTTAGAACAGATTTCCAGTATCCAGTTCCAGAAATTCCGCTCATAAAAATATGTTTATCTGCGAGAGAGCTATTGTGAAACAATAATGAATTATAGCGGCGTGTCTGGGGAATTCTCACTCAACTCAACAAGCTGTGTGTGTTTAAAATATTCAATGACTCGGAAATCTGAGCTACGTAAATACACTAGAGACGTTTTATAAATATGCTTTTTGAATTAACAAGAGAGTGTATGTTCTAGGACGATATTGTGCTTTAAACTATTGATAGCACAAGCTTGTTGTTACAACTTGGAAGTCTTGTTTGAAAATGCTTCAATTCTACAGAATAAAAATATCTTTTAATTTCATCTTGCCTCACGCTATGATTTAGTATAAACAAATGAATAGTCCGCCATCTATGGTGGTTATTATCAAACTAGCAGTAGTGCCCTGCTTCGCCCAGTGAATTTGATTGGTTTATGGATGATAATGAATACTACTACAGAACTGGTGCGCTCAAGGATAAGGATCGGAAAGCAACAACACTTATAGCAGTTGATAACCTCAGTTTACTGCACCAACACCATCGCCCTTATACAGAGGCATACTATTGTCATGATGATAACTGTTTTAAGGGGCCTAAGAAATCTTTTTGCGCAAATTACTCCCCGTGACTGCAATTTATAATCAGCTCGCAATTCTGTACCAGATCACTGGTAGGGGCGACGTGATGCAGCCCGCATTGCCAAGCAACTATAGACCTAGGTATTATTGAAGCTGCTAGGGAGCGCTTGTTCTTCCGACTTAATGAACAAAAATCAATCTTTACGGTTACCTGAGAGGTGTAGCCTAATGTTACATAGCCTAAACTATTCCTCTTGAATCAGGCTATCATATATAAAAACAATTTTTCGAATCCGACTGGTAGTTGCAGAGATTAGCGCGTTTAAACACACAAACAAGAAACTCATCAGCTTTATTATATTAGTAATAGCAGTAGTGCCCGGCTTCGCCCGGTGGATTTATTTGTTTTACAGAACTGGAGCGCTCAAGGATAAAGATCGGAATAAATGAAAGTAAATTTGAAAGCACCAACGCTTATTGCAGATGATAACCTCAGTACACTGCACCAACACCATCGCCCTTATACAGAGGCATACTATTGTAATGATGATAACTGTTTCAAGGGGCCTAAGTAATCTTTTTGCACTAATTACTCCCCGTTACTGCAATTTATAAGCAGTCGCCATTCTGCACCAGAATATTGGTAGGGGCGACATGATGCGGCCCGCATTACATGGCAACAATCGACTTCGGTATTATTGATGCCGTTCTGGAGCACTTGTTCTTCCGACTTACAGAACAAAAATCAATCTTTAAGGTTACCTGAGAGGTGTAGCCTAATGCTACATAGCCTAAACTATTCCTCTTGAATCAGGCTATCATATACAAAAACAATTTTTCGAATCCGACTGGTAGTTCCAGAGATTAGCACGTTTAAACACACAAACACACAAACTCTTCAGCTTTATTATATGAGTATAGATAGATGATTCAGTGTAAATAATATAGAAATAATAAAAGTTATTTTTCATTGCTCTCTTTGTAGTGTCCATCAGGGGCGTGCAGCCTTTGCACGCTCGTCATGCTGGCTCCTGTCTGTCTACGCTGGGTTGCCGGCCGGCACCGAGACAGCACTTTGGCACATCTGACTGACTCAAGTTGGGATCACTAGCGCACCGGACGTTATGCAAACAAACAAACAAACAAACAAACAAACTGTTCTTTCTTTGGTTGTCCGAAACATCTAAATTGTGTTCTACGCGTTTCACCGTGAACCGGTAGGCCTGCTTGTAGATTACGTGCTTAGCATTATAACAGTCAGAAATACTGGTAAGGTATCATAGAATTCATTTAAAACCCTCTCAGTGCCACGCGCCAATCAGATCGGATCTCGCTGCTCGCGCCAAAAGTGCCAAATCCGATTCAATCGGCGCGCTGTTTATCTTATATTACTTTTGTAGATTTCTGTAGGCATATGTCCGTGATAATACTAATATCGTATGGCCTCGGGTGCCTGGTGCAAGCTTTGCTATTTGACAACCAGAGGGTAGCTTGCATGTCGAATTTCGTAGTTCCTTGACTATGAAAGTCAAGGAGGTTAGATGTTAGATATCTAATCTCCTTGAACACAATAGCGCTTTCTAGTAGAGAAATGAGGAACTTTGTGCTGGCGGAAACTCCCGAGATTAATTTTGCCATTATGAACTCGGCCTACTGAATTCAAATGGGTTCTTTTGACATGCCAACATCGTATGACATGCGTATCGTATTTTTGCCGCCATTCAAAAATCACTTACCACGGTCAGGGGCGAACCTGCAATCTTGGGGTTAGTAGACCGACACGCTATCCACTCACCCACCGTGGCAAGCTTGTCCGTGATTATTTCATACTGTTGGAAAGGTGAGGATTCAAGCTTGCCTGTGCGGTGTCTACTTTTTTCCTTCGTAGCCCGTTACGCGATAGGTTGCAGTTTGTATTCACGCCTTCCCCCAATCACGCGCGTTCTCGCCAAAATTGTGGTGCAGTTGTTTTCTTCTTGTTGCAGTTTTCTGCCTACAGATGTATCTAAGAACTTTCTACAGCTGCACACATAGCGTTTCTTCGAATATGACTCTTAGGTGTCCTTAATTTAAGCTCAAACTGATTTTAAAAAAATGCGAAATTTAACAATTATCAGAATAATCTCAATTAAAAAGGTTTTGATGCCGTATATACTGTTATGATCATAATGCATGAAAGAATGAAGTATTGATTATAATGCAAAGCAAAAATAATTACTCTATCGTTGGAAATGTGCTATTTATGATATTTTTTTTTTCGAATAGTCTGCATGACCATTGAAAATGTCTTGACATTCTTGGCAAGTATTTCAGGAAATGGCTTGGCATTAAAAGGGTTACGGCATTGCAATTCGGTCCCTTAATTGCATTTTTAGCCTACTTTTCACATTTTGCAAAAATGAGGAAAGTAGACTTATGAGATCGGGCTAATGTGTGTCTGTCTGTCTGTCTGTCTGCCCTTGTGTCTGTCTGTCTGTGTGTGTGCCCCCCCCCCTATCAACTCCTAAACGGCCACGTCAGTCTGTTAGGTAGTCAGCCCGAAGGCTGATTGGATCCTCAAAAAGCACCGCCCTTAGGTTATGTAGGTTGATACTCACAAAACCCAAGGCAGCGCTATATTGTGGCGTACTAGGCAAGATTAGGAGTGAGGTAGTTTGCCATTGCTTTCCTCACTGAGTCATAACAGCAGTACTAACCCTATAAGTAGAACCTTTCACCGCATCCACAGGCACTGACTGTGCCCTGAATGTCATTACTAAGCACCACCCATACCACAGTTGCTTCCATATAATCACAGCCATGAGTGAGACGGAGACATCGGTGTAAAGCCACCTTTTACTCTAGCCTGTGCCAACAGAAAAATGCAAATGTACTGCATTCATCAAGAGATGGCAAACAGGCCTGTTTATGAATTAGACTAGAACATTATAAAACAATATATTTATCACGCACTATTGTTACTAAGTGACATATGGCAACGTTGCAAAGTGAGGCAACGGTAGAGCGATGTTGCATAATGTACTATTAAACAAGTAGTTCCATGAAGAATTAAATAGCCTATTTTCATATATCCTACTGGCCTTAACTTAGGTCACGAGAAATGAAAACCATATATCACAAAATTGCACAGCCACCATTCTAAACTTGTCATAAAATTCCATTATTACCCATTTAAGATTTGATTGCCGCTGAGCCTGGCTGCACCACCGTTTGATGATTATTGCAGCAGGAGCCCCGCGGGGTAAAGAGGAGGACATAGTGATGACACAGTGTAGTCTGCACTTAAGTCAAGCAGCACTGCGCGCGCTACCTGTCTTAGAAACGCAGATAAGTGTCATAGGAGTTCATGTCACCACGGACAGCTATTGGAGGTGAGTCATACCCTACTCGCGCAACTGTACCTGTCAACGGAGCAGAGTGACGTGTGCCACAAGTAAACAGAGAATAGTTCCCATTTCGACCGCCGGCAATCAATTCGTGAAAGGGTAATACACTATGCGTCAGTATATTCAGGCTTGTGCAAAGATAAAACACCTTCGCAAATTTCACACAGATCGAAAAAAAAAGTCACGAGAAAAAAAAAACATATTTCATATTAATATTCAAATATTCAAATGTTGCGTTACCACCATGTTGGTTTTATGCTCATCAGGTTATTGGATGATTCATAGGTGAACTTAGGTTAATAGCCTCTATCAACATAAAAAATCAGTTTGATTGCTGTAATAGATTCGTAGATATTGAGAGCCGTCTTAATATTTCGGATGGTCGCCATGTTAGCCAAATAGTTATGTACCATTAGATGAAAATTGTTGCGAAGGTTAATTATTCAAACTTTCTATTCGATCGCATGATTAGGAGACAAAAAATAAAAAAAATAATTTTAAAATTTCGCACAGCCGCCATCTTGAGGTTATGTAAACAATTGAACTAAATTAGATATCAGTGCATTACAATGTGTAGAGACATTTTCTGTACCAAGTTTCACTGTGCTCGTATGGTTAAATCGCGAGAAAGCTCTATTTAAATGTTTCAACTTGCTTGGCCGCCATGTTCGTTTTGTACTTAACAGGTTTTTGAAAGTCACATAATTATGTGGACTTATAGTAGCGCCCTTTATGACCCCACGTAATTTCAGGGTGATATCAGTAATAGTTTCGGAGATAAAGAATGCCGGTGAAAAATTTCGCACAGCCACCATGTTGGATTGGTGAGACGTAATAAAATTTGAAGAGCACGGTTGGGGTCGGAAAAGATAGTACTAAGACGTTACCGAGATTCATTGAAATCGCTCCAGCCGTTTTATTATGGGGGTACACACACACAGACACACACACACACACACGGATAAAGGTAATCTCATAATCCTATTATTTCATAAATGAAAATAGGCTAAAATATTGCTTATACAAATTGTAGAGTTCAACAATAATGAAAAATCTGCTTCTGTATATTATTCTTAATGTGTTATTGACTTCCAATATTCATAAATTACGGTTAGTTTGATTTTCGCAACAATAATAATATCGTATGCCCTCGGGTGCCTGGTGCAAGCTTTGTTACTTGACACCCAGAGGGTAGCTTGCATGTCGAATTTCGTCGTTCCTTTGAACGCTATGAATGTCATAGAGGTTAGATATCTAAACTCCTTGACACTACAGCGCTTTCAAGTAGAGAATGGAGGAACTTCGTGATGGCGAAAAATCCCGAGATTAATTTTGCCTTTGAGCACGGCCTACTGAATTCAAATGGGTTCTTTAACATGCCAACAACGTATGACATGAGTGTCGTGATTTTTCGCAATTTAAACTCATGAGTTTTCTTTTGAATAGGCTATAGATCAAATTGAGAGATGTGGCTGTGGAAATGCTAGTGAATGTTCCCTCTGTTGCCAAATAATTTTCGTCTGCTGGAGAAACGCTTCTGCGGTGACCGGCTGCACCCTTGAGGCTAATGAAGCGGTGACATTTCGTCTTCTCAGGCCCGCTGTTCCCATTAATTAAGCTCATAGGCTTAATTAGAGTCGGAGGTGTAATGAAGATTACCTCCGCCCTGAAGGGGAGTTCCCTAACTACCGCGTGGGTGTGGCTTTAACCGTCCCACATTACTACTGACTGGCACAGTAATAATTCCTCAAGAAGGAAGATTCACTTTCCAAGCTGTAGAAAGTTCGGTAATAAGAGATTTCAATTCGAGCGCTGGGGGCTGTTTTCACCAACTCTTTACTAACGATTAGTTAGTAAATTCCTTCCTGAGTACCTTAGAGTTTTAGAGCCTGCGACAACGCGATCATGTAACCCCGTGTACTTTGGGCGTGTGTAGAATTTGTCTGATAACCGGTGTTAATTGTGATGGCTGTATTAGTGTGTGTTATCTGTGATTGAGGTAGAAGGACTGCAGACAATTTTATTTTTCAATTAGATCCTAATTTTGCCACCAAATGCTACCGTCCACGGCACCTAGCTGTGGACGTGGCTACTAAATTCCATCGCAGTCAGCATCTGTTGGCGAACGTTGGAACTAATATAGCGTTATCAAATTAACCTACAAATTTTAGCTTCCACAAGTGTAATTAGTGGAATGTTCGCCATACATCTATGACATCAGACCGCCGGCTTTCCTTCCCCTCCAAAGGAAGGCATACTGAGGGACTTTTAACGCTCTTAAATAATCCGATGCCTTCGGCTGGGTTTGAACTCGCGCTCTTGGACATAGAAGCTCAGCGTGCTACCAACCACGCCACCGAAGCCGCTAACTTAAATACGAGAGTTAATGCATGGTTATTGTCGATGCATTTCACGAGGTCATTCGGGTTCGTAATTACTTAAAAACGTTTTAGGGCCCTCACGCTTGCGTGGACTCGGTTTCACCTTGAAGAAACATGGTCGAAAGATTTTTGGTACAAGTACAGTCGCACACAAATTTTAGTACATTGCTTTTAATTAAACATTTAATGCAGCCAAATGGTCATAGGTTTTCAAAAATACTATTCACAAAAACTTAATTTCTTTTGATTCGCATAATCACTGATTGTCCTTGTTCTTTTTGTACAGATTTCCAAGTGGTCATAGTGATCGCATGCATGTCCACACAGTTGACACTTGCATGTAATTGGAGACTCATAATGCGTCTTGTTGTGACAAATGATGTGATGGAAGCCGTGTACTGCCATTCTTGTGTAGACGTGACGAATTTCAAAGTTTGCTTTCGCCCATGTTCGATCAATCATGGCGCCAGATGCAAAAAACACGTCTCCTCGCTTTTGGATGAGTGTTGCCAATAGGTTCTCTGATGCATTTGTGTTGGGTAGATGTATTAGTGTTCTAAGATCTTCTATGAGGAAGGATTCTCGTACCAGGAGATAAACTAATCTGGATTTTGTTGTCTTTGATACTCCAATTGCCTTCCTAATGTATACTGCTTTTACTCTTTCTAATGTGGAGAGGTTTTTCATTGAAAGATACGGCCAGATAATTTCTAAACTATACGTCAGTATTGGCAGTATTTTTGCTTTAAATAGAGACATTGCTCTCTCTAATCAGAGCGATCTTATATAACTTATTCCATGCATAGCCATTATTGCATGTGTAGCTTTTTCTAATACATGTTTTGTGAAACACTTAGCGGTTGTTTGAAATGTGACTCCTAAATACTTGAAATCTGGAATGATCTTTAGTTGCTGTCCTTGTATGTAGATTTTTGCTGTTGCAGGAACTTTTCCTCCATTCCGGAATACCATCATTTCTGTTTTGGGAACATTTATTTCAAACTCATGTTTGTAGCACCATTCTTCTACATCACGTATTGTTTATTGTAATAGCTTTGTATTATGGATAAGATAATCCTTCTTAGTCAGGTTACAGTTCTGGAATTTCTTTCCGTTTCCGCGTTACGCAGTTTTACAGTTTACAGTGTCATTTTACATAGGAAATACCTCCGTTCCGAATTTTGGTTTCCATTTGTCCAGGTTTCCGGTATGTAATGCACTGGTTTACGCAGGGTTTTACTGTATATATAGCGACAGCAGTGGTTACGCTGGCTGAAGCGTAGCGTTAGGTCATGGGGCCAAGCTCTCTGCTGACTCGGTAGACGCGTGGGTTCGAGCCCCACCGTCGGCCATCCTTGAAATGGTTTTCCGTGGTTTCCCATTTTTAACACCAGGCAAATGCTCGGACGGTACCTTTGGACAGGCCACGGCCGCTTCCTTCCACATCCTTGCCCAGTTTCATTCATCTTCATCCATTCCATCTCTCATCCCAACGGGCAAATCGCCCACGGGCGTCGACTAGAAGGACCTGCACTCTACCTCTCAGGAGGTCACACGAAAAACAAGATGTTCAGTAAAGAACATATAGCCTACTTTCTCCTAAATGCATGGGTATTGTTATAACTCTTTGTCCTTTTCAAGGAGTATGATTGAATGTTGGTTGTAGTAGCTTGTTGAAATACAACGTGCTATAGGGATATTAAACATGAATATGAGGTGCCCTTTGCTAGTGCTACCTCTGTACCAAATTTCGTTCAATTCGGTGTCACCGTGTTTGAATTGATAGGGGGAATCGATTTGCACACATACTTAGCCACCATCTGCAAACTATTGGGCTGATGTTCATGCAGTTTGGTCTGAATATGTTTCCCATATAAAGATATGGTGTTGCAAAATTTGGTAGAGACTAGATTATTAGGATGGTCGTAATTACATTTTAGCTTTTAACATTTGGGTGGCCGCGATTACGTTTCCGTCAAGATAGCGGTGATATAAAACATGACACTGAGGTGACCTTTGCTAGTGCTACCTCTGTACCAAATTTCGTTCCATTCGGTTTCACCGTGTTCGAATTGATAAGGGGAATAGATTTTCACACAAAGATGGCCGCCATCCACAAAATATTAGGCTGATGACCTATTAGTTTGGTCAAAGGATGCTCCCTCCATAAAGGTATGTTGTTGCTAAATTTGCTAGAGATCGGATGATTAGGCCAATCGTAATTTGATTTAAGCTTTGAACATTTGTGTGGCCGCCATTACGTTTCCGTCAAGATGGCGGCGATGTAAAACATGACACTGAGGTGCCCTTTGCTAGTGCTACCTCTGTACCAAATTTCGTTCATTCGGTTCCACCGTGTTCGTATTAATAGGGGGAATCAATTTTGACATAAAGATGGCCGCCATCCGCAAACTATTACGCTGATGGCCTATTGGTTTGGTCAAAGGATGCTCCCCCCATAAAGGTATGTTGTTGAAAAATTTGGTAGAGATCGGATGATTAGGTTAGTCGTAATTTGATTTATGCTTTGAACATTTGTATGGCCGCCATTACGTTTCCGTCAAGATGGCGGCGATATAAAACATGACACTGAGGTGTCCTTTGCTAGTGCTACCTTTGTACCAAATTTCGTTCAATTCGCATTCACCGTGTTCGAATTGATAGGGGGGGAAAGACATTGAGAGTACACACACTCACACACACACACAGACTCACACACACACATACACACACACAGACTCACACACACACATACACACACACACAGACAGACACACTTTTTTCGCCCTGTGTTGATCTCATAAGTCTACTTTCATTTTTTGCAAAAATCGAAAGTAGGCTAAAAAACCTGTATATATTGGAAGAAATAACACATATTTGATGACAAAACACATATTTTTAGTAAAATATTAAATATTCAGATCACAGTTGCCGACCGAGGTATAGAGAATCCAGCGCTGAGAAAATACTGTGGAGTCTTATGGCGGCCGTATTGATAACTCTAGACAGAGGTAGCGCTGACGGCGTACGCTATGTTCACCCGCTTCGAGTACTGCGCTTTCATAAGCTAGCAACACAACACAACCCCAGCAGCTACCTGATGTAGAACACGCACAGGAAGGAGCAGTTTTGCGGGTGTTAAGTGATTGGGCCAGTACTGTATTAAGTATACGCAAAGAGAAAGAATAACGACATTCATTTCGTGATGTTAACAATTTTTATGTCAGCAATACTGTTGATCATCACTTTTTTGTTGTTAATAGTTAAGCTATAATTTAGTTTCTATCAATTTTATTCTTGTTGTTGTTGTTTAGTTTAGATTAACATTTGTAATATTTTAGGGAGTTAGCCACGTGGTGAGGGACGCGCAGACACCGAACAGTCACACCAATGACGGATAGTGCTTCAGAACTTAATATTGCCGTCGAAACTGAGCACGTGCTACACTCCGGGCGAGCATGCAGCACAGGACGAGGCTCTTCTTTCCAGCGTGCTAACCTCGAAAATGTATGAATCACTAAGACGTAATATAAACGATACTTGTATGCAATAACAATGGTAATAATCAATTGGCTGATAATTGTAGGAAGCTATTATGACGAAATATATATATATGTTCAGAGTTCCTTCATGACAAGAGGTGAGGTAACAAAACCAGTGTAGGGGGGGGGGGGGGGGTCCGTTAAAAGTAAAATCCCGAAAGACCCATAGTCTCTTCTCAACGCTGAGTGCTCTATAGTTAAGGGGGGAGACCCAGCTTATCAGAGGAAAATAAGACCAATATTCATTCGATTGTTAAATATGCTACACATATTGTTGACAAATTCTGCACATATCCCAGTATTGGTGTGCTTCCTGGCAATCAGAAGCAACTTCAATAATGTAAAAATTCTAATAATAACATTTTTAAATAAAATTTTCAAAATTTCTCGCCATTTTAACAATGTATCACTGTTTCCCTTATAAATTCCAAGTTTATAATAACTTTCGTACATTTTCTTTTTTTAAAGTGTGTATCAAACCTCAACCTACAAAATGAACCTCAATCACTAACGTACACTGTGATTTAGATATTTTTATAGAGTTTTTATTCTGAGCACCTGAATAATATAAAATAAAATGAATAAAAACTCTTTAAAAATATCTAAATCTCAGTGTATGTTAGTGATTGAGGTTCATTTTGTAGGTTGAGCTTTGATACACGCTTTTAAAAAAGGAAAAGTACGAAAATTCTTATAAACTTGGAATTTATAAGGGAAACAGTGATATATTCTTAAAAAAGGCGGGAAAATTTTGAAAATGTTATTTTGAAATGTTATAATTAGAATTTTTAAATTATTGAAATTGCTTCTGGTTGCCAGGAAGCTCACCAATACTGGGATATGTGCAGCAGTTGTCAACGATATGTGTAGCATATTTAAGAATCGAATGAATAATGGCCTTTTTTTTCTCTATTTGGCTGGGTCTACCCCCTTGTCCACTAGGTCACAAGTGCATTGGTTTAGGCTAATTCGAGATTGTAGACTAGTAGGAATGAGTCAGCCGACCTTGTAATGGTTTTCACATAGTTTCCTATTTTCAACTCTAGATGAAACCAGGGTGGTTCCTAATACTATGCCACAGCAGCTTTCTTCAAGTGGGGGCCGATAACCTAGATGTTATGCCCCTTAAAACAACAATTATCATCATCATCATCATCTTTCTTCAAACTTGTCCTCCAGCTTCATTCATATCCTTTCATATCTAGGGAAGATGACATCACTGTTCCGCCCCTTCAAACAATAACATTACAACTCCTTTAATTTCATCTCTAATTAATATCACAGCTCTGATGAGTGAGGCGTTGGAAAGGGCATCCATCTATAGAAATCATTCGATACCCAGACAATTTATCTCACTTCATCCTCGACCCCACGCAAATGAGATTTAGGAAATGCGGGTCAGAATTAATATACTGTAATATCAACTTTCGCTGATAAAACATATTAAAAAAGAGAAGGTGCACATTTGTGTGCCCTATGTCTGAAGAGATTAAAGATGGTTGGTTGGTTCCTTAGTTTAGGGGCTGCGACAAAGCAGTCATGTACCCCTGTGTACTTTGGGTGTGTGTAGAATCTATCTGATAACCGGCGTTAATTGTGATGACTGTATTAGTGTGTGTTATCTGTTTTTAATTCAAGTAAGGACTGCAGACGGTAATTTCAAGTAGTTCCTACTTTCGCCACCAAATGCTACCGTCCACGACACCTAGCTGTGAATTTGGCTACTACAAGATACCATAGCAACCAGCGCCTGGTGTCGAACGTTGGTACTTAAGAGCATTAATCAAACCTAACCTACAAATTTTGCTTCAAACAAGTTTAGTTAGTCGAAGGTTCTTTTACATGCCATACATCTATGACATGGGCCCGCCGGCTTTACTTCCCCTCCGAAGGAAGGCATACTGAGGGATTTTAACTCTCTTAAAATATCAAGCGACTTCGGCCTGGTTTGAACCCGAGACCTTTGGCATAGATGCTAAGCTAGCTACCAACTACGGAGGTTAAAGACGCCTGACAATGTACACAATTCGCATAGTATCCTAATGCAGAGATGCACTCTAGTGTTGGTCCAGTGAAACTCAAGGAAGACATTTCATGTCTGTACCTTACCGAGCTTGGAGGAAGACTATCAATCTTCTCGCCCAACGCCTCTCTCCACTAATTTACATCCGGCCTGCTGCGAGTGGTGGGGGATGGCTCATTCATCAGGTGTGATACCAGACCAGGCAGTCACCATTGCTTATCAAATATAATGACGAGTTTATTCAGGGCGCCCGAGAATGTTCTCCGCAGTGGGATACGTTTTTCGCGAAGGCGATCGGTTTACAGAAAATGTAAAATTAAGATTTCAGGCGCGGTTTCCTAATTCAAAGTGTCCTAACCGTGATACCGTTCGGGATTTGGTAAGTAAATTTCGTGTGACTGGCTCAGTTCACGATGTACCGGGAACAGGCAGGCGTATGCTTTTAACAGACGAAAAACTTGATGAAATCTCCAATATAATGCTGCGTAGTCCAAGTAAATCAACACGAAAATTAGCTCAACAAACAGGAATCTCTAAGTCGACAGCACATAAAGCTGTAAGAGACAAGTTTCATTTTCCCTTATAAAGTTACCGTGGTTCATGAATTTAAAAAAACTGATTACGGAAAAAGAGTGATGTACTGTGAATGGTTCCAGCATCTGTTATGAATGGCTGTGGTGAGTACAAAGTTAAAGCGTTAAAAATCCTTCAGTATGCCTTCCTTCGGAGGGGAAGTAAAGCCAGCGGTCCCATGTCATAGATTTATGGCATGTAAAATATCGTTTCACAGACTAAACTTGTGTAAAGCTAAATTGTTAGTTTAGAATCCGTCAGAACGCTCTATCAAAGTTCCAACGTTCACCACTAGGTATCTTTGATATCTGGTAGCGAAAGTTGGAACTACTTGAAATTGAACGGAACTTGTAGCTCACCCTAATAAGGGTGTCCACTGGAAGCAGCTACAGACTCAGGCGAGCCGAACATGTCCTCGGGCACTCCCGGCACTAAAAGCCATACGATTAATTAATAAAAGTACAAAGTTTACTGTTTATTTGTTATGATGCAAGCGACAGCCGTGCTACCAACGTAACTGCTGTAGCTAGCTCTCGTAGACGCATGTAGGTGCTGCGGAGAATATTACCGGACTCCCTGTATTTGGAGTAAATTTGAGGAGAGTTTTTGAATTACAATCCTAACTTGTTGAATATCATTACCAGGATCTGGATGTTATGACACATATTATTCCGTTACCGTATATGTTTTTTTTTTCATGACAAATGAAAAATTATAATTTAAGCTTCGGTGGCGTAGTCGGTAGCATGCTCAGCTTCTATGACCAAGATCGCGGGTTCAAACCCGTCAGAAGTCGTAAAGAAATCCCTCAGTATGCCTTCCTTCGGAGGGGAAGTAAAGCCGGCGGTCCCATGTCATAGATTTATGGCATGAAAAAGAATCTTCCACTAACTACACTTGTGGAAACTAAAATTTGTACTTATAGGTTAGTTTGATAACGCTATATTAGTTCCTATGTTCGCCACCAGGTGCTGACTGCGATGGCATTTAGTAGCCACGTCCGCAGCTAGGTGTCGTGGACGGTAGCATTTGGTAGCAACTACTTGAAAAAATTAATCGTCCGCAGTCCCTCTACCTGAATCACAGATATCACACACTAATACAGTCATCACGATTATCAACGGTTATCAGACAAATTCTACACACACCCAAAGTACACGGGGCTACATGGCTGCGTGAAATTTTAAAATCTTCTTGTTACTTCTTGTGTCCTAATCATGCGATTGAAGTTTGAATGCTACACATACACAATAATCTTCATGTAAAGGTACATAACTCTAGGACCGACATATATAAAATCTAAAATGGCGACCATCAGAAATATTTAGCCGGTTCTCAATATCTACGAATCTATTTCAGCCATCAAACTGATATTTTGTATGTTGATAGTGGCAGTTAACATAAGTAGGATATATGAAAATAGGCTGTATAGTTCTTCACGGAACTACTTGTTGTATTAAATGAAATTAATTTTCTGGAAATATCTCAAAAACTGTTTGTTTTAGGGCCTTAAAATGTGGTTTGCGGGGTCCCTTTAGGGCCCCCGAGTTTCGTTTCTCACATTGAGGGGCTGACAATGAGCTTTGCCTCGACTTTCTACGCCTATTTCAGCAAGAATTTTAAGGGGGTAGGCCCCCTTTTATGAGAGGTACAGAGAAGATTTACATCAATGATTAGTGTCGTGCCTCTGAAGGATATCTGTACCAAATTCTACGTTGATCCACCCATCCGTTCTCGAGTTATAAGGGAACAACCACTTTGTCCACAGACAGACATACATACAGACAGACAGACAGATAAAAAACTTATTTTCGGGTGCATCCGTCATAAAACAGTCTGAAACGCGTAAATAACTCAAATTTCCGTAGAAATTCAGAAAAAACAGACAAACCTGCATTCTTATATACAGTGTGGTCCACCCGCCCCTTATTTTTTTTTGGAGGAAGGCAACCCAACTAACGCGTATATCACAGTCATCCTAAAAACATTAGTACCTGCTCCTTTACGTCCATTGTACAACTTTACCGTTGAGTACATCCTCGCGAATATAGTAGAAATCAATAGTGGCAGTGTTCTTTCAATGACCTCAAATATAATGCATGATTGAAACGATCAGAGCTCCAAATAACACCTTCTTACGTTTGGACAGGAAGTGTCTCCGAATAGATTCAATAAGTGCCAGCAATAACCCATGGCTCTCGGTAGCTACGGTGGCTAAATCAAGGATTGTTAGAGTAGCCTCAACGAAGTCACAATATAGTAGGTTCGATCCTTGAACTAGTACATTTTTTTTTTGCTTAATGTCGTTTATTGTGGATGTATTATGGACGCATATCTATCTGTTCCAACGAGTGATTTTTTATTTGGTCCTCAAAAGCACCGTAATTATCCGATGGTACGCAGTCAGATTGGACGACGACATAATGATCTGTAGAACGAAAGCAAGGTATCCTGTATATTCAACGTAGCAAGTGTTCGAAATTTTGTACACATTTGTTTAAAGGAAAACTCCGACTCACTCAGACGACCCACATAACAAATAGATTTGTTATGTGGGTAGGCTCACGAATAAATATATCAGACCAAAACTATAATTTCTTTCAACGGCGTCTGTGCGAAAAGCGCTTGCTATACACTTACAATAATAGTGAGGTTTTAAGGGGCGGAACTACGAGGTCATCGGCCCCAAACATGCAGTAAATATAGATAATTATAACATTATTGGTTTTACGTCCCTTTTAACTACTCTGGCTTTTAGATACGTCAGGGTGCCGGAATTTTGCTCCGAAGGGGATCTTCAACGTGCCAGTAAATCTACTTACACGGCTCCCTCGCATTTGCGCATCCTCGAATGCCAGCTGACTGCGCCAGGATACGAACCTGAAACCTTGGGCACAGCAAGCGAGAACGTTACCGCTGAGCCTCGCAGCAAGGCAGTAATTACAGAACGTGTCATATTATTATAAATATTGAACTATTAAAATTCTAATTATCACGAATAGAGTCGCCTCCGTTGCGTAGTGGTCAGCGTGATTAGCTGCCTCCTCGGATGTCCTGGGTTCGATTCCAGGCTCTGCCACCAAATTTGAAAAGTGGTATGAGGACTGGGACGGGGTCTACTCAGCCTCGGGTGGTCCAAATGAGTAGAGGGGGTTCGATTCCCACCTGATCCATCCTCGAAGTGGTTTTCCGTGGTTTCCCACTTCGATTTCGGGCAAATGCCGGGATGTTACCTACCGTACGGCCACGGCCGCCTCCTTCCCTCTTCCTCGCCTATCCCTCCCGATCTGCCCCTCCCTTCCCATCCCTTAAGAGGACAATGGTCGCTTTGCAGGCCGCCTGGGCGAGGTGCTGATCCCACCTCCCCAGTTGTATCCCCAGACGAGATGTTTCAAGCTCCAGGACACTGCCTGTAGAGGCGGTAATGATAGGATCCCACGCTGAGTCCGTGGGATAACCTAACCTGGAGGGTAAAATCGACTAAATAAATAATAATTATAACGAATAGTATCCATCCATGGTTTTGAACAGTATTTAGGGAAAATAGCCATTTAAATGAGACAAGAAAATAACTTTCCCTATCGTCTTCGTAGATGATGTGAACAAAACCAAGTTGAAATCTTGCTGTACGAGGTATGGAGGGTATAATAAAATAGTTTAAAAGAATTTAAAAAATCTGCCTTTTATAGCCTTGAACCCGGGATCATCGAAAGAGCGAGCAGACGCAATAACACTTGCACACATTTGCAACACACTTTGGAGGTTTTAATTGCGCGTCTTATTAACGCGTATGGTAAAATAATCAATTATTACAGTTAGATCTTAAATATTGATTGGCATGCATTCATTCAGTACCTGTCATGTTTTCTAATTTACTTAAAGCAAGTTTCGCGACCGCTTTACGTTAATAAGGCGACATAACTGCAAATAATGCCCTCAAACGACAGCCCTTCGGTTTCATTTCATACATCTTAGCGTCCAAAATGCTAGCGTGTGATACACTTCGGTCATACAAGCAGGTGTACTGACGAAGAGAACAGAATCCTACAGAATCCTACTTGCACACATTTGCAACACACTTTGGAGGTTTTAATTGCGCGTCTTATTAACGCGTATGGTAAAATAATCAATTATTACAGTTAGATCTTAAATATTGATTGGCATGCATTCATTCAGTACCTGTCATGTTTTCTAATTTACTTAAAGCAAGTTTCGCGACCGCTTTACGTTAATAAGGCGACATAACTGCAAATAATGCCCTCAAACGACAGCCCTTCGGTTTCATTTCATACATCTTAGCGTCCAAAATGCTAGCGTGTGATACACTTCGGTCATACAAGCAGGTGTACTGACGAAGAGAACAGAATCCTACAGGATTTTGTACCAGCGATCACAGCAGCTTCCTTGCCAGCTAGTGTCGTGTGATACGGGCTTAAAAATATGCTATGACTTTTTGTTAAAATTTAATAACAAAACAATATGTTCGGTAAAGAACGTATTGCCTACTATCTCCTAAATGCATGGATATTGTTATAAACCTTTGTCCTTTTCAAGGAGTATAATTGAATGTTGGTTGTAGTAGCTTCTTGAAATACAACGTGCTATACGGATATTATACATGAATATGATGTGCCCTTTGCTAGTGCTACCTCTGTAAAAAAAAATCATTCAATTCGGTTTCACCGTGTTTGAATTGATGTGGGGAATCGATTTGCACACATACATGGCCGCTATCTGCAAACTATTGGGCTGATGACCTTGTAGTTCAGACAAAAGATGCTTCCCACAAAAATGTATGTTGATGAAAAATTTGGTAGAGATCAAATGATTCGGTTGGTTGCAATTTGATTTAAGAATTTAACATTTGGGTGGCCGCCATTCCGTTTCCGTCTAGATGGCGGCGATATAAAACATGACACTGAGGTGGCCTTTGCTAGTGCTACCTCTGTACCAAACTTAGTTCCAGTCGGTTTCAGCGTGTTTGAAAAGATAGGGGGAATCGATTTGCACACATACATGGCCGCTATCGGCACATTGCTGGCCTGATGACCTTGTAGTGTGGTCAAAAGATTCTCTATACATAAAAGTATGTTGTTGCAAAATTTGGTTGAGATCAGATTATTAGGTTGGTCGTAATTTGATTCAAGCTTTTAACATTAGGATGGCCGCCATTACGTTTTCGTCAAGATGGCGGCGATATTAAACATGACACTGGAGTGCCCTTTGCTAGTGCTACCTCTGTACCATATTTCGTTCAATTCGGTTTCACCGTGTTCGAAGAGATAGAGGGGGCAGACATTCAGAGTACACACACTCACGCTCAACACAGACACACAGTCACACACACACACACAGACAGACACACAATCTTTGGCCCTGTATAGATCTCATAAGTCTACTTTCATTTTTTGCAAAAATCGAAAGTATGCTAATAATACCATGGGAATTTCTAAGGAATACGTATACTTTGATGCAAGCACTGACGATCAGAATATCCTTCGATATGTTGTTGTTTTGTTTCATTTGAGGGGATAGAACATCGCGGTCAATTAGCCCCGTTTATTTGGGTGTGTGTGTAGAATTTTTCTGATAACCTGAGTTATTGCGGTCTTGTAATGATGTGTGTATTTGCAATTAAGGATTGGGAAGGGGGCGGCCGTGGCCTTAAGATAGAATCCGTCCCGGAATTTGGCCAGAGTAGAAGTGGGAAACCACGGAAAACCATTTCCAGGGTGGCTGAGGTGGGAATCAAACCCACTTCTTCTCATATTTGCTTCTCGAGGCTACGTGTACCCAATTTCAGCCCTCAGACAAGTATTACATTTCTTGGCAGAGCTGGGAATCGAACCCGGACCACCGGAGCAACACTTTGATAAGTTATGTTAATATGCATAATATACATTGGCAATAAATGTGGCAATGTAGATAAATCCCAACTAAAATGGAATGTGGGCTTTCGTTCAAAAAATTATGCCTACTACTGGATTCGAAGCAGCGTTCCGCCCGCTCGCACCCACCACGTACGGTCAGGCTTTAAACCTCTTCTTTTTTTACAGAATTACAGAATTTTCAGATATGATACATACCATACTATTACATCACAAGAAAGTCCAGATAGTGTCCATATTTATCGTACAATTGTCCACTTTCACTAAGCTTCCAACGCTCTTTCTGCAGGTGATACCTGAGATCCAGGATTGAGAAATGTTGATCATTGTCCATCACGAAGTGTACATATTGGCCCATTATCCACACAATGGCAGTCTGTTTAATTTGGGGGAAGGCGGTCACCGACAAGCGAATCAACTTCTTGTCATCAAGGTCATCCGTGGGCACATTTAATAGTTGACATACTTTTCCCTTACACCACAGCCACGTGGAGGCAACTCGCGTGCATGATGTGAAGCGGTGTATCGCCGTATCAGTTTGACCACATATAGTACACCATGGGTAAGCTTCAAGACGGATGGTATATCGCCGTAGAGCGGTTGGGATGAGATCGTTGAGGAAGATAAAAACCCGGGAGTGTACAGCAGAAGAAATGGTCATAGCCCCAAAATTTTTCCAAACAGAGGGCCAATGGACGTAGAGGGTGGTGGCCTCGATTCGCGGTTTGGAGTGTACCACTTGCCGCAACATGTTATAAATACTTTTCGTCGTTGGAACAGTCCCTGAAGGCATTTGGCGAACAGTTTCCAGAAGGTGCTGTTGATGGTCCCTAAATATCTTCGGCAAAGCTCTCTCACAACCACGGGCTGTGTTCCGAATATCTTTGTATAGCGCTTTCGTAAAAGTGTCATGTTGGGAAAGAATGGTGATGTCGTTCTTGCAGAGGAGTGCACGGCATTTCATGCCATGAGCGGTTAGCCCTAGCCCGCCTTGCCGGGATGGGAGATACAACTGTTCCCGTTGTACTCGGAACAAAAATCCTTGCCATAGAAACCAACCTATATATTTTGCCAATTGGCTCTCAAACATTTTGGGCAGTGGGAAAAGTTGTGCGACATACCATATTTTAGAGAGCGCAAATACGTTGAGGACTACGACCCGTTGCACTATATTGAGGTTTCTTTGACCAAATTGGATCAGCACTCCCCTAACTTTGGCAATGACCTTAGTCCAGTTTGCGTGCACCGTGTCCAGAATCGATTGCTTCCAGGTAATGCCAAGAATTTTCACCTCATTTACTATCCGGAACCAGGGCTGTTGGGTAATCACTGAGTTATTATTGAGCGGAAGCAAAGCAGTTTTCTGGGGGTTCGATTGTGCTCCAGAGGCGATATGGTAGAGCTGAAGGACGCTATCGATGTGGGAGATGTCTTCGTTATTGCGGATCAATATGGATACGTCATCAGCATAGGCGCACATGCCAAAAACATGTGTGGACAGTTTGTAACCCTGTAGCTTCACCTGGGTAGTCCGAATGAACGGTTCAAGGCCAATGACAAAAAGTAGCATGGAGAGGGGACATCCTTGCCTAACTGATCGTTGTATTGGAATCAGAGGGGAAAGAAAACCGTTGACGAGCACTCGAGACGTAGCATTACAATTTATCATACGAATGTAGTCAATAAGGATTGCAGGAAATTCAAAGTGCTGCAAGACCATGTACAAGTATTCATGACTGATGCGATCGAAAGCTTTATCAAGATCCAAGGTGAGAAAACTCATTGGCTCAGTAGGGAGCATTTCGGCTTTTAGGTGTAGGTCCCTTAGTATCGCTAAGTTTGTTAACAGAGTTCTTCCAGGAATACTGCAACATTGTTCATCACCAATGATATCATGTAGAACAGTCTTCAATCGGCATGCAAGTACTTTGGTAAGGACTTTATAATCACTGCAGAGCAGAGTAACTGGTCGGAAGTCACCAACTGCCATGGGAGAGGATGTTTTTGGTATGAGGACTATGGTACCTTCGTGATGTGACTGACAAAGAGCACGACGTTGGAGAATGGTACGCAGGACATGACAAAATTCTTTGCCAATGAGAGGCCAGAAGTGTTTATACATTTCATATGGCAGTCCATCAATGCCAGGTGAGCGGTTGTTTGGGAGTTGCTTAACCACAGAGTGAATCTCTTCATCCGTAATATCCGCGCTGAGCAGAGTTTTGTTGTCCGGAGATAGTTGGGTACTACAAGATGAAAGCAATAGGGTCACCTGCTGTGGATCAATTTCAGCCTTAGCGTAGAACCGTTGATAAAATAATGATATTTCACTACGTATAGCGTCAGGGGAGATGACGACACTTCCAGTACTGGTGCGGAGGCGGTGGATATATTTACGTTGCCGCTCCCGTTGTCCTTTGGCGATATGGTATACACTTGCACTTTCGTCCGGGAGCACTGTACGATCTTTTAAAGCCACGTTTATATGAGCGAGCGTTCGTTGTTGTAGGGACAGGAGCTTGGTTTTAATTTCCCGAATCTGGTCATATATACGCTCCCCAGCATCAGATCTTTGCTGGAGCTGGCGAAGAACTCGATAGTAAAATTCAACTGTATCCCGTCTTTCCCGACCTCGTTGGTAGGATATGTTCTTAAAGACGCGGCGGATCCCTGGTTTAACCAAAATATCCCACCAGTCTGCGCAGTCGCGAAATTTGCATTTTTGTTGGACCCATCGAGTCCAGTGTTGTCTGAAAATATCTTGGCATTCCTCCTCCAGTAACAGCGAGCAATTCAGTTTCCAATAACCTCTTCCTAAGTGAAATATGGGATGGGGGTAAGAGATTGTACATACGACAGCATGATGGTTAGTGAAACTGGCAGGTATCACTTCATATTGTCTAGGCTGGATAAGTTCCTGTGAAAAGTAGATGCGGTCAATTCGTGATGAGGAGTTGTGACTTATACAGGTGTAATGGGGCAGGGGCACCCTTAAACTATCCACAGCATCAATGAGGTGTAGGGAGGTAAGAAGGGTCCTGAGAGCCGGGTTGACACCTTTGTATGGACTAGTGGAATCCTCTGGGCGTTGAATACAATTGAAATCCCCTGCAAGAATAAGTTTTTCCTTAACATCGTGCAGATGAGGCAGTATACTCTGTTCAAAGAACATTTTCCGTTCCACACGTTTATTGGACCCAGATGGGGCATATACATTTATCAGGGTGGTATTGTTTATGTGTCCAGATATTATGCGTCCTGATGGATGACATAGCACACCTTCGAGTGGGATATCATGTCTTATGAGGAATCCGGTCCCTCTATTCGTATTACCGGTATTGATGTATTGTTTGTAGAAGGCAGATATGGGTAAACACGGTATGGCAACTTCTTGAATGAAGGCAATGTCAATGTCTGCATCTCGAAGGAATCTCTCCAACAGTTGAAATTTCAGAGGGCATTCTATTACATTGATATTCACAGTGGCCACAGTGAGAAATTGCGCCATTAAGAGAAGTATAAAAGCTGTGCTAGACATACTGGAAGGTGGACTCGAAAGAAGACACAGTTGAGAATTATCCTGGTGCACTATGTCAAATTAGGTTGAGAGAGTTCCTTATGATTGCTATTCATAGGCCGGCAGTCAGCGTTTGAGAGCGTTCGTGGGTCCCTAGATGACGTAGAATGAAGATTTTGTTTCTTTTTCACAGCTGCGGGAACGGTTGTAGAGCCAGTTTGATTCTTCTGGGCTGGTACGGCAATCGAGGCATTTGTTTTTATCTTTTTAGATACGTTCTCGGATCCTCGATCAACCTGCGTAGGGGAGTCGGTAGGTACCAGAGAAGGTGGGGGCAGTGAAGATAGCACAGGGGCACTCTGTGACTCGCTGAGCTGGTCAGTGTAAGGAACCAGTTCTGCGTCGTGTGTATCAGAGGCCACTGCTGGTGTTGTCCCAGCTGACTGATCAATAAACATGTTTTCATGTGACGTTTGCTGTGTCACGACTTCCGAGTATTGAACACGTCGTTGTTGTGTTGGAGTTATACCGAGGGGAATCATTTTCTGTGGGCAGTTGATACGTAGGTGTGTGTTAGCATTGCAAATTAAACAGGTCTGTTTCTGTCCATTATAAGATAGATAGCCAGAATGGCCACCAAAAGTCTCAGTGGAGGGGATATCTTGTTTTATTTCCATTGTGACTGCGCGTATTCCATTATACACCGGGAACTGATAAGCAGAAGACCATTGTTCTTTCCTGACGTCACTCACAGTGCCATATTTCGACAGGACGGATTTGAAAATTTCAGGTGGAACTTCAAGTGGGACATTAAATATACGCACTGTGGTAAAATTGGAATTCGCTGGGGAGAGCTTAACATTAGTCATTTCGCCTGAGGCATACTGAAATTTAATAGGATCTGCAAAAATATTTAACAATTTCTGATAAATAGATATGCTGATTACCTTGATGTACATGGTTTTTTCTTGTGCATTTAACTGGATGGCTTCTACTTGGTCGACAGTCAACCGGAGAGTATCGCTAATCCAGCGGTGAATTTCTCCTGGTGTGGCGCGAGAACTCTGCTTGTCCCATTGGCAGCGTACGGTATTTTTTCTCTGGTATACGGACATGATTTTCAGCGGGGTTTTCTGGGTTTCCTGGTTTTGTTGTCCTATCTGGAACACTACTTGAAAAAGTATTGTCCGAATGACACACGGAAGGTCAGTTCACCCGTGGAACTATCGGAAGCACCGGTATTAGAAAATGTACACTCTTCCAATGCGGTCACACAGCGCGCTCACACGCACCTCACTCGGCCACGACTAGTGACCAACTGAACCTCTCAGCCACCAACACATGTTAACTAGCGCACGCTAAACGTGCTATAGTTACTGTAGCCGTCCCACCTCAAACGTTTAAGTCCATCTCAAAGTCTTCAATCACGGTTTATGGTGTTGATTTAACTTTCTACTATTACAGATCACGTGGCGTAAGCTATTAATTCGATCGTATTACGTGTAGGTGTGTTATTTCAAGGAGCAGTAAGTCATATGTTAGTAGAATAGGCCATAGTATTTGCCGGGGAAGAGTTTAAGGTAGGTTTTTCTTTGCTAGACCCATGACCCATTTACATTGCTGTCACACAGTCAGAGCGCAGAGCAATATCGACCATCGGGAGAATTGAGATGTTAGTTGGGTTTCATAAAACTAAATAATAAGGGGCGGGTGGACCACACTGTATATAGAGATAGGTGTTCGACCGTTATTTTTTTTCATAAATCAAATTTCAGGGGATCATGGGGAGGGATGAAATTGAGAAAAACAAGTAGATCCGTGAAGATCTATACAGCCTATTTTCATATATCCTACTTATGTTAATTGCCTCTACCTACATACAAAATTTCAGCTTGATTGCTGTAATAGATTCGTAGATATTGAGAACCAACTAAATTCTTCGGATGGTCGCCATGTTGGATTTTATATATGTAGGTCCTGAAGTTATGTACTGTTACATGAAGATTATTGTGTACGTGTAGCATTCAAACTTCAATCGCATGATTAGGACACAAGAAGTAACAAGGAGATTTTAAAATTTTGCACAGCTGCCATTTTGTGGTTATGGAAACAATTGAAATAAATTAGATGCCAGTGGATTAACATTCGTATAAGGATTTACTGTACCAATTTCACTGAACTCGGATGGTTAAATTGCGAGAAACGTCCATGAGAATATTTATACTTCGCGTCGCCGCCATGTTGGATTTTTGATCACCAGGTTATTTAAAGTCCTATAGGTGAACTTAAGTTCATAGCCCCTAAGAACATAAAAAATTCAGCTTGATTGCAATAATGAGATTCGTAGATATTCAGAGCCGTCTAAATATTTCGGATGGTAGCCATGTTGGATTGTTAAATGTAGGCTATAGGCCATAGAGTCATGTAACATTAAAGGAAAATTATTGCGTAGGTTCATTATTCAAACTTTCACTTCGATCGCATGATTACGACACAAGGAAAAAATACTTATTTTAAAATTCGCACTGCCGCCAACTTGAGGTTATATAAAAAATTGAACTAAATTAGATACCAGTGCATTACAATGTGTATAAACATTTCCTGTAGCAGATTTCATTGCGTTTGGAACATTAAATTGCGAGAAAGGTTGATTTAAAATTTTCAAATCGCATGGCCGCCATGTTCGTTTTGTAGTTAACCGGTTTTTGAAAGTCTTATAGATGAACTTCCAGTAGTGACCTGTATCTTCGTATTAAATTTCAGGAAGATACCGCTAATAGTTTCAGAGATATAGAATGCCGGTGAAATATTTCGCACATCCGCCATCATGTGGTTATGTAAACAATTGAACGAAGTTGGATGTCGGTGTATCACAATGTGTATAAACATATACTGTAAAAAGTTTTATTGCGTTTGGTTGGTTAAATCGCGAGAAACGTCTATTTAAAAGTCGCAAATTCGCTTGGCCGCCATGTTGGTTTTGTATTTACCCGTTTTTCAAAAGTCACATAGGTGAACTTCTAGTAGTTCTCTTTATCACCGTTAAACATTCCAGGGTGATATCGGGGATAGTTTCGGAGATATTGAATGCTGGTGAAATATTTCGCACGGCCACCATGTTGGATTGGTGAGACGTAACAAAATGTGAAGGGCACGGTCGGGGTCGCCCGGAATAGTGCTATGAACTTACCGAGTTTCATTGAAATCGCTCCAGCTGTTTATAAGTTATTAGGGGACACACACACACACACACACTCCTCCCACACACAGACACACACACACGGACAAAAGGTGATCTCATAAGCCTATTTTTTCAAAATTGAAAATAGGCTAATGAGAAGACACGTGTCTGAGGGTTTTTCGATGTGGCGTATATTATGAGGTGAAAGGGGGTGAAAAGTGGGGTTGAAAGATTCCTAACGGAGCATGTATCTCTAAAACGACATAGGCGAGGAGTTTGAAACTCAGTGGAAATAAATCAGCTTAAAATATAAGCAAACTAGCAGTAGTACCCATTCTTCGAATGGTCTTCGGTATTAATAACCAGACGTAATCAATTGAGCTACTGTTGCAATGGTTAGAGACTTGGAACCTGTTTGTCGACAAAGAAAAATGATTAGTTAAAATATGCTCTGAAACTAAATTTACCTAACGTGTACTTCCTGACGTGAAAATAAAATTGAAAACCTCGTAGCCGAAAGGCAATACACGTCAAATAAAACTGACCTTCACTGTTGTGTCAAATCCCCATCCATAGGAAGACCCCTTTAATAAATTTAAAGGCTTGTGGTGCATGAAAATGCAGGGTTTTTAGCCTCCAATGGCCCAAATTCCTAAAAGCAAAAAAAAAAAAAAAAAACACTATTTCAATTCAGGAATTTTTGAAAATAATGTATCTATTTGGAGATATAATAGACCTTCTGTATGACATAACGCACATTTAAGTCGTGTGAAAAAATCTAGGGTACCCCTTGAACCCTAAAGCGCATTGATACATTTTACAGTTTTAGTTGAATCCGTAATAACCTTATAGGCATTTGCAAACATTCAGAGAAATTTAATAAATGGAGTGGCTTTACTTCTTGCAGAAATAGATGGAAACTTGGATGTCACCTTTTGAGAGAATGTTGTCATGGTTACTGGCTTGCATTCCTTCATTAGTTTATTAAATGAAATTAGTTTTCTGGGAATATCTCAGAAACTGTTGGTTTTAGAGCCTTTAAATGCAGTTTTCGGGGACCCTTTACGGGTATTTAGGGGCACCGAGTTTTCTTTCTGACACCAAGGGGCTGAAAATACGCTTTGTCTCGTCGTTGTAGGCCGTAGTATAATAATAATTATAATAATAACATAACAATATAGGGATAGGGATATAATAGACCTTCTGTACCACACCCGCACGTGTAAATCGCGTGAAAAAATCTTCAGTACCCATTGACCCCCTTAAGCGCATTTATATAATATTGATGAATTTTACAGCTTAAGTTGGTTCCGTTATAACCTTATAGCCGTTTACAAACTATCTCAGTAATGTAATAAATGGAATTGTATTGCATCTTAGAGCAATAGATGGACCTGTGAGATTCCGTTGCCATGGTTACCAGCTGGCATTCTTTCGTTATTGTATTAAATGAATTTATTTTTCTGGAAATATCTCAAAAACTGTTGGTTTTGGGGCCTTAAAATGTGGGCCCCCGAGTTTCGTTTCTCACATTGAGGGGCTGACAATGAGCTTTGCCTCGACCTTCTACGCCTATTTCAGCAAGTATTTTAAGGGGGTAGGCCCCCTTTTATGAGAGGTACAGAGAAGATTTACATCAATGATTAGTGTCGTGCCTCTGAAGGATATCTGTACCAAATTTTATGTTGATCCACCCATCCGTTCTCGAGTTATAAGGGAACAACCACTTTGTCAACAGACAGACAAACAGACATACATACATACAGACAGACAGACAAAAAATTATTTTCGGGTGCATCCGTCATAAAACAGTCTGAAACGCGTAAATAACTAAAATTTCCGTAGAAATTCAGAAAAAACAGACAAACCTGCATTCTTATATATATAGAGATAGGTGTTCGACCGTTATTTTTTTCATAAATCAAATTTCAGGGGATCATGGGGAGGGATGAAATTGAGAAAAACAAGTAGATCCGTGAAGATCTATACAGCCTATTTTCATATATCCTACTTATGTTAATTGCCTCTACCTACATACAAAATTTCAGCTTGATTGCTGTAATAGATTCGTAGATATTGAGAACCAACTAAATTCTTCGGATGGTCGCCATGTTGGATTTTATAAATGTAGGTCCTAGAGTTATGTACTGTTACATGAAGATTATTGTGTATATGTAGCATTCAAATTTCAATCGCATGACTAGGACAAAAGGAGTAACAAGGAGATTTTAAAAATTTGCAAAGCTGCCATCTTGTGGTTATGGAAACAATTGAAATAAATTACATGCCAGTGGATTAACTTTCGCATAAGGATTTACTGTACCATGTTTCACTGTACTCGGATGGTTATATTGCGAGAAACATACATTTGAATATTTATAATTCGCGTCGCCGCCATGTTGGATGTGTGATCACCAGGTTATTTAAAGTCCTATAGGCGAACTTAAGTTCATAGCCCCTATGAACATTAAAGTAGTGGAGTGGTGGTGCTTCTGCCCCACTTGACACTCCTGTGCCCAACAAACCAACATGGCCGCCGCGTGAGTCCAAGCCAATATCTCGTGAACCCATGGTCGGATTTTAACAAATGACGTGTCATTGGACTCGGGCTGACGTTCTCTTTGCTGTGGACTACTCGTTATATTTTTGAATTTTTTTTTGAAAATTTTTGTTTTCAAAAGTTGGTGATAGTTTGAAAACCAAAGATGATAGAACGTTGTGCCATGGCTCAAACGAATGGTCTTTATGACCTTTATTTTTTGTAATAAAACTTTTTTTACTTTTATGTTTTTTTGAAAACACTCGAATTTTGAAAATCCCATATTTTGGAAACTGGGAACTCTACAAAAACGTTTATTTGACATAAATGAAAGGTCCCTATGCGCTCTACCCCCAAAATAAATTTCAAGTCGCTAGAGCAAAAATTTGTGTTTTGGTAGTAGTGTGGTAAGGACAGAGCTGCCTCACTTAGGAAGTTGTGAGCCCCTGCGACCTTGGAATGGAAGGAGCCATGCTAGGAGGGCGTGCTTGGATTCGTTTTTTTCGTCTCGTCGTGCTCTTTACGGGAATGTCGGTGTCGAAAAGGTGAAAATCTGGAAACACAGTCTTTTTGGGGTAAAAACGTGATTTTAGACTTTTTGCTATATCTCGCGAACCAATCATGCTAGAGGCATGTTCGACAGGTCCAAGGACTCGGGGTGACGTCCTCTCTGCTATGGACCACTCGTTATAATTTTTAATAAAATTGGAAACTCGATTTTGGGGTAAACACGTGTTTTTGTGATTTTGCCGATATCTCGTGAACCAATAACGTTAGAGGCATGTACGACGGGTCCAAGAACTCGGGGTGACGTCCTCTTTGCTGTGGACCACTCGTTATATTTTTAAAAAAAATTGGAAACTCGATTTTGGGGTAAACATGTGTTTTTTGTAATTTTTGCCGATATCTCACGAACCAATAACGCTAGAGACATGTACGAGGTGTCCTAGCACTCGGGCCAACGCCCCCTTTCAAATGTGGTAGATTTTTTTTTTCCAAAAAAAAAATTCACAAAGGGCCTAACGCCATACATGTTGAGAAAACGTTTTCTTTTTCTTTACTTGTTTATAATGTTTATAAAGCGTGGTGGTTGAGAGAGTCGATACGGCTGGGTGTGTGCGTGTGTTTTTCAACGAACCTGTCGCTAACCACAAGGACCATGCTTAATAGAACAATCGCTATTTCGGCGGGTCGGTGTATGACAGAGCGAGGGTGCGTTTTTCTGATATTTTACCTTTGACGTGTAAACGGTGATGAGAACTTGGTTCTATGTTGGTCGAAGCGAGTACAGAAAACACACTTGCAAACGAGCAGGAGGTGAATGTCATTTGAGCTTATTGGAAGGCGCCGATCTGACTTGACAACAGGTGACGCTTGAAGGTGAAATAATCTGACCATTGTGGTGGCAGGGAAGAGCGAAATGCATGTGAACTTGTGTGAAACCAGATGTAGGCTAAACCAGTGACATCCTGTCTTGCTTCGTACGTGACAAAATGCAAGTCCATGTGAAATTTGATCTACCGCAGGTGTTCACCTTGGACGTTATCTGTCCACGTGCGCGATAACTGTTAACAAGTTACATCCTGTCTTGCTTTGTACGTGACAAAATGCAAGTTCAGGTGAAATTTGATCCGGCACAGGTGTTCGCTTGGGTGTTATCTGTCCACGTGCACGATAAGAGAATGTTCAAAGCGTGGGAAAAAATGATTATACATGCAACGTAGCATATATAAAGACATGTCGTTATCATTTCCACTCTCACTTGGGTGGACTACCTTTGAACACACTGCGTTGCATGAAACCCCTGGTCTTGTTTAACAGTTTTGGTGTTGGTGGAAAATACTTAACCGTGTTGTGGGGTAGGTATTTATTTATATACTTATTCATTTATACATTTATTGATTAATATATATGTATATTTACAAGCAATTATTTATTGATTAAGTAATTAATGATTTTATTTATTTGTTTGCAGATAACCGGCATACCTTACATGTCTGAGGGAGAAGAAACCATTGCACTTTTGAGCCCACTAGAAGGGAAGAGTAACAAGTCACTGCAAGTAAAGGTGAGATGATTTTTTTAAACTAACTTGTTTCATTTTTTGTTTTATGTTTTATTTTATGAAATGTATGTATTAACCTGAATTTAGGTATTTATAGCGGTTTATTTTATTTATTTTTAGAAACTTGGAAAGAATAGCCTTACCGCCGTAGCAGTCGCTGAAAAAAAACAGAAACGCACTAAAGCGAAACCACTGCCAAAGAGTGAACTGTTTAAAACTCAGGTAAGTCCAACTTAAAAATGCTATTCCATTTTACCACTACTGAAAACTCGTAGACAAAAAAAAATCATTACCTGTACATGACTGGGACAATGATTGCTTTCTTGATTAATGGCTATGTTGTTGTTGACTGGGAAAAGTACAAGGCCATGTTGGATTTTCTAAAAATAAAAATAATAAATTTAATTTATGGGTGGTTCCCTATGGACTCAACGAATATCCACAGGTTTGAACATGATAATGTGAACAAAATGACATGACATTCATTTTTGTTTATATATTGGTTAAAGGGAGGGTGGGGGAATGTAAATGACTGTAGCTTTATAAAAAAGAAAATAAGTACATGGGTTACTGTTAGTGCCAACATACAGTTTATTTTTAATGGTGTTTT
Source organism: Meconema thalassinum (assembly GCA_946902985.2). Taxonomy (NCBI): domain Eukaryota; kingdom Metazoa; phylum Arthropoda; class Insecta; order Orthoptera; family Tettigoniidae; genus Meconema; species Meconema thalassinum. The sequence continues at coordinate 102,760,237 of OX336397.1, read as the reverse complement.
GATATATTAATGCCAATTAACGTTAACGTTTTATTTACAAGTATTGATTGATTGATTGATTGAGTGATGGGTTATTTTGTTTGCTTTTAGGTGTCGTCATGTGCCATTAACGTAATGAACAGACAGTGAACAAGCATGCATTATGCTTTAAAGTACTCTGTGCAATGTTAATAACTTACAATAAGAAAAAGTTTTATTATAACACATGGCGTTGGTACCAAATACAACAAGTGAGCAAGTTGGTTTACCACGTGGGTTGAATTTAAAATCAGAACATGATCGATGGTTAACATTTGAATCCTGGCCTGTAGGCTTTTTGTCGACGCATGAACTTGCAAAAGCCGTTTTTTTTTTTACTTGAACCGAGAAGATGTGGTGCGCTGTGTGTTTTGTCGTATTGAACTTTCACACTGGGAAGAAGGGGATGATCCCTTTAGAGACCATTTGCGATGGTCTCCTCACTGTCCTTACATGCTTGGAAAGCAAGTGGGTAACCTACCCGTGCATTCATTTTACCGAACCACAAGGCCTTTGGCCGCTACTTACGTTGCTGAATCACAAATAAATAATAATAATGATGTATTACCAGCCAACGGTAGTGTCGATATATGTGGTCCATATGCCATAGACAGTGTTGAATTGGCGTGTGCTTTTGAAAAATTGGGAGTTTGCAAGACTAAAGCACTAGCACACCCAGAGTACAGCTCTGTTGAAAAACGTTTCGAATCTTATAAAAATGTTTGGCCATTAATATTAAAACACCTTACCAAACAGCTAAGTGAAGCTGGATTTTTTTATACTGGTGAAGGGGATAAAACAATATGTTTTTATTGTGGATTTGCTTTAAAGGATTGGCAAATGACTGATGACCCTTTTGTACAACACGCTCGTTGGTTACCAAACTGTAAATACATGGTGTTGCTTAAAGGTCAGGAATTTGTGAACACTATTCGTAAAGAAAAAGTGATTGCAGCACAAGACATAAAAGTGCCTTTAGAGTTAGAGCACGCGGAGCAAATACATAAGGCTGAAAGAAAAGACTTGTGTTACGAACAGATACAAAAGTGTGACCAACAATTATGTAAAATTTGTTATCAAGATGAACTAGGTGTTGTATTTTTACCCTGTGGACACATGATAGCCTGTGTCAAGTGTGCATTAGAACTTAACACTTGTGCTATATGCAGAAAAATAGTATCTGCTACAGTTAGGGCATTTCTTGCATAACTAGTATAATTTATTCGCCATGCATAGTGCAAAATCCCTAATTGCACAATATTATTAAAGCTGTTTTAGAGTGTAATAGATATGCTTTTGTTTTGTTTATAGACTACTACAATGAATGTTTTGAATGCTGTGGGACAATCATGTGGCTTAGAGACAAAGAAGCTCAGCGAATTGCCAACGCATATTCCATTCCGCATTATCAAGATTCGGAAATTGAAAACAGCATATGGTGATCGTGTACTTTGTGTATGTGAAAACTTTGAGACATTTCTGCCTATACGGTTTAATGATATGTCGGAGAGTGTTTTTGATGAAGTCAATAATGCTGTACAACCTGTACACTTAATTTATGAAGGTTTTAAAAACAATAGGTGCATGGTTCGTTTTAATTAAATAAATAAATAATGTGAAATAATAATGGAAAATATAAGTAATGACAATATACTGAAAAAGAAAGAAAATATGTGTATAGAATAGTAATGTTTTAGTGTTTAGTGTTGTCTTTAAAAATATTATGATGAAACCAAAAAAAAATGTATATAAAGTTTGTAAATAAATGCAAAATGATGTTACAATGCTGTTTTATTTTATACAAAGTTAATATATTTAACATTGCAGAGTATACATGATTATGACAATAAATGCACACTGAATACAAGCCTTTCTCACTTTACAATAGTCTGTTATAGTTTTAAACACAAGGCTTGTTGTAGATCATTTTCTAGCAATGTCCATTCAATGTTGTTTTCGAAAAGTGGGGAAGCCACAATGGTTGTATTGACATAAAAACCTTATGGTTATTACTATTTAGTCACTTTGATCCCCTTGCAGATCAACAGCAGATGACCTAGTTGTTCCACTCTTTAAAACGACAACAACAACACTACCTCTTGCATAGTTTGTGATGTTGATGGCTCTTGCGACGTGGAAGATGGATTAAAAATAACTTTGAGAACAGAGGTTAAACGTTGATCATTAAACAATGCACTATTTTGAGTAGCAATATGGTTTTCCTGATTTTTTGTCGACGGCAACTGTGTTTCATGCGGTACACTACATTGATGATCACTGACACTTAAAACCTCACTATTTTTACTTTTTAGGTCACTACGACAATGTTTGGAACGTTGCTTTGAACAACGCCAAATAACAGTTCCATTTTTATTGGTTCGTTTCACAATATATGAATATCCTTTATAGTATGCGTAAGGCTTACCATACCTAGTCACTGATACTTCCATATCAACTGTCGAGCATAGACTAAGCTCTAGTAAAGTCAACTTGGTAATAAGAATACTAGTTTAATGTGAGAGCAAATATGGATCCAAAGAGTTCAGGTAAAAGTGAAAGCAAATAAGCAAATATTAGAAACAAGAGTTGGGGTGAAAGTGGTCGCAAAGTGGTAGACCCATTACACAATAATTTCAGCACGACGAAGCTCTTGTTCAATTTCTTTGATTTCCCAATCGTGACCAGTATGGCCAGATTGACGTGAGGCATGCAACAACTGTAGCCGCTGGACGAGCTTATTGGGATTGTGCCAGTATACAAATTTAACAAATGGATTTTTAGGTGTAAACAAAGCATTACCATTATCATGATCATTATCATCATCGTCATTATCATTATCATGATCACCATTATCATCATGACCATCATCACTGTTACTATATAGTCCTTTTTGATCCTCTTGCAATACCACTTTATTTATAGTCTGAGTTGATTTTGACAGTGTTGAAGGTTTCTTGGACGTTGACAACTGTCCTAACATGACGTTTTGAGGACATGATAAGTCCTTTTGAACAAACACTGTACTATCTTTAGCCGCAATATCGTTTTCTTGAACATGCTTTTTAGCATTTTGATAATTGTTTGTAAACAGTAAGCGTGGTTCGTTTCGAGCACTACATTGATGAACACTCACACTTAAAACCTTTCCATTTTTACTTTTCAGATTGCCTCGACATTTTGTTGACCTCTCTTTTGAGCATCGCCAGAATATTATTCCATTCACATTTTGGCGATTATAGTTATAGGAGTAGCCTTGATAGAGTGCACGTAGCCTACCTTTGTTGGTTGTAATAAGTTCCATAGTAGTAACTGACCTGTCAGTACGATGTTCACACTACAAAGGTTACAACTGTTTTGCTGATGGAGTGACCTACTATAAGCTTATATATTGGCTTATGTGTTGGCTTTTTGTGTTGGCTTTTCTTGTTGGCTTTTGTGTTGGCTTATGTGTTGGCTTTTTGTGTTGGCTTTTTGTGTTGGCTTTTCATGTTGGCTTTTCGTGTTGGCTTATGTGTTGGCTTTTTGTGTTGGCTTTTTGTGTTGGCTTTTGTGTTGGCTTATGTGTTGGCTTTTTGTGTTGGCTTTTTGTGTTGGCTTTTCATGTTGGCTTTTCGTGTTGGCTTTTCGTGTTGGCTTTTTGTGTTGGCTTTTCGTGTTGGCATTTCGTGTTGGCTTTTGTGTTGGCTTTTCGTGTTGGCTTTTTGTGTTGGCTTTTCGTGTTGGCATTTCGTGTTGGCTTTTCGTGTTGGCTTTTTTTGTATTGGCCTTTCGTGTTGGCTTTTTGTATTGGCTTTTCGTGTTGGCTTTTTGTGTTGGCTTTAGTATTGGCTTTTGTATTGGCTTATTTGACAAGTTATTTGTGTTAATGTATTTAGTGGATTTTTTCTTGGTGTTGGAAAGTAGTTGAAAGAGAGGGAATATTTAAAGACTTAACCTCAGCTCACTAACCTAACCTAACCTAACCTAACCTTTCAACTCTCAGATGTTAATTAAATTCTGTGCATAGTCGAGTTGGAGCCCAAGACCTCAGGGGTAAAAAAACAATTATTTTTGACGACTTATTTTGGTAACTTATTTTAATGGCTAACCTAACTTTACCTAACCTAACCTAACCTAACCTAACCTCAGCTCACTTTGGATATTACTAGTAAGTGTTCATATCCTCTGCTAGGTAGCATGCTAGTAGTACAGGTAGTGCTCATATTTACCGCTAGATAGCGGAAACATACTTTGCATGTTGCATGTGACACTTGTGAAGTTTAACCACATGCAAGACGTGCTTGTATAAGTTCTCTATTTAAACTCAATATACAATTAACGACTAAATGTTCAGAACTAACATGTATAGCCATGTTTAGGGTATATAGGAGACCCTTAGCAAGAAAGGCTGTCTAACCCACGAGTGTACAGCCTTGTCATACGCAGTAAGCCCCTGTTGGCTTTCTCAAATTGTTGTTGTTGTTGTTTTCCGCCAACAGGGGCTTACTGCGTATGACAAGGCTGTACACTCGTGGGTTAGACAGCCTTTCTTGCTAAGGGTCTCCTATATACCCTAAACATGGCTATACATGTTAGTTCTGAACATTTAGTCGTTAATTGTATATTGAGTTTAAATAGAGAACTTATACAAGCACGTCTTGCATGTGGTTAAACTTCACAAGTGTCACATGCAACATGCAAAGTATGTTTCCGCTATCTAGCGGTAAATATGAGCACTACCTGTACTACTAGCATGCTACCTAGCAGAGGATATGAACACTTACTAGTAATATCCAAAGTGAGCTGAGGTTAGGTTAGGTTAGGTTAGGTTAGGTAAAGTTAAGTTAGCCATTAAAATAAGTTACCAAAATAAGTCGTCAAAAATAATTGTTTTTTTAACCCTGAGGTCTTGGGCTCCAACTCGACTATGCACAGAATTTAATTAACATCTGAGAGTTGAAAGGTTAGGTTAGGTTAGGTTAGGTTAGTGAGCTGAGGTTAAGTCTTTAAATATTCCCTCTCTTTCAACTACTTTCCAACACCAAGAAAAAATCCACTAAATACATTGACACAAATAACTTGTCAAATAAGCCAATACAAAAGCCAATACTAAAGCCAACACAAAAAGCCAACACGAAAAGCCAATACAAAAAGCCAACACGAAAGGCCAATACAAAAAAAGCCAACACGAAAAGCCAACACGAAATGCCAACACGAAAAGCCAACACAAAAAGCCAACACGAAAAGCCAACACAAAAGCCAACACGAAATGCCAACACGAAAAGCCAACACAAAAAGCCAACACGAAAAGCCAACACGAAAAGCCAACATGAAAAGCCAACACAAAAAGCCAACACAAAAAGCCAACACATAAGCCAACACAAAAGCCAACACAAAAAGCCAACACAAAAAGCCAACACATAAGCCAACACGAAAAGCCAACATGAAAAGCCAACACAAAAAGCCAACACAAAAAGCCAACACATAAGCCAACACAAAAGCCAACACGAAAAGCCAACACAAAAAGCCAACACATAAGCCAATATATAAGCTTATAGTAGGTCACTCCATCAGCAAAACAGTTGTAACCTTTGTAGTGTGAACATCGTACTGACAGGTCAGTTACTACTATGGAACTTATTACAACCAACAAAGGTAGGCTACGTGCACTCTATCAAGGCTACTCCTATAACTATAATCGCCAGAATGTGAATGGAATAATATTCTGGCGATGCTCAAAAGAGAGGTCAACAAAATGTCGAGGCAATCTGAAAAGTAAAAATGGAAAGGTTTTAAGTGTGAGTGTTCATCAATGTAGTGCTCGAAACGAACCACGCTTACTGTTTACAAACAATTATCAAAATGCTAAAAAGCATGTTCAAGAAAACGATATTGCGGCTAAAGATAGTACAGTGTTTGTTCAAAAGGACTTATCATGTCCTCAAAACGTCATGTTAGGACAGTTGTCAACGTCCAAGAAACCTTCAACACTGTCAAAATCAACTCAGACTATAAATAAAGTGGTATTGCAAGAGGATCAAAAAGGACTATATAGTAACAGTGATGATGGTCATGATGATAATGGTGATCATGATAATGATAATGACGATGATGATAATGATCATGATAATGGTAATGCTTTGTTTACACCTAAAAATCCATTTGTTAACTTTGTATACTGGCACAATCCCAATAAGCTCGTCCAGCGGCTACAGTTGTTGCATGCCTCACGTCAATCTGGCCATACTGGTCACGATTGGGAAATCAAAGAAATTGAACAAGAGCTTCGTCGTGCTGAAATTATTGTGTAATGGGTCTACCACTTTGCGACCACTTTCACCCCAACTCTTGTTTCTAATATTTGCTTATTTGCTTTCACTTTTACCTGAACTCTTTGGATCCATATTTGCTCTCACATTAAACTAGTATTCTTATTACCAAGTTGACTTTACTAGAGCTTAGTCTATGCTCGACAGTTGATATGGAAGTATCAGTGACTAGGTATGGTAAGCCTTACGCATACTATAAAGGATATTCATATATTGTGAAACGAACCAATAAAAATGGAACTGTTATTTGGCGTTGTTCAAAGCAACGTTCCAAACATTGTCGTAGTGACCTAAAAAGTAAAAATAGTGAGGTTTTAAGTGTCAGTGATCATCAATGTAGTGTACCGCATGAAACACAGTTGCCGTCGACAAAAAATCAAGAAAACCATATTGCTACTCAAAATAGTGCATTGTTTAATGATCAACGTTTAACCTCTGTTCTCAAAGTTATTTTTAATCCATCTTCCACGTCGCAAGAGCCATCAACATCACAAACTATGCAAGAGGTAGTGTTGTTGTTGTCGTTTTAAAGAGTGGAACAACTAGGTCATCTGCTGTTGATCTGCAAGGGGATCAAAGTGACTAAATAGTAATAACCATAAGGTTTTTATGTCAATACAACCATTGTGGCTTCCCCACTTTTCGAAAACAACATTGAATGGACATTGCTAGAAAATGATCTACAACAAGCCTTGTGTTTAAAACTATAACAGACTATTGTAAAGTGAGAAAGGCTTGTATTCAGTGTGCATTTATTGTCATAATCATGTATACTCTGCAATGTTAAATATATTAACTTTGTATAAAATAAAACAGCATTGTAACATCATTTTGCATTTATTTACAAACTTTATATACATTTTTTTTTGGTTTCATCATAATATTTTTAAAGACAACACTAAACACTAAAACATTACTATTCTATACACATATTTTCTTTCTTTTTCAGTATATTGTCATTACTTATATTTTCCATTATTATTTCACATTATTTATTTATTTAATTAAAACGAACCATGCACCTATTGTTTTTAAAACCTTCATAAATTAAGTGTACAGGTTGTACAGCATTATTGACTTCATCAAAAACACTCTCCGACATATCATTAAACCGTATAGGCAGAAATGTCTCAAAGTTTTCACATACACAAAGTACACGATCACCATATGCTGTTTTCAATTTCCGAATCTTGATAATGCGGAATGGAATATGCGTTGGCAATTCGCTGAGCTTCTTTGTCTCTAAGCCACATGATTGTCCCACAGCATTCAAAACATTCATTGTAGTAGTCTATAAACAAAACAAAAGCATATCTATTACACTCTAAAACAGCTTTAATAATATTGTGCAATTAGGGATTTTGCACTATGCATGGCGAATAAATTATACTAGTTATGCAAGAAATGCCCTAACTGTAGCAGATACTACTTTTCTGCATATAGCACAAGTGTTAAGTTCTAATGCACACTTGACACAGGCTATCATGTGTCCACAGGGTAAAAATACAACACCTAGTTCATCTTGATAACAAATTTTACATAATTGTTGGTCACACTTTTGTATCTGTTCGTAACACAAGTCTTTTCTTTCAGCCTTATGTATTTGCTCCGCGTGCTCTAACTCTAAAGGCACTTTTATGTCTTGTGCTGCAATCACTTTTTCTTTACGAATAGTGTTCACAAATTCCTGACCTTTAAGCAACACCATGTATTTACAGTTTGGTAACCAACGAGCGTGTTGTACAAAAGGGTCATCAGTCATTTGCCAATCCTTTAAAGCAAATCCACAATAAAAACATATTGTTTTATCCCCTTCACCAGTATAAAAAAATCCAGCTTCACTTAGCTGTTTGGTAAGGTGTTTTAATATTAATGGCCAAACATTTTTATAAGATTCGAAACGTTTTTCAACAGAGCTGTACTCTGGGTGTGCTAGTGCTTTAGTCTTGCAAACTCCCAATTTTTCAAAAGCACACGCCAATTCAACACTGTCTATGGCATATGGACCACATATATCGACACTACCGTTGGCTGGTAATACATCATTATTATTATTTATTTGTGATTCAGCAACGTAAGTAGCGGCCAAAGGCCTTGTGGTTCGGTAAAATGAATGCACGGGTAGGTTACCCACTTGCTTTCCAAGCATGTAAGGACAGTGAGGAGACCATCGCAAATGGTCTCTAAAGGGATCATCCCCTTCTTCCCAGTGTGAAAGTTCAATACGACAAAACACACAGCGCACCACATCTTCTCGGTTCAAGTAAAAAAAAACGGCTTTTGCAAGTTCATGCGTCGACAAAAAGCCTACAGGCCAGGATTCAAATGTTAACCATCGATCATGTTCTGATTTTAAATTCAACCCACGTGGTAAACCAACTTGCTCACTTGTTGTATTTGGTACCAACGCCATGTGTTATAATAAAACTTTTTCTTATTGTAAGTTATTAACATTGCACAGAGTACTTTAAAGCATAATGCATGCTTGTTCACTGTCTGTTCATTACGTTAATGGCACATGACGACACCTAAAAGCAAACAAAATAACCCATCACTCAATCAATCAATCAATCAATCAATACTTGTAAATAAAACGTTAACGTTAATTGGCATTAATATATCAAAACACCATTAAAAATAAACTGTATGTTGGCACTAACAGTAACCCATGTACTTATTTTCTTTTTTATAAAGCTACAGTCATTTACATTCCCCCACCCTCCCTTTAACCAATATATAAACAAAAATGAATGTCATGTCATTTTGTTCACATTATCATGTTCAAACCTGTGGATATTCGTTGAGTCCATAGGGAACCACCCATAAATTAAATTTATTATTTTTATTTTTAGAAAATCCAACATGGCCTTGTACTTTTCCCAGTCAACAACAACATAGCCATTAATCAAGAAAGCAATCATTGTCCCAGTCATGTACAGGTAATGATTTTTTTTGTCTACGAGTTTTCAGTAGTGGTAAAATGGAATAGCATTTTTAAGTTGGACTTACCTGAGTTTTAAACAGTTCACTCTTTGGCAGTGGTTTCGCTTTAGTGCGTTTCTGTTTTTTTTCAGCGACTGCTACGGCGGTAAGGCTATTCTTTCCAAGTTTCTAAAAATAAATAAAATAAACCGCTATAAATACCTAAATTCAGGTTAATACATACATTTCATAAAATAAAACATAAAACAAAAAATGAAACAAGTTAGTTTAAAAAAATCATCTCACCTTTACTTGCAGTGACTTGTTACTCTTCCCTTCTAGTGGGCTCAAAAGTGCAATGGTTTCTTCTCCCTCAGACATGTAAGGTATGCCGGTTATCTGCAAACAAATAAATAAAATCATTAATTACTTAATCAATAAATAATTGCTTGTAAATATACATATATATTAATCAATAAATGTATAGATGAATAAGTATATAAATAAATACCTACCCCACAACACGGTTAAGTATTTTCCACCAACACCAAAACTGTTAAACAAGACCAGGGGTTTCATGCAACGCAGTGTGTTCAAAGGTAGTCCACCCAAGTGAGAGTGGAAATGATAACGACATGTCTTTATATATGCTACGTTGCATGTATAATCATTTTTTCCCACGCTTTGAACATTCTCTTATCGTGCACGTGGACAGATAACACCCAAGCGAACACCTGTGCCGGATCAAATTTCACCTGAACTTGCATTTTGTCACGTACAAAGCAAGACAGGATGTAACTTGTTAACAGTTATCGCGCACGTGGACAGATAACGTCCAAGGTGAACACCTGCGGTAGATCAAATTTCACATGGACTTGCATTTTGTCACGTACGAAGCAAGACAGGATGTCACTGGTTTAGCCTACATCTGGTTTCACACAAGTTCACATGCATTTCGCTCTTCCCTGCCACCACAATGGTCAGATTATTTCACCTTCAAGCGTCACCTGTTGTCAAGTCAGATCGGCGCCTTCCAATAAGCTCAAATGACATTCACCTCCTGCTCGTTTGCAAGTGTGTTTTCTGTACTCGCTTCGACCAACATAGAACCAAGTTCTCATCACCGTTTACACGTCAAAGGTAAAATATCAGAAAAACGCACCCTCGCTCTGTCATACACCGACCCGCCGAAATAGCGATTGTTCTATTAAGCATGGTCCTTGTGGTTAGCGACAGGTTCGTTGAAAAACACACGCACACACCCAGCCGTATCGACTCTCTCAACCACCACGCTTTATAAACATTATAAACAAGTAAAGAAAAAGAAAACGTTTTCTCAACATGTATGGCGTTAGGCCCTTTGTGAATTTTTTTTTTGGAAAAAAAAAATCTACCACATTTGAAAGGGGGCGTTGGCCCGAGTGCTAGGACACCTCGTACATGTCTCTAGCGTTATTGGTTCGTGAGATATCGGCAAAAATTACAAAAAACACATGTTTACCCCAAAATCGAGTTTCCAATTTTTTTTTAAAATATAACGAGTGGTCCACAGCAAAGAGGACGTCACCCCGAGTTCTTGGACCCGTCGTACATGCCTCTAACGTTATTGGTTCACGAGATATCGGCAAAATCACAAAAACACGTGTTTACCCCAAAATCGAGTTTCCAATTTTATTAAAAATTATAACGAGTGGTCCATAGCAGAGAGGACGTCACCCCGAGTCCTTGGACCTGTCGAACATGCCTCTAGCATGATTGGTTCGCGAGATATAGCAAAAAGTCTAAAATCACGTTTTTACCCCAAAAAGACTGTGTTTCCAGATTTTCACCTTTTCGACACCGACATTCCCGTAAAGAGCACGACGAGACGAAAAAAACGAATCCAAGCACGCCCTCCTAGCATGGCTCCTTCCATTCCAAGGTCGCAGGGGCTCACAACTTCCTAAGTGAGGCAGCTCTGTCCTTACCACACTACTACCAAAACACAAATTTTTGCTCTAGCGACTTGAAATTTATTTTGGGGGTAGAGCGCATAGGGACCTTTCATTTATGTCAAATAAACGTTTTTGTAGAGTTCCCAGTTTCCAAAATATGGGATTTTCAAAATTCGAGTGTTTTCAAAAAAACATAAAAGTAAAAAAAGTTTTATTACAAAAAATAAAGGTCATAAAGACCATTCGTTTGAGCCATGGCACAACGTTCTATCATCTTTGGTTTTCAAACTATCACCAACTTTTGAAAACAAAAATTTTCAAAAAAAATTCAAAAATATAACGAGTAGTCCACAGCAAAGAGAACGTCAGCCCGAGTTTAATGACACGTCATTTGTTAAAATCCGACCATGGGTTCACGAGATATTGGCTTGGACTCACGCGGCGGCCATGTTGGTTTGTTGGGCACAGGAGTGTCAAGTGGGGCAGAAGCACCACCACTCCACTACTCATTAAAAAATCAGTTTGATTGCTATAATAGATTCGTAGATATTCAGAGCCGTCTAAATATATCGGATGGTAGCCATGTTAGATTGTTAAATGTAGGCTATAGGCCATAGAATCATGTACCATTAAAGGAAAATTATTGCGGAGGTTCATTATTCAAACTTTCACATCGATCGCATGATTACGACACAAGAAATAAAAACTTAATTTTAAAATTCGCACAGCCGCCTTTTTGAGGTTAAGTAAACAATTGAACTAAATTAGATATCAGCGTATTACAATGTGCATAAACATTTCCTGTGCCAGATTTCATTGCGGTTGGAACATTAAATCGCGACAAAGATCTATTTAAAATTTTCAAATTCGCTTCGCTGCCATGTTCGTTTTGTAGTTAACCGGTTTTTGAAAGTCTTATAGAGGAACTTCCAGTAGTGCCCTTTATATCTGTACAAAATTTCAGAGTGATAATGCTAATAGTTTCAGAGATATATAATGCCGGTTATATATTTCGCACATCCGCCATCTTGTGGTTATGTAAACAATTGAACCAAGTTAGATGTCGGTGCATTACAATGTGTATGAAAATATACTCTACCAAGTTTTATTGCGTTTGGTTGGTTAAATCGCGAGAAACGTCTATTTAAATGTCGCAAATTCGCGTGGCCGCCACGTTGGTTTTGTAGTTACCAGTTTTTCAAAAGTCACATAGGTGAACTTCTAGTAGTTCCCTTTATCACCCTAATAATTTCCAGGGTGATATTGGGAATAGTTTCGGAGATATTGAATGCTGGTGAAATATTTCGCACAGCCGCCATGTTGGATTGGTGAGAAGTAACAAAATTTGAAGGGCACGTTCGGTGTCGTCCGGAATAGTGCTATGAACTAACTGAGTTTCATTGAAATCGCTCCTCACACACACACGCACACACACACGGACGAAAGGTGATCTCATAAGCCTATTTTTTTTTTCAAAATTGAAAATAGGCTAATAACATAGCCTACCTTCCTTAATAGGCACAATACCGAAAACCATTTAACCCTTTATATTTCAAAACTATTTTTAGCCTACTTTTCACATTTTGCAAAAATGAGGAAAAAGTAGACTTATGAGATCGGGCAAATGTCCTTCTGTCTGTCAGTCTGTCCTTCTGTCTGTCTGTCTGTCTGACTGGCTGTGTGTGTGTCCCCCCCTATCAACTCCTAAACGGCTGCAGCAATCGAAACAAAATTTGGTAGGAGTAAAGATCTATACCTGAATAGCCTACGGCCATATTTGAAAATGATGTCAGTGCTACCAACTGCTGAAAAATCGCAATTGAAACTTGAGTTCTATGTTGGATATCTTGGAAGGTATGAATGGGAGCTATTTCAAAATTGGCACACGTATAGATAATAATATTGCAGTTTAATTTCCAGGAGGCCATACATGGCAGTGTTGCCAAAATAATTATAAGCCTGCTGATAGGTCCAAATTTTAAATGCATATAACTTCTACACTATCAATTGGATTTGAACCAAATTTCGTATGTGCTATGTGTACATAAACAGATATGACTGAGCGTATTCTTAAGAGCCACCAGGGTTTGCCAACTGTTAATAAATGCTCTCAATTTATTTTATTCAAATACCCATGTATCAGAAAGTATGCAAGCCGACAGTTTTAAACTATGCACACGTATTGTACCTGACATTCTATATTAATTTGGAGTATCTTATATACGTCAGTGCTACCAACATGATTCTAAGCCTGCTGAGAGGTCCTACTTTAAATACATGTAACTTCTATACTAACATTTGGATTTCAACCAAATTTCGTGTGTGCTATGTGTTCATGGCAGATATGACTATGCCGATTCTTAAGAGTAACCAGGGCTGCCAACTGTTAATAAATACCGTCTATATTTTTTACCCTAATATCAATATATCAGAAAGTATGCAAGTCAATAGCTCTAAACTGTGCACACGTATAGTACCTGGCATTCTAGATTAATTTGGAGTATCTAATATAGGCCTACGCCAGTGCTGTGAACATAATTCTAAGCTTGCTGATAGGTCCAATTTTAAAATACATGTTACTTCTATACTAACAAATGGATTTCATCCAAAGTTGGCACAACACGAGATCATCATATTTCAGATTATTTCTGATCAACACATGCATGACATTGTTGCCAACATGATTTTACGCTTGCTGATATATCCAAGGTCTAACTGCACGTAACGTGCATGCTATCCATTGGACTTCAACCAAATTTTGTATTCTGTACCTTAAGAGATGCAACTAGCAATAGCCTATATTCAGTCACCAGGGCTGCTAACTGTACTGCTCTATTAGGCTGCATTATACCAGGTATATTTCGAACTAATTAGAAATTTCGATATTACCAACTTAATTTCGTCATTATCTAGATAGGTCTATATAGATTGGCTAGAATCTTAAATTTCAAGAAAAGTAGGCTCTTTAGTTCGTCACGGAACTTCTTGTTTATTTTCATGTTTGTTAGCATTTTAATTTATTTGAATTATTATAATTATTAATAATCCACGAACCTACGATGTTGTCGTAGGAAGGCGGAGAGGTGATACTCCAACGTGGCGCGTCCCAGGTGGCGGATAGGGGGTCCTCACCATTTTTTCTGGCGGACTTGAGCGAAATAAAATAGATCTGGCGGACCAAACACACTCCTATTTCTCATCAATCATCCTATCATATTCCATTCATCACCTTTCCAGGTCACATCTTGAATTGTAATCCCTGACTACGGTCAGATCATGGGTCCTAGACCAGACAATCAACTCAAGTATGAACAGTCTTCTAATGAACTCTTCCACCGCAAGGCACCATTCGGATACGGTGGGGTGTCGCGTAGAAGAGTCAGGTGACTCGGAGCGCCTGAAAACCCGAAAGTACAAATACAAACTCAAAATTAACAAACATAGGGAATTTTCATTCTTTGCAACATTATACATAAATTCGTTAATTAAAATTGGAAAACTTAAGCATTTAACCGATATATTGGACCAACAAAACATCTTAATAACAGCACTTCAAGAACTTAGAAACACAGATCAAGACCCCATTGAATCTGGAGGATACCGTCTCTACAAGGGACCTCCAGGACCACGAGTTATGAAAAATGTCCCCCAATTTTGTATGGTATTATTAGTACATACCAGTATTATTGATTCAGTGGAAGACTTTTCGTCGAACTCATCAAGGTTAGAAACTTTAACAATTAGGACAGGAAACAAAATATACTCTTTGATAAACGTTCATGCCCCAACTAATGTCAAGAATGTAGAAAAAATTAGAGGTGAAATGGACAAGTTTTGGGAAGAACTTGCCTTACTAATATCAAACGTTCCTGACACTCATGCTAAAATCTTGCTTGGGGATTTTAATGCAAAAATTGGTCAAGAAAGAAAATTTCGTCCAATAGTAGGTAAGTGGCCAATTCACAAATTCACTAACAAGAATGGTCAAAGATTAATTACCCGTTATGAAGAACATGGCCTACGTCTCGAAACTACTACTGTAGATGTAATCGAAGACCACACAAACTTATGGCCTGGAAATGCCCTAATAGTGCACTAGGGGAATTCCAGATAGACCATGTTGCAATGGATAAAAAGAAATATATAACGTTAAGGTACTACGTGGGGTCGATGTTGACTCTGATCATTATACAGGGTGTATTTGATATGATGGAAGTCCTTTACACTGCTGATAGAAGATACTATTCTAAGCAAATATCTTCATGAAATTAAGTCGTATCTTAATTAGTGTAGGTGGAATTAAATCACAAAAATCGTCGGTCAATGTCTTGGAAAAGAGCTTAGGCTGCGATCCCCTCAGCAGCACAGCTGACCTCTCCCCGTCGCCCTCCCCTTCTGCGCCGAGGAATGTTGACAAGCGTCTGAAGTCGAGTGACCTACACGCCTTGTCTACCAATGGCATTTAAATACACAAACCGAGCCTATGAATAGCTGATTCACACCTTCATGGGGAGTGTCTACATGACTAGTGATGGTGGATCTGTTTAGGATTTTGCCAGCCTCATGGCCTGTGCATAGAAAATGGAAATCCTAAAGATTTGTTAAATTAATTTTAGGAACTGTTGGTATATCTTTGTGTGAAGACAGTGCAACAACTGTAATATAAATATAATTAGTCTATTATTATTATTATTATTATTATTATTATTATAACTATTATTATAGTAGGCTACTACTAGACTTACTAATAATAGTATTAATAGACTTTTAGACACACTGACTTCTTTTATGTTTTTTTTGTTGGTATGTCAAGTTGCCGGACTTTTATGTACGCAGGATTTCTTGTATGTGCCATGAAATCCATGGACATGATCGTATTAGATCACATTTATTTACTACATGACTGAACGTAGATCGCACCCTCGGGAAGGTTAGCACTCTACCACCAGAACTACACATATGACTCTTATTATTATTATTATTATTATTATTATTATTATTAGACTATTATTAATATTATTATTATTAGCCTATTATTATTATTATTATTATTATTATTATTATTATTATTATTATATTTAATACCACAGAATAATAACAATGTATTTGAATTTTATTTTCATTTTCGTGTATTTTCATATGTATGTACCATGGGTTTCCACTTCTACCCCAGGAAAATGCCGGGATTGTTCCTAACTTAAGGCCACGGCCGCCTTCTTCTCAATAACCATAACCGCTGGAAGTGCAGCCCATGAAGGGCCTAGGCCTACCAAGCGACCGCTGTCCAGCCATTTGGCCTGCAGATATTAGGGTGACGCGTGGTCAGTGCATCGGGTCCCCTCGGCCATTAATCTTGATTTTCCTGACTCGGACACTGCCTCACTGTCAGACAGCTAGTCAATTGCCCACACGAGGTTTAGTGCACCGCGTTCCAGCCCTCACGTCAGTTTCTAATATCCCTGATGGAGCCGGGAATCGAACCCAGGGCCTCCGGGTGAGAGGCAAGTTGCACTGCCCCAACACCACAGGGCCGGCGCCTTCTTCCGAATCCTCACCTGAATTACAAATACCCACATTACTACAGAAACCACAAAAACACAGGTTATCACACACATTCTACCCACACTCAGCTACATGGGGCTAAATTACCAAAATCGCCAAGCCTCTCAAACAAACATCAAGTATTTTACTTCCGTCTTTAATGCCTAGTTCTGAACAGACTACGGGATGTCGGAATTTTGTCACACTCTATTTCATTATGTGAATGTTTTTGGTATTTTCAGAAACTAGTCAACAGAAGGTCCGACACGGATGCCAATGATACACCAGGGCTGAGTATCGAAATTATTTTATACATGAATATCAATCAATGAATTCCACACTTACAAAGTAGGCTACACAATACTACCGGTCCTAACGTCCCAAGCCATTGCGTGCGTTGTCAACAACAACAACAAGAACAACGGCAATGCACATTTTCTTACGAGACGGTAGCGTTTATCCTCATAACAGCTGATAGCCTACCACCACTCAAGTCAACCGGTGAGGTCAATGCTCCGATTACGTAACAACTTCCCCTTCGCGCGTCGTAACACCTGGCTCCGCCTCGTTTCCCCCAGCCTGCCGCACCACTTTCTGCCTGATTAGTTTCTGAAATAACTAAAAACATTCACTTTTTAATGATTAATTATCAATTTCAAGATAGGTGACAAATTTTTTACCTAGGAAGCTTAGAATAGTCTCTTCTATCACCAGTGTAACGGACTTCCATCATATCAAATACACCCTGTATATCCATGATAAAGATCAAGTTAACTCCACGACGTAAACAATAATCGTCAAACTCGACCAAGCAAAGGTAATATGACCCTAGTTATTTAATAAATAATGTGTCCTATAAGGAAAAGTCTAAAACTCTCTTAAGTGACTAGCTAGAAACGATGGTTGACACACTGAAAACCGTTGCTGTCGAAATTGCCCCTATTAGGAAAAGGAAAAAGCATGCATGGTGGAATGTGGAATGTGATGCTGCAATTCGGAAAAGACATACAGCATGGCTCCATGATCAGCCAAAGAAGACCACACTATCGCGAGAAGAATTAACCATTGTTCGAAGGGAAACTGCCAAAGAAATTAGGAGAATTAAAAGAGATAATGAAAAAAAGTCCATACAAATTATTGATGATTCCTTTAAACAACACAAAACAAGGGACTATTACATGACATTTCGTCAATATCATTGTAAATACAGCCCTCCTACAATATTAATGAAAGATAAATCAGGTAAACTAGCCCACAATGATACTGATAATGCTAAAATTCTAGCAGATTATTTTAGAGAACTACTAAATGCTGATGAACGTAAGGAATATCTTGATTTTGAGCTTAATCCAAAAAATAAAACAAATTTACAAAACATTATTCCTCCTGACTTGACTGAAGTATGTGCAGCGATTAATTGGCTCAAAAATTATAGAGCAGCAGGAGAGAATTCATTGGTAGCAGCACTATGGAAATATGCAAATGAACAAACCATCTCCAACCTCTATAAACGCCTCATCGATGTATGGAATTCGGAACACGTACCAGAGGAATGGTGAATGGCTGTAATCCACCCAATTCATAAAAAGGGTGATAGATCAGACCCGAACAACTACCATGGGATTTCTTTGCTTGATGTAACATACAAGATTCTATCTTGAATTATCTTGACCAGAATTCAACAACAACTCGATCAAGAACTAGGAGAATATCAAGGAGGGTTCCGACCAGGTCGCAGCTGTCCGTATCAGATCATCAGTCTGAAATGGACAATGAAATATCAGAGAATGGGACAAAAGGGTTTGGTCATTAATTTTGTGGATTTTAAGAAAGCTTATGACAGTATCCATCGAGGGTCATTACTTAACATCCTTAGGGAATTTGGCTTACATCAAAAGCTTATCAACCTCATCGGCGTTACTTTGAATGATACTAAATCAAAGGTTAAATTTCGAGGAGCCTTGTCTGAACCATTTGATAATATAAAACTGAATTGCTTGGCTTTTGCGGATGACCTAGCACTGCTTGCAACCAGTATAGATGAGGCTAAACACAATATTGAAGAACTTGGGTCTATTGCAGCAAAAGTAGGACTTCAAATTTCATTTGAAAAGACTGAAATAATGGCATCCTTTGATGTGGAAACACAAGCTATTACATTGATTAACAATAAAGAAATTACAGTTGTACATAAATTAAAATATTTAGGGGAGATTATAACATGGAATTTGAATGAGAAAGCGTCAATCGAAAATAGATCAACAAAGTTAAGATTAGCGCAATATATTACTTGGGCTAGTTACAAAAAAAAACACTCTCCATAAATGCCAAATTACGACATTACGAATCAGTTATTAAACCGGAAGCAATATATGCTTGTGAAACACTTTTCAAGTTAAACACTCGATCAGTTACTGACACATTACAGAAGACAGAAGAATTCTCAGAACTACAGTATAATTAATAAAAAACATCTGGTGGATGGTCAATGGCGTCTATTACCAAATGAAGTGGTTTATAAAGAAACTGAGTCTATAGTCGATACTATGCGAAAAAGGCGAACTGCTTTTTTTGGTCATATCTCACGCTTGCCGGATACCAGACAATTAAAAGTATTATTTAATTATTTTTTCAAAAGTAAAACAAAGAACTCTTGGATTATGGAAATTCAAAATGATCTGGATGAACTCGGCTTGACAATGTCCCAAATTTCTAACAAAGATGAGAAGAATATCTTGAAAAACAAGAACATCCGACTTCCCTTAAAACCTTTACCCGCAAAACTTACACCATAAGCGATGCAGAGAGAGCGGCAAGGTCGACTAGAATAAAAATGTTTTGGGAAAAGATGAAAAATAAGAAGCTGAATCTTTAATATTTTTTTGAGACATGTATATACTTGTTTTGGTTAAGTGCTCCAATGAGGGCGTAACATATGTAAATAAATAAATAAATAAACACCTCCAGAGACCAGATGGATCCCTGTGTCTCAATGACAGCGATTGTACTAAGACCCTAGCTAACTACTTCAAAGGACTCTTAAATGCAGATGAACCTTTTGAGTGTCTCCAAGTTACAGAACCAGCTAACCCTAATACTGAGTATATCGCTCCTCCAACCTATGAAGAAGTCAGAGGTATAATTAAACTACACAAGAATAATAAAGCTTCTGGGGAAGACGGGATAGTAGCAGAAATGCTAAAACATGCCGGAGAATACACCTTCAGGAGCATACATAAAGTAATTCTGGACATATGGACTAGTGAGAGGCTCCCAGATGATTGGACGTCAGCCATTATCCATCCAATCCACAAGAAGGGAAGCAAAACAGATCCCAGTAACTACAGAGGAATATCACTCATTGCTGTTACCTATAAGATATTTTCCAAGATTCTGGAACGCCATGTAACGAGACAGCTGGATAAAGAGTTAGGAGAATATCAAGCAGGGTTCAGAGCATCGAGGTCCTGTACTGAGCAAATACACAATCTGAAGACCATCCTTCAATACAGCAAGTCAAGAGCCAGACAATGGGTAGCTATATTTGTCGACTTCCAGAAAGCATACGACTCAGTGGACAGAATTACTCTTTTTAACACCAAGAGAGAACTAGGACTCAACGACAAGATCAATAGGCTGGTGCAAGCCACCCTGCACAACACCACTGCCAGAGTCAAGTTTAGAGGACAGCTCTCGGAGAGTTTCACCATTAAAACAGGGGTGAGACAAGGAGACGGCACCTCATGCATATTATTTAATTGTGTTCTGGAAAAGATCATTAAAGAGTGGACGAGAATCCTACCAGAGAATACTGGATTACGGATGGGGATTAAAGCTGACAACCTAAGGATCCCATGCCTAGCCTTTGCAGACGATCTGACTTTATTGGCAAATGACATACAGGAGGCTACTACTCAGCTCCAAACACTGCACTCAATAGCGGCTAAAACGGGTCTTTTGATTAACATAGGAAAGACCGAGTTTGTTACTAACATCAAGGATGCCCCTAGAATGATGAGAGTCAGTGATAACACCTACATCAAGAGAGTCAAAAGTGTAAAATACCTTGGGGAATGGTTTTCAGAGAACCTCAGCGAAACAGTGGCTCTTGAACACTGGAGACTCAAACTAGATAAGGCTTACCATGCCTGTAGAAAACTATATGCATCAAAAAATTTGTCGATGAATGTTAAACTAAGACACTACAATGCAGTAGTCAGACCTTCAGTCCTCTATGCAGCAGAGTGTCTATGTCTAACTAAGAAGACCCCATTAAGAGCCCTCGAGGTACAAGAAAGAAAATTCCTGAGACGGATAGTAGGACCAAGAATTCTACCAGATGGAAGCCGATGGTATCAACCAAATCGTGAGCTATATAAACACCAAGAAAATCTCATAGATGCCATCAGAAGAAGGCGACTGGCTTTTTACGGACATCTATTCAGAATGGACTCAAACAGGTTATCTCATAGGATCTTCAAGGCTGCTAACAAGGGCAAAGCTACTGGATTCTTGTGGAAGAAGCAGATGGAAAAGGATCTTTCGGAAATCCATATAAATGAAAATGACATAGCCGACCGGAGTAACTATCATACAGCTCTTAAAATTAAATCCTTCATAACATCCCTCACAGAAGTTACCCACAGACCAAAAGACGAGACTAGGAAATGGTCTGAGGAACGTAAGATTCAATTTAGCCGGAAAATGAAGGACTACTGGGCCATCAGAAAAGCTCGAAGTACCAACATGAAAGCAGCTGCCAAACCCACCACTAAGAACACCAATCGTGGCAAGCCTGACGATGACATCAAGAAACAGCTAAAACACAAGCACCGTGGTCCATAGATGGCCCTAACGAAATAAAAATATTTTTTTTTAAATTAATAATGTTACTTTTTCGTTTCTATAATTTTTATGTTTATTTATTTTTAATTTTTATTTTCAATTTATATTCTTATAGATTTAATTTTAATATTTTTCTATTGAATTAATTAATTAACCAACTTCCAATTTATTTTAAAATTATTTTCATAATTTTTTATAGTTATGTTTACTATTTTAATTATTATGTATTTTTATAATGTAATTTTATTTTTATTATTTTTATTTCTATACTAGCTGTACCCAGCATGCGTTGCAATGCATTTCAAAGAAAGTGTTGGCAATGGTACTTTGTTGGTTGAACTGATTTTGGCTTCACAATATTTGTTTCTTCTTGCGTTAACCACCTCTAAACTATTATAAAATTGATTTACTATCTCAGAAACTTTCATGGGAGCGTGCTCAACAACTCACCAAAGTTTCATCGCAATGAAATGAATGGTATATGAACGCATACGGGACTTGGTTGAAACGCATCGCGCGTCTTCGCTTATTTGTTGAATCTACTCGTGCGCTGCCTATTTTAAGTGGATTTACTACGCCAAAATATTTCCCTGAAGTGTACACAACATCTCACCCAAGTTTCATCGCAATGGGATGAATGGTATATGAACGCATGTGGGTCTTTTTTGAAATGAATCGCACGCCATTTTATTAAAGCTACTAGCGCGCTATCTAACGTAAAATGGATTAACTATGCCTATAACCATCCCGGAAGTGTGCTAAACAACCCACCAAAATTTGGTCGCAATCAGATGAATTGTTAGCTATATGAACGCATCGCCAACACTCATTTGCTTAAACTACTCACGCGCTCTCTATTGTAAATTGGATTAAATATGCCTATCACCATCCCGGAAGTGTTCACAACAACTCGCCAAATTTTGATCACAATGGGATGAATGGTTTCTGAACGCATAAAAGACGAACAGACGAGCATCCTTTATATATATACAGGGTGTATTTGATATGATGGAAGTCCTTTACACTGGTGATAGAAGATGGTATTCTAAGCAAATATCTTCATGAAATTCAGTCGGATTTTAATTAGTGTAGGTGGAATTAAATCACAAAAAATCGTCGGTCAATGTCTTGGAAACGGGCTTACACTTCGTTCCCCTCAGCAGTACAGCTGACTTCTCCCCATCGCCCTCCCCTCCATCGCTAAGGAATGTTGACAAGAGTCTGGAGTTGAGTGACCTCCTCGTCTTGTCTGCCAATGGCATTGAAATACACAAACCGAGCCTATGAACAGCTGTTTCACACCTTCATGGGGAGTGGCTGCATGACTAGTGATGGTGGATCTGGCTAGGATTTTGCCAGCCTCATGGACTATGCATAGAAAATAGAAATCTTAAAGATTTGGTCTATCTTTGTGTGAAGTTAGTGCAACAACTGTAATAAAAATATTAATAATACTATTATTATTATACCAGGCTACTACTGCTGTACTAATAATAGTAATAATAGAATTTTAGACACACTAACTTCTACGGGGCTACCTGACCACGTTGTCGCAGCCCTTAAACTATGGAACCAACCTAAGTTCCTTTATGTTTTTTATTTGGTATGTCGATTTGCCAGACTTTTATTTTTAGCAATCTAACACCAGAGCTACACATGCTGACTTTTCTTCTTATTATTATTATTAGACTATTATTATTATCATCATCATCATGTTCATGGGGTGCTAGTATTGAGGCAGCTTACCATCAACGGCCGATATGCAAGTCGGGGCGTGATGGCGCAGCGGTCCAGCTGTTGGCGTCTCACCAGTCCAGTAGCTCACGATCACGAAATTTACGGTCATGTAAAAACACAAGCTTCCTTACTTCCCACCATCTGCAGCCACATGATGATTTCCCGTGACATCCCACGAGCCCAAAGTTGGAATGCCTACCGCCGCGGTGTAGGCATGCGCATTTAATCGTACACCACGATCGCAGCAAGTCCGGTAATTGAAGGTCCATACTCAGCACCGACAGTGGCTATCCTGAGTTTGGATTTCCCTGGATTCTTCCACGCGCTTTCCTAGCACATGCCGGGATAGTATGGTACTTGGAGTCCCGGAGCACCAACCTCATTCACGACCCTAATAACTACAGCTACACATACTACTACAGTCACCACAGAAACTCAGTTTATCAGACAAATCCAACACTCACCCAACTGCACGGGGCTGATAAAAATGTCCCAAGCCCCTAAAATGAATTAACAACAACCATCACAACAAGCTTTCAAGTCTCTTCCATCATCATTGTTACCAAACATATTTATTTACTGAACGTCCTAAACAATTGGAACCCTACTTAAAAGATATAGATATAGTCTCTTATAATGTGTGTAATAATAATAATAAGAATATGTTGTTGGACACACTACTTTTATTTTTGGCGGGTATGTCGAGATTCCGGAATGTTGTGCTCACAGAATTTCATGTACGTGCCATTACATCCATCGGCATAATTCTGTCGTATTTCCTCACCTTCATGTATTACATGACTCAGACTAGATCGAACCCTCGAGAAGGATAGCACTCTAATACCTGAGCTCAAAGCCTCACTATCATTTAATTATTATTATTGTTTTATACAGTACATATAACACATTGCTGGTACATCACAACATAACTATACGGGCTTCAGGGAACCAAACTATTGCTACTGAAACAGCCACTTCTAAGCTGGAAAGTCGAAATCGCTACCCATTAATTTCCAGACGATTCGGGTTGTTGAGAGAACTACTGCCTTCTGCATTAGTTTGTCAATTTGAGTATCCAGAACCAGTTCTTTAAGGTCTTGGAGCAAGGAATTTAGGATCACGCCCGTATTTGAGACAATGATAGGTATGGTCTTTACCCGTTCTAAATGCTATTGCCTTTTGATAGGGCCAACCAACTCGCTATATTTGCTTTAATGTTATTATTATTATTATTAAAATAATAAATAACCCCTGGCACTACAGCCCGTGAAGGGCCAAGGCCTACCAAGCGACCGCTACCCAGCCATTTGGCCTGCAGATATTGGGGTAACGCGTGATCAGCGCATCGGGTCCCTTCGGCCGTTAATCTTGGTTTTCGTGATCGGGGCACTGCCTCACTGTCCGACAGCTACTCAATTGTCCTCACTAGGCTGAGTGCACCCCGTTCCAGCCCTCACGTCAGTTTCTAAAATCCCTGACGGAGCCGGGAATCAAACCCGGGGCCTCCGGGAGAGAAGCAGGCGCGCTACCCCAACACCACAAGGCTGGCTATTATTATTATTATTACTATGTACATGTGGTACCATACTAGTATTAAATCTTGAAAGTAGTTTTCCATGGTTTCCCACTTCTACCCCAGACAAAGTCCACGGCCGCCTCCTTCCCAATCCTCACCTGAATTACAAACACCCACATAACTAAAGAAACCACAAAAACACAGGTTATCAGACAAATTCTTCCCACACCCAACCACATGGGGCTAAATGACCAAAATCGCCAAGCCTCTCAAACAAAACATCAAGTGTATTCCTTTCGTCTTAAATGCTAGTTCTGAACAGAATACGGGATGTCGGAATTTTGTCACCCTGTATTTCATTAAAGTGCCGGACGGCAATGACACTTACAAAGTAGGCTACACAATACTACCGGTCATAACGTCCCGAGACATTGCGTGCAATTTCAACAACAACAACAACAACAGCAACAACAACAACAATACAAATGTTCTTACAAGATGGGTATCGCTCGCTTTCCTCGTAACAGCTGATACCTCCCCTCAACTAGTAAGGTCAACGCTCCGATTACGTAACAACTTCTCCTCCGTGCATCGCTCCACCTCGCCCCGCCCCGTTTACCCCAGCCTGCTGCCTCACCTTCTGTTTGAAGAATTTCGGAAAAGCCTAAAAACATTGACTTTTTAATGATAAATTTTCAATTTAAAGATAGGTGACAAATTTTTTACCCAGGAAGCTTAAAATTGTCTCTTCTATCACCAGTGTAAAGGACTTCCATTATATCAATTACACCCTGTATATATATATATATATATACAGGGTGTATTTGATATGATGGAAGTCCTTTACACTGGTGATAGAAGATGGTATTCTAAGCAAATATCTTCATGAAATTAAGTCGGATCTTAATTAGTGTAGGTGGAATTAAATCACAAAAATCGTCGGTCAATGTCTTGGAAACGGTCTTTCACTTCGTTCCCCTCAGCAGCAGAGCTGACTTCTCCCCGTCACCCTCCCCTCCTACGCTGAGGAATGTTGACCAGAGTCTGCAGTTGAGTGACCTCCTCGCCTGGTCTGCCAATGACATTGAAATACACATACCGAGCCTATGAACAGCTGATTCACACCTTCATGGGGAGTGGCTACATGACTAGTGATGGTGGATCTGGCTAGGATTTTGCCAGCTTCATGAACTATGCATAGAAAATAGAAATCCTAAAGATTTGGTAAATTCATTTAAGGAACTGTTGGTCTATCTTTGTGTGAAGGTAGTGCAACAACTGTAATAAACATATTAATAATACTAATAACAGGCTTTTAGACACACTAACTTCTTTTATGTTTCTTTTTGGTATGTCGAGTTGCCAGACTTTAATGTACGTAGGATTTCTTGTATGTGCCATAAAATCCATGGAGATGATCGTATTAGATCCCATTCATTTACTACATGACTGAACGTAGATCGCACCCTCGGGAAGGTTAGCACTCTACCACCAGAACTACACATGCTGACTCTTATTATTATTATTATTAGACTATTATTATTATTATTATTATTATTAGACTATTATTATTATTACTATAACACTGTATTATAACAATGTATTTGTATTTTATTTTCATTTTCGTGTATTTTCATATGTATTTACATTGTTGATGGACCAATAAATCAACCCTCCCCCCCCCCTCTCCAGTTAATGGCCACCCGAGGGCTGGAGATGGGATGGGACAGTTCACAATATGAACATGTGGTACCGTACTAGTATTAAATCTTGGAAGTAGTTTTCCATGGGTTCCCACTTCTACCCCAGGCAAATGCCGGGATTGTTCCTTACTTAAGGCCACGGCCGCCTTCTTCTCAATAATCATAACCGCTGGCAGTGCAGCCCATGAAGGGCCTAGGCTTACCATGCGACCGCTGTCCAGCCATTTGGCCTGCAGATATTAGGGTGACGCGTGGTCAGTGCATCGGGTCCCCTCGGCCAATAATCTTGATTTTCCTGACTCGGGCACTACCTCACTGTCAGACAGATACTCAATTGCCCTCACGAGGCTTAGTACATTGCGTTCCAGCCCTCACGTCAGTTTCTAATATCCCTGATGGAGCCAGGAATCGAACCCAGGGCCTCCAGGTGAGAGGCAGTTGCACTGCCCCAACACCACAGGGCCGGCGCCTTCTTCCGAATCCTCACCTGAATTACAAATACCCACATTAAGTTACTACAGAAACCACAAAACACAGGTTATCACACAAATTCTACCCACACCCAGCTACATGGGGCTAAATGACCAAAATCGCCAAGCCTCTCAAACAAAACATCAAGTATTTTACTTCCGTCCTAAATGCCTAGTTCTGAACAGACTACGGGATGTCGGAATTTCGTCACACTGCATTTCATTAAGTGAATGTTTTTAGTACTTTTAGGAACTAGTCAACAGAAGGTCCGACACGGACGCCAATGATACATCAGGGCTGAGTATCGAAATTATTTTATACATGAACATCAATCAATGAATTCCACACTTACAAAGTAGGCTACACAATACTACCGGTCCTAACGTCCCAAGCCATTGCGTGCGTTGTCAACAACAACAACAAGAACAACGGCAATGCACATTTTCTTAGGAGACGGTAGCGCTTATCCTCATAACAGCTGATAGCCTACCACCCCTCAAGTCAACCGGTAAGGTCAATGCTCCGATTACGTAACAACTTCCCCTTCGCGCGTCGTCTCTCCTGGCTCCGCCTCGTTTACCCCAGCCTGCCGCTCCACTTTCTGCCTGATTAGTTTCTGAAATAACTAAAAACATTGACTTTTTAATGATTAATTATCAATTTCAAGATAGGTGACAAATTTTTTACCTAGAAAGCTTAGAATAGTCTCTTCTATCACCAGTGTAACGGACTTCCATCATATCAAATACACCCTGTATATATATATATATATATATATATATATATACAGTATATAAGATTGTAATTTTATTTTTAGCCTATTTTCAATTTTGAAAAAATAGGCTTATGAGATCACCTTTTGTCCGTGTGTGTGTGCGTGTGTGTGTGTGTGTGTGTGTGTGATTCGTGTGTGTGTCCCCCCCTAATAAAATCTAAACGGCTGGAGCGGTTTCAATGAAACTCAGTAAGTTCATAGCACTATTCCGGGCGAACTCGACCGTGCCCTTCAAATTTTGTTACGACTCACCAATCCAACATGGCGGCTGTGCGAAATATTTCACCAGCAATCAATATCTCCGAAACGATTACCGATATTACCCTGACATCATGTATGGTGATAAAGGGAACTACTATAAGTTCACTTATGTGATCTTTGAAAACCAGGTAACTACAAAACCAATATGGCGGCCAAGCGAAGTTGCGACTTTTAAATAGACGTTTCTCACGATTTATCCAACCAAACGCAATGAAACATGGTACAGTATATGTTTATATACATTGTAATGCACCGACAACTAACTTCGTTCATTTGTTTACATAACCACAAGATGGCGGATGTGCGAAATATTTCACCGCCATTCTGTATCTCTGAAACTATTAGCGGTATCTCCCTGAATTTTTGTACAGAGATAAAGGGCACTACTGGAAGTCCATTTATAGGACTTTAAAAAAACGGTTATATACAAAACAAACATGGCGGCCAAGCGAATGAGAAAATTTGAAATAAACCTTTCTCGTGATTTAATGCTCCAAACGCACTGAAATCTGGTAAGGAAATGTTTATGCACATTGTAATGCACTGGTATCTAATTTAGTTCAATTGTTTACATAACCTCAAGATGGCGGCTGTGCGAATTTTAAAATTAAGTTTTTATTTCTTGTGATGTAGTCATGCGATCGAAGTGAAAGTTTGAATAATGAATCTACCCAATAATTATCCTATAATGGTACATGACTCTATGGCCTATACATTTAACAATCCAACATGGCGACCATCCGAAATATTTAGACGGCTCTCAATATCTACGAATCTATTTTAGTAATCAAACTGAATTTTTTTTTGTTCATAGGGACTATGAACTCAAGTTCACTTATAGGCCTTTAAATAACCTGGTGATCACAAATCCAACATGGCGGCGACGCGAAGTATAAATAATCACATGGACGTTTATCGCAATTTAACCATCCGAGAGCAGTGAAACTTGGTACAGTAAATCCTTATACGAATGGTAATCCACTAGCATCTAATTTATTTCAATTGTTTCCATAACCTAAAGATGGCAGCTGTGCGAAATTTTAAAATCTCCTTGTAACTTCTAGTGTTTTAATTATGCGATTGAAGTTTGAATACTACACGTACACAATAATCTGCATGTAACAGTACATAACTCTAGGACCTACATATATAAAATACAACATGGCGACCATCCGAATTATTTAGTCGGTTCTCAATATCTACGAATCTATTACAGCAATCAAACTGAAATTGTGTATGTTGATAGTTGCAATAAGTGGGATATATGAAAATAGGCTGTATAGTTCTTCACGGAACTACTTGTTATTTCTGTATTTATATTTTATTTCTTCAGTTTAATTGTTAATGTTTTTAGTTTTTTTTAAATTTTATCCAACACATTACGTCAAGTAGATCCGTATATAATATTTGATTTTTAGAAATACTTGCACTTCGGCATGAAAATTCTCCGGAATTTGGCTCAAAGATTCAACTATCAGCATCTCTGAAAGCATAAACTGTCCTTATGACAGGTGGTTAATATAGAGACCACTATCCCATAAAGGATTAAAGAGGTCAATAGTCCTCTAAAAATTTTCCAAAATCTCTTGTCTGAAATAATTTTCTATTTGACTTACCCTTACGCCAAGAGCAAAATATTTTCGGAATTTATGATGATCTCGTAAGATGAACATGTGGAACTGTTAGAGGTATGCAACAATTGGCTAATTTATTGAATTCCAAATATTTGTCTTTGAAGCAAAAACATTAACCATAATTAATAATTTGCGGCTTTCGTGGCGAAGTCAGTAGCATGCTGAGCTTCTATGCCCAAGATGGCGGGTTCAAACCCGGCCGAAGTCGTCGGATTTTTCAAGAGCGTTAAAATCCTTCAGTATGCCTTCCTTAGGAAGGGGAAGTAAAGCCGGCGGTCCTATGTCATAGATTTATGGCATATAAAAGCACCTTCCACTAATTAAACTTGTGTGAAGCTAAATTGTATGTTAGATTTCGTTGAAACCCTCTATCGAAGTTCCAACGTTCACCGCTAGGTGTCAGTGACATCTGGTAGTGAAAATTGGAACTACTTGACATTGAACGGAACTGGTAGCTCACCCTATGGGTGTCTTCATTGAAGCAGCTACTGCCTCTGGCGAGCCGAACATGTCCTCGGACACTCCCGGCACTAAAAGCCATACGCTAAATAAATAAATAAATAAATAAATAAATAAATAAATAAGCGTTAAAACCTCTCAGTATGCCTTCATTCGGAGGGGAAGTCAAGCCGGCGGTCCCATGTCATAGTAGATTTATGGCATATAAATGTGTAGGTTATACGAATGTGGATCACAAAGTTAGTGGCACTAACGCGCTGCAGCAGCGCGCTGTGTGTCGCAAACGTGGGCACAGCGGAGAAAGGGACAGACACTGCCCACACATCTGTTAGGCAGCTCGCTGTGGTGTCTCGTCTTGTACGGTGTGAATAGCGGCCAAAATCAATGGCGCGTTGACTGGACGTTCACTCCAAATGTGACGTGCGTGTGACAATCCGATTCCTATGAGCCAAAAGATGGAATTGCACGAACATTCATCGTGAAATTAGTGCTGTGTATGGGGAGCGGGCCATTTCCCGGCAAGGGATCGTAAAGTGATGTCAGCAATTCGAAGCCGGACGCACGGATATCGCGAGGGCAGACCCGGAACGTCCAGGACCCGTGCAAATGTCAACAGTGTGAATGCGATCATTAGACAGAACGATGTTCGACATTCCCAGACCGATGAGGAGGTGAAGGCCGCTGTCTCCGTGTGGTTGCAGAACACTGGAGGAACTTTCTTTGCATCCGGCATCGACAAGCTGGTTGTGCGTTCGCAGAAATGTTTGGAGTCTCTTGGAAACTATGTGGAAAAGTGACGTTACATTGTATGTCGTTATAGGCATGTTGCTGTTGTATAGGTGGTGTAATAAATGGCCATAACTGGGAAGTGCAACTTATTTTTTGATCTGCCCTCGTATTTGGCTGATTAGGAAACGCTCTATCAAGTTCCAACGTCCGCCGCTAGAGTAACTAACAGTGGCATCTGGTTACCAAAATTGGAACTACTTGTAATTGAACTTGTTGGGAGCCCTCAGGCGTTCAATCAAGAATGCCCAGCTTATGGCCATTGGCTGCGAATGATATATCATCAAAAATGTGTTTAATATGCGTATTAAATTCATATTCATTAAATCTACCAACGACACCTACGCTGAGTTTACACCGTTCCAGTCCTTCACCAGAATTAAAATTTCTTGGCGGAGCTGGGAGTCGAACCCAGACCTCCTAAGAAACATTCATGAACGCTAACCACTACACCTCAAGGTGGTCTTATTGATATTCATAAAAATATTAGCAATAATCATAATAATAATAGCGGCTTCGGTGGCGCAGTCGGTAGCATGCTGAGCTTCTATGCCCAAGATAGCGGGTTCAAACTCGGCCGAAGCCATCGGATTTGTTTAAGAGCGTTAAAAATCCCTCAGTATGCCTTCCTTCGGAGGGGAAGTAATGCCGGCGGTCCCATGTCATAGATTTATGGCTTGTTAAAAAACACCTTCCACTAATTACACCTGTGTGAAGCTAAATTGGTAGGTTAAGAATGTAAACAACGATCTTAGGTTTCTACGTTAGTTGCCAAGAGCCGACTGTGGTGGCGTCTAGTAGCTAAGTTCTGAACTTGGCGTAGTAGTTGTTGACGGTGGCGCTTGGCGGCAAAAGTAGGAACTATTTGAAAAATTCTAAGTTGCAGTCTGCACTTAAATTAAAAAAAAAACAGTTAACACACACTAATACAGTCATCACAATTAACACCGGTTATCAGACAGATTCTACACATACCCAAAGTACACGGGGCTACATGACCACGTCGTCGCACCCCCTAAACTTAAGAAACAACCAACCATAATAATAATAATAATAATAATAATATCGTTTGGCCTCGGGTTCCGGGTACAAGCTTTGTTAATTGACGCCCAGAGGGCAACTTGCATGTCGAATTTTATCGCTCCTTGTACAGCTATGAAAGTCAAGGAGGTTAAATATCTAAGCTCTGTGCCACTATAGCGCTTTCTAGTAGAGAAATGAGGAACGTTCTGTTGGCGGAAAATCCCGAGATTAATTTTGCCATTATGAACACGGCTTTCTGAATTCAAATGGGTTCTTTAACATCTCAACATCGTATGACATGTGTATACGTGATTTTTGTCGCCTTTCAAAAGTCATTTACCACGGCCAGGAGCGAACCTGAAATCTTGGGGTTGGCAGTCCGACAGGATAACCACTCATCCACCGTGGCAAGCTAATATTAGCAATGATGCAATTAATGAAGCGAAATCACGTTTTAATGACGCGAAAATTTACCGTAGTTTGTAGCGTATAATCTTTCTGTGAATTTCGGGAGGACTACAAAGGGCACTTCAGTCCTATCAGCTGGTGCTGTGCACAGTAATCCCACCTAGTGGTGGGCCAGTGAACCTCATCAGCATGCTGGAGGGATGAGAACAATCAATCTTCATTCAAGGCTCTTCTAACCCGTCTTCGCTAATTTACATCCGGCCTGCAGCGAGTACGTGCTGTATCCGTCACGGGATATAGATCCTTCATCAGATGAGGAACCAGACTAGTTCAGTGTTCTGAAGTGAAGAATGTCTAGGCTATACGGACATGGCAGAAGCTCGGAACAGTTGAGCTGTGTTGCCAAGTTATTAATGTTGTTTTAAATTAGCTGATTCGATTAATACACATGGCTACACTTCGGACATTTTATGAGGGGTGTTCAAATCGGTAGCATGCTGAGTTTCTATGCCCAAGATAGCGGGTTCAAACCCGGCAAAGCCGTCGGATTTTTTAAGAGCGTTAAAAATCCCACAGTATGCCTTCCTTCGGAGGGGAAGTAAAGCCGGCGGTCCCATGTCATAGATTTATGGTATGTTAAAGAACCTTCCACTAATTGTACCTGTGTGAAGCTAAATTGGATAGGTTAAGAATGTAAACAACGCTCTTAGGTTTCTACGTTCGTTGCCAAGAGCCGACTGCGGTGGCGTCTAGTAGCTAAGTTCTGAACTTGGCCTAGTAGTCGTTGACGGTGGCGTTTGGTGGCAAAGGTAGGACCTATTTGAAAAATTCTTAGTTGCAGTACTTAAATTAAAAAACAGATAACACTCACTAATACAGTCATCACATATAACACCGGTTATCAGACAGATTCTACACACACCCAAAGTACACGGGGCAACATGACCGCGTTTTCGCAGCCCCTAAACTTAAGAACCAACCAACGTGTTCAAATGAAAAGGTACGAAACGATACTGTCGGTTCAATTTTTTCGTAATTGAAAAGTACCCACCACAGGCTCGTGCACCAGTGTCCCATTGCTTCACTAGCCACAGGATTCCCTGTTCGCAGAAGACTTGTGGTTGTGGCAGGAGCCAATCCTGTACGGTATCTTTTAGTTCGTCGTCCGATTAGAAACGTGTTGCCTTGAGATAATTTTTTATCGGACCAAACTGATAGAAGTCGCAGGATGACAAGTCTGGATTGTAGGGCGGACACTGAAGTTGCTCCCCCCTGAACGTGGCCAATACACCTTTTGTGACGTTGGAGACATGTGGGCGAGCGTTATCATGGAGAAGAATCACTCCCTTCCTTAGGCCGTTTTTTCTTGATGGACGTGAGTAGGATGCTGAGTGTCGCACATTACACGTCACTGTTAATGGTTTATCTCAAAGAAAAAGTTTCCAATCGGACGTCTAAGTAAAGGACACCGTACAGGATTGGCTCCTGTCACAACCACAAGACTTCTGGGAACAGGGAATCCTGCGGCTAGTGAAGCAATGGAACAAATGTGCTCAGGCCTGTGGTGATTGCTTTAGAATAACGAATAAATTATACCCACAGTATCGTTTCGTACCTTTTCATTTGAACACCCCTTATATATGTATAATCACTAATAATAATAATAATAATATCGTGCCGGGTGTCGAGTGCAAGCGTTGTAATTTGACACCCAGAGGGGAGCTTGCATGTCGAATTTCGTTGTTCCTTGAATCACTATAAAAGTCAAGGAGGTTTGATATCTAAGCTCCTTGAACACAATAGCACATTCTAGTAGAGAAATGAGGAACTTTGTGTTGGCGGAAACTCCCGAGATTAATTTTGCCATTATGAACACGGCCAACTGAATTCAAATGGGTTCTTTGACATGCCAACATCGTATGACATGGTGTCGTATTTTTTCGCCTTTCAAAAATCCCTTATCACACCCAGGAGCGAAACTCAATCTTAGGGTTATTAGACCGACACGCTATCCACTCACCCACCGTGGCAAGCTATATATAATCACTGAAGACAATAGATAAAAATGGAAATCCACAGCCTGCTCCCAGTCTCCGACCGGGTCAGGAATAGAATGAATGAAGCCCCCATATAGCGGCGAAGATATGAACTGTGCCGGCTGCCGAAGCCTGTCGCACTCCTCTGGGGCAATGATTAAATGAATGACAGATGAAATGAAATGATAGTGTACAGTGTTGCTGGAATGCAATTTTGACAGGGAAAACCGGAGTACCCGGAGAAAAACCTGTCTGCCTCCGTTTTGTCCAGCACAGACCTCACATGGAGTGACCGGGATTTGAACCACGAACCCAGCGGTGAGAGGCCGGCGTGCTGCCGCTTAAGCCACGGAGGCTCACTGAAGACAATAGATGCTTAATGGAATTGAAGAGAAGGGTTGCATTGGCAAAACAGGCATTTATGATTAAGAGAAACATTTTATCCAGCAAATAATGAATATAGATGTAAGAAAATCCATTGCAAAACCATTTGTATGGAGTACACTGCTCTATGGAAGTGAAAGTTGGACTCTGGGTAAATTGGAAAAGAATCCACTCGAAGCTGCTGAAATGTGGATATGGTGGAAAATTACAAGAACGAGCTGGATGGAGAGAAAAACCAACCTGGAAGTCTTAAGGGAAGTTAAAGAAGAGAGAAGATTAACGAAGGAAATGGGAAAGAGAAAAATACAATTTATTGGACATGTCATCAGACACAACACTTTCATCGTTAACATTCTTGAAGGAAAATGCTGGGATAGAAAGGAAGAGGACGGCCTAGGACGAAGTATTTGGAAGACATCAAGAATAGAATGGGATGTGACAATTACTTGGAACTGAAACAAACCACCAACGACAGGAGAGTGTGGTTGCATGAATGAATTACTCTACAGTGATGGACGAAGCAAAGTGGATATAAAAATTAGGTTGGCTTAGGCAAGGAAAGAATTTCTACAAAAAAGGAATCTGTTGACATCGAATATAGATTTAGGTATTAGGAAGTCATTTTTGAAAGCCTTTGTCTGGATTGTAGTGCTCTATGGAAGTGAAACTTGGACTGTTGGTGCAGCAGCAAAGAGGAGAATTGAAACGTTTGAAATGTGGTGTTACAGGAGAATGTGAAGATCAGATGGGTAA
Organism: Meconema thalassinum; assembly: GCA_946902985.2. Lineage (NCBI taxonomy): Eukaryota > Metazoa > Arthropoda > Insecta > Orthoptera > Tettigoniidae > Meconema > Meconema thalassinum. The sequence continues at coordinate 102,724,723 of OX336397.1, read as the reverse complement.
ATAGGGTTACAAACGAAGAGGTATTAAGACGAGTGGGAGAGGAGAGATGTTTTTGGTGATTGCTAATGAAGAGAAGAGATAGGTTGGCAGGGCACGGTGGGTGAGTGGATAGCGTGTCGGTTTACTAACCCCAAGATTGCAGGTTCGCCCCTGACCGTGGTAAGTGATTTTTGAAAGGCGGCAAAAATACGATACGCATGTCATACGATGTTGGCATGTCAAAGAACCCATTTGAATTCAGTAGGCCGAGTTCATAATGGCAAAATTAATCTCGGGAGTTTCCGCCAGCACAAAGTTACTTATTTCTCTACTAGAAAGCGCCATTGTGTTCAAGGAGATTAGATATCTAACATCTAACCTCCTTGACTTTCATAGTCAAGGAACTACGAAATTCGACATGCAAGCTACCCTCTGGTGTCAAATAGCAAAGCTTGCACCAGGCACCCGAGGCCATACGATATTATTATTATTATTATTATTATTAGGGCACATATTAAGACACCCAGGAATAGCAAGCTTAGTTATGGAAGGAAGGGTTGAGGACAAGAACTGTAGGGGTAGACCAAGGTTAGAATATGTTAAATAGATTGCCACGGATGTAGGGTGTAGTCAATAAGTAGAGATGTAACGATTAGCTCAGGACAGAGAGGCATACTGTAGTTTCAGATGCATATAGAGCTGTTGTTTTAACGACTGTGTTATGTCTTAATTTTACCTTTGTTGATATAGTTCTTCTTGTATCTGTTCCAAGTAATGTTGTATTCTCTTTGTAGTTCTTTCACTGTTAAATTGCTGATATAACCCAACTGGTTCAATAATTTCACATAAATTTTTAAATATGACTACTTTAGCTATATTCCCATACCTGGTGATTAATGGTTGATTGTTTGAACCTGATTTACTCCCTTCCATATAGCCTACTTTGTCTTCTCAAATGCAATTTTTCTCATTATTAGTATCCCTCCCTATATTATTCTACTAAGATCCCATTCCAGTTTTGTACCGAAAATAAGGTCCCATTAACACCAACCTAAACATATGGTGTACCTACAGGTTCAGCATAACCCAATGCGAAACGCACTCACTTACCCTTTAAATGCCTCACAATTAAATAAATACCTTAAAACATGTATATTTACAATGAAATAATGAAAGAATGCAACACGATAACCATGGTAACAGAATCTCACAGATCCATCTATTCTGTAAGACGCAATGCAATTCCAATTATTACATTACTGTGAAAGTTTCCAGACGGTTATAAGGTTATCACCAAATTAAGCTGTAAAATTCATCAATATATTAGACCGGAGTCCGCACGACCACATATGCATTTTACCAATAATCAGTCAGCACGAGAGTCAAAATATCCCGGGACGCCAGATGGGTTAAAGCTAATCGCAAAAACGACATCAAATGAAAAAAAATGCTTTACTGATTTTTGGCTCAATGCAACAATAAGGATAGAAGGAGATTCAACTGGGCATAACACATCACGTAAAATTATCTCATTTTATTTTGAATTTAAAATTGACTGCAAAAATGCTCAAAGCAGCATCATTCACGTGTGGCGACCCACATCCTATTTACACAATGTACAGAAATTTTCCCAACACATTGGACAATTATCTTTGGAGACACAAGTCTGATTATTAGTCCTGTAGACTGTGTTCCAAAATAATATCGATTATTCATGATTAAATCCAGTTCAAATTTAATTGTCTTTACTGGAAATACTGTAGTTCACTGTTTGAATTTTTACAAAATATTAACACTCGTAGAATAAATGTTCATAGAATTTTTAACTTTCACTTATTTTTCCAGTTTCAAAAAATATTGTCAAAAAATATTATCTCTGAATCAACACAAATTATTTACACATATTAATAACATCTGAAAAGTATTTGACCTTGAGCATAGCATCGAAGAACTGTGCGAAGCACAACAAAAATTAATTGTTCTTCTGACATTAAACGTTTCTAGAAGTGACTCGATTATGAACTTCAAGTTCCTAACAAAATATATGATTTCTGAATCATCAACTTGATCAATAAATTGTTGGACCATTCAACTATTTGATATTCCACTTGGAATCATTATTAAGAAAAATATTTTTATTTATGGCCATTTTAGTAACTTTCACAACTTGCAATTCTTCGACAGAATGCGGAAATAAGAATTGTAGCTTCATAATAAATTCATTTAGTTCATGGCACTAGGATTGAAAACATCCTTCAAATTATTCGTGGTTATAGAATTATTTTTAATTGGCAGTGGCCCATTCTATTATTTTTATAAGAACACAATATTCCAACAACAACGGCAAAGGTCTTCCTCTGAAGAAGAATAAAATACTATCATGACAAATCCGGGTTCTAGCAAAATCAAAGTCTTAATGGAATCCGTAAACAAGGTTGAAATAAGAACTGATGGTTTTTAAGAAATAACCTTTGGGTCATTCATACGACGAAATGTGTAGTTCCAATACTCCTTCTATAAACCTGAGCCATCGAACCTGATATTTGATTGATGCTCCAATAAAAACCTCCTCATTCCTGCGACTTAAACATGCGCACCTGGGAATGGCATTTCAACTACTCCACACACATAAATTTTCTTCCCAAAATTTATACAATAAATCAAGCCTCTGCTTGTTATCAACACTGGAAGATTTATAAACTTACAAGTTTATTTTATTTTACCATTCAGTTCAACCCGTGAAGTTACCATACTTATGATACTCTTTATTTCACTTTCGAATGTGTATCTACGTCATGATTTTATATAAATACAAAATATCCTAATTGATACAAATATCATTTGCTTCCCGTTTCATGCCTCTCCGTGTTATCTGAAAAATATACTTTGCTCATTGCAAATATTAACTGTTCAACCAGAACTGAAATGTTGGTTGAATGCGGGCTTGCGCTAACCACTCTCCTTCGGAAAATCACCTGTTCCAAACTAGAAATGATTAAACTACTTCATAAGCTCTCTCTCAATACATATGATTATTAGAAAATATAAGATCCAAGAATTATTTAGAAAAAATATGAAAATCATTTTTATTATTATTATTATTAGTGGATTATTATTATTATTATTGTGTTATATTATTTTAAATATATTTAATTATTATTTCATTATGTGAGAATCCACATGTTCGAATCTTCGAATATGGATAAAATATCCACTCCTCAACAAGAATAATTATTAACTTTTACAGTTACGTCGGTTGTTTTCCATGACTATCCAAAAATATGAAATATTCAAATAAATGCTCGTTATGCTCGGTCATTGATCCTAAACTGTTCTGAGTGCTGAAAATACTCAGAATAACTCTAATATGTCTTGCGTAAATCATTGCAAGATTTAAATATGAAGAAAAATAAATGTGTTGGTCATCTGCAGAAAATGAGTTTGTTCCAATTAGCTAGGCATAAAATAAAGTCAAAATGTGGCTTACATTTCTCGTTGGTCTTGAAGCGTAGTGAACCTGGTCTGTACCAGATTTATCCAGATACATGCCCTATCGGACACGCACGTCTAATCCTTGTATCGGCCGCCATTATATACCCACAATCTGTCTAACAAGACATAGTGGTAATATCTCTTGACGTTTGAAGTAACTGTTGATCCATTATAATATTGGCTTCTGTCAAAACCATAGCCGTTCGCTTAAATGGGGTCAGATCTAAATGATCTATTCTCAAATATGTCAGTTGTAACATAACTCACGGTAATCTTTTCAGTACAAGAAAACACTGACAGTCTAAACCAATCAACGGCTTTTCTGAAGATCGTTCCCTGGGCATGGCTTATCACCATCTATCATGCGCGAAGCAACATATAGTTTCCCTTCGTCGGCTAATGAACAACACCGTGATAGACTGGCCTTTAATATACTGAAAGATCGAAGTGGTTATCAAGTTACAATTAAAACTGACTAAATTGGACTAAAATATCCAAGTATTAGGTTATTATTACTGGACTGTGACAAAGTACTTTCTAGACAAAGTCTAGCATATGTCCATGTAGAAATAAAATATTTCACCAGTGTCCGTAGAAAAATATCAATCACCTTAGTGATTCTCTCTGCCGAAAACTTACTAAGTTCCACGTGTATCGCAGCACTTTTGTGACTATCACAATTTTGAAGATAACTTCTGCGTAGATCCGGCAACCATGTGCCTTGGCTCAGCGTGGCAGCACCTTGCTAGGCAAGAGTTTGTTTCGAAGTGAGCTGATGTTACCTGGGCCGGCCGGCTTTTATTCAAAACGGTCAGGGTCACGCTGAATCAGCTGAAATCTGGAAATCCTCAATTCTCTGGTATCCCTGGTCCGATTCACTTGAGACTAAGTGCATTCTCTTTCATTTGGCCGTGCCAGTAATCTGATCCAAGTCTCAAGTCTCTACTCCATGGCTAACTATTTAATCAATAAATAGTCTCGACCTCTGCTACTGCTCGCTACGTCACTTGACATGCTCTTAGCTGCATAAAATTTCCATTTCCTTTTGGAAGGAATGGAGCGCGATATTCAAATATCTCAACTTTCAAAAGCGGCTGTAGCCTTTCCCTTGATATCTAGGTGTCTGAATCTTGGAATACACATTCCTAGAGTTGGGCACATCCACCCCACACCTAGCAAAAAATAAAAATTGAAAAATTTTTATTTTTCCTATCTACACATTAAATCATCTGGTTCTTGAATAATAAATCTTCAAATTCTCTGCATTATAAGTTCCCACGATGTTACCAGTTCGTGTATTGGCGATTTCATAGCTTCCATTGTTGTTTACTTCCACAAAATCATCATCATTTGGATCCATGTCTCCCTGTAGAAAACGAAAAATGTTTCTAAAACGTCGGTCTCTCCTCTGGGATAAATGCAACAATCTTAACCTTCTCAAGGTATCCTCATCCTCCTGCGTCAGATTAACTTGAAAAACCTTAGATGTAGACTCCACTGCTCTACTCAATAAATCGGCTCCAACGTTCAACTTTCCAGGAGTGTGTTCAATAACTAGGTCGAATTGTTGAATAAAAAGTGACCATCTAGTTATCCTATCACTGGCAAAGTTTGTTCTCAAGATAAACTCCAATGCATGGTGATCAGTCCTCACAATTACTGAATGTCCAATTAACATCTTCTTCCACGACTCCAACGCGAGGATTACAGCAAGTGCTTCTAACTCTGTGGTGTAATAATTCCTTTCTGATGGACGAAGTTTCCTGCTTATGAATGCCAGGTAACGTCTCTTGTGATCGTCATCTTCTTGAAGAAGAATAGCTCCAATCCCTACGGTGGATGCATCAGATTCTATGATGAAATTCTTGGTAAAGTCAGGATACTCCAATTTCACGCTGTTTACCAATAACCTCTTGGCATCTTGAAATGATTGTTCACAATCTTCATTCCATTTCCATTTGTTTCCTTTCTTTAATAATTCCTGCAATGGAGCAACCGTCTTGGTGAAGCTTGGACAATGCCCTGCAAAGAATTGGCATGTCCCGAGAAAACTGCGGACATTCTTCACTCTAGTAGGTCTAGGGAAATTTGCAATCACCTGTATCTTCGTCTCATTGGGACGGTATCCTTCACCATCCAAAATGTGGTCCAAAAATTTTATTTCCTTCCGAAAGAACTGACATTTTCGATGGTTTACTTTAAAGTTCGCTTTTCTCAAATCTGCGAATAACATCTGAAGATGTAACAAATGTTCCTCCTTAGTCTCAGATGAATTAGGATATCATCATTGTAACGAATTGCTATCTCCTTTACTTCAGGACTCAAGTTTTGTTCCAGTGCTCTGATCAAAACAGATCCAGATGTTTTGACTCCAAATGGTAGACGGCGGAGTACATATGTCTGCTGGTCAAACATAAATCCTGTAAACTTTTTGGAATCTTCACTAAGCCTAATGTGATGGTAGGACGAAGTGAGATCAATGTTAGAGAACCAGACCTTGCCTTGGAATTTCCTTAACAATTCCCTAATGATTGGTGGGGTGTCATACTCTGGCAGCAATCTTGAATTCAAATTTCGCGCGTCTAAACATAGTCTCAGAATTCCATCTTGCTTAGACACTACTGCTAATGGATTGACATAAGATGTAGTGTACTTTTCAATCTTATTGTTACATTCCATCTCTTTGATAAGCACTTTTACCCTCTCTCGATGCTTTTCCGCTACCGGATACAATTTATCATGGAAAGGTGCATCATCATTTACACGAGTACGATATTCAAAATCTTTAATTTCACCAGGTTTAATATCAAAAATATCGTGGTACTCTTCCAAAATTTTTCCTAGCTGTGGGGACTCCTTCTCAGTGTAGACTTCTTTTCCTTCAGCTTCATGAAAAATCAAAGACCATTGAGCATCTCCCTCGATGTCTTCCTCTTCTTTTCCCTCGAAGTTTATCTCTTCGGTATTCTTGAATCTGATCGCCTCTGTCTTCATGTCTATCACTGCTTGATATTTCTGAATGAAATACGCTCCCAATATCATGTCAAAAGCCATGTCCTTCATTACTACAAACACATGTCGGAAATCATGTCCTCCTATAGTAACACATAAGTATAATTGCGTTCTACACAGAGATATTTTGTTGGGTATTATTCCTTGGATCTTAATTCCTGATACTGGAATCTCCTCTAAATTCTCTTTGAGCTTCCACAGAATATAAAGCTTCTCGCTCACAAGACAAAGCATAGCCCCAGTATCAATTAAAGTATCGACAGGCATACCGAATACTTCGCATGGTATGATTGGCATTTTAATTCTTGTACCCATTTCTTTCCCTTCGTCATTATGTTGAATTAAGTCATCATCCTCTGCTTGCCATTTAATAATCCTGGAAGTGAAAGTATTTAAAATTCTATCTTCTACTGTGAATTCGAAGTTTTTTTTTTCTTTTCCATTCCCCCGGGATTGTTGTGTTCCCGATGGACCTGGTTAATTGGGCCTCTTTTCCAAGAACTGCAAGTTATCTTGGTGTCTTTCTTCCAAGTTCTTCCTCGTCTCCTTATTGAACTCTTCATTGGACTGACGAGTATTCACATTCCCTCTGTTATTGTAGTTATTGTTTCTACCATAGTACCTTCTTTCCTGGTACCTTCCTTGATTATCCCTTGGCCTTCTCCATCGAGTATTATATCGATATCCACCATCCGGTCTCGCATAAGGCTTGTAACTGTATCTGTTACTGTACTGATTCCATCCTCTTTTATCGGGCTCTTCCCTCGGCGTTTTCTCTTCTCGCCCCTCTCGAATCTCTCGAGGTGTTTGGGAATAACTGTCGGCCATAACAGCGTACACAGCGTTGTTATTCTTTCCTCCCTTCTGATGGAAGAATTGAGCGTTCGTATGATCACGTTTCTGCAATACCTCGTCAAATTGCTCCATATTATAAATGTCAGCAGCGATCAAAGTTCTTTGGACGTCTGCTGGAAACTGACGTATCACTGCCGTAATTAATTCATTATCTGGCATCGGCGGATCTAAATGTTGTAGTTTAGAAAGCTGTCCAGAAAAGTACGTAGAGTATCGAGTAGGTTGTGACGTCGAGAATCTCTTTGAATATAATTCAGCTCTGACTTGCTGTTGGGTTTCCGGGAACCAAAACTTTTTTAATAACCCACGGGAAAACTCCTCAAAATTGGTGAGAGTGGATCTAAAAGCTCTAAACCAAAGAAGTGCAGGACCTTCCAAAAATTTCCCTATCTATCGGATCTGTCTTTCCTTAGGGATTTTGGAATCTTTTAGGTAATCACCTGCTTCTCTCAAAAATTCTACGGGTGTCACAGAATCTCGCCCTGAAAATTTAGAAAGCTTATCCTCTACATTCTTGAATACAGTTATGGGGTTGGATTGAAATACTGTCCTGACCTCATCCTGTTTTTGACTATCAATTTCTCCAGCTGCTCCTAGGTTTATCTGTATCTTTTCTTCTCCCCTCATACTTGACATTTTCAACAGATGGTCAGACTGTTTCTCGTCCTTGATTTGGGTTTTCATAGCCTCAAGTTCCTTATGGTTTTCTTCTGCCATTTTTCTAATTTCTTCGGTTTCCTTACAGTTCTCCTTGACATCAGTGGATATCTGGTTCATAACAGCCTCGTGACTTTTCAACGACCCTGTCATATCTGATATGTCCTTCTGAGTTGCTTGGATATCCTTGGAAATTACTTGAATATGGCATGACAAAGATTCCCTAATTTCCTTGATTCCCTCTTGGTTCTCCAGCTTGAGTGTGTCTTTAATTTCATCGATACCTGTGGTTTTAATTTCAGTTTGTAATTCATTAATCACACCTTCTCTTATTTCTCCCATTACGAGTTCTTTGAATTGTTCTGTCAACCGTTGAACAACTAGAATTCCCATCTCATTACTCTCTTTCTTCACTCTGACTTCTAGGTTGATCATGTCTTCACCAACTTTCCTAAGACCATGTTCTATCCTATCAGCTAAGCTTTGGGATCTTAGATCGGCATCGCGAAATTTATCGTCCATTAAACTTGCGTTAGTGGCTAATGAAGTTTCGAGCTCATGTGTTTTTTCGCATAATTTATTCATTTTACTCTCAAGTGACATTTTCAAAATTTCGGAATTCTCTTTAAATTTATTTTCCATAGAATTAAATTTACTATTTAAATTTTCTTTCAAGTTACCTTTTAAAGAATCAGAATTTTCTTCAAGTTTATTTTCTAAAGAATCAGAATTTTCTTTAAGTTTATCATTTAAATTTTCTTTAAGTTTATTTTCTAAAGAATCAGAATTTTCTTTAAGTTTCTAATTTAAACCTTCTTTAAGTTTATCAGAATTTTCTTTAAGTTTCTTTTCCAAAGCCTCTGTATTTTCTTTCATAATGGCTGCTACACGCAGTCCAGCTTCTTTGGAACTCTCTTCCAAACTCCTCGTCATCCTCATCATATCTTCCATAATTTTCAATTATTATTCAAAACTTAGGGGTATACATGATGGCAGACACAAGATTATAACTAGAACAAGAAATATGAATAGCTAATTGGAACACTCTAATAAAATGAGATTTGTCCTAATGTCGACGTGATGGAAAAACAAAATTCTCTACTTTTACGAATTACATTTACCACAATATCACAAGAAAAATATGCAAGTTCTCAAATATCCTCCACCTGGATTCTAATAATGCGTATGTCCAGTCATCGAACGTTTACTACTGAATTTACTTGACGCCCTAATGGTTAAGCCATTATCAAAAATAATCAAACCCATTCTAATTATTAACCCAGTAAAATTTTTAATTTTCCCCACTAATTGGGTTTCTTACTAATTTATTCATCCAAACCAGACATCTCTCAACTCCCAAAATATCTATATAAAAATTATCACAATTTAAATCGGCATGCGATTGACCGTGTCTAACTCGAGCCCCGCGTTCGAAGCCATTTCTCTCTCTATCTTATTTTATGTGCCCGTTTAGACCGGAGTCCGCACGACCACATATGCATTTTACCAATAATCAGTCAGCACGAGAGTCAAAATATCCCGGGGCGCCGGATGGGTTAAAGCTAATCGCAAAAACGACATCAAATGAAAAAAAATGCTTTACTGATTTTTGGCTCAATGCAACAATAAGGATAGAAGGAGATTCAACTGGGCATAACACATCATGTAAAATTATCTCATTTCATTTTGAATTTAAAATTGACTGCAAAAATGCTCAAAGCAACATCATTCACGTGTGGCGACCCACATCCTATTTACACAATGTACAGAAATGTTCCCAACACATTGGACAATTATCTTTGGAGACACAAGTCTGATTATTAGTCCTGTAGACTGTGTTCCAAAATTATATAGATTATTCATGATTAAATCCAGTTCAAATTTAATTGTCTTTACTGGAAATACTGTAGTTCACTGTTTGAATTTTTACATAATATTAACACTCGTAGACTAAATGTTCATAGAATTTTTAACTTTCACTTATTTTTTCAGTTTCAAAAAATATTGTCAAAAAATATTATTATCTCTGAATCAACACAAATTATTTACACATATTAATAACATCTGAAAAGTATTTGACCTTGAGCATAGCATCGAAGAACTGTGCGAAGCACAACAAAAATTAATTGTTCTTCTGACATTAAACGTTTCGAGAAGTGACTCGATTAAGAACTTCAAGTTCCTAACAAAATATATGATTTCTGAATCATCAACCAATAAATTGTTGGACCATTCAACTATTTGATATTCCACTTGGAATCATTATTAAGAAAAATATTTTTATTTATGGCCATTTTAGTAACTTTCACAACTTGCAATTCCTCGACAGAATGCGGAAATAAGAATTGTAGCTTCATAATAAATTCATTTAGTTCATGGCACTAGGATTGAAAACATCCTTCAAATTATTCGTGGTTATAGAATTATTTTTAATTGGCAGTGGCCCATTCTATTATTTTTATAAGAACACAATATTCCAACAACAACGGCAAAGGTCTTCCTCTGAAGAAGAATAAAATACTATCATGACAAATCCGGGTTCTAGCAAAATCAAAGTCTTAATGGAATCCGTAAACAAGGTTGAAATAAGAACTGATGGTTTTTAAGAAATAACCTTTGGGTCATTCATACGACGAAATGTGTAGTTCCAATACTCCTTCTATAAACCTGAGCCATCGAACCTGCTATTTGATTGATGCTCCAATAAAAAACCTCCTCATTCCTGCGACTTAAACATGCGCACCTGGGAATGGCATTTCAACTACTCCACACACATAAATTTTCTTCCCAAAATTTATACAATAAATCAAGCCTCTGCTTGTTATCAACACTGGAAGATTTATAAACTTACAAGTTTATTTTATTTTACCATTCAGTTCAACCCGTGAAGTTACCATACTTATGATACTCTTTATTTCACTTTCGAATGTGTATCTACGTCATGATTTTATATAAATACAAAAATATCCTAATTGATACAAATATCATTTGCTTCCCGTTTCATGCCTCTCCGTGTTATCTGAAAAATATACTTTGCTCATTGCAAATAATAACTGTTCAACCAGAACTGAAATGTTGGTTGAATGCGGGCTTGCGCTAACCACTCTCCTTCGGAAAATCACCTGTTCCAAACTAGAAATGATTAAACTACTTCATAAGCTCTCTCTCAATACATATGATTATAAGAAAATATAAGATCCAAGAATTATTTAGAAAAATTATTATTATTAGTGGATTATTATTATTATTATTATTATTGTGTTATATTATTTTAAATATATTTAATTATTTCATTATATGAGAATCCACGTGTTCGAATCTTCGAATATGGATAAAATATCCACTCCTCAACAAAAATAATTATTAACTTTTACAGTTACATCGGTTGGTTTCCGTGACTGTCCAATAACATGAAATATTCAAATAAATGCTCGTTATGCTCGGTCATTGATCCTAAACTGTTCTGAGTGCTGAAAATACTCAGAATAACTCTAATATGTCTTGCGTAAATCATTGCAAGATTTAAATACGAAGAAAAATAAATGTGTTGGTCATCTGCAGAAAATGTGTTTGCTCCAATTAGCTAGGCATAAAATAAAGTCAAAATGTGGCTTACATTTCTCGTTGGTCTTGAAGCGTAGTGAACCTGGTCTGTACCAGATTTATCCAGATACATGCCCTATCGGACACGCACGTCTAATCCTTGTATCGGCCGCCATTATATACCCACAATCTGTCTAACAAGACATAGTGGTAATATCTCTTGACGTTTGAAGTAACTGTTGATCCATTATAATATTGGCTTCTGTCAAAACCATAGCCGTTCGCTTAAATGGGGTCAGATCTAAATGATCTATTCTCAAATATGTCAGTTGTAACATAACTCACGGTAATCTTTTCAGTACAAGAAAACACTGACAGTCTAAACCAATCAACGGCTGTTCTGAAGATCGTTCCCTAGGCATGGCTTATCACCATCTATCATGCGCGAAGCAACATATAGTTTCCCTTCGTCGGCTAATGAACAACACCGTGATAGACTGGCCTTCAATATACTGAAAGATCGAAGTGGTTATCAAGTTACAATTAAAACTGACTAAATTGGACTAAAATATCCAAGTATTAGGTTATTATTACTGGACTGTGACAAAGTACTTTCTAGACAAAGTCTAGCATATGTCCATGTAGAAATAAAATATTTCACCAGTGTCCGTAGAAAAATATCAATCACCTTAGTGATTCTCTCTGCCGAAAACTTACTAAGTTCCACGTGTATCGCAGCACTTTTGTGACTATCACAATTTTGAAGATAACTTCTGCGTAGATCCGGCAACCATGTGCCTTGGCTCAGCGTGGCAGCACCTTGCTAGGCAAGAGTTTGTTTCGAAGTGAGCTGATGTTACCTGGGCCGGCCGGCTTTTATTCAAAACGGTCAGGGTCACGCTGAATCAGCTGCAATCTGGAAATCCTCAATTCTCTGGTATCCCTGGTCCGATTCACTTGAGACTAAGTGCATTCTCTTTCATTTGGCCGTGCCAGTAATCTGATCCAAGTCTCAAGTCTCTACTCCATGGCTAACTATTTAATCAACAAATAGTCTCGACCTCTGCTACTGCTCGCTACGTCACTTGACATGCTCTTAGCTGCATAAAATTTCCATTTCCTTCTGGAAGGAATGGAGCGCGATATTCAAATATCTCAACTTTCAAAAGCGGCTGTAGCCTTTCCCTTGATATCTAGGTGTCTGAATCTTGGAATACACATTCCTGGAGTTGGGCACAATACAGTATAATGCGCTTAAAGGGGTCAAGTGGCACTCGAGAAATTTTTCACGCAATTTTCACGTGTGAATGTGGTACGAAATGTCTTTTTCACCCGACTATAAAGGGTCTCCGAAAACCACATTTAAAGGCCCTTAAATTAACAGTGTCAGTGATATTCCCAGAAAACTAACTTCGCTCTGATATACCTATGAAGGAATGACAAACCCCTAACCACTGCACCAGTAGCTGAATTGATAAAGTCTGATTATTCATACCAAGGATAAATCAGTCATAGCATTCATGATTGAGATTTTGCTAAGTGTTCTCTTTACAACTAGAATATTCGCGAGCGAAGCCGCGACGGGTAATGCTAGTATATATTATTGTGCGTCTTTCAAACGATATACCTTATTTTTTAAAATCAATGTTACGCTCAGGAATGAGGACATTTATGCTAATATTGGAAGTAGTGTATTCGATGTTTGATCAACAATGATCGTATTTTCCTACACATCTCTTCCATATCAGTAGGGGACCATTTAATTATTGTTTTTATTATTATTATTAATAATAATAATAATAATATGATGCAACATTTTGAGAACCTTGTTGCCTTGGTTACCATACAGCCCTGGATCATCACACACACTTAAAATAACACGCTCGAATAAATTTGAAATTAGTCATTTTTAGGGATATTTTGTTGACACTTTAGTGACCTTTTGTCCTACACTATCTCGTGACCGATAGGCGTACTACCTTTCAATAACAGTAAGATGTTCTTATAGCAACGAATAGATTTGTCTCTACTAATAATATTAAAATAATAATAATAATATCGTATGGCCTCGGGTGCCGGGTGCAAGCTTTGTTATTTGACTCCCAGAGGGTAGCTTGCATGCCGAATTTCGTTGTTCCTTGAAGCACTATGAAAGTCAAATATCTAAGCTCCTTGAACACTATAGCGCTTTCTAGTAGAGAAATGAGGATCTTTGTGTTGGCGGAAACTCTCGAGATTAATTTGCCATTATGAACACGGCCTACTGAATTCAAATGGGTACTTTGACATGCCAACATCTTATGATATGCGTGTCGTTATATTTGTCTCTGCTGAGCATAGGCCTAGATGACGAACACTTGTTGACATGGTAACCATAATGGCGGCCTAGATGACTAACCACCGTGTCGGTTATTAGCCTATTTTCATTTATGAAAAAAATAACAAGGCTTATGAGATCACCTTTTGTCCGTGTCTGCGTGCGTATGTGTGTGTGTGTGTGTGTCCCTAATAAAATCTAAATGGCAGGAGTGATTTCAATGAAACTCAGTAAGGTCATAGTACCATTTCAGCCGACCCCGTCCGTGCCCTTCAAATTGTATTAGTCTCAACATCATGGCGGCTGTGCGAATTATTTCACCAACATTCCATATCTCCGAAACTATTAATGATACAACCCTGAACTTTTGTATGGTGATAGAGGGCACTACCAAACGTTCACCTATGCGACTTTCAAAATCCTGTTAAGTACAAAACGAACATGGCGGCCAAGCGGAGTTGAAACATTTAAATAAAATTTTCTCGCGATTTAACCAACCGAGCGCAGTGAAACTTCGTACAGCAAATGTTTATACACATTGTAATGCATTGTAAAGCAAAGAGGACATAAAATGTAGGTTGGTTCAGGCAAGGAAAGCATTTCTACAAAAAAGGAATCTGTTGACATCAAATATAGATTTAGGTATTAGGAAGTCATTTTTGAAAGCCTTTGTCTGGAGCCTGGTGCTCTATCGAAGTGAAACTTGGACTATTGGTGCAGCAGAAAAGACGGGAATTGAAGCGTTTGAAATGTGGTGTTACAGGAGACTGATGAAGATCAGATGAGTAGATAGGGTGACAAACGAAGAGGTATTAAGCCGAGTGGGAGAGGAGAGATGTTTCTGGCGACTGCTAATGAAGAGAGGAGATAGGTTGGTAGGACACATACTAAGACACCCAGGAATAGCAAGCTTAGTTATGGAAGGAAGGGTCGAGGACAAGAACTGTAGGGGTAGACCAAGGTTAGAATGTTAAACAGATTGCCTTGGATGTAGGGTGTGGTAGCTATGTAGAGATGAAACGATTAGCTCAGAAAAGGGAGGCAAAATACTGAAGACTTGAACAACAACAATGCACTGGCATTTAATTTAGTTCAATTCTTGACATAACCACAAGATGGTGGCTGTGCGAAATGTTAAAATCTCGTTTCTCTTTCTTGTGACATTATCATGCAATGGAAGTTTGAATAATGGTACTACTCATTAATCTTCATATAATTGTACATAACTCTAAGGCCTACATATAATATAAAAATCCAACATGGCGACAATCTGAAATATTTTGACGGTTCTCAATTTGTGCGAACATATTACAGCAATCAAACTGAAATTGTGTATGTTGATAGAGGAAATTAACAAAGGATACATGAAAATAGGCTATATAGTTCGTCATGGAACTACTTGCATTTCCCACGATAACGACCGATAGACCTCAGCACCGGCAATCGAACCTCCGGTCGATTTTGCAGTTCCCCGTCGTGGTTGTAATTCCGGTGAAATTTTACTGCTTGGTCATGCTCCACCCATACAGTATTCTTAATCATCAAATCACCCTTAACGTTCTCAAACCAATCTTTCTATTCATGGCACGGTTCATCCATTATTTTTCATCTTCCTCCTGCAGTACGGTATATCTTCCGAGTGCCTTTAAACCATACTTACCATGCACGTCTGTTCCCTGTGCACTACTACACTCTGTAATCCTCTCATGACTATGTTCTTGCTATGAGCCAAACAATCTCCATTATTTCGTCGGAATTCATAACGTTGCACCCATAGAATAATAAGGCCATAACTCCAAAATAGTACATTATGCAACGAGCCTATAATGGCTATAATTAATACACGAGTATTTTTATAAAACGAGCGTATGCGAGTTTTATAATTTCCATACGAGTGTCTTAATTACCATTATAGGCGAGTTGCATACGACTGTTTATGTTCGACGATAATTATAACTTTATTATATGTTTAAACATAAATATTCATAAATATTTGTTGAGAGTCAGCCACAAGAATTTTGTTATCGGAGAGCGAGCGCGAGACATCTCTCTGTCTTTCAAGATCTCTGAACGACCGACGCACGCGCTCTGTGTGCTTGCAATGCCATATTATGCAGGCCATATGTTTACATCTGCCGTCCCTCAGTAATATTGTCACCGGAGTTGTTTGAAGGCAGTGTAGAAATTAGAGTTGATGATATTAAGGTACAGTGCTATTTCTTGTCTCATATTCGCCAGTTTATTTACGCGAACATATGGACGGTGCGTATTCCTTGTCGGTAATTTATTATAGTTCGATGTTGTGTTTATGTCCGACATGTTGGATTTTGAGCGCATGCGCGAAGTTATCGTTACCTAATTGGTCAATGAACGAGCTCTGATTGGCTGGAGAAACTGTATCATAATGGAAAACAGTGTTATAATGACCATCATTATGATACAGTTATCTGACACATAATAGTGAGGGTCGAACATAAACATATTTTTAGCCTACTTTTCACATTTTGCAATAATGAGGAAAAAGTAGACTTATGAGATCGATCCGGGCAAATGTCTGTCTGACTGTCTGTCTGTCCTTCCGCCTGTCGGTCTGTCTGTCTGGCTGGCTGTGCGTGTGTTCCCCCCCCCCCCTATGAACTCCTAAACGGCTGAAGAAATCCAATCCAAATTTGTTATGAGTAAAGATCTATACCTGAATATTCTCAAGCCCACGTTTGAAAATTATGTCAGTGCTACCAACTGCTGAAAAACCGCAATTGAAATTTGAGCTCCATGTTGGGTATCATGGAAGGTATGCATGGGAGATATTCCAAAATTGGCACACATATAGATAATAATATTTTAGTTTAATTTCCAGGAGGCCACGCATAGCAGTGTTGCCAAAATGATTCTAAGCCTGCTGATAGGTCCAATATGTAAATGCATATAACTTCTACACTAAGTTATCAATTGGATTCCAACCAAATTTCGTATGTGCTATGTGTGCCATAATAGATAGGAATATGCTTATTCTTAAGAGCAACCAGGGCTGCCAATTGTTAATAAATCCTGTCTCTATTTTTTACCCTGATATTAACATATCAGAAAGTATGGCCAACAGCTTCAAAATTTGCACACGTATAGCACCTGACATTCTAGATTAATTTGGATAAACTGTATATGTCACTGCTACCAACATGACTCTAAGCCTGCTGATAGGTCCAATTTAAAATGCATGCAATTTCTATACTAACAAATGAATTTCATCCAAAATTGGCACAACAAAGATCATAATATTTCAGATCATTTCTGACCAACACTGCATGACATTGTTGCCAACATGATTTTACGCACGCTGATAGATCCTGTGTCTAACTGCATGTAACGTCCATACTATCCATAGGACTTCAACATAATTTTGTATTCTGTATCTTAAGAGATGGAACTAACAATATTTTCAGTCATCAGGGCTGCCTAATGTAGTGCTCTATTAGGCTACATTATACCAGGTGTATTTGGAACTAATTAGAATTTTCGATATTACCAACTTAATTTCATTATTCTAGATAGGTCTATATAGATTGGCATGAATCTTAATTTTGAAGAAAAGTAGGCTCATTAGTTCGCCACGGAACTCCTTGTTAAAATATAAATGTAAAATGTGTGTAAGAATTCTCTAGAAAAATTGGTACGACCTTCAGTGTAAAGTGTTTTAAATGAAAATAAAAAAATGTAAAAAATTAAAATTAAAATTAAAATTAAAATTAAAATTAAAATTAAAATTAAAATTAAAATTAAAATAAAAAAAAATAAAAAAATAAAAAAAAAAATAATAAAAAATAAAAAAAATAAAAAATAAAAAAAATAAAAAAAATAAAAAAAATAAAAATAAAAATAAAAAAAATAAAAAAAAAATAAAAAAAAATAAAAATAAAAATAAAAATAAAAATAAAAAAAAAATAAAAATAAAAATAAAAATAAAAATAAAAATAAAAATAAAATTAAAAAATAATAATAATAATAAAAAAATTAAAATTAAAATTAAAATTAAAATAATAACAAAATTACAATAAAAATAAAAATAATAGTCTAATCAAAATAAAAAGCAGGTAAAAGGCATAAAGTACATAAAAGTAATTGAAATTCGCAGATGTGAACCAATCATTATTTTCTACAGGACAGATTATGTAGAAAATCAATTTAGAATTATAGAGGAATCACACGGAAACGTCGTCAGTTTGAGCAAATATCTGCTTACTGAATTCCCCAGGCAATTTTGGAAGCCAAAATGGTGGATCCTATAATTCATCAACCATTTTTAGCCTACTTTTCACATTTTGCAAAAATGAGGAAAAAGTAGTCTTATGAGATCGATCCGGGAAAATGTGTGTCTGTCTGTCTGTCTATCTGTCTGGTCCTTCTGACTGCCTGTCTGGCTGTGTGTCTGTCCCCCCCTATCAACTCCTAAACGGCTGCAGCAATCAAAACCAAATTTAGTATGAGCAAAGATGTGCACCGGAATAGCTCACGTCCATATTTGAAAATGATGTCAGTGCTACCAACTGCTGAAGAAACGCACTAGAAATTTGAGCTGCATGTTGGATATCTTGCAAGGTATGAATGGGAGCTATTCCAAAATTGGCACACATGTAGATAATACTATTTCAGTTTAATTTCCAGGAGGCCAACCATGACAGTGTTGCCAAAATAATGTTAAGCCTTCTGATAAGTCCAATGTTTAAATGCATATAACTTCTACACTATCAAATGGATTTCAACCAAATTTTGTATGTAATATATGTACATAAACAGATATGACTGAGCGTATTCTTAAGAGCCACCAGTGCTGCCAACTGTTAATAATTGCTCTCTCTATTTTCTTTTATCCAAATACCAATATATCAGAAAGTATGCATGTCAACAGCTTCAAACTATGCACACGTATATTCTGACATTTTAGATTAATTTTGGAGTAACTTATATACGTCAGTTCTACCAACATGATTATAAGCCTGCTGATAGTACCAATTTTTAAATACATGTAACTTCTATACTATCAGTTGGATTTCAACCAAATTTCGTATGTGCAATGTGTACCATAACAGATATGACTATAAGTATTGTTAAGAGCAATCAGGGCTGACAACTGTTAATAAATGCTGTCTATATTCTTTTTACCCTAATATCAATATATCAGAACGTATGCAAGCCAACAGCTCTATACTTTGCACACGTATAGCACCTGACATTCTAGATTAATTTGCAGTAATTAATACAAGGCGGTGCTGCCAACATGATTCTATGCCTGCTGATATGTCCAATTTTAAAATACATGTAACTTCTATACTAACAAATGGATTTCATCCAAAATTGGCACAACAAGATATCATATTAATTCAGATTATGTATGACCAGCACACTCATGGTATTGTTGGCAACATGCTTTTACGCGTGCTGATAGATCCAGTGTCTAACTGCATGTAACGTACATTGGACTTCAACCAAATTTTGTACTCTGTACCTTAAGAGGTGGAACTAAGAATATATTCAGTCACCAGGGCTGCCAACTGTAGTGCTCTATTAGGCTACATTATACCAGGTATATTTTGAACTAATTAGATATTTCGATATTACCAACTTAATTTCGTCATTATTCTAGATAGGTTCATATTCTGTAGAATAATCATTGGCATGAAAAGTAGGCTGTATAGTTCTTCACGGAACTTCTTGTTTAGCCTACTTTCGATTTTTGCAAAAAATGATAGTAGACTTATGAGATCACTACAGGGCCAAAAATTGTGTGGCTGTCTGTGTGTGTGTATGTGTGTGTGTGAGTCTGTGTGTGTGTGTGTGTGAGTGTGTGTACTCTGATTGTCTGTCCCCCCTATCAATTCGAACACGGTGAAACCGAATTGAACGAAATTTGGTACAGAGGTAGAACAAGCAAAGGGCACCTCAGTGTCATGTTTTATATCGCCGCCATCTTTACCAAATCTGAATGGCGGCCACTGAAACGTTAAAAACGTAAAATCAAATAGCGACTAACCAAATTATCCGATCTCTACCAAATTTGGTAATAACATACCTTCTTATAGTACGCGTCTTGTGACCAAACTACAAGGCCATACGCCGTACCATTTCAGGATGGTGGCCGTGCGAATTATGCAAACTTTATAATCCATATCATGGGACCCACCAGTTCCGATTATCGAGCCGAGAATCGATTTAACTGTTCTAAAGGAAGAGGCATGTTCGAAATTAAAAGTTTATTTAGTAATACTATAGTGCAGAAGTGATTTTAAAAAGATGAGCCGTCTCGGTAAGAAGACAAGATGGCAGCGGATATCTTGTGCCTGACTTATATTTCACTAATTTGAGTATTGCATGCAATATAGCGTACTGATACAAAATAAATAAACTTAGTATGAAATGCTTTATACATAAATAATATACTCCACTGATGAAATCGTTAGGTCTAAATCATTATTTGCTAACAAGTTCTATGTAAGTCATTTTATATAGATCAATGTTCGTTGGCACAAATGGCTCCGTTGTAAAGCGTTAGTCTGCCATTTATATGCCTATGGTTCAAACCCCATCAGAGTTTGGTTTTTTGCTTGAAATTTTACATATTTGTTGCTTTGTAATGACTCAGACATTTTAAAATTAAGCCTTATATTGTGCATATTACGTTGCAAAACATATATTTAACTAAAACATAATTCGCCAGCAGATTTGCTCGAGACATCTAGCAGCCAAAAAGGTAACTGCACGCCGGCCTACTTATTAACTTCCAGATTTTATTGAAAAGTTTCTTCTTATGGCCGCTAGAATGCACTCGCCCTGTTAGGATGATATTGTTCGATATTTCTCCACTAGATTTCACGACTGGTCTACATGGGACTCCATTGATAGTATACCATTGGCATTCTATGCACATCGAATTTGAAGAATGACAGGATGATACTATGATACATTTTTACTTCTTATTTTAAAGGGTTTGTTACAGCCTATTGTGCGTTATTTGAAAATGTTATTTGAAGTAAAGAACAAAACGATTTCACATAGTAACTGAATTCTAGCCGCTGGTACTAGTTCAGGTTATTAATACTTTTATTTCAGCCAAATAGCAATCGAAAATATCCACATAGTTTGTATACACACGTCTCTGTAGGGACACGGAAAGATTTGTTAATTCAATTAGGGTTGTGAAAGCCATGCACAACCAGACGTGTAAAGACATGCCTCAACTCAAAGTTGGATGTTGCCCACGGCAGGTCGATTATGTAATAATAACAATAATAATAATGTTATTTGTTTTACGACCCTTTTTACTACTGCTGCTTTTAGATACGCCGGGGTGCCGGAATTTTGGCCCGAAGGGGATCTTTAACGTGCCAGTAAATCTACTGACACGGCTCCCACGCATTTGTGCACCCTCAAATGCCAGCTGACTGCGCCAGGATACGAACCTGCAACCTAGGGCTCAGCAAGCGAGAACGTTACCGCAGAGCCACGCAGCCAGTCCGGTCGAATTTGTCTCCAGATCCATAACATTCTTGAGATACTTCTTATCTATCTTTCTTCAATGATGGTAGTAGTTTTTTTTCTAGGTTGTGGCGTTTGGTAGAGGTAAATAGTTTCTAAGGTCTTCAACCAAGAAATGATTCTATTATACTCTTTGATAATAACAACGAGTTATAACTATACTCATACATTTAGGAGAAAGTAGGCTATATGTTCTTTACTGAACATCTTGTATAGTTTTGATACTGCAGTACTTGGATGAAGCACATTCAGCGGCAATTTGTGACATTGATTAAGTGAAAGATGATTGTGACATTGTACACGACCGGTATAAGGCAAAAATGGTACAGCACTCAACAATTAAACATACATTTTTTTTCTTACAGAAAATGGAGTGGAACATATCACAAAATCATAGCCTTGAGTTGATGACCTGAGTTAATATTGCAGTTTGAACTTAAAATTGTTCTGATGATATATTGCCGTTTTTGAGTTACGACCTTACTACTCTAGGTGTGCGACGTGTTATATATCAAAAACATTCCCGGGAGCGAGGACCATGTATTCAAAACAACGTGAGTTCCACAGTTGGTATTAACGGGCATAAAACCTACGGATTTGTAAGGGATTCTCTCAACGTTGTAAGAGCTAGTTTCCTTTCGGGATATTTGGTAACTAAGCTCTTGAAGTATTGCTGCCTCCAAATTCACCTTCTTGCAGTTCATGCCAAAATTACTTACTCGCTTATATACAGGATATATTGTGAGGTTTGAAGCCATTTTTCAGTGTTGCCTAAGTAAACAAAAGTTTCGTGCTTTTCAGTCGGTCAACACGAATGTACCCAAAAAAGAGCAGGGTTGTGCTTTAATCGTGAACTAAATTACATGAGATTAATAAATACACTAGGATGACCAGTTTCGATCGTCAAGCGATCATCATCAGATCCATTACACTTAGGCAATAACGAATAGAATATAAAGTGTGATCTCTTCTCCCTCAATAGCATGTAATGAATACGGATCGGGTTGGCACTCGCCGCTACGCAGCGCTACAGTCGACTTGAGATTGTTGATTTCCACATATGTTTATGGGTTTATGTGCGATATATTAAGTATTTAATCGGTCGGAGCCTTTTGGTGGTGTTCTGTGCAAACGTTTATTGATATACAAGTGCTTACACTATTACTTCATAGTATTAATACCTGAAATGCTATTGTAGGAAGCATTAACTGAAATGGAATTTAATTTCTTGTCGTGTGTTGACGTTATCTTCGTGTGTTAATTTTATTATTATTTAATGTAAGTAAACAGCAGTTTAGCCCTTACATTTTCATGAGTGCTTAATGTGAGTAGTGAAGATGCCTTGCTCTTTTGTACCAGGATGCAGATCTATGGGGACTATAAAGAGGTCAGACGGTTTTTCAAACCTCCTAAAGATAAGGAACGTTTTATCAAGTGCAAAGGGGCCATATCAGGGAAGGATAGGGAACTTACTGAAAAGGCCTACATCTGTGATGCTCACTTTTCAGAAGATTTAATTGTTAAATTTGACAAATTTGTGATAGAAGGGATGGAAGTATTACTTCTCCCAAGAACCAACTGGCGATTGAAAGACGATTCTGTTCCACATATATTTCCTAATTTGCCTAAGTATTTGTCCAGTACGGTGTAAATGAAATGCTCTTGTTGCCATTAAAGACTACATCAGTGAAGAAAGGGATGAGAATAAAAAGACAATGAGTTAAAAAACATATATGTACCGTAATGCTGAAGGAGGCGTGATCAGTTTTAGGCAATAGCCTACTCTATGAAGGGGTCATGACTATGCCTTCTATGTCTGTTTAATGTTAAGTGCTCCTAAAATGATGGTAGTTTATTGAGTTTGGTGTTTGTGGAGTGTAATTTATGGGTATAATTGTTTTTTGTAATATTCTAAATAAAGTTGAAGGAGCCGTGATCGGGTTTAAGCAATAGCCTACTCTATGAAGGGGTCATGACTATGTCTTCTATGTCTGTTTAATGTTAAGTTCTTCTGAAATGATGGTAGTTTACTGATTTTGGTGTTTGTGGAGTGAAATTTATGGTTATTATTGAATTTTATAGTAATCTACGGTAAAGTTGAAAGTTGCGTTCATACGGCTTTTTTTTTGCTGTGTTGCAAGTCTGTTAAGGGAATGTAAAATGTGTAACAATGTGAAGAAATCCTTTCTGATAGCGAGGTTAATTTTTCCGTTTTTTTATTATTATTTACTGATAGCTGGCAAAACTAATTGCATT
Source organism: Meconema thalassinum (assembly GCA_946902985.2). NCBI lineage: Eukaryota > Metazoa > Arthropoda > Insecta > Orthoptera > Tettigoniidae > Meconema > Meconema thalassinum. The sequence goes on along the minus strand of OX336397.1, from coordinate 102,701,085 downwards.
GCTCTCTGTCTTCGCTTATTGTCGAAACTGGACTATTACAGGAGACGACTTATTAAATTATAACTGGGCACAGTAATGTAAGTGGAGATGTCGAACTTATTAGCGCCTATGAGGATATCTTGCGGTATTTTAACATGTAAAACAGGTCGCAAGGTTTTAAAAGTCTCGTAAGCGCCAATGCTAACTTACATCACAGATCAGAGCCAGCGCTGCGTTGCGGCGGACCAGGCGTACTAGGCCAGTGATATCACTTCTTATTCTATTCGTTATGCTTAGGCTATAACATCTATGTTTGAGAATACTGGTGAAAAATATTTACAATATGTAATATTATTTAGTTTCAGTATTGGTAATGCAACTTTCGGTGTATGCTAAATGTAGTACAGTATATCTAATGTTAGGTGAAATGCTAAAATGGTGATAAAAATCCGGAGTTTGTCTGTTTGGGGTGATTATATTGTTATAAAAAATCAACTATGGTTGTACTGTAATAATACAGGCTGATACTTATCCGGTTGTCTTCCTGACTGGAACTTCAAGCAGTTTCGTGTTCACTCTAGCACCAGTTTTGGTCGACTGAACCCGGGTGTTGACTGGATGAAACTGTTTTTTTCCTTTCTCCCCCATTTGTTCCTATGTGCTTTCTGAGGTCAGTGCAATGTTTAGTTGTGTGACGTTGCCAAATCTAGATAAGACTGTATGTTATTGAATACAGGAAGAACTACAACTATTAAAGAACGTGGAACTGTCTTCGCCACGCTTAGACTAAAAAGCCGTTCGAACTAAGCGCTGCCCGGTCTATTGAAGACGTTCCGGCACCTTTAATACTGCCGCGCGTACCGGCCTAGGTTTATTGCAGAAAAAAGTGCATAGTACACCTGATCCAGATAACATTTACCTATTAACCACCGCTATCCCCCCCCCCCTTTTATCTAGCTTGGCTGTATCGCTAAGTTGTGTCTTGTTTCCGACAGGGTGTGATTTTTAGCCTATTTTCAATTTTGAAAAAATAGGCTTATGAGATCACCTTTTGTCCGTGTGTGTGTGCGTGTGTGTGTGTGTGTGTGTGTGTGATTCGTGTGTGTGTCCCCCCCTAATAAAATCTAAACGGCTGGAGCGATTTCAATGAAACTCGGTATGTTCATAGCACTATTCCTGGCGACCTCGACCGTGCCCTTCAAATTTTGTTACGTCTCACCAATGTAAAATGGCGGCTGTGCGAAATATTTCACTAGCATTCAATATCTCCGAAACAATTACCGATACCGCCCTGAAATTGTGTACGGTGATAAAGGGTACTACTAGAAGTTCATCTATGAGACTTTCAAAAACCTGGTGACTACAAAACCAACATGGCGGTCAAGCGAAGTTGAGACTTTTAAATAGACTTTTCTCGCGATTTAACTATCCACGCGTAATGAAACTTGGTACAGCAAATGTTTATACACATTGTAATGCCCTGGAGTCTAATTTAGTTCAATTGTTTACATAACTTCAAAATGGCGGCTGTGCGAAATATTTCACTGACATTCTATATCTCCGAAACTATTACAGATATCACCCTGCAATTTAGTACGGTGATAAAGGGTACTGATACAAGTTTACCTATGTATATTTCATAAACATGTAAAGTAGAAAACGAACATGGCGACCAAGCGAAGTTGAGACTTTTAAATAGACTTTTCTCACGATTTAACCATCCAAACGTAATGAAACTAGGTACAGCAAGTGTTTATACACATAGTAATGCACTGGAGTCTAATTTAGTTCAATTGTTTACATAACCTCAAAATGGCGGCTGTGCGAAATATTTCACTACCATTCTATATCTCCGAAACTATTACAGATATTACCCTGCAATTTTGTACGGTGATAAAGGGTACTGGTACAAGTTTATCTATGTATTCTTCATAAACTTGTAAAGTAAAAAACGAACATGGCGACCAAGCGAATTTGAAATATTTTAATAGACTTTTCTCGTGATTTAACTCTCTGAGCGCAGTGAAATGTGGTACAGTAAATGATTTTGTAGATTGTAATGCACTGCCATCTAATTTAAATCAATTGTTTACATAACCACAATATGGCGGCTGTGCGAAATTTTTAAATTAAGTTTTTATTTCTTGTGTCGTAATCATGCGATCGAAGTGAAAGTTTGAATAATGAACCTAGGCAATAATTGTCCTTGAATGGTACATAATTCTATGGCCTATACATATAACAATCCTAAATGGCGAGCTTCCGAAATATTTAGACAGTTCTCAATATCTATGAATCTTTTACAGCAACCAAACTGAATTTTTTTATGTTCATAGAGACTATGAACATATGTTCACCTATAGGACTTTCATTAACCTGGTGAGCACAAATCCAACATGGCGGCGACGCGAAGTATAAATATTTAAATGGACGATTCTCGCGAATTAACTATCCGAGTGTTGTGAAACGTTGCACGTTAAATGCTTATACAAATGTTGATCCACTGGCATCTAATTTATTTCAATTGTTTGCATAATCACAAGATGGCTGCTGTGCGTAATTTTAAAATCTCGTTTTTACTTCTTGTGTTCTAATCATGCGATTGAAGTTTGAATACCACACGTACACAATAATCTTAATGTAATAGTACAAAAATAAAAATCCAACCTGGCGACAATCTGAAATATTTAGACGGTTTTCAATATCTACGAATCTGTTACAGCAATTAAACTGAAATTTTGTATGTTGTTAGAAGAAATTACCATGAGCAGGATATATGAAAATAGGCTGTATAGTTCTTTACGGAACTACTTGTTAGTAGAGTGAAAAGGGGTGAACTCTCCATAAAATTGTGTTCATTTAGATTGTTGGGATTGTTTCGTTTGGCTAGGTGAATTTTGATTGCGTCCTTTATGTCGAGAGCACTGCCTTTCGATTGGTGATGAATTATTTTCCACTCTGGAAGACGAGTAGACACACGTTATAATGAACATTGGAATGCGATAAGTTACGGAACACATTCAGCCGTATGCGAACATATGTGTGACACGGGGAACAGCTTCACTAAAATCGAGACTGACATAAATGTGTATGCTTCACAAAACTCAAGCTCCTAAAGCAGAGGGAGTTAGAAGGTATAGTTTGTACCAAAATCTTCCAAATCGTCTCAATAGTACAGGAAAAATCTTGCATTTCTTGAAAAGTCAGCGGAAATATATTTATTTGTTTATACAATGCTTTTAAACAAATTAACAAGGCGATAGCCCCTGGCAGAACTGTGTCGCGTACAACCGCATAGCACCAGGGCCGGGCGGGAAGTCTGTACACATTGTAACCTAACATTTGTGGGTTACTGAGGCACCTCCTTGTTTCTTCAGTTATTTTTTTTTTTTTTGGTTATTTTGTTCTTATTTTGTTGCCAGCCATGGCCACATATTGGCAGGCCACCGCAGAGAATCTTGTGTGCTGTGCCTTGAGATTCATTGCTGGCTCCCTTGACATGGCATGGTTGCCTTGGGGATCAGTTGTTTAGAGTAGGTTTGAGGCAAGATGGAGGCTGCCATATGATGAATTAGGCCTAGTTGGTTTGTGAATGGAAATGTTGTATTGATTGATGCCAGGGAAAAATGGTAGCTTTGCTTTTATAAAAAAAAGTGATGTGGGATTTGGTCTCTGTGGTCTGGAGATTGGTATTATAGTACAAAAGATGCAGGTAGTGGAATCCTACTTATGGTGTTAGACAATGTACAAAAGATTCAGGTAAATGGATGCTGGCCTACATGTACATAAAGAAAGGTAATAAAGGCATTGTTCTTTTTTTCTTATATTCCTTGCGTGTCCAACGCTAGATACACCCCGGAGATTATTATGAGAATGGTGATACGCTTATAAATTAAGAAAGAAGTAGAAGAAATATGATTCAGATTTATTTCATGGTAGCCCAACTAGGGTTATGAATTAGAATTGTTTCAACATGGGGCGCACACAACCCATTGTGCAACCAGCAGCAGTGATGAATTGCTCTCTGATTTCAAAAATATTGACAATTTATTCAAAAAGTGCGTTTAAACAAATAAACATATTTATAGAAGCCCGCTTAACAGTAAAGCCAGGCGGGTGGTTTATTCACATGCGAGAGTTCTCGCACGGGTCCCCTAGTTATTATTGTTGTTGTTGTCGTCTTCCTGTAGTATTCATTGTACATTCTTCTCCTAGAATAACTATTCAGTTCTACCTTCTGTTATGTTTCTATTCTGAAATAAGCTCCATACACTACGATGTCCTTTATCATAATACCTGCTCTGAATTCATAACGAGTTGTATTGTTTTGTTTTTTCTCTGAATTATTCCCTGGAAACAAGCTCGGAATAATGTGAGCTGGAAAGTTTAAATGTTAGCTGAAAATCCTCCCGGAAGGATTAGCGAGTGTACATAAAGCCCACAAGTTTAGATGGGATATAATCTAGTGATTACAACACTTTCAGCTTTTAAGAGCTAGATTTACCAGCTCCACTCTCAAATAATCTCTAGCTAAAAGCCCACTCCATTCAACGATTACACACTCTCATGGGGAACTTTGCTTATGTACATATATGTTGAAATAGAATGTTAAGACAATATATCTATGATTTTAACCGAGGTCCCAGCAGATTATTCGATAATGTAGGTGGGCGCCCGCAGCATTTTTCCAGGGGGTGGGGGGCGAGGGGGAGGGGAGTAGCCTACTATTTTTCATTTCTTTACCTATTAGTCACTAGGTGATGATAATCAAATGTTCTCGAAAGAGAATCAAAATTAATATTGTCCGTTGAGCCATTAACACATAAAGTGATAAAAATGTCCTGCATAACTCAACAAATTGCTAGCGTTTCGCCCCAGTGTGTCAATTGGGCTCTTCAGTTGGTAAAGGCACACCTACCAAGACGCATAGCAGGCAAACACTGAGAAGGCCATGCAAGACGCTTTGCTACATATGTAGCCACGTCACGAGATTTTTATCACTTTATGTGTTAATGGCTTAACGGACAATATTAATTTTGATTCTCTTTCGAGAACATTTGATTATAGTCAATGCCAAAGCAAGGTTTATTGTTTTGGAGTGGAGATTTTGACCCTGGCATGCTCGTGACGTAGCTACATATGTAGCAAAGCGTCTTGCATGCCCTTCTCAGCGTGTGCCTGCTACGCGTCATGGTAGGTGTGCCTTTACCAACTGTAGAGCCCAATTGGCACACTGGGGCGAAACGCTAGCAATTTGTTGAGTTATGCAGGACATTTTTATCACTTTATATACTAGGTGATGATGAGATTTACCCCTCTCCCCTCCCCTCCCCCCCCCCCCCCCCCCCCCGAAATGTTCGTTTCATTTCTTACTAGCTTTGTGATATTCATTATTTGGCTGCTCTGAAACCGTTGGGTACATTATCTTTATGGCACGAATGGGAGGAATCAGTTCTTTTTGTTCAGAGTTTTTGTCCACAGAAGTTCGATTTTCTTTGTGAATCACCATCATAATGTTCATTTCTTAAAAACCGGTAAAAAAAAAGTAGTTGTACCACCATGTATCAACAAAGATAAAAATCAAACAGTTCATTAAAGTGGTTATGTTAATCCAGTTCACCGATTTTCTGAATTACTGGAGATTTCTTCAAATAATCGCAAATTACTAAGTTAAATAAAACTGTGGAATTATCCCTACATCTAAATAAGTTATCTATCAGTAACTTCAATATATGATATAATCTTGTAGGACAATTGATATATTCTCGAGATTCCAGAAGGCGGGGGGGGGGGGGGGGGCACGACCCCTCCTTGTCCCATCCCCCACGCCTACCTCCCACCCCCCATGCGGGCCACACACGAAGAATAAAATAAATGTTAATAATGTATTTTTTACGTCCCTTTTAACTACTGCGGCTTTCAGAGACACCAGGGTGCCGGAATTTGGCCCCGAAGGGGATCTTTAACGTGCCAGTAAATCTACTGACACGGCTCCCTCACATTTGCGCACCCTCATATGCCAGCTAACTGCGCCAGGATTCGATTCTGCAAACTTGCTAACATCAGGCGAGAACGTTGGTAGGTTGGTTCCTCAGTTTAGGGGCTGCGATAGCGCGGTCATGTAGCCCCGTGTAATTTGGGGTGTGAATAATCTGTCTGATAACCGGTGTTAATTGTGATGGCTGTATTAGTGTGCACGCAGTCGGCTCCTGGTGATGAACGTTGTAATCCAAGAGCCTTAGTCAAATCTAACCTATAATTTAGCTTCACACAAGTGTAATTAGTGGAAGGTTATTTACCATGCCATAAATCTATAATTTGGGATGCCGGCTTTACTTCCCTTCCAAAGGAAGGCATACTGAGGGATTTTTAATGCTCTTAAAAATCCGACGACTTCGGCCGGGTTTGAACCCGCGATCTTGGGCATAGAAGCTGATCATGCTACCAACTACGCCACCGAAGCCGCTTGCATACAACTATGTTCTCTTTTACATGGCATATTGACTTTCACGGCCAAGGAATTAAAGGTAGCGTGCAGTTCGCTATTCCTGTGGGGGTCTGGGCACGGACAGCAAGAGCCCACTGATGAGCCTATCTTGGTCTTCTATGGTGAAATCCCGTACAAGACACGGCGTAAACCTAGACAAATTGCTGAGTCTTATGTTCTTTTTTAAAAAATAGGGAAACCTACTTTATATATGCACCTCGTACATGTATTATATCCAATAGTGTTATTTACTTATTATTCATTTATTATATAGGCCTACATTGTACCCTCGCTCATATTTGCATTGACCGACTGAAGAGTAAAATAATAATAATAATATCGTATGGCCTCAGGTGCCGGGTGCAAGCTTTGTTATTTGCGTCCAGAGGGCAGCTCGCATATCGAATTTAGTCGTTCCTTCGAGCGCTATGAAATTCAAGTAGGTTAGATATTTAATCACGTTGACACTATAGCGCTTTCTAGTAGACCTTTGTCTGGAGCGTGGCGCTCTATGGAAGTGAAATTTGGACTATTGGTGCAGCAGAAAAGAGGAGAGCGTTCAAAATGTGGTGTAACAGGTGAATGATGAAGATGAGATGGGTAGATGGGGTTACAAACGAAGAGGTATTAAGACGAGTGGGAGAGGAGAGAAGTTTCTGGCGACTGCTAATGAAGAGAAGAGTTAGGTTGGCAGGGCAGATACTAAGATACCAAGGAATAGCATGCCTAGTAATGGAAGGAAGGTTCGAGGACAAGAACTGTAGGGGTTGACCAAGGTTAGAATATGTTAAACAGATTGCCTCGGATGTAGGGTGTGGTAGTTATGTAGAGATGAAACTATTAGCTCAGGACAGGAAGACATGGAGAGCAGCATCAAACTAGTCAAAAGACTGAATACTCAAACAACAACAGTAGAGAAGGGAATTTGTGTTGGCGGAAAATCCTGAGATTAATTTTGCCATTAACACGGCCTACTGAATTTAAATGGGTTCTTTAACAGGCCAACACCGTATGACATGCATGCCGTGATTTTTGTTGCATTTCAAAAATCACTTACAATTGCCAGGTGCGAACCTACAAGCTTGGAGTTGGTAGTCCGACACGATAACCACTCTTCCACCGTGGCAAACCTGACTGAAGAGTTACAACTGATAAGTGCAATACAAACACAAGTTGCACAAGATTAATATTGAAGCAACAACTACATATTTGCAGAGGAATCACCAGTTAAATTGCTCCAATTGCTACCACGTTCTGATACACTTGCGGAGAGCGTATTACTTTGTCCTTTATTTAGCTGTGGCATTTGTACGTTATATTTTAACCCTTTATGGGGAAAAACTAAAGCCTCCGTGGCTTAGGCGGCAGCAAGCCGGCCTCTCACCACTGGGTCCGTGGTTCAAATCCCGGTCACTCCATGTGAGATCTGTGCTGGACAAAACGGAGGCAGACAGGTTTTTCTCCGGGTACTCCGGTTTTCCCTGTCAACATTTTATTCCAGCAACACTCTCCACTATCATTTCATTTCATCTGTCATTCATTTAATCATTGCCCCACAGGAGTGCGTCAGGCCTCGGCAGCCGGTACAGTTCATTTCCTCGCCGCTAGATGGGGGCTTCATTCATTCCATTCCTGACCCGGTCGGAGACTGGAAGCAGGCTGTGGATTTTCATTTCATTTATATTGAATTAATTAATTAACTAATTTCGAATTGATTTTTCTTTATTATTTTCATATTTGTTTTATAGTTATGTTAATCATTTTAATTTTTATATTTCTTTTATTCACCGACAGTAGTGGCTACGCTGGCTAAAGCGCAGCATTAGGCCATGGGGCCAAGCTCTCTGCTGACTCGGTAGACGCCTGGGTTCGAGCCCCATCGTCGGCCGTCCTTGAAATGGTTTTCCGTGGTTTCCCTTTTTCAACAGCAGGCAAATGTTGGGGCGGTACCTTCTAACAGGCCACGGCCGCTTCCTTCCACATCCTTGCCCAGTTTCACTGACCATCATTCATTTCATCTCTCATTAACTCCTCTCGTGAGGTTGGCGTCAGGAAGAGCATCCGGCCGTAAAAATCATCGCCACAAAGACTTCCATCGCATCTCATCCCCGACCCCGTAGGAAAAAACGGGAATAATAAGGGGTAGACATACAATATTTCTTTTATAAAAAAAAACCTGGCACTATACAGCCCACAAAGCGACCGCTGCCCTGTCATTCGGCCTGCAGATATTTGGGGTGACGCGTCATCAGCACGTCGGGTTCACCCCGCCGTTAATCTTGGTTTTCGTGATCGGGGCGCTGTCTCACTGTCAGACAGCTACTCAATTGTCCTCACGAGGCTGAGTGCACCCCGCTCCAACCATCACGTCAGTTTTAAAATCCCTGTCGGAGCCGGGGATCGAGCCCGGGGCTTCCGGGTGAGAGGCAGGCGCGCTACCCCACGGGGCCGGCTTTTATTATAGTCATTTTATTTTTATACTTTTTATCACTGTATTTATATTTTATTTTTACACTTTAATTGTTGATGTTTTTCGTTTTTAGTACTTTATAAACAAATCAATATATTTTCGTTGACTTTTAAGAAATGCAAGATTTTTTCAGTACTATTGAGAAAGTTTTGAAGATTTTGGTGCAAACCACAACTTCTAACTCCCTCTGGTTTAGTAGCTTTAGTTTTGTGAAGCGTATTATATAATAAGATTATTAAAACTCAGTACATCTACTATGTTTTGCCGTGGGTGCTTTTGGAGGTCCCCTGGGTGTACTAAGTTAGGTTCATCAGCGGGCTCTTACTCAATATATTTGCTGCGTTTTAATTACTTGCCCGTAAAAGCCAATATCCCATTATTATAATTATTATTATCATCCATATGTTCACCATGTCATTGGGTATAATTCACAATTTCATCGGCATTTGTTGCAAGACGAAGTAGATACGCATATAATATTTGATTCTTAGAAATACTAGCACTTCGGCATGAAAATTCTCCGAAATTTGACTGAAACTATGAGCATCTTTGAAAGCGTAAACTGTCCTTATGACAGGTGATTAATATAGAGTCCACTATCCCATAAAGGGTTAATTCATTTTCCAAAATGATTGTCATAATTTTTTTTTTGAACAGTATCTCAATATTACCCCGTACTATACAGTGACACAACAAGCTTTGATACAGAGAGTATGGAGTTCAATATTTGCCAAACTTGAAACACTCGCAAATGGACAGCCAGTTAATTACGTCTCATATCTTCCCTTCACACCTCAATAAATATTCCACAAAGAGACTCACTCGCTTACATTTCATTGCAGCCACATTCAGTAGGAAAGCGTGGGCTCTTTTGTAAGGTAGACTGAGATAAAATAAAACCCGAAAGCAAAAAATGGGCTGATTCTTCAAAACACATCTCTTCTACTTCTTCATCTTCTTTGGAAGGATGAATTATTAATATTCTAAAAAGTCAGTAAATCTTCTATGATTTGCCGTGTGTATTTTTGGAGGTCGCCAGGGTGTACTAAGTTATGCTCATCAGCAGGCTCTTCCTCAAATGATTTGCTGTGTTTAAATTACTTGCCCGTGAAAGCCAATATGCTATTATTATCGTGTTTACTATCCATATGTTCACCATGCCATTGGGTACAATTCATCATTTCATCGGCATTTGTTGCAAGACGGAGTAGAGTTCTCTAACTCGGTAGGTTGAGGAACGAACGAACAATGGAGCAGGTCTCTAAAATATCTACTTTGTATGCAGATTATGGTAGAGCCCAATGAAACTCATGGGTTTGGAACAGCCTGCTATATACAATATACATTTAAGAATGTCACGGAAAAGAAGCATCCGAAGTGTTCAGTAACTGGTTGGTTTCATTCACGATTTTTTCCTCTATGTTTGTATCCCTCCCTATATTATTCTGCTAAGGTCTCATTGCAGTTTTGTACCGAAAATAAGGTCCCGTTAACACCAACCTACACATATGGGGTACCTACGGGTTCAGCATAACCTAATGCGTAAGCGAAACGCACTCAATTACTCTTTAAATGCCTCGCGATTAAATAAATACCTAAAAACATGTATATTTACAATGAAATAATGAAAGAATGCAACACGGTAACCATGGTAACAGAATCTCACAGGTCGATCTATTTCTGTAAGACGCAATGCAATTCCAATTATTACATTACTGTGAAAGTTTCCAGACGGTTATAAGGTTATCACTGAACCAAATTAAGCTGTAAAATTCATGAATACATACAGTATAATGCGCTTAAGGGGGTGAAGGGGCACTCTAGAATTTTTTTCGCGCAATTTTCACATGTGTGTGTGTGTGGTACGAAAGGTCCTTTTCACCCGACTATAAAGGGTCTCCGAAAACCACATTTAAAGGCCCTTAAATTAACAGTGTCTGTGATATTCCCAGAAAACTAACTTCGCTCTGATATACCTATGAAGGAAAGACAAACCCCTAACCACTGCATCAGTAGCCGAATTGATAAAGTCTGATTATTCATACCAAGGTTAAATCAGTCATAGCATTCATGATTGAGATTTTGCTAAGTGTACTCTTTACAACTAGAATATTTGCGGGCGAAGCCGCGACGGATAATGCTAGTATAATAATATTTGTATAATATAATAATGAAAATTCCTTGTTTATTACCATGCGATAGTGTAATGTATATTTCACAAGAATGTCATATATCGGAAACTAGAGCTGCTAGGCAAAAACTAATGGCATATTTGAATTCAGGGCATCAAATTCATATAAAATCAGCTTAATAAGCCCCGGCACCAAAATCACTGTTGTCCAGTGAATCCCTAATCTTCTGGAGACGCTGGCTCCGTAAGAAATAAAAACTGCACCGCTTGCGAGAGTTCGCGTGTATTTCTGAGAAGGTCGCCATATTTTATTCAACACAGACATCCCCCGAGATAAGACAGTTGGAATCAATACCGAGATTGACCGAGCGGTATAGAATCTGAAACACAACGGCGTGCAAGGAATGTGCGAACATTATCTTGGTAGTTCCTTCACGTTCGTCTTGTCGATGGGAGTTAGAAATGTACTGGCTACGCTCTAATTCAATACTGAGTTATTGGTTTTTATCCCATTCTTTCTCGGTCTAACGGAGGAAGGAACTGGTGGTTGTCTCCTGTGTTGGTCCCATCTTTTCAAGGAATACTTAGCCATTCCCATGCAACAATCAAAGAAAAAAAACACATAACAAAAATAGAAAACAAAAACGAATACTTTAAAGATTACCACCAAGAACATACTAAACAAAAAATACACAACAAAAGTGACGAAAAGACACAAAACATAAGCATATACACAAAGCAAGGAACAAAAATCTAAGCAAGGAACAAAAACACAAAGACAGAAACATAAACACAAAGAAAGGATCAAAAACAAACAAGGAACATAAACACAAAGAAAAAGGAAGATTGTAGTTTTACGTTACCGTGAATCTTGTGATTATGAGCCACGGGTCCTCCTTTTTACGTGGAATCCGAACCACAGGACATGGCATTTCACTTCGAAAATCTCACATGCATTGACCGGGAATCGAACCCAGACCGCCTTGGTGAGAGGCATACAGCTAGACCGCTTTTTTTTTATTAGCTCTTTACAGAATTACAGAATTTTCAGATATGATAAATACCATACTAATACATCACAAGAAATCCAGATAGTGTCCATATTTATCGTACAATTGTCCACTTTCACTAAGCTTCCAACGCTCTTTTTGCAGGTGGTACCTGAGGTCCTGGAACGAGAAATGTTGATCATTGTCCATCACGAAGTGTACATATTGGCCCATTATCCACACAATGGCAGTCTGTTTAATTTGGGGGAAGGCGGTCATCGACAAACGAAACAACTTCCTGTCATCAAGGTCATCCGTGGGCACATTTAATAGTTGACATACTTTTCCCTTACACCACAGCCACGTGGAGGCAACTCGCGTGCATGATGTGAAGCGGTGTATCGCCGTATCAGTTTGACCACATGGGTAAGCTTCAAGACGGATGGTATATCGCCGTAGAGCGGTTGGGATGAGATCGTTGAGGAAGATGAAAACCTGGGAGTGTACAGCAGAAGAAATGGTCATAGCCCCAAAATTTTTCCAAACAGTGGGCCAATGGACGTAGAGGGTGGTGGCCTCGATTCGCGGTTTGGAGTGTACCACTTGCCGCAACATGTTATAAATACTTTTTGTCGTTGGAACAGTCCCTGAAGGCATTTGGCGAACAGTTTCCAGAAGGTGCTGTTGATGGTCCCTAAATATCTTCGGCAAAGCTCTATCACAACCACGGGCTGTGTTTCGAATATCTTTGTATAGCGCTTTCGTAAAAGTGTCATGTTGGGAAAGAATGGTGATATCGTTCTTGCAGAGGAGTGCACGGCATTTCATGCCATGAGCTGTTAGCCCTAGCCCGCCTTGCCGGGATGGGAGATACAACTGTTCCCGTTGTACTCGGAACAAAAATCCTTGCCATATAAACCAACCTGTATATTTTGCCAATTGGCTCTCAAACATTTTGGGAAGTGGGAAAAGTTGTGCAACATACCATATTTTAGAGAGCGCAAACACGTTGAGGATCATGACCCGTTGCACTATATTGAGGTTTCTTTGACCAAATTGGATCAGCACTCCCCTAACTTTGGCAATGACCTTAGTCCAGTTTGCTTGCAATGTGTCCAGAAGCGATTGCTTCCAGGTAATGCCAAGAATTTTCACCTCATTTACTATCCGGAACCAGGGCTGTTGGGTAATCACTAAGTTAGTATTGAGCGGAAGCAAAGCAGTTTTCTGGGGGTTCGATTGTGCTCCAGAGGCGATATGGTAGAGCTGAAGGGCGCTATCGATGTGGGAGATATCTTCATTATTGCGGATCAATATTGATACGTCATCAGCATAGGCGCACATTCCAAAAACATGTGTGGACAGTTTGTAACCCTGTAGCTTCACCTGGGTAGTCCGAATGAACGGTTCAAGGCCAATGACAAAAAGTAGCATGGAAAGGGGACATCCTTGCCTAACAGATCGTTGTATTGGAATCAGAGGGGAAAGAAAACCGTTGACGAGCACTCGAGACGTAGCATTACAATTTATCATACGAATGTAGTCAATAAGGATTTCAGGAAATTCAAAGTGTTGCAAGACCATGTACAAGTATTCATGACTGATGCGGTCGAAAGCTTTATCAAGAGCTAAGGTGAGAAAACTCATTGGCTCAGTGGGGAGCATTTCGGCTTTTAGGTGTACGTCCCGTAGTATCGCTAAGTTTGTTAACAGAGTTCTTCCAGGAATACTGCAACATTGCTCAATACCAAGGATATCATGTAGAACAGTCTTCAATCGGCATGCAAGTACTTTGGTAAGGACTTTATAATCACTGCAGAGCAGAGTAACTGGTCGGAAGTCACCAACTGCCATGGGAGAGGATGTTTTTGGTATGAGGACTATGGTACCTTCGTGATGTGACTGACAAAGAGCACGACGTTGGAGAATGGTACGCAGGACATGACAAAATTATTTGCCAATGAGAGGCCAGAAGTGTTTATACATTTCATATGGCAGTCCATCAATGCCAGGTGAGCGGTTGTTTGGGAGTTGCTTAACCACAGAGTGAATCTCTTCATCCGTAATATCCGCGCTGAGCAGAGTTTTGTTGTCCGGAGATAGTTGGGTACTGCAAGATGAAAGCAATAGGGTCACCTGCTGTGGATCAATTTCAGCCTTAGCGTAGAACCGTTGATAAAATAATGATATTTCACTACGTATAGCGTCAGGGGAGATGACGACACTTCCAGTACTGGTGCGGAGGCGGTGGATATATTTACGTTGCCGCTCCCGTTGTCCTTTGGCGATATGGTATACACTTGCACTTTCGTCCGGGAGCACTGTACGATCTTTTAAAGCCACGTTTATATGAGCGAGCGTTCGTTGTTGTAGGGACAGGAGCTTGGTTTTAATTTCCCGAATCTGGTCATATATACGCTCCCCAGCATCAGATCTTTGCTGGAGCTGGCGAAGAACTCGATAGTAAAATTCAACTGTATCCCGTCTTTCCCGACCTCGTTGGTAGGATATGTTCTTAAAGACGCGGCGGATCCCTGGTTTAACTAGAATATCCCACCAGTCTGCGCAGTCGCGAAATTTGCATTTTTGTTGGACCCATCGAGTCCAGTGTTGTCTGAAAATATCTTGGCATTCCTCCTCCAGTAACAGCGAGCAATTCAGCTTCCAATAACCTCTTCCTATGTGAAATATGGGATGGGGGTAAGAGATTGTACATACGACAGCATGATGGTTAGTGAAACTGGCAGGTATCACTTCATATCGTCTAGGCTGGATAAGTTCCTGTGAAAAGTATATGCGGTCAATTCGTGATGAGGAGTTGTGACTTATACAGGTGTAATGGGGCAGGGGCACCCTTAAACTATCCACAGCATCAATGAGGTGTAGGGAGTTAAGAAGTGTCCTGAGAGCCGGGTTGATACCTTGGTATGAACTAGTGGAATCCTCTGGGCGTTGAATACAATTGAAATCCCCTGCAAGAATAAGTTTTTCCTTAACGTCGTGCAGATGAGGCAGTATACTCTGTTGAAAGAACATTTTCCGTTCCACACGCTTATTTGACCCGGATGGGGCATATACATTTATCAGGGTGGTATTGTTTATGTGCCCAGATATTATGCGTCCTGATGGATGGCATAGCACACCTTAGAGTGGAATATCATGTCGTATGAGGAATCCGGGCCCTCTATTCGTATTACCGGTATTGATGTATTGTTTGTAGAAGGCAGATATTGGCAAACAGGGTATAGCAACTTCTTGAATGAAGGCAATGTCAATGTCTGCATCTCGAAGGAATCTCTCCAACAGTTGAAATTTCAGAGGGCATTTTATTACATTGATATTCACAGTGGCCACAGTGAGAAATTGCGCCATTAAGAAAAGTATAAAAGCTGTGCTAGACATACTGGAAGGTGGACTCGAGAAAAAAGAAAAAAAGACACAGGTGAGAAGTATACTGGTGCACTATGTCAAATTAGGTTGAGATAGTTCCTTATGACTGCCATTCATAGGCCGGCTGTCAGCGTTTGAGAGCGTTCGAGGGTCCCTAGATGACGTAGAATGAAGCTTTTATTTCTTTCTCACAGCTGTGGAAACGTTTGTGGAGCCAGTTTGATTCTTCGGGGCTGGTACGGCAATCGAGGCATTTGTTTTAATCTTCTTAGATACATTCTCGGATCCACGATCAACCTGCTTAGGTGAGTCGGTAGATACCAGAGAAGGTGGTGGCAGTGAAGACAAAATTTCTGTGGCAGCCTGTAGTGACGGCATAGTCGGTTCTAAGGCTGCGATACAGGTTGCCGATATCACAGGGGCACTCTGTGGCTCACTGCTCTGGTCAGGGCAAGGTACCAGTTCTGCGTCATATGTAACCGAGGTCACTTCTGGTGTTGTCCCAGCTGACTGATCAATAAGCATGTTTTCATATGACGTTTGCTGCGTCACAACTTCCGAGTATTGGGCACGTCGTTGTTGTGTAGGAGTTATACCGAGGGGAATCATTTTCTTTGGGCAGTTGATACGTAGATGTGTGGTAGCATTGCAAATTAAACAGGTCTGTTTCTGTCCATTATACGTTATATAGCCAGAATGGCCACCAAAAGTCTCAGTGGAGGGGATATCTTGTTTGATTTCCATGCTGACGGCACGTATTCCATTATACACCGGGAACTGATAAGCAGAAGACCATTGTTCTTTCCTGACGTCACTCACAGTGCCATATTTCGACAGGACGGATTTGAAAATTTCAGGAGGAACTTCGAGTGGGACATTAAATATACGCACTGTGGTAAAATTGGAATCCGCTGTGGAGAGCTTAACATTTGTCATTTCGCCTGAGTCATACTGAAATTTAATAGGATCTGCAAAAGTATTTAACAATTTCTGATAAGTAGATATGCTGATTACCGTGATGTACATGGTTTTCTCGTGCGCATTTAACTGGATGGTTTCTACTTGGTCGACAGTCAACCGGAGGGTATCGCCAATCCAGCGGTGAATTTCTCCTGGTGAGGGGCGAGAACTCTGCCTGTCCCATTGGCAGCGTACGGTGTTCTTCCTCTGGTATCCGGACATGATTTTCAGCGGGGTTTTCTGGGTTTCTGGTTTTGTTGTCCTATCTGGAACACTACTTGAAAAAGTATTGTCCGAATGACACACGGAAGGTCAGTACACACGTGGAACTAAGGAAGCACCGGTATTAGGAACCGTACACTCTTCCAATGCGGTCACACAGCGCGCACACACGTACCTCACTCGGCCACGACTAGTGACCAACTACTGCTGAGCCACCACGCCCCTTAAACACAAAGACAGAAACATAAAGCAAGGATTGAAAAACAAAGTAAGCAACGAAATAGCGAAGTAAGGAATATAAACACAAAACAAGGAAGATAAACTGGAAGACAGAAACATAAACCCAAAGCATGAAACAAAAACACAGAGCAAGGAATATAAACATAAATACAGAAACATAAACACAAGGACAGAAACATAAACAGAAAGACAGAAGCATAAACTCAAAGCAAGGAACATAAACACAAAGCAAGGAACATAAACACAAAACAAGAAACAAAAACAGGAAGACAGAATCATAAACACAAAGCTAGGAACATAAACACAAAGCAAGGAACATAAACACAAAACAAGAAACATAAACAGGAAGACAGAATCATAAACACAAAGCAAGGAACATAAACACAAAACAAGGAACATAAACAGGAAGACAGAATCATAAACACAAAGCAAGGAACATAAACACAAAGCAAGGAACATAAACACAAAACAAGAAACATAAACAGGAAGACAGAATCATAAACACAATGCAAGGAACATAAACAGGAAGACAGAATCATAAACAGGAAGACAGAATCATAAACACAAAACAAGGAACATAAACACAAAACAAGGAACATAAACAGGAAGACAGAATCATAAACACAAAGCAAGGAAGATAAACACAAAGCAAGGAACATAAACAAAAAACAAGAAACAAAAACAGGAAGACAGAATCATAAACACAAAGCAAGGAACATAAACACAAAGCAAGGAACATAAACACAAAACAAGGAACATAAACAGGAAGACAGAATCATAAACACAAAGCAAGGAACATAAACACAAAACAAGGAACATAAACAGGAAGACAGAATCATAAACACAAAGCAAGGAACATAAACACAAAGCAAGGAACATAAACAGGAAGACAGAATCATAAACACAAAGCAAGGAACATAAACACAAAGCAAGAAACATAAACACAAAGCAAGTACACAAAACATATAAACCCAAAACTAAAAGAAAAAAAGAAAAAACTAGAAACAAAATACAAAAATCTTGAAGAGAAAAAACACACAAACTAAACAAATAACAAAACCCAAACAACAAATCAGAAAACTGAAGCTAAAATGTTAATTAAAACTTTTAATACTGAACAATTCTTACACTCATAGTTTATAGATAATTTTATCGGTATACACAGAGTGAGCTTAAAAGGCGCACGGACGGTATGTTTTCTTTTCGACTCGATTCACTGAAATCATTATTGCTCGACTTTAATTGGTCATAAATAAATTATTATCTACAGAAGTCTTCCTCAAGAAAACCTTTACCGAATGGTGAAAACCGAATCAAAATCCATCCAGTGGTTCTCGAGATTACCCGGAACATCCAAGAATCGGGGTCTTTATTTTGATGATGATTATGATAATTGTTGTTTTAAGGGGCCTAACATCTAGGTTATCGGCCCCTAATGGTTTGGGTGATTGTGAAAGATGGGATGAGAAGTAAAACTATAACTAATACTAACTACAGACTTACATAATAGAAGGAGAAATGGTAAACATATAAACGATAAGGCAAATAAAGGACAGAAAAAAAAAGAAATGCCCTCAACCCCCGAAGAATGAGGATTGCGAGACTTGGAAGGAAGGAGAGCCATGAAAGGCAGATAGGAAAGGGGAAGAGGAGGGGGCCCGCCCCAAGGTCAGAGGAAAAAGGGGACTAAACGGACCCAGCTCAGGAATCCCTTGGGGTGCCAACTCCCAAACTCACCAGCACTATCCAGGGTGCACCAGAAGTGGTGGGGCTACACACACCCTGCCTCCTTGAGGGCTTTGTGCAGAAGGCAGGAGATAACATTAAAAGAAAAGGAAGGCTGACCCCTCAAAGAATGAGGGTATCAGGAAACATGAGACAAGGGCCAATTAAGGTGGGAAATTGAAAGACTCCCTAGGCCGCGGATACCCTCATACCGTCGGGGTCGGAAGAGAACAAAAGTTGACCAAGAGAGGTCGACAGGAAAGAAGACGGAGATGAACCTGGCACAAGGAAGTGGAAGCAATACCGGACTAAGCGGGGGTCCCGTGGTTGCCAACCCAAGTCCCACTAGATGTGAGCCCCTGGGAGGTCTTCATTTTATACTGAGCTGAGATTCACTATAATGTTATATACATCATACATACCCCGTCCAGTCCATGGGCAAATTTGTAATGACTAGGGCTCGGATTTTTTGGTAAATAAATAATTTTTTATGTAAATACATATTTTAAGCAGTTTTTCTATAAATACATAAATTCCTACTTTTCACTTATTAGCACATAAAAAGACATAATATTTACATTTTTAAAATCTTTCAGTTTATTGCATTTTTGTTCTGTGTTACTTCAACGGGGAATAACCTGTGAGCTATCCAATCTTCATGCAGAGCGTAAGCCAGCTTGCAGGTGTGTTTGCCGTAACTTGTCACCTCGTGCCACTTACTGTGGAAGCCGGGGATATCCTTGTCCATAGCCATATTGCCCCACTTGCTAGACCTCCCCTTCCCCCCAGCTACCAGGAACCAGCGTCATTCACATGCAGTTCTCTTTTGACGCGGGCGTTCTGTTCTGCAAACCATGTGGGATATCAATCAAAGCTGAACAGCGATCTCAAGTTACACCAGACCTCAAGGGCAAGAAATACAGTATATTGCCACAGTTTTGCGCCTGCAGAATAAGAGTTTCGCGATAATCGTCGGTCATTTGTGATGGACAACATGAAGATGTTCTCGTTGTGTATTATAATGCTTCAACGGCCAGTGAGGCATAGCATAAATTGCATTCGTGGGTACTGCATATTGTTTATATTGTCATTAATTAGTTATAATTAAAAAAATTTACTTTTTTGTCACATATTTGAGGTATTTTTAATACATAAAAAATAAATACTTTCCCGATTTTTAGCACCTAAAAGTCCGAGCGGTCGCCTCCGTAGCGTAGCGATCAGCATGGTTAGCTGCCGCCCCGGAGGTCTTGGGTTCGATTCCCGGCTCTGCCACGACATTTGAAAAGTGGTATGAGGACTGGAACGGGGTCAACTCAGCCTCGGGTGGTCCAAATGAGTAGAGGGGGTTCGATTCCCTCCTCAGCCATCCTCGAAGTGGTTTTCCGTGGTTTCCCACTTCGGCTTCGGGAAAATGCCGGGATGGCACCTTCTGTAAGGCCACGGCCGCCTCCTTCCCTCTTCCTAGCCTATCCATCCCAGTCTTCCATCCCTTCCCATCCCTCATGAGGCCCCTGTTCGCTTTGCAGGTGAGGCCGCCTGGGCGAAGTGCTGATCACACCTCCCCAGTTGTATCCGTCAGACCAGATGTTCCAAGCTCCAGGACACTGCCCATAGAGGCGGTAGTGGTCCAACCTAGAGGGTAAATTGACTAAATAAAATAAAATAAAACAAGATGTTCAGCAAAGAACATATAGCCTACTTTCTCCTAAATGTATGGGTATCTTTATGACTCTTTGTCCTCATCCCTAAAACAATCACCCCAACCACAATGTATTGTTTGTTTTCTTTTATATTGATAATAAGCCAGTAAGTGTCAAGATCAATATTATATACTTTATGATGATTGAATAACAAAACTACTAACTTATTGTAATGCATTCACGTCCGTTAATCTCTATATTAAGCCAGCCTGCAAAATTAAGAATCTTCCGCCCCAATCACAGTAGTGGTGCTGCGACCTATCAGTGAATTAATCTTTATCTTGTACGCCTATGCACTGCCATCGTAATGTACTACGATGGCAGTGTTCTATGGGTGTTGAATGAGTAGGCAGTTTAAAGTAGCCAAGAGGGAGGCGATCCAGCTGGCAGTGTTTAAAGGTATTCGGAGCGCGATCGTGGCTAATAGTTGAACTACCAGTATTACAAAATTGCCATACTTCAGGGGGGCAGCTCAGGCATTTACACAGCGTTATGTTTGGAACAATATTACCCACATAACCCACAAGAGGACAGCACCGTACAGAGGCATTAAGAAGGCTGTGGTTAATGATAACGTGTATCTAGTTCTTCTATTCTCCTTTTTCTAATGTCTTCTGTTTATGTGCGATGCTGGGACTGTGATTTTATTAATATACGAGTGTATACTTTATCCTCTCCTTTGAGCTAAATGACATTTTATTCAGTATCTGTGGGAAAAGCTCGTGCACATCATTTGTAAAAGAATTCAAGAAAAAAAAAACCTAACTGTAGCAGTACTCGATCCCCAGTCAACTGCGTGTCAGACTAACATGCTAGCCCAGAGCTAACCGTATCCATGACGTCAGTTGTTCTTAACTGACATATTAGATACAAACTGTTGGCAAATAATGACTTTAAATAAACGATTTCTTCACTGCAGTACATCTTCATTAAAGATCATTTCATACAAAGTTTATATTATTGTATCAGTACGGTATATCACATACAACATACTAAAACTACTGAAATATAAGACAGGCACATGAGGACAGCTGCCATCTTGTCGTGTGACACAAACAGCTCAGCTCTTTTAAGCCACTCGTACTGTATAATATTATAATATTAAATTATAATAAATAACGGATCACGACCTTCAGGATAGCTTAAACCCCCCTAGGCTCGATAATCGGAATTGGTGGGTCTTAAGCTATTTATTAAAATGGTTGCATAATTCACACGGCCGCCATCCTGAAATGGCATGGCCGATGACCTTGAATTTTGGGTGAAAGACGCGTCCTATATAAAGGTATGTTGTCACCAAATTTGGTAGAGATCGGATGATTAGTTTAGCCGTAATTTGATTTTACGTTTTGAACATTTGAGTGGCCGCCATTCTGTTTTGGTAAAGATGGCGGCGATATAAAGTATGACACTGAGGTGTCCTTTACTAGTGCTACCTCTGTACCAAATTTCGTTCAATTCGGTTTCACCGTGTTCGAATTGATAGGGGGGGACAGACATTCAGAGTACACACACTCACACACACACAGACACACACACACACACACAGACTCACACACACACATACACACACACACACAGACTCACACACACACATACACACACACAGACAGACACACTTTTTTCGCCCTGTGTTGATCTCATAAGTCTACTTTCATTTTTTGCAAAAATCGAAAGTAGGCTAAAAACCTGAGCACTAGTGATGACCGACTGAAGATTTACAACTCACATGTGATGTGTTAATTTCCATGTGAATGCGCAATCGTATTCCTATTCATACGCATAAAACGCCGTCATGTTCTTTGACCATATCGCGTGAGGTGAGAACATGCGCGAAGCGATTGATGACTTCAGTGCCAGGCACGAAGGCGCCCCTCTAATTGTTCTGATGATATCGCTAATATCGCAATTCAGCGCTAACCACAGCGCGGCCGCGAACACATAACTTGCAATGCTTTATCCAACAAAACGAGGGCGCAAAGGGTCACATAACTTACAGGCGTACTGATGCAAGTATGAATCAAAGACATTATTAGCATTTTTCATTATTCATCTTGGAAGTTAAGTTTACAAACGATGAAAGATTAATTTATACATATCCCTATTGGTTGGTTGGGTCCTCAGTTTAGGGGCTGCGACGACGCGGCCATGTAGCCCCGTGTACTTTAAGTGTGTGTAGAATCTGTCTGATAACCGGTGTTAATTTTGATGGCTGCATTAGTGTGGGTTATCTCTAATTCAGATAGGGACCAGGCGTTGTATGTCCTGTTTCCTTAGAATCCAAGTTTCAACAAAACACCCCAGACAAATGTTTTGATAAACAATTTTCTAGTTTTAATGCTAATGTGCTTGCTTGTCAGAATCTGTCTCTTATTGCGGATGGGCTGTTTACGGAGGACAATTATTCTCCTTTTGATTTCTGTGGTGCACCTATTATCGTCAGTGACAATGCTTCCTAAGTAGCAGAGCTGACTGCACTGTTGAATGGTTTCACCGTTCTTCTCGATGTTTGTTGGATACTTTCAACTGTAAAATGCATACAAGTTAGCCATGTTAAATTGGTAGGCATAACAGTTTTAGTCGTATTGACTAATGGTAATAATCCGTCTTGGCAATACTATGAAATAATGAGGCTTAATAAAATATTGTAAACGTACATGTTTCGAGATGACAATGTTATCTTCATCGGCGTTGATAGTTTAATAGTTAAACACGATAAAGTGAAATGGATATCCTTACAAACTTTTGATTTAAAATAAAATGGAAAGTTCAAATACAAATTAAATTTTACTAACTTATTTATTCGCTTACTTACTTACTTACTCGCTTACTTATTTACCTACTTACTCGCTTACTTACTTACTTACTCGCTTACTTATTTACCTACTTACTCGCTTACTTACTTACTTACTTACTTACCGTAATTACTTACTAGCTAACTTATTTACTTACTTACTTACTCTCTTACTTACTCTCTTACTTACTCGCTTACTTATTTACTTATTACTTACTTACTTACTTACTCGCTTACTTATTTACTTACTTACTCGCTTACTTACTTACTAACTCGCTTACTTATTACTTACTTACTTACTTACTCGCTTACTTACTTACTCGCTTACTTATTTACTTAATTACTCGCTTACTTACTTACTTACTCGCTTACTCATTTACTTACTTACTTACTCGCTTACTTACTTACTTACTTACTTACTCGCTTACTTACTTACTCGCTTACTGATTTACTTACTTACTTACTTACTTACTTACTCATTAACTTACTTACTTACTTACTTACTTACTTACTTACTTACCTAATGACTTACTTACTTACTTACTTACTTACTCGCTTACTTACTTACTCGCTTACTTACTTACTTACTTACTTACTCGCTTACTTACTTACTCGCTTACTGATTTACTTACCTATTAACTTACTTACTTACTTACTCGCTTACTTACTTACCTACTGACTTACTTACTTACTTACTTACTCGCTTACTTACTTACCTACTGACTTACTTACTTACTTACTTACTTACTTACTTACTTACTCGCTTACTTACTTACTCGCTTACTGATTTACTTACTTACTTACTTACTTACTTACTTACTTACCTACTGACTTACTTACTTACTTACTCGCTTACTTACTTACCTACTGACTTACTTACTTACTTACTTACTCGCTTACTTTCTTACTTACTCGCTTACTTACTTACTTACTCACTACCTTATGTACTTACTTACTTACTCGCTAACTTATTTACTTACTGACTTACTTACTTACTTACTTACTTATTTACTCGCTTACTTACTTACCTACTGACTTACTTACTTACTCGCTTACTTATTTACTTATTACTTACTTACTTACTTACTCGCTAACTTATTTACTTACCTATTAACTTACTTACTTACTTACTCGCTTACTTACTTACTCGCTTACTGATTTACTTACCTATTAACTTACTTACTTACTTACTCGCTTACTTACTTACCTACTGACTTACTTACTTACTTACTTACTTACTCGCTTACTTACTTACCTACTGACTTACTTACTTACTTACTTACTTACTTACTTACTCGCTTACTTACTTACTCGCTTACTGATTTACTTACTTACTTACTTACTTACCTACTGACTTACTTACTTACTTACTCGCTTACTTACTTACCTACTGACTTACTTACTTACTTACTTACTCGCTTACTTTCTTACTTACTCGCTTACTTACTTACTTACTCACTACCTTATGTACTTACTTACTTACTTACTCGCTAACTTATTTACTTACTGACTTACTTACTTACTTACTTACTTACTTACTTACTTATTTACTTACTTACTTACTTACTTACTCGCTTACTGATTTACTTACTTACTTACTCGCTTACTTACTTACTAACTCGCTTACTTACTTACTTACTTAATTACCCGCTTACTGATTTACTTAGTTACTTACTCGCTTACTTACTTACTCGCTAACTTACTTACTTACTTACTCGCTAACTTATTTACTTACTTACTTACTTACTAACTTACTCGCTAACTTATTTACTTACTTACTTACTAACTTACTCGCTAACTTATTTACTTACTTACTTACTTACTTACTCGCTTACTTACTTACTTACTCGCTAACTTATTTACTTACTTACTTACTTACTTACTTACTCGCTAACTTATTTACTTACTCGCTAACTTATTTACTTACTTACTTACTTACTAACTTACTCGCTAACTTATTTACTTACTTACTTACTTACTCGCTAACTTATTTACTTACTTACTTACTTACTTACTTACTTACTCGCTAACTTATTTACTTACTTACTTACTTACTTACTCGCTAACTTACTTACTTACTCGCTAACTTATTTACTTACTTACTTACTTACTTACTTACTTACTCGCTAACTTACTTACTTACTCGCTAACTTATTTACTTACTTACTTACTTACTTACTTACTTACTTACTCGCTTACTTACTTACTTACTCGCTAACTTATTTACTTACTTACTTACTTACTTACTTACTTACTTACTTACTCGCTAACTTACTTACTTACTTACTTACTCGCTTACTTACTTACTTACTCGCTAACTTATTTACTTACTTACTTACTTACTTACTTACTCGCTTACTTACTTACTTACTCGCTAACTTATTTACTTACTTACTTACTAACTTACTCGCTAACTTATTTACTTACTTACTTACTTACTCGCTAACTTATTTACTTACTTACTTACTTACTTACTTACTCGCTAACTTACTTACTTACTTACTTACTTACTCGCTAACTTATTTACTTACTTACTTACTTACTTACTCGCTAACTTATTTACTTACTTACTTACTTACTCGCTAACTTATTTACTTACTTACTTACTTACTTACTTACTCGCTTACTTACTTACTTACTCGCTAACTTATTTACTTACTTACTTACTTACTTACTCGCTTACTTACTTACTTACTCGCTAACTTATTTACTTACTTACTTACTTACTTACTTACTCGCTAACTTATTTACTTACTTACTTACTTACTTACTCGCTTACTTACTTACCTACTCGCTAACTTATTTACTTACTTACTTACTTACTTACTCGCTTACTTACTTACTTACTTACTCGCTAACTTATTTACTTACTTACTTACTTACTTACTTACTTACTTACTTACTTACTCGCTAACTTATTTACTTACTTACTTACTTACTAACTTACTTACTCGCTTACTTACTTACTTACTCGCTTACTTACTTACTTACTCGCTAACTTATTTACTTACTTACTTACTTACTTACTTACTTACTTACTTACTTACTTACTCGCTTACTTACTAACTTACTTATTTACTTACTTACTCGCTTACTTACTTACTTACTTACTCGCTTACTTACTAACTTACTTATTTACTTACTTACTCGCTTGCTTACTTATTTACTTACTTACTCGCTTACTTATTTATTTACTTGCACACTTACTTACTTACCTGCTTAAACCTCGATGTACGTGCGACACAGTTTCAAGGACACTGGGTAGATAATGTGAGATTATCTTCCTGAAGTGTAGGACGTATAATACCCCAATTAACGCATGGGACCTGCATCGTCAGCTACTGGAACTAATGGCGGGTACATCGTAAACAAAATAGCATCAGCTGGCTGTCTGACTGCTGGTCATGAGCCAAGAGAGTAAAATATTGTAAAATTAATTTGATTCGTTGGAGCTTAGGAATGAGAAAGGGATGCAGATATCAGCGTGGAGGAGGAATACACAGATTCTAATTATGCCGAGTAAAAGTCGCATGGGCACAGGAAGGAATTGTGTGCGTTCCTCCCTAAACATTTATCTTGATAGGGGAAGGAAGAAGAAACCAGTTAGACCGTAACAATACTCTTGAGAGTGCAGGGAAATAAGGTTGTGTTCCCCTGGGCTTCGACAATCTTTTAGGGAAATGGCATAGGCTACTGAGACTGTCAGTGTGCGGTAATAGATAACCCTGCAAGCAACACAGCGTAGCGGGTTGCAGAACGTGTACATTACTCTTGAAGTGTTTTCAGATGAAATAGTGGGATAAATTATTGCCAAACCATAGGAGTACAGTCGAATCTCTTTTACTCAAATTTTCGATAACTCTTTATACTTATTATTTCCCGAACAAACGTCTTATAATTTGCATGTATATTTTCAGCCTATTTTCAATTATGATAAAATAGGCTTATTAGATCGCCTTTTGTCCGTGTGTGTGTGTGTGTGTGGTGTGTGTGTGTCTCTTAATAAAATCTAAATGGCTGGAGCGATTTCAATAAAACTCAGTAAGGTGTAGTTCTATTTCGACCGACCCCGACCGTGTACTTCAAATGTTATTGCGTCTCACTAATCCAGCATGGCGGCTGTGCTAAATATTTTACTGGCATTCTATATCTCCGAAACTATTACTAATAACAGATTGAAAGTTTGTACGGTGATAAAAGGCACTAGTAGAAGTTCACATATGTAAACTTTAAGACCCTGCTAATTACAAAACGAACATGGCGGGCAAGCAAATTTGAAACATTTAAATTGACTTTTCTCATGATTTAACCATCCTAGAGCAGTTAAACATGGTACAGAAAATGTTTATACATTGTAATGCACTGACATCTAATGTAGTTCAATTGTTTAACCTCAAGATGGCGACTGTGCGAAATTTTAAAATTAAGTTTTTATTTCTTGTGTCGTAATCATGAGATCGAAGTTAACGTTTGAATAATCAACCTACGCAATGATTGTCAGCTAATAGTACATAACTCAATGTGCTGTGTACATAATAATCTCACATGGTACCCATAAACAATATTTAGACGGTTCTCAATATCTACGAATCTATTACAGCACTCAAACTGAAATTTTGTATGTTGATACAGGCTATTAACATGAGTAGAATATATGAGAATATGCTATTTAGTTCTTCACGGAACTGCTTGTTATCTTTAAGACTGACTGATTGATCTTATTTTCACAGCTATAGTAGAGCTTAAGAGCTCCTTTACTGAAGCGCTCTACATACAATAGGATTAGGGTTTATAACATTGTATCAAATGGACGTAGAGCGCACAGTGCATTACATTAAATTAAGATCATATTATATATTGTATCATAACATAAGCACTAGTTAAATTATTTAAATATTTTATGATATACGTGGTAAAGTCATAAAATTCTGAGACTGACGGCATGACGGCGTTGTGGGGCACTAAAGCGCATAGGTTGCGCCGTGGTGTGGTACCATGTCAATTAGGTTGGTTGGTTGGTTCCTTAGTTTAGGGGCTGCAACAACGCGGTCATGTAGCCCCGTGTACTGTGGGTGTGTGTAGAATCTGTCTGATAACCGGTGTGTATTAGAGTGTGTATCTGTTTTAATTCAAGTAAGGAATGCGGACATTCAATTTTTCTAAGTAGTTCCTACTTTTGCCGCCAAACGCCACCGTCAACGATCAACTAGTTCAGAACTTAGTTACAAGATGCCACCGCAGTCGGCTCTTGACGACGTACGTAAGAACCTAAGAACATTAGTCAAATTTTAAACCTTTATATGTAAATTTAGTTTCACACAGGTGTAATTAGTGGAAGGTTCTTTAACATACCATAAATTTATGACATGGGACCGCTGGATTTACTTCCCCTCCGAAGGAAGGCATACTGAGGGATTTTTAACGTCCTTAAAAAAAAATAATGACTTCTGCCGGGTTTGAACCCGTGATCTTGGGCATAGAAGCTCAGCATGCTACCAACTACGCCACCAAAGCCGCTACCATGTCACTTAATCTCTCGTCCCAGCAAGAAACAGTTGAGTGCAAGCACTGGCAGCAGACGTACGACTTTGGCGTACAAAGAATTGGTTGTTGCTACACGACAACGCCCCTGCACATTGCTCTTTCCTTGCCTAAGAGGAACTTGCAAGCAACAGGTGACAGTTTTTCCCCAACCTCCGTACTCGCCTGATCTCGCACCATGCGATTTTTTCTCTTTCCTCGCCTGAAAGTACTCCTACGTGGGCGCAGATTTCGGTCGTCCGAAGAGATCATGACGGCCACAAAAGAATCCGTATGGGACCTTCCTGCCAACTGCTTTCAGCTATACCAGCGTTGGCAAAAAAGCATAACGGCCAACGGCGACTATTTTTAGGGTGAATGTGGTTCTGTGTAGGTGTCCGCCGGGTAATGCGGCAGCGTGTGCAACACACAGGCACGTGTGGTGGCCTATCCTCCAGGCGTCAAGTCTCAGAACTTAATGACTGTACTACGTATAAATATTATATGCCAGAGAACTGCATCTTGAAAAATGAAAATCCACAGCCTGCTTCCAGTCTCCGACCGGGTCAGGAATGGAATGAATGAAGCCCCCACCTAGCGGCGAGGATATGGACTGTGCTGGCTGCCGAGGCCTGACGCATTCCTCTGGGGCAATGTTTAAATGAATAACAGATGAAATGAAATGATAGTGGAGAGTGTTGCTGGAATGAAATTTTGACAGGGAAAACCGGAGTACCCGGAGAAAACCCTGTCTGCCTCCGTTTTTTCCAGCACAGATCTCATATGGAGTGACCGGGATTTGAACCACAGACCCAGCGGTGAGAGGCCAGCGTGCTGCCGCCTAAGCCACGGAGGCTTACAGAACTGCATCTTAATGGGGCTTATTATAGTTCAAGTTTTCATTATGATACTGGTTCTCCACCAATCAGAGCTTAATATTTTCATTACGATACAACTGTTTGACCATTTAGGTAAGGATATCATTGCACCTACCCACAACGCACTCAATATCAAACATGTCGGACATAAGTGACAGGAATTACATGATTTGAAAATTGACAATGTAAAGAATATCTGATCAACCGTTGTAGTTGCAATCCCAAACACAAAGACAAAATTAGCACGAACCCTCAAGGGTAACAAGAAAATACCGTGAAATATGCAAAAAAGTATGAATCTACAGGGTCATTATCTATGTGCGCCCCGATAAACACGGTAAGCTTAGCCGGCTATGATTGGCGCAGATCGCGGGCGCGCGTACGTGGTTCAGCCAGTGATTGGTGCGCTCCGCTGACCCATATCGTAAGTTCACACGTGTTTTGTCATTCATATGGACGTGTGTCTGCAAAGCTTGGACGTTATTGTTGCATGTTGCATTGTGATTACTCTGATTGTTGGTCATGCCTAGAAATGATTGCGTAGGTTCGTTATTCAAACTTTCACTTCGATCTGCATGATTCACAAGAAATAAGAACTTAAGTTTAAAAGTCGCCATTTTGAGTTTATGTAAACAATTGAACTAAATTAGATGCCAATGCATTACAATATGTAAAAACATTAACTGTACCATATTTCACTGCTCTCAGATGGTTAAGTTACGAGAAGAGTCTATTAGAATGTTTCAAATTCACTTGGCCGCCATCTTAGTTTTAAACATTACAGGTTTCTGAAAGTTACATAGATGAACTGGTAGTAGTGCCCTTTATCACCGTACAAAATTTCAGGGTGATATATGTAATAGTTTCGGAGATATAAAATGCCAGTGAAATATTTCGCACAGCCGCCATGTTGCATTGGTGAGACGTAATAAAATTGAAGTGTATTGTAGGGGTTGGCCAAAAAGGTGCTATAATCTTAACGAGTTTCATTGAAATTGCTCCAGTCGTTCAGAAGTTATTAGAGGAGGACACACACACCACTTTTACACACACGGACAAACAGTGATCTCATAAGCCTATGTTTTCATAAATGAAAATCGGCCAACAAAACACAAGTTAACATCAATCCACCTTCTACTTCCAATACTCAACCACCACAAGGCACATTTCCGCAAAATCACTTCACCAATATACACAAAAAAGTGCATATAGTGAACCCAACGGGGTTAGGCTGACTGGTGTCGAACGTGGATCTCTGAAATAGATGAGCTCAGAATAGAGATTCCAGCAAGGAACGAACACGAGATATTTTGAGGGAGTTTAAGTTATAAAAACCCATAGAGAAAATACATATTAAATCACTGTTGTGATATGAACTAATTCTGATATTATTTGTTAATATAATGCAGGGAATAATAGCAGAATACTGCATTATTGGGCTGTATGAGGCATACAATTCTGGACTTGAGCACAGAAAGTTTGAGCGCTTGACAGTTGTCAAATGACTCTGTGATAGGGGCGTGGATTCTTGGAGCCGTGTCACTCAATGTGACCTACTTATGCCGTCTGGAGCAGGTCAAGAGGGTAATATATGGACAAGTTATTCGCCGTTTGAGAATAGAGAGGCTAGGAGAAGGGGAAGATACCAGCGTAATTTAATGATTACTCGTGATTGCGGTAACTCAGAGACATGAGGATTGCACCTATGTGAATGTTTAGCCGGGAGGCTAATTATCAAGCCATTAAACATTGAAATCGAGGCAGATTTAATGGAACGCGCAGGGACACAGTAAATCTGAGGTTAGCGGTGAGATCTAACCATGTCTTCGGGGATTTTTAGGGGACGCCGCGTGGGTAAGCGCTGGCAAAGGTAATTAATATTAATTAACTGGCCGATCGATCCTCGAGCACGCATACAGATCTGTGATCAGCGAGGAAAAAGGAACCATATAAACGTTATTTCAAGACCAGAATCATACTGAGAGAGAAAATGACGGTGCAGGGAAATTTTCGGTCTACTTTTTCCCTCCAAACGGATATAAGGC
This sequence comes from Meconema thalassinum, assembly GCA_946902985.2. Taxonomy (NCBI): domain Eukaryota; kingdom Metazoa; phylum Arthropoda; class Insecta; order Orthoptera; family Tettigoniidae; genus Meconema; species Meconema thalassinum. Next base: position 102,669,552 of record OX336397.1, on the reverse strand, counting down.
TGGACGAAGGACAGAGGCAGTGAGTTGAACCATACTTGAGCGCAGGGAGCACGTCACCCGAGCTCGGAGAAAGGGCGCGCAGACTTTAACATTCTAGTGCAGCAACATAATAATCATGCATTAAGGCATGAATTAATAGCGATTAATGTAGTCAGTTGAACCGCAGTCTAATGCGAAAAGCACGTTACCGAGTTCAGGAAGGGACGTTCGGACTTTAACATGAAGAGCCGTGCAGTAAGGCATTTATTAATACCATTTATTAAGGACAGTCGCGCCATACTTGTATAGTCGGCATTACGAGCGATTGTTATTGAGCACGTAGGAAATGTACCATGTGATATATGAGGTAGTACAATTGAAAGTGGTAATTTGTACAATGGTTGAGCGCAGTATGTAAACTATTAGTTAGACATATCATAGGATGTCGGACTGCGCAGATATAAACTGTTATGCGATTGGTGAAATTCATAGGAATACCAATGTAATTAAAGCTCATGACGATATGCAAGCATATGTATGCGATATCAGGAAATTTATCTAAGGATAGAGATTGATAGACAGTTTGGGGGACCGATAGGAATCCGTAGGCAGAGAATCGAGGCTTTCAATCGAGATGCGGATAGCAGTGGAGGAGAGATCTTCAACGTCTGCATTTTTGATATTTTGCCAGGAAAAGTCAACCATAAAGAAGTGTAAATAGTGATCGTGTGATTGTAGTGATGATCATTTAAATATATGTAAAATTAATAGTGTAACCAGTGCTATAACGTGTTGTGTGAATAAGGAAGCAACAGCTTCAATATGGAAAAGAAAAGTGCCGTGTGTTTTGTAAGGCAAAAGTTATGTAAAATGTGTATGAGAAGTATAAGAATGCCTTGCTAATTTTGCAAATGATGGCGGGCATTACTGGAAGAAATGCGTGGTTGGAGCCACCAGATTAACTAATGTAAATACCCAAAAACCATGATTTTGTAGCAATTATAGTCCACTGCATGTTGAGTGATTTCAAAATTATAAAATATACCAATAAGAGTCAATTTTGGAGGTAGAACCTCAAAATAGTATTGTTGTGTTGAGTTTAGTCAAGTTGAGATGTTTTTGTACATCATTGAGTGGATAAATCGTTACCACTAATGTAAAATGGCAATACAGTTATATAGAAACTTAACGTAACGAACACGGATGTTCGGTTATTGAAAATGGTTACGTTGTGTCGGGTTATGGTAATTCATGTCAGTAATAATAATAATAAGAAGAAGAATAAATGAACATATCAGGGAAAAATGGTTGTAAGAAAAATATATTTGATAATTGGAATATCTATCTATCCAAGCAGTAATATTGTACGTGTTGGGCTAAGCAAAGCAATTTAATATCAGAGTATATTATGATAATGGAAATAAATATGCAAGAATCTAGGAAATGGAAGAGTTTAATAGAGAATTGAATTTGCAGCTTGTGAATAAGCTTGTAAGAGTAATTGGTAGATTTATCTTACTAATTAAAGGACGAGATCATGCACAATAGTCACGGAAGCCAGGTAATCTATTCGACGTGTGAAATCTCGTATAGCCTAGGGCATACAGAGATATTTATTATGGCCAGAGCGTAATTAGTGATTGACCCTAGCTCTGTGGATTGCCATGAAATGTTCCGGGTTCGAATCCAATGGTGTATGGGAGGATAACAATGGAAACCTCAACATGACACCTGATGTCGACCAAGAACTAGCTATTGAAATAATTCAGCTCCTGAGAAGTGAATTTAATTGGCGGCAGGATGTGCCTGACCGTATCATTAATAAGATGCCGGCTAGCCAGTTCGACCAGTGATTGATGAATCTCGTTCCTTCATATAATGAAATGGACCTGTTGAGACCAGTTATTAATATCCTAAGGTTAGGAATAAAGGATTAAACACGTCCATAACCTATCTTGCATACAGTTTAGTTTAAATCATATGGGAGGTGTAGGTCATTGAGACTGCACTATGGTATTTAAAGTCACTTGTTACTGCTTGGAGATAAAGCGAGAGGGAAGCTAGGGAAGGACGGAACGAGTGTTTTGTTACCGCCTGACTCATTCCCATTGAATACAAGAAGAACCGAGGGAGAGCTTGTTAAACGACCCTTGGAGGTTGACATTTAGAATGGACAGACTTTAAAACCCTGTTTGTAAGAAAAGAATCGTTGTTTTATTGTATAGTGAATTTGTGTGGTTTGAAACACATTGATAATTAAGGATTATCCTAATGACTTAATATTTAGCAAACTTATGAGTTGTCGAAAGTTGCATTTTATACTGACATTGTCGCTTTGTTCTTAAGGTCGACATTAGATGCCATAGGCTATGCCCACGCAAGGGTAGCATAATATACCATCCGACACAGCGGTAACGGTATCTTTGAAATTGAACTCATGACATAATACGGTGGAACTGTAGAAAATGGAACTGTAGAAAATGGAACTGTGGAAAGGGGTATGATTACAAGTAATTGTGGAGTTGCAAGTAAATTTGACGTGCAACCCATAAATTCGTTAATGCATGGTAAAACATTTTGGTGGGAAGAGAGATCCAAAACACAAGTGGATGCATAATGTAAATTAAGATGTGTTGAGAGTTAACAATTAAGATTGTGAAATTAAAGAGGTCACAATAGGTGACATAAGATTATAAGTACAGTTTATGTGTAGTTTACCTGTGCATCAGCGCACTTGAGAATGAATTTTGATGTTAATCTCATGGTAAATGAATGAATAATCATTGGAGTTGCAAGGATAAAGTGCGAATGTTAGTGGATTATAGGAATAATTTTGCATTGTTTGTGTTATATTGTTGGGATTGTGTTTTTGTTTGTTTGAAGCCATGATTTAGAACTTAATTACAGTATTTAGAATAGAGTTGTGCTTTATTATTGTAGAGTTGATACCTTTTAGTCTCAGATCAAAAATATGCAACTGCTCAGTGTGTGGACGGTACACGCCTGAGGACTGATGCTGGCAGGAGGCAGAAGCATGGTTTCCATGGTAATTACTCACATGGGTACAATAGACCCACTCTCAGCCTGAAAAATAAACTCCATAGACATGAAATATTATCCTTATGGTAGGTTGTCTGCTATTGCCCTGATTTTATGACTTACTTGACTTAGTTCCTGTTGTCCCTCGTGGAACATAGGGCATCAATGAAGCATCTCCATCTGGTCCTGTTTGCAGACAACCTCTTCACCTCGCTCCAGGTCTTACGCTCCTCTATAGCCTCCAAGTGGACAGATCTGCGCCACGTTTGTTTGGATCTCCCTCTCCTCCTCAGACCCTATGAGTTCCTATCCAGTGCCTCTCTCTCAATGGCTTCAATACCTTTCCTCAGGGTATGTCCGATCCATTTCCATTTCCGTCGCTTTACGTGTATGGCCATCTAAGTTTCACCAGTTCTTCTCCAAAGTTCTTGGTTGGAGATTACTTCTGGGAAGTAGATGTTTAGGATCTTTCTTAACCAGCGGTTGACAAAGGTCTGCAGTCTGGAGGTGATTTCTTTAGTTACTTTTCAAGTCTCAGACCCATATATCAGAACGGACCTGACATTACTCCGGAAGATACGAAGTTTGGTCTTCATGGATATTTTGCTGTACTTCCACACCGGATAGAGCCGCACAAAGCCGCCGTTTGGTTTATGGATACGTTGGGAGATATCCTATGCCGCTTCTCCATCTTTGAGCACCACACGGCCCAGGCAAGTAAAGCTATCCACATCCTCTATAGGTTCATCCTCGAAGACAAATTTTATAGATGAAGCTAATTGCATAAAAGAACCTTTTAACATAATGCCCTTCGAAGGAAATAAATAAGAAATAATCTTATCTACTATATAAAGCTCAAATACCACTGACGCACTAATTCATTCATCACGAAATCTCAGAAACCACCAAACGGATTGGAATGAAATTTGGTATCCAGCTTCCTCAAGGGCCGCAAACGCCCAATAAGAATGGATTTTTGGATATTCAGGTTCTAAAGGGGTGTTAAGGGGGTAGACCTGCATTTCATTGAATAGCAATGTTTCCCGATTGGTTTCATTGGGGGATGTGGTACCCGGCATATAAACTCAGCACAAAAAATAAGAAGACACGTGTCTGAGGGTTTTTCGATGTGGTGTATATTATGAGGTGAAAGTGGTGAAAAGTGGGGGTTGAAGGATTCCTAACGGAGCGTGTATCTCTTAAACGACATAGGCGAGTAGTTTGGAACTCAGCCGAAAAAAATCAGCATAAAAAATAACTAAACAGTTGTTTGACCGTTTTTTCATAAACCCAATTTAAGGGGCCCATGGGGAGGGGTGAAATTATGGGGCAGGGGGGATACGAAATATGTCTGAGTGTAACATTATACATGGCCTATGTTGTAGACAATAACACATTGCATCTTTTTTATCTCTTGCTACGATGAATACATAGGGAGTTATTAATGATTTTGTACTATTTGGCCGGAATTTTTTAAGTCCCAGGAATGACATAAAAATTGAATCGAATGAAATTTCAGAAAATATATTTTTAAAATTCTTTTATTATATTTTTCACGTCTTTTAGGGTCCGAAACCAACATGATGTTTTGATGTTTTTTTCGTCCCATGCATTTTTGGTTTCAGGTGATAGAATTATTTTCCACTAGGACCGATACTTATCTACTATATAAAGCTCAAATACCACTGACTCACTCATACATTCATCACGAAATCTCATTAACCACCAAACGGATTGGAATGAAATTTGGTATCCAGCTTCCTCAAGGGCCGCAAACGCCCACTAAGAAAGGATTTTTGGATATTCAGGTTCTAAAGGGGTGTTAAGGGGGTAGACCTGCATTTCATTGAATAGCAATATCTCCCGATTGGTTTCATTGGGGGATGTGAAACTCGGCATATAAACTCATCATTAAAAATAAGAAGACACATGTCTGAGGGTTTTTCGATGTGGTGTATATTATGAGGTGAAAGGGGTGTAAAGTGGGGGTTGAAGGATTCCTAACGGAGCGTGTATCTCTTAAACGACATAGGCGAGGAGTTTGGAACTCAGCCGAAAAAATCAGCATAAAAATAACTAAACAGGTGTTTGACTGTTTTTTAATAAATCCAATTTAAGGGGCCCATGGGAAGGGGGGAAACGTAATATGTCTGAGTGTAAAATTAGACATGGCCTATGTTGTAGACAATAACCCATTACACCTTTTTGTCTCTTGCTATTTCATCATACGACGAATACTTAGGGAGTTATTAATGATTTTGTACTTTTTGGCCGGAATTTTCTAAGTCCTAGGAATGACATAAAAATTGATTCGAATGAAATTTCAAAAAAAAATATATTATATTTTTCACGTCTTTTAGGGTCCGAAACCAACATGATATTTTTTTTTTCGTCCCATGCATTTTTGGTTTCAGGTGATAGAATTATTTTCCACTAGGACCCATGCTCATCTATCTAAATAACTAATGTTATAACAGGATTCCAAATGTTATTGCGGGCGAAGCCGCGGGTAACAGCTAGTCTTATCATACTAATATATAAAAATGAGATGGTGAGTGTCTGTCTGTCTGTCTGTCTGTTACTCAATAACGCAAGAACCACTGGTCCGATTTAAATGAAATTTTACGTGGATGTGGCTGATTTACCATGTTTACATATAGGATACTTTTAATTTCTATATTATTCACTATTAAAAAATGGCAACCATTTTAGTGACGTCACTACACCCTTTGGTTTCAAAATTTCATATATCCATATCAAATAAAAAGAGAACGTTAAGAAATAGCAAACTTTTGATGGCACACACGAGCTTCAAAATTTAATTTCCTATCCGAAAGGTCCTCATCACTTTTCGTGTATCTCCAACGGTTAGCGAGTAAAATCCACATATGTGACGTCACTACACCCTTTGGTTTCAAAATTTCATATTTCCATTTCAAATAAAAAGAGAACGCTAAGAAATAGCAAACGTTCGATGCATACACGAGATTTAACATTTATTTTTCTATCCAAAAGGTCCTTATCACTTTTCGTGTATCTCCAACGGTTAGCGAGTAAAACCTAAATTTGTGCAATAAAACACTGTCAACACCGAGCGGTGCAGTACATCTCTACGTACATAAAAATTTAAAGTTTGTATGTTTTTTTTCGCTATTTCTACGTAAATTTGAGTTATTTACGCGTTTCAGATTGTTTTATTATGGATGCGCGCGAAAATAATTTTTTGGTCTGTCTGTCTGTCTGTTTGTTTGTCTGTGGACAATTTTGTTCCCTTATAACTCGAGAACGGCTGGGTGTATCAACGTAAAATTTGGTACAGATATCCATCAGAGGCACGACACTAATCATTGATGCAACCCTTCTCCGTTGCCTACCCCCTTAAAATACAAGCTGAAATAGAAGTAGAAGGACGAGACAAAGATAATTTTCAGCCTCTCAATGTGAGAGACAAAACTCGGGGGCCCTAAAGGATCCCCGAAATCCACGTTTTAAAGCCCTAAACCAACCATTTTTGAGATATTGCCAGAAAACTAATTTAATTTAATAAACTATGAACGAATACAAGCCGGTAACCATGGCAACAGATTCTCAGAGGTCCATCTATTGCTGTAAGACGCAATGCAATTCCATTAATTACATTGGTGTGAAAGTTAGCAAACGGCTAGAAGGTTATCACGGAACCAAATTAAGCTGTAAAATTCATCAATACGTATAATGCGCTTAAGGGGGTCAAGGGGTACACTAGAATTTTTCACGCAATTTACACCTGCGGGTGTGGTACGGCAGGTCCTATCCCTATATTATATTATTATTATTAATATTATATTACGGCGTACAACGAGGATACAAAGCCCCTCGGTGCCAGAAACAAAACTTGGGGGCCTCGAAAACTACATTATAAGGCTCTAAAACCAACAGTATCTGAAATATTCCCAGAAAACTAATTTATTTTAACAAACTAATGAAGGAATGGAAATCGGTAACCATGACAACATTATCTCAAGGGGTGGCATCCAACTTTCCATCTATTTCTGTAAGAAGCAATATCACTCCATTTATACCTTGCCACGGTGGGCGAGTGGATAGCGTGTCGGTCTACTAACCCCAAGATTGCAGGTTCACTCCTGGCCGTGGTACAGGCCGGACGTTTGTTTTAGACGAGTGAAAAATCTTAATGGAAGCCTGGAGGCGAGTTACTACAGTACCTGTGTTGTTATCAGCTGCCCCATGCGCTCCGATGATTGATAAAGCTGTTTCACACTATTGCTGAAGTATAGTCACTGGCAAATATAATGACGTTCTGTTCGTAACTACGTAACGTATACTACCGTGTCACACAATACTTCGACGTGGACTGTACTGTCTGCACAAGTCTGGAATTCCATTACATCAGATCGGTGGTGACAAATGTGAAGTGATAGGGTGAGAGAGTGAATGTGTACAGGCTCACCCGCAGGCTTGAAGGTCAAGGGCAATCGTCTAAAACAAACGTCCGGCCTGTACGTGATTTTTGAAAGGCGGCAAAAATACGACTCGCATGTCATACGATGTTGGCATGTCAAAGAACCCATTTGAATTCAGTAGGCCGTGTTCATAATGGCAAAATTAACCTCAGGAGTTTCCGCCAACACAAAGTTCCTCATGTATTTACTAGAAAGCGCTATAGTGTTCAAGGAGCTTAGATATCTACCCTTCTTGACTTTCATAGTGATTCAAGGAACAACGAAATTTCGACATGGAAGCTACCCTCTGGGTGTCAAATTACGAAGCTTGCACCCGGCATCCGAGGCCATACGATATCATTATTATTAGGCTATTCCATTTATTACATTTCTGTGAAAGTTTGCAAATGGCTATAAGGTTATCACGGAACCAACGTAGACTAATGCAATTAAGGGGGTCAAGGGGAAACCTAGAAATTTTTCATGCAATTTCACGTGCGACATATAGTACAGAAAGTCTATTATATGTACAAACAGAAACATTATTTTCAAAAATTCCTGAATTGAATCAGCATTTTTTGCGGCTTTTAGGAATTTGGGCCATTTGAGGCTAAAGAATCTGAATTTTCATGCACCACAAGCCATTATAATTTATGAAAGAGGTCTTCCTGTGTATGGGGACCTAACACATCGTAGAGGGACATTTTTTATGTGAGGTGTATTGCGTTTCGTCTACAAGGCTTTCAATTCTATTTCACGTCATGAAGTACACGTTAGGTGAATTTAGTTTGAGAGCAGATTTCAACTAATCTTTTTTTTTTGTAGACATACGGGTTCATCGTAAGGATGATTTTGTTTGATACGTATGGTAGATATACCCGTATTTGGATATATGGGTGATATCTTGTAGACAATAGAATTGTCTGTCTGTCTTTCTGTGTATCTTTATGTACGCCTATAAATCGTCTTCGGATGCTTGGTGCATCGTAAAATTAGGTATGGTAAACATGAGTCAATACACCAATCATTTATAAAACTCCTCACCGTACTTTTCATACAGTAGAAGGGTGGATATAGGGAAAAACTTCTCAAAATACATGCTAAAATAGGCGAAATATAAAAATTATCCTAGAAGGACGATCAAAGCATATGTTGCGCTTCTCATTGTGAGACACAAAATTCGCGAGTCTATAAGGGGTCTCCGAAAACCACATTTTAAGGCCCTTAAATTAACAGTGTGTGGGATAGTCCCAGAAAACTAGCTTCGTTCTGATAAACTTATGAAGGAATGACAAGCCGCTAACCATTGCAACAGTAGCTCAATTGATAATGTCTGGTGTTAATATATAACACCGTTCGAAGAACGGGTACTTCTGCTAGTATATATATAAAAGGAATGTCTGTGTGTTCGTCTTTATGCGTTCATAAACCATCCATCCGATTGCGATCAGATTTTGGTGAGTTGTTGTAAACAGTTCCGGGATGATCATGGGCATAGTTAATCCATTTCACAATAGATAGCGCGCGAGTAGTTTAAACAAATGCGTAATGGCGATGCGTTCATATACAATTCGTCCGATTGCGATCAAATTTTGGTGAGTTGTTGTGCATAGTCCCAGAAAAGTAATAGGCGTAGTAAATCCAATTTACAATAGATGGCGCGCGAGTAGCTTCAACAAAATTGCGTGCGTTTGTTTCAAGAAAGTCCCACATGTGTTCATATACCATTCATCCATTGCGTCGAAACTTGGGTGAGAAGTTCTGTACACTTCAGGTGAGGTTTATGGCTTAGTGAAACCACTTAACAAAAGGTTACGCACGAGTAGATTCAACAAATGAGCGACGACGGGCGAAGCGATTCAACAAAGTCCTGTATGCGTTCACATACCATTCGTCCGATAGCGATGAAACTAGGGTGAGAGGTTGTGTACGCTACAGGCAAGGTTTCTGGCTTAGTAAATCCATGTTATAATAGGTAGCGCACGAGTAGATTCAACCAATGAGCGACGACGCGCGAAGCGTTTCAACAAAGTCCCGTATGCGTTCATATACTATTCGTCTGTTAGCGATGAAACTTGGGTGAGATGTTGTACACAACACCTCATGGAAGGTTTCTGACTTAGTAAATCCATGTTTTAATAGGTAGCGCACGAGTAGATTCAACAAACGAGCGACGACGGCCGAAGCGATTCAACAAAGTCCTGTATGCGTTCACATACCATTCGTCCGATAGCGATGAAACTTGGGTGAGAGGTTGTGTACACTACAGGCACGGTTTCTGACTCAGTAAATCCATGTTATAATAGGTAGCGCACGAGTAGATTCAACAAATGAGCGACGACGCGCGAAGCGTTTCAACAAAGTCAAGTATGCGTTAATATACTATTCGTCTGTTAGTGATGATACTTGGCTGAGAAATTGTGTACACTTCAGGGAAGGTTTCTGGGTTGGTAAATCCACTTAACAATAGGTATCGCACAAGTAGATTAAACAAATGAGCGACGACGCGCGAAGTATTTCAACAAAGTCCCGTATGCGTTCATATACCATTCGTCCGATAGCGACTAAACTTGGGTGAGTTGTTGTGTACACTCCAGGGAAGATTTCTGGCTTAGTAAATCCATGTTAAATAGGTAGCGCACAAGTAGATTAAATAAATGAGCGACGACGCGCGAAGTATTTCAACAAAGTCCCGTATGCGTTCATATACCATTTGTCCGATAGCGATGAAACGTGGGTGAGATGTTGTGTACACTTCAGAGAAGATTTCCAGCTTTGTAAATCCATGTTACAATAGGTAGCGCACGAATGGATTCAACAAATGAGCGACGCGAAGTGTTTCGACAAAGACCCGTATGCATTCATATACAATCGTCCGAGAGCGATGAAACTTGGGTGTGATGTTGTGTACACCTCGGGGAAGGTTTCTGGCTTAGTAAATCCACTTTATAATAGGTAGCGCACGAGTAGATTCAGCAAATGAGCGACGGCACGTGAATCGTTTTATCAAAGTCCCGTATGCGATCATATGCCATTCATCCGATTGCGATGAAACTTTTTGAATTGTTGTGTACACCCGAGGAAAGGTTTCTGACTTAGTAAATCAATTTTACAATAGGTAGCGCACGAGTAGATTCAACAAATGGGTAACGGCACGCGTATCGTTTAAACGAAATTCCATAGGCGTTCATATACTATTTATGCAATTGCAATGAAATTCGGTGAAATGCTGTTTCCACTCCCGCGAAGGTTTCTGATTTAGTAAATCCATTTTACAATTGGTAGCAAACGGGTAGATTTAACTAATAAGAGACAGCGCGTGAATCGTTTCAATAAAGTCCCGTATGCGATCATATACCTTTCATCCGAGTGTGATAAAACTTTGGAGAGCTGAGTACAGTCCTGCGAAGGTTCATGAATTAGTAAGTCCGATTTTCAATGAATGGCACGCAAGAAGGTTCAACAAATGAGTGACGGCGCAAATCGTTTAAACAAAATTCCGTATGCGTTCATATGCCATTCATCCGATTGCGATGAAACTTTGATGAGTTGTTGTGTACACGCCAGGAAATGTTTTCGAGTTAGTAAAACCATTTTACAATAGGTAGCGTACGAGTATATTCAACAAATGGGTGACGGCGCTCTAATCTTTTCAGCAGTCCCTTATGCGTTCATATACCATTAATTTCATTGCGATGTAACTTTCGTGAGTTGTTGATCACGCTCCCGTGAATGTTTCTGAGATAGTAAATTGTGTTTTATAATAGTTTAGAGGTGGTTAAAGGAAAAAGAAGAATGTATTGGGAATCCAAAAGCACTGCAACTATCAAAGTCAAAACCCCAACACTTTCTTTGATTGACATTGCAACGCCTGCCGGGTACAGCTAGTATATATAAATAAGTTAATGTGGCTAGGATTTAAATCAAAAACAAAGGGACTAAAGAAACAAGCGACTTAAGGCTTTTTTAAAATTGGAACTGCATTTAGGCCGGAAGTGATATTTGAAATGTGAATTTTTTTAAGTCTCTCACAATTTGAAACCTTTCCGGACCCTTTAGCCCAAGGGTGTACAACCTCTTTATAAGTGGGGGCCACGAGTAATTTTACATAATACGTGTCGGGCTGCAAGTTACCTTTCCACATAGACACTTGCCAAACCTTACCGCTAAAGCTAATTGTACTGTTATCTGAATAACCTATTTTACCAGCAGACAAAAAATGTGTTTCAATACCATTTTTGTGTTCTCTAAATGCTTTAGATCCACTTTTCACGTTTTTTTTTGGCAAATTACGTTATTACAATCAACTTACTCCTAATTCGAAAAGGTGTATAAAATAATATAACACTAACACTTTTTATTTTTACAAAAATCAGAATTCTTAACATCAAAGTACGGTATATAAAATGTTATGTTTATGAAAAATTTAAAATCTGTCCCATAATTGTTTACTTGTAAATTAATTTTTAACGAAACATTTTTATAATTTTCTTATTTCACTTGGGCCTACAATAACGGGAAAATCTCATCATTCACAATATATATATTCACGTTTTAAATAGTACAATAGTAGACTACAATATGCAACGAGCCTATAATGGCAATAATTAAGACACGAGTATGTTTATAAAACTCGCTACGCTCGTTTTATAATTTCCATACGAGTGTCTTAATTACCATTATAGGCGAGTCGAATGCGACTGTTTATGTTCAACGATAATTATAACTTTATTATATGTTTTAACATAAATATTCATAAATATCTGTGGGCGCGCTGGCTTTGCTGACTGAATTGAGCGCATGTGTGGGTCAAGGAATTTCGAAAGCAGAGACCAATTACTTTGCTTGGCAATGCTATTGTTTACAGCCTGCATGATGAATAGTGCCGTCCAGCTCTAGCATTCACTAATATTGTCACTGAAGTCGTTCGAAAGCAATGCGCTGTGTAGAAATTGGAGTTAGGGATATTAAGGTACAGTGCTATTTCTTGTCTCATATTTTCCAGTTTATTTACGCAAACATTGACACGGTCCACTTTCCATGTCGGTAATGTATATAGAAGGATGCTGTGTTGCTAACTTCTGGACGTAGATTCACAAATTTCTTGCATTTGTCATAGTATTTTCTTTTTACCGCAAAGGTTCATGCTGATTTTGTATTTGTGTTTGGGATTGTAACTACAATGGCTGATTCGATATCCAATTTGAACTTTCAAATCATGAAATTCATGTCCGACATGTTGGATTTTGAGCGCATGCGCGATGCTATCCTTACCTAATTGGTCACACAATAGTTTCTTGAGCTCTGATTGGTGGGAGTAACTGTATCATAATGAAACCTTGTACTATAATGAGCCTCATTATAGTACAGTTTTCTGACATATAATATTTACATTTCTCCAGGGTCGAACATAAAATATTTATCCGCCGGCCGCATGAACTGTCTTTGAGGGCCGCAAGTGGGTTGTGCACCCCTGTTTTAGCCCATCAACACTAACAATTGAGGAAATTATTTAATTTTACGTGTTTGCTCACTTTGTGAGCTGAGAGATTTTTCCTGCATTAAAAGAACAATACTTACATAAGTTCTTTGTTCTTCAACATTTTGTTCTTTGTCACTGACGTGATTTATATAATACTGGAACTTCTGTTGCTTCATTTGGAAGTAACAATGTCATAAGTACACTACTCAAGTTAAAACAAATGACTAGCAAGCCTATTCTGCTGTTGTCATAGCAACATCAGTTCATTTCCAAGCGGTAGTGACTTCACATTGTAATGTGGTAGGCCTTGCATAATCACCGCTTGAGATGAAACAAATGAATAGAAAGTCATGGCAACGACACTTCACTGCCAAGCGTGAGTGACGTCATAATGTAAATAATGTGGTAGGCCTTGTTTTCATTGTACATATGATTGTGAGGTTTTATAATCCGTACTTGACTCTCAACTCAACTGTTTTAGCCTCGAACCATTTGAAGTCATTAGACCTTTTGTTTGAACGGTTTCATTCAAACTTTGGACTACTACGCAATTACATGCGTTACGCGCTCAATTTCACTCTCAAATGGACTACAGTTGAAAGGTTAGAAGCAATTTATTTTAAGTGGGATGTTTTTGTTTCAGTTTAACGAGGCGAGGCTGACAGCTGCAGGGAATATCATCCTTGCCTTCTATTCATCTTGTCCTGGAAATACCGGGTGTCTCTTCTAGCAGCAATCGCATCCGGGCCAATGCGTCTTTTGTTTTCCCAAATTATAAAATATATTAGAGACGAACATACATGAAACCACCTATCTTTTTTCAGATTTCAAAATCAAAAGGGAGGTAGCGCGCAGTTCGCTACTCCAGTGGGGGTCCGAGTGGGGACACGAAGAGCCCGCTGATGAGCCAGCTAGGTGTCCTAGGCGAAACCCCACACAAGACACGGCACAAACCTAGAATGATTGCTGAGTTTCAATTCACTGGCCGTGAAAGCCAATATACCATCTCTTTGGAAGCCTTCGTAGGGATGTTATGGCTGCTTGAGCTTTCAGTTCTCGCAGTTAAGAGGCGCAGGTACGCTTCATAAAAAGGGAGGTAGCGCGCAGTTCGTTACTCCATTGGGGATCCGGGCGGGGACACGTAGATCCCTCTGATGAGCCAGCTTGGTGTCCTAGGCGAAACCCCACACAAGACAGGGCACGAACATAGAATGATTCTTCTTATGGTTCCCATCCGTTCCGGATGTTAGCTACCATCTTGACTGTGCTGTTCCTGTCACTTGCAGCTCGGAATAATTCAGTAGATGTTTTTGAGGTCCAGGCTGTGAGATTTTTTAACCAGGATATTCTTCTTCATCCAACACTTCTCTTCCCTGGTATTTTTCCTTGAAGAATGGACTGTAGGAGATGGTAATTGGTGGTATTCCTCACGATGTGTCCTAGGTATTGGATTTTCCTGATTTTCACGGTGGTTAATAATTCCTTAGTTTTTTTCATTTTTTGGAGAACCTCAACATTTGTGACATGGTCTGTCCATGGTATCCGCAATATCCTTCTGTACAGCCACATTTCAAAAGCCTCTAACCGTTTACACAAAGACTCTGTCAGTGTCCATGTCTCAGTACCGCAAAAAAGAGTGGAGAACACATAACAATGCAAAAGCCTGATTTTCGTAGTCATTGTCAGCCCATTATGTTTGAACAAATTCCGCATCTTATTGAAAGTTGTCCGGGCTTTCCCAATTCGAGACTTCACCTCATCAGAAGGGTCCCATTGGTATTTTATGGTAGTGCCAATGTATATATGCCTATGCACTTGTGCAATGGGTTTCTGGTCTATATTTAGTTTGCATGCAGAGACATTGTTTTTACTAATGACCATCAATTTTGTCTTCTGAGGGTTTATATCTAAACCATATTCATGTCTTTTTTGGATAACTTTATCAATGATATGTTGCAGGCTTTCTTGACTATCCGCAAAAATCACAGTGTCATCGGCATATCGAATGTTATTTATCCAGTTACCATTTAAGAGCACTCCCAACTCTACATCCTCTAGAGCTTCTTTAAAGATATATTCCGAATAGATGTTAAATAACAATGGAGACAATATACAGCCTTGTCTTACGCCTCTTAGAATATCTATAACTTCCGTGTTCTCGTTACCCAACCTCACATAAGCAGATTGATTCCATTACAAGTTCACAATTATTCGTAAATCTTTATCATCTAAGCCAATCTTTTGTGAAATTTCTATAATCTTATGATGTCTTACTCTATCGAAAGCCTTTTGATAGTCAATAAAGCAGGCATATATATCGCAGTTCACATCACGGCACCTTTGAAACAATACTTGAATGCTAAATAGGGCTTCACGTGTGCCAAATGCGTTTCTAAAACCAAATTGTGTAGAAGAAACTTGTTCTTCACATATTTTGTATATTCTGCGATGAATGATCTTCAGAAATACCTTCAAGATGTGATTCATGAGACTGATTGTCCGGTACTCACTACAAAACTTAGCTCGTTTTTTTTTAGGTAGTGTGATGAATTGCGATTTAAGCCATTCCTGAGGAATGTTCCCAGAATTGTAAATGTCGTTGAATATTTTAGTCAACCATTTCACATTATCTTCATTCAAAAGCTTTAAAAATTCAGCATTCACATTGTCAGGGCCAGTGGCTTTACCATCCTTCATGGCTTTTATCGCGGTTTGTACTTCATCTACCAGAATTTGGGGTCCTGTTTCACCATTTATTCGAGGTGGCTCCTGTCGAGTATCATAAAACAAGTGTTCTATATATCTTTGCCACGTATCTTTAAACTCTTCTTTTCCAACAATTAGTTTTCCTTCAATATTGACCAATCTATTTCCTTTCTAGTTCTATAATTCCCTGTCACTTCTTTAACTTTTCGATGAATATTGAAGCTGTCATGTTTTAATTGTAACATCTCTATTTCATTACATTTTTCTTGCACGTCCCTTTCCTTAGCTAATCTTATTTATTTCCTGATTTCCCTGTTGATGTTCTTATATTCATCAGGATTACCCTTTGCTTTCCTTCTCTTATCCAACATTTTAAGAATCTCTTCTGTCATCCGTGGTTTCTTCTTAGTGATATCTGTTACTAAGTGATCTTGCTTCATAGATTCAACGGTATTAGTTAATGTTTTAATTTTCTCATCGGTACATAAGGCATCAGATAGGGATCCAAGTTCATCATTGAGCTGCTCTTCTACATTTTGTCTTACTGAAGGTTCAATTAATTTACGCATATTTTACTTTATGGCTCTTCTCTTTTGAATCTTTTTCATTTTGATTTTAAAAACTCCAACTAGAGGGATATGATCGGAATGAATGTCCGCACCGGGATATGTTTTCATTGAGGCACAGCTGTTCCTATATTTTTGATTTATCAAAATATAGTCAATTTGGATCCTTATAATTCTTTCACCTGAATCTCTAAAACGTCGTGGTGGTAATGTGAAGAATGTGTTGGTTACTACAAATCCCCATTCTCCTGCAAATGCGCAAAGTTGAACTCCTCTCTCATTTCTTTCACCAAGCCCATATTGACCTACAATACTGCCTTCAGATCCATGTCCTACTTTTGCATTGAAATCTCCCATAATTATTGTTAGATCTTTCTTTGGTAACTGGTGCAAAATACCTGTGGTCTGGGAGTAAAACTCGGCAACTTCTTCATCACTATGGTCTGTCGTAGGAGCGTACACCTGGATGATGTTAAGATGGGCAGGCTCAGTATTTATTTGAAGCAACAATGCTCTCTCTGAGATAGGTATAAAATTGGTGACACACTTTGCGACCAATTCAGATACTATAATTCCTACTCCGTGTTGATATAATCCATTGGATGTCCCTGAATAGTAAACTACATGTCCATTGATGTCACAAGAACCTGATCCTGGCCAACGCATTTCACTTACGCCCATAATTTCTATCTTCATTCTGTCCATTTCTTGAATCGCATTATGGGTTTTCCCAGCTTGCGCCATAGTTTGCACATTCCACGTGCTAATCTTTATACCATCTTTCACTAACAACTTTCCCGAAGCCGGAGATCCGATTGGGGGACTTGAAACTCCGGAACATTTGGTTTTGAACACAGCCATGATGTGTTACTAGAGAAATCCATATGGATCTTGAATGCAGTAGTTTCTCATTGCTTTCTGCATTCTCATGCCGTTGACCAACTAGTAGCTCATCCGCCTTCAGGTGCAATTTCTCACCCCTAGGACAAGAGAGTGCCCAAACTTCCATCCACCCTTCCACCCTCCGAAGAGGTTGTTAGAATAGGTTGGAAGTGGATCTCCTTATACCGGGAGATATTCGGTCCCTGTATTCGTTAGCCGCTTGATTTTGTAACTATACAACAAACGTTGCCCCCTCTCTACAGCGGGAAGGTGAATAACAGGTATTTCCTGTCATTGAGTTTAGGACCATGATGGCATTTCCTAACATGATCATAATAATGCCAAATAAGCATTTTGCCCTGTTTACAAATAGCTGACATAGATAAGGCAGAAGGTGTAATTGATCAATATATACTCTGTGTAGTTATAGAGTTCCTATCTGTTTCGTGATTTCTATGGCAATGGTGTTACAAAAGACAAAATGGATAACAGTTAGGGCACAGAACTTATGACAGATATGATAAACCGCCCTTCTAATTGGTGTTATCTGTGGACTGATTGTTTCAAAACCAAGATGGCCGTCACTTAGGGCACAAATATGTTTGTAAATATAACCCTGATAACAACAATAAAAAAAGATATCTGTTACCCTCCTAGACAATACGAACACAAGGCCAGCATATAAAAACAAGTCACAAATATCACTTCGAAATCACGACTGAGGTACAGATGTTCCAAATAGACGGATATATCACGCAGCACACCTACACATGGTCTTGTTGAAGGAACAAGATTGCTGAGTTTCAATTCAATGGCCGTGAAAGCCAATATACCATCTCTTTGGAAGACTTCGTAGGGAGGTTATGGCTGCTTGAGATTTCAGTTCTCGCAGTTAAGAGGCGCAGGTGCGCTTCATAAAAAGGTAGGTAGCGCGCAGTTCGCTACTCCAGTGGGGGTCCGAGATGTGGCACCAAGAGCCCGCTGATGAGCCAGCTTGGTGTCCTAGGCGAAACCCCACACAAGACACGGCACAAACCTAGAAAATTGCTGAGTTTTAATTCACTGGTCGTGAAGGCCAATATACTATCTCTTTGGAAGCCTTCATAGGCTAAGCCTCCGTGGCTTAGGCGGCAGCACGCCGGCCTCTCACCGCTGGGTCCGTGGTTCAAATCCCGGTCACTCCAAGTGAGATCTGTGCTGGACAAAACGGAGGCAGGCAGGTTTTTCTCCGGGTACTCCGGTTTTCCCTGTCAAAATTTCATTCCAGCAACACTCTCCACTATCATTTCATTTCATCTGTCATTCATTTAATCATTGCCCCAGAGGAGTGCGTCAGGCCTCGGCAGCCGGCACAGTTCATATCCTCGCCGCTAGATGGGGGCTCCATTCATTCCATTCCTGACCCGGTCGGAGACTGGAATCAGGCTGTGGTTTTTCATTTTCATTTGGAAGCCTTCATAGGGAGGTTATGGCTGCTTGAGCTTTTAGTTCTCGCAATAAAGAGGCGCAGGGGCGCTTCATAAAAAGGTAGATAGCACGCAGTTCGCTACTCCAGTGGGGGTCTGGGCGGTGACAACAAGAGCTCGCTGATGAGCCAGCTTCGTGTGCTAGGTGAAACCCCACACACGATACGGCACAAACAGAGAAAAAATGCCGAATTGTCGATTAATTTATGTATATCAGGTACCGTCAAAAAATATTTCACAGTGAAAGTGAGGACGGACTTATTTATTAAGCAGTGTCCACGGAGAGAACGGGGGGAGTCCATTTTTAGCCTACTTTTCACATTTTGCAAAAATGAGGAAAAAGTAGACTTATGAGATCGGGCAAATGTGTGTCTGTCTGTCTGTCTGTCTCTCTGTCTGTCTGTCTGTCTGTCCTTCTGTCCTTCTGTCTGTCTGTCTGGCTGTGTGTGTGTGTGTCCCTATCAACTCCTAAACGGCTGCAGCAATCGAAACAAAATTTGGTAGGAGTAAAGATCTATACCTGAATATCTCACGGCCATATTTGAAAATGATGTCAGTGCTACCAACTGCTAAAAAATCGCAATTGAAATTTGAGCTCCATGTTGGATATCTTGGAAAGTATGAATGGGAGCTATTTCAAAATTGGCACACGTACAGACCATAATATTTCAGTTTAATTTCCAGAAGGCCAAACATGGCAGTGTTGCCAAAATGATTATAAGCCTCCTGATAGGTCCAATTTTTAAATGCATATAACTTCTACACTATCAAGCGGAATTCAACCAAATTTCGTATGTTGTATGTGTACATAACCAGATATGACTGAGCGTATTCTTAAGACCTACCAGGGCTGCCAACTGTTAATAAATGCTCCTAATTTATTTTATCCAAATACCAATATATCAGAAAGTATGCAAGCCGACAGCTTTAAACTATGCACACGTATAGTACCTAACATTCTATATTAATTTGGAGTAACTTATATACGTCAGTGCTACCAACATAATTCTAAGCCTGCTGACAAGTCCAACATTAAATACATGTAACTTTCATACTATCATTTGGATTTCAACCAAATTTCGTATGTGCTATGTGTACCATAACAGATATGACTATGCGTATTCTAAGGAGCAACCAGGGCTGCCAACTGTTAATATGTGCTGTCCCTATTTTTGTTACCCTAATATCAATATATCAGAAAGTATGCAAGCCAATAGCTCTAAACTTTGCACACGTATAGTACCTGGCATTCTAGACGAATTTGGAGTAACTAATATACGTCAGTGCTGCCAACATGATTCTAAACCTGCTGATAGGTCCAATTTTAAAATGCATGTAACTTCTATACTAACTAATGGATTTCATTCAAAATTGGCACAACAATAGATCATATTATTTCAGATTATTTCTGACCAATACATGCATGACATTGTTGCCAACATGATTTTACGCGCGCTGTTAGATCCAATGTTTAACTGCATGTAACGTCCATGCTATTCATTGGACTTCAACCAAATTTTGTATTTTGTACCTTAAGAGATGGAACTAAGAATATATTCAGTCATCAGGGCTGCCAACTGTAGTGCTCTATTAGGATACATTATGCCAGGTATACAGTATTTCGAACTAATTGGAAATTTCGATATTAGCAACTTAATTTCGTCATTATTCTAGATAGGGTCATATTCTGTAGAATAATCATTGGCATGAAAAGTAGGCTGTATAGTTCTTCACGGAACTTCTTGTTAGCCTACTTTTCACATTTTGCTAAAAAGAGGAAAAAGTAGTCTTATGAGATCGATCCGGGAAAATGTGTGTCTGTCTGTCTGGCTGTGTGTGTGTCCCCCCCTATCAACTCCTAAACGGCTGCAGCAATCAAAACCAAATTTAGTATGAGTAAAGATGTGCACCGGAATAGCTCACGTCCATATTTGAAAATTATGTCAGTGCTACCAACTGCTGAAAAAACGCACTAGAAATTTGAGCTCCATGTTGGATATCATGCAAGGTATGCATGGGAGCTATTCCAAAATTGGCACACATGTAGATAATACTATTTCAGTTTAATTTCCTGGAGGCCAACCATGACAGTGTTGCCAAAATAATTTTAAGCCTTCTGATATGTCCAATGTTTAAATGCATATAACTTCTACACTATCAACTGGATTTCAACCAAATTTTGTATGTAATATCTGTAAATAAACAGATATGACTGAGCTTATTCTTAAGAGCCACCAGGGCTGCCAACTGTTAATAATTGCTCTCTCTATTTTTTTTTAATCCAAATACCAATATATCAGAAAGTGTGCAAGCGAACAGCTTTAAACTATGCACACGTATATTCTGACATTTTAGATTAATTTGGAGTAACTTATATACGTCAGTTCTACCAACATGATTATAAGCCTGCTGATAGTACCAATTTTTAAATACATGTAACTTCTATACTATCAGTTGGATTTCAACCAAATTTCGTATGTGCAATGTGTACCATAACAGATATGACTCTAAGTATTGTTAAGAGCAATCAGGGCTGACAACTGTTAATAAATGCTGTCTATATTCTTTTTACCCTAATATCAATATATCAGAAAGTATGCAAGCCAACAGCTCTATACTTTGCACACTTATAGCACCTGACATTCTAGATTAATTTGGAGTAATTAATACAAGGCGGTGCTGCCAACATGATTCTATGCCTGCTGATATGTCCAATTTTAAAATACATGTAACTTCTATACTAACAAATGGATTTCATCCAAAATTGGCACAACAAGATATCATAATAATTCAGATTATTTCTGACCAGCACACGCATGGTATTGTTGGCAACATGCTTTTACGCGTGCTGATAGATCCAGTGTCTAACTGCATGTAACGTCCATTGGACTTCAACCAAATTTTGTATTCTGTACCTTAAGAGGTGGAACTAAGAATATATTCAGTCACCAGGGCTGCCAACTGTAGTGCTCTATTAGGCTTCATTATACCAGGTATATTTTGAACTAATTAGATATTTCGATATTACCAACTTAATTTCGTCATTATTCTAGATAGGTTCATATCCTGTAGAATAATCATTGGCATGAAAAGTAGGCTGTATAGTTCTTCACGGAACTTCTTGTTTTTTTTAGTGGAAACGGAAGGAACGTCCCATATTCTCTCACTTTTTCATAATTTAACTTTAGTTTTTATTTGTTTTACAAGTACTTACTTTATAAGAACTAATAATAATAATATCGTATGGCCTCGGATGCCGGGTGCAAGCTTTGTAATTTGACACCCAGAGGGTTACGTGCATATCGAATTTCGTTGGTACTTGAATCACTGTGAAATTCAAGGAGTCAAGAACTAAATTTGGCAAAGAAAACCGATTACCTGAAAAATTCAACATTACTTTCATTTCAATCATAAATATGATCGCTCTAGGCCTAGTATATCACACACTGTTTATAGCATGGAAGTAAGTTTTTTTCCTGGATGTATTATAACTTTTCATGTCATTGTTTCACTTAACAATAGCGGATCATTGATATGATGCTGTACCCCGCGGTAAGATGTGCGTGCCCTGGCAACATCTTCAGGCCTCAAACGTATATTGCACAAGTACAACTGAAGAAATGGCTGTATTGATCTTTTCCTATGCCAAAAAGTGGCAGAAGAACAAAGTGACAGTCAGTCTGAAAGAGTAGACTTTGTATCATTTTAAGTGCTAAAAATGCTGAAAAAATGCTAGAGAGGCTGGAGGCTTCTCGCTTCGCTCAAAGCTCAAGACCCTTGACATGTTAGAAAATTATCTGCAAATTACTTATCTTGCTTATCTTGTTTAAAATTACTCGCGAACGGCAAGTGTAAACCAAGGGCAAAGCAAGGTCAAGCGCGGGGAAGTGCCCCTTTCATTCAGTCTAAAACACTTATAGTGGGCGATGTATTGAAGAGAGAGATATGCTCTCGCGGACTCTTTTATAGAACTTTTCATGCTGACCAATTTTTACGCTCATAGTATATTGATATTTTTAACGGTTTGCCCAGCGTAAGCTTAAGAAGCGCACGGACGCCAAGTTTGTTTTCGACTTTTTCACTGAAATCGTTACTGCTTGGCTTCCTTCGATCATACATAAATTATTTTCTACAGAATCTTTCCTCGAGATATCCTTTACAGAATGGTGAAAACCGCATCAAAAACCATCCAGTGGTTCTCGAGATTACCAGTGACATCCAAGAATCGGGGATTTTTGTCTTATACTAACAAAGTAGACATTGTCGGGGAACACATGCACCAAGCGGTAATGCATCCCGGAAACCAATTAACCTTACTTTCAAGATATAACTACGATATGTACTGTACTAGGCCTATACCATTCATATTTATGAAAGTAATGTTGGATTTTTCAATTGATCGGTTTTTTGTTTGCCGGTCAGTGTATATTCCGTATCCTCAATTTAAATACAGGGTCTTTCATATAAAGTAACAACGGAAAGCTGCAGTTTTAATATCCGCTGCTGCGGTGGCCTTGGCCGAGCTTGTGGCGCACCACGGCCCCCTACTTTAAGCGTGTGTACAATCCTGTATGAAATCTTACCCTAAAAAGGATTATGGAAGTGTCGTCCTTCCTGGGTTATACAGGCATTGTATCTGGTAACTAGATTCTGGCTGACGCGAGTGAGTTCTGACACTGTAATGTTTCTGAATACATGAATAATGCTTCATTTCAGTTCCTCCAATGTGTGAGGATTTGTTAAAATGTGTTAAAACAAGGATGGTATATTGGTTTTCACGGCCAGTGAATTAAAACTCAACAATTCTTCTGGGCGCGGACACCAAGAGCCCGCTGATGAGCCAACTTGGTGTTCCTAGGTGAAAAGCTAGAAACATTGCTGAGTTTTGATAAAATAAGTTCTACATACAAAAATGTCGATGTTGCAATGAAAAACTGTCTCACCATGTGCGCTCGCTTTTAATACTACAGCAAGGGGCCGCAGCATGCCACAAGCTCGGCCAAGCACACCGCAGCAGCAGATAACGAAACTTCCGCTTGCCATTCTTGCTTTATATGAAAGACCCTGTATTTCTTTTTAGTGTTGAAGGTTTAAATTCGCTCCTTCCTGAAAAAATTACAGAATGTGACTTATCCTGATTTTCCCGTGGAGTCATCATTATTGAGATCAGGAGCATAGGCAGGCCATTCCATTCTGTGAATAGCATTCTCCTGAAGAAAGGCATTGCCAATGTGCGGGCGAACGTTATCGTCCACGAAAGTGAAATTTGGGCCGAGAACGTCAGCATAGCCTTTCACTACAGGTACCAGGAGAGTATTCCTATAACATATGCCTGTCATACGCCCAGGGATGTACACAAGAGGGGCTCGGCGACCATACATGATGCCCCCCCCCCCCCAAAACATTGCACCACATCCTCCCTGTTGTTATCAGTCTCGGATGTGTTGGTCGTGCATACGTTCACCGGGTCGTCTCCACGCTCGTACAGATCTATCCTGATTGACACAGCCGATATTAATCTCTAATTATCAGATCCGCTTTGTCAAACACTACAAGGTAGTTTACTAATTAAAATATAAGTAGGCCTACATGTTTCGTTATTACGATGGCTGTTTTCTAAGAAAGGGCCGTATTGTTTTAAAATTAACCGAACATTTTATTTTGAAACCACATTAATTTTTAGGTTTTACATACCTTCCTCCATTTTTCTACATAGTTGCCTTGTTTATTTAGGCAATTGTCATACCTTAAAACTAAGTTCTGAAATCCCTCTGCATAAAAGTTTGCCGCCTGTTCTGACAACCAAGAATTCACACTTGAGGAAAATCCATTGATAAAGTGGTTATCATGAATCTTCGGTCCTCGTGAATTTTCGTGTCAATTGCAGTCACCAAGTCATCTGTGATCACAGATCTGAGCGTTCATCGTCATGAACATTTTCACGGCCACTTTTGAACTCGCGTGCCCATTTTCTCACTTTACCTTCCGTTATAGCATTTTCACCATACACCTCACAAAGCTGACGATGAATGTCTGCAGCCGACTTGTTTCTTGCACCCAAAAAATGTATCACAGATCGTACCTCACAAGCGGCGGGCGAATCAATAATCTTGAACATTGTAATGATGCACAGTTCAGCGTACAGGTTAGCTACACAGCTGCTACTGACGCTTGCTTGTTCGTAAAGGATGCCGGGAGGTAGCACGCACGCTTGTTGCGGCATGCGCACTATCTACGGGCTTAAAAAAAACAGCCTTTACTTAAAAATCAGCGTGAGAAAATCTTAAAAAACTATATCAACAAAGAACCAAAAAGAAAATGGATATCTTTACAGAAATTCATTAATTTAAGATAATAGAATGGTCACAAGAAGGAATAATCAGTCTAAAAAAAAAGGAAGTAAGTTCATCAAAAAAATATACAGTCCAATCTTCATGATGGTTAATGTCTACGCATTTTATATAGCCGCATGGGTTTAATACCACTACGTCTCTTAGCCAGCAATATGCAAAACTTCCTTTGATGTGTGTAATTGATCGGTGACTTAGCAAACTATGCAGATATTGCAATCCTTCCATTAACTCTTGCATTCTGGCGGCAACACTTCGTACAAGACAGATAGGCAGAGTCGCTTCCTTACCTGGTGCCTGATGATCTCGATATTTGCTGAGTTGTGGTGACTGTGTTTTTTAAGGGTAACTGGAGTCGATCTTGTATAATTTCCTTAGTAATGCGAATTTTTTGAAGGCCTTTTTCTATTTCTCTAAGCCTGTTGTTCTTGATTTTCATTAAGAGAGCAAGACTGAGAATCCTTTTGGTGAGCCTGTCATTGTTCATTCTGAGAATGTGGCCGTAGAACTTCAATCGCATTTTCCTGAATGTGTCATTGATCTTTTCAGCACGATGAAGCTGTTGAGACTTTCGTTTTATCCAGATTCTTCTTGAGCAGACTGGTCCAACGATGTTCTTCAGTATTTTCCTTTCTTGTTTCTCTACGAGTTTAATAAGTGATCAAGGTTTCCGAGGCATACAGTGCTCCAGGTTTGATTACGGTACTGTCGTGTAATGTCTTAATTTTCTTATTGTTATTATTATTATTCTTTAATCGTATCGGCCAACTAAGGACCACGTTATTTCAACTGGCTTTTCTGGGCTTTGATCTTTGCCCAGTGTTCCTTCATACGTTGCCGGTGTTGCTCCCTTCTTTCTTCCGTCCACATCTTTCCCGTCTTCAACTTCGGTTTTTCTTGAAAACCCTGGTGGTCGTGTAGTTTCATCCTGAGGGGATTGCATCCTTGAATATCCCCACAGGTAATTTCCATCTCTTGCAGGTTACTTTCCACCTCTTCGAACCAGGCTGGCTTAGTCTTCTTATTTTTAAAATAGTTAAAGGTCCGGTTCGTCAATCTTGTGGGTTTCATTCTAAGCAAGTGGCCATAACATGCAATCCTCCTTTTCCTCATTACATCAGAGATCTTCTGGACTTGAATATACAGCTCATAGTTATGCCGTCGTCTATATTCACCGTTGTCTTTAATCGGGCCAAGAATTTTCCTCAAGATCATTCTTTCCTTGATCTCCAATTTTTCTACCAGGTCTTTCTTGTTCATGGTGAGGCATTCCGCTGAGTATTATTATTATTATTATTATATCGGCCTACTAACGGCCACAACTGTCTTCTCTGGGCTTTGACCTTTGCCCAGTGTTCCTGCACACGTTGCCGGTGTAGCTCTTTCCTTTTTTCCGTCCACATCTTTCCCGTCTTCAACTTTGGTTTTTTTCTGAAACCCTGGTGGTCGTTTAGTTTCTTCCTGAGGGGGTTGCTTTCTCGAATATCTTCATCTCCTGTAGGTCACTTTATACCTCTTCGAACTAGGCTGACTTGGTCTTCTTATCTTTAAAATCAATATTATAATTATTATTATTGTTACGTGCAAATGCCCGTCCCAACGTTTTTAAAAATGTATCTTCCCTAGATGTGACTTCACGACCTTTGAAACGACCGCCTGGTGGCTTGGTTCCGATGTTGAACACAAGATGGCAGCTTCTATCGGACTGCGGCTCCCCTAGTTGGAGTTGCTTCTTCAACCGCTAGAATGTGTTTGGGGTGCCTTCTGGTATCTTCCCAATCGAGAATTATTTGAAGGCTATTATTATTCTACGTCATGAAACAAAAGACTATATATACTTCATGCCGCCAAAACATTTTAGTGGTGTCGTGTGAATATTATTTGGTTTTCACATTGTCGTAGTGTGTGTGGCGAATTGGGATTGGTCCAATTTAAATAAACCTGGTGCATGCTGGGTGGCCTTCTTCGCTTTTTGTCATCCATCTTGTGAATAATGAGTTGTGACTGATTGCTGGGAGAAGAACTACGCATATTGTGAATCTCGCCAGGGCGAGGGCTTTGCCCTCGTCCACGCTAACTTGGGAATATATCCCAGTATTTGATGATACATGAAGTATTAGTGTGCAACTATCATCTGTGATAATCGTGTAAATAGTTTCTTCGGCCTTAATATGGAAATGCGATATTGGTGTGCTTCTCTTCGACCGGAAGTTGTCAGCCATCTCATATTTTATTTTATTTTTGGTGATATAAATCCAAGGATATCTAAGTAGTTTAAGGAAAAGAAAAATTTAGTGTCTCCCCTAAAGGTATGTTTTGCTTTTTATTTATTTTAAATTATTGGAGCTCCATATTTCGCATTGTGTACTGAAAGTTTTTTTTTGTTCTGAAGGTTGACTTTGGCCTTGATATGTCACCTATGAAAATGTAAAAATTTTGTTAAACTATATTTGTCCGGGGAACACTACTGTTTTTCTTCGTATTTTATTATTTGGCATCTGGCTAAGGCATTTTCTTCTTATAATATTATGGTACTGGCCAGACGGATCTATTAACACTAGGCCTAAATTTGTTCATTAGTCGGTCGGTTTTTAGTCTGATCCGTTGCCTTTAAAAACTTTTTGATCTCGTAATGCCTAGAGTTTGTTTATATCTAGCTGTTTTCTCACTGGAGAAGATTTAATTTAAAAATGTAAATTACGCGTTTCTCTTAAATACGTACTGATGTCCCTTCTACTGTTCTTGGTCGCCATGGTAACTTGTTGACAGACGTGCATTGTGGGT
This sequence comes from Meconema thalassinum, assembly GCA_946902985.2. Classification (NCBI taxonomy): domain Eukaryota; kingdom Metazoa; phylum Arthropoda; class Insecta; order Orthoptera; family Tettigoniidae; genus Meconema; species Meconema thalassinum. The sequence continues at coordinate 102,641,856 of OX336397.1, read as the reverse complement.
TTTGTTTTCTGGCGTGTTTTTGGAAGTGCACGTTCTTGGGTCATGGTGGTGTTGGTTAACTTATTTTGTTTTAAATTTTCCTTTGGTTTTCCTTTTTTGGAGTTTTCTTGGTACTCCTACGTTATTCTTTCGTTACCTTGTTTATGGTAAAATTTTGCACTAGTTTTTTTTCTAATTCTCCAAGGCCCTCATGGTCCAGTTTGGGAATAGGTCTGGTGCTTATTAAGTGTTTATTTGGTTTGTAGCTTTTCATTCTCTTACCTCAGGTAATTGTTTATTGATATCGGCCTTAATTTTTTTTCTACAGTGAGAATTCTAGCTGAGGTTTTGTTTTATTTTGTAATTTATGCTGCCTGATGCATGTTCTGTTTTCTGGTGGAGGTGTTCTTTTCAATTTTAACATTAAATTTTCTTTTAAATTTTTAAGCAACTGTTGTGGCATTATTTCGTCGGCGACAGTTCTCTTAGTTATTGGAGGGTGTCTGTAGTCGAGCCAGTGCGTTCCCTTCTTCTCCACCTTCCTTCCACCCCTTTTGGTGTTCTTCTGTTGGGGCATGTCATCTGGCGGGTGATTTTGCCGTGGAAGCGATGCGGACCCCTGAAGACAGGTAAGTAGGCCCATGCACCCTGGCCACCATCGTGTCATTTTGGTAGCAGATCGAGCTCGTGTTCACTTCTGTAACTATCCCCTCCTCCTTTCCCGCAGGCTCGTTTTATGGACCCTTCTGGTGCTGATGGAGCGGTTGTTGATGGGATCTGTCATGCCAGTGCACTCGATGTTGTTAAATGCTAATCCTTGTCGTTTGTTTAATTTCATGTTTGCCTCTGAATATCCATGTGGTGAGATGTAAGTGACCTGTTCCAAGCGAGGTGTTTGCTGCTGTATTTTATCCTGTTTGTAATACAACATTCCCAGTGAATATTGAAGCTTGGTAATGACTGGCATGTGTTCTTGGCATGGGAAATGTGGATTTGTTAGTATTCTGATAGCCTACATGCTATGAGTGAAGGCATCGTGGAGCCCTGTCTGATGCTGTTCGCCATGTGCTTTGTGGCTATTTTTGTAATTTAGCTTCCTGTTCTCCAGCCAAGCAGGCGGTGACGTATGCAGTTCTGGGCAGCTTTGTGCATGATTTTGTGTAGTATTGTGGCTGGGTTCGAGTGTCAACCTAATCTATGGTGTTGGTAATTGGTAGTTATGGTATTGTTGTGAAAGTGTAAACTGTCCTCGTAATTCCTAAAATTTGTTTCCTTCTGTATTGTCTGTCTGCATTCTGTGTTTTTCAAAATGGCCGACAATAATAGTGCTTTTGATTTAATTGACTTAACAGATAACCTTGTGAATTTGGAGAGTTCTTCTGGGGTTGTACGTGAATCACATCTGTTTACTAGGTCTGAGGATTTGGGATCGATTTCTAGTAGTGGTTTGCCTGCCTCTCTATTGTCTGGTTCTGGCTTGCCAAGACCACTTAACCCTGCATACGGTCGTTCTTCTCATGTTAGGTCACCTAATGATTTCCTGGGTCCTGCCGACCCATTGCATCCCAGTTCTTTCTCTAGCAATGTAAATGTTTTGTCTCCTGTAGAGGGTGTGCGAGCGGGCTACACTGGTAACAATGTCTCTTTTCCAAATGCTACATACTCGCCTACCCTTAATTATGGGTCGATTCCTCATCCTATTTCTGGTTTCTTAGCTAAGTTGAAGAGTTTCAACCTAGATGACGTTACCCAGGTGGTCCTATTTTTAAAGCAAGTGGTCGAATTGGGTAACCATGCCTCGATTTTTGGGATGTCGGAAAATCAGATTTTCCAACTGTTATATCCTGCTGCATCCGGTATGCTGAGCGATAAGCTAATTGAAGCTATCCACCTCCGCATGTCCTTAGCCATGTTTATTAGGGAAGTGTTGTGGTTTTTTGTCCCTGCGAGTGCCCTTAGTACTCTCGAGCAAAAGTTCTTGTATCGTGTCCAAAGGTTGGACGAGTCACTTAGCGACTATGTCAGTGACATTAAGGTGTATGCCCAGGTATTTGCATCCCCTTTAACTGAACGACAGTTGGTGTCATCTATTGTAAATGGGTTTTCGCCTCAATATAGGTCATACATGACTATGTGTACCAGGTCTTCGTCATTTGTCGAGCTGAAACAGGTCGTTATAGAGGCTATGGCTGTGAAACATGCGGATTCCCTTCGTGTAGCTAATGTTCCTCCTCCTTCCTTGATGTCTCGTCCCCCTACTTCCTTGATGTCTCGTCCCCCTCCTAAGGTTATGTTTCATCCAAGACCCAATATTAAGTGCCACACGTGCGGTGGCGTAGGTCATGTTAAGAAGGTGTGTCCGAATAACCAGGTTGTGTATCGCCAATGACGGGATGTTTTGGAGTCCAATTCGGATGTTACTTCTAAGGATATTTCTGTGCATGAGAGTTTGGGAAAACCGTGTGAAGTTTCTGGTCGCCCTACTAATGAAAATTTTGATAACTCTTTGAAAACTAATTCATCACGTGCTAATTCTGCTTATGTCGCTGTCCTACCTAACCTGTCGGTGAGCAATGTCGTGGCAAGTCAGCCTAATTCTAAACATAATATGAAACCTGTGGTGCGGGTGTCCTCGTCATCTAATTGTAATCGTTTTAGAGTGAGTAATGATTTTGGAATTTCTCCTGTGGCTAAAGGAATATCCCCGTTTATTGAAATTTGTGTTAATGACGAGCCCGTTTCTGCATTGCTTGATTCTGGTAGTGTCGCATCCTTTATAATCGAGGACTGGTTTTTATCTATGAAGAGTGTTTGCAAATTTCCTGAGTTAGAGCCTAACAATGAACCTTTTATTTCGGCAAATTGTTCAAACTTAAATATTTTGGGTAGTATGACAGTCAAAATCCATATTCTAAATTTTTCTTGGAAGTTTAAATTTTTTGTTGCCAGAAATCTTTCTTGTTCTGTGGTCATTGGAGCGAATTTCATGTCACACGTTGGCATGCTTCTTGATTTTGGTGCTCGCAACTTATGGTTTAAGTTTAATCCGCAAAGTAACTTATCATTTAACCCGGTTTTATCTTCTCCTGCTGTCAATTCTTTTAGTGAACCTATGACTATTGAGGATATCGATCTAGAAATTTAACGAGTCTTCAAAAGGATGCCATTAAGAAGTTATGTCAGGAGTATAGTGATGTATTTACTGACAAGTAGGGTGTAACCCATTTGATGGAATACAAGATTGAGCTAACCGATTCTGTGCCGGTGCGTTCCAGCCCGTATTGCCTTGCCCCGCCCAAGATGGCTGAACTTCGGAAGATTATCGATAAGATGTTCGAAGAAGGTGTTATCCAACCCTCTATCTCTGCCTACTCATCCCCTGTATTCCTTGTGCCAAAACCTAACGGTGGTTTTCGGCCGGTGGTTGTTTTACAATCCATTCCCTTGCCGGACCTTCATACATGTTTTAGTTGGTTTCGCAACGCGAAGGTGTTCACGATCCTCGATTTAAATTCTTCTTACTTCCAAATTCCCCTCTCTCCGGAATCCAGGCATGTTACTGCTTTTTCCACTGACTGGAACCTGTTTGAGTATGCCCGTGTCCCGTTTGGCCTATCCACCGGAGCCGCTGTGTTGAGTAGACTTCTGGACAAGGTGTTATCAGAAATTAAATTCAAATTTGTGTATCACTATTGTACCCAACTGTCATCATGTGGAACATGTGTTCGTATCCCAGCTAACTCACGGTCTTTCGAGGTATGGGGCGTTCCTGCCCACCATACGACCACATGCTCAGGATTTGAGTCTACCAGGTAACTACTCTACATGAAATACACAACATATTCCTAAAACAAAACATTTACTGGTATAAAATCATGGCTATACAACAAATACAAATAAAGGACAAATTATATTTAACTTCCACAATTGAAATAGGGTTATTTTGTGAGTCTCTTCTTCATTATTGCAATACTGCACTCAAATCTATTTCTAGCATCCTATCATTGATACTTTCAGACTTCCATGGGTCTCCATAGTGTCCATCATGTGACACAATTTTATTTAACTGGAGTATCATAACACAAAAATCACATATCACATCTAAATGACATTAATAAAACATTACTCCGTTTCTTATGGCATTTACTTTGATTAGCATAAATTCATTATTTTCTGCATTAATTAACAATTATTTGTTGTGTCGTGTGAATCATCTTCCTTCTTTCCATCACTATGAAACGCTTAAAAAGTGGTACATTTCCCTTCCAAAATAAACATGGATAGAAATATTTATAGTTTCACCATACAACGATTTTCTGGGTCTTGTCGGGCTTATTATCGTTACAAATGTGTCATGTTCTTAGAAATCACATACCCGTCTGCATAAATTAGCGTGAACTGGCAAAATGCATTCTAAAAGGATGCCTAACACTTTATTTGGTTCAGTGTTCCTCTTCAAAGAATAACTGTGCCAAATATAATCCGAATTCTTTGATTCAACAACGTATGTGAGTTGCAACACATCATTTAATTCAATTGGCATCATCATAACACTCATATCTAATTGCATATTGAAATATCGAGATTCTTCAGTGTCCTACTGTGACCATAATTTAAAGGACTAGCGGACCGACGTTCCCTTTCCCCAGCAGGCAATAAAATTAGTTCCGGCAAGCTGCACAAGATGGCCGCTCGACTCAGTGGGACAACCCACTTCTCTCATCTGCTGTCAAGGTCAAGTTTGTTTACAATTTCAGTACAGCAGGGATACGCTATGTGTTGTTCCTAAGTAATTGAGTCATTTAATTATTTAACACCTATCATTAAAGTGTATCGGGCTCAACTGGCTCCTTATTAACATTCATGGCTGGGGATGGATTCCTGTGATAGCCTTGCCGTTCTATGGTGACTACTAGTGGCTTTTGGACGCGCATCATAATGAGAACCCAGGATTCTCACCAGCAGCTGTCACAATTATAACATGAGGAAATCTGCGTTTCCTGAACGACGAATATGATTCTTACCTCTCAGGGCAGATCATTTACACACATGCTCACGGAGTCTCAACGGACATCACTCGTGGCCATAATTCATGCAAGCGTTGGATACAGACAGGCTCTGTCCAATTCGCTGCGAATAATAGAGTATGCACAAGGGTGATACTACTCGTAGATTAGCCAACTTCTCACCTATCGCGCAAGCTATATTAGTTTGGTCCCCGCAATATTATTTACGTAAATCACTGGATTCTACGTTAATTCTGCACGCTTATGCGGCTTCAAACAATACTTCACATAGATGACTCAATTATTAAGGCACCCGCGTTCTCTCTGTAATAACATTAAAGCCTAAGCTTTAACTAGCTCCTAATAACAAGGTATAAATTTACTGGCTTACTTTACTTCAATGGTCCTCAAATATAATCCTAAGGATTGACCATATCAAATATTCATTCAACACTTCACTGACACTGAAAAAATCTCGTATCTCGTTATATTCCACGTTACCTTCGTACTGTTTACCAAAACACAGTATCTTTATATTAGACATGACACATTTTGAACATCATTTAGGCCAAAAATGCCTATTACTTTACTGTTGCCGACCCCAGATTATTATTATTATTATTATTCATTTAATGTTATCGTTACATTCATCACTATTTTCGGCCTGCATGGCCCTAAACAAATCACCTTCCAAGCCATATTCTATTCAAGACGAGTGGTGAAAACTCGTTCAATAAGTGACTGTGACATCTTAGTCTCAACGTGATAAATCGTTATATGGTGAACTATTTATTTATAACATCATTGTAAATTGGTACTCACTTTTTATTTTCGCTGGATGGTACCAGCCTTTCAGCTTCAGGCCTACCATGACGCTTGATTTAAGCCATCATGTTATCTTTTACACAACACTTAATTTCACACATTTCCCACATGATAAACATACTCTTATCAGTGGCCTCTTTCACATTTACACAATGCACTGTACACATGAACACTTTTAAATCACTATTACACAATTTATGTACACTTATTCACTACTTCACAGGTTGATCCTTACTCTTCCTACGCCTGATCTCAGAGATGCGATGCGATTACGCCAACTGCTGGTCTCCGTGAAAGTTTAACAGCGTTTTACGGACGTTCGATCCTCGTCACCTGCAATATCGTTCAGCTCACTGTCAAGATTAAGTGGCGATGTTCTCCAAGCTCCCATCATTGTAGTGATCCTGATGATAATGTCATATACAATTCTGACAATACCTCCCGGTATATGAAATGTTCAAAAACATTATAAGTTCCTCTTTCGCTGTGGCGAATTTATATTTGCGTCAGATAATAGATAAATATCTGAATTAAATTACTTTCGACGCACTTCATGATTACTTATGAAGCTGTAAGACTTGTTTCATTGTTCTTCAACAGCTGGGCGTTGATACTTTAACATTTCGCTCGCTTACTGGCAGCGTGTTAGTTACGTGTATACAGACCGAAGACAACAAGACAACTCCCTTGGTCTGCACTGCTCCCTCCTTATAAAGGTTTCTCGTTAAAACTAGTCCACCGGACATGTGGCTGCGACTCCTTCCTTGAAATAATACGTTTCCAGCCGAAATGACATATACACCTTGTTTATTTAAGTGTGGAGGTTTCATAACCGTTCGCGTGCCGGCGATCGCTTCGGCCAATTAATTACAATTAATTGCCTTAGTCCAGCGCGTCAGGACGCCACAATGGTGATTCCCCCTTGACTGGTCACCAAATCACTCCTCTCGAGCGTAAGCTCGGTAGTAATGCGTTCATTTGGAGATATAGGCGTTAATTTAGGTGTAAAATCATTCCTAAATAATCTCTCCTAAAATATATTCACCTGGGTGTACATTTCATTCCATTTTAATGCTCCAATTGGCTGTAATTAATTAATTTCCGTGGGCATTCATCCCTACCCTAGGTTCCATCGTTGTCAAGCGGTGAATACCCGGGTCATTAATTTTGAGCTGTCTCCTCGCTCCAGACGAAAGTAGATCCCTTGGCGCCTATGGTCTCCACCCATTTTCCAACTGCAATTAGTAAAAACGTCAACTGGCCTGCTCTCGTTCCTGTAGGCTTCGAAAACGTATATTTGCTTGCATTTGCTTGCAATTCTTTATCTTAAAACTGCTATGATATTCACATACAGGTCGTGAAATCATGCTACATTATTATATCTCATTATTTAACACATTGCTCTTCGGGTTCCCTAAAACTGTTCCTCCTCAGAGATCAATGGTTCGATTTTAGTTAGAATCATGTGCCTGGTCTTCTCAGATAGGACCTGAGTTCGATGCCATACTGCCGTGACCAGTTGGGCACACTATCTTGACGATGTTGTGATCTATTCTGAGTCCTTCGAGGAACACGTTGATCATCTGAAGGTTGTACTTGATCGATTGCGTGACGCTGAACTTACCGTCAAATTGTCCAAGGTTTCCTTTGCCAAGCCCAAAATTTCCTTCTTGGGTCATATTGTTTCCGAATCTGGTATCTCCGTGGACCAATCTCGTACTCAGGCCATCAGAGATTTTAAACCGCCCAAGAACGCCAAGGGTGTTGCTCGTTATATTGGTATGGTGAACTTCTTCCGTAAGTTCATCAGTAATTTTGCCGACCGTGCTGCTCCTCTAAATCAATTACGCAAAAAGGCTGTGAAGTTTGAGTGGGGTCCCTCTCAGCAGGCAGCCTTCGAAGATCTTAAGCTTGCGCTCTCTAACGCCCCTGTATTAGCCATTCCGGATTTTCGGAAGCAGTTCATTGTGCAGACTGATGCGTCTGGTCGTGGTGTTGGTTGTGTCCTACTGCAACAGTCTGATCTGGGTAGGCAACCCGTTGCATACGCTTCTCGTACCTTAACGGACGCAGAGAGGAAGTATTCCATATACGAACTTGAGGGTTTAGCAGTGTTGTTCGCCCTGGAAAAATTCCGTATGTATCTTGAGCACACTAAGTTTCTCCTTGAGACCGATAACCAAGCCTTGAGCTGGGTCTTAGGGAAATCCCGTAAAACTGGTAGGATTGCCCGATGGGCAACTAGGATTCTGTCATTCCAGTTCACCGTCCACCATATTCGTGGGTCTGAAAATGCGGTAGCTGATTCATTAAGCCGCATGTATGAGGAAACAGCCGAAGAGGATATTCAAGGATGTGAACCCGTAAACCTTGTATCACCTGTAAATTATGTCAATGTCGTTCTCAGCAATTCCCCTGTGCTTTTTGAAGATGTGAGGCGATTAAAGACAGAAGATCCCTCCTTATCTAGCCTAATTGAAAGAATCAATTCCGGTGAAGTGATCAAGCCCTACTCTCTAAAGGATGGTGTATTGTGTTGTCCGTCTGGTCATGACCGTCTACCTAAAATTGTGCTACCGTCGGTCCTCATTCCGGAAATCTTTCGTTACTATCACGAATCTCCTATTGGTGGCCACCTAGGAGTATTCAAGACCCGTGCTAATATCAGACAGTTCTTCATTTGGCAAAGTATGGATGGCGACATCAGGAGGCTCATTCGAAATTGTGCTTCATGTAGTATTAGCAAACCTCCGGTTTCTACTAAGGTTGGCCTGTTGTCATCTGAACCGGCATCTAGACCCATGGAGAGGCTTTTTATCGACCATATTGGCCCGTTCCCTCGCTCTGGTCGGGGAAACCAATTTGCGCTTGTTTGCACTGACGGTTTCACCCGGTTTAGTTGGATTTTCCCCACCAGACAGGCTACGACCAGTTCCGTCATAAAGTGTCTTAATTCCATCTTTTCATCTTTTGGGCCATGTCAGTACCTGGAGTCAGATAATACCAAGTGCTTTGTATCTCATCAGTTCCGTCAATTCGTATTTGATCACGCTATTTCGCATGTAACCACCACTCCCTATTTTCCTAACCCGTCTCTCGCTGAGCGAGTCAATCGTAATCTCCGTTCTGCTCTGATTGCTTTCCACCACGACGACCATTCCAAGTGGGATTCTAATTTGCATTGGCTCAATTTTGCTTTCAACACCGCCGTGCATGAGAGCACTCAAGCCACCCCTTTTTCGTCAATGTTTTCGTTTATGGCTAATTCTCCGTTGACTAATCTGTGGAACCTGCACGATCTCCTTCCAGACAGTTTCACGCCCGAGGATATGGGGGCGAAATTCGACAAGGCTAGAGAGAATATTAAGGTATCACATGACCAACTTGCCAAGCGACACAATGCCTGTCGCAAGCCAACTGATTTGGAAATTGGTGATGTTTTGTACGTCCGCAATTTCGAACCCAAAGGCGTCAGTAATCTGGTTTCTAGCAAATTGACCCCTCGTTTCAAAGACCCATGTTATGTAGAGGCATTCTTGACTCCTGTTACTCTTCTTATTCGAAATCCTAAGGCCAACAAAATTTCCAGAGTGCATCTGTCGCACATAAAACGGGGTGGAGAGGTTTCTAATGAGGAAATGCTACCATAAATTTTGTAAACTGATTTTGTATGATGTAGAGTATCCCTAACCTTCATTGAAGCCTTCAGGCATCTGTTCCTTCTGGAATTTTGAATTTAATTGGGTTTTAAAAACTCTAGTGGGATACAAACTGTAACTGTTGGGTAATTCCCATTTAATGGTAAATTGTAAAATTGAAACTAATTTTGATGTTTTCATAAAAGATGCTAGCATGTAAGTTGGACTCGGTGGGAGACCTAACTCATGGTAACCTTGTATACCTGTTTCCTTGGGAATTTGAGTGGTCATTCCTCTACCGTAGCTCCTGCTAAATGTATAGTCATTCAACTCGCATATTATTGAAAGGTACTAATAGTCTGTAAAAAGGTAAATTTGTTAATGAAATTTTGAAAGCACGGTTCTAGGTCATGGTCAGGATTTTCTTCATTTAAATTCAACTTTGTTTCTCTTTTATAAAATGTAGTAAGAATTAGTAATTTCTGTAAACTTTTTTGAAATAAGATTAACTTCTGTTTTGTAAATGGCTGCCCACGCGTCGCATGATATCTGGCACGTTGCTTCCACCTACTTCGTCTAAAGCTAACAACATTGGACCTATTGAAAATTTACCTAACGTGTCTCGGATTATGAAAGCACTGCAGGTGCTGGTGTTCTGCGTTTCTGAAGACTTATGGACACAGTGATACTGTTGACTAAGTGGTTTGCGAGGTGATCAATTATCCCATCACTGATAATCTGACCCTGCACTCATCCTAACCAAAACGATGCGGTTTGTATCCATCAATTGGAGTTAACTGGTGAACATTATCTTCTGGAAACATGCTTGGTGAATCAACTAGTTTTGGAGTACTGCCTATGCCTAGGCATATTCGTGAACGGTGTTCACGCTTAAGGGAGGGAGACTGTTACGTGCAAATGCCCGTCCCAACGTTTTTAAAAATGTATCTTCCCTAGATGTGACTTCACGACCTTTGAAACGACCGCCTGGTGGCTTGGTTCCGATGTTGAACACGAGATGGCAGCTTCTATCGGACTGCGGCTCCCCTAGTCGGAGTTGCTTCTTCAACCGCTAGAATGTGTTTGGGGTGCCTTCTGGTATCTTCCCAATCGAGAATTATTTGAAGGCTATTATTATTCTACGTCATGAAACAAAAGACTATACATACTTCATGCCGCCAAAACATTTTAGTGGTGTCGTGTGAATATTATTTGGTTTTCACATTGTCGTAGTGTGTGTGGCGAATTGGGATTGGTCCAATTTAAATAAACCTGGTGCATACTGGGTGGCCTTCTTCGCTTTTTGTCATCCATCTTGTGAATAATGAGTTGTGACTGATTGCTGGGAGAAGAACTACGCATATTGTGAATCTCGCCAGGGCGAGGGCTTTGCCCTCGTCCACGCTAACTTGGGAATATATCCCAGTATTTGATGATACATGAAGTATTAGTGTGCAACTATCATCTGTGATAATCGTGTAAATAGTTTCTTCGGCCTTAATATGGAAATGCGATATTGGTGTGCTTCTCTTCGACCGGCAGTTGTCAGCCATCTCATATTTTATTTTATTTTTGGTGATATAAATCCAAGGATATCTAAGTAGTTTAAGGAAAAGAAAAATTTAGTGTCTCCCCTAAAGGTATGTTTTGCTTTTTATTTATTTTAAATTATTGGAGCTCCATATTTCGCATTGTGTACTGAAAGTTTTTTTTTGTTCTGAAAGTTGACTTTGGCCTTGATATGTCACCTATGAAAATGTAAAAATTTTGTTAAACTATATTTGTCCGGGGAACACTACTGTTTTTCTTCGTATTTTATTATGTGGCATCTGGCTAAGGCATTTTCTTCTTATAATATTATGGTACTGGCCAGACGAATCTATTAACGATAGGCCTAAATTTGTTCATTAGTCGGTCGGTTTTTAGTCTGATCCGTTGCCTTTAAAAACTTTTTGATCTCGTAATGTCTAGAGTTTGTTTATATCTAGCTGTTTTCTCACTGGAGAAGATTTAATTTAAAAATGTAAATTACGCGTTTCTCTTGTACGTACTGATGTCCCTTCTACTTTTCTTGGTCGCCATGGTAACTTGTTACAGTAGTGCATTGTGGGTTTTGTTTTCTGGCGTGTTTTTGGAAGTGCACGTTCTTGGGTCATGGTGGTGTTGGTTAACTTATTTTGTTTTAAATTTTCCTTTGGTTTTCCTTTTTTGGATTTTTCTTGGTACTCCTACGTTATTCTTTCGTTACCTTGTTTATGGTAAAATTTTGCACTAGTTTTTTTTTCTAATTCTCCAAGGCCCTCATGGTCCAGTTTGGGAATAGGTCTGGTGCTTATTAAGTGTTTATTTGGTTTGTAGCTTTTCATTCTCTTACCTCAGGTAATTGTTTATTGATATCGGCCTTAATTTTTTTTCTACAGTGAGAATTCTAGCTGAGGTTTTGTTTTATTTTGTAATTTATGCTGACTGATGCATGTTCTGTTTTCTGGTGGAGGTGTTCTTTTCAATTTTAACATTAAATTTTCTTTTAAATTTTTAAGCAACTGTTGTGGCATTATTTCGTCGGCGACAGTTCTCTTAGTTATTGGAGGGTGTCTGTGGTCGAGCCTGTGCGTTCCCCTCTTCTCCACCTTCCTTCCACCCCTTTTGGTGTTCTTCTGTTGGGGCATGTCATCTGGCGGGTGATTTTGCAGGGGCCCACCCTGGCCACCACCGTGTCATTTATGAATATCGCCTCCGTAGCGTAGCGGTCTGCATGGTTAGCTGCCACCCCGGAGGTCTTGGGTTGGATTCCCGGCCCTGCCGCGAAATTTGAAATGTGGCATGAGGACTGGAACGGGGACTACTCAGCCTCGGGTGGTCCAAATGAGTAGGGGGGGGGGTCGATTCCCACCTCAGCTATCCTCGAAGTGGTTTTCCGTGGTTTCCCACTTCGTCTTCGGGCAAATGCCGGGATGGTCCCTACTGACAGGCCACGGCTGCCTCCTTCCCTCTTCCTTGTCCAAGCCTCCCTTTCTTCCCAACCCGTCCCATCCCTTATGAGGCTTCGCAGGTGAGGCCGCCTGGGCAAGGCGCTAGTCCCGCCTCCTCGATCTGATGTTTAACTCCAGGACACCGCCCGTAGAGGCGGTAAAGGTGGGATCCCTCCCTGAGTCCGAAGGAAAAGCCTACCTGGAGGGTTAACTGACTACGAAAAAAAAAGTATTATTATGAATATTATTATTATTATTATTATTATTATTATTATTATTGCACTGCAAAGTTTGTTAAACCTATTGAATAACCTGAGTAATTGTAGTGACCGCAATATAGCCTGTGTTTTTAATTAACAGATAAGCATGGGAGAACGTCAGGTGCACGGAAATTACCACTTCTTCAATGTTCGACTGTAGGATACGAACCCAACACCCTTCTCAAGTGTCCTCTAGAGGTTGTCCAACCCCATACTAGGATTACAATCTGTTTGCAACCTTAGTTGACCGTTTTAAATGCAATGAATGGAAGGAGAGAAATGTCACCAAGTGTGTGGCGAAAGGTTTGCCACGAATAATTTATGAGATTATTGTTTTTTTAACATTTGTTTTATTTCAAATGTATGCTTTTCAGTAGGTCAATACGATTGTATCCAATTGTAATGGGTATTATTACACATTCTTCTTCTTCAACCCAAAGCTATTCTACTCCTCCACAAATTTCGGCCTTCAGCTTTTTTCCTCGGTTAAGCCTCTGGTATCCAAGCTTCTCTTTACACCATCCATCCAATGTTCTCTTGGTTCACCCCGTTTCCGTTTGCCTTCAGCTTGCCAATGTAACATTACATTTGGAATTCTACTATTCTGCATCCTGTACACATGTCCAAACCATTGCAATGTTTTTTCTTCAACCACTTCTAGTACTCGTACATTTTCTTTACCTGCATAATTTCTCTGCTTCTCGTATTTCTAATTTTATCCAATCTTGATTTTCTTGCCGCTCTCCTCCAATAATCCATCTCTGTTACTAATAAGTTGTTTGCTTGCTGTCTGTTTAAGGTCCAAGTTTCTGCTCCATATAACAAAATACTTTTTACCAATAAATTCTAAATAAGTTCCTTAGTTTTGTTCAAAATATTTCTGATCCATCAAACGGGATTTAATGCTTCAATTGTTCTCCTAGCCTCACTTACTTATTTCTCAATTTCAGATGAACTTTTTCCCCCCAGCTTCTCTTATTGATCTCAGAGGAGTCCCTAGTAATAACGGAGGATATACAGGCAATCCCCTTTGTAGATGATGTGCAAAGGAGACTGAAACACCAAGTCATGTACTTGGAAATTGCCCATTTAATTCTCTGCTTATTAACACTGGACATAACAAATTTAAACACTCAATTATAAACATGCTGAGCAATACGGGATTTGAATGCTACGGGGAAGTGCATGCACTCGATTCTCAAGGGAGGAACCGTTTTGCTGACATAGTTGCATTTTAAAAAAGCATCTAATGAAGCCTATATTCTATAATAAGAAATTATTGCGGCCGAAAGGCCAAAGAAGAGAAATTACATCTTACTGTACTCTAGATCCAACCATTCGGTTTGAGAAGAATGAACCAGATCAGGCAAAAGAGGTTGACCAGGTGAAAAGAGCCATCTATGAAGATTGCGTTCCGTACTTTCGGGAGAAATACGGAGATAGGTACAGGAATCACACCTTCAACGTGCGAGGAATGTTGTTTGGTGCCAGGGGCACTATCTATCGACAAGTTGTGAAACTGTTGCAGCACCATATTTACAAGAGCGCCAACACCTGGCATGAAAATGAAAATCCACAGCCTGCTTCCAGTCTACGACCGGATCATAATGGAATGAATGAAGCCCCCATCTAGCGGCGAGGATATGAACTGTGCCGGCTGCCGATGCCTGACGCACTCCTCTGGGGCAATGATTAAATGAATGACAGATGAAATGAAATGATAGTGGAGAGTGTTGCTGGAATGAAATTTTGACAGGGAAAACCGGAGTACCCGGAGAAAAACCTGTCTGCCTCCGTTCTGTCCAGCACAGATCTCACATGGAGTGACCGGGATTCGAACCACGGACCCAGCGGTGAGAGGCCGGCGTGCTGCCGCCTAAGCCACGGAGGCTTAACACCTGGCATACTGATCGGATAATACTACTGGATTTTAAATTGTAAAAAGAATGTTTAATGAATTGTCCTAACAAGGATTGAGGGGTATGCTGTGCCTCAAGGCATCTTGGGGAACCAAAGGAGGTAGAGTTTTTTATTACTTTGTGAATAAAACTCTGTTAAGTAACTGTTTGAAAATCTGCATTTCCGATCTGTAGTTTTTCTCACCGCCATTATTCTCTAACGTAAGGTATCCTGTTTTGTTTTAATCGTTATTTAGTCCACACATTTGATATTCTTCAATTAATTTCCTCATCATATAAGACGCATCGTCTATATCTTGAGTCATCAGCAAAGAGAACATGATGTAAGTAATACTCCCGGTTCATCTATCATCCTATTGTACAACATTTCCTGGACCATTTTCTTAAACAGACGTCTAAATAAATCTTGATCAGCTACGGTATATTAATAGTACATTATGCAACGAGCCTATAATGACAATAATTAAGACACGAGTATGTTTATAAAAGTCGCTTCGATCGTTTTATTTCCATACGAGTGTCTTAATTACCATTATATACGAGTTGCATACGACTGTTTATGTTCGATGATGATTATAACTTTATTTTGTTATTTTTTGTTCGAACAGAAATATTCATAAAAATCTGTCAAGATTCAGTCACTTTAATTTAGTGAACAGAGTGCTTGCACTGTAGTCTATTTGCTGTCTGAACAGAGCGCATTCGTGGGTCATATAACTTGGAAAGCAGAGTCCATATTCTTTGCTTGGTAATATCATATGTTTACAGCCTGCATAACGTTCTAGTGCCGATCAGCACCAGCAGTACCAAAAACTGTCGTCAAAGGCGTACGAAAACAATGCCCTGTGTAGACATTGGAGTTGGTGATATTGAGGTACAGTGCTGTTTCTCTTCCCATATTCCCCAGTTTATGCGAACAAATGGGACTTTACACTTTCCATGTCGGTAATTTATATAGAAGGATGGTGTGTTGCAATCTTCTGGACGTAAATTCATAAATATATTGCATATTTCATAGTATTTTCTTGTTACTGTAAAGGCTGGTGCTGATTTCGTCTTTATGTTCGACCCTCACTATTATGTGTCTGAAAACTGTATCATAATGATGGTCATTATAACACTCTTTTTCATTATGATACAGTTTCTCCAGCCAATCAGAGCTCGTTCATTGACCAATTAGGTAACGATACCTTCACGTGTGCGCTCAAAATCCAACATGTCGGACATAAACACAACATCGAACTATAATAAATTACCGACATGGAATACGCACCGTCCATATGTTCGCGTAAATAAACTGGCGAATATGAGACAACAAATAGCACTGTACCTTAATATAATTTCTACACAGCGCATTCATTGTCTTCAAACAACTCCAGTGACAATATTACTGAGGGGCGACAGATGTCAACATATGGCCTGCATATGGCATTGCAAGCACACAGAGCGCATGCGTCGGTCGTCCAGTGATCTTGAAAGACAGAGATATAACACCCAACGCTCGCTCTGCGATCACAACATTCAAGTAGCTGACTCTCAACAGATATTTATGAATATTTATGTTAAAACATATAATAAAGTTATAATTATCGTCGAACATAAACAGTCGTATGCAACTCGCCTATAATGGTAATTAAGACACTCGTATGGAAATTATAAAACTCGCATACGCTCGTTTTATAAAAAATACTCGTGTCTTAATTATAACCATTATAGGCTCGTTGCATAATGTACTATTGTGTTTGGGATTGTAATTACGATGGTTGATCCCATATCTTTTACATTGTCAACTTTCAAATCATGTAAGGGGTAATTCATATCCGACATGATTGATTTTAAGTCATTGAGCGCATGTGCGAAGCTATCCTTAACTAATTGGTTAAAAAATTGAACTGTAATTGGTGGAAAATCTGTATCATAATGAAAAATTGTACTATAATGAGCCTCATTAGAGTACAGTTTTCTGGCATACAATGCTTACATTTCGCCATGGCCAAACATAACCATATATTTTATTGATGTAACGTAAAACGCATATAGCAAATAAATCCACGGTATTACACTGATAAACTATCAACATTGTTTATCGATTGTGCATTCAGCTCGTTCCAGATATGTAAAGCGACAGATAATAATATCAGATTACAGTACACGTAACAAAAGTGGACATAATGTGACAACAAACTAAATAACTCGAAAATCTGTTAGTAACATTCCAGTCACATGTAAGTTTACTGCAATGTAATTATAATCCCAGGTGATGAGGCGGATTGGAAAGTGAAAGGAAATATTGAATACTGTCAAAATTAGAAAACTGCAGTATCTGGGTCATGTGATATCATCTGCTGCAGCTGGTCATTCAAGGGAAGCTACAAGGCAAAAGAAGACCAGGAAGAAGACGCATTTCTTGGATCGATAATCTGAAAACTTGGTTCAATTGTTCCACTATTGAGCTGTTTCGTGCTGCATCATGTAAAGCAAGAGTCTCTATGATGGTTGCCAACCTCCTGAGAGGAGATGGCACATAAAGAAAAAAAAAGAAGAAGAATTATAATCCCATAACTCGTGTTGAACAAGCAATGAAGGAAATTAGAGTAAAATTCAAAGTAGGAGAAGAGATTCAAGGAGAAACAATCTGAACTCTGTGATTTTAATAATTTATTAATGCAGCCAATGGCCATGTACTTTTCTTTTCAGGACGGGTCAGGGAAGGGATATTGGAAGGAACTCGGCCGTGGACCTATTGAAAGGAACCGTCCCGGCATTTGCCTGGTGGTGAAAAAGGGAAACCACGAAATTCATTTTCAGGACGGCCGAGGTGGGAATCGAACCCACGCTCTCCCGATGCCAGTGAGGCACGAGGTAGCGCTTTAGCGCTCTCGGCCACCGCGGCTGGTAGCTCTGCGCTTTCCTGATGACATCGTCGTCTTAGCTGGCACACCAGAGGATTTGGATGAGTTGTTTTATTTTATTGCGTGGACTCTGTCTTGAGGATAGAATTCATGATCAGCGGCTTCGGTGGCGTAGTCGGTAGCATGCTGAGCTTCTATGCCCATGATTGCGGGTTCAAACCCGGCTGAAGTCGTCGGATTTTTAAGAGCGTTAAAATCCCTCAGTATGCCTTTCTTCGGAGGGGAAGTAATCCGGTGGGCCCATGTCACAGATTTATGGAAAGTAAAAGAACCTTCGACTAACTACAATTGTGTGAAGCTAAATTTTTAGGTTAGATTTCATTAGCGCTCTAGTAAGTTCCAACGTTTGCCGCCAGGTACCGATCGTGTTTGCATCTAGTAGCCAAGTTCACAGAGAGGTGTCATTGACGGTAGCATTTGGTACCTAAAGTAGGAACTACTTGAAATTGATCGTTTGCAGTCCTTACCTGGATTACAGAAAATGAAAATCCACAGCCTGCTTTCCGTCGACCGACCGGGTCAGAGAATGGAATGAATGAAGTCCCCATCTAGCGGCGAGGATATAAACTGTGCCGGCTGACGAAGCCTGTCACACTCCCCTGGGGCAATGATTAAATGAATGACAGATGAAATGAAATGACAGTGGAGAGTGTTGCTGGAATGCAATTTGTGACAGGGAAACCGGAGTACCCGGTGAAAAACCTGTCTGCCTCCGCTTTGTCCAGCACAAATATCACATGGAGTGACCGGGATTTGAACCACGGACACAGCGGTGAGAGGCCGGCGTGTTGTCGCCTAAGCCACGGAGGTTTCCTTGGATTACAGATCACACACACTAATACAACCATCCTAATTAACACCGAATATCAGAGAGATTCTGCACACACCCAAAGTACACGGGGCTACATGACCAAATCGTCGCATCCACTAAACTGAGGAACAAACCAACCATAATTCAAAATCAAAATGAATATAATATGTAAAACAAAAACAGTAGAATGCTGCCGAAATAAATCAGAAGTCTCTTATTGACGCCAAATTGGCAGGTGAAAAACCCTTTTGAAAGCCTGTGTCTAGAGTGTGGCGCTCTATGGAAGTGAAACTAGGACTGTTGGCGCAGTAGAAAAGATGAGAATATAAGCATTTGAAATGTGGTGTTACAGGAGGATGATGAAGATCAGATGGGTAGATAGGGTTACAAACGAAGAGGTATTAAGGCAAGTGGGAGAGGAGAGATGTTTCTGGCGACTGCTAATGAAGAGAAGAGATAGGTTGGTAGGACACATACTAAGACACCCAGGATTTGCAAACTTAGTTATGGAATGACCTGTTTGCCATCTCTTGATGAATGCAGTACATTTGCATTTGTCTGTTGTCACAGGCTAGATTAAAATCTGGCTTTTCACTAATGTCTCAGTCTCACTCATGACTGTGATTATATGGAAGCTACTGAGATATGGGTGGCGCTTAGTAATGACATTCAGGGCACAGTCAGTGCCTGTGGATGCTGTGAAAGGTTCTACTCATAGGGTTAGTACTGCTGTACTGACTCAGCGATGAAAGCAATGACAAACTACCTCATTCCTCACCTTGCCTAGTACGCCTCAATATAGGTCTGTCTTAGGTTTTTGTGGGTGTCTACACACACAACCTAACGGTGGTACTTTTTGAGGATCCAACCTGGCTTCGGGCTGACTACCTAATATACAACAGACAGTTATGGAAGGAAGGGTCGAAGACAATACCTATAGGACTAGACCAAGATTAGATTGTGTTAAATAGATTGCCTCAGACTGAAGGTGTGGTAGCTACCATTATGTGTGTACACGCCAGTAAACACGGTAAGCTAAGCCGGCTGTGACTAGCGCAGATCGCGCACCCGGTTCAGCTGGCGGTGGGGCGCACTATCACACTTTTACCAAACAGGTTCAATAATGTCAACTTACAGAGCTCTTAGGCGATGCTGAAAATGTCCTCCCTCTCTTGTAACATACACCTGACATCTTCTGATGAAAGAAAGCCTGTCAACTGTTTTATTATTTACGGGGCCTTTTTTTCTTGAATCGTTTAGTGAGCCTCCTAATTGTACTGGCATTAGGCACAGGTCTCTCTGATAACCTGATTCGAAATTTTCGTCTCGTTTCATAACAAGGTTTTCTGCTTTTCATATATGAATTATGGATATACACACGTTCGCTCAAAGTGAATTGGTGTCTAGGCATGACCAACACTCACAGTAATCACAATACTCACTAAACATGCAACACTAACGTCTAAGCTTTGCAAATACACGCCCATATGAATGACAAAACAGGTGTGAACTAACGATATGAGTCAGCGGAGCACGCCACCGCCGGCCGAACCGGGTGCACGTGGCCGAGATCTGCGCTAGTCACAGCCGGCTTAGCTTGCCGTGTTTACTTGCGCGCACACACATAATTACCCTTTATGTAGGGATGAAAGGAATAATTCAGGACAGGGAGGCATGGAGAACTGCTTCAAACCTGTCAACAGACTGATGACCCAAACACACAGCTGGTACCGGTATAGTTGTGTTTCATCACAACTGCTAGGAAATTCTTTGGCGTCAAACTGTTTCCTTGTGCGTTAATAACTGTGGCTGCGCTCAATGGGGTATCCCCCCTTGTGTAACTGCTATCACGAACACTCTCCACAATGTAACTTTCTGTCACCCCCACAGGGGCTCAAGAAAAGTGAGACGTGGGTTGGCGACCAAGGGGGCTCTAGCTGAGTTTGGCATTGCTTCCACTTACTAGTGCTTGGCTCCTCTCTGTGATCTTTCCTACCGACCACCCTTGGTCAACTCTTGTTCTTTTCCGACCCCGATGGTATTACGGTATCCAAGGCCTAGCGAGTCTTTCACTTTCTCGCCTTAATTGGCTCTTGTCTCATCTCTCCTGATTTTATTTATCGTATGGCTTTTAGTGCGGGAGTGTCCAAGGACATGTTCGGCTCGCCTGAGTCTGTAGCTGCTTCTAGCGGACACCCTTAGGGTGAGCTACAAGTTGCGTTCAATTTCAAGTAGTTTCAACTTTCGCTACCAGATATCAATGATACCTAGTGGTGAACGTTGGAACTTTGATAGAGCGTTCCGACGAAATCTAACCTAACAATTTAGCTTCACACAAGTTTAGTCTGTGGATGGATCTTTTAAATGTCATAAATCTATGACATGGGACAGCCGGCTTTACTTCCCTCCGAAGGAAGGCTTACTGTAGGATTTTAACGCTCTTGAAAAATCCGACGACTTCGACCGGGTTTGAACCCGCCATATTGGACACACTACGCCACCGAAGCCGCTGATACCCTCATTCTTCGAGGGGGTCAGCCTTCATTTTCTTTTCCTGATATCTCCTGCCTTCTGCTCAAGGTCCTAAAGGAGGTAGGGTGTATGTAGCCCCACCACTTCTGGTACACCCTGGATATTGCTACACCCTCAAGGGCTCACGGCTGGTGAGTTCGGGAGTTGGCGACCCCGAGGGATTCTTGATCTGGGTCATGTTTTCTCCCCTTTCTCCAGTGCCTTTGGGGCGGACCCTCTCCTCCTTCCAAGTCCCTCAATTCTCATTATTCGAGGGTTGAGGGCATTTCCCTTCCTTCTGTCTTTTATTTAGATTCTTCTCCTCTCTGTCTCCCATTTCGTCTTCTAGTTTGTAAGAGAGTAGTTAGTTTCAGTTGTAGGTTTCATTTGATCATCTTTCATTTGTTACTATCACCCAAATCATTAGGGGCCGATAACCTAGATGTTAGGCCCCTTAAAACAACAATTATCATCATCGTCATCATCTTTGTTTCACGTCTACGTCATCACACCCGGGCACAGTCATGTTGACTTCGGTGGCGTAGTTGGTAGCATGCTGAACTGCTGTGCACAAGATAGCGGGTTCAAACCCGGCTGAAGTCGTCGGATTTTTTATGAGCGTTATAGATCCTTCAGTACGCCTTCCTTCTGAGGAGAAGTAAAGCCGGCGGTTCCATGTCATAGATTTATGGCATGTAAAAGATCCTTTCACAGACTAAAATTGTGTGGAGCTAACTTTCTAGGTTAGATATTGTTGGAACGGTCTACCAAAGTTCCAACGTTCTCCGCTAGGTATCACTGATATCTGGTGGCGAAAGTTGGAACTACTTGAAATGGAATGGTACGTGAAGCTCGCCCTCTGTGTGTCCGCTGGAAGCAGCTACAGACTCTGGCGAGCTGAACATGTCCTCGGACACTCCCGGCACTAATAGCCATGTGATAAATAAATAAATAAATAAATATATAAACTGAAGAGAAATAATTGGTGTGAATATTGTGTTATATGCGCCGAACCTAAACGAAGCTTAAGTTAAGTGAATTAAATCAGTTGATGATCGCTTGACGGACGAAACTAGTCGTCCAAATAAACCCTCCGTTTGTGTGAGAAGTGTTTTATTAATTGTATAATTAACCCTTTATAGTGCAAAACTATTTTTAATTCAATGTGTTATTACGTTGTTTTTTTAAATTATTATTATTATTATTAATAATGTTATTCTTTTTCCTCTAATTTTAATGTTTAGGTATATTTTTTATCTTTTTTAATTTATGTTCTTATACATTTAATTTTTATATTTCTATTGAATTAATTAATTAGTCGCCTCCGTAGCGTAAAGGTCAGCATGGTTAGCTGCCGCCCCGGAGGTCCTGGATTCGATTCCCGGCTCTGCCACGAAATTTGAAAAGTGGTACGAGGACTGGAACGGGGTCTACTCAGCCTCGGGTGGCCCAAATGAGTAGAGGGGGTTCGATTCCCCCTCAGCCATCCTCGAAGTGGTTTTCCGTGGTTTCCCACTTCGTCTTCGGGCAAATGCCGGGATGGTACCTACTGTAAGGCCACGGCCGCCTCCTTCCCTCTTCCTAGCCTATCCATCCCAATCTTCCATCCGTTCCCATCCCTCATGAGGCCCCTGTTCACTTTGCAGGTGAGGCCACCTGGGCGAAGTGCTGATCACACCTTCCCCAGTTGTATCCATCCCGACCAGATGTTCCAAGCTCCAGGACACTGCCCATAGAGGCGGTAGTGGTGAGTTCCCTCGCTGAGTCCGTGGGATCCACCACCCTAGAGGGTAAATTGACTATATAAAAAAAATTCGAACTGTAGATGCCAACGCGTTAATTGTATTCCTCATCAGTAGTGATAATTCTAGGGCCTCGGTGGCGTAGTTGGTAGCATGCTGAACTGCTATGCCCAAGATCGCGGGTTTATACCCGGCCGATGTCATCGTTTTTTTATGAGCGTTATAATCCTTTAGTATGCCTTCTCTCGGAGGGGAAGTAAAGTCCATGTCATATATTTATGACATGTAAAAGAAACCTCTAGTGTGTAGCTGAAGTTGTAGGTTATTTGGTTCGACACGATCCATCAAGTTCCAACGTTACTGACACCTAGCGGCAAACGCTGGAACTAGATATAACCTACATATTTTGCTCCACACTACCAATTTCAGTGGTAGGTTATTTTACGTGCCATAAATGTATGACATTGACACGCCAGATTTATGTTGGTAGAACTGATTTTAGCTTACTTTCGATTTTTGCAAAAAATGAGAGTAGACTTATGAGATCAACACAGGGCGAAAACAACTGTGTCTGTCTGTGTGTGTGTGTGTGTGTGTATGTGTGCACTCTGAATGTGTGTCCCCCCCCCTATCAATTCGAACACGGTGAACGCGAATTGAACGAAATTTGGTACAAGGGTAGCACTAGCAAAGGACACCACAGTGTCATGTTTTATATCGCCGCCATCTTGACGGAAACGTAATGGCGGCCACACAAATGTTCAAAGCTTAAATCAAATTACGACTAACCTAATCATCCGATCTCTACCAAATTTTGCAACAACATACCTTTATGGAGGAAGCATCCTTTGGCCAAATTAATAGGTCATTAGCCTAATAGTTTGCTGATGGTGGCCATCTTTGTGTCAAAATAGATTCCCGCTATTAATTCGAACACGGTGAAACCGAATGGAACGAAATTTGGTAGAGAGATAGCACTAGCAAAGGCCACCTCAGTGCCATGTTTTATATCACCGCCATCTTGATGGAAACGTAATGGCGGCCACACAAATGTTCAAAGCGTAAATCAAATTACGATTAACCTAATCATCCGATTTCTACCAAATTTTGCAACAACATACCTTTATGGAGGGAGCACCCTTTGACCAAACTAATAGGTCATTAGCCTAATATTTTGCGGATGGAGCCATCTTTGTGTGAAAATCGAATCCCCCTATCAATTCGAACACGGTGAAACCGAATGGAACGATATTTGGTACAGAGGTAGCACTAGCAAAGGGCACCTCAGTGTCATGTTTTATATCACCGCCATCTTGACGGAAACGTAATCGTGGCCACCCAAATGTTAAAAGCTAAAATGTAATTACTACCAACCTAATAATCTAGTCTCTACCAAATTTTGCAACAACATACTGTATCTTTATGTGGGAAGCATATTCTGACCAAACTGCAAGATCATCAGCCCAATTGTTTGCAGATGGTGGCCAAGTATGTGTGCAAATCGATTCCCCCTATCAATTCAAACACGGTGAAACCGAATGGAACGAAATTTGGTACAGAGGTAGCACTAGCAAAGGGCACCTCAGTGTCATGTTTTTTATCGCCGCCATCTTGGCGGAAACGGAATGACGGCCACCCAAACGTTAAAAGCTTAAATCAAATTACGACCATCCTAATAATTTGATCTCTACCAGATTTTGCAACAACATGCCTTTTTGTGGAAAGCATCTTATGACTGACTACAAGGTCATCAGCCCAATAGTTTGCAAATAGCGGCCATGTATGTGTGCAAATCCATTCCCCATATTAATTCAAACACGGTGAAACCGAATTGAATGAATTTTTTTTACAGATGTAGCACTAGCAAAGGGCACCTCATATTCATGTTTAATATCCCTATAGCACGTTGTATTTCAAGAAGCTACTACAACCAACATTCAATTATACTCCTTGAAAAGGACAAAGAGTTAGAACAAAACCCATGCATTTAGGAGAAAGTAGGCTATATGTTCTTTACTGAATATCTTGTTTATAAATCAAAATGACACTCGTAGGAGCTAAAGGAAAGATCGATTTTTGAACTACTTTTAGTAATTATATAATAATAACCCCTGGCACTACAGCCCGTGAAAGGCCTGGGCCTACCAAGCGACCGCTGCCCAGCCATTTGGCTTGCAAATATTGGTGTGATGCGTGATCAGCGCATCGGGTCCCCTCGGCCGCTAATCTTGGTTTTCGCGATCGGGGCGCTGCCTCACTGTCAGACAGCTACTCAATTATCCTCACAAGGCTGAGTGAACCCCGTTCCAGCCCTCACGTCAGTTTCTAAAATCCCTGACGGAGCCCGGAATCGAACCCGGGCTTCCAGGTGAGAGGCTGGCGCGCTACCCCAACAAAATGAGGCCGAATTTTACTAACTTTAGTGACTTTAATGATTCTAACAGTACGAGTTTGTAATATCTTGCGACCAATAATAGTAAGTGAGATGTTCTTACTTATAACAAAATATAGATGTCTCTACTGAACAAGAATACATAGTACTAGATGACGAACACTTGCTGTCATAGTAACCACCGGATATCCGTATCCGCTTTTGTCCACTATAATCATAGATAAACCTCCAGAATTAAAACATATCCATATTAACATTTCTGGTATTTTGCAATAAGAAATCCATGCTCAGCATTCTTATACGCCCTAGTGTTCTTTGCGACTTTGCTTATAAATTTCGATATGGAATATATAGTACGATTTAAATTTTATTATGTCCGCTTTCAAAATGAGCCAATATTTCTTTCTCTTTGTTTCATTGCTTGTTATGATTAAAAGAAATGGCAAAATAGAGTAAATGAAAATAAGGTCACAAATGAGTCTTCCAGTTGCAAAACTCGTTTAATCCACTTGTGAATAAGGATCATGTCGTAAAATTATTTATTTAATTATTTTATTTTATTTTACTTTTATTTTGTTGTGTTTTATTTTATTTTGTTTTGTTTTATTTCGTTTTATTTGGTTTTAATTTGCTTTGTTTATTATTATTTTTTTAAATTTTATTTTGTTTTGTTTATTTTGTTATATTTTGATTTCCCAGAAAACCAACACAAAACCAAAAACACGAAGCAAAAAGCAAAATTCAAAAAAGCAAAAGCAGAAAACAAATACAAAACCAAAACCAAGAAAGAAAAGCAAAAAGTGAAGTTCAAAACCAAAAGCACAAAGCAAACACAAAACCAAAAACATACAGTAAAATGAAAAAAGTATACAACAACAAACACAAAAGTTATTTGAGGCAAAGTCCTGAGAAATATTTCTCATGAAAATGATTCTTATTCGCAAGTGGAATAAACGAGTTTTGCAACTTGACGACTAAAATATCAATGTCCTGCTCACAAAAGCGAAGTTTGATATGAATAATTATTAGTCCAGTCAAATTTGACAAAAGTAGCCTTGACCCGGACATTTAGAATAACAAGCTAAAAATTGGTGGAAATGTCAAGGATGATGTCCTAATCAAAATCCCAAAAGTCCCAAAAAATCCGGGTTAGGGAAAATCCGCCACCTTGAAAAAACTGACGCCATCTTGGATTTTTCGAGTTTTGAGCATAGCACTAAATCAAACAATGGCCAAGCAGGGGTTGGTCTCATATTGAGTAGGAAACTTGGACAGCGGGTGGAATATTATGAGCAATACAGTGAACGGATTATTGTAGCAAAAATCAATACTAAACCTACCTGCACCACAGTGGTACAAGTCTATATGCCTACCAGTCAAGCTGATGATGAGGATGTTGAAAAGGTCTACGAAGAAATAGATGACATTCTGAGGTATATCAAAGGTGATGAAAATGTTATAGTAATGGGAGATTGGAATGCTCTGGTAGGAAAAGGGAGAGAAGGGAAGATAGTAGGAGATTTCGGATTAGGTGAAAGGAATGATCGAGGAAGCAGGCTGATGGAATTCTGCACCGAACATGAGTTGGTCATAGCTAACACCTTATTCAATAACCACAATAGAAGAATATACACATGGATGAGACCAGGAGATACAGGGCGTTACCAAATCGACTTCATTATGGTCAAGCAGAGGTTTCGAAACCAGATTTTGGATTGTAAAACATATCCGGGTGCTGACATAAACTCTGACCACAATCTGGTTGTAATGAAATGCAGATTAAAGTTGAAGAAACTGAAGAAAAGTCAAAAGCCAATAAGGTGGGCAATAGACGGACTGAAAGTAAAGGATGTAAACGAAAGGTTCAAGAAGAGTATAACGGAAGGACTAATGAAAAATCCTAAACGGACTTCAATTGCAGACGAATGGGCACTTTTGAAGAATGAAATAACAAAATCCGCAGAAGAAAACATTGGTAGGAAAGAAAGAATAGGTAGAAAACCGTGGATCACTCAGGATATACTAGAATTGATGGATGAAAGGCGGAAACACAAGAATCTAAGAGATGAAAAGGGGAAAGCAGAATACAGACGTCTGAGAAATGAGGTTAACAAGAAGTGCAAGGAAGCGAAAGAAGAATGGTTGAAAGAGAAATGTGCAGGTATAGAAAATTGTCTGAAATTAGGAAAAGTAGACACAGCTTATCGAAGGATTAAGAATACTTTTGGGGAAAAGAAGACTAAGTGCTGTAATATTGAGGACACAAATGGAAAGCCTTTAACAGATAGGGAAGAAAAGGTTGAGAGATGGAAAGCTTACATAGAGTGCTTGTATAAGGGAAAGAGAATGAGAATCATGTAATGGAAAGGGAGGAGGAAATTGATGAGGATGCAAAAGGAGATTTAATATTGAGATCAGAATTTGACAGAGCATTAGAGGACTTAGGCAGGAACAAAGCACCAGGCATAGATGATATACCGATTGAGTTGCTACGCTGAATAGGAGATGAAGGTCTGATCAGGTTATTTCACTTGGTGTGTAGGATTTATGAGACAGGTGAGGTACCCCCTGATTTCAAGAAGAATGTTATCATCCCTATACTAAAGAAAGTGGGAGCTGACAGATGTGAAGATTACCGTACAATCAGCTTGATTACTCATGCTTCAAAGATCCTGTCTAGAATAATTTACAAGAGGATTGAAAGCCAGATAGAAACGGAGTTGGGTGAAGACCAGTTTGGTTTCAGGAGAAATGTAGGAACAAGGGAAGCTGTACTAAGTCTTAGGCTGATTTTGGAAGGTAGAATAAGGAAAGGTAAGAGAACGTTCATGGCATTTGTAGACTTAGAAAAGGCTTTTGATAACGTTGATTGGACTAAATTGTTTGACATTTTGAAAAAGATTGGAATAAAGTACAGGGATAGGAGGGTGATATAGAATCTGTACAGAAACCAGACAGCAGTCATTCGAGCTGAAGGACATAAGAGAGAAGCTGGTATTCAGAAAGGTGTAAGGCAAGGCTGCAACTTATCACCCATACTTTTCAATCTTTACATTGAACAAGCAATGAAGGAAATTGGAGAAAAATTTAAAGTGGGAGTGAAGATTCAAGGAGAAATAATTTCAACTCTGAGATTTGCTGATGACATCGTCATCTTGGCCGACACGCATGAGGATTTGAATCAGTTTTTGAATGGTATGGACTCCGTCTTTCAGAATGAATACATGATGAAAATTAATAAATGTAAAACAAAAATACTGGAATGCAGCCGAAATAAATCAGAAACTTCTATGGAGATCAAATTGGCAGGTGAAAAGCTGAAGGAAGTTGGAGACTTCTGTTACTTAGGAAGCAGAATAACCAGTTATGGACGAAGCAAAGAGGATATAAAAAGTAGGTTGGCTCAGGCAAGGAAAGCCTTCCTACAAAAAAGGAATCTGTTGACATCGAATATAGATTTAGGTATTAGGAAGTCATTTTTGAAAGCCTTTGTCTGGAGCGTGGCGCTCTATGGAAGTGAAACTTGGACTATTGGTGCAGCAGAAAAGAGGAGAATTGAAGCATTTGAAATGTGGTGTTACAGGAGAATGATGAAGATCAGATGGGTAGATAGGGTTACAAACGAAGAGGTATTAAGGCGAGTGGGAGAGGAGAGATGTTTCTGGCGACTGCTAATGAAGAGAAGAGATAGGTTGGTAGGACACATACTAAGACACCCAGGAATAGCAAGCTTAGTTATGGAAGGAAGGGTCGAGGACAAGAACTGTAGGGGTAGACCAAGGTTAGAATATGTTAAACAGATTGCCTCGGATGTAGGGTGTGATAGCTATGTAGAGATGAAACGATTATCTCAGGGCAGGGAGGCATGGAGAGCTGCATCAAACCAGTCAAAAGACTGAAGACTCAAACACAACACACCGAACGAACGTTGCGATTTTCTTTGTTCTAGTGTCAAATTGTTTATTTTGCCGTCTATGATCGTTAAAACAATACATAATTAAAAATTCAGCAATACTATGGGGCTATATCGGATTAGAACCTATCTTTTGACTGTATGTGAATGATATTGAATTAAATAGTGTGTGTTTTTGATTGAAATAAATATGAACAGAAGTACGGACATTTTAAAAGATTTGACATTCATAAATACCGGTACCATCCTAATGCACTCTTAAGACAAAAACATCATTTGTGCACAATTCAAATTCACCGCTTGAAAACGGCCGGCGCGGGCGGTGAACTTCCATCGCGTATTTCTCCCACCATTAATACCTCTCTTCTTTCCGCTGTGGAGATGTGCAGAGATGGACAGCATTCTTGTATAGTAACCTTCGACCAACCACTCTACGCGAAGTCGCTGGACATCGTTCATGCAGCTGAAGAAGGTAGACAGTTGTCACGTGTCTTTTGCAGATCTATAATGCAATCATGGCACCAATTACGCTGTATGGTATGGAGAGTTTGGCATTACAAGATAAACATCTAAGTAGGATTACAGCCACAGAAATGAAGTTTCTGAGGAGTGCAGTAGGAAAGACAAGAAGAGATCGAAATAGAAATGAGAGGATTAGAGAGGAATTAGGACAAAAAGCAAAGGGTGAAGGGGTTGAGGAACGTCAGTTGAGATGGTACGAACATGTTACGAGAATGGAAGAAGAAATAAAAGTAAAACAAATACATACATGAAAAGCGAGGTGAGGGAGGAGCTGGACGAGGTAGACCCTGCATTACAAGGGAGATTAGGATTGAGAGATTGGGACAGAAAAGGGGCAAAACTGTTGTGGAAATGAAGAGAATGTGCAGAAAAAGAAGAACTAATTGCAAAGCTGTATTACGCAGTAAGCGAGCAACGCAACTGAATGAGTCGCATACCATTACAAAGAGCGTAGACTCACGTTTCGAATAGTTGTCAGTAGAGTATTCTGTTGTGTGTCCCCCACTCGGCTCAAGCACACATCATTTGCCGCGTGAGTCTCAGAATGGCAACACCTCAGCGAAACGTGTTCTTCCAGAACAACATTGTCACAAGACAAAGCTATCTTGAAATGTTATGAACCGGGCTCTGCCCTTTGCTGAAAACAAACTCACCTGACGTCATTTCCCTATTGGAGCTTAGCAGTGCGAGCATTTTTGAATGGAACAGTCCCTCAACAACGGTGGATTGGTCGTAATACTCCTCCGGATTGTACTCTACTAGCGTGGCCTCCATAATCCCCGGACCTCATCCCATGTGACTTCATCCTGTGGGGATATGTAAAGGACAATTCTTATGTCCCGTCTCTACCCACTACATTGGATGGTCCTAAAGAGATGATAACACGTGAGATTGACTCAGTGGATTGTGATTGCTACGACGCGCTTTGGAGGAATTCTCATATGACCTTCCAGTGGTCCGTGCTGCTGGTGGTGGCCATATTTATACACTTGTTGAAGAAGAAACAAAACTTGAACATATAAGGTGCGTTCAAAAAGTAACGAGCCGGAGGCTGGAATGCGCAAACCGGTGACGACATCGGCTAATCGTGGCGTGTGTAACGAGGTGAGGTTCCGACCAGAGCGTGGAAAGTCACAGCCCGTCGCTAGAGAGCACGCGTGTCCGTCACGTGACGATACAAAGCCAGCAGCAGCATGCATCAATCGTCCAAACAAGACCAAGACAGTAGGCCATTCGACATGCTTCCTGGTGTGGTGAAGACTGTGGGGCATCCATTGGGCACACACCTCCCGCAAGTGCAGTCGTTCCTTCATGATGGTGTGCACACTTCCGACGCTCAATCCGACCACGGCAGCTATGGCGTTCACTGTCACTCAGCGGTCCTGGGTAATGAGTGGATCAACCAGCTGGACGTTGCGATCGGTAATGCAGAGGGGTGCCCCAGACCGGGTATCATCGGATAACGGCACCCGTCCTTCCCTGAAGCGCTTGTGCCACGCCTTGACCCTTGCAAGGGACATGCAGTGTTCGCCGTACACTTGTGACATTCGGCGATGAATGTCCGTTCCCCCTACTCCTTACGCTGTCAGAAACCGAACAACACCTATTTGCTCTTCATTTGACGCCTCCATGTCACTGTTTGCAATGCGACTGGCATTGTTGGACGATTGATGCATGCTGCTGCTAGCTTTGTATCGTCACGTGACGTGCACGCGTGCCCTCTAGCGACGGGTTGTGACCTTCCACGCTCTGGTCGGAACCACACCTCGTTACACACGCCACGATTAGTCGATGTCATCACAGGTTTGCGCATTACAGCCTCCGGCTCGTTACTTTTGGAACGCACCTTATAAGTCACATACATCTCGCAATCTTGTACCACTGACGGTTACGGAGATTTAGCTTCATTAATTTGGTTCATTCTTTATGAAAGGCCCTGTAGAGCGGAATGGCAGAAATGGCTCAAACGGGGCTACCCTGACGCTTGAAGGCATGAGGGAATTGAAGAAGAAGAAGAAGAAAATCCAACATCATTCCTAGAATTCATCATCCATTTTTCTTTGGTTTGAAACAGCATAACGTGGATAAAGCACATTCAGCACCTATTTGTGAGAGTGAAACATGACTGTCTGTGGCATTCTACCATGTCATTAAAAGGCTATAATGGTACAGCCTCAACAATTAATAGTACATTATGCAACGAGCCTATAATGGCCATAATTAAGACACGAGTATTTTTATAAAACGAGCGTATGCGAGTTTTATAATTTCCATACGAGTGTCTTAATTACCATTATAGGCGAGTTGCATACGACTGTTTATGTTCGACGATAATTATAACTTTATTATATGTTTTAACACAAATATTCATAAAGACATGTATCTGTTCAGTCATAAGAATGTTGTGATCGGGTGCTGCGGTGGGTAGTATATCTCTGTTATCCAAGCTCTCTGGACAACCGACGCATGCGCTCTGTGTGCTTCAATGCCATATGTTCAGATTGTGCTCCAGTATTCAGTAAAACTGTCACCGAAGACATTTCAAAACCACGCGCTGTGTAGAAATTTATATTGGGGATATTAAGGTACAGTGCCATTTCTTGTCTCAGTTTATTTACGCGAACATATGGACGGTGCAATTTCGGTAATTTATATAGACATGTTGGATTTTGAGCGCATGCGCGAAGGTATCCTTTTCTAATTGGTCACACAACTGTTTCTTGAGCTCTGATTGGTGGGAGAAACTGTTTCATAATGAAAAATAGTGTTATAATGAGCCTCATTATGATACAGTTTTCTGACACATCATAGTTAAGGTCGAACATAAACATAACATTCATTCTTTTAGAGAATATAAAGTTGATTATGTCGAAAAATTAAAGCCTTGAGTTGGAAATTTTTTACCTCATCTATGGTGCTGAGGCATTGACTATGCTGGGCAAACATGAAAGTAGAGTGACTGCCTCAGAGATGAAATACCTCCAGAAGATAGTGAATAAAACTAGAAGAGATATGGTACGAAATATAGCGATCAGAGAAGAATTAAAGGTGGAATCTCTAGTACATACTATACAGAAGAAAGCTTTACAATGGTATGGACATATCATAAGAATGGATGAAAAAAGGAAACCGAAGCAGGTGTTTGAGGCAAAGCATGAAGGCACTCGACGAAGAGGTCGTCAAAGGAAGAAATGGATCCAATATGTCAGAGAGGTGGCAGAGATGAAGGGAAGGGCTCTGCAGCAAATCCAGAGACTCGAAGGGAATAGGAATGAATACAGAAAGTGGCTGGAAGACCCGACGCCGAGAGGCAAAAGGGATAGATGAAGAAGAGAGAAGAAGAGTTTGAAAGCCTGATTTTATATTTCAGTTTGAGCTTAAAATTCCTCTGCTGAAATGCTGCTGTTCAATTGTTTACATAACCTTTAGATGGCGGTTGTGCGAAATCTTAAAATTAAGTTTTTATTTCTTGTGTCCTAATTATGCGATCGAAGTCAACGTTTGAATAATGAACCTACACTACTGTATAATCCTCATATAATAGTACATTACTCTATGGCCTACATATATAAAAATCCAACATGGCGACAATCCGAAATTTTTAGACGGTTCTCAATATCTATTAATCTATGACAGCAATAAAACTGAAATTATGTATGTTGATACAGGCCATAAACAGAAGTTCACATATGGGACATTCAATAACCTGGTGAGCACTAATCCAACTTGGCGGCGACGCGAAATTCAAATATTGAAATGGACGTTACTCGCGATCTAATCATCCGAGTGCAGTGAAACTTGGTACGGTATTTGGATATATATGTTTTAATCCACTGGCATATGATTCATTTCAATTATTTTCATAAGCACAAGATGACGGCTGTGCGAAATTTTAAAATACCGTTTTCATTTCTTGTGTCCTAATCATACGATTGAAGTTTGAATAATACACCTACACAATAATGTTCATGTAATAGTAGGCCTACATAACTCTAAGGCCTATACAGTATATACATATCTTACACGTTGATCATCCGAAATATTATAACGGTTCTCAATACCTAGGATTCTATTACAACAATCAAACTGAAATTTTGTATGTTGATAGAGGCTATAAACATAAGTAGGATATATGAAAATAGGCTATATTGTTCTTCACGGAAATACTTGTTAAGTAATGGCCTTATTACTCTAAGTGTGCGATATCCCAATATTTTTCAAGCATTATATCAATTCGGCCAGTCACATTCTGAATAGTTTGGCCAACTTGTGCAAGTATATACTTAGATATTGGGTTAAAAACTGATCCATGCATTGTGAATCCCCGTGAACAGCCGATTTACTTGATGCTGGAAGAGTGAGCCGACAAGTGGGGCTTGATTTTGTAGGATATCGAGGTTGGACGGATCAATAGCCTTTGAGTTGTAAGTTTTCACCTCATTTTCAATTTGGAGGCGGCGTTTTCTAATGTCTGTCATATTATCAGACCAACTACTACAGTATTAAGGCAAATAAAAGGAGTGTGACTTGGGCAGTTTCGTCAGGTAGATTTCTAAATTCGCATGTAATTTGCATACAGTAACTAACTTCATCTGTGCCAACATTAGTATCCGATGGTTCAATAAATATAAGGTGCGTTCACAAAGTAACGAGCCGGAGCCATAATGACAGAAACCAGTACCTGTATGTTAGAAGTATTGGCCATGGCTGTTGAGGCACTTGTCCCACTGTGACACGAGGCGGTGAATGGCTGTCTCATAAAATTCCCTGGGCTGCGATGTGAAACAGTTCCGCACGTACAGCTGGACATCGGCGTCCGAGGTGAATCGTTGGCCCTGCAGAGCCCTTTTCAGGGGACCAATCATGGCGTAATCACAGGGAGAGGGGTCTGGACTGTATGGAGGGTGGCCGAGAACCTCCCATTTGAATTTCTGCAAGAGTGCCGCGACTGTGTTGGCCGTATGACGTCGTGCATTGTCGTGGAGCGACCTCGGCGGCTATGGCATTCACTGTCACTCGGCGGCCCTGGGTAATGAGTGCATCAACCAGCTGGACGTTGTCATCGGTAATGCAGAAGGGTGCCCCAGACCGGGCATCATCGGCTAACGACACCCGTCCTTACCTTTAGCGCTTGTGCCACGCCTTGACACTTGCAAGGGACATGCAGTGTTCGCCGTATACTTTCGACATTCGGCGATGAATGTCCGTTCCCCCTACTCCTTCCGCTGTCAGAAACCGAACAACACCTCTTTGCTCTTCGTTTGACGCCTCCATGTCACTGTTTACAATGCGACTGGCAGCGTTGGACGATTGATGCATGCTGCTGCTCGCTTTGTATCGTCACGTGACGTGCACGCGTGCCCTCTAGCTTCGGGCTGTGACCGTCCACGCTCTGGTCGGAACCACACTCGTTACACACGCCACGATTAGCCGATGTCGTCACCGGTTGGCGCATTCCAGCCTCCGGCTCGTTACTTTTTGAACGCACCTTATATATCCTCAGTTTGATGTCTTAACTAATCGTCTGCTTCTGTTATATCCAGTACTTTGGGTGTGTGTAGAATTTGTAGAATCCGTCATTCATCACAATTGTGGCATGTACAGTATCTGTAAAATATAACTAATTAGATGTAATTTTCAAAAGACCGTTATCAACGGTTTGCCATTGAAAGTGCCCAGTGATACCGTATAGCGGATGGTATCACGTGATTAGGGACATTGTTGGATAGTCACAATTGGCATTGATGAAATTCAATTGTTATACATGGTTTCTTTGTTTCAATGTTTATAGTTATAACTAGAGCTCGGATTCGAGCATATTTCCATATTTATTTCCTGAATAGTACACATTGAAAGAAGCCTTTCGGTTGTATTTTCACCTCTCTGGGACCAACAGAATTGAAATTTATCGAGCATATAAATCCATAAAACCGTGGTTTTCAGTATAGAAGCATATAAATGCATATTCTTATGGTTTTCGTCTAAATAGTTTGTTTTTCTTCGAATTCTCCCCCGAATTCGGGCCCTGACCATCCTTAAGGTTCGAAAACAGAAATAATTATTGAAAAGCCTATCTGGTGTGAATAATAGGACCTCAGGTTTAACCTTCAGTGGCTGGGACAGTACCTTCTGACAGGCCACGGCCGCTTCCTTCCACATCCTTGCCCAGTTTCATTGATCTTCATCCATCCATACCATCTCTCATCCCGACGCGCAGGTCGCCCACGGGCGTCGAATAGAAAGACCTGCACTCGGCCTCTCAGCAGGCCACACGACAAAAAAAAAACCTTCAGTGAGGTCGTTCTCGTCATTGAAACTTTTATTGACTGATTTAAGAAAATGATTCAAAACTGAAAACATAGAAAATTTCTTGTTGTACCGACCAATGAGGATCTACTTCATTGACTCGCCTATTTCTGAATATTTTGTAAATGAACTTTTAAACTGTAACTTTTATAAGAGCACTTCTCTTATATACTTGTAAAACTTGAATGCGAGTATATTGCAGTGTATCATACATACAATTAGAAAATAAAGCTCGTATTTAAAGGTACGTTATTTGTTTTTTCGTTTCACTTTCCTTTCTATAATTTTTAACGGTGTTTTTCGAGCATATTCTGCATATTTAACCGCATATAATGGGGGTTTCGAGCATATCTATCGAGCATATAATGGGTTTATAATGTTTTTTTCGAGCATATAATGGGTTTTTCGAGCATATCTATCGAGCATAAAACACATGGTTTTCGAGCATATCTGGAGATTTTATCGAGCATATCGATCCGAGCCCTAGTCATTACCATTGTCTTACTATACTCTACACTGCGTTTCAACTCCATTTTTTGTGTGTTTTCTACCATCAGGCTCAGAGTTTAATTTGGGATAAAGACATACCACTGAAGGTTAACACTTTATATGGCGAAACATTTTTTTATTTTGATGCACGGTATTTATACATTATAATTTATTTTAATTATTATAATTATTAACAATGTTTTTTTGTTTCTCTAATTTTAATGTTTATATGTTAATTTTTAATTTTCAATTAATGTTCTTATGAATTTAATTTGTTATTTTTATTGAATAAATTAATGAACTAATTTCAAATTGATTTTTACAATTATTTTCATACTAGCACATTGAGAAGCGCAACATATGCTTTGGTCGTCCTTCTAGGATAATTTTTATATTTCGCCTATTTTAGCATGTATTTTGAAAAGTTTTTTCCTATACCAACCCTTCCATGAGAAGTACGGTGAAGAGTTTTATAAATGATTGGTGTATTGAGTCATGGTTACAATACCTAATTTTACATTCGAACACGAGTTATAGGCGTACATAAAGATACACAGAAAGGCCGAAAATCCGTAAGTAGGCTATGTCTTACTTCGGATGGGAAGTAAAGCCGGCGGTCCCATGTCATAGATTTATGGCAAGTAATAGAACCTTCCACTAACTACAAATGTGTGAAGCTAAATTTGTAGGTTAGATTTGATTAACGCTCTATTAGTTCCAAAGTTTGCCGCCAGGTGCCGGTTGCCGTGGCATCTAGTAGCCAAGTCACAGCTAGGTGTTGTTGACAGTAGCATTAGGTAGTGATCACTTTCGTGATGTTTATAGTGCGTTTTTCTTTTGTGCCGCATTTGTCAGTTAAATGCTTTTGAGACCACCGAACGAAAACATATGTACTTATTCATTTCTGTTAACATTATAATGTTTATTACTAGTGTTTAATCTCTCTCTATATATATATCTAAGACTCTTACCTCAGCGTGTTAATAGGTCATGCGCCTCCAGCTTACGATCGCATACTGAAAAGGGTGTCGACTTGCTTGCTGCCTTCCTGTATGACTGACGTCACAGCTTGCCCTGGCCAATCATCGCCCGCCAGCTTGGCTTCCAGACGTTTCCATGATGTTATTATTTAAGTGGCGGCGTTTTGCTCTCCATCAGCATTCCTTCTTCAAACCTTCTACGGTCTTCTTCAACTAGCGAGAGGCATTCGTGCCTTCCGCCCTTCTCCGGGGCCTTCTAAACTTCAGGCCTAATCTGCATTTATGAGTGAAACTACCAGGAAACGCAACAGCAGAGAGCTTCAGCACTGAGAAAGTGCATTCTACGTTTTTACTCCAAACCGCAAGAAGCTGCATCAAATCGCAGTTCTAAATGCCATGTTATTTGGCATTCAAGAAATAGCATCAAAACCTAACGATGTTAGCCAATGTACAGCGCTGGTCGCCCTGGCGAAGTTATTTTCCTGATGCTGGACATTTCAAATTCTACTACCAAAAAATCTAGTGTTGGCCACGGCAGTCTCCGTCAGCATGCTTCTAGTCATCGCCACTAAAGATAAGTTTGTGCCTTTTTTATTATTATCTTAATCATCTTCGTTTTAAGTGTTTGCTAGCAAGTGCAAGAATATTAAATTTGTGTGTGCATAAAGCAGAATGAACTTTGGAGTAATAGCCCATGGCTGGGCCAACCTAATTAAAATTAATGAACATTTGAAACTGCCCCAGGCGGGCCAGCATAACTAATTTTTTAATTAAGGCTTTATTAATGTGTTTGCAAGTTTCACCCTAAAAATAAAAGTATTGTATTTACTCTCAATGTTCAGTCTAGTATTGAAAGAACCAGGCCGCATTTCCTTAGCCCAATCCTTTCAGTCTAATCTTCTCTCAAGGAAGTTATTTTGTCCAGGCCTTAAGCCTGATGCTGTCCTCCCGTTTATGTTGATGAATCTGGGCTGTTCTCCACATAACCATTTTGGTGCCTATAACCGGGATGCTTGTAAACATTCTGTTTAACCAAATCTTCAAATTTCTTAATGTTGGAACTAATTCAAAATTTAAATGCCATACTGAACATTGAGTGTGTTAATATTTTAAAAATTGTGTTTTCTAATCTACTTCGAAAGTTTCAGCTCGAGTGTATATGGTTGGCACTGAGAAGGGAGACAAACAGCAGGCCCGTATTTCACCGCAGGGGAAGCCGCACTCTCTTTTCTGGCAGACTGTCAACTTCTTCCGAAGCAAGGTGTACCAGCTCACAGTATAGTCGTGAGTACACAACAAACTTTCATAATGCCGATTGACGAGAAACTCATTAATGCCAGAGCTTCTGTCAAAGGCAAGTTAACGCGTTTTCGCACTTTTCTAGATGAGCTCCCAGAAAAAGAACGTAATAGTGACATAATTTCTCAAAGACTGAAAGGTTATGAACAGGCCTTTGAAAAATATGATGAGATCCAAAGTAATATTGAGACCAAGGATCCCGATCAGCAAAGTGACCGTTGTGAGGTTGAAAATCTATATTATAAGGGGTTCGCAGACGCGAAGCAGCTTTTAAGAAGTTTAACATTGCAGGAAAAGCAGGAGAAAATTCCTTCAGAATCTTCTTCTTTTCCTTCCCGTGTTATATTACCGAAAATAGAATTACCTAAATTTACCGGAGATGAAGCTACATGGGAACCATTTTTTGAATTATTCAATTCATTGATTCACGAAAACGATTCTCTTCCTTCAATACAGAAGTTTCATTATTTGCGTTTGTCCTTGCAAGGCAACGCACTTAAACTCATCCAAGAGCTTACGTTGACAAATGAAAATTATGAAGTAGCTTTGGCACTTCTCAGAGATCGGTTTGGGAACACTCGTTTAAAAACTCAACGTCACATACAGGGTTTATTCAATTTACCTATTGTTCAAGCTTATAATCTTGCCTCGCTTCGTAATCTGATCGATGCTGCGGAACTTCATATTCGTGCGCTTGCAAATTTGGACCAACCAGTTGACCATTGGGATCTATTTT
The DNA here is from genome assembly GCA_946902985.2 of Meconema thalassinum. Taxonomy (NCBI): domain Eukaryota; kingdom Metazoa; phylum Arthropoda; class Insecta; order Orthoptera; family Tettigoniidae; genus Meconema; species Meconema thalassinum. Next base: position 102,602,644 of record OX336397.1, on the reverse strand, counting down.
TGATTCATCTTATTTCTGTTAAATTAGACACTAAAACTTTAAAAGATTGGGAAGCAGCTCTGTCGCAACATTCATTGTGTACCTATGAAGCTATTATTAAATTCTTAAAGGCGAAATGCCAAATTCTCTCTGCTGTAGCCAGTCAAAAGAGTAGCGCTACCTTCAAACCTCCCTCTAATAGTAAGGACATCAGCCCCACTCAGAGAGTACTAAGGTCACATGTCTTTTCTACCAATATTCGGTCTTCCAATCAAGCACAAGCTTGTGTTTTGTGTCAACAACCACATAACTTGTACCAATGCGCTCAATTCAAATCTTTATCTGTGGATGAAAGACGCAAATTAATTACCACCCACAAGCACTGCTTTAATTGCCTATCAGCGACACATATGATAAGCAATTGTCGTTCTGAACGGTTATGTTTTCACTGTAAAGCAAAGCATCATACTCTCCTGCATAGGCATGAAAGATCGCGGTCATCAGCAACCAATAGTTCATCCGCTAAATCTCATTCTGAGACTTTGCCGAATAACGCTCAGTCTTTTACTCAAAGCTCTGTTTCGTTCAGTAAAACTCAAGTTTTATTGTCCACTGTCCAAATTCTAGTGAAGAATGTTCACGGAAAATGGGTTTCTGTAAGGGGATTGTTAGATAATGCTGCAACTAACAATTTTATCAGTGAATCGCTAGTTCGCAAGTTAGGTCTACAAATATGCCCTACTTCTATAGAAGTTACAGGAATTAATGGTTCCAAATCGCAATCTCTGAGTTATGCTAAAGTGGATGTAAAAGATTCCAATAATCTTGGCATTCATTTAAATTTAGATTTTTTAATTATAAATTCCATAGGTAATGACACCCCCATTACTTCTTTTCAAGTCCAGGGTTGGAATATTCCGCATCATTTGCAACTTGCAGATCCGAATTTCAACAGAGCTTCATCTGTAGAAATTCTTTTAAGTGCCAGCATTTTTTGGCAATGTTTACATCCGGAAAAGGTTAAAGTTGCCCATGATGTTTTCTTTCGTAGAACTGATTTTGGTTGGATTGCCACTGGGCAAATATACCGCAACCCCGTTCAACAAAAATCTCATTGTTATTTTGTTGGTGCTGATTTAAATCAAGAATTAATTAAGTTCTGGGACATTGAGGATATTCAAGTCACCTCACCTCATTCTCGCAATAATGATATCTGTGAAACACACTACGTAGAAACCACTGTTCGCACTACTGAAGGCAGATTCGTGGTTACTCTTCCTCGCATTTTTAACCCCCCTGTTATTACAGAATCACATTCCAGAGCTCTCAAAGCTTTATTCGCAATTGAAAATCGCTTTAAAAAAGATGCTCTCTTAAAAACTCAGTATACTTCCTTCATGGAAGAATACGAATCAGCGAATCACATGGAAGTCGTTGCAAAATCTGAAGAAATTAGTAATCCTCCTAAAGAAATAGTATATCTTAATCATCATCCGGTTTGGAAAAATTCTTCCACCCGAGAACAGATAAGAGTGGTTTTTAATGGGTCATCTCCAGATGCTAATGGTGTTTCTCTCAATGACACTCTGCATTCTGGACCCGCTATTCAGACAGATCTTACTTCAGTTTTACTTAACTTTCGTCTATTCCCCATTGCTGTCCTTGCTGACATCAAGCAAATGTATAGGCAAATTCTAGTAAATTCAGAACAACGTGATTTGCAAAGAATTTTGTGGCGAGACGACAATGCAAAACCTATAAAAATATTTCGTTTAAGAACAGTGACATACGGTCTTAAGCCGTCTGCCTTTCTCGCAATACGATCTCTTCACATGTTGGCCGAACAAGATGGTCATCTTTTTCATCCTCTAGCTTCTGAAGTTTTGAAAACTGCATTTTATGTAGATGATTTTCTGTATTCTTTTCCTAGTATCTCTGACGCACTTCTTGTTTGTGAAGATTTAAACTCTCTTCTTTCCGGTGGTGGGTTTACCCTTCATAAGTGGAACTCGAACTCAACCGAATTTTTATCTAACTTTTCACAAGTAACTCCTGTTGACAAATGTGTTGCGCTTCCTACTGAGGAATCAGCTATTAAAACCTTGGGTGTTTTTTGGTCTCCTTCTTCAGATACCTTTTGCTATCAGGTACACTTATCTGAGTTTCACCCTCAAACGAAAAGGCAATTATTATCAGAAATAGCAAAAGTTTTTGATCCCTTGCAGTACATTGCTCCGGTGGTTATTACTGCAAAAATTTTCTTGCAAAAACTTTGGTTATTGAAAATTGGTTGGGATGAGGAGGTACCCTCCCCCCTTTTGGATGAGTGGTTGAAATACCGCAAGAGTTTGTTAGATCTTTCTCAAATTTCTATTCCCCGCACTTTAATTTCGGACCTTTCATGTCAGTATTTCGATTTGCACGTATTTGCAGATAGTTCTGAAAAGGCATACGGTTGCTGCGCCTATTTAGTAGGCCGCTCTTCCAATACTTTACCCGGATTTTCCAATTTAATTTGCGCAAAATCAAAGGTAGCCCCACTCAAATCCATATCTTTGCCTAGATTGGAATTATGTTCTGCTGTAATGGCTGTGGAATTAGCCAGCAAATTAAAAATCAGTTTAAATTTGAAATTTTCGACCACATGGTTTTGGAGTGATTCTTCCATCGTGTTAGCTTGGCTTTCAAAACCTTCTTCGCATTGGACCACTTTTGTGGCTAATCGCGTTTCTAAAATACAAGAGTTGTCTCAGTTTGACCAATGGAATCATGTTCCGGGAAAAGAAAACCCCGCTGATATAATTTCACGTGGCTGCTTGCCCAAGAAATTAATTTCTCTTAAATTATACTGGAATGGTCCGGCGTGGCTCAGTCAGGATTTCTCTTGTTGGCCTCGTTCATCTAATCCACTCGCAGAAGATGTTCCTGATGCTCGCATTGTTACCGCTTCCCTTTTTCTAACTTCTATTGCTACTAGTCTGTTTCAGCGTTACTCTTCATTTAATAAATTAATTCGTGTGGTAGCATATTTATTTCGATGGAAATTTCTTGTTCTTGATCAGCCTGTGAAACCGCAACCCTTTCTCACTAAAATGGAATTGGAATTTGCTACTCGTAGAATCTTGTTTCTCATGCAACAAGAAGTATTCTTTCTTGAGTATCAGACGCTTTTAAGCAAAAAAGCTTTACCAAAGTCTAGTAGGCTGTTACCTCTCACCCCTTTTTTGGACCAAGATGGATTAATAAGAGTGGGGGGTAGGCTAGAATATTCTAGTTACTCAGATGAGAAAAAACATCCCATTATTCTCCCTTCTAGACATCCTATTACTACTCTTATCGTAAAGAAATTTCATTATCAGAATTTGCACGCTGGCACCCGCACTTTGCTTTGTTTAATTCGCGAGAAATATTGGCTCATTAACGGTGTTCATGAAGTTTCTTCTGTTATTCGGAAATGTATACCTTGTTTCAAATCTAAGCCCCCGCCAATCACGCAAATTATGGGAAACTTGCCATATTTTCGTTCCGAACCTAGTAAGCCTTTCGCCCTAACGGGTATCGATTATGCCGGTCCTTATGTCTATCAAGTTAATTCCCCTTTATCTAAGCGAAAGTTGTTAGGTAAACTTTATATTTCTTTATTTGTGTGCATGGTGACAGGAGCCATTCACCTTGAGTTGGTTACAAGTGCTTCTACTCCTTATTTTATAGCAGCCTTTTCTAGATTTGCCGCTAGAAGGGGTGTTCCTTCTGAGGTTTTCTCAGATAACGCAAAAATTTTTGTTAGTACTTTTGATCTTTGGAAAACTGCGCTTACCTCCCCTTCTGCTAAGGAACAGTTTTCTAATTTTTCGCATGCTAAGGGATTCAAATGGCATTTCACTCCCCCATACGCCCCCCATCATGGTGGTCGTTGGGAATCTTGCATAAAGCTCACGAAGAGACAGCTGAAGAAAACCCTTGGTTCAGCCATCCTTTCCTATGAGGAATTCAATTCTTTAATTATTCAGGTTGAGGGTATTGTAAATTCTAGGCCGCTCACGCCTTTGTCTAATGATCCTAAGGATCTTCTTCCCTTAACACCTGGTCATTTTTTAATAGGCTGTTCTTTAGCTTCTACGCCTCCTTTGCTGAGTCGACGCTGTGATCTCAGGTTGCCTATTTTCTGGAGGAAGTTAGACTCTTTGCGAAACTCCTTTTGGCGCCGTTGGAAGCTGGAGTATCTCGGCTCACTTAACAGAAGAGAGAAGTGGCGGCTTTCCCAGCCTGATGTGCGAGTGGGAGATATGGTTCTTTTGCGAGATCCAAGTCCCCCTCTCGTATGGAATATTGGTAGGGTAACTCACTGCCATTTGGGTCGGGATAATCATGTGAGAGTTGTAGATGTTCTCACTAGTAAGGGTGTCTATACTAGACCAATTTCTATGGTTGCTATCTTGCCTGTTGAGGCTTAGTGTCATCTTCTTTATTGTTGTTCACGTTTTTGTAACTGATTCTTTGATTGTTTTCTTTCGGGGGTCTCGGAGCATGATCACTTTCGTGATGTTTATAGTGCGTTTTTCTTTTGTGCCGCATTTGTCAGTTAAATGCTTTTGAGACCACCGAACGAAAACATATGTACTTATTCATTTCTGTTAACATTATAATGTTTATTACTAGTGTTTAATCTCTCTCTCTATATATATCTAAGACTCTTACCTCAGCGTGTTAATAGGTCATGCGCCTCCAGCTTACGATCGCATACTGAAAAGGGTGTCGACTTGCTTGCTGCCTTCCTGTATGACTGACGTCACAGCTTGCCCTGGCCAATCATCGCCCGCCAGCTTGGCTTCCAGACGTTTCCATGATGTTATTATTTAAGTGGCGGCGTTTTGCTCTCCATCAGCATTCCTTCTTCAAACCTTCTACGGTCTTCTTCAACTAGCGAGAGGCATTCGTGCCTTCCGCCCTTCTCCGGGGCCTTCTAAACTTCAGGCCTAATCTGCATTTATGAGTGAAACTACCAGGAAACGCAACAGCAGAGAGCTTCAGCACTGAGAAAGTGCATTCTACGTTTTTACTCCAAACCGCAAGAAGCTGCATCAAATCGCAGTTCTAAATGCCATGTTATTTGGCATTCAAGAAATAGCATCAAAACCTAACGATGTTAGCCAATGTACAGCGCTGGTCGCCCTGGCGAAGTTATTTTCCTGATGCTGGACATTTCAAATTCTACTACCAAAAAATCTAGTGTTGGCCACGGCAGTCTCCGTCAGCATGCTTCTAGTCATCGCCACTAAAGATAAGTTTGTGCCTTTTTTATTACTATCTTAATCATCTTCGTTTTAAGTGTTTGCTAGCAAGTGCAAGAATATTAAATTTGTGTGTGCATCAAGCAGAATGAACTTTGGAGTAATAGCCCATGGCTGGGCCAACCTAATTAAAATTAATGAACATTTGAAACTGCCCCAGGCGGGCCAGCATAACTAATTTTTTAATTAAGGCTTTATTAATGTGTTTGCAAGTTTCACCCTAAAAATAAAAGTATTGTATTTACTCTCAATGTTCAGTCTAGTATTGAAAGAACCAGGCCGCATTTCCTTAGCCCAATCCTTTCAGTCTAATCTTCTCTCAAGGAAGTTATTTTGTCCAGGCCTTAAGCCTGATGCTGTCCTCCCGTTTATGTTGATGAATCTGGGCTGTTCTCCACATAACCAGGTAGCAAAAGTAGGAACTACTGGAAATTGAACGTCTGCAGTCCTTACCTGAAATACAGATAACACACACTATTACAGCCATCAGAATTAACACCGGTTATTAGACAGATTCTACACTCACTCAAAGTACACGAGGCTACGTGAACGCATTGTCGCAGCTTCTAAACTGAGGAACCAACCAACCCACCAACCAACCCACAACATACCACCCAGATGTCCGAATATGGATACATCAACCACACAGTATCAAACAAAATCATCCTTACGATGAATCAGTTTGTCGATGTGGTCAATCTAAATTCATCTGACGTCCTTTCTGACGTGAAAATAAAATTGGAAACCTCGTAGACAAAACGTAATACCCCTCACATAAAGACCGACCCTCACCGTTGTGTCAAGTCCCCATCCACAGGAAGACACTTTTAACAAATTTTAAAGGATTGTGGTGCATGAATATTCCGGTTCTTTAGCCTCCAATGGCCCAAATTCTTAATAGCCGCAAAAATACTATTTAAATTCAGAAATTTTTGAAAATAATGTTGCTGTTTGCAGATATAATTCTGTACGACATATCACACGTGTAAATCACGTGAAAACATTCTAGGGCAGGCTACCCCTTGACCCTCTTAAGCGCATTGATGAATTTTACAGTCTATGTTGGTTCCGTGATAACCTTATAGCCATTTGCCAACTTTCACAGAAGTGTGATAAGTGGAGAGGCATTGCTTTTTACAGAAATAGATGGAAAGTTGGATGTCTTCTCTTGAGAACCCGTTGTCATGGTTGCCGGCTTGCATTCCTTAATTAGTTTATTAAATTAAATTATTTATCTGGGAATATCTCAGAAACTGTTTGTTTTAGTGCCTTAAAATGTAGATTTCCGGAACTCTCGAGTTTTGTTTCTGCCACCGAGGGGCTAAAAAATTAGCTTTGTCTCGTCGTTGTATGGCATAATATAATAAAAATAATGATAATAATACTGTAGAATAAATTCAATATAGGGATAGGGATATAAAAGACCTTCCGTACCACACCCGCACGTGAAAATCGCGTGAAGAAATTCTAGTCTACCCCTTGACCCCCTTAAGCGCATTATACGTATTGATGAATTTTACAGCTTAATTTGGTTCCGTGATAACCTTATGGCCGTTTGCAAACTTCTCAGTAATGTAATAAATGGAATTGCATGGCGTCTTTCAGAAATAGATGGTCCTCTGTGATTTTGTTGCCATGGTTACCGGCTTGCATTCTTTCAATAGTTGATTAAATGAAATTAGTTTTCTGGGAATATCTCAAAAACTGTTGGTTTAGTTTTAGGGCCTTAAAATGTGGTTTTGTCGAGTTTTGTTTCTCACATTGAGGGGTTGAAAATAAGCTTTGTCTCGTCCTTCTACGCCTATTTCTGCATGTATTTTAAGGGGGTTGGCCCCCTTTTATGAGAGGAACGGAGAAGAGTTACATCAATGATTAGTGTGGTGCCTCTGATGAATATCAGTATCAACTTTTACGTTGATCCACCCAGCCGTTCTCAGGTTATAAGGACACAAAGTTGTCCACAGACAGACAGGCAAACAAACAACCAGACAGACAAAAATTTAATTTTTCGCGCATCCGTCATAAAACAGTCTGAAACGCGCAAATAACGCAAATTTTCGTGGAAATTCAGAAAAAAAAACAGACAAACTTTCAGAGATGTTTTATAGTTATGTTCATTATTTTAATTTGTATATCTACACACATCAAAAAAAGTTTTGCATCACCTCGGTTCCCAGATCTCCGGCATATAGACGTTGACTGTGTATATTGTATCCAAGATACAGTCCCTTTGACTGTTCATAGATGTCACTAAAACTGCTCAAAGATGTAAACAACCATGCATGAGCAGGGCCTATTAGACGGAGGGGGTACGACAGCCGATCAGTTCCAGTCATTCCACCAGGACGAAGGTACGCTGCTCATGTTGTCTGTAGTTCTACCATGCCTAGAAGGTCAATACCGCAGTTCGATCGCGTCCGCATTGTTACTTTGTGTCAAGAAGGGCTCTCAACAAGGGAAGTTTCCAGGCGTCTCAGAGTGAACCAAAGCGATGTTGTTCGGACATGGAGGAGGTACAAAGATACAGGAACTGTCGATGACAGGCCTCGCTCAGGCCGCCTAAAGGCTACTACTGTAGTGGATGACCGCTACTTACGGATTGCCGCTCGGAGGAACCCTGACAGCAATGCCACCATGTTGAATAATGCGTTTCGTTCAGCCACAGGACGGCGTGTTTCAACTCAAACTGTGCGCAATAGGCTGCATGATGCGCAACTTCACTCCCGACGTCCATGGCGAGGTCCAGCTTTGCAACCCCGACACCATGCAGCGCGGTACAGATGGGCCCAACAACATGCTGAATGGACCCCACGGAATTGGCATCACGTTCTCTTCACCGATGAGTGTCGCATATGCCTTCAACCAGACAATCGTCGGAGACGTGTTTGGAGGCACCCTGGTCAGGCTGAACGTCTTAGACACACTGTCCAGCGAGTGCAGCAAGGTGGTGGTTCCCTGATGTTTTGGGGTGGCATTATGTGGGGCCGACGTACGACACTGGTGGTCATGGAAGGCTCCGAAACGGCTTTACGATACCTGAATGACATCCTCCGACCCATAGTGCAACCATATTGGCAGAATATTGGAGAGGCATTTGTCTTCATGGACGACAATTCTCGACCTCATCGTGCACATCTTGTGAATGCGTTCCTTCAAGATAACGACATCGCTCGACTACAGTGGCCAGCATGTTCGCCAGACATGAACCCTATCGAACATGCCTGGGATATGTTGAAAAGGGCTGTTTATGGACGTCTTGACCCACCAACCACTCTGAGAGATTTACGCCGAATTGTCGTTGAGGAGTGGGACAATTTGGACCAACAGTGTCTTGATGAACTTGTGGATAGTATGCCACGACGAATACAGGCATGCATCAATGCAAGAGGACGTGCTACTGGGTATTAGAGGTAGTGGTGTGTACTGCAATCTGGACCACAAATGCTGAAAGTCTAGCTGTATGATGGTACAACATGCAATGTGTGGGTCTCATGAGCAATAAAACGAGCTGAAATGTTGTTTGTGTTGATCTCTATTCCCTTTGTATTTAAAGGTTCCGGAACTCTTGGAACCGAGGTGATGCAAAACTTTTTTTGATGTGTGTATATATTTAAAACAGTAAGGTGATTTTTGTTACCACGAGATTGAGAGAACGACAGAACCGATTTACTTCGTAGAGCACTCTAACGAAAGCTCTTGGCCTCTAGATTTGCAGAGTGTCTATAAAATAAACAAATATATTACGGTATATTTTTGAATTAATATAGAAAATAGCAGAATTCTTGCCCGTCACGCATGCGCACAATCCGCCTGGGGTCATGACAAAATGGCGATGAGAAGTCCATTAAAATGAAAGTTATTTAATAAGCTTGCATGTAATTGAAGACATACATTAACCAAGTTCTGACAATAAAATATAATAACAGTATGAATGTATACGAATGTGCAACATTGATTTATTTGGATAATGAAATGGATTATTTCCTTCAGACAGCGGCTTTCAATGATAAAGAACGGCTGCGTCTGCTGCTGGCCAAGAGTGCGCGAGTAGCGAAGTGGTTAAGGCGACAGACTGTGGTTCCAAGGTTCACCGGTTCGATCCCAGCCCTCTCCGATATCTTTTTTTTTCACTAAAATATTGTTTAATCAAGGAGTATTAGTAAGGTTTTATGTGTGTTAAAGATACATATTTCTACATTCCCTCCCGGTATATTTTTGAATTAATATAGAAAATAGCAGAATTCTTGCCCCTCACGCATGCGCACAATCCGCCTGAGGTCATGACAAAATGGCGGTGAGAATTCCATTAAAATGTAAGTTATTTAATATGCTTCCATGTAATTGAAAACATACATTAACCAAGTTCTGGCAATAAAATATAATAACAGTATGAACGTATACGAATGTGCAACATTGATTTATTTGGATAATGAAATGAATTATTTCCTTCAGACAGCAGCTTTTGAAGATAATGAATGGCTGCGTCTGCTGCTGAACAAGATGCTCGAGTAGCTATATGGTTAAGGCGACAGACTGTGGTTCCTAGGTTCGCCGGTTCGATCCCAGCCCTCGCCGATATATGTATTTTTTTTTTACCATTGAAATATTGTTTAATCAAGGAGTATTAGTAAGGTTTTATGTCTGTAAAAGATACATATTTCTACATTCCCTCTCAATACGTTTTATTTCCGTTTTACCATTGCATTACAGCATGTGATCAAAAGAGCAAACTGTTGTCCTCAGTACGCCGTTTAAATATCTGCAATCAGTTCCTATAACTGACATCAGATGGCAGTACATCGCCCATATAGTTCCAGTAACTGACAGCAGATGGCAGCACCATTGCATCGATATATTTAAAACCCAAGACATGGCACGTTTTCACGTGATGGAGAATTATAAAGGAGGGGAATATTTAAGAAGGGAAATTTTGAGGAACATTAACCGACAGTTGAATGTGTAGGCTATGTTGTTTATGTACCTTAATATTGCAATTTCTTCCCAATGCTTCGGTGGTCAAGTTATTAGCGTCCTAGACTAAAAGTTATAATTATGCATCGTCGATATACTCTTAAATTATTAAAGAAAAAAGTAGTTTTCCAGGCACTCGCGCGTGTCCACAATTGCTTTCGCCATAAGAGACACTTGGCAAACATAATTCGTTTGAAGGGCTCCGACATTGTGGTCACTCATCCCCGTGTACTTGGGTGTGTATGTGTGAAATTTTCTCTCATAACCTGTGTTATTGTGATGGCTGCATTACTGTGTGTATTTGTAATTAAGGTGGTAAATGGCAAGGAGACGGCCAAGGCCTTAAGTTAGGAACCATCCCGGTATTTGCCTTAAGTGGAAGTGGGAAACCACGGAAAACCACATCCAAGATTGTCGAGGTGGGAATTAAACCTTCCTCTTCTTAGTTATACCTCAAGAGACTGAATGTGCCCCGTTTTTGCCCTCAGACCAGAATTCAATTTCTTGGCAGAGCAGGAAATGTAACCCGGGTCTCCGGGGCGATAGACAAGAATAGGTGGGCCTCCATGTGTTAATACGATTTTTGACATGCACGGGACATATAATTCAAAAACTGCCTCCATTAGGGTGACTGTCGAAGTGAGTATTGAGTATAGGCCTATGGTCGTTCCAGTAGTTGGCGAAGTGATTCTATGTTCCCCTGCAAAATGTACTGTCATAACCTATAACAGGTGATGGAAATTGCTTATTTAGAGCAGTTTCGTACTGTTTATAACAAAATGAAGAACGTCATTCTGAGCTGCGTTTTCAAGCTATCGCAAAAAATTTCGCTGGCAGGAACAATTATAGGCCTAAGGAATTTATTTTAAGCGATCAGTCTCATCGCATTCTCCTCACCAACCAACTTGCGTATGAAAGTCTCTGGACGGTCATGTTGAACTTCATTGTATAAGACAATTGTTTAATGATTATTTGTTTAGAGTACTGAGTCTAACTACGCAGTTGATTTCGGCAATGGAAGTATTATTTGCCATGTGATATTTAGCGGCTCCGTTATTGCAGGACACTATAGTGTTATCGAATAATACGAAGCCACATTTAAAATCCAATACAAATAGGCCATTTCAGAAACAATTCCAGATATTATGCAGTACAGTGTACTGTAAGGTCTTTGACGATCAAATGTAAACATTGTTCTACATTGTATTTCTCTTGCGTAAAATCTATGCGTGGTTACTTTGGTCTTTACTGTTGTGAGGGTAAAATTGATCTGCTGGAATATAAAATATTTGCCAACCTGCAACAATGTAATGATATTAATTTAAAAGTCATTGAACTTATATCCAGTAGTTCAAACACATACATCAGCGTTAACAGATTGGATACTGAAGATGAAAGCCAGCTACTTCATTTCCCTATTATTGAATTTTTCAATTCCTTGGAATTAAGTGATTCGCCTCCACATACTCCGAACGTTTGAGCCATAGTTATGCTCCTTAGAAATCTGAACGTTTCCCAAGAACTCATATATGGTAATATATTAATTGTAAGAAATATGTAAGAAATTGCTTGGATTCGGATATAATAGGTGCAGTAATATTAGGCAGAGAGCTCAAATCCTACGACTTGATTTAACACCTTCCAATAAAACACTTGCAGGTACAGTACATTTTCTTTTAATAGGCAACAATGTCCTATTCGCTCGGCCTACTTTATCACAATCAATCAAGCTCAAGGAGAAACTCTTGAACGTATTGGGCTATTTACCTCATCACGTTTTAAGTCATGACCAGCAGGATAGTGAAGGTACAAAAAAGATCCTGTATGGGATGGTAAAGAATAAGAGGCGGAAGGATCCTACGGATTATGTCAGAATGGTGAACAAAAGGGGACAAGGGATAGAAAATAGGGAAGAACTGAAGAAAATGTGGAAAGAATATTTTGAAGAACTCCTGAACCCAAATGGAAACCACGGCGAGGAAGAAGAAATCGGGGAAGAGGTACAGTAGATGAACTGCAAACCGAAAAGGACTTAACATGGAAAGAAGTGGAAGATGCAGTGAGGAAGATGTAAGGAGGGAAGGCACCGGGTGTGGATGAGTTGAGTGTGGAGATGGTGAGAGCAGCAGGAGAGGTGGGGATACAATGGTTGTACCGAGTGATGAAGGCAGCATGGAAGGAAAGGAAGACCCCAGAGGACTGGGAACTGGGAATAATTGTCCCGATCTTCAAGAAAGGTAGTAGAACAGAATGCAGAAACTATCGGAGAATAACACTGATGAGTCATTGTGCAAAGATGTTTGAGAAAGTTTTAGAAAGGAGAATTAGGACAAGGATAGAAGGAGGGATGAGGGAAGAACAACATGGCTTCAGAGCAGGAAAGTCCACAGTGGATTTGATTTTTGCTGTAAGTCAGTTACAAGAACAGCACTATGAGTATGGAACAGATCTACTGATGGCCTTCCTGGACATTGAGAAAGCATATGACAGTGTATGCAGAAACAAAGTATGGAAGTCCCTGGAGGATAGAGGAGTAGAAAAATGGACTATAAGGAGGATAAAAGAGATGTACAAGGGAAGCGTGAGCTGTGTGAAAGTGGGAGGAGAGAGATCGGACTGGGTGGAACAGAGAAACGGCCTGAAACAAAGAAGTGCACTGTCACCGTTACTTTTCATTGTGGTGCTGGATGACATAATGACCCGAGCGGCACAAGTAATTGGGGAAGGAAAGATGAAAGCAATGGTGTTTGCGGATGATTTGATGATTGTGGAAACAAGGAGGAGGAGGTACAGGAACAGTTGGACGTGTGGGAAAGAATAATACAAGGATATGGGATGAAATTTAGCATAAATAAGAGTGAGATGGTGATCACAACAAGGAAGAAGGAAAGGACCACAACGGGAATAACAATTGGTGGGGAACAGCTGAAGAAAGTGGAGAGTTTCAAGTATCTGGGAAGCCTGATACAAGAGAATGGAAGAAACGGTAGAGAAATAAATGAGCGGGGGAGACAGGCAGAAGCATTCCGGAGGAGTGTGAGAAGCATGTTGTGGAGCAGGGATGTCCCTAAGAACAGCAAGTAGATCATATATCGTACTATGTCCCTATCCTGACGTATGCCTCGGAGACCTGGGTTATGAAAGGAAGGGAGAAGAGCAAAATACAGGCCAGTGAGATGAGGTTCTTGAGAAGCAGTTTTGGAGCTATAAAGAGGGACAGAATAAGAAATGAGAGGACCAGAGAATTAATGAAGGAGGAACCATTACAGGATGGTATAGAGAAATCTAGACTTAGATGGTATGGACATGTAAAACGAATGGAGGAGAAGAGGATACCCAGGAGGATACACGAGACGAAGTGGGAAGGAAAGAGACCAAGAGGGAGACCGAGAGACAGGTGGCTGAAGGGGGTGGAAGAAAGCGTGAAGAAGAGAGGAGTAGACTGGACAAGGGTGGAGGCTGAGAGATGGTGGGAAGACAGAAGACGTTGGAGAGGCTTGTGTTCCAAACAGACCCGGCCAGTGGCTGGAAACTGTGCAAGATGATGATGACCTCATCACGTTTTCAGTCATGACCAGCAATATGTTGCAATGCTGAGAGTGCTATCTTTTGACGCCCTTAAAGTTGCAATAGTGCTAAAAAGTAATCGTACAAAGAATGTAACTTATATAAGAAGCTTCTACAGTAAATTTGTTTTCCATTGTCCGTCATGTTTTGACGGGTTTCATCTAGTTTCTTATATTATTGTAATTTTATTGTTATGAATTTCTTCTATATTTATTGTTTATTCTTACACTTTAATTGATATTGCTTTTAGTTCTTTTTTTTTAAATTTTATCCAACACATTACGTCAAGCAGATACGTAGGCATATTTAATTTTTAGAAATACTAGCACTTCAGCATGAAAATTCCCCGAAATTTGGCTTAAATATTCAACTATCCGCATCTTTAAAAGCATAAACTGTCCTTAAGAAAGGTGATTAATATAGAGACCTCTATCCCATACAGTGATGTACAAGACCTATTACTTACCAATAATGACGTATGGAGCTGAAACTTGGCCGATAATGAGGAGAGATGAAAGTTGAATACAGGCAGCTGAAATAAAATTCCTGAGGAGTATGGTACAGAAGACTGGGAGAGAGAGAGAGAGGAATAGGGACATTCGAAAGGAAGTGAATATACAGAAGCTGAATGATAAGCTGGAGCAGAACAGATGATGAGGATGATGTTAATTGTTGTTTTAAGGGGCCTAACATATAGGTTATCAGCCCCTAATGGTCTGGGTAATCGTGAAGATAATGAAATGGAAACTATTACTAAAACTAACTACTAAATTATATACTGTACTAGAAGAAGAAGTGGAACACAAAAGGAGAATAAGGCACATAAAGGACAGGAGGAAAAGAAATGCCCTCAACCCTCGATGAATGTGAATTGAGGGACTTGGAAGGAAGGAGAGCCATGAAAGGCAGATAGGAAAGTGAAAGAGGTGAGGGTCCGCCTCAGAGGTAATGGAAAAAAAGGGAGAAAACCGGACTCAGCTCAGGAATCCCTCGGGGTCGCCAACTCCCGAACTCACCAGCCGTGAGCCCCTGAGGGTGTCGCAATATTCAGGGTGCACCAGAAGTGGTGGGGCTACATACATCCTGCCTCCTTGAGGACCTTAGGCAGAAGGAAGGAGATAACATGAAATGAAAAAGAAGGCTGAGCCCTCGCAGAAGGAGGGTATCAGAAAAGATGAGACAAGGGCCAATTAAGGCGTGAAAGGAAGAGACTCCCTAGGCCTTGGATACCCTAATACTGTCGGGGTCGGAAGAGAACAAGAGTTGACCAAGTGAGGTCGACAGGAAAGAAAATGGAGAGGAGCCGGCACAAGTAAGTGGAGGCAATGAACGATGAAAGAATTGCCGAAACAAGTGATGGAGAGACGGATGACTGGGAAGAGAGGACGAGGAAGACCTAGAGTATGGTGGATGGATTTGGTGAAGGTCAGTGTGAGAGAACGAACTCTGGAGTGGAGTTTTTTGGTTGAGGAAGGGTGGTGGACAGACAGAGTAAAGTTGAGGGGTGACATATTTGCTCTGACCAGGCCCACGCTGGAAAACTGAAATTGATGATGATGGTGAATATCTTGGTTCAAACAAGAGATTTTAATTCTGGTGTGAGGGCTGGAACTGGGTACACTCAGCCCCATGAGGCAAAATTGAGGAGAAGAAGGTTCGATTCCTAACTCAGCCAACCTGGAAGTGGTTTTCCGTGGCTCCCCACTTCTCTCCAGGAAAATGATTGGATGGTTCCTAACTTAAGGCCACGACTGCCTCCTTCCCAATCCTATCACGAAGTACACATACTCTAGTACATCAATCACAATAACACAGGTTATATCACAAAGTTCACACACACACACAAATATATACACGGTGCTTTAAGACCTTGATGCCCTAGCCACTAAAATAAGCAACAACAACAAATGAACTAACAACAATATTAGATTAGTGGTCCTATAAAACCGTGGTTATATTATAGCCCCGTGCATTTGGGTGTTCGTGGTTAAATAATAATAATAATAATAATAATAATAATAATAATAATGATAATAATTGGTTTTACGTACCGTTTAACGCCACGGTTCCGGAATTTTGCCTCGAAGGGGGTCTTTAACGTGCCAGTAAATCTACTGACACGACTCCCTCACAATGTCATGTTACACCATTTTATAAAATCATTTGCTGGCTAAAACTTAGGGAAAGATGGTCGTAGTCGACTCCTTGCTTACTATTGAGAATTTTAAAAACTAATACACCCCCTTACCTGGCTAAATTCTTTGTTCAAATGAGTCAAGTTCATGATCGGAACAATAGTCTCACTGCTGCAACTCTGCAGATCCCTCAGCTTCGTACAATGAAATTTAACATGTGGTAAACGCATCGAAAATATTTAACAATTTAAGACTGGGTGAAGTAAGGCAGAGGAGTGTCAAGGCTCAGAAATCGTACATTCACTCATATTATCTGTGCAATTATTAAAATATGTAATAATAATAACCCCTGGCATTACAGCCCAAGATGGGCCTAGGCCTACCAAGCGACCGCTGCCCAGCCTTTTGGCCTGCAGATATTAGGATGAGGCGTGATCAGCGCATCGGGTCACCTCGGCCGTTAATCTTGGTTTTCGTGATCAGGGCGCTGCCTCACTGTCAGACAGCTACTCAATTGTCCTCACGAGGCTGAGTGCACCCCGTTCCAGTCCTCACGTCAGTTTCTAAAATCCCTGATGGAGCTGGGAATCGAACCTGGGGCCTCCAGGTGAGAGACAGGCGCGCTATCCCAACACCACGGGACCGGCCATTCCAATATGTACTGTATACATTTTAACATAATACTATTACTTCATATTAATTAGTAGGTTAAAACAGTTTTGCATATATTTCTTTCTTCCCGTAGTATTTAGTTTAATTAGGTTAATTTAAGCCTGATAAAAGAAACATGTACAGTAGTGGCTGTTAGTTGCAGCTAAAGGGACTTTTAGTCTTAATTGTAATTAACATAAAATAAATCAATCTCAATTTCAATTTGCGCACCCTCAAATTCCAGCTGACTGCGTCAGGATTCGATCCTACAGCCTTGGACACAGCAGGCGAGAACGTTACCGCTGAACCACGCAGCCAGTCTGTTTGCGGTTAGTAATTGGTGATAGTATTTGAATGGAAGGCGGCAGTGGCTTTATATACACACATAAAAAAAAGTTTTGCATCACCTCGGTTCCCAGATCTCCGGCATATAGACGTTGACTGTGTATATTGTATCCAAGATACAGTCCCTTTGACTGTTCATAGATGTCACTAAAACTGCTCAAAGATGTAAACAACCATGCATGAGCAGGGCCTATTAGACGGAGGGGGTACGACAGCCGATCAGTTCCAGTCATTCCACCAGGACGAAGGTACGCTGCTCATGTTGTCTGTAGTTCTACCATGCCTAGAAGGTCAATACCGCAGTTCGATCGCATCCGCATTGTTACTTTGTGTCAAGAAGGGCTCTCAACAAGGGAAGTTTCCAGGCGTCTCAGAGTGAACCAAAGCGATGTTGTTCGGACATGGAGGAGGTACAGAGATACAGGAACTGTCGATGACAGGCCTCGCTCAGGCCGTCCAAGGGCTACTACTGTAGTGGATGACCGCTACTTACGGATTGCCGCTCGGAGGAACCCTGACAGCAATGCCACCATGTTGAATAATGCGTTTCGTTCAGCCACAGGACGTCGTGTTTCAACTCAAACTGTGCGCAATAGGCTGCATGATGCGCAACTTCACTCCCGACGTCCATGGCGAGGTCCAGCTTTGCAACCCCGACACCATGCAGCGCGGTACAGATGGGCCCAACAACATGCTGAATGGACCCCACGGAATTGGCATCACGTTCTCTTCACCGATGAGTGTCGCATATGCCTTCAACCAGACAATCGTCGGAGACGTGTTTGGAGGCACCCTGGTCAGGCTGAACGTCTTAGACACACTGTCCAGCGAGTGCAGCAAGGTGGTGGTTCCCTGATGTTTTGGGGTGGCATTATGTGGGGCCGACGTACGCCACTGGTGGTCATGGAAGGCTCCGAAACGGCTTTACGATACCTGAATGACATCCTCCGACCCATAGTGCAACCATATCGGCAGAATATTGGAGAGGTATTTGTCTTCATGGACGACAATTCTCGACCTCATCGTGCACATCTTGTGAATGCGTTCCTTCAAGATAACGACATCGCTCGACTACAGTGGCCAGCATGTTCGCCAGACATGAACCCTATCGAACATGCCTGGGATATGTTGAAAAGGGCTGTTTATGGACGTCTTGACCCACCAACCACTCTGAGAGATTTACGCCGAATTGTCGTTGAGGAGTGGGACAATTTGGACCAACAGTGTCTTGATGAACTTGTGGATAGTATGCCACGACGAATACAGGCATGCATCAATGCAAGAGGACGTGCTACTGGGTATTAGAGGTAGTGGTGTGTACTGCAATCTGGACCACAAATGCTGAAAGTCTAGCTGTATGATGGTACAACATGCAATGTGTGGGTCTCATGAGCAATAAAACGAGCTGAAATGTTGTTTGTGTTGATCTCTATTCCCTTTGTATTTAAAGGTTCCGGAACTCTTGGAACCGAGGTGATGCAAAACTTTTTTTGATGTGTGTAGGTACCATCACAGCATGTGCGTGAAGTAGGATTTGTGAAACCACAGAAAATTACTTCGAGGATGGCTCAAGTGGGAATCTAACCCGGACGTCCGGGATGATAGCCAAGAATGCTTGCCACAACACGGAGAGAATCGTAAAAGAGGTGTGCAGCATTTGATCTCCCTGTTACAATATTTCCAACCAGAGAACAAAAAGCTGGGGACACATTAAACAGATTTAGCGGCGAGCTCTGATTTGCTTTTATTCTTTTGTTTTATACTTTGCGGTGTACATTGTAAACATACAGCCGCTATGTAATTGCTACCCTTTATGACCCAGCGCTACCAACATTAGTTTCATGTCTCATTTTTATACTCTAGCTAGAGTACAATGCGAAATAGCCCCGGCCCCCCCTTCAGAGTCCAAGGTTGAGCACATCATTTCAGGGCTATGATACAATTCAGGGGTTTCCAAACGTGTTCACAAGTACAGGGGGAGAATTTATCTGCATTTCCAACTCTATCATCATATTTTGAAGAAAAATAAATATCTCCAATGCTAGATGAGGTTGCTGATATCACTGTTCAGTTGAACTCAAAACCCCATACTGTAGCAGCTTGAGGCTCTCCCAGCCCGAGCCCCCGTCTACACCAAACTCGGCCTCACACACCTCAAATCCCGCATCCCAGCCCCCGTCTAAACATCCCGCCCCCTCTCACGAAAACGAGAAACCCCAACACCATTTTAGGCTAATAAAAAAATAATAATAATATAAAAACATCTAAACTCACAAATCTTTCCTTTTTCTTTCTTTCTATGTCTTCTACAACACTGCTCTATTTCTCATCTATACGACCATCCTCCACATCACACATCACCCCCATCTCCAACGCAATCCACCACCCCATCTTAACAAACAAAAAACAAAAAAAATCATCTCATCTCACATATCTTTTCTTTCATTCTATCTCTTCTACAACACTGCTGTCTTTTTCATCTCTATGCACATCCTCCATGTAACCCATCACCCCCACTTCCAACGCAATCCTCCATCTCATATTTAAAAAAATCATACAAACACAATCACTCTCGCTCACTCATCCAAATCAACACTCAAACAACCTCTTACTTATCCCCCCTTCTCATACATATTTCTCCCCTCTCTTCTTCTCTCAGCACCTTTTTTCATCTCCACAAAAATCACCAACAAAACCTTCTCAAAATACATCATCACCCTTTTCAAAAAAAAACTATTAATTTCTTACTACCCTACTTTCACAAACTTCCACAATATAAAGTTCAAACTTACTCCAACTCCCTTGCTTACAAAGCAATCAATTCATGAACCACAAACCTTCAAACCTCCCAACTCAAAAATTTACAATAGTGCAATGCACAAAAAGCAATATTCACTAACTTAACAACTTTCAAACTTATATCTTAGCCAAGAGGTCAAAACATTTCTCCTTCTCCAATTTATCCAATTCACCACCACCCTTCTCCTAAAACTCTAGAACTTCCAATACACTCCCCTCCTCTGGCCCAAGAGATGGTGCGGCCATCTATAGGGGCCCGCCCGCCCTTTCCTGGGTGGGAATGGAATGACCCATATATATATATATATATATATTCGTCCGATAGCGAATAAACTTGGGTGAGCTGTTTTGTACACTCCAGGGAAAGGCTCAGGCTTAGTAAATCCATTTTACAATGGGTAGCGCACAGGTAGATTCAACAAATGAGCGAAGACGCGCGATGCGTTTCAACAAAGTCCCGTATGCGTTCATATAATATTCATCCGATAGCGACTAAACTGGGGTGAGTTGTTGTATACACTCCAGGGAAAGTTTCAGGCTTAGTAAATCCATTTTACAATAGGTAGCGCACAAATAGCTTCAACAAATGATCGAAGACGCGCAAAGTGTTTCAACAAAGTCCCGTAAGCGTTCATTTACCATTCGTCAGATAGCGATGAAACTTGGATGAGATGTTATGTACACTTAAGGGAAGTTTTTTGGCTTAGTACATCCAATTTACAATAGTTATCGCACAAGTAGATTCAACAAATGAGCGACGGCACGTGAATCGCTTAAACAAAGTCCTTTATACATTCATATACCATTCATCCGATTGCTATGAAACTTGGGTGGTCCCGGATGTGTTCATATACTATTCGTCTGATAGCGATGAAACTTGGGTGAGATATTGTGTACACTTCAGGCAAGGTTTCTGGCTTAGTAATGTACCCGTTCGTCCTGGGGATGCGATGACCCATCTGCTATTACATCGCATTCCTGGAGTTCCAGGACAGAGCGGAGTTAAATGAACCTCTAGTCAAATAAGGAATGTGTCGGAAATTCAGCTGAGTTATCGAAAAAGCAGTGGGTAACACGAGACAAAGTATCTCTAGGGTCGTTACGGGCTTAAGTTTAATTTAAAAAAATGCAAATATAAATGGGCGCCATCAACTGAACTCCTAGCAAACCACATCCTTCCCGGTTAAGCCTTAATCAAGACAAGGAAAGAAAAAGGAAAATCACACCATCATCAGATCACAACTAAGATAAAAACAAATTTATTTCACTTTGATAGTCAGACAGACATTTTAAATAATCATCCTACCTGAGAGCATGGTCGAATGCCAACGTTAAATTGTCATTGTCCAAAAATCGAACCATCTCTTTTCTAATCAAAAAATATTTCATCCACATACAACAGGAAAAATCTCTAAAGTTCTCTTGGGTTCTCAGGATCACTGTAGCACTATGTCTTTCGTCACTGACATTTCTGATACCTGAGACCTAATTTCTCTTTAATTTAACATCATAAATGTGGATTTTAAAAAAATATTAATCTGTGTAAACATACACATTATAATCACATATTATAAATATCACGTAATTTATGGCTTGCATGGCATAATTTAAATGTTGAACACGTTAGTAAAATGCTCCTAAACATTGAATAATTAATTTACACTATTTACATTGTCATTAATAATTACTTGTTCGTGAATTACAGAAAATTCACTGCTCATTGGTCATCATTATCATCATCATCAAAATTAAATATTTCTCACATTAATTCTCATTTCAAAATTCAACATATTCCTGTCAGAATCATCAACTCATCACCATTAAATCATTTAAATGAAAATTATTATCATCACTTCATTATACTTTCTAATTATTCACACAATCTTATTTTATCATCTTCTTCAGATTAAATCATCTTAAATCATCAATACAAATTGCTTAATTCCTCAACTCAAGTTGCAATTTCTTCAAATTATATCTCAATTAAATTTATTTAATTCCATATAAATTCGTTAATCATCAGCTTCTTTAATTAATTATCGCCTTCTAATTCAGTTATTCTTCATCTATCCAATCATCTACTAATTTATTTAAATCAGTTTATTTATCCAATCTTTAATTCATCCATTTATTTAATTAATTGATTTATTCCAAAATTTAATTTATCAATTTATTTAAATTTCATTCTCCTGGTTATTTAGATTTTTATTATTTCATCTAGTCATTCTGATTTTTATTTCATTAGGTCAGATCATTAATATGCTTAAATTTCAGATTATAATTTCATTAATTATTATTCTCAGAAAATCTTGTATTATCAACTTTATTTACACACATCAAAAAAAGTTTTGCATCACCTCGGTTCCCAGATCTCCGGCATATAGACGTTGACTGTGTATATTGTATCCAAGATACAGTCCCTTTGACTGTTCATAGATGTCACTAAAACTGCTCAAAGATGTAAACAACCATGCATGAGCAGGGCCTATTAGACGGAGGGGGTACGACAGCCGATCAGTTCCAGTCATTCCACCAGGACGAAGGTACGCTGCTCATGTTGTCTGTAGTTCTACCATGCCTAGAAGGTCAATACCGCAGTTCGATCGCGTCCGCATTGTTACTTTGTGTCAAGAAGGGCTCTCAACAAGGGAAGTTTCCAGGCGTCTCAGAGTGAACCAAAGCGATGTTGTTCGGACATGGAGGAGGTACAGAGATACAGGAACTGTCGATGACAGGCCTCGCTCAGGCCGCCCAAGGGCTACTACTGTAGTGGATGACCGCTACTTACGGATTGCCGCTCGGAGGAACCCTGACAGCAATGCCACCATGTTGAATAATGCGTTTCGTTCAGCCACAGGACGTCGTGTTTCAACTCAAACTGTGCGCAATAGGCTGCATGATGCGCAACTTCACTCCCGACGTCCATGGCGAGGTCCAGCTTTGCAACCCCGACACCATGCAGCGCGGTACAGATGGGCCCAACAACATGCTGAATGGACCCCACGGAATTGGCATCACGTTCTCTTCACCGATGAGTGTCGCATATGCCTTCAACCAGACAATCGTCGGAGACGTGTTTGGAGGCACCCTGGTCAGGCTGAACGTCTTAGACACACTGTCCAGCGAGTGCAGCAAGGTGGTGGTTCCCTGATGTTTTGGGGTGGCATTATGTGGGGCCGACGTACGCCACTGGTGGTCATGGAAGGCTCCGAAACGGCTTTACGATACCTGAATGACATCCTCCGACCCATAGTGCAACCATATCGGCAGAATATTGGAGAGGCATTTGTCTTCATGGACGACAATTCTCGACCTCATCGTGCACATCTTGTGAATGCGTTCCTTCAAGATAACGACATCGCTCGACTACAGTGGCCAGCATGTTCGCCAGACATGAACCCTATCGAACATGCCTGGGATATGTTGAAAAGGGCTGTTTATGGACGTCTTGACCCACCAACCACTCTGAGAGATTTACGCCGAATTGTCGTTGAGGAGTGGGACAATTTGGACCAACAGTGTCTTGATGAACTTGTGGATAGTATGCCACGACGAATACAGGCATGCATCAATGCAAGAGGACGTGCTACTGGGTATTAGAGGTAGTGGTGTGTACTGCAATCTGGACCACAAATGCTGAAAGTCTAGCTGTATGATGGTACAACATGCAATGTGTGGGTCTCATGAGCAATAAAACGAGCTGAAATGTTGTTTGTGTTGATCTCTATTCCCTTTGTATTTAAAGGTTCCGGAACTCTTGGAACCGAGGTGATGCAAAACTTTTTTTGATGTGTGTATTTGTTTAATTTCCTAACAAATTGTTTAATATCGGTTATAGAACGTTGTCTTACAGTTTTATCACTTCCAAGTTATATCTCGTATTTAATTATCATGCCAAAAAATATTATTGCCTTCACGACATCACGTTGGATCTGACTATCCACAACGACATTATATATCCTCAATTCTTCAAATATCACTTTTGAATACCACAATTATTCCACAAAACTCCATAAATATTCAGCATATACAGCATGAATCTCAACAATTACGCTAGACTGGGTTCGACAACCTCATGTCTGCCTCAAAATACATTAGCAACATTGCAACTATCACTTGGCAACTTCCACAAAATGCCTATCACAAACTTCACTTAACCACGTTGCATGATCTACAAAAAATATATAACTGTCTTCAAATTATCAACGCACACAATCTCCAATAACTGTAATTACTCTGATCACATCTAGACAACTTCTTAAACAATTGGAAAACATATTACCTTAGTAATTCAAGATCTGCTTTCAAATAGCATAAATTCTCCTACAATTCTCATAATTCACATCACAGAAAAACACCAATGTGCTATAATCTCTCATATCAAAATCTGCAATACTAATCTGCCTTAAAATAAATCTGACCATTAATGATTCATCTTACAAGATTCAATTACTTTAAATCCTTCTCAAAGGTATCAAACACAATTATAAAAATCATCAAAAGCATCAGCTGTAACAGCTGTTAAACTGAAAGTACTCTCAAAAGAGTATAGCAACAAAATATTGGATTGGCAAACAAGAATTACAAATGTAACCCTGCTAACATTTATCTTTACTTTATTTAACAAAATTTCGACTGATATGTGACTAGTAGTTCCTTGTTTGATCCTCTTACAATCTCAAGTACACTCGGATGATAAAAATGAGTCCCTCAATGGCAAGTAAGATGAGTAACCACCGTACAATCGTATAAATACGAAAGACCTCGCCCCGTCGACTAACATGATAGTGCCCTGAACGATGGGTAAGATGAGTAACCACCATACAATCGTATAAATACGAAAGACCCCATCTCGAAGACTATATGAGTGAATGTACCAGATAGGAATCAACAAGTCTCTAGTTGTCATATAAAAGCGATATTCATTCACTAAAGTGAATAACATCTTAATATCTCCAAACAATCCAATGGAAAAAATCCCTACTGATGAATAATACACACTCGCTAGTATGCAATGAACTGACGAAGTAATTTGGATAATCAATTGCAGATCACGAGTTCGAAATACTCGTCACACAAAAAAAAACTATTCATGGAAACTATCCTTGCTGGAAAAATGTCTAAAAGACCAAACATATGCTTAATAAAGCCAACCAATGGTGAGAATTTCGTATAATGATGCCTGCCATGTCATATGGTCACGCCATATTCTAGCAAAATTCGAAGCATATAAAGTCAAACCATGTCTAAATAATCGTATCACTCCTATTAGAAAAATATGCATGTGTGCCCAGTATTCATGAAAATAATCGTATCAGAAAGTTATAACTCTTACAGTACCTTCTCATAATCTGCTGTTTTAAATTTCAAAGATCGTCGATTTTCCCTATGTAATGAATTTCTCGAAAGATCGGCGTGAATATCATTCCATCCATGCAATGACGATTGCCTTCGAATCCCAAGTGAATCAGCTGGTGGACCTCCTTCTCGTCAGGAATCGAATCCATCGCTCTGTGGTGTCATCGCGTCTCTGTCTGCGTTTACTCCGACATGATAAACTTCTGGTTATCCATAGCGGATATTGTCCAAATCTTCACGAAAAAGTTCATAGAAACAGCGGACCCCCTATTCCTCTTCTACGTTACGCCACTGTTCCATACAATGTTCAGTTTGATTGTTGAAAGTTCAATCTCCAATAACTGCTAAGTCTCACTTTCATAAAATAAAATTTTATATGAGAGTGTCTAAGTTCATGAAACACCCTGTAGCTGTGTTCATACTCGGTAATTTATAACACTGCATAAGAAATAATTGCATTAATGCACGAGCTAATGTTCCTAAGTGCATACGCTTAAAACATTTCATTTGCTTAAAATTGTTAATGTTACTTGGAATGCGTTATGAAATGCATAGTCGTAATGTCGCTGAAAAACTATGTTCATTCGAAGTTCACAGTTGCAGTATCTCGTAACTATCTGCTTTTATAATTCAAATGCTGAATAAACGTTCCAACTCAATGTTGTAATGAAGTTCAGCTTCTGTCATAATGCTATAATAATCTCCGCCTAAAGCTGGCCTCGCCATGTCGCTCTACTATGCTGTTCTGCGTTGAAATGCAGCTTGGAATAAAGTTCTCCAACTACTCGCAATGCTGTTCTAAAACCCCGGCCTCCTATGCTTGCTTGGGCCCGTACAGCTGGTTCGGTAACCGGTCTTCACGCTGCCTACTGCGGATGTCCGCCCGGCTCACTGACCTACTTGTCGTTCGCTGCTCGGTGAAGTTAAAACTGTCGCTTTCACTTTCCGTGACAAAACTGTTCGCTGCGCGACCTGTACCATGCGCTTGGCGTGTGCTACTCAGCTCGCTGTCTGACCTCGACTGCGTTGCTCGTTGTACTGGACTCTCTTGCTAACATATCTCGACTGCTTGGCTCACTGAGCTCGACTGACTGTCTCTGGACTGCAATGACCCTTACCTGACTGGCGCAGTCATGTGACGTTCTCCCCACCTCTGTGCTCTTGCGTTACAACTATAATCTCGAACCCCCATCATCTCGGCTATTAAGTTATAAAATAACTTAAGGATTATCTGACTTCCTTAAAATTATTACCACATATAATGCATGTTATATCTCCTCTTCTGAGATGTTTAAATACCATGTTCCATATAGATCTTAATAAAGCTTCATAATTCCATCCATAATTCCATCTGCTTACAGAGCTCAGAGCCTTCTTGATCCTAGACCTTCTACGTCATCCTGACATTCCTCTTGACTCGATCTGAGCGCTATCTTTTCTAAACTCTTCCCAAAACCTCAACTACGGCTCAATGTCTGCTGGCGTAGCCGATAGCCTCAACTAGGTATCGGGTACAGTAAGTCCGCTTTACAATAGGTATCGCACAAATAGATTAAACAAATGAGCGACGACGCCCAAAGTGATTCAACATAGTCCCGTATGCGTTCATGTACCATTCGTCCGATAGCGACTAAACTTGGGTGAGTTGTTGCGTACACTCCATGGAAAGTTTCAGGCTTAGTAAATCCATTTTACAATAGGTAGCGCACAAGTAGATTCAACAAATGAGGGAAGACGCGCGAAGCGTTTCAACAAAGTCCCGTATGCGTTCATATACCATTCGTCCGATAGCGATTAAACTTGGGTGAGATGTTGTGTGCAAATCAGGGACGGTTTCTGGCTTAGTAAATCCACTTTACAATAGGTATCGCACAAGTAGATTCAAAAATTAGCGACGGCGCGCTAATCGTTTAAACAAAATTCCGTATGCGTTCATATGCCATTCATCCGATTGCGATGAAACTTTGATGAGTTGTTGTGTACACGCCAGGGAAGGTTTTCGAATTAGTAAATCCATTTTACAATAGGTAGCGCACGAGTAGATTCAACAAATAAGTAACGGCGCGCGTATCGTTCAAATAAAATCAGTATGCGTTCATATAGACTACCATTCATGCGATTGCAATGAAATTTGGTGAAATGTTGTTTCCACTCCCCCGAAGATTTCTGATTCAGATAATCCATTTTACCATTTGTAGCGCACGAGTAGATTCAACTAAAGAGCGACAGCGTGTGAATCGTTTCAACCAAATCCGGTAAGTGTTCATATACCATTCATCCGATTGTGATAAAACTTTAGTGAGTTGAGTGCAATCCTGCGAAGGTGTATTGAACCCTTATCATTGTGTCCAATAATAATGTTTCATATTAATAAAAACGATGGAAATACTAAATACATGATATGCTGGATATTTGAGTAATATTGATGTAGCAAGAAATCTGGACTTGGTAAGACATGCTACGTGCTGGCTGGAAATGACCAATAGTTTCACAACCAATGTTATTCTTGGATTTCTGAGAAAATCAGATATGACGCTGTGGCGTACGTGACCATAAAAGGGCAAAATGCTGCGTACAAGGCAAGGAGTGAGAGAGAGGAGAATAGTCGTGACGTCAATATAAGGGCGGGATTTGTAAGGTCAGAGCTCCAACGCCAACTTATCTGACCAATAAGAAAACATGACGCCAGAACATAGCGTCAGTGTGTTTTGCGCGGCAATCGGATATAAAAAGATCTAGCGATCGGTTTGCTTGTTCGACGGCAGATTCGCGACCTGTGAGAAAATACAAGAATTTTGAGAGGTCACACATAATTATAGGCCCATTACTTAAAATATTGAGGAGCTGTTTTTCTCCCACCATTGAAACTTTAGGCTTTATGTATATATACAAATGTCTGAGATGAATCGGGACACTCCTAATTATTCTTCGACAGTCATTTTAAGACGTCCTTAAGACGATATGGTTTTAAAATTATAGTTGTGTGTCGGCAACGAAGTTGGAAATTTTCATAAATTGTGAGATGGCAATTAGCCATAGAATAGGGAAAGTCGACGATTCTGCATAGGACGATCTGAGGAAATAAAATACTTAGAACGCAGATAGAACAGTTTAAAAACTTTGATTTAATTGTGTTTTAACAGCAGCAAAATGTCGACCATGGAGAGAAGACAGCAAGCTTCATCCTCCATTACCATCAGTGTTATGGGCTAACGGCCTAATGATGGGAATTGACGAGGCGGGAGGCCTCTGGAAAGCAGTTTAAGTGATGAGTATTAAAAAATTGATTTATTGATTTTGGACGAGGGGAATCGCGAGAGATGTGTGGAACTTTGTATAGATTTTATTTGTGTGGTTTAAATTAAATTTCAGGGTTTGATTTCTTAACTGACATGCGTGTAGTAAATTTTGGCATTGCGTGACAATTATGTTGTACAGTAAATTTTGTAATTTAAATGTTTTCCTTATGTATACGTAATTCTTATAGCGAAACGGCCGCATCGATTAACGTATCTATAAAAAGTGTAGCCATGAATGAGAACCTAGGAACGACAATGATAAATGGACTGATTTAATGATATGTTAAACTAATTACTACGTGGGGGGGAATATTTGCATTTTGTTGCTTTGATAACTCGGGCTAGGACTGATCCTGTTATTTATTCTATATTGTCATTTGGACATGTTGTGTGTCATTATCTGAGAGGTGTGCTGATTAATGCTACGACGTGATCTTCGAGAAATGTGCCACGTATTTTTGGGTGTAAGTGATGATGATGAGGAGAGGTAAAGCCTGTCCATGACTGCGATATCATTCCGGCAAACTAGTTATCCGTGGGGATAAGTTTGACCTGGGAATGTATTCTTAAAAATCCCTGAGAGGATGTTTTGAGATAATGTGTTATTTATTTGTACGCGTTTAACAGGTGGCGATTAGCAAAGGTGCTGTACGCTGGCTATGGGCCAGAATCTATATTTAGCATGGCACTAATTACTACTTGGGGGAAGAAATCAGCCACTCTCTCGGTGATGCGATAACAGGCCCGGTTGTCTCCAGCTCGTTATGACACGTTATGTTTGCTTTAAAGCCTAATGAGTTAAGGTTATTTTATTTGGTTTAATTTGGGAAGTTGCCATGTTGTCGATCCAAGTTTCTTTTATCATTACTACGACTTATTTGTTCATTGTTTTAAAACGCCAAACTTTCCGGCGTGAAAATTAAAAGTTGTATTTTGTTGTTGTTGGCTCTTATTTTCAAGGCCATTGTATTCATATAAATATAATTTGGCAACCGGCCAAACCTGTTCATGTCATGTTATGCCTTCCTAGTGTTTAAGGTATAAGTCGGTAATTCCGCAGCCCTTAGTTTAAATAATACACACGTGTATTTGGTTGTGGTAATCTAAGGTTAGAGCATGTCAGTAGTGTATATAAATATGTAATTGTTGTTCCCACATTTCCGTAATTCGTCCTTCGCAGTACGGAGTCCGTTCCCGAACCAACTGTTTTGGTCGGAAACGAGCGCCCGTCAAAATGCTCATTACTTGAACTAGTCTTAAAACCCGTGTCGCTCATAAATATTAAATTTTGGTACTATTTTATTTGTTTGTTATATTTGGATCTTGTGATCCGTTTTCTTTTGTTACTTTGATTTAAGTGACATTGCAGTCACAATGCTTGTTGACAGCTGTCATGCCATGTCGTCATGGTACGTCAGGCTGGTCAGTGTTAGATCTGTTCACGCGAGTGAACAATAAAAGGGTGGTTATAGTTTTCTTTTTTTATGTTTGATTCAGTTAATAAATTTCATTTGTTAGTAGATCCTGTTGTTTTTCTTGGCTTTATAATAATAATAAGTTAACCTTGTGAACCCTGGAAGTTATGTTGATAGCAAAACCTCTAAATCACATTCACAAGAATCCATTACGACCCCGAAATTTTGAATCTTGTCTACATGCTATTTTCCAAAGGGTTTATAAGAGTTACTTTGGCTTCCGAACGTGTGGCATTTGTGTTTTAGAGTAAAAAAATAGATCACCGGCATGTGATAAGTTTATTAACGTAAGTTAGGCGAAGATAGTACCGCCAAATGTTTGAAAATATAAAGTCATGGAGTTTGCAATAAAGTAAATGTGGAACAAGTTAAGTGTTTGAACTTTGATTAAAATTAGAACAAACTGTTCCAGGCGCCCAATAAAATTAAATTAGCTTTGTGTAGAAAAGCCAAACTCAAAGAATTATTTGACAGGAAGGTTAGACCTTAAAAACTAATTAATACTCTATTAATTGGTTAAAATTTGTAAGTAAAGTAAGGTCAGGAAGATTATAACTGAATCAAAGGGTTAAAATTAAATGGAATAATAAGTAAATTATACTCAGTGATGCTATAGTTTGTGGGAGTAATTTAAAGTAAATGAACTGAGTATGTAAAGGGTTAATGTGTGTATATTTAATATGTGTGAGCGCGCGTATCCAGGGCTCCGCCCTTATGTCATTTCCCTATGTCTCAAATATATTATTGTTGTGATGGCAACTCTGGGAGAAATTCGCGAAGTGATTGAACTAGCATCCGCTCGTACGCGAGAACAACTTAGTGAGATGAGAAAGGACATAACCAATGAAATACAGACACAGTTAGCGGCAAATAGTGAAGAAACGCAGACACAGTTAGCGGCAAATAGTGTAGAAACGCAGACACAGTTAGCTGCTATAAATAAACAATCGGAAGAAATACAGACACAGTTAAACACAAAACTATCTGAAGTTAACGAGAATATAAATCAGAAAATCGCTACACAAAACATTCTGGTTAGTGAACAATTACATAGGCAGTCTGAGAAAAACAATGAAATATTAAACGCACAAGACGAAAGGAACACTCAAAATCTAGCTGCGCTAACGGTAGAAATCAAAGAGCACACAAAAGAACAGCTAATCCAATTAGCAAAGGACGTTAGCACTAACAATACCAAACAATTAGGAATAATAAAAGGTATCGAAGATTCGTTTAAAAAGGAAATAAAAGGAATGGATGAGACTGTTATGGCAAAACTAGCACAAATCGAGCAAGCGTGTTTGACCAGCTCATCTGAAATCAAAGAAGCACACACAAACTTAGAAAAAAGGTTTGAGAATATCGAACGAGGGACACAGGGTATGCAAGATCAGATAATTACAGTAGATAACAATATCACGGGCTTAGTGACGGAACTCAACAAATTAGAAATACAATCAATTAAGAAATGGAAAAAGTTAGAATTTGACCAGGAAGAAATTAAACAAACATTAGAACAGAACAACATTTCTCTGGGAGAAAGGATAGATAAACTTGAAGATAATCAGGAGGCTAATCAACAGGAAGTCGAAAAACGCTTTGTTAAATTGAAGGATACTATTAGGAAAGATTGGACCAAGATGAGCGCTGATTCGAAAGATGAACGGCTCGCAGTAAGCAAGAAGCTAGGGGAAAATAACGCGAAAATACAGGCGTTAGAAGAAAATATGAAGTTAAGATTTCAAATTCAAGAGGACCGCATGATAAAATCGGAGTTGCAGTCACTTGGACATAATACGATGTTTGCGACACTAATGGAAAAGGGGAAAGGGGAGAATGCGGAAAGAGAGCACACAATAGACAGCCACGAGCTTGGGCAAAGTCCAAGAACGGTAGACACGCAAGCATTCCAGAATTATGAGGGTCGTAGCTCGACACCTCAAAACACACAACTTCCCACGCAAGTTATACAAGTCATCCGTGGAAACGAATTTAAACCGAATAAGTTTTTACCAGAGAGCGGAGGGACACCTAAAGCTTTCTTAAGGGAACTGACAGAATATTTTTCGGACCAAAATGTTAGCTCAACGCGACAATTAAGAATGGTTGAAAAATTTTTGGCGGGCTCAGCACTTACCTGGTATCTTGGATTTAAGAACACATTTAAATCAATGGAAGGTTTCCACAAGGCCTTCCTGAGCAAATACTGGAGTGGGTCGCATCAACAAAGCTTGCGAATGGACTTATACTCGCGCAAATACCATTCCACGCATCAGACGAAATATGCAGATTTTTTCGCCATGCAACTTGTCAAATTTCAGGATCTTGATAATCCCCCAAGCGAAATGGAGCTAATAACTACTATAGGAAAGCAGATGCCTATTAGCGTTCAGCAATTCTTGGTGGCGGCAAATATTACGACCGTGGTCCAGGCAGAAGAGGTATTAAGGAAGATAGATGAAACCACTAATTATATCAACCCGAGAGAGAAGAGACAGATAGAGTTAGTTAATGCAGTCGAAGTAGTCAAGACACCGAACAAAAACACGAGGTCGCAAGCTACAAACACTGGGGATAACCAAAGACGGCAGAGCACCGAAGAATATGAGCCGAGATCTCAACCGAGATACGAAAATAGGGACAGAAACCATAACAATCAGGAAGGAACTAACCGCTACCGGAACACAAACAATCAGCAGTGGCGAGATAATAGGAGATACCAAACGTCATACAATAGGAATAATAATAACGCACCTTACAATCGGGGATGGCGTGGAGGACACTATAATCAACAATATAGGCCCAGAGACAATAGGCGTTACAACCAGCAACATAACGCACAAGATAACCAGCGGTTTAACGAGCAATCGGATCCAAGGGATGATCAGAGAAATTGGAACGAGAGACACGCTGAGTCGCAACAGTACCTGGAGGAGCCACGTAACATGGAAGGAAATAACGATAAATGGGAAAGAGCGATAGATCGGCGGAAGAATCCCGACACCCACGAGGAGGAAAACGGAACACATCAAATGTTGGAGGCCATGCATGTAGAAACCCAGAGATATTTGGAGGAGCTGCATGGAGAAGAAGAAAATAGAGCAGCCGACAATAGGAAACAGAAGAATAGCAGGAGAGATTCGCAGACCGTGTCAGGCAAGGGTCTCGAAATATGGTAAAAAAAAGTTATTGTACGGGAATAGGAGAAGAAGAAGGGAGAAGGAAGAAGATGGCAACGCGGGGGAGAAGAAGGAGATGACATCACGGTAAATTGGAGAAGAGACAGGAGCGGCTTAAGGAAGTTCAACTAGGGGTTACGAACTTAGGTAACAACGCCTACAGAGTCCGAGAGGGGAGCACAGGAAACATGGCAGTGTATAATAGTTCAAATTTAAAATTGTATCATCAGAGAGAGCCATACGAACCGAGAAATAATGTTACTGCAGCAAATTAAACATTCGCGTGATAACATACAACAAAAGATACGGGGGTATTCGAGTGGTGAAAGCGCTCAAAAGACAGCTCTGACGTGTTTACAAGTTCAGGCGGAAGTCGTTAATGAATATGTTGATGTTTTGAAAGAGTGAGAGGGGAGACGAGTAGCAAGGAAAGAGGCCGGAGGGCATAAGTATACAGGAATTTCCTAATGAGTTTGGAACGAGACGGCTACTGAAACAGACAGAGGCGGACAGTCATTATATTTTGAGGGTGACCAGCAACTTCAAATTTGAGCCAGAAAAGTAGGGGATGTGAAATTCGACTTCATTTGAGTTCGAATTTCATCAACTAGGGGTCAGATGAACCCTTATCATTGTGTCCAATAATAATGTTTCATATTAATAAAAACGATGGAAATACTAAATACATGATATGCTGGATATTTGAGTAATATTGATGTAGCAAGAAATCTGGACTTGGTAAGACATGCTACGTGCTGGCTGGAAATGACCAATAGTTTCACAACCAATGTTATTCTTGGATTTCTGAGAAAATCAGATATGACGCTGTGGCGTACGTGACCATAAAAGGGCAAAATGCTGCGTACAAGGCAAGGAGTGAGAGAGAGGAGAATAGTCGTGACGTCAATATAAGGGCGGGATTTGTAAGGTCAGAGCTCCAACGCCAACTTATCTGACCAATAAGAAAACATGACGCCAGAACATAGCGTCAGTGTGTTTTGCGCGGCAATCGGATATAAAAAGATCTAGCGATCGGTTTGCTTGTTCGACGGCAGATTCGCGACCTGTGAGAAAATACAAGAATTTTGAGAGGTCACACATAATTATAGGCCCATTACTTAAAATATTGAGGAGCTGTTTTTCTCCCACCATTGAAACTTTAGGCTTTATGTATATATACAAATGTCTGAGATGAATCGGGACACTCCTAATTATTCTTCGACAGTCATTTTAAGACGTCCTTAAGACGATATGGTTTTAAAATTATAGTTGTGTGTCGGCAACGAAGTTGGAAATTTTCATAAATTGTGAGATGGCAATTAGCCATAGAATAGGGAAAGTCGACGATTCTGCATAGGACGATCTGAGGAAATAAAATACTTAGAACGCAGATAGAACAGTTTAAAAACTTTGATTTAATTGTGTTTTAACAGCAGCAAAATGTCGACCATGGAGAGAAGACAGCAAGCTTCATCCTCCATTACCATCAGTGTTATGGGCTAACGGCCTAATGATGGGAATTGACGAGGCGGGAGGCCTCTGGAAAGCAGTTTAAGTGATGAGTATTAAAAAATTGATTTATTGATTTTGGACGAGGGGAATCGCGAGAGATGTGTGGAACTTTGTATAGATTTTATTTGTGTGGTTTAAATTAAATTTCAGGGTTTGATTTCTTAACTGACATGCGTGTAGTAAATTTTGGCATTGCGTGACAATTATGTTGTACAGTAAATTTTGTAATTTAAATGTTTTCCTTATGTATACGTAATTCTTATAGCGAAACGGCCGCATCGATTAACGTATCTATAAAAAGTGTAGCCATGAATGAGAACCTAGGAACGACAATGATAAATGGACTGATTTAATGATATGTTAAACTAATTACTACGTGGGGGGGAATATTTGCATTTTGTTGCTTTGATAACTCGGGCTAGGACTGATCCTGTTATTTATTCTTTATTGTCATTTGGACATGTTGTGTGTCATTATCTGAGAGGTGTGCTGATTAATGCTACGACGTGATCTTCGAGAAATGTGCCACGTATTTTTGGGTGTAAGTGATGATGATGAGGAGAGGTAAAGCCTGTCCATGACTGCGATATCATTCCGGCAAACTAGTTATCCGTGGGGATAAGTTTGACCTGGGAATGTATTCTTAAAAATCCCTGAGAGGATGTTTTGAGATAATGTGTTATTTATTTGTACGCGTTTAACAGGTGGCGATTAGCAAAGGTGCTGTACGCTGGCTATGGGCCAGAATCTATATTTAGCATGGCACTAATTACTACTTGGGGGAAGAAATCAGCCACTCTCTCGGTGATGCGATAACAGGCCCGGTTGTCTCCAGCTCGTTATGACACGTTATGTTTGCTTTAAAGCCTAATGAGTTAAGGTTATTTTATTTGGTTTAATTTGGGAAGTTGCCATGTTGTCGATCCAAGTTTCTTTTATCATTACTACGACTTATTTGTTCATTGTTTTAAAACGCCAAACTTTCCGGCGTGAAAATTAAAAGTTGTATTTTGTTGTTGTTGGCTCTTATTTTCAAGGCCATTGTATTCATATAAATATAATTTGGCAACCGGCCAAACCTGTTCATGTCATGTTATGCCTTCCTAGTGTTTAAGGTATAAGTCGGTAATTCCGCAGCCCTTAGTTTAAATAATACACACGTGTATTTGGTTGTGGTAATCTAAGGTTAGAGCATGTCAGTAGTGTATATAAATATGTAATTGTTGTTCCCACATTTCCGTAATTCGTCCTTCGCAGTACGGAGTCCGTTCCCGAACCAACTGTTTTGGTCGGAAACGAGCGCCCGTCAAAATGCTCATTACTTGAACTAGTCTTAAAACCCGTGTCGCTCATAAATATTAAATTTTGGTACTATTTTATTTGTTTGTTATATTTGGATCTTGTGATCCGTTTTCTTTTGTTACTTTGATTTAAGTGACATTGCAGTCACAATGCTTGTTGACAGCTGTCATGCCATGTCGTCATGGTACGTCAGGCTGGTCAGTGTTAGATCTGTTCACGCGAGTGAACAATAAAAGGGTGGTTATAGTTTTCTTTTTTTATGTTTGATTCAGTTAATAAATTTCATTTGTTAGTAGATCCTGTTGTTTTTCTTGGCTTTATAATAATAATAAGTTAACCTTGTGAACCCTGGAAGTTATGTTGATAGCAAAACCTCTAAATCACATTCACAAGAATCCATTACGACCCCGAAATTTTGAATCTTGTCTACATGCTATTTTCCAAAGGGTT
The DNA here is from genome assembly GCA_946902985.2 of Meconema thalassinum. Classification (NCBI taxonomy): domain Eukaryota; kingdom Metazoa; phylum Arthropoda; class Insecta; order Orthoptera; family Tettigoniidae; genus Meconema; species Meconema thalassinum. The sequence goes on along the minus strand of OX336397.1, from coordinate 102,566,331 downwards.
TAGTATGAATTAGTAAATCCGTTTTTCAATTGGTGGTGCACAAGTAGATTCAACAAATGAGTGATGGCGCGCGAATCGTTTAAACAAAATCCCGTATGCGTTCATATGTCGTTCATCCGATTGCGATGAAACTTTGATGAGTTGTTGTGTACACGCCAGGGAAGGTTTTCGAATTAGTAAATCCATATTACAATAGGTAACGTAAGAGTATATTCAACAAATGTTTAACGGCGCTCGAATCGTTTCAAAAAAGTCCCGTATGCGTTCATATACCATTCATTTCATTGCGATGAAACTTTGTTGAGTTGTTGAGCACGCTCCCATGATTTTTAGAGGTAGTAAATCGGAAAAAGAAAAAAAAATTGGGAATCCAAGAGCACTTCAACAAGCAAAGTTACAACGCCTACAACTTTCTTTGATTGGCATTGCAACGCATGCCGGGTACAGCTAGTCATTAATAAACAATTAAAGAGCATATGTGTTGAAGAGGACTTAAGAAGGAAGTTAAGTTCAATTACTCTTATATTGATATTTTAATCAGAGGTTAACAACAACAAGTTTCACACTGAAAGTGCTGTTGGTGCTTTTTGTTTTTGTTTTGTTTTTTGATTTGCTCAGTTTGTACTAATTATATAAAATTATATGTTTTCAGACCTAAGAGTAATAAATAATCGTTTTATTCTTTCCTTTATTATAAAATTGCCATGGTGGGTGAGTGCCTATCGTATCGGTCTACTAACCCCAAGCTTGCAGGTTCACTCCAGGCCATGGTAAGGGATTTTTGAAGGGCAACAAAAATCACGACACGCATATCATACGTTTTTGGTATGTTAAAGAACCCATTTGGATTCAGTAGGCCATGTTCATAATTGAAAAATTAATCTCTGCTGTTTCCACCAACTCAAAAAGTTCCTCCTTTCTCTACTAGAAAGCGCTATAGTGTCAAGAAGCTTAGATATCTAACCCCCTTGACTTTCATAGCGCTCTAAGGAACAACAATATTCGACATGCTAGCGTCAAATAACAAAGCTTCCACCCGGCACCGAGTCCATACGATATTATTATTATTATAACAAGTAGTTCCGTGAAGAACTATATAGCCTATTTTCATATAACCTACTTATGGTAATTGCCTCTATCAACATACAGCATTTCAGTTTGATTGCTGTAATAGACTCGTAGATATTGAGAACCGACTAAATATTTCGGATGGTGGCCATGTTCGATTTTTATAGAAGTGGGTCCTAGAGGTATGTACTGTTACATGAAGATTATTGTTATGTGTAGCCATGACGAATAGAAATAAACAGTGTCGTCACTCCGCTACTTAAGCATTGTAGTTCATGGTCCAGCCAGTGTGTGGTGCGGATGTCGCGCCGAACCATAAGCACGTGTGACAGTAACCCACTAGGTTAGTACTGTAATATCCTGTGCGCGAGAAGTCATATTATTCGAGGGAATTTGTTTCTTTGTAATAGTTTACGAATATCTCTGCAGTGCTTTGTGTGTGCAAACAACTAAGTTTTCTGTTGTTTCGGGAAAATGTCGTAATGTTTTGTTCCTGGAAGTAAATCGGGGGTTCCGAAGAAGATCTGATGGTAGACATTTTTTCACACCTCCAAAAGAAGCAAATCTGTTTGCGAAATGGGCGAGAGTTATTCCGTGGAAAGATAAGCAATTGTCGATCAAAAATAGAATCTGTGACGAGCGTTTTTCGGAAGATGTAATTATTATATAGGCGGACTCTTCCGTAGTGAACTATGAGAACGTGGAAATTCCTCGCGTGAAGTGGAAATTAAAACCAGGATCAGTACCTCACATTTTTCAAAATTTACCGAAATATCTATCCACTGATGTAAAATCACGAAAGCCGCACAGTAGGATACGGAATGAAGGCAGCCTTCCATGGTTACTTGTTCTATTTCGTGCCATCCTTACCTAAAACGAAAAAAAAAATCCGTCTTAATAATAATAGGCCTAAAATAATAATAGTTGTTGATTCTTTGGGGACTTACCGACATCGTGGTCACGTAGCCCCGTGTGTTTGGGTTTGTTTAGATTTCGTCTGATAACCTGTGTCATTATGATGTCTGTAGTAGTGTGTGTATTTGGAATTGAGGTCGGATTTGGGTAGGAAGCGGCCGTGTCCTTCAGTTAGGTACCATCCCGGCATTTGCCTGGAGGAGAAGTGAGAAACCACGGAAATCCACTTCCAGGATAGCTGAGGTAGGAATCGAACGCGCCTCTTAACATTTTTGCCTCACGAGGCTGAGTGAACACCGTTCCAGCCCTCAGACCAGTATTAAATTTATTGGCAGAGCTGGGAATCGAACCCGGACTTCCGTGGTGATAGCCAAGTGGCCAAGAATGAGTCGGACATATAATAATGGCCAACCTGCCAATAAAATAAACGGTCATCCAATTCTTCGCTTCCGTTACCGTCCTCCTGATCTTCGGATCTTGTTTCAACTTTGTCCTCAGTATCAGAGTCACAAATTCCTTTGAAATTACTGAATCATGAACTAGCTATTCGTTATCTTTCAGCAGAAGGTGACACGCTTCATCTGCATCCTTAGGTTTTCGTAAGGCGCAATCTCCTTACTGATATTAACTAAGGCAACATACTAAGCCAAATAATCGGTATAACACCACACCTGCCACTCACTGACAGAATGTAACATAATTGGGAGCGCTGGTACTATCAATCTCACGCTGACAAAATGTTACACGTGTTAAAGTTATTTTTAGGCACGCTATTTCACAACTCCAGAAAAATGCTTACTAAGGTTTGGTGTAAGATGTCACGAGACGATAGGATCATAACTTGAACTGCTGGCTTGATATTAAAACTAATATAACGAACCATGGAGCTGTCAGACCAATGCGCGACTAACGGAGGGTTTTAAACGATAGTTCTACATGGGGACAGAGAATATTAATACTAACTTTTTGACAGTGTTATTCATAAGTCTAAACACACAATTTGTTGTAATCAGCGTAACCGCAGCCTTCGTAAAGAGGTTTACGTAGCCCAGCGCATATCCCACTATTGAACAGCTGACTGTGTAGCGTTGGGGATCAGCGCCGCTAGCGCTAGCCGAGCGGGGCGCGGTTGAACTCGGTGAGTGATAACACTATTTATTTCTATTCGTCATGGTGTAGCATTCAAACTTCAATCGCATGATTAGGACACAAGAAGTAAAAACTAATTTTTAAAATAAAACATAAAAAAACATAAAAACATAAACATAAAAAAACATAAAAAAAATCAGTTTGATTGCTATAATAGATTCGTAGATATTCAGAGCCGTCTAAATATTTCGGAAGGTCGCCATGTTGGATTGTTATATGTATAGGCCATAGAGTCATGCACCATTAAAGGAAAATTATTGCGTAGGTTCATTATTCAAACTTTCACTTCGACCGCATGATTACGACACAAGAAATAAAAACTTAATTTTAAAATTTGCACCGCCGCCATCTTGAGGTTATGTAAACAATTGAACTAAATTAGATACTAGTGCATTACAATGTGTATAAAAATATCCTGTACCAAGTTCCATTGGGTTTGGATCATTAAATCACGAGGAAGGTCTATTTAAAATTTTCAAATTCGCTTGGCCGCCATGTCCGTTTTGTAGTTAAATGGTTTTTGAAAGTCTTATAGATGAACTTCCAGTAGTGCCCTTCATTTCCGTACAAAATATCAGGGTGATACCGGTAATAGTTTCAGAGATAGAGAATGCCGGTGAAATATTTCGCACCGTTATGTTCGCAGGTTATGTAAACCATTGAACGAAGTTAGATGTCTGTGCATTACAATGTATATAAACATAACTGTACCAAGTTTTATTCCATTTGGTTGGTTAAATCGCGAGAAACGTCTATTTAAAAGTCACAACTTTGCTTGGCCGCCATGTTGGTTTTGTAGTTACCAGTTTTTCAAAAGTCACATAGGAGAACTTCTAGTATTTCCCCTTATCACCGTAAAACATTCCAGGGTGATATCGGTAATAGTTTCGGAAATATTGAATGCTGGTGAAATATTTCGCACAGTCGCCAGGTTGGATTGGGGAGACGTAACGACATGTGAAGGGCACGGTCGGGGTCGTCCGGAACAGTGCTATGAACTTACCGAGATTCATTGAAATCGCTTCAGCGGTTTAGAAGTTATTAGGGGGAGACACACACACGCACACAGAGACACACGGAAAAAGGTGATCTCATAGGCCTATTTTTAGCCTATTTTCAATTTTGAAAAAAATAGGCTTACGAGATCACATTTTGTCCGTGTGTGCGTGTGTGTGTGAGTGTGTGAGTGTGTGAGGTGTGTGTGTGTGTCCCCCTAATAAAATCTAAACGGTTCAAGCGATTTCAATGAAACTCGGTAAGTTCATAGCACTATTCCGGGCGACCTCGACCGTGCCCTTCAAATTTTGGTACGTCTCACCAATCCAACATGGCGGCTGTGCGAAATATTTCACCAGCATTCAATATCTCCGAAACTATTCACCATATCACCCTGGAATTTTTCACGGTGATAAAAGGAACTACTAGAAGTACACCTATGTAACTTTTGAAAAACGAATAACTACAAAACCAACATGGCGGCTACGCAAATTTGCGACTTTTAAATAGACGTTTCTCGCGATTTAACCAACCAAACGCAACAAAACTCGGTACAGTGTATGTTTATACACATTGTAATGCACCGACATCTAACATTGTTCAATTGTTTACATAAACAAACGATGGCGGATGTGCGAAATATTTCACTGGCATTCTGTATCCCTGAAACTATTAGCGTTATCACCCTGAAATTTTGTACGAAGATAAAGGGCACTACTGGAAGTTCATATTGTACAGCCCGGGGGGGGGGGGCAGTACCCCCTGAGAGCCACCCCCCATCTTTCACCAAAACCACCCCAACTGGCAACACCATAAGACCAGAACATTATCCATACACAGCAAGCGGCGGCCACCCAGCCTGGGAGGTTAGCCAACCACTTGCAAAACATACACAAACATCTACACTAACAACTGTCTAGGGCAACTATATTTACGCAATGCTCACCACGCAGCGCCGGGAGGTATAAGAATGGAGTCCTAACTGGAGCCATTATCTGTTCTACTCTGTGCGTCGCCAGCGGCCCCGCCCGACGTCTGTTCCAGCTTAACATCAGGTGAGATTCAGCAGTGCTCAGATTCCTTTAAATCTTGTATACACCTACCCCAAACTTGTACACATATTGTATTTCACACCTGTCTAAACTCCCCAAGAGGGACACACTAATCTACATCTACTGACCAATAAATACATGGTCAGTAAGCTACACTTGCATTACTAATTACACTCCTCTTCACGTCCTAATACCCCACCTGACCTTCGTCACAATTGCCCGTGACCGTAGTAGCCAGTAATTGCTGTGTCAGACTACATTGTACTCGCAGCACGCGACTCGACCGCATAGCGTCGAGCCGCTGACCTAGCACGTCTATTGTATTACTCATTCCGCCCAGCTGGGAGGCCAGTATAGTAGCCTGTATTTAGAGATCCATCCCCTAGCAAATACTTACATCTTGTAGGGATACCCCCAATAGATTAGACACTAAAACACCAACACACTACACTAGTAGTTCCTCCCAACTACGGGGAGCTACTCTCATTTAGGAACAACCTTCCAAATTAGCACAGTGACACAACGTGTTTTATCCAAAACTAACCCCCAACCAAGGGATTAAAACATATTTGGTGGAGGCACTACTACCACGCACAATAAGGGTAGGACTCAAACAACGAGCCCTCTTGGTAGAACGAGCCGTACCACAAGCAGCCAAGCGAGACTAATTTTTTTTCTCCTACATTACGTCCCACACTTTTTCTTTATCACACGGGGATTTGTATTATTACACCCACCCCCATCATCCCCATAGTACAAGGTCGGTGGAAATTAAATGACCACGTTTAGAACCACACTAAGGGACTTTGCGCACCATTTGTCGGCTAGCACAACTCCACTCCTGCCGAAGTTAAAAATTAAGAACAGTGACTTGATAACTGACCAGACTGCGATACAACTCCTTAAAGAACTCGAATTAAAGGCATCAGAGATCCGCGCTCAACACCCTGCAGCGGCAGCACAAGTCACACATTTTACACGATCCCAGGCCCAGACCAGTGCACACAGACAAGAATCACCAATATCCAGCGCTTGTGAAGCAGATTGCTTGCCAACACTCCACCCCTATTGCTGCAGCAACTGCAAATCACAGAGCAGAAGACTAATAATCTGCTCGCGCGCATCACACAGTTACTGGATACAGACACTGTTAAGGCAGTCAATCACACGACAGAGGCAGTCCTCGATATACACACTATTTTGGTAACAGTGAAACAGGATCTAGACAGGACAGTGGAAGTAGTCAAATCCACACAGTACGACAACACACCTTCGGTCAGTGACGATATATCAGGTGACGAGCCCCCTGGTAACGTAACACACGTGTCGTACACGGGGAGTGAGGCTAAATACCCTCAGAACAACACAAACACCTTGTCACGCGATAGCGGTGCGAACAGCGTAAACAGATTAGAGTCCTTACACGGCCAACGAGAGACAGACTAACAGGAAATGAACAGGCACACAGAATATCCCATGATCCACCCCACAAAGTTCACGGGGGAAGGCCAGGATCCCGAGGAATACCTCAAGGCCTTCAATAGAACGGCTCGGATCAATGGCTGGAGCGATGAAGTCTGAAAACGGCTCCTCCCTGCATACCTCACGAAGGCGGCCATGACATGGTATGAGCTCCATGAGGACAACCTAGAAGATGCCACATGGGAGGAAATCACTTTGTTGTTGAAAAGTGAATTCCAGCTCATACCAGATGATGAGGACCTGTATGACCAAATTCGACAGAGGTCACAGGGACCTAAAGAGAGCGCACAGTCATACGTCAACGCAAAATTGCTAGTGTGCGACAAATATAACGCAGCTATGACGAATAAGCAGAAAGTTAAGCTGCTAATGCAGGGCCTTAGACCATCCATCGTGGACAAGTTGTGCATCATGAACAACCCCACGGTCCAACACATGCTAAACAACATTAAAACAATAGAGGCAGGGAAAAAGATCACGGAAAAAGCTACGGAGAAAGCCGTGAATCAGCACTTTCATCCACAAAAGGACGATACTAGTCAGAAGATGGATGAATTAGTGGACAGGATGGAGAAGCTAACGATAGCTGCCATCCAAGCAAGCGGTCTGCCATTTGAAAATTTTAAATAGACCTTTCTCGCGAATTAATGTTCCAAACGCAATGCAATCTGGTACAGGAAATGTTTATGCACATTTTAATGCACTGGTATCTAATTTAGTTCAATTGTTTACCTAACTTCAAGATGGCGGCTGTGCGAATTTTAAAATTAAGTTTTTATTTCTTGTGTCTTAATCATGCGATCGAATTGAAAGTTTGAATAATGAACCAACGCAATAATTTTCCTTTAATGGTACATGACTCTATGGCCTATACATTTAACAATCCAACATGGTGACCATCCGAAATATTTAGACGGTTCTGAATATCTACGAATCTATTAATGCAATCAAACTGATTTTTGATGTTCATAGGGGCTACGAACTTAAGCTCACCTATAAGACTTTAAATAACCTGGTGATCACAAAGCCAACATGGCGGCGACGCTAAGTATAAATATTCACAAGGACGTTTCTCGCAATTTAACCATCCGAATGCAGTGAAACTTGGTACAGTAAATCCTTAAATGAATTTTAATCCACTGGCATCTAATTTATTTCAATTGTTTCTATAACCACAAGATGGCAGCTGTGCGAAATTTTAAAATCTCCTTGTTACTTCTTGTGTCCTAATCATGCGATTGAAGTTTGAATGCTACACGTACACAATAATCTTCATGTAACATTACATAACTCTAAGACCTACATATATAAAATCTAACATGGCGACCATCCGAAATATTTAGTCAGTTCTCAATATGTACGAATCTATTACAGCAATCAAACTGAAATTTTGTATGTTGATAGTGGCAATTAACATAAGTAGGATATATGAAAATAGGCTGTATAGTTCTTCACGGAACTACTTGTTTTTTTTTTCATAAATGAAAATAGGCTAAACATTTTATTACAAACTTTCTTCTGCTTTTCCTAATTAATTGGGATCACCGGAGCCAACCAGGTTCATTTAGGTTTTGGCCGAGGATTTGGGGCCGGAAGTTTTCCCTGACGCCACGTGAATTTCAGATAAAAATTCCACAACGCTGTCACCGGGATTCGAATCCCGGCCATCCGGGTGAAAGACGAGCAGCTAAGCCGCAGCGCCATCACGCTTCACATTATAAAAATGTTATTAATATAGCTCTATATTATATTTTTAAATAAAAATTATTCAGAAAAAAAATTAAAAATCTTTATATATATATATATACTAGCTGAAGTACCCGTGCTTCGCTACGCGTCATAAATAAATTAAAATGTGAAGGTGACAGTTAAACCAGGGGAAATGCGAAGTGCTGCGCAGAGGGAGATTAAGGAAGGAACATTTTGTCCAACTACACCGCTCAGCGTTGACCGTGTTTTATAGCACAGATTTAGGTTTTACTCGCTAACCGTTGGAGATACCTTTCGGATAGAAAATGTAATTTTAAACCTGGTATATGCCATCAAAAGTTTGCTATTTCTTAGCGTTCTCTCTTTATTTGAAATGGAAATATGAAAGTTTGAAATCAAAGGGTGTAGTGACGTCACTAAAATGGTCGTCATTTTTAAATAGTGCAAAGTATTGAAATCAAAAGTAACCTATATGTTAACCAGATAAATCAGCTACTTCCATGTAAAATTCATGTAACTCGGACCAGTGGTACTTGCGTGATTGAGCAATACACAGACACACACCATCTCATTTTTAGCCTCGCTTCGCTCGCGTCATAGTCGTGTCATATTGTTATTCAATGAAATGCAGGTTTAACCCCGTTAACACCCCTTTAGAACCTCAATATCCAAATATCCCGCCTTAGTAGACGTTTTCGACACACAATAAACATATCCACAAAATATCATTCTTCTAACTTTAATAGTTTTGGTAGGTCGATGAGAGTGAACATCCAAAAATCCTTCCTTAGTAGACGTTTTTCTTCCAGAATTTCACCCCTCCCCATACACCCCTTAAATTGGATTTGAAAAAACGGTCGAACACCTATTTATTTAATTTGTGTATTTATTTATTTATTTATTTATTTATTTATTTTTAAGCTGATTGATTTCCTCCGAGTTTCAAACTCCTCGCCCAGTTCGTTTAAGAGATACATGCTCCGTTAGGAATCGTTCAACCCCCCACCTTTCATCCCTTTCACCTCATAATATACACTACATCGAAAACCATTAGACATGTGTCAGCTTATTTTTAATGATTAGTGTATATGCCAAGTATCACATCCCCAAATGAAACCACTCGTGAGATATTGTTATTCAATGAAATGCACGTTTATCCCCTTAACACCTCTTTAGAACCTGAATATCCAAAACTCTTTCCTTAGTGGACGTTTTCGACATACAACGAACATATACCCAAAATGTCATGTTTCTAACTTCAATAATTTTGGCTGGGCGATGATGAATGAGTGAGTCAGTCAGGACACTTTCCTTCATTTATTTTTGATAATTTCACCCCTCCCCATGAACCCCTTAAATTGGATTTATGAAACAAACGGTCGAACACCTATTTACTTATTTAAAGCTATTTTCCCCCTAAGTTTGATGAGTGAGTAAGAGAGTCAATCAGTTAAGACACTTTCTTTCCTGGTTTTTCCCCCATAATTTCATCCCTCTCCAAGGGATCCAATTGTATTTATGAAAAAACGGTCAAACACCTATTTAAGTTTACATGTATTTTAAGCTGTGTTTTCCCGCCAAATTTCAAACTTCTCGCCTATGTCGTTTCAGTGATACACGCTCCGCTAAGAATCCCTCAACCCCCAATTTTCACCCCTTTCACCTCATAATATACAACACATCGATAAACCCTTAGACATATGTCTGATTATTTTTAATGATTAGTTTATATACCGAATATCACATCCCCAAAGAAACAACTCATGATATATCGTTATTCAATGAAATGCACGTTTACCCCCTTATCACCTCTTTAAAACCCGAATAAACAAAAATCATTCCTTAGTTGACGTTTTCGACATACAGCGAAAATATTCCCAAAATTTCATGTTTCCAACTTTAATAGTTTTCGCTGGGCGTGATGAGTGAGTGAGTCAGACAGGACATTTTCTTTCAATTATTTTTAACAGAATTTCACCCCTCCCCATGGTCCCCTTAAATTGGATTGATGATAAAACGCTTGAACACCTATTAACTCATTTTTAAGCTGTCTTTTTTTCCCTGAGTTTGATGAGTGAGTGAGTTAGTCAGTCAGTTAGGACACTTTCTCTCCTTTTCCCCCCAGAATTTCACCCCACTCCATTGGCCCCTTAAATTAATTTATGAAAAAACGGTCAAACACCGATTTACTTACTTTTTAAACTGTTTTTTTCCCGCTGAGTTTCAAATTTCTCGCCTATGTCATTTAAGAGATAGGCCTACACGCTCCGTTAGGAATCCTTCAACCCCCACTTTTAACTCCATTCACCTCATAATAATACACCACATCGAAAAAACCTTTGACACATGTCTGTTTATTAGCCTATTTTCAATTTTGAAAAAATAGGCTTATGAGATCACCTTTTGTCCGTGTGTGTGAGTGCGCGTGTGTGTGTGTGTGTGAGAGGTGTGTGTGTGTGTGTCCCTAATAAATTATAAACCGCTGGAGCGATTTCAATGAAACTCGGTAAGTTGATAGCACTATTCCGGATGACCCCGACCGTGCCCTTCAAATTTTGTTACGTCTGACCAATCCAACATGGCGGCTGTGCGAAATATTTCACCAGCATTCAATATCTCCGAAACTATTCCCGATAACACCCTGGAATTTTGTACGGTGATAAAGGGAACTACTAGAAGTTCACCTATGTGACTTTTGAAAAACTGGTAACTACAAAACCAACATGGCGGCCACGCGAATTTTCGACTTTTTAATAGACGTTTCTCGCGATTTAACCAACCAAACGCATTAAAACTTGGTACAGTATATGTTTATACACATTGTATTATACCGAAATCTGACTTCGTGGAATTGTTTACATAACCACAAGATGGCGGATGAGCGAAATATTTCACCGGCATTCTATATCTCTGAAACTATTAGCGGTATCACCCTGAAATTTTGTATGGAGATAAAGGGCACTACTGGACGTTCATCCACAAGACTTTCAAAAACCGGTTAACTACAAAACGAACATGGCGGCCAAGCGAATTTGAAAATTTTAAATAGACCTTTCTCGCGATTTAATGATCCAAACGCAATGAAATCCGGTACAGGAAATGTTCATACACATTGTAATGCACTGGTATCTAATTTAGTTCAATTGTTTACATAACCTCAAGATGGCGGCTGTTCGAATTTTAAAATTAAGTTTTTATTTCTTGTGTCGTAATCATGCGATCGAAGTGAAAGTTTGAATAATGAACCTACGCAATAATTTCCCTTTAATGGTACAAGACTCTATGGCCTATACATTTAACAATCCAACATGGCGACCATCCGAAATATTTAGACGGCTCTGAATATCGACAAATCTATGATAGCAATCAAACTGAATTTGTTTTATGTTCATAGGGTCTAAGAAGTTCACCTATAAGACTTTAAATAACCTGGTGATCACAAATCCAACATGGCGGCGACGCGGAGTATAAATATTCACATGGACGTTTCTCGCAATTTAACCATTCGAGTGCAGTTAAACTTGGTACAGTAAGTCCTTATACTAATGTTAATCCACTGTCATCTAATTTATATCAATTGTTTCCATAACCACAATATGGTAGCTGTGCGAAATTTTAAAATCTCCTTGTTACGTCTTATGTCCTAATGATGCGATTGAAGTTTGAATGCTACACGTACACAATAATCTTCATGTAACAGTACATAACTCTAGGACCTACATATATAAAATCCAACATGGCGACCATCCGAAATATTTAGTCGGTTCTCAATATTTATGAATCTATTACAGCAATCAAACTGAAATTTAGTATGTTGATAATGGCAGTTAACATAAGTAGGATATATGAAAATAGGCTGTGTAGTTCTTCACGGAACTACTTGTTTTTAATGATTAGTTTATATGCCGAGTATCACATCCACAAATGAAACCACTCGTGAGATATTGTTATTCAATGAAAAGCAGGTTTAACCCCCTTAAGATCCCTTTAGAACCTGAATATCCAAAAAACCTCCCTTAGTGTACGGTTTTGACATACAAAGAACATATCCCCGAAATGCCATGTTTCCAACTACAATATTTTTGGTTGGGCGATGATGAGTGAGTGAATGCGTCAGAACATTTTCTTTCATTTTTTTCTTCAGAATTTCACCCCTCCCGATGAACCCCTTCAATTTGATTGATCACAAAAAACTGTCGAAAAGCTATTTACTTACTTTAAAGCAGTTTTCCCCCCTGAGTTTGATGAGTGAGTCAGTCAGTCAATCAGTTAAGACACTTTCTTTCCTGTTCCCTCCCCCACCCCCAGCATTTCACCCCTCCCCATGGGCCCCTTAAATTGGATTTATGAAGGACAGTCAAACACATATTTACTTATTTTTTATGCTGTTTTTCCGCTGAGTTTCAAACTCCTCGCCTATGTCGTTTAAGAGATACACACTCCATTAGAAATCTTTCAATCCCAATTTTCACCCCTTTCACCTCATAATATACACCACATCGAAAAAACCCTCAGACACGTGTCTTCTTACTTTTTAATGAGTTTATATGCCGTGTATCACATCCCCCAATGAAACCAATCGGGAGATATTGTTATTCAATGAAATGCAGGTATAACCCCCTTAAGACCACTTTAGAACCTGAATATCCGAAAATCCTCCCTTAGTAGACGATTTTGACATACAATGAACATATCCCCAAACTGTCATGTTTCTAACTTCAATAGTTTTGGCTGGGCGATGTTCAGTGAGTGAGTGAGTGAGTGAGTCAGGACATTTTCTTTCAATTTTCTTTTTTCAGAATTTCACCCCTCCCCATGAACCCCTTAAATTTGATTTATGAACAAAACTGTCGAACAGCTATTTACCTACCTTAAAGCAGTTTCCCCCCTGTGTTTGATGAGTGAGTCAGTCAGTCAATCAGTTAGGACACTTTCTTTCCTGTCCTCCCCCCCCCCCCAGAATTTCACCCCTCCCCATGAGCCCCTTAAATTGGATTTATGAAAAAACGGTCAAACATATATTTTCTTATTTTTATGCTGATCTTTTTCCGCTGAGTTTCAAACTCCTCGCCTATGTCGTTTAGGAGATACACGCTCCATTAGGAATATTTCAACCCCCACTTTTCACCCCTTTCTCCTCATAATATACACAACCTCGAAAAACCCTCAGACACATGTCTTCTTATTTTTACTGGTGAGTTTATATGCCGACTATCACATTCCCCAATGAAACCAATCGGGAGATATTGCTATTCAATGAAATGCAAGTCTACCCCCTTAAAACCCCTTTAAAACCTGAATATCCAAAAATCCTTTCTTACTGGGCGTTTGCGGCCCGTGAGGAAGCTGCATACCAAATTTCATTCCAATCCGTTCGGTGGTTTCTGAGATTTCGTGATGAATGAATGAGTGAGTGAGTGGTATTTGACAAATATGTAGTAGATAGTGTCAAATCTGTGTTATGCTATACTCGGTTGACAGTGCTGTGTGAGCAGTTGAGTAACTAACGGGATTTCAAGTAAAGATCCTCATTTTCTATACCGATAGTGCAGAGCGCAACTGGCATCCAGTCGGCCGTGTCTCGACTTGAGCTATGTTGCCGTGGAAACTATCTGCCTTGCCATTACTTCATGAGTATATTTTATGATTTGATTAACCTTTGCTTGAGTGCAAAAGGGCCGAAATCAGAAGAATGAGAAAGACTATCGAAAATTCATGTAGCCAGCGGTTCTTTCTGGGTCCTAAACTATGTGTATGCAAAACTTGTTTGAGATTGGTGGAACGGTGTAGATTTTTATACGGAACAGACCCACCCACATACAGACTTTCACTTTTATACATAACATTGTTGTGATAAAGAGTTGAAGAATAAAAAACGAAATACAAGTGCATTAATAATTAAATATGAAGTATTTTCAGTAATTTATTGTAAATAAAACAAGCATTGGGCACTTTCCCGACAGTAGATATAGGCTACATAGTGAAATGAATATCCACAGCCTGCTTCCAGTCTCCGACTGGGTCAGGAATGGAATGAATGAAGCCCCCATCTAGCGGCGAGGATATGGACTGTGCCGGCTGCCGAGACCTGACGCACTCCTCTGGGGCAATGATTAAATGAATGACAGATGAAATGAAATGATAGTGGAGAGTGTTGCTGGAATGAAATTTTGACAGGGAAAACCGGAGTACCCGGAGAAAAACCTGTCTGCCTCCGTTTTGTCCAGCACAGATCTCACATGGAGTGACCGGGATTTGAACCACGGACCCAGCGGTGAGAGGCCGGCGTGCTGCCACGGAGGCTTCAGGCTACATAGTATGTTTCTTAAAACATATAGGACTGTGGGTACACCAAAATGTCTAAATATTTGAAATGTTGGGAACCACTGATATAATTCCTCCCCAAATTAAAACTGGACAGAACATGGGCAATTTTGTAGATAATACAAAATTTAGTTATTCTTTTTTAGTCGATTTACCCTCAGCGTGGGAACTCACCACTACCGCCTCTACGGGAACATCTTGTCGGGGTGGATACAACTGGGGAGGTGTGATCAGCATTTCGCCCAGGCGGCCTCACCTGCAAAGCGAACAGGGGCCTCATGACAGATGGGAAGGAGGGGAAGATTAGGATGGATAGGCTAGGAAGAGGGAAGGAGGCGGTTGTGACCTTACAGTAGGGACCATCCCGGCATTTGCCCGAAGACGAAGTGGGAAACCACGGAAAACCACTTCGAGGATGGCTGAGGTGGGAATCGAAACCCCTCTAATCATTCGGACCACCCGTGGCTGAGTAGACCCCATTCCAGTCCTCATTCCACTTTTCAAATTTCGTGGCAAAGCCGGGAATCGATTCCAGGACCTCCGGGGTGGCAGATTTCCATACTGACCGCTATGCTATGGAGGCGACAATATTTTCTTTACACGGTGAAATATACCTCCGCCTTCCAGCGTGCCGAGAGGGAGTTTCATCAAGGGACACCTGTATGTAAGGGGGAAATCCATAAAATTATGCAACCGGAATTAAACGACAGGGGAAATTACCGGTTTGAGAATAGAATTTTAAAAAGGTTGAAGAATAAAACTGGTCATAAACAAAATCAAACAACTGTTCTCAAGATGGGATTGAATTCATCGTTGAAAGATATAAAAAGATTGAGTCATATAAATACTGGAGTCGCTGTGATATCCTGGAGAAGAGACGCCGTTAATATTTAATGCTCCCCAAGGATGAAGTACCGAACTTTTTTTGTTATAAAATGAGTGGAATTCAGTTATTTTTATTTTTAAATGTCAGCTTTGGAAATAAAAATGTTATCTGACGAGGACACGTGATTTTATGAGCCTCAGTGTGTTTAAATACAGCAGATTCTTTCGCCCAGGCAGGGTGTACCAATGTCTCCCCATTAGCCAAATTAAATCGGACAGAGCTGTGAAAATTGGAAGTCAGAGTTTGGAAATTGTGGACACGTTCAAATACCTAGGAAGTGAATTGATGCAAACTGGTAGGTTGGACATGGAGATTGGCAGGAGGGTACAGCAGAGCAATGCATTCTATCAAAGTGTAAGAAAACTTGTTTGGGATAAGGAAGTACCGAGGAAAAGCAAGGAGGTAATGTATAAAATGTACTATGTACCCATATTAACTTATGCAGCTGAGACTTGGACCCTGACGAGCAGGCAAGAGAGTAGAATCCAAGCCAGTGAAGTATGATAGGTAAGACAAGGAAAGACAGAGTGAGGAATGAAGATGTTAGGAAGGAAGTTGGGATGGGAAAACTAAATGAGAGAATTGAGAAGAATAAACTAAGGTGGTTTGGACATGTAAAGAGGATGGAGGAAAATAGAATACCAAGACAGATGCTGGAGGCCAAGTGCAAGGATAAGAGAGCAAGGGGAAGACCTAGAACAAGGTGGATCTATTCAGTGAAGAACAGCGTGAGAAAAAGGAATCTGGACTGGGAAAAGATCGTGGAAGAAGAATTGTGGAAGGAAAGAGGAAAGTGGAGAAGTGCCATAAATACCCCGACCCGGCAGGAGCTGGATAAGGGGAAATGATGATGATGATGATGATGATGAGAGCTGACAGGCATTAAGACAAAAATTGTCATTTTTAAGAATTAGTATTCTGAAGTATTGACCCAAGGGTCTTGGAACGGCGGAGGAAGGAATTAAGTCAGCCTTCTGTTTAAGCTACACACGAAACATATTCATTTTACCAGCAGGAGAAAAAGCACGGATGCTCACTGACAAGGCAATTAGTTTTGAGGGTTTAAACCAGAAACCACTGCTACATGTAGTGCGTTCAGAGGAGAAAAGCATTAGGTCAATGACTTGCTGCCTTTCAGCGCCTTATTCCATACTTAATGTTGGCCGCACTGCAAGATTCCCGCGTGTTACAGTGCTATTGTAAATTACATGTTTATATGGTCTTATGTTCCAAATCCATTTTAAAATAAAATAACATGTAAAATATGTATTGGTTGGTTGGTTGGTTCTTAAGTTTAGGGGCTGCGACAACGCGGTGTGTGTAGAATCTGTCTGATAACCGGTTTTTATTTGTTATGACTGTATTAGTGTGTGTTATCTGTTTTTTAATTTAGTACAGACTGCAACGTAGAATTTTTCAAATAGTTCCTACTTTTGCCGCCAAGCGCCACCGTCAACGACTTCTAGGCCAAGTTCAGAACTTAGCTACTAGACGCCACCGCAGTCGGCTCTTAGCAACGAACATAGAAACCTAAGAGCGTTGTTTACATTCTTAACCTATCCAATTTAGCTTCACACAGGTGTAATTAGTGGAAGGCATACTGAGGAATTTTAACGCTCTTAAAAAATCCGACGGCTTCGGTCGGGTTTGAACCCGTGATTTTGGGGATAGAAGCTCAGCATGCTACCGACTACGCCACTGAAGCCACGAAATATTCATTCTCGATGGCTTCATGCCGCACCAAACTGACCACGGAGCTGAAAGGCATTAAGTCACGTTTCCAAAATTGATTTGAAAAATATGATTATTATATTAAAATTAATATTCCGTCAACACAAATATAACCTGAATAGTTGCTTCACTACATGGCTGACTAATATAGTGTGTTTGTTAAGTTCTGTTCTATCAATGACGTGTCAACTGTCTCCTGAAAAGTACTGTAAACTGTGTTAATACTTTTCCGCTCCGACCGATTTAATTGGTATGTCTGGGTGAAATCCGACAGACATGGCATTGATAAAAAATTACAGTCAGTCTGAGAGACTAGACGTTATATCATTTCAAATGACACATGCTACAAATGCTACACATGTTAGAAAGGCTTCGCTCGAAGCCCCAGTAGTCATTCAACAGACTCCATTACCCATTAATTTAGGCTTCCC
Organism: Meconema thalassinum; assembly: GCA_946902985.2. Classification (NCBI taxonomy): domain Eukaryota; kingdom Metazoa; phylum Arthropoda; class Insecta; order Orthoptera; family Tettigoniidae; genus Meconema; species Meconema thalassinum. Next base: position 102,548,587 of record OX336397.1, on the reverse strand, counting down.
GCGCGGGCACCTCTTTAATGGTCACCCTGTATTTGAGTCTGACATCTTTTACAATCTAAGGATTCATCAAGGTTATACCATCGGAGAACCTGGATAGCGACCATCGATTACTGGTAATGAACCTGAGAGGGAGTAAGGAGAAGAAAGGGACTGAGAACCAGGAAAGACGTATAAGGATATGGAAACTGAAAGAAGGGGATAGAAGGGTCGAGTACCTCAAAATGGTAAAGGAAGGAATTCCAACAGATGAAGAAAGAGGGGTGGAAGAGGAATGGGCTAGATTTAAGAAGACACTAGTGGGTGCAGCAGAAGCAGTATGTGGGAGGACAAGTAGTAAGAAGAGGTGGAAGGAAACACCATGGTGGAATGAGAAGACAAAAGATATAGTAAGGGAAAAGAATAGAGCCTTTAGGAGGTGGTATCAAAATAGGACGGTAGAGACAAGGGAAGAGTACCAGGAAAGAAAGAAGGAGGCGAAGTGAGTGGTGGCTGAGGAGAGAAGGAAGTGGATGGAAGAGTGGACAAAGATGATGGAGGAGGATAGTGAAGGTACAAAAAAGGTCCTGTATGGGATGGTAAAAAATAAGAGGCGGAAGGATCCTACGGATTATGTTAGAATGGTGAACAAAAGGGGACAAGAGATAGAAAATAGGGAAGAACTGAAGAAAATGTGGAAAGAATATTTTGAAGAACTTCTGAACCCAAATGGAAAAGATGGTGAGGAGGAAGAAATCGGGGAAGAGGAAGATGAACTGCAAACAGAAAAGGACTTAACATGGAAAGAAGTGGAAGATGCAGTGAACAAGATGAAAGGAGGGAAGGCACCGGGTGTGGATGAGTTGAGTGTGGAGATGGTGAGAGCAGCAGGAGAGGTGGGGATACAGTGGCTGTACCGAGTGATGAGGACAGCATGGAAGGAAAGGAAGACCCCAGAGGACTGGAAAAAAGGAATCATTGTCCCGATCTTCAAGAAAGGTAGTAGAACAGATTGCAGAAACTATCGGGGAATAACACTGATGAGTCATTGTGCAAAGATCTTCGAGAAAGTTTTGGAAAAGAGAATTAGGACAAGGATAGAAGGAGGGATGAGGGAAGAACAACATGGCTTCAGAGCAGGAAGGTCCGCAGTGGATTTGATTTTTGCTGTAAGGCAGTTACAAGAACAGCACTATGAGTATGGAACAGATCTACTGATGGCCTTCCTGGACATTGAGAAAGCATATGACAGTGTATGCAGAAACAAAGTATGGAAGTCCCTGGAGGATAGAGGAGTAGAGAAATGGACTATAAAGAGGATAAAGGAGATGTACAAGGGAAGCGTGAGCTGTGTGAAAGTGGGAGGAGAGAGATCTGACTGGTTGGAACAAAGAAACGGCCTGAAACAAGGAAGTGCACTGTCACCGTTACTTTTCATTGTGGTGATGGATGACATAATGACCCGAGTGGCACAAGTAATTGGGGACGGAAAGATGAAAGCAATGGTGTTTGCAGATGATTTGATGATTTGGGGAAACAAGGAGGAGGAGGTACAGGAACAGTTGGACGTGTGGGAAGGAATAATACAAGGATATGGGATGAAATTTAGCATAAATAAGAGTGAGATGGTGATCACAACAAGGAAGAAGGAAAGAACCACAACGGGAATAACAATTGGTGGGGAACAGCTGAAGAAAGTGGAGAGTTTTAAGTATCTGGGAAGCCTGATACAAGATAATGGAAGATACGATAGAGAAATAAATGAGCGGGGGAGGCAGGCAGAAGCATTTCGGAGGAGTGCGAGAAGCATGTTATGGAGCAAGGATGTCCCTCAGAACAGCAAAAAGATCATATATCGGACGTACTATGTCCCTATCCTGACGTATGCCTCGGAGACCTGGGTAATGAAAGGAAGGGAGAAGAGCAAAATACAGGCCAGTGAGATGAGGTTCTTGAGAAGCAGTATTGAAGCTACAAAGATTGACAGAATAAGAAATGAGAGGACCAGAGAATTAATGAAGGAGGAACCATTACTGGATGGTATAGAGAAATCTAGACTTAGATGGTATGGACATGTAAAACGAATGGAGGAGAAGAGGATACCCAGGAGAGTACATGAGACGAAGTGGGAAGGAAAGATACCGAGGGGAAGACCGAGAGACAGGTGGCTGAAGGGGGTGGAAGAAAGCGTGAAGAAGAGAGGAGAAGACTGGACAAGGGTGGAGGCTGAGAGATGGTGGGAAGACAGAAGACGTTGGAGAGGCTTGTGTTCCAAACAGACCCGGCCAGTGGCTGGAAACTGTGCAAGATGATGATGATGATCTTTTACAACTCTTTAAGAGTCACCCATTATTTGAATCTGCTATCTTGCAATCCTCTTGAAGGGTCACTCTGTATTTGAATTGAATCTAACATACTGTACACCTCGTTAAGTGTCACCCTATAATTTGCTCTGACATCCTGCACACCTCTTTAGGAGGCATCCTGTATTCTTATCTGGCATCTTGTATATCTCTTTAGAAGTCACCCTGTATTCTTGTGTGACATCTTGTACACCTCTTTAAGAGTCACCTTGTATTCTTATCTGACATCTTGTGCACCTCTTTAGGAGTCACCCTGTATTATTCTCTGCCATCTTGTACACCTCTTTAAGAGACACCTTGTATTCTTATCTGGCGTCTTGTATATCTCTTTAGGAGTCACCCTGTATTCTTATCTGGCATGTTGTACTGTATTTTGCTCTGACATCCTGCACACCTGGTATTCTTGTGTGACATCTTGAACACCACTTTAGGAGTCACCCTGTATTCTTGTCTGACATCTTGTGCACCTCTTTAGGAGTCACCCTGTATTCTTCTCTGCCATCTTGTACACCTCTTTAAGATTCACCTTGTATTCTTATCTGGCATCTTGTACACCTCTTTAGGAGTCACCCTGTATTCTTTTCGCTTCGCTCAAAGCCCCAGGTCGCTCGACGCCCCAGGACTCGTTCAACAGACTCCATTAACCATTAACTTCGGCTTCCCGCGTGGCTGCATGACGTCACGCACTCGCCGTCCTTTACCCATTACCTTAGGCTTCCCTCGTGGCTGCATGACGTCACTTCCGTCTCCGTAACGCAACCGTCTCCGTCCCGCATAACTTTAGACTCAAGCATAAAGACGAAGTCAACAAGGTCATTTGAAATGATAAAACTATTTCCAGTTGGTCAACATGAATGTGCCCAAATTTGTTTGGGTGGGGATTTACAATTATTCCCCAAGTGCCTGACATAAATACATCAATTATTTATGCATTTAACAAAATACTTCTCACAAAAATGGGGGTGTCCAATGAAAAGAACATGACTTAGATATAGTCCTTTCACTTTCGTCGTTAAAAAGTGGTGACTCAAATTTTAGGCAGTAGCACGCGCTGGCAATAACCATTGTTCGCTGCTGACCAATAGCATGCGCCCTCTGTCTCTCCACGTGAAGTCCAAAGCGCCGGCTCGCTTGTAATGTCTCCAGTGTTGCACAGTTACACACTATTTTGTCCAGTCTCACAGCTTGCATTCAGTGCCTACGGTGGAGTGTTGACAACACTGTGCCTCGAGCTAGGAAAGCCCTGGCTTCACGCAGATATGGAATGTATACAAGGCAACTCAGCGAGCCTGTCCTTAATGATGAATATAAGAGAACTATAACTCTAATAATATAATACTGTTGTGAAACCAGAGGCCTTATATGGATCTGAAACGCACAAATTAATGAATAAAGGCGAAATTAACAAAATCATGGTCATGGAAAGGAAAATAATTAGAAGTATACTTGGCCCTAGAAAAGTAGGAGCAGATTACAACAGACCTAGACCAAATGTTGAGATTTATGAGCATGTAGAAAACATGCTACATACCATGCGAAGAAGAAGATTATACTACTGTATTTTGGACATTTACAAATAATGAACGATGATAGACTGACAAAGAAAATTTTCAATAAAATTATGAAACTTAAGATACAGCCAGCTTGGTTTCAACAGACCATGAATGACCTTAAAGAGGCCAATATACAAATTGACGACATACCTAATAGACAACTCTTTCGGAACAAAATTAAAACAGTCACCTTCAAGGAGGAACTAGAGAGAAGCAGGAAACAGCCACACAACAATAAGGAGCTCCGGCGACAACAATCTGAAAGAATGAAGCAATTTTGGGTGACCAAGAAGAAATCATATAGCAAAACTTGATGTATTGATTTAACGTGCTCTATTAAGGGCTATTCGATTAAATAAATAAATAGATGGCATATTGGCTTTTACGGCCAGTGAATTAAAACTCAGCAATATTTCACCAAGGGCCCGCTGATGAACCAGCTTGGTGTCCTAGGTGAAACCCTACACAAGACACGGCGCAATCCTAAAAAAATGGCTGAGTTTTATAACTATAACGTTTTGTGACAATATGTCAGGAAAGTAACGATTACTATTCCAATAGTCCACCTCGTTGCATATTGACAAGCATTCTTGACTGTCACTGCGGAAGGCCGGCTCTGCCAAGAATTTGTTTCTGGTCTGAGGGCTGGAACGGGGTACACTCAGCCTCGAGATGACAAACTGTGAAAGGCGAATTTGATTTCCACCCCACCCATCTAGGAAGTGTTTTTTCCGTGGTTTCCCACCTCTAGTCCAGACAAATGCCGAGATGGCACCTAACTTAACTTACAAACATCACAGTCACACAGGTTATCAGACAAATTCTACACACATACAAGTACCCGGGGCTACATCACCACGATGTCGCAAAGCCCCTAATGAATCAACAACAATTGCAACAACAATTTTAATACTTATAATTTATTTCGGAAAATAAAGTTGTAAACCATTCACGTCTCTTCAGCAGCCCCCATACCTCACGGGCTCACGACTGCAGGGACGTAGTTTGGCGACCACGAGACCCCAGCTGAGTCCAGCATTGCTTTCACTTACGTCTGCCGGGATCTTCTCTCGGTCTTCTTTCCTATCGACCTTCCTTTCTCAACTTTTGTTGTCTTCCGACCCCGACGATATTGGAGCATCCGATGCCTAGGGTGTCTTTCATTTGCTCGCCTTAATTGTCCCTTGTCGCAACTTTCCGCGTTCCTTCTTTGAGGGGTCAGATCTCTTCATTTTATTTTTAGCCTATTTTCAATTTTGAAAAAATAGGCTTATGAGATCACCTTTTGTCCGTGTGTGTGTGCGTGTGTGTGTGTGTGTGTGTGTGTGATTCGTGTGTGTGTCCCCCCCTAATAAAATCTAAACGGCTGGAGCGATTTCAATGAAACTCGGTATGTTCATAGCACTATTTCCGGCGACCTCGACCGTGCCCTTCAAATTCTGTTACGTCTCACCAATGCAAAATGGCGGCTGTGCGAAATATTTCACTAGCATTCAATATCTCCGAAACTATTACCGATATTGCCCTGAAATTGTGTACGGTGATAAAGGGTACTACTAGAAGTTCACCTATGAGACTTTAAAAAACCTGGTGACTACAAAACCAACATGGCGGTCAAGCGAAGTTGAGACTTTTAAAAAGACTTTTCTCGCAATTTAACTATCCACACGTAATGAAACTTTGTACAGCAAATGTTTATACACATTGTAATGCACTGGAGTCTAATTTAGTTCAATTGTTTACATAACTTCAAAATGGCGGCTGTGCGAAATATTTCACTGACATTCTATATCTCCGAAACTATTACAGATATCACCCTGCAATTTAGTACGGTGATAAAGGGTACTGATACAAGATTACCTATGTATATTTCATAAACTTGTAAAGTAGAGAACGAACATGGCGACCAAGCGAAGTTGAGACTTTTAAATAGACCTTTCTCACGATTTAACCATCCAAACGTAATGAAACTAGGTACAGCAAGTGTTTATACACATAGTAATGCAATGGAGTCTAATTTAGTTCAATTGTTTACATAACCTCAAAATGGCGGCTGTGCGAAATATTTCACTGACATTCTATATCTCCGAAACTATTACAGATATTACCCTGCAATTTTGTACGGTGATAAAGGGTACTGATACAAGTTTACCTATGTATATTTCATAAACATGTAAAGTACAAAACGAACATGGCGACCAAGCGAATTTGAAATATTTTAATAGACTTTTCTCGTGATTTAACTCTCTGAGCGCAGTGAAATGTGGTACAGTAAATGATTTTGCAGATTGTAATGCACTGCCATCAAATTTAAATCAATTGTTTACATAACCTCAATATGGCGGCTGTGCGAAATTTTAAAATTAAGTTTTTATTTCTTGTGTCGTAATCATGCGATCGAAGTGAAAGTTTGAATAATGAACCTAGGCAATAATTGTCCTTGAATGGTACATAATTCTATGGCCTATATATATAACAATCCTAAATGGCGAGCTTCCGAAATATTTAGACGGTTCTCAATATCTATGAATCTTTTACAGCAACCAAGCTGATTTTTTTTATGTTCATAGAGACTATGAACATATGTTCACCTATAGGACTATCATTAACCTGGTGAGCACAAATCCAACATGGCGGCGACGCGAAGTATAAATATTTAAATGGACGATTCTCGCGAATTAACTATCCGAGTGCTGTGAAAAGTTGCACGTTAAATGCTTATACAAATGTTGATCCACTGGCATCTAATTTATTTCAATTGTTTGCATAATCACAAGATGGCTGCTGTGCGTAATTTTAAAATCTCGTTTTTACTTCTTGTGTTCTAATCATGCGATTGAAGTTTGAATACCACACGTACACAATAATCTTAATGTAATAGTACAAAAATAAAAATCCAACCTGGCGACAATCTGAAATATTTAGACGGTTCTCAATATCTACGAATCTGTTCAGCAATTAAACTGAAATTTTGTATGTTGATAGAGGCAATTAACATGAGCAGGATATGTGAAAATAGGCTGTATAATTCTTCACGGAACTACTTGTTCTTGTATCATCTGCATTGATTTTGATGTTCTTCTTTTTGCAACCCAGTCTCTTTATGTTCGTGTTCCATTTTCTGACCACTTTCTCAAGAGCAAAGTTGAATAATAATGTTGAGAGCCCATTCCCTTGTCACACTCACGTTCTTATTTCGAAGGGATCTGATAGTTCACTCATGAATTTAACTTTCGAAAACGTATTTGTGATGGTAGCGTTTATGATATTAGTTGTTTTGTTATCCAAACCCACTTCCTGCAGGACTGATAGAAGGAATTATCTATCGAATCATTATTATTATTAAAATTAATTAAATGAATTTAATATCGTCGGTATGTAGATAATTATTATTGAGAATCTAATTTCGCCAAATAACCGACAAATTAACTTTGTTTATCCAAACTTTATTATTAGCTACGTTTTATCAAGCTACAACACATATCACAGAGATGTTGTTTACAACCATGGTCAATTGCACTTGTACCAAACATAACCTAAAAAACATATACAGTCTCTTTGGCACGTTAGTCAATCTGGAGTCTAACAGACAAGTACTGGATTGTAAGTTCCGTGCAACCTTTCGGTGTCTGTCTGCGCGTTAACACAATTTGAACTGCTCTTAATGTACGACATTTCAGCTATCAATCGTTTATTTAAAGACATCTCCTTATCTACAATTTTCACACCATCCCAATAAAGTCAATTATGCTCAATTATTATTATTATTATTAGTGATTTAAGCCCACTAAGGAGCTCTTATGACGAGTGCCTCTGCGATGCTTTCTTTGTTCTCCAATATCTCCCCAGTTCAGCCAATAACTTGTCCTTGCTCTCCTGTGTGAGGGGTGGTCGGGTCTTAATCACTTTGCGTGGGGGGAACTAAGAGTTAACACTATCACAACATTTGGAACGGTCAGGAATATCACAGTCTAAAATGCCAGCGTTATTCAAGTCTTGTTTCACTTCATTAAGCCACAAGCCGCCAGTCTTGTAGCCATTAATCAAGTTGGAGATCTTCTTGGTGATTCTATCGTTCTCCATCCGGAAGAGGTGCCCGTAGAATTTCAGTCGTTTCCATCGCATGATAGTGGTGGCTGGTTCCAACTGACGGTATAGTTCGGTGTTTGCTTAAAATCGATAAGAGCCATCTGGGAACAATCTTGGTCCATGAATATTTCGAAGAATACGTCTCCAAATCATCCATGTTCCCTTTATTAATCATGAAGAGCGTGTGTGTGCGTTGTGTGTGTTTGAGTCTTCAGTCTTTTCACAGGGTTGATGCAGCCCTCCATGCCTTCCTGTCCTGAGCTAATCGTTTCATCTCTACATAGCTACCACACCCTACATCCGAGGCAATCTGTTTAACATACTCTAACCTTGGTCTACCCCTACAGTTCTATTCCTCGACCCTTCCTTCCAAAACTAAGCTTGCTATTCCTGGGTGCCTTAGTATGTGTCCTACTAACCTATCTCTTCTCTTCATTAGCAGTCGCCAGAAACATCTCTCCTTTCCCACTCGCCTTAATACCTCTTCGTTTGTAACACTATCTACCCATCTGATCTTCATCATTCTCCTGTAACACCACATTTCAAATGCTTCCATTCTCCTCTTTTCTGCTGCTCTAATAGTCCAAGTTTCACTTCCATAGAGCTCCACGCTCCAGACAAAGGCTTTAAAAATGACTTCCTAATACCTGCTGCAACTAAAAATTGTGATCAAATATCGGTTTTATAATGACAGATCTAAGCATTTTTTGAAATGTACTGTGCCCAACTCTAGGAATGGGTATTCCAAGATTCAGACACCTAGATATCAAGGGAAAGGCTACAGCCGCTTTTGAAAGTTGAGATATTTGAATATCGCGCTACATTGCTTCTCGAAGCAATTGGAAAGAATTTACCGATACTTGCATGTCAAGTGACGTAGCGAGTAATAGCAGAGGTCGAGGCTATTTATTGATTAAATAGTTAACCATGGAGTAGAGACTTGAGACTGGGATCAGATTACTGGCACGGCCAAATGAAAGAGAATGCACTTAGTATCAAGTAAATCGGACCAGGGATACCAGAGATATGAGGATTTCCAGATATCAGCTGATGACGCGTGACCCTGGCAGTTTTGAATAAAAGCCGGCCGGCCGAGGCATCGATAGCTCACTTCAACACAAGCACTTGCAGAGCAAGTTGCTGCTACGCTGAGCCAAGGCACATGGTTGCCGGATCTACGCAGAAGTAATTTTCAAAGTTGTGATAGTCACAAAAAGTGCTGCGCTACGAAGTGGAACTTAGTAAGTTTCCGGCGAGGAGAAACACTGAGGTGATTGAATTTTTTTTTCTACAGACACTGGTAGAAATATTTTTATTTCTACATGGACACATGCTAGACTTTGTATAGAATTAGTACTTTGTCACAGTCCAGTAATAACCTAATACTTGGATGTTTAAGTCCATTTCAGTCAGTTTTCATATTGGTAACTTGTTAACCACTTCGATCTATCAGCACACTGAAGACCAGTCTATCACGGTGGTGTCCATTAGTCTACGCAAGGGAAACTACAGGTTGCTTAGCGCATGGTAGATGGCGTGAAGCCATGCCCAGGGAACGATCTTCAGAACAGCCGTTGATTGGTTAGACTGTCAGTGTCTTCTTGTATTGATAAGATTACCGTGAGTTATGTTCAACTGACATATCTAAGAATAGATCACTTAGATCTGACCCCATTTAAACAAACTGTTATGGCTTTGATAGAAGCCCATATTAAAATGGAACAACAGTTAATTCAAACGTCAAGAGATACTACCACTATGTCTTACTAGACGGATTGTGGGTATATAATGGCGGCCGATACAAGGATTATACGTGCTTGTCCGATAGGGCATGCCTCTGGATAAATCTGGTACAGACCAGGTTCACTACGCTTCAAGACCATCAAGAAATGTAAGCCACATTTGAATTATATTATGCCTAGCTAATTGGAACAAACTATTTTTCTGCAGATGACCAACACATTTATTTATTTTTCTTCGTATTTAAATCTTGCAATGATTTACGCAAGACATATTAGAGTTATTCTGAGTATTTTCAGCACTCAGAACAGTTTAGGATCGATGACCGAGCATTTCGAGCATTTATTTGAATATTTCATATTTTTGGGAAATCACGGTAATCAGCCGATGTAACTGTAAAAGTTAATAATTATTTTTGTTGAGGAATGGATATTTTTTCCATATTGGAAGGTTCGAACATGTGGATTCTCACATAATGAGATGATAATTAAATATATTTAAAATAATATAACTAATAATAATAATAATAATCCACTAATAATAATAATAATAATTTTCATAATTTTTCTAAATAATTCTGGGATATTATATTTTATAATAATCATATGTATTGAGAGAGAGCCTATGAAGTAGTTTAATCATTTCTAGTTTGGAACAGGAGATTTTCCGAAGGAGAGTGGTTAGCGCAAGCCCGCATTCAACCAACATTTCAGTTCTGGTTGAACAGTTAATATTTGCAATGAGCAAAGTATATTTTTCAGATAACACGGAGAGGCATGAAACGGGAAGCAATTGATAATTGTATCAAATAGGATATTTTTGTATTTATATAAAATCATGACGTAAATACACTCGAAAGTGAAATAAAGATTTTCATAAGTATGGTAAATTCACGGGTTGAACTGAATGGTAAAATAAAATAAACTTGTAAGTTTATTAATCTTCCAGTGTTGATAACAAGCAGAGGCTTGATTTATTGTATAAATTTTGGGAACAAAATTTATGTGTGTGGAGTGGTTGAAATGCCATTCCCAGGTGCGCATGTTTAAGTCGCAGGAATGAAGAGGTTTTTTCGAGCATCAATCAAATAGCAGGTTCGATGGCTCAGGTTTATAGGAGTATTGGAACTACACATTTCGTCGTATGAATGACCCGAAGGTTATTTCTTAGAAACCATCAGTTCTTATTTCAACCTGGTTTACGGATTCCATTTAGACTTTGATTTTGCTAGAACTCGGATTTGTCATGATAGTAGTTTATTCTTCTTCAGAGGAAGACCTTTGCCGTTGTTGTTGTAATATTGTGTTCTTGCACAAATAATAGAATGGGCCACTGCCAATTTAAAAATAATTCTTTAACCACGAATAATTTGAAGGATATTTTAAATCCTAGTGCCATGAACTAAATGAATTTCTTATGAAGCTACAATTCTTATTTCCGCATTCTGTCGAAGAATTGCAAGTTGTGAAAGTTGCCAAAAATGGCCATGAATATAAATATTTTTTATAATAATGATTCCAAGTGGAAAATCAAATAGTTGAATGGTTCAACCATTTATTGATCAAGTTGATGATTCAGAAATCATATATTTTGTTAAGAACTTGAAGTTCATAATCGAGTCACTTCTCGAAATGTTTAATGTCAGAAGAACAATTAATTTTTGTTGTGCTTCGCACAGTTCTCCGATGCTATGCTGAAGGTCAAATACTTTTCAGATGTTATTAATATGTGTAAATAATTTGTGTTGCTTCAATGATGATAATATTTTTCGACAATATATATTTTTTGAAACTGGAAAAATAAGTGAAAGTTAAAAATTCTATGAACATTTATTCTACGAGTGTTAATATTATGTAAAAATTCAAACAGTGAACTACGATATTTCCAGTAGAGACAATTAAATTTGAACTGGATTTAATCATAAATAATTTTGGAACACAGTCTACAGGACTAATAATCAGACTTGTGTCTCCAAAAATAATTGTCAAATGTGTTTGGAAAATTTCTGTATATTGTGTAAATAGGAATGTGGATCGCCACACGTGAGTGATGCTGCTTTGAGCATTTTTGCAGTCAATTTTAAATTTAAAATAAAATGAGATAATTTTACAGGATGTGTTATACACAATTGAATCTCCTTCTATCCTTATTGTTGCATTGAGCCAAAAATCAGTAAAGCATTTTTTTTCATTTGATGTCGTTTTTGCGATTTGCTTTAAACCATCTGGCGCCCCGGGATATTTTGACTCTCGTGCTGACTGATTATTGGTAAAATGCATATGTGGTCGTGTGGACTCCGGTCTAAACGGGCACAGTACCTCTTGTTGTAGTGGTTACGTGATAGATAATAGACTGCATTGAGTATAGTGCACCTCTCCCAGATTGAAGTGCCTATTTGAAATCAATGAAGGAGATTATTACGTACGTCTTTGCCCTTGATTTCTGGTTGGTTGGTTCTTTAGTTTAGGGGCTGCGACAACGCAGTCATGTAGCCCCGTGTACTTTGGGTGTGTGTAGAATTTGTCTCATAACCGGAGTTAATTGTGATGAAAGTATTAGTGTGTGTTATTTGTTTTTAATTCAGGTAATACTATAATAATATCGTATGGCCTCGGTGCCGGGTGCAAGCTTTGTAATTTGACACCCAGAGGGTAGCTTGCATGTCGAATTTCGTTGTTCCTTGAATCACTATGCAAGTCAAGGAGGTTAGATATATAAGCTCCTTGAACGCTATAGCGCTTTCTTGTTGAGAAATGAGGAACTTTGTGTTGGCGAAACTCCCGAGATTAATTTTGCCTTTATGAACACGGCATATTGAATTCAAATGGGTTCTTTGGCAAGCCAACATCGTATGACATGCGTGTCGTATTTTTGGCGCCTTTCAAAAATCACTTACCACGCCCAGGAGCGAACCTGCAATCTTGGGGTTAGTAGATCGACACACTATCCACTCACCCATCGTGGCAAGCTTTTAATTCAAGTAAAGACTGCAGACAATAATTTCAAGTAGTTCCTACATTCGCTACCAAATGCTACCGTCCACGACACCTAGCTGTGAACTTCACTTCTACTAGACGCGATCGCAACCAGCGCCCGGTGACGAACGTTGGAACTTAAGAGCATTAATCAAACCTAAAGTACAAATTTTGTCTTCACACAAGTGTAATTAGTGGAAGGTTCTTTTTCATGCCATAAAGCTATGACATCTGACCGCCGCCTTTACTTCCCCTCCAAAGGAAGGTATACTGAGGAATTTTTAACGCTCTTAAAAAATCCGATGACTTCGGTCGGCTATGAACCCGCGACCTTGGGCATGCTACCAACTACGCCACCGAAGCCACCTTGATTGTAGGTACTGCTCGATTCTAAGCTGCGTGAACCTGAGAGGAATATGCATCGCGGACTATGAGTAGTGGTGTTGACGAGTGATGAGGTTTCTCGGTCCGTGCATAGTACAGAACCAAATACATTGGTCGGTGACTCACTCAGTCATTACTAACACCACAGTGGTTTGAGCAACGGCTGAATGTTAGCAGTATTGGAATAGAAAGGAATACCATATATCACTGTGGGCTGTTGACAGATTCTTCTCTTCACGCCCGACCCTTCCCTGCTCTTTCTCCTCACCCCGCAAGTTCATAGAGCTTCGACTCGAGCAGTATGCCATAATGTTTAATATTTGTTCAGAATATGACCTAACGTTTCTTAAACCTCCCTGGCATTCTCCATATTGTGATTCTAATTGTAGCTCTGCTCTGTTTAAAATGACATTAATTATTATGGCGCTAACTAGTACATTATGCAACGAGGCTACAATGGCAATAATTAAGACACGAGTATGTTTATAAAACGAGCGTAAGCGAGTTTTATAATTTCCATACGAGTGTCTTAATTACCATTATTGGCGAGTTGCATACGACTGTTTATGTTCGACGATAAATATAACTTTATTATATGTTTTAACATAAATATTCATAAATATCTCTTGAGATTCAGTCACTAGAATTTTGTGATCAGAGTGCAAGCGCTGGGTAGGATATCTCTGTTTTCCAAGTGCTCTGTTCGACCGACGCATACTCTCTGTGTGCTTGGCAATGTTTACAGCCTGCCGATTTGCATCTGCTTTCAGTCAAACTGCCACTGAAGTCGTTTGAAAGCAATGCGCTGTGTTGAAATTTGAGTTGGGGATATTAAGGTATATACAGTGCTATTTCTAGTCTCATATTCGCCAGTTTATTTACGCGAACATATGCACGGTGCACTTTCGGTAATTTATATAGACATGCTGGATTTTGAGCGCAGATTGGTGGGAGAAACTGTTTCATAATGAAAATAGTGTTATAATGAGCCTCATTATGTTACAGTTTTCCGACACATAATGTTTATATTTCGACATTGTCGAACATAAACAACATTTTGATACATTTGAAGTGTTTTAGTATTCCGGAGCCCCATAGAAAAAAGTTTCTCAGTGAATTCTTATTCGTCCCAATTACATTCTTCGGTTATTTTTCCCATCACTAGTGGTAGTCCTGTATATTTGCCTGAACAATATTCTCCTCCGTGTTATTATTTTGAACACAGTCATGACTCATGGCGCTCAGCACATAAGGTGCTGGGTTGTGGCAGGGATGGGCCAGTAATTCAGGTGTGGTGTAGCAAACCATTCTTCAGAAACTTTCCGCGAGACTTTCATCACACATAAATTCCTTTAAAGTGTGAGAGAGATGTTAGACGAGCCGTGGGGGAAGATAAACCAGAGTGTGGGAAACAGAACGCTGGTTTTGGAACACAAAATCACATATTTTGCTTTCACACGGTCTCATCACAAGCTATTTCTTATTCAAATATTATTAAAATACAATATACTTAACAGGATAGGCTTTCAATAGAAGGTTGATCAATTCAAACGGTTTCGGAAAAAACATGGCTCAAAAACGTAATGCGTGTGTGCAACTATAATAATAACAAGAAGTTCCGTGAAGAACTATACAGCCTACTTTTCATGTCAATGATTATTCTACAGTATATGAACCTATCTAGAATAATGACGAAATTAAGTTGCTAATATCGAAATTTCCAATTAGTTCGAAATACTGTATACCTGGCATAATGTATCCTAATAGAGCACTACAGTTGGCAGCCCTGATGACTGAATATATTCTTAGTTCTGTCTCTTAAGGTACAAAATACAAAATTTGGTTGAAGTCCAATGAATAGCATGGACGTTACATGCAGTTAAACATTGGATCTAACAGCGCGCGTAAAATCATGTTGGCAACAATGTCATGCATGTATTGGTCAGAAATAATCTGAAATAATATGATCTATTGTTGTGCCAATTTTGAATGAAATCCTTTAGTTAGTATAGAAGTTACATGCATTTTAAAATTGGACCTATCAGCAGGCTTAGAATCATGTTGGCAACACTGACGTATATTAGTTACTCCAAATTCGTCTAGAATGCCAGGCACTATACGTGTGCAAAGTTTAGAGCTATTGGCTTGCATACGTTCTGATATATTGATATTAGGGTAACAAAAATAGGGACAGCACATATTAACAGTTGGCAGCACTGGTTGCTCCTTAGAATACGCATAGTCATATCCGTTATGGTACACATAGCACATACGAAATTTGGTTGAAATCCAAATGATAGTATGGAAGTTACATGTATTTAAAGTTGGACCTGTCAGCAGGCTTAGAATCATGTTGGTATCACTGACGTATATAAGTTACTCCAAATTAATATAGAATGTCAGGTACTATACGTGTGCATAGTTTAAAGCTGTCGGCTTGCATACTTTCTGATATATTGGTATTTGGATAAAATAAATTAGGAGCATTTATTAACAGTTGGCAGCCCTGGTAGGCCTTAAGAATACGCTCAGTCATATCTGGTTATGTACACATACAACATACGAAATTTGGTTGAATTCCAATTGATAGTATAGAAGTTATATGCATTTAAAAATTGGACCTATCAGGAGGCTTATAATCATTTTGGCAACACTGCCATGTTTAGCCTCCTGGAAATTAAACTGAAATATTATGATCTGTACGTGTGCCAATTTTGAAATAGCTCCCATTCATACTTTCCAAGATATCCAACATGGAGCTCAAATTTCAATTGCGATTTTTTAGCAGTTGGTAGTACGGACATCATTTTCAAATATGGCCGTGAGATATTCAGGTATAGATCTTTACTCCTACCAAATTTTGTTTCGATTGCTGCAGCCGTTTAGGAGTTGATAGGGGGGGACACACACACAGCCAGACAGACAGACAGAAGGACAGACAGACAGACAGACAGACGGACAGACAGACAGACAGACAGACAGACACACATTTGCCCGATCTCATAAGTCTACTTTTTCCTCATTTTTGCAAAATGTGAAAAGTAGGCTAATAATAATACAGTGAGTCCGGGAATGTTCTCCGCAGCGCCTACATGCGTCTGCGAGAGCTATCTACAGCAGTTACGTTGGCAGCACGGTTGCCGCTTGCATCATAACAAATAAACAGTAAACTTTGTACTCACCACAGCCATTCATAACAGATGCTGGAACCATTCACAGTACATCACTCTTTTACCGAAGCTTGTCTCTTACAAGTTTATGTGCTGTCGACTTAAGAGATTCCAGTTTGTTGAGCTAATTTTCGTGATGATTTACTTGGACTACGCAGCATTATATCGGAGATTTCATCAAGTTTTTCGTCTGTTAAAAGCGTAGGCTTGCCTGTTCCCTGTACATCGTGAACTGAGCCAGTCACTTCCAATAATCTATCTGAACGCTCGCTTAATGTAATACACACTGAAGACATGCCGACTCGCTCACTTATCACAATTCACACGGACAGCCCACACGGGAGAGTCCCACTTTGAAGGACACAGTGCAGTGCAGCCAACTAAACTCATGACTCAACCACTCACAGCTGCACGTACCCACTGGGGAGAACATTCTCGGGCCCTGTAATATAGAATGGCCTCGGGTGTCGGGTGTAAGCTTAGTTATTTGACACCCAGAGGGCAGCTTGCATGTCTAATTTTGTTGTTCATTGGCGCGCTATCAAAGTCATGGATGTTAGATAACTGTTTTCAAATCTAACCTCCTTTACACTATAGCGCTTTCTAGTAGAAAAGGAGGAACTTTCGAGTTGGCGGAAAATATTGAGATTAATCTTGCCATTATGAACACGGCCTACTGAATTCAAATGGGATATTTAACATGGCAACATCGTATGACATGCGCGTCGTAATTTTTGACGCTTTTCAAAAATCACTCACCATGGCCAGGAACAAACCTGCAAGCTTGGGGTTGGTAGTCCGACACGATAACCACTCACCCACCGTGGAAAGCGTGTATGCAACTGAGATGTGACGATATTTGAGCGTGACAACTTATTCTCGGACTGATTTGTTTAAACTGTCACTCTTGCAAAATTTCAGCTTCGTATATTCTTTAATTATGTATTTTGCGGAACGGAAAATTCGCAGGCGAAATTAAGAAGAGCCAATTTATTCAGGGGTATTACTTACCTAAGGCCTAAAGGAAGCAGGTGTGTGTAGCTACTCCTTGCTGGTGAGCTGTGGGGTTGGAGATCTCTGAGCTGGGTCCGTTTTCCTATTTTACCCTTGTCTTAGAGCTGAACTCTCTTTTCTTTCCTCTTTCTACTTGCCATTCATGGCTCTACTTCTACACTTAATCTTGAGGTTTGAGAGCATTCCAATTGCCTGTCCTTTATATCCCTAATTACTTTTTGTTCCTTTCATATTCTAGTACGTAAATTAGATGTACTGTTTCATACGTTCATTATTTTTCATTCTCACCCAAACCATTAGCGACCGATAACCTAGATGTCATCATCTTTTCCACTATTTCCTCTTCTTCTGTTCTTTACCCTCCGAATCCATCTCCTTCTACTCCTCCTCCTCCTTTTTCTTTTTTTTTTACCTCATCCTACTACTCTTCCTCTTTCTCCACATCCTCGTCTTTCTTCTTCTCATCCTCTTCACATTCTCTTCCTTCTACTCGCTCTTCTCCATCTTCACATCCTCCTCCTTCTTTTACGTTATCCTACTTCATCTTCTCCTTCTTCTTCTTCACCTCCTTTGTCTTCTTATCCTCCTCCTTCTTCTTTTCCAAGGGGCAGATGACCTCGTAGTTCGGCCCCTTAAAACAACAATAATTAATTAACTAACTAACTAACTTACTTCTTTTTCTCTTCTATCTTCACCTCCTCCTCCTTCATCACATCCTCCAACTTCATTTCCATCCTCTTACTTTTTCTTTTCCTCGTCCTTCTTCACATCCTCCTACTTGCTCTTCTCCTCCTCCTCCTCCTTCTCTACATCCTTAAACTTCATGTTCACCTTCTCCTTCTTCTTCTTTTACTTTCCCATCTTCACCTCCTCTTCCTTCTTCACATCCTCCTCCATCTTTTTTACATCCTCCTACTTCCTCTTCTGCTCGTCCTTCTTCACATCCTCCTGCTTCCTCATCTCCTTCACCTTCTTTCCATCCAGTTCCTTCTTCATATATTTCTTCTCCCTCTCCATCTTGTCTTCCTTATTCTCCTACTTTTCCTCTTTCTCCTCCACCTGTACTTGTAGTGATTTAGGAGGCATGGCTGTCCTAACGGGGATATGTTAGAAGTGACTTCTCTGTGTGGTGGTGCCTCGAGAGGTCTTGCTAACACATTATAGATATAAAATTAGATGACACAGGTCTCTGTTCAAAGAACAATCTAATTATTTTGGCTGCATTGTATACTTGTTCATCCATCTCTGCACGAGTTTAATTTTGAGCTACTGATTGAACTTTACAGGAAATATTCCAAACGGATCAAATATTCCTCATCACATAACCACCCAATATTTCAACCTTTACCTGCACCCTATCGAGGCCTATAGAGTGCAAACCTCATAAAGCTATCCCAATAGATATTCCTATATCATAAGCGAACTTTTACAATATCTGCTACTCAAAGTACATTCATTCATATCGACTCACCATGTTGCACACAGTCGATATTGGGTACACGTGAATGAATCAGGGATATATTGCCCCACTCGATCGCACTTTGTCATCGCGATGCAAATTGTGCTACACGAGGATAGGAGTAAAACACGATGATAGTCCATCAGAGAAACAGATTTATCTGCATGTTTAACTGGAGTTTATGTGCAATACAGTGCACAGCCTAGAAATGTATATTCAACAGTCACAAACATGTGTGCGGTGAGACACACACTGCGTAGTTTGAGAGCAAAACAGTAAGAATCGGATTACTTACGATAAAGTAAATTATTAACAAGAATAGCTACTATCCAACCTAACGAGCAAACACAGCACAAGACAACCAACCAAATAAACAAGAACAAGATAGCCAAACAAATAAACAAAAACAAGACAACCAATCAAACATACAAAAACAAGATAACCAACCAAATAAACAAGAACAAGACTACCAACCAAATAAACAAAAAAATACAACCATCCAAATAAACAAGAACACGACAACCATCCAAATAAACAAGAACAAGACAACCATCCAAATAAACAAGAACAAGACAACCATCCAAATAAACAAGAACAAGACTACCAACCAAATGAACAAGAACAAGACTACCAACCAAATAAACAAGAACAAGACAACCATCCAAATAAACAAGAACAAGACAACCATCCAAATAAACAAGAACAAGACAACCAACCAAATAAACAAGAACAAGACTACCAACCAAATAAACAAAAAAATACAACCAACCAAATAAACAAGAACAAGACAACCATCCAAATAAACAAGAACAAGACTACCAACCAAATAAACAAGAACAAGACTACCAACCAAATAAACAAAAAAATACAACCATCCAAATAAACAAGAACAAGACAACCAACCAAATAAACAAGAACAAGACTATCAACCAAATAAACAAAAAAATACAACCAACCAAATAAACAAGAACAAGACAAACATCCAAATAAACAAGAACAAGACTACCAACCAAATAAACAAGAACAAGACTACCAACCAAATAAACAAGAACAAGACAACCATCCAAATAAACAAGAACAAGACTACCAACCAAATAAACAAGAACAAGACAACCATCCAAATAAACAAGAACAAGACTACCAACCAAATAAACAAGAACAAGACTACCAACCAAATAAACAAGAACAAGACAACCAACCAAATAAACAAGAACAAGACAACCATCCAAATAAACAAGAACAAGACAACCATCCAAATAAACAAGAAGAAGACTACCAACCAAATAAACAAGAACAAGATTACCAACCAAATAAACAAGAACAAGACAACCATCCAAATAAACAAGAACAAGACAACCATCCAAATAAACAAGAACAAGACAACCAACCAAATAAACAAGAAGAAGACTATCAACCAAATAAACAAAAAAATACAACCAACCAAATAAACAAGAACAAGACAAACATCCAAATAAACAAGAACAAGACTACCAACCAAATAAACAAGAACAAGACTACCAACCAAATAAACATGAACAAGACAACCATCCAAATAAACAAGAACAAGACTACCAACCAAATAAACAAGAACAAGACAACCATCCAAATAAACAAGAACAAGACTACCAACCAAATAAACAAGAACAAGACTACCAACCAAATAAACAAGAACAAGACAACCAACCAAATAAACAAGAACAAGACAACCATCCAAATAAACAAGAACAAGACAACCATCCAAATAAACAAGAACAAGACTACCAACCAAATAAACAAGAACAAGACTACCATCCAAATAAACAAGAACAAGACTACCAACCAAATAAACAAGAACAAGACAACCATCCAAATAAACAAGAACAAGACAACCATCCAAATAAACAAGAACAAGACTACCAACCAAATAAACAAGAACAAGACAACCAACCAAATAAACAAGAACAAGACAACCATCCAAATAAACAAGAACAAGACTACCAACCAAATAAACAAGAACAAGACTACCAACCAAATAAACAAGAACAAGACAACCATCCAAATAAACAAGAACAAGACAACCATCCAAATCAACAAGAACAAGACTACCAACCAAATAAACAAGAACAAGACTACCAACCAAATAAACAAGAACAAGACTACCAACCAAATAAACAAGAACAAGACAACCATCCAAATAAACAAGAACAAGACAACCATCCAAATAAACAAGAACAAGACTACCAACCAAATAAACAAGAACAAGACAACCATCTAAATAAACAAGAACAAGACAACCATCCAAATAAACAAGAACAAGACTACCAACCAAATAAACAAGAACAAGACTACCAACCAAATAAACAAGAACAAGACAACCATCCAAATAAACAAGAACAAGACAACCATCCAAATAAACAAGAACAAGACAACCATCCAAATAAACAAGAACAAGACAACCATCCAAATAAACAAGAACAAGACTACCAACCAAATAAACAAGAACAAGACAACCATCCAAATAAACAAGAACAAGACAACCATCCAAATAAACAAGAACAAGACTACCAACCAAATAAACAAGAACAAGACAACCATCCAAATAAACAAGAACAAGACAACCATCCAAATAAACAAGAACAAGACTACCAACCAAATAAACAAGAACAAGACTACCAACCAAATAAACAAGAACAAGACTACCATCCAAATAAACAAGAACAAGACTACCAACCAAATAAACAAGAACAAGACTACCATCCAAATAAACAAGAACAAGACAACCATCCAAATAAACAAGGACAAGACAACCATCCAAATAAACAAGAACAAGACTACCAACCAAATAAACAAGAACAAGACAACCATCCAAATAAACAAGAACAAGACAACCATCCAAATAAACAAGAACAAGACAACCATCCAAATAAACAAGAACAAGGCAACCATCCAAATAAACAAGAACAAGACAACCATCCAAATAAACAAGAACAAGACAACCATCCAAATAAACAAGAACAAGACAACCATCCAAATAAACAAGAACAAGACTACCAACCAAATAAACAAGAACAAGACTACCAACCAAATAAACAAGAACAAGACTACCAACCAAATAAACAAGAACAAGACAACCATCCAAATAAACATGAACAAGACAACCATCCAAATAAACAAGAACAAGACTACCAACCAAATAAACAAGAACAAGACTACCAACCAAATAAACAAGAACAAGACAACCATCCAAATAAACAAGAACAAGACAACCATCCAAATAAACAAGAACAAGACTACCAACCAAATAAACAAGAACAAGACTACCAACCAAATAAACAAGAACAAGACAACCAACCAAATAAACAAGAACAAGACAACCATCCAAATAAACAAGAACAAGACAACCATCCAAATAAACAAGAACAAGTCTACCAACCAAATAAACAAGAACAAGACAACCAACCAAATAAACAGAAACAAGACAACCATCCAAATAAACAAGAACAAGACAACCATCCAAATAAACAAGAACAAGACTACCAACCAAATAAACAAGAACAAGACTACCAACCAAATAAACAAGAACAAGACAACCAACCAAATAAACAGAAACAAGACAACCAACCAACAGAAACAAAAACAAGACAACCAAACAAATAAACAAGAACAAGACAACCAAACGAATAAACAGATAGGAGACCCCAAGGTCTCAACAAGTATTTACTGCATTACACTTGCTTGCGCCGGGGCTCTTTTCCTTCATCTTTCTTGTTGACCTTTTCATGTTTCTCAATATCACATTTTCCAGGGGTCAAACCTCTTTATTTGAGAAAGGCTCAAAAATAGTTTGCTCGCATGTCAACAGATGGAAATTTGGTTGGACTCGTCTCTCTCTCTCTCTCTCTCTCGTGGATTACGTTCATCTCAGACTTGTTGATATTCGCACACAAAACTGGTTCGTCATGCGTCTTCTTATGGTTTCGTGCTTGCAAGTGGTGTTGCCAAATGCGATGTATATTTTCCTCCTGTTCTCTCCGAAAACATGCTTCTTTTGCTATACGTTTTAACATTTTTGAGCTCTTCCTGTCCTGGAGCGGCAGCCTTGTCATACACCACACAGCCTGAACATATTTACCTAGCAGGTAGATGCGAGCACACTCGTATGTGTATAAACCACCCGTCCGGCTTTAATGGCATGCGGGCTCGACGCGGAATAGTTCTGGGAGGGTATTCATCTTGTTTATTTATTTAAACGCATTTTATAAATAAATTGTCGATATCTAGAAAATCAGAGTGCCATGCTTCCCTGCTGCTGGTAATTTTTTTGATGTGTAAAATCTTTCCCTCGGTTGCTGGATATTTTTTGTGGGAGTGATTTTGGAAAAGGAACGGAAATGGGACGGAAATGTGTAAGAGGTAACAATGAGCGCGCGCGGAGGCGGAGAATGGTACCGCGACGTACTGTCGGCCATGTGGCTATGAGGAATATACAGTGCACACGGTTTACTTCAAGGTTTGGAGGCCCCATTTAAGATATTCCTACAATAAATCACCTTCAAGTTGTCATTCTATGGTGTGAAAATATTCATTATATCATATTTGAAAATCCACAGCCTGCTTCCAGTCTCCGACCGGGTCAGGAATGGAATGAATGAAGCCCCCATCTAGCGGCGAGGATATGAACCGTGCCGGCTGCCGAGGCCTGACGCACTCCTCTGGGGCAATGATTAAATGAATGACAGATGAAATGAAATGATAGTGGAGAGTGTTGCTGGAATGAAATTTTGACAGGGAAAACCGGAGTACCCGGAGAAAAACCTGTCTGCCTCCGCTTTGTCCAGCACAGATCTCACATGGAGTGACCGGGATTTGAACCACGGACCCAGCGGTGAGAGGCCGGCGTGCTGCCGCCTAAGCCACGGAGGCTTCTCATTATATCATATTTGCTGAATACAATTATGATTTATTAAATCTTCATAGTTTTGCTGTATTCTCATTTAATGTAAGCATACGAGGTACTGTCGGCCAACATACAGCCCTGTGTGGAATGTGTATCGCATACGGTTTACTTCAAGGTTTGGAGGCCCCATTTAAGATATTCCTACAATAAATCATCTTCAAGTTGTCGTTCTATGGTGTGAAAATTTTCATTACAGCATATTTGCTGAATAAAATTATGATTTATTAAATCGTCATACTTTTGCTGTGGAATGTATATCGCATACGGTTAATTTCAAGGTTTGGAGGCCTAATTAAAGATATTCCTACAATAAATCATTTGTACCACGACGTACCTCACGCATGCGCACCGGTCAGGATTTGGCACTGGAGTTTTACAAGTAGTTATTTCAATGACCAACAGAGTTCACTGTTAACAAGGGATTTGCACTCCCGGCAGACACATACAGTAGTAGGATAACATGTCACAGGTTACACATCATACGGGACTACTGAAAAAGCTCGTATTTTTTCTCTCTTTTGAATGCTCATTTTCTTTCATAGTTCAGTAACTTGTGAGCACCTCATGTGTATATCACTTGAGTGCATAAGCTTTTTTTTTATACAGATTTACATAACCGTGGCTGCGAGGCCCGGGAATGGACTGTAGAGGAAATACTGGCGTGGGGTCAATATTAATAATACGAATAACAATAATATCGCATGGCCTCGGGTGCCGGGTGCAAGCTTTGTTATTTGCGCCGAAAGTGCAGCTTGCATGTCGAATTTTATATCTTCTTGGAGCGCTATGAGAAGCTAAGATATCTAAGCTCCTTGTCACTATATCCCATTCTGGTAGATAAAGGAGGAACTTTTGTGTTGGCGGAAAATCCCGAGATTAATTTTTCCATTATTTATTTATTTATATCGTATAGCAAACAAGGATACATTATAAATACTTATATCTTTATATAAGTTACATATATACAATTATTTACATGCCAACATTCAAAACTTACTGTAATGTCCAGACTTTTCAGCCAGTCCACTGCCTCTGTAGAGACACTATGTATTTCTTGAACAGATCCATTGAATCTTTTTTTTGGGCTGTCCATATCAACGTGCTGGATGGTCTGGGGCACATTATCACAGTCGCAGAATGGGTCTTCAGATCTTCCCCACTTGTGAAGCCAGATTTACGCCTGCCATGATTTGTCCTGAATCTGTTTAGATATGTCCATTCCCTTCTCGGTAAGTTGAAACCAGAAGGAGCTCTACAAGGACGATAGATGAAACCCAGGCGGTCAGGATTTGAATAGGTCCAATCTTCATACCAGATCTCATCAGCATCAACATGTGTTTCCAGGAGCTTCTCACCTAGCTTCCACGATGGGTTTCTCGACTTTAATCTCTTCGGTTTCTGAGGGTTGCAGTCCTGATGTAAGGGCATCTGAGGGTTGCTACGACACTTCTCTGCCATTATGAACATGGCATACTGAATTTAAATGGGTTCTTTAACATGCCAACAGCGGCTTCGGTGGCGTAGTAGGTAGCATGCTGAACTGCTGTGCCCAAGATAGCGGGTTAAAACCCGGCCGAAGACGTCGGATTTTTAAGAGCGTTAAAATCCTTCAGTATGCCTTCCTTCGGAGGGGAAGTAAAGCCGGCGGTCCCATGTCATTGATTTATGGCATGTAAAAGATCCTTTCACAGACTAAACTTGTGTAAAGCTAAATTGTTAGGTTAGATTTCGTCGGAACGTTCTATCAAAGTTCCAACGTTCGCCACTAGGTATCATTGATATCTGATGGCAAAAGTTGGAACTACTTGAAATTGAACGGAACATGTAGCTCACCCTTTAGGGTGTCCGCTGGAAGCAGCTACAGACTCAGGCGAGCCGAACATGTCCTCGGACATTCCCGGCACTAAAAGCCATACGATAAATAAATAAATAAATAACATGCCAACAACGTATGACATGCGTACCGTGATTTTTATCGCCTTTTAAGCAAATCACTTACCACGGCCAGGAGCGAACCTGCAAGCTTGGGGGGGTTGGTAGTCCGACACGATAACCACTGACCAACCGACAGTAGTGGCTACGCTCGCTAAAGCGCAGTGTTAGGTCATGGGGCCACGCTCTCTGCTGACTCGGTAGACGCGTGGGTTCGAGCCCCACCGTCGGCCGTCCTTGAAATGGTTTACCGTGCTTTCCCATTTTCAACACCAGGCAAATGCTGGGACGGTACCTTCTGACAGGCCACGGCCACTTCCTTCCACATCCTTCTCCAATTTCATTCACCTTAATCCATTCCATCTCTCATCCCGACGCGCAGGTCGCCCACGGGCCTCGAATAGAAAGACCTGCACTAGGTCTCTGAGGAGACCACTCGAAAAAAAAAAAAAACTGACCAATCGTGGAAAGCAATAAAGCGAATGAAATGTAAATATTTAAGTAGATTCATGTAGACAAAAGTTTGGTACCCGTGTATTTATTAATCTCATGTAATTTAATTTCAGGTTTAGAGCATATCCCAGCTCGTTTTGGGTACATTCATGTTGACCGACTGAAAAGCACCAAACTTTTGTTTACTTAGACAACACTGAAAAATGGCTTCAAACCTCACAATGTTCATGTAGGTCCTAACATCATAATGAAGAAATAATTGAATCACATGTCAAAATATATAGGAAATTGTAATCTTAAAACACCATCACACAGCGTGTAACCGTGACGTCCTCACATGAAGTCTTCACTAAATTAACAAACTATGGTTTTTGCCAAGTTCTCTGTCAACATCCACACATCCTGTATCATAAAATGAATAAGTAAATAAATGGTGTTATATCATAGGAATGATATAAATGTGTGGTAAATTACAATAAAGCTACGAGGGAAGATCAAAAAATAAGTCGCACTTCCCAGTTATGGCCATTTATTACACCACCTATACAACAGCAACACGTCTATAACGACTTACAATGTAACGTCACTTTTCCAAATAGTTTCCAAGAGTCTCCAAACATTTCTGCGAACGCACAACCAACTTGTCGACGCCGGATGCATAGAAAGTTCCTCCAGCGTTCTGCAACCACACGGAGACAGCGGCCTTCACCTCCTCATCGGTCTGGGAATGTCGACCACCGTTCTGTCTAATGATCGCATTCACACTGTTGACATTTGCACGGATCCTGGACGTTGCGGGCCTGCCCTCGCGATATCCGTGCGTCTGGCTTCGAATTGCTGACACCACATTACGATCCCTTGCCGGGAAATTGCCCTCTCCCCCATACACAGCTCTAATTTCACGGTGAATGTCGGTGCAATTTTTCCTTTTGGCACATAGGAATTGAATTGTCGCACGCATCTCATATTTAGAGTGAACGTACAGTCGACGCGCGATTGCTTTTGGCCGCTATTCACACCATACAAGACGAGACACCACTGCGACCTGCCTAAGAGATGTGTGGGCAGTGTCTGTCCCTTTCTCCGCTGTGCCCACGTTTACGACACACAGCGCGCTGCTGCAGCGCGTTAGTGCAACTTACTTTTTGATCCACCTTCGTAAATTGATACTCAACTATAAGCAATAATGGTTTATTGATTCAATTACTGCTCTTCTCCTTAACTGCGAGAAGAATATTTGGAATTTCACACTAGAGGTCCGAAAACTTTTACCATAAAACACTACTTAGCATAAAACAAAGTCCCCGATTCTTCGATGTCACGGATAATCTCGGGAACCACTGGATGGATATTAATAAGGTTTACACCAGTATATAAAGGATATCTTGGGGAAGGTTTCTGTAGAAAATAATTTATGTATGATCAAAGGAAGCCAAGCATAACGATTTCAGTGAAACAATTGAAAAGTAAACCTGGCGTCCGTGCGCTTCTTAAGCTTACGTTGGGCAAACTGTTAAAAATATCAATATACTATGAGTGTAGGTATTGTTCAGCATGAAAAGTTCTACAAAACAGTCTGCGATAGCATATCTCTATCTTCAATACATCGCCATCTGTAAGTGTTTTTACGTTTTCAATTCTTCCAACAATCTCCATTCAATTACTGAGGTGTCAGTTTACGAGCTATCTAGGGGCGAGCCTACCACCCGAGTTATAGCCTAGCAAGCTGGCGAGCCTATTACCCCAGATACAGCCAGCAGCACACTGTTGAGACTTCAGAGAAGAGTGGTAGTGCTTGGAGTTTCCCTGGAAGTGCAACTCGTCCTTTCTTCATTTCGCCTGTGAACTTTTCTTTCCGCAAAATACAAGTCAAGTTATGATTGAACGGAAGGGGGATTTGTATTTCATGCACCTCCCGATTCTTAAATTACGTCTGACGAGAATTCGTTGCACATCCATCTCCATAATAATATAATTAATAGTCCAGTCAGTGATTTTAACCCTCATGCCGAGACGTAAAACGAATATAGTTCGTAGTTCATTGATATCGGAAAAAAAAGAACGCTTATCACGTAATGCATTCCTAACTGTTTCCGGACAAAGCTGGGGGGGGGGGGGGCGGGGAGGTGGTAGTAATTAATAAATCACACCCTGGGCCTCGGAGGCTAGGCTTAGGCTCTCAAGGGATCTACCACCCAACTGGCTTTACTGCTATGCTGGATTGACGCGACTCCGTTTTGGCAGCGGCTATCATATACAGTATAAGTAGATTTCTGCTGATTTTTCAAGAAATATAACATTTTTCCTGTACTATTGAGATGATATGGAAGACTTATGCACAAACCGCACCTTCTAACTCCCTCTTGTTTAAAAGCTTGAGTTTTTTGAAACATACACCTTAACGTATTATGATTTTGATGTCCAACTTTCGACTGATCTCTCATTAGCCTAGAAGCCGAACTGTTGCCGGAATTCCGTAGCAACGTCTATCCATGTAACGTCGATTGACAAATCCAGCATTGCACTCTTAGCACCATCTATAATACAGGGTCATCGAAAAATAATGCCGACATTTGAAAACATGATAGCACCGAAACCCTTTATGTTAAACGTGCAATTCTTTCACTGAACGCCAGCTGGTTAAAGTAAGTTTTGTTTTGGAGGAGACGTGACCTTGCTATGGGCACACTAGATGCGCAGTAGCCAAGGTCGGCCGGGGGCGCGCGCGCGCCACTGACTGCACCGTCCGACGAACTGCACCTGAATACAAAGCTGTCATTCGATGGTTTAATCAGGGAGTGTAGAGAAAAAATCTAGGCCAGGACGACCACCAGCATCAACATTGAACGCACGCTTTGCCAATGGCTGGATTGGTACGTGCAATCATTTCAGGAGTAACTGTCAAAATGGCGGCAGAAATTCGCTCCCGCAGGTGCTCCAAATCCCGATTTTTTTTCTGCACACACAATGTTTTTAATGTACCTCCAGAAAAAGTCCAAAGGGGTGAGGTCAGGACTTCATTGGCGCGCGTGCCCCCGGCCGACCGTGGCTACTGCGCATCTAGTGTGCGCATAGCAAGGTCACGTCCCCTTCAAAACAAAACTTACTTTAACCAGCTGGCGTTCAGTGAAAGAATTACACGTTTAACAGAAAGGGTTTCGGTGCTATTATGTTTTAAAATGTTGGCATTATTTTTCGATGACCCTGTATTAGCAGACATCGAATGAAATGAATCTCGCTCATCAGACAGTGACAATAAGAGGGAACAAATAGGATGATGTTGGCCCATCCACTGCGCTAAAAGCTTGGGCACACTCCAACACTTCACCCCCAGTATTTATGTGGCATGGATAATCCTGCCCTCTGCTGCATTTACAAGAGAACCAAGTACTGACACTCAAGAGCTACTCTGCCAACTTTTAAAGTACCGCAATGCTATCTATTCCAGCACCTTTTGATGTAGCGGCTATTATTCTTGGCTGTCGCCCCGGAGGTCCGGGTTTGATTCACGTCTCTGCCAAGAAATTTCAATTCTGGTTTGAGCGCTGGAGCGGGGTTCACTCGGACTCGTGGGTCAAAATTGAGGAGGGTTCGATTTCCTAACTCAACCATCCTGGGAGTGGTTTTACGTGGGGAGTAGTATAGATCGCGATACCATACATTACATAGACACAAAAAGGCAGAATCCATGCATACAGGTTGAGGTGAGAAGAAAGGAAGGAAAAGAGGAGGGAAGGTGGAAAGAAAGGATGGAGGAAAGGAATGAAGGAGGGAAGAAACGAGAGAGAGAGAAGGAAGGTAGGGAGAAAGAAGACAGAAAAGAGGGTGTGAAGGAAACAAGAAATGAGGGAGGGAAGGGAGAGAGGAGGGAGGGAATTAAGGAAAAAGAGAGGGAGGGATGGAAAGAATGAGGGAAGAAAGGAGGGAAGGAAGGAAGGAAGGAAGAAAGAAAGGAGGGAGGGAAGAAAAGAGAGGAGAGCTTCAAGGAAGGAAGAAAGGAAGACAGAATGGAGGGAAGGAGGGAAGGAAGGTGGGAAAAAAGAAGCGACGGGACGAAAGAAGGAAGAAAGGAAGGAAAATGGAGGGCTGGAGGGAAGGAAGGAGGAAAGTAAAAGAGGGAAAGAAGAAAGGAGGGAAGGAAGAAATGAGGGAAGAAGGAAACAAAGGAGTGAGAGAAGGGAAAAAGAAAGGAGGGAAGAAGGAAAGAAAGGAGGGAAGTAACGGAGGGAAGGAAGGAAGGAGGGAAGAAGGAAAGAAAGGAGGGAAGTAACGGAGGGAAGGAAGAAAGGAGGGAAGAAGGGAAGAAAGGAGGGAAGTAACGGTGGGAAGGAAGAAAGGAGGGAAGAAGGGAAGAAAGGAGGGAAGTAACGGAGGGAAGGAAGAAAGGAGGGAAGAAGGAAAGAAAGGAGGGAAGTAACGGAGGGAAGGAAGAAAGGAGGGAAGAAGGAAAGAAAGGAGGGAAGTAACGGAGGGAAGGAAGAAAGGAGGGAAGAAGGGAAGAAAGGAGGGAAGGAACGGTGGGAAGGAAGAAAGGAGGGAAGAAGGGAAGAAAGGAGGGAGGGAAGGGAAAGAGAAAGGAGGGAAGAAGGAAAGAAAGGAGGGAAGTAACGTAGGGAAGGAAGAAAAGAGGGAAGAAGGAAAGAAAGGAGGGAAGTAACGGAGGGAAGGAAGAAAGGAGGGAAGAAGGAAAGAAAGGAGGGAGGGAAGGGAAAGAGAAAGGAGGGAAGTAACGGTGGGAAGGAAGAAAGGAGGGAAGAAGGGAAGAAAGGAGGGAAGTAACGGTGGGAAGGAAGAAAGGAGGGAAGAAGGGAAGAAAGGAGGGAGGGAAGGGAAAGAGAAAGGAGGGAAGAAGGAAAGAAAGGAGGGAAGAAGGAAAGAGAGGAGGGAGGGAAGGAAGGAGCGAGGGGAGGAAAGAAAGGGAGGGAAGGGGGAAAGAAAAGAAGGAGAGAAGGAAGAAATGAAGGAGGGAAGGAAATGAAAAGGAAGGAAGGAAAAGATGGATTTTGTGAAAGGAGGTAGGAAGAGTTCCTATTGAATTGAACTGTAGCGTCTCGTTCTATATTCGCGATAGAAAGTTGGGGTTTGCAATATTTAATATGGATATGACAAGCCTCGCACCTCCTACATTTACATAAGAATATCGCAGCTGTGTAAATATCCTGCTACAATCGATGAACCGAAAGGTGAACCGCCTGCTAAAGGTCTCTTTAAACATTCACAAGGCAATGTACCCAATCTAGTTTAGACACATCCTTTTCATCCACACTTCCTCTTTCCACACCAAGGCAACGATTTTCCTAAGGATTTTCCTGTCTTGGTTTTGTAGAAGTTTAGTTAGTGATCTGCCTCAGGTTGAAATACCGTGCTACCGTATCTTAATTTTGCATTCTTAGAAATTGTTTTATCTGCACACTGTGATTCTATAGGCTCTATGTCATTTAGAGATTCTTTCTTTGTTTTGTTCACGATTTAATCTAGTTGGTTGTATGATTGTCCGTAAGTATTTGAAATTATTTATCTCAGGGATTTTTCCAAACTGAGTAATCAGAGGTTGTTTCTCTAACTATCGAGGAGATCCTTCCTTGTATCGGGTTTTCTCATATGAAATCTGTAGTTCTGTTAACATGAAAAGAAAATCCACAGTCTGCTTCCAGTCTCCGACCGGGTCAGGAATGGAATGAATGAAGCCCCCATCTAGCGGCGAGGATATGGACTGTGCCGGCTGCCGAGGCCTGACGCACTCCTCTGGGGCAATGATTAAATGAATGACAGATGAAATGAAATGATAGTGGAGAGTGTTGCTGGAATGAAATTGTGACAGGGAAAACCGGATTACCCGGAGAAAAACCTGCATGCCTCCGTTTTATCCAGCACAGATCTCACATGGAGTGACCGGGATTTGAACCACGGACCCAGCGGTGAGAGGCCGGCATGCTGCCGCCTAAGCCACGGAGGCTTGAGTTCTGTTAACATGCTAAGTATAATTATTGGAATCATATATACTGGGTGATTAATCAGCCCCTTTCAATATCATTTGCTGCAACCCAACTAACGCGTGTTGTCAGGAAGGTTCATATTTCTATACTTGCATCCCGTATGCTACTAATGCACTGCAAGTATAAGGTGCGTTCAAAAAGTAACGAGCTGGAGGCATAATTACAAAAACCAGTGCCCGTAGCCTATGTTAGAAGTATTGGCCCTGGCTGTTGAGACACTTGTCCCATTTTGACACGAGGCGGTGAATGGCTGTCTCATAAAATTCTCTGGCCAGCGATGTGAACCATTTCCGCACGTACAGCTGGACGTCGGCGTCCGAGGTGAATCGCTGGCCCCGCAGAGCCCTTTTCAGGGGACCAAACATGGCGTAATCACAGGGAGAGAGGTCTGGACTCTATGGAGGGTGGCCGAGAACCTCCCATTTGAATTTCTGCAGGAGTGCCGCGACTGTGTCAGCCGTATGAGGTCGTGCATTGTCGTGGAGCGACCACGGCGGCTATGGCGTTCACTGTCACTCGGCGGTCCTGGGTAATGGGTGCATCAACCAGCTGGACGTAGTCATCGGTAATGCAGGGGGGTGCCCCAGACCGGGCATCATCGGCTAACGACACCCGTCCTTCCCTGAAGCACTTGTGCCACGCCTTGACCCTTGCAAGGGACATGCAGTGTTCGCCGTACACTTGGGATATTCGGCGATGAATGTCCGTTCCCCCTACTCCTTTGCTATCAGAAACCGAACAAGACCTCTTTGCTCTTCGGTTGACGCCTCCATGTCACTGTTTGCAATGCGACTGGCAGCGTTGGACGATTGATGCATGCTGCTGCTCACTTTGTATCGTCATGTGACGTGCACGCGTGCCCTCTAGCGACTTTCCGCAAGAGCAGTCATTCCTTCATGATGGTGTGCACACTTCCGACGCTCAATCCGACCACGGCGGCTATGGCGTTCACTGTCACTCGGCGGTCTTGGGTAATGAGTGCATCAAACTGCTGGACGTTGTCATCAGTAATGCAGGGAGGGGGGGGGGGGGGGAGGGGGCAGACCGGGCATCGTCGGCTAATGACACCCGTCCTTCCCTGAAGCGCTTGTGCCACGCCTTGACCATTGCAAGGGACATGCAGTGTTCGCCGTACACTTGTGACATTCGGCGATGAATGTCCGTTCCCCCTACTCCTTCCGCTGTCAGAAACCGAACAACACCTCTTTGTTCTTCGGTTGACGCCTCCATGTCACTGTTTGCAATGCGACTGGCAGCGTTGGACGATTAATGCATGCTGCTGCTAGCTTTTATCATTTCAAATGATCTTGTCGACTTCGTCGTTATGGTTGGGGTCCATCGTTATGCGTTACGGACACGGACACGGAGACGGACGTGACGTCATGCAGCCGCGCGGGAAGTGACGTCATGCAGATGCGCGGGAACGTGAAGTCATGCTCACATGGGGAGCGAGAAGCAGGCGCTAATGATTATTGGAGTCTGTTGAAAGAGGCCTGGCGTCGAGCGACCTGGGGCTTTGAGCGAAGCGAACACAAGATTACAGGGTGACTTCTAAAGAGATATACAAGATGCCATATAAGAATACAGGGTGCCTCCTAAAGAGGTGTGCAGGATGTCAGAGCAAAATACAGGCGAAGCGAACACAAGAATACAGGGTGACTTCTAAAGAGATATACAAGATGCCATATAAGAATAAGAATACAGGGTGCCTCACCAAGAGGTTGCAGCATGTCAGAGCAAAGCATCGAACCAATCCCAATATTCCATCCCTATCTCACTCAAAATAGCCCCCTCCCCTCCCCCCCCCCCCCTATTGTTCAGCCCGCCACTGCTCGCTCCCAGGTTCTACAACTCATCTCCCAACTCTCTACCGTTACACTAGTCTAGCCAGATCGAACACAGGCCTGCCTGGGGGCAAAAACACTTCTTTTCAGAGAAATAACAACTCCGCAACAAGCTTCACGAAAATCCAAATTAAAATCGAAAATTACATTCTACAAACATCAAATTCAGTAAACTTCCCTCATTTCAGTTACTCTATACTTTAAACAGACACAGAAGGCATAGTCATGCCTCCTTCATGGAGTAGGCTATTGTCTAATCATGTTCACCTCTCCTTCACCTTTACCATAAATTTCATAAACTCTATTTAAAAATCAGAAACTCACTCCACAAATCTGTAAATCAGTATTCTTCCCTTATTTCAGATACACTATTTATTAAACAAACATATAAGGCATAGTCATGACCCCTTCGTGGTGTAGGCTATTGTCTAAATCTGGACACTCATACTACATCCTCACACGAATTCAAATTTACGGCCAAATGATCCTTCTGACAGGGAGGCAAAGGTTTCCGCCGGCTTGCCTGGGATGATGGGCCACAAAACCGCTATCATAAAGTACACAATTTACGCTTTATTCAACCAAACACATCTCTAATACAAGTACAAGAAACACATTTCTTCCCGTGCCCGCCCGGGAAGCCTAAGTTAATGGGTAATGCAGTCTGTTGAAAGAGTCCTGGGGCTTCGAGCAAAGCGATAAACCCTCCTGAGCCTTTCGAACATGTGTAGCATTTGTAGCATGCGTAATTTGAAATGATACAACGTCTAGCCTTTCAGACTGACTGTAATTTTTTTATCGTCACGTGACGTGCACGCGTGCCCTCTAGCGCCGGGCTCTGACCTTCCACGCTCTGGTCGGAGCCACACATCGTTACACAAGCCACGATTAGCCAATATCGTCACCGGTTTGCGCATTCCAGCCTCCGGCTCGTTATTTTTGAACGCACCTTATAATACGCTAAGGTGTATGTTTCACAAAACTCTAGCTCCTAAACCAGAGGGAGTTAGAAGGTACCAAAATCCTTCATATCGATTCAATAGTACAGGAAAAATTCAGCATTTCTTGAAAAGTCAACGGAAATATATTTATAAAGTGCTTTTAAACAAATAAACATGACGACAGCCCCTGCCAGAACTGTGTCGCGTACAGCCGCATAGCACTAGCACTAGGAGTGTAGTCTGTTCACATGGGGTGCACACAACCCATTATGCGAGAGTTCTCTGACGGGTCCGCTAGTTTATTTATATTATACAAGCTGTACTCGGTATGCGTTGCAATGCAATTCAAAGAAAGTGTTGGCGACGTGACTTTGTTGATGATCTGCTTTTGGATTCCCAATATTTGTTCTTTTTACGTTAACCACCTCTAAACTATTATAAAATTGATTTACTATCTCAGAAACAATCATGGGAGCGTGCTCAACAACTCACCAAAGTTTCATCGCAATGAAATGAATGGTATATGAACGCATACCGGTATTTGTTGAAACGATTCGAGCACCGTCACATATTTGTGGAACATACTCATACGCTGCCTATTGTAAAATGGATTTACTAAGTCGAAAACCTTCCCAGGGGTGTACACAATAACTCGTCAGCATTTCATCGCAATCGGATGAATGGCATATGAACTCATACGGGATTTTTTTTAACGCTTCGCGCGCAGTCACTTATTTGTTGAACCTACTTATGCGCACCCCATTGAAAAACGGATTTACTAATTCTTAAACCTTCGCAGGACTGTACTCAATTCACCAAAGTTTTATCACAATCGGATGAATGGTATATGAACGAATACGGGACTTTGTTGAAACGATTCACGCGCTGTCGCTCATTAGTTGAATCTACTCGTGCACTACGAATTGTAAAATGGATTTACTAAGTCAGAAACCTTTCCTGGAGTGTACACAGTAATTCACGAAAGTTTCATCGTAATCGGATGATTGGTATATGAATGCATACGGGACTTAATTGAAACGATTCACGTGCCGGCGCTCATTTTTTTATTCTACTCGTGCGCTACCTACTGTAAAGTGGAATTACTAAGCTGGAAACCTTCCCGGATGTGTACACAACATCTCACCCAAGTTTCTTCGCTATCGGACGATTGGTATATAAAAGCATATGGGACTTTGTTGAAAAACTTCGCTCGTCGTCACACATTTGTTGAATCTCCTCGTGCGATAACTATTGTAAAATGGATTTTTTAAGTCAGAAACCTTTCCTGGAGTGTACACAACAATTCACGAAAGTTTCATCGCAATCGGATGAATGGTATATGAATGCATACGGGACTTTTTTGAAACGATTCACGTGCCGGCGCTCATTTTTTTATTCTACTCGTGCGCTACCTACTGTAAAGTGGAATTACTAAGCCAGAGACCTTCCCGGATGTGTACACAACATCTCACCCAAGTTTCATCGCTATCGGACGAATTGTATATGAACTCATACGGGACTTGGCTGAAACACTTCGTGCGTCGTCGCTCATTTGTTTAATCTACTTGTGCGATACCTATTGAAAAGTGGCTTTACTAAGCCAGACACTTTACCTGAAGTGTACAGGACATCTCACAAAGTTTCATCGCTATCGGACGAATAGTACATGAATGCATACGGGACTTTGTTGAAACGCTTCGCGCGTCATCTATCATTTGTTGAATCTACTCGTGCGCTACCTATTGTTAAGTTGATTTAGTACGCCAGAAGCCTTCCCTGAAGTGTCCACAACATCTCACCCAAGTTTCATCGCAATGGGAAGAATGGTATATGAACGCGTGAGGGACTTTTTTGAAACAAACGCACGCCATTTTGTTGAAGCTACTCGCGTGCCATCTATTGTAAATTGGATTTACTTGGCTTATAACTTTTCCGGGAGTGTGCACAACAACTCACCAAAATTTGATCGCAATCGGATGAATAGTATATGAAAGCATCGCCAACACTCATTTGTTTAAACTACTCGTGCGCTATCTATTGTAAATTGAATTAACCATGCCTATAACCCACCCAAAAGTGTGCGCAGCAACTCGCCAAAATTTGATTGCTATCGGATGATTGGTTTATGTACGCATAAAATATGAACAAACGAACATCCTTTTATATATATACCGCATACAAGCTGTACCCGGCATGCGTTGCAAAGGCAATCAAAGAAATTGTTGGCGTTGTAATTATATTTCTCGAAGTGCTTTTGGATTCACAATATTTTTTTCAATGTCCATTAACTGCCCCTAAACTATCGTAAAATGGATTTACTAATCTATAAACATTCGTGGGAGTGTGCACAACAACTCACCAAAGTTTTATCGCTATCGGATGAATGGCATATGACGCATACGGGATTTAGTTTTAATGATTCGTGCGCTGTCACTCATTTCTTGAATCTTCTCGTGCACTACCAACTGTGAAAGGATTTACTAAGTAAGAAAGCTTCACGTAAGTGTACACAGCAACTCATCAAAGTTCCATCGCAATCGATGAATAGTATATGAACGCATACGGGATTTTATTCAATCACTTCGCGCCTCGTCACTCATTTGATACATCTACTCGAGTGCAACCAATATTGTAAAATGGATCTACTAAGTTGAAGACCTTCCGTGGCGTGTACACAACAACTCATCAAAGTTTCATCGCAATCGGATGAATGACATATGAACGC
Organism: Meconema thalassinum; assembly: GCA_946902985.2. NCBI lineage: Eukaryota > Metazoa > Arthropoda > Insecta > Orthoptera > Tettigoniidae > Meconema > Meconema thalassinum. The sequence continues at coordinate 102,511,037 of OX336397.1, read as the reverse complement.
ATACGGGATTTTGTAAAAACGATTTGCATGCCGTCACTCATTTGTTGAATCTACTCATGCGCTACCTATTGTAAAATATATTTACTAAGCTTGAAACCTTCCCTGGAGTGTACTGAAAGATTCACCAAAATTTATTGCAATCGGATGAATGGCATATGACGCATACGGGATTTTGTTTAAATGATTCGTGAGCTGTCACTGATTTGTTGAATCTACTCGTGCACTACCAACTGTGAAAAGGATATATTAAGTTAGAAAGTTTCACGCAAGGGTACACAACAACTCATCACAGTTTCATCGCAATCGATGAATAGTATATGAACGCATACGGGATTTTGTTAAAACACTTCGCGCGTCGTCACTCACTTGATAAATCTACTCGAGCGCTACCAATATTGTAAAATGGATTTACAAAGTTGAAGACCTTCCCTGGCGTGTACACAACATCTCATCAAAGTTTCATCGCAATCGGATGAATGTCATATGAAAGCATACGGGATTTTGTATAAATGATTTGTGTGCCGTCGCTCATTTGTTGAATCTACTCTCGCGCTACCTATTGTTAAATAGATTTAATAAGCCTGAAACCTTCCTTGAGTGTACGCAACGATTCACCAAAGTTTCATCGCAATTGGATGAATGGTATCTGACCGCATACGGGACTTGTTTGAAACGATACGCATGCCTTCGCTCATTTGTTGAATCTACTCATGCGCTACGTATTGTAAAATGCATGTACTAAGTCAGAAAAACCTTCCCTGGAGTGTACAAAATATCTCACCCAAGTTTCATCGCAATTGGATGAATGTTATATAAACGCATACGGGACTTTTTTGAAACACTCGAACGTGCAGAGACAATGAGAAGAATTCGACATCACCGCCACTTTTAGTACAAAACATGACTTGCAGCCCTGGGTGGAGAGCAAGTTATGGCGATAGTAATGCAGGTTGCAACCAGGTGGCTCTAACGTGCAGAGCCAAACAGTTCAAAGACATCAGCTTTCACCAAATTAGAGGTTTCCATGACGACTGTTGTTAACTGTATATTGTGGTTCTAAAATTGTGTGTAAATTGCGGTTCTAAAATTGTGTTCATTCCACCTACTGGGTAAAATTGTGAATCTAAACCATACATGGACTCACTCTAACATACATAACAAATTTCATCAAAATCGGTCCAGCCGTGTTTGGGTACAATCGTGCCAACGGACTCAAAAAACATCAAACTTTTGTTTTCCTATAATGATAAAATAATGTGTTACCTTTGTACCAGTTGCTGTCAGAGCTACTTGAAGAAATTACACAATTCAGATAAGTTACTCTATCACATCCTGCAACACAGTATTAGTACACACTGTTTATTTGTATTTTACATTTGTAGCTCTTTACCAAAAATATGCTTGTAGATCATTACTAGGACTCGGATTTTTAGGTGCAAAAAATCGGGAAAATAGTTCTTTTTAATGTATTAAATATTTCTGAAATATGTGACAAAACAATAAATATATTGAATTATAATTTATTTTATTAATGACAAAATAAACTATATGCAGTATTCACGAATTCGATTTATACTATGTCTCACTGACTGCTGAAGATTTACAATACACAACGAGGTACATCTTCAGGTGGTCCATCACAAATGACCGAAGTTTATCGCGAAACACTTCTTATGAAGGCGCGAAACTGCGGAAATATGTTTCCTGCCCTCGAGATGTGGGTAATTTTAGATCGCTGTTTAGCCTTGATTGCTTCCCCACATGGTTGGCAGAACAGAACGCCTCCATCAGAAGTAAAAGTATCCTTAAATTCTGCAGACGATAAGTTGTAGCTGCTTTTACTTTCGACATCCCCGACATCCACGGTAAGTGGGACGGTGCGACAAGATAAGAAAAACACAGCTGTGAGCTGACATACGCTCTGCATGAAGATAAGATAGCTCACAGGTTCATCCCCGTTGAAGTAACAGAGAAAAAAAAAGGAATAAACTGATTTTTAAAAATGTCAATATTATTGAATCCTTATTAATCTGCGATGAATAAGTATTCATGATTTATTATTATTATTACTGAGGCCCAGGCAGTACAAGTGGAAATTGACAGAGGGGAAGCCAAGTTAGTGTGTTGCAATGATTACCACAGAGGCAGGCTTGGTAGTTATTCTTGAAGACGACCGGGTAAGCCGAGTTCAAGGACAAATTGTGTAACAACGCGCACCAAAATTGGAGTCATTAGGGGATGGTCACGAGTGAGTTTCAACCGACCTAGGATTGAATCACCCAATCAGATGAGACCACGCCAAAACCACGCGATGGGTGGCGTACCCTGTAAAAAAAATGCGCGGAAACGCTTATCTAAAGAACCGCCGATCCGAAATAATTCCGTATAAGTGCACTGAGACGTTTGAATAAAATGATGAAGATTGATATTAGTCCCATGTTTGTGAGATGAAAACTCTAGAATATTTTTCTTAATTCTCCCCACTCCACCTCATTCTGTCAGTTTCCAATAAATTGATCGAGGAGAAGCTGTTTGGAAGACAACTGTTTGAGCTCTGGTGAGCAAGGGTCACGCTAGTCTGCGTCACGATTTTCAGCACTTAATGGGCAAGACTTTACTAACATTCCATTAGTGCTCAAAGCGAGCAAGGTTCACGTAGAGCAGTGGAGATATCTAGCAAGATAAGGACTGCAAGACAGTCATGTTTAAAACTTTTTTCAAGCCAGTGACGATGTGTTTAAAGTGTATAATTTATGTAAATTTTGTATTGTATTTTTCAAATGATAATTGTGCGTGTGTAAGCGAATGCTAAGCTAGGGAAAGTCTTCGATCATTAATCGCATAGGACATAACGTGAGTGAAAGTAGTAACTCACAGCGATTATAGCTAGGCAATTTATTAACATTGAACATTTCTGTCCAAGAGACCACGCCAAGATATCCGACGTTTGGCCTGGAGACGGATTGATCTACATCGCTTCTACGATGTCGACGATGGAGGGCTAATTTCCCGTAGGGAAATGAGCCGGGACGGAGGTTATATGTTCTGCAAGCTGATACGGTGATGTACAAAAATTGATTTACTCAATTTGTAGTTAGATAAGGCGGGGGGAACGTTGTAAATAGTTCATTTATTCTTTTTCTTGTTTAGATTTTTTGTTGTGCACCGACACTAGTGTTTTAAATGTACGTTGGCGCGTGGCCAAAGTTGTTTGTTGTTTATTTTTCTTTGGAGTCATATTTAGTGTACACGGCGCGTGTATTTGATTTTATCCATGCGGATGCGAAACTCGTTACATTCGATAAGTGGTGCTTTATTAAAGTTCATATTTTTGATAGGAAAGGGAGGTAATTATTGTAAGATGTTTGCTGAACAGGTTATTACTCATATTAGGGTTGCCGAGAGCAACAAATTAAGATGTAATGGTAGAACACCTTAGTTCTAATTTTTTTTGATTTTTTGAGTCCTTTTCAGGTTCGTTAGTCACAGCCTAGAACGGAAGCGCAAGCTGGTGGAAAAATATTTATGTCATTTATTTCAGGTTTCTGTCAAACCCATACGTGTGATTCTGTGTGTGTTCTTGTGTCAAGTGTGTGTTTTGATTCTACGTGATGAGGGGTAGATGGTGCTACCGCCCTCATATTTTGCTGTTGTATTTTTGATGGAAAGGCAGTGCGCTCCGAGGAGGCTACTGTACCTTGTCCAATGCTGATTCTTGGATTTCCTAGGGAAAATGCTGAGATATATGTTGTTCTGACACACACACACGTATATATTGTGCTTTGGGGCACGCTTCTTCGAGACTCGATCCCGTGCCTTGGGAGGTCGAGGTTATTGACACGTGGGTTGACAGATGTGCAGATTTCCACTTAGCACCCGTCTAGCCTTGGTGACTTGTATTTGTTAGGCAGTCCTGTTGTCCGACTGACCCCTATTACGCTATCATTAGCAAACCTGTTCTTTTGTGATGGTTATTTGGACCATAATTAATTGGGGAGTTCGCCACGTTTGTTACGAATTATTGCATGTCGTATGGATGGAATATTGTGTTAATGATGTAAATGTTGGCTTTGAGCCTAGTGATTTTTCTATGACTCAGTTCATGTTAGTTTGTTTGTGTGTGACACCCGTGTGGTGTAGTTGTATTTACTTGTAAAAATGACAGGCGGTCATATGTGTGTATCTTTTGTTGGTCACGTGTTAACTTACTTGTGTTGATTTTGAGAAGTCCTAATATTTAGGCAGTTATGTTTTGCTACGGCAGTTTTTTTGTGATTCCAATTTCAGGCGGAAATTATTTGTTGTTTATTTAGTATAGGAAGTGTCGGTTTCGTTTTTAAGTTGTGTATAGTTGTTCCCCGCGTCTGTCTAGCTCTAAGCAATGCGGATTCGTCTTCTGAAAGTCTATCCGGATGATGACGAATCATGCATTCAATTGTACTCATCGTTAAGCATGTAGAACAGCACACACGTTATACATTGTCATTACAGTTTTGGGACATTTGGTCCGATTAATAATCTCTCCTGAGATTTGGCCTAGTTTTTGGCAAATTAATTTATTTCAGTGGGAGTCATTTTGGGAGTTTTGTTTGTTGATTTCGGGGGCGTGGTGGCTCAGCGGTCTAGCTGTATGCCTCTCACCAAGGCGGTCCGGGTTCGATTCCCGGTCAATGCATGTGAGATTTTCGAAGTGAAATGCCATGTCCTGTGGTTCGGATTCCACGTAAAAAGGAGGTCCCGTGGCTCATGATCTCAAGATTAACGGTCACGTTAAACTACAAGCTTCCTTTTTTGTTTGTTGATTTCATTTTGTAAATAGCTGATCTGTCGTTAAATTCATTTGTTTTAACCCTGGCTTCACTTTCTCCTGCATGTTATTTTGTTATATGTTACCCTGCATGTTAATGAAGCGCTTTAACAACAACTTACGAAATGGACTGTTACACCCCCCGAAACTGAGTCTCATAAGCTTCTTTGCAAGGGTTCATAAAACAAAAATGGCTGCCCAAGTGGGGATTGTTGTTGTTGTTGCTTTGCTGATTTCATATTTATTTCGCTGAGAAATGATGCCAGGTCAAGCGAGCAAAAGTAAATTCAGTAAATTGAGGCGATGTTGTACCGCCATGTGCATTAGTAAATTCACTGAGTTCCTAAAGTTAGAAATATTGAACAAGGTTAGAAGTTGATATTGTATTTGTTATTAACTTGTTCTGGCGCCCGGCATTAAAATTAGAAAATTTGCATATTATTGATCTCAGTCAAAGCAGGAAGGTGTTGCCTTATATTTTACATTTAATTAACTTCGGTTAATTGGTGTTGTTCGTAAATTCTGTTGGTTAGGAATTTAAAAGCAGATCACAAGGGAGTTATTTTGTTGTTTGGAAATAAGGATCATTATTCAGTAAATTTTGATTACTGAAAATTTTATTAAATTAGAATCAGTAGTATATAAATATCATGACATGTGTACGTGTGTATGACTGAAATCCCGGTGCATGACCCTGTTTTTCTCTGGTTATATTTGTGTATTGTGCGATGGCTAGCATCGAAGAAATCAAAGGTTTGTTAGAGCAGATGTCTATGCAAATGTCTGCGAAAACGGAAGAACAGTTAGAGCAAATGTCCGCGAAAACGGAAGAACAGTTAGAGCAGATGTCCGCGAAAACGGAAGAACAGTTAAAGATCATGAAGGAGGAAATAAGTGAAGACAATGATAAACAATTGAGTAATATTACGATGCAATTGCAAACACAAACAGAACAGTTAGAAATTCAGCGTGAGCACAGTGAAAGACAGTTACAAGACATGAGCGGTAACATAACTACCCAATTGCAGGTCCAGAAATTGGATACCGATAAACAATTAAACGAACTAAACCATAAACTATCAGAACAGGCAATAACACAAACAGAGTAGTTAGAAAGGATCACCCATGACATAAACCAAAGTACTAGGGCAGAATTAGAGAAACTGGCTGATGAGGTAGCGGAAAATAACGCAAAACAATTAGGAGAAATTAAGAACTTGGAATCCAAATTCGACAATAAACTCATACAATTCGATGAAATGGTAGCCGATAAATTAAAACAAATCGAGGCAGCATGCGTAAACAACACGGCTGGAATAAAAAGCGCACAGGATAAACTACAGGAACAGATTAATTCAGTCGATAGTAATGTACTCGAAGTAATGAAGGAACTCGATAAGCTCGAAATAAAAACAGAGAAAGAACGTATGCACTTGCGTGAAAACTTGGAAGACCAATTAATTAATACCCAGCAGGTAATACGAGAAGAGGTAGGAGAACAGCTAAATAAAAATCAGGAAAACCTTGGAAGACCAATTAATTAAAACCCAGCAGGTAATACGAGAAGAGGTCGGAGAACAATTAGTTAAAACACAAGAGCAAATACGAGAGGAGCTAGAGAAGAATCAGGAAAGGAGCGAAGAAAAAATTAGCAGTTTGAAGAACAGGATCCGGAAAGTTTGGGAGCAGCAGGTGAACGAAACTAAAGAAGATAGGCTGACGATTTTAAAGCGGATAGGTGAATACAATTCTAGAATGCAGGCTTTGGAGGAAAACATGAAGTCCAAACTCCAAGAACACACAGATCTCATAATTAAAAATGAGATCAGGTCATTAGAAAACGCAACTTTATTCTCTGCAGAAAATACAGTAGGCAAACAGGGAAGCATTGGAAGTCCGGTGGGCTTGAAGTTGGCTGAGGATACGAGCCGAGGTCAAAGTCCTAAGATAACGAGCGACACGTTCCAACATTACAGAGGGGAGACGTCAACACCACAACCCGGCTTGGCACCTGCCCAAGTGATACAGGTAATTAGGGGGAATGATTTCAAACCCGATAAATTCAGCGAGAACTCAGGATCCACTCCCAAAGCATTTTTACGTCAGCTGGATGACTACTTTAACGATCAACATGTCAGTCCCGCAAAACAGTTGCGACTTGTGGAAAAGTTTTTGGAGGGCCCAAGCTTAATCTGGTTCCAGAGTTTTAAATACACATTTACCGACATGGCACAGTTTAGAGAGGCGTTCTTGAGAAAGTTCTGGAGTCCTTCTTTGCAGCAGGGGTTGAGAATGGATTTATACACTAGGAAATATCACAGCACACATCCCACCAGATTTTCCGAATTCTTTAGCCAACAGCTTGTTAAATTCCGGGATTTTGACGACCCCCCTACTGAGGAAAACATGGTTTTAACCATTGGTAAGCAGCTTCCAATGAATATTCAGCAGTTGTTAGTGGCCGGTAATATTAAGACCGCAGTTCAGGCTGAAGAGTTACTCCGCCATCTAGATGAGACGAGTATGGTTAGTCCGCAGACAGGGAGAAGGAACATGGAGTGTGTAAACACGGCTGAAGTGGTTCAGGGACACCAAACCAATCACAACCAGAGTAACCAAACAAAATCACAATCTACCGGAAAGCAATTTACACCAAGATGGCAAGAGTATGATGGCCGAAATCAATTCAATCAAAATAATAGGAACTTCCAGAATCGCCGAGATAATTATAATCATAATAATCAGAACCAGCACAACCAGTGGACGTACCAGCGAGAGTATACCAACTGGAGGGGGAACCCAAGGCAGGGTAGATCTTACCAAAGGAACGGAGATGGCAGGTGGAACAATACGAGGAACTATCGCCAAGATAATCAGGGAGACTATCGCAATGATTGGAATGAGCGGTACGTCGAATCACAGAATTATTTGGATGAGTTAAATGCCGAAGAGATGGAGAAAGAGAAGTGGGGGCGTGCGATGGCGAATGGGCAGAGCCCGGATAATCACCAAGGAACGGGGGCGGAAAGCTTATTACGACAGCAGGAGAGGCGCGATGACAACCGGCGGAACTCAACGAATGGGTCCCAGGATAAAAAAAAAACCTCGAATGAACCAAAACCAGATAGCCTGAGAACGAAGGACACCAGGGAGCGGGAGGAGTTGATTGTTGCAAACATAGAAGAGTGGGTAGCATTCCCGGACGATTGCCTGGAGGAAGTGGTGAAGGACCGAGGAAATGTCATCAGACAATTACCGATTATTTATGCACGTATTGGAGGTATTAGAGTGAGGTGCCTAATTGACACAGGTAGCCAGGTGAGCTTAATCACGGAAGTATTGTTGAAATAAATCGGAAGTAAACAAACTGTTCCAATTATGCCTGTACAATTAATAAAAGTCAGAGGGGTCATTCCTGACAAGACCATTGTTTGCAAGCACCAAGCATATTTAGACCTGGATATATTAAACCACACATTTTCGCAAACTTTCATCGTGATACCGAAGATTAATTATAACGTCATTTTGGGAGCCAACTTTATCTGTGATTTTCATGCTGTAATTGACTTACATAATAACACTGTGAGTTTCAAACATGTTGAGGGGTTGAGTCATGTGGGTTTGAACATGGAAGAAAGTCCACTAGAGAGAGAGGCGAATACTTGGGTTATTGAGGAATGCACTAATGAGGCGATCGGAGATAAGAACTTGACGGAGGAACGAGTAAGCCAGACAGCAGTGGTTGAAATTGACAGTCGAGATATTTCGCAGGAACTTTGGGTACATTTGGCGGAAAAAGAAATTAGCGGATCCAAATTTGAAATTTTACTTCAGGAACGGCTTAATGAGGCAATAGTAGGGGAACCTGATAGAAGAAAACTAGAAGAAATTCTGAGACGTCATAAAGGAGCTTTCGACACCATCCCTGGAAAAGTTTTAAATTTTCAGTATGCCATGCAAGATACCGACTGGACCCCATTTAAGAGTAAATTGTACCCGATCCCAGATAAACATTTTGCTCAGGTGAAGGACATCATTAGTAATTTATTAGATTCCGGCATGATAAGAAAAGCAGCAACCCCGTACTTAAACGCAATATTGGCTGTGGCCAAGCCAACTGGATCAATTAGATTATGCCTAAACGCACGAGTTTTGAATAGTAAACTGCTAGTTGAGCATGACCAAGCACCAAGGATCAAGAATGTATTGAAGGGCTTCCGTGGGAAGAAGATTTATTCTAGCGTCGACTTAACAAATAGTTTCCACCATCTTGAACTTGAAGAAAAATCCCAACTATTGACGGGGTTTTTATTCGATAACCAAAGTTATATCTGGTCTCGCATGCCCTTTGGTGTAAAAACAGCTGGGTGTGCATTGATAAGAGCACTAGACAGGATTCTGACTGAGGAGGTCAAGAGCTTCACTACGAGATATGTTGATGACATACTGATTGCATCAGAAACAATGGAGGAACACTTGGTAAACCTAAACAAACTTCTGGATAACTTGAGAACCAAGAATTTGAAAATTAATTTAAAGAAACCGCACTTTTGCCAGAGCGAGATTCTGTATTTGGGTCACATAATTGATGTTGAAGGCGTGAGGCCTAATCCGGCGAAAATTGACGCAATCAAGAAATTCCCCACACCAACTAAAGTAAAACATGTGAGAGCGTTTTTGGAAGTGACATGTTTCAAGGAGAATTGTCCTGGATACACTGAAACAGGAGCACCAATGCAAGAGATGCTAAAGAAAGCAAATCGATGGTCGTGGAATGAGGAGTGCGACAGGTCCTTTAGAGCTACGAAAGACTTACTCGAGAACTGTGTGAAGCTAGGGTATCCAGACTTCGAGAAGAAATTTATAATTCAAGCAGACGCTTCATTGATTGGGATCGGTGCCATGCTGTACCAAGAGGACGCTGAAGAACCCATGAAAAGATCATATTTGGCATTTACGAGTCGAAAATTGAGGAAGCACGAGAGGAATTACACTGTGACAGAGCTTGAGTTGCTAGCGATTTTGTATTCGTTTCAACAATGGCGCAAGATGATTTTCAGTTATTCCATTGTTGTCAGAACTGACCACCATGCACTGACATTCCTATTCAAGGTGACGATGGCGAGTGAGAGAGTTACGCGTTGGTCCATTTACATACAGCAGTTCGACATTACTATAGAGCATTGCCCTGGAAGGATGAACATCATACCAGATGCTTTAAGCAGGAATCCTGAAGATGAGAACGAGATAGCAGCGGAAGTTCACCATATAGCACTAACACCTAAGGCTCGTGAGTTTTTGGACAAACTAAAGGAAATTCAGAAGGAACAAGATGGATGATGATGATGATCAAGTATTACAGGAAGGAACTACAACCAGATTCACCTGAATATCGAGAAGCCCGTGCCAAGGAAGCGAAATTTCACTCCGTGAATAACCTTTTGCATAAGTACGTGGATGAGGATCACACCAAACTGCGAATTCTAGTCCCAGCATCATTACAGAGAGGATTGACGTGGCATGTCCACGAGAGGCTAGCACATATCGGCACGGACAAGACAGAAGCGACAATAGGGGAAACTTTTACTTGGCCTAAGATGCGATATACCAATGTGGAAGTAATAAGAACTTGTGACGCGTGTCAGCGCACTAAACCAAATAACTTCATTTTGAAACAACCTCCAAAACCATTATTACCTCAAAAACCATGCGAGCTGGTCGCTATCGACTGTTTTGGCCCTCTGGTTAAGGGAAAACGAGGATGCCGACACCTTCTTGTGTGTGTCGATGTGTTTTCCAAGATGGTAGTGTTATGTCCAATCCAGAAGACGACATCTAAGCAAGTCCTCAGCAGAATTCAGAACAAAGTCATTCCGATGCTTGGGAAGCCGGAATTTATCTTATCGGACCATGGTACTTATTTTACGAGCAATGTTTTTAGGCAAGGTGTAGAGAGCCTAGGGATAAAACATGTTTTGTCGAGCATTCGCCATCCTTGTGGGAATCCGAGCGAGAGAACGATTCGCTGTGTCGCCAAGTATTACCGAGTAATGATTCCTAATGATCATAATAAGTGGGTTGACAAAGTAGGAGATATTGAGATGTGCATGAACACTACTAAGCACGAGTTGACGGGTCAAGTCCCACTAGTTGTACACCACAACAGGTTGCCTGAGAGATCTTGGGAAAAGATTATTCCATGCCCAAGGGATCCATTATTAGCACATGAGTTGCGAATTCAGCGAACAAGAGAGCACATGAGGAACCAAGCGGACCGAAGACTGAGGAGGAGGCAGCACCGACTGATATTAATTATTCCAAATTAATCAAGAATGTCAGGTGCTATACGTGTGCAAAATATAGGGCTGTTGGCTTGCATACTTCCTGATATATTGATATTCGGTTAAAAAAATATAGACAGCATTTAATAATAGTTGGCAGCCCTGATTGCTCTTAAGAATACTTATAGTCTTATAGGAAATTTGGTTGAAATCCAACTGATAGTATAGAAGTTACATGTATTTAAAAATTGGCCCTATCAGCAGGCTTAGAATCACGTTGGTAGAACTGAAGTATATACGTTACTCCAAAATTAATCTAAAATGTAGGTACTATACGTGTGCATAGTTTAAAGCTGTCGGCTTGCATACTTTCTGATATATTGGTATTTGGATAAAGGAAGAGAGAGAGGAATTATTAACAGTTGGCAGCCCTGGTGGCTCTAAAGAATACGCTCAGTCATATCTGTTTACGTACACATATTACATACAAAATTTGGTCGGAATCCAATTGATACTGTAGAAGTTATAGGCTTTAAAAATTGGACCTATCAGAAGGCTTAAAATTATTTTGGCAACACTGTCATATATGGCCTCCTGGAAATTAAACTGAAATAGTATTATCTACATGTGTACCAATTTTGGAATAGCTCCCATGCATACCTTCCAAGATATCCAACATGGACCTAAAATTTCTAGTGCGTTTTTTCAGCAGTTGGTAGCACTGACATCATTTTCAAATATGGACGTGAGATATTCCGGTATACACCTTTACTCATACTAAATTTGGTTTCGATTTTGCAGTCGTTTAGGAGTTGATAGGGGGACACACACATACACACAGCCAGACAGAGAGAAGGACAGACAGACAGACACACATTTGCCCGGATCGATCTCATAAGTCTACTTTTTGCTCATTTTTCCAAATGTGAAAAGTAGGCTAAAAATAAAAAAAATATAGATAACTTTAAAAATGTATTTAAAACAAGTAGTTACGTGAAGAACTATACAGCCTATTTTCATATATCCTACTTATGTTAATTGCCACTATCAACATACGAAATTTCAGTTTGACTGCGTTAATAGATTCGTAGATATTGAGAACCGACTAAATATTGCGGATGGACGCCATGTTGGATTTTATATACGAGGCACGTCCAGAAAGTAAGTTTCGTTTGATAATAAACTGAAATTGTGTACAGATACAGTAAAATTATTTATTGCACAACATTCTACACCTCTTAAACTACTTTTGCACATAACTGCCGAACTTTTGCAAGCATTTGTCATAGCGTGGCACAAGTTTTTGGATACCTTCTTCATAGAAGTTTGCCGTCGACCCGTTACGAGAGTGAAGACTCCCCTGTAAGATATCCTACTGTTTGGCCACCACTGTTAGGCAAATTGCGTATGTGGTCAGGAGAACTCCTAAATCTATCTGAGCTGATATTTTATTATTAATTTTTTATTTATTTATCAGATTATCTTTTAGTCCTATCAGTTTCTTTGTATTTGTTTAGTGATCATGTTAACATCGAAAAGGTTGAAAAATTGGTGTAAACAATCCAATATCAGACTCATAATTGGAAGAAAAACCGCATTCCTAACTTTCATTCGCACCTCTAAGTGCTTAACAATAACACTGACCCGTCGGTCATCAGCTCAGTGAACGAGACAAAAGTCGTACACATTACTAGCTCAAATAGTACCAAAACTTGTACTTTGCAACTAAGGGTAATCAGAACCTACCTCTGTAGTGCATTCAAAAACATAGTCGGTAGCATGCTGAACTGCTGTTCCCAAGATAGCGGGTTCAAACCCGACCCGACCAAAGTCGTCGGATTTTTAAGAACGTTAAAATCCCTCAGTATGCCTTCCTTCGGAGGGGAAGTAAAGCCGGCGGTCCCATGTCATAGATTTATAGCATGTAAAAGATCCTCCCACAGACTAAACTTGTGTGGAGCTAAATTTCTAGGATAGATTCCGTTGGAAACCTCTATCAAAGTTCCAACGTTCACCACTAGGTGTCATTGACATCTGGTAGCGAAAGTTGGAAATACTTAAAATTGAACGGAACTTGTAGCTCACCGTACGGTTGTCCGCTTGAAGCAGTCCGAGGACACTCCCGGCACTAAAAGCCATACCATAAATTAATAATAAATAATTTCGCTACTGGGCTTATCGTAATTATTAGCTCCGTGAACTCATTGTTTATTATACTAATAATTCATGGTTTTGGGGCTAATGCCGTGTGAAATTAAATTAGAACCATACGTTTCGAAGGAACCTTGCCTCCTTTTTCAATGGAATCAAACAATGTGACCAAAAAAAGTGTATCAATGAGATTACAACCGACAGCAGTGGCTACGCTGGCTAAAGTGCATCGTTAGGTCATGGGGCCAAGCTCTTTGCTGACTCGGTAGACGCATGGGTTCAAGCTCCACCGTCGGCCGTCCTTGAAATGGTTTACCGTGGTTTCCCATTTTCAACACCAGGCAAATGCTGGAACAGTACCTTCTGACAGGCCACGGCCGCTTCCTTCCACTTCCTTCCCCAGTTTCATTCATCATCATCCATTCCATCTCTCATCCCGACGCGCAGGTCGCCCACGGGCGTCGACTAGAAAGACCTGCACTCGGCCTCTCAGGAGGACACAAGAAAAATAAAAAAAATAAGAAATGAGATTACAAAAAATTAGATAAATTCCTCTGTTCATCACCAGAGCGCAGCTGCCAGATATTACTGTATGGACCACGTAGAACGGCGGGCCGAGTAGTAAGTAAAGTGAAGGTAAAGGGGGTGGGGTGATAATATAGAGACTCCTCGAAGAATGAGGATGTCCAAATAAGGAGAAAGGGGCGAGGGGGGAAGGGGGAAGTTAGATGGATCTAAGGAAACAGAAACAAAAGGGAAGTGTATCTGTACGATACCTAACGTCATACAGGCAACGGAGAAGAAACAGATGGAAACTCCTCCAGTGACGAACAAAGGAGATCAAATCCAGGCTCTGTAGCCATAGAGGAAAACGTACAATTTGAAATAGGTGAAGATCAGAGAAACTGAGAGGAACTATCTTCCTAGATCTTTAATAACTGGTAGCCAAGTGTCAATTAGCTGATATCCACTGGATAGTAATCCGGGTCGTGAAAGCCTTAATCATTGTATATTGTTAGGTAACCTATGCTGTGAAGCTAATACGCATTTTCTTTCAATAAAATAGCATGCAATTGAGTTAATAAACCCAACACATCAATGTTTGATACATACAACTTAGTAATTTTGTTATCGGAGCAAGTTCCGTCATAGGGGGTCAGAAAGTACCCCACGCCACCTCTCACGTTGCATCAACGAGCGTCACCTTTCCAGGGTTAAATAAGACACTTTCACCTTCTCTATTCTATGTAATTACCTCTTTTACTCATTTTCCAAGCCGTAGGTCGCTACTGGACAAACTTTTAAATGACAGATGTGAGCGACAGGGTTAAGGTGGCCATATACACTATTTTTCTGAAATTTCACACAATATATATATATATATATATATAAATCAATGTTACGTGATAGTATATATACAGGGTGTATTTGATATGATGGAAGTCCTTTACACTGGTGATAGAAGATGGTATTCTAAGCAAATATCTTCATGAAATTAAGTCGGATCTTAATTAGTGTAGGTGGAATTAAATCACAAAAATCGTCGGTCAATGTCTTGGAAACGGGCTTTCACTTCGTTCCCCTCAGCAGCAGAGCTGACTTCTCCCCGTCACCCTCCCCTCCTACGCTGAGGAATGTTGACCAGAGTCTGCAGTTGAGTGACCTCCTCGCCTTGTCTGCCAATGACATTGAAATACACAAACCGAGCCTATGAACAGCTGATTCACACCTTCATGGGGAGTGGCTACATGACTAGTGATGGTGGATCTGTCTAGGATTTTGCCAGCTTCATGGACTATGCATAGAAAATAGAAATCCTAAAGATTTGGTAAATTAATTTAAGGAACTGTTGGTCTATCTTTGTGTGAAGATAGTGCAACAACTCTAATAAACATATTAATAATACTAATAATAGTAATAATAGGCTTTTAGACACACTAACTTCTTTTATGTTTCTTTTTGGTATGTCGAGTTGCCAGACTTTAATGTACGTAGGATTTCTTGTATGTGCCATAAAATCCATGGAGATGATCGTATTAGATCCCATTCATTTACTACATGACTGAACGTAGATCGCAACCTCGGGAAGGTTAGCACTCTACCACCAGAACTACACATGCTGACTCTTATTATTATTATTATTAGACTATTATTATTATTATTAGACTATTATTATTATTATTATTATTATTATTATTATAACACTGTATTATAACAATGTATTTGTATTTTATTTTCATTTTCGTGTATTTTCATATGTATTTACATTGTTGATGGACCAATAAATCAACCCTACTCCCCCCCCCCCCCCCTCCAGTTAATGGCCACCCGAGGGCTGGAGATGGGATGGGACAATTCACAATATGAACATGTGGTACGGTACTAGTATCAAATCTTGGAAGTAGTTTTCCATGGGTTCCCACTTCTACCCCAGGCAAATGTCGGGATTGTTCCTAACTTAAGGCCACGGCCACCTTCTTCTCAATAATCATAACCGCTGGCAGTGCAGCCCATGAAGGGCCTAGGCCTACCAAGCGACCGCTGTCCAGCCATTTGGCCTGCAGATATTAGGGTGACTCGTGGTCAGTGCATCGGGTCCCCTCGGCCATTAATCTTGATTTTCCTGACTCGGGCACTGCCTCACTGTCAGACAGCTACTCAATTGCCCTCACGAGGCTTAGTGCACTGCGTTCCAGCCCTCACGTCAGTTTCTAATATCCCTGATGGAGCCAGGAATCGAACCCAGGCCCTCCAGGTGAGAGGCAGTTGCACTGCCCCAACACCACAGGGCCGGCGCCTTCTTCCGAATCCTCACCTGAATTACAAATACCCACATTACTACAGAAACCACAAAACACAGGTTATCACACAAATTCTACCAACACCCAGCTACATGGGGCTAAATGACCAAAATCGCCAAGCCTCTCAAACAAAACATCAAGTATTTTACTTCCGTCCTAAATGCCTAGTTCTGAACAGACTACGGGCTGTCGGAATTTTGTCACACTGCATTTCATTAAGTGAATGTTTTTAGTATTTTCAGAAACTAGTCAACAGAAGGTCCGACACGGACGCCAATGATACATCAGGGCTGAGTATCGAAATTATTTTATACATGAACATCAATCAATGAATTCCACACTTACAAAGTAGGCTACACATTACTACCGGTCCTAACGTCCCAAACCATTGCGTGCGTTGTCAACAACAACAACAACAAGAACAACGGCAATGCACATTTTCTTACGAGACGGTAGAGCTCATCCTCATAACAGCTGATAGCCTACCACCCCTCAAGTCAACCGGTAAGGTCAATGCCCCGATTACGTAACAACTTCCCCTTCGCACGTCGTCTCTCCTGGCTCCGCCTCGTTTACCCCAGCCTGCCGCACCACTTTCTGCCTGATTAGTTTCTGAAATAACTAAAAACATTGACTTTTTAATGATTAATTATCAATTTCAAGATAGGTGACAAATTTTTTACCTAGGAAGCTTAGAATAGTCTCTTCTATCACCAGTGTAAAGGACTTCCATCAAATACAGGGTGTATTTGATATGATGGAAGTCCTTTACACTGGTGATAGAAGATGGTATTCTAAGCAAATATCTTCATAAAATTCAGTCGGATTTTAATTAGTGTAGGTGGAATTAAATCACAAAAATCGTCGGTCAATGTCTTGGAAACGGGCTTACACTTCGTTCCCATCAGCAGTACTGCTGACTTCTCCCCGTCGCCCTCCCCTCCAATGCTAAGGAATGTTGACAAGAGTCTGAAGTTTAGTGACCTCCTCGTCTTGTCTGCCAATGGCATTGAAATACACAAACCGAGCCTATGAACAGCTGTTTCACACCTTCATGGGGAGTGGCTACATGACTAGTGATGGTGGATCTGTTTAGGATTTTGCCATCCTCATGGCCTATGCATAGAAAATGGAAATCCTAAAGATTTGGTAAATTAATTTAAGAAACTGTTGGTCTATCTTTGTGTGAAGACAGTGCAACAACCGTAACAAAAATATTAATAATACTATTATTATTATTATTATACCAGGCTACTACTGCTGTACTAATAATAGTAATAATAGAATTTTAGACACACTAACTTCTACGGGGCTACCTGACCACGTTGTCGCAGCCCCTAAACTATGGAACCAACCTAAGTTCCTTTATGTTTTTTATTTGGTATGTCGAGTTGCCAGACTTTTATTTTTAGCAATCTAATACCAGAGCTACACATGCTGACTCTTCTTCTTATTATTATTAGACTATTATAATTATTATCATCATCATGTTCATGGGGTGCTGGTATTGAGGCAGCTTATCATCAACGGCCGATATGCAAGTCGGGGAGTGATGGCGCAGCGGTCCAGCTGTTGGCGTCTCACCAGTCCAGTAGCTCAGGATCACGAAATTTACGGTCATGTAAAAACACAAGCTTCCTTACTTCCCACCATCTGCAGCCACATTATGATTTCCCGTGGCATCCCACAAGCCCAAAGTTGGAATGCCTACCCCCGCGGTGTAGGCATGCGCATTTAATCGTACACCACGATCGCAGCAAGTCCGGTAATTGAAGGTCCAAACTCAGCACCGACAGTGGCTATCCTGAGTTTGGATTTCCCTGGATTCTTCCACGCGCTTTCCAAGCACATGCCGGGATAGTATGGTACTTGGAGTCCCGGAGCACCAAACTCATTCACGACCCTAATAACTACAGCTACACATATTACTACAGTCAGCACAGAAACACAGTTTATCAGACAAATCCAACACTCACCCAACTACACGGTGCTGATAAGCAAATGTCCCAAGCCCCTAAAATGAATTAACAACAACCATCGCAACAAGCTTTCAAGTCTCTTCCATCATCATTGTTACCAAAAATATTTATTTACTGAACGTCCTAAACAATTGGAACCCTACTTTAAAATAAATAACATTCAGTAATGATATAGTCTCTTATAAAGTGTATACTAATAATAATAATAATAATAATAATAATAATAATAATAATAATAATAATAATAATAATAATAACAATAATAATAATAATAATAATAATAGTAATATGTTGTTGGACACACTACTTTTATTTTTTGGCGGGGATGTCGAGATTCCGGAATGTTGTGTTCACAGAATTTCATGTACGTGCCATTACATCCATCGGCATAAGTCTGTCGTATTTCTTCACCTTCATGTATTACATGACTCAGACTAGATCGAACCCTCGAGAAGGATAGCACTCTAATACCTGAGCTCACAGCCTCACTATCATTCAATTATTATTATTGTTTTATACAGTACATATAACACATTGCTGGTACATCACAACATAACTATACGGGCTTCAGGGAACCAAACTATTGCTACTGAAACAGCCACTTCTTAGCTGGAAAGTCGAAATCGCTACCCATGAATTTCCAGACGATTCGGGTTGTTGAGAGAACTACTGCCTTCTGCATTAGTTTGTCAATTTGAGTATCCAGAACCAGTTCTTTAAGGTCTTGGAGCAAGGAATTTCAGATCACGCCCGTATTTGAGACAATGATAGGTATGGTCTTTACC
This sequence comes from Meconema thalassinum, assembly GCA_946902985.2. Taxonomy (NCBI): domain Eukaryota; kingdom Metazoa; phylum Arthropoda; class Insecta; order Orthoptera; family Tettigoniidae; genus Meconema; species Meconema thalassinum. The sequence continues at coordinate 102,492,233 of OX336397.1, read as the reverse complement.
CGTTCTAAATGCCATTGCCTTTTGATAGGGCCAACCAACTCGCTATATTTGCTTTATTGTTATTATTATTATTATTATTATTATTATTATTATTATTATTATTATTTTTAAAAGTAATAAATAACCCCTGGCACTACAGCCCGTGAAGGGCCTAGGCCTACCAAGCGACCGCTACCCAGCCATTTGGCCTGCAGATATTGGGGCGACGCGTGATTAGCGCATCGGGTCCCTTCGGCCGTTAATCTTGGTTTTCGTGATCGGGGCGCTGCCTCACTGTCAGACAGCTTCTCAATTGTCCTCACTAGGCTGAGTGCACCCCGTTCCAGCCCTCACGTCAGTTTCTAAAATCCCTGACGGAGCCGGGAATCAAACCCGGGGCCTCCGGGTGAGAGGCAGGCGCGCTACCCCAACACCACAAGGCTGGCTATTATTATTATTATTACTATGTACATGTGGTACCATACTAGTATTAAATCTTGAAAGTAGTTTTCCATGGTTTCCCACTTCTACCCCAGACAAATGCTGGGATGGTTCCTAACTTAAGTCCACGGCCGCCTCCTTCCCAATCCTCACCTGAATTACAAACACCCACATAACTAAAGAAACCACAAAAACACAGGTTATCTGACAAATTCTTCCCACACCCGACCACATGGGGCTAAATGACCAAAATCGCCAAGCCTCTCAAACAAAACATCAAGTGTATTCCTTTCGTCTTAAATGCTAGTTCTGAACAGAATACGGGATGTCGGAATTTTGTCACACTGTATTTCATTAAAGTGCCGGACGGCAATGACACTTACAAAGTAGGCTACACAATACTGCCGGTCATAACGTCCCAAGACATTGCGTGCAATTTCAACAACAACAACAGCAACAACAACAATACAAATTTTCTTACGAGACGGGTGTCGCTCGCTTTCCTCGTAACAGCTGATACCTCCCCTCAACCAGTAAGGTCAACGCTCCGATTACGTAACAACTTCTCCTCCGTGCATCGCCCCACCTCGCCCCGCCCCGTTTACCCCAGCCTGCTGCCTCACCTCCTGTTTGAAGAATTTCGGAAAAGCCTAAAAACATTGACTTTTTAATGATAAATTTTCAATTTAAAGATAGGTGAAATTTTTTTTACCCAGGAAGCTTACAATAGTCTCTTCTATCACCAGTGTAACGGACTTCCATTATATCAATTACACACTGTATATATATATATATATATATATATATATATATATATATATGGGAAATTTCTTCTAGTTTCAGAAAATGTATGGTTCGTAAATATACCATTAATCTTTCATGTCGAAATAAATTATTTACTGTAAGAGGGCGCAGATCTATAAAATTCCTTTCGAGTCTAAAATTACGTTCTCTTTCTCTATCCCACTGGTTTTGCTCCTGGCCGTAGTAAGTGATTTTTGATAGGCGAAAAAAATCATGGCACGGATGTAATTCGTTGTTGGCATGTTAATGAACCCATTTGAATTCAGTAGGCTGCGTTCATTGTGGCAAAAATAATCTCGGGATTTTCCGCCAACACAAAGTTCCTCCTTTCTCTACTAGAAAGCGCTATAGTGTCAAGGAGCTTAAAAATCTAACTTCCTTGACGTTCATAGCGTTCCAAGGAACGACAAGATTCAACATGCAAGCTGCCCTCTGGGCGTCAAATAACAAGATGAAGGAAGACAATAAAGATTCCAAGGAAGGACATGTGTATATCCCAGGTGGTTTCTGGTGTGATCAAAACAGAATGTGAGTGAAGACATACTAAGTAAACTTTAAATGCAATTTAGCCTACTCATTAATTTGATTTCTGATATATGAAGAGATTCAAAGTGCTTTAACTTTTGTCACAGTAATGGTACATGCTTGATTTATATTTCAAAATAAACCTAATACATGTATCTATGTTTCATAGCACTGAGAAAATGATATCCATAAAAATGTAATTTTAACAACTTTTTAAACAATTGTGTGAAACAAAATTTCAAGAAACTTAAATTGTAATATAAATTTTTAACCCTTACTTGTGACTAATTCAAACAAAAGTGGCAGGGAACATTCCCCACGTAAGTTAGATTGTTTTTGTTCCAGGTTCATGGATTTTGGTTTAAAAAATGTGAGAGATAGAAGACTTTAAGTACCCCAGTGTAAATAGCAAAAATATTTTTTATAAACAATTAACATAAAATTTGTGTAAAATGAACTTCAAAATCTCTTAGTTTGATCATGATAAAACAACAGAAATGTTAACATTGCTGGAGATTATTATTTAAAAAAATTATTCCTAGTGGATATGGCCACCTTAAGAAGAAGATGGTTAATTTTCTTGACCCTCAAAAGTAACTTCAATAGCTATCACTAGCCAGCTCAGTGAGAACGACTCATCTCTCGTTCCTTCCTCCTTGACCTCTGCCACCGGTGAGACTCAGGGAATACTTACAAAAATGATTCTTCAAAGAAATACATTTCACTTTTCTTCTCCCAAAGGACAACACGAGGTCCTAGATCCATACACGCACATTGATCGTTATCAGACGTTGAGAAAGACTCTCTACACGGATGATTATGTAAATATAAACATCACGTGAAATAGAAAGGAGGAAGGAAACAAACAAAGAAAGAAATGCGGAATGTATGGTAATGTATGGGAAAGGGAGTCGTGAATACACCAGGGTATTACACTGTAGAGATATTCAGTATTCAGTCGCTTTGCTCCATCACAGATTCCACTGTGTATGTCAGGGAGATAAATCTCAGAGTACACCCGGATAAATATCAGGATTTACGACCATTAAAGTGTGGCTTTGTGTTGAAAGCGTTGGGAAATACTAGAATTTGTTGAGAAGGAAGCTTGCCTCATCAAACTAATTCTGGTCTCATCCAAGGGATATCGTTAAATCTCTGTAAGATCAGCAGTATTACACGCTGGACGTTTGTTTTATACGAGTGGAAAATCATAACGGAAGCCTGGTTGCGAGTTACCTGTGTTGTTTTCAGCTGCCCCATGCGGTCAGATGATGATCAAAACTATCTCACGCTACTGCTGAAGTACAGTAATCCATATATATATATAAATGAAAGTTTGTCTGTTTTTTCTGAATTTCTATGGGAATTTGCGTTATTAACGCGTTTCCGACTGTTTTATGACGGATACGCGCGAAAATAACATTTTGTCTGTCTATATGTCTGTCTGTCTGCCTGTCTGCTTGTCTGTCTGTGGACAACTATGTTCCCTTATAACTCGAGAACGGCTGAGTGGATCAACGTAAAATTTGATACAAATATCCATCAGAGGCGCGACACCAATCATTGATGTAACTCCTCTCCATACCTCTCCTAAAAGGGGACATACCCCCCTTAAAATACACGCTGAAATAGGCGTAGAAGGGTGAGACAATGCTCATTTTCAGCCCCTCATGTGAGACACAAAACTCGTAGGCCTTAAAGGGCCCCGAAAACCACAATTTTAGGCCCTGAAACCGACAGTTTTTGAGATATTCCCACATAATTGAATTCAATTAATTTAATCAACTAATGAAAATTGGCAAACTAAAACATCCAACAAATATACTGGATCAACACCGAATTTTAATAACGGCTCTTCAGTAACTCCGGAATACGGATCAGGATCCAATATAATCTGGAGGATATCGCCTTCCTAAAGGACCTCCAGGCAAGAGAGTAATGAAGAATGTTCCCCTATTTGGAATGGGATTCCTAGTTGGCAAATATAATGGTGTTCTCTTCGTAACTATATAAAGTGTACTTCTGCGTTACACAATACTTCGACGTTGACTGTACTGTTGTGGACGGTGGTGTCGTCACGTGCTCAAGTCTGGAATGCTATCAGACCAGTGGTGACAGCTGTGAAGCAAGAGGGCGGGAGAGTGACTGTGTACAGGCTCACCCACATGCTTCAAGGTCAAGGGCAATCGTCGAAAACAAACGTCCGGCTTGTAAAAGGAAATCTGGAGCTCTCAAAAATTGTTAATTATACGCCAATCAAAATCCATCTCCAGAGTGTTTTTGATAAATAGATTTAAATATTTAGAACCTTTATTGATGTGTAACATTTTTCCACTCGGTTGCTGGATATTTTTTGTGGGTGTGATTTTGGAAAAGGGATGGAAATGGGACGGAAATGTGTAAGAGGAAACAATGAGCGCGCGCGGTGGCGGAGGCTGGTTCCACGACGTACTGTCTGGCCAACATATAGCCCTATGTGAAATGTATATCGCATACGGTTTACTTCACGGTTTGGAGGCCCCATTAGAGATATTCCTACATTAAGTCGTCGTTCTTTGGTGTGAAAATATTCAATATATCATATTTGCTGAAAACAAATCTTCATACTTTTGCTGTGGAATGTATTTCGCATACGGTTTACTTCATGGTTTGGAGGCCCCATTAGAGATATTCCTACATTAAGTCATCGTTCTTTGATGTGAAAATATTCAATATATCATATTTGCTGAAAACAAATCTTCATACTTTTGCTGTGGAATGTATTTCGCATACGGTTTACTTCAAGGTTTGGAGGCCCCATTAAAGATATTCTTACAATAATTCATTGATACCACGATGTACGTCGCGCATGAGCACCGGTCACGATTTGGCACTGAAGTTTTACAAGTAGACTAATTATTTCAATGACCAACAGAGTTCACTGTTAACGAGGGATATGCGCTCCCGGCAGACCCAAAACTAATAGGTCATCGGCTTTTTTAATATCTCGCGAACCAAATATGCTAGGGAGTTGTATGAGGTGTCTTAGGAGTCGGGGGTGACGCCCCTTTTTTCATGATTTTGTGATTAGCAGAGATGGGTAAATCCAGAGCAGAATATATGCGAAATTATTGACAAAAGAAACGGGAGAAAAATATAAAAACTGGAGGAGTACAGCCGAAAATAATTGACTTCACATATACTTCATCTCAATTTCATAGTAGGATAACATGTCAGAAGACTTCACATATACTTCATCTCAATTTCATAGTAGGATAACATGTCAGATGTTACACATCATATGCGACTACTGTAAGGCTCCTATCCTTTTTTTTTTACATTTCACACGAATCTTCTTTTTCATGTGCCGTCTCCTCTAAGAAGGTTGTCGATCATCACAGCAATCCGGTTTGGTATCTAGCAGCACTGAAAGGTTCACTGGAACCATTTTTTTTAAATTGTCCAACCAAGAGATCCTTCTTCTTCCTCGACTCTTTCTGCCCTCAACCTTCCGTTGAATAATTTATTGTAGAAGACGATACCTGTCTCCTCTCATTATATGGCCCAAGTATTGTAACTTCCTAATTTTGACACGGTTATCTCCATATCTTTATCTATCCTACGCAATATCTCAAGATTTGTGATTCTATCCATCCAGATTACTCGTCAGATCCTTCGATATGTCCATATCTCAAACGCCTCTAGTCTGTTAATCGTATCTTGTTTGAGTGTCCAAGCTTCCATACCATAGAAGAGTACCGAGAACACATAACATTTCAGCGACCTTAGTTTTAAATTTCTACTAAGGTCTCTATTGCACACGAATAATTATCCATTAAATTTTAAATATTTATTGTTGTAATATTTGTAGTTCATATTTTCATCGTCCTTTTTCATTGTTTTCCAGTTTATTCATATCATCCTCTTATATATATATATATTTCGTATGGCATAAAGGATACATATATTACACATAAGGTATATACAAAATGTACATAAGTTCTGACAGGGAAGAAGATACAAGCATTACAAATGGATGTCCAACGAGTTTAACCAATTCACTGCTTCATCTGTAGCCTCGTGTATTTCTTGTAGCGTCTCACTGAACCTCCTTATTGGGCAATCCATGGCAAAGCGATAAATCGTTTGAGGCACTTCACTGCAGTCGCAGGTTGGACTGTCAATCATCTTCCACTTATGCCTCCAATACTGGCATCTACCATGGTGGGTTCTTATTCGATTTAGTGACGTCCAAGTTTTCCAGGATAAGTTGAAACCAGGGGGGGGGGGGCTTGAGTTTGTCTGGATTCGAGGAAACCCAATTGTTGCGCCAAGCTTGATAGACCTTAAATTGCTCTTGAACCAATTCCTCACCTAGTAACCAGGGAGGTTTCCTAGATGTTAATCTGAGATGTGGTTGAAAAATGTCCTTATGAATTGGTAATGAAGGATCTTTACAGTATTTTCTTCATTCTTTCGTCAATGCCATTTGTCTACGGTGGTGAGGAGGTGGAATGATTGAGAAGACTGGTAACCAATCCAGAGGTGTAGATCGGATGGTTCCTGATAGAGTCCTCTTAGTATCATTCAGCTCAGTATCAATTTTCATCCTGTTTATATGTTAATAAATTTCATTTTTGAACAGTTTTATTAGATTAGTTTCTTAAGGTTTCCTGAAGAAGGTTCCATTGTTGGATCGAAATATGTACTAGTTTGAATATAATTTGAATATAATTTGTATTGATTGGCGGAGGATTTTAATTAAAAATCTCATAAACCATGAAAAGGAGGAGGTTGTCATTTCTTGGACACTTGTACAGAATGGACAAAACCAGAATAACCAAAATGATAAGTAGATTAAGGCTTTCACGGGTTTACTATTGATATTATTCATGTTTCTGGGGCTATTGCCGTGTGAAAATAAAATTATATACCATACGTTTCGAAGGAACCTTGCCTCCTTTTTCAATGGAATTAAAACAATGTTGCCAAAGAAAGTATATCAATGAGATTACAAAAAACTACAGTAATTCCTCTGTTCATCACCAGAGAGCAGCCGCCAGAATGTACTGTATGGACCATGTGCTAGGTTAAGCCTGAGCTCAGACACTTCCTGGGGGAAGATGATTTGAAAAGAAAAGGAAAAAGGTTTAAGAGTGGAAACAATTTTAGGCAGAAGGGAAAAGAATCCAAGACAAAATAAATAATCAAATAGTGGGGGGAAAATAGTTATGTTGCTCGAAGTTTGTGGAAGAAAGGTGAATAAGTGGGAGCCTAAGCGAGAATAACGGAGAGAGCAGCGTGAGCTGAGGTTGCCGCTAAGTGCTCTTTCCCTACCGAGCAGGAATTTGGGTATATTGTAGGAGCGTAGTGCACTGGCGAACAAAAGTATGCCTAATGAAAATTACTTATGTACTTTCTCTTCAAAAGGGTGAGATTTTAAAAAGCATTCTGAAATGCTAGAAAGATTTAAATTAACCGGGATATTTTTATTACCCGCCACTCTCGGATCCCCAACAGAAAGACCAAATGCCCCCAGAGTAGGAAGAGATAAAGCACCTTCAGAGCTTTTAGTAAAATTTTTATTATTATTAGTAGAAATAATTAGAGAGAACCAATTTTTGCGTTTAAAGAAGACTAAACTCTTACCCAGCGGAGTGCCGACTAAAAGTTTAGAACGGTTTAGAAACCCAACCTAACTTCAACAAAACCAAAATTCTAAACAGTCAATCACAGGACAGAGCGAAAATCTCTTCAAGTAGGAAGCTGGCTGAGCGAGCTATACTTGCCTTAATAATTCACTAGAATTAGCTAGAATACATAAAAGAAACCTTTTGAGTGATGTTAGCAGAAGTTTCGCTCTAAACGCAACAAGTGATTGAGTTTGTAGTGAACTTATCATTCAGTGATTTCGTTTGTTTCTTTGAATATGAAGTAAATCAAAGGAGGATATAGGAAAGGAAAGGTCGTACCTAACAGCTCTTCGAGCAATATAATATAACTCGGAAAACTTGTAGCAATTTTAATTTCTGCAAATGGATTTTGTGATAGTTTTTACAATTAACAAGTAAATTTTGTTTTAACAATTTGAAGTAGTTTTGAACAAATTTGAATGTCTCAGACCTATGACAAACAATAAAAAAACCTTACAAGGGTTTTCGAACTAAGAGAACAGTTAAATGGTTTTAGACCTGTGATAATGAAACGTTTTTACAAGTGGTTTAGATATTTCCTTTAGGAATACGTAAATATTTCTTTAGATTGGTTGGGTAGAATACCAATACTTTAAGAATGCCTTTGTAGTGGGAAAAAAGGCTATAAATAATCAATCTTAAATTCCTGGACACAGCAGAAGAAGACAAAGTGGATTAAGAATTGGATTTATAACCACTAGGATATTGAAACAGTAATTAAGAGATGCTAAATTCAAATGGGGCAAGTCGCGTTAACGAAGCCTGGATTATACAAAATTAAATATAGAAGTTTAACAATTAGGAAATTCTAACTTCCTGGACGCAGCATGAAAAAATGCTTATTAAAATGTGGGTTTATAACCACATTGAGTATTTAAACAGAGTGAATAAATGTTATATTTAACAAAATGTTATATTTTATACAAAGCCTCGTTGAATTTCAAAAAAAAAAGTTTTAACATACCGTACCCTAAATTGTTAGTAAAGGAAATTGGGAGTATAGGAAATGGTAATTCAGAGTCCTGGCTGATTTCACTGGTACGAACGAACGCGACGCGGAAGAAGCCACACATACACTTTTTCGAAGCACTGACAGTTTGTAGAGCACGAGAAAAATGTTCCCAGTACAGTTTATGGAGATGCACTGAGCTGAACTTTAATAGGTTTCTGGAGGTTTAGAATTTTAATGTTGCCGCTAATATAGTACAATTTATCTTAAAGTTGGCAGTGATTTTGACGTTGTTGAGTATAGTTATTCACAGTTTAGAGTCTATTGCAACTGGACAATTCCAGAACTGTAGTTACAGTTTAAAGGAGTAAGCAGAGATCCCTCGCAGGCACACAAGTTATGTTTTAGACAGCTATGAATTTGGTATAAATCCCTCGTTGAAGGGAAGGTATCCCCTTATTTAGTACAAGAAATGCTAGAATTCATGACTTTAGTAGTGTGTCTAGTTGGCTAAGCATGACAATTCCCGCGTGGGGCAGTTGTAGAAAGATTGCACAATATTGAGGAATTCAAATACTGCCTATAAAATCCATTAAAGCTTTTCTTGTTTCGATTAAAACCCTTTATAACAAGGTTAAAATCACTTGAATGTAGTTACTTAACTTTCCATGGTGGATATGTTGTTTCCTGCAGCCATTAAACACAACTTTCAAATATGGCGTCGATTTGAAATTACCTCATGCGGAAAGGAGGCAAGCCTCTTGAGAGAGGACTAAACTTTTACTTAAGTGTCCAGACGAGAAGTGAGCGAGGGATACAGGCACTCCGAATGCCAGCGTCAGGAGGAGAAGAGAGGGGTAAACATAAGAAGCTATGCATTGTAGGTAACATAAGAAAAACAAAAAAATCAACACAGTACAATTCTATACATAGGATAAGTCTTCATGGAGATTGCAGATGACAACGACGACATCTGCTTGCGTGGGTTGAAACCATTCTTGAAGTTGCTGAATCCAAAGCTTCGACAGGTTACCACGTGGAGCGCAGTTATAGTTTGCAGAGAATACACAACTGAAACAAACTCAAATACATAATCAACACATATCCAAAGAAACGGGAATACAGAAAGGTCGTTGTTGGTGTCTGCGAGAAGGGAAGTAAAAGAACTAATGAAAAAGAGAAAAAGCAAAGAGCAGCAACTTGTAACTCTAATTAAATGTGTATTCCAATGAATACACCACCTTGGTAGAAAAACGCGCCATATTAATTAGAACGGCGGACAAAGTAGTGCGGAAGGAGAAGGTAAAGGGGTTGGGGGAAACATATTGAGACTCCTCGAAGAATGCGGATGTCCAAATAAGGAGAAAGGCGGGAGGGGGGAGGAAGGGTTGATGGATATAAGGAGACAGAAACAAAAGGGAAGTGTATCTGTACGATACCCAACGTCATAAATGCAACGGCGAAGAAACAGATGGAAACTCCTCCAGTGACGAACAAAACCTTATCCGCATCCGCTCCACATCCGCACGACTGTTATCCGCATCCGCCCCGCATCCGCACGACTGGTATACATCCGCCCCACATCCGTTCGTTTGTTATCCAAATCCGCTGACATTACTTACTTACCTACTTACTCTCCTGGCTCCACAAACCGCAGTCGGATCTTGGCCTCGTCGAGTAGCCTCCTCCACCTCGTTCTGCCCTTGGCATCTTCCTCTCGCGCTCCTAGTAGCTGGATGTCCCAGGTTACCAGGTATCTCCATCTCATTTTCGGTCTGCCTATAGTTCTTCGTCCGTCTGGCTTTTTCTCACACACTTCTCGCGGTTTAGATCCCTCTTCTCTTCAATACACGTGACCAGCCCATCTCAGCCTTCTTGTCTTTGCTTCCGCAACAACATCGGGTTCTTTATACAACTTCTTTAGTTCCTTGTTCTTTCTCCTTCACCACTCACCTGCTTCACAAATTAGTCCGAAAATCGTTCTGAGTATTTAATTTTCAAAAACCTTAATCTTTCTCACTGTGCATTTCCTCAATCTCCATGTTTCTGCACCATATACTGTAGTAATACTGACCTAATTATAGTTTTATAAATTCATATTTTGGTCTCGCTGACATTACAATTATATTTTAAAATATTAGATAAAGCATAAGGTAGTAAAAGCTGTGTGAATCGCAAGGCAATGTTTACTGAGTTTTGTCCCTCTGAGTAACGCCAAGTGAAACGGCGGGTGGCTAATTATAACACTTCGGAAGTCATCGGAAGTACCCACGCAGGCAAGCGCAGGTATAAGTGATTTTCTTTTCTGGTGAAAGTTCAACAATAATTGAGCGTATTGGCTTCTCTCACTTCTCTATAATTCTCATACAATCCAAGCGAAAGCAAATAGGGAAATTACAATAAACATGAAATACGCAGGCTTTAGAAAAAACTAAAATTATTTGAAAACTTATTATTAAAAAAGAAAAGTATTGTGTGATGTGGAAGTACACCTTACTTAGTTACGATCAGATCGCCATTATACTGTATTTGCCAACTACTGTACTTCAGCAGTAGCGTGAGATAGTTTTGTCTAGCATGAGACCGCATGGGGCAGGTGACAACAACACAGGTACTGTAGTAACTCTCCTCCGGGCTTCCATTAAGATTTTTCACTCGTCTAAAACAAACGTCCGGCCTGTAATCCGGTGTAATCATTCCGCTGATCTTACAGAGATTTAACAATATCCCTTGGATGAGACCAGATTTCTATTATTTCCCAACGCTTTCAACACAATGCCACACTTAAATGGTCAGAAATCCTGATATGTATCCGTGTGTACTATGAGAATTTGGTTTCGATAGCTGCAGTCGTTTAGGAGTTGATAGGGGACACACAAACACACACACAAGGACAGAAGGACAGACAGACACACATTTTCCCGGATCGATCTCTTAAGTCTACTTTTTCGTAATTTTTGCAAAATGAGAAAAGAAGGCTAAAATTCCAGTTGAATATTGTATTCAAAAGACTATCCGCAAATTTACTCTAAACATTATTCGCAGCGTATCCGATATCCGCACAGACATGCAAACTGTATCCACAAGGCGAAAACTTTTGCGGATATCCGCGGGTTTATCAGAGGATATCCGCATCCCTATGGAACAAGAAGACAACTACGTCATGGATTCAGGAAGTTCGTAAAGATCTAGAAAGATCCAACATTTCGGAAGTTCAGATGTTACATAAGGATACATTTTGGAACATTACTCAAAATTTGGGAGGACTCCAAGACGAAGGAACTGCGGAGAATGGAAGAACCTGGTCGGGTGAACAGAAAGAGCAGCACAGCGTCCATATAAAGGATTACTGGAGGAAGAGGAAACTAACGATGAAGAAGAAATGAAATTGTAGCGTGATCCACAGAGGTCGCAAATAAACAAAATAGTAATACTGTATATCCATGATTCAATGGGCGTCTTCGGTGGCGTAGTTGGTATCATGCTGAGCTCTATGCCCAAGGTTGCGGGTTGAAACCCGACCGAAGTCGTCGGATTTTTAAGAGCGTTCAAAATCCCTCAGTATGCCTTCCTTCGGAGGGGAAGTAAAGCCGGCTGGCCCATGTCATAGATTTATGGCATGAAAAATAACCTTCCACTAACTACACTTGTATGAAGCCAAAATTTGTACGTAGTTTAGGTTTGATTAATGCTGTTAAGTTCCAACGTTCGTCACCGGACCCTGGTTGCGATGGCATCTAGTAGTAGTGAAGTTCACAGCTAGGTGTCGTGGATGGTAACATTCGGCAGTGAAAGTAGGAACTACTTGAAATTACTGTCTGCAGTCCTTACTTGAATTAAAACATATAACACACACTAATACAGTCATGACAATTAACACCGGTTATCAGGCAGATTCTACACACACCCAAAGTAGCCTACACGGGGCTACATGACCACGTTGTCTCAGCCCCTAAACTAAGGAACCAACCAATATAATCCGATGCTGCTCATTGTTACAGAGGAACATAAACATTGCCTACCCTTCAACACAAACTAGAAGAGCCAGTAATCAATAATACCCCCTCCCATTTGGTTATTATGTGAATTTACACCGACTCTCTGCAGCTGTATACAGGAATTGCCAATTACTTGATTTTGCAAATACGATATGGCTGGGTGAGTATCGCTCAATAAGATATGCTTTAGCCCACTTCAACCCCATCCTAAAAGCATTATTGTGCCCGTTCGGTTTGAATGCGATTATCATCAATTCCTGGCGTGCTGCTGGGTGTTGTTATGGCGGTTTAGATGAACTCGATTGGCTTTTGACTCTGAGGGACAATAGACTCAACCTAGTCAAAGCTCAAATGTAACAAGTTATAATGTACTGTTCGTTGGAGCAGAAATTCCATGTTACTAATGTTGTCATTCATATAGATTTTGCCGTAGTATTGCGTGAAAACGTTGCCACATTTCTAAATTGTATTACAAATAATGGAAAATATAAGGTGTGGTCGAAACTTTCCGTTTGAGTGTTACCGGAAGGTCTGCAGCCAGTGGATTCCCCGGGTGTTCAATGCCGAACAAAACTCCCACCGAATGGCTGTTAGCCTGCAGAACCTGATGCGTTTTAATAAAGCCAGCACGTTCTGGAGCGCATTGTTGCAGGCGACGAAAACTGATGCCACAACTGGGAACCAGAATCGAAAGCGTCGACGAGGCAGTATGTCATCTATCGTCCCTTTGTCCCAAGAAGTACGAGAGCAGTGTGGCTCTAGCCCAGACGCGGCTCGTGGTGTTGGAGCTGGGGAAGGCTCGCACGTAGTGCCGAATGCTGGTATAACGCATTATACGATTTTTAATTTTTAATTTCACGGTGAAAGTTGGGGGAGGTCGAAACATAACTCTTGTTGTCAAACAGATTGGCACCTTTTTTATGGAGCATTCTTTTTCTAATTAAAATGAATTTACTTACCTAGTTTCGAAATTCAGGAGGAGGCAATGCATTCCTTTTCTAATTTAACCTACTCCCCATTTTAATCAGTCCCGATCAGAGGAGTCTGTTTCACGGTTGTACACTACCAAACAATCGCAGAACGGCGGCAGATTTTAAACAGAATACTTCTCTTAAAACTCGGTAGATGGTTCTGCTACCCCTTGCCACCTCATGGTGCTATCTGGCGGAAATATTCTAGTTATTATACTTTAAGGGATACCATTTGAGTTCTCAATAATGAATATCACTTATTAGTCATCTAATTGTTTTTGGTAACTTGTCAATTAATAATCCTTAGGAGAGTGAAAGAGGGAAAGCATAAACATTCATGAGAGTGGTTTGTGTCTCCATGAACAACTTTAAATGCATTCCACAGAATAAGAACATCCTGTCGTCGTTGGCAAGCCTGCCTTAGGCTGTAGTCAGCTGAGCCTTCAGCGATACAATGGAAACCAATGGAGCTTTCATAACCACGCCCCCCATCCCTGTTACATAGGAAGTAATAGGACATTTAAGGCGCAGCCTAACGGCACTACTACCCATTTGAAAAACATTCTTTATCAACAGTTCCAAATATATTGGCTCGTGACTGAATGGATTGAGTGAAATTTATAAATGTTTCCAATCAATATAAATTCTAAATTCCTCAATTAAATATGTATATTTATAGAATCTTTCAAGAGAGGCTCCGCCTTAGAGCCTTTAATCACCAGCCGCGCCTGCTCTAGCCACGAACGAGTGAGGTTCCGCATGTCCGGTGCATCTGAGCAGTGAGCGTGCAGCCAACACACAACAGTTAAGTGCGCCGGATAGCTTCGCCTACGCTTAGTACAGGCTATTTGCCAATTGGATAGAACCCCAGGAAGAAAATGCAAACCATCAGGAAAAATACGTTGAAATGCTCCTTCCAACGGAACACCACGCGTCCATCGGCAGCGGAAATTCACACCTTTGTGGCGGAGATGCTGAAACTCACGGTCGACCAACTGGAGACCCTGCAACTTGACGCACCGTCCAACTCCGTATTTATCAAGGTAATCTCTCAATCTATTATGGACAAACTTGTAAGTAAATTTGCGGGAACACACAGGCTTACCTTGTTTAATGGGGAGTCTGTTTCGGTAGAAATTGCCTCTGCCGGCATGGAAGCCACGCGGGTAAGGCTCTTTAATATTCCGCCTGAATTATCAAATGATACAATACGCACCCATTTCGCAAAATATGGTACCGTCAAATCCAACAAAAATGAAAGTTGGTCCCATTATTACAAGTTACCAGTTGCAAATGGTATCCGACAAATACACATTGATTTAAAAAAGCAAATTCCGTCCTTTATCATGATTGATGGGCACCGTGGACAGGTTAGCTATGAAGGGCAAGTTAAAACATGTGCCATATGTCAAGCTATGGACCATCTCCGTATCGACTGTCCGCGCCGATACTCGGCCATGACGCGCCTTGAACGCGACACACGGACAACTAGCCTTGCGGCTATGGTCACCCCTAGTTCCAGCCGCCGTACAGACGACTCCCCGCTTCACAGCCCAGGCGATAGGTGTGCCTGACATGTATCCAGAGTCTGTGGTCTTGCACCAGGAAGAGTCTTCACAGCAACCCTTGGATGCTGACCGGTCACCCCCTCCAGTCGCCAAACCTACCCATAGTTCCCCCCACGGAGAAGGCTCGGCACAGGAAAATTCGGGGATACGCAACTGGTCTGAGGACTTTGAGGAAAGCATGCTCGTTAGCCGTGGGCCTACTTCCGATGACTCAGATGATTCGCTCGCAACCCCAGTCGTGAAAAATCGTAAACCTAAGCGCAAGGTTAACCCTACTTCCGATGAATCCGATGCTTCGCTTGCCACCGAACTTGTTAAAATCCGTAGAGCACAGAACAAGCCTAAGCAGCTGAAGAAATGTGAAATACGTGTCAGTGAGATAGACACCCGTTTCCGAGTGCCGAAAACCCCCAGAATTTGTCCAAAAGAGACCTCACCTGCTGCGAGCCTTACTACTGGCGAAGCCCTTGAGTTTCAGCAAATGATGTCGGACCTGTGTCATATGGCAACCCTTCCTAGCCCCGGACCCATTATTTCACTTCTACGCAAGTGCGCTCAAATGGGTCAGCATGAGGGAGTCCCCGAGTTCGTTAGCAAGATGCGGGCTAAATATAGTGAGCAGTCCCAGGAGGCACAGCAGGATTTGGATCTACAGTGAGCTCCCCTCCTAGCCGATATCAACTATGGACCATAATTCACATTTGAGGACCTATGTCACAGTAAATGTTCCGGGCTTGAGGAATCCGGCCACTCAGGCGCTGTTAAGCCGTTTTCTGCGTGAATATGATGTTGACATTCTTTTTCTTCAAGAAGTCAGCGAATGCAACATTGGCTTCCTGTATAACCATGACTATATAGTTAACATGGGCACCACTGCTAGGGGTACGGCCATTATCTACGGTAAAGGCACCCAAGTAACTGATGTGGTGATGGATCCTTCCGGGCGTATAGCGTCTGCTACGGTACATGGTGTCAGGATTGTGCCGTTTCTTGGCACTAATCTCTGATCGAACGTACAATTTATACTTTGGCATAAACATTTGAATCGAGCGGCGGAGTTAGTTGTGGCTGGCCTCGATAGGTAGCAGATCTTGCCGGTGCTGCCTTGGACAGGGATTGTAGTTTCTCCCTCTGTCCGATAGGAAGAGCTATGTTCTAGCGACAAGTATTTCACCATCTCGACGTTGACTTTAATGGTTTTGGAAGGCTGGGATTTTTCGAGACATGTATGATTCTCGTACTGATGTTGTTAGGCCAGTCATCATGGATCTAAGTGATTTTATAAATACATAAGAAGTAAACTGAAGTTCTACGGTATATGAAAATATTGAATGATATTATCCCTCTTCGTCAAGTTATTGACTGGTTACTAATTGTAATCTTACTGGAGATAAACGTCAGGATATGATTCGTATATTATGGAATTAAGGTAGGCTATTTTGTCATCGTAAGTACTTGTGACTGTATCGACTGGCAAGGTAAATGTATTTATATTGTATTTTCCTACGTTGCATGATAGGGCCCTTCAAGGTTATACATTCAAACTTATGTCATCCTCGTGTATTCACACTGGTAGGCTAACTGACTCTCATATTTGTTTTGTGTAATTAATGTTTTGTTTTCTGTTTTCTGTTAATTTGTAAATGCATTTTAATTACAAGTAGTATGCCTTATGGTCTGTGGAAAATTTATTAATGTAGGATTTATTTTGATGTTCGACAACGCTAGTACGGTGATCGTTTTTCTTCTGTTTTTCATGATGGCTACTGTCGTATTGTTTTTAACTATGTGTGACCATCTGTTGTTAATATTTGGGGAGATTTTTGGTAGCCATTGAGGTGAAAAGACGTAAATTATTTTAGCTCCGTATATTTTGTGTTGGAAGACATTAATTCTTCAGTTTTAGGCAACGTATCATATTGGATATTGTAACATGCGTAGGCCTGGCTTTGTGACATGTATTGTCTCGGGAATTAATTAATTATTTATTTGTGTGGAAATGTATGAAATACGGTATGATGCATTATGCAGGGGCATAATGAAGCTATTTAATATTTAATTCGTCATCCTCTTGATATTTGGCTTGGATTCTCACTAATGACAACAGATGATTGGTTGAAAGCACCGATTATTTACTTCATTGTAACAACTTTGGCTGGATTACTAAAAATACGTATTACAGTCAACTGGAAGGAACAAATATTTGATGTCAGAATCCACATCTTGATTTGTAAGTGTTTTGTTTATTTTGTATGCATGTTTATTGTGAATATATTATGAATTTACCCGATCACCTTAGTATTATTTCTGGGTTCCGGGGTTCGAAGATGGTCTCAGACAATTGCCCTCTGAGTATGAACTTACTATGGTCCAGTGCCTTCCCTCCCAAATGCCATTACTTTAGTAGTGGGTTGAAATGTGTTATAGCAGTAGCGTGGTTAGATTTGTACCACATTCAGTAGTTGTTTGAGGCTGGTTTTTGAATCTTGGGGCTTAGAAGTATGCTTGGGCCTAAAGTGTGATATTTTAATGTTTGTTGTTATTGTTTTATCTTTGTATAATTTTGTTATTATTTATGTTTCATGTGATAATATACTGAATGGACGAGAGCATTTTGAAAGCTGCACCATATTTATCCAAAGAGGAACTGGCTTATGAAATACAAATAAGGAATGGCAACCCTAATTTTCATCGTGAACTGGATATAATTCTTCTCAAAACCTTAAAATCAGCTCCTGTTGTTAGTCTGTCTGATCAACTTTCTTATGGGACAAAAGGTAGGTCTGATGTTGTGATATCTGTTTCAAACCTATTAGTGTCCTGTGATGAGTTAAAGCAAGTGGCCAAACCTTCGGCATATCGTGTGAACAAATTAAAATTTCGTTCTATACACTGGATTACTCGTTTAGTGAGCTTAATTGAATATTGGTCCAAGAGTGATATTGTTTTTTCAACCAAGTTAGTTGGGCTTCGCGACAAGCTGATAAATAGTTTTAATCGGTTGTCCTCGAGTGATATTCCTGAGAATATTAGTGAACCTGTTGTATGTTCTGAAAGCGTTTGTTCATATGTTAGTGATTCTTGTGATGGCGTTGTGAATAATAGTAATTATATTGGTAATTTTGAATCAGTGTCGATGGAGAATAATGAAAATATGTTCGGCGCTTTGCAAACTAATAATACTACTGAGGTAAATAAACAAATAGGCTCTTCAAGAAATACACCTGAGGTCATGTCGGGCCCTAGTAATTTGAATGATGTTGGTAATTCACGTGCTGATAAAAGATGTAACGATTTTTCTAGTTCTATTTCTTGCCATGACGTTGGTAGTGCTGTGAACAGGTTAGGATCTCACCGCACTTGTACCGATAAGGAAGTACAAACTGTTGATAGCTTATTTGGTGAATGTGACGTGATAGAAAGAGTAAATAGGCTTAATCTTTCTGATAATCGTGCCTCGACTAACGTTGTTTCTCTAAATAAACTTATGACTGATGGTCAGGTTAATTTTGCTTGCCTTCCTAACCCATTTGCTCTAATTTTGAAAGATTTTCATGTGTGCTATGGCACTGATATTAATTTATTTGTGAATTTTTTGAAGACATTAGTGGAATTAGGGGATGGTTCTGGTATAAATTATTTTCACTCACGCGGAGAGATGCAGCTTGTGGATAATTGTAGTAGTCTTGTTCCTTATAAGAATTTACTGGGAAGGCGTGAGTTCATGCCTACTAATGTTCAAGGCCATGTATTTCAGGGGCGTGCTGACCAGAGGTTTAATGGGAGTAGAGCCAGCAAAGGCAAGAGATGTGATTTTTGTGGCTCGTATGACCATATTAGTCGATGGTGCGATGCAGATTTTGATAACTTAAGTTGATATTCGTTGTGGTGTATGTAATTGTCAAAATTGTGTAGACGAATTCTGGTCATCAGGACATGTATGTGGTGTATGTGTGTGTGATGGTTGTATTTGTCTACACGTGTGGTGCACATTCTGCTAGATTGTGCAAATCTATAAATGTTCTTCTTGTTTGTAATTGTCAAAATTGTGTAGACGAATTCTGGTCATTAGGACGTGCATGTGTTTTTGATGTGTGTATTTGTCTACACGTGTGGTGCACATTCTGCTAGATTGTGCAAATCTATAAAGGTTCTTCTTGTTTGTTATTGTCTAAATTGTGTTAGGTCTGAAGTGACAAACTTGTGTAAATGTATTTGAGTGCATGAGTGTGGGTGATTGTTATTAGTTTTGTTTTGTAATCGGGTGGGTATCTTGGTTGTTTATTAAGGTTAGGGTTTGTTTTTGCTTAATTTATAATTGAATTTAATTAAATACGCCGTACGTATAAAATGATACTATGTTGGGATATCATAGGTAAGTAATTACAAACCTCTTCTGTTCTCCGAGTGATGACTTAGTCATTTATCTGCTTGTTGATTTATGAAGGTAACTACTTGCCGAAATGTGTTTTGGTGATGGAAAATCATGTTATGCCAGGGTAAAATGCGGCTAGTGTGACATGTTGATTTCAGTGTGTTTTATTTAAGGGTTATTATTTATTTTGTGTATGTCGATGTCCTAACGGTGTGTCAATTTATATTCTGGAAAATTATGGGGATTTTGTGGGTAGTAAATGGTTTTATTAATTTTGGGAGTTTGTAAGGTCGTATGATTTCAAAGAATGTTTGGGTACGTTTGTAGCTTGGTGGTCTGCACGAGTGGTCAGTTGATCTTCTTTCATTTAGGGTCTTCTGTTGGTCATTTATTGAGGGATTTCTGTCGAGTCTGTTCTTGTTTTGGTCTTGTTCGCTATATTGCTTACTTAGTTTGATATACTAAGCTATCTCAAGAGTGAATAATTGTATTGTTTATGTTATTGTCTGAATTGTGCATTTCCAAAGTCGGACATTCAGAAAGTATAAATGTGGTGTGATTTGTTTTGTTTTTGTAATTGGGTTGGTTTTCTTGTTGTTGTTTTGTGGGTGTCCAGATAAGTGTGGATGTATATTAATTTAAGGGGTAAAAGGTCATTGTATGTTACTTAGGATCGTGGATGTAAATTAGCATTTTGTTGACGCATCTGTCAACTTGAGTCTACCAAATGAATGTTATGGGGGTTCATTTGCTTAGATTTGAGTTGAATATATTGGTAAGTATTTATAAACAATTCTCCTAAGTCTTCAGTTGATTGAGTGGGCTCAATTTTTTTTTGCTGTCTGACTGAGAAATAAATACTTTAGGTTAAGTAATGTGATGTGATATGATGAATTGATTTGTGGTATTTGGTCAATATACGGCGACTCACTATAGGCCTCATGAAATGCGTGCTTCGTCTCGTTTTCCTAGTTTCTGTTTGGTCTGGGTCTGTATATGATAGGGTATTTATGTATTTGTGTTTTGTGTGGATGTGTTGACAAGTGCTAATTCATATTCTGGTTGTTGTTTATTAATTATTTGAGGGTTGTAATTGTAATATTTTTCTGGGGATTTTAAGGTTATGTGTCATGGTGTAAGGTTGTGGTGTGATTCTGCTTTGGTATGCACGTGTGTCCTGTTATTTGCTTGATAATAGGGTCTTTCTATTGTTCTTTTTGGAATTTTCTTGTGTTTTCCTGCTTGGGTGTTTCGTTTGGCATTTTCTTTTACTGTATTTTAGACAAGTCGGTTGAACAGATATGCAATGTGAGACTTTGCCTTCGTCTTTTGGGAAAAAAAATTGTTTTTTAATTGTGAATATGAGAGCTCAAGTGCCATTCAGAATTATTATTAGAACTTATTTTTGGAAAATACTGTTATTATTGTAATATTTTCGGGATATTGTAATTTTCTAAAACATGCATGCAATTTTCTGTGTTAATTGAGGGTCATTGTTTAATATTTCACCTGTAAAGATGTGGATTCTTGATAGTACTGGGTTATTGTTATAAAATCTGATGCCATCATGTAATATTTTATTGTAATTTGTTCTTTGTAAATGAGTGTCAACGTTAGATATTAAGCTTTCCTTTACACATTACTGTCGCAGTCGAAATTTGATTTCAGCTAATTTCTTCGAGGTCTTATTCTGCGTTTGGAGTGTTGTGCAGTGCGAGAAGATGTCTCTGGCCAGGATATTGGACCAATCTATGTAACCTTCGGATGAAACTGTTCCTGCCATCGTTTATTCAAGATGCCATTTGTATTAATGTTGTGGAAATTGTACAAAGAAAACCTACTCGATGTATTCTACACTTAAGTATTTGTTTACGTTCTTGGCATGACATGTTTTGGTGGTTATGGGGCTGATGAAAACTGAAATGAACTTTTAATTAAGTATTTCACATTCCGAAGCTCCTGTGTTTGTGATAATTGGCAAAACTTTTTTATGCTTAAAGATTTGCTTGATTATGCATGTTGATACACTTGTACCATTTACGTCGTCTCTGTTCTGCGAACCATCGACAAGTTTGGGGCCCGGGAGTCTGTGCCGTTTCTTGGCACTAATCTCTGATCGAACGTACAATTTATACTTTGGCATAAACATTTGAATCGAGCGGCGGAGTTAGTTGTGGCTGGCCTCGATAGGTAGCAGATCTTGCCGGTGCTGCCTTGGACAGGGATTGTAGTTTCTCCCTCTGTCCGATAGGAAGAGCTATGTTCTAGCGACAAGTATTTCACCATCTCGACGATGACTTTAATGGTTTTGGAAGGTTGGGATTTTTCGAGACATGTATGATTCTCGTACTGATGTTGTTAGGCCAGTCATCATGGATCTACGTGGTTTTATAAATACATAAGAAGTAAACTGAAGTTCTACGGTATATGAAAATATTGAATGATATTATCCCTCTTCGTCAAGTTATTGACTGGTTACTAATTGTAATCTTACTGGAAATAAACGTCAGGATATGATTCGTATATTATGGAATTAAGGTAGGCTATTTTGTCATCGTAAGTACTTGTGACTGTATCGACTGGCAAGGTAAATGTATTTATATTGTATTTTCCTACGTTGCATGATAGGGCCCTTCAAGGTTATACATTCAAACTTATGTCATCCTCGTGTATTCACACTGGTAGGCTAACTGACTCTCATATTTGTTTTGTGTAATTAATGTTTTGTTTTCTGTTTTCTGTTAATTTGTAAATGCATTTTAATTACAAGTAGTATGCCTTATGGTCTGTGGAAAATTTATTAATGTAGGATTTATTTTGATGTTCGACAACGCTAGTACGGTGATCGTTTTTCTTCTGTTTTTCATGATGGCTACTGTCGTATTGTTTTTAACTATGTGTGACCATCTGTTGTTAATATTTGGGGAGATTTTTGGTAGCCATTGAGGTGAAAAGACGTAAATTATTTTAGCTCCGTATATTTTGTGTTGGAAGACATTAATTCTTCAGTTTTAGGCAACGTATCATATTGGATATTGTAACATGCGTAGGCCTGGCTTTGTGACATGTATTGTCTCGGGAATTAATTAATTATTTATTTGTGTGGAAATGTATGAAATACGGTATGATGCATTATGCAGGGGCATAATGAAGCTATTTAATATTTAATTCGTCATCCTCTTGATATTTGGCTTGGATTCTCACTAATGACAACAGATGATTTGTTGAAAGCACCGATTATTTACTTCATTGTAACAACTTTGGCTGGATTACTAAAAATACGTATTACAGTCAACTGGAAGGAACAAATATTTGATGTCAGAATCCACATCTTGATTTGTAAGTGTTTTGTTTATTTTGTATGCATGTTTATTGTGAATATATTATGATTTTACCCGATCACCTTAGTATTATTTCTGGGTTCCGGGGTTCGAAGATGGTCTCAGACAATTGCCCTCTGAGTATGAACTTACTATGGTCCAGTGCCTTCCTTCCCAAAGGCCAATACTTTAGTAGTGGGTTGAAGGATCATAAATGTTTACAGTCCATCTGGCTCCAATTATAAATCTGAGAGAAACGTTTTATTTAGGCAAGACATCTTACCCCACCTGATAACGAATCTCCCCATTCTATTGATGGGGGATTTCAACTGCACCGTACAGCCCCAGGATCAGACGGGTTCCTTCAATTTCTGTCCTGGGTTACAGGGACTCACCCAGAGCATGCAACTAATGGATATATGGCCACACATACATGGCAACCAGGTCCAATATACATTTTGCCGTGGGGCCTCTAAATCCAGGATTGATCGGGCGTATATGTCCAGTACGCTCGCCTCACTTGTACGCGGCTGTCGGATAATCCCTGTCGCCTTTAGTGACCACAATGGCTTTTTATTTACGGCGTGAAGTGCCGCCCCTGCACACACAATACAAGGGCGAGGCACGTGGTAAATGAATACCAACTGCTTTGAAAGGGAGGAGGATTCACAGCGTTTTGAGGCTGTGTATCGGCAGTGTCAATGGCTGAAACACCGTTACAACAATGTGGCTGACTGATGGTTAGAAAAGGTGAAGCCGGCCATTCGGGCAGTCGCCAAAGCCATAACATTTGAACGTAATCAACGTTTATATCGGAAACTGGACTTCTATGACACCGTGTTACAGGACCTCCACCATCGAGAACAACTTGGGGAAAATGTGTCGGTGGCACTACGCACGATTAAGAGAACCATCTGCCATGTCCGAGAAAGCAATTTAGCCACCCTGCAGCAGCATGTCAAGAAATATTCCTTGATTGACAGGGAAGAGATGTCTGTTTATCAGCTTGGCCGTCTCCGCCGCTCGCAAGAGCGTCAGTGTATTCGTCAGTGGACAGGACCGGAAGGGGGCATATTAACGACCCGTGAGGAACTACTTGCAGAAGGTGAGCGCTATTTTCGGGAGATGCTGGCTGAGGAACCAGTCTTGGAATTGGCAGGTAACCAACTCTTGACGTCTACGGACCAGCACCTGGACAACGAATGCATGCGTCAACTTGGCGCCCCAATCATGAAGGCAGAGATCGAATATGCTCTCAGAAACACAGCTAATAACAAGACTCCGGGAATAGATGCTCTGCCGTATGAATGGTACAAACACTTCTGGCACCTCGTTGGGGATGAGGTCACCCAAGTACTCAACTACCTATTCACACATGAAGTACCCCACGGCTTTACGGAAGGCGTTATCCTTTTGATTCCCAAGCTTAATGGTGTGCGGGGTATTGCTGACTACGGACCAATAACTATTCTCAACACGGATTACAAGTTGCTGGCCAAAGTCCTAGCACTTCGGCTAAAAAGTGTGCTGCACAGCTTGATAGGCCCTGGTCAAACCTGCACGATACACCAGAAGACCATTCTGCATAGCATTCTTGCTATCCGAGACCTCATTCTTTATGCTTCAGGTAATGGAAATCACGCGGCTGCCTTGCTGAATATTGACCTGAACAAAGCCTTTGATAGGGTCACCCACGCATATCTTTGGCAAACTTTGCGTCACTTTCACATTCCTCTGGGCGTCATACACTGCCTCCAACGACTCTATGCATCCGCTTCATCCAGAGTGTTGATAAATGGTTTTTTATTCCGTCCGATTCCCGTCCATAAATCCATCAGGCAGGGCTGCCCATTGTCGATGGTGCTCTTTGTTTTGGCTATTGAACCCCTGATCCGCAGTCTGGTCGAGAAACTCCTAGGTATCGATCTGCATGGTGCCCATATCACCCTGCGGGCATATGCCGATGACGTGACCGTCTTTATCACTGATGAGTCAGAACTTAGGTCTACGAATATCATCATGGACTCCTACGCCCTAGCATCAGGTGCACGCATCAATGCTGCGAAGTAATCGCTCATGCCCATCAGCTTGCCTACAACAATCAGGACTCCGCACGACCTAGCCATTCCCATAGTTGACAGGTGTACAATCTTGGGGATAACTTTCTTCCCCGATTTTGCAGAAACTGTCAGCTACAACTGGAACCGGCGGCTAAATACGCTGAGATTTCAATTAAAGGAAGAACTGACGAGAAGATTGACCATGATACAGAAAGTGTGGTTTATTAATACCTTTGCTCTGTCCAAAGTATGGTTTCTGGCACAAGCAATCCCAGCTCCACACGTTCTCTGCCAACGAATGGAAATGGCCATCGGGTATTTCCTCTGGTCGGGATACCGCTATCGGAATCGTAGAGATCAAATGAACCTGCCACTTCGCAGAGGCGGACTGCAACTTAGGGCAGTTGAACACAAATGTGCCGCCTTGCTGGCCGCACAGCTTTTTCGAGCGCAACACCATATGGGGGACCCCTTTGACACTCTGCATACAGTCACTTGACCCAGGTGCGAATACCCAGATGCTCATCCCAGCCAATGTTTTCAAGAAGGAACTCGCAATTCTTAACCGTCTGAAATCCAGTGTCTCCACACCCTTCACCGCCCTCTCTACCAATGTGCTTTGTAGGTTTCTGCTCGCCGAAAGACTCTTCACCCCCTATATACAGATGAAATATCCTACGCGAACCTGGTCGACTATTTGGGAGAACCTGTGGAATCCCTGGATTCCACTGGAATGGCGATCGACATTGTATGAGTACCTCAATGAAATTGTGCCGACCCGAGAAAAACTGTCTCGGCATGGGCAGAGTGATGTCGACCTGTGTGACACCTGTGGTCGCACTGACACATTAGACCATCGGGTCACTACGTGTGGGAATGCGACAGTCGTCTGGACCTGGACCCTCCAGGCAGTATCTGGAATCTGCGGACGGCCGCTGGACGTGTCCGATGGCATGAAGGTGCAACGTTTTGCAGTACAACATTCCACTGGGGAAAAGCGTAACGCTATCCTCTGGTTCACTGCGGGAGCGATTCATTATAACCTCTCCCGCCACAGGTCTCGGGACCACACACTGGTGGGGTTCTTGGACCACCTCCGCAGGGAGAGATGGAAAACCGCCAAACATGGAACACTGACTGCAGCGGTTGGATGGCTGTTATGTAGGTTTTGAATTGGACAGCCACGAGTTCTTATCGGCCGCCTGGAGTGTTTAATGCTTATAAGTGCTTTTGACTTTAAAATGGTGCAGTGACGATTTGTTTCTGTGTTGCTTTACAAACAATGGTGCAGTGACTTTTATTTTCTGTATTGCCTGTTCACATTGTGCACTGACAATTCCTTTCTGTGTGTGTAAAGGTATTACTATCTAAATAATACCAGTAATCTAAAAAAAAAGAGCCAGCCATTCACTGGAAAGGTGATGCTAACCCTGTTCTTTCATTATCGGGACCCATTGCTTATTGACTTCAAGGAACCAGGTGTCTCCATCACTGTGCAACACTGGAGAAAATATGGAATGTATTTAAAGGTGAAACGTCCGGGAAACTGAGACAAAGGGTGCTGCTGCTTCATGATAACGCACGTCCCCATACCGAAAAGGTCGTGACGCTGAAGGTACTCCAACTCAACTGGGAGACACTCAAGCATCCCCCTCTATCCCTGATCTCTGGTTGGTTGGTTGGTTCTTAAGTTTAGCGACCGCGACAACACGGTTATGTAGCCCCGTGTACTTTGTGTGTGTGTAGAATCTGTCCGATAACCAGTGTTAATTGTGATGACTGTATTAGTGTGTGCATCTGTTTTAATTCAAGTAAGGACTGCAGACGATCAGTTTTCAAGTAGATCCTACTTTTGCCGCCAAACGCCACCGTCAACGACTACTAGTTCAGAACTTAGCTACCAGACGTCACCGCAGTCGGCTCTTGGCAAAGAACGTAGGAACCTAAGAGCGTTGTTTAAATTTCTAACCTATACAATTTAGCTTCACACAGGTGTAATTAGTGGAAGGTTCTTTAACATGCCATAAATCTATGACATGGGACCGCCGCGCCGGCTTTACTTCCCCTCCGAAGGATGGCATACTGAGGAATTTTTTACGCTCTTAAAAATCCGACGACTTCGACCGGATTTGAACCCGCGATCTTGGGCATAGAAGCTCAGCATGTCCCTGATCTCTCAACGTGCGATTATCACGCCTTCGGTCCGTTAACCCTTCATAGGCAGAACTATTATTAATATATTTTATTAATATGTATTATATATTTTATCCTAATTTAAATTTATCAGTTTTATTTTGTAGTACCTTTTTAATTTTTTTTATGTTAATATATTTTAATAATTTTATATGTGTGTAATGTTTATGTTCTTAATTTTTTTTATTTCTAATTTTATAAGCTTATTTACTTTTAATTGTAATTTTATAAGATTATTTATGTTTAGCCTGTTTTCAATTTTGAAAAAATAGGCTTCTGAGATCACCTTTTGTCCGTGTGTGTGTTTGTGTGTGTGTGTGAGGTGTGTGTGTGTGTCCCCCTAATAAATTCTAAACGGCTGGAGCGATTTCAATGAGACTCGGTAAGTTCATAGCACTATTCCGGACGACCCCGACCGTGCCCTTCAAATTTTGTTACGTCTCAGCAATCCAACATGGCGGCTGTGCGAAATATTTCACCACCATTCAATATCTCCGAAACTATTCCCGATATCACCCTGGAATTTATTACGGTGATAAAGGAAACTACTAGAAGTTCACCTATGTAACTTTTGAAAAACTGATAACTACAAAACCAACATGGCGGCCACGCGAATTTGCGACTTTAAAATAGACGTTTCTCGCGATTTAACCAACCAAACGCAATTAAACTTGGTACGGTATGTGTTTATACACATTTTAATGTACCGGCATCTAACTTCATTCAATTGTTTACATAACCATAAGATGGCGGATGTGCGAAATATTTCACCGGCATTCTATATCTTTGAAACTATTAGCGGTATCACCCTGAAATTTTGTACGGAGATAAAGGGCCCTACTGGAAGGTCATCTATAAGACTTTAAAAAACCGGTTAACTACAAAACGAACATGGCGGCCAAGCGAATTTGAAAATTTTAAATAGACGTTTCTCGCGATTTAATGTTCCAAACGCAATGACATCTGGTACAGGAAATGTTTATACACATTGTAATGCACTTGTATCTAATTTAGTTCAATTGTTTACATAACCTCAAGATGGCGGCTGTGCGAATTTCTAAAATTAAATATTTATTTCTTGTGTCGTAATCATGCGATTGAAGTTTGAATGCTACACGTACACAATAGTCTGCATGTAACAGTACATAACTCTAGGACCTACATATATAAAATCCAACATGGCGACCATCCGAAATATTTAGTCGGTTCTTAATATCTACGAATATATTACAGCAATCAAACTGAAATTTTGTATGTTGATAGTGGCAGTTATCTTAAGTAGGATATATGAAAATAGGCTGTATAGTTCTTCACGGAACTACTTGTTAATTTTTACAAGCATATTTATTTTCAATATTATTTTTTTCATCATATTTTATCCTTTATGTTTTACTTTTATCTGTTTTTGTTAAAAGAGTTATATTTCATGAAGCATCTTAGGTCAAGAAGATAGGAGCATATTATTTGATTTTATGCAATCCTAACACTTCCATAAGAAAATTCGTTGACATATGGCTGAAAGATTCAACCATCAGCATCTTTGACAGTATAGCAGGTAGTCGCATATGATGTGAAACATGTTATCCTACTATATGTCTGCCGGGAGCGCAAGTCCCTTGTTTACAGTGAACTCTGTTGGTCATTGAAATAACTACTTGTAAAACTCCAGTGCCAATGATTTATTGCAGGAATATATTTAATGGGGCCTCCGAACCTTGAAGTAAACCGTATGGGATATACATTCCACAGCAAAAGTATGAAGATTTATTAAATCATAATTGTTTTCAGCAAATATGCTATGATGAATATTTTCACACCAAAGAACGACAACTTGAAGATGATTTAATTTAGGAATATCTTTAATGGGGCCTCTAAACCTTGAAGTAAACCGTATGCGATATACATTCCACATAGGGCTGTATGTTGACCGACATTACCTCGAATGCATACATTCAATAAGAATACAGCAAAAGTATGAAGATTTAATAAATCACAATTGTTTTCAGCAAATATGCTATAATGAATATTGTCACACCAAAGAACGGCAACTTGAAAATGATTTATTGTAGGAATATCTTTAATGGGGCCTGCAAACCTTGAAGTAAACCATATGCAATATCCATTCCACATAGCCACATGACCGACAGTACATTTTGGTACCAATCTCCACCACCACGTGCGCTCATTGTTTCCTCTTACAATTTTCCGTCCAATTTCCGTCCCTTTTCCAAAATCACCGCCACAAAAAATATCTAGCAACCGAGTGGAAAGATGTTACACATCATAAACTCTTTGATGGATCGACGATTCCTGTCGGTCGAGGATGTGCAGCAGGAAACGGTGATTTAACACAAGGAGATCTTCAACCTGGTGCATCGGTGGGGTGAATGTCCCAGTAGTCACAGTGATTTTGCCTTTGAAATACCGACTCTGGGCTGCAAGGCCATCAAACAGAAACTACAGGGTCTTTCATATAAAGTAAGAACGACAAGTGGCAGTTTTGTTATGCGCTGCTGCGGTGGCCTTGGCCGAGCTTCTGGCGCACCGTGGCCCCCTGCTTTAAGCGTGTGTACATTTCTATATGAAATCTTACCTTATAAAAGATGCTGGAAGTGTCGTCCTTCCTGGGATATACAGGCATTGTATCTGGTAACCACATTCTGGCTCACACGAGTGAGTTCTGCCACTGTAATGGTTCTGATTGCATGCGTAATGTTGCCTTCCAGTTCCTCCAATGTGTGAGGATTTGTTAAAATGTGTCAAAATAAGTTTTACATAAAAAATACGATGTTGCAATGATAACTGACTCACCATGTTATAACAGCTGGGGTTGAGACTCGCGATTGAACACCAGCACACTTATTGCAAAGTGAAGAATGTACTATGCGCGCGCTTTCAATACCAAAGCAGGAGGCCACAGAGCGCCACAAGCTCGGCCAAGGCCACCGCAGCAGCGCATAACAAAACTGCCGCTTGCCGTACTTTATATGAATGATCCTGTATTTGATCATGCCATATAGTTGCACCAAGCCTTACTACTATTGGAACGTCAATTTGCAACCAGGGAATCCCAGCAGATTTCGGCATAATTCCAGGTTACTCTATTTCGTTCTACTGTCGACCCCATTTGGTAAACTCCTATTTATTGCGACCCCCAATGATTGTTGTTATATCTGTTGATTCATTCAGGGTTTGCGACATCATACCCCGTGTTCTTGGACAGGTGTTGAACATGTCTGACAAGGGGCAGATGACCTCGTAGCTTCACCCCTTAAAACCTAAGTAACTAACTAACATGTCTGACAACCTGTCTATATGTGGTGATGGTCTGTGTGTGCAGGAGGATTATTGGCAGTATTTAAGTAGGTTTGCTGGGATTTGAAATAAAATACTAGAGGAATTTGCCTAGAGGAATTGTAAAAAAAACCATACTCAGGATAGGCGGGTACTTGCTGCAGTGCCCAATGAGAGTCGTGGTGCAGGGGTATGCTTCGGTTGGGGTTATTTCAATTGAGGCTAGGGTTGAGACGGATGTGGCCGTGGTTTTAAAATAGGAGCCATCCCAGCCTTTGCCAGGAGTAGAAGTGTGAAACCACGGAAAAATCAATTCTGGATAGCTTCACTGGCAATCATAATTAGCTCTTGTGAAATCCGCCTCACGAGGTTGAGTATATACCAATCAACCCTCAGCCCCGAGACCACTGTCGTGTTTGTGTGTTCGTATGCTCGTGTGTTTGTGCGTTAGTTTGTATGTTATGTGTTTGTGTGTTTGTTTATGTGTTTGTGTGTTTCTATGTTTGTTCATGTGTGTTCGTTTATGCGTTATGTGTTTGTGTGTTAGTTTATATAATTCTGTGTTTGTATGTTAGTTTTTGTTTTATGTGTTTTTGTGTTAGTTAATGTGTTATGTGTTTGTATGTTTGTTTATGTGTTTGTGTGTTAGTTTATGTTTTATGTGTTTGAGTGTCAGTTTATGTGTTAAGTGTTTGCGTGTTAGTTATGTGTTATGTGTTTGTGCGTTTGTTTATGTGACTTGTGTTTGTGTGTTAGTTTATGTGATATGAGTTTGTGCGTTTGTTTATGTGATTTGTGTTTGTAAGTTACAATATGTGAATGTTAGTTTGTGTGTTTGTTTATGTGTTTGTGTGTTAGTTTATGTGTTATGCGTTTGTGCGTTTGTTTATGGGATTTGTGTTTGTGTGTTAGTTTAAGTTTATGTTTTTGTGTGTTGGTTTATGTGCTTGTGTATTAGTTTTTGTGTTTGAGTGTTAGTTTGTGTGTTTGTGTATTTTTTATATGTTTGTGTGTCAGTTTATGTGTTCGCGTGTTTCTATGTTAGTTTATGTGTTTGTGTGTTAGATTATGTATTATGTGTTTGTATGTTAGTTTATATAATTCTGTGTTTGTGTGTTAGTTTTATGTGTTTTTGTGTTAGTTAATGTGTTATGTGTTTGTGTGTTTGTTTGTGTGTTAGTTTATGTGTTTGTGTATTAGTTTATGTGCTTGTGTGTTTCTATGTTAGTTTATGTGTTAGTCTGTTTGTGTGCTAGTTTATGTGTTTATGTGTTTCTATGTTAGTTTATGTGTTTCTATGTTAGTTTATGTGTTTCTATGTTAGTTTATGTGTTTATGTGTTTCTATGTTAGTTTATGTGTTTGTTAGTTTGTTTGTGTGTTAGTTTATATGTTTGTGTGCTGTGTGTTTTGTGTTAGTTAATGTGATTTAGTTTGTTAGTGTTTAATATTTATTTATGTGTTTTTGTGTTTGTATTGCCGGAGTGTTGGCGGGTGTTCTTGATTCTTAGGACTAATGGCAGTGCTTGTTATGACCTATATTCTAACTGCCTCCCCCCTTAATATTTGTGTTACAGGGTCTAAAGCAGTTTCTCTCAGCAAAGACACTCAATTATTCACATTAGAAGTTTTATTGGAAATACAATTTTAAACTAACATTTCCACATCAATGAACACAGCCGTAATTGTGCTAATTGACAATAATGATTGATGCACCATGAATATGCACAGTATGTGTGTGTGTGTCTACATTTCATTAGTTAGTACAAGTCATCCGGAACAAATGTGATCGTAAATACAGATCGCGCTCTTTCACATCAATGAGTTTCCTCTCAGTTCAGAATGTATTTATTTTTCAACAAAAAAGAAAAAAAGGCTTGAAGGTATCAGCACGTTTAATTTGTATCGTTTGTCTATGAAGGTTTGGGTGGCTAGATACTACAGGGTGTGCAGGCAATAATATATCTCTCCCAGTGGTTCACAAAGAGAGAGAAATGGGTTAGCCATCACGAGGCCTCAGCAAAGTTGCTTCTACTTACTTCATTTAGCCTCCTCTCCTTCATCTTTCTTGTCTACTTCTCTTGGTTAAACCTTGTTCTTTTCTGACCTCGATTTATTTGCCTTAATTGGCCGTGTAACTGTTTAACTGTTTACCCAACACAATCTTAAAAGGTGTACGGACGCCAGGTCCCAGACGCCACTCAGAAAAGCCGAGGTGAACAGTGAAACTTCAAACACATAGCGTAAACTCTCCTAGACAGTTTGATGGGTTCATAAACTCGCTCCGAAGCTATTAATTTGAATTTCCACTGAATGGAAATAGTTGGAAGAAATGAAAACGTAAAAACACTTATAGTGGGCGATGTATTAAAGATAGAGAATTGCTGTCATGGAGCTTTTTAGTAGAACATTTCATACTGAACAATTCAAACACTCGTAGAATATTATTGAAATTTTTACCGGTTTACCCTGCGTAAGCTTAAAAGACTGACGGATGGCTCGTTTTTCTTCGACTCTATTCACTGACATCGTTACTGCTCGGCTTTCTTTGGTCATAAATGAATGATTTTCCACGGAAACCTTCCACGAAGAATCGTTTACAGAATGGTGAAAGCCGCATCAAAATCCATCCAGTGGTTCTCGAGATTACCCGTTACATCCAAGAATCGGGGAATTTGTTTTATACTATGTACCATAGAGATTTGTATTATTATTTTCATTTATTGTCACCTCCATGGTGTAGTGGTCAGCGTGCTTAGCTGCCACCCCGGATGTCCGAGTTTCGAATCCCGGCTCTGTCAAGAAGTTAGAAAAGTGGTATGAGGGCTGGAACGGGGTCTACTCAGCCTCGGGTGGTCCAAATGAGTAGAAGGGATTAGATTCCTACCTCCGCCATCCTCGCAGTGGTTTTCCTTGATTTCCCACTTCGTCTCCAGGCAAATGCCCGGGTGCTACCTAACGCAAGGCCACGGCCGCCTCGTTTCTACTTCCTTGCCTAATCCTCCCCTTCTTCTCAACCCTTCTCATTCCTCATAAGAGCCCTGTTCACTTTGCAGGGCGAGGTGCTCCTCCCACCTCCCTAGTTGTATCCCCCGAACCGATGTTTCAGGCTCCAGGACACTGCCCTAGAGGTGGTAAAGGTGGGATCCCTCGCTGAGTTCGAAGGAAAAAGCCAACCCTGGAGGGAAAACCGACTAAATGAAAGAAAAGAAAAAAAATCATTACTTTATTTATTTATTTATTTATTTATTCCTTTATTTATTTCTTCTTCTTCTTCGTCGTGAATTGGTCACTTAAGACCACGCGGAATCAACATTTTGTGAGCTTTCCTCCTTGCCCAATAGATCTTCATTTTCACTGATTGTTGTAATCTCTGTTCCTCCGTCCAGATACGACGTGTTGGTCTCGTCCCATCTTCCTCAAATCCGCTTGTGTGTACAATTTGACCTTATTGGGTCTCTATTCTGAAGATTCGGTGATCCTAACTCACTGAGGTCTTTCTCCACTTGCTTATACCATTTTGATCTCGTGCGTTTGATTTGTAGAAATTTGTGTATTCGATAAGTCATTATTATTATTATTATTATTATTATTATTATTATTATTATTATTATTATTATTATTATTGTTATTATTATTATTATCATCATCATCGATATTTTCCCTTTTGGGAGAGTGTGCAAGCTTGAGACAATCACAGCTTCCCTTCCTTTTCCACTTCTCTTTTCTTCCGAAAACCTCCTCATTAATTCACTGTGTTTCTTTTTCCTTTCCGCTGACCAGTATTTCCCTGTTGTTTCTTTTCTTGAGACTTGTTCAAATTTCTTCTTTCTGATGATATTTCTGAATTGATTTCTGTCCTTAATATTGTCTTCAGTGATTTTGAATCGTTCCAGATACTGCTGTGTTTCTCTCATCCAACTGGACTTTAATTAACTTTTATTTTTGATGTTAAACATTTTCTTTGAGCCCATTTTCATCCAACTTTTTTTATTTATTTATTTATTTATTATTTTTATTTATTTATTTATTTATTTATTTATTTATTTATTTATTTATTTATTTATTTATTTATTTATTTATTTATTTATTTATTTATTTATTTATTTATTTATTTATTTATTTATTTATTTATTTATTGTCTTCTGTGTTTCTTTTATGTGAGTCCTGCTTATAAACACTCTTCCAGTTTTATTATGGATTCCTGAGTGCGTTTTGATTGTTATACTTATGAATATTAATGATTATTATGGAATGTTTGCAGTTAATGTGGATGTAATATTATTATTGTTCAGTATTGACAAGACGTAATGCCATCAATGAGTATAATTGATCTACTTTTATATTATTACAGCGTGTCTTATATCAATACTGAACGAAGCGATATGAACTTAATCATATCTAATAGCTTCCCTTATAGACGATTTAATGTTAATGAGTACCAATTAAATGGTGTTAAATAAATGTATTACAACTTAGCCAATAATAATTAATTTAATATAAATTAATGAATAAAATCGGCCATATTAAGGCCTTCTTCAGCGATGTTGTTATAAAGAAGTAAAGTAACTTCGAGGGAAGCATTCTTGATAATATTTAACTTCGGTTTTTCAATCAAACGTGGACGAAATTAATTCTAACTAGCATTACCCGTCGCGGCTTCGACCGCGACCCATCGCGGCTTCTCCCATGAATATTATAGTTGAAAAGAGTACACTTAGCAAAATCTCAATCATGAATGCTATGACTGATTTATCCTTGGTATGAATAATCAGACTTTATCAATTCAGCTACTGGTGCAGTGGTTAGGGGTTTGTCATTCCTTCATAGGTATATCACAGCGAAGTTAGTTTTCTGGGAATATCACAGACACTGTTAATTAAAGGGCCTTTAAATGTGGTTTTCGGAGACCCTTTATAGTCGGGTGAAAAAGACCTTTCGTACCACACTCACACGTGAAAATTGCGTGAAAAAATTCTAGAGTGCCCCTTGACCCCCTTAAGCGCATTATACTGTACGTATTGATGAATTTTACAGCTTAATTTATAACCGTCTGGAAACTTTCACAGTAATGTAATAATTGGAATTGCATTGCGTCTTACAGAAATAGATGGACCTGTGAGATTCTGTTACCATGGTTACCTTGTTGCATTCTTTCATTATTTCATTGTAAATATACCTGTTTTAAGGTATTTATTTAATTGTGAGGTATTTAAAGAGTAAGTGAGTGCGTTTCGCGTAGGCTACGCATTGGGTTATGCTGAACCTGTAGGTACCCCATATGTGTAGGTTGGTGTTAATGGGACCTTATTTTCGATACAAAACTGGAATGGGACCTTAGCTGAATAATATAGGGAGGGATTATTAGTGTGTATAAAACTCAGCAATTTTTCTTGGTTTATGCCGTGTCTTGTGTGGGGTTTCTCCTAGGACACCAAGCTGGCCCATCAGTGGGCTCTTGGTGTCCGTGCCCAGACCCCCACAGGAGTAGCGAATTGCGCGCTACCTCCCTTGTTATGAAGCTCAACTGCGCTTCTTTATTGCTAGAACTAAAAGCTCAGGCAGTTCTTCACCTCCCTATATACAGTAAAGTCTTCCAAACAGAAACTCAGGCACGGACACTAAGAGCTCGCTGATGAACCAGCTTGGTCTTCCTAGGCAAAACCGCGCATAAACCTAGAAAAAAATCCTGAGTTTTAATTCCCTGACCATAACAGCAAATATACCATTAGTCTTTAATCTTTGCACTAGTTTGATGCAAGTCTCCATTATATATTCCTGTCCTGATCTAATCCTTTCATCTCTACTTAGCTACTACACCTTACATCCGACGCCATCAATTTTACATATGCTAACCTTGGTTAATCCTTACAGTTCTTATCCTCGACCCTTCCTTCCATTACTAAATTTGCCTTTCCTGGGTGTCTTAGTATGTGTCCTACAAACCTTTCTCTTCTCTTCATTAGCAGTCACAAGAAACATCTTCTCTCCTCTCCCACTCGTCTTAATTCCTCTTCATTTGTTACTCTATCTACCCATCTGATCTTCATCATTCTCCTGTAACACCACATTGCAAGTGCTTCCATTCTCCACTTTTCTGTTGACAACAGTCCAAGGTTCACTTCCATAGAGCGCCTCGCTCCAGACAAAGGCTATATTTAATGTCAACTGATTTCATATCTGTAGAAATGCTTTCCTGGCCTGACCCAACCTACGTTTTAGATCCTCTTTGCTTCGTCCATCACTGGTTAGTTTGCCTCCTATCTAGCTGAAGTTTCCTACTTCCCTTAACTGTTCACCTGCCAATTTGACGCCCATAGAGATTTCTGATTTTTTTTAGGCTGCATTCCATTATTTTTAGCCTACTTTTCACATTTTTCAAAAATGAGGAAAAAGTAGTCTTATGAGATCGATCCGGGAAAATGTGTCTGTCTGTCTGTCTGTCCTTCTGTCTGTCTGTCTGGCTGTGTGTGTGTCCCCCCCCCCCCCTATCAACTCCTAAACGGCTGCAGCAATCAAAACCAAATTTAGTATGAGTAAAGATGTGCACCGGAATAGCTCACGTCCATATTTGAAAATGATGTCAGTGCTACCAACTGCTGAAAAAAACGCACTAGAAATTTGAGCTCCATGTTGGATATCTTGCAAGGTATGCATGGGAGCTATTCCAAAATTGGCACACATGTAGATAATACTATTTCGGTTTAATTTCCAGGAGGCCAACCATGACAGTGTTGCCAAAATAATGTTAAGCCTTCTGATAGGTCCAATGTTTAAATGCATATAACTTCTATACTATCAACTGGATTTCAACCAAATTTTGTATGTAATATCTGTACATACACAGATATGACTGAGCGTATTCTTAAGAGTCACCAGGGCTGCCAACTGTTAATAATTGCTCTCTCTATTTTTTTAAATCCAAATACCAATATATCAGAAAGTATGCAAGCCAACAGCTTTAAACTATGTACACGTATAGTATCTGACATTCTAGATTAATTTAGAGTAATTAATACAAGGCGGTGCTGCCAAAATGATTCTATGCCTGCTGATATGTCCAATTTTAAAATACATGTATTTTCTATACTAACAAATGGATTTCATCCAAAATTGGCACAACAAGATATCATAATAATTCAGATTATTTCTGACCAGCACACGCATGGTATTGTTGGCAACATGCTTTTACGCGTACTGATAGATCCAGTGATTAACTGCATGTAACGTCCATTGGACTTCAACCAAATTTTGTATTCTGTACCTTAAGAGGTGGAACTAAGAATATATTCAGTCACCAGGGCTGCCAACTGTAGTGCTCTATTAGGCTACATTATACCAGGTATATTTTGAACTAATTAGATATTTCGATATTACCAACTTAATTTCGTCATTATTCTAGAGAGGTTCATATACTGTAGAATAATCATTGGCATCAAAAGTAGGCTGTATAGTTCTTCACGGAACTTCTTGTTGTTTGATGTTATTGATTTTCATTACGAATTCTTTCCTCAAGACAGAGTCCATACCATTTAAAAACTCATTCTAATCGTCAGGAGTGTCGGCTAAGATGACGATGTCATTAGCAAATCTCAGAATTGAAATTCTTTCTCCTTGAAACTTTACTCCTACTTTAAATGTTTCGAAAGTTTGATGATTTTTAGTCTGTCCAGCCGATTGAACCCAAAAGAGATCGGTTATTCCCTAATCCTAATTATTTTTATTTTATTTTTAAGCGGCTTCGGTGGCGTTGTTGGTAGCATGCTGAGCTTCTATGCCCAAGATAGCGGGTTCAAACCCGGCCAAAGCCGTCGGATTTTTTAAGAGTGTTAAAAATCCCGCACTATGCCTTCCTTCGGAGGGTAAGTAAAGCCGGCGGTCCCATGTCATAGATTTATAGCATGTTAAAGAACCTTCCACTAATTAATTACACCTGTTTGAAGCTAAATTGTTTAGGTTATGAATGTAAACAACGCTCTTAGGTTTCTACGTTCGTTGCCAAGAGGCGACTGGGGTGGCGTGTAGTATCTAAGTTCTGAAATAGGCCTAGTAGTCGTTGAAGATGGCGTTTGGCGTCAAAAGTAGGAACTATTTGAAAAATTCAAAGTTGCAGTCCTTACTTGGATTAAAAAACAGATACACACATTAATACAGCCATCACAATTAACACCGGTTTTCAGACAGATTCTTCACACACCCAAAGTACACGGGGCTACATTACCGCGTTGTCGCAGCCCCTAAACTGAGGAACCAACCA
This sequence comes from Meconema thalassinum, assembly GCA_946902985.2. Lineage (NCBI taxonomy): Eukaryota > Metazoa > Arthropoda > Insecta > Orthoptera > Tettigoniidae > Meconema > Meconema thalassinum. The sequence continues at coordinate 102,453,828 of OX336397.1, read as the reverse complement.
GCCAACCAACCAATATTGCGCTAGGAGATAGAATTTTTAATGGAAAGATTTCTAATCTTAAAATTGACCTAAAAATAAAAGTATTGGCGTTCTAATATTAATCTATTAAATATTCTATAAAATTAGTTATAGACCGATCTGTAATAAATGTTGGCTGAATTTGTTGAATATTAATAAGGTTCGTATTGTAATGTATGTATAAACCCCTGGCACTACAGCCCGTGAAGGGCCTAGGCCTACCAAGCGACCGCTGCCCAGTCATTTGGACCGCAGATATTGGGGTGACACGTGGTCAGCGCTTCGGGTCCCCTCGGACGTTAAGCATGGTTTTCGAGACCGGAGCGCTTTCTCACAGTCAGACAGCTACTCAATTGTCCTCACGAGGCTGAGTGCACCCCGTTCCAGCCCTCACGTCAGTTTCTAAAATCCCTGACGGAGCCGGAAATCGAACCCGTGGCCTCAGGTTGAGAGGCAGGCACCCCACCCCAACACCACGGAGCCGGCGTAATGTATGTATGTATTATTATGTATTTGTTATTTTCTATTCCTTAAAATTATGTCTTGAATCTATAAAATCAATAGAGTTATTTGTTTGTGATGAAAATCCACAGCCTGCTTCCAGTCTCCAACCGGGTCAGGAATGGAATGAATGGAGCCCCCATCTAGCGGCGAGGATATGGACTGTGCCGGCTGCCGAGGCCTGACGCACTCCTCTGGGGCAATGATTAAATGAATGACAGATGAAATGAAATGATAGTGGAGAGTATTGCTGGAATGAAATTTTGACAGGGAAAACCGGAGTACCCGAAGAAAAACCTGTCTGCCTCCGTTTTGTCCAGCACATATCTCACATGGAGTGACCGGGATTTGAACCACGGACCCGGCGGTGAGAGGCCGGCGTGCTGCCGCCTGGGCCACGGAGGCTTATTTGTTTGTATATTTAATAATTCCAAGATGGCCGCTGTGCGCTATATTCAATTAGTTGATGTTGTTTTACAGGGCAGACCAGCGAGGTCATCTGCCCCTCTTAACACATATAAAATTATACAAATTTATATAATAATATTAATCATAATAATATCGTATGGCCTTGAGTTCATCATACCAAAAATATTTTTCTATATCCATATGCAATTCTATCGTTATGTTAAATTGGGAAGGTTAACTGGATGTGAAGTTTATGAATAAAGGTTCTTTGTGGAATGGAGCATAGATTCGACTATGAATTTATGTTGTTGCTCCAATGGAAATCCAGGTAATGATCCGAGTTGGAAAATCTCGTTGACAAAGAGAAACTGTTGTGACTTGGACCATATTCTCTGCTGAACATCAAAGAATCTAGTGATTAAGTTGATTGCAATGGTACTTTGATGTCCGGAATCAAGCTCCGTCCTCTTGTCCTGAAGCGTGACTTGATGAACGAGGTCACTCTGCGGGCGAAAGCTGATATCAGTGAGACCAATAACGACATAAGGGGCTTATCAGATTAATCCTCCCACATATTGCGCAGGATACCAAATTAGCTTGTAATGGACCTGGCGGTGTGTATCTCTAACTAATGAACTGCTTAGCATGGAAATTAAATTAATTATATATCCGTAGTCCAATGTTGACATGTCTACTTATTTTGAAAGAGAATGTTTTTTTGGTCTGAGGGGTGTACTCTTCAGATAGCGTCGTCAATCTATGCGTTGCTATAAGAACGCAAGCTCTCAGTTACGTGTTGTTTCTTCATATACGAGGACAGATCAAAAAATTAGTTGCACTTCCCAGTTATGGCCATTTATTACACCTCGTATACAACAGCAACACGCCTTTAACGACATACAATGTAACGTCACTTTTCCACACAGTTTCCAAGAGACTCCAAACATTTCTGCGAACGCACAACCATCCTGTCGAGGCCGGATCCATAGAAAGTTCCTCCAGCGTTCTACAACCACACGGAGACAGCGGCCTTCACCTCCTCATCGGTCTGGAAATGTCGACTACCGTTCTGTCTAATGATCGCATTCACACTGTTGACATTTGCACGGGTCCTGGACGTTGCGGGCTTGCCCTCGCGATATTCGTCCGTAATATCCGTGCGTCCGGCCTCTAATTGCTGACACCACTTTACGATCTCTTGCCGGGAAATGGCCCGCTCCCCATACACAGCACTAATTTCACGATGAATGTCTGTGCAATTCTTCCTTTTGGCCATAGGAATCGAATTGTCGCACGCACCTCATATTTTGAGTGAACGTCCAGTCGACGCGCCATTGCTTTTGGCCGCTATTCACACCATAAAAGACGAGACACCACAGCGACCTGCCTAACAGATGTGTAGGCAGTGTCTGTCCCTTTCTCCGCTGTGCCCACGTTTGCGACACACAGCGCGCTGCTGCAGCGCGTTAGTGTAACTAACTTTTTGACCCACCTTCGTATATATACTAGATCAGCAGCGTCACCTTTACTTTGCGATATGGACACAAGCTGTTAGTTACGTGCTCTTAGTAACGTGTTGTTTGTTCATCTATGTATACTTGGTCAGTAGCATCATCTATGCATTATTATATTACTCCTAGTTACATTTTGTGTGCTTATCTATGTGTTAGGCTATTGTGGTGTCGGTTTTAATGTATTTGTAATTCAGATAAGGATAGGGAAGGAGGCGGCTGTGGCCTTAAGTTAGAAACTCTCGTGATATTAGCCTGTAACTGAAGTGGGAAACCACGAAAAATCCTCTGCATGATGGCTGAGGAGGGAAGAGAAGCCATTTTCTGCCGATTTGCCCACAGAGCCGTCTTGTATTACATTATTTCTTGGCAGAACTGGTGATTCAACCCGAACCTTACGTGTGACTGTCGCGAATGCTAGTCAGTGTGCCACGAGGCGGGCAGTAAGTGAGTGAGCAGAGTGTTAATGTTTATCGTATTGTTTATTTCATTATTATAATGTTAAGGTCTGGTACAATAAAACACCTTCAAATTTTAACATTTTTAATAATTTTTATCTCACCTCCTAATATTGTTCCCATCTGACATTATATGGAGAACATGTGTTCGCAACCCGACTGCTCACGGTCTTTCGAGGCATGTAACGTTCCCCCACTGTACGAACACATGCTCAGGATTTGATGACTACAAGGTAACTACTCTACAGGAAAAACAAACATATTCCTAAAGTAACTGCATTTAATTTTAAATCATGGCATAATAAACAACAACAAAACATCATTTAAATTACTCCCAACAAATGCAAAACAAAGTTTGGAGCACACAGATGATAGTTCCAAAAGGGTCACAAATTCTAACTTGCATCATCTGTGCTCTGCAGCTTGGGTCAAAATCTGATCTCCTCAGGCATGCTGCAAACACTCTCTCTTCACTTGTGATTTCTTGAGTCTGTGTGCGGTGTCTCAATACACCTTACCCTAAACTTTCACTAAATAATTTCCACTCTTAGAAAAGCATTCATGTCATTCGACGAACGTTCATATTTCATGCACATCACTTACAAAAATAATAACCAATAAAATCAAATCAAAGCAAACATGACATAAGACTGTACACTTATAGCACTTCCTATTCTTTAATGTTACTCTACTTGATCCAATCTGACTGTCCGTAGGGCTTACGGTACATTTATCTCTACTTTAAGATCCAACAATGCATTTACCATTGTTACGTTTGGTTACTTGTTCAATGGTTTGTGTAATAATCATCTTCCCTCTCCTTTCCACAAACGTGGATTATAGTACCTTCTCTACTCTACATAAACAATGCTAGTTAGTTATACGCTACACCATATGTCCTAGTGTTGGTCAATAATAAGTCGATCTGCTGTTAAAATTGCGTCAACCCCTATTTCGGGCTATCCGTAAACATATATTAACATTTAACTGGGTTCTCATGCCTCAACATGTGTGTCAGCAAGTTTAGCGAAGTTACATGTTATGAAACATTAACTTGGCTAAATCTCGTGCGATTTCAACAATTAAAAGAGGGATTCACATCCTCTGAATGCCAATAATTGATTTCTGCAATCAAAACAATCAATTTCTCAATATTTTAGAATACCAGTTTATACATTTCAACTGCCCAGTACACTCTTTCAAGGGTCGGTCATTAGCCGTGCCATCCGCTGCGCGGACAAAAGGTTTAGACCTGCTACTCCCAAAAGTTAATGGCTGCCTGGCCCTGCCGTCGTCGACCAGCCCTCTGCCCTCTACCAGCTGTCTCATTTTTCATTCATACAATAACAACAAAGTCTTAACTGTTACTCGCACTCTTTTCCACGGACAGGCGTAAAACTGTGTCATCATTATGATCTGAATATCTAAATATTTACCTCCTATAGATAGGGTAAGTTACGTGGCTCATATAAAGCTCTCAAAAGTATTTATAGCAAAGGAATGGATTTCTTATAGCCCCGAAGTCTTGGGGAACAGATATGGCTTTTAAATGCGTGCGAGCGTGGTTTCTACAGTTTTCCACCTCCACGTTACGAAGTAGTGGTAAGGTATCCTCAGATCCTTCCATAATTAATGGTGTCACACCTCGACGGGCGGATCATTCCATAATACAGCTGAATTAAGGTGACATTGTTAATCCTTAATTTCTGTAATGACGCTGGCATGGCAGAACGGATACCCACACCTGTCTCCATCTGCTGTCAACAATATACCTGTTCGCCCTAGTCTGTACGTCAATTATACCTTCGAAGAATAGCGCATATTGTCCTGACCTCGTGCTATAGAATTGTTCCTTGGATTTATTAAAGTAAAAATCTTGGCTTTACTTTACACTGTTCGCATTTTAGCGACTCAACAATTAGATCTGTTAGATTATTCGGATCATATGACACTTCAGTTTTCCTTTCGTATAGGTTCTCATGACGTTGCATTATCTCTCATTCTACTGGCATTTATTACTGGTATTAATAACTGGCTTTACTTTACAACGCTTACTGCGAGACTCATGACAATTCTTACATTTAAACGTGTATAAAAACATTTTCTGACGCATATATTCCACACTTTCACTTATTTTACCTTGCAATTTCTCGGAATTGGCGCATTTTAACGTTTCATGCATTATCATGCTGAATATTACTCCTTCTTTCGACTTTGACCAATTCCTTAAGTTACTTATTAATTTTATTATTAAATTCAACGTGCTCTTGCGCATTTCTGTCGTAAGCAAAATCATTCATAATTTGCAAACCATTTAATGCAATTACGAGAAATGAAAAACACGTACAAATCTTTACCTCAAGTTCCCTATGGTACTTTATTTTAACATGGATATATGGTGAGCTAACTGATACACTATAACATTGAAATGGTACTTAAATCCTTCTCACTCGGTGGTCGAATCCAATAATACAGCATGTGACCCACCATTGTGCATCTAACAACTCTTCATGGTGATCACAATATACATTTCTTGTGGTTTCACAACACTTATTTTCACTTTGATGTTACATATTTTGAATTTAACACTTTCATTCATTTTTATACAACACTTTATAATAAAACACTTTATGTTAACACTTAAGCACATTACATTTTATATTACACTTGCTTTACACACTGGTGCCTCTCTGGGCTTCGAATATGTGCGATATCAGAATTGCAGGTGGCGATTTCCCTGACATATCCTTCATCCCAATGAAAGTCTCAATCATATGCGCGTTCCTCCTGACTAATCCTCTTCTACCGGCTACCAGTAGTTCCTACTTCAACAATGAGTGTATCCTCTATTATATGAGTGATTCTTCCTCCAGATCGCCTAGCATGTCAATGAGGTGTCTGTTGGCTTGATAATAATCACAATGCCTGTGACATTCTTTCCATCCCATGACCTATCGTGAATTGATTATATTGTATTATCACGATAATATCTCGATCATGACTTCGCGAATTTCTTACTGAGTTACATGTTAAACAGGTGTAATGAAATTTTTCACTTAACATGCGCGTCACTTACTGTGCGGCTTTTGATAACTATAAGCTTTACACAGCTTCAATTTGTGTCCTATTATCTTAGTACTCGTTGCTTTGTTTACCAAATTCGGTGCAGGAGAGTAACATCCTCCCCTCGTGAATACTTCAGAAGACTTCAAAACGACTTTATACTTCACTTGCGTGGCGTTGTTTAACAAATTCCGTGCGAGAGAGTAACATCCTCCCCACCTGAGTTCTTTCAAAAGACTGCCTGCTCCCAGCCTCCCTGCTCTATATAAGGGATTTGTTCAGAAACCTAGTTACCTCAGATCGACGGAGCGTCTTTCGATCGTAATTGCACTTTTCGGACTGGAAATGCATTTTTCCGGAGTATCTTTGCACGGAGGTTACGGTTCTTGCCTCGTGCAAGCAAGTCTATCGTCCAATTAATTAATATTAATTGGTTTCTCCGATGGTGTACCCAAGCTATGCTCTAGGGAATCCCCTGTATATTTCCGCTAATGGTCTTTCAACCGCATCACCTCTGTTCTTTCGCCTCCAATGTTTTTTATGCTTCAATTTGCATATCTGATGGCTCCATAATTATCCTCTAGGGATTTCATTCATCTTGATGTTAATCTCATGTCTCTCGATTGCATAGTTTCCGAGTAATCAATTTATTTCTCTTGACAAACTTCCCTTTCCACCTTTTCTCCTTTGTGCTTAGGGGATTTCTTGGGTCACCTCTAGCTGTCCCCAACCCCTATGACGCTCGAAAATAGGTCGCTGTGATTGATATTGTGCCTGTCTGGTCCTCCCACTTGCTCGATCCAATATGTTTAGTGTCAAACTGCCTCGAAAGCTAAGTTCTTGCTAAGATTGTGTATGTTATAGCAGTAAGCATAAAATCTTTTTGCACCAAATTGCTTGTAATTCCCTACAGGTAAATGGAATTAAGCAGGGATTACTTCAGTAATCATTATTTACATGTGTCTTGGGTTCCATGAGGCTGTTCCCCCTCAGAGACCTCGGGTTCGATACTCTATAAAATCATAGGCATTATTTCTCCTCCTCCTTAGAGTATCAGGTTTGATGTCAGTCAGCATCACTACCATTGGGTACAATATATGTAGAGCAATGAAACTTTATAATAAAGCATCCTATATATACTAGTAAGCACATATCTCAGAATTGATTTTAGCATTATCAAACTCGCTAATTAATTATTGAAAATGGCAGCTGTTTGCGAGTCGGTGCTCAGCGTTTTATTCATAGCTGGACCATTTACTAATATATTAGTGTTCTGCTTTTTTAAATGTACCGTTAAAAGGTACAGTTACAGATCCGAACACTTCCAGAATTATATGTTCAAAATTAGTATTTAAAATTCTCTGTTACTAAACAATTGCATAATGTTTTGGTCATTTTTTTTGGAATGTAAATACTTTTTTATCCCAATAATTATCAACCGTAGGAAAATGAGTTTGGACTGTTTTGTAGTCTCTAACACTTAGAACATTGCAGATATTTAAATAATTATTTCACTAAATGAATTAGAAGAGTGGGGCTGTACATTAAATAGTACATTAAAAATCGAAATTTTCAAGGTGGTTTATTGTACTGTCCCCGATAATCCGGATAGTAGGCTGTCAGAAATCCGCCCCCTCAATCGGAATGCCAATAATCGATTGCACCGGCACAGCTACATCAATGAAAATGGCACTGACAGATACTACCGAGATTAGAGCACAGTAGTTAACATGAAATTACTGTGGAACACACCAAAATATGCGGGGGTTCATACTTACCTTTTACTTACCTATTCAATTTAATCTCGGGTCTGGGTTTTCAACTGGATCACTTAATAGTATGCCCTCACAATAACCTCCACCACGATATTTAAAATGAACCAAGTCGGAAACAAGAAAATTTAAACTGCACAATAATTTATTTCACATAAAGAAAAATATAATTTAACAAAATTTAACAACAAAATATACGTGGCAATCAGAAGCCATTGTCAATGCAACCATGTCCTCCTGTAGGACTTGTAGACTTCACATACAAAATTTCAGCTTTCTCTAGCTCAAAAGAACGTAATAATAACAACAATGCACTTTGGAATGGATAAGGGAGCTGGGACGAGACATAAAGCATTTGTTTCCTTGTTCATGAACTTCACATTTTATTTATAACCGCAAGGCTGCTATGTAGATGACCTTGGCCTCTATCATTCAGTTATCCGGCCACCTGTAATACACCCTGCACCGTGTCGCATGCTTGCTTCGTCAAATGGACGCACCTGTCCCACCAATGTTAGCATATGCTAGTTACCTCAGAGCCTAACTCCTTTTCAAAACACTTTAAATGTTCACATCTCAACTCAAATATTATCACGCAAATCTTTTAAATGCTCCATTCAAATATCAATGGATTACTCTAATAATCCCAAATCTTGTTTAATTGTAAATTCCAATTGTTTAACTAGCGTTGTTTAGAGTATAATAACGAAAACGCTTAATGTTTATAACAAAATGTTCATTAATTATTTATAACATTTTAAATTGTTTATAACATTGTCAAACGACAATTGAAAAATTTATACACACCTCTATTAATCCCGTTCGTTTCAAATTATTATTAAAGATATTTACATAGTTATTTACATTATTTATATTATTTATATTAGAAATACATTAAACCACACGTTTATCCGGTTGATAATTACTTAAATCGTGGTGATATAATCGACCAATGAAGGTTAGTTATATTTAAATATTAGATTCAGGTTTAATAAGATTTAATAATTATTATTATTTGTGACGGTAACCTCCATTCAAAATCTTTATCTCAAATTATTTAAACACTCTTGTTAATTTTAACAGTCACTTCACATGAATAATTTTCAATGGACCTGAACAATACACTCAGCGGAAAAATACCTCGCTCAAAACGCACAAAATTGCACCAAAATTGGCCCATAATTCATCATATATCTCATTATATATGGCATCAAAATCTTCCACAATACACACAAAAAACTCCATTTATAAATTCATCATCATCATCAATATTACTGTGGGAACCTCCTTCACTTATTAAAGGGCATTATTCATCAGCGACTTTTACACGTCCACTGAACTAACGATTATACATCCATAGTTCCTCTTTAAAAATTCTTATATTCATCAATTGTATCAAAAACTGTTATTATATTTAACCTTCGTGGGTTTCATTCATGAATCGATATGAAGTAAAAATTTGCCAGTCACAAATAAATTTAATAGCAAATACGATTAGACACGCCTCCCTGGTCTATCAAAATTGAGATTAATATCATCAAAGTATCGCAGTATAAAAATACTATCTTCAATCAAAGTTCATCTAAACTGCATAAATAGTCGAATAGAATACAATTAGACTGTGGACTGCAAACATTATTGTTCCATTCTAGAATTGAGAAAAACTCCTATCAAATGTTCATTACTATAGTGTACTCAATAAATCGTAATCAAAGTTCATATTTCATAAAATTGTCTATAATGCAATGGTATTTCAGAATTGACGATAAATGTCTATGTTGCAATCATGTTCATAAAACGACTAGTATTTCCATGATCGTCGATATAGTAGTAGATTTTAACGCTCTAAAATCTTTTAATCATTCTTCTTTCTTGAGGATGACAGAAAATTGGTCAAAGTAATTTACTGAATAGAATTACTTTAATTAAATGACACGCTGTCTGAATTCAAATTTGCCATAGAAAATCGTTAACTTTACAGTCAAATCGTGACTACAAAAATATGCAAATTAATGAAAGAATATATATTATCAGTCTCAACTGATCCAAAATTATATAAATATGCCTATGACATAATAATGTCTCAATAAATCGTAGAAAAAGGCATAAATCAGCAAAGTGTACTGAGTACAGAAATATCAAGCAAGAATATGGGGCAAAATATATGGGACAGAAAATATGGGAAAAATGGTTGCTCAGATATCGCTAAATGGCTCAAATAAATCAAGAAACGTTCACGACTACCTTATCTGTTGATTGAAGTTCTAGAGGAAAATTTCCAAAGAAGACTGCTGTTGGTTCCATTTCACCACCGTAAAGATGTGCTCCGACCTCGAACCTGGAACCTGCGCCCTCGGAGAATAGAACAGTTTCCTCCTCCGGATATCGCACTGCTCCGTGTAGACGATAGACATCCTTCTGGCAAAACTCTTCTGTGTGAGCCGGGTCCACCCTGGCCTCTCTTGAAAGTTCCCTGAAGTTCTGGTAGAAATTCGCCATGAAGTTTATTGCAATTATTTCCGCAGAAATGTTCATAATTGTGGAGTATGAAGATATTTCCACTGCCATTTGATGTAATTCAGCGATGGATTACGATGCATGAGTGTAGTTGGATGTTCACTACATGCTCGCTTTTGTAGAATGACGATTAACGAAGCTCCATGTTGCCACTTCACTCCATTGATGTATGTCCCAATTGCATTAAAGTTTTAGTCTTCCATCTCCACTTCCGTTATAATAATAGTCGAAAGTACTGCCAGATTATATAGTTCCATTGTAGAATGTAGCGTTGTATCACCAAATGTAATCTTCAGTATCACGGTTGCAATACATGTGTCAGCCGTAGCGTAGAATGTGGTATTATAAAAGTGCTTCTCAGGTGTCGAGAAAATCACTTTTGTCTGCAGTCTTAAAATGCGAATATCTTCCAAAGTATAATAGTGAAAATGTTCAACTTTCGCACACGCCTGAATATTGTAATGCACAATTGAATTAGCATAAATGCAGTAGCTAACTCTTGATAGATAATCTTGTAGACTCGTTTATGTGTGCGCTCCAACTTCGCCTAGTTTTAGTAACCGTAAAATTGCACTGCTGCACGCTCAGTGCTTGTTCGATGCTGTGGGCTCTGCCACACTTGCTAATGACGACTTGCTTCACTGAATAATATATACTTGTTCTATCAAAATTAAGAACTCGAAGTCTGACAATATGAGAATGCGAAATGAGCCATGAGCCCTGAGACATGAGACATGAGAACTTCCTCTCTGCTGTGCAAGGCCTTTTATCAACTTCTTAAGGGGCGTATCCATCCCTACCATAGCTTGTTCCTCCGTCATTGCTAGAAGTTCTAACTTTGGCTATACTTGACGGATTTTCAAATTTCAAAAACTCATAATTAATTTCTTCAAAATTCCAAATCAATGCCATAACTGAAAATAGTTTTCCACAATTCTGCATTCCAAAAGTAATTAAATATGGTAGTTTCAGTAATCTCCGTCTCCCTCCAAACTATCATTCATTGGTTCGAGACTCTCCTCCAATAGCGTAACTTCTTCCTCAGCACAATTCCTTGCTTCCCTGCGACTGCGTCGTAAATCTCAGATCCTTCTCGAACAAAATCATGACGTCACCAATAATCACAGCTCATCCAGCCTACTTGCATGAAGTCTGCGTCATCCGTGCCTACGTCATGAATATACACGTCACAACTATGACGGCCATAACTTTATTCACATATGCCAATACAGCCACCGTGGTCTCAGTATAATTCAATTTACGGGGGCAGTACCAGTCCCCTTAATATAATTTTGTAATATATGTAAGCATGAACAATGTTTCCTAGATATATATTGTGTATGTACGATTTGTCCTTTATTATTAGGCCTTCCTTACATCTTGAATGATGTTGGCTCATTTTCTGTTGGAGTCTTCAGTCTTTTGGCAGGTTTCATGCAATTCTCCATGCCTCCCTGTCCTGAACTAATTGTTTTATCTCTACATACCTAGCACACCTTACATCCACGGCAATTTGATTAACATATTCTAACCTTGTTCTACCACTACAGTTCTTCTCCTCGACCCTTCCTTCCTGGGTGATTTAGTATGTGTCCTACCAACCTATCTCTTCTCCTCAATAGCAGTCGCCAGAAACATCTCTCCTCTCTTACTCGTCTTAATACCTCTTCATTCGTAGACCTATCAACCCACCTGATTTCCAACATTTTCCTGTAACACCACGTTTCAAACGCTGCTATTCTCCTCTTTTCTGCTGCACCAACTGTCCAAGTTTCACTTCCGTAGAGCATCACGCTCCAGTCAAAGGCTTTCAAATATAACTTTCTAATACCTAAGTTTCTGTTCGATGTCAACATTTCTGTAGAAATTCTTTTATTGCCTGAGCCAACCTACCTTGTATATACCCTTTGCTTCGTCCGTCACTGGTTATTTTGATTCCTAAGTAAGAGAAGTCTCCTTCAGCTGCCAATTTGATATCCATAGGGGTTTCTGATTTATTTCGGCTGCAGTCCATTATCATTAGCCTATTTTCATTTTATGAAAAAAATAGGCTTATGAGATCACCTTTTGTCCGTGTGTGTGTGTGTGCGTGTGTGTGATGTGTGTGTATGTGTCCCCCCTAATAACTTCTAAACGGCTGGAGTGATTTCAATGAAATTCGGTAAGGTAATACTAGCATTTTGGACGACCCCGACCGTGCCCTTAATTGTTTTTACGTTTCACCAATCCAACATGGCGGCATTCAATATCTCTGAAACTACTACCGATATCACCCACGGTTGGTGAGTGGATAGCGTGTCGGTCTAGTAACTCCAAGATTGCAGGTTCGCTCCTGACCGTGGTAAGTGATTTTCGAAAGGCGGCAAAAATACGACACGCATGTCACACGATGTTGGCATGACAAAGAACCCATTTGAATTCAGTAGGCTGTGTTCATAATGGAAAATTGATCTCGGGAGTTTCCGCCAACCCAAAGTTCCTCATTTCTCTACTAGAAAGCGCTATGGTGTTCAAGGAGCTTAGATATCTAACCTCCTTGACTTTAATAGTGATTCAAGGAACAACGAAATTCGACATGCAAGCTACCTCCTGGGTGCAAATTACAAAGCTTGCACCCGGCATCCGAGGCCATACGATATTATTATTACCCTGAAATTGTGTACGGTGATAAAGAGAACTTCTAGAAGTTCACCTATGTGATTTTCGAAAACCTGGTACTTACAAAATCAACATGGCGGCTAAGCGAAGTTGCGACTTGACGTTCCTCGCGATTTAACCAACCAAATGCAATGAAACTTGGTACAGTATATGTTTATACACATTGTAATGCATTTGTATCTAATTTAGTTCAATTGTTTACATAACCTCAAGATGGCGGCTGTGCGAATTTTAAAAGTAAGTTTTTATTTCATGTGTCGTAATCATGCGATCGAAGAGAAAGTTTGAATAATAAACCTAGGCTTTAATTTTCCGTTAATGGTACATAACTCTATGGCCTATACATATAACAATCCAACATGGCAACCATCCGAAATATTTAGACGGTTCTCAATATCTACGAATCTATTACAGCAATCAAAGTGATTTTTAGGGGCCATGAACATAAGTTCACCTATAGGACTTTCAATAACCTGTTTATCACAAATCCAACAGGGCGGTGACGCGAAGTATAAATATTTACATGGACGTTTCTCACAATTTAACCATCCGAGTGCAGTGAAACTTGCTCCAGTAAATCGAATGTTAATCCAGTGGCTTCTAATTTATTTCAATTGTTTCTATAACCACAAGATGGCAGCTGTGCATAATTTTAAAATTTCGTTTTTACTTCTTGTGGCCTAATCATGCGATTGAAGTTTGAATACTACACGTACACAATAATCTTCATGTAACAGTACATAACCAAGACCTACATAAAAAATTCCACATGGCGACCGTCCGAAATATTTAGACGTTTCTCAATATCTACGAATCTATGACAATAATCAAACTGAAATTTTGTAGGTTGATAGTGGCAATTAATATAAGTAGGAGATATGACAATAGGCGGTATAGTTCTTCACGGAACTACTTGTTGTTTTACATTATTAATTTTCCTCATGAATTATATCATCAAGAGAGAATCCATACCATTTGAAAACTCATTCGAGTCCTCTGGTGGATCATGAGGAAACTCCGAGTTCTTGTTATAGATGTAAGGTAATAAATATACAGCTTATAATCTTGATAATAATAATAATAGTAATAATATTTATACCTCACGAGGCTGAGTTAAACACTTTCTAATAACGTGGTAATAGCCAACAATGCTAGTCCCTACACTACGAGGTGGACATGTTCTTAACTCCCGGGATTATTTGTTTTCTGACATGCCAAAGCAAACGAACACATTTGTTATCCAGACCTTACCTTGTATATATTTCAAAACTCGTCCTTCCCACCTGGGAGATTTCCCGCGTCGTATTTTATGGAGGTGGTAAAGGAATCCATTCTAAGACTATTTTTTTATTTATATCGAAGGAGATACATTATTCTGAACAAGACGGTGATACTAAAAATGGCTGCCCATTTCGAATACAGTACCGTCTCATGAAACTGTTTTATATGCATAGAGCGAGCGCTGGTCCTTGTCCAGTAAGTCTCGTCAGCGGGCTTATCTCCACTCTCCTCGGTCTGAGAGTGGGACAGGAGGGTTTATGTCATCTGGGTGGCAAGAAGTGATAGGTGTTTACGAGTATTGGGGCGGATGACCATTAGCAATGTCCCAATTATTATATAAGATGCGTTCAAAAAGTAACGAGCTGGAGGATACCTTTCCTGCACTCGTGTGAATGGCCTTGCCTTTTTTGGGTGGTGGTGACCCTGGATGCTTCCACTGGAGGCTTTGTCGTTTTGATTCTGGTTCGAAGAGATGACGCCGTGACTCATCTCCTGCCACCACTCTTGCCAGAAACCCATTACCTTCCCTCGCATAGCGCTGCAGATGACCAAGACAGAGGGCCATTCGACATGCTTCCTGGTGTGGTTGAAGACTGTGGGGCACCCATTGGGCACACACTTTGCGCAAGTGCAGTCGTTCCTTCATGATGGTGTGCACACTCAATCCGACCACGACGGCTATGGCGTTCACTGTCACTCGGCGGTCCTAGGTAATGAGTGCATCAACCAGCTGGACGTTGTCATCGGTAATGCAGGGTGGTGCCCCAGACTGGGCATCATCGGCTAACGACACCCGTCCTTCCCTGAAGCGCTTGTGCCACGCCTTGACCCTTGCAAGGAACATGCAGAGTTCGCCGTGCACTTGTGACATTCGGCGATGAATGTCCGTTCCCCATACTCCTTCCGCTGTCAGAAAACGAACAACACCTCTTTTCTTTCGTTTGACGCCTCCATTTCACTGTTTGCAATGCGACTGGCAGCTTTGGATGATTGATGCATGCTGCTGCTCGCTTTGTATTGTTAAGTGAAGTACACGCGTTCCCTCTAGCGACACGCTGTGACCTTCCACGCTCTGGTCGGAACCACACCTCGTTACACTCGCCACGATTAGCCGATGTCGTCACCGGTTAGCGCATCCCAGCATCCGGCTCTTTACTTTATGAACGCACCTTATATATCAATCACAACCAATGGCCATAGCTGGGTATTTTTAATTGAAAGCCCATGGGCTCCCAACATGTTTATATTGGCTACCGGATGCTACTGTCAATAATACCTAGCGGCGAACGTTGGAACTTGATAGAGCGTTTGTAAATAGCCGAATAACTGCCAGCTGGATCGCATCCCTCCTGGCTGCTTTAGACTGCCTGCCCATTCAACACTTGGAGGCGTACAAGATATATATTAATTGCAGATTTCATTTTTGATTTACAAAAGAGCACGCAGCAATACGGCATTCTAAAAACCAAACCACAACTTCGCGGAAAACAAACAACAAACGGTTGAACATCGTAATTCAGCGAGGCTCCAAAGGCTTTCACACTCAAAGCAATGGCTTCTTACCAAGGAAGTCAGACCGTACCTAACCTTACCGACAGTTCTACCCTCAATGTACCCGAGAAAGCCCAGAAAAGTTATGCTTCTGCAATACAGTTAACACCGAATAAAGAACAGGCTATTATTATTGACGCCATTAACATCAATACAAAACAAATGTCTGCAACAGTGACCTGAAAAAGTGATGATCACAGAGGGTTGGTGCTGCTCTTAGCGTCTATAGTTCAAAACGTACGCATAAACCAATGCTGTAATCGTTGAATGGGCAGGCAGTCTAAAGCCGCCAGGAGGGATGCGATCCAGCTGGCAGTGAGCCGAATATAACCTACAAATTGTGCTACACACTACCAACTCCAGGGGTAGGTTCTTTAACATGCCATAAATCTATGACATAGGTCCGCTGGCTTTACTTCTCCTCCGAAGGAAGGCATACTGAGGGATTTTTAACGCTCTAAAAATCGATTACTTCGGCCGGATTTGAACCCGCTATCTTGGGCACAGCAGTTCAGCATGCTACCAACTACGCCACCGAAGTCGCATTCTGTGGATGATTAACTGAGATAAAAAGCAATGTTTATTTCGTTGTTTAGCCATAGTTGAATCATTCACAACAGGCCAGGGTTACCGCGAGCATTAACGCGCAAGCTCATGCCTCGCTGGTATCGGGAGTGCGTGGGATTGAATTCCACCTAGGTCATCCTGAAAATAGTTTTCGTGGTTTCCCATTTTCCACCAACTGGCAAATGCTGGGACGGTCCCTTTCAACAGTTCCTGCCCCTTCCCTGACCTTTCCTTAATTAGACCCGAATGGTATTAGGTTATCCGAGGTCTAGGGTGTATTTCAATTTCCCGCCTTAATTGACCCTATTTCATATTTCCAGATACCCTCATTCTTTAAGGAGTCAAACTCTTGCATTACCTTAAGGAGGCCGGGAGTGTGTAGCCCTACCGTGGATAGTGCTACATCCTCAAGGTCTCAAGGCTGGCGAGCTCTGGCGTTGGCGACACAAGGGATTCCTGAGCTGGGTCCGTATTATTTCTTCTTACATTGACTTTATGACGGACCCTCTGCTCTATCGCTTTCCTACATGACTTCCTTGGGCCCTCTTTCCTTCCAATACCTTCAGTTCTCCTTCTTCGAGGGTTGAGTTCATTTCTTTCCCCGCCTTTAATTTGCCTTCTTCCATTTTTCTTTCTTGTAGTTCGTAAGTTTTTACCCATTTAAAATTTGTTTGCCGCTGAGCGAGGCAGCATCAGTGTTTTTTGTTTATTGTAGCAGCTGCCTCGCGAGGCGAAGCAGGTAAAACAGCGATGACAGAGTGCATTCTGCACATAAGTCAAGCAGCATTGGGGCCGATAACCTAGATGTTAGGCCCCTTAAAACAACAATTATCATCATCATCATCATCATCATCATCATCAAGCAACATTGTGGGTCACAGGAGCTCATTTCACCACGGACAGTTAAATGATGACTGGGGCTACTGGAGCTGAGTCATATCCTACTGTACCAGTCAACGAAGCTGGCTGACGTGTGACACAAGTTAACTAAGAATAATTCCCATCTCGACCGCCGGCAATCAATTCGTGAAAGGGTAATAGTAGTTTTTGGTTTAGTTTTTAATTCCATCCGAAACCATTAGGGCCTGTTAAATTTGATGTTAGGCCCCTTAAAAATCCACTATCATCATCTTCCCCTCCATTCTTTCCTTGCAGGCCTTTCATGGTTCCACTTCCTTAAGAGAGCCACTCAGTCCTTGTTTTTCTCTGTATGTTATTTACCGTTTTCCTATGTATTTTGCTCATTTCTTTTACCGATATGTTGTAAGTTGTAAGGTGCAGTTTCCATCTCATTAATGTGAAAATCCACAGCCTGCTTCCAGTCGACCGACTGGGTCAGGGAATGCAATGAATAAAGGCCCCATCTAGCTGCGATGATATGAACTGGGCTGGCTGCCGAAGCCTGTCGCACTCCCCTGGGGCAATGATTAAATGAATGAATGAAATGAAATGAAATGACAGTGGAGAGTGTTGCTGGAATGACGTTGTGACAGGGAAAACTGTGAGTACCCGGAGAAAAACCTGCCTGCCTCCACTTTGTCCAGCACAAATCTCTCATAGAGTAACCGGGATTTGAACCACGGACCCAGCGGTGAGAGGCCGGCGTGCTGCCGCCTAAACCATGGAGGCTCCATCTCGAAATCATATTAATTTTGACAATCACCCAAGTCGTAAGTCTTTGATTACATCGCTGTTCCGCCTTTTTAAACAAAGACATCAAGTCGTTATGGTAGGATAAATTAGAGAAAATCTCGAAATTCTAAACAAAGCTATGTTCTGTTGTCGTCAAGTCATTTTGGGAGCTAGAGAAATCTTGGTCATCAGCCCTGTGTAGTTGGGTGTATGTTGAACTTGTCTGATAACCTATATTTATTTAAATGATGAGTGTAGTATTATGTGTAACTGTTTTAGGCACAGTGATGATGATATTAATAATAATAATAATGTTATTGGTTTTACGGTCTTTTTAACTACTGCGACTTTTAGAGACGCCGGGGTGCCGGAATTTTGCCCTGAAGAAGATCTTAAACTTTCTTTCTTCGGCTTTTTCCAATTAATTGGGGTTGCCGGAGCCAACAAGGCTCATTTTGGTTTTGGCCGGAAATTTGAGGCCGGATGCCCTTTCTGACGCCACGTGATTTTTCAGGTGAAAATTCCACCCCGCTGTCACCAGGATTCGAACCCTGGCCGTCTGGATGAAGGACGAGCAGCTAAACCACTGAGCCATCATGCTCTTGAAGGGGGTCTTTAACGTGCCATTAATTCTACTGACACAGCTCCCTCGCATTTCTGCACCTTCATATGCCAGGTGACTGCACCAGGATTCGATCCTGCAACCTTGATTACAGCAGGAGAGCACGTTACCGCTGAGCGACGTAGCCAGTCATGGCCAGGGATGAGGTAGGCGCCACAGAACTTAAAGGAAGATACTATCCAGACATTCCTCCCAACGGCATGTGGAAATACCCGGCTAAGAACCACACTCACCATAACCGCTGTCAACCTGCAAAACCCCGGCTTTCTCCAACTGCCATCACGACTGTGGCGCATGATGGAGCTTAACTAATGTAAACTTACCTAATTCCGTGATATTAAACATTCTAGTTCTTTCTCAATATTAAGTACTGTAAAAATATTATTAACTACTGTTACCTAACCTTTGGCCTGTTTGCTATGTCTTTATGAATGCAGTACTTTTGAATTTGTCTGTTGGCACAGGCTAGAGTCAAATGTGACTTTTCACCGATGTCTGTCTCTCTCATGGCTGTGATTATATGGAAGCTACTGAGGTATGGGTGATGCTTAGTAATGACATTCAGGGCACAGTCAGTGCCTGTGGATGCTGAGAAAGGTTCTACTCATAGGGTTAGGACTACTGTTCTGACTCAGTGAGGAAAGCAATATCAAACTGACTCAGTGAGGAAAGCAATGGCAAACTACCTCACTCCTCATCTTGCCTAGTACGCCTCAATATAGCGCTGCCTTGGTTGTTTGTAGGTATCTACCAGATAACCTAACGGCAGTACTTTATGAGGATCCAACCAGCCTTCGAGCTGACTACCTAACAGGCACAGACTCTTTAGTGTATGTCCAATAAGTCCTATCTGTCTCATTGCGTAGTGGCTAGCATTCTTGGCTGTCACCACGAAGGCCTGGGTTCGATTCCCGGCTCTGCCAAGAAATGTAATTCTAGTCTGAGATTCTCCCGACTAACGTAAGCCGAAAATTGTCACGCGAGGACTGGCGCCATGGGTAAATCTGACCCGACCGTAAATAATATAGAAATAACTTGAGTGTTCCAAAAGCTATGGACATGTTTCCATTGCAGGACGAAGTTCGAGGCTAGGAAGGAAGGGACAGTAAGCGACAGGAAATAAGGGCTGACCAAAATGAAAATATAGAGCATTATTTCAGCCTCGCGAATGCTAGTCAGTGCGCCACGGGGATCTTTATTGTGCCAGTAAATCCACTGACATGGCTCCCTCGCATTTGTGCACCTTCAAATTCCAGGTGACTGCGCCAGAATTCGATCCTGAAACCTTGGTCACAGCAGGAGAGCACGTTACCGCTGAGTCACGTGGCCAGTCGTGGCTCGTGAGGTAAAACTGCGGAGAAGAGGGATCGATTCTGACCCCAGCTATACTGGAAGTGGTTTTCCGTGGTTTCCCCACTTCGACTCTAGGCAAATGCCAGGATGGTTCCTAAGTTAAGGCCAGGACCTCCTCCTTCCCAATTCTATCACCAATTTACAAATACACACACTAGTACAGCCAACACAATAACACAGGCATCAGAAAATTCCCCCCCCCCACACACACACACCCCTAAATACACGGGGTCATATGACCACGATGACGCAGCCCCTAACATAAGCAGCAACAACAACAACAGCTATGTTTTTGTCATGATTTTTATTTTCGGAGGGCGGTTACCGTTTGTGGGTGGCATTGTGTGTGTGTTGTTTTTTTTAGTGTTTTGTTTGTTTATTGTGTCTTGTATATTAGCTGATGATGCTCGCTTGGCGACGAAACATATCATCCTAACTCTTCGGTAATCTAAATTAAAGTTTATACCTGTGAATAGGTAAAATGAATGATCCACCTTATAAACAAATATGTGTATGAAACAGTTATATTACAATACCAGTTTCGGTTAAGTTGTAACCATCTTCAGGTTTACTAAATAAACTCAGAGCATCAAACTAACGTGAATATTCTTTTAAACAAAATGAACATCTATCTATATATATAAAGCACAAAGTTTGTCTGTCTGTCTGTCTGTCTGTCTGTCTGTCTGTCTGTCTGTCTGTTATGTATACAAATCTACACCGTTTCACCGATCTGAACCAAAATTTGTATACTTACCCTTTGGAACCCTGCGGGTAACCCTGTCAACATTAAATTTCGGACAGACCACCCCTTGCCCTGCATTTAGGCCCTTTTGCACAAATCTACACCGTTTCACCGATCTGAACCAAAAGTTGTATATTTAACCTTTGGAACCCTGCGAGTAACACTGTCCACTTGAAATTTCGGACAGACCACCCCATTCCCTGCATTTAGGCCCTTTGGTCCAAATCCACACCGTTTCACCGATCTCAACCAAAATTTGTATATTTACCCTTTGGAACCCTGCGAGTAACACTGACCACTTAAAATTTCGGACAGACCACCCCATTCCCTGCATTTAGGCCCTTTGGTCCAAATCTACACCGTTTCACCGATCAGAACCAAAATTCGAATTCTTACCCTTTGGTGCCCTGCGAGTAACACTGTCTGCTTGAAATTTCGGACAGACCACGCCATTCCCTGCATTTAGGCCCTTTTTGCAAAAATCTACACCGTTTCACCGATCTGAACCAAAATGTGTATACTTACCCTTTGGAACACTGCGAGTAACACTGTCTGCTTGAAATTGCGGACAGACCACTCCATTCCCTGCATTTAGGCCCTTTGGCCCAAATCTACATCGTTCCACCGATCTCAACCAAAATGTGTATATTTACCCTTTGGAACACTGCGACTAACACTGTCTGCTTGAAATTGCGGAGAGGCTACTCCATCCCCTTCATTTAGGCCCTTTGGCACAAATCTGCACCGTTTCACCGATCTGAACCAAACTTTGTATACTTACCCTTTGGAACCCTGCGAGTAACACTGTCCACTTAAAATTTCGGACAGACCACCCCATTCCCTGCATTTAGGCACTTTGGCACACATCTACACCGTTTCACCGATCAGAACCAATATTCGGAAACTTACCCTTTGGTACCCAGCGAGTAACACTGTCTGCTTGAAATTGCGGACAGACCACTCCATTCCCTGCATTTAGGCCCTTTGTCCCAAATCTACACCGTTTCACCGATCTCGACCAAAATTTGTATATTTACCCTTTGGAACACTGCGACTAACACTGTCTGCTTGAAATTGCGGCGAGGCCACTCCATCCCTTGCATTTAGGCTGTTTGGCACAAATCTACACCGTTTCACCGATCTGACCCCAATTTTATAGACTTACCCGTAGAACCCGACAAGTAACACTGTTCACTTTAAATTTCGGACAGACCACACTATTCCCTGCTTTTTGGCCCTTTGGCAGAAAACTACACCGTTTCACCGATCTCAACCAGATTTTACATAATTACCCTTTGGAACTCGACGAGTAACACTGTCCACTCGAAATTTCGGACAGACCACTCCATTTCACGCATTTAGGCCCTTTGGCACAAATCTACATCGTTCACCGATCGAAAACAAAATGTGTATACTTACTCTTTGGAACCCGATGAGTAACCCGATGTTCCAAACAGACCCAGCCAGGGGCTGGAAACTGTACAAGATGATGATGATGATGAGTAACACTGTCCACTTTAAAATTTGGACAGGCCACTCCATTCCCTGCATTTTGGTCCTTGGCACAAAACTACACAGTTTCACCGATCTCAACCAGATTTTACATAATTACCGTTTGGAACTCGACGAGTAACACTGTTCACTCGAAATTTCGGATAGACCACTCCATTTCCCGCATTAAGGCCCTTTGGTACAAATCTACATCGTTCACCGATCGAAAACAAAGTGTGTATACTTACCCTGTGGAACCCGATGCGTAACACTGTCCACTTGAAATTTCTGACATAGGCCTATCACTCCATTCCCTGCATGTAGCTCAGGAATTCCTCGGGGTTGCCAGCTTCCTAACTCACCAGTCATGAGCCCTTGAGGGTGTACCAGAAGTGGTGGGTCTACACACACCCTGCCTCTTTGAGGGCCTTGAGCAGAAGACAGGAGATATTATGAAAAGGAAAAGAAGGCAGACCCCTCGAAGAATGAGGGTATCAGGAAAGATGAGAGAAAGCCAATTAAGGCGGGAAATTGAAAGACTCCCTAGCCCTCGGATACCCTAATACAGTCTGGGTCGAAAGAGAACAAGAGTTGACCAAGGGAGGCCGACAGGAAAGAGAACTGAAATGAGCCCGGCACCAGGAAGTAGAAGCGATGCCAGACTCAGCTGGGGTTCCGTGGTCGCCAACCCACGTCCCACAAGTTGTGAGACCCTGGGGGGGGGGTCAGTTGTGAGAATAGCTTGCTGATTCATCGCGAGGTGACTTGAGTGTACTTTCCAGAGCCCGCCGTGTTATCTCCTGCTGTCTATGCTGATGCCAGCACAGGGCCGTTGCGAAACAGTGAGTGATTCCCGGTCAATCTGTATAGGACGGGGAACCCCGAACGTGTGTCACCATATTTCGTCATCATCTGCGATCATCTCAGGTTCGTGCAGCTTGGACCTATATTCTTTGTATTTGCCGAGCAGTACGCTCTTTCACTAGACGCATCCAGTACAGGCCTAAGCCAGAAAATAAGGTTGAGACTTTGGAAGACATCGAAGCTAGACACCTGAATTACCTATATCAGTTTTAAAATAACACCATGTTCGTTTAGTAGTCATTTTTTCATTACCTTATTATTATCATCATAAGTGCAAATGACCTAGATGTTACGCGCATCATACCAATAATCACCGCCGCATAAAGTTTTTCTCGATTGTGATTTTTAAAATATTTATTTTTGGTTGGTTGGTTCTTAAGTTTAGGGGCTGCGACAACGCGGTCATGTAGCCCCGTGTACTTTGGGTGTGTGTAGAATCTGTCTGATAACCGGTGTAAATTGTGATGACTGTATTAGTGTGTGTTATCTGTTTTTTAATTTAAGTACAAACTGCAACTTAGAATTCTTCAAATAGTTCGTACTTTTGCCGCCAAGCGCCACCGTCAACGACTACTAGGCCAAGTTCGGAACTTAGCTACTAGACGCCACTGCAGTCGGCTCTTGGCAACGGACGTAGACATCTATGAGCGTTGTTTACCTATCCAATTTAGCTTCACACAGGTGTAATTAGTGGAAGGTTCTTTAACATGCCATAAATCTGACATGGGACCGCCGGCTTTACTTCCCCTCCGAAGAAAGGCATACTGAGGGATTTTTAACGCTCTTAAAATATCCGACGGCTTCGGACGGGTTTGAACCCGCTATCTTGGGCATAGAAGCTCAGCATGCTACCAAATACGCCACCGAAGCCGCCATATAGTTATTTTTATTACAGTACATTGTGTACATTATACGTTGAAGTGTCAATTCAATACCGGTAGTAGTTTCCCTTATCATCCTCATCATAAGAGCAAATGACCTACAGTAGATGTTACGCCCATTACACCATTAATCACCACACACACTAAGTCTTCCTCACCTGTGAATTTTGAAATATGTATTTCTATTACGGTAGTTTGTAAGTTTGACGTGTCAATTCAACAGTAGTTTTTATTATCATCCTTATCAAAAGGGCAAATGACCTAGATATTACTCCCTCATTGCCTTTGGGGGCAAATGACTTAGATTTTAAGTCCATTATATTACTAAGGAGACCTTAAAACATTATCATCATTCCACCGGGCGAAGCCGGGTACTACTGCTAGTTAGAAATAAAATGATCACTATATTATTTGTTTTCAGTTAAACTTAGATTAAACTCCCAAGATGGTAACTTTTTTCGTTTTAAAATACTGGTCATTATAACAGAATTACTGTCCAATGAAATCGTTAAAAATATGGAAAATTTAATCTAAAATTTCTTTAACCCGCGAGGACTGGCACAAGGGGTATTTTTCACCCGAGGCTTAATGAAATGAAAATCCACAGCCTGCTTCCAGTCTCCGACCGGGTCAGGAATGGAATGAATGAAGCCCCATCTAGCGGCGAGGATATGGACTGTGCCGGCTGCCGAGGCCTGACGCACTCCTCTGGGGCAATGATTAAATGAATGACAGATGAAATGAAATGATAGTGGAGAGTGTTGCTGGAGTGAAATTTTGACAGGGAAAACCGGAGTACCTGGAGAAAAACCTGTCTGCCTCCGTTCTGTCCAGCACAGATCTCACATAGTGACCGGGATTTGAACCTCGGACCCAGCGGTGAGAGGCCGGCGTGCTGCCGCCTAAGCCACGGAGGTTTCCGAGGCTTAATAATGCTCTATATTTTCGTTTTGTTCAGCCCTTATTACCTGTCGTTTACTGTACCTTCCTTCCTAGCCTTGAACTTCACCCTGCACAAGAAACATGTCCATAGCTTTTGGAACACTCAAGCTATTTCTATATTATAAGGTGCGTTCAAAAAGTAACGAGCCGGAGGCTGGAAAGCGCAAACCGGTGACGACATCGGCTAATCGTGGCGTGTGTAATGAGGTGTGGAAGGTCACAGCCCATCCTTAGAGGGCACGCGTGCATGTCACGTGACGATACAAAGCGAGCAGCAGCATGCATCAATCGTCAAACGCTGCCAGTCGCATTGCAAACAGTGACATGGAGGCGTCAACCGAAGAGCAAAGAGGTGTTGTTCGGTTTCTGACAGCGGAAGGAGTAGGCGGAACGGACATTCATCGCCGAATGTCACAAGTGTACGGCGAACACCGCATGTCCCTTGCAAGGGTCAAGGCGTGGCACAAGCGCTTCAGGGAAGGACGGGTGTCGTTAGCCGATGATACCCGGTCTAGGGCACCCCCCTGCATTACCGATGACAACGTCCAGCTGGTTGATGCACTCATTACCCAGGACCGCCGAGTGACAGTGAACGCCATAGCCGCCGTGGTCGCTCCACGACAATGCACGACCTCATACGGCCAACACAGTCACGGCACTCCTGCAGAAATTCAAATGGGAGGTTCTCGGCCACCCTCCATACAGTCCAGACCTCTCTCACTGTGATTACGCCATGTTTGGACCCCTGTAAAGGGCTCT
This sequence comes from Meconema thalassinum, assembly GCA_946902985.2. Taxonomy (NCBI): domain Eukaryota; kingdom Metazoa; phylum Arthropoda; class Insecta; order Orthoptera; family Tettigoniidae; genus Meconema; species Meconema thalassinum. Next base: position 102,428,234 of record OX336397.1, on the reverse strand, counting down.
CCCGGGCCAACGATTCACCTCAGACGCCGACGTCCAGCTGCACGTGCAGAACTGGTTCACATCGCAGCCCAGGGAATTTTATGAGACAGCCATTCACCGCCTCGTGTCACAGTGGGACAAGTGCCTCAACAGCCAGGGCCAATACTTCTCACATACAGGTACTGGTTTCTGTAATTATGCCTCCGGCTCGTTACTTTTTGAACGCACCTTATATTTACGGTCGGGTCAGATTTACCCATGGCGCCAGTCCTCGCGTGACAATTTTCAGCTTACGTTAGACGGGACAATCTGTAAAAATAAGGGGGGAGGATCCACCTATTTTGGTGCAGTACAATCACATAGCTCACGTTTTTTTGATCCATGTTTAGGGTCCAGGGACACCTTGGTCATCAGCTTCTTTGTTAAAAAAAACTAGATGTCTGCTTTGCAACCATTGTCACAGGCAGTTACACTGCTATGAAAATTATTGCCATTTTTCAGCGTGTTAAATTTGAAATATATAAATAAACATAATTTTATGTTGGACATAGTTCTTAGGAATTCAGCAGGTGTAAAATTGCTTCATTAAAATCCGTACGACTACGACAAAAATGGAGTGACACACTATGGGTCAAAATGACTCGTGTTATGTTTTTTGACGCCAGTACTCAAAGGTAAAAAATTCAGATTAGTTACAAATTGAGTTTTGAAGAAAATTAAAAAATCAATATGACGAAAAATAATCATTATCATCTTCATTTACTAAAGACAAAACCTTGTCACTACAGCCACATTCTGCTAGTCTCTTCATGCTGCTATATGAACCACAAGCCAGTTCTCCAATGGAGTTCTTGATTTACGACATCCTTGGACGTTCTCTAAGTTTCTTTCTCAATTCTTTGCCCTCGTTAATGGTTTGGAGAAGACAGTCGTACCTTAACCCGGGAGTGGTGACTCGGGGTCTTTTTTGACCTGGCGCAAATTCATTTTGTTAGTGTCCTTGTTTCTAAACTTAGAGAGCTTGGCTACCACAGAGTTCTTCCTTCATTCTTTGCCGTTATTCTGAGGTCAGTAACATTGTAGTAAAAGGTGTGCATTCTTACGAGGGAAGTACCCTAGCTCGAACGGCTAAAACCGACTGGCAGTGCGCTTAACATTCGAAGATATGTCTGTTCTACTACCCATCACGGGCATTTATCTGTAAAACCCCGCATTAGTGTACAATCAATGTTTGGAAGTTACGGCGTCCAAAGATTGCAGACACACAATTCGCAGCAGAAATTACCGTGCAACAGGCAATTCCGACCATTATATTAACAAGAAACAGATGTGGTGCAGTATGATCTCGCAAAAGGTTGAACACTTCCTTGCAACAAGAAATCATAACACATGCAGTACCGTGTTGACATAGTCATCTTTCCCACAGTAAAATGTAACTGTGTTGTCGTTCATTCGACGTCGAAGTGTAAGTGTGGAGTTTCAATGAAGTGATTAGAACACAACGGAATGGAACAATACGCACACTTAACAAGGGCAACATGTAGGCATACTCCATTATTTACAATGTTCCCGCATTGCAATAGTCCAAACTCAAATGCCACGGTGATCACATTATCACATACTCAGATGGCGCTGGCGACCGAACACGTACTTTTACAGATGAATGGCATTGATATCTCTTGACATAGGTACAACTGTAAACTCTTAAACCCACTTTCAGTCAGTTTTCGCCGTTCGAGCCGGGGTACTTCCCTCCTTAGAAAGAGGGATTATTCTCCAGCGGTGCGTGTTAGAGAACCCCATAATTGATTTATTGAAAGCCTGTGTTTTTGAAAGTTTTGTAAATATTTGTTGGATGGTTCCTTTGTGTTTCATTTAGCTACTGAGCACATCGTAACAATTACCTCCGTGAACTCATTGGGTGTATAAAATTAGTTTTATAACCTGTGCTAGTGTGGTACCTATGGATTCATGTATATTGTTCGGTTAATATGCATTTATTTTCAATAAAATATCATGCAATTGAGTTAATAAACCCAACACATCAATGTATGATACATAAAACTTAGTAATGTTTGTTATCAGAGCAAGTTCCTACATAGGGGTCAGAAAGTCCCCCACGTCGCCTCCCACGTTGAATCGACAAGCGCTGCCTTTCCAGGGTTAATACATAACCAAGGAACTTGGGTTTTATCTTCTTTATTGATTTTCTATCCTCCTTCACGTCCTCCAGAACAAGATCATTTGTTTTCCTGTCCATCAAACTTGTTCTTATCGTTCTTCTCCAAAACCACATTTCCGCAGCCTTAAGTTTTGTTTCCTCCAGTTTGCCTAATGTCCAGGTTTCTCATCCATACGGTAAGACACTCCAAACAAAGGTCTTGAGAAATTACTTTCTAGTCCTCAAACTAACCAGGTGAGTTAGCCGTGGTCGTTACGGCGTCGCTGCTGGCAGTCGCTCACATCCGGGAGGCGAGGTGGTTCGAATCTCCCCACCGGCAAAATTGAAGATGGTCGTCTGTGGTTTCCCATCTTCCTTCCAGGCAAATGCTGGGGTTGGTCCCTAACTATAGGCCACAGCCGCTACCTTCCAATTCCTCGCCCTTACATTCAAACTTTCCTCCCCAGACAACACTCCACACGTGACGGTACGTGTAGCTCACCGAGGTGATTATTTGGCAGTAAGTTATTAGCCTACTTTTTACATTTTGCAAAAATGAGGGAAAAAAAGTAGACTTATGAGATCGATTCGGGCAAATGTGTGTCTGTCTGTCTGGCTGGCTGGCTGTGTGTGTGTCCTCCCCTATCAACTCCTAAACGACTGCAGCAATCGAAACAAAATATGGTAGGAGTAAAGATCTATACCTGAATAGCTCAATGCCGTATTTTAAAATGATGTCAGTGCTACCAACTGCTGAAAAATCGCAATTGAAATTTGAGCTCCATGTTTGATATCTTGGAAGGTATGAATGGGAGCTATTTCAAAATTGGCACACGCATAGATAATAATATTTCAGTTTAATTTCCAGGAGGCCATACATGGCAGTGTTGCCAAACTGATTCTAAGCCTGCTGATAGTCCAAATTTTAAATGCATATAACTTCTACACTATCAATTGGAATTCAACCAAATTTCGTATGTGCTATGTTTACATAAATATACATACCTGAGCGTATCCTTAAGAGCCACCAGGGCTGCCAACTGTTAATAAATGCTGTATTTTTGTTACCCTAATATTAATATATCAGAAAGTATGCAAGCCAATAGCTCTAAACTTAGCACACGTATAGTACCTGGTATTCTAGATTAATTTGGAGTAAATAATATACGTCAGTGCTTCCAACTTGATTCTAAGCCTCAGGCGCGTGTATTCCATGGATGTAAGGTAAGCATTGCTTACCCAAGTATAATAATGACGGGTACAATAATTATTTACTTTGGTTATAGTGATATTCCAGTCTCTGTGTCCTGTATTGTTTTAATGAACCCATTCGCACTTCGTTGTTCTTTGATGCCTACTGCGAGTTCCTTGCGGAGTCGCTTGCAGCAGCACAATTGCGTGACATGCCCTCTTTTGGTATTTCTTGGTACTGCAGGCTGAGTGATAGCGAAGGCTAGAAAGTAATCTTTAAGTTACATACCTTAGGCCGAAAACAAGGAGCGGTCAATTTTCAAAGATAGTGTGTTTACTCGCCCATTATAGTTTGAAAAAGCGCGTCAGTGTTAGTGTAAAACAGCGTTTTATATGCTGTGTTAAAACGTGTGATTGTTTTATAGTGGTAGGCCGTCATTTTTATAGTTCATCGATATAATGTTGTCTAATGCAATATAAGGGAGTAGGGTATGCAGTAGACGTTTTTGTTTACACTAGTAGGCGTGATAAGTCTCTGAAAATATGGCACCGGGAGTTGGGTCTAGAGATGCCAGCGTGTGATGTGCGGTAAATTTCAGAACAAATTATTAATTTTATTAGGAAGTCGTCCAACTTCTCAATTGAGCAGGCCTAAAAACACGAAAGTGAAAGCTTTTATTCGCTATTTTAACTAAACGTACAACATTTATCATTGATTTCAGTTTAGATAGATATATTTTGTAAGTTCAAAATATCCCAAACTTCTTTAACTGGGTCTTCAATGATTTTGCGAAGAAAACCATTGCTTACCCTAAGTAAAATTCCACCACGCGCCACTGCTAAGCCTGCTGATAGGTCCAATTTTAAAATGCATGTAACTTCTATACTAACTAATGGATTTCATTCAAAATTGGCTCAACAATAGATCATATTATTTCAGATTATTTTTGACCAATACATGAATGACATTGTTGCCAACATGATTTTACGCGCGCTGTTAGACTCAATGTTTAACTGCATGTAACGTCCATGCTATCCATTGAACTTCAACCAAATTTCGTATTCTGTACCCTAAGAGACGGAACTAAGAATATATTTAGTCACCAGAGCTGCCAACTGTAGTGCTCTATTAGGCTACATTAGCCAGAAATACAGTATTTCGAACTAATTAGAAATGTCAATATTACCAACTTAATTTCGTCATTATTTTAGATAGTTCCATATAGATTAATCATTGGCATGAATCTTAATTTTTAAGAAAAGTAGGCTCTTTAGTTCGTCACGGAACTTCTTGTTTTTACTTCAGAAGGCTTGATTTGCTGCCACTATATTTTCTGCTCATAAACATTTAAAAATATATATTTTGAGGTTCCAAAAGTATAGAAATCCGCTTCATGGAGCTAAGAATGTTAGTGAGAAGAAGTTCAAATGTTATATCAATAAATAAATAGGTCGTTATGAGCCGGGCTCTCTCCGGAAAAATCAAATTATGTGATTGTGTTTACACAATCCCACTTAAATGTTAACCTCAACGAATTGGTCTCCCTGCCAATGATGACTTGCACACTCCTTTCACCAAAGTTCAAATCAGAGTGGTTATGTGGAAATGTTTCTGATAACCTCTTCTGTGTTTTCAAATAATGTCATCTTGTATTGTGCATAATATTCATTTAAATGTTCTTGGAATTGATATATTGATCTATAATCTATAAGACTAGCATTACCCGTCGCGGCTTCGCCCGCGAATATTCTAGTTGTAAAGAGTACACTGACTGATTTATCCTTGGTATGAATAATCAGGCTTTATCAATTCAGCTACTGGTGCAGTGGTTAGGGGTTTGTCATTCCTTCATAGGTATATTAGAGCGAAGTTAGTTTTCTGGGAATATCACAGACACTGTTAATTTAAGGGCCTTTAAATGATGTTTTCGGAGACCCTTTAGAGTCGAGTGAAAAAGACCTTTCGTACCACACTCACACGTAAAAATTGCGTGAAAAAAATCTAGACTGCCCCTTGACCCCCTTAAGCGCATACTGTATGTATTGATGAATTTTACAACTTAATTTGGTTCAGTGATAACCTTATAACCGTCTGGAAACGTTCACAGTAATGTAATAATTGGAATTGCATTGCGTCTTATAGAAATTATGAGATTATGTTACCATGGTTACCGTGTTGCATTCTTTCAATATTTCATTGTAAATATACATGTTTTAAGGTATTTATTTAATTGTGAGGCATTTAAAGAGTAAGTGAGTGCGTTTCGCTTACGCATTGGGTTATGCTGAACCTGTAGGTACCCCATATGTGTTGGTTGGTGTTAATGGGACTTTATTTTCGGTACAAAACTTGAATGGTATCTTAGCAGAATAATATAGGGAGGGATATACAGTAAACACTCACTAATTCGGACTTTGGGCGCGAGGTCTAGTCCAAATTGTAGAAAGTCAAAATCATGGAAATTATTTCTAAAAAATATTGTACTGTACAGTTCATGCATAGATATCTGAAGCTGTAATTAGGAATAGTATTATTATTAATTTCATTATTGCCCTTATGGACAGTATTTGAACTTAAAGATCTCATGATGGCGCAATTTTCACTTCTCTCCCTTCTTCCTCTTCTCTTCCCTAAATCTCTTCATCCTTTGACTGTGCTCCTTTTTCCGTTGATCTGTGCACAATGTTCCGTCTTCTTCTTTTCATTTACATTATTTTTTTATTCTTGATTTTGTTTCTGAATTCTCCTCTGTCTCCAATCATTTGCCTGTCGATCCCCACCTGCCCTAAGTCTTCTTCTATTTCATGATAGCAATTAGTTTTCCTGCTTGAGCTGTTTCTTCTTCTTCTTCTTCTTTCGTTTCACCCTCTTTGGGGTACGTTGAATCAATCATTTCCCTGTACGCTGTTCTTTCCGTAGAGCCCAGTACTCCGTCAGTCTTTCCGATCTTCTTTTCCTCTCTTCTTCCGAGATAATGGGTTTGGATTTTAGTGTAGCTCTGTCTTGGAACCTTATATTTTCGTCTTTAGTAATTAATTTGGCTGTTCGATCGAGTAATGACGTTTCTGTCATTTTCAATTTGAGCTGTTTACTACATCAAAGACTTTCTTTGTAAGTCTGTTGTTGTTCATTCTCTGTACGTGCCTGTAAAAAGTTAGTGTGCGTTTTCTGATCATATCGGTGAGCCTGTCTGTGTACTCGTATAGCTCTTTGGAAGGACTTTTTCCATATGGTATCTCTGTGTATTGTTCCAAATATTTTTCTGAGAATTTTGCGATCTATTTCTTCAGTTTCTATGATGCCCGATGCTCCAATTGTTGTCGTTTCTGACGCATATAATGCTTCTTGTAGTGCGACTGTTTTGCAGTGTCTAAGTTTGGCCTGTCTTGATACGCTTTTCTTATTATAATGTGACCATGTGAGTTTGTATGCTTTCTGAAGTTTACCGTTCGTTTTATGTTAGACTTCTTGTTTGATCCTCCTATTTGTATACATTCCCCTAAATATTTGAATTTGAATAATATACAATGTAGGTAATTGTTAATGAAAGACTAGATGAACATCAACATATCCCACCCTATATTATTCTGCTAAGGTCCCATTCCAGTTTTGTACCGAAAATAAGGTCCCATTAACACCAACCTACACATATGGGTTACCTACAGATTCAGCATAACCCAATGCGTAAGTGAAACGCACACACGCACTCTTTAAATGCCTCACAATTAAATAAATACCTTAAAACATGTGTATTTACGATGGAATAATGAAAGAATGCAACACGGTTACCATGGTAACAAAATCTCACAGGTCCATCTATTTCTGTAAGATGCAATGCAATTCGAATTATTACATTACTGTGAAAGTTTCCAGACGGTTATAAGGTTATCACTGAACCAAATTAAGCTGTAAAATTCATCAATACATACAGTATAATGCGCTTAAGGGGGTCAGGGGGTACTCTAGAATGTTTTCACGCAATTTTCACGTGTGAGTGTGGTACGAAAGGTCTTTTTCACCCGACTATAAAGGGTCTCCGAAAACCACATTTAAAGGCCCTTAAATTAACAGTGACGGTGATATTCCCAGAAAACTAATTTCACTCTGATATACCTATGAAGGAATGACAAACCCATAACCACTGCAACAGTAGCTGAATTGATAAAGTCTGATAAATCAGTCATAGCATTCATGATTGCGATTTTGCTAAGTGTACTCTTTACAACTAGAATATTTGCTGGCGAAGCCGCGACGGGTAATGCTAGTGTACAATACATATTCAAAGGCTGTATAAGACGAACTGAGCAGGCACTGCTTTGTTGCGTTCTTGTGACAAATAATGATACATACGGTACTTATTATTGGCCGCGAGTGGAGTGAATGGGAAGGGAGGGGAATGCAATCAACAATTTACAATAATTGGCTTTGGTGCGAATGATGTCTCGTGCAGTACTGTGTCGATGAAAATCTGTCCAAATTATCCGAATTCCGAATTAGTGAAGCCCGAAATAGTGAGGATTTACAGTATCTAATTACATGATTTTTAGCCTATTTTCAATTTTGAAAAAATAGGCTTATGAGATCACCTTTTGTCCGTGTGTGTGTGCGTGTGTGTGTGTGTGTGTGTGTGTGTGATTCGTGTGTGTGTCCCCCCCTAATAAAATCTAAACGGCAGGAGCGATTTCAATGAAACTCGGAAAGTTCATAGCACTATTCCCGGCGACCTCGACCGTGCCCTTCAAATTTTGTTACAACTCACCAATCCAACATGGCGGCTGTGCGAAATATTTCACCAGCATTCAATATCTCCGAAACTATTACCGATATTACCCTGACATTTTCTATGGTGATAGAGGGAACTACTATAAGTTCACTTATGTGACTTTTGAAAACCTGGTAACTACAAAACCAACATGGCGGCCAAGCGAATTTACGACTTTTAAATAGACGTTTCTCGAGATTTGACCAACCAAACGCAATGAAACTTGGTACAGTATATGTTTATATACATTGTAATGCACCGACATCTAACTTAGTTCAATTGTTTACATAATCACAAGATGGCGGATGTGCGAAATATTTCACCGGCATTCTATATCTCTGAAACTATTAGCGGTATCTCCCTAAAATTTTATACGGAGATAAAGGGCACTACTGGAATTCCATTTATAAGATTCTCAAAAACCGGTTAACTACAAAACGAACATGGCGGCCAAGCGAATTTGAACATTTTAAATAGACCTTTCTCGCGATTTAATGTTCCAAGCGCACTGAAACCTGGTACAGGAAATATTTATACACATTGTAATCCACTGGTATCTAATTTAGTTCAATTGTTTACATAACCTCAAGATGGCGGCAGTGCGAATTTTAAAATTAAGTTTTTATTTCTTGTGATGTAGTCATGCGATCGAAGTGAAAGTTTGAATAATGAACCTACGCAATAATTTTCCTTTAATGGTACATGACTCTATGGCCTATACATTTAACAATCCAACATGGCGACCATCCGAAATATTTAGACGATACTGAATATCTACGAATCTATTTTAGCAATCAAACTGCATTTTTTAATGTTCATAGGGGCTATGAACTTAAGTTCACCTATAGGACTTTAAATAACCTGGTGATCACAAATCCAACATGGCGGTGACGCGAATTATAAATATTCACATGGACGTTTCTCGCAATTTAACCATCCGCGTGCAGTGAAACTTGGTACAGTAAATCTTTATCCGAATGTTAATCCACTGGCATCTAATTTATTTCAATTGTTTCCATAACCTCAAGATGGTAGCTGTGAAAATTTTTTAAATCTCCTTGTTTTTTCTTGTGTCTTAATTATGCGATTGAAGTTTGAATACTACACGTTCACAATAATCTGCATGTAACAGTAAACTCTAGGACCTACATATATAAAATCCAACATGGCGACCATCCGAAATATTTAGTCGGTTCTCAATATCTACGAATCTATTACAGCAGTCAAACTGAAATTGTGTATGTTGATAGTGGCAATTAACATAAGTAGGATATATGAAAATAGGCTGTATAGTTCTTCACGGAACTACTTGTTTTTCCCCGGTTGCTCTTTAACTCATGTTTCAGCAATTGGGATTATATAGTGTTGACAGATTGAAAAATTGCAACATCAATTGTCAATAGGGCAACACTGGAAAATGTGTTATACAAGATCAGAACATGGTGATTTTTAAATTATTCGTTATTCTCGTGTGACTGATGAAGGGGCTTTGACATCTCGAAACATGTAATAAAAGAGAGTCATTAACAATTTTTTTAACAATTGAGGCAGTAAGTGAGAGAGGGGGCTATGCCAGAGTTGGATTGAACTGAGATATTTGGAGTTTTGCGGTTGCTCTCTAGCAGCATAAACGTGATACACAGAAAATACATTGTTCACAAAACAAGGGAAGGAGCCTGCGGATGTCTCTGAAGTAGTGGTTTTTGGTGTGTTCTAATACCTCCTCCTCCTCATCCTCCTCACAAGATGGCGGCGACACGATATCTCTCGAACCCCTAATTGGATTTTGACCAATGGGATGTTGTTGAACTCGGGCTGATACCCCCTTTCCAATGGACAACATATTTCAACCCCAAAATAAAACCTACCCCTACTAGGGGGTGAAATTGTAATTTTTTAGAGAATCTCGCTTTCCAAGTGCAACATGTGAGAGTTTGAATGCCAATATGGAATTAAACGTTGTTTTACACAACAGACATGTATACGGTGGATAGCCACTGAATTAACAAGCTTGTTTTTTGTTTTTTACGCATGCCCACTCATGGCTTTTTTAAGAGGGTGGCGGAGCGGATCCCTGTGGACGGGTTATTGTTGACGGTCATCGTTGGCGGGTCATTGTTGACAGGTCATTGTGGCCGAGTCCTTGTGGACGAGTCCTTGTGGACGAGTCCTTGTTGACAGGTCCTTGTGGACGAGTCCTTGTTGACGAGTCATTGTTGACGGGTCCTTGTGGACGGCTCCCTGTGGACGGCTCCCTGTGGACGGGTCCTTGTTGACAGGTCCTTGTGGACGAGTCCTTGTTGATGAGTCCCTTTGGACTGATCCCTTTGGACCGACCCCTTTGGACTGGCCCATGAATTTATCCAAATTATGTCAAAAGGTTTAACTAACGGACTAATAAGGCTAGGAACTTGTATGAGGTATTGTAGGACTTGGGATGAAGCCCCCTTTTAGAATGTATTTTTGAAATTTTGACAAAGGGCCTAACCACACTTTTGTTAACATCTCGCGAACCTATCATGCTAGTGACTTGTATGAGGGGTCCTAGCAATTGGGGCGAAGTTCCCCTTTGGAGGTGAAACTATCCCCCCACTCCCAAATTGAAAAATCGATATCTTGGAAACTAAGAACCCTAAAATTATGTGTGATAGCTTTAAAAATAGGTCATAAGATACGATTTTACCACGATAGGTCAATTCACCCCTAAAATAGTAAATAGTAATGTTACAGGGAAAAAAGCGGTTAAACACTTAAAAATGATAAATGAACCTAAGATCATTTGTTTTTGATGAAAAAATAGTAAGAGGGTTAAAACTACCCCCCAAAATTTAAAAATCGTTATCTTGGAAATTAAGAGCCTTAAAATTAAGTGTGATAGCTTTAAAAATAGGTCATGACATACGCTTATACCATGATAGGTCATTTCACCCCTAAAACAGTGAATAGTGATTTTACAGGGAAAAAGGTGTTAAACGCCTAAAAATGATAAATGAACCTAAGATCTTTTGTTTTTGATGAAAAATAGTAAGGGGGTGAAAACTACCCCAAAATTGAAAATTCGATATCTTGGAAACTAAGAAACCTAAAATTAGGTGTGATAGCTCAAAAATCGGACATTTAATACTCTTTTACCACGATTGGTCATTTTACCCCTAAAATAATGCATGTAGATTTTACAGGAAAAAAGGGGAACCAATAATCAGATTTGGACACATGAGGTGTTATAAGTCTCTGGGCAACAATCTCTTCTTGAATTTATTATTTATTTTTTGAAATTTTGACAAAGGGCCTAACCACACATTTTGAAAATTTAGAATTTTTAAATTTTTGAATTAATTTTAATTTTTTATTTTTTTTGGTAGAGAGAGACAGTACCGGTTGTGTTTAAACGAGCATGTCGCCGATCACTGTGGCCATGTTCAATGGATGAATTGATATTTTGTGAAGCATTGATTGAAGAGGGTCATGCGACGACTTGTTTTAAGAATATTTTAAAGATTTTTCCTATGATGAATGCATAATTTGGGTAAATGCATGGCCAACCCATAGGGATCAGTCCAACGGGACCGGTACAAAGGGATTAGTCAAAAGGACCTGTCAACAGGGACCCGTCTACAGGGATCCGTCCACAGTGACCCGTCAGCAGGGGCCCGTCAAAAATGACTCCCTTCAAAAAGGAACCGTCCAAAGGGGCTAGTCAACAGGAACCAGTTCAAAGGGGCAAATCAACAGAGATCAATCAAATGGGGTTATCGCCTCAAGGTCTGTCATACCCCTCGTTGTTATTGGTTTGCCTATCGACAAGCGCCGCTTGGAATACTTTTTAATCACCCCTCGTGGGTCAGCTGCCATCTTTAAAAAGGCCGTGGGAACATATGTGTTTACCAGCAGTCTTCAGCAAAAAGTCCAACAATACCTCATACAATGCCCTAGTCTTATTGGTTCGCGAGATATTAACAAAAGTGCACTTAGGCCCTTTATCAAAATTTCAAAAATAGATTCAGTGTTGTGTGGTCAATAATAGCCACCTCTTTAAATAAATACTGTACTTGTTTTCGTTGACCTTAAAGCCATGTTTACGCTTGCATAGATCAAAACCAACTGACTACTCACTACTTGGGTTTAGAAATTACATTTACTCAAATCACATTCTAGTAAAAATCGTGACTACTATAAACTGCACCCACTTTTGCACCCGCTTTTACATTCACTATTGCCCTCACTCTTGCACCCACTTTTGCACTCACTTTTGCACCCACTTTTACACCTACTTTTGCACTCCCTTTTACACTGACTTTTACACTGACTTTTGCACCCATTTTGCACCCACCTTTGCACTCACTTTTCCACCCACTTTTGCACTCACTTTTGCATCCACTCTTGCACCAATTCTTGCATCCACTCTTGCACCCACTCTTGCAACCACTTTTCCTCTCACTTTAAGGAGAATGTTTTTGTGTAATAAAAATTAATGTCCAGCCTCCCACCGCCATTCATCTGTGACGTCATAGCCAATCTCAAAGCAAGTCTAAACTTGTAGAACAGGTCATGTGACAAGGTTAGGTTAAGTGACTTTGACATAATTTGGATAAATGCATGGGCCCGTTCACAGGGACCCGTCAAAAATGACTCCCTTCATAAAGGACCCGTCCAAAGGGGCTGGTCAACAGGGGCTAGTCAACAGGGACCAGTCCAAAGGGACAAATCAACAGGGATCAATCAAGAGGGGTTATCACCTCAAGGTCTACCAATCACGCCTATTATCAATCGCGTCTACTATCAATTACGCCTACTATCAATCGCGCCTACTATCAATCGCGCTTACTAATCGCGCCTACTATTTATTGCGCCTAATATCAATCGCGCCTACTACCAATCGCGCCTACTATCAATCGCGCCTACTATCAATCGCACCTACTATCAATAGCGCCTACTATAAATTACGTCCACTACCAACCATGCCTACTATCAATCGCGTCTACTAATAGCGCCTGCTATCAATCGCGCCTATTACCAATCGCGCCCACTATCAATCGCGCCTACTATCAATCGCACCTACTATCAATAGCGCCTACTATCAATTACGTCCACTACCAATCGCGCCTACTATCAATCGCGTCTACTAATAGCGCCTACTATCAATCGCGCCTACTATCAATTGTGCCTATTAATATCACTTACTATCAATTGCACCTATTACCAATCACGCCTACTACTAATTGCGCCTACTGTCAATTGCACCTACTATCAATAGCGTCTACTAGCAATTACACCCACTACCAATCGCGCCTACTGTGAATTGTGCCTACTATCAATTGCGCCTACTACCAATCGCGCCTACTAGTAATTGCGTCTACTGCCAATTGCACCTACTACCAATCGCGCCTACTACTAATCGCGCCTACTATCAATCGCGCCTACTGTCAATTGAACCTACTATCAATAGCGCCTACTATCAATTACGTCCACTACCAATCGCGCCTACTATCAATCACGTCTACTAAAGTGCCTGCTATCAATTGCGCCTACTATCAATCGCGCCTACTATCAATTGTGCCTATTAATTGCACCTACTATCAATTGCACCTACTACCAATCACGCCTACTACTAATTGCGCCTACTGTCAATTGCACCTGCTATCAATAGCGCCTACTAGCAATTACGCCCACTACCAATCGCGCCTACTGTCAATCGCGCCTACTACCAATCGCGCCTACTACTAATCGCGCCTACTATCAATCCCGCCTACTGTCAATTGAACCTATTATCAATAGCGCCTACTATCAATTACGTCCACTACCAATCTCGCCTACTATCAAGCACGTCTACTAATAGCGCCTGCTATCAATTGCGCCTACTATCAATCGCGCCTAGTATCAATTGCGCCTATTAATTGCACCTACTATCAATTGCACCTACTACAAATCACGCCTACTACTAATTGCGCCTACTGTCAATTGCACCTACTATCAATAGCGCCTACTAGCAATTACGCCCACTGTCAATCGCGCCTACTACCAATCGCGCCTACTAGTAATTGTGCCTACTATCAATTGCGCCAACTACCAATTGCACCTACTATCAATCACGCCTACTATCAATTGCGTTGAGTATGAACTGCTATCAATTACAGCTGGTAAAAGTCGCTTCTAGTAAAAATCGCGCTCAGTATAAATCATAATCAGTACAAAACGCGCCCAGTATCAAACGCGTCTACTAATCGTACCTACTATAAATTGAGCGTGCTATAAAACGCACCCAGTATACATTGTCTCTACTAACCATGGCTACAATCAATTACAGTCAATAAAAATCATAATCACTATAAATTGTGTTCAGTATAAATCTTGACATTGAGCAATGTGTGTGTAAATCACTTGTAGTCTAAAATTTGTTCATGTGATTATTATTCTACACAGTACTTTGAAAATTCCACCTTTAAAAAATATCAACCCACTTCATTTATTTTACTGTTATTATTACTAAAGTGACTTTACTAAAATTAAATTAATGTGTATTAGTTAATATGGAAGTCTCAACAACCAGCCATGGTAAGCCATGTGCCTACTATAAAGGATATACATATATTGTAAAAACAACCAATACAAATAGAACTGTTATTTGGCGATGTTCAAAACAACGATCTAAAAAGTGTCGAGGAATGATTAAAACAAAAGACTCCAACGTACTTACTTGAAACGAGCATCATTGTGAATCTCAAATTAATACACATTTAAATGGACAAAATACTCTAACCACGGTAAAAAAAAAAAACAAGTCCGAGAAAAAAATATTGCTGCTCAAGATAGTGCAGTGTTTGTTCAAAATCACTTATCATGTCCTCAAAAAGTCATGTTAGGACAGTTGCCAACGTCTAAGAAACCCTTATCACTATCAAAAGCAACGCTGACTTTAAAAGAGGTCCCTATGGAAAAGGAACAAGAGGAATTGGATTGTTCTAGTGATGTTGAGGATGATGATGATGATGATGATGATAATGATGGTGACAATGACTATCATAATTTTGATGATAATATTCATAATGAAGGAGATGATGATGATGATGATGAAAAAGAAAAGGATGAGGGTTTTATGTCTATAAAACCACTGCGACTTCCCCAGTTTTTAAGAACAAGAGTACCTGGAGAAAGTTATAAAAGGATCTACAACAAGCGTTGTGTTTAAAAAATCTATATCAAACAATGGTAAATAGAGAGAGTTGTATTCAGTGAATGAAATGAATTTAATAAAAATATTTTATGGTTATTGTCTGCTTTTTCTTAATTACTATAACTATATCCTCCCACTATTAATGCAATTGTTAACCTTTGACAGTCACTAGCTATGTTTAGAAAGAGAGAGTGGACATAAACAATACACTCTATCTATGGTTTCTGTATCGAGTATCATAATAATACAGTGTCGCTAAGCTATGTTAAAGCAATAGTTATGTCAGGTAAGGGGTTCAAATCCTTGCTTTCGTGTATTGAAAATGTGAGCATAAGTCAAACGCCTTAACCACTCGGTCAACCTGACAGTTAATAATGTAATTTTTTTTGTGCACTTGAGTGTTTACAAAATTTTCCAGTGTACATTGACTCAACCACTTGCTCATTTTTAAATGTTTTTTTTGTTGTTGTTGTTGTTTTTTTCATTACATTTTAGTTATGAGTCTTGAGAACTAGGTGTTTAATATAGGGTTAAAGGCATCTTAAAATAATTTTAGAAATGCTCTCAGGTATCGTGTCATGGGTTTTAGTAATGCATTAATGTTTGTTGACTAGTATTTACCATTACACAACATTATTTTGGTAAGCTCTACATGTTGTTTGAGTCTGCAGCCTTTTGACTGGTTTAATACAGCTCTCCATGACTCCCTGTCCTGAGCTGATCGTTTCATCTCTATATAGCTACCACACTCTACATCCCAGGCTATCTGTTTAACATATTCTATCCTTGGTCTACCCCTACAGTTCTTGTCCTCAACCCGTTCTTCCATAACTAAGCTTGCTATTCCTGGGTGTATGTGTCCTACCAACCTATCGATGTACTTCATTAGCTGTCGCCAATAACATCTCTCCTCTCCCACTTGTCTTAATACCTCTTTGTTTGTAACCCTATTTACCCATATAATCTTCATCAATCTCCTGTAACACCACATTTCAAACACTTCAACTCTCCACTTTTCTGCTACACCAATAGTCAAAGTTCCCCTTTCATAGAGCGTCACACTCCAAAAAAAGGTCTTTAAAAATGACATCCTAATACCTAAATCTATATTCAATGTCAACAAATTCTGTAGAAATGCTTTCCTTGCCTGAGCTACATAAGAATCCTAATCATTTCTGGTATAATGTCTTGTTTAGCAAACAAGCTCAGTAGGTCCACGCATTTGTTGTATATAACCCAAAATAGCAAACAGTTTTTCTAAAACCCTACTCACTGGTCAATAACAAGCATAGTCGCCAAAGTGTTTCGTTGGTAGTTAACTCATGTCTGGTTAGTCAATTCTTATTCTTATTGCAAGGCCAGTCAACACCTAAAAATTCATCTTAACATATAGTCTAATCATCTTTCTATCTACATACCAGTGTCTAATGAAAAGTCAATATTAGTTTGGTCTTTACCTAAAATCTAAAATCCAATATCAAATTTCTGAAATCTAAAACCAAAATAAAATATAGTATAGAAAACATAATTCCAAGTAATACAAATCCTTATATGTTTCTCTTTAATAATTAGTTACCGAAAATCTAAAGTCATGACATTATGGTTTGGTCTTTTTGTACAATCTAAAATGTAAAATGTAAATTCTAAAATCTAAAGTCTAAAATAAAAAACAAATACAAAATCTTACTTGCATTAACTGTATATTGAACCCAGTCCTCCTTTGTATTTGTAATCCAAGTGATAATTTGAAAAAATATACAAGTGTATATGTTTTATGTTTTTGACATGCGTATTAATCTAAAATCAAACCCTGGTCTACCTTAGTCAAAGGATAACAGCTTAACCACTGCACCACTATAACCATCTTTCTTAGTTTGGTTCGTTCTAAGCCTTAAAGTAAAATCGAGTTAAGGCCTCTAGTGCAAGAGCCAAAAGTGCTTGCCACTGCAGCACGAAATGGATAGCAAGTAACATTATACATTCAAAAAGGATTGTATTGCTTCGGTTTGGTTCAGTGTAATCACCATCTTGTTTTCTTAGCTACCCTCTTTAACTAATCAATTAAAGATAGTCAACTCTTAATTCTTGAATCGATAAATTGGATTTTGTACACACCGTTTGTCATGTCATGCCTGAAACCTATACTCCCTATGTACTGCGGTCAGGTTTAAAAACAAGTTTCAATGGTCAAAGACTTGTCAGTCACCATACGTGAAGCCTACAATAATTCTTTCACTACATAGCTATGTTTCATCACTCACCATAAACATCTAACATTATGGGTTTGCAATATATTAAGAGAAACAAAAGTCCATGACCTTGTTGTTTTCAATCTTTTTGGGAAAATTCATAAGCCATATAAAGAAAGGGTCATGTCAAGTTATAGGACACCTTATGAGTCCAAATCCCATTATTAGTTTATAAAACTCAAATCAGTAACCTTGCCGTTTTGGGATATTTAAATAAATGCATGCATCATAGGAAAAATCATAAAAATATTCTTAAAACAAGTCGTCGCATGACCCTCTTCAATCAATGCTTCACAAAATATCAATTCATCCATTGAACATGGCCACAGTGATCGGCGACATGCTCGTTTAAACACAACCGGTACTGTCTCTCTCTACCAAAAATAATTTAAATAAATATTAAAATTAATTCAAAAATTTTAAAAATCTAAATTTTCAAAATGTGTGGTTAGGCCCTTTGTCAAAATTTCAAAAAATAAATAATAAATTCAAGAAGAGATTGTCGCCCAGAATCTTATAACACCTCATGTGTCCAAATCTGATTATTGGTTCCCCTTTTTTCCTGTAAAATCTACATGCATTATTTTAGGGGTAAAGTGACCAATCGTGGTAAAAGAGTATTAAATGTCCAATTTTTTGAGCTATCACACCTAATTTTAGGTTACAAAGTTTCCAAGATATCGAATTTTCAATTTTGGGGTAGTTTTCACCCCCTTACTATTTTTCATCAAAAACAAAAGATCTTAGGTTCATTTATCATTTTTAGTCGTTTAACACCTTTTTCCCTGTAAAATCACTATTCACTGTTTTAGGGGTGAAATGACCTATCGTGGTATAAGCGTATGTCATGACCTATTTTTAAAGCTATCACACTTAATTTTAAGGCTCTTAATTTCCAAGATAACGATTTTTAAATTTTGGGGGGTAGTTTTAACCCTCATACTATTTTTTCATCAAAAACAAATGATCTTAGGTTCATTTATCATTTTTAAGTGTTTAACCGCTTTTTTCCCTGTAACATTACTATTTACTATTTTATGGGTGAAATGACCTATCGTGGTAAAATCGTATCTTATGACCTATTTTTAAAGCTATCACACATAATTTTAGGGTTCTTAGTTTCCAAGATATCGATTTTTCAATTTGGGAGTGGGGGGATAGTTTCACCAACAAAGGGGAACATCACCCCAAATGCTAGGACCCCTCATACAAGTCACTAGCATGATAGATTCGCGAGATATTAACAAAAGTGTGGTTAGGCCCTTTGTCAAAATTTCAAAAATACATTCTAAAAGGGGGCTTCATCCCAAGTCCTACAATACCTCATACAAGTTCCTAGCCTTATTAGTCCGTTAGTTAAGCCCTTTGACATAATTTGGATAAATTCATGGGCCAGTCCAAAGGGGCCGGTCCAAAGGGATCAGTCCAAAGGGACTCATCAACAAGGACTCGTCCACAAGGACCTGTCAACAAGGACCCGTCCACAGGGAGCCGTCCACAAGGACCCGTCAACAATGACTCGTCAACAAGGACTCGTCCACAAGGACCTGTCAACAAGGACCTGTCAACAAGGACTCGTCCACAAGGACTCGTCCACAAGGACCTGTCATCAATGACCTGTCAACAATGACCCGCCAACAATGACCGTCAACAATAACCCGTCCACAGGGATCCGCTCCCCCACCCTCTTACAAAATCCATGAGTGGGCATGCGTAAAAAACAGAAAACAAGCTTGTTAATTCAGTGACTATCCACCGTATACATGTCTCTTGTGTAGAACAACGTTTAATTCCATATTGGCATTCAAACTCTCACATGTTGCACTTGGAAAGCGAGATTCTCTAAAAAATTAAAATTTCACCCCCTAGTAGGGGTAGGTTTTATTTTGGGGTTGAAATATGTTGTCTTTTGGAAAGGGGGTATCAGCCCGAGTTCAACAACACCTCATTCGTCAAAATCCAATCAGGGGTTCGAGAGATATCGCATCGCCGCCATCTTGTGAGGAGGGTGAGGAGGAGGAGGTATTTGAACACACCAAAAACCACTACTCTCTGATATTATGCCCACTGAAAGATAAATGTATGCCCTACACAATGGTACCAATAACTCAATTTTGACAAAGTCTCGGCATAGCCCCTCTCTCACTCACTGCCTCAATTTGTATTGACAGAGCTACCGTTCGAATTATATTGAGGGCATTTTATATTCAGTTAAAGATGTTTTTAACATTGTTCATCGTCAATACAACATGGCTTCTACCATAAAGAACTAAACGTGATAAAATTCACATGCCATTACAGGTTGTCTCTGAATTATACCGACAAAACCTCAGGAATGTGTTACGAATGGACCGATGCCGCAAACAGATTGGCTGAGAAAATATTTCTCTTCGGGAACATGAGGGCGCGTGATTCAAATTGACGGACTCTCCATCATTGCTGGGCCTGAGCGCAAGCTGCTGGCTGCTACAGCGTTTCAGGGAAGATGAGGAAAGGTACGTATGGTGTATGATAGGAGGAGAAAGGGTTAATATTCCCCACGATAGTACAAGTTTCCTCGTTCGACACGTGCAGAAATTTCCTTGCTTATTAAGCATCCATACTTGCACAAACAATACATGTTAATATTAATTATAATAAGTTCAAAGATGGAGTTTACAAGCTCTGGAGTAATTCAGAAATATACTCCCACACTGAAAAGATATCAAGTGTAATCCGGAAATGGAGAATAACATTCTATACCCACTCCTCTGAATGCCAGTCAGTAGATTCTCCAACCGTCTACATTATCATACTTCCGAGGTTAAAAGGCGATGCCTCTTTGGCTGCTGGAAGTGGATAAGGACTTGTTAAAGTTTGAAATTTCTGAATCAGATATCTTACTCTGAACCCCATTGAAACAAAAACTCTGTCAGGTTCTTCAGGAAGAAGTAAAACCCAGCGAGTGATATGTTCACTTGGATGATTGGAAGAAATCCCTTTCCGAAAGGATGAAGGCGTGGTGGACTAACAAGAAGATAAACAGTTGAGATATCGCGTTCCCTAGTGGCCACAACGATAAAAGAAAGAAGTAATAATAATAATAATAATAATTCAGAACTAAAGTTGCAAGTGTGAAGGATCCCCCCAAAAGAAGACTCACAGTTGCAGTGAAACAAAGTTTGGAGAAGGAGTGAAAGATTGAAAATTATCAGGTAAGGAAAACACCTTGAGACGAAGACCTGAATAATTGTTGTGTATTTGTAGTACATAGATGGCTGTATCGAATTAATAATAATAATAATAATATGTTAGTTTAATATCAACCATTTCTTCAAACTTGGTGGCAAATGTGTGCAGAACAGTGTCTATTGTACTGATTTTGATGATCTTCCATACTCACCAATCAACCTATGGAATGAATATTTAAAGGGAGAGGTCACACAAAAGTTAGCTTGGAATTGAAATACATAATAAATTTAATATTTTTTCAATAAATATATTTATTTATTATTTATTTTGAAAGAAATTCGATGGTTGATTTAGTTAAAATTATACTTGGGGAGTAACAGTTCATATAATAGTATACATGCATATTGATGAATCTTGATAATAATCACTAGTTCATCCTAATAGATTGACATCTCATAGATTCCACTTAAACACATTGAAATATAATTGTTCAGTACAACATTATCTTCATTTTCACAGCTGAAAACACTTATCTGTATTACCCTGGGTGAAAGACATAATTATACAACATAGATTTTTTAAATTCCATAAACATATTATCACAGGGCAACAAATGTTTAGATTTTGTTTGTGACTGGGTTTTCTTTGAGTTTAACCGCTCCCTTTTGGCCTAAAATTAAGAAAATTCAATTATAAAATGATCCTGATTTGGTGTAATTTTGTTTCACTCATAGTGTGCTCAAGATGGCCAATAAATATTGTTCCTGTCCTGTCTTACTGGAGAAGGCATCATTCAACAGTTGTGAAAAAAAATCGTAACTTAATATTTTGAATTCTCTTTCTTGAAACAAACATGTTTACGCTATCTCAAAAGGTGTATGGATGGTTTGAATACGTTTTAGTGTAAGAAGAGTCATGCTAATGTGTCTTTCTAGGCTGTTCATTAGTCGTTCAGAGCAGCTCTGAGTAAAAATCAAACAAAAAACATCACGTAAACATACAATGATTTGGCTCTTACAACCAGAATAAATGATTACAACAAATTTCACTTAGGCTGTTTATTATCTTAGGATGGTAGTATGCGAAAGGAAATAGAGTCGAGGTGCCGAAAAGCCATTAAAGTGATTTCTCAGTTGTGATCTATAGCATTTTGCAAAAAGGAAGTTAGTATAGTGACGAAACTCTTCCTACATCGCTCAGTAATTTATATCAAACTTGCTGAATGGTAGTGAGAGTTGGGTTGCTTCAGGATATCCGATACATAAGCTAGAGGTAACTAGTAAAGTAAACTAAGTTTGTAGTTTTACGTGACCGTTAATCTCGCGATCATGAGCCACGGGACCTCCTTTTTACGTGGAATCCGAACGACAGGACTTGACATTTCACTTTGAAAATCTCACAAGCATTGACCGGGTAACTGATATGAGGGAAGCACGATTGATTTGTGGAAAAAATAGATGGGGGCAATGGCAGGAAGGGACTCCTAATGAAGAGAGAAAGGCTAAGTTAGAAATGAACACGCTAGATGAAGCTGTTCGTGTGAGCCAACTCAGATGGTGGGGTCACGTAAGAGAATGGGGGAGGAGGTTAATGAGTTCGGCTGTAGAAGGTAAGAGAAGCAGAGGTAGACCTTGATGGGGATGGTCAGATTCAGTGTTGAGCGAGGTGAGAGGTGTTGAAGCAGAGGAGGCTTCAGTGCTAACTGCTAATAGGGGATCATGGAGGTGACTTATTCGCAAACAGAGGCTTGCAGACTAGATTGGACGCTGAAAGACAAAACAATGTTTGTAACAAATTCCTCTGGGTATTGCACAGGGTACAACTGGGCGAAATCCCTCACAAACACGGTATAAGGTCTTGTATTTCACCGTTTGCTCCCTCAGAGCTTTTTGTTTTTATTCTCATGTAAATGTAGACACTGTTATTTTCAATTTATCAGAAAGGATGATAGACTTAAAATGTCTATAAGCTTTGGTTCTTTGATTATCTACAGTAAATGCAAAATCATAATCCTACCTTTAATTTAATTTTGAAAAATTCATATTTCTTTTTTTGCCAACGTTCTCATCTCCTCTAAACCAGGAAAAGGGCCCAAATGAAAATGCTTTCCTAAAATCAGTGGACAATCAACATGTTGCTGCGTATTGATATTCTCTGATTCGAAATCACAACACAGCCATAAAATTGCTTTTTGAACCGCCATGCTTGTGTGCATAATATCAACTCCTGTTGCAGAGGACAGACGTATATTATAGTTACTCGTTATTGTTGTTGTTGTTGTTGTTTAAAGGGGCGAAACACTGAGGTCATCTGCTACTACAGACGTCTACAAAATTGGGTGTTAGTTACTTCGAGAAGCAAAAGTCCAAACTCCAAACTTCAAACGCCCAACAGATGGTAAAACATGCCGAAGATCACCTCGACACTCAAGAGCCAACGGGAAATATGAAAAATATAAAAGTATTTTTGCACCATATATAGATGGATCAAACATCATAATCAATACCCTGATCTCAAAAGTTAAACAGTACCATTAATACTGTTGATTTTCTTTCTTTTTTCGTCAAAGGTAACGAGCCACACACACTAGGGACAAACAGGTTACAAAAATCAATGTTGACCGTTGTTATAATAAATGCATTCTTCACTTGATTAAATATATATTTACAAATAAATATATTTTATACCCAATCAACTGTCCAGCAGTAATCCAATATCCCTAAATGCTTCAACAATTGCACTTCACTCATTCAAATGCACGTCCTTGATTATATTACGCCCGTCGATAAAAAAAAAACCACAGTTACACGCATAGACAATAATCCTTGAATTATTCACAACATATTCACATAAACTAATAATTTCCATGTTTTACCTCATTGTTTTGAAATAAAAAGCAGGATTTCAGTGGGCTCCAATAAAGATAACCTGACCCTTTTCTTTCGTTTTCAAGTAGCATGTGTAGAACGAATAATGTTCTAAATGTACAGTGCATTATTTACATAAAGTACATAGAAAATTCGTGAGAATAATTAGACAGCATTTTAAAATTTTTAGAATATTAATAATTATTTCCACTAAAAGGGGTTTTATACGTTAGCTTATACATATGTCAGTTATTGCAAATAACTCTCTCAAATTATGTTGGAAAAGAACAAAATATAACTCAATATCTGAATGCTAAATGTTGAATTTTAGAATATAACATGCTGTCCATTACCCACACTGTCAATCCTAATATTACATTAGAATACCAAATATCTCCCTAGGGTATATTATTAAAACAACACTTAATTAATAATGACATTTACAATAGAAATTCATTTATAATTCCTGTTTCCGGTCATCACAAACACATTTTACATAATAGGATTTACATTTCACACAGCTGTGGTTGAACATTGCAATAAACTGATATGATACATGGATTATTAAGACAAGTCACTGGGTTGGAGTGTTTATTGTAGCACAAGGACACCACATTTATATTCACACAGAGAGTTGAGAATACACTAAAATAACAATTAGAATGTAAGCTGATATGAAATACTTTGTTCATAGAACAAGCTGTCATTTGCATCTTGTCATCATTTATAAGAAGTGGGTATCTTTATCACAACAGAAACAGGTTTCATCTGCATAAGTAGATTGATGTAGGATAATGAAAATGAATGAATGATTGATTGGCTAATTAATTAAATGGGAGAAATGAATGAATAATTGATTGGCTAATTGATTAAATGGAATGAATGAATGAATGAATGAATGAATGAATGAATGAACGAATGAATGAATGACTAATTGATTGAATGGAGAGAATTGATTGAATGGAAGGAATGAATGAATGATTGATTGGCTAATTGATTAAATGGAATGAATGAATGAATGAATGAATGAATGAACGAATGAATGAATGACTAATTTATTGAATGGAGAGAATTGATTGAATGGAATGAAGGAAAGAATGATTGATCGGCTAATTGATTAAATGGAATGAATGAATGAATGAATGAACGAATGAATGAATGATTGATTGACTAATTGATTGAATGGAGAGAATGATTGAATGATTGATTGACTAATTTATTGGATGGAAGAATGAATGAATGATTGATTGACTAATTTATTGAAAGGAAGAAATGAATTATTGGCTAATTGATTGAATGGAAGGAATGAATTAATGATTGATTGACTAATTGATAGAATGGAAGGAATTAATGAATGATTGATTGACTATATGATTGGAAGGAATGAATATTGATTGACTAATTGATTGATTGGAAGGAATTAATTAATGATTGATTAATTGACTAATTGATTGAATGGAGGGAATGAATGAAAGTAATGAATGAATAATTGATTGATTGACTAATTGATTGACTAATTTATTGAATGGAAGGAATGATCGAATGACTGACTAATTGATTGGAAGGGATAATTGATTAACTGATTTATTCAATGGCAGGATCGATTGAATGATTGATTGATTAATTGACTAATTGATTGATTGCAATTAATTAATTAATTAATTTATTAACTTATGATTGAATGATTGTCTAATTGATTGAATGGAATGAATGAATTAATGATTGACTGATTGACTAATTGATTGAATGGAGTGAATGAATTATTTAATGATTAATTGATTGACTAATTCGTTGAATTGGATGAATGAATGAATGATTGATTGGTTGACTAATTGATTGAATGAATGAATGAATGAATGAATGAATGAATGTTAGACTGTTTTATTGAATACATGCACACATATTGGAATGAATGACTGAATGAATCTTTAACAATCGATTGATTGAATTAATGTAAGAATGATCGATTGATTAATTCATCGATTGATTGAATAAATAAATAAATAAATAAATAAATGATTGATTAATTAGTTAATTGATTCAATGAATGGATGAATGAATGAAAGCTTGATTGACAAATTGTTTGAATAAATGAATGCATGATTTATTGATTGAATGAAATAATAAATGAATGTATGACTAAATGAATTAATAGTAGAATGAATGAGTTATTGAATGAATGAATGAATGAATGAATGATTCAATGATTCAATGAATGACATGGGATCTACGGATTTACTATGCCTTAAGTCACTTCTTATACTGTAGACACTTCACACTTGTGCACCTCCGTTCTTCAAGGATGTCTCTTTATTGTTGGTGGTAACATCTTTACCCATAGCATCGCTACTCACAGTGATATTAGACCGTGACGTCATTGTCATGGCAGTTGTCGAGTGTTCTGCTTTACTCACCAGAGGTCCTTTCTCTCCAACGTCCTCACCAGCCTCAGGTCCTGAAACAATAGCGTTCCTAGCGGCGGTTGGACGTAGCCTCTCAGAGTTGCCACGGTTGTGTCGCCTAGGAAACACACTGTTCTCCATATGCAAAGTAGCATTGACATCCTTACCAGCAGCGCAAGTACACGCCTTCATGAAACTCTTCTTGAAATTCTCACTCAAGAAAGCATACAAGACAGGATTCATTGCTGAGTTTGAGTAACTCAGACATCCAGCTACCAAGAATATAGTGACAGCAATTCTTGATTGACATTGCTTTGGTGGAGTGAATATCAGGGCTAGCTGTGTTATCCAGTAAGGCAGCCAGCAAAATATGTACACAGCAATGACAGTGAGAACTAACTTTGTCACCTTCCTATGAGATTTCTTCTTCTCTTTTGATTTGTTCTTTGGACCAACAGTCCTCAGTTTTCTGATGACTAAACAGTAGAACACGAAGATCAATACAAGAGGAATAGCAAATCCTAGTATGAAAGAATAAAGAGTAAAGGCAGTTTGTCCACTAATCTTTTCACTTTCTGGCCAAAGAATATTACAGCTAATTATATTATCTCTTTGCATTGTGCTAGCATACATAAATACCGGTACTACCAACATAGCACTGGCTAACCACGCCGTCAAGGATACCACCTTCGAGATGATAGGAGTTCTAACTTTGGGTGAAGAAATTGGATGGCATACTGCTATGTAACGATCGGCACTCATGATTGTCAAGAAGATACTGCTGGTGAATTGATTGATACTGGTTGTAGTCATGTAAGCCTTACACATGAAATCACCGAAAGGCCACTTCTGCAGACTCATGGTTGTCAGTAAGAATGGTATGCCTATGAGGAAACATTCATCTGCTACGGCCAAGTTCACTATATACATGTTAGTGACGGTCTGCATCTTGGAGAAACGTAACACCACATATATGACTAGTGTGTTCCCAAGGAGACCGACAATACACACCAGACCGTAGAGAATTTTAGTGATGAGGAACAGTGTTGGTTGTTCCATCTCACAGAATGGCATATCTCCCCTGTCCCCGTCCGTACCATTGGTGGTGTTTGAAGTGTTGTAATATCCACTGCAAGGGAAGTTAGAAGCTAAGTCAATGAACGTTCCATTGTCCACCACGTCACTGCAATCGTACTCACTATAATTCAACGCCATTTTATTATCATTACCGTGATATGTTTACTGAATATTTGATCCAATACGCTGTCGGAATGTTTCATACATCGGTTGCACTCATCTTCCTCCGATTGTTTCTCAGCATCAAGGGTTTCATAGTCGAACATCATTGGGAGTAATCTTCGAAGACGCCTCGAATCCCTTCCATGCTGACTTCACCTGGAATCAAATAATGCAAATTGTTAGCATATTTTAACAGATAAATAAAGGGGATCATTGCAGGTGCAAGAGAAACAAAATATACAAATTGAAGTAAAATATACAGTGTCAAAAATACATTTTTATGAGTACAAATTTAAGGTTCAAAACTCATATCGAACAGAACTTCAAAACTATAGAATTTCTCCATTACATAGATTTGGGGCTATATAACAAGAAAGCTCCTTCAGAGCAAAGTTACGATATTATGCCACTGTGATTAAACCGGAAGCTCTTTATAGGTCTGAATGCCTTATTTTAAGCAAAAATGGAGAAACAGAGGAGTTAGAAAAGAAAGAACGAAGAATTATAAGGAAAATATTGGGGCCAGTACAGAGAGCAGATGGCTTATGGAGAAGACGCAGAAATAGTGACTTGTATAACCAGGCGGAGAAACTTACGGATACGATGCGTAAGAGAAGGATTACATTTTATGGCCCCCTCACACGAATGAGCAACAATAGGTTAACCAAAAGGATATTCACCTACATTAGCAATTTAAAGTCCACCACAAAATGGGTTGAGGAAACACGAGCAGATCTCAAAGAAGTTGGCATCACTCAAGAAGATATTCCCAACAAATTACTGTTTCGAAGGAAGGTTGATAAATTTAAAGAGTTTCAGGAAAAACCTAGCTCAAAGACCAAGGTCATCTGGTCTGAAGAAAGGAGGAGGAGACTCAGCGAACGCATGAAGACATTCTGGGAGGAGACGAAGAGATTGGCAAGTCGGCCGACTGTTCAACGTTGTCCACAGTAGGCCAAAATCGACACAAGAAGAAGATTTGGGCTATTAGGTGGAGTGGAAATTTTAAATACCGACGTTTCGAGACAACTGATCGTCCCTTTATCTAGGTTTGGCCACGGTGGCCGAGAGCGCAAACGCGCTACCTGGTATCGGGAGAGCGTGGGTTCGAATCTCACCTCGGCCGTCATGAAAATGGTTTTCGTGGTTTCCCATTTTCCCCACCAGACAAATGCCGGGACGGTTCCTTTCAATAGGTCCACGGCCGATTTCCTTCCATTATCCCTTACCTGACCCGTCCTGAAAAGAAAAGTACATGGCCATTGGCTGCATTAACCCTTAGACGTTCAAGCTAACGATCTATCGTTATCCCTGTTTGTGCCAAAACTGTCAGGGTAACGATCTATCGTTCCCGGCCTTTATTATTGATTAATTAATTGTTTACACGCCAGATAGTCGCAAGTTTCAGGGAATAGGAAGAAAACCATTTAATGTCACGTTTATATTCCGCGGGAACCACTGACAAACTGTAATTATATTTATTCTTAAAGTCGGAAGTATGTGTTCACTAAGTTATGTGTCTATTTTACATCGTGATTGGTGGCAAATTTACGTTTATTTTTCTCTATTTTCGTTGTTGATACATAAATCTTGATATTTTATTACGCTAGCAAATAATATGGAGTTCCTATTAATATGAATATCAAACTTGGACAGTGAATTCCATTTCCCAAAATTATTTCAAAACGTTCAAATCTATGTTCTCCACTGTTAATTTTTTTTAAATATTGATATAATGTGGCTTAGAGAAACCACGTATGTTTAGTAATAATGTGAGTTATACATTTTATATTCGAAACATCTAATGTTAATATATTTATCGGTCTGCCTTCCATCTTATTTTGAAAGAAGTGTGTGCACAGCTTGGTAAATGTGACTAATAGTTTTCACAGAACCATCAACTGAGACGTTGAAAGGAAAAGGGTTAATAAAATTATAATGAAAGAAGAAATTAGCAAACAATAGCATATAGCCTCCATAGATAAAAGGTAGATCTTAGGAAGCCATGTCGAAACAAATAGTTACTCCATGACCTCCCGAGACCCAGAGGAAGTTGGTAATATAACTATATGTCACCGTAGGCAAATCTTAGCGATCATTCAAGGATTCAGTTGATCTTAACTGTGCTGGAGTATCCATATTCATGTGGTTACGTATATGTTGGTCAGTCAGGTAGGATAATCACAACAAGGTTCAAGGAACATCGTAGGCATTTACGTCTTTGCCAACCAGAGAAGCCTGCTGTGGCTGAACATGCCATACAGAATGACCATCGAATTATTTTGATGAAACTTCTGACATTTCACAACTCATATCATTCGGGAAGTGATAGAAATTAGTGAACAACTAAAGAACTTTAATACAGGTGATGGTTATCCCTTGAGTAGATCATGACTACCCTATAGGTGTCTCTGGTAAGCCATTTCAATTTTGATGATTCTCGACACGAAACCTTCTTTTTCACAAATGTTGGGCTCTATCCACTCACCAAGTTATTTGAATGTCTGCGCCATTTTTATTTCTCCTTCGTACACCTGAAGTCCTCTTGGTGCTGATTTGATGTTCGTTAAGATCTGTGCTTTCTCCATAAAATGTTGCCCTTCTTTTCCTGATTTTGTTTGCAATCTTCTCCGTCTGTTTTTATACAGTGCGTCAGGGAATGTACTCCGCAGTGCCTAGGCACAGCTACGTTAGGTGAGAGCCGGTGTTAAGTTGTCAGCATGGTGTCACACCTTTCGCTCACTCGCCGACAGCCAGGTACTAGCTTGTCTTCTCCAAGGTCGACAGGATATCAGAACACACGTGTGAGCTGTGCTGTGCTGTGCTGTGGAAAGTGTCAGTGTGAATGCAATAAGGGAGCGTTTAGATTATTGGAGTAGTGCAACAGGATACAGGCGGTAATGTTTACAACTGAAGAGAGAGCGTCTTTGGTGGAATACGTTTTTCGTGAAGGCGATCGGTTTACAGAAAATGTAAAACAAAAATTTCAGGCGCGGTTTCCTAATTCAAAGTGTCCAAACCGGGATACCGTTCAGGATTTGATAAGTAAATTTCGTGTGACCGGCTCAGTTCACGATGTACCAGTAACAGGCAGGCCAACGCTGTTAACAGACGAAAAACTTGATGAAATTTCCGATATAATGCTGCGAAGTCCAAGTAAATCAATACGCAAATTAGCTCAAGAAACAGGAATCTCTAAGTGGACTGTTTGTTGTGTGTTTTGTTTTGATACAAGCGGCGCAGCCAGCAGCAACCGTGCTGCCGACTTAACTCCGGCTCTCACCTAAGGTAGCAGTGCCTAGGCACTGCGGAGAACATTCCCTGACACCCTGTAGTTCTATTGTCGGTCTCTTTATCCATATTCCGTGTTTCTGAACTGTCCCGTTAATCTTTCTCAGTATTGTTCTCTCTTGTTTTTCTAGTTGCTTGATTTTTGTTCTTCCCTTGATTGCTGTAGTTTCTGAAGAGTATAATGCTTTTGGTGAGTCTACTGTTTTATAGCGATGTGGTAATTAATTATTATCATTATTATAGCTTGCCACGGTGGGTGAGTGGATAGCGTGTCGGTCTACTAACCCCAAGATTGCAGGTTCGCTCCTGGCCGTGATAAGAGATTTTTTGAAAAGCGGCAAAAATAGGACACGATTGTCATACGATGTTGGCATGTCAAAGTACCCATTTTAAATCAGTAGGCCGTGTTCATAATGGCAAAATTAATCTCGGGAGTTTCTGCCAACACAAAGTTCCTCATTTCTCTACTAGAAAGCGGTATAGTGTTCCTCCTTGACTTTCATTGTGCTTCAAGGAACAACGAAATTCGACATGCAAGCAACCCTCTGGGTGTCAAATTATAACGCTTGCACCCGGCATCCGAGGCCATACGATATTATTATTATTGTTATTATTAATAATTCCAACTCAGTCAACTGTTATGAGTGCTGGAGTGATGTTGAACTTGCTCGCGGCTGCATTGTGGAAAACATCCAGCCAGATAAGTAATCTGTACCGTCATAATTGACCATTTATACCCATATTGTCACCTCAAACATACAAATTTCGGGAGTTCTATCACCATTTTGGCATTTCACCAAACGTCATATAGATCACAACTAATATATACCGACAAGTTGCATTACCAATACTGCAATTAAATAAGTGTACATATTGTAAATATTTTCACCCGTATTTTCAAACATAGATTTTATAGCCAAGTGTAATGGATCTGATGATGATCGGTTGATGATCGAAACTGGTCACCCTAGTGTATTTATTAATCTCGTGTATATCTTTAAGGCTTAGTGTATAACCCAATGCGTACGCGAAACGCACTCACTCTTTAAATGCCTCGCAATTACGGTATATAAATACCTTAAAACGTTATATTTACAATAAAATAATGAAAGAATGCAACACGGTAACACGGTAACAGATTCTGACAGGTCCATCTATTTCTGTAAGACGCAATGCAATTCCAATTATTACATTTCTGTGAAAGTTTCCAGACGGTTATAAGGTTATCACTGAACCAAATTAAGCTGTAAAATTCATCAATACATACAGTTTAATGCGCTTAAGGGGGTCAAGGGGCACTATGGAACTTTCAACGCAATTTTCACGTGTGAGTATGGTACGAAAGGTCTTTTTCACCCGACTATAAAGGGTCTTCGAAGACCACATTTAAAAGCCCTAAAATTAACCGTGTCTGTGATATTTCCAGAAAACTAACTTCGCTCTGTTACACCTATGAAGGATTGACAAACCCCTAACCACTGCACCAGTAGCTGAATTGATAAAGTCTGATTATTCATACCAAGGATAAATCAGTCATAGAATTCATGATTGAGATTTTGATAAGTGGGCTCTTTACAACTAGAATATTCGCGGTCAAAGTCGCGACGGGTAATGCTAGTTATTGTTGTTGTGAAACAACTCTTTTCCC
Source organism: Meconema thalassinum (assembly GCA_946902985.2). Lineage (NCBI taxonomy): Eukaryota > Metazoa > Arthropoda > Insecta > Orthoptera > Tettigoniidae > Meconema > Meconema thalassinum. The sequence goes on along the minus strand of OX336397.1, from coordinate 102,396,102 downwards.
TGCCCTACTTTCATTTCAGCATATGTAGACCTATTTTTACCCAGCTGGTAATACGTTTTCTTTGGTTAATCCCAATTATTTTGGGGGTGCCGTTGCCAACCTGACTCATTTTGATTTGAGTATGCGATTGGAGACTGGATGCCCTTCATTACCACTCGTAAATTTTTTAGGCAAAAATTCCTGTCCTCATTCGCCGAGATTGGAAACCTTAGCCGTCGGGGTGAATGGCAAGCGGTTGAGACACTGTATCCGATTCCTCATGGAGGCCAATAACTAATCTGCTGTGATTGGAATCGAACTTAATTCTTGTGTTCATTGGGAACGACTATGTCTACCTTTGATATTTATGACCACCGTACGTCACGAGATGTTATCTATAATTGAAATTGGTTATCCTTTCTTCGACCAAAGAAGACATATTTCTCTTGGAAAGAAGTACAGTTTACTGCCGACATGTGAGATACCTTATCTGGTACTAGGAACAGTTTGCTTTTATAAAGGAGCAGACATCTATCTTTCTTCACCATGATATTATGAAAATAGATTAAGTTTTAGAGTTCTGTAAAACACAAGGTAGGTCTATACCATGGCCATCCAGACAGTGCTCCCCGAGCGCTAGCACTCCGGCCGCGTTCTAAGCCTGTTCTCGGAGCGCTTGGTGGATGGTAGTTTTAGAAGTGGTGGGAGGAGCTTGGCTGGCTGAGCACGCTGAAGTGTGCAGCCAATCCATCAGTCGCTAGTCGAGTCCAATGCACTTTGTTGACAGCGTGTAAATAAATCAATTTCACAGTGGTCATTACTGAACAGCATACAAGAAAAGGAGTGGCGAAGCAGCAGTCGTTAAAGAAGAATGGGAAATTTCATTTTTCTGTACAACTTATAAAGGGCATGCCAAATGTTTAGTGTGCAACAGAGATGTAATGTGTTAAAAAGAACACAATTTGTTGCTGAATTTTCCTCATGTTCTCAATTGAGTTTGGAATAAATCACAATATTCTTTACTTTACACTTGTGATCGTTTCCTGCACATTCCATACATCGGAGTACCATTCGATTTGTATAAGCCGTATATTTGTTATGGCAAAACAGCCCTATTAATATTTCAACAATCCCACAAGAGCCGTCGGCCGCACGACTGTACGTACGTATCTAGTCAGTGAGATCCGAACATCGTCCGTCTCCTCTCTGCCACAGTGTAGTGGTGGTAGGGGAAGGAGCGCTAGTCTGACTGCCCAGTGCTCCCGGAGCGCAATGACTGGATGGCCCTGGTCTACCGACTGTCGACCAAAATAGTATGTGTACTCGAGTTTGAAGGTTGTTTGTTAAGTAACCAATAGACCTACATAAAATACAAAACCGTCAACATTTTTATCGTTCTATTTTACGTTAGTTCATGTAGGTTTGGATGTTTTAATTTATATTTTTATATTTTTTTCGCAGTTGGAACACAAAAAGTGCATGTTTTTAAGCGTGTTTCAACCATGCGTCACATTTAAGAATTATTATCTCAAAAGCCCGTCATCAGATCGAATCCAAATTTTAACACAATATACGTTGGGATGTTGTATAACTGGTTTATTAATTTCAAAATGTTTTGTGTCCAAGAAACAAAGTTGTTATCATTGTTGTAAGGTAACTTTTTCTCGGCTGGGGGTGGTTGGAAAATGTAGTTCTTGTTTGCGTTTTAATCATTATACATCAAAACGTTATGCTGTATGACTGTGAAATACGTAAATTAATTTACTTATTTTATATCGGTTTGTATTTGTACGAGGAAATAACACATGGTTCACAAGCTAGCCGCTCCGGGAAAAGCTGTACAGCTTTGCTGAGATGGAGCCCATCACTTCCGAGCGAGACGCGCCATGATGCGTTTGGGCACCATTTCGGCAACGCTGTACAGCTTTTCCCGGAGCGGCTAGCTGGTGAACCATATGTTATTTCCTCGTACATTTCGATTTATAAGGATTACAATGCAACTAAGAACTAAATTTTCCAACCACCCCGAGCCGAGAAAAAGTTACCTTACAAAAATGATAACAACTTTGTTTCTTGGACACACACAATTTTAAAATTAATAAACCAGTTATACAACATTCCAATGTATATTGTGTTAAAATTTGGATTCGATCTGATGACGGGTTTTTGAGATAATAATTCTTAAATATGATGCATGGTTGAAACACGCTTAAAAACGTGCACTTTTGTGTTCCAAGTGCGATTTTAAAATATAGATTAAGAATTCCAAACCTACATGACATAACGTAAAATAGAACGACGAAAATGATGATGTTATTGGATTTTATGTAGGTCTATGAGTTACTTCACAAACAACCTTCAAACTCGAGTGCAAATAATACTTTGGTCGACAGTAACTGGACTTGCCCCAAGAGCGGACTCAACCCTTCCCTTGTGATTTAGGCAACCCGCACTACATCGTCAGTTCTCCGGTTGGCTTCGTCACAGGGCTACACGGTGACTGTAATAATAATGAATTTTCTTTCTGCCAGTGCAGATGACAAGAATTCAATTATCAATAAACAGATATAAACCTAAAAGAACCTTGTATATTGCTGTTGTTGTTGTTGTTGTTGTTGTTCGAGTCATCAGTACTTTGACTGCTTCTATGCAGCAATCCGTGACTCCCTGTCCTAAGCTAATCGTTTCATAATTATCTACGTAGGTACCACACCTACATCCGAGGCAATCTGTTTAACATATTCTCACCTTGGTCTACCCCTAGAGTTCTTGTCCTCGAATCTTCCTTCCATAACTAGGTTTTCTATTCTTGGGTGTTTTAGTATGTGTCCTACCAACCTAACTCTTCTCTTTATCATCAGTCGCCAGAAACATCCCTCCTCTCCCACTCGTCTTAATACCTCTGTATTTGCTGCTCTATCTACCCATCTAATCTTCATCATTCCCTAGTAACACCACATTTCAAACGCTTCAATTATTCTCTTTTCTGCTACTTCAACAGTCCAAGTTTCATTTCCACAGAGTGCCACGCGTAGTTAAATACACACACTGATGAAGATACAGCCCCATGTGTTAAGGAAACTTTAATAAATCTAAATTTTTAAAGTCGGGGGCAGCAAAGTTGTATCATGTTTCTTTTTTTTTTTTTTGCCCAGAGGCAACAGAGCCCTAATTAAGGGCCTGACTGTATTATACTCTCTCCATTTCGTATGCTGGTTTACTTTTGGGAGGCTCATAGTTGAAATTCAAGTAGTACCCTTTATCACCGTAAAAATTTCTGGGTGATATCAGCAATAGTTTGAGAGATATAAAATGCTGGTGAAACATTTCGCACAGCCGCCATCTTGAGGTTGTATAAACAAATGAACAAAATTAGATGTCAGTGCATTACAAGATACTTAAACTTTTGCTGTGCCAAGTTTCATTGCGTTTGGATGGTTAAATCGCGAGAAAAATCTATTAAAAGGTTTCGACTTCGCTTCGCCGCCATGTTCATTTTGTAATTAACAGGTTTTTGAAAGTCTGATAGGTAAACTTTCACTAGTGCCCCTCATAACCGTACAAAATTTCAGGGTGATATCAGTGTTCGGAGATATACAGTAGAATGCCGGTGAAATATTTCGCATAGCCGCCATGTTGGATTGGTGAGACGTAATATAATTTGAAGGCACGGTCGGAGTCGGCCGTAATAGTACTATGACCTTACCGTGTTCCATTGAAATCGCTCTAGCCGTTTAGAAGTTATTACAGGGGGGCACCCACACACACAGACACACACACGGAAAAAAGTGATCTCATAAGCCTACTTTTTTTTCATAAAATGAAAATAGGCTAAAAAATATTAAAAATCAGATCTGCTAAAACTTTAAGATTGACGATGAAAAATAAATCTCTTAAAAAGACTGCTCGAGGTGGAAATGTCAATAATGTGGAACTGATGTAAAGGTTTTTACGTTGAAATTAAAAGCTATATGATATGTGACTGTGAAAATAGTCCAATAAAGTAGAGTAGTTATATATGATTCCATGATCAAACATTAATTTTCACTATGAATCTATTACAGCAATCAAACTGAAAATATTGTTACGCCCCGAGCCCGATAGGGCGTAACCAACCCTTCCAACCCCGCTTCAGGCTAGTCCTCAATCCAAAGCAACAACAACAACGACAACCACACAGGCCTAGCCAGCCAACTTCCATACAAGTGGTAACAATTGCCGCACTTAACACAAACACCTAGCTAACTGGTATGAAGAGCAGGAATCTGCTGACTACATTACAAAACACTGGCAATTTGCTTAAATACCAGTCCGTTACTTTTCATTCTGGTGATCGATGACATAATGACCCGAGTGGCACAAGTAATTGGGGAAGGAAAGATGAAAGCAATGGTGTTTGCAGATGATTTGATGATTTGGGGAAACAAGGAAGAGGAGGTACAGGAGCAGTTGGACGTGTGGGAAGGAATAATACAAGGATATGGGATGAAATTTAGAATAAATAAGAGTGAGATGTTGATCACAACAAGGAAGAAGGAAAGAACCACAACGGGAATAACAATCGGTGGGGAACAGCTGAAGAAAGTGGAGAGTTTCAAGTATCTGGGAAGCCTGATACAAGATAATGGAAGAAACGATAGAGAAATAAATTAGCGGGGGAGACAGGCAGAAGCATTCCGGAGGAGTGTGAGAAACAAGTTATGGAGCAAGGATGTCCCTCAGAACAGCAAAAAGATCATATATCGGACGTACTATGTCCCTATCCTGACGTATGTCTCGGAGACCTGGGTTATGGAAGGAAGGGAGAAGAGCAAAATACAGGCCAGTGAGATGAGGTTCTTGAGAAGCAGTATTGGAGCTACAAAGATGGACAGAATAAGAAATGAGAGGACCAAAGAATTAATGAAGGAGGAACCATTACAGGATGGTATAGAGAAATCTAGACTTAGATGGTATGGACATGTAAAACGAATGGAGGAGAATAGGATACCCAGGAGGATACACGAGACGAAGTGGGAAGGGAAGAGACCGAGAGGAAGACCGAGAGACAGGTGGCTGAAGGGGATGGAAGAAAGCGTGAAGAAGAGAGGAGAAGACCGGACAAGGGTGGAAACTGAGAGATAGTGCGAAGACAGAAGACGTTGGAGAGGCTTGTGTTCCAAACAGACCCGGCCAGTGGCTGGAAACTGTGCAAGATGATGATGACCAGTCCCACCAAGGACTAGACATCTTACGCCTACCATCTTGTGCCCGACCGCTGCACACCGTATCATCATTTCAGGTGAGTGAGCTCAAGGATTTTCCTTAGTCATTCCTACCAACTCCGAACCTTTACTAAATTTGTACTCATCTCTTTTTACATTGATTTCACACTCAACTCATTCACACCTCTGGAATCTCCAGTACTGCTACACATTCGCCATTTATAGCATTAAAGCCACTTTTACACGTTCAAACCAATTTCTTGTGTTTCTTAAACGCCCTCGCTTATATCCCCGATTCCAACTTTCCCCGAGCTGTACGTTTAAGTTCCCATTACAAGCGGCCAGGCACATTGTCTGACCGGAACGCGCAGGCATCTCCTTCAGAGCCAGCTCCCAAGGGAAGGTCGCTAATCGGCCTCCAGATTCTGTCCTTCCTACATTTCCACAGTCCCATACCAAACCCACAGTTAACCCTTTATAGGGCAAAAGACTGGGGGTATACATTTTTTTGCACATTTGTAATTGGGGTTGATAGATGAGTAGGAATATGCAACAATTGTACGGGTGTGGATTCTATTTTATGAAATATGGAGTGGGAAATTATTATCCCACTGTCCACACCCGACAGTATGTTCTCTTAAATGAGCAATGGGGTAATAATCTCCCACCTCCAAATTATGATGATACTGTGTTTATCACTCAATAATGAGGTTTATTTAACAGGATATAATATATGAAAACACCCATCATGCTCTATAATTTAAAAAAACGTAACTCCCACGCAACACAAGGTCAGTGACCTATATCAACTTTGCCGCAAACTGCACAAAAAATTCAAAAGTAATTTTGGAATGCTAAAAGTTAGCATATTCGAATATAATTCATTACTTTTAAAATAGTATTTACTAAAAACAAAGAAAATTAATTTTCAAAATCTTCTATTCAATGTCAAATACCCTGAGCAGGATAATTATTTCTATTCAAGCTGAAATATATTTACTCAAGCGACCAAAACCATTATTAACATTGTATTTCAGTTATATACCATAGTTTACAAATCTCTTATCTTCAATAAAAACACCTTCTTCTGTAAAACAATGCGTTTCATTCACTCAACACAACCAAACTGGCGAGCACGTGCAATGTGGAGACCACTGGGATATATGCTTCCCACCTTTGGTTTCTGATGACAGTATACATCAAATTAATGGGTTTGCAATATTTCTCTGCATCTAGCTTGTGGATGCATGTGGACCTGCTCGAAATAAAAGGGGTGGGAAGATTCTCTCCCTAACACCGTTCTATAAATACATGGTGGGGAGATTCAGGGTCATCAATTTAAGTCTCGCATCCGATACCGATCACGGCGCGGCAAGCTCTCGCGCTGACACCCGCTCGCTGGCCGGTAAAAAGTGCGCGACTTCTCCCCACTACTTCGCGTCAACATACAGTCATTTAATAGCAATTTCTAGTGAAAATAATTTTCTACAAACTTACCTGGTTTTACAAGAAATGTTCAAAGTGTTGTCCGTCAGCTCGCAAGCATGCCTGGCACCTTGTAAACAAGTTTCTAGGCACGGCGAATTTCTTCCTGGGTGACGTTCGTTATAACTTGGTGAATATTTTCTCTTAACTCCTCACTTGTGTGAGGATTGTTTGCATATACCTTTCCTTTCAGCATTCCCCGGAGGTAATAATCACATGGATTTAAATCGGGTGATCTGGCGGGGTGATTAACTATACGGTCATTGAAAACTTCCCGTAATACTGCCAAGGAGTGATTAGCTGTGTGCGCCATTGCATTATCTTGCATGAAGTAACCATTGAGACTGCACTGTACGTTAGGTCAAATGAACTAGCACTTCACAAGCTTCAATACGCCGGAGATACTGACAGCTTATTGCAACATTGCCGATCGCAGCGCACGTGTTCATTGCGGGGAGAATGCCAAGGCCACCTTGACCGGCCTAGCGGCCGCATCTGCTAAGGCCACCTTCACCGGCCTAGCGGTGCGTACATGCGGGAAATAAAATGATGACCCGGTAGTATCCCAAGGACATATAAAGGGTTAAACCCCCAAGGACGTGTCAATATGTATGTTGATAGAGGCTATTATCTTAGGTTCACCTATGGATGATTCAGTAACCTGGTGAGCACAAAACCAACATGGCAGTCGCGCAAAATTTAAATATTTAAATGGGTTTTTCTCGCGACTCTTAATCCGAGCGCTGTGAAACATGGCGGCTGCACAATGTTTTAAAATTTCATTTTCATTCCTCGTTTCCTAAGTATGACCAGTAGGATATATGAAAAAAAGGATGTTTAGTTCTTCCGGAACTACTTGTTTTTCTCTCTTTTCTCATTGATGTATTTTGCATTTTTAACTAGATATGTCAAGGAGGAATATGTTTTGGTTTATGCCTTTTTTTCGTCGTTTCCTTACTTAGTATAAAACATAGTCCCCGATTCCGGAATGTCACGGGTAATCTTTAGAACGACTTGATGTATTTTGATGTGGCTTTCACCATTCTGTAAAAGATATCTCGAGGATGGTGTCTGTAGAAAATAATTCTTTTATGATCAAAGGAAGCCAAGCAGTAACGATTTCAGTGAAAAAGTCAAAAAAGAACTTGGCTTCCATGCGCTTATTTAGCTTACGCTGGGCAAACCGTTAAAAATATCAATATACTATGAGTGTAAGAATTGTTAAGCATGAAGAGTTTTCCAAAAAAGTCCGGGAGAGGATATCTCTATATTCAATACATTGCTCAGTATAAGTGTTTTTACAACGCGTCTTCATTTCTTCCAACAATCTCCATTCAATTACTGAGGTGACAGTTTACGAGCAAGCTAGAGGCGAGCCTATCACCCCAGTTACAGCCTAGCTAGCGGGCGAGCCTATTAACCCAGATACAGCCAGCAGCAAACTGTCGAGTCGTATTGAGATAAGATTTCTCTGGAAGTGCAATTCGGTTTTTCTTCATTTCGCCAGTGAAATTTTCTTTCCGCAAAATACACAGTCAAGTTAAGAATGGACGAAAAGGGGATTTGTGTTTTATGCACCTTGCCATTTTAAATTACGTCTGACAAGAATTTGTTGCACATGCATCTCCAGGATAATATAATTTATGTTCGACGTTGTCGAAATGTAAATATTATATGTCAGAAAACTGTATCATAACAATATATTTCATTATGAAACAGTTTCTCCCACCAATCAGAGCTCAAGAATCAGTTGTGTGACCAATTAGGTAAGGATAGCATCGCACCTGCACTGACTTCCACGGCCTCCTATTTTAAATTTCACTGCGTGGCTCATGTCATAGTAGGGTATTCGAGGAGGCCATGGACAAATACAAAGTATTCTCTGCGTCCCCTGCACTCTATTCAGTACATAAAACTCGCGAAATCTCAACAGATATTTATGAATATTTATGTTCGAATATAAAATAGTTATAATTATCGTCGAAAATGAATAGTCGTATGCAACTCGCCTATAATGGTAATTAAGACACTCGTATGGAAATTATAAAACTCGCTTCACTCGTTTTATAAACATACTCGTGTCTTAATTATTGCCAATATAGGCTGGTTGCATAATGTACTGTAATAGTCCAGTCAGTGATTTTAACTCACCATGCCGTGATGTAAAACAGATATAGGTCGTAGTTCAATGACATCGAAAAGAAAGCACTTATTACGCAATGCATTCATAACTGTTCCCGGGCGAAGACCGGGTTGCTAGTATTTAAATAAATAAGCACGGGCAATATGGAAACGTTTAGGGGATTGTTTGTTTTAAAATTGAGAATTTTCAGGGTCTATTTTTTGTATTGTTGAGTTGGTAAAACTATCTAGTAATATGTTACCGGTAGCGTCCTATCGTCGAGGTCACTGTGTGTGGCGCTACGCCAGCCATTAATAATGCTCTCTCTTTGTTTGTCTAATGAGCCCATCAATCTCCCGTCACGGGCTGTGACTGATAACAAACTTTCTCTTATCGCTTGAACACTGATAACATTACATGTACACAGAGCCAAGCCCTGATTACACTTTTACTTTCATAGGCGTTCATTGAAACTTGTTCCTCTTTCACGGGAACTGATTCCGAGCTCAACAGTGTTTCCCAGAATGAACGAGGAACTAATTCATGGGAATTAACGACGTTCTTCCCTGTATAGTCTAGATTTGGATAACACCATATGTCTAGATTTGTGTGGCATATTTCTGCTTTCATTTAAGGTACTGTATGTATATGGTGCCCTTGTACCAGGCCTAAGTTACGCTACTTCGGCAATCTCCACGAGATGGCAGCACACTTTTAGTTCTCATCCAGGTCTAGTTGGCTGGGAACAAGGAAGCTGTGAATTTATTTTTCTATTGTGTATTCTGAGACAGGATAGGAAAGTATTGTTGTAGAAAAGTATGGCTTCCTATAGCATATGAGAAGGAATCTCCAAATGAAACCTGCTACAAACGCAGTAATACTCAATGCTAACATATGGTTAGTTATGTATATTATTAGCCAGACGTGACATGGCCTCAATATAAATCGTTTCAAATAAAATAAAATTTGTGAAGCTACATTCAAAACAAGTGTATGGTACTTCGATACTTGGCAGCATTGCCATGCTAACCTACGCAGTAAGACAAGCGTCTTAAAACAAATAACGCCACTCCCGGAAAGTACAAGTAGGCCAGTCACCGTAGACACAAAAATCGCGTTAGGTCGCAAAAAATTGCAAGGTTCTGATTTTTTGGTATGTTGTTAGGATAGATACCAATAGTGTAAAACCAAGTTTGCAACCTCGAAAGACCACGGCCGTCCGGGTGAAAGACGAGCAGCTAGGCCACTCCACCATCACGCTCCCCATGACATTAACAGATATCTGTGCAATATTGATAACAATACATTCGAAGCCCTATTTTTTGAAATATCCGATTTCCTAATTTTGATTTTACCTGATAACAAGAGAACTATTGGTCTAATAGCGTTTTGCTAATGCTTAAATTAAAGCTAAATAACTTCTCTACAACTTTACTTTTGATGACTTTCCTCGTAGAATAAGTATTTTAGACGCTAATTTGTTCGAAAGACTAGCTTACTACAAATTTCGAACATTTTGGAAAAAATTGCCCATGTTCGAAGTGTTGTATCTCGAGATCTATAAGACATACAGAGCTGGAGTTGCGCTCAAATTGTCGATACTTGTATCTTATTTAAACGTATAATAGGTGACTTTGACATCGAATGCATATTTTGGAAGTTGTAAGCCAAAAACCGAAAAACGTCTAAATAATGTCGAGGTTTTTCGATGAAGTTAGCACAGGTCTTTCGAGGTTGCAAACTTGGTTTTACACTATTGGTATCTATCCTAACAACAAACCAAAATATCAGAACCTTGCAATTTTTTGCGACCTAGAATGTCTTAGATGACTGGCCTAAAGTTACAATTCTTGATTATAAACCTTAATGCAATAAATGAGTGTTAGTTACTACTTTTTACATACTATACGTAAGACCAGTGGCGTACCAAGGCTACTTGGCGGCCGGGGCCAACTAGATGCTAGTCACCCCCTAACACTAAAAGGTTCAAGGATCAATGAGTTTAATTTAAACACAGTTTAATGTTCATAAATATGTATTTTTAGCCTACTTTTCACATTTTGCGAAAATGAGGAAAAAGTAGACTTATGAGATCGATCCGGGAAAATGTGAGTCTGTCTGTCTGTCTGTCTGTCTGTCCTTCTGTCTGTCTGTCTGGCTGTGTGTGTGTCCCCCCCTATCAAATCCTAAACGGCTGCAGCAATCAAAACCAAATTTAATATGAGTAAAGATGTGCACCGGAATATCTCACGTCCATATTTGAAAATGATGTCAGTGCTACCAACTGCTGAAAAAACGCACTAGAAATTTGAGCTTCATGTTGGATATCCTGCAAGGTATGCATGGGAGCTATTCCAAAATTGGCACACATGTAGATAATACTATTTCAGTTTAATTTCCAGGAGGCCAACCATGACAGTGTTGCCAAACTAATTTTAAGCCTTCTGATAGGTCCAATGTTTAAATGCATATAACTTCTACACTATCAATTGGATTTCAACCAAATTTTGTATGTAATATCTGTACTTAAACAGATATGACTGAGCATATTCTTAAGGCCACCAGGGCTGCCAAATGTTAATAATTGCTCTCTCTATTTTTTTTCATCCAAATACCTATATATCAGAAAGTATGCAAGCCAACAGCTTTAAACTACGCACACGCATATTCTGACATTTTAGATTAATTTGGAGTAACTTATATACGTCAGTTCTACCAACATGATTATAAACCTGCTGATAGTACCAATTTTTAAATACACACAACTTCTATACTATCAGTTGAATTTCAACCAAATTTCGTATGTGCTATGTGTACCATAACAGATATTACTATTAGTATTGTTAAGGGCAATCAGGGCTGCCAACTGTTAATAAATGCTGTCTATATTTTTTACCCTAATATCAATATATCAGAAAGTATGCAAGCCAACAGCTCTATACTTTGCACACGTATAGCACCTGACATTCTAGATTAATTTGGAGTAATTAATGCAAGGCAGTGCTGCCAACATGATTCTATGCCTGATGATATGTCCAATTTTAAAATACATGTAACTTCTATACTAACAAATGTATTTCATCCAAAATTAGCACAACAAGATATCATAATATTTCAGATTATTTCTGACCAGCACACGCATGACATTGTTGGCAGCATGCTTTTACGCGTGCTGATAGATCCAGTGTCTAACTGCATGTAACGTCCATTGGACTTCAACCAAATTTTGTATTCTGTACCTTAAGACTAAGAAAATGAATATGGAACTAAGAATATATTCAGTCACCAGGGCTGCCAACTGTAGGGCTCTATTAGGCTACATTATACCAGGTATATTTTGAACTAATTAGATATTTCGATATTACCAACTTAATTTCGTCATTATTCTAGATATTCTGTAGAATAATCATTGGCATGAAAAGTAGGCTGTATAGTTCTTCACGGAACTTCTTGTTAATAAGTAGTATGTTACTTTAACACATTATGAATAGAAAAATATGAATAAAATAAAACTGTAAGTATTAAAAGGTTATTTTGTTGCAAAAATAATAAAAATAAATAAAAAATAAAGAGAAAAGAAGTACCAGAGTCATAACAAAAATTTTAAAATGTGCCTTCCTAGCCTTGATGGATGCAAACTTATTTATGGTAAGCCCATAGTAGCAGCCACATCACGGTCAATTGATAAAATTGCTAAATTACTTAGTCTTTCTTGCGGCGTTGTAGATCTTAAGTAATTTTTAATAAGCTTCAGCTTACTAAAATATCGTTTACAAGATGTCACAGCCACTGGAATCGTTAAAAGTAGTTTGAAAGCGATGATCAAGTTACTGTATGCCTCTAACACCAAACAAGACCTAAATATAACAAAATATCTTTGGATTTCAAGTCGATCTTTTCATTATTTTTCAATGATCTTCGAAATAAAACTCATCGTCATCATTGGTTTGCAGTCCTAAAAGACTGGTCAGTTGCCATAAAACATGTCCAGATCGTCCTGTCATTTGCCGCTTCCTTCATTGAATTATAATTCTGTGCTTGGGTGTCGTTTAGAATTTGTTTAAGGATGGTATTTCTAGGTCTTCCTCGTGGATTTTTTCCCTCAATGAATCCTTCTGCCACAGTTCTCATTAAATTGGAGTGGCGCATTGTGTGACCCCACCATGCGAGACGACGTTTACGGATTGTACGTAGGATTGATCTCCGTTGGTTCATGGTGTCGAGAATCCGTGTGTTCGATATCCTGTCTCTCCACGTCACATTTATCATCTTACGATAGCACCACATCTCAAAGGCTTCAAGACGGTTCTTTTCATTTTCATTTAGTGTCCACGTTTCACAGGCATACAACGCAACTGTCCATACAAAAGCATGTAGCATTCTCATTCGGAGGGAAAGCTTAAGCCTACTGGTATACAGTAATCTCCTCTTTTGCATAAAAGCTAGTTTTGCCTGAGCAGTGCAGCATTTAACTTCAGTGGTGCACCTTCCGTCCTCTGTAATCTTTTGACCTGTTGTATGTCCGAGTCATTAATCTTTAAGAGGTTTTGGGAGTTTTGAGACTGTCATGCATTTTGTCTTTGAGGTGTTTATTTTCATACCGTATTTCTGCACCGCTGATGCAACTCTTGAAAACATTGCCTGCAAAGTAGATGGGCTACCGGCTAGAATGGCCTGATCATCTGCGAACTTAATTACATTTATAGGTATTCCATTTATCTTCACTCCTAAACATGTGTCTTCTAAAGCTTCTGCCATCATCAACTCACCAAAAGCATTAAACAAAATTGGGGAGAGAGAACATCCTTGTCTTACTTCTTTTCTGATAGGAAATGGATTAGTAACACCTTCACTTAAACGTACAATTATTTTGACCATTGTAGAGGTCCCATATGAGTGTAATGAGTTGTTCTTCGACTCCTATGTTCCATAATAATGGGAATAGTTTATGCCAGGAAACTCTATCAAATGCCTTTTCATAGCCAATGAAGCATATATACAGAGTTCGGCTCCTGCTCATCATACGTTCTCCGAGGACTCTAAGAATGCCAATGGCATCTCCGGTACCAACTCCTCGACGGAAACCAAATTGTGTTTCTTGGATGTAGCCATAGACTGCCCCTTCTACTCTTTTCTTTATGATTTGGATCATAATTTTGGGTGCATGACGAACCAAGATAATTGTTCTGTACATACTGCAGTTGGTCGCATTTGCTTTCTTTGGTAAAGGGACCATGATGGCGTTTCGAAATTCAGATGGCCAAATACCCTTTTCGTAGATTGTTTGCGTTAGGTCATACAGATTTTCATTAATTATATCACCAGCAGACTTGATTAGTTCACTAGGGATGTTATCGATGCCTGGAGCTTTCTCATTTGGTAATGACCTCATTGCCAACTCAAATTTACTTTTAGTCGCAGATAAAGGTGCGACTAAAATATGACATCTTTAATATCTTCAAAGAGTTCTTCCCCGTTAAAATCAGGGTACGTCTCTGCAAATTCAAAACATTTCTTCTTTAGAGTGTTCAAAACATTTTCATTTGGGGTTTCGTTATGAATGTATCCATCAAAATTACAGAGAAAGCCAAAACGTTCATCCAGATCCTTGATATTGGCGAACCGTTCACTTAATTCACAAATAAGTTTATCTAAGATCTCTATTGTGCTCCACTTTACTTCATCTTTCCAGGAAAGTCCAACATCATCAGTGGATTCCCCTGGCGTTTTCCGCTTCACTCTTTGTCTTCGTTCCGTGGGTTCTCCCCATTCCTCACAATTCTTAGTAGCTTTTGATAAAACATCAACTGGAAACGTTTCTCTCCACATATTAAGCTGATCATAGAAAGCTTGTAGAGTAGTTATTACATAAGTGAACGAAATGCCTTCGATTTGAAAAGTTTTCTGTGTTCGGCTAATTTTTGGAAGTACCTCAGCCCAGAAAAATAGCTGAGTTACAAAGTCAAATCTTTCTGTTGCATTAATTAACAGCGGTGCACTCTGTCAGTTTCAGAGTCTTTCAATATTTCTAAAGCATGAAGAACTCCATCTCTGAGATGATAAGGCGTTCACGGCTTCTGCTTTAGAACTCCATCTTGTATCTGAGTGGTCCTTGACCAATAAGCTGACATGTTCCTTGAGGACACCCCACCTGTGAGTCGAACTAGAGAAAAATGCATATACTTGTTGAACTGTTCCAAAAAATTGCACTTGCTTTTAAGAGTTGGATTGAGAGATTTGAATCATCTGCTTAAGAGAGTTAGGCTACCATCAAGATCACCGTGTTTAGCCAATTTATTAACTACTGTAATATTTGATTCATTAATATCACGGCTTAAGTTGATACTGTCAAATTCACATTCTTTCTTAGTTTCATTGTTTTCAGAGTTCAGTGATCCTTTTATAAGAGCTGTCAAAAACTATTTCGAACTATCAAGTGCTTTGGTACGTTTCTGTTTCAGTTGTCTATTTTGAGCCCCACTTGCCTTGTGTCATTTCATAATGAAAACCGAAATGCAATGAAACAAATTACCTTTTACTATTATGAATTATGATTCTTGGCGTTGATCAATAATGATTCTAGGTTAAAATTGCTTCAGCCAATAGCCATCTAAATAGAGAGGAAACACTGTATTCTTTTCCAGTTGTAAACTGTTTTAGAGAATTTATGTTTTGCTAGTGCTAATTGCACTTACCTGTTTCCTAGTTGTGCATGAACAGGAATTACTCGTAGGCTACTTTTCAACTAAACGTGTAAACACACTGCATATTCACAATTCATTGATACACAACGACTGCGAAATAAACGCAACTCAACTCCACAAATGAATAAATTAAACTAATGATTAAGATTAAGAAATACACTTCATGACTAGCAAACTAGCAATCGTCAGCTCATTTGTGACTTGATGCCGCCCCCACCCCACGCCGGCTGGCACTGTCATCAACCAAGCATCCCCTCTCCATCACCGCTCTGATTTCGGTTCAGGCGCTCAGTTCGCCCGTACACCGTAAACTTTTCCTGGGTTCTCGGCGCCTACGAACTTTTTCGTATTGTCTATAAATAGTTTAAAACGAAACGTTTACTTCATCTCTAAATAGGCTAATATCACTGCAGTATTTAACAAAGTAATAAAGAAAAATTGTCCATTAAAACCGTATATTTTTTTTCTTAAACTAAAAAAAATATATAAATAATTCATGTTTTTTGGGCTAATGCCGTGTGTATTTAGATTAGAACCATACGTTTCGGAGAAACCTTGCCTCCTTTTTCAATGGAAATCAAACAATGTGGCCAAAGAAAGTATATCAGTGGGATTACAATAATTACAAAAAATATAGTTAATTCCTCGGTTCGTCACCAGAGAGCAGCTGCCAGGTAATTACTGTATGGACCATTGTAGAACGGCGGACAGAGTAGTAAGTAAGGAGAAGGTAAAGGGGGCGGGGTGAAAATATAGAGACTCCGCGAAGAATGAGGATGTCCAATAGAAAAAAAGGGGGGGGGGAGGGGTAGATGGATATAAGGAAACATAAACAAAAGGGAAGTGTATCTGAACGATACCTAACGTCATACAGGCAACGGCGAAAAAACAGATGGAAACTCCTCCAGTGACGAACTAAGGAGATCAAATCCAGGCTCTGTAGCCATAGAGGAAATAAGTACAAATTGAAATAGGTGAAGAACAGAGAGACTGAGAGGAACTATCTTCCTAGATCCTTAATAACTGGTAGCCAAGTGTCACTTAGCTGATATCCAGTGTCTCTGTTAAAATTATTGGGATTTTTACGAAGCCATCGGCCTTCCTCCTCACAAGAACATCCCAAAAAGGTAAGCATCCACCCGACTCTAGTTCCATTGTGAAGTGGATTGAAGGATGCAGCTGATTTAGGTGGTTCAGAAAGTGGTTCAGTTTCTCAGAACCCTCCCCCCACACCACAAACGTATCATCCACATACCTCCACCAAATCACAGGTTTGAAAGACGCCGAAGATATAGCCTCCCCCTCAAAATGTTCCATGAAAAAATTTGCCACGACAGGCGAGTGTGGACTTCCCATGGCCACACCATCAGTCTGCTCGTAAAATTTACCATCCAACAAGAAATAACTGGAACACAAGCAGTGGTGGAATAATCGGGCAATGTCCTCAGGAAACAAATCCTTGATGAGGGACATGACCGAGTCCACCGGCACTCTGGTGAACAAGGACTCTACATCAAAACTCACCAAAATAGCATTTGGTTGAACGGCGATGGTTGACAATTTTTCGACGAAATGGGTTGAATCCCTAATGTAGGACTGTGTGCGCCCCAAGTGTGGCTGAAGCAACTTGCTGAGATATTGCGCAAGAGCGTAAGTTGGAGAACCTATTGTGCTAACAATTGGTCGAAGAGGGACGTCTTGCTTATGGATTTTTGGAAGACCATACAATCTTGGAGGAACAGCATCTCTCGGAATAAGACATTTTCCCTCTTCTTTTGGAATTGATGACAGTTTAACAAGCTTAGCAGTGGCATTGGATACACGAGTGGTTGGATCACGAGTGCACAGTCTGTAGACAGGATCGGATAACAGAATCGAGATTTTACTTTTATATTCAACGGTATTCATCACCACTGAAGAGTTAATGCCTCACAAATACGTTCCGCTCTTTTGGCTAGAGTTGTTATAATTCCTTGTTTTTGTGCTGGGCGGTGGTGGGAGTCTCCATGTAAATAACGGTTAGTGTGAGTTGGCTTACGGTAGACGATGTGCCCTATGGAACCATCGGCATTCCTCCTCACAAGAACATCCAAAAAAGGTAAGCATCCACCCGAATCTAGCTCCATTGTGAAGTGGATGTACTGTATGTTTCAAGGATGCTCATGCGCTTGCCCTTGTTAAGCACAACTGGTCTAGAATTATAAGGGAGGCAGTTGAAATTCGTAAAAGTCCCAATAATTTTAACAGAGACACTGGATATCAGCTAAGTGACACTTGGCTACCAGTTATTAAGGATCTAGGGAGATAGTTCCTCTCAGTCTCTCTGTTCTTCACCTATTTCAATTTGTACTTTTTTCCTCTATGGCTACAGAGCCTGAATTTGATCTCCTTTGTTCGTCACTGGAAGAGTTTCCATCTGTTTTTTCGCCGTTGCCTGTATGACGTTAGGTATCGTTCAGATACACTTCCCTTTTGTTTATGTTTCCTTATATCCATCTACCCCTCCCACCCCCCATCACCTTTTCTTTTGGACATCCTCATTCTTCGAGGAGTCTCTATATTTTCACCCCGTCCCCTTTACCTTCTCCATACTTACTACTCTGTCCGCCGTTCTACAATGGTCCATACAGTAATTTTCTGGCAGCTGCTCTCTGGTGACGAACCGAGGAATTAACTATATTTTTTGTAATTATTGTAATCTCACTTTCTTTGGCCACATTGTTTGATTTCCATTGAAAAAGGAGGTAAGGTTTCTCCGAAACGTATGGTTCTAATCTAAATACACACGGCATTAGCCCAAAAAACATGAATTATTTATATAATCCGGGCCGTGAAAGCCTTAATATACATATTTAAAAAATATGTTTTTCGATTTTTAGCCTATTTTCAATTTTGAAAAAATAGGCTTATGAGATCACCTTTTGTCCGTGTGTGTGTGCGTGTGTGTGTGTGATTCGTGTGTGTCCCCCCCCCCTAATAAAATCTAAACGGCTGGAGCGATTTCAATGACACTCGGAAAGTTCATAGCACTATTCCCGGCGACCTCGACCGTGCCCTTCAAATTTTGTTACGACTCACCAATCCAACATGGCGGCTGTGCGAAATATTTCACCAGCATTCAATATCTCCGAAACTATTACCGATATTACCCTGACATTTTCTATGGTGATAGAGGGAACTACTATAAGTTCACTTATGTGACTTTTGAAAACCTGGTAACAACAAAACCAACATGGCGGCCAAGTGAATTAGCGACTTTAAAATAGACGTTTCTCGCGATTTGACCAACCAAACGCAATGAAACTTGGTACAGTATATGATTATATACATTGTAATGCACCGACATCTAACTTCGTTCAATTGTTTACATAATCACAAGATGGCGGATGTGCGAAATATTTCACCGGCATTCTATATCTCTGAAACTATTTGCGGTAAACCCCTGAAATTTTGTACGGAGATAAAGGGCACTACTGGAATTCCATCTATAAGACTTTCAAAAACCAGTTAACTACAAAACTAACATGGCGGCCAAGCGAATTTGAAAATTTTAAATAGACCTTTCTCGCGATTTAATGTTCCAAGCGCACTGAAACCTGGCACAGGAAATAT
Organism: Meconema thalassinum; assembly: GCA_946902985.2. Classification (NCBI taxonomy): domain Eukaryota; kingdom Metazoa; phylum Arthropoda; class Insecta; order Orthoptera; family Tettigoniidae; genus Meconema; species Meconema thalassinum. The sequence continues at coordinate 102,376,996 of OX336397.1, read as the reverse complement.
TTATACACATTGTAATCCACAGGTATCTAATTTAGTTCAATTGTTTACATAACCTCAAGATGGCGGCAGTGCGAATTTTAAAATTAAGATTTTATTTATTGTGATGTAGTCATGCGATCGAAGTGAAAGTTTGAATAATGAACCTACGCAATAATTTTCCTTTAATGGTACATGACTCTATGGCCTATGCATTTAACAATCCAACATGGCGACCATCCAAAATATTTAGACGATACTGAATATCTACGAATCTATTTTAGCAATCAAACTGCATTTTTTAATGTTCATAGGGGCTATGAACTTAAGTTCACCTATAGGACTTCGAATAACCTGGTGATCACAAATCCAACATGGCGGTGACGCGAATTATAAATATTCACATGGACGTTTCTCGCAATTTAACCATCCGCGTGCAGTGAAACTTGGTACAGTAAATCCTTATACGAATGTTAATCCACTGGCATCTAATTTATTTCAATTGTTTCCATAACCTCAAGATGGCAGCTGTGAAAAATTTTAAACTCTCCTTGTTTTTTCTTGTGTCCTAACTATGCGATTGAAGTTTGAATAGTACACGTTCACAATAATCTGCATGTAACAGTACATAACTCTAGGACCTACATATATAAAATCCAACATGGCGACCATCCGAAATATTTAGTCGGTTCTCAATATCTACGAATCTATTAGAGCAATCAAACTGAAATTGTGTATGTTGATAGTGGCAATTAACATAAGTAGGATATATGAATATAGGCTGTATAGTTCTTCACGGAACTACTTGTTTATTTTGGCACCCCCTACCTTTATGGCGCCCAGGGCGGCCGCCCCATCCGCCCCCCCTGTGGTACGCCACTGCGTACGACTCATTCTATTTATTCACCCAAAATATTTACGACATGAGATTGATCAAACATCTACAATTGGTCTTCTCCGGGCACAGATATGTATCAGAAAGAAGGACTGGGGAGGTATGCTATGCACAAACTGACCACAAATACAGTCCACTATTCGAGTTACTAAATCTACGTCATTCATCATAAGAAGGACAATCTGCTACCTAGGTTATGGTCCTCCTAGCACGGAACTATTCCCTTCACCATATGAGAACCTTATACAGAGAGTTTAGTTTGTATGTAATGGAGACCCTCGCTTGCCCGCTCGCCCGTGGCGCGAGCCTGTCTCCCGCCACGCACTTTGCCGTTATGAGGCGCCTGCGCTGCACTGAGTCATTGAGTATAGGAATTTGTACTTACCTAGTTCGCAGCTGGTGCTGAAAATATTAGCAATTCACTGCTACACATCGCTGGCACCTATTTATGAAACTGGCATTTACTCTCTGAAGTTCCTCAGCACCGATTGACTGTATTTCAGCTGTAATATAGTCTTTAAGCTCATTTATAGTGTGAGGGTTTCTCGCATACACTCTATTTTTAAGCGTCCCCCACAAATAAAAGTCACATGGTGATAAGTCTGGGCTTGGCGGAGGCCAAACGTTCCGACTTATAATCTTCGTACCGAAAATGCGACGCAATTCTGTCATGGATGCTTCGGCAGTGTGAGCAGTGGCAGAATCTTGTTGAAAGTAATTTGGCAATCGCTCTCCGTAAGTCAGTTTGTCAAAAAATTGGTCAAGGTTCACATTGAAGTACAAATTTAAGTACAAATTCCTATACTCAATGACTCAGTGCCGAGCGGGTGCCGCATAACGGCAAAGTGCCTGGCGGGAGACAGGCGCGCAACGCGGGCGAGCGGGCAAGCGAGGGTGTCCGTTACATACAAACTAAACTCTCTGTATGCAAAAGCAGCCAAGTCTACATGGACAAAATTTTCACAAATTGAGAAAAACGTGCCTTTACTTAAAATTTGTACTTATCGTGTGTGTATTGGTTGCTATTCGTTTTAGGGTTCACTTTCTTACCATCTTTCATTGCTATTGTATTAGAAGCTAACAATATCAATCTAGTTTTACATTATGCGAACAAATATTAAAAATCATGCTTCATTTACTGTTATTGCGACTTGAGCTTATGTATATTTCTTGTTAACAATTTCATTTTTTAGTTTAATTTTTAATTTTCAATTTTTACCATCTTTCATTGCTATTGTATTATTAGCTAAAAATATGAATCTAGTTCTACATTATGTCACCAAATATTAACAAATAGTTCCGTGAAGAACTGCAGCCTATTTTCATATATCCTACTTATGTTAATTGCCTCTATCAACATACAAAATTTCAGTTTGATTGCTGTAATAGATTCATAGATATTGAGAACCGACTAAATATTGAGGATGGTCGCCATGTTGGATTTTTATATATGTAGGTCTCAGAGTTATGCACTGTTACATGAAGATTATTGTGTACGTGTAGTATTCAAACTTCAATCGCATGATTAGGACACAAGAAGTGAAAACGAGATTTTAAAATTTCGCACAGCCACCATCTTGAGGTTATGTAAACAACTGAACTAAATTAGAAACAAGTGCATTACAATGTGTATAAACATTTCCTGTATCAAGTTTCATTGCGTTTGGATCATTAAATCGCGAGAAAAGTCTATTTAAAATTCGCCAATTTGCGTGGCCGCCATGTTGGTTTTGTAGTTACCAGGTTTTCAAAAATGTCACATAGGTGAATTTCTAGTAGTTCCCTTTATTTCCATACAAATCTCCAGTATCGGTAACAGTTTCGGAGTTATTGGATGCTGGTGAAATATTTCGCACAGCCGCCATGTTGGATTGGTGAGATGTAACAAAATTTGAAGGGCACAGTCGGGGTCGTCCAAAACAGTGCTATGAACTTGCCGAGTTTCATTGAAATCGCTCCATCCGTTTAGAATTTATTAGGGACACACACACACACTCACACACGCGCGCACACACAGACAAAAGGTGATCTCATAAGCCTATTTTTTCAGTAATAAAAATAGGCTAAAAATCATGCTCCATTTACTGTTATTGCGACTTTATTTTTAACAATTTCTTCTGTAAATTTTAATTTTCAATTTTTATTTTGTATTCTAATGTATTTAAGTGTATTATCGGTGTGTAAATAATGTTTAGCCTAATTTTCACATTTTGCAACAAGTAGTTCCGTGAAGAACTAAATAGCCTATTTTCATACTGTATGTCCTACCCGTGTTTATTTCCTCTATCAAAATAAAACATTTCGTCTGAAGGTTGTGATAGATTCGTAGATATTGAGAACCGACTAAATATTTCAGATGGTTCGCAGGTTGGATTTTTATTTATGTGCTATTACATGAAGATTATTGTGTACGTGTGGTATTCAAAGTTCAATCGCATGATTAGAACACAAGAAGTAAAAACGAGATTTCAAAATTTCGCACTGCTGCCATCTTGTGGTTATGAAAACAATTGAAATAAATTAGAAGCCAGTGGATTAACATATGTATAAGAATTTAACATGCAATGTTTTACTGTACTCGGATAGTTAAATCGCGAGAAACCTTCATTTAAATATGTATAGTTCGCGTCGCCGCCATGTTGGATTTCTGCTCACCAGGTTACTGAAAGTCCTATAGGTGAACTTATGGTCATAGCCTCTATCAACATAAAAGAATTCAGTTTGATTGCTGTAAAAGATTCGTAGATATTAAGAACCGTCTAAATATTTCGGATGCTCGCCATTTTGGATTGTTATATGTATAGGCCATAGAGTTATGTACCATTAAAGGAGAATTATTGCGTAGGTTCATTATTCAAACTTTCACTTCGATCGCATTATTACGACACAAGAAATAAAAACTTAATTTTAAAATTTCGCACAGCCGCCATCCTGAGGTTATGTAAACAATTTAACCGAATTAGATGCCAGTGCATTACAATATATATAATCATTTACTGTACCACATTTCATTGCGCTCAGAGAGTTAAATCACGAGAAAAGTCTATTAAAATGTTTCAACTTCGCTTGGCCGCCATGTTCGTTTTGTACTTTACAGGTTTATGAAAGTTACATAGATAAACATATAGCAGTGCCCTTTATCACTGTACTAAATTTCAGGGTGATATCTGTAATAGTTTAGGAGATATAGAATGCCGGTGAAATATTTCTCACAGCCGCCATTTTGAGGTTATGTAAACAATTGAACCAAATTAGATGCCAGTGCATTACAATGTGTATAAACATTTGCTGTACCAAGTTTCATTACGTTTAGATGGTTAAATCGCGAGGAAAGTCTATTTAAAATCTCAATTTCGCTTGGCCGCCATGTTGGTTTTATAGTTACCAGGTTTTTGAAAGTCTCAAAGGTGAACTTCTAGTAGTACCCTTTATCACCGTACACAATTTCAGGGTGATATCGGTAATAGTTTCGGAGATACTGAATGCTGGTGAAATATTTCGCACACAAAATAAAATTTGAAAGGCACGGTCGGGGTCGACCAGAATGGTGCTATGACCTTACCGAGTTTCACTGAAATCGCTCCAGCCGTTCAAAAGTTATTAGGGGGGACACACACACACCTCACACACACACACACACACACACACACGCACACACGGACAAAAGGTGATCTCATAAGCCTATTTTTTTCAAAATTGAAAATAGGCTAAAAATGAGGAAAAAGTAGTCTTATGAGATCGGGCAAATACCTGTCTGTCCTTCTGTCTGTCTGTCTGTCTGTCCTTCTGTCTGTCTGGCTGTGTGTGTGTCCCCCCCCTATCAACTCCTAAACGGCAGGGGCAATCAAAACAAAATTTGGTAGGAGTAATGATCTATACCTGAATATCTCACGGCCATATTTGAAAATGATGTCAGAGCTACCAACTGCTGAAAAATCGCAATTGAAATTTGAGCTCCATGTTGGAAATCTCGGAAGGTATGAATGGGAGCTATTTCAAAATTCGCACACATATGGATAATAAAATTGCTGTTTAATTTCCAGGAGGCCATACATGGCAATTTTGCCAAAATGATTATAAGCCTGCTGATGGGTCCAATTTTCAAATGCATATAACTTCTACATTATCAATTGGAATTCAACCAAATTTCATATGTGCTATGTGTACATAAACAGATATGACTGAGCGTATTCTTAAGAGCCACCAGGGCTACCAACTGTTAATTAATGCTTTCAATTCTTTTTATCCAAATACCCATATATCAGAAAGAATGCAAGCCGACAGCCTTAAATTATGCACACGTATAGTACCTGACATTCTATATCAATTTTGAGTAACTTATATACGTCATTGCTACCAACATGATTCTAAGCCTGCTGAGAGGTCCAACTTTAAATACATGTAACTTCTATACTATCATTTGGGTTTCAACCAAATTTCGTGTGAGCTATGTGTACCATAACCGATATGACTATGCCGATTCTTAAGAGTAACCAGGGCTGCCAACTGTTAATAAATGCTGTCCCTATTTTTGTTACTCTAATATCAATATATCAGAAAGTATGCAAGCCAATAGCTCTAAACTTTGCACACGTATAGTACCTGGCATTCTAGATTAAATTGGAGTAACTAATATAGGCCTACGCCAGTGCTGCCAACATGATTCTAAGCCTGCTGATAGGTTCAATTTTAAAATGCATGTAACTTCTATACTAACTAATGGATTTCATTCAAAATTGACACAACAATAGATCATATTATTTCAGATCACTTCTGACCAATACTTGTATGTCGTTGTTGCCAACATGATTTTACGCGCGCTGTTACATCCAATGTTTAACTGCATGTAACGTCCATGCTATCCATTGGACTTCAACCAAATTTTGTATTCTGTACCTTAAGAGATGGAACTAAGCATATATTCAGTCATCAGGGCTGCCAACTTTAGTCATCTATTCGGCTACATTATGCCAGGTATACAGTATTTCGAACTAATTAGAAATTTCGATATTACCCACTTAATTTCGTCATTATTCTAGAAAGATCCATATAGATTAATCATTGGCATGAATCTTAAATTTTAAGAAAAGTAGGCTCTTTAGTTCGTCACGGAACTTCTTGTTTGCTACTGTAATTGGGGCACTGCCCTGTTGTGACAATAAATGAATAAATATATAAATAAATATGTAAGGGGTTCGGGAATAGTATGTGCAAAGAGGAATAAACGAATACACAAGAACCTCGTTTATCCGGATTAAGTGTCCAGAACTGATCCGGATTATCGAAAATCCGGATAATCCGAAAATGAACATGTTATACAGTAGAATCTGTTATCTCAATGTGTAATACCTTTTTTCATTTGTACAAAAAATATAGGAACACTCTCTTTACATTTACGACTGTTTCATGCTCTAAAGTGTGATGCTTTTCTGTCTTACATTTGTATACTGTTTGCGTGCAGCACGATCACGAAGACGTTTTACTAACATCAGTTCCCAATTCCAGGCGAATGCCGGGGCGGTACCTCTGATAGACCGTGGCCGAATTAGTTCCAATTCCTGTCCTTAACTATCCCGTGCGGAAATGACATTCAAGAAGAGTCGTCCCCGTAAAAGAAATACTGTACAGTATTTTTAGCCTACTTTTCACATTTTGCAAAAATGAGGAAAAAGTAGACTTATGAGATCGGGCTAATGTGTGTCTGTCTGTCTGTCCTTCTATCTGTCTGGCTATCTGGCTGGCTGTGTGTGCGTCGCCCCCCCCCCCCCCTATCAACTCCTAAACGGCTGCAGCAATCGAAACAAAATTTGGTAGGAGTAAAGATCTATACCTGAATATCTCACGGCCATATTTGAAAATGATGTCAGGGCTACCAACTGCTGAAAAATCACAATTGAAATTTGAGCCCCATGTTGGATATCTTGGAAGGTATGAATGGGACCTATTTCAAAATTGGCACACGTATAGATAATAATATTGTAGTTTAATTTCCAGGAGGCCATACATGGCAGTGTTGCCAAAATGATTATAAGCCTGCTGATAGGTCCAAATTTTAAATGCATATAACTTCTACACTATCAATTGGATTTCAACCAAATTTCGTATGTGGTATGTGTACATAAACAGATATGCCTGAGCGTATTCTTAAGTGCCACCAGGGATGCCAACTGTTAATAAATGCTCTCAATTTTTATTAATCCAAATACCCATATATCAGAAAGTATACAAGGCGACAGCTTTAAACTATGCACACGTATAGCATCTATATTAATTTGGAGTAACTTATATACGTCAGTGCTGCCAACATGATTCTAAGCCTGCTGATAGGTTCAATTTAAAATGCATGTAACTTCTATACTAACTAATGGATTTCATTCAAAATTGACACATCATTAGATAATATTATTTCATATTATGTCTGACCAACACATGTATGTCATTGCTGCCAACATGATTTTACGCGCGTTGATAGATCCAATGTTTAACTGCATATAACGTCCATGCTATCCATTGGACTTCAACAAAATTTTGTATTCTGTACCTTAAGAGATGGAACTAAGAATATATTCAGTCACCAGGTCTGCCAACTCTAGTTCTCTATTAGGCTACATTATGCCAGGTATACAGTATTTCGAACTAATTCGAAATTTCGATATTACCAACTTAATTTCGTCATTATTCGAGATAGATCCATATAGATTAATCATTGGCATGAATCTTAAAATTCAAGAAAAGTAGGCTCTTTAGTTCGTCACGGAACTTCTTGTTTAATATTATTTTTAATCCGGATAAACCGGAGATAAGCATTAATGAGGCTGGATAAACGAGGTTTTTCTGTGCCTATTATTTTCGCTGTAAATGTGGATTTTAATTTGGACTTGGGGGGGGGCGGTTGGTTGGAACATGATATTAATCATCAATTCAAAATTCTGTCACGTGGATGAATGGGAAGCTAAGTTTCATTATTTCAATAACAAACTGCATTTTTACAATTGTAAATTCGAGAATTAACTGAATTAGTTATGGTTATTCAGAATAAAGATATGAACTAAGTAACGTCAGACGGATGAGCAATTTCATTGGCTCCTGTGGACTTGGTGGTTATTGCTTCAAACTGCAAATTTCTACATGTATTTTTAACATAAAATGGCGAGTTTTACTTATGGCTAATAAAATATAATCAAAGAATTCTCAATTGCGCACATAATGATGTATTCAGCTTAAAAATATCAGAAATTGGACTTGGCGGCATTTAAATGTAATGTGGCGTGCACTGATTCCAAGGTTACATCATCATCCATTCTCAGGTGTTTCACGGGTGAATCTAGGAAACATAATCTTTACATAGTATAAAAGCAAGTCCCCGATTAATGGTTGTAAGGGGGGGGGGGGGGGGGTAATCTCGAGAACCACTGGATGGATTTTGATGCGATTTTTACCATTCTGTAAAGGATTCCTCGAGGAAGGTTTCTGCAGAAAAACATTCATTTATGTCCCAAGAAAGCCGAGCAATAATGAGTTTAGTAAATTGAGTCGAAGAAAAACCACTGTCCTTGCGCCTTTTAAGCTAAAGCTTGGTGAATCGTTAAAATATCAATATACTATGAGTGTAAGGATTATTGTTCAGCGTGAAAAGTTCTACAAAAAAGTTCGCGACAGCATATCTCTATCTTTAATACACCGCTCACCAAGCTTTTTACGTTTTCATTTCTTCCAACAATCTCCATTCAGTGGAAATTTAAATTACTAGCTTCGGAGCAAGTTAACGAGATAAGCGAGCGAGCCTGTCGTCCCAACTTCGGTCAGCATCAAACTGCTGAGTAGTGTCGAGTTAAGATTTCAGAGTAGAGTATATGTGTTTCAAGTTTCGCTGTTCACCTCGCCTTTTCTGAATTGCGTCTGGGACATGCGATCCGTGCGCCTTTTAAGTGAACGTTGGGTAAACAGTTAGAGATATCGGACGACGCCGGGGACGGATTGATCGTTAAATTATAAAAAGAAAACGATCATGATCAAACTGTGGATATTAATTCTAAAATATTTGAGACGTTATATAGTCAGGAAGCTCTGATATCCTAGAATACCCATTCTAACGCAGCATCCATCAAGACCAATTTGGTTTCAGGAGAAACGTATGAACAAGGGAACCTGTACTAAGTCTTAGGCTGGTCATGGAAGGCAGAATAAGAAAATATAAACGAACGTTCATGCCATTTTCGACTAAGAAAAGGCTTTTCATTACGTTGATTGAAGTAAGTAGTTTGCCATTTTTAAAAGGATTTGAATAATGCTCAGGGAAAGGGTGCTCTACAATCTGTATAAAAACCAGACAGCAGTTATTTGAGCCTAAGGACATGAGAGGGAAACTGGTATCCAGAAAGGGAAAGCTGCAACTTACAGGGTTTGTCTTGAAAGTATTGAGACTGAGTATATTAAAAAAATGACAGAAATGATACATATGCTCGATATTCGTAGGATCTTTCTGCATCCTTACACCGCTGTCAGCGGGATTTCCTACCCTCGTACGCTTTCTGGAAGGCAGCAACCACAATGCTGTCGAACTCCCTCGACATGGTCTGTTGCAACGCTTCCACAGAGACATGACGATGTCCTTTTAGAGTGGTTTTGAGGTGGGGGAAGAGGAAAAAGTCTGCTGGGGCAATGTCGGGACTGTAGGGAGGCTGAGCCAGGGTTGCGATGTTGCGTTGGGCCAGGAACGCCAGCACGTGGAAGGCTGTGTGGCGCGGTGCATTGTCGTGATGGAGCCGCCAGGAGTTAGCGATCGCTAGGCGGACAAGGACGATGCGTTTTCTGAGCTGTTTAAGGACTTCACGTAAAAACCTTACTCGGCGGTCATTGTCCAATAAATACTTCACTCTTGCATCATTTTCATCCGTTTTGGTGCTTGAAGGTCGTCCTGAACGTGTTTCGTCTTCAACTTCCTCTCTCCCCTCCCGAAACAGCTTGTGTCAGTCAAAAACACTCGATCTGCCTATGACGTTATCACCGCAAGCCGTCTTGTTCATATCGTGAGTCTCTTTCCCGGGTTTGCCGAGCCTAACACAAAATTTGATGGCGTAGCGCTGTTCCAACAGACGAACCATGACTTAGCGTGACGAGTGCACTTGCAGAGGTTATGGAGACGAGCGATGTACACTCCACTGCAGCTGTGAACCAACTGTGTGGCTGGCTCCCAGCCTTCCTTACACACCGCTCCACCAACCCCAGGCGGAGAAGCCGCGGGCAATCTCTCCGTCTGCGCGGGAAAAATCCAGTCCAACTACTTTCAGGACAGACTCTGTATCACCCATATTTTTCAATTTGTGCATTGAACAAGCAATGGAGGAAATTAGAGAAAAAATTAAAGCAGGAGTAAAGATTCAAGAAGAAATAATTTCCACTCTGATGTTTGCTGATGACATTGTCATCTTGGTCGACACGCCAGAGGATTTGACCGAGTTTTTAAATGGTATGGACTCTGCCCTGAGGAAAGAATTCACGATGAAAATTAATAAATGTAAAACAAAAATATTGGAATGCAGCCGAAAGAAATCAGAAACCCCTATGGACATCAAATTGGCGGGAAAAAAGCTAAAGTAAGTAGGAGACTTCTGTTACTTAGGAAGAAAATAACCAGTGATGGACGAAGCAAAGTGGATAAAAAAAGTAGGTTGGCTAAAACGAGGAAAGCATGTCTCTAGAAAAGGAATCAATTGACATCGAATATAGATTTTGGTATTAGGTAGTCATTTTTGAAAGCCATTGTCTAATGCGTGGCGCTCTATGGAAGTGAAACATGGACTGTTGGTGCTGGAGAAAATAGGAGAATAGAAGCATTTGATATGTGGTGTTACAGGAGAATTATGAAGTTGAGATGGGTAGATAAAGTAACAAATGAAGCGGTATTAAAACGAGTGGGAGAGGTGAGATGTTTATAGCGACTGCAAATGAAGAGAAGAGATAGGTTGGTAGGATACTAAATAAGATAATCACAAATAGCAAACTCAGTTATGGAAGGAATGGTCGAGGACAAGAACTGTAGGGAGACGAAGGTTAGAATGTGTTAACCAGATTGCCTCGGATATAAGGCGTGGTAGCGATGTAGAGATGAAACGATTAGCTTAGAACAGGGAGACATGGAAGACTGCATTAAACCAGTCAACAGTCTGAAGACTCAAACATCAACATGAAGGGTGTAAGGCATGGTTGTCCCCTCTCACCAACACTGTTCAATGCTATTGGAGAACGGATGATGGAAGCAACACTAGAAGGTGTAAATGTTGGAACTTGGGTCAGGGTAATTCTATTTGAATTGCAGCCAATGGCCATAGCGGGGTATTTCAATTGAACGCCCGTAGTTTCCCCATCAAGTTCAATCTCAAGTAGTTCCAGGTTTTGCTACCAGAGATGCTACTTTCGCTGACACTTAGCGGCGAACGTTGGAACTTGATAGAGCGTTTCTAACCGAATATCCTGCAAATTTAGCCACACAACAATATTGTAGTGGTAGGTTATTTTATAATGCCATAAATCTATGATATGGGCACGCTGGCTTTGCTTCCCCTGAAGTACTTATAGCATGAGAAGTAAGATGGTTGGTTGGTTGGTTGCTCAGTTTAGGGGCTGCGACAACGCGGTCATGTAGCCCCGTGTACTTTGGCTGTGTGTAGAATCTGTCTGATAACCGGTGTTAATTGTGATGGCTGTATTAGTGTTGTCTCCTGCTAGTAGTAGGGATGATAGATTCGCATAGCTGTTACACTATAACTCTTCTAGTTTGTTCTCGAGAAACGATGTGCTAAAATTGATGTCTTGCTATCGATTTTAATGTTATTTGTGTATCTGTTTTTTTAATTCAAGTAAGGACTGCAACTTTGAATTTTTCAAATAGTTCCTACTTTTGCCGCCAAACGTCACCGTCAACGACTACTAGGCCTAGTTCAGAACTTAGCTACTAGACGTCAGTGCAGTCGACACTTGGCAACGAACGTAGAAACCTAAGAGCGTTGTTTACATTCCTAACCTATACAATTTAGCTTCACGCAGGTGTAATTAGTGGAAGGTTCTTTAACATGGGACCGCCGGCTTTACTTCCCCTCCTAAGGAAGGCATACTGAGGGATTTTTAACGCTCTTAAAAATCCGACGGCTTCGGCCGGGTTTGAACCCACTATCTTGGGCATAGAAGCTCAGCATGCTACCAACTACGCCACCGAAGCCGCTGAGAAGTAAGATGAAACATAAATACGTGTAACTCGACTTACTTGTCGATCCATCAACCTCATCGTCACTACGTTCACTGCTATCACTGTGATTTTCGCTCGTATTATTATCGTCAACAGACTCGTCTGAACTGATTATCGCACTGGTCAGAGTTCAGAGTGTGCCTTGCTAACACTTGACAATACACGCGGTAACTGAGTGTTATAAAACCTCACTTTCTCTACCGAAAGCATTATCGAGACAACAATATACCTATCTGCATTTCGATCAACAAATACCTTAATTTGTAAATACCACGTATTATTTCGATTAATGAACGGCGGAGGGAGAAAATTACACAAGAATGAAGCACTAAGGGGACTGATGAGCGAGTTTTGAAAATCTGAAACTACTCGACGGATCATTTAACCACAGATAGATATGCCTATAGTTAGGGCCCATTCTAAATTTTGACTTGATTGCTCAAGTGGTTTTTGAAATAATAATAATTTCAAAAACATAGGGTCACAAAAAATGTTCCTTGCGATGGAGTTTTCACTTATTTTCCTCCGTACTTGGTAAACAGTTCCTAAATACATACACAATTAGAAATTGCTCTGGAATTTGATGTGCCTTTTATATGAGAGTCAGGAGAGATAATCAAAATATTTCAGTTAAACCCAAAAAATTGAAATTATATATATTTGAAAGCCCAAATAATGCAGTTATTTTTACTGACATAAAATTCCAGAGCAAATTATAATTTGCACACATATTTAAATATGCAAACCAACTTTGAACCAAATATCTTGAAAACTGCAATACAAGGAGCATTTTGTATCATAATACATGTAAGAACAAGAAGTTCCGTGACGAACTTAAGAGCCTACTTTTCTTAAAATTTAAGACTCATATCAATGATTAATCTATATGGATCTATCTAGAATAATGACGTAATTAAGTTGGTAATATCGAAATTTCTAATTATTTCACAATACTGTATACTTGGCATAATGTAGCCTAATAGAGCACTTAAGTTGGCAGCCCTGGTGACTGAATATATTCTTAATTCCATCTCTTATGGTACAGAATACAACATTTGGTTGAAGTCCAATGGATAGCATGGACGTTATATGCAGTTAAACAATGGATCTAACAGCGCGCGTAAAATCATATCGGCAACAATGTCATGCATGTATTGGTCAGAAATAATCTGAAATAATAAGATCTATTGTTGTGCCAATTTTGAATGAAATCCATTAGTTAGTATATAAGTTACATGCATTTTAAAATTACCGACAGCAGTGGCTATGCTCGCTAAAGCGCGGCATTAGGTCATGGGGCCAAGCTCTCTGCTGACTCGGTAGACGCGTGGGTTCGAGCCCCACCGTCGGCCGTCCTTGAAATGGTTTTCCGTGGTTTCCCATTTTCAACACCAGGCAAATGCTGGGACGGTACCTTCTGACAGGCCACGGCCGCTTCCTTCCACATCCTTGCCCAGTTTCATTCATCTTCATCCATTCCATCTCTCATCCCGACGCGCAGGTCGCCCACGGGCGTCGACTTGAAAGACCTGCACTCGGCCTCTCAGGAGGCTACACGAAAAAAAAAAAAAAAAAAAAAAAAAAAAAAAAATTAAAATTGGACCTATCAGCAGCCTTAGAATCAATTTGGCAACACTGACGTATATTAGTTACTCCAAATTAATCAAGAATGCCAGGTACTATACGTGTGCAAAGTTTAGAGCTATTGGCTTGCATACTTTCTGATATATTGATATTTGGGTAACAAAAATAGAGACAGTATTTATTAACAGTTGGCAGCCCTGGTTACTCTTAAGAATCGGCATAGTCATATCTGTTATGGTACACATAGCAAACACGAAATTTGGTTGAAATACAAATGATGGTATAGAAGTTACATGTATTTAAATTTGGACCTCTCAGCAGGCTTAGAATCATGTTGGTAGCACTGACGTATATAAGATACTCCAAATTAATATAGAATGTCAGGTACTATAAGTGTGCATAGTTTAAAGCTGTCGGCTTGCATACTTTGTGATATATGGGTATTTGGATAAAATAAATTGAGAGCATTTATTAACAGTTGGCAGCCCTGGTGGCTCTTAAGAATACGCTCAGTCATATCTGTTTATGTACACATAGCACATACGAAATTTGGTTAAAATCCAATTGATAGTGTAGAAGTTATATGTATTTAAAATGTGGACCTATCAGCAGGCTTATAATCATTTTGGCAACACTGCCATGTATGGCCTCCTGGAAATTAAACTGCAATATTATTATCTATACGTGTGCCAATTTTGAAATAGCTCCGATTCATACCTTCCAAGATATCCAACATGGTGCTCAAATTTCAATCGCGATTTTTCAGCAGTTGGTAGCACTGACATCATTTTCAAATATGGCCGTGAGATATTCAGGTATAGATCTTTACTCTTACCAAATTTTGTTTCGATTGCTGCAGCCGTTTAGGAGTTGATAGGGGGTACACACACACAGCCAGACAGACAGACAGACACACATTTATCCGATCTCATAAGTCTACTTTTTCCTCATTTTTGCAAAATATGAAAAGTAGGCTAAAAATTACTTCATGAGAAAACAGCAAATAAATTTGGGTGGATAGTTACTTGCATCAGAACTGTCCTGCACCGTATATACAACCCTCAGACCTCTTCTTTTACCTTATTTCTATTACTATAGAGTTTGATTTACATTCTCCACACAATAAACATTGAATCAGCTCTTTCCAAAGACTGTTATGTACAATAATGTACTGAGACTGATGGAGCTAATGTCAACAAAGATCATAGTGCAGAGGTGGGACGTAACTATGGTAATCAAATGAGCAAGTCATTTATTTACGTCTTATTTCTTCTATTTACTTCATTACTGATAACAAAGTTGAATTTCAGGGCATGAAGAAGAATAAAACTCGAAATTAGAAGGAAATTATTTCAATATATTTTGACAGAACTTATTTCATTCCCGTGTATAAAGTTATAACTTGACTACCATAGTAAACTATGCGAATTTTCTGTTCCTAGGTGTTATAAGACACTTGCCTGACCATTTCCGCAAGTGTATTTTGTGGTAACTTGTTAGCAATGACATGAAAAAAAAAAAGATCCGAAGGGTTTCAGCCCATTTGACATGTGGGTGTGTCGCGCTGAGGTATTTAATAATGGCGCGCAACAATCTTTGAATCACCGCCAGTGCTTTAAAAATGGCGCCATGGGAAAAATTTCGTTATTCCTTATTTCACAAAAGGTTTGGGCCTCAAATTTGGGCAAAATCCAAAATTCATTATTTTGGCCAAATTTCATGAAATCTCACTCGTCAGTCCCCTTTACGTAGATGGTCGCCCGCACACCAACACAAAACTACGTAAATTAACGTAGCCCGTAAACAATGTGTAAAGATAAACACCTGGAAGACAAAATTCAAGGCCGTATTACAATCATCAAAATGAATTCACTTGAATATCCATAATGTCAAGATAAAAACATTTACCCGTCTCGACCAGAAAATAACAGAAGAAGGAAGGTGTATGACAGAAATAACGAGCGCGAACAAAGATCGCTTTTATGCAGAGTAAGTTAGTATGTAGCAACAAACTAACTTTATCTACCCCTCTTCATATAAGGATCCTGCGTACATATATTTGAACTGTGCTATTGTACTCCTCAGAAACATGGACAATAATCAAGTTTCTCGAAGCCTTCTAAATGTGGTGTTACCGCAAGCATCTTAAGGTTTCGTGGATGGATAGGGTGGCTCATACTGAGATACTTCACTGATAGAGGTGATTCAAAAAGGGCGCCTTTCTTGATGGGGTCACACCTTACGTTACTCTCAGCTGACGTCACTTGTTATAGAAGTGTACTCTATAACGTATTATTACTAACTAGTGGGCCCATGCGAGCTTTCGCAACGTGAATGCAGGTTTATGGGGTAGTAGGGAAGAATGTGGGAGAACGAAGTTTTAAATATTGGAGAAATGTATGTATTGTTGTAAAACGGCATACGTACATGAGAAGAACACAAAGAATTATGTAGAACAGTTGTTGTACTTGTCACAGCACCTCTTATTCGATGTTACAACGAATTCATCGGTTATTGTTTGCTCGGGAGTTTCTTCTTCAGTAATTTTTACATTTGCAAAGGATTGAATCCTAGAGAAAGTCTTGGCGAGACCACACCGGAGCCATCTGCTGAGAGACTCCTCGGCTAGCAGTACGTCGCGCTCCCACCAGATGGCTGCCACCGCCTCGCTGCCCTGCGCTCTAGTCGCAGGCTTGCCTAGCAGTACACCGCGCTCCCGCCAGATGACTGCCGTGGCTGCGCTTCCCTGCGCTCTAGCGGCAGGTTCGCCAGGTTACGGTGCTCCCATTGTAAATGAACATTTATAAGGTATTTATTTAATTGTGAGGCACTTAAAGAGGAAGTGAGTGTGATTCGGGCACACATGGGGTTATGTGGAACCTGTCGGTACCCCATATGTGTAGGTTGGTGTTAACAGGACCTTATTTTAGGTACAAAACCGGAATGGGACCTTAGCAGAATAATAAAGGGAGGATAATAATTCATTCATTCAATTTCGCTAATCGGCCAACTAGGGACCAAGATAAGCCTAATTTTACATTCTGGCATTCGTTAATTTTCCGCTTGATCCACATTGTCTTCATGAGCTCACTGTGTTTAGCATGTCGTTCCTCTGTCCATTTCACACCAGTTGTCCGTTTTTCGTCCTGGAAAGTCGCCAACGTCTTGATGGCTGCTCTATAAATATTTCGGTCTTGTGCATCTTCTGCTCGTATCCCCATTTCTTTAAGATCTTTATGGACGTTAGCGTACCATGGCATTGTCGTTTTTGGTTTTGAGCCAAAGATACTGAAAATACGTTTCGTCCATCGGGAGTCGATCACCCGTCGCATATGACCGTAGAAACAAACTTTGCGTTTTCGCATTGTCTGTGATCTTTTCTATCTTTGAGTGTATTTCTTGCCTGGATTTTCTGATGTAGATGCCATTTTTGTTGTCCGGGTCAAGTATGATGTGTAGGATCTTTCTTTCTTTCTTTCTTTCTTTCTTTCTTTCATTCTTTCTTGACTCTTTAACTTCGCGAGCAAACATTTCTAGGATAGGTTAAGGCATTCAGATGCATATAGCGGTACTGGTTTGTTGACAGTGCTGTAGTGCTAATTTTTTGTGTTCATAGAAAACCACTTTTTGTTATATATGTTGCAAGTGGTTTGGAAAGCGACTTCCATCTTCTTGATTCTTCCTTCTATGGCTTCCTTGTCAAGGCCATTTTGCTGGATCTATTCCCCACTAATAATACTATTAATATTGTACAGATTCATAAATTCCTCGTTGTACAATTGTACAATGACTGAAAATACGAACTAAAGTCAAGCCCTTTCAGAGTTCATTCCTCATTTAGGAATTGTCACTGTGTATGGACGGTGTCCATGTTCACCGACATTTGGATCTGTCCCAGCTTGTGAGCCTGTAGTTGGTCCACCAGTCTCGAAGTTACAATTCCAGTTGCAGACCGAATGAGAGGCTGGATGTACACCTGTTTTAGCTTCCACAGTTATTTTACTTCAATGGTCAGTTCGGAGTATTTGTTGACCTTTTGAGCATAGGCTGTTTGAAGGTTGTGGTTGAGTGGTACGGATATATCGAATATCACGCCTTCTTTCTTCTGTCGATCAAGGAGGAGAATATCAGGTCAGTTGGCTTTGATGGTTTTATCAGTTTTATCTGTCCCAGTATAATACAGTATATGGGTTCCATTGTCGGAAACATATTTTTCTTCGTAGAGCAGACGCAAGAAAAGCTTGCCGAAACTCAGTGTTGCACAGAGACCAATATCAATCGGCGTATGTTAATGCTCATTGCGGGGCTCCTGTGTGTCCCCCGAATGCTGATTACCGGGCTCATTGCACACTCCATTCATCAACAACGCGGCTCGGTCCGAGACACGGTCTACAGCTGTAAACCAAGCGTAAACCCAGTCACAGTTCAGCCTGCCAAGCCTGTGCAGACGATCCGTTCAGAACTGTTCCTAGCGAGCTACTGTCGCGAAGTGGGAGGGGCCTTGTATGTCATTACCGAGCACACCCGAACATGGCCGAAGATCTGCGCAGCATTCTTCGGCAAGCTTTTCGTGCGTCTCCTCTACTTGTAATACGGAAGTGGGGAGTCATCTAGTCCTACAGTTTTAGCCATCTCCATATGCACGATCTTAGCAACATTATTGTGGCGTTCAGTGTAGTCCATATTTGCCAAGGTCGGACATCCACCGATAATATGACCAAAGGCTTCACCCTGCTTGCCATATTTACAACACTTATCCTCCAATTCTATTCTATTTCTTTCTTCGTTTTTCCCATTTATAGTGCGCGTTTGAACTTGTTGACATGGGTCGATGGTGTTTTCCTCTTCTTCTCCTCTCAAAATCTCCTCATGAACTCGCTATGCCCCTTCTTACGGTCTTCCATCCATTTTTTTCCAGTGGTCTTTGTAGCTTTTTCTGTGAAAAAGTGATTTCTAACTTAAGTTTCAAATGCCTTGCGATTCATGACGATATATTCTGTGATAATTATTTCCATTAATTCCTCCTCAAAATCTATTATTATTATTATTATGATTATTATTATTATTCTTTCTCCGTGAGGGTCTTCTGAGGACCACGAACCAATTTCAATGTTTAGCCCTTTGTTGTTCTTTCTCGAGTGCTCTTTCATGTTATTATCATAAGGTGCGTTCAAAAAGTAACGAGCCAGAGGCATAATTACAGAAACCAGTACCTGTGTGTTAGAAGTATTGGCCCTGGCTGTTGAGGCACTTGTCCCACTGTGACACGAGGCGGTGAATGGCTGTGTCATAAAATACCCTGAGCTGAGATGTGAACCAGTTCCACACGTACAGCTGGACGTCGGCGTCCGAGGTGAATCGTTGGCCCCGCAGAGCCCTTTTAGGGGACCAAACATGGCGTAATCACAGGGAGAGAGGTCTTGACTGTATGGAGGGCGGCCGAGTACCTCCCATTTGAATTTCTGCAGGAGTGTCGCGACTTTGTTGGCCGTATGAGGTCGTGCATTGTCGTGGAGCGACCACGGCGGCTATGGCGTTCACTGTCACTTGGCGGTCCTGGGTAATGAGTGCATCAACCAGCTGG
The DNA here is from genome assembly GCA_946902985.2 of Meconema thalassinum. NCBI lineage: Eukaryota > Metazoa > Arthropoda > Insecta > Orthoptera > Tettigoniidae > Meconema > Meconema thalassinum. The sequence goes on along the minus strand of OX336397.1, from coordinate 102,357,712 downwards.
ACGTTGTCATTGGTAATGCTGGGGGGTTCCCCAGACCAGGCATCATCAGCTAACGACACCCGTCCTTCCCTGAAGCGCTTGTGCCACGCCTTGACCCTTGCAAGGGGCATGTAGTGTTCGCCGTACACTTGTGACATTCGGCGATGAATGTCAGTTCCCCCTACTCCTTCCTTTGTCAGAAACCGAACAACACCTCTTTGCTCTTCGGTTGACGCCTCCGTGTCACTGTTTGCAATGTGACTGGCAGCGTTGGACGATTGATGCATGCTGCTGCTCACTTTGTATCGTCACGTGACGTGCACGCGTGCCCTCTAGCGACGAGCTGTGACCTCCCACGCTCTGGTCGGAACCACACCTCGTTACACACCCCATGATTAGCCGATGTAGTCACCGGTTTGCGCATTCCAGCCTCTGGCTCGTTACTTTTTAAATGCACCTTATATTATTAGTATTACTATTCATATGTTTACCATGTCAATCGGTACAATTTACCATTTCTTCGGCATTTGTTGCAAGGTGGAGTGGAGTTCTCTGTATCGGTAGGTTGAGGAAGGAACGTACTATGTATCAGGTCTCTAAAATAATTACTTTGTGTGCAGATTATGGTGGAGCCCCAGTTTATTGATGTTGGCCTTCAGCGACTTCTGTATGATCTCAGTGGAAGAGATTATGATACGCAATACAGTGATAAATTCCTATCGCCACAGCTGACGGATCTCTTTAGCCAGAGGCATATATTTCATCACTTTCTCAGCATTAATGTATCGGATATTATGCAAGTTAGGGACTGTGATGTCTTCAGCACTTTATCAATGAGAATAATGTGTGGCATGTTTGCTGATCTATCTATGATCAGTGACCTGTCCCAGAGTATGTTTGCTGATATAGGTCTCTCTATGATCACTGTCCTGTCCCAGAGTAACTTGTGTGTATTGTTCTCCAGAATAGCATCAGGAATGTATTGATAGTAAGGCAGAACATTATTACTTCAGGAGGGCTTGTTTGCCAGGTTAAGGTGGATTATCTTGGCTACTTGGTCATGCCTCTTCAAAAGGTACGTAGATGAAATTGAACAGCCGGAGCTGAAATGTATTGAGTCCGTTTTCACTACTCCTCAGGAGATGGTTGAAACGTCATTCACAGAACAGAACTTAACAAACACACTATATTAGACATCTAGGTATTGTGAAGCAATTATTCAGTTTATATTTGTGTTAGTGGGATATCAATTTTAATTTAAGAAACATATTTTTCAAATCAATTTTGAAAACGTGACTTAATGGCTTTCAGCTCCGTGGTCAGTTTAGTGCGGCATAAAGCCACCCAGAATGAATATTCCACATGATATTTTATTTTAAAATGGATCTGTAACATAAAAACAACCTAATCCCTGTACAAATGTAATTTACAATAGCACTGTAACACGCGGGAATCTTGCAGTGCAGCCAACATTAAGTATGGCATTCGGCGCTGAAAGGGAGCAAGTTATTGACTTAATGCTTTTCTCCTCTGATCGCACTACATGTAACAAAGGTTTTTGGCTTAAACAGAAGGCTGACTTAATTATTTCCTATGCCGTTCCAATGCCCTTGGGCCAATACTTCAAAATACTATTTCATTAAAAATAAACCATTTTTAGCCTATTTTCAATTTTGAAAAAATAGGCTTATGAGATCACCTTTTGTCCGTGTGTCTGTGTGTGCGTGTGTGTGTGGGTGTGTCCCTAATAACTTCTATACGGCTGGAGCGATTTCAAGGAAACTTTGTAAGTTCATAGTACTACTCCGGACGACCCCGACCGTGCCCTTCAAATTTTGTTACGACTCACCAAAACAACATGGCGGCTGTGCGAAATATTTCACCAGCATTCAATATCTCCGAAACTATTCCCGATATCACACTGGAATTTTTACGGTGATAAAGGGAACTACTAGAAGTTCACCTATGTGACTATTGAGAAACTGGTAACTACAAAACCAACATGGCGGCCACGCGAATTTGTGACTTTTAAATAGACGTTTCTCGCGATTTAAACAACCAAGGACAATAAAAATTGGTACTGTGTATGTTTATACACATTGTAATGCACCAACATCAAACTTCGTTCAATTGTTTATATAACCACAAGATGGCGGAAGTGCGAAATATTTCACCGGCATTCTATATCTCTGAAACTATTAGCGGTATCACCCTGAAACTTTGTACGTAGATAAAGGGCACTACTGGAAGTTCATCTATAAGACTTTTATAAAAACCAGTTAACTACAAAATGAACATGGCGACCAAGCGAATTAAACATTTTAATATACCTTTCTCGCGATTTAATGTTCCAAACGCAATGTAATCAGGTACAGGAAATGTTTATACACATTGTAATGCACTGATATCCAATTTAGTTGAATTGTTTGCATAACCTCAAAATGGCGGCTGTGCGAATTTTACAATTAAGTTTTTATTTCTTCTGTCGTAATCATGTGATCGAAGTGAAAGTTTGAATAATGAAACTAGGCAATACATTTTCCTTCAATGGTACATGACTCTATGGCCTATATATTTAACAATCCTACATGGCGACCATCCGATATATTTAGACGGCTCTGAATATCTGCGAATCTATTATATCAATCAAACTGAATTTCTTAATATTCATAGGGGCTATGAACATAAGTTCACCTATAGGACTTTAAATAACCTGGTGATCACAAATCCAACATGGCGGCGACGCGAAATATAAATATTCACATGGACGTTTCTCGCAATTTAGCCATCCTAGTGCAGTGAAACTTGGTACAGTAAATCCTTATACGAATGTTAATCCACTGGCATCTAATTTATTTCAATTGTTTCCATAACCACAAGATGGCAGCTGTGCGAAATTTTAAAATCTCGTTGTTACTTCTTGTGTCCTAATCATGCGATTGAAATTTGAATGCTACACGTACACAATAATCTTCCTTTAACAGTACAATACTCTAGGGCCTACATATATAAAATCCAACATGGCGACCTTCCGAAATACGTATATTGTCATATATCCTACTTATGTTAATTGCCTCTATCTACATACAACATTTCAGTTTGATAGCTGTAATAGATTCGTAGATATTGAGAACCGACTAGATATTTCGGATGGTCGCCATGTTCGATTTTATATATGTAGGTCTTAGAGTTATGTACTGTTAAATGAAGATTATTGTGTACATGTAGCATTCAAACTTCAATCGCATGAATAGGACACAAGAAGTAACAAGGAGATTTTAAAATTTCGCACAGCTGCCATCTTGTGATTATGGAAACAATTGGAATACATTAGATGCCAGTGGATTAACATTCATTTATGGACTTACTGTACCAAGTTTCACTGCACTCGGATGGTTAAATTGCGAGAAACGTCCATGTGAATATTTATACTTCGCGTCGCCGCCATGTTGGATTTCTGATCACCAGGCCCTATAGGTGAATTAAAGTTCATAGCCCCTATGAACATAAAAATATCAGTTTGATTGCTATAATAGATTCGTAGATATTTAGAGCCGTCTAAATATTTCGGATGGTCGCCATGTTGGATTGCTAAATGTATAGGCCATAGAGTCATGTACCATTAAAGGAAAATGATTGCGTAGGTACATTATTCAAACTTTCACTTCGATCGCATGATTACGACACAAGAAATAAAAACTTCATTTTAAAATTCGCAGAGCCGCCATCTTGAGGTTATGTAAACAATTGAACTAAATTAGATACCAGTGCATTACACTGTGTATAAACATTTCCTGTACCAGGTTTCATTGCGTTTGGAACATTAAATCGCGAGGAAGTTCTATTTAAAATTTTCAAATTCGCTTGTCCGCCATGTTCGTTTCGTAGTTAACCGATTTTTGAAAGTCTTATAGATGAACTTTTGGATGTGCCGTGTATCTCCGTACAAAATTTCAGGATGATACTGCTAATAGTTTCGAAGATATTGAATGTCAGTGAAATATTTCGCACATCCGCCATCTTGTGGTTATATAAACAATTGAACCAAGTTAGATGTCGGTGCATTACAATGTGTATAAGCATATACCGTACCAAGTTTTATTGCGTTTGGTGGGTTAAATCGCGAGAAACGTCTGTTTAAAAGTCGCAACTTCCTTTGGCCACCATGTTGGTTTTGTAGTTACCAGTTTTTCAAAATTCACATAGATGAACTTCTAGTAGTTCCGTTTATCACCGTAGAAATTTCCAGGGTGATATCAGGAATAGTTTCGGAGATATTGAATGCTGGTGAAATATATCGCACAACCGCCATGTTGGATTGGTGGGACGTAACAAAATTTGAAGGGCACCGTCGGAGTCGTCCGAAATAGTGCTATGAACTTACCGAGTTTCATTGAAATCGCTCCAGCTGCTTAGATGTTATTAGGGACACACACACACACACCTCACACACACACGCACACACACACGGACAAAAGGTGATATCATAAGCCTATTTTTTCAAGATTGAAAATAGGCTAAAAATGATTATTATTATTAGCGGCCACGAGTATCAGTGTTGGACTCCTCTCTACTACGAGTCTGACATAGCTGCTTGAAGAGGATTACGTTTTCTACTACATTTGAATGTGAGCTATTTTATATGTGTGTGTATGTGCGCTGTGATGGAAATAAAAATGTAAAAGAGAGTTCGTGTTTCTCCCGTAAGAGAGATCTCTCAGCTGTCAAAATAAATATACTAGGCTGCTTTACGTTAGCTTATTTACATTTAACGTCATTCCAGATCTGTTTATTTTACGACAGCTAGCAATTCTCCCACGCGTCTTAAGTGTGTATATTTTCAATTCAATTCAGAAGAGAGCAGTTGCTTATATATTCTCATGAAATTAAACATCTCAGTGAGTCGTGATCTTACTTTATAAGTCACTGGTTTCGACACAGGAAACCGTCTTACTTATTCTTTGATAGACCAACCAAAATGACTATAACACATTATTGTGTTGCAAACCATTTTTCAGTAAACTGAATTTATGTTATACAAATTATTCATGTTTCTTGGGCTAACGCCGTGCGAAATTAAATTAGATACCAGACTTTTCAAAGGAACCTTGCCTCCTTTTACAATGGAATCAAACAATGTGGCCAAAGAAAGTATATCAATGAGATTACAAAAAAAATTCTAAAAATTAGATAAATTCCTCTGTTCGTTACCAGAGAGCAGCTGCCAGAAATTACTGCATGGACCATGGTAGAACGGCGGACAGAGTAGTAAGTAAGGAGAAGGTAAAGGGGTGGGGTGAAAATTTAGAGACTCCTCGAAGAATGAGGATGTCCAAATAAGGAGAAAGGGGTGAGGGGGACGGGGAGGGTTAGACGGATATAAGGAAACATAATCAAAAGGGAAGTGTATCTGAACGATACCTAACGTCATCAGGCAACGGCGAAAAAAAACAGATGGAAACTCCTCCAGTGACGAACAAAGGAGATCAAATCCAGGCTCTGTAGCCATAGAGGAATACGTACAATTTGAAATAAGTGAAGAACAGAGAGACTGAGAGGAACTATCTTCCTAGATCCTTAATAACTGGTAGCCAAGTGTCACTTAGCTGATATCCAGTGTCTCTGTTAAAGTTATTGTTTTTTTTTACGAATTTCAACTGCCTCCCTTATAATTCTAGACCAGGGCAAGCGCCTGAGCATCCTTGAAACATTCATCGTGCCCTGAAGACAGGTCATATTCAGCTATAGCTGATTTGTCAGGTTGGTTTAGACGGATGTTCCTTTGATGCTCTTTGATGCGAGTTGCAATGGACCGTTTTGTTTGTCCAATGTAGACTTTTCCGCAAGTACAAGGGACATCATACACCCCAGGTTGTAGTATAGGGGACAATTTATCTTTGTTTAATGCTAAACGTTGACCAATTTCCTTCATAGTGCGAAAACTGTTTTTTAGCCTAATTTTCACATTTTGCAAAAATGAGGAAAAAGTAGACTTATGAGATCGATCCGGGAAAATGTGTGTCTGTCTGTCTGCCTGTCTGTCATTCTGTCTGGCTGGCTGTGTGTGTGTCCCCCACTATCAACTCCTAAACGGCTTCAGAAATCGAAACCAAATTTAGTATGAGTAAAGATGTATACCGGAATATCTCACGTCCATATTTGAAAATGATATCAGTGCTACCAATTGCTGAAAAAACGCAATAGAAATTTTAGCTCCATTTTGGATATCTTGGAAGGTATGCTTGGGAGCTATTCTAAAATTGGCACACATGTTGATAAGACTATTTCAGTATAATTTCCAGGAGGCCATACATGACAGTGTTGCCAAAATAATTTTAAGCCTTCTGATAGGTCCAATTTTTAAATGCCTATAACTTCTACACTATCAATTGGATTTCAACAAAATTTTGTATGTAATATGTGTACATAAACAGATATGACTGAGCGTATTCTTAAGAGCCACCAGGGCTGCCAACTGATAAAAATTGCTCTCTCTATTCTTTTATCCAAATACGGTGCCAATATATCAGAAAGTATGCAAGCCGACAGCTTTAAACTATGCACACGTATAGTACCTGACATTTTAGATTAATTTTGGAGAAACTTACGGTATATATTTCAGTTCTACCAACATGATTCTAAGCCTGCTAATAGGGCCAATTTTTAATACATGCAACTTCTATACTATCAGTTGGATTTCAACCAAATTTCGTATGTGCTATGTGTAACATAACAGAATGATACTACTATAAGTATTCTTAAGAGCAATCAGGGCTGACAACTGTTAATAAATGCTGTCTATATTTTTTTACCCTAACATTCTAAATAGGTTCATATACTGTAGATTAATCATTGTTATGAATCTTAATTTTAAGAAAAGAAGGCTCTTTAGTTCGTCACGGAACATCTTGTTTTATCTTGTGCTTGAAAAAGGAGGCAACGTTCCTTTGAAACGTCTGGTATCTAATTTAATTTCACACGGCATTAGCCCAAAAAACATGAATTTTTTGTATAATAATCCGGGCCGTGAAAACCTTAATCTACAAATTGAATTTATGTTTTTCTGTCGGTCAACACTATTGTCCCCAATTCGGTGGCTGTGCTGAAAACCAGACATCGGCAAATTCTTTAGCGGCAGCGCCAGATGCAAAACAAAATAATCTAGGCTGGCCGAAAAAAGGACAACACATGTTTATAGATAAATTATATTTTTTAATGTGCAACATATTTCCACTCGGTTGCTGGATAAGTTTGTGGGAGTGATTTTGGAAAAGGGGCGGAAATGGAACGGAAACAATGAGCGTGCGTGGTGGCGGAGATTGGTACCACGACGTACTGTCGGCCATGTGGCTATGTGGAATGTATACCGCATACGGTTTTCTTCAAGGTTTGGAGGTCCCATTAAATATATTCCTGCAATAAATCATCCTCAAATTGTCGTTCTTTGGTGTGAAAATATTCATTATATCATAGTTGCTGAAAACAATTATGATTTATTAAATCTTCATACTTTTGCTGTATTCTTAATTAATGTAAGCATTCGAGGTACTGTCGGCCAAAATACAGCCCTATGTGAAATGTATATTGCATACGGCTTACTTCACGGTTTGGAGGCCCCATTAAAGATATTCCTACAATAAATTATCTTCGAGTTGTCGTTCTTTGGTGTGAAAATATTCATTATATCATATTTGCTGACAACAATTATGATTTATTAAATCTTCATACTTTTGCTGCGGAATGTATATCGTATACGGTTTACTTCAAGGTTTGGGGCCCCATTAAAATATTCCTACAATAAATCATTGGTACCACGGAGTACCTCGTGCATGCGCAGCGGTCAGGATTTGGCACTGGAGTTTTACAAGTAGTTATTTCAATGACCAACACAGTTCACTGTTAACAAGGGATTTGCGCTCCCTGCAGACACATAATAGGATAACATGTTAGACATCATATGCGACAACTGTATGGCTCGTATTCTTTTTTAATTTCTGAATTTTAAATCAAAGAAAATGGTAGAAAACGTAGAAGAAGAGAACACAGCTTCATTATATTTTAGAAGAGGAAGTAGTATGAGACAAGTGAAACTGTGACTGTGCTTCTAAACGTTTTTCATAATCTGGTTGAAACTGGGATGAGCTGATTCTTAATAGCGCAGCCAAATGGTGGTCTGTCAATCTATTTCTGACGCTATTTTTGCGAAGCTTCATTATAGAAAACACCTGTTCACAGAGATAGTAAGATGCGAACATGGCAGTTATCTTTTGTGCATGAGATTTCAAGTTTAGGGGCCTTGATTTTGGTAGAGCCTTGTAGAAATCAATTTTCGAAACGCTGAGGAATAGTTGCTTTAATTTGTTGTTACATTGTAACTCAATTAGTTCTACCTGCAACTCTGATTTTGCTGTTTCACAGTCAACATTAAATGGCATTCTGAAAACGTCCAAGTCCAGTATAATAACTTTGAAGTTCTGAAATCTTCATTCAAATTCATCGTGGAGACTTTTCGCACAAAGAGATATTACACAAAACGCATAAACACAATGAGATTGAAATAGTTTTTCACTTTTAGGTACACAGATCAGGAAACTATGTCGCGGGACGGATTAGACTAGCTCAAAGGCCGTAATGGCCCACGGGCCGTACTTTGCTCATGACTGCGATGAATCTATAAAAATTGAATGAGATCAATAAGTTCATATGGGTGACTAATTTTGATCGTCAAGTGATCATCATCATATCCGTTACACGCACGCTATTAAATCTACGTCTACGTTTCCATAAAGAGAAAATGGAAGGCGTAATATTGGAAAAACATTACCTTACCGGTGGGGATCCCACAGGGTAGCGTGCTTGGACCCTTGCTATTTTTGGAGTTCATAAATGACAAACAAAATGGGATTCGCAGTCACTGTCGATTGTTTGCGGATGATTGTGTAATATACCGAATGATGCATGGCTCACAAGGCAACGCAGTACTACAAAATGACCCAAACCAGATCATTAAGTGGGCGATAGAAAATAAAATGAAAATAAATACAAAGAAATGTATTCTAGTCCCATAAAATAGGGAAAGAGCAGAGGAAACATTTTCAAAATAACATTGGCTCAGAAATAACATTCGTGAAAATATTTGGGTATTCACGTGAGGAATGATTTGAAATGGACTAATCATATATGATGTGTAATTTCTAAAGTTTAGAAATGTCTGCACTTTGGAATGAGGCTATTAAAAGGAAGTAGTACTGCAGCTGAAGAATTAGGATATTTGTCACTTGTAAGACCTATTCTGGAATACGCCTCGGCTGTTTGGAACCCATATCAATGAATTGGAAATGGTACAAAGAAAGGCCGCTAGATTTGTGCTCAGTGACTTAAATCCCAGGAGCAGTGTGACCCGAATGATAAATAAACTTGGATGGGAATCACTTGAGTCTAGGTGGTTGAAATCTACACCTTGCGCTATGTACAATACGTACACAAATCAACCAGCATGGGGTGAGCTTAGCAAATGTATGGGAAAGCCTACTTATATGAGTCGGAGAGATCTACCTTTGAAAGTTAAGGGCCGATTACAGCGGACAAAATATGATAAATATTCTTTCGTAAATTCGTAAACCGTATCATTAACTGAAACTTCCACCTGCCGCAGTCTTAGAGACTTTCCCCAAGAATATAGGTGTGTTTCAAAAGACTGACACTTTGTGTAAATGGTCCAATTTAATTAAGTATAATTATTTACTTGTATGTAGGCTATATCTATTGAGGGTCAACACATGGTTTATAATTTTCACTAGTCTGGATCTAGCTGAAGGATATGGGGATGGGTTTATTCATAACTCTACGATCGTTCTTATTATTGAGACCAGGAATGTCGCACTGCAGGCCACCTTCTGGGCCTAATGACCCCTACAGCTGCTTGCTCTTTCTCACTCCACAATGAAGGGAATCATTAGTGGGAGTCATCAATAAGTCGCGCACAACACTTCTCGTTAGCGATGCACACTCACACCAGATGATCGCCTTTTCCAATAGCATAACTCTGTCTGCATTCATCCAATATTCCCGTAATGTTAAACCTACTCGCGAGATTGTCATTCACCATCCTTGGGACAAACGTTATATCTAGGAACCGGTTTTTTTTGCCTACTTATCACATTTTTTTAAAATGAGGAAAAAGTAGACTTATGAGATAGATCCTGTCAAATGTCTGTCTGTCTATCTATCTATCTGTGTGTGTGCCGCCCCCTATTAACTCCTAAACGGCTCCAGCTATTGAAACCAAATTTGGTATGAGTAAAGACGTATGCTTGTATATCTCACGGCCATATTTGAAAATGGCGTCAGTGCTACCAACTGCTGAAAAATCATAATTGGAAATTGAGGTCTACTCTATGTTGGATAACTCGGTAGATATGCATGGGAATTGTTGTAAAATTGACACACATATAGATAATATTACATCAGACTAATTTACAGCAGTCAGTATATGACAGTGTTGCATACATGATTCTATGCCTGCTGATAGGTCCAATCATTAAATGCATGTTACTTCCATACTATCTATTGGATTTCAACCAAATCAGGTATGTAATTTGCACACCAGAGCAGATAAGAATATTCATTTTTATGTCAACAGGGCTGCCAGCTGTTGAAAAATGCACTCTATACATGTTTATCCTAATCTCAATATATCATAAACTATGCAGGCCAACAGTTCTAAACTTTGCATACATATAGTACCTGCAAATGCTGGTTAATTTTCAGTAACCGATATACGACAGTACTGCCAACTTAATTTTACGCGTGCTGATAGGTTTAATGTTGAATCACATGTAATGAAGTTCATTCACAATTGGCACACACATAGATCATAATATTTCAATTTAAGTTTGAGCATCACATTTATGGCAGTGTCGCCAACCTGATTTTATACATGCTAATAAATTCAATATTTAAATACTCGTAACGTCTATACTATCGATTGGACCTCGACCAAATGTTGCATATGCATTGTGGACCTTAAGAGATGGAACTAAGAACCGCCAGGTCTGCCAACTGTTGGTATATGGTCTCTCTAATTTTAAGAAAAGTAGACTCCTTTGTTCGTCATGGAACTACTTGTTGAAAACACATATGCGCAAATGCGAATGCATATTTTGTGTGTGTGTGTTTTTTTTTAATTTATTGCATATTCTGAACATAGCAGGATATTTTAGCATATATTTGAAATCTATTATGTAAAACAAAGTGTCCTAACTGACTGACTGACTGACTCATCATCGCCTAGCCAAAACTATTAAAGTTAGAAACATCAAATTTTGGGGATATGTTCGTTGTAAGTCGAAAACGCCCACTAAGGAAGGATTTTTGGATATTCTGGTTCTAATGGGGTGTTAAGGGGATACACCTGCATTTCATGGAATAACAATATCTCCGGCTTGGTTTCATTGAGGGATGTGAAACTCAGTAGATAAACTCATCATTGAAATAACAAGACATATGTCAGAAGGTTTTTCGACGTGGTGCCTATTATGAGGTGAAAGGGGTGGAAAGTGGGGGTTGAGGGATTCCTAACGGAGCGTGTATCTCTTAAACGACATAGGCGACGAGTTTGAAACTCAGCGGAAAAAATCAGCTTAAAATATAAGTAAATAAGTGTTTGACCGTTTTTTTTTCATAAATCCCATTTAAGGGGTTCATGGGGAGGGGTGAAATTCTCAAAAATAAATTAAAGAAAATGTCCTGACAGACTCACTCACTCATCATCATCCAGCCAAAATTATTGAAGTTAGAAACATGAAATTTTGGGGATAATATGTTCGTTTTATGTCGAAAACGTCCACTAAGGAAAGATTTTTGGATATTCAGGTTCTAAGGGGGTGTTAAGTGGGTAAACGTGCATTTAATTGAATAACAATATCTTCCGATTGGTTTCATTGGGGGATGTGATACTCGGCATATAAACTAATCATTAAAAATAAGCTGACACAGGTCTAATGGTTTTTCGATGTGGTGTATATTATGAGTGAAAGCGGTGTAAAGTGGGTGTTGAAGGATTCCTAACGGAGCGTGCATCTCTTAAACGACGTAGGCGAGGAGTTTGAAACTCAGAGGAAAACAATCAGCTTAATAATAAATAAATAAATAGGTGTTCGACGGTTTTTTCCTAAATCCAATTTAAGGGGCCCTTGGGGAGAGGTGAAATTCTGGAAGAAAACCGTCCACTAAGGATGGATTTTTGGATATTCACTGTCATCGACCAACCAAAACTATTAAAGTTAGAAGAATGATATTTTGGGGATATGTTTGTTGTGTGTCGAAAACGTCTACTAAGAAGGGATTTTTGGATATTCAGGTTCTAATGGGGTGTTAACGGTGTTAAACCTGCATTTCATTGAATAACAATATACACGAATATGAATCGAGCGAAGCCACGGGTACCTGCTAGTTAAGTAGCCTATAAGAGCAGCAGAAGGTGTTTATTAAAACAGTGGATGTCAGGTAATAGTGACTATTCAACTGATGGCTTTTGTCGTCTATTGTCTAGTATGCTCGATGGAAGTGAAATGTGGAAAGACATTTCAACTTGAACAACATGACAAAACAAAAGTTTGGTGCTTTTCAGTCGGTCAACACGAATGTACCCAAACGAGTTGGGTTATACTCTGATCCTGAAAAAAATTAGCCTACATGAGATTAATTAATACACTAGGATAACCAGTTTCTATCGTCAAGCGATCATCACTCAGATCCATTACACTTCGGCTACTGGTCATCCTAGTGTATTATCATTTTAAATGATTACCGGTATGTCGACTTTATCTGGGGTCTGGCGTTACGTTACGGTGACAGGACGAAATGTACCGAGAAAGAACTAAGGTGTGTGACGTCATAGTACTGCTTGAGTTTCCTCCTGTCACCGCGCACTCCGGTCAGCGTGACGTCATCCAGCCAGCTACCTCCTTTGACCTTGCTTTGCACTTGCTTTTTTCATTTTTTATTGTTTAATATTTTTTTATTATCTTAGCGTATGGCTTTTAGTGCCGGTAGTCGGCATTTGTAGCATTTAAAATTATATAAAGTCTAGTCTTTCAGACTGACTATCAGTCTTTTTTAATGTGCCGTACTGTAAGTCTTGTATTTATATTCATATTATTATTTGCGCTGAGAAAGGACACAATGTTACCGAAACCGGTACAATAAAAAGTACATATTAATATCGACTTAAAGTTTTAGGTAATTTTTTCTGGATTAGGGTACAACCCAAAACCTTTGGGTACATTCGTGATGACCAACTGAAAAGCAACAAACTTTTATTGACTAAGTAAAAACTGAAAAATGGCTTCAAACCCCATAATTGAACAACATGCAAACACGACTGCACATATTACGGCAAAGGAGGGAAAGAAGAGTGAGTATGATTGGCTTATTGTTTAAATTTTCCAGTATAAATTGACTCAACGACTTGTTCGTTTTTGAATGATAATGTTTTGTTTTTCCATAATTTTTGTTTATTGTTATAATTTTTTATTTTTTATTTCATTTTTTGTTTGTTTTTGTTTTATTATTTTTTGGTCTTTTTAAATTTAGGCAACCACCTGAAAATTTTAAATTCAATTCCAAATTTGTATTCTTTAATCTGTGTTAAGAGGGGCAGATGACCTCGTAGTTCCACTCCTTAAAACAACAATAACTCACTACTAACTAAACTCTTTCTTTCTTTCTTTCTTTCTTTCTTCCTTATCCTCTTTCTTTGTTTGATTGGCATTGCATTGCAGGCTAGTCTAATATATAACAAGTAGTTCCGTGACGAACTATACAGCCTATTTTCATGTATCCTACTTATGTTAATTGCCTCTATCAACATACAAAATTTCAGTTTAATTGCTGTAACAGATTCGTAGATATTGAGAACCGTCTAAATATTTCAGATGGTCGCCAGGTTGGATTTTTATTTTTGTACTATTACATTAAGATTATTGTGTACTTGTGGTATTCAAACTTCAATCGCATGATTAGAACACAAGAAGTAAAAACGAGATTTTAAAAGTACGCACACCAGGCCTCTTGTGATTATGCAAACAATTGAAATAAATTACATGCCAGTGGATCAACATTTGTATAAGCATTTAACGTGCAACGTTTCACGGCACTCGGATAGTTAATTCGCGAGAAACGTCCATTTAAATATTTATACTTCGCGTCGCCGCCATGTTGGATTTGTGCTCACCAGGTTACTGAAAGTCCTATAGATGAAAATATGATCATAGTCTCTATGAACATTAAAAAAAAACAGTTTGGTTGCTGTAAAAGATTCATAGATATTGAGAACCGTCTAAATATTTTGGAAGCTCGCCATTTAGGACTGTTATATGTATAGGCCATAGAGTTATGTACCATTCAAGGACAATTATTGCCTAGGTTCAGTATTCAAACTTTCACTTCGATCGCATGATTACGACACAAGAAATAAAAACTTAATTTTAAAATTTCACACAGCCGCCATCTTGAGGTTATGTAAACAATTGAATTAAATTAGATGGCAGTGCATTACAATCTGCAAAATCATTTACTGTACCACATTTCACTGCGCTCAGGGAGTAAAATCCCGAGAAAAGTATATTAAAATATTTCAAATTCGCTTGGTCGCCATGTTCGTTTTGTACTTTACAGGTTTATGAAATGTACATAGGTAAACCTGTATTAGTACCCTTTATCACCGTACAGAATTGCAGGGTGATATCTGTAATAGTTTCGGAGATACAGAATGTCAGTGAAATATTTCGCACAGCTGCCATTTTGAGGTTATGTAAACAATTGAACTAAATTAGACTCCATTGTATTAAAATGTGTATAAACATTTGCTGTACCAAGTTCCATTACGTTTGGATAGTTAAATCGCGAGAAAAGTCTATTTAAACGTCTCAATTTTGCTTGGCCGCCATGTTGGTTTTGTAGTCACCAGGTTTTTGAAAGCCTCACAGGTGAACATCTAGTAGTGCCCTTTATCACCGTACTCAATTTCAGGGCGATATCGGTAACAGTTTCTGAGATATTGAATTCTAGTGAAATATTTCGCACAGCCGCCATGTTGGATTGGTGAGACGTAACGAAATTTCAAGGGCACGGTCGAGGTCGCCGGGATTAGTGCTATGAACTTACCGAGTTTCATTGAAATCGCTCCAGCTGTTTAGATTTTATTAGGGACACACACACACACACATCACACACACACACACACACGGACAAAAGGTGATCTCATAAGCCTATTTTTTCAAAATTGAAAATAGGCTAAAACTGAATGTTCGTTCGTGTGCGTTTAGAAAACATGCATCTGATTGCGATGAAACTTTGGTGAGTTTCTGTGCACAATCTCACTAAGGTTATTGAATTGTTAAATCCATTTTTACAATAGATAGCGTGCTAGTCGTTTCAACAAAGTCCCGCTCATATGTACTCCCATCTATCGACTTCTCAATGAAAGTACACCTCACTATCACTCTTGTAATTTTCGTTTTCTTTCTTCCTTTCATGATCGTCACACGCGATCTGGATCTATAATTGCAATTCCCCTACATCATCCATCCGCCTTCAGTAACCCCTTCCTCGTGTCGGGAACTAGAGTTTGGAATAATTGTCCTCGTGACGTTAGAAATTGTACATCCCTAACAACTTTCACACGTGTACGTAAAAATGTCCTCTTGAATTCATTGGCCAACTAGAACAATTTGTGTATGAAAGTGTGAGTGAATGAC
Source organism: Meconema thalassinum (assembly GCA_946902985.2). NCBI lineage: Eukaryota > Metazoa > Arthropoda > Insecta > Orthoptera > Tettigoniidae > Meconema > Meconema thalassinum. The sequence goes on along the minus strand of OX336397.1, from coordinate 102,341,972 downwards.
CATAGTAAATCTCCAAGTATTGATATTAGCCTATTTTCATTTATGAAACAAGTAGTTTCGTGAAGAACTATACAGCCTATTTTCATATATCCTACTTATGTTAATTGCCCCCTATCAACATACAACATTTCAGTTTGATTGCTGTAATAGATTCGTAGATATTGAGAACCGACTAAATATTTCCTAGAGTTATGTACTGTTACATGAAGATTATTGTGTACATGTAGCATTCAAAATTCAATCGCATGATTAGGACACAAGAAGTAACAAGGAGATTTTAAAAATTCATACAGCCATCTTGTGGTTATGGCAACAACTGAAATAAATTAGATGCCAGTGGATTAATATTTGTATAAGGATTTACTGTACCAAGTTTCACTGCACTAGGATAGTTAAATTGCGAGAAACGACCATGTGAATATTTATACTTCGCGTCGCCACCATGTTGGATTTGTGATCACCAGGTTATTTAAAGTCCTATAGGCGAACTTAAGTTCATAGCCCCTATGAACATAAAAAAATCAGTTTGATTGCTATAGCAGATTCGTAGATATTCAGAGCCGTCTAAATATTTCGGGTGGTCGCCATGTTGGATTGTTAAATGTATAGGCCATAGAGTCATGTAGCATTAAAGGACAATTATTGCGTAGGTTCATTATTCAAACATTCACTTCGATCGCATGATTACGACACAAGAAATAAAAATTTAATTTTAAAATTCGCACAGCCGCCATCTTGAGATTATGTAAACAATTGAACTAAATTAGAAACCAGTGCATTACAATGTGTATAAACATTTTCTGTACCAGATTTCATTGCGTTTGGAACATTAAATCGCGAGAAACGTCTATTTAAAATTTTCAAATTCGCTTGACCACCATGTTCGTTTTTTAGTTAACCGGTTTTTGAAAGTCTTATAGATGAACTTCCTGTAGTGCCCTTTATCTCCGTACAAAATATTTCAGGGTGCTACCGCTAATAGTTTCAGAGATATAGAATGCCGGTGAAATATTTCGCACATCCCCCATTTTGTGGTTATGTAAACAATTGAATGAAATAAGATGTCGGTTCATTACAATGTGTATAAACATATACTGTACCAAGTTTTATTGCGTTTGGTTGGTTAAATCGCGAGAATCTTCTATTTAAAAGTCGCAAATTTGCGTGGCCGCCATGTTGGTTTTGTAGTTAACAGTTTTTCAAAAGTCACGTAGGTGAACTTCTAGTAGTTCCCTTTATCGTCGTAAAAATATCCAGGGTGATATCGGGAATAGTTTCGGAGATATTGAATGCTGGTGAAATATATCGCACAGCCACCATGTTGGATTGGTGAGACGTAACAAAATTTGAAGGGCAGTGTCGGAGTCGTCCAGAATAGTGCTATGAACTTACCGAGTTTCATTGAAATCGCTCCAGCCGCTTAGAGGTTATTAGGGACACACACACACCACCTCACACAAACACACACATACACACACACGGACAAAAGGTGATCTCATAAGCCCTTTTTTTTTTCAAAATTGAAAATAGGCTAAAATAGGCTCATGAGATCACCTTTTGTCCGCGTGTCTGTGCGATTCGTGTGTGTGCTTGACCGCTGCGCCACCACACCCCCTACGAGGACAAGAGCTATAGGAGTAGGCCAAAGTTAGAATATGCTAAGCAGATTATCTCGGATATAAGGTGAGCTAGCTATGTAGAGATGAAACTATCAGCGCAGGTCAGGGAGGCATGGAAGGCTGCAACAAACCAGTTAATAGACTGAAGACTCAAACAACAACAACAAAGTACTGTACCCGTTACCTAGTTGAGGCTATCGGCTACGCCAGCAGACATTGAGCCGTAGTTGAGATTTTGGGAAGAGTTAAGAAAAGATAGCGCTCAGATCGAGTCAAGAGGAATGTCAGGATGACGTAGTAGGTCTAGGATCAAGAAGGCACTGACAGCTGTAAGCAGATGGAATTATGGATAGAAATGTGAAGCTTTATTAAGATCTATATGGAACATGGTATTTAAACATCTCAGAAGAGAAGATATAACATGCATTATATATGGTAATAATTTGAAGGAAGTCAGATAAACCTTAAGTTATTTTATAACTTAATAGCCGAGATGATGAGGGTTCGAGATTATAGTTGTGACGTAAGAGCACAGTGGTGGGGAGAACGCCACGTGACTGCGCCAGGCAGGTAAGGGTCAAGGCAGTCCAGAGACAGTCAGTCGAGCTCTGTGAGCCAAGCAATCAAGATCTGTTAGCAAGAGAGTCCAGTACAACGAGCAACGCAGTCGAGGTCAGACGTCGAGCTGAGTAGCACACGCCAAGCGCATGGTACAGGTCGCGCAGCGAACAGAAACTGTCACGGAAAGTGAAAGCGACAGTTTCAACTTCACCGAGCAGCGAACGACAAGTAGGTCAGTGAGCCGGGCGGACATCCGCAGTAAGCAAGCATAGAAGGCCGGGGTTTTAGGACAGCATTGCGAGTAGTTGGAGAACTATATTCCAAGCTGCATTTCAACGCAGAACAGCATAGTAGAGCGACATGGCGAGGCCAGCTTTAGGCGGAGATGATTATAGCATTGCAGTAGGACCGTGCGGGTTATTTCCCATTATATACGCAAGCATTATGACAGAAGCTGAAACTCATTACAACATTGAGTTGGAACGTTTATTCAGCATTTGAATTATAAAGGCAAATAGCTACGAGATACTGCAACTGTGAACTTCGAATGAACATAGTTTTTCTTAATGACATTACGACTATGCATTTCATAACGCATTCCAAGTAACATTAACAATTTTAAGCAAACGGAATGTTGTAAGCATATGCACTTAGGAACATTAGCTCGTGCATTAATGCAATTATTTCTTATGCAGTGTTATGAATTACCGAGTATGAACACAGCTACAGGGTGTTTCATAAACTTAGACACTCTCACATAAAAAATTTATTTTATGAAAGTGAGATTTAGCAGTTATTGGAGATTGAACTTTCAACACTCAAACTGAACATTGTATGGAACAGTGGCGTAACGTAGAAGAGGAATAGGGGGTCCGCTGTTTCTATGAACTTTTTCGTGAAGATTTGGACAATATCCGCTATGGATAACCAGAAGTTTATCATGTCGGAGTAAACGCAGACTGAGACGCGATGGCACCACAGAGCGATGGATTCGATTCCTGACGAGAAGGAGGTCCACCAGCTGATTCACTTGGAATTTGAAGGCAATCGTCATTGCGTGGGTGGAATGATATTCACGCCGATCTTTCGAGAAATTCATTATATAAGGAAAATCGACGATCTTTGAAATTTAATAACAGCTGATTATGAGAAGGTACTGTAAGAGTTATAACTTTCTGATACGATTATTTCATGAATATTGGGCACACATGTATATTTTTCTAATAGGAGTGATACGATTATTTAGACATGGCTTTGACTTTATATGCTTCGAATTTTGCTAGAATATGGCGTGACCATATGATATGGCAGGCATCATTATACGATATTCTCACCATTGGTTGGCTTTATTAAGCAGATGTTTGGTCTTTTAGACATTTTTCCTGCAAGGATAGTTTTCATGAATAGTTTTTTTTGTGACGAGTATTTCGAACTCGTGATCTGCAATTGATTATCTAAATTACTTCGTCAGTTCATTGCATACTAGCCAGTGTGTATTATTCATCAGTAGGGATTTTTTCCACTGGATTGTTAGGGGATATTAAGATGTTATTCACTTTAGTGAATGAATATCGCTTTTATATGACAACTAGAGACTTGTTGATTCCTATCTGGTACGTTCACTCATTTTAGTCTTCGAGATGGGGTCTTTCGTATTTATACGATTGTATGGTGGTTACTCATCTTACCCATCGTTCAGGGCACTATCATGTTAGTCGACGGGGCAAGGTCTTTCGTATTTATACGATTGTATGGTGGTTACTCATCTTACTTGCCATTGAGGGACTCATTTTTATCATCCGAGTGTACATGAGATTGTAAGTGAATCAAACAAGGAACTACTAGTCACATATCAGTCGAAATTTTGTTAAATAAAGTAAAGATAAATGTTAGCAGGGTTACATTTGTAATTCTTGTTTGCCAATCCAATATTTTGTTGCTCTACTCTTTTGAGAGTACTTTCAGTTTAACAGCTGTTACAGCTGATGCTTTTGATGATTTTTATAATTGTGTTTGATACCTTTGAGAAGGATTTAAAGTAATTGAATCTTGTAAGATTAATCATTAATGGTCAGATTTATTTCAAGGCAGATCAGTATTGCAGATTTTGATATGAGAGATTATAGCACAATGGTGTTTTTCTGTGATGTGAATTATGAGAATTGTAGAAGAATTTATGCTATTTGAAAGAAGATCTTGAATTACTAAGGTATTTTTTTTCAATTGTTTAAGAAGTTGTCTAGATGTGATCAGAGTAATTACAGTTATTGGAGATTATGTGCGTTGATAATTTGAAGCCAGTTATATATTTTTTGTAGATCATGCAACATGGTTAAGTGAAGTTTGTGATAGGCCTTTTGTGGAAGTTGCCAAATGATAGTTGCAATGTTGCTAATGTATTTTGAGGCAGACATGAGGTTGTCGAACCCAGTCTAGCGTATTTGTTGAGATTCATGCTGTATGTGCTGAATATTTATGGAGTTTTGTGGAATAATTGTTGTATTCAAATGTGATATTTGAAGAATTGAAGATATATAATGTAGTTGTGGATAGTCAGATCCAACGTGATGTCGTGAAGGCAATAATATTTTTTGGCATGAAAATTTAAATACGAGATATAACTTGGAAGTGATAAAACTGTAAGACAACGTTCTATAACCCATATTAAACAATTTGTTAGGAAATTAAACAAATAAATAAAGTTGATAATACAAGATTTTCTGAGAATAATAATTAATGAAATAATATTCTGAAATTTAAGCATATTAATGATCTGACCTAATGAAATAAAAATCAGAATGACTAGATGAAATAATAAAAATCTAAATAACCAGAAGAATAAAATTTAAATAAATTTAATAAATTAAATTTTGGAATAAATCAATGAATTAAATAAATGGATGAATTAAAGATTGGATAAATAAACTGATTTAAATAAATTAATAGATGATTGGATAGATGATGAATAACTGAATTAGAAGGTGATAATTAATTAAAGAAGCTGATGATTAATGAATTTATATGGAAGTAAATAAATGTAATTGAGATATAATTTGAGGAATTGCAACTTGAGTTGAGGATTTAAATGATTTAATGGTGATGAGTTAATGATTCTGACAGGAATATGTTGAATTTTGAAATGAGAATTAATGTGAGAAATATTTAATTTTGATGATGATAATGATGACCAATGAGCCGTGGATTTTCTGTAATTCACAAACAAGTAATTATGAATGACAATGTAAATAGTGTAAATTAATTATTCGATGTTTAGGAGCATTTTACTAACGTATTCAACATTAAAATTATGCCATGCAAACCATAAATTACGTGATGTTTAAAATGCGTGATAATAATATGTGTATGTTTAGACAGATTAATAACTTTTTCAAATCCACATTTATGATGTTAAATTAAAGAGAAATTAGGTCTCAGGTTTCACAAATGTCAGTGACGAAAGACATAGTGCTACAGTGATCCTGAGAATCCAAGAGAACTTTAGAGATTTTTCTTTTTGTATGTGGATTGAATATTTTTGATTAGAAAAGAGAAGGTTCGATTTTTGGACAATGACAATTTAACGTTGGCATTCGACCATGCTCGCAGGTAGGAGGTAAATTTAAAATGTCTGTCTGACTATCAAAGTGAAATAAATTTGTTTTTATCTTAGTTGTGATCTGATGATGGTGTGATTTTCCTTTTTCTTTCCTTGTCTTGATTAAGGCTTAACCGGAAAGGATGTGGTTTGCTAGGAGTTCAGTTGATGGCGCCCATTTATATTTGCATTATTTTTATTAAACTTAAGCCCGTAACGACCCTAGAGATACTTTGTCTCGTGTTACCCACTGCTTTTTCGATAACTCAGCTGAATTTCCGACACATTCCTTATTTGACTAGAGGTTCATTTAACTCCGCTCTGTCCTGGAACTCCAGGAACGCGATGTAATATCAGATGGGTCATCGCATCCCCAGGACGAACGGGTACAGAGAGAGAGGGAGAATTGGCTTTACCCACCTGTGGGGCTTCGATTTTGTTTATTCTATGGAATCACATCAGATTTAGATTACTGAGAGATTGATCTCAAGTTCATTTAATTGTGTTATAAAATTTATTAAACTTAGTCAGACAATATACTTGTGTGCCCATTCCAGTGTTCATGTTAATCGTATTAGTATTATATCTTGTTAGTTATAAGTCATATTTTTCCTATACCCAAGTGAATACAGGAATTGATACATTGTGATGTGTTGTTGTCTAACGTCTCTGAATAAAACGTCTATTGAAAATATAATTATGTTGCCGGAAGATTTAGCTAAGGTGTTAGGAGAGTTACAGAGTGGTATGTCTGGTATTGCAGAAACTATTTCTAAAATGGAAACGGAAGTTAAAGAACAGATAAATAGTTCAGAAGCTAGGTTAGAAGCTAGATGTAAAGAAAATGTGCAAGCATTACAGGCTAGTAACGAAGGCAATCTGAACGACAGTTTAAAGTCATTAGAGACCAGATTACAGTCAAATAGCAAAGATGAGTTGATGTTATTAGAGACTAGGTTACACTCAAATAGTGAAGACAATTTAAAGTCACTAGAGACTGGATTACAGACTAGTACTGAAAGTCATTTGAAAGCTAGTGAAACTAACTTGAAGGATAGTTTTAAATCATTAGAAGAAAAATTACAAGCTCGTAGTGAAGAAACTAACACAGAATTAGAAAACAAGTTGACTAGGTTAGAGAATAGATTAACTTTAAAGAATAATGAAATGCTTAAGACTTTACAATTAGATATAATTGCAGTAAATATGAAAGGAGAGGAAAATGTTCAAATATTAAGAATGAATATTATTGAATTAGAAAGTAGAGGAGAAGAAAACATTCTTACTTTAAGAACAGACGTTATGTCCATACAGAAAGACATTAAATCGGATGTATCGAAGTTGAGATTCGACATCGATGGTTTAGTGGCAGATGTAGGCAAAATTCAAGAGTGGTCAACCGAAGTATCTTTCGAAACTAAAATCAAAGGACTAGAGATGAATCTAGGTAATGAGATTAAAGATTTAAAGTCAGTAATTGGGACCATTAAAGAGGAAGTCTTAGGAGAGGTTAATTCTAATTTAAAATCATTAGAGAATCAATTGCAGAAATATATTAGGAAAATGGATGATGATATAGAGCAAAAGGTTAATGAAAACTTAGCTTTATTCAAAAATAGAGTCGGTGCAATCGTGGAAGAACGGTATAGTGAGGTCGATGCCGAAACAAAAGAAAAACGTGCAGGATTAGATGAAAAATTAATCGCAGGTATGGCGAACTTAGAAGCGAGGTTTACGGAGAACAAGGAAGCGATGAAGATAGATTCAACTCTATTTAGGACAGATGTTGATCTGTTAAAGATAACAAGTCGCGTCAGTAAAGAATACATGCGAAGACAAGATAGACAAGTTGAAAAACGATTTAGACGAGAGTAACAAAACGCAGAATGTTACGTCGCTAGATGAGTTGAAGACTCAGGTCAAGACCGTAGAGAAATTGGCAGAAGATAGGATAACTAAACTAGAATCTATGATTAATAGTTTCACCAGTCAGAATATTACATCAGGGGAAATATCGATAAATCAGACAGCGATAGACCGCAGTATGAGTAATCAAGAAGTTAGCATGGGAGAAGACCGTCAAACGCAACCGAATGTGACATTCGAAAGGGCAAGTTCAACCCCTCAGGATAATCCGAGTTCGAATAGGAGTACGTTGGGTACAAGTGAACGATACTCAGGTCCAGTTACCATTATCAGAAATCTGGATGACAAGCCTAGGAAGTTTTCTGGAAATACAGGAGTCACACCAGTCGAATTTCTGCGAGATATTCGAGACTACATGGCGGAACATAGAGTAGCCAAGGAAAGAGAGCTAAGGATAGTCGAACGCGCCTTAGACGGGTCTGCGTTAACTTGGTTTAGAGCATTCAGAAGCAATTTTGCGAATATGGAGCAATTTGCCATAGCATTCTTGAGGAGATTTTGGAGTGCCGAGGATCAACTGAACGTAAGAGAGGAAATGTACTCGAAGCGTTATTCTACGTCACGTCCGACGCATTATGCCAATTATTTTACGTCACAGTTGGCTAAATTAGAGTTTCTGATTCCTCCATTGCCAGAAGAAGAGCTTTTGCAAGCTACAGCGAGACAGTTACCGATTGAGGTACAGCGATCACTCATAGCGTCGGGAGCAAACACACTTGAGCACTATGACGACATTTTACGGCGATTAGACTATACAAGCGCTCAAGTTACGCCTAGAAATGCAAGAAACGACAATAGAAACACGCAAGAGGTGAATGCGGTAGTCGTTGATAACGCAGATCAAACGGACAGAAGAGATTCCCGGGAAAACAGAAGGAACGAAGGAAATCGAGGAAACATCCGTAACGTTCGAGGAAATGATCGATATAGAGGACCATATGAGAGGCCATACGATCAGGAAGCAAGAGACAGCCGATACAGAAATTATAACCAGAATTCCAGATATCAAGATAGGAATCGATACAACAATAGATATCGTGGTAGAAATAACTGGAGCCAAGGTCAACAGTATAATCGGAACGACAGGCAGGATAGCCGAAGAAACGATCCTAATGAAGGACGAGATAATCGTGAATATGAGAGGTCGAGGCAAGAAGGTAGACAGCCTAGTGCACCACTCGAAGAGACAGTCAGAGATGTCAATCAAGCAAGCACGAGTAGTGAAGGAAGAAACAAACGTCAAAGTAATACAGAATCAAGATGCTAATCATTGGAAATCAATCATCATTGTTGAGAGTCAGAAAGTACCATCATGCTGAATGAGAGGATTGTAGAGCTATCGTGTACATGTGTTATATGTAGAATGCCTGAGAGTGTATTGTTTTTTAAATCCTGATAAAAAAAAGGAGATGTACGGGAGAGATGTACCCGATACCTAGTTGAGACTATCGGCTACGCCAGCAGACATTGAGCCGTAGTTGAGATTTTGGGAAGAGTTAAGAAAAGATAGCTCTCAGATCGAGTCGAGAGGAATGTCAGGATGACGTAGTAGGTCTAGGATCAAGAAGGCACTGACAGCTGTAAGCAGATGGAATTATGGATAGAAATGTGAAGCTTTATTAAGATCTATATGGAACATGGTATTTAAACATCTCAGAAGAGAAGATATAACATGCATTATATATGGTAATAATTTGAAGGAAGTCAGATAAACCTTAAGTTATTTTATAACTTAATAGCCGAGATGATGAGGGTTCGAGATTATAGTTGTGACGCAAGAGCACAGTGGTGGGGAGAACGCCACGTGACTGCGCCAGGCAGGTAAGGGTCAAGGCAGTCCAGAGACAGTCAGTCGAGCTCTGTGAGCCAAGCAATCAAGATCTGTTAGCAAGAGAGTCCAGTACAACGAGCAACGCAGTCGAGATCAGACGTCGAGCTGAGTAGCACACGCCAAGCGCATGGTACAGGTCGCGCAGCGAACAGAAACTGTCACGGAAAGTGAAAGCGACAGTTTCAACTTCACCGAGCAGCGAACGACAAGTAGGTCAGTGAGCCGGGCGGACATCCCCAGTAAGCAAGCATAGAAGGCCGGGGTTTTAGGACAGCATTGCGAGTAGTTGGAGAACTTTATTCCAAGCTGCATTTCAACGCAGAACAGCATAGTAGAGCGACATGGCGAGGCCAGCTTTAGGCGGAGATGATTATAGCATTGCAGTAGGGCCGTGCGGGTTATTTCCCATTATATACGCAAGCATTATGACAGAAGCTGAACTTCATTACAACATTGAGTTGGAACGTTTATTCAGCATTTGAATTATAAAGGCAAATAGCTACGAGATACTGCAACTGTGAACTTCGAATGAACATAGTTTTTCTTAATGACATTACGACTATGCATTTCATAACGCATTCCAAGTAACATTAACAATTTTAAGCAAACGGAATGTTGTAAGCATATGCACTTAGGAACATTAGCTCGTGCATTAATGCAATTATTTCTTATGCAGTGTTATGAATTACCGAGTATGAACACAGCTACAGGGCGTTTCATAAACTTAGACACTCTCACATAAAATTTTTATTTTATGAAAGTGAGACTTAGCAGTTATTGGAGATTGAACTTTCAACACTCAAACTGAATATTGTATGGAACAGTGGCGTAACGTAGAAGAGGAATAGGGGGTCCGCTGTTTCTATGAACTTTTTCGTGAAGATTTGGACAATATCCGCTATGGATAACCAGAAGTTTATCATGTCGGAGTAAACGCAGACAGAGACGCGATGGCACCACAGAGCGATGGATTCGATTCCTGACGAGAAGGAGGTCCACCAGCTGATTCACTTGGAATTTGAAGGCAATCGTCATTGCGTGGGTGGAATGATATTCACGCCGATCTTTCGAGAAATTCATTATATAAGGAAAATCGACGATCTTTGAAATTTAATAACAGCTGATTATGAGAAGGTACTGTAAGAGTTATAACTTTCTGATACGATTATTTCATGAATATTGGGCACACATGTATATTTTTCTAATAGGAGTGATACGATTATTTAGACATGGCTTTGACTTTATATGCTTCGAATTTTGCTAGAATATGGCGTGACCATATGATATGGCAGGCATCATTATACGATATTCTCACCATTGGTTGGCTTTATTAAGCAGATGTTTGGTCTTTTAGACATTTTTCCAGTAAGGATAGTTTTCATGAATAGTTTTTTTGTGACGAGTATTTCGAACTCGTGATCTGCAATTGATTATCTAAATTACTTCGTCAGTTCATTGCATACTAGCGAGTGTGTATTATTCATCAGTAGGGATTTTTTCCATTGGATTGTTTGGAGATATTAAGATGTTATTCACTTTAGTGAATGAATATCGCTTTTATATGACAACTAGAGACTTGTTGATTCCTATCTGGTACATTCACTCATTTCAGTCTTCGAGATGGGGTCTTTCGTATTTATAGGATTGTATGGTGATTACTCATCTTACCCATCGTTCAGGGCACTATCATGTTAGTCGACGGGGCAAGGTCTTTCGTATTTATACGATTGTATGGTGGTTACTCATCTTACTTGCCATTGAGGGACTCATTTTTATCATCCGAGTGTACATGAGATTGTAAGTGAATCAAACAAGGAACTACTAGTCACATATCAGTCGAAATTTTGTTAAATAAAGTAAAGATAAATGTTAGCAGGGTTACATTTGTAATTCTTGTTTGCCAATCCAATATTTTGTTGCTATACTCTTTTGAGAGTACTTTCAGTTTAACAGCTGTTACAGCTGATGCTTTTGATGATTTTTATAATTGTGTTTGATACCTTTGAGAAGGATTTAAAGTAATTGAATCTTGTAAGATGAATCATTAATGGTCAGATTTATTTCAAGGCAGATCAGTATTGCAGATTTTGATATGAGAGATTATAGCACAATGGTGTTTTTCTGTGATGTGAATTATGAGAATTGTAGGAGAATTTATGCTATTTGAAAGAAGATCTTGAATTACTAAGGTATTTTTTTTTTCAATTGTTTAAGAAGTTGTCTAGATGTGATCAGAGTAATTACAGTTATTGGAGATTGTGTGCGTTGATAATTTGAAGCCAGTTATATATTTTTTGTAGATCATGCAACATGGTTAAGTGAAGTTTGTGATAGGCCTTTTGTGGAAGTTGCCAAGTGATAGTTGCAATGTTGCTAATGTATTTTGAGGCAGACATGAGGTTGTCGAACCCAGTCTAGCGTATTTGTTGAGATTCATGCTGTATGTGCTGAATATTTATGGAGTTTTGTGGAATAATTGTTGTATTCAAATGTGATATTTGAAGAATTGAAGATATATAATGTAGTTGTGGACAGTCAGATCCAACGTGATGTCGTGAAGGCAATAATATTTTTTGGCATGAACATTTAAATACGAGATATAACTTGGAAGTGATAAAACTGTAAGACAACGTTCTATAACCCATATTAAACAATTTGTTAGGAAATTAAACAAATAAATAAAGTTGATAATACATGATTTTCTGAGAATAATAATTAATGAAATAATAATCTAAAATTTAAGCATATTAATGATCTGACCTAATGAAATAAAAATCAGAATGACTAGATGAAATAATAAAAATCTAAATAACCAGAAGAATAAAATTTAAATAAATTTAATAAATTAAATTTTGGAATAAATCAATGAATTAAATAAATGGATGAATTAAAGATTGGATAAATAAACTGATTTAAATAAATTAATAGATGATTGGATAGATGATGAATAACTGAATTAGAAGGTGATAATTAATTAAAGAAGCTGATGATTAATGAATTTATATGGAATTAAATAAATTTAATTGAGATATAATTTGAGGAATTGCAACTTGAGTTGAGGATTTAAATGATTTAATGGTGATGAGTTAATGATTCTGACAGGAATATGTTGAATTTTGAAATCAGAATTAATGTGAGAAATATTTAATTTTGATGATGATAATGATGTCCAATGAGCCGTGGATTTTCTCTAATTCACAAACAAGTAATTATGAATGACAATGTAAATAGTGTAAATTAATTATTCGATGTTTAGGAGCATTTTACTAACGTATTCAACATTTAAATTATGCCATGCAAACCATAAATTACGTGATGTTTAAAATATGTGATAATAATATGTGTATGTTTAGACAGATTAATAACTTTTTCAAATCCACATTTATGATGTTAAATTAAAGAGAAATTAGGTCTCAGGTTTCACAAATGTCAGTGACGAAAGACATAGTGCTACAGTGATCCTGAGGACCCAAGAGAACTTTAGAGATTTTTCTTTTTGTATGTGGATTGAATATTTTTGATTAGAAAAGAGATGGTTCGATTTTTGGACAATGACAATTTAACGTTGGCATTCGACCATGCTCTCAGGTAGGAGGTAAATTTAAAATGTCTGTCTGACTATCAAAGTGAAATAAATTTGTTTTTATCTTAGTTGTGATCTGATGATGGTGTGATTTTCCTTTTTCTTTCCTTGTCTTGATTAAGGCTTAACCGGAAAGGATGTGGTTTGCTAGGAGTTCAGTTGATGGCGCCCATTTATATTTGCATTATTTTTATTAAACTTAAGCCCGTAACGACCCTAGAGATACTTTGTCTCGTGTTACCCACTGCTTTTTCGATAACTCAGCTGAATTTCCGACACATTCCTTATTTGACTAGAGGTTCATTTAACTCCGCTCTGTCCTGGAACTCCAGGAATGCGATGTAATAGCAGATGGGTCATCGCATCCCCAGGACGAACGGGTACAGTACTACCATGGAACAGTTCGAGGTTATTCCCAGGTAGCAATGTATTTGATGTCAAAAATTATTTTCGCAGCTACGGATCGACTTTCCGCCATAACACGGCGACTTAACACTGCTTTATAAGATGCTGACACAATTAAATGAACATTATTGGTATGAGAATGCTAGTTGGTTGGTTCCTCAATGTAGGAACTGTGACACCGTAGTCATGTAGCCCCATGTACTTTGGGTGTGTGTAGCATCTGTCTGATCATCGGTGTTAATTGTGATGGCTGTATTAGAGTGCGTTATCTGTTTTTAATTCAAGTAAGGACTGCAGACATTCGATTTTCAAGTAGTTCCAACTTTTGTTAACAAACGCCATCGTCAACGACCAACTAGTACTGAACTTGGTTACCAGATGCCACCGCAGTCGGCTCCTGGCGACGAACGTTGGAACCTAAGAGCGATAGTCAAATCTAACCTACAATTTAACTTCACACAAGTGTAATTAATGGAAGGTTCTTTTACATGCCGTAAATCTATGACATGGGACCGCCGGCTTTACTTACCCTACGAAGTAAGGCATACTGAGGGTTTTTAACGCTCTTAAGAAATCCCACGACTTCAGCCGGGTTTGAACCCGCGATCTTGGGCATAGAAGCTCAGCATGCTACCTACTACGATGTGCAACACATAAATGCTTGGAACGCTGTTTAGGGTCAGTGTATGTGGAGAGACAATATGTGTGTTAGCCCCTTTGTCTACTGAATGAAGACGCCAAGAAACATGGAGAAGTGATATTTGGTCAGTGGCATTTACTTTGACAGAGGTAACCCAGTGCTGGATTGTGACACATCACAGGCGTACGGTTGGCTCCCTGAGGAACCCCACACTTTACATCAGCTAGATTGGACGCGCAGAGGCTTTCAGCACGATTAATCTTCACAGCAGTCAATATCACGTGCCAGCGTGTAAACCGGAGTTTTGCCATGTGCGTCCGTGCTCCGCACCTCCCAGAATACAGTCAATTATGGTCACCCACGAAGGGAATGTCCAAATTCTAAAGCAAGAAAGTCATGTTTTTAAATTTATACCACATATTAATGGTATAATTGTAGCTATAATTATTTTGATATTTTCGCCTCAGTGTTCTTCCCTTTAGGGCCACTTTCTTTGCGCACAAATTGTGCAAGAGAAATTGATAGTTTCAGTCAGTGCAATAGTCTATGATCGGTGTCACATCACACTACATGATAACACTCACTCACTCACTCCGTTGGCTTTTCTGGGACGTGACGATCCCGTGCCGCTCTCACTATCTGCCTCCATTTCCTATCCAGCGCAGTATTCTCCCAAACAGTAATACCCATTTGTCTGCAGTCAGAGGTCACCTCATCTTGCCATCTACTCCTAGGTCTTCCAGGGGGTCTCGAGCCTTCGATCTTCTTCTCATACACCTGGCGAACTATTCTGGCAGCGTCCATTCTGATAACATGCCCTGCCCATTGCAGCCGTTTCGCTTTCATGACGTCCACTATTCTGGGTTGATTGGCCAACTTGTACAGCTCATGATTTGATCTGAGAACCCATCTTTGTGTTTCCTGGTCAAAGATGGGGCCGAAAATTTTTCTATATATCTTGTTTTCGAAGACTGTAAGTTGGCGTTCCTCCCTTTTGGTCACACTCCATGTTTCGGCTCCGTATAGCAGTACCGGCCTGATGATCGTGTTGTATAGTTTTAGTTTTGTTTCCCTGGTCAAAAGTTTGGAGGAAAGTAATTTATGCAGGGAAAAGTAAACTTTGTTTGCATTCCGCAATCTAATTTGGTGTTCAACTTGTCTTCTATTGCAGTCATTTATATTTACCCCAAGGTATTTGAAGTTTGGCGTGTTCTTAAAGGTAAAATTGCCTATATGAAGGTTGTTGCGTTGGTCTGTAGTCATGTTTTCTCTCTGTATGATCATGTATTCTGTTTTCTCTTCATTAATCTTTAGACCTATTTTTGCAGCAGTTTCATTTAATTTCCTGAATAAAGCTTCAATTTCTCCTCCATTATTTCCTATTAATACAATGTCATCTGCATATGCCAGGATGATAACGGTCACTATATTTAGACATTCCTGTCCTGGGTCGCGGTAAGATTTTCCTATGCACACCTTGTGGTGGTAACCGTGTATCGTCATAGAGCTCTCAAAGTGACGTAGCTATTTCTTTGTCCTGCTGCATGATCTTCAGTCCAGATACTCCCTATCTTCCAGTCGCCATCTAATAGAGCCGAAGAATATACTGTAAGAGAGAAGCTGCTATTCAGAAAGGTATAGCTTATCACTAGAGCTGGGATTTCTATGTAATTATATATTTTTTCATATTTGTGGGTATGCTACATATTCTTAGTGACATTACATAAAATTACATATTTCAGAGTTTTCCTGTTTTTATATGAAATAAATTACTGAATTGAAGTGTCACACTTAATTTGGGGCTGTTGCCTGTCCTCTCAACAGGGGGATTAAGGAAATTATGAGTGACAGGTATTTGAGAGGATGATAGGATGATACGTGCTGTGCTTGGGGAAACTGGTGCAAGTGTATTGAGAAATTGCAAAAAGTGTTGAAGAGAAATCCTGGTTATTCAACATTTCACAGTATGTGCCGAATTCTAAATGGAGATGACGTTCATCCTCTCGAGGACATTTCTCCAGCGAAAATTCATCTCCTAAAATTTGTCCCAGTTACATAATGTGATGTTGAAAGATCTTTCTCTGCATATAAGAACATCCTAAGAGAGAAACGCCTTTCTATGACCCCAGAGAACATCGAAAAATACTTAATAGTTCACTGTGCTACAAAATTTAATGAATAAACGTGCTTTGAGTTATGAAAATAATACGTTTCTATTGAATATGTGTGTGATATATTCTTATAATCTGACTCCAAAGAACATTGAAAAATACTTAATTGTTCACTGTGCTACAAAATGTAATATAAAGCGTGTTTACTGTGTTGTAACTGACAAAATGGTAAGTTCATATTAATTATATGATATTACATATTTTGCCCAATCTACATATATTGGTGCTTTTTGTTACATATTTATGTACATATAATGCCACTTGATAATACATAAAAATCCCAGCTCTACTTATCAACCACACTTTGCAATCTGTACATTGAACAAGTAATGAAGTAAATTAGAGAAACATTTAAAGTAGGAGTAATGATTCAAGGAGAAATAATTTACACCGTCATATTAACCAATTCACCAAAGGATTTGATTGCGTTCTTAATTAGTATGGACTCCGTCTTGAGGGAAGAATTTGTGATGAAAATCAATTAATGTAAATTAAAAATTATGGAATGCAACCGAAACGTTTAAAATGACTTCCTTTTCTTCTTACTTACTCGTTTTATCTTCCAAGGTTGACTTTTCCCTCAGACTCAGCTAGGTATCCCACCTTTACCGCTGCCAGGGCAGTGTCCTTGAGCTTGAAACTTCGGGTCATGGGATACAACTGGAGAGGTGGGACAAGCAAAGCGAACAGGGGCCTCATGAGGGATGGGATGAGAAGGGAAGATTATGAGGGATAGGCAAGGAAGAGGGAAAGAGGCAGCCGTGGCTTTACGGTAGGTATCATCCCAGCATTTGCCTGGAGACGAAGTTGGAAACCACGGAAAACCACTTCGAGGATGGCTGAGGTGGGAATCGAACCCCTTCTACTCATTTGGACCACCCGATACTGAGTAGACCCCGTTCCAGTCCTTATACCACTTTTCAAATTTCGTGGCAGAGACAGGAATCGAAACTCTGACCTCCAGAGTGGCACCTAAGAATGACTTCCTAATAATGAAAACATAGGCTACCATTTATTCAATGTTTTTCAGTGTAAAGGTGGAACTAACTTCCTTTTCAGCTATAATGGACACCTATTGTCGACAGCAAAGTGGAACAAGTAGTTTCGTGAAGAACTATGCAACCTATTTTCATATACCCTACTTAAGTTAATTACCTCTATCAACATACAAAATTTCAGTTTGATTGCTAATAGGTATTGAGTACCGTCTAAATATTTCGGATGGTCGCCATGTTGGATATTTATATATGTCGGCCATCGAGTTATGTACTATTAGATGGTGATTTTTGCGTAGGTTCATTATTCAAACGTTCACTTCAATCACATGATTAATACACAAGAAATAGAAACTTCATTTTAAAATTGCGCACAGCCGCCATCTTGAGGTTATGTGAACAATTGAACTAAATTAGATGCCAGTGTATTACAATGTACATAATAATTTGCTGTACCACGTTTCATTGCGATTGGATAGTTAAGTCGCGAGAAATCTCTATTTAAATGTTTCAACTTCGCTTGGCCGCCATGTTCGTTTTGTAGTTAACAGTTTTTTGAAAGTCTCATAGATGAACGTCTGGTAGTGTCCTTCATCACCGTACAGAATTTCAGGGTGTTATCAGTAGGGCTCGGATTTTTCGGTAAATAAATATATTAAGCATTTTTTCTATAAATACATAAATTCCTGCTTTTCAATTGGTAGCACATATAAAGAAATAATATTTACATTTTTTAAATCAGTATGCTAGATCATTCAATCTATTGCATTTTTGTTCTGTTTTACTTCAACGGGGAATAACCTGTGACCTATCTAATCTTCATGCAGAGCGTATGTCGGCTTGCAACTGTATTATTCTTAACTTGTCGCCCCGTGCCACTCACTGTGAAAACCGGGGATTACCTAGTTCATAGTTATATTGCACCACATGCTGATCCCCCCCCCCTCTCTCTCTCTCTCTCCCAGCTACCTGGAACCAGTGTCACTCACATGCAGTTCATTTCTGGTACTGTGAAGTGTAAGGCAGTTCTACGATGCCTAAAGTAAAAACAACTGCAAGTTATCATCTGTTGCAGAATTTAAAGTGTTTTTTTAACTTCTGATGGGGCGTTCTGTTCTGCCGACGAAGCGGGAAAGCAATCATGGCTGAACTGCGACCTCAAGTTGCACAACACCTCAAGGGCGCCTTCAGAATAAGTGTTTCGCGATAATCGTTGGTCATTTTTATGGACAACCTGAAGATGTATCTCGTTGTGTATTGTAATGCTTCAGCATCAGTGAGACATAGAATAAATTTTATTCGCGAAAATTACATATTGTTTATATTCAGATTAATAAACTAAATTATAATTAAATATTTTTACTTTTTCGTCACATATTTCAGGTATTTTTAATACATAAAAAATAAATATTTTCCCGATTTTTAGCACCTAAAAATCCGAGCCCTAGTTATCAGTAATAGTGTCGGCGATATAGAATGTCGGTAAAATATTTCGCACCGCCACCATTTCGGATTGGTGAGAGTAATAAAATTTAAAGGGAACGGTCGTGGTCGGTCGGAATAGTACTATGACCTTACCGAGTTTCATTAAAATCATTCTAGCCGTTTAGATGCTATTAGTGGGACACGCACACACACACACACACACACACACACACACACACGGACAAAAGGTGATCTCATATTTTTTCCAAGCTTCCACTAGTTATGAGACCCTGTTTGTAATAAGGTATCGCTAGATGGCGCGGCGGTCATTACTCTTACTGGTAATCTAGTTGAGGCTAGAAGCCCGCAAGGTGATATTGTCTGCCTCATAACGCCACTAACAAAGACTGCATTGTGTCGTATTATCAGGCTCTCCCCGGGATATCATCATGATATACTGTAGGCTACACCAGATCATTGTGCAGACAACAGGATATCTTAAGGTGGCAATACTCTTTTGCTGAAAAAGTGGCATAACTAGGCTTATAGAATTGTCAGCCATTCTTAGGCTTTACCAATAACGGGTGTTGGGAAATATTATTATTCATTGCTGTAAAACATCTATAGTGAGAGGGGACTTTAACAGACACAGTCATGTTTGGGGCTACTTGCATGATGACGACAATGGGCTGAAACAGCGGTCCCTCATACACTATTGTAAACTCCCACACTCTTTCGACAGTGGGAGATGGTAACGAGGTTATAATCCAGATCTCATATTTGTAAGTGAAAGTTTGGCTAAAAAATTCTCTAAATCTGTATGCTCCCCCATTCCTAACTCACAGCATATGCCAATAATGTGTCAGTTCCTTTAATCAGACATCAACAAGTCCGTTTCAGACGTCGTTTCAACTTTATGAAAGCTGAATGGATGAAGTTCTCGGAAATGATGGATGATAACATTCGAATAATTGCACCATTTCCCGAAGAATATGACCACTTTGAATACCTAACTAACTAACTAACTAACTACATCCAACGAATGACTTTTGAAACAGCAATATTGTTAGAAGAATATTACCACCTATATGAAGAAAATCCATTCAGTGAAGAAATATATCGTGCAGCTGATGCAGTTCTGTCCTCAGCCTCCGAGGCAAAACGAGAGCTCTGGGTAGAGCTTATGGCAGATTGTGACATGAGCAGGAACAGCCAAGAAGCCTGGAGACTCCTACGTCACCGTAACAGTGACCCTGTTTCACATGCCAACGTGAAGGCAGACCAAATTGCACATCAGCTCTTACTAAATGGCAAACAACCTCGCCATGTTAGGATTGGGAAGAAGAACATAGTTCGAGAGTCAGATCCTGAAAGAAGTATTCTATCTCTACCTTTCACTGTTTTGGAATTTGAATGAGTATTGAAGACATGTAAAAATGGAAAAGCTGCTGGTCTGGATGACGTAAGATTTGAACAAATTAAGAACTTCGGCCCCGTTACAATCCAATGGTTAACTGAGCTAATGAACGATTGTGTTCGGTCCTGTAAACTCCCTTAAGTCTGGAGGAAAGCTAGCGTCATTGCCATTCACAAACCAGGCAAAGATCGGAACGACCCTAAAAGTTATCGAACTATTTCCTTGCTGTATCATCTCTATAAGGTGCTAGAGAGACTCATACTTCACCGACTAACAGGGGAACTAGAGCCGCTCCTTATACCTGAGCAAGCTGGATTCCAGACGGGGAAAAGCTTCACATCACAAATTCTGAGGTTGACACAACACATTCAAGACGGTTTTGAGAGACGGCAAATTACTGGGGCGGTATTCATCGACTTGTTAGCAGCTTATGATACAGTCAACCACCGACTTCTCTTGCAAAAGCTTTACAACATTACCAAAGACTACCAGCTCACTTGTATGGTACGGAACCTTCTTCAAAACAGAAGATTTTTTGTTGAATTTCACGGGAAAAGAAGTAGATGGAGATCCCAGAAGAATGGATTACCCCAAGGAAGTGTCATTGCACCATCCCTTTTCAATGTTTACACCGATGACCAACCTCTACCTGAAGAAACGGAAAATTTCATCTACGCAGATGACCGTGCAGTTTCAGCACAAGCTAGCCAGTTTGAGATTGTTGAGCAAGCGTTGTCCGACGCCTTGAAAGAACTCACTACCTACTACAGGGAGAATCAGTTGAAACTGAATCCTAACAAGACTCAAGTCTGTGCTTTCCATCTTAA
The DNA here is from genome assembly GCA_946902985.2 of Meconema thalassinum. Classification (NCBI taxonomy): domain Eukaryota; kingdom Metazoa; phylum Arthropoda; class Insecta; order Orthoptera; family Tettigoniidae; genus Meconema; species Meconema thalassinum. Next base: position 102,320,977 of record OX336397.1, on the reverse strand, counting down.
GAACAGAGAGGCTGCTAGACCACCTCAGATCACCTGGGAAGGAGTCGCCTTTGAACACTGTGCAACTCCGAAGTACTTGGGAGTGAGTTTAGATCGCGCTCTCACCTGTAAGACGCACTGTCCCAATATCAAGCAGAAAGTGTCAGTTCGGAACAATGTGGTGCGGAAATTGACAAGCAAACATGGGGAGCACAGCCATGTACGTTGAGGACATCTTCACTCGCACTGTGTTATTCTGCTGTTGAGTATGCATGTCCGGTATGGTATAGATCCAGCCACACAAAACAGGTGGACGTCGCACTTAATGAGACCTGTCGCATCATCACTGGCTGCCTGCGGCCAACGTCTTTGGAAAAATTACACTGTCTTTCTGGGATTGCACCTCCTGACTTCCGGCGGGAGATAGCATCAAATAGCGAGAAGAAAAAAGTTAACACACCCTCTGTATGGATACCAGCCAGCTTGCCCACGACTGTCTTCAAGGAAAAGTTTCCTCAGAACAACGGAGGCTCTTTCAGGGACAGCACACCAAGCCCGCATTTGTAAATGGCGAGGAAGGTTCATACATTCCGAAGAATTTTTGAAACCAATTGAGGAACTTCCTCCTGGTCATACAGAAGGATGGCCGACATGGACATCACTCAATAGACTGCGCTCAGGTGTCACAAGATGCAAATCTAGAATGTTGAAGTGGGGTTTTCACGTAGACTCGTCGTTATGTGAATGTGGGTTGCCACAGACAACGCCTCATCTTCTTCAATGCAGACTGTGCCCAACAACATGCACTATGGAAGACCTCATGCAAGCAAAACCAGTGTCTCTGAAAGTGGCTAACTACTGGTCAGCAACCGTATAAGTTTATTCGTCCACCACAGTTGTCACTGGTGTTTGACTCCTTCCATCATGCTACGTCATCTCTGAAGGCAAACTTCACATTAAAGAGCTAGCATACCAACGCAGCATCTTCTCCAAGAACCGTGCTTGACAGGAAGTCACCGACATAGACCATTTTCACCACCTGGGACTTTCTTTTTAATTTTATTTACCAATGGTTTTCTGTTTTTTGGTCAATATGTATAATTTAGTTGTTAAATTTGTATTTTATATGTATAGATAAGTGCTCCTGATCATCATCTTCCTAGCATTAATCCCGCTTTATTGCAGGGTCTGCTTTTCTGCACCTTTTCTTCCATACTGATCGATCTTTAGCGTCTCTAGTTGTGGCATTCACTAGTTGCATGTCCTCCCGCATAGTATCCAGCCAGCGCTTTCTCGGTCACCCTCGTGGTCGTCGGCCTTCTGGACTGATGTCAAGTGCAGTTCTCGCGACTGAAGAGTGATTGCTACGCAGTACATGGCTATACCAACGCAGACGGCTCTCCCGATTTTTTTTCAGGGATTGGAGCCACACCAAATGTAGCTCGAACATTGTCATTCCTGATGCGGTCCAGTCTAGTAAGTTCCTGTGTCCAGCGAATCATCTTCATCTCCATGACATGTAGTTCTTGTTCATGTCTCTTCGTTAGTGGCCAGCATTCAGTACCGTACAGTGCTACTGGTCGAACGATGGTTCTCTAAATTTTCGACTTCAGATATAGTGGCACATTCCGGTCAAAAAGGACTCCAGTAACATGGCGCCATTTCAGCCATGCAGCGTTGACTCTGTTTCGGACATCTGGGAGTGTTTGTACATCTGAACGATTAGAGTACCCAAGTATTTGAATACAGATGGTTTTCGGAGTTCAGTGCCATCAATGTGAATAGATCCTTCACTTGGTACTCCTGATACGACAAATAAATACATAAAAAATTATGGTCATGGACACGGTTACTGCAGATCTACAACAACCATTATCTTTGACCATTCTTTACGCTGGTGACGTTATGTTGGCCGCTCAAAACAAGCAGGAACTCCAACATCAGGTCCAGGAATGGAGTGATCGGTTAAGTCAATATGGCTTGCGGCTTAACAAAGCTAAAACGGAATATATGACATCGGATGCAGGAGAAATCGGAACAATCCAAGTCGACGGCGAAGACCTGCCTCGAACGATAAAATGTAAGTATCTTGGCTCTACGATAACTGCTGAAGGTCGTCTCACCGAGCAAGTCAATGCTGCTTGGATGAAGTGGCGAACAACGACAGGTGTCATGTGCAATCGCCAGATGAAAGGCCACTTAAAATCGAAGATTTACTGCACTGTCATTCGTCCCATGGCACTTTATGGTACTGAATTTTGGCCGATCACCAAAGAAGCAAAACGTCGGCTAAGTCTCATGGAGACCAAGATGCTTAGATGGACAGCTGGCATTACTAGTTTTGATCACATCCCCAATGAAAGAATAAGGGAACAATTTGGTGTCACGGCAATCAACAACAAAATGCATGAGGGTCGTCTGCGATATTTTGGGCATGTGCTACGGTCAGGAGCGGACACCATTGCAAAACAGGGCTACACACTACAGTAGAGGTCACCGCGAAAATACCAAAGGGACGACCAAGACAACGTTGGGCCGATACACTGCACAGGGATCTGAAAAGCGTCAACCTACATCCGGACATGGCCCATGACCGAGTAAAGTGGAGACAGCGGATTCACATGGTGGACCCTGCCACGAGGCGGGCCAAACACAAAGGCAAAAGAAGAAGAAGATCAGCTTAGCACTTACCCTGCTAATGCCTTAAATGTTGCTCCTCACCCCTGTGCAGGTTGATTTCCAGAATTTATGGCTATGTTCAGAATGGCACAAACTGAATGTTGTTTGAGTAACAAATAAATTGAAAAGTCCGTTCGATTTCCGAACCCTTACACTACAAATTTAATAAAAATCCGACACGATTCAAAAAGGACTATAATGTAAAAAAATAAATAACAAGATGTTCAGTAAATAACATATAGCCTACTTTCTCCTAAATGCATGGGTATTGTTATAACTCTTTGTCCTTTTCAAGGAGTATAATTAAATGTTGGTTGTAGTAGCTTGTTGAAATACAACGTGTTATACGGATATTAAACATGAATATGAGGTGTCCTTTGCTAGTGCTACCTCTGTAAAAAGAATTCATTAAATTCGATTTCACCGTGTTTGAATTGATATGGCGAATCGATTTGCACACATACATGGCCGCTATCTGCAAATTATTGGGCTGATGACCTTGTAGTTCGGTCAAAAGATGCTTCCCAAAAACAGGTATGTTGTTGCAAAATTTGGTAGGGATCAAATGATTAGCTTGGTCGTAATTTTATTTAAGCTTTTTACATATGGGTAGCCACCATTACGTTTCCGTTAAGATGGCGGCGATATAAAACCTGACACCGAAGTTCCCTTTGCTAGTGCTAACTCTGTACAAAATTTCGTTCAATTCGGTTTCACTGTGTTTGAAAAGATAGGGGAAATTGATTTACACACATACATGGCCGCCATCTGCAAACTATTGGGCTGATGATCTTGTAGTTTGGTCAAAATATGCTGCCCACAAGAAAGTATGTTTTTGAAAGATTTGGCAGAGATCAGATTATAAGGTTGGTCGTAATTTGATTTAAACTTTTAACATTTGGGTGGCCGCCATTACGTTTTCGCCAAGATGGTGGCGATATAAAACATGACACTGAGGTGTCCTCTGCTAGATCTACCTCTGAACCAAATTTCGTTCAATTTGGTTTCACCGTGTTCGAATTGATAGGAGGGGACAGACATTCAGAGTACACACACTCACACACACACTCACACACACACACACACAGACAGACACACAATTTTTTGCCCTGCATAGATCTCATAAGTCTACTTTCATTTTTTGCAAAAATCGAAAGTAGGTTAAAAATGCCGTAAACAGCTGTTGAGCACGCTCTCGTCCTGGAACGAGCGGGCGCCTGGCAGAAGTAGAAGGGAGAACTGTCCGGTTCAGATTCAGAATCTGTAATGAGAATTATAACCCCAAATATAATACTAGTCATAGAATAAACTCAACGTTTTTGTGAGAGAAAATCTGTCTACAAGGAATAAAAACAGAGGAAAGGAAAACAGATTTGACCTACTTGAACTTGCATCGCTTGCCTTCGAACATATCGATATTCTTCCGTTGAACAGTGACGTGCTGCTATCTAGCGATAGTATGTGCAACGTCATGCTTACTGGCACCCACACGCGAGTGCTAGAGCTGTAATATTACGTTCGTCTCCAACACAAAGCGCGAGAAATCGATCAACGTAATATTACGCTCGCCGCAGTTTTAAAAAGTTACCTTCGAACGTAATATTACGGCGCCCACGCTCTAAGTGTTAAGGCGGCGCTAAGTGAATATTTAAACAAAGCAGTTCCGTTTCTTAATATCATGATCCAACCGCACGAACCACTGAATCAATTGTCAAGAAAATGTATCAACATTACCTTTAGGCTATAAAATAAAATAGTTAAGTTACTGAAAAGGCAATATCATTCACTGTTACCAACATTGCAATAAATCAATTCTTAAGACCAAAATATTAAGCAAAAGGCGCATTTATGACCTTACAATTGAAGTTAAAGCGGCTTTTGTGACGTAGTTGGTTGCATGCTTAGCTTCTATGCCCAAGATCGCGTTGGTTCAAACCCAGCTGAAGTCGTCGGATTTTTAAGAGCATTTAAAATCCCTCAGTATGCCTTCCTTCGGAGAGGAAGTCGAGCCGGCGGGGCCATGCCATTGATTTATGACATGCAAAAGAACCTTCCTCTAAGCTAAATATCTAGGCTAGATTTCATTAACGCTCTAATAAGGTCCAACGTTCGCCACCAGGTGTTGGTTGTGGTGGCATCTAGTAGCCAAGTTTGCAGCTAGGTGTCGTTGACGGCAGAATTTGGTAGCAAAAGTAGGAACTACTTAAAAATTGATCATCTCCAGTCCTTACCTGAATTACAGAAAACACACACCAATACCGCCATCACAATTAACACCGGTTATCAGACAGATTCTACACACACCCAAAGTACACGGGGCTACATGACCGCGTTGACGCAGCCCCTAAACTAAGGATTCAACCAAATTTTGAGGTTAAAGATTTGAAACTAAATACACTTGAAGAAAATTTCATGGCTTCCAATGCAACTTAGAATAATGGTTCTAGTCTAAACTCAGCAATTTTCCTAGGTTTATGCCGTGTCATGTGTGGGGTTTCACCTAGGACACCGAGCTGTCTCATCAGCGGGCTCATGGCGTCCCCGCCCGGACCCCTACAGGAGTAGTGAAATGCGCGCTACCTCTCTTTTATGAAGCGCACCTGCACCTCTTTATTGCGAGAGCTAAAAGCTCAAGCAGCGACATCTCCCTATGAAGTCTTCCAAAAAGATGGTATATTGGCTTTCACAGCCAGTAAATTAAAGCTCACAAGACAACCCGTCACAAGGCAGGGCATAAACCTAGAAAACTGGCTGAGTTTTAATTCACTGTCGATTGAAAGCTAATATACCATCTTTTTGATTCTAGTTCATCAAACGTATTGTTTGCAAATGATTATTTGATAAGTTTAAAACGACCGATGTTTTTGAAGGAACGTGTAAATACTTCGGCCATTATTCTAGCTCAGAATAATGCGTTTATGTATATAAAGACTTGAAGAAAGTAGATAGTTTTAACTACTAAGGTTCAACAGTATCCATTGATCTCAATTCAGACATGGCAATAGCCCGCAGAGTGCAGGTAGAATGGATGGACTGGAATCGGACGTCAGGTGTATTGTGTGATATAAGGATGAACTTGAGGATTAAAGGTATGGTGTATAAGTCAGTAGTGACATCTGCAATGATTTATGGAGCAGAGACATTGGCACCAACTAAGGCACATGGATGTGGCTGAAATGAAAATGTTAAGAAGAATTTGTGGCGTCACCAGAGCCGATAGGATTAGAAATGAGAGACTAAGATGCAGTGTTAAAGTGACGGAGATATCAAAGAAGGTTCAAGAGAGAAGACTACAGGGGTATGGACATGTCATGAGAAGGGGCGACACTTATGTTGGCAAGAGAATGACAGTAATGGTAGAGGAAGGTGACAGGGGAAGGGGGGGGGGGGGGAAGATGGAGGGACTGTATACGAGATGACTTGAGGGAGAAACATCTAAGGGAAGAGGACGTATGGGACCGAGGGAATGGAGAAGACTTCCCAGGAACGTCGACCCCACTTGATTGGGAAAAGACGAAGGAAGAGAAGAAGAATATGCATATAAAGATACTGTGAATTTCTCAATTGGATCGATGCAGTAATTTCTGATATAATGAGCCTTATTTGCATAAAAGTAAAGTTGTAAAGAATGGCGGTCAAATAAAAGTCAAAGTTGACAAACTTCACAAAGTCTTGTCTCGGAAATTAAAAAAATGCTTTTGATTCAAACAAACTTCCTCTGATATTTCAATATGGTGACTACCCAAAATATCAAGAAAGTGGAAATTGATTTTTTCCGTCAAAACCTAAGTCAGTACCCTCCTTAAGGGGCTAAGGAATGCTGTATATCTTCAGAATTTCCCAAAATAGTTAGTTAAGGATTTAAATTTTTTGTAATTGACAGATTCTTTTTATTTTCGAGGCCATAGTATATCATAATACAGTACGTTCGGATGATTAAAAACCTTAAGTCGATATTAATATGTACTTTTTATTGTACCGGTTTCGGTAACATTGTAGCCTTCCTCAGCGCAAATAATAATATGAATATAAATACAAGACTTACAGTACGGTACATTAAAAAAGACTGATAGTCAGTCTGAAAGACTAGACTTTATATCATTTTAAATGCTACAAATGCTGCGTGAACTCAAAGTCCGTAGCAAGTGCAAACCAAGATCGAAGGAGGTAGCTAGCTGGATGACGTCACGCTCAACGGAGCGTGCGGGGAAAGGAGAAAGCTCAAGCAGTACTATGACGTCACACACCTCAGTGCACTCTAAGAGCTAAAATACATGTACACTCTGTATATGACCCTATCCACAGCTGGGAATATTTATTTCAACGATATCATTCCGCCGCTTCATCACAATTTTAAATCTTTCTGACAACTTCAATCTTGACCTAAAAATGATTTGTATACATAACACCCATATCACTGTTCCTTCTCCAAGCTGGTTTTATATCAAGATTTATATCTTTCGTATTTAACATATTGCTCTAGCATCTGTTTTATTTTTAATTAGTGTATGTGTTTATTTTAATATTAGACGATTAATTTTTTGTAAATAGTTTTGAGAACTACCTTCTTTTATTGTAAAAATGTATTTCTAGTCATATTATTATTTGCGCTGAGGAAGGGCACCATGTGACTTCAGGTTGGTGCTCCATAATCAATAACACAGGAAATTGTGATAAAGAAATAAAACGACATATTGTCCTAAGTCATGCTGCAACGGTGTAACTTACAAAGCTCTGGCAGAACCGGGCATTATCCAAAACAGTGAAAATGCGATTGGTGAAATCACTGGTGTTTCATTTTTCTTATACGGTTGTGAGACCTGGACTGTGAAGGCTAATGGCAAGAGCCGAATAGATGCCTTTGATACGTGGTGTTAGCGGAGGATGCTACGTATACCATGGACAGAAGAACTATTGCCTCCATTATAAAAGAACTGAGCATCACAAAACGTTTATCTTCCCGTGTTAGTGAAAGTTACCTCCAATTCCTGGGACACACTTTGAGGAGAGAAGGAGACAATTTAGAATAGACCATTCTACAAGGCAAAATTGAAGGCACCAGACCGAGAGGTAGAACAGCAAATACAGAGTGTTTGTTTTATATGCGACGGGCACCCTCGCTTGCCCGCTCGCCCGCATTGCGCGTCTGTCTCCCGCCAGGCACTTTGCAGTTATGCGGCGCTCGCGTGGCACTGAGTCATTGAGTATAGGAATTTGTCCTTAAATTTGTACTTTAATGTGATCCTTGACCAATTTTTTGACGAACTGACTTACGGAGAGCGATTGTCAACTTATTTTCAACAAGATTCTGCCACTGCTCACACTGCCGAAGCATCCATGACAGAATTGCGTCGCATTTTCGCTACTAGAATTATAAGTCGGAACGTGTGGCCCCCGCGAAGCCCCGACTTATGACCATGTGACTTTTATCTGTGGGGGACGCTTAAAAATAGTGTGTATGCGAGAAACCCTCACACTATAAATGAGCTTAAAGGCTATATTACAGCTGAAATACAGTCAATCGGTGCTGAGGATCTTCAGAAAGTAAATTACAATTTCATAAAGAGGTGCCAGCGATGTGTGGCAGTGAATGGCGAACATTTTCAGCACCAGCTGTGAACGAGGTAAGTTTAAATTCCTATACTCAATAACTCAGTGCCGCGCGAGCGCCGCATAACGGCAAAGTACCTGACGGAAGACAAACGCGCATCGCGGGCGAGCGGGCAAGCGAGGGTCCCCGTTGCATATAAAACAAACTCTCTGTAGATGGTTAGACCAAGCCAAGAAAATCACCGGCCTACTTCTTCAGGATATCTTACGAAGGGCTGAAGATCGCTTAGGATGGAAACGTCTCGTCAAGGATGGAGTTACTAATGAAGTGAAGTAATGAGGTGACGACGCTCAGGAATGAGGAAAGCGATTAATGATGACGGTTTTTAATCTTCAGAGCTTTTTATACAGGGTATTTCATATAAAGTAAGAACGGCAAGCGGCAGTTTTGTTATTCGCTTATGCGGTGGTCTTGGCCGAGCTTGTGGCGCGCCATGAGCCCCTGCTGTATTATTGAAAGCGCGCGCATTGTACATATGAGGGCTGTTTTTATTTTTCAAGTTCCTATGGACCTATAAAAACTGATTTTACCACTAAATGTTTGCTTGTTTTATTCTTATGTTTCAACATTATCACCAAAACGATTGAAAGATTTGTCGTATCGTTACACGTGCTTTCCAATACCCTCGGCACAATATTCTGCCGCCACTGAGGAGGGTACGTCTGGAGAGTCTCCTGAAGTTTTTCCAACCATACCTTCAATTCTCGTAAAAGGTGAAAATCATTCACGACCACACTGTGCCAACGTTACGATAGACTTTTACAAAGAATTCAAGTGTAAAGTTTTGGACCATCAGCCGTTTAGTCCACACCATTGAACTCTAGGTAATACTGGAATGCCGACTGTATGGGAGCAAAGTGCGGTTTTTGGTGCGACTATTTACGCCTGGTAGTGCACGTCAAGAAGGAGAGTTTGACGTACCGGTATACGAACGCAAGGAGAGATACGAGAGATACAAGTAAAAGAGGTACTGTTGAACATTTCGGCGAACGGTAAACTAAACGGAACTTACGCCGAAATACATATTTCAAAATAGCATAGTAATTTGATACTTAAAATGGCTAGGAATATACACCAACATAAAATATTACATTGCAGCCTGATTGTTCATCATTATTATCCTTAGATCAAAGACAGCCAACACGATAACTATAGGCCTACTGGCAAAAAATACAAGCCGTACGTACATTAAAATAAAATAAAAACAAGTAGTTCCGTGAAGAACTATACAGCCTATTTTCATATATCCTACTTATGTTAACTGCCACTATCAACATACAAAATTTCAGTTTTATTGCGGTAATAGATTCGTAGATATTGAGAACCGACTAAATATTTTGGATGGTCGCCATGTTAGATTCTTAAATGTATAGACCATACAGTCATGCACCATTAGAGGGAAATTATTGCGTAGGTTCATTATTCAAACTTTCACTTCGATCACATGATTACGACACAAGAAATAAAAACTTAATTTTAAAATTCGCACAGCCGCCATCTTGAGGTTTAGCAAACAATTGAAATAAATTAGATACCAGTGCATTACAATGTGTATAAACATTTCCTGTACCAAGTTTCATTGCGTTTGGAACAGTAAATCGCGAGAAAGGTCTATTTAAATTTTCAAATTCGCTTGGCCGCCATGTTCGTTTTGTAGTTAACCGGGTTTTGAACATCTTATAGATGAACTTCCAGTAGTGGCCTTTATCTCCGTACCAAATTTCAGGGTGATACCGCTAATAGTTTCAGAGATATAGAATGCCGGTGAAATATTTGGCACAGCCGCCATCTTGTGGTTATGTAAACAATTGAACGAAGTTAGATGTCGGTGCATTATAATGTGTATTAACATATACTGTACCAAGTTGTATTGCGTTTGGTTGGTTTAATCGCGAGAAACGTCTATTTAAAAGTCGCAAATTCGCGTGGCCGCCATGTTGGTTTTGTAGTTAACAGTTTTTCAAAAGTCACATAGGTGAACTTCTAGTTGCTCCCTTTATCACCGTAATAAATTCCAGGGTGATATCGGGAATAGTTTCTGAGATATTGAATGCCGGTGAAATATTTTGCACAGCCGCCATGTTGGATTGGTGAGACGTAACTTAATTTGAAGGACACGGTCGGAGTCGCCCGGAATAGTGCTATGATCTTACCGAGTTTCATTGAAATAGCTCCGGCCGTTTAGAAATTATTAGGGGGACACACACCTCACACACACACACACACACACACACACACACGCACACACACACGGACAAAAGGTGATCTCATAAGCCTATTTTTTCAAAATTGAAAATAGGCTAAAAAGGTTAGACAGGGAATGACTAAGAATAAAGATCAAAAAATATGGTAATTGGTATTCAACATTTTTATCAACTCAAAGGCAGCATTTATATGTGTGTGAATATGCATAAGCCTACAACTAAATAATTAAATAGATGATTAGTGAACAAAAATACACACTTCATTTACACAAAACAACCACATGTTCAATATTCTTCAAAGCAATGGGGCGTGATGGGTCAGTGGTCAAGCTATTCGCCTCTCACCAAGGTGGACCGGGTACCATTCCCGGTCATTGCATGTGCGATTTTCGAAGTGAAATGCTATATCCTGTGGTTCGGATTCCACGTAAAATGGAGGTCCCGTGGCTCATGATCACATGATTAACGGTCACGTAAAACTACAAGCTTCCTTTTCTTCAAAGCAGGTCGAAACGTAGTCATACAGCAAACGAACAGGGTCCTGCAGGGAAGATCCCTTATGCCGAATTATTTTTATCGTCTCCAAAACTGACATCATAAAAGTATACAGGAAAATGTGAAATTTCATGCCTATGCTGATGAAAGAAGTAACAGTAAATATTAGGTTACATACTTCAACTTGTACTTGTCGTTCAATAACTCTGGGTCTTTTCTTGGATGGCTGAAGCAGATGCTGTGGGAAATTGAAAATTCCAGGTACTGGATCATCTTTGAGTATTGGTTTGTTTCTATTTGAATGAAACGAGTAGCATGCTTTATAAAAGTGTTCACTACAGATATAACTGTATTTTATTGGGGTCCAGTCCTTCCTCCTCACAGCTATAACCCAGTTATTTAATACATCTGGACGTTTCCATGGAAATCTGTAATATAAGCTAGGCCTAGGTTATAATTCTGTGACTAATAACTTATAACCTATAATAGGGACTACGTGTATCATATGCTATTTAGATAAAAATTTGAAGTAAGACGTACGGTATCCATAAACGCGGAATAGGCTACTTCATTGGAGATCTCAATTCGAAAATAACGTAAACCGTAAACCTACCGTATTATTGGAAAATACCAAACATATAACGTTTCACAGAGGTACGTACGATCTAATATATGAAAAGAATCACGACATATAGCTGACTTGCAACCTAGAGTTCAATGGTATGACAGTTTTTGGTGCGACTAGTTACGACTGGTAGTGCACTTCAAGGAGTCGATGACTAGGAAGCAGTTTTCAGCGAAGGTTACCATGGGAGGAGTTGTTCCAGTAGTACCGGTACCTACAGTTCAATGGTCCAAACCAGCACTGAATGCGCGCGCTTTCAATAGTACAGCAGGAGGCCATGGCGCTCCACGAGCTCGGCCAAGGCCACCACAGTAGCGAATAACAAAACTGCCGCTTGCCGTATATGAAAGACCCTGTACTTCATCAAAAAAGAAAAACAGTGCTAAGGTGGTCATTACTTCCTTGGCGGCTTCAATACTAGCAGTGCGCATGCTCCACTGTTACTCTCTATCTTTTACTTACGCACTTATTGTTGTGAAAATGAGCCGATCTGCTGTGAGTGAGAGCAATGTTCGTTATTGAGACCTTGGAAATATATACTGGGTGAATACGCTGTCCCTAATAATGTTCTTTTATGCGTTGCTATCAGGACGGTCGATATTTCTCTGCCTGCAACCCCTATGCTACTAATGCACTGCAAGCATGTCCCGCAAACGATACTGAACACTAATATTTTTCCCTCGATGTGACTACAGACCATTCGAATGTTGTACCTGCTGTCAATTGTTGTAGTGCAACTTACTGTAAGAGTGAAGATGTCGTGCCAAGTGGCTGGGGATCGCAAATCTTGGTATTAACGCTTACAACTACAATATAGTGACGTGGAGCAAAGAAGGAAAGTAGCAGGGGTAAAAGCAAGGGAAGAAGCAAGGAAAGAAGGAAGGGTAGAAGCAAGAAAAGAAGGAAGGAAGGAAGGAAGGGTGGAAGCAAAGAAAGAAGGAAGGAATGAAGCAAGGAAGTAAGGAAGAGTAGAAGCAAGGAAAGAAGGAAGGAATGAAGCAAGGAAGTAAGGAAGAGTAGAAGCAAGGAAAGAAGGAAGGGTAGAAGCAACGAAAGAAGGAAGGGTGGAAGCAAGGAAAGAAGGAAGGGTAGAACCAAGGAGACAAGGAAGGGTGGAAGCAAGGAAAGAAGGAAGGACAGAAGCAAGGTAAGAAGGAAGGAAAGGTGGAATTAAAGAAGCAAGGTAAGAAGGAAGGATGGTTGGAAGCAAAGAAAGAAGGAAGGAAAGGCGGAAGGAAAGAAGCAAGGTAAGAAGGAAGGAAGGGTGGAAGCAAGGAAAGAAGGAAGGAAAGATGCCAGGAAAGAAGGAAGGGTAAAAGCAAGGGTAGAAGCAAGATAAGAAGGAAGGAACGGTGGAAGCAAGGAAACAAGGAAGGAAAGATGCCAGGAAAGTTGGAAGGAAGGATGGAAGTAAGGAAATAAGGAAGGGAAGAAGCGAGGAAAGAAGGAAGGACAGAAGGAATGAAGGGTGGAAGCAAGGAAAGAAGGAAGGAAGGGTGGAAGAAAGGAAAGAAGGAAGGGTGGAAGAAAGGAAAGAAGGAAGGGTGGAAGAAAGGAAAGAAGGGAGGAAGGGTGGATACATGGAAAGAAGGGAGGAAGGGTGAAAGCAAGGAACGAAGGAAGGGAAGAAACAAGGTAAGAAGGAAGAAAAGAGGCAAGGAAAGAAGGAAGGAGGGGTGGAAGCTAGCAAGGGAAGATGGAAGGAAGTGTAGAAGCAAGGAAAGAAGGAAGGAAGGGTAGAAGCCAGGAAGGAAGTGTGGAAGCTAGGGAAGAAGGAAGGAAGGAAGGAATGACGGAAGGAAGGAAGGAAGGAGGGAAGGAAGGAAGAAGAGGACAAAGATAAGGATAAGAGAAGCAAAGGAGAGGGAATAGAAGTGACAGCATGAAAGGCAGATATGAAAGTGAAGGAAGAGAGGATTAGAATATGTTATGGGATAAAACGTGTGGCAGCAATGTAGAGATGAAGAGAGACTCAGTGTCTGTGTTAAGAGGACAATGAAATTCAATTGCTTTTTTCTCCGAATTGTCAAGGCGACAGGGGGGGGGGGGCTGATGTAATTGAGTCACTACACTCAGATGTCTTCATTCTGCCTCTTTCAAGTTAGTATTCCGGTACACTTTTATACTCGTCCTTGTTGAGAATGGGATAGTGGTCTCTATATTAAACACCTGTCATAAGGACAATTTATGCTTTCAAAGATGTTGATAGTTGAATCTTAAAGCCAAATCTCGGAGAATATTCATGCTGAAGTGCTAGTTTTACTAAAAATCAATTATACCTACGCATCTACTTGACGAAACGTGTTGGATAAAATCTTTAAAAAAAAACTTAAAACATTAACAATTTAAGTGTAAAAATACAATATATATAAAGAAATAAAAATCATAAGAATAAAATTACAATAATAACATAATTATAAAAAATTGTGAAAATAATTGTAAAAATAAAATTGAAATTAGTTAATTAATTAGTTCAATAAAAAAATCAACATTAAACCTATAAGAACTTAAATTGAAAATTAAAAGTAAATATATAAACATTACAATAGTGAAACTTATCCCTCCCTATATTATTCTGCTAAGGTCCCATTCCAGTTTTGTACCCAAAATAAGGTCCCATTAACACCAACCTACACATATGGGGTACCTACAGGTTCAGCATAACCCAATGCGTAAGCGAAACGCACTCACTTACTCTTTAAATGCCTCACAATTAAATAAATACCATAAAACATGTATATTTACAATGAAATAATGAAAGATTGTAACACGGTAACCATGGTAACAGAATCTCACAAGTCCATCTATTTGTGTAAGACGCAATGCAATTCCAATTAACGTTTCCAAACGGTTATAAGGTTATCACTGAAACAAATTAAGCTGTAAAATTCATCAATACATACAGTATAATGCGCTTAAGGGGGTCAAGGGGAACTCTGGAATTTTTTCACGCATTTTTCATATGTGAGTGTGGTACGAAAGGTCATTTTCACCTTTTTAGCCTACATTTCACATTTTACAAAAATGAGGAAAAAGTAGACATGAGATAGGGCAAATGTGTATCTGTCTGTCTGTCCTTCGGTCTGTCTGTCTGTCTGCCTGGCTGTGTGTGTGTCCCCCCCCCCCCCTATCAACTCCTAAACGGCTGCAGGAATCGAATCAAAATTTGGTAGTCGAAAATATATATACCTGAATATCTCACGGCCATATTTAAAAATGATGTCAGTGATACCAACTGCTGAAAAATCGCAATTGAAATTTGAGCTCCATGTTGGATATCTTGCAAAGTATGAATGGGAGCTATTTCAAAACTGGCACACGTGTAGATAATAATATTTCAGTTTAATTTCCAGGAGGCCATACATGGCAGTATTGCCAAAATGATTATAAGCCTGCTGATAGGTCCAAATTGTAAATGCATATAACTTCTACACTATAAATTGGATTTCAACCAAATTTCGTATCTGCTATGATTACATAAACAGATATAACAGAGCGTATTCTTAAGAGCCACCAGGGCTGCCAACTATTAATAAATGCTCTCAATTTTTTTAATCGAAATACCCATATATCAGAAAGTATGCAAGCCGACAGCATTAAACTATGCAACGTATAGTACCTGACATTCTATATTAATTTGGAGTAACTTATATACGTCAGTGCTACCAACATGATTCTAAGCCTGCTGAGAGGTCCAACTTTAAATACATGTAACTTCTGTACTATCATTTGGATTTCAACCAAATTTTGTGTGTGCTATGTGTACCATAACACATATGACTATGCGTATTCTTAAAGGAAATCAAGGCTCCCAATTGTTAATAAATGATGTTTATATGTTTTACCCTACTATCAATATCAGAAAGTATGCAAGTCAACAGCTCTAAACTTTGCGCACGTATAGTACCTGACATTCTAAATTAATTTGGACTAACTAATATACGTCAGTGCTGCCAACATGATTCTAAGCCTGCTGATAGGTCCTATTTTAAAATGCATGTAACTTTTATACTAACTAATGGATTTCATTCAAAATTGACACAACAATAGATCATATTATTTCAGATTATTTCTGACCAATACATGTATGTCATTGTTGCCAACATGACTTTTTCGCGCTGTTAGATCAAATGTATAACTGCATGCAACGTCCATGCTATCCATTGGACTTCAACCAAATGATGTATTCTGTACCTTAAGAGATGGAAATAAGAATATATGCAGTCACCAGGGCAGCCAACTCTAGTTCTCTATTAGGCTACATTATGCCAGGAATACAGTATGTCGAACTAATTCGAAATTTCGATATTGCCAACTTAATTTCGTCATTATTCTAGATAGATCCATATAGATTAATCATTGGCATGAATCATAAATTTTAAGAAAAGTAGGCTCTTTAGTTCGTCACGGAACTTCTTGTTTTTTTTATTTTAAAAATTTTTAACTTATTTTTTAAAATTTTATACTCTTAATTTTTTAGCGTACTTTTCACATTTTGCAAAAATGAGGTAAAAGTAGACTTATGAGATCGATCCGGAAAAATGTGTGTCTGTCCTTCCGTCTGTCTGTCTGGCTGTGTGCGTGTGTGCCCCCCCCCCCTATCAACTCCTAAATGGGTGCAGCAATCGAAACCAAATTTAGTATGAGTAAAGATGCATACCGGAATATCTCAAGCCAATATTTGAAAATGATGTCAGTGCTTCCAACTGCTGAAAAAACGCACTGGACATTTGAGCTCCATGTTGGATATCATGAAAGGTATGCAAGGGAGCTATTCAAAAATTAGCACACATATAGATAATACTATTTCAGTTTAATATCCAGGAGGTCATCAATGACAGTGTTGCCAAAATAATGTTAAGCCTTCTCATAGGTCCAATTTTTAAATGCATATACCTTCTACACTATTAATTGGATTTCAACCAAATTTTGTATGTATTATGTGTACATGAACAGATATGATTGAGTGTATTCTTAGGAGCCACAAGAGCTGCCAACTGTTAATTAAAGTTCTCCCTATTCTTCTATCCAAATACCAATATATCAGAAAGTATGCAAGCCGACAGCTTTAAACTATGCACACGTATATTACGTGACATTCTATATCATTTTGGAGTAACTAATATATGTCAGTGCTACCAACATGATTCTAAGCCTGCTGATAAAACCAATTTTTAAATACATGTAACTTCTATACTATCAGTTGGATTTCAACCAAATTTCGTATGTGCTATGTGTAACATAACAGATATGACTATATGTATTCTTAAGTTCTGCCAACTATTAATGAATGCTGTCTATATGTTTTTACCCTAATATCAATATATCAGAAAGTGTGCAAGCCAACAGCTCTATACTTTGCACACGTATAGCACCAGACACTCTGTATAATTTGGTGTAATTAATATAAGTCAGTGTTGCCAACATGATTATTTGCTTGCAGATAGGTCCAATTTTAAAATACACGGTACTTCTATACTAACAAATGGATTTCATCCAAAACTGGCACAACAAGATATCATAATATTTCCGATTATTTCCATCATGCTTTTACGCGTGCTGATAGATCCAATGTCTAACTGCATGTAACGCCCATTGGTCTTCAACCAAATTTGTATTCTGTACCATAAGAGATGGAACAAAGAATATATTCAGTCAACAGGGCTGCCAACTGTAGTGCTCTATTAGGCTACATTATACCAGGAATATTTCGAACTAATTAGACATTTCGATATTACCAACTTAATTTCGTCATTATTCTGGATAGTTCCATATACTCTTGGCATGAAAAGTAGGCTCTTTAGTTCGTCACGGAACCTTTTTTTAATTTTCAGTGTGTTTTATTTCATTCTTTAGTATTTTATTGTTCTTCTGACATAAGCAATTTGCCTAACAGTGGTGGCCAAACGGTAGGATATCTTACAGGGGAGTCTTCAGTCTCGTTTATGGGTCGGCGGCAACCTTCTATGAAGAAGGTATCCAAAAACTTGTGCCACGCTATGACAAATGCCTGAAAAAGTTCGGCAGTTATGTGGAAAAGTAGTTTAAGAGGTGTAGAATGTTGTGCAATAAATAATTTTTCAGTATCTGTACACAGTGTGAACCCTTAATAAGCTACGCATATTAATGATTCTAATTATTCATTTCATTATATTCTGATTTTACTGCCAGAATCATACAGGAAGGCCAGACTGGATTGCGAAATATCAAGCTTATGTGGAGACAGTACGTTTGAACGTGCCCAGTCCTGAAACAAAGGAGTGACGAGATCGGAATATTTGACAGACACTTTATCAGACAAAGGTGTGTTGGGGTCCTGACTCATTTCAGACCGTAATTTCTTTGTCACCCTAGCGTTACGAGTAAGATAGTTGCTGGATGAGAGAGACGAGAGGAACTTTCAACCAATCATAGGACAGAGGCTTCTGTTCTAAACTGCGATATTGACGTCATGAACTACCAATCAGAGAGGGTCACCAATTTTAGCGCCAAGGGAGCGTCTGACGCCGGCTTGAAGTTGAAAGCGGGAAAGATTGGATTAACGAAATCTATGATCGATTCCAGAGCGCGATAGCCCCATTGTGACCTGTATAATTTTTCAAACTGTTTGATACCTGTTGCATGCCAATAGTCGCATTATTATAGAAGTTAGTGATAGATTTCCCTCTCCCTCCGTCCTTTTGCTAAATTCACATAAATACTGTCGTCTGAGTGACGACGAGGTTGATTCTTGGTGACACCGTGAGGTGATCACTTATTCTTTTCCATACCGTGAAGATATACAGTGTTAAATTTATCAGAGATAGGGTCGTTATTGAAAACATTATAATAAAGTTGTGTGCGCACAGCTGAGTGTGAAATTTGTGTATCGGTAATATTTTAGTAGTCTCCCACGACTACAACTATTAGGGAAAGTCTACATTTAATTTTGCACTAGACAAATGGTGAATAAAGTAACTATTGGCAAAATTTAGATAGAAAATTACGTGTGACTATAAATAACATTTTATTTTTGTTATTTTTATTCAACGTCAAGATGGAACTCCAGACCCAGAGGAAGACATCGAACCAACGTTTCTACGGCTCCATGTGGTCTGAGATGAGCTAAACACTTTGGAGAGAGAATGTCAGGCGATGTTCGATGAGATGACGCAGAAAGAGGAATAAGTACTAAATAATTTAATTATTTGACAAACTGGTTATGGTTTTGTGGGAACATATTATTTTGTGTAAATATTTTATTTTATTTTTGTCTTCGTGTTTTATTGTAGTTGGTTTGTGGTACTGACACACTTTAGTTTAGTTCATGAGCAACGTGGCATGTATTCTATCTTTGTGAAGATTTTTTTTGTTGATGTCAAGTACACGGGGCAAGAGTACTCAAGTGCGCTTCGCTACCGTAAAATGCGCGGCTAAGCGACACAAATTGGGAACCGATATCATAACAGAAGCGAAACTGAATTAACTAGAGTAGATAATAGAATTGGTGGGAAATCTTTTTATTGTATAGATTTTTATTGTTACACAGGCTTGTGTGTTAATTGCCGTTTGTTGCATTTTTGTTAAGTGAGGGGTCATATGCCCAATGACTTTATCTGTTGATGAAGTTTCCCTTTTAGTGTCTTGGTACACAAAATCTATGATATTTGATTGGAGTGTCGGCCCGTGGTAGATTTGTGTTGTGTTCTGCCCTAAATGCTTTGTTGAGTCTGCAAATATGTGTTTTATGGGATAGGAGTTTTCGGGAACCTTGGTTCTGTCTGAAGCTATTGTCCTGGATAAGCATTTAATCCTTGCGAGGAAAATGTTGGAATCCCCTTCTACGATGTCTTGCAATTCTTTGGAATTGACAAGAAGTGTGTGAATTTATCTGTCGCGATTAACAGGTGGCGGAACGGGGCTGTCTAGTCTCTTGTTATAAATAGCATGACTCAAAGCTTCGACAAGGAGGGCTGGTTTTGAACACTGACGCTAATTAGTGGTAAGTGAAGGTATTTCTACCCGGCGCACTCCATCAGATAAGGAGCAAGCTGTGCTCATTAGTATTCACGGCCCAGGTCTCCGTTCTTCGTAAATGTTTATCTTATATTAAAATAAAGCCTGTTTAATGATAAAAGAATTGTAATCGGTAATTGGGTCCTGTTCGCGTTTTTGATTGATCGAGTCCCAGCGTGTTAGCTTATTCATGCTTTTATTTCATGTAAATATCATCGGATTTTAGGCATCTTATTTCTTGTTTAATTATTGTCATGTTCTTTGACCTCGGGTGGTCTCGATGTTCGGCCACGTTGTTGTCATGTATATGTTGAGCAATTGAGCCATTGGGCAAGCTTCTGTTTTGCTGGGAGTTTCCTGACTCACTGCGATCTCGATGGAGATCAATTAGTTTATAAATTTTAATTGGTTGCGTGTGTCAGTAAAATTTTAATTGTTGGTAAGATATTCTTCGAGTGTGTCCCATAAAGCCATAATAATGGTTTGCAGTATGGGGGTTTGCAAGCATATTGGCTGTTCCATCTGTGAGCAAATCTTCATCAAAAGTACTTATTTCTTCTCTAGCGTAGTTATACGCGTGCATACATATTAATCAGACAAGTGGATTTTGATCCACAATTTTATTTCTTTGGAGTGGACCTTTCTAGGCCACTCAGATCTGTGTAAATTATTGTACTGTGGGAGTAAAGTTCAGGGTGGACTTTGTTTATATTATTTTTTATGTTTTGTTGTTTTTATTCAGTTATTAAATGGTGGTAATTTTATTTGTTTTTCACTCATTTCTTAGTTTATAGTTTTGCATATGGTCCTTGTATTTGTTAGCAGCCGTCTGGTATTTGAGCTCTAGTGAAAGCATATCCGGACTGAACGCTCCCCGAAGTTTGATTCTCGTTTATACGACGCTGTTATATACAAGGGCACATAGGCAACGCTGGCATTACCCAACGTGGGGCATTTCACTGTTTTAGGCTTTTCTAGCG
Organism: Meconema thalassinum; assembly: GCA_946902985.2. Lineage (NCBI taxonomy): Eukaryota > Metazoa > Arthropoda > Insecta > Orthoptera > Tettigoniidae > Meconema > Meconema thalassinum. Next base: position 102,300,409 of record OX336397.1, on the reverse strand, counting down.
CATTTTTTTGATAAACTGACACGCCACAAGTGGAGGCAAAATGTGACAGTATTTGAATCACCGAATGTGATAATTTTAAGTAACGTAGTTATGGCGAAGGTATTACCGCCAAGTGAGTGAATTATACAGTAAAATCAGGAGTTGCAATGTAAAATACAGTACACGTTTTTGTTTCTTCCATTAATTGTAAAGATAATATCGTGAGACTGGGCGCCCATGTTATTGATAAAAATTAGCTTTGCTTAGAAAGACAACTCCATGTATGTAATAGGAAGGCGTGTAGCTTTTCCAAGGCAATTAATACTTGATTAATTAGTCTGTTCTTGTAGCGTTTTGTAAGGCTAGCATTTAATAACTGAATGTGTGGGTTAAGTTTTAAATTATGTAAAATGAAGGATACTCAGGGATGCTATTGGATTAATGGGATTGTGTTTATAAATTTAAACGAACTGAGTATGTGTAAATTGATATAAATGTGTGTTAATATGTATGCACGTATCGGAGAACATCGCCAATTGGCATTTTCTCTATTTTCTCAAGTGTATTGTGGTGATGGCTTCTTTAGACGAAATAAGACAGGTTGTAGAGAGCGCTGCGGCACGCACTCAGCAGCAAATGGTGTTGTTACGGCAGGAGATGACGGCTGAATTTAAGGCACAAATGGACAGTAGCAGGGCTGAACAATCAGCGGAAATAATAGCACAGAGTGAAACATTTAAGGCACAAATAGACAGTAGCAGGGCTGAACAATCAGCGGAATTAATAGCACAGAGTGAAACATTTAAGGCACAAATAGACAGTAGCAGGGCTGAACAATCAGCGGAATTAATAGCACAGAGTGAAACATTTAAGGCACAAATAGACAGTAGTAGGGTTGAACAGTCAGCGGTGATCAAAGCCCAAATTAATGAATCTATTGGCACACAATTAGCGCTTCAAAATGATAGTATGAATACACAATTAGCTCTACAAAATGATAACATTAGTTCTCAATTGACACAACAAAGTGAATCAATAAACTCTCAAATAGACGCGCAAAACAGTCGTAACACTGAGCAACTCGATAATGTAGTGGTTGAAATGAAAGAACATACAAGGAAACAGCTTATACTACTCGCCTTAGATGTAAGTAAGAACAATGAGAAGCAGGTTAAACAGATAAAACAACTTGAGGATCAGTTTAACGCTAAACTTAATAACTTAGACGATACAGTTCTGGCAAAATTGGCACAGATTGAATTGGCATGCACAACTAAAAATAGCGAAATTATAACTGCACAGGACAGGTTACAAAACAGATTTAATAAAGTGGAGAAAATAACCGTAGTTATACAGGAACAGATAAAGGCGGTAGATGAAAACGTGACCGGCCTTATAAAAGACATAGACCGTCTCGAAAACCAATCAACAGATCGCTGGAAAAATGCAGAAGTAGACCGGGAGGGATTAAAAGCCACTATTGAAGAAAACAATGTACGCATGGAGGATCGCTTGGAACGGATCGAAGTGAGCCAGGACACTAATAATCTGAAGATAGAAAACGTTAGAAAGGATTGGCAAAAATTATGTAAGGACTCCAAGGAAGAAAGGTTGGCGGTAATTAAGAAGCTGGGGGAGAACCACACACGGATACAGACGTTAGAAGATGAGATAAAAGCAAAATTTAAAGAACAAGGTGACAGGCTGATAAAAGCAGAATTATTTTCTATGGAACATAATGCAGGGTCATTAGGCGGGAAGGCAAGAGATGGAGACAGAGATAGCCCGGGGGCGACTCATTCAACTGGTAGTCAGGTTGACACGGAAAGTCCACTTGCTCGGAACATGGAAGAATTTCGTAATCACATAGGGAGAAGTTCTACACCCCATGACGGTAATCAGCACCCTCAACTTGTACAAATCATCCGTTCTAATGAATTCAAACCGGCTAAGTTTATGGAAAATTCTGGAGTCACACCCAAGGCATTCTTGCGGGAAGTCGAACACTATTATAATGATAATGATATAGCTCCCGCCCGGCAACTGCGCATGATGGAAAAATTTTTAACTGGAAATGTTTTAACGTGGTACTTGAGCTTCAAATACACGTTTGAAAGCGTAGATGCATTCAAGCATGCTTTCCTTCGAAAATATTGGTCGTCTTCATATCAACAGGGGTTAAGAATGGAATTGTACTCCAGAAAGTACCAATCTACTCAGCAAACTAAGTATTCAGATTTTTTTTCATCACAGCTCCTTAAATTTAAAGATCTGGATAATCCTTTAAGTGAGGCCGAGCTAGTCATGACTATCGGACGCCAGCTTCCCGTTAACGTTCAGCAGGTATTGGTCGCAGCTAACGTTTCAGACGCGGTACACGCTCAACAGATCCTGCGCCAGATAGATGAAACCACGTCCCACTTACACAATAGAGTTGGAAGACAGGTCGAAATGGTAAATACAACCGAGGTGATTAAGCCGAGCCAGATAAACACAAGATCCCAGGCTACCAATACAAATACAAACATTTCAACACCCGTGAGAGGTCAGGATGATGTCGAGAAAAGACAGCGCCAACATTACGATAACAACCGTAATAACAACAGACAGTTCCAAGGACAGAATAGATTCCAACAACGAGGATTTCAACAATGGAGGGACAATCGGAGACAAGATGTACCATACAGGAGATGGGGAGATCGGAATGAAAATCAGAGATGGCAAGACCGCAGATTTCAGAATCGTGAGGACTCTAGAAGCTACCGAGACGACTGGAACGATAGGCATGCTCAATCGCAGAAATACTTAGAGGAAATTCATGCTAATGAGGGGAATGAGCAAGGACGCTGGGAAAATGCTATTGACAACAGAGTAAATCCCGACATTCAGACCGAGGGGGCTGAAAGTCTACAGCGACAGCAGGATCATCAGGAGAGTACTCGACCTCAGGATAATAGAGGTCGAGGCTGTAAAAAAAAAGTTTGATAAGTGAGATTGGAGACAGCCTGGGATTGCAACAGCATGTGGGAGGAGGAGATTGGATCGTCGCACGCATAGAGGAATGGATCGCTTTACCGGAGGATTGCCTGGAGGAGACGGTGAAACCGCGGAACGACATTATTAAACAATTGCCGGTTATATACGCCAGGATTGGTGGATTAAAGGTCAGGTGCTTATTAGATACGGGGTCGCAGATTAGTCTGGTATCTGAGGCCCTAATTCGAGAGTTGGGACGGAGTCAAAAGATTGCTATGATTCCCGTGCCACAACTCAAAGTGAGAGGCGTATTTCCTGAACGCTCTGTCACTTGCAAAAATCAAGCCTACCTTGAACTTGATATTTTGGAGCACACATTTGGGCAGACCTTCATCGTAATGGCAAAGATGAGCTTTAATATTATTCTTGGAGCCAACTTCATTTGCGACTATCAAGCCGTGATAGATCTGCACAAGAATACAGTCAGTTTCAGAGAGTTTGTAAATTTAAATAACGTGGGTTTGCATATGGATGAGATCACCACAGGAAGGGATGTGAGTTCATGGACACTAGAAGCGATCCAGGAAGAGACGAACGAAGAGGTACAGGAGGCCGAGGGTGACGTCATTGGCACAGCTGTTGTAGAACTTGAAGAGGGCGAATCCCAGGAACTATGGTCCCTACTGACGGAAGGAGATGATAACGAGGCTTATTTTGAAGAGATATTACAGGAGCGGCTCAGAGATGTTCAACTTGGGAGTGAGCATAAGAAACAGTTAGAAGGAATTTTAAGGAAACACAAGGCAGTTTTTGATACGATTCCAGGGAAGATACTAAATTTTCAATATTCGATGCAAGTTCAGGATTGGTCACCTTTCAGGGGTAGACTGTATCCTATTCCTGAAAAACATCGCAGCCAGGTGAAACAAATAATAGATGGCATGTTGCAGGCAGGGGTTATTAAGAAGGCACCTACACCTTACTTAAATGCAATTTTGGCAGTTTCCAAGCCAAATGGTTCCATCAGATTATGTCTGGATGCCAGAAATTTGAACCAGCGACTTATATTTCCGGAATACGACACGGCGCCGATTATCAGAGATGTCCTAAAAGGTTTTAAAAATAAAAGTATTTATAGTTCAGTGGACCTGACAAATTCCTTCCACCATATTGAATTAGATGAGAAGTCACAACTACTTACGGGCTTCTTGTTTGATAACCAAACATATTATTTTGTCCGCATGCCTTTCGGCGTGAGAACTGCTGGGTGTGCGTTGATACGAGCTTTAGATCGAAATCTTACTGAGGAGGTGAAAGAGATGACCGTTCGCTACATTGATGATATCCTGCTGGCATCGGACAACGTTGACACTACCATGAGAAATTTGGATAAATTGTTGGAAAATCTGAGAACAACAAATTTTAAAATCAACTTAAAGAAATCGCACTTCTTCAAAAGCGAGATTCTATATTTAGGCCACATAATAGACCAGGAGGGAGTCAGACCAAACCCTGCCAAGCTCGAGGCTATAAAGAATTTCCCGACTCCTACGAGAGTAAAACACATCCGTGCTTTCCTAGGCGTAACGGGATTCTTTAAGGAGAACTGCCCTGGCTATACTGAAACAGTAGCACCCATGCAGGAGATGTTAAAAAAAAGTAATAAATGGCTTTGGAATGCTGTTTGCGAAAAGTCATTCCAAGCGACCAAGCTTTTGCTGGAAAATTGTATCAAGCTCGGTTATCCGGATTTTGGCCGCAAGTTTATAATCCAGGCGGATGCCTCATTAATTGGAGTGGGAGCTATGCTGTACCATGAGGATCCGGCCAACCTTCACAAACGCTCATATTTGGCATTTGTCAGCCGCAGATTAAGGAAACACGAGCGCAACTACACTGTAACAGAGCTGGAGCTACTAGCTATTCTCCATGCTTTCCAACAATGGAAAAAAATCATCTATGGGTACCCCATTGTTGTCAGGACGGACCATAAGGCACTGACGTTTCTGTTCAAAACGTCTATGGCTAGTGAACGTGTCACACGCTGGTCTATTTACTTACAACAATTTAATATCGAGATTGAGCACTGCCCAGGAAAAATGAATGTAATTCCGGATGCTCTTAGCAGGAACCCTGAGCCTGACAATGTTGAAGCAGCGAGTGTTCAACATATTGAATTAACACCCAAGGATCATGAATTTTTGGAGGAGCTACGAGAAATCCAGAGAGAACAGGAAGCGGAGCCATGGATGTTTCTAATGATCCAATATTTTAAAAGGGAATTGCCGCCAGGAACACCCGCATTTCGTGAAGCCAGAGCTAAAGAAGGAAAGTTTCACTATTTTAACAATTTACTCCATAAATTTGTGGATGCAGAGCACTCTAAATATCGCATCTTGGTACCAGCGTCATTACAGCGAGGATTGACATGGCATGTCCACGAAAGTCTCGGCCATATTGGAATCGACAAGTCTGAATCGACCATTGGGGAGACGTTTACTTGGCCACGCATGAGGACGACTATTTGTGAGGTTATTAAAACATGTGACCCGTGTCAGAGGACAAAGCCAAACAATTATCTGATGAAACAGTACCCCAAACCACTGCTTCCTCAGAGACCTTGTGAAATGGTGGCACTAGATTGTTTCGGTCCAATTCCTAAGGGAAGGCGAGGATGCCGACACCTATTAGTTTGTCTGGATGTGTTTTCCAAATTTGTTGTACTTTGCCCAATCCAGAAAACTACCTCAAAACAAGTACTTAGCCGCATACGAAATAGAGTTATTCCCATCCTTGGAAAACCAGAATTCATATTATCTGATCATGGCAGCTACTTTACGAGCGCCGAATTTAAAAAAGGAATGGAGGATATGGACGTAAAGCACATTTTATCTAGCATACGCCACGCCCAGGCTAATCCCTCGGAAAGGGCAATTAAATGCGTCACTAAGTACCTGAGAATCTTCATTCCTAACGACCATCACAAGTGGGTGGACAAGATCAAGGATGTAGAGACGTGCATGAATTCTACGAAGCACGAATCGACAGGACAGATTCCTATGGTATTACACATGAATCAGAATCCAGAGAGATCATGGAGTACCATCATTAATTGCCCACAAGATCACAATATAGCTCATGATTTAAGAATTGAGCGCACCAGAGTGCATATGAGGAACCAGGCAGACAGGAGGCTGCGCCGCGTGAGAAACAAGAGATTCCATCGTGAGCTAGAATTAGACGAGCTTGTCCTCGTACGCCGACCCGCTGTATCTGATCCAGCAAAGAAGATATTCAACAAGTTCTGTGCCAAGTATGTTGGGCCGTTCAGCATAGTGAGGAATCTTGGAAATAATGCATATCGAGTCAAAGAATTAAGCACAGGAACCATGTCTGTATATAATAGTGCAAATCTAAAAATTTATCACACCAGAGAGCCTTGGGAAGTCAGAAATAACGCAGCGAATTAAATACGTGATCGTCCAACATCATGCAAGTAAACGGGGGGCAAGCAGAAGCCAGCACGACATCGAGGAAGTGATTAGCGTCTGGCCTGTTTACATCTTGAAGCAAGCAGAGTTGACAGGTATGTCGACAGACGAGCAACAGAGAGGGGAATAGTCTTTAAGCAACAAATAGCCCCAGGCGAAGCGCTGGGCAAGTGAGCAGCAGACTGGTACTGTCCTAATGAATGGGCGAGAATGTAAACATTGGAACGAGGAAAACACTTGTCAACTAGCAGAGGCGGACTGACTGAGCACTTTGAAGGGAGGCTAACCCAGTATCTGCACCATGTGACTTAGGGAAGAAAAATCGACTTTATCTCTAAGTTCGATTTTTCCCAACTAAGGGAGTTGTGAACCCTTAATAAGCTACGCATATTAATGATTCTAATTATTCATTTCATTATATTCTGATTTTACTGCCAGAATCATACAGGAAGGCCAGACTGGATTGCGAAATATCAAGCTTATGTGGAGACAGTACGTTTGAACGTGCCCAGTCCTGAAACAAAGGAGTGACGAGATCGGAATATTTGACAGACACTTTATCAGACAAAGGTGTGTTGGGGTCCTGACTCATTTCAGACCGTAATTTCTTTGTCACCCTAGCGTTACGAGTAAGATAGTTGCTGGATGAGAGAGACGAGAGGAACTTTCAACCAATCATAGGACAGAGGCTTCTGTTCTAAACTGCGATATTGACGTCATGAACTACCAATCAGAGAGGGTCACCAATTTTAGCGCCAAGGGAGCGTCTGACGCCGGCTTGAAGTTGAAAGCGGGAAAGATTGGATTAACGAAATCTATGATCGATTCCAGAGCACGATAGCCCCATTGTGACCTGTATAATTTTTCAAACTGTTTGATACCTGTTGCATGCCAATAGTCGCATTATTATAGAAGTTAGTGATAGATTTCCCTCTCCCTCCGTCCTTTTGCTAAATTCACATAAATACTGTCGTCTGAGTGACGACGAGGTTGATTCTTGGTGACACCGTGAGGTGATCACTTATTCTTTTCCATACCGTGAAGATATACAGTGTTAAATTTATCAGAGGTAGGGTCGTTATTGAAAACATTATAATAAAGTTGTGTGCGCACAGCTGAGTGTGAAATTTGTGTATCGGTAATATTTTAGTAGTCTCCCACGACTACAACTATTAGGGAAAGTCTACATTTAATTTTGCACTAGACAAATGGTGAATAAAGTAACTATTGGCAAAATTTAGATAGAAAATTACGTGTGACTATAAATAACATTTTATTTTTGTTATTTTTATTCAACGTCAAGATGGAACTCCAGACCCAGAGGAAGACATCGAACCAACGTTTCTACGGCTCCATGTGGTCTGAGATGAGCTAAACACTTTGGAGAGAGAATGTCAGGCGATGTTCGATGAGATGACGCAGAAAGAGGAATAAGTACTAAATAATTTAATTATTTGACAAACTGGTTATGGTTTTGTGGGAACATATTATTTTGTGTAAATATTTTATTTTATTTTTGTCTTCGTGTTTTATTGTAGTTGGTTTGTGGTACTGACACACTTTAGTTTAGTTCATGAGCAACGTGGCATGTATTCTATCTTTGTGAAGATTTTTTTTGTTGATGTCAAGTACACGGGGCAAGAGTACTCAAGTGCGCTTCGCTACCGTAAAATGCGCGGCTAAGCGACACAAATTGGGAACCGATATCATAACAGAAGCGAAACTGAATTAACTAGAGTAGATAATAGAATTGGTGGGAAATCTTTTTATTGTATAGATTTTTATTGTTACACAGGCTTGTGTGTTAATTGCCGTTTGTTGCATTTTTGTTAAGTGAGGGGTCATATGCCCAATGACTTTATCTGTTGATGAAGTTTCCCTTTTAGTGTCTTGGTACACAAAATCTATGATATTTGATTGGAGTGTCGGCCCGTGGTAGATTTGTGTTGTGTTCTGCCCTAAATGCTTTGTTGAGTCTGCAAATATGTGTTTTATGGGATAGGAGTTTTCGGGAACCTTGGTTCTGTCTGAAGCTATTGTCCTGGATAAGCATTTAATCCTTGCGAGGAAAATGTTGGAATCCCCTTCTACGATGTCTTGCAATTCTTTGGAATTGACAAGAAGTGTGTGAATTTATCTGTCGCGATTAACAGGTGGCGGAACGGGGCTGTCTAGTCTCTTGTTATAAATAGCATGACTCAAAGCTTCGACAAGGAGGGCTGGTTTTGAACACTGACGCTAATGAGTGGTAAGTGAAGGTATTTCTACCCGGCGCACTCCATCAGATAAGGAGCAAGCTGTGCTCATTAGTATTCACGGCCCAGGTCTCCGTTCTTCGTAAATGTTTATCTTATATTAAAATAAAGCCTGTTTAATGATAAAAGAATTGTAATCGGTAATTGGGTCCTGTTCGCGTTTTTGATTGATCGAGTCCCAGCGTGTTAGCTTATTCATGCTTTTATTTCATGTAAATATCATCGGATTTTAGGCATCTTATTTCTTGTTTAATTATTGTCATGTTCTTTGACCTCGGGTGGTCTCGATGTTCGGCCACGTTGTTGTCATGTATATGTTGAGCAATTGAGCCATTGGGCAAGCTTCTGTTTTGCTGGGAGTTTCCTGACTCACTGCGATCTCGATGGAGATCAATTAGTTTATAAATTTTAATTGGTTGCGTGTGTCAGTAAAATTTTAATTGTTGGTAAGATATTCTTCGAGTGTGTCCCATAAAGCCATAATAATGGTTTGCAGTATGGGGGTTTGCAAGCATATTGGCTGTTCCATCTGTGAGCAAATCTTCATCAAAAGTACTTATTTCTTCTCTAGCGTAGTTATACGCGTGCATACATATTAATCAGACAAGTGGATTTTGATCCACAATTTTATTTCTTTGGAGTGGACCTTTCTAGGCCACTCAGATCTGTGTAAATTATTGTACTGTGGGAGTAAAGTTCAGGGTGGACTTTGTTTATATTATTTTTTATGTTTTGTTGTTTTTATTCAGTTATTAAATGGTGGTAATTTTATTTGTTTTTCACTCATTTCTTAGTTTATAGTTTTGCATATGGTCCTTGTATTTGTTAGCAGCCGTCTGGTATTTGAGCTCTAGTGAAAGCATATCCGGACTGAACGCTCCCCGAAGTTTGATTCTCGTTTATACGACGCTGTTATATACAAGGGCACATAGGCAACGCTGGCATTACCCAACGTGGGGCATTTCACTGTTTTAGGCTTTTCTAGCGCATTTTTTTGATAAACTGACACGCCACAAGTGGAGGCAAAATGTGACAGTATTTGAATCACCGAATGTGATAATTTTAAGTAACGTAGTTATGGCGAAGGTATTACCGCCAAGTGAGTGAATTATACAGTAAAATCAGGAGTTGCAATGTAAAATACAGTACACGTTTTTGTTTCTTCCATTAATTGTAAAGATAATATCGTGAGACTGGGCGCCCATGTTATTGATAAAAATTAGCTTTGCTTAGAAAGACAACTCCATGTATGTAATAGGAAGGCGTGTAGCTTTTCCAAGGCAATTAATACTTGATTAATTAGTCTGTTCTTGTAGCGTTTTGTAAGGCTAGCATTTAATAACTGAATGTGTGGGTTAAGTTTTAAATTATGTAAAATGAAGGATACTCAGGGATGCTATTGGATTAATGGGATTGTGTTTATAAATTTAAACGAACTGAGTATGTGTAAATTGATATAAATGTGTGTTAATATGTATGCACGTATCGGAGAACATCGCCAATTGGCATTTTCTCTATTTTCTCAAGTGTATTGTGGTGATGGCTTCTTTAGACGAAATAAGACAGGTTGTAGAGAGCGCTGCGGCACGCACTCAGCAGCAAATGGTGTTGTTACGGCAGGAGATGACGGCTGAATTTAAGGCACAAATGGACAGTAGCAGGGCTGAACAATCAGCGGAAATAATAGCACAGAGTGAAACATTTAAGGCACAAATAGACAGTAGCAGGGCTGAACAATCAGCGGAATTAATAGCACAGAGTGAAACATTTAAGGCACAAATAGACAGTAGCAGGGCTGAACAATCAGCGGAATTAATAGCACAGAGTGAAACATTTAAGGCACAAATAGACAGTAGTAGGGTTGAACAGTCAGCGGTGATCAAAGCCCAAATTAATGAATCTATTGGCACACAATTAGCGCTTCAAAATGATAGTATGAATACACAATTAGCTCTACAAAATGATAACATTAGTTCTCAATTGACACAACAAAGTGAATCAATAAACTCTCAAATAGACGCGCAAAACAGTCGTAACACTGAGCAACTCGATAATGTAGTGGTTGAAATGAAAGAACATACAAGGAAACAGCTTATACTACTCGCCTTAGATGTAAGTAAGAACAATGAGAAGCAGGTTAAACAGATAAAACAACTTGAGGATCAGTTTAACGCTAAACTTAATAACTTAGACGATACAGTTCTGGCAAAATTGGCACAGATTGAATTGGCATGCACAACTAAAAATAGCGAAATTATAACTGCACAGGACAGGTTACAAAACAGATTTAATAAAGTGGAGAAAATAACCGTAGTTATACAGGAACAGATAAAGGCGGTAGATGAAAACGTGACCGGCCTTATAAAAGACATAGACCGTCTCGAAAACCAATCAACAGATCGCTGGAAAAATGCAGAAGTAGACCGGGAGGGATTAAAAGCCACTATTGAAGAAAACAATGTACGCATGGAGGATCGCTTGGAACGGATCGAAGTGAGCCAGGACACTAATAATCTGAAGATAGAAAACGTTAGAAAGGATTGGCAAAAATTATGTAAGGACTCCAAGGAAGAAAGGTTGGCGGTAATTAAGAAGCTGGGGGAGAACCACACACGGATACAGACGTTAGAAGATGAGATAAAAGCAAAATTTAAAGAACAAGGTGACAGGCTGATAAAAGCAGAATTATTTTCTATGGAACATAATGCAGGGTCATTAGGCGGGAAGGCAAGAGATGGAGACAGAGATAGCCCGGGGGCGACTCATTCAACTGGTAGTCAGGTTGACACGGAAAGTCCACTTGCTCGGAACACGGAAGAATTTCGTAATCACATAGGGAGAAGTTCTACACCCCATGACGGTAATCAGCACCCTCAACTTGTACAAATCATCCGTTCTAATGAATTCAAACCGGCTAAGTTTATGGAAAATTCTGGAGTCACACCCAAGGCATTCTTGCGGGAAGTCGAACACTATTATAATGATAATGATATAGCTCCCGCCCGGCAACTGCGCATGATGGAAAAATTTTTAACTGGAAATGTTTTAACGTGGTACTTGAGCTTCAAATACACGTTTGAAAGCGTAGATGCATTCAAGCATGCTTTCCTTCGAAAATATTGGTCGTCTTCATATCAACAGGGGTTAAGAATGGAATTGTACTCCAGAAAGTACCAATCTACTCAGCAAACTAAGTATTCAGATTTTTTTTCATCACAGCTCCTTAAATTTAAAGATCTGGATAATCCTTTAAGTGAGGCCGAGCTAGTCATGACTATCGGACGCCAGCTTCCCGTTAACGTTCAGCAGGTATTGGTCGCAGCTAACGTTTCAGACGCGGTACACGCTCAACAGATCCTGCGCCAGATAGATGAAACCACGTCCCACTTACACAATAGAGTTGGAAGACAGGTCGAAATGGTAAATACAACCGAGGTGATTAAGCCGAGCCAGATAAACACAAGATCCCAGGCTACCAATACAAATACAAACATTTCAACACCCGTGAGAGGTCAGGATGATGTCGAGAAAAGACAGCGCCAACATTACGATAACAACCGTAATAACAACAGACAGTTCCAAGGACAGAATAGATTCCAACAACGAGGATTTCAACAATGGAGGGACAATCGGAGACAAGATGTACCATACAGGAGATGGGGAGATCGGAATGAAAATCAGAGATGGCAAGACCGCAGATTTCAGAATCGTGAGGACTCTAGAAGCTACCGAGACGACTGGAACGATAGGCATGCTCAATCGCAGAAATACTTAGAGGAAATTCATGCTAATGAGGGGAATGAGCAAGGACGCTGGGAAAATGCTATTGACAACAGAGTAAATCCCGACATTCAGACCGAGGGGGCTGAAAGTCTACAGCGACAGCAGGATCATCAGGAGAGTACTCGACCTCAGGATAATAGAGGTCGAGGCTGTAAAAAAAAAGTTTGATAAGTGAGATTGGAGACAGCCTGGGATTGCAACAGCATGTGGGAGGAGGAGATTGGATCGTCGCACGCATAGAGGAATGGATCGCTTTACCGGAGGATTGCCTGGAGGAGACGGTGAAACCGCGGAACGACATTATTAAACAATTGCCGGTTATATACGCCAGGATTGGTGGATTAAAGGTCAGGTGCTTATTAGATACGGGGTCGCAGATTAGTCTGGTATCTGAGGCCCTAATTCGAGAGTTGGGACGGAGTCAAAAGATTGCTATGATTCCCGTGCCACAACTCAAAGTGAGAGGCGTATTTCCTGAACGCTCTGTCACTTGCAAAAATCAAGCCTACCTTGAACTTGATATTTTGGAGCACACATTTGGGCAGACCTTCATCGTAATGGCAAAGATGAGCTTTAATATTATTCTTGGAGCCAACTTCATTTGCGACTATCAAGCCGTGATAGATCTGCACAAGAATACAGTCAGTTTCAGAGCGTTTGTAAATTTAAATAACGTGGGTTTGCATATGGATGAGATCACCACAGGAAGGGATGTGAGTTCATGGACACTAGAAGCGATCCAGGAAGAGACGAACGAAGAGGTACAGGAGGCCGAGGGTGACGTCATTGGCACAGCTGTTGTAGAACTTGAAGAGGGCGAATCCCAGGAACTATGGTCCCTACTGACGGAAGGAGATGATAACGAGGCTTATTTTGAAGAGATATTACAGGAGCGGCTCAGAGATGTTCAACTTGGGAGTGAGCATAAGAAACAGTTAGAAGGAATTTTAAGGAAACACAAGGCAGTTTTTGATACGATTCCAGGGAAGATACTAAATTTTCAATATTCGATGCAAGTTCAGGATTGGTCACCTTTCAGGAGTAGACTGTATCCTATTCCTGAAAAACATCGCAGCCAGGTGAAACAAATAATAGATGGCATGTTGCAGGCAGGGGTTATTAAGAAGGCACCTACACCTTACTTAAATGCAATTTTGGCAGTTTCCAAGCCAAATGGTTCCATCAGATTATGTCTGGATGCCAGAAATTTGAACCAGCGACTTATATTTCCGGAATACGACACGGCGCCGATTATCAGAGATGTCCTAAAAGGTTTTAAAAATAAAAGTATTTATAGTTCAGTGGACCTGACAAATTCCTTCCACCATATTGAATTAGATGAGAAGTCACAACTACTTACGGGCTTCTTGTTTGATAACCAAACATATTATTTTGTCCGTATGCCTTTCGGCGTGAGAACTGCTGGGTGTGCGTTGATACGAGCTTTAGATCGAAATCTTACTGAGGAGGTGAAAGAGATGACCGTTCGCTACATTGATGATATCCTGCTGGCATCGGACAACGTTGACACACACATGAGAAATTTGGATAAATTGTTGGAAAATCTGAGAACAACAAATTTTAAAATCAACTTAAAGAAATCGCACTTCTTCAAAAGCGAGATTCTATATTTAGGCCACATAATAGACCAGGAGGGAGTCAGACCAAACCCTGCCAAGCTCGAGGCTATAAAGAATTTCCCGACTCCTACGAGAGTAAAACACATCCGTGCTTTCCTAGGCGTAACGGGATTCTTTAAGGAGAACTGCCCTGGCTATACTGAAACAGTAGCACCCATGCAGGAGATGTTAAAAAAAAGTAATAAATGGCTTTGGAATGCTGTTTGCGAAAAGTCATTCCAAGCGACCAAGCTTTTGCTGGAAAATTGTATCAAGCTCGGTTATCCGGATTTTGGCCGCAAGTTTATAATCCAGGCGGATGCCTCATTAATTGGAGTGGGAGCTATGCTGTACCAAGAGGATCCGGCCAACCTTCACAAACGCTCATATTTGGCATTTGTCAGCCGCAGATTAAGGAAACACGAGCGCAACTACACTGTAACAGAGCTGGAGCTACTAGCTATTCTCCATGCTTTCCAACAATGGAAAAAAATCATCTATGGGTACCCCATTGTTGTCAGGACGGACCATAAGGCACTGACGTTTCTGTTCAAAACGTCTATGGCTAGTGAACGTGTCACACGCTGGTCTATTTACTTACAACAATTTAATATCGAGATTGAGCACTGCCCAGGAAAAATGAATGTAATTCCGGATGCTCTTAGCAGGAACCCTGAGCCTGACAATGTTGAAGCAGCGAGTGTTCAACATATTGAATTAACACCCAAGGATCATGAATTTTTGGAGGAGCTACGAGAAATCCAGAGAGAACAGGAAGCGGAGCCATGGATGTTTCTAATGATCCAATATTTTAAAAGGGAATTGCCGCCAGGAACACCCGCATTTCGTGAAGCCAGAGCTAAAGAAGGAAAGTTTCACTATTTTAACAATTTACTCCATAAATTTGTGGATGCAGAGCACTCTAAATATCGCATCTTGGTACCAGCGTCATTACAGCGAGGATTGACATGGCATGTCCACGAAAGTCTCGGCCATATTGGAATCGACAAGTCTGAATCGACCATTGGGGAGACGTTTACTTGGCCACGCATGAGGACGACTATTTGTGAGGTTATTAAAACATGTGACCCGTGTCAGAGGACAAAGCCAAACAATTATCTGATGAAACAGTACCCCAAACCACTGCTTCCTCAGAGACCTTGTGAAATGGTGGCACTAGATTGTTTCGGTCCAATTCCTAAGGGAAGGCGAGGATGCCGACACCTATTAGTTTGTCTGGATGTGTTTTCCAAATTTGTTGTACTTTGCCCAATCCAGAAAACTACCTCAAAACAAGTACTTAGCCGCATACGAAATAGAGTTATTCCCATCCTTGGAAAACCAGAATTCATATTATCTGATCATGGCAGCTACTTTACGAGCGCCGAATTTAAAAAAGGAATGGAGGATATGGACGTAAAGCACATTTTATCTAGCATACGCCACGCCCAGGCTAATCCCTCGGAAAGGGCAATTAAATGCGTCACTAAGTACCTGAGAATCTTCATTCCTAACGACCATCACAAGTGGGTGGACAAGATCAAGGATGTAGAGACGTGCATGAATTCTACGAAGCACGAATCGACAGGACAGATTCCTATGGTATTACACATGAATCAGAATCCAGAGAGATCATGGAGTACCATCATTAATTGCCCACAAGATCACAATATAGCTCATGATTTAAGAATTGAGCGCACCAGAGTGCATATGAGGAACCAGGCAGACAGGAGGCTGCGCCGCGTGAGAAACAAGAGATTCCATCGTGAGCTAGAATTAGACGAGCTTGTCCTCGTACGCCGACCCGCTGTATCTGATCCAGCAAAGAAGATATTCAACAAGTTCTGTGCCAAGTATGTTGGGCCGTTCAGCATAGTGAGGAATCTTGGAAATAATGCATATCGAGTCAAAGAATTAAGCACAGGAACCATGTCTGTATATAATAGTGCAAATCTAAAAATTTATCACACCAGAGAGCCTTGGGAAGTCAGAAATAACGCAGCGAATTAAATACGTGATCGTCCAACATCATGCAAGTAAACGGGGGGCAAGCAGAAGCCAGCACGACATCGAGGAAGTGATTAGCGTCTGGCCTGTTTACATCTTGAAGCAAGCAGAGTTGACAGGTATGTCGACAGACGAGCAACAGAGAGGGGAATAGTCTTTAAGCAACAAATAGCCCCAGGCGAAGCGCTGGGCAAGTGAGCAGCAGACTGGTACTGTCCTAATGAATGGGCGAGAATGTAAACATTGGAACGAGGAAAACACTTGTCAACTAGCAGAGGCGGACTGACTGAGCACTTTGAAGGGAGGCTAACCCAGTATCTGCACCATGTGACTTAGGGAAGAAAAATCGACTTTATCTCTAAGTTCGATTTTTCCCAACTAAGGGAGTTGTGAACCCTTAATAAGCTACGCATATTAATGATTCTAATTATTCATTTCATTATATTCTGATTTTACTGCCAGAATCATACAGGAAGGCCAGACTGGATTGCGAAATATCAAGCTTATGTGGAGACAGTACGTTTGAACGTGCCCAGTCCTGAAACAAAGGAGTGACGAGATCGGAATATTTGACAGACACTTTATCAGACAAAGGTGTGTTGGGGTCCTGACTCATTTCAGACCGTAATTTCTTTGTCACCCTAGCGTTACGAGTAAGATAGTTGCTGGATGAGAGAGACGAGAGGAACTTTCAACCAATCATAGGACAGAGGCTTCTGTTCTAAACTGCGATATTGACGTCATGAACTACCAATCAGAGAGGGTCACCAATTTTAGCGCCAAGGGAGCGTCTGACGCCGGCTTGAAGTTGAAAGCGGGAAAGATTGGATTAACGAAATCTATGATCGATTCCAGAGCACGATAGCCCCATTGTGACCTGTATAATTTTTCAAACTGTTTGATACCTGTTGCATGCCAATAGTCGCATTATTATAGAAGTTAGTGATAGATTTCCCTCTCCCTCCGTCCTTTTGCTAAATTCACATAAATACTGTCGTCTGAGTGACGACGAGGTTGATTCTTGGTGACACCGTGAGGTGATCACTTATTCTTTTCCATACCGTGAAGATATACAGTGTTAAATTTATCAGAGATAGGGTCGTTATTGAAAACATTATAATAAAGTTGTGTGCGCACAGCTGAGTGTGAAATTTGTGTATCGGTAATATTTTAGTAGTCTCCCACGACTACAACTATTAGGGAAAGTCTACATTTAATTTTGCACTAGACAAATGGTGAATAAAGTAACTATTGGCAAAATTTAGATAGAAAATTACGTGTGACTATAAATAACATTTTATTTTTGTTATTTTTATTCAACGTCAAGATGGAACTCCAGACCCAGAGGAAGACATCGAACCAACGTTTCTACGGCTCCATGTGGTCTGAGATGAGCTAAACACTTTGGAGAGAGAATGTCAGGCGATGTTCGATGAGATGACGCAGAAAGAGGAATAAGTACTAAATAATTTAATTATTTGACAAACTGGTTATGGTTTTGTGTTAACATATTATTTTGTGTAAATATTTTATTTTATTTTTGTCTTCGTGTTTTATTGTAGTTGGTTTGTGGTACTGACACACTTTAGTTTAGTTCATGAGCAACGTGGCATGTATTCTATCTTTGTGAAGATTTTTTTGTTGATGTCAAGTACACGGGGCAAGAGTACTCAAGTGCGCTTCGCTACCGTAAAATGCGCGGCTAAGCGACACAAATTGGGAACCGATATCATAACAGAAGCGAAACTGAATTAACTAGAGTAGATAATAGAATTGGTGGGAAATCTTTTTATTGTATAGATTTTTATTGTTACACAGGCTTGTGTGTTAATTGCCGTTTGTTGCATTTTTGTTAAGTGAGGGGTCATATGCCCAATGACTTTATCTGTTGATGAAGTTTCCCTTTTAGTGTCTTGGTACACAAAATCTATGATATTTGATTGGAGTGTCGGCCCGTGGTAGATTTGTGTTGTGTTCTGCCCTAAATGCTTTGTTGAGTCTGCAAATATGTGTTTTATGGGATAGGAGTTTTCGGGAACCTTGGTTCTGTCTGAAGCTATTGTCCTGGATAAGCATTTAATCCTTGCGAGGAAAATGTTGGAATCCCCTTCTACGATGTCTTGCAATTCTTTGGAATTGACAAGAAGTGTGTGAATTTATCTGTCGCGATTAACAGGTGGCGGAACGGGGCTGTCTAGTCTCTTGTTATAAATAGCATGACTCAAAGCTTCGACAAGGAGGGCTGGTTTTGAACACTGACGCTAATGAGTGGTAAGTGAAGGTATTTCTACCCGGCGCACTCCATCAGATAAGGAGCAAGCTGTGCTCATTAGTATTCACGGCCCAGGTCTCCGTTCTTCGTAAATGTTTATCTTATATTAAAATAAAGCCTGTTTAATGATAAAAGAATTGTAATCGGTAATTGGGTCCTGTTCGCGTTTTTGATTGATCGAGTCCCAGCGTGTTAGCTTATTCATGCTTTTATTTCATGTAAATATCATCGGATTTTAGGCATCTTATTTCTTGTTTAATTATTGTCATGTTCTTTGACCTCGGGTGGTCTCGATGTTCGGCCACGTTGTTGTCATGTATATGTTGAGCAATTGAGCCATTGGGCAAGCTTCTGTTTTGCTGGGAGTTTCCTGACTCACTGCGATCTCGATGGAGATCAATTAGTTTATAAATTTTAATTGGTTGCGTGTGTCAGTAAAATTTTAATTGTTGGTAAGATATTCTTCGAGTGTGTCCCATAAAGCCATAATAATGGTTTGCAGTATGGGGGTTTGCAAGCATATTGGCTGTTCCATCTGTGAGCAAATCTTCATCAAAAGTACTTATTTCTTCTCTAGCGTAGTTATACGCGTGCATACATATTAATCAGACAAGTGGATTTTGATCCACAATTTTATTTCTTTGGAGTGGACCTTTCTAGGCCACTCAGATCTGTGTAAATTATTGTACTGTGGGAGTAAAGTTCAGGGTGGACTTTGTTTATATTATTTTTTATGTTTTGTTGTTTTTATTCAGTTATTAAATGGTGGTAATTTTATTTGTTTTTCACTCATTTCTTAGTTTATAGTTTTGCATATGGTCCTTGTATTTGTTAGCAGCCGTCTGGTATTTGAGCTCTAGTGAAAGCATATCCGGACTGAACGCTCCCCGAAGTTTGATTCTCGTTTATACGACGCTGTTATATACAAGGGCACAATTATACCAGGAATATTTCGAACTAATTAGACATTTCGATATTACCAACTTAATTTCGTCATTATTCTAGATAGTTCCATATACTCTTGGCATGAAAAGTAGGCTCTTTAGTTCGTCACGGAACCTTTTTTTAATTTTCAGTGTGTTTTATTTCATTTTTTAGTATTTTATTGTTCTTCTGACATAAGCAATTTGCCTAACAGTGGTGGCCAAACGGTAGGATATCTTACAGGGGAGTCTTCAGTCTCGTTTATGGGTCGGCGGCAACCTTCTATGAAGAAGGTATCCAAAAACTTGTGCCACGCTATGACAAATGCCTGAAAAAGTTCGGCAGTTATGTGGAATAGTAGTTTAAGAGGTGTAGAATGTTGTGCAATAAATAATTTTTCAGTATCTGTACACAATTTAATTTTATTACCAAACGGAACTTACTTTCTGGACGTGCCTCGTATATAGACAGCTATCCCATGTGAGTTACTCTTATTTTCGGAATGATGTATATAAATCTATGGTTGGTTGGTTGGTTTTTAAGTTTAGGGGCTGCGACAACGCGGTCATGTAGCCTCGTGTACTTTGTGTGTGTGTAGAATCTGTCTGATAACCGGTATTAATTGAGTTGACTGTATTAGTGTGTGTATCTGTTTTAATTCAAGTAAGGACAGCAGACGATCAATTTCCAAGTAGTTCCTACTTTTTCCACCAAACGCCACCGTCAATGATTACAAGTTCAGAACTTAGCTACCAGACGTCACCGCATTCGGCTCTTGGCAACGAACGTAGGCATCTAAGAGCGTTGTTTACATTCTTAACCTACACAATTTAGCTTCACACAGTTGTAATTTGTGAAAGGTTCTTTAACATGCCATAAATCTATGACACGGGACCGCCGGCTTTACTTCCCCTCCGAAGGAAGGCATACTGAGGGATTTTAACCCTCTTAAAAAATCCGACGGCTTCGGCCGGGTTTTAAACCCGCGATCTTGGGCATAGAAGCTCAGCATGCTACCGACTAATCCAGCCGCCTGTATCTTACTATACTATTCTATAATATTTACTTTTAGCCTAAATATACAAAGTGTCCTTACCGGTTTATATTAACAATCCCTAAGTATATTCTAATTGTAAAAGTTAGTGAGTGAGTTTGTTTCCTCTTCACTCTAAAACGGCTGGACGGATTTGGATAGGGAGGCCATTCGTTCCGGTTTTGCCGGGATAGTCCCGGTTTAGACCGCTTTTGAGCGCGTCCCGTCGGTTTCCGAAAATTCCCTACTATGTCCCGGATTCGTGCAAAAATTTAAAAAAAAACAAGTAGTTCCGTGAAGAACTATACAGCCTATTTTCATATATCCTACTCATGTTAATTGCCACTATCAACATACAAAATTTCAGTTTCATTGCTGTAACTGATTCGTAGATATTGATAACCGACTAAAAATTTCAGATGGTCGCCATGTTGGATTTTATATACGTAGGTCCTAGAGTTATGAACCGTTACACGAAGATTATTGTGTACGTGTAGTATTCAAAATTCAATCGCATGATTAGGATACAAGAAGTAAAAACAAGATTTTAAAATTTCGCACCGCTGCCATCTTGTGGTTATGATAAATAATTGAAATAAATTAGATGCCAGTGGATTAACATCCCTATCAGGATTTACTGTACCAAGTTTCACTGCACTCGGATGGTTAACTTGCGAGAAACGTCAGTGTGAATATTTATACTTCGCGTCGCCGCCATGTTGGATTTGTGATCACCAGGTTATTGAAAGCCCTATAGGGTTCATAGCCCCTATGAACATAAAAAAATATTCAGTTTGATTGATATAAAAGATTCGTAGATATTCAGAGCCGTCTAAATATTTCGGATTGTCGCCATGTTGGATTGTTAAATGTATAGGCCATAGAGTCATGTACCATTAAAGGAAAATTATTGCGTAGGTTCATTATTCAAACTTTCACTTCGATAGCATGATTACGACACAAGAAATTAAAACTTAATTTCAAAATTCGCACAGCCGCCATCTTGAGGTTATGTAAACAATTGAAATAAATCAGATGCCAGTGCATTACAATATGTATACACATTTCCTGTACCAAGTTTCATTGCGTTTGGAACATTAAATCCTGAGAAAGGTCTATTTAAATTTTCAAATTCGCTTGGCCGCCATGTTCGTTTTGTAGTTAACCGGTTTTTGAAAATCTCAGAGAACAACTTCCCGTAGTGCCCTATATCTTCGTACAAAATTTCAGGGTGATTCCGCTTATAGTTTCAGAGATATAGAATGCCGGTGAAATATTTCGCACAGCCGCCATCTTGAGGTTATGTAAACAATTGAGCGAGTTTAGATGTCGGAGCATTACAATGTGTATAGACATATACTGTACCAAGTTTTATTGCGTTTTGTTGGTAAAATCGCGAGAAACGTCTATTTAAACGTCGAAATTTCGCTTGGACGCCATGTTGGCTTTGTAGTTACCAGATATTCAAGAGTCACATAGGTGAACTTCGAGTAGTTCCCTTCATCACCGTAAAAAATTCCAGGGTGATAAGGGTAATAATTTCGGAGATATTGAATGCTGGTGTAATATTTAGCACAGCCGCCATGTTGGATTGGTGAGACGTAATAAAATTTGAAGGGCACGGTCGGGGTCGTTTGAAATAGTGCTATGAACTTACCGAGTTTCATTGAAATCGCTCCAGCCGTTTAGAATTTATTAGGGACACACACACACCTCACACACACACACACACACACGCACAGACACACGGACAAAAGGTGATCTCATAAGTCTATTTTTTCAAAATAGAAAATAGGCTAAAAAGTACTCTCGGCACGCCGGAAGGCGGAGGTAGATTTCACCGGACAAACTTGGGGATAGGCGAAAATAGGCAGAATATGCAGGTTTTCGTAGAAGGATCAGACCTCAATTATTGCGAGAAAGTTTTTTATAATTGGAGATTAATTAACTTTGTTTTTCGTCATTTTATGCATATTTTAAACATTTTTTTGTCTTATGATGACGGTATCCTTCTTGTCATTTGGAGTCAATTTTTAGCCTATTTTCAATTTTGAAAAAAATAGGCTTATGAGATCACCTTTTGTCCGTGTGTGTGTGCGTGTGTGTGTGTGTGATTCGTGTGTGTGTCCCCCCCTAATAAAATCTAAACGGCAGGAGCGATTTCAATGAAACTCGGAAAGTTCATAGCACTATTCCCGGCGACCTCGACCGTGCCCTTCAAATTTTGTTACGACTCACCAATCCAACATGGCGGCTGTGCGAAATATTTCACCAGCATTCAATATCTCCGAAACTGTTACCGATATTACCCTGACATTTTCTATGGTGATAGAGGGAACTACTATAAGTTCACTTATGTGACTTTTGAAAACCTGGTAACTACAAAACGAACATGGCGGCCAAGCGAATTTGCGACTTTTAAATAGACGTTTCTCGCGATTTGACCAACCAAACGCATTGAAACTTGGTACAGTATATGTTTATATACATTGTAATGCACCGACATCTAACTTCGTTCAATTGTTTACATAATCACAAGATGGCGGATGTGCGAAATATTTCACCGGCATTCTATATCTCTGAAACTATTAGCGGTATCTCCCTAAAATTTTGTACTGAGATAAAGGGCGCTACTGGAAGTCCATCTATAAGATTTTCAAAAACCGGTTAACTAGAAAACGAACATGGCGGCCAAGCGAATTTGAACATTTTAAATAGACCTTTCTCGCGATTTAATGTTCCAAGCGCACTGAAACCTGGTACAGGAAATATTTATACACATTGTAATCCACTGGTATCTAATTTAGTTCAATTGTTTACATAACCTCAAGATGGCGGCAGTGCGAATTTTAAAATTAAGTTTTTATTTCTTGTGATGTAGTCATGCGATCGAAGTGAAAGTTTGAATAATGAACCTACGCAATAATTTTCCTTTAATGGTACATGACTCTATGGCCTATACATTTAACAATCCAGCATGGCGACCATCCGCAATATTTAGACGATACTGAATATCTACGAATCTATTTTAGCAATCAAACTGCATTTTTTAAAATTCATAGGGGCTATGAACTTAAGTTCACCTATAGGACTTTAAATAACCTGGTGATCACAAATCCAACATGGCGGTGACGCGAATTATTAATATTCACATGGACGTTTCTCGCAATTTAACCATCCACGTGCAGTGAAACTTGGTACAGTAAATCTTTATCCGAATGTTAATCCACTGGCATCTAATTTATTTCAATTGTTTCCATAACCTCAAGATGGCTGCTGTGAACATTTTTTAAATCTCCTTGTTTTTACTTGTGTCCTAATTATGCGATTGAAGTTTGAATACTACACGTTCACAATAATCTGCATGTAACAGTACATAACTCTAGGACCTACATATATAAAATGCAACATGGCGACCATCCGAAATATTTAGTCGGTTCTCAATATCTACGAATCTATTACAGCAATCAAACTGAAATTGTGTATGTTAAATAGTGGCAATTAACATAAGTAGGATATATGAAAATAGGCTGTATAGTTCTTCACGGAACTACTTGTTATACTTGTGGTCACACTGTCCTTATACAAGGTTTCGACACTGATGTGTAACTATGTAACGGTCTGTTACTTCTTCACGCAAAATTATATCTCCCGCAGAGATTTTGGTTGGTTCCTCAGTTTAGGGACTGCGACAACGCGTTCATGTAACCCTGTGTACTTTGGCTGAGTGTAGAATCTGTCTGATAAATGGTGTGAATTGTGATGGCTGTATTAGTCTGTAATTCAGGTAAGGACTGCAGACGGTCAATATCAAGCAGTAGTTCCTAATGTTGCTACCAGATACTACCGTAAACGACACCTAGCTGTGAACTTCGATACTAGATGCCACCGCAACCAGCACCTCGCAACGAACGTGGGAACTTCCCCTCCAAAAGGAAAGCATACTGAGGGATATTTAGCGCTCTTAGAAAATCCGACGACTTTGGCCGGCTTTGAACCCGCGACCTTGGGCATAGAAGTTCAGCATGCTACCAGTTACATCTCCGAAGCCGCTTCACACTTAGTCAGATGGAAATATGAATCTGATCTCGTGCATGTGCGTTGTCATGGCGACGTCTGATGGCTCATCCCTCATCAATTTAGTAGTGTTGCCATGGCAACCACTGATAGCTCTTGGCATTTTCTTATAATTCCGAAATCATTTTGGTCATCCCTTGGCGTAATGATGGGTCATATCAAAAATTCTTTCAGACAAAAGTTTTAGGTAATTATTAGGGGAATATTGTCCATTTTATACGGTTTTGATATTGTGCCTATTAAGAGAGATATGATTAATGTTTCCCGAAAAAAAAAAACACTTTTTCCCACCCCTTTGGTCAATGGTTGGTGCTATAAAAAAACTTTTCAAACATAAATTTTGGGCTTTATCCGACACATAGTATGAACTTTGAACGGATTCGACATATCACATATTAAGAGAGTTATAGCAATATTTCACTTTTTCGAAAAAAGACTCCATTTTCACCCCCTTCAACCGATTTAGCCCAGTAACGAACTCGACCGAGATTTTATAAGTATACATATCCGGTAAAAAATTCAAAGTGATTGGTGCAAAATTACGGCAGTTATCGTGTCCACAAGAAACTGATATATATATATACACTAGCTGAAGTACCCGTGCTTCGCTACGCGTCATAAATAAAATAAAATGTGAAGGTGACAGTTAAACCAGGGGATAGGCCAGGTGCTGCGCAGAGGGAGATTAAGGAAGGAATATTTTGTCCAACTACACCGCTCGGCGTTGACCGTGTTTTATAGCACAAATTTAGGTTTTACTCGCTAACGGTTGGAGATACCTTTCGGATAGGAAATGTAATTTTAAACCTCGTATATGCCATCAAAAGTTTGCTATTTCTTAGCGTTCTCTTTTTATTTGAAATGGAAATATGAAAGTTTGAAACCAAAGGGTGTAGTGACGTCACTAAAATGGTCGCCATCTTTAAATAGTGCAAAGTATTGAAATCAATAGTAACCTATATGTTAACCAGGTAAATCAGCTACTTCCTTGTAAAATTCATGTAAATCGGACCAGTGGTACTTGCGTGATTGAGTATTACACAGACACACACCATCTCATTTTTAGCCTCGCTTCGCTCGCGTCATAGTCGTGTCATATTGTTATTCAATGAAATGCAGGTTTAACCCCGTTAACACCCCTTTAGAACCTGAATATCCAAAAATCCCTCCTTAGAAGACGTTTTTGACACACAACAAACATATCCCCAAAATATCATTCTGCTAACATTAATAGTTTGGGTTGGTCGATGAGAGTGAACATACAAAAATCCTTCCTCAATGGACGTTTTTCTTCCTGAATTTCACCCCTCCCCATAGGCCCCTTAAATTGCATTTATGAAAAAACGGTCGAACACCTATTTTTTTTATTTATTTATTTATTTATTTTTAAGCTGATTGATTTCCTCCGAGTTTCAAACTCGTCGCCTATGTCGTTTAAGAGATACACGCTCCGTTAAGAATCTTTTAATCCCCACTTTTCATCCCTTTCACCTCATAATATACTCTACATCAAAAAACCATTAGACATGTGTCAGCTTATTTTTAATGATTAGTATATATGCCAAGTATCACATCCCCAAATGAAACCACTCGTGAGATATTGTTATTCAATGAAATGCACGTTTACCCCTTTAACACCTATTTAGAACCTGAATATTCAAAACTCTTTCCTTAGTGGACGTTTTCGACATACAACGAACATATCCCCAAAATTTCATGTTTCTAACTTCAATAATTTTGGCTTGGCGATGATGAGTGAGTGAGTGAGTCAGGACATTTTCTTTCATTTATTTTTGATAATTTCACCCCTCCCCATGAACCCCATAAATTGGATTTATGATGCAAACTGTCGAACACCTATTTACATATTTAAAGCTGTTTTTGCCCTGAGTTTGATGAGTGAGTAAGTGAGTCAATCAGTTAGGACACTTTCTTTCCTTTTTTTTCCCCCCAGAATTTCACCCCTCTCCAAGGGCCCCTTAAATTGGATTTATGAAAAAACGGTCGAACACCTATTTACTTGTATTTTATGCTGTTTTTCCCGCCGAATTTCAAACTTCTCGCCTATGTCGTTTAAGAGATACACGCTCAGTTAAGAATCCCTCAACCCCCAATTTTCACCCCTTTCACCTCATAATATACACCACATCGATAATCCCTTAGATATATGTCTGATTATTTTTAATGATTAGTTTATATACCGAATATCACATCCCCAAAGAAACAACTCATGAAATATCGTTATTCAATGAAATGCACGTTTACCCCCTTAACATCTCTTTAAAATCCGAATAAACAAAAATAATTCCTTATTTGACGTTTTCGACATACAGCGAACATATTCCCAAAATTTCATTTTTCCAACTTGAATAGTTTTCGCTGGGCGTGATGAGTGAGTGAGTCAGACAGGACATTTTCTTCATTTTTTTCTTCAGAATTTCACCCCTCCCCATGAACCCCTTAAATTTGATTTATGTAAAAAAAAACTGTCGAACGGCTATTTACTTACTATAAATCAGCTTTTCCCCTGAATTTGATGAGTGAGTCAGTCAGATAATCATTTAGGATACTTTCTTTCCTGTCCCCCCCCCCCCCACAGAATGTGACCCCTCCCCATGGGCCCCTTAAATTGGATTTATAAATAAACGGTCAAACACATATTTATTATTTTTATGCTGATTTTTTCCCGCTGAGTTTCAAACTCCTCGCCTATGTCGTTTAAGAGATACACGCTCCGTTAGGAATCTTTCAATCCCCAGTTTTCACCCCTTTCACCTCATAATATACGCGACATCGAAAAACCCTCAGAGTCGTGTCTTCGTATTTTTAATGATGAGTTTATGTGCCGAGTATCACATCCCCCAATGAAACCAATCAGGAGATATTGCTATTCAATAAAATGCAGGTCTACCCCCTTAACACCCCTTTAGAACCTTAATATACAAACATCCTCTCTTGGTGGGCATTTGCGGCCTTAGGGGAAGCAGCATACCAAATTTCATTCCAATCCGTTTGGTGGTTTCTGAGATTTCGTGATGAATGAATGAGTGAGTGAGTGAGTGAGTGGGTGAGTGGTATTTGACAAATATATGGTAGAAGATAGTGTCAAGTCTTTGTTATCCTAAACTCTGTTGACAGTGCTGTGTGAGTAGGTGAGTAACTAACGGGATTTCAAGTAAACATGCTCATTTTCTATACCGGCAGTGCAGAGCGCAACTGGCATCCAGACGGCCGTGTCTCGACTTGAGCTATGTTGCCATGGAAACTATCTGCCTTGCCATTCCTTCATGAGTATATTAGCCTACTTTCGATTTTTGCAAAAAATGAAAGTAGACTTATGAGATCAACACAGGGCGAAAAAAGTGTGTCTGTCTGTGTGTGTGTATGTGTGTGTGTGAGTCTGTGTGTGTGTGTGTGTGTGTCTGTGTGTGTGTGAGTGTGTGTACTCTGAATGTCTGTCCACCCCTATCAATTCGCACACGGTGAATGCGAATTGAACGAAATTTGGTACAAAGGTAGCAATAGCAAAGGACACCTCAGTGTCATGTTTTATATCGCCGCCATCTTGACGGAAACGTAATGGCGGCCACACAAATGTTCAAAGCTTAAATCAAATTACGACTAACCTAATCATCCGATCTCTACCAAATTCTGCAACAACATACCTTTATGGGGGGAGCATCCTTTGACCAAACCAATAGGCCATCAGCGTAATAGTTTGCGGATGGCGGCCATCTTTGTGTGAAAATCGATTCCCCCTATTAATTCGAACACGGTACAACCGAATGGAACAAAATTTGGTACAGAGGTAGTACTAACAAAAGGCACCTCAGTGCCATGTTTTATATCGCCGCCATCTTGACGGAAATGTAATGGCGTCCACACAAATGTTCAAAGCTTAAATCAAATTACGACTAACCTAATCATCCGATCTCTACCAAATTTTGCAACAACATACCTTTATGGGGGTAGCATCCTTTGACCAAACTAATAGGTCATCAGCGTAATAGTTTGCGGATGGCGGTCATCTTTGTGTGAAAATCGATTCCCCCTATTAATTCGAACACGGTGCAACCGAATGGAACGAAATTTGGTACAGAGGTAGTACTAACAAAAGGCACCTCAGTGTCATGTTTTATATCACCGCCATCTTGACGGAAACGTAATGGCGGCCAAACAAATGTTTAAAGCTTAAATCAAATTACGATTAACCTAATCATCCGATCTCTACCAAATTTTGCAACAACATACCTTGATAGAGGAAGCATCCTTTGACCAAATGACTAGGTCATTAGCCTTATAGTTTGCGGATGGCGGCCATCTTTGTGTGAAAATCAATTCCCCCTATTAATTCAAACACGGTGAAACCGAATGGAACGAAATTTGGTACAGAGGTAGCACTAGCAAAGGGCATTTCAGTGTCATGTTTTATATCGCCGCGATATTGACAGAAACGTAATGGTGGTCACACAAATGTTCAAAGCTTAAGTTAAATTACGACTAACATAACCATCCGATCTCTACCAAACTTTGCAACAACATTCCTTTATGGAGGGAGCATCCTTTGACCAATCTAATAGGCCATTAGCCTAATAGTTTGCGGATGGTGGCCATCTTTATGTCAAAATTGATTCCCCCTATTAATTCGAACACGGTGGAACCGAATGAACGAAATTTGGTACAGAGGTAGCACTAGCAAAGGGCACCTCAATGTCATGTTTTATATCGCCGCCGTCTTGACGGAAACGTAATGGCGGCCACACAAATGTTCAAAGCTTAAATCAAATTAAGATTAGCCTAATCATCCGATCTCTAGCAAATTTAGCAACAACATACCTTTATGGAGGGAGCATCCTTTGACCAAACTAATAGGTCATCAGCCTAATATTTTGCGTATGGCGGCCATCTTTGTGTGAAAATCGATTCCCCTTATCAATTCGAACACGGTGAAACCGAATGGAACGAAATTTGGTACAGAGGTAGCACTAGCAAAGGGCACCTCAGTGTCATGTTTTATATCACCGCTATCTTGACGGAAACGTAATGGCGGCCACACAAATGTTCAAAGCTTAAGTTAAATTACGACTAACAAAACCATCCGATCTCTACCAAACTTTGCAACAACATTCCTTTATAGAGGGAGCATCTTTTGACCAATCTAATAGGTTATTAGCCTAATAGTTTGCGGTTGGCGGCCATCTTTATGTCAAAATGATTCCCCCTATTAATTCAAACACGGTGGAACCGAATGGAACGAAATTTGGTACAGAGGTAGCACTAGCAAAGGGCACCTCAGTGTCATGTTTTATATCGCCACCATATTGACAGAAACGTAATGGCGGCCACACAAATGTTTAAAGCTTAAATCAAATTACGACTAACATAAACATCCGATCTCTACCAAACTTTGCAACAACATACCTTTTTGGAGGGAGCATCCTTTGACGAATCTAATAGGCCATTAGCCTAATAGTTTGCGCATGGCGGCCATCTTTATGTCAAAATTGATTCCCCCTATTAATTCGAACACGGTGGAACCGAATGAACGAAATTTGGTACAGAGGTAGCACTAGCAAAGGGCACCTCATATTCATGTTTAATATCCCTACAGCACGTTTTTTTTCAACAAGCTACTACAACCAACATTCAATCATACTCCTTGAAAAGGACAAAGAGTTATAACAATACCCATGCATTTAGGAGAAAGTAGGCTATATGTTCTTTACTGAACATCTTGTTTTATGATTTGATTAGCCTGTGCTTGAGTGCAAAAGGGCCGAAATCAGAAGAATGAGAAAGACTATCGAAAATTCATGTAGCCAGCGGTTCCTTCTGGGTCCTAAACTATGTGTATGCAAAATTTGGTTGAGATTGGTGGAACGGTGTAGATTTGTATACGGAACCAACCCACCCACCCACCCACCCACATACATACATACATACATACAGACTTTCACTTATATATATAAGATATATATATACATACATAAATTATATATAAACTTTTGAACTGACGGTGGTTTTGGGGTCTGGGGGATGTGAAACGCGAAGATATGTCGAAATTTTCCGGATGTCGAAACATGGTACCCATTGCAATAGTTAGCTTTCTAATGAAATCTACCTAAAACTTTACGAGCCCTAGTGTCATATGATGTGTAACATCTGACATAGAAGAAACCTCACATGAAATTGTTGATACACCGGTATTGTATGTCTACCTCTTATTATTCCCGTTTTCCTACGGGGTCGGGGATGAGATGCGATGGAAGTATTTGTGGCGGATGGTTTTTACGGCCGGATGCCCTTCCTGACGCCAACCTCACGAGAGGAGTTAATGAGAGATGAAATGAATGAAGGTGAATGAAACTGGGTAAGGATGTGGAACGAAGTGGCCGTGGCCTATCAGAAGATACAGTCCCAGCATTTGCCTGGAGTTGAAAATGGGAAACCACGGAAAACCATTTCAAGGACGGTAAATTGTTGATGCACCGGTATTTTATAATATTTTTGGCACAAATATTAATCTATTGTAATAGGGAGTGTTTTACAGATATTGTAGTTTATAATACGGAACTCATTTTATTAGGGGTTTTGTAGCTTCCACCAGTACTAGCCTAAATAACGAATACGATATGGATCAACTAGATTAATAGACGCGACACCGCTCATAACCTTAAATTCCCTATAAATAAACCAACTTGCGAGTAAATGCAATGTGCACAGCAGTAGATCATAAAAGGCTTGCCCAGTTCCCGGACCTCTTGATTCACAGACCAACACGTAATTCCATATGGATTCTGTTAAAATGAGTCATATTGATATGATAAATATCGTTTAAAACGATAATCTGGTAGCAAAAATACCTTATCAGTACGGGATTCGAACCCGAGATCTCTAAATTCACAGTCAATGAAGCTAACCCCGCGGCTATTTCGACCACATGAATACTAGGTACAAGATGGTGACTTATTTTCAGGTACCAATAATACTGCATCACTGATTTAAGTTCCATTTAAATGTTGCTTGTTTCGATAATGTTCCTGCGTGAAATTGAGTTTAAAATGCCTTATAAATAGGCCCTCTAGTGAGTAAAGCGAATGTATTCAGCAATAGTTCATGAAGGCTTGCTCAGTTCTCGTATAACCACAACGATTATATTATATTGATGACTGCATTACCGATATGTGGGTTAATATTTGAATAGCCATTGTGCAGAAACATAATACCGGCAATGCCGACTACTTACAATGTTTGATATTAAAGCATTTTATTATTGAAATACTGATACGAACATGTGACATGTGTTTTGTTTCAATCACTTGACACCAGAGTTTGCATGAGCGTTTACCGTCAGAATGAAAGTGTTCAGCAATGCGATCCAGCTGGCAGTGCGTCTTACACACTTCCGTTCGATCCACCACTGCCAGCTGGGTCGTCCGAACCACTTCCGTTCCATTTTTCAAAATCACACCCTCAAATATCCAGCAACCGAGTGGAAAGATGTTCCACATCAAAAAAATTTACTAGCAATGACAATAATTTATCAATAGTTTCATGGCAATTCGTAAAAGCTTACAAAACTCTAGTAGTCTATAGTTTTAAAAAGTGCACGAAAATTCACCGTTTCTGTGCTCCTTGATGCATGTTTACTTGTATTTTGTAAAAAAGAAAAGAAAAAAACATATGTTGAAAGCCTACACAATTGTTTGTTAGATTTTAGAGTAAGTTGGTATCAAGGAAAATAAATCTGTAATCTATATATATAAAAATCAATGTAACGTGATAGATTGTCTGTGGGTATGTATGTCTCCTATGCGTTCATATACCATTCGTCCGATTGCGATGAAACTTGGGTGAGATGTTGAGTACACTCCAAGGAAGGTTTCTGACTTAGTACATCCACTTTACAATAGGCAGCGCACGAGTAGATTCAACAAATGAGCTACGACGCGCGAAGCATTTCAACAAAGTCACGTTTGCGTTCATATACCTTTCGTCTGATAGCGATGAAACTAGGCTGAGATTTTGTGTGCACTCCAGGGAAGGTTTCTAGCTTAGTAAATCCCTTTAAAAATAGGTAGAGCACGAGTAGAATCAACAAATGAGCAACGACGCGCGAAGCGTTTCAACAAAGTCCCATATAATTTCATATACCATTCATCTGATAGCGATTAAACTTGGGTGAGATGTTGTGTACACTCCAGGAAAGGTTTCTGGCTTAGTACATACATTTTACAATAGGTATCGCACCAGTAGATTCAACAAATGAGCGATGACACGCGAAGCGTTTCAACAAAGTCCCGTATAAAGTCATATACCAGTCGTCTGATAGTGATAAATGTTTGGTGAATTGTTGTGTACACTCCAGGAAAGGTTTCTGGCTAAGTAAATCCATTTTACAATACGAAGCGCACGTTTATATTCAACAAATGAGTGACTACGCGCGAAGCGTTTCGACAACTTCCCGTATACGTTCACATACCATTCATCCGATTGCGATGAAACTTGGGTGAGATGTTGTGTACACTCCAGGGAAGGTTTCTGGCTGAGTACATCCATATTACAATATGTAGCGCAGAGTAGAATCGAGAAATGAGCGACGACACGCGGAGCGTTTCAACCAAGTCCCGTATGCATTCATGTACCATTCGTCCGTAGCTATGAAACTTGGGTGAGATGTTGTGTACACGTCATGGAAAATTTCTGGCTTAGTAAATCCACTAAACAATATGCAGCGCACAAGTTGATTCAACAAATGAGGGACGACGCGCGAAGCGTTTCAACAACGTCCCGTATAAGGTCATATACCATTCTGCCGTTAGCGGTGAAACTTGGGTGAAATATGGTGGACACTCCAAGGAAGGTTTCTGGCTTAGTAAATACATTTCACAGTAGGTAGCACACGAGTAGATTCGACAAATGAACGACGACATGCGGAGCGTTTCAATACAGTCCCCTGTCTTCATATCCCATTTGTCCGATAGCGATGAAACTTGGGTGAGATGTTGTGGACACTTACGTGACGGTTTCTAACTTAGTAAATACATTTTACAGTAGGTAGCGCACGAGTAGATTCAACAAATGTGTGACGGAGCGCGAATCTTTTAAACAAAATCAGGCATGCGTTCATATACTATTCATCCGATTGCGATGAAACATTGATCAGTTATTGTGTACCCGCCAGGGAAGGGGACTTAGTAAATCCATTTCACAATAAGTAGCGCAAGAGTAGATGCAACAAATGGGTGACGACGCACGAAGCGTTTCAACAAAATCCCCTATTGCGTTCATGTAACATTCTTCGATTGCGATGAAACCTTGATGAGTTATTGTGTACACGCCAGGGAAGGGCTTCGACTTAGTAATACATTTCTCAATAGGTAGCGCACGAGTAGATTCAACAAATGAGTGACAGTGCACGAATCGTTTAAACAAAACAGCGTATACGTGCATATACAATTCATCCGATTGCGATGAATCATTGATGAGTTATTGTGTACACGCCAGGGAAGGGTTTCGACTTAGTAAATCCATTTCACAACAGGTAGATTCAACAAATGAGTGACAGCGATGAAACTTTTGAAAATTGTTGTGCACGCTTCCACGAATGGTTCTAAATTAGAAAATCCATTTTACGATAGCTTAGAGGCGGTTAACATGTTGTGTATCCAAAAGCACTTCAAGAAACAGAATTTCAACGCCAACACTTTCTTTGGTTGGCATTGCAACGCATGCCGGGTACAGCTTGTCTATATATAAAAAATGAATAATACGAGATAGTTTGCCAGTCTGTGGGTGTGTATGTCTCCTATGCGTTCACATACCATTCATTCGATTACGATGAAACTTGGGTGAGATGTTGAGTACACTCCAAGGAAGGTTTCTGGCTTAGTAAATCCATTTTACAATAGGTAGCGCACGAGTAGATTCAACCAATGAGCAACGACCGTTGAAGCGTTTCAACAAAGTCCCGTATGCGCTCATATACCATTCGTCCGATAGTGATGAAACTTGGGTGAGATGTTGTGTACACTCCAGTGAAGGTTTCTGGCTGAGTACGTTCATTTTACAATAGGTAGCGCACGAGTAGATTCAACAAATGTGCGACTACGCACGAAGCGATTCAACAAAGTCCCGTATGCGGTCAAATTCCATTCGTCCGATAACGATGATGAGTTGTAGTGTACACTTATGTGAAGGTTCCTAACTTAGTAAATCCATTTCACAGTTGGTAGCGCATGAGTAGATTCAACAAATGAGCGACAACGCACGAATCGTTTAAAAAAATCCCGTATTCGTTCATATGCAACTCATCCGATTGCGATTAAACGATGGTGAGTTGTTGTGCACGCTCCCACGAATGTTTCTAAATTAGTAAATCCATTTTACTGACCGTAAAAGCCAATATACCATTTTACGCTAGTTTAGAAGCAGTTAACCGAAAATGAAAAACATATTGTGTTTCCAAAAGTACTTCAAGAAACAAAATTACAACGCCAAAACTTTCTTTGATTGGCATTGCAACGCATGCCGAGTACGGCTTGTAATTAATAACAAATTATTTGATAAGTGGGAGTAATAAATATAAGAAGACTAGCTGTACCCGGCATGCGTTGCAATGCCAATCAAAGAAAGTGTTGGCGTTGTAACTTTGTTTGTTGAAGTGCTTTTGGATTCCCAACATTTATTTATTTATTTTGCGTTAACCATCTCTAAACTATTGTAAAATTTATTTACATATCTCAAAAAAATCATGGTAGCGTGATCAACAACTCACCAAAGTTTCATCGCAATGAAATGAATGGTATATGAACGCATACGGGATTTTGTTTAAACGATTCACGCGCCTTTACTCATTTGTTGAATCTCCTTGTGCGCCACCCATTGAAAAACGGATTTACTAATTCATACACTTTCGCAGGACTGTACTCAACTCACCAACGTTTTATCATAATCGGATGAATGGTATATGAACGCATACCAGACTTGGTTGAAACGATTCACGCGCTGTCGCTCATTAGTTGAATCTACTCGTGTGCTACCAATTGTAAAATGGATTTACTAAATCAGAAATCTTTGCGGGAGTGGAAACAACATTTCTCTAAATTTCATTGCAATCGCATGAATGGTATATGAACGCATACGATTTTTTTTAACGATACGCGCACCATTACTTATTTGTTGAATCTACTCGTGCACTACCTATTGTAAAAAGGATTTACTAAGTCCGAAACCTTTCCTGGAGTGTGCACAATAATTCAACCATTAATTCATAGCAATCGGACGAATGGTATTTGAACGCTACGGGACTTTGTTTAAGAGATTCGCGCGCCGTCGATCATTTGTTCAATCTACTTGTGCGATACATATTGTAAACTGGATGTACTAAGTTATCGAACGCTATCGAACGAATGGTATATGAACGCATACGGGACTTTGTTGAAACGCTTCGCGCGTCTTCGCTCATTTGTTGAATCTACTTGTGCGCTACCTATTTTAAAATGGACTTACAAATCCTGAAACTTTCCCTGGAGTGTACACAACAACTCACCCAAGTTTAGTCGCTATCGGACGAATGGTATATGAACGCATACGGGACTATGTTGAAACACTTCGTGCGTCGTCGCTCATTTGTTTAATCTACTTGTGCGATACCTATTGTAAAGTGCATTTATTAACCCAGAAATCTTCCCTGAAGTGTACACAACATCTCATCCAAGTTTCATCGCTATCAGGCGAATAGTATATGAACGCATACGGGACTTTGTTGAAAAACTTCGCGCGTCGTCGCTCATTTGTTGAACCTACTCGTGTCCTACCTATCGTAAAGTGGATTTGCTAAGCCAGAAACCTTGCCTGAAGTGTACACAACCTCTCATCTAAGTTTCATAGCTATCGAATGGTATGTGAACGCAAACAGGACTTTGTTGAAATGCTACCTATTGTTAAGTGGATTTACTAAGTCAGAAACCTTCCCTGAAGTGTACACAACAACTCACCCAAATTTAGTCGCTATGAGACGAATGGTATATGAATGCATATGGGACTATGTTGAAACCCTTCGCTCGACGTCGCTCATTTGTTTAATCTACTTGTGTGATACCTATTGTACAGTGGATTTACTAACCCAGAAAGATTCCCTGAAGTGTAGGCCTACACAACATCTCAACCAAGTTTAGTCGCTATCGGACGAATGGTATATGAACGCATGCGGGACTTTGTTGAAACGCTTCACGCGTCGCCGCTCATTTGTTGAATCTACTCGCGCCCTACCTATCATAAAGTGGATTTGCTAAGCCGGAAACCTTGCCTAAAGTGTACACGACCTCTCACCCAAGTGTCATTGCAATCGCATGAATGGTATATGAACGCATACGATTTTTTTTAACAATACGCGCACCTTTACTCATTTGTTGAATCTACTCGTGCGCTACCTATTGTAAAAAGGATTTACTAAGTCAGAAACCTTTCCTGGAGTGTGCACAACAATACAACCAAAGTTTCATAGCAATCGAATGAATGGTATATGAACGCATACGGGACTTTGTTTAAGCGATTCGCGTGCCGTCACTCATTTGTTGAATCTACTCGTGCGCTACAACTTTCATATTTATTCACCTTTTAAACCTTCTCTGGACTTCCACAAATTATTCAAGACCAAAATTAGCCAAATCGGTCCAGCCGTTCTCGAGTTTTAGCGAGACTAACGAACAGCAAGTCATTTATATATATATATAGATTACTGTTGTTCAGCCAAGCCATTGTTTGTTAGTTTAAGTAGGTATTAAGGAACTCGAAGTTGTTATGATTTACAAGTATTTAACCATTTGAGTAATAAATATGAATAACAAGTAGTTCCGTGAACTAAATAGCCTATTTTCATATATCTTACTGATATCAATTGCCTCTATCAACAGTCTGGCTGCGTGGCTCAGGGGTAACGTTCTCACTAGCTGAGCCCAAGGTTGCAGGTTCGAAACCTGGCGGAGTCAGCTGGCATTTGAGGGTGCGCAAATGCGAGGGAGCCGTGTCAGTACATTTACTGGCACGTTAAAGATCCCCTTCGGGGCAAAATTCCGGCACCCCGGCGTCTCTAAAAGCCAGGGTAGTTAAAAGGGACGTAAAACCAATAAAATTATTATTATTATTATAACCTCTATCAACATACAAATTTTCAGTTTGATTGCTGTAATAGGTTCGTAGATAATGAGAACCGTCTAAATATTTTGGATGGTCACCTTGTTGGAATTTTATATTATAGACCTTAGATTTATGTACTACTACATGAAGATTATTGTGTAGGTGTTTTATTCAAACTTCAATCGCATTATTAGGACACAAGAAATACAAGCGGGATTTTAAAATTTCGCTCAGCTGCCATCTTGTAGTTATGAAAATAATTTAAATGAATTAGATGCCAGTCGATTAAAATTTGTATAAGCATATACCGTATCACGTTTCACTGCGCTCGGATGGTTAAAACGCAAGAAACGTCCTTTTGAATATTTAAATTTCGCGTCGCCACCATGTTGGATTTGTGCTCGCCAAGTTATTGAACGCCCCATTGGTAAACTTATGCTTATAGCCTCTGTACACTTACAACATTTCAGTTTGATTGCTGTAGTAGATTAATAGATATTGAGAACCGTCTAAATATTTCGGATGGTCACCATGTTGGATTATAATATATATGGGCCATTAAATTATGTACTATTGGATGATAATTATTGCGTACGTTCATTATGCAAATGTTGATTTCGATCACATGATTAGAACACAAGAAATAAAAACTTAATTTTCAAAATTCGCGCAGCCGCCATCTTGAGGTTTTATAAACAATTGAAATAAATTAGAAACCAGTGCATTGCAATGTGAATAACTATTTGCTGTACCATGTTTCATTGCGTTTGGATCATTAAATCGCGAGAAAAGTCCATTTAAAACTTTCAAATTCGCTTGGCCGTCATGATCGTTTTTTAGATAACAGATTTTTGAAAAATCTCATAGATGAACTTCCAGTAGTGCCCTTTATCTCCGTACAAAATTTCATGGTGATACCGGTAATAGTTTCAGAGATATAGAATGCCAGTGAAATATTTCGCACAGACGCCATCTTGAGGTTATGTAAACAATTGAACCAAGTTAGATGTCGGTGCATAAAAATGTGTATAAACATATACTGTACCAAGTTTCATTGCGTTTGGTTGGTTAAATCGCGAGAAACGTCTATTTAAATGTCGCGAATTCGCGTGGCCGCCATGTTGGATTGGTGAGACTTAACAAAATTTCAAGGGCAGGGTCAGGGTCGCCCGGAATAGTGTTATGAACTTACCGAGTTTCATTGAAATCGCTCCATCCGTTTAGAAGTTATTAAGGGGAGGACACACAAAAATCCATCACACACAGACAGACGGACAAAAGGTGATCTCATAAGCCTATTTTTAGCCTACTTTCGATTTTTGCAAAAAATGAAAGTAGACTTATGAGATCAACACAGGGCGAAAAAAGTGTGTCTGTCTGTGTGTGTGTATGTGTGTGTGTGAGTCTGTGTATGTGTGTGTATGTGTGTGTGTGAGTCTGTGTGTGTGTGTGTGTGTGGGTCTGTGTGTGTGTGAGTGTGTGTACTCTGAATGTCTGTCCCCCCCTATCAATTCGAACACGGTGAATGCAAATTGAACGAAATTTGGTACAAAGGTAGCACTAGCAAAGGACACCTCAGTGTCATGTTTTATATCGCCGCCATCTTTACTAAAACTGAATGGCGGCCACTCAAACGTTCAAAACGTAAAATCAAATAACGACTAACCAAATCATCCGATCTCTACCAAATTTGGTAACAACATACCTTCGTATAGGATGCGTCTTGTGACCAAATTACAAGGTCGTCCGCCATACCATTTCAGGATGGCGGCCGTGCGAATTATGCAAACTTTATAATCCATATCATGGGACCCACCAGTTCCGATTATCGAGCCGAGAATCGTTTTAACTGTTCTAAAGGAAGAGGCACGTTCGAAATTAAAAGTTTATTTTGTAATACTATAGTGCAGACGTGATTTTAAAAAGCTGAACTGATTCAGTAATAAGACAAGATGGCAGCGGATATCTTGTGCCGGACTTATATTTCACTAATTTGAGTATTGCATGCAATATAGCGTACTGATAAAAAATAAATAAACTTTGTATGAAATGCTTTATATATAAATAATATACTCCAGTGATGAAATCGTTTAGTATAAATCATTATTTGCTAACAAGTTCTATGTAAGTCATTTTAAATAGAACGATATTCGTTGACACAATTAGCTCAGTGGTAGAGCGTTAGCCTATCGCTCAAATGCCTATGGTTCAAACCCGATCAGAGCTAGGTTTTTTGCTTGAAATGTTATATGTTTATTGTTTTGTAATGACTCAGATGTTTTAAAATTAAGCGTTATATTGTGCACATTATGGTGTAAAATATATATTTAATTAAAACATAATTCGCCAGCAGATTTACTCGGGACATCTAGCTGCCAAAAAGGTAACTTCCAGATTTTATTGAAAAGTTTCTTCTTCTGGCCGCTAGAATGCACTCGCTCTGTTAGGATTATATTGTTCGATATTTCACCAATAGATATCACGACTAGTCTACGTGGGGATCCATTGATTACTATACCATTATCATTCTATGCGCATCGAATTTGAAGAATGACAAGATGATACTACGATACATTTTAACTTTTTATTTTAAAGGGTTTGTAACAGCCTATTTTGCGTTACTTGAAAATGTTATTAAGCGTTATATTGTGCACATTATGGTGTAAAATATATATTTAATTAAAATATAATTCGCCAGCAGATTTACTCGAGACATCTAGCTGCCAAAAAGGTAACTTCCAGATTTTATTGAAAAGTTTCTTCTACTGGCCGCTAGAATGCACTCGCTCTGTTAGGATTATATTATCGAAAATATCCACATAGTTTGTATACACACGTCTCTGTAGGGTCATGGAAAGATTTGTTAATTCAATTAGGGTTGTGAAAGCCATGCACAACCAGACGTGTAGACATGCCTCAACTCAAAGTTGGATGTTGCCCACGGCAGCTCGTAATAATAATAATAATGTTATTGGTTTTACATCCCTTTTAACTACTGCTGATTTTAGAGACACCGGGGTGCCGGAATTTTGGCCCGAAGGGGATCTTTAACGTGCCAGTAAATGTACTGACACGGCTCCCTCGCATTTGTGCACCCTCAAATGCCAGCTGACTGCGCCAGGATACGAACCTGCAACCTAAGGCCCAGCAAGCGAGAACGTTACCGCTGAGCCACGCCGCCAGTCCGGTCGATTGTGTCTCCAGATCCATAACATTCTTGATATACTTCTTATCTTTCTTTCTTTCTTCAATGATGGTAGCAGTTTTTATCTAGGTTGTGGAGTTTGGTAGAGGTAAATCGTTTCTAAGGTCTTCAACAAAGAATAGTTCTATTATACTCTTTGATAATAACAACGAGTTATAACTATACTCATACATTTAGGAGAAAGTAGGCTATATGTTCTTTACTGAACATCGTGTTTCATATATGGAAATAGGCTAAAAATAATCTTGGTTTTGATTTCACAAACCCAATCCATGTAGCAAGACTATAGGTTTTCCGACTTCACTGGGGGCACCTCCCCGCCCCCGGGTACAACGATGTCCCGTTCTAGGCCAAAACATTTATGGCCAGCCCAGATTTGGCTGTAATTTGAAATGAGGATAGCTTACACCCTGGATTAACGTATAGGCTGCCTTTCAGCCATGTATATAAAGCTCAATATCCGTAGTTAGGCCCTTTCGCGCAAATCTACACCGTTTCACCGATCTGGACCAAAGACGTTGAAACCCGACGAGCAACACTGTCCACTTGAAATTTCAGACAGCCCACTGCATTCTCTATATTTATGCCCTTTAAAATATAAATAAATATAAATATAAATAAACGCTCAATTTCATAAACACAGGGCTCGCAAATCCCGT
This sequence comes from Meconema thalassinum, assembly GCA_946902985.2. Taxonomy (NCBI): domain Eukaryota; kingdom Metazoa; phylum Arthropoda; class Insecta; order Orthoptera; family Tettigoniidae; genus Meconema; species Meconema thalassinum. Next base: position 102,258,989 of record OX336397.1, on the reverse strand, counting down.
ATAGTAAGTACAATAGTACATTATGCAACTCGCCTATAATGGCTATAATTAAGACACGAGTATTTTTATAAAACGAGCGTATGCGAGTTTTATAATTTCCATACGAGTGTCTTAATTACCATTATAGGCGAGTTGCATACGACTGTTTATGTTCGACGATAATTATAACTTTATTATATGTTTTAACATAAATATTCATAAATATCTGTTCAGTCACTACAGTAGAATGTTGTGATCGGTTGCTGCGGTGGGTAGTAGCCTATATCTCTCTTGTCCAAGCTCTCTGGACAACCGACGCATGCGCTCTGTGTGCTTCAATACCATATGTTCAGATTGCGCACCAGTATTCAGTAACACTGTCACTGAAGTCATGTCAAAACCACGCGCTGTGTAGAAATTGGTTTTGGGGATATTAAGGTACCGGTACAGTGCTATTTCTTGTCTCATATTCGCCAGTTTATTCACGCGAATATATGGACGGTGCGTATTCCATGTCGGTAATTTATTATAGTTCGATGTTGTGTTTATGTCCGACATGTTGGAATTTGAGTGCATGCTCGAAGGTATCGTTACCTAATTGGTCAATGAACGAGCTCTGATTGGCTGGAGAAACTGTATCATAATGAAAAACGGTGTTATAATGACCATCATTATGATACAGTTTTCTAACACATAATAGTGAGGGTCGAACATAACCATATCAATCTGGTCGTTATGTCAGTAGCAACGAATCTGTGTGGTGGCTATTAGCGTTACCGTAACACTAAAGGCATCCCACCATCTCGTACCTCAATGTGCACTTACAGAATTGTGAACCAGTCTATTTTTCTAAAAATTATTTCCATGAGCGAGTATCCACTCCGCCAAAATCCACACTCACAACCTTTTCCAAAATTTACACAAGACGTGGTTTTGAAATCATTCTTCTGTATGTTGAGGTACAGGGATATTACACACAGAACAATACAACAAAATATTGGCAAATCTGAGTTCATAGAACTGTTGTTCAGAATCGGGATGGTGTTAAATCTGCAGAAGCTTTCGGTACAGGTAACACGGTCCATGTTCGTAACATGGAATGTTTTCATTGGACAATGCATCTACACCATGTGCGAGGGCAATAGCTTTCAAAGACCTATGGAAACAAAATAATCAGGGATTTTCAATATTTAGAGAGGCATGTGAGGCAAAAGGATTATTGGAAAATTTCAATCCCTGGTATGTAACACTCGAAGAGGCTGCATAATGTACATCAGCGGCCAATGAGAGAGATATTTTACTATAGGTCTTTTACTAGCGACATGATGACGTTCTAATCATTAATAATTGTAGGAAAATTGCACCCTGAATAGCTTAAGGAAAAATACTTTTAATTTCCCATATTCCGATAGATTTGCTTCAAACAATATTCGCAATTACTATTAAAAAGTGCAATGACACACACTTAACAGCAGCAGGTGTTCATTTAGACAAAGCCATTATTTTTCCATGGACAACTGCAAGCTATGTGGCGTGCTCACGAGTATCCAGACAACAAAATCGTTATGTCTCAGCAACTCATGCCAAAACTAACAAGAAGTTCCGTAACGAACTAAAGAGCCTACTTTTCTTAACATTTAAGATTCATGCCAATCTATATAGACCTATCTAGAAAAATAGCGAAATTAAGTTGGTAATATCGAAATTTCTAATTAGTTCGAAATATACCTGTAGCCTAATAGAACAGTACAGTTGGCAGCCCTGGTGACTGAATATATTCTTAGTTCCATCTCTTAAGATACAGAATACAATATTTGGTTGAAGTCCAATGGATAGCATGGACGTTACATGCAGTTAAGACATTGGATCTATCAGCGCGCGTAAAATCATGCTGGCAACAATGTCACGCATGCGTTGGTCAGAAATAATCTGAAATATTATGATATCTTGCTGTGCCAATTTTGGATGAAATCCATTTGTTAGTATAGAAGTTACATGTATTTGAAAATTGGACCTATCAACAGGCTTAGAGTCATGTTGGCAGCACTGACGTATAATAGTTTCTCATAATTAATCTAGAATGTTAGGTACTATACTTGTGCAAAGTTTAAAGCTGTTGGCTTACATACTTTCTGATATATTAATATTTGGGTAAAAAATAGAGACAGCATTTATTAACCGTTGGCAGCCCTGGTTTCTCTTAAGAATAAGCATAGTCATATCTGTTATGGTACACATAGCACATAGGAAATTTGGTTGAAATCCAATTGATATTATAGAAATTACATGTATTTAAAAATTGGTCTTATCAGCAGTCTTAGAATCATGTTGGTAGCACTGAAGTACATAAGTTACTCCAAATTAATTTAGAATGTCAGGTACTATATGTGGGCATAGTTTAAAGCTGTCGGCTTGCATACTTTCTGATATATTGGTATTTGGATAAAAGAATAGAGATAACATTTATTGACAGTTGGCAGCCCTGGTGGCTCGTACGAATACGCCCAGTCATATCTGTTTAGGAACACATATTACATACAAAATTTGGTTGAAATCCAATTGATAGTTCTGCTTCGAGAGGTACGTCATCAGTTTATTTGGCAGTACGGTGTCCTTCATAGGGTGAAGGCTACATGTGTGGGCTGTCGAAATCTTCGGTTATTGGAAGAGTGCAACAGTATACAGGCGGTAATGTTTACTACTGAAGAGATAGATTTTTAGCCTACTTTTCACATTTTGCAAAAATGAGGAAAATGTAGACTTATGAGATCGATCTGGGCAAATGAGTGTCTGTCTGTCGGTCCTTCTGTCTGTCTGGCTGTGTGTGTGTGTGCGTGTGTGTCCCCCGCCCCCCCCCCCCTATCAACTCCTAAACGGTAGCAGTAATCGAAACAAAATTTGGTAGGAGTAAAGATCTATACCTGAATATCTCAATGCCATATTTGAAAATTATGTCAGTGTACCCAACTGCTGAAAAATCGCAATTGAAATTTGAGCTCCATGTTGGATATATTGTCTGTTAGGTAGTCAGCCCGATGGTTGGTTGGATCCTCAAAAAGTACCGCCGTTACGTTATGTGAGTAGATACCCACAAAAACCAAGGCTGCGCTATTTTGAGGCGTTCTAGGCAAGAAGAGGAGTGTGGTAGTTTGCCATTGCTTTCCTCACTGAGTCAGAACAGTAGTCCTAACCCTATGAGTTGAACCTTTCACAGCATTCACAGGCACTGACTGTGCCCCGAATGCCATTAGTAAGCACCACCCATACCTCAGTAGCTTCCAGATAATCACAGCCATGAGTGAGACTGAGACATCGGTGAAAAGCCACCTTTTACTCTAGCCTGTGCCAACTGACAAATGCAAATGTACTGTATTCATCAAGAGATGGCAAACAGGCCATTTGGATATATTGGAATATTGGAAGGTACGAATGGGAGCTATTTCAAAATTGGCCTACATATAGATAATAATATTTCAGTTTAATTTCCAGGAGGCCATACATGACAGTGATACCAACATGATTCTAAGCCTGCTGAGAAGTCCAACTTTAAACACATGTAACTTCTATACTATCATTTGGATTTCAACCACATTTCGTATGTGCTATGTGTACCATAACAGATATGACTATGTGCATTCTTAAGAGCAACTAGAGTTGCCAACTGTTAATAAATGCTGTCTATATTTTTGTTACCCTAATACCAATATATCAGAAGGTATGAAAGCCAATAGCTCTAAACTTTGCACATGTATAGTGCCTGGCTTTCTAGATTAATTTGGAGATACTAATATATGTCAGTGCTGCCAACATGATTCTAAGCCTGCTGATAAGTCCAATTTTAAAATGCATGTAACTTCTATACTAACTAATGGATTTCATTCAAAATTGGCATAACAACAGATCAGATTATTTCTGACCAATACATGCATGACATTGTTACCAACATGATTTCAGATCCAATGTTTAACTGCATGTAACATCCGTGCTATCCATTGGATTTCAAACCAAATTTTGTATTCTGCACCTTAAGAGATGGAACTAAGAATACATTTAGAAACCAGGGCTGCCAACTGTAGTGCTTTATTAGGCTACATTATGCATGGTATACTGTATCTTGAACTAATTAGAAATTTCGATATTACCAACTTAATTTCGTCATTATTCTAGATAGGTCTATATAGATTGTCATGAATCTTAAATTTTAGGAAAAGTAGGCTCTTTAGTTCGTCACGGAATTTCTTGTTTTGGTACAATATGCTTTTTCCGAAGGCGATTGGTTTACAGTAAAAGTAAAACTACAATTTCAGGCGCGGTTTCCTAATTCAAAGTGTCCAACCCGGGATAGCGTTCGGGATTTGACCGGCTCACAAACTAATCCAAAAACGATTGAACTAGAAGTGAATATCATTCATTATGTGTAGTCCATTACGCAAGAAACTTTAGTAAACGTCTCCGACAATATGTTTAGACGTGTTGAAGTCTGTCTTCGAACACAAGGTACTGTAGAACTTCCAACATCTGTTATGAATGACTGTGGTGAGTACAACGTTTACTAAAACTCAGCAATTCTTCTAGGTTTGTGCCGTGTCTTGTGTAGGGATTCACCTAGGACACCAAGCTGGCTCATCAGCGGGCTCTTGGTGTCCCCGCCCGGACCCCCACTGGAGTAGCGAACTGTGCGCCACCTCCTTTTATATAAGGTGCAACTGCACCTCTTGACTGCGAGAACTAAAAGCTGAAGCAGCCTCAACCTCCCTATGAAGGCTTCCAAAAAGATGGTATATTGGCTTTTACGGCCATTGAATTAAAACTCAGCAATTCTTCTAGGTTTGTGCCGTGTCTTGTGTGGGGTTTCGCCTAGGACACCAAGCTTGGCGAAACCCCACACAAGACACGGCATAAACCTAGAAGAATTGCTGAGTTTTAATTCACTGGCCGTGAAAGCCAATATACCATCTTTTTGGAAGCCTTCGCTTGGTGTCCTTGGCGAAACCCCACACAAGACACGGCACAAACCTAGAAGAATTGCTGAGTTTTAATTCACAGGCCGTAAAAGCCAATATACCATACACAACGTTTACTGTTTGTTTGTTATGACACAGGTGACAGCCGTGCTGCCATCGTAACTGCTGACCCTATCTCTCTCAGCAGCGCGTAGGCACTGTGATGAACATTCCCTACTGCCCTGTATAATGATATTAAGAAAGGAGGAACAAATCCTCAAATACACATAGATACTACTATTAAATAGTGATGTGCGCGAGGGACGCTTGGACTCGCGAGAATCTAGTCTAGCGGTTCCGAGTCTGAACGAGTAACTCGTGCGAAGGACTTGATTCTCTACGGTGAGGTCACGTCCAAGACCAACTACAACACTCAGACCTTAATGCAGGTATCAAAAGTGTGAAAATGGCGTATGCCGAAGCCCGACATTTTGTGTTTACATTCGTTGCTGCGATACAATATTAGCTTTGATTAGCTTCGTTTGATGATAGATGATCGCTCATCTGTAATTTTTAGTGTCTTTAGTATGTCTGTAAAGTCCAGTTCGCGTTAATATACTGAAATCGTATGTAAATATGTGATAATACGCTTATTATCGATTGGTTCGTTTTGGTGATGATTGTTCCGTCGACCGATGGCATTGTGTCATTTGCTGCAGATGTTGAAGTACCTAAGACTAAAGCATTAATAAAAGTGTCTCACGAATATACATCGCAATGATTTGGACGTTAGTGGCAATATAATAATAGCTTAGTAGACTTCAGTAGTGTCGATATTACAGTAAGTACGTAAAGGGAAAACGTAATAAGCATCTACGGCTAGACCAAACCGTAGACGTTATCTTGAACGCTGAGCTACATGTGCCTCCGTAAATCCTTACCAATCTGGCAGATTATCTACATTGCCTTGTATACAAGCCGAATAATACAGCGAAAAATGGAGATGAGATGGAACAGCACGTATGCGATGTTGTTGCGTTTGACAGAAGAAAAGGACTGCGTCGCTGCCACGCTTGCAACAATACCTTCTGCACCTGAGACTCTTACAGTCTCACAGTGGACCACAATTGAACACCTACTGCCCAACGCCAAGTCTCCATCTCGAAGATCATTGGTTTCAACAGACAAATACAGGAAATGGTGGGAAAACGCATGCAAGAGGATGCCGCAGCGAAACAGATGTTAACTGATGTGTTGTCAGCCGTAAAAAGGAAGTTCAGCAATGTGGAAAGTGTCCTACCGATTGCGCTGCCCACAATCCTCGATCCGAGATATAAGATTTTGCCTTTTATGAGTGGTGCTCAATGCGATCAGGCTGTGAATATAGTCTACTGATTATAAAAGAAAAATCATCATCATCATGTCCATCTTCTCACACATCCACCAGCAAATCTTACACCGTTGACATCATAACCCTTCATCTACTCATTCTCTTCTTCCGTTTACTAGTCCCCCCAGCTTAACTTATTAATTAGCCACTGCCCTCATACAACCAGCTCTACAATTCAATCTTTCCCTCTCTTTACTACAATACCACTCTCCTTCACATCTCAAGAAACATCTACTACTCCCTTCTCATCGACATCATAAAAAAAAAAAAAAAAAACACCTTATGATCTGGACGTAAATACAGCCCCCATTTTTCTTCACCACACTTACTTACTTACTTACTTTAAACATCCCAATATACGCAAATCCCCGAGCAATAGAAGTTCCTTCATCTACTTTGGCACATGCAGCAGTTGTTTCCATGATTTCCGCGCTTTCTTTGTTCGTCGAAAATTTCCGACATTTAAAATTATACTTACACACAATGAAGCAGTCACCCTTCTCTCCCTCATCCCCATTCCTGCATCTAACTCTCCTTTCTCAAAACAATACTTCGCCCCCCGCGCCCTTCTCCAAATTTCCCCAGCAATGCCCCAACTAAAAATTCTCACACACTTTCTTCCAAATCCCAAAACCAAACCCACCCATCACCAAAATTTTCACCTCTCCTAAACACCCTAACCCCTTGGCCCGAAGAGACGGCGAAACCGTCTAAGGGGCCGCCGCCGCACGACACCTCTTTTGGGGATCATTTGATGCTCGTGTCGCAGACGAAAACCTACGCCACAACGTCAGAGCAGATGCTACGGTCGAGGTACAAAGATATCTGGAAGAGCCCTACGAACCCCGCTCGGTAAATCCACTGGATTATTGGCGACACAATGCATCAAAATGTCCAACACTAGCTAAACTTGCGAGGAAATATTTATGGACTCAGGCTACATCCGTTCCTTGTGAACGACTTTTCTCCAAGACTGGAACAATCGTAACACACAAGAGGAATCGTTTGCATGGGGACATAGTGAACATGATTGTCTTTTTAAATTCAAATTGGAAAGACAAGTAGTTCACACCACTGGTGATATTTTGTTAGTTCAATTTATCAATTTGTAAGTTCATTTCAGTTACTTTACGTTAAGGATTGTTGTTTTTCATGTAAATATGGAATAAAATACATTTTCAGCTCTTTATCTTGTTGTATAGTAGTACCACGAATGCCCAAGTTGAACATCCACAGCGTTAAATATAGTATAACACTTGAAAAATGAATGTATTATACCGGTATGCAGTTTTTATAACTTGTAATTATCGTGGGATTTCAGGCAACCATACACCACTATTCTTAACTCATACTGTACCCGTTCGTCCTGGGGATGCGATGACCCATCTGCTATAACATCGCATTCCTGGAGTTCCGGGACAGAGAGGAGTTAAATGAACCTCTAGTCAAATAAGGAATGTGTCGGAAATTCAGCTGAGTTATCGAAAAAGCAGTGGGTATCACGAGACAAAGTATCTCTAGGGTCGTTACGGGCTTAAGTTTAATAGAAATAATGCAAATATAAATGGGCGCCATCAACTGAATTCCTAGCAAACCACTTCCTTTCCGGATAAGCCTTACTCAAGACAAGGAAGGAAAAAGGAACATCACACCATCATCAGATCACAACTAAGATAAAAACAAATTTATTTTACTTTGATAGTCAGACAGAAATTTTAAATATAACTCCTACCTAAGAGTATGGTCGAATGCCAAAGTTAAATTGTCATTGTCCAAAAATCGAACCATCTCTTTCCTAATTCAAAATTATTTTTATCCACATAACAAGAAAAATTTATAAAGTTCTCTTGGGTTCTCAGGATCACTGTAGCACTATGTCTTTCGTCACTGACATTTGTGAAACCTGAGACCTAATTTCTCTTTAATTTAACATCAATGTGGATTTAATTAAGTTACTAATCTGTCTAAACATACACATATAATCATCACACATATTAAATATCACGTAATTTATGGTTTGCATGGTATAATTTGAATGTTGAACATGTTAATCAAATGTTCCTAAACATTGAATAATTAATTTACATTATTTACATCGTCATTAACAATCACTTATCTGTGAATTACAGAAAATTCATAGCTTATTGAAAATCATTATCGTCATCATCAAAATTAAATATTTCTCACATTAATTCTCACTTCAAAATTCTACATATTCTTGTCAAAATCCTTAATTCATCACCATTACATCATTTAAATTCTCAATTCAAGTTGCAATTCCTTCAAATTATTTCTCAATTAAATGTATTTAATTCCATATTAAATTCATTAATCATCAGATTCTTTAATTAATTATCACCTTCTAATTTAGTTATTCATCATCATTACAATCGTCTATTAATTTATTTCAATCAGTTTATTTATCCAATCTTTAATTCATCCATCTATTTAATTCATCGATTTATTCCAAAATTTAATTTATCAAATTATTTAAATTTCAATCATCTGGTTATTTAGTTTTTCATTATTTCATCTAGTCATTCTGATTTTTATTTCATTAGTTCATCTAGTCATTCTGATTTTTATTTCATTAGGTCAGATCGTTAATATGCTTAATTTTCAGATTATTATTTCATTAATTATTATTTTCAGCAAATCTTGTATTATCAACTTCATTTATTTGTTTAATTTCCTAACAAATTGTTTAATATGGTTTATAGAACGTTGTCTTACAGTTTTACCACTTCCAAGTTATATCTCGTATTTAATTATCATGCCAAAAAATATTATTGTCTCCACGACATCACGTTGGATCTAACTATCCACAACGGCATTACATTTCCTCAATACTTCAAATATCACATTTGAATACAAGAATTATTCCACAAAAACTCCATAAATATTCAGCACATACAGCATGAATCTCAACAATTACGCTAGACTGGGTACGACGACCTCATGTCTGCTTCAAAATACATTATCAACGTTGCAACTATCACTTGGCAACTTCCACAAAATGCCTACCACAAACCCCACTTAACCATGTCGCATGATCTACAAAAAATATATAACTGGCTTCAAATTATCAACGCACACAATCTCCAATAACTGTAATTACTCTGATCACATCTAGACAACTTCTTAAACAATTGGAAAAATATTACCTCAGTAATTTAAGATCTGCTTTCAAATAGCATAAATTCTCTTACAATTTTCATAACTCACATCGCAGAAAAACACCAATGTGCTATAATCTCTCACATCGATTCTGCAATACTGATCTGCCTTAAAATAAATCTAACCATTAATGATTTATCTTACAAGATTCAATTACTTTAAATCCTTCTCAAAGGTATCAAACACAATTATAAAAATCATCAAAAGCATCAGCTGTAACAACTGTTAAACTGAAATTACTCTCAAAAGAGTATAGCAACAAAATATTGGATTGGCAAACAAGAATTACTAAATGCAATCCTGTTGACATTTATCGTTACTTTATTTAACAAAATTTCGACTGATATGTGACTAGTAGTTCCTTGTTTGATTCACTTACATCTCGTATACATTCGGATGATAAAAATGAGTCCCTCAATGGCGAGTAAGATGTGTAACCACCGTACAGTCGTATAAATACGAAAGACCTCGCCCCGTCGGCTTGGATGATAGTTCCCTAAACGATGGGTAAGGTGAGTAGCCACCATACAATCGTATAAATACGAAGGACCCCACCTCGTAGACTATATGAGTGAATGTATCAGATAGGAATCAACAAGTTTCTAGTTGTCATATAAAAGCGATGTTCATTCACTAAAGTGAATAACTTCTTAATATCTCCAAACAATACAATGGAAAAAATCCCTACTGATGAATAATACACACTCGCTAGTATGCAATGAACTGACGAAGTAATTTTAGATAATCAATTGCAGATCACGAGTTCGAAATACTCGTTACACAAAAAAAACTATTCATGAAAAATATCCTAGCTGGAAAAATCTAAAAGACCAAACATCTGCTTAATAAAGTCAATCAATGGTGAGAATTTCGAATAATGATGCCTGCCATATCATATGGTCACTCCATATTCTAGCAAATTCGAAGTATATAAATTCAAACCATGTCTTAATAATCATATCACTCCTATTCGAAAAACATACATGTGTGCCCAGTATTCATGAAAATAATCGTATCAGGTAGACATAACTCTTACAGTACCTTTCATAATCAGCTGTAATAAATTTCCAAGATCGTCGATTTTCCCTACATAAAGAATTTCTCGAAAGATCGGCGTGAGTATCATTTCATCCATGAAATGACGATTGCCTTCGAAATCCCAAGTGAATCAGCTGTTGGACTCCTCTCGTCAGGAATCGAATCCATCGCTCTGCGGTGCCATCTTGTCTCTATTTGCGTCTACTCGGACATGTTGAACTCCGGATTACCCATAGCGGATATTGTCCAACTCCTTCTCGGAAAAGTTCATGGAAACAGCGGACCCCCTACTCCTCTTCTAAGATACGCCACTGTTCCGTTAAATGTTCAGTTTGAGTATTGTAAGTTCAATCTCAAATGACTGCTATGTTCCACTTCCGTAAAATAAAATTTTACTTGAGAGTGTTCAAGATTACGAAACACCCTGTAGTTATCTGTATTAGGTAATTCATGAAAACTGCATAAGATATAAATCTTATTAATGCACGATCTAATGTTCATCTGTGCCTATGCTAACAACATTCCGTATAATTGAAATAGTTAAAGTCGCTTTGAATGTGTTATAGAACAGCATAGTTATAAGGTTATTCGTAAAAGCAATGTTCAAACTGTGTTGAAATGAAGCTTGAAATAAAGTATTCAACTACTAGCAGTTCGGTTCTGACATATCCCGGCCGTCTGAGATTGCTTCCTCGGCCAGCCCGCCTGGATCAATGACCCGCCTGGCCTTCGCTGCTCGGCGATGCAGGAACTGTCGCCTACACTCTTGCCGTGACAGTTTCTGTATGTTGCGTAACCTTCACGGTGCGTCTCACTTGCGCTATAGAGCTGCTCTTACCTGCTCGTCTGATTGAGCTCAACTGGCTGTGCTGACACTGTCTTCACTCACTTATCTGCTTGGGGCGGACACGTGGTATAGTCCCCCACCACAGTGCTCTCACGTCACGATCATAGTCTCGAACCCGTATCATCTCGGCTATTCCGTTATAAAATAACTTACTTCCATAAAATTATTTCCACATATAATGCATGTTATATATCCTCTTCTAAGATGTTTAATTGCTATAATTCCATAAATATTTCAATAAAGCTTCACATCTCTATCCATAATTCCATTTTCTCACAGATTTCAATGCCTCCTTGATCCTTGACCTCCTACGTCATCTTGGCATTCTTCTTGACGCGATCGGCGCGCTATCTTTTCTTAATTCTTCCTAAAACCTCAACTACAGCTTAATGTCTGCTGGCGTAGCCGATAGCCTAAACTAGGTATCGGGTACATCTCTCCCGTACATCTCCTTTTTTTATCAGGATTGAGAAAAAAAAAATACACTCTCAGGCATTCTATATATATTACATGTACACGATAGCTCTACAATCCCCTTACTCAGCATGATGGTATTTCTGACTCTCAATAATGACGATTGACTTCCAATGATTAGCATCTTGATTCCGTGTTATTCTGACGTTTATTTCTTCCTTCGCCACTCGTGCTTGCTCGATTGACATCTCTCACTGTCTCTTCGAGTGGTGCACTAGGCTGTCTATCCTCTTGTCTCGACCTCTCATGTCCACGATTATCCCGTCTGTCGTTAGGATCGTTTCTTCGGCCATCCTGCCTGTCGTTCCCATTATACTGTTGACCTTGGCTCCAGTTATTTCTGCCCCGATATCTATTGTTATATCGATTCCTGTCTTGATATCTGGAATTCTGGTTATAATTCCTATATCGGCTATCTCTCGCTTCTTGATCGTATGGCCTCTCATATGGTCCTCTATATCGATCATTTCCTCGAGCGTTACGGATGTTTCCTCGATTCCCTTCGTTCCGTCGGTTTTCCCAGGAATCCCTTCTGTCCGTTTGAGCTGCATTGTCTACGACTACCCCATTCACTTCTTGCGTGTTTCTGTTGTCGTTTCTGTTACTTCTAGGCGTAACCTGTGCGCTTGTATAGTCCAATCGCCGTAAAATGTCGTCATAATGTTCCAGTGTATTGGCTCCCGACGCTATCAGTGATCGCTGTACCTCAATCGGTAACTGTCTCGCTATAGCTTGCAAAAGCTCTTCTTCTGGCAATGGAGGAATAAGGAACTGTAATTTAGCCAGCTGTGACGTGAAATAGTTGGCATAATGCGTCGGATGTGACGTAGAATAGCGTTTGGAGTACATCTCCGCTCTTACGTTGAGTTGATCCTCGGCACTCCAGAATCTCCTCAAGAAAGCCATGGCAAATTGCTCCATGTTCGCAAAATTGCTTCTGAACGCTCTAAACCACGTAAGTGCAGATCCATCTAAGGCGCGTTCGACTATCCTTAGCTCTCTTTCTTTGGCTACCCTGTGTTCCGCCATATAGTCTCGAATATCTCGCAGAAATTCGACTGGTGTGACTCCTGTATTTCCCGAAAACTTTCTCGGCTTGTCATCCAGGTTCCTAATAATGGTGACTGGACCTGAGTATCGTTCGCTTGGACCCAACGTACTCCTATTCGAACTTGGATTATCCTGAGGGGTTGAACTAGCCCTTTCGAATGTCACATTCGGTTGCATTTGACGGTCTTCTTCCATGCTCGCTTCCTGATTAGTCATACTGCGGTCTATCGCTGTCTGATTTATCAATGTTTCCCCTGATGTGATATTCTGACTGGTGAAATTGTTAAACATGGATTCTAGTTTAGTTATCCTGTCTTCTGCTAATTTTTCCACGGTCTTGACCTGCGTTTTCAGTTCATCTAACGATGTAACATCCTGCGTTTTGTTACTCTCGTCTAAGTCGTTTCTTAACTTGTTAATTTCTCCTTCGCACGTGTTCTTTACTGACGCGACTTGTTCTTTTAACAGATCAACATCTATTCTAAATAGAGTTGAATCTATCTTCATCGCTTCCTTGTTTTCCGTAAACCTCGCTTCTAAGTTTGCCATACCTGCGATTAATTTTTCATCTAACCCTTCACGTTTCTCTTTTGCTTCGGCATCGACCTCACTATACCGTTCTTCCACGATTGCACCGACTCTATTTTTAAACAAAGCTAAGTTTTCATTAACCTTTTGCTCTATATCGTCGTCTATCTTCCTAATATCTTTCTGCAATTGATTTTCTAATGATTTTAAATTAGAATTGACCTCTCCCAAGACTTCCTCTTTAATGGTCCCAATTACTGTCTTTAAATCTTTAATTTCGTTACCTAGATTCGTTTCTAGACCTTTAATCTTAGTCTCGAAAGATACTTCGGTAGACCAATCTTGAATTTTGCCTACATCTGCCACTAAACCATCGATGTCGAATCTCAACTTCGATACATCTGATTTAATGTCTTTCTGTATGGACATAACGTCTGTTCTTAAAGTAAAAATATTTTCTTCTCCTCTACTTTCTAAGTCAATAATATTTTTTCTTAATATTTGAACATTTTCCTCTCCTTTCATGTTTACTGCAATTATGTCTAATTGTAAAGTCTTTAGCATCTCATTATTCTTTAAAGTTAAACTATTCTCTAATCTAGTTAACTTGTTTTCTAATTCAGTGTTAGTTTCTTCACTACGAGACTGTAATTTCTCTTCTAATGACTTAAAATTGTCATTCAAATTAGCTTCACTATTTTTTAAATGATTTTCAGTATTTGACTGTAATCTAGTTTCTAATGACTTCAACTCATCTTTACTGTTTGACTGTAACCTAGTCTCTAATGATTTTAAATTATCTTCATTAGTTGACTGCAATAATTTTAAATTTTCTTCAGTACTAGTCTGTAGCCTAGTCTCTAATGACTTTAAACTGTCGTTCAGATTGCCTTCGTTACTAGCCTGTAATGACTTTAAATTTTCTTCAGTACTAGTTTGCAATGATTTTAAATTTTCTTCATTACTAGTTTGTAATGCTTGTACATTCTCTTTACATTTAGCTTCTAATCTAGCTTCTGAATTATTAATTTGTTCTTTAACTTCCGTTTCCATCTTAGAAATAGTTTCTGCAATACCAGACATACCCGTCTGTAACTCTCCTAACACCTTAGCTAAATCTTCCGGCAACATAATTATATTTTCAATATAGGGTTTATATAGAGACGTTAGATAACAACACATCACAATGTCTTAATTCCTGCATTCACTTGGGTATAGGAAAAAATGTCCTATAACTAACATGATATTACTAATACGATTAACATGAACACTGGATTGGGCACACAAGTACATTGTCTGACTAAGTATAATAAATTTTGTAACACACTTAAATGAACTTGAGATCAATCTCTCAGTAATCTAAATCTGATGTGATTCCATAGAATAAACAAAATCGAAAAGCCCCACTAGTTGGATAAAGCCAATTCTCCCTCTCTCTCTGTACCCGTTCGTCCTGGGGATGCGATGACCCATCTGCTATAACATCGCATTCCTGGAGTTCCGGGACAGAGCGGAGTTAAATGAACCTCTAGTCAAATAAGGAATGTGTCGGAAATTCAGCTGAGTTATCGAAAAAGCAGTGGGTATCACGAGACAAAGTATCTCTAGGGTCGTTACGGGCTTAAGTTTAATAGAAATAATGCAAATATAAATGGGCGCCATCAACTGAATTCCTAGCAAACCACTTCCTTTCCGGATAAGCCTTACTCAAGACAAGGAAGGAAAAAGGAACATCACACCATCATCAGATCACAACTAAGATAAAAACAAATTTATTTTACTTTGATAGTCAGACAGAAATTTTAAATATAACTCCTACCTAAGAGTATGGTCGAATGCCAAAGTTAAATTGTCATTGTCCAAAAATCGAACCATCTCTTTCCTAATTCAAAATTATTTTTATCCACATAACAAGAAAAATTTATAAAGTTCTCTTGGGTTCTCAGGATCACTGTAGCACTATGTCTTTCGTCACTGACATTTGTGAAACCTGAGACCTAATTTCTCTTTAATTTAACATCAATGTGGATTTAATTAAGTTACTAATCTGTCTAAACATACACATATAATCATCACACATATTAAATATCACGTAATTTATGGTTTGCATGGTATAATTTGAATGTTGAACATGTTAATCAAATGTTCCTAAACATTGAATAATTAATTTACATTATTTACATCGTCATTAACAATCACTTATCTGTGAATTACAGAAAATTCATAGCTTATTGAAAATCATTATCGTCATCATCAAAATTAAATATTTCTCACATTAATTCTCACTTCAAAATTCTACATATTCTTGTCAAAATCCTTAATTCATCACCATTACATCATTTAAATTCTCAATTCAAGTTGCAATTCCTTCAAATTATTTCTCAATTAAATGTATTTAATTCCATATTAAATTCATTAATCATCAGATTCTTTAATTAATTATCACCTTCTAATTTAGTTATTCATCATCATTACAATCGTCTATTAATTTATTTCAATCAGTTTATTTATCCAATCTTTAATTCATCCATCTATTTAATTCATCGATTTATTCCAAAATTTAATTTATCAAATTATTTAAATTTCAATCATCTGGTTATTTAGTTTTTCATTATTTCATCTAGTCATTCTGATTTTTATTTCATTAGTTCATCTAGTCATTCTGATTTTTATTTCATTAGGTCAGATCGTTAATATGCTTAATTTTCAGATTATTATTTCATTAATTATTATTTTCAGCAAATCTTGTATTATCAACTTCATTTATTTGTTTAATTTCCTAACAAATTGTTTAATATGGTTTATAGAACGTTGTCTTACAGTTTTACCACTTCCAAGTTATATCTCGTATTTAATTATCATGCCAAAAAATATTATTGTCTCCACGACATCACGTTGGATCTAACTATCCACAACGACATTACATTTCCTCAATACTTCAAATATCACATTTGAATACAAGAATTATTCCACAAAAACTCCATAAATATTCAGCACATACAGCATGAATCTCAACAATTACGCTAGACTGGGTACGACGACCTCATGTCTGCTTCAAAATACATTATCAACGTTGCAACTATCACTTGGCAACTTCCACAAAATGCCTACCACAAACCCCACTTAACCATGTCGCATGATCTACAAAAAATATATAACTGGCTTCAAATTATCAACGCACACAATCTCCAATAACTGTAATTACTCTGATCACATCTAGACAACTTCTTAAACAATTGGAAAAATATTACCTCAGTAATTTAAGATCTGCTTTCAAATAGCATAAATTCTCTTACAATTTTCATAACTCACATCGCAGAAAAACACCAATGTGCTATAATCTCTCACATCGATTCTGCAATACTGATCTGCCTTAAAATAAATCTGACCATTAATGATTTATCTTACAAGATTCAATTACTTTAAATCCTTCTCAAAGGTATCAAACACAATTATAAAAATCATCAAAAGCATCAGCTGTAACAACTGTTAAACTGAAATTACTCTCAAAAGAGTATAGCAACAAAATATTGGATTGGCAAACAAGAATTACTAAATGCAATCCTGTTGACATTTATCGTTACTTTATTTAACAAAATTTCGACTGATATGTGACTAGTAGTTCCTTGTTTGATTCACTTACATCTCGTATACATTCGCATGATAAAAATGAGTCCCTCAATGGCGAGTAAGATGTGTAACCACCGTACAGTCGTATAAATACGAAAGACCTCGCCCCGTCGGCTTGGATGATAGTTCCCTAAACGATGGGTAAGGTGAGTAGCCACCATACAATCGTATAAATACGAAGGACCCCACCTCGTAGACTATATGAGTGAATGTATCAGATAGGAATCAACAAGTTTCTAGTTGTCATATAAAAGCGATGTTCATTCACTAAAGTGAATAACTTCTTAATATCTCCAAACAATACAATGGAAAAAATCCCTACTGATGAATAATACACACTCGCTAGTATGCAATGAACTGACGAAGTAATTTTAGATAATCAATTGCAGATCACGAGTTCGAAATACTCGTTACACAAAAAAAACTATTCATGAAAAATATCCTAGCTGGAAAAATCTAAAAGACCAAACATCTGCTTAATAAAGTCAATCAATGGTGAGAATTTCGAATAATGATGCCTGCCATATCATATGGTCACTCCATATTCTAGAAAATTCGAAGTATATAAATTCAAACCATGTCTTAATAATCATATCACTCCTATTCGAAAAACATACATGTGTGCCCAGTATTCATGAAAATAATCGTATCAGGTAGACATAACTCTTACAGTACCTTTCATAATCAGCTGTAATAAATTTCCAAGATCGTCGATTTTCCCTACATAAAGAATTTCTCGAAAGATCGGCGTGAGTATCATTTCATCCATGAAATGACGATTGCCTTCGAAATCCCAAGTGAATCAGCTGTTGGACTCCTCTCGTCAGGAATCGAATCCATCGCTCTGCGGTGCCATCTTGTCTCTATTTGCGTCTACTCGGACATGTTGAACTCCGGATTACCCATAGCGGATATTGTCCAACTCCTTCTCGGAAAAGTTCATGGAAACAGCGGACCCCCTACTCCTCTTCTAAGATACGCCACTGTTCCGTTAAATGTTCAGTTTGAGTATTGTAAGTTCAATCTCAAATGACTGCTATGTTCCACTTCCGTAAAATAAAATTTTACTTGAGAGTGTTCAAGATTACGAAACACCCTGTAGTTATCTGTATTAGGTAATTCATGAAAACTGCATAAGATATAAATCTTATTAATGCACGATCTAATGTTCATCTGTGCCTATGCTAACAACATTCCGTATAATTGAAATAGTTAAAGTCGCTTTGAATGTGTTATAGAACAGCATAGTTATAAGGTTATTCGTAAAAGCAATGTTCAAACTGTGTTGAAATGAAGCTTGAAATAAAGTATTCAACTACTAGCAGTTCGGTTCTGACATATCCCGGCCGTCTGAGATTGCTTCCTCGGCCAGCCCGCCTGGATCAATGACCCGCCTGGCCTTCGCTGCTCGGCGATGCAGGAACTGTCGCCTACACTCTTGCCGTGACAGTTTCTGTATGTTGCGTAACCTTCACGGTGCGTCTCACTTGCGCTATAGAGCTGCTCTTACCTGCTCGTCTGATTGAGCTCAACTGGCTGTGCTGACACTGTCTTCACTCACTTATCTGCTTGGGGCGGACACGTGGTATAGTCCCCCACCACAGTGCTCTCACGTCACGATCATAGTCTCGAACCCGTATCATCTCGGCTATTCCGTTATAAAATAACTTACTTCCATAAAATTATTTCCACATATAATGCATGTTATATATCCTCTTCTAAGATGTTTAATTGCTATAATTCCATAAATATTTCAATAAAGCTTCACATCTCTATCCATAATTCCATTTTCTCACAGATTTCAATGCCTCCTTGATCCTTGACCTCCTACGTCATCTTGGCATTCTTCTTGACGCGATCGGCGCGCTATCTTTTCTTAATTCTTCCTAAAACCTCAACTACAGCTTAATGTCTGCTGGCGTAGCCGATAGCCTAAACTAGGTATCGGGTACAATACCAAATAATAGGCAAATAATTACCGAGATACTAGTAAGCCTGCCATTATATTCACTAATGTGTATTGGATAAATTAAATAACTTTAAAATATTAAGGCATGTGAACTAATCGGGTGCTGGCGTTATTTTTTTACTACACGATGTTTTTTAAAAATAGGCAAGTTCAGTTCCGGTAACAAACTAAACAAGGTCTAGGCTGAGGTTTGAGATTAACACGCTAAAATATGCAAATAATGGCATATCAATCTTCTAACACCCAGGAGCAATAAATCTACAGCTCAAGCCACGTAAAAAATAGATTGGGGGTAATTAGATTACAGTAATACCGTTCATTAATTGACAAGCAGAAACTATTTCTAGTAAGAAACGAAGAAATATATCCGTAATTAATTCCTAGCAATCAAAATACTTATATTGGTGGACACATATGGCACTATTTGAACATTTAACGAATGGTACTAGAACAGTACCGTAAGGTGGCTACTCAAAGGATGAAAACTTAACATAATACATTTCAAATAAAGTGCATTTACATGTGAAATTTCATTACTTTGACAGGTGGAAGTTCTGTTTGTGCAAACATATGCACCACACGCGAAATATCTCCACTTTTAAGTACGCACGTCACACCATTACATGCTTTTCTTATGGGACTACCGCAATGTTTTGAGCATATGTGAAGGAGTAACTTCTGGCTTCACTTCCTTGCCGTTAGGGAGTCGCCTTATTACTCCTAGGGCATACAGACATTTATATACGTCGTGTTGTTTCCATAAATGTCTCACAGACATCGCTGACATCGTCCTCGGCCACATTCTTCGCGAGTCTACCCAGCTCAGGTATCCCTCGGAATCCCCTATTCTAAAAGTTTTCAGACGCAATTCCTTATGGGAAACGATCTAAGTCCACGGGGGAGAAAATATGTGTAAATATGGTATCTCAACACAGAAGAAATATCCTAAAAACTAACCCATCAGTCCTTAAAAAATAACGTTAATTTACATATGAAGGGCACAGCTAAAGAAGGGGCTAAGTGACAATTTCAAAAGGTTTCGTAAATATTGTTTAAAGAGTTTAATTTTGTTTGCCGGATTTATTTTCAAAAATCATGAATGGTTATATTTGTCTATTCCCCTACTACATGCAGAATTTATATACCGTATTATATTTACGGTAATTAAAAACCTTATATGGTTATGAGGTTATGAGGAGTGTGGGGGGGGGGGGGGGGAGATGGAAGGAGGGGAAGTGAGGAGGATAGGAAAAGAAGGAGGAGAGGGGCGGAATGGTGGGGGCATTGGGGGCAGTAGAAGGTAGAGAATGAGGAGGGGGAGAGGGGTGGGGTCATGAGGGGTAGGAGAAATTAGAGAATTAGGAAGGGTGGATGGGTGACGAGGGGGAGGATAGACAGAGGGAGTGTGAGGAGGAGGGATATAGAGGGTTGGATGGGGGAGAAGGAAGTGTGGAGCGGAGAAGGGTAGGGAAAGGGGTGAGGTGAGGAGGAGGAATGAGGGTGAGGGGTGTGAGGAGGGGAGGTTGAAAAAAAAGGAAGCTTGTAGTTTAACGTGACCGTTAATCTCGAGATCATGAGCCACGGGACCTCCTTTTTACGTGGAATCCGAACCACAGGACATGGCATTTCACTTCGAAAGGGGAGGTTGATGTAGAAAAGGTGTAGGAGGGGTGGATGGGAGCGGTCGGCGTTGGGACGTAGGAGATAAGGGAGAGGAGCGGAAATTAATTGAGGATCAGAAGAAGGAGGCGGAGGGAGCCAAAGGAGGTACAGGAGAGAGAGAGGGGAGCAAGAGGAGTAGGAGGAGGAAGGGGTGGTTGGAGGAATGACAGAGGAGGAAGAGAAGCGTGGAATTTCTAACTACGTCCTGGCAAGATGAACTGTCCCTCGGGAAGCTACTATAGGGTTGTGTATAACAGTCGATTTGATTGAATCAAATCTTTTCTCTAAATGAACATCATGGTGAATACATTTAAAACAAGATGTTCAGTAAAGAACATATAGCCTACTTTCTCCTAAATGCATGGGTATTGTTATAACTCTTTATCCTTTTCAAGGAGTATAATTGAATGTTGGTTGTAGTAGCTTGTTGAAATACAACCTGCTATAGGGATATTAAACATGAATATGAGGTGCCCTTTGCTAATGCTACCTCTGTACCAAATATTGTTCAATTCGGTTTTACGGTGTTTGAATTGATAGGGGGAATCGATTTGCACACAAACATGGCCGCTATTTGCAAACTGTTGGGCTGATGACCTTGTAGTCAGTCATAAGATGCTTTCCACAAAAAGGCATGTTGTTGCAAAATCTGGTAGAGATCAAATTATTAGCATGGTCGTAATTTGATTTAAGCTTTTAACATTTGGGTGACCGTCATTCCGTTTCCGTCAAGATGGCGGCGATATAAAACATGACACTGAGGTGCCCTTTGCTAGTGCTACCTCTGTACCAAATTTCGTTCAATTCGGTTTCACCGTGTTTGAATTGATAGGGGGAATCGATTTGCACACATACTTGGCCTCCATCTGCAAACTATTGGGCTGATGATCTTGCAGTGTGGTCAGAATATGCTTCCCACAAAAAGATATGTTGTTGCAAAATTTGGTAGAGACCCGATTATTAGGTTGGTCGTAATTACATTTTAGCTTTTAACATTTGGGTGGCCGCTATTACGTTTCCGTCAAGATGGCCGTGATATAAAACATGACACTGAGGTCCCCTTTGCTAGTGCAACCTTTGTACCAAATTTCGTTCCATTCGGTTTCACCGTGTTTGAATTATTAGGGGGAATCGATTTCGAAACAAAGATGGCCGCCATCCGCAAACTATTAGGCTAATGACCGATCAGAGTGGTCAAAGGATGCTCCCTCCATAATGGTATGTTGTTGCAAAATTTGGTAGAGATCGGATGATTATGTTAGTCGTAATTTGATTTAAGCTTTGAACATTTGTGTGGCCGCCATTACGTTTCTGCCAAGATGGCGGCGATATAAAACATGACACTGAGGTGCCCTTTGCTAGTGCTACCTCTGTACCAAATTTCGTTCCATTCGGTTTCACCGTGTTTGAATTAATAGGGGGAATCGATTTTGACACAAAGATGGCCGCCATCCACAAAATATTAGGCTGATGACCTATTAGTTTGGTCAAAGTATGCTCCCCCTAAAAAGGTATGTTGTTGCAATATTTGGTAGATATCGGATGATTAGGTTAGTCGTAATTTGATTTAAGCTTTGAATATTTGTGTGGCCGCCATTACGTTTCCGTCAAGATGGCGGCGATATAAAACATGACACTGAGGTGCCCTTTGCTAGTACTACCTCTGTACCAAATTTCGTTCCATTCGGTTTCACCGTGTTCGAATTAATAGGGGGAATCGATTTTCACACAAAGATGGCCGCCATCCGCAAACTATTATGCTGATGACCTATTAGTTTGGTCAAAGGATGCTCCCCCCATAAAGGTATGTTGTTGCAAAATTTGGTAGAGATCGGATGATTAGGTTAGTCGTAATTTGATTTAAGCTTTGAACATTTGTGTGGCCGCCATTACGTTTCCGTCAAGATGGCGACGATATAAAACATGACACTGATGTGTCCTTTGCTAGTGCTATCTTTGTACCAAATTTCGTTCAATTCGCGTTCACCGTGTTCGAATTGATAGGGGGGAGGGACAGACATTCAGAGTACACACACTCACACACACACAGACTCACACACACACACACATACACACACACATACACACACACACACACACACACACAGACAGACACACTTTTTTTCGCCCTGTGTTCTCATAAGTCTACTTTCATTTTTTGCAAAAATCGAAAGTAGGCTAAAAAGTGGAATTTTCTTTTTAATCTGCTCTCACAGAAATTTTGTGGGGAGTTGTTTGTGAAATTTACAATGCCATAAAAAGTCATCGTCGCTACCTTTCTTCCCTTCAACATAAGTACTAGTATTTATTCCCTGATTCTCTGGACATGACTGCTTGTAACACAGTGCATTGCTTCTTGTTTTATCCGTATACTCGTTGTTTGCAATTAATTAGAACCAGGGGAGAACTCTCATTTTAATAAATATAGAAAAACATGGACAGATAGCTCTTTTCCCCTGAACCCTTCCAACTGTTCTCTAGCGATACAGTTATTATTTCCCACTGGTCCATTATAAATATTTAGTTTTCATTCCTCACTCACGGTTGGTTCGCACATAATTGACATGTAAACTAGCTTGCTTTATAATTGCACTCATGGAGTTTCTCGAATTGTGTGTGTTTACTCTCATCTGGAATGCAAGCAGCATACGTGCACAAACAAACACAGCAGGCCTTTGTTCTGCCTCGCAAAGTGGGTTGCCATAGTTACAGAGTGGATGCAAGGCAAGCGTTAGAAAAGTGAGCAACCCTGACACGAATTTGCTATCAGGAGGCGTAATATAGCTTGGTATGAAATTTGATGCAGAGTATGTCAATGCTTTTTTTTTTTTTGATTCGAAACCCATTTTTCTTATTGTGGCTCATTTAACCTCGTGTAGTTGGGTGTGTGTTGAACTTGTCTGTTCTTTTATTATTTTTTTCTCCTGGGGCCTCCTGGGCGACCTGCACGCCGGGATGGGAGATGGAATTGATGAATATGAATGAAACTGTGCAAAGATGTGGAAGGAAGCGGCCGTGGCCTGGCAGAAGGTACAGTCCCAGCATTTGCCTGGTGTTGAAAATGTGAAACCACGGAAAACCATTTCAAGGATGGCTGACGGTGGGGTACAAACCCACGTGTCTACCGAGTCAGCAGAGAGTTTGACCCCATGGCCTAAAGCTGCGAATTAGTGAGCGTAGCCACTGCGGTCCGATAACCTGTGTTGTTGAGATGACTGTAGTAATGTATGTATTTTATTAGGGACCAAGGGCGTAAATTACGGGAAGGGCAGGGTCTAATTTTAGCTTCAAAACAAACTTTTTAAGTACCCTTAAAATTAAAGTAAAATAATCCGAAAGTATTCTATAATTGTACATTATGCAACGAGCCTACGATGGCAATAATTAAGACACTTGCATGTTTATAATACGAGCGGATTGAGTTTTATAATTTCCATACGAGTGTCTTTATATACGAGTTGCATACGACTGCTTATGTTCGACGATAATTATAACTTTATTATATGTTCAAACTTAAATATTCATAAATATATGTCGAGATTCTGTAGGTTCACTTCTTCTTATTCTTGAGAATTGGCTGGCTGCGTGGCTCAGCGGTAACGTTCTCGCAAGCTGGGCTCAAAGTTGCAGGTTCATATCCTGGCGCAGTCAGCAGGCATTTGAGGGTGTGCAAATACGAGTAGATTTACTAGCAGGGTAAAGATACCCTTGGGGCGAAATTACGGCACCCCGGCGTCTCTAAAAGCCAAAGCAGTTGAAAAGGGACGAAAAACCAATAACATTATTATTATTATTATTATTCATTTATTGGGAATTGTGTGAGCTCAGAATTTTTTCTCTACCCAATAACAAATTCCGGAGCTTAGAAACATTGTTTATCTTGAACCAGCACCAACAGATAGGGCACAGGTATTATGTGTGATCGTTTTGTTTTTTAGGTCAAATAACACAAAGACTGTTACAAACGCTTTAAAATTAAAATGTATCGTATTATCAACTAGATATTCATCAAATTCGATGCGTATAGAATCTCAACGGTAGGCAAATCAATGGAGTCCCGAATAGAACAGTCATGACATCTGGTGGAAAGGTTTCGCATGATATATTCCTTTTCTGAATAGAGCTGGGTTATTGACTTCCGTGGATCTAATGTCAAACTGAAGGCCCACTTCCTCCATGACGTTCTGGTGTGTTTATGTCAACGATAGCATTCACTAAAATTGTCGGCAAAATCGTACGAATGCAATGCGCTGTGTAGGAATTGGAGTTGCAGATATTAAGGTGCAGTGCTATTAATTTTTCAATATTCCGCAGTTTTTATGCAAACATTACGGACGGTGCACACCTTCCATGACGGTAATTAATATAGGCTAGGGTAGGAGGATAGTGTGCTCACACTTCTGGACGTTGATTACTAAATTCCTTGCATATTTCCTAGTATTTTCTTGGTATCGTAAAGGTTCGTGTTGATTTTGCTTTGTGTGTGGGATTGTAACTACTGTATAATGGTTGGTCCGATACCCTTTACATCAGGGCCATCCAAACAGCGCTCCCCGAGCGCCAGCGCTCCGGCCGCGCTCTAAGCCAGTGCTCCGAGCTCGTGGCTTGTTTCAGTAATGGTGGGAGGAGCTTGGCTAGTTGAGCACGTGGTCTGCCCGCCGCGCCGAAGTGGGCACCTGACCCATCAGTCGCTAGTCTAGTCCAATGCGCTTTGTTGACAGCATATAAGTAAATCAGTTTCGCAGTGGTCATGACTGAACATCATACAAAACAAGTAGTTCTGTGAAGAACTATACAGCCTATTTTCATATATCCTACTTATGTTAACTGCCACAATCAGCATACAAAATTTCAGTTTAATTGCTGTAACAGATTCGTAGATATTGAGAACCGTCTAAATATTTCAGATGGTCGACAGGTTGGATTTTTATTTTTGTACTATTACATTAAGATCATTGTGTACGTGTGGTATTCAAACTTCAATCGCATGATTAGACAACAAGAAGTAAAAACGAGATTTTAAAATTACGCACAGCAGCCATCTTGTAATAATGCAAACCATTGAAATACATTAGATGCCAGTGGATCAACATTTGTATAAGCATTTAACGTGCAACGTTTCACGGCACTCGGATAGTTAATTCGCGAGAAACGTCCATTTAAATATTTATACTTCGCGTCGCCGCCATGTTGGATTTGTGCTCACCAGGTTCCTGAAAGTCCTATAGGTGAACATATGTTCATAGTCTCTATGAACATAAAAAAATTCAGTTTAGTTGCTGTAAAAGATTCATAGATATTGGGAACCGTCTAAATATTTCGGGAGCTCGCCATTTAGGAGTGTTATGTGTATAGGCCATAGAGTTATGTACCATTCAAGGACAATTATTGCCTAGGTTCATTATTCAAACTTTCACTTCGATCGCATTATTACGACACAAGAAATTAAAACTTAATTTTAAAATTTCGCACAGCCGCCATCTTGAGGTTATGTAAGCAATTGAATTAAATTAGATGGCGGTGCATTACAATCTGCAAAATCAATTACTGTACCACATTTCACTGCGCTCAGAGAGTTAAATCACGAGAAAAGTCTACTAAAATATTTTAAATTCGCTTGGTCGCCATGTTCGTTTCGTACTTTACAGGTTTATGAAATATACATAGGTATACCTGTTTCAGTACCCTTTATCACCGTACAAAATTTCAGGGTGATATCTGTAATAGTTTCGGAGATATAGAATGTCAGTGAAATATTTCGCACAGCCGCCATTTTGAGGTTATGTAAACAATTGAACTAAGTTAGACTCCAGTGAATACAATGTGTATAAACATTTCTGTACCAAGTTTCATTACATTTAGATAGTTAAATCGCGAGAAAAGTCTATTTAAATGTCTCAACTTCGCTTGGCCGCCATGTTGGTTTTGTAGTCACCAGGTTTTTGAAAGTCTCATAGGTGAACTTCTAGTTGTGCCCTTTATCACCGTACACAATTTCAGGCCGATATCGGTAATAGTTTCGGAGATATTGAATGCTAGTGAAATATTTCGCACAGCCGCCATGTTGGATTGGAGAGACGTAACAAAATTTGAAGGGCACGGTCGAGGTCGCCGGGAATAGTGCTATGAACTTCCCGAGTTTCATTGAAATCGCTCCAGCCGTTTCGATTTTATTAGGGGGGGACACACACACGAATCACACACACACGCACACACACACACACACACACACACACACACACGGACAAAAGGTGATCTCATAAGCCTATTTTTTCAAAATTGAAAATAGGCTAAAAATAAATAAGAAGGAGTGGTGAAGCAGCAGCCTTTAAAGCAGAATGGGAAAATTCATTTTTCTGTACAGCTTATAAAGGCCATGCCAAATGTTTAGTGTGCCACCGAGATTTAATGTGTTTAAAAAAACACAATTTGGAACGGCACTACAGTGCAACCACAGGGATGATTACGGTGACTTGTCAGACGCCAGTCGGCAATCGAAGTTGGAAGAATTGAAAGAAAATTTCAAGCAGCACTTTCCTGTAAGTATTATTGCTTAATTTTAAAATGCTTGTTTACAAATGGGAATGAACAAAAAATGATTTAATTATCTGAAGAACACTAAAATTGTGACTTGCCGTATTTTTGTCTGACAGGAGATAGAGGTGGACCCATTTTACGAGCAAGCTACAAATGTTCGATCCGAATTGCCAAAGCAGGGAAGCCCTTCGCGGAAGAGAATTTCATCAAGGAGTGCCTAATGGACGTGGCGGCATGTATTTGTCCTACGGAGATAGTTGAGAAATTTGAAAACATCTCTCTTTCTCCTCAAACTGTGGCTCGCAGAATAGACGATATGTCCGTTGATATGGAACAGCAATTAATGGAGAAGGCAGCAAAATTTGTATAATTTTCCATCGCCCTCGACGAATCAACTGACATTGCGGACACAGCACAGCTCGTTATTTTTATTCGAGGGCTGGATGACGATCTTCGGGTCACCCAGGATTTCCTCGACTTGGTAGCTCTCAAAGACACCACTACCGGTTTCGATATTTTCCAAGCTGTGGAGGGTGTTTTTGAATCAATGGGATTAAAATGGGAGCGGTTGACGAGTATAACGACGGATGGAGCTCCTGCTTTACGGGGTGTACGCACGGGGTTCCTCAGCTATGTAAAGTTAAAAATGGCTGAGAACGGTAGTACCCTAATGGTGGCGATCCATTGCTTCACACACCAGGAGGCAATCTGTGCAAAAGTCGCCAAGCTTAAAGATGTAATGGGAACAGTTGTGCGAATGGTAAATTATCTTCGCTCCCATGGACTCACGCACCGTCAATTCAAAGCGTTCTTGGATGACATCGGAGCGGAGTATCCGGATATCCCGTACCATGCAAAAGTAAGATGGCTGAGCAAGGCGAAGGTGCTGAATCGTGTGTTTTTCTTGCGGAACGCAATAGACACATTCTGTGACATGAAAGGGCGGCTCGAAGTTCTTTTGCGTGACCCTAAGTGGGTGGCGGACTTGGCATTTTTATGTGACATTACAGCTCATCTGAATAATTTGAACACTTCGCTTCAGGGCGAAAAGCACAACATCTGCGATTTGGTGGAAAAAATTGAAGCGTTCACAAGAAAATTGATTTTGTGGGAAAACCAGTTGCGTGCAAGGAACGCAGGACATTTTACATCGCTTGAAACAGTGAAAGACGGTGTCGACTTTGATGAGTACTTGCAGGTAATTCGCCAATTACAAGAAGAGTTTGACAAGCGATTTTCAGAATTATCAGAATTCCAACCGGTGTTAGATGTATTTGTTCGACCATTTTCTATTAGTGCAGACAGTGTTCCACAGCTATTTCAATTAGAGCAGATTGAACTGCAATGCAATGTTCGTCTTAAAGACCGCTTTCTAATGTCACGAAGTTAAGAAGAATTTTACAGTGGCTTTCCGCAAGAAGAATATCCTCTTTTGTATAGACATACAGGTAAAGTTCTGTCTCTGTTCGGCTCAACGTACATTTGTGAGCGTTTCTTTTCAGTTCTTAAGCTTACCAAAAGTAAACATCGTGCAACGATGAGTGATAGAAACTTGCGCAATTGTTTACGAACAGCTGTGTCCAGAAATATTGTACCCAATTTGGAGAAGATTGTTTCCTCCAAAACTAGAAATTCGTAAAAACGACGGAGAAAAAGTCACTCAAGGCCTGTACTATCCGTTCATATTGGTAAAATGTTGTTGAATTTTCCTCTCTAATATGTTCTCATTTCATTTTGTAATAAATCACAATATTCTTTACTTAACACTTGCGTTCGTTTCCTGCACATTCCATGCATCGGAGTAGCATTCGATTTGTATACACACACACACACATATATATATCATACTAATATATAAAAATGAGATGGTGTGTGTCTGTCTGTCTGTCTGTCTGTTACTCAATAACGCAAGAACCACTGGTCCGATTTAAATGAAATTTTGCATGGATGTAGCTGATTTAGCAGGTTTACATATAGGATACTTTTGATTTCGAAATTTTGCACTATTAAAAAATACACCCTTTGGTTTAAAAATTTCATATTTCCATATCAAATAAAAAGAGAACGGTAGGAAATAGCAAACTTTTGATGGTCCATACGAGCTTTGAAATTTAATTTCCTATCCGAAAGGTCCTTATCACTTTTCGTGTATCTTCAACAGTTAGCGAGTAAAACCGACATTTGTGACGTCACTACACCCTTTGGTTTCAAAATTTCATATTTCCTTTTCAAATAAAAAGAGAACGCTAAGAAATAGCAAACTTTTGATGGTATACATGAGCTTTAACATTTAATTTTCTAATCGAAAGGTCTTATCACTTTTCGTATATCTCCAATGGTTAGCGAGTAAAACCAAAATCTGTGCAATAAAACACGGTCAACACCGAGCGGTGCAGTAGATCTCTCTATATAGAAAAATGAAAATGTGTGTGATTTTCTCTGAATTTCTACGGAAATTTGAGTTGTTTACCCGTTTCAGACTGTTTTATGATGGATGCGCGCGAAAATAATTTTCTTGTCTGTGTCTGTTTGTTTGTCTGTGGACAAATTTGTTCCCTTATAACTCGAGAACGGCTGGGTGTATCAACGTAAAATTTGGTACAGATATCCATCAGAGGCACGACACTAATCATTGATGTAACTCTTCTCCGTACCTCTCATAAAAGGGGGCCTACCCCCTTAAAATACATGCTGAAATAGGTGTAGAAGGATGAGACAAAACTCATTTTCAGCCCCTCAATGTGAGAGACAAAACTCGGGTCCCCGAAAACCACATTTTAAGGACCGAAGACCAACCATTTTTGAGATATTCCCAGAAAACTAATTTAATTTAATAAACTAATGAACGAATGCAAGCCAGTAACCATGCCAACGGATTCTCATTGCTGTAAGACGCAATGCAATTCCATTAATTACATTAGTGTGAAAGTTTGCAAACGGCTAGAAGGTTATCACGGAACCAAATTAAGCCGTAAAATTCATCAATACGTATAATGCGCTTAAGGGGATCAAGGAGTACTCTAGAATTTTTTCACGCGATTTACACCTGCGGGTGTGGTACGGCAGGTCTATTATATTCCTATCCCCATATTATTCATTCATTCATTCATTCATTCATTCATTTCGTATAGGCCATCTATGGACCGCGTCATTCCAACCGTCTCCTACTGGAACCGCTGGCTACATGAATTTTCGATAGTTTTTCTCATTCTTCTGATTTCGGCCCTTTGGCACTCGAGCAAAGGCTAATAAAGTCAGAAAATAAAATGATGAAGGAATGGCATGGTCGGTCGTTTCCATGGAAACAGTATATCCAAACGTGACTAACAAGTTTCCATCTATCTCTTTAAAAGGCCATGCCACTCCATTTTCTCCTCGGCAACCAGGTTTTCATCTACCTCTGGTGGCGTGGTGACGCAGCGGTCAAACTTTTGGCCTATCACCACGGCAGACCGGGTTCGATTCCCGGCCAATACATGTGAGATTTTCAAAGTGAAATGCCATGTTCTGTGGTTCGGATTCCACGCAAAAAGGAGGTCCCGTGGCTTATGATCTCGCGTTTAACGGTCACGTAAAACTACAATCTTCCTTCCTTCCATCTATCTCTGTAACAGGCCATGGAACTCTATTTTCTTCACGGCAACAGTGGCTCAAGACGTGACCACCAGGTTTCCATCTATCTCTGTAAGAGGCCATGGCACTCCATTTTCTATCCAAACCACGATAAAATCATTAAAAATCTGAACGCCATAAAAATCTGAATACGTACAGTATTTAAACAAGAAGTTCCGTGAAGAACTATACAGCCTACTTTTCATGCCAATGATTATTCTACAGAATATGAACCTATCTAGAATAATGACGAAATTAAGTTGCTAATATCGAAATTTCCAATTAGTTCGAAATACTGTATACCTGGCATAATGTATCCTAATAGAGCACTACAGTTGGCAGCCCTGATGACTGAATATATTCTTAGTTCCTTCTCTTAAGGTACAAAATACAAAATTTGGTTGAAGTCCAATGAATAGCATGGACGTTACATGCAGTTAAACATTGGATCTAACAGCGCGCGTAAAATCATGTTGGCAACAATGTCATGCATGTATTGGTCAGAAATAATCTGAAATAATATGATCTATTGTTGTGCCAATTTTGAATGAAATCCATTAGTTAGTAGGCCTATAGAAGTTACATGCATTTTAAAATTGGACCTATCAGCAGGCTTAGAATCATGTTGGCAGCACTGACGTATATTAGTTACTCCAAATTAATCTAGAATGCCAGGTACTATACGTGTGCGAAGTTTAGAGCTATTGGCTTGCATACTTTCTGATATATTGATATTAGGGTAACAAAAATAGGGACAGCACATATTAACAGTTGGCAGCACTGGTTGCTCCTTAGAATACGCATAGTCATATCTGTTATGGTACACATAGCACATACTAAATTTCGTTGAAATCCAAATGATAGTATGGAAGTTACATGTATTTAAAGTTGGACCTGTCAGCAGGCTTAGAATCATGTTGGTAGCACTGACGTATATAAGTTACTCCAAATTAATATAGAATGTCAGGTACTATACGTGTGCATAGTTTAAAGCTGTCGGCTTGCATACTTTCTGATATATTGGTATTTGGAAGAAAAAAAAATTAGGAGCATTTATTAACAGTTGGCAGCCCTGGTAGGTCTTAAGAATACGCTCAGTCATATCTGGTTATGTACACATAAAACATACGAAATTTGGTTGAATTCCAATTGATAGTATAGAAGTTATATGCATTTAAAAATTGGACCTATCAGGAGGCTTATAATCATTTTGGCAACACTGCCATGTTTAGCCTCCTGGAAATTAAACTGAAATATTATGATCTGTACGTGTGCCAATTTTGAAATCGCTCCCATTCATACTTTCCAAGATATCCAACATGGAGCTCAAATTTCAATTGCGATTTTTTAGCAGTTGGTAGCACTGACATCATTTTCAAATATGGCCGTGAGATATTCAGGTATAGATCTTTACTCCTACCAAATTTTGTTTCGATTGCTGCTGCCGTTCAAGAGTTGATAGTGGGGGACACACACACAGCCAGACAGACAGACAGACAGACAGAAGGACAGACAGACAGACAGACAGACACACATTTGCCCGATCTCATAAGTCTACTTTTTCCTCATTTTTGCAAAATGTGAAAAGTAGGCTAAAAATGTTATTAACATGGATCGTTGTAAGGAATTGAAATTAAACATTAAACACATTGGCTAACCCTGCATGTGGCGAAACGTTACAACAGCTAAACTTAGTATTATGATTAAATAAGCTGAAATGATTCTGTTGTTGTCGATTAATTTAGAGGCTTTGCAGCGTCATTGTCATATATCCCCATGAACTTGAGTGTGTATGGATTTTTTCTGATAACATGTGTAACTGTGATGGCTGTAGTAGTGTGTGTATTTGTAATACAAATGAGGATTGGGAAGGAGGTTGCTGTGGCCTTAAGTTAGGAATAGTTCCGGTATTTGCTTCAAGTAGATGTGTGAAACCACAGAAAAAATTACCAAGTTTTCCTCGGGAGGCACGGTGTAGCCCATTCCGACTCTCAGACCATAATTAACATTTCCTGACAGAGAAGGGATTCAAACTCGGACCTCGAAGGTGAAAGCCGAGATTGTTAGGCACTAATACACATGGTCGTCTATCTCTAATGATTCATACATTTTATGTATAATTATATTTCATTTTTAGTCTTTAGTGCATCGATATTTTAGGTCTAATTTTATACTCTTGATGCCGCTGCTGTTACGGAAGACTTTTAATCTTTACCTTATGACGAAAGGTATCACGCGCAATATATTGTATGTAATATCTACTAGAATTGAAGTTTTATACACTCCGTTAAGGTGTGTTCTCCTACTGATATGTTGACGTTTGTGTTTTATTAATCATAATGTCCTTATGCTGCCCTTTTTAAATTTTTGAGAGTGTTTACCTCTACAAGATGTCTTTTGTATGATAAATAAGTCATTTCTCATTATTCACGTAATTTGTGCGGGTTTAAAATATCATAAGTGTATTTGACACCACAATGATGACTTTATATTCCAATCATTGAATAATTTAAATATTATTTCCTATCAAGAATGTAGTTGCTACATTTGAACAAGTTCCGTGAAGAACTATACAGCCTACTTTTCATGCCAATGATTATTCTACAGAATATGAACCTATCTAGAATAATGACGAAATTAAGTTGCTAATATTGAAATTTCCAATTAGTTTGAAATACTGTATACCTGGCATAATGTATCCTAATAGAGCACTACAGTTGGCAGCCCTGATTACTGAATATAATCTTAGTTCCTTCTCTTAAGGTACAAAATACAAAATTTGGTTGAAGTCCAATGAATAGCATGGACGTTACATGCAGTTAAACATTGGATCTAACAGCGCGCGTAAAATCATGTTGGCAACAATGTCATGCATGTATTGGTCAGAAATAATCTGAAATAATATGATCTATTGTTGTGCCAATTTTGAATGAAATCCATTAGTTAGTAGGCCTATAGAAGTTACATGCATTTTAAAATTGGACCTATCAGCAGGCTTAGAATCATGTTGGCAGCACTGACGTATATTAGTTACTCCAAATTCGTCTAGAATGCCAGGTACTATACGTGTACAATGTTTAGAGCTATTGGCTTGCATACTTTCTGATATATTGATATTAGGGTAACAAAAATAGGGACAGCACATATTAACAGTTGGCAGCCCTGGTTGCTTCTTAGAATACGCATAGTCATATCTGTTATGGTACACATAGCACATACGAAATTTGGTTGAAATCCAAATGATAGTATGGAAGTTACATGTATTTAAATTCGGACCTGTCAGCAGGCTTAGAATCATGTTGGTAGCACTGACGTATATAAGTTACTCCAAATTAATATAAAATGTCAGGTACTATGCGTGTGCATAGTTTAAAGCTGTCGGCTTGCATACTTTCTGATATATTGGTATTTGGATAAAATAAATTAGGAGCATTTATTAACAGTTGGCAGCCCTGGTAGGTCTTAAGATTACGCTCAGTCATATCTGGTTACGTACACATACAACATACGAAATTTGGTTGCATTCCACTTGATAGTGTAGAAGTTATATGCATTTAAAAATTGGACCTATCAGGAGGCTTATAATCATTTTGGCAACACTGCCATGTTTGGCCTCCTGGAAATTAAACTGAAATATTATGATCTGTACGTGTGCCAATATTGAAATAGCTCCCATTCATACCTTCCAAGATATCCAAAATCAACAACAACCCCTGGCACTATCCAGCCCATGACGGGCTAAGGCCGACCAAGCGACCGCTGCCCAGCCATTCGGCCTGCAGATATTGGGGTGACGCGTGATCAGCGCGTCGGGTCCCCTCGGCCGTTAATCTTGGTTTTCATGATCGGGGCGCTGTCTCACTGTCAGACAGCTACTCAATTGTCCTCACGAGGCTGAGTGCACCCCGTTCCAACCCTCACGTCAGTTTTAAAATCCCTGACGGAGCCGGGGATCGAACCCGGGGCCTCCGGGTGAGAGGCAGGCGCGCTACCCCTACACCACGGGGCCAGCAGATATCCAAAATGGAGCTCAAATTTCAATTGCAAATTTTCAGCAGTTGGTAGCACTGACATCATTTACAAATATGGCCGTGAGATATTCAGGTATAGATCTTCACTCCTTCCAAATTTTATTTCGATTGCTCCAGCCGTTTAGGAGTTGATAGGGGGGACACACACACAGCCAGACAGACAGACAGAAGGACAGACAGACAGACAGACAGACACACATTTTTCCGGATCGATCTCATAAGTCTACTTTTTCCTCATTTTTGCAAAATGTGAAAAGTAGGCTAAAAATAATAGAGATAACTATGTGAACACTGATATAAGACGTCTGAATTACCCCATTATATCAAAAATAAACACTACCAGGAAAGTAATGGTGAGACTGAGTTCTCGAGGAATTGTGTATATACATACCTTTTTAATACTGCTGTATGCTCTGCTACGTTATTGTACACCACAGTACTTTTCGACTAGGTTTACAGTGAGTTAATATTGCACTTGAGTAACATCAGAGTCGAGGAGAACTATGTTCTAGAGTCACTCAGAGGCAAAATGAAATTACTCTGCGAAATATATTGACATGTATCTCTCTATAATATATAAAGACACCTCCCGGGCAACGCCGGGTACAATAGCTAGTATATATATATTATGGCAGTAGGCCTATATATCCTATTATGGTAAAACAGCCCTATCAATTTGATGTCAACAATGCCACAAAAGCCGTCGCCTGCACGACTGTGCGTACGTACGGTATCTAGTTATTGCGGTACGAACATAGTCCGTGTGTCTCAGGTCTCCTCGCTGCCACAGTGTAGTGGTGGTAGGGGAAGGAGCGCTAGTCTGACTGCCCAGTGCTCCCCGAGCACGGCCGCGCTCTCGGAGCGCAAAGACTGGATGGCCCTGCTCTACATTGTCAACTTTCAAATCATGTAATTCATGTCCGACATGTTGGATTTCGAGGGCATGTGCGAAGCTATCCTTACTTAATTGGTCATTGAATGCAAATACTGAGCTTTGATTGGTTGGAGAAACTGTATTATAATTGAATGTGGTACTTTAATGACCCCTATTATGATACAGTTTTCTGACATATATTATTTACATTTTCAAATCGTCGAACATAAATGACTGAGTACTACTTTAGGCGGAAAAAGGTAAAAGCTTAGTCGTAATTTCTTTAGGGTTAAGTCCAAAGAGAGAGATGGCGCATCCCCCGCCGACTACGATTGTAGTGGGGGAGGGGGAGAGGGATAGGTCGTTCCAAGGTTTTTGAGTGAAAATATCACTGAGGGAGAGAATAGTTTTGCAGCGTATTTTGTTACATATTTTCACTCTGAGACGTTGTTTTCATTGAGGAAGAGAGTTGGTGAGGGCAAAAATTGTATTTGATCTTGGAATAGTATTCTGATCACTCTGAAATTTCGTATGCCCGTTCATGTAGCCGTCATTAGCATTAACTTACATAGGTTAAGTTCTCCCTTCAACAGCACAGTTTCGAATGCCATTTATTAGCTATATTCCGAGGGAATAGGTAGGTGCACCATTTCTCCTATCGGTTCGGGATAGTTGACGTATGATTAACGCATCGGGTCCTCTCGAACGTTTATGATTTTTTCCGTGACCGGGAGGCTGCCTCACTGTTAGACAGCCACTCAATTGTCCTCACAAGGCTG
Organism: Meconema thalassinum; assembly: GCA_946902985.2. Lineage (NCBI taxonomy): Eukaryota > Metazoa > Arthropoda > Insecta > Orthoptera > Tettigoniidae > Meconema > Meconema thalassinum. Next base: position 102,222,469 of record OX336397.1, on the reverse strand, counting down.
AGTGCACCCCGTTCGAGCCCTCAGGTCAGTTTCTAAGATAACTGACGGAGCCGGGAAACCAAGCTCCTATAACTGTAGGCAACTCAACATATAGCCCAGGCATTTTAGGATTTTAGGTTGAAAAAAATCATGTAAAGCTAATTTTCTGAGAATTTGACAATTTGACCCTGGGGAACAACATATTAAAATTCTCCAAGCTTCCGATGCCGGCTTCCTTGTTTTCCAGGCCTAGAAACCTGGAATTCCAGAATATTCCTTGAACGCCCGTAAAAACCGAATTGGTTATCGAAAATTGACAAAGTATGGTATGAAATGAAAGAGGAGAACATGCAGGTTCTATAAAACGTAAGAAAAGCAACATTCGGTATCTTCCGGTCAATAAAAAAAACGCGCGAAATACAATTTTTTAAATTTTGTTTTCAATCAGCGCGGTTTTAAGAGACCAATACATGGGGTTAAAGGAAAATAAGCTAAACAGAACAAAAGAGCATGTTTTTAGCTTTCCAGAAGTGTCTTTTGTTTGTTCGTACGCCTAATAATGCACGAGCTACAGGCAGAATAATTTGAACGCCACGTTGAGTTGGTTACGCAACGCCCATGTAAAAATCATAAAACGACGCAAGATTCGCTAGATGAACAACAAAGACCAAAAAAAAACACCCTCACATGCACAGTTGATAGCATGCGTTTTAATGAACATTTGGTTTGTGGTTTTAACGGCGACAATTTATAAAAAACAAAAAACATTTGTGAAATTAAAAAAAATATTTGGTGCAATATTGTACATGTAGGGTCGATTAATGTCCTACGTCGGTGTCTCTGGCTGGCATGGCCTCCTCCTGGAAAGTAAAAAGAAAAATAATAGCTCTTTTTCGTGAAATCGTTCGAATGATTACAATGACAGAAATATGTACAATATGAAAAATATAAAAAAGTCCTAGGCTTATGGACACATAAAAGCATGTTGAAACATGAAATCTATAAACTAAATGTTACAGCAGCAGCTGATATATTTCGTTGCCGTGGTACTGCTTTCCGAGGTAAAGTAGGGGCTGTTGTAGACATCATAACACCACCCATGTTGTGAAACGTCCCGTGTCCGGTCTGCGTGCGCACATTAACGTCAGTGTTATCAAAGGAATACTGAACAAATTCTTTGTTCGGCTCTGCTTCGCCAAGCTGTTCTTCGCCTCTGTCATTTTCACTGGTCGTGAAAGCTATTACGTTATTCTCGTAACAAAGAACCTCGTTGTAGGACACGGAGAAACCCATGTTATGAAGAAGATCTACAAGCTGCTGGCATCTCGGTGATGAAGATCCGCTGTCCATAGTGGCTAAGTAGTTTTCCTTTGAGATACTTTTGCGCGTATAGGCCACATTCCATGTCTTTACATACTTTCTCAAGGTAGTCATGAAGATCATCAAGTGCGAACTGGCATCTTCATTGGTCTCCAAGAACGTAGCCTACAGAGCTTTTCAAAGGCGTCGTGTTTTTCGGGGTCTGCAGGACGGCCATGGCCAGTCTTGACGCTGCTACCATCACCCTCCTAAACGCCTCCAGATACAAATCGGAGATGACATTCTCAATGATATTTGACCCTGGCAACAAAAAGGTCCATTATGCTGTCCACACGGGCACATACAGTACGTCCCCATTCATCGCCACGTTCGATTGCTCGGAGTCAGATGCCTGTAATAACCGGAATCGTTCGGATCTCGTGGATAATACGTCTGTACTTAACTTCCTTTTTCGTCTCCCTCCGAGAAGAGGCTTCTTTGCCACAGAACAGACAATCTTCTTTTATGTTGAAAGGGTCAACAGAAGAACGAAGAGTAGGTTTTAAGAGCGTTTCCTCATTGGATAATTCTCCTTCGGGCCTTTTATCTAGAGATGCCTTTATCGAACCAGGCCGCGTGTAAGCGATCCTAAAAATAAGTAAAATTAGTTAAATATTTACCTGGTTCATCTACGAGAAAGTGGACCCTCAGTTAGATCTAAATAACCAACTTTGAAGAAGAGTTTTCTAAGATCGAAACAAACTCCTGGTCAGTTTTCCTAAATTGAACTTCATTAAGCCCTACTTCGACTAAGGAAGTTACTAACATGCACAAAAAGCTGTAAAAACTGTAAGAAGTAAGCTGTAAAAAAGCTTTGGATGGTATCCGAATTTCTAACGTAAAAAAAGCTAACGGATTTACTTTTTTCAAAAACCCTTACCGTTGCATAGGTCTCGTTAAGGCGAACACGGTGGTATATGATAACATTCCAAACGCTCAAATTTAACGGATTTAGAGCCGATTAAAAACATGAAATTCACGTTTGCTTTGCCGCATAAGCGAATTTATCCCAGCAAGAATCGCCTACAAGTGTCGGCCTGGCGGCCGCGGGTGCTAAGGCGCTCCCCTTCTGCTTATAAAGCTTTGAGTGCGTCTTGGGTTCAAATCTCACTCCAACCCAGCATTTTTTTTTCTCTCCTTAGCACTTTAAGCCGCTAGGCCGACGGCTGTGCACATAGCTTGCTGGCATACCTTCCCTTGCGCGACAAAGCAAATGTGAATTGTGCAATTTCAGTTGGTTCGAAGTCCGTTAAATTTCAACATTTAAGAATTTATCAATGAGTGTAAAGATCGTATTAAACCCCAAATCGGCTCATATACAACTGCCTCAATACCTTAAGCGACTGGCAATAAGTCCTAGGCTTATAGACACATAAAAGCATGTTGAAACATGAAATCTATAAACTAAATTCAACGGAAGTAATTTTTATTTGTGTTTTTAAGGTACGTCCGTTGTATTTTATAGTATATAGAATACAAAACACATTCTTACCTGCAATTAAGGTGAACTTTCAGAAATTCCGGTGAGGCAAAAGTGTCCACCAACCCATTATTTCGCTTCAGGCTTGCGATTTTTAACCTTTCGAGGCCTTTCTTTTTCACTAAACTTACAACACCAACATTTAAAGTTTCTTTACTTAAAACCAGTAGCGGCTTTTCAGGTGCATCAGGTACAGCCCGGCTGCACTAACATTTCTCAAAACAATTGTCTATCATTTTTGAATCCCTATATTTTATCTTTAAAACCTACCATATTCGTTAAAAAGAACGAAGAGTGCGCTTTATATGTTGTGATTACACAACCGGCGTAGCGCTCATACTTAACTAAGCAAGTACCACAGTCCGTTTCCTTCGATTGCGCTTTGCGGTCTGAGTACAGCCCTGACAATGCTCACAGCAGTACGGGCTGACTTGTGACGTATAACTGAACGGTTGCCATGACAACGCGCCAAACCGCCTGCAGTATGTATACAGAAGTTTTCCGCTAGGTGCAGCCCTTCGAGCTACTGGAATACTTGGCTGCTTCGCACGAGCTGTGACGGTATCATCCAAACGCTCCCGATATAACCCGGGCTCTTCGCCCCTCGACATGGAGGAAAGAACGGATGGAGATGCCTTCGCTGCACTGCCTAGTGCAAGATGCTGAAGCCAAACGGCACGCCTACTTTGGGGAGCAAGAAAATGGCTGTTCCTATGCTTAAAGCCGTAAACCACTCCAACTAGTCTTGGATTTTAGTGACATAAAACTGCAATGACAAGTCAAGATGCTTTCTTGGATAGGCAGAATTCACTCCGTACATCACGGTACTTGGCACAAATAAGCTGCGTTATCGTTCTAAAAGCCAATTTAATTAGAAATATGAGAGCACCTTTGCCAGGCTAGTTTTGTAAGAAATACGCGGCAAAACGTAATAATACGCTGAAACACTGAATAAATTGAATACAGGTGTCTGAAGGTGCGAGTTATACCAAAGAAGGAACATCTTGGGAACTATCATAATCACGGTATTTACACCAAATTGGTTTTTACGTTCTTATTGGTGTTGGGACATTCATCAGTTTTTAGGCCTAATTTCGAGTACATCCACTTTCACTCATTGTTCGAACACATTTTGATATTTAAGAATACGAACCTTAAAATTAATAAACAGAACACTTAAAACAGGACTCATATTTGCACAAAAATACGGTATGGCCTATACTTTTTGGTACCATACGGTATTTTGTTTGTGGGGGTAGAAACTTAGCCTCTAATTGATTCATTACGTAGGCCTACCGTAATTAATGACCGACAGCTGTTGATAACTTGGGATTCGCAGAGAAATGGCTTTTTCTTTTTTGTATGTAGGGTAGGCTAAACGTGCTGAGATTAGAATTCAAGAGTTTTATATATATATATAACTTATCACTACTGCTCAAGCAGGAGTTAAGGAGAGAAAAGGCTGGAAATATATCCTGCAAGAATAACTCAGAAAACACCATGCACAATGTCTCATGCAAGTCACGGAACACCGAATACAGGATAAGGTTACGCCCACTTTGAGTGCAGCGCTTGGCTTCACTCAGACGAGCTCAGGGCATCTCCTCTTATTCTTTCCTCCATGCCCCTCGACCATTGCTGCCAATGTTAGTATCTCAATCACGCTAAAACACTGTCACGCAAAGACATATTTACTAGTATATTTTGTCGCGAGAGCTGTGGCTACTGTTCCAACAGCTGTAACAAGAAGCTTGTTATAATTTTGAACGTGAGGTGTACGAAGTATTCTTTTGTAGTAAAAGTTGTGCTGTTAAATTGTGATTCGCGGCCGTGTGGCTCATTAATTGTGAGTGAAGTGTAAATAGAATAAGCGCTTTTGAAGAGCATACAATAGCACAGCTAAAAGAGTGAGCTCTTGGCGTTTTTATAGTTACTGTGTTAAGCATTATATAATTATAGGTGTATGTTTGGAGGAGAAGTGCGTTTGAAATCCAGTTATAAATATAAGTACGAGTATGTAGAGTGAGAGGTCGTTCTTTAGGCATATAGCATTTAAATCTTTTATTTTACGGTAAAGCCTCCGTGGCTTAGGCGGCAGCACGCCGGCCTCTCACCGCTGGGTCCGTGGTTCAAATCCCGGTCACTCCATGTGAGATCTATGCTGGACAAAACGGAGGCAGTCAGGTTTTTCTCCGGGTACTCCGGTTTTCCCTGTCAACATTTCATTCCAGCAACATTCTCCACTATCATTTCATTTCATCTGTCATTCATTTAATCATTTCCCCAGGGGAGTGCGTCAGGCCTCGGCAGCCGGCACAGTTCATATCCTCGCCGCTAGATGGGGGCTTCATTCATTCCATTCCTGACCCGGTCGGAGACTGAAAGCAGGCTGTGGATCTTAATTTTCATTATACGGTAGTGTGAAATAATAGTGTTCCCTCCAAGGCGTGTTTTAACATGGAACCGTCCGTAGATTTACTTTGTATTTTAAGAAAAACTCCGTTTTTTAAATGGAAGGAGGAGGATAAAAAAAGAAATGTTATCAAGCAATCAACCCAACCACTTTTGACATACCAGATTTCCTCCTAGCTAGATGAACCAACACACCTATTCAACATGTATATGTTTACAGGCCGGACATTTGTTTTAGACGATTGCCCTTGACCTTGAAGCCTGCGGGTGAGCCTGTACACAGTCACTCCCTCAACCTATCGCTTCACATTTGTCACCACCGATCTGATGTAATGGAATTCTAGACTTGAGCACGTGGCGACACCGACTTGCAGACAGTACAGTCAACGACGAAGTATTGTGTGACCCGGAAGTACAAGTTACGTATCTACGAACAGAACGTCATTATATTTGCTAATGACTGTACTCCAGTAGGAGTGTGATACAGCTTTGTCAATCATCGGACCGCTTGGTGCAGCTGATAACAACACAGGTACTGCAGTAACTCGCCTCCAGGCTTCCATTAAGATTTTTCACTCGTCTAAAACAAACGTCCGGCCTGTACTGCACACGAGCGTGTGTTGGGCTGCACCGAACTTACACCCCACAAGCCACCACTGCTTAAAACGCAATTCCACATTTTCACACAACCTTCTTCACCGTACTTTAGTAGGCCTATATCGCAACGTACCACCAATAAACGTTAAACTCAACAACAACACAATAGCAACAACAAGCCTTCCCTTGCACAGCGTAAGCCGCAGCCCAGGAGCAGCAACGAGCATTCAACCCAACAATGTACACGACACGACGGCGCTACCAACTTAATTTGGTGTTCAATTTATTCTGGCTGTAGCTCGTACACTATTAGGCATACAAACAAACAAAAGACACTTCTGGAAATCTAAAAGCATGCTCTATTGTTCTATTTAGCTTATTTTCCTTTAACCCCATGTTTTGGTCACTTAAAAGCGCGTTGATTGAAATAAAAAAAAGAATTTTGCGAGTATTTTTGTTTTTTATTCGACCGGAAGTGACCGAATGTTGTTTTTCTTACGTTTTTTAGAACCTGCATGTTTTCCACTTTTATTTGATACCATACTTTGTCAATTTTGGATAAACGAGTCGGTTTTTGTGGGCGCTCCAGGAATATCGTGAAATTCCAGGTTTCCAGGCCTGGAAAACAAGGAAGCCGGCATCGGAAGCTTGGAGAATTTTTGTATGTTTTTCCCCAGCGTCAAATTATCAAATTCTGAGAAAATTAGCTTTACATGATTTTTTTCTAGGTTTTGACGATTTTTAGACTAAAATGCCTGGGCTAATACTGAACTGTATGTAAGGGCTGCATTCAGCAGAGTATAGACGGTGACTTCTGACCCGTTCACTGTACCTTGCTTCGTGCAGCTTATAGCACATGCACTATCATTAAGTTTACGACGCCCTCAGGAAATAAAAGAGGTCGTTAAAGTTAAGTACTTGTAAATGACGTTGCATGCGAGGTGATTTCATCAGCGGCTGTAGCAGTGAATATGGAGGAACTATTTCTTGATGTATATAACAGTGAGATCACGCGCAATGTAAATGAATGAACGAATGAAAGGGCTAATCTTCCGCAGTGTAGCGTGCTCATCGACATTTATTGTTTTACTATTCCTAGCTAGATTGCTTAATGAAGACAGAGACTTATGCCTGTGTGGATATGGGCCATTGACGACTGTTTGCATGGGCATGACTAGTAAAAATAAATATGAAAAATAAAAATTAATAAAGAATAACAAATGAAAATTAAAATTAAAATGGTAAAAATTAAAATTAAAATTAAAATTAAAATTAAAATTAAAATTAAAATTAAAATTAAAATTAAAATTAAAATTAAAATTAAAATTAAAATTAAAATTAAAATTAAAATTAAAATTAAAATTAAAATTAAAATTAAAATTAAAATTAAAATTAAAATTAAAATTAAAATTAAAATTAAAATTAAAATTAAAAATTTAAATAATAATAATAATAATAATAATAATAATGAGAAGAATCAAAAGTAAAAACAAAAAAGTTCTCTCGGCACGCCGGAAGGCGGAGGTAGATTTCACCGGACAAACTTGGGGATAGGCGAAAATAGGCAGAATATGCAGATTTTCGTAGAAGGATCAGACCTCATTTAATGCGAGAAGGTATTTTATAATTGGAGCTTAATTAACTTTGTTTTTCGTCATTTTATGCTTATTTTAAACATTTTATTGTCTTATGGGAACGGTAACCTTCTTGTCATTTGGGGTCCATTTTTATACTTGTGGTCACACTGTCCTTATGCTAGGTTTCGACACTGATGTGCAACTATGTAACGGTCTGTTACTTCTTCACGCAAAATTATATCTACCGCAGAGATTTTGGTTGGTTCCTCAGTTTAGGGGCTGCGACAACGCGGTCATGTAACCCCGTGTACTTTGGGATGGCTGTATTAGTCTGTAATTCAGGTAAGGACTGCAGACGGTCAATTTCAAGCAGTAGTTACTAATGTTGCTACCAGGTACTACCGTCAACGACACCTAGCTGTGAACTTGGCTACTAGATGCCACCGCAACCAGCAACTCGCAACGAACGTTGGAACTTACCCTCCAAAGGAAAGCATACTGAGGGATTTTTGGCGCTCTTAGAAAATCCGACGACTTCGGCCGGCTTTGAACTCGCGACCTTGGGCATAAACATTCAGCATGCTACCAGTTACGTCACCGAAGCCGCTTCACACTTAGATGGAAATCTGAATCTGATCTCGTGCAAGTGCGTTATCTTGGCAACGTCTGATGGCTCATCCCTCATCAATTTAGTAGTGTTGCCATGGCAACCACTGATAGGTCTTGGCATTTTCTTATAATTCCGAAATTATTTTTCTCATCCCTTGGCATAATGGTGGGTTATATCAAAAATTCTTTCAGACAAAAGTTTTAGGTAATTATTATGGGAATATTGTCCATTTTGTACGGTTTTGATATTGTGCCTATTAAGAGAGATATGATTAATGTTTCCCGAAAAACCCACTTTTTCCCACCCCTTTGGTCAATGGTTGGTGCTATAAAAAAAACTCTTCAAACATACATTTTTGGGCTTTATCCGACACATAGTATGAATGTTGAACGGATTCGATATTTCACATATTAAGAGAGTTATAGCAATATTTCACTTTTTCGAAAAAAAAAGCCCCCCATTTTCACCCCCCAACGACCGATTTAGCCCAGTAACGAAATCGACCGAGATTTTATAGGTATACGTATTCGGTAAAAAATTCAAAGTGATTGGTACAAAATTACGGCAGTTATCGTGTCCACAATAAACTGATATACATATACATACATAAATTATATATAACTTTTGAACTGACGGTGGTTTTGGGGCCTGGGGATGTGAAACGCGAAGATATGTCGAAATTTTCCGGAAGTCGAAACATGGTACCCATTGCAATAGTTAGCTTTCTAACGAAATCTACCTCTGGTTGGTTCCTCAGTTAAGGGGCTGCGACAACGCGGTCATCTAACCCCGTGTACTTTGGGTGAGTGTAGAATCTGTCTGATACACGGTGTGAATTGTAATGGCTGTATTAGTCTTAATTCATGTAAGTACTGCAGACGGTCAATTTCAAGCAGTAGTTCCTAATGTTGCTACCAGGTACAACCGTCAACGACACCTAGCTGTGAACTTGGCTACTAGATGCCACCCCAACCATCAACTCGCAACGAACGTTGGAACTTCCCCTCCAAAGGAAAGCATACTGAGGGATTCTAGTGCTCTTAGAAAATCCGACGACTTCGGCCGGCTTTGAAACCGCGACATTGGGCATAGACATTCAGCATTAAAATTAAATAAATCAAAATTAAAATTTTAAATTTTAAATAACGGTCTTGAATTTTCCTTCCAATTGTTCCTCAGGGTTGATAGCGTAGTATCCCCTTTGGTAGTCTTCCAGAATCCATCCTTTGCACGTGACGTTTCCAGATTTCCTGGTAACCAAGGATGTAAGTGATGTTATGTTTCAACTTCAATTTCTTCAGCACATATTGATTTCACTTATGAACCCATTCGTCGTATGATTTTCATTTCACAAGTCGAGAGATCACTTGAGGTCTCATTGTTCATTCCTCGTAGCAAATGGTTGGTCTGGCCAAATCGTTATAAAGACGTAAGCAAGAGTGTTTCTGTACAGGAGAAGGTTTCATGGTGTGATTTATAATTCCTATTGTTCTAATGTACTTGGGTATTTTTGCAGATATATCCGCTCCCTCTTGAAAAGATAATTAGTATCCCAGACAATTTGAATTCATTACTCTTTCTAAAATTTTATTATCTGAACAGATTTAACTTGGGATAGGATTCTTCCCTTTCAAAGCTATTACTTTTGTTGAATCTAGAAGAGATCATCCTCTGACGATGTTACCAGGCCAACAACATCAGCGAACAATATCGCATCTAGATGTTTTAGGTATCTTCTGACTGGTATTCATTCATTCATTTATTTGCCATTGGAGGGTGAGTCCGCCGGTGGCAAATTAGATATACATAACAAATAAATAATTATACGTAACAATTCAATAACAATTAAACTGGAGTATTTACACAAATCGTCAGTCTTTCCTTTAACACACCTACATGTTCGTGAAAAGGCTCTAAGACTGCGGCAGGTAGAGAGTTCCAGTTATCAATGGCACGGTTTACGAAGGAATATTTACCATAATTTGTACGCTGTGGTCGTCCCTTAACTTTGAAAGAATGATCACTCCGACCCATGTAAGTGGGCTTTCCCATACGTTTGCCAAGCTCACCCCATGCTGGTTGTTTTGTATACGGTCGTGTCGTACATAGCGCAGAGTCTAGATTTCATCCTCCGAGCCTCAAGTGATTCCCACCCAAGTCAGGGGTCACACTGCTCCTGGGATTAAAGTCACTGCGCACAAATCTAGCGGCCTTTCTTTGTACCATTTCCAACTCATTGATGAGCCCTACTTGATATGGATCCCAATTCGCCGAGGCGTATTCCAGAATAGGTCTTGTTGTAGTTGTTTGAGTCTTCAGTCTTTTGACTGGTTTGATGCAGCACTCCATGCTTCCCTGTCCTGAGATAATCGTTTCATCTCTACATAGCTACCACACCCTACATCCGAGGCAATCTGAATAACATATTCTTACCTTGGTCTACCCCTACAGTTCTTCTCCTCGACCCTTCCTTCCATAACTAAGCTTGCTATTCCTGGGTGTCTTGGTATGTGTCCTGCCAACCTACCTCTTCTCTTCATTAGCAGTCGCCAGAAACATCTCTCCTCTCCCACTCGTCTTAATATCTCCTCGTTTGTAACCCCATCCACCCATTTGATCTTCATCATTCTCCTGTAACACCACATTTCAAACGCTTCAATTCTCCTCTTTTCTGCTGCACCAATAGTCCAAGTTTCACTTCCATAGAGCGCCACGCTCCAGACAAAGGCTTTCAAACATGACTTCCTAATACCTAAATCTATATTCGATGTCAACAGACTCCTTTTCTGTAGAAATGCTTTCCTTGTTTAAGCCAATCTACTTTTTATATATCCTCTTTGCTTCGTCAATCACTGGTTATTTTGCTTCCTATGTAACAGAAGTCTCCTACTTCCTCTAGTTTTTCACCTGCCAATTTGATGTCAATAGAGGTTTCTGACTGATTTCGTCTGCATTCCAATATTTTTGTTTTATATTTATTAATTTTCATCATGAATTCTTTCCTCAAGACGGAGTCCATACCATTCAAAAACTGATTCAAATCCTGTGGCGTGTCGGCCAAGATGACGATGGCATCGGAAAATCTCAGAGTTGAAATTATTTATCCTTGAATCTCCATGAATAGGTGTTACAAGTGGCAAATATCCTAATTCAAATATCCTCATTACAACGTGCAGGGATTCGTAAGCTTTAGAAACTACACATCCTACATGACTACTCCATTTCATTCCTTACGTGACCGTCCGTATCGTCCACACCTCAATTGAATCATTTATTTCAGAAAGGGGTCAAGTGACAAAAATGCCATTTCGAGTCAAACAAAGAAAACTTAAAATATTATACAAAGAAGGTTTTACGGATCTTAAAAACTTACTACAAATGTGTTTATGTATTTGAAACGTAATAAAAAATATTGTTGTTTTACTTTTTGTATTGTGCCAAAAAAGAACTTAAACGTTTTGTACTTGACACCTTACTGCAATAAAGAAGTAGAACACGGATAGTTTGTTAGCAAAACTGAGAAATATTTTACAGTTTTGTAATGAAAACAAATTGTATCCAAAACAGTTTATTTATATGTGCATTAAGTACTATTATTAGTGCAAGAAAACGATTATTGTAACTAACGAAACCTGTTAAAAATTGGCTGCTACTTTCTTTTAACCTGGTCAGTCTCAAAGTTCAAAACCATACATTATCTGGTTGGTAGTGTACCCAATGGTACGAGGGCTGACTGGCATCGAACCGGGATCTCTATAGAGGAAAGATCAGGTCCATGATTTTCCTAAGAATAGAACCATTAATCTCTGAGGGGGAACAGCCACAGTGAACCCAAGGAGCAATGAGATAATAACAGTATATAATAATAAAAGCTTAATTCCTCGTCCAGAACGGGTAATTTAGGCAATAATAAGTTGGAATAGTGTGTAAACTGCGAGCCAGTATACGAACATGCTAGCAAAAGCTACAGAAACCGAGCCAACTTGACAGCTGATAAATTGGATTTGAAAAATGGGAGGTACAGACGGACGCCAGCGCACTATTTCTTGGTGGCAATGGAGTGGGAAGGCAGTGAATAATGACCGGGAAAATCCCCGGCAGACAAGAAGAAGAAGAAGCAGAGGCGGGGTGGTCATCAAGAGAAATTAATTAATTACTGCCAAATGAAGCATTCTAATGAGATGAGACTTACACCCAGATACTTATATTCGAAGAGAGGTAATTTAGGGGTGTCTGCACACCTAAATAAAAGCCTGTATGTGATTATGAGCATATTCACAGACAAACCGCGGACGGGCAAGGGTCGGTTTCGTAGCAGGAGGGGATTCACTCAAGATAGAGTTACCACGCCATGGAGGAAAGCAATTAATTTTAATTAATTGAGCGAAGGAATCACCGGCACGCAAGTGGATCTGGAACCTCCATGAAAAGACGATCAAGAATGACGCTTCACCTTGTCAGTAAACGCGATATTTCAGAAAAGAGCATCTCCTGAGATGCAAGAGGACTACTTTTTGTCAGGAACCCTTATATGGGAGATGAAGGAGGGGAGAGTCAGTTCTTTTTTGACTCAACTTGTGGGACGATATGCTGTCTAGCCACACGGAATAAGTGCGCGCAATATGCAAGTCGTTATGTTCAGAATCTTTGTGATGGACAATGAAAGTTGCATTATGCAGCCTAGTACAAGTAATTCTGCATTAACATTATAAACAGTCTACGGCAGACATATAATCAGGCAGTATACGCGACTAGTAATCAGTACAGCGTATAGATATTGCTGTATGATTTGGACAGACAATGAACTTATCCACAGGAAGAGTTATGATCTTTAAAGCATCATATATAATTGTAACAGATACTACTGATTACGGGAACTTGGAAGGCATCACAAGTATTTGTGATATATAATTGAGCAGCCACTACAAGATAGAAGATAGGAATTGTTGGAGACGGGAGATGAGCACACATACTCGAGCTAAACTTTTGGAGGAGACAGGCGGATGTCAGAATTTTGCAGCATCGCATCTCTGAAGTTACGCAATAGTGGAAAGCGCAGCAAGGCTTCGTGTGTAAATTACCTGTAAAGTTAGTGATAAAAGTGATAACCTAAAGTGTTTAAATTTGTTTGTTAAAAATAATGTGTGGTATTTCAAAGTGTAAAATGCAGGTATTACAAGGTGTAATTACCACGTTCAACCCATATTCAATGTTCTTTGTGAAAAGTGTTGTGATGGCTTAGAAGAAAGCAAAATGGTGGGCGCAATGCTGTATTGTTGGATAAATCCAGCCAGAATGAAAGTGAGTACCATCCAAATATGTTAATATGATTTAAGAGCTCACCATACAACATGTCATTCCCTCAAATACTAAGAATTTGCAGTCATTTGTATACGAGTTCACATCCCTCGTATTTTAGTAAATATATTGCTTTGAGGATGATAAACTTACGACCATTTAGGCGTAAGATGTTGATGAAAGTAACGGTAACTTTAACTAATAATAATAATAATAATCTGAGGTTGGTATCAATGATAAATGTAAAATCGGCATAGTGATGCCCTATAGAACGTGCAAATTGTGTCATGTCCATCGAAAGAAGACAGTGTTATTGTAAAGAGTGAGAAAGAGAGATATAATAGAGGGATAAAGAGAGTTATTCAGTGTCATTGAAATATTAAATAATGTTAAATGCTACATGGTTTTGTTTGAGAGCCATTAAGTCAGATAATGTAAGTGCCAGTAAATTGATACATGTCTTAGAGCTACGTAAAGCCTTGGTTTATAATTAAATGAAGGGAGGACATGAGTGCATTATGAATTGAGCCCTCTAAAAGAAATGTTGTTTTAGCCGCTACAAGCGAGCATGTATAACGTAGAATCAAGAGATTTGCGTCAATAATTGCAGGGACCATCCAAGATAGTTCGCGCGTTGATGAATCTAGTAGGCCAATCTTCGATTCGACGATGTGTTGTGTAGCCTCAGAGCATACACATATTTAGCAACAGAGTTGGGCCAGATGTTCTGTAACCCACTGTTAGCAGAGTTTTCGCTACCAGGGAAAACAATGAGACACCCTAGGTATGCCATTTTAATAATTGATCTACCCGTGGAGGTAAGACAATTTCTTCGAATTGGAAACAGGTTGATTTCCTTAATATATTCGTACCCGTACGGCGCGAGATAACAGTTTGAAACTCGGCTGGTACGCGTCCAGAGCCACTGATTGCATCCATAAAACGGTGAAACTATTGGAGATCCATTCCTAGCTATGAATACTAATTAGGAGCCGAATTGAGCCCATTAAATACCATAAGTGTAGGTGTTAAATACTTGGATCGACTCCATTCATAATGACACACCCAATCATGTACCCATGAGAGAGCTGCACCAAGAGTGAGCACATGGCCAGGTTTGTTTAAAAGAAGAATATCGGTCAGGAAGGCAGGCGAGGGGCTGCAGACCGGGGTAGCCATCTTGGAGGGGCGGACCTTGACGACCCTACTGTGTTCACACCGAGGGGAGTTAATTGACCGTGTCCCTTTTACCTTTTCTTTTTAAGGTTGTACTGGAACACTGAAGAATCTCGTTATCTCTGAAAGTAATTGAAATATGCTTGATATTATTGTATCAAGGCAGCCTCCGTGGCTTAGGCGGCAGCACGCCGGTCTCTCACCGCTGGGTCCGTGGTTCAAATCCCGGTCACTACATGTGAGATCTGTGCTGGACAAAACGGAGGCAGACAGGTTTTCTCCGGGTACTCCGGTTTTCCCTGTCAAAATTTCATTCCAGCAACATTCTCCACTATCATTTCATTTCATCTGTCATTCATTTAATCATTGCCTCAGAGGAGTGCGTCAGGCCTCGGCAGCCGGCACAGTTCATATCCTCGCCGCTAGATGGGGGCTTCATTCATTCCATTCCTGGAAGCAGGCTGTGGATTTTCATTTCATTATTGTATCAAATGAATTATATGCATTGTATCCATTGGAATAGAATGTTGGATCAGAGTAATCGGATAAGTTGTTGTTTGAGGACATCTTAACTGCACCAAATAAATAAATGCATTTTGTAAAGAGTAATTACCCAGTTTATGCTAATTTACTCAGACGGGTAGCATTATCTCACGATATGGCACGTTTGTAATGATAGTAATGACATGACAAGACCCAGAAGATTGTTGTATGGTGAAGCTAAATCAGTAACTATGTGTGTTTTGGAGGGGAAGGTAATTCACATCAGCGTTTGAAATCTATGGGAAAAGGAAACGACGTTGCGCAGAAAACAACACGTGTTAAGCAAAGAATAAGGTAATGAAATCAATGTTGTTCAAGGTAAATATTCCGTTTCAGAACGGACAAATATTTGTAATAATTGCACATAATGATTATTCAGTTGTAATTTGTGTTTTTATTGTAGTGTTGTGATATGCAAATTTAAGATAAATTGTGCGATGTGAAAGACATTATGAACGCTCCTCAATGTCAAAGAGTATCAATGTTAGGATATCTAGGTTAGATATGGGTGCGGTGGAGCGCCAAATTTATGAGAAGAGACTCACATATAATTTTGATTTTGTGTTGTGGGAAAGTAATTATAATATTGTTGTGTTTTGTTGTGTTTTGCCATGATTTTATACCATTAAATGATATATTTAGGAGCTTGTTGTTTCTTTCAAGTAGAGTAGTTACCTGACAGACTCAAATGCTGAACATGTGGTCGTATGAGTGGGATGAACGCCCCATACCTCGAAAGACCGTGAGCCAGCTGGGATACAAACACATGTTCCATATGATAACGCAAGGGTACAGTAGTTCTATCTTTGTAGAACTCCTCATACCCAAGAAGGTAAGGTTTGAGGTGAGTGAGGTCTTTTATCTACTTCACATTGATGGGAACCTGAAACAGATGCTGTTTGTAGGTCCTAGACTAAAACTAGAGATATCGTACAAGAAGTACCGGTGAAATATTAGAAAAGAAACGAGTCAAGCAGCGTCTCTTGACCCCATTCTAAACTAAATGCAATTTTTAACATAATGCCTTACTGTAATAACTTGACTCCTTTCTGCACTAAAATATGCGTCTACGCCTATAGAACATGTTCCCACAAAAATAACTCATTTAATCGTATTTTGTCACTTGACCCCTTTCTGAAATAAACGATTCAATTCCTCTATTCCTTTATTCATATAAATTACGAACAACAAAGGGGATAGTCCTCTAGCCACCCCCAGGGGCTCACATCTAGTGGGACATGGGTTGGCGACCACGGGGCACCAGCTGAGTTCGACATTACTTCCACTTACATGTGCCGGGCTCCTCTCTATCATCTTTCTTATCGACACCCCCCTTGGTCAACTCTTGTTCTTTTCTGACCCCGACGGTATTAGGGTATCCGAGGCCTAGGGAGTCTTTTACTTTCCCGCCTAATTTGCCCTTGTCTCATCTCTCCTGATCCCTCATTCCTCGAGGGGTCAGACCTCATCTGTTCTCTTCCAATCTCCTGCCTTCTGCTCAAGGCCCTTAAGGAGGCAGGGTGTATGTAGCCCCACCACTTCTGGTGCACGCTGGATAGTGCTACACCCTCAAGGACCCACGGCTGGTGAGTTCGCTGGGTCCGGATTTTCCCCTTTGTCCAGTGCCTTTGGGGCGTACCCTTTCTTCTTTCCCTTTCCTATATGCCTCTTCTGGTTCTCCTTCCTTGCAAGTCTCTCAATCCTCATTCTTCGAGGGTTGAGGTCATTTATTTCCCTCCTATCCATTGTTTGCCTTATCCTTTATTTGTTTACCATTTCTTCTTCCAGTATGTAAGTCTGTAGTTAGTATTAGTTATAGTTTTCATTTTCATCTCGTCTTTCACTATCACCCAAACCATTAGGGGCCGATAACCTAGATGTTAGGCCCCTAAAAATATAATTATCATCATAATCAGTCCTCTAGCTTGTCTCACACCTCTGGTGATTTGTTTCCGTATTAATGCAAAAAGCTTTTCTTAGCACACAGAGTAGGGTCCCCCCCCATTTAAGCAAAAAGGTAAAATTTAGCAACTTCCACAATTGTGGTAAATGTTGAAAGGCTAAAGGACCCGGATAGTAAATCTGTATTGAACCATAAAAATAAAACAAAACAAATTTACGAGCCTTAGAGCAGTCACATATGATGTGTAACATCTGACATAGAAGAAACCTCACGTGAAATTGTTGATACACCGGTATTTTATACTATTATTGGCACAAATATTAATCTATTGTAAAAGGGAGTGCCTTACAGATATTGTAGTTTATAATACGGAACTCGTATTATTAGATGATTTGTAGCTTCCACCAGCACTAGCCTAAATAAAGAATACGATATGGATCAACGAGACAACGCTCATAACCTTACATTCCTTATAAATAGGCCAACTTGCGAGTAAATGCAATGTGCACAGCTGTAGATCATGAAAGGCTTGCCCAGTTCCCGGACCTCTTGATTCACAGACCAACACGTAATTTTATATGGATTCTGTTAAAATGAGTCATATTGATATGATTAGCAGCGAGGTATCAAGAAGGCAGTGCGAATACAATCAAGAAGATAGTGCGAGAGTAGAAATATCAAGTAAGCAGTGAAGAAAAAAAAGAGAGTCTTGGAATTGTTATGTATTATTAGTGTGCAAATAAAAAAGATTTTTGTGTATTGATGAATGTCCAGGAGAGATACGATCTAGTTGGCAGTGCGTCTTACACACATCCGTCCCATTTTTCAAAATCACTCCCACATAAGTATCCAGCAACCGAGAGGAAAGATATCACACATCAACAAATTTTGAAAATCACGTGCGGCATGAATGCAGTTCTGAAAAAAAAAAACAAGATGTTCAGTAAAGAACATATAGCCTCCTTTCTCCTAAATGCATGGGTATTGTTATAACTCTTTGTCCTTTTCAAGGAGTATGATTGAATGTTGGTTGTAGTAGCTTGTTGAAATACAACGTGCTATAGGGATATTAAACATGAATATGAGGTGCCCTTTGCTAGTGCTACCTCTGTACCAAATTTCGTTCAATTCGGTTTCACCGTGTTTGAATTGATAGGGGGAATCGATTTGCACACATACTTGGCCACCATCTGTAAACGATTGGGCTGATGTTCTTGCAGTTTGGTCTGAATATGTTTCCCACATAAAGATATGGTGTTGCAAAATTTGGTAGAGACTAGATTATTAGGTTGGTCGTAATTACATTTTAGCTTTTAACATTTCGGTGGCCGCGAATACGTTTCCGTCAAGATAGCGGTGATATAAAACATGACACTGAGGTGCCCTTTGCTAGTGCTGCCTCTGTACCAAATTTCGTTCCATTCGGTTTCACCGTGTTCGAATTGATAAGGGGAATCGATTTTCACACAAAGATGGCCGCCATCCGCAAAATATTAGGCCGATGACCAATTAGTTTGGTCAAAGGATGCTCCCTCCATAAAGGTACGTTGTTGCTAAATTTGCTAGAGATCGGATGATTAGGCAAATCGTAATTTGATTTAAGCTTTGAACATTTGTGTGGCCGCCATTACGTTTCCGTCAAGATGGCGGCGATATAAAACATGACACTGAGGTGCCCTTTGCTAGTGCTACCTCTCTACCAAATTTCGTTCATTCGGTTCCACCGTGTTCGAATTAATAGGGGGAATCAATTTTGACATAAAGATGGCCGCCATCCGCAAACTATTAGGCTAATGGCCTATTAGATTGGTCACAGGATGCTCCCTCCATAAAGGTATGTTGTTGCAAAGTTTGGTAGAGATCGGATGGTTATGTTAGTCGTAATTTGATTTAAGCTTTAAACATTTGTGTGGCCACCATTACGTTTCTGTCAATATGGCGGTGTGATAAATCATTACACTGAGATGCCCTTTGCTAGTGCTATCTCTGTACCAAATTTCGTTCCATTCGGTTTCACCGTGTTAGAATTAATAGGGGGAATCGATTTTGACACAAAGATGGCCGCCATCCGCAAACTATTAGGCGAATGACCTATTAGATTGGTCAAAGGATGCTCCCTCCATAAAGGTATGTAGTTGCAAAATTTGGTAGAGATCGGATGATTAGGTTAATCGTAATTTGATTTAAGCTTTGAACATTCGTGTGGCCGCCATTACGTATCAGTCAAGATGCCGGCGATATAAAACATGACACTGAGGTGCCCTTTGCTAGTGCTACCTCTGTACCAAATTTCGTTCCATTCGGTTCCACCGTGTTCGAATTAATAGGGGGAATCAATTTTGACATAAAGATGGCCGCCACCCGCAAACTATTAGGCTAATAACCTATTAGATTGGTCAAAGGATGCTCCTTCCATAAAGGAATGTTGTTGCAATGTTTAGTAGAGATCGGATGGTTATGTTAGTCGTAATTTGATTTAAGCTTTGAACATTTGTGTGGCCGCCATTATGTTTCTGTCAAGATGGCGGCGATATAAAACAATACACTGTGGTGCCCTTTGCTAGTGCTAACTCTGTACCAAATTTCGTTCCATTCGGTTTCACCGTGTTTGAATTAATAGGGGGAATTGATTTTCACACAAAGATGGCCGCCATCCGCAAACTATTAAGCTAATGACCTAGTCATTTGGTCAAAAGATGCTCCCCCCATAAAGGTATGTTGTTGCAAAATTTGGTAGAGATCGGATGATTAGGTTAGTCGTAATTTGATTTAAGCTTTGAACATTTGTGTGGCCGCCATTACGTTTTCGTCAAGATGGCGGCGATATAAAACATGACACTGAGGTGTCCTTTGCTAGTGCTACCTTTGTAGCAAATTTCGTTCAATTCGCATTCACCGTGTTCGAATTGATAAGGGGGGACAGAAATTCAGAGTAAACACCCTCACACACACACAGACACACACACACACACACACAGAGAGACTCACACACACACATACACACATACACAGACTCACACACACACATACACACACACAGACAGACAAACTTTTTTCGCCCTGTGTTGATCTCATAAGTCTACTTTCATTTTTTGCAAAAATCGAAAGTAGGCTAAAAAAAAAACAGCCTAAAATCACTTGTATCTTGACACGTTTTCATTTGAATCAAATCTTAGCCAAATTAATTTATATGCATAATTCTTTCTTAAATGTGTTCCTTGGTTCAATATCCTCAGGCGATTTTTTTTAATTTTTTTGAAGAATCTTCACACCAGAAGTTGTTATAAGGGTTTAAGTTAAACTCTGCATTGACTCACACTAGCGCTCATAGTGGTAGAAGAGGCAAACTACTAATCTAATCGTCTGGATATGGTTGAGTTTCATTGGCTCACACTAGTACTCCTAGTGGTAGAAAGAGCAAACTGCTAATCTAATCGTCTGGATATGGTTGAGTTTCATTGACTCACACTAGCACTCGTAGAGGAAGAAAAGGCAAACTGCTAATCTAATCGACCAGATGTGGTTGAGTTTCATTGACTCAAACCAGCGCTCATAGTGGTAGAAAAGGCAAACTGCTATTCTAATTGAATGGATATGGTTGAGTTACATTGACTCACACTAGCACTCGTAGTGGTAGAAAAGGCAGACTGCTAATCTAATCAACTGGATATGGTTGAGTTTCATTGACTCACACTAGCACTCGTAGTGGTAGAAAAGGCAAACTGCTAATTTAATCGACTGGATGTGGTTGAGTTTCATTGACTCACACTAGCACTCGTAGTGGTAGGAAAGGCAAACTGGTAAACTAATCGACTGGATATGGTTGAGTTTCATGAGCTCACACTAGCACTCGTAGTGGTAGAAAAGGCAAACTGCTAATCTAATCGTCCGAATATGGTTGAGTTTCATTGACTCACACTAGCACTCGTAGAGGTAGAAAAGGCAAATTGTTAATCTGATCGACGGGATATGGTTGAGTTTCATTGGTTCACACCTGCACTCGTATTGATAGGAGAGGCAAACTGCTAATCTAATCGACTGGATATGGTTGAGTTTCATTGGCTGACACTTGCACTCGTAGTGGTAGAGAAGGCAAACTGCTAATCTAATCGACTTGATATGACTGAGTTTCATTGGCTCACACTAGCACTCGTAGTGGTAGAAAAGGCAACCTGCTAATCTAATCGACTATATATGGTTGAGTTTCATTTACTCACACTAGCACTCGTAGTGGTAGAAAAGGCAAACTGCTAATTTAATCGACTGGATATGTTTGAGTGTCATTGGCTCACACTTGCACTCGTAGTGGTAGAAAACGCAGACTGCTAATCGACCGGATATGGTTGAGTTTCATTGGCTGACACTTGCACTCGTAGTGGAAGAAAATGCGAACTACTAATCTAATCGACTGGATATGGTTGAGATTCGTTGGCTCACACTAGCACTCGTAGTGGTAGAAAAGGCAAACTGCTAACCTAATCGACTGGATATGGTTGAGTTTCATTGGCTCACACTAGCACTCGTAGTGCTAGAAAAGGAAACTGCTGTTCCAATTGACTGGATATGGTTGAGTTTCATGGGCTCACACTAGTACTCGTAGTGGTAGAAAAGGCAAACTGGTAATCTAATCGACCGGATATGGTTGAGTTTAATTGACTCTCACTAGCACTCGTAATGGTAGAAAAGGCAAACTGCTAATCTAATCGACTTGATATGGTTGCGTTTTACTGACTCACACTAGCACTCATAATGTTAGAGAAGGCAAACTGGTAATCTAATCGACTGGATATTGTTGAGTTTCATTGGCTCAAACTTGCACTCGCAATGGTAGAAAAGGAAAACTGCTAATCAAATCGACTGGATATGGTTGAGTTTCATTGGTTCACACTAGCATTTGTAGAGGTAGAAAAGGCAAACTGTTAATCAAATCGACTGGATATAGTTGATATTCAATGGCTCACACTAGCACCCGTAGTAATAGAAAAGGCAAACTGCTAATCTAATCGACTGGATATGTTTGAGTTCCATTGACTCACACTAGCACTTTTAGTTGTAGAAAAGGCAAACTGCTATTCTAAACGACTGGATATGGTTGAGTTTCATTGGCTCACACCAGCACTCGTAGTGGTAGAAAAGGGAAACTGCTAATCTAATCGACTGGATATGGTTGAGTTTCATTGGTTCACACTTGCACTCGTAGTGATAGGAGAGGCAAACTGCTAATCTAATCGACTGGATATGTTTGAGTTGAATTGGCTCACACTAGCACTCGTAGCGGTAGAAAAGGCAAA
Source organism: Meconema thalassinum (assembly GCA_946902985.2). Lineage (NCBI taxonomy): Eukaryota > Metazoa > Arthropoda > Insecta > Orthoptera > Tettigoniidae > Meconema > Meconema thalassinum. Next base: position 102,200,244 of record OX336397.1, on the reverse strand, counting down.
CTGCTAATCTAATCGACTGGATAAGGTTGAGTTGCATTGACTTACACTAGCATTCGTAGTGGTAGAAAAGGCAAACTGCTAATCTAATTGACTGGACATGTTTGAGTTACATTGACTCACACTTGCACTCGTAGTGGTAGAGAAGGAAAACTGCTAATCTAATCGACTGGATATGGTTGACTTCATTGACTCACCCTTGTGATCGTAGTGGTAGAAAAGCTAAACTGCTAATCTAATTGACTGGATATGGTTGAATTTCATTAGCTAACACTAGCACTCGTAGTGGTAGAAAAGGCAAACTGCTAATCTAATTGACTGGATATAGTTGACTTTCATTGGCTCTCACTAGCACCCGTAGTGCTAGGAAAGGCAAACTGCTAATCTAATCGACTGGATATGTTTGAGTTGCATTGGCTCACACTAGCACTCGTAGCGGTAGAAAAGGCAAACTGCTAACCTAATCGATTGGATATGGTTGAGTTCCATTGACTCACTCTAGCATTCGTAGTGGTAGAAAAGGCAAACTGCTCATCTAATCGACTGGACATGGTTGAGTTTCATTGACTCACACTAGCACTCGTAGTGGTAGAAAAGGCAAACAGCTATTCTAATTGACCGGATATGGTTGGGTTTCATTGACTCACACTAGCACTCGTAGTGGTATAAAAGGCCAACTGCCAATCCAATTGACTGGATATGGTTCAGTTTCATTGACTCACACTAGCACTCGTAGTGGTGGAAAAGGCAAACTGCTAATTCTATCGACTGGATATGGTTGAGTTTCATTCGCTCACACTAGCACTCGTAGTGGTAGTAAAGGCAAGCTGCTAATCTATTCGGCTGGATATGGTTGCGATTCAGTGGCTCACGCTATTAATCATAGTGGTAGTGCTAATCTAATTGACTGGTATCGTTGAGTTTCATTTACTCACACTAGCACTCGTAGTGGTAGAAAAGGAAACTGCTAATATAATTGACTGGATATGGTTGATTTCCATTGGCTCACACTTGAACTCGTAGAGATAGAAAAGGCAAACTCTTAATCTAATCGACTGGATATGGTTGAGTTTCATTCACTCACACTAGTACTCCTAGTGGTAGTGTAGGCAAACTGCTAATCTATTCGACCGGTTTTGGTTGAATTTCATTTGCTCACACTTGCACTCGTAGTGGTAGAGAAGGCAAACTGCTAATCTAATTGACCGAATATGGTTGAGTTTCATTTGCTCACACTTGCACTCGTAGTGGTAGAAAAGGCAAACTGCTTATCTAATCGACTGGATATGGTTGAGCTTCATTGGCTCACACTTGCACTCTTAGTGGTAGAGAAGGCAAACTGCTAATCTAATCGACTTGATATGATTGAGTTTCATTGGCTCACACTAGCACTCGTAATGGTAGAAAAGGCAACCTGCTAATCTAATCGACTATATATGGCTGAGTTTCATTTACTCACACCAGCACTCGTAGTGGTAGAATAGGCAAACTGCTTATTTAATCGACGGGATATGTTTGAGTGTCATTGGCTCACACTTGCACTCGTAGTGGTAGAAAACGCAGACTGCTTATCTAATCGACTGGATATGTTTGTGTTACATTGGCTCACACTAGCACTCGTAGTGGAAGAAAAGGCAAACTGCTAATCTAGTCCACTGGATATGGTTGAGTTTCATTGGCTCACACTAGCATTCGTAGTGGTAGAAAAGGCAAACTGCTAATCTAATCGACCGGAGGTTGTTGATTTTCATTGGCTCTTACTTGCACTCGTAGTGGTAGAGAAGGCAAACTGCTAATCCAATCTTCTGGATATGGTTGAGTTTCATTGGCTCACACTAGCAGTCGTAGTGGTAGAAAAGGCAAACTGCTAATCTAATCGACTTGATATGGTTGTTTCATTGGCTCACACTAGCACTCGTAGTGGTAGAAAAGGCAAACTGCTAATCTAATCGACTGGATATGGTTGAGTTTCATTGACTCACACTAGCATTCGTAGTGGTAGAAAAGGCAAACTGCTAATCTAATCGACCAGAAATGGTTGAGTTTCATTGGCTCACACTAGCACTCGTAGGGGTAGAAAAGGCAAACTGCTAATCTAATCGACTGGATATGGTTGAGTTTCACTGACTCACACTAGCATTCGTAGTGGTAGAGAAGGAAAACTGCTAATCTAATCGACTGGATATGGTTGAGTTTCATTGGCTCACACTTGAACTCATAGCGGTAGAAAAGGCAAACTGTTAATCTAATCGACTGGATATGGTTGAGTTTCATTCACTCCCACTAGCACTCCTGGTGGTAGAGAAGGCAAACTGCTAATCTAATCGACCGGAGGTGGTTGAGTTTCAATGGCTCACATTAGCTCTCGTAGTGGTAGAAAAGGCAAACTGCTAATCTAATCGACAGGAGGTGGTTGAGTTTCATTGGCTTACACTAGCATTCGTAGGGGTAGAAAAGGCAAACTGCTAATTTAATCGACCTGATATGGTTGAGTTTTCCGATGAACAATCAACTATCTACTGCGTTTCAGCATACCGGCACCTCATAAGAAACGTTTAGTGTGTCCTTTACGTTTGGAAAAGTGGAGAAAACAACAAAAATTACTTACAAATACATGAAAAATGGAATAGTGTCATGAAAGGCTTAGTCTATGACATTAAGGGATGTTTTGAACATTGAGTTGCTTGTAGGACTACCAAATGTGTTTTTTTTTATTAAATCAGTTATATTCTTATAATTGGATAATATTTGAGTAGTCAAGTTACAAAACTCGCTTAAATGATTTGGGAATAAAAATCATTGTCGTATGAAGCGTTCCTCTGGACTTTGCCTCACGTAGGCCTATCTTTAGAGTTTGCAATTTTCTACGTTTTGCTTTGAGTTTTTGGTTTTGTGTTTGCTTTGTGCTTTTGCTTTTGAATTTTACTTTTTGCTTTCCTTTCTTGGCTTTGTGTTTTCTGCTTTTGCTTTTTTTGAATTTTGCTTTTTGCTTTAAGTTTCTTGTTTATTGTTTTCTGCTTTTGTTTTTGAATTTTACTTTTCGCTTCGTCCTTTTTTGCTTTGGTTTTGTGTTTCTTTTCGGCTTTTGCTGTTTTTGAATTTTGCTTTTTACTTTGTTTTTTGTTTTTCGTTTTGTGATTGTTTTCTGGAAAATAAAAATAAAACAAAAGAAAATAGAACAATGCAAACAAAACAAAATAAAACAAAATAAAAACAAAAAGAAAATAAAACAAAACAAACTTAAAAAAAATAAAATTAAAAAACCAAAAAAATAAAGTAAAATAAAATAATAAAATAAATAATTTTACGAGATCATTCTTATTCACAAGGGGATTAAACGAGTTTTGCAACTGGACAACTCAAATAAAGAGACGTATCATGTAAGTCAGGTCGAAACCTATCTTAAAACTTTGTGGATGCAATAGTTGTACTGTAAGAGTTAAATGTGCGGTAAATCAGCTGCCATATTGAACTGCAAGGCTCCAAAATCGTACCTGATATCCTGGTACACAGGTATGGCGGCTGGAGGAGCTGGACATCCCTGTGCCACTCGGAGTAGTAGCGTGGCGGGGCGTATATGCTGACTGGAGTGTGCAGCTGCTTCCCACTGGCCTTGAGTGCATGGGCGGTCAGGGCTGTCCCTTCCAACATGTACGGTACTCGCTACCTCTCATTGATTTATAAGAGAGATTCGCCACAGGATTTCGCAGCCTTACAGTTCAATCTGGCGGATGATTTTCTGCACATTGTTCTCTTATTGTACAACGATTGTGTACCAAGATCGCGGATTCAAACCCGGCCGAAGTCGTCGGAATTTTATGAGTGTTAAAATCTTTCAGTATGCCTTCCTTCGAAGGGGAAGTAAAGCCGGCGGGCCCATATCATAGATTTATGGCATTTAAAAGAACCTTCCACTATAGTTGGTAGTGTGTAGCCAAATTTGAAGTTTGAAACGCTCAATAAAGTTCCAACGTTCGCCACTAGGTGTCGGTGACAGTGACATATGGAAGCCAAATTTGGAACTACTTGAATTTGAGCTTGTTGGGAGACCTCGTGCGTTCAATTAAAATACCCTGCTATGGCCATTGGCTGCAATTCAAATAATAATTTAATATGTAGGCTTTGTTTAACCAGAAAATGTTGTTTATGTTTCGCGATCTACAGCCCCTACTCCAGTCAAAACGTATTTCAAATAGAAAATAATATGATATGTAGGCATATAGACGAGTGATGGAGTTTACTGTTTTGTTAATTCCTACGCAGATTGAATCTCGATACAGAATAACTTGCCATATTTCACCATATAAGCAATATTAATAATTATTAATATTAATAGTCGCCTCCGTAGCGTAGCGGTCAGCATGGTCAGCTGCCGCCCCGGAGGTCCTGGGTTCGATTCCCGGCTCTGCCACGAAATTTGAAAAGTGGTACGAGGACTGGAACGGGGTCTACTCAGCCTCGGGTGGCCCAAATGAGTAGAGGGGGTTCGATACCCCCTCAACCATCCTCGAAGTGGTTTTCCGTGGTTTCCCACTTCGTCTTCGGGCAAATGCCGGGATGGTACCTTATTCAAGGCCACGGTCGCCTCCTTCCCTCTTCCTCGCCTATCCATCCCAAACTTCCTTCCCTTCCCATCCCTCATGGGGCCCCTGTTCGCTTTGCAGGTGAGGCCGCCTGGGCGCAGTGCTGATCACACCTCCCCAGTTGTATCCCTCCCTACCAGATGTTCCAGACTCCAGGACACTGCCCATAGAGGCGGTAGTGGTGAGATCCCTCGCTGAGTCCGTGGTAACCACCAACCTAGAGGGTAAATTGACTAAATAAATAAATAAATAAATAATAAATTCACCATTTAAGCAATATTAATAATTACTAATATTAATTATGATCTCTAAGCTAAAGACCACTACAATGTGGGTGGCAGAAACGAGAAAAGACATGGAGGAAGTTGGCGAACATTCAAAAGGTTTCCGAGGCATATTGTGTTTCAGATTTGATTACCGAGGTGCAATGCCTTAATGGTATTTTTGATGTGTAACATCTTTCCGCTCGGTTGCTGGATAGTTTTGTGGGAGTGATTTTGGAAATTGGGGACGGAAGTGGATCGAAACGATCGAGCTGGCAGTGGTGGATCGAACGGAAGTATGCACTGCCCGCTCGATCGGTCGAACGGAAGTGTACTAGCTGGCAGTGGTGGAAAACGGAAGTATGCACTGCCCGATCGATCAATCGAACGGAAGTGTACTAGCTGGCAGTGGTGGAAAACGGAAGTATGCACTGCCCGCTCGATCGTTCGAACGGAAGTGTACTAGCTGCCAGTGGTGGAAAACGGAAATATGCACTGACTGCTCGCTCGATCGATCCAGCTGGCAGTGGTACGAGAAACAATGAGCGCGCGGTGTCGGAAATTGATACCATGACGTATTCTCGGCCATGTGGAATGTACATGACATACTGAACGGAAAACGCTCATGCGAACTCTGGTATCAAGTGATTGAAACAAATGACATGGTACATGTTCGAAGTCTTCGTATCAGTATTTAAATGGTAAAATGCCTTAATATCAAGCATTGTAAGTAGTCGGCATTGCCGGTATTATGTTTCTGCACAATGGCTATTCAAATATTAACCCACATAACAGCAATACAGTCATCAATATAATATAATCGTTGTGGTTATATGAGAATTGAGCAAGCCTTCATGAACTATTACTGAATATATTCTCTTTACTCACAAGTGGGCCTATTCATAAGGCATTTTAAACTCAATTTCATGCAGGAACATTATCGAAACAAGCAAAATATAAATGAAACTTACAGTAATTCCGTAATGCAGTATTATTGGAACGTGGAAATAAGTCACCATCTTGTGCACAAAATTTGCGTGCTCGAAATAGCCGTGGGGTTAGTGCTTATGACAGTGATGCTAGAGATCTTAGGTTCGAATCTCGGACGGGGTAGATATTCTTGCTACCAGATTATCATTTTAAATGATATGTATCATATCAATATGACTCATTTTAGCAGAATCCATATGAAATTATGTGTTGGTCTGTGAATGAAGAGGACCTGTGATTAAGGAATTTATGGTTATGAGCGGTGTCGCGTCTATTAATCTAGTTGAACCATATCGTATTCTTTATTTAGGCTAGAGCTGGTGGAAGCTACAAATCATCTAATAAAATGAGTTCCGTATTATAAACTACAATATCAGTAAAACACTCCCTTTTACAATAGATTAATATTTGTGGCAATAATAGTATAAAATACCGGTGTATGAACAATTTCACGTGAGGTTTCTTCTATGTCAGATGGTATACATCATTTGCGACTACTGTAAGGCTCGTAATTTATTATTATTATTGTTATGTTTAAAGTATACGATTTTTTTTTAGTTGTTTACCCTCCAGGTTGGTGGAACCCACGGACGCAGCGAGGGAACTCACCACTACCGCCTCTACGGGCAGTGTCCTAGAGCTGGGAACATCGAATCGGAAGGGATACAACTGGTGAGGTGGGATTGGCACCTCGCCCAAGCGACCTCATCTGCAAAGCGAACAGGGGCCTCATGAGGGAAGGTAAGGGATGGTTAGGAGGGATAGACAAGGAAGAGGGAAGGAGGCGGCCGTGGCCTTGAAGAAGGTACCATCCCGGCATTTGCCCGAAGACGAAGTGGGAAACCACGGAAAACCACTTCTAGGATGGCTGAGGGGGAATCGAAACCCCTCTACTCATTTGGGCCACCCGAGGTTGAGTAGACCCCGTTCCAGTCCTCGTAGCACTTTTCAAATTTCGTGGCAAAGCCGGGAATCGAACCCAGGACCTCCGGGGCGGCAGCTAACCATGCTGACCGCTACGCTACGGAGGCGACTAGGTATACGATACCATCCTTAAATAATACGTAAATGGTCTCGGGATTGATTTTAGGGTGTGGTTTTAGTGGGTAAGTATCGCGGATCCTTCTCAAGAGTCTTATGTAAGACTTTCCACATCCCTCGTAAAAAAATATGTTTAAGGTATGCTTCTATTGGATAACGTCAGTAAAACCCCTCTATCTCAGAATTTCAGTTATTTCATAACATCCCGTCAAAGGCAGCGTCTTCTTTTGTTGTCTCCGTCTTTGCATTGGTCATCCGAGCGGTAATTCTCTAGAAAAATTCACCACCATCTATCCTCATGCCAAGCCTATTCACAAGCTCTCTTTCCATTACAAATAACAGTTGATGATCTCACAAGAGAGGCTTTTCAACCATGAATTAATGTCTCCGCTACGACTCTGCTATTAATATCATTGCTAGTTAATGTGTTCGAAGTGACAGGCTGTCCACACGTCGTCAAACAAATGTCCCTACAGTCATACATACTAAAATATACCAGTGTGACATAATCATATTTATATCAGCTGAGATATCTTCTGTCAGCCTGAGAGACATACAAGACTGAGAGAATGCTTCCTATACAGGGTCATCGAAAAATAATGTCAACATTTCAAAAATTTTTAGCACCGAAACTCTTTATGTTAAACGTGTAATTTTTCAATGAACGCCAGCTGGTTAATGTAAGTTTTGTTTTGGAGGGGACGTGACCTTGCTATGCGCACACTAGATGCGCAGTAGCCAAAAAACGGCCGGGGGTGCGCGCACCAATGACTGCACCACCCGACAAACTGCACCTGATTACAAAGCTGTCATTCGGTGGTTTAATCAGTTTAAGGAAACAGGGACTGTAGAGAAAAAATCTAGGCCAGACCGACCACCAACATCAGCATTGAACGCACGCTTTCCTAATGGCTGGATTGGTACGTGCAATCATTTCAGGAGTAACTGTCAAGATGGCGGCAGAAATTCGCTCCCGCAAGTGCTCCAAATCCCGAATTTTTTCTGCATACACAATGTTTTTAATGTACCCCCCAAAAAAATCCAAAGGGGTAAGGTCAGGACTTCATTGGCCCACGCGCCCCCGACCGACCTTGGCTAATGCGCATCTAGTGTGCGCATAGCAAAGTCACGTCCCCTCCAAAACAAAACTTACCTTAACCAGCGTTCAGTGAAAGAATTACACGTTTAACATAAAGAGTTTCGGTGCTACAATTTTTTGAAATCTTGGCATTATTTTTCGATGACCCTGTATATCACAAACTAAGCCAGCTCTCAATGGGTTGGGGATGAAATAATAATGAAAATAGGCCTATTTTGATAATATAATAATATATATTAGCATTACCCGTCATGGCTTCGCCCGCGAATATTCTAGTTATAAAGTGTACACTTAGCAAAATCTCAATCATGAATGCTATGACTGATTCATCCTTGGTACGAATAATCAGACTTTATCAACTCAGCTACTGGTGCAGTGGTTAGGGGATTGTCATTCCTTTATAGGTGTATCAGAGCGAAGTTAGTTTTCTGGGAATATCACCGTCACTGTTAATTTAAGGGCCTTTAAATGTGGTTTTCGGAGACCCTTCATAGTCGGGTGAATAAGACCTTTCGTACCACACTCAAACGTGTGAAAAAATTCTAGAGTGCCCCTTGACCCCCTTAAGCGCATTATACTGTATGCATTGTTGAATTTTACAGCTTAATTTCGTTCAATGATGACCTTATAACCGTCTGGAAACTTTCACAGTAATGTAATAATTGGAATTGCATTGCGTCTTACAGAAATAGATGGACCTGTGAGATTCTGTTACCATGGTTACCGTGTTGCATTCGTTCATTATTTCATGGTAAATATACATGTTTTAAGGTATTTATTTATTTGTGGGGCATTTAAAGAGAAAGTGAGTGCGTTTCGCTTACGCATTGGGTTATGCTGAACCTGTAGGTACCCCATATGTGTAGGTTGGTGTTAATGGGAGCTTATTTTCGGTACAAAACTGGAACGGGAGCTTAGCAGAATAATATGGGGAGGGGTTTATTCGTTACGGGGAATTATAGACCACTTTTGACAGTTTTTACATTATGTTTTGCCTTCACTTTCTGCCAATATATCTTCATCCTCTCTCACACTTCCTTCATGGTGGCGCTGATGGCGTAGTTGGTAGCATGCTGAGCTTCTATGCCCTAGGTCACGGGTTCAAACCCGGGCGAAGTCGTCGGATTTTTAATAACGTTAAAAAACCTTCAGTATGCCTTCCTTCGGAGGGGAAGTAAAGCCGGCGCGGCGGTCCCATGTCATAGATTTATGGCAATGTTAAAGAACCTTCCACTAATTACACTTGTGTGAAGCTAAATTATAGGTTAGATTTGACTAACGCTCTTAGGTTCCAACGTTCGTCGCCGACTGCGGTGGCATCTAGTAACCAAATTCAGAATTAGTTGGTCGTTGACGGTCGCGTTTGGTAGCGTAAGTAGGAACTACTTGAAAATTTAATGTCTGCAGTCCTTACTTGAATTAAAAACAGATAACACACACTAATACAGTCATCACAATTAACACCGGTTTTCAGACGGAGTCTACACACACCCAAAGTACACGGGGCTACATGACCGCGTTGTCGCAGCCCCTAAACTGAGGAACTAACCAACCAAACAACACTTCCTTCCTCAGTTTCTCCGCGTAAGATCTTCCTTTCCTCACTGACAACTCCCCTGTCTCCTGGAAAACCAGCCGTTTTTCAAAATTTACCTTATTTTATTTTTGCCTGATGGAAATGTTCAGGAAAATTCTGTTAGAATCACGCCAATACTTCAAAAAATTCACAAAAAATAAAAAATGTTCTTATATTCTAAAAGCCTGTCTTAAAGTAAGACGAGAGCTTCAAGGAACATCCCTGATACAATGCAACGAATTCCTGTTAATATTTCCTCACAGAATGGTAAATAAAGGATAATTGATAATTAACATGCACATTCTGTCTCCTCTTAAATTAACTTGTAAGCTATTATGTGTCTTTGGCAAACAACATTTTTGTCAGATCGTATAATAACTATATTTTATTCAAAACTAATGATTCGTTTTTGAGAGCCTTTATCTGGAGCGTGGCGCTCTATGGAAGTGAAACGTGGACTATTGGTGCAGCAGAAAAATGGAGAAATGAAGCGTTTGAAATGAAGAGAAGAGATAGTTTGGTAGAACACATACTAACACACCCAGGAATAGCAAGCTTAAATACGGAAGGAAGGGTTGAGGACAAGAACTGTAGGTTAGAATATGCTAAACAGATTGCCTCGGATATAGGGTGTGGCAGCTATGAAGAGATGAAACGATTAGGTCAGGACTGGGAGACATGGAGATCTGCATCAAAAGAGTCAAACGACTGTAACAACAATGCTTCGTTAATTTGGCAATTGGAACTGTAACCCTTCATTTTACCACATTCAAAGAAAACAAACTCATGAAAAGAAAGAAATACTATTTAAAATTGCTAAAACCATGAATCCCCCCACACCATGTTTGCTATGGTAGAATAATTAATATTAAGTACTCTAACACACTCTCTTTCTCTCTTACACTGTCTCTCACTCTCTCGCACTCTCTCTCTCTTGCTCACTCTCTCACACGCTCTCTCCAGTCATACAGCCACACACATACATATCTTTGGGAACAAACACAACCATCATATTCATTCCCAAAGAACATCATTGACATGCATGCAACCCCAAGGAACTTATGTTATTATTTACGAATTTACCATTTACAATATACAATGACTAGAAAATAACAAATTTATACTACCTCTTAATGAAAAGGAAAAAACTATTTACAATTTACAAATTACAGTGACCAGAAAATAACAAATTTATACCACCATTTAAAGAAAAATAAATATTTACTATTTACAATTTACAAATTATAATTTAAGGCACGGTCAAAAAATAAAGTTCGAGTATAAAAAATATAAAGTTGTAGAGGGCTTCAAGAGCAAAGAGCGTCGAGTATTTCTCATATTTACAACTACAAAAGCAAATATTTTCACATGATTAACAAAACAAAAGAACAAAATCTAATATTTACAAAATGCTATTTCCCAAACCATAAAACAGAAAAATCAACGTAAATGTAATTTAATTTCTACTTTTAGTACGTAACGGTAAATTAATAGTCTTTATATTCGACCATGACTATTATATGTCAGAAAACTGTATCATAATGATGGTCATTATAATATAATTTTTTAAAATTATAAAACAGTTTCTCCCACCAATCAGAGCTCAAGAAACAGTTGTTTGACCAATCAGGTGAGGATAGCAACGCACCTGCGCTTAGTTCCAAGGCCTTCTAATTTAAATTTCACTGCCTGGCCTAGTGTCATAGTGGGGCAATCGAGGAGGCCATGGTCAAATACAAAGTATTCTGTGCGTCCCATGCGCTCTGTTCAGTTCATAAACCAGGCGAAATCTCGATAGATATTTATGAATATTTATGTTCGAACATAAAATAGTTATAATAATTATCGTCGAACATAAACAGTCGTATGGAACTCACCTGGATATGATAAAACTCGCATACGCTCGTTTTATAAACATACTCCTGTCTTAATTATTGCCATTATGGGCTCGTTGCATAATGTACTACTGTATTAAAAATAGAGCTTCCCAAATCCGGGACTGACACGTATGGAATATAAACGTAAGGTAGCGAGTATATTCTCACGAATAAATTCAACGATACAGCAAGAGTAGCCCATATAGGATCAGGTTCAATATCTTTAGCTTGGTTGTGATATACAAGTTGGTTGGGTTGCGTATCTAAAAAAATGGGGCTGCTAGGCCACCCGTCATATGTTTTTTCATAATCACCCTCAGACTGACGGAAGACATCTCCACTGCTATATAGCTATAGCTCAGTGGTATGTTTTGGTATTTATGACTGTAGGGACATTTGTTTGACGACGTGTGGACAGCCTGGCACCTTGGGCACATTAACTAGCAGAGTCGTAGCGGAAACACTAATTCATGGTTGAAAAGCCTCTCTTCCATGAAGAGATTGCTCTTGAGATCATCATTTGTTATTTGTAAATAAGAAAGAAAAAAGCCTTCGACCAAGCTTGGCACGACGATTTATGACTGTCGATTTTTTTTGTACAAGATTCTCTGCTCGGATGACCAATACAGAGCTGACGTAACAAATGAAAACACCGTAAGGGGCCGCTTCTTTTGATGGGATGTTGTTAAATTAATGAACGTCGAGGGAAAGGTATGATTAACAGCAGAAGGAAGGTAATTTAATCAAAAGAATAAGAATGAGAATAATAAGAATAATAAGATCAAGAAGAAGAATAAAAAGAATAAGAGAAAGAATAAGAAAATGAATGAGAAAAAGAATAAGAAAAGAATAAGAATAACAAAAAGAATAACAAAAAGAATAATAAATAGAATAATAAGAAGAAAAATGAAAAAGACAAATAAAAAGAAGAAGAAAGAAAAGAAAGAGAAAAAGAAAAAGATACAGAGAAAGAAAAAGGAAAAGAAAAATAAGACGAAAAAGAAAAAAGAAAAAGAAAAAGAAAAAGAAAATAAAAGAAAAAGAAGAAGAAAAAGAAAAGTAAAGGAAGAAGTAAAAGTAAAAGAGAAAGAGAAAAAGAAAAAGAAATAGAAAAAAGTAATATGAAAAGAAGAGAAAGAGAAAGCGAATGAGAAAGAAACAAAGAAAAAGAGAAAGATGAAGAAGAAGAAGAAAAGCATAAGAATAAGAAAAAGAAAATGAAAGTGAAAGTGAAAATAAAAATGAAAATGAAAATGAAAATGAAAATGAAAATGAAATTGCAAAAGAAAGGAAAAGGAAAAGTAGAAAAAGAAAAGTAAAGGAAGAAATAAAAGTAAAAGAGAAAGAGAAAAAGAAAAAGAAAAAGAAAAGAAAAAGAAAAGGAAAAAGAAAAAGAAAAAGAAAAGGAAAAGAAAAATGAAAAAGAATAAGAAAAAGAAGAAGAGAAAGAGAAAGCGAATGAGAGAGAAAAAATAAAAATAAAAGAAAAAGAAAAGAGAAAGAGAAAGAAGGAGAAGATTAAGAAAAATAAAATTAAAAGAAAAAAAGAAAAAGAAAATGAAAGTGAAAGTGAAAATAAAAATGAAAATGAAAATGAAAATGAAATTGAAAATGAAAATGAAAATGAAATTGCAAAAGGAAAGAAAAATAAAAAGAAAAGAAAAGAAGAAGAAAAGTAAAAGAAGAAGTAAAAGTAAAAGTAAAAGAGAAAGAGAAAAAGAAAAAGAAAAAGAAAAAGAAAAAGAAAAAGAAAAAGAAAAAAGTCAACTGAAAAAGAATAAGAAAAGAAGAAGATAAAGAGAAAGAAAAAGGAAAAGGAAAAAAGAAAAAGAAAATGAAAGTGAAAATAAAAATGAAAATGAAATTGCAAAAGAAAAGAAAAGAAAAAGAAAAAGAAAAAGAAAAAGAAAAAGAAAGAAAAATAATAATAATAATAAGAAGAAGAAGAACCAAGTGTTAAGAAAATCTAAACTGCTGGAGCGATTTCAATGAAACTCGGAAAGCACACACTAGAACTCCACGGTCCCTTTCCAGCCATTTAGATTTTATTAGGGGACACACACACACACGGACAAAGGGTGATCTCATAAGCCTATTGCTGAAAGTAGGCTAAGCTCTATCTCCGCTCTCCTTTATTGGAAGCTGCGATTCGGTACAGCCCTGTTCATTTCTTGTTTTTTGGACGCAGCATAGGAAGGAAGGAGACTCGGAAATGTGGAGTTGAGAAAGACAAAAAGACGCCAGCAAGGAACTGTCTAGACTAGGTCAAGAGGTCGTGAACTTCTCAATGAAAACATACGAGTGCTTTTATTTGAACGTATTGATCATTGACTTGATGTAAAATGTTCTCAAGGAATAGAGAATGAAGTCTCAATAGATCTGTTCATGCGCGAGCTGTCGAGATGAATGGAGCTTCGCCAAGGAGTATTCAAACTGGCAGAGACTTCCTCCATAACATTACCGTGCCGTAGTTGGTAGCATGCTGAAATGCTCTGTCCAAGGTAGTGGGTTCAAACCCGGCCGAAGTCATCAGATTTTTTAAGAGCGTTAAAAATCATTCAGTATGTCTTCCTCCGGAGGGGAAGTAAAGCCGGCGCGGCGGTCCCATTCACACTAAACTTGTGTGAAGCTAAATTTCTAGGTTAGATTTCATTGGAACGCTCTATCAAAGTTCCAACGTTCACCAATAGGTATCATTGACATCTGGTAGCGAAAGTTGGAACTACTTGAAATTGAACGGAACTTGTAGCTCACCCTAGGGGAGACCGCTTGAAGCAGCTAAAGCCCCTGACGAGCCGAACATATCCTCGGACACTCCCGGCACTAAAATCCATACGTTACAGTAAATTATGCAACGAGCCTATAATGGCAATAATTAAGACACGAGTATGTTTATAAAAAGAGCGTAGTGAGTTTTATAATTTCCATACGAGTGTCTTAATTACCATTATAGGCGAGTTGCCTACGACTGTTTATGTTCGACGATAATTATTATAACTATTTTATGTTCGAACATAAATATTCATACATATCTGTCGAGATTTCGCCAGTTTTATGTACTGAACAGAGCGCATGAGACGCAAAGAATGCCTTGTATTTGACCATGGCCTCCTCGATTACCCTACTATGACACTAGGCCAGGCAGTGAAATTTAAATTAGAAGGCCGGGGAACTCAGCGCATCTAATTATCTAATTGGTCACACAACTGTTTCTTGAGCTCTGATTGGAGGGAGAAACTGTTTCATAATGAAAAATAGTGTTATAATGAGCCTCATTATGGTACAGTTTTCTGACATATAATTTCAGGGTCGAACAAAACAAATAAATACATTAATAAATTAAAAATTTTTTTACATTTTAATTTATTTTAATTATTATTATTAATGTTATTTTTTGCTTTCTCTAATTTTAATATTAATATATTTATTTTTAATTCTTAATTAATGTTCTTATAGATTTATTATGTTATATTTTTATTTCATTAATTATTTCTGAATTGATTTGTTGACTTATTTTCATAATTATTAACGTTTTGTTTATTATTATAATGTTTATAGTTCATTTATTATTGTGATTATACTTTTATGTTTTTTATTTCGATATTTATGTTTTATTGTTACTCTTCAATTGTTAATGTTTTAGTTTTATTTTTTAAAATTCTATCTAACACATTACATCAAGTAGATACCTACATAATATTTGATTTTTCGAAATACTGGCATTTCGGCATGAAAATTCTCCGAGATTTGGCTGAAAGATTCAACTATCAGCATCTTTGAAAGCATAAACTGTCCTTATGACAGGTGGTTAATATAGAGACCACTATCACATAAAGGGTTAATTCATTTTAGGGAAGAGCTATAAACATTCCAGCGTCCAGATTGCGATCACTTTTCTTCGGAGACCGGTCCGGTAGTAAGTCCCCAGGGGATTTCCTCACCTTTCACTTCCGCCCCTCTTGCCAATGTTGAGGTAAATGTCATGTGTCAGTTCTCTTTGGTCCTGATACACTACATTACTTTTACGAGACGAATTTTTCGAGGTAATGAAAATAATTTTTACACGATATACTGTACAGTACCTACGTATTATAAAAACAAGATGCTCAGTAAAAAACATATAGCCTACTTTCTCCTAAATGCATGGGTACTGTTATAACTCTTTGTCCTTTTCAAGGAGTATAATTGAATGTTGGTTGTAGTAGCTTGTTGAAATACAACGTGCTATAGGGATATTAAACATAAATATGAGGTGCCCTTTGCTAGTGCTACCTCTGTAAAAAAATTCATTCAATTCGGTTTCACCGTGTTTGAATTGATCTGGGGAATGGATTTGCACACATACATGGCCGCTATTTGCAAACTATTGGGCTGATGACCTTGTAGTCAGTCATAAGATGCTTTCCACAAAAAGGCATGTTGTTGCAAAATCCGGTAGAGATCAAATTATTAGGATGGTCGAAATTTGATTTAAGCTTTTAATATTTGGGTGGCCGTCATTCCGTTTCCGTCAAGATGGCGGCGATATAAAACATGACACTGAGGTGCCTTTTGCTAGTGCTACCTCTGTACCAAATTTCGTTCAATTCGGTTTCACCGTGTTTGAATTGATAGGGGGAATCGATTTGCACACATACTTGGCCACCATCTGCAAACTATAGGGCTGATGATCTAGCAGTTTGGTCAGAATATGCTTCCCACATAAAGATTTGTTGTTGCAAAATTTGGTAGAGACTAGATTATTAGGTTGGTCGTAATTACATTTTAGCCTTTAACATTTGGGTGGCCGCGATTACGTTTCCGTCAAGATGGCGGTGATATAAAACATGACACTGAGGTGGCCTTTTCTAGTGCTACCTCTGTACCAAATTTCGTTCCATTCGGTTTCACCGTGTTCGAATTAATAGGGGGAATCGATTTTCACACAAAGATGGCCGCCATCCGCAAAATATTAGGCTAATGACCTATTAGATTTGTCAAAGGATGCATCCTCCATAAAGGTATGTTGTTGCAAAATTTGGTAGAGATCGGATGATTAGGTTAGTCGTAATTTGATTTAAACTTTGAACATTTGGGTGGCCGCCATTACGTTTCCGTCAAGATGGCGGCGATATAAACATGACACTGGGGTGCCCTTTGCTAGTGCTACCTCTGTACCAAATTTCATTCCATTCGGTTTCACCGTGTTCGAATTAATAGGGGTAATCGATTTTGACACAAAGATGGCCGCCATCCGCAAACTATTAGGCTAATGACCTATTAGATTTGTCAAAGGATGCTTCTTCCAAAAAGGTATGTGGTTGCAAAATTTGGTGGAGATCGGATGATTAGGTTAGTCGTAATTTGATTTAAGCTTTGAACATTTGTGTGGCCGACATTACGTTTCCGTCAAGATGGCGGCGATATAAAACATGACACTGTGGTGCGCTTTGCTAGTACTACCTCTGTACCAAATTTCTTTCCATTCGGTTTCACCGTGTTTGAATTAAGAGGGGCATTCGATTTTGACACAAAGATGGCCGCCATCCGCAAACTATTAGGCTGATGAGCTATTAGTTTGGTCAAAGGATGCTGCCCCCATAAAGGTACGTTGTTGCAAAATTTGGTAGAGATCGGATGATTAGGTTAGTCGTAATTTGATTTAAGCTTTGAACATTTGTGTGGCCGCCATTACGTTTCCGTCAAGATGGCGGCGATATAAAACATGACACTGAGGTGTCCTTTGCTAGTGCTACCTTTGTACCAAATTTCGTTCCATTCGGTTTCACCGTGTTCGAATTGATAAGGGGAATCGTTTAATTTGCGCTCACCGTGTTCGAATTGATAGGGGGGGGGACAGACATTCAGAGTACACACACTCACACACACACACACACTCACACACACAGACTCACACACACACACATACACACACACAGACAGACACTCTTTTTTTTCGCCCTGTAGTGTTCTCATAAGTCTACTTTCATTTTTTGCAAAAATCGAAAGTAGGCTAATAAATATGAGGTGCCCTTTGCTAATGCTACATCTGTACAAAATGTCTTTCACTTCGGTTTCACCGTGTTTAAATTGATAAGGTGAATCGATTTGCACACATACGTGGCCGCTATCTGCAAACTATTGGGCTAATGACCTTGTAGTTCAGCCAAAGGATGCTTCCCACAAAAAGGTATGTTGTAGCAAAATTTGGTAGAGATCAAATAATTAGGTTGGTCGTAATTTGATGTAAGCTTTTAACATTTGGGATGGCCGCCATTCTATTTCCTTCAAGATGGCGGCAACGAAAAACATGACCCTGAGGTGCCCTTCGCTAGTGCTACCTACGTACCAAATTCGGTTCAATTCGGTTTTACCGTGTTTGAATTGATAGAGGGAATCGATTTGCATACATATATGGCCGCCATATGCAAACTATTGGACTGACGACGTTGTAGCTTGGTCAAAGAACGCTTTTCAGTCAATGGTATGTTGTTGCAAAATTTGGTAGAGATCAGATGATAAGGTTGGTCTTAATTTGATTTAAGCTATTAACATATGGATGGCCTCCATTACGTTTTCGTCAAGATGGCGGCGATATAAAACCCGACAATGAGGTGCCCTTTGCTAGTGTTACATCTGTACCAAATTTCGTTCATTTCGGTTTCACCGTGTATAAATAGATAGGGGGAATCGATTTGCACACATACATGGCCGACATCCGCAAATAATAGGGCTGGTGACCTTTTAGTTTGGTAAACGAATCTACATACATAAAGGTATAATTTTGCAATAACCGGTTGAGATCAGATGAATAGGTTGGTCGTAATTTGATTTAAGCTTTTAACATTTGGGTGGCCGCCATTACGTTTTCGTCAAGATGGCCGCGATATAAAAGCTGACACATAGGTGCCCTTTGCTAGTGCTACCTCTGTACCAAATTTCGTTCCGTTCGGTATCACCGTGTTTGAATTAATAGGGGAAATCGATTTGCACACAAACATGGCGGCCATCCGCAAACTATTGCGCTGATGACCTTGTAATTCGGTCAAAGGATGTTCCCCACATAAGTTATGATGTTGCAAAATTTGGTAGAGATCGAATGATTAGGTTAGTCGTAATTTGATTTAAGCTTTGAACACTTGTGGGGCCGCCATTACGTTTCCGTCAAGATGGCGGCGATATAAAGCATGACACTGTGGTGCTCTTTGCTAGTGCTACTTCTGTACCAAATTTCGTTCAATTCGGTTCTACCTTGTTCGAATTGATAGGGGGGGGGCAGACATTCGGAGTACACAGACTCACACACCCACACACACACAGACTCACACACACACACACAGACACACAATTGTCGCCCTGTGTTGATCTCATAAGTCTACCTTCATTTCTTGCAAAAATCGAAATTAGGCTAATAGATATCTCGCGCCTCAAATAGGAGAGGAAGGGCAAAAAATTAAAAAATATACCCTGTAAGTATAACATTTCCCGTTACAACAATTTTGTTGAAAGTGAAGGTCGTTGATTCCGATCCAAAAACATTTTTAGCCTACTTTTCACATTTTGCAAAAATGAGGAAAAAGTAGACTTATGAGATCGATCCGGAAAAATGTGTGTCTGTCTGTCTGGCTGTGTGTGTGTCCCCCCCCTATCAACACCTAAACGGCTGCAGCAATCAAAACCAAATTTAGTATGAGTAAAGATGTGCACCGGAATATCTCACGTCCATATTTGAAAATAATGTCAGTGCTACCAACTGCTGAAAAAACGTACTAGAAATTTGAGCTCCATGTTGGATATCTTGCAAGGTATGCATGGGGGCTATTCCAAAATTGGCACACATGTAGATAATACTATTTCAGTTTAATTTCCAGGAGGCCAACCATGACAGTGTTGCCAAAATAATTTTAAGTTTTCTGATAGGTCCAATGTTTAAATGCATGTAACATCTACACTATCAATTGGATTTCAACCAAATTATGCATGTGTTATCTGTACATAAACAGATATGACTGAGCATATTCTTAAGAGCCACCAGGGCTGCCAACTGTTAATAATTGCTCTCTTTATTTTTATCCAAATACCAATATATCAGAAAGTATGCAAGCCAACAGATTTAAACTATGCACACGTATATTCTGACATTTTAGATTAATTTCGAGTTACTTATATACGTCAGTTCTACCAACATGATTATAAGCCTGCTGATGCGACCAATTTTTAAATACATGTAACTTCTATACTATCAGTTGGATTTCAACCAAATTTCGTATGTGCTATGTGTACTATAACAGATATGACTATAAGTATTCTTAAGAGCAATCAGGGCTGCCAACTCTTAATAAATGCTGTCTATATTTTTTTACCCTAATATCAATATTTCAGAAAGTATGCAAGCCAACAGCTCTATACTTTGCACACGTATTGTGCCCAATCGGTCATGGCAGATTAGCATCGAACTCAGGTCCTATCTGAGAAGACCAGGCACACGATTCTAACTAGAATCGAACCATTTATCTCTGAGGGGGAACAGTTTTAGGGAACCCGAAGAGCAATGCGTTAAATAATGACATAATAATGTAGCATGATTTCACGGCCAGTATGTGAATATCATAGCAGTTTAAGGTGAAGAATTATAAGCAAATGCAAGCAAATATACGTTTTCGAAGCATGCAAGAACGAGAGCAGGCCAGTTTGACGTTTTACTAATTGGAGTTGGCAAGTGGGTGGAGATTGTAGGCGCCTAGCGAACTACTTTCGTCTGGACCGAGAAGACAGCTCAAAATTAATGACTCGGGTATTCACCGCTTGACAACGATGGAACCTATGGTGGGGATGACTGCCCACGGAAATTAATTAATTACAGCCAAGTGGAGCATTGAAATGGGGTGAAATGTACACCCAGGTGAATATATTCAAGGAGAGATAATTTAGGAGGGGTCTGACACCTAAATTAAAGCCTATATCTCTAAATGAGCATGTTAACACCGAGCTTACGCTCGAGAGGAGTCATTTGGTGACCAGCCAGAGGGGAATCACCATGGTGGCGTCCTGACGCGATGGAATAAGGCAATTAATTGTAATTAATTGGCCGAAGCGATCGCGTGCACGCGAATGTTTATGAAACTTCCGCGCCTAAATAAACAAGGTGTATATGTCATTTCGGCTGAAAATGTATTATTTCAAGGAAGGAGTCGCACCCGTATGTCCGGTGGACTAGTTTTTACGAGAAACCTATATAAGGGGGAGCAGTGCAGACCAAGCGAGTTGTCTTTGGTTGTCTTCAGTCTGTTCTCAAGTTCTTCTCCAGTATACACGTAACTAATACGCTGCCAGTAAGCGCACGAAATGTTACAGTATCGACGCTCAGCAATTGAAGAACAGTGGAAGCGCAGCATACAGCTTCATAAGTATAATCATGAAGTGCGTCGAAGTTAATTTAATACAGATATTTATCCATTATCTGACGCAAATATAAATTCGCTACAGCTAAAAGGTAAATAATAATGTTTTTTTGGACATTACATATACCAGGAGGTCTTGTCAGAGTTGTATATGACATTTTCATCAGGATCACTACAATTATGGGAGCCTGGGAGGCATCGCCAATTAATCTTGACAGTGAACTTAACGATAGTGAAGATGACGAGGATCGAACGCCCGTAAACGCAGTTAGACTTTCACGGAGACCAGCGGTTGGCGTAATTGCATCGCATCTCTGAGGTCAGGCGTAGGAGGAGTCCGATTAAGGATCAACCTGTGAAATAGTGAGAAAGTGTACATAAACTGTGTTATAGTGATTTAACAAGTGTTCATGTGTATTGTGATTAATATGTATTGTGTAAAAGTGAAAGAAGCCACTGATGAGAGTATGTTTATCATGTGGGAAATATGTGAAATCAAGTGTCGTGTCAGATACAGCATGATGGCTTAAATCAAGCGTCATGGTAGGCCTGGAGCTGAAATGCTGGTATCATCAAGCGAAAATAAAAAGTGAGTACCAATTTACAATGTTATTCTAACTAAATAGTCCACCATACAACGATGCATCACTTTGAGACTAAGATGTAACAGTCACTTATTGAACGAGTTTTCACCACTCGTCTTGAATAGAATATGTCTTGGAAGGTGATTTGTTTAGGGCCAGTCAGGCCTAAAATAGTGATGGATGTAACGGTAACGTTAAATGATAAATAATAATAATAATCTGGGGTCGGCAACAGTAAAGTAATAGGCATTTTTGGCCTAAATAACGTTCAAAGTGTGTCATGTCTAATATAAAGATACTGTATTTTGGTAAACAGTAAGAAAGTAACGTGGAATATAGCGAGATACGAGGGTTTTTCCGTGTCAAGTGAAGTGTTGAATGAATATTTGATATGGTAAATTCTTAGGATTGTATTTGAGGACCATTAAGGTAATGTAAGCCAGTAAATTTATACTTGGTATTAGGAGCTATTTAAAGCTTTGGCATAAGTGTTATTACAGAGAGAACGCGGGTGCCTTAATAATTGAGTCATCTATGAGAAGTATTGTTTGAGCCGCATATAGCATGCAGAATTAACGTAGAATCCAGTGATTTACGTAAATAAATATTGCGGGGACCAAACTAGTATAGCTTGCGCGTTAGGTGAGAAGTTGGCTAATCTACGAGTTAGTATCGCCGTTGTGCATACTTTATTATTCGCAGCGAATTGGACAGAGCCTGTCTGTATCCATCGCTTGCATGAATTATGGCCACGAGTGACGTCCGTCGAGACTCCGTGAGCACCTGTAAAAATGATCTACCCTGAGAGGTAAGAATCATATTCGTCGTTTAGGAAACGCAGATTTCCTTATTATGTTATTATTGAGACAGCTGCTGGTGAGAATCTTGTGTTCTCATTATGATGCGCGTCCAAAGCCACCAGTATTCACCATAGAACGGCAAGACTATCACAGGATCCATCCCCAGCCATGAATTTTAATAAGGAGCCGAGTTGAGCCCAATACACTATAAATATAGGTGTTCAATAATTAGAATGACTCAATTACTTAAGAACAACACTTAGCCTATCTCTACTGTACTGCGATTGTAAACAAAGTTGACCTTGACAGCAGATGAGAAGGAGTGGGGTAGCCCACTGAGACGAGCGGCCATCTTGCACGGCCTGCCGGAACTAATTTTATTGCCTGCTAGGGGAAGGGGACGTCGATCCGCCAGTCCTTTAAATTAGAGTCGTAGTGGGACACTGAAGAATCTCGATATTTCAATATGCAATTAAGATATGAGTGTTATGATGATGCCAATTGAATTAAATGATGTGTTTCAGAACACATACGTTGTTGGATCAATGAAATCGGATAATATTTGGCCCAGTTATTCTCTGAGGAGGAACACTGAACCAAATAAATTGTTAGGCAACTTTTTAGAATGCATTTTGCCAGTTCACGCTAATTTATGCAGACGGGTATGTGATTTATAAGAACATGACACGTTTGTAACGATAATAAGCCCGACAAGACCCAGAAAATCGTTGTATGGTGAAACTATAAACATTTCTATCCATGTCTATTTTGAAAGGGAAACGTACCACTTTTTAAGCGTTTCATATTGATGGGAAAGAAGGAAGATGATTCACACGACACAACAAATATTTGTTAATTAAGGCATAAAATAATGAATTTATGCTAATCAAAGTAAATGCCATAAGAAACGGAGTATTGTTTTATTTTTACAGTTTTAATGTCATTTAGATGTGAAATGTGACTTTTGTGTTGTGATACTCCAATTATGTAAATTGTATCACATGATGAACACTATGGAGACTCGTAGAAGTCTGAAAGTATCAATGATAGGATGCTAGAAATAGATTTGAGTGCAGTATAGCACTAATTAAAGAGAGACTCACAAAATAACCCTGATTTTAATTGTGGGAATTAAATATAATTTATCCTTTATTTGTACTTGTTGTATAGCCATGATTTTTATACCAGTAAATGTTTTATTATAGGAATATGTTGTTTATTTCATGTAGAGTAGTTACCTGGTAGACTCAAATCCTGAGCATGTGGTCGTATGGTGGGCAGGAACGTCCCATACCTCGAAAGACCGTGAGTTAGCTGGGATACGAACACATGTTCCACATGATGACAATTGGGTACATGGAGGATATGTCTCTGTACTAGGATTGAGTCACAGGTACTACTAAAAGTCGGCCAAGATATTAATGCTAGAAGCAAATACAGTATAGAA
The DNA here is from genome assembly GCA_946902985.2 of Meconema thalassinum. NCBI lineage: Eukaryota > Metazoa > Arthropoda > Insecta > Orthoptera > Tettigoniidae > Meconema > Meconema thalassinum. The sequence continues at coordinate 102,176,607 of OX336397.1, read as the reverse complement.
ATTAGGATATAATAGGAAAAGGCCTCGTCCCATTTGTTAATAAGCCTTCACGTCAAAATAAATGTTGATAATCCTCCATAAGACATGCTTAAATGTAAATGTAACTTGTCACCACTTTACACACAACCCCTTTTATTATCATGTCACCCAGATGTGTGGGGTAAAGCAAAGCATAAGTGTAACCACTCTCGATTTTTGTTTATCATGACGCTGATACGTGGGGACAGTTTAAAACACAGGTCACCACCATAAAGCGCATAAGTGTGTCCACCCACCACTCTTCTTTTTTATTATCATGGCCCAAGCAACGTGGGACGGTATTAATTCATTATGGAACCGCCTACGTCAGTGCAATATGAGCGATTTTGGCATTGCGCAAACCGGCCAAAGCAAAGCATGAGACCCTCTTATATTTATGTTTATCATGGCGCCCAGGACGTGGAAGGCTTATGGGATTCATAAAACCCCATAATAATAGCATGGTTTTCATGGGGAAAACCGTAATAATAGTATTTTCCTCAAACTGTGTTTGAGCGATTGTGAGTCTTTCTAGATGATATTCAGACGTCAGACACTGTTGTCAGACGGGTACGTGGGTATATACCCATTCCATAGGGGGTTTTGGCATTTTGTAATATGTTGTTGTTGTTGTCGCGGGATCGGAATCCTTTTCTTTCCAATAGAACGCGCCAGCATGTTCAGCTGCGGCATACCTGAATCTCAAATTAAGAAATACAGGATGGCTGGAACTGAGGACGTTCTCAGGTGTATCGCTGAGTTAAGAGAACATTTTGATGATACTAATGCTAAGAGGAAGGAAGAATCTAAAGCATTTAAAGATGAAATAGCGGGTAGATTGGATGCCAATCAAGCTGAAATAAACACTAGATTAGAGGCTAATCAGTTAGAGGTCAATAGAAAAATGGATGACGTTAAAGAGTCTGTTCAGCCTGAAGTAACTAAGAATATTGTTAGCGTGGTCTCAGAGATGCAAGCTGATAACGATAAACGCTTTGAGTCTATAGAGCTAAAACTAGAGAATAATCTGCAAGCGTGCAGAGAGTCACAGCGTGAGATTAACGATAGCTTAAGCAGTATGTCCATGGAGCTTAAAGACATTCAAAGTCAGAATGAAGCGAATACTAAACGTCAACTAGAGCAATTTAATACGTTCACTCATACCGTGGATCAAAGGCTCGAGGACAGCGACGTAAAATGGAATACGCGAATGGCAGGCTACGCCAAGGCGGTAGACGAAGCCTTAAGAAAACAGGATCAGAATATCCTTGACCAATGCAAGGAAATCCATAAAATAAAAACTTCTGATCAAGAGAATAAAGAAATAATGTCAAATATGAAGAGGCAGGTCGGGAAGGTGCAGAAAGAGTTAGAACAAACTCAGAGAGACCTAGCAGTTATTCATAAAAGGCAGGATGAGGACCAGGGAGAAATCACGAAGATAAGGACTGAAATCTCTCATATGCAGGGTCACATTCAAAAGGAAGTTACAGGCTTACGAGAAGAATTAGAACTTCGAGAAGGCTTGAAGACTGAAGCCAGCGATAAGACTCTTGCCGAGGTAAGAGAAAGTCTAGCGGGGGAAATTACCCACCTGAAGGAAAACCTTAAGGATGATAAGGAAAATGTATTTTCTATGGCAGAAGGAAACCAAGATCGCCTAGAGAAAATAGAACGTGAGGTATTAGCTCGTTTGGAAAGGGCAGAAAATAGACACAGCCAAATAGAAACTAGAATGATCGCACAGGAGGAATCCATGTTGCGGAATCCTAGGTCTAGCGAAGGAAGTATAGACGAGAATAGGAGAAACAAATGGGCAGAGATAGAAATACAGCCCACTCCAAAGAATGCAGCCATGCCAAGTGACAGCCCGTATACCACACCTGGTATGCCAATTGCCATGTCAACACCACATGAAAATGCTGTTCAAAATCAAATAGTCACTGTTGTAAGGGCTAGTGACGAGAAACCAAAGAAATATTCTGGGAGTAATTCTAACATGACACCCAAGTACTGGCTTAAAGAAGTTTCCGAGTACATAAATGACGCGAAGGTACCGCCAGAGCGAAGGTTGAGAGCGATTGAAAAACTGACTGAGGGCGAGTGTGCCTTATATTTTAGGGGTTTTCGGTACACGTTCGACACCGTTGACGAATTTCGCCAGGCATTTTTAAGCAGGTACTGGAACGCAAGTATACAACAGAACCTCAGATTGGACTTGTATTCCAGGCGTTATAGTACTAATAATCCGACGAAGTATGCGGAGTTTTTTGTGGGTCAATTGTGCCGTTTCCGCGAACTTGATGAAGGAATTAGAGAGTCAGATTTGTGCATAGCGATAGCCAAGCAGCTACCGTATGAAGTACAACGTCTATTAATCTCAGCAAACGCCAAAACTGCGATCGATATGGAGGAGGTGCTGAGACAACTCGATCTCACCACAGCGCAGCACACAAGGCAAAGTCGGAACATGGAACAAGTCAACATGACGACTACACCGACTGAACCGACTAAGGTGCAGACAAAAAGTAAGTCTACGAGCACCGAAACGGAAAAATCAGACTGGCAACGTGAAGGACGGGAAAACCAGAACTGGAGGCCAGCTTATCGAGGAGGATCGAACCGTGGAAACCGAGGAAGGAAAGCCTGGAATCAGCGCGGTACAAGAGACCAGCAGCCTGATAACAGAAGGAATTACGGCCGAAATGGGAACAACCAAGGATGGAGATCCCAAGAACAGAGTCGCGGGTTCGATGAAGAGGCGGAAGAACGCTATCACGCATCTTTAAGATACATAGAAGAGCGTGGAGACGACCAGAGACAATCGCGAGTTCATTGGGATGAAGCGATTAAGAATCGAAGGTCACCCGACATCTATAAAAATGATGACGGTGCCAAGAGTCTGGATCTTCAGCAGTATGAAGACAGACAGAAGAACTCAACAAAGAATGGAGCAATCGAAAAAAAAACCACCAAAATTAAATGACCAAAGAGAGATAAGTGCAGGATGGAATACAGTGAATGTAGTTAACTGGATTGCCAAAACTGAGGAGCTTATCGAAGACCTAGATGAAGGGATGGTCAATGTGAGAAGGGAACTACCCATTATTATTGTAAACATTGCAGGCATGAAGATAAGAAGTCTCATAGATACAGGGTCAACAGTGTGTTTGATAACCCAGGCATTATATAATGAAATCCAAAGTAAAATCCACGTATTGAAAATACCTATTTCAAGCGTGAAAATAAAAGGTGTGATACCAGATAAAGTTATGATATGCAGATTCCAAGTATTTTTAGATTTGCAGATAGGGAACTCTACATTCTCACAGAGCTTCCTACTTGAGAATAAGCTGCCTTTTAACATTATTGTTGGCATGGATTTCATAAGAGAATATAAAGTTATTATAGATCTCTCGCAAGACATTGTTATGTTTCGTGCAAGTGAGGGAAAGGAAGATTTAGAACTCTCATTAAAGCACAATGAGACGAGACCAGAAGAGTACGTATGGCGTACATACGGAGATATGACTGGGGATGCAGTATTGACAACAGAAGACATCGAGGAAGAGTTGGCAACACTGGCCGCAGACATTGAAAAGGACCTCGAACCAAAATTTGAAGAATGCCTGGAAGAAAAGATAGAGGAAGCTAAAATTGGGCCAGAGCATAAGCAAATGCTAAGGGAACTGCTATTTGAGTATAAAGGAGTCTTCGATTCGAGACCTGGCCGGATCAAGAATTTCCAATATGCGTTCCAAGTCAGCGATTGGACACCATTCAGACAGAAGCATTATCCTGTAGCCGAGAAACATTATTTAAAGGTCAAAGAAGCAAGACAGGAAATGCTAGAGGCAGGCGTCATTGTGAAGACAGCCACACCTTATGTCAGCCCACTGGTAGTTGTACCTAAACAGGACGGAAGTGTAAGGATATGCCTGGACCTACGAAATTTGAATTCCAAGGTCATACCAGAATTTGACCAAGTGCCGCCCATTAAGGAGGTCCTCAGGAGGTTCAAAGGAAAGACTGTGTTCTCAAATCTTGACCTGACGGCAAGTTTTCACCATCTTGCTCTGGAGGAGAAAACAAGCTTATTAACTGGGTTTTTATTTGACCAGGACACGTATTCTTACGTGCGTCTCCCATTTGGATTGAAAACAGCAGGTTCAGCGTTGATACGAGCGCTAGATCGGAACCTGTCTTAAGAAGTAAAAGCAACAACCATATGCTACGTAGATGATATACTACTGACATCTGAAACAGTCGAAGAACACGTCAGAGATCTACGCAAGTTGTTATATGACTAAGTCAGGCTAACTTTAAGGTCAATATAAAGAAATCTAACTTTGGTCAGAGAGAAGTTAAATTTCTAGGCCACGTAATAGAGGCACAAGGAGTTAGACCTAATCCGGGAAAATTGGAAGTCATTAAACATTTCCCGAGACCAACGAAGGTAAAGAATGTCAGGCAATATCTAGGCATTATTGGATTCTTTCCAAGCCATTGCCCAAAGTATACCGAGACCGTAGCACCACTCCAAGACTTACTTAAGAAAGGAGGAAGATGGCGGCGGACGGAAAAATGCGAGGAAGCCTTCGTGAAATCTAAACAGATGCTGTTAGAATATGTAAAATTGGGATATCCTGACTACACTCAGAAATTTATTATCCAGACTGACGAATCATTCATAGGTATTGGAGCAATGTTATACCAGGAGAATGTGGACAGGCCAGAGGAGAAAACTTACATTGCATTCATAAGTAGAAGGTTGAAACCTAATGAAAAGAATTATACGGTCACGGAGATCGAATTACTCGCGATACTGTATGCCTTACAGTATTGGCGAAAGCTAATTTATGGTTTTAGAATTATATTAAGAACAGACCATAAAGCCTTAACGTTCCTGTTGAAAACTGACTTGTCGAGTCAAAGACTGATGAGGTGGTCCCTGTACATACAGCAATTTCAAGTGGAAATCGAGTATTGCCCAGGGAAGGACAATATCATACCTGACTTGCTAAGCAGATACCCGACAGCTGATGAAGAGGAAGTTCTAGCTATCGAGATAGAAGATAGAGACCAGAAGACCTTAGATGATCTGAGGAACATCACCGTTTTTCAACGTGAAGATCCCTGGATACGGTTGATGATTAATTACTTCGAGGGAAAGCTGGACAGAGGAACCCCGATGTATGTGGAAGCCGAAGCACTATCAACGGAGTATCTATGGTTTAACCAGATGCTACATAAATGGAGCGACTTAGATCACACTCGACCCAGGATTGTTGTACCACCAGCATTGCAGAGAAGGCTAGTTTGGTTAGCACACCGAGCTTTTGGTCACCCCGGCGTAGATAAGTCTGTTGCCCTGCTTAAAGAAGCATTTATTTGGCCAAAACTTCGAGATACAGTCAGGAATACAATCAGGACATGTGATATTTGCCAACGAGTAAAGCCTAACTCGTACTTAATGAGGCAAAAACCTATACCACTCTTACCAGAGAAGCCATGTCAGCTTCTGGCACTGGACAACTATGGGCCGCTTCCTAGAGCTAGAAGAGGAAATAGACACATCCTAGTTGCACTAGACGTGTTTTCGAAAATGGTAGTCCTGTGTCCAATTCAGAAAACCAGTACGAAACAGGTACTTAAGAGGCTGAAGGAAAGAATCATTCCTATAATAGGGCAGCCGGAGAACATTCGAGTATCTCAAGAAACAAGCAGACAGACGGCAGCGGAGAAACAGGAGGAAACGCTATCATAGACCATTACTCGTGGGGGAATACGTCTTATTGAAAAAACCCGCTAGTTCAGATCCGGAGAGCAGGAAATATAAAAAAAATTCAGCATAGCTATCACGGACCCTACCTGATTATAAGGGATCTGCAAAATAATGCATACCGAATCAAGGACGAAGCAACAGATAGAGAAGTTGTTGTAAACGCAGCTAATTTGAAGTTATATTGTCCACCAGAGGATTATGATACGAGGGAAGAGCAAGCAATGCACACCCAAATGGACGGGGATTCATTACGTATGCAAGCAAAGACTCTTGAGAATAGCTTGCAGACCCAGGAAGAAACGGAGGGAGGCGACCGGTTCGCATACCCAAGGGACACGAGGGGCGAATGCAGCTGTCAACTGAAGGAACTTTACGACCAGTTGAGGGAGGCCACTACAGAAATAGAGGAGATGAATGAACAACAGAGAAGGCAGAACAAGAGTATGCGACGGCAGACAGAGTGGAATGGGGGAACGAGACATCCCATGGCCGAGAGCACTGATCGCTTAAAATAAATACTGCTTGAGTCAATGCCATCTGAAGGGCCCGAAAAATTCACTTGTGGAATGAATTTTCAGAGCTTAGCAAGGGAAAGATGTGCCCAATCGGTCACGGCAGATTGGCATCGAACTCAGGTCCTATCTGAGAAGACCAGGCACATGATTCTAACTAGAATCGAACCATTGATCTCTGAGGGGGAACAGTTTTAGGGAACCCGAAGAGCAATGCGTTAAATAATGACATATAATAATGTAGCATGATTTCACGGCCAGTATGTGAATATCATAGCAGTTTAAGGTGAAGAATTATAAGCAAATGCAAGCAAATATAAGTTTTCGAAGCATACAAGAACGAGAGCAGGCCAGTTTGACGTTTTACTAATTGGAGATGGCAAGTGGGTGGAGATTGTTGGCGCCGAGCGAACTACTTTCGTCTGGACCGAGAAGACAGCTCAAAATTAATGACTCGGGTATTCACCGCTTGGCAACGATGGAACCTATGGTGGGGATGACTGCCCACGGAAATTAATTAATTACAGCCAAGTGGAGCATTGAAATGGGGTGAAATGTACACCCAGGTGAATATATTCAAGGAGAGATAATTTAGGAGGGGTCTGACACCTAAATTAAAGCCTATATCTCTAAATGAGCGTGTTAACACCGAGCTTACGCTTGAGAGGAGTGATCTGGTGACCAGCCAGAGGGGAATCACCATGGTGGCGTCCTGACGCGATGGAATAAGGCAATTAATTCTAATTAATTGGCCGAAGCGATCGCGTGCACGCGAATGCTTATGAAACTTCCACGCCTAAATAAACAAGGTGTATATGTCATTTCGGCTGAAAATGTATTATTTCAAGGAAGGAGTCGCACCCGTATGTCCGGTGGACTAGTTTTTACGAGAAACCTATATAAGGGGGAGCAGTGCAGACCAAGCGAGTTGTCTTTGGTTGTCTTCAGTCTGTTCTCAAGTTCTTCTCCAGTATACACGTAATTAATACGCTGCCAGTAAGCGCGCGAAATGTTACAGTATCGACGCTCAGCAATTGAAGAACAATGGAAGCGCAGCATACAGCTTCATAAGTATAATCATGAAGTGCGTCGAAGTTAATTTAATACAGATATTTATCCATTATCTGACGCAAATATAAATTCGCTACAGCGAAAATGTAAATAATAATGTTTTTTTGGACATTACATATACCAGGAGGTCTTGTCAGAGTTGTATATGACATTTTCATCAGGATCACTACAATTATGGGAGCCTGGGAGGCATCGCCAATTAATCTTGACAGTGAACTGAACGATAGTGAAGGTGACGGGGATCGAACGCCCGTAAACGCAGTTAGACTTTCACGGAGACCAGCGGTTGGCGTAATTGCATCGCATCTCTGAGGTCAGGCGTAGGAGGAGTCCGATTAAGGATCAACCTGTGAAATAGTGAGAAAGTGTACATAAATTGTGTTATAGTGATTTAACAAGTGTTCATGTGTATTGTGAATAATATGTATTGTGTAAAAGTGAAAGAAGCCACTGATAAGAGTATGTTTATCATGTGGGAAATATGTGAAATCAAGTGTCGTGTCAGATACAGCATGATGGCTTAAATCAAGCGTCATAGTAGGCCTGGAGCTGAAATGCTGGTATCATCCAGCGAAAATAAAAAGTGAGTACCAATTTACAATGTTATTCTAACTAAATAGTCCACCATACAACGATGCATCACTTTGAGACTAAGATGTAACAGTCACTTATTGAACGAGTTTTCACCACTCGTCTTGAATAGAATATGTCTTGGAAGGTGATTTGTTTAGGGCCAGTCAGGCCTAAAATAGTGATGGATGTAACGGTAACGTTAAATGATAAATAATAATAATAATCTGGGGTCGGCAACAGTAAAGTAATAGGCATTTTTGGCCTAAATAACGTTCAAAGTGTGTCATGTCTAATATAAAGATACTGTATTTTGGTAAACAGTAAGAAAGTAACGTGGAATATAGCGAGATACGAGAGTTTTTCCGTGTCAAGTGAAGTGTTGAATGAATATTTGATATGGTAAATTCTTAGGATTGTATTTGAGGACCATTAAGGTAATGTAAGCCAGTAAATTTATACTTGGTATTAAGAGCTATTTAAAGCTTTGGCTTAAGTGTTATTACAGAGAGAACGCGGGTGCCTTAATAATTGAGTCATCTATGAGAAGTATTGTTTGAGCCGCATATAGCATGCAGAATTAACGTAGAATCCAGTGATTTACGTAAATAAATATTGCGGGGACCAAACTAGTATAGCTTGCGCGTTAGGTGAGAAGTTGGCTAATCTACGAGTTAGTATCGCCGTTGTGCATACTTTATTATTCGCAGCGAATTGGACAGAGCCTGTCTGTATCCATCGCTTGCATGAATTATGGCCACGAGTGACGTCCGTCGAGACTCCGTGAGCACCTGTAAAAATGATCTACCCTGAGAGGTAAGAATCATATTCGTCGTTTAGGAAACGCAGATTTCCTTATTATGTTATTATTGAGACAGCTGCTGGTGAGAATCTTGTGTTCTCATTATGATGCGCGTCCAAAGCCACCAGTATTCACCATAGAACGGCAAGACTATCACAGGATCCATCCCCAGCCATGAATTTTAATAAGGAGCCGAGTTGAGCCCAATACACTATAAATATAGGTGTTCAATAATTAGAATGACTCAATTACTTAAGAACAACACTTAGCCTATCTCTACTGTACTGCGATTGTAAACAAAGTTGACCTTGACAGCAGATGAGAAGGAGTGGGGTAGCCCACTGAGACGAGCGGCCATCTTGCACGGCCTGCCGGAACTAATTTTATTGCCTGCTAGGGGAAGGGGACGTCGATCCGCCAGTCCTTTAAATTAGAGTCATAGTGGGACACTGAAGAATCTCGATATTTCAATATGCAATTAAGATATGAGTGTTATGATGATGCAAATTGAATTAAATGATGTGTTTCAGCACACATACGTTGTTGGATCAATGAAATCGGATAATATTTGGCCCAGTTATTCTCTGAGGAGGAACACTGAACCAAATAAATTGTTAGGCATCTTTTTAGAATGCATTTTGCCAGTTCACGCTAATTTATGCAGACGGGTATGTGATTTCTAAGAACATGACACGGTTTGTAACGATAATAAGCCCGACAAGACCCAGAAAATCGTTGTATGGTGAAACTATAAACATTTCTATCCATGTCTATTTTGGAAGGGAAACGTACCACTTTTTAAGCGTTTCATATTGATGGAAAAGAAGGAAGATGATTCACACGACACAACAAATATTTGTTAATTAAGGCATAAAATAATGAATTTATGCTAATCAAAGTAAATGCCATAAGAAACGGAGTAATGTTTTATTTTTACAGTATTAATGTCATTTAGATGTGATATGAGACTTTTTGTGTTGTGATACTCCAATTATGTAAATTGTATCACATGATGAACACTATGGAGACTCGTAGAAGTCTGAAAGTATCAATGATAGGATGCTAGAAATAGATTTGAGTGCAGTATAGCACTAATTAAGAAGAGACTCACAAAATAACCCTGATTTTAATTGTGGGAATTAAATATAATTTATCCTTTATTTGTACTTGTTGTATAGCCATGATTTTTATACCAGTAAATGTTTTATTATAGGAATATGTTGTTTATTTCATGTAGAGTAGTTACCTGGAAGACTCAAATCCTGGGCATGTGGTCGTATGGTGGGCAGGAACGTCCCATACCTCGAAAGACCGTGAGTTAGCTGGGATACGAACACATGATCCACATGATGACAATTGGGTACAGTATAGCACCTGACATTCTAGATTAATTTGGAGTAATTAATACAAGGCAGTGCTGCCAACATGATTCTATGCCTGCTGATATGTCCAATTTTAAGATATATGTAACTTCTATACTAACAAATGGATTTCATCCAAAATTGGCACAACAAGATATCATAATATTTCAGATTATTTCTGACCAGCACACGCATGGTATTGTTGGCAACATGCTTTTACGCGTGCTGATAGATCCAGTGTCTAACTGCATGTAACGTACATTGGACATCAACCAAATTTTGTATTCTGTACTTTAAGAGATTGAACTAAGAATATATTCAGTCGCCAGGGCTGCCAACTGTAGTGCTCTATTAGGCTACATTATACCAGGTATATTTTGAACTAATTAGATATTTCGGTATTACCAACTTAATTTCGCAATTATTCTAGATACGTTCATATACTGTAGAATAATCTTTGGCATGAAAAGTAGGCTCTTTAGTTCGTCCCGGAACTTCTTGTTATTCATTTATTCATATCTTTTAGTTATTCATTCATTTATTTATTTATTTATTTATTTATTTGTGATGAATAATATCTATTGTTACTTCCATCTCGTCCATATCATCCCTTTTTATACTTTGTACCCATTGATTACCATTCTTGCTTTTGTATACCGGTGCATGACTGAAAATTTGTTTTGTGAGTCTGGTGTTATTCATCCTCATTACGTGTCCAATGAAATTAACCCTCCTTTTCCTGATCGTATCGTAGATGTTTTCAATTTCTTTATTATTGTAGAGGTCATCAATTTTATTGTATCTGAACTTTCCACTTTCTGTTTTTAACGGTCCCAATACTTTTCTAAGTATCCTTCTTTCTTTTTTCTCTAGCTCTTCTATTATTAATATTAATTTTTGTTTTAATGTATTAATATTCGTAATTAATATTAAAATCTTAAAATGAAGATGGTAAAATTATTAGAAATATCAATTGCATAAGCTTATTCATTTTTAATTTTTGAAGCATATTAAATATTATTAAACATTAAAAATAGTGAAAAAATAAAATTAAAACAAGTAGTTCCGTGAAGAACTATACAGCCTATTTTCATATATCCTACTTATGTTAACTGCCACTATCAACATAAAAAAATTCAGTTTGATTGCTGTAATAGATTCGTAGATATTGAGAACCGACTAACTATTTCGGATGGTCGCCATGTTGGATTTTATATATGTAGGTCCTAGAGTTATGTACTGTTACATGACGATTATTATGTACGTGTAGCATTCAAACTTCTATCGCATGATTAGGACACAAGAAGTAACAAGGAAATTTAAAAATTTCGCACAGCTGCCATCTTTTGGTTATGGAAACAATTGAAATAAATTAGATGCCAGTGGATTAACATTCGTAAAAGGATTTACTGTACTAAGTTTCACTGCACTCGGATGGTTACATTGCGAGAAACTCCATGTGAATATATATATTTCGCGTCGCCGCCATGTTGGATTTGTGATCACCAGGTTATTTAAAGTCCTATAGGTGAACTTAAGTTCATAGCCCTTATGAACATCAAAAAATTCAGTTTGATTGCTATAATAGATTCGTAGATATTCAGAGACGTCTAAATATTTCGGAAGGTCGCCATGTTGGATTGTTAAAAGTTTAGGCAATAGAGTAGTGTGCTATTAAAGAAAAATTATTGCGTAGGTTCATTATTCAAACTTTCACTTCGATCACATGAATATGACACAAGAAATAAAAACTTAATTTTAAAATTCGCACAGCCGCCATCTTGAGGTTATGTAAACAATTGAACTAAATTAGATACCAGTGCATTACAATGGGTATAAACATTTCCTGTACCAGATTTCATTGCGTTTGGAACATTAAATCGCGAGATAAGTCTATTTAAAATTTTCAAATTCGCTTGGCCGCCATGTTCGTTTTGTAGTTAACCGGTTTTGAAAGTCTAATAGATGAACTTCCAGTAGTGCTCTTTATCTCCGTACAAAATTTCAGGGTGATACTGCTAATAGTTTCAGAGATATAGAATGCCGGTGAAATATCTTGCACAGCCGCGATCTTGTGGTTATGTAAACAATTGAACTAAGTTAGATGTCGGTGCATTACAATGTGCATGAACATATACTGTACCAAGTTTTATTGCGTTTGGTTGGTTAAATCGCGAGAAACGTCTATTTAAAAGTCACGAATTCGCGTGGCCGCCATGTTGGTTTTGTAGTTACCAGTTTCTCTAAAGTCACATAGGCGAAATTCTGTTTGTTCCATTTATCACCGTAATAAATTCCAGGGTGATATCAGTAATAGTTTCGGAGATATTGAATGCTGGTGAAATATTTCCCACAGCCGCCATGTTGGATTGGTGAGACGTAACAAAATTTGAAGGGCACGGTCGGGGTCGCCTGGAATAGTGCTACGAACTTACCGAGTTTCATTGAAATTTATTAGGGGACACACACACACACCTCACACACACACACACACGCACACACACACGGACAAAAGGTGATCTCATAAGCCTATTTTTTAGCCTATTTTCAATTTTGAAAAAATAAGCTTATGAGATCACCTTTTGTCAGTGTGTGTGTGCGTGTGCGTGTGTGATTCGTGTGTGTGTCCCCCCCTAATAAAATCTAAACGGCAGGAGCGATTTCAATGAAACTCGGAAAGTTCATAGCACTATTCCCGGCGACCTCGACCGTGCCCTTCAAATTTTGTTAAGACTCACCAATCCAACATGGCGGCTGTGCGAAATATTTCACCAGCATTCAATATCTCCGAAACTATTACCGATATTACCCTGACATATTCTAATGGGATAGAGGGAACTACTATAAGTTCACTTATGTGGCTTTTGAAAACCTGGTAACTACAAAACCAACATGAAGGCCAAGCGAATTTGCGACTTTTAAATAGACGTTTCTCGCGATTTGACCAACCAAACGCAATGAAACTTGGTACAGTATATGTTTATATTCATTGTAATGCACCGACATCTTACTTCGTTCAATTGTTCACATAATCACAAGATGGCGGATGTGCGAAATATTTCACCGGCATTCTATATCTCTGAAACTATTAGCGGTATCTCCCTAAAATTTTGTACGGAGATAAAGGGTACTACTGGAAGTCCATCTATAAGACTTTCAAAAACCGGTTAACTACAAAACGAACATGGCGGCCAAGCGAATTTGTAAATTTTAAATGGACCTTTCTCGCGATTTAATGCTCCAAGCGCACTGAAACCTGGTACAGGAAATATTTATACACATTGTAATCCACTGCAGGGAGAATTTTAAAATTAAGTTTTTATTTCTTGTGATGTTGTCATGCGATCGAAGTGAAAGTTTGAATAATGAACCTACGCAATAATTTTCCTTTAATGGTACATGACTCTATGGCCTATACATTTAACAATCCAACATGGCGACCATCCGAAATATTTAGACGATACTGAATATCTACGAATCTATTTTAGCAATCAAACTGCATTTTTTAATGTTCATAGGGGCTATGAACTTAAGTTCACCTATAGGACTTTATGGTGATCACAAATCCAACATGGCGGTGACGCGAATTATAAATATTCACACGGACGTTTCTCGCAATTTAACCATCCGCGTGCAGTGAAACTTGGTACAGTAAATCCTTATACGAATGTTAATCCACTGGCATCTAATTTATTTCAATTGTTTCCATAACCTCAAGATGGCAGCTGTGCAAAATTTTAAAATCTCCTTGTTTTTTCTTGTGTCCTATATATGCGATTGAAGTTTGAATACTACACGTTCACAATAATCTGCATGTAACAGTACATAACTTTAGGACCTACATATATAAAATCCAACTTGGCGACCATCCGAAATATTAAGTCGGTTCTCAATATCTACGAATCTATTACAGCAATCAAACAGAAATTGTGTATGTTGATAGTGGCAATTAACATAAGTAGGATATATGAAAATAGGCTGTATAGTTCTTCACGGAACTACTTGTTCAAAATTGAAAATAGGCTAAAAAGCCGACATTTAATTCTCTGGCCGTGAAAGCCAATATACAATCTTATGTGAAGTTGTCATAAGGAGGTTATGTCCGCTTGAGCTTTTGGTTCAGGCAGTAAAGAGGCACAGGTGCGCTTCATAAAAAGGGAGGTAGCGCGCAGTTCGCTACTCCTTTGCGGGTTCGGGCTGGGACACCGAGAGCCCGCTGATGAGCCAGCTTGGTGTCCTAGGCGAAACCCCACACAAGACACGGCACAAATTTAGAAAAAATGCTTACTTTTAATTCACTGGCCGTGAAAGCCAATATACCATCTGTTTGGAAGCCTTCATAGGGAGGTTAAGGCTGCTTGAGCTTTCAGTTCTCGCAGTAAAAAGGGGCAGGTGCACTTCATAAAAAGGGAGGTAGCGCGCAGTTCGCTACTCCTGTGGGGGTCTGAGCGGGGACACTAAGAGCCCGCTGATGAGCCAGCTTGGTGTCCTAGACGAAACCCCACACAAGACACGGCAAAAATTTAGAAAAAATGCTGAGATTTAATTCACTGACCGTGTAAGCCAATATACCATATTTTTGGAAGTTTCCATAAGGGGGTTATGCCTGCTTGAGCTTTTAGTTCTCGCAGTAGAGAGGCGCAGGTGCGCTTCATAAAAGGGAGGTAGCGCGCAGTTCGCTACTCCAGTGGGGGTCTGAGCGGGGACACTAAGAGCCCGCTGATGAGCCAGCTTGGTGTCATTGGCGAAACCCCACACAAGACACGCCACAATTTAGAAAAAAAATGCTGAGATTAACTCACTGGCCGTGAAAGCAATCTACCATTTGTTTGGAAGCCTTCATAGGGGGGTTATGGCTGCTTGAGCGTTTAGTTCTCACAGTAAAGAAGCTCAGGTGCGCTTCATAAAATGGGAGGTAGCGCCCAATTCGCTACTACTGTTGGGGTCCGGGCGGGGACACCAAGAGCCCGCTGACGAGCCTGCTTGGTGTCATAGGCGAAAACCCACACAAGATACGGCACAGATTTAGAAAAAAATCTGAGATTTAATTCACTGGCCGTGAAAGCAAATATACCATCTTTTTTGAAGTTTTCATAAGGAGGTTATTTCTGATTGGGCTTTTAGTTCTCGCAGTCAAGAGGTGCAGTTGCACCTTATATAAAGGGAGGTGGCGCGCAGTTCGCTACTCCAGTGGGGGTCCGGGCGGAGACACCAAGAGTCCGCCGATGAGCCAGCTTGGTGTCCTAGGCGAAACCCCACACAAGACACGGCACAAACCTAGAAGAATTGCTGAGTTTTAATTCAGTGGCCGTGAAAGCCAATATATACCATCTTTCTAGTAGTTTAATTTTCCACTGAATGGAGATTGTTAGAAGAAATTAAAACGTAAAACACTTATATTGGGCGATGTACGAGTATTAAAGTTCGAGATATGCTGTCTTGGATTTGTTTGTAGAACTTTCCATGCTGAACAATTCTGATAGTTGCCTATGTATATTTTTTAACGGTTTACCCAGTGTAAGCTTAAAAGGCGCATGGACTTCAGATTTTTCTTCGACTCGATTCACAGAAATCGTTACTGCTCGGCTTCGTTTGGTCATAAATTAATGTTTTTCTACACAAACCCTTCCTCAAGAAATCCTTTACAGAATGGTGAAAACCACATCAAAATCCAACCAGTGGTTCTCGAGATTACCCGTTACATCCAAAAATTGGGGACATTGTCTTATAATATGTAGAGATGAAACAATACTATTGTAGCCCTCGTGTCTGTTTCTAAAACTGCTGATGGAGCTGGGAATCGAACCCAGGGCCTCCAGATCACCATGGAGTCACGGGTTTGAAAAATGAAATAAAAATGAAAATCCACAGCCTGTTTCCAGTGGACGGACCCGGTCAGGAATGGAATGAAGGCCCCATCTAGCGGCATGGATATGAACTGCGCCGGCTTCCGACGTCTGTCGTACTCCTCTGGGGCAATGAATAATTGAATGAGAGATGAAATGAAAGTAATGAAGGAAGGAAGGAAGGAAGCTTGTAGTTTAACATGACCGTTAATCTCGAGATCATGAGCCACGGGACCTCCTTTTTACGTGGAATCCGAACCACAGGACATGGCATTTCACATCGAAAATCTCACATGCATTGACCGGGAATCGAACCCGGGCCGCCTTGGTGAGAGGCATGAAAGTAATGAAAGTGGAGAGTGTTGCTGGAATGAAATATTGACAGGGAAAACCGGAGTACCCGGAGAAAATCCTGTCTGCCTCCGCTTTGTCCAGCACAAATCTCACATGGAGTGACCGGGATTTGAAACACGGACCCAGCGGTGAGATGCAGGAGTGCTGCCGCCTGAGCCAAGAAGGCTGAAAAATGAAATAAATTAATTAAATAAATTAAATAATTAATAATAATAATAATAATACCACTGAAAAAATATTCGCTTTGACGGACTAGCCTAGTTATTTTTTGTCCTGTCCATCTGTCAGGTTCATCAGCAGACGTTTGATCCAACTTGCAGCACGTCCCATACATTTCACCGACTAGTAGTGAAAGCAGGTGTCTTATATTGTACACCCCTGTGTGAGACGAAGCTGCAAATCGATCTATTTTCTCCTTTTTCTTTGTCATCTCTTGGTTCCGTTTCCGAGCGTCTCAAGTGTGGGAGTGAATCGTATGGCCCATTCATAAGTCGAGCGAGGCGCGGCTAATAGGATTATAGACAGACAGGACTGTGAAGTTAGCAATTACACTCAAACTGAAGTGAGAAACTTGGGACGAAAGGGGGAAGAACAAGCAGAACCGACGTAAGAGGATTACCTACAAGAACATGAATCCTCTTGGATCAAGTGTACTTAGATATGTAAATACATACATAACAGGGTATTACTGTTAACTATGGGGAAAGGTTTTTCGAAATTAGCGTGTTTCTTCCTTTAAATACATCGGTGGTTTGGAATTGTTGTTGTTTGAGTCTTCAGTCTTTTGACTGGTTTGATGCAGCACTCCATGCCTCCCTGTCCTGAGATAATCGTTTCATCTCTACATAGCTGCCACACCCTACATCCGAAGCAATCTGTTTAACATATTCTAACCTTGGTCTACCCCTACAGTTCTTGTCCTCGACCCTTCCTTCCATAACTCAGCTTACTAATCCTGTGTCCTACCAACCTATCTCTTCTCTTCATTAGCAGTCACTAGAAACATCTCTCCTCTCCCACTCGTCTTAACACCTCTTCGTTTGTAACCCTATCTACCCATCTGATCTTCATCATTCTCCTGTAAAACCACATTTCAAACGCTTCTATTCACCTCTTTTCTGCTGCACCAATAGACAAGTTTCACTTCCATAGAGCGCCACGCTCCAGACAAAGGCTTTCAAACATGACTTCCAAATACCTAAATCTATATTCGATGTCAACAGATTCCTTTTTTGTAGAAATGCTTTCCTTGCCTGAGCCAACCTACTTTTTATATCCTCTTTGCTTCGTCCATCACTGGTTATTTTGCTTCCTAAGTAACAGGAGTCTCCTACTTCCTTTAGTTTTTCACCTGCCAATTTGATGTGCATAGAGGTTTCTGATTTATTTCGGCTGCATTCCAATATTTTTGTGCTATGGCATTTGTTAAATGGTTGAAATTAATATATATTTAGTATTTAACACTATTTATATACACTGAATCCTCTGTGGTCTTTGAAGTTACATGTGCTAAGTTCCATCTTAAATACAACAAATACAGAAGTCGTTTACTTTGACGTAAATAGCAGTACGTAATGTAACGTTTTTAGGGTTCGTAAAAATACCGGTCAGGCTATAATGCACTAATACTTTATTTTCAGTAATATTATTTACACTAATTAGCACTAAATCAAATTATTTACACAAATTGACACCAATACAAATTATGCCTACTTACTCGCACACACACATTCACAGAATTTCACATTATACAGCTACAAGTCACTATTTATGTACACTGATATCTACAAGTCAGTTTCTCTTGCAGTCACTATTTATCTTCCACAGTCACTATTTACATTATTTATTTCCACATTTATCTTCACTATTTACAGTCCTCCATTATTTATTTTCACTCATCGCGCTAGGCACGGCAAACTGCTTCAACTAACACTGACTCCGATCTCACACTCGCTCGCTCCCACGCAGAACTGACTGCTCACCTCAGCTTGCTCGTATATATGCAGTCAGCCATCTGGTCTCGAAAGTTCTAGTTCTTGCCCCTTCCAGTAGCGTCGAGTATGTCCTCGTGGTTGGCTTCCAGAATCATCTAGCCACTCCCAGTGAGGTTCGGGACCTTCTTGTCACACCCAGTAGTCTCCGGAAGCAGAAGAGTCTGGAAGCCTTGCTTGAAAAGTCTACCTGATTCGTAGCGCTATTGTATTGGTGGTGGCCTTGGGGAGGGGCTACCCTAATTAGCCCGGCCGGACTGGCTATTCTGCATTCCTCACACACCCCGCCTGCCCGTCACTACGAGGATAAAGAATGGCGACCGCTGGGCAATTGCACGAATCTTTACACTGCCCCCTCCTTAACAGTAATCCCTCCAGCCTCTTATACCGTCTCTGGTTTTTAAGAAGTTGGTTTTATAATCCTTCTGAAGTGATGAGACACTTCTACATCAAATTCCCCACCTCTTTGTTATTGCTATGGAGAAACCAATATGTTATTACATTCAAGGATAGTTTCCAGGCAATTCTTTGCCCCATGATTATGCCTCTAGAACTGATTGGCATTAATAACAAAAGCATTGACATCACCACCATAGACCAGTAGAAGCACTGCTGGGAGATAGTGGGGTGGGGACAGATAAGGAGGGAATTCTAAGCAGTTAAATCTTTCATAAACGTAAATTTTACGTATGTTGGTATTGTAGGGTTAAATACATCGGTGGTTTGGAATTAGTTAATAAACTAGCATTACCCGTCGCGGCTTCGCCCGCGAATATTCTAGTTGTAAAGAGTACACTTAGCAAAATCTCAATCATGAATGCTATGACTGATTTATCCCCGGTATGAATAATCAGACTTTATCAATTCAGCTACTGGTGCAGTGGTTAGGGGTTTGTCATTCCTTCATAGGTATATCAGAGCGAAGTTAGTTTTCTGGGAATATCACAGACACTGTTCATTTAAGGGCCTTAAAATGTGGTTTTCGGAGACCCTTTATAGTCGGGTGAAAATGACCTTTCGTACCACACTCACACGTTAAAATTGCGTGAAAAAGTTCTAGAGTACCCCTTGACCCCCTTAAACGCATTATACTGTATGTATTGATGAATTTTACAGCTTAATTTGGTTCAGTGATAACCTTATAACCGTCTGGAAACTTTCTCAGTAATGTAATAATTGGAATTGCATTGCGTCTTACAGAAATAGATGGACCTGTGAGAATCTGTTACCATGGTTACCGTGTTGCATTCTTTCATTATTTCACTGTAAATATACATGTTTTACGGTATTTAATTAATTGTGAGGCATTTAAAGTGTAAGTGAGTGCGTTTCGCTTACGCATTGGGTTATGCTGAACCTGTAGGTACTCCATATGTGTAGGTTGATGTTCATGGGACCTAATTTTCGGTACAAAACTGGAATGGAACCTTAGCAGAATAATATAGGGAGGGATAGAGGAATGAATATTGAATAAACAAATTCTGAAGAAAGTTCAAGACCAAGTAGACCATCAAATAGGCGAACATCAAGGGGGATTTTGAAAGGCAACATCTTATGTGGAACAGATGTTTAGTTTGAAAAGCATCTTGTGAATAAGACCTTTACGTGGTAGAAATATGGTAGTTGTGTTTATTGACTTCAACGAATCGTACGACTCCATCGACCGGCAAACACTATTCAATATTTTGGAAGAATTTGGGATTGATGGCAAACGAGAGCAATATTATAACTTATAATTCACTATGGTTGGTGGTTGGTTCCTCAGTTTAGAGGCTGCGACAACGCGGTCATGTAGCCCCGTGTACTTTGGGTGTGTGTAGAAACTGTCTGATGACAGGTGTTAATTGTGATCACTGTATTAGTGTGTGTTGTCTGTTTGTAATTCAAATAAAGACTGCAGACATTCAATTTTCAAGTAATTCCAATTATTGCTACCAAACGCCACTGTCAACGACAACTAATTCTGAACTTGGTTACTAGATGCCACCGCAGTCAGCTCCTGGTGACGAACGTTGGAATCTAAGAACATTAGTCAAATCTAACCTATAATTTAGCTTCTTATAAGTGCAATTAGTAGAAGGTGGGATAAATCTATGACATGGAACCGACGGCTTTACTTCCCCTCCGAAGGAAGGCATACTGAGGGATTTTTAAAGCTCTTAAAAGAGCCGTCGACATTGGCCAGGTTTGAACCCGCGACCTTGGGCATAGCAGCTCAGCATACTACCAACTACGCCACCGAAGCCGCCTATAATTAAATGAAATTTATTGAGTTCCGTATCGGCGTCTGAGTATTTATTAGGGGGCATACACAGGCACACACACATACATTTCTCGCGTCTAATTCTCATAAGTCAATTTACATATTTTTAAATGAAAAAAGTTCCAGAATACAAAAACAAAAGCTTCAACTTATATCTGGAATAATCAGAATATTTGTGAGAGCGCTCTCTCATTAGCGGTGTGGAGTGTAATTAAAGCCTAGGTCTGAGTTGACAACTCTCTGATTCATCCTTGGCGTGTAATAGGATTATCACCTGAGGGGATTTGGTGCCAGCTCGTGGAAATGGCAGAAATTTATTAATAATCAGTTTCATCACGGAATGAATAATAGCATTGTGGAAACGTCTTGGTGACAGGAACACTGACATGATAAATCTTTAACCCGCGAGGACTGCTGCATGGGTATTTTTGATCCGAGGCTTAGATAATGCTCTATATTTTCGTTTTGGACAGCCCTTATTTCCTGTAGCTTACTGTACCTTCCTTCCTAGCCTTGAACTTCACCCTGAAAAAGAAACATGTCCATAGCTTTTTGAACACTCAAGTTATTTCTATATTATTTATGGTCGGGTCAGATTTACCCATAGCGCCAGTCCTCATGTGACAATTTTCGCCTTACGTTAGTTGGAACAATCTGTAAAAAATAAGGGGGAAAATCCAACTATTTTGGTACAGCAAAGTAACATAGCTCACGTTCTTGTTGATCTAGGTTTAGGGTCTAGGGACACCTTGGTCATCAACTCCGTTGTTCAAAAAATCGAGATGACAGCTTTACCACCACTATCAAAGCCAATAACCGTTACGAAAATTGAACATTTTTCTGCATGTTAAAATTGAAAAATATAAATAAATCTCATTATATATTGGGAATAGCTCATAGGAAGACACCAGGTTTAAAATTACTTCATTAAAATTCGTACGACTACGACAAAAGGGGAGTAACACACGATGGGTCAAAATGACCCGGCACCTGTCCTTGTGTTATATTTCTTCACGCCAGTTCTTAAGGCTTAAGAATTATTCCTTCGTAGTTCACAAGGTTTAGCACGCAAGGTCAAAGGGCAAAGGGGACTTGGGAGACAAGTGACTATGAACCCCAAAACTCACGGTGCATTTCCTACTTCTTGTATGAAATTCTCGCTAAGACTACGGCTGATTCCTTCCAACTCATCCCTCAATATCTCCTCTGACGTTTCAAGGAATCCTGGCTACCGCCTCTAAGTCACATAGCACCACCAAATCTGCGGAGACAGAACGCCCTCCTAAATGAATATAAAAGAAAAATTATCAATCCTCAGTATCCAATCCTCTCTGATGTACCTGTACTTAGAAAGAGCCGATTAAAATCCAGACGGCCACCCATTATAATGGCAGAATCGTTGCAAGCAATGCATTTCACCATGAACAGGAAATGTCAGGAATGTGGACTAGTGCTGCACATGAGGCCTACCAGGCTCTCGTTAGACCCGGTGCACAGCCAGTTAGCATGGAACTACCGCGACGTGTTTGGAAGACACTTAACAAGCTCCGTACAGGCCATGGTATTTGTCTAGAGAAACTCCACCGTTGGGGATTGGCGGCATCTTCCCAATGTGACTGTGGCAGTGAACACCAGACCATCAAACACATTGTAACATGCTGCAGCAGACGAACTTATTCTGGAAGTCCAGAAGATTTCTTGGAAGTGACGGAAGAAGAGAGGAAAAGAAGATCGGAAAGACTGAAGGAGTACTGGGATCAACCGAAAGAACAGCATACAGGGAAATGATTGATTCATCGTACCCCAAAGACGGTAAAACGAAAGAAGATATAGAAGAAGAAACAATAAATAAACAAACAAATAAATAAACAAATAACTAAACAAACAAATAAATAAATAAATAAACAAACAAATAAATAAATAAACAAATAAATAAATAAACGAACAAATAAATAAACAAATAAATAAACAATCAAATAATTAAACAAACAAATAAACAAATAAATAAATAAACAAATAAATGACCAAACAAATAAATAAACAAATAAATAAACATATAAATAAATAGACAAACAAATAAATAAACAATCAAATAAATAAATAAATACATACATAAACGAACCAAGAAATAAACAAATAAATAAACAATCAAATAAATAAACAAACAAATAAACAAACAAATAAATAAATAAACAAATAAATAAATAAACCAATAAATAAACAAACAAATAAATGAACAAACAAATAAATAAACAAATAACTAAACAAATAAATAAACAAACAAATAAATAAACAAATAAATAAATAAACAAACACATAGATAAATAAACAATCAAATAAATAAACAAATAAATAAATGAACAAAGAAATAAACAAATAAATAAACAAATAAGAAACAAACAAATAAATAAACAAACAAATAAATAAACAAACAAATAAATAAAGACATAAATAAACGAACAAATAAATAAAGAAACAAATAAATAAACAAGTAATTAAATAAACAAACAAATAAATAAATAAATAAATAAATAAACAAATAAATAAACAAATAAATAAACAAACAAATAAATAAACAAAATAAATAAATAAATAAATAAACAAATAAATAAACAAATAAATAAACAAACAAATAAATAAACAAAATAATTAAATAAATAAATAAACAAATAAATAAACAAATAAATAAACAAACAAATAAATAAACAAAATAATTAAATACATAAATAAACAAACAAATAAATAAAGACATAAATAAACGAACAAATAAATAAAGAAACAAATAAATAAACAAGTAATTAAATAAACAAACAAATAAATAAATAAATAAATAAACAAATAAATAAACAAATAAATAAACAAACAAATAAATAAACAAAATAATTAAATACATAAATAAACAAATAAATAAACAGATAAATCTATAAACAAACAAATAAATAAACAAATAAATAAATAAACAAATAAATAACCAAACAAATAAATAAACAAATAAATAAATAAACGAACAAATAAATAAACAAATAAATAAACAAACAAATAAATTTAAAAAATCAAATAAATAAATAAATAAACAAATAAATAAACAAATAAATAAATAAACAAATAAATAAACAAACAAATAAATAAACAAACAAATAAATAAAGATATAAATAAACGAACAAATAAATAAAGAAACAAATAAATAAACAAGTAATTAAATAAACAAACAAATAAATAAACATACAAATAAATAAAGACATAAATAAACGAACAAATAAATAAAGAAACAAATAAATAAACAAGTAATTAAATAAACAAACAAATAAATAAATAAATAAATAAACAAATAAATAAACAAATAAATAAACAAACAAATAAATAAACAAATAAATAAATAAACAAATAAATAACCAAACAAATAAATAAACAAATAAATAAATAAACGAACAAATAAATAAACAAATAAATAAACAAACAAATAAATAAACAAATAAATAAACGAACAAATAAATAAACAAATAAATAAACAAATAAATAAATAAACTAATAAATAACCAAACAAATAAATAAACAAATAAATAAATAAATAAACGAACAAATAAATAAACAAATAAATAAACGAACAAATAAATAAACAAATAAATAAACAAATAAATAAACAATCAAATATATAAACAAACAAGTAAATAAAGAAATAAATAAGTAAACAAATAAACAAACAAATAAATGAACAAACAAGTAAATAAACAAATAAATAAATAAACAAGTAAATAAACAAACAAATAAATAAACAAATAAATAAACAAATAAATAAACAAATAAATAAATAAACTAATAAATAACCAAACAAATAAATAAACAAATAAATAAATAAATAAACGAACAAATAAATAAACAAATAAATAAACGAACAAATAAATAAACAAATAAATAAACAAATAAATAAACAATCAAATATATAAACAAACAAGTAAATAAAGAAATAAATAAGTAAACAAATAAACAAACAAATAAATGAACAAACAAGTAAATAAACAAATAAATAAATAAACAAGTAAATAAACAAACAAACAAATAAATAAATAAACGAACAAATAAATAAGCAAGTAAATAAACAATCAAATAATTAAACAAACAAATAAACAAATAAATAAATAAACAAATAAATGACCAAACAAATAAATAAACAAATAAATAAACAAATAAATAAACAAAAAAATAAATAAACATATAAATAAATAGACAAACAAATAAATAAACAATCAAATAAATAAATAAATACATACATAAACGAACAAAGAAATAAACAAATAAATAAATAAATAAACAAACAAATAAATAAGTAAACAAATAAATAAACAAACAAACAAATAAATAAGCAAATAAATAAACAACGACATAAATAAACGAACAAATAAATAAAGAAGCAAATAAATAAACAAGTAATTAAACAAACAAATAAATAAATAAATAAATAAATAAATAAATAAATAAATAAACAAATAAATAAACAAACAAATAAATAAATAAACAACCAAATAAATAAACAAATAAATAAACAAATAAATAAATAAACAAACAAAATAAATAAACAAAGAAACAATTCAATTAACAAATAAAATATTGAAACAAACAAATAAATAAACAAACAAACACTAAATAAACAAACATACAAAAAATAAACAAATAACCAAACAAACAAATAAATAAACAAATAATTAAATACATAAATAAACAAATAAATAAACAAATAAATAAACAGATAAATCTATAAAAAACAAATAAATAAATAAATAAATAAATAAACAAATAAATAAATAAATAAACAAATAAATAGCCAAACAAATAAATATATAAACAAACATATAAATAAACAAATAAATCAACAAATATATAAACAAACAAATAAATAAACAAACATATAAATAAAAAAAAACACCGTTTCTCCATAAGATTTTGCTCTTTAAATAAATTATCTCTTTAGTAAACTATAAATGTGTATTTTTATTGCGAAATGGCACACTAAATAATGAAAATCCTTTTTTACTTTGTTATTTTCTTGCATTTCTGTGATCAGTTTGAAAACTTCTTTGCTCACGTCCGATTTAAGCATTAAAGCTGTACATATTGTATTAATGTGACCACGTCTGTATTTTGGATATAACCTGAAAGTTATTGTTTACAACTTCCACCGCGAAAGCTCCTTTGAAGCGTTTCCAATGTTGGTAGTGATGGCCTCACAGGGACAATGCTTTGGTCGTTAGTAATGAAGTGCTGTACGTGACGGGTCCATGTAGCCAAGGTAGCAAGAACGCTAATTTCAGGCCAGTGTATGTAATATCGTGGTTTGCGTGGGATTCACCATCACAAGAAGCTTAGCTTTGCCTGCCCTTAGTTGACTGTCATCTGCCTTGTGGGTGCCCCACCCAGGGGCTCACATCTAGTGAGACGTGGGTTGGCGACCACGTTACCCCAGCTGAATCCGGCATTGCTTCTACTTACTTGTGCTGGGCTCCTCTCCATCCTCTTTCCTATCAACCTCTCTTGGTCAACTCTTGTTCTCTTTCGACCCCGACGGTATTAGGGTATCCGAGGTCAAGGGAGTCTTTCACTTTCCCGCCTTAATTGGCCTTTGTCTCATCTTTCCTGATACCCTCATTCTTCGAGGGGTCAGCCTTCTCTTTCTTTTCAAGTTATCTCCAGCCTTCAAGGAAGCAGGAGGTATTCTCGAGCTGGGTCCTTTTTGACTCATTTTTCCTCCGACCTTGGGGTGGACCCTCCCCTCTTCCCCCTTTCCTATCTGCCTTCCATGGCTCTCCTTCCTTCCAAGTACCTCAATTCTCATTCTTCGAGGATTGAGGGCATTTCTTTTCTTCCTGTCCTATATTTGCCTTATCCTTTATTTGTTTATCATTTCTTCTTCTAGTATGTTAGTCTGTAGTTCGTATTAGTTATAGTTTTCATTCTCATCTCATCTTTCACCATAACCCAAACCATTAGGGGCCGATAACCTCGATGTTAGTCCCCTTAAAACAACAATTAACATGATCGTCATGATCTGTGTGTGACACAGCAACTGTCATAAGATGGGGTTACAATGATTTGATCAACAGAAATAACGATTTATATTGCTTCATTGTGTACATATTGTGGTTCCAATGTTTTACAGTATCTTATTTTAATATACTCCTTTTATTAGGAAGTGCCCAAGAGCAAATAACACACAGTATAATGAATAATGGGTATAAGAAGAACACAGATCTAAAATAACTGAGATTTCAAATATTAGATTCAAGTTTTGCATAACTTACATTCTTCTAAGGTTAATGTATATTTTCTCCTACATGATTAAAGATACAGTGATAAAACCTCGTATGCTGCTGCAAACCATTATTCTAAATAACTTCCTGGAACAATGTTTTTTTTAAGAACATATTAAGGATTTTAAGGGGTAACATGTCATTATAAGCCTATTTTCATCTATGAAAAGGAAATAGGCTTTTGAGACCACCTTTTGTCCGTGTGCGTGTGTGTTTGTGTGTGCGTCCAAACCTAATTATTTCTAAACGGTTGGAGCGATTTCAATGAAACTCGGTAAGGTCATAGTAATATTCCAGCCGACCACGATCAAGCCCTCCAAATTGAATTACGTTTCACCAATTCAACATGGCGGCTGTGTGAAATATTTCAGCGGCATTCTATATCTCCGAAACTATTACTGATATCACCCTGAAAATTTGTACGGTAATAAAATGCACTACTAAAATTTGTCTATGAGACCTTCAAAAACCTGTTAACTACAAAACGAACATGGTGGCCAAGCGAAGTTGAAACTTTCAAATAGACTTAATAGATTTAACCATCCAAACGCAATTATACTTGGTACAGCATATTGCAATGCACTGGCATCTAATTTAGTTCAATGTCTACATTAACCCAAGATGGCGGCTGTGAGAAATTTTTCACTGGCATTCTATATCCCCAAAACTATTACTGATATCACCCTGAAATTTTGTACGGTTATATAGGGCACTGCTACAAGTCCAGCTGCAAGACTTCCAAAAACCTGTAAAATACAAAACGAACATTGCAACCATGCGAAAGTTATAGATTTTAATTGACTTTTCTCGCGATTTAGCCATCTGAGCGCAGTGAAATATGGTACAGTAAATGGCTATACACATTGTAATGCACTGGCATCTAATTTACGAGGGTAATTCCAAAAGTAAGGTCCTATTCACCGTAAATATTTGAAAGTGGCGCCAAAGGCAAAACACGCATGCGCACCGGCTCCCGGCATGCCTTGCGCGGCAAAAGCCGCCAGTAGCGTTGTTACTGTTGCTGTGTGCTGTTGATAGTGTCCGTTCACAATGTTTAAGACAATTAATCAGCCCGCCGATTGTGAAGTAAGGGCAGTGATACGGTTTCTGTCTGCAAGAAACATTTCTGCGGCAGAAATTCATCGGCAGATTACTGAAGTGTACGGTCCTAACATAATGAGTGACAGTAAAGTGCGCAAGTGGGTGCGAGCCTTTAATGAAGGACGGGAAAATGTGCACGATGAACCCCGCTCTGGCAGCCCATCAGTGATTTCAGTCGAGGGGGTTCATGCGGTTGACGACAAAATTCGTGAAGATCTACGATTCACTATTTCAGGGACAACGATCAATAAAGCCGCCTACTGCCTACTGCACTTCGACGTGCAATCCAGAATAAGCGACATGGTCTTTTGTCGTCTGGAGTGTTTTTGTTGCATGACAATACCAGACCCCATACTGCGAATGACACGCAAACTCGAATCAAGAAATTTGGATGGGAACAGATGGACCACCCACCGTAAAGTCTGGACTTGGCGCCAAGTGATTTCCACCTGTTCCGCTACCTAAAGGAGTTTCTTGGCGGCAAGCGCTTCGACACAGATGATTAAGTGAAAGAAGCTGTTAAAGACTGGTTAGCTTCTCAGGAGGCCGAGTTCTACGACTTAGGCATTCAAAAGCATGTGGAACGATGTGACAAAATGTGTAAATAAGTATGGAAATTATGTAGAAAAATAGAGAAAGAAGTAAGGAATATCAATAAAACAATTGTTTTGGAAACAATTTTGATTTTGGATGGGTTTTATTTACCGGACCTAAGTTTTGGAATAGACCTCTTATTCAAATAGGCTATTTAGATAGCTTCAAGATGGCGGCTGAGCGCAATTTTGAAGTTAAAGTTTTATTTCTTGTGTATTGATCATGCGATCAAAGTCAACGGTTTAATAATGAACCTACACATAAGTCGTCATCTAATAGTTCATAACTCTATGGCCTACATATATAAAGTTCCAACATGGCGACCAACCGAAATATTTATACGGTTCTCAATATCTGTTAATCTATGATAGCAATCAAACTGAAATTTTGTATGTTGATAAAGGCTCTGAACATAAGTTCACCAATGGGACTTTCAAAAACCTGGTGAGCATAAATCCAGCATGGCGGAGAGGCGAAATATTAATATTTCAATTGACTTTTCTAGCGATTTAACCATCTGAGCGCATTGGAACTTGGTACGGTAAATGCTTATACAAATTTCAATCCACTGGCAACTAAATTATTTCAATCTCGTTTTTATTTCTTAAGTTTAATTACTACACCCTCACAATAATTTTCATGTAATAGTGCATAACTCTAAGCCTTCCATATATAACAAGTAGTTCCGTGAAGAACTATACAGCCTATTTTCAAATATTCTGCTCATGTAAATTGTCTCTATCAACATACAAAATTTCAGTTTAATTGCTGTAACAGATTCGTAGACATTGAGAACCGTCTAAATATTTCATATGGTCGCCAGGATGGATTTTTATTTTTGTACTATTACATTAAGATTATTGTGTACGTGTGGTATTCAAACTTCAATCGCATGATTAGAACACAAGAAGTAAAAACGAGATCTTAAAAGTACGCACACCAGCCATCTTGTGATTATGCAAACAATTGAAATAAATTACATGCTAGTGGATCAACATTTGTATAAACATTTAACGTGCAACGTTTCACGGCACTCGAATAGTTAATTCGCGAGAAACGTCCATTTAAGTATTTATACTTCGCGTCGCCGCCATGTTGGATTTGTGCTCACCAGGTTACTGAAAGTCCTATAGGTGAACATATGTTCATAGTCTCTATGAACATAAAAAATTCATTTTGGTTGCTGTAAAAGATTCATAGATATTGAGAACCGTCTAAATATTTCGGAAGCTCGCCATTTAGGATTGTTATATGTATAGGCCATAGAGTTATGTACCATTCAAGGACAATTATTGCCTAGCGTCATTATTCAAACTTTCACTTCGATCGCATGATTACGACACAAGAATAAAAACTTAATTTTAAAATTTCGCACAGCCGCCATCTTGAGGTTATGTAAACAATTGAATTAAATTAGATGGCAGTGCATTACAATCTGCAAAATCATTTACTGTACCACATTTCACTGCACTCAGAGAGTTAAATCACGAGAAAAGTCTATTAAAATATTTCAAATTCGCTTGGTCGCCATGTTCGTTTTGTACTTTACAGGTTTATGAAATATACATAGGTAAACTCGTATCGGTACCCTTTATCACCGTACAAAATTGCATGATGATATCTGTAATAGTTTCGGAGATATAGAATATCAGTGAAATATTTCGCACAGCCGCCATTTTGAGGTTATGTAAACAATTGAACTAAATTAGACTTCAGTGCATTAAAATGTGTATAAACATTTGCTGTACCAAGTTTCATTACGTTTGGATAGTAAAAACGCGAGATATGTCTATTAAAAGTCTCAATTTCGCTTGACCGCCATGTTGGTTTTGTAGTCACCAGGTTTTTGAAAGTCTCATAGGTGAACTTCTAGTAGTGCCCTTTATCACCGTACACAATTTCAGGGCGATATCAGTAATAGTTTCGGAGATATCGAATGCTAGTGAAATATTTCGCACAGCCGCCATGTTGGATTGGTGAGACGTAACAAAATTTGGGGCATGGTCGAGGTCGCCGGGAATAGTGCTATGAACTTACTGAGTTTCATTGAAATCACTCCAGCCGTTTAGATTTTATTAAGGGGGGACACACACACACCTCACACACACACACACACACACACACACGGACAAAAGGTGATCTCATAAGCCTTTTTTTTTTTTTTTTTCAAAATTGAAAATAGGCTAAAAATCGAACTCGGTGACCATCCGAAATATTAGAATTAGACGGTTCTCAAAATCTACGAATTTATTACAGCAATCAAACTGAAATTTTGAATATTGATAGAGGCAATTAACATAAGTAGGATATATGGAAATAGGTTGTATAGTTCTTCACGGAACTACTTGTATATATAGGGATGACACTGAGGTGTCCTTTGGTAGTGCTACCTCTGTAACAAATTTGTTTTCGATTCGGTTTCGTCACACGGGCCTACAAAATAAACTTTGGCCCGTGTATATCTCACAAGTCTAATTTCATTTCTTTTTTGAACAAGAACTTCCGTGAAGAACGAAAGAGTCTACTTTTCTTAAAATTTAAGATTCATGCCAGTGATTAATCTATATGTATCTATCTAGAATAATAACGAAATTAAGTTGGTAATATCGACATTTCCAGTTAGTTCGAAATACTGTATACCTGGCATAATGTAGCCTAAAGAGCACTACAGTTGGGCCCTGGTGACTGAATATATTCTTACTTCCATCTCTTAAGGTACTGAATACAAAATTTGGTTGAAATCCAAATGATAGTATGGAAGTTACATGTTTTAAAAAATTCGTTCTATCAGCAGGCTTAGAATCATGTTGGTAGCACTGACGTATATAAGTTACTCCAAATTAATATAGAATGTCAGGTACTAAAATTGTGCATAGTTTAAAGCTGTCGGCTTGCATACTTTCTGATATATTGGTATTTGGATAAAAGCAATTTAGAGCATTTATTAACAGTTGGCAGCCCTTTTGTCTCTTAAAAATACGCTCAGTCATATCTGGTTATGTACACATAGCACATACGAAATTTGGTTGAATTCCAGTTGATAGTGTAGAAGTTATAAGCATTAAAAAATTTGACTTATCAGCAGGCTTATAATCATTTTGGCAACACTGCCATATATGACCTCCTGGAAATTAAACTGAAATATTATTATCTATACGTGTGCCAATTTTGAAATAGCTCCCATTCATGCCTTCCAAGTTATCCAACATGGAGCACAAATTTCAATTGCGATTTTTCAGCAGTTGGTAGCACTGACATAATTTTCAAATACGGCATTGAGGTATTCAGGTATAGGTTTTTACTCCTACCGAATTTTGTTTCGATTGCTGCAGCTGTTTAGGAGTTGATAGGGGGACACACACACACAGCTAGACAGACACACATTTGCCCGGATCGAACTCATAAGTCTACTTTTTCCTCATTTTTAGCCTATTTTCAATTTTGAAAAAATAGGCTTATGAGATCACCTTTTGTCCGTGTGAGTGTGTGTGTGTGTGTGATTCGTGTGTGTGTCCCCCCCTAATAAAATCTAAACGGTAGGAGCGATTTCAATGAAACTCGGAAACTTCATAGCACTATTTCCGGCGACCTCGACTGTGCCCTTCAAATGTTGTTATGACTCACCAATCCAACATGGCGGCTGTGCGAAATATTTCACCAGCATTCAATATCTCCGAAACTATTACCGATAATACCCTGACATTTCCTATGGTGATAGAGGGAACTACTATAAGTTCACTTATGTGACTTTTGAAAACCTGGTAACTACAAAACCAACATGGCGGCCAAGCGAATTTGCGACTTTTAAATAGACGTTTCTCGCGATTTGACCAACCAAACGCAATGAAACTTGGTACAGTATATGTTTATATACATTTTAATGCACCGACATCTAACTTCGTTCAATTGTTTACATAATCACAAGATGGCGGATGTGCGAAATATTTCACCGGCATTCTATATCTCTGAATCTATTAGCGGTATATCCCTAAAATTTTGTACGGAGATAAAGGGCACTACTGGAAGTCCATCTAGAAGATTTTCAAAACCGGTTAACTACAAAACGAACATGGCGGCCAAGCGAATTTGAACATTTTAAATAGACCTTTTTCGCGATTTAATGTTCCAAGCGCACTGAAACCTGGTACAGGAAATATTTATACACATTGTAATCCACTGGTATCTAATTTAGTTCAATTGTTTACATAACCTCAAGATGGCGGCAGTGCGAATTTTAAAATTAAGTTTTTATTTCTTGTGATGTAGTCATGCGATCGAAGTGAAAGTTTGAATAATGAACCTACGCAATAATTATCCTTTAATGGTACATGACTCTATGGCCTATACATTTAACAATCCAACATGGCGACCATCTGAAATATTTAGACGATACTGGATATCTACGGATCTATTTTAGCAATCAAACTGCATTTGTTAATGTTCATAGGGGCTATGAACTTAAGTTCACCTATAGGACTTTAAATAACCTGGTGATCACAAATCCAACATGGCGGTGATGCGAATTTTAAATATTCACATGGACGTTTCTCGCAATTTAACCATCCGCGTGCAGTGAAACTTGGTACAGTAAATCTTTAATGTTAATCCACTGGCATCTAATTTATCTATTTATTTTCGACCCTCGCTATTATGTGTCAGATAACTGTATCATAATGATGGTCATTATAACACTGTTTTCCATTATGATACAGTTTCTCCTGCCAATCAGAGCTCGTTCATTGACCAATTAGGTAACGATAACTTCGCGCATGCGCTCAAAATCCAACATGTCGGACATAAACACAACATCGAACTATAATAAATTACCGACATGGAATACCCACCGTCCATATGTTCGCGTAAATAAACTGGCGAATATGAGACAAGAAATAGCACTGTACCTTAAAATCACCAACACTAATTTCTACACAGCGCATTGTCTTCAAATGACTGCGGTGACAATATTACTGAGGGACGGCTGATGTAAACATATGGCTGCATATGGCATTGCAAGCCCACAGAGCGCATGCGTCGGTCGTTCAAAGCTCTTGAAAGACAAAGATATAACACCCAACGCTCGCTCTGCGATCACAAAATTCCAGTAGCTGACTCTCAACAGATATTTATGAATATTTATGTTAAAACATATAATAAATTTATAATTATCGTCGAACATAAACAGTCGTACGCAACTCGCCTATAATGGTAATTAAGACACTCGTATGGAAATTATAAAACTCGCATACGCTCGTTTTATAAAAAATACTCGTGTCTTAATTATAGCCATTATAGGCTCGTTGCATAATGTACTATTATTTATTTATGGCAGCTGTGAAAAATTTTTAATCTCCTCGTTTTTTCTTGTGTCCTAATTATGCGATTGAAGTTTGAATACTACACGTTCACAATAATCTGCATGTAACAGTACATAACTCTAGGACCTACATATATAAAATCCAACATGGCGACCATCCGAAATATTTAGTCGGCTACGAATCTATTACAGCAATCAAACTGAAATTGTGTATGTTGATAGTGGCAATTAACATAAGTAGGATATATGAAAATAGGCTGTATAGTTCTTCACGGAACTACTTGTTGCAAAATGTGAAAAGTAGGCTAAAAATACAAAGCAGGCTAAAACTCATTTGGTGAATTGGCTAGGATGAAAAAACATCATCAGCAAATTTCAGTGTTGTGATAGTTTCATTTTGATCCTACTCGTATTTCAAATTTGATGAAATTAATATTGACTAGCGGATCCGTACGAGAAATCTCGCATGTTGATAAACCACACTTTCCCCAATAGGTTTATAATGAGAGACTAAAGGAGAAAGGTTGTTATGTTTTTATTTCAACCAAATGGTTATAGAACACTATTTACATTTAAGTTAGAATTCCAAGTTGTACGTTCCCTAAATTAAGAAGGCAATCACTGAAAATTGCATCATCATAACACTCACCGGTTATTCGATATTTATGAAATTATATAATTTGAGTACTCATTCCTTCGATTTATTGTTTCTGAAATCCATGCAAAATGATACAGGAAAATCCTCAGAATGTTAAAATGACATGAAACAGGCGTCACAGCGGCCAAAATGTGAAGTGGACAGCAAGTATGGAGCGTATTTTCCTACAGCAACAGTATCTGCAAATCGCACACTTCGTGCATTTTTAAGTATTTTTTTTAAAGAATATATGGATATTTATGGAATTAGAGTGTAATGTGTCACTGCTAATGTCTATTCTCTTTCATTTGAATGCTCATTTGTCACGATTGGTCGCTTGTAAGCGCTGCATGAGGGATCTGTACTACCGAAATAATACAATATAATATGAGATTAATACCAACCGTTCTATCATGCCCTTCTACTCCATTAACTACGGAGGTAATTACGGAAGATCATGACTTGTATCTCAATAACTACAAAGCTTCTTTGTAAGATGCACCAACTCTCATTTATCGATACTGACGGCTTCATAGGGGCAGTGTTTTGGTTATTAACCAACTGTATGTAATCACGGTAGCAAGAACAATAATGTCTACCCCAGGCTCTGCGTTTGCAATATTGCTGTTTGTATATCACAAGAAGCCTAGCTTTGTCTCCGCGTTATTAACTGTCATTGTGCAGCCTTATCAGAAGGGTCGGCTGCTTTTTGTGTGATATTCCCAGCTACAGTCACCATAAGGTGAGATTACATGGAAAGAACAAATTATATGGCTTGTTCGTGCTAGAGATTCATTGTACTTGTGTGCTTTCTGTTTTGAACTCCATGAATGACCTGAGGGCAGGACGGGATAAATTTGTAGGTGCTGCCATCTGTTTGAGCTAACAAATAGAACAGCCTGACATCTAGAGGGAGGTATAATTGGAGACGATAACATCATATTTCTCCTAAAAGATGGTATATTGGCTTAAAACTGTCACAGCATATAACTAGAAAAATTGCTGAGTTTCATAATTCTCTTGTTTGATTTCGTTTTATTTTATCGGGCATTCACTGCTGTAAAGCCATTATATTTATTTAACCTCACCGTTATCATCGTCCAGGGGCTTACCACTAGTGAGTTGGCAACCACGGTACCCCCAGCTGAGTCTGGTATTGCTTCTACTTATTTGTGCGAGAAGAGAACAAGAGTTGACAAAGGGAAGTTGATAGGAAGGATGACAGAAGTCCAGCACAAATGATACCGAGTAGTTTCTTTGGCAATCTGGAGGTGGCCATGTGAGTGTAAAATTTGGCTCTGCGTTTTCTAATTTCGTCTGTTATCGTAATGGTCTTCTTCTTCATTTGGAATATTCTACAATACAGTAGTTTTCCTTCAACCAAAAAAATAATTCTACTTCTTCTCTTCAGCATCTTCTTCAGTTAAGCCTCTGGTAGCCAAGCTTCTCTTTACACCATCCATCCATTGTTCTCTTGGTTTACCCCGTGTCCGTTTGCCTTCACCTTGCCAATGTAACATTAAATTTGGGATTCTCCTAATCTGCATCCTTTTCACATGTCCAAACCATTGCAATCTTCTTTCTTCAACCAGTTCTAGTACTCGTACATTTTCTTTACCTGCATAATCTGTTATCGTGTCGGACTACCAACCCCACGCTTGCAGGTTCGCTCCTGGCCATGGTAAGTGATTTTTTTTAAAGGCGACAAAAATCACGACACGCATGTCATACGTTGTTGACATGTCAAAGAATCCATATGAATTCAGTAGGCCGTGTTCATAATGGAAAAATCAATCTCGGGATTTTCCGCCAACACAAAACTTCCTCCATTCTCTACTAGAAAGCGCTATAGTGTCAAGGAGCTTAGATATCTAACCTCCTTGACATCAAGGAACAACAAAATTCGACATGCAAGCTGCCCTCTGAGTGTCAAATAACAAAGCTTGCACCTGGCACCCGAGGCCATACGATAAAAATAAAAGAAAAAAACTGTTGTAAAGCCATTCCCATTTAACCTCATCGATATCATCGTCCAGGTGGTTTACCACTAGCGGGTTGGCAACCACAACACCCTCAACTGAGTCCGTTATTGCTTCCACTTATTTGTGCTGGACTCCTCTCTGGCATCCTTCCTATCAACCTACCTTTCTCAACTCTTGTTCTCTTCTCACTGTTCATAGGAAGGCAATTACAAGGTCCTTCATTACTATTAACTTATATTATTGTAGCTTCAAAACACTTTGAGTTAATTGGTATTGTAACCTTGGAGAAAATTGTAGGTGATTCCGAGAAGATGTTGTCCAGAATGTTAAATATATTGTCATCAGCATTGTCAAAGTTACGTTTGAACATTAATGCTAAGAAGACCAAGGTGTTAGTTGTGAGTAAACATCCTGAAAGTATTCCCACAAACATTAAGCATACTGACAAGATAGTGGAACAAGTCACAAGTTTCTCTCATTTGGGAAGTCTAATCACCAATGACAACATGTATATATATATATATATATATATATTTCCACAAGGACATCTGCCCGGCATTCCGGGAGACCATAAAGATCCAGAATACAGTGTAGGTAAATTGTTGGCTCTACAGTACATAATTCATTACGATATACCATATAAATGGTTATGTAGCATGTTGATTGAAGCTCTCAATATGCCCAAGCAGATCTTCTCAAGATCATCCTCGATGATGCCAAGAGATTAGAAGGTGGATAGCGCTCGCAAAACTGGTGTTCAATAATAAGAAAAATCTTTCTATTAATGCAAATTTGGATGTTGCAATTTGTTCACCAGAAACTGAGGTACGTGAAACGGATTTTCCAAGCAATTAATAAGATGCTGAGAAAAGGCCAGGGAAGAATTCATAAAAGATGTAAGTGTAGACAACAGGATGGGAATTCACGTCTGTTGTCCAGTGATTGCCTGAGACTCTACTTTTCAACCTGTTGTTGTGAAAGGCTGCTATATTTCCTCCAATTCCTTAAACCAAAAGTGCCCCTCACAATACTTATTCATGAGTTCATACGCATTTTCTCAGACATAATAATGGAATTTATTTAAATTTGCTATAGACTATGACCGTGGCAGAAGAGGAGCTTTTGAGAAGATGGGAAAGGAAAATACTGATGAAGATTTATGAAGCAGTGAATGAGGCAGGAAGATGGAGAATACAGTAAAAGAAAGAATTGGAGGAACTATATGGTCATCCTGATATAGTTTCGGAAGTAAAGAGTAATAGTCTAAGATGGCTGGGGCATATAGAGAGAATGTCAGATGATAAAGTGGTTATAGAGGAAATCCAGGTGGAGGAAGATGCAAAGGAAAACCTAGGAAACGATGGTTGGATGACGTGGAGGACGACTTACTAAAGATGAGAGTAAGAAGATGGAGGAAACGTGTACTCTAGAAGATCGTCAGGATTTGGCAACGATTGTTGGAGAGGCCAAGTACTTACACAGACTGTAGCACCGAAGAGTAAGTAAGTATAGACATGCTTAATTATTAATTATTAATTGCACCACATCTTATTTTGCAATGATATATTGAAAAAAATGAGGAATCTTCAAGTAC
Source organism: Meconema thalassinum (assembly GCA_946902985.2). Lineage (NCBI taxonomy): Eukaryota > Metazoa > Arthropoda > Insecta > Orthoptera > Tettigoniidae > Meconema > Meconema thalassinum. Next base: position 102,138,509 of record OX336397.1, on the reverse strand, counting down.
TTACTATCTTGTGTAATATATTTTTCTTCTTTATTAGGAATATTCTAAAATACAGTAGTTTTCCTTCAAACCAAAAACATTCAACTCCTTCTCTTCAGCATCTTCGTCGGTTAAGCCTCTGGTAGCCATGCTTCTCTTTACACCATCCATCCATCCATAGTTCTATTGGTTTAGACCATTTCCGTTGGCGTTCAGCTTGGAACTCTACTCTTGTGCATCCTTTTCACATGTACATACCATTGTTATCTTCTTTCTTCAACCACTTCTAGTACTCGTACATTTTATTACCTGTATAATTTCTCTGATTCTCGTTTTTCTAATTTTATTCAATCTTGATTTTCTTGCCGTCCTCCTCCAATAATCCATCTCTTTTACTAATAATTTGTCTGTTTAACGTCCAAGTTTCTGCTCCATATATCAAAATACTTTATACCAATTAACTGTAAATACGTTTCTTAGTGCTGTTTAAAATATTTCTGCTCCATAAAACTGGATTTAATGTTCCAATTGTTCTCCTAGCCTCACTTACTTTTATCTCAATTTCAGATGAACTTGTTCCCCAGCTTCTATTATTGAACCTATACACATAATAATATAATTTATACAAAAATAAAAATACATTAATGTTACATAATTTTTTTAAATTATTAAATTGTTACATATTTTACATATTTTATCATAATGACATGATTTTACATACTTTTACTTTTTATGCAAAATTACATATTCTGTCTCTTACTGTACATATTTTTCAATGTTGATATTACAAAAAAGCTTAGCCTTACTCACAAGTCATATTTTAACCCTTTATAAGGAAAAACAATTTTGTTTTTTATGTGCTTTTACATTTTAATTTATTTCTATTATTATAATAGTCTAATATTTTAAAAAAATATTTTTTGTTTCTTTAATTTTAATGTTTATATATTTATTTTTAATTTTCAATTTACGTTTTCATAGATTTTAATTTGATATTTGTATTGAATTAATTCATTAATTTCGAATTGATTTTTACAATACATAATTTTTATATAGTAATGTTCATTTTTTATTTTTTATTTCTTTTATTTTGTAATTTTATTTTCCTGATTTTCATTACTATATTTATATTTTATATTTAAACTGTAATTGCTATTATTTTTAGTTTCTATGTTTCTTTGAAATTTTATCCAACACATTACGTCAAGTAGATACGTATATAATATTTGATTTTAAGAAATACTAGCACTTCGGCATGAAAATGCTCCGAAATTTGGATGAAAGATTCGACTATCAGCATCTTTGAAAGCATAAACTGTCCTTATGACAGGTGGTTAATATAGAGACCACTATCCCATAAAGGATTTAAAAAATGGAAATAAGGTTAAAGCAATACAGTACCCTGAATACATAAGGCTAATCACACGCTATCTTTTGCCCTATTCTATTAATCCAGTTAACATGCCATATGGACGGTGAATGTTGTGATAGAGCATTGAAGCCGTAAAACTTATCTAAACTTATGTCTATAGGGGGGCTCATAATTTTCGCATACAGTTACGAATCATATCACAGCTTCACTAATATGTAACATAGAGTTACGAAAACTGACATATGTATAGTAAATACATAGAGCTTTGATCTAATTTAGAGAGAGGAAGAGTATATAAAGTATTTCGTGATTTATTGAAAGGATCATATTCGTGATTTTTTAAACTCCGTGAATCACAAAAACGCGATTTAACAAGAAATACGAGTCTGAATTGAATGATTTTTTTTCATATAAAGTAAACGCATAAATACCGAGGATGAACCCCCATGAATAGTATGTATTTTGGAAAATATTAAATTTGTCTTTCAAAAAATGAAATGTTTTTTATTTAATTTTCCAAGTATATCTCAATTATGTTTTAAGATAATTTCATGAATGAGGTTCATCCGCTAGTGATCATAGGTTGGAATGAATCTGCCATGTTTCAACCAGCTTCATCACATAATTCACGAGACATTGTGATTTTTCTACCAAAAAAAACAAACTTTCGGGAAAAGAGCTTTGAGTATTAAACACTCCATTGACAGATTGGCGCATGGTGTCAAGTAATACCCTATATCTCTGCCAAAACGCTGACTTTATTTATAAAACTTAACAGAATGCCAAGGTTTAGACACTTCACCACTCAGCAGGTACTTTCAGCCATATACATCCCTCTCCTCAACACGACAAGACAGGTAACTAACCTGTCCTTCCTACATTCTATTTTAAATGGCCATTACCATTCGGACCTCCTGCTGACACTCTTCAAACTAAGAGCCCCTTCCCATTCTAACAGGCTCAAAGATATTCTGCACATTCCACACACTAAACATTCCATAATCCAAAGATCCTTCCAAAACCGCATATCATCCCTGTACAATAGCATTGCAAGTAACCGCGAGTTGGACATATCCACAAACAAGAGGACGTTCCTGAAGCAGACGAAGGAGAAGTTAAGCTGTATTTAGAACTGTCATCTTGGCCACTGACGACACGGCTTCGAGCAAGGACATTCTACCGGCTCTTGATCTGGACTTGTTTTGGTTGGTGATTTGTTAAATTGTTTCTTATATTTTATTTTAAATTGTTATTTGGTTGTTATAGCTGTAGTTTGTGCTTTGATTAATAAATAAATAAATAAATAAGATATGTTGCGAAAGGAATTGTCTTTCATTTAAATGTAAAAACATGAAAACTATAATTTGAACACCCAGCGGTGTATGGGCCCCCTTAAACAGAGGGAAATAACTAACCCCTTGCGGATGATAGAAAAAATGAGGTGTTCTTTATATCTTTTAAGCCCATGGATACGTGGAGAGGCTTTCCAGCAAACAACTGGCGAATGAACACATAGAGTAGTGTAAGGCTTCAGTGTAAGTATGCTGGCTGACTCAGCTGGCAGGCAGCCTCGGAATTCAAAGCCCATCACCCGGTTAGGACGTAGGTAATCCAGGATAAAGAGAAGTACGAGTATATAGCTGTAATATTCCACTCCAACGGTCAAACAAGCACAGGAGAGAAAACCTGGACACGGAATTTTACCATTGTAGCATCCAGCTCGCAGCATGAGCCCACTGTTAAATGTTCAAAAAAAATAAAAAATTGTTGTAGTTTCAGTCTTTTGACTGGTTTGACACAGCACTACATGACACCTGTCCTGAGCTAATCTTTTCGTCTATACTTAGCCACCACACCCTACATCCGAGGCATTTGCGAATGGATCACGCTACAACTTTGTCTGTCGTCAGTGCTCCTCCTACATTCGCTGATTTTTCTCGAAGTCTTTGTAGCTCTTGTCACTTCTTGAAACTCTTCTACATTCTGCACTCTGCTTCAAAACATATCGCCTCCCTTTGTAACATTTGAGTCTTCGGGTTGTTGAATCTTTGAAAGTCGTCACCAACTTCATTATTCCTTCTCTTCCCTCTTCTTTCCTTCTTTATTTCTCTGCATTATCTTTCTTATTTCATCATTTTCCGTAATTCTCTGCTTCCTTCCTTCCTTCTTTCCATCTTTCTATCCTTCCTATCTTCGTTCCTTCCCTCCATCATTCCTTTCTCCCTTCCCTTCTCTCATCTTTCTTCCCTCTTTTGCTTCCACATTTCTTTCCTTACTTCCTTCCTTCCTTATTTCCTTCCATATTTCCTACCTTCCTTTCTCTCTTTCTTCCTTCCACTCTTTCTTCCATCTTTCCTTCCTATCTCTCTTCCTTCCAACTTTCCTTCCTTTCTCTATGCCTTCAATCTTTCTTTCCTTAAAATCTTCCTTCCATTTTTTCCCTTCTTACATCTTTCCTCTGTTTCTTCAGTCTTTTCTTTTCTCTTCCACCTTTCATTCCTTTTGTTCTTCCTTATTTTCTTCTTTCTTTCGTCCCTTTCTCTATTCCTTCCTTCTTCCCTTATTTCCTTCCTGCCACATTTCCTTCTTTCTTTCGTCTCTTATTTCCTATCTTTCTTCCTTCCATATTTCCTACCTTCCCCTCTCTCTTCCTACCTCTCTTTCTTCTATATTTCCTTCCTTTCTCACTTCATTCCGTCTTTCCTTCCTTTCTATTCCTTCAATCTTTCCTTCCTTTCATCTACTTTTCCTTCTTAATTTTATCTCTTTTCCTTCAATTTTCTTGGAAATTTTTGATGTTTGAGAAATGTTTTAAGTTTTTTTAATTTGTGGAGTTTTGAAGTTTTGGAATTTGAGATTTAAAAGATTTTGAAGTTTTGTATGTTGGATATTTAGAAAATTTTGAGATTTTATAATTTTAAAATTTTTGTAATTTTTGAAATCTGAAATTTTGGCAATTTTGATTTTTTTCTTTTGTAATGAATTCGATGGAAGAAATGGATGATGACGTTTAATAAGATGAGAGTAAGGGATGATTCTTCCCACCCTTCCTTATTTCCTTCCTTCCTTCCTTGAACAGCCACTTGTTCCTGCTGAAGCATCGAGAGGCCTAGGTGTATCAGTGTTGTGAATAGGCCCGTGGAACTTGAGAACTTGGTCTGGAAGTGACTGCAGTTAATTGCTTGCTGACCACTTCTCTCCTTGACTACAATGTCCAGCTGTGGCCGACTTGTCACCACAGTATATTTAAGTTCGACTGCTGCCCGGTAAAGCGAAGAACCACAGTTGGTCAAGTTACTAACTTTGTCTCTATCTCGCAAAGAATAAAGTTTCAATCGCTTTTCTCATCGTAAAAGGAAACTCTGATTGAAAAGTTTTATAAACTGAAACTCATGTGACATCAATACTTATTGCACCAAATCTCATATACAGTATTATAACAGCGACTCCCGTGGTTTCTCAGAGGCCTGACAAAACAGGTTAGCATTGTTGGCGGTCGCCACAGAGGTCCCGGTTCATTTCCTGACTATATCAAGATATTTCATTCTGCTTTCAGGGCTGGAAGGGGTAAACTCAGCCTGGGGCAGCAGGTGGGTTCGAATTCCATCTCAGCCATATTAGAAAAAGTTCTCTGTGATTTCCCCACGTCTACTTTTAACTACATTAGTAGTTAGTTGTCTTCAAGTTCTATTTTCTGGCAGTGATAAAATGAGAAAGAAATAGGAGTTTATTTTCTTCTTCATTGTGTTGGTAATTTGTTCGATATCCCGTTAGACAGTATCATTGGGGAGATGGTAGGTTTGTTCCTTAGATTAGGGGCTGTGACGTCGTGGTCATGGAGCTCCGTGTACTTTGCTGTGTGTGAATAATCTGTCTGATAACCGGTGTTAATTGTGATGGCTGTATTTGTGTGTGTTATCTGTCTTAATTCAAGTAAGGACTGCAGACAGTAATTTCTAGTAGTTCCTACTTTTGCTACAAAACGCTAACATCCACGACACCTGCGGACTTGGATACTAGATGGTATCGCAGTCAGCACCTGGCGACGAACGTTGGAACTAATAGAGCGCTATCAATTCTAACCTAACATTTTGGCTTAACACAAGTGTAGTAAGTGGAAGGTTCTTTTTCATGCCATAAATCTATGACATGGGACGCCGGCTTTACTTCCCCTCCGAAGGAAGGCATACTGAGGGATTTTTAACACTCTTAAAAATCCGACGACTTCGGCCGGGTATGAACCCATGACCTTGGGCATAGAAGCTCAGCATGCAAGTACCTACGCCACCGAAGCTGCCATTGGAGAATAATTACTCTCGTTTAAATATGTTTGAAAATCCAGCATTATTAATTTAAATCTACCTATCAAAATTAATATTAAAACTTAAAGCAGTTAAAGCCCAAAGCAAATTTGACATTACTGTACCTTTAGCAACTTTACCAAGTTACAAAAAATTCTGATAAGATTTGCACCCCAAGGAGCAGACAGATCTCTTGTTTTCCTAGGGCCGATAACCTTGATGTTGGGCCCCTTAAAACAACAATTATCATCATCATCATCTTGTTTTCCTTTCATCTATCTCCTGCCTTCTCCTCAAGGTCCTCAAGGAGGCCCACCCCTCATGGTTCACCCTGGATAGTACTACACCGTCAAGGGCTCACAGTTGGTGAGTTCGGGAGTTGGCGACCCCGAGGGATTCCCGAGCTGGGTCCGGTTTTTCCCATTTTTCCACTTGCCTAGGGGCGGACCCTCTCCACTTTCCCCTTTCCTATCTGCCTTTCATGGCTTTCCTTTTTTCCAAGTCCCTCAATCCCCATTCTTCGAAAGTTGAGGGCATTCCTTTCCCCAGTCATTTATTTCCCGTACTCTCCTTTCTTTTTCTTTTCTTCTTCTTCTTGTGTGTTAGGTGTAGTTAGTTTTAGCTGTAAGGTTGTAGTTAGATTTACTGATACGTTCATTTTCATTTTTCAAGATCACCAAACCATTAAGGGCCGATAACCTAAATGTTAGGGCCCTTAAAAACAATAATATTATCATCACCTTCATCAAAACATAATAACTGATTGTAAATCTTGACGGGTGTGTGTCTTTCCACCCGAGTAGGTAGGTAAATGTGGGCTGTGTTTATTCTCAGTACAGAAGTGTTTTCATTAATCCTCGTTCTCAATACAGTGTATGTCCTGGTTACACAGTGTTGGCTTTTAGTTCACCTCAAGCAAACAACGCTTAACCTGAGTGTACATAGGAAATGTTTTGCGTCATTAACATCAATCACTTCGTAGTAAAATGACTGGCAGGGCAATTGGCGCCTTGAAGCGTTTGGACGAGAGATGGTACGTCCAGACGAATCGCAGAACACAGACGATGGTATTTCAACGCCTTTCTAGTTCATGGCAAACACTATTGAGGTGGTTACCATAGCAACAAGTGTTCGTCATCAAGTTCTGAGGAAATAATTCAAATTAATAAATGTAAAACAAAATATTGAAATGCAGCGACAACGTGGTCATGTATTCCCGTGTACTTTGGGTGTGTGTAGAATCTGTCTGATAACCGGTGTTAATTGTGATGGCTGTATTAGTGTGCGTTAGCCTATCTGTAATTCAGGTAATGACTGCAGGCGGTCAATTACCTTTGCTACCAAATGGTACCGTCAACGACCCCTAGCCGTGAACTTGGCTACTAGATGCTACCACAACCGGCACCTGGCGGTGAATGTTGGAACTAATAGAGCGTTAATCAAATCTAGCCTACAAATTTTAGCTTTAAACAATTGTAGTTAGTGTAAGGATCTTTTACATGCCATAAATCTATGACCTGGGCCCACCAGCTTTACATTACTTCCCCTCCGAAGGAAGGATTACTGACGGATTTTAACGCTCTTTAAAAATCCGACGACTTCGGCCGGGTTTGAACCATCGATCTTGGGCAATAAAACTCAGTATTCTACCAACTACACCACCGAAGTATTTCTTGAGAGGCCAGATTTGGCTATTTAACGTAATTGCTTGTTAGTATAAAGTTAACTAGCGATTATATTTGATGAAATGCTAGGGCAAAGTTTTTTTTTATTTATTATTATTATTATTATTATTATTTTTTTAGCGTATGGCTTTTAGTGCCGGGAGTGTCCGAGGACATGTTCGGCTCGCCAGTTTTGTAGCTGCTTCGAGACGGACACCCAATGGGTGAGCTACAAGTACCGTTGGGGAGGAATGTTGGATGGGAGGGTCGAGGAGATGGAAGGTAGCGGCTGTGGCCTATAGTTAGGGACCAACCCCGGCATTTGCCTGGAAGGAAGATGGGAAACCACAGAAGACCATCTTCAAGGTTGCCGGCGGGGGATTCGAACCTCCTCGCCTCCCGGATGTGAGCGACTGCCAACAGTCATGCCGCAACGACCTCGGCTAACTCACCCGGTAGAGCAAAGTTAAATAACCTTTAATGATGAATTAAGAAATAGGCCCTAATTGACGTTTGTAAAAACGGCCCTAAGATGATTTTAGAGCTACTGAATTCATCATTGTAGCCATTATAATCACCGGATATCCATGTCGGAGTTTTTTTCGGCCATAAAACACTCAGCGTAGCCACAGTTAGCGGCGTGATTCGAACCTCCCCCAAGGGTTCACATCTAGTGGGACGTGGGTTGGCGACCACGGGATCCCAGCTGAGTCCGGTATTGCTTCCACTTACTTGTGCCGGTCTCCTCTCTGCCTTCTTTCCTGTCGACCACTCTTGGTCAACTCTTGTTCTTTTCCGACCCCAACTGTATTAGGGTATCCGAGGCCTAGGAAGTCTTTCACTTTCCCGCCTTAATTGGCCCTTGTCTCATCTTTCCTGATACCCATCTCCTGCGAGGGGTCAGCCTTCTTTTTCTTTTCATGTTATCTCCTGTCTTGTGCACAAGGCCCTCAAGGAGGCAGGGTGTGTGTAGTCCCACCACTTCTGGTTTACTCAGGATATTGCTACACCCTCAGGGACTCACGGATGGTGAGTTCAGGAGTTGGCGATCCCAGGGGATTCCAAACCTAGGTCCGTTTCCCCCCTTTTTACCACTGGCTTTGGGGGCGGGCCCACTCCTCTTTCCCTCTCCTATCTGCCTTTCATGGCTTTCCATCCTTCCAAGTCCCTCAATCTTTATTTTTCGAGGGTTGAGGGCATTTCTTATCTTCCTGTCGTTTATTTACCTTATTCTTTATTTGTTTACCATTTCTTCCTCTAGTTTGTAAGACAGTAGTTAGTATTGGTTATAGTTTTCATTCTTATCTCATCTTTCACTATCACCCAAACCATTAGGGGACGATAACCTAGATGTTAGACCCCTTAAAACAACACTTATTATCATCATCATCATGATTCGAACCTCTGAACTCCAGACTTGCTTCATTGTGAGTTTTGAAGCCATTTTTCAATGTTGCCTAAGTAAACTAAAGTTTAGTGCTTTTCAGTCGGTCAACACGAATGTACCCAAAAGAGCTGGGTTGTGACCTAATCCTGAAATAAATTACATGAGATTAATAAATACACTAGGGGACCAGTTTTGATCGTCAAGTGATCATCATCAGATCCATTACACTTAGGCAATAACATCTGTGTTTGAGAATACAGGTGAAAAATATTTACAATATGTAAAATTATTTAGTTGCAGTGTTGGTAATGCAACTGTCGGTGTATGCTAATTGTAGTATATCTAATGCTAAAATGGTGGTAAAATCCAGAGTTTGTCTGTTTGGGGTGATAATGTGGTTATACAAAATCAACTATGGTTATACTGTAATAATACAGGCTCACCTCAGTTTAGGGACTGAGACAACGCGATCATGTAGAATAATACAGGCTGATACTTATCCGGCTTCTCTTCCTTACTGGAACTTCGAGCAGTTTCGTGTTCACTCTGGCACCAGTTTTGGTCGACTAACCCGGGTGTTAACTGGACGAAACTGGTTTTTCCCTTTCTCCCCCCTTTTGTTCCTATGTGGTTTCTGAGGTCAGTGCAATGTTTATTTGTGTGACGTTGCCAAGTCTAGATAAGAGTGTATGTTATTGAATACAGGAAGATCTACAACTATTAAAGACCGTGGAACTATCTTCGCCACGCGTGGACTAAATATGCCATTCAACTAAGCGGTACACAGTCTATTGAAGACGTCCCGGCACCTTTAATACTGCCGCGCATACCGGCCTAGGTTTATTGCAGACATCGCAAACGTAGTGTTTGTTATGAAATGACGATCATACAAGTATATTGCTAAACCATGGTATTGGTTGAATTTGCATCTCTCCCACGTTGACGTGTGGTGTGGACAGAAACAGCGTCATCGCAGTTCCAACCCGCTCCCGCTGCTGCGACCTGCATGAGAATGGACTACAACCATTTACATGGTAATGGCTTATTACGGAGCAATTTCTTTGTATTATAATGAGTCAGCGAGGTGTGATAGCACAATTATCACGATCTTAACGAGGATATTAACATATTCACTATTAACCCTTTGATAAACCTGCTCTGCACACACAAAGCAAACTTTAATATAACCTGCTGAGTGTACGCTAAACCAGGCAATCACAAGCACTCTCGTCACGTGGATGATGACCTAAACATGTTTAGAAACAAGTACTTCCGTGGAGAAATAAACAGCCTATTTTCATATATCCTACTTATATTAATTGCCTCTATCAACAAACAAATTTTCAGTTTTATTGCTGAAATAGATTATTATTTTATTTATTTATCGTATGGCTTTTAGTGCCGGGAGTGTCCGGGGACATGTTCGGCTCGCCTGAGTCTGTAGCTGCTTCCAGAAGTTCCGTTCAATTTCAAGTAGTTCCAACTTTCACCACCAGATATCAATGATACCTAGCGGTGAACGTTGGAACTTTGATAGAGCGTTCTGATGAAATCTAACCTAACAATTTTGCTGTACACAAGTTTAGTCTGTGAAAGGATCTTTTACATAAATCTATGACATGGGACCGCCGGCTTTACTTCCCCTCCGAAGGAAGGCATACTGAAGGATTTTTAACGCTTTTAACGACTTCGGCCGGGCTTGAACCCGCTATCTTGGGCACAGCAGTTCAGCATGCTACCGACTACGCCACCGAAGCCGATTAATAGATATTGAGGACCGTGTAAATATTTCGGATGGTCTCCATGTTGGATTCTAATATAGACTATGTAAGCCATATAGTTATGCGATAAAAAAGCAGACTCAAGTATGAAAATAGTGGTGGGCAACAAAACACTACAAAATGTTAAAGAATTTAAATATCTGGGAAGAAAAGTTACCAAAGATGGAAGAAGCAAGAAAGAAATCAAATGTAGAATTTTACAATGCAAATTAGCATTTCACATAAAGAAACGTTTATTCACTACAAATTCCAGTAATCTTAAAACCAGAAAAAGATTATTAAAAGCGTATGTTTGGAGCATTGTCCTTTATGGTTGCAAATCGTGGACAGTTGGAAAAGAAGAAAAAAGGACATTAAATTCTTTTGAACAATGGTGTTATAGAAGAATGCTAAAAATTAGCTGGACAGAAAAATAACGAATGCTGAACTATTTAAAGCGGTGGAGGAAAATTATACCTTATGGAAAAGCATAAAGAGGAGGAGGACTAGACTGATAGGACATATTTTGAGACACGATAGTCTGATGAAAACGGTATTGGAGGGAATGGCTGAAGGCAAAAGATGTCGAGGAAAACCACGTCTACAATATGTACAGCAAATCATGTCTGATGTAGGATGCAGAAATTATGAAGAGATGAAGAGGAAAGCTATAAATAGAACCGACTGGAGAACTGCCGCAGACCAATCCATGGATTGAATGTACTATTATATGAGGAATATTGTGTACGTTCATTATTCAAACGTTGATTTCGATCGCATGATCAGAACACAATACATAAATACTCATTTTCAAAATTTCGCACAGCCGCTATCTTGAGGTCATGTAAACAATACAATCAAATTAGAGTTTAGTGCTTTTCAGTCGGTCAACACGAATGTACCCAAAAGAGATGGGTTATACCCTAATCCTGAAATAAATTACATGAGATTAATAAAACACTAGGATGACCAGTTTCGATCGTCAAGCGATCATCATCACCTAACATATATACTGCATTTAGCATACACTGACAGTTGCAGTACCAATACTGCAACTAAATAATTGTACATATTGTAAATATTTTCACCTGTATTTCAAACATAGATTTTGTAGCCTAAGTGTAATGGATCTGATGATGATCGCTTGACGATCGAAACTGGTCATCCTAGTGTTTTATTAATCTCATGTAATTTATTTCAGGATTAGGGCATAACCCATCTCTTTTGGGTACATTCGTGTTGACCGACTGAAAAGCACTAAACTCTTATTTACTAAGGCAACACTGAAAATATGGCTTCAAACACCACAACAATCAAATTTGATGTCAGTGCAATGCAATTTGTACAGTCATTTACTGTACAAAGTTTCACTGCGTTCGGATGGTTAAAAAAAAGAGAAAAGTTTATTTAAATGTTTTAAATTCGCTTGGCCGCCATGTTCGTTTTGTAGTTAACAGGTGTTTGAAAGTCACATAGGTGAACGTCCAGTAGTGACCTTTACCACCGTGCAAAATTTCAGGGTGATATGGTTAATAGTTTCGGAGATATGGAATGTCGGTGAAATATTTCGCAAAGCCGCCATGTTGCATTGGTGAGACGTAATATAATTTGAAGGGCACGGTCGGGGTCGGCAAAAATAGTACTATGACCGTACCGAGCATGCTCTCTAGCCGTTTAGAGGTTATTACGGGGCACACACACACACAAACACATGGACAAAGGTGATCTTGTAAGCCTATTTCTTCATAAATGAAAATAGTCTAAAAACCCTCTCGGCACGGAGGTAGGCGGAGGTAGATTTCACCGGGCAAAGAACAATAATTCGACTTTACTAAATTTGCTGATTGGTGTATAGCTACAAACGTTCCCATGTTCAGAAGCCCCATTATTTTCACCTCTTAATTCGAAAAACATTTTGCTCATCCCTTGCCTTATGGTTGGGTAATAACAAAAATTCTTCCACACAATTGTTTTAGGTAATTTTTAGAGGTCTATTTACCATGATGATGAAGATAATTGTTGTTTTACGGGACCTAAAATCTGCGTTATCGGGCGATAATGAAAATGTAAATGATATGATACTAAACCTAAAATTACTACACACCTAGAAGAGGATATGGAAAACAAACAGGAAGTTCCGTTAAGAACTATACAGCCTACTTTTCATGCCAATGATTAATCTACAGTATATGAACCTATCTAGAATAATGACGAAATTAAGTTGGTAATATCGAAATGTCTAATTAGTTCAAAATATTCCTGGTATAATGTAGCCTAATAGAGCACTACAGTTGACAGCCCTGGTGACTGAATATATTCTTAGTTCCATCTCTTAAAGTACAGAATACAAAATTTGTGTACAAATTTGGTTGAAATCCAATGGACATTACATACAGTTAGACATTGGATCTATCAGCACACGTAAAAGCATGTTGGCAACAATGTTATGCGTGTGCTGGTTAGAAATGATCTGAAATATTATGATATCTTGTTGTGCCAATTTTGGATGAAATCCATTTGTTTGTATAGAAGTTACATGCACTTTATAATTGGACCTATCAGCAGGCATAGAATAATGTTGGCAGCACTGACATATATTAATTACTCCAAATTAATCTAGAATGTCATGTGCTATACGTGTGCAAAGTATAGAGCTGTTAGCTTGCATACTTTCTGATATACAGATATTAGGGTAAAAATATAAACTGCATTTATTAACAGTTGGCAGCCCTGATTGCTCTTAAGAATACTTATAGTCATATATGTTATGTTACACATAGTACATACTAAATTTGGTTGAAATCCAACTGATAGTATAGACGTTACATGTATTTAAGTATTGGTCCTATCAGCAGGCTTACAATCTATGTTGGTAGAACTGACGTATATAAGTTACTCTAAATTAATATAAAATGTCAGGTTCTATACGTGTGCAATGTTTAATGCTGTCGGATTGCATACTTTCAGATATATTGGTATTTGGATAAAAAATAGAGAGAGAGAGCAATTATTAACAGTTGGCAGCCCTGGTGGCTCTTATGAATAGGCTCAGTCATATCTGTTTATGTACACATATTACATACAAAATTTTGTTGAAATCCAATAGATAGTGTAGAAGTTACAAACATTTAAAAATTGAACCTATCACAAGGCTTAAAATTATTTTGGCAACACTGTCATATATGGCCTCCTGGAAATTAAACTAAAATAGCATTATCTACATGTGTGCCAATTTTGGAATAGCTCCCATGCATACCTTCCAGGATATCCAACATGGAGCTCAAATTTCTAGTGCGTTTTTTCAGCAGTTGGTAGCACTGACATCATTTTCAAATATGGGCTTGAGATATTCCAGTATACATCTTTACTCATACTAAATTTGGTTTCGATTGATGCAGCCGTTTAGGAGTTGATGGGGGGGGGGGTGGGATGGGGACACACACACAGCCAGACAGACAGACAGAAGGACAGACAGACTGACTTACATTTTCCCGGATCGATCTCATAAGTCTACTTTTTCCTCATTTTTGCAAAATGTGAAAAGTAGGCTAAAAATAATAAGGCAAATAGAAGACAGGAGGAAAGGAAATGCCCTCAACCCTTCTTCTTCTTCTGCTTCTACTTCAAGTGCCTCGTCCTCCAAGAACATTGGCGATCAGTAACATGCTCTGCTGTTTGTCCATTGCTGTTCTAAACAGTGACACTGGATTAAGTCCAAACCACTGGCTTCATTTCTTTAGCCAGGATATTCGTCAGCGTCCTGGACCCCTAATGCCATCAATCTTCCCTTGGATAATTAATTACAAGAGGTGGTATTTGTTGCGCATAAAATGACCAAAGTATTCTAGTTTTCTCCTTTTGATGATACTGAGAATTTCCAAGTCTTTGTTCATACACCGCAGTACTTCCACATTTGTGACTTTAGCTGTCCATGATATCCATAAAATCCTGCGATACGTCCACATTTCAAATGCTGTTAGTTTCTTATTTAAAACCTCGGTTAGTGTCCATGATTCAACTCCATAGAGCAGAACACTAAAAACGTAGCATCTAAACAGTCGGGTCCGTAGTGTCAGACTTACCTCAACCCTTGAAGAATGAGAATTAAGCGACTTGTAAGAAGGGAGAGCCAGGAAAGGTAAAGAGGAAAGGGACCGCCCCAATGGCAATAGAAGAAGGAGAAAAACCGGACCCAGCTCAGGACGTCCTCGGGGTCGCCAACTCCCGAACTCACCAGCCATGAGCCTTTGAGGGTGTAACACTATCTAGGGTCCACCAGAAGTGGTGGGGCTACACACACCCTGTCCCCTGGAGGGCCTTGAGCAGAAGGCAGGAGATACAATGAAAAGAAAAAGAAGGCTGATCCCTGGCAGAATGAGGGTATCAGGAAAGATGAGACAAGGGCCAACTAAGGCGGGGAAGAAAGAGACTCCCTAGGCCTCGGATTCCCTAATACCGTCAGGGTTGACCAAGAGAGGTCGATAGGAAAGAAGACGGAGAAGAGTCCAGCACAAGTATGTGGATGCAATACCGGAATCAGCTGGGGTCCCGTGGTAGCCAAACCACGTCACACTATATGTGAGCCCCTGGTGGTGGTGGTGGTGGGAGGGGGGGGGGGGTACTAAGGTCAGGTTTTGGCCCTTATCCTAAGAATAGCATGAACTTTGAATGGTGTCGATTTTTTACATATTAGAAAAGTTATAATGGATGTTTTATGTTTTGAAAAATGACCCCCATTTCCACCCTGTTGAGCCGATTTTTCCCTTAACATACCAGACCGAGATTTTGATTGGTTATAATTTATATATACGTTTGAAAGTCATATCTCTACCTAGAATAAAACAAAGTAATCTCGCGAACCACTGGATTGATTTTGATGCTGTTTTCCCCTTTCTGTAAATAATTTCTCGAGGAAGGTTTCTGTAGAAAAACATTCATTTATGAACAAGAGAAGCCAAGCAGTAACGGTTTCAGTGAATCTAGTCGAAGAAAAACCTGACGTCCATGCAACTTTTAAGCTTGTATTATTGGGTGGCTGCTTTCGTGCTGAAATAATGAGCCTTTCTATTGGACCAGTATTCTTTCTTTCTTTCTTTCTTTCTTTCTTTCTTTCTTTATTTCCTTCTTACTTTCTTTCTTTATTTATTTTATATGTGGTGGGTTGGACAGCGACAACGCGGTCAAGCCCCGTGTACTTTGGGTGTTAATTATTATGACTGTATTAGTGTGTGTTATCTATTTTTAACTCAAGTAAGGAATGCAGACATTCAATTTTTGAGTAGATCTTACTTTTGCTACCAAACGCCACCGTCAACGACAACTAGTTCTGAACATGGTCACTAGATGCCACCGCAGTCGGCACCTGGCGACATACGTTGCAACCTAAGAGCGTTAGTTAAATCTAACCTATAATTATGATTCACACAAGTATAATTAGTGGAAGGTTCTTTTACATGCCATAAATCTATGACATGGAACCACCGGCTTTACTTCCCCTCCGAAGGAAGGCACACTGAGGGAGTTTTAACGCTCTTAAAAAATCCGACGACTTCGGCCAGGTTTGAACCTGCGACCTTGGGCATTGAAGCTCGGCATGCTTTATATGTATTAATTAATTAATTAATGTATTTATTTGTGTATTAATTAATTAATTAATTAATTAATTTCTGCATTTATTTATTTATTTACTTATTTATTTATTTACTTATTTATTAAATATAGTCAGTAACATATACAAAAATAATTGAATAAGTAACACACTGTTTTTCTTTATTTTGTTTCAGTAAATTTGAGAGATTCACTCCGCCAATGTACAACATTGCGTAATTCCTATTCGTTCATAATTTTTACTGACATTTAAGCTTCAAATTAGCGTTTACTCTTTCAACGGAGAGGAATTTCTGACCTTAATTATTCAGGCTACTCTTTATCTATTTAAACATTCTCTCAGTTTTTTTTTTTTTTTTACTTTACAATTCCAAAGCCTCTTTCCTGTGCTACATGTTCACTCTCCCGAAATTTGTTATGCTCTTTCATCATCAAGTCTCTTCCTTACCTTTTTCCTCTTTTTCACCTCACATTTCATCCTCCACCTCCTCCCACCAACCTAGTGTATTTCCACATAAAACATATCCTTCGCTTTCATGCCAAGACTCTTGACTCTTTTTTTTTTTTGTGTGTGTGAAAGAATGAATTTCCATAATTTATTTGTTTAAATATTTTGCCAGCCGGAGAAAGGCAGGTCTGGGCCAAGTTCTGTTGCTCCTGGCAAGTCGACTCTCCCGCAACGCTCATCTGTTATGTGGGCTGCCAGATCAGCGTTTTTCTAACTTCTGTCTTGCCACGAGGAACTTCTGAAACATTATCCCCACATATTTTTATACCAACGAAATTATTTTATAAGTTTCGTGTAATTAGAAAGTTTTCAGTTAATGAGATATGTCTACGAAGGACGAGACAGTATACGTTGCACTCAGACTAGTATAGACTATATACAGAGTGCCGGGAAGGAAACAGCTATAGGGGCAGATACCCTTAAAGAAACAATAACTAATTAACGAAGAATGAGCTTTGTCCACTTTTTAGCCTGTTTTCATTTACGAAACAAGAAGTTCCGTGACGAAATAAAGAGCCTACTTTTCTTAAAATTTAAGATTCATGACAATTATTAATCTATATGGATCTATCTAGTGTAATGGCGAAATTAAGTTGGTAATATCGAAATTTCTAATTAGTTCGAAATACTGTATAACTGGCATAATGTAGCCTAATAGAGCACTACAGTTGGCAGCCCTGGTGACTGAATATAGGCCTATTCTTAGTTCCATCTCTTAAGGTACAGAATACAAAATTTGGTTGAAGTCCAATGGATAGCATGGACGTTACATGCAGTTAAACATTGGATCTAACAGCGCGCGTAGAATCATGTTGGCAACAATGACATACATGAATTGGTCAAAAATAATCTGAAATAATATGATCTATTGTTGTGTCAATTTTGAATGAAATCCATTAGTTAGTATAGAAGTTACATGCATTTTAAAATTGGACCTATCAGCAGGCTTAGAATCATGTTGGCAGCACTGATGTATATTATTTACTCCAAATTAATCTAGAATGCCAGGTACTGTACGTGTGCAAAGTTTAGAGCTATTGGCTTGCATACTTTCTGATATATTGATATTAGGGTAACACAAATACAGACAGCATTTATTAACAGTTGGCAGCCCTGGTTACTCGTAAGAATCGGCATAGTCATATCTGTTATGGTACACGTAGCGCACACAAAATTTGGTTGAAATCCAAATTATAGTATAGAAGTTACATGTTTTTTATGTTGGACCTCTCAGCAGGCTTAGAATCATGTTGGTAGCACTGACGTATATAAGTTACTCCAAATTAATATGGAATGTCAGGTACTAAAAGTGTGCATAGTTTAAAGCTGTTGGCTTGCATACTTTCTGATATATGGGTATTTGGATTTGAAATTGAGAGCATTTATTAACAGTTGGCAGCCCTGGAGGCTCTTAAGAATACGCTCAGTCATATCTGTTCATGTACATATAGCACATACGAAATTTGGTTGAATTCCAATTGATAGTGTAGAAATTATATGCATTTAAAAATTGGACTTATCAGCAGGCTTATAATCATTTTGGCAACACTGCCACGTATGACCTCCTGGAAATTAAACTACAATATTATTATCTATACGTGTGTCAATTTTGAAATAGCTCCCATTCTTACCTTCCAAAATGTCCAACATGGAGCTCAAATTTCAATTGCGATTTTTCAGCAGTTGGTAGCACTGATATCATTTTCAAATATGGCCCTGATGTATTCAATTATAGATCTTTACTCCTACCAAATTTTGTTTCGATTGCTCCAGCCGTTTAGGAGTTGATAGGGGGGCGGGTACATACACACAGCCAGATAGACAGACAGAAGGACGGACAGAGGGACAGACAGACAGAAGGACAGACGGACAGACACACATTTGCCCTATCTCATAAGTCTACCTTTTCCTCATTTTTGCAAAATGTGGAAAGTAGGCTAAAAATAGGATTTTTGGGTGTGTGGCCTATGAGATCACCTTTTGTCCGTGTGAGTGCATACGTGTGTGTATGCCCCTCTAATACCTTCTAAATGGCTGGAGCGATTTCAATGAAATTCGATAATGTTATAGCATCAATTTGGCCGACCACAACCGTGCACTTCAAATTTTATTACGTCTCACCAATCTAACATGGTGGCTGTGCGAAATATTTCACCTGCATTCTATATCTCCGAAACCATTACCGATATCACCCTGAAATTTTGTACGGTGATAAGGGGCACTACTGGAAGTTCATTTATGAGACTTTCGAAAACCTGTTAACTACAAAACGAAAATGGCGGCCATGTGACGTTAAAACTTTTAAATAGACTTATCTCGCGATTTTACAATTAAAACGCAATGAAACTTGGTACAGCATATATTTAAATACATTGTAATGCACTGGCATTTAATTTTGTTCCATAGCCTCGAGATGGCGACTGTGTGAAATTTCTCACCGGCATTCTATATCTCCAAAACTATTACTGATATCACCCTGAAATTTTGTATGGAGATAAAAGGAACTACTAGAAGTTCATCTGTGAGATTTTCAAAATCCTGTTAACTACAAAACGAACATGGTGGCCAAGCGAATTTGAAAATTTAAATAGACTTTTATCGCGATGTAATCACCCAAACGCAATAAAACTTGGTACAGCAAATGTTTATACACATTTTAATGCACTGGCATCGAATTTAGTTCAATTGTTTACATAACCTCATGATGGCGGCTGTCCCAAATGTTAAAATTAAGATTTTGTTTCTTGAGTCGTAATTTTGCGATCGAAGTGAAAGTTTGAATAATGAAGCTACGCAATAATTTTTCTTTATGGTACATAACAATATGGCCTATATATACAACAACCCAAAATGGCGACCATAAGAAATATTTAGACGGTTCTCGATATCTACGAATCTATTACAACAATTAAACTGAAATTTTGTATGTTGATAGAGGCAATTGACGTGAGTAGGTTATATGAAAATAGGCTGTATAGTTCTTCACGGAACTACTTGTTTCTTTTGGTGACTTCGGTGGCGTAGTTGGTAGCATGCTTAACTGCTATGCCCAAGATCGCGGATTCAAACCCGGCCGAAGTCGTCGGATTTTAAAGGGCGTTAAATTCCTTTAGTATGCTTTCCTTTGGAGGGGAAGTAAAACCGACGAGCCCATATCATATATTTGCGGCACGTAAAAGAACCTAACACTGCTATTTGTAGTGTGTTGCAAAATTTGTAGGTTATATTTGGCTATTTAGAAACCTTTTATCCAGTTACAACGTTTGGCGCAGGTATCACTTACAGTGGCATCCGGTAGCCAAAGTTGGAAGTAATTGAATTTGAACTTGCTGGAAGTGCTCCGGAGTTCATTAAAATACCCTGCTATGGCCATTGGCTGCAATTCATATGTAATATAAGGTGCGTTCGAAAAGTAACGAGCCGGAGGCATAATTACAGAAACCAGTACCTGTATGTTAGAAGTATTGGCCCTGGCTGTTGAGGCACTTGTCCCACTGTGACACGAGGCGGTGAATGACTGTCTCATAAAATTCCCTGGGCTGCGATGTGAACCAGTTCCGCACATACAGCTGGACGTCGGCGTCCGAGGTGAATCGTTGGCCCCGCAGAGCCCTTTTCAGGGGACCAAACATGGCGTAATCACAGGGAGAGAGGTCTGGACTGTATGGAGGGTGGCCGAGAACCTCCCATTTGAATTTCTGCAGGAGTGCCGCGACTGTGTTGGCCGTATGAGGTCGTGCATTGTCGTGGAGCGACCACGGCGGCTATGGCGTTCACTGTCACTCGGTGGTCCTGGGTAATGAGTGCATCAACCAGCTGGACGTTGTCATCGTTAATGCAGGGGATGCCCCAGACCGGGCATCATCGGCTAACGACAACCGTCCTTCCCTGAAGCGGTTGTGCCACATCTTGACCCTTGCAAGGGACATGCAGTGTTCACCGTACACTTGTGACATTCGACGATGAATGTACGTTCCCCCTGCTCCTTCCGCTGTCAGAAACCGAACAACACCTCTTTGCTCTTAGGTTGACGCCTCTATGTCACTGTATGCAATGCGACTGGCAGCGTTGGACGATTGATGCATGCTGCTGCTCGCTTTGTATCGTCACGTGACGTGCACGCGTGCCCTCTAGCGACGGGCTGTGACCTTCCACGCTCTGGTCGGAACCACACCTCGTTACACACGCCACGATTCGCCGATGTAGTCACCGGTTTGCGCATTCCAGCCTCTGGCTCGTTACTTCTTGAACGCACCTTATAATTCTTTCTTTAAGGTGTTCTTTGGTTCAATACCCTCAGGCGGTTTTTGAATTTTTTAAAATCTTCACACCGGAAATAGTTATAAGGGCTTAATTGAAATTCTGCATTTACTCACACTGGCGCGTGTACTGGTAGAAAAGGCAAACTGCTATTCTAATCGACAGGATTTGGTTCAGTTTCCGATGAAAAATCATCAGTCTACCGTGTGTCATCTTCCGACACCTCATCACCTCTATGTCTAAGATGAGATCGCGTAATAATATTGCATTTAAATTGTGTGGATCTTCATGGGGTGCTTCAGCGGACACACTACGACGTACTGCGCTTGGACTCGTGTACTCGGCAGCTGAATACTGCGCTTCAACATGGCTTAACAGTTGCCATGCAAAGAAAATTGATGTACAACTTGACACCACCATGCGAATCATCTCCGGTACTCTGAAGCCTACTGCAACACACTGGCTGCCAGTCCTGTCTCACAATACTCCACCAAACCTGCGAAGATTAAGAGCCCTTGTACTAGATCATGGTAAGATCATATACAATCCAACACTACCCATTCACAGGGATGTTGGAGATCTCTGTAGACAATGGCTGAAATCCTGTAAGCCACCAATGAAAATAGCTAAGAATCTAATGGATGCTGGTTTCCATTTAAAAGAGGAATGGAAATAGCAATGGTTTCGTACAGCTCCGGAGTGGCCTAGCCTCTTTAATCCAAACCATGCCCCAGATGGTTTCAATTTGCCAAGAAGAACGTGGTCATCGCTAAACGGGTTTCGCACTATTTGTGGAAGATCTGCATCAGGGACTCTCCAGCATGCCTCACTTAATGGACGAATGCCCTTTGCGTGCTTATGGCGGAGACCGGAAAGACCTTGCTGATGTCTCAGTATCCCTAGTTCAATGGATAAATTATTTGGATATCCATGTGTAATTGTTGACTGCTTAGTACCATGTATTCTTTGCAGTGTTTTGTATAATATTGTATATACTTGTCCAATTTGTCAAATTCCATACGCTTAATAATAATAATAATAATAATAATAATAATAATAATAATAATAATAATAATAATAATAACCACTATGTCTACAGGGTTATTATATTTATAATATATGCTATCATTTAATAGTAGGAGTAATTAAACTACCACAACTAATCAAGTTATTGGATTCTTTTGTTGAGAGTCTGATATTCGGGATTGACCTTCAAATTAACTTGCGTAATTTCATTATTTGATTGTAGTTAAAAGGTCAGGTTAGAGTGAATTGTGAACTTAGCTGCTTGAGTGGTGTGCAGTTCGGATGCGAGCAGCTGCTATCGCCACTGCCTGAACTTGTTGACATTGATTTAATAACCAAAATGTAATAGATCTGATGATGATCGCTTGACGATCGAAACTGGTCATCCAAGTGTATTTCTTGTTCTTTCTTCGATTTTGGCCTACTTTGAACCACGGGAAACAATTATTGACCTGCTGGTTAGTCCTTTAACTGGAACCCCTTCAAATTATCAATCGTAGCTCGAAACAAATCTCTATTTCAGATCTCTTTTAGACTGACCCCTACTTCCTACCATGTCCTTCTTTATTTCTACACCCATTTTGTAGTCGCTTTTTTCTTGGTGATGTAGTTGAAGATTTTCTTCCTTAGTCGACTCTCGCTCATTCTTGTAAGATGTCCATAAAACTGTATTCTTCTCTTCGGTGTGTTATCTGTGATTTCTCTGCCTGTCTGTATACATATTTGTTTCTCCTCTTCCGAAATGTACCATCGTTTCTTTTTTTGGGTCCTAAGATCTTCCTCAGGATTTCTCTTTCTTTCTATCTTTCTTCTCTATATCCATCAATTCCAATTTCCTGTTCAGTATCAGACATTCTGAACTATTGACGTTCGAAACGGGGGAGGAGCTTACGGTCAGCTGTTTGCAATATGGCGGCGATATAGTGACGTGAAGTAATTGGGTATGCGTTTGTTATGGCTTCTAATTTATTATGGCAGAATACTACATATTTCCATTCATTGATAGAAATATTTTTATAATCAATTGAAATGCAGTGCCTAATTACTACCAGTTAAAAATATTACCCACATGTAGATAGTTAATTTACGGTCTGCTGTTACATATATGAAGCCTGTACTTGGGGGCCTAGCAGTATCGATGTTTTTATTAATTTCACAATATATATATCTCACATAACACAGAGGACGACTCCCTGATAATAAATTGAATCAAGCAACCCTGAATTTGCATGAATGTTTTTGTTTCAAAGAAGCGTTACTTGGGATGCTCAAATCATACTTCAATATTGCAAATAATGACCTACATACTTGCTGTTCAAAGGCAACAATGTTAATTTATTAATCTCTTGCCTCAGGCAAGTTAAAATGGAGACATCCTCTTTATCAATATATTTAATTAAATATTTAAAATACAGATATTTAACAAAGCTGGAGTCTCCATTTGAACTTGTCATAAGCAAACGGAACAGATCAAAAACTACACTATAAGCCAAACCAAATTCAATCCTCAGCTCGACATAAACCATAATACCAATTAAAACCTATACAAAACATACTCTCCTTACTGTTGTACAACTTTCAAACCAACTATTCGCACTCAAAACTGTAAAACCCGGAAATGGGAACTAATTGAAGTTAGAATAGCCTAGGCCGATCCGGTCTCCTGCTACATTACCGCATATGTATACTTAACATCACTATAACTTCAAAATTACAGCTAAGTGACCTATCTGCCTGAGTAGTATAGGTGTTGCCGGCCTGCCTGGGATGATGGGTCACCAAACCGGTACTTAAAACTAAGATTTTACATTTTAATTAACTAAATTCAACAGTAGGGAGATCATAGCCAAAAACACAATTCAAGCCAAATCATACTTCAATTACCTACATACTTGCTGTTCAAAGGCAAAAATATAAATTATCTGGAAAATTAAGGCTAGGAACAGCATTTTTCTTAAGTTTTCTAACCATTCGGCTATTATCAATCGGAAGAACCCCTAAAATAAGTTTACGAAGAGCGGATTACATTCTTTGTACGGCACAGAAGTAATAGGCTATAAGTTTATCAGTATTTTTGATGTAGCTAAATCCATGTGAATACAAATTAGAGACAATAACTATCAATAATCAACAGTACCGGTGGAAAGAAGTCGTCTTCACAAAAATGCAGACTGCACACTGTCATGTAACATGTAACACGTTTCCCAATTGACAGCGCCGAAGCCCATCTTTCTCTCTGAACTTTTTGTACAGGAAAGTAGTGAAGATATTTCGTAGCCGTTTTATACGATTTGCAACCGTTTACAGAGCAGTACCTCCTCGAATTTGACAAATTTCTTTCTGTTTCCATCACGACGTCAATGCTTCACCATCTAAATATTTCTCACCAGTCACAATGTTACAGCTTCAATATTCTGCCGCGTGGCTGCGCCATCCAACTTTTCTGACGTCAATAGAGTCCCTCTGGCTTGACAACTATGGCATAGTGTCTTATTTTCGCCCTTTGAGATATTGCTCCCTTGTTGTATTTAATCTTCACTATTTTTAGCCTACTTTCGATTTATGCAAAAAATTAAAGTAGACTTATGAGATCACTACAGGGCGAAAAAAGTGTGTCTGTCTGTGTGTGTGTATGTGTGTGTGTGAGTCTGTGTGTGTGTGTGTGTGTGTGAGTGTGTTTACTCTGAATGTCTGTTCCCCCCTATCAATTAGAACACGGTGAGCGCAAATTGAACGAAATTAGGTGCAAAGGTAGCACTAGCAAAGCACACCTCAGTGTCATGTTTTATATCGCCGCCATCTTGACGGAAACGTAATGGCGGCCACACAAATGTTCAAAGCTTAAATCAAATTACGACTAACCTAATCATCCGATCTCTACCAAATTTTGCAACAACTTACCTTTATGAAGGAAGCATCCTTTGACAAATCTAATAGGTTATTAGCCTAATAGTTTGCGGATGACGGCCATCTTTGTGTCAAAATCGATTACCCCTATTAATTCGAACACGGTGAAACCGAATGGAATGAAATTTAGTACAGAGGTAGCACTAGCAAAGGGCACCCCAGTGTCATGTTTTATATCGCCGCCATTTTGACGGAAACGTAATGGCGGCCACACAAATGTTCAAAGCTTAAATCAAATTACGACTAACCTAATCATCCGATCTCTACCAAATTTTGCAACAACATACCTTTATGAAGGGAGCATCCTTTGACAAATATAATAGGTCATTAGCCTAATAGTTTGCGGATAGCGGCCATCTTCGTGTCAAAATCGATTACCCCTATTAATTCGAACACAGTGAAACCGAATGGAATGAAATTTGGTACAGAGGTAGCACTAGCAAAGGGAACCTCAGTGTCATGTTTTATATCACCGCCATCTTGACGGAATCGTAATGGCGGCCACACGAATGTTCATAGCTTAAATCAAATTACGATTAACCTAATCATCCGATCTCTACCAAATTTTGCATCAACATACCATTATGGAGGGAGCATCCTTTGACCAAAATAATAGGTCATTAGCCTAATATTTTGCGGATGGTGGCCATCTTTGTGTGAAAATCGATTCCCCCTATTAATTCGCCATCTTGACGGAAACGTAATCGCGGCCACCCAAATGTTAAAGGCTAAAATGTAATTACGACCAACCTAATAATCTAGTCTCTACCAAATTTTGCAACAACAAATCTTTATGTGCGAAGCATATTCTGACCAAACTGCTAGATCATCAGCCCAATAGTTTGCAGATGGTGGCCAAGTATGTGTGCAAATCGATTCCCCCTATCAATTCAAACACGGTGAAAACGAATTGAACGAAATTTGGTACATAGGTAGCACTAGCAAAAGGCACCTCAGTGTCATGTTTTATATCGCCGCCATCTTGACGGAAACGGCCTCCCAAATATTGAAAGCTTAAATCAAATTTCGACCATCCTAATAATTTGATCTCTACCGGATTTTGCAACAACATGCCTTTTTGTGGAAAGCATCTTATGACTGACTACAAGGTCATCTGCCCAATAGTTTGCAAATAGCGGCCATGTATGTGTGCAAATCCATTCCCCAGATCAATTCAAACACGGTGAAACCGAATTGAATGAATTTTTTTACATAGGTAGCACTAGCAAAGGGCACCTCATATTCATGTTTAATATCCATATAGCACGTTGTATTTCAACAAGCTACTACAACCAACATTCAATTATACTCCTTGAAAAGGACAAAGAGTTATAACAATACCCATGCATTTAGGAGAAAGTAGGCTATATGTTCTTTCCTGAACATCTTGTTATTTATTTTTTTACATTATAGTCCTGAATATTTTCGTGGCACTCGGTAGCTGGAGATTTTTGTGGGAGTGATTTTGGAAAAGGGACGGAAGTGGTTGCGACGGAAATGGATGGGATGGAAGTGCATGGGACGGAAACAATGAGCACGCGCGGTGGCGGAGATTGGTATAACGACGTACTGTTGGCCACGTGGCTATGTGGAATGTAAATCGCGTACGGTTTACCTCACGGTTTGGAGGCCCCAATACAGATATTCCGACAAATGATCTTCAAACTTCTTTGGTACGAAAATATTCATTATATCATATTTGCTGAAAACAATTAATTATGATTTATTAACTCTTTCTACTTTTGCTGTATTCTTATTTAATGTAAGCACTCGAGGTACTGTCGGTCTAAATACAGCACTATTATATCAAATTCGCTGAAAGGATTTGTCACTGGAGTTTTACGAGTAGTTATTACAGAATTATTAGTAATAAAAACTTATCGATGGTAATAACACGAAGGAATCCTTCATGTTTGCTGGCTCAAGGTAGCACAATGAGTTCATTCTTAAAATAATGCGAGTAAGTAATATGGAATTATTCGAATAACATGTCAGATGTTACACATCATATGCGACTACTGTAAGGATGGTATTATAGGTAGATTTCATTAGAAAGCTAACTATTGCAATGGGTACCATGTTTCGACTTCCGGAAAATTTCGACATATCTTCACGTTTCACATCCCCTAGACCCAAAACCACCGTCAGTTAAAAAGTTTATATATAACCAGCAGAAGTACCCGTTCTTCGAACGGTGTTCGTTGTTAACACCAGACATTATCAATTGAGCTACTGTTGCAATGGTTAGCGGTTTGTCATTCCTTCAAGTTTATCAGAACGAAGTTAGTTTACTGGGAATATCACACACACTGTTAATTTAAGGCCCTTAAAATGTAGTTTTCGGAGACCCTTTATAGATTCCCGAATTTTGGGTTTCACATTGAGAAGCGCAACATATGCTTTGGTCGTCCTCCTAGGATAATTTTTATATTTCGCCTATTTTAGCATGTATTGAGAAGTTTTTCTCTATACCCACCCTTCTACTGTATGAAAAGTACGGTGAAGAGTTTTATAAATGATTGGTGTATTGACTCTCATGGTTACCATACCTAATTTTACGATGCACCAAGCATCCGAACACGAGGTATAGGCGTACATAAAGATACACAGAAAGACAGACAGACAATTCTATTGTCTACAACATATTACCCAGATATCCAAACATGGGTATATCTACCACACAGTATCAAATAAAATCATCCTTACGATGAACCCGTATGTCGACAAAAAAAAAAAGTTAAAATGTGCTCTCAGACTAAATTCACCTAACGTGTACTTCCTGACGTGAAATACAATTGAAGGCCTTGTAGACGAAACGCAATACACGTCACATAAAAACTGAACCTCTACGTTGTGCTAGATGCCCATACACAGGAAGACCCCTTTCATAAATTATAAAGGCTTGTGGTGCATGAAAATTCAGTTTCTTTAGCCTCAAATTGTCCAAATTCCTAAAAGCCGCAAAAAAATGCTGGTTCAATTCAGGAATTTTTGAAAATAATGTTGCTGTTTGGAGATATAATAGACCTTCTGTGCTATATGTCGAAAGTGAAAATTGCATGAAAAAATTCAAGGTTACCCCTTCACCCCCTTAATTGCATTGATGAATTATACGGTCTACGTTAGTTCCGTGATAACCTTATAGCCATTTTCAAACTTTCACAGAAATGTAATAAATGGAGTGACATTGCTTCTTACAGAAATAGAAGGAAAGTTGTATGCCACCCCTTGAGATAATGTTCTCATGGTTACCGATCTGCATTCCTTCATTAGTTTGTTAAATTAAATTAAATTAGTTTTCTGGGAATATTTCAGAAACTGTTGGCTTTAGAGCCTTATAATGTAGTTTTCGAGGACCCTTTAGGGCCCCCGAGTTTTGTTGCTGGCACCAAGGGGATTTATCTCGTCGTTGTACGCCATAATATAATACTAATAATAATATAATATAGGGAGAAATTATAACACCTAATTTATTTTTATTTTTAATTCAGCCAATGGCCATGTACTTCAGGACGGGTCAGGGAAGGGATATTATCAGAGAAAGAAGCATTCATATCATGCATGAGCAAAATGGAAATGGCCTACCATTTAACTAAGGGCATCTATAAGAAAAGGTCAATATCCTTCAACGAAAAACTAAAACATTACTGCAGTGTCATCCGTCCGGAGGTCTTGCATGCTTCTGAATGCCACACGATGAACAAAAAAGACTTGGTCGAGAAACTGGAGGCCAAAGAAAGGAACATTTTGAGAATGATATTGGGTTCCATCAAAGACAATGGGGAATAGAGAAGACGGCATAACCATGACCTATATACTCATATGAAAAATATAAGCAACGTCATCCGGAAGAGGAGGTTACCATTTTTTGGGCATGTGAAACGATTGAGCCCAGCGAGACTGACCAACCGCAACATAACTTACTTTCAGGAGAGGAAAACAAAATGGGCCTGGTTCATTGAACTGGATAAAGATCTGAAAGAAGTGGGGATTACACCAACAGACATTCAGGAGCGCGCCCCACTCAAAAGGAAACTTCAAGCTTGTAAAGGTTTCCAAGAAAAACCGAAGCAGAAAACGGGAAAGATTTGGACCCAGGAACGGAAGGAAGTCCACCGAGAACGAATGCGGGCGTACAGGGCAAACATCAAAGCCAGTAGGAGACGGTTGGAATGACGCGGTCCATAGATGGCCTATACGAAATGAATGAATGAATGAATGAATGAATGAATAATACGGGGATAGGAATATAATAGACCTGCCGTACCACACCCGCAGGTGTAAATCGTGTGAAAAAATTCTAGAGTACCCCTTGATCCCCTTAAGCGCATATACGTATTGATGAATTTTACGGCTTAATTTGGTTCCGTGATAACCTTCTAGCCGTTTGCAAACTTTCACACTAATGTAATTAATGGAATTGCATTGCGTCTTACAGCAATAGATGGTCCTCTGAGAATCCGATGGCATGGTTACTGGCTTGCATTCTTTCATTAGTTTATTAAATTAAATTAGTTTTCTGGGAACATCTCAAAAACGGTTGGTCTTCGGTCCTTAAAATGTGGTTTTCGGGGCCCCGAGTTTTGTCTCTCACATTGAGGGGCTGAAAATGAGTTTTGTCTCGTCCTTCTACGCCTATTTCAGCATGTATTTTAAGGGGGTAGGCCCCCTTATATGAGAGGTACGGAGAAGAGTTACATCAATGATTAGTGTCGTGCCTCTGATGGATATCTGTACCAAATTTTACGTTGATACACCCAGCAGTTCTCGAGTTATAAGGGAACAAATTTGTCCACAGACAAACAAACAAACAAACAGACAGACAGACAAAAACTTTATTTTCGCGCGCATCCATCATAAAACAGTCTGAAACGCGTAAACAACTCAAATTTCCGTAGAAATTCAGAGAAAAATACACAAATTTTCATTTTTAGCCTATTTTCAATTTTGAAAAAATAGGCTTATGAGATCACCTTTTGTCCGTGTGTGTGTGCGTGTGTGTGTGTGTGTGTGTGTGTGTGATTCGTGTGTGTGTCCCCCCCTAATAAAATCTAAACGGCAGGAGCGATTTCAATGAAACTCGGAAAGTTCATAGCACTATTCCCGGCGACCTCGACCGTGCCCTTCAAATTTTGTTACGACTCACCAATCCAACATGGCGGCTGTGCGAAATATTTCACCAGCATTCAATATCTCCGAAACTATTACCGATATTACCCTGACATTTTCTATGGTGATAGAGGGGACTACTATAAGTTCACTTATGTGACTTTTTAAAACATGGTAACTACAAAACCAACATGGCGGCCAAGCGAATTTGCGACTTTTAAATAGACGTTTCTCGCGATTTGACCAACCAAACGCAATGAAACTTGGTACAGTATATGTTTATATACATTGTAATGCACCGACATCTAACTTCGTTCAATTGTTTACATAATCACAAGATGGCGGATGTGCGAAATATTTCACCGGCATTCTATATCTCTGAAACTATTAGCGGTATCTCCCTAAAATTTTGTACGGAGATAAAGGGCACTACTGGAAGTCCATCTATAAGATTTTCAAAAACCGGTTAACTACAAAACGAACATGGCGGCTAAGCGAATTTGAACATTTTAAATAGACCTCTCTCGCGATTTAATATTCCAAGCGCACTGAAACCTGGTACAGGAAATATTTATACACATTGTAGTCCACTGGTATCTAATTTAGTTCAATTGTTTACATAACCTCAAGATGGCGGCAGTGCGAATTTTAAAATTAAGTTTTTATTTCTTGTGATGTAGTTATGCGATCGAAGTGAAAGTTTGAATAATGAACCTACGCAATAATTTTCCTTTAATGGTACATGACTCTATGGCCTATACATTTAACAATCCAACATGGCGACAATCCGAAGTATTTAGACGATACTGAATATCTACGAATCTATTTAACAATCAAACTGCATATTTTAATGTTCATAGGGGCTATGAACTTAAGTTCACCTATAGGACTTTAAATAACCTGGTGATCACAAATCCAACATGGCGGTGACGCGAATTATAAATATTCACATGGACGTTTCTCGCAATTTAACCATCCGCGTGCAGTGAAACTTGGTACAGTAAATCTTTATCCGAATGTTAATCCACTGGCATCTAATTTATTTCAATTGTTTCCATAACCTCAAGATGGCAGCTGTGAAAATTATTAAATCTCCTTGTTTTTTCTTGTGTCCTAATTATGCGATTGAAGTCTGAATGCTACACGTACACAATAATCTGCATGTAACAGTACATAACTCTAGGACCTACATATATAAAATCCAACATGGCGACCATCCGAAATATTTAGTCGGTTCTCAATATCTACGAATCTACAGTATTATAGCAATCAAACTGAAATTGTGTATGTTGATAGAGGAAATTAACATAAGTAGGATATATGAAAATAGGCTGTATAGTTCTTCACGGAACTACTTGTTATATATAGAGAGATATACTGCACCGCTCAGTATTGACCGTGTTTTATTGCACATATTTTGGTTTTACTCGCTAACCGTTGGAGATATATGAAAAGTGATAAGGAACTTTCGGATAGAAAATTAAATGTTAAAGCTCATGTTTGCCATCAAAAGTTTGCTATTTCTTAGCGTTCTTTTTTTATTTGAAAAGGAAATATGAAATTTTGAAACTAAAGGGTGTAGTGACGTCACAAATGTCGCTTTTACTCGCTAACTGTTGGAGATACACGAAAAGTGATAGGGACCTTTCGGATAGGAAATTAAATTTCAAAGCTCTCACGTCCCATCAAAAGCTTGCTATTTCCTACCGTTCTCTTTTTATTTGATATGGAAATAGGAAATTTTGAAACCAAAGGGTCTAGTGACGTCACTAAAATGGTCGTCATTTTTTAATAGTGCAAAATTTCGAAATCAAGAGTATCCTATATGTAAACCTGCTAAATCAGCTACATCCATGCAAAATTTCATTTAAATCGGACCAGTGGTTCTTGCATTATTGAGTATCAGACAGAGAGACAGACACACACCATCTTATTTTTATATATTAGTATGATTTATGTATATATATATACTAGCAGTAGTACCCGGCTTCGCCCGGTGGAATGATGATAATATTTCAGTCTCCTTAACACTCAACGTCACTGATGAAGATGATACTGACGACAACTGCTATTGAACGGGTATAATAAACTTATACTCTAATAGAAATACATATTTTTAAATTACCGGCGAGGAAGACTGTGGTGTTGCCTAGTAGTATAATGGGCGTAACATCTAGGTCATTTGTCCTTTTGATGAGGATGATAATGAAGACGACTACTACTGAACGGGTATATGAACCTTACAAACTAATGCAAATACATATTTTTAAAATCACAGGCTAGGTAGACTCTGGTGTTGCTTAGTAGTATAATGGACGTAACATCTAGGTCATTTGCCCTTTTGATGAGGATGATAATGAAGACGACTACTACTGAACGGGTATATCAAACTTACAAACTAATGGAAATACACATTTTAAAATCACAGGCGATGAAGACTGTGGTGTTGCTTAGTAGTACTGTATAATGGACGTAACATCTAGGTCATTTGCCCTTTTGATGAAGATGATAATGAAAACTACTGTTGAATTGACACGACAAACTTACAAACTCAAACTACCGTGATAGAAAGAAATATTTCAAAATTCACAGGCGATGAAGACTTATTGTGTGTGGTGATTAGTGGTATAATGGGCGTAACATCTAGGTCATTTGCCCTTATGATAATAATAAGGTAATGAAAATGACTACTAAACGAGCATGGTGTAATTTTAAATCTGATATAGGCAATTCAGATTTCTACCTTCGATGTCTTCCAAAGTCAGAACGTTATTTTCTGGCTTAGGCCTATACTCGATGCGTGTAGTGAAAGAGCTTATCGAGTACTGCTCGGGTCCAAGCTGCACGAATCGCAGATGATGACGATATATGATGACAGACGTTGGGGGGGGGGGGGGGTCCCGGTCCTATTCACATTGACCGGTGAATCACTCATTCTTTCGTAACACTACAGTGGTTTGAGCAAAGACCCTGTATGAACATCAGCATTGTCAGCATACCAGGTAACACGGCGGGGTCTGGACATTCCTCTCATGTCAACTCGCGATGAATCAGCAAGCTATTCTCACACCTGGCCCCCTCCTCCCCCCTACACCCACCAGGGTCTCTCAACTTATGGGACGTGGGTTTGCGACCACGGGACCCCAGCTGAGTCCGGCATTGCTTCTGCTTACTGGTGCCGGGCTCCTTTCAGTTCTCTTACCTGTCAGCCTCCCTTGGTCAAACTCTTGTTCTCTTCCGACCCCGATGGTATCAGGGTATCCGAGGCCTAGCGACTCTTTCACTTTCCCGCCTTAATTGGCCCTTGTCTAATCATTCCTGATAGCCTCATTCTTCGAGGTGTCAGCCTTCTTTTTCTTTTCTTAATATCTCATGTCTTCTGCTCAAGACCCTCAAGGAGGAAGGGTGTGTGTAGCCCCACCACTTCTGGTGCACCCTCGATAGTGCTACATCCTCAAGGGTTCATGGCTGGTGAGTTCGGGAGCTGGCAACCCTGAGGGTTTCCAGAGCGGGTCCGGTTTTACCCCTTTTTTCCATTGCCTTTGGGACGGACCCTGTCCTCTTTCCGGGAATGGAGTGGTCTGTCCGCAATTTCAAGCAGACAATGTTACTCGCAGGGTACCGAAGGGTAAGTATACAAATGTTGGTTCTGAACGGTGAAACGGTGTAGATTTGTGCCAAAGGGCCTAAATGAAGGGAAAGGGGTGATCTGTCACAATTTCAAGTGGACAGGGTTACCCGCAGGGTTCGAAAGGGTAAGTATACAAATTTTGGTCCGGATCGGTGAAACGATATAGATTTTTGCCAAAGGGCTTAAATGCAGGAAATGGGGTGGTCTGTCCGCAATTTCAAGCAAACAGTGTTACTCGCAGGGTACCAAAGGGTAAGTATACACATTTTGGTTCTGATCGGTGAAGCGGTGTAGATTTGGGTCAAAGGGCCTAAATGCAGAGAATGGGGTGGTCTGTCCGAAATTTCAAGCAAACAGTGTTACTCGCAGGGTACCAAAGGGTAAGTATACACATTTTGGTTCTGATCGGTGAAGCGGTGTAGATTTGGGTCAAAGGGCCTAAATGCAGAGAATGGGGTGGTCTGTCCGAAATTTCAAGTGGGCAGGGTTACCCGCAGGGTTGCAAAGGGTAAGTATACACATTTTGGTTCGGATCGGTCAAACGGTGTAGATGTTTGCCAAAGGGCCTAAATGCAGGAAATGGGGTAGTCTGTCCGAAATTTTAAGTGGACAGTGTTATTCACAGGGTTACATAGGGTAAGTATACAAATTTTTGTTGAGATCGGTGAAACGGTGTAGATTTGGGCCAAAGGGCCTAAATGCAGGGAATGGGGTGGTCTGTCGGAAATTTCAAGTGGACAGGGTTACCCGCAGGGTTCCGAAGGGTAAGTATACAAATTTTGGTTCAGATCGGTGAAACGGTGTGGATTTGTATACATAACAGACAGACAGACAGACAGACAGACAGACAGACAGACAAACATTGAGCTTTATATATATAGATATATATGTATATATAAGTGTATATATATACATATATCACTTTCTTGTGGACACGATAACTACCGCAATTTTGCACCAATCAATTTGAATTTATTACATAATATGTATCCCTATAAAATCTCGGTCGAGTTCGTTAATGGGCACAATCGGTCGACGGGGGTGAAAATGGGGGTATTTTATCGAAAAAGTGAAATATCGCTATAACACTCTTATTATTTGAAATATCGAATCCATTCAAAGTTCATACTATGTGTCGAATAAGGCCCAAACATTCATGTTTGAAGAGTTTTTTGATAACACCAACCATTGACCAAAGGGGTGGGAAAAAGTGGGTTTTTCGGGAAACATTTATCATATCTCTCTTAATAGGCACAATATAAAAACCGTACAAAATGGACAATATTCCCCTAATAATTACCTAAATCTTTTGTCTGAAACAATTTTTGATATGACCCACCATTACGCCAAGGGATGAGCAAAATGATATTTTCAGAATTAGAAGAAAATGCCAAGTGCCATCAGGGGTTGCCATGACAACACTACTAAATTGATGAGGGATGAGCCATCAGACGAAGCCATGACAACGCACTTGCACGCGATCACATTCAGTTTTCTATCTGACTAAGTGAGAAGCGGCCTCGGTGACGTAGGCCTAACTGGTAGTATGCTGAACTTCTATGCCCAAGTTCGCGGGTTCAAAGCCGAAGTCGTCGGATTTTCTAAGAGCTCTAAAAATCCCTCAGTATGCTTTCCTTTGGAGGGGAAGATCCAACGTTCGTTGCGAGTTGCTGGTTGCGGTGGCATCTCGTAGCCAAGTTCAGAGATGGGTGTCGTTGACGGTAGTATCTGGTAGCACATTAGGAACTACTGCTTGAAATTGACCGTCTGCAGTCCTTACCTGAATTACAGACTAATACAGCCATCACAATTCACACTGTTTATCAGACAGATTCTACACACCCAAAGTACACGGGGTTACATGACCGCGTTGTCGCAGTCCCTAAACTGAGGAACCAACCAAAATCTCTGCGGGAGATATAATTTTGCGTGAAGAAGTAACAGGCCGTTACATAGTTACACATCAGTGTCGAAACCTTGCATAAGGACAGTGTGACCACAAGTATAAAAATGTACCCCAAATGACAAGCAGGTTACCGTCCCCATAAGACAATAAAATGTTTAAAATATGCATAAAATGACGAAAAACAAAGTTAATTAATCTCCAATTATAAAATACTTTCTCGCAATAAATGAGGTCTGATCCTTCTACGAAAACGTGCATATTTTGCCTATTTTCGCCTATCCCCAAGTTTGCCCGATGAGTCTACCTCCGCCTTCCGGCGAGAGGACTTTTTTTAATGCTGATCCTTCTTTTGTATGCCTCAGTAACCAATCCATTAGTCTGGATCTATTCACCAAGATATTTCTTTCTTTCCTTCTTTCCTTCTTTCCTTCGTTCCTTCCTTTCTTCGTTCCTTCCTTCGTTATTTCTTCCTTTGTTCCTTTCTACCTTCCTTCGTTCCTTCCTTCTTTTGTATGCCTCTTTAACCAGTCCATTAGACTGGATCCATTCACCAAGATATTACACTTATACGATCTCTTGATCTTCCCATATTTTATTGCCAGATACTTTTCATTATCATGTATGTACTACCCTACCAGGGAATGGTTACCGCTAGCTGTGGAGGGCAGCTGTTGTGTATACATTACGTCATCTCGCCTCGGTATGGCTGCAGTGAGCGGTTCCGGAGCAAGAGGGGAACGCATGTACAGTCGTACAATGAGAACACACCGCACAGCGCACGACCCAGCATGAATCATGCACACAAATGACACGCGATGAGGTTTCGCTGGCGACAACTGCACGTCCATTGCAGGCGTGTGGCCGGGCGGAGCGCATTAGTTCCGATTTCCGCCACAGGAAACAATTCGCTGGTAGGGTAGTATTGAAGTGTATTTTCTCTTCTTCTGTCGATTTTGGCCTACTGTGGACCGCGTTGAGCAATCGACCGAACTCTTCTTCTCCTGCCAGAATGTCTTCATGCGTTCGTTGAGTCTCCTCCTTCTCTCTTCAGACAAGGTGACCTTGGTTTTATCATTTTAAATGATCTTGTCGACTTCGTCGTTACGCTGAGGTCTGGCGTTACGTTACGGGGACGGGACGAAATGTACCAAGAATGCACTGAGGTCATAGTACCGCTTGAGCTACCTCCTTTCCCCGCACGCTCCAGTGAGCGTGTCGTCATCCAGCCAGCTACTTTGACCTTGGTTATTACTTGCTTTTTTATTTATTTTTAATTTTTTTCAAATGTTTTTTTTTTCTTTCTAATGGACTTTGAGTTCATGCAGCATTTGTAGCGTTTAAAATTATACAAAGTCTAGTCTTTCAGACTGACTATCAGTGTTTTTTGAGCTAGGTTTTTCCTGAAACTCTTAAAATTTATCAACCTTCGTTTGAAACAGTGATTTGTTGAGAATATCTTCTTGAGTGAAGCCAACTTCTTTGAGATCTGTTCGTGTTTCCTCAGCCCATTTTGTGGTTAATTTAAGTTGCTAATGTGAGTGAATATACTTTTGGTTAACCTACTGTTGCTCATTCGTGTGAGGTGGCCATAAAATGTAATCCTTCTCTTACGCATCGTGTCCGTAAGTTTCTCCGCCTTGTTGTACAAGTCACTATTCCTCTGTCTCCTCCATAAGCCATCTGCTCTCTGTACTCGCCCCAATATTTTCCTTAAGATTCTTCGTTCTTTTTTCTAACTCCGCTGTTTCTCGTTTTTTGTTTAAAATAAGGCATCCAGAACTATAATCACCTCAACATAATGTCGTAACTTTGCTCTGAAGCGTTTTTCATACCATTTTCGATCAAAGTAACCTAGATGTAATGTGTGCTATTGATAACTTATCGCAGATCTTGTATTGAAAATTCAAAATACACTTAATTCCATGTTTATTTACACACTATGACATGTTTCGAGGTTTGTTATTTTGTTTGAAAATATTCCCCTTTAAAGAAAATAATTACCCTCGAAACATGTTCTTGTGTATAAATAAACACAAAAGTATTGACTAGACGGAATTAAGTGTATTTTCAATTTTCAAATTAACATTCGTCAATACGGAAGAAATGTAACCAGTGATGGACGAAGCAAAGAGGATTCAAAAATGAGATTGGCTCAGGCAAGGAAAGCATTCTACAAAAAAAAAGGAATCTGTTGACATCGAATATAGATTTAGGTATTAGGAAGTCATTTTTGAAAGCCATTGTCTGGAGCGTGGCGCTCTATGGAAGTGAAACTTGGACTATTGGTGCAGTAGAAAAGAGGAGAATTCAAGCGTTTGAAATGTGGTGTTACAGGAGAATGATGAAGATCAGATGGGTAGATAGGGTTACAAACGAAGAGGTATAGTGGGAGAGGAGAGATGTTTCTGGCGACTGCTAATGAAGAGAAAAGATAGGTTGGTAGGACACCCGGGAATAGTTATGGAAGGAAGGGTCGAGGACAAGAACTGTAGGGGTAGACCAAGGTTGGAATATATTAAACAGATTGCCTTGGATGCAGGGTGTGGTAGCTAGGTAGAGATGAAACGATTAGCTAAGGACAGGGGAATGGAAAGCTGCATCAAACCAGTCAAAAGACTGAAGACTCAAACAACAACAACAAAAATACGGACCAATCATGAACAATGTTAACATTGTTATCAAGCCCAAATATATTGTTGTGTCAGATTACTGTGTAACGTAAGTCCCTTTACAAATGCTGCATTATCAGGAGTGTTTGGATGCCTACTGTTATTGTCATGTCCCTGTAATTGTGGCTGTTGTGCGCATGCTTGAAGCAAAGCAATATTTCCTGTTCCAATCTTTAGCTAGCGAGCTCCCGTCAGCATTGTTGTTGTGTGATAATAACCTCTCTGTCAAGCCTGACCTGGAACACAATAGTTTTAGTTCACGCCAACACAAGCAATATTGACGTGTGTAGCAGTGCTGGTTGGTTGGTGGCCTACGCCACAGGGGTTATCGTTTATTTCATCATACAACACAAGTCAATATCAATCGAAATTTAATGTTTTTTCAGTTGGTCAACACTATTGTATCCAATTGTAATGGATGGTTCACTAATCCTGATAAAAATTTACATGATATTAAAAAATGCATTATTAAATGCATTAATGTATTTATTAATGTCATGTAAATAAATGGGGGTCTCGTGTTCGCCAAGCCACGTTCAACTATAGAGAGCCCCTTAGGGGAGAATATCTGGTGAACTGCGCTCCTTATAAACAAGTGTTCCATTCCTTCCATCCTTCGTTCCTTCCTTCGTTCGTTCCTTTCTTCCTCCGTTGCTTCCTTCGTTCTTTACTTTCTTAGTTCATTCCATTCTTCCTTCGTTCCTTTCTTCCTTCGTTGCTTCCTTCCTTCGTTCTTTCCTTCCTTCGTCCGTTTCTTTCTTACTACGTTCCTTTCTCCCTTAGTTCGTTCCTTCGTTCTTTCTTCCCTCGCTTCTTTCTTCCTTCGTTCCTTCCATCCCTCGTCCTTTCCTTCCTTCGTTCGTTCCTTTCTTCCTTCGTTCCTTCCATCCCTCGTTTTTTCCTTCCTTCGTTCGTTCCTGTCTTCCTTTGTTCCTTAGTTGCTTCCATCCCCCGTTCTTTCCTTCCTTCGTTCGTTCGTTCCTTTCTTCCTTCGTTCCTTCCTTCCTTCATTCCTTCGTTCCTTCCTTCGTTCGTTCCTTCCTTCGTTCTTTCCTTCCTTCCTTCCTTCGTTTGTTCCTTTCTTCGACCGTTCCTTTATTCCTTCGTTCCTTCCTTCGTTCTTTCCTTCCTACATTCGTTCCTTTCTTCCTTCCTTCGTCCGTTCCTTTCCTCCTTCGTTCGTTCGTTCCTTCGTTCTTTCTTTCCTTCGTTCATTCTTTCTTTCTTTCTTTCTTTCTTTCTTTCCTTCCTTCGTTCCTTCCTTCCCTCGTTTCTTCCTTCCTTCGTTCGTCCCTTTCCTCCTTCGTTCCTTTCTTCGTTATTTTTTTCCTTCGTTCCTTTCTTCCTTCCTTCGTTCGTTCCTTTCTTCCCTCGTTTCTTTCTTCCTTAGTTCCTTCCATCCCCCGTTCCTTTCATCCTTCCTTCGTTCGTTCCTTTCTTCCTTCGTTCGTTCTCTTCTTCCTTCCTCCTACCTTGCCCCCCTTTCTTCCTTCCTTTATTCCTCCCTTCCTTCCTCCCTTCCTACCTACCTTCCCCTTCTTTCTCCACTCCTTCCCTTCCCCTTCTTTCTATCATTTCTTCCTCCCTCCGTTCTTTCTTTCTTTCTTTCTTTTTTCCTTCCTTCCCTTATTCCTTCCTTCTGCTTTGAATTTTTACTTTCTTCGATTCTTTAATTTTTTTTTCAGTCTCCTTAGTTCCTTCCCTCATTTCCTCCATATTTCCCTCCTTCTTCCTCTCTCTTCTTTCTTCCATCCTTCCTTACCTCCTTCTATTTATCCTTTCTTCTTTCCCCCCTTCCTTCCTCATTCCTTCTTTCTTCCTTCATTCCCTTCTTCCTTTATATCTTCCTTCATTAATTGTATCTTTCTTCTCCTTCTTCTTTGTGTCCTACCCTCCCTCCTTCCTTTTCTCTCACTTTCCATTGTCCCTTCTTCATTTCTCCTTCTTTACCTCTCTTCTTCCAACTATCCTCCCCTTGTTCATTCGTTCCCTTCTTAGAGGTTATAAAATATTCTGTACCATGCTTATTCGACCCGCACTCGTAAGCATGACCAAGACGAATCTTCTAGCGACACTGCGAATATAATAATGTTTTATGCTTGGAATTTGCTCTATCTGAATATTTCACTCTGTGCCGATGATATAGTAACTTCTACTGTGACAGTTTATACTCCTGAACCAACATTGCGCTCAACGACCTTCCCTGGCGTCGTGCCAGAGACATCTAGACAGCCCAGTGCCGCTCTACAGGTTACCCCTGTAATGCAGGCAGCCAAGCCAACTTACTTCCGTAGCGAGATGCATATTCAACACATTCTCTGTTCGTCGCGTCTGAGTGGGATGAATGATGTTCATAAACGCATATTAATATTGTTTACTCTCTCACGAGGTAGTAAATAATTTAGTTTATAACAACCACGCTGCGTAGCATTGCGCGTTAATTCGAGTCTTGGGGAGCTGTAGTAATTCCGGAGATCAAAGTTTCTAATCCCAATTCCAGCAATATTACTCACGTTCTCTCCACTAGCTTCTGTCAAATTTGGCGAGAAAGGCTTATTTTAAGTACCAAGGCTCCTATCTCAATCATAAACCCATTTTAAATATATTTTTGTCGTGTAGCCTCCTGAGAGGCCGAGTGCAGGTCTTTCTAATCGACACCCGTGGGCGACCTGCGCGTCGGGATGAGAGATGGAATGGATGAAGACGAATGCAACTGGGCAAGGATGTGGAAGGAAGCGGCCGTGGCCTGTCAGAAGGTACTGTCCCAGCATTTGCCTGGAGTTGAAAATGGGGAAACCACGGAAAACCATTTCAAGGACAGCCGACGGTGGGGCTCGAACCCACGCGTCTACCGAGTCAGCAGAGAGCTTGGCCCCATGACCTAACGCTGCGCTTTAGCCCGCGTTGCCACTACTGTCGGTACCCATTTATTAACATTCACGCACACTGTTACTGTCGTAAATAACACAGGTTATCAAAAAACTGCAACACACAATATTCTAATACACGGGGTTGGTGACAAATATCTCTTAAAGCCCTGCATAATCTACAACATCAACAAAATACTCACTTCAAGATAATAATTAATGCTGCTTGCCATCCACTACGTAGAGTAGTGGTTAGCATTCTAGGTCTGGTTTCGATCTCCAGCTCTGCCAATCAAGTTTAATTTACGCATGAGGAATGAAATGAGCTCAATTTTCTCTTCAAACTTTCTAGAAGTGGTTATTCGTGTTTTTCCATTTCTACTCCAAGCAAACCACGGTAGCCTTTTACCCAAATATTAGTCTCAATTATAAATAGACACTCCGGTAAATACATATATAAATAAATAAATAAATAAATGTGCAAATAAATATAATTATGAATAAATTAATTTATAAATAAATAAACAAATAAATCTATGAATAATTGAACAAATATATAAATAAATGAATAAATGATTAAATAAACAATTAAATTAATGAATGAATAAATAAATAATTAATATAGAAATAATTATAGCCTATACAGTATATCTTAAGGTGCACTCTTTCAGTACTCAAACGAATTCATCCAGAGAGCAACTTGTTTACTTATCTTAAGATCAGGTAATTTAGATTTCGGGACTAAAAATGATTCAGATGATGTTTTATTTTAGGGGCTAGGACATCGTGGTCAATTATTCCCGTGTTCTTGGGTGTGTAATATATAGTATTTGTATGTTGACCTGTGTTATTGTGGTGTCTGTATAAGTGTATGTGTGTGTATTTGTAATTCAGGTGAGGATTTGGAAGATGTCCGTGGCCTTAAGTTAGGAATCATCCCGGCATTTGCCTGGAGTAGAAATGGGAACTCACGGAAAACCACTTCCATAATGGCTGATATGTGAATCGAGCCCGGACTTCACGGGCGATAGTCAAAAGCTGGCATTATTTATAGAGCTGAGCAAAGAAAAATCATGAAGGATTCAAATTGTGCCAGGGACTGTATTGTGTCCCCTGTGACGTATCGATCATTGAACGGCAAAGCGGGGAGCAGAGAGAAATGAGGATCAGAAGAGTATCGCCAGGCACAGCACGAACTGGCAGTTAACCTGGTCGAGTTCCCCAGAGCCTCAATCCACATTACCATAACTAAGTACCTCTACGTTCATTCCCTACAATAATTACATTAAAATAAGTTATCTCCGTGTACCTTTCGTGACGTCATTAGTTGCATTCCACGCGGTTTGTGAAATGTACAAACATTGGGAGCATTCAGTCAGTGAAAATGCTAAATAATAATAATAATAATAATATAGTATAGTTTTCTTATTTAATATAATTTAATCTCTAGGTAAAACCTTTAACAAATAACATGTAGTTCCGTGAAGAACTATACAGCCTATTTTCATATATCCCACTTGTGTTAATTGCTTCTATCAACATACTGTACAAAATTTCAGTTTGATTGCTGTAATAGATTCGTAGATATTGAGAACCGTCTAAATAATTCGGATGATCGCCATGTTGGATTTTTATATATGTAGGCCAAAGAGAAATGTACTATTACATGAAGATTATTTCGTAGGTATGTTATTCAAGCTTCAATTACATGATTAGGACACATGAAAGAAGGATAAGATTTAAAAAATTTTGCACAGCTGCCATCTTGTGGTTTTGAAAACAATTGAAATAAATTAGATGTCGGTGGATTAAAATTTGTGAAAGCATTTAATATACCTATTTTATTTGCGCTCGGTTGGTTAAATAACGAGAAACGTCCATTTAAATATATTCAAATTTCGTGTCTCCGCCATGTTTGATTTGTGCTCACCAGGTTATTGAATGTCGCATAGGTGAACTTAATTTTATAACCTTTACCAACTTACAAAATTTCAGTTTGATTGCTGTCATCGATTAGTAGATATTGAGAACCGTCTAAATATTTCAGCTGTTCATCATGTTGGACTTTTATATATGTAAGCCATAAAGTTATGTATTATTAGATGACGGCTATTCCGTAGGTTCGTAATTCAAACGTTAACTTCGATAGCATGATTAGGACTCAAGAAATAAAAGCTTTATATAAAAATTTCACAGAGCCACCATCTTAAGTTTATGTAAACTGTGCCGTTACTACTTTTACGATTGTACGAGATAACTGAAATTAGTTAAAAAGATGCCATCTACCGGTTAAATTACGAAGTTTTCTTATTCGTCACATTTACTCATTGATTACAAAATGCACCCGCTCCGTAGTCCGAGAGATTATGATTTTAGGAACGCTGGCGGAGACCAATAATGTAGTTTTTTTTATTATTACGAGAAGAAATATAGAGAGACGTGAACCATGATGACTGAATGTAAATTATATCTTTTGATATGTTTCGAAACGTAGTTTGAAATTTTTCGTGATGTAATTGAACCGTTCTCGGTTGTGTCGCTCTATTCGTCGTGTACACTTGGAAGGAGATCAACTTTAGCATGTAGCCTATAGGTATTCGAAGCTGTCGTCTATGAACATCGGAACGTCTCCAGAATCGTTAACTTTGATCTCATTAATAGTTGTTTAATAAGTATCATCATGCATGAAAATACAAGAAGAAGTATTAGTTACTAAGACACGACCTCTATTGTCAGCGTTAACGTGTCCCTTGCTATAATGTAGAAACTAGGTTGGAGTTCGTTCAATTTATTTCTGAGGTTAACCTTGCAACTTATTTATATCCTTGGCTGTTTATAATATATACATACGTAGTTAGGGATCGCGTTGATTGTTTTAAAGGGGTTAAATGTCTTAAGAGTTCTTGTTTTTGGTTTTCTGTATTTGATGTATTTCGTGTTGTTTTTTTATCCTCGCGTGTGTTTACGTTTCGTTATGCTCGATAATGAAATGTTAAGAGAGAATACCTAGTGACTTCGGGCGTTACCCTGGGGAGTTGGTTTTATTGTAGATGGATCTATGGATGGATGGATCGGTGTTATGTTGTTGTGTTTAGGGTGAATGATTTAGGACTACGTATTCCTCCTTGAAATTCAATTATAAGCTCGAGTTCTTCTTTTTTAATGCGGGTGGTTAAAAGTTATTTGATTACCGAGGGTCTTGACTGGGCAGTTGGTCAGTGTAAATGTTTTCTTGAGTTTTGTTTTGATCCAGTCAAGAAACAGCGAGTGACCTTGCTGCGTTATTAATTGAGATGTATCGATATGTCTTTCATCGGATAATGTGTTGTATGGATTTCATGTTTTCCGGAGACTGGTCTCTAGCTGCATTTCATCCCTTGTTAGAATATTGAATCTCGTGCTTTCGTTCAAAAAGAAGTTTTATTCAAGAAATTGATGAAGTCATTTAGTTCCTTGTTTATCTTTTGGGTCGATTCTTGTATTCTTGTCATTTTCGTGTTTAACGCTGAACTGATGTATATTTCTTTTAAGGGTTTGGTATGTCACTTCATGTCATGCTTTATGTGATGTTCGGATTGTTTTTATTGTAGTGTTCTTTGTGAAGTTTGTTATTTTTGAGTCGTTTCTTGGTTTAGTGGGTTGTTGTTTATGAAGTGACATACGTTGTTTTAAGGGTGTTTGGTTGGACAGTTCATGGGACATATGACATCATACGTTTCTTAGAATATTTCTTCTAACTACTGGCCTGTGGTAGGACGAAGGTATTATTTTAATTATTGTTAATTTATTATTATACTTAACTGTCCCTTT
This sequence comes from Meconema thalassinum, assembly GCA_946902985.2. NCBI lineage: Eukaryota > Metazoa > Arthropoda > Insecta > Orthoptera > Tettigoniidae > Meconema > Meconema thalassinum. The sequence continues at coordinate 102,093,746 of OX336397.1, read as the reverse complement.
TCTTTAAATTGAGTTGATTACCGAACGATCTCCAACCCTCTACGATGTCAGTGCATTAGGTCATCTCTACTTTGGTATCTTCTCCTTTTATATTCTTTTATTGTTTTTATACTGGTGTTCATATTTTGATAATTTGTATTTTTATTGATGCACCTAAATCATCTCCATACTCCATTTTCATGTGTTCCTCATTCCTCCTTTTATATTCCTGTTATTGTTCTTACACATTAAATTCATCTTTTGGTTTTCGATCTTTTACATGGAACGTGTTTTCATTTCATGGTTGACCTCCATCTAGTTCATAATGCGAGTACTCTCGACACGAGTTAATGGTTCACGTGTCCCTCTGAGTGGCAGTCCCCATCCTGCGCACATGTGGGAGCTTTCCTCCGTTTTCAGAGGCTGTCTCAACACCGCCTGTGTGCGTGGTAGGTGGTGGATCTCATACACCTGGCACCACATGAACAATTGAACTAAATTAGATGTCAGTTAATTGAAATATGTATATCCGTGTGCTGTACCAAGTTTCACTGCGCTCGGATCGTTAAATCATGAGAAAAGCTTATTTAAATGTTTCAACTTCGCTTGACCGCCATGTTCGTTTTCTACTTAACAGGTTTTTAAAAGTCACATAACTAAACGTCAAATCATACCTTTAATTATTGTACAAAATTTCAGGGTGTTATCGATAATAGTTTCAGAGATATAGAATGCCGGTGAAATATTTCACACAGCCGCCTTGTTGGATTGGTGGAACGTAATAAAATTTGAAGTTCATGATCGAGTATGGGCGAATTAGTACTATGGCCTCACCGAGTTTCATTGAAGTCGCTCAATCCGTTTAGATTTTATTAGGGACACACACACACGAACAAAAGGTGATCTCATAAGCCTATATTTTCATGAATGAAAATAGGCTAAAAATTAGATAAATATACAATTAAAAATATCGTTTGAAAGTGTGTAAGTAACTAGTGAACTTGTTGGTATATTTAAAATAAAAATAATAATAATAATAATAGTACTAATAATAATAATAATAATAATAACTCTAACAATGAACAAGAAAGGTCTAATGGAAAAACTAGAGGCGAAAGAAAGGAAGATTTTGAGGAAAATCCTTGGTCCTATCGAAGAAAACAGCGAGTACAGAAGGCGTCACAACCACGAATTATACAAGCACGTGGAGAAGATCAGTGACACGATTCGAAAAAGAAGGATTGCCTTTTATAGCCACGTGACACGAATGAGCCCATGCAGGATATCAAAACGGATATTGACGTACTTTCAGGATAAGGAAACCAAAGGGGCATGGTTCACGGAAGTTGAGAAAGATCTACGTGAAATGGAAATTTCCCTAAAGATATCAAGGAGCGTGTTCCACTTCAGGAAAAACTACGTACGCACAAAGGTTTCCAGGAAAAGCCGAAGCTGAAGACAGGGAAGGTGTGGTCCCAAGAGAGAAAGGAACAACACCGGAGACGAATGCGGGAACACTGGGCGGTAGTTAAAGCTCGGAAGAAGAGACAGTTGAACTGACGTGGTCCCTAGTTGGCCGAATCGAAGAAATAATAATAATAATAATAATGATAATAATGAAACGTTGTATGCATCGGAAACCTTAATCATTGGTGGCGGATCTTTAACCAAAGACACAGAGAAACAAGAAAGGAACATTTTACGAAAAACATTTTGCCCAGTTTGTATAGAGGGGATAAGCAGGAAGAAATCATCACAGGAAATATATTGTCATTCTGAAAAAATCTCTCGCACTTTTCTGAAAAGACGATTGCAATTTTATGGACACATTATTACAATGAACAATAACAGTCTAACCAAAAGAATTCTCAACCTGGCATTTTCATTAAAAACCAAGAACACTGGCTTTGTGAAATTGAAACAGATCTCCAGGAAATCAACATCTCAGAAGACATTGTACGGGACAGATGTCAATTCAGAACCAAAATCGACAATCACAAATTTGGAGACAAACCCAACCCCAGAGCAGCTATAACTTGGACAGAGGAACGAACGAAGAAGCTCAGTGAGAGGATGAGGAGATTTTGGGAGGAAAAGAAGGCCAACACATCAACTAAGCAGGTTCAATCGAGTAAGGCATAACGATGTAAAAAAAGAATTACGAGCCTTACAGTAGTCGCATATGATGAGTAACATGTGACCTGTTATCCTACTATGTCTCTGCCGGGAGTGCAAATCCTTTGTCATTGAAATAACTACTTCTAAAACTTCTGTGCCAAATCCTTTCGGCAAATATGATATAATTAATATTTTCACACCAAAGAACGACAATTTGAAGATAATTTATTGTAGGAATATCTTAAATGGTGCCTCCAAACCTTGAAGTAAACCGTATGCGATATACATTCCACATCCTACTATGTGTCTGCCGGGAGCGCAAATCCATTGTTAACAGTGAACCTGTTGGTCATTGAAATAACTACTTGTAAAACGCCCGTGCCAAATCCTTTCAGCAAATATGATATAATGAATATTTTCAAACCAAAGAACGACAACTTAAAGATGATTTATTGTACGAATATCTTAAGTGTGTCCTCCAAACCTTGAAGTAAACCGTATGCGATATACGTTCCACATAGTGCTGTATTTTGGCCGACAGTACCGCGAATGCTTACATTAAATTTAATAATAATACAGCAAAAGTATGAAAATTTAATAAATCATAATTGTTTTGAGCAAATATGATATAACGAATATTTTCACACCAAAGAACGACAATTTGAAGTTGATTTATTGTAGGGATATCTTTAATGGGGCCTCCAAACCTTGAAGTAAACCGTATGCGATATACATTCCACATAGCCAAATGGCCGACAGTACGTCGTTGTACCAATCTCCGCCACCGCACGTGCTCATTGTTTCTGTCCCATTTCCGTCCCTTTCCCAAAATCACCCCCACAAAAAATATCCAGCAACCGAGTGGAAAGATGGTACACATCAATCAAGCATACGGATCAGAGGGCAGAGAGTCTCTTTTCTCCAACCTGCGAGAATTTGGGCTCGATGAAAAGACCCTAATACTAGTCCAGGCCACTTTGCAGGACACCACTTCTAAGGTAAAGTTGAGAGGTGAACTTTCTGGGAGTTCCCCATCAAGACAGGGGACAGACAGGGGATAGACTCTCTTGCATCCCCTTCAACTGCATCCTGAAGAGGCTGGGCTAACACTTGGGTATAAGAAAGGCAACCTTAATGTATGATGTCTAGCCTTTACCGACGATCTCACCATACTAACCAACAGTATAGAGGAGACTACTCACCACCTACAGACCCTTCATAATGTAGCTGTTAGGACTGGCTTGTAGATCAATATCAAGAAGAATGAATTCAACACTAACATCAACCAAGCCCCCTCAACAATACTAGAAGACACCAATATCAGAAAAGTCCCGACGGTTAAGTATCTAGGAGAGTGGATGTCAGGGTGTGGACCTAGCCAAAGAAAACAGGCGCACCAAGTTTGAGAGGGCCTACCATTCTTGCAGAAGCATTTGCAACAACAAAACTGATACGTCAAACTTTGTTCTAGCCTTAGTGGTTCGCGAGATATCAGCAAAAATGTAAAAAAAAAGTTTTTTAACCCAAAAACCGTTTCCAATAATCCACCGATTAAAAAAAATTAACACACCATCAGATAAAGCGGAAAAATTACCATTCAAACGACCCCTCACTCAACCCTAGTCATTCCCCACCTAAGCCTTTTCCACCATAGCCATACGTATTCAAGCACGCATGCGACTTGAAGTAGGATCGGCAAGAGCCTTAATTTCAGACACTACAATTCAGTAGTAAAACCATTTGTTCACTACGCCTCTGCGTGCCTTGTGATGTCCAGGAAAGGCCCTCGAACTCAAGGAGAGGAAGATCCTGCGGATAATACTGGGACCTGAACGAGAAATGGGAGGCACCTATAATGATGAACTCTATGCACATCAGGAAGACATCGTCAAGAGTATGAGGAAAAGACGCCTGACCTTCTATGGGCACTTAACTCTTTATATATTAGTGGCCTATATATTAACCACCTGCTACAAGGTCAATTTAAATGGTCAAATATGCAGATTGTTGAATCTTTCAGCAATATTTATATTTGAAGTGTAAATATTTATAAAAAAAAACAAATATTATCTCTTTATCTCCTTGACTAAAGGTGATTCATGAAATAAAATAGAAAGAAGCAAAATTAAAAAGTAAAAAATATGATATTAAACATTAGAATTTAAAATGAATATGCTTCTAAAAATTAAAAATAAATTAGCTTATAAAAATAATAGTTATAAAAATAAAATTATGAAAATAAATGTTAACAATAAAATGATAATGAAAACAAAAATTAAAATTAACAATATTTTCAATTACAATATTCTAAAATAATTTAAATTAAATTAATATAAATACCAATAAACCAATTCTGCCCTATAAAGGGTTAACCTGCATGAGTCATACAAAGAAAAAAGTTCTGTTTCCCCCATTTTACAAACATTTTTCATACATCATAAAAAAGAGGACAACACGCTGAAAACGACCGTCTAAATCCAACCACTCCTCCCCAAAATTACACCAAAATGTGAGAAAACATGGTTTTACCCCAAAATATGTTTCCCTCATGCTCAACACATTCATAATCTTAAAGAGGACAATGCACCGAAAACAATAAAACCTCAAACATCGTTCTAGCACCATCCCATCCCAAAATATCATCAAAAATGTGAAAAACAAAAACATGGTTTTAACCCAAAATCCATTTCACACTTTTTCAATACATTCATCGACTTAAAGAGGACAATGCAACCAAAAATACCAGTAGTTCCGTGACGAACTAAAGAGCCTACTTTTCTTAAAATTATAGAGACCATATAACAACAGTTGGCAACTCTGTTGGTCATTGAAATAACTACTTGTAAAACTCCAGAGCTAAAACCTTTTAGTAATTATGATATAATGAATATATTCACACCAAAGAACGACAACTTGAAGATGATTTTTTGTAGGAATATCTTTAATGCGGCCTCCAAACCTTGAAGTAAACCGTATGCGATATGCATTCCATATAGTGCTATATTTTGGTCGACAGTACCTCGAATGCTTACATTAAAAACGAATACAGCAAAAGTATGAAGATTTAATAAATTATAATTGTTTTCAGCAAATATGATATAATGAATATGTACACACCAAAGAACGACAATTTGAAGATGATTTATTGTAGGAATATCTTTAATGGGGCCTCCAAACCTTGAAGTAAACCGTATGATATATACATTCCATATAGTGCTATATTTTGGTCGACAGTACCTCGAATGCTTACATTAAAAAAGAATACAGAAAAAGTATGAAGATTTAATAAATTATAATTGTTTTCAGCATATATGATGTAATGAATATTTTCACACCAAAAAACGACAATTTGAAGATGATTTATTGTAGGAATATCTTTAATGGGACGTCCAAACCTTGAAGTAAACCGTATGCGATATACATTCCACATAGCCACATGGTCGACAGAACGGTGTTGTACCAATCTCCGCCACCGCGCGCGCTTATTGTTTCCGTCCCATTTCCGTCCCTTTTCCAAAATCACCGCCACAAAAAAGATACAGCAACCTAGCGGAAAGATGTTACATATCAATAATTCCTTCACTCGACCGAACGCCTGTCTCAACCTTCTCCAACATTTAGGAAAAATAATGGAACAGCCTGCTCTAGATGGAACAGTCCGACAGGTTGGATGTTACCTGCTGATAGCCTCGCCCCAGGACATGAGGAAACTTGGTCAATATGGAAGACGCTTAAGGGGTTGCGCTCAGGAATTGGCAGATCTAACAGCAACCTGAAGAAGTGCGGATTTGTGTGTGCAAATTCGGTGAAGAGCAGACCATGGACCATCTACTCATCTGCAAGCTGTGCCCTACAACCTGCTCTCTTGAGGACTTGATGGCCTGTGAACCGGATGGATACTGGGTACATTGCATTTGAATTTTGTGTGATTGTGTAGAGAAGGGGTTCCCAAACTGGGGGGCGCGCCCCCCTAGGGGGCTGTGGGGTTTTATCAGAGGGGGCGTGAAGTGATTTCCATTTTTATTTAAACTCGAACATTACAATCGTTCAAAAGCAATGGTAATTGCCGACTGTCGGCACAAACCTGTGCAGAGTCACGAGGTTGGAGGTGAAATAAGGAATTTGCTGAGTTATAATAATAATAATAATATCGTATGGCCTCGTCGGCCGGGTGCATGCTTTGTTATTTGACACCCATAGGGTAGCTTGCATGTCAAATTTCGTTGTTCCTTGAAGCACTATGAAAGTCAAGGAGGTTAGATATCTAAGCTCCTTGAACACTATAGCGCTTTCTAGTAGAGAAATGAGGAACTTTGTGTTGGCGGAAACTTCCGAGATTAATTTTGCCATTATGAACACGGCCTACTGAATTCAAATGGTTTATTTGACATGCCAACATCGTATGGCATGGTGTCGTCATTTTTGCCGCCGTTCAAAAAATCACTTAGCACGGCCAGGAGCGAACCTGCAAGCTTTGGGTTAGTAGACCGACACGTTGACCACCCACCCACCGTGGCAAGCTGTATTTGCTGAGTTGAAAGGAGCAAAATCAAGCCTGAGAACAGTTGCACGAACAAGACCACTCAAAGTGCGTTTAATTGCACACTTTGTGGACCTTCTTGCGTGAAAGTTAACTATGACCATACGCGACATGTTTCATTTCATCAACGATGTAGTAGTTGCTTTCATTTTCCAGTATTATTGTTACATACAGTCGCCTCCGTAGCGTAGCGGTCAGCATGGTTAGCTGCCGCCCCGGAGGCCCTGGGTTCGATTCCCGGCTATGCCACGAAATTTGAAAAGTGATCTGAGGACTGGAACGGGGTCTACTCAGCCTCGGGTGCTCCAAATGAGTAGAGGGGGTTCGATTCCCACCTCAGCCATCATCGAAGTGGTTTTCCGTGGTTTCCCACTTCGTCTTCGGGCAAATGCCGGGGTGGTACCTTCTTCAAGGCCACGGCCGCCTCCTTCCCTCTTCCGTGCCTATCCATCCTGACCTTCCATTACCTTCCCTCGTGAGGCCCCTGTTCGCTTTGCAGGTGAGGCCGCCTGGGCGAGGTGCCAACCACACCTCACCAGTTGTATCCCCTCCGATTAGATGTTCCCAGCTCTCGGACACTGCCCGTAGAGGCGGTAGTGGTGAGTTCCCTCGCTGAGTCCGTGGGTTCCACCAACCTGGAGGGTAATCGACTAAGAAGAGAAGAAGAAAAGAATAAAAATTGTTACATACAATGTTTTATAATTTATAATTATTCCATTATGTAGTGTTATTAGGTTAGGTCTATATACCCCACGTAAGTTTAACGAAGAGGTTATAGAAGTGACGGGAACTGGGGCGCGATGACCACCCGTATCTGAAAAGGGGGGCGTCGGCAGGCAAAGGTTCGGATCCACTGTTGTAGAGCCTATGAGGGTGGCCGCTGTATGCTACTGGTACCAATTGCTGGACAGTTTGTGGAGATATTGTATGTTGTCTGACACGATTGAATTAAATCTTCTTATGTCTTCTAATTTAATGACTAATATGCAGGCAAAAATGCACTAATGAATGGTCAAATATGCACCACGTTACAAACAAGAAGTTCCGTGACGAACTAAAGAGCCTACTTTTCTTAAAATTTAAGATTCATGCCAATGATTAATTAATCTATATGGATCTATCTAGAATAATGACGACATTAAGTTGGTAATATCGAAATTTCTAATTAGTTCGAAATACTGTATACCTGGCATAATGTAGACTAATAGAGAACTACAGTTGGCAGCCCTGATGACTGAATATATTCTTAGTTCCATCTCTTAAGGTACAGAATGCAGAATTGGGTTGAAGTCCAATGGACATGCTGTTAGACATTGGATCTATCAGCACGCGTAAAAACATTTTGGCAACAATGTCATGCGTGTGCTGGTTAGAAATAAACGGAAATATTATGATATCTTTTTGTGCCAATTTTGGATGAAATCCATTTGTTAGTATAGAAGTTACATGTATTTTAAAATCATGTTGGCAGCACTGACATATATTAATTACTCCAAATTAATCTAGAGTGTCAGGTGCTATACGTGTGCAAAGTATAGAGCTGTTGGCTTGCATACTTTCTAATATATTGATATTAGGGTAAAACATATAGATAGCATTTATTAACAGTTGGCAGCCCTGATTTCTCTTAAGAACACTTATAGTCATATCTGTTATGTTACACATAGCACATACGAAATTTGGTTGAAATCCAACTGATAGTATAGGAGTTACATGTATTTAAAAATTGGTCCTTTCAGCAGGCTTACAATCATGTTGGTAGAACTGAAGTATATAAGTTACTCCAAATTAATCTAAAATGTCAGGTACTATACGTGTGCATAGTATAAAGCTGTCGGCTTGCATACTTTCAGATATATTGGTATTTGGATGAAGAAAATAGAGAGAGCAATTATTAACAGCTGGCAGCCCTGGTGGCTCATAAGATTACACTCAGTAATATCTGTTTTTGTACACATATTACATACAAAATTTGGTTGAAATCCAATAAATAGTGTAGAAGTTATATGCATTAAAAATCGTACCTATCAGAAGGCTTAAAATTATTTTGGCGACACTGTCATGTATGGCCTTCTGGAAATTAAACTGAAATAGTATTATCTACAAGTGTGCCAATTTTGGAATAGCTCCCATTCATACCTTCCATGATATCCAACATGGAGCTCAAATTTCTAGTGCGTTTTTTCAGCAGTAGGTAGCACTGACATCATTTTCAAATATGGGCTTGAGATATTCCGGTATACATCTTTACTCATACTAAATTTGGTTTCGATTGCTGCAGCCGTTTAGGAGTTGATAGGGGGACACACACACAGCCAGACAGACAGAAGGACAGACAGACAGACAGAAGGACGGACAGACAGACACACATTTTCCCGGATCGATCTCATAAGTCTACTTTTTTTTCTCATTTTTGCAAAATGTGAAAAGTAGGCTAAAAGTATGCACTATGGAATAACTACGATAATTACGATGACTCCATACTCTTCAGTATTTCTATTTTGAATATGAAGATTATTTATTATTTATTTATTGTATGGCTTTTAGTGCCGAGAGTGTCCGAGGACATGTTCGGCTCGCCTGAATCAGTAGCTGCTTCCAGCGGACACCCTTAGGGTGAGCTACAAGTTCCGTTTAATTTCAAGTAGTTCCAACTTTCGCTACCAGATATCAATGATACCTAGTGGTGAACGTTGGAACTTTGATAGAGCGTTCCGATGAAATCTAACCGAACACTTTAACTTCACACAAGTTTAGTCTGTGGATGGTTATTTTACATGCCATAAATCTATGACATGGGACCACCGGCTTTACTTCCCCTCTGAAGGAAGGCATACTGAAGGAATTTTAACTCTCGTAAAAGATCCGACGTCTTCGGCCAGGTTTGAACCCACTATCTTGGGCACAGCAGTTTAGCATGCTATCAACTATGCCACCAAAGCCACTTGAATATGAACAGACGGGCACCTCTTTTTAAATACTGTATCTCAACGAAGAAACAGTTCTTACAATTAGGAAATTTTATTTTATGGAACTTCAAGCGATGTTCACCATTAGCAATTTTAAAGTATAACTGGAATAATTGTAATAGCCATTGGAGTTTTAAACGAAAATAATGTTACAATATTTACATAGTGACTGCTAAATAAAAACAAGTAGTTCCATGAAGAATTATACAACCTATTTTCATATAACCTACTAATATTAATTGCCTCTATCAACATACAAAATTTCAGTTTGATTGTTGTGATAGGTTCGTAGATATTGAGAACCGCCTAAATATTTCAGATGAACGCCAGGTTGGATTTTTATTTATGTACTATTACATGAAGATTATTGTGTACGTGTGGTATTCAAACTTCAATCGTATGATTAGGACACAAGAAGTAAAAACGAGATTTTAAAATTTCGCACAGCTGCCATCTTGTGGTTATGAAAACAATTGCAATAAATTAGATTCCCTTGGATTAACATTAGTATAAGCATTTAACGTGCAAAGTTTCTCTCCACTCGGATGGTTAAATCGCGAGAAACGTCCATTTAAATATTTATAATTCGCGTCGCCGCCATGTTGGATTTGTACTCACCAGGTTACTGAAAGTCATATAGATGAACTTAAGTGCATAGCCTCTATGAACATTAGAAAAATCAGTTTGATTGCTGTAGAAGATTCGTAGATATTGAGAACCGTCAAAATATTTCGGATGCTCGCCATTTTGGATTGTTATATGTAACGGAAAATTATTGAGTAGCTTCATTATTCAAACTTTCACTTCGATCGCATGATTACGACACTAGAAATAAAAACTTAATTTTAAACTTTTGCACAGCCGCCATTTTGAGGTTATGTAAACAATTGAACTAAATTAGATGCCAGTACATTACAATATGTATATTCATTTACTGTACCACATTTCACTGCGTAGAGATCTTTAAATCAAGAGAAAAGTCTATTAAAATGTTTCAACTTCGCTTGGCCGCCCTGTTGGTTTTGTACTCTACAGGTTTTTCAAAGTTACATAGATAAACTTGTAGCAGTGCCCTTGATCACTGTACAAAATTTCAGGCTGATATTTGTAATGGTTTCGGAGATATAGAATGCCAGTGAAATAGTTCGCACAGCCGCCATTTTGAAGTTACGTTAACAATTGAACTAAATTAGACGCCAGTGCATTACAATGTGTATAATCATTTGCTGTACAAGTTTCATTACGTTTGGATGGTTAAATCTTGAGAAAAGTCTATTTAAAAGTCTCAACTTTGCTTGGCTGCCATGTTGATTTTGTAGTTACCAGATTTTCAAAAGTCACATAGGTGAACTTATAGTTGTTCCGTTTGTCACCGTACAAAATTTCAGGGTGATATCAGCAATAGTTTCGGATATACTGAATGCTGGTGAAATAGTTTTCACAGCCGCCATGTTAGATTGGTGCGACAGAATAAAATTTGATGGGTACGGTCGGGATCAGTCTGAATGGTGCTATGATCTTACAGAGTTTCATTGAAATCGCTCTAGCCGTTTATATATTATTAGGGACACACACACACACGAATCACACACACGCACACACAGACAGACACACGGACAGAAGATGATCTCATAAGCCTATTTTTTCATAAAATGAAAATTGGCTAAAATTGATATTAACTTGCACAAAGGATTGAAACGTACTGGGTATTAAAATAATTTCAGTATTATTCTCTGATAGACTTTCGGAGTCCGAATCGAAATATACAACTTTAAGAACATTATGTAATTAAAAGCGCTTCGTCACAATACACAATTAGAATATACACCCTTCTCAAGCAGAGATAAGCACTTAAACAGGCAAAGAAGAAAAATATGATGATTGTGCCAAAGTATCAAAATATGCATATATATCCAACAAGTAGTTCCGTGAAGAACTATACAGCCTATTTTCATATATCCTACTCATGTTAATTGCCTCTATCTACATTCAAAATTTCAGTTTAATTGCTTTAACAGATTCGTAGATATTGAGAACCGTCTAAATATTTCAGATGGTCGCCAGGTTGGATTTTTATTTTTGTACTATTACATTAAGATTATTGTGTACGTGTGGTATACAAACTTCAATCGCATGATTAGAACACAAGAAGTAAAAACGAGATTTTAAAATTACGCACAGCAGCCATCTTGTGATTATGCAAACAATTGAAATAAATTAGATGCCAGTGGATCAACATTTGTATAAGCATTTAACGTGCAACGTTTCACGGCACTCGGATAGTTAATTCGCGAGAAACGTCCATTTAAATATTTATACTTCGCGTCGCCGCCATGTTGGATTTGTGCTCACCAGGTTATTGAAAGTCCTATAGGTGAACATATGTTCATAGTCTCTATGAACATAAAAAAATCAGTTTGGTTGCTGTAAAAGATTCATAGATATTGAGAACCGTCTAAATATTTCGGAAGCTCGCAATTTAGGATTGTTATATGTATAGGCCATGGAGTTATGTACCATTCAAGGACAATTATTGCCTAGGTTCATTATTCAAACTTTCACTTCGATCGCATGATTACGACACAAGAAATAAAAACTTAATTTTAAAATTTCGCACAGCCGCCATCTTGAGGTTATGTAAACAATCGAATTAAATTAGATGGCAGTGCATTACAAACTGCAAAATCATTTACTGTACCACATTTCACGGCGCTCAGAGAGTAAAATCACGAGAAAAGTCTATTAAAATATTTCAAATTCGCTTGGTCGCCATGTTCGTTTTGTACTTTACAGGTTTATGAAATATACATAGGTAAACTTGTATCAGTACCCTTTATCACCGTGCAAAATTGCAGGGTGATATCTGTAATAGTTTCGGAGATATAGAATGTCAGTGAAATATTTCGCACAGCCGCCATTTTGAGGTTATGTAAACAATTGAACTAAATTATACTCCAGTGCATTACAATGTGTATAAACAATTGCTGTACCAAGTTTCATTACGTTTGGAGAGTTAAATCGCGAGAAAAGTCTATTTAAAAGTCTCAAATTCGCTTGGCCGCCATGTTGGTTTTGTAGTCACCAGGTTTTTGAAAGTCTCATAGGTGAACTTCTAGTAGTGCCCTTTATCACAGTACACAATTTCAGGGCGATATAGGTAATAGTTTCGGAGATATTGAATGCTAGTGAAATATTTCGCACAGCCGCCATGTTGGATTGGTGAGACGTAACAAAATTTGAATGGCACGGTCGAGGTCGCCGGGAATAGCGCTATGAACGTACCGAGTTTCATTGAAATCTCTCCTGCTGTTTAGATTTTATTAGGGGGGGACACACACACACCTCACACACACACACACACGCACACACACACACGGACAAAAGGTGATCTCATAAGCCTATTTTTTCAAAATTGAAAATAGGCTAAAAATAGGATGTTGCATGAACTTCCGGACCTTTTATAATGACATAATATTTTCCAATTTAAAAGTTATAGAAGAACTTACGGCCGATACCACATCATTATAACTCCAAGTCGCCGCACTCTATTCAGCAATATTGAATACACAGTTAAGCTCCTGCGCCGCGCCATGGCGAACTTGGAGAACTTATAATTGATTCTGGATATAAAATCCCTTGTCACATCAAACTCTAAGTAGAACACTTTGGCTTCAAATATTTATTCAAGTAGCTCGTTACTATTATATATAAAATTATATTAAACTTCCTCCAATATTCTGAGGTTTACTCGTAACAGGATAGAAATTCTCCACCGTAACTTTAAATGTGCTGCGATGTTGACGATCCTAAATGCCACATAGGGTATAAGAAATACACTCAAACGTCGATATTTCTTTCGGAGGTAGAAAGTTATCAAAAATTCAAGATTTGGAATTACATGAAAAAAAGGGGTTCTATTTTCAAAATTACATAATAGTACATTATGCAACGAGCCTATAATAGCAATAATTAAGACACGAGTTCCATACGAGTGTCTTAATTACCATTATAGGCGAGTGGCATACGACTGTTTATGTTCGACGATAATTATAACTTTATTATAATTATGTTCTAACATAAATGTTCATAAATATCTGTCGAAATTCTGTCGGTTGACTTCTTCCTCTTGGGAATTGTGTGGGCTCAGTATTTTATCTCTACCCAATAATGAATTCCAGAGCTTTGAAACATTGCTTATCCTGAAGTAGCACCAATAGATAGCGCACAGGTTCTATGTTGGATCATTTTGTTATTTTGGTCAAATAACACAAAATAGGCTGTTACAAACGCTTTAAAATTACAATTGTACCGTATTATCAACTAGGTATTCTTCAAATTCGATGCCTATAGAATGTCAATGGAAGGCAAATGTCAACTACAGCATTCACTAAAATTGTCGGCGAAATCTTAAGAATACTTTTTGGTGTTTATTTATACACTAGGACATGTTTCGAGACATAGTATTATTGAAAATCTGCCCCTACATCAGCTAGTCCATTTATTGGCCACTCTTTGTGACATTAAAATTGAAAAAAATGGAGGATGTGGATGAAATGTGATGAAATCATATATGATTGTTGCACTTACACGTTATAAAAACTATAAACTGTAATGTCAGTTGACAAGCAACAACAAAAGGCTCCACATTTGGGCGCAGATATGAACGGAAGGGAATATTGATTAGGGGAGTTTCAAGGACTAGAGCAGTTCTTTATTGTTTACTGCTGAAAATTGAGTGTACTTACAGTGTTTTAGCCATCTTCGTATTCATTATAGTTCTTTATAACGTCCAAGTGCAACAATCATATATGTTTACATCACATTTTATCCACATCATCCATTTTTCATCAATTTTAATGTCACAATAACTGGCCATTAATTGTACTAGCTGATGAAGGGGCCTCGAAACATGTCCTAGTGTGTAAATAAACGCAAAAAAGTATTGACTAGACGGAACATAGTGTATTTCAAATTGTCAAACTATCATTCGTCAATCATGAACAATTTTAACCCCAAACACATTATTTAACCACATTGTTTTAATTCTACTGAAAAAGGAGGCAAGGCCTGTCTCGAAACGTTTAGGATTTTTTTTTTATTGGCACACGGCAATGTCCCAAAAATATGAACAATTGCAATAGCATTCCGTGCCGTGAGAGTCTCAATCTTCACAATAGTAAGAATGTTTGAAGACAGAAAAGAAGCGAGGGATGATATAAGGTTCGTGTGGTTCCTCTTCACCACATGCAGCATTATTACACGCGACCATCCACAATAGCACTCCAGCAAAGTTGAGAACAGTGTTCTAGGGAACTTCACATTCAACACGTCACGCACACTCGGGCGGAAACTCTGTGTACTATATTATAACATTAACACATAGAACTAGAGTAGTCCTTGTTGGTAAAGACAATGGAGAGAACTTAGTTTCCTGTGCAACAGCAATATTGTAGCCAACTACGCTATAGTTCAGGCTGTCTCAATAGACGGCGCTCATGCCACAAACGGTCCATACAGGTGATTGTAATTTTTATGGCTCATTTAAACATATTGATATGTACGCGGTGCGTCCAGGAAGTAAGTTTCCCGATTTTTTTTACCCTTTATAGGGGAAAACTATTTTTTACTTTTATGTGTTTCTACATATTAATTTATTTTAATTATTATAATTATAAATAATGTTAGTAATAGCAATAATAGTAAGATACAATTAGTAGAAATGAAACTTTTAAGAACTTCAGTTAAATAGACAGGAAGGGATAGAATTCACAATATTAAAATCAGAGAAGAGCTAATATGGAACCGTTAAATCAGAAGATACAGGAAGCAAGGTTATGTTGGTTTGGACATGTAAAAAGAATGGGTGAAGAAAGAGTAGCAAGAAGGGAATTGGAAAGAGAAGTCAAGGGAAAGAGACCAGTTGGAAGACCGAGAAGAAGGTGGTTGGACCAAATTTTGAAGGACATTGGAGAAGCTGGATTGGATGTGGCTGAATTGATGGAACAGTAAAAATGGAAGGACAGAAAGGAGTGGAGGAGGCTTGTAAACCACACCCGGGTGACGGGAGTGGGACTTCGATGATGATGATGTTATTTTTTGTTTCTCTAATTGTAATGTTTAAATATTTATTTTTAATTTTCGATTTATGTTTTTATAGATTTAATTTTCATATTTTATTGAATTAATTAATTAACTAATTTGGAATTAATTTTTACAATTATTTTCATAATTCTCTTATAAATGTCAAAAAAGTCAACCCCTGGCACTATACAGCCCATGACGGGCTAAGGCCGTCCAAGCGACCGCAGCCCAGCCATTTGGCCTGCAGATATTGGGGTCCCCTCGGCCGTTAATCTTGGTATTCGTGATCGGGGCGCTGTCTCACTGTCAGACAGCTACTCAATTGTCCTCACGAGGCAGAGTGCACCCCTTTCCAACCCTCACGTCAGTTTTAAAATCCCTGACGGAGCCGGGGATCGAACACGGGGCCTCCGAGTGAGAGGCAGGTGCGCTACCGCAACACCACGGGGCCGGCTATAATTTTTTATAGTTAGGTTAATTATTTTAATTTTTATATTCCTTTCATTATTGTAATTTTATTTCTATATTTATATTTTATATTTACACTTTAATTGTCAAAGGCTCTAGTTTTATTTTTCTTTAAATTTTATTCTACTCATTACGTCAAGTAGATACCTATATAATATTTGATTTTTAGAAACACTACCACTTCGGCATGAAAATTCTCTGAAATTTGGCTGAATGATTCAACCATCAGCATCTTTGACGTTATAAACTGTCCTTATGACAGGTGGTTAATATAGAGACCACTATCCCATAAAGGGTTTTAAAGAAGAAACTTCATTGATTTGGGGTACAGCAATGTGTCAACTATTATTCGACAAAGGCACCGAATGAATTGAGACACTTGTGGTATCAACTTTTGTAGTCCTGTGTCTTAGAAGTTTGTCGCCTGTGAATGGAACCAGCGTGAGATATTCGTCTTCAGCTCTTCATCAGTGTGAAAATGCTGACACGAGGCCAGCAAAAGCAAAACTAACAAACAAAACAAAAACCAAGAAGCAAAAGCAAAATTAACAAACAAAACCAAAAAACAAAAGCAAAAGCAAAACAAAAAAACAGATATAAAAAGCAAAAGCAAAACTAACAAAAACAAAAAACAAAAAAGCAAAACGAAAAAACAGAAATAAAAAGCAAAACCAAAACCAACATAACCAAAAATTATAAAGCAAAACTAACAAAATAATAAAAACGAAAAACAAAACAAACCCCAAAAAAGCAAAACTAACAAACAAAACAAAAATCAAAGAGCAAAAGCAAATCTAACAAACAAAACCAAAATGCAAAACCAAAATTAAAAACCAAAACAAAAAAGCAAAAGCAAAACAAAAATCAGATATAAAAAGCAAATGCAAACCCAACAAAACCAAAAATTAAAAAGCAAAACTAACAAAACAAATAAACAAAAACAAACAAAACTAACAAAACCAAAAAACAAAAAGCAAAAGCAAAACTAACGAACACAACCAAAAAACAAATACAAAAAGCTGAAGCAAAACTAACAAACAAAAGCAAACCAAAATAATACAAGTAAAAAACAAATAACAGAAACTACAAGAAGGACAAATGAAAAAGCAAAACTAATTTACAAAATCAAGAAAAGGTGGAAATCGCTGGGAGCAAGATCAGGATAGCAAATGTTCTGCAGACTTTCGGCTGGGAGGTCTTTGATTACCCAACATACAGCCCTGATCTTGCTCCCAGCGATTTCTATCTGTTGCTGCACCTTAAGAAATACCTGTCCTCCGGGCAGCGTTTTCACACTCACGAAAAAGCTGAAGACTACAGTTACACGTTGGTTCCATTCTCAGGCGGTAGACTTCCATAACACAGGACTACACGTTGTGACAAGTGTCTCAATTCGTTTGGTGTCATTGTCGAAAATAGTTGACTCATTGGTGTACCTATTGCCAATAAAGTTTTGCATATAAGCAAGTTCCCCTTTAAAAAATGAAATAGGGAAACTTACTCGTAGTTATACGTAAATGATTGCCGCATATAATAGCTAAATTCTTGAAACCTATTTATTTGTGAATTAATTGGCAAAATATAATGTACTGCAAACATACAATCAAGTTGGTATATTGCCTTTCACGGCCAATGAATTAAAACTCAGCAATTCTTCTAGGTTTGTGCCGTGTCTTGTGTGGGGTTTTGCCTAGGACACCAAGCTTGCTCATCAGTGGGTTCTTGGTGTCCCAGCTCGGACCCACACAGGAGTAGCGCGAACTGCGCGCTACCTCCCTTTTTATGGAAGCCTTCATAGGGAGGTTATGGCTGCTTGAGCTCTTAGTTTTCGCAGTAAAAAGGCGCGGGTGCGCTTCATTAAAAGGGAGATAGCGCGCAGTTCGCTACTCTTGTGGGGGTCCGGGTTGGGACAACAAGAGCTCGCTGATAAGCCAGCTTGGTGTCCTAGGCAAAACCCCACACAAGACACGGCACAAACCTAGAAGAATTGCTGAGTTTTAGTACAGTCAACTGTTTAGAACTACAATATTAGTCTTTATTTCTCAGTGTTTCTTCGACAATTTAAAAAAAAATCACTGTTATAATACTTATAAATAAAGTTCCACAACTGGAAATGTCCTCATTCAAGATAGATAACTTCTCATTATTATCCAATGGTGAACTGAAATTTAGTGTTTTTTCAGTCGGTCAACGCCATTGTACCTTATTGAATTGGGTGTTTTCCTAATCCTGAAAGCAATTGATAAGTTTTCTTTAGAAACAGTGATAAAATTGCCTTGCAGCAAAGGTGGGTCTCCAAGTGTTGCTAGAGAAACAAGACTTCTTCGCCAACATCAAAGAGATGGAAAGGGAGATGTTACTAGAACATATTAAAATCAAAAGAACTCACAAATTTAAATATCATGGAGAATAGATTGAACCCAACTTACCGGAAAGAGTCGCGATGTCCATGAGAGTTAACAAACTGGAATTGGCCTATCGATTGACTCATAACAAACAATGTCTGTCTCGTAACTTAAAGCTGAAGCACTACACTACAGTCATACGTCCAGACGCTTTGTCTATCATTGAACTGGAAGTTAGGGTGAGAAGAATACTTAGGAAGATCCTAGGCCCAGTGAAGGAATTTGGGGGGAATTGCGAAGGACGCACAATTCTGGACTTTCGGACTCTGCTAGGAAGAGAAAACCAAGTAACAAAACTAACAAACAAAACCAAAAACAAAAGGCAAAAGCAAATCTAACAAACAAAAGCAAAAAGCAAATCCAAAAATCAAAAAACACAAAGCAAGAGCAAAACTAACAAAAACAAAAAACAAACACCAAAGGCAAAAGCAAAACAAGAAAACAAAAAACAAAAAGCAAAAGCAAAACCAATATAACAAAACCAAAAAGCAAAAAACAAAAGCAAAACCAAAATAAAAAACAACAAAACTAACAAAACCAAAAATCATAAGCAAAACTAACAAACAAATGCAAATCAAAATAATACAACTAAAAAAAAAATAACAGAAACTTACAAAACAGGAAAAATGAAAAAGCAAAACTAACATACAAAATCAAAACAAAAATAAGAATATAAAATCCAACCCTAAAACTAAGACAAGTAACAAAAGTAAAACTGACCAAAAAAAATAATTGTATAATATCATAAAACTAAAGCAAAAAAATCCAAAACAAGTACACGTTGCTCAAATGTTCACGATGTCGGAAGACTTCTAACAACAACGTACGATTGTCACGCTCAGCGGTTATCACTAAAAGTTAACGAAGATAAATATTATTTTCTATTGTGTAAGGATTTTCTCTTTTGACATCTCAAACAGATCACCCTGTAGCTTACAATAATAATAATATATTTTATTGCAGCCAATGGCCATAACTTACATGTAAGTATAATTAATCTTTGCAAAAAGCTAATAATGACTCGAGCTGAAGTTCCCAAATCATAACCTATATTTGATCCCTATATTAGGCTAATATTTGTGAACCCCCTGTGGAGATGGTTGGATTCAGTCCTCGTGCTAACCAGGTCATCAGGAAGAGACCCCCTCGTCTTGACCGGACCATCATTGGACCAGAGCTGTGTACATTAAAACTTTTACGATAATTCTCCAGACCTTTCTATGAAATTACCGCCCGCCCGCTCAGCCAGCGGCGTACAGCTTTCCTTTTCTCTCTTGTATTAAAGGGGATGTGCGATAAGCCTCTTCCATTATCTCCACTAACAAGTTGTTGCACAGAGCTTACTGCAAGTTATTCAAATTAAGGTTTGTATATACATTTTTGAACGGACTCCTCTGAAACCATCAATTTTTGGTCTCGGAAATTCTGTTTTCTATTTTCAGTTCTCTGAATTCTTGAAAAGTAGAATAAAAATGATCAATTTTCAAAATTCCTTAAAATAACTAGATGTTTTTCCATGTGAATTGACCACTTAGGATCACGCAACAACTTTATTTCTTTTTCTTTACCTTTGCCTGGAGTTCCCTCTGTCTCCAATATTCCTTCATGCGTTCACTGGCGTGTTTCCTTTGATCTTATTGTCCAAGTTCATCCACTCCTCTTAGGTCTTCCTTCATCTCGAAACTTTTCCAGATTGTTCACTTTATACTTAAATTCACTTCTTTCTAGCACCTGAGACTTTGTGATGTTCAACTTTTCTAAATCGGTCCTAACTTCCTTGGTCCACGTTGGAGTGGTCTTCTTCTTCTTCTTCCAGAGATAGTCGAATATTTTGTTGTTGTTAATCTATGCTTGTGCATTCTGTATAGATGTCCGGGGAATGTCCGCCACATCTTCCGCATAGTCTCTGAGATTCTCTCCAAGTTCTATTAGACTTCTCTGCTGCAAGCTATTATTCAATGATGAAATTTATTTTACTGAGTTATTCTATTTAACGCATAACTTGAATCGTGCAGTTATCAGCTACAAACAGAGTGTAGGAGGGTTTTAATTTCATTCTTAAAAGAAATGCAAATTTTATCGTTGCTTAAAATAGGTGGCTAGCGTTTTCTAAATATCCAAAAATCTCTAGTTCACAGCATTCTTACATTCATTAACCCTTTATAAGTCCTTGGGATACTATCTTCCCACCATGTATTTATAGAACGGTGTTAGGGAGAGAATCTTCCCACACCATTCATTTCAAGCAGTTCCACATGCATCCACAAGCTAGATGCAGATAAATATTGAAAATCCATTAATTTGATGTATACTGTCATCAGAAACCAAAGGTGGGAAGCATATATCCCAGTGGTCTCCACAGTGCACGTGCTCGCCCGTTCGGTTGTGTTGAGTGAAAGAAATGCATCGTTTTACAGAAGAAGGATTTTTTATTGAAGATATGAGATTTGTAAACGTTGGTATATAACTGAAATACAATGTTAATAATGGGTTTGGTCACTTAAGTAAATATATTTCAGCTAGAATGGAAATAATTATCCTGCTCATGGTGTTTGCCACAGAATAGAAGATTTTTTAAATTAATTTTCTTGGTTATTAGTAAATACTATTTTAAAATTATTGAATTATATTCGAATATACTAACTTTTAACATTCCAACATCACTTTTATACTTTTTGTGCAGTTTTCGGCAAATATGTTATAGGTCACTGATCTTACGTTGCGTGGGAGTTTCGTTTTTAAAAAATTATAGAGCGTGATGGGTGTTTTTATATATTATATCCTATTAAATAAACCTCATTATTGAGTGATAAACACAGTATCATCATAATTTGGATGTGGGAGATAATTACCCCATTGCTCATTTAAGAAAACATACTGTCCGGTGTAAGCAGTGGGATAATAGTTTCCCACCCCGTATTTCATAAAATTGAATCCACACCTATAAAATTGTTGCATATTCCTACTCATCTATCACCCCCAATTACAAATGTGCAAAAAAAAAAAATTAAAAAAAAATATACCCCCAATCTTTTGCCCTATAAAGGGTTAGCTTTAAATTGATATATCAATAAAATGTCTAAGTCAATTTTTGATGCTCATTTTGTTAATTTGAAAGGCATCGAATGTTAACGATATTAATTCTGAGAATAAAGTAATTAAGTTACACATTTGTGATATGACCAAATAAACTAACATAGACATATTAAGAACGGTAATTCTTCTTACACTTGCAGTTAGATAATATATGCCATTTTATTTATTTTCATACCTTATAAAATTTAGATGCAAGTGAGATGCTGTGGAGGCACATCTCCCTATCAAGGTACACACGAGCCCATTAAAATACTTACAGATGGAATATCAACATGAAGTATATGTTAATTTGAAGAAGACAAATAAGGTTTCCATTTACAATGATGGAACAGAATTGAATTTTTGTGACCTTAGGAGTCTGGGAATCAGGAACTGGAGAAGAAAGGCGGAAGATAGAGATGAATGGAGCAGGTGATAAAGGAGGCCAAGGTTCTTCAGGAACTGTAGCGCTGACCAGTAAGTAAATAATGTAGAACTTGTGATTTGTTTCTTTTTGAGGGGGAAGTATCCTATGAGAAGTAATAAGAAAGGATATAATAATAAGGGGGAAGGAGGGGACGCTAGATATTTCATGTTTCAGAAGGGGGCGCGACAGAAAAAGTTTGAGAACTGCAAGAAACCAGTCTACTACTTCTGTGGTATACGCCGACTGTGGACCACGTTAATTTGATTTCAGCTTCTGGATCTTTATTTTTGCCCAATACTCCTTCAATCTATCGCTCTGCCTTCTCCTCCTTTCTTCAGTCCATGGTGCCTGGATGCGTGATGTAGGATGACTCTTAAAACCCGTAAAATTCTAAATTTTGGATTTGTCTGCTTCCCTGTTGCTGATTTCAGCTTCAGATGTTGCAATTTCATCTAGATTCTTCTTCTCCTACTGATACCAGCGAGCTGAGGTTTTCCTGGTCACAAAGAATTTCATTATCTGGATGGTTAATCTACCTGGGTCCATTCTGTATAAATGTCCAAATAACTTGGCCCTTCTTTTCCGGATGGTATCTAAGATGCAATCTGAGGTATAATTCTTGGTTCCCTTTTATTCTATACGGCCCTGTTCTTTTAGGTCCAATTATCTTCCTAAGAATCTTTCTCTCTCTTAGCTCCAACATTTTGATCATTCCTTTCTTAGTGAGACACAAACATTCAGCTGCATATTTGGCTTCCGAACGAATCACTGTCTGGTAGTGTCTCAGTTTTGTGTTGATCTAAACCAGTCTAATGAATGAAGAATCAAACAACAATAACCGCTGCAAAAACCGTTTTTAAAAGTTATATGCCTCAATGGTTAAGGCAGATTTTGTTTTCTAACTTTAACCATTGATTAACTTTTCAACTAAAATAAAACGGAAATGGATTCTTCTCTCCCACTCCCCCACCTCTCTTCAATCTTAGGCGCTCAAAAGAAGAGCAGAGAACAGAAATATGAAACTCTTGAGCAAAGTATTTGAAACAAAAGAAAAAAGCAGTGATTACATCAGTTTTGCTATCATTCACGATAAACTTTTCCCCTTGGATTACTTTTCTTGGACAAAAGAAAATATTATGAATTGTTTGGTGGGTTGTTGAGGGGTTCGTCTGTTTGTTCTCCGTCTGGTCTGATCGAACATAAGTTTACTGGAGTAATGGCTCCATCCAGTCTGCCTTTTCATCTTCATTTGCTAACTGCTTCTGTATCAAGTTCGAGTTTTTATTGGCTTTGTTTGTTTCCTATGTCTTTTGTTTTTATTAAGGAGACTAATGGTTTAAATTCTGCCAGGAAGGAGATTGTGTGTGTCTGTCTGTCTGCTTGGTCTTCTCTTTTAGTTCTCAACAAATAAGAAATAAAAGCCAGTTGGAACTTTTCGAGCCAAGAATAATGACGAAAGAAACTTAGGAAATTAGTTGCTAATACGAATACAATACGACTAACGTCTACTCCAATGGATGTGACAACAAAGTGAGACTTAGAAAATTAAGGTCAGTTTGCGATACACCTCACTGGAAAAAAAAGGCGAACCTCCTAATTATTGCTGTGATTTAATTCACCGTATACTACGCTGCTAATAAGACATCATCAAATCGCCTCATCCGTTCTTTCTTTATTTATTTATTTCCTCTCTTCTTTCTTTCTTTTCTTCTATCCATCCCTCCTCCTTTCTTTCTTCCTTCTTTCTTTCTTTCTTTCTTTCTTTCTTTATTCGTATACGTATGTCTTTATTTCAGTCTTCCTTACACATTTCATTCATTTTCTGTTGCCTTATTTCTTGTTTTCCTTCTTTAACCCTCCATCATGCTCTTTTCATTTTTACATTATTCTTGTTATCTTTTTCAGCCTATTTTCATTTATGAAAAAATAGGCTTATGAGATCACCTTTTATCCGTGTGTGTGTCTGTGATGGTGTGTGATGGTGTGGGCCCCCCCCCCCTAATAAATTGTAAACGGCCGGAACGATTTCAATGAAACTTGGTAAGTTCATAGTACTATTCCGGACGACCCCGACCGTGCCCTTCAAATTACGTTACGTCTCACCAATCCAACATGGCGGCTGTGCCAAATAATTCACCAGCATTCAATATCTCCGAAACTATTATGGATATCACCCTGGAATATTTTACAGTGATAAAGGAAACTACTAGAAGTTCACCTATGTGACTTTTGAAAACCTGGTAACTACAAAACCAACATGGCGGCCAAGCGAAGTTGAGAATTTTAAATAGACATTTCTCGCGATTTAACCAACCAAACGCAAAAATACTTGGTACAGTATATGTTTATACAAATTGTAATGCACAGACATTTAACTTCGTTCAGTTGTTTACATAACCTCAAGATGGCGGCTGTGCGAAATATTTAACCCGCATTCTATATCTCTGAAAGTATTAGCGGTATTACCCTGAAATTTTGCACGGAGATAAAGGTTACTACTGGAAGTTCATCTATAAGACTTTCAAAAACCGGTTAACTACAAAACGAATATGGCGGCCAAGCGAATTTGAAAATTTTAAATAGACCTTTCTCGCAATTTAATGATCCAAACGCAATGAATCTTGGTATAGGAAATGTCTATACATTGTAATGCACTGGTATCTAATTTAGTTCAATTGTTTACATAAACTCAAGATGGCCGCTGTGCTAATTTTAAAATTAATTTTTGTTTTCTTATGTCGTAATCATGCGATCGAAGTGAAAGTTTGAATAATGAACCTACGCAATAATTTTCCTTGAATGGTACATTACTCTGTGGCCTATACATATAACAATCCAAAATAGCGACCATCCGAAATATTTAGATGGATCTCAATATGTATGAATCTATTACAGCAATCAAACTGAATATTTTAATGTTCATAGGGGCTATGAACATAAGTTTACTTATAGGACTTTAAATAACCTGGTGATCACAAATCCAACATGGCGGCGACGCAAATTATAAATATTCACATGATCATTTCTCGCAATTTAACCATCCGAGTGCAGTGACACTTAGTACAGTAAATCATAATACGAATGATAATCCACTGACATCTAATATTTTTTCAATTGTTTCCATAACCACAAGATGGCAGCTGTATGAAATTTTAAAATCTCGTTTTTTTCTTCTCATGTGTCCGAATCATTCGATTGAAGTTTGAATACTACACGTACACAGTAACCTTCATGTAACAGTACATAACTCTAAGACCTACATATATACAAATTCAAAATGGCGACCATCTGCAATATTTAGTCGGTTCTCAATATCTACGAATCTATTACAGCAATCGAACTGAAATTTTGTATGTTGATAGTGGCAATTAGCATGAGTAGGATATATGAAAATAGGCTGTATAGTTCTTCACGGAACTACTTGTTATAAACTAATGTCTAGCCGATGTTCCTTTATCTCTTTTTTCCTTTTACGTTCTTTCACGTACGCTTTTATTTATTTTTTCTTTAACTTTCCTTGTATTTTTCCTGTCCTTCCACCCTTCCTTTCTTCTTAGTTTCTTTCTTTCTTTCTTTCTTTCTTTCTTTCTTCATTTATTCCTCCATATTTTTATTTCTTTAATTATTTAATATATATGAATTGCAGCCAATGGCCATAGCAGGGTATTTTAATTGAACGCCCGTAGGCTCCCAGCAAATTCCAACTTTAGCTACCGGATGCCACTGTCACTTACACCTAGCGGTGAACTTTGGAACATGATAGAGCGTTTCTAACCAGCCAAATATAACCTAGAAATTTCACTACACACTACCAATTGTAGTAGTCGGTTCTCTTACATGCTATAAATCTATGACCTGGGCCCGCTGGCTTTACTTCCCCTCCGAAGGAAGGCATACTGAATGATTTTAACGCTCTTAAAAATACGACGACTTCAGCCGGATTTGAACCCGCGATCTTGGTCATAGCAGTTCAGCATGGTACCAACTATGCCACCAATTTTATTATATAATACGCTAAGGTGTATGATTCACAAAACTCAAGCTCCTAAACCAGAGGGAGTTAGAAGGTGTGGTTTGTACCAAAATCTTCTGAATCGTCTCAATAGTACAGGAAATGTCTTGCATTCCTTGAAAAGTAAACGGAAATATATTTATTTGTTTATAAAGTGCTTTTAAACAAATTTAAAAAACGATTGCTCCAGGCAGAACTGTGTCGCGTACAGCCCCATAGCACTATAGCCGGGCGGGTAGTCTGTATACACGGGGCGCACACAACCCATTATGCGAGAGTTCTCGCACGGGTCCGTTAGTTAATTAATAATTAAGTATAATGTATTTATTTACTTTCTTTATACCCCACCTATCAATCTTCCACTCTCCTTCTTTCTTGCATTTCTATCTTTCTTTTTTTTTCTTTCTTTATACCCCACCTATCAATCTTCCACTCTCCTTCTTTCTTGCATTTCTTTCTATCTTTATTTGTTTTTACTTTCTCTATACCCCATCTATCAATCTTCCACTCTCCTTCTTTCTTGCATTTCTTTCTATCTTTCATTTTTTACTTTGTCTATACCCCACCTATCAATCTTCCACTCTCCTTCTTTCTTGCATTTCTTTCTATCTTTCTTTATTTACTTTCTTTATACCCCATCTATCAATCTTCCACTCTCCTTCTTTCTTGCATTTCTTTCTATCTTTCTTTTTTTACTTTCTCTATACCCCACCTATCAATCTTCCACTCTCCTTCTTTCTTGCATTTCTTTCAAACTTTATTTGTTTTTACTTTCTTTATACCCCACCTATCAATCTTCCACTCCTCCTTCTTTCTTGCATTTCTTTCTATCTTTCTTTTTTACTTTCCTTACACCCCACCTATCAATCTTCCACTCCTTCTTTCTTACATTTCGTTCTATCTTTATTTGTTTTTACTTTCTCTATACCCCATCTATCAATCTTCCACTCTCCTTCTTTCTTGCATTTCTTTCTATCTTTCTTTTTTTACTTTCTCTATACCCCACCTATCAATCTTCCACTCTCCTTCTTTCTTGCATTTCTTTCTATCTTTCTTTTTTTACTTTCCTTATACCCCACCTATCAATTTTCCACTCCTCCTTCTTTCTTACATTTCGTTCTATCTTTATTTGTTTTTACTTTCTCTATACCCCACCTATCAATCTTCCACTCTCCTTCATTCTTGCATTTCTTTCTATCTTTCTTATTTTTACTTTCTTTATACCCCACCTATCAATCTTCCACTCCTCCTTCTTTCTTGCATTTCTTTCTATCTTTCTTTATTTACTTTCTCTATACCCCACCTATCAATCTTCCACTCCACCATCTTTCTTGCATTTCTTTCTAACTTTATTTGTTTTTACTTTCTTTATACCCCACCTATCAATCTTCCACACTCCTTCTTTCTTGCATTTCTATCTTTCTTTTTTTTACTTTCTCTATACCCCACCTATCAATCTTCCACACCTCCTTCTTTCTTACATTTCGTTCTATCTTTATTTGTTTTTACTTTCTCTATACCCCATCTATCAATCTTCCACTCTCCTTCTTTCTTGCATTTCTTTCTATCTTTCTTTTTTTACTTTCTCTATACCCCACCTATCAATCTTCCACTCTCCTTCTTTCTTGCATTTCTTTCTATCTTTCTTTTTTTACTTTCCTTATACCCCACCTACCAATCTTCCACTCCTCCTTCTTTCTTACATTTCGTTCTATCTTTATTTGTTTTTACTTTCTCTATACCCCACCTATCAATCTTCCACTCTCCTTCATTCTTGCATTTCTTTCTATCTTTCTTATTTTTACTTTCTTTATACCCCACCTATCAATCTTCCACTCCTCCTTCTTTCTTGCATTTCTTTCTATCTTTCTTTATTTACTTTCTTTATACCCCACCTATCAATTTTCCACTCTCCTTCATTCTTGCATTTCTTTCTAACTTTATTTGTTTTTACTTTCTTTATACCCCAACTATCAATCTTCCACTCTTCTTCTTTCTTGCATTTCTTTCTATATATTTTTTTACTTTCTTTATACCCCACCTATCAATCTTCCACTCGACCTTCTTTCTTACATTTCTTTCTATCTTTATTTGTTTTTACTTTCTTTATACCCCAACTATCAATCTTCCACTCCTCCTTCTTTCTTGCATTCCTTTCTATCTTTCTTTTTTACTTTCTTTCCTTTATTCTTTTCTTATAAATTAGATGTATGTGTATAGTTGTTGTACAAGATCTATGACAAGCTCGGTTATAACACTAATGTTGTTGCTTTTTATGACTCTTTAAACAATATTATTATTTATTTTGCGTATGGATTTTAGTGCCGGGAGTGTCCGAGGACATGTTCGGCACGCCATAGGCTGTAGCTGCTTCAAGCGGACACCCGTGGGGTGAGGTACAAATTCCGTTCAATTTCAAGTAGTTTCAAATTTCTAGTAGAGAACGTTGGAAATTTGACACAGCATTTTAACGAAATCTAACCTGGAAATTTAGCTTCACAAAGGTTTAGTTGGTGGAGGGATCATTTACATGCCATAAATGTGTGACATGGACCGCCTGCTTTACTTCCCCTCCAAAGGAAGGCATACTGAAGTATTTTAATGCTCTTAAGATATCCGACGACTTCGGCCGGGTATGAACCCGCGATCTTGGGAACAGCAGTTCAGCATGCAACCAACTGCGACACCGAAGTGGCTACTCTTCAAATAATATATCCCGCACTGAAGGAGGACTGTACCACCATAGGCTGATAGTGATAATTAATTCATATTCAATTTCTCCAAGAAAGAAGGTAGTGTGCTGATGAAATTATCTGTTCATCGCTTGGTATTCAGACCGACCTTGCTGTATGAAAGTGAGAGCTGATACATAAGCTACAGGTAACTGACATGTGGGTACTGTGGTACTGTTCACGTTTTCACTTCGCACAAAAATGCTAGAAATAAGTATCCTTCAGGAATACTAGCTGTATTTCAATAACACACTGATTTAAATGTTTCCCGGTGCCTCTCGCACCGAATAAATCCAATACTTGACGTGATAAACTTAGATAATCAGCGTCACCCTTGCACATATCAAAAATCACATCCGCTCCATGCGTGAACACCGGAAAGAGAGCTGTTGTATTCTGGCTCTGACTGTGTGAGTCAAGTTAACCTTTCCACGTTGAGCAAAAGTATTTGCTAAACTTACATCGTAGCATGTGCATATCGTTCTCCTCACAATGGAAAATCTTGGAATGCATCCATCTTCACGTTTAATAATTCAATGCTTATAAGTTTCTCCTGCTGATCAATATTTAAATTCCGGCGACAAGTGTGCGTCCTAGGAGTAAACATATCTCTACTGCTCAAATCAAAAGCTTGTTCTTTACAGCCTCCTTGGTATGCCCATTAGTAATTAGGAATTTCTCCAAACATGAAAAAGATAGAGCTGCTACCGCGGTTATAGTCATGAATGAGATAAAACTAATAAGACAACTCTCCATACAGACTGCATTAGAACTATTTCACATATCTTTTTTTTTTGAAAAACGACCTTGCTCAGATAAAAAGGCTAAAGGCCATATACATGAAAAAGATTCTCTGTCTAGGACAAAATGCACCGTCAAGGACGACCTATGACCTAACGAGACAACCATTTTACATAGAAGAGTTACGTTTAAGAATGTTACTGCCTTCTACAAAGCAATATCAGTTATTACTGCAAGAACTTCAAGAGAAGAAACCAACATCTGGAGGGATTTCTACCAAACAGATGCCATGATGACCTCAGAGTGGGGGAATTCTATGTATGAACTTCGACATTTCATGACACGTTTCGCTGTTCATGGTTTTCATTTCAAGCTGTGCAGCAAGAAGGTCTACCATGACCCAGACGAGAACTGTATGTGTGAATTGTGTGGAAAGTCATGTGAAAGATATCATGCAAAAGTTTGTAGTAAGAGAACAGTGACATTAACAGAATTCTGTACATGACTTCATTGTGTGCAATTTTAATTATTATTGTATTTGACCATTGGTTGCAATAAATATCATTAATTAGTAATCTAACAAAAATATCATCACAGATGAGCTCTTCGGGTTCAGTACCACGAATGATTGTTTGAACAAATAGATAGACTACGTGCAATGGGATTAACAACTAAAAATAAATTGAAGAAATTGAAAAAAGAAGGAACGAAAAGTTTTAAGACAAATTCTCGGACCAAAAAAATGTGCTTACACATGCCAATTACGTAGTAACAAAGAAGTATATAAAACATGGAGCAGAATCGCAGAGACCATACGAAAATGAAGGGTTAAATTATTTCGACATGTTTCAAGAATGCCTGACGACAGACTCACTAAGAAAATGTCTCACCACTTCAACAAGTCCAATAGAAAAGGCAACTCTAATGAATAATGGTTTGCTAACACCAAGAAGGATCTACAGGAAATGAACATCAATGATCAAGACATCCGCAACAGAACCATTTTCAGAAATAAGCAGTGCTGGATTAACCATAAGGCACAATAGGCAATTGCCTGGGGCCCCTGGCTCAAAAGGGCCCCCAAAAAATGAAAAATCCCAGGTAAAAATAGTAAAAAATTGTAGTTTTTTATTAGTCAAATAAATTCTTGAAACAGAAGGTCAAACTAGCGAAAGTTTGAAAACTCAAACTGTGAACTTCGTGACGGAAGATTGCAGTGGTTTGGAAATTCAAGATTGTCGAGGATAGTCCTATGACAACGCACCAAACATGTCTGGAAAGTATCAGGGTCTGCAAGCCAAAATATTAGAACTGAATTAATATGCGATTTACGTTCCTTGCGGTACACATTCCCTCGATTTAGTTGGACAATCTGCTGTTAAATGCTGTTTTTACGCAGTTGATTTTTTTTTCGATAATGGAATCATTGTATAACTTCTTTTCTGCAAACCGTCACCGTTGGGCCGTCTTGAAAAATTACATAAAAAACGCTAAAACTTTGAAATCATTGTCAGATTCGTGGGAAGCATATGCTAATGCAACGAACACGGTTTATGATTCGTTTCATAATATTGTCGGGGATTTTGAAAGCATTGAAGATGACGAGTCGGAAAATAATGACACCCGGCATGAAGCGGGGGGCATCGCAAACAGAATGCAGAAATTCGAATTCGGGTTCATGTTAATTTTGTGGGATTCATTATTGACTTCTATCAGAATCAGACTCAGAATCAGAATCAGACATTTTAAGGAAAATCAACTTCGTTGATGTTTTCGAAACTTTCTGAGAAACAAAATACAGAAAAAAGTTTTTCTGAAAATGTATATGATCTAAATTGTATTCATTACCGTATTCATTGTGAATTTGTAAATAAATTCTCTTTCAAAGTTATGATTGACTTTTTTATGAAGCGTAAGGGTGAAAAAGAGGGAAAAAGGGGGCCTCAAATTAACAATTGCCTAGGGCCACTGTGAGTCTTAATCCGGCACTGGAAATAAGATACAAACATTTGAGGGGTTCTTAGAGTCAGAAACAGCGACCATGAAGAAACAACATTGGACAGCTGAAAAGAAAGAAGCTGTGAGAAAGGGAATGAATGAATACTGGCGCCAAAGAAAACTGAAATCTTGACGAGTTATTTACGTGGCCCTCAGTTGTCCAAAATCGATTATGATGATGACAGATATAAAGGCAAAATTATAAATGGCTGCATTTGTTGAGGCTGTTCGTATGAGACGGCCCAGAAACTTATCAGGTAAGTTTAGATTTAATTTTTTTTCATTTGTATTTCTTATTGATGGATATTGTTTATTAAATTGTATAATATATCAAAATTATATTTGATTTTTATTCTTCTCTTTTCCTTTAATATTGGCTTGATTTGCATCTTGTTTAGCTTTTTTTTTTGTTGATATATGAACTCTTAAAAAATTACGTTGTTATCCCTAAGGTAACTTTATCTTAATATCAATAATAATGGAACAATTATTCAGAAATCTGCTGGTTATAGACCTTTATGTATGTTGGACACAGCTGGAAAAGGCCTAGAGAAACTTCTGCAGCCAAGAATTCTCTCGGCAGTTCAGATAGCAGGGGATTTATCTGTTCATCAGCATGGATTTCGCAGAGGACATTCTACTATTGATGCAATATGGGAGGTGGTGAGCACAGTAGAAAGAGCGCAAACGGGCAATCATCATTCTCGTAAAGTGACACTTCTTGTGACCCTGGATGTAAAGAATACTTTTAATTCGGCAAGTTGGAATAACATGTAGGAAGCTCTTGAGATTTTCAAAGTACCACAGTATATTATGCGCATAATGAGAGACTACTTCAGGGATCGCAATCTGCTGTATGATACGGAATATGGACAAAGGGCAAAACGACTGACGGCTGGAGCAGCACAGGGATCGATCCTTGGTCCAGATCTCTGGAACATCATGTATGATGGCTTGTTACGTCTGGAGATGCCGGAGGATACGAATCTAGTGGGCTACGTTGATGATGTGGCTGCCTTGATAGTGGCCCGCAATGTTGAGATGGCTCAAATAAAATTGAACCAGGTGATGCGGCGCATATAAAACTGGATGACGAGTCACAGACTAACATTAGCAGAACATAAAACGGAGATAGTTCTTCTGACGAGGAAAAGGACCGAGACTCTTGTACCAATGACTGTTGGAGATACAGTGATTAAAACATCTACGAGTACAAAATATTTAGGAGTGACACTTGACTCCAAGCTCACATTCTGGAACCATATTCAGAGAGTGACAGATAAGGCAGTAAAATACATGACAGCACATTGTAGGCTGACGGCAATATTAATGGCCCAAAATCAAATAAAAGACGCCTCCTCATGACGACGGTTCAGTCAGTGCTCCTGTATGGCTCCGAAGTTTGGGCCGAATCCTTGAGATTTGCATGGTATCGGAGAAAGATAGCTGACGTACAACGGAGAGCAGCTTTACGTATTGCATGTGCATACCGCACGGTTTCTGAACCTGCAATCCTCACGGTGGCAGCAATAGCCCCAATAGATCTACTTGCATTGGAGCGACAAGTAATCTGACATACCCAAGGAGAGCTGGGAAAGAAATATGCAAAGAAGCGTGCCTTTAACCAACGGATGAGGCGATGGCAACTCAGATGGGAAAGTGACCCTCGTGGTAAATGGACCAAGCGACTGATACCACGCCTGGATACCTGGGTCGAAAGAGTCCATGGTGAAGTCAATTATTACCTCACACAACTTCTAACAGGACACGGATATTTCCGTAAATTCTTGCATAGAGTAGGCGGAGCGAGTGGTGCAACATGAATATATTGTGACGACATCGATGATGTACTTCACACCTTCTTCGTGTGCGGCCATTGGATGATAAAGAGAGAATATGTGGAAACTGAATTGGGAGAACTGACACCAGATAATATTATTTCTGTGATGTTACGGAACCAGCAATCATGGGATCAGGTAGCAGTGTATGTGGAGGATGTCCTTCGCCAGAAAAAGCGAGATCTGGAAGCGTACGAACGCCGTTAAGAAGAAATGAAGAAAGAAGAAGTCTGAAAGGCTAAGTAAGCACGACATCACCATGAAGTAATGCGAGAGCGGTTCCGGGGTGATGAACGCATCGTGGGAAAAGGGATGTGGTTTTTAGTGGGTAAAAATCCCCCACTACTGTGGAGTGCGGACCCTTCACAAGTGTCTTTTGAAGATTTTCCACAGTCCCTCGTAAAAAAAACAGAAACCAATATACTTTTTATAAAGAGTTATTTAAATCTCTATGTCACCCCAACACAATATACCTCTAATAGACAAGACAAATATTAATACTAAAATAAAATAATCGATCAATTATTAAATTACTAAATATTCTTCACTATAAAAAGTTACTAATGAAGAAATAAATGAACGTTATAACTAAGGAAGATCTATTCAAATTAAAAATGTCTCGCTCAATAAAAGGAAAAGATAAGAATTTAAGTCAAACATAATTTTTATGTATTATAAATTTTAATAAACAATATCCATCAATAATTTTACCAGGATTTGATATAATTTCACATAATATTAGTATTCTCCCTTGTGAAGGAAATGGGGGAGAAGAGATTATTTAAGTGGTTATTGAGGTCATCTGTAGAGGACAGAGATAGGCTTAGTAGGCGTTGGTAAGATCCAGTGTTGAACGATTTCAAAATGTGAGGTGTAAAAGCCAAGGAGGTCACCGAGCCAACTGCTAATAGGGGTTCAGATATGTTTAGAATTTAGAATGGACACTTAATGGCTAAAAAGTCTCATATAAAGAAGAATGAATGCATCAATTTGCCTGGAATGATTGGACAAGAGCATAAATGGTGAAGTGTGAAGTAAACTTGGATAGCACGATGTGGTATTTAGGTGTAGTATAATAAATCTCCTAATTCTCCGCCCACACCCATTTGCTTTATGGGGCCCTCGTTAATTTAACGGGCCCGTAGTGCTGAGCCAATTAGCTTAATAGGCCCTGTGAACTGTTTATTGTTGTCTTGATGGCCAACGGACGGTGCTGGGTAGGTCAGAGGGCAACGGTTCCTTCAAACATCAACATGAACGAATTCTATCCATTCTTCGCTCTGTACAGGAGTAGCGCCCCTTCATTCGGTTATAATTGCAGCACCGAGGGAAAATATATAAAAATACACAAAACAAGGAAGAAACAAGAAGTTCCGTGACGAACTAAAGAGCCTACTTTTCTCGAAATGTAATATTCATTCCATTGATTAATCTATATGCACCTAATTAGAATAATGACGAAATTGAGTTGGTAATATCGAAAGACTAATTAGTTCGAAATATAAACGGCATAATGTAGAATAATAGAGCACTACAGTTGGCAGCCCTGGTGACTGAATATATTCTTAGTTCCATCTCTTAAGGTACATGCCGGCCCCGTGGTGTTGGGGTAGCGCGCCTGCCTCTCAACCGGAGGCCCCGGGTTCGATCCTCGGCTCCGTCAGGGATTTTAAAACTAACGTGAGGGTTGGAACGGGGTGCACTCAGCCTCGTGGGGACAATTGAGTAGCTGTCTGACAGTGAGACAGCGCCCCGATCACGAATACCAAGATTAACGGCCGAGGGGATCCGACACGCTGATCACGCGTCACCCCAATATCTGCAGGCCAAATGGCTGGGCAGCGGTCGCTTGATCGGCCTTAGCCCGTCATGGGGTGGATAGTGCCAGGGGTTGAATTTTTTTTTGGACTTATCTCTTAAGGTATAGAATACAAAATGTTGTTGAAGTCCAATGGATAGCATGGACGTTGCATGTAGTTAGACATTGGACCTATCAGCACGCGTAAAATCATGTTGGCAACAATGTCATGCATGTGTTTGTCAGAAATAATTTGAACTATTATGATCTATTGCTGTGCCAATTTTGGATGAAATCCATTTATTTGTATAGAAGTTACATGTATTTTAAAATTGGACAAATCAGCAGGCTTAAAATCATGTTGGAAGCACTGACGTATATTAGTTACTCCAAATTAATCTAGAATGTAAGGTAATATACGTGTGCAAAGTTTAGAGCTGATGGCTTGCATACTTTCTGATATATTGGTATTTGGATAAGAAAATAGGGAGAGCGCATTTACTTACAGTTGGCAGCCCTGGCGGCTCTTAAGATTACGCTCAGTCATTTCTACATATAGTACATACGAAATTTGGTTGAAATCCAATTGATAGTGTAGAAGGTATATCCATTTAAAAATTTGACCTATCAGCACGCTTAGAATCATTTTGGCAACACTGCCATGTATGGCCTCCTGGAAATTAAACTGAAATATTATTATCTATATTTGTGCCAATTTTGGTATAGCTCCCAAGCATTCCGTCCAGGATATACAACATGGAGCTGAAATTTCAATAGCGATTTTTCTGCAGTTGGTAGCACTGACATCATTTTCAAATACGGCATTAAGATATTCAGATAGAGATCTTTACTCATACCAAATTTGGGTTTAATTGGTACAGACGTTTAGGAGTTGATAGGGGGAGGGGGGACACACACACAGCCAGACAGACAGAAGGACAGACAGACAGACATACAGAAGGACAGACAGACAGAAGGACAGACAGACAGACAGACACACACACATTCTCCCGGATCGATCTCATATGTCTACTTTTTCCTCATTTTTAAAAAATGTGAAAATTAGGCTAAAAATATGGCAATTAAAACCCCTTATTATTCCCGTTTTCAACAGGGTTGGGGATGATATGCGATGAAATTCATGTGGTGGGTGGTTTTATGGCCAATGCCCTTCCTGACGCCAACCTCACGAGAGGAATAACTGAGAGATGAAATGAATGACTATGAATGAAACTGGACAAGGATGTGGAAGGATGCGGCCGTGGCCTGTC
Organism: Meconema thalassinum; assembly: GCA_946902985.2. Classification (NCBI taxonomy): domain Eukaryota; kingdom Metazoa; phylum Arthropoda; class Insecta; order Orthoptera; family Tettigoniidae; genus Meconema; species Meconema thalassinum. The sequence continues at coordinate 102,057,294 of OX336397.1, read as the reverse complement.
AGAAGGAACCGTCCCAACATTTGCCTCGAGTTGAAAATGGGAAACCACGAAAAACCATTTCAAGGAAGGCTGGCGGTGGGGCTCAAACCCACGTCTACCAAGTCCGCAGATAGCTTGACCCCATGGCCTTGCGATGCGTTTTAGCGAGCGTAGCTACAGCTGTCGGTGATAAAAAAAACACAAACAAAACATAGGTGAACGAAACGGAAAGACAAAAATTGCTAAATAACAAACAATGTAATGAAAAACTAACCATATTATAACATACAAAGAACAGATCAAAATACAAACCAGGCGGCTTCGGTGGCAAAGTTGGTAACATGCTGAGCTTCTATGCCCAAGATCGCGGGCTCAAACCCGGCCGAAGTCGTTAAAAATGCCTCAGTATGCCTTCCTTCGGAGGGGAAGTAAAGCCGGCGGTCCCATGTCATAGATTTATGGCATGTTAAAAATCTTTCACTAATTACACCTGTGTGAAGCTAAATTAGGTTAAAAAGTAAACAACGCTCAGGTTCCTACGTTCGTCACCAGGAGCCGACTGTGGTGGCGTCTAGTAGCCAAGTTTAGAACTAGTAGTTGTTGGCGGCAAAAGTAGGAACGACTTGAAAAATTTAAAGTTTGCAGTCCTTAAAAAACAGAAACACACACTAATACAGTCATCACAATTAACACCGGTTATCATACAGATTCTACACACACCCAAATTACACGGGCTACATGACCGCGTTGTCGCAGCCCCTAAACTGAGGAACCAACCAACCAAAATACAAACCAGCGAAAATAAATATTCCAAAACCAAAACTCAAGAAAACGATCGAAATGAAAAAACAAGATAAACACAAAAAAAAACGAAACAAAAATAAATAATAAAAAAGAATAAATCATATAACAAAAGAAAACAAGTCTTATACGCTTCAGGAACGACAGCAATCAAGGGAAGAACAAAAATTAAGGAATTAGAAAAATAAGAGAGAATAATTCTGAGAAATATCTACGGGCCTGTATTAGTTCCGGTGATGACCACTTTTTCAACTCCAAAGTTTCACGAATGTAATTTCTTTTCCCATTTTGTAATTCCCTTTTATTTACACGATCAAATTTATGTTCACAGATTCACTTCAATTCATCCTTTGAACTCTCTTCAATTGGCTCAGTGAATGGGCTTTCTCCTAGGCTGTAACTTGTGATGTGTTAGTATTGAGAACTCTAATAGACGTTACCGAGTAAAGTTGGATTGATCAAAATAAACTGCCATTCTCACACGAGTTCATTTGGGGGGTCGATGCTAGATTCTCGGTCTGGACATGGCCGTCTCGTGGAAGGATCAACGAGCCTGTACCTCCGTTTGGCCCCATGCAGTTTGAAATACACTGTAGAAATACATCCTACCAGCCGTTGTACATGTCCTTCACTGGTTTAAATAAACACATACGTGCAATTACAAATTACGTCGGTTTATCATATTTTTAGCCTATTTCCATTTATGAAACAAGTAGTTCCGAGAAGAACTATACAGCCTATTTTCATACATCCTACTTATGTTAATTTCCTCTATCAACATACAAAATTTCAGTTTGATTGCAGTAATAGATTCGTAGATATTGAGAACCGACTAAATATTGCGGATGGTCGTCATGTTGGATTTTAATATATGTAGGTCTTAGAGTTATGTACTGATACATAAGATTATTGTGTACGTGTAGTATTCAAACTTCAATCGCATGATTAGGACACAGGAAGTAAAAACGAGATTTTAAAATTTCGCACAGCTGCCATCTTGTGGATATAGAAATAATTGAAAAAATTAAATGTCAGTGTATTATCATTTGTATAAAGATTTACTGTACCAAGTTTCACTGCACTCGGATGGTTAAATTGCGAGAAACGTCCATGTGAATATTTATACTTCGCGTCGCCGTCATGTTGGATTTGTGATCACCAGGTTATTGGAAGTCCTATAGGTGAACTTATGTTCACAGCCCCTATGAACATTAAAAATTCAGTTTTATTGCTGTAATAGATTTCTAAATATTGAGAACCTTCTACATATTTCGGATGGTCGCCATGTTGGATTTTTATATGTATAGGTCATAGAGTCATGTACCATTAAAGGAAAAGTATTACGTTGGTTCATTATTCAAACTTTTACTTCGATCGCATGATTACGAAACAAGAAATAAAATCTTAATTTTAAAATTCGCACAGCCACCATCTTGACGTTATGTAAACAATTGAACTAAATTAGATACAATGTGTATATACATTTGCTGAACCAAGTTTCATTGCGTTTGGATCATTAAATCGCGAGAAAAGTCTATTTAAAACTTCCAACTTCACATGGCCGCAATGTTCGTTTTGTAGTTAATCGGTTTCTGAAAGTCACATAGATGAATTTCCAGTAGTGCCCCTTATCTCCGTACAAAATTTCAGGGTGATACCGGAGAAACGACCATTTAAATATTTATAGTTTGCGTCGCCGCCATGTTGGATTTGTGCTCAGCAGGTAATTGAAAGTCCCATAGGTGAACTTATGTTCATAGCCTCTATCAACATACAGTATTGCTATGATTGATTAATAGATATTGAGTACTGTCTACATATTTCGGATGTTTGCCATGTTGGAATTTGATATATGTAGGCCATAGAGTTACATCCTATTAGAAGACGATTTTTGTGTAGGTACAATATTCAAACGTTCACTTCGATCGCATGATCAATACACGAGAAATAAAAACGTAATATTAAAAATGCGCTCAGCCGCCATGTTGAGGTTATGTGAACAATTGAACTAAATTAGATGCCAGCGATTTATAATGTGTATAAACATTTACTGTACCATATTTCACTCCGCTTAGATGGTTAAATCACCATGTTCGTCTTGTATTTTACATGTTTTTGAAAGTCTCATAGCTGAACTGCTATTAGTACCTTTTATCACCCTACAAAATACAGTATACTTTGTTAGCCAAAATAGAATGTTTCTTTTTCTCTACATATTTAAAATACCCTCTGTTCTGATTCTCGGATAAACAGAGATTGAGGCGAGATTATTGCTTATAGCAACCGTCACATTATTATTAGTTACAAATATTACGCAATAGCCTAATACAAACATCCTGCTCAGTAAGATTAATTAATTAATCATGACTTTAATAAATAAATCACAGACACTACAAATATTTTAAATGGTATTAAACACTAATAATGTCTATTAATTATGTACTACCTTAATCATGTTCTAATTGATACAAAGAGGCTGTTGTTTGAGTTTTCAGTCTTGTAAGTGCTTCGATGCAGCTTCCCAAGCCTCTCTGTTCTGAGCTAATCGTTTCATCTCTACATATCTACCACAACTTACATCCAAGGCAATCTCTTTAACATACTCTAACCTTGGTCCACCCCTACAGTCCTTATCCTCTACCCTTCCTTCAATAACTAACTTTGCTATTCCTGGGTGTCTAAGTAGGCCTTGTGTCTTATCAACCTATTTCTTCTCTTCATTTGTAGTCACCAGAAACATTTCTCCTCTCCTACTCGTCTTAATACCTCTTCATTTGTAACCCTATCTACCCCTCTGATATTCATCATTCTCCTGTATCACTACATTTCAAACAATTCTGTTCACCTCTTTTCTGCTGAACTAACAGTCCAAGTTTCACTTCCATAGAGCGCCACGCTCCAGACATTGGCTTTCAGAAATGACTTCCTAATACCTAAATCTATATTCCATGTCAACAAATTCCTTATCTGTAGAAATGCTTTCCTTGCGAGAGCCAATCTACTTTTTATGTGCTTTTTGCTTCGTCCATCACTGGTTATTTTTCTTCCTAAGTAACAGAAGTGGCCTACTTCCTTTAGCCCTTTTTCTGCCATTTTGCCGTCAGTTATGGTTTCTGATTTCTTCCGGCTGAATTCTATTATTTTAGGTTTATATTTATTCTTTTTCATCATGAATTCTTTCCACGAGACGGAGTCCATACCAATTAAAAACTCATTCAATTCCTCTGGTGTGTCGGCCAAGATATCGATGTCATCAGCATGTTTTATAGTTTAGGATACCGTCTCCTGCACTCTAATATTTGTTTCACATGTACCTTTGTTGTGTTAGCCAAAGTATATAAATATATAGTCAAATATAAAGAGAGCAAATTAACTTACCTCAAGAGAATGTTCACCTGCCTAGGAGGAACTCATAATATGTTCTGGATTGGTCGATGGCCATGTAGTTTTCTGCAAAGAAATAATAATAATAATATTAACAGGAGGGTATGATAAATATTGTTTTGGTTTTATTAAGGATTTTGGATAGCATGCTCATACATATGGGTGTATGATTTGTCTGATCATTGTGTTATTGTGGTTCCTGTAATAAATACAGGTTCAAAAGACACCCAACTACACCGGGCTGACAACCAAGTTGCTCCAAGCCCCTCAAATGAATTAACAACCAGAAAACTCAACATTTTGAAGAACATTTTGCAACTTTAATATTTTTATTACTTTTTAGCCTAATTTCATTTTATGAAAAAAATAGGCTTATGAGATCACCTTTTGTTCGTGTGTGTGTGTGTGTCCCTAATAACTTCTAAACGGCTGGAGCGATTTCAATGAAACTCGGTAAGATCATAGCACCATTCCGGCCAACCCCAAGCGTGCCCTTCAAATTTTATTGTGTCTCACCAATCCAACATGGCGGCAGTGCGAATTATTTCACTGGCATTCAGTATCTCCGAAACTATTACCGATATCACCCTGAAATTGTATACAGTGATAAAGGGCACTACTAGAAGTTCACCTATGAGACTTTCAAAAATCTGGTAACTACAAAACCAACTTGGCGGCCAAGCGCATATGAGACATTTAAATAGACCTTACTCGCGATTTAACCATCCAAACGTAATGAAACTTGGTGCAGCAAATGATTATACACATTGTAAAGCACTGGTATATAATTTAGTTCAATTGATTACATAACCTCAAAATGGCGGTTATGTGAAATATTTCACCGGCATTCTACAGTATATCTCCAAAACTATTACAGATATCACCTGAAATTTTGTAAACGTAAACGTAAACGCGCTGGTATACGTTTATATATGTAACTTTCAAACACCTGTAAAGTACAAAACGAACATGGCGGCCAAGCGAATTTGAAACATTTTAATAGATTTTTCTCATGATTTAACTCTCTGAGCGCAGTGAAATGTGGTATATTAAATGATTATACATATTGTAATGCACTGCCGTCTAATTTAGTTCAATTGTTTACATAACCTCAAGATGACGCCTGTGCGTAATTTTAAAATTAAATTTTTATTTATTTTGTCGTAATCATGCAATCGAAGTGAAAAATTGAATAGGAAAGCTACGCAATAATTTTCCATTAATGGTACGTAACTCTATGGTCGATACATATAACAATCCAAAATGACGAGCATCCGAAATATTTAGACGGTACTCAATATCTACGAATCTTTTACAGCAATCAAACTGACATTTTTTATGTTCATAGAGGCTATGAACATAAGTTCACGTATAGGACTTTCAATAACCTGGTGAGGACAAATCCAACATGGCGGCGATGCGAAGTATACATATTTAAATGGATGTTTCTCGCGATTTAACCATCCGAGTGCAGTGAAACGTTGCACGTTAAATGCTTATACAAATGTTAATCCACTGGCATCTAATCTATTTCAATTGTTTTCATAACCACAAGATGGCTGCTGTGCGAAAATTCAAAATTGAGTTTTTGTTTCTTGTGTCGTAATCATGCGATCGAAGTGAACATTTGAATAATGAAACTACGCAATAATTGTTCTTTATGGTAGATGACTATATGGACTATACATACATCAATCCAAAATGGCGACCATCCGAAATATTTAGACGGTTGTCAGTATCTACGAATCATTTACAGCAATCAAACTTGAAATGAAAATCCACAGCCTGCTTCCAGTCTCCGACCGGGTCAGGAATTGAATGAATGATGCCCCCATCTAGCGGCGAGGATATGGACTGTGCCGGCTGCCGAGGCCTGGCGCACTCCTCTGGGGCCTTGATTAAATGAATGACAGATGAAATGAAATGATAGTGGAGAGTGTTGCTGGAATGAAAGTTTGACAGGGAAAACCGGAGTACCCGGAGAAAAACCTGTCTGCCTCCGTTTTGTCCAGCACAGATCTCACTTGGAGTGACCGGGATTTGAACCACGGACCCAGTGGTGAGAGGCCGGCGTGCTGCCGCCTAAGCCACGGAGGCTTCACAGCAATCAAACTTTTTTTTAAATATTCATACAGGCTATTAACATAAGTTTATCTATAGGACTTTCAATAGCCTATTGAGCACCAATCCAATATGGCGATGACGCGAAGTATACATATTTAAGTGAACGTTTCTCGCGATATAACCATCCGAGTGCAGTGGAACTTTGTTCAGTAAATGCTTATACAAATGTTAATCCACTGGCATCTAGTTTATTTCAATTGTTTTCATAACCATAAGATGGCAGCTGTGCGAAATTTTAAAATCTCGTTTTTACTTCATTTGTCCTAATCATGCGATTGACTTTTGAATACCACACGTACACAATAATCTTCATGTAATAGTACATAAATAACAATCTAACATGGCGACCATCTGAAATCTTTAGACGGTTCTCAATATCTACGAATCTATTATAACAATCAAACTGAAATTTTGTATGTTGATAGAGGCAACTGACATGAGTAGGATATTGAAGATAGGCTGTATAGTTCTTCACGGAACTACTTGTTTTATTTCCTTTTATTTTTCGCTTTCGTTTTATTGTGCCTCTTGTTTTTACATTTTACTTTATTTTCGTTATTTATGACGTCAAAGACACCCAATCCCCGAGCCAGAGGCGTTAGAACCAGACACACCACCAGTCTCTGCCGCAACATGACCAGGGAGGCGTGGTCACCGTTCAGTGAGAGGAATGGGACTGTCCTGGCTCAGCTGATCGCTCGCGTCACTTATAAAACCAAGTTTTGCAGGATCTGGTTTCTATAATTATATGAGTAGGACGAAAGGCAGTATTTTTCTGAATACGAGGGTGGACACTAAAGAAAAACGGACTGAGAGTGTGCTGCCATTCGTTGACGTAGTAGAGAGTTCTCCCGCTAGATGGGGTCGATAGAGAACTTCACGAAACAACTGCCCAGACGGTTCGACCGTTTGATCATAGTGTTGTTTTTCTCGTACAGTTCTCATGTTCCACCTGCGAAGTTGTTATGGCAGGTTTAAAACGATAAAGAGTGAGTTTGAAATTGTGTTTCCTGCTTTAAAAGTTGGCAACAGAAGCTTATCAAATGCTTCAACAGTCTTTCAAGGCGGATGCTTTGAGCCGCACACAAGTGTTTGAGTGGTTTGGGCGCTTTAAACGTGGTGTGATTACTCGGTCCAACGTCAAACGCCGAGGTGATAGGCAACCTCTTCAACACTTGAGTAATGCGGCGATAAACACGCCTGGCATAATGCAGCCATTACGGCAGTTGTGTTGAAGAGGTTGCCTATCACCACGGCGTTCTTTTAAATTTACCATAACGACTTCGCAAGCGTAACACGAGAATAGTAAGAGAAAATCAATACTACGATCAAACGGTCTCATACAAATTGGCACCGTCTGGGCAATTGTTTCGTTGTTTTCCCCATCTAGCCGAAGAAATCTCTACTACGTCCGCGAATGGCAGCGCGCTCTCGGAGTGGTTTCTTTTGGATCCTCCCTCGTATATAGAAACCTAAATCACAATTCTACGCCCAGTAGGTTGCTTTTTATGTTATTTTTAAATTGAAATTGTTTGAAAGAGGACACTGCTCATGGATAATTAATTACTCGTTCCTAGCTGCTGCAGAGTGCAACTTTGTAAAGTCGTTGCACAACAATGAAACCCTCCCTCAATTACGTTAGCATTATGTTCCCATGGTCAAGTCCAAGAACGTAATGAATGATGTTGCTCGGAGAGGCAGGATGTGTCAGGTGTTTCATAGGAGGCGTGAAGGAACTAAAATGCGTTACTGCGTCACGGCAGAGACTAGTGTGTCGGGCCCTTTAAATCTCCATTCCCCGGCCCGGACTCAAACCTGGGACCCGTTGGGTAAACCCAAGAATGCTAACTAATTATCCACGGAGCCGGACTTGTTTCTTTAATTCCAACAGTAAGAGTTCACACAATCGCGATAATCGATAGGCGTTCTATAAAATAATAATAGTAAGTAAGATGTTCTTATAGCAACATATAGATTTCTGTACTGAAAGTCCTGGCTGCGTGGCTCAGGGGTAACGTTCTCGCTTGCTGAGCCCAAGGTTGCAGGTTCGAAACCTGGCGCAGTCAGCTGGCATTTGAGGGTGCGCAAATGCGAGGGAGCCGTGTCAGTACATTTACTGGCACGTTAAAGATTCCCTTCGGGGCAAAATTCCGGCACCCCGGCGTCTCTAAAAGCCAGGGTAGTTAAAAGGGACGTAAAACCAATAACATTATTATTATTCTGTACTGAAAGTCTTTGTCTGGACCATGGCGCTCTATGGAAGTGAAACTTGGACTATTGGTGCAGCAGAAAAGATGGGAATTGAAGCGTTTGAAATGTGGTGTTACAGGAAAATGATGAAGATCAGTTGGGTAGATAGGGTTACAAATGAGGAGGTATTAAGACGAGTGGGAGAGGAGAGATGTTTCTGGCGACTGCTAATGAAGAGAAGATATAGGTTGGTCGGATACATAGACAACTAAGATACCCAGGAATTGCAAGCTTAGTTATGGAAGGAAGAGTCGGGGACAAGAACTGTAGGGGTAGACCAATGTTAGCATATGTTAAACAGATTGCCTCGGGTGAAGGGTGTGGTAGCTGAAACGATTAGCTCAGGACAGGGAGATATGGAATGTTGTTTCCAACCAATCAAAAGACTGAAGACTCCAACACACAAGGAGCGGCTTCGGTGGCGTAGGTGGTAGCTTGCTGAGCTTCTATGCCCAATGTCGTGGGTTCAAACCCGGCCAAAGTCGTCAGATATTTTAAGAGCGTTAAAAATCCATCAGTAAGCTTTCCTTTGAAGCTAAATTTTCTAGGTTAGTTTGATAACGCTATATTAGTTCCAACGTTCGCTGCCCGGTGCTGACTGCGATGGTATTTAGTAGCCACGTCCACAGCTAGGTATCGTGGACGGTAGCATTTGGTAGCAAAAGTAGGGACTACTTGAAAAAAAAAATGATCGTCTGCATTCCTTCTACCTGAATCACAGATAACACACACTAATACAGCCATCACAATAAACACCGATTATCAGAAAAATTCTACACACGCACAAAGTACACGGGGCTGCATGACCTCGTTGTCGCAGCCCCAAAACTAAGGAACCTACCGACCATCAAACACACACTGAACTAGAATGCATAGACCTGGACGACGAAAACTTGTTGCCAAGTTAACCACGAGATATCATTCTCCATGTCTTCCTTCACTCTAAAAAATAGATCCAGATGCATTTCTATGTTAAAATGAAATCTGAATGGAACACGAGAAAGTTGGTTTCTTTAGACTGTCGAAAGGTTGTCATTGAAGAGGAAGTAAACGTCCCGTGGTGAAGATGATTGGTGAGCTCTGAGGAGTTAGTTGCATGTCCTCTTAGTGGATGTCAGGTGTCACGGTGGGTGATGGGTTGTACACACACTGAGTCAGTGCTCGCATCGATTTGCTGTCCTGCGAATGGGCGTGCCCTCAACCACCGTAGTAGAGCGTCTGGGGCATCAACCCCTTATTCCTAGTATTCTCCTACAGGTAACATTCCCCATGGGCTAAAAACTCGTCAGGCGTCTTGCTAACCAAGCTGACCCTGACATTGTGCTTAACTCCCGTCTTTCATTCATGTGTGGTGTAAAGGATCCAATGATGCTCGCTTGACGACCGGAACCAGTCATCCAAGTGTATTATTTAGTCCTTCTTACATAAACGTATTGTATCTGAAAAAATAACGTTAGGGTGACCATCACTCCACGTCACCAGTTGAATTATAGAATCTTCACATGACCAGTTACGGGTTAATATTGAGGAATATGTGTACGATATTGTATGAACCCCTTAAATTGATTGAAATATCGAAGGAAATATAACGCCTTTAAAATATGACTAATTAATACAATGAGAGACATCCATGGCTTAGGCTGCCTTAATATCGTCGGGGTCGGAAGATAACAAGAGTAGACCTAGGGAGGTCGACAGGAAAGATAAAAGAATGGGGCACGGCACAAGTATATTAAAGAAATTCCAGACTCACCATGAGTCCCGTGGTTGCAACTTGCGTTTCGCTGGAGGGAATAAAAGCAAGATAGAAAGAGGGAACTAGTACAAAGAAAAAAATATAAGGAATTAAGAAAAGAAGGGAGGTTGGATGAAAGACGGAAAGACAGAAAGGTGGATTAAATAATGGAAAGGAAGTTTGTAGCTTTGCGTGACCATGAATCTTGTGATCATGAGCCACGGGACCTCCTTTTTACGTGGAATCCGAACCACAGAACATGATATTTCACTTCGCAAATCTCACATACATTGATCGGGAATCGAACCCAGTCCACCTTGGTGAGAATCTACCATCTTGACCGCTGCGCCACCTCCCCCCCCCCTCCCCTCCTTAAATAATGGAAGAGAGAAAGAAAGAAAGAAAGAAAGGAAGGAAGGATGAATAAAAGAAAGAAAAAAATGAAACACTTATAGAATGACAGGAGAAAGTAACAAAGAAGGATTAAAGAAAGAATCAAGAAAATACATGAAGAGATAAAGGGTAAAATGAACCAAAGGAGGAAGCAAGGAAGTAATAAAACATAATGAGAGGAAGAATCATTGAAAGATAGACAAGAAATTCAGATGTGGTACTCTTCTGAATATCTCCTATATTTTTGCTGTATCTGATTCGCCTAGATGCTCTATGTCAGACTAATTATCTGCCCCTTGGTATACCCTGCCTGGACCGCCACTGGGATAGTGGATGAAATAATGGAAGAAAGAAAAATCAAGACGTTACTTATCAGTCCTGAGAGTCATAAGTTATGAGTTACGTTCTACTGTAATAAAGGCTAAAGTATATTCCGTAGAAGAGCAGTGAAAATGGAAACATCCTTTAATATATCCTCGGTCCTCATAACTGTCTGGGTATTTGCATATTCTAAACATTGAGCCAACCTTTATTGCTGAGCATTCATTTCCACTAAGCCAGGACTTGACATAGAGAGGAAACTATTCCCCGCTTTATGGCCAGGAACACTTCCCTGCAAGCACATACCTCATGAAATTGTGAGTATAATTTTGATATTGGCGTAAATGTGTATCAAAATCCCCTAAACAAGGAGTCCTATTCGCCCTGTTTTACCCGGGATAGACCCGGTTTTTAGGTATATTTCATGAGAAAGCTATATGGGTACCATTTTGCGACTTCCGGAATATTTAGACATATCTTCGCGTTTCACATCTCCCAGATTAGAATTTAAATAAAAGGAAGTTCACAAAAAAAAATAGAAAATACATAAAAGAACAAGATTAAAAATTAATATGAATAGACACTAGATGCACGAAACTGGAAAGGGTCTACCACTCCTGTAAGAGCATCTACACATCCAAGTGCCTCTCTAAGAACCTTAAACTTCTACATTACAACTCAGTAGTAAGACCTTCCGTTCTATATGCCGCTGAGTGTCTCCTGATGAACCGGAAAGGCCCACTGAGGAAACTAGAGCTCAAGGAACGGAAAATACTTAGAAGGATTTTAGGACCAATAAGGGAAGAGGGTGGTACTTACAGGATCAGGCACCACAATGAGCTCTATGATCATCAAGAAGATATCGTCACATCCATGAGGAAGAGACGATTAGCTTTCTACGGATATCTGACACGCATGGGTCCAGATAGACTTACCAGCTAGATCTTCACCACGACAGGAAGAGGGAAAGCGTCCAAAAACAAATGGATCACCACAGTGAAGTCAGACCTAGAGAAACTTGGAATTTCATCAAAAAACATACAGGATCGATCACAATTCTGACAGATGTTTCAACATGGTGTCTTTCCAGTGTCTCTCACCAGCAGGAAGGGTACAGGGAATACCAGACCGAAGTGGACACAGGAAAGAAAGCAGACACACAGCCAGAAGATGAAAGCTGCCTGGGCTAAGAAGAAACACAAATTCCTTACAAGAAGTCAAAACAAGCCCCGTGGTCCTCAGTAGGCCCAAACGAAAAGAAGAAGAAGAAGAATATAAGTCTACATTAAAAGACTGTCTATCGGACGTTGCCGCTGAGAGCTATGGGACGTTGCGTCCAGCCAGGTACCGGGTCTTTATTTGTGCTTGGAAAGACGTTTCTGGTCGACCTTGACCGGCGGTCCCCGGCAAATAGCCGGCTGTTACAGTTTGGCGCGCGCGGTCTCCGGCCTTATTCCCTTGCTCTTGCCTGCGGTAGACGTATGAGCTCCGAGCTAATTGGGTGTTTTATAAAGCTACCGTGAACTGTACAATCGTATTGAAATGAAAATCCACAGCCTGCTTCCAGTCTCCGACCGGGTCAGGAATGGAATGAATGAAGCCCCCATCTAGCGGCGAGGATATGAAATGTGCCGGTTGCCGAGACCTGACGCACTCCTCTGGGGCAATGTACAATCGTATTGTGTAGTGTCGAAATGTAAACATTATGTGTCAGAAAACTGTATCATAATGAGGCCACCAATCAGAGCTCAAGAAACAGTTGTGTGACCAATTAGGTACGGATACCTTCGCGCATGCGCTCAAAATCACACATGTCTATATAAATTACCGAAAGCGCACCGTCCATATGTAGCATAAATAAACTGCCAAGCACACAGAGCGCATGCGTCGGTCTGTCAGAGAGCTTGGAAAACAGAAATATCCTACCCAGCGCTCTCACTCCGATCTCAACATTCTAGTGACTGAATCTCAACAGACATTTATGAATATTTATGTTAAAACATATAATAAAGTTATAATTATCGTCGAACATAAACAGTCGTATGTAACTCGCCTATAGGCCTAATGGTAATTAAGACACTCGTATGTAAATTATAAAACTCGCGTACGCTCCTTTTATAAACATACTCGTGTCTTAATTAATGCCATTATAGGCTCGTTGCATAATGTACTATATTGTGATTGTGCATAGTGCTGTAATGCCTCATTTGAAATATTCGTTTCTTGAACGTGTATATCTGCACAATGCGTACATAAAGTGCAGGAAATCGTGCGTTAGAACAAGACAAAAGTTTCGAGTGAAATTTTCAGTGAGACCCATTCCTATAAATCGGACAATAAGACAACTGGCTAAGAGATTCAAACGTACAGGTTCAGTAAACAATAAAACTAGACGTGAAGATTTCTTTACTGAAGCTAAATTAAGCGGAGTAACCGGAAACTCATAAGGAGATGACGATTATGTTTGGCAGTGGATGGGGAATATTTTCAGCACCGTATTCTGCCGTATATATGCTCGCGCGATCACCGACAACTGAGCCATCACTGGCGGAGCGCGTGGGCGAGTATGTCCTTGCCAAGCAAATATAAAGAACTGTATAATGATATGGAACAGCCCATAGAATCTTAAAGAGTTTAAGTCATCTAACCTTGGAGAGAATCCTGTTGAATCCTACTTGTCGTTCTTAATATATTGTTTCCAGATGGTCGAACACTGTACAAATTTGCTATTACTGGTAAAAATCAACTAACTTTGAATAAGACAGAAGATTCCTATTTGTTGGTTAGCTCTCTAGAACTAGCTGTCCAAATGGGCAATATTTCCCTTGGCATTCATATAGGCCATCTAAGAACCACGACATTCAACTATTTCATTTGGAGTGGGCTTCGATGTTTGCCCAGTAGTTACGCATCCTCTGGCTGTGTTGTTCCCTCCTCTCCTGTGTCCAGAGGGCATCTATCTACTTTCTTGGTGATTTGTCCTGGAACCTCATTTGCTGAAGCATCTTCCTGAGAGATGTCCGGTCTTTTAAGTCTCTTTCCGTTCCTCCAAGTTATTGCAGTTCTTTGCTCACTTCCCACAACCATGGTGACTTGGTCTTCCGCCTTTGCCAGTAACCGAGGAGCTGGTTGGTCAACCTGGTACGATGCATCTTGTAGACGTGTCCATAAAATGCTAGACGTCGTTTCCTAGCAATATCTGTGATTCTGGCGTGGTGGCTCAGCGGTCAAGCTGTATGCCTCTCACCAAGGCGGCCCGGGTTTGATTCCCGGGCAATGCATGTGAGATTTTCGAAGTGAAATGACATATCCTATGGTTCGGATTCCACATAAAAATGAGGTCCCGTGGCTCATGATCGCGAGATTAATGGTCACGTTAAACTACAGGCTTTTTTCTTTCACAGTACATGTAGAGCTCTTGATTAGGTCGCCTTCTCTATTCATTCTCTTCCTTAACAGGCCCCAATATCTTCCTCGTTATCTTTCTCTCGTGTACTTCGAGTTTGCCCGTGATCCCCTTCCGGTTGAAAGAGCTATTAGTCATACGTTGTTGGCATGTTAAAGAACCCATTTGAATTCAGTAGGCCATGTTCAATGGCAAAATTAATCTCGGGATTTTCCGACAACACAAAGTTCCTCCAGTCTCTACTAGAAAGCGCTGTAGTGTCAAGAAGCTTAGATATCTAACATCCTTGACTTTCGTAGCGTTCAAAGGAACGACGAAATTGAACATGCTAGTTGCCCTCTGGGTGTCAATTAACAAAGCTTGCACCCAGCACCGAGGCCATACGAAAATATAATATTATTATTATTATTATTAATATTATTATTATTATAATTATAAATCCATCCGTCTAAGGAGCACTGATCTTGTCCTCCCAAAATCTCTTCATCTTCTCCATCCAGGTTCTGTTGGATGTAATGTTTGGGTGGTCTTAAAAATGATGATTGTCAACTGGTTCTCTGAATTTAGATCTGTCCAGTACCATATCACTTGAGATGTCTGTATCCTGAAGGTTTCTTTCAACTTCAAGCAGCCGGTTATTCTTAGCTTTCTTTGAGAGAGTAGGATTTTGAATTCTATTATTCAGCTTGTGATCACTCATTTTGAGGATATGCCCATTATTATTATTATTATTATTATTATTAATATTATTATTACTTATGATTTTCTCTTGACACGAAACTGACATACTGGTCTCATATACGGAAGACAGTAGACAAGGCGGAAGTAGTGACAGCTGCCATTAGTAGACTCATGACTAGTGTGCATGGTCCTAGACAAAGTAAGCGTCGACTACTGTTTTCCACAGCGCAGTCTATTCTCCTGTATGGAGCTGAGATTTGGTCGGATTCGCTGAGGATAGAGAAGTATAGGAAACGCCTAACTGCAATTCAGAGCAGATGAGCTCTGAGGGTGGCGTGTGTTTACCGTACAGTTTCGGAACCTGCAGCTCTGGTTGTTTCAGGTGTTGCGCCAATAGACTTACTCGCGCAAGAACGTAAAGACGTATACTTCCGACGAGTAGAACTGGGCAAGGCTCAAGACCGGAAGGAAGCCGTAGCACGCAAGATGTAGCTTTGGCAGCAGAGGTGGAATGACGATCTCAGAGGAAGAAGGACAGCTCGGCTGATACCGAGTCTGGTCGAGTGGACAAGTAGAAAACACGGAGAAACTAATAATTTTCTGACTCAGATGTTGACAGATCATGGCTACTTTCGGTGTTACCTTCATCGTATGGCCAAAGTAAGGAGTCCAGTATGTATTTACTGCGAGAACGAACGAGATGCCCTATATCATACGTTCTTCGTCTGCGAACGTTGGGCAGCGGAAAAACAACGACTTGAAGCTGAGGTTGGTCCAATAACGCCGGACAATATAGTTGGAATTATGCTGAGGAACGAGCTCAGCTGGGATACGGTCGCTTTCTTTGTTGAGGTGGTCCTTCGTCAGAAGGAGTCGGATGGGGACTTGCTCGATTTAACTGATTAAGTCTGCGATCCGCGGACTGTGAATTGAGAAGTAAGGTGGTGCTTGTGAAGCGAAGAAAATGGCTCCATCCTGAACTAATACAAAAGTATTCCCAGAATGCGTTTTGTCAAGAGGACAGGGTGTGGTTTTTTAGTGGGTAAGAATCCCACACTCATGAGACCTTCTCAAGGTCTTATGCAAGATTTTTCCACTTCCCTCGTAAAAAAATATATAGATATTATTATTAATTTTTGCGTACATTCCCCTTTAAAGAGATCGATAAAAACACAAAAATTTAGCTTTTGGTGTTGGCTCTTTTGAGATCACCTTTTGTCCGTGTGTGTGTGTGTGTGTGAGTGTAGGAGAGAGAGGTGTGTGTGTGTCCCCTAATAACTTCTAAACGGCTGGAGCGATTTCAATGAAACTCGGTCAGTTCATAGCACTATTCCGGACGACCCCGACCGTGCCCTTCAAATTTTGTTACGTCTCACCAATCCAACATGGCGGCTATGCGAAATATTTCACCAGCATTCAATATCTCCGAAACTAATCCTGATATCAACTTGGAATTTTGTGCGGTGATAAAGGGAATTACTAGAAGTTTACTTGTGTAATTTTTGAAAACCTGGTACCTAAAAAACCAACATGGCGGCCAAGGGAAGTTGCGACTTTCATATAGGCGTTTCTCGCGATTTAACCAACCAAACGCAATAAAAATTGGTACATGTTTATACACTTTGTAATGCACCGACATCTAACTTCGTTCAATTGTTTACATAACCACAAGTTGGTGGATGTGCGAAATATTTCACCGGCATTCTATATCTCAGAAACTATTACCGGTATCAACCTGAAATTTTGTACGGGGATAAAGGGCACTACTGGAAGTTCATCTATAAGACTTTCAAAAACCGGTTAGCTACAAAACGAACATGGCGGCCAAGCGAATTTGAAAATTTTAAATACATCTTTCTCGCGGTTTAATGTTCCAAACGCAATGAAATCTGGTACAGGAAATGTTTATACACGTTGTAATGCACTGGTATCTAATTTAGTTCAATTGTTTACATAACCTCAAGATGGCGGCTTTGCGAATTTTAAAGTTAAGTTTTTATTTCTTGTGTCGTAATCATGTGATCGAAGTGAAAGTTTGAATAATGAACCTACGCAATAATTTTCCTTTAATGGTACATGAGTCTATGGCCTACTGTATACTTTTAACAATCCAACATGGCGACCATCCGAAATATTTAGACGGCTCTGAATATCTACGAATTTATTATAGCAATCAAACTGATTTTTTTATGTTCACCTATAGGACTTTAAATAACCTGGTGATCACAAATCCAACATGGCGGCGACGCGAAGTATAAATATTCACTTGGACGTTTCTCCCAATTTAACCATCCGAGTGCAGTGAAAATTGGTACAATAAATCCTTATACGAATGTTAATCCACTGGCATCCAATTTATTTCAATTGTTTCCTTAACCACAAGATGGCAGCTGTGCGAAATTTTTAAATCTCCTTGTTACTTCTTTTGTCCTAATCATGCGATTGAAGTTTGAATTCTACACGTACACAATAATCTTCACGTAACAATACATAAATCTAAGACCTACATATATAAAATCCAACATGGCGACCATCCGAAATATTAGTCGGTTCTCAATATCTACGAATCTATTACAGGAATCAAACTGAAATTTTGTATGCTGATAGAGGCAATTAACATAAGTAGGTTATATGAAAATAGGCTGTATAGTTCTTCATGGAATTACTTGTTTCTCTACAAATGCTGCGGTCGCGAATTTCTTCTATGGTGATATGTAATTGTTGTTAGCCTTCCATAGTTTGTTGTACCAAAAAGTACCCAATTTCGACATAGAAATTATTTTGAATATTATTTTAGTCAGTCCGGTGTCGTTCAATCTGGCGATATGTGTAAAGAACTCTGCGTTTTCTGATGAGTGTCGTGATAGATTCAGTATTTCTGTATAATTCTTCTGTTTTTTTTTTCTAGAAATTATCTCTGAAAACGGCGCCGTAATTTTTGTCAGAATTTTTCTTTTTGAATTTCAATGTCTTTAATTTTGGCCATTCCCTTGGTGTTGGTGGTTTCTGATGCGTATATATATAATTCGTTGAGGTCTTCTAGTACCATGTTAGGTCTTGCTACACATGAAAATTTGCTTCGCTTTCCCCTGAGCCCAGAATTCCCTCATTCTCTGTGAGTGGGCCATCTTGCGCTCCGCTGTCCAGGTGGTACCTTGACTTCTTTTCGGGTTCGGTGTCTCATCTCGGGCTAGCCCATTAGTCAGTATCTTTTTGTGGAAGAGATCTCTATTGAAGGCGTCATCGGATTTTAAATGCAGCATTTTGAGGTCGTTTCTGGTAAACCAGGGCATTGTGGTTTTAAGTTTGGAGACAAAGAATGAAAAATCTGTTTAGTCAGCCTGTTTCCGTTCATTCGTTTGAGATGACCGTAATACCGTCACAGAAATTTGTATTTTTATAATAGACTAGCAACCCGTCCCAGCTTCGCCCGGGAACAGTTATGAATGCATTTCGTGCTAAGCGCTATTTTTTTTTCGAGGTCAATGAACTACGACCTATATCCGTTTTACGTCTCGGCCTGATGGGTTAAAATCACTGACTGGACTATTAATTATATTATCATGGAGATGCATGTGCAACGAGTTCTTGTCAGACGTAATTTAAGAATGGCGAGGTGTATGAAACACAAATCCCCCTTCCCTCCGACCTTAACTTGACTGTGTATTTTGCGGAACTAAAAGTTAACAGGCGAAATGAAGAAAATCCGATTTGCATTTTCAGGGGAATGGCGAGGTGCATGAAACACAAATCCCCCTTCCGTCCAATCATATCTTAACTGGTATTTTGCGGAACGGAAAGTTCACAGGCGAAATGAAGACAAGCCGAGTTGCACTTCCAGGGAAACTCCAAACACAACCACCCTTCTCTGAAGTCTTAACCACAGAACATTATAGGTCTTAACACGTCTCGACGGTTTGCTGCTGTCTGTATCTGGGGTAATATGTTTGCCCGCTAGTTAGCCTGTAACAGGGGTGATAGCCTCACCCCTTAGCTAGCTCGTAAACTGTCGCCTCAGTAGTTGAATGGGCATGGTTGGAAGAAATTAAAACGTAAAAACACTTATAGTGGGCGATGATTTGAAGATAAACATCTGCTCTCGCGGACTTTCTTGCAGAACTTTTCATGTTGAACAATTCTTACACTCATAGTATTTAGATAATTTTAACGGTTTGCCCAGCGTAAGCTTACAAAGCGCTCGGAAGCCATTTTTTTCAACGTTTTCACTGAAATCGTTACTGCTCGGCTTCCTTTGATCATAATTAAAATATTTTCTACAGAAATCATCCTCGAGATATCCTTTACAGAATGGTGAAAACCGCATCAAAATCCATCCAGTGGTGCTCGCGAATCGGGGACTTAGTTTTATACTAAGTAGAGATTATACGCCAATCAGTATAATTTAATATAATATAATTCCCCTTCCGTCCAATCTTAAATTGACTGTGAATTTTGCGGAACGAAAAGTTCACAGGCGAAATGAGAGTTGCACATCCAGGGAATGGCGAAGTGAATGAATCTCAAATCCCCCTTCCGTCCAATCTTAACTTGACTGTGTTTCACAGGCGAAATGAAGAAAACTCGAGTTGCACTTCCAGGGAAACTCCGAACACAACCACCCTTCTCAGAAGTCTTAATTCAACTCGTATCTGGGGCAATAGGTTCACCCGCTAGCTAGTCTGTTACAGGGATGATAGACTCGCCCTTAGCTAGCTCGTAAACTGTCGCCTCAATAGTTGAATGGGCATGGCTGGAAGAAATTAAAACGTAAAAACAATTATAGTGGGCGATGTATTGAAGATAAATATATGCTCTCGCTGACTTTTTTATAGAACTTTTCATGCTGAACAATTCTTACACTCATAGTGTTTAGATATTTTTAACGGTTTAACGGTTTGTCCAGCGTAAGCGAGTTTACCCGTAACATCCAAGAATCGGGGACTTCGTTTCATACTAAGTAGAGATACAATTCTTATAATTTAATCCCATTATACCTGTAACGATATTGCGCTCATTTTTTCTCCAGTTACTCGAGGAGTCCTTTATTAGCATTTAGGGATACATAACTATATTCTTCTTCTTCTTTCTTCGAATGGGCCAACCATGGACTACGTAGGTTAACCAAAATGGTTTTCAGCTTGATGAGTTTGGATTGGTTTCACATTCTTAAGAATCTTCTTCCTAGCCCATATATCCTTCATTTACTGGCTTTGTAGTTGTTTAGCTGCTTCTGACTTCTTTGGTCTCTGTCCTTTCATTAGTTTAATCTATGGGCCTTCTTTTAACATTTTCCGGAAAGCTTGTCTGTCTTGTATAACGGATTTACAGATGTTGAAGGTTTGCAGATCTTGCTGGTACCACAGTGATGTTGTTTTCTTGCAGGAGCTGGCTTTGTGGATTACACTGGTCAATCTTGACTCGTTCATTCTCTCAAGGTGTCCGTAGAATTGGAGGAGTCTCTTGATGATTGTGGCCATTAGAGGTTCTTGCTTTAGATATAGATCATCGTTGGACCTGTGATACCTTTATCCATTTATGAACCATGGGCCTAAGATCTTCCTCAAGATAATTCCTTTCTTGACCTCTAGTTTCTGTAACAGTTTTGCCCCTTTGATGGTTAGCGTTATAGTGTCTTAATTTCGCATTGATGTAAATGGATTTCTTCTGGTAAACTTTTCTGTATATTATTCTTATTGTTATTAGTAGTGATATATGACTTGTGTTGGTGAAGGAGTTATACAGGTGTCTTTTATGTACCTTTGGAGAATGAGAAAGATAATAGAGAATGATAGGTCGTGTAGGGGACGGGTATAGAAGTAACTTGAGATAGCGAAATTGGGGTCGGAGCGGCCTCCTTAACCCCTAAAATAAGGGTTGATTCAGGCAATTGTTGTTATGAATTCAAACACTACCTTCGTTTTGTAACATGACCAGTTGTTCAGCTGTGATTTGAATTCTCGAAAAGTCCCGTAATCTTGTCATGAACTGATACAAAAGTACTCGATCATTTTGTTTTCACAAGTATTAGACGCAATCACTGCTGTTGTGTATTTATTGTGGTTTTGTAAGTACATTCCCTATTAAAGGAACTTTGTGACTAATTATGGAACTGCGGTAGTTTTAAGGTCTTGCCTTCTAATGATTAACCTACGGTAAAAATTAAGCTAAGCATGCTTAGCCTAGCTAAACCTTACTTTCTCTTGCAAATCAACGTGATTTAAACGTAATAACGGACTTACACAATTTAATGCTACGAAGTGCACAAAGATCGGTTTAATTTACCGAAGGCATCAAGCTTAAAAGCCTCACAACTAAAATAACATAAAATAAAGAAAAAAACATTTTGCCCAAGCCCGGAATCGAACCCGGTACTACCAGCCTTTCGCACCACAACGATATCCATTACCCCAGCGCCACCTGGTGAAATGAATCTTGCCAAGAGTTAAAGGATTGAGAAAGAAAATAGAGTCTGGGGTCGGTGCCTAACTTACAGGGCTGAGGGCCTGAATCAACCCTTATTTTAGGGGTTAAGGAGGTCGCTCCGAACCCAAGTTCCCTATCTCAAATTACTTCTATACCCGTCCCCTACACGACGTATCATTCTCCAAAGGTACATAAAAGACACCCTATATAGAATGCTCAGACGATAAAAGATGGTGTACTTGTGTAAGGCGAAACGTGGTTGAAATACACGAGGGAGGTAATACTGTCAAGTGGAGTGAGAAATAGGTTGGGTTCACTTGACAGGATTAGCTGACGAAGGACGTTCAGAGTAGAATTTATTCTCACAGCGGGGTAAGACAAAGGGGATTAAACTGGATAAAATAAATGACTGCAGTCTCAGCCACAGGTGCTAGAACGAATGAGGCAGTCGATCAAAATCTTTGTTATCTTCAGTGAAGGGATTCCTGATCATTGAACTTGTTATTTCTTCCATGTTACTTGTATTCGCAAGTCTCTGTCAATAAAGTGAGGTTACTGTATTTTTCCCGAATGTAAAACAAAAATATTGGAATGCTGCCGAAATAAATCAGAAACCTCTATGGACATCAAATTGGCGGGTAAAAAGCTAAAGGGAAATAGGAGACTTATGATACTTAGGAGGCTAAATAACCAGTGATGGACGAATCAAAGAGGATATAAATAGTAGTTTGGCTCAGACAAGGAAAGCATTTCTACAGAAAAGGAATCTGTTGACATCGAATATAGATTTAAGTATTAGGAAGTCATTTTTGAAAGCCTTTGTCTCGATCGTGGCGCTCTATGGAAGTGAAACTTAAACTGCTGGTGCAGCAGAAAAGAGGAGAATTGAAGCGTTTAAAATGTGGTGTTACAGGAGAATGATGAAGGTCAGATGGGTAGATAGGGTAAAAAAAATAATGAAGACGTATTGAGACTAGTGGGAGAGGACAGATGTTTCTGGCGACTGCTAATGAAGAGAAGAGATAGATTGTCAGGACACATACTAAGACACTCAGGAATAGCAAGCTTAGTTATGGAAGAAAGGATCGAGGACAAGAACTGTAGGGGAAGACCAAGGTTAGAATATTTTAAACTGATTGCCTCGAACGTAGGGTGTGGTAGCTATGTAGAAATGCAACTATTAGCTCGGGACAGGGAGGCATGGAAAGCTGCATCAAACCAGTCAAAAGACTGAAGACTCAAACAACAAATAGCAACAACAGAGACAATAATAACTAAATACCCTTAGTTTAATTTCTGTCTTTTTGTGAAGGGTTGGTATCAAAATCACCGGAGCGAATCAATTAACCCAGAGTTCCTCAAAGTGGGGGGCGTTGAGGCAGATAAAGGGGCTGTTGACCCTGATTGTACAGAATATGAAATATAAATATTTTAAATATTGCTAGCCTCATATCCATGAACAAATTGTAAGCAGGAAGCTTCCACGAACATTCAAGAAAAATTAACTCGTACTTTTGTTGTCTTATTTCACAACAACTGACCGATAGATCCTGCCAGCAGGAATTCTGAGAAAATGTGTAGAGTAACATTTCGCACACAGCACCCTTTCACCCGCGGTATCTTCTTACCAAACACTTAATACCCGCTGGACAATGTGACCGCCATTTCCTTACAAGAATAGATTATTCTAATTCTGCCATTGTCGACTCGAAATGAGCCAGGCCTTTGCAGTCAGATTAAAGACATTGAGTGAACAGGTGAATTCTAGTGCATGTTCAGTGGAAGTGATTAGCCTGATTTTCAATAAACTGATACAAGTAACTCCAATTTCCATGGATAAGTGGCTTATTAGCAGTAATTATTATTATTATTATTATTATTATTATTATTATTATTATTATTATTATTATTATTATTATTATTATTATTATTATTATTATTATCCCTCCCTATATTATTCTGCTAAGGTCCCATTCCAGTTTTGTACCGAAAATAAGGTCCCGTTAACACCAACCTACACAGTTGGGGTACCTACAGGTTCAGCATAACACAATGCGTAAGCGAAACGCACTCACTTACTCTTTAAATGCCTCACAATTAAATAAATACCTTAAAACATGTATATTTACAATGAAATATTGAAAGAATGCAACAACACAAATCAATCTCTTGGAAGAAATAGCCAACATAACAGGTTTGAGAATCTCCGTAGAAAAAACTAAATTTATTACAAACATCAAGAACGCTTCAAAATATTTGGCAACAGATATTGGCCCAGTGGAAAAAGTAAATAAATTCAAATATCTGGGAGAAATAATTCAAGAAAATGGTTTAGAAAAATCTTCAGTAGAAGAAATGGTACACAAGATGGAAAGAGCATATTGAGACCGTTTAGTTGATGTCAACAACCACGATGACTCAGCTAACGACACATATATCGAATAAGAAGAAAAGTACCGTGAGGATCAGGTGACCTTCCAAAAAGGCTAAAGCGGCACGAGAGTCCGTAGTCCACAGGGATCGTGGTACATGGTGACGATGGTCATAGACCGCCTAAGGAAAGGTTCACCTTAAAACTAGACTGAGAAAATAAACATCCAGACTCATGTAAAACACCGTGAAAATTTATTAAAATTCACAAGCCCCTAGCCTAGTTCGGAGGGTTATAATCGGCTAGTCCGCAAATTAATAAATAAACTAAGATAAAGAACAGGTCCCCTACCTGAGAAGTTACTGAAAACCCTCGCGAAAGATCTAACTCACAATGATAAAGCAACAACAGCAACGCTAGGAATATGGCACGACGCAAGTCCCTAGTTCAAGTTACAAGACCAAGCTAATATCTGAATTTACATTTAACAGGGTAGCAAAACAAATCTAGGTTAGGATGGTACCATTTCGACATTTAAATTTAACATTAATTCAACTAGCTAAGTCCTATCAATTAACAAAATTTACGGCGATGACGTCCGTAAAAGAAAACAATTACATCCAAAAGCTAAGTGTACAGCCATGAAAAACAAACAATTTAATTATGCTTAATAACTATGTGCTAACAGCACACAATAAAGTAACAT
The DNA here is from genome assembly GCA_946902985.2 of Meconema thalassinum. Classification (NCBI taxonomy): domain Eukaryota; kingdom Metazoa; phylum Arthropoda; class Insecta; order Orthoptera; family Tettigoniidae; genus Meconema; species Meconema thalassinum. Next base: position 102,032,720 of record OX336397.1, on the reverse strand, counting down.
GTAGGGTTTAATACACTTGGCATCATAAATTAATAACGAAATAGACACAGTAGTTTTATTAAAAATTCCTGCCTACACCTTGGTTTACTCTTTGTATCTAATGTGTATAGTTACGGTGACGAATGCGCAGTTGAGACCACGTCTGACATCGCATGGCCTGAGCTCCACAAGCTACGAACTCTAGGTTCGCACATGCTTCAGGTCGCTACAAAAATGTCAACTGTCCTAGTCATTTCCTCACAAGGAAATTATCTTCAACTGCACGGCTATGTCAACAGTTCCAGAATGCAAAGAACAAAGTTAGATAGAAAGAATAGTTAGTTAGGCTTGTTTTACAACAATTATGCATTTTATTATTAGAATGTCGGTTTATAGGTTTATCGTAGGTTTATGGCGAATAACATTGACAATAGCCTGGGCACGGAGTGTCTCCAACTGAGATCATTCTCCACCAAAAAGCCTCGACTCAACAGTCGGAATATAATCAACGAGTATAACAACTCGGACACACAATAACACGGGTTACCAGCGGCGCTAAGCTCGCGTTCAATAACTCTGGGATAGGCCTGTACAACAGTTACCTTCCAGTAACATCTGGTCAACGGGATCATCCCCGGACAAAGCATACAATAACATCCTGCTATAACAGGGTAGACTTCACCATCCTATAGAAAACCTTACATAACTGTACCTGTCATACGACAATACACGCAACAGAGCGCTAAACTAACAAAAACCGATCCATAAAACAAGTGATCAAATACAAGAGTGGAAACTGATTTCCATAAGCAAAATAGCAATGAAAGGAAAAGCGAATACAAATTGTACTCTGTCCTCGTCTATAGTAGTTTTGTCTCACAATGAAGCAGGCGTGCTCTAGGTCACTGGGTTACACAACCAGTTTATTCAAGGCCGGCGATTTAATCAATACAAAACCTGCACTTGGCCGGTTCATAAAAAACATTACCATATGTTACGGATCTCTACAGAGTCCGTGTATCAAATGCACGCTATAAATCTGAGTATAGTAATACACTTCCGTCTTTCTACCAAAGACGTCTAAATGAAAGTAAACTTACAATAACTGAAGCTCTTTGCTTTAAAATTGCAACTCAGTAGTTGCTAGAACATCAAATAAAAACGTGTCTCACACGACACAAGAAAAAATATGATAAACATGGCACAGATTCACACACTAGATCTGCTTAATGATACGTTGGGAACCGCGTTCGATGCTAGGCAACGAAACATTCCTTCTAGTTGTTAGGTTCAAACATGACCAAGAATAGCTTCTGAGCTTATTCAAAATGAAATATAATGCATTTACAAACTGGTAGTTACTGTCGACTACCTAAATGATACGACCGTTCTAACGACAGTCAGGGGTGTAACAAAGGATGGCTGCGAAGAATGCAGTCAATTAATAACCAAGGCATCTGATTGCCATAACTACAGTCAGCAAAGACTTGAAAATTACCCCAAGTAGGGTTGAACAAAATAGCCTCAAAATGACTACGATCAGGTTCAGCAAAAAGTAGGCATTGACGTTCCACGACGTTCACCAAGCTGCACCAGGGCTGACCAAAATGTCTGACCCCAAAGGTGTCTCACTCTAAACTGAAATAAATGACATCTAACTAATCTAGTTACATCCCTACCTAGAAAAATGGCTGACACTGAGTGTGGTTGATTCACAAACTACATTAAAAACTACTACACCACCAGAAACTAGAACAAAGAAGGGGTGTGACAAAAACTCACGAAATGGAGGAGCTCTCACTCAGCTCTCTATTCCACAACAAGGGTTGTACATAAACCTCTCTGGCTCTCTGGATCGGTATCCTCCTCATCAGGATTCCCATCTGGACTCCCCCAAAGACCAGGGTTCGATTTGTCCCTGTCGATATCTTCGTGGATATGCCTGGAAATGGCATTTTGGCTCCTTCCCTCTCGTTCATCGTTCTGGAAGTTCCACCATCATGCTGGTCCCTGTAGAAACGTCACCCCCCCATACTGGGATGGTATTAGCCCATGGTAACTGCTTCAACCATGGTGAATAAAAGTCCAATCACGTGGGTAGCGAAATAAGTTGCGTGATTATTCATCCTCTCACTTCCAAAATTATAATGTCCGTCGTGACTATTATAGGCTTCAATTATAAGATACGACACAGCCTTAATCTTGCAGATGTGGATTAGCATGTGAGCTAATACTATTTTATAATGCTGCACGTGCTAGTGACGCTACTTTTGTATCACGCAGCATCCGTGAATTATACAACGTTTCAAAGATGAAATTTCCACTTTGGCAATTTAAATATCTCATACTATTATAATCACACTTATTCAGGATAATTGTAACACTATTACCTGTATATTTCCACTAGGCATCTGCCCTCCACATACGCGTGGGTAATATGTGATGTCACAGCAATGTTGTGCAATACACTATACTTGCCAATAATTATTTCCCAAGCTTCTTATTTAATTCACTGGACTTCATCGACAGTGAATATTAGTATTTGCTTGCTCGATGGCACTTTATAATCACTTTGAACGCTAAACAGCGGATATTCTTCTACGTCTCGTAGGACAAATGTAATTCCACGCCTACACAAGGCGGATTCTCAAGACGCAGTGCTCCGGTACTGGGTGTCTCTAGAAAGTAGGTCGTCAAAACGAAAACGTTGAGCGACTACTTACGTTCCTTTTTGCGTATCTGCAAGGGTATTACCTTACCTAAAGTAAAAATAAACATTCTCCAAAATGTTTTAATAATGCAGCATGACGAAATGGAATATTCTGAGTCTCGTAGGAAAGATAAAAATAATTAATAAGACCTCAGATAATAATTAGCAGTTTACACCAAAGTCAAAAGTGCGATTCACCGCTACTTCAAAATATCGCGTGATCTCTCAGCTTCACGTGGCTTCCTGGGTGTGTTCAAAAGTACAACATCCCATCATAAATGCTCTGTCATAAAAAATATCACATGAACCATAGCTCAGCGGGTTCATCTGCCTCTCTGTCGTTTCAAATAAAATGTTGGGATAACATTTTTATTTGCTTTGAAATTCATTCAAGAGTGATATTTTTTTAGATTGGCTGCATTAAAGGTTCCAATGCGTTCTCCTGTCCTAATGTCTTCTATCACGTAACTTCCATTGTTTAAAGGCTGTCGGATACGACTAGGGCCATAATACAAGGATAGAAATTTCCCATATATGCGGTCTATAGGACTAGAAATTCCGGGTCTCCTTATAAGGATAAGGTCTCCTTCTACTAGTGGTTCTCTAAACCTCTGGCGTCTAGTTCTTCTCAAGCGCTTGGCAGCTTGTCTGTCCATAGTCTCTCTTGCAGCTAAAAGTCTGCTGGCATGTGATGGTTGTAAACAAGGTGGATTTACAATCACACGATCCCATATTCTCAGCGGCATCTGGTTCAAATGCAAGACCATAGGTATTTGACCAGTGCTTTCATGTACTGTTGAATTAATACATTTTGCCATAATAACAAGGACTTCAGTCCATCGCCAGTGTTCTTCTTGACAATATAATCGACAGAATTTTGCGATAATAGACATCACGCATTCTGCTGGGTTGCTCTCTGGATGTCGAATAGATGATAAAATATGACCTATTTCAAGCTCATTCATGGCATTGGCAAATTCTGCTGAGGTGTACTGTGATCTGTGATCAGTCAACAAGAATTGTGGCTTTCCTGCCTCCGGTATCACTTGACGTCTAATCCTCTGAATAATCTGATGTGCAGTAGCTTTTTGAATTGGATGAAGCATCGTATATTTCGTGAACACATCCACCGTTACAACGATGTATCGATTCCCACGACGAGCCTTAGGTATTGGGCCATACAGGTCCTGTGCATACAACTCTCTAGGTTGAGTTGGTAGTATTGGTCTAGGTTGTTCCTTCAGCAAGTGTGACGTGTATTTGTTCCGCTGGCATGCGTCGCAAGCACGTAAACACTGTCTAACGGTGGCTCCTAACCCTTTCCATGTGAAAGACTCCTTGATAGTTGCAATGGTTTTGTCTGTTCCACCATGTCTAATGGATAAATGTACCATAAGAATAACAGATTCTTGCTATCTCCTAGGAATAACTGCACGCAGTTGAGTGTGGTCCTCGTCTACAAACTTGTATAAGACACGATGATAAATCAAATAATCATCTGCAACAGCAGCAATCCTTGCATAATGATCATCCTGTGGATCCATTCTTCGTTCTAGGAAACGGATAATATGTCTGAGTTCCTCCTCACGTCGCTGTCCTTCAGGTAAATGACGAAATCGGCGAAGGTGTTCCTCGCATTCTCCCTCGATGTCTATGGCATTAACAGTAGCTTCAGGATTCCGGCTGAGGATGTCGGCCAACACATTCTCTCTGCCTGGTCGATAAACTATTTCCAAATCGAACTGTTGGAGAAACAGCGTCCAACGTGTGATCCTGTCGCTTGCCAGTCTTGTTCTCAAGATGAAGGTCAACGCATGATGATCGGTTCTCACAATAATCCTCTGACCTAACAGAAGTTTCTGCCAGTATTCAAGTGCGTAAACAATTGCAAGTGCTTCTGTCTCGGTCGTGAAGTAGTGAGATTCATGTGCTCTTAAACGTCGGCTTAAGAAAGCGATGTAATGACGTTTCTTCTCATCATCTTCCTGCAGTAAAATGGCTCCTATACCAATGGCAGATGCATCAGTTTCTAGAATAAAGTTCCGAGAGTAATCTGGATATTCTAACTGAATTGAGTCCACAAGCATCTGTTTAGCTCTCCTGAAAGCTATCTCGCATTCATCATTCCAGTTCCACCTGCAGTTCTTTTTCAATAATCCTTGCAGTGGTGCAACAGTTTCGGAATACTTCTCACAATGAGCAGCAAAGAATTGGAGAATTCCTAAGAATTGTCTCACGTGTTTCACACGGGTTGGTGTTGGAAATGCAGCAACAGTTCTAATCTTTGCCGGATTCGGTCTATATCCTTCTCCATTGATTATGTGTCCTACGAATTTCACTTCTTCCTGAAAAAATCGACACTTGTCAAACTTGACCTTAAAATTTGCCTGTCGGAGATTCTCATGTGTGGGTGCTGATAACGATTCTGCCTCTTCGTCGGCATCTAGTGTCGCCTCAATTTCCTTGCCCTTTAATGCTTCGACTACGTCTACTTCGGATAGGAATTCCGGTTCTTCTTCAATTAGGCTCATCTGAATGGGTTCATTCGGCTTAAACTCTACCGTATTCCGTCCCATGTCAATGATTCCATCATATTTTCTAATGAAGTCTGCGCCTAAAATGGCATCATGATGCAGGCCCTTCATTACGAGAAATTCGTGCAAGTACACGTGGCTCGAAATCTTCACAGTACACAAAATCTGGATTTTGCACGTTACAACGCGGTCAGGTATGACACCTCTGACTCTTATAGCTGAAATGGGCAACTCCGTCACCTCAGAGTTTGCTCTCAGTCTGGCATGGCAATCGGCGGAAATTACACTAATCATCGCCCCAGTATCGATGAGTATGACTACACTGACTTCATTCAAGGTGGCTACAATCTTGGGTAGACGTGTTAATTCATAATTGTGGTTCGTCGCTCGTCGTTCGTCCAACAAGTCTTCTTGGATTGGCTCCCAGAGTAATATAGAGGCAGTTACTCGGTGCTCAACCAAACAAGAATCTATTGATTTTTCAGCGTTTTTTTTTCTGTCATGGCGAGAAGTACTGGGCTGGTTCTGCTCCGTTTCCTGCGCCGAATGTCTATTTTCCCTCGAAGCAGGGTTCCGTTCTCCCTCTTCTTGGATCTGCAATTCTCTCAATTGTTGGAGGTACTCACGGCTCTCCCGCGCTCTTCCTTTCCAATCCCTGTCTGGCTGGTATCTAGGGTCTCGATTTCTGTCGTAACCCCCACTATATCGATAGTCTCTACGGATACGTCCGTGTTGCTGATTTCTTCCTTCATTCCCTCGGCGGTTGTTTTCATGACGTCGGTTGTCGTCCGTCCTTCGGTCGAATCGCCGGTCCCAATGACTTCGCCGGTCATCATGTTGATTTCGAGTATACGGAGTGTTATTCCATTCTCTCCTGTTATAACTGTAATTGTTATCACGTCGCCCAGAATCCTCTGTGGTTTGTGTTTGTTGTGGCGTCTGGCTTACTTTATCAACAGTCGTCAGATTCACATGTCTATCCTCGCGTCTATCAGCCTTCTGCTAACGGTGTGTAGGAAACTGTTCTGTGTTAGCGTCCAACCTTCGCAGTATCTGGTCACACTGCTGGAAAGTGGATGCCCCTGCAGCGATTAACACACGTTGTACATCCGCAGGGTACTGCCAAACAATTGTGTTCACCAAATCTTGTTCGGACAATGGAGGCTGAAGACAACGGAGCTTCGCGAGCTGTATTGCGAAGTAATTCGCATAACGAGTAGGTGTATTGGAACTGTACCTTCGAGTGTACATCTCAGCTCGGATGCTCTGCTGGATGTCGCTCGACCAATATGTTCTTTATAACGCTTCATTAAAGTCTTGGTAGCCTGTGAATGAGTATCGGAATGCTCTGAACCAGGTACCGGCTTGTCCCTCAAGCAGTCGCTCTATAACTCTTAGTTCCCTCTCTGGAGTTACCATAGTATCACGTAAGTAGCTTTCGACATTTGCTAGGAATTCCACTGGAGTAACACCGCTCCCAGTTCCCGAGAAGCGAGCTGGTTGCTCCTCTCTCGAACGAATTATGGTGACATTTCCCTGCGTATTCGCGGGTCTGAAAGTATTTTGCATGTAACTCTGCGTAGGAGTGTTAGTCTCATGACTAATTCGATTAGATGCTGGTTGAAACGGGTGAGCGTCAAAGTTCAAGGTCTGACCTTGCGCTATATTAGTGAATTGTGACGGTTGCGGTTCCATAGGCGCGCTGGGTTGGAAATGGGTAGGCATCATTCTTCCTGATTGAGATACAGGCGTTTCCTGAGATTCTCCCATCTGTGGGTGTACGTGTCTCTCTCTTGGAGTCGTCTCGAGTCTGTCCAGGCGTCTTTCTATTACTTCAAGACCTGGGATGGTTCTGGCTGCGACTTTGTTGCCTAAGTCGTTCAATTGCAGCTCGATCCTGTCAACCTTTCCCTTGAGGTTTGTGTCTACCTCGCGTATGGCCGTCCTAAGGTTATAACTGAGGTCTAACCTCTCAGTCACCGCGACTTCCTCAAATCTCTTTTGTAAGGAATCGATATCTCCTTCAACTCTGGACATATTTTCTTGGATTTTACCCACATCGTCTCTAACCTCGGCTACCTTAGCCTTGACTGTAGCTTCGTGTTCGTTGAGGTCACCTCTCAATAACATGAGGTCAATTTTGTGTTCCTCATGATGAACATCAACTGTCTCACGTAGACTGTCTACGGTTTCCGTCAATTCAGAAATGTTTCTCCTGTTGGTGTTAAGTTCCTCTTTAATCTCCATCATGCCATCAACGATAGTCTTCACGTTGTTATTAACGGCATTGGCAGCTCCTCTCATCAAGATTAAACCAACGTTCATGGTTGCCATGTCCTTCTTCACATTTCCGATAAATCCCTCGACGTGATCTAGTCGAGTCCCGAATTCTTCCCTGGTATGTTCCAGATCTGCTCTCATGTCTATCTGGACTTTATTCAAGGTTGTCTGAATTTGAGCTGTGTGCTCCTCCAATCGGTTTTGCACCTCCTCCCTAGCTCTATTCATCTGGTCGGTTAAGCAATCTACGCGCTGGTTAGCCTCCTGATGGTGTCGTATGACATCAACCCTAACAGCTGCTAAACCTGTCGTCAGATCATTTCTCGCTTCGATCCTATATGTGTCCATATCTGCCCTGACTTGAGTTAAATCAGCCCTAACATTATTTACAGAGTGAGTGTTAATCTCTAAGTCCTGTCTTACATTGTTTATAGACTGAGTGTTAATCTCTAAGTCCTGTCTAACCTGGTCCACATGACCACTGACATTGTTGACTTCCTGTCTAACCTGGTCCACATGACCACTGACAGTATTTACAGCCTGAGTATTCTGACCTAAGTCAGCAGTAATCTGTTGAAGATTGGCATTCACACCTGCCATCATCTCTCCAAACACACGACGAATAGTTTCCTCATCCATAGGTAAGAAATATATGAGAAAGTGAGGGATCAATTTCTACTGGAACTTACAGCTATGATTAGTTACTTGGTGGTATAAAGCTTGCTTCATTTATATAAATATCACGAGTACAGCTGGAGTATGCAAACTAAGTGCTTCTACATTTACAAAGACAACGGTGAGCAAAGCAAAGTATTACATTTACTTAGGATGAGGCATCATCAAAGCAAATCCTATCCTTCATTTATTCAACACTAAAGCCTCACCCCATGGACTTCTATCAAACATGAATGCCATGCGGTCAATTGATCTGCAGTACGACTTTCTAAGTTCGTCCCAGTCCTGTCAATTTACCATTAATCAACATTAGGATCCTCAAAAAAAATAACATGGTACTGAGGGTCACCACGTTAACGTCGGCACATGAGTTGGGCGCCATTTTATGAGACCGTTTAGTTGATGTCAACAACCACGATGACTCAGCTAACGACACATAAATCGAATAAGAAGAAAAGTACCGTGAGGATCAGGTGACCTTCCAAAAAGGCTAAAGCGGCACGAGAGTCCGTAGTCCACAGGGATCGTGGTACATGGTGACGATGGTCATAGACCGCCTAAGGAAAGGTTCACCTTAAAACTAGACTGAGAAAATAAACATCCAGACTCATGTAAAACACCGTGAAAATTTATTAAACTTCACAAGCCCCTAGCCTAGTTCGGAGGGTTATAATCGGCTAGTCCGCAAATTAATAAATAAACTAAGATAAAGAACAGGTCCCCTACCTGAGAAGTTACTGAAAACCCTCGCGAAAGATCTAACTCACAATGATAAAGCAACAACAGCAACGCTAGGAATATGGCACGACGCAAGTCCCTAGTTCAAGTTACAAGACCAAGCTAATATCTGAATTTACATTTAACAGGGTAGCAAAACAAATCTAGGTTAGGATGGTACCATTTCGACATTTAAATTTAACATTAATTCAACTAGCTAAGTCCTATCAATTAACAAAATTTACGGCGATGACGTCCGTAAAAGAAAACAATTACATCCAAAAGCTAAGTGTACAGCCATGAAAAACAAACAATTTAATTATGCTTAATAACTATGTGCTAACAGCACACAATAAAGTAACATGTAGGGTTTAATACACTTGGCATCATAAATTAATAACGAAATAGACACAGTAGTTTTATTAAAAATTCCTGCCTACACCTTGGTTTACTCTTTGTATCTAATGTGTATAGTTACGGTGACGAATGCGCAGTTGAGACCACGTCTGACATCGCATGGCCTGAGCTCCACAAGCTACGAACTCTAGGTTCGCACATGCTTCAGGTCGCTACAAAAATGTCAACTGTCCTAGTCATTTCCTCACAAGGAAATTATCTTCAACTGCACGGCTATGTCAACAGTTCCAGAATGCAAAGAACAAAGTTAGATAGAAAGAATAGTTAGTTAGGCTTGTTTTACAACAATTATGCATTTTATTATTAGAATGTCGGTTTATAGGTTTATCGTAGGTTTATGGCGAATAACATTGACAATAGCCTGGGCACGGAGTGTCTCCAACTGAGATCATTCTCCACCAAAAAGCCTCGACTCAACAGTCGGAATATAATCAACGAGTATAACAACTCGGACACACAATAACACGGGTTACCAGCGGCGCTAAGCTCGCGTTCAATAACTCTGGGATAGGCCTGTACAACAGTTACCTTCCAGTAACATCTGGTCAACGGGATCATCCCCGGACAAAGCATACAATAACATCCTGCTATAACAGGGTAGACTTCACCATCCTATAGAAAACCTTACATAACTGTACCTGTCATACGACAATACACGCAACAGAGCGCTAAACTAACAAAAACCGATCCATAAAACAAGTGATCAAATACAAGAGTGGAAACTGATTTCCATAAGCAAAATAGCAATGAAAGGAAAAGCGAATACAAATTGTACTCTGTCCTCGTCTATAGTAGTTTTGTCTCACAATGAAGCAGGCGTGCTCTAGGTCACTGGGTTACACAACCAGTTTATTCAAGGCCGGCGATTTAATCAATACAAAACCTGCACTTGGCCGGTTCATAAAAAACATTACCATATGTTACGGATCTCTACAGAGTCCGTGTATCAAATGCACGCTATAAATCTGAGTATAGTAATACACTTCCGTCTTTCTACCAAGACGTCTAAATGAAAGTAAACTTACAATAACTGAAGCTCTTTGCTTTAAAATTGCAACTCAGTAGTTGCTAGAACATCAAATAAAAACGTGTCTCACACGACACAAGGAAAATATGATAAATGTGGCACAGATTCACACACTAGATCTGCTTAATGATACGTTGGGAACCGCGTTCGATGCTAGGCAACGAAACATTCCTTCTAGTTGTTAGGTTCAAACATGACCAAGAATAGCTTCTGAGCTTATTCAAAATGAAATATAATGCATTTACAAACTGGTAGTTACTGTCGACTACCTAAATGATACGACCGTTCTAACGACAGTCAGGGGTGTAACAAAGGATGGCTGCGAAGAATGCAGTCAATTAATAACCAAGGCATCTGATTGCCATAACTACAGTCAGCAAAGACTTGAAAATTACCCCAAGTAGGGTTGAACAAAATAGCCTCAAAATGACTACGATCAGGTTCAGCAAAAAGTAGGCATTGACGTTCCACGACGTTCACCAAGCTGCACCAGGGCTGACCAAAATGTCTGACCCCAAAGGTGTCTCACTCTAAACTGAAATAAATGACATCTAACTAATCTAGTTACATCCCTACCTAGAAAAATGGCTGACACTGAGTGTGGTTGATTCACAAACTACATTAAAAACTACTACACCACCAGAAACTAGAACAAAGAAGGGGTGTGACAAAAACTCACGAAATGGAGGAGCTCTCACTCAGCTCTCTATTCCACAACAAGGGTTGTACATAAACCTCTCTGGCTCTCTGGATCGGTATCCTCCTCATCAGGATTCCCATCTGGACTCCCCCAAAGACCAGGGTTCGATTTGTCCCTGTCGATATCTTCGTGGATATGCCTGGAAATGGCATTTTGGCTCCTTCCCTCTCGTTCATCGTTCTGGAAGTTCCACCATCATGCTGGTCCCTGTAGAAACGTCACCCCCCCCCCATACTGGGATGGTATTAGCCCATGGTAACTGCTTCAACCATGGTGAATAAAAGTCCAATCACGTGGGTAGCGAAATAAGTTGCGTGATTATTCATCCTCTCACTTCCAAAATTATAATGTCCGTCGTGACTATTATAGGCTTCAATTATAAGATACGACACCGCCTTAATCATGCAGATGTGGATTAGCATGTGAGCTAATACTATTTTATAATGCTGCACGTGCTAGTGACGCTACTTTTGTATCACGCAGCATCCGTGAATTATACAACGTTTCAAAGATGAAACTTCCACATTTGGCAATTTAAATATCTCATACTATTATAATCACACTTATTCAGGATAATTGTAACACTATTACCTGTATATTTCCACTAGGCATCTGCCCTCCACATACGCGTGGGTAATATGTGATGTCACAGCAATGTTGTGCAATACACTATACTTGCCAATAATTATTTCCCAAGCTTCTTATTTAATTCACTGGACTTCATCGACAGTGAATATTAGTATTTGCTTGCTCGATGGCACTTTATAATCACTTTGAACGCTAAACAGCGGATATTCTTCTACGTCTCGTAGGACAAATGTAATTCCACGCCTACACAAGGCGGATTTTCAAGACGCAGTGCTCCGGTACTGGGTGTCTCTAGAAAGTAGGTCGTCAAAACGAAAACGTTGAGCGACTACTTACGTTCCTTTTTGCGTATCTGCAAGGGTATTACCTTACCTAAAGTAAAAATAAACATTCTCCAAAATGTTTTAATAATGCAGCATGACGAAATGGAATATTCTGAGTCTCGTAGGAAAGATAAAAATAATTAATAAGACCTCAGATAATAATTAGCAGTTTACACCAAAGTCAAAAGTGCGATTCACCGCTACTTCAAAATATCGCGTGATCTCTCAGCTTCACGTGGCTTCCTGGGTGTGTTCAAAAGTACAACATCCCATCATAAATGCTCTGTCATAAAAAATATCACATGAACCATAGCTCAGCGGGTTCAATATGGTATCACTAAGAATTTTTATAACAAAAAGTGCTTATCTAAAAATCTTAAAATAAGGCACTACACTATAGTGGTGAAACCGGAATGCCGATACGCAAGTGAATGTCTGGTACTAAACTATAGATTAGATAAACTTGAAGTACTAGAAAGGAGAATCAAGAGGAATATTTTAGGCCCAGTGAAAACAGCTGAAGTATGGAAATTAAGATCTAATGATGAAATATACAGGAACATAGAAAATATAACAGAAACGATAAGAAAAAGGAGATTGCAATTTGTTGGACATATTTACAGAATGGATGATTCCAGATTAACAAAAAGGATATTCAAGTACATTTGGGAGAAAAGGGCAACAACTAGCTGGATTCAAGAAGTAAAGAAAGATTTAGAAAGAAATAATATAAGTGAAGAAGAAACGGTGAACAGAGAGATCTTTAGAAAAAGGGTATTAAGTATGAAAGGATTCCAAGGAAGATTGCCAAAGAAACCTGGTGGTCCGAGGACAGAAAGAAGCAGCATAGTGAACGGATGAAGGAGTACTGGAGGGAACGGAAGAGAAAACAACAAAGTGTGAAGAATTGAAATTGGCACGTGGTCCCTAGCAGGCCTCATCGGAAAGAAGAAGAAGAAAGAATGCTACACGGTAACCATGGTAACAGAATCTCACAGGTCCATCTATTTCTGTAAGACGCAATGCAATTCCAATTATTACATTACTGTGATAGTTTCCAGACGGTTATAAGGTTATCACTGAACCAAATTAAGCTGTAAAATTCATCAATACATACATTATAATGCGCTTAAGGGGGTCAAGGGGTTCTCTAGAATTTTTTCACGCAATTTTCACGTGTGAGTGTGGTACGTAAGGTATTTTTCACCCGACTATAAAGGGTCTCCGAAAACCACATTTAAAGGCCCTTAAATTAACAGTGTCTGTGATATTCCCAGAAAATTAACTTCGCTCTGATATACCAATGAAGGAATGACAAACCCCTAACCACTGCACCAGTAGCTGAATTGCTAAAGTCTGATTATTCATACCAAGGATAAATCAGTCATAGCATTCATGAGTGAGATTTTGCTAAGGGTACTCTTCACAACTAGAATATTCGCGGGCGAAGCCGCGACGGGTAATGCTAGTTATTTTATTGTTATTATTATTGTTATTATTATTATTATTATTATTATTATTATTATTATTATTATTATTATTATTATTATTATTATTATTATTATTATTATTATTATTATTATTATTATTATTGCTTTATACAGTAGGCTACATATAACACATTGCTGGTACATTACATGATAACTATACGGGCTTCAGGGAACCAAAGTATAGTTACAGAAAAAGCAACTTCTAAGCTGGAATGTCGCTACCCATAAACTTCCGGAACACTAGATTGTGCCAAAAGGGTACATGATCTCGCTCAGTAATATTTCACTACTTTTTAAAGTAACTTAGTGTCTTTTAACTTACCTTCTTTCACTGGACAGCCAACTTTCACAACCATTTTAACAGCTAATATAATCCGTCTACGAACTTGAAGTGTGAAATGATAGAGGAATGTATCGTAGTACATTATGCAACGAGCCTATAATGGCTATAATTAAGATACGAGTGTCTTAATTACCATTATAGGCGAGTTGCATACGACTGTTTATGTTCGACGATAATTATAACTTTATTATGTGTTTTAACATAAATATTCATAAATATCTGTTCAGTCACTAGAATTTTGTGATCGGGTGCTGCGCTGGGTAGTATATCTCTGTTTTCCAAGCTCCCTGGCCGACCGACGCATGCGCTCTGTGTGCTTCAATGCCATATGTTCATATTGTGCACCAGTATTCAGTTAAACTGTCACCGAAATCGTTTGAAAACAACGCGCTGTGTGGAAATTGGATTTGGGGATATTAAGGTAAAGTGCTATTTCTTGTCTCATATTCACCAGTTTATTTACGCGAACATATGGACGGTGCACTTTCGGTAATTTATATAGACATGTTGGATTTTGAGCTCATGCGCGAAAGTATCCTTATCTAATTGGCCACACAACTGTTTCTTGAGCTCTGATTGGTGGGAGAAACTGTTTTATAATGAAAAATAGTGTTATAATGAGCCTCATTATGATACAGTTTTCTGACACATAATAGTCAGGGTCGAACATAAAGTATTTTATCACATAAAATATTGAATAACAGCAATTTTAGATTAGAGACACTTTGAAAACAAGCTCTTCATATCTGCCCATAGTGTCCTTTACATCCGACCAACTGAACTACAAGTCCAATTGAATTTATGATTATATACTCGTTGCATGTAATATTTTATCTCACCACCCACACTACAATGACGACCTCAGTATCCAAATAATTGAATAGTGACCGATATGAAGAAGTCAGTGATATCGTCTTCGTGATAAGTCACATTTGTATTCAACGCCCAGTTTTAATGATATATACTCGCTGAATTTTATAGTCTGTAATCTAGCTTGCATGTTACTACAGTCGATTGGTCGTAGTTCTTATTGAAGGCAGTCCAATTTAGTTTGATCAAAAATTTTTTTTCGAATAATAAAGCAGAGTCAACTCCATGCAGCTCATGGAAGCTTCCTTGATTCGTGGCATCGGTCCTAGAATAGGGTTCCCCTAATGATTTAAGTTAAAAGCGAGAAATTTCTTCAAATTCTTCTGAAAACATAGGACGTTTCAGAAAAACCGTATTATTATTATTTTCTTTAATCCCCCCTTATAAAGAGTGCTTCCCTCAGGGGCTCACATCTAGTGGTACGTGGGTTGCCGACCACGGGGCCCCAGCTGAGTCCGGCATTGCTTCCACTTACTTGTGCCGGACTCCTCTCCGTCTTCTTTCCTGTCGACCTCACTTGGTCAACTCTTGTTCTCTTCCGACCCCGACGGTATTAGGGTATCCGGGGCCTGGGGAGTCTTTTACTTTCCCGCCTTAATTGGCCCTTGTCTCATCTTTTCTGATACCCTCCTTCTGCGAGGGGTCAGCCCTCTTTTTCTTTTCCTTTTACCTCCTGCCTTGTGCTCAAGGCTCTTAAGGAGGCAGGGTGTGTGTATCCCCACCCCTTCTGGTGCACCCTAGATATTGCTACACCCTCAAGGGCTCTCGGCTGGTGGGTTCGGGAGTTGGCGACCCCGAGGGATTCCTGAGCTGCGTCCAATTTTCCCCTTTTTTCCCTTACCTGTGGGGCGGACCCTCTCCTCTTTCCCTTTCCTACCTGCCTTTCATGGCTCTCCTTCCTTCCAAGTCCCTCAATCCGCATTCTTCGAGGGTTAAGGGCATTTCTTTTCCTCCTGTCCTTTATTTGCCTTATTCTCCTTTTGTTTTTCCATTTCTTCTTCTAGTATATAAGTTAGTAGTTAGTTTTAGATATAATTGGCATTTCATTATCATTTTCACGATCACCCAAACCTTTAGGGGCCGATAACCTAGATGTTAGGCCCCTTAAAACACCAATTATCATCATCATCATAAAGAGTGTTGAAACACAACACATTATCATGGATTCTTCCTGTCACTTTCTTCTTTATTTCCATATACTGAAATCCATATATTCACTGTGTTTCCTCTTTCTCTCTTCCGTGCACGTCTTGTTCCCTTCTCTTCGGGCGTTTGCTCAAATTTCGGTATTCTGATCTTTCTCTGTATACTATCCTGTCTTCCATGTCTCCTGTCGAGATGTTTAGTGTCTTAAGGTCTGCCACGGTTTCCTTTACCCAATTAGTTTTCAATGTACAGGGTGGCAACAAAGTTCCGTTACCCCCCTCTTATAACCAATAGAAACCCCTAAACCTAGTTGAATAAGTTGTACACCATTTCTAAGAGAGGTTTCCTTAGGAATATACGGCATTACGAGTCCAAAACATCAGTCTGTTCACCATCATTTTCATGGCAAAGGATAATACGGCGCTAAGTTCTGTGCGACATTCTTCGGAGCATTGCTGGTGTGACTTTAGTGAAAGATTGTCTCACAGCATCTATCAATTCATCCGTGGTATTGTATCCGTTTTGTGAAACGATACCCTTATTTTCCAACTCTTCATAAAAGCGGGTTGCGCCCATATCGGCCTACGCCCGTCCAGGACTTATCGGATGCTGACATGGACCGGAGAATGGAGGCGTGTGCTGCACTTTTTCAGATGTTCGACACAATACCAAAACGAGGCAAAGTGCTCTTTTCCGATGAGTGTGCGATTAACAAGAGCTCTCTCGCACGAAGTGTGGTCTTCTGGAACAAGACAAATCCACACTTTTATGAAGAGTTGGAAAATAACCCGCTGTATGTCATGATAAGGGCAGCCATGGACAGCAGACGCTTGTTTGAGCCGTTCTTTTTCGACGGTGCTGTGAATCAGCACAGTTACCTCAACATGTTGCAGGACTGGTTTGTTCCTCTCGTGGAGGAGCACGGAATTAAAGAGACCTGTTGGTTCCAGCACCTGCCCATTTTCCCATCGCAGTGCGCGAATACCTCAATGAAGTTCTTCCAGGGCGATGGATAGGTCGTGGTTCTCCTGTGCTGCCGGCTCCACCACGAAGCCCAGACCTTACCACATATGATAATGCGCTATGGGGGTTCATAAAGGGTATCGTTTCACAAAACCGATACAATACCACGGACGAACTGAAAGATAATGTGAGACAAGCTTTCACTAAAGTCACACCAGCAATGCTCCGAAGAATGTTACACAGAACTTGGCGCCGTATTATACTTTGCCATGAAAATGATGGACTCGTAATGCTGTATATTCCTAAGGAAACCTCTCTTAGAAATGGTGTACAACTTATTCGACTAGGTTTAGGGGTTTCTATTGGTTGTAAGAGGGGGGTAACGGGACGTTTTGGCCACCCTGTACTAGTCATAACTATATTTAAAATCTTCTTGGTCAGCCTGTCTTTGTTCATTCTATGTAACTGTCCATAAAATTTTGCTCTTCTTTTCCTGATGTTTGTAATCGTCTCTGTCTGTTTGTATAGTTCTTTTGTCGGTCTCTTTATCCATATTTCCTCTTTCTGAACTGGCCCGTAGATTTTTCTCAGTATTTTTCTCTCTTGATTTTCTATTTCCTTGATTTTGTTCTTCCCTTGATTGCTGTAGTTTCTAAAGCGTATAAGACTACTGTAGGCTATTATAGTGTCGTAGTTTGGAATTGGTGGAGATACTTTTCTTGTTGTGGTAGTTCCATGTAAGTCTATATGCTTTCTGTAGTTTTGTGATCCAATATTATTATTATTACTAATCATATATATTATTTAATTAGTATAGATCCCTCCTGCGGCGCTCACAAGCGACCAATCGTGACAAATGAGCATTCAAATGAAAGAGAATTGACATTAGCAGAGACGAATTGCACTCAAGTTTCATAAATATCTATATTTTTTTAAAACATGACTATTAAACAAATGTACGAGGTGTGCGATTTGCAGATAACTTACTGTTGCTGTAGGAAAATACGATCCATAATAATTGCAGTTTACTTCACAATTTGGACATTTTCATGTCATTTTAACATTCTGAGGTGTTTCAGTTATCATTTTGCCTGGATTTCAGAAACAGTAAATCAAAAGTATGAGTACTGAACTCGTATAATTTCATAAATATCGAATAACTGGTGAGTGTTATGATGATCCAATTTTCAGTGATTGCCTTCTTAAGTTAGGGAACGTAGAACTTGGAATTCTAACTGAAATGTAAATAGTGTTCTATAATCATTTGGTTGAAATAAAAACATAACAACCTTTCTCCTTAAGTGTCTCATTATAAACCTATTGGGGAAAGTGTGGTTTAAGAACATGCGAGATTTCTCGCACGGGTCCGCTGGAATTATTATAATTCGTTAGGCACTCTAAGGAGCACGTAGAACCATTGGTTAGCGTTGACTGACTTTTTGTCCTTATCATTCCCAAAACTTCCTAATCATTTCGATCTCTGCCTGTCTTCTATCTTGTGTCCATGCATCTTTGATAGGCGCCCTATTCCACGGTAATATAATAGTACATTATGCAAGGAGCCTAAAATGGCAATAATTAAGACACGAGTATGTTTATAAAATGAGCGTATGCGAGTTTTATAATGTCCATACGAGTGTCTTAATTACCTTTATAGGCGAGTTGTATATGACTGTTTATGTTCGACGATAATTATTATAACTATTTTATGTTCGAACATAAATATTAATAAATGTCTCTCGATATTTCGCCAGTTTTATGTACTGAACAGACCGCATGAAACTCAGAGAATGCCTTGTATTTGCCTCGATTACCCTACTATGACACTAGGCCAGGCAGTGAAATTTAAATTAGAAGGCCGTGGAACTCAGCGCATCTAATTATCTAATTGGTCAAACAACTGTTTCTTGAGCTCTGACTGGTGGGAGTGACTGTTTCAAAATGAACAAGTAGTTCCGTGAAGAAATATACAGCCTATTTTCATATATCCTACTTACGTTAATTGCCACTATCAACATACACAATTTCAGTTTGATTGCTCTAATAGATTCGTAGATATTGAGAACCGACTATTTCGGATGGTCGCCATGTTGGATTGTATATATGTAGGTCATAGAGTTATGTACTGTTACATGCAGATTATTGTGTACGTGTTGGTGTATTCTTGGAATACACGATACGAGAGATTATAATTTTCAATGCTTTTGCATGTTCTTTCCTTCCTCTTTGTCAAACACCAACAGTGATCTTCTGTTTTCTCCTAGGTGTTCAGGTCGCTTATATCTTTTATGAGTCTGTTCTAGATATATATTCTCTGTGACTCACCTAGCGTCATCTGGCAGCGAATCTCTGAAGCTCTTCAACTCTTCCTGGTGCAAGAGGACTTACTTATCCATTTGGCCACCAGATCCTGTTACCATCGCCAGCTATTTTCTCCTTGAGCAAGAGGACTCTGTCTACTTTTTTACTCACCATGCTGCGCTAGTATCGCCTGTTATCAACTCTTTGAAGACCAGCTCATCAAGAGAAAATAATTTTTTGTTATAAAGTTGGCAATGTTTATATGTTCTCCTTTTGTCTCCCATCCCCCACTCTTTTTCCCTTCCTTGGACCCTCCGTGCTCCGTTGAGCAAGTCTCACTTCTCAGTCGGCAGTTGACTCGATCAGTCAGGGCTCAGCTAGGGCCAGTCTCCTCTAACCAAGAGACATTCTCTACGTTCTACGCCATGTTGGCGCATTAAGTATCGGTTAAGGGAACCTCACCTTCGCCATGCAACAAAGATAAGTACCTGCTTCAAGTTTTAACCTCATCTTCATGATTTCACCGACCACATGCTTTTAACTATCTTTTATAGGCAGTGTGAAATTACTTATTTTGGGGCAAAATCATCCTCCGCGGGATTTTCCATGTTGAGCTTTTGTTTAATCAAGCTAATCTTAGTGAAAAGCAGCATTTCTTATGCTTGCCAAATGAGAAATCTTCTCACTACGTGGGATATTATCTAATACCCGCTGTTTATAATTTACAAAGCAAGTTCCTCCGCTGGATTTACTTTGGCCCCATTTTTCTACTAAGATCGTTCTGGAACCTTTCAGATCTTGTACTCTATCTGCGAGTCTTGCCATCAGGTATTTTTCACTCACTTGTGAAAATAATATTTAAAATGAGGAATTTTCCTTACAAATTACTGCAATAGCTAACTTTCGTCCACCGTTGGAATGATCTATGGCGCATCTAATTGTAATTCCCAATTTTTTCATGAAATAGACTCTCGCCTACCTAGTGCAACCGGTTCTTTTCAGCATTGTAATAACTTTCTTTCTCATGAACTTTCGTGTTTCTGCAGTGAACTTTGCATCAATCTTTACAGACTACAGTGATAACCAGTGCTTGCTCCACTTTTCTACCGCGTCGCGATCGTCCGTTTATATTAAATACGGCCATGAACATTGATCCTATATCCCAATGATATTTCCTCAACCTTCTACTAACAACCCATATTAATAAAATTGTAACTTTTCTATAAGGTGTCACTCACGAAGTGCCCTTCCATTTTTTCTTGTTTAACATTAATTAATTACTGTATAACTACGTGTTTCAAACACGATTTAAATTTACATTGTTTCTTCCCTATAATCAGGGAAAACAATTTTTTTCCACTCTTGAGTGAGTTATTTCTAGGTCTCACGAAATGGAAACTGCCCGATTTGGTTCGTGATTCCCATTTAAAACATAGGAAGTCGAGAACCTTCCTTTTGATTATCTCTTCAGGTTTCACAGTCAGTGACCTGCCCTTATTTGCATAATAACCAATATTAATTCTGTATAAATATAAGAAGTTGTAGGAACTTCTATCTTATTCTTCATGTTCTTCTTATTGTTATTTTCGAAGTTGTTACTCTCTCTAGAATATTCTCTCAGAAATTTCTTATAGTACACTCCTTGTACTCTTGTAAATGTCTAAACTTTAATCATTTCATTTCCCTTTTTAAAATCTTACAAAGATTTTAGTACCAGGTTTAAAACCTTAAGAATTGTTATTTGCCTGGAGCAATTTCTAAATTTTGTTGGAGGTCTGCGACCCCAAATTGTTAATAAGATTGAAACATATTTAATTGTTAAAGATATCAACTTCTTTGCATTGTTAAATAAATTAAATATTTGTTTTTGGATTCATAATTTCGAAAATACAACGGTTAAGCAAGATCCTGTCTTCCCTGACTCTTCCCAAGTGCATGCCATCTTTAATACAGAACAAATCTGCTATTATTTGTATTGCCAGACTATCACCCTTCCCTATAGTACTTTCATGCATGCTTGGGAGGAAATACACTAAAGCCTTTCTCTGGCAAACCGCCCAAGTCTTAGCTGCGGTTCCCGTTAGCTTCGACCAAGTTCGTACCTACTTTAGGTATCAGAGAGTTAATTTTCAGTGGCAACTGCCTCTAAGGTATTTAAAGTTAAATTTACAACTTTTGTGGGACTCTCCTCCTATTTTTCTATCCTTTTTCTCCAATCCAAAACCTACTTCCCTTTTTTTAATCATCTTCCCTTGGTGGGTGGGTTATTCCTTATCCAATAATCTACCCACGTGTAGTATTCAAACTTCAATCGCATAATTAGTAACAAGGAGATTTTAAAATTTAGCACAGCTGCCATCTTGAGGTTATGGAAACAATGGAAATAAATTAGATGCCAGTGGATTACCATTCGTATAAGGATTTACTGTACCAAGTTTCACTGCACTCGGATGGTTTTATTGCGAGAAACGTCCATGTGAATATTTATACTTCGCGTCACCGCCATGTTGGATTTGTGATCACCAGGTTATTTAAAGTCCTATAGGTGAACTTAAGTTCATAGCCCCTATGAACATTAAAAAATTCAGTTTGATTGCTATAATAGACTCGTAGATATTGAGAGCCGACTAAATATTTCGGATGGTCGCCATGTTGGATTGTTAAATGTATAGGCCATAGAGTCATGTACCATTAAAGGAAAATTATTGCGTAGGTTCATTATTCAAACTTTCACTTCGATCGCATGAATACATCACAAGAAATAAAAACTTAATTTTAAAATTCGCACAGCCGCCATCTTGAGGTTATGTAAACAATTGAACTAAATTAGATACCAGTGCATTACAATGTGTATAAATATTTCCTGTACCAGATTTCAGTGCGTTTGGAACATTACATCGCGAGAAAGGTCTATTTAAAATTTTCAAATTCGCTTGGCCGCCATGTTCGTTTTGTAGTTAACAGGTTTTTGAAAATTTTATAGATGGCCTTCCAGTAGTGTCCTTTATCTCCGTACAAAATTTCAGGGAGATACCGCTAATAGTTTCAGAGATATAGAATGCCGGTGATATATTTCGCACATCCGCCATCTTGTGGTTATGTAAACAATAGAACTACGTTAGATGTCAGTGCATTACAATGTATATAAACATATACTGTACCAAGTTTCATTCCGTTTGGTTGGTTAAATCGCGAGAAACGTCTATTTAAAAGTCGCAAATTCGCTTGGCTGTCATGTTGGTTTTGTAGTCACCAGGTTTTCAAAGATCACATAAGTGAACTTATAGTAGTTCCCTTTATCACGATACAAAATGTCAGGGTAATTTCGGTAATAGTTTCGGAGATATTGAATGCTGGTGAAATATTTTGCACAGCCGCCATGTTGGATTGGTGAGTCGTAATAAAATTTGAAAGGCACGGTCGGGGTCGCCCGCAATAGTGCTATGAACTTACCGAGTTTTATTGAAATCGCTCCAGCCGTTTGGATTTTATTAGGGGGACACACACACACGAATCACACACACATACGCACACACACACGGACAAAAGGTGATCTCATAAGCCTATTTTTTTTTTCAAAATTGAAAATAGGCTAAAAATAGTGTTATAATGAGCCTCATTATAGGACAGTTTTCTGACATACTGTATAATTGTCAGGGTCAAACATAAATGACTTTAAGCGGTTAAATAAGAAAAGTGAAGCGTGAGTGTGTTTAGTAACTATGTGTACGCTGCTCGGATTGGCTAAATGATGAACACTATAGAAACATTTGTAAGAATAAGAAAGCTCGCTAACAGCATCCAATGTTCTTCATTTTGTAGCATCACCGCTACAATATTGTCAGGAGACACTATATCTCTACCTCAATGTGCTCTTGAAAAGACTGTCAATTATGGACCCACCGTCCAAAAGAGAAGATGCGATTACCATTATCTAGTTCATCTGCAATCTGGTGAATCCACCTTCTCCATCTTCTTAAGATAAGAACAGAAGTACCCATACCCAGTCAAGAACTGACAAAGTGAGATAATAACCAATCTCATCATGTTTCCTCTCTGTCCAAACCTTCACCTGAGGGATAATAATAATAATAATAATAATAATAATAATAATAATAATAAATTGGGAAAACTTCGTGAACGAGAGACAACGCGCTGCAAAAATCATCCGCAATGTAAAACGTGCCTACAACAAGAGCCAACTAACTCAAATTGAGTTAGACTTTCAGAGGAACAACGCAAGGGACTTCTACAGAACCTTCAAACGCAATCTAAGCAAATACAATCCTCCGAGTCTACAGTTCAAAGACTCAAATGGGAGACTAGCTTACAGTGAGAGAGAAAATTGCCAGATTCTAGCGAAATACTTTGAATCCCTCCTTAATTGTGAGACTCCCAAATCCACTTTCTCATTTGAAGACAACGTACAAGTCCACCCAGATTCATCCCCTCCAACGAAAGAAGAAATCAAACAGATTATCCAGTCACTTAAGAACAACAAGGCACCAGGTGAGGACTCGATAATCGCCGAATTGTGGAAGTATGCTGGTGAAAAGATGATTGATAAATTGACTGACATTATCAAGGAGATTTGGGAAACTGAGAAACTTCCACGTGACTGGACTTCTGCCTTGATTCATCCCCTGCATAAGAAAGGTGACAAAACGGACGTTAACAACTACCGCGGCATTTCCCTCCTACTGATAACTTACAAAATTATTTCAAAAGCTCTGCAGATTAGGGCAGAACAACAACTTGATCCACAATTAGGAGAGTACCAAGGAGGGTTCAGGAAAGAGCGCTCATGTGCAGAACAAATTATGAATCTGAAATCCATCCTTTTCTATCTGAAGCAAAGGAACAAGAAATTTGTGGTAACCTTCGTCGACTTCAAGAAGGCCTATGATTCGATTGATAGAATAGCTCTTATTCAAATTCTAAAGGAATTTGGATTGGATAATAAAACCAGGGCAATCATTCAACAGACCTTAGCTAACACCACCTCCAGAGTCAAGTTCAGAGGAGAAATTTCGGACTCTTTCGAAATTAAGACAGGAGTTAGGCAGGGAGATGGGCTTTCACCCCTGCTCTTCAACTGTGCACTGGAAAAGGTCATCCGCGAGTGGCGCAAAGAAATGAACGATGGGGTCCAAAATGGAGTACGACTGGGTTACAAGAACATGAACCTTTCTATTGATTGCCTCGCTTTTGCAGATGATCTTGCAATTTTCTCCGACTCTTTAGACATGGCCACAAAACAAATTAACCAGCTGCAGGTACAGGCAACAAAAGTTGGTCTTCAGATCTCTTTGGAGAAAACACACTTCATAACTAACATCAAGCCAGCACCAAGGGAGCTAAAAGTAAACCAGGGGAAAATCAAACGGACAGATAAGTTTAAATATCTTGGCGAGTGGATAGAACCCAACGTATGTGAGAAAGAAACCTTCACTTCGCGCATGAACAAAATGGAAATGGCGTACCAACTCACCAAGGACGTTTACAACAAAAAGTCAATATCCCTGAACGCAAAACTTAGGCATTATTGCACTGTCATACGACCAGAGGCTCTGTACGCAGCGGAATGCCTCACCATGAACAAGAAAGGCCTGGTAGAAAAATTGGAGATCAAGGAAAGAAAGATCTTGAGGAAAATTCTTGGCCCGATTAAAGACAACGGTGAATATAGACGGCGGCATAACTATGAGCTGTATATTCATGTCCAGAAGATCTCTGATGTAATGAGGAAAAGGAGGATTGCATTTTATGGCCACTTGCTTAGAATGAAACCCACACGATTGACGAACCGGATCTTTAACTATTTTAAAAATAAGAAGACCAAGCCAGCCTGGTTCGAAGAGGTGGAAAGTGACCTGCAAGAGATGGAAATTACCTGTGAGGATATTCAAGAACGCAATCCCCTCAGGAAGAAACTACACGACCACCAGGGTTTTCAAGAAAAACCGAAGTTGAAGACGGGAAAGATGTGGACGGAAGAAAGAAAAGAGCAACACCGGCAACGTATGAAGGAACACTGGGCAAACATCAAAGCCCAGAGAAGCCAGTTGAAATAACGTGGTCCTTAGTTGGCCGATACGATTAAAGAAGAATAATAATAATAATAATAATAAATATTTGGGGGATATTATTCAAGAAAATGGTTTGGAAGAATCTGCTGTAGAAGAAAGAATACGAATGATGGAAAGAGCTTTTGGCATAACTAGGAATACCTACAACAAAACGTGTTTATCTACAGATTTTAAGGTGCATTCTAAAGATAAAAGTCGATATTTTGTTCATTTTGGTGTTTTTAGCCTACTTTCGATTTTTGCAAAAAATGAAAGTAGACTTATGAGATCAACACAGGGCGAAAAAAGTGTGTCTGTCTGTGTGTGTGTATGTGTGTGTGTGAGTCTGTGTGTGTGTGTGTGTGTGTGTGTGTATGTGTGTGAGTCTGTGTGTGTGTGTGTGTCTGTGTGTGTGTGTACTCTGAATGTCTGTCCCCCCCCCTATCAATTCGAACACGGTGAATGCAAATTGAACGAAATTTGGTACAAAGGTAGCACTAGCAAAGGACACCTCAGTGTCATGTTTTATATCGCCGCCATCTTTACTAAAACTGAATGGCGGCCACTCAAACTTTCAAAACGTAAAATCAAATAACGACTAACCAAATCATCCGATCTCTACCAAATTTGGTAACAACATACCTTCGTATAGGATGCGTCTTGTGACCAAATGACAAGGTCGTCCGCCATACCATTTCAGGATGGCGGCCGTGCGAATTATGCAAACTTTATAATCCATATCATGGGACCCACCAGTTCCGATTATCGAGCCGAGAATCGTTTTAACTGTTCTAAAGGAAGAGGCACGTTCGAAATTAAAAGTTTATTTTGTAATACTATAGTGCAGACGTGATTTTAAAAAGCTGAACTGATTCAGTAATAAGACAAGATGGCAGCGGATATCTTGTGCCGGACTTATATTTCACTAATTTGAGTATTGCATGCAATATAGCGTACTGATAAAAATAAATAAACTTTGTATGAAATGCTTTATATATAAATAATATACTCCAGTGATGAAATCGTTTAGTATAAATCATTATTTGCTAACAAGTTCTATGTAAGTCATTTTAAATAGAACGATATTCGTTGACACAATTAGCTCAGTGGCAGTTGGTCACTGGTCGTGGCCGAGTGCGGTACGTGTGTGTGCGCTGTGTGACCGCATTGGAAGAGGTTACGGTTCCTAATACCGGTGCTTCCTTAGTTCCACGTGTGTACTGACCTTCCGTGTGTCATTCGGACAATATTTTTTTAAGTAGTGTTCCAGATAGGACAACAAAACCAGAAACCCAGAAAACCCCGCTGAAAATCATGTCCGGATACCAGAGAAAAAACACCGTTCGCTGCCAATGGGACAGGCAGAGTTCTCGCCCCTCACCAGGAGAAATTCACCGCTGGATTGGCGATACCCTCCGGTTGACTGTCGACCAAGTAGAAGCCATCCAGTTAAATGCGCACGAAAAAACCATGTACATTAAGGTAATCACCATATCCATTTATCAGAAATTGTTAAATACTTTTGCAGATCCTATTAAATTTCAGTATGATTCTGGCGAAATGACCAATGTTAAGCTCTCCACAGCGGATTCCAATTTTACCACAGTGCGTATATTTAATGTCCCACTCGAAGTACCCCCTGAAATTTTCAAATCCGTCCTGTCGAAATATGGCACTGTGAGTGACGTCAGGAAAGAACAATGGTCTTCTGCTTATCAGTTCCCGGTGTATAATGGAATACGTGCCGTAACTATGGAAATCAAGCAGGATATCCCCTCCACTGAGGCTTTTGGTGGCCATTCTGGCTATATAACGTATAATGGACAGAAACAGACCTGTTTAATTTGCAATGCTACCACACATCTCCGTATTAACTGCCCAAAGAAAATGATTCCCCTCGGTATAACTCCTACACAACAACGACGTGTACAATACTCGGAAGTTGTGACGCAGCAAACGTCATATGAAAACATGATCATTGATCAGTCAGCTGGGACAACACCAGGAGTGACCTCGGATACATCTGACGCAGAACTGATACCTTGCCCTGAACAGAGCTGCGAGACACAGAGTGCCCCTGTGCTCTCGGCAACCTGTATCGCAGCCTCAGAACCAACTCTGCCGTTACTACAGGCTGCCACAGAAATTTTGTCTTCACTGCCCCAGACTTCGCTGGTCCCTAACGACTCACTTAAGACTGTTGATCGGGGATCCGAGAACGTCTCTAAGAAGATTAAAACAAATGCCTCGATTGCCGTACCAGCCCCGAAGAATAAAACTGGCTCCACAAACGTTTCCGCAGCTGTGAAAAAGAAACAAAATCTTCTTTCTACGTCATCTAGGGACCCACGAACGCTCTCACCCGCTGACAGCCGGCCTATGAATGGCAGTCAAAAGGAACTATCTCAACCTAATTTGACATAGTGCACCAGGATAATTCTCACCTGTGTCTTCTTTCGAGTCCACCTTCCAGTATGTCTAGCACAGCTTTTATACTTCTCGTAATGGCGCAATTTCTCACTGTGGCCACTGTGAATATCAATGTAATAGAATGCCCTCTGAAATTTCAACTGTTGGAGAGATTCCTTCGAGATGCTGACATTGACATTGCTTTCCTTCAAGAAGTTGCTATACCGTGTTTACCCATATCTGCCTTCTACAAACAATACATCAATACCGGTAATACGAATAGAGGGACCGGATTCCTCATAAGACATGATATCCCACTCGCAGGTGTGCTATGTCATCCATCAGGACGCATAATATCTGGACACATAAACAATACCACCCTGATAAATGTATATGCCCCATCCGGGTCTAATAAACGTGTGGAACGGAAAATGTTCTTTCAACAGAGTATACTGCCTCATCTGCACGACGTTAAGGAAAAACTTATTCTTCCAGGGGATTTCAATTGTATTCAACGCCCAGAGGATTCCACTAGTCCATACAGAGGTGTCAACCCGGCTCTCAGGACCCTTCTTACCTCCCTACACCTCATTGATGCTGTGGATAGTTTAAGGGTGCCCCTGCCCCATTACACCTGTATAAGTCACAACTCCTCATCACGACTTGACCGCATCTACTTTTCACAGGAACTCATCCAGCCTAGACGATATGAAGTGATTCCTGCCAGTTTCACTAACCATCATGCTGTCGTATGTACAATCTCTTACCCCCATCCCATATTTCACATAGGAAGAGGTTATTGGAAGCTGAATTGCTCGCTGTTACTGGAGGAGGAATGCCAAGATATTTTCAGACAACACTGGATTCGATGGGTCCAACAAAAAGGCAAATTTCGCGACTGCACAGACTGGTGGGATATTTTAGTTAAACCAGGGATCCGCCGCGTCTTTAAGAACATATCTTACCAACGAGGTCGGGAAAGACGGGATACAGTTGAATTTTACTATCGAGTTCTTCGCCAGCTCCAGCAAAGATCTGATGCTGGGGAGCGTATATATGACCAGATCCGGGAAGTTAAAACCAAGCTCCTGTCTCTACAGCAACGAACGCTCGCTCATATCAACGTGGCTTTAAAAGATCGTACAGTGCTCCCGGACGAAAGTGCAAGTGTATACCATATCGCCAAAGGACAACGTGAGCGGCAACGTAAATATATCCACCGCCTCCGCACCAGTACTGGAAGTGTCGTCACCTCCCCTGACGCTATACGTAGTGAAATATCATTATTTTATCAACGGTTCTACGCTAAGGCTCCCATTGATCCACAGCAGGTGACCCTATTGCTGTCATCTTGCAGTACCAAACTATCTCCGGACAACAAAACTCTGCTCAGCGCGGATATTACGGATGAAGAGATTCACTCCGTGGTTAAACGACTCCCAAACAACCGCTCACCTGGCATTGATGGACTGCCATATGAAATGTATAAACACTTCTGGCCTCTCATTGGCAAAGAATTTTGTCATGTCCTGCGTACCATTCTCCAACGTCGTGCTCTTTGTCAATCACATCACGAGGGTACCATAGTCCTCATACCAAAAACATCCTCTCCCATGGCAGTTGGTGACTTCCGACCAGTTACTCTGCTCTGCAGTGACTATAAAGTCCTTACCAAAGTACTTGCATGCCGATTGAAGACTGTTCTACCTGATATCATTGGTGATGAACAATGTTGCAGTATTCCTGGAAGAACTCTGTTAACAAACTTAGCGATACTACGGGACCTACACCTAAAAGCCGAAATGCTCCCCACTGAGCCAATGAGTTTTCTCACCTTAGATCTTGATAAAGCTTTCGACCGCATCAGTCATGAATACTTGTACATGGTCTTGCAACACTACGAATTTCCTGAAATCCTTATTGACTACATTCGTATGATAAATTGTAATGCTACGTCTAGAGTGCTCGTCAACGGTTTTCTTTCCCCTCTGATTCCAATACAACGATCAGTTAGGCAAGGATGTCCCCTTTCTATGCTACTTTTTGTCATTGGCCTTGAACCGTTCATTCGGACCACCCAGGTGAAGCTACAGGGTTACAAACTGTCCACACATGTTTTTGGAATGTGCGCCTATGCTGATGACGTATCAATATTGATCCGCAATGAAGAAGACATCTCCCACATCGATAGCGTCCTTCAGCTCTACCATATCGCCTCTGGAGCACAATCGAACCCCCAGAAAACTGCTTTGCTTCCGCTCAATACTAACTCAGTGATTACCCCACAGCCCTGGTTCCGGATAGTAAATGAGGTGAAAATTCTTGGCATTACCTGGAAGCAATCGCTTCTGGACACAGTGCAAGTTAACTGGACTAAGGTCATTGCCAAAGTTAGGGGAGTCCTGATCCAATTTGGTCAAAGAAACCTCAATATAGTGCAACGGGTCATGGTCCTCAACGTGTTTGCGCTCTCTAAAATATGGTATGTCGCACAACTTTTCCCACTTCCCAAAATGTTTGAGAGCCAATTGGCAAAATATACAGGTTGGTTTATATGGCAAGGATTTTTGTTCCGAGTACAACGGGAACAGTTGTATCTCCCATCCCGGCAAGGCGGGCTAGGGCTAACAGCTCATGGCATGAAATGCCGTGCACTCCTCTGCAAGAACGATATCACCATTCTTTCCCAACATGACACTTTTACGAAAGCGCTATACAAAGATATTCGAAACACAGCCCGTGGTTGTGATAGAGCTTTGCCGAAGATATTTAGGGACCATCAACAGCACCTTCTGGAAACTGTTCGCCAAATGCCATCAGGGATTGTTCCAACGACGAAAAGTATCTATAACATGTTGCGGCAAGTGGTACACTCCAAACCGCGAATAGAGGCCACCACCCTCTATGTCCATTGGCCCACTGTTTGGAAAAATTTTGGGGCTATGTCCATTTCTTCTGCTGTACACTCCCAAGTTTTTATCTTCCTCAACGATCTCATCCCAACCGCTCTACGGCGATATACCATCCATCTTGAAGCTTACCCATGGTGTACTATATGTGGTCAAACTGATACGGCGATACACCGCTTCACATCATGCACGCGAGTTGCCTCCACGTGGCTGTGGTGTAAGGGAAAAGTATGTCAACTATTAAATGTGCCCTCGAATGACCTTGATGACAGGAAGTTGGTTCGTTTGTCGGTGACCGCCTTCCCCCAAATTAAACAGACTGCCATTGTGTGGATAATGGGCCAATATGTACACTTCGTGATGGACAATGATCAACATTTCTCTTTCCTGGATCTCAGGTATCACCTGCAAAAACAGCGTTGGAAGCTTAGTGAAAGTGGACAATTATACGATAAATATGGACACTATCTGGATTTCTTGTGATGTATTAGTCTGGTATTTATCATATCTGAAAATTCTGTAATTCTGTAAAGAGCTAATAAAAAAAAAAAAAAAGTGGTAGAGCGTTAGCCTATCGCTCAAAAGCCTATGGTTCAAACCCGATCAGAGCTTGGTTTTTTGCTTGAAATGTTATATGTTTATTGTTTTGTAATGACTCAGATGTTTTAAAATTAAGCGTTATATTGTGCACATTATGGTGTAAAATATATATTTAATTAAAACATAATTCGCCAGCAGATTTACTCGGGACATCTAGCTGCCAAAAAGGTAACTTCCAGATTTTATTGAAAAGTTTCTTCTTCTGGCCGCTAGAATGCACTCGCTCTGTTAGGATTATATTGTTCGATATTTCACCAATAGATGTCACGACTAGTCTACGTGGGGATCCATTGATTACTATACCATTATCATTCTATGCGCATCGAATTTGAAGAATGACAAGATGATACTACGATACATTTTAACTTTTTATTTTAAAGGGTTTGTAACAGCCCATTTTGCGTTACTTGAAAATGTTATTAAGCGTTATATTGTGCACATTATGGTGTAAAATATATATTTAATTAAAACATAATTCGCCAGCAGATTTACTCGAGACATCTAGCTGCCAAAAAGGTAACTTCCAGAATTTATTGAAAAGTTTCTTCTTCTGGCCGCTAGAATGCACTCGCTCTGTTAGGATTATATTATCGAAAATATCCACATAGTTTGTATACACACGTCTCTGTAGGGTCATGGAAAGATTTGTTAATTCAATTAGGGTTGTGAAAGCCATGCACAACCAGACGTGTAAAGACATGCCTCAACTCAAAGTTGGATGTTGCCCACGGCAGGTCGTAATAATAATAATAATGTTTTTGGTTTTACATCCCTTTTAACTACTGCTGATTTTAGAGACACCGGAATTTTGGCCCGAAGGGGATCTTTAACGTGCCAGTAAATGTACTGACACGGCTCCCTCGCATTTGTGCACCCTCAAATGACAGCTGACTGCGCCAGGTTACGAACCTGCAACCTAGGGCCCAGCAAGCGAGAACGTTACCGCTGAGCCACGCCGCCAGTCCGGTCGATTATGTCTCCAGATCCATAACATTCTTGATATACTTCTTATCTTTCTTTCTTCAATGATGGTAGCAGTTTTTATCTAGGTTGTGGCGTTTGGTAGAGGTAAATCGTTTCTAAGGTCTTCAACAAAGAATAGTTCTATTATACTCTTTGATAACAACAACGAGTTATAACTATACTCATACATTTAGGAGAAAGTAGGCTATATGTTCTTTACTGAACATCTTGTTTTTTAGTGAAATTGAAAGGATTGGGTTTCTTCTTTCTTGTCACGAAGTTATTCCGTTGAATTGAAACAATTTATCACCTTAATAATGCTTTGTTTGTCAGTCTGCACACAGCAGAAATGGGCGTGGCATCTGCTGAACTGCTTGTTAGATTATTTATGATGTCATTGTCATGTTTTCATTCAATCAAATCAAATCAAATCAGTTACGCATCCCGGGGATGGGCCAACAACCCCCCTCCCCCCTCCTCATCGCCCCCCTTCCCGCATATATTTCTACAGAATCGAGCTGTAAGATCTACCATGTTTCTGAATGAATTTGTAAAGCCTGCAAAGGACAAATATTTCAGTACTTGACTCTACTGTCATTGAGCAACATTGTATGCTTGTATTGGTATTCCTGATGTCACTACAATAATGCTGACAACTATAGGTTTTGTTATTCTTGTATGTTTCTTCTTTCTTGTGAGTTCTGTGGCGGTAGCCAGTCTGTTTACTTTCTTTGAAGAAGGAGAAGAAGAAGAGACAAGCTTCCAGAATTAGCAATATTCGTACAGAAGCTGCTAAGAAACAAAGGGAAGGAAAAACATATGGTTCTAGTGACTTCTAGGTAATGGATCAGGAAGATAACGTCACTTGAACTTTGCGTTAATTTTCCCGCCAATAGTAATTTTACATTTAAATCCCATTTTTCTCCCATAATATTCTGCCAAATCACAGCTATATTAGGAAACCTGCGTATGGAATTCTTGATTGCAGAATTCTTCCCAGTAGTAGGGATTTAAAAGTCCAACATTTTTGAACAAAAAAATTACACAAATTTAATACTATTGGTTGGTTGGTTGGTTCCTTAGTTTAGGGGCTGCGACAACGCGGTCATGTAGCCCCGTGTACTTTGGGTGTGTGTAGAATTTGTCTGATAACCGGTGTTAATTGTGATGACTGTATTAGTGTGTGTATCTGTTTTTTTTTTTTAATTCAAGTAGGGACTGCAACTTTGAATTTTCAAATAGTTCCTACTTTTGCCGCCAAACGCCACCGTCAACGACTACTAGGCCTAGTTCAGAACTAGCTACTAGACGCCACCGCAGTCGGCTCTTGGCAACGAACGTAGCAACCTAAGAGCGTTGTTTACATTCTTAACCTATCCAATTTAGTTTCACACAGGTGTAATTAGTGGAAAGATCTTTAACATGCCATAAATCTATGACATGGGACCGCCGGCTTTACTTCCCCTCCGAAGGAAGGCATACTGAGGGATTTTTAACGCTCTTAAAAAATCCGACGGCTTCGGCCGGGTTTTTAATACTATAATATCTCATTATATTAATTATTTACAGAAAAATTGATAAGTAGTGTTTTTTAAAGAAGTATTATCTACCTAATTCCAACTTTCCATTAACATGTCATTCGAAATCTAGGGGGGAAAATGGAATTAAAAATTCAAAAAAAAATTATATTTTGGAAAACCTATTAATTGTATATGAAACAAATGTTTGTGATATCTCTACTTTTGTTTGGGTGACATTCCCACACAGTGTCGTGAATATCCATGCATTAGGTAAAAATATCTGTTTATCTCAGGAGTGTCGCCTTAAAATACAGCACCACAACACCGTGGTCAAACCAGAATGCGAGTGAATGTCTCGTACTGAACTACAAAGTGGATACATTAGAAGTACAGAGTCATAAAGTGTGTACGCGTCAGTTAACACAGCAAGCTAAGCCGGCTGTGACTAGCGCAGATCGCAGCCGCGTGCACCCGGTCCAGCCGGCGACGGCGCACACTATCACACTTTTAACAAACATGTTCAATAATGTGTACTTACAGAGCTCATAGGCGATGCTGAAAATGTCCTCCCTCTCTTGTAACACACACCTGACATCTTCTGATGAATGAATGTCTGTCAACTCTTTTATTATTTACGGAACCTGTTTCCTTGAATCGTTTAGCGAGCCTCCTAATTGTACTGGCATTAGGCACGGGTCTTCCTGGAAACTTGATTCGAAATTTTCAGTTTTGTTTCAGAACAAGAGTTTCTGCTTTTCCTATACGAATTATGGATATACACACGTTCGCGCAATGTGAATTGGTGTCAAGGCATGACCAACAATCGGAGTAATTATAATACTCACTAAACGTGCAATACTATCGTCTAAGCTTTGCAGATACACGTCCATATGAATGACAAAACATGTGTGAACTAACGATATGAGTCAGCGGAGCACACCAACCGCCGGCTGTACAGGGTGTGCGCTGCCGCGATATGCGCTAGTCACAGCCGGCTTAGCTTGACGTGCTTACTGGCGCGCACACATCTAATGGCCCTGTAGTAGAAAGAAGAATTATACGCAAAATACTCGGTCTTTTAAAAACTGCAGAATTCTGGAAATTAAGAAGAAATATATCGAAAAATAGAAAACAAATCAGAAACAATACGGAAGAGGAGATTGCTAAGCTTTGGACATTTGTACGGGATGGATGACAGTAGGTTAACCAAGCAGATCTTCACATTCCTATGGAACAAGAAGTCAACAACAACCTGGGTAGGCTACAAGAAGTCAAAAAGGATTTGGAAAGAAACTATATCAGAGAAGAACAGTGAGATATTTTTATGCAAAAAGTGCTAAAAATGGAAGGATTTCAGGGGAGGAAGGGAAAGAAAACCGGCTCGAAATGGTCCGAGGAAAGTAAGAGGAAACATAGTGAGATGATGAAGGAATACTGGAGGAAGAAGAAGGAACAGCAATGGACAAAGCATTGGAATTGGCTCGTGGTCCCTAGACGACCGAAACGAAAATAATAATAATAATATGAATAATAATAATAAAACAATTACGAGCCTTACAGTAGTCGCATATGATGTGTAACATCTGACATGTTATCCTACTATGAAATTGAGATGAAATATATGTGAAGTTAATTTTTTTCGGCTGTACTCCTCCAGTTTTTAATTTCTTCTCACGTTTCTTTTGTCGATAATTTCGCATATATTCTGCTCTGGATTTAACCATCTCTGCAAATCACAAAATCATGAAAACAAGGGGCGTCACCCCGAGTCCTACAACACCTCATACAGCATTATTGGTTCACGAAATATTAAAAAGTTGATGACCCTTTAGTTTTGGATACATTGGTTAAATTAGAAGGGGGATAGAAAAACGGGGGGCGTCATCCGGACTCCTAGGACACCTCATACAAGTCCCTAGAATTATTGGTTCACGAGATATTAAAAAGCCGATGACCTATTAGTTTTGCCGGGAGCACAAATCCCTTGTTAACAGTGAAGTCTGTTGGTCATTGAAATAACTACTTGTAAAACTCCAAATCCAAATCCTGACCAGTGCGCATGCGCGAGGTAAGTCATGGTACCAATGATTTAATGTAGGAATATCTTTAATGGGGCCTCCAAACCTTGACGTAAACTGTATGCGATGTTTCCTCTTACATATTTCCGTCCCTTATCCAAAATCACTCCCACAAAAAATATCCAGCAACCGAGTGGAAAGATGTTACACATCAATTATAAGAGTAACAAATTCATAATTAGATGAATCTCTTAGCTGAGGAATGTACATTTTCCACCTGTATCTTCATCTTTCATGACCGATTGAAAGTTATCAAATCTCTATGATAAAAATTTACTAAACTGTTGAGTTTCTCTTTGCATACCAGATCTTTAAGTGCAACGTTATAGATGAACATGCTAAGGTACACCAGGCAGGAGATTATGAAGTGATGTTTGAAAATGTGTAAATCTCTCCGAGTAAAATACACATCATGTGATTCAAAGCGAGTCAAAGACCTGAACGAGAAAACGAGGGCAGTGGGCGAGGAATGAAATGTTTAGGTGAGATCGTAAAAATATCCCCAGTGATGAAATATTCAGAAAGTGTGTGTGTATGAATGGGCCGACTGTGTTAAGACATTTGGATTGAGGCCATATCACTGGCGTTTATCTCCTGTCAACGTCTTCATGGATACATAGGGAATACTCATCTCGCTTTATAGCTTATTAATATATAATCGGTAGCTTCCCACAAATATGAGCTGCCACACTGGTCAAATACAAGCATTTTACGACCATTAAATCAACAGTGATGGACGAATCAAAGACGATATAAAAGGTAGGTTACTTCAGACAAGGAAAGCATTTCTACAGAAAAGGAATATGTTGACATCGAATATACATTTAGGTATTAGGAATTCATTCCTGAAGGCCTTTGTCTGGAGCGCATCGTTCTATGGAAGTGAAACTTGGACTGTTGGAGCAAGAAAAAAGAGGAGAATTTATTGTTGTTTTTGTTTGAGTCTTCAGTCCTTTGACTGGTTTGATGCAGCACTCCATGCTTCCCTGTTCTGAGCTAATCGATTCATCTCTACATAGCTACCACACCCTACATCTGAGGCAATCTGTTTAACATACTCTAACCTTGGTCTACCCCTACAGTTCTTGCCCTCGACCCTTCCTTCCATAACTAAGCTTCCTATTCCTGGGTGTCTTAGAAAGTGTCCTACCAACCTATCTCTTCTCTTCATTAGCAGTCGCCAGGAACATCTCTCCTCTCCCACTAGTCTTAATACCTGTTCGTTTGTAGCCCTATCTACCCATCTGATCTTCATCATTCTCCTCTAACACCACATTTCAAATCCTTCAATTCGCCTCTACTCTGCTGCACCAATAGTCCAAGTTTCACTTCCATAGAGCGCCACACTCCAGAGAAAGGCCTTCAAAAATGACTTCCTTATACCTAAATCTATATTCGATGTCAACAGATTCCTTTTCTGTAGAAATGCTTTCCTTCCCAGAGCTAACCTACTTTTTATATCCTCTTTGCTTCGTCCATCACTGGTTATTTTGCTTCCTAAGTAACAGAAGTCTCCTACTTCCTCTAGTTTTCCACCTGCCAATTTGATGTCCATAGAGGTTTCTGATTTATTTCGGCTGCATTCCAATATTTTTGTTTTACATTTATTAATTTTCATCATGAATTCTTTCCTCAAGACGGAGTCCATATCAATCAAAAACTCATTCAAATCCTCAGGCGTGTCATCAGCAAATCTCAGAGTTGAAAATATTTCTCCTTGAATCTTCACTCCCACATTAAACTTTTCTCCAATTTCCTTCATTGCTTGTTCAATGTAAAGATTGAAAAGTTTGAAATGTGGTGTTACTGGAGAATGATGAAGATCAGATGGGTGGTTAGAGTAACAAACGAAGAGGTATTAAGACGAGTGGGAGAGGAGAGATATTTCTGGCGACTGCTAATGAAGAGAAGAGATAGGTTGATAGGACACATACTAAGACACCCAGGAATAGCAAGCTCAGTTATGGAAGGAAGGGTTGAGGACAAGAACTGTAAGGGTAGACCAAGGTTAGAATATGTTAAACAGATTGCTTCGGATGTAGGGTGTGGTAGAGGCGAAACGATTAGCTCAGGACAGGGAGGCATGGAGGGCTGCATCAAACCAGTCAAAAGACTGAAGACTCAACAAACACAACAACAACGATGCTACAAAATTAAGAAAATTGGATGCTGGTAGCGAGCTTTCTTATTCTTCCGAATGTTTCTATAATGTTCATTATTTAATCAATCAAACCTAGCGGCGAACGTGGGAACTTGCTAGAGCGCTTCTAATCAAATGACCTAAAAATGTATCTACAGATTACCAATTGTGGTGGTAGGTTCTTTTACACGCCTCGGGATTTGAATGAGTTTTTGAATGGTATGGACTCCGTCTTGAGGAAAGAATTCATGATGAAAATTAATAAATGTAAAACGAAAATATTGGAATGCAGCCGCAATAAACCAGAAACCTCTACGGACATCAAATTGGTAGGGGAGAAACTAAAGGAAGTAGGAGACTTCTGTTACTTAGGAAGCAAAATAACCAGTGATGGTCGAAGCAAAGAGGTTATAAATGTAGGTTGGCTCAGGCAAGGAAAGCATTTCTACAGAAAAGAAATCTGTTGACGTCGAATATAGATTTAGGTATTAGGAAGACATTTTTGAAAACCTTTGTCTGGAGCGTGGCGCTCGATGGAAGTGAAACTTGGACTATTGGTGCAGCAGAAAAGAGGAGAATTGAAGCGTTTGAAATGTGATGTTATGGGAGAATGATGATCAGATGGGTAGATAGGGTTATGAACGAAGAGGTATTAAGACGAGTGGGAGAGGAGAGATGTTTCTGGCGACTGCTAATGAAGAGAAGAGATAGGTTGGTAGGACACATACTAAAACACCCAAATATAGCAAATTTAGTAATGGAAGGAAAGGTTGAAGACACGAACTGTAGGGGTAGACCAAGGTTAGAATATGTTAAATAGGTTGCCTCGGATGTTAGGTGTGGTAGCTATGCAGAAATGAAACGATTAGCTCAGGACAGGGAGACATGGAGCGCTGCATCAAACCAGTCAAAAGACTGAAGACTCAAACAAAAACCTGAGATCTTTTCCCGACTCAGCTAGGATGGACTGGGATTCAATTAACCTCGATGTCATAAATGATCTCAGTACAGTAGTTGTTGATATTGTTTCGTTTAGGGGTTTTGCAACATCCCAGTCTTGTAGCCCCTGTGTACTTGGGTGTGCGTTAGTACTCTTTCTCATAGCTTGAGTCATTGTGATGGCTGTACTAGTGTTTTTATCATTTCAAATGATATTGTCGACTTCATCGTTATGCTTTGGTCTACCGTTATGTGTTACGGTTACGGCGCGTATGACGTCATCATGTTGTTCAGTTCATACTGTATGCACTGAGTCTGAGTGACGTCAGACAGGAATACAGGGTGACTCCTAAAGAAGGGTGCAAGATGTCAGACAGGAATACAGGGTGACTCCTAAAGAAGGGTGCAAGATGTCAGACAGGAATACAGGGTGACTCCAAAAGAAGTGTGCAAGATGTCAGACAGGAATACAGGGTTGCTCCTAAAGAAGTGTGCAAGATGTACACGATGTGAGACAAGAATACAGGGTGACCCTTAACGAGGTGTACAAGACGCCAGACAAGAATACAGGGTGACTCCTAAAGAGATATACAAGATGCCAGATAAGAATACAAGGTGACTCATAAAGAGGTGTACAAGATGGCAGATAAGAATACAGGGTGGCCCTTATCGAGGTGTACAAGATGTCAGACAAGAATACAGGGTGACTCCTAAAGTGATATACAAGATGCCAGATAAGAATACAAGGTGACTCATAAAGAGGTGTACAAGATGGCAGAGAAGAATACAAGGTGACTCATAAAGAGGTGTACAAGATGGCAGAGAAGAATACAGGGTGACTCCTAAAGAGGTGCACAAGATGTCAGACAAGAATACAGGGGGACTCTTAAAGAGATATACAAGATGCCAGATAAGAATACAGGGTGCCTCCTAAAGAGGTGTGCAGGATGTCAGAGCAAAATACATGGTGACACTTAACGAGGTGTACAGTATGTTAGATTCAATTCAATTACAGAGTGACCCTTAAAGAGGTTTGCAAGATATCAGATTTAATTAATAGGTGACCCTTAAAGAGTTGTAAAAGATGTCAGACTCAAATACAGGGTGACCCTTAAAGAGGTGCTTGCGCGGGAAGCCTAGGTTAATGGGTAATGGAGTCTGTTGAAAGAGTCCTGGAGCTTCGAGCGAAGCGAGAAGTCCTCCTGAGCCTTTCTAACATAGCATTTGTAGCATGCATCAATTGGAATGATTTTTTTTTTTAGCGTATGGCTTTTAGTGCCGGGAGTGTCCGAGGACATGTTCGGCTCGCCAGTTTTTGTAGCTGCTTCGAGACGGACACCCAATGGGTGAGCTACAAGTACCGATGGGGAGGAAGTTGGAAGGGAGGGTCGAGGAGTTCTTAAGGTAGCGGCTGTGGCCTATAGTTAAGGACCAACCCCGGCATTTGCCTGGAAGGAAGATGGGAAACCACAGAAGACCATCTTCAAGGTTGCCGGCGGGGGGATTCGAACCTCCTCGCCTCCCGGATGTGAGCGACTGCCAACAGTCATGCCGCAACGACCTCGGCTAACTCACCCGGTTGGAATGATATAAAGCCCTAGTCTCTCACACTGACTGTATCTTTTAATTGAGACTAAGATTTGGATAGAAGCTGATCGTGGCTACAAATTAAGAACCATCCCAATATTTGCCTTGAGTAGAAGTGTGCAATCACTGGAAACCACTTTGAGGTGGATTGAGGAGGGGATAGATTCTACCTCTTCTTAGTTCTGCCTCACGAGGCTGAGTTTATCTCCCTCCAGTACTCACACTAACTATCTTTTGTCAGAGCTGGCAATCTTAAGGTACCCTTTCCAAGAGGCGACTATCGCGATGATCGTTGAACGGTTCAAACGGTGATCGTTGGTGCCATGTTGCTCGGACCGTCTGCGATTTCCTGAGTTCTCACTAGTCACGTGTTTTCAACATAGGAAGGTTTTCGTTCTGGATGAAGGTTGTGTTTGTCCAGAATGAGTTTAAAGTTGAGTAGACGTAAATGGTTGTGTCCTGATTGCGGTCACATTTCTTGGGAGACCGGTCCTTGGTCCTTCCAGACTGACTCACACCTTCCGTAAGTTTTGTGGATAACAAGGGGAAACTGATATTTCACTACCTAACCAAAGAATACAGTTCAGTGTTCAGCTGAGCACACCCCATAAAACTTCGCTTAAAAAATCATCAAGTCCCCTCCCAATCTGACGGCACCTCGTAAAGCATTGATTATAACATTTTCGGTCTTAAGAATAGAAACGTTTCAGAATCGGAATCAACGACCTTCATTTTCAACAAAACAAAATTGTTGTAACGGGAAATGTTATACTTACAGGGTATAATTTTTAATTTCTACCCATCCTCTCCCATTTAAGGCGCGAGATATCTATTTTTTATAATAGGTACTGTATATCGTGAAAAAAAATATTTTCATTACCTGAAAAAATCCAAGTCCAAACCCTCCTCCACGTGGTGGGAGACGGGCAACGGCATGAAGTAGGGGATTGCCTGTAGGGGTGAAGTACAGTGGGGACTTTGTGTGCCCCGGGACCGCTACGGTAGCTGTGAAGGCTCTATGGGAACCCTGAAAAGTGACGGCTGACGGGGCTCTGGTGAAGCTACGATAGGCCTAGCAAGCCAGTAGTGGATATCATATTTGCTTTCAAAACAGGAACAGGCCTCGGAAAGGACGGATGCAAACGACGACGACCCGGATATGCTAATGGACTACGAGTTGGGACATTAAACATACTGACACTGACAGGAAAGGTGGAGGAGTTTGTAGATGTGATGGAGAGAAGAAAGCTGGATGTACTGGGCTTGGCAGAAACAAGATGGAAAGGAGAAAGTCGCAGAGAACTGAGGAAAGGGTACCGGTTGTACTGGAGTGGGAACAGTGAAGGAAGGAGCAGCGGAGTAGGAGTAGTTGTGATAGATGGAATGAAGGAAGAGGTAAAGGGAATAAGTGACAGGATCATGAAGATCAGAGTAACTGTAAAGGGAAGAAGCCTGGAGATAGCCCAGGTATGTACAGCTCAAGAGAAGGAAGACTTTGAGGAGGAGCTACAACAGCAGTTGAATGGTCAGAGCATCATTGTCATGGGAGATTTGAATGCACATGTAGGAAGTGAAAGGCAAGGATATGAAAATGTACTGTAATGGGAGCAGAAGGATGGGGCAGCAGGAATGAAGAAGGGAGAAAGTTGCTGGATTTTTGCAAGAGAAACGGTTTAGTGGTAGGCAACTCCTGGTTCCGGAAGAAAGAAAGCCACAAGGTAACGTGGTACAGCAGTGATTTAACAAAGAAATCTTTGGCAGATTACATGCTGTACGACTGGGAAATGAAGAGAAGTGTCAGAGATATAAAGGTAATACCATCAGAGGCCTTAGATAGCGACCACAGAATACTTGTTATGAACCTGGGAGTTGTTAGATAGCAAGAGGACAGAGTACCAGGAAAGGAGAATCAAAGTATGGAAACTCAAGGAAAAGGAAGTCAAGGAAGAATTCCAGAGGATAATAAGGGAAAGGATGCCAACAGACAATCCTAAAACAGGGGAAGAGGAATGGAAGCAATTCAAAAACACAATGGTGGAAGCTGCAGTGGCAGTATGTAGAAGAATAAGCAACAGAAAGCGGTGTAAAGAGACACCATGGTGGAATGAGAGAGTAAAGGAAGCTGTGGGAAGGAAGAACAAGGCTTTCAGAGTGTGGTTCCAGGAAAGAACTGATCTGGCAAGGGAAATTATAAGATAAAGAAGAAAGAAGCAAACAAGATTGTCGCAGAGGAGAGGAAGAAGTGGATGGTCAAGTGGGCAGAGATGATGGAGGAAGACAGCAGAGGAAATAAGAAAGAACTTTATGGGATGGTCAAAAGTAAGAGAAGAGGTCTGCGAGAGGATGTGGTAATGGTGGACAAAAACGGGAATGAGGTACACAACAAAGAGACACTCAAGACAGTGTGGAAAGAGTACTTTGAGGATTTACTGAATCCAAACGGTCATAGGGAGGAAGACAATGTATTGGAAGATGGAGAAGACAACACAGGAATGGAAGAGGACCTGACTTGGAGAGAACTGGAGATGGCTATAGACAAGATGAAAGGAGGAAGGGCACCGGGTGTGGACGAAGTGAGTGTTGAAATGGTGAAGGCAGCAGAGGAGGTTGGGAAACAGTGGCTGTACCGTGAGATGAGGGTGATATGGAAGGAGAAAAAGACCCCTGAAGATTGGAAGAAAGGATTAATTGTCCCAATATTTAAGAAAGGAAGCAGAAAGGAGTGCAGAAATTACAGGGGAGTCACACTCATACCACACTGTGCCAAAATATATGAAAAGATATTAGAAAGTAGAATACGAGCCAAAGTGGAGAGAAAATTGAGAGAGGAGCAGTATGGATTCAGACCTGGGAGATCAACAGTGGATCTCATATTTTCAGTGAGACAGCTCCAGGAACACCACTACGAATTTGGAGAGGATCTGTTGATGGCCTTCCTGGACATCGAAAAGGCCTATGATAGTGTGTGTAGGGAGAAGGTTTGGGAAGCCATGGAAAACATGGGAGTGGAAAAAGGGACTGTAGGCAGAGTGAAGGAGATGTATTGTGGAAGTGTGAGTTGTGTGAAAGTTGGAGGGGAAAGAACAGACTGGTTCAGACAAATGAGTGGCCTGAAACAGGGTAGTGCGCTGTCACCCCTTCTCTTTATTGTGGTTATGGACGAGGTAATGACACAGATAGCAGGAAAGATAGGAGAAGATAAGATGAAAGCAATGGTGTTTGCAGATGATCTCATGGTCTGGGGAAACAAGGAGGAGGAAATTCAGGAGCAACTGAAGGCTTGGGAAGAAACAGCGGGAGAGTACGGATGGAAGTTCAACATCAGTAAATGTGAGATCCTGTTAACGACCAGGAAAAAGAACAGACCAATGAGTGGGAAAACACTTGGAGGTGGACAGCTGAAGAAGGTGGAAAGTCTCAAGTACTTGGGAAGTATAGTGGAGGAAAATGGGAGAAATGACAAAGAGAATACGGAACGTGGCAGACAGGCAGAATCATTTCTGAGAAGCATTAGGAGCTTAGTGTGGAACAAAGATGTCCCACAAAAAAGCAAGGAAGTGTTATACAGAAGCTACTATATTCCGATACTGACCTATGCTTCAGAAACGTGGACACTGAAGAAAAGAGACATA
Organism: Meconema thalassinum; assembly: GCA_946902985.2. NCBI lineage: Eukaryota > Metazoa > Arthropoda > Insecta > Orthoptera > Tettigoniidae > Meconema > Meconema thalassinum. Next base: position 101,988,812 of record OX336397.1, on the reverse strand, counting down.
AGCAGAATACAGGCAGGTGAAATGAAGTTCCTGCGAAGTAGGATCGGAGTAACAAGAAGAGACAGGGTGAGGAATGAAAAGGTCAGGGAAATAGTGAAAGAGGAGCCCTTGCAAGGTAGGATTGAGACATCAAGACTGAGATGGTATGGACACTTAAAGAGAATGGATGAGAAGAAGATTCCCAAGAGGATACATGAGATGCAGATGCAGAAGAAACGACCAAGGGGAAGACCAAGAGATAGATGGCTGAAAGGAGTGGAGGAATGTGTCAAGAAGAGAGGCGAGGACTGGACCAGAGTGATAGCGGAGAGGTGGTGGGAAGAAAGGACTAAGTGGCGAGGCTTATGTTCCAAACAGACCCAGCCTGGGGCTGGAAACTGTACAAGATGATGATGATGATGACCTGAACAAATTCGTCTCGTGAAAGTGATGTAGTGTATCAGGACCAAAGAAAACTGACACATGGCATGTACCTCAACATGGGAAAGAGGGGTGGAAGTGAAAGGTGAGGAAATCCCCAGGGGAGTTACAACCGGACCGGTCTCCCAAGAAAAGTGATCGCGATCTGGATGCTGGAATGTTTATAGCTCTTTCCTAAAATGAAAGTGACCGCAATCTGGAATGATCGCTATCAGGAAGACACTGACGTAAATTACTTCAAATGCCATTTGACAGAGGAGATGGAAAACGACGAAATATTTCTCTATATTTATCCTCTTCCGTCCCAAGACGAAATTTGTGGTTGGAATTTTCTTCTTTCCTGTATTCCCAATGGCACAATATCATATATTTAAAGGCAAAAGGCATATTTAAAATAAGATATTAAAATCGCACATCACAATTTACAATTGCGCTAATATGTTACGTCCCAAGTTTATAGGGCCATTGTAGCTTCCAACCATCGGATATCCTTGAAATGGTGCTTCATGGTTTATCATACCGACTCCAGCGAGACTATACTAATAGGTCATGGCTACTTCTTGCCAAGTTTCAATCATCACCTCTAATTGACAACTCTGATGAGCTAGACACCCGAAAGGACATTCGGCCGTAAATCCAACACCCCACTCAGAAATCACGTGACATCCCCGACTCCATATAAATTGATATGTTTATGGGTAGAAATACAGATAAGTTTTCACATAATACAAACTGCTGCTATTAAAAATATTCAACATTGAAGTGCACCCTGTGTCTGAAGAGGGTGAGGGATGAAAAGAGTAAAAAATAAAACCACTGTAACTTTGAGCTAAAAAAAATGAAGATGGACTGTATTAAAAATTGATCACTACCAATTTGGGTGAAGATGAAAAAGAGTTCACCAAATTGTTCCGTTTCTCTGTTGATCAGTTTGATTTCGTGGTAATATTATTCAACTATAAAGAATCATACAACAGAAATCTGTTCTCTGTAATACCTGATGAGAAACTTGCAATTATATTGAGGTAAACACAACTGCTATTTAAACTCTTCTTAGAGGCGGCTTCGGTGGCGTAGTTGGTAGCTAGTATAGCTTCTATGCCCCAAGATCGCGGGTTTAATCGCGGCCGAAGTCGTCAGATTTTTAAGAGCATTAAAATTTCTCAGTATGTCTTCCTTCGGAGGACAAGTACAGCCAGTGGGCCTATGTCATAGATATATGGCATGTTAAAGAATCTTCCTCTAACAGCAATTGTGTGAAGCTACATTTCTAGGTTAGATATTATTAACGCTTTATTAGTTCCAACGGTTAGCGCTTCTAGTAGCCAAGTTCACAGCGGGGTGCCGTTGACGGTAGCAGTTGGTAGCAAAAGCAGGAACTACTTTAAATTAATCGTCTGCAGTCCTTACCTGAATCACAGATAACACACACACTAATACAGCCATCACAATTAACACCGGTTATCAGACAGATTCTACACACACCCAAAGTACACGGGGCTACATGACCGCGTTGTCACAGCCCCTAAACTGAGGAACCAGCTAACCAACATAGAGAAGAATTTAAATCATCCGCGTCAGAAAACGAGAAGCCAAGATGCAGGTGATCTTCTCACTACAAATACACATTAGCGACTGACGATTATATTCACCCTTCTCCAGAGCGACCATTGCGATAGTCATTCCGAGGAAAATGCACCTAGTGGTCTATACATTAACCACCTATTACAAAAACAATTTATATTGTCAATGAAGCTGATGGATGAATCTTTCAACCACCAACAAATTTTATTTTGGAAGTGTCAATATTACTGAAAACCAAATATTAACTCTTTATCTCCTTGTATTTTGATAAAAACCACTAAAATCAAAAAGTTTTAAAATGGTAGGCCTAATAAAATTATAGTTAAAAATAAATGAGGTCATAAAATTAAAATTATAAGAGTAACACTTTTATATCCTCAATTTTTAGAATTTCAAAATGTCAAAGAAAATATAAATTTGAATTATTAATTAACAATTATAATTAAAAAGTTAATAAATTATAATAAAATTAGAATTTAAAATAAATTTACACTGATATATAAATATGAGATGGTGTGTCTGTGTGTTACTCAGTCACGCAAGAACCACTGGTCCGATTTACATGAAAATTGACATGGAAGTAGCTGATTTACCTGGTTAACATATAGGCTACTTTTGATTTCGATACTTTGCACTATTTAAAGATGGCGACCATTTTAGTGACATCACTACACCCTTTGGTTTCAAATTTCCATTTCAAATAGAAAGAGAACGCTAAGTAATAGCAAACATTTGATGGCATAAACGAGGATTAAAATATAATTTTCTGTCCGAAAGGTCCTTATCACTTTTCGTGTTTCTCCAACGGTTAGCGAGTAAAACCTAAATTTGTGCTATAAAACGCGGTCAACGCCGAGCGGTGAAGTTGGACAAAATGTTCCAACCTTACTCTCGCTCCGCGCAGCACATCGCCTATCCCCTGTTTTAACTGTCTCTTTCACATTTTAAGCTATTTATGAACCGCAGCGAAGCACGTGTACTTCAGCTAGTGAGCTTAAAAACATTAAAATTCCATTGTTCTATAATCTTAATTTTAATAACATTAAAATGTTAACGAAAACAAAAATTAAAATTAATAATAATTAAAATTAGGGGAAACAATTAAAATTACAATAAAAGACTACAAATAAAAGATCTGCACTAATATTCAACCCTCACTATTTTTTACCCTAATATCTGTAAATCTGAAAATATGGAAGCCAACAGCTCTAAGCATTGCATACGTATAGTAACTAACAATCCAAAATTTATTTGGAGTAACTAATACACGTCAGTGCTGCCAACATAACTTAAGCCTGCTAATAGGTCCAATTTTTAACTACATGTAACTCCTTTGCTAACAAATGGTTTTCATCCAAAATTGCCACAATAATAGATCATAATAGTTCAAATTAATTCCGAGTTCACATACATGACATTGTTGCCAACATGATTTTACACGCGCTGATATTTCCTGTTGATAGTTGATGAGAAAAGAAGTAAATAACAAGTAGTTCCGTGAAGAACCATACAGCCTATTTTCATATATCCTGCAGTACTTATGTTAAGTGCCTATATTAACATACACAATTTCAGTTTGATTGCTGTAATAGAATCGTAGATATTGAGAACCGTCTGAATACTTCACCTGGTCGCCATGTTGGATTTTTATTTACGTAGGTCTTAGAGTTATGTAGTGTTACATGAAGATTATTGTGTACGTGCAGTTTTCAACTTCAATCGCATGATTAGGACACAAGAAGTATAAACGAGATATTAAAATTTCTCACAGCAGCCATCTTGAAGCTATGAAAACAATTGAACTAAATTAGATGTCAGTGGATTAATATTTGTATGAGCATTTACCGTACAAAGTTTCACTGCACTCGGATGGTTAAATCATGAGAAACGTCCATTTAAAAATTTATATTTAGCGTCGCCGCCATGTTGGATTAGTGCTCACCAGGTTATTGAAAGTCCTATGTTTTCCTACCTATGTTAATTGACTCTATTAACATACACAATTATTTTAGTTTTATTGTTGTAATAGAATCGTAGATATTGAGAAACGTCTGAATACTCCACATACCCGTGAGAACAATTTTATGTTCATAGCCTCTATGAACATTAAAAATTTCAGTTTGATTGCTGTAATAAAATCGTAGACACTGAGAACCGTCTAAATATTTCGGATGGTCGCCATTTTGGATTGTAATATGTATAGGCCATAGAGTTATGTACCATTAAAGGAAATTATTGTGTAGCTTCATTATTCAAACTTTCACTTTGATCGCATGATTACGACACAAGAAACAAAAACTTAATTTTAAAATTTCGCACAGCCGCCATCTTGAGGTTATGTAAACAATTAATCTAAATTAGATGCTAGTGCATTACAATATGTATAATCATTTACTGTACAACATTTCACTGCGCTCAGTTGGTTAAATCGCGAGAAAAGTCTGTTATAATATTTCAACTACGCTTGGCCGCCATGTTCGTTTTGTACTTTACAGGTTTTTGAAAGTTACATAGATAAACTTATAGTAGTGCCCTTTATTACCGCACAAAATGTCAGGGTGATATGAGAAACAGTTTCGGAGATATAGAATATCAGTGAAATATTTCGCACAGCCGCGATCTTGAGGTTATGTAAACAATTGAACTAAAGTAGATCCAAGTGCATTACAATGTGCATAAACATTTGCTGTACCAAGTTTCATTAGTTTTGGATGGTTAAATCACGTGGAAAGTATATTTTAAGTCTCGAATTCGCTTGGCCGCCATGTTGGTTTTATAGTTACCAGGATTTTGAAATTCTCATAGGTGAACTTCTAGTAGTGTCCTTTATCACCGTACAAAATGTCAGGTTGTTATCGGTAATAGTTTCGGAGATACTGAATGCTGGTGAAATATTTCGCACAGCCGCCATGTTGGATTGTTGAGACACAACATACTTTGAAGGACACGGTCGAGGTTGGCCGGAACGGTGCTATGATCTTACCAAGTTTCATTGAAATCGCTCTAGCCGTTTAGAGGTTATTAGGGGGACATATACACGAATCACACACACACGCACACGGACAAAGGGTGATCTCATAAGCCTATTTTTTCCTAAAATGAAAATAGGCTAATAGATAAGCTTATATAAAATACAATTCCATTGTTTTATAATCTTAATTTTAAGAGCGTTAAAATTTTAAAGAAAACAAAACAATATATTAGGGTAATAATAATAATAATAATAATAATAATAATAATAATAATATCGTATGGCCTCGGGTGCCTGGTGCAAGCTTTGTTAATTGACACCCAGAGGGCAGCTTGCATGTCGAATTTCGCGGTCCTTTGAACGCTATGAAAGTCAAGGAGGTTAGATATCTAAACTCCTTGACACTACAGCGCTTTCAAGTAGAGAATGGAGGAACTTTGTGTTGGCTGAAAATCCCGAGATTAATTTTGCCATTGAACACGGCCTACTGAATTCGAATGGGTTCTTTAACATGCCAACAACGTATGATATGAGTATCGTGATTTTTGTCGCCTTCAAAAAAATCACTTACCATGGCCAGGAGCGAACCTGCAATCTTGGGGTTGGTAGTCCGACACTATAACCACTCACTCACCGAGGGTAAAACAATTGGAATTGAAATAAGTAAATAAAATAAAAGATCTTCAATAATATTCTCCCCTATAAAGGGTTAACCCGGACCTCAGAAGTGACAGCAAATAATGCTAGTTACTACTCCACGAGACAGACGCCCACTCGTGGTCAGGAGAGCAATTTATCCTTCAGAAGGCCATAATATCTGTCTGAGAGACTAGTTACCGCCACAGGATGTACAAGTTAAACAAAGAAGGCATGCAGGAGGCAAACACCATATTGCTAGTTTTGCTTCATGTAACTCAGCACCTTACAGTTGATTGATGAGGGTAATGTTTTCAAATTAGAGTTTATTTTAATGGAGCTCTTACAGTGACTTTATGCAAACAACATAAGGGTATTTGTAACTTCCTGCCGGACCCTCTGCATCTGGTGCGAATTATCTCTGAACATCAACTACGAATTAGAGGGATTATCAGGTTAGCTCTGAGCCTCCGTGGCTTAGGCGGCAGCACGCCGGCCTCTCACCGCAGGATGCATGGTTAAAATCCCGGTCACTCCATGTGAGATTTGTGCTGGACAAAGCGGAGGCAGACGGGATTTTCTCCGGGTAGTCCGGTTTGCCCAGTCAGAAAATTCATTCCATCAACACTCTCCCCTGTAATGTCATTTCACCTGTCATTCATTTAATCACTGCCCCAGGGAAGTGCGACAGGCTTCGGCAGCCGGCACGGTTCATATCCTTGCCGCTAGATGGGGGCTCCATTCATTTCATTCCCTGACCCGGTCGGTCGACTGGAAGCAGGCTGTGGGTTTTCATCATATCAGCTCTAAAACTATGCTCCCGATTTCCTCTGGCATCCAGAGGTGAGGGGAATATTAGACAAAATGCCATTATTAGCCTACTTCTCTCATTTTGCAAAAATGAAGAAAAAGTAGGCATATGAGGTCGATCAGGGCAAATGTGTGTATGTCTGTCCGTCTGTCTATCTGTGTGTGTGTGTGTGTGTCCTCTAGCAACTCCTAAACGGCTGCAGCTATTAAAACCAAATTCCGTACGATTAAAGATCTATACCTTCATATCTCACAGCCATATTTGAAAATGACGTCAGTGCTACCATCTGCAGAAAAATCGCAATTGAAACGAGCTCGATGTTGAATATCTCCAAGTTATGCATGCGAACTATTCCAAAAATGGCACACACATAGATAATGACATTCCAGATTAATTTTCAGGAGCCATACATGACAGTGTTGCCAACATGATTCTAAGCCTGCTGATAGGTCGAATTTTTAAATGCATGTAACCTCTATACTAATAAATGGATTTCATCCAAAATTGGCACAATAATTTCAGATTAATTCTGAGCAACAAATCCATTTCAACCAAATTGTATATGTGCTTTGTGTACCATAACTTATATGACTATACGTATTATTAAGAGCTAGCAGGGCTGCCAACTTTTAATAAATGCTCTCTCTATGTTTTTACCCTAATGTCTGTAGATCAGAAAATATGCAAGCCAACAGCAATAAACTTTGCATACGTATAGTAACTAACATTCTTAATTAATTTGGAGTAACTAATACACGTCAGTGCAGCCAACATAATTTAAGCCTGCTAATAGGTCCAATTTTTAACTACTGGTACATGAAACGTCTATGCTAACAAATGGATTTCATCCAAAATTGGCACAATAATAGATCATAATATTTCAAATTAATTCTGAGCAACACATACATGACACTGTTTCCAACATGATTTTACACGTGCTGATAGTTGCTGTTGATGGTTTATGAGAAAAGACGTAAATGAAAAGCATGGGCAATAGGAAGTTTCGGAGTTCCTTAAGACGTAAACTATGCCAGTAAGATTGTTTTTCATGTCAGTGATATTCAACGTAAGGCATATATGTAAATAGGGGAGTCCATTTTAAGCGTAAGACAAGAATATCTCAAAACCTATGCATGGATTTTTTTTTGCCTAAACTTGGGCCAGCCATTTCCATTCCTTGGGGGGTAAAGAAGGGGTTAACAAAAAAATGTTTTTTTACCCATTTTGAATTGATGTGATTACAGTGCCGTCATTGAACGAAAATGTTCTCAATCGTTGGTCACCATATATTTGAATTGAAATATAAATCTTAGAGATTTACTTTCATGATAATCGCTTCACGAAACTTTTCACATACAAAAAACAAGATTTAAAACCAAGGTCGTTCAGAGCCCATCAATGAGCTGGAGAAGGTACAAAGGAAGGCTGCTAGGTTTGTGCTTAACGATTTTAATCCTAGAAGTAGTGTTACTTGAATGATAGAAAAGCTAGGGTGGAAATCTCTGGAAGACTGGAGGTCGAAATCCAGAATATACGCTATATTTAACCGGCGAGAACTGGCGCATGGGTATATTGGACCCGAGGTTTATTTAATGTTTTATATTTTCGTTTTGGTCAGCCCTCATTTCCTTTCTAGCCTTGAAGTAACTTTGCAAAAGAAACAAGTCGATTACCTTGTGAACACCCAATTTATTTCTATATTATTTACGGTGGGGTCAGATTTACCCATAGCGCCAGTACTCGCGTGACAATTTTCGGTTTAGGTTAGTCGGGACAAACTGTAAAACATAAGGGGAAAATTCACTTATTTTAGTGCAGCACAATCACATAGCTCACGTTCTTGTTGATCCATGTTTAGGGTCCAGGGACACCTTGGTCATCAGCTCCTTTGTTCAACAAAATTGAGATGACTGCTTTGCCGCCAGTGTCAAGGCCAATGTTACGAAAATGTTTGTCATTTTTTTTGCATATTAAATTTGATAAATATAAGTACACCTTATTTTATATTGGGAATAGTTCATAGGAAGACACCAGGTATAAAATTACTTCATTAAAATCCCTATGACCACGACAAAAGGGAGTGACACACTATGGGTCAAAATGACCCGGCGTCAGTCCTCGTGTAATAACTTTTCACGCCAGTTCTCAAGGGTTAACACTTACACTAATCGGCCAGCATGGGGAGAACTAAGCTAGCGTCTGGAAATCCCACCTACCTGAGCAGGGCAGATCATCCACATAAAGTCAAGGTCCGACCACAGCGCACAAATTATGAGAAATACTCTTTCATTAATTGTAGTATTGACAGTTGGAACTCATTACCTGCCTCAGCCTTAGAGCCTTTCCCCAAACATATTGATGAGAAGAGAAGATTGAAATTGTGTGTAAACACTCCGATGTAATTACTATAGTTTCCAATCGCGACTTGTGTACATTAATCCTTGAGAACTGGCATGAAACAATATAACACGAGGACAGCTGCAGGGTGGTTTTTACCCATAGTGTGTCACTTCCTTTGTGTCGTAGTCGTACGAATTAAATAATTGATAATAATGCGCACAATATACATAGATAGATGCATTACACTATATAGTTCAGATATCTGAACAAAACTGAGTCAGCGATACAGTTCTTTTAGAACATGGTACTTATCACACACTTTCCCACATAGCTCACAAATGCACTCTTCTGTTGCTTCATGAAGGTCTTCAGTCTACATACGCGGTGGTGGAATCCATGTGTTGCCAGGCGCGTCACTATAATGGCTCAGCTCATATTCTGCCTGCATCCAATCTCTGGTTTGCATAGCCGTAGTATCGTGTAAATCCTCTTCTCTGCTATCCCTCTTCGCTTGTAGTTCCAGTGCTGTAGATGGCAGCAGCATTTGTATTCGCAGATCATTTATTAGAAACGTTTCTCTGACTAGAACGTAAGTGTATCAGGACTTAGTATATTTCGTGAGCCCAAGTAGCCTTTTCAGCAATCTCGGCTTTAGACTTTCTATTTCCCCTAATTGCTTTTTCGATAGATGTGGCCAGACTAGTTCCAATCCATATGTAAGCACTGGCATGATTTTTGCTTGGAAGAGCTTCATAGCCGTGGTTACTGACATTCGAGATATGTTGCGTATATCACTTATGCTTTTTATAGCCGCGGCAAGTCTTTCCTTTATATGTATTGAGAAAGCCATCGCTGTTACTTGAAAGGTGATTCCCAAATATTTGAAATGACTCTTTGGCTGTAGCAGTAGTCCCTTGCACGTGATTACTTCATCTCTGGCCAATCTACCTGAACACGAAAAACTCTGTTTTCTTCTCGTTAATCGTCAGTTCATTTTCTATTGCCCATTCAGTGATCGAATTATAATTATAATGATGTAATTTTACACCTGGTGTCTTGCTATGAACTATTCCCAATATAAAATGAGGTTTATATATATACGAGGCACGTCCAGAAAGTAAGTTCCGTTTGGTAATTAAATTAAATTGTGTACAGATACAGAAAAAATATTTATTGCACAACATTCTACACCTCATAAACTACCTTTTCACATAACTGCCGAACTTTTGCAGGCATTTGTCATAGCGTGGCACAAGTTTTTGGATACCTCTTCATAGAAGTTTGCCGCCGACCCGTAAACGAGAGTGAAGACTCCCCTTAAGATATCCTACTGTTTGGCCATCACTGTTAGGCAAATTGCGTATGTGGTCAGGAGAACTCCTAAACATACGCAGTTCTCCTGGTAAGCACGCAATTTGCCTAACAGTAGTGACCAAACAGTAGGATATCTTAAGGGGAGTCTTCACTCTCGTTTACGGGTCGGCGGCAAACTTCTATGAAGAGGTATCCAAAAACTTGTGCCACGCTATGACAAATGCCTGCAAAAGTTCGGCAGTTATGTGAAAAGGTAGTTTAAGAGGTGTAGAATGTTGTGCAATAAATATTTTTTCTGTATCTGTACACAATTTAATTTAATTACCAAACGGAGCTTACTTTCTGGACGTGCCTCGTATATTCAAAATTAACCTGAAGAAAAATGACAACAATTTTCATAACACTATAATTGGCCTTCATAGTAGCGGTAAAGCAGTCATCTTGCTTTTTTGGAACAAATGAGCTGATGACCAAGGTGTCCCTAGACTCTAATGATTGATCACCAAGAACGTGAGCTATGTGATTGTGCTGCTCCAAGACAGTTGGATTTCCCCCCTTATTTTTTACAGATTGTCTCGACTAACATAAGCCGAAATTGTCACGCGAGGACTGGCGCTATGGGTAAATCTGACCCGACCGTAAATAATAATATAGAGATAACTTGGGTGTTCCAAAAGCTAAGGACATGTTTCTTTTGAAAGGTGAACTTCAAGGCTAGGAACGAAGGTACAGTAAGCGACAGGAAATTAAGGCTCACCTAAACGAAAATATAGAGCATTATTTAAGCCTTAGGTGTGTTTGATACTATTTTTGGTAATTTTCTGTAATTGTTCAATTTTTCATCAGGGAATTACCCTCATTTTCAAATAAAATGAATGAATTAATTAATTAATAAATGAATAAAAATAAGGGGATGAGTGCCATGGTGAGGGATTGCACTATTATGATTACAAAATGAAATTCTGTAACAGCTTAAAGAAACACCGTCCCAGGATAATATTTAGCCGCTATTTGGATGGGAAGCGGACTGTACTGTTAGTCTCGACCAGTTGACATTTTCACCGGCCTTTATCAAGAGCAGACACGATTTGTATTTATACCTCCTGTGTCAGTAGGCTTACATTGCCCAGTGACCTTCCATCGCATCGATTGTCTCCAGTGGGCCGAGTCGAGGTATCTCCTTGATGATAGACAACCCCCAGTGACAAAGTGACAACTTACTATACTTACTTCGACTTTTCCCAATTAATTGCGGTCGCCGGAGCCAACCAGGCTCATTTTGGTTTTGGCCGGGGATTTAAGGCCGGATGCCCTTCCTGTCGCCACGTGATTTTTCAGGTGAAAATTCCACCCCGCGGTCACCGGGATTCGAACGCCGGCCGTCCGGATGAAAGATGAGCAGCTAAGCCACTGCGCTATCACGCTTCCCACAAAGTGACAACTTAGTTCCTAAATATTACGGTCTTGAATTTCTCTTCCATCGTTTCATCGAACCTCCCCCGGGTGAGTTAACCATGGTCGTTACGGCATGACTGCTGGCAGTCGCTTACATCCGGGAGGCGAGGAGGTTCGAATCCCCCGGCCGGTAACCTTGAAGATGGTCTTGTGTGGTTTCCCATCTTCCTTCCAGGCAAATGCCGGGGTTGATCCCTAACTATAGGCCACAGCCCATACCTTCCAACTCCTCGACCTTCCATTCCCACTTTCCTCCCCAACGGTACTTGTAGCTCACCCATTGGGTGTCCGACTCGAAGCAGCTACAAAACTGGCGAGCCGAACATGTCCTCGGACACTCCCGGCACTAAAAGCCATACGCTAAAAAAAAATCGCTCCTCCTACAGATCTTGTTCCTCTGAGATGGTATCGTATTATCTCCTATGGTACTCTTCCAGAATCCATCATTTGCACGTGACGTTTCCAATTTTCCTGGCAATCAAGGATGTGTTGAGAGGATTCACCTTCAATTTCTTCAGCACATCTTTATTTCGCAGATGATGCTATTTTGTATAACCTGATGTTCGTGGTATGACTTTAATTTCACTAGCTGCAAGATGTCTTGAGATCTTAGTGTCCATGCTTCGCTGCCGTAGCAAATGGTTGGTTTGGCCAAAGTGTTATAAAGACGTAAGCGAGTGTGTTTTTGCACAAGAGATGGTTTCATGATGTGATTTATAATTCCTATTGTTCTAGTGTACTTGGATATTTTTGCAGATATATGCACTTTCCCTTGAAAGTCTTAAAGTAGTTATGAGTTTCAAGTATCTGGGAAATTTGATCGCAGAGGATGGAAGGATTAAGGAGGAAATTAGAAGTAAATACAAAATTAAAGCAATTTGTATCAGTGTGTTAGGGGGTTTCTTTGAAGCCGAGAAATCCTAAAGAAATTTAAATGGGTACTATATTCAATCTATTACGAGCATATACTAACATAAGCAGCTGGAACTTGGACTACTACAAAAAGAGATGGCGGGTTACAGTCTGGGAGTGCATAGAGAAGAGGGGAAGAAAACCTGAAGATGTACTTAAACAAGTAGTTCCGTGAAGAACTATACAGCCTATTTTCATATATCCTACTCATGTCTTGCCTCTATCAACATACAAAACTTCAGTTTGAAGGTTGTGATAAGTAGTGGAGTGAGACCGATTGCAACTCACTCCAGAACCCTCCTCGACCCACTACTAAGCCTCAGCCATGTTAAATATCTCTCGAACGCATGGTCCGATTTTGACAAATGACGCGTTATTGGACTCGGGCTGACGTCCTCTTTGCTGTGGACCACTCGTTATATTTTTGAATTTTTTTTTGAAAATTTTCGTTTTCGAAAATAGGTAATAATTTGAAAACCAAAGATGATAGAACGTTGTGCCATGGCTCAAACGAATGGTCTTTATGACCTTTATTTTTTTAATAAAACTTTTTTATTTTTTTATGTTTTTTGAAAACACTCGAATTTTGAAAATCCTATATTTTGGAAACTAGGAAGTTTACAAAACAGTTTGTTTGATGTAAATCAATGATCCCTACCCCCTCTACCTCGAAAAAAAAATTCAAGTCTCTAGAGCAAAAATTTGTGTTTTGTAAGTAGTGTGGTAGTGGGGGAGCTGTCTACTAACTTATTGAACCCTCCTCGTATTTGCCCCGAAGCTGATATCTCGCTAACCAATCATGGGATTTCAACATACAGGGTGTCCTAGCACTCGTAGTGATGCCCCCTACTTTCCTATAGGCTCTTAATTTAATTAAAAGACCAAAACTAAAAGGTCATGTGCTTTTAATATCTCACGAACCAATCATGCTAGAGGCGTGTACGACAGGTCCAAGGACTCGGGGTGACGTCCTCTTTGCTATGGACCACTCGTTATAATTTTTAATAAAATTGGAAACTCGATTTTGGGGTAAACACGTGTTTTTTATGATTTTGCCGATATCTCAAGAACCAATCATGCTAGGGGCGTGTACGACGGGTCCAAGGACTCGGGCTGATGTCCTCTTTGCTATGGACCACTCGTTGTAATTTTTAAAAAATGTTGGAAACTCGATTTTGAGGTAAACACGTGTTTTTGTGATTTTTGCCGATATTTCACGAACCAATAACGCTAGAGACGTGTACGAGGTGTCCAAGGACTCGGGCTAACGCACCCTTTCAAATGTGTTAGATTTTTTTTCCCAAAAAAATAATTCACAAAGGGCCTAACGCCATACATGTTGAAAAAACTTTTTCTTTTTCTTTACTTGTTTATAATGTTCATGAAGCGTGGTGGTTGAGAGAGACGATACGGCTGGGTGTGTGTGTTTCAACGAACCTGTCGCTGACCACGGTGGCTGTGTTCAATAGAACAATCGATATTTCGACGGGTCGGTGTATGACAGAGCGATCATGCGTTTTCTGATATTTTACCTTTAACGTGTAAACGGTGATGAGAACTTGGTTCTATGTTGGTCGAAGCGAGTACAGAAAACAAACTTGCCGAGGAGCAGGAGGTGAATGTCATTTGAGGTTATCGGATGGCGTTGATCTGACTTGACAACAGGTGACGCTTGAAGGTGAAATAATCTGACCATCGTGGTGGCAGGGGAGTGTGAAATGCATGCACACACATGTGTGAAACCACATGTACGCTAAACCAGTGACATCCTGTCTTGCTTCGTACGTGACAAAATGCAAGTCCATGTGAAATTTGATCTTCCACAGGTGTTCGCTTGGGACGTTAGCTGTCCACGTGCGCGATAACTGTTTACAAGTTACATCCTGTTTTGCTTCGTACGTGACAAAATGCAAGGTCATGTGAAATTTGATTCGCCGCAGGTGTTCACTTTGGGCGTTAGCTGTCCACGTGACCGATAACAAAATGTTCAAAGCGTGGGAAAAAATGATTATACATGCAACGTAGCATATATAAAGACATGTCGTTATCATTTCCACTCTCACATGGGTGGACTACCTTTGAACACACTGCGTTGCATGAAACCCCTGGTCTTGTTTAACAGTTTTGGTGTTGGTGGAAAATACTTAACCTTGTTGTGGGGTAGGTATTTATTTATATATTTATTCATTTATACATTTATTGATTAATATATATATTTACAAGCAATTATTTATTGATTAGGTAATTAATGATTTTATTTATTTGTTTGCAGATAACCGGCATACCTTACATGTCTGAGGGAGAAGAAACCATTGCACTTTTGAGCCCACTAGATGGGAAGAGCAACAAGTCACTGCAAGTAAAGGTGAGATGATTTTTTTAAACTAACTTGTTTCATTTTTTTGTTTTATGTTTTATTTTATGAAATGTATGTATTAACCTGAATTTAGGTATTTATAGCGGTTTATTTTATTTATTTTTAGAAACTTGGAAAGAATAGCCTTACCGCCGTAGCAGTCGCTGAAAAAAAAACAGAAACGCACTAAAGCGAAACCACTGCCAAAGAGTGAACTGTTTAAAACTCAGGTAAGTCCAACTTAAAAATGCTATTCCATTTTACCACTACTGAAAACTCGTAGACAAAAAAAATTCATTACCTGTACATGACTGGGACAATGATTGCTTTCTTGATTAATGGCTATGTTGTTGTTGTTGACTGGGAAAAGTACAAGGCCATGTTGGATTTTCTAAAAATAAAAATAATAAATTTAATTTATGGGTGGTTCCCTATGGACTCAACGAATATCCACAGGTTTGAACATGATAATGTGAACAAAATGACATGACATTCATTTTTGTTTATATATTGGTTAAAGGGAGGGTGGGGGAATGTAAATGACTGTAGCTTTATAAAAAAGAAAATAAGTACATGGGTTACTGTTAGTGCCAACATACAGTTTATTTTTAATGGTGTTTTGATATAATTATGTCAATTAACGTTAACGTTTTATTTACAAGTATTGATTGATTGATTGATTGATTGAGTGACGGGTTATTTTGTTTGCTTTTAGGTGTCGTCATGTGCCATTAACGTAATGAACAGACAGTGAACAAACATGCATTATGCTTTAAAGTACTCTGTGCAATGTTAATAACTTACAATAAGAAAAAGTTTTATTATAACACATGGCGTTAGTACCAAATACAACAAGTGAGCAAGTTGGTTTACCACGTGGGTTAAATTTAAAATCAGAACATGATCGATGGTTAACATTTGAATCCTGGCCTGTAGGCTTTTTGTCGACGCATGAACTTGCAAAAGCCGGTTTTGTTTTTACCTGAACCGAGAATATGTGGTGCGCTGTGTGTTTTGTCATATTGAACTTTCACACTGGGAAGAAGGGGATGATCCCTTTAGAGACCATTTGCGATGGTCTCCTCACTGTCCTTACATGCTTGGAAAGCAAGTGGGTAACCTACCCGTGCATTCATTTTACCGAACCACAAGGCCATTGGCCGCTACTTACGTTGCTGAATCACAAATAAATAATAATAATAATAATGATGTATTACCAGCCAACGGTAGTGTCGATATATGTGGTCCATATGCCATAGACAGTGTTGAATTGGCGTGTGCTTTTGAAAAATTGGGAGTTTGCAAGACTAAAGCACTAGCACACTCAGAGTACAGCTCTGTTGAAAAACGTTTCGAATCTTATAAAAATGTTTGGCCATTAATATTAAAACACCTTACCAAACAGCTAAGTGAAGCTGGATTTTTTTATACTGGTGAAGGAGATAAAACAATATGTTTTTATTGTGGATTTGCTTTAAAGGATTGGCAAATGACTGATGACCCTTTTGTGCAACACGCTCGTTGGTTACCAAACTGTAAATACATGGTGTTGCTTAAAGGTCAGGAATTTGTGAACACTATTCGTAAAGAAAAAGTGATTGCAGCACAAGACATAAAAGTGCCTTTAGAGTTAGAGCACGCGGAGCAAATACATAAGGCTGAAAGAAAAGACTTGTCTCACGAACAGATACAAAAGTGTGACCAACAATTATGTAAAATTTGTTATCAAGATGAACTAGGTGTTGTATTTGTTACCCTGTGGACACATGATAGCCTGTGTCAAGTGTGCATTAGAACTTAACACTTGTGCTATATGCAGAAAAGTAGTATCAGCTACAGTTAGGGCATTTCTTGCATAACTAGTATAATTTATTCGCCATGCATAGTGCAAAATCCCTAATTGCACAATATTATTAAAGCTGTTTTAGAGTGTAATAGATATGCTTTTGTTTTGTTTATAGACTACTACAATGAATGTTTTGAATGCTGTGGGACAATCATGTGGCTTAGAGACAAAGAAGCTCAGCGAATTGCCAACGCATATTCCATTCCGCATTATCAAGATTCGGAAATTGAAAACAGCATATGGTGATCGTGTACTTTGTGTATGTGAAAACTTTGAGACATTTCTGCCTATACGGTTTAATGATATGTCGGAAAGTGTTTTTGATGAAGTCAATAATGCTGTGCAACCTGTACACTTAATTTATGAAGGTTTTAAAAACAATAGGTGCATGGTTCGTTTTAATTAAATAAATTTAAAAAAATGTGAAATAATAATGGAAAATATAAGTAATGACAATATACTGAAAAAGAAAGAAAATATGTGTATAGAATAGTAATGTTTTAGTGTTTAGTGTTGTCTTTAAAATATTATGATGAAACAAAAAAACAAGAAATGTATATAAAGTTTGTAAATAAATGCAAAATCATGTTACAATGTTGTTTTATTTTATACAAAGTTAGTATATTTAACATTGCAGAGTATACATGATTATGACAATAAATGCACACTGAATACAAGCCTTTCTCACTTTACAATAGTCTGTTATAGTTTTAAACACAAGGCTTGTTGTAGATTATTTTATAGCAATGTCCATTCAACGTTGTTTTCGAAAAGTGGGAAGCCGCAATGGTTGTATAGGCATAAAAACCTTATGGTTATTACTATTTAGTCACTTTGATCCCCTTGCATATCAAGAGCACATGACCTAGTTGTTCCACTCTTTAAAATGACAACAACAACACTACCTCTTGCATAGTTTGTGATGTTGATGGCTCTTGCGACGTGGAAGATGGATTAAAAATAACTTTTAGAACTGGGGTTAAACGTTGCTCATTAAACAATGCACTATTTTGAGTAGCAATATGGTTTTCTTGATTTTTTGTCGACGGCAACTGTGTTTCATGCAGCACACTACATTGATGATCACCGACACTTAAAACCTCACTATT
Organism: Meconema thalassinum; assembly: GCA_946902985.2. NCBI lineage: Eukaryota > Metazoa > Arthropoda > Insecta > Orthoptera > Tettigoniidae > Meconema > Meconema thalassinum. The sequence continues at coordinate 101,971,058 of OX336397.1, read as the reverse complement.
TTTACTTTTTAGGTCACCACGACAATGTTTGGAACGTTGCTTTGAACAACGCCAAATAACAGTTCCATTTTTATTGGTTTGTTTCACAATATATGAATATCCTTTATAGTATGCGTAAGGCTTACCATACCTAGTCACTGATACTTCCATATCAACTGTCAAGCATAGACTAAGCTCTAGTAAAGTCAACTTGGTAATAAGAATACTAGTTTAGTGTGAGAGCAAATATGGATCCAAAGAGTTCAGGTAAAAGTGAAAGCAAATAAGCAAATATAAGAAACAAAAGTGGGGGGTGAAAGTGGTCGCAAAGTGGCAGACTCATTACACAATAATTTCAGCACGACGAAGCTCTTGTTCAATTTCTTTGATTTCCCAATCGTGACCGATGTGCCCAGCTTGTCGTAAAGCATGCAATTGTCGAAGCCGTTGAATTAGCTTACTGGGTTTGTTCCAGTATACAAATTTAACAAATGATTTTTTAGGTGTAAACAAAGCATTACCATTATCATGATCATTATCATCATCATCATCATCATCATTATCATCATCATGATCACCATTATCATCATGACCATCATCACTGTTACTATATAGTCCTTTTTGATCCTCTTGCAATACCACTTTATTTATAGCCTGAGTTGATTTTGATAGTGTTGAAGGTTTCTTGGACGTTGACAACTGTCCTAACATGACGTTTTGAGGACATGATAAGTCCTTTTGAACAAACACTGCACTATCTTTAGCCGCAATATCGTTTTCTTGAACTTGCTTTTTAGCATTTTGATAATTGTTTGTAAACAGTAAGCGTGGTTCGTTTCGAGCACTACATTGATGAACACTCACACTTAAAACCTTTCCATTTTTACTTTTCAGATTGCCTCGACATCTTGTTGACCTCTCTTTTGAGCATCGCCAGAATATTATTCCATTCACATTCTGGCGATTATAGTTATAGGGGTAGCCTTGATAGAGTGCACGTAGCCTACCTTTGTTGGTTGTAATAAGTTCCATAGTAGTAACTGACCTGTCAGTACGATGTTCACACTACAAAGGTTACAACTGTTTTGATGATGGAGTGACCTACCATAAGCTTATATATTGGCTTATGTGTTGGCTTTTTGTGTTGGCTTTTTGTGTTGGCTTTTCGTGTTGGCTTTTGTGTTGGCTTATGTGTTGGCTTTTTGTGTTGGCTTTTTGTGTTGGCTTTTCATGTTGGCTTTTCGTGTTGGCTTTTCGTGTTGGCTTTTTGTGTTGGCTTTTCGTGTTGGCATTTCGTGTTGGCTTTTGTGTTGGCTTTTCGTGTTGGCTTTTTGTGTTGGCTTTTCGAGTTGGCATTTCGTGTTGGCTTTTCGTGTTGGCTTTTTTTGTATTGGCCTTTCGTGTTGGCTTTTTGTATTGGCTTTTCGTGTTGGCTTTTTTGTGTTGGCTTTAGTATGGCTTTTGTATTGGCTTATTTGACAAGTTATTTGTGTCAATGTATTTAGTGGATTTTTTTCTTGGTGTTGGAAAGTAGTTCAAAGAGAGGGAATATTTAAAGACTTAACCTCAGCTCACTAACCTAACCTAACCTAACCTAACCTTTCAACTCTCAGATGTTAATTAAATTCTGTGCATAGTCGAGTTGGAACCCAAGACCTCAGGGGTAAAAAAAACAATTATTTTTGACGACTTATTTTGGTAACTTATTTTAATGGCTAACCTAACTTTACCTAACCTAACCTAACCTCAGCTCACTTTGGATATTACTAGTAAGTGTTCATATCCTCTGCTAGGTAGCATGCTAGTAGTACAGGTAGTGCTCATATTTACCGCTAGGTAGCGGAAACATACTTTGCATGTTGCATGTGACACTTGTGAAGTTTAACCACATGCAAGACGTGCTTGTATTAGTTCTCTATTTAAACTCAATATACAATTAACCACTAAATGTTCAGAACTAACATGTATAGCCATTTTTAGGGTATATAGGAGACCCTTAGCAAGAAAGGCTGTCTAACCCACGAGTGTACAGCCTTGTCATACGCAGTAAGCACCTGTTGGCAGAAAACAACAACAACAACAACAATTTGAGAAAGCTAACAAAAAACTGTTTCCTTTAAATACATTAATGGATATGTTGTTGGCTTTCTCAAATTGTTGTTGTGTTGTTTTCTGCCAACAGGTGCTTACTGCGTATGACAAGGCTGTACACTCGTGGGTTAGACAGCCTTTCTTGCTAAGGGTCTCCTATATACCCTAAACATGGCTATACATGTTAGTTCTGAACATTTAGTGGTTAACCCTTAGCTGACCAAGGATGTGCTAAACGATTTCTTCCATAGTTGGCTAATGAAAATTGGTAAGAAAGGAGGTACCTAAAGAGAATATCATACTTTTTTAAAATTAAGTTTTGAAAATCAGTGTTTTTGAGACATGGTACTTCAGAGTACCGTCGGTCCCTACGTAGGCCTATTCAACATTTGGACTTAACTCTATTACATAATGAGAAACTTCCTCCCAGAAAATTATCAAATAACATTTTGCATTTTGTAGAACACGTTTTCAGTAAAAATAGCCAAACTGCGTCTGACTTACCTGAGAAATAATACTGATGAATAGTAACTCAAATATAATTAATTATGCTTGTAATTTATTTACTATAACAAACTGTAATGTATGGTGAAGCATGTCATAAAATATTGCTCTGTTTAGGAACTGATTTCCCTCTTCAAAAATATAATATAATAGGAAGCATGTAAAACATAATGCATTAATACATTCAGAAATAGAGCAGGATATAACCTACTGCATTCCATACTGTCACCACAGACACTCCAAAACTCACAGAACTTTGCTGCCCTGAAAGCTACTGGGACTAACACTGTTTCATGCCGCTAAGCATTTACATCATGCTAGGCAGTGAAGCAGTTATTTCGTTCATTGCCGCATAAATGTACATTACAGTGACTACATTTACTGTAGGGACGAAGACTGCAAAATTCACATCTACCCCGTACATCTGTGAAGACAGGCCAGGATATCCCCAGCCTGACATCTTTACGGACAGAAGTTCTTCCCTCGTCTCTTGTTACTTATAAGTTTGCATTCCTCTTAGGAGTTTTCTTCTTTGGTTCAGTGAAAGCCAATAATCCAAGAGCACCATCCCTGTGAAACTGTTTCAGTGAAAGTTTCCCAATCATTTCACAGAAAACCACATATGAATTGATGAATGGTATTTCCAATAGCCCCCAAAAGAACCTCTGCCACCAATTCTTACACCTTCGATCAAGTCCATACACTGTTCTAAGTCTGTCTGCCATATCAACACCTCCCATGTGTGAGTTGTAGTCAACAGCAATAACTGGACAAGTCACATCTTTCTTTGTGCTATCCTTTAGTCTCCTAGAAGGGAAGGCTTGTTCCGTGCCATTGTAGTTGGATGAAAAGTCTTCGTGTCTTTTCATTTGGAGAATTCTAGGCCAGTATTTGAAATCCCAAAATCACTATCTCCACGAGACTTTTTTTTGTTGCCATTTGTCATATTCTGTGGAATACCTTTCCTGTTTTATTGTACCATATGCTTGAGTATTTTCAGCCTTCAGCTTCTCTAACAGGTCAAGAGAAGTAAAATAATTGTCAAAACATATTATTCTTCCCTTACCACATTCCTGGCTCATTTTCTCTTACTATCTGTCTAATTTTAGTGATTTCAGCATTAAAAACCAAATTGAAAATGTCAGGTGACGGTTTATTAGCAAGTGGCAACAGATTCTGGACAAATTCGTCATCATCTTCCTGAATATCAGTGTCACTGTGATTATCCACTTCAATTTCTGTGTCTAGAAGTTCTAAAAGTTGGTAATCACTCAAAACATGTGCTATCCCAGGGGCTCTCATCTAGTGGGTCGTGGGTTGGCGACCACGGGGCCCCAGCTGAGTCCGGCATTGCTTCTACTTACTTGCTCCTCTCCGTCTTATTTCATGTTGACCTCACTTGGTCAACTCTTGTTCTCTTCGGACCCCGACGGTATTAGGGTATCCGAGGCCTAGTGAGTCTCTTCCTCTCCCGCCTTAATTGGCCCTTGTCTCATATTTTCTGATACCCTCCTTCTGCGAGGGGTCAGCCTTCTTTTTCTTTTCATGTTATCTCCTGCCTTCTGCTCAAGGCCCTCAAGGAGACAGGGTGTATGTAGCCCCACCACTTCTGGTGCACCATAGACATTTCTACGCCCTCAGGGGCTCACGGCTGATGAGTTCTGGAGTTGGCGACCCCGAGGCATTCCAGATCTGGGTCCGGTTTTCCCCTTTTATCCATTAGGCCTACCCCTGGTGGTGACCCTCTCCTTTTTTACTTTCTTATCTGACTTTCATGGCTCTCCTTCCTTCCAAGTCCCTCAATCCGCATTCTTCGAGGGTTGAGGGCATTTCTTTTCCTCCTGCCCTTTATTTGCCTTATTCTCCTTTTGTTTTCCATTTCTTCTTCTAGTATATAAGTAAGTAGTTAGTTTTAGTTATAGTTCACATTTTATCATCATCTTCACGATCATCCAAATCATTAGGGGCCGATAACCTAGATGTTAGGCACCTTAAAACAACAATTATCATCATCATCATCATAAAAACATTTGCCATACCGAAAGAAATCACTAAAAAATCCAATAAATTGTCTAGAGTTAGCAGGACAACACAGCTGATAGGAAGGTTATGTTGATACATACGGTAGGCCTTCTCGTAGACCGTCGGTACTCAGGAGTCCAGTTCAGTCAACGTCCATCCTCACAAAAATTAACCTCTCAATTCAGTTATGACGTATGTAATACAAAAGTAGAAAGGCCCACTTCTAGGCGAATCACTCATTCACAAAGTCTCGTGCAGTTATAAGTCACACAAACATCAATAACAATATCACATTTTCAAAGCATGTTGTAACCATGGAAACGGAAGTTTCTATCGCCTGCCTTGTCAACGGCAGGTTAGCCAATGGCAAAAAAATCCCTTTTCTTTATGAAATTAGCATTCCTCTAATGTACTAAACGTCTACAGAGGCGCTAGTCGTTAAAGATCAGGGGCTATGGGACAAAGAAATAGGTGGTACTTGTAAGTACCGTCGGTCAGCTAAGGGTTAATTGTATATTGAGTTTAAATAGAGAACTTATACAAGCACGTCTTGCATGTGGTTAAACTTCACAAGTGTCAGATGCAACATGCAAAGTATGTTTCCGCTACCTAGCGGTAAATATGAGCACTACCTGTACTACTAGCATGCTACCTAGCAGAGGATATGAACACTTACTAGTAATATCCAAAGTGAGCTGAGGTTAGGTTAGGTTAGGTAAAGTTAGGTTAGCCATTAAAATAAGTTACCAAAATAAGTCGTCAAAAATAATTGTTTTTTTTAACCCTGAGGTCTTGGGTTCCAACTCGACTATGCACAGAATTTAATTAACATCTGAGAGTTGAAAGGTTAGGTTAGGTTAGGTTAGGTTAGTGAGCTGAGGTTAAGTCTTTAAATATTCCCTCTCTTTCAACTACTTTCCAACACCAAGAAAAGAATCCACTAAATACATTGACACAAATAACTTGTCAAATAAGCCAATACAAAAGCCAATACTAAAGCCAACACAAAAAGCCAACACGAAAAGCCAATACAAAAAGCCAACACGAAAGGCCAATACAAAAAAAGCTAACACGCAAAGCCAACACGAAATGCCAACACGAAAAGCCAACACAAAAAGCCAACACGAAAAGCCAACACAAAAGCCAACACGAAATGCCAACACGAAAAGCCAACACAAAAAGCCAACACGAAAAGCCAACATGAAAAGCCAACACAAAAAGCCAACACAAAAAGCCAACACATAAGCCAACACAAAAGCCAACACGAAAAGCCAACACAAAAAGCCAACACAAAAAGCCAACACATAAGCCAATATATAAGCTTATGGTAGGTCACTCCATCAGCAAAACAGTTGTAACCTTTGTAGTGTGAACATCGTACTGACAGGTCAGTTACTACTATGGAACTTATTACAACCAACAAAGGTAGGCTACGTGCACTCTATCAAGGCTACTCCTATAACTATAATCGCCAGAATGTGAATGGAATAATATTCTGGCGATGCTCAAAAGAGAGGTCAACAAAATGTCGAGGCAATCTGAAAAGTAAAAATGGAAAGGTTTTAAGTGTGAGTGTTCATCAATGTAGTGCTCGAAACGAACCACGCTTACTGTTTACAAACAATTATCAAAATGCTAAAAAGCAAGTTCAAGAAAACGATATTGCGGCTAATGATAGTGCAGTGATTGTTCAAAAGGACTTATCATGTCCTCAAAACGTCATGTTAGGACAGTTGTCAACGTCCAAGAAACCTTCAACACTATCAAAATCAACTCAGACTATAAATAAAGTGGTATTGTAAGAGGATCAAATAGGACTATATAGTAACAGTGATGATGGTCATGATGATAATGGTGATCATGATGATGATAATGATGATGATGATGATAATGATCATGATAATGGTAATGCTTTGTTTACACCTAAAAAATCATTTGTTAAATTTGTATACTGGAACAAACCCAGTAAGCTAATTCAACGGCTTCGACAATTGCATGCTTTACGACAAGCTGGGCATATCGGTCACGATTGGGAAATCAAAGAAATTGAACAAGAGCTTCGTCGTGCTGAAATTATTGTGTAATGAGTCTGCCACATTGCGACCACTTTTACCCCCCACTTTTGTTTCTTATATTTGTTTATTTGCTTTCACTTTTACCTGAACTCTTTGGATCCATATTTGCTCTCACACTAAACTAGTATTCTTATTACCAAGTTGACTTTACTAGAGCTTAGTCTATGCTTGACAGTTGATATGGAAGTATCAGTGACTAGGTATGGTAAACCTTACGCATACTATAAAGGATATTCATATATTGTGAAACGAACCAATAAAAATGGAACTGTTATTTGGCGTTGTTCAAAGCAACGTTCCAAACATTGTCGTGGTGACCTAAAAAGTAAAAATAGTGAGGTTTTAAGTGTCGGTGATCATCAATGTAGTGTGCTGCATGAAACACAGTTGCCGTCGACAAAAAAATCAAGAAAACCATATTGCTACTCAAAATAGTGCATTGTTTAATGAGCAACGTTTAACCCCAGTTCTAAAAGTTATTTTTAATCCATCTTCCACGTCGCAAGAGCCATCAACATCACAAACTATGCAAGAGGTAGTGTTGTTGTTGTCATTTTAAAGAGTGGAACAACTAGGTCATGTGCTCTTGATATGCAAGGGGATCAAAGTGACTAAATAGTAATAACCATAAGGTTTTTATGCCTATACAACCATTGCGGCTTCCCACTTTTCGAAAACAACGTTGAATGGACATTGCTATAAAATAATCTACAACAAGCCTTGTGTTTAAAACTATAACAGACTATTGTAAAGTGAGAAAGGCTTGTATTCAGTGTGCATTTATTGTCATAATCATGTATACTCTGCAATGTTAAATATACTAACTTTGTATAAAATAAAACAACATTGTAACATGAGTTTGCATTTATTTACAAACTTTATATACATTTCTTGTTTTTTTTTGTTTCATCATAATATTTTTAAAGACAACAAACACTAAACACTAAAACATTACTATTCTATACACATATTTTCTTTCTTTTTCAGTATATTGTCATTACTTATATTTTCCATTATTATATCACATTTTTTTAAATGTATTTAATTAAAACGATCCATGCACCTATTGTTTTTAAAACCTTCATAAATTAAGTGTACAGGTTGCACAGCATTATTGACTTCATCAAAAACACTTTCCGACATATCATTAAACCGTATAGGCAGAAATGTCTCAAAGTTTTCACATACACAAAGTACACGATCACCATATACTGTTTTCAATTTCCGAAACTTGATAATGCGGAATGGAATATGCGTTGGCAATTCGCTGAGCTTCTTTGTCTCTAAGCCACATGATTGTCCCACAGCATTCAAAACATTCATTGTAGTAGTCTATAAACAAAACAAAAGCATATCTATTACACTCTAAAACAGCTTTAATAATATTGTGCAATTAGGGATTTTGCACTATGCATGGCGAATAAATTATACTAGTTATGCAAGAAATGCCCTAACTGTAGCGGATACTACTTTTCTGCATATAGCACAAGTGTTAAGTTCTAATGCACACTTGGCACAGGCTATCATGTGTCCACAGGGTAACAAATACAACACCTAGTTCATCTTGATAACAAATTTTACATAATTGTTGGTCACACTTTTGTATCTGTTCGTGAGACAAGTCTTTTCTTTCAGCCTTATGTATTTGCTCCGCGTGCTCTAACTCTAAAGGCACTTTTATGTCTTGTGCTGCAATCACTTTTTCTTTACGAATAGTGTTCACAAATTCCTGACCTTTAAGCAACACCATGTATTTACAGTTTGGTAACCAACGAGCGTGTTGCACAAAAGGGTCATCAGTCATTTGCCAATCCTTTAAAGCAAATCCACAATAAAAACATATTGTTTTATCCCCTTCACCAGTATAAAAAAATCCAGCTTTACTTAGCTGTTTGGTAAGGTGTTTTAATATTAATGGCCAAACATTTTTATAAGATTCGAAACGTTTTTCAACAGAGCTGTACTCTGAGTGTGCTAGTGCTTTAGTCTTGCAAACTCCCAATTTTTCAAAAGCACACGCCAATTCAACACTGTCTATGGCATATGGACCACATATATCGACACTACCGTTGGCTGGTAATACATCATTATTATTATTATTATTTATTTGTGATTCAGCAACGTAAGTAGCGGCCAACGGCCTTGTGGTTCGGTAAAATGAATGCACGGGTAGGTTACCCACTTGCTTTCCAAGCATGTAAGGACAGTGAGGAGACCATCGCAAATGGTCTCTAAAGGGATCATCCCCTTCTTCCCAGTGTGAAAGTTCAATACGACAAAACACACAGCGCACCACATCTTTTCGGTTCAAGTAAAAAAACCGGCTTTTGCAAGTTCATGCGTCGACAAAAAGCCTACAGGCCAGGATTCAAATGTTAACCATCGATCATGTTCTGATTTTAAATTTAACCCACGTGGTAAACCAACTTGCTCACTTGTTGTATTTGGTACTAACGCCATGTGTTATAATAAAACTTTTTCTTATTGTAAGTTATTAATATTGCACAGAGTACTTTAAAGCATAATGCATGTTTGTTCACTGTCTGTTCATTACGTTAATGGCACATGACGACACCTAAAAGCAAACAAAATAACCCATCACTCAATCAATCAATCAATCAATACTTGTAAATAAAACGTTAACGTTAATTGACATTAATATATCAAAACACCATTAAAAATAAACTGTATGTTGGCACTAACAGTAACCCATGTACTTAATTTCTTTTTTATAAAGCTACAGTCATTTACATTCCCCCACCCTCCCTTTAACCAATATATAAACAAAAATGAATGTCATGTCATTTTGTTCACATTATCATGTTCAAACCTGTGGATAATCGTTGGGTCCATAGGGAACCACCCATAAATTAAATTTATTATTTTTATTTTTAGAAAATCCAACATGGCCTTGTACTTTTCCCAGTCAACAACAACAACATAGCCATTAATCAAGAAAGCAATCATTGTCCCAGTCATGTACAGGTAATGAATTTTTTATCGGTCACGTGGACAGCTAACGCCCAAAGTGAACACCTGCGGCGAATCAAATTTCACATGACCTTGCATTTTGTCACGTACGAAGCAAAACAGTATGTAACTTGTAAACAGTTATCGCGCACGTGGACAGCTAACGTCCCAAGCGAACACCTGTGGAAGATCAAATTTCACATGGACTTGCATTTTGTCACGTACGAAGCAAGACAGGATGTCACTGGTTTAGCGTACATGTGGTTTCACACATGTGTGTGCATGCATTTCACACTCCCCTGCCACCACGATGGTCAGATTATTTCACCTTCAAGCGTCACCTGTTGTCAAGTCAGATCAACGCCATCCGATAACCTCAAATGACATTCACCTCCTGCTCCTCGGCAAGTTTGTTTTCTGTACTCGCTTCGACCAACATAGAACCAAGTTCTCATCACCGTTTACACGTTAAAGGTAAAATATCAGAAAACGCATGCTCGCTCTGTCATACACCGACCCGTCGAAATATCGATTGTTCTATTGAACACAGCCACCGTGGTCAGCGACAGGTTCGTTGAAACACACACACCCAGCCGTATCGTCTCTCTCAACCACCACGCTTCGTTAACATTATAAACAAGTAAAGAAAAAGAAAAAGTTTTTTCAACATGTATGGCGTTAGGCCCTTTGTGAATTATTTTTTTGGAAAAAAAATCTAACACATTTGAAAGGGGGCGTTAGCCCGAGTCCTTGGACACCTCGTACACGTCTCTAGCGTTATTGGTTCGTGAAATATCGGCAAAAATCACAAAAACACGTGTTTACCTCAAAATCGAGTTTCCAACATTTTTTAAAAATTACAACGAGTGGTCCATAGCAAAGAGGACATCAGCCTGAGTCCTTGGACCCGTCGTACACGCCTCTAGCATGATTGGTTCGTGAGATATCGGCAAAATCATAAAAAACACGTGTTTACCCCAAAATCGAGTTTCCAATTTTATTAAAAATTATAACGAGTGGTCCATAGCAGAGAGGACGTCACCCCGAGTCCTTGGACCTGTCGTACACGCCTCTAGCATGATTGGTTCGTGAGATATTAAAAGCACATGACCTTTTAGTTTTGGTCTTTTAATTAAATTAAGAGCCTATAGGAAAGTAGGGGGCATCACTACGAGTGCTAGGACACCCTGTATGTTGAAATCCCATGATTGGTTAGCGAGATATCAGCTTCGGGGCAAATACGAGGAGGGTTCAATAAGTTAGTAGACAGCTCCCCCACTACCACACTACTTACAAAACACAAATTTTTGCTCTAGAGACTTGAATTTTTTTTTCGAGGTAGAGGGGGTAGGGATCATTGATTTACATCAAACAAACTGATTTGTAAACTTCCTAGTTTCCAAAATATAGGATTTTCAAAATTCGAGTGTTTTCAAAAAACATAAAAAAATAAAAAAGTTTTATTAAAAAAAATAAAGGTCATAACGACCATTCGTTTGAGCCATGGCACAACGTTCTATCATCTTTGGTTTTCAAACTATTACCTATTTTCGAAAACGAAAATTTTCAAAAAAAAATTCTAAAATATAACGAGTGGTCCACAGCAAAGAGGACGTCATCCCGAGTCCAATGACACGTCATTGGTCAAAATCGGACCATGCGTTCGAGAGATATTTAACATGGCTGAGGCTTAGTAGTGGGTCGAGGAGGGTTCTGGAGTGAGTTGGAATCGGCCTCACTCCACTACTGTGATAGATTCGTAGATATTGAGAACCATCTAGCCTAAATATTTCAGATGATCGCCAGGTTGGATTTTTTTTTGTACTATTACATTAAGATTATTGTGTACGTGTGGTATTCAAACTTCAATCGCATGATTAGAACACAAGAAGTAAAAACGAGGTTTTAAAATTTCGCACAGCTGCCATCTTGTAATTATGCAAACAATTGAAATAAATTAGATGCCTGTGGATTAACATTTGTATAAGCATTTAACGTGCAACGTTTCACTACACTCGGATAGTTAATTCGCGAGAAACGTCTATTTAAATATTTATATTTCGAGTCGCCACCATGTTGGATTTGTGCTAACCAGGTTACTTAAAGTCCTATAGGTGAACATATGTTCATAGCCTCTATGAAAATTAAAAAAAATCAGTTTGATTGCTGTAAAAGATTCATAGATATTGAGAACCGTCTAAATATTTCGGATGCTCGCCATTTTGGATTGTAATATGTATAGGCCATAGAGTTATGTACCATTCAAGGACAAGTATTGCCTAGGTTCATTATTCAAACTTTCACTTCGATCGCATGATTTCTGATACGTAACTACTTGATAACGGACCGATAATACGCTATGTTATATAGGGTGCCATCTGTGGGTTACCTTTTGAAGCGACTTCACATTTATGTGAATGAAACGCACCCGCCGAGGAGTTTAAGCTATGCATTTATGGAACTCGACCAGTATTATTGTAATGTCGAGAGGATCGCAATAACAATAAGAAGAACGGAAGGTCTGCCGACATGTCAGGATTCGATAAATGGTCCTTCAAAATGTTTCATTTCCCGTGCTAAATTATTCATAAAGCGTAAGAAGAGGTTGGTGAAGACACGTGGGAATGGCTGATTGTATTCTCGGGCTATAAGAGAAATGTGTATGGCTATTATTTCCGAAAGGAGTATCTTCTGTGAACTTCTTGATCTTCTCCAGCAAAGCTAAGTAATACTTTATTTATCTTGGTGTTAGCAAGGCTCGGAGAAATGCATTTCTGAAGAAGAAATAGTCATGTCCTCCCTTCTTTCAGTGTTAATGTGTCCCTGATACTTCGACCTTTTGGTTAGATTGGAGATTGTCCTGTTTTGGTTTATGGGTTATTTATTGTCCTCCTTTTTTATATTACATAACGTAGAGATGAATCGTGTTGTTGTTTGGGTTGTAATCTTATTTCTGGTTATTTGTCGTTGTGGTTTTGTTTTGTTTTTCTTTGTGTTATATTTTAGTGGAGTTTTTCTTCTTATTCGTCAGGAAACGTGATTGATATGTATGGGCGGTATTTCTTAGTAACCTCTACCCCTTGTTTTCAGTATGGGATGATTCTTGGACCTTGAGGGGTTAGTAATGTTTGTGCTTTATTGTAATTTTAGCCTAGACGTAGGAGCGTGTGATGTTCACACATTGGCTGACCTCGTCAGTCTTAATAGTGAGAACACACACAATGTTTGTTTTGTTTTATTAAGTTAGTGTTTTACGCTATGTCTGTCATCTGTGCTGCCTTATGGATAACCCTCTGGGTTTTTTTCTTTCGTCCTTAAGGTCTGGGCAGACATTTCTTCGAAAGCGTATTTGTCTTCTGTTCGGTCGACCAGTGCTCCTTGGAATTTCCCTCTTTCTTTCGTTTCCCATAAGGAGTGGACGGACAGTAGAACCTGTATGTACCGAAAGGCTTCTCATATTATTATCACGTTTCTAGACACTTATTTAAGGGTGGATTAATGTTTGTTTAAGTGGGAGCTTGACTGAAAGTTGAGGGTAGTTCTTGGGGTATGTTTTGTAACTTTCAGTTGAGAAGCAACACGTATTCTCTCTTACGTTTATTAATGAGGTTTATCAGGTTTTCTTGCCGTTAGTGACGTGGATGTTTATGGCATGGACCCGGGCCTGTTATCTATGTTCATTTTACTGTTGGTAAGATGTCTGAATCTCATACTTCGTCCGGATAGAAGATATATTCAGGTGGTTTATGAAGTCGGGTTATGTTTGATCGAGGGGTTGTTGTTGTTATTTATTCAAGGGTTACGTTTGTATCTTTATTTTATTATCTTGGAGTTTCTTGTTTTGTTGGTAACGTTCTGTAGTGGTGGATGTTTTTGACGATTTTCCTTTACTGCAGTTTTTTGGGGGGTGATTCCTTTGTTTTAATTTATTAAGGGGTTTATTTAGCTTGTACGACTTCATATGCTAGTTAGAATATTTCTTCTGGTTACTTTGTAATCAGCCTTTGGTGGGACGAAAGTATTATTTCGTATTTATTAATTATAGCTTTCCCTTTGATTTCATTTGTCATTTGATGCGATCTCCAATCTAACCAGTGTTAGGCTTTTCTGTTCATTTTTATATCTTTATTGTGTTGTTAATATTTATATTATTGCTTCGTTTTGTTAACCTTGTATATTTTATTACAGCCCCATCACCAATCATTTACCATTTCATGCACTTCTCACGTCCCTCGTTTACCTTGTTTTGTTATTAAATTTTGTTTATAACCTTTACTCGAGATGTGTGGTTTTTAGTAGTTGTATCTCCATCTGTTTCAAAATGTGAAAAAGGTACACAACTGGGTTATTACATCCACGGCCGGTCCTTTACCGCGCATGCGAGAAACTTGTTTGGTTTCTCTGTCTGACCATCGACTGCGTGCGTGGGGTACGTTTGTCTCAATTACGACACAAGAAATAAAAACTTAATTTTAAAATTTCGCACAGCCGCCATCTTGAGTTTATGTAAACAATTGAACTAAATTAGATGCCAATGCGTTTCAATATGTAAAATCATTTACTGTAACACATTTCAGTGCGCTCAGAGAGTTAAATCACGAGAAAAGTCTATTAAAATGTTCCAACTTCGCTTGGCCACCATGTTCGTTTTGTACTTTAGAGGTTTATGAAAGTTACACAGATAAACATGTATCAGTAACCTTTATTACCGTACAAAATTTCAGGGTGATATCTGTAATAGTTTCGGAGTTATGGAATGTCAGTAAAATATTTCGCACAGCCGCCATTTTGAGGTTATGCAAACAATTACAATGTGTATAAACATTTGCTGTACCAAGTTTCTTTACGTTTCGATAGTTAAATCGCGAGAAAAGTCTATTTAAAATTCTCAAATTCACTTAGCCGCCATGTTGGTATTGTAGTCACCAGGTTTTTGAAAGTCTCATAGGTGAACTTATAGTAGTGCCCTAGAATTTCAGGGCGATATCGGTAATAGTTTCGGAGATACTGAATGCTGGTGAAATATTTCGCACAGCCGCCATGTTGGATTGGTTTGACACGATAAAATTTGAAGGGCACGGTCGGGGTCGGCCAAAATAGTGCTATGATCTTACCAAGTTTCATTGTAATTGCTCTAGCCGTTTAGAAGTTATTAGGGGGACACACACATACACCTCTCTCTCTCTCTCTCTCTCACACACACACACACACACACACACGTACGCACAGACGGACATAAGGTGATCTCATAAGCCTAGCCTATTTTTTTCATAAAATGAAAATAGGCTAAAAATGAGAGGAGTGGTGGAGAGACAGGCAACGATGGAGATCTGTAATTCACAACCCGACCCAGGAAACTGGAAACGGGAAATGAAGATGATAGTTGAAGTACGTAATTGACTCTTTCTAAAATGTTATTATCTGAACAGATTGTACATGGGATTGAATCCTTCCCTTAAATAAGCCATTATATTTGTTCTTTCAGACGAAATTACCATGCTGAATTTAGATGAAGACTTCTGGAGATCATCCTTTGACGATGTTACCAGGGCAACATCATCAACGAGTTCTGCATTACTTCCACTTACTTGTGCCGGGCTCCCTCCTTTCACTTTCCTATCTGCCTTTCATGGCTCTCCTTCCTTCCAAGTCCATCAATCCACATTCTTTGAGGGTTGAGGGCGTTTCGTTTCCTCCTGTCTTTTATTTGCCTTATTCTCCTATTGTTTTCCATTTCTTCTTCTAGTATATAACTTAGTAGTTAGTATTAGTTATAGTCTACACTTCATTATCATCTTCACGATCACCCAAACCATTAGGGGCCGATAACCTAGATGTTAGGCCCCTTAAAATAACAATTATCATCATCGTCATTCTCAGTATTTTTCTCTCTTGTTTTTCTAATTACTCGATTTCTGTTCTTCCCTTGATTGCTGTCGTTTCTGAAGCTTATAAGGATTCTGACAAGACTACTTTATTATAGTGTCGTAGTTTGGCAATGATGGAGATACTGTTTTGGTTGTAGTGGTTCCATGCACTGTAAATCAGTAAGCTTTCTGTAGTTTTGTGATCCTTTCTTCATTGGATGCTAAGATCAGTATAATCTCTCACAGGTGTTTGAAACTTTCCACTTGCATTATTTTTCCATACCTGGTCTCCAGTGGGTGTCTGTCTGTATATTTTGTGTCCATGTACCGTGTTTTGTAACCTTGAATTGGCTGTGATTTTATGTAGCGTATTTAGAGCCTCTTTGGCTTCTTTTCTGTTATTGGTTATAATGGCTATATCATCGGCAATGACCAAATATTTTATGTTAACTGTTCTTTCCTGGTATTTCGCCATTTTTACACCTTTGGCGCATTTTTCCCACGTCTTGAATATATTATTATTATTATTATTATTATTATTATTATTATCGACAGCGGTACCTACGCTCGCTAAAGCGCTGCGGTAGGCCATGAGGTCAAGCTATCTGCGGACTTGGTAGAGATGGGTTCGAGCCCCACCATCAGCCGTCCTTGAAATGGTTTTCCGTGGTTTCCCCATTTTCAACTCCAGGAAAATGCTGGGACGGTACCTACTGATAGGCCACGGCCTCTTCCTTCCACATCCTTGCCCAGTTTTATTCTTCTTCATTCATTTCATCTCTCATTAACAGCTCTTCTCATAAGGTTGAGGTCAGGAAGGGAATCTGGCCGTAAAAACCTTCCGCCGTATAGAATTTCATCGCATTTCATCCCCCGTTGGAAACGGGAGTAATAAAGGGTAGACAAACATTATTATTATTATTATTATTATTATTATTATTATTAGTTAGTTAATTATTGTTGTTTTAAGGGGCGGAACTACGAGGTCATCTGCCCCTTATTATTATTATTATTATTATTATTATTATTATTATTATTATTATTTGAAAGTTGATTTGCTTACTGTTGTTGTTGTAGTTCTTTGAGCCCACTGCGGAAGGAAGACGCTATGCTGTGAGTTAATTGAGAAGCCAAGTCTTTCCATTTGAAGCTCTCAGAGGAGCACTTTAACTGCCTTGCCCCCAATAAGAGTCTGGTCTCGTTGTTTCATTTCCTCCGACACACACACACACACACACACTGAGTGCTCCCAGATTAATTCGAGTAAGACCTGGTGAGAATTAAAAGAGATACACTTACTTGCTCCCTCTCATTCAAAATACCCTACAAGGCGAGCAACAGCTAAACCACCTTCTTTAATACTGTATATCGTAGTATTCGAAAACATTTCAAAGCCATCTCTCTGCAAAATTAAACGTTTATTTACTAACGATACCTGCATTTATTTATTTATTTACTTAGTTATTTAGTTATTTATTTACTTAGTTACTTATTTATTTACTTAGTTATTTCTTTATTTCTTTATTTCTTCATTTTTTATTTCTTTATTTCTTTATTTCTTTATTTCTTTATTTCTTTATTTCTTTATTTCTTTATTTCTTTATTTCTTTATTTCTTTATTTCTTTATTTCTTTATTTCTTTATTTCTTTATTTCTTTATTTCTTTATTTCTTTATTTCTTTATTTCTTTCATTTTTTATTTATTTATTTATTTATTTCTTTATTTCTTTATTTCTTTATTTCTTTATTTCTTTATTTCTTTATTTTTTATTTCTTTATTTCTTTATTTCTTTGTTTCTTTATTTCTTTATTTCTTTATTTCTTTATTTATTTATTTATTTCTTTATTTCTTTATTTCTTTATTTCTTTATTTCTTTATTTCTTTATTTCTTTATTTCTTTATTTCTTTATTCTTTTATTTATTTCATTATTTCATTATTTCTTTATTTCTTTATTTCTTTATTTCTTTATTTCTTTATTTCTTTATTTCTTTATTTCTTTATTTCTTTATTTCTTTATTTCTTTATTTCTTTATTTCTTTATTTATTTCATTTTTTATTTATTTATTTATTTATTTATTTATTTATTTATTTATTTCTTTATTTATTTATTTATTTCTTTATTTCTTTATTTCTTTATTTCTTTATTTCTTTATTTCTTTATTTTTTATTTCTTTATTTCTTTATTTCTTTATTTCTTTATTCCTGTATTTCTTTATTTCTTTATTTATTTCTTTCTTTATTTCTTTATTTCTTTATTTCTTTATTTTTTATTTCTTTATTTCTTTATTTCTTTGTTTCTTTATTTCTTTATTTCTTTATTTCTTTATTCCTGTATTTCTTTATTTCTTTATTTCATTATTTCTTTATTTCTTTATTTCATTATTTCTTTCTTTCTTTCTTTATTTATTTATTTATTTATTTCTTTATTTCTTTATTTCTTTATTTCTTTATTTCTTTATTTCTTTATTTCTTTATTTCTTTATTCCTTTATTTCTTTATTTCATTATTTCTTTATTTCTTTATTTCTTTATTTCTTTATTTCTTTATTTATTTCATTTTTTATTTATTTCTTTATTTATTTATTTATTTCTTTATTTCTTTATTTCTTTATTTCATTATTTCTTTATTTCTTTATTTCTTTATTTCTTTATTTCTTTATTTCTTTATTTCTTTATTTCTTTATTTCTTTATTTCTTTATTTCTTTATTTCTTTATTTCTTTATTTCTTTATTTCTTTATTTCTTTATTTCTTTATTTCTTTATTTCTTTATTTCTTTATTTCTTTATTTCTTTATTTCTTTATTTCTTTATTTCTTTATTTCTTTATTTCTTTATTTTTCCATGTGAACTGACCACTTAGGATCAAGCAAGCAATTTATTTGTTTTTCTTTTCCTTTGCCTGGAGTTTCATCTGTCTCCAATATTCTTCATACGTTCACTGGCGTGTTTCCTTTGATCTTCGGTCTAAGTTAGTCCACTTCAGTTAGTTCTTCCTTCATCTTGAAACCCTTCCAGACTTTCCACATTACGTCTTTCCAGCATCTGAGACTCTGTGATGTTCAACTTTTCTAAATCTTTCCTAAGTTCCTTAGTCCACGTTAGAGTGGTTTTCTTCGTCCAGAGATAGTCGAATATTTGTTTTCATTATGTTTGTGCATTCTGTATAGATGTCCGAAGAATGTCAGCCTCCTCTTCCGCATAGTCTCTGATTTTCTTTCCACGTTCTGGTAGACTTCCCTGTTGCTTTATTTATTTATTTATTTATTTACCTTACCTTAATCCTTGATTGGTGACGTGGGGTTACTTTGAACCCCACCCAAAACTAAGCCATCCCCCCTGACACCATTCTGTACACTTAGTAACCAGATCCACTCGGTACTTTCCTATCAGTCTATGAATGGCAAGCAACCTGTGAGGCAACCTTCAGCTTCAATTACTTACTTATTCGGTGCTACAGTCTGGGTCTGGCTTTGGCCTTTCTCACGATTCCTCGCCATTCGTCCCTTCACTGAGTTTTCTCCCCCCCATCTTCCAACCCTCATAGTTCTCAGGTCTTCTCCTAAGTCTTGTAGCCATATTTTGCGCGGTCGTCCACGTCTCCTCTTCTCTTCCATAGTTCCATGTAATATCTTCCTTGGTGTTCTTTCTTGATTCATCCTCTCTACATGACCCAGCCAATCCAGACGTCGGGACTTAATAAATTTCACTATATCTTCACCTTTGATTATCTCTTCAATTTCTTTGTTTGTCCTGATTCGCCATCCTTCATCCTCTTTTACCGGCCCATATATCCATCTTAAAACTTTCCGTTCAAATATTTTAAGATCATTCTCATCATTTGTTGACATAGTCCACGTCTCTGATCCATAGGTCACCACTGGTCTAATAAGGGTCTTGTAGAGTTTAACTTTCAAGTTCCTACTTGGAAGTTTTGACTAGGGTATAATTAATTAGGTGGGAAGCCTTGTGGGGATTAAACTTTCCCTACCTTATTTCTGACCTTGCTATCCGAAGTTTTCATCCTAGGATCCTGAAGTCCTTAGAAAAGTAGAGATTCGAAGCCATAATTTTAAGTGTTGCCTGTCTTCTTCTTAAGTATTCAATCCATGGATTCTCCAGTCGGCTCTATTTATAGCTTTCCTCTTCATCTGTTCATAGTTTCTGCATCCTACATCAGACATGATTTGCTGTACATATTGTAGGCGTTGTCTTCCTCGACATCTTTTGCCTTCAACCATTCCCTCCAATACCGTTTTCAGCAGGCTATCGTGTCTCAAAATATGTCCTAGCAATCTAGTCCACCTCCTCTTTTTGCTTTTCCATAAGGTATAATTTTCCTCCACCTTTTTAAATACTTCAGCATTCGTTATTTTTTCTGTCCAGCTAATTTTTAGCATTCTTGTATAACACCATTGTTCAAAAGAATCCATCCTCCTTGTTTCTTCTTTTCCAATTGTCCACGTTTCGCAACCGTAAAGGGCAATACTCCAAACAAACGCTTTTAATAATCGTTTTCTGGTTTTAAGATTAATACAATTTGTATTGAATAAACGTTCCTTTTTGTGAAATGCTAATTTGGCTTGTAAAATTCTACATTTGATTTCTTTCTTGCTTCTTCCATCTCTGGTAATTTTGCTTCCGAGATATTTAAATTCTTGAACATTTTCTAGTGTTTTGTTGCCCACCACTAATTTCATACTTGCCTTTTTATCGCAGACCATAACTTTCGTCTTTGACTTATTTATTTTCATCTTGTATTCATTACCCTTGATTTCCTCCATTTTTACTATTATTTGTTTGAGATGTTGTTCACTATTTGCAACTATGGCAATGTCATCTGCAAATCCAATCATATTTATTTGTTCACCTTGTATCCTTATTCCTAAATTCATTTCCTCTCGAACCTTATTCAATGCATCTTGGATGTAGGCATTAAGAAGCATGGGAGACAAAGCACAGCCTTGTCAAACTCCTTTCCCTGTACAAAATTGTAAATTTACAGCTCTATATTCGGTCAACACGATTTTGCCCAATGAATGGGCGGGGTGCAAGATATAACAAACTAAAACTTTGTGTCTAAATTTTAAGCTGTGCCTCTTTATTAGGCACTGTCCATGCTTCGTCAAGGTGTTCAGGTTTATGTTTTTAGCCTACTTTCGATTTTTGCAAAAAATGAAAGTAGACTTATGAGATCAACACAGGGCGAAAAAAGTGTGTCTGTCTGTGTGTGTGTATGTGTGTGTGTGAGTCTGTGTGTGTGTCTGTGTGTGTGTGTGTCTGTGTGTGTGTGAGTGTGTGTACTCTGAATGTCTGTCCCCCCCTATCAATTCGAACACGGTGAAAGCGAATTGAACGAAATTTGGTACAAAGGTAGCACTAGCAAAGGACACCTCAGTGTCATGTTTTATATCGCCGCCATCTTGACGGAAACGTAATGGCGGCCACACAAATGTTCAAAGCTTAAATCAAATTACGACTAACCTAATCATCCGATCTCTACCAAATTTTGCAACAACATACCTTTATAGGGGGAGCATCCTTTGACCAAACTAATAAGTCATCAGCGTAATAGTTTGCGGATGGCGGCCATCTTTGTGTGAAAATCGATTCCCCCTATTAATTCGAACACGGTGCAACCGAATGGAACGAAATTTGGTACAGAGGTAGTACTAACAAAAGGCACCTCAGTGTCATGTTTTATATCGCCGCCATCTTGACGAAAACGTAATGGCGGCCACACAAATGTTCAAAGCTTAAATCAAATTACGATTAACCTAATCATCCGATCTCTACCAAATTTTGCAACAACATACCTTTATAGAGGAAGCATCCTTTGACCAAATAACTAGGTCATTAGCCTAATAGTTTGCGGATGGCGGCCATCTTTGTGTGAAAATCAATTCCCCCTATTAATTCAAACACGGTGAAACCAAATGGAACGAAATTTGGTACAGAGGTAGCACTAGCAAAGGGCACCTCAGTGTCATGTTTTATATCGCCGCCATCTTGACAGAAACGTAATGGCGGCCACACGAATGTTCAAAGCTTAAATCAAATTACGATTAACCTAATCATCCGATCTCTACCAAATTTTGCAACTATATACCTTTATGGAGGGAGCATCCTTTGACCAATCTAATAGGTTATTAGCCTAATAGATTGCGGGTGGCGGCCATCTTTGTGTCAAAATCGATTCTCCCTATTAATTCAAACACGGTGAAACCGAATGGAACGAAATTTGGTACAGAGATAGCACTAGCAAAGGGCATCTCAGTGTCATGATTTATATCGCCGCCATATTGACAGAAACGTAATGGCGGCCACACAAATGTTCAAAGCTTAAATCAAATTACGATTAGCCTAATCATCCGATCTCTAGCAAATTTAGCAACAACATACCTTTATGGAGGGAGCATCCTTTGACCAAACTAATAGGTCATCAGCCTAATATTTTTCGGATGGCGGCTATCTTTGTGTGAAAATCGATTCCCCTTATCAATTCGAACACGGTGAAACCGAATGGAACGAAATTTTTACAGAGGTAGCACTAGCAAAGGGCACCTCATATTCATGTTTAATATCCCTATAGCACGTTGTATTTCAACAAGCTACTACAACCAACATTCAATCATACTCCTTGAAAAGGACAAAGAGTTATAACAATACCCATGCATTTAGGAGAAAGTAGGCTATATGTTCTTTACTGAACATCTTGTTTTTTATTATTTTTAGTTCGTTTTATTCATAACTAAGCATTTGCTACAACGGATGGGCCGCAGCAGAGTCCGCTGGCGAAAATTCATCGAAGCTCTATGCTCCTGAAGGAGCCACAGGAAATTTTAAACAAAGCATTAGTTACTAATTATGTATTTTAAGATTTTTATTTTATTTTGTAGTTTAAAGTATTTTTAGCCTACTTTTCACATTTTGCAAAAATGAGGAAAAAGTAGACTTATCAGATCGATCCGGGAAAATGTCTGTTTGTCTGTCCTTCTGTCTGTCTGTCTGTCTGTCTGTCTATGTGTGTGTCCCCCCTATCAACTCCTAAATGGCTGAAGCAATCGAAACGAAATTTGGTATGAGTAAAGGTCTATACCGGGACATCTCAATGTCACACTTGATAATGATGTCAGTGCTACCAACTGCTGAAAAATCGCAATTGTAATTTGAGGTCCATGTTGGATATGTTGTAATGTATCCATGGGAACGATTCCAAAATTGGCACACATATGGATAATAATACTTCAGTTTAATTTTCATGAGGCCATACATGGCAGTGTTGCCAAAATGATTCTAAGCCTACTGATAGGTCCCATTTTTAAATGCTTATAACTTCTAAACTATCAATTGGATATCAACCAAATTTTGTATGTAAAATGCGTACATAAACAGATATGACTGAGCGTATTTTTAGAGCCACCAGGGCTGCCAACTGTCAATAAATGTTCTCTCTATTCTTTTATCCAAATACCAATATATCTGAAAGTAACTGCTTTAAAATGTGCATACTTATAGTACCTAACATTCTAGATTAATTAGGAGAATCTAATATACGTCAGTGCTGCCAACATGACTCTAAGCCTGCTGATAGGTCCAATTTTAAAATACATGTAACTTCTATACTAACAAATGGATTTCATCCAAAATTGGCACAACAAGAGATCATAATATTTCAGATTATTTCTGACCAAAGCATGCATGACATTGTTGCCAACATGATTTTAGGGGCGCTGATAGATCCAATGTCTAACTGCATGTAACGTCCATTCTATCCATTGGACTTCAACCAAATATTGTATTATGTACCTTAAGAGATGGAACTAACAATATATTCAGTCACCAGGGCTGCCAACTCTAGTGCTCTATTAGACTACAGGTATATTTCGAAATTATTACAAATTTCGATATTATCAACTTAATTTCGCTATCTTTCTAAATAGGTCTATATAGATTGGCATAAATCTTAAATTTTAAGAAAAGTAGGCTCTTTAGTTCGTCAAGGAATTTCTTGTTTTTCATGACTTTTCCTAAAATTATTTAGATTTACAATTATCTGCTTTTTATTTGTGTCAAGAAGGTACTTAATTGGATTTATAACCTGTGTACTTTCATAAATAAATAAATATGTAACAGCACTTCTGGAAAAGATTATATGTATTAATTAGATTGTCACAAGTAATGGGGCAGTTTAGGATTACACGTTTTGACCCTCAATTGGCCATCGTCAGATCTTAAACTGCCCCATTATCTGTGAGAATCGAATTCATGTAATATTTTCAGGAGTGTATTTACATATTTATATCTTGTACCCCGCCCATTCATTGGACACAAACGAGTTAACCAACTGAAAAACCTACAAATTAATGTGAACTCTCACTTCTTAATGGTACTCTAGAAAACAACCAACTTTGCTGAGAGGCACACTTCCAAATTCTTGGATTCTTACGCTTTCTGCTACTACGAGGGGTGATTAGAAACTAAGGTTACTAACAAGGGAACGGATTGCGGTGTAAAATTCTAATCTGATTGAAATTTAGTACTCAAAATTCCTAAAAAGTTTTACAATGACGTAGTGAAAACTGCACGGGCCACTTTCAATTTTCAACGCCAATATAGAACGCCGAAAACCTACCGCGACGGCATGAGCGAGGAGGTAGGAAGAGGTAAAGCTGACCTTGAATCGTAGCTGCACGCGATTGCTGGCGGCCACCAGGCAGCGACCTACTGTGCTGCTTTGCTTTCACCACCTTCCACCTACCGCTAATTTCGTCACTCCCTTATCAGTTCGGTAGGGCTATGCAAAACAGAAGTGATGTTCCCAAATCGTTCCGTCATCAAGCCATGCAAGTGTCTGTTTTTAAATTTACTGGCACATAAAACAATTAATGTTAAAAATTTTACATTGCATTCAGAATATGTACAAATATCAAAAAGTGACAACGACGATGTTCAATTAGAGCACCTTCCAAATTTTCATCCATGGAATGTGGTAGTTTGTCTACAAAGCTGCTTTGCTTAAAGTGATCGCTATGAAAGCTGGTGGCCGGGAGGCATCGCGTGCTTCTAGTATTCAAGGTCAGCTTTACCTCTTCCCACCTCCTCGCTCATCCCGTCGCCTGGCAGGTTTTTGGCGTTCATAATTGAAACTGGCATGTGCGGTTTTCACTACGTCAAACTGGCCCGTGCGGAATATTGTGTAGCCTACTAAATTGCAACCAGATCAGAATTTTACACCGCAATCCGTTCCCATGTAAGTCTGCAGGAAAACGAGTACATAGTATTCCATACAACCAATATAGCCAACTGATAGAACATACATTAGGTAATTATTGGACACAGTTTCCCTATCGGTTTAGGCACGTGTCCCTTCATGGAATGAGTTTGAATATTATCTCATGGTAAAATCTTGTCCTTGCTTGTTCAGCCCCGAACTGTTTCATTTCCTCGTCTGAAGCGAATCGTCGGCCTCCTAGGTGCTCCTTCAAGTGAGGAAACAGGTGAAAGTCGCCTGGAGCGAGATCCGTGCTGTAGGGAGGATATTCAATGATGTCCCAGCAAAACCGCTTCAAAAGGTGGTGGTCTTCTGGGCTCTTTGAGGTCACCTATTAACTTTTTTAAAAATTGTAAGATTTAAGAATTAAAAAAAAAACTAATTTTTAATTTTTAAATTCTAATTGTTAATTTGGTGGCGTAGTTGGTAGCACGCTGAACTGCTGTGACCAAGATAGCGGGTTCAATCCTGGCCGAAGTCGTCGGATTTTTTAAGAACGTTACAATCCCTCAGTAATCCTTCTTTCGGAGGGGATGTAAAGCCGGCCGGGCGGTTCCATGTCATAGATTTATGGCATGTAAAAGATCCTTCCACAGACTAAACTTGTGTGGAGCTAAATTTCAAGGTTACATTTAGTTTGTAACGCTCTATCAAAGTTCCAACGTTCACCGCTAGGTATCATTCACATCTGGTAGCGAAGGTTGGAACTACTTTAAATTGAACGGAACTTGTAGCTCACCCTAGGGGCGTCTGCTTGAAGCAGCTACAGCCTCTGGCGAGCCGGACATGTCCTTGGACACTCCTGGCTCTAAAAGCCATACGATAAAGAATTAATAAAATAAATTCTAAGTTTAATTTTGAATTATTTACTTTTAATTTTTAATTTTAAATTTGTATTTTTGATTTTCTGATTTTGATTTTTAATTTTTATTTTTTGAATTTCAAAATTTTAATTTTTATAGTAGCCTATATTTTGTATTTCTTTAGTTGAAATTTTTAATTCTTATATCTAATTTTTTTTATTTACTTAAAGTTTATTTATTTTTCCAATTTCAAATTTATTTATTTATATTTACATTCTTATTTTCTAATTTAATTTTTTTATTTTGATTTTTAATTTTTAATTCCAATTTTTATTTTTTTATTATTAATTAATTGAAGGAAGATGGCGCCCTCGGAGAGAAGTTCTGGCCACGGTTACATGTTTCGCCCACCGAAATCGAATAACTGAGTATATCTTTTCGCGAGACCAGTTTTCCAAATGAGTCACCATTAGTTCTTTTACAACTAGCGCTGTGGGTGGCAGGTGGTTGTAACTACCCAAAATCACCAACAACATTTATTCGAATCTCACCACAGTACTTATTTCTCTATAACAAACGAAACTCCAGGAATATCGGCCATGCAGCCTTAGTTTCTGATCAACCCTCGTTCAATAAACACAGAACTCTTTCTTTTCCAAATTAGGCATTTGATGAAGTCTTTGAAGAAATAGCACACTTATACTGGTGGCACAGCAGAAAATAGGAGAATAAAAGCGTTTGAAATGTGGTGTTACAGGAGAATGATGAGGATCAGATGGGTAAACAAATGGAGAGGTATTAAGACGAGTGGGAGAGGAGAGATGTTTCTGGCGACTGCTAATGAAGAGAAGAGATAGGTTGGTAGGACATTTACTAAGATACCCTGGAATAGCAAACTTAGTTATGGAAGGAAGGGTCGAAGACAAGATGATGATGATGATGATAATTGTTGTTTTAAGGGGCCTAACATCTAGGTTATCGGTCCCTGATGGGTTGGGTGATCGTGAAGACGAAAATGAAATGCAAACTTAAAACTAAAACTAACAACTAACCTACATACTAGAAGAAGAAATGGAAAAGTAAAGGAGAATAAGGCAAATAAAGGACAGGAGGAAAAGAAATGCCCTCAAGCCTCGAGGGATGTGGATATAGGTACTTGGAAGGAAGGAGAGCCATGAAAGGCAGATAGGAAGGTGAAAGAGGGGAGGGTCCGCCCCAAAGGTAAGGGGCAAAAAGAGGAAAAACGGACCCAGCTCTGGAATCCCTCGGGGTCGCCAACTCCCGAACTCTCCATCCGTGAGCCCCTGAGGGTGCAGCATTATCTAGGGTGCACCAGAAGTGGTGGGGCTACATACACCCTGCCTCCTTGAGGGCCTTGAGCACAAGGCAAGAGATAACAAGAAAAGAAAAAGAAGGCTGACCCCTCGCAGAAGGAGGGAATCAGAAAAGATGAGACACGGGCCTATTAAGGCATGAAAAAAGAGACTCCCTAGGCCTCGGATACCCTAATACCGTCGGGGTCGGAAGAGAACAAGAGTTGACCAAGTGAGGTCGACAGGAAAGAAGACAGAGAGGAGCCCGGCACAAGTAAGTGGAAGCAATGCCAGACACAGCTGGGGCCCTGTGGTCGCCAACCCACGTCCAACTAGATGTGCGCCCCTGGGGGATCAAGGACAAGAACTGTAGGGGTAGACAAAGGTTAGAATATGTTAAGAAGATTGTCTCGGATGTAGAGTGTGGTAGCTAGATAGATATGAAACGATTAGCTCAGGACAGGGAGACATGGAGTTCTGCATCATAGCAAATTTCCTTTCCCCTTCCAACCTCTAGAGACAGCAGAGTGCGGGGTGGATGTTACCGTACTTATAGCAGTAATCGGGAGCAAGTGTATTGCTGGTATTTCAACCTGTATTTAATGCTCACTTGCTCAGTCTTGCTCCGCACTATCAAGGGAACCACTAATTACAAAATTAATATTCAAATAAAAATAAAAATAAATATAACTTAAATACAAATTACAAATTAAAAATAAGAAATTAAAAATAAAAAATAAAAAATTGAAATTAATAATTAAAAATTAAAATTGAAATTTATAAAATAAGAATTAAAAATTATAATTTAAAAACAAGATGTTCAGTAAAGAACATATAGCCTACTTTCTCCTAAATGTATGAGTATAGTTATAACTCGTTGTTTTTATCAAAGAGTATAATAGAATCATTTCTTGGTTGAAGGCCTTAGAAAGTATTTACCTCTACCAAACGCCACAACCTAGAAAAAAAACTACTACCATCATTGAAGAAAGATAGATAAGAAGTATCTCAAGAATGTTATGGATCTGGAGACATAATCGACCGGACTGGTTGCGTGGCTCTGCGGTAACGTTCTCGCTTGCTGGGCCCTAGGTTGCAGGTTCGTATCCTGGCGCAGTCAGCTGGCATTTGAGGGTGCACAAATGCGAGGGAGCCGTGTCAGTAGATTTACTGGCACGTTAAAGATCCCCTTCGGGCCAAAATTCCGGCACCCCGGCGTATCTAAAAGCAGCAATAGTTAAAAGGGTCGTAAAACAAAAAACATTATTATTATTGTTATTATTACATAATCGACCTGCCGTGGGCAACATCCAACTTTGAATTAAGGCATGTCTTTACACGTCTGGTTGTTCATGGCTTTCACAACCCTAATTGAATTAACAAATCATTCCGTGTCCCTACAGAGACGTGTGTATACAAACTATGTGGATATTTTCGATTGCTATTTGCCTGAAATAAAAGTATTAATAACCTGAACTAGTACCAGCGGCTAGAATTCAGTTACTATGTGAAATCGTTTTGTTCTTTACTTCAAATAACATTTTCAAATAACGCACAATAGGCTGTAACAAACCCTTTAAAATAAGAAGTAAAAATGTATCATAGTATCATCCTGTCATTCTTCAAATTCGATGCGCATAGAATGCCAAGGGTATACTATCAATGGAGTCCGATGTAGACCAGTCGTGAAATCTAGTGGAGAAATATCGAACAATATAATCCTAACAGGGCGAGTGCATTCTAGCGGCCATAAGAAGAAACTTTTCAATAAAATCTGGAAGTTAATAAGTAGGCCGGCGTGCAGTTACCTTTTTGGCTGCTAGATGTCTCGAGCAAATCTGCTGGCGATTTATGTTTCAATTAAATATATGTTTTGCACCGTAATATGCACAACATAAGGCTTAATTTTAAAACGTCTGAGTCATTACAAAGCAACAAATACGTAAAATTTCAAGCAAAAAACCAAACTCTGATGGGGTTTGAACCATAGGCATATGAATGACGGACTAACGCTTTACCACGGAGCCATTTGTGCCAACGACAATTGATCTATATAAAATGACTTACATAGAACTTGTTGGCAAATAATGATTTAGACCTAACGATTTCATCAGTGGAGTATATTATTTATGTATAAAGCATTTCATACTAAGTTTATTTATTTTGTATCAGTACGCTATATTGCATGCAATACTCAAATTAGTGAAATATAAGTCAGGCACAAGATATCCGCTGCCATCTTGTCTTCTTACCAAGACCGCTCAGTTTTTTAAAATCACTTCTGCACTATAGTATTACAAAATAAACTTTTAATTTCGAACGTGGCTCTTCCTTTAGAACAGTTAAATCGATTCTCGGCTCGATAATCGGAACTGGTGGGTCCCATGATATGGATTATAAAGTTTGCATAATTCGCACGGCCGCCATCCTGAAATGGTACGGCGGATGACCTTGTAGTTTGGTCAAAAGACGCGTCCTATATGAAGGTATGTTATTACCAAATTTGGTAGAGATCGGATAATTTGGTTACTCGCTATTTG
The DNA here is from genome assembly GCA_946902985.2 of Meconema thalassinum. Taxonomy (NCBI): domain Eukaryota; kingdom Metazoa; phylum Arthropoda; class Insecta; order Orthoptera; family Tettigoniidae; genus Meconema; species Meconema thalassinum. The sequence goes on along the minus strand of OX336397.1, from coordinate 101,941,621 downwards.
ATTTTACGTTTTGAACGTTTGAGTGGCCGCCATTCAGATATGGTAAAGATGGCGGCAATATAAAACATGACACTGAGGTGCCCTTTGCTCTTTCTACCTCTGTACCAAATTTCATTCAATTCGGTTTCGCCGTGTTCGAATTGATAGGGGGGGACAGACATTCAGAGTACACACACTCTCTCACTCACACACACACACACACACAGACTCTCACACACACACACAGCCAGACACACAATTTTTGGCCCTGTAGTGATCTCATAAGTCTACTTTCATTTTTGCAAAAATCGAAAGTAGGCTAATAAAATATTGGATACTAAAACTTAAAAATTAAAAATTAAAAATCTTAAATTCAAATTTAAAATAATTACAATTAAAAATTAAAATCACAAAATAAAAAATTAAATCTAAATATGTTAAATTAAACATCAAGAATTTAAAATAAAAAATAGAATAAAAATTTAAATAAAGAAATGAAAAATGATAATTAGAAATTAACATTTCTAAATTAAAAATTGAAAATTATAAATTAAAATTAAAAAATTAAAAAATTAAAATTAAAAATTAAAAAATTAAAATTTAAACTTAATAATCAAAATTAAAAATTTATAATTAAAAATTACAAATTAAAAATTAAAATTTTACAAATTGTAAATTATAAATTGAAATACAAATTTAAAAACATATTGAAAATTTTAAATTAAAAAAAAAATATAGAAATTAAAAAGTAGAAATTAAAAATTTAAATTTAAAAAATTAAAAATTAAAAATTAAAAATTAAAAATTAAAAATTAAAAATTAAAAATTAAAAATTAAAAATCAAAAATTAAAAATTAAAAATTAAAAATTAAAAATTAAAAAATAAAAATAAAAATTAAAAATAAATAATTAAAAATTAATAATTAAAAATTAAAAATTAAAAATTAAAAATTAAAAATTAAAAATTAAAAATTAAAAATTAAAAATTTAAAATTTAAAATTAAAAATTAAAAATTAAATTTAAAAATTAAAAATTAAAAATTAAAAATTAAAAATTGAAAATAAAAATTAGAAAATTCATACTTAAAAAATTGAAAACTATAATAAATATTTAAAAGTTTGAAAATTAAAAATTAAAAATTACAATAACAAAATTAGAAATTAGAAAATTAAAAATTAAAAATTAAAAATTAAAAATTAAAAATTAAAAATTAAAAATTAAAAATTAAAAATTAAAAATTAAAAATTAAAAATTAAAAATTAAAAATTAAAAATTTGGAATTTGAAATTTGAAATTAGAAAATAAAAAATTATTATTTAAAGTTTTAAATAAAAAAATAGGAAATATAAATCAAAAACAAGGAAATAAAAATATAATTAAACATTAAAAATTAAAAATAAGAAATAAAAAATAAGAAAATTATAATTTAAAATAAAATATTAAAAAACACAAATTAAAAATTAAAATCTGAAAATCAAGGTATTCAAATGTAGAATGTTAAATAAAAATTAAAATTAGAATTTAAAATATCAATTAGTATTTAGAAATAAAAAATTAGAATATTTAAAATAAAATTAAATCTTACAATTTTTAAAATAGTTTACTGGCGACCTTGAGGAAATACTGAGCTAGTTTCGTCCTTCCAGTGACGATGAATCGGACGCTCTGCTCATTTTCCTTTCTGCCATCTTACAGCCACCCTTTGTTTCCACTGTCATGTCACCAAGTGAGAAATGTATCTCCTAGCACCTCTTGTTAGGCATCGCCCTTTGCTATTCCTGGAGGGCCATTACCCGCATAACAAGACAGTAATGAGGGCTGCATTCCACCTTGCATTCTCCCGACCTAGTATGAGGAAAATTTGTTAACCGAGCCTCGTAGTGGAGATACAAAGTTCCAATCCTGACACAGACAGCAAACATTCTGAGTGTGTTTTCCCCACAAGATTTCCCAAGCAAGTGCTGGAATGGTACCTTATTTATGGCCACTCCTTATGGCAGTCATGGGCAAGTGCGGCCCGCGGGCCAAGTGCGCCCTTGAGCTAGTTTACTCCGGCCCGCGACAAGGTTTCGAATTACATGCAGGTCATATTTTCTGTTCTGTTCTTTATGCGTTTTGTGTAATAGAGTAGCAGCTAGAACTCATTGGGTTACAATGTAGCAATGAATTGAAGCAACTATTCCTCAACGTTTCGAAAATTGAGGCCCTACCAAAATCAAGCTTCCCAAACATGAAATCTCATGCTCATAAAATAAATGTCATGTTCGCATCTTACTATATCTGTAAACAGGTGTTTTCTACAATAAAGCTTCGCAGAAATAACGTCGGAAATAGATTGTCAGACCACCATTTAGCTGCGCTACTAAGAATCAGCTCATCCAAATTTCAACCAGATTATGAAAAACTTTTAGAAGCACAGTCACAGTTTCACTTGTCACATACTCCTTCCTCTTTTAACAAATAATGAAGGTGTGTTCATAATGCAAAGATGAAGGAATACTGGGCTAAGAAGAAAGCTCTCCAGAGTTAAGAACCACGTGGTTCAAGGGGCCTCAACGAACCAAGAAGTAGAAGAAGAAGGTGTGTTCTTTTTTCCAAAGTTTTCTACCATTGTAGAGAATAAGTTTTGCTTGATTTAAAATTCTGAAATAATAAGCTTATAATCTATCTATAAACATGTGTTGTTTTTTCTTATCGGCCCGTCTAGATTATTAGTCTACTTTTCTCATTTTGAAAAAAATAGGGAAAAGTAGACTTATGAGATCGATCCGGGAAAATGTGTGTCTGTCTGTCTGTCTATCTGTCTGGCTGTGTGTGTGTCCCCCAGTATCAACTCCTAAACGGCTGCAGATATGGAAACCAAATTTGGTATGAGTAAAGATCTATACCGGAATATTGCAAGGCCATATTTGAAAATAATGCCAGTGCTACCAACTACTGAAAAATCACAATTGAAATTTGAGCTCTATGTTGGATATCCTGGAAGGTATGCATTGGAGCTATTCCAAAGATGGCACACATATAGATAATAATATTTCAGTTTAATTTCCAGGAGGCCATAAATGACAGTGTTACCAACATGATTCTAAGCCAGCTGATACGTCTAATTTTTATATGCATGTAACTTCTCCACTATCAATGGAATTTCAACCAAATTTCGTATGTAGTATGTGTACAATAACAAATATGACTGTGTGTATTCTTAAGAGCAACCAGGGCTGCCAACTGTTAATAAATGCTCTCTCTATTATTTTATCCTAATACCAATATATCAAAGTATGCAAACCAGGAGCTCGAAACTTTGCACACATATAGTACATGACTTTCTACATTAATTTGGAGTACCTAGTATACGTCAGTACCGCCAACATGATTCTAAGCTTGTTGATAGGTTCAAATTTTAAATGCATGTAACTACTATACTAACAAATAGATTTCAACCGAATTTCGTATGTGACTTTTGTACCATTACTCATATGAATATGCATATTCTTAAGAGCCAGCAGGGCTGTCAACTGTAAATAAATGCTCTCTCTCTCTATCTTTTTACCCTAATATCTATAAATTAGAATATATGCAAGCCAGCAGCTCTAAACTTTGCATATGTATAGTACCTAACATTGTAAATTAATTTAGGGTACCTAAAGTACGTCAGTGCTGCCAACATTATTTAATCCTTCTGATAAGTCTAACTTTTAAATGCATGTAACTTTTATACTAACAAATGGATTTCATCCAAAATTGGCACAATAATAGATCATAACATTTTAGTTTAATTCATAAATTGTAAGAAAAGTAGGCTCTTTAGTTCGTCACGGAACTACTTCTTTTCTATTGCATCTAGCCTTAGGCCCCTCTGGTCTGTGACTCTGGTCCCAACTCTTCTTATTTCCGGTGTGAGGGCTGGAACGGGCAACTCTCAGCCTCGTGAGGAAGACCTTGGTTCTATTCTAACGTCAGCCATTCTAGAGGTGTTTTCCGGGGTTTTCCATTTATTCTCCAGGCAAATGCCGGGATATTACCTGAATTAAGGCCATGACTGCCTCCAACGCCAATTCTCATCTCAATTCTAAATACATTTATAGCCATCCCAATAACGCATGTTATTAGACAACTTACACACACAGCCAACACACGGGGCTACATGACCAAAGTGGTTTTCCGTGGATTCCCATTTTCCTGGAGTATAAATGGGAAACCACGGGAAACCACTTCCAGAATAGCAGAGGTGGTAATCGAACTGATCTATTCTCAGTTATGCCTCACGAGTTTGAGTGTACCCCATTCTAGCTTTCAGACCAGAAGCTAAAGGAAGTAGGAGACTTTTGCTACTTAGAACGCAAAATAATCAGTGATGGACGAAGCAAAGTGGATATAAAAAGAAGGTTGGCTCGGGCAAGGATAGCATTTCTACAAAAGAAATCTGTTGATATCAAATATAGATTTGGGGATTAGAAAGTCATTTTTGAAAGCCTTTTTTCTGGAACGTGGTGCTATATGGAAGTGAAACTTGGACTGTAGGCACAACAGAAAAGAGGGCAATACAATGTGTTGTAACAGGAGAATGATGAAGGTTAGATGGGTAGATAGAGTGATAAATGAATAGGTATTAAGATCGGTGAGAGAGGAGAGTTGTTTCTGGCGACTGCTAATGAAGAATAATGCAGAATAATATTACGTTGGTAGGACACATACTAAGACAAACGGGAATGGCCATTAGTTATGGAAAGAAGAGTCAAAGACAAGAACTGTAGGGGTAGATCAAGGTTAGAATATGTTCAACACATTGCCTTGAATGTAATGTGAGGTAGCTATGTACAGAAGAAACCATTAACTCACGACGGGGAGGCATGGAGGACTGCATCAAGCCGGTCAAAAGACTAAAGACTTAATCAAGAACTTGACAGGAAGAGGAAAGTTAGGTTCTTTTGGTCACATAATGAGTGTGGATGACAATAGATTAAGAAAGCAAGAATGATAATCAGTTGATACAGAAGGTAATAGCAGAGAAGGGAATAACAGCAGACATAATACTGGAAAGAGAGGAAGGAACAGAGTAACATCTTTAGAGAAGAGAGATGGAAGACGCAAAGTGAAGCAATGAAGGAACATACGTAAATTACTATTTTACGTTATCTTCAGACTGCCAAGGTCGAGAAATTATGAATTGACAATAATATATAGTCTAGCTATCAAGGATAAAATCATGGAAAATGAATGACATGCAATAGTTTTTTCCATACTGAGGATAATTATTATTAAGGACTACCCAAATTCCAATGCCAGAGGCAAGACTCTGACAGTAGTGCCATTGCACAGTTCACAGTTTCGTACTACAACCTCTGTCTGAAGAGTTCGGTGAATGGGTCTATATTATAAACGGATTACCGGGTGAGTTAGCCGTGGTCGTTGCGGCATGACTGCTGGCAGTCGCTCACATCCGGGAGGCGAGGAGGTTCGAATCCCCCCGCCGGCAACCTTGAAGATGGTCTTCAGTGGTTTCCCCATCTTCCTTCCAGGCAAATGCCGGGGTTGGTCCCTAACTATAGGCCACAGCCGCTACCTTCCAACTCCTCGTCCTTACATTCCAACTTCCCTCCCGAACGGTACTTGTAGCTCACCCATTGGGTGTCCGTCTCCAAGCAGCTACAAAACTGGCGAGCCGAACATGTCCTCGGACACTCCCGGCAACAAAAGCCATACGCAAAAAAAAAACGGATTGTCGCCTTACCTGAAACAGAAGTTACTGTCCTTCGACGTAATTCCCGTGGATGGTTATGCACTTCTGAGAACGACTGAACAAGTCCTGGAAACTCCTGGCATAGTCTTCTTTAGGAATAGCCTTCAGTTTGGGTCGTCAAAACTCTACATTGAAAGCGAGAGAGAAGCGTGAAGTTATGCAAAATGTCTTGCAGACCTGATAGATGGGCGGCCGTAAGATGGGTGATTTTATGGAACCTATCATGTACAACTGTTCGACGGGTGGCAGTGAGAAGGGTGAATGTTCCGTGGAATGGAATGGTCCTGAAAACCATCGTCACGGGTGACGAGACCTGGTCCTTGAGGTACGATCTTGAAGGCAAGCGTCAAAGTATGGAGTGGCTGGGTTTAGGGTCACCAGAAAGCCCTGAAAGGTCAGAGGTTTTCGGAAATTTCAGACATCCAACGTAATGTGATGACCCAACTGAAGGGTATCCCTAAAGATCATTGCCAAGAGTTTCAAGGACTTGTAGAGCCGTTCTATAGGTACATAACTATCCACGGGGATTACTTCGAAGGACAGTAACTGCTGTTTCAGGCAAGCCATCAATCCGTTCGTAATATAGACCCATCACCGAACTTTTCAGACAGAGGTTGTATTACGCTATACTGGATAGGGGTACACATCTTAGAAGACTAACCATGTATAGCGAAAGGTAAAGTACTCTTACATCATCACTTTCTCCAGCAGTATGAAGAGAAGCAGAATTACATAGTTACTCATTTCTTTCAGGGACTGTACCTTCCTGCACGACCCTAATTAGTCCATCCTGGGCGAGGTTGGTAGGGGCTGTGGCTGTACTCTAATTAAGATGAACAACCTACAGACAGCGCTGAATAGCATGTAGCAAATACTGTAAGCTCACAGGGCAAAAATTAATCACCCCCTCAAACACACTAGTCGCTTTGGAGCGCTGTAGTTGATGTTGTACTTGTACCAAGCGGTCTTGTGATCCTTCACATGCTTCGTCCATCACTGGTTATTTTGCTTCCTAATTAGCAATGGTCTCCTGCTTCCTTTAGCTTTTCACCTGCCAATTCGACATTCATTCATTTCTTTATTTCTCCATTGTGGTACATATGGGAGTCGTCAAATCATAAAATACATAATTATTTATAATATACATAAAACATAATTGTAGAGCTCTAGTGCTAAGTGATCTAAGTGCCAAAAAGTAGTATATGAGTAAAAGGATCAAAACAGTATAATAGTGAAATAAATTGCATTTTAAAATTTATTTAGCAGTGATAGTATTGTAAAACATGTGCATCAATATTATCCAAAGCATTATAGGCACAATTCAATAAACAAAAGAGAAACCGAAATTACAAAAACGATAAAATGGAAATGATCTAAGTCCGTATAGTTATTTCCTGCTAACTGAACTAAGGGCAGGGGGCGCTGAACATTAAACACTCAAAATGTCATTGTAAAATCCCCTGTTTTCTTCATCGATGAACTCAAGCATACTGCGAATGTCTTTCTTTTTGTTTTCAGGCAATGGTTGCTCTTTAGGTAAGGTGGTTAGTTGAGCTGACAGAATATCATTTGCAGTAATTCCTCTTCTTAACACACAGCATTTCTCCCATTCCACTAAGTCACTGAAGGTTTTCTTCTTGTACATAACAAAGCCAGGATTATCTTTGGTCACTCGCAGTACTTTAGAAATCCTAACCACACTTACGAAGTGCTAACCTGGTTTGAAAAAGGAAGGAAGGAAGCTTGTAGTTTTACGTGACCGTTAAACCTGGTTTGAAGGCGCTCGTTTGCTGGTTTCTCTATTTTGCTCCTTTGTGTAATGTAGGGTTTCCCACTAAGTCTAGCTTCATGCCGCAGAGTCCTATGCGATTTGGACTTTCTTTTCTTATCACTAAAACACTTGAATTAACATCGTCATCCATTGCAAAACAACAACACGTCTTACTGTGGCGGCAATGTAACTCGCTACTGTCACGCCACTACTGGCGGTTAGATCAAGTAGCACAGCAGGAGCTCTGGACATACAGGTTCGGCCATCTGTTGACGCGTATTACAACTACCAAGAAAAGAATTGGAACTTAGATCATATAGCACTACATCGGCGCTGCCACATACTGTAGATCACTATAAGGAGAAAAACTAAAAAAAAAGGAACATTGTGGCACTTAGATCCCTTAGCACTACAGCTCTACAATTATATATAAAATACATAATTATAGGGGTACAGGTAAATACAATAATCAATATACAAACACTTACATCTCTATGCACATTGCCTCGAATTCTTCTACTGAGTATATTGCCTTGTCTGTGAGCCATTTTTTAAATTTTAATTTGAATGTGGAAATGGTGCTGGCATTTTTTAGAGTTAGGGGCAGCAAGTTAAAATATCTGGAGGCAGTAAAGAAGGGATCTTTTTTAGGAATGCTCCACTATAATATTGACAGTGAACATCCATTCTGCTTCTAGTGTTGTACGAATGTAGATCAGAACTTTTTACAATATTAGCATTTCCAGTTAGATGATGATGATGATGATGATGATAATTGTTGTTTTAAGGGGCCAACATCGAGGTTATCGGCCCCTATTTCCAGTTAGAATTTGCCTCTTAATATTCATAGAAAAATTGAGTAAATACAATGATGGTAATGTCATTATTCCGATTTTTTTTAAATATTCCCTACAAGATGTTAGAGGGTATAAACCAAATATAACATGCATTGCTCTCTTCTGCAGGATAAAAATATTGCTTAAAACGTCCTTTGTTGCACTGCCATATAGATGTATTCCATAAACCAGGTGGGAGTGAAACAGAGCATAATCACTTGATAAAGTATATTAATGTTAATTTCCTGTCTTAGCTGCTTTAATACAAATATTGCACTGCTTAATTTAGATTGAAGTTTAATTATGTGGTTTTTTTTCAACTAAGATCTATTTCCATTGTCATACCAAGAAAGGTTTGTTCATCGGTGCTGTATATTTGTTGTTGGTTGAGAACAATGCTTAGATTAATATCTGCAAGTTTTGAAGTATACATCCTAAAATGAATATAATGAGTCTTTTTTAATGTTTGGCTTTAGATAGGGAGCTTCTAAGTATGTTTCCAATTTATGTATTGCATATGTAATATTTTTAGCCTACTTTTCACATTTTGCAAAAATGAGGAAAAAGTAGACGTATGAGATTGGGCAAATGTGTGTCTGTCTGTCTGTCTGTCTGTCCTTCTGTCTGTCTGTCTGGCTGTGTGTGTGTCCCCCCCTATCAACTCCTAAACGGCTGCAGCAATCGAAACAAAATTTAGTAGGAATACAGATCTATACCTGAATATCTCACGGCCATATTTGAAAATGATGTCAGTGCTACCAACAGCAGAAAAATCGCAATTGAAATTTGAGCTCCATGTTGGATATCTTGGAAGGTATGGATGGGAGCTATTTCAAAATTGGTACACGTATAGATAATAATATTGCAGTTTAATTTCCAGGAGGCCATACATGGCAGTGTTGCCAAAATGATTATAGGCCTGCTGATAAGTCCAAATTTTAAATGCATATAACTTCTACACTATCAATTGTATTTCATCCAAATTTCGTATGTGGTATATGTACATAAACAGATATGACTGAGCGTATTCTTAAGAGCCAACAGGGCTGCCAACTGTTAATAAATGCTCTCAATTTATTTTATCCAAATACCCATATATCATAAAGTATGCAAGCCGACAGCTTTAAACTATGCGCACGTATAGTACCTAACATTCTATATTAATTAGGAGTAACTTATATACGTCAGTGCTACCAACATGATTCTAAGCCTGCTGAGAGGTCCAATTTTAAATACATGTAACTTCTATACTATGTGTGCTATGTGTACCATAACACATATGACTATGCCGATTCTTAAGAGTAACCTGGGCTGCCAACTGTTAATAAATACTGTCTCTATTTTTGTTACCCTAATATCAACATATCAGAAAGTATGCAAGCTAATAGCTCTAAGCTTTGCACACGTATAGTACCTGGCATTCCAGATTAATTTGGAGTAATTAATATAAGCCTACGCCAGTGCTGCCAACATGATTCTAAGCCAGCTGATAGGTCCAATTTTAAAATGCATGTAACTTCTATACTAACTAATGAATTTCATTCAAAATTGACATCAATAGATCATATTATTTCAGATTATTTTTGACCAATACATGTATGTCATTGTTGCCAACATGATTTTACGCGCGCTGTTAGATCCAATGTTTAACTGCATGTAACGTCCATGCTATCCATTGGACTTCGACCAAATTTTGTATTCTGTACCTTAAGAGATGGAACTAAGAATATATTCAGTCACCAGGGCTGCCAACTGTAGTTCTCTATTAGGCTGCATTATGCCAGTTATACAGTTTTTCGAACTAATTAGAAATTTCGATATTACCATCTTAATTTCGTCATTATTCTAGTTAGATCCATATAGATTAATCATTGGCATGAATCTTAAATTTTATGAAAAGTAGGCTCTTTAGTTCGTCACGGAACTTCTTGTTTTGTAATGTATTGTAATTTTCACCTCTAATTAAAATGGTAATATAATCTGCATATAGTACAGTCTTCACACATTAATTATCCAAAACGTCAGGCAAGTTATTGACATACAGTAGAAAGAGATATGGATCCAACCCAGAGCCCTGTGGTCTGTCATGTTTTATTGTTGTGAATCTTGAAAAGTGAGATACTTTCACATTACTAGAATTTTCATGTTGAAAGTGGACACACTGACTACGATCGGTTAAGTATGATTCTAGCCATTTTGCTGGTATACCTCTTAGACCATAACTGTACAGTTTCTTTAGCAGCAACTTAGTGTATTTAGACAGTCGAACGCTTTTCATAGGTCTAGGAATAAAAATACGATTTCTTCAATAGCCTATTTTCGATTTTTACAAAAAATGAAAGTTGACATGAGATCTATACAGGGCCTAAAAATTGTGTGTCTGTCTCTGTGTGTGTGTGTGTGTGTGAGTGTGTGTGTGTGTGTGTGAGTGTGTGTACTCTGAATGTCCGTCCACACCACCCCCCCCCCTATCAATTCGAACACCGTGAAACCGAATTGAACGAAATTTGGTACAGTGGTAGAACTAGCAAAGGGCACCTCAGTGTCATGTTTTATATCGCCACCATCATGACGAAAACGTAATGGCGGCCACCCAAATGTTCAAAGCTTAAATAAATTTACGACTAACCTAATCATCCGATCTCTACCAAATTTTCAGCAACATACATTCATATGGCAGGCGTCTTTTGACTAAACCACAAGGTCATCAGCCCAATAGTTTGCTGAAGGCGGCCATGTAGGTGTGCAAATCGATTCCCTCTATGAAATCAAACACGGTAAAACCTAATTGAACGAAATTTTGTACAGAGGTAGCACTAGCAAAGGGCACCTCAGTGTCATGTTTTATATCGCCGCCATCATGACGAAAACGTAATGGCGGCCACCCAAATGTTAAAAACCTATATCAAATTACGACCAACCTAATCATCTGATCTCTACTGTAACCTTTATGCATCTGTGATTGCATAAATTCTACATATTTATTTCAACAAGATTTTAATCATGTTTCAAAGCCGATGTGAGGAAAGATGTTGCTTGTGGAACAGGGAACAACAAAGGGAGGCTCGTACGTGCCTTAAAGTAACTTTCACCCAGCACAGACAATGACGGTAGGGAGAGAAAGCCAACATCTGGATGTCACATTCGACCAGACAACGCAAAACGGTGTTTCAAACAAGCGGGTATATACGAAAATTTCAACGATCACTCACTAGATAAACCCCGCCCATTTGAGAGAAATTGGAGCAGTAATTAAAATACAGAAACAGGAATTACACCATCGTATAGGGGACAATCCCAGCCTCTCAGAAGTATCGTCAAAATTTAAATTGGATCATTATGTGATGTTTGCCAGAATTAAAATGAAATCGGGGGGTGGATTTAAAACTACCAATAACAGCGAGGGACGCGAGACGCGACCAAATCCCGCCGAAATTAAGGAACAATGAAGGAAATTACGGAGCTCATTATATAAGGATCCAACGATCGGATTCAGGATAAAAAGAAGTCATTGTGGTGTTTGAAGCCATATTTTTAGTGTTGCCTTAGTAAACAAGAGTTATTGAGACATTAGAAATGAGGACGTTCAAAGGAGCTAATTTGCATATTCATGTGAGTGTTATTATGGAAATAAATTCTAAAAGCACCCCACTCCAAGTACTCCTAAGAGAAATCATATAAATAATAGCTGGAGACGCAGCGAAAACAGTTTCATATCGGGGCGCTGCAGAGGCGGAAGCCCACGCCCGTAGCCGTCAGAAAAGTAATAATTTTTACAAGTTTTTATAAGTTTTCATATCGGGGCACTGTAGAGGCGAAAGCCCACGCCCGTAACCTTAAGAAAAGTAACAATTTGTACAAGTTTTATAAGTAGAAGCAGTTATATCTTTGGAATTTGAATATCGCTAAGTATTCGCGAGTGCGAATTAGAACAGTGCATACCGTGACAGTACGCAGTTATAATGATAGAGATAGCCGTACGAGCTATTAGTAGCTAAGTCAGTGATCTAGGAAGCTATTGAACTATCAGCTGAACTAAGTAGGTTGATGATAGCTGTAGGAGGTAGGAGCTACATATGCGAGAACCGTGCATTGTGATAATAATAATAATTCACAGTGGACCTTTGCTTTGGTGAATTTTGGAAACCGTGTGTAAATTATCCTCCTTGCAAGATGAACCAACTGATCCAGAAGACTGATATCAAGGACCAGAGCATCGTCAGGATGTATACGAGATAAGTAAATGTTGTATGGGGCATGTTTGCCATAGCGTATCCCATCATGGGGATCGGATAAGTTTATCTCGATCATAAGCAATTATGATAAAAATAGATATTTTAGGCATAGCAGGCATGTTTTGTGTAGATTTGTGTGTATTTGTCAGTAATGATTATTTTTTGTGTGTTTTATAACGTAAATAGTATATGAGCATCAAAATTTTTGTTTAAATGTGTTTTGTTTGAGGGTGTCAGTAACTTTGCTGAATGCACAATTAAGGGAATAATTGGTTTGATAGTGCTTACGCACGATATTAACGTAAAAGCTAATAAGGGGAAGACAGCTCGATATTGTGACAAGACAGTAATAACACTGAAATTATGTGACCAGAAAGTATGGTAATTGATAATCACACCAAGGTAAAGAAAGGTAAGACAAAATGGATGGATGATAATGTAATATTCAGAAAAGGTTGAGAGTTGATCCTGGTAAGTGAAATTAATAACGGAGGTGGTATTCCCGTGTTCTACGATGATATAAAATGGTAAGTGAAATTAATAACGGAGGTGGTATTCCCGTGTTCTACGAGGATATAAAATGGTAAGTGAAATTAATAACGGAGGTGGTATTCCCGTGTTCTACGATGATATAAAATGGTAAGTGAAATGATTGAATTCATTGTCTGATGAGAGTGCGCTTTAGCTCCGTCGGAAAAGTAACTGTATAGCTCGAACCCCAGGTAGTCAAAGGGAGTCTTAGGAAGCAGGTATAGGACTACGGCCAGCCGTCTCAATTCTAAGAGTTGCAGTGAAGGTTATTGCCTGCCCAGCTGGTTAGTGTGTGGTGAGAATATCTGTCACAAGGTCGAGGGTGGTATTGTTATCTTTGAGGGAAGGTAATCTGGCTTCCCAGGGTTTCTTTTTTGTACCGCTTCAGGAAGCGACGTCTTGTATTGTCATTATTTTGAGTGCATTCATTATAGTTGTTTGTTTATTAATAGTAACGGGGCACCGGCCGGCGAAGTATTTATTTGATGCTTCATGTATATTGACTTGTTTGTTTTACCATAATTAACAGAGTCATGGCTCTGAGAGAATTAATTGTTTTTAAGTTAGAACGTGCACACATGCCTGGTGCCTAGAATAAGTATATTGCCTTCATTGTCTGACTCTTGTGAGGAAGGATGATGATTGTACGAGAAAACATGTCCGAGCTCCCAGAAACCAATTTTGCAAGTTATAAACATGAGTGCCCATATTTTTTTGATAGAATGGCTGGGTTATTTAGGCCATAGTTTTGATGAATTAAGTCTGTTGACGTTTATTTTTGAACTTGAAGCAGTGGACTGCAGTGAAATAGATTATTTTTCTTTTACTGGTTTCAGCCAGTGTGATAAATTTACTTTTTCATTTTGATGTTGTTGATTAGAGTAATTTAAGGGAGTTTATTTTGTTGTTTATTGTCTATGGATGGGAGTAAATGGGAGATGATGTTTTTGTGAATAAAATTATTTTATATTAGGAGTTCTCTGACATACTGATTTTAAGTTAAGCCTCCTGTGATCCTTGACGATATTCCTAGGATGTTTAGAATAAGTTAGAGCCACACCGAACAGACCACTACCCGAGCTAGAGTCGGCATCCTAGAATACATTGAAGGGTACACTACCAAATTTTGCAACAACATACCTTAATGTGGTAAGCATCTTTTGACCAAACTACAAGGTTATCAGCGTAATAGATTGCAGATAGCGGCCATGTAAGTGTGAAAATCGATTCCCCCTATCAATTCAAACACGGTGAAACCGAATTAAACGAAATTTAGTACAGAGGTAGCACTAGCAGAGGGCACCTCAGTGTCATGTTTTATATCGCTGCCATCTTGGCGAAAACGTAATGACGGCCACCCAAATGTTAAAAGCTTAAATCAAATTACGACCAACCTAATCATCTGATCTCTACCAAATTTTGCAACAACATACCATTATGTGAGAAGCCTTCTTTGTCCAAAGTACAAGGTCATCAGTCCAATAGTTTGCGTATGGCGGCAATGTATGTGTGCAAATCGATTCACCCTATCTATTCAAACACTGTGAAACCGAATTGAACCAAATTTGGTATAGAGGTAGCACTAGCAAAGGGCACTCCAATGTCGTGTTTTATATCGCCGCCATCTTGACGAGAACGTAATGGTGGCCATCCAAATGTTAAAAGCTTGAATTTATTTTTCGGGGAATCAATTACCCTTTCCACCTCGCTTTCATTTGTTGGAAGTAAAAATAATGTATGCGTATTTGAAGTCATTGGATATATTACATTTTCAGGTTGGTTTCTTTTTCCTACGTTAATTAATTTTTCCACTGCATTAATAAAATAGCAGTTAAACATTTCACAAATACCTACTCGATCGCTTAGAGTTGTATTGTCTTGCTTAAGTTTTATGTTTGTTTTGTTGTAATTTAAATTTTTATTTCGAATGTTGTTAATTATTTTCCACGAAGTTTTACTAATGTTGTTGGAGGATTTGATTTTGTAATCATTATATGCTTTCTTTTCCCTATCTACTAGTATTTTTAATGTGGCTTTTTGGGCTGTGATCAATCGGGGTTTCTGATTTCTTTTGATGCATTTATTTACATTTATTGATTTTTATCGTAATGTCTTTCCTCAAGACGGTGTTCTTACCTTAGCTTATCATACTTTCTTCCGTTTCATTGTGGATTATTTTATCAGTCTTCTATTGTTTAATTTTCCTAGTCTTATTTATCAATAATAGTTGATCCTTAAATGTCAATATTCTCATTTAACCATGGAGCAGAACTTCTCAAGATGAACAGGGGAGTGGGAATAATGCTAGAGTAAAGGGCTGTTATGATTGCTCGCCAGCATGTTGGTTCCACTACAAATATTAATACCCGGAGTTTCTATCTACCTCAAGCTTTCAAATTATAAACTAAAGCACTACAGTGAAACTTGGTAAAATCAATCAGTTTAATTTCAAGATTGTGAGTAATTGAAAAATTCATGTTGTCCCATGACAGTCCTATACTTATATCTAATTTAAAAAATTCCTGTCGGCAAGCCGGAAGGCGGAGGTAGATTTCACCGGGCAAACTAGGGTATAGGCTATAATAGACAAAATATGCAGGTTTTCGTAGACGTATCAGACCTCATTTATTGCGAGAAAGTATTTTACAATGTAATTGGAGCTCAATTAACTTTTATTTCGTCTTACTATGCATATTTTTAACATTTTATTGTATTATGGGGACGGTACCCTTCTTGTCATTTGGGGTCCATTTTTATTATACTTGTGGTCACACCGTCCTTATGCAAGGTTTGGAACTGATGTGTAACTATCTAACAGTCTGTTAATTCTTCACGTCAAATTTTATCTCCCGAAGAGATGTTGGTTGGTTCATCAGTTTAGGGCTGCGACAACGCGGTCATGTAACCCCGTGTACTTTGGGTGTGTGTAGAATCTGTCTGATAAACGTTGTTAATTGTGATGGCTGTATTAGTCAGTAATTCAGTTAAGGACTGCAGACGGTCAATTTAAAGTAGTAGTTCCTAATGTTGGTACCAAATATACCGTCAACGGCTCCTAGCTGTGAACTTGACTACTAGATGCCACCACAACCAGCAACTTGCAATGAACGTTGGAGTTCCCCTCTGAAGGAAAGCATACTGAGGGATTTTCCCAGCTCTTTGAAAATCCGATGATTTCGGCCGGCTTTGCACCCGCGATCTTGGGCATAGAAGTTCAACATGCTACCAGCTAGGCTACGTCACCATAGCCGCTTCCCACATAGTCAGGCGGCTTCGGTGACGTAGTCGGTAGCATGCTGAGCTTCTATGCCCAAGATCGCGGGTTCAAACCCGGCCGAAGACGTCGGATTTTTAAGATTGTTAAAAATCTCTCAGTATGCCTTCCTTCGGAGGGGAAGTAAAGCCGGCGGTCCCATGTCATAGCTTGATGGCATTTTAAAGAACCTTCCGCTAATTACACCTGTGTGAAGTTTAATTTGAGGTTAAAAATGTAAACAACGCTCTTAAGTTTCTACGTTCGTTGCCAAGAAACGACTGCGGTGGCGTCTAGTAGCTATGTTCTGTACTAGTAGTCGTTGACGGTGGTGTTTAGTGGCAAAAGTAGGAACTATTTGAATAATTCTAAGTCTGCAAAACTTACTTGAATTAAAAAAAAAACAGATAACACACATTAATACAGTCATCACAATTAACACCGTTTACCAGACAGATTCTACGCACACCCAAAGTACACGGGGCTACATGACCGCGTTGTCGCAGCCCTTAAACTGAGGAACCAACCAACCAACCACATAGTCAGATGGAAAACTGAATGTGATCTCGTTGTCATGGCAACCTCTGATAGCTTATCCCACATCAATTTAGAAGCGTTGTCATGGTAACCTCTGATGGCTCTTGGCATTTTCTTCGAATTTCGAAATCATTTTTCTCATCCCTTGGCCTAATGGTGGGTTGCATGAATGATTCTTTCAGACAAAAGTTTTATGTAATTATTAGGGGAATATCGTCCATTTTGTACGGTTTTGATATTGTGCCTTTTAAGAGAGATATGATTAATGTTTCCCGAAAACCCCACTTTTTTCCACACCATTGGTCAATGGTTGGTGCTATCAAAAAACTTTTTAAACATAAATTTTTGGCACTTATCCAACACATAATATGAACTTTGAAGGGATTCGATATTTCACATATTAAGAGAGTTATGGTAATATTTCACTTTTTCCAAAAAAGTCCCTCATTTTCATCCCCTTCGACCGATTTTATTCATTAACGAACTCGACCGAGATTTTATAGGGATACGTATAATGTGAAAAATTCAAAGTGATTGGTACAAAATTACGTCAGTTATCGTGTCAACAAGAAACTGATATATATATATACATACTGTTACGTGCCACCCCCTAGTGGCACTTTTGTTAACTGGATTACGGTGGGGGTACAAAGCACAACACCAATTACTGCTTAAATAAATAATTAACTTTATTGTGGCCAGAAAATTACACTAATCAGCAAATACAAGCAATTAGGAGCCTTCTCCAGTTTCCTCAAGTCTCTTCCTTATGCGCCCTTGGCCCCTTTCACATGCAACAGACCACAGAAGTTAATCCGTCCTAATGAGTCCGGTGGCCTTGGCAGAAGCTACCTGCCCCTCTTCCTCAGGTACAACAAATACAGTTACTTACGAGCACTTGATGTTCGCTGTTCACAAGCTGGGAGAAACAATGTCACAGGATTTCGTAACTCGCACAGCACTTCGTCACCACACTTCTGTCGCACAAGATAATCGCTCGCACTAGCTCGTAAAACACAACGACAACTGCTTCACGGGTCACTCTTATATAGCAGGCCGGTGACTCAATAAATGGTTCTAGATCCATCCAGAGTCCACGGCTTCTCGAGGTTTCCACCGCTGGTCTAGTCACGAATCTTCTGGACTATCCCTTTGTCTGTAGTAGCCCTGTTGCATAAGGCGCGCGCAATACAGGAGGCAAGCCACAGCCCAGCCCCTGGGGCAGTTGTGACTCAAGCGGCGAGCGATGACACAAACTCACAGCCGTAACACCACCCCCTTCCTAAAAAGGCTGATCGTCCCGATCAATCATTGGTCCGTCTGTGTCCCTCCGTAGGCTGCCAGGCGATCTCGATGCACGATCTTCATCTTCGCCCTCGGGCTCCGCTGGATCCTGTAGACGACATCGTTGATCCGTTTCACGACTCGGTACGGGCCCTCCCAGGACTTCTGCAGTTTGGGTGACAGGCCTTTCTTCCGTAATGGGTTGAAGAGCCAGACCAGGTCGTCCTCGTGGAATCCGCCGGCATCCGTCTGCTGGTCGTATCGGGTCTTCATTCTGTCGGTCTCGATCCGCAGTTTCCTCCTCGCGAACGCGTGCACGTCCTCCAGTTGGTCGACCAGTTCTTGACAATACTGGCTTACCGGGATCGGATCATTCCCAGGTCGGCCAAAGGCAAGATCGACAGGTAGACGGAGCTCCCTCCCAAACATGGCCCGGGCTGGTGTGCACCCGGTGGATTCATGCACGGCGGCGCGGTAGGCCAGGAGAAATAGTGGAAGATGTTTGTCCCAATCCCTCTGGTGCTCGCTGACGACTATTCGAAGATGATTCTCGATGGTGCGATTGAATCGCTCTACCATCCCGTCGGACTGAGGGTGTAGTGGCGTTGTCCTTGTCTTCCGGATTCCCAGCAGCTGGCATAGGTTCTGGAACACCTGCGACTCGAAGTTCCTCCCTTGGTCGGAGTGCAGCTCCAGGGGTACTCCGTACCGGCTGACGAATTCCTTCACCAGGGTCTCTGCAATCGTCGCGGCTTCTTGGTTAGGGAGCGCATACGCCTCCGGCCATTTGGTAAAGTAGTCGCTGACGACTAATATGTAGCGGTTCCCTGCCTCGCTTAACGGGAATGGTCCAGCAACATCGATGGCCACTCTCTCCATGGGGCCGCCCACGTTGTAGGTCTTCAGTGGACCCCGTCGTCTTCGTCCTGGGCCCTTCCTGGCTGCGCAATCGTGGCACCTCGCGCAGTGTTTCTCCACGTCTGTTCGGCATCCGATCCAGTAGAACCGCTCTCTCAGCTTCTCCAGGGTCTTCTTTATCCCTAGGTGTCCACCAGATGATCCTCCATGAACTTCCTTCAGGACTTCCTCCGTCATAGCCTTTGGAACGACGACTTGTTCCCGAGATATCTTTCCGTCGGTGCTCTCCCAGGTACGGCAGATGAGGCCATCCCTTACAATCAGCGAGTCCCACTGTGCCCAGTAGGACTTAAACTTTGGGCTGCAGTCACTCACAATGTTCCACCCGGGTCTGGGGACACAGGCCCTCTTCCATTCGGCTATCAGTCCCAGGTCATCATCTTCCGCTTGCGCCCGCGTGAAAGATTCGCGGCTCCAGCTCCCTTGAAGTTCCACGGTAGTCCTTCGGCACTGTATCCCGGTGTTCCCCTCCCTTCGGGCACAGAAGGTGCAGTTTTCTGGGCACGGTCTTCGTGACAGGGCGTCGGCGTTAGAATGCAGTTGGCCTTTCCTGTGCTGAATCTCAAAGTTATACTGTTGAAGCCTCTCTAACCACCGCGCGAGTTGACCCTCGGGCTGCTTGAAGTTCAGGAGCCACCGCAGGGATGCATGGTCGGTCCTGATGAGAAATTCTTGCCCGTACAGGTACTTGTGGAAGTGTTCAATGGTCTTCACGATGGCGAGCAGCTCCTTCCTGGTGACGCAGTAGTTCCTTTCTGGCTTTGACAAGGCCTTGCTGAAGTAGGCCACTACTCTCTCCTCGCCGTCCACTACCTGCGACAGGATTCCCCCTATGCCAAAGTCGCTGGCATCGGTATCGACGATGAACCTTGTTCCAGGTCTGGGGTAGGCCAGAATAGGCGCGGTGCACAGAGCCTGCTTGAGTTGCTCGAAGGCATTGTGGCATTCTGCTGTCCACGTGAAGAGTTGGTCCTTCTCAGTCAGTCGATGTAAAGGTTTGGCGATGTCGGCGAATCCTCTCACGAAGCGACGATAATAAGTGCAGAGTCCCAGGAAGCTTCGTAGTTGCGACTTGTCCTTCGGAACTGGCCACTCCCTCACAGCTGCGGTCTTCTCTGGGTCGGTGCGCACCCCTTCCTCGGAGACGATATGCCCAAGGTACTGGACCTGCTTCTGGAAGAGCTGACACTTCTTGGGGCTCAACTTCAGCTGGGCAGCCCGTAGCTTCAACAAGATCTCCTTCAGGTTGCTGTAGTGCTCCTCGAAGCTCCTCCCCAGAACGATGACGTCGTCTAGGTATACCAGGCAGGTCTTCCAGTGTAGTCCCCTCAAAATGGACTCCATTAGCCTTTCGAAGGTTGCAGGGGCGTTGCACAGACCGAATGGCATGACGGTGAACTGCCAGAGCCCGCTGCCCACAGAGAACGCCGTTTTCTCGCGGTCCTTAGGGTGGACCTCCACCTGCCAGTAGCCACTCTTCAAATCCAAGGTGGAGAACCATCTCGACCCTGATATGGTGTCCAGCGTGTCGTCGATCCGGGGTAGAGGGTAGCTGTCCTTCTTCGTGACATCGTTCACCCGCCTGTAGTCCACGCAGAACCTGGTGGAACCGTCCTTCTTCTTCACAAGCACGACCGGAGAACTCCAAGGACTATGTGATGGCTCGATCACCCCTTGATCCTTCATCTCTTCAACCATCCGGTCGACTTCGGCTTGCTTGGCGAGCGGGACACGTCGGAATGGGGCCCTAATCGGTGCGCTGTCCCCAACGTCGATTCTGTGCTGGACCAAGCTTGTCCTGCCGAAGTCTTTGCTTCCCACGGAGAAGACGTCCTGGAATTCGCGTAGCAGGTCCTGGAGTTGGCGTGATTGTTCCTCGTCTAAATGGTCCTGGGATCCTTGGTACAGCTTATGTAGTTCTTCTGGCAGTGTGCGTCTTCTTCGGTTGTCCGTCTGCAGGTGTCCGTCCGTCGTGTCGGTGATGCGGGCAATCCAGGTAACGGGCTCGCAGACTCCTAGGTTGGTGTCCCGGTGAACCGTAATGTCGTAGTCGTTCAGGTTGGACAGGCGGACGTACGGCCGAGGCGTCGTGTTGATGAGGGTCTTGGCAACTAGCAATCCTTTTGTCTGGATGTCCTCATATTTTGGCTCGATGACAGCCGCCACTCCCTCAGCAGTTCCGTCGACAATTACGGCGGCGCTGACCTCCGTCCTGGCAGGAACGATGACGTCTTCTCTCAGCCTTACTCGTCGTGCGGTGACTGCCTCGTGTGCTGGTTGCAAAGCAAGTTCCTCACCTCCGAAGTGCAGAGTGTTGGTACTCAGGTCCAAGATGATGTTGTTCTGGTCCAGGAAGTCCAGTCCGATGATCACTTCGTTTGATACGTCAGCCACAAGCACTGGATGCTTTATCACCCGTCGACCAATGACGAACTCCAGTGATGCTTCGCCATGTACCGGTGCGGTCTCTCCGGTCGCGGTTATTAGCTGGAGGTTCCTTTGTGTGGGTTGCACTCTCCACTTCGGGATCACAGTGGGATTGACGATGGTCCTCGATGCTCCCGTGTCGATCAGCATGGGCCAGCTCACTCCGTTGATGACTCCGTCGACCATCAGGCTGCTATTGTCCCTCCGTAACTTCGTCACACGCACTTCGACTGCCGGGGCTTGACGACTGTCACAAGCCAACCTTTGCCCCCCAAGGCTGGCTAATACTCGTTTCCCTGGGCGGCGCGGTCTTCAGACGACTGATTTCCCGTCGGATACCCTCGGCGGCGGCGATCACCGCAGTCCTTGCTCAGGTGGCCTTTCTTACCGCAGGCCCAGCAGGTCGGTAGTCCTCTACCAGGCCGCCTCTCCGGTTGTCTTCCGGCTGTATCGTTGCTGGTAGTGGCGCGACTGTCGAAGAAACGGCTTAGCGCCTCCATCAATTCGTCGGCCAGGGGCTTGGTCTCGTTGGTTTTTACTGGTTCGTCGACGTCCACTTGACGCACCCGCGCGTGCATTCTAGATGCCTGTTTTGCCGTCTCGAACTCAAGTGCGTGGCTCAGCGCATCTGCCAGGGTCTTATTGCGCGCGAGTCGCAGCGCCTGTTGAGTGTCCGAGTCCCGTAGCCCGTCGGTGAAGGTCTGCGTCGCAATCTGTTCCAGAAAGTCGGCCGGCGCTGTTGGATAGGCGAGCCTTACGAGGCGTGCGATGTCCATCTCGAACTCCTGCAGGGTTTCCGCGTTCTTCTGTACCCGGGTCCAGAGCTGCATCTGGTAGGCCTGCTGAAGATGGCTATCTCCATATCGGGACTCCATATGGGCGATCAGTGAAGCGTAGTCCTGGGATCCAGTCGGGATGGCCTGAAGGACGTTAAGGGCGTCGCCTCTCAGCGCTACAATGAGAGCTGTAGCCTTTTCTGCGTTGTTCCAGTTATTTATGGAACAGGCTGCCTCGAACTGACGTAAGTAGGTGCTCCACGGGACCTTTCCGTCGAAGGTTGGGGGCGTCACTCTGCTATGTCCCGTTCCTGATATTCCCGGTGTAACGGTGGGCGGGCGTTGGCGCAGCTCGGCAACTTCCTCTCGTAGAGCGTTGAATTCCTCTTCCACCCCCGTCAGTGGGCGTTGGCGCAGCTCGGCAACTTCCTTTTGTAAGGCGTTGAATTTCTCCTCCACCCCCATCAGCGGGCGTTGGCGCAGCTCGGCAACTTCCACTTGTAAGGCGTCGAACTTCTTTTCCACTGCTGCGACTTCCTCACGTAGGCCCTGTTCTAATTTCCTTTGGCTCTCCTCTAATTTCATCAGCCGGCACTCTTCCAGATTTTTCTGGCCATCCAGAAATTTGGCGGTTAGGTCCTCTGCTAACTTATTCTGGCTGTCCTTCAGGTCCTCTGCTAACTTCTTCTGGCCATCCTCCATCTTCTTCTGGCCGTCCTCCATCTTCTTCAGGTCCTCCGCTAACTTATTTTGACCGTCTTCCATCTTCTTCTGGCCGTCTTCTAATTTGGCAGTTAGGTCCTTGGTTAAATTCTTCTGGCCGTCTTCTAATTTGGTTTCCATGCCATTTAACTTTTCTAGCAATGCTGCCAATTTCTCCTCCATTTTAGTTGTTTGTCTTGTAAAGGGCATGCACTCACAGGAAAATTAGAGAAAATGACCTGCTCGGGTTTTGAAACCAGGACCGTCAGGTGTTGTGCTTGAGTTCGTAATCCGGCTTCTGACACCAGTTGTTACGTGCCACCCCCTAGTGGCACTTTTGTTAACTGGATTACGGTGGGGGTACAAAGCACAACACCAATTACTGCTTAAATAAATAATTAACTTTATTGTGGCCAGAAAATTACACTAATCAGCAAATACAAGCAATTAGGAGCCTTCTCCAGTTTCCTCAAGTCTCTTCCTTATGCGCCCTTGGCCCCTTTCACATGCAACAGACCACAGAAGTTAATCCGTCCTAATGAGTCCGGTGGCCTTGGCAGAAGCTACCTGCCCCTCTTCCTCAGGTACAACAAATACAGTTACTTACGAGCACTTGATGTTCGCTGTTCACAAGCTGGGAGAAACAATGTCACAGGATTTCGTAACTCGCACAGCACTTCGTCACCACACTTCTGTCGCACAAGATAATCGCTCGCACTAGCTCGTAAAACACAACGACAACTGCTTCACGGGTCACTCTTATATAGCAGGCCGGTGACTCAATAAATGGTTCTAGATCCATCCAGAGTCCACGGCTTCTCGAGGTTTCCACCGCTGGTCTAGTCACGAATCTTCTGGACTATCCCTTTGTCTGTAGTAGCCCTGTTGCATAAGGCGCGCGCAATACAGGAGGCAAGCCACAGCCCAGCCCCTGGGGCAGTTGTGACTCAAGCGGCGAGCGATGACACAAACTCACAGCCGTAACAATACATACATATTGGCCTGTTTGTCATCTATTGTTGAATGCAGTACATTTGCATTTGTCTGTGGGCACAGGCTAGAGTAAAATGTGGCTTTTCACCGATGTCTCAGTCTCACTCATGGATGTGATTATATGGAAGCTACTGAGGTATGGGTGGTGCTTAGTAATGACATTCGGGGCACAGTCAATGGTTGTGGATGCTGTGAAAGGTTCTACTCATAGGGTTAGTACTGCTGTACTGACTCAGTGAGGAAAGCAATGGCAAACTACCTCACTCCTCATCTTGCCTAGTACGCCTCAATAAGGTGCTGCCTTGGGTTTTTGTGGGTATCTACCCACATAACCTAATGGTGGTACTTATTGAGAATCTAACCAGCCTTCGGGCTGACTACCTAACAGACAGACAGACACATACATATATACATAAATTATATAAAAACTTTTGAACTGACGGTGGTTTTGGGGTCTGGGGGATGTGAAACGCGAAGATATGTGGAAATTTTCCGGAAGTCGAAACATGGTACCCATTGCAATAGTTAGCTTTTTGAGGAAATCTACCTAATTAACTATTTTCTGAAACGAAATGGAGTAAAACAATCTAATGTATGATAATTATTTGGATATTAAAATAAAACACTCAAGATATGTACTACAACTAAACTGCTTAGCTTAGATTGCTTATATAATCTTGCACTCCTTGCAAATGATATAGAAGTTGCTAAATTTCTACTAGAAGAATATATATAGTATTGCAAGCAATGTTGGATTACAATTTTCTTTCATATGCAAAAACCTTCAAAGTTCCAGCACCAGCTGTTAATCAATAACAAACAAATAACAAGAAGTTCCGTGACGAACTAAAGAGCCTACTGTCCTTAAAATTTAAGATCCATGCCAATGATTAATCTATATAGAACTATCTAGAATAATGACGAAATTAAGTTGGTAATATCGATATTTCTAATTAGTTCGAAATATACCTGGTATAATGTAGCGTAATAGAGCACTACAGTTGGCAGCCCTGGTGACTGAATATATTCTTAGTTCCATCTCGTAAGGAACAGAATACAAAATTTGGTTGAAGTCCAATGGATAGCATAGACGTTACATGCAGTTAAACATTGGATCTAACAGCGCGCGTAACATCATGTTGGCATCAATGACATACATGTATTGGTCAGAAATAATCTGAAATAATCTGATCTATTGTTGAGTCAATTTTGAATGAAATCCATTAGTTAGTACAGAAGTTACATGCATTTTAAAATTGGGCCAATCAGCAAGCTTATAATCATGTTGGCAGCATTGGCGTAGGCCTATATTAGTTACTCCAAATTAATCTAGAATGCCAGGTACAATACGTGTGCAAAGTTTAGAGCTATTGGCTTGCATACTTTCTGATATATTCATATTAGGGTAACAAAAATTGAGACAGTATTATTAACAGTTGGCAGCCCTGGTTATTCTTAAGAATCGGCATAGTCATATCTGTTATGGTACACATAGCACACACGAAATTTTGTTGAAATCCAAATGATAGTATAGAAGTTACATGTATTTAAAGTTGGACCTCTCAGCAGGCTTAGAATCATGTTGGTAGCACTGACGTATATAAGCTACTCCAAATTAATATAGAATGTCAGGTTCTATACGTGTGCATAGTTTAAAGCTGTCGGCTTGCTTAGTTTCTGATATATGGGTATTGGGATTTAAAAAATTGAGAGCATTTATTAACAGTTGGCAGCCCTGGGGGATCTTAAGAATACGCTCAGTCATATCTGCTTATGTACACAAAGCACATACGAAATTTGGTTGAAATCCAATTGATAGTGTAGAAGTTATATGCATTTAAAATTTGGATTTATCAGCAGGCTTATAATAATTTTGGCAACACTGCCATATATGGCCTCCTGGAAATTGAACTGCAATATTATTATCTATACGTGTGCCAATTTTGAAATAGCTCCCTTTCATACCTTCCAAGATATCCAACAGGGAGCTCAAATCTCAATTGCGACTTTTCAGCAGCTGGTAGCACTGACATCATTTTCAAATATGGCCGTGAGATATTCAGGTATAGATCTTTACCCCTACCAAATTTTGTTTCGATTGCTGCAGCGGTTTAGGAGTTGATAGGGGGGGGGGCGCACACACAGACAGACAGACAGAAGGACAGACAGACAGACAGACAGACAGACACGCAGTTGCCCGATCTCATAAGTCTACTTTTTCCTCATTTTTGCAAAATGTGAAAAGTAGGCTAAAAATAGTAAATAAATATAAATATATTGGTGAAATTCTCACTCGGAACTCCAATGAAAAATTGTCAATAGAAAGTAGAACATTAAGAAAATCTCAACTAATTACTTGATCAACATACAAGAAGAAATCTCTTTCGATAAATACTTAATGTCAACATTTCTGTTCCGTCGTTAAACCTGGAGCGACTTACGCTTGTGAAACACTATTAAATTAAACACCAAATTAACGACAGATCAACTGCAGAAGGTTGACGGAAGGATAATCAGAACAATCATTAATTAAAACAAGATGTTCAGTAAAGAATATATAGCCTACTTTCCCCTAAAGTGTGGGTATTATTATAACTCTTTGTCCTTTTTAAGGAGTATAATTCAATGTTGGTTCTAGTAGCTTCTTGAAATACAACGTGTGATACGGATATTAAACATGAATATGAGGTGCCCTTTGCTAGTGCAACCTCTGTACAAAATTTCATTCAATTCGGTTTCACCGTGATTGAATTGATATGGTGAATCGACTTGCACACATACATGAGCACTATCTGCAAACTATTGGGCAGATGACCTTGTAGTTCAGTCAAAAGATGCTTCCCACAAAAGGGTATGTTGTTGCAAAATTTGGTAGAGATCAAATGTCTAGGTTTCCTTCAAGATGGCGGCGATATAAAACATGACACTGAGTTGCCTTTGGCGAGAGCTATCTCTGTACCAAATTTCGTTCAATTCGGTTTCACCGTGTTTGAATACATAGGGGGAATCGATTTGCACACATACATGGCCACCATCCGCAAATAATTGGGCGTATGACCTTGTAGTTTGGTCAAAAGGTTTTTTCATAGGTAAAGGTATAATGTTGCAAAAATTGGTAGAGATCAGATGATTAGGTTGGTCGCAAATTGATTTAAGCTTTTAACATTTGGGTGGCCGCCATTACGTTTTCGTCAAGATGGCGGCAATATAAAATATGACACTGAGGTGCCCTTTGCTAGTGCAACCTCTGTACCAAATTGCGTTCAATTCGGTTTCACCGTGTTCGAATTGATAGGGGGGGGGGGACAGACATTCAGAGTACACACACTCACAGACATACAGACAGACACACAATTTTTCGCCGTGTGTTGATCTCATAAGTCTACTTTAATTTTTTGACAAAATCGAAAGTAGGCTAAAAACGCCAATTGGATGGACAATGGAGATTGTTGCGTAATGCAGACATCTACCGGGGGAGTGATTCAATAATAGACTTACCTACTTACTCTCCGTCTCCACAAACCGCAGTCGGTTCTTGGCCTCGTCGAGTAGCCTCCTCCACCTCGTTCTGTCCTTGACATCTTCCTCTCGCGCTCCTAGTAGCTAGATGTCCTTGGTTACCTGGTCTCTCCATCTCATTTTCTGTCTGCCTATAGGTCTTCGCCCGTCTGACTCTTTCTCACACACTTCTAGATCCCTCTTCTCTTCTATACACGTGACCATCCCATCTCAGCCTTCTTGTCTTAGCTTCCGCAACAACATCGGGTTCTTTATACAACTCCTTTAGTTCCTTGTTCTTTCTCCTTCGCCACTCACCTGCTTCTCAAATTGATCCGAAAATATTTCTGTGTATTTTATTGTCAAAAACCTTTATCTTTCTCTCTGTGCATTTGCTTAATCTCCATATCTCTGCACCATATACTGTAGTAATACTGGACTAATTATAGCTTTATAAATTCCTCTTTCGGGCCCTCTTGATAACAATTTGGATGTGAGTAGTTTGTTAAATGAATATGATGCTCTGGATGCAGCTTAAATCCTCGCTTCTATCTCTTGTTCTTCTTCGTTTCTATTGTTTATTTGTGTATCCAGGTATTTGAACTCGATTAGTTCTTCAAACACATGGCTATCTATATGTAAAGTTACATGTCCTCTTCTCTTGTAATTTTTCTCTACCTTTATGATTTTTAGCCTACTTTCGATTTTTGCAAAAAATGAAAGTAGACTTATGAGATCCACACAGGGCGAAAAAAGTGTGTCTGTCTGTGTGTGTGTATGTGTGTGTGTGAGTCTGTGTGTGTGTGTGTCTGTGTGTCTGTGTGTGTGTGAGTGTGTGTACTCTGAATGTCTGTCCCCCCCTATCAATTCGAACACGGTGAATGCGAATTGAACGAAATTTGGTACAAAGGTAGCACTAGCAAAGGACACCTCAGTGTCATGTTTTATATCGCCGCCATCTTAACGGAAACGTAATGGCGGCCACACAAATGTTCAAAGCTTAAATCAAATTACGACTAACCTAATCATCCGATCTCTACCAAATTTTGCAACGACATACCTTCATGGGGGGAGCA
Source organism: Meconema thalassinum (assembly GCA_946902985.2). NCBI lineage: Eukaryota > Metazoa > Arthropoda > Insecta > Orthoptera > Tettigoniidae > Meconema > Meconema thalassinum. Next base: position 101,913,064 of record OX336397.1, on the reverse strand, counting down.
TCCTTTGACCAAACCAATAGGTCATCAGCGTAATAGTTTGCGGATGGCGGCCATCTTTGTGTGAAAATCGATTCCCCCTATTAATTCGAACACGGTGCAACCGAATGGAACGAAATTTGGTACAGAGGTAGTACTAACAAAATGCACCTCAGTGTCATGTTTTATATCGCCGCCATCTTGACGGAAACGTAATGGCGGCCACACAAATGTTCAAAGCTTAAATCAAATTACGATTAACCTAATCATCCGATCTCTACCAAATTTTGCAACAACATACCTTTATGGGGGGAGCACCCTTTGACCAAACCAATAGGTCATCAGCGGAATTGTTTGCGGATGGCGGCCATCTTTGTGTGAAAATCGATTCCCCCTATTAATTCGAACACGGTGTAACCGAATGGACCGAAATTTGGTACAGAGGTAGTACTAACAAAAGGAACCTCAGTGTCATGTTTTATATCGCCGCCATCTTGACGGAAACGTAAAGGCGGCCACACAAATGTTCAAAGCTTAAATCAAATTACGATTAACCTAATCATCCGATCTCTACCAAATTTTGCAACTACATACCTTTATGGAGGGAGCATCCTTTGACCAATCTAATAGGTCATTCACCTAATAGTTTGCGGATGGAGGCCATCTTTATGTCAAAATTGATTCCCCCTATTAATTCGAACACGGTGGAACCGAATGGAACGAAATTTGGTACAGAGGTAGTACTTGCAAAGGGCACCTCAGTGTCATGTTTTATATCGCCGCCATCTTGACTGAAACGTAATGGCGGCCACACGAATGTTCAAAGCTTAAATCAAATTACGATTAACCTAATCATCCGATCTCTACCAAATTTTGCAACTACATACCTTTATTGAGGGAGCATCCTTTGACCAATCTAATAGGTCATTCGCCTAATAGTTTGCGGATGGCGGCCATCTTTGTGTCAGAATCGATTCCCCCTATTAATTCAAACTCGCTGAAACCAAATGGAACGAAATTTGGTATAGAGGTATCACTAGCAAAGGGCACCTCAGTGTCATGTTTTATATCACCGCTATCTTGATGGAAACGTAATCGCGGCCACCCAAATGTTAAAAGCTAAAATGTAATTACGACCAACCTAATAATCTAGTCTCTACCTAATTTTGCAACACCATATCTTTATGTGGGAAACATATTCTGACCAAACTGCAAGAACATCAGCCCAATAGTTTGCAGATGGTGGCCTAGTATGTGTGCAAATCGATTCCCCCTATCAATTCAAACACGGTGAAACCGAATTGAACGAAATTTGGTACAGAGGTAGCACTAGCAAAAGGCACCTCATATTCATGTTTAATATCCCTATAGCACGTTGTATTTCAACAAGCTCCTACAACCAACATTCAATCATACTCCTTGAAAAGGACAAAGAGTTATAACAATAACCATGCATTTAGGAGAAAGTAGGCTATATGTTCTTTACTGAACATCTTGTTTTTTTCCATCATCCATTTCTAGTCCAACTTGCCCTGCTTTTTGAAGAACTATTTTGCCAGTCTTCAATAATAGACAGGATGAGAAAACGGATAATTGTACTTTTCTGTCATTTATCAAGATTATAATTATGACAATAGACTATTAAAACGAAATTTTAAATACTGTACTTTTCGAAAAATATAACAAAAAATAATTTGTTCAAAGAAGTTCAAAATGATTTAGATTAGTTGTACTTTACGATGCAACAAATTACAAAATAGAGAAGAGAAAAGGATTTTGAAGAACAAACATAATTATAAGACTTACACTAAAAATGTATCAACGAAAACAATATGTCATATCGCATGAAGAAAGGTCAGCCAGAATGAAGAGATAGAAGATGATGATAGCTGAATTCCCTGTCAATCCGTACATGTATTTGGTTTGATTTCAGTGCTCGAATGTGGGCGTAAACTAAGTGAATAAGTAAATCACTCAAGTACAGGGTGACACATAGGAAACGGACTCCAATTTGTGCTCATCTTGCATGATAAAAGTAAAAAACGCGAATGTTGTGGTGACTAGGGCCAAAGCAAAGCTAGTTGAGAAGGCCGCGTGTGAAAGCATCACAACTTGTGAACATGACTGTGTTTATCAGGAGCTTAAAATGAATTAGCGTCTAACGATGAAATAATCAGGTTACTGAAGGAGGATGTAAGAAGACTTGTTGAAGAGAATAAACGTATAAGTATAGACCAGGGCGAAGGAAGTGTAAAGTGGACTCCTGTTGTGAAACGTGGTACTGGACCAATTAGGCCAAATTTTAGGCCTAAGATCGTGGACAATAGTGTATGTGTGCCTCTTAGGAACTCTTTCGGGGAACTCCAAGAAGTAAGGGACGATAACACATCAGTGAAAAAAGTGTGCCTAAGCCGACTAAACAACAGAAGAAAGTAGGCAGCGTTTTCATTTATTCGGACAGTCACGGACCACTAGAGAATCACTGGATGGATTTTAATGCGGTTTTCACTATTCTGTAAATCATATATCGAGGAAGGTTTCTGTATAAAATTGTTTATCACACATCAAAAAAAGTTTTGCATCACCTCGGTTCCCAGATCTCCGGCATATAGACGTTGACTGTGTATATTGTATCCAAGATACAGTCCCTTTGACTGTTCATAGATGTCACTAAAACTGCTCAAAGATGTAAACAACCATGCATGAGCAGGGCCTATTAGACGGAGGGGCTACGACAGCCGATCAGTTCCAGTCATTCCACCAGGACGAAGGTACGCTGCTCATGTTGTCTGTAGTTCTACCATGCCTAGAAGGTCAATACCGCAGTTCGATCGCGTCCGCATTGTTACTTTGTGTCAAGAAGGGCTCTCAACAAGGGAAGTTTCCAGGCGTCTCAGAGTGAACCAAAGCGATGTTGTTCGGACATGGAGGAGGTACAGAGATACAGGAACTGTCGATGACAGGCCTCGCTCAGGCCGCCCAAGGGCTACTACTGTAGTGGATGACCGCTACTTACGGATTGCCGCTCGGAGGAACCCTGACAGCAATGCCACCATGTTGAATAATGCGTTTCGTTCAGCCACAGGACGTCGTGTTTCAACTCAAACTGTGCGCAATAGGCTGCATGATGCGCAACTTCACTCCCGACGTCCATGGCGAGGTCCAGCTTTGCAACCCCGACACCATGCAGCGCGGTACAGATGGGCCCAACAACATGCTGAATGGACCCCGCTGAATTGGCATCACGTTCTCTTCACCGATGAGTGTCGCATATGCCTTCAACCAGACAATCGTCGGAGACGTGTTTGGAGGCACCCTGGTCAGGCTGAACGTCTTAGACACACTGTCCAGCGAGTGCAGCAAGGTGGTGGTTCCCTGATGTTTTGGGGTGGCATTATGTGGGGCCGACGTACGCCACTGGTGGTCATGGAAGGCTCCGAAACGGCTTTACGATACCTGAATGACATCCTCCGACCCATAGTGCAACCATATCGGCAGAATATTGGAGAGGCATTTGTCTTCATGGACGACAATTCTCGACCTCATCGTGCATATCTTGTGAATGCGTTCCTTCAAGATAACGACATCGCTCGACTACAGTGGCCAGCATGTTCGCCAGACATGAACCCTATCGAACATGCCTGGGATATGTTGAAAAGGGCTGTTTATGGACGTCTTGACCCACCAACCACTCTGAGAGATTTACGCCGAATTGTCGTTGAGGAGTGGGACAATTTGGACCAACAGTGTCTTGATGAACTTGTGGATAGTATGCCACGGCGAATACAGGCATGCATCAATGCAAGAGGACGTGCTACTGGGTATTAGAGGTAGTGGTGTGTACTGCAATCTGGACCACAAATGCTGAAAGTCTAGCTGTATGATGGTACAACATGCAATGTGTGGGTCTCATGAGCAATAAAACGAGCTGAAATGTTGTTTGTGTTGATCTCTATTCCCTTTGTATTTAACGGTTCCGGAACTCTTGGAACCGAGGTGATGCAAAACTTTTTTTGATGTGTGTATAATCAAAGGAAGCCAAGCAGTAACGATTTCCGTAAAAACGTTGAAAGAAAACCTGGCGTCCTTGCGCTTTTTAAGCTTACGTTGGACAAACCGTTAAAAATATCAATATACTATGAGTGTAATGATATTTTTAACGGTCCACGAGAGCAATCTCTATCTTGATACATCGCCCGCTATAAGCGCTTTTACGTTTTCATTTCTTCCAACGATCTGAGGCGACAGTTTACGAACTACCTAGGGGTGAGTCTATCACCCCAGTTACAGCCTAGCTGGCGGATGAACCTATTACCCCAGATACAGCCAGCAGCGAACTGTCGAGTTGTGTTGAGTTAAGACTTCAGAGAAGAGTGGTTGTGTTTGGAGTTTCCCAGGAAGTGCAACTCGGCTTTTCTTCATTTCGCATGTGAACTTTTCATTCCGCAAAATACACAGTCAAGTTAAGATTGGATGGAAGGGAGGTTTGTGTTTCATTCACGTCACCATTCTTAAATTACGTCTGACAAGAATTCGTTGCACAGGCATCTCCATGATGATATAATGAATAGTCCAGTCAGTGATTTTAACCCATAATGCCGAGACGTAAAACGGATATAGGTTGTAGTTCATTGACATCGAAAAAAAAAGCACTTAAGACGTAATGCATTCATAACTGTTTCCGGGCGAAGCCGGGGAGGGTTTCTAGTTATTTATAAAATATGAGTAAGAAAGAGAAGACCTTACATCAACTTAGGTACAATTACAAATTTGGAGCAAAGTCAAACACTATTGAAAGCCATAACCTTTTTTTAGTATTCATCCTCCAATAACTTCCGATATCTTCCTTCGAATACCAACCCTAATTAAAATCAAATGTATTAGTAAAGACACCACAATAACACAGGTTATCAGATATATTATGTGTAAAGACACACACACTATTCTACGTGGATTTAGAGGACGGTATTATACACCTCTCAATAAAACACTGATGACAGTGAATTGAATACTTACCGATGAGGCATTGTCCCAAGAAGTCATCACACGTGATTCATTGAGAACCCTGAAACATACAATGAAAAAGATGCCACATTAAATATAATACAGTTGAGATCATCCTTTACAATTGGCATACATCATCACAGGTTAGGTCATTGCCGGCCATGACACAAACTACACCATTGACATTGACAGAACAGAACTTATCAAACACATTGTGAAGCAACTATTCAGGTTATATTTGTGTTAGCGGAATATCTATTCTAATTTGATAAACATATTTGTCGAATGAATTTTGCAAACGTGACTTAATGCATTTCAGCTCCGTGATCAGTTTAGTGCGTCATAAAGCCATCCAGAATGAATATTTCATATAATATTGTATTTTAAAAAGGATCTGTAACTTTAAAACCACCTAAACCTGTACAAATGTACTGTAACACGCGGAAATCTTGAAGTGCTGCCAACATTAAGGGGGCACCTACAACTTTAATGATACAACAATCATGTATATTTCACATTTTTTATTCCTCAGCAACAGAAAGTACTAAAGAATTGTAATTAGATCTGCCGACCACACTATGCTTTGCCAATATGTTTGTGTATTTACAAGCAGGGACCCGGAACAGAACTGAAATGCGTTACGTACCGCTGTGTTCCACGTTACGTTACGTATACCATACCGCGGCCCCGAGCTGGCTTGCGGTATCGTTCCGTAACTGTAACTTGGAACTCGGTAAAAGCATGTGGAACGTTTCAGCCCTGGAACGGTACAGTCGGAACTCGACTCCCAACTGTACCGAGCATCAAGGTACGTGTTAGCGGAACGTTACGTATGGAACGGTACATGACTGGAATGATTCCTCAGCGTTACCAGTTGGAAAGTTACTCTGCGTACCGTTCTTGGTTATCGAAATAGAGTAACGTTTCCACCAGTACCCGGTTACACTGTGTACCGTTCCAGGTATTACCAACCAGCCACTCGTTATCTATGCGTAACGTTCCAGGTTCTCATGTTCCAACGGAAAGTGGAACGGTACAGAGCCTGTAACAGTACAGCAGCATTTCCCAAAATGTATGTAGGCCTACAGACTATTACAGGACTGTTACCGGTACTACTATACACTAGCTATTAAAACCATTATGGCTATTACACCGAATTTTTACGTCGACTATTACGGCTATTACACAGTCTATTTAGTTACCACGGCAATTGTAACACTGCGTTTATTACACTGTTACGCGGGTTGTTACAAACTGTCACATAATAGCCTAATTACATAACAACTACATCAATTACATACCTGTTATCTTATCTAGGGGCATTTCTTTCATGATATCGAAATACTCTATCTAGCCTAAGGATGTTTTTCAGTATCTACTGTCCTACCTAGAACCCTGATAAAAAAAAGATCCCTTTTTTCTGCGTCAACAACTATCCCAGTTTGAACGATGCCATATGCAATTCCAGGCAAATTATTTATTCAAACATAGGATAATTACTTCTTGAAATATCAATAAAAATAAAAATACTGATTTCAGTCTGAGTGCGTGCCGCATCAGACAGGGCAAGGCACCTTGCTCGTTTCGATCGCGGTCATACTGTAGCCTACGTTAGAAATATGTTTCCTAAAAACAATATGATGGATCCCATTGATTCGAAATATTTATTGTTGCTCCATATAGAGGTTTGGAACATAGGCTATTGTTCATCGGTACATGTAGTTGAGGTTTTTATGGAATTTGTCTGATAGGCCAAAACTTTGTTATTGTGATGTCTGTAGTAATGTGTGTATTTGTAATGATGGCATGGCTTGGAAAGGAGTAGGCCGTGGCCTTGACTTAGGAACTATCCACGCATTTTCCTGGAGTAGAAGTGGGAAACCACGGAAAACCACTCTAAGATGGCTAAGATGGGAATCCAACTCACCTTCTCGCAGTGTTGCCATATAAGGCAGAGTGTAACCTACACACCAAACTTTAGCTCCTTTGTGACCAATAATAGTATTTCTTTTCTAAATTATACCTCTCGTTCTTGCTTTTCGTTTACTTGTTAGCCTATTTTCTTTTAGTAGTGATAGAAGCCATTTTTCAGTGATGCTTAATTCTAATAATGAAAGCTATTCAGTCGTGTTGACCGACTGAAAAGCTTCCTTTATTATTTACATTTATGAAAGATAGGCCTATGGCATCACATATCGTCCGTGTGTGTGTACGTATGTGTGTGTTTGCATGTGTCCGTCGCCCCGTTCCCCTCCCTAATAAAATCTAAACTGCTGGAGCGATTTCAACGAAACTCGGTAAGGTCAGAATACTATTTTGTCCAACCCCGACTGTGCTCTTCAAATTTTATTACATCTCACCAATCCAACATGGCAACTGCGTGAAATATTTCACCGGCATTCCATATCTCCGAAACTATTACAGAGATCACCCTGACGTTTTGTATGGTGGAAAAAATAGAAGTGTAACGATGGGACTCTCAAAAACCTCTTTACAAAACGAACATGGCGGCCAAGCGAAGTTGTTGTATTTAAATAGACTTTACTCGCATTTAAACCAACCGAGCACCGTCACACATGGTACAGCAAATGGTATACACTTTGTAATGCACTGACATCCTATTCAGCTCAATTGTTTACATAACTTCAAGATAGCGGCAGTGCGAAATTTTAAAATTAGTGTTTAATTTCTTGTGTCCTAATCATGCGATCGAAACCAACGTTTGAACAATGAACCTACGCAATTATCATCATCTAATAGTACACGGCTCAATGGCCTACAAATTATATAAAAATACAATATGGTGGCCATCCGAAATATTTAGACGATTCTCAATGTCAACTAATCTGTGACAGCAATCAATCTTAATTGTTTTTTTAACCACCACATGGCGCCAGTGTCAATTTTAAAATCTATATTTTGCCTATTTCTATTTATGAAAAAAAAATAGGCTTATGAGATCACCTTTTGTCGTGTGTGTGCGCCCGAGTGTGTGCCCCCACCTCCCACTAATAAAAACCATGTGGCTGGATAGACTTCAATTCAATTCGGTAGGTCATAGTACTATTCTGGCTGACCCCGACCGTACTATACAAATTTTATTACGTTTCAATAATCCAACATGGCGGCTGTGCCATATATTTCACTGGCATTCTATATCTCCGAATCTCAGAAGACTTCTGTTACTTAGGAAGCAAAATAACCAATGATGGATGGAGGAAAGAGGATATAAAAAGAAGGTTGGCTCAGGCAAGGAAGACATTTCTACAGAAAAGGAATATGTTGACATCGAGCGTGGCGCTCTATGGAAGTGGAAATTGGACTATTGGTGCAGAAGAAAGGAGGAGATTTGAAGCGTTTGAAATGTGGTGTTACAGGAGAATGATGAAGATCAGATGGGAAGAGAGGGTTACAAACGAAGAGGTATTAAGACGAGTGGGAGAGGAGAGATGTTTCTGGCGACTGCTAATGAAGAGAAGAGATAGGTTGGTAGGACACATACTAAGACACCCAGGAATGGCAAACTTAGTTATGGAAGGAAGGGTCGAGGACAAGAACTGTAGGGGTAGACCGAGATTAGAATATGTTAAACAGTTTGCCTCGAATGTAGGGTGTGGTAGCTATGTAGAGATGAAACGCTTAGCTCAGGACAGGGAGGCATGGAGAGCGGGATAAAACCAGTCAAAAGACTGAAGACTCAAACAACTACATCTGCCGATATGAATGAATTGATAAATATCAAAGACACAAGATAAATTTATAGCGTAACACTAAAAGTCCCTTGGTATTAAATGTTATATGGTGCACCATAAAGAAGGATGGAATATTGAACGCCTAAATCAACATACCGTAACATGATGTATGAAAATGTGATAAAATAATCATTTGCAACAAATTTCAAACACATATTAAAACTCTAACAAGAAGTTCCGTGACGAACTAAAGAGCCTACTTTTCCTAAAATTTAGATTCATGCCAATGATTAATCTGCAGTATATGAACCTATCTAGAATAATGACGAAATTAAGTTGGTAATATCGAAATGTCTATTTAGTTCGAAATATACCTGATATAATGTAGCCTAATAGAGCCCTGGTGACTGAATATTTTCTTAGTTCCATCTCTTAAGGTACAGAACACACAATTTGGTTGTAGTCCATTGGATAGCATGGACGTTACATGCAGTTAGACATTTGGATCTATCATCGCGCGTAAAATAATGTTCGCAACAATGTCATGCATGTGTTGGACAGAAATAATCTGATATATTATGATCTTCTGTTGTGCCAATTTTTGATTAAATCCATTTGTTAGTATAGACGTTACATGTATTTTAAAATTGGATTTATCAGCAGGCTTAGAGTCATGTTGGCAGCACTGACGTATATTAGTTTCTCCGAATTAATCTAGAATGTTAGGTACTATACGTGTGCAAATTTGAAAGCTGTTGGCTTACATACTTTCTGATATATTAATATAAGGGTAAAAAAATAGATACAGCATTTATTATCAGTTGGCAGCCCTGGTTGCTCTTTAAAATAAGCATAGTCATATCTGTTATGGTACACATAGGACATACGAAATTTGGTTGAAATCTAATTGATAGTATAGATGTTACATGTATTTAAAAATTGGTCCTATCAGCAGGCTTAGAATCATATTGGTAGCACTGACATACACAACGTATTCCAAATTAATCTAGAATGTCAGGTACTTTATGGGTGCATAGTTTAAAGCTGTCGGCTTGTATACTTTCTGATATATTGGTATTTGGATAAAAGAATAGAGAGAACATTTATTGACAGATGGCAGCCCTTGTTGCTCCTAAGAACACGCTCAATCATGTCTGTTTATGTACACATGTTACATACAAAATTTGGTTGCATTCCAATTGATAGTATAGAAGTTATATGCATTTAAATATTGGACCTATCAGCAGGCTTAGAATCATTTTGACAACACCACCATGCATGGCCTCCTGGAAATTGAACTGAAATGTTATTGTCTATATATCTGCCAATTTTGGAATAGCTCCCTTGCCTACCTTCCGAGATATCCGACATGGAGCTCAAATTTCAATTGCGGCTTTTCAGCAGTTGGTAGCACTGACATCATTTTCAAATATGGGCTAGAGATATTCAGGTATAGATCTTTACTCATACCAAATTTGGATTCGATTGCTGCAGCCGTTTAGGAGTTGATAGGGGGGCACACACACTGCTAGACAGACAGACAGAGAGACGGACAGAAATTTTCCCGGATCGATCTCATAAGTCTACTTTTTCCTAATTTTTGCAAAATGTGAAAAGTAGGCTAAAAATAATTAAATTATAATTATTATAGCCTGAGTATTACAAATCAAAAATAAGGCCCCCTTTTCCATGACCCTGTACTTTCACCAGCGTTTTCGCGTAATGGACTGCACGTAATAATAATTAATGATATTCACTTCAAGTTCATCAAGCGTTTTTGGATTAGTTTTTGAGCTAGTCACACGAAATTTACTGATCAAATCCAAAACCGTAACCCGCTTTGGACACTTTGAATTGGGAAACCGAGCCTAAAATATTCGTTTTACTACACGAAAAAGAAAAACCTATACCACCAAAAATGCTCTCTCTTTAGTACTAAATATTATCGCCTGTGTACTGTTGCACTCTTACAATAATCTATCTGCTTGCCACGGTGGGTGAGTGGTTATCATGTCGGACTGCCAACCCTCAAACTTGCAGGTTCGCTCCTGGCCGTGGTAAGTGTGGGTTTTTTTTTTTTTTTTTTTTTTTTGAAAGGCGACAAATATCACGATTCGCATGTCGTACGATGTTGGCTTTTTAATGAACCTATTTGAATTCAGTAGGCCGTGTTCATAATGGCAAAATTAATCTCGGGATTTTCTGCCAACACAAAGTTCCTCATTTCTCCACTAGAAATCGCTATAGTGTGGTCAACAGAGTGGTTATTTATTATTTATCGTATGGCTTTTAGTGCCGGGAGTGTCCGAGGACATGTTCGGCTCGCCTGAGTCTGTAGCTGCTTCCAGCGGACACCCTAAAGGGTGAGTTACAAGTTCCGTTCAATTTCAAGTAGTTCCAACTTTCGCCATCAGATATCAATGCTACCTAGTGGTGAACGTTGGAACTTTGATAGAGCGTTCTGACGAAATCTAACCTAACAAATTTTGCTTTACACAAGTTTAGTCTGTGAAAGGATCTTTTACATGCCATAAATCTATGACATGGGACCGCCGGCTTTACTTCCCCTCCGAAGGAAGGCAAACAGAGTGGTATTTATCCCCACCTCGTGCAATAGTGAACATTAATAATCCATCTACAAAACTGGCAGGCTTTAATCTGCCACGCTGCACCTGGAGTAGACTAAATCGCATGAGATGTGGAGTAGGTAGAACAGCATCTACTTTACACACATGGGGTTGGTTAGTTTCCCCCTATTGTGACTGTGGGGAGGTTCGCCAAACAATGAAACATGTAGTGTAGGAATGCCCACTCCGTGCTTTCTCTGGCACCATGGAAGACCTCAACTCACAAGGGAACGGATTGCGGTGTAAAATTCTAATCTGGTTGAAATTTAGTACGCAATATTCCTACAAAGTTGTACAATGACGTAGTGAAAACCGCACGGGCCACTTTCAATTTTGAACTCCAATATTGAACGCCAAAAACCTACCGGGTGGCGGCATGAGTGAGGAGGTGGTAAGAGGAAAAGGCTGACCTTGAATCTTAACAGCACGCGATGGCTCCCGGCCACCAGCTTTCATAGCGATCACTTTCAGCAAAGCAGCTTTGTAGACAAATTACCACATTCCGAGGATTAAAATTTGGAAGGTGTTCTACTTGAACATCGTCGTTGTCACTTTGTGACTTTGTAAATATTCTAATTGTAAAGTAATATTTTTAATGTTGTTGTCTGTGCCAGTAAAATTAAAAGCAGACGAAATAGAAGTGTCACACTTACATGGCTTGATGACTGAACGATTTGGGACCTGCTCATCCGAAACATCACTTTTGTTTTGCATAGCCCTACTGAACTGATGAGGAAGTAACGGGATGAGGGGAAGGTGGAAGGTGTGGAATACAACGCAGCACGGCAGGTCGCTGCCTGGTGGCCGGGAGCCATCGCGTGCTGCTAGGATTCAAGGTCAGCTTTACCACTTCCCGTCTCCTCGCTCATGCCGTCGCCTGGCAGGGTTTCGGCGTTCAATATTGGCGTTCAAATTTGAAAGTGGCCCGTGCGGATTTCACTACGTCATTGTACAACTTTGTAGGAATATTGTGTACTAAATTTAAACCAGATTAGAATTTTACACCGCCATCTGTTCCCTTGTCAGTAACACCGGAAGCAGTGAAGTGGGTAGCGGAATTGGACATTCACATTTAGTGAGACGTACATCACTCACACTCAATGTTTAACTATCGAAGTTGACAGGTAGATAGTGATGTATAAATATATTGTTTTATTCCTGTTATTTATTCTCTCAAGCTTCGTAAATTGCTTTGTATATACATGATAATTTGTTTGTAGCCTACTCTGTACTTCCACTGGATATGTAAATAGTTTATAGGTTGTTTTCATCATACGCTAAATAAAATAAATAAATAAATAAATAAATAAATAAATCGCTTAGTGTCAGGGAGCTTAGATATCTGACCTGCTTGACTTTCATAGCGATTCAAGGAGCCGTGAAATTCGACATGCAAGTTGCCCTCCGGACGTCAATTAACAAAGCTTGAACCCGGCACCCGAGGTCATACGATATTATTGTTATTATTATTATTTTAATCTATCTGAACGGTCACCTTCTGCAATACACACTGACGATTTCGGCAGCCTACAGCCTACCCGTGTAGCCTTCACAGTACCGCTATACACAGTGCTGCCAACTAAACCACTGACGCTACCTCTCGCATCAACATGTAGCCGCTGCGGAGAAGAATTCCTGGCGCCCTGTATACTGTATTTGTGCATAAAGTGCTGGGCAAAACAATAAGGACACCACCCATAAAGTACCTTTTTCCACTTGCCTGAAATGTATTGGTAAGGCGCTATTTTCGTAATTATTAATACAACGTACAGAGAATTAGCAGGTGTTTAGTAAAAACACATGGATTTGGGTTGAAAAATACGAAAGTTATTGGCAATTTTTAAGTACCGTATGGTACAAAAATTAACACTCGTATGCACGGAAACCCCCATCCCAAGAGAAATCGGGGGCACGTACACATTTGAAGTTTGGCATATCAATAAACCTCATAAAGACCTATCAAACGTGTAGTGTAAAATTATTGAGGAAAAATGTGAGGATGAGTGAGAGAGTGATTCATTTCTATTGAATTATTTGAAAAGTCCCAATTATTTATGGTCAATTTAAAATTTTATGTTTGGCACCAGTGCTCAAATGTTATCACAGCCTACTTGATACACGCCTGTTTAGGTGGGAAATGATGTTTGGGAACAGCTGATTGGTTTGTTCTCTGAGCAGCTTGTGATATTTTTGAGGATAAGTGCGTACTTCGTCAAGTTCAGTAATTTGTTGAAGCAAAATGGGCCGTCACTCATCCTCACATTTTTCCTCAATAATTTTACACTACACGTTTGATAGGTCTTTATGAGGTTTATTGATATGCCAATTCTCAAATGTCTACGTGGCCCCGTTTTCTCTTAGGATGGGGGTTTCCGTGCATAAGAGTGTTAATTTTTGTACCATACGGTACTTAAAAATTGCCAATAACTTTCGAATTTTTCAACCCAATTCCAAGGGTTTTTACTAAACTCCTGCTTATTCTCTGTAGGTTGTATTAATAATTACGAAAATTGCACATTACAAATACATTTCAGGCAAGTGGCAAAAGTGGGCGGAGGTGTCCTTATTGTTTTGACCAGCACTGTACAGAGTGGTTTATGAATATCGTAAAAGCTTCCAGCAAAACAACTGTCTTGTGGTTATTTTCGTAGTCAGTTTACCCTCCATGTAGGCTTTTCCCACGGGCGCAGCGAGGGATCCCACCTTTACCGTCTCTATGGGCAGTGTCCTGGAGCTTGACAGCGAGCCGGGGGATACAACTGGGGAAGAGGGACTAGGGCCTCGCCCAGGCGGCTTCACCTGCGAACAGGGGGCCTCATGAGGGATGGGACGGGATGGGAGGGATAGGCCAGTAAGAGGGAAGGAGGCGGCCGTGGCATGACGGTAGGTGCCTTCCCAGCATTTTCCCGAAGACGAAGTGGGAAACCACGGAAAACCACTTCAATTATGGCTGAGGTGGGAATCGAACCCCCTCTACTCATTTGGACCACCCGAGGCTGAGTAGACCCGGTTCCAGTCCTCATACCACTTTTCAAATTTCGTGGCAGAGCCGGGAATCGAAAGCCTCTGGGGTGGCAGCTAAGCACGCTAACCACTACACCATGGAGGCGATGTAATATTTTAATACCGTACTTTATTATTAAAGACACCTTTCCAGTCGGTCAATACAAATTATGCCATAATCTGAAAGAAATAAGATATTACTAGCATTACCCGTCGAGGCTTCGCCCGCGAATATTCTAGTTGTAAAGAGTACACTTAGCAAAATCTCAATCATGAATGCTATGACTGATTTATCCTTGGTATGAATAATCAGACTTTATCAATTCAGCTACTGGTGCAGTGGTTTGGGGTTTGTCATTCATTCATAGGTACATCAGAGCGAAGTTAGTTTTCTGGGAATATCACAGACACTGTTAATTTAAGGACCTTTAAATGATGTTTTCGGAGACCTTTTATAGTCGGCTGAAAAATACCTTTCGTACCACACTCACACGTAAAAATTGCGTGAACAAATTCTAGAGTGCCCCTTGACCCCCTTAAGCGCATTTTACTGAATGTATTGATGAATTTTACCCCTTAATTTGGTTCAGTGATAACCTTAAATAATTGGAATTGCATTGCGTCTTACAGAAACAGATGGACCTGTGAGATTCTGTAACCATGATTACCGTGTAGCATTATTTCATTATTTCATTGAAAATATACATGTTTTAAGGTATTTATTTAATTGTGAGGCATTTAAAGAGTAAGTGAGTGCGTTTCGCTTACGCATTGGGTTATGCTGAACCTGTAGGTACCCCATATGTGTAGGTTGGTGTTAATGGGACCTTATTTTCGGTACAAAACTGGATTGGAATATTAGCAGAATAATATAGGGAGGGATCACAAAATAACACGGTTTTATATACAAAAGTGGAGGTACTTGATTCTACGACATGTTTCTATCGTCAAGCGATCATCATCAGATACATTACAATCAGTCTATTTACATTCTATGGGACAGTGGTCTCTATATTAACCACCTGTCATAAGGACAGTTTATGCTCTCAAAGATGCTGGAGAATTTTCATGCCGATGCAGCCATAACATCCCTATAAAGGCTTCCAAAAAGATGGTATATTGGCTTTCACGGCTCGTGAAAGTATTGCTTGAGTTTTAAGCTCTCACAGTGAAGAGGCGCACGTGCGCTTCATAAAAAGCGAGTCAGTGCACAGATCGCTACTCCTGTGGGGGTCCGGGCGGAGAACACCAGGAGCCCACTGATGGGCCAGCTTGGTGTCCTAGGTGAAACCCCACACAAGACACGGCATAATACTAGAAAAATTGCTGAGTTTTAATTCACAGGCCGTGAAATCCAATATACCATAGGATCTGATGATGATCGCTTGACGATCGAAACTGTTCATCCAACTGTATTTATCAACTTCCTGTTAACTTTTCTTTAGGATTAAGGAACCATTATAATTGGGTGCAATTTTGTTGACTGACTGAAAAGCTCTAATTAGGCCTACTGATATTGCTAATCCCTTGAAGCACAAAGTACGGAAACCTACACCCTGAAGATTTGCTCGCGCCCTATCGACGACCTTCGGAAGTTGAATTGATGGCGACCCCGGTAGATTTCTGAACTGGGTTTATTTTCCCCTTGATTTATGGATTTTATCTGCCTTTCATAGCACTTGGTTGGTTGGTAGGCTCCACAGTTTAGGGGCAGCGACAACGCGGTCATGTAAGCCCCGTGCACTTTCGGTGTGTGTAGAATCTGTCTGATAACCGGTGTTAATTGTGATGGCTGTATTAGTGTATCTGTTTTTTAATGCAAGTAAGTACTGCAACTTTTAATTTTTCAAATAGTTCCTACATTTGCCGCCAAACGCCACAGTCAACGACTACTACGCCTAGTTCAGAACTTAGCTACTAGACGCCACCGCAGTCAGCTCTTGGCAACGAACGTAGGAACCTAAGAGCATTGTTTACATTGTTAACCTATACAATTTAGCTTCACACAGGTGGAAGGTTCTTTAACATGCCATAAATCTATTACATGGGACCGCCGGCTTTACATCCCCTCCGAAGGAAGGCATACTGAGGGATTTTTAACGCTCTTAAAATTCCGACGGCTTCGGCCGGGTTTAAACCCGCTATCTTGGGCATAGAAGGTCAGCATGCTACCAACTACGCCACCGAAGCCGCCTTTCATAGCTCTCTCTCTCTCTCTAGCGGCTAGCATTCTTGGCTCTCACCCCGGAGTTCCGAGTTCAATTTCCGGCTCTGCCAAGAAATTTTAATTCCGGCTTGAGGGCTGTAACGGGTTACACTCAGCTTTGTGAAGTAAAACTGAGAAGAGCAGGGTTCGATTCCCATCTCAGCCATCTTGGAAGTGATTTTCCTTCGTTTACCACTTCTACTCCAGGCAACTGCCGAGTTGATTGCTAAGTTAAAGCCACGGTCGCCTCCTTCTCAATCCTCCTCTGAACTACAGACTCAATCACAATAACACACACCCAAAAACACGGGGCTACATGACCACGATCACGCAAAGCCCCGAAATCAACAACAAATATTTATATTTCTTCTCTTGCTCTCTTTCCGATTCTCATTCCCTTTTCCTTCTCATTCTATTTTCACTCTTTCTTTCTTTCTTTCTTTCTTTCTTTCTTTCTTTCTTTCTTTCTCTTGATATTTCCCATTCCCGTACTACTTTTCCTGTCCCTCTTTCCCTTTCTCCTGATCATTTTCATTCTATTTCTCTTTATTTCTCTCTTCTTCTCTTTATCTTACTCCTTTCATTCTCCTTCCCTTTCTCCTTTTCTTTCTCTTTCTCTTCCTCTCTAGGGGCAAATGACCTCGTAGTTCCGCCCCTTAAAACAACAATGACTAACTAACTCTCTTCCTCTCACTTTCTCTTTCACCTCCTTCTTCTTCTCCTTTTCTTTCTGTTACTCTTTCTCCCTCTCTTTATCTCGTTTTCTTTTTGTTTTTTCTTTCTCCGCTCGTATTTTCTCTTTTTCCCTCTTACTCTTTCTCTCTCATTCTCATTTTCTCCTTATCATTCTCCTTCTCTTTCTCTTTCCAAGTTTTCTTTTTTCTTTTCATTTCACTCCTTCTTTCTCCTTCTTATTGTTACGTGCCACCCCCCTAGTGGCACTTTTGTTAACTGGATTACGGCGGGTTGAAGCACAACACAGATTGTTCCTTTAAAGAAATAATTAACTTTATTGCGGCCAGAAAGATACACCACTCAACAGCAAATACAAGCAATTAGAACCTTACTCCAGTTTCCTCAAGTCTCTTCCTTATGTACACAAACTACAGTTACTTACAATAACCTGCTACACGCTGCTTCGCTGTCCACAAGCTGGAAAACAATGTCACTGGATTTCGTAATTCGCACGGCACTTCGCCACAATACCTCTGTCGCTCAGTGAAATGACACTCGCTCAAAACACAGGCGGTCCCCTGTATGCTTCTCACTCCCTCGTTGTCAAGAAAATCAGCTTCACTAGGGGTTTCGCAAGTCACGTCACTACACTTCTTACGCTCAAGATAAACGCTCGCACTAGCTCGAAAAAACACACCCACTGCTTGAGAGGTCGCTCTTATATAGCAGGCCGGTGACTCAATAAATGCTTCGAGAATCGTCCAGGACACACGGCTTCCCGAGATTTCCTTCACTGGCTGGGTCACGAATATTCTGGACCATCCCTTTCATTTCGCAGCCCGTTGCGTAACGCGCACGTAATACACTGAGGCAGAGCACACACAGCCCGGGGCAGCTGTGACTCAACGCGGCGAAGCGACAAAACAAACTCACAGCCGTAACATTAAGTTTCTCTTTCGCTCTTTCTATTTCTCTTTCTCTTTCCTTTATTCTTTGAATGACCAGCATATTTATTTTCTTTGACTTTTGTTTGCCTTACTTTTGTTTGATTGTTTGTTTGTTTGTTTGATTGCATCTTCTAATAAGCAAGTTAGGTTTAGTTATTGTTTTTATTTTATATTCATTGGCATTACAATTTCATTACAGGCACATGACCTAGATGTTCTTCGCATAAGATAAAAATCATTAATCACATCACAGTGTTCTGTTTTGTTTGTGTTGTTTTTCTGGAGATTTATGTTTGCTTGATACGACCTAAGACAGAGCAGAGCAGAAACGAGTGTAAGAGAGCAATTATGGCAGGAATGATGTCACTCTCAGACAAGCAAGTGGCGGAAGTTACGTCACAATGGGTGTTTTTTTACTGTGCTACATTTGTTGAGAGCAGCAGAATGTTGATACGTTTATTGCCAGCCTCTATTCTTTAATACAACTGTAGAAGAAGTGAGCTGAAATATTGCCGGTTGTTATCGTTAAGATCCTCGCTAACAGAACTGTTATGGAGCTATTTGCTGCACGTGGCTTCTTGCAATAACACATTCCATTTCACTCCGCCAATGTGCTGGCCACCTGATCCACAGTAACTACACCCTTAAGTGCACCAATTTTTTCTTTCCCAATACTGAAAGAGGAAAAGAAAATCGTATGTAATGCCTTACTCGAAACTTGTGAATCTTTTGCATCCATAACCCTTTCTCTTCGAGGGTTTTGTATTGTTCTTCCCAATGGCTCTTTCTGAATATCTACAGAGGTGTCAAATTATTAGACTTGATGATAGATTTCCAACATTTCATTTTTAGCCTATTTTCAATTTTGAAAAAAAATAGGCTTATGAGATCACTTTTGTCCGTGTGTGTGTGTCCCCTAATAACTTCTAAACGGCTGGAGCGATTTCAATGAAACTCGGTAAGTTCATAGCACTATTCCAGACGACCCCGACCGTGTTACGTCTCACCAATCCAACATGGCAGCTGTGCGAAACACTTCACCAGCATTCAATATCTCCGAAACTATTACCGATACCACCCTGGAATTTTTACGGTGATAAAGGGAACTACTAGAAGTTCACCTATGTGACGTTTGAAACAAATGGCGGCCAAGGGAATTTGCGACTTTTATACAGACGCTTCTCGCGATTTAACCAACCAAACGCAATAAAACGTGGTACAGTATATGATTATACACATTGTAATGCACCGACATCTAACTTCGTTCAATTGTTTACATAACCACAAGATGGCGGCTGTGCGAAATATTTCACCGGCATTCTATATCTCTGAAACTATTAGCGGTATCACCCTGAAATTTTGTACGGAGATAAAGGGCACTACTGGCAGTTCATCTATAAGACTTTCAAAAACCGGTTAACTACAAAACGAACATGGCGCCCAAGTGATTTGAAAAATTTAAATAGACCTTTCTCGCGATTTAATGTTCCAAACGCAATGAAACTTGGTACAGGAAATGTCTATACACATTGTAATGCACTGGTATCTAATTTAGTTCAATTGTTTACATAACCGCAAGATGGCGGCTGTGCGAATTTTAAAATTAAGTTCTTATTTCTTGTGACGAAATCATGCGATCGAAGTGAAAGTTTGAATAATGAACCTACGCAATAATTTTCCTTTAATGATACATGACTCTATGGCCAATACATTTAACAATCCAACATGGCCACCATCCGAAATATATAGATGGCTCTGAATATCTACAAATCTATTATAGCAATCAAACTCAATTTTTTAATGTTCATAGGGGCTGTGAAATTAAGTTCGCCGATAGGACTTTAAATAACCTGGTGATCACAAATCCAAAATGGCGGCGACGCGAAGTATAAATATTCACATGGACGTTTCCCGCAATTTAACCATCCGAGTGCAGTGAAACTTGGTACAGTAAATCCTTATACAAATGTTAATTCACTGGCATCTAATTTATTTCAATTGTTTCCATAACCACAAGATGGCAACTGTGCGAAATTTTAAAATCTCGTTGTTACTTCTTTTGTCCTAATCATGCGATTGAAGTTGGAATGCTACACGTACACAATAATCTTCATGTAACATACATATATAAAATCCAACATCTATTACAGCAATCAAACTGAAATTTTGTATGTTGATAGTGGCAATTAACATAAGTAGGATATATGAAAATAGGCTGTATAGTTCATCATGGAACTACTTGTTTTTCTTTATATGACATAATGCAGTAAAAATGTTTATATGACATGTTTTAAATAATTAATTACATTTTCTCTTAGGAAACTGACAGTAAAATGATTTATTTAGAATTTCCACTGATTGAATACCTTTGCTAATGCAGAATGTCACACGTTATTCTAGGTTTCTTGCGAATTTAGTGCACAAGGAATCGAAGTCATTTATTACTGGTGGTCCGTTCTTGAACTGTCAAATGATTCGTTGGCCATGGATTGAAATCACCTGATTTAGAGGGTGCATTCCTAATTCAATAAAAAAAAAGAGAAAACTGACCCACCTCAGGAGTACTTCAGAATCTCCAATTACGAAAATTTCTCCTGGCAATTTCTCATGGAATAAGTTGTATGTCCGTAGGGAAGAAAATAACACTAAGTAGAATAATAAAATAAAATGATTTTGAATAAAAAATTGTGACTGATTTTAATCCATTATTTTTAGCCTATTTTCATTTTATGAAAAAATAGGCTTATGAGATCACCTTATGTCTGTGTGTGTGTGCGTGTGTGTGTGTGAGGTGTATGCGTGTGTCCCCTAATAACTTCTAAACGGCTGGAGCGATTACAATGAAACTCGGTGAGATCATAGCACTATTCTGGCCGACCCCGACCGTGTCCTTCAAATTTTATTGTGTCTCACCAATCCAACATGGCGGCTGTGCGAAATATGTCACCAGCATTCAGTATCTCCTAAACTATTACAGACATCGCCCTGAAATTGTGTACGGTGATAAACGGCACTAATAGAAGTTCACCTATGAGACTTTCAAAAACCTGGTGACTACAAAACCAACATGGCGGCCAAGCAAAGTTGAGACATTTAAATAGACTTTTCTCGCGATTTAACTATCCAAACGTAATGAAAGTTGGTACGGCAAATGTTTATACACATTGAATGCACTGAGTCTAATTAAGTTCAAGTGTTTACTTAACCTCACAATAGCTGCTGTGCGAAATATTTCACTGACATTCTATATCTCCGAAACTATTACAGATATCACCCTGAAATTTTGTACGGTGATAAAGGGTACTGATACAAGTTTATTTATGTAACTTTCATAAACCTGTAAAGTACAAAACGAACATGGCGGCCAAGCGAATTTGAAACATTTTAATAGACTTTTCTCGTGATT
This sequence comes from Meconema thalassinum, assembly GCA_946902985.2. Lineage (NCBI taxonomy): Eukaryota > Metazoa > Arthropoda > Insecta > Orthoptera > Tettigoniidae > Meconema > Meconema thalassinum. The sequence continues at coordinate 101,891,528 of OX336397.1, read as the reverse complement.
TAACTCTCTGAGCGCAATGAAATATGGTACAATAAATGATTTTACTTATGTAATGCACTGGCATCTAATTTAGTTCAATTGTTCACATAACCTCAAGATGGCGGCTGTGCGAAATTTTAAAATTAAGTTTTTATTTCTTGTGTCTTAATCATGCGATCGAAGTGAAAGTTTGAATAACGAACCTAGGCAATAATTGTCCTTGAATGGTACATAACTCTATGGCCTATACATATAAAAATCCAAAATGGCGAGCATCTGAAATATTTAGACGTTTCTTAATATCTATGAATCTTTTACAACAATCAAACTGATTTTTTTTATGTTCATAGAGGGTATGATCATATGTTCATATATAGGACTTTCAGTAACCTGGTGAGCACAAATCCAACATGGCGGCGACGTGAATAATAAATATTTCAATGGACGTTTCTCGTGAATTAACTATCCGAGTGCAGTGAAACGTTGCATGTTAAATGCTTATGCAAATGGTAATCCACTGGCATCTAATTTATTTCATTTGTTTGCATAATCACAAGATGGCAGCAGTGCCAAATTTTAAAATCTGGTTTTTACTTCTTGTGTCCTGATCATGCGATTGAAGTTTGAATACCACACGTACACAATAATCTTAATGTTATAGTACAAAAATGAAAATCCAACCTGGCGACCATCTGAAATATTCAGACGGTTCTCAATATCTACGAATCTATCACAACCTTCAAACTGAATTTTGTATGTTGATAGAGGCAATTAACATGAGTTGTATATATGAAAATAAGCTGTATAGTTCTCACGGAACTACTTGTTTTCTAATAATATGCACACTTCTGAATATTAATATATGACTTGACTGATGTCCCGTGACCCCTTTCGGGGCAAAGGGCTGCAACAAGGATCCTCCATTGGTCTCTTCTCCTGGCAATCTGTTGCAGATCTGCCCAGGATATGCCTTCTTCCCTCCTCTTCCTCCACGCTTCTTTCCCTGGTCACTAGGGTCTTCCCCTTTTTCATGTTCCTTGCGAGTTCCATTTCCTGTTTGCCGCAGTGTTCGTATGTTCCAACATGCAATTTTCGTAACCTGTTTCATGCTAAAATCGTCTTTTCATTCGTCCAGTTTTCCTCTGTTGCAGATTCAGTAATAATATTATCTTGGAGATGCTGGTTATTGGCCTAGAGTGGGGAGGGGGGCTGTCCCCTACTGGTTACTCCACGATTTGATGTTCGTTGCTTCTCCCTTGTCAATTTAGATCTCTACAGGGTGTAACCAGTCTCCTTCCTCTTTTCTTAACCGGGATTTAATATATAAGGCGTGATCAAAAACTTTCCGTTTGATGGCCGTACAGTAGAGAATTGCTATGCCAATCTGGCAAAATCGCCGTGTGCATTGACGCACGCACTCATCCCATTGACCCATCAGGTTTATGATCTCCGTGTTATAAAACACATTGTCCTGGTGCGTGAAGAAGTCCGTAACCGACTGCTGCACTTACTCGTTCGACAATAATCGTTGACCCTTCAAGCGCCTTTCTTAAGAGACCGAAGACCTGATAATCGCATGGGGAGAGATCAGGACTATAGGGATGCTCAAGTGTCTCCCACTTGAGTTGGCGTACCTTCTGCTGTATGGAGACGTGCGTGCCTTGAATAACAGGTGCCTTGAAATCAATCAGCAATGGGCCCCGGCAATCAAAAATCAGGCTGAGCAACTTCGTCACGCTTATTTCCAACGTTCTCTCCCCAATATTTCTCTACCTGGCAAATACATATCAACCATCATTTAAAACCTAACTTATTCAGCATGTTTATTTTCACATGTCTTCAATTCAACGCTGTTTTATCAAGACTTTTTCGTGTTTTTTCTTATCACATTTTGTAACAGATCTGTTTTTTGAAATTTTATTTTGTGAGCTTTTGGAACAAGAATAATTTTAGAATCCTCTGTTATAGCGAAATTTTAAGTGCGCTGCCCGGTCCCCTCATAAGACCGGGCAGCGCTTAGTTTGAATGGCTTATGGTCCACGCGTGGCGGGGAATGTTCCACGGTCTTTGATAGTTGTAGACCCATCTCATTCAATAACATACATCTTATCTAGGCTGGCAACACCCCACATTAACACATCGCATTGACTCGGCACAGCACATATGAACAGGGGGAAGAAAAGGGAAAAAACCGTGTCGTTGAGATAACACACCATCTCAGTCGACCACACCTGGAGTTACAGTGAACACGAAAACTGCGCGCAGCTCCAGCAAGGAAGACAATCGGATAAGTAGTAGCCAGTAATATTACATTTTAACCATAGTTGATTTTTACAACCGTATAATCACTCCAAATTACTAACTCCGGATATCTGTCACCATTTAGCATTTCACGTAACATCATATATACTGCATTTAGCACACACCGACAGTTGCAGTACCAATACTGCAAATAAATAATTGTATATATTGTAAATATTTTCACCTGTATTTTCAAACATAGATTTTATAGACTAAGTGTAATGGATCTGATGATGATCGCTTGACGATCGAAACTGGTCATCCTAGTGTATTTATTAATCTCATGTAATTTACTTCAGGATTAGGTCAAAAGCCAGCTCTTTTGGGTACATTCGTGTTGATCGACTGAAAAGCACACAACTCTTGTTTAATAAGGCAACACTGAAAAAATGGCTTCTAGCCACACAATAAGTGCAGGTTATTGCACATTTATATATCCTATATTACGCTGAGAAAGGCCACAATGTACAATATTGACTTAAGGTAATAAATAGTTTATTATAACATTCTCTAGTCTAGATTTTGCGTATATCAATGTTCCCAGGATAGCTTTCAGGAAGCACGACTTCACTGCTTCTAGCTTCCTCATTCCGTCAGGGTCAGTTTCTCCCATAAGATTTCTAGTCCGTATGTGGCGATGAGCGCTATTTATGCGTCGAATACTCTCATAGCGGTTCCTAGTAAGGTTTTCGTGGTTGTTTAAATGGCACATGTGTCTTTGGTGGCCGCCGCTGCTCTAGATTTTATGTGAACTCTCTAGGTTCTGGATGTCGTTTGCATTGTCAATCCTAGATATTGTACAGCCCGGGAGCAGTACCCCTAGGACCTGACACACCCCTTCATCTTTCACCCATAAAACCACCCTTAAAGGGCTATGCCATAAGCCACATACACTTCCTTCAACACAAGCGGGCGCAGCGAGCTAGCTGTTAGCCAAAACTTACATCATACACAAACAACTACACTACCAACGGAATCTGGAGCACCGACGTGACGAAACGCCAAGTCAGCGGGCGGGAGACCTTAAAAGGTAAACCCAGGAAGGCCCATTATCCATTCGCGGCCGACGGCTCTGTCTCTCTCCGGTTCCAGCTCCGACTACATCACTGCACCACCAGGTGAGCATAAGAGTGTGTTCAGATATCCTAATAACTTTGTAACACATCATCAAACCCACATTTGTAATTGTAGACATTGTTCTACACTTATCTACTGAAATAAGGACATCACATTGTCGCCACTGACCAATAAATACTTGGTCAGTAAACACATACATCTGCTACTCATTTCACCTAGTTTTACATCCCTACACCTAACCTGACCTTAGTCCTAATTGCCCCTGACCATGAACGGCAGTAATTGCAGGGTCAGGAACTCATTGTACTCGCGTAGCAGACGACAGCGGCCAAGTTGCCGACTGTACATTTGAGCTCGCCTTCGCTCGCTCACAACCAATTGTTAGGCTAAGTAATAGCTATTTCTTAAACATTCATCCCCTAACGAGTAGACGCACCCCGTAGGAACGCAGCCCATTAGCTCACATCCTCTCACCAACACATTACACTAGTAGTCTCCCCCAATTACGGGAAACTACCCCTTTTCGGAAACCACCCCCAAAATTATACATTCACACACACCTGTTCATCCCTCCCCCAACATCGGGATAGAAAAATATATGAATGTATTTACTGATTTGAGGTGAGTTGGTCCTACAGTAGGTATATCCTGTCTCTTGCGTTATAATTCAGTTTATGCTCCTAAAATCCAAGATTAATTGGAGTGTTCTCCAGCCTGAATCATAGGAATAACAATTCTCCTGCACCTCAAAAGTGTTGCGCCATTTGGTTTCAGATTGAACTTGTCCACCCAGCACAATCAACACCTCTTGTTCCATCCTCCATCACCAGTAACACTCGCGGCTGTCATTTTGGCACACCTGTTTTAAGTAGTAAAACACTGCTCCTACTCCAGTAAGAATACTTGAGTCGTCTGGTATCAAAACAAGATACATCACAATTTTGCGATTTTGAGATTACAGCTGATTTAACAAGTTCAAAGTGCCCTCTTTACATGTGGGAAGAGAAAGGTATTCAAAACAGGTCACATCATGTAGTTTTTAAATGCTGAAATAGTCTGTTGGTTTCAAAATAAGATAAATAGATGAATGAGTATCAAAACAAGACATCTTGGTAGGGTCTATTGCGCATCGATCAGCGCATCAGCTGTCTGTGTGCTGCTCATGCAATTGTTTCGTGTTCTGTTAGTGCCAATGTGTTTACATTTGAGTCGTCCAGTTGCAAATCTCGTTTAATCCACTTGTGAATAAGGGTCCTGTCATAATAGTACATTACGCAACGAGCCTGTAATGGCAATAATTAAGACACGAGTATGTTTATAAAACGAACGTATGCGAGTTTTATAATTTCAATACGAGTGTTAGTTAGTTAGTTAGTTATTGTTGTTTTAAGGTGTGGAACTACGAGGTCATCTGCCCCTACTCCATTAAGAATACTTGAGCCGTCTGTCTTAATTACCATTATAGGTGAGTTGCATTCGATTGTTTATGTTCGACGATAATTATTATAACTATTTTATGTTCGAACATAAATATTCATAAATATTTCGCCAGTTTTATGTACTGAACAGAGCGCATGAGAAGCAGAGAATGCCTGGTATTTGACCATGGCCTCCTCGATTACCCTACTATGACACTAGGTCACGCAGTTAAATTTAAATTAGAAGGCCGTGGAACTCTGCGCATCTAATTATCTAATTGGTCAAACAACTGTTTCTTGAACTCTGATTGGTAGAAGAAACTGTTTCATAATGAAAAATAGTGTTATAATGAGCCTCATTATAGTACAGTCTTCCGACATACTGTATAATAGTCAGGTTCGAACATAAATTTATTTATTTAATTAGTTTTTTTTTATACTTTATTTTGTTTTATTTAATTTTGTACTAGCAGTAGTACCCGGCTTCGCCCGGTGGAATGATGATAATATCTTAAAGTCTCCTTAGAAATATAATGGACTTAAAATCTAGGTCATTTGCCCCCAAAGACAGTGAGGGCGTAACATCTAGGTCATTTGCCCTTTTGATAAGGAGGACAATAAAAACTTCTGTTGAATTGACACGTCAAACTTACAAACTACCGTATTAGAAATACATATTTCAAAATTCACAGGCGAGGAAGACTTATTGTGTGTGGTGATTAATGGTGTAATGGGCGTAACATCTACGTCATTTGCCCTTATGATCAATATGATGAGGGAAACTACTACCTACATTGAATTGACACTTCAACTTATAATGTACACAATGTACTGTAATAAAAATAAATATTTTAAAAATCACAGTCGAGAAAGACTTCATGCGGCGGTGATTAGTGGTATGATGCGCGTAACATCTAGGTCATTTGCACTTATGATGATAATAATAAGGTAATGAAAAAATGACTACCAAACGAACATGGTGTTATTTTAAAACTGATATTGGTAATTCAGATGTCTAGCTTCGATGTCTTCCAAAGTCTCAACCTTATTTTCTGGCTTAGGCCTGTACTCGATGCGTCTAGTGGACGAGCTTATGGCGTACTGCTCGGCAAAGAAAATGGGTCCAAGCAGCACGAACCTGAGATTATCGCAGATGATGACGAAATATGATGGGATGACACACGTTTGGGGTTCCCCGTCCTATTTAGATTGGCCGGGAATCACTTACTCTTTCGCAACAGCCCTGTGCTGGCATCAGCATAGACAGCAGATAACACGGCGGGCTCTGGAAAGTCCTGTCATGTCACCTCGCGATGAATCAGCAAGCTATTCTCACAACTGACCCCCCCCCCCCCGGGTCTCACAACTTGTGGGACGTGGGTTGGCGACCACGCGACCCCAGCTGAGTATGGCATCATTTCTACTTCCTGGTGCCGAGCTCCTTTCAGTTCTCTTTCCTGTCAGCCTCCCTTGGTCAACTCTTGTTCTCTTCTGACCCGGACTATATTAGGGTATCCGAGGGCAAGGGAGTCTTTCAATTTCTCGCCTTAATTGGCCGTTGTCTCATCTTTCCTGATACACTCATTCTTCGAGTGGTCTGCCTTCTTTTCCTTTTCATAATATCTCCTGTCTTCTGCTCAAGGCCCTCAAAGAAGCAGGGTGTGTGTAGCCCCACCACTTCTGGTACACCCTCAAGGGCTCATGGCTGGTGAGTTAGGAAGCTGGCAACCCCGAGGAATTCCTGACCTAATGCAGTGAATTGAATGGTATGTCAGAAATTTCAAGTGGACAGTGTTACTCATCGGGTTCCAAAGGGTAAGTATGTAAAATTTGGTTCACATCGGAGAAACCGTGTAGATTTGTGCCAAAGGGCCTAAATGTAGGGAATAGATTGATCTGTCCGAAATTTCATGTCGACAGTGCTACTCGTCGGGTTCCAAAGGGTAAGTATAAACAATTTGGTTCAGATCAGTGAAACGGTGTAGATTTTTCTCAAAGGGCCTAAATGTAGGGAAAGGGGTGGTCTGTCCGAAATTTAAAGTGGACAGTGATACTCGCTAGGTTCCGAAGAGTAAGTATACAAATTTTGGTCCAGATTGGTGAAACTATGTAGATTTGTACCAAAGGGGTCTAAATACAAGGAATGGAGTGCTCTGTTCGAAAGTTCAAGCAGACAGTGTTACTCGTCGGATTCCAAAGCGTTAGTAACTTACATAAAGATTGGTTGAGTTGGGTGAAACGATGTAGATTTTTCCCAAAGAGCCTAAATGCAGTAAATGGAAAGGTATATCCGATATTTCATTTAGACAGTGTTACACGTCGGGTTCCAAAGGGTAAGTATCTAAAATTTGGTTCAGATCGGTGAAACACGGTAGATTTTTGCCAAACGGCCTAAATGCAGGGAATGGAGTGGTCTGTCCAGAGTTTTAAGTGGACAGTGTTACTCGTCGGGTTCCAAAGGGTAAGTATACAAATTTAGGTTCAGATCGGTGAAACGATGTAGATTTGTGCCAAAGGGCCTAAATGCAGGGAATGTAGTGGTCTGTCCGAAATTTCAAGTGGACATTGTTACTCATCGGGTTCCAAAGGGTAAGCATACACATTTTGTTTTCGATCGGTGAACGATGTAGATTTGTTCCAAAGGGCCTAAATGCGGGGAATGGAGTGGTCAGTCTGAAATTTCGAGTGGACAGTGTTACTCGTCGAGTTCCAAAGGGTAATTATGTAAAATCTGGTTAGGATCGGTGAAACGGTGTAGTTTTGTGCCGAAGGGCCAAAAAGCAGGGAATAGTGTGGTTTGTCCGAAATTTAAAGTGAACAGTGTTACTTGTCGGGTTCCAAAGGGTAAGTATATAAAATTTGGGTCAGATCGGTGAAACGGTGTAGATTTGTGCCAAACGGCCTAAATGCAGGGGATGGAGTGGCCTCTCCGTAATTTCAAGCAGACAGTGTTAGTCGCAGTGTTCCAAAAGGTAAATATACAAATTTTGGTTGAGATCGGTGAAACGGTGTAGATTTGGGACAAAGGGCCTAAATGCAGGGAATGGAGTGGGTTGTCCGCAATTTCAAGCAGACAGTGGTACTCGCAGGGTACCAAAGAGTAAGTATCCGAATGTTGGTTCTGATCGGTGAAACGGTGTAGATTTGTGCCAAAGGGCCTAAATGCAGGGAATGCGGTGGTCTGTCCGAAATTTTAAATGGACAGTGTTACTCGCAGGGTTCCAAAGGGTAAGTATACAAATTTTTGTTCAGATCGGTGAAACAGTGTAGATTTGTGCCAAAGGGCCTAAATGCAGGGGATGGGGTGTTATATCCGAAATTTAAAGTGAACTGTGTTACTTGTCGGGTTCCAAAGGTTAATTATATAAAATTTTGGTCAGATCGGTGAAACGGTGTAGATTTGTGCCAAACGGCCTAAATGCAGGGGGTGGAGTGGCCTCTCCGTAAATTCATGCAGACAGTGTTAGTCGCAGTGTTCCAAAGGGTAAATATACAAATTTTGGTTGAGATCGGAGAAACGGTGTAGATTTGGGCAAAAGGGTCTAAATGCAGGGAATGGAGTGGTCTGTCCCCAATTTCAAGCAGACAGTGTTACTCGCAGGGTTCCAAAGGGTAAGTATACAAATTTTGGTTCAGATCAGTGAAACGGTGTTGATTTGTGCCTAAGGGCCTAAATGCGGGGAATGGAGTGGTCTGTCCGCAATTTCAAGCAGACAGTGTCACTTGCAGGGTACCAAAGGGTAAGAATACGAATTTTGGTTCTGATCGGTGAAACGGTGTAGATTTGGAACAAAGGGCCTAAATGCAGGGAATGGGGTGGTCTGTCCGAAATGTCAAGTGGACAGTGTTACTCGCAGGGTTACAAAGGGTAAGTATACAAATTTTGGTTCAGATAGGTGAAACGGTGTAGATTTGTGCTAAAGGGCCTAAATGCAGGGAATGGCGTGGTCGGTCCGAAATTTCAAGTGGACAGGGTTACCCGCGGCGTTACAAAGATTAAATATACAAATTTTGGTTCAGATCGGTGAAAGGGTGTAGATTTGTGCCAATGGGCCTAAATGCAGGGAATGGGGTGGTCTGTCCGAAATTTCAAGTGGACAGTGTTACTCATCGGGTTCCAAAGGTTAAGCATACACATTTTGTTTTCGATCGGTGAACGATGTAGATTTGCGCCAAAGGGCCTAAATGCGGGGAATGGAGTGGTCTGTCCGAAATTTCGAGTGGACAGTGTTACTCGTCGAGTTCCAAAGGGTAATTATGTAAAATCTGGTTGAGATCGGTGAAACGGTGTAGTTTTGTGCCAATGGGCCAAAAAGCAGGGAATAGTGTGGTCTGACCGAAATTTAAAGTGAACAGTGTTACTTGTCGGGTTCCAAAGGGTAAGTATATAAAATTTGGGTCAGATCGGTGAAACGGTGTAGATTTGTGCCAAACGGCCTAAATGCAGGGAATGGAGTGGCCTCTCCGTAATTTCAAGCAGACAGTGTTAGTCGCAGTGTTCCAAAGGGTAAATATACAAATTTTGGTTGAGATCGGTGAAACGGTGTAGATTTGTGCCAAAGGGCCTAAATGCAGGGATTGGGGTGGTCTGTCCGAAATTTTAAGTGGACAGTGTTACTCGCAGGGGTCCAAAGCGTAAGTATACACATTTTTGTTCAGATCGGTGAAACAGTGTTGATTTGTGCCAAAGGGACTAAATGCAGGGGATGGGGTGTTCTATCCGAAATTTAAAGTGAACAGTGTTACTTGTCGGGTTCCAAAGGTTAAGTATATAAAATTTGGGTCAGATCGGTGAAACGGTGTAGATTTGTGCCAAACGGCCTAAATGCGGGGGATGGAGTGGCCTCTCCGTAAATTCATGCAGACAGTGTTAGTCGCAGTGTTCCAAAGGGTAATTATACAAATTTTGGTTGAGATCGGTGAAACGGTTTAGATTTGGGCCAGAGGGCCTAAATGCAGGGAATGGAGGGTTCTGTCCCCAATTTCAAGCAGACAGTGTTACTCGCAGGGATCCAAAGGGTAAGTATACAAATTTTGGTTCAGATCGGTGAAACGGTGTTGATTTGTGCCAAAGGGCCTAAATGCGGGGAATGGAGTGGTCTGTCCCCAATTTCAAGCGGGCAGTGTTACTTGCAGGGTACCAAAGGGTAAGAATACGAATTTTGGTTCTGATCGATGAAACGGTGTAGATTTGGAACATAGGCCCTAAATGCAGGGAATGGGGTGGTCTGTCCGAAATGTCAAGTGGACAGTGTTACTCGTAAGGTTACAAAGGGTAAGTATACAAATTTTGGTTCAGATCGGTGAAACGGTGTAGATTTGTGCTAAAGGACCTAAATTCAGGGAATGGCGTGGTCTGTCCGAAATTTCAAGTGGACAGGGTTACCCGCGGCGTTCCAAAGGGTAAATATACAAATTTTTGTTCAGATCAGTGAAAGGGTGTAGATTTGTGCCAAAGGGCCTAAATGCAGGGAATGGGGTGGTCTGTCCGAAATTTTAAGTGGACAGTGTTACTCGCAGGGTTCCAAAGGGTAAGTATACAAATTTTAGTTCAGATCGGTGAAACGGTGTAGATTTGTGCCAAAGGGCCTAAATGCAGGGGATGGATTTGCCTCTCCGCAATTTCAAGCAGGCAGTGTTAGTCGCAGTGTTCCAAAGGGTAAGTATACAAATTTTGGTTCAGATCGGTGAAACGGTGTAGATTTGTGCTAAAGGGCCTAAATGCAGGGAATGGAGTTGTCTGTCCGCAATTTCAAGCAGACAGTGTTACTCGCAGGGTACCAAAGGGTAAGGATACGAATTTTGGTTCTGATCTGTGAAACGGTGTAGATTTGGTACAAAGGGCCTAAATGCAGGGAATGGGGTGGTCTGTCCGAAATTTTAAGTGGACAGTGTTACTCGCAGGGCTCCAATGGGTAAGTATACAAATTTTGGTTTAGATCGGTGAAACGGTGTAGATTTGTGCAAAAGGGCCTAAATGCAGGGAATGGCGTGGTCGGTCCGAAATTTAAATTTGACAGGGTTACCCGCAGGGTTCCAATGGGTAAGTATACAAATTTTGGTTCAGATCGGTGAAACGGTGTAGATTTGTATACATAACAGACAAACAGACAAACTTTGTGCTTTATATATATAGATTGTTTTATTTTGATTTTGTTTTATTTTATTTCGTTTTATATTGTTTTAAGTTGTTTTATTTACTTTTTGTTTTTTGTTTTGTTTTATTTTTTTGTTTTTATTTTGTTTTTATTTTGTTTTATTTTGTTTTATTTTGATTTTCCAGAAAACGAACAAAAAACCAAAAGCAAAAAATACGAAGCAAAAAGAAAAATTTAAATCAAAAGCAAATGCAGAAAATAAAAAACACGAATCACAAAGCAAAAAGCAAAATTCAAAAATGCAAAAGCAGAAAACAAACACAAACCATAACCAAAAAATAAAATCTAAACGTAAAATTCAAAAGCAAAAGCACAAAGCAAGCACAAAACCAAAAACCAAAAACACAAAGCAAAAAGAAAAAAGTAGAATACAACAAACACAAAAGATACGTTAAGCAAAGTCCAGAGAAACATTTCTCATAAAAATGATTCTTATTCACAAGTGGATTAAACGAGTTTTGCAACTGGACGACTCATTTGTACTACCCTACCAGGGAATCGTTATCGCTAGACGTGGAGCGCGGATGTTGTGTGTACATTACGTCAGCTCGCCTCGTTATGGCTGCCGCGAGTGGTTGCGGGGCAAGAGGGGAACGCATGTACAGTCACACAATTAGAACACACCGCTCGGCGCACGACCCAGAACGAATCATGCACACAAATGACATGCGATGAGGTTTCGCTGGTGACAACTGCACATCAATCGCAGGCGTGTGGGTGGGTGGAGCGCATTAGTTCCCATTTCCGCCACCGGTAACAATTCGCTGTTAGGGTAGTATTGGTGTGTTAAATCGACTTTATACTTGTGAAGAGTGGTTATTTTATTTCCAAAATAAGATACATCCGATTACTGAGTTCCAAAACAAGAATAAGACACATCAAATATTAAAACGCTTATAAAGAGGAAAATAAAACAGCATGAGTTATGAAACTTTGGGGAAATATTTGTCTATATCATTTACAACTTTCATAAAAGAACCCCGCCAGAGGCTCACATCTAGTGCAACATGGGTTGGCGACCACGGGACTCCAGCTGAGTCCAGCATTGCTTCCACTTCCTTGTGCCGGGCTCCTCTCCGTTTTCTTTTCCGTCGACCTCTCTTGGTCAACTCTTGTTATCTTCCGACCCCGACGGTATTAGGGTATCTGAGGCCTAGGGAGCCTCTTCCTTTCCCACCTTAATTGGCCCTTGTCTCATCTTTCCAGATACCCGCATTCTTCGTGGGGTCGGCCTTCTTTTTCTTTTCCTGTTATCTCCTGCCTTCTGCTCTAGGCCCTTAAGGAGGCAAGGTGTATGTAGCCCCACTTCTTCTGGTGCATCCTGGATATTGCCACACCCTCAAGAGCTCACGGCTGGTGAGTTTGGAAGTTGGCAACCCCGAGGAATTCCTGAGCTGGGTCCGTTTTGGCCCCTTTCTCCTCTGACTTTGGGGCGGACCCTCTCCTCTCTCCCTTTCCTATCTGCCCTTCATGGCTCTCCTTCCTTCCAAGTCCCTCAATCCTCAATCTTCGAGGGTTGAGGGCATTTATTTTCTTCATGTCCTTTATTTGCTTTATTTTTGGTATTTGTTTACCATTCCTTCTTCTAGTATGTAAGTTTGTAGTTAGTATTAGTTATAGTTTTCATTCTCATCTCATCTTTCACTCTCATCCGAACCATTAGGGGCCGATAACCAAGATGTTAGGCCACTAAAAAACTACAATTATCATCATCATCATCATCATTACCATCATAAAACCAAGAACTCATTCAGATTTTTGTGTTTCCTGAGAAATTTTGTTGAAGTGATGTGTCTTGGGTTTAAATCTCGTAGGGAAGACAATATTCAAGCCATCCGGTGAGGTGGAATGCATTCCTCACAAATTCCACGAAGCTGGGAGAGCTAGGTGATGACAAACAAATAATCTAGCGTGCCACCCGCCTGGCAGATCTGCTTGTTTTCACATTATTGTATATACATACATAGAACGGCTTGCGCCATGTATTATCTCAGCAGGAAATTGCTTTCACAGTGTGCGACTTGCTCTTTTTACACCCCCCTCCTCAGCAGGACGCTAATACCAGGACTCAGATTAACAGGCTTTCTGTACGTGCTGAATCGGCTTATGGAGGAACGAGAAACCGCTTTGTTTCTGTCCAATGCACAAGTGTAATCATGAGGCGCTTCCGTTTTTAACAATGAACCATTAATTTGTTCATTTCGTATCGGCCATATATGGACACGTTATTCCAACTGTCTCATTCTTCAGGCTTTGATGTTTGCCCAGTACGCCCGCATTCATTCTCGGTGGTTATTAACAGCACACATCAGAAATGGTGTACGGCAGGGTTGTTCCCTATCCCCGTACAAAATAAACGTTTTTCCTCGAGGATATAAGGCTCAAGGAATTCCTACCAAGTACACGCGCTTATACAGAAGTAACAGAAAGAAGGAATAAGAAGGAGAGAGAGAGGTATATAATGGATTTTTTGGAACAGATGCCATGTTAAATAGACAAAGGACCAACGCCAATCAAACGCAAATGTACTCAATCCTAGGGCTCGCGATTCATTTTTTCCACAATAAAATGTGTGTAAACACTAAATATCACCAAGCAGATGGCCAATGCGTGTGTAAACTATGTGGCGAAAGGAGTGAACTTTTATCACTTCAAGAAATGTCAAAGCTGGACAGGGTCCATTAATGACCTCATAATGCAAGGAAATTAACAGAACAATTTTATTGTGATCTAATGTAAATATGTAACCTAATATTGCAAAACCTTTCCTAGCCATTCGACTTCAATCAATTTATTATTACCTAGCAGAAGTACCCGTTCTTCGAACGGTGTTCGGTGTTAACACCATACATTACAATTGAGCTACTGTTGCAATGGTTAGCAGTTTGTGATTCCTTCATAAGCCTATCGGAACGAAGTTAGTTTTCTGGGAATATCACACACACTTTTAATTTAAGGGCCTTAAAATGTGGTTTTCGGAGCCCATTTATAGACTACCGAATTTTGTGTCTCACATTGAGAAGCGCAACATATGCTTTGGTCTTCCTTCTAGGATAATTTTTATATTTCGCCCATTTTAGCATGTATTTTGAGAAGTTTTCCCTATATCCACATTTCTACTGTATGAAAAGTACGGTGAAGAGTTTTATAAATGTTTGGTGTATTGACTCTCATGAATACCACACCTAATTTTACGATGCACCAAGCATCCGAACACGAGTTATAGGCGTACATAAAGATACACAGAAAGACAGACAGACAATATTTTATTGTCTACAACATATCACCCAGATATCCAAATGTGGGTATATCTACCTCACAGTATCAAACAAAATCATCCTTACGAAGAACCCGTATGTCGAAAAAAAAAAGATTAGTTAAAATGCGCTCTCAAACTAAATTCACCTAACGTGTACTTCCTGACGTGAAATCGAATTGAAAGCCTTGTAGACGAAACGCAATACACGTCACATAGAAACTGACCTTCTACGTTGTGTTAGGTCCCCATACACAGGTGCATGACAATGCAGGTTCTTTAGCCTAAAATGGCCCAAATTCCTAAAAGCCGCAAAAAATGCTGATTCAATTCAGGAATTTTTGAAAATGATGTTGCTGTTTGGTGATAAAATATACCTTTTGTACTATATGTAGCACGTGAAAATTGCGTGAAAAAATTCTAGGTTACCCCTTGACCCCCTTAATTGCATTGATGAATTATACAGTCTAAGTTGGTTCCGTGATAACCTTATAGCCATTTGCTAACTTTCACAGAAATGTAATAAATGGAGTGACATTGCTTCTTACAGAAATAGATGGAAAGTTGGATGTCACCCCTTGAGATAATGTTGTCATGGTTACCGACATGCATTCCTTCATTAGTTTGTTAAATTAAATTAAATTAGTTTTCTGGGAATATCTCAGAAACTGTTGGTTTTAGAGCCTTATAATGTAGTTTTCGAGGACCCTTTAGGGCCCCCCAGTTTTGTTTCAGGCACCGAGGGGCTTTGTTACGTCGTTGTACGCCATAATATACTACTACTACTAATAATAATAATAATGATAATAATAATAATAATATATTACAGGGTTTGGAATATAATAGACCTGCCGTACTACACCCGCAGGTGTAAATTGCGTGAAAAAATTCTAGAGTACCCCTTGACCCCCTTAAGCGTATTATACGTATTGATGAATTTTTCAGCTTAATTTGGTTCCGTGATAACCTTCTAGCCGTTTTCAAACGTTCACACTAATGTAATTAATGGAATTGCATTGCGTCTTACAGCAATAGATGGACCTCTGAGATCCTGTTGCCATGGTTACCGGCTTGCATTCTTTCATTAGTTTATTAAATGAATTACTTTTCTGGGAATATCTCAAAAACGGTTGGTTTTAGGGCCTTAAAATGTGGCCCGAGTTTTGTCTCTCACATTGATGGGCTGAAAATGAGCTCAGTCTCGTTCTACTACTCCTATTTCAGCATGTATTTTAAGGGGGTAGGCCCCCTTTTATGAGAAGTACGGAGAAGAGTTACATCAATGATTAGTGTCATGTCCCTGGTGGATATGTGTACCAAATTTTACGTTGATACTCCCAACCGTTCTCGAGTTATAAGGGAACAAATTTGTCTACACACAAACAAACAAACAAACAAACAAACAAACAAACAGACAAAACAACATTTTTGCGCGCATCCATCATAAAACAGTATGAAACGCGTAAATAACTCAAATTTCCGTAGAAATTTAGAAGAAACAGGCAAACTTTCATTTTTATATATTGAACCCTTAATTAATTATCATGAATTAATTGTTCATATTTTATTTTATTGTACTGAAAGTTGGCCCAGCCAATAGAAGCAATTTGGGAGCTGTGTGTCGCAATGAGTTAGGCAGTTGAGAGCACTTGGTAAATTTAAACATTTTCCTGGAAGCCAGGTCATTGAACGCTGCGTAGCAACCCGTGTCTTTGTCCAGCAGAGCAAGTGGTGATGAAAGAAAGAGACAGTGGTACTTTTGATGAAGACAGGTGGGGGAAACGACCTACTTTACCCAACGATTTAGCATACGAATGGACGAATTAGGAGTAACCAAGCCAATCTCGGCGCTCAAGTAGCGTGCCCTGGAAAAAGCCCACGAAAGCGATATCTAATTAATCACCGATGCGTTTTGATTCCGCGAGGCATCGTTTTGACGTTCTGAAGAAATGATGAAGTTTGACACCACCCGCAAGCGTCTACGACGACTGCTTCGGATTATAAAATAATAATGTCCCCACTACCGTCCATTTGTCCAGATTTATATAAATTGGTTGTCTGTGCTAACCACGATGTCTTTATTCTGATATACCGGGAGGTACTACAGTTCTTATCTCGATGTAGCTGAGGCTACTACACGTCCCTACTGTTCATAATTTTTGCGTGGCGGAGGCCACTACACGTATTGTTCAAGATCATATTTGGTATAGCCGAGCGCTATTAACATTTTGTAAAGTACTTTTGGTCTTAGACCTCAAGTGAGATGATAAATAGTTTGAGGACTCTGTTGTGAGCCAAGTGTAATATAACAGTATTTTATTGTATGCTTGCGTGTGAATTTAGCCAAGTACTTATATTAGGGAAAGTGTCAACGTTTGTTAGTTGCTTAGGACTAAGAGTGATTGTGTAGCTCTGTTGCAATTATAGCAGGAATAGATAGGAATATTAATTTTTGAACTGTATTTTTTATCGTCGAAGCAAGCAGCAAGATGATGAACTTTGGGTCGACTACTGGGATGATGTTCATGCGACCTACTGAGATGTTGGTCATGGCCGAGTAGATCCACCTTAGGCCATGGAATGTGACGTACACTGACGTGACGAGCTGATTATGGATGAGTACAAATAATGATTTATCATATAGTAGATATTTTGGCATGGGAACATTTTGTAAATAATTTTGTATTTTTTCTTGTTGTTTCATTTTGATTTGGATTAACGTAGTGTACCGACACTTAATTATGTAAATGCGTGAGGACGCGTGACCACATTTGTTTATTGCATTTTGTGTAATTTTAATCGTACTCGTGTACGCATGATTTAATTTGGAGTAGACATGGAGGCAGCACCGGTGATAAGTGGCGCTGCAGTAATTTACAGTAAACAATAGCAAGGGGGGAACTTGTGTTCGTTAGGACTTTGGATGAACAAGTTTTTTGAGGTGCCGTGTTGCGACTATGATTTTGTAAAGAACCGTCTGTTCTTTTATTTCATGTTAATGTTTGCTTTTTGATTAACTAATTCTTCGGTCAGAATACTAGATCAGGCGCGCGTTGTGTGTGGAAAATATTTGTGTACTTTATTTCAGGTGTTTGTCAAAACCCTAGCGTGTGATATTGTGTGTGTCTATGTGTGTCTACGTGTGTCTATTATGTGAATTATCTGCGCGGGAGGATAGCTTTGGGCTAGTCCTCTGTCTGCTGCAATGTTTAAAGGATGGAGAGTGATGCCTACGGGACCTCTGCCAGTCCAATGCTTGTCTTGTAATTCCAGGTGGAATTGATGATATTTTATTTTGACACACACGTATTTGATCTGCGGTGACAGCTATTTTCTTCGTGGGGACCAAGCAATTAGTGCTGGCCTGAGACATTGGTTCACGCAGGGGCGATTTTGACATCTGATAACGACGTTCCACACTGTGCGCTGATCTGGGGTATTCCTTTTGACACCTGTTTCTGAGGAGAGGAACGGCCTAGCCGTGACCTACTTATTTAAAGATAGCCTGTTTGTTCATTTAAGGTGTGATATGATATTAAGGGAATATGATCGCTACGCCTGAGCGGCAATTACCATGTTCGACGTCCAAATTAAATGTTATTCTTGTATATTATTTGTATTGCTGTTGAGCATTGTGTATATTTTTAGTTTGTTTTATGTCATGTAAAATTTTGTTGTTGACACCTTGTTGTGTACTTCAGTGTAAGATGACATGCGGTCATTCTTCTTTGTGTTGTTGTACCGTGGTCACGCTAATCATTCTTGTGTTTGGTTGATAAAGTCCTGTGATGAGGTAGTTTGTTGTGCTGGAGCACGTTGATCCAGATTTCAACGGAAATCTTTGTTTGTTGTAAATACTTAAAGTTAGCGAATGTCAGTCGAGTATTGATAGTATTATGTAGTGTTTAGTTCCCATCGCTATTTTATCTCTGATACGGCTTTGGAGCCTGACCGCAGTTGCAAGATGGCAACAAATCGCGTATCAAGTACTCTTCCATAATGCATGCTTTAGTCACATAACGCACACATGATTTTGTAGATGAACAGGCCATATTTCGGGACCTGTCATTTTTATTGACATCTGTGAGGAGATAAGTATTTTGCATTCACATTGTAAAATTGGGTGTAACGTTAACAGGGTGTTCCCTCGTGTTGTTTGTTGTGTTTATGTTTATATTCTTTTATTCTGATATTAAATTTTGTTTTTATTTAGTTTGGCTTCACTTTTGTTCTTACCGTCATATACATTTGGACTATGTTACCTTGCACCTTGTAGAAGCATACATTTAACAACTTCGTATGGACTGCACATGACCCCGCAGAAAGAGTCTCATAAAAAGCTTCTCGCAAGGGTTCAATATAGGGAGATATACTGCACCGCTCGGTGTTGACCGTGTTTTATATGTTTTACTCGCTAACCGTTGGAGATACACGAAAAGTGATAAGGACCCTTCGGATAGAAAATTGAATGTTAAAGCTCGCATATGCCATCAAACGTTTGCTATTTCTTAGTGTTTTCTTTTTATTTCAAATGGAAATATGAAATTTTGAAACCAAAGAGGATAGTGACGTCACTAAATTGGTCGCCATTTTTAAATATTAAAAAATATCGAAATGAAAAGCAGCCAAAGTGTAAACCAGGTAAATCAGCTACACCTATGCAAAATTTCATTTCATTCGGACCAGTGGTTCTTGCGTGATTGAGTAACAGACAGGACGACAGGCACACACCATCTCATTTTTATATATTAGAATATTAGTAAGATATACATGTACAAAAGGCGATCGACCTAGTAAGAGAAGAATTTGTCACAGGAGTGAATATTCATGGAGATAAAGTTCACATGATAAGGATTGCTGATGACAGAGCACTAATTGCAGAAAATGAAGAAGACTTACAAAAGAACCTGAACAAGATGGACAAAATAATTAAAGAAGAATTTAATATGAGAATAAATACAAGCAAAGCAAAAAATTGGTCTGCAGTAGAAATGGAGAAAACCAGACATTAATAGAGTTATGAAATGAAACGATACAAGAAGTGAATTAGTTTAATTATCTGGGAAGTAAAATAACGGATGATGGAAGAAGCAGCAGAGAGATATTAAGTAGGATTGACCAAGCCGAGAACGCTTTCTATAAAAGGAAGAGCCTATTTACTGCAAAGAACGTAAGTCTTGATGTGAGGAAACAAATGTTGAAGATCTATGTATGGAGCGTCGCGCTATATGGCAGCGAATCTTGGACAATAGGAAGAGTGAGAGGAAAAGACTACTAGCATTTGAAACCTGGTGCTATATAAGGATTATGGAAATCAGCTGGAAAGAAATGCTCACATATGAGGAAGTCTTTAGAAGAGTGGAGAAGATGCTTCCTTCAATATTTAAGAAGAAGACGGAATCACCTCGTGGGCCACATACTGCGACACAATGGACTGCTCAGCTTATAATTGAGGGAACAGTAGACGGCAAGAATTGTAGAGGAAGACCCAAACTGGAGTACATGAGTCAAATACTGGAAGATAAGCGTTGTGGCTCATACTGTGAACTGAAGAGGAAGGCGGAGAGAGGGGAAGAATGGCGAGCTGCTGCCTACCAGCCTCACGACTCTTAACCACAGAGATAGAGAGATTCTTCCTTTCCTGGGTCCAAATCTTTCTCGTTTTCATCCTCAGCTTATCTTGGAGACCTTGGCGTGCTTGAAGTTGCGCTCCTGAATGTCAGTTGATATAATCCCCACTTCTCTATCCAGTTCAATGAACTAGGCCAATTTTGTTTTCCTCCCCTGAAAGTAAGTAATAATGCAATTGGTCTGTCTCTCTGGGCTAATTCGCTTCACATGTCCAGAAAAGTTAATCCTTCTTTTTATTTTAGGATGGTATCGGTTATCTTCTCCGCATTCATATACAGTTAGTGGTTATGCCAACTTCTACGTATGTTCTATGGATATTCCCCATTGTCTTTGACGGGACCCAAGATCATTCGGAAAATGTTCCTTTCTTCGGCCTTCAGGTTTTCGACCAAGCCTTGTTTGTACATCATGAGGCATTCGGAAGCGTACAGGACTTCCCGACGGCTGACACTGCAGTAATGATTCAGATATGCTTTGAAGGATATTGACCGTTTGTTATAGACGCCTTTGACTGAACGGTAGGCCATTTCTAGTTTGCCCATGCCCGATGTGAAGGCTTCTTTTCCGAATACATTGGGTGTTAACATTTCTCCTAAGTATTGATACTTTGCCACTCAATGATTGTTAACTGTTCAGGTGTAAGTATGATGAAGAAGAAGTTATAATGTAGCAATAAACTTAATCTACCCCTTCGTAAAAGGATCCTGCATACATTTATTTGGGCTCTGCTATCGTACGTCTCAGATACATTGACAACAATCAAATGCTGTGTAAAGTCTCTTGAATCCTTCGAAATGTGGTGTTTTCACAGGATTCTTAAGGTTTCGTGGATGGATAGGGTAACTAATACTGAGGTACTGCGCAGAGATCTCTGATAGAGGTGATTCTCAAAAGACGCCTTTCTTTGTGGGGCCACAATTTACAATGTTGTTTTCTTTTCTTTCGTTTTGTTTTTCATTTTGTTTTTGATGTGTAACATCTTTCCGCTCGGTTGGGAGTGATTTTGAAAATTGGGGACGGAAGTGGATCGATCGATCGAACGGAAGTGTGCTAGCTGGCAGTGGTGGAAAACGGAAGTATGCACTGC
Organism: Meconema thalassinum; assembly: GCA_946902985.2. Lineage (NCBI taxonomy): Eukaryota > Metazoa > Arthropoda > Insecta > Orthoptera > Tettigoniidae > Meconema > Meconema thalassinum. The sequence continues at coordinate 101,870,621 of OX336397.1, read as the reverse complement.
CCGCTCGATCGGAAGTATAATATGCACTGCAAAGTCGAACGATCGATCCAGCGGGCAGTGGTAAGACCCGGCTGGCAGTGGTACGAGAAACAATAAGCGCGCGGTGTCGGAAATTGATACCATGACGTACTCTCGGCCATGTGGAATGTATATGACATACTGAACGGAAATCGCTCATGCGAACTCTGGTGTCAAGTGATTGAAACAGATGACATGGTACATGTTCGAAGTCTTCGTATCTGTATTTAAATGGTAAAATGCCTTAATATCAAACATTGTAAGTAGTCGGCATTGCCGGTATTATGTTTCTGCACAATGGCTATTCAAATATTAACCCACATAACGGTAATGCAGTCATCAATATAATATACTCGTGGTTATACGAGAATTGAGCAAGCCTTCATGAACTATTGCTGAATACATTCTCTTTACCCACAAGAGGGCCTATTCATAAGGCATTTTAAACTCAATTTCACGCAGGAACATTATCGAAACAAGCAAAATACAAATGAAACTTAATTCCGTAATGCAGTATTATTGGAACGTGGAAATAAGTCACCATCTTGTGTCCAAAAATTGCGTAGTCGAAATAGCCATGGGGTTAGTGCTTATGACTATGAATCTAGAGATCTTGGGTTCGAATCCCGGACGGGGTAGAAATTTTTGCCCCCAGATTATCATTTTAAACGATATTTATCATATCAATATGACTCCTTTTAAGAATCCATATGAAATTACGTGTTGGTCTGTTAATAAGAGGACCTGTTTATAAGGAATTTAAGGTTATGAGTGGTGTCGCGTCTATTAATCTTGTTGATCCATATCGTATTCTTTATTTAGGCTAGTGCTGATGGAAGCTACAAATCATCTAATAAAATGAGTTCCGTATTATAAACTACAATACTGTATCTGTAAAACACTCCCTTTTACTATAGATTAATATTTGTGCCAATAATAGTATAAAATACCGGTGTATCAACAATTTCACGTGAGGTTTCTTCTATGTCAGATGTTACACATCATATACGACTACTGTAAGGTTCGTAATTTTTTTGTTTATTTGTTCCTTTGTTGCGTTTTGTTCTGTTTGCTCTGTTTTATTCCGTACTGATCTGCTTGGTTTTTTTGTTTTTGTTTTTGTTTTTGTTTTTGTTTTTGTTTTTGTTTTTGTTTTTGTTTTTGTTTTTGTTTTTGTTTTTGTTTTTGTTTTTGTTTTTGTTTTTGTTTTTGTTTTTGTTTTTGTTTTTGTTTTTGTTTTTGTTTTTGTTTTTGTTTTTGTTTTTGTTTTTGTTTTTGTTTTTGTTTTTGTTTTTGTTTTTGTTTTTGTTTTTGTTTTTGTTTTTGTTTTTGTTTTTGTTTTTGTTTTTGTTTTTGTTTTTGTTTTTGTTTTTGTTTTTGTTTTTGTTTTTGTTTTTGTTTTTGTTTTTGTTTTTGTTTTTGTTTTTGTGGTCGCTGCGTGACTCAGCGGTAACGTTCTCGCTTGCTGATCCCAAAGTTGCAGGATCGAATCCTTGCGCAGGCAGTTGGCATTTGAGGATAAGCAAATGCAAGGGAGCCATGTTAGTAGATTTAATGGCACGTTAAAAATCTCCTTCGGGGCAAAATTCCGGCACCCCGGCGTCCCTAAAAGCCACAGCAGTTAAAAGGGACGTAAAACTAATAACATTTTTATTTGTCTTCTGTTGTCTTAGTCATTATCTTTGTCTTGTCAGGTCTTGTCAGGTCTTGTTTTGTCATTATCTTGTCCTGTCATTGTTTGTCCTGTCTTGTCTTGTCTTGTCTTGTCTTTGTCTTTGACTTGTCTTGTGTTGTCTTGTCTTTGTCTTTGTCTTGTGTCGTGTTGTCTTGTCTTGTGTTGTCTTGTCTTGTCTTGTGTTGTCTTGCCTTGTCTTGTGTTGTCTTGGGTTGTCTTGTGTTGTCTTGTCTTGTGTTGTCTTTTGTTGTCTTGTCTTGTGTTTTCTTGTCTTGTCTTGTCTTGTCTTTTGTTGTCTTGTCTTGTCTTGTGTTGTCTTGTCATGTCTTGTCTTGTCTTGACTTGTCTTGTGTTGTCTTGTCTTGTCTTGTCTTGTGTCGTGTTGTCATGTCTTGTCTTGTCTTGTGTTGACTTGTCTTATGTTGTCTTGTCTTGTGTTGTCTTGTCTTGTGTTGTGTTGTCTTGTCTTGTGTTGTCTTGTCTTGCCTTGTCTTGTGTCGTGTAGTCTTGTCTTGTTTTGTCTTGTCTTGTGTTGTTTTGTCGTGTGTTGTCTTGTCTTGTCTTGCCTTGTGTTGTGTTGTCTTGTGTTGTCTTGTCTTGTCTTGTGTCGTGTTGTCTTGTCTTGTCTTGTGTTGTGTTGTATTGTGTTGTCTTGACTTGTCTTGTCTTGTCTGGTGTTGTCTTGTCTTGTCTTGTGTTGTCTTGTGTTGTCTTGTGTTGTCTTGTCTTGTCTTGTGTTGTGTTGTGTCGTGTTGTCTTGTGTTGTCTTGTCTTATCTTGTCTTTGTTTTGTGTCATGTTGTCTTGTCAAATCTTGTCTTGTCTTGTGTTGTCTTGTCTAGTCTTGTGTTGTCTTGTGTTGTCTTGTCTTTTCTTGTCTTGTGTTGTCTTGTCTTGTCTTGTGTTGTCTTGTGTTGTCTTGTCTTGTGTTGTGTTGTCTTGTCTTGTGTTGTCTTGTCTTGTGTTGTCTTGTGTTGTGTTGTGTTGTGTTGTGTTGTATTGTCTTGTCTTGTCTTGTCTTGTCTTGTGTTGTGTTGTGTTGTGTTATCTTGTCTTGTCTTGTGTTGTCTTGTCTCGTCTTGTGTTGTCTTGTCTTGTCTTGTCTTTGTCTTTGTCTTGTGTCATGTTGTCTTGTCTTGTCTTGTGTTGTCTTGTCTTGTCTTGTGTTGTGTTGTCTTGTCTTGTCTTGTCTTGCCTTTTCTTGTCTTGTGTTGTCTTGTCTTGTCTTGTGTTGTATTGTGCTGTCTTGTCTTGTGTTGTCTTGTATTGTCTTGTGTTGTCTTGTCTTGTCTTGTGTTGTGTTGTCTTGTCGTGTGTTGTGCTGTCTTGTGTTGTCTTGTCTTGTGTTGTCTTGTGTTGTCTTGTGTTGTGTTGTGTTGTGTCGTATTGTCTTGTCTTGTGTTGTGTTGTCTTGTGTTGTGTTGTGTTGTGTTGTCTTGTGTTGTGTTGTGTTGTGTTGTGTCGTATTGTCTTGTCTTGTGTTGTGTTGTCTTGTCTTGTGTTGTGTTGTCTTGTGTTGTGTTGTCTTGTGTTGTGTCGTATTGTCTTGTCTTGTGTTGTCTTGTGTTGTGTTGTCTTGTGTTGTGTTGTCTTGTCTTGTGTTGTGTTGTGTTGTGTTGTGTTGTCTTGTGTTGTGTTGTCTTGTGTTGTGTCGTATTGTCTTGTGTTGTGTTGTCTTGCCTTGTGTTGTGTTGTCTTGTGTTGTGTCGTATTGTCTTGTCTTGTGTTGTGTTGTCTTGTCTTGTGTTGTCTTGTATTGTCTTGTGTTGTCTTGTCTTGTTTGTGTTGTCTTGTCTTGTGTTGTGTTGTCTTGTGTTGTATTATCTTGTCTTGTGTCGTATTGTCTTGTCTTGTGTTGTGTTGTCTTGTGTTGTGTTGTCTTGTGTTGTGTCGTATTGTCTTGTCTTGTGTTGTCTTGTGTTGTGTTGTCTTGTGTTGTGTTGTCTTGTCTTGTGTTGTGTTGTCTTGTCTTGTGTTGTGTTGTCTTGTGTTGTGTTGTCTTGTGTTGTCTTGTCTTGTCTTGTCTTGCCTTTTCTTGTCTTGTGTTGTCTTGTCTTGTCTTGTATTGTGTTGTCTTGTCTTGTGTTGTCTTGTATTGTCTTGTGTTGTCTTGTCTTGTTTGTGTTGTCTTGTCTTGTGTTGTGTTGTCTTGTGTTGTATTATCTTGTCTTGTGTCGTATTGTCTTGTCTTGTGTTGTGTTGTCTTGTGTTGTGTTGTCTTGTGTTGTGTTGTGTCGTATTGTCTTGTCTTGTGTTGCGTTGTCTTGTGTTGTGTTGTGTTGTGTTGTCTTGTCTCGTCTTGTGTTGTCTTGTCTTGTCTTTGTCTTTGTCTTGTGTCGTGTTGTCTTGTCTTGTCTTGTCTTGTGTTGTCTTGTGTTGTGTTGTGTTGTATTGTCGTGTGTTGTGTTGTCTTGTGTTGTCTTGTATTGTGTTGTCTTGTGTTGTGTTGTGTTGTGTTGTGTTGTGTTGTGTTGTATTGTCTTGTCTTGTGTTGTGTTGTGTTGTGTTGTGTTGTCTTGTGTTGTGTTGTATTATCTTGTGTTGTGTTGTGTTGTTCCAGGAAATATGATCGATGACCTTCACAAAATGGTTCTTTTAAGATAAAGTTAGGCGGCTTCGGTGGCGTAGTCGGTAGCATGCTGAGCTTCTATGTCCAAGATCGCGGGTTCAAACCCGGCCGAAGCCGTCGGATTTTTAAGAGCGTTAAAATCCCTCAGTATGCCTTCCCTCGGAGGGGAAGTAAAGCCGGCGGTCCCATGTCATAGATTTATGGCATGTTAAAGAACCCTCCACTAATTACACCTGTGTGAAGCTAAATTGTATAGGTTAGGAATGTAAACAACGCTGTTAGGTTCCTACGTTCGTTGCCAATAGCCAACTCTGGTGGCGTCTAGTAGCTAAGTTCTGAACTAAGCCTAGTAGTCGATGACGGTGGCGTTTGGCGGCAAAAGTAGGAACTATTTGAAAAATTCATATTTGCAGTCCTTACTTGAATTAAAAAATCCTCTCGGCACGCCGGAAGGCGGAGGTAGATTTCACCGGGCAAACTAGGGGATAGGCTATAATAGGCAAAATATGCAGGTTTTCGTAGGAGGATCAGACCTCATTTATTGCGGGAAAGTATTTTACAATTGGAGGTTAATTAACATTTTGTCGTCTTTCTATGCATAATTTTAACATTTTACTGTCTTATGGGGATGGTAACCTTCTTGTCATTTGGGGTTCATTTTTATACTTGTGATCACACTGTCCTTATGCAAGGTTGGGAACTAATGTGTAACTATCTAACAGTCTGTTACTTCTTCACGCAAAATTTTATCTCCCACAGAGATGTTGGTTAGTTCCTCAGTTTGGGGGCTGCGACAAGGTGGTCATGTAACCCCGTGTACATTGGGTGTGTGTAGAATCTGTCTGATAAACGGTATTATTTGTGATGACTGTATTAGTCTGTATTTCAGGTAAGGTCTGCAGACGGTCAATTTTAAGTAGTAGTACCTAATTTTATACCAAATACTAACGTCAACGACACCTAGCTGTGAACTTGGCTGCTAGATGCCACCGCAACCAGCAACTTGCAACGAACATTGTAACTCCCCCTCCGAAGGAAAACATGCTGACGGTTTTTAGCGCTCTTATAAAATCCGGCGACTTTGGCCGGCTTTGAACCAGCGACCTTAGGCATAGAAGTTCAGCATGCTACCAGTTAGCCGCTTCCCTCATAGTCAGATGGAACAAGAAGTTCCGTGACGAACTAAAGAGCCTACTTTTCTTAAAATTAAGATTCATGCCATAGATGAATCTACAGTATATGAACCTATCTAGAATAATGACTAAATTAAGTGGGTAATATCGAAATGCCTTAGGCATAGAAGTTCAGCATGCTACCAGTTAGCCGCTTCCCTCATAGTCAGATGGAACAAGAAGTTCCGTGACGAACTAAAGAGCCTACTTTTCTTAAAATTAAGATTCATGCCATAGATTAATCTACAGTATATGAACCTATCTAGAATAATGATGAAATTAAGTGGGTAATATCGAAATGTCTTAACTAGTTCGAAATAAGGTATACTAGGCATAATGTAGCCTAATAGAGCAATACAGTTGGCAGCTCTGGTGACTGAATATATTCTTACTTCCATCTCCTAAGGTACAGAATACAAAATGTGGTTGAAGTTCAAAGGACGTTACATGGATTTAGACATTGGATCTATTGGTACACGTAAAAGCATGTTGGCAACAATGTCATGCGAGTGCTGGTCAGAAATAATCTGAAATATTATATCTTTTTGTGCCAATTTTGGATGGAATCCATTTGTTGGTATAGAAGTTACATGTATTTAAAAATTGGTCCTATCAGCAGGCTTAGAATCATGTTGGTAGAACTGACGTATATAAGTTACTCCAAATTAATGTAAAATGTCAGGTAATTTACGTGTGCATAGTTTAAACCTGTCGGCTTGCATACTTTCAGATATATTGGTATTTGGATAAAATAATAGAGATAACATTTATTGACAGTTGGCAGCCCTGGTGGCTCTTAAGAATACACTCAGTCATATCTGTTTATGTACACATATTACATACAAAATTTGGTTGAAATCCAATTGATAGTGTAGAAGTTATACGCATTTAAAAATTGGACTTATCAGAAGGCTTAACAATATTTTGGCAACGCTGTCATGTATGGCCACCTGGAAATTAAACTGAAATAGTATTATCTACATGTGTGCCAATTTTAGAATAGCTCCCATGTATACCTTCCAAGATATCCAACATGGAGCTCAAATTTCTAGTGCGTTTTTTTAGCAGTTGGTAGCACTGGCATCTTTTTCAAATATGGGCCTGAGATATTCCGGTATACAACTTTACTCATACTAAATTTGGTTTCGATTGCTGCAGCCGTTTAGGAGTTGATAGGGGGGGGACACACACACACACACAGCCAGACAGACAGAAGGACTGACAGACAGACAGAAGGACAGACACATTTTCCCGGATCGATCTCATAAGTCTACTTTTTCCTCATTTTTGAAAAATGTGAAAAGTAGGCTAAGAATGAATGTGATCTCGTCAATGGCGTTGTCTTGGCAACCTCTGATAGATCATCCCTTATCAATTTAAAAGCGTTGTTATGGTAACCTCTGATGGCACTTGGCATTTTTTTAAATTCCGAAATCATTTTTCTCATCCCTTGGCGTAATGGTGGGTCATATCAAAAATTCTTTCAGACAAAAGTTTTAGGTAATTATTAGGGGAATATTTTCCATTTTGTACGGTTTTGATATTGTGCCTATTAAGAGAGATATGATTAATGTTTCCCGAAAAACCCACTTTTTTCCACCCCTTTGGTAAATGGTTGGTGCTATGAAAAAACTTATTTGACATAAATTTTTGGCACTTATCCGACACATATTATGAACTTTGAATGGATTCGATATTTCACGTATTAAGAGAGTTATAGCGAAATTTCACTTTTTCGAAAAAAGCCCCCCATTTTCACCCCCTTCGACCGATTTTGCTCATTAACGAACTTGACCGAGATTTTATAGGGATACATATTATGTAAAAAATTCAAAGTGATTGGTACAAAATTACGGCAGTTATCGTGTACACAAGAAACTGATATATATATATATATATACATATATACATATATACATAAATTATATATAAACTTTTGAACTGACGGTGGTTTTGGGGTCTGGGGGATGTGAAACGCGAAGATATGTCAAAATTTTCCGGAAGTCGAAACATGGTACCCATTGCAATAGTTAGCTTTCTAATGAAATCTACCTAAAACAGATACACACACTAATACAGCCATCACAATTAACACCGTTTATCAGACAGATGCTGCACACACCCAAAGTACACGGGGCTACATGACCACGTTGTCGCAGCCCCTAAACTAAGGAACCAACCAACCAATGACAGCGCTGATGGCCTGTCCCCGTGACCTCGCACTATAGATTATAGAATCCATTCATTACTGAATGCAAATAAATTTCCAAGCCGCTGTGTATACTGAAATAGGTCAATGAACCCATGCATCACAAGTTTAGGAATGATGCTCATCGATCACACCAGCGTTTAGTCACTTCTTAGCCATGATGAATGAGAGTTCCCTAAGTAAACTGCTCAGCTAATAGAGGAGCCGTTAACTTAAGCGTCTTGGAGATTAATACAAGTCATCAATTGTGAACACTTACACTTCTCCTTGGATTACCACCCTCGTGTATAGAAGCGTTTGAGACAAACAGCCAGGATTTTGAATGCCGGTTCTATCACGAAGAAATTTATGTTTTTCTGAGGGTTGGAGAGAGGGGTGTTCAAGCATGTAGTAGATTCTGAAATAACTCGGCTCTACTGTAAATTCTGATAAATGTACAAATCGTTATTTTCTGTAGTGTGGAGCCCACTTTCCTTAGCCAAATTTTCTTTGATTATTTTATATTAGCTTATTTTCATTTTATGAAAGAAAAATAGGCTTATGAGATCACCTTTTGTCCGTGTGTGAGTATGTGTGATGTGTATGTGTCTCCCCCCTAATAACTTCTAAACGGCTGGAGTGATTTTAATGAAACTCGGTGCAGTCATAGAACTATGTTGGCCAACGCCGACAACGCCCTTCAAATTTTATTATGTCTCACCAATTCAACATGGCGGCTGTGCGAAATATTTCACCGGCATTCCATATCTCCGAAACTATTACTGATATCACCCTGATTTTTTTTACCCTGATAGAGGTCACTACTAGAAGTTCACCTATGGGATTTTCAAAACCCTGGTAACTACAAAACCTACATGGTGGCCAAGCAAAGTTGAGACTTGTAAATAGAAGTTTCTCGCAATTTAACCATCCAATGAAACATGGTACAGCAAATGTTTGTACACATTGTAATGCACTAGGATCTAATTTATTTCAATTGTTTTCATAACCACATGATGGCAGCTGTGCGAAATTTTAAAATTTCGTTTTGAATTCTTGTGTCCTGATCATGCGATTGAAGTTTGAATACTACACGTACACAATAATCTTCATGTAATAGTACATAACTCTAAGACCTACATATATGAAAATCGAACATGGCGACCAACCGAAATATTAGACGGTTCACAATAAGTACGAATCTATTACAGCAATCAAACCGAAAATGTGTATGTTGATAGAGGCAATTAACATAAGTAGGATACATGAAAATATGTAACGTTTCGCGGCTAGTGCACAGCTTGGCCCATGCTTGGGTGACATGTTGTAACGTTTCATAGCTCGTGATATAAAAATGAGTGCAGTAAATAGCTCGGTTAATAGGGCGCCAATCTCCAACAGACGGTTGTGAGATATATTTATATTTATTAAATTGAGATTCTTTACTTTCGGGGGAGGGGCAACAAAGGTTAGCTGTAAAACACCTTATTCTATTATATTGACCTCTGGGAAGTCTAGCATTGGGTAAATATTGACTGAAAGTCATAGAAGTTAAAAATTAATTTATTAACAAACAGGATGAGATGAATGACGTCTTGCGACCTTCCAAACAGATAAAATAAAAAGGGGAAGTTATTTCTTTAAATTACTGAAGTTAATAGTATTTACGTCCGACTTGCAATAGGCAAATATGCATGAGCTCACCGGGTTGTAGATCTTCATGGGCGATGTTGGCGGAGTTATCTCGTTCCTGAAGTAGACATCTCGCGTAGTCTTCCATGGTTCCCAGTACCAATCCTACCTGATAAAGCTATCTGCCCACTAATTGCACAGATACTGTCGCCTAGCTGAGTGAATGGAATGGTTTCACTCGTCTTCGATATTCAGCTCAATGCAGGAAATATCCTAGCTAGATCTCCACTGAGTTTACTAGTTTAACTTTATGAACTTTGGTAGTTGAATCTCAACAAGTGAGGTCCATGTTTAGAATTTTCTGTGCTTTCAAGTGAAAACATAATAATATTCTTCCTCTCCATACAGCTCTGTCCCGGCTTATATATGGCAATTATGTCTCCCACCAGCAGTAGGGGATCTGCCAATTGCAATATCAAAGTATTGTCTACAGAAAGTGACGTTCCTTCCTTATTGGCCGAAGTAAGTCCTTTATCAAGCACCAAGTGGCTATATTGGGGTGAAGGTCTCTCCACCAGTGACACACTTCCATATGGGTGTCATGTAACGGTATCTTCCTTAAAAAATCACAAGGTTGCAGTTTTCTCGTCGTAAAACAATTTATTCTAAAAAGCTGTAGGGCCCATTGTTCCGACATCTTTTAGAATTAGCCTGTTGGCTACCGAGGGTCACTCCTGGTTGTGGCTCCCTTTCCATTCTTCCTGCCTCTTCATAAGCGGTTTATGACGGTTCAAGCGGTATCTATTGTCAGTTGTTATTTCCACTAGTGAGCTCAAGAAATATATTTATTGGGGGAGGGGTTGTAAATTTACGGTTTGAAATCTCGGGTGACGTCTAATTACAAGAATGGATGAAAATGAACATATGATTTTATACTACCCTTAAACACAATAAATATATACATGCACTATAGTTGCAATTGCACATCAATATAGTACTCTTAGTTCAATTGTTTTGGGTGTGGTGTACAAACACCACAATCGCCCCCATGAGTCGACGAATAAATTCCCAATTTTGAGAATGACTCATCCCCTGAAAACAATTACACAACACTGAAATTCATATACACAATACACTTAAATCTTCAAATCAACAATACATTTAAAATGTCATTTCTTTCAATGTTTCCTGTTATCCAGTTTGTCTGAACTTATTTCACTCTTAGGGCGTTCTTTATGACATACAACATTTCAACTGTAGAAGGTTGAATTTTACACGGATAATTGCACACGCATACACACGCAAAGTGTTTGCTCTTACAAAATGCAATTACAAGTCGGAGGATAAGATATGTCTTCTGCCTTGTGTAACACCATCTTTCAACAAAACATTACTCTTCCCAGTAGTCACTACTTACAGAAAATTTATTCTTAACAAAACTTCATGGTATCAAAATTAGACAACTTAGCGACATAGTGGTACACTCTATCTAACCAAGTACCTGCGCTCCTACCAGCCTATATATCCTTACATTATTTCAATGCGTTACCATTACTGTTATTCTAACACTATGATTATAACCATCCTACACAATCTTACTCACAAATCTAAATCATATTCACACCCTGTATCTTAATCATTATTATATGAAAAACACCCTCAATTCTTCTCCGCCTCATCTAATTACTGTCATCGCTTCTGACATAACTTCAGAGTTCAGTAGCTCTCAATGCTTTCTCTCTCAAACTACTGGTAAACCGCTACTCAATTTAAATTTCTCACGAATAAGTCGTATATTATTTACCTCTTTCTCTTCCTTGAATCCTACCACCTTTAACTCAATTAACTTCGAATTATAACAAATTCCTTTCAATAACTTATAAATATTAAGCCAACCATTTATTATTATTATTATTATTATTATTATTATTATTATTATTATTATTATTATTATTATTATTATTATTAGTATTACTTTCATGTGTGCCGGACAACAACACAACACACCATCAATTCGCTATCGCTCATCATCAGTAACATTTACAAGTGGTTTAACTGGGTATTTAGCCTTGCAATATATTTGGCTGTGTTCTAAAACTTGCGTATTAAGATCTTGAAACTATAACTTGGATCATCTCTTGGGTGTACTCCCTCATTACTCTGTTTCCTTGTGTGCATACATTCGCTATTTTTATACTTCAAAACTCCCAACATCTACGAGTACTTCACGTATTCACGTAGACACCACAAAAACCTCCTCAAAACTCCCAACATCTACGAGTACTTCACGTATTCACGTAGACACCACAAAAACCTACTGCTCAGAGTTATTAATCTCCTCTGGCATACTTACTTCTCCAAAACCTTCCTCCACCATAACTTCATTTGGCCACTTACCAACCTGAAACCTCATTGCTCAACGGCATTAAACCTCGCTGGCATCCTTACTTACTACCTCAGTCACGTCATTTACGTGTAGTTCACACACACACACGTACATACATACACACACATCCATCTCCAAGTACCAGATGTCCTATAGTTTAATACTTCCTTATTTCCATCAGATGTTGGTTATTTCACACCATGCCTTACCACCCATCACTCCTGAACCACTTCTAAATTTCTCCAACGGTAGTCACTGATGACTTCGCTGTCCTCAAATGAAATTTCTTTTCTGCATATCAATACTTACTTCTTCAACTCGTTAATTTTATTCTCATTGTATCACATCATCTTAAATCAGTCACGAATCTCTACATTATTATTATTATGGTTGTCATAATAGTTCTTTCATTAGGTTACTTACCATTTCTCTTATTACTTTCTCAGATATCCTAGGATACTTACTTCTGCAGACTACGCACCTTTTAATACAGTATATAATTATATATCGATAAGCGGTTCACCGTCTTTACCTAGTTTATAAGCATAAGCTTTTATTTGCTGCTCCCTCACTGTTTCATACAACTCTGAACTGATCCAAAATTTCAGGCTTCAAAAATCCACCAAAATTTTAATCTACGCCCCCCACACTTCTATTTAAACAATGAGCTGACATGCTCCACGACCTTAATCTATATTAATACTCTTTACCTTCTTATTTTAATATTCTTTAATATCTACGTCATAACTCCCTAATTTAATTACATTAAATATATACACTTTAACTACACGACTGTCTCCGACCTATCTTTACACTCCACTATTCGTTTAAGATTCCTTGTTCTATTGCTCTCATTTCTTTCTTTCTCCCTGGTTTAATTGTTACTCTTTCTTCTCTTCTCATAATAATAGTCTCTACTTCCTCATTACTAGGCCTATATTTATCTATAGTAAAGCTACTCTTAGTCTCTCCTCCTAACGTTTCACCTAACATCTCTACTTCTAATCTCCATTCCAAATAGTAATCTTCATCCTTATCTTTATATCTCTTTCTAATCTCTTCTAACAATGTGACCTGGCTTTTCCGCTTTGTCCTGCTCCTACCGATTTTAACTTCCGTCATCTTCTTTCCTCGTTCACTGTAATCTACCTGCTGGCTTTGTGCTAACACACGCATCTCCATCTCAGCTAAGTTTACGTAACTAGAAACTACCCCTACTTTATGAAGACTTTTCCTAATGTTCTGCTCTATTTCCACTATCCTATTTTCAATATTTTCTCTAACCTGATTATTCTCCTCTTTAACAACTTCCTGGATTCTACAATCCTGAGGACCTATTGTTTTCTCTACCTCCCATATTTCTACTCCTAACTGTTCTTCAAACATATTCTCCTCTCTCATTCTCTGATCTATCATCTCTTCCTCCAGTTCCTCAACTCTCTGCTCTAACTGTTTATTAGGCTTACATAATGTGTCATGACCAATGTCTACTTTCTGCTCTACTTCTGATCTCATTTCAGCTAATCTTTCCTCCTCCTGATTCTGTATTTCTAATCTACTCTCATCTTCATTCACTTCCTCCCTTTTCTGTTCTACCTCTCGCTCTTTCTCACATAAACTACTAATGACTATTTCTAGCTTCTTATCTTCTTCTGTTTCTTTTATTTGATCCACAGTGGTTATTCTATCCTCGGACTGTTTCTCGTCTTGTGCTCTACTTTCCTCTATCAATTTCTCCTTTGTAATCTGGATTTAATTAATTTCTTTATATTGTTCTTCCACTTTTTCTATTCGTTCTATGCAGCTCTTACTCGTAGAATTTGTTTCTTTCACAGAATCCTGACATTTGATAACTTTGGATGCTAGTTCACCTATTTCCTCTCTTTGTTTCTGATATTTCTTTTCTAGCCCTTCTATTTGCTTGGTGCGTTCCCCTTTAATACGTTCCTCACCTTTCACTACTAAATTGGTAAAGCTTACATGCTGCTCTTCTATCTTCCTTTCATATTTTTCCGCTTGTTCCTCTATCTTTTTATCCTGTAATTCCAATCTACGGTTGAATTCCACATTCTGTTTTATTAACGTCTCCAATGCTAGTTTATTTTGGTCTAATTTCTCGTTCACTTCTGATTTATTTTGATCTAATTTCTGGTTATTTTGATCTAACTCATGTTTTATTTCTTTAATACTTTGATCTAATTTCTGATTACTTTGATCAAATTTTGCGAGCATATCTCCCATCATCTTGATTAACCTTTCTTCCAATGTATCTGATTCTATATTTATGTTTTTGCCCTTTTCTAGGTCTTCCGCGCCCCCCCATCGTACTATTCTGTGATTCAACCGACTTGTCTACCTCGCCGCAACTCTGAACATTGTTACTCCCGCTAGCTAAGTCTTTCTCCACTACCTCTGCCTCGGTACCCTTAACTGTGTTACCACTACGTAACGTCATCATCTCGTTCTCATCTCCCATGATTCACTTTATACATACTTTATTATAATGAAAACAATTAATTTTATTTCCAAATGCAATTTACTAATTTTATTTATTTCTTTAAGGTGTTTTATAGCTTTCGAGCTCCACGTTGAAGTGCCATGTTGTAACGTTTCGCGGCTAGTGCACAGCTTGGCCCATGCTTGGGTGACATGTTGTAACGTTTCATAGCTCGTGATATAAAAATTAGTGCAGTAAATAGCTCGGTTAATAGGGCGCCAATCTCCAACAGACGGTTGTGAGATATATTTATATTTATTAAATTGAGATTCTTTACTTTCGGGGGAGGGGCAACAAAGGCTAGCTGTAAAACACCTTATTCTATTATATTGACCTCTGGGAAGTCTAGCATTGGGTAAATATTGACTGAAAGTCATAGAAGTTAAAAATTAATTTATTAACAAACAGGATGAGATGAATGACGTCTTGCGACCTTCCAAACAGATAAAATAAAAAGGGGAAGTTATTTCTTTAAATTACTGAAGTTAATAGTATTTACGTCCGACTTGCAATAGACAAATATGCATGAGCTCACCGGGTTGTAGATCTTCATGGGCGATGTTGGCGGAGTTATCTCGTTCCTGAAGTAGACATCTCGCGTAGTCTTCCATGGTTCCCAGTACCAATCCTACCTGATAAAGCTATCTGCCCACTAATTGCACAGATACTGTCGCCTAGCTGAGTGAATGGAATGGTTTCACTCGTCTTCGATATTCAGCTCAATGCTGGAAATATCCTAGCTAGATCTCCACTGAGTTTACTAGTTTAACTTTATGAACTTTGGTAGTTGAATCTCAACAAGTGAGGTCCAAGTTTAGAATTTTCAGTGCTTTCAAGTGAAAACATAATAATATTCTTCCTCTCCATACAGCTCTGTCCCGGCTTATATATGGCAATTATGTCTCCCACCAGCAGTAGGGGATCTGCCAATTGCAATATCAAAGTATTGTCTACAGAAAGTGACGCTCCTTCCTTATTGGCCGAAGTAAGTCCTTTATCAAGCACCAAGTGGCTATATTGGGGTGAAGGTCTCTCCACCAGTGACACACTTCCATATGGGTGTCATGTAACGGTATCTTCCTTAAAAAATCACAAGGTTGCAGTTTTCTCGTCGTAAAACAATTTATTCTAAAAAGCTGTAGGGTCCATTGTTCCGACATCTTTTAGAATTAGCCTGTTGGCTACCGAGGGTCACTCCTGGTTGTGGCTCCCTTTCCATTCTTCCTGCCTCTTCATAAGCGGTTTATGACGGTTCAAGCGGTATCTATTGTCAGTTGTTATTTCCACAAGTGAGCTCAAGAAATATATTTATTGGGGGAGGGGTTGTAAATTTACGGTTTGAAATCTCGGGTGACGTCTAATTACAAGAATGGACGAAAATGAACATATGATTTTATACTACCCTTAAACACAATAAATATATACATGCACTATCGTTGCAATTGCACATCAATATAGTACTCTTAGTTCAATTGTTTTGGGTGTGGTGTACAAACACCACAAATAGGCTTTAGTTTTTCACCGAACTACTTGTTGTCTCTTCGGTTGGAATGTTGGAATGTATGTTGCTGATATCAAACGAGTGCATAGTATTGGCTGACAAAGAAGCTGATGTTGTTTAACAATTGTCAATGGTTGTGTTTCAGTTGAAATGGTACTGATGCCCCAGAAATAATTTATGAATAAATTCTGAGTTTCTGCATAATAGGGCTGTTCCTATTTTTAGCCTACTTTCATATATGAAAAAGAAAATAGGCTTATAAATCATCTTTTGTCCGTGTGTGTGCGTGTGTCTGTATGTCCCCTAATAAAATCTAAACCGCCGAAGAGATTTCAAGGAAAATTGGTATGTAAGTCGTCCAACCTCGACCGCGCCTTTTGAATTTTAACAAGTTTCACCAAAACCTGACGTCGGTTAAGTAAATGTGCCTTTTATCATTTTAAATGATCTTGTCGACTTCGTCGTTACGATGGGGTCTGGGGTTACGTTACGGTGACGGGGCGAAATGTACCCAGATGCACTGAGGTGTGTGACGTCATAGTACCGCTTGGTGCATGTGTTCCCCGACAATCTCTACTTCGTTAGTATAAGACAAAAATCCCCGATTCTTGGATGTCACGGGTAATCTCGAGAACCACTGGATGGATTGTGATGCGGTTTTCACCACTCTGTAAAGGATATCTCGAGGAAAAATTCTGTAGAAAATAATTTATGTATGATGAAAGGAAGCCAAGCAGTAACTATTTCAGTGAAAAAGTCGAAAACAAACTTGGCGTCCGTGCGCTTCTTTAGCTTACGCTGGGCAAACCTTTAAAAATATCAATATACTATGAGCGTAAGAATTGGTCAGCATGAAAAGTTCTACAAAAAAGTCCGCGAGAGCATAAGTTATCTCTATCTTCTATACATCGCCCAATATTAGTGTTTTTAGACTGGATGGAAGGGGCACGTCCCCGCGCGCTCTAGTGAGCTTGACTGCATCCCGCGCGCTTGACCTTGCTTTGCCCTTGGTTTGCACTTGCCGTTCGCGAATAATTTGAAACAAGATAAGCAAGATAAGTATTATGCAGATGATTTTCTAACATGTCAAGAGTCTTTGGCTTGGAGCGAAGCGAGAAGCCTACAGCCTTCTAGCATTTTTCAGCATTTGTAGCATTTAAAATGATACAAAGTCTAGTCTTTCAGACTGACTGTCACTTTTTTTTATCTTCTTCTGCTTCTTTCCTCGATTTTGGCTATCTTTGGACCGCGTAAATTATCCCATTGCATTCACTGTCTCTTATTTCCTTTATCCTTTCTTGCCTTCCAGTAGTTCATCATTACTTCACTTTGTCTCCATCTTCTCTCTTCGGTCCAGATGTTAACCCGCTTCTTCTTTTCCTTCTCCTGGAAAAACTTGAATTTTTTTAAATCATATTTCTGAAAAGTGGTCTGTCCTGAATAATATCTATTGTTATTTCCATCTCTTCCATATCTCATTTTATACCCATTGATTACCATTTTTGCTTTTGTATACATGACTGAAAATTTGTTTTGTGAGTCTGGTGTTATTCATCCTCATTACGTGTCTAAAGAAATTAACCCTCCTTTTCCTGATCGTATCGTATATTTTTTCAATATCTTTATTTTTGTAAAGGTTGAAATTTTTTCTGTATCTGAAGTCCCCACTTTCTGTTTTTAATGGTCCCAATATTTTTCTAAGTATCCTCCTTTCGTTTTTCTCTAGCTCTTCTATTTTTCCCTTTTTGTTATTGGAAAAGTGCCTTTTATAATATTTGCCTTTTTAATTACCCTTTAATAGAACCATTTTAATTCCTTTTTCATAACCTGTACAATATTATATTACATATTTGTAGGATAATATTACGTAAAAATTGTGACTCTAGTAATTATAATTCTACTACTGTAGCCCGAGATGCGGTTCTGGCTCAGTGGAAACTCAATCAGGTAATGCGACGGGTGAGTGGTTGAATGAACGCTCATGGTCTGAATTTAGCTATGGCGAATACTGAAATAGTATTGTTATCTTGGAGGAGAATGGACACTAAAATTCCCATGAAAGTTGGAGAGGTGGTCGTTCGAACTGGAGCCACTGCGATGGACTTAGGATTTACTCTTGACACGAAACTGACATACTGGTCTCATATACGGAAGGCAGCAGACAAGGCGGAAGTAGTGACAGCTGCCATTAGTAGACTCATGGCTAATATGCATGATACTAGACAAAGCAAGCGTCGACTACTGTTGTCCACAGCGCAGTCTATTCTCCTGTATGGAGTTGAGATTTGGTCTGATTCGCTGATGATAGAGCAGTATAGGATACGCCTAGCAGCAATTCAGAGGAGAGGAGCTCTGAGGGTGGCGTGTGCTTACCGTACAGTTTCGGAACCTGCAGTTCTGGTTGTCTCAGGTGTTGCGCCAATAGACTTACTCGCGCAAGATCGTAAAGACGTATACTTCCAACGAGTAGATCTGGGCAAGGCTCAAGCCCGGAAGGAAGCCGTGGCATGCAAGATGTAGCTTTGGCAGCAGAGGTGGAATGACGATCTCAGAGGAAGATGGACAGCTCGGCTGATACCGAGTCTGGTCGAGTGGACAAGTAAAAACATGGAGGAACTAATTTCTTTCTGACTCATATGTTGACAGGTCATGGCTACTTTCGGTGTTACCTTCATCGTATGGCCAAAGTAAGGAGTCCAGTTTGTATTTACTGCGAGAACGAACGAGATGACGTATATCATACGTTCTTCGTCTGCGATCGTTGGGCAGCGGAAAAACAACAACTTGAAGCTGAGGTTGGTCCAATAACGCCGGACAATATAGTTGGAATTATCCTTAAGAACAACCTCAGTTGGGATACGGTCGCTTTCTTTGTTGAGGTTGTCCTTCGTCAAAAGAAGTCGGATGGGGACTTGCTCGATTTAGTTGATTAAGTCTGCGATCCGCGGACTATGAATTGAGAAGTAAGATGGTGCTTGTGAAGCAAAGCAAATGGCTCCATCCTGAAGTAATACGAAAGTGGTCCCGGGATGGGTTTTGTCAAGAGGATAGGGTGTGGTTTTTCAGTGGGTAAGAATCACACACTCTTGAGGAGTGCGGACCCTTCTCAAGCGTCTTGATAGAAGATTTTTCCACTTCCCTCGTAAAAAAAACTGTGGAAACACAGTTTGTTTCGCGAAGTAGAAAGATATCGTAAAAGTAAGGAGAGCGTCTTGAAGAACATTGCTGAATAAATTCGATTAGTTCATTATTATATTAAAATTGCAGCCAAAGGCCATAGAAAGGTAAGTTCAATTTCAAGTAGTTCCAACTTTGGCTAGCAGGTCCCACTGTCACTGACACCTAGTGGCGAACATTTGAACTTGATAGAGCGTTGTTGTAGTTGCTGTTGTTCTTTGAGTCTTCAGTCTTTAGACTGGTTTGATGCAGGCCTCCATGCTTCCCTGTCCTGAGCTACTCGTTTCATCTCTACATAGCTACCACACCCTACATCCGAGGCAATCTGTTTAACATATTCTAACCTTGGTCTACCCCTACAGTTCTTGTCCTCGACCCTTCTTCCACAACTCAGCTTGCCATTCCTGGGTGTCTTAGTAAGTTTCCTACCAACCTAACTCTTCCCTTCATTTGCAGTCGATAGAAATATCTCTCCTCTCCCATTCGTCTTAATACCTCTTCATTTGTAACCCTATCTACCCATCTGATAATCGTCATTCTCCTGTAACACCACATTTCAAACGCTTCAATTCTCCTATTTTCTGCTGCAACAATAGACCAAGTTTTTTTTTCATAGCGCGCCACGCTGCAGACAAATGACTTCCTAATGCCTAAATCTATATTCGATGTCAAAAGATTCCTTTTTTGTAGAAATGCTTTCCTTGCCTGAGCCAACCTACTTTTTATATCCTCTTTTTTGCTTCGTCTGTCACTGGTTATTTTCCTTCCTAAGTAACAGAAGTCTCCTACTTCCTTAAGCTTTTCACCTGCCAATTCGATGTCCATGGAGGTTTCTGATTATTTCGGCTGCATTCCAATATTTTTGTTTTACATTTATTAATTTCTAATCAAATAACCTACAACTTTTGAATACACACAATTAATTGTAGTATTAGGTTCTTTTACATGCCATAAATCGATGGCATGGGCCCGTCGGCTTTACTTCTCCTCGGAAGGAAGAAATATTCAAGGATTTTAACGCTGTTAAAATCTGACGACTTTGGCCGGGTTTGAGCCGTGATCTTGGGCTCAGCAGTTCAGCATGCTACCGACTACGCCACCGAAGCCGAATATTTCGATTAGTTCATTTCCATCATTTCTGGGAGAAAGTTAAATTAAAAATTGCGCGCGCAAACCTTTTCTACTGACATCCCCACCATCATCCTGCCAAAGCCCCACCTCTGACTTATTACTAACAGCAACGTTACATTGAAATCCCTGTTTATATTTGATCCACCCCCGTAGCTTGGGCAATATATGACAGTTTGGAAACCCTTAACCCTTTATTGGATAGTGGTCTCTATATTAACCACCTGTCATAAGGACAGTTTATGCTTTCAAAGATGCTGATAGTTGAATCTTTAAGCCGAAATTTGGGGAATTTTCATGCCGAAGTGCTAGTATTTCTAAAAGTCAAATATTATATAGGTATCTACTTGACGTAATGTATTGGATACAATTTTAAAAAATTAAAACTAAAAACATTTACAATTAAAGTGTAAAAGAGTGAGGCAAGGAGACGGACTATCACCTCTTCTCTTCAACTGTGATTTAGAAAAGTCATCCGAGAATGGCGGAATGAAATGAAAAATTCAAGGGTAGAAAATGGGGTAAGGCTAGGGTACAACTATAGGGTGTCAGGGAATGTTCTCCGCAGTGCCTAGGCACTGCTACGTTAGGTGAGAGCCGGAGTTAAGTTGGCAGCACGGTTGCTGCTGACAGCGCGGCTGTCGTCGCTTGTATCAAAACAAAACAAACAACAAACAGTCCACTTAGAGATTCCTGTTTCTTGAGCTAATTTGCGTATTGATTTACTTGGACTTCGCAGCATTATATCGGAGATTTCATCAAGTTTTTCGTCTGTTAACAGCGTTGGCCTGCCTGTTCCTGTTACATCGTGAGCTGAGCCGGTCACACGAAATTTACTTATCAAATCCCGAACGGTATCCCGGTTTGGACACTTTGATATTAGGAAACCGCGCCTGAAATTTTACTTTTACATTTTCTGTAAGCCGATCGCCGTCACGTAAAACGTATTCCACCAAAAACGCTCTCTCTTCAGTAGTAAATATTACCGACTGTATCCTGTTTCACTATTCCAATAAACTAAACGCTGCCTTACTGCATTCACACTGACGCTTTCCACAGCACAGCACAGTTCACGCGTGTGTTCTGATATCCTGTCGATCTTGAAGAAGACAAGCTAGTACCTGGCTGTCGTAGAGTGAGCGAAAGGTCTGCCAACTTAACTCCGGCTCTCACCTAACGCAGCAGTGGCTAGGCACTGCGGAGAACATTCCCTGACGCACTGTATATGAATCTTACAATCAACTGTCCAACCTTTGCAGATGATCTACTGATCTTTTCAGATTCCAGTGATACGGCAGAAGAACAACTTGGCCAATGATTGAAACCTCTAACACTAAAGGCTGGGCTTCAAATCTCCTTTGAGAAGACACAATTCATGACAAACATAAAATCAGCGTCCAGGGAACTGAAGGTCGGACTAGGAAAAGTTCAGAAGGCAGAAAAGTTTCAATACCTCGGTGAATGGATAGAACCTAACCTATCAGAGAAATAAGCCTTCATGTCACGCATTAATAAAATGGAAATGGCATACAACCTGACTAATGACATCTACAATAAGAGATCGATATCCTTAAACGCCAAAATTAGACATTTCTGCACTGTTTTTTGACCAGAGGCTCTGTGTGCGGCAGAAACTCTAATAATGAACAAGAAAGATACATGAAATTACTGAAGGCTAAAGAAAGAAAGATTTTGAGGAAAATACTGGGTCTCATCAAAGAAAACAGCGAGTACAGAAGGCGTCACAACCACGAATTATACAAGCATGTGGAGAAGATCAGTGACACGATTCGAAAAAGAAGGATTGCCTTTTATAGCCACGTGACACGAATGAGCCCAGGCAGGATATCAAAACGGATATTGACATACTTTCAAGATAAGAGAACCAAAGAGGCATGGTTCTCGGAAGTTGAGAAAGATCTACGTGAAATGGAAATTTCCCCTAAATATACCCAGGAGCGAGTTCAACTTCAGGAAAAACTACGTACGCACAAAGGTTTCCAGGAAAAGCCAAAGCTAAAGACAGGGAAGGCGTGGTCCTAAGAGAGAAAAGAACAACACCGGAGAAGAATGCGAGAACACTGGGCGGTAGTTAGAGCTCGGTTGAAGAGACAGTTGAACTGGCGTGGTCCCTAGTTGGCCGAATCGAAGAAACAAAGAAGAATTAAAGTATGGAAATAAAATATAAATATAGACATTACAATAGTAAAAATAAAATTACAATAATAAAAGGACTATAAAAATTAAATAATAAACTTAACTATAAAACAATTATGAAA
Source organism: Meconema thalassinum (assembly GCA_946902985.2). Taxonomy (NCBI): domain Eukaryota; kingdom Metazoa; phylum Arthropoda; class Insecta; order Orthoptera; family Tettigoniidae; genus Meconema; species Meconema thalassinum. Next base: position 101,848,400 of record OX336397.1, on the reverse strand, counting down.
ATATTGTAAAATCAATTGGAATTTAGTTAATTAATTAATTCAAAGGAAAAAAAACAAGATGTTCAGTAAAGAACATATAGTCTACTTTCTCCTAAATGCATGGGTATTGTTATAACTCGTTGTCCTATTCAAGGAGGATAGTTGAATGTTGGTTGTAGTAGCTTGTTGAATTACGGATATTAAACATGAATATGAGGAGCCCTTTGCTAGTGCTACCTCTGTAAGAAATGTCATTCAATTCGGTTTCACCTTGTTTGGATTGATATGGGGAATCGATTTGCACACATACATGGCCGCTCTCTGCAAACTATTGGGCTGATGACCTTGTAGTTCAGTCAAACGATGCTTCCCACAAAAAGGTATGTTGTTGCAAAATTTGGTAGAGATCAAATGATTAGGTTGGTCGTAATTTGATTTAAGCTTTTAATATTTGGGTGGCCGCCATTCCGTTTCCGTCAAGATGGCGGCGATATAAAACATGACACTGAGGTGCCCTTTGCTAGTGCTACCTCTGTGCCAAATTTGGTCCAATTCGGTTTCACCGTGTTTGAAAAGATAGGAGGAAATGATTTGCACACATACATGGCCGCCATCCGCAAATTATTGGGCTGATGACCTTGTAGTTTGGTCAAAAGATTATTTTTACATAAAGGTATAATTTTGCAAAATTTGTTAGGGATCAGATGATTAGGTTGGTCGTAATTTGATTCAAGTTTTAACATTTGGGTTGCCGCCAATACGTTTCCGTCATGATGGCGGCGATATAAAACATGACACTGAGGTGCTCATTGCTAGTGCTACCTCTGTACCAAATTTCGTAGAATTCGGTTTCACCATGTTTGAATTGACAGGGGGGGGGCAGACATTCAGAGTACACACACACTCACACACTCACACACACACACAGACACTCACACACAGACAGACACACAGACAGACACACAATTTTTGGCCCAGTGTAGATCTCATAAGTCTACTTTCATTTTTTGCTAAAATCGAAAGTAGGCTAATATCAAATTTAAATCTATAAGAGCATAAATTGAAAAATAAAATCAAATATAAACATTAAAATTAGAGAATCAAACAATAACATTATTAATAATTACAATGATAAATATACATTAAAATGCCAAAACACATAAAAAAAATGTTTTTCCTATATAGGGTTAAATCGTTTTTTTCTCTGCTCACTTTAATCATAGATAAATGTTTCTTCATATACAAATGTTTTACTAAAATTGTTTTATAGAATGACTAGCAACCCGCCCGGGTTTCACCCGAGAACATTTATGAATGCATTACGTGTTAAGAACTTATTTTTCAATGTCAATGAACTACGACCTGTACATCCATTTTACGTCTCGGCATGATGAGTTAACATCACTGACTGGACTATTAATTATATTATCATGGAGATGGATGTGCAACGAATTCTTGTCAGACGTAATTTAAGAATGGCGACGTGTATGAAACACGAATCCCCCTTACGTCCATTCTTAACTTGACTGTGTATTTTGTGGAACGAAAAGTTCTCAGGCGAAATGAAGAAAAGCCGAGTTGCACTTCCCGGGAAACTCCAAACACAACCACTCTTCTCTGAAGTCTAAGCTCAACACGACACGACAGTTTTCCCCTGGCTCTATCTGGGATAATAGGCTTGCCCACTAAGCTAGGCTGTAACTGGGGTGATAGGCTTGCCCCTAGAAGCTCGTAAACTGTTGCCGCAGTAATTGAATGGGGATTGTTGGAAGAAATGAAAAAGTAAAAACACTTGTAGTGGTCGAAGTAATGAATATATGCTCTCGCGGACTTTTTTGTAGAACTTTTCATGCTTAACTATTCTTACACTCATAGTATATTGATATTTTTAACGGTTTGGCCTGCGTAAGCTTAAAGCGCCCGGACACCAGTTTTTTTTCGACCTTTTCACTAAAATCGTTACTGCTTGGCTTTCTTTGAACATAAATAAATTATTTTATATAGGAACCTTCCTTGAGATATCCTTTACAGAACGGTGAAAACCGCAACAAAATCCATCCAGTGGTTCTCGAGATTATCCGTGACATACAAGAATCGGGGACTTTACTTTGTTTTATACTAAGTAGAGATGAAAACCGCATCAAAATGCGTCCAGTAGTACTCAAGAATAGCCTGGACACACACACGGACATAAACGTAGACGTTATTATTATATTTTTTTGCTAAGTACAGATGTGAGAAATAACATTAATGTCATTTTCTGTTCTATCACACATGTAATAAAGTGAAAGGAATTGAGAGATTCCCCTCTTTGTAAATAACGCGTCTTCTTCCGCGTGAAATTAGGCTGTGCCAGTCCGAATGACTTTCCAAGATTCTTGTGTCTGACGGGTGGAACACCTGCCAGCTCTGCTAAATGTAATAAGTTGGATTGTTTAGCGTCGCTCGACGATCTTCGTTCTCACTCTTCCAGTTGGAAACTAAAATAACATTTTTACAGCGACAGAAGCGAGAGGTCGTAAATCCACTCTCGATAAACAATCTCTATTGACAACACTTGTCACTACTCTGTACGGTTGTCATGGTGACACACTGTCCCATGCTCTCTTGGCTGAGCTGAGCTCTGGCATGAAGGCTTTTACAACAAAGTTGAAAACAGCACCGGTAAAACCTCTTATTTATTTATTTACTTATTTATGTATTCGTTAATTATTTTTATTTATTTATTTATTTAGATAATGAATCATTTATTTATTTGTTTATTTAGATATTTATTTATTTATTCATTTATTCGTTAATTTATTTATTTTTATTTATTTACTTATTTATTTATTAATTTATTTAGATATTTATTTATTTATTCGTATATTCTTTGATTTATTTATTTATTTTTATTTATTTATTATTCATTTATTCTTTGATTTTTTAAATGTATTTATTTATTTATTTATTTAGATATTTTTTATATTTTTTATTTATTTATTCATTTATTCTTTCATTTATTTATTTATGTCTTTTCTCATTTATTTTATTATTTAATTATTTACTTATCTATTTATTTATTTATGTAATTATTTAATTATTTGCTCAATTATTCATTTATTCATTCATTAACTTGTTATTTCTTTCTTCTTAGATTTTGACCTACATTGGACCACGGGACACAATAATTGACTTGCAGGTTAGTCCTTTTTTTTTTCTTTTCACAGAATTTCTTCTCGTCTTTACGCTGTGGTTCCTCTTCCTCTGTTCCGACCAGATGTTCTTGGCTTTTCTACTTTGCTTTTCCTGGAACCCCTTGAATTTATCAATCGTAGATCGAAACACCTCTCTATTCCAGATCTACTTTAGATTGACCCCAACTTCCTCCATGCCATTTCTTGTTTCATCCACCCATTTTGTATTCACTTTTATCTTGGTAATGAGGTTGAAGATTTTCTTCGTTAATCGACTCGCGCTCATTCCCGTGAGGTGTCCATAAAACTTTATTCTTCTCTTCCGTATGTTATCTGTGGTTTCCTCTGCCTGTCTATACATTTTCGTTACTCCTCTTCCGCCATGTACCATCGTTTCTTTTTTAGAGTCCTAAGTTCTGCCTCAAATATTTTTCTTTATTCCTTTCCTCTCTATCTCCTCCTATTCCCCTTTCTTGTTCAGTATCAGACATTCTGAACCATAGAGTTCAGCTATAGAGTTCAACAACTAGTGTATAGTGTCTTATTTAAGCCCTGTAAGATATGGCTAACTTGTATCTATTCTGCACAAATTATTTATATGCTAGCTCCATCTTTCTGATCCTCACTTTATTTGCTTCTTTATCCAGTCCATTCACCAAGATATTTATAAGGTGCGTTTAAAAAGTAACGAGCCGGAGGCATAATTACAGAAACCAGTACCTGTATGTTAGAAGTATTGGCCCTGGCTGTTGAGGCACTTGTCCCACTGTGACACGAGGCGGTGAATGGTTGTCTCATAAAATTGTCTGGGCTGCGATGTGAACCAGTTCCACACGTACAGCTGGACGTCGGCGTCCGAGGTGAATCGTTGGCCCCGCAGAGCCCTTTTCAGGGGACCAAACATGGCGTAATCACAGGGAGAGAGGTCTTGACTGTATGGAGGGTGCCCGAGAACCTCACAATTGAATTTCTGCAGGAGTGCCGCGACTGTGTTGGCCGTATGAGGTCGTGCATTGTCGTGGAGCGACCACGGCGGCTATGGCGTTCACTGTCATTCGGCGGTCCTGGGTAATGAGTGCATCAACCAGCTGGACGTTGTCATCGGTAATGCAGGGGGGTGCCCCAGACCGGGCATCATCGGCTAACGACACCCGTCCTTCCCTGAAGCGCTTGTGCTACGCCTTGACCCTTGCAAGGGACATGCAGTGTTCGCCGTACACTTGTGATATTCGGCGATTAATGTCCGTTCCCCCTACTCCTTCCGCTGTCAGAAACCGAACAACACCTCTTTGCTCTTCGGTTGACGCCACCATGTCATAGTTTGCAATGCGACTGGCAGCGTTAGACGATTGATGCATGCTGCTGCTCGCTTTGTATCGTCACGTGACGTGCATGCGTGCCCTCTAGCGACGGGCTGTGACCTTCCACGCTCTGCTTGGAACCACACCTCATTACACACGACACGATTAGCCAATGTAGTCACCGGTTTGCGCATTATTTTTTTTTGAACGCACCTTATAAATTTATCCGATGTCTTGATTTCCCATATTTTTTTCTCTTTATTTATTTTTAAATAAACACGCACAAAGTGTGGAAAATGATTATATATTTACATATTTGACTGAAATAAATATCAGTTCTGGCAATAAACTACTATTGACTTCAACGTTTATCACATGTCACAATATGATAACGGATACAATATTGATCACAGAGTTTACACACGCAGTCGGGTCTTTGGTCGAGGTGATGAGTCACGGTGCACACTTCATGCTGATATCCGTGTACTACTATCCAATTCACAAAATGGCGGTGTTTCAGGTTTGTATCTGTCCTTGAACTGTCGAGCATAGCTTCATATGTGCAAAATGCAGGGCAGATATCCTTCCTTTTATGTACCCTGTCTTCTAGCAACTTTTTCCAGTTGTTAGTTGGGGGCAAGTCGAATTCAAATCTCAGATCCTGTATTAGGAAGGATTCTCTTGCGAGTTCATAGGCTAATCTTGACCTGGTGAACTTTTGAAATTCCGAGAGCGACCTTCATGAAGTGATGGTTGGTTGGTTCCTTAGTTTAGGGACAGCGACAACGCGGTCATGTAGCCCCGTATACTTTGGGTGTGTGTAGAATCTGTCTGATTACTAGTGTTAATTGTGATGACTGTATTAGTGTGCGTTATCTGTTTTTAATTCAAGTAAGGATTGCAGACGATAATTTCAAGTACAGTAGTTCCTACTTTCGCTACCAAATGCTACCGTCCACGACACCTAGCTGTGAACTTCGCTACTTCTAGATACAATCACATCCAGCGCCCGGTGACGAACGTTGGAACTTAAGAGCACTAATCAAACCTAACCTACAAATGTTGGCTTCACACTAGTGTAGTAAGTGGATAGTTCTTTTTCATACCATACATTTATGACATGGGACCGCCGAAAGGCTACTGAGGGATTTTTAACACTCTTAAAAATCTGACGACTTCGGCGGGGTTTGAACCCGTGATCCTGGACATAGAAGCTCAGCATGCTATTCAGGAAATGAGCTTTGACATTTTCTATAGAGCGGAGGTCTCTATGTCGCATCTTTTCGCATGCTATCTCTATTCCATATATGAGAATAGGGTCAATTTTGGCTTCAGAGAGGATCATGGCAGATTTCAAACAGAGTCTGGTTATTGATTTGATGACATAAATATATTTCGTAGCTGCCACTGCTCGTTGTGATATTGTGTGGATTCGAAATGTTGTTTGAAAACTTAGTCCTAACTACTTGAATTTCTTCACATTCCGGACAGGTTCTTGGTGTTGAACAAGTAGTTCCGTGAAGAACTATGCAGCCTAATTTCATATATCTTATTTATGTTAATTGCCACTATCAACATACACAATTCAGTTTGATTGCTGTAATAGATTCGCAGATATTGAGAATTGTCTAAATATTTCGGATGGTCGCCAGGTTAGATTTTTATATACGAAGATGGATCTAAAAGTTAGTTGCACTAACGCGCTGCAGCAGCGCGCTGTGTGTCGCAAACGTGGGCACAGCGGAGAAAGGGACAGACACTGCCCACACATCTGTTAGGCAGGTTGCTGTGGTGTCTCGTCTTGTATGGTGTGAATAGCGGCCAAATGCAATGGCGCGTCGACTGGACGTTCACTCCAAATATGAGGTGCGTGCGACAATCCGATCCCTATGGGGCAAAAGGAAGAATTGCACGGACATTCATCGTGAAATTAGTGCTGTGTATGTGGATCGGTCCATTTCCCGGCGAGGGATTGTAAAGTGGTGTCAGCAATTCGAAGCTGGACGCACGGATATCCCGAACTAATATCGCCAGGGCAGGCCCGCAACGTCCAGGACCCGTGCAAATGTCAAGAGTGTGAGTGCGATCTTTAGACAGAACGGTAGTCGACATTCCCAGACCGATGAGGAGGTGAAGGCCGCTGTCTCCGTGTGATTGCAGAACGCTGGAGGAACTTTCTATGCATCCGGCATCGACAAGTTGGTTGTGTGTTCGCAGAAATGTTTGGAGTCTTTTGGAAACTATGTGGAAAAGTGACGTTAAATTGTATGTCGTTATAGGCGTGTTGCTGTTGTATAGGTGGTGTAATAAATGGCCATAACTGGGAAGTGCAACTTTTTTTTTGATCTGCCCTCGTATATAAGATGTAGGTCTTAGAGTTAACTACTGGGCCAAAGATTTTTCTAATAATTCTCCATTCTAGTACTTCAAGTTTGTCTAATTTATAATTTAATAATTAGTAAAGTCGTGTACAACCTTATTTTAAGATTTCTAGATAGACTCTTTTTGTTATAAACTTTTATATTATTAACTTTATTTATTTATCATTTTTATTTATTTTTATCTATTTATTATTTTTCTAATATTTATTTATTTATTTATATATTTACTTATTTATTTATTTATTTATTTGGTGGGGAGTTGCAGATCTGTACGTTTGGAAGTAGACTTTGTGAATAATGTGGGTAATTGCCAAAACTCCCACTCGTGGTCTTACGATTGCCGACACGGAGGCTCCCACACAACACAACATTGAACGTGTTTTCTATGAACATCCAAGAAGCTAATAACGAAGCGGAACTGAGAACATTTTGCAATATTGGTTGGTCTCTTTGTTCTTCTCTAATAAATCATCGCCTTGTGGAGGCAGCTCCGCCGTTTATCAAGATCTACCTTCCCACACAAGCTTCTCCAGTCGGTAAATACACTTCATAATTCCTTTATCTTGCTGCAAACATCTGGAGAGTATGAACCCAGGGATTACAAACATTGAGTTGTTATAGTCCGCTCGCTCACCTAACAAACCTTACCATTTATCTCCCGTCATATTATGCAGTGAGATTTATAGTAATTTTCTCCCTGTTGCGTTGCAGGCACTGTTACTATTCATGTTTGTGGGTGTTGCTTCAATGTTGCCTAAGCTAATTTCCAAATTTTTAGCCTACTTTTCACATTTTGCAAAAATTAGGAAAAAGTAGACTTATGAGATCGATCCAGGCCAATGTCTGTCTGTCTGTCTGTCCTTCTGTCTGTCTGTCTGTCTGGCTATCAACCCATATCAACTCTTAAACGGCTGCAGCAATCGAATCCAAATTTGGTGTGAGTAAAGATCTATACCTGAATATCTCAAGCCCATATTTGAAAATTATGTCAGTGCTACCAACAGCTGAAAACCATTATTGAAATTTGAGCTTCTTGTTGGATATTTTGGAAGGTATGCATGGGAGCTATTCCAAAATTGGCACACACATAGATAATAATATTTCAATTTAATTTCCAGGAGGCCATGCATGGCAGTGTTGCCAAAATGATTCAAAGCCTGCTGATAGGTCCAATTTTTAACTTCTACACTATCGATTGGATTTCAGCCAAATTTCGTATGTACTATGTGTACATAAACAGATATGACTGAGCTTATTCTTAAAAGTCACCAGGGCTACCAACTGTTAATAAATGCTCTCTCTCTCTATTTTCGTATTCAAATACCAATACATCAGAAAGTATGCAAGCCGACAGATTTAAACTATGCACGCGTAGTGTACCAGCCATTCCAGATTAATTTGGAGTAACTTATGTACGTCAGTACTACCTACTTGATTCTAAGCCTGCAGACAGGACCAATTTTTAAATACATGTAACTTCTATACTATCAATTGGATTTCAACCAAATTTCGTATGTGCTATGTGTACCATAACAGATATGACTATACGTATTCTTAAGAGCTACCAGGGCCGCCAACTGTTAATAAAGTCTGTCTATATTTTTTTACCCTAATATCAATATATCAGAAAGTATGCAAGCCAACAATTCTATACTTTGCACACGTATAGCACCTGACACTCTAGATTAATTTGGAGTAATTAAGATAAGTCAGTGCTGCCAACATGATTCTATGCCTGCTGATAGGTCCAATTTTAAAATACCCTTAACTTCTATACCAACAAATGGATTTCATCCAAAATTGACACAACAAGAGATCATAATATTTCAGATTATTTCTGACCAACACATGCATGGCATTGTTGCCAACATGATTTTACGCGCGCTGATAGATCCAATGTCTAACGGCATGTAACGTCTATGCTATCCATTGGACTTCAACCAAATTTTATATTCTGTACCTGAAGAGATGGAACCAACAATATATTCAGTCACCAGGGTACATTATACCAGGTATATTTCGAACTAATTAGAAATTTCGATATTACCAACTTAATTTCGTCATTATTCTAGATAGGTCTATATAAATTGGCATGAATCTTACATTTTAAGAAATGTAGGCTCTTTAGTTCGTCACGGAACTACTTATTATTTACCCTGTTAACAGAAACTATTACAGAATCTAAACGAGTTCTGAGGAAAGAAATAATAATGAAAATTAATAAATGTAAATCAAATATAATGCAGCAGAAAGAAATCAGAAACCCATATGGCCGTCAAATTGGTAGGTCAAAAGCTAAAGGAAGTGGGAGAATTATGTTACTTAGGAAGCAAAATAACGAGTGATGGACAAAGCAAAGAGGATATAAAAGAAGTGGGCTAGTTGTTGTTGTTGTTGTTTGAGTCTTCAGTCTTTAGACTGGTTTGATGCAGCCCACCATCCTCCCTGTCATGATCTAGTCGTTTCATCCCTACAAAGCTACCACACCCTACATCCGAGGCAATCTGTTTAACATATTCTAACCTTGGTCTACCCCTAAAATTCTTGTCCTCGACCCTTCCTTCCATAACTAAGCTTGCTATTCCTGGGTGTCTTAATATGTCTCCTCCCAGCCTATCTCTTTTCTACATTAGCAGTCGCCAGAATCATCTCCTCTCCCACTCGTCTTAATAACTCTTCATTTGTAACACTATCTACCCATCTGATCTTCATCATTTTCCTGTAAACCACATCTCAAAAGCTTCTATTCTCCTCTTTTCCGCTGCACCAATAGTCCAAGTTTCACTTCCATACAGCGCCACGCTCCAGGCAAAGGCTTTCAAAAATGACTTCCTAATATCTAAATCTATATTCGATGTCAACAGATTCCTTTTCTGTAGAAATGCTTTCCTTGCCTGAGCCAACCTACTTTTTATATCCTCTTTGCCTCGTCCATCACAAGTTATTTTGCTTCCTAATTAACAGAAGTCTTCTACTTCCTTAAGCTTTTCACCTGCCAATTTGATGTCCATAGAGGTTTCTGACTTATAAGGTGCGTTCAAAAAGTAACGGACCGGAGGCTGGAATGCGCAAACCGGTGACGACATCGGCTAATCGTGGCGTGTGTAACGAGGTGTGGTTCCAACCAGGGCGTGGAAGGTCACAGCCCGTCGCTAGAGGGCACGCGTGCACGTCACGTGACAATACAAAGCGAGCAGCAGCATGCATCAATCGTCCAACGCTGCCAGTCGCATTGCAAACAGTGGCATGGAGGCGTCAAACGAAGAGCAAAGAGGTGTTGTTCGGTTTCTGATAGCGGAAGGAGTAGGGGGAACGGACATTCATCGCTGAATGTCTCAAGTGTACGGCGAACACTGCATGTCCCTTGCAAGGGGCAAGGCGTGGCACAAGCGCTTCAGGAAAGGACGGGTGTCGTTAGCCGATGATGCCCGGTCTGGGGCACCCCCCTGTATTACCGATGACAATGTCCAGCTGGTTGATGCACTCATTACCCAGGACCGCCGAGTGACAGTAAACGCCATAGCCGCCGTGGTCGGATTGAGCGTGGGAAGTGTGCACACCATCGTGAAGGAACGACTGCACTTGCGGAAAGTGTGTGCCCAATGGGTGCCCCACAGTCTTCGACCACACCAGGAAGCATGTCGAATCGCCCACTGTTTTGGTCATCTGCAGCGCTATGCGAGGGATGGGAATGGGTTCCTGGCACGAGTGGAGGCTGGAGATGAGTCATGGTGTCATCACTTCGAACCAGAATCCAAACGACAAAGCCTCTAGTGGAAGCATCCAGGGTCACCACCACCCAAAAAAGGCAAGGCCATACACACGAGTGCATGAAAGGTAATGCTGACGTTCTTCTTTGACCAAGCTGGCCCTCTTCTGATACACTTCATGCCGCACGGGACAACAGTGAATGCCCAGCGTTACTCGCAATCCTTGACCACCCTTCGCCAAGCGATCAAAACAAAACGACCAGGCAATCTCACCCGTGGGGTCATTCTGCTCCACGACAATGCACGACCTCATACGGCCAACACAGTCGCGGCACTCCTGCAGAAATTCAAATGAGAGGTTCTCGGCCACCCTCCATACAGTCCAGACCTCTCTCCCTGTGATTACGCCATGTTTGGTCACCTGAAAAGGGCTCTGCGGGGCCAACGATTCACCTCGGACGCCTTCGTCCAGCTGTACGTGCGGAACTCGTTCACATCGCAGCCCAGGGAATTTTATGAGACAGCCATTCACCAACTCGTGTCACAGTGGGACAAGTGCCTCAACAGCCAGGGCCACTGCTTCTAACATACAGGTACTGGTTTCTGTAATTATGCCTCCGGCTCGTTAATTTTTGAACGCACCTTATATTTTGGCTGTATTCCAATATTTTTTTTTTGTTCAGAAAAGGAAAGCATTTTTACAGAAAAGGAATCTGTTGACATCGAATATAGATTTAAGTATTAGGAAGTCATTTTTGAAAGCCTCTGTCTGGAGCATGGCGCTCTATGGAAGTGAAACTTGGATTGTTGGGGCGGCAGCAGAAAAGAGGAGAATTGAATAGTTTGGAATGTGGTTTTACAGGAGATTAATGAAGATCAGGTGGGTAGACAGGGTTACAAGTGGAGAGGTATTAAGACGAGTGGGAGAGGAGAGATGCTTCTGGCGACTGTTAATGAAGAGAAGGGATAGGTTGGTAGAAGACATACTAAGACAGGGTTAGTATATGGAATAAGATATGATGTACCATTAAAAAGCTAAAGGTCTGTAGATTAATATGGTGCAAACACAAGATATTGAAAATTTCGATGATAATGAAGTGTGTTCAGAAAATAAGGTTCGTCATTACGATGTATTATGTCAGAAAACCTATCGCCATTACATAGGGCAATCAATTCTGAATTATTTTCGACGGGCATCGTGAGAGCAGATGTTTGCCAACGCAGAGGGAGAAGCAGCAGATAATCATGCATAAATTCATTCGAGTGCAAACTAGTTGGCGAAAATACGTTTTGCAAGAAGCGTGGGAACAATGCTTCAGTTATTAATCACTATCTACGGAGCGCCAAATGCTGGGGGAAATTTTTTGCACTGAAAGGCAGAGTGTGGGGGAAAATGACAGAACTTGGTGCCACTCAACTTCCAATACTAAAACAAATGTCCACAGAATACAGGATATGGTGCGTAACTGTGTATGATATCACATCAACATGTTTCACAAATATTTGGGATATTGGAAGGCTGAGTAATAAATAGGTTGAATGTTCTGCCTGATCAATACTTCTTATTGAATATGATCGCTGTGTGGTCATTGGTGGGACATGTTTCGAGGCCTTTTTTTGCCCCTTCATCAGCCGATATGAATGAATAAGACACAAGATAATTGTTTAGCGCAACACCAAGAAATTAATCGTCACTAAACCTTATATGGTGCCTGCAGAAGACGACCACATAAAGATAAGAGGGGCAAATATTCCAATCGTTCGGGCATTCACATATCTCGGGATTACTTTACAAACAACAGGTCAATGCTACAGACTTCACGTAAAGGAAAGAGTCTCAGCTGAAATTAGAGCAATATATACAATAAATGATCTAAAGAATGTATCAATAAAATCAGCAATGAAACTGTTTCATGCAGTAGTGAGCCCAGTAGCAACTTATGGGATACAGATTATATGGGATCACCTAACACTCCCAGACCTCCGATCCATAGAAAAGTGAAGGCAAGGTTTCCTAAAAGAGCTCTCTGTGTTGGAATAAACACAAAGTCGAGACTGGTATATGAAATGGCCAAAGAGACTTTCTATATCGATGACATAAAGGCAAGGTTCTTACTACCATCCACTCAAAATAGTGCCAAGGTACTTGTAGAGAAAAGACAAAAAAGGGAGGATATTTGGCTTGAATTTTACTCTACAGACGCCATGTGGGACCGGCACCGGACGGAGGCAAATCAAGAATTAAGGCGAGTCATCACAAGTTTAGCGGTTCATGGATATCACCACAAACTATGTGCGACGACACATTTCCATGATGTAGGAAATGAGTGTGTGTGTTCTTTGTGTGGTGAAAGATGTGAACGCTATCACATCAACCGATGCAAAAATAGGACAAAATCAGTTTTAGAGTCTAGCAAAGATCTATAGACTAACCAATATGGGTATTGTATTTTGGATATTTGGCTGCAATTAAATTTTATAAAGATAGATTGAAAAATTGAAAGCCTAAAGCAACACAAAATGACATAAAAGGTCGTATAAACTAGGAACACTTTCAAAAGGGTTAGTTCAAATCTTCAGAAGTTTTCATCGACGAGACAATTTATGAAAATGAACACACGCCTCACTGTGGTATACAGATGTTAAACATAAAAGGTATTGGTTCAGTAGACCACAGAGAGGCGTGTGTTCATTTTCATAAACTGTCTCGTCGATGAAAACTTCTGAAGATTTGAACTAACCCTATTGAAAGTGTTCCAAGTTTATAAGACTTTTTACATAATTTTTTGTTACTTTATGCGTTCAATTTTTCAATCTAACTTTATGGTGCACCATACAAGGTTTAGTGACAGGGGACTTTTTATTTTTACGCTCAACAATTATGTTGTGTCGTATTCATTCATATCGGCTGATGAAGGGGCCAAAAGTAATAATTAGGCCTCAAAACATGTCCCATCAATGACCCCACAGTGAAAATATTTAATTATTATTATTTATCGTATGGCTTTTATTGCCGAGAGTGTCCGAGGACATGTTCGGCTCACCTGAGTCTGTAGCTGCTTCTAGCGGACACCCTTAGGGTGAGCTACAAGTTCCGTTCTATTTCAAGTAGTTCCAACTTTCGCTACCATATGTCAATGATATCTAGCGGTGAACGTTGGAACTTTGATGGAGCGTTCTGACGAAATCTAACCTAACGATTTTGCTTCACACAGGTTTAGTCTGTGGAAGGATCTTTTACATGCCATAAATCAACGACATGGGACCGCCGGCTTTAGAACTCTCCGAAGGAAGGCATAATGAAGGATTTTAACGCTCTTAAAAAATCCGAAGACTTCGGCCGGCTTTGAAATCTTGGGCACAAATTTCAGCAAGCTACCAACTACACCACCGAAGTATTGATTAGGCAGAACTTTCAACCTGTTTATCACTCAATTAGTTTATAAATACGTAACCAGAATGAACCTTTTAAGTTCTAAAATATCCGAAGGTGTCAACAAGATGAGTGCCCAAAAAGCTCATCCCTGATCACATGACTACAAGAAAAACGATAAGCCTCCAACACTTGTGGTGGTACGACCGTGAGGACCATTACCTCCTCTTCAGAATTATCACAGCGGATGAGTCATGGGTGCACCACTTTAGCCCAGAGACCAAGGCCGTCTCAATGACAATAAAACATCCCAGCTCGCAAATACAGAAGAGAATGCAAAGTGTCGCATGACACCAAATTAACAAGGATACATTTCACGACAACAAGTGTTCATCTCCTAGGCCTTCTATATGGTTGAACTTTTTATACAATGGGGTTTGTTTGGTTGATTGGATCCCCAGTTTAGGGACTGCGACAACGCGGTCATGTAGCCCCGTGTACTTTGCGTGTGTATAGAATCTGTCTGGTAACCAGTGTTAATTGTGATGGCTGTATTAGTGTGTGTTGTCTGTTATTTAATTTAATTAAGGACTTCAGACCATAATTTCAAGTACTTCCTACTTTTGCTACAAAATGATACCGTCCATGACACATAGCTTGCGGACATGGCTACTAGATGCCATCGCAGTCAGCGCCTGGCGACGAATGTTGGAATTAATATAGAGTTATCAATTCTAACCTAGCGGCTTCGGTGGCGTAGTTGGTAGCATGCTGAACTGCTGTGCCCAAGATAGCGGGTTCAAACCCAGCCGAAGTCGTCGGAATTTTTAAGAGCGTTAAAATCCTTCAGTATGCCTTCCTTCGGAGGGGAAGTAAAGCCGGTGGTCCCATGTCATAGATTTATGGCTTGTAAAAGAACTTTCCACAGACTAAACTTGTGTGAAGCTAAATTGTGAACCCGATGGGGTTATGCTGACTGGAATCGAACATGGTTCTCAGAGACTGTGATCTCAGTAAAAAGGTTCCACCAGGGAGCGAACCAGAGATCTATACAGGGAGTTTCTTGGTAAAAACCCCTCGAAAGAGATGTATATTTAATCACTGGTGTGATTTTTGATGAAATGGCATTATTTATTAAAATAATGTAGGAAATAATGAGCAGATTATATCATTATAAGACGATTTGGTGTAAGCTATTGGAGGTTTGAAGCAGAGAAGAGGGCAGAGCTGACATTTACTAATCGGCCCAGAATTGTGGGTTGGTCCCAGTGGAGCCACGTCTATCTCTGTCACCCCATTATGTCGTCTGGAGCAGGGGAGAGGCATGAAAAATGACACAGTTATTCCCCGACGGAGAATAGATGTAGAGGAGGGGCGGTGAAATGCCCAGAAGAATCATTGATTACTCGTGATTGGAGTAACGAATCGAGATGAGAGTTGCACACAGGTGAATATCTTGGCAAGAAGATAATTTTAGAATCTTTTACATGCGAAATTGGTGCATATTTAGTGATGTGCGTAAGGACTGTGAAGCGACCATTGTTCGCGGAGGGATGTGAAGATGTTGACGGGGAGTTCCCGGTTAGGTAGCGTCCCACGCCATGGAGAAAGGAATTAATATAAATTAATTGAACGAGCGATTCCTTTGCACACATATAGTTTTGGGACCTGTGAAGAGAGAGGAACACAATGATCATGGTTTGAAGACCTGAATCATGCTGTGAGAGGAGCGAAGATTACGCGGGAAGATGTTGCTCTACTTTCTGTGGAAATCCGATATAAGGGAGTAGACCCCAGGAGGAGCTCTCAGTTACTCTGTTCTCTCAGTCCTACTCTGTTCTCAGTGTTACTCTGTTGCTCAGTTGAATCTCAGTTGAAGCCCAGTTGTAAGTCAGTCGAGACGCAGCCAAGCGCAGTCTACATGCCGCCAAGCGCAGTTACAACCAGTTATTGTCTTACTCAATTGTCAATTGTAGCACAATGGAAATAAGTTGCAATCAGTATGCAGCAAATATGCAGCAGTACGAGACAGCGTGTAAGCCGCAGACAGAAGTCTTCAAATAAGCTACGTGCAGTCTTCGAGTGAAACTTCAGTCAGCTACAGCCAGGTTGAAGCAAGTTCGTCAAGGCAAAACGCATGACGGATCTATTCATCGAGACGCCGAACAAGGACTGGTATGTGTAAAAGAAACAGTAAACATGCTTGTATGAATAATAGTCGTGATACAGGCATAATTAGCCGCACGAACTATGACGTGTTCAGTTATGAAGCACCGTATAGACTAACGGTAGAAATATTGTATATAATTATTTGTGAAAGTGTTGAACTTTATTAAGCGCAGTGTGTATAGTATTAACTAATCGTGTGTGTGTAACTACGATAGAATGCGCGAAAGAAACTCTACTAAGTGTTTGGTATTGCCATGAGAGTACCAGATGTTAACGCTCATGTTTAGGAGCAAGCGTATTGATGTAACGCAGGACGCTTACTGTAGGAGTAATGATCGTCACAAAAACTGTTGGAGAGTTCCGAGAGCAGATAACCAGACTTTCAATCAGGAGTTGATAACGTAAGATGCCGTCGACACCTGCAATTTCGATCTCTGCTAGGGAATTTCAGCATTGAAGTGTGTATAAAGTGACGAGTGTTCAGTGTAATGTATATGTAAAAATATCATTTAAAGTAGTGTTTGATGAAGTGTTTCACATGTTTAGGGAGTGATAACTTCCTGAAAGGTATGCAACGTGTCGTGTTGGTGATAGAAATTATGTATAATCAAATGTGTGTAAACAAGAGAAATATGTCGCGTTAAACCCATTATGGCGGGCGACATGGAAGAATATGATTGGTTGGAGCCACCTTAGATGCCTATAGAGATGTAAGTACCCCACAAATTATGGTTATAATTATGTAGAAGTATGGACCGATGCATGTCTGTGATTCCGTAAAGGTATTGTGAATTCCTTATAGATGCCAGTAAAAGTCAGTTAGGAGGCTGATCCTCCATGTTTAATCAGTAATGAGTTGATTTTGATAGAGTTGAAATGATGATTTGCATCATTAAGTGGAGTAATTTTTCCCACTATGAATTAAGAATGGCAATCAGTTATGTAAATGTAACGAACGCGATTGTTCGAGTTTAAAACGTTTAGCTATGTCGGAAATTTTGGTAATTTATATGAGAATAATAATAAATAATGATTTTGGTCATTTATGTCAATGAGATTTTCAATAATAATAATAAAGGATGATTTTGGTCATTTATGTCAGTGAGAAATGATGATAATAATCATAATGGTTATTAAGAGTATGAATGAACACATCAGGAAACAAATAAAATGTTGTAAGCGAGAATTATTAACGCTAAGTGCAAGACTTATCAATCTAAGCAGGAAGATGTTACAGTGAGATTACATTTCAGTAATTATGGAAAGAAGCTTTATATCAGAATATTGCATATATTCAGTAATGATACCAGTAATGAAAGAGCTTTTAGTGAATTGAATTTGCAGCTTAATTGAGAAGCTTATAGAGTAAATGTTAGATTTCTCTTAATATTAGAGGTCGGAATGTCGTAGCATGGAGCATTAGGGGCCAGATAGTCTATTCTACGTATGAATTCTCCTATGTCGTGGACATTGTTGGAGACATTATTTATTCCGGAGTTTTAGTGAATGGACCCTAGCTCTGAAGAAGGATTGAAATGTGTTCCGGGCTGGAATCTTGTAAGAGTCGAGGAAACAAGGACACCTCGCAGCTCTATGATTTCCCGAGAACTTATAGATGAGTTATGTACGCTCGTGGGCAGCGAAAACTCATGGCGACAGTGGTTTTGTGCGCCTATATTATACTTGAGACATCGGTCAACCGCCAGGCTCATGCATTACGAACCCCGAACCTTCATGTTGAATGGACCCATGTGAGGCCATTAATTAATCGTTATCCTCGACGTAGGAATAATTACAAAAGCTCATTCAATACCTGTTGGCATAATAGTCAATTAAGATCCTTTGGGAACATGTGTGCCGGTTAGGACACAGTATTTGTCTTGTAAATCTCCACTGCTTAGAGAGGGAAGCTTTCAAACTTTTAGAAAGGTCGAGATAATTGGTGGAACGACCCATCCCACTTTCTATTGTGTAGCGATTTCCTTAGCCGAGGGTCGGTGCCAACCACCCGAACCGCTCAGGCAAGTTATAAAGGGAAGAGATTCTAGACCTTGTTAAAATGACATATAATGCAAGATTGTTATGTTGAGTATTATAGCCATGTGGTTTGTGAACACATGGATAATTATAGTTCATCCTGATGGTTCATTAATTTAGCTATCTGACGAATAGTTACATGATATATTTGTACTGTCACTGGAACCAAGTCATGTAGTTGGTTACTAGATGCCAATCGCCATGAGCGCGAGGTGGTCTATCGTACAATCCGACATAAGCTATAACGTAACGTTTTATCTAGGAATCACAGACAGCATGCGGTGAAACCATATAATTGAAGGATATGTAGGGGGTAGCTTACATAATTATGGAGTTGCACGTTGATTTTGGTGCAACGTCCACATAGGTAAATGCATGCAAAGCATTTCATTGGTGAGAAGGAAAATATTAAAACACGCACGGCACACATAATTGTTTAACATAAAGAGGATTAAGGAATAATCCTTGTTGTAATATTAAAGAAGTCACATTGTATGACTGTTATGTTAATGTACATTTGTTTTGAAGTCGTAGGTGCATCAGCGCACTAGTATATCCTTGTGAAGTTCACAGAAGGGTAAAGCATTATGGCTAGTTATGACTTTGTTGTGATTTCATATTTGTTTATTTGTGGATTGTGGAAGTAAAAATTTTGTTTGCTTTGATTTTATGTTTTTTTGGGTATTGTTTTGTGTTTGAAGCCATGATTTATTTTAATGAATTAAAGTTTTAGAATAGAGTTGTGCTTTATCATTGTAGAGTTGATACCTTTTAGCCTCAAATCCAAAATATGCACTGCGAAATTGGGGTTACCGTACACGCCTGAGAGCTGATGCTAGTTGCAGGCAGATGCATATTATCCAACGAGGTTACTCACATGGGTACATGGAAATTGATGTCCTATACTGTGATTTGAGCTAAAGGTACGACTAAAGTCGGTCAGATGTAATGCACACAACTCTATTAAAGTAAGAATTAACGAAGTAGGGTGTGACCGCTCCTAATCCATAGCTAAGTTCCGATACGTATATATAAATTTTGATAGATTGTGCTTATTCTCTACTCATTTATCATGGCCCAAGCAGCGTGGGACGGTATTAACTCTTTATGGAACCGCCTGCGTCAGTGCAATATGAGCGATGTTGGCATTGCACGAACCGGGCAACGATAGATAGATATAATTTATCATGACGCCCATCTGTGGAGTCTATGGTAGTAAAAGCTCTATTAATTTATCATGGCGCCCAAAATACGTGGAACTTATGGGATTTAGGGAAAACCCATAGATTTTTTATGGTATTTCATGGGGAAAACCATAGTAATTGTTTTGCCTCAAACTGTGTTTGAGTGATTTTTGAATTCAGTAGGCTTTTGAGGTAACGCAGAATCTCTCTATTGAGAAGAGAATGGCCTAAGGGTACGAGCGTTACATACCCAATCCACAATCTACCATAATATTATCAGGTTTTGTACGACTTCACAATATGTGTGCAGTGTTTGATGTTTCTCTTCGAAACGTATCCACATATTTTTCCAGGAAGCCTGCCTGCATATTTAAGTGTGTTATTGTAAAATGTCAGGTACGGAGGAGATCTTGCAAGTTATTGCAGGACTGAAACAACATTTTGATGCTGCTAACGAGCAGAATAAACTGGAAACAAAGGCTTTCCAGGAGAGTATAAACAATCGTTTAGATGCCAATCAGGAGGCAATTAATGCAAATCAGGTTGCAATGAACAATAACCAGATTGAATTAAACAACCGTTTAGAGGCAAATAAAGTTGAATATAAAGCTGAATTGAGTAATCGGTTAGATGCAAATCAGGTTGCACTAGATAATAAGTTAGGTCAAATGCAAGAAGTCATTAAGACCGAAGTAATAGATACTGTTGTAAGCATTGTATCGGAAATGCAGGTAAATACTGACAAACGTTTCGAGGCCATAGAAGCCAAACTTGAGGGTAATTTGCAAGCGTGTAGGCATGCTCAGGAGCAAACCAACAGTAAATTAGAGGCGTTGTCTAACGATATTAAGGATATTCAGATCCAAAACGAGGCGAATCTCGAACGCCAAGCGAAACAGTTCGCAGAGTTTACGAAAACAGTAGACCAGAGATTAGAGGAGAACGACTCCAAATGGGATCAGAAATTGAAAAGCTACGCTAGAGCAATTAACGGTGACCTCAAGAAACAGGACCAGAATATATTAGGTCAATGCCAGGAAATAGGCGAAATTAAGGCTATCGCTCAGGAAAATAAGGAGCTGGTAGGCAACGTGAAAGGTCAGATGGGTAAAGTTCATAAAGAACTGGACCAAGTGCAAAGTGATATTGTCATAGTCAATAAAAGACAAGAGGAAAACAGAGGCGAGATCACCAAGGTCCGGAATGAATTGTCTAAAGTCAATGGACACATTCAAGATGAAATTAAAGGTCTGAGAGAAGAACTCGAAATAAGAGAAGGCCAGAAAACAGAGGCAAGCGACAAGACCCTTGCTCAAATTAAAGAGGACGTAGAGGATGAAATATCCCATATCAAACAAAGTCTGAAAGAAGACAAGGTGAAAATTTTTCAAGTAGCCGAGGAAAACCGAGATAGGCTTACAAGAATAGAGAAAGAAGTCATTACTCGCCTAGAAAGAGCAGAAATGCGCCATAACCAAATGGAGACTAGGATAATAGCACAGGAGGAGACACTTCTGAAATATCCTAAGTCAAGTGAAGGCAGCATAGAGGATATAAGAAAAACAAGGTGGGCAGACCTAGAAACCCAACCTATAAGCAGGAACGCTGCAGGCGCAGGAGAAAGTCCTTACATGACGCCAGGTGTACCAATTGCGGCATCGACGCCACATGAAAATGCGATGCACACCCAGGTGATAAACGTCATTAGGGCAAGCGAAGAAAAACCTAGGAAGTTTTCAGGTAGTCACTGTAGTATGACACCAAAATATTGGTTAAAGGAAGTGACCGAATATCTCAATGATGCACGAATACCGCAGGAGCGTAGGCTACGTGCTATAGAGAAGTTAACAGAGGGGGAGTGCGCATTATGGTTTCGCAGCTTCCGTTACACTTTTGATACTGTTGAGGAATTCCGCGAGGCATTCTTGAAAAGATATTGGGACGCCGCGACTCAGCAGAATTTACGGCTGGATTTGTATGCCAAAAAGTACAGCACGAACAACCCGACGAAGTACGCAGAATTCTTCATATCGCAGATGTGTCGTTTTAAAGAGCTGGATCAAAAACCTAGTGAACTGGAGCTATGCATTGCTATCGCCAAACAGCTTCCATACGAGATCCAAAGGCTACTAATCTCGGCTAATGCGAAAACTGCTATGGAAATGGAGACAGTTCTAAGGCAACTGGACCTCACCACAGCAAATACTATGCGTCAGAGTCGAACCGTGGAACAAGTCCACGTGACCAACACACAGACTGACCAACAGCAAGCTCCAAGGAACAACAAGGCCACGAGCACAGAAACTTTAGATTCCTATGGACGGCAATGGGAACAGGAACCCAGAAAATGGCAGTCAAGGTACAAAGGAAATGCTAATAAAGCAGGAAGAGGTCGAAGTTCGTGGAATAAACACGATAACAGGGGCAAACCGTACCATAACGATGGAGGTAATAATGGCCAGGAAGGCAATAATAGAAATTGGAGACCCCAAGAGAGAAGAAATAACTTCGATGACGAGGCAGAAGAGCGATATCATGCTTCTTTGCGATACCTCGAAGAAAGGGGAGATGAGCCCCAGAAAGCACAAGTCCGCTGGCAAGAAGTCATGCAGAACAGGACATCGCCAGACAGATATGGAGATGGAGCTAAGAGTTTGGAACTACAGCGCAGCGAACAGGAGAGAAGGAACTCCAAAGGGGCGGGCGCTGAAGAAAAAAAAAAACGCCAAAATTAGAAGAGCTCGAGACTGATGGATGGAAGTCTATTAACATCATCAATTGGATAGCCAAACCAGAAGAATTGATTGAGGATACAGGAGGACCACAGGTCATGGTCAAGAGAGAATTGCCTATTATAATTGTGAGAGTGGCAGGATTAAAAGTCAGAAGTCTGCTAGACACAGGATCAACAGTGAGCCTGATGACACAAGCTCTATATAATGAAATAGCCCGGAGAGAGAACATTTTGAAGATACCGATCTCCAGTGTCAAAATTAAAGGGGTAATTCCAGACAGAACAATGATATGTAAATACCAGGTATTCCTAGATTTACAGATAGGAGGCTCTATTTTCTCACAGAGTTTTCTGTTAGTAAACAAACTACCTTATAACCTACTTATTGGGGCGGAGTTTATAAGGGAATACAGAGTGATAATTGACCTAGCACAGGACAGGGTTATGTTCCATGTGAATGAAGAAGCTGAAGGCTTAGAGGTCGCACTCAATGAAATTGAACCAGGATCCAGTGAACAAGTATGGCATACATACAGAGATGTGGCTGATGAAGAAGTGTTAGCTATGGAGCAGTTAGAAGCGGAGCTCAAAACACTAGCCACAGACTTGGAAAAAGATCTGGAACCCAAATTGGAAGACTACATTTCGGAGAAGCTAGAAGAAGCGAAAATTGGGCTAAAAGAGAAGGAAAATTTAAAGCAGTTATTGCTGGAACAGAAGGAAGTCTTTGATTCGAGACCTGGTCGGATAAAGAACTTCACTTATGCTTTTCAAGTCAGTGATTGGACACCATTTAGGCAGAAACCCTACCCTATAGCTGAAAAGCATTATGCAAAAGTGAAAGAGGCAATTCAGGAGATGTTGGAGGCCGGCGTTATTGAGAAAACACCTACGCCTTATGTAAGTCCATTGGTAATTGTACCAAAGACAGACGGATCTGTCAGAGTCTGCTTGGACCTGAGACGCTTAAATTTGAGAGTTATTCCGGAATTTGACCAAGTGCCACCTATTAAAGAGATCCTCAGGAAGTTTAAAGGGAAAACTATATTCTCAAACTTGGATATCACATCCAGTTTCCACCATCTTGAATTAGAGAAGAAAACTAGTCTGTTGACAGGATTTATGTTTGATCAACATACATTCACATTTTTAAGGCTACCTTTTGGGTTGAAAACAGCTGGTTCAGCCCTGATAAGAGCGTTAGATCGCAATCTATCAGATGAGGTTAAAGAGAGTACCATCAGATATGTAGACGACATTCTACTCACATCAGAATCTCTGGAGGAGCACATGAGAGACCTGAAGAAGTTGCTAGATGACCTTCGAGAAGCGAACTTTAAGGTCAATATCAAGAAATCGCACTTCTGTCAGAGGGAAGTTAAATTCCTAGGGCATGTTATTGATGCAAATGGAGTGAAGCCCAATCCAGATAAATTGGAGGTAATTCGGAATTTCCCTCGACCCACGAAAGTTAAGCACGTCCGACAGTATTTGGGAGTAATTGGATTCTTTTCGAACCACTGCCCAAACTATACTGCGACAGTAGCACCACTGCAGGACCTATTGAAGAAAGGCGGCAGATGGAATTGGACGGAGCAATGTCAGGAAGCATTCGTGAGGTCAAAACAAATGCTTTTGGAATATGTGAAACTGGGATACCCAGATTATACCCAGAAGTTCATCATACAGACGGATGCATCACTTATTGGGATTGGAGCGATGCTATTCCAGGAAAATGTTGACCAGCCTGAGAAGAAAGTTTTTATCGCCTTTATAAGCAGAAGACTGAGAGCCCATGAGAAAAATTACACGATCACAGAGATAGAATTGCTCGCAATTTTGTACGCGTTGCAATCGTGGCACAAACTCGTGTACGGCTTCCGAATAGTCCTGAGAACAGACCATAAAGCTTTAACATTTTTGTTAAAGACAGATTTGTCTAGTCAGAGATTGACAAGATGGTCCCTGTATATCCAGCAATTTGATGTGGAAATAGAATACTGTCCAGGGAAAGAGAATGTAATACCGGACATATTAAGCCGTTACCCTAGAGAAGAAGAAGTACTAGCGGTCCAGATTGAGAATCGAGATCAGAAGACGTTGGATGACTTAAGGAACATTACCAACCTACAACGCGAAGACCCATGGTTGAAGATGATAATCGATTACTTTGAGGGACGTTTAGCAAGGGGAACTGCGATATACAGAGAGGCGGAGGCATTGGCAACAGATTATGTATGGTATAATCAGATATTACACAAGTGGGACGATGTGGATCACACACGTCAAAGGATTGTAATTCCTGCATCTTTGCAGAGGAGATTAGTATGGCTAGCCCACAGAGCATTTGGTCATCCGGGGATAGATAAAATCTGTGCTCTGTTGAAGGAAGCATTTACTTGGCCAAAATTGAGAGAAACGGTGAGAAATGCTATTAGAACATGTGATCTTTGCCAAAGGGTAAAGCCGAATCCCTTTTTAATGAGGCAACGACCTATCCCGTTATTACCAGAGAAGCCAAGGCAGCTATTGAGTATCGACAACTTTGGACCATTGCCTAGAGCACGTAGAGGCAATAGACACATTTTTGTAGCCATGGATGTATTTTCGAAAATGGTGGTGTTGTGCCCCATTCAAAAGACAAGTTCAAAACAGGTCTTGAAGCGCCTGAAAGAGAGAGTTATTCCGATTCTTGGGAAGCCGGATAACATTCTCTCGGACCACGGAAGTTGCTTTACTAGTGCAGAATTTCGTCGAGAACTGGAAACTCTAGGAATTAGGCAGATTTTATCTACCATTCGCCATCCTGAGGCAAGTCCCGTTGAAAGAGTAATGAGAGAGATCCAGAAATACATGAAGATCTACTGTTCTGAAGCGAATTGGCGTTGGATTGACTTTCTAGAAGTCATTGAATACTGTATAAATAATACTGTACATGAGGCGACAGGTCAGGTTCCCGTTACTCTACATCTGGATCAGAGACCAGAGAGACCGTGGAATGGTGTTATTCCATTACCTGTAGACGCACAGCCCGGTAGAGAATTGAGGATCCAACGAACCTTTGAATATCTCAAAGCACAGGCGGAGAGACGCCAGAGAAGGAATCGTGCGAAGAGGTATCATAAACCGCTTCTCGTGGGACAGAAAGTTTTAATTAAGAAACCCGCCAGTTCAGATCCAGAGGCACGGAAGTATAAAAAGTTTAATTTTTCTTACCACGGCCCGTTCGAGGTGATAAGAGACCTCCAGAACAATGCATACAGGTTAAGGCATTTAGAGAATGGAAACGAGGTCGTTATGAACATAGCCAACTTAAAAATTTATTACTCGCCAGAAGAATTCGATGAACCAGAAGAAGAATTAGTAACGCACACCCAACTCAACGTGGAGAGCGGAGGCAGCCAAGCAGGCAGACCTGAATGTTGGAACGGCGAGACGGGACGAGAAGCAGACAGTTTACCCAGTGTAAGCGGAGAGCAGAAAGAATGCCAGTGTTTGCAAGAATTCTATGAAGAAATGGTCAGAGTAGCCAGAGAGGTTGAGGCTGTAAACGCGACCCTTCGCAGGGAGAATAGACAGCTCAGAAACAAGGCCGAGTGTGGAAGGGGGAATACTACTAACCCACTCGCATCCAGACAAGGTGAAGGACCCCAGACGTAAACACAGACGGTGGTCGACAGTCAGCTGGTTACTTATATAAGCCACTTGCATTGGACTTTTATAAGTTTTGCAAGGGGAACATGAACCCGATGGGGTTATGCTGACTGGAATCGAACATGGTTCTCAGAGACTGTGATCTCAGTAAAAAGGTTCCACCAGGGAGCGAACCAGAGATCTATACAGGGAGTTTCTTGGTAAAAACCCCTCGAAAGAGATGTATATTTAATCACTGGTGTGATTTTTGATGAAATGGCATTATTTATTAAAATAATGTAGGAAATAATGAGCAGATTATATCATTATAAGACGATTTGGTGTAAGCTATTGGAGGTTTGAAGCAGAGAAGAGGGCAGAGCTGACATTTACTAATCGGCCCAGAATTGTGGGTTGGTCCCAGTGGAGCCACGTCCATCTCTGTCACCCCATTATGTCGTCTGGAGCAGGGGAGAGGCATGAAAAATGACACAGTTATTCCCCGACGGAGAATAGATGTAGAGGAGGGGCGGTGAAATGCCCAGAAGAATCATTGATTACTCGTGATTGGAGTAACGAATCGAGATGAGAGTTGCACACAGGTGAATATCTTGGCAAGAAGATAATTTTAGAATCTTTTACATGCGAAATTGGTGCATATTTAGTGATGTGCGTAAGGACTGTGAAGCGACCATTGTTCGCGGAGGGATGTGAAGATGTTGACGGGGAGTTCCCGGTTAGGTAGCGTCCCACGCCATGGAGAAAGGAATTAATATAAATTAATTGAACGAGCGATTCCTTTGCACACATATAGTTTTGGGACCTGTGAAGAGAGAGGAACACAATGATCATGGTTTGAAGACCTGAATCATGCTGTGAGAGGAGCGAAGATTACGCGGGAAGATGTTGCTCTACTTTCTGTGGAAATCCGATATAAGGGAGTAGACCCCAGGAGGAGCTCTCAGTTACTCTGTTCTCTCAGTCCTACTCTGTTCTCAGTGTTACTCTGTTGCTCAGTTGAATCTCAGTTGAAGCCCAGTTGTAAGTCAGTCGAGACGCAGCCAAGCGCAGTCTACATGCCGCCAAGCGCAGTTACAACCAGTTATTGTCTTACTCAATTGTCAATTGTAGCACAATGGAAATAAGTTGCAATCAGTATGCAGCAAATATGCAGCAGTACGAGACAGCGTGTAAGCCGCAGACAGAAGTCTTCAAATAAGCTACGTGCAGTCTTCGAGTGAAACTTCAGTCAGCTACAGCCAGGTTGAAGCAAGTTCGTCAAGGCAAAACGCATGACGGATCTATTCATCGAGACGCCGAACAAGGACTGGTATGTGTAAAAGAAACAGTAAACATGCTTGTATGAATAATAGTCGTGATACAGGCATAATTAGCCGCACGAACTATGACGTGTTCAGTTATGAAGCACCGTATAGACTAACGGTAGAAATATTGTATATAATTATTTGTGAAAGTGTTGAACTTTATTAAGCGCAGTGTGTATAGTATTAACTAATCGTGTGTGTGTAACTACGATAGAATGCGCGAAAGAAACTCTACTAAGTGTTTGGTATTGCCATGAGAGTACCAGATGTTAACGCTCATGTTTAGGAGCAAGCGTATTGATGTAACGCAGGACGCTTACTGTAGGAGTAATGATCGTCACAAAAACTGTTGGAGAGTTCCGAGAGCAGATAACCAGACTTTCAATCAGGAGTTGATAACGTAAGATGCCGTCGACACCTGCAATTTCGATCTCTGCTAGGGAATTTCAGCATTGAAGTGTGTATAAAGTGACGAGTGTTCAGTGTAATGTATATGTAAAAATATCATTTAAAGTAGTGTTTGATGAAGTGTTTCACATGTTTAGGGAGTGATAACTTCCTGAAAGGTATGCAACGTGTCGTGTTGGTGATAGAAATTATGTATAATCAAATGTGTGTAAACAAGAGAAATATGTCGCGTTAAACCCATTATGGCGGGCGACATGGAAGAATATGATTGGTTGGAGCCACCTTAGATGCCTATAGAGATGTAAGTACCCCACAAATTATGGTTATAATTATGTAGAAGTATGGACCGATGCATGTCTGTGATTCCGTAAAGGTATTGTGAATTCCTTATAGATGCCAGTAAAAGTCAGTTAGGAGGCTGATCCTCCATGTTTAATCAGTAATGAGTTGATTTTGATAGAGTTGAAATGATGATTTGCATCATTAAGTGGAGTAATTTTTCCCACTATGAATTAAGAATGGCAATCAGTTATGTAAATGTAACGAACGCGATTGTTCGAGTTTAAAACGTTTAGCTATGTCGGAAATTTTGGTAATTTATATGAGAATAATAATAAATAATGATTTTGGTCATTTATGTCAATGAGATTTTCAATAATAATAATAAAGGATGATTTTGGTCATTTATGTCAGTGAGAAATGATGATAATAATCATAATGGTTATTAAGAGTATGAATGAACACATCAGGAAACAAATAAAATGTTGTAAGCGAGAATTATTAACGCTAAGTGCAAGACTTATCAATCTAAGCAGGAAGATGTTACAGTGAGATTACATTTCAGTAATTATGGAAAGAAGCTTTATATCAGAATATTGCATATATTCAGTAATGATACCAGTAATGAAAGAGCTTTTAGTGAATTGAATTTGCAGCTTAATTGAGAAGCTTATAGAGTAAATGTTAGATTTCTCTTAATATTAGAGGTCGGAATGTCGTAGCATGGAGCATTAGGGGCCAGATAGTCTATTCTACGTATGAATTCTCCTATGTCGTGGACATTGTTGGAGACATTATTTAT
Source organism: Meconema thalassinum (assembly GCA_946902985.2). Lineage (NCBI taxonomy): Eukaryota > Metazoa > Arthropoda > Insecta > Orthoptera > Tettigoniidae > Meconema > Meconema thalassinum. Next base: position 101,819,909 of record OX336397.1, on the reverse strand, counting down.
TCCGGAGTTTTAGTGAATGGACCCTAGCTCTGAAGAAGGATTGAAATGTGTTCCGGGCTGGAATCTTGTAAGAGTCGAGGAAACAAGGACACCTCGCAGCTCTATGATTTCCCGAGAACTTATAGATGAGTTATGTACGCTCGTGGGCAGCGAAAACTCATGGCGACAGTGGTTTTGTGCGCCTATATTATACTTGAGACATCGGTCAACCGCCAGGCTCATGCATTACGAACCCCGAACCTTCATGTTGAATGGACCCATGTGAGGCCATTAATTAATCGTTATCCTCGACGTAGGAATAATTACAAAAGCTCATTCAATACCTGTTGGCATAATAGTCAATTAAGATCCTTTGGGAACATGTGTGCCGGTTAGGACACAGTATTTGTCTTGTAAATCTCCACTGCTTAGAGAGGGAAGCTTTCAAACTTTTAGAAAGGTCGAGATAATTGGTGGAACGACCCATCCCACTTTCTATTGTGTAGCGATTTCCTTAGCCGAGGGTCGGTGCCAACCACCCGAACCGCTCAGGCAAGTTATAAAGGGAAGAGATTCTAGACCTTGTTAAAATGACATATAATGCAAGATTGTTATGTTGAGTATTATAGCCATGTGGTTTGTGAACACATGGATAATTATAGTTCATCCTGATGGTTCATTAATTTAGCTATCTGACGAATAGTTACATGATATATTTGTACTGTCACTGGAACCAAGTCATGTAGTTGGTTACTAGATGCCAATCGCCATGAGCGCGAGGTGGTCTATCGTACAATCCGACATAAGCTATAACGTAACGTTTTATCTAGGAATCACAGACAGCATGCGGTGAAACCATATAATTGAAGGATATGTAGGGGGTAGCTTACATAATTATGGAGTTGCACGTTGATTTTGGTGCAACGTCCACATAGGTAAATGCATGCAAAGCATTTCATTGGTGAGAAGGAAAATATTAAAACACGCACGGCACACATAATTGTTTAACATAAAGAGGATTAAGGAATAATCCTTGTTGTAATATTAAAGAAGTCACATTGTATGACTGTTATGTTAATGTACATTTGTTTTGAAGTCGTAGGTGCATCAGCGCACTAGTATATCCTTGTGAAGTTCACAGAAGGGTAAAGCATTATGGCTAGTTATGACTTTGTTGTGATTTCATATTTGTTTATTTGTGGATTGTGGAAGTAAAAATTTTGTTTGCTTTGATTTTATGTTTTTTTGGGTATTGTTTTGTGTTTGAAGCCATGATTTATTTTAATGAATTAAAGTTTTAGAATAGAGTTGTGCTTTATCATTGTAGAGTTGATACCTTTTAGCCTCAAATCCAAAATATGCACTGCGAAATTGGGGTTACCGTACACGCCTGAGAGCTGATGCTAGTTGCAGGCAGATGCATATTATCCAACGAGATTACTCACATGGGTACAATTGTTAGGTTAGATTTCGTCGGAACGCTCTATCAATGTTCAAAAGTTCACCACTAGGTATCATTGATATCTGGTAGCGAAAGTTGGAACTGCTTGAAATTGAACGGAACTTGTTGCTCATCCTAAGGGTGTCCGCTGGAAGCAGATACAGACTCAGGTGAGCCAAACATGTCCTCGGACACCCCCGGCACTAAAAGCCATATGATAAATAAGTAATTAAATAAATTGTAACCTACAAATTTTGGCTTCACAGAAGTGTAGTTAGTGGAGGATTCTCTTTCATGCCATAAATACTGTATATGACATGGGACCATCAGCTTCACTTCCCCTCTGGAGGAAGGCATTCTGAGGGATTTTTAACGTTCTTAAAAAATCCGATGACTTCGGCCGGGTTTGAACCCGTGACCTTGAGCATAGAAGCTCAGCATGCTACCAACTACGCCACCGAAGCCGGCAAGGGGTTTTGTTGTAATGTACGATAAAAGATGTAATGGTGATGTATTTTCTCACATTATAGCTTCCCTGTGAAATGAGATGAGATTTATATTCAGAAAATACTTCCTTTTTATAATGTGGCTCAGGATTGGGCAGAAGGTGCGAATGGCCTCTGTGAGTGAGGTTCCATAACGGCTTTTACCTGTACTGTAGTTGAGTCGTGAAACAAAGAAAGGATATACTTCTTGTAGGTTGGCTTAAATAAATGAAGATCGAACCACAACCTCTGAGTTCTGCCTCTTCAGGCAGAATAAACATTTTTAGATTTATTTAAATTTATCAGTGTGTGTAATTGTATTTCATCTATAAGTCAAATGTCTGGATATTGAAGTTTAAACGTAAATAAGCAAATAAATAAATAAATAAATAAATAAATAAATAAATAGAAAAGTGAGAAAGAAAGAAGGAGAAACAGGAAGAAGGAAAATTAAATTAAAGAAAGAAAGATAGAAAGAAAGGAAGAAATAAAGAAGAAAGGATAGAAAGAAAGGAAGAAAGAAAGAAAGAAAGAAAGAAAGAAAGGAAGGAATAAAGAAAGAAGGAAAGATAGAAAGTAAGGAAGAAAGAAAGAAAGAAAGATAGAAAGGAAGGAAGAAAGAAAGAAAGAAAGGAAGTAAGAAAGAAAGAAAGAAGAAAAGATAGAAAGAAAAGAAGAAAGAAAGAAAGAAGAAAGATAGAAAGAAAAGAAGAAAGAAAGGAAGGAAGAAAGAAAGAAAGACGGAAATAAAGAAAGAATGAAAGAAAGAAAGAAAGGAAGAAAGAAAGAAAGAAAGAAAGATGAAAGAAAGAAAGAAAGAAAGAAAGAAAGAAGGAAAGATAGAAAGAAAGGAAGAAAGAAAGAAAGAAAGAAAGGAAGGAAAAAAGAAAGAAAGAAAGAAAGAAAGAAAGAAAGAAAGAAGGAAAGATAGAAAGAAAGGAAGAAAGAAAGAAAGAAAGAAAAGAAGGAAGAAAGAAAGAAAGAAAGAAAGAAAGAAAGAAAGAAAGAAAGAAAGGAAGGAAGAAAGAAAAGAAGGAAAAAAGAAAGAAAGTAAGAAAGAAAGAAAGAAAGAAAGAAAGAAAGATAGAAAGAAAGGAAGAAAAAAAGAAAGAAAGAAAGAAAGAAAGAAAGAAAGATAGACGGAAAGATGGAAAGAAAGGAAGAAAGAAAGAAAGAAAGAAAGAAAGAAAGAAAAGAAGGAAAAAGAAAGAAAGTAAGAAAGAAAGAAAGAAAGAAAGAAAGAAAAAAGAAGGAAAGATAGAAAGAAAGGAAGAAAGAAAGAAAGAAAGAAAGAAAGAAAGATAGTAGAAAAGAATGTAACAAGAGAGTGAGGATAGAACGAAGGAAAAGTAGGCAACTGAAATAAATAAATAACGGAAGAAGGAAGGAAGGAATGCAGTTAAGAAGAAAGGAAGGAAGGAAGGAAGGATGGAAGAAAATAATTCATTAATTAATATATACATCGGCAATTACACAATCCATAAACAATGTGATTCTACTTTACTGCCACTAGATGGAAACATTCTCACACCTCAGCATCTCTGGAATGTTGTTCAACCAATGTTATTATTCTTATTATTCTCAGCTAAAATGCTAATTTGTTTTATTGTGCTGACGATAAGAATATCGGAAACCCCTAAATGCAGCAGCAACAACAACAACTACAACTCTCAGATTGTGATCGATTTGAAATATCATTTTCATTTAAGATTAAGATTGTTGTAGTAGTTGATGATTTATTTAGAGGCTATGTGACATCATAGTGATGTAACTCCTGTGCATCCTGTCTGTTTGTTAGGAGGTTGCAGTACTATTAATTAAGGTACCATCCGAGAATTCCGTGGAGTAGAAACGGGGGGAAACCATGAAGAAACACTTCTAAGATGGCTGAAGTGGGAATCGAACCCAGCTCTTCTCAGCTATGCCTCACTAGTACCCTCAGAAGACAATTAAATTTCTTGAAAGAATTGCGATTCAAACTCGAGACGTCCCACAGTGTAATAATACACCAACTCTTGTACAGTAAACATTGACATGGAAATATTGATACGTCCAGCTGTTGGACTCTGCATGTTTACCAACCAAAGAAACTAATTGAGTCCATATTATTCGAGAAACCCAACAGCCATTTATTTACAATGAATAAACAAACGTAGAATTCTATCAAAATACTGCTGGTTGATGTCAAAACTCAAACATTCGTCTCCTGTTTGCGCTACTAACTTGTTTCATGTTATTTTAAGCAATAATGTTTATTTGTTTATCGATTGGTAGGCCTGAATATAACAAGTAACTTCCGCCTCAGGGGCTCACTAGCGACCACGGGAGCACAGCTGAGCACGGCATTGTTTCCAACTAATTTTATCTCTCATGTATTTTGCCACGGTGGGTGAGTGGTTATCATGTCGGATTACTAACCCCAAGCTTGCAGGTTCGCTCCTGGCCGTGGTAAGAGATTTTTTTTGAAAGGCGGCAAAAATCACGACATGCATGTCATACTAAAGAACCCATTTGAATTCAGTAGGCCGTGTTCATAAAGGAAAAATAAATCTCAGGATTTTCCGACAACACAAAATACCTCATTTCTCTACTAGAAAGCGCTATGGTGTTCAGGGAGCTTAGATATCTAACCTCCTTGACTTTCATAGTACTTCAAGGAACAACAAAATTCGAAATACAAGCTGCCCTCTGGGTGTCAAATAACAAAGCTTGCACCGGCATCCGAGGCCATACGATATAATTATAATTATTATTATTAATATTATCTCTGAAGCCTCCGTGGCTTAGGCGGCAGCACGCCTGCCTCTCACCGCTGGGTCCGTGGTTCAAATCCCGGTCACTCCATGTGAGATCTGTGCTGGACAAAACAGAGGCAGACAGGTTTTTCTCCGAGTACTCCGGTTTTCCCTGTCAAAATTTCATTCCAGCAACACTCTCCACTATCATTTCATTTCATCTGTCATTCATTTAATCATTGCCCCAGAGGAGTGCGTCAGGTCTCGGCAGCCGGCACAGTCCATATCCTCGCCGCTAGATGGGGCCTTCATTCATTCCATTCCTGACCCGGTCGGAGACTGGAAGCAGGCTGTGGATTTTCATTTTCATTATTAATATTATCTCTAATGTACACCAAAATATTCAGAATATTTGCCGAAGGCTTCACCACCACGTGATAGCTTCGTCAGATGACTGCTTGGCTTCATCTCACAGTGGACTATTTATAGAATTGCTCTTCAGTCGGTCAACACAAGTGCGGAGTTACAGTTAATTTTCTACTGCCTAACCATTTATAGGGCAAAACTACTTTTTATTTTTATTTGTTTTTACAATGTAATTTATTTTAATTATTATATTGTTAATAAGCCTTTTTTTGTTTCTCTAATTTTCATTTTTATATATTTATTTTCAATTTTCAATTTATCTTGTTATAGTAAACCCTTTGGAAAATAGCATGTAGACAAGATTCAAAATTTCGGGGTCGTAATGGATTCTTGTGAATGTGATTTAGAGGTTTTGCTATCAACATAACTTCCAGGGTTCATAAGGTTAACTTATTATTATTATAAAGCCAAGAAAACAACAGGATCTACTAACAAATGAAATTTATTAACTGAATCAAACATAAAAAGGAAAACTATAACCACCCTTTTATTGTTCACTCGCGTGAACAGATCTAACACTGACCAGCCTGACGTACCGTGACGACATGGCATGACAGCTGTCAACAAGCATTGTGACTGCAATGTCACTTAAATCAAAGTAACAAAAGAAAACGGATCACAAGATCCAAATATAACAAACAAATAAAATAGTACAAAAATTTAATATTTATGAGCGACACGGGTTTTAAGACTAGTTCAAGTAATGAGCATTTTGACGGGCGCTCGTTTCCGACCAAAACAGTTGGTTCGGGAACGGACTCCGTACTGCGAAGGACGAATTACGGAAATGTGGGAACAACAATTACATAATTATATACACTACTGACATGCTCTAACCTTAGATTACCGCAACCAAATACACGTGTGTATTATTTAAAATAAGGGCTGCGGAATTACCGTCTTATACCTTAAACACTAGGATAGCATAACATGACATGAACAAGTTTGGCCGGTTGCCAAATTATATTTATATGAATACAATGGCCTTGAAAATAAGAGCCAACAACAACAAAATATAACTTTTAATTTTTACGCCGGAAAGTTTGGCGTTTTAAAACAATGAACAAATAAGTCGTAGTAATGATAAAAGAAACTTGGATCGACAACATGGCAACTTCCCAAATTAAACCAAATAAAATAACCTTAACTCATTAGGCTTTAAAGCAAACATAACGTGTCATAACGAGCTGGAGACAACCGGGCCTGTTATCGCATCACCGAGAGAGTGGCTGATTTCTTCCCCCAAGTAGTAATTAGTGCCACGCTAAATATAGATTCTGGCCCATAGCCAGCGTACAGCACCTTTGCTAATCGCCACCTGTTAAACGCGTACAAATAAATAACACATTATCTCAAAACATCCTCTCAGGGATTTTTAAGAATACTTTTCCAGGTCAAACTTATCCCCACGGATAACTAGTTTGCCGGAATGATATCGCAGTCATGGACAGGCTTTACCTCTCCTCATCATCATCACTTACACCCAAAAATACGTGGCACATTTCTCGAAGATCACGTCGTAGCATTAATCAGCACACCTCTCAGATAATGACACACAACATGTCCAAATGACAATAAAGAATAAATAACAGGATCAGTCCTAGCCCGAGTTATCAAAGCAACAAAATGCAAATATTCCCCCCACGTAGTAATTAGTTTAACATATCATTAAATCAGTCCATTTATCATTGTCGTTCCTAGGTTCTCATTCATGGCTACACTTTTTATAGATACGTTAATCGATGCGGCCGTTTCGCAATAAGAATTACGTATACATAAGGAAAACATTTATATTACAAAATTTACTGTACAACATAATTGTCACGCAATGCCAAAATTTACTACACGCATGTCAGTTAAGAAATCAAACCCTGAAATTTAAATTAAACCACACAAATAAAATCTATACAAAGTTCCACACATCTCTCGCGATTCCCCTCGTCCAAAATCAATAAATCAATTTTTTAATACTCATCACTTAAACTGCTTTCCAGAGGCCTCCCGCCTCGTCAATTCCCATCATTAGGCCGTTAGCCCATAACACTGATGGTAATGGAGGATGAAACTTGCTGTCTTCTCTCCATGGTCGACATTTTGCTGCTGTTAAAACACAATTAAATCAAAGTTTTTAAACTGTTCTATCTGCGTTCTAAGTATTTTATTTCCTCAGATCGTCCTATGCAGAATCGTCGACTTTCCCTATTCTATGGCTAATTGCCATCTCACAATTTATGAAAATTTCCAACTTCGTTGCCGACACACAACTATAATTTTAAAACCATATCGTCTTAAGGACGTCTTAAAATGACTGTCGAAGAATAATTAGGAGTGTCCCGGTTCATCTCAGACATTTGTATATATACAGAAAGCCTAAAGTTTCAATGGTGGGAGTAAAACAGCTCCTCAATATTTTAAGTAATGGGCCTATAATTATGTGTGACCTCTCAAAATTCTTGTATTTTCTCACAGGTCGCGAATCTGCCGTCGAACAAGCAAACCGATCGCTTAGATCTTTTTATATCCGATTGCCGCGCAAAACACACTGACGCTATGTTCTGGCGTCATGTTTTCTTATTGGTCAGATAAGTTGGCGTTGGAGCTCTGACCTTACAAATCCCGCCCTTATATTGACGTCACGACTATTGTCCTCTCTCTCACTCCTTGCCTTGTACGCAGCATTTTGGCCTTTTATGGTCACGTACGCCACAGCGTCATATCTGATTTTCTCAGAAATCCAAGAATAACATTGGTTGTGAAACTATTGGTCATTTCCAGCCAGCACGTAGCATGTCTTACCAAGTCCAGATTTCTTGCTACATCAATTTTACTCAAATATCCAGCATTTCATGTATTTAGTATTTCCATCGTTTTTATTAATATGAAACATTATTATTGGACACAATGATAAGGGTTCATCTGACCCCTAGTTGATGAAATTCGAACTCAAATGAAGTCGAATTTCACATCCCCTACTTTTCTGGCTCAAATTTGAAGTTGCTGGTCACCCTCAAATATAATGACTGTCCGCCTCTGTCTGTTTCAGTAGCCGTCTCGTTCCAAACTCATTAGGAAATTCCTGTATACTTATGCCCTCCGGCCTCTTTCCTTGCTACTCGTCTCCCCTCTCACTCTTTCAAAACATCAACATATTCATTAACGACTTCCGCCTGAACTTGTAAACACGTCAGAGCTGTCTTTTGAGCGCTTTCACCACTCGAGTACCCCCGTATCTTTTGTTGTATGTTATCACGCGAATGTTTAATTTGCTGCAGTAACATTATTTCTCGGTTCGTATGGCTCTCTCTGATGATACAATTTTAAATGAGATATTATATACTGCCATGTTTCCTGTGCTCACCTCTCGGACTCTGTAGGCGTTGTTACCTAAGTTCGTAACCCCTAGTTGAACTTCCTTAAGCTGCTCCTGTCTCTTTTCCATTTTACCGTGATGTCATCTCCTTCTTCTCCCCCGCGTTGCCATCTTCTTCCTTCTCCCTTCTTCTTCTCCTATTCCCGTACAATAACCTTTTTTTTACCATATTTCGAGACCCTTGCCTGACACGGTCTGCGAATCTCTCCTGCTATTCTTCTGTTTCCTATTGTCGGCTGCTCTATTTTCTTCTTCTCCATGCAGCTCCTCCAAATATCTCTGGGTTTCTACATGCATGGCCTCCAACATTTGATGTGTTCCGTTTTCCTCCTCGTGGTTGTCGGGATTCTTCCGCCGATCTATCGCTCTTTCCCATTTATCATTATTTCCTTCCATGTTACGTGGCTCTTCTAGGTACTGTTGTGGGTCAGCGTGTCTCTCGTTCCAATTTCTCTGATCATCCCTTGGATCCGATTGCTCGTTAAACCGCTGGTTATTTTGTGCGTTATATTGTTGATTGTAACGCCTATTGTCTCTGGGCCTATATTGTTGATTATAGTGTCCTCCACGCCATCCCCGATTATAAGGTGCGTTATTATTATTATTCCTATTGTATGACGTTTGGTATCTCCTATTATCTCGCCACTGCTGATTGTTTGTGTTCCGGTAGCGGTTAGTTTCTTCCTGATTGTTATGGTTTCTGTCCCTATTTTCGTATCTCGGTTGAGATCTCGGCTCATATTCTTCGGTGCTCTGCCGTCTTTGGTTATCCCCAGTGTTTGTAGCTTGCGACCTCGTGTTTTTGTTCGGTGTCTTGACTACTTCGGCTGCATTAACTAACTCTATCTGTCTCTTCTCTCTCGGGTTGATGTAATTAGTGGTTTCATCTATCTTCCTTAATACCTCTTCTGCCTGGACCACGGTCGTAATATTTGCCGCCACCAAGAATTGCTGAACGCTAATAGGCATCTGCTTTCCTATAGTAGTTATTAGCTCCATTTCGCTCGGGGGATTATCAAGATCCTGCAATTTGACAAGTTGCATGGCGAAAAAATCTGCATATTTCGTCTGATGCGTGGAATGGTATTTGCGCGAGTATAAGTCCATTCGCAAGCTTTGTTGATACGACCCACTCCAGTATTTGCTCAGGAAGGCCTTGTGGAAACCTTCCATTGATTTAAATGTGTTCTTAAATCCAAGATACCAGGTAAGTGCTGAGCCCGCCAAAAATTTTTCAACCATTCTTAATTGTCGCGTTGAGCTAACATTTTGGTCCGAAAAATATTCTGTCAGTTCCCTTAAGAAAGCTTTAGGTGTCCCTCCGCTCTCTGGTAAAAACTTATTCGGTTTAAATTCGTTTCCACGGATGACTTGTATAACTTGCGTGGGAAGTTGTGTGTTTTGAGGTGTCGAGCTACGACCCTCATAATTCTGGAATGCTTGCGTGTCTACCGTTCTTGGACTTTGCCCAAGCTCGTGGCTGTCTATTGTGTGCTCTCTTTCCGCATTCTCCCCTTTCCCCTTTTCCATTAGTGTCGCAAACATCGTATTCTGTCCAAGTGACTGCAACTCCGATTTTATCATGCGGTCCTCTTGAATTTGAAACCTTAACTTCATATTTTCTTCTAACGCCTGTATTTTCGCGTTATTTTCCCCTAGCTTCTTGCTTACTGCGAGCCGTTCATCTTTCGAATCAGCGCTCATCTTGGTCCAATCTTTCCTAATAGTATCCTTCAATTTATCAAAGCGTTTTTCGACTTCCTGTTGATTAGCCTCCTGATTATCTTCAAGTTTATCTATCCTTTCTCCCAGAGAAATGTTGTTCTGTTCTAATGTTTGTTTAATTTCTTCCTGGTCAATTTCTAACTTTTTCCATTTCTTAATTGATTGTATTTCTAATTTGTTGAGTTCCGTCACTAAGCCCGTGATATTGTTATCTACTGTAATTATCTGATCTTGCATACCCTGTGTCCCTCGTTCGATCATCTCAAACCTTTTTTCTAAGTTTGTGTGTGCTTCTTTAATCTCAGATGAGTTGGTCAAACACGCTTGCTCGATTTGTGCTAGTTTTGCCATAACAGTCTCATCCATTCCTTTTATTTCCTTTTTAAACGAATCTTCGATACCTTTTATTATTCCTAATTGTTTGGTATTGTTAGTGCTAACGTCCTTTGCTAATTGGATTAGCTGTTCTTTTGTGTGCTCTTTGATTTCTACCGTTAGCGCAGCTAGATTTTGAGTGTTCCTTTCGTCTTGTGCGTTTAACATTTCATTGTTTTTCTCAGACTGCCTATGTAATTGTTCACTAACCAGAATGTTTTGTGTAGCGATTTTCTGATTTATATTCTCGTTAACTTCAGATAGTTTTGTGTTTAACTGTGTCTGCATTTCTACACTATTTGCCGCTAACTGTGTCTGCATTTCTACACTATTCGCCGCTAACTGTTTCTGCATTTCTACATTATTTGCCGCCAACTGTGTCTGCGTTTCTGCCGATTGTTTATTTATAGCCGCTAACTGTGTCTGCGTTTCTGCCGATTGTTTATTTATGGCCGTTAACTGTGTCTGCGTTTCTTCACTATTTGCCGCTAACTGTGTCTGTATTTCATTGGTTATGTCCTTTCTCATCTCACTAAGTTGTTCTCGCGTACGAGCGGATGCTAGTTCAATCACTTCGCGGATTTCTCCCAGAGTTGCCATCACAACAATAATATATTTGAGACATAGGGAAATGACATAAGGGCGGAGCCCTGGATACGCGCGCTCACATATATTAAATATACACACATTAACCCTTTACATACTCAGTTCATTTACTTTAAATTACTCCCACAAACTATAGCATCACTGAGTATAATTTACTTATTATTCCATTTAATTTTAACCCTTTGATTCAGTTATAATCTTCCTGACCTTACTTTACTTACAAATTTTAACCAATTAATAGAGTATTAATTAGTTTTTAAGGTCTAACCTTCCTGTCAAATAATTCTTTGAGTTTGGCTTTTCTACACAAAGCTAATTTAATTTTATTGGGCGCCTGGAACAGTTTGTTCTAATTTTAATCAAAGTTCAAACACTTAACTTGTTCCACATTTACTTTATTGCAAACTCCATGACTTTATATTTTCAAACATTTGGCGGTACTATCTTCGCCTAACTTACGTTAATAAACTTATCACATGCCGGTGATCTATTTTTTTTACTCTAAAACACAAATGCCACACGTTCGGAAGCCAAAGTAACTCTTATAAACCCTTTGGAAAATAGCATGTAGACAAGATTCAAAATTTCGGGGTCGTAATGGATTCTTGTGAATGTGATTTAGAGGTTTTGCTATCAACATAACTTCCAGGGTTCATAAGGTTAACTTATTATTATTATAAAGCCAAGAAAACAACAGGATCTACTAACAAATGAAATTTATTAACTGAATCAAACATAAAAAGGAAAACTATAACCACCCTTTTATTGTTCACTCGCGTGAACAGATCTAACACTGACCAGCCTGACGTACCGTGACGACATGGCATGACAGCTGTCAACAAGCATTGTGACTGCAATGTCACTTAAATCAAAGTAACAAAAGAAAACGGATCACAAGATCCAAATATAACAAACAAATAAAATAGTACAAAAATTTAATATTTATGAGCGACACGGGTTTTAAGACTAGTTCAAGTAATGAGCATTTTGACGGGCGCTCGTTTCCGACCAAAACAGTTGGTTCGGGAACGGACTCCGTACTGCGAAGGACGAATTACGGAAATGTGGGAACAACAATTACATAATTATATACACTACTGACATGCTCTAACCTTAGATTACCGCAACCAAATACACGTGTGTATTATTTAAAATAAGGGCTGCGGAATTACCGTCTTATACCTTAAACACTAGGATAGCATAACATGACATGAACAAGTTTGGCCGGTTGCCAAATTATATTTATATGAATACAATGGCCTTGAAAATAAGAGCCAACAACAACAAAATATAACTTTTAATTTTTACGCCGGAAAGTTTGGCGTTTTAAAACAATGAACAAATAAGTCGTAGTAATGATAAAAGAAACTTGGATCGACAACATGGCAACTTCCCAAATTAAACCAAATAAAATAACCTTAACTCATTAGGCTTTAAAGCAAACATAACGTGTCATAACGAGCTGGAGACAACCGGGCCTGTTATCGCATCACCGAGAGAGTGGCTGATTTCTTCCCCCAAGTAGTAATTAGTGCCACGCTAAATATAGATTCTGGCCCATAGCCAGCGTACAGCACCTTTGCTAATCGCCACCTGTTAAACGCGTACAAATAAATAACACATTATCTCAAAACATCCTCTCAGGGATTTTTAAGAATACTTTTCCAGGTCAAACTTATCCCCACGGATAACTAGTTTGCCGGAATGATATCGCAGTCATGGACAGGCTTTACCTCTCCTCATCATCATCACTTACACCCAAAAATACGTGGCACATTTCTCGAAGATCACGTCGTAGCATTAATCAGCACACCTCTCAGATAATGACACACAACATGTCCAAATGACAATAAAGAATAAATAACAGGATCAGTCCTAGCCCGAGTTATCAAAGCAACAAAATGCAAATATTCCCCCCACGTAGTAATTAGTTTAACATATCATTAAATCAGTCCATTTATCATTGTCGTTCCTAGGTTCTCATTCATGGCTACACTTTTTATAGATACGTTAATCGATGCGGCCGTTTCGCAATAAGAATTACGTATACATAAGGAAAACATTTATATTACAAAATTTACTGTACAACATAATTGTCACGCAATGCCAAAATTTACTACACGCATGTCAGTTAAGAAATCAAACCCTGAAATTTAAATTAAACCACACAAATAAAATCTATACAAAGTTCCACACATCTCTCGCGATTCCCCTCGTCCAAAATCAATAAATCAATTTTTTAATACTCATCACTTAAACTGCTTTCCAGAGGCCTCCCGCCTCGTCAATTCCCATCATTAGGCCGTTAGCCCATAACACTGATGGTAATGGAGGATGAAACTTGCTGTCTTCTCTCCATGGTCGACATTTTGCTGCTGTTAAAACACAATTAAATCAAAGTTTTTAAACTGTTCTATCTGCGTTCTAAGTATTTTATTTCCTCAGATCGTCCTATGCAGAATCGTCGACTTTCCCTATTCTATGGCTAATTGCCATCTCACAATTTATGAAAATTTCCAACTTCGTTGCCGACACACAACTATAATTTTAAAACCATATCGTCTTAAGGACGTCTTAAAATGACTGTCGAAGAATAATTAGGAGTGTCCCGGTTCATCTCAGACATTTGTATATATACAGAAAGCCTAAAGTTTCAATGGTGGGAGTAAAACAGCTCCTCAATATTTTAAGTAATGGGCCTATAATTATGTGTGACCTCTCAAAATTCTTGTATTTTCTCACAGGTCGCGAATCTGCCGTCGAACAAGCAAACCGATCGCTTAGATCTTTTTATATCCGATTGCCGCGCAAAACACACTGACGCTATGTTCTGGCGTCATGTTTTCTTATTGGTCAGATAAGTTGGCGTTGGAGCTCTGACCTTACAAATCCCGCCCTTATATTGACGTCACGACTATTGTCCTCTCTCTCACTCCTTGCCTTGTACGCAGCATTTTGGCCTTTTATGGTCACGTACGCCACAGCGTCATATCTGATTTTCTCAGAAATCCAAGAATAACATTGGTTGTGAAACTATTGGTCATTTCCAGCCAGCACGTAGCATGTCTTACCAAGTCCAGATTTCTTGCTACATCAATTTTACTCAAATATCCAGCATTTCATGTATTTAGTATTTCCATCGTTTTTATTAATATGAAACATTATTATTGGACACAATGATAAGGGTTCAATAGATTTGATTTTGATATTTTTATTCAAACAATTAATTAACTATTTTCGAATTTATTTTTACAATTATTTTCATATTTTTTATAGTTATGTATATAATTTTAATTTTTATATTTCATTTGTTATTGTAATTTCATTTTTATGATTTTATTTCAACATTTATATTTTATTTTAAACTCAAATTTTTAATTTTTTTAAGTTTTTATTTTATTTTATCCAACAAATTACGTCAAGTAGATACATATGTATCTTTCATTTTCAGAAATGCTACTAGCACTTCGGCATGAAAATTCTCCGAAATTTGGCTGAAAGATTCAACTATCAGCATCCTTAGCGGCTTCGGTGGCGTAGTCGGTAGCATGCTAAGCTTCTATGCCCAAGATAGCGGGTTCAAACCCGACCGAAGCCGTCGGATTTTTAAGAGCGTTAAAATCCCTCAGTATGTCTTCCTTTGGAGGGGAAGTAAAGCCGGCGGTCCCATGTCATAGATTTATGGCATGTTAAAGAACCTTCCACTAATTGCACCTGTGTGAAGCTAAATTGAATAGGTTAAGAATGTAAACAACACTCTTAGGTTTCTATGTTCGTTGCCAAGAACCGACTGCGGTGATGTCTAGTAGCTAAGTTCTGAACTTGGCCTAGTAATCGTTGACGGTGGCGCTTGGCGGCAAAAGTAGGAACTATTTGAAACATTCTAAGTTGCAGTACTTAAATTAAAAACAGACAACACACACTAATACAGTCATCACAATTAACACCAGTTATCAGACAGATTCTACACACACCGAAAGTACACGGGGCTACATGACCGCGTTGTCGCAGCCCCTAAACTTAAGAACCAACCAACCAACCTATCAGCATCTTTGAAAGCATAAACTGTCCTTATGACAGGTGGTTATTATAGAGACCACTATCCCATAAAGGGTTAAAATCTATATTTGTACACTTAATAAAACACTTATCACACTAATGGGGGGCCTAATTGGTTTTACTAGTTTCTGTTTGTCAAGCAAAGATCATCAGATATTGCTGATTTAGGTAATATATTTATTTTTACACCGTCGGAAATCGGACCCAGACCGGCTGACTGAATGTTACAATACTATTTATTTCCAGACTTTGCCCCATGTCTTTTCAGTAACAGGTTACTCTAAAGCAATTATCATATATATTATTTCAGTAGTATAGATTCCTCCTGTGGCGCTCACAAGCGACCGATCGTGACAAATGAGTATTCAAATGAAAGAGAATAGATATTAGCAGTGACGAATCCCACTCTAATTTCATAAATATCTATAATTTCTTTAAAAAATGACTATAAAATGTACGAAGTGTGCGATTTGCAGATACTGTTTCTGTAGGAAAGCAAGTTCCATAATTGCTGTCCACTTCACATTTTGGCCGCTGTGACACCTGTTTCATGTCATTTTAACATTCTGAGGTCTTTCCTTTATCATTTTGCATGGATTTCTGAAACAGTAAATCAAAGGAATGTGCACTCAAATCGTATAATTTCATAAATAACGAATAACTGGTGAGTGTTATGATGATCTAAATTTCAGTGATTGCCTTCTTAAGTTAGGAAACGTAGAACTTGGAATTCTAACTGAAATGCAAATGGTGTTCTATAATCATTTGGTTGAAATAAAAACATAACAAGCTTTCTCCTTAAGTCTCTCATTATAAACCTATTGGGGAAAGTGTGGTTTCTCGCATGGGTCCGCTAGTCTTTGTGAATTTTTCTATTTTACAGCATTCCCAACTCAAGACGATAATAGGATTTACCGTGTTCTCTCAGAAATAGCAAATGCTTCAATATTTGTTCCTTTTTCTCGCCTGTCAGAAATATATGTCTATCTGTCAGGTTTTGTTTCATCGATCTCTTACAATTCCTGTCGTGTATCATAGTGTCTGTCTTTGTGCTGCACAGAGTGAATATAATATGACAGTTCTTCATATACGATACAGTTCTCGTCAACGCAAGGAATACATCGGCACTGGTGAAGACCACTAGACTACAACAAGTTAACAAAAAAAACTTGAAATTAGTATAATTCATTTTAAGGATATGAACTGTTAGGGTTATTATTAATATTATTATATACTGCTCAAAAAAATTAAAGCACCACTTTTTTCAATGGCCACCAAATTTGGAAAGTTGACTGCACAAGGTCGAAATCTCAGTATGACGTTTGCCCCGACGCCTACCAAGCACATGCTTCAGCACAACTCCCCAACGTATGTAGTTTCGGGATAGCGCCCCCAAAACCAGCCCATTTTTGGAAACCGTAAATTGAAGTTTGCGAAAAACGCTGTAGGACTTGTCGCAGGTTGCCAAAGCAGTCGAAAATGAATGAGCCTTGCTCTTAAGGTTCCACGAACTCGTTGAAATCGTTACATTTGACGTTTGGGGATTTTCAACCCCCTTCATCATCCCCTAAACATGGACTACCATTGGGGGCGCCTGAGAAGGTACCCGATGTGTTTAACCACCTGAAAACCTGCACACCGTCCTCAGTTGCTGATTGCAGTAAGTTCTTAAGGCCTCCGGCAATGTTCACCCCTCCTAACACCCTCAACTGGCAAGGGACCAAACCACCCCGTCTTGATTCACCCCTAAGGAAGGTTTAAATCGAGATTTTTATCAGTGCTGCTAATGGGGGGGGGGTCTTCCCCTAACGTTTCAAAAGAGGACCTGCGCCTGTGTTGCCACCCCTTCCCCTGCAACCCCCGTTTGTATGATTTTTCGAATCAGGCTATTTTTAAGGGCTGAAATGAGGTCGTAATCGCTGAAAGGGCTGTAAAGGTCCTTAGAAGTAGTGGTGACACGAAATCAACCCCTTCCGATGTTTGATTGACATTCCATCCCCCAAAGTTGACATTTTTGCACCCTCAACCCTCCCTGTCTGGACGCGTAACGCGTCATGGCAGAGTTTTCAGAGTTGGATCAAAATGAAGCTTATGGCCTGAAATGGAGCCCAAAACAGCAGGTTGGATGGAAATTCATCGGTAGGGTGGGAAACGGGACCAAAAATTTTCAAAAAAGTTAACAGCCTCTAGTAAGTACACCAATGCATAGGCAACCCACATCACGTCATTTTTCTCCCATTGCCAAACTTTGTAACCTATTGCCGATCATAGGCAACCCACACGCACGGACGTGATGTGGGTTGCCTATGCATGGGCGTACTTACTGTGGGCTGTACACTTTTTTGAAAAATTTTGGTCCCGTTTCCCAACCTACCGATGAATTTCTATCCAGCCTGCTGTTTTGGGCTCCATTGCAGGCCATAAGCTTCATTTTCATCCAAGTCTGAAAACTCTGCCATTACGCATTACGCGTCCAGACAGGGAGGGTTGGGGGTGCAAAAATTTCGAATTTGGAGGACGGAATGTCAATCATCGATCGGAAGGGGTTGATTTCGTGTCACCACTACTTCTAAGGACCTTTACAGCCCTTTCAGCGATTAAGACGTCGTTTCAGCCCTTAAAAATAGCCTGATTCGAAAAATCATACAAACGGGGGTTGCAGGGGAAGGGGTGGTGACAAAGGCACAGTTCCTGTTTTGAAACGTTAGGGGAAGACCCCCCCATTAGCAGCACTGATAAACATCTCGATTAAAACCTTCCTTAGGGGTGAATCGAGAAGGGGAGGTTTGGTCCCTTGCCAGTTGAGGGTGTTAGGGGGTGTGGACATTGCCGGAGGCCTTAAGAACTTACTGCAATCAGCAACTGAGGACGGTGTACAGGTTTTCAGGTGGTTAAACACACCCGGTACCTTCTCAGACGCCCCCAATGGTAGTCCATGTTTAGGGGATGATGAAGGGGGTTGAAAATGCCCAAACGACAAATGTAACGATTTCAACGTGTTCGTGGAACCTTAAGAGCAAGACTCATTCATTTTTGACTGCTTTGGCAACCTGCGACAAGTCCTACAGCGTTTTTCGCAAACTTCAATTTACGGTTTTCAAAAATGGGCTGGTTTTGCGGGCGCTATCCCGAAACTACACAAGTTGGGGAGTTGTGCTGAAGCATGTGCTTGGTAGGCGTCGGGGCAAACGTCATACTGAGATTTCGACCTTGTGCAGTCAACTTTCCAAATTTGGTGGCCATTGAAAAAAGTGGTGCTTTAATTTTTTTGAGCAGTATATATAATATTTGCAAATGGGGGTAGTTCCCCGATGGCAAATTTTACATATACAGAATATTACCAACAATAACATCAAACAGAATATACACAACTCGCAAGTTACGAACTAGAGTAATTACACAACATTTGAATCTTCTCCTAAACACATCAATATGTTTGGGGAAAGGCTCTAAGACTGAGGCAGGTAATGAGTTCCAACTATCAATACCATGGTTAATGAAAAAATATGTCCCCTAGTTTGTGCGCTGTGGTCGGCCCTTGACTTCATGTGGATGATCTGCCCTGCTTAGTTCTCCCGATGCTGGCCGGTTAGTGTAAGTGTTAAACATAGCGTATAGTCTGGATTTCATCCATCTTCTAGAGATTCCTACTCTATTTTTTTTCTATCATTCGAGTTACACTACTTCTAGCACAAACCTAGCAGCCTTCCTTTGTACCATCCCCAGCGCATTGATGTGCCCTACCTGATATGGGTCCCAAACCGCTGAGCCGTATTCCAAAATTGGCCTCACCAGGGTCAAATATCCTAATTCTTTTGCGGTAGAGCTACTGCTCTTTAATACCCACATTACAAAATGAAGTGACTAGGAGACGACACAACCCACTTGAGTACTTATTGAGAAATACATTTTAAAGAAGCCTAAAGATTACAGTAATAACCTATAGAGTGCTAGGAAACAAAGTGAACCGGTTATATAAGAATTTGAGGATAACAAGATGTTCAGTAAAGAACATATAGCCTACTTTCTCCTAAATGCATGGGTATTGTTATAACTCTTTGTCCTTTTCAAGGAGTATGATTGAATGTTGGTTGTAGTAGCTTGTTGAAATACAACGTGCTATAGGGATATTAAACATGAATATGAGGTGCCCTCTGCTAGTGCTACCTCTGTACCAAATTTCGTTCAATTCAGTTTCACCGTGTTTGAATTGATAGGGGGAATCGATTTGCACACATACTTGGCCACCATCTGCAAACTATTGGGCTGATGTTCTTGCAGTTTGGTCAGAATATGTTTCCTACATAAAGATATGGTGTAGCAAAATTTGGTAGAGACTAGATTATTAGGTTGGTCGTAATTACATTTTAGCTTTTAACATTTGGGTGGCCGCGATTACGTTTCCGTCAAGATAACGGTGATATAAAACATGACACTGAGGTGCCCTTTGCTAGTGCTACCTCTGTACCAAATTTCGTACCATTCGGTTTCACCGTGTTCGAAATGATAAGGGGAATCGATTTTCACACAAAGATGGCCGCCATCCGCAAAATATTAGGCTAATGACCTATTAGTTTGGTCAAAGGATGCTCCCTCCATAAAGGTATGTTGTTGCTAAATTCGCTAGAGATCGGATGATTAGGTTAGTCGTAATTTGATTTAAGCTTTGAACATTTGTGTGGCCGCCATTAAGTTTCCGTCAAGATGGCGGCGATATAAAACATGACACTGAGGTGTCCTTTGCTAGTGCTACCTTTGTACCAAATTTCGTTCAATTCGCATTCACCGTGTTCGAATTGATAGGGGGGGGACAGACATTCAGAGTACACACACTCACACACACACACACACACACACATACACATACAGACAGACACACTGTTTTCGCCCTGTGTTGATCTCATAAGTCTACTTTCATTTTTTGCAAAAATCGAAAGTAGGCTAAAAATATCTATAGAGTAAATGGAAATCACTTAGATACTATTATTTGTTTGAAAATCGCTTATCCTCACAGTTTGGTTTCACTCATGGATTCTGGGAGGAATCATTCCTCTACCGTTGCAAGGACAGTGTCAGGGAGCTTAATGCACTTAGTCTGCAGATACAACTTGGGATGGAGACAGGCGACCGCTAGATTGGGTCTGATTAAGGGAAGATCAATGAAAGGAGTTTGGAAGGTAGTCGTCTATAAAGGTTCCAGGAAAAGGAAAGTAGAAAAGCCAAGAACATGTGGTCGGAACATAGACAACGGAACTACAGTGAAAAGATGAAGACGAAGTCCTGGGAAGGGATAAAGGACTAACCAGCAAGTCAATTATTGTATCCCATGATCCAAATTAGGTCAAAATCGAAGAGCAAAGAATAAATAAATTAATGCATGAATAATTGAGCAAATAATTAAATAATTACATAAATAAATAGATAAGTAAATAATTAAATAAAAGAGGAAATAAATAAATTAAATAAATAAATTAATTAACGAATAAATGAATAAATATATAAATAAAAATAATAAACAATAAAGAAAGAAATAAACAAATAAATAAATGAATAAATATTTAAATAAAGAAAGATACCAAATAATTATGGTATTCGAATTGGTTATAAAAAAGAAGACCTGAATATAAACTGTCTCGCTTTTGCAGATGACATTGCTTTGTTCGCTAATTCAATGGAAGAGGCCACTGACCAACTTAATAAACTACAAATCATAGCTGCTAAAACTGGACTTAAAGTGGCCTTCCATAAAACTAATTTTATCACAAATGTCAAAGATGCCTCAAAATTCATCACGATTGGTCTGCAAAAAATCAAAAAAGTCCGAAAATTTAAGTACCTAGGCGAATGGATTACTCATAATAATTCAGAAAGAGCTGCCATTGAGAGCAGATGTAACAAATTGGAAGGTGCCTTTCAAACCTGCAAAAACATTTACAAAAGTAAAAGCTTGTCCCGGAATGTCAAACTTTGTCATTATAACACAGTAATTAGGCCGTCAGCACTGTGTGCCGCAGAATGCTTGCAGATGACAAACAAAGGTCCATTGAGAAAATTAGAACTTAAGGATCGGAAAATTCTAAGGAAAATATTAGGACCTGTTAATGATAATGGTACTTACAGAAGAAGACATAAGAATGAATTATTTGAACATATAGAAGATTTGGTGAGTGTGATGAGAAAAAGGAGAATGTCTTTCTTTGGACATTTGGAGCGGATGGAGCATCATCGACTTTCATATCGAATCCACTCATCAATCTCTAAAAAAAAAATCCTATTGTAAATGGTCGATGCAAGTTAAAAAGGACCTAACAGAAGCTCGAATCAATCAAGCTCTGGTTTGGGATAGGAACCTGTTCAGAAAGGCGGTTAAATCAACCAGTAATCTACACCCTTTAACATCTGTGATGCCTCGCCCTCACTGCAAGTGGACGGAAGAAAGGAGAGCAGAACATTCGTCAAGAATGAAGATCTACTGGCAGACAAGAAAACAAGCTTTACAGTGATCATATGAGTGAAGAACATCGTGGTCCATTGATGGCCGAAACGACTAAAAAAAACAAACGAATAAATAAATAAGTAAATAAATAAATAAGTAAGTAAATAAATAAATAAATAAATAATAAATTCGAGTACACAGACTCACCAATATGATCAGAAAACGCAGCCAAAAATTTTACGGGCACTTACGGAGAATGAACAACAACAGACTTACAAAAAGACCTTTGATGTAGTAAACAGCTCAAGCAGGAAAACTAATTGGTATCATGAAATAGAGGAAGACTTAAGGCAGGTGGGGGTCGACAGGCAAATGATTGGAGACAGAGGAGAATTCAGAAACAAAATAAAGAATACAAAATTTAAAACAAATGAAATGATGAAGACAAGAAAATTGTGGACAGAACAAAGGAAACAGGAGCACAGTCAAAGGATGAAGACATTTTGGGAAGATAAGAGGAAGAAGGGAGAGAAATGGAAATTGTGTCATCATGAGATATTTAAGTTCAAACACTGTCCATAAGGGCAAAAATGATATAATAATAATAATAATAATAATAATAATAATAAATAAAGAATGCCTAGTATCATCACAAGCTTGATAAATCAGAAGTAGCCTATTAGAAGCAAAAAATATACCGGTAAGGAAAATATTAGGTCTTCTAAAAATTGCAGATTTTTGGAAATTAAGAAGTAACAATGAAGATTTTCAGAACATAGGTTGGTTGGTTGTTTGATTGGTTGGTTTGTTACTTTACGGTCTGCAACAACACGGTCTTGTAGCTGCGTGTACTTTGGGTGTGTGTAGAATCTGTCTGATAACCGGTGTTAATTGTGATGACTGTATTAGTGTGTGTGTTATCTGTTTTCAATTCAAGTAAGGACTGCAGACGATAATTTCAAGTAGTTCCTACCTTCGCCACCAAATGCTACCGTCCACGACACCTAACTGTGAACTTGGCTACTACTAGATGCCATCGCAATCAGCGCCCGGTGACGAACGTTGGAACTTAAACGCATTCATCAAACCCAACCCACAAATTTTGCATCACACAAGTTTAGTTTGTGAAAGGTTCTTTTACATATCATAAATCTATGATATGAGCCCGCCAGCTTTACTTCCCCTCCAAAGAAAGGCATACTGATGGATTTTTAACGCTCTTAGGAAGTCCGACGACTTCGACTGGGTTTGAACCCGCGATCTTGGGCATAGAATTCACTCAGCATGCTAGCAACTACGCCATCAAAGCCGACTTTCAGAACATAGAAAACAAACAATAAGGAGAAGAAGATTGATGTTTCTTGGACATATTTACAGAATGGATGACAATACACCAAGTAAACGAATTTTCAAATATTATTGGGAAAAGAAATCAACCACCACCTGGATTCAAGAAGTCAAGAAAGATCTGGAAAGGAACAACTTAAGAGAAGTCGAATTATTGAAAAGAGAAGTTTCTCTGACGAAAGACTTGCGACTGGAAAGATTCCAAGGATTTTCAAATTTTCAATCATTCAATCTTTATTTCTTTAATTCTTTAATATTATTTTTAATTGTGTTTATTTTTTAATACTTTTTATATTTTATATTTTATATTTTATATTTTATATTTTATATTTTATATTTTATATTTTATATTTTATATTTTATATTTTATATTTTATATTTTATATTTTATATTTTATATTTTATATTTTATATTTTATATTTTATATTTTATATTTTATATTTTATATTTTATATTTTATATTTTATATTTTATATTTTATATTTTATATTTTATATTTTATATTTTATATTTTATATTTTATATTTTATATTTTATATTTTATATTTTATATTTTATATTTTATATTTTTTATTTTTTATTTTATATTTTGTATTTTATATTTTATATTTTATATTTTATATTTTATATTTTATATTTTATATTTTATATTTTATATTTTATATTTTATATTTTATATTTTATATTTTATATTTTATATTTTATATTTTATATTTTATATTTTATATTTTATATTTTATATTTTATATTTTATATTTTATATTTTATATTTTATATTTTATATTTTATATTTTATATTTTATATTTTATATTTTATATTTTATATTTTATATTTTATATTTTATATTTTATATTTTATATTTTATATTTTATATTTTATATTTTATATTTTATATTTTATATTTTGTATTTTATATTTTGTATTTTATATTTTATATTTTATATTTTATATTTTATATTTTATATTTTATATTTTATATTTTATATTTTGTATTTTATATTTTGTATTTTATATTTTATATTTTATATTTTATATTTTATATTTTATATTTTATATTTTATATTTTATATTTTATATTTTATATTTTATATTTTATATTTTATATTTTATATTTTATATTTTATATTATATATTTTATATTTTATATTTTATATTTTATATTTTATATTTTGTATTTTATATTTTATATTTTATATTTTATATTTTATATTTTATATTTTATATTTTATATTTTATATTTTATATTTTATATTTTATATTTTATATTTTATATTTTATATTTTATATTTTATATTTTATATTTTATATTTTATATTTTATATTTTATATTTTATATTTTATATTTTATATTTTATATTTTATATTTTATATTTTATATTTTATATTTTATATTTTATATTTTATATTTTATATTTTATATTTTATATTTTATATTTTATATTTTATATTTTATATTTTATATTTTATATTTTATATTTTATATTTTATATTTTATATTTTATATTTTATATTTTATATTTTATATTTTATATTTTATATTTTATATTTTATATTTTATATTTTATATTTTATATTTTATATTTTATATTTTATATTTTATATGTTACGTATTTCGATTACTGGAAAAAAAGGAAAGAACAACTAAGGAGGACGAATTGAAAATGTAACGTGGCCCTTAAAAGGCCGTAACGTAAAAGGAAATAATGAAATCGAATTGTTTGAATGAATGAATGAATGAAAGAATGAATTTTAGGGGAAAATAATCCTTGATAGGCTCCTGACCAGATAGCTGGGTCTCAGGAAGTACAGAGCGGATGTTATCGAGGGAATGACAAATTGAAGATTGATGATCCGGAGTACGTTGGACTGTAGTTCAATAGAGGGAGGATAGCAGATACCTCGCTGTGGTCGTTTTTAAAAAGGGGTTATTTTACCATTTTATTTTTATTTTTGTATGTAACATGTTTGTCCAGAACGCCATTTATCAGGCACAAGCATGTCCTCCCACACAAAACCTATGATTGACACATGTCACTGGCTGAATTCTGGTCCATCCTAAATAAAAGACGAGCTAGAAGCGAGCAGTGGACCGTTTCTCGCATATTTGCTGCGCAAAGATCAATAGTTGATGATGTTGTTTGAGTCTTCAGTCCTTCAGTCAGTTCTCCATGTCCCCCTGTCGTGAGCGAATGGTTTCATCTCTATATACCTACCACACCTCACATCTGAGGCAAACCCCTACAGTTCTTGTCTTCGATTCCTCCTTCGATAGCTAAGTTTGCTATTCCTGGGTGTCTTACTAGGTGTACTGCCAACCTATCTCTTCTCTTCATTAGCAGTCACCTAAAACATCTCTCCTCTCCCATCTTCATTTGTTACTCTATCTACCCATCTGAACTTCATCATTCTCCTGTAACACCACATTTCAAATGCTTCTATTCTCCTCTTTTCTGCTGCACAAACAGTCCAAGTTTCACGCTTTCAGAGATGAATTTCTAATTCCTAAATCAATATTTAAGTCAACAAATATATTTTCTGTAGAAATGCTTTATTTGCCTGAGTCAATCTACTTTTTAAATCCTCTTTGATTCGTCAATCACTAGTTATTTAGCATCCTAAGTAGCATAATTCACCTACTTCCTTCTGCTTTTCGTTTTGGCCATCTAAAGACCACGAGATTTGCTTTAACACCTTACATGGATCTTCTGTTTCTTCTTAGCCTAGAAGGCTTTCATGGCTGTGCGCTAACTTCCTCTCCTGTGTCCATTTCGGTTCGGTGGTTCCTGTGGTCTTCCTGTTGGTAAGGGATACTGGGAATACCCCTTGAAGAATGAGCTGACGGAATTTGGTCCTGTCTTTTGCGGTGTCGGGAGAAATTTGAAGCTACTCCAGGTCTGATTTCACTGTGGTGATCCATTTGTTCTTTGCCTCTACCTGTCGTGGTGAAGTGAGTCTGCAGGGGTTTAACAGGGTTAGATGACCGTAAAAGATTAGTCACCTTTTTCTCATCGATGTGATTATGTCCTCTTGGAGATGGTTGGTTCCTTAGTAAAGGGGCAGTGACAACGTGGTCATGTAGCCCCGTCTACTTTGTGTGTGTGAAGAATCTGTCTGATAACCAGTGTTAATTGTGATGACTGTATTAGTGTGTGTTACCTGTTTTTATTTTTAATTCAAGTAAGGACTGCAGACGATAATTTCAAGTAGTTCCTACTTTCGCTACCGTCCACAACACCTAGCTGTGAACTTGGCTACTACTAGATGCCATCGCAACCAGCACCTGGTGACGAACGATTCAACTTAAAAGGATTAATCAAACCTTACCTACAAAGTTTGCTTCACACAAGTTTATTTAGAGGAAGGTTCTTTTACATGCCGTAAATCTGTGACATGGGCCCATCGGCTTTACTTCCTCTCCGAAGGAAGGCATACTGAGGGACTTTTAACGCTCTTAAAAATCCGACGACTTCGGCTGGGCTTGAACCAGCAATCTTCGGCATAGAAGCTCAGCATGCTACCGACTACGCCACCGAAGCCGCCCTTCTGTAGAGAACTGTAGGTAGTAACGTACACTTTATCAACAGAAATGGCCAACCTGCATACTGAAGCGGTATGGTTGGTTGGTTGGTTCCTCAGTTTAGGGGCTGCAACAACGCGGTCATGTAGCCCCGTGTACTTTGGGTGTGTGTAGACTCTATCTGATGAAAAAATGAAAATCCACAGCCTGCTTCCAGTCTCCGACCGGGTCAGGAATGGAATGAATGATGCCCCCATCTAGCGACGAGGATATGAACTGTGCCGGCTGCCGAGGCCTGACGCACTCCACTGGGGCAAGGCTTAAATGAATAACCGATGAAATGAAATGATAGTGGAGAGTGTTGCTGGAATGAAATTGTGACAAGGAAAACCGGAGTATTCGGAGAAAAACCTGTCTGCCTCCGTTTTGTCCAGCACAGATCTGACATGGAGTGACCGCGATTTAAACCACGGACCCAGCGTTGAGAGGCCGGCTTGCTGCCGCCTAAGCCAAGGAAGCTTCAGACTCTATCTGATAACCTGTGTTAATTGTGATGACTGTATTAGTGTGTGTTATCTGTTTTTAATTCAAGTAAGGACTGCAGACTGCTACCAAATACTACCGTCAACTACACCCAGCTGTGAACTTGGCTTCTACTAGATGTCATCGCAACCAGCGCCTGGTGACCAACATTGTAACTTAAGAGCATTAATAAAAACTAACCTACACATTTTGCTTCACACAAGTTAAGTTAGTGGAAGATTCTTTTGCATGCCATAAATCTATGACATGGGACCGCCGGCTTTACTTCCCCTCCATAGGAAGGCATACTGAGGAGTTTTTAACGCTCTTAAAAAATCCGACGACTTCGGCCAGGTTTGAACCCGCAACCTTGGGCATAGAAGGTCAGCCAGCGAAGCCGCTCTCTTGGAGATGGTACAGCTCACTATTGTGTCTGATCCATTTCTCGTATAGGCCCTAGGATTCTCCTCACAAGGGAAGTATCAGGTAAGACAGGTTGAAACCTATCTTGAAACTTTGTGAACGCAATCGTTGTACTACAAGAGGACAATGTGCGGAAAATCAGCCGCCAGATTGAACTGTAAGGCTTGGAAATCATGTGGCGAATCTCTCATATAAATCAATGGTAAGTAGCGAGTACCGTACATGTTGGAATGGACAGTCCTGACCGCCCAAGGGCTCAAGGCCGGTGGGAAGGAGCCGCACGTTCCAGTCAGCATATACTGTACGCCCCACCTCGCTACTACTCTGTGTGGGCGGCTTCGGTGGCGTAGTCGGTAGCATGCTGTGCTTCTATGCCCAAGATCGCGGGATCATATCCGGCCGAAGTCGTCAGATTTTTAAGAGCGTTAAAAATTCCGTATGCCTTCCTTTGGAGGGGAAGTAAACCAGGCGGTCCCATGTCATAGATTTATGGCATGTTAAAGAACCTTCCACTAATTACACCTGTGTGAAGGTAAATTGTATAGGTTAAGAATGTAAACAACGCTCTTAGGTTCCTACATTCGTTGCCAAGAGCCGACTGCGGTGACGTCTGGTAGCTAAGTTCAGAACTAGTAATCGTTGACGGTGGCGTTTGGTGGCAAAAGTAGGAACTACTTGAAAATTGACCGTCTGCAGTCCTTACTTAAATTAAAACCAATACACACACTAATACAGTCATCACAATTAACACCGGTTATCAGACAGATTCTACACACACCCAAAGTACATGGGGCTACATGACCGCGTTGTCGCAACCCCTAAACTTAAGAACCAATCAACTACTCTGCGTGCCACAGAGATGTCCAGCTCCTGCAGCCGTCATGCCTGTGTACCAGGTTGTCAGGTACCAGTTCGGAGCCTTGCAGTTCATTAGGGCAGCTGATTTTCCGAACGTTGTCCTTTTATAATACAACGATTCCATCCCTAAAGTTTCAAGATAGGTTTCGACCTGTCTTACCTGATACACACACTTTTTAGGATTTTTCGTTCCTTGAGCTCAAGCCTCCTTAGTGGCATAGATTACGGAGGGCATTACTATTGTGTTATAATTGGTGAGCTTAAGATTCTTGGAAAGATACATGGAGATGTAAGTTAAATGCTCTTGCATGAGTGACTATCATCTTATTATATAATACGCTAAGGTGTATGTTTCACAAAATTCAAGCTCCTAAACCAGAGGGAGTTAGAAGGTGTGGTTTGTACCAAAATCTTACAAATTGTCTCAACAATACAGGAAAAATCTTGCATTTCTTGAAGAGTCAACGGAAATATATTTATTTGTTTATAAAGAGCTTTTAAACAAATCAACAAGACGATATCCCCTGCGAGAACTACACCTACAGCCCGCATAGTACTAGTGCCAGGCGGGTAGTCTGTACACATGGGGCGCACACAACCCATTATGCGAGAGTTTTCGCACGGGTCCGCTAGTTATTATTATTATCAGATGAACCAGGGGTATTCCTCACATCATCTTATTTTTGCTGATGACCAGGTAATGATGATTGTGTGGCCTCTGGAGAGGCAGAGTGCAGGTCTTTCTAGTTGACGCCCGTGGGCGACATGCGCGTTGTAATGAGAATGAGGTGATGATGAAGACGTCACATACACCCAGTCCCCGAGCCACGGGAATTAACCCCAGGAGATTAAAATCCCTGATGGTTCAGCCGGGAATCGAACCCGAGGCACTTCGGGCTAAAGCGCTAACCATTTAGCTACGGAGCCGGACATGACCAGGTGATATTGACTCAAGATATAGACGATGCCTCGTATACGATGAGGAAATTAATTGAGGAATATCAAATGTGGGGGCACAATGTCAATTACAACAAAACGGAATACCTTACATTAGAGAATAATGGTGCTGAGAAACTACAGTTCGGAAATGCAGAAATTCAATTAGTCACTAAATTTAAATATTCGGGTTCAGTTATAGAAGCTGGGCGAACAAGTTCATCTGAGATTGAGAGTAGAGTAAATGAGGCTAGGAGAACAATTGGAGCGTCAAATTCCGTTTTATGGAGCAGAAATATTTTAAACAATATAAGAATCTTATTTACAGTTCATTCGTACAAAGTGTTTTGTTACATGGAGCAGAAACTTGGACGGACAGCAAGCAAACAAATTATTAGTAACAGAGATGGATTATTGGAGGAGGGCGGCAAAAAAATCAAGATGGGATAAAATTAGAAATACGAGAATCAGAAAAATTATGCAGGTAAAAAAAATGTACGAGTACTATAAGTGGTTGAAGATAAAAGATTACAATGGTCTGGACATGTGAATCGGATGCAGAATACTTGAATTCCAAATTTAATGTTACATTGGCAAGCTGATGGTAAACGGAAACGGGGTAAACCAAGAGAACTAAGGAGTATGGATGGATGGTGTAAAGAGAAGCATGGCTACCAGAGGCTTAACCGAGGAAGATGCTGAAGACCGAAATTATTTTTGGAGGAGTAGAGTATTTTTGGGTTGAAGGAAAACTACTCTATTCTAGAATATTCCTAATAAAGAAGATGATGATTATTATAATTAGGCTAGATAAATCCTACCACAGTAGTGGTGAAAAGCTTAGCCTAGTTTATACGAGTATGACGCAAGCCTCCAATTTCACATGATTAATTATTTTCCACATACAAACAGGGATTTAAATATCTGATTGTTGGAACAAGCTCGCTAAGTCCACTGATGTTTGTTTTTTCACTGTTTGGCCTCAATATTAAACCCATTATTTAGTAAACAGACTCATTAGTTAGCATTAAACATGTCGATGAAACCACAGAATCTATGTGAAAGCATATTATGGGATTATATATAACTAGCGGGCCCGTGCGAAAAATCTCGCATGTTCATAAACCACACTTTTCCCAAAAGGTTTATAATGAGAGACTTAAGGAGAAAGGTTGTTATTATTTTATTTCAACCAAACGATTATAGAACACTAGTTACATTTCAGTCAGAATTCCAAGTTCTACGTTCCCTAACTTAAGAAGGCAATCACTGAAAATTGGATCATCATAACACTTATCGGTTATTCGATATTTATGAAATTATACGATTTGTGTACTCATTCCTTCGATTTACTGTTTCTGAAATCCATGCAAAATGATAAAGGAAAGACCTCAGAATGACTTGAAACAGGCGTCACAGCGGCCAAAATGTGAAGTGGGCAGCAATTATGGAGCGTATTTTCATACAGCAACAGTATCTGCAAATCGCACACTTCATACATTTTTAAGGCATTTTTTAAAGAAATTATCGATATTTATGAAATTGTAGTGCAATTCGTCACTGCTAATGTATATTACCTTTTATTTGAATGCTCATTTGTCACGATCGGTCGCTTGTGAGCAACGCAGGAGGGATCTATTCTTCTGAAATGATATATATGATGATTGGCACGTGATGTTTATTTCACTAGAGAAATGGTCAATTACATCCTGGGATTAAATGAGCATCAGTCGATTAAAAATAGTTGATATTGAAATATTACATGTCATTTTTCAGTGTTGTTCGAGTAATCGATTATTGGAAGCTTTTTAGTCGGTCAACACGATTCTACCCAATTAGAATGAGCGAAGAGTCACAATTAATAAATACCTGAATTATTATTTAGAGAAAAATATGGTATATTGCCTTTCACGGCCAGTGAATTAAAACTCAACAAATTTTCTAGGTTTGTGCCGTGTCTTGTGTGGGGTTTCGCCTAGGACACCAAGCTGGCTCATCAGCGGGCTCTTGGTGTCCCCGCCTAGACCCCCACCGGAGTTGCAAACTGAGCGCTAACTCCCTAATTGAGTGTTGCACCATACGCTAATAATAATCTCGATCTACAACAGACTAACACAACTGGCTATTCCTCTCGCAAAGAAAACCCAGGCTAACCTTTGTGACTTTATTAATTTTTATTGGTTTGTTCAAATTAAAAATTAAAATTGACGCTTAATCAATAATTTAGAGATGTTCTTTTGCTCTTTACTAAGCTCTGAATGGATAACGCTGTGCTAAATTGCATTGCTCTCGGGTGATTAGATCGCCAGAAAAGTCATTTGAAATATTTGGAAATCTCAGGATTTTGAATGTCACATGATAGTCCTCTATCACCGTACAACATTTCAGTTTGATTGTTTAAATAGTTTCCGAGATAATGTGAACCGGTGAAATATATCGCATGGCCTCCATGTTGGATTGTTTCATATATAGGCTATAGGATTATGTGCCAGCTGATGATTATTATAATGGTGGCTCATTATACCAACCTAGGTACATTTCTATCGGTTGTTTAGAACACGAGAAATGAAACAATAATTCTATAACTTTTGCACAGTCGTCATTTTAAAATTCTCTGAAATAATTGAATTAAATTAGACAGCAGTATATTGGGCCTTGAATGAAGATACTCCGTGCTAAATTTCACAGAGCTCGGATTATTAGATCTCGGCAAAAATCCAATTAAACATGTATAATTCGCGTCTCCACCATATTGGTTTTGTACTGATCAGGTTATTGTAAGATCCACAGGTGAACTTACTTTAATAGCTTCTATCAACATACAAACTATGAGTTTGATTGCTGTAATAGATTCGTAGACATTGAGAACTAGTGAAATATTTGGGATGATCACCATTTTGGATTGTTCTATGTGTAGACCATAGAGATATAAGCCAGTAGATGTAGAATATTGCATTGTTTCATTATACTTCTATTGGCTGATAAGCACTTAAAATATAATTACTTATTTTCAAAAGGAATGTGGTGGCGCAGCAGTCTAGCTGTCGGACCCTCACCCAGGTGGACCGGGTTCGAATTCGGGTCAATGCACGTGACATTTTCGACGTGAAATGCCATGACATGTGTTTCGGATTCCACGTGAAAAGGAGGTCCCGTGGCTCATGGTCGCATGATTTACGGTCACGTAAAACTAAAAGCTTCCTTCCTTGATTATTTTAAAAATTTCGCACAGCCGCCATCTTGAGGTTATGAAAACAATTTAATTAAATGAGACGCAAATATATTAAATATTGTTTAAATAAACATTTACCGTATCAAGTTTAAGTGCACTTGGGTGATTAAATCGCGTGAAAATTCAATTTAAATGGACCGGTGTCTGAAATTTCCAACTTCTACAATTTTGCAGATATCAACACGAAATTCGAACAGTAAATATTACGTGTCATACAAAGTTTCAAATCCATAAATTTGATTCAGACTCCTCTAATTATATATCGTTTGATTTTTGGTGTGCGATACAGAAAAAGTGCCTTGCGTCACATTATTATTTTCTTTTTACTTCCAAATTTGACTACAACTTTTACACACAAATACGACTCTCTTCTTAATGTTATTTCTTTATTAGTTTGTATGACAGTAGAAATGTTTGAATTTCTGGTTGGCTAATTTCTGAAGAAAGGAAAAGCAGTCGCAATCAAATGCATTTTTTTTTTTCAATCAACAAATAAAATTCTTTATAGGTAGGTTTTTATTACTTAAACATATTACTATAACTCCAGAAAATGTCATATCAAACAATTATGAACTGCGCAGCATTGAGCTTTTTACAAGAAGCAGAGTATAGAAGATGAGGAAAGGCATGAAAAGTTTCGAATCTCTTATATAAAACCAAGTGTCCTGACTGACTGACTGACTGACTGACTCATCATCGCCCAGTCAAAACTAATAAAGTTAGAAACATGAAATTTTGGGGATATGTTCGTTGTAAGTTGAAAACGCCCACTAAGGAAGGATTTTTGGATATTCAGGTTCTAAAGGGGTGTTAAGGGGGTAGACCTGCATTTCATTGAATAACAATATATCCTGCTTGGTTTCATTGAGGGATGTGATACTCGGCATATAAACTCATCATTAAAAACAAGATGTTCAGCAAAGAACATATAGCCTACTTTCTCCTAAATGTATGGGTATCTTTATGACTCTTTGTCCTCTTCCCTAAAACAATCACCCCTACCACAATGTATTGTTTGTTTTCTTTTATATTGATAATAAGCCAGTAAGTGTCAAAATCAATATTATATACTTTATGATGATTGAATAACAAAACTACTAACTTATTGTAATGCATTCACGTCCGTTAATCTCTATATTAAGCCAGCCTGCAAAATTAAGAATCCTCCGCCCCAATCACAGTAGGTGGTGCTGCGACCTATCAGTGAATTAATCTTTATCTTGTACGCCTATGCACTGCCATCGTAATGTACTACGATGGCAGTGTTCTATGGGTGTTGAATGAGTAGGCAGTTTAAAGTAGCCAAGAGGGATGCGATCCAGCTGGCAGTGTTTAAAGGTATTCGGAGCGCGATCGTGGCTAATAGTTGAACTACCAGTATTACAAAATTGCCATACTTCAGGAGGCCAGCTCAGGCATTTACACAGCGTTATGTTTGGAACAATATTACCCACATAACCCACAAGAGGACAGCACCGTACAGAGGCATTAAGAAGGCTGTGGTTAATGACAACGTGTATCTAGTTCTTCTATTCTCCTTTTCCTATTGTCTTCTGTTTATGTGCGATGCTGGGACTGTGATTTTATTAATATACGAGTGTATACTTTATCCTCTCCTTTGAGCTAAATGACATTTTATTCAGTATCTGTGGAAAAAGCTCGTGCACATCATTTGTAAAAGAATTTAAGAAAAAAAAAACTAACTGCAGCAGTACTCGATCCCCAGTCAACCGCGTGTCAGACTATCATGCTAGCCCAGAGCTAAGCGTAACCATGACGTCAGATGTTCTTAACTGACATATTAGATACAAACTGTTGGCAAATAATGACTTTAAATAAACGATTTCTTCACTGCAGTACATCTTTATTAAAGATCATTTCATACAAAGTTTATATTATTGTATCAGTACGGTATATCACATACAACATACTAAAACTACTGAAATATAAGACAGGCAAATGAGGACAGCTGCCATCTTGTCGTGTGACACAAACGGCTCAGCTCTTTTAAGCCACTCATACTGTATAATATTATAATATTAAATTATAATAAATAACGGATCACGACCTTCAGGATAGCTTAAACCCCCCTAGGCTCGATAATCGGAATTGGTGGGTCATAAGCTATTTATTAAAATGGTTGCATAATTCACACGGCCGCCATCCTGAAATGGCATGGCCGATGACCTTGAATTTTGGGTGAAAGACGCGTCCTATATAAAGGTATGTTGTCACCAAATTTGGTAGATATCGGATGATTAGTTTAGCCGTAATTTGATTTTACGTTTTGAACATTTGAGTGGCCGCCATTCTGTTTTGGTAAAGATGGCGGCGATATAAAGTATGACACTGAGGTGTCCTTTACTAGTGCTACCTCTGTACCAAATTTCGTTCAATTCGGTTTCACCGTGTTCGAATTGATAGGGGGGGGACAGACATTCAGAGTACACACACTCACACACACACAGACACACACACACACACACAGACTCACACACACACATACACACACACACACAGACTCACACACACACATACACACACACAGACAGACACACTTTTTTCGCCCTGTGTTGATCTCATAAGTCTACTTTCATTTTTTGCAAAAATCGAAAGTAGGCTAATGACGAAATAAAAGGTAAAATATGTAATAAAATTACAAAGTAAACAAGATGTTCAGTAAAGAACATATAGCCTACTTTCTCCTAAATGTATGAGTATAGTTATAACTCAGCAATTCTTCTAGGTTTGTGCCGTGTCTTGTGTGGGGTTTCGCCTAGGACACCAAGCTAGGCTCATCGGCGGGCTCTTGGTGTGCTTTTGGTTCTCGCAGTCAAGGAGTGCAGTTGCACTCTATATAAAGGGAGGTATCGCGCAGTTCGATACTCCTGTGGGGGTCCGGGCAGGGACACCAAGAGCCCGCCGATGAGCCTAGCTTGGTGTCCTAGGCGAAACCCCACACAAGACACGGCACAAACCTAGAAGAATTGCTGAGTTTTAATTCACCGGCCGTGAAAGCCAATACACCATCTTTTTATAGTTATAACTCTTTGTTATTATCAAAGAGTATAATAGAACTATTCGTTGTTGAAGACCTTAGGAACGATTTACCTCTACCAAACGCCACAACCTAGATAAAAACTGCTACCATCATTGAAGAAAGAAAGATAAGAAGTATATCAAGAATGTTATGGATCTGGAGACGTAATCGACCGGACTGGCTGCGTGGCTCAGCGGTAACGTTCTCGCTTGCTGGGCCCTAGGTTGCAGGTTCGTATCCTGGCGCAGTCAGCTGGCATTTGAGGGTGCACAAATGCGAGGGAGCCGTGTCAGTACATTTACTGGCACGTTAAAGATCCCCTTCGGGCCAAAATTCCGGCACCCCGGTGTCTCTAAAAGCAGCAGTAGTTAAAAGGGATGTAAAACCAATAACATTATTATTATTATTATTATTATTATTATTATTATTATTATTATTATTATTATTATTATTATTACATATACGACCTGCCGTGGGCAACATCCAACTTTGAGTTGAGGCATGTCTTTACACGTCTGGTTGTGCATGGCTTTCACAACCCTAATTGAATTAACAAATCTTTCCATGACCCTACAGAGACGTGTGTATACAAACTATGTGGATATTTTCGATTGCTATTTGCCTGAAATAAAAGTTGAATTCAGTTACTATGTGAAATCGTTTTGTTCTTTACTTCAAATAACATTTTCAAGTAACGCAAAATAGGCTGTTACAAACCCTTTAAAATAAAAAGTAAAAATGTATCGTAGTATCATCTTGTCATTCTTCAAATTCGATGCGCATAGAATGCCAATGGAATAGTAATCAATGGAGCCCCACGTAGACTAGTCGTAACATCTAGTGGTGAAATATCGAACAATATAATCCTAACAGAGCGAGTGCATTCTAGCGGCCAGAAGAAGAAACTTTTCAATAAAATCTGGAAGTTAATAAGTTACCTTTTTGGCAGCTAGATGTCTCGAGTAAATCTGCTGGCGAATTATGTTTTAATTAAATATATATTTTACACCATAATATGCACAATATAACGCTTAATTTTAAAACATCTGAGTCATTACAAAACAATAAACATATAACATTTCAAGCAAAAAACCTAGCTCTGATCGGGTTTGAACCATAGGTATTTGAACGATAGACTAACGCTCTACCACTGATCTAATTGTGTCAACGAATGTTGTTCTATATAAAATGACTTACATAGAACTTGTTAGCAAATAATGATTTATACTAAACGATTTCATCACTGGAGTATATTATTTATATATAAAGCATTTCATACAACGTGTATTTATTTTGTATCAGTACGCTATATTTGCATGCAATACTCAAATTAGTGAAATATAAGTCAGGCACAAGATATCCGCTGCCATCTTGTCTTATTTCTGAATCATCTCAGCTTTTTAAAATCACGTCTGCACTATAGTATTACAAAATAAACTTTTAATTTCGAACGTGCCTCTTCCTTTAGAACAGTTAAAACGATTCTCGGCTCGATAATCGGAACTGGTGGGTCCCATGATATGGATTATAAAGTTTGCATAATTCGCACGGCCGCCATCCTGAAATGGTATGGCGGACGACCTTGTAGTTTGGTCACAAGACGCATCCTATACGAAGGTATGTTGTTACCAAATTTGGTAGAGATCGAATGATTTGGTTAGTCGTTATTTGATTTTACGTTTTGAACGTTTGAGTGGCCGCCATTCAGTTTTAGTAAAGATGGCGGCGATATAAAATATGACACCGAGGTGTCCTTTGCTAGTGCTACCTTTGTACCAAATTTCGTTCAATTCGCATTCACCGTGTTCGAATTGATAGGGGGGGACAGACATTCAGAGTACACACACTCACACACACACAGACACACACACACACACACACAGACTCACACACACACACAGACTCACACACACACATACACACACACAGACAGACACACTTTTTTCGCCCTGTGTTGATCTCATAAGTCTACTTTCATTTTTTGCAAAAATCGAAAGTAGGCTAATAAGAAGACACGTGTCTGAGGGTTATTCGATGTGGTGTATATTATGAGGTGAAAGGGGTGAAAAGTGGGGATTGAAGGATTCCGAACGGTGCGTGTATCTCTTAAACGACATAGGCGTGGAGTTTGAAAATCAGCGGAAAAAAATCAGCTTAAAAAATAAGTAAATAGATGTTTGACCGTTTTTTCATAAATCCAATTTAAGGGGCCCATGTGGAGGGGTGAAATTCTGGGGGGGGGGGGACAGGAAAGAAAGTGTCCTAACTGACTGACTGACAGACTCACTCATGAAACTCAGGGGGAAAACTGCTTAAAATAAGTAAATAGCTGTTCGACAGTTTTTTTTCATAAACCCTATTTAAGGGGTTCATAGGGAGGGGTAGAATTCTGAAAAAAGAAAATTGAAAGAAAAAGTCCTGGCTGACTCACCATCGCCCAGCCAAAATTATTGAAGTTAGAAACATGACATTTTGGAGACATGTTTTTTGTATGTCAAAACCGTACACTAAGGGAGGATTTTCGGATATTCAGGTTCTAAAGGGGGTTAAACCTGCATTTTATTGAATAACAATATCTCACGAGTGG
Source organism: Meconema thalassinum (assembly GCA_946902985.2). Taxonomy (NCBI): domain Eukaryota; kingdom Metazoa; phylum Arthropoda; class Insecta; order Orthoptera; family Tettigoniidae; genus Meconema; species Meconema thalassinum. The sequence continues at coordinate 101,781,808 of OX336397.1, read as the reverse complement.
TTTCATTTGTAGATGTGATACTCGGCATATAAACTAATCATTAAAAATAAGCAGACATATGTCTAAGGGTTTTTCGATGTAGTGTATATTATAAGGTGAAAGGCGTGAAAAGTGGGGGTTGAAGGATTCCTAACGGAGCGTGTATCTCTTAAACGACATAGGCGAGAAGTTTGAAACTCAGCGGAAAAAATCAGCTTAAAAATAAGTAAATCGGTGTTCGAACGTTTTTTTTTTCATAAATTCAATTTGAGGGGCCAATGGGGTGGGGTGAAATTCTGAAGAAAAAAAAGGATAGAAACTGTCCTAACTGACTGACTCACCCACTCACTCATCAAACTCAGGGGAAAAAGACAGCTTAAAAATAATTTAATAGGTGTTCGAGCGTTTCTTCATAATTCCAATTTAAGGGGCCCATGGGGAGGGGTAAAATTCTGGTAAAAATAATTGAAAGAAAATGACCTGATTGACTCACTCACTCATAATCGCCTAGCGAAAACGAAGTTGGAACATTAAATTTTGGGAATATGTTCGCTGTGTGTCGAAAACGTCAACAAAGCAAGGATTTAATTTTTATTCGGGTTCTGAAGAGGTGTTAAGGGGGTAAACGTGCATTTCATTGAATAACGATATCTCATGAGTTGTTTCTTTGGTGATGTGATACTCGGCATATAATATAATCATTAAAAATAAGCAGACATATGTCTAAGGGTTTATCGATGTGGTGTAAATTATGAGGTGAAAGGGGTGAAAATTGGGGGTTGAAGGATTCTTAACGGAGTGTGTATCTCTTAAAGGACATAGGCGAGAAGTTTGAAATTCAGCGGAAAAAACAGCTTAAAATATAATAAAATAGGTGTTCGACCGTTTTTTCATAAATCCAATTTAAGGGGCCCTTGGAGAGGGGTGAAATTCTGAAAAAAAAATGGAAAGAAAGTGTTCTAACTGATTGAGTCACTCACTCATCAAACTCAGGGGAGAGAACAGCTTAAAAGTAAGTAAATAGGTGTTCGACCGGTTTTTTTTTTCATAAATCCAATTTAAGGGGTTCATGAGAGGGGTAAAATTCTGAAAAATAAATGTAAGAATTTGTCCAGACTACTCAACACTCATCATCGCCCAGCCAAAATTATTGAAGTAAGAAACATGAAATTTTGGGGTTATGTTCGTTGTATGTCGAAAACGTCCACTAAGGAAGAATTTTTTGATATTCAGGTTCTAAAGGGGTGTAGGGGGTAGACCTGCATTTAATTTAATAACAATATCTCCCGATTGGTTTCCTTGGGGCATTCAATACTCGGCATATAAACTCATCATTAAGAATAAGAAGACACATGTCTGAGGGTTTTTCGATGTAGTGTATATTATGAGGTGTATGTGTGAAAAGTGGGGGTTGAAGGACTCCTAACGGAGCAAGTATCCCTTAAAAGACAGAGGCATAAAGTATGAAACTCAGGGGGAAAAATCAGCTTGAAAAATAAGTAAATACTGTAGGTAGTCGACCGTTTTTTCAGAAATCCAATTTAAGGGGCCCATGGGGAGGTGTGAAATTCTGGGGAATGAAGTCCACTAAGGAAGGATTTTTGGATATTCACTCATCATCACCCAGCCAAACCTATTGCAGTTAGACACTTGAAATTTTGGAGATATATTCGTTGTATGTCAAAAAGGTCCACTAAGGGTGGATTTTTAGATATTCATGTTCTGAAGGGGTTTTAAGGGGGTTAAACTTGCATTTCATTGATTAACAATATCTCACGAGTTGTTTGATTTGTGGATGTGATATTCGGCATATAAATTAATCAATGAAAACAAGTAGTTCCGTGAAGAACTATACAGCCTATTTTCATATATCCTACTCATGATAATCGCCTCTATCAACATACAAAATTTCAGTTTGATTGTTGTGATAGATTCGTAGATATTGAGAATCGTCTAAATATTTCAGATGGTCCTCAGTTTGGATTTTTATTTATGAAGATTATTATGTACGTGTGGTATTCAAACGTCAATCGCATGATTAGGACACATGAAGTAAAAACAAGATTTTAAAATTTCGCACAGCTGCCATCGTGTGGCTATGAAAACAATTGAAATAAATTAGATGGCAGTGGATTAACATTTGTATAAGCATTTAACGTGCAAAGTTTCACTCCACTAGGATGGTTAAATCGCGAGAATCGTCCATTTAAATATTTATACTTCACGTCACCGCCATGTTGGTTTTGTGCTCACCAGGTTACTGAAAGTGCTATAGGTGAACTTCTGTTCATAGCCTCTATGAACATTTAAAAAAAATGATTGCTGTAGCCTAAAAGATTCGTAGATATTGAGAACCGTCAACAAATTTCGGATGCTCGCCATTTTGGATTGTTATATGCATAGGCCATTGAGTTATGTACCATTAAAAGAAAATTATTGCGTAGCTTCAGTATTCAAACTTTCACTTCGATCGCATGATTACGACACAAGAAATTATAACTTGATTTAAAAATTTTGCACAGCCACCATTTTGAGGTTATGCAAACAATTGAACTAAATTAGATGCCAGTGCATTACAATGTGTATAAACATTTGCTGTACCATGTTTCATTACGTTTGGATGGTTAAATCGCGAGAAAAGTCTATTTAAATGTCTCGAATTTGCTTGGCCGCCATGTTGGTTTTGAATTTACCAGGTTTTTGAAAATCTCATAGGTGAACTTCTAGTAGTACTCTTTGTCACCGTACAATAGTTCAGGGTGATATCGGTAATAGTTTCGGAGATACTGAATGCTGGTGAAATATTTCGTACATCCGCCATGTTGGATTGGTGAGGCACAATAAAATTTGAAGGGCACGGTCAGGGTCGACTGACATGGTACTATGACCTTACCGAGTTTCATTGAAATCGCTCTAGTCGTTTAGAATTTATTAGGGGGGGGGGGGAGGACACACGCACACACAGACACACGGACAAAAGGTGATCTCATAAGCCTATTTTTTTTCATAAAATGAAAATAGGCTAATAAGCAGACATATGTCTAAGGGTTTATCGATATGGTGTATATTATAAGGTGAAATGGGTGAAAATTGGGGGTTGAAGGATTCTTAACCGAGCGTGTATCTCTTAAACGACATTAGCGAGAAGTTTGAAATTCAGCGGAAAAAAATCAGCTTAAAAATAAATAAATAGGCGTTCGACCGTTTTTAATAAATCCCATTTAAGGGGTTCATGGGGAGGGGTGAAATTTTCAAAAACAGGATGTTCAGCAAAGAACATATAGCCTACTTTCTCCTAAATATATGGGTATATTTATAACTCTTTGTCCTCATCCCTAAAACCACCTCTATCACCATGTATTGTTTGTTTTCTTTTATATTGAAAATTAGCCAGTAAGTGTCAAAATCAATATTGTATACTTTATGATGATTGAATAACAAAACTACTAACTTATTGTAATGCATTTACGTCCGTGAATCTCTATATTAAGCCAGCCTGCAAAATTAAGAATCTTTCGTTTTGGGTACCTTCCCTTTAAAAATCCGCGCCGATCACAGTAGGTTGGTGTTGAGACCTAGCAGTGAATTAATATTTATCTTGTAGCCAACGCCTCTAAATGTTCAACGAGCAGGCAGTTTAAAGTAGCCAGGAGGGAGGTGATCCAGCTGGCAGTGTTTAAAGTTAATCGGAGCGCGATCGTGGCTAATAGTTGAACTACCAGTATTACAAAATTGCCATACTTCAGGAGGCCAGGTATTTACACAGCGGTATGTTTGGAACAATATTACCCACATAACCCACAAGAGGACAGCACCGTACAGAGACATTAAGAAGGCTGTGGTTGATAACAACGTGTATCTAGTTCTTCTATTCTCCTTTTCCTAATGTCCTCTGTTTATGTGCAATGCTGGGACTGTGATTTTATTAATAAACGAGTGTATACATTAGCCTCCCCTTTGAGCTAAATGACATTTTATTCAGTATCTGTGGAAAGAGCTTGTGCACATCATTTGTAAAAGAATTCAAGAAAAAAAAAAGTTAACTGTAGCAGTATTCGATCCACAGTCAACTGCGTGACAGACTAACACGCTAGCCCAGGGCTAACCATATCCTTTACAACATGGCAATTTTAACTGATATATTAGATACAACCTGTTGGCAAATAATGACTTGAAATAAACTATTTCTTCACTGCAGTACATCTTCATTATAGATCATTTCATACAAAGTTTATATTATTGTATCAGTAGGGTATATCACATACAACATACTAAAACTACTGAAATATAAGACAGGCTCATGAGGACAGATGCCATCTTGTCGTGTGGCAGATACGGCTCAGCTCTTTTAAGCCATTCATACAGAATAATATTATAATATTAAATTATAATAAATAACGGATCACGACCTTCAGGATAGCTTAAACCACCCTAGGCTTGATAATCTGAATTGGTGGGTCTTAAGCTATTGATTATAATGGTTGCATAATTCACACGGCCGCCATCCTGAGATGGCAAGGCCGATGACCTTGAAGTTTGAGTGAAAGACGCGTCCTATATAAAGGTGTGTTGTCACCAAATTAGGTAGAGATCGGATGATTAGTTTAGCCGTAATTTGAGTCTACGTTTTGAACGTTTGAGTGGCCGCCATTCAGTTTTGGTAAAGATGGCGGCGATATAAAGTATGACACTGAGGTGCCCTATGCTAGAGCTACCTCTGTACCAAATTTCGTTCGATTCGGTTTCACCGTGTTCGAATTGATAGGGGGGGACAGACATTCAGAGTACACACACTCACACACACACACACACACACACACACACACACACACAGACAGACTCACACACACACATACACACACACAGACAGACACACAATTTTTCGCCCTGTGTTGATCTCATAAGTCTACTTTCATTTTTTGCAAAAATCGAAAGTAGGCTAAAAATGAAAGAAAATGTCCTGACTGACTCACTCACTCATCATCGCCCAGCCAAAATTATTGAAGTTAGAAACATGAAATTTTGGGGATATGTTCGTTGTATGTCGAAAAAGTCCACTAAGGAAAGATTTTTGGATATTCTCGTTCTAAAGGGGTGTTAAGGGGTAAACGTGCATTTCATTGAATAACAATATCTCACGAGTGGTTTCATTTGGGGATGTGATACTTGGCATATAAACTAATCATTAAAAAAAAATAAGCTGACACATGTCTAATGGTTTTTCGATGTGGTGTACATTATTAGGGAAAGGGGTGGAAAAGTGGGGGGTTGAAGGATTCCTAATGGAGCGTGCATCTCTTAAACGACATATGCGAGGAGTTTGAAACTCAGAGGAAAACAATCAGCTTAATAATAAATAAATAGGTGTTGGACCGTTTCTTTTCATAAATCCAATTTAAGGGGCCCATGGGGAGGGGTGAAATTCTGGAAGAAAAACGTCCACTAAGGAAGGATTTTTGGATATTCACTCTCATCGACCAACCAAAACTATTAAAGTTAGAAGAATGATATTTTGGGGATATGTTTGTTGTGTGTCGAAAACACTACTATGGAGGGATTTTTGGATATTCAGGTTCTAAAGGGGTGTTAACGGGTTTAAACCTGCATTTCATTGAATAACAATATGTCACGACTATGACGCGAGCGAAGCCGCGGGTACCTGCTAGTGTACATATACAGGGTGTCCGCAGCAAGCCCTACTTTGTGCTGTAACTCGTTTGTTTTTCAAGATATTTTAATTTTGACACTTGCTTTAGAAAGTACTTGTCAAGCTCTAAAACTTTCATTTAGTTGGTTTTTGTGTGAAGTTTGCGCCTAACGCGCAAATCAATTTTTTGTGGCACGGTTTTGGCACTTTTTTGCTCAAATCGGTTTTTTGACATCACCTATCGAAAGAGCGACATCGAATTAGTAGAATAAGCCACCAAAATGTCAGTTTTTGCCCAAATCAAACTCGCAATATGCGAGTTTGTGTTTAGATTTTCGTCCGCTTATAGCATGCGACCTGCCTCAGCCCGGCCCGAGCCGATCAACTCCAACGGGTAGCGGCAACGCAGGGGAAAGAGGGAGGGTAATGGGCGGCATAACTTCTGCCGCCGTGAACCTATCCGGGCGGGCACAAGAAGGCTGAATTTGCTACGCTGTGCGGCATTGCTTGGTGCGGTTTGCTGAGCGCGCAACGCCGCTCGGCGTATTTATTTTACTTTTGATTGTTCGGAAATCTAAATTAAAAGTTTCATTGTGACTACCGCTACAAAGCAGATGTTTGGATGTTCCTACAACATTACGGGTATTGGTTTTGTAACGTTTAAATTACAAAACAACTTACTAATGAAGATGAACTTAAATACACTTACTCTGTAATCAGCCGTCAAAACGCCCCAAAAAATTAAGTTCTAATGTTTATTCATTTAATACCGGTAAAAATGATATTTTTTAACTCTAAGATCTTCTGCTCAAGTAAACTTGGTTATGGCGTAGGTAAAGAAAACAAGGCATTGTAATTACGCCAAAAAGTCTTAATTTTTATTCTTGAAATTCGTTATTGCGCATCTTTTAAAAGAAGTCACGGTAGTCACAAGGTAACTTTTAATTTAGATTTCCGAACAATCAAAAGTAAAATAAATACGCTGAGCGGCGTTGCGCGCTCAGCAAACCACGCCAAGCAATGCCGCACAGCGTAGCAAATTCAGCCTTCTTGTGCCCGCCCGGATAGGTTCACGGCGGCAGAAGTTGTGCCGCCCATTACCCTCCCTCTTTCCCCTGCGTTGCCGCTGCCCGTTGGAGTTGATCGGCTCGGGCCGGGCAGAGGCAGGTCGCATGCTATAAGCGGACGAAAATCTAAACACAAACTCGCATTTTGCGAGTTTGATTTGGGTAAAAACTGATAATATGGTGGCTAATTCTACTAATTCGATGTCGCTCTTTCGATAGGTGATGTCAAAAAACCGATTTGAGCAAAAAAGTGCCAAAACCGTGCCACAAAAAATTGATTTGCGCGTTAGGCGCAAACTTCACACAAAAACCAACTAAATGAAAGTTTTAGAGCTTGACAAGTACTTTCTAAAGCAAGTGTCAAAATTAAAATATCTTGAAAAACAAACGAGTTACAGCACAAAGTAGGGCTTGCTGCGGACACCCTGTATACTTGAAAATTGTCCTACGCTGTGTGTAACCTCTTAAGACATCTTCTACTTCTTTTCCAGTGCTATCTTACGCCATTTATGAAATATTGTCTTCTTCCTCTCTTCATCATTTTGTCTTTCCTTCTTTTTGCTCCGGATGCACCGTTGGTCATTCTGCTGCTTGCGAACTACCTACAGTAGAAGGGTTGAATGCGTATACGGCAGCTCATTAATATGTCCGTACAGCCTTTAATAATGGCGGAAACTAAAATATTCTGCCATTTTCGGACAATATAAGGTTTTGTTGGTCTGTTCCTCAGTTTAGGGGCTGCGACAACGCGGTCATGTAGCCCCGTGTACTTTGGGTGTGTGTAGAATCTGTCTGATAACCGGTGTTAAATTTGATGACTGAATTAGTGTGTGTATCTGTTTTTAAATCAAGTAAGACTGCCGACATTTAATTTTCAAGTAGTTCCTCCTTTTGCCTCCAAACGCGACTGTCAAAGACTACTAGGCCTAGTTCAGACCTTAGCTACTAGACGCCACAGCACTCGGCTCTTGGCAACGAACGTAGGAACCTAAGAGCGTTGTTTACATTCTTAACCTATACAATTTAGTTTCACACAGGTGTAATTAGTGGAAGGTTCTTTAACATGCCATAAATCTATGACATGGGACCGCATGCTTTACTTCCCCTCCGAAGGAAGGCACACTGAGGGATTTTTAACGCTCTTACAAAATCGGACGACTTTGGCTGGGTTTCAACCGCGACCTTGGGCATAGAAGCTCGGCATGCTACCAACTGCGCCACCAAGCCACCTTAACAGGTCTTCAAAGGACACTTGTGAGTGAAATAGAGGGCTGTCTCGTGTCAGGGGATGAGTCGAGTAGTGATTTCTAATTACAATTGACAGTAATGAGTGATGGGGGCGTCGATAATATTGAGTAAGTTTGGCGCCTGGTCAGGGCGTTGGCTGATAGGACGGTAGTTCATGAGCTACATTAACCACGCGAATAACTCCAATGGTAAGTTATTGTTTATGCTGTAAGATTCCTCTCTATAAATAACGACAATCGTGGCACAGCGGCTAGCTTTGTTAACTGTCACCCCGGTGGACCTGATTCGAATCTCCATCCTTCCCCTCCCTTCCTTCCTTGCCGTCCGTTCCTCTTATTCCCTTCCTTCCTTCCCCTCCCTTCCTCTTATTCTCTTCCTTCCTTCCCATCGCTCCCTTCCTCTTATTCCCTTCCTTCCTTCCCCTCCATTCCCTCCCTCGTATGCCCTTCCTTCCCCTCCCTTCCTCTTATTCCCTTCCTTCCCCTCCCTTCCTTTTATTCCCTTCCTTCCTTGCCGTCCCTTCCTCTTATTCCCTTCCTTCCTTCCTTCCCCTCCCTTCCTCTTATTCCCTTCCTTCCCCTCCCTTCCTCTTATTCCTTTCCTTCCTTCCCCTCCCTTCCTCTTATTCCCTTCCTTCCCCTCTCTTCCTTTTATTCCCTTCCTTTTATTCCCTTCCTTCCTTGCCATCCCTTCCCCTTATTCCCTTCCTTCCTTCCCCTCCCTTCCCTTCCTCTTATTCCCTTCCTTCCCCTCCCTTCCTCTTATTCCCTTCCCCTCCCTTCCCTTCCTCTTATTCCCTTCCTTCCCCTCCCTTCCTTTTATTCCCTTCCTTCCTTCCCATCGCTCCCTTCCTCTTATACCCTGCCTTCCTTCCTCTCCCTTCCTCTTATTCCCTTCCTTCCTTCCCTTCGCTCCCTTCCTCTTATTCCCTTCCTTCCCCTCCCTTCCTCTTATTCCCTTCCTTCCCCTCCCTTCCTCTTATTCCCTTCCTTCCCCTCCCTTCCTCTTATACCCTGCCTTCCTTCCCATCGCTCCCTTCCTCTTATTCCCTTACTTCCCCTCCCTTCCTCTTATTCCCATCCTTCCCCTCCCTTCCTCTTATTCCCTTCCTTCCTTGCCGTCCCTTCCTCTTATTCCCTTCCCCACCCTTCCCTTCCTCTTATACCCTTCCTTCCTTCCCCTCCCTTCCTCTTATACCCTGCCTTCCTTCCCATCGCTCCCTTCCTCTTATTCCCTTCCTTCCCCTCCCTTCCTCTTATACCCTGCCTTCCTTCCCCTCCCTTCCTCTTATTCCCTTCCTTCCTTCCCATCGCTCCCTTCCTCTTATTCCCTTCCTTCCCCTCCCTTCCTCTTATACCCTGCCTTCCTTCCCATCACTCCCTTCCTCTTATTCCCTTCCTTCCCCTCCCTTCCTCTTATTCCCATCCTTCCCCTCCCTTCCTCTTATTCCCTTCCTTCCCCTCCCTTCCCTTCCTCTTATCCCCTTCCTTCCCATCGCTCCCTTCCTCTTATTCCCTTCCTTCCTTGCCGTCCCTTCCTCTTATTCCCTTCCTTCCCCTCCCTTCCTCTTATTCCCATCCTTCCCCTCCCTTCCTCTTATACCCTGCCTTCCTTCCCCTCCCTTCCCTTCCTCTTATCCCCATCCTTCCTATCGCTCCCTTCCTCTTATTCCCTTCCTTCCCCTCCCTTCCCTTCCTCTTATCCCCTTCCTTCCAATCGATCCCTTCCTCTTATTCGCTTCCTTCCCGTCCCTCCCTTCCTTCGGTCTTCCCGTCCTTGTACTTTCTTCCTTCATACATCTTCCTTCCTCCCTACCTTTCTCTTGACCACCTCATGTTGTAGTGGCTAGCGTACTTGGCTGTCACCCCGGAGGCTTGAGTTCGATTTTAATCTCTGCCAAGAAAATTAAATCTGGTGTGAAGGCTGGAACGGGGTACACTCAGCAAAACGTAGAAGAGGAGGATTCGATTCCCTCGGCAGAAGTGGTTATCCGTGGTTACACACTTCTATTCCAGGCAAATACAGGGATGGCGTCTAAGTTAAGGCCATGGCCGCTTCCATCCCAATCCTCACCTGATTTACAAAGACACACAATAATTAAGCATCACAATAACACAGGTTATTACCCAAATTACATACACCCAAATACATGGAGCTATATGACCACGATGTCTCGTCCCTAAAATAAGCAATAACCTTTCACTTCCTTCCTACTTTCCTACATCTTCCAACCTCCCTTCCTCCCCTCATTTTCTTTCCATTCTTCCTCTTCCTCTTCATTCATCCCTTCCTATTCCTTCCTGTTTGTTGTTGATTTTATTAAGGGCAGTTAGACATCGTAGTCATGTAGCCCCATGTGCTTTGGTGTATGTGGAATTCGTCTGATAACCTGTATTACTATGATGACAGAACTAGTGTGTGTATTTATAAATGAGACTAGGATTGAGGAAGGAGTTAGCCGTGGTCTTATCTAAGGCACCATCTACCTGGAGTAGAAGTGGAAAAGAACGGAAAAGAAATTTGTAAGATGGCTGAGGTAAGAATCAAACCAGCCTCTTCTCAGTTTTGCCTTATGAGGCTGAGTGTATCCGATTCCAACCCTCACACCAGATATATTTTCTTGGCAGAGCTGAAAATCAAACCCGGACCTTAGGAGTGACAGCCAATAATACTAGCCACTGCGCTACAATGTGGTATTTATTCTTTGAATGTATTAAGTTAGTTGAATTTCAATATCACCCGAACCATTAGAGAGGGCTGATAACCTACAATTTAGATGATAATGATGATGATGATAATTGTTGTTTTAAGGAGCCTAACATCTAGGTTATTGGCCCCTAATGGTTTGGGTAATAGTGAAGGATGAGATGAGAATTAAAACTATAACTATTACTAACTACAGACTTACATACTAGAAGAAGAAATGGTAAACAAGTAAAGGATAAGGCAAATAAAGGACAGGAAGAAAAGAAATGCCCTCAAGCCTCAAAGAATGAGGGTTGAGGTACTTGGAAGGAAGGAGAGCCATGAAAGGCAGGTAGGAAAGGGAAAGAGGTGAGGTCCTGCCCCAAATTCAGTGGAAAAAGGTGAAGAAATAGACCCAGCTCAGGAATCCCCCTGGATCGCCAACTCCCTAACTCATCAGCCGTGAGCCCCTGAGGGTGTAGCAATATCCAGGGTGCAACAGAAGTGGTGGGGCTAAATACATCCCTGCCTCCTCGAAGGCCTTGAGTAGAAGTCAGGGGATAACATGAAAAGAAAAAGAAGGCTGACCCCTCGCAGAAGAAGGGGATAAGAAAAGATGTGATAAGGGCCAATTAAGGCGGGAAAGGAAGAGACTCCCTAGGCCTTGGATACCCTAATACCGTCAGGGTCGAAAGATAACAAGATTTGACCAAGAGAGGTTGACAGAAAAAAAGTCGGAGAGGAGCCCGGCACAAGTAAGTGGAAGCAATGCCGGACTCAGCTGGTGTCTCGTGATCGCCAACCCATCTCCCACTAGATGGGAGCCCCTAGGGGGTAGAATTTAGACCTCCATTATTCCCGGAAGTAAACAGTGGAACGTATTTTTGCAGCGATGATGTGTTTGTTTGCAGCTGTACACACATCAAAGTACAATGATATGGTCAGTGTTTACAAAGAGGCTCTGGCGTGTTTTACGATGTGGCCGGTCAGTTCTTGTCCTTTCTATTCGCACGTCCCTCACTCTCATAAATGTAAGCGCATTGGAATGAAAATGAGAAGCGCTGAAATAGAACGGACACCATCACGCCTGCGGAACAAGTCCTGCACCTATTATAAGGTCATTATTAAAGAGGATAGATGGAAATACATTGAGCACATTCAGTCGAACTTGCATTGGGGAGTTTAAGTTCTTATGTTCAGCACTGACTGTGACTATCCTATATGTGGTGATGCCCGGCTTTTATCCACACCTTTTCCAGGTAAATACTGGCAAATTAGCTTATAACAACTCCCAAGGCTCCTATCCAAATCCTGACCACAATATTTGTAGCTACACGCACAAAAACACAGGCTATCACAGACAAAATAACCAGTGATGGACGAAGCAAACAGGATAGAAAAAGTAGGTTGGCTCAAGCAAGGAAAGTATTTCTACAGAAAAGGAATCTGTTAACATAGAATTTAGATTTACGTATTAGGAAGTCATTTTTGAAAGCCTATGTCTGGAGCGTGGCGCTCTATGGAAGTGAAACTTGGACTATTGGTGTAGCAGAAAAGAGGAGAATTGAAACGTTTGAAATGTGGTGTTACAGGAGAATGATAAAGATTAGATGGGCATACACGGTGACAAATGAGGAGGTATTAAGACGAGTGGGAGAGGAGAGATGTTCTTGGCAACTGCTAATGAAGAGAAGAGATAGGTTGGTAGGACACATACTAAGACACACAGGATTAGTCAGATTAATAAATGAAAGGAAGGGTCGAGGACAAGAATTGTAGGGGTAGGCCAAGGTTAGAATATGTTAAGCAGTTTGCCTCGGATGTAGGGAGTGGTAGCTATGCAGGGATGAAACGATTAGTTCAGGACGGGGAGGCGTGGAGGGCTGCATAAACCAGTCAAAACACTGAAGTCTCAAACAACAACACAGTCAAAATCAATACACAGGCAAGAACACTGGAATGATGACCAGTATACCCCCAATCCCCTAAAATGTATTAAGGGTAAACAAAACAACCAGGTTGGCGTCAGGAGGGACATGTGGCCGTAATAACCATTACCATATAAAATAAAATCCTACTTATCTTATCCCCAACTTCGTGGAATTATTACTAATATCTTCTCTGTACGTATGAAATGAACGTTACGTCCGGCGACTTCGGTGGTGTACTTGGTAGCATCCTGAGTTTCTATACCCAAGACCTTGAATTCAAACCCGGCCGAAATCGTCGGATTCTTTAAGAACGTTAAAAATCCCTCAGTATGCCCTCCTCTGGAGGGGAAGTAAAGACGCCGGGCCCATGTCATACATTTATGGCCTGTAAAAGAACCTTCCACTAACTACAATTGTGCGAAGCTAAATTTGTAGGTTCGATTTGTTTAACGCTCTATTAGTTCCAACGTTCATCGCCAGGTGCTGTTTGTGGTGTCATCTAGTGACCAAATTCACAGCTCGGTGTCGTTGACGGTAGTATTTGGTAGCAAAAGTAGGAACGACTTGAAATTGTTCGTCTGCAGTCCTTACCTGAATTTCAGATAACACACACTAATGCAGACATCATAATTACCATCAGACACATTCTACACACACCCAAAGTACACGGGGCTATATGACCGCTGCGTTGTCGCAGCCCCTAAACTGAGGAACCCACCAAAATCACGGCCTGTTTGTCCCATACGCGCTCATGAACCATTCATGCGACTGTGATGAACTCTAATGAGTTGTTGTTCACACTCCAGCAACATTTTCTAAATCCATTCAACAAGAGATGGTGCTCGAGTCGCTTCTACAAATGCACTTACATCAGCTGTTGTGCAAGCTCGCGAGAGTTTCTGAATTGGTAAATCCATTTTGCAATAGGTGGATCATGAGTCGTTTCAAGAAATTGATGTTTGACATCAAGAAAATGAAACCTTGCCGGCAAGATAAAAAATATAGCAGATTTGATTACATGCAAGTATTAAAAGAGCTTCATGGCTAGGTTAAAATAGTGTGTAACCTATCTTTGCATGTTGGTTGGTTGAATGGCAGTGCTGATAGAGCAATTATCACTACATGGCTGTCACAAAATTTCGGACGAGTGACGGCAGTCCTTTGTAGATATGCTGAGCGAGTCTGCTGGCTGCCCTAAGAAGAGTGACAAGTGAGAAGGCTCCCGACTAGCGAGTTGATCGAGGGGGCAAAGGGAGAGAGAGAGAAAAATAGATCATAAGGGTCACAAACCTAGGAAAACATATATCTTTAAAGCACACAAATTTATTTTCTTGAGGCAGAGTCCAAATAATGTAGAAGTGTGTAGGATGCCATATTTCATACAGTTTAGTAACAGTTTATGTTTTCCGGTGTGACTCGCATTTGCGATGACCATCAACAAAGAACAGGGCCAATCCGTAAAAGGGTGTGGATAAAATTTGAAAAATCCATGCTTCTCACATGGACAGCTGTTTGTAGCCTATTCAAGCTTCGGAATTTTCTTCTGATTTTGTGTATCCAAAAGCACCTCAATAAACAACTCAACAATTACCGCACAAACACTTTCTTTTTCTGATTGGTATTGCAGTGCATGTTGGGTACTGCTAGTTAATAAAAATAATAATAATGAAATCGCCGTTGTTGCGTCTATGCCCTACACCCAGACTTTGTGACAATATACTTAAGGGGAGACGTAGGCAGAAAACACAAACAAATACCAAATACTCGTAACTCTCACAATTTTGTTTATATGTAACTGAAACTTGAAAAATTGTTTGAAAAGATTTGGATATCACTGGTGAGATTATAAAGGATTCTTGGAACGTTATTTCTAGAAATATGAGGACATTTAAATTTTGCCACCCTACTATTTTCGGTACACCATTTGCCGTTATTCTGGTACAAAATTCTAATTTGTATAAAAGATGGTGTATTGGCTTTCACGGCCGGTGAAATTGCTGAGTTCTAATTTGTATGTTTAAAACTAATCTACATTTACGTTGTGGGTCATTGATTTTCTGTGTTTTTGGAATTTGTGGTTATTTTTTTGTGAATATTTTAGATTGTATCTTCTTTTCTCTTCTTTTTGAGTCAGATTAAAAAATAAATCTCCACTCTGACTCTCCCCAGTCTCATTTGCTTCGGTTAATTTCCAATTAAAATTTGACCAACAAATTTGTCTGAGAATATCTCTTCCTTTGCGAAACAAATTGCAGTTCATGAGTCTTTAATTTTTAAATACCATTTTCATTTTGAATTTCGATGTAAAATTTTGGAATAATATTCTCAAAGATGTTGTTGTTGTTGTTATTGTTTGAGTCTTCAGTGCTTTGACTGGTTTGATGCAGCTCTCTATTCTTCCCTGTCCTGAGCTAATAGTTACATCTCTACATAGCTACACAGACTACATCCGAGGCAATCTGTTAAACATATTCTAACCTTGGTCTACCCCTATGGTTCTTGTCTTCGACACTTCCCCTCCATAATTAAGTTTGCTGTTCCTAGGTGTCTTGGCCAGTGTTCTAGCTACCTATGTCTTCTCTTCATTAGCAGTCGCCAGAAACATCTCTCCTCTCCCAATTGTCTTAATACCTCTTCATTTGCAACCGTATCTCCCCATTTGATCTTCATCATTCTCCTGTAACACCATATTTCTCCCCTTTTCTGCTGCTCGAACAGTCCAATTTTCACTTCCATGAAGCGCCACGCTACAGAAGAAGGCTTTCAAAAATGACCTCCTATTACCTACATTTATATTCGATGTCATCAGATTCCTTTTCTGTAGAAATGCTTTCCTTGCCTGAGCCAACCTACTTTTATATCCTCTTTGCTTCGTCCATCACTCGTTATTTTGCTTCTGCTACTTTCTTTAGCGTTTTATCTCCCAATTTGACATACATAGGGGTTTCTGATTTCTTTCGGCTGCATTTCAATAATTTTGTTTTACATTATTGTTGATTTTCATCATGAATACCTCCGTCAAGACTGAATCCATACCATTTAAATACTCATTCGAAACCTCTGGTGTGTCGGCTAAGATGACGATGTCATCAGCAAATTTCAGAGTTGTAAGTATTTCTCCTTGAATCTTTCAACAATTTTTCTCCAATTTCCTTCATTTCAATGTAGAGATTGAAAAGTATGGGTGATAAGTTGCAGCAATGCCTTACAACTTTCTGAATACCAACTTTTATAGGCAAATACGAAGAGTTCTTTTTAAATGTTTTCTGCCTTCGTCTGCCCTTAAAATCGCACCTGATATACGGGGTAAAACAAACGCATATACATAACGTAATGATCGTGTCTAAATGCGATAATTTTGATGTCTAAGTCTGCAGCTTTCGCCCATGGAGCATAATATTAATGTATAGGAACATATCTAAAGCAGTAGAATTACCGATATATCAGTGGCTTAGACTACACTCACTTGAAATTTGTAAATGCTCCTACTGCTGTAGGCAGCCCAACTTGCTCGTACAGTGCAAGGAGATTGTCGCAAATCCACAAACCCCGGAGAGGGCTCACTCTACCGGCATGTCACGGATCTTGTTACTTGCCTCTAGAAATGCGCATTCAACTCCTCAACTCGGCTTCACGTATAGAATTCAGCCTCAGTGAATTGAAAGGGGGTTGAATAGGAGTGGTGCTTATAATAAGATCTCTTCACTTTTATTCTCGCTAATAATATGCTACTGAGGGAAAAGAAAGATGAGAGCCACACAGAATATCAACGAACAAGTGAACGTGATGTATGTACGTAGGGTCTGCGTGATTTCGTAAGCGTTGTCAATTACCGTTTTTCGTCATCAACCTAACCTTTCAATATTGATGAATTTGCCACCTCTTAGCCTACATAAATAAAGAACAAAAAATTAATTAGAAGCTATTTAAAATGATGTTTAAATAAACATTAGAAATATTGCTCAGCACCTGAGAGAAAACCAAAGCTAACGTAATCAACCCTCTACTAGATTATACTTCCTAATCCAACCTAACCTAACCTAACCTCAATTAACCTAACCTAACCTAACCTCAATTAACCTAACCTAACCTGAGCTACATTTAAAAAAAAGTCCTCTCGGCACGCCGGAAGGCGGAGGTAGATTTCACCGGACAAACTTGGGGATAGGCGAAAATAGGCAGAATATGCAGGTTTTCGTAGAAGGATCAGACCTCATTTATTGCGAGAAAGTATTTTATAATTGGGGATTAATTAACTTTGTTTTTCGTCATGTTATGCATATTTTAAACATTTTCTTTTCTTATGATGACGGTAACCTTTCTTGTCATTTGGAGTCCATTTTTATACTTGTGGTCACACTGTCCTTATGCAAGGTTTCGACACTGATGTGTAACTATGTAACGGTCTGTTACTTCTTCACGCAAAATTATATCTCCCGCAGAGATTTTGGTTGGTTCCTCAGTTTAGGGGCTGCGACAACGTGGTCATGTAACCCCGTGTACTTTGGGTGAGTGTAGAATCTGTCTGATAAACGGTGTGAATTGTGATGGCTGTATTAGTCTGTAATTCAGGTAAGGACTGCAGACGGTCAATTTCAAGCAGTAGTTCCTAATGTTTCTACCAGATACTACCGTCAACGACTCCTAGCTGTGAACTTGGCTACTAGATGCCACCGCAACCAGCAACTCGCAACGAAAGTTCGAACTTCCCCTCCAAAGGAAACCATAGTGAGGGATTTTTAGCGCTCTTAGAAAATCCGACGAATTTGGCCGGCGTTGACCCGCGACCTTGGGCGTAGAAGTTCAGCATGCTACCAGTTACGTCACCGAAGCCGCTTCACACTTAGTCAGATGGAAATTTGAATCTGATCTCGTGCAAGTGCGTTGTCATGGCAACGTCTGATGGCTCATCCCTCATCAATTTAGTAGTGTTGCCATGGCAAACACTGATAACTCTTGGCATTTTCTTATAATTCCGAAATCATTTTTCTCATCCCTTGGCGTAATGGTGGGTCATATCAAAAATTCTTTCAGACATAAGCTTTTGCACGGTTTTGATATTGTGCCTATTAAGAGAGATATGATTAATGTTTCCCGAAAAACCCACTTTTTCCCACTTTTCCCACCCCTTTGGTCAGTGGTTGGTGCTATAAAAAAAACTCTTTTTTGGGCTTTATCCGACACATAGTATGAACTTGGAACGGATTCGATATTTCACATATTAAGAGAGTTATAGCAATATTTCTCTGTTTCGAAAAAATGTACCCCATTTTCACCCCCTTCGACCGATTTAGCCCAGTAACGAACTCGACCGAGATTTCATATGTATACATATTCGGTTAAAAATTCAAAGAGATTGGTGCAAAATTACGGCAGTTATCGTGTCAACAAGAAACTGATATACATATATATATATACATATAGGCCTACATATATATATTGAACCCATGTACCATGGCCTCAAAGGGAGTCGAATCCATGTATTTTGAGAAAGGAATGAAAGAATCATACAGTCTCTAAGGGAACGTAGAGAAATTTCAAGCCAGGATTCTAGCCTAACATTGTGCAAGCGTTAGGGCCAGGTGTTCCTAAGATGAGCTCATGCCTCTTGACATTTATAAGGAGCCAGTCATGGATATATTTAGAACGAGTGGAAAGTTTGGACTGTAAGACGAAGAAGCTTGACTCGGAAATTGCTCTTACGTTGCAGGATAATGGCAACCTCGCTGCTGAGTCAGAACAGGAATAATTAAATTTAACCCGTTTACGAGTATAAAAATAAGTAAACAGATACAGTACGGTGAATCATTTTGGATTAGAGATTTTTGTGTAAAGAAAAACCTTGTAATAATTGCACAGAAATAACTGCAAACGCAAGTATACGTCATTGGGAATTCACCGGGACCCAAGGAGTGGGAGAATTAAAAATGAACAGCACCACCCACACAGTTGAGGACGAGAAATTAATTAATATCTCGGATATGCACGATCGATTTCCATGCACAGGAAGATTATTTTACGTGTGGAAGACGAGCTTTCTGGAGATATGACTTTTATAATTGTGCGACAATTAGTTCAAACGTTGGTCACGAAAAGGACTAGGATTTTATCTTTTTGTGACTGAAAGGTATAAAACTCCTGGCCTCACCAAGCCAATCATCAGTCTACGAGCATTCCGTGAGCGGAAGTGCTGCACCACATCGTATATGCAGTATTCAAGAGCCCATGAGGGGAACGTAACGCTGTATCAGACATCGAAGGCAGCTAACCAGTACTCCTTGAGGGGAGAAACGCTGTATTACACCGCATAATTAATATCCGATAGCCACGGGTGTCGAAGTATCAGTAACTTGCGTGCCTCCGGAAGGAGTTGCAAAGAAGAAGTATTAAAGTATCGCCGTGTTGAAAAATTAGGAAAATCCTAGTTACAGGATTTAGGTCCGACAGGGCAAAAGTTACCGTAAAAGTTCCAAAAATACAGTCAAAGCAGGCTGCGAACTTAGGATTCAGGCGATAGGTCTTTCAGTAATCGACCAAAAGTATCATAACGCACGGAAGTACCGGAACAGCGAGATAAACAGTTTATAAATTTTAAAGAACCCGAACAGGGAAAAACAGAGTAAGGTTCGCAACGTATTTCAGAAAATTAGAAGTGCGAGAACCAAATAAACAAAGAAGAACGGAAACTATAGACATTGTTTTCAAGAAAGCAGACGAACTATTCTCAAGCACTAAGACTCGAGAAGTATTAGTGGCTAAAAAATCCATAGGTCACCGATAGGTTATCGAGGGGACCTCGATCAGAACAGACTTTCGCTAGGATCGATAAATCAGATCTAAAAGGGGAGCCGTTCAAGCTAGAGAAATAGCCGATTATCAGGATCAGGATTTGAAGAATTGTTAATCCAGGGAAGTGGTAGATGATTCGAGACTTTCGTATTCTGCAGGATAGGAAGCCGACATTGAATAAATTTCACCCTTGGAGACGGGAGATTAAGAGGTCACGTGTGATAGGCTAGAAAAAGACGGCCTAGTGATCAAAAGTTGTGAAGTGTAAATATATCAAGAGTGTGTGTTAAAAGTAATATTTTTTAGTGTTTTAATGTGTGTTCTAAACGGATACACCAGTGTATTAAAAATGTCGTCAGTGTTAAATATAGTGAATATATGTCAAGAAATGTCTGTACATGAGATGAGTTTGTCCAATATGGAGTAGGTCAAGAAGGTGGGCCAAAATGTTACATCAAACGAGAATAAAGGTCAGAAAACGACCTTAGACATGTGAGTAAAGATTTTCATTATATTTTGGGTGTCAGGAAAAATTTTGTGTACAATTCCACCGGAGTTTTGAGTAAAAGGGATGTTTTTAAATAAATAATAACTAAATAAGAACGCGATCTGAACGAAAATAAAGTTTTAAGAAATAATAAATAATTATGTGAAATAATAAATCCTGTAGAGGAAATGCATGGAATAAAATATCAGTGTATTTAATGAATGTTATAAAAGCAAGCGTAATAATAATAATTATAACAAAGATATTTACATAAAGGTAAATTTGAATTATATGAAAGAAATAGCTTTTAAGCTTTTGTAAGGAATGAAAACATGATGTGAATAACAAGGTAAAGAAATCTAAATAAAGTTTAAATTGAATGATATAAAAATATAGAGCGTTGAAGCCTTAACAAAAGTATAAGACATGATTTGAATGCATGTTCTTAAAAATGGAGTGATTTATTGTCAACGGAAAAGATTAATATAAGAATTAAGATATGTATCAATTGTTACTATGAAATTTATCAGTTCTTTGGAAGACATTCGGCCGTAAAGTAATGTGTAGCGTAATGGAACGCAATTAAATAAAAAGTCACGCTAGGAACGCGTAAAAGTTAAAGTACTTTGTAAGTTACTTATGGAGGGTAGTTGATTGCAGTGAATTGAGATATGTTGTAAGTCCTCTAAATTGTGACGTGGATCACGAGGCCATGTGTGTATTATTTAAAAGGGAGCTAAGGTATGGTATTATTGAGCGTATGTCATGTAGGCCACGGCCGACTTTAAAGCGCGTCTTGTATAAGTCCTCCAAATGTGGAAATGGTTCCCGAGGCATGTTAAGAGATTCGAACATAGAATCCTCTTGCTGTTAAAGCCCCTAATTATTCGTCGTTGAATGTGTATTATTCTTCCCAATCAATGAGGACCCTCTCATAATTAATAAATGCCAAGGTTACGAAAGTGGTTTATGAGCCAAAGAATATTGTTGAATGAAAATAAGTGAAGTAAAAGCCAGGTCTCTCCACAGAACTGAGAATAATGTGAAGGTTTGTTTTAAAGCATTGAAGAGAGCTGCCACCGTAGGTTAGGCAGAGAGCCGCTTTCCTTGTCATAAATCACGCTCGAGTATAATGGCCTGACCCTCATAGAGCGAGGGTGGGTAAAAACCGTCTTGTAAGAAATGTTAAATACACAATGAGTGTTTAAAGTTGTTAATGACCCGGGCGTTGAACCGAGGTCCTTGTAGATTGATATTATCGCTTGCCAGTTCAGATCGTAGTTTTCTTATGTGATAATGGTCTTATAAGACAAATGAATTAAATAAAATCCCTATTGTAATATTGTATGGAAAATAAGGAATCCACGAGTTTTGTGAAGATGACTAGGTTTCGGGAGTGATCATAGTTTTTGACTTTGTCAAGTAATCTTTATAACTCTGGAGTACACAAATAAGTTTCCCGATCACCGTAGTGAATTTGAAAATTTGAGAGAGATAGTAAATACGGAGAACATGTGATATGCCCAAATTTGGAAGTGAATAATTAACATTTAATTTTAAATGTAATTATATATTTGTTTTGATGATAAGAAAGGATAAAAATAGTTCTTGGGGTGTATAAAAGTATAACACCATTATTATGGGAAAGTATCGAGCCAAAGGAGCTCGTAGTTATATGGAACTTTAAGTTAAGTACTTTATGGAAGTGAAAATAATCGTGAATTGTTGGTTTTAAAGAAAACCATGTGTTTTAAAGAGAATATTTGTTTTATTTTTATGCTATTCCTTGTTCACTTTGGACAAGTAGAATGATATTGGTCAGTAGTTTATTTGTTTTATTGTTTGTAGCGCCATAATTTTGATTAATTAAATGTGTTAAAAATAGGAGTTGATTTTGTTGTTATTTTTGCAAGTGTATCCTCTATTTAATCCAAAATATGTAAGTCACAGAGTGGGAGAACTTACCGCAGCCCCGAAAAATCCCGAATTGAGCAATGCTGGCATACTGTGATTTACATATTTCTTGCTAAAAGGGCACAATATATATATATATATATATATATCTTTATATATATAATTCTTCGACACGTGTGTATGTGACTGAACTCCTCCTAAACGACTGAACCGATTTTGATGGTATTTGGTATGTATATTAGGGTGGGTCCATGTATGGTTTAGATTCACAATCTGACCCGGTAGGTGGAATGAACACAATTTTAGAACCACAATTTACACACAATTTTAGAACCACAATATACAGTCAAAAACAGTCGTCATGGAAACCACTAGCCTTGGCCTTCGTGAAAGCTGATGTCTTTGGACGGTTCGTCTCTGCACGTTTGAGCCACCTGGTCGCAACCTGTGCAACTACCGCCATTACATACACTCCGCCCGTGGCGAAAAGTTGTGTTTTTTACCAAAGGTGGCAGTGATGTCGAATTTTACTGTTTGTCTCTGCACGTTAGAGCGTTTCAAAGCCCCGTATGCGTTCATACAGGCTACCATTCATCCGATTGCCATGAAACTTGGGTGAGATGTTGTGTACACTTACGTGAGGGTTTCTAACTTAGTAAATACATTTCACAGGACGTTTCGCACGAGTAGATTCAACAAATGAGCGACGACGCACGATGCGTTTCAATAAGGTCCCATATGCGTTCAAATACCATTCGTCCGATTAAGATGAAACTTGGGTGAGATGTTGTGTACACCCTACGGAAGGTTTCTGGCTTAATAAATCCATTTTACAATAGGTAGCGCACGAGTAGATTCAACAAATGTGTGACGGCACGCGAATCATTTCAACAAAGTACCGTATGCGTCCATATACCATTTATCCGATTGCGATGAAACTTTGGTGAATTGTTGTGTACACTCCAGGAAATGTTTCTGTCTTAATAAATCCAGTTTTTAATAAGTAGCGCACGAGTAGATTCAACAAATGAGCGACGGCGCGCGAATCGTTTCCACAATGTCCCAAATGCGGTCATATATCATTCATCCGATTGTGATCAAACCTTGGTGAATTATTTACACGCCAGAGAAGGTTTCAGGCTTAGTAAATCTATTTTACAATAGGTTGCGCATGAGAAGATTAAACAAATGAGTGACGGCACGCGAATCGTTTAAAGAAAATCACTTATGCGTTCGTATGTCATTCATCCGATTCCGATGAAACTTTGATGAGTTGTTGTGTACACGCCAGGGAAGGTGTTCAACTTGGTAAATCCATTTTACAATATTGGTAGTGCACGAGTAGATGTAACAAATGAGTGACGACGCGCGAAGCGTTCCAACAAAATCCTGTATGCGTTCATATACTATTCATCGATTGCGATGAAACTTTGATGAGTTATTGTGTACACTTACGTGAAGCTTTCTAACTTAGTAAATCCATTTCACAGTTGGCAGAGCACGAGTAGATTCAACAAATGAGTGACAGCGCACGAATCATTTAAACCAAATCCCGTATGCGTTAAATGCCATTTATCCGTTTGCGATGAAACTTTGGAGAGTTGTTGTGCACGCTCCAACGAATGTTTCTAAATTAGTTAATTCAATTCACGATAGTTTAGAGGCAGCCAACAGAAATAGAAAAAAATATTGTGTATCCAAAAGCACTTCAAGAAACAAAGTTACAACACTTTCTTTGATTGGCAGGACAACGACTGCCGGGTCAGCTTGTATACATATATATATATATATATATATATATATATATATATACATAAATTATATATAAACTTTTGAACTGACGGTGGTTTTGGGGTCTGGGGGATATGAAACGCGAACATATGTCGAAATTTTCCGGAAGTCGAAACTTGGTACCCATTGCAATAGTCAGCTTTCTAATGAAATCTACCTAAAAATGGAACTTCGACTATTAACCCTTTGTAGGCCAAACATATTTTTTACTTTTATGTTTTCCTACATTTTAATTTATTTAAATTATAATTAAAATAATGTTATTTTTTGATTTTTCTAATTTTAACGTTTATATCGTTATTTTTAATTTTCAGTTTATGTTCTTATAGATGTAATTTTGATATTCTTATGGAAGTAATTAATTAACTAATTTTGAATTTATTTTTACAATTATTTTCATAATTCTTATATAGTTATGTTTATTATTTTAATTTTTATATTCCTTTTATTGTTGTAATTTTATTTTTATGATTTTTATTTCTATATTTAAATTTTATTTTTACACTTTAATTGTTAATGATTTTAGTTTCAAATTTTCTAAAATGTTATTCAACACATTACGTCAAGTAGATAAGTAGCCTATATAATATTTGAATTTGATTAATACTAGCACTTCGGTATGAAAATTCTCCGAAATTCGACTGAAAGATTCAACTATCAGCATCTTTGAAAGCATAAACTGTCTTTATGACAGGTGGTTAATATAGAGACCACTATCCCATAAAGGGTTAAGGGCCCGTTTTTCATTCTCGCCACGTGTAAGCTAGTCATCCCTATAAGCGCTACCCGGTCTAATGAGAATATCCCGGAACCTTTCTTCTTTTCAGGATTAGAGAACCACCCATTACAATTGGGTAGAATTGTGATGACCGACTGAAAAACCATTAATTTTGATTACTATGGCAACACTGAAAAATGGCTTCAAACACCGTAATAATTAACTAATTGTTCTCCCAATTTGAGAGCTAGAGATCTTCTTTTTAACCCTTTGACTTTCAAAGTAACGATCTGTCATTACGCCCTGTTCGTGCTAAAACAGTCAGGGTAACGATCCATCGTTACTGGCCTTTATTATTGATTATTTCGTTATTTTTACGCTCGATAGCAGCAATTTTCAGGGAATATGAAGAAGGCAATTTTAACTCACGTTTATATTCCATGGGAACCTCTGACAATTCGTAATTATATTAATTCTTAGAATATAAAACATGTTTTCATGTAGCTTTGTGTCTGGTTTACGTCGTAGTTGGTGGCAAACTTGCGTGCATTTTCTCACTATTGATTGGTAATTTTGGATTCTTGACGTTTACCACACTATCAAATAATATAGAGTTTCTTTCAACACGAACAGTAGACTTGACAAGTGAATTCCATTACCCAACATTTCTTCAAAAATTTCAAATCTGAAATTTGTCATTCATTCTCGATTTTTTTAAACATTCAAATCGTATGGCTCAGAGACATCACTTAGTTTCAGTAATAACAAGTCATTTATACACTCAATGTTTATAATATTTAATTTTAATATATTTCATGATCTCTTTTTACCGCTCGGTAAATATGGATGTTAGTTTTCATTCATCCATCAGATGACAGCTTGAAAGTGAAAGGGTTAAGGAATTGCGTATGCCAACGCTCCAAAGGTATTCATTCAATCGGCTGAAACATCTCCTCTGTGAGATAAGTTAGTAAAATATTGACTGATGTCCAGGTGGTCTGTGATTCCACACAATCAGATGTGTATCTTATCAGTCGTGATTGGTTCAACTCGACACAAAGCCTGGGATTACAAGTCCATTAACACAACACGATAGCACACAGTCTGCGTCAAGTCCACGATACTGTTGAGATGGCTATAGTAATAATAATAATTATTATTATTATTTATTTTAAGTCCTGAATATTAAAAACCTGAAGTCAACATTAATTTATGCTATTTATTGTGGCCTTCCTCGAGAAGCAGTATTGGAGCTACAAAGATGGACAGAATAAGAAATGAGAGGACCTGAGAATTAATGAAGGAGGAACCATTATAGGATGGTATAGAAAAATCTAGACTTAGATGGTTTTTTTTTTTAGCGTATGGCTTTTGGTGCCGGGAGTGTCCGAGGACATGTTCGGCTCGCCAGTTTTGTAGCTGCTTCGAGACGGACACCCAATGGGTGAGCCACAAGTACCGTTGGGGAGGAAAGTTGGAAGGGAAGGGCGAGGAGTTGGAAGGTAGCGGCTGTGGCCTATAGTTAGGGACCAACCCCGGCATTTGCCTGGAAGGAAGATGGGAAACCACAGAAGACCATCTTCAAGGTTGCCGGCGGGGGGATTCGAACCACCTCGCCTCCCGGATGTGAGCGACTGCCATTAGTCATGCCGTAAAGACCACGGATAACTCACCCGGTACTTAGATGGTATGGACATGTAAAACGAATGGCGGAGAAGAGGATACCCAGGAGGATACACGAGACGAAGTAGGAAGGAAAGAGACCGAGAGGAAGACCGATAGACAGGTGGCAGAAGGGGGTGGAAGAAAGCGTGAAGAAGAGAGGAGAAGACTGGACAAGGGTGGAGGCTGAGAGATGGTCGTGTAGCCTCCTGAGAGATGGTGGGAAGACAGAAGACGTTGGAGAGGCATGTGTTCCAAACAGACCCGGCCAGTGGCTGGAAACTGTGCAAGATGATGATGATGATGATTGTGGCCTTCCTCGGCTCAAATAATAATATGAATAGAAATGCAAGACTTACATTATGTTTCTTTAACGTAAACAAAGATTGCTCTCAAAACCATTTCTAAACAAGTAGTTCCGTGAAGAACTATTCAGCCTATTTTGATATATCCTATTAATGTGAATTGCCTCTATCGACTTACAACATTTCAGTTGGATTGCAGTGATAGATTCATAGATATTGAGAAGGTCTAAATATTTCGGATCGTCGCCATTTCGTATTTTTAGCCTACTTTTCACATTTTTTAAAAATGAGGAAAAATTAGACTTAAGAGATCGATCAGGGAAAATGTCTGTCTGTCTGTCCTTCTCTCTGTCTGTCTGGCTGGCTGTATGTGCCCCCCCCCCCCTTATCAACTCCTAAACGGCTGCAGAAATCGAAACCAAATTTAGTATGAGTAAAGGTGTATACCGGAATATCTCAAGCCCATATTTGAAAATGATGTCAGTGCTACCAACTGCTGAAAAAAGCACTAGTAATTTGACCTCCATGTTGGATATCATGGAAGGTATGTATGGGAGCTATTCCAAAATTGGCACACATGTAGATAATACTATTTCAGTTAAATTTCCAGGAGGCCATACATGACAGTGTTTCCGAAATAATTGTAAGCCTTCTGATAGGTCCAATTTTTAAATGCATATAACTTCTTCGCTATTAATTGGATTTCAACCAAATTTTGTATGTAATATGTGTACATGAACAGATATGATTGAGTGTATTCTTAAGAGCCACCAGGGCTGCCAACTGTTAATAATTCGCACCCCCGGTGGAAGACTGCCACAAGTCAAAAAGGACACTCTTTCAGGAGAAGCATTCAAAGATTTTGTGCTAATAGGAAAAGTATAAATATCTGCATAACTAAAGTGAAAGTAACGTGTTACTAACTTCTAACAATGTCTAGGGTACTATACAATAACATATGAAGTTATTTCATGGATTATAATCATGTGTTTTAATAAAAAATAATAACAATTTTGAGTTATGGCAGTTTTCTATCCAGTGCCATAGAATTGCTATTTA
Source organism: Meconema thalassinum (assembly GCA_946902985.2). Classification (NCBI taxonomy): domain Eukaryota; kingdom Metazoa; phylum Arthropoda; class Insecta; order Orthoptera; family Tettigoniidae; genus Meconema; species Meconema thalassinum. The sequence continues at coordinate 101,754,526 of OX336397.1, read as the reverse complement.
TAGGATCTGAGTTGTGACAGTTTTACAGGACACTGACTTGATCATAGGCATTTATAAGTATCACATAATTCAAAATTGATGTGTTTTGACTTGTGGCAGTCTTCCACCGGGGGTGCGAATTGCTCTCTCTCTATTTTCTTCATCCAAATACCAATATATCTGAAAGTATGCAAGCCGACAGCTTTAAACTAGGCACACGTATAGTCCCTGACATTTTAGATTAATTTGGAGTAACTTATATACTTCAGTTCTACCAACATGATTCTAAGCCTGCTGATAGGACCAATTTTTAAATACACGTAACTTCTATACCATCAGTTGGATTTCAACCAAATTTCGTATGTGTTATGTGTAACATAACAGATATGACTGTAAATATTCTTAAGAGCAATCAGGGCTGCCAACTGTTAATAACGTCTGTCTATTTTTTCCCCTAATATCAATATATCAGAAAGTATGCAAGCCAACAATTCTATACTTTGTACACGTATAGCACCTGACACTCTAGATTAATTTGGAGTAATTAAGATAAGTCAGTGCTGCCAACATGATTATATGCTTGCTGATAGGTCCAATTTTAAAATACATGTAACTTCTACACTAACAAATGGATATCATCCAAAATTGGCACAACAAGATATCATAATATTTCCGATTATTTCTAACCAGCACACGCATGACATTGTTGCCAACATGCTTTTACGCGTACTGATAGATCCAATGTCTAATTGCATGTAACGTCCATTGGACTTCAACCTAATTTTGTATTCTGTACCTTAAGAGATGGAACTAAGAATATATTCAGTCAGCAGGGCTGCCAACTGTAGTGCTCTATTAGGCTACATTATAACAGGAATAAACTAATTAGAGATTTCGATATTAACAACTTAATTTCGTCATTATTCTAGATAGATTCATAGACTGTAGAATAATCATTGGCGTGAAAAGTAGGCTCTTTAGTTCGTCACGGAACTTCTTGTTATATATGTAGGATTTAGACTTATCTACTATTACATGAAGATTATTGTGTTGGTGAATTATTCAAACTTCAATCGCATGATTAGGACACAAAACATGAAATCGAGATTTTAAAATTTCGCACAGCTGCTATCTTGTGGTCATGAAAAACAATAGACATAAATTAGAGGCCAACGGATTAAAATTTGTATAAATATTTACCGTACCAAGGTTTACTGCGCTCGGATGGTTAAATAGTGAGAAACGTCCATTTGAATATTTTTATTTCGCGTCGCTGCCATGTTAGATTTGTGCTCACCAGGTTATTAAAAGTCCCATAGGTGAATTTATGTTAATTGCCTCTATCAATACACTCTATTTCAGTTTGATTGCTGTCATAGCTTAAGAGATATTGAGAATCGTATAAATATTTCGGATGTTCGCCATGTTGGATTTTATATTATGTAGGCCATGGAGTTATGTACTAGTAGATGACGATTAGCGGCTTCGGTGGCGTAGTTGGTAGTATACTGAACTGCTGTGCCCAAGATAGCGGGTTCAAACCCGGCCGAAGTATTCGGATTTTTTAAGAGCGCTAAAAATCCCTCAGCATGCCTTCCTTCGGAGGGGAAGTAAAGCCGGCGGTCCCATGTCATAGATTTAAAGCATGTAAAAGATCCTTCCACAGACTAAACTTGGGTGGAGCTAAATTTCTAGGTTAGATTTCGTTGGAACGCTCTATCAAAATTACAACCTTCACCACTAGGTTTCATTGACATCTGGTAGCGAAATTCGTAACTACTTGAAATTGAACGGAACGGGTAGCTCACCGCTGGAAGCAGCTACAGACTCTGGCGAGCCAAACATGTTCTCCGACACTCCCGGCACGAAAAGCCTTACGATAAATAGATAAAGAAATTTGACGATTATTGAGTAGGTTCATTATTCAAACGTTCACTTCGATCGCATGATTAATACTCCTAATTTTAAAATTTCGTACAGCTTGGCAACTACACAACCGATACATTTCTTACCATTTCTTAATAACTTCGTCACACCTACTTCCAAAGTTCTCTCTACCTGTCAAATGCGCATCAACCATCATTAATAACCTACCTTATTCAGTATACATATTTACACATACACATCTCTTCAATTCTACGCTGTTTTTTCAAGACTTTTTTATGCTTTATTAACAATTTTTGTAACAGATTTTTTTTTGAAATTTTACTATGTGAGCTTTTGGCAGAAAAACATTTATAGTATCCTCTATTATGAAATAATTTTAATATGTTGTATGTTACTACACAGTTACTTATCCTACACCACGGTGCAGAAGGTCACAATGTGACTTAAGGTAATAAATAGTTTATTATAATTAATACGCCAATACGGAATTGGGCTATCATGGTCATTGTTATGTCATTATAAAACAATATTAATTAATTATTTAACTAAGCGTTATTATTTCATTCTTATTCTGAGAAAACAAAAAAACAATTTTTAATGTTTCATAAAAAGATTAATTAAAACTACAAAGGTTTGTGGTTCATTGTGTAGCTGTAGGTTTATTTATATTCCATTTTTGAATGGGAACAATTTTTCTCAACAACATTAATACAGAACATTCATAATTTATTGATCTTTAATTTGTGGCCTTGTTGAGGTATTAGAACGTATTATAAAACTTTTAAACTGTCGGTGGTTTTGCGGTCTGGGATATGTGAAACGCGAAGATACGTATGAATGTTCCGTAAGTCATAAAATGGTACCGATTGCAATAGGTAGCTTTCTCGTGTAATCTGTTGTTTTTGCTCGAGTCTTCAGTCTTTTCACTGGTTTGATGCAGCTGTCCATGCCTCCCTGTCCTGAGCTAATCGTTTCATCTCTACATAGCTGCCACGCACTACATCTGAGGCAATCTTTTTAACATATTCTAACCTTGGTCTACCCCTACAGATCTTGTCTTCGACCCTTCCTACCGTAACTTTCTATTCCTGAGTGCCTTAGTATGTGTACTACCAACCTATCTCTTCTCTTCATTAGCAGTCGCCAGAAACATCTCTCCTCTCCCACTCGTTTTAATACCTCTTCGTTTGTAACCCTATTTACCCATCTGATCTTCATCATGCTCTTCTAACACCACATTTCAAGCGCTTCAATTCTCCTCTTTTCTGCTGCACCAATAGTCCAAGTTTCACTTCGATAGAGTGCGACGCTCCAGAAAAGGGCTTTCAAAAATGACTTCCTAATACCTAAATCTATATGTAATGTCAAAACATTCGTTTTTCTTTAGAAATGCTTTCCTCGCCTGAGCCAACCTAATTTTTATATAATCCTTGCTTCGTCCATCACTGGTTATTTTGTTTCCTATGTAACAGAAGTCTCCTACTTCATTTAGCTTTTAACCTGCCAATTTGATGTCCGTAGAGGTTTCTGATTTATTCCGGCTGCATTCCATTTTTTTCCTTACATTTATTAATTTTCATCATGAATTCTTTCCTCAAGACGGAGTCCATACCATTCAAAAACTCATTCAAATCCTCAGGCGTGTCGGTCAAAATGACGATGTCATCAGTAAATGTCATAGTTGAAATTATTTCTCCTTGAATCTTTACTCCAACTTTAATTTTTTCTCCAATTTCCTTCATAAAGAAAAAGTGAAACTTCCATCCATCTGTATGCTATTTAAAACGAGATACCGCCTAGTACCTCCCCACCAATTTATCTTTTTTATTTTTACTTTGCCCCCATTTACTCTTCCTCGGTAATATCCGGCTCGTGAGTGCAATTAATCAAGATTATCTTCTTTCTTCTCTTTATCCAGTGAACTTTTATCATCCACCTGCTTCATCAGTCTCTCCGTCGTACGCTCCGTTTGTTTAAGCCAACACAGGCTTCTTATAGCGCTACATTCCATCACTCCCCCAATTCAATAAGAAGAGCTCAGGTAGTGGTTAATGGAAATCGATCATGACTGTCTTATATTTTTATAAGTTACATACATATCTCTGCAATCTCTATAAAGTGGCTGATGACCTCACTGTTCCACCCTTTAAGTGACTCTTTTATTACAGTTCAACAAAATTCGACATGCAAGCTACCTTCAGGGTGTCAAATAACAAAGATTGCACCCGGCACCCGAGATGATGATGATGATGATAATTGTTGTTTTAAGGGGCCTAACATCTAGGTTATCGGCCCCTGATGGTTTGGGTGATCGTGAAGATGAAAATGAAAAGCGAACTTAAAACTAAAACTTACTAATAACCTACATACTAGAAGAAGAAATGGAAAACTAAATGGGAATAAGGCAAATAAAAGGACAGAAGGAAAAGAAATGCCCTCAACCCTCGGAGAAGGCGGATTGAGGGACTTGGAAGGAAGGAGGGCCATGAAAGGCATATAGGAAAGTGAAAGAGGAGAGGGTCCACCCCAAAGGTAAGGGACAAAAAGGGAAAACGGACCCAGCTCAAGAATCCCTCGGGGTCGCCAACTCCCGAACTCACAAGCCGTGAGCCCCTGAGGGTGTAACATTATCTAGGGTGCACCAGAAGTGGTGGGGCTACATACACCCTGCCTCCTTAAGGGCCTAGAACACAAGGCAGGAGGTAAAAGGAAAAGAAAAAGAAGGCTGACCCCTCGCAGAAGGAGGGTATCAGAAAAGATGAGACAAGGGCCAATTAAGGCGGGAAAGGAAGAGACTCCCTAGGCCTCGGATACCCTAATACCGTCGGTATCAGAAGGAGAACAAGAGTTGACCAAGTGAGGTTGACAGGAAAGAAGACAGAGAGGAGCCCGGCACAAGTAAGTGGAAGCAATGCCGGACTCAGCTGAGGCCCCGTGGTCGCCAACCCACGCCCACAAGATGTGAGCCCCTGGGGGAAGGCACCCGAGATCATATGATATTAGTATTATTATTAATATTAATATTCTTCTTCTTATTATTATTATTACAGTTTATAAATCTAAGAATTATTCACCTTCAAATAATGAATATTTTATGAATTTTTAGTTAGTTCTAGTTAGTTATTGTTGTTTTAAGGGGTAGAACTACGAGGTAATCTGTCTCTATGTATTTTTGTTATTACCAAACGTGTTTAATTGAAGGACAAAACAACAACATTTTTAATATTTTTACCGTGCCTGTCATAGCTCTTCCACAACAATTGAATCGGTCGAAACTGAGTAGCATTAAGTCAAAAATGGTCATTTTTTAAGAATTAGTATTCTGAAGTATTGACCCAAGGGCCTTCGAATGGCTAGGAAAGAATTAAATCAGCCTTCTTTTTAAGCTAGAAACCACTGCTACATGTAGTGCGATCAGAGGGGAAAAGCCTTAAGTGAATGCCTTGCTTGCCTTTCAGCACCGTATTCTGTATTTAATGTTGGCCGCACTGCAATATTCCCGCGTGTTACAGTGCTAATGTAAATTTAATTTTTTCAGTGCTTATGTGGTTTTTGTGTTAGAAATCCATTTTTATACAAAATATCATGTGAAATATTCATTCTCGATGGCTTTAGGCCGCACTAAACTGACCACGGAGCTGAAAGGCATTAAGTCACGTTTGCAAAATTGATTAGAAAAATATGTTTATGTTCGACCCTGACTATTATGTGTCAGAAAACTGTATCATAATGAGGCTCATTATAACACTATTTTTCATTATGAAACAGTTTCTCTCACCAATCAGAGCTCAAGAAAGAGTTGTGTGACCAATTAGATAAGGATACCTTCGTGCATGCGCTCAAAATCCAACATGTCTATATAAATTACCGAAAGTGCACCGTCCATATGTTCGCGTAAATAAACTGGTGAATATGAGACAAGAAATAGCACTGTACCTTAATATCCCCAAATCCAATTTCTACACTGCGCGTTGTTTCCAAACGACGTCAGTGACAGTTTTATTTAATAATAATGTTATTGGTTTTACGTCCCTTTTAACTACTCTGGCATTTAGAGACGCCGGGGTGCCGGAATTTAACGTGCCAGTAAATCTACTGACACGGGACAGATTTATTGAATACTGGTGCACAATCTGAACATATGGCATTGAAGCACACAGAGCGCATGCGTCGGTTGGCCAGAGAGCTTGGAAAACAGGGATATACTACCCAGCGCAGCACCCAATCACAACATTCTAGTGACTGAACAGATATTTATGAATATTTATGTTAAAACATATAATAAAGTTATAATTATCGTCGAACATAAACAGTCGTATGCAACTCGCCTATAATGGTAATTAAGACACTCGTATGGAAATTATAAAACTCGCATACGTTCGTTTTATAACCATACTTGTGTCTTAATTATAGCCATTATAGGCTCGTTGCATAATGAACTATTATATTAAAATTGATATTCCGCTAACACCAATATAACCATAATAGTTGCTTCACAACATAGATGACTAATATAGTGTGTTTGTTAAGTTCTATTCTATCAATGAAGTTTTATCTGTCTCCTGAATAGTAGTGAAAACTGATGCTTTTCAGTACCGACCGATTATACAGAGTGTTTCTAAATTTCTATTACAAACTTTGAGGGCTTGCAGTGGGGACCAAGGCGGTTACGTTTAGCATAGGAACTTGTGTCCGGAAACGCATCGTCTTTCCGCTACCCGCCACAGAACACGTTCGCAGCTCCCACATATTCGGCGCTCTGTCCGTCTCCTGCTGATTGTCGTCAGGGTCCAATTACAGGAGGGGCTCGATGTGATGACCACTGACGTCAACACACACTCGGTACCTCCGTATAGCGTGGCAAGTTAGACCTGGCCTGTCATGGCGGAGTCTCGTTTAGGAGGGGAAGTGGTGGGATCACTAGGCGCAAATTCGATTTCCCATCTTTTGTGCAACAGCCGTTTGGAGCTGCTCGCTGCTCGTCGTGGTTATATTATGCAAGCATAAAGTATCGAATAGGAGCACTCTCAGTGACATAGCATTGGTATTGGTGGTAATGAACTGAGAGCGCGCCCACTTCACACACTCCTGACAGCAAGCTTGTTGCCATGCTTGTCAAAGAACAGAGCGGCTCAGTCTTGCTTCGCATGCCTTGACAGCATCTGTTCCCTTCCAAGGTCCTGGGAATAATGACTACTTGGCAACATCTAACCAGCGCGAGATGAAGTATGTGCTCACTGGTTGACAAAGAATCCAGGCGGGGGGATGACGTAATGTAACTGGACGCACATGCGCATCGAAAGGTTCAGATCTAACTTGTTCCGTTATACCATGTTCTGGTACACACGATCATCAAACCCTGGTCCTCCAACATCCACATCCACATCTTAGAAAACGAGAATTCCTAATAGTTAAAAAATCTAATACAAATTTCCATAAAAATTCATCGATATTGAATATGTGCTGTACTTACAACAGGCTCTCAGCTGACAACAATTTAGATTTTAGAATGTCCTTGCTAAATTATAGAAGACAATTACACTTAGTTCTAGATGTCAAATGGTTCACTATAACGAAGATATTAAATTTATCTGCTATTAGCTTTAGGTCTCACTTTCTATTGTATTAGTACCTAAAGATATGAATCTAATTAGCCTATTTTCAATTTTGAAAAAATAGGCTTATGAGATCACCTTTTGTCCGTGTGTGTGTGCGTGTGGGTGTGTTGGTGTGTGTGTGTGTGTGTGTGTGAGGTGTGTGTGTGTGTCCCCTAATAAAATCTAAACGGCTGGAGCGATTTCAATGAAACTCGGTAAGTTCATAGCACTATTCCCGGCGACCTCGACCGTGCCCTTCAAATTTTGTTACGTCTCACAAATCCAACATGGCGGCTGTGCGAAATATTTCACTAGCATTCAATATCTCCGAAGCTATTACCGATATCGCCCTGAAATTGTGTACGGTGATAAAGGGCACTACTAGAAGTTCACCTATGAGACTTTCAAAAACCTGGTGACTACAAAACCAACATGGCGGTCAAGCGAAGTTGTGACTTTTATATAGACTTTTCTCGCGATTTAACTATCCAAACGTAATGAAACTTGGTACAGCAAATGTTTATACACATTGTAAAGTACTGGAGTCTAATTTAGTTCAATTGTTTACATAACCTAAAAATGGCGGCTGTGCAAATTTTTCACTGACATTCTATATCTCCGAAACTATTACAGATATCACCCTGCAATTTTGTACGGTGATAAAGGGTACTGATACAAGTTTACCTATGTATATTTCATAAACCTGTAAAGTACAAAACGAACATGGCGACCAAGCGAATTTGAAATGTTTTAATAGACTTTTCTCGTGATTTAGCTCTCTGAGCGCAGTGAAGTGAGGTACAGTAAATGATTTTGCAGATTGTAATGCACTGCCATCTAATTTAATTCAATTGTTTACATAACCTCAAGATGGCGGCTGTGCGAAATTTTAAAATTATGTTTTTATTTCTTTGAGGTGAAAGTTTGAATAATGAACCTAGGCAATAATTGTCCTTGAATGGTACATAACTCTATGGCCTATACATATAACAATCCTAAATGGCGAGCTTCCGATATATTTAGACAGTTCTCAATATCTATGAATCATTTACAGCAACCAAACTGATTGTTTTAATGTTCATAGAGACTATGAACATATGTTCACCTAAAGGACTTTCAGTAACCTGGTGAGCAAAAATCCAACATGGCGGCGACGCGAAGTATAAATATTTAAATGGACGTTTCTCGCGAATTAACTATCCGAGTGCCGTGAAACGTTGCACGTTAAATGCTTTTACAAATGTTGATCCACTGGCATCTAATTTATTTCAATTGTTTGCATAATCACAAGATGGCTGCTGTGCGTAATTTTAAAATCTCGTTTTTACTTCTTGTGTTCTAATCATGCGATTGAAGTTTGAATACCACACGTACACAATAATCTTAATGTAATAGTACAAAAATAAAAATCCAACCTGGCGACCATCTGAAATATTTAGACGGTTCTCAATATCTACGAATCTGTTACAGCAATTAAACTGAAATTTTGTATGTTGATAGAGGCAATTAACATGAGCAGGATATATGAAAATAGGCTGTATAGTTCTTCACGGAACTACTTGTTTTACTTTATGTGACCAAATATTAAAAATAATGCTTCATTTACTGTTATTGCGGCTTGAACAATTTCTTTTTTTAACATTTAAAATTTAAATGTAAATTTTTAATCTTCAATTTTTACGTTTTAATTTTCAATCATCAATTTTTACGTTTTAATTTTCAATCATCAATTTTTAATCTTCAATTTTTACGTTTTAATTATCAATCATCAATTTTTAATCTTCAATTTTTACGTTTTAATTTTTAATCTTCAATTTTTACGTTTTAATTTTCAATCATCAATTTTTAATCTTCAATTTTTACGTTTTAATTTTCAATCATCAATTTTTAATCTTCAATTTTTACGTTTTAATTTTTAATCTTCAATTTTTACGTTTTAATTTTTAATCTTCAATTTTTACGTTTTAATTTTCAATCATCAATTTTTAATCTTCAATTTTTACGTTTTAATTTTCAATCATCAATTTTTAATCTTCAATTTTTACGTTTTAATTTTTAATCTTCAATTTTTACGTTTTAATTTTCAATCATCAATTTTTAATCTTCAATTTTTACGTTTTAATTTTCAATCATCAATTTTTAATTTTCAATTTTTATTTTGTATTCTATAGTATTTTTATCTTGTATTTTAATGTATTTTATGTTCGACCGTCACTATTATGTGTCAGAAAACTGTATCATATTGATGGTTATTATAACACTGTTTTTCATTACGATACAGTTTCTCCAGCCAATCAGAGCTTGTTCATTGACCAATTAGGTAACGATACCTTCGCGCATGCGCTCAAAATCCAACATGTCGGACATAAACACAACATCAAACTATAATAAATTACCGCGTAAATAAACTGGCGAATATGAGACAATAAATAGCACTGTACCTTAATATTATCAACCCTAATTTCTACACAGCCTTCAAACGACTCCGGTGACAATATTACTGAGGGACGGCAGATGTAAACATATGGCCTGCATAATATGGCATTGCAAGCACACAGAGCGCATGCGTCGGTCCTTCAGAGATCTTGAAAGACAGAGATATCACACGCAGCGCTCGCTCTCCGATCACAAAATTCAAGTGGCTGACTTTCAACAGATATTTATGAATATTTATGTTAAAACATATAATAAAGTTATAATTATCGTCGAACATAAACAGTCGTATGCAACTCGCCTATAATGGTAATTAAGACACTCGTATGGAAATTATAAAAATACTCGTGTCTTAATTTTAGACATTATAGGCTCGTTGCATAATGTACTATTCATGTATTATCTGTGTCTAAACAATTGTTTAATTGTTTGCTACTGTATTTGGGGCACTGCCCTGTTGAGGCAATAAACAAATAATCCGCGCCAGTAGGTCTTCCGCAGATTCCACAGGGGTCTCGTAAATCAAGGTTTTCATGTGTCGCCACAGTTACTAGGTCATTATCTCTGTGCGCCTCACAAAACACGGCAAGCTAAGCCGGCTGTGACTGGCGCAGATTGCGCAGACAGCATTCGACGTTGGACCGAGTAATCTCACCACGTTTAAGGCGCCCAAATCACTCAAAAACTTGCGTGCGGCTCAAGCATCCTCCTTGAAAGTCTGTTGAAACATTTGATAAGCTTCTGTTGCCAATTTTTCAAGCAGTAAACATATTTTCAAACACACTCTTTGTTCTTTTAAATCTGCCATAACGACTTCTCAGCTGGAACACGAGAACAGTACGAAGAAACCACAATGATCATGCGGTCGCACAGTCCATACCTCTAGTCAGCTCAAAACCTAAGCGGTTCCTTTGATGTTTGGTCTGGAGGAGACTAACGCGCCAGGAAATAATTCCCAATTATTGTGCTTGTTTTTTGGTGCACAGGATTTTCCAGCGGGTGTTACTATGTTTCCATAAGCTGGCTAATTTTCAGAATTTCCTTTGTAAAAATCTATGAATACATTTTTCATTTTTACGTTAATTGGGAGCTTTACCAACTTTGCGTTTCATGTGATGAATTTTGTGTTTGAATATAGTTTTTAGTGGTATTTGGAACTATAGGTAGAGTAATTCAGTACGAATTTGATATTATATTACCTTTTTTTTGTACAAACCTTGTTTGAGCAGCAAAAGAACACCCAAGGAATTCGATTTTATGGCGAATCAGGCTCAAAGGTTTGCAACACTGTTACGAATGCACAACGTTCAACATGGGTTCCTCAAGTAGACAACGTGCTTAAACTGGAGAGAAAAGCTTGAATTACCAATAAAATACTTCAAAGGTAATAAAAGTGGAGAGAATTTGAATAAAAGCAGCAAACCAATGATTTTAAATGTACATAGTAGGATGAGGTATGACAATCTAGAGTTTACATGCTGGTTTCCTCAGGACTTGATTTGACGTTTGGTATTGGCAGTTATTTTGTGAAAGTCTCTATTAACCCCATACAGTAGGAGAACTCTCTACTACGTCCACGAATGTCAGCGCGCTCTCAGTCCGATTTCTTTTGGGTCCACCCTCGTATAGTGGAGGCTCTGACGCATCTCAAATGCAAAGTGGGGCTTTGCTCTTTTCAGAGACTCCCTTCAGTGTCCTGCACTGATAAATAAATATCAAATTTAATTAAATGAAAACTCGACTGTATTCACAGAGTCGGGCTCCATTTTAAAGACTTCATTGTGCTTCAGGTCTGTCTTTAAGGCCCCATTAGGTAGATGATCCGTGGACAGAAGAAGAGAGAGTAATTATATCAAGTGATGGATGGATGACATTGAGGGATGTCTTGGTAGACTCGTCGTTGATAGATCGACCGCATCGAGCTCCTTTATCAGCTGTAATTACTGTCACCTTAATGTACCGTATAGTTTTACAGCTCCGTCATCATTAACAAATGAGTATTTCAGCTACAAGGGGCGTTAAATATACTATAATGCAACTCATTTTTTTTTCTAAAAGCATGTTAGTTTTATTGAGGATTCAAATACGCCATGTTATTTCCCAATCCTTTGGTACAATACCCTATTTTTCAACATTGTCTCCGTACAATGCTATGGCGTTACGCTTGTATTCCTGCATGGTACCACTAGACTGGTCGATGTTGGAGCCAACGAACAAAATGAGCCTTTCAGAGTCCCAGAAGACCATCCATGACTTTACCAGCTGGGGGTACGGTTTTAAACTATTTCTTCGTGTGAGATTTGGTGTGGCGCCACTCCATGGATTGCCGTTTTGTTTCCGGTTCGAAGTGATGAATCCATGTTTCATCACCTGTGACAATGTTTTATTTTGCCTGATGGAAAAGTTCATCAAAATGCTGTTAAAATTACGCCATTTTTTAAAAAACTCTATGAAAGACCAAAAACGTTGTTAGTGTCTAAAAGCCAGTGTTAAAGTGCAGCGTGGGCATCAAGGAAAATCCCCGACAAAATGCAATTAGTTCTTGTTTATAGTTTCTGAGAAAATGGCAATTAAACGTTGATAATTAACATGGACAGCCTGGGACAGTCCGGCTACCCTGAACATTAGGAATGATACCACCCATCCTACACTTCCAGGAGCCAAATTCCTTTGCATTGCTTCCTGTGACTCGCTTGTAATTTGGTGGTAGGCCTAGTTAAATATAATAAAATCCCGCAATAAAACGTGTCTAGATTGTAATCTACTGGCTATTAAACGGCCCACGTATGGCGGATGTTGACCTGTGTGTAATAACACTGGAGTGACCTGCACCACGCAGGCTTGCAGTGGCGTGTCTTGCCAAGCTGTGGTGGGGCGCCCTAGTTTCAGAAACCTCCGGTAGCCACATCGTAAAGTTCCTGTCACAGTTTCCGCCTCCAGGCTACAGCCTGATCAACAAGTACTGCACAAATGAAAGTTAATGTATCATTTTAGTGGGCTACAATATCTTCATTATCAGCCACATGTACTTGGGTTAGTGCTCGAATTGTCTGAATTCCTATGCTTCTGTATTGCCTGTTTTTTTTTTTTTTTTTTTTTTTGAGACGTTTCGGCCTTCAATGGACCACGATATTCTTCACTCATATGATCACTGTAATGCTTGTTTTCTTGTCTGCCAGTAGATCTTCATTCTTGACGAATGTTCTGCTCTCCTTTCTTCCGTCCACTTGCAGTGAGGGCGAGGCATCACAGATGTTAAAGGGTGTAGATTACTGGTTGATTTAATCGCCTTTCTGAACAGGTTCCTATCCCAAACCAGAGCTTGATTGATTCGAGCTTCTGTTAGGTCCTTTTTAACTTGCATCGACCATTAACAAGAGGATTTTTTTTTTAGATATTGATGAGTGGATTCGATATGAAAGTCGATGATGCTCCATCCGCTCCAAATGTCCAAAGAAAGACATTCTCCTTTTTCTCATCACACTCACCAAATCTTCTGTATGTTCAAATAATTCATTGTTATGTCTTCTTCTGTAAGTACCATTATCATTAACAGGTCCTAATATTTTCCTTAGAATTTTCCGATCCTTAAGTTCTAATTTTCTCAATGGACCTTTGTTTGTCATCTGTAAGCATTCTGCGGCATACAGTGCTGACGGCCTAATTACTGTGTTATAATGACAAAGTTTGACATTCCGGGACAAGCTTTTACTTTTGTAAATGTTTTTGCAGGTTTGAAAGGCACCTTCTAATTTGTTATATATGCTCTCAATAGCAGCTATTTCTGAATTATTAGGGGTAATCCATTCCCCTATGTATTTAAATTTTCGTACTTTTTAGATTTTTTGCAGACCAATCGTGATGAATTTTGAGGCATCTTTGACATTTGTGATAAAATTAGTTTTATGGAAAGCCACTTTAAGTCCAGTTTTAGCAGCTATGGTTTGTAGTTTATTAAGTTGGTCAGTGGCCTCTTCCATTGTATTAGCGAACAAAGCAATGTCATCTGTAAAAGCGAGACAGTTTATATTCAGGTCTTCTTTTTTATAACCAATTCGAATACCATAATTATTTGGTAAGATTGTTAACCATTCTCTTATAATTTTTTCCAAGACACAGTTGAACAGCATCGGTGAACCCAGATCACCTTGTCTACAGCCAGTCTTGATTGCAAAGGCTTCGGACAATTCACAACGAAATTTGACCTTAGAAATGGTGTTTTCTAAGCTTGCTTTGAACAAATTAATTGATTTATTGTCTAGGCCAAACTCACGTAAGGTGTTAATTATTGTGTCTCTATGAATGCAATCATAAGCCTTTTGAAGTATTGACTGTAGATATTAGATATTCTTCTTATTATTATTCTTTCTACGTAGGTTAACCAAAATGGTTTTCAGCTTGATGGGTTGGTATTGATTTCACATTCTTAAGAGTCTCCTTCCCAGCCCATATCTCCTTCATTTTCTGACTTTGTAGTTGTTTACCTGCTTCTGACCTCTTAGGTCTCTGCCCTTTCTTAAGTTTAACCTGTGGGTCTTCTCTTAACATTTTACGGAAATTTGTCTGTCTTGTATATCGGATTCAGAGATATTAAAGGTTTGCAGATCTTGCTTGACTTGCTGGTACTACAGTGATGTTGTTTTCTTGCAGGAGCTGACTCTGCGGATTACGCTGGTCAATCTTGACTCGTTCATTCTCTCAAGGTGTCCGTAGAATTGGAGGGGTCTCTTTATGATTGTGGCCATTAGAGGTTCTTGCTTTAGGTATAGATCATCGTTGGGTCAGTGATACCTTTTTCCATTTATGATCCTTGGATCTAAGATCTTCCTCAAGATAATTATTTCCCAGACTTCTAGTTCCTGTATCAGTTTTGCCCCTTTGATGGTTAGGGTTTCAGCTGCATAGAGGACCTCGAGCCTGATTACAGCATTATAGTGCCTTCATTTCGCATTGATGGATATGGATTTCTTCTGGTAAACTTTTCTGCATCGATTGTATGCAATATTCAGTTTCAGAATCCTTTCTTCAAATGCTTTATTGTACTTGAGGTCTTCGCTGATCCATTCCCCCAAATATTTTAAATCTCTGACTTGACGGATCCTGTTGTTAGGAAGAAGGTATTCTGGAACAGATTTGTCATTTGTCATGATCACTGTTTTCTCGTAAGACAACTGAAGGCCAGTCTTGGAGGCTATAGATTGAAGAGTATTGATCTGGTATATTGCTGTTTCAACCGAATCTGCTAGCATAGCTACATCATCTGCGAAAGCGATACAGTCCACTCGGGTATTGATTTTGAGTTTCCTGTTTGTTACTCTTAGACCTGTTTCAGGCAGTGTTTTTCTCCATTCTCGGATTATTTTCTCTAATACACAGTTAAATAATATGGGCGAGCCCATCTCCCTGCCCTACCCCTGTTTCAATCTCAAAAGGGTCAGAGATTTTCCCTCTAAACTTCACTTTAGATATGGTGTTTGTTAGGTTACATTTGACGATGTTCAGTGTTTTACGATCAAGTCCGAGTTCTTGCAGGATATTGAACAAAACTGCTCTATCTCAGAGTCGTAAGCCTTTTTAAAGTCAATAAAAGTGACCACGAAAGTTTTATACTGTTTCTTAGTCTGCATAAAGATTGATTTAATGTTGTGTATTTGTTCAATACATGAACTTCTCTTCCGGAAGCCTGCTTGGTACTCTGCAATTTCTTTATCTAGCTGAGACTATAATCTCTTGAATATGATCCTAGAGAGAATTTTATATGTTACCGAGAGAAGGGAAATGCCCCTATAATTGTTAACATCATCTCAATGCCCCATCTTATGCAGAGGGTGGTTTAGAGCCGTGGTCCATTCTGAAGGGATTTCTTCCTTAATCCAGGTGTTTTTTATAATTCTAGTCAAGGTGTCTATAGTTCAGCTATCTGCATTCTTCCATAGCTCCACTGGCTTTGTCGTCCTTGAGTTCTTTGATAGCCTGTTCCACCTCACCCTTTGATGGCATTGGAGCATCTATTTCAGTGTCATCAGGCTTGTTGAAGGTTAGTTGTTCCTTTGGTGGTTTACAATTTAGTAACTCGTCAAAGTATCTCGCTAGAACATCACAGTTTTCTTGATCAGTAATGCCTTTCCTGCCTTCCGGGTCTTTGAAAATAAGCGACGGTGCCCTGTAGTTCTGGGTGCTTCTTTTGAATGTTTTGTGGACATTTCTTGTATTGTTTTTCCTGAAGTCTTGTTCTATGGATTCAAAGGTCTCCTTATCAAAGGTCATTTTCGTCTTTAGGATGGTTTTGACGGTTTCTTTTCTAATTTCAAGGAAGTAGAACCAATTTTGTTGATTTCTGTTTTTGTTCCTCCTTTCCCACGCTTCTTGTCTCTCCTTATGGCGTCCTCACATTCTTGGTTCCACCATGGGTGTTTATACTGTATTTCCTCTTAAGAGGGACTGTTTCTTGTGCGGTTGTGATTACTGCTTCTTTCAGCTGTTCCCATGTTTCCGGAGATGAATTTCCGATGCGTTCACATAAGTGTTCTTTGAAAGTCGTGTGGTCTTTAATTTTAATTGTATCATATTTTGGGATGGGTTTCTTTGCTTTCTTCTGTGTAATTTTGTGTTTTCTGGAGATACATTTTAGTTTTACTTTCGAGATGTAGTGATCAGAGTCAACTTTTGCATTTCTGAGTACTTTCACGTTCCAAATCTATTTATGAGATTTTGATGAGATGGCTACGTGATCAATTTGATACTCTTCTGAACGTGAGCCCCGCGTCTTCCGTGTATTCTGTTTCCTTTGAAGATGTTTGAACCATGTGGATTTCAGTCTTAACGAAAACATTCTGCAAATATCTATCAAACGATTACCAATGAGGTTAGTTTTCTTATAGGCTGGGTTTGGCCAACTATGTAAGAATACTTCTTTTCTCTACATACCTGTGCATTGATATCACCCATTAAAATGAGAGTATGATGATGGGGAATTCCTTGAATTGTTGATTGAAGGTCTTCCCAAAATTGTTCCATAGCCTCAGGATTCCAGTAATTATCTTGATTAACTGGAGCATGGGCATTGATGATAGTGTATCCTTTGTTGTTTCTTCTGCTTGAGCTCGAAGAGAATTCTGTGATTGAGTCGATTATCTTCTTTGACACAATAAATTCTGTTCCGAGCATGTTGGTGCCTTTGAGAATTTTCTTCCCAGGTTTGCATTTTAATATTCGGTAACCTTCTGACTCAAAAGGATCCCCATCCCCAAACTAAGTCTTCTGAACTGCCATAATTACTAACTGCTGTTGAAACACCAGATTGGTGATCTCTTTCAACTTCCCTATATTTTGAGTGAATTGGAGTTGAAAGTCGCTATGTAACTTATTTTCTTTGGTCTGAATTGAGATACTGAGCATGTCGGTGAGGACTCCCCAGACTCCGATGGCCCTCTTATACCACCTTGGTTGTCGGCAATGGATTGAAGGCCCTGGGGTAGTTTTCCTTTGGTTTGTTTCTTCCATGCTCTACCACTTTGGTTAAAATGGGTTTGATATGCCCAAGTTTCCTCATGACTTCTGATTCTACTTAGGTTGTTAGCCCAAGAGATAGAAAACGGTCGCCTCTAACATGGGGAACAGGCACCGACCAGTTCATCGCCCGATACATGCACAGACAGGACGGGATTTGTTGATTGAAGATACTTCCTCCGCTTTATCAACCGTTGGGACAGTTTATCCTTCTCCACTTTCAAAACCGTTGACCATCTTCATAGCCTCAGTTGATCCGCGGGTGTATTATTTGGCTATGCCTTATTCACACCTGTCTTTTATATCTAAAGGAACATCCCCTATCAGCCATATGGAACGCGCTGTGTAGGGGTTGAGGCCCCCCGCCCGGTGTCACACACAGAGGAATGTCAAGCTCCTACTCATTTCAGAACCTGACCCCTGTGTGAGCTGACATTATTATTATTATTATTATTATTATTATTATTACTATTATTATTATTATTATTATTATCTCTTTATTTACTCAACTTACAGTCGGTACCATGACTCATATCGGTACATTACGTACAAGAAAATGAGTCAAGTAACACTTAAGCCTATTGCATACATTTTCGAATAGCATAGATGTTTGACAGTTAATTTTGTCTTCTCTTCTTATCTTCCACGTCTCGTTTTCACAAGAGGGTCCAAAGAAAAATCCTAATATGTATTCAAAAGCCCTCTAACGATGCTGCAGGTTTTCAGAATTGCTGCCTTTTGTGCAATAGTATGGATGAATATGGGAAGATTTAGTGTAGCTAGATTTACTGAAAAGGATTTAGGTGTCAGGCCTGTGGGAGAAAGGAGGAAAGGAAGAATCGTCACATTTTTTTGTCTCCAGATTCTAGCAACCTCCATAGCTAGAGGAGTATATTTTTCAATATTTTCTCTGTATTTATGGTGGATATTATGGTCATTCGGAACAGATATGTCAATCAAGTACGTGTGATGGTTCTTCTTATCAGTTAAAGTTATGTCTGGTCTATTATGAGGAGTTGTTTTGTCTGTTTGAATAGTGCGATCCCAATACAGCTTGTAATCTTCGTTTTCCAGCACACTTTATGGAGAGTATTTGTAATAAGGCGTCCTGTCGTGTATGAGAGATCGGGTTAGGGCGAGTTCTTGATGAATGACTTTGGCAACATCGTTATGCCTCTCAGTGTAAGATGTTGGCGCTAGAATTCTGCAGCTGCTGGTAATATGCTCTATGGTTTCTGGACCGGTATTGCACTTCCTGCATTCGTCATCTATAACAGTCTGATCTTTCAGGATGTGTTTCCTATAACTTTTTGTGGTGATAACTTTGTCTTGTATCGCCTGGTTAAATCCCTCAGTTTCTGGAAACAGCTCTCCCCTTGACAACCATGTGTTCGAAAGCTGTTTGTCAATATTCTTGTCATTGCACTGGTTGTAGAATCTGCCATGAAGTTCTTTTCCAGCCCATCTCTGCACCTTCTCTCTGTTCAGTGTGTTCTTGTCTTTCATGACGAATTTTCCTTCATGGAGATTCAAAGGAGTGTGGTTATTATTATTATTATTATTATTATTATCATTATTTTCTTTCTCCGTTAGGGTCTTCTGAGGACCACGAACCAATTTCAATGTTTAGTCCTTTGTTGTTCTTCCTCCAGAGCTCCTTCATCTTTTCGCTGTGAGTCTTCTTTCTCTCTTCCGACCATTTTGAGCCTGTTTTCCTATATTGCCTTCCTTGGAGTCTTTCCATTCCCAATACCTTTTTTTTTTTTTTTTTGAAAATTTCTCTCTCTAGTGCATCATCTTCTCTTACATTGTTTTATCATTTCAAATGATCTTGTCGACTTCGTCGTTGTGCTTGAGTCTAAAGTTATGCGTTACGGAGACGGAAGTGACGTCATTCAGCCGCGCGGGAAGTGACGTCATGCAGCCGCGTGGGAAGCGAGTGCGTGACGTCATGCAGCCACGCGGGAAGCAGAAGCTAATGGTTAATGGAGTCTGTTGAAAGAGTCCTGGGGCGTCGAGCGACCTGGGGCTTTAAGCGAAGCGAAAAGAATACAGGGTGACTCCTAAAGAGGTGTACAAGATGCCAGATAAGAATACAGGGTGACTCCTAAAGAGATATACAAGACGCCAGATAAGAATACAAGGTGACTCTTAAAGAGGTGTACAAGATGGCAGAGAAGAATACAGGGTGACCCCTAAAGAGATATACAAGATGCCAGATAAGAATACAAGGTGACTCTTAAAGAGGTGTACAAGATGGCAGAGAAGAATACAGGGAGACTCCTAAAGAGGTGCAGAAGATGTCAGACAAGAATACAGGGTAACTCCTAAAGAGGTGTACAAGATGTCACACAAGAATGCAGGGTGACTTCTAAAGAGATATACAAGATTACAGATAAGAATACAGGGTGCCTCCTAAAGAGGTGTGCAGAATGTCAGAGCAAATTACAGGGTGTTACTTAACGAGGTGTACAGTATGTTAGATTCAATTCAAATACAGGGTGACCCTTAAAGAGATTTGCATGATATCAGATTCAAATAATGGGTGACTCTTAAAGAGTTGTAAAAGATGTCAGAATCAAATACAGGGTGACCCTTAAAGAGGTGCCCGCGCGGGAAGCCTAAGTTAATGGGTATGGAGTCTGTTGAAAGAGTCCTGGGGAAGCCCTCCTGAGCCTTTCTAACATAGCATTTGTAGCATGCGTCATTTGAAATGATATAACGTCTAGTCTTTCAGACTGACCGTATTTTTTTCTAAATCTTTCTTTACTTCTTGAAACCAGGCTGTTATCGATTTCTTTTTCCAAAGATATTCAAAAATCTGTTTGGATAACCTGCTATCATTCATTTTACTGTATATAAATGTCCGAAAAATAACAATCACCTCGTCTTTATTGTCTCCTATTATTATGATTATTCTTATTATTATTATTATTATGGTGTTTGACGCCATTTTCAGTGTTGCCTTAGTAAACGAAAGTTTGCTGCTCTTCAGTCGGTCAACACGAGTTTTTCCCCAAATGAGATGGGTGATTCCCTAATCCTGAAAAATTACAAGAGATTAATAAATACACTTGGATGACCAGTTTCGATCGTCAAGCGATCATCATCAGATCCATTAGGCCTACACTTAAGCCCTAAAATTTATGTCAAAAAATACGGGTGAATATATTTACAATATGTACACTTATTTAGCTACAGTATTGGTTGTGAACAAGATAACAACTCTCACCAGGACAGCGAAAGTCACCCTCAGATAAGTAGCCTCCACAATACAACCTGTATTGACCATTTAACTACAGACACATATTCACTTTAAACACAAGCAAGTTTGGAGATCAATCACCACTTCAAGTATTTTATCAAGACCACAACTAACAAATATTCATGAGTTGAATTATCTCAACATTACTAAATATTTATTTATCGTATGGCTTTTAGTGCCGGGAGTGTCCGTGGACATGTTCAGCTCGTCTGAGTCCGTAGCTGCTTCCAGCGGACACCCTTATTATGGTGAGCTACAAGTTCCGTTCAATTTCAAGTAGTTCCAAATTTCGCCACCAGATATCAATGATACCTAGTGGTAAACGTTGGAACTTTGATAGAGCGTTCCGATAAAATCTAACCCAACAATTTAGTACAAGTTTTTCGGGCTTGTAGGCCGTGGTCCAGACAGGATATCTCACGACGTTTCACTGGAAACTGCGTCCGGCATTATCAAGGGTTCTGCTCCTTTCCTGTTATGTCGGAGATAAAAGAAAGACTTCAATGCCACAGGTCAGCAAGGAAAACGCAGTCCAGTGAAAGACGTCGGGTCCACTTACTGTACATCTTCTTCGGTCTGCTAAAGAGAATTGTTATAATTTTATTACTCTGACCAAAGCAGACCAAAGAAGATATACAGTATGTGGATCCGACGTCTTTCACTAGACTGCGTTTCCCTTGCTGACCTGTGGCATTGAAGTCTTTCTTTTATCTCCGACATAACAGGAAAGGAGCAGACCCCTTGATAATGCCTGACACAGTTTCCGGTGAAACGTCGGGAGATATCCTGTCTGGACCACGGCTTACAAGCCCACAAAACATGTACTTAATTATGAACGCCGGCCGTGAATGCCTAAGCTGTTATATCAACAATTTAGCTTTACACAAATTTAGTCTGTGAAAGGATTTTTTACATGCCATAAATCTATGACATGGGACCGCCGGCTTTACTTCTCCTCCGAAGGAAGGCATACTGAAGGATTTTTAACGCTCTTAAAAAATCCGACGACTTCGGCCACTACCTTGGGCACAGTAATTCAGCACTGCTACCAACTACGCCACCGAAGCCGCTATTGCTAAATAAATACATAACTAAATAAATGAATAAACAGCTTGCCACGGTGGGTGAGTGGATAGCGTGCCGGTCTACTAACCCCAAGATTGCAGGTTCGCTCCTGGCCGTGGTATGTGATTTTTTTTTTCGAAAGGCGGCAAAAATACCACACGCATGTCATACGATGTTGGCATGTCAAAGAACCCATTTGAATTCAGTAGGCCGTGTTCATAATGGCAAAATTAATCTCGGGAGTTTCTGCCAACACAAAGTTCCTCATTTCTCTACTAGAAAGCGCTATAGTGTTCAAGGAGCTTAGGTATCTAACCTCCTTGACTTTCATAGTGATTCGAGGAACAACGAAATTCGACATGCAAGCTACCCTCTGAGTGTCAAATTGCAAAGCTTGTACCCGGCATCCGATGCCATACGATATTATTAAAATGAATAAATACATAGATAATTACACTATTATTCATCTTATTATGGAATGAATCCTCTTCCGACAATCTACCCATGAGGACGCGATATGGTTCTATATCAAGAGTTTTCCACTTTTAATACTTAGGAGAAATCATCCAACCTTCAGGCCTAAACATAATAGCAAAACAAGAACGAGTGAGACAATTACAGAGTGCATATAGATTTACCTGGATTCATCACAACAAAAAAGATCTCAGTTAATGCAAGACACTACAAAACAGTAGTTCTTCCTGAAGCACTTTATGCTGCAGAAACAATTCATGGTCACTCAAAAATTAAAGAATTAGAAAAAGATACAGTCAGTCTGAGTGACTAGACTTTATATCATTTCAAATGACGCATGCTACAAATGCTATGTTAGAAAGGCTCAGGAGGGCTCTTTCAACAGACTCCATTACCCATTAATTTAGTCTTCCCGTGCACTCTGCTGCATGACGTGACGCACTCGCCATCTCCGTATCGCATAACGCCAGACCCCAGGAGTAAACTCAGACTCAACAGACTCCATTACCCTTTAACTTAGCCTTCCCGTGCACTCTGCTGCATGACGTCACGCACTCGCCGTCTCCGTTCGCATAACGCCAGACCCCAGGAGTAAACTCAGACTCAACAGACTCCATTACCCTTTAACTTAGGCTTCCCGCGCGGGGGCTGCATGACGTCACGCACTCGCCGTCTACGTTCGCATAACGCCAGACCCCAGGAGTAAACTCAGACTCAACAGACTCCATTACCCTTTAACTTAGGCTTCCCGCGCGGGGGCTGCATGACGTCACGCACTCGCCGTCTCCGTTCGCATAACGCCAGACTCCAGGAGTAAACTCAGACTCCGTGCATATGCACTGAACAACACGATGACGTCATACACGCGGTAACCGTTACGCATAACGGTAGACCTAAGCATAACGATGAAGTCGACATGATCATTTGAAATGATAAACAAGAACGTAAAATTCTCCTTAAAATGTTTGCACCAGTGAATAAAGAAGGACCATGGATTAAGAGACTATCATCAGAAAATTATAAAACCATAGAAACTATCACCAACACTTTCAGAAAGAGACGAGCTAAATATTTTGGTCACATTTACAGAATGGACCAGCACAGAATTACAAAACAAATTTTCAACATTACCCTCAACAGTAAAAACAAGTCCAAATGGATACAGGAAACTGAAGAAGACCTCAAGCAGCTTAACATCATGATGCACGATATGAATTGTTCACCAAGGCGAACCGGGTTTGATTCCCGGTCAATGCATGTGAGATTTTCGCAGTGAAATGCCTTGTCCTGTGGTTCGGATTCCACGAAAAAGGAGGTCCCGTGGCTCATGATCGCGAGATTAACTGTCACGTTAAACTACATTCTTCCTTTACGATATGCATATACCTAGTGTACCTAGTTTGTGGCGGATGGTTTTACGACCGGATGCCCTTCCTGACGCCAATCTCATGAGAGGAGTTAATGAGAGATGAAATGAATTGAACTGGGCAAGGATGTGGAAGGAGGCGGTCGTGGCCTGTCACAAGGTACCGTCCCAGCATTTGCCTGGAGTTGAAAATGGGGAACCACGAAAAACCATTTCAAGGTCGGCCGACGGTGGGGCTCGAACGCATGTCTGCTGAGTCCGCGGAGAGCTTGTCCACATGACCAAACGCTGCGCTTTAGTGAGGGTAGCCACCACTGTCGGTTCTTTAAGATATGAATGATCGGGTTAAATTTAGAAAAAACATAATGAAGCATACATTTGATAGAGAACTGCTACCAAAGATGCCAGGAAAAGAGTGGACGGACGAACGGAAGAAAGAACATAGTACACGAATAAATAGGATATGAGAAGAACGTCGCAGCAAGACTGGGTTGTCATGAAAATTGTTCACACGCTCTGTTAAAACGGAATGTACGATAGTAATAGTAATTGCCTAATAAATAATTACATTGGCGGTACTAGAGACCGTGATGTTCCTAGGCCACGAATTTATTTATTTATTTAGTTTTTGGAAACATATTGCACAAAGATAATTTTAGTCTATATTCATATTTACATAATAATCTATACACTGAGTCACAAACTGATATCCAGATTTGTGATGTATTCAATTGCCTTATTTTTTGCGAAGTGGAACTCCTGCGGGTCACCACGGAATGCTCGTAATGGCGGGTACATACTTGCGAGTTGAGCGGCTCATGAACCGCTCACACTACCAGCCTCGTCAGTGTGTACGGGCTTCTGAGCCTAGTTCGAGCCGACCTTGAGCCGGCTGAAGTCACAGTGTGGCTCTAGCCACGAACGAGTAAGGTCATGCTTGTCTGGTGCATCTGAGCAGTGAGAGTGCAGCCAACACACAACAGTTAAGTGCGCCGAATAGCTTCGCCTACGCTTAGTACAGGCTCTTTGTCAATTGGATAGAACCCCAGGAAGAAAATGCAAACCATCAGGAAAAATACGTTGAAATGCTCCTTCCAACGGAACACCTCGCGTCCGTCGGCAGCGGAAATTCACACCTTTGTGGCGGAGATGCTGAAAATCACGGTCGACCAACTGGAGACCCTGCAACTTGACGCACCGTCCAACTCTGTTTTTATCAAGGTAATCTCTCAATCTATTATGGACAAACTTTTGAGTAAATTTGCGGGAACACACAGGCTTACTTTGTTTAATGGGGAGTCTGTTTCGGTAGAAATTGCCGCTGCCGGCATGGAAGCCACGCGGGTAAGGCTCTTTAATATTCCGCCTGAATTATCAAATGATACAATACGCACCCATTTTGCAAAATATGGTACAGTCAAATCCATCACAAATGAAAGTTGGTCCCAGTATTACAAGTTACCAGTTGCAAATGGTATCCGACAAATACAAATAGATTTAAAAAAGCAAATTCCGTCCTTTATCATGATTGATGGGCACCGTGGACAGGTTAGCTATGAAGGGCAAGTTAAAACATGTGCCATATGTCAAGCTATAGACCATCTGCGTATCGACTGTCCGCGCCGATACTCGGCCATGACGCGCCTTGAACGCGACACACGGACAACTAGCCTTGCGGCTATGGTCACCCCTAGATCCAGCCGCCGTATAGACGACTCCCCGCTTCACAGCCCAGGCTATACTCAAGCACGCTACGATACAGGTTTTCCCCCGCTAGACAGCACGCCTCCCATGGAGACGGAGCCTGTCATCCTGGCTGACAGCATAGGTGTGCCTGACATGAATCCAGAGTATGTGGTCTTGCACCAGGAAGAGTCTTCACAGCAACCCTTGGATGCTGACCGGTCACCCCCTCCAGTTGCCAAACCTACCCATAGTTCCCCCCAAGGCGAAGGCTCGGCACAGGAAAATTCGGGGATACGCAAAACGACCACCTGGTCTGAGGACATTGAGGAAAGCATGCTCGTTAGCCGTGGGCATACTTCTGATGACTCAGATGCTTCGCTCGCAGCCCCAGTCGTGAAAAATCGTAAACCTAAGCGCAAGGTTAACCCTACTTCCGATGAATCCGATGCTTCGCTCGCCACCGAACTTGTTAAAACCCGTAGGGCACAGAACAAGCCTAAGCAGCTGAAGAAAGGTGAAATACGTGTCAGTGAGATAGACCCTCGTTTCCGAGTGCCGGAAACCACCAGAAGTTGTCCAACAGAGGCCTCACCTGCTGCGAGCCTTACTACCGGCGAAGCCCTTGAGGTTCAGCAAATGATGTCGGACCTGTGTCATATGGCAACTCTTCCTAACCCCGGACCCATTCTTTCACTTCTACGCAAGTGCGCTCAAATGGGTCAGCATGAGGGAGTCCCCGAGTTCGTTAGTAAGATGCGGGCTAAATATAGTGAGCAGTCCCGGGAGGCACTGCAGGATTTGGATCTACAGTTGGCTCCCCTCTTAGCCGATATCAACTATGGACCATAATTCACATTTGAAGACCTATGCCACAGTAAATGTTCCTGGCTTGAGGAATCCGGCCACTCAGGCGCTGTTAAGCCGTTTTCTGCGTGAATATGATGTTGACATTCTTTTTCTGCAAGAAGTCAGCGAATGCAATATTGGCTTCCTCTATGAACATGACTATATAGTTAACATGGGCACCACTGCTAGGGGTACGGCCATTATCTACCGTAAAGGCACCCTAGTAACGGATGTGGTGATGGATCCTTCCGGGCGTATAACATCTGCTACGGTACATGGTGTCAGGATCATAAATGTTTACAGTCCATCTGGCTCCAATTAGAAATCTGAGAGAAACGTTTTATTTAGGCAAGACATCTTACCCCACCTGGTAACGAATCTCCCCATTCTATTGATGGGGGATTTCAACTGCACCTTACGCCCCCAGGATCAGACGGGTTCCTTCAATTTCTGTCCTGGGTTACAGGGACTCACCCAGAGCATGCAACTAATAGATATATGGCCACACATACATGGCAACCAGATCCAATATACATTTTGCCGTGGCGCCTCTAAATCCAGGATTGATCGGGCGTATATGTCCAGTACGCTTGCCTCACGTGTACGCGGCTGTCGGATAATTCCTGTCGCCTTTAGTGATCACAATGGCTTTTTATTTACGGCGCGAAGTGCCGTCCCTGCACACACAATACAAGGGCAAGGCACGTGGAAAATGAATACCAACTGCTTTGAAAGGGAAGAGGATTCACAGCGTTTTGAGGCTGTGTATCGGCAGTGTCAACGGCTGAAACACCGTTACAACAATGTGGCTGACTGGTGGTTAGAAAAGGTGAAGCCGGCCATTCGGGCAGTCGCCAAAGCCATAACCTTTGAACGTAATCAACGTTTATATCGGAAACTGGACTTCTATGACACCGTGTTACAGGACCTCCACCATCGAGAACAACTAGGGGAAAATGTGTCGGTGGCACTACGCACGATTAAGACAACCTTCTGCCATGTCCGAGAAAGCAATTTAGCCACCCTGCAGCAGCATGTCAAGAAATATTCCTTGATTGACAGGGAAAAGATGTCTGTTTATCAGCTTGGCCGTCTCCGCCGCTCGCAAGGGCGTCAGTGTATTAGTCAGTGGACGGGACCGGATGGGGGCATATTAACGACCCGTGAGGAACTACTTGCAGAAGGTGAGCGCTATTTTCGGGAGATGCTGGCTGAGGAACCAGTCTCGGAATCGGCAGGTAACCAACTCTTGACGTCTACGGACCGGCACCTGGACAACGACTGCATGCGTCAACTTGGCGCCCCAATCATGAAGGCAGAGATCGACTATGCTCTCCGAAACACAGCTAATAACAAGACGCCGGGAATAGATGCTCTGCCGTATGAATGGTACAAACACTTCTGGCACCTTGTTGGGGATGAGGTCACCCAAGTCCTCAACTACCTATTCACACATGAAGTACCCCACGGCTTTACGGAAGGCGTTATCCTTTTGATTCCCAAGATTAATGGTGTGCGTGGTATTGCTGACTACAGACCAATAACTATTCTCAACACGGATTACAAGTTGCTGGCCAAAGTCCTAGCACTTCGGCTCAAAAGTGTGCTGCACAGCCTGATAGGCCCTGGTCAAACCTGCACGATACCCCAGAAGACCATTCTGCATAGCATTCTTGCTATCCGAGACCTCATTCTTTATGCTTCAGGTAATGTAAATCACGCGGCTGCCTTGCTGAATATTGACCTGAACAAAGCCTTTGATAGGGTCGCCCACGCATATCTTTGGCAAACTTTGCGTCACTTTCACATTCCTCTGGGCGTCATACACTGCCTCCAACGACTCTACGCATCCGCTTCATCCAGAGTGTTGATAAATGGATTTTTATCCCGTCCAATTCCCGTCCATAAATCCATCAGGCAGGGCTGCCCATTGTCGATGGTGCTCTTTGTTTTGGCAATTGAACCCCTGATCCGCAGTCTGGACGAGAAACTCCAAGGTATCGATCTGCATGGTGCCCATATCACCCTGCGGGCATATGCCGATGACGTGACCGTCTTTATCACTGATGAGTCAGAACTTACGTCTACGAATAGCATCATGGACACCTACGCCCTAGCATCAGGTGCACGCATCAATGCTGCGAAGTCATCGCTCATGCCCATCTGCTTGCCTACAACAATCAGGACGCCGCACGACCTAGCCATTCCAATAGTTGACAGGTGTACAATATTGGGGATAACTTTCTTCCCCGATTTTGCAGAAACTGTCAGCTATAACTGGAACCGGAGGCTAAATACGCTGAGATTTCAATTAAAGGAAGAACTGACGAGAAGATTGAACCTGATACAGAAAGTGTGGTTTATTAATACCTTTGCCCTGTCCAAAGTATGGTTTCTGGCACAAGCAATCCCAGCTCCGCACATTCTCTGTCAACGAATGGAAATGGCCAT
This sequence comes from Meconema thalassinum, assembly GCA_946902985.2. Taxonomy (NCBI): domain Eukaryota; kingdom Metazoa; phylum Arthropoda; class Insecta; order Orthoptera; family Tettigoniidae; genus Meconema; species Meconema thalassinum. The sequence continues at coordinate 101,725,968 of OX336397.1, read as the reverse complement.
CGGGTATTTCCTCTGGTCTGGATACCGCTATCGGATTCGTCGAGATCAAATGAACCTGCCACTCCGAAGAGGCGGACTGCAACTTGTGGCAGTTGATCACAAATGTTCCGCCTTGCTGGCCGCACAGCTTTTTCGAGCGCAACACCATATGGGGGACCCCTTTGACACTGTCTGCATCCAGTCACTTGTCCCAGGTGTGACTCCCCAGATGCTCATCCCAGCCAATGTTTACAAGAAGGAACTCGCAATTCTTAACCGTCTGAAATCCAGTGTCTCCACACCCTTCACTGCCCTCCCTACCAAGGTGCTTTATAGGTTTCTGCTCGCCGAAAGACTCTTCACTCCCTATATACAGATGAAATATCCTACGCGAGCCTGGTCGACCATTTGGGAGAACCTGTGGAATCCCTGGATTCCACTGGTATGGCGATCGACATTGTATGAGTACCTCAATGAAATAGTGCCGACCAGAGAAAAACTGTCTCGGCATGGGCAGAGTGATGTCGACCTGTGTGACGCCTGTGGTCGCACTGACACATTAGACCATCGAGTCACTACGTGTGGGAATGCGACAGTCGTCTGGACTTGGACCCTCCAGGCAGTATCTGGAATCTGCGGACTGCCGCTGGACGTGTCCGATGGCATGAAGGTGCAACGTTTTGCAGTAACACATTCCACTGGGGAAAAGCGTAACGCCATCCTCTGGTTCACGGCGGGAGCGATTCATTACAACCTCTCCCGCCACAGGTCTCGGGACCACACACTGGTGGGGTTCTTGGACCACCTCCGCAGGGAGAGATGGAAATCCGCCAAACATGGAACACTGACTGCAGCGTTTGGACGGCTGTTATGTATGTTTTGAATTGGACAGCCACGAGTTCTTATCGTCAGCCTGGAGTGTTGAATGCGTATAAGTGCTTGTGACTTTAAAATGGTGCAGTGACGATTACTTTCTGTGTTGACCTTTACAAAGGTGCAGTGACATTTTGCTTCTGTGTTGCTTTATAAACAATGGTGCAGTGACTTTTATTTTCTGTATTAACTATTCAAATTGTGCACTGACAATTCATTTCTATGTGTGTAAAGTTATTACTATGTAAATAAAACCACCTAAAAATAAAAAAATAAAAAATACGGGGAAAAAAATCGGGTTTTACAGCGAGCACAAAGGAATCCTCAGTGGCAGTGTCAGTGAGGACGGCAGAGATACGTGCTCGCAAGTCTGTACCAGCTTCTGTGAGCCTGTCTTGAGCCGAAATCGGAGAGCGCAGATATGTTTCCCGTTTCGAGATTTTGTGACCTATTTTGCTTAGGAAAGTCTCCAAGTCGGTAGGCGACATCCGTGTGAAATTTTTATACTAACCACTAACGCTCTGGAACTTCATGTCCAACAATAATTCCGACCCACTTCGTCTTCTGTACAGTTCATTGCGCCAACACCGACGGCGTTTCTTTTCATTTTCATTTAAATTGGCCGTCATCATAGCTGCGCCACTCGCAACCATCCCAGCAAGCAGAGTTTCTTGTTCGGAAGACATCCGTTTTGCATGTGGAAACAAGACACAATGACTGATTCCGCTCGCGAGCATTATGGCTCAAATAATGCGCATAGAAGGCTCGGGCATTTACTTTCTCCTCGAGCGGCTAATGAGCCACTCGGCTCGCCAGTCGCTCGCAAGTGTGTACCCGCCTTAAGGGGCACGCTTGGACAATGTGCTGAACCGTTTGACGTTCAACACCACAATCACAGCGCGAGGAAGATGTCATCCCCCATTTATGTAGGGAATCGGCGCATCTACCACAATTAGTTCGTATCCTATTCAGAGTGGTCCAAATCCTCCTGTGTTTATCAAATCCTGGTGGCCTGGTTTTGATACAGGTCATCTTCAGTTGCTCCTTTGTAGCACTGGTTTGCTATAATTTAGTCCTTCGATCACTTATATTATATATATTGTTATTGACTTGGCAAGTTTGTAATGGAGGATGACGGGAACGGAGTCTCTTTGTGTTGATGGCAGGAATGTCTTCATCAATAGGGAGCTCATGACTAGCAGTTATTTTCGTGAATTCACGCACAAGTGAACATTTTCGTCACAGGGAAGGAGGCTCAATATGACTGAGGATTGGAAGCCAGAATGTAGGCTTATTCTTTTAAGTGCCTGTTATAATATGCATGGTTTGGTTAAGTTGAGCATCAACAAGCCTAGTGTAAACGCTGTTGATCCAGACTGCGGCACAGTACAGGGTGTTTTGATGTGTCGTAGAATTTGTACGAAGTGACATACACTATTCTAGTTTGTGGTGTGTGATTCATCAACTCTCCAAGTTTTGATTTTATCAGTAGGTTTTATTTCTCGTAACAGTTGCAATTTGTAAGGCACAACCCAAGTCTTTTACGTGCAGCATCATACACAGTGCCTTTAGGCACTCCTATTAATTGTAGACTACGTCTGACCAATGACTTCTTCGGGATCTGAACACACGGAACACGGATCTGTTCAACAACATCTTCAGAAGTTCTCAGTCTACCTGGTGATTTTGCTTTTAAACACTATCGATTTCCTTGAAAGACTTTAGCCAATGATGGATAGTTTTTGCTGTAGGTGGTTCACCGCCATTCTGACATCTAAAATTACGTTGCACTGTTATAACTGACTCAGTTTTCGCAAGCCAAATAACACACTGCGCTTTCTGTTGCGGAGTTCACATTGCATGCAGGCCTGGACTGAACTGAGGGACCAGAGGAAACAAACACGGGGGCCGTCTCAAGGTCAAGCAGACCTGCTAACTGCAGGGGAGCCAAACTGGGAGAGTTGATGAATCACACACCACAAACTAGAATAGAGTATGCCACTTTGTACAGATTGTAGGACACATTAAAACTAGGGAGTTATTTTTCAAACACCCTGTATTCTGCTGCAGACCAAGAGCAGAGATTCTCTGTATAGATGTAGGATAGCACGTGTTTTCTTTGCCCTATTTTCACAATCTGTCACAACACTGACGCTGACTTCTCCTCCCCTCGCTACTACACATTACTGCCCTTTCCCCGTCTATTAACGATCTTTTTATTGTTCCGTGTGGAATGTAGAAGGCGAACCAAGTCCTAAAGGGCAGGAGATGTCGGTCGTATTGTTCAGCAAATTCATTTTGACTCCCACGCGAGCCAGAATTACTACTGGCCGTTTCCTTGGTCTGCTATGTGGCTTATTGTGGGTGATTAATATAGATCGTTATAACTGATGATATATTGGGACGGTCCACACTCACACAGAAGATGTTTATTGGAATATCGACCACCAGGGAAGATCGTTCGACACATATGTGTGTTGTGTAGAACATTCCGTCACCTCCTCATCAGCAGTATTGTCTTTAGCGCTTTGTTTGTTGACATTAACATAATGTTATGTTAATTGTTTGCGTCAGAGATTAAACACGTTGTGGACTGGCTTTGTAGAGATTACTCGTATTTATTTTAATACGAGGTGCATCCAGAAGTTTCCCTATTTTAGCCTACTTTCATTTATGGAAAAATAGAAAGAAAGAAAGAAAGAAAGGACGGAAGAAAGAAAGAAAGAAAGAAAGAAAGAAAGAAAAAAGGAAGGATGGAATAATCAAATTATTATTATTATTATTATTATTATTATTATTATTATTATTATTATTATTATTATTATTATTATTATTAGTAGTATTATTATTATTATTATTAAGAAGCCTCAGTGGCTTAGGCGGCAGCACGCCGGCCTCTCACCGCTGGGTCCGTGGTTCAAATCCCGGTCACTCCATGTGAGATCTGTGCTGGACAAAACGGAGACAGACAGGTTTTTCTCCGGGTACTCCGGTTTTCCCTGTCAAAATTTCATTCCAGTAAAACTCTCCACTATCATTTCATTTCATCTGTGTCGGTCTACTAACTCCAAGATTGCAGGTTCGCTCCTGGCCGTGGTAAGTGATTTTTTTGAAAGGCGGTAAAAATACGATACGCATGTCATACGAAGTTGGCATCTCAAAGAACCCATTTGAATTCAGTAGGCCGTGTTCATAATGGCAAAATTAATCTCAGGAGTTTCCGCCAGCACAAAGTTCCTCATTTCTCTACTAGAAACCGCTATCGTCTTCAAGGAGGTTAGATATCTAACATCTAACCTCCTTGGCTTTCATAGTCATGGAACAACGAAATTCGACATGCAAGCTACCCTCTGGGTGTCAAATAACAAACGCTTGCACCCGGCATCCGAGGCCATACGACATTATTATTATTAGTATTAGTATTATTATTATTATTATTATTATTATCTGTCATTAATTTAATCATTGCCCCAGAGGAGTGCGTCAGGCCTCGGTAGCCGGCACAGTTCATATCCTCGCCGCTAGATGGGGGCTTCATTTATTCCATTCCTGACCCGGTCGGAGACTGGAAGCAGGCTGTGGATTTTCATTATATTATTATCATTATTGATTAAATCATTTGCAATGTACACAATTTACAAAATTCACAAAGAGTGTATACATTTTATGTAGTTCCTTAAAATTCCTAATCATGTGTTTATCCTGTAAATTTACAATTATTAAATTAAATTATTACAATATGATAAAGGCAGGTCGAGATAAGATATTACCTTCACACAGACCAGGAAGACCAATCACATATACAACCTTGTGTGCATATACTTGATTACTATTTCTTAAAATTGTATAATGGCTTAGTCGAATATCACATTCTATGTAAATGCTTTATGTACTAAAAATAATGAACAAAAAAGAAGATTGAATTTTTCGTTTGAAAAAACTTGTGAGTTACTAAATATATTTTCAAATTCAGTTTTGTTTGCTTGTGAAAATGTTTCATTTACATCTTCAGGTTTGCATGATTTCCTTTAAATTCTTTTAATTTAATTGGGAATCTCTACTAAAACTAAGTCCCCGATTCTTGGATATAGTCTCGAGAACCACAGGATGGATCTTGATGCAGTTTTCACCAGTCTGTAAAAGATTTCTCGAGGAAGGTTTCTGTAGAAAAACAGTCATTTATGACCAAACTAGCTGTACCCGGCATGCGTTGCAATGCCAATCAACGAAAGTGTTGGCGTTGTGACTTTGTTAGTTGAAGTGCTTTTGGATTCCCAATATTTTCTTCTTGTTCCGCTAACCACCTCTGAACTATTGTAAAATTAATTTATATCTCAGAATCATTCAAGGGAGCGTGCTCAACAACTCACCAAACTTTCATCGCAATTAAATGAATGGTATAGGAACGCACACGGGACTTTGTTGAAACGCTTTGCGTGTCGTCGCTCTTTTGTTGAATCTACTCGTGCGCTACCTATTGTTAAGTGGATTTACTAAGCCAGAAACCTTCCTTGAAGTGTACACAACATGTCACCCAAGTTTCATAGCAATGGGGTAAATGGTATATGAACGCATGTAGGACTTTGTTGAAACAAACGCTCGCAATTTTGTTGAAGTTACTCGCGCGCCATCTATTGTAAGTTGGATTTACTATGCCTATAACTTTTCCTGGTGTATGCACAACAACTCACCAAAATTTGATCGCAATCGGATGAATTGTATATGAACGCATCGCCAACACACATTTGTTTAAACTACTGGCGCGCTATCTATTGTAAATTGGATTAACTATGCCTATAACCATCTCGGAAGTGTTCACAACAACTCGACAAAATTTGATCGCATTCGGATGAATGGTTTATGAACGCATAAAAGACGAACAAACGAACATTCATTTTTAGCCTATTTTCAATTTTGAAAAAATAGGCTTATGAGATCACCTTTTGTCCGTGTGTGTGTGTGCGTGTGTGTGTGTGTGTGTGTGATTCGTGTGTGTGTCCCCCCCTAATAAAATCTAAACGTCAGGAGCGATTTCAATCAAACTCGGAAAGTTCATAGCACTATTCCCGGCGACCTCGACCGTGCCCTTCAAATTTTGTTACGACTCACCAATTCAACATGCCGGCTATGCGAAATATTTCACCAGCATTCAATATCTCCGAAACTATTACCGATATTACCCTGAGATTTTCTATGGTGACAGAGGGAACTACTATAAGTTCACTTATGTGGCTTTTGAAAACCTGGTAACTACAAAACCAACATGGAGGCCAAGCGAATTTGCGACTTTTAAATAGACGTTTCTCGTGATTTGACCAACCAAACGCAATGAAACTTGGTACAGTATATGTTTATATACAATGTAATGCACCGACATCTAACTTCGTTCAATTGTTTACATAATCACAAGTTGGCGGATGTGCGAAATATTTCACCGGCATTATATATCTCTGAAACTATTAGCGGTATCTCCCTAAAATTTTGTACGGAGATAAAGGGTACTACTGGAAGTCCATCTATAAGACTTTCAAAAACCGGTTAACTACAAAACGAACATGGCGGCCAAGCAAATTTGAAAATTTTAAATAGACCTTTCTCGCGATTTAATGTTCCAAGCGCACTGAAACCTGGTACAGGAAATATTTATACACATTGTAATCCACTGGTATCTAATTTAGTTCAATTGTTTACATAACCTCAAGATGGCGGCAGTGCGAATTTTAAAATTAAGTTTTTATTTCTTGTGATGTAGCCATGCGATCGAAGTGAAAGTTTGATTAATGAACCTACGCAATAATTTTCCTTTAATGGTACATGACTCTATGGCCTATACATTTAACAATCCAACATGGCGACCATCCGAAATATTTAGACGATACTGAATATCTACGAATCTATTTTAGCAATCAAACTGCATTTTTTAATGTTCATAGGGGCTATGAACTTAAGTTCACCTATAAGACTTTAAATAACCTGGTGATCACAAATCCAACATGGCGGTGACGCGAATTATAAATATTCACATGGACATTTCTCGCAATTTAACCATCCGAGTGCAGTGAAACTTGGTTCAGTAAATCCTTATACGAATGTTAATCCACTGGCATCTAATTTATTTCAATTGTTTCCATAACCTCAAGATGGCAGCTGTGAAAATTTTTTAAATCTCCTTGTTTTTTCTTGTGTCCTAATTATGCGATTGAAGTTTGAATACTACACGTTCACAATAATCTGCATGTAACAGTACATAACTCTAGGACCTAGATATATAAAATCCAACATGGCGACCATCCGAAATATTTAGTTGGTTCTTAATATCTACGAATCTATTACAGCAATCAAACGGAAATTGTGTATGTTGATAGTGGCAATTAACATAAGTAGGATATATGAAAATAGGCTGTATAGTTCTTCACGGAACTACTTGTTATATACATGCTATTACTGAAGAAGTAGGAAAATTAAAATTGCTTTTGTATAAACTTGTAAGTTCTACTAATTATAGTTTCAAGTTTAATTTTGTTTTCGCTGAGAAAATGTTTCATATGCATCTCCTTTTTGCCTGATTTCCTTTAAATTCTTTTAATTTAATTGGGAATAACTAAATATATAAGTAAATAAATTTACAAAAATAGGAATGCACAAGTAAATAAGTTTATCAATGGAGCTATTATATATATCTATATAAAGATGATATGGTGTGTGTCTGTGTGTCTGTGTATTACTCAAGCTGATTTACCTGGTTAAGATACAAGCTACTTTTGATTTCGATATTTTGCATTTTTATCATTTTAAATGATCTTGTCGACTTCGTCGTTACCCTGGGATCTGGCGTTACGTTACAGTGACTGGACGAAATGTACCCAGATGCACTGAGGTGTGTGACGTCATAGTACCGCTTGGTGCATGTGCTCCCCGAGAATCTCTACTTCGTTAGTATAAGACAAAAATTCCTGATTCGTGGATGTCACGGGTAATCTCGAGAAACACTGGATGGATTTTGATGCGGTTTTCACCTTTCTGTAAAGGATATCTCGAGGAAAGATTCTGTAGAAAATAATTTATGTTTGATCAAAGGAAGCCTAGCAGTAACGATCTCAGTGAAAAAGTCGAAAACAAACTTGGCGCCCGTGCGCTTCTTAAGCTTACGCTGGACAAACCGTTAAAAATATTAATATACTATGAGCGTAAGAATTGGTCAGCATGAAAAGTTCTACAAAAATTTCCGCGAGAGCATATCTCTATCTTCAATACATCGCCCACTATAAGTGTTTTTAGACTGGATGGAAGGGGCACGTCCCCACGCGCTGTGGTGAGCGTGACGGCATCCCGCGCGCTTGACCTTGCTTTGCCCTTGGTTTGCACTTGCCGTTCGCGAGGTAAATTATTATGAAGCAAGATAAGTATTATGCAGATAATTTTCTAACATGTCAAGAGTCTTTGGCTTCGAACGAGGTGAGAAGCCTCCAGCCTTTCTAGCATTTTTCAGCATTTGTAGCATTTAAAATGATACAAAGTCCAGTCTTTCAGACTGACTGTCACTTTCTAAAGATGGCGACCATTTCAGTGACGTCACTACACCCCTTTATTTCAAACTTTCATAATTCCATTTCATATAAAATGAGAACGCTAAGAAATAGCAAACTTTTGATGACATATTCGAGGTTTAAAATTTAATTTTCTATCCGAAAGGTCCTTATCACGTTTCGAGTATCTGCAACGGTTACCGAGTAAAACCTAAATTTGTGCTATAAAACACGGTCAACGCCGAGCGGTGTAGTTGGACAAAATATTCCATCCTTACTCTCCCTCCACACAGCACCTCGCCTATCCCCTGTTACCTTCACATTTCAATTTATTTATGACCCGTAGCGAAACACGGGTACTTTAGCTAGTAATTAATAAAGTTCATCGCCAGTTAAAACTTAATGTATTTTAAATAAATTTCACCATGCACAGAGAATAGATAGAGTTCTCTGATTGGCTGCTAGATAATATATGTTGAACAGATGTTTCTGTTCCATGTGATGTTGAACACGCGAATACGTTCCACTTAAGGGCGTGACGTGGTATCTTCTTGGAATCGCCTCCAATGTAACACTTTCAGCTCTAGCACGAGAGAATTATGGTATTCATGAGCTATTTTATATTCCATTATAGTAAATTATAATACATTTACGGCAATAAAAATTACATCTCTCCTGGAGAGTCGGTAAGTGCTAGATACACGAAAAGCCACAACGTGCAAGTAACAGGACCTGCGATGAGGGTCTCTGAAATGAATAAATGTTGGAAGCAACTGAAGGCTGCAAGGGCAAAACGATTAGGGCTTATTGAAAGTGAAACAAGAGATATTACCACAGGTATTGGCCATTATTGTTCTTGTCTTCCTTTCAATGTTTTCCATTTATCCTTTGTTCTTTCTTGCTATCTTTCTTTCCTTCATTATTTCTTTCTTTCTTTCTTTCTTTCTTTCCTTGTATCCTCCTTTCTTTCCTTTTTCTTTCTTACTTTCTTTGTTTGCTTCTTTCTTTCTTTCTTTCTTTCTTTCCCTTTTTCTTTCATTCTTTCTTCTTTCTCTCCTTCCTTCTTTTTGCCTTCCTTTCTGTCTTCACTAAGCTCATTCATGGAGTGCGTTGGAACTTGTTAGTTGGTTTGATGACTTTTCTCTACCTCTCCTCCCAAAGTTGTGTGGTTGTTGAGGAGATTGAAATAAGTAAACAACCACACAACTTTAATAGAGGTGATGGTTATCCCTTAACTGAATCATGGCTGCCCTCTATACTTTCATTACCAACATCTCCTTGGTCTCAGGAGGTCATGGAGTAACTATTTGTTTCGACAAGGTTTCCTATCTTATACTATTTATCTGTGGAGGCTACATGCCATTGTTTCTTTCTTGACAAACATTGATAATGGAACAAGGAGTTGTCTCGAAACATCAGTTTTTTTAAGTATCACTCGATCTATTAGCCCTAAAAAGAACAAATAAATGCATGCATTAATTAATGAATTAATTACTAAATTAAATAAATACGTAAATACATAAATGAAAAAAATATAAATAAAAATACATTAATTAAATAATTAACTACTTAATTAATTAAATTAGCAAGTAAATGTATGTCTACCCCTTATTATTCCCGTTTTCCAACGGGGTCGGGGATGAGATGCGATGAAAGTCTGTGTGGCGATGGTTTTTACGGCCGGATGACCTTCCTGACTCCAACCTCATGAGAGGAGTTAATGAGAGATGAAATGAATTGAACTGGGCAAGGTTGTGGAAGGAGGCGGCCGTGGCCTGTCAGAAGGTACCGTCCTAGCATTTGCCTGGTATTGAAAATGGGGAAACCATGGAAAACCATTTCAAGGACGGCCGACGGTGGGGCTCGAACCCACGCGTCTACCGAGTCAGCAGAGAGCTTGGCCCCATGACCTAATGCTGCGCGTTAGCCAGCGTAGCCACTAAGTAAAGGAATTAAATAATAACGCTTTATTCCTCCTCTCTCCATGTGTAATATTTGTGATATCTCCTCAAATGGGAAGGCATAGATCTGATGGAGCACGAACTGGTGTTTGATAAGTCACGAGGAAAACAAATATTTATACATGCAAACCTGAGAGAAATATTACATGAGATATTTATGACATGTTTCTGCAATCGTCGTGCGATCATCATCTGATTCTTAAATTATCAAAATTGATATTGTAACTTTCAATCGGTCAACATAATGTAAGTCAAATTATGTGAAAATATATCCTGAAATTAACAGGATGTTAATGTTTGGTTGGAGGGAAAAAGATAGGCCAGGAGTCTACAAGCTTGGGGTTGGTAGTCCGGCACGATAACCACTCGCCCACCGCGGCAAGCTACATCTGGGTTATCGGCCCTTAATGGTTTGGGTGATTGTGAAAATTTAAACGGAAATAAACTATATCTAAAACTAACTACATACTGTAGTCTACTTAAAACTAAAACTATCTACTGTCTTACAAACTATAAGGTGCGTTCAAAAAGTAACGAGCCGGAAGGATAATTACAGAAACCAGTACCTGTCTGTTAGAAGTATGGGCCCTGACTGTTGAGGCACTTGTCACACTGTGACACGAGGCGGTGAATGGCTGTCTCATAAAATTCCCTGGGCTGCGATGTGAATCAGTTCCGTACTTACAGCTGGACGTCGGCGTCCGAAGTGGATCGTTGGACCCGCAGAGCCCTTTTCAGGGGACCAAACATGGCGTAATCACAGGGAGAGAGGTCTGGACTGTATGGAGGGTGGCCGAGAACCTCCCATTTGAATTTCTGTATGAGTGCCGCGACTGGGTTGGCCGTTGTCGGCGGCTATGGCGTTCACTGTCACTCGGCGGTCCTGGGTAATGAGTGCATAAACCAGCTGGACGTTGTCATCGGTAATGCAGGGGGGTGCCCCAGACCGGGCATCATCGGCTAACGACACCCGCCCCGTCCTTCCCTGAAGTGCTAGTGCCACGCCTTGACGCTTGTAAGGGACATGCAGTGTTCACCGTACACTTGTGACATTCGGCGATGAATGTCCGTTCCCCCTACTCCTTCTGCTGTCAGAAACTGAACACCTCTTTGCTCTTCGGTTGACGCCTCCATGTCACTGTCTACAATGCGACTGGCAGCGTTGGACGATTGATGCATGCTGCTGCTCGCTTTGTATCGTCACGTGACGTGCACGCGTGCCCTCTAGTGACGGGCTGTGACCTTCCACGCTCTGGTCGGAACCACACCTCGTTACATACGCCACGATTAGCCGATGAAGTCACCGGTTTGCGCATTCCAGCCTCCGGCTCGTTACTTTCTGAACGCACCTTATAGAAGAGGAAATGGAAAATAGCGGCTTCGGTGGCGTAGTTGGTAGCATGCTAGGCTTCTATGCCCAATATCGCGGTTTCAAACCCGGCCGAAGTCATCGGATTTTTAAGAGCGTTAAAAATCCCTCAGTATGCCTTCCTTCGGAGGGGAAGTAAAGCCGGTGGGCCCATGTCGTAGATTTATGGCATGTTAAAGAATCTTCCACTAATTACACCTGTGTGAAGCTAAATTACAGGTTAGGTTAAATATTTGACAAACGCTATTAGGTTCCGACGTTCGTTGCCAGGAGCCGACTGTGATGGCATCTGGTAACCAGTTCTGAACTAGTAGTCGTTGACGGTTGCGTTTGGCGGCCAAAGTAGGAACTACTTGATAAATTCAATGCCTGCAGACCTTACTTGAATTGAAAACAGATAACACACACTAATAAATTCATCACAATTAACACCGGTAATCAGACAGTTCTACACACACCCAAAGTACACGGGACTACACGACCGCGTTGTCGCAGCCCCTAAACTGAGGAACCAACCAACCGAAATGGAAAACAAAAATAAAAAGAAGTGAAACAAAAGACAGGAGGAAAAGAATGTCATCAACCCTCCAAGAATGAAAATTGAGGGAGTTGGAAGAAAGGAGAGTCAGGAAAGGCAGACAGGAAAAGGAAAGAGGAGATGGACATACCCAAAGGCAATAAAAAGGAGGAGAAAACCCAGACCCAGCTCAGGAAGCCCTCGGAGTCGCCAACTCCCGAACTCACCAGACGTGACCCCTTGAGGGTGTAGCATAATCCTGGGTGCACCATAAGTGGTGGGGCTACAAACACCGTGCCTCCTTGAGGGCCATGAGCAGAAGATAGGAGATACAGTGGAACTTGGATAATTCGAACCTCAAGGGACCAGTAAAAAATTTCGAACTATCCAAAAATTCGAATTAAGAAAGTTCTGTGAAAAGGGTAGAGAAAATATTCAAATTTTAAGTTTTCATCCAAGAACTTTTATAAAAAACTAATATTACATAGCTTTTTAACGAGTAAAGTGTGTATATAGGCTACTATGTATTTAGTTTACATAATGATTTACGTTCAACAAAGCAGAATAACAGACTCTATCGTGAATAACCTCAAAAGTTTCAAATGATAAAATAAAACCAAAATGTACTATTCACCTATTTAACGACAGCAGTAATCCAGTAATCTAATTAAGTCTTAGAGAAATCTACTGTTTTTCAAAAAAGTTTGAGATTTTTACCTATTTCCTACAATTAAGTCTCTCGGCTATCACAAAAGAATCTAACAAATTCAAGGAACGGAAAACAGATTACAATCGAATAGGGGCCGCATGCCAATGATACAACGTCGTTTTTCGGGAATTTCTGACCCAACTGTTTGGCTTCCGATCGGCTTATTACCCGTAAAAACTTCGAATTATCCAAAATATAAATCGAATTAACCACGATTTTTTGGCATTGATTTTATATAAAATGTTAGGGACCAAGAGAAAAATTCGAATTATAGAAGTTCGAATTAGCCACGTTCCACTGTATATTGAAAAGAAAACAAGAAGTCTGACCCCTCGAAGAAAGAGGGATCAGCACAGATGAGACAAGTGCCAATTAAGGCGGGTAAGTAAAAAACTTCCTAGACCTCAGATACGCTAATACCATCGGGGTCGGAAATGAACAAGAGTTGACCAAGGGAGGTCGAGAAGAAGGATAACAGAGAGGAGCCTAGCACAAGTAAGTGGTAGCAATGCCGGACTCCGATGGGGTCCCGTGGTCGCCAACCCACGTCCCACAAGTTGTGAGCCCCTGCGGGGAGGGCTGCAGAGATATCAAGACACCAAATGTGCTGCACGGTACCGAGATGGCGCCGTCGATGGCGTAGTTGGTAGCATGCTGAGCTTCTATGCCCAATGTCGTGGGTTCAAATTCGGCCGAAGTCGTCTGATATTTTAAGAGTGTTAAAATATCTTACTATGCCTTCCGTCAGAGCGGAAGTAAAGTCGGCGGTCCCATGTCATAGATTTATGGCATGAAAAAGAACCTTTTACTAACTACACTTGTGTGAAGCCAAAATTTGTAGGTTAGAATTTATAACGCTCTATTAGTTCCAACGTTCGCCGCCAGGTGCTGACTGCGATGCCATCTAGTAGTCAACTCCACAAGCTAGGTGTCACGGACGGTAGCATTTGGTAGCAAAAGTAGGAACAACTTGAAATTATTGTCTGCAGTCCTTACTTGAATTAAATCAGATACACACACTAATACTGCCATCACAATAATTAACACCGGTTATCAAACAGATTGAACACACAACCAAAGTACACGGGGCTAAATGACCGCGTTGTCGTAGCCCCTAAACTAAGAAACCTACCAACCAACCAACAGAACCAAACTGAACGAAGAAATCTCATTGTAAGGGCAAACCAGTGACAGACTGATTTTTTTCAGACATATTCATATCCTTCTGAATACTTATCTGGCCTATTCTAGTACATTTATAGAGTCCATCACGCGCACTCTATCTGATACTATTGTGCTCCTGTCTTCCTAGTTCGGAATACAATATATTTCCTACGAGTAGTGTACGTTTTTGAGAGGAGGTGTGCCGACGGGGAATGTATCTTCTTCGTGTGACAGATCGCTATGTGCATTGTGTCTGCTTCCATTTTTCTTCCGTCCTTGTGAAATGCTCTCAATTCAACAATAGCTGAGTTGTGTCTGAATACATCTGTCCTAGAATGAATGCTTGTAACTTGGTTCGCAGCAGGTGACAGACGGCAGGTATTGTCTGCACGCCTGGAGAATCCCTCAGTACGCCTTCCTTCGGAGGGGAAGTAAAGTCCGCGTTCCCATGTCATAGATTTATGGCATGTTAAATAACCTTCCACTAATTACAGTTGTTTGAAACCAAAATGTGTAGGTTAGAATTGATAACGCTCTATTGGTTCCATCGTTCGCCACCAGGTGCTGAATGAGATGTTATCTGGTAGGCAAGTCCGCAAGCTAGGTGCCGTGGACGGCAGCATTAGGTGGCAAAAGTAGGAACTACTTGAAATTATTGTCTACAGTCCTTACTTGAATTAAAACAGAAAACACACACTAATACAATCCTCACAATTAAACCGGTTATTAGACAGATTTTACACACACCCAAATTACACGGGGCTACATGCGTTGTCGCAGCCCCTAAACTATGAAAGCAATTAACCAACCACGCCTGGGGAAGTCATTCATTCATTCATTCCTTTACTTGCATTGAGGGGAGAGTCATCCATTTGCAAATTGGGTATAGGCTACATAACAAATAAACAATTATACATAACAATTCAATTACAATTAAATGGAGTATTTACACAAATCGTCAGTCTTTTCTTAAACACTCCCATATGATTGGGGAAGGCTCTAAGACGTCGAGTGTTAGTGAGTTCCAGTTGTCAATGGCACGGTTTACGAAAGAATGTTTACCATAATTTGTACGCTGTGGTCGGCCCTTAACTTTGAAAGGAAGATCACTCCTACTCATGTAAGTGGGCTTTCCCATACGTTTGCTAAGCTCACCCCATGCTGGTTGAATTGTATACGGTCGTGTTTTACATAGCGCAGAGTCTAGATTTCATCCTGCCAGCTTCAAGTGATTCCCACCCAAGTTTATTTAACATACGGCTCACACGGCTCCTAGGATTAAAGTCACTGAGCACTAACCTAGCGGCCTTTCTTTGCACATTTTCCAACTCATTGATGAGCCCTTCTTGATATGGATCCCAAACCGCCGAGGCGTATTCCAGAATAGGTCTTACAAGTGACAAATATCCTAATTCTTTACCAGAAGTACTACTTCCTTTTAATACCCTCATTACAAATTGCAGAGATTTGTAAGCTTTAGAAAATACACATCCTACATGACAACTCCATTATAATAAACTACTTATTACCTTAAGTCAATATTATACATTGTGACCTTCCTCAGCGTAAAATAGGACATGTAAATGTGCAATAACATACACTTAATACATTTTTGCCGTAACAGAGGATTCTAAAAATTCGTGTTCCAAAAGCTAAAAAATTAAAATTTCAAAGCTCAGGTCTGTTACAAAATTTGTTAAGAAAAACATGAAAAAATCTTGATAATATAGCGTTGCATTGAAGAATAATAATAATGTTATTGGTTTTACGTCCCTTTTAACTACCCTGGCTTTTAGAGACGCCGGAGTGCCGGAATTTTGCCCCGAAGGGGATCTTTAACGTGCCAGTAAATGTACTGACACGGCTCCCTCGCATTTGCGCACCCTCAAATGCCAGCTGACTGCGCCAGGTTTCGAACCTGCAACCTTGGGATCAGCAAGCGAGAACGTTACCCCTGAGCCACGCAGCCAGACTTGCATTGAAGAGATGTGGATGTGAAAATAGATTTGCTGGAAAAGTTAGGTTATAACTGATAGTTGATAATGATGTATTTACGAGGTAGAGAAATATTGTAGAGAGAATGTTGGAAATAGGTGTGACATCGTCTATTCATAACAAATTTTGTAACAGATCTGATTTTCGAAATTTTTCTTTGTGAGCTTTTGAAACAAGAATTTTTAGAATCCTCTGGTATGGCAAAATTCTACTAAGTGTATGTCATTACACGTGGCCTCCGTGGCTTAGGCGGCAGCACGCCTGCCTCTCACCGCTGGGTCCGTGGTTCAAATCCTGGTCACTCCATGTGAGATCTGTGCTGGACAGAACGGAGGCAGACAGGTTTTTCTCCGCGTACTCCGGTTTTCCCTGTCAACATTTCATTCCAGCAACACTCTCCACTATTATTTCATTTCATCTATCATTCATTTAATCATTGCCCCAGAGGAGTGCGACAGGCTTCGGCAGCCGGCACAGTTCATATCCTCGCCGCTAGATGGGGGGCTTCATTCATTCCATTCCTGACCCGCTCTGAGACTGGAAGCAGGCTGTGGATTTTTCATGTCATTACACATTTACATATCATATCACTTAAGGTAATTAATAGTTTATTATTATTAATACGCCAATAAGGAATTTGGCTATCATGGTCATTTTTATGTAATTTTATGACTACTCCATATCATTGCTTACATGAATGCCCAAATATTTGCATGAATCTTCTTCTACAACAATTTTCGAGCCAATGTTATATTGAATCCCTTGCCTTCGCCCTTTCCCTATTTATATGACAGGTTTCAATTGCAGATGACTTCCCGCACATTCCTAAAACATTATGTCAGTTACTACCTGCTTTAGTCACTCAACACTTTCTATCCGTATTTGTACTCTGTGCAATGTTGAGAAGTAATGTAAAAATGTTGACATCAATACTAACTTAAGGCAGGGTAAATAACAAACCCTATGGTGGAGGTAATAATAATAATATCGAATGGCCTCGGGTGCCTGGTGCAAGCTTTGTTAATTGACACCCAGAGGGTAGCTTGCATATCGAATTTCGTCGTTCCTTTGAACGCTATGAAAGTCAAAAAGGTTAGATATCTAAACTCCTTGACACTACAGCGCTTTCAAGTAGAGAATGGAGGAACTTTGTGTTGGCGGAAAATCCCGAGATTAATGTTGCCATTGAACACGGCCTACTGAATTCAAATGGGTTCTTTAACATGCCAACAACGTATGACATGAGTATCGTGATTTTTGTCGCCTTCAAAAATCACTTACCATGGCCAGGGGCGAGCCTGCAATCTTGGGGTTGGTAGTCCGACACTATAACCACTCACCCACCCACCGTGGCAAGCATGGTGGAGGTAGCAGAAACTGACAGCCGATATACGAGTATTTACTTGGGGCGTTCAAAAATGATTGGCACTACAATTTATTTTCATTCACAGGAACCATTTATTGAACCAACTCCCTCATATTACATTACAGGTATTCTCCACCAATTTACTGTATATGCACTTTGTCCATTATTCCGGTAGCATCCGTATATGCGTAGCAAACCATTCATTGGGGGTATCCTGGTGCCACTGTTGGACAACTGCATGGGGTTCGTCATTGGTGGTGAACTACTTACCCCGCATGCCCTCTCTAATTGCATTGAATAGGGCATAGTCCCTAGGAGCCAGATTTGGCGAATATGGAGGATATGAGGCAACACAGTAAACCCTAGTTCACGAATAGTGGCAATTGTCTGACGACTTGGTGCTGCCTCCCCACATATGGCTGCTGACCTCGTGTGGATGTCTGAAGCAGTCACGCCTTCCCTCTAGAGAAACCAAACTGTCCATATGTAGCCAAATAGATCTCACCTTTCTCCGAAAATCTCTAGCTGGCACCATTAAACTGTCCCCATTTCACCGCCTTCAGCTGTCATATCGTTCAGTCCGTAGAGCACAGGGTGTCACCCTTGTTCCTCCATTCGCTAGGACAACAGATTATCAATCTGGATTCTACAATCGCTCTGCTCGACTTTGGAATGACCTGCCTCGTGTAATAAAAGACCTTCCTCCACGACAATTTTGCCGCAAAGTGAAGGCTCTAAAGGGACTAAAATCCCATGTAAATTGAATTTATATACTGTATAATGTAACTTTGTGAGTGATTGGGATTGTGCGCGTGCGTGTATATATGTATGTATGTATGTATGTATGTATGCGTGTGTGAGAGTGTATATGTGTGCGTGCATGCCTGTGTCTTCCCTTTTATTTATGAATTGTATGATATAGACGTCATATACAGCAGATTATGTGTACATAGCAAATGTAAAGGTGTAAATTGAATATACTGTATGTATCATTTGAGATTTGTATAGATTTAATGAACGGAGATGGAAACACTGCTGTGTATGTGGGGCTTGCCCTTTCTCTATCTGCCGTCCATAAATTGTAGGCACAATTTTTGGTAAATAAATAATAATAATAATAATAATAATAATAATCCTTTGCCCGTGTTTGTCGACTTCCATGTTGTGTCATCAATGTCTATAAGCGTACTCACACGCCGGATCATTTGCCGCTCCAGTGCGCTACCTATGGGAAGCAGCAACAGTATCTGGTGGCATTTGACAGTACTATAGTCGATCTTCACGCATACATCGACACACATTTCTAACTGCTATTTTTCAGGAGTTATAAGGGTAGTGCTAATCATTATTGACCGACCTAAATAAGTTAGGAATAGTCTGGCTGTGTTTGCGGACAGCCGCTCCCCACCACAGCGTGTGGAAGTGGCTTCTTCTGGCTCAGGCACCTTGTTGTAAGGGTAATGGAGGCGAATCATCTAGGTCATCTGCCACATCTTATGGGGATGGTCATCAAAATGAATACGGTACTGTACATTGACCTACTGTACGAAGGGTGTTCCTGAAGAAACGCAACGCCAAGATAAAGGACAATATTTCATGACATCTTGACGGGCGAAACAAGAGCAGATGAGCATGCGCTGAGTACCAAAGCAGTGAGTTCATTCGAGTGCAAACCAGTGTGCTGGAAACGTAGTCATGAATAGAAGTGCATTGTGAATGTGTTACAGATATCCATTGCCACTAGCGTCTTCGGTGCTGAACTGCTGTGCCCAAGATAGCGGGTTCAAACCCGGCCGAAGGCGTTGCATTCTTAAGAGCGTTAAAATCCTTCAGTATGCCTTCCGTCGGAGTGGAAGTAAAGCCGGTGGTTCCATGTCATAGATTTATGGCATGTAAAAGATCCTTCCACAGACTAAACTTGTGTGAAGCTAAATTGTTAGGTTAGATTTCGTTCGAACGCTCCATCAAAGTTCCAACGTTCAGCACTAGGTATAAGAGACATCGGGTAGCCAAAGTTAGAACTACTTGAAATTGAACGGAACTTGTAGCTCACCCCATGGGTGTCCGCTTGTAGCAGTTACAGACTCTGGCGAGCCGAGCATGTCCTCGGACACTCCCAGCACTAAAAGCCATACGATAAATAAATAAATAAATAAATTGCCACTTTAAAAGGTCCATGGAGACAATGTTTTGTCTTGTCCCTCGAATGGTTCGGCGCTAATGTTCATTGGTATTATTGAAGGAAGATAGAGGTCGTTAGAGTCCAGGAGATGGTAATAGACTACTGTGTCCGAAGCCGCATTCATATTGGGTGTAGGATGTGTTCAAACCTACCCAAGTGTTGGTATATTGGAAGTTGTCAGCAACATGAGAACTGAGACGGCTCAATCCTGACGCAAGACTCGAAGGTTGGCAGTTGGTTACTCAGTTTAGGGGCTGCGACAACGCAGTCATGTAGCCCCGTGTACTTTGGGTGTGTGTAGAATCAGTCTGATAACTGGTGTTAATTATTGTGATACCGACAGTAGTGGCTACGCTGTCTAAAGCGCAGCGTTAGGACATGGGGCCAAGCTCTCTGCTGACTCGGTAGACGCGTGGGTTCGAGCCCCACCGTCGGCCGTCCTTGAAATGGTTTTCCGTGGTTTCCCCATTTTCAAAACCAGGCAAATGCTGGGCCAATACCTTCTGATAGGCCACGGCCGTTTCCTTCCACATCCTTGCCCAGTTTCATTCATATTCATCCATTCCATCTCTCATCCCGACGCGCAGGTCGCCCACGGGCGTCGACTAGAAAGACCGGCAATCGGCCTCTCAGGAGGTCACACGACAAAAAAAAAGTGATGGCTGTATTAGTGTGTGTTATCTGTTCTTAATTCAAGTAAGGACTGCAGACATTCGATTTTCAAGTAGTTCCAACTTTTGCTAACAAACGCCACCGTCAACGACCAACTAGATCTGAACTTGGTTACTAGATGCCACCGCAGCCGGCTCCTGGCGACGAATGTTGGAACCTAAGAGCGTCAGTCAAATCTAACCTATAATTTAGCTTCATACAAGTGCAATTAGTGGAAGGATCTTTAACATGCCATAAATCTAAGACATGGGACCGCCGTTTTTACTTCCCCTCTGAAGGAAGGCATACTGGGGGATTTTTAACGCTCTTAAAAATCCGACGACTTCGGCCGGGTTTGAACCCGCGACATTGAGTATAGAAGGTCAACAAGCTCGCAAGACTCGAAGAATGGCAAAATGCCTCGAACACTTGTAGCGGTACAAGCACTAGGACAATGGCTTCCTGTTCAGGATCATCACAGAGGATGAGACAAGGGTGCACCACCTTACACCGGAGATGTAGGTAATCCTTAATGACAAGGTAACAGTCCAACTCAACTGTTGAGGATCGTCACAGAGGATGAGACAAGGGTGCACCACCTTACCTCGGAGATGTAGGTCATCCTTAATGACAAGGAAACAGTCCAACTCAACTGTTGAGGATCGTCACAGAGGATGAGACAAGGGTGCACCACCTTACCCCGGAGATGTAGGTCATCCTTAATGACAAGGTAACAGTCCAACTCAACTGTTGAGGATCGTCACAGCGGATGAGACAAGGGTGCACCACCTTACCTCGGAGATGTAGGTCATCCTTAATGACAAGGAAACAGTCCAACTCAACTGTTGAGGATCGTCGCAGAGGATGAGGCAAGGGTGCACCACCTTACCCCGGAGATGAAGGTCATCCTTAATAACAAGGAAACAGTCCAACTCAACTGTTGAGGATCGTCACAGAGGATGAGACAAGGGTGCACCACCTTACCCCGGAGATCAAGGTCACCCTCGATGACATGGAAACAGCCCAACTCAACTGTTGAGGATCATCACAGCGGATAAGACAAGGGTGCACCACCTGGTGTATTCTTTGGAATACACGGTAAGATAGAGTAAACTTTTGCTTCTCTTTGCTTTAGTTTATCCCTTCCTTTTTCTCAAACACCAACAGTGATCTCCTGATTTCTCTTTGTTGGTATATGTCTCTCATATTACCTGTAAGTCTCTTCTAGATATATATCTTCCATGACCCACCTAGCGTCATCTAGCAGCGAATCTCTGAAGTTCCTCAATTCTTCCCTGTACAAGAGGACTTCCTTATCAATCTAGCCACCAGATCTCGTCGCCATCGCCAGCTATCATCTCCGTGATCAAGAGAACTTCGTCTACTTTTTCACCCTCCAGGCTGCACTAGTGACTCCTACTATCAACTCTTTGAAGACCATTTCATCAAAAAGATTTTTTATAACTGTTTAGTTGGCTATTCTTATATGTATTCCTTTTGTCTCCTACCCCCACTCCTTTTCCCTTCCCTGGTCCCTCCACGCTCCGTTGAGCGTGTCTCACTTGTACGTCGGAAGTCGACCCAGTCAGTTAGAGCTTAACTAAAGCTCGCCTCCTCAACTCTAGAGGCTAACTTTTGAATTTCGACGCCAGGTTCGAATTATAGTATCAACCGTCAACAGGAACATCGCCATCTTCATGAAGCAAAGATAAGTACCGACTTCAGGTTTTAACCTCATTCTCATCACTTTTTAAAGGCTCAATGCTTTATTTGGATTTTATAGACAGTGAAAGTTGCTATGTGAAAATAACTGCTTTCAAGAGATCTTCTTGATCAAACTTAAACTACCAAGTCGAACTTTCAATATAAATTCTGAGATGCTATCTCACATCGAGGGATATTTCTAAAATACACACTGTCTATATAATCTAGCTTTCCGCCGAGGGATTCTCTACCCAATTTAAACAACTCATCATTGCTCTGGATCCTTCCAGAACCTGCACTCTATCAACCAGTTATACTGTCATGTACTTTCCACTCACATATGGGAATACTTTTTCAACCTAAGGAATGTTCCTTATGAACTGCTAATCAATATCTAATTTTTCTTCCTCCGTTGGGATTTTTCTGGTGCATTCAACTATAACCTACAAGTTTCTCAAGCAATAGACTCTCGCTAATCTAGTGTAACTAGTTATTTTCCACTATTGCAATAACTTTCCTTGCTATCAACGTTTTGTGCTACTACAGTGAACTTTTCAATTATATCAACAGACTATAGTGAAAACAGTGCCTGTTCAACTTTTCATCCGCGTCGTGCTCGTTCGAGTACAATAAATACGGCCATGAACACTTTTACACAATCCCATTTGATATTTCCCAAACCCTTTACTAACAAACCAAAATAATAAAATTGTTACTTTAGGTCTTTTTTCAATGAGGTGTCACTCTACATAAGTGCCCTCCCTTATTTGCCACATGTATAACGAATTATTGTCTGTAAAACTTCGTGTCTAGTACACGCCTTAAATTATATTGTTTCTCCCTTCTAATGAGGGAATCCAATTCTTTCTGCTCAGAAGTGAGTTATCTCTAGGTTTCACGAAAGGGAAACTTGCCCCATTTTTCTCGTGATCCCTACTTAAAAATGGGAGTTCTAGAAACTTCGTTTCAATTGTTATTTTCAGGTTTCACAATAAGTGACCTGCCCTATTTGTATAATCCAACCAAGTAGTTCAGTATTAATACAAGAATTTATAGAAACTTCTATTTTACTCTTCCTGTTTTTTGTTGTTGTTACTTTCGAAGTTGTTATTCTTTCTAAGATACTTACCTAGAAATTCTTAAAGTACACACCTTGTACTTGATTTATTGTTTAACTTTAATTACGTCATTTATCTTTAAATTTTTCATTTATTTATCTTCGTCATTTCAAAATCTTACGAAGATTTTAAAGCATATAAAAGGTTTAAAACCAAAAGAATTATCAATTGCCTGGCGCAAGCTTTAGATGTTTTCGGAGGTCTGCGACCCCAATTGTTTATAAAAATCAAAATTATATATATTTGTTACAAAAACTTCTTCCTTTTGCATTGCTAAATAAATTAAATATTTGTTTTTCGCTTTATCATTCCTCTAACATAACGGTTAGGCAAGATCCTGTCTTCCTTGATTCTTCCTATTCAATAAAAATAAATCTATTGATAGGGTTTTCACCACTTGTTGCATTTGAGCAAGAACTCTTAGTTATTAACTTAGTAAAGTCTCTCTTAGCTTTAATAGCTAATTCTAGCTGGCCAGTAAGGCAAGTATAGCTCGCTACGCCAGCTTCCTGCTTGTGGAGATTCTCTCTAACACTTATGGTTGGTTTTTCAAAATATAAGTGTTTCTCATGGTCTAAACTTTTAGTCGGCACCTCGCTGGGTAAAAGCTTAGTCATTTCTAACGGCAACTATTGGTACACCTACCAAAATTATTCCCAAAGGTATAATTGCTTTATCCCTATCCTTCTTGGAAGCATTCGGTCGCTCTTTAGAAATTCTACAATTTCAAAAACTAAAATATCAAAGCTGATTCAAATTATTTGCACTCTTCAAATTACCTGTTTAGAAACAAACTACTTTGAACAGATACACAATAAATCCGTTACTCTTTGTCTTGCCAGACCACCACCCTTCCCCATAGTAGGCATATGTATGCTTGAGAGGGAATACGCTACAGCAACTTTCCTGAAAACAACCCAGGTTCTAGCTGCGTTTCCCGTTAGCTTTGCCCAGGCCCCTACCCACTTTAGGTATCGGAGAGCGGATTTGCAGTGGCAGCTGCCTTTGAGTATACTTAAAGTTAAAATTATAACTTCTTTTGGACTCTCGTCCTATTTATCCATCCTTTTTCTCCAGTCCGAAACCCATTTCTTTTTCTTCATCATCTTCCCTTGGGGGTTAGGTTATTCCCAAGCTAATAATCTACCCACCACCTTACCCCGGAGATTAAGGTCATCCTTAATGACAAGGAAACAGTCCAACTCAACTGTTGAGGATCATCACAGTGGATAAGACCTTACCCCGGAGATTAAGGTCACCTCAATGACAAGGAAAGTGCCCAACTCAACTGTTCAGGATCATCACAGTAGATGAGACAAGGGTGCACCACCTTACCCCGGAGATGAAGGTCATCCTTAATGACAAGGAAACAGTCCAACTCAACTGTTCAGGATCATCACAGAGGATGAGACAAGGGTACACCACCTTACCCCGGAGATGAAGGCCACCTCAATGACAAGGAAACAGTCCAACTCAACTGTTGAGGAGCATCACAGAGGATGAGACAAGGGTGCACCACCTTACCCCGGAGATGAAGGCCACCTCAATGACAAGGAAACAGACCAACTCAATTGTTGACGAGCATCACAGAGGATGAGACAAAGGTGCACCACCTTACCCCGGACATCAAGATCATCCTTAATGACAAGGAAACAATCCAACTCAACTGTTGAGGATCATCAGAGTATAAGACAAGGGTGCACCACCTTACCCCGGAGATGAAGGCCACCTCAATGACAAGGAAACAGACCAACTCAACTGTTGAGGATCATCAGAGTATAAGACAAGGGTGCACCACTTTACCCCGGAGATCAAGGTCATCCTTAATGACAAGGAAACAGTCCGACTCGAATGTTGAGGATCATCACAGAGTATAAGACAAGGGTGCACCACTTTAACCCGGTGACCAAAGCCACCTCTATGACATGGAAACATCCCAGTTCTCCCGTGCAATGGAACAGAGGGAATATAAGCGTTGAAATGTGGTAATAATAATTAAAAATATCGTATGGCCTCAGGTGCCGGGTGCAAGCTTTGTTATTTGACGCCCAGAAGGCAGTTAGCATGTCAAATTTGGTTGTTCCTTGGAGCGCTATGAAAGTCAAGGAGGTTAGATATCTAAGCTCCTTGACACTATAGCGCTTTCTAGTAGAGAAAGGAGGAACTATTTTGTTGGCAGCAAATCCCGAGATTAATTTTGCCATTATGAACACGGCCTACTGAATTCAAATGGGTTCTTTAAAATGCCAACAACGTATGACATGCGTGTGGTGATTCTTGTCGCCTTTCAAAAATCATTTACCATGGTTAGGAGCAAACCTGGAAGCTTGAGGTTGGTAGACCGACATGATAACCACTCTCCCGCCGTGGAAAGCTTGTTGAAATGTGGTGTTACCAGTGAATTATGAAGGTGGGTAGATAGAGTATCAAATGGAGAGTCAGGCTCTGATTTGAAAAAGAAGAAGCCAGTAAACCTCGTGGTCGTAGGTAAGGAACCTTTGTTTTACGTGAAATCTGAACCAAAAGGACCGGAAATTTTCACCATCACACATTCATGGAAAGTTATGAAACCTTTTTTTAGTTAAAAAAATCACATTCATTAACTGGGCATCGACCCGGTAGGTCTTAAGTGAGTGGCATGCAGATTGACCACTGCGCCATCATGCTCTGAAAGTTGGTTGGTTGGTTGGTTCCTTAGTTTAGGGGCTGCGACAACGCGGTCATGTAGCCCCGTGTACTTTGGGTGAGTGTAGAATCTGTCTGATAACCGGTGTTAATTGTGATGGCTGTATTAGTGTGTGTTATCTGTTTTAATTCAAGTAGGGACTGCAGACAGTTATTTCAAGTTGTTCCTACTTTTGCTACCAAATGCCACCGTCCACGAAACCTTGCTTGTGGATTTGCCTACTAGATGACAACGCAGTCAGCACCTATCGGCAAACCTTGGAACTAATAGAGCGATATCAATTCTAACATACAAATGTTGGCTTCACACAAGTGTAGTTAGTGGAAGGTCCTTTTTCATGCCATCAATTTATAAAATGGGATCTCCGGTTTTACATCCCCTCCGAAGGAAGTAACACTGAGGGATTTTTAACGCTCTTGAAAAATTCGTCGAATTCGGCTGGGTTTGAACCCGCGACCTTGGACATAGAATCTCAGCATGCTAGCAACTACGCCACTGAAGCCGCCAAGTACATAGGAACCTAGACAATATTGCAGTCGTATTGCTATTCAGTTGGGTGTTAGGCAACCATTCCACCACTAGTGTCAAGCAGATTGCTGCTCCCCAAGGCTAGGTGAGCCAGAAGGTGCACGTATATTTTTCACTGCAGTGTTCTCCAAGCCGCTCTGAGCAAAAGCTCATTATGAGGCAATGTTTTCCTTTGTGAATGGCTGCGGCTAAGGTCGTGTAACACTCGAGCTGCGTGCTCTCATTATGAATTATCAAGTCGTAATTCAATTTTCCCTCGGTCCTTGTTATTACGTCATTATCGTCCCAGTAGCACAACGCACTCACTGTTACTATACCAGACCAGCTCACTTATCTGAACAATCTATAGTATCAAGCTTTCATTGTAAGAATAATTTGAGCTAGATTGAACACAAACTTAAATTTAAGTGTCGATCGAAATCATGATTTAAAAAAAATAAAAAAATTACCACATTAATGTTACGGCTGCGAGTTTGTTTCGTCACCTAACCGCATGAGTCACCGCCGCCCCCTGGCTATTCTCTGCCTCTGTGTATTACCTGCGCCTTACGCAACAGGGCTACTAGGACAAAAGGGATGGTCCAGAATATTCGTGACCCAGCCAATGATGGAAATCTCGAGAAGCCGTGAATCCTGGACGGGTCTAGAAGCATTCATTGAGTCACCAGCCTGCTATATAAGAGCGACCTGGCCAGCGAGGTTGACAGTGTTTTTTGGAGCTAGTGCGTGCTTTTACCTGAGCGACAGTTGTTGGTGACGTGACTTGCGAAACCCTAGTGATGCTGTTTCCCTAGCCAGCGGACAGCGAAGCAGAGTGTAGTGGTGAGTGACTGGCTATCGTAAATAACTGTAGCGTGTGTATTCAAGGAAGTGTTGCAGGTAGTTCTACCGAGGCCACCGGTCCCATTAGGACGGATTAACTTCTGAGGCTTATTGACAAGTGAAAGGCAAGTGTTCCCTACAAGAGGAAACTAGAGTGAGATACTATTTTCTTGTATTTGCTATTTGTGTTGTGTATCTTTCTGGCCCGCAATAAAGCTAATACGTTTCTTTAAAGGAACAATCAGTGTTGTGTTTCTACCTACCGTAATCCAGTTAACGGAAGTGCCACTAAGGGGTGGCACGTAACATTAATAATAATTTTGGGGAATGGATCAGCTAGAATGCACTAGAGAAAAAGGCAATGGAATCTAGGAGATATTAAGTTGAATTGGCCTTCCAATTTACGAAGGACATTTATAACAAGAATTCTCTCTCCTGGAATAGCAAGATAAAGCATTATAACACGGTAATTAAACCAGAAGCCTTATATGCAGCCGAAACATTGTCTTTCACCACCCCGGGACCGCTTGAAAGGCTGGAGGTCAAGAAAAGAAGGATATTACCCAAAATCATAGGCCCCAAATTTTATAACAACAAATGAATCCAGTTCAGGAACGAAACTCTTCACCAAAAGACTGAAAACTGTCGGACACAATGACAATACGGAGAATTGATTTTTATGAGAACATCCTCAGAATGAATTCAAATTTACTTACAAAAATGTTCTTCGACTACTTTCGTAATAAAAAACAAAACCTCTTTGGTTGAAGGAAACTGAGAAAGACCTCGAGGAACTCCAAATGACAGACACCATGCTCATGGGCAAAACAGCCAAAACCATCACCAAGGATAGGAAACAACGGTTCCAAGTTACAATCAAACAAAAGCGTACGATCCACATCTCTATCGAAGAAAGGGAAGCAAGATCTCAAAGGATGAGGCAATATTGGGCTAAATGGAAAGCTCAAACCAATAGGAAATTATTGATTTCATGTACACCAAAAATAGTGTATTTGTAGCGGTTCTACAGCCACCGCCACCGCTCCACCGCTGGAATACTAAAATGGCAATATCTCGCGAACCAATCAGGCTGGAGACTTGTACGAGGTGTCATTGAACTCGGGCTGACACCCTCTTCCCAATGAACAACATATTTCCACCCCATAATAAAACGTACCCCTACTAGAGGGTGAAATGATTTTTTTTTTTGAGAATCTCTCTTTCCAATTGCAACATGTGAGAGTTTGAATGCCAATATGGAATGTAACGTTGTTCTGCAAACCAATAATCAAAGAGGGGCATGTTAGGCCTTGAGGTGAGAGCCCCTGTTATTGTTGACGAGCCCCTGTGGTCGGGCCCCTGTTGATGGGTCATTTTTGACAGGTCATTGTTGACAGGTCCATGTTGACAAGTCATTGATGACAGGTCATTGTCCTTGTGGACGAGTCCTTGTGGACAAGTCCTTGTTGACAGGTCATTGTTGACAGGTCCTTGTTGACGGGTCATTGTTGACGAGTCCCTGTGGACGGGTCATTGTTGACGAGTCCTTGTGGGCAGGTCCTTGTGGATGAGCCCCTTTGGACTGGTCCCTTTGGACTGGTCCCTAATGATATGATGAAATTAAACGTTGTTCCACATGAAACGCATGTGAAGAGCCGATTGCTACTATGAATTAACATGTTTGTTTTCAGTTTTTACGCATGCGCACTTGGGGTGTTCGTAAGAGGGCGGACTTTTTAAATAATGATTAATAGATGAGTTATTTTAAAAAAATTACCAAAAGATCCAAAACTAATAGGTCATTGGCTTTTTAATATCTCATGAACCAAGAGTTTAGTGCTTTTCAGTCGGTCAACACGAATGTACCCAAAAGAGATGGGTTATGCCCTAATCCTGAAATAAATTACATGAGATTAATAAAACACTAGGATCTAGGATCTCATGTAATTTATTTCAGGATTAGGGCATAACCCATCTCTTTTGGGTTCATTCGTGTTGACCGACTGAAAAGCACTAAACTCTTGTTTACTGAGGCAACACTGAAAATATGGCTTCAAAAACCACAATCTCATGAACCAATAAAGCTAGGGACTTGTATGAGGGGTCGTTGGACTTGGTATGACGCCCCGTTTGTCAATGTATTTTTGATTTTTGTCAAAAGGGCCTAAGTACACTTTTGTTAATATCTCGTGAACCAATAAGGCTAGGGACTTGTATGAGGGGTCGTAGCACATGGGATGACATTCCCTTTTTAAATGTATTTTTTGAAATTTTGACAAGGGGCCTAACTACACTTTTGTTGATATTTCCTGAACCCATGATGGGATTTTGACCTGTGAGGTGTCGTTGGACTTGGGCAGACACTCTCTTTTTGAATGTATTTTTGACATTTTAACAATGGACCTAACTACACTTTTGTTAATATCTCGCGAACCAATAAGGCTAGGGACTTGTATGTGGGGTCCTAGCACTCGGGGTAACGCTCTGTTTTTAAATATATATTTAATGTTTGTCAAAAGGGCCTAACTGCACTGTTGTTAATATCTCGATAACTAATAATGGGAGAGAGTCAAGTGAGGTGTTATAATACTAAGGATGGCCAACCCTTTCCCAT
Organism: Meconema thalassinum; assembly: GCA_946902985.2. Lineage (NCBI taxonomy): Eukaryota > Metazoa > Arthropoda > Insecta > Orthoptera > Tettigoniidae > Meconema > Meconema thalassinum. The sequence continues at coordinate 101,696,204 of OX336397.1, read as the reverse complement.
GACCAACGAATTTACCCCAAATATTCAAAACAACAAGGACAATGACCTGAGATTATATAAACTAATACTTGGATATCGACATGTGAGGTGTCATAGGACTTAGAATGGTCAACTCTTTCCCATGACCAATGAATTTACCTAAAATATCCAAAATATTAAGGTCATTGACCTGAGATTTTATAAATTAATAATTGGATACGGACATGTGAGTTGTTTACCGTGAGTGATGAAACATAGCTAGGTAGAGAAAGAACTAGTGTAGGCTACATGTATGGTGACTGACAAGTCTTTCACTATTGGAACTTGTTTTCAGATCAGACTGTAGTACAGAGAGAGTATAGGTTGCAGGCATGGGTTAATAAATGACAAACGGTGTATACAAAATCGGATTTATTGATTCAAGAATTAAGAGTAGAATATCTTTAATTGATTGGTTAATGAGGATAGCTAATGAAACAAAATGGTGACTACATTGAACTAAACTGAACCAAGCTGAATCAAACCCAACCAAACCGAATCAAACCTAATCGAAAACAAGCCAAGGGTTTAAGTGTAAAACTTGTGGGTGGATGTGGTCATTGGTAATGTCAAAAAGGAAAGGGATAACGCTCTACCTATAGAGGGTAAGGTAAAGCTAGTGCATGGTGCTAATGCACACACCCAAGTCCATGAACCTCACACAACTATCCTATGCAGTTTTTATGGGTTGACTGTTAAAACTTGCTCAGTGGTTACTGGGACAAGATGGTCGCTACACACAACAAGCTTTAAATATCTGAGGCTAATAATCTATACACACACTCACACACACTTCTTCTAAACTAAACCGTCTTGCTGGCAGAGCTCACACAGTAGGCAAATGACAGAAATGCTTGGCTAACAGAAATACAATCATTTTCGGTTGTCTAATGTTACCAGCTAAACATTACGTGCTATAGTGGTGAGCACATGTGCCTCTTTCACTGGAGATCTTAATTCGATTTCTAGCTCTAAGGCCTCGAACGAATCAAACTAAGAAAAAGGGTATGGTAACGCAGTGGTTAAACTGTTAACCTTTCACTAAGGTAGACTAGGGTTTGATTTTAGGTTAATATGCATGTCATAAACAAACAAATAAAAGCAGAGATAATGTTTAAAACTGATTACACTTGTCTCTTTTCAAATTATTACTCAGATTACAAATACAAACGTGGACTGGGTTTGACATACAGTTAATGCTTCCTATCACATACTAGACTGTAAGAAAGCCAAACAAGCAAAAGACGTAGGTAAAGCAGTGGTAAAATCGTTATGTGTAGAGAAATACCTAACAGTTTTATGAACTGGCAAAGGTATGTCGCATAAACAGTGCAGGATACAATCCAGCAACCATAATTTTTATCTTGTGGACAAGAGAAAACATATATATAGAGAGAGATATATAGAAAGCTTGTGTATGTGTGGGTAGCATTGGTTGTTTGACCAGAGAAAATACGGTGAGGTAGGGTGGGGAGAGGGAGAATTAGCACTTATATATGAATGGAAAATAGATTTTTTCAATCGTTTTGTTTTTCAAATGCAGTGGTAGATATTCGTTATTTTGTAAAACATTCTTACTTGCAGTAGTATAAGCCTCTATGGTTCCGCTAACACATAGATAGACTGTATTATTGCCATGGTCAAGCACTCACATTAAGATTATTTACAAAATCGTAAAATGAAAAATAAAAAATCTTGTTTTGGAAATATCGTTTTTCAACATACACAAAATAAATATATAAAAAATTTGTAAACAGCAAATTGGAAAATTCATGTTTCCATATAGAAAAAAATTAAAAACCTTAAACGGACATTTAAGAAAATATATGCAAATGGGAAATTGACAAATGTGTAAATATGAAAATGGAAAAATCCATGTTTCCATATCATGAAATTGAAAAACATCAAACTGTCATTAAAAAAAATGCAAAATGGAAAATTGACAAATTGCAATGTGTGAAATATGAAATTGAACAAATGGTTATCATTATTTTTTTTTTTAAGAACATGGTGCTCTATGATTGAGGTGTGAATCAAACCCTCTCTACTTATTTGGACCACTCGAGACTGAGTAGACTAGTTTTAGTTGTCATACCACTTTTAAAAGTTTGTGTTAAATCTAGGAATTGAACCCAAGAACTTGTAGGGGAGATCCAAGGTTATAATATGTTAAACAGATAGCCTTGAATGTAGGGTGTGGTAGCTATATAGAGATGAGACGTTTCGCTCGGGGCAGGGAGGCATGGAGATCTGCATCAAACTAGTCAAAAGACTGACGACTCAAACAACAACATGCAGAACTCACCAAAATAATGTTGTGTAACGGTAAATGTTAGTCAACGAACAGTAATGCATTACTAAAACCCATGACACGATACCTAAGAGCTTTTCTAAAATTATTTTAAAATGTCTTTAACCCTATATTAAACACCCAGTTCACAAAACTCATAACTGCAATGTTATGGTCAAACAAAACAAAATCTGTATTTCAAAACAAACAAGTGGTTTAGTCAATGTATACTGGAAAAACGTTTTATAAACACTCAAGTCCACAAAAATAATTAAATTAGTAACTGTCAGGTTGACCGAGTGGTTATGGTGTTTGACTTAAGTTCAAATTTTCTGTACAAGAAACCAAGGGTTCGAATCCCTTACCTGATATAACTATTGCCTCAACATGGCTTGACCACACTGTATTATTGTGTACTCGGTACACAAACCATAGATAGAATGTATTGTTTAAGGTCACTCTCTTTGCGAACATAGTCAGAGACTGTTGATGGTTAACAATTGCATTAATAGTGGGACATAGGGATAGCAATTAAGAAAAACAAACAATACCCATACACTATTTTTATTTATTTAATGTAAGTACTTGTACTATAGTTATATACAAACTACAACTCTCTTTTGTCTATTACTATCTAGTCCTTTTCGATCCACTTTCATATCAAGGGCAGATGACTTTGTAGTTCAGCCCCTTAAAACAACAACAACAACACTACCTCTTGCATAGTCTGTGATGTTGATGATTCTTGAGGCGTGGAAGATGGATACAACACAACTTTTACAACAGGGGTTAAACGTTGCTCAACAAACAATGCACTATTTTGAGTAGCAACATCTTTCTCTTGTACTAACTTTTTAACATTCTGATGATTTTTGTCAACACCATCAGTGTTTTGTCTGGAGCACTACATTGATGATCACTCACACTTAAAACCACACCATTTCTACTTTTCATTTTGCCTCGACATTTTGTTGACCTCTGTTTTGAGCATCGCCAGAATAGTATTCCTTTTACATTTTGTCGTCTATAGTTATAAGAGTAACCTGTATAGAGTACACGTTGTTTACCTCGGTTAGTTGTAGTAAGTTCCATAGTAGTAACTAACCTGTTAGTATGATTTGCACACTACAAAGGTTATCTCTGTTCTGGTAATATAATTATTTAGCGTTGGCTTTTATATTTAATATGTACAGTTTAAAGTGATAGAAAAGTGGTAGATACGTGGTAGCAAAGTGGTAGACAAGTGGTAGACAATTGGTAACATAGTGGTAGAAAAGTGGTAGCAAAGTGGTAGCAAAGTGGTAGAAAAGTGGTAGAAAAGTGGCAGAAAAGTAATAGAAAAGTGGTAGCCAAGTGGTAGAAAAGTGGTAGCAAACTAGAAAAGTGGTAGAAAAGTGGCAGAAAAGTAGTAGAAAAGTGGGAGCAAAGTGGTAGAAAAGTGGTAGCAAACTACAAAAGTGGTAGCAAAGTGGTAGCAAAGTGGTAGAAAATATTACATGAATTGTTAAGAAATAGTTTAAGCGGTTACATGGATTCATTACACTATAATTTTAGCATCACGAAGCTCATTTTCTATATCCAAAAGTTTTTCCTCATGTTTAGTATGACCAGCCTGTTTACAGGTATGCAAGTACTGAAGCCGCTGGATTAGCTTAGTGGGATTGTTCCAGTAAACAAATTTAACAAATGATTTTTTTTGGTGTAAACCATTATCATCATCATCATCACCATTATCATCATCATCATCATGGTTATCATCATCAATATAATTATCATCAATATAAACATCATCACTATTACTATCTAATCCTTTTTGTTCATCTTACAATGCAACAACCTTTGGCATAGTTTGTGTTGTCTTTGATAGTGTTAGAGGTTTCTTAGACGTTAACGACTGTCCTAACATGTCTTTTTCAGGAGATAATAAATGCTCTTTAACAAACAAAGCACTATCTTGAGCCACACTATTCTTTTCTTGGTCTTGCTTTTTTACCTTGGTTCGATTATTTTGTCCATTTAAATGAGTATTATTTTGAGATTTACAATGATGATCGATTGAAATAAGTATGTTGGAGCCTTTTGTTTTAATCACTCCTCAACACTTTTTAGATCGTTGTTTCGAACAGCACCAAATAACAGTTCCATTTTTATTAGTTCTTTTTACAATATATGCATATCCTTTATAGTAAGCACATGGCTTACCATAGCTAGTCGTTGATACTTCCATGTCAACTGTTAAGCATAAACTAATCTCTAGTAAAGTTAACTCGATAATAAAAATGATAGTTTGTAGTATGTGCAGTTTAGAGTAAGAGCAAAAGTGAGAGTCTAATGGTAGAAAAGTGTTAGCAAAGTGGTGGAAGAGTGGTAGCAGTTTATAGTAGTCATGATCTTTTTTTTACCAGAATGTGATTTGAGTAAATGTAATTTCTAAACCTTAGCAGTGAGTAGTCAGTTAGTCTTGGTTCAGACAAGCGTAAACAGTTCTCCAATGAATCAGAGATCAAGATTTTCATTATGAGACAGTTGTGTAACCAAGTAGGTATCGGTACTTGATAGCTTCACACATGAACAAAAATTCCAACATATCTGACATGAATTACATGATTTGAAAGTTGACAAATAATATCCAATCAACCATTGTAGTTACAATGTCAAACACAAAGACAAAATCAGCATGAACTTTTAAGTTACAGGAAAATTCTATGAAATAGACTATGCAGGAAATTTGGAAATACACATCAGAAGTTTGCAACACCATCCTTCTAGCCTATATAAATTATCGACATGGAAAGTGTGCACTGCCCCTAACATTAAACCAATTTATCAATAACACAAGTCAACAATCAAAACATTTTGTGTTGTGTTGAGTCTATCATTTAATGCATATATTCTGTCTACATTGAACAGTAACAAAAAAACGCCATTCATAATTAATTAAGTTTGCTTTAATTCTTTATGTAATGATAAATACATATCTAAAGTTTTGGCTGACTGTTCAGGGTGAATCGGCTTTGAACACATAAGAGAGGGAATATTTTAAGACTTAACCTCAGCTCACCTAACATAACCTAAATGTCTTCCTTTTTTTTTTTTTTTTGGACAAGATTTCAATAAGGGAAAGGGATGCTGCTAATTGATTTTAGGATCTTGGAATAAGATAGTCATTAGCCCTGTGTACTTGCGTGTGAGTTGAACTTTATAACCAGTGTTTTTGCGATGATTGTAGTAGTGTGTTTAGTAGTATTATGTGTATGTACCCCAGGACGGGAGGAAATGTAGTTATTGTTGGTGTTGTTCTAATTGGCGAAATACAGAGGTCATCTGACCCTAATTACCGGTACTTTTCCTGGAGGGAATGTAGAAATCACCCGGGACGATCCACAATCAGGATAGCCACTGTCATGCTTTACGAACTCCGAACTTGCTGCTGCTTCCCATCATGGTAACGCTCACAGCTACTACATTTGATTAACCCCGATCTATTGATGTCCGATTGACAAACGAAACATGATGAACGAAGATAAAGTCAGTCAAAATAATTCACCCCAAGCATTGATCTTCCCGCAATCATCATATATATTATTTCCCTCCTGCGGCGCTCACATGCGACCGATCTTGACAAATGAGTATTTAAATGAAAGAGAATAGGTTTTAGCAGTTGTGAATTGCACTCTAATTTCATAAATATCTATAATTTCTTTAAAAAATTACTTTAAAAAATGGACGAAGTGTGCGATTTGCAGATACTGTTGCTGTAGGAAAATATGCTCCATAATTGGTGTCCACTTTACATTTTGGCTGCTGTGACGCCTGTTTCATGTCATTTTAACATTCTGAGATCTTTCCTTTATCATTTTGCATGGATTTCAGGAACAGTAAATCAAAGGAATAAGTACTCAAATCGTATAATTTAATAAATATCGAATAACCAGTGAGTGTTACATCTAAGCTGTCAATCAATGAACTCAGCACACAAATGACATTAGCAGTGACGAATATCAATTTTCGTAAGAAGTGTGCGATTTGCAAATACTGATGCTCTAACATGCTGCAATTATGAGTAACAACCTTTCTCAAGTCTCTCATTATAAACCTATTGGGGAAAGTGTGGTTTATGAACATGCGAGATTTCTCGTACGGGTCCGCTAGTTTCGTATATTTCCCAGCTAAATGTGTACTTTGACATGAGTTTCTCCATGGATTGTACCATGTTCTCTCCGCTGAACATGCAATATATTACCGCGCTGACAACACGTTACTTTATGGCAAGTATCACGAGCAACGACAGTCCTTTGATCTCTTCAATTTATTGGCCTGGAGCGAAGCAAAACACTCTTGTTTTTTCCCTATGTCCAATGACCGTGACAACATCCCCAGCGGTGACATGATGTGTTCCCAATATGTGGACCAGGTTAACATCTCCTTTGGTTGTTCGTGATACGATACAAGCCATTATTTGTTTCCACAAATTGTCTTTACAGCATTACCCGGCAGGCATTGCAATCCCAATCAATGAAAGAAAGAAATGAAGAAAGAAAGAAAGAAAGAGAGTGTTTACCCTTTTATAGAGTATAACTTTTTTTTTACATTTCTGTGTTTCTTAAATGTTTATTCTTTTAATTAATAATGCTATTTTTGTTTCTCTAATTTTATTGTTTTTGTATTAATTTTTAATTTATGTTCTTATGGATTTAATTTTGATATTTTTATTTAATTATTTAATTAAGTAATTTCAAATTGATTTTTACAATTATTTTTTTATAGTTATGCTTATTGTTTAAATTTTTATATTTATTTTATTATTTCAATATTATTTATGTTCGACCCTGGTGAAATGTAAATATTATATGTCAGAAAACTGTATTATAATGAGGCTCATTATAGTACAAGTGCTCATTTATTAGAGTTTCTCCCACCAATCAGAGCTCAAGAAACAGCTGTGTGACCAATTAGGTAAGGATAGCATCGCACCTGCGCTGACTTCCACGGCCTCCTGTGGCTCTTGTCATAGTGGGGTATTCGAGGATGCCATGGCATTCTCTGCGTCCATTGCCCTCTGTTCATTACATAAAACTGGCGAAATCTCGACAGATATTTATGAATATTTATATTCCAACATAAAATAGTTACAATTATCGTCGGACATAAACAGTCGTATGTAGTCGTAGGCTCGTTGCTTAATGTACTATTTGATAATTTTTATTTCTAGATTTATTATTAATTTTTACACTTAAGTTGTTAATGTATTTAGTTTTAAATTGTTTAAATTTCTATCCAACACATTACGTTAAGTAGATACGTATATAATATTTAATTTTTAGAAAATACTAGCACTTCGACTTGAAAATTCTCCGAAATTTGGCTTAGAGATTCAACTATCAGCATCTTTGAAAGCATAAACTGTCCTTAAACAGATCACTATCCCACAAAGGATGAAGTTGTAACTTTGTTTATTGAAGTGTCGTGCTTTTGGATACACAATGTCCTTTGTTTCCTTCACCATCTAATTCTCTAATTCTGAAACCAACACTGGGATGCGCATAACTTACGAAAGTTCATTTATTGTTGAAATGACTCGCGCGTCACACTCGTCTTAATATCTGTTCATTTGTTACTCTATCTACTCATCTTCATCATTCCCCCTGGAACACCATGCTTCTATTCTCGTGTATTTAGCTGCTCCAACAGTCCAAGTTTCACTTCCATAGAGCGACACGCTCCAGACAAAGTCTTTCAAAAATGACTTCCTATCTAAATTCGATGTGAACAGATTCTTCTTCTGTAGAAATACTTTCCTTGCCTGAGCCAACCTACTTTTTATATACTTCTTGCCTCGTCGATCACTAGTTATTTTTCTTCATAAGTAGCAGTAGTCTCCTACTCACTTTTCACCTGCCAATTTGGCGTCCATACGGGTTTCGGATTTATTTTGGCTCCTTTTCATTATTTTTGTTTTACATTTATTGATTTTCATCATGAATTTTTCCTCTAGACGGAGTCCACACCGTTTAAAAACTAATTCAAATCATGTGGTGAATCGGCTAAGATTTTTTTAAATTTATTATATACTAGCAGGTACCCGCGGCTTCGCTCGCGTCATAGTCGTGTCATATTGTTATTCAATGAAATGCAGGTTTAACCCCGTTAAAACCCCTTTAGAAAACGAATATCCAAAAATCCCTCCTTAGTAGATGTTTTCGACACACAACAAACCTATCCCCAAACTATCATTCTTCTAACTTTAATAGTTGGTCGATGAGAGTGAATATCCAAAAATCCTTCCTTAGTGGACGTTTTTCTTCCAGAATTTCACCCTCCCCATGGGCCCCTTAAATTGGATTAATGAGAAGACCTATTTATTTAATTATTTATTCATTTATTTTTAAGCTGATTGTTTTCTGCTGAGTTTGAAACTTCTCTCCTATGTCGTTTAAGAGATACACGCTTCGTTAGGAATCTTTCAACCCCCACTTTTCATCCCTTTCACCACATAATATACACCACATCGAAAAAACATTAGACATGTGTCAGCTTATTTTTAATGATTAGTTTATATGCCAAGTATCACATCATCAAATGAAACCACTCGTGAGATATTGTTATTCAATGAAATGCACGTTTACACCCTTAACACCCCTTTAGAACCTGAATAACCAAAAACCTTTCCTTAGTGGACGTTTTCGACGTACAACGAACATATCCCCAAAATTTCATGTTTCTAACTTCAATAAATTTGGCTGGGCGATGATGAGAACGTGAGTCAGTCAGGACATTTTCTTTAATTTAATTTTTGAGAATTTCAACCCTCCCCATGAACCCCTTAAATTGGATATATGAAAAAAAACGGTCGAACACATATTTACTTATTTTTAAGCTGTTTTTCCCCCTGAATTTGATGAGTGAGTAAGTGAGTCAATCAGTTAGGACACTTTCTTTCCTGTTTTCCCCCCAGAATTTCACCCCACCCCATGAACCCCTTAAATTGGATTTATGAAAAAACGGTCGAACACCTATTTACTTATTTTTAAGCTTATTTTTTCCCGTTGCATTTCAAAATTCTCGCCTATGTCGTTTAAGAGATACACTCTCCGTTAAGAATCCTTCAACCCCCAATGTTCATCCCTTTCACCTCATAATATACACCATATCGATAAACCCTTAGACATATGTCTGCATATTTTTAATGATTAGTTTATATGCCGAATATAACATCCCCAAATGAAACAACTCGTGAGATATTGTTATTCAATGAAATGCAAGGTTAACACCTTTAACACCCCTTCAGAACATGAATATTCAAAAATCCATCCTTAGTGGACGTTTTCGACATACAACGAACATATCCCCAAAATTTCAAGTTTCTAACTGCTATAGGTTTGGCTGGGGGATAATGAGTGAATATCCAAAAATCCTTCCTTAGTGGACTTCTTTCCCAGAACTTCACCCCTCCCCATTGGCCCCTTAAATTGGATTTATGAAAAAACGATCGAACACCTACTTACTTATTTTTCAAGACGATTTTTCCTCCTGAGTTTTACACTTTTTGCCTCTGTCTTTTAAGAGATACTTGCTCCGTTAGGAATCCTTAACCCCCCACTTTTCTCCCCTTTCACCTCATAATATACACCACATCGAAAAACCCTCAGACATAAGACTTCTTATTCTTAATGATGAGTTTTTATGCCGAATTTCACATCCCCAAAGGAAACCAATCGGGAGATATTGTTATTCAATTAAATGCAGGTCTACCCCCTTAACACCCCTTTAGAACCTGAATACCCAAAAATCCTTCCTGAAGGGACGTTTTCGACATACAATGAAGATAACCCCAAAAATTTCATGTTTCTAACTTCAATAATTTTGGCTGGGCGATGATGAGTGAGTAAGTCAGGACATTTTCTTTCATTTATTTTTCAGAATTTCACCCCTCTTATGAACCCCTTAAATTGGATTTATGAAAAAACGGTCGAACACCTATTTACTTATTTTTAAGCTGTTCATCCCCCCTGAGCTTGATGAGTGAGTGTATTAATCAGTTAGAACACTTTCTTTCCTGTTTTGTTCCCCCATAATTTCACCCCTCTCCTATGACCCCTTAAATTGGATTTAAGAAAAAATGGTCGAAGACCTATTTAATTATATTTCAAGCTGTCTTTTCCGGTGAACTTCTCGCCTATGTCGTTTAAGAGATACGCGCTCCGTTAAGAATACTTCAACCCCCAATTTTCACCCCTTTCACCTCATAATATATACCACATCGATAAACCCTTAGACATATGTCTGCTTATTTTTAATGATCAGTTTATATGCCGAATATCACATCCCCAAAGAAACAACTCATGAGATATAGTTATTCAATGAAATGCACGTTTACCCCCCTTAACACCTCTTTAGAACCCGAATAAACAAAAATCCTTCCTTAGTTGACGTTTTCGACATACAATGAACATAACCCCAAAATTTCATGTTTCTAACTTCAATAAATTTTGCTGGGCGATGATGAGTGAGTGAGTAAGTCAGGACATTTTCTTTCATTTATTTTTCAGAATTTCATCCCTCTTATGAACCCCTTAAATTGGATTTATGAAAAAAAAAACGCTCGAACACCTATTAACTTATATTTAAGCTGGCTTTTCCCCCTGAGTTTGATGAGTGAGTGAGTTTGTCAGTCAGTTAGGACCCTTTATCTCCTTTTCTTTTCCAGAATTTCACCCCACCCCATTGCCCCTTATATTGAATTTGTGAAAAAACAGTCCAACACCGATATACTTATTTATTAAGCTGATTATTTTCCGCAGAGTTTCAAACTTCTCGCCTATGTCGTTTAAGACATACACGCTCCGTTAGGAATCCTTCAACTCTCACTTGTCACCCCTTTCACCTTATAATATACACCACATCGAAAAACCCTTAGACACATTTTTAATGATTTTAATGATTAGTTTATATGCTGAGAATCACATCCACAAATGAAACCACTATTGAGATATTGTTATTCAATGAAAATCAGGTTTGACCCCCCTTAAGACCCCTTTAGAACCTGAATATCCAAAAATCCTCCCTTAGTGTACGGTTTTGACATACAACGAACATATCCCCAAAATGTCATGTTTCTAACTTCAATAATGTTTTCTGGGCGATGATGAGTGAGTGAGCGAGTCAGGACATTTTCTTTCAATTATTTTTTCAGATTTGCACCCCTCCCCATGAGCCCCTTAAATTTGATTTAGGAGAAAAAACTGTTGAACACTTATTTACTTATTTTTAATCAGTTTTTCCCCTGAGTTTGAAAAGTGAGTGAGTGAGTCAATCAGTTAGGACACTTTCTTTCCTGTTATTTTTCCCCAGAATTTCACCCCTCGCCATGTGCCCCTTAAATCGGTCGAACACCAATTTACTCTTTTTTAAGCTGATTTTTTTCGCTGAATTTCAAACTCCTCGCCTATGTCATTTAAGACATACACGCTCCGTTAGGATTCCTTCAACCCCCACTTTTCACCCCTTTCACCTCATAATATACACCACTTCGAAAACCCCACAGACTCATGTTTTCTTATTTGTAATGATGAGTTTATATGCCGAGTATCACATCCCCCAATGAAACCAATCGGGAAATATTGTTATTCAATTAAATGCAGGTTTAACCCCCATAAGACCCCTTTAGAACCTGAATATCCGAAAATCCTCCCTTAGTGGATGGTTTTGACATACAATGAACATATCCCCCAAATGTCTTGTTTCTAACTTCAATAATTTTGGCTGGGAAATGATGAGTATGTGAGTCAGGACATTTTCTTTCAATTTTTTTTCAAAACTTCACCCCTCCCCATGAACCCCTTAAATTGGATTTATGAAAAAAAAAACTGTCGAATATCTATTTACTTTTTTGAAGCATTTTTCCCCTGAGTTTGATGAGTGAGTCAGTCAGTCAATCAGTTAGGGCATTCTCTTTTCTGTTTTTCCCCCCAGAATTTCACCCCTCCCCATGGGCCCCTTAAATGGGATTTATGAAAAAAACGGTCGAACATCTATTTACTTATTTTTTAAGCTTAATTTTTCTGCTGAGTTTCAAATTCCTCGCCTATGTCGTTTAAGGAATACACGCTCCGTTAGGAATCCTTCAATCCCAACTCTTCACCCCTTTCACCTCATAATATACACCACATCGAAAAACCCTCAGACACGTATCCTCTTATTTTTAATGATGAGTTTATATGCCGAGTATCAAATCCCCCAATGAAACCAATCCGGAGATATTGTTATTCAATGAAATGCAGGTGTATCCCCTTAACACCCCTTTAGAACCTGAATATCCAAAAATCCTTCCTTAGTGGGCGTTTTCGACTTCCAGCGAACATATCCCCAAAATTTCATGTTTCTAACTTTAATAGTTTTGGCTGGGCGATAATGAGTCAGTCAGTCAGTCAGGACACTTAGTTTTATATAATAGATAATAATTGCAAATGGGGGCAATTCCCCGGTGACAAATTGTACAAGGACTGTTTTTTAAGTAAGGGCCGTTTTTTTAAGCCCGTAGTTAGTGCGCTTGACGAAACAAGCGTGCGCGCTACCTCCCGGCATCCATTTCGAATAAGCAGGCGTCAGTTGCAGCTGTGTAGCTAACCTGTATGCTGAACTGTGCATCTTTACAATGTTCAAGATTATTGATTCGCCCACCGCGTGTGAGGTACGATCTGTGATACGTTTTTTGAGTGCAAGAAACATGTCGGCTGCAGACATTCATCGTCAGCTTTGTGAGGTGTACGGTGATAATGCAATGACGGGAGGTAAAGTGCGAAAATGGGCACGCGAGTTCAAAAGCTGCCGTGAAAATATTCATGACGATGAACGCTCAGGTCGACCATCTGTGATCACAGATTTCCACCTCTTTTCGCAGCTGAAACGTCATCTTGGTGGAAAGCGCTTCGCCGACGATGAAGGAGTGAAAACAGCGGTGAATTCTTTGTTATCAGAGCAGGCGGCAAACTTCTGTGCAAAGGGATTTCAGAAATTAGTTTTAAGGTATGACAAGTGCCTAAATAAACAAGGCAACTATGTAGAAAAAATAGAGGAAGTTATGTAAAACCTAAAAATAAATGTGGTTTCAAAATAAAATGTTCGGTTAATTTAAAAATAACGGCCCTTACTTAAGAAACAGCCCTCGTACAAATACAGAAAATTACCAACATTAACTTCAAACACAATATACACAATTCGCAATTTAAGAACTATAGTAATCACATCGTAGTATTTACACAACATTTCAATCTTCTCTTAAACACATCGATATGTTCGGGGAAAGGCTCTAAGACTGAGGCAGGTAATGACAGGGGGATGACATATCATAGGGAGCGCGTGGGTCGGGGTAAGGCCCTGTACTGTTTGTTCTGCCAACCAATGAAGAATTAATTTTAGCACTAAGGTTCCGTAGTTGGCACTCATGAACGCTCACATCAAACCGACTGGCGGAAGCTGGAATAGTCTGTTTTGATTGATTTTCCTCGTGGTGTTGTTGGTTGTTTAGATTTGTTCAGTATTTTCATTGTTTATTTGAATTGAATTGAGAGTCAATCATGCCACTGCAAGGGAGGAAAAATTGCCAAGCACCGGGATGTAAGAATTATAATGATAGTAAGAACAATACGGCGATTTTCATCTTCCTGGTGTTGACCATGTGAAAAACTAGTGGGCAATATGGACTACTCTCGAATAAAAATATATGGAGAATAAATGTGTGCATTTCATCTCTTGTTTGTTTTCTTACCCATTCTCCTTTGCATTGCAATAAAATTTGTGGTTTAGAGCTACGGGGAGGTGTGGGTGGTAGCGGGCATGCTAGGCAAAAAGTGAGGTTATGGCAATATAGTGTGTGCATTTGGACAGTTTTCTTTATATTCATCGAATATCCCAACAATTCTGTAGAGTATGAGAGCATTTTTAATTAGCCTAGAGGTGAAGTAAGCTCTAGAACGGCATAACTGTGTCTTTCGTGACAAAACCATTGCCATCATTGATATATATCAAAATGTATTCTTTTCTTATCTGGACGTATATTTCAGCACCTAGCGAAAGGCGCAGTTATGTTTGAGTTATATTCATCAATAATCAATAACTCGCCGCAGAACATACTGTTCATTTACGTGTAATAAAGACTACATTCATATGGCTTTTTACTTTTTATGTTGCCAGACTTGGCAGTACAATCCATAGCCTCAGGCGGTGTTCTCTCTCGGAAATTCTATAACCAAAAGTGACGAATCTCTTATACTTACATGATCCTTGGGTAATGAGTTTCATGAAAGAATATTTCCCATAATTTGTACGCTGTGGTCGGCCCTTTACATTATGTTGATGATCAGCCCTGCTCAGGTAGGTGGGATTTCCCAGACGTTTGCTTAGTTTTCCCCATGCTGGCCAATTAGTGTAAGTGTTAAACATTGCGTATAGTCTGGATATCTTCCTCCTATCTTTCAGTTTTTCTATCATTCGAGTTACACGCCTTCTAGCAGCCTTCCAGAGATTGTCATCAGCAAAGCTCTGTGTTGAAATTATTTCTACTGGAATCTTTACTCCTACTTTAAATTCTTCTCAAATTTCCTTCATTGCTTGTACAAAACAAAGTTTTATCTGAAGATTCCAAGTCTACACTCTGAACGTTAACTTTATTTAAGGTTTATTTTATAAATATCACAGTGTAAAGTATTTCTCTATCCACTATACTGGAATAATGCATTACAGTCTTTCTAGATGCACATATATTTCCCCAACTAGTGAACTCTGCTGTGTTTCTTAAGTTTGGTCAGTTACCAACTGTCAGGTTTAATAATAATTTATATCGGAGGTTCATTCATGCGGCGATAGAAATACCAAAACATTCAGAGGATTTTAATACAGACTACGGGTTTATGTTAAACAGTTCTGGCTGGCTTCCATGTGCTCCAAAGCTGCGAACTCTTGGACGAGGTCATCGCCATCAGATATTCCTTGAGCGTATACACTACAGGCTGAGCCAAATCATTGGCTAAAGAAGTATTTATGGGCCTTATAATACAGTAATTATGGATTAAGACCGACATGAAAAGGGGGGCCAGGCTATTTCTGAACTCGAGAAGCGAATGGATTCGAACCCAACCTTCAGCCATCCTTGAAATGGCTCTCCGTGGTTTCCTCATTTTCATCTCCAAGCAAATTCAGGAATAGGCCACAGCCGATTCCTTATAATTCCTTGCCCATGTTCATTCATTCATTTTATCTCTCATTTACTCTAGTGATACCTTTGACGTCAAGAAGAACATCCAGCCGTAAAAACCAATCTCAACCTCCAACCATCATTGAAACGGAAATATTCCGCTTTTCTCCTTCAGGTAGATTTCATGAGAATAATACAGGAGACGGCATAACAAAACAATGAGAAAGGATATCTCAGGTAATTCGGAAGAGGAGATTATCTTTCTATGGTCTCTTAACTCAGGCTGTTCCAAATCCACGTCTTTGAGTATGCGTACACGCGAGTACTCAGCAGTAATGCTCGGAGCACGGTAGGGGAGGGACTGGGGGCGATAGCCAATACGTCACTGTGCGAAGGTCATAACACAAGTCCCTGCGCTTTCTGCCAGTCTTGATGTATCCACCGTGCAGTGACGGCAGTCCCCACAGCAGAGCTGTATTGCATGTTGCAGGTTTACTAACGCAAGGCAGCGAGTACTCCATTGCCTGGTGGGTGAAAGAGTAGACGAAGTTCTCTTGATCACGGAGATAATAGCTGGCGATGGCAACGAGATCTGGTGGCCAGATGGAAAAGGAAGTCCTCTTGCACCAGGAAGAATTGAGGAGCTTCAGAGATTCGCTGCTAGATGACGCTAGGTGGGTCATGGAAGATATATATCTAGAACAGACTCACAATGACATAAGAGACATGACCACCAAAGAGAAACTAGGAGATCACTGTTGGTGTTTGAGAAAAAGGATGAAATGAACAAGCAAAGAGCATTAAAAAGAATACTCTATCTTACCGTGTATTCCAAGAATACACCAAAGGGCCCCTGGTGAGGTAGACAAGGATTTGCAAGAAGTAGGGATCACCCACGCAGACATTATGGAACGTGATCTTTTGAAGGAAAAGCTGGGAGCACACCACCAATTCCAAGAAAAATCGAAATTAAAAACCGGCAAGAAATGGTCTGATGAACGAAAGGAGTTTCACAGGCAGCGAATGCGTGAACACTGGGCTAAGATCAAGGCCCAAAGACGGAAGCAGTTGAATAATAATAATAATAATAATAATAATAATAATAATGCTATTTGATTTACGTCCCTCTTATATACTGTGGCTTTTAGAGACACCGGGGTGCCAGAATTTTGCCCCGAAGGGGATCTTTAATGTGCCAGTAAATCTGCTGACTCGGTTCCCTCGCATTTGCGCACCTTCTAATTTTAACTGACTGCCAGGATTCAATCATCCAACCTTGGAGACAGCAGGCGAGAACATTACCGCTGAGCCACGCAGTCAGCCGATTTCAATAGAAAGTTAACTATTGCAATGGGTACCATCCGAAAAATTCCGACATATATTCGTGTTTCACATCCCCCAGACCCCTAAACCACAGTCAGTTTCAAATTTTATACATAACTATCAACCCGCCCTGGCTTCGCCCGGGAACAGTTATGAATGCATTACGTGATAAGCGCTTTTTAATTTTTCGATGTCAATGAACTACGACCTGTATCTGTTTTACGTCTCGGCATGATGGGTTAAAATCACTGACTGGACTATTAATTATATCACCATGGAGATGCATGTGCAACGAATTCTTGTCAGACATAATTTAAGAATGGCAAGGTGCTTGAAATCCCCCTTCCGTATAATCTTAACTTGACTGTGTATTTTGTGGAATGAAAAGTTCACAGGTGAAATGAAGAAAAGCCGAAATGCACTTCCAAGGAAAACACAACCACTCTTCTCTGAAGTCTTGCCTCAACACGACTCAACAGTTTGCTGCCGGCTGTATCTGGGGTAATAGGCTCGCCCGCTAGCTAGGCTGAATCTGGGGGTGATAGGCTCGCCCCTAGCTAGCTGGTAAACTGTCGCCTCAGTAATTGAATGGAGATTGTTGGAAGAAATGAAAATGTAAAAACCCTTATAGTGGGCGATGTATTGAAGATAGATATATGCTCTCCCGGACTTTCTTGTAGAACTTTTCGTGCTGAAAAAATTCTTACACTCATAGTATATTGCTATTTTTAACGGTTTGCCCAGCGTAAGCTTAATAAGCGCACGGACGCCAGGTTTTTCTTTCGAAGTTTTCACTGAAATTTTTACTGCTTGGCTTCCTTTGATCATAAATAAATTATATTCTACAGAAACCTTCCTCAAGATATCCTTTACAGAATAGTGAAAGCCCCATTAAAATCCATCCAGTGGTTCTCGAGATTTGTTTACACTAAGTAGAGATTTACACCAATATCGGGTGAATCACCTGCCCCTTATAATATTGCTTTATGCAGCCTAACTAACGCGTATTGTCAGGAAGGTGATATTATTTTCTCTGCTTGCATCCCGTATGGTATTAATGCATTGCAAGCATATCCTGCTAACGATACTCAACCCTCGTATTAGTCTGTATTCATTGCGAGGGAAAATTAATAGGGTTCATTATCGCTTGCAGGATATGTTTGCAGTGCATTAGTACCACACGGGATGTAAACAGAAAAATAACGACCTTCCTGATAACAACGCTAGTTGGGCTGCATAAAACAATATTACTAGGGGCGGCTGATTTACCTGGTATAGGCTATAATACTGTATATCTATATACCACGTGTCTCATTTGCGCCGTAAAATCTACTTTTAGGTGACCAGCATGCACTAATGATGAACGGGAGGTCTAATAACTGAATTCCTAAGGGGTATATCGTATCGTATCTTGAGTTATTTCGTCCCCGCACCCCGGCAAGCGGGATGAGGGCGGGCCGTCGGCTAAACATGTAGCCCCTTGGCCGTAGGGTGAAAGAAATTATTGAGAGTGAGAAAAACGGGAGGAAAAAAAGAAGGGAGGTAAGTGAAATTAATTGGCGCAGAGGTCACCGAGATCCAGGAAGCCCCCTTCCAGGGAAAGACCCCTACCACACCCTGCCAGGGAGGAACCCCCCTAACTCGTCAGGGATATCCTTTAATGCAACTAGATTACGTCAGAATGCCAAAAGATAACCAGACGGCCGCTTGCTACATGTTCCTCAGTGCTCTCGTCTAATGCGCCCCATTGCGTTATGAAACCTCGAGGTTTGGTGGCATTACGGACAGATTCTGCGACATCCCTGATCTGAATAGAATTGACTGAAATCTAGATATCCGACCATCAAATATGCTAGGGATCTCAGAGGCAACAATTTTAAGCCGAATATCCAATGGAGAAATGAATGGAGCACCAACATCAACCTTGAAGCTTGGAGTTATTTAATTGGAAATGGCGCTGCACCTGCCAAGAAGAACGTGGACTACCCTCAATAGGATCCAGACTAACCACTGAGTCTGTGCTGAATCACTCTTCAAGTGGGGAAAAATTCCTTCTCCCCAATGTGACTGCGGTGCTCCTTCACAGTCAGTTCACCACATTGTTCATGAATGCCATATAAGAGCATATCAGGGTAATCGGTCTGACTTCCTGTTGGCAACACCTACAGCACTGCAATGGATAAGGAATTTAGATTTAAAATACATAAGCTTTCCTTGTCATGTGTCCCTGTAAATTTGTACGGTATATATCAATGTATATGTGTGTATATATTTATCTTGCTTGCTTTTTGATTGTATGTCATACAATAAATAAATACACCAGCCATTGTCGATATGTTTCCAGCAACAGTCGTATTGTTGTGCCACATGTGAGCCTATTGCGCTCTCAAATTCGAGGTTTCATAAAGCAATGGGGTGCATTAGCGCTGTAGAGCATGTAGCAAGCGGCTGCCCAGTTGGTATCCCATCGTAATCTGCCAACATGCAGTGTGACCCCTGTTATTTATTTATTTATTTATTTATTTATTTATTTATTTATTTATTTATTTATTTATTTATTTATTTATTTATTTATTTATTTATTTATTTATTTATTTATTTATTTATTTATTTATTTATTTATTTATTTATCGTTTGGCAATATAATCAATACAAGATTTCAGAGTACAAAAAAATCACTTTAAAATTTACTGTACTTTTTACTATTTACACTATTTACAGACTCAGGTCTAATGAGTCTATCCATTGGACCACGTCAGGTGTCGCCAACAGGAAGTCGATCCAGTCCCCTCCATATGCCCTCAGAGGACAGTCAGTTGTAATGCGTTGGATGGTTTGATTGGGAGCACCACAATCACACTGAGGAGACAAAATTTTCCCCCATTTGAACAAAGTTCCATTGCATACTCCGTGGTTTGTCCGAATCCTATTGAGAATTGCCCAAGCCCTCCTAGGCAGATCGGAACCTGGAGTGGATGTTCTTGTAGGGTCCAGGAAGGAGCTCGACTCAGGACAAGCTTTTAGTGTCCATTCACTAATCCACTGCATGCTGGAATCAAAATTGTTTCTTACAAGCGTCTGGGCATGACAAATGGGTGGCTTCCTGGATTTGAGCCTGTTCATTTGAAGACAGGGGATGTCTTCATGAATAGGTAGTGTAGGGTGATCCATAATCTTGTAGTACTCCAGTAGCAAGGCAACTTCTCTACGAAGGTGGGGTGGAAGAATATTGCTGAGGGCTGGAAGCCAATATGCTGGTGTTGTTCTTACACAACCAGTGATTAGTCTCATTGTGTCGTTCAACTGGGTGTCAACGAGTTTGACATGTGGGCAATTGAGCCAAACTGGGGCGCAGTATTCAGCCACAGAGAAGGCTAGACCTAAGGCAGAGCAACTTGTAGTAGTGGCAGAGGCTCTCCAAGATGTTCCACATAGCTTTAGCAATATATTGTTGCGGCTTCTATTTTTAGCTGCTGTGTTCTGGAGGTGTTGCTTGTAAGAGAGTGTTCGGTCCAGTATTACTCCTAAGTACTTTTGGAACTTGTTATATTTCAAAATCTTCCCCTCAAATTTTACATTGAGTTGGGTATTAGCCTATATGTTGCTCAGGTGGAAATATCTTACAAGTTTAGCCAAATCATCTTCAAGTACATTTTCCAAATCTTCCATATTTTGATGTCTAGTGCCAATGCTATGTCATCAGCATAACAAAACGTTTTTGAGTTTGTGACCCCCGTGGAAACCAGTTATTAGGCATCCCATACAGCAGTATTGTTTGCGGAACACTTATAAGTAGGTACGTTTAATATTGTGTGGAAACAATAACTACTCGGTGAATATCATTCAGTGCTGGTTTGGACTAAACGGCTGATAGTCCAAAACTTCACACTTGAATTCTTTGAAAAAATCTATCGTAACGTTGGTACAGTGTGGTCGTGAATGATTTTCACCTTTTTCGAGAATTGAAGGTATGGTTGGGCGGCAACGTCTCGCCAAAAAGGAAACATTTCAGGAGACTCTCCAGACGTACCCTCCTCAGTGGTGGCAGAATATTTTGTCGAGGACATTGGAAAGCTGGTGTAACGGTAAGACAAATGTTTCAATCCTTTTGGCGATTGTGTTCAGAGATTAGAATAAATCATGCGAACATCCCAGTTTGGTATGACAATCTGTTATTTTTATACAGTCCATCGGAACTTAAGAAAAAACAGCCCTCCTGAGAAGTGCAACGTTATGTTTAAAGTAGACCTACTTCGTTTAGGTTCTTTGAATTTGGATTTTCAAATACAGTAGAATGTTTTATATTTGTTGCAATTTTAAGTCCATGTATAATAATAATAATAATAATAATAATAATATTAATTTTTATTTATTTTATTTAGTCAATTTACCCTCTAGGTTGGTGGCTCCCACGGACTCAGCGAGGGAACTCACCACTACCGCCTCTATGGGCAGTGTCCTGGAGCTTGGAACATCTGGTCGGGAGGGATACAACTGGGGAGATGTGATCAGCACTTCGCCCAGGCGGCCTCACCTGCAAAGCGAACAGGGGCCTCATGAGGGATTGGAAGGGATGGAAGATTGGGATGGATAGGCTAGGAAGAGGGAAGGAGGTGGCCGTGGCCTTACAGTAGGTACTGTCCCCGTTTACCTGGATAGTAGGCTGTCAGATATCCGCCCCCTCAATCGGATTGCCAATTATCAATCGCACCGGCACAGTTACATCAATGAAAATGGCACTGACAGATACTATCGAGATAAGAGCACAGAAGTTCACAGGAAATCATTGTGGAACACACCAAAATAGACGGGGGTTCATACTTACCGTTACTCACCTCTTAATTATCTCGGGGTTTGAGTTGACAACAGGATCACTAAAAGTCTGTTCACACAATAACCTCCACCATGACATTTAAAAATGAACCAAGACGAAGACGAGAACTTTGAACTGTACAAAAGCTTTATTTCTAATAAAGGGTATGATTTTACTAACACAACAAAAACAACGTGGCTATTAGTAGCCCAAGTCAATCTGACCACGTCCTCCAGTAGGACTTGCAAAAATTATCATACAACATGATATAAAACATTTTAGCTCCCAAGAGCTTCAAATAACGTAATATTCATAACACTATTGGATTGGAGAAGGACGTCAGGGTGTGACATATATAGAGCATTTGGTTTCCTTTTAATAAACATGAGAATGGTATTTATAGTCGCAAGGCCAGAGTGTGTACGACCTCACTCTCTGAGAACCAGATGTTGGCACAGCTGCGGGCTACCCTCCAGCCTGTTGCATACTGGTCAAATGCACTCCCTTCTCACGTGCTAAGTTACGTAAGAGTACAGCTTGCTCTCTCAAACTTTTAAATGTCTATAAGACAACTCACATTATATTTACGCAAATCTTTCAAGTACTTTGCTCACATCCTATTGGATCATTATGTTAATTTCTTAAACTTGTTAACTTCAATCCAAATATTTAATTAGCTCTTAAATGTTTATAACAAAATCACATAACTTATTTATAACAATTATAAATTGTTTATAATATTTGTCAAAGACAATAAAAATATTATAAGCACGCCTTTAACATCACTCTCGTTCCATATTATTTTCAAAAATATTTACAACAATTATTTACAATATTAACATTTAAATTGTTTAAATTATTAATTTAATAAATACATTAACCACATGTTCATTCGGTTGATAATTTTATAATCCTGTTTAATATAATCGACCAATGAAGGTTAGTTATACATGTTAATGTCACAATCTGGTTTAATAAAGGTTTTAATAATGATTTGTGACGGCAACCTTCATTCAAAATCTTATCTCAAATTCTTTCAAAACTCGTGTTAATTATAACAGTAACTCACTTGATTAATTTTCAACGAACTATGACAATCTTACTCCAGCGGAAAATCCTTCGCTAACAAGTTAATGCACAATCTGCATTAAAAATATGCCCAAAATCATCATATATTAATCTATATGGCATTAAAAACTTCCACATAACTTACAAAACTTCCACAAATAATTCTTTAACATTTATTCCTGTGGGAACTTCCTTCATATTCAAGGGCATTATACCTCAGCGACTTTCAACACGCGCTGCACTAGCGATTATACATTCATAGTTCCACTTAAAAATTCTAATAATCATTAATTGTTTCAAAACTGTTTCTTTAACCTTCGTGGATTTCATTCATGAACCGAAATGAAGTCAAAACTTGCCAATCACAAACAAATTTAATAGTGAATACGCTTATATACGCCTGTCTGGTCTATCAAAATTTAAGATTAACATCTTAAAAGAATTGTAGTATGAAAATACTATCATCAAAATAAAGTGCGACTAAAATGCAAAGTAGTCGAATAGAATCCAATTAGACTGGGGAATGCAAACATCGTTATATAAATCTCTAATTGAGAAAAACTCCTAACAAAAGTTCTTGACTTTAATGCATTCAAAAATTCATTATTAAAGTTACTCTTTCACAAAAGTGTCTATAATGCAATGTTCATTCATAACTGACGATAAATGTCTGTGTTGCAATCAATACAAATAACGACTAGTATTTCCAAGATTGTCGACAACGTAAGAGATTTTAACGCTCTAAAATCATTTAAATGTTCTTCCTTCTTGATGATGACAGAAAATTGGTCAAAGTAATTAAACTGGGGTTGAATTACTTTAATAAAGTGACACGCTGTCTGAATTTAAATCTGCCATAAAAATCATTAACTTACAGTCAAATCGTGACTACAAAAAATATTAATTACTGAAAAATCTAACTATCAGTCTCAACTGATTCAAAATCGTTAACTATGCCCATGACATCACAATGTCTTAATAAAACGTCGAAAAAAGGCATAACTCATCAAGGTGTACTGAGAATAAGAATCTCAACAAGAAAATAGGGTAAAAAACATGAGGATAAAAATATGGGAAAAATAGTTGCTCAAACATCATTAGTAAACTCAAATACAATAAACGTTCACGACTACCTTATCTGCCGATTGACGTTCCAGAGGAAAATTCCCCAAAGAAGACTGCTGATGGATCCATTTCACCACGTTAAAGCTGAGCTCCATCCTCGAAATAGGACATAGCACCCTCGGAGAATCGAACTGCTTCCTTCTCCGGAAATCGCTCTGCTCCTTGAAGACGAATAGACATCCTTCCGGCAATAATCTTCTTTGTGAGTCGGGACATCCCTGACCTCTCTTGAAAAATTCCCTGAAGTTCCAGTAGACAATCGTCATGAAGTTTTGTAGAAATTTCCGAAGAAATTATTCATATTCAGAGTATGAAATTGTTTCTATGGCTGTTCGATGGTATTCAGCCTTTAATTACGAAACATGGGTGTAGATGGTATTCACCGCATGTTCGCTTGTGTGGAATAGCAATTAGCGAAGTTCCATGTCGCTATCTTACTCCGTTGAAATATGTCCCAATTGCAATAAGCCCTTTTAGCCTTCCATCTGCTCTTCGGTTGTAGTATTAGAAGAACAAACTGCCGTATTCAATTGCTCCATTATACTGTATCGTTCTGTAACCAAGCAATCTGAAGTCTTTCTATTCCACTCGCAGCGTCAGCCGTTGCGTTGATTCTGGCTAAACAAAAGTGCTTCTCTTGTGGCGAGATAATCACTTTTGCCAGTCGTATAAAACTGCTAATATCTTTTAAACTAATCGGTCGAAATTGTTCAGCTTTTCTCTATAACTGCATGTAACACTGCACAATACAATTAGCTTATCGGAGACCGCTAACTGTTCGAAGCTAAACTTGTAGAAGCTTTCTAAGGTCCGTTTCAACTTCACCTAGTTTGACTTGGATCTCGTTAATATAGTGGCCTCGCCACGCGTTATAAAGACGATTCTTTTCACTGCTGTTCACTTCGACGTCTCACTATAATGAATGTATAAGAAAAGAACTTTCACAATAGACTTCGATGATCTGAGAATGAGATCTCAGAATGATCAGAGAACGAAAGAGACTCCTCTCTTCTGCGCAAGCCCTTTTATTAACTTCACGAGGGGCGTTTCCATCCCTTCCAAAGCGTGGTACTGCGTCATCGCTAAAACTTCCAACTTCGTTAATACATGACGGATTTTCAAAATTCAAAAACTGAAAATAAATTTCACCAAAATTCCAAATCAATGCTTTTACTGCAAATGGATTTCCACAATTCGGCATTCCAAAAGTAATAAAAATACCATAGTTACAGCAATCTCCGTCTTCCTTTAAACTATCGTTCATTGGTTCATGCCTCTCCTCCAATAGCATAGTTTCTTCCTCAGCAGAATTCCTCGTTTCCTGCGACTGCGTCGTACATCTTGGAACATTCTCGACTAAAAGCTGACGTCACTGAGAATCTCAGCTCAAGTAGCCTGCTGGCCTAACATTTACGTCATCCGTGCTTACGTCATGACTACCCACGTCATAACTATGACAGCCATAACTTTCCTTATAATTTCAAATATAGCCACCGTGGTCTCTATATAATTCAATTACGGGGGCAGTACCATCCCGGCATTTGCCCGAAGACGAAGTGGGAAACCACGGAATACCACTTCGAGGATGGCTGAGGTGGGAATCGAACCCCCTCTACTCATTTGGGCCACCCGAGGCTGAGTAGACCCCGTTCCAGTCCTCATACCACTTTTCAAATTTCGTGGCAGAGCCGGGAATTGAACCCAGGACCTCCGGGGCGGCAGCTAACCATGCTGACCGCTACGCTACGGAGGCGACAATAATAATAATAATAATAATAATTATTATTATTATTATTATATTATTATTATTAATATTATTATTATTTCGTGGCAAAGTATGAGAATTTGGCAAAAAATAACAAATACTTCAAAACTTGGCTTATTAACCAACAAATGCATTGCTGGCAACTTTAAAACCTATCTAGCTCACTCTTTGTGCAAACCACAATTCAGCCATCAGTGACATGGAACATTAAATTTTATTACTCTGTATAATATCGTTCAGTAAATCAATACGCGTTGAGCCATCATAAAAGGAAATAATTTCACTTTTGCATCCAGTAATTATCGTTTGGAAATTGGGACAGCAAAATATTAATATTCTTTACCTAATATAATAGGATAGCATTGCGTTCTGTTTCTAATATTCCCCCCAGGGGCTCACAACTTGTGGGACGTGGGTTGGCGACCACGGGACCCAAGCTGAGTCCGGCATTGCTTCCACTTACTTGTGCCGGGCTGCTCTCTGTAATCTTTCTTCTGGACCTCCCTCGGTCAACTCTTGTTCTCTTCCGACCCCAACGGTATTAGGGTATCCGAGACCTAGGGAGTCTTTCACTTTTCCTCCTTAATTGGCCTTTGTCTCATCTTTCCTGATCCCTCATTCTCCGAGAGGCCTGACGTCTTTTTTTTTTTCTTTTCATTGCATCTCCTACCTTCTGCTCAAGGCCCTCAAGGAGGCAGGGTGTATGAAGCCCTACCACTTCTGGTGCACCCTGGATATTGCTACACCCTCAAGGGCTCACGTCTGGTGAGTTCGGGCGTTGGCGACCCCGAGGTTTTCCTGAGCTGGGTCTGGTTTATCTCCTTCTTCCATTGCCTTTGGGGCAGTCCCTCTCCTCTTTCCTCTCTGTCTTTCTTGGCTCTCCTTTCTTCCAAATCCCTCAACTCTCATTCTTAGAGGGTTGAGGGCATTCCCCTTCCTCCTGTCTTTTATTTACATTCTTCTCCTCTCTGTTTCCCATTCCCTCTTCTAGTTAGTAAGAGAGTAGTTAGTTTTTGTTGTAAGTTTCATTTGACCATCTTCCATTTTCACTATCACCCAAACCATAAGGGGCCGATAACCTAGATGCTACGCCCCTTAAAGCAACAATTTTCATCATCATCATCATCATATGTTTCTAATATTAAATGAAATGGAGAAGCCAATGCAACCAACTTACAAGAAAAATAAGAAAAAAATAAAGACCTCCGCTGGGATGAACTAGTTACCAATATTACAGCCAGGGTTCAAGTACGAGGGGTGGTCAGAAACTAAGGTTGCAAGACCGATATTCCTGGAGTTTCGTCTGTTATAGGGAAATCAGTGGTGTGGGGTAATTCGAATACATACGGTTGGTAATTGTGCAAAGCTTCAGCCTCGCCCAGCTACAGCGCTAGTTGTAGGTTAACTACTAATTGCGCCCCAGGGGCTCACATCTAGTGAGACGTGAGTTGGCGACCAAGGGACACCAGCTAAGTTCGGCATTGCTTCCACTTATTGTGCCGGGCTTCTATCCGTCTTCTTTCTTGTCCGCCTCTCTTGGTCAACTCTTGTTCTCTTCCGACCCCGAGGCCTAGGGAGTCTCTTCCTTTCCCACCTTCATTGGCCCTTCTCCCATCTCTCCTGATCCCTCATTCTTCTAGGGATCAGCCTTCTTTTTCTTTTCATTATATGTCCTTTTCTCTTTAAGATTCCCGCCCTGTTTTTCTGAATTGGCTTCCCGTGTCTCTAAATTACATTTTATGAGTATTTTGAATCTCAACCACATTTTGTAAGTATTATCGATCAAACTCCATTTTGTAAGCATTTTCGATCAAACTCCATTTTGTAAGTATTTTCAATCTCAATTGCATTTGGTAAGTACAGTATTTTGAATCACGGGCTTCCACGTATTGTGAGTATTTTGAATCTACCATACATTTTGTAGGCATTTTCAATTTCAATTGCATTTTGTAAGTGTTTTGAATTCCCATTGCACTTTGTGAGTATTTTGAATCTGAACCGGCCATTTTCAAACTAACTTGCATTGTGCATTTTCAATTTTAATTGCATTTTGTAAATATTTAGAACCTCAATTGCATTTTGTAAGTATTTTGAATTTCAATTGCATTTTGTGAATATTTCGAATCTACATTGCATTTTGTAATTAGCTTGAACCTAAACTACATTTTGTGCGTATTTTTACCCTACTTTCGATTATTGCAAAAAATTAAATTAGACTTATGAGATCAACACAGGGCGAAAAAAGTGTGTCTGTCTGTGTGTGTGTGTGTGTGTGTGTGTACTCTGAATGTCTGACCCCCCCCCCCCCCCTATCAAATCTGAAAACTGTGAACGCGAATTGAACGAAATTTGGTCAAAAGGTAGCAATAGCAAAGGACACCTCAGTGTTATGTTTTATATCGCCGCCATCTTGACGGAAACGTAATGGCAGCCACACAAATGTTCAAAGCTTAAATCAAATTACGACTAACCTAATCATCCGATCTCTACCAAATTTTGCAACAACATACCTTTATGGAGGGAGCATCCTTTGACTAATCTAATAGGTCATTAGCCTAATATTTTGCGGATGGCGGCCATCTTTGTGTGAACATCGATTCCTCCTATCAATTCGAACACGGTGAAACCGAATGGAACGAAATTTGATACAGAGGTAGCACTAGCAAAGGGCACCTCAGTGTCATGTTTTATATCACCGCCATCTTGACGGAAACGTAATCGTGGCCACCCAAATGTTAAAAGCTAAAATGTAATTACGACCAACCTAATAATCTAGCCACTACCAAATTTTTCAACAACATATCTTTATGTGGGAAGCATATTCTGACCAAACTGCAAGATCATCAGCCCAATAGTTTGCATATGGTGGCCAAGTATGTGTGCAAATCGATTCCGCCTATCAATTCAAACACAGTGAAACCTAATTGAACAAAATTTGGTACAGAGGTAGCACTAGCAAAGGGCACCTCAGTGTCATGTTTTATATTGCCGCCATCTTGACGGAAACGGAATGACGGCCACTTAAATGTTAAAAGCTTAAATCAAATTACGACCATCCTAATAATTTGATCTCTACCAGATTTTGCAACAACATGCCTTTTTGTGGAAAGCATCTTATGACTGTCTACAGGGTCATCAGCCCAAAAGTTTGCAAATAGCGGCCATGTATGTGTGCAAATCCATTCCCCATATCAATTCAAACACGGTGAAACCGAATTAAATGAAATGTTTTACAGAGGTAGCACTAGCAAGGTGAATGGATGTAATAACAAGAACTTCTATTGTCAACTGTATGTATAGGTTAAGTTTTTCTTTTCTTTCTTCATTTATTCTATTGTATATAACCGCCCTCTGAATGAAGAGAGATGCATAAAGAGGCTTTGTAGCCTCAGTGGCCTGTATAAGAGAAACAATATAAAAACCGTAAGGGGAAACTGTAGTCAATTTTGGTTAAAAGAATTATATTTCTAATTTATTGGTAGATTTGAGCCTTCCTTTACTAGTAGATAGCATTGTTTTAGTTCAAACACATCTCTAAGTGGTTTAAATCTGCATTAAAATGTCCATTGCACTTTCTGCTACACCCATCTCTTATGTTTACTACAATGTTTTCCAATATTTATCAAATAAAAATGCTTGATGGGAATATTCTTATGTTGGTAGCACATTCCTGTTCTACGCTTTTCATATGTTTTCGCCATGCTGGTTGTGTTTGGTACAGCATATGCTTAGCACATGGTCAAAACATTCGTTTATAATGGTTCGCTCACAGAGATACGTAAGGGAGGGCCCGGAAGGTAGAACATTTCATCAGAGGACAGTGTGGAAGGAGTAAATAATGCTGTAAATACTCCAATGAATGTGAAGGAAACGCAAATAATTTTAGGTTAGGTGACAATATTTCTCCAACAACTGATGGTAGTAATGAACGTCATTCGCATACAAAAGGCTGAAAAGGAATTGGAATTGTTGAAGAAAAATTCTAGACAGCATGTCAGGCAGTTAGAAGGACTAGGGAAGATGTAGATGTAGAAAATGATGCTGATGTGTACCTTTTTCTCAGGATCTGTTAAAGGCAGTGCCTTGAGAATTTCACAGCATATTGTAGTAATACCAAGCCATATTAGGACAAGTCATCAAGGCACTAGATTGTACTAGAAGGTATTTGTGAACCTAGAGACATGTAAAAAAGTAATATCTTTTACAACATAATGAAATTATTCATAATATATAAGCTATAACATTTTTCATTATACGAAAATATCGATATGTATCAGAAGGTCTTATATGCATTCCATAAAAATTTCATGTGTTTATTGTAAATAGTTCCGGAGAAAAATTGGCAACAGCCTACCATATTTAACACTTTCGACATACGGACTACAGTCTCCTCTAAATGGTTGATAGTCCTGTCTGTAAATGGTTTTTGATATAAACCATCTTTACGTTAAAAGCAAAATATTGGTATGCTAAACACGTAGAATATTTTTAGGTATACAACAATTGAAAAATTCAGTGAATTCGAAAAACATTCTTTGCCCCGTGAAATCTACTCGGCCTTCCGGCGCGCCAAGAGTGATTTCTTTTTGAAATGATTTATGAGGATGAGGAATTCTCTAACGCACCCTGTTCACGTTGAATCCGATCCCCCTGCATAGAGAGACTGAATACTAGCCATTACATTAAGGAACTCCAAAATGCCCAAGTTAAATTCAAACTTTTTATTTATTTATGTAATTCTTTATATATTTATTGAATAAATTATTTTTATTTATTTATATATTTAATAAATTATGTATTTATTTATTAAATTATTTACTTATTTATTTATTAGTTAGTTAGTAATTATTGTCGACATAAAGGATGAAACAGTGAAGTAATCTACCACTCTATTGGATGACTGATTAATTGTATGACTGATTTATTTATTTACTTATTTATTTATATATTTGTTGTATAAATTATTTATTTATTTAACAAATTATGTATGTGTTTATTTGTTTACTTAATAAATTATTTATGTATTTATTTGTTTATTAAATAAATTATTTATTTATTTATGTATTTAATAAATTATTTATTTAATGTATAAATGATTTACTTATTTCTTTATTTATTTATTTATTTATTGGTTAGTTAGTTATTGTAGACTTAAGGGGTCGAACAGCAAGGTAATGTGCCATTCTATTGGTTGACTGTTTAATTGTACGACTGACTTAATTATTCATTTATTTATTTGCCCATATATTATCAAAAATCTCTGTATTCCACCAACAGAGTATATATACCAGAACAGTAAGGAAGAGAACCACGTTGTATTCTGCTGTGAGGTTGAGAAGGGCACATTAATCCTTGCTGTAGGTCAGGTCAAGGGAGTTACAATGTTTGAGAAGTTGGTCCTAGTCCTTGGGAGCGCCACGGCAAGTGTAGTGGAGTGGAGGGGAAAGATCAAGATAAACCACGCGTGCTTCTTCCCTCGCAACACAACTTAGACTTGAACAACCTAGCCTACAGTATAATCTCACACTGGCTGTTTCCTAGGTCAAGGACCTTAAAACTTTTCAACCCTCACTTAGCATACAAATGTTCACATTAATAACGGGATACGAACGAGAAAATGGCAGGAAATATTGAGTGTGATAAGAGGTAAATGGGGTGAATTTGCTAGTTTGTATTTCGTTTAAACAGTGGGAAGTTTTTGTCGATAACGAACAACTCCAACAAGAGAAATGACTGCTATTGAAGTTTGACATGCAACACTTCAGTTCATTTTAGGTAGAGATGATTATGATGATGATAATTGTTGTTTTAAGGGGCCTAACATCTAGGTTATCGGCCCCTAATTGTTTGGGTGATAGTGAAGGATAGGTGAGAATGAAAACTATAACTATAACTATACTAACTAGAAAAAGAAATGGTAAACAAATAAAGGATAAGGCAAATAAAGGACAGGAAGAAAAGAAATGCCCACTACCCTCGAAGAATGAGGATTGAGGGACTTGGTAGAAAGGAGAGCCATGAAAGGCAGATAGGATTGGGAAATAGGAGAGGGCCCGCCCCAAAGTCAGTGGAAAAAGGCGGCAAAACGGACTCAGTTCAGGAATCCCCAGGGATCGCCAGCTCCCGAATTCACCAGCCGTGAGCCCCAGAGGGTGTAGCAAAATCCAGTGGACCACACACACCCTGTCTCCTTGAGGGCCTTGTGCAGAAGGCAGGAGATAACCTGAAAAGAAAATCAAGGCCGACCTCTCGAAGAATGATGGTATCAGAAAAGATGAGGCAAGGGCCAATTAAGGTGGGAAAGGAAGCGACTCCCTAGGCCTCGGATACCCTAATACCGTCGGGGTCAGAAGAGATCAAGAGTTGGCCAAGGAGGTCGACAGAAAAGAAGACGGAGAGGAGCCCGGCATAAGTAGGTGGTAGCAATGCCAGACTCAGCTGGGGCCCCGTGGTCGCCAACCCACGTCCCACTAGATGTGAGCCCCTGGAGGGGAGGGTGATAAGAGGTAAATGGGGAGAATTTGCTAGTTTGTATTTCGTTTAATCACTGGGAGGGTTTGTGTCGATAACGAACAACTCCGACAAGAGAATGACTGCTATTGAAGTCTTGACATGCAACACTCTGGTTCATTTTAGGTATAAGGTGCGTTCAAAAAGTAACGAGCCGGAGGCTGGAATGCGCAAACCGGTGACTACATCGGCTAATCGTGGCGTGTGTAACGAGGTGTGGTTCCGCCCAGTGCGCGGTAGGTCACAGCCCGTCGCTAGAGGGCACGCACGTCACGTGCCGATACAAAGTGAGCAGCAGCATGCATCAATTGTCCAACACTGCCAGTCGCATTGCAAACAGTGACATGGAGGCGTCAACCGAAGAGCAAAGAGGTGCTGTTCGGTTTCTGACAGCGGAAGGAGTAGGGGGAACGGATATTCATCGCCGAATGTCACAAGTGTACGGCAAACACTGCATGTCCCTTGCAAGAGTCCAGGCGTGGCACAAGCGCTTCAGAGAATGACAGGTGTCGTTAGCCGATAATGCCCGGTCTGGGGCACTCCCCTGCATTACCGATGACAACGTCCAGCTGGTTGATGCACTCATTACCCAGGACCGCCGAGTGACAGTGAACGCCATAGCTGCCGTGGTCGCTCCACGACAATGCACGACCTCATACGGCCAACACTGTCGCGGCACTCCTGCAGAAATTCAAATGAGAGGTCCTCGGCCATCCTCCATACAGTCCAGACCTCTCTCCCTGTGATTACGCCATGTTTGGTCCCCTGAGAAGGGCTCAGCGGGGCCAACGATTCACCTCGGACGCCGACGTCCAGCTGTACGTGCGGAACTGGCTCACATCGCAGCCCAGGGAATTTTATGAGACAGCCATTCACCGCCTCGTGTCACAGTGGGGCAAGTGCCTCAACAGCCAGGGCCAATACTTCTAACATACAGGTATTGGTTTCTGTAATTATGCCTCCGGTTCGTTACTTTTTGAACGCACCTTATATATTACACGAGAAAGCTAAATATTGCAATGGGTACAATGTTGCGACTTCGGGAATATTTCAATATTCAGAGTGAGTTTTTGGTCTGAGTTTCATTATCATTCGTGATGCGTCGTTGATGGTAAAGCAAGGCAATTAAGGAACTCCAAAATGTCCTGTATTGCCCAAGCTAAATTCTAACTTTTTATTTATTTTTAAAGAATTTATATCTTTAATTATTTATTTATTTATCTGTTTATTTATTTATTTATATATTAATTAATTAAATAATTTATTCTTCGTTCGATTTCCTTTTTTCTGCTCCCAGAAATTCTTCATTCTTCACGGTGGATTGCCTTCCTTTCTTCCAACAAGATGTTCTTGGCTCTTCTCCTTTGCTTTTCCTGGAACCCCTTGAATGCATAAATCATAACTCGAAACACCTCTCTATTCCAGATCTCATTTGGACTGACCCCAACTTCCTCCATATCCTTTCTTATTTCATCTACCCATTCTGTATTCGCTTTTATCTTGGTGATGTAATTAATGAATTTCTTCGTTAGTCGACTATCGCTCATTCTCGTAAGGTGTCCATAGATCTTCAATCTTCTCTTCCGTATGGTATCTGTAATTTTATCTGCTTGTCCGTAAAGATCTTTGTTTCGCCTCTTCTGCCATGTACCATCGTTTCTATTTTCGGGTCCTAAGATCTTCCTCAAGATTTTTCCTTCTTTCTTCTCCAGTTCCTCTAATTCACCTTTCTTGTTCAGTATCAATCATTCTGAACTATACAATCCCTCAGGTTTGACAACCGTGGTATATTGTCTTATCATCGCTTTGTAAGATATTGTTCTTTTATTTACTTATTTATTTATTCATTTCCATATTTATTTATTCATTTAACAATTTTTTTAATACATTGTTTACTTATTCATTAATTAGTTAGTTAATTATTGTTGACTTAAGGGGTGGAACAGCGGGGTAATCTGCCATTCAATTGGTTGATTGTTTAATTGTATGACTGATTTATTTATGTATTTACTTATCTATTTATTTATCTATATATACAAAAATAAAGTGCTGTTCGTTAGTCTCGGTAAAACTCGAGAACGGCTGGACCGATTTGGCTAATTTTGGTCTTGAATTATTTGTGGAAGTCCAGAGAAGGTTTAAAAGGTGAATACATATGAAAGTTGCAGCGCACGAGTAGATTCAACAAATGAGTGACGGCCCGCGAATCGCTTAAACAAAGCCCCGTATGCGTTCATATACCATTCATCCGATTGCTATGAAACTTTGGTTGTATTGTTGTGCACACTCCAGGAAAGGTTTCTGACTTAGTAAATACTTTTTACAACAGGTAGCGCACGAGTAGATTCAACAAATGAGCGACGACGGCCGAAGCGTTTCAAAAAGTCCTGTATGCGTCCACATACTATTCGTCCGATAGCGATGAAACTTGGGGTATAGGTTGTGTACACTACAGGCAAGGTTTCTGGCTTAGTAAATCCATGTTATAATAGGTAGCGCACGAGTAAATTCAACAAATAAGCGACGACGAGCGAAGCGTTTCAACTAAGTACCGTATGCGTTCATATACTATTCGTCTGATAGTGATGAAACTTGGGTGAGATGTTGTGTAGACTTCATGGAAGGTTTCTGGCTTAGTAAATCCATGTTATAATAGGTAGCGCACGAGTAGATTCAACAAATGAGCGACGACGAGCGAAGCGTTTCAACAAAGTCCCGTATGCCTTCATATACTATTCGTCTGATAGTGATGAAACTTGGGTGAGATGTTGTGTACACTTCAGGGAAGGTGTCTGGCTTAGTAAATCCACTTAACAATAGGTAGCGCACGATTATATTCAACAAATGAACGACGACGGGCGAAGCGTTTCAAGAAAGTCCTGTATGCGTTCACATACCATTCGTCCGATAGCGATGAAACTTGGGTGAGAGGTTGTGTACACTACAGGCAAGGTTTCTGTCTTTGTAAATCCATGTCATGATAGGTAGCGCACGAGTAAATTCAACAAATGAGCGACGATGCGCGAAGCGTTTCAACAAAGTCCCGTTTGCGTTCATATACTATTCGTCTGATAGCGATGAAACTTGGGTGAGATGTTGTGTACACTTCAGGGAAGGTTTCTGGGTTAGTAAATTCACTTTACAATAGGTATCGCACAAGTATATTAAACAAACGAGCGACGACGCATGAAGTGTTTCAACATAGTCCCGTATACGTCCATATACCATTCGTCTGATAGCGACTAAACTTGGGTGAGTTGTTGTGTACACTCCAGGGAAAGTTTCAGGCTTAGGTTATCCATTTTACAATAGGTAGCGCTCAAGTAGATAAACATATGAGCGTAGGTGCGCGAAGCGTTTCAACAAAGTCCGGTATGCGTTCATATACCATTTGTCCGAAAGCGATGAAACTTGGGTGAGATGTTGTGTACACTTCAGGGAAGGTTTTTGGCTTAGTATATCCACTTTACAATAGGTATCGCACAAGTAGATTCAACAAATGTGTAACGGCATGCGTATCGTTTAAAAAAAATCCGTATGCGTTCATATACCATTCATGCGATTGCAATGAAATTTGGAGAAATGTCGATTCCACTCCCGCAAAGATTTCTGATTTAGTAAATCCATTTTACAATTGATAGCGCACGATTCGATTCAATTATTGGGCGACAGCGCGTGAATCGTTTTAACCAAGTCCCGTATGCGTTCATATAACATTCATCCTATTATCATAAAACTTTGGGGAGTTGAGCACAGTCCTGCGAAGGTGTATGAATTAGTAAATCCGTTTTTCAATGGGTGGCGCACAAGTAGATTCAACAATTGATTGTCGTCGCGCGAATCGTTTAAGCAAAAACCCGTATGCGTTCATAAGCCATCCGATTTCATGAGTTGTTGTGTACACACCAGGGAAGGTTTTCACTTAGTAAATCCATTTTACAATAGGTAGCGTACGAGTATATTCAACAAATGGGTGACGGCACTCGAATCTTTTCAGCAAAGTCCCGTATGCGTTCATATACCATTCATTTCATTGCGATGAAAATTTGGTGAGTTGTTGAGCACGTTCCCATGATTTTTTTGAGATAGTAAATCAATTTTATAATGGTTTAGAGGTGGTTTACGGAAAAAGAAGAAAATGTTGCGAATCCAAGAGCACTTCAACTTTCAAAGTCACAACGCCAACATTTTCTTTGATTGGCAATGCAACGCATGCCGGGTACAGCTAGTTTATTTATAAATTTCTATATTTATTTAATGATTTAATAAATTATTTATTTAATTATTTGTTTAAAATATTATTTATTTATTTGTTTATTTAATAAATTATTCGTGTATTCATGCATAAATTTATTTATTTACTTATGTATTATATATTTATTTATTAATTTAATAAATTATTTATTTATTAAATTATGTATAAAATATATATTTAGTAATTTGTTATTGATTTTTTATTTGTTTATTTATTTATTTTATATTTATTTATTTATTTTATATTTATTTATTTATTTATTTATTTGCCCATATATTATCTAAATTCTCTGCATTCCGCCCACAGAGTACAGTATATATTTCTTGTGCGCTGACAAGCGAGTCGTAAACATTGTAGCAGCAAAAACATTGGATGTGACATTGTGCAGTGCATAGCAAGAAGGGTTGGCCACTAGCTAAATCACCGGTGCTCTCCGCCCACAGAGAGAGGGGGACCATCGATTATTCAAGGTGGGTCCTAACGGCTTCAGCCTCCCACCTCAAGCGTATTACTGTACTGACCTAACGCCATGCAAGGAATATTGGCTGAGTTATATACTAAGTGGGATTGCTGTGAAGTCCAAATAATATCTACTTTCGAATAAAATGGCCTACCGTTATAATTCTTGCACGGGGGGAATGTTATTTCGTGTGTTCAAAGTGACCCCCATTAGCAACCGAACATCGTTGATGCCGATGAACTGCTGACCGAATTACGGCTGTCTGTCTTGGCGGTGTGATAGCCGCACAGGACGCCTGGATGGTTTCTCGTAGCTCGTTCAGTTTAGCTGCCTTCTGTTGATAAACTTCATTTTTCAAGGTTCCCCATTGGTAGAAGTCAAGAGTTGTTTCTTTTTTTGTCGTGTGGTTTCCTGAGGGGCCGAGTACAGGTCTTTCAAGTCGACGCTCGTGTGCGACCTGCACGTCGGGATGAGAGATGGAATGGATGAAGATGAATGCAACTGGGCAAGGATGTGGAAGGAAGCGGCCGTGGCCTATCAGAAGGTACCGTCCCAAACTTTGCCTGGTGTTGAAAATGGGAAACCACGGAAAAAGATTTCAAGGATGGCCGACGGTGGGGCTCAAACCCACCCGTCTACCGAGTCAGCAGAGAGTTTTGCCCCATGACCTAACGCTGCGTTTTAGAAAGCGTAGCCACTGCAACGGTAAGTCATGGGGTGAAAGGTCTGGAGATCATGGTGGGTACTCAACAACTCCTCTCCGATCTATCCATTGCCCAGCTAGATTTTCATCCAAGTAGGCTCTGACATCTCTGTGGTAGTGAGGCGGAGCGCCATCTTGTTGTAGGAAAAATATTTCGTTTCCAAACACCGCTCGGATGGCAGGTAAAATTGATGTTTGCAGCACATGTAGATACACCTCACTAGTCACGGTACTGTCCCCGTTATCAGGATAGTAGGCTGTCAGATATCCGCCCCCTCAATCGGATTGCCAATAATCAAACGCACCGGCACAGCTACATCAATGAAAATGGCACTGACAGATACTATCGAGATTAGAGCACAATAGTTAACAAGAAATTATTGTGGAACACACCAAAATATACGGGGGTTCATACTTACCTTTACTTACCTCTTAAATTTATCTCGGGGACTGGGTTGTCAACTGGATCACTTAAAGTAAGCCCTCACAATAACCTCCACCATGATATTTAAAATGAACCATGACGAAGACGAGAAACTTTAAACTGCACAATAATTTATTTCACATAAAGAATGAATTTAACAAAAATAAACAACAAAATCCACGTGGCAATCAGAAGCCATTGTCCACATAACCATGTCCTCCTGTAGGACTTGTATACTCTACATACAATGTTTCAGCTTTCTCAAGTTCAAAATAACGTAATTATAATAATGCACTTGGAATGGAAACGGGATTTGGGACGAGACACATATATCAATTGGTTTGCGTGTTTATACACATCACATTTTATTTATAGCCACAAGGCTATTATGTAAACGTCCTTGGCCTCTATCATACAGTTGTCCGGGCCAGCTGCAATGCACCTGCATCGTCAAAGTGGACTCACCCCTCCGTTCAACCCTAGCATATGCGAGTTATATCAGAGCTTAGCTCTCCTTCAAAACACGTTAAATGTCCACATCTCTACTGAAATATTATCACGCAAATCTTTTAAATGCTCCATTCAAACACCAGTGGAATACTCCAATAATCCTAAATCATGTTTAATTGTTCAATCCACTTGCTTAATTAGCGTTGTTTAGAGTATAAAAACAAAACTCTAAATGTTATTAACAAAAGTTCATTAATTATTTATAACAATAATAAATTGTTTATAACAATGTCAAACGACAATTGAAAATTTTATACACGCCTCTATTAATCACTTTCATTTCAAATTGTTTAACAAAGATATTTACATAATTATTTACAATATTAAATATTGTTTATATTATTTATATAAGAAATACATTAAACCACACGTTTATCCGGTTGATAATTACTCAAATCGTGGTGATATAATCGACCAATGAAGGTTAGTTATATTTAAATGTCAAATTCAGGTTTAATAAGGTTTAATAATTATTATTAATATTTGTGACGGTAACCTCCATTCAAAATCTTCATCTCAAATTATTTAACACTCTTGTTAACTTTAACAGTATTTTCACATGAATAACTTTCAAAGAACCAAGACAATACATTCAGCGGAAAAATACTTCGCTCAAAACGCACAAAATTGCTCAACAATAGGCCCAGAATTCATCATATATCTTCATATATATATGGCATCAAAATCTTCCAAATTACATACAAAAACCTCCACTCATAAATTCAACAACTTCATTTATTACTGTGGGAACCTCCTTCATTATTCAAGGGCATTACTCATCAGCGACTTTTACAGGTCCACTGAACTAACGATTATACATCCATTGTTCCTCTTCAAAAATTCTTATATTCATCAATTGTATTAATGTCTGTTATTATTTAACCTTCGTGGGTTTCATTCATGAATCGATATGAAGTAAAATTTTGCCAATCACAAATAAATTTAATAGCAAATACGATTAGACACTCCTCCCTGGTCTATCAAAATTGAGATTAATATCTTCAATGTAACGCAGTATAAAAATACTATCTTCAATCAAAGTTCATCTAAACTGCATAAATAGTCGAATAGAATACAATTAGACTGTGGAATGCAAACATTATTGATCCAATCTATAATTGAGAAAAATTCCTATCAAATGTTCATTACTATAGTGTATTCAATAAATCGTAATCAAAGTTCATATTTCATAAAATTGTCTATAATGCAATGATAAATGTCTATGTTGCAATCATGTTCATAAGACGACTAGTATTTCAAAGATCGTCGATAACGTAAAAGATTTTAACGCTCTAAAATCATTTAATCATTCTTCTTTCTTGAGGATGACAGAAAATTGGTCAAAGTAATTTACTGAATAGAATTACTTTAATAAAATGACACGCTGTCTGAATTCAAATCTGCCATAGCAAATCGTTAACTTTACAGTCAAATCGTGACTACAAAAATATGCAAATTACTGAAATAATCTAAATTATCAGTCTCAACTGATCCAAAATTATTTAAGTATGCCAATGACATAACAATGTCTCAACAAATCGTAGAAAACGGCATAAATCATCGAAGTGTACTGAGTACAGAAATGTTAATCAAGAAAATGGGGCAAAAATAAATGGGACAGAAAATATGGGAAAATGGTTGCTCAGATATCGCTACATGACTCAAATAATACAAGAAACGTTCACGACTACCTTATCTGTTGATTGAAGTTCTAGAGGAAAGTTTTCAAAGAAAACTGCTGTTGGTTCCATTTCACCAGCGTGAAGATGTGCTCCGACCTCGAACCTGGAATCAGCGTCCTCGGAGAATCGAACTGCTTCCTCCTCCGGAAATTGCACTGCTCCATGTATACGAAAGACTTCCCTCTGGCAAAACTCTTCTTTATGAGCCGGGTCCACCCTGGCCTCTCTTGAAAGTTCCCTGAAGTTCCAGTCGTAATTCGCCATGAAGTTTATTGCAGTTATTTCCGCAGAAATATTCATAATCGTGGAGTATGATGATATTTCCACTGTCATTTGATATAATTCAGCGATGGATTCACGATGCATGAGTGTAGTTGGATGTTCACTACATGCTCGCTTTTGTAGAATGACGATTAACGAAGTTCCATGCTGTTACTTCACTCCATCGATATATGTCCCAATTGCATTAAAGCCTTAGCCTTCCATCTTCACTTCTGTTATAATCATTGAAAGCACTGCCAGACTATAATGTTCCATAGTAGAATGTATCGTTGTATTACCAAA
The DNA here is from genome assembly GCA_946902985.2 of Meconema thalassinum. Taxonomy (NCBI): domain Eukaryota; kingdom Metazoa; phylum Arthropoda; class Insecta; order Orthoptera; family Tettigoniidae; genus Meconema; species Meconema thalassinum. The sequence continues at coordinate 101,655,502 of OX336397.1, read as the reverse complement.
CGTATTCTCCAATATCACGGTTGCGATGCACGTGTCAGCCGTAGTGTATAATGTGGTATTTTAAAAGTGCTTCTCAAGTGGCGAGAAAATCACTTTTGTCTGCAGTCTTAAAATGCCAATATCTTTCAAAGTATAACTGTGAAATTGTTCAAATCTTCTACACACCTCAATGTTGTACTGCCCAATTGAATTATAATAAAGGCAGAAGTTAACTCTTTATATCTTATCTCGTAGAAACGTTAATGTGAGCGTTTTAACTTCACCTAGTTTCAAACAGCGTAAAATGGAACTGCTCCGTGTTCGTTCGATGCGCCGGGCTTTAACCACACGCTAAAGACAACTTGCTTCACTTATTCACTCGAAAATGACTATATAACATCTGAAATATATATGCGGTATCAGCGGTATGAGAGATATGAGAGAATATGAGAGCTCCTCTATCCTGTGCACGACCTTTTATCAACTTCTTAGGGGGCGTATCCATCCCTTCCATAACCTGTTGCTCCGTCATTGCTAGAAGTTTTAACTTTGGCTATACTTGACGGATTTTCAAATTTCAAAAACTCAAAATTAATTTCTTCAAAATTCCAAATCAATGCCATAACTGAAAATAGATTTCCACAAATCTGCATGCCAAAAGCAATCAAATATCGTAGTTTCAGCAATCTCCGTTTTCCTTCCAAACTATCGTTCATTGGTTCGAGTCTCTCCTCCAATAGCGTAACTCCTTCCTTAGCACAATACCTTGTTTCCTGCGACTGCGTCGTAAATCTCAGATCTTTCTCGAACAAAATCATGACGTCACCAATAATCTCAGCTCCACCAGCCTACTTGCATGAATTCTACGTCATCCATGCCTACGTCATGAATATACACGTCACAACTATGACAGCCATAACTTTATTCATATATGCCAATACAGCCATCGTGGTCTCAATATAATTCAATTTACGGGGGCAGTACCTTCAAAGAAGAATGGGCCAATAAAACCGCGCGATGACAGACCACATCACACATTCACACTCTATAAATTAACATGTTTGTCCTCGTGAACGTGAGGATATTCAGGATCCCAGTACACTCAGTTATGGTGGTTTACAGTACCATTCAGTTTGAACTGCGCCTCGTCAAACCAGATCCATCCCTACAAACTGTTCATCCTCGCGAAACATGCCTCCAAACCACTCGCAGTACTCCATCCTTCGATCCGGGTCGTCCTCGTTCATAGGGTGCCGGAATCTTGGAATGTACATTTTACACTTTGCAGCCTTCAGGACTCGTCGTTCACTTAATCAGCTTACCCCGCTTTCACGTTTACCCTGATTCACAGATTTTTGAGGCTACCTGGTATAATGTTGCAATACAGCAAAGCTGGAGGCTGGACTTGTTGATGTTTTTGGTCGGCCCAAACAGAACCGTGGGCTTCAAATTCATCCCGAATTCGACGAATTGTTGTACAGTACTTAACAAAAGTTTAAGACCACAAGCCTATTTTATGTAATTATTTCCTGATCTTATAATTCTATTGGAATCCTTTTCATGATTCATTTTTAATAATGAAGTCTTTGAGGCGTCTGTGAACATTCGGATAAGTCTTTCAGTTTACTAGTTATGGAATTTTATTTACAGTATAGATTTTGACAAATTTCCATGTCTTTAAATATGGAATAATTAGTGTACCTTAAACAGGCTCGTGTATTTTAGTATCGATTTTTTTCTTGTATTGTGTGAGGTTTAGGATCATAACGACATTAAAAAAAATCCCAAAAATGTCCTTATAGTTTTATATTTTTTCCTTTATTTTTTATAAAACCGAAATAAACGAGTAACTTGTAGGGTTTACTACGCGTTTAGACGTGCAAAGCGAGAAAGCTGTTTGAGTAACCACCACGTCACTAACACTGGATGATAGTTCATCTTTTCCTCAACAGATGACATACACTTAGACCGGCAGATGGGGTAATTTATGTGAATGTGAAGCCTTAATCTCGAGGCAGTTGCTAAGAGCTAGAGGTTACTGTTACATGAACTGTGAAAATAGGGGGATACGTTGTGTCAGAAGGACTGAAATGGCAAATAATTGATATGGGAAAATGCGGAAAGTCGCATAGAATAATCCGTGATGATTTGGGGATGCATGTCCGCTGCAGGAACTGGGATTTTAAGATGTCTTCACAAGATGGATTCACATCGTTACACTGAAACTACGCAAGAAAACATGCTGCCATCCTCCCGCAAGCTTTACAATGGGTATTTAGTTTACCACCAGGATAGCGCTCCTAGCAATAAATCTGCTGCAACAATGGAGTGGTTTTACATGAGCAATATTGCATTGTAGGATTGGTCCCCTAGAAGTCCGGATTTGAATCTGATCGAAAACTTGTGGAACATCATAGGCCAGAGCGTAGCTGCTCGCAAACCCAAAAATGTCCACGAATTGCGTGAGAAGATTTTGGAATTGTGGAATGATATTACGACCCGGGAATGTCAAAGAATAATCAAGAGCATGTGGAAACGTGTAAATATGTGCTTGAAACATAAAGGACTTCCTATTGACTACTAAGACACAATCAGTGTGTGATAATAGTGAAATTTGATTTGGATTAACATGACTTCAAAATGCTCTTTTCTTTGTTTCCCCCTATTTTAAATTGTTTATTTTTGTTAAGTACGCAGAAAACTTCAAGATTTATAATAAATGGGCATAAGAATTACCTTGTACCATAATATGTACAATATATGTGCTTGAGCATATGGAAAGGAGTAAAAAATCGATTTTGTGTGCAACGTGATTCCGAAATTTTTAGCTCCTTTACATCGTTTCGGAAAAAGTTTATAAATGAGCTCTTAACTTTAATAATTTTCCAAAAACAGCACAGTATTATGTAGAAGGGTGAAACATAATGTAACGAAAGTGTTCTGAATAAAACAAAATATATCAACAACAGGGTGGTCTTAAACTTTTGTTAAGTACTGTACGTGTTAGTGGCTGAGTTCCGTGCACATTACGCCATTGCCGTTGTGCCTCCATCATGTTTTCGTACTTCCAGTACCACTTCAATAAGGCATTGCGTTGCTCAAACGACAATTTTACATCATTCATTGCTGCACTGTCATCTGCGGGAAAACGCACCAAGGTTGTCGCTCAACTATGTGACCATAATTCATCTCTCGAGAAAACAATGGACTCCGCTACCGCGTAAAAATTGAAACGGTATGTCATTTTGTTCCAAAGATATTAACTGTCAAAGAGTGTCTACATTTTTCTGAACCCCTCTGTATTGTTGTTGTTGTTTGAGTCTTCAGTCTTTCGACTGGTTTGATGCAGACCTCAACGCCTCCCTGTCCTGAGCTAGTCGGTTCATCTCTACATAGCTACCACACCCTACATCCGAGGCAATCTGTTTAACATATTCTAACCTTGGTCTACCCCTACAGTTCTTGTCCTCAACCCTTCCTTCCATCACTAACCTTGCTATTACTGGGTGTCTTAGTATGTGTCCTACCAACCTATCTCTTCTCTTCATTAGCAGTCGCCAGAAACATCTCTCCTCTCCCACTCGCCTCAATACCTCTTCGTTTGTCACCCCATCTACCCATGTGATCTTCATCATTCTCCTATAACACCACATTTCAAACGCCTCAATTCTCCTCTTTTCTGCTGCACCAATAGTCCATGTTTCACTTCCATAGAGCGCCACGCTCTAGACAAAGGCTTTCAAAAATGACTTCCTAATACCTAAATCTATATTCGATGTCAAGAGATTCCTTTTCTGTATAAATGCTTTCCTTGCATGAGCCAATCTACTCTTTATATCCTCTTTGCTTCGTGCATCACTGGTTATTTTGCTTCCTAAGTAATATAGCCTAAGTCTCCTACTTCCTTTAAGTTTTCACCTGCCAATTTGATGTCCATAGAGGTTTCTGATTTCTTTTGGCTGCATTCCAATAATTTTGTATTACATTTATTAATTTTCATCATGAATTCTTTCCTCAAGACGGAGTCCATACCATTCAAATACTCTTTCAAATCCTCAGGCGTGTCGGCCAAGATGACTATGTCATCGGCAAATCTCAGAGTTGAAATTATTTCTCCTTGATTCTTCACTCCCACTTTAAATGTTTCTCCAATTTCCTCTGTATTAGGATGTCTCATAAGTAATGCCGTTTATCTAAGTTTGGTAATTTATAAGATAGAATTGGTTTTCGGTGGTTCACCAATGCTATTTAAAGGAGGTTTCGGGAGGTCATGGAGTAACTATTTGTTTGGACATGGCTTCCTATCTTATACCATTTATCTATGGAGGCTACATGCCATTGTTTACTTATTCCGTCTTTCAGTAAAAACCTTGACAAAGGGACCAACAGTTGTTTCGAAATGTCGGTACATAAAATGTCCATTCAACCTAATAGCCCCAAAGCTACGGTATATAATGGATATAATTATACGTCATACGTTATTATTATTATCATTATAGCTTGCAACGGTGGGTGAGTGGTTATCGTGACGGACTACCAACCCCAAGCTTGCAGGTTCGCTTCTGGTTATGGTACAGTAAGTGATTTTTGAAAGGCAACAAAAATCTCGGCACGCATGTCAAACGTTGTTGGCATGTTAAAGAACCCATTTGAATTCAGTAGGCCGTATTCATAGTGGAAAAATTATTCACGGAATTTTCCGCCAACACAAAAGTTCCTCCTTTCTCTCCTAGAAAGCGCTATAGAGTCAAGGAGTTTAGATATCTAACCTCCTTGACTTTCATAGCGCTCCAAGGAACGGCAAAATTCGACGTACAAGCTGACCTCTGGGCGTCAAATAAGAAAGCTTGCACCCGGCACCAGAGGTCATACGATATTATTATTTTCTTCCTCTTTCATCGAATGAGCCGACTATGGATTACGTAGCCCCCCATGGCTCACATCTAGTGGGACGTGGGTTGGCGACCACGGGATCCCAGCTGAGTCCGGCATTGTTTCCACTTACTTGTGCCGGGCTCCTCTCGGTCTTCTTTCCTGTCGACCTCTCTTGGTCAACTCTTGTTCTCTTCCGACCCCGACGGTATTAGGGTATCCGAGGCCTTTCTGGCCTTAATTGGCCCTTGTCTCATCTTTTCTGATACCCTCCTTCAGCGAAGGGTCAGCCTTCTTTTCTTTTCATGTTATTTCCTACCTTCTGCTCAAGGTCCTGTACCCGTTCGTCCTGGGGATGCGATGACCCATCTGCTATTACATCGCATTCCTGGATTTCCAGGACAGAGCGGAGTTAAATGAACCTCTAGTCAAATAAGGAATGTGTCGGAAATTCAGTTGAAATATCTCAAAAGCAGAGGGTAACACAAGATAAAGTATCTCTAGGGTCGTTACGGGTTTAAATTTAATTTAAAAAAATACAAATATCAATGGGCGCCATCAACTGAATCCCTAGCAAACCACATCCTTCCCTGGTTAAGACTTAATTAAGACAAGGAAAGAAAAAGGAAAATCACATCATCATCAGATCACAACTAAGATAAAAACAAATGTATTCAACTTTGATAGTCAGACAGACATATTAAACACTCATCCTACCTAAGAGCATGGTCGAATGCCAACGTTAAATTGTCATTGTCCAGAAAATCGAACCATCTCCATTCTACTCAAAGTGTATTTAATCCACATAAAATAGGAAAAATTTCTAAAGTTCTCTTGGGATCTCAGGATCACCGTAGCACTATGTCTTTGCGTCACTGACATTCGTGATAACTGAGTCCTAATATCTCTTTAAATTAACATCATGAATGTGGATGTAAAAAAATATTATTAATCTGTCTAAACACACATATTATAATCACATATTTTAAATATCACATAATTTATGGCTTGCATGGCATTACTCAAATGCTGAATATGTTAGTAAAATGCTCCTAAACATCGAATAACTAATTTACACTATTTACACTGTCATTAATCATTGCTTATTTGTGAATCACAGAAAATCCACTATTCATTGGTTATAATTATCATCATCATCAAAATTAATTGTTTAATTCATCAACACAAGTTGCAATTCTTCAAATCATTTCTCAAATAAATTTATTTAAATTCATTTAAATTTATTAATCATCAGCTTCTTTAGTTAATTAACACCTTCTAATTCAGTTATTCATAATCTATTCAATTCATCTATTAATTTATTTAAATCAGCTTATTTATTCAATCTTTAATTCATCCATTTATTTAATTCATTGATTTATTCCAAAATTTAATTTATCAACTTATTTAAATTTTATTCTTCTGGTTATTTAGATTTTTATTATTTCATCTAGTCATTCTGATTTTTATTTCATTAGGTCAGATCATTAATATGCTTAAATTTCAGATTATTATTTCATTAATTATTATTATCAGAAAATCTTGTATTATCAACATTATTTATTTGTTTAATTTCCTAACAAATTGTTTAATATGGTTTATAGAACGTTGTCTTACAGTTTTATCACTTCCAAGTTATATCTCGTATTTAATTAGCATGCCAAAAAAATATTATTGCCTTCACAAATTCACGTTGGATCTCACTATCCACAACTACATTATATATTTTCACTTTATCAAATATCACATTTGAATACCACAATTATTCCACAAACTCCATAAATATTCAGCGCACAGCATGAATCTCAAAATTATGCTAGACTGGGTTCGACAACCTCATGTCTGCTTCAAAATACATTAGCAATATTGCAACTCCCACTTGGCAACTTCCACAAAATGCCTATCACAAACTTCACTTAATCACGTTGCATGATCTACAAAAATACATAACTGGCTTCAAATTATCAACGCACACAATCTCCAATAACTGTAATTAATCTGATCACATCTAGACAACTTCTTAAACAATTAGGAATAATATTACCTTAGTAATCGTAATCAAATTCAAGATCTGCTTTCAAATAGCATAAATTCTCTCAAAATTCTCATAATTCACTTCACAGAAAAACACCAATGTGCTATAATCTCTCACATCGAAATATGCAATACTGATCTGCCTTAAAATAAATCTGACCATTAATGATTCATCTGATAAGATTCAATTACTTTAAATCCTTCTCAAAGGTATCAAACTCAATCATAAAAATTATCAAAAGCATCAGCTGTATCAGCTGTTAAATTGAAAGTACTCTCAAAAGAGTATAGCCACAAAATATTGTATTGGCAAACAAGATTTACAAAATGTAACCCTGCTGACATTTATTTTTAATTTATTTAGCAAAATTCGACTGATATGTGACTAGTAGTTTCTTGTTTGATCCTCTTACAATCTCAAGTACACTCGGATGATAAAAATGAGTCCCTCAATGGCAAGTAAGATGAGTAACCACCACACGATCGTATAAATACGAAAGGCCTTGCCCCGTCGTATAACATGATAATGCCCTGAACGATGGGTAAAGATGTGTAACCACCATACAATCGTATAAATACGAAATACCCCATCTCGTTGACTAATGAGTGAATGTACCAGATTGGAACCAACAAGTCTCTAGTTGTCATATAAAAGCGATATTCATTCACTTGAGTGAATAACATCCTAATATCTCCAAACAATCCAATGGAAAAAATCCCTACTGATGAATAATACACACTCGCTAGTATGCAATGAACTGACGAAGAAATTTAAATAATCCAATTGCAGATCACGAGTTCGAAATACTCGCCACAAAAAAATTAACTGCCCAAGAAAACTATCCTTACTGGAAAATGTCTAAAAGACCAAACATCTGCTTAATAAAGCCAACCAATGGTGAGAATTTCGTATAATGGTGCCTGCCATATCATATGGTAACGCCATATTCTAGCAAAACTCGGACAAATAATGTTTAAGCCATGTCTAAATAATTGTATAACTCCTACTAGAAAAATATATACATGTATGCCCAGTGTTCATGAAAATATCATATTGGAAAGTCATGACTCTTACAGTACCTTCTCATATCAGCTGTTATTATATTTCAAAGATCGTCGATTATTCTTGTGTGTAATAAATTTCTCGAAAGATCGACGTGAATATCGTATCACCCACGCAAAAACGATCGCCTTCATATCCCAAGTGAATCAGCTGTTAGACCTCCTCTTCTTCAGGAATCGAATCCATCGCTCCGTGGTGCCATCGCGTCTCTGTCTTCGTTTACTCCGACATGATGAACTGCATGTTATCCATAATGGATACTGTCCAAATCCTTACGTAAATGTTCCTGAAAGCAGCGTACCCCATATTCCTCTTCTAAGTTACGCCACTGACCCATACAATGTTCGGTTTGCTTATTAAAAGTTCAATCTCCACAGCGGTTAAGTCTCACTTGTAGAAAATAAATTTTATTTATGAGAGTGTATAAGTTTTTGAAACACCCTGTAGCTGTGTTCGTACTCGATATTTTGTGACAATTCACGAAAAAAGAATTCTATTATTGCACATGCCAATGTTCATAAGTGCATATAATTGTTACAGTTCGTTTGCTTAAAAGCGTTAATGTTGTTTGGACCCCATGGTCGCTCTACATATTCCGTTATGAAATGCATAGTCGTAATGTAATTTGAATATCTAAGTTCATAATTGCAGTATATTGTAACTATCTGCCTGCACAATTCTATTACTGAATACAAGTCCCAACTCAATGTTGTAACTGAATGTTGAAATGAAGTTCAGCTTCGTTAATGTTGCCTGCGTATAAAAGTCGGAACTAGCCCGCTCGGTTCTACTGCTTTGTTCCAGAATGAACTATGCTTAAAGCCGGCCTCGCCATGCCGCTTTGCTATACTGGTCTGCGTTATAAAATGCAGCTCAAAATAAAGTTCTCAAACTCGTATTACAATGCTGTTCTGAACTCCGGCTTTTCTCCTCCGTACACGGCCCGTACAGCCTGCCTCTTAACCGGTCTTCTCGCCGTCCGCCCTGCGTTGCTCGCCTTGTCCCAATGACCTACTTCCTGCTCTCTGCTGGGTTAAGTAATACTGTTTACGTAACAAATGCTGTTCACCGCTCGACTTCACCGTACGCTCTGTTCATGTGTACCACTTCAGCTCGCTGGCTGAACTCGACTGATGTCTCTAAACTGCAATGACCAGCTCCTGCCTGGCGCGGTCACGTGACGCTCTCCCCCACCATCTACTGTCGTGCGACACAAAAATAATCTCGACCACCTTCATCTCGGCTATTAAGTTATACAATAACTTAAGGGATTATCTGTCTTTCTTCAAGTTATTATCATATATAATGCTTGTTATCTCTTCTCTTCTGAGATGATTAAATATACTGTTCCATGAAGATCTTAATAAAACTTTAAATTTCCTCCCATAATTCCATCTACCTGACTGGCAATGCCTTCTTGATCCTTGGCCTTCTACGTCATTTTCTAATATTCTCCTCTACTCGATGTGAGCGCTATCTTTACAATTTTTCACTTAAATCTCAACTACGGCTCAATGCCAGCTGGCGTAGCCGATAGCCTCAACTGGGTATCGGGTACAGTCCTCAAGGAGGTAGGGTGTACGCAGCCCCACCACTTCTGGTGCACTCTGGATATTGCTACACCCTCAGGGGCTCACGGCTGGTGGGTTCGGGAGTTGGCGACCCCGGGGATTCCTGATCTGGGTCCGGTTTTCCCCCTTTTTTCCATTACCTCTGGGGCGCACCCCCTCCTCTTTCACTTTCCTATCAGCCTTTCATGGCTCTCCTCCCTTCCAAGTCCCTCAATCCGCATTCTTCGAGGTTTGAGGGCATTTCTTTTCCTCCTGTCCTTTATTTGCCTTATTCTCCTTTTGTTTTCCATTTCTTCTTCTAGTATATAAGTTAGTAGTTAGTTTTAGTTATAGTTCACATTTCATTATCATCATCATCAACTATGGACTACGTAGGTTAGCCAAAACGTTTTTCAGCTTGATGGGTTGGGATTGGTTTCACGTTCTTAAGATTCTTCTTCCTAGCCTTTATCTCCTTCATTTCTTGGCATGGGATGCGCTTATCGATTGTCAAATCATTAGGGAACGATGTGAGGTTCCAATAGCAATCATCATAAGCATTACAATCTTCTAGTTGTGATCTCCTGGGGATTTTGACAATGTGTACTAAAATATAATCTGATGGGCTTGACGAATGTGATGGTACAGTTTATCAACTCAAAGATTTTTCCTGTTTTACAAAAAAAAAATTAGTTCCGTGAAGAACTAGACAGCCTATTTTCATATATCCTACTTATGTTAATTGCCTCTATCAACATACAAAATTTCAGTTTGATTGTTGTGATAGATTCGTAGATATTGAGAACCGTCTAAATATTTCAGATGGTCGCCAGGTTGGATTATTATTTATGTACTATTACATGAAGATTATTGTGCACGTGTGGTATTCAAACTTCAATCGCAAGATTAGGACACAAAAAGTAAAAACGAGATTTTAAAATTTTGCACAGCTGCCATCTTGTGGTTATGGAAACAATTGAAAAAAATAGATGCCAGTGGATTAACATTTGTATAAGGATTTACTGTACCAAGTGTCACTGCACTCGGATGGTTAAACTGCGAGAAACGACCATGTGAATATTTATAGTTCGCGTCGCCGCCATGTTGGATTTGTGATCACCAGGTTATTGAAAGTCCTATAGGTGAACTTACGTTCATAGCCCCTATGAACGTTAAAAAATTCAGGTTGAATGCTGTAATAGATTCGTAGATATTGAGATCCATCTAAATATTTCGGATGGTCACCATGTTGGATTGTTAAATGTATAGGCCATAGAGTCATGTACCATTAACGGAAAATTATTGCGTAGGTTCATTATTCAAACTTTCACTTCGATCGCATAATTACGACACAAGAAATAAAAACTTAATCTAAAAATTCGCACAGCCGCCATCTTCAGGTTATGTAAACATTTGAACTAAATTAGATACCAGTGCATTACAATGTGTATAAATATTTCCTTACCAAGTTTCATTGCGTTTGGATCATTAAATCGCGAGAAAGGTCTATTCAAATTTTCAACTTCGCTTGGTCGCCATATTCGTTTTGTAGTTAACTGGGTTTTGAAAGTCTTATAGATGAACTTCCAGTAGTGCCCTTTATCTCCGAAAAAAAAATTCAGGGTGATACCGCTAATAGTTTCAGAGATATAGAATTCCAGTGAATTATTTCGCACAGCCGCCATCTTGAGGTTATGTAAACAATTGAACGAAGTTAGATGTCGGTGCATTACAATGTCTATAAACATCATTACCAAGTTTTATTGCGTTTGGTTGGTTAGATCGGGGAGAAACGTCTATTTAAATGTCGCAACTTCGCTTGGCCTCCATGTTGGTTTTGTAGTTACCATGTTTTCAAAAGTCACATAGGTAAACTTCTAAACTTCTAGTAGTTCCCTTTATCACCGTAAAATATTCCAGGGTGATATCGCTAATAGTTTCGGAGATATTGAATGGTGGTGAAATATTTCGCACAGCCGCCATGTTGGTTTGATGAGACGTAACAAAATTTGAAGGGTTCGGTTGTGGTCATCCGGAATAGTGCTATGAACGTACCGAGTTTCATTGAAATCCCTCCAGCCGTTTAGAAGTCATTAGGGGGGACACACACAATCACACACGCACACACAGATAGACACACGGACAAAGGTGATCTCAGAAGCCTATTTTTTTCATAACTGAAAATCTTATATATAAAAGTGAAAGTCTGTATGTATGTGGGTATGTGGGTGGATCTGTTCCGTATACAAATCTACACCGTTCCACCAATCTCAACCGAATTTTGCACACGCATAGCTTAGGACCCAGAAGGAACCGCTGGCTACATGAATTTTCGATAGTCTTTCTCATTCTTCTGATTTCGACCCTTTTGCACTCCAGCACATGCTAATCAAATCATAAAATATACTCATGAAGGAATGGTAAGGCGGATAGTTTCCATGGCAACATAGCTCAAGTCGAGACACGGCCGACTGGATGCCATTTGCGCTCTGCACTACCGGTATAGAAAATGAGGATCTTTACTTGAAATCCCGTTAGTTACTCAACTACTCACACAGCACTGTCAACCGAGTTTAGCATAACAAAGACTTGACACTATCTTCTACTATATATTTGTCAAATACCACTCACTCACTCATTCATTCATCACGAAATCTCAGAAACCATCAAACGGATTGGAATGAAATTTGGTATGCAGCTTCCCCAAGGGCCGTAATTGCCCACTAAGAGAGGATTTTTGGATATTCTTGTTCTAAAGGGGTGTTAAGGGGGTAGACCTGCATTTCATTGAACAGCAATATCTCCCGATTGGTTTCATTGGGGGATGTGATACTTGGCACATAAACTCATCATTAAAAATAAGAAGACACGAGTCGGAGGGTTTTTCGATGTGGTGTATATTATGAGGTGAAAGGGGTGAAAAGTGGGGATTGAAAGATTCCTAACGGAGCGTGTATCTCTTAAACGACATAGGCGAGGAGTTTGAAACTCAGCGGGGAAAAATCAGCATAAACATAAGTAAATATGTGTTTGGCCGTTTTATCATAAATCCAATTTAAGGGGCCCATGGGGAGGGGTGAAATTATGGAGGGGGTGAGAAACAGGAAAGAAAGTGTCCTAACTGATTGACTGACTGACTCACTCATCAAACTCAGGGGGAAAAACTGCTTTAAAGTAAGTAAATAGCTGTTCGACAGTTTTTTTCATAAATCAAATTTAAGGGGTTCATGGGGAGGGGTGAAATTCTGAAAAAAGAAAATTGAAAGAAAATGTCCTGACTCACTCACTCACTCACTCACTCATCATCGCCCAGCCAAAATTATTGAAGTTAGAAACATGACAGTTTGGGGATATGTTCATTGTATTTCAAAACAGTCTACTAAGGGAGGATTTTCGGATATTCAGGTTCTAAAGGGGTCTTAATGGGGTTAAACCTGCATTTCATTGAATAACAATATCTCCCGATTGGTTTCATTGGGGGATGTGATACACGGCATATAAACTCATCATTAAAAAGTAAGACACGTGTCTGAGGGTTTTTCGATGTGGTGTATATTATGAGGTGAACGGGGTGAAAAGTAGGGATTGAAAGATTCCTAACGGAGCGTGTATGTCTTAAACGACATAGGCGAGGAGTTTGAAACTCAGCGGGAAAAAATGAGCATAAAAATAAGTAAATATGTGTTTGGCCGTTCTTTCATAAATCCAATTTCAGAGGCCCATGGGGAGGGGTGAAATTCTGTGTGGGGGGGGGGGGACAGGAAAGAAAATGTCCTAACTGATTGACTGACTGACTCACTCATCAAACTCAGGGAGAAAAACTGCTTTAAAGTAAGTAAATAGCTGTTCGACAGTTTTTTTTATCAATCAAATTGAAGGGGTTCATCGGGAGGGGTGAAATTCTGAAGGGGAAAAAATGAAAGAAAATGTCCTGACTCATTCACTCACTCATCATCGCCCAGCCAAAAATATTGAAGTTGGAAACGGCATTTTGGGGATATGTTCGTTGTATGTCAAAACCGTACACTAAGGGAGGATTTTTGGATATTCAGGCTCTAAAGGGGTCTTAAGGGGGTTAAACATGAATTTCATTGAATAACAATATCTCACGAGTGGTTTCATTTGTGGATGTGATACTCGGCATATAAACTAATCATTAAAAATAAGCAGACATGTGTCTAAGGGTTTTTCGATGTGGTGTATTATTATGAGGTGAAAGGGGTGAAAAGTGAGGGTTGAAGGATTCCTAACGGAGCGTGTAGGCCTATCTCTTAAACGACATAGGCGAAAAATTTGAAACGCAGCGAAAAAACACCAGCTAAAAAGATAAGTAAATCGGTGTTCGACCGTTTTTTCATAAATTAATTTAAGGGGCCAATGGAGTGGGGTGAAATTCTGGGGGAAAAAAGGAGAGAAAGTGTCCTAACTGACTAACTCATTCACTCACCAAACTCAGGGGAAAAAGACAGCTTTAAAAATAAGTTAATAGGTGTTCAAGCGTTTTTTCATCAATCCAATTTAAGGGGCCCATGGGGAGGGGTGAAATTCTGGTAAAAATAATTGAAAGAAAATGCCCTGTCTGACTCACTCACTCATCACGCCCAACAAAAACTATTTAAGTTGGAAAAATGAAATTTTGGGAATATGTTCGCTGTATGTCGAAAACGTCAACTAAGGAATGATTTTTGTTTATTCGGGTTTTAAAGAGATGTTAAGGGGGTAAACGTGCATTTCATTGAATAACGATATGTCATGAGTTGTTTCTTAGGGGATGTGATATTCGGTATATATACTAATCATTAAAAATAATCAGACATATGTCTAAGGGTTTATCGATGTGGTGTATATTATGAGGTGATAGGGGTGAAAATTGGGGGTTGAGGGATTCTTGACGGAGCGTGTATCCCTTAAAGGACATAGGCGAGAAGTTTGAAATTCGTCGGAAAAAGAACAGCTTAAAATACAAGTAAATAGGTGTTCGACTGTTTTTTTTTCCATAAATCCAATTTATGGGGCCCTTGGGGAGAGGTGAAATTCTGGGGGGGGGGGGGGGAAACAGGAAAGAAAGTGTCCTAACTGATTGACTCACTTATCACTCATCAAACTCAGGGGGAAAACAGCTTTAAATAAGTAAATAGGTGTTCGACCGTTTGTTTCATAAATCCAATTTAAGGGGTTCATGGGGAGGGGTGAAATTATCAAAAATAAATGAAAGGAAATGTCCTGACTGACTCACTCACTCATCATAGCCCAGTCAAAATTATTAAAGTTAGAAACATGAAATTTTGGGGATATGTTCGTTGTATGTCGAAAACGTCCACTAAGGAAAGAGTTTTGAATATTCAGGTTCTAAATAGGTGTTAAGGGGGGTAAACGTGCATTTCATTGAATAACAATATCTCACGAGTGGTTTCATTTGGGGATGTGATACTTGGCATATATACTAATCATTAAAAATAAGCTGACACATGTCTAATGGTTTTTCGATGTAGTGTATATTATGAGGTGAAAGGGATGAAAAGTGGGGGTTGAAAGATTCCTAACGGACCGTGTATCTCTTAAACGACATAGGCGAGGAGTTTGAAACTCGGAGGAAATCAATCAGCTTAAAAATAAATAAATAAATAAATAAATAAATTAAATAAATATGTGTTCGACCGTGTTTTCATAAATCCAATTTAAGGGGCCTATGGGGAGGGGTGAAATTCTGGAAGAAAAACGTCCCCTAAGGAAGGATTTTTGGATGTTCACTCTCATCGACCAACCCAAACGATTAAAGTTAGAAGAATGATATTTTGGGGATATGTTTGTTGTGTGTCGAAAACGTCTACCAAGGAGGGATTTTTGGATATTCAGGTTCTAAAAGGGTGTTAATGGGGTTAAACCTGCATTTCATTGAATAACAATATGACACGACTATGACGCGAGCGAAGCGAGGCTAAAAATGAGATGATGTGCGTCTATGTATTACTCAATCACGCAAGTACCACTGGTCCGATTTACATGAATTTTACATGGAAGTAGCTGACTTACCTGGTTAACATATAGGTTACTTTTGATTTCAATATTTTGTACTATTTAAAGATGGCGACCATTTTAGTGACGTCACTACACCCTTTGGTTTAAAACTTTCATATTTCCATTTCAAATACAAAGAGAACGCTAAGAAATAGCAAACTTTTGATGGTATATACGAGGTTAAAAATTACATTTTCTATCCGAAAGGTATCTCCAACCGTTAGCGAGTTATACCTAAATTTGTGCTATAAAACACGGTCGACGCCGAGCGGTGTAGTTGGACAAAATGTTACATCCTTAATCTCCCTCTGCGCAGCACTTCGCCTATCCCCTGTTTTAACTGTCACCTTCATATTTTAATTTATTTATGACGCGTAGCGAAGCACGGGTACTTCAGCTAGTAGGCTATAAAAAGGATTTCTCGACTGGGAATCGATCCTACGAGCCTGCAATCCAGCACTGATCCACCGGGAGGAAGTTATATACCGACCTAATAACCTTGTGCTAGAGAGTGTTTGACTACCATTCCAATTAGAGCCCGTAATGAAATTGCCCGACTTCCTCTTCCTGTCCCATAATTATATGAGATGCAAACACGCGTTGCACGTGGCGAACATTCAATGGAGAAATTCTGGATTCCTCGACAGAAATATCAGGTGATCGATTATATCCCGAATTTCAGATCTTCTCACCTTAACTTGATCTTTTACTTACCTTAAAGCTAACGTTGATTGGAGTAAGTTGCTTGACATATTGAAAAGGATTGATTTAAAGTACAGGGACAGTCGGTAGTTATTCGAGTTGAAGGATACAAGAGAGAAGCTGGTATTCAGAAAGCTGTTAGGCAAGGCGGTATTCCATCACACATACTTTTCAACCCATACATTGAACAAACAATCAAAGAAAATTAGGCGGCTTCGGTGGCATGGTTGGTAGAATGCTGAGCTTCTATGCCCAGGGTCGCAGGTTCAAACCTGGCCGAAGTCGTCGGACTTTTAAGAGCGTTAAAAATCCCTCAGTACGCCTACCTTCGGATGGAAAGTAAAGCCGGCGGTCCCATGTCATAGATTTATGGCAAGATAAAGAATCTTCCACAAATTACACTTGTGTGCAGCTAAATTATAGGTTAGATTTGACTGACGCTCTTAGGTGCCAACATTCGTCGCCAGGAGCCGACTGCGGTGGCATCAAGTAACCAAGTTCAGAACTAGTTGGTCGTTGACGGTGGCGTTTGCTAGCAAAAGTAGGAACTACTTGAAAATCCAATGTCTGCAGTCCTTACTTGAATTAAAAACAGATAACACACACTAATACAGCCATCATAATTAACAGCCGTTATCAGACAGATTCTACACACACCCAAATTACACGGGGCTACATGACCGCGTTGTTGCAGCCCCTAAACTGAGGAACCAACCAACCAAAGGGAATTAGAAAAAAAAACATAAGTAGGAGTAAAGATTCAAAGAGAAATAATTCCAACTCTGAGATTTGCTGATGACATCGTCATCTTAGCCGACACTCCAGAGTATTTGAATGAGTTCTTAAACGGTATGGGCTCTGTCTTGAGGATAGGATTCATGATGAAAATCGATAAATTTAAAACAAAAATAATGGAATGAAGCCGAAAGAAATTAGAAACGTTAATTTGGCAGGTGAAAAGTGAGTAGGAGACTTCTGCTACTTCCGTTAGTAAGCAATATAACCAGTGATGGACGAAGCAAAGAGGATATAAAAATATAGGTTGGCTCAGCCAAGGAAATCATTTCAACAGAAAAGGAATCTATTGACATTAAATATAGATTTATATATTAGGAAGTCATTTTTGAAAGCTTTTGTCTGGAGCGTGGTGCTCTATGGAAGTGAAACTTGGACTGTTGGAGCAACAGAAAAGAGGAGAATTGAAGCGTTTGGAATGTGGTGTTACAGGAGAATGATGAAGATCAGATGGGTAGATAGGGTAAAAAATGAAGATGTATTAAGACAAGTGGGAAAGGATACATGTTTCTGGTGACTGCTAACGAAGAGAAGAAATAGGTTGGTAGGTCACATACTAAGACACCCAGGAATAGCAAAGTTAGTTAAGGAAGGAAGGAAGGGTCGAAGACAAGAGCTGTAGGGATAGACCAAGGCTAGAATATGTTAAACAGATTACCTTGGATGTAGGGCGTGTTATTTACTTATTTATTTAGCGTATGTCTTTTAGTGCCGGGAGTGTCCGAGGACATGTTCGGCTCGCCAGAGTTTGTAGCTGCTTCTATGCGGACACCCATGGGGTGAGCTACAAGTACCGTCGCGTGTGGATGAGATGAAATGAATGCAGATGAATGAAACTTGGGCAGTTCAATTTCAAGTAGTTCTGGCTTTGGCCACCAGACGTCACTGACAACCATGGCGAACGTTGGAACTTGGTAGATCGTTTCTAACCAAATAACCTACAAATTTGGATACACACTACCAATTGTAGTGGTAGGTTCTTTTTCATCTATGACATGGGCCCATCATCTCTACTTCTCCTCCGAAGGAAGGCATACATGAGAATTTTAACGCTCGATAGCATGCTGAACTGCTATGCCCAAGATCAAGGGTTCAAACCTGGCCGAAGTCGTTGGATTAAGAGCGTTATATTCCTTCAGTATGCCTTCCTTCGGTAGACCCATGTCATAGATGTATGGCATGTAAAAGAACCTACCACTACAATTGGCAGTGTATAGCCAAATTTGTAGGTTATTTGGTTAGAAATGATCTATCAAGTTCCAACGTTCATCGCTGGTTAACAGTGGCGTCTGGTGTTCAAAGTTGGAGCTACTTGAAATTGAACTTGTTGGTTAACCTTCGGACGTTCAACTGAAATGCCCTGCTATGGCCACTGGCTGCAATTCAAATATAATATGACTAGCGGACCCGTGCGAGAACTCTCGACCCATGTGTATGGACTACCCGCCCGGCACTAGTGCTATGCAGGCTGGACGCGACACAGTTCTGACAGGGACTATCGTCTTGTTTATTTGTTTAAACCGGATGGAAACTTCGGAGCAACGCCAAAGTTTACCAGAATGTAGAAAATATCTCTGCGACCATGAGGAAACGGAGGCTAATATTTCTTGGGCACATAGACAGATTGGACAAAAAATCCAGATTAACCAAGCAGTTATTTGACTAATTCTGGAACAACAGCAAAAAAACTACATCATGGATTAAAAAAACTCGGAAACACCTTGAAAGATCTAACATCCAGGAGGCCCAAATGTTGGAAAGGGATACGTTTTGAAACAGTATACACAATTTGAAAGGGTTTCATAACGAGAGACGAGCTACGAAGACCGAAAGAGCTTGGACGGCCGAACAACGGCAGCAGCACAGTACTGGAGGCAGGGAGAATTACAACTGAAATAGTGAAATTGTAGCGTGATCTTAAGTGGTCAATTCGCAAGTAAAAATTAAAAAATATTGCATTAAAAATAATTAAATGTGGAAAAATATTTAATTTGCATATGAATATGTTCCAATATCGGAAAAATGGAAGAAAATGTAAAATAAATTTTGTTTAATTTGAATAGAGGATGGAGATAAGTTAAAAATATGTCTGTGTAATAAAGAAATATGCGAATACATATAAAACCTAGCCCTGGTGATGAGGCATCCACCGTTATCATTCTAAATTGAATGTTTTTTGTCATTAAACGAGTATTGAAAGTCAAGCTTTTTACTATTGTAAGCCAAAATGGAATATTAATTCTTACCATTATGGTTAATTCCTCATACGCCTAACAATATGGTTTATGAATTATATATTGAATTAAAGTGAATGTTTCGACTCTTCGACGGAGTCATCGTCAGCTCTTATCTAAGGCAAAATCCATTCTAATTAAAATTCAGAGTAAAAATATTCATGAAGCTATATTTACTGTAGTTTCAAATAAACTGTAAATAAATAAATAAATAAATAAATAAATAAATAAGTAAAAAATAAAATAAATAAATAAATAAATAAGTAAACTAATAAATATGCTTACATTAAATTTAAAATAATGAGTTGAAACATGATTATTCTGAATTCTAGTTAGTCAGTTAGTTAGTTAGTTATTGAGGTTTTAATGGACGGAACTACTAGGTCATCTGCCCCTATTCTGAATTCTGTCAAAGATGCCAAAAGCAAACGAAATATTCTCAAAATAATAAACGTGCAGTCAGTTATCAAAACTGAAAATTTCTTGAATAATTTCCAAAATAAAATGCAACCAGTTATCAATATGGAACAAAATCTTCAAAAATTTTAAATCATGCATCCTGTGACTTGTTGCAAATTGATAATATAGGTTAGGCCTTGCGATACACTGGGTTGTCCACTATTGACTATAAAGAATATAATGTTTTTTGATAATAGACTGTTGGTCTATTGTAAGAAAAGGGAATTGAATATTTTGCTTTGAACCTACCGGAAAGACAATCATTAAATACAATTTTGAATTTAATGATTTGAAAGGCTATTTATTTATTTATTTATTTACTTTATAAACAGTCTATTTGAACCTAGCTGTAGGTTTATGAATATTTTTATTCTAAATGTTCATTAGAATAGCTTTTTCCTTAGATATAAGCTGAAGAAGGAAGGAAGGAAGCTTGTAGGTTTACGTGACCATGAATCTTGTGATTATGAGCCACGAGACCTCCTTATTACGTGGAATCCGAAACACAGGAGATGGCATTTTACTTCAAAAATCTCACATGCCTTGGCTGGGAATCGAACTCAGTCCACCTTGGTGAGAGGTCATCAGATTGACTGCTGAAGAAGACTTCATCGAAGGGTCGAAATATGCACTTCAATTCAGTCTATGTTTCATGAATAATTGTATTCATAGGTGTAATATTTTTAAGATTAATCTCTAAGTCAATACGGAAAAATATCTTGTATTACCTTCCTGTCATACCTTCATATCTTCCTGCCTACCTATCTTCTTACCTTCATACCTTCCTGTCATACCTTCATATCTTCCTGCCTACCTATCTTCTTACCTTCATACCTTCCTGTCTTTCTACCATCATACCTTCTTACTATCCTGCCTGCCTATCCTCATACCGTCTGGCTGCGTGGCTCAGGGGTAACGTTCTCGCTTGCTGAGCCCAAGGTTGCAAGTTCGAAACCTGGTGCAGTCAGCTGGCATTTGAGGGTGCGCAAATGCGAGGGAGCCGTGTCAGTACATTTACTGGCACGTTGAAGATCCCCTTCGGGGCAAAATTCCGGCACCCCGGCGTCTCTAAAAGCCAGTGTAGTTAAAAGGGGCGTAAAACCAATAACATTATTATTATTATCCTCATACCTTCATATCATCCTGTCTCTCTACCATCGTACTATCTTACCTTTCTGCCTGCCTATCCTCATACCTTCCTGTCTTCCTCCCGTCATATCTTCTTATCTTCCTGCTACCTACAGTATCTTCATACCTTCATACCTTCCTGTTTTCATACCTTCTTATCTTCCTACTTTCATACCTTCGTACTTTCATGTCTTCCTACCTTCATATCTTCCTACATTCCTATCTTCCTGCTTTCCTATTTTCATACCTTTCAGCATTTATACCTTCATATCTTCCTACTTTCCTATCTTCCTACCTTCATACCTTCCTATCATGGTAAATCACATTGGTTATTATGGTTAATGTCTTCGCTTACAAATACCATTACATTTATTTCAAATTTTCTTAATAACGTGACCACCAAATGTAATTAAAAACAGAGAGGATTGAATGAAATAGAAATGTTGTACTTACTTTTGATGTTTTCCGCGAAGTGTCTGACAGACAGGAAGCATGTCATTGATAACATTTGTGAGAATATGGGAAAAATAAAGAAAATAAACTCACGCCGCCGTCTGCAAGGAGTAGAAGTGAAGACGCCAGACCAGTTTGGTAAAAAAAAAGAGAGAGAAAACTGTCTTGAATACGGGGATGTTCTCCAAGTGACAGAGAGAGAGAGAGTGTGTGTGAGAGAGAGTGACGTAGCGCGGGTGTGTTGCTCGTCCAAACGCGGCCAGAGCAGCGCGAAGACTGGTGGGCTCATTTACCGTCGGGACGCTCCTAGGTTTATACAGGCGTCGATTCTGAGCATGCGCACGCTTCAGTGGTTTCTGACTATCATTAAGTTATTAGCATCATCAGTGTTGACAGATGGCATTGTTCAGCAACCAGTATGGTCTCAACTAAGACTGTGTTCACAGAGGTGAGACACACTTCAAGTCGAGTGACTTCGGTGGCGTTGTTTCTATGCCCAAGGTCGCGGGTTCAAAACCAGCCGAAGTCGTCGGATTTTTTAAGAGCGTTAAAAAATCCCTCAGTATGCCTTCCTATGGAGGGGAAGTAAAGCCGCCGGTTCCATGGCATAGATTTATGGCATGATAAAGAACCTTCCACTAATTACACTTGTATACCGGCTGAGTTACCCGTGGTCGTTACGTCATGGCTGCTGGCAGTCGCTCACATCCGGGAGGTGAGGAGGTTCTAAACCCCTCGCCGGCAACCTTGAAGGTGGTCTTCTGTGGTTTCCCATCTTCCTTCCAGGCAAATGCCGGGGTTGGTCCCTAACTATAGGCCACAGCAGCTACCTTCCAACTCCTCGTCCTTACATTCAAACATTCCTCCCCAGACAACACTCCACACACGACGGTACTTGTAGCTCACCCATTGGGTGTCCGCCTAGAAGCAGCTACAAACTGGCGAGCCGAACATATCCTCGGATACTCCCGCCACTACAAGCCATACGCTAAAAAAAATCCACTTGTGTGAAGCTTAATTATTGGTTAAATTTGTCTAATGCTCTTAGGTTGCAACATTCGTCGCCAGGAGCTGACTGCGGTGGCATCTAGTAATCAAGTTCAGAGCTAGTTGGTCGTTGACCGTGGCTTTTGGTAGCAAAAGTAGGAACTACATGAAAAGTCAATGTCTGCAGTCCTTACTTGAATTAAAAACAGATAACACACACTCATACAGTCATCACAATTAACACCGGTTTTCAGACAGATTCCACACACACCCAGAATACACGGGGCTACATGACCACGCTGTCGCAGCCCCCAAACTGAGGAACCAACCAGGGGAAATAAAGCCGGCGGTGCCATGTCATAGATTTATGGCATGATAAAGAACCTTCCACTAATTACACTTGTGATAAACTAAATTATAGGTTATATTTGACTAACGCTGTTAGGTTCCATCGTTCGTCGCCAGGAGCCGATTGCGGTGGCATCTAGTAAACAAGTTAAGAACTAGTTGGTCGTTGACTGTGGTGTTTGGTAGCAAAAGTTGGAACTACTTGAAAATTGAATGACTGCAGTCCTTACTTGAATAGCAATACATTAAGTCAACAGTTGAGGGACTCAGTGAACAAACTGGAGCACATTTTGGCGATTCATGCCTCAGAGGCGTAGTCGGTAGGATGCTGAACTGCTATGCCCAAGATCGCTGCTTCAAACCCAACCAATGGTTGGTTCCTCATTTTAGGGGCTGCGACAACGCGGTCTCGTAACCCCGTGTACTTTGGGTGTGTGTAGAATTTGTCTAATAACCGGTGTTAATTGTGATGGCTGTATTATATTAGTGTGTGTTGTCTGTGAATCAGGTAGAAAGGCACTGCAGGCGATTAATTTTTTCAAGTTGTTCTTACTTTTGCTACCAAATGCTACCTTCCACGACACCTGGCTGCGGACGGGGCTACTAAATGCCATTGCAGTCAGCACCTGGTGGCGAACGTTGGAACTAATTGAGCGATATAAAACTAACCTACCAATTTTTGCTTCCACAAGTGTAATTAGTGGAAGGTTCATTTTCATGCCATAAATCTATGACATGGGACCGCCGGCTTTACTTCCCCTCCGAAGGAAGGCATACTGAGGGATTTTTAACGCTCTTAAAAAATCCGACGATTTCGGCCGGGTTTGAACCCGCGATCTTGTGCATAGAAGCTCAGCTTGGTACCAACTACGCCACCGAAGCCGCTAAAACCCGACCGAAGTTGTCGGATATTTAAGAGCGTTAAAATCCTTCAGTACGCCTTCCTTCAGAGGGTAATTAAAGCCGGCTGGCCCATGTTATAAATTTATGGCACGTAAAAGAACCTACCACTGCAGCTACATTTTTAGGTTATATTTGGCTATTAAGAAACACTCGATCAAGTTCCAACGTTCGCCGCTAGGTGTTAGTGACAGTAGCATCTGGTAGCTAAACTTGGAACTACTTGAAATTGAATTTGTTGGGAGCCCTCGAGCGTGCAATGAAAAATACCCAGCTATGGCCATTCGACAGCAATTCATATATATTACCCATTCAATATTTGATTGCTGCAAAACCTGGCTGCACCAGCCCTGCGGGGCGAAGTGGAGGACACAGCAATGACAGAGTGCAGTCTTCACATAAGTCAAGCAGCATTGCGTCAGATAAGCGTCACTGGAGCTCATGTTACCACGGGCAGTTAAACGATGACTGAGGCAACTGGATCTGAGTCATATCCTACTTGCGCAACTGTACCTGTCAACCAAGCAGGCTGACAGTGTGATACAAGTATACAAAGAATAGTTCCATTCTCGACCGCAGGCAATCAAATCGTGACAGGGTAATAATAAGATACATTTTCATATGAGACTGTTTTCCCTTTCAGCGTCCAGCTCAAACTGCAAGACTCTGCTTGTGAACAAGTTACCTCTATGATGCCCTATTAGCAGTTAGCACTGCCGCCTCCTCCGCATCTACATCTGTCACTGTGAGATCGTTCAACAGTGAATCTAACCATCACCTCCTAGGTCTACCTCTGCTTCTCTTACCTTCTACAGCTGAACTCATTAACCTCTTAGGTAATCTCTCCTCCCCCATGACCCCAACATCTGAGTCAGCTCATACGAACAGCTACACCTAGCGTGTTCATTTTTAACTTAGCCTTTACGTCTTCATTACGAGTACCCTTCTGCCATTGCTCCCATCGCTCAATATGCCTTCCTTCGGAGGGGAAGTAAAGCCAGCTGTCCCATGTCATAGATTTATGTCATGTAAAAGAACCTGCCACTAACTACAATTGTGCGAAGCTAACTTTGTAGGTTAGATTTGATTAACGCTCTAAACGTTCCAAAGTTCGCCGCCTGTTGCTGTGGCATCTAGTAGCTAAGTTGACAGCAAGGTGTCGTTGACGGTAGCATTTGGTAGCAAAAGTAGGAACTACTTGAAATTGTTCGTCTGCAGTCCTTACCTGAATTACAGATAACACACACTAATACAGCCATCATAATTAACACCGGTTATCAGACAGATTCTACACACACCCAAAGTAGACGGGGCAACCTAACTGCCCTGTCACAGCTCCTAAACTGAGGAACCGCCGACAGTAGTGGCTACGCTGGCTAAAGCGCAGTGTTAGGACATGGGGCAAAGCTCTCTGCTGACTCGGTAGACGCGTGGGTTCGAGCCCCACCGTCGGCCGTCCTTGAAATGGTTTTCCGTGGTTTCCCATTTTCAACACCAGGCAAATGCTGGGACGGTACATTCTGACAGGCCACGGCCGCTTCCTTCCACATCCTTGCCCAGTTTCATTCGCCTTCATCCATTCCATCTCTCATCCCGACGCGCAGGTCGCCCACGGGCGTCGACTAGAAAGACCTGCACTCGGCCTCTCAGGAGGTCACACGAAAAAAAAACTGAGGAACCAACCATTTGTTATTTGTCCCAGCTACTTTCATATCAGTTACCTCTAGCTTAATTATCAGATGTCCTGATCTACCCATCTCTCACTTCCATACAGCAAGAGCGGTATAAATACTGAGCGATGTAGGGAGATTTCGTCACCACTAACTTACTTCTTACAGAATACTGTTGATTATAACTGAGAACTTACTGCATTGGCTTTTCTGCACCTCGACTCTCTTTCCTTCCCCACACGTCCATCCTGAGAGAATACACGTCCCAAGAATTTAAATTTGGTTGCTTCCTCAGTTTAGGGGCTGCGACAACGCGGTCAGGTAGCCGCGTGTACTTTGGGTGTGTGTAGAACTGTCTGATTACCGGTGTTAATTGTGATGAATTTATTAGTGTGTGTTATCTGTTTTCAATTCAAGTAAGGTCTGCAGGCATTGAATTTGTCAAATAGTTCCTACTTTTGCCGCCAAACGCAACCGTCAACGACTACTAGTTCAGAACTGGTTACCAGATGCCATCACAGTCGGCTCCTGGCAACGAACGTCGGAACCTAAGAGCGTTTGTCAAATATTTAACCTAACCTGTAATTTAGCTTCACACAGGTGTAATTAGTGGAAGATTCTTTAACATGCCATAAATCTACGACATGGGCCCACCGGCTTTACTTCCCCTCCGAAGGAAGTCATACTGAGGGATTTTTAACGCTCTTAAAATGAAAAGAGACAGTCAGTCTGAAAGACAATGGTACAAATGCTGAAAAATGCTAGAAAGGCTTCGCTCGAAGCCAAAGACTCTTGACATGTTAGATGATCAAGAAACAATCAGAACGCTAGAAAGTTACAAGTCATGAGGGAGCTGGAGCACGCGGTGAAAGGAGGGAGCTGGCTAGATGACGTCACGCTCGCCTTGTCGTTGCCATCTCGTAACGCCAGAGCTCACCAGTGAACTCAGTACACATGCACCAAGCGGTACTATGACGTCACACACCTCAGTGCATTCTCGGTACATTTCGTGACGTCACTGTAACGTAACGACGAAGTCGAGTAGATGATAAAATACGACGACTTCGGCCGGGTTTGAACCCGTGATCTTGGGCAAAGAAGAATTTAAATGGTCCACCCGCTCCAATTTAGTTCATCCTACCTGACATTCTATTTTCTTGTGTTTCCTCTCTACCGACATCACGGTGGGTGAGTGGATAGCGTGTCGGTTTACTAACACCAAGATTGCAGGTTCGCCCCTGGCCGTGGTAAGTGATTTTTGAAAGGCGGCAAAAATACGACACGCATGTCATACGATGTTGGCATGTCTAAGAACCCATTTGAATTCAGTAGGCGGAGTTCATAATGGCAAAATTAATCTCGGGAGTTTCCGCCAACACAAAGTTTCTCATTTCTCTACTAGAAAGCGCTATAGTGTTCAAGGAGATTAGATATCTAACATCTAACCTCCTTGACTTTCATAGTGCTTCAAGGGAACACGAAATTCGACATGCAAGCTACCCTCTGGGTGTCAAATAACAAAGCTTGCACCTGGCACCCGTGGCCATACGATATTATTATTATTATTATTATTATTATTATTATTATTATTATTATTAACTTCGTCTGATATGCTGATCATCATACCATACTCCCTACACGTCTTTGAAAAATAGAAGGTCGATGATTTCATTGCAACTGAAAATGAAAATCCACAGCCTGCTTCCAGTCTCCGACTGGGTCAGGAATGGAATGAATGAAGCCCCCAACTAGCGGCGAGGATATGAACTGTGCCGGCTGCCGAGGCCTAACGCACTCCTCTGGGGCAATGATTAAATGAATGACAGATGAAATGAAATGATAGTGCAGAGTGTTGCTGGAATGAAATTTTTGACAGGGAAAACCGGAGTACCCGGAGAAAACCTGTCTGCCTCCGTTTTGTCCAGCAGAGATCTCACATGGAGTGACCGGGATTTGAACCACGGACCCAGCGGTGAGAGGCCGGCGTGCTGCCGCCTAAGCCACGGAGGCTTTCATTGCAACTACTGAGGAAAATTTTTACTGCAAAGTTTGACTGCCAAAAGTTACTTAAATTCATCACTTTCCATGTACCACAAGTAAGATCTCAACAGCACGCACCCTTTCACATCCCAAGATCTAGAAGTGATCACCATTCTCATTCTCCACTAGTTAAAATATTATCACTTTATAATTAACTCTGCGTTACCCACACTAACAGAGTTACACCAATGCCCACGTCCGGACTCAGAGCCCATGTTTTCTTTTCATTGTTAAAATTTGGTTATCTTTTTTTTTCTTAGTCGTTTACCCTCCAGGTTGGTGGAACCCACGGACTCAGCGAGGGAACTCACCACTACCGCTTCTACGGGCAGTGTCCTAGAGCTGGGAACATCTAATCGGAGGGGATACAACAGGTGAGGTGTGATTGGCGGCCTCACCTGCAAAGCGAACAGGGGCCTCATGAGGGAAGGTAATGGATGGTCAGGATGGATAGGCAAGGAAGAGGGAAGGAGGCGGCCGTGGCCTTGATGAAGATACCATCCCGTCATTTGCCCGAAGACGAAGTGGGAAGCCACGGAAAACCACTTCGAGGATGGCTGAGGTGGGAATCGAATCCCCTCTACTCATTTGGACTACCCGAGGCTGAGTAGACCCCGTTCCAGTCCTCATACCACTTTTCAAATTTCGTGGCAGAGCCGGGAATCGAACCAAGGACCTCCGGGGCGGCAGCTAACCATGCTGACCACTACACTACGGAAGGCGACAAAATTTTGTTATAATGAACAAATTATGATATTTTTGGCAAACTTTAATTTACATTAGAAGTATACAAGTATGATAGTGGTAATTACCTGTTTTATGTAAGTACAAGCCTACAATAATATGTCTAATCATAATCTAAAATCGTATAACTAAAGAACTAGTAACTGAAAAACCTTTTTACTGGAAATAACTTATCAATGAACATTGCTTTTGAAAATGACATCTTAGAAAACGTGAATGTAAAGAAATCTGTTTGGTTAGCATAATGTCAACTCCATAAACATCTGACACTTCCACACATACACACTGACACTTTTTAGTCTGAATCTGTTTCTTCCAGAAGAACATCAAATATATCAGGTTCACTTGACACTTCATTTAGTAGACGAAGAATCCTATTCTAGTCATTATGATCCATTTTGTTTGGGATTTAGTCATAACAGTATATACTAAAAAGTTGAAAAAGCACAAACACATTTACTCACGCACGGAATGACAAACCGGGCTTGGAGAAAACAGCACTGTTACAACTCAAGGTCATACCGTGGACTGCACGAAAGAGTAGGGGAGAGGTTGGGGGGTTGAAAACGGAAGCTATACCGACTCGCCGCACTTTTGGCCTACTTATATCTATGTAATGACAAAAACAACCTACTCCCGGACCGTGAGACCGTGCGCGAGTAACGCAGGGTTAAATCGATGCTCAAGTATAAGGTACGTTCGAAAAGTAACGAGCTGGACGCTGGAATGCGCAAACCGGTGACGACATCGGCTAATCGTGGCGTGTGTAACGAGGTGTGGTTCCAACCATGGCGTGGAAGTTCACAGCCCGTCACTAGAGGGCACGCGTGCACGTCACGTGACGATACAAAGCGAGCATCAGCATGCATCAATCGTCCATCGCTGCCCGTCGCATTGCAAACAGTGACATGGAGGTGTCAACCGAAGAGCAAAGAGGTGTTGATCGGTTTCTGACAGCGGAAGGAGTAGGGGGAACGGACATTCATCGCCGAATGTCACAAATGTACGGCGAACACTTCATGCCCTTGCAAGGGTCAAGGCGTGGCACAAGCACTTCAGGGAAGGACGGGTGTCGTTAGCTGATGATGCCCGTTCTGGGGCACCCCCCTGTATTACCGATGACAACGTCTAGCTGGTTGATGCACTAATTACCCAGGACCGCCGAGTGCCAGTGAACGCCATAGCCGCCGTGGTCGCTCCACGACAATGCACGACCTCATACGGCCAACACAGTCACGGCACTCCTGCAGAAATTCAAATGGGAGGTTCTCGGCCACCCGCCATACAGTCCAGACCTCTCTCCCTGTGATTACGCCATGTTGGTCCCCTGAAAAGGGCTCTGCGGGGCCAACGATTCACCTCGGACGCCGACGTCCAGCTGTACGTGCGGAACTGGTTCACATCGCAGCCCAGGGAATTTTATGAGACAGCCATTCACCGCCTCGTGTCACAGTGGGACAAGTGCCTCAACAGCCAGGGCGATTACTTCTAACATACAGGTACTGGTTTCTGTAATTATGGCTCCGGCTCGTTACTTTTTGAATGCACTTTATAGAAGTATTCGCAGTCACAAACTAAGAAACACTTAAGTTAATTATACGTCAAATCAATACTAACACTTAAATGTCTACAACTTATAGATTACTTGAAGTGCACATGTTTCGAGACAATAATGGTTTCTTCTTCAGCACAATTAAGAGAAAAATACTTATTCTAAGGAAAAAACTTAAATTAAAAATGGATATCCATACAAAACGTTTTAAAAGAATAATTTGTAAAAAACATTTATAAATCCTTAAAATTATCTATGAACATTTAGGCAATTATATGGTTGATCATCTGAAAAATATATCTAGGAAAAAATATTGTAAATATTCCTGTTCTGAAAAAAAAATATTAGTTATTATGTTTCGCTGAACATAAACACTATCTTAACAAGTAGTTCCGTGAAGAAATATACAGCCTATTTTCATGTATCCTACGTATGTTAATTGCCTCTATTAACATGCAAAATTTCAGTTTGATTGCTGTAATAGATTCGTAGATATTGAGAACCGTCTAAATATTTCGGGTGGTCGCCATGTTGGACTTTTATATATGTAGGGCTTAGAGTTATGCATTGTTACATGGAGATTATTGTGTACGTGTAGTATTCAAACTTCAATCGCATGATTAGTACACAAGAAGTAAAAACGAGATTTTAAAATTTCGCACAAATGCCATCTTGTGGTTATGGAAACAATTGAAAACCATTAGGCCTAGATGCCAGTGGATTAACATTTGTATAAGGATTTACTGTACCAAGTGTCACTGCACTCGGATGGTAAAATTGCGAGAAACGACCATGTGAATATTTATACTTCGCTCCGCCGCCATGTTGGATTTGTGATCACCAGGTTATTGAAAGTCCTATAGGTGAAATTATGTCCATAGCCCCTATGAACATTAAAAAATTCAGTTTGATTGCTGTAATAGATTCGTAGATATTGTGAACCGTCTAAATATTTCGGATGGTCGCCATGTTGGATTGTTATATGTACAGGCCTTAGAGTCATGTACCTTTAAAGGAAAATTATTGCGTAGGTTCATTATTCAAACTTTCATTTCAATCGCATGAATACGACACAAGAAATAAAAACTTAATTTAAAAATCCGCACAGCCGCCATCTTGAGGTTATGTAAATAATTGAACTAAATTACATACCAGTGCATTATAATGTATATAAACTTTTACTGTGCCAAGTTTCATTGCGTTTGGATCATTAAATCGCGAGAAAAGTCTATTGAAAACTTTCAACTTCGCCATGTTCGTTTTGTAGTTAACCGGTTTTTGAAAGTCGCATAGTAGTGCCCTTCATCTCCGTGCAAAATTTCAGGGTGATACCGGTAATAGTTTCAGAGATATAGAATGCCGATGAAATATTTCGCACAGCCGCCATATTGAGGTTATGTAAACAATTGAACGAAGTTAGATGTCGGTGCATTACAATGTGTACAAACATATACTGTACCAAGTTTCATTGCGTTTGGTTGGTTAACTCGCGAGAAACGTCTATTTAAATGTCGCAAATTCGCTTGGCCGCCATGTTGGTTTTGTAGTTACCAGGTTTTCAAAGGTCACATAAGTGAACTTCTAGTAGTTCCCTGTGTCACCATACAAAATTACAGGGTGATATCAGTAATAGTTTCGGAGATATTGAATGCTGGTGAAATATTTCGCACAGCCACCATGTTGAATTGGTAAGACGTAACAAAATTTGAAGGGAAGGATATTGGTCGCCCGGAATAGGGCTGTGAACTTATCGAGTTTCATTGAAATCGCTCCAGTCGTTTAGATTTTATTAGGGACACACACACACACACACACACACACGCAGACAAAAGGTGATCTCATAAGCCTTTTTTTTTTTTTTTTTTTTTCAAAATTGAAAATAGGCTAAAAATAACTCGAATACATTGTTTATTATTCCTCTAAATGTTTGTATGTTGTTCATTATTAATGTATTGGATGCCGACCCCGAATGCATAGAATGCCAGGCATGTTTCAATGGATTGTGCATCACTGCATTAAAAAGAAGCCTCAGTTTAAAAGATATGGAAATACAATTTGGTATGTTAGCTTGATATACTCCAAGGACTATAAACATGTGACTACATTTGACAAAAAATATATTTCATGGAATACTGTGCACAAAAATTTTATTTTTTTATAAAAAAAATTAAAAATTTATGATTTGAAATGAATTAGCACATTGTACACTAAATCAAAAGTGTATAAGTGAAGATAATTAATGTTAACTCATATTTAGGATCATATATACCAATTTATACTGTTATAGTAGGCCTACTTTGCAATTTCTTCACCCGAAATAGGCCTACGTGATGGCATGCCTTCTTGCGACAAATGTACTATTTACAACTTTACTAAGTCCTAGATAAATTGCTACTGAACTATTACTACAGTAGAAATAATAATACACTTATTATATCTCGATAAATAACCCAAATGTGTCAGTTAGAGCGTAAAATGATCAAAAATAAATCACAACACGCGGACATAAACAAACAAGGTGGCTGCCATATTGGATCATAGATGTCAAGTGCGCGCAGATTATACACTCATAATGTACGAGTAAATAAGCAAAAAATAAGCTATGTCAGTTCCATCTGATGACATGCGAAGGAATTACAAACATTCTACCTTCTTACTACGTGATTTGTAGAGCAATCTAGCACCACACCGCATAACTACAACACATATAAGAGCGTGCCGATAGAATCGGCATCTTGACATTTTCGTACCGAACATAACTGCCGATACATCGGCATCTTGGCACTGTAAGGGTTAAACCAATCCGTGCCCCGTACACGCAGTTATTAAACACCCTCACCCTTCACTTTTATTATGTCACCGCTTTGAAGCATTTTGTTTCTGTTGTTCGAGTCTTCAGTCTTTTGACTGGTTTGATGCAACTCTCTATGACTCCCTGTCATGGGCTAATCGTTTCATCTCTACATGGCTACCACAGCCTACATCCGAGGCAATCTGTTTAACACATTCTAACCTTGTTCTACCTCTACAGTTCTTGTCCTCCACACTTCCTTCCATAACTGTGCTTTCTATTCTTCGGTGTGTTAGTATGTGTCCTACGAACCTACCTCTTCTCTTCATTAGCAGTGACCAGAAACATCTCTCCTCTCCCACTCGTCTTAATACCTCTTCATTTGTAACACTATCTACTCATCTGATCTTCAACAGTCTCCTGTAACACCACATTTCAAATGCTTCAATTGTCCTCTTTTCTGTTGCGGCAACAGTCAATGTTTCACTTCCATAGAGCACCACGCTTTTGAAAATGACTTTCTAATATCTAAATCTATATTTGATGTCATCTGATGTATTTTCTGTTGAAATGCTTTCCTTGCCTGAGCCAAACTAATTTTTATATCCTCTTTGTTTCGTCCATCATTGGTAATTTTGCTTATTGAGTAGCAGAAGTCTCCTACTTCCCATATATTTTACCTGCGAATTTGAGGCCAATAGTGGTTTCTGATTTCTATCGTTTGCGTTGAATTATTATTTATTGATTTCTTCATGAATTCTTTCCACAAGACAGCGTCCATACCATTTCAAATCCTTTGATAAATCAGCTAACGATGTCTTCAGCAAATTTCAGAGATGAAATTATTTCAGTTTGAATCCATACTCTTACTTTAAAAGTTTCTCTAATTTCCGTCAATGCTTGTACAATGTATGGATTGAAAAGTAAGGTTGATAAGTTGCAGCCTTAACTTACACATTTCTGAAAACTAACATTTCTCTCATGTGCTTCAGCTCTAATAACTGCCGTTTGATTTCTGTTTAGATTGTAGCCTATAAGATTACCAATATTCTCATAAGACATGACGACATGACTATTTTCAAGCCTTAAGTCAGGTAATAATAATATAATATCGTATGGCCTCGGGTGCCGACTGCAAGCTTTGTAATTTGACACCCAGAGGGTAGCTTGCATGTCGAATTTCGTTGTTCCTTGAATCACTATGGAAGTCAAGGAGGTTAGATATCTAAGCTCCTTGAACACTATCGCGCTTTCTAGTAGAGAAATGAGGAACTTTGTCTTGGCGGAAACTCCTGAGATTAATTTTGCCATTATGAACACGGCCAACTGAATTTAAATGGGTTCTTTGACATGCCAACATCGTGTGACATGCGTGTCGTATTTTTGCCGCCTTTCAAAAATCACTTACGACGGCCAGGAGCGAACCTGCAATCTTGGGGTTAGTAGACCGACACGCTATCCATTCACCCACCGTGGCAAGCTAATGTCAGGTTAATCCTTGCGATTGGTCAAAGATTCGGTTGGCCTTAAGTGTACTTTTACCAGGGTTACGTTGGCCAAACGTGCTGGAAAAATAAAACAATTGTAAATGCACATTTTAGGCACCAGCATATTTACCAATCAGAGACATTTGCTGAGAACATGCCATAAAGAATGATCATCAAATTCATTTTATCATCGGTGGTGGTAGCGCAGCGGTCAAGCTGTTGGCCCCTCACCACGGCGCACCGGGTTTGATTCCCGGTCAATGCATGTGAGATTTTCAAAGTGAAATGCCATGGCCTGTGGTTCAGATTTTACGTAAAAAGGAAATACCGTGGCTCATGATCGCCAGTTTAACGGTCACGTAAAGTTACAAACTTCCTTTCCTTGCCTATGACAACCTATTGTATGTCCTCTTTGCTTGGTCCATCACTGGGTTTTTAGTTCCGTAGTAACAGAAGTCTCCTACTCTCTTTAGCTTTTCACCTGCCAATGTGTTGTCAATAGGAATCACTATGTTTTAGAAAAATAACGGAATAGTAACGATGTGTAACTTTTCACATAAAGTTGCTTTAACGGTAATTTGTGACGAAGTTATGTTTAAGATGACTGAAACTTACCCATCTTCGGTAACAAGACACACTGACATTTTGAGCGTGATGGAAAGTGACACAGAGTGGAGAGGTTGTTGGACCCATGAATATTAACAGCGCTCTAATGATATGGACATCTTTATCGTGCATTGTACATCACCGTGGTTTACGGCTGCCGCCACCAGATGTCGTAAAACACACTCAACATGTCCGCTCGATAAGGGAAGTTGACGGTGGTAAATCTTATTGGTTGTCCCACCGTCAAAGCATTCACAGCATAGTATATCCATAACATGATAGAAAATGTATCGTTGGTTTCTCTATCCATCCATCTATCCATCTATCAGCCCATCAATCCATCCATCCATCAATCTATTTATCCAACCGTCTATCTATTCATCCTTTCATCTATATATCTATCGTTGCATCCATGCATATATTTATCAATATATCCATCCTTCTACCCATCCATTTATCCATTTATCTATCTATTCATATATGTATCCAGTCATCCATCCATGTATGTATTTTTTCATCCAACCAATCATCCATCTATTCATCCATCCATCTAAACAACCATCCGAAAATTCTTCCAACCCTTCATCTATCCATTTATTCATATATATTGAACTCGCTGAGCTAAGGTTCATGTGATATTTTTTATAACAGCACATTTATGATGGGATGTAGTACCTTTGAACACACCCAGAAAGCCACGTGGAGCTGAGAGCTCACGCTATACTCTTTGAAGTAGCGGAGAATCGCACTTTTGACTTTGGTGAAGTCTGCTAATTATTTTTCTGAGGTCTTATTAATTAATTTTATCCTTCCACGAGACTCAGAATGTTCCATTTCGTCATGCTGCATAATTAAAACATTTTGGAGAATGTTATTTTCGCTTAAGGTAAGGTAACACCCTTGCAGATACGCAAACAGGAATGTAAGTAGTCGCTCAACGACTTTGGTTTGACGACCTACTTCCTCGAGTAATCCTGTGCTTGGCACTACGTCTGGAGAATCCGCCCCGTGTAGGCGTGAAGTTACATCCGTCTAGTTAGACGTAAAAAATATCCGCTGTTTAGCGTGGAAGTTATCATCGGGTGCCATCGTGCACGAATATTCCATAAATCACTGTTATTTATGCACAGTGAACAACAAGAAGCATATTGTGAAATAATTGGCAAGTATAGTGAAAATTCTAATATTACCGTAACACCACATTTTTGTACCCACGTGTTTGTGGAGGGCCGAGTGCCTGGTGAAAAATATAGAGGTAAACGTGTTATAACTACTTTAAATAATTGTGATTACGAAAGTACAGTATATTTGAATTGCCACAGTGAATTTTTCAATTACAAAACGACGCACATATCACGGATGCCACGTGATGTAAAAGTGGCGTCAGCACACGTGAAGAACCACAGAACAGTGCTTGCTCACGTATTATTCAATATCTGCGAAGTAAAGGCTGTGTTATCAATTGCAATTAAAGCCTGTAACATCTACAACGAACATTGTGATTTTTGAAGTGAAAGAATGAACTACTACACGATTTATTCCACCACCCACGTGATAAAATTATTCTACACCATGTTTGAGACCAACATCATGGGCTAATACCATCATGGTATGAGGGTGATGTATCTATTGGAACCAGCATGATGATGGAAATTCCAGAACAGCGAACGAGGAGAAAGGAACCCAGGATGCCATACCCAGGCATGTCCAGTACATCCACGAAGTTGTCGACAGGGACAGATCGAACCCTGGTCTTTGGAGGAGTCCAGATGGGAGTCCTGATGAGGACGATGCCGTTCCGGAGAGCCAGGGATGAATTTGTACAACCCTTGTCGTTGAACAGAGGGCTGAGTGAGAGCTCCTCCATTTCGTGAGTTTTTGTACACCCTTTCTTGTTCTAGTTTCTGGTGGTATAGTAGGTTTAATGTAGTTTGTGAACCAACCGAACTCAGTGACAGCCATTTTTACAGGTAGGGAGTGTAACTAGTCTAATAAGATGTAATTTATTTCAGTTAGAGTGAGACACCCTTGGGTCAGACATTTTGGTCAACCCTGGTGCAGCTTGATGGACGTCGTGGAACGTCAATGCCTATCTTTTGCTAAACGTGATCGTAGTCATTTGAGGCTACTTTGTTTAACCCTATTTGGGGTGATTTTTCAAGTCTTTGCTGACTTTAGTTATGGCAATCAGATGCCATGGTTATATTTCTTTAACTGCATTTTTTGCAACCAGTCTTTGTTACACCCCTGACTTCGTTAGACCAGTCGTATCAGTTAGGTAATCGACTGTAATTACCAGTTTTTTAACTGCATTATATTTCATTTGAGATGTTGCTCAGAAGCCATCAGGTCAAGTGTGGACCTTATAAGTAAAAGGGATGTTTCGTTGTCTAGCATCGAACCCAGTTCCCAACGTATCATTAAGCAGATCCAGAGTGTGAAATCTGCGTCACAATTATTATTTTGTTAGTGTCATGTGAAGACACGTATTTATTTGAAGTTCTACAAGCAACTACTGAAGTATTATATCTTTGAGAGCAAAGAGCTCCAGCAATGTGACATTGCTACCATTTAGACGTCTTTGGTGTGAATGACGGAATTATATTATTGTATTCATATTTATAGCGTGTTTTTTATACACGTATTCTTCGAGGTTTATAACCTATGGTAAAGGTTTTATGATGAGGCCAGTTGTACAGTTTTTATTTTGCTTAAATCGCCGGCCTAGATAGTTAGTGTGTTGTGTCAGACCGCGCAGGAATGTTGTAGCCTGCAGCGACACAAGCTGGTTTGTGACCCAGTGCCCTTGAGAGCACGCTTGTATTATGAGACAGACATAGTTTGACAGAGGACAGAATGCTTTTAGTATTCGCTCTTCCTTTCATTGCAATTCAGCTCATGGAACCCAGTGTCCAACCTTGTATCTGATCACATGTTTTTATAGATTGTTTTTTGTTAGTTATACGCACTTTTGCGTGTACCGTCGTTTGACGTGTACAGTTATGTCAGGTTTTCTATAGTACGTTGTAGGCTGCCCTGTTAAAGGAGATATTTATTGTATGAAGGTATTTGTGTGTACCTTGTCCGGGATTGTTCCCGTTGACCAGATGTTATTGGAGGGTGACTGAGTGTGCAGGCCCATCCCAGAGTTATTGAACGCGAGCTTTGCGCCGCTGGTAACTTGTGTTATTGTGTGTCTGAGTTGTTATTGCTCGTTGATTATATTCCGACTTTTGAGTCGAGGCTTTTGGTGGAGATTGATCTCAGTGGAGACACTCCGTGCCCAGGCTATTGTCAGTATTATTCGTCATAAACCAACGATAAACCTAAACCGACATCTTAATAATAAAACGCATAATTTTGGTAAAACAAAAGCTAACTAACGAATTCTTTCTATCTAACTTTGTTCTTTTGCACTTGGAACCTGCTGACATGGCCGTGCTAATGAAGGTATTTCCTTTTGAGGAAATGACTAGGACAGCTGACACTTTTGTAGTGACCTGAAGCTTGCTCGAACCTTGAGTTCGTAGCTTGTGGAGCGCAGGCCATGCGATGTTAGACGTAGTCTTTACTACGCAATCGTCACCGTAACTACACACATTAGATGACTATGGCTTACAAAGAGTAAACCTAGGTGCAGGCAGGCATTTTAATAAAACTGTTGTCTCTTATTAATTATTTATGATGTACAAATGTATGAATCCTACATGTTACCTTCTTATGTGCTGTTAGCACGTAGTTACTAAGAATAATTTAATGTGTACTTTTCATGGCTGTTCACTTAGCTTTTGAATGTAATTGTTTTCTGTTACCGACGTCATCGCCGTAAATTTTGTTATTAACTGATAGGACTTAGCTAGACGAATTAACGTTAAATGTAAATGTGGAGATGGTATCATCCTAACTTAGATTTGTTTTGCTACCCTGTTAAATGGAAATTCTGATATTAGCTTGATCTTGTAACTTGACCTAGGGACTTGCGTTGTACCATTTTCCTAGTGTTGCTGTTGTTGCTTTGTTATTGTGAGATAGATCTTTCGCGAGGGTTTTCCGTAACTTCTCAGGTAGGGACCTGCTCTTTATTTTTGTTTGTTTATTAGCTTGCGGACTAGCCGATTGAAACCCTCCGAACTAGGCTAGGGGCTTGTGAATTTTAACAATAAATTTTCACGGTGTTTTACATAAGTCTGGATGTTTATTTTCTCAGTCTAGTTTTTAAGGTGAACCTTTCCTTAGGCAGTCTATGACCATCGTCACCATGTACCACGATCCCTGTGGACTACAGATTCTCGTGCTGCTTTGGCCTATTAGGAAGTTCACCTGATCCTCACGGCAATTATGTCCGACGGATGAGATGTTAGGGAAGTCATTGCGGTTGTTGGCTATCCTGACAGCTCCACCGACGGTCTCAATATATATATCCATCCATCTATCTCTCTATTTATCCATCCATCCAACCAACCATCCGTCTATCTACTCATCTATCTATCCAGTCATATATGAATTTATCCTTCCATCAAAAACAAAAGTATTGGCATGCAGCCGAAATAAATCAGAGACCTCTATGGACATCAAATTGGCAGGTGAAAAGCTAAAGGAAGTAGGGGACTTCTGTTACTTAGGAAGCAAAATAACCAGTGATGGACGAAGCAAAGAGGACATAAAAAGTAGATTGGCTCAGGCAAGGAAAGCATTTCTACAAAAAAAAAGGAATCTGTTGACATCGAATATAGATTTAGGTATTAGGAAGTCATTTTTGAAAGACTTTGTCTGAAGCGTGGCGCTCTATAGAAGTCAAACATGGACTATTGGTGCAGCAGAAGAGAGTAGAAGCGTTTGAAATGTGGTGTTGCAGGAGAATGATGAAGATCAGATGGGTAGATAGGGTTACAAACGAAGAGTTATTAAGACGAGTGGGAGAGGAGAGATGTTTCCGGCGACTGCAAATGAAGAGAAGAGATAGGTTGGTAGGGCACAACTAAGACACCCAGCAAGCTTAGCTATGGAAGGTTAGAATATGTTAAAGAGATTGCCTCAGATGTAGGGTGTGGTAGCTGTATGCAGATGAAACGATTAGCTCAGGACAGGGAGACAAGGAGGGCTGCATCAAACCAGTCAAAGGACTGATGACTCCAACACACACAAACCAAACATCCATCTATTTATCCATCCATCCGTCCATCTATTCATATAGCCTGCCTAAATTATAATCTATCCAGTCATCTGTCTATCTACAGTATATATCCATACATCCATCTATCACTTTATAACAGTAAATGTGGCTGAAGAACACTTGAGGCAAAGGTGCTGAAGCATATCAATGGATTGCTCTCAAATCTAAGAATCATTATGTCCAAATTACGGGTGAAGACGTTTTCTTTTTGGTAGTTTATGTTTAAAACTTAATTATTGCACTCAAATAAGAAGAATATATTATCATTAATTGCAGTGAAATTTGAGTAATGAGTGATTTGAGTTCTAATATCTTAAATTAGTGCAGGCCTAAGTAATTTTATTTTCTTCTTTTTGAGTTGTAATTATCCATTTATATTGTATCGAACTGCAGAAAGACAAGAACATTATACAATAATGGACTTCAAAAAAATATTTCCACATAAACAAAAATAAATCAGTACAGATGGCATTTAACTTACATGAGGAGGAAAATTTCGCGGACTGACATCATAAAGTTCAGAGACGAACCACTAAGAATAGTCAACAAATTTAAATACCTTCCCATTATAATGCAGACAACCACATCATCATTCAGCATCCACATGCCGGAGAGAACAGCAGTAATGTGCAATGTCAAGAACATACAGTGCCAGATTATGATTTTATTCGCTCCTAGGCCAGTGGGATTTTGCCGCACCCTCTTCATACCATCGTGAAGGTGGGATAATTTAGACCTCAGAATGGTCTTTGTGAAGGTAATTTTTATTTTATTCCGATGTATCGGGAAGTAAAATCAATGAAATAAATTATAATATTGAGGAAATCAAGTGTTTCTAAATTTGTATATATCTATATATTAAAAAAACTCAATTTTGGTGTCTGTCTGCTATTTATACAAATCTACACTGTTTCACAGATCTGAACCAAAATGTGTATACTTACCCTTTGGAACCCGACGAGTAACACTGTCTACATTAAATTTCGGACAGACCACTCCATTCGCTGCATTTAGGCCCTTTGGCACAAATCTACACCGTTTCACCGATCTGAACCAAAATTTGTATACTTACCCTTTGAAACCCTGCGAGCAACACTGTATACATGAAATTTCAGACAGACCACTCCATTCCCTGCATTTAAGCCCTTTGGCACCACAAGTCTACAACGTTTCACCGATCTGAACCAAATTATGTATACTTACCCTTTGGAGCCCTGCATACAGCAACGGCGGACATACAGACCTCACATCCCTGGACCCTTCTCTATGCGGATGATGTGGTACTTGCCCAAAAAACCCTCCCTGAACTCCAGCACAGGGTTCAAACGAGGAACGACAGACTGGCTGAAAATGGACTACACCTCAATATTCAGAAGACAGAATACCTGGAATGTGGCCCCCAAACTAGAGGTACCATCAGCATCAGCACAGAAAATCTGCAGAAGACCATGCATTTTAAGTACTTAGGGTCCACTGTCACTTCAAATTGTGACGCCACTCCTGATACTCGGATGAGGGTAAATGCAGCCTGGCTCAAGTGGAGACAAGTCACTGGAGTTCTCTGTGATAAAAAGATGCCTCTGCATTTAAAGGCAAAGGTCTATAAGTCTGTGGTACGCCCAGCAGCCATCTATCGGACTGAATGTCGCCCTATGACCAAACAACATGAGCAAATTTTGAATACGATGGAAATGAAGATGCTCCGATGGTCGATGGGGCTGACCCGATTTGACCACGCAAGGAACACAGACGTCCGGCGAAGATTTGGTGTTGCACCAATTGTCGAGAAGGTGAGGGAGGCTCGTCTACGCTGGTACGGTCACGTCATGAGAAGACAGAACAGCTCAGTTGCCAAAAGAGCACTCCACATCAACCCAGGTGGAACAAGACCACGTGGAAGACCTGCAAGGCGGTGGACTGACAACATCAGGGCTGACATGCACGCTGTTGGTCTAACACCAGAAGATGTCAACGACCGAAATAAGTGGAGGAGATGTAGCAAAGTAGCAGACCCCGCAAGGGATTAATGCTAGGAAGAAGAAGAAGACCCTTTGGAACCCTGCGAGTAACACTGTCTGCATGAAATTTCGGACAGACCACTCCATTCCCTGCATATAGGCCCTTTGGCACAAATCTACACCGTTTCACCGAACTGAACCAAATTTGTTTACTTACCCTTTGGAACCCTGCGAGTAACACTGTCTACATGAAATTTCGGACAGACCAGTCCATTCCCTGCATTTAGTCCCTTTAGGACAAGGCCGATAACCTAGATGTTAGGCCCCTTAAAACAACAATTATTATTAACCTTTAGCACAAATCTACACCGTTTCACCGATCTGAACCAAAATTTGTAAACTTGCCCTTTGGAACCCTGCGAGTAACACTGTCTACTTGAAATTTCGAACTGGCCACTCCATTTCCTGCATTTAGGCCCTTTGGCACAAATCTGCACCGTTTCACCGATCTGAACCAAACTTTATGTATTTACCCTTTGGAACCCGACGAGTAACAATGTGTGCTTGAAATTTCGGACATACCACTCCATTCCCTGCATTTAGGCTCTTTGGCACAAATCTAAACCGTTTCCCCTAATTACAACGAATTTTACATACCGTTTGAAACCTGCTGGGAACAAGGTCCATTTGATATTTTGGACAACCCTCTTCATTCTCTATATTTAGAATAACAGACAAAAGGATCTTGAGAAACACGTTTTAAGGCCCTAGAACCATTCATGTACGTA
The DNA here is from genome assembly GCA_946902985.2 of Meconema thalassinum. Classification (NCBI taxonomy): domain Eukaryota; kingdom Metazoa; phylum Arthropoda; class Insecta; order Orthoptera; family Tettigoniidae; genus Meconema; species Meconema thalassinum. Next base: position 101,613,171 of record OX336397.1, on the reverse strand, counting down.
GTAGTGTAACTGTAGGAATATTTTAACAAGTCTATTGTTTACTGACAAAGCGGGCTGCATCAGGCCGCCCCTACCTGTGTTCCGGAGCAGGATTGCGAAAATAGTTGCATCTTGCGCTGTTTATAAATTTCAGTCACGGGGAGTAATTAGTACAAAAAGATTTCTTAGGGCCCTGAAAACAGTTATCATCATGAAAATATTATACCTCTGTATAAGTGTGACGGTGTTGGTGTAGTTCATTGAGGTGTGAATCAGCTGCAATAAGCGTTGGTGCTTTCAAATTTACTTTAATTTATTCCGATTCTTATCCTTCAGCGCTATGTGGCTGTTGTTACCTCAGGAGCTCGGGACAGCTAAAGTTTTGAAAAGTGCTCTGATTATTTTCCTACAGCGCTATACGACAACAGACGACACTATTGATCTCTACTTTTCTAGCAGCCAATGAGATATAGGCCCTAGGTAGTGTCTTTTATTTCACTTACTCCTCTTTCTAATCATATTTTTCAATTCGTTTGTAAATATTGTATAGGCCCGGGGGGCTGTACCCCCTGAGAGCCACCCCCCATCTTCTACTAAAACCACCCCAACTGGCAACATCATAAGACCAGAACATCACCTTTACACGGCAAGAGGCGAGCACCCAGCTCGGGAGGTTAGCCAACCACTTGCAACACATTCATAAACATTAACACTACAACTAACTGGGGCAGCTACAATGGCGTAATGCTGACCATGCAGCACCACAAAGTATAAGAGGTGGAGTCCTAATTGGAGCCGGGATCTGTTATACAGTGTGCGTCGCCGAAGGCCCTAGCCGCCGCCCGTTCCAGTTGCATCATCAGGTGAGACTCAGCAAAGTGCTCAGAATCCTTTATTTTGTACACTCTTACCCAAACTTGTACACATCAATTGTATTTCACATTGGCATAAGACTTCCCAAAAAGGGACATACAAAACCACTTCAACTGACCAATAAATACTGGTCAGTAAGCTACACATTGCATTCATAATTACACTCTACCTCACATCCTCATACCCTTCCTGACCTCCGTCACGATTGACCGAGACCGTAGTAGCCAGTAATTGCTTGGTCAGACTCCATTGTGTTTCCCGCACGCGTCGCGACTGCATCGAGCCGCTGACATAAGCACGTTTATTATATCACTCACTCCGTCCAGCTGGCAGACTAGCACAGCAGCCTGCAGCCAGAGGACCATCCCCTAACAAATACTTACGTCTTTATAGGAGCACCCCCTAGCATTCCAACACTAAACAACAGTCTACACTGGTAAGCTCTCCCAGTTTCGGGAAGCTGCTCTCAACTAGGAACCACCTTTTAAATTAGCACAGGGACACTAATGTTTTATCCCTAAACAAACACCCAACTAAGGGATCTAAAACATATTGGTGGAGGCGCTGCTACCACGCACAATAAGGGTAGGACTCATACAACGAGCCCTCGTGGTAGAAACGGCCCGTACCGTACATAGCCAAGCGAAAAAGTGATTTTTTTTTGCCAGAAGGCATTATTTTTCCTTCACCCTAGCTACACAAGGGAAATTTTTGTCAAACCAACCCCCCACCCCTGGAAAGAATCAGAAATCTCACACACATTTCTTTTTCTACCCACCCTTAACTCAGAATGGCATCACATGTAGAAGCAACAGAGATTGTAAGCCATAGAGGCCATAGGGGTACACCGATACTATTTGCAGTATTGCTAAGGTGCCAGAGGCATATACAAAGGCGACAGACACAAATATGGGCACTCCAAACAAAGGTCGGGGCAATACAGGGCAAACAGCCATACACCGCGTCAGAGGGTAGAACAGCGCGATTGAGATGCGCACACAAGCACTTAAGGCACATACATGAACACCTCAATAGGATCCATGTCCAAAGGAACAGAATATACGACCAATTAATCACTACACATGGCCCGGTAACAGATAACACAACCCTAGATAGGATGAGATTGCACTACACAATTTTATACGCCCAATACAGGGAGGTTATTCGCGAACAGGCGTTTCTCCAGTTGGCGGCTACAGAACTGTATAGGACACAAACACGTTAATACAGCAATTTGCGAACAGGCCATATGCCTCAATAGGCAGCACGCCCAAATTTGGGAGGAATATAAGGAACTCCAGGCTAACAAGGCCATTTTTGAGTTTATGGAAGGGCCGCCAGCCCAGCCGAGAGAGGACATAAGCGTAGATACGCTAACTCGGCAATTTGCGAGGATGTCCCTCTCGACACGTACTGCCACACAAGGGAAGGTGTTCGCCGTGGCCACAGTCCAGAAGACGGCCAGGTTAGGCTCCAACACACTGCAGGGCCAAGGTCACATCAACACACGTCCCTCAGCTCCGGCTCGGAAGGCAATTTTGCCAAACCGAGGAGAAGAACCTAAGCCAACCCCCTCAAAACGGACGAACGAGAGGGAGTTGACGCCAGGACTCTCGGGCACACATAATAACACAGGGGGAAAACGGGAGGTAACCATGTCATGGGCTGAGGACATAGAGCCCGTCCCACAGCACATTAGGCCCACACAAACCTACACACATAGGCGAACACAAGGGCAGGAGTCTACCGTGGCCATAGGCCAGAAATCGGTTAGACTACACTCCAATACATCGCTAGGGTTATCACAGGCAATTAAACGGCCTTTGCCGCTAGTTCAAAGGGCAATTTTGCCAAGATGGAAGCGGGCACTAGCATGTGTACCCCAGGTGCGAAGGCATGAGAGGGTGTTGCCTTCAGGCCCTCAGGGTGCACAACACACACCCGCGCACTCTGACCAGGCGCAGACACACAGTACACGGGATATAAGAAAGGCCTTATTACCTACCCCACGAGGCCGGGCAGTCAGGAATACACACACCCCTATAAACACTGTTAAGGTAGCGTGAAGCGCAATCAGCCCCTCAGACACAAACACACTCAGACCAACATCCAGGCACTACGGTGAAAGTAGGCCCAGGCTTACTTTGCTACAAACTCCTCCAGATAGCAAAGAAGCACCTCAATGGGTTTCAGGGGCCTACGCCTTAGTGACAGGGCGAAAGTCTTCACTTTCTCGAGCAATGACGCTCGGACGTGGATAACGACTTTCACCATGAATATAACACACACTGTCACCTGAATCACAAATATATATACGGGCAGGTTCTTTTACACGTGAGAAACACGATAATGGATACACAAAGGGCAGATTCCACCCCTGTAAACGGTTGATTTCACACGTATATACAGCAGAACGTGGCCAACTCAAAATTATATAATTTAAATTTTTTCCTAATTTTTTCTTGGGCCCTAGCATTTTTTAAGCCATCAAGGGTTTATAATCATAGTTAGTTCAAATTATAGCTTGGATAATGTACAGTTTTTAAGGTGCAAAGACAATCGGAGGCCAATCAGTGGGCCACGCGGCTTAGGTCCTCAGAGAACTATTCCGAATGCAGCCTAAGCAACAAGCCACAGCACAGAGCTTGGGCGGGTCTTTCCAAGTAGAAATGACTATCTTGTTATATTTTCCATTCCTACAGTTTGATAGATTCTTTTGGGATGACTGAGAGACTTAATCGTAAGAAACAGTTAAGAATCTCAAACTACTTTTCAAAAATGGTAGATTTCCCTGAAACGTAACTAGGTTACTGTCTTACTAACGTCGCCAAATAGGTGAATGGTACACTCAGGTCCTACCTTTCATTTTGAAACTTTTGAAATTATTTACGATACAATCTTTACAGATTACCGCCGTCTGGCAACCTGCTTTGGTAAGCATAAAGCATTACGTAGACGGGATACAATATATTTTCTCTACTCGTTTCAAAGAACTCTCTTAATTTGGATTGTTGGATAACTGAATTTTTTTTCTCTCCTCTTTCACTAATCCCGTGAAGTGCGAATTATCCAAGTTGAACTGTATATATTTGATCCATAGGTGTACCCTACCTGTTACGCTGCCTATAGCATGAGTTTTTCCCCCAGGACAGCGCTCAAACTAAACATATACACCATGGGGTAACACTCACAGCTCAAGGGGAAAACACCATTATTTATTTTTGGAAGTCACACACTAAACGCAAATACTGTACAAAACAGTCAAAACACTTGGCAGAACTGTCCCGGAGACACAAGCCTAAAAGGCACCAGGAATAATTACCCTGGACAAAGACGGTCTCGAACCCGCAACCTTCGGGATACCAGGAATGCAAGGTCGGGTAACTATCCAATGGGAGGATAGAATGATAAAGGACAGTTACACCAACAGGTATTCATACGCACAAAACAATAAAATCACCTCCGACACCTAGTCACCAAACACGCGACTAGCGGCCCGGAGACACTCGTACATAAACACAGCTAACTACCAATAACAAGAATATATTCGCCCCACGCTTACAACAACACAAAATTTGGGAACACAATATGTAGTTAAAGGAAGGTTCTTTTACGTTGCGAGGGACCCGAGACATGCCGTATATGCAGACAATAGTAAGACGTGTCAATAAACCTACACACACTGTCTCGGCACATATGGCGAGCAAGCAAGCAAAGGATTTCCTGCACGGGTGTAACTCAATACTATCGCAGTCAGCGATAACACACTCGTGAGTAGGCGACCTTCACTAACACGGACAACCTAAGAGTACTCCAGGCCTGGCTGGAACATACACATTCATTCACGGCAGTTTCAAAACCCTATAACTCTCAAAATTAGAATACGAGGGGCATTCCAAAAGACCCAAATTTTTCACGCCAAAACGTATTTTCATCTGCGTGTCTCAAACACACGATACACGTGCCATGGGACATACAGTACAAAAAATTGTAACACCAGGACCTTAAACCAAGGCGGGTGCGAACTCACGATCACACAACATAGTCGTGCCAAAAACAAACTAACCAATGGTATTTTTGGCGCGAAAAACACAATCAGAAACCACACTAGGGACGCTAAAATCCCAACTGACAACGCAGACATGAAACATGGAGAATTACACGGGATCGCGGGTCCGAATGCCCAGTAAAATCGGACGCCGTGAAAAACAAAAATCCAGAATCCCATTCAGACGGAAGTTGGCCCCATACAAGTACATAAACAGGTAACACCACATTTTCTCCGGCCAAACACCAGGCAAAATTTCGATTACCCCAGACATAGGAAATAGAATTCCCAAACACAAGTATAGCAATTACACAAGGTAAAGGTCTTACGGAATAAGTAGCCACACAACATCGATAGCATAAACAGGACAGATTGACACATTGGCCCTCCCGGAATGTCAAACATATGGCAACACACGGACTATGGCTAAAGTCACGTTGCGTTAGCCTTCACATAGCGTTAGAAGCTTCCTGTAAACAGGAATATGAAAACATAAACACAGTAAAACACTGAGTTGCAGATTCCACCGCATTGCAACACTGCCGTCGACAGACACTCTTGGCATAACGGAAGTGACAATGACACGCGACTATGATGACACTATCATACAAAAACAAAAACTATTCCAACACTAACATACAGTACACATGGACATTGGCACAGAATTCAGCAATGTTACAATAGGCCTGGCATTTAGCAATATGCAGATACTGTGGGCCATATTATCTTAGGGCCATAGGAGCATGTTTACAAAGATGTTGACAAGCCACACGCACCACCTGACACTCAGCCACGCGACACATGATAAAACTTAGCCGATAACAGCCCACCCGCCCGCGTGCTGTAGCGGAACATAGCTACACACACGCAGCTGCGCTAATCACAGTCACGACCCCATCCTTCCCACACGCGCTCACTAATCAGGGGCGAATACGGACATATTCCCTGAGGGAAAAACCCTCCCCAATAACTACTTCTCTTCTGGTTTTTCTTTAAATCTTAAAAACCAACATAGGCGATCAGGACATGACCAGTTCCATTACAAATCACTTGCTACTTTAACATTATAGATAAGGGACCTGAGTAGGCCGTGACGTCACAGCGTCACCGCATTTAACCATCCCAAAGAGCGGATAGAAAGCAGATATTGACCAAGTGAGGATGACAGGAGCAGAGATGGATGGTGCCAGCAAGATGGCCAAGGCACCACCTACGGGCTACCATTATACCACCCTTTTCCTTCCATAACCTTGTCACTCACAACAATATCCAACACAAACACATAAACACATAAAAACAGCCAAACTACATGACAAAATATACATCGGGGTTGATAGACTTCATGCGTCTAAAGAGAGGGTCCACTACGCCCTGGCTCTCAATGCTAACACCCGAGTATTAGGGGTGTGTCAGAAAGAATAGCAAGCGTAATGCACATCTCAATATAAAGAGATGCGGCCACACTTAAACTAACAAATATTTTCTTATTAAATAATCCCGCATGCAAGGGACATAGTATTATTATACCTCGGCCTATACCTATCCTTAAATGGGAGCGGATACGCTTCATATCCATCCGCACGCATGGAATATCCTACCCACACACCTGGGTTATTATTATTGAACCTGCATGGCACTTTTTGAAAATTTTTGCAAACCTGGGAAATACCTACCCCCGTCCACTCACTGTAAAGATATCCCAGCAGCATCACCGGCTCCCGGCCACGATAAACATGGAGTCCAAAGATGCGCAACCCTCTCCTACCATGCTTTAAGCCTATTCAACAAATAACACCCCCCGGATCCCAATAACAAGGTACCCAACGACATGGAAACCTACTAACGCCTCCAGGAAACTCCACAAGGCATCAACGCTAGACATCTGACATGGCGACTACAGACCTAAAGTAGTCCATGCATTTAGAAGATTCTACAACCCCAGAACACTTAAAAATTTACATAATCACACACTAAATTATTTACAGAGTACACTCTTTTTTTTATATAAAAAAAGGAATCTGAGTCACGCTGAATGGTGATGACAGCGTAAACAGAAGGGCAGAGGCGCCACACAGGAGCAGAGCTGGGGAAGGCGATGATGAGTCCTACCCCAGTTGGCTCAATGACCCAGACCAAAAAGACAAATTACGTAAGGTTGAAGCATTGATGCCCTGGCGCGGGCAAACGCCAAAACTGGGGGTGCGTCTAGCCTACCCCCTCGGCAGAGGAAAGTTACACCCACTATGCGCCACGGTCGTCGAAGCCAAGACCTGCAGGGGAGACTTTTGACGAACGGGGGGAGAAATAGCCAGCTCAACACCGGACTCAGGAGATGACCCTAGGGACGACCAAATTAGGACTAGAGTCCTAGTTTAGTACGTAAGTAAGTAGAGCTTCTATGGCGAGAAGCTAGTCTCCTACTCGCAGGAGTGAAGCAGGGTCTCAGGGTTCAGCGGGATCAACCCTAGATCCGACAAGTCCTTGCCCCGCGTGGCGAAGGTGAAGACAACCAAACAAATGAATAATACATAAACAAATAATGAACAATATATATGGAATGAATGCGATCATTCAACCCGCGCCCACATAAATGGCTGACAACGGGTCGCCAGAGATATTAAATGGTAACGCAGCGAGCGGCCAGAGATATTAAATAGGCATGCAGCGAGCTGCCTAAAGGGGTTCACGTGGACCAACCCAACAATGCCAATATAGGCGAAGAGGATGCCCGGACGCTCAAATTCCCGGATGATATTAATCTATCGGACGATGTCCGATGCCCACATAAATGGCTGACGGCGAGTCACCAGAGCTTAAATGGTGACGCAGCGAGCGGTCAGAGATATTAAATGAGGAAAGCAGCGAGCCCGCACAGGGGTTACAGTGGGCAAACCCAACAATGATGAATACATCAATGAACAACACAGGCAAGTACAACGGCGATGCGTTTGCCCTCGTGCAGCGCAGGCGTCCGGAACTTTAATAATTACTAGTTATTAAGCAATAATATAAATGTCGACAACTAGTATTAAGGGAGCGGAATCCGGCGGTTTTAGAGACAACCGGTGTTTCTAGAATACGTGCGGGTGGTAATCTGAGGAAGTAAATTGCCTCAGGCGATCGCTCTGGTCGAAATTTTAGCATGTAAGACAGTTGCATTTGATACGCAACTTAGAAGTAAGCAAATTTAATAAGCGCTGTTGTAAAACAGCTGCTACAGCACATTTCGGCATAGACTAAGGTAAAGCCATTCGGCTTATAAATACCAAATATTTTTTTTTTTCATTTATCATAATTTAGGCTAAACACGTTCGGCACCTGGTAACTAAACTTCGTTGCCAGGGTAAGCCCGATAATACATTAAGTTAAATCACATTAAGATAACACGTTCGGCGCCTGGTAACTAAAATTCGTTGCCAGGGTAAGCCCGATAATACATTAAGTTAATTTACATTAAGATAACACGTTCGGCACCTGGTGACAAACAAACCCGTCATCAGGATAAGCCCGACAACGCATAGATTAAGATAACAATACATTAGGATAAGTAAGATTAGGACGCCAACATTAAGCTAAGATAGAAATCTAGCCGGCATAGAATAAGAATAGAGTAAGGTGCCAAGGGCGACTGGAAGGTATACACAGGTGTGAATGACAACAATGCATTGTCCAGTATAACCATACCCATGCGTTCTCTTTCAGGATTGCAGAAAGGAAACATGGATACCAGCACACCCACTAACAAAAGATTTATTTCTCACAGGTCAAGATCATTGTACTGTACATACACCCTGTAAATACATATCCCGAATCAAACACAAATGTAAAACACTGATGTCACACAAACACATACACTTTGATACATTTTCAAGTCGCGCCGATAAGGTGACGGCGACGCGATCAGCAACGTGAAGTGATCGTGGGACACTGAACGCCACTGACGCAACTCTTAGCAAGCGCTTAAATAATGAGCGACCTGCGGCAGTCAGGGACAGCGCAAGGGTTGTAAGCGCTCACCTTTGCTTCCAAGGTGCAATTTTCTCACCCACGGGGGAAAATGCACGACAGGTGTGAATTAGCGGCACAGCCACTAAAACACAATAAAATGGCTGGGTAAGAAAAAATGGCCATGGATGAAAAGGTAGGACCAAGGCCAAGATGAGAGCGCTATGAAGTGATCACGTAATGAGAAATGAGTACAAAGAATAGCGGGCACACAGGTACATATAGGGTACGGCCGTCTAGATATAAATAGCCAAATAAATAAAAATGTATAATAATGTAATAATGTAATGTATAACAATGTAACAAGGTAACGTAATAATGCAACAATGTCAAAGAAAATGTAACACTTATATGAGGCACCCTATACGAAAATTATCAACAAGGATGCCACACATTTAATATTTGTTCTCATATACGCACTGATTTTCATTTCCACCCTTCTAACTTAAAATTTGTGAAGGTGTCCCGGTTCACCCCAACACAATAAACTATTTTTTACATATTCCTTTAACTTATACCCTGGGACACCTATTTTTTTCTATTTTCTTCCATCTTTCACACTAAAACATGGCAGGGAGCATTTTTTTCCCCAACACAGCGCCGGACGGCACAACCACCCGTCCAGCCTTGGGTTTTTTCCTCCCTGCACAATACCAACACATATATAATGTCAAAATCACGTATTTTTTGTTGTTGTACTTTTTAATATTTCAAATGTCAACTTTTAAATGAACTGTCTTAAATTATCATATGTATATCCCAAAACCTACCCCTCTGAGCACATGCTGGACTCACATCAACACGACATCGCTACACCTACACGACATCAACACGGAAAAAAAGAAGAAGAAGTACAAGGAGGAATCAAAAACGATCCATCACATCAACACCCCCACTCTACGTTCCGTTCCCGTTCGCGAGGACGCGAACTAATCGAAGAAACGGACTTGTACATGCCCGGAGGGCTGTACCCCCTGAGAGCCACCCCCATTTTCTACTAAAACCACCCCAACTGGCAACATCATAAGACCAGAATATCACCTTTACACGGCAAGAGGCGACCACCCAGCTCGGGAGGTTAGCCAACCACTTGCAACACATTCATAAACATTAACACTACAACTAACTGGGGCAGCTACAATGGCGTAATGCTGACCATGCAGCACCACAAAGTATAAGAGATGGAGTCCTAATTGGAGCCGGGATCTGGTATACAGTGTGCGTCGCCGAAGGCCCTAGCCGCCGCCCGTTCCAGTTGCATCATCAGGTGAGACTCAGCAAAGTGCTCAGAATCCTTTATTTTGTACACTCTTACCCAAACTTGTACACATCAATTGTATTTCACATTGGCATAAGACTTCCCAAAAAGGGACATACAAAACCACTTCAACTGACCAATAAATACTGGTCAGTAAGCTACACATTGCATTCATAATTACACTCTACCTCACATCCTCATACCCTTCCTGACCTCCGTCACGATTGACCGTGACCGTAGTTGCCAGTAATTGCTTGGTCAGACTCCATTGTGTTTCCCGCACGCGTCGCGACTGCATCGAGCCGCTGACATAAGCACGTCTATTATATCACTCACTCCGTCCAGCTGGCAGACTAGCACAGCAGCCTGCAGCCAGAGGACCATCCCCTAACAAATACTTACGTCTTTATAGGAGCACCCCCTAGCATTCCAACACTAAACAACAGTCTACACTGGTAAGCTCTCCCAGTTTCGGGAAGCTGCTCTCAACTAGGAACCACCTTTTAAATTAGCACAGTGACACTAATGTTTTATCCCTAAACAAATCCCCAACTAAGGGATCTAAAACAATATCATGTATTGGGTCAGTAATGTAGTTAGTAAATAGCCGTTCCCCTAATAAATAATTATCATTACGGGAAAATGACCTGAATGTTACGTCCATTATACCGTACTACGTATCACCCCACCACCACCACCACAAAAAGTTATATTTTTACATGTGTCTTTTTCTGTTAGTCTATGTATAATGTTCCAGTTCTGTAGTAGTATTCATTATCATCAATAAAACATATAAATCCAACGGGCGAAGTTTAAACCATTTAAGACTCATTATACACTTACAGATATTCAGATATACATACACACTACACCATACAACCTACAACTGTTCATAAGGAATTATTCAAATTAAACTAATATTAATATTCAAGACTTAATTTTCTCCTAATAAATCATAAAACATTCCTGTTCTAAAGCTGAAGTCGAAAAAATCTGCTGTTGCAAAACATTTGTTGGACGTAGACGTGAGTAGGAAATAAAGAGCGGTTCTGGGGCAGGGGCTAATGCGCAAGATGGCCGCCGCGCGCAATCACTCTATGTTATTCTTATGGAGGGGTCAGTCAGAGCTGGGGCAGGGGCTAATGCGCAAGATGGCCGCCATGTCCTGAGACCGTGAATAATGTCACAGGGGGAGTTCGACCGTGTAGTCGCTAAATGGAATATTTATTATTATTATTATTATTATTAATATTATTATTATTATTATTATTATTATTATTATGTAATTATTGATTAATCATGTACAATCAAGACCAGTCTTATATAATCCACTTTATAATTAAGTGGCAGAATTCTTGGATGTCACTGTGGAGTCCCCGGTCTGAGTCCTGGCTTTGCCAAGAAATATAATTTCTGGTCTGATAGTTGGAATGGGGTACACTCAGCCTTGTGAGGCAAAACTAAGAAGAGTGGGGTTAATTCATACTCAGCCATTTTGCCTAACCCAACTTTACCTAACCTCACCTAACCTAACCTAATCTAACCTTACCTAACCCAACATAACCTTAGTTCACCGAACCAAGCATTTCCTCACTTAACTTCACCTAACTTAACCTAACCTAACCTAACCTAACTTTACCTAACCTAACCTTTAAAGCTAAGCCAAAGGCTAATCAACACACTCAAAGTATATAAGGGCACATGCAACTATCTTTTTTTTGCTAGTCTTATAGAGAGTAAGGTAAAGCTAACAATTGCACTGTGGCTACTGTGCAAAATGTTCGCTACACACAACCAGCTTAGGATTACAAAGTCAGTTAAGTTTTAAAAAGTAGAAGCTTTTATTCATGTTTTTTCTTTTCATTTTCATATTTTACACATTGCAATTTGTCAAATTCCAATTTACAGTTTTTAAAATTTTAGTTTTAAGTTTTTTGAATTTTGTCAGTATGGAAACATGGATTTTTCAATTTTGTTGTTTACATGTTTTTGATTTAGTCCGTATCTAAAGTTTATATTTGCCAAACACGATTTTTTCATTACATATAACAAGGCTGTATACCTTATCCCAAAGCATATAGGTAATACATGGGATATACTATACTTTTGAGTACCTAGTTTAGCTAACTAAAGCATTTTCTCAAAATTACTAGAGGTTAACAGTTTGGATTAGGAGTGGTGGGGGGGGGGGGGGGGGGTGAGTAGTAATTAAACATTTCCAAGCAGTGTTCATACAATATTTTTTTATTCATTTTAAATATATTTACACTATTTACACATAATACATTTGTTATAATTACAGTTGTTTTATTTTTGTTTTCCATTTTTATTTATGTTTGCATATGAATACCATTTTTTTTCTTTTTGTGTTTTCTATGTTTAGTGCTATTGTTTTATTTCCTAAATTGTTTTGTTTTATGTATTTGGTATATGCAGGCAGAGGATTCTGATATTCTTAACTTAACTCTTTAAGCATGGTCAATGATTGAGTAATGACCATAGGCATGAGTACCTATACCATTAGTATCAATTACTCGTTTATCATCACCAGGACACAAAGCAATTTTGTTTAGTCTTATAGATGATATGTCATGGTGTTTAGAAGCGATAATGTTCATTGGTATTCTTTTTACATTGTTTTTCATGACACAATCCTTATAATCTTGAAAGCTTATACAATTTTTGACAACACCTCTACTAATACCTTTAATCTTTTTGATTTCTTTACCATTTATGTCTAAAGCATACATTTTAGCTCTAAGTCCAACAAATGCTTTAATAATTTGTCCACAAGCCTCGTCTTTAAATTTTCCCAACGTTTTCTTGTTTGATATAGAGTAACATATATGATTAGTAGGATAATCAGATGTGTCCAGGTGTTCTAGAAAATCCAACTTGTCTTGATATGCATCTTGAGTGTTAACCAAATAAATGAACGAGTCAGTATCCATATACATGAGTTTAAGATTGTCCATGCCATAATAGGGTAGCAGGACATCATAGTGGTGGGAATACATGAGGGTTTTTGAAATATCCAGTATACACATTCCAATATATATAGGCTTATTGAATACAATGTTACGTTTAGCCATGTGGAAAGCAGCTAGGTTAGGACCATAAATTGTTCTGTCAATAAATGTCGGCTTTGCTATTAGCTTTTCAGCCTTTTTGCTGTCAGTCACAAGACGTATGTCTATTCTTTTACGAATAATTTCCATTGTTTTTCCAAAAATGGCATTGTTGAATAATTTGTATAGATTTTTCTCAAAATCATTTTTGGCTTGTTTTCGAAGGTTGTTATTAAAATCAACGTATGCCTTTAGCCAAGGTCTTTGTTTAAACTTTAACACACGATGAATTTTTACCAATTTTAGTCCATGATCTAAAGCCTGTTTAAGTGCCATGTAATGAACAACGTACCGCCTTCGATTTCCAAGATGAGGAATTAGTTTCTTAGGTTGTGTACACTCTGGTAGGAAAGGTAAATCGTTGTGTAGATCATGAAGGTCGCATGGGTAATCAACATCAACGTCTAGAATGTACCCCACAGGATCGTCTTCCTTTAGTGTTTCTAGATCAACCGTATCTGGAGAAACCCACTGAAATCCACCATAAGGAAGAGAGTGACACATAGCCCACCCATATTGGTTGTTGGCATCATCATAGGTAATAAACTGCGATGGTTTCTCAGAATCATAGGTTTCCATGTATTTATTGTTAGCTTCAGCATACCGATGAGACACCTGACATATGCCTCCACGTATTCCAGACTCTATTAAAAGAATCTGATCGTAATTCTGTAGCAATTCCAGTTCAATTCCAGTGTAAAGGAGCATTGCCTCGAAACTTAAACCAGGCGAAGTAAAGAAGTGTGCAGCATCCACTCGGTGTGTTTCTAATGTTTTGTTTCTGAACGTTTCAAAGCTGTCTGCATGTAGGAGTACATCTGAAGTTAGGTAGAGGTCACTATACCCCCCTAGAGTTTTAATGTTGAACTGATTCCATACATTTTTGGCATGTTCATAGTCGTCTTGACTAACATCTTCTTGACTTAGTTTGTTAAAGAATGCCTCTTTTGGAGGTAAACACGTTTCATTTAACTTTTCCCATGAATCGATGTAATCATAACAAAATACACCTTTACGAGTCATGAGCATTGCATTTTCTTTTCCAAAGTACTTGTCTGTTTCAGGGTATGATGTTAAATTGGAAACTAAGTTTTCCAAACTACTTGGCATTAACCGAAACGTGTCCACAAATCGAAGCTTAACATTTCCTACATATTTGGTGAAGGAAATGTACTTTTCTTTGGAGTTAGCAATAACATCTACTCTCTCAGTAGTACATCCCAATTGTTTAACAATGAAATTTGCATCGTAACCACTCATATTATGTAGAAATACAGGAACGGGGTTACGTGTTTTACACCTCAAATTACAGTTATTGTGTGCACTTCCACGGTATTCCCCTGTAATATGGCAATGGTCTCGAACTTTCCAGTCCTCTTTGGTAAATGGTTTATGACACAAATAACAGGTTTCAGAACATTGGAACTCTGCTTCTTGATCCTGAGTTAAGGCCTTTGGAACATTTAAGCTGTAAAGGCGATCGATTTCATTAGCTATTGAGATCAAACAGTCCATAAACTTTTCTGCAGCGTCAGGTCCACGATAAATAACAGGTTGGCTTGGAAGGTTTGTATTTATGTGTTCCACAGTAGGTGAGGGTTTAACATATATACCAAAGCTCATAGGAACATGACTCTGGTATGGCACTGTATAACTTGCCTCAGGATTGGGTAGACATGTTTGATATGGTAGAAGTATACTTTCAAAATCTGCATAGATAACGTAAGGTATTCTTAACATTTTTTCAACATTTAAGAATTTCACAATTGGGTTTTTAATAGGCATTTCAACCCTAGCAATGTCATGTTCGACACACACAGCTCTATGTTCTTTTAATTTTTCCATTCCTTGTTGTCCATATCGATTATCAAAGTGAGTAAAACACCGTTTACACGTATATATCTTATGTTCATAGTGGGTAATCTGATGTCTTACTAGTTTATCAAAATCTTTGATAAAGACGTAGTGGTTCTGTCCAGATGAAGAACTTAGTAGGAGGAGGTCACGATGGTCTTGTAGCTCTTGATCCACAACCTTTAGAGGAAACACTTTGTTGTCTTTTTCCAGTCCAAATACATTTATGGATATGTCGTTGGCTTTCTCAAATTTGGGAATGTCAGCTAGCGATGTAGGAAATGATATTACTGAAAAATCATACTTGTTTTCCAGATCCTTGTATTTACTAACGCGTTTAGCATCAGTTTTAACCAGTTTTGCTAAAATAGCATACATAAAACACCTCTCGTCCTTAAAGTTTTGAGGATTAATGCAGGCTTTTCTTGCTTGTATAGCTGCTGGTAATGGAATATATGTGCTGCCACGCAAGGGATTGTACTTATTTATTTTCAATCGAACTCCTTCCACTGCTAACAAAGCCCAATTACTGCCTTTTAGCTCAGATTCTTCCATTTCAGTAGTTAACTTTGTAAATTGTGTTTCCAAGAAACTACTTAAGTCTGTTTCCAAAAATAGGGCCTGATTTCGTGTTTTAAAAGCACGATCTGTAATTTCATTCGTAGACGTATGAATGAATCTACATTCAGCCACAAGATTAACTTTTATTGACTTGTGCATTGCTAGTTCTTTCTGCATAGCTTGTATTATTTGCTGTTTGGACTCTTTAAGGTATGAATTTAAATCCTTACAAGTATCACAACGTATAAAATAGGATTTAAGACGACCTTGAAAAGACGTTTCATATTCAGTAAGTCCATTATTATCAGGAACCATTGAGAGCAGATAATGTTTTGTAGGCTCAGTTTTTTGTCTTTTAGCTGCTGACACAATATTACAACATTCTTCATGGCGACGTCCATTGTAGGCATTGTTGAATTTACTGCCACAAGTTTTGCACTCATAAAATTTACCACACGATACTTCGTGACGCTTTCTATCATAGTCCCGAAGAAAAGTCTTTCCACACTCTTTACACATATAGCTAGGCATGGTTTCTTCCATTATGGATGTTGATTTTCTGCAAACAGCTGCTTACTGCGTATCACAAGGCTGTAGGCTGGTCAGTGAGACGGACTTTCACGATGTGAACACTGCAAAAGGTAGTAATCAACTGATTGTATTCCTGCTAAGAGACCTCTTATATAACCTAATCAAGACCAACAGCTACTTACCACGTAGTACACGGCTAGAGCCTACTGGGTGAGACGATCTTTCACGATGTGATCACTGTTAAATGTAGTAGTCAACTGAAAATATTCTTACACCCTACTAAAGGTTATCAGGTACTTACTGCATATCAAAAGGCTGTACACTCATATGTTAGACACTCTCTCTTGCTAACGAACCCTATATTCCCTATAAATGGCTATACATGTTAGTTCTAAACACTTAATGGTTATTTATGTATTAACTTTATATACACAGCTTATACGAGCACGTTTTTCACGCAATAAAACTTTGTCAAATAGCCACATGTGACACGCAAAGTATGTTTCCGCTATCTAGCGGTGACTATGAGAACTACCTGAACGACAGCATGGCACCTAGCGCTCTGTATCATTACTGAACGATCAGCATGCTATCTAGCGGTCGATATCAAAAATTAGTCAACTACCAGCATGCTACCTACCGGTCGATATGACAACCCACTCAACTACTAGTATACATCCCAATAATGAACACATTTGCTCATATCCACTAACAATACACATAGCGGGTTTGCTTTATCGTTTAATACAAATATATCTTGTTAAATAATGTAACAAAAAGTTACATGGCACAATTGTATGGGAATGTTGCATTACCTAAAATGTAATAGTATGTAAGTGTTTAACATTTACAATAGGCTTATAATGAAGGATTATGGTGGTGGCTTATCGTGGTGGCTTAAGATGGTGGCTTATTGTGGTGGCTTATAGTGGTGGCTTAAGACTGTGGCTTATGGTGGCTTATCGTGGTGGCTTAAGATGGTGGCTTATGGTGGTGGCTTATGGTGGCTTATGGTGGTGGCTTATAGTGGTGGTATATGTTGGTGGCTTATTTTTGGTGGTTTACGTTAATACCTTATTTGTAATGGCTTATTTGACAAGTTATTTTTGTCAATGTATTTAGAGGATTTTTCTCTTGGTCTTGGAAAGTATTTCAACCCTTTTTTTATGGTAGCATAATGCTTACCGCCATGTTTGTAAGCAACAACAGCACACTAAAATTCCAAGAATCCAAAGTACTCCAAGGTTAATGATTGTCTCCCAACTCCATTCATCGCCTAGTCAAAAACATTATTTATTTTCAAATTTTTCAAAAGAGGTAAATTGGGAAAGTAGGCTATATGTTTAAACTAAAAATCATATCAAATCATATGCTAACTCCAACACCTACGACTATCCCACTCTCAGTCAAAAAAATATAATATTCTTTAAATATTTTTTCCAAAACAATATTTGGAAAGTAGGCCATGTTTTGAAAACTATTCATCCTATAAAGTCATATATAGACTCAAACCAATGGCTTTTATATCCTTAATCGTAAGAACAAAATATGGAATCGGTGACATTTTTTCCAAAAAATGTTCTTTTTAAAACGGGGGCTATATTTTGAAAACTAGGAATTTTACAAAAAAGTTTGTTTAACGTAAATGACAGGTATTTACCCCCACTACCCACAAACCAAGTCCCAGGTCCCTGGGACAAAATTCAAAAAAGTACAATTTGGAAAGTAGGCGATATTTTGAAAACTAATCATCCTAAAAAGTCATATATAGACTCAAACCAAATGGCTTTTATGTCCTTAATTGGTAGAACAAAACTTAACATTTTTTCAGTTTTTCCAAAAAAGTCCAATTTTCAAAATTGTTTATATTTTGGGAACTAAGAATTTTACAAAAAAGTTTGTTTAACGTAAATGAAAGGTCTTTACCCCCTCTACCCCCAAAAAATACATATCAGGTCCCTGGGACAAAAACTGTGCAGTAGTGGTTTTGTGGCGGTTCAAAACCCTCCTCCTCCTCACCCTCCTCGCAAGATGGCGGCCGTAGCTTAACTTAACCTAGCCTAACCCAACAAAATGGCGGCCGTAGCTTAACTTAACCTAGCCTAACCTAACAAGATGGCGGCCGTAGCCTAACCTAACCTACGAGGTGTGATCAAAAAGTTCCAAAATGGCGGCCGTAGCTTAACCTAACCTAACCTAACTTAACCTAAACCTACGAGGTGTGATCAAAAAGTTCCAAAATGGCGGCTGTAGGTTAACTTAACCTAACCTAACCTAACCTAAACCTACGAGGTGTTATCATAAAGTTCCAAAATGGCGGCCGTAGCTTAACTCAACCTAACCCTACGAGGAGTGATCAAAAAGTTCCAAAATGTGTGGAGGAATGTGGAGGAGGAAGGTGTTTGTAGAACTCTTAAAAACTACTGGGGTGGGGTGGGGGTAGTAAGAAATAAAAACAGTATTAATTATTATTCAGCATAAGAGTTTTTTAATTCATTAAAACGTACAATACATCTATTGTTTTTATACCCTCATAAATTAGATATAGAGAATGTCCACCATGATTTAGATCCTCAAGCACACTTTCTGACATATCATTAAAACGTGTAGGAAGGAATGTCTGAAAATTTTCACTAACACATAGTACACGTTCACCATACATTGTGTCCACTTTTTGAATGTTGATGATACGGAATGGAGTATGCATTGGTAATTCAGTGAGCTTTTTTCTCTCTAATCCGCAGTTCTGCCCCATAGCATTGAGAATGTTTATTGTTGTAGCCTATAAAGAAACAAAAAAAATGTCTATTACAGTTTAGCTATAAGTGACCAGAATCACTATATATATATATCATTTTATTCTAAGAGCTTTCCATGATGATAAGAAAAAAAGAGCTTACCATAATGATGGATTGAGTGTAAGAAAACGTCTTTTGCTGCCTGATGTCACTACTAAAGTGATACTCTTACAACAGACAAGTGAGTGCATGTTTCGCTGACGTAATCGTATGTTACCACGCACTTCCTGTGTTGAGCGCGTCATAGTGGCTAAATTTAAAACTCTAGATGAGATGTTTTGCTGACGTAATCGTATGTTCCCCGCACGCACACTTTGGACGGGTCCTTTTTGAAGGGAGTCATTTTTTACGGGTCCCGGAGGACGGGTCCTTGTTGACGGGTCCCTGTGGGCGGGTCCCTTTGGCATAATTTGGATAAAATGCATGGGCCAGTCCATAGGTATCAGTCCAAAAGACCCGCCCACAGGGACCCGTCAACAAGGACCCGTCCTCCGGGACCCGTAAAAAATGACTCCCTTCAAAAAGGACCCGTCCAAAGTGTGCGTGCGGGGAACATACGATTACGTCAGCAAAACATCTCATCTAGAGTTTTAAATTTAGCCACTATGACGCGCTCAACACAGGAAGTGCGTGGTAACATACGATTACGTCAGCGAAACATGCACTCACTTGTCTGTTGTAAGAGTATCACTTTAGTAGTGACATCAGGCAGCAAAAGACGTTTTCTTACACTCAATCCATCATTATGGTAAGCTCTTTTTTTCTTATCATCATGGAAAGCTCTTAGAATAAAATGATATATATATATAGTGATTCTGGTCACTTATAGCTAAACTGTAATAGACATTTTTTTTGTTTCTTTATAGGCTACTACAATAAACATTCTCAATGCTATCGGGCAGAACTGCGGATTAGAGAGAAAAAAGCTCACTGAATTACCAATGCATACTCCATTCCGTATCATCAACATTCAAAAAGTGGACACAATGTATGGTGAACGTGTACTATGTGTTAGTGAAAATTTTCAGACATTCCTTCCTACACGTTTTAATGATATGTCAGAAAGTGTGCTTGAGGATCTAAATCATGGTGGACATTCTCTATATCTAATTTATGAGGGTATAAAAAACAATAGATGTATTGTACGTTTTAATGAATTAAAAAACTCTTATGCTGAATAATAATTAATACTGTTTTTATTTCTTACTACCCCCACCCCACCCCAGTAGTTTTTAAGAGTTCTACAAACACCTTCCTCCTCCACATTCCTCCACACATTTTGGAACTTTTTGATCACTCCTCGTAGGGTTAGGTTGAGTTAAGCTACGGCCGCCATTTTGGAACTTTATGATAACACCTCGTAGGTTTAGGTTAGGTTAGGTTAGGTTAAGTTAACCTACAGCCGCCATTTTGGAACTTTTTGATCACACCTCGTAGGTTTAGGTTAAGCTACGGCCGCCATTTTGGAACTTTTTGATCACACCTCGTAGGTTAGGTTAGGTTAGGTTAGGCTACGGCCGCCATCTTGTTAGGTTAGGCTAGGTTAAGTTAAGCTACGGCCGCCATTTTGTTGGGTTAGGCTAGGTTAAGTTAAGCTACGGCCGCCATCTTGTGAGGAGGGTGAGGAGGAGGAGGGTTTTGAACCGCCACAAAACCACTACTGCACAGTTTTTGTCCCAGGGACCTGATATGTATTTTTTGGGGTAGAGGGGGTAAAGACCTTTCATTTACGTTAAACAAACTTTTTTGTAAAATTCTTAGTTCCCAAAATATAAACAATTTTGAAAATTGGACTTTTTTGGAAAAACTGAAAAAATGTTAAGTTTTGTTCTACCAATTAAGGACATAAAAGCCATTTGGTTTGAGTCTATATATGACTTTTTAGGATGATTAGTTTTCAAAATATCGCCTACTTTCCAAATTGAACTTTTTTGAATTTTGTCCCAGGGACCTGGGACTTGGTTTGTGGGTAGTGGGGGCAAATACCTGTAATTTACGTTAAACAAACTTTTTTGTAAAATTCCTAGTTTCCAAAATATAGCCCCCGTTTTAAAAAGAACATTTTTTGGAAAAAATGTCAACGATTCCATATTTTGTTCTTACGATTAAGGATATAAAAGCCATTGGTTTGAGTCTATATATGACTTTATAGGATGAATAGTTTTCAAAATATGGCCTACTTTCCAAATATTGTTTTGGAAAAAATATTTCAAGAATATTATATTTTTTTGACTGAGAGTGGGATAGTCGTAGGTGTTGGAGTTAGCATATGATTTGATATGATTTTTAGTTTAAACATATAGCCTACTTTCCCAATTTACCTCTTTTGAAAAATTTGAAAATAAATAATGTTTTTGACTAGGCGATGAATGGAGTTGGGAGACAATCATTAACCTTGGAGTACTTTGGATTCTTGGAATTTTAGTGTGTTGTTGTTGCTTACAAACATGGCGGTAAGCATTATGCTACCATAAAAAAAGGGTTGAAATACTTTCCAAGACCAAGAGAAAAATCCTCTAAATACATTGACAAAAATAACTTGTCAAATAAGCCATTACAAATAAGGTATTAACGTAAACCACCAAAAATAAGCCACCAACATATACCACCACTATAAGCCACCACCATAAGCCACCATAAGCCACCACCATAAGCCACCATCTTAAGCCACCACGATAAGCCACCATAAGCCACCATCTTAAGCCACCACGATAAGCCACCACAATAAGCCACCATCTTAAGCCACCACGATAAGCCACCACCATAATCCTTCATTATAAGCCTATTGTAAATGTTAAACACTTACATACTATTACATTTTAGGTAATGCAACATTCCCATACAATTGTGCCATGTAACTTTTTGTTACATTATTTAACAAGATATATTTGTATTAAACGATAAAGCAAACCCGCTATGTGTATTGTTAGTGGATATGAGCAAATGTGTTCATTATTGGGATGTATACTAGTAGTTGAGTGGGTTGTCATATCGACCGGTAGGTAGCATGCTGGTAGTTGACTAATTTTTGATATCGACCGCTAGATAGCATGCTGATCGTTCAGTAATGATACAGAGCGCTAGGTGCCATGCTGTCGTTCAGGTAGTTCTCATAGTCACCGCTAGATAGCGGAAACATACTTTGCGTGTCACATGTGGCTATTTGACAAAGTTTTATTGCGTGAAAAACGTGCTCGTATAAGCTGTGTATATAAAGTTAATACATAAATAACCATTAAGTGTTTAGAACTAACATGTATAGCCATTTATAGGGAATATAGGGTTCGTTAGCAAGAGAGAGTGTCTAACATATGAGTGTACAGCCTTTTGATATGCAGTAAGTACCTGATAACCTTTAGTAGGGTGTAAGAATATTTTCAGTTGACTACTACATTTAACAGTGATCACATCGTGAAAGATCGTCTCACCCAGTAGGCTCTAGCCGTGTACTACGTGGTAAGTAGCTGTTGGTCTTGATTAGGTTATATAAGAGGTCTCTTAGCAGGAATACAATCAGTTGATTACTACCTTTTGCAGTGTTCACATCGTGAAAGTCCGTCTCACTGACCAGCCTACAGCCTTGTGATACGCAGTAAGCAGCTGTTTGCAGAAAATCAACATCCATAATGGAAGAAACCATGCCTAGCTATATGTGTAAAGAGTGTGGAAAGACTTTTCTTCGGGACTATGATAGAAAGCGTCACGAAGTATCGTGTGGTAAATTTTATGAGTGCAAAACTTGTGGCAGTAAATTCAACAATGCCTACAATGGACGTCGCCATGAAGAATGTTGTAATATTGTGTCAGCAGCTAAAAGACAAAAAACTGAGCCTACAAAACATTATCTGCTCTCAATGGTTCCTGATAATAATGGACTTACTGAATATGAAACGTCTTTTCAAGGTCGTCTTAAATCCTATTTTATACGTTGTGATACTTGTAAGGATTTAAATTCATACCTTAAAGAGTCCAAACAGCAAATAATACAAGCTATGCAGAAAGAACTAGCAATGCACAAGTCAATAAAAGTTAATCTTGTGGCTGAATGTAGATTCATTCATACGTCTACGAATGAAATTACAGATCGTGCTTTTAAAACACGAAATCAGGCCCTATTTTTGGAAACAGACTTAAGTAGTTTCTTGGAAACACAATTTACAAAGTTAACTACTGAAATGGAAGAATCTGAGCTAAAAGGCAGTAATTGGGCTTTGTTAGCAGTGGAAGGAGTTCGATTGAAAATAAATAAGTACAATCCCTTGCGTGGCAGCACATATATTCCATTACCAGCAGCTATACAAGCAAGAAAAGCCTGCATTAATCCTCAAAACTTTAAGGACGAGAGGTGTTTTATGTATGCTATTTTAGCAAAACTGGTTAAAACTGATGCTAAACGCGTTAGTAAATACAAGGATCTGGAAAACAAGTATGATTTTTCAGTAATATCATTTCCTACATCGCTAGCTGACATTCCCAAATTTGAGAAAGCCAACGACATATCCATAAATGTATTTGGACTGGAAAAAGACAACAAAGTGTTTCCTCTAAAGGTTGTGGATCAAGAGCTACAAGACCATCGTGACCTCCTCCTACTAAGTTCTTCATCTGGACAGAACCACTACGTCTTTATCAAAGATTTTGATAAACTAGTAAGACATCAGATTACCCACTATGAACATAAGATATATACGTGTAAACGGTGTTTTACTCACTTTGATAATCGATATGGACAACAAGGAATGGAAAAATTAAAAGAACATAGAGCTGTGTGTGTCGAACATGACATTGCTAGGGTTGAAATGCCTATTAAAAACCCAATTGTGAAATTCTTAAATGTTGAAAAAATGTTAAGAATACCTTACGTTATCTATGCAGATTTTGAAAGTATACTTCTACCATATCAAACATGTCTACCCAATCCTGAGGCAAGTTATACAGTGCCATACCAGAGTCATGTTCCTATGAGCTTTGGTATATATGTTAAACCCTCACCTACTGTGGAACACATAAATACAAACCTTCCAAGCCAACCTGTTATTTATCGTGGACCTGACGCTGCAGAAAAGTTTATGGACTGTTTGATCTCAATAGCTAATGAAATCGATCGCCTTTACAGCTTAAATGTTCCAAAGGCCTTAACTCAGGATCAAGAAGCAGAGTTCCAATGTTCTGAAACCTGTTATTTGTGTCATAAACCATTTACCAAAGAGGACTGGAAAGTTCGAGACCATTGCCATATTACAGGGGAATACCGTGGAAGTGCACACAATAACTGTAATTTGAGGTGTAAAACACGTAACCCCGTTCCTGTATTTCTACATAATATGAGTGGTTACGATGCAAATTTCATTGTTAAACAATTGGGATGTACTACTGAGAGAGTAGATGTTATTGCTAACTCCAAAGAAAAGTACATTTCCTTCACCAAATATGTAGGAAATGTTAAGCTTCGATTTGTGGACACGTTTCGGTTAATGCCAAGTAGTTTGGAAAACTTAGTTTCCAATTTAACATCATACCCTGAAACAGACAAGTACTTTGGAAAAGAAAATGCAATGCTCATGACTCGTAAAGGTGTATTTTGTTATGATTACATCGATTCATGGGAAAAGTTAAATGAAACGTGCTTACCTCCAAAAGAGGCATTCTTTAACAAATTAAGTCAAGAAGATGTTAGTCAAGACGACTATGAACATGCCAAAAATGTATGGAATCAGTTCAACATTAAAACTCTAGGGGGGTATAGTGACCTCTACCTAACTTCAGATGTACTCCTACATGCAGACAGCTTTGAAACGTTCAGAAACAAAACATTAGAAACACACCGAGTGGATGCTGCACACTTCTTTACTTCGCCTGGTTTAAGTTTCGAGGCAATGCTCCTTTACACTGGAATTGAACTGGAATTGCTACAGGATTACGATCAGATTCTTTTAATAGAGTCTGGAATACGTGGAGGCATATGTCAGGTGTCTCATCGGTATGCTGAAGCTAACAATAAATACATGGAAACCTATGATTCTGAGAAACCATCGCAGTTTATTACCTATGATGATGCCAACAACCAATATGGGTGGGCTATGTGTCACTCTCTTCCTTATGGTGGATTTCAGTGGGTTTCTCCAGATACGGTTGATCTAGAAACACTAAAGGAAGACGATCCTGTGGGGTACATTCTAGACGTTGATGTTGATTACCCATGCGACCTTCATGATCTACACAACGATTTACCTTTCCTACCAGAGTGTACACAACCTAAGAAACTAATTCCTCATCTTGGAAATCGAAGGCGGTACGTTGTTCATTACATGGCACTTAAACAGGCTTTAGATCATGGACTAAAATTGGTAAAAATTCATCGTGTGTTAAAGTTTAAACAAAGACCTTGGCTAAAGGCATACGTTGATTTTAATAACAACCTTCGAAAACAAGCCAAAAATGATTTTGAGAAAAATCTATACAAATTATTCAACAATGCCATTTTTGGAAAAACAATGGAAAATATTCGTAAAAGAATAGACATACGTCTTGTGACTGACAGCAAAAAGGCTGAAAAGCTAATAGCAAAGCCGACATTTATTGACAGAACAATTTATGGTCCTAACCTAGCTGCTTTCCACATGGCTAAACGTAACATTGTATTCAATAAGCCTATATATATTGGAATGTGTATACTGGATATTTCAAAAACCCTCATGTATTCCCACCACTATGATGTCCTGCTACCCTATTATGGCATGGACAATCTTAAACTCATGTATATGGATACTGACTCGTTCATTTATTTGGTTAACACTCAAGATGCATATCAAGACAAGTTGGATTTTCTAGAACACCTGGACACATCTGATTATCCTACTAATCATATATGTTACTCTATATCAAACAAGAAAACGTTGGGAAAATTTAAAGACGAGGCTTGTGGACAAATTATTAAAGCATTTGTTGGACTTAGAGCTAAAATGTATGCTTTAGACATAAATGGTAAAGAAATCAAAAAGATTAAAGGTATTAGTAGAGGTGTTGTCAAAAATTGTATAAGCTTTCAAGATTATAAGGATTGTGTCATGAAAAACAATGTAAAAAGAATACCAATGAACATTATCGCTTCTAAACACCATGACATATCATCTATAAGACTAAACAAAATTGCTTTGTGTCCTGGTGATGATAAACGAGTAATTGATACTAATGGTATAGGTACTCATGCCTATGGTCATTACTCAATCATTGACCATGCTTAAAGAGTTAAGTTAAGAATATCAGAATCCTCTGCCTGCATATACCAAATACATAAAACAAAACAATTTAGGAAATAAAACAATAGCACTAAACATAGAAAACACAAAAAGAAAAAAAATGGTATTCATATGCAAACATAAATAAAAATGGAAAACAAAAATAAAACAACTGTAATTATAACAAATGTATTATGTGTAAATAGTGTAAATATATTTAAAATGAATAAAAAAATATTGTATGAACACTGCTTGGAAATGTTTAATTACTACTCACCCCCCCCCCCCCCCCCCCCCCACCACTCCTAATCCAAACTGTTAACCTCTAGTAATTTTGAGAAAATGCTTTAGTTAGCTAAACTAGGTACTCAAAAGTATAGTATATCCCATGTATTACCTATATGCTTTGGGATAAGGTATACAGCCTTGTTATATGTAATGAAAAAATCGTGTTTGGCAAATATAAACTTTAGATACGGACTAAATCAAAAACATATAAACAACAAAATTGAAAAATCCATGTTTCCATACTGACAAAATTCAAAAAACTTAAAACTAAAATTTTAAAAACTGTAAATTGGAATTTGACAAATTGCAATGTGTAAAATATGAAAATGAAAAGAAAAAACATGAATAAAAGCTTCTACTTTTTAAAACTTAACTGACTTTGTAATCCTAAGCTGGTTGTGT
The DNA here is from genome assembly GCA_946902985.2 of Meconema thalassinum. Taxonomy (NCBI): domain Eukaryota; kingdom Metazoa; phylum Arthropoda; class Insecta; order Orthoptera; family Tettigoniidae; genus Meconema; species Meconema thalassinum. Next base: position 101,586,208 of record OX336397.1, on the reverse strand, counting down.
GTAGCGAACATTTTGCACAGTAGCCACAGTGCAATTGTTAGCTTTACCTTACTCTCTATAAGACTAGCAAAAAAAAGATAGTTGCATGTGCCCTTATATACTTTGAGTGTGTTGATTAGCCTTTGGCTTAGCTTTAAAGGTTAGGTTAGGTAAAGTTAGGTTAGGTTAGGTTAGGTTAAGTTAGGTGAAGTTAAGTGAGGAAATGCTTGGTTCGGTGAACTAAGGTTATGTTGGGTTAGGTAAGGTTAGATTAGGTTAGGTTAGGTGAGGTTAGGTAAAGTTGGGTTAGGCAAAATGGCTGAGTATGAATTAACCCCACTCTTCTTAGTTTTGCCTCACAAGGCTGAGTGTACCCCATTCCAACTATCAGACCAGAAATTATATTTCTTGGCAAAGCCAGGACTCAGACCGGGGACTCCACAGTGACATCCAAGAATTCTGCCACTTAATTATAAAGTGGATTATATAAGACTGGTCTTGATTGTACATGATTAATCAATAATTACATAATAATAATAATAATAATAATAATAATAATAAATATTCCATTTAGCGACTACACGGTCGAACTCCCCCTGTGACATTATTCACGGTCTCAGGACATGGCGGCCATCTTGCGCATTAGCCCCTGCCCCAGCTCTGACTGACCCCTCCATAAGAATAACATAGAGTGATTGCGCGCGGCGGCCATCTTGCGCATTAGCCCCTGCCCCAGAACCGCTCTTTATTTCCTACTGACGTGTATTGTAGTCTATAACATTTTACGCCCCTGAGCATGGTGCGTTAAGAAATAATTATGTTGGTAACAACAAAATCTTTATTGATACTCTATTCACATGTTGGCATTACTGCATATTGTAATTTGTTCATCAATAAAATTCATTACTCATTGCAAATGGCGTACCAGCTGATTGACCCATATCACCTGTACGATAAAAACATAAAACTTTCACAGGTTATGAGCCCAGGTGACTCTAAAATACAAGTAAAAGTGAAAACAGGTGACAGTAAAAACATTTAAAAAGTAAACTCGGTGAAGTAAAGTCCAAAAAAATGGCCACAAGACCCGAAGACGTAGCACATGTCGAGAAACTCAAAGGAGTCGACACATATCCTATGTGGGTGTTTGAGTTAAAAATTCTGCTTGCCGCAAAAGAACTGATCAAGATTGTCGACGGGACAGACGTGTTGGTGACCAATCCACCCAGAAATCAAGCTTCAATCGACCAGTGGAAGACGCGAAATGCAAGAGCCCAATACTATATTGTCACATCCATTGAGAAACAAGTTAGGCCACATATCCTAACATGTACAACTTCTAAACAAATGTTTGATACTCTTCGAAACATATATCAGAGAGTCTCGAGCCAGCAAAAATGTTTGCTGCTACGAGACTTTTACAACTTCCAATTTGATGCGAAGAAGGACATGATGAGCAACATTAGTGATCTCCAAAACATCTCCTTCAAACTGAACAAACTCGACCAGAAAGTTGACGAGATTATGCTAATTACCAAGATCCTGTCCGTGCTGCCTGAAGAATATACCCATTTCAGCACAGCATGGGACTCTACTCCAGAGGCGTCCAGGACCATAGAGAACCTGTGTTCGAGGTTACAGATGGAAGAAAACAAGTTGAGGTGCACTTCAGCAGAAGAGCAAAATGTATCCTTTAAAGCAGAGTTAAAAAACAAACAAGGTAGATCTAAATCTAAAAACAAATGTATGAGCAGTAAAAAGTGTAATATATGTAAAAAGACAAACCATGAAACCAAAAATTGTTTTCTCAAAGACAAGCATCAATGCTCAATATGTAAAAAGTTCAATCATGAAGAGAAAGACTGCTATTTTAGGGATAAAAATAATTCTAAGGTGGAAAATAAAGTGTCATTTCTTGCAGCTGATTGCAAGGGCTCACATAACGCTATACTAAAAGGAACCAGGCGTCTAGTAGTAGACAGTGGATGTTCAACTCACATGGTAAGCGATGAAAATTTGCTAACAGGTGTTGTGAGCTGTAATGAACACATATTAGTGGCTAAGAAAAATCAGGCTATGTCTGTAGTAGGTAAGGGAACCTTTACCTCTGAGCAGTGTGTTCTCAATGATGTTCACTGTGTGCCTGATTTGTCTAAGAACTTGATGTCAGTAAGTAAGATAACAGAAAATAATGGCATTGTTGTGTTCACAAAAGATGATGTTAATATATACCATGACAACAAAGTGGTACTAAAAGGGAAGAAAAATGCAGTAGGACTGTATACTGTTGACCTTGATGTTAATATGCAAAATGAGGCGCTGTGTGCACAAGGTAATGATGTAGGTAAAGAGTGCCACAGAAAACTGGGTCATTTAAGTTACAGCTATCTTAATAAACTGCCTAATATTTGTGATGGTGTGTCCCCCATTGTCGCACATACTAAAATAGATGAAGTGTGTGAGAAATGTGTAAAAGCAAAACAGATCCGGTTACCATTTAATACAGAAAGGACTAGGGCAACAAGACTGTTAGAAATAATACACACAGATGTTTGTGGACCTCTAGATCCACCCACCCATGATGGCTACAGGTACATTCTGTGCTGTATAGATGACTACTCACATTTCAGTGTTATCTATCTGTTGTTAAATAAAAGTCAAGTTCCTATGTACTTAAAACAGTATGTGACAATGGCCGAAACCAAATTTGATCTTAGAGTAACCAAGATAAGGTGTGATAATGGAGGAGAGTATTCCTCACATGATCTGAAAGATTGGTGTAAAAACAAAGGTATTATGCTGGACTATACAATTCCATATACACCCCAATTAAATGGAACAGCAGAACGGTTCAATCGTACTCTTATGGAAAGAACAAGAGCTATGCTTTGTGATTCTAACCTAGATAAAGAGATGTGGGGGGAAGCAGCACAAACAGCTACATACCTGATTAATAGAAGCCCCACTAGTACTGTTGACACAACCCCAGCTGAAAAATGGACATACAAGAAACCAAATCTGTCTAACCTACAAATTTTTGGTTGTGTTGCCTATGCCAAAAGTTTGGGTTATCTCAAGAAGCTTGACAGCCGAAGCAAGAAGTGCATTTTTGTAGGCTATGCACCAAACGGATACCGACTATGGGATGAAGAAAACAGAAAGATATTCATCTCAAGAGATGTGGTGTTCGAGAGAAATATAATAAAATTAGATCAACATACCCCTAAAACTGAAATCGACCAAGCAAATGTTGAAGAAACAGAAGAAACCCAAGATGAAAGAAATGAAAATCCAGATGACAGAGATGAAAATCAAGATAGAACAGATGAAGAAACAGATCATGAACCACAAGAAGAAGAAGATGTTGACTTCGTAGATTCAGATCAAGAACAGAGAGAAGAAAGATGTCATGAACTTGGTTTACGACCAAGAAGAACATTAAAGAGACCTAATAAATATGATGACTATCAACTAGATAGCGGAGAAGATGAAGCAATGATGACATACAGGGAGTCGCAAACAAATGAAGACAAAGAAAAATGGAAAATAGCCGTTAAAGAAGAAAAAGACTCTTTGAAGAAAAATAAAACTTGGAAATTAGTAAGCCCTGAGGCAGCAAGAGGAAAAGAAGTTTTGTCAAGCCGGTGGGTGTTCAAAGTTAAGGAAGACGGTAGATATAAAGCTAGGCTTGTAGTACGAGGATGTGAACAAAGAAGTGGAAATATAAATTATGAAGAAATCTTCAGTCCAGTTGTAGACACAACTTCACTAAGAGTCCTTCTTGCTATCGCAGCACACTATAACCTGCACATTAAAACATTTGATGTCAAGACGGCCTTTTTGTATGGAACCCTAGATGAGGACATCTACATGAAAATACCAGAAGGTTACAAAGAAGAAGGGAAAATATGCAAACTGCAGAAAGCCTTATACGGACTGAAGCAAGCCCCCTGTAGGTGGAATAAAACTCTCACAGAGTTCCTGAAACAAGAAGGCATGACACAAACTAAGTCAGACCCCTGCATCTTCAAGAATTCTGAGAACAGTTTGTTTCTAGCAATTCATGTAGACGATGGCATTATCATGGGCAAATACATTCAGAAAATGACACTGCTACTCTCTAAACTTGAGAGAAATTTTGAAATGAAGACAACTCATGAACCCAAAAGTTATTTGGGGATAGATATAAACAGAACAGAAGATGGTATCTTGATTTCTCAAGAGAAATATGCTCATAATGTGCTGCAACGTTACAACATGCAAGAATTCAAAGAAGTTAAAACCCCAATAATCCAAAATGAAGAAACAGGTGCAGCAGAGGACAGCGTGAAGACATATTACCCCTATAGACAAGCTGTTGGGAGTCTGTTATATTTGTCTTGTAAAACCAGACCAGACCTGGCTTATAGTGTGAATTATGAAAGCAGGTCTATGGAGAAACCAACAGATCAAGAAATACAGAATGTTAAACGAACACTTCGATATCTGAAAGGAAGCACAAAAATGGGAATACACTATGCATCAAAAATGAAAGATGATCTGAAAATAATTGCATACAGTGATTCAGATTTTGCTGGTGATCATAAGAAAAGAAAGAGTACTACAGGCTATGTCATAATGCTGGCAGATGGACCGGTGGCATGGCGGTCACGAAAGCAGGAAATTGTGGCACTGTCATCCACAGCAGCCGAATACATTGCTGCAGCAGATTGCTGTAAGGAGTTAGAGTATCTGAAATACTTGATACAAGAACTAACTGGAAAGTCTGTTCCCATTGTTCTTAACATAGACAATCAAAGTACATTAAAGTTGGTGAAATCAGGTCAAATGAGAGGAGAGTCAAAGCACATTCAAGTGAGGTATCACTATCTGCAGGAGAACTATAAAAAAGAATTGTTTTCTCTTCAATTCTGTCCGACCCATGACCAGGTAGCTGACATTTTCACAAAGCCTTTATTGTCTACTAAATTTGAAAAATTTAAAGATGTTCTGTTGAGGAGTGGAGTAGAATAGGTCCAAAGAAAGTATTTGATTTTAAATATGTTAATAACAATTAAGACTATTTTAAATTGTAACATTTCATGTTTTATTGTTGAAATATCAACGAGTATGTTATCCAATGTATAGTCATATTGTAGTTTAAGTCAAATATTGTTTGTACAACTTCTCATAGTTTGTATTATGACAAAGATTTTGTTCTTACGGGGGGATGTTAAGAAATAATTATGTTGGTAACAACAAAATCTTTATTGATACTCTATTCACATGTTGGCATTACTGCATATTGTAATTTGTTCATCAATAAAATTCATTACTCATTGCAAATGGCGTACCAGCTGATTGACCCATATCACCTGTACGATAAAAACATAAAACTTTAACAAAACATTTGTTGGACGTAGACGTGTATTGTAGCCTATAACATTTTACGCCCCTGAGCATGGTGCGCCCCTAGGCCGGGGCCTATTTGTAAATCCAGCCCTGAGAACATCCCATCACTAAAACCGGCAACATCAGTGAGATTGTTCGAAACGACAATCGCTACATACAGGATTGAACTCACATGGGACAAACAGAAGACTAGTGACCTGGAAACACTAGAAAACGTGAATGGAAGATATATCAAAAGGGCCATTGGCAGAGCCCTGTGCGGATAAATAAAACGTTATCCTCATCCGCCCCGCATCTGCACGACTGTTATCCACCCGTTTGTTATCCGAATCTACTGGCATCACAATAATATTTTCAATTAGATAAAACTTAAAGTATTAAAGCAACACCTTTAGACATTAGAGGAGAATGTCGTTCCATTAGGTTATGTCATGACCAGGGCCCGGATATTTATGTGCTTAACTTTTCAGTCATCCCTCCCTATATTTTTCTGCTAAGGTCCCATTCATGTTTTGTATCGAAAATAAGGTCCCATTAACACCAATCTACACATATAGGGTACCTACAGGTTCAGCATAAGCCAATGCGTAAGCGAAACGCACTCACTTACTCTTTAAATGCCCCACAAATAAATACCTTAAAACATGTATATTTACAATGAAAGAATGCAACACGGTAACCATGGTAACAGCATCTCACAGGTCCATCTATTTCGGTAAGACGCAACGCAATTCCAATTAACTTATTACATTACTGTGAAAGGTTATCACGGAACCAAATTAAGCTGAAAATTCATCAATACATACAGTATAATGCGCTTAAGTGGGTCAAGGGGCACTCTAGAATTTTTTCACTCAATTTTCACGTGTGAGTGTGGTACGAAAGGTCATTTTCACCCGACTATAAAGGGTCTCCGAAAACCACATTTAATGGCCCTTAAATTTACGGTGTCTGTGATATTCCCAGAAAACTAACTTCGCTCTGATATACCTTTGAAGAAATGACAAACCCCTAACCACTGCCCCAGTGGCTGAATTGATAAAGTCTGATTATTCATACCAAGGATAAATCAGTCATAGCATTCATGATTGCGATTTTGCTAAGTGTACTCTTTACAACTAGAATATTCGCGGGAGAAGCCACGACGGGTAATGCTAGTATGTATTTATTTATGTACTTAAAACTGGAAAATATGTGATTAAGTTTCCAAAATATGTTCTTCAATTTGTGTCATATTTATGCCCCACAGTTACTAGAAATATAGTTGAAACGTCCAGCTGCTTGAATAATCCATAATCCTGTCCACAGTACAAATGTTCCCGCTTAATAGGCCGGGACTTGCCTCAACTTCCGAATCCTACACTACGTACTGCAGATGGGCAATAATCTACTTAATCATGTATGTGCTGTTTTCGAATTTCTAAGGATCAGAAGGAAAGGTCACTGCAAAATCTTTCATATCACTCTGTCAATGCCCACTGTAATTTCTAGTAAGATTTCCTGTCAATGCAAGGACTATTAATAATAATATCGTATGGTTTCGGCTGTCGGGTGCAAGCTTTGTTATTTGACACCCAAATGGTAGCTTGCATGTCGAATTTCGTTGTTCCTTGAATTACTATGAAAGTCAAGGAGGTTAGATATCTAAGCTCCTTGAACACTATAGCGCTTTCTAGAAGAGAAATGAGGAACTTTATGTTGGCAGAAAATCCCGAGATTAATTTTGCCATTATGAACACGGCCTACTGAATGCAAATGGGTTATTTGACATGCCAACATCGTATGACATGGTGTCGTAATTTCTGCCGCCTTTCAAAAATCACTTACCGCGGCCAGGAGCGAACCAGCAAGCTTGGGTTTAGTAGACCGACAGGTTGACCACTCACCAACCGTGGTAAGCTAAGGACTATTGAAGACTTAAGAGACTGTTGGTTCCAGCCCCCCCGCCCCCCCAGCTCCCCTGCTATATTTAATGATCAGGGAATTCCTGTCTTGAAATACTACTGCAATGCAGAGACAAGGGTGCATTCACGAAATAGAGTAGCAAACTTGAATTGCCAAAGGTCGAAAATGAGGGCAGCAGTCTTCTAAGGAGTACAACATACCTCCATATAGGCCTATAGGAAATATGTACTTATGAAGAAATTCGCCTGGCGGATAACCTAGATGTTAGGCCCTTTAATACAACAACAACAATACATTCTCCAGAATATGTACTTATTTATAAAATCCGCAAAAGGATATAAATGAATAGAAAATATTTAGTTTAATAAAAATATTTAAACACATAACCTTCCGGACCCTGGTCATGTGCTATGTTTAAAATGAATGTTATACAGCAAGAATTGCAACCCTTTTCAGTTCGGATTATTAATTGCGATTAACGACATCATTTGAATGAGATTAGCTTAAATCATCCTACATTTGTCATGAAAAAACATAACGGAAAAATATGATATGACATAAACATCCGGGTCCTAGTAATGATATTCAACAAGTTCGGATTGTATTCTAAAAACTATCCGCAAATTTACTCCAAACATTACCCGCAGCTTATCCGTTATCCGCACAGACATGCAAACTATATCCGCATGGCGAAAATATTTGCGGATATCCGCATCCGCACGTTTGTTGTCCGAATCCGCTGACATTACAACAATAGTTTTAATTTATTAGATAAAGCATTAATTATTAAAGCAACACCTTTAGACATTTGAGGAGAAATTTGTTCCTCTAGGCTTTGTATGAATCGCAAGACAATGTTGACTGAGTTTTGTCCCTTTGGGTAACGGCAAGTGAAACAGTGAGTGGCTAATTATAACACTTACTTAGTCGTCGGATATGCCCACGCAGGGAAGCGCGGGTATGAAGGACTTTTGAGGGGGGGGGGGGGTGGTAAGTCAACACTAATTGAAGGTATTTCCATGATTGGCTTCTCTCACTTCTCTATTATTCTCATACAATCCTAGCGAAATCAAATAAGAGAAATAACAAGCAACGTAAAAGACGGAGATCTTTGAAAAAACTAAATTAATTTTAAACAAGAGGTTCCGTGACGAACTAAAGAGCCTACTTTTCTTAAAATTAAGTTTGATGCCAATGATTAATCTACAGTATATGAACCTATCTAGAATAATGCCGAAATTAAGTTAGTAATATCGAAATGTCTAATTAGTTCGATAAATACCTGGTTTAATAAAGTCTATTAGAGCATTAGAGTTGGCAGCCCTGGTGACTGAATACATTCTTAGTTCCATCTCATAAGGTACAGAATAAAAAAATTGGTTGAAGTCCAATGGACGTTACATACAATTACACATTGGATCTATCAGCAACGATGTCATGCGTGTGCTGGTCAGAAATAGCCTAATCTGAAATATTATGATATCTTGTTGTGCCAATTTTGGACGAAATCCATTTGTTAGTATAGAAGTTACATGAATTTTAAAATTGGACCTATCAGCAGGCATAGAATCATGTTGGCAGCACTGACTTATATTAATTATTCCAAATTAATCTAGAATGCCAGGTGCTATACGTGTGGCTTGTATACTTCCTGATATATTGATATTAGGTTAAAAAATATAGACAGCATTTATTAACAGTTGGCAGCCCTGATTGCTCTTAAGAATACGTATAGTCATATCTGTTATGTTACACGTAGCAAATACGAAATTTGGTTGAAATCCAACTGATAGTATAGAAGTTACATGTATTTAAAAATTGGCCCTATCAGCAGGCTTAGAATCATGTTGGTAGAACTGAAGTATATAAGTTACTCCAAAATTAATCTAAAATGTCAGGTACTATACGTGTGCATAGTGGGTAGATTATAGGCTAGGGAATAACCCACCCACCAAGGGAAGATGATTAAGAGAAGGAAGTAGATTTGGGATTGGAAAAGAAGGATAGAAGAATAGGAGGAGAGTCCCACAAAAGTTATTAATTTGACTTTTAATCCATTTAGAAGCGGTTGCCACCGCAAATATGTGCTCGGATACCCAAAGTGGGTACGAGCTTGGTCGAAGCTGACGGGAACCGCAGCTAAGGCTTGGGCAGTTTGCCAGAGAGAGGCTTTAGTGTGTTTCCTTCCAAGCACGAATGAAAGTACTATAGGGAAGGGTGATGGTCTGGCCAGACAAATAGTAAAAGCTTTATTGAGCATTAACGAGGGCATAAACCTAGGAAGAGCTAGGAAAGCCAGGATCCTGCCTAACTGTAGTATCAGAGAAATGATGAATCCAAAAACAAATATTTAATTTATTTAACAATGCAGGAAGTTTGAGGAAATTAACAATTATGCAATATAAATTTAATAAACATAGTTCATTTGAACTTTTTAACAAATAGGGTCGCAGACCTCTTAACATTAAACGGTTGCTCCAGGCAATTGAAAATTTACAAGGTTTCAAACCTTACATGTTTATAAATCTTTATAAAGGTTAAACCATTAAACAATGAAATACTTAAAGCTTGAACGTGAATTGGAGTACAAAAGTGTACCTTAAGAAATTCTTGAGAGAATGTTCTAGAGAAAATAACAATTTTGAAAAGGACAATAATAACAACGTGAAAATAAGATAGAAGTTCCTACAACTTCTTATATTTATACAGAATTAATATATGGGAATTATATAAAGAGGGCAGGTCACTTACTGTGAAACCTGGAGAAAGTGAAAAGGAAGTTTCTAGGCTTCCTATGTTTAATTAGGAATCACGAGAAATGGGGCAGTTTCCATTTCGTGAAACCTGAACATGACTCGCTCAAGAGTTTAAAGCATTGTTTTCCCTAATTATGGGAAAGGAACAACGTGAATTTAAAACTTGTATCACACAAGCAATTATGCAGAATTTACTTAATGTTAAACTAGCAAAGTTGGAAGGGCACCTCGTGAGTGACACCTTATAGAGAAGTTTCAATTGTATAAATAATGGTTGTTAGTAGAAGGTTAAGGAAAGATCATTGGGATATAGGATCAATGTTCATGGCCGTATTTAATATAACCGGACGATCGCGACGCGGTAGAAACGTGGAGCAAGCACTGATTATCACTATAGTCTGTAAAGATGGATGCAAAGTTCACTAGAGAAACACTGAAGTTCATGAAAAAGAAAGTTATTGCAATTATGGAAAGAACTGATTGCACTATATAGATGAGAGTCTATTACTTAAAAAAGTTGTAATTTACAATTAAATGCGCCATAGAATTTTCCAGAGGTTCCAGCGGAGGACGAAAATTCACTGTTGTAGTAATTTAGTTTTATACAGAATTCTCCCCAGTACATGAAAAATACATGACGGCAGGACTCGTAGATTGAGTACCGAATCTGGAAAGTTCCAGAACAATCTTAGCAGAAAAATGGGGTTGAGAAAATCCAACGGCGGAAATAACTTTGTAATTATAGACAGCGGGTATTAGATAATATCCCACGTAGCGAGAGGGTTTCTCGTTTAAAGCTTAAGAAAAGCTCTTTTTAGTAAGGTTGGCTTATACAAGAAAAAGCTCAACATTGCAAATCCCACGAAGAGTGATTATTGCCCCAAAGTAAATAGTTTCACACTGCCTATAAATTATAATTAAAATCACTTGGAAGTTAAAACCATGAAGATGAGGTTAAAACTTTTTAAAAATGGTACTTATCTCGATTTCATGTTGAAGTCGGAGTTCCTTAGGAAGACTATCTAGCCAACATGGCGTAGGAGAGTGTGTGCCTCTTAGTTTGAGGCTAGCTCGAGAGGAGCTTTGACTGATCGAGTCAACTGCAGACGGAGAAGTGAGAGCAGCTCAGCGGAGCACGGAGGGTCCAAGAAAAGGGGGAAAGAGAGGGGGGTAGGAGACAAAAGGAGAACATATAAGCATTGCCAACTTAGCAAAACATAATTGATTTCTTGGTGAGCTGGTCTTCAAGGAGTTGATAGATGATACTAGCGCAGCATGGTGAGTAAAGAAGTAGACGTAGTCCTCTTGCTCAAGGAGAAAGTAGCTAACGATGGTAACGAGATCTGGTAGCCAAATGGATAAGTAAGTCATCTTGCACGATGAGGAATTGAGTAGCTTCAGAGGTTCGCTACTAGATGACGCTAGGTGGATCACAGAAGTTATATATCTGAAACATACTCATGAAGACATAAGAGACATGCCCAACAAGGAGAAAACAGATGATCACTGTTGGTGTTTGGCAAAGAGGAAGGAAGAAATGAACATGCAAAGAGCAATAGACATTATATCTCTCGTACCGTGTATTCAAAGAATACACCATACTGGGGGGACAGACACCAACAGCGAGCAAGAAAAACAAGTACAGTAATGAACAATTGTCGAAAAGTAGTCTTGTGATCTGACCATTAGTAGTCAAGACTCTGAATACCCTGACTCTCCTATCTCTTCCAGGGTAACACTTAGTCACTTTTCCAAAAGGCCCGACTAGGGGGGGTGGAACATCCCTCACCAAGACCAAGTCCCCCACCTTAATGTCGGGACTGGAAAGAAACCACTTCTGTCTCCGTTGTAAGGAAGTTAAATATTCAAAGTTCCACCTCTTCCAAAAAGAATTACTGAGGGCTTCAAGTTTACGCCCAACAATAGGTAAATCAGAATCCCTGAAAGAATTAGGAAGGGGAGGATGGGCAGAGAGAGAAGTGCGTGTAAAGAAGCGACCAGGTGTAAGTGGAAGGAGGTTATCAGGGTCATTGGAAAGCGGAGTTAAAAGGCGAGAATTATCAACACTTTCAATCACAAAATAGCTGGAAGCTGAGGGAAATAAAGCACTAGTAAAGATTGCGATACGATGAGAAAGAAGAATTAACAAGTTTAAACAAAGCGTATAGGAACAAGTACATCTATTCAGGACAAGAATATACCAAATAAACAAAGGAACTATGCGAGTAGAAAGCAAGAACGCCATAGGTAACAAACGAGTAGCCATAAACAATAACCTCAAGTTATAATGAGTATCAAAGGGGTTACTCAGAAAAATACTTAAGTCAGCAAAAAACGTGACAGGACAAGCATGAATACAAAAACACATCGAATGTGACGACGAGAAAAAACAAGTTTGTTCATCAATGAACATTAAGATCGCAAAATATGCAAGCAAATTGCAATACATGAACGCGTGAGAAATACGCAACGAAGTTTTGAAACAGGGATCAAAGCAGTTATAGAATACGAGCATGAGTAAGTGGAAGACGTAAATAAGCACGGCCTTGACACACATAGTACAACGAGATAAGACATATAAATAGCTGACAGAGTCCTTAAGCGGAACGAGTTTATTTTGGGAGGTAGGCAAACGGCTTCTGTACTTTAAGTAGCAACTCGTCAGACAATGCTTGGCAATCAGCCAAAGTTGAGATAAGAGAAACTTGCTTTGAACTGTGTCAAGCGTACAGGAAATAAACAACTTGGCATTCCTCAGGCGTGTATACATACAAGTTTGACAACCAAGCAGTTCGAAGTACACACACAACATTTGGTGAATCAGCTGTAACTTAAAGCGGAACGAGTCACACGACATGCAGTCAATCGTAACTTGGACGTGAAAAAGCAATTTAAAGCTATATGAAATAAAGTAGAAAATCAATTTCGCATAATTGAGAGAATCACGAAATCGGACAATTTTCAACAAAAAGAAGCTTAATTCTTCCGAGCAAAGAAGACAAGCTGGGACATTGAGAAGAAGGTTATGCATAAGAATAGTTATTCTAGATGCTATAGAATTCAGAGTTTCAAGCGGTTTCATAAGCGACTTCCAATTGCGAGGAAGGGGGGAGGAGCCGGCCGTGGCCATCCTTCTACATAACGAAAGAAGTGAAACATAGCGTACAGCAAAGTGATGGTGACTGATAGCCATGGTTTTACACAAGGGGAAGATAGTTTTCGAGGAATAGTTTAAGCAATTAACTGCTATAAAAAATGACGTAAGAAGATAGACGAAATAACACAAAGCAAGGCGAACTTGAATGGCCATCTTGTGCGGGAAGAAGGAAAAACCATTTAAACAACTTACAGGGGTAACGCAGTTGTTCACGATGAGACATCGTTTCGACAAGTGGTTTTCAAAAATATTGAGATTTGAAACATGAGCGTTCTCTTTTTCAGAAATGGGATTTATGTCAGCTGTGACGAAATGACATTGCGTTTTGGTTTGAACACTGGGATGTTGAATTCCACCAGTAATAACCCAACCAAAATCGGTGTCTCTAGCGACCACGGTTGAAGATAACTTGCGTGTTTGTTTGCGAATGCAATTCCAAAAAACATTGGCGCTGAAAAGCACATCAATGGGACCTTGAGCATTAAACTGAGGATCAGCTAACCTTAAGTGCGAAGGAATCTTTAAACCGGAAGTATTAATGGAGTGACTTGGAGTGTCCTTACCAATACTGGTAAGAATGAGACAGTTTAAATTAAGATTGGTGTTTCTTTGGCAAACGTCTCTGATTTTCAATTTTGAAGACTGCAAAACTTGAGTTTTCAAATTGTCAATGCCGGTCACATTGATAGAAGTAGGCGATGACGAAAGACCTAGTTTTTTAATCAACGATTGCGAAACAAAGTTGTGCGTTGAAGCGGAATCGAGAAGACCACGGGTTCGAAACCAATTTCCAAATTTGTCTTGGATTTCAAATTGTACAGTGGTCAACAGGATTTGCGCACTATAAGAAGGTTCGGCATTAGAAATGCAGGAAGAAGCATTAGTTTGTTCGGAGCTGCTCTGCATGGAGCTTGAAGAGGCGAGTGCTGATGACCTCGATTTATCGTGAACGTGCAATAAAGAATGATGCGGTTTTTTGCAATGAAAACAGAGATTTAATGACGTACAGTTCGAAGAAGAATGCTTAGGTGATAAGCAGTTGAAACAATGTTTGCTATTCAAGACAAACTTTCTTCGATCTTCGACAGACAATTCTTTAAAGGATTTGCACAAATACAAGGTGTGAAGCTTTTTACAGAGCGTGCATTTTAACGATTTGTTAAGCGGCCTGATATCTTCTCTTGAATGATTGAAAGAAGAACGGGTTTGTTTGTTTTCGACAAATGGGGGCTGATGTCCCTTTGAAGAAGCAAGTTTTTTTTTCAAAAATTTGACACTGAGGATTCGTTTCGACTTTTTCGCACTGAAATGCGAGTGCTGTAAGGAATTGACATCGACTGTTGAGAAACGAGACGAGGTGTTCGAACGAATGTTCCTTGTTGCAGGTGAGTTCGATCTCCCAGGCCTTCAGTGTCGAAAAATCGAATCTTGATGTAGCTAGGTGAATAAGTATGGTGTCCCATGTTTGGACAGGCTTTTTTAGCTGGTATAACGCTCTGACATTTAACTGCATAGAATCTAAGAGGTCTCTTAAAGATGTGACGTCATTAGGTTTGACGGCAGGTAAGTTGAAGAGACAACGGATATGACGAGCTACACTCAAACGTAAATTGCCATATCTCTCTTTAAGGAGATTAAAGGCGATGTGGTAGTTGTCTGCGCTTAAAGGCAATGACTCCACTAAGGCTAAAGCCTCAGATTCCAAAGACGTACGAAGGAAGTAAAATTTATGTATGTCTGGGATCTCGATATTTTCATGAATTAGGGAGCAGTAAAGTTCGTAAAAAGAATACCATTCACCTTCCTTGCCTGAGAAGTGCGGTAGGCTTATCTTGGGAAGTAACGGTTTCGGTTTGTTCTTGTGAACTGAAGCGGGTGCTAACTGGGCCGGATTGATGACCCTAGTGTCCGGTTCTGAGATATTGCGGATCAATTGGTGGGCCTTTGCAATTCCTTCAAAGTACAAGGGTTCGACCTCTTCCCGATCCGATTGCAGTTCTGGACAAGCGGATTCGATCTCGGTTTGAATTTGGTCATAATAATCATAAGACCGTTCGTACAACTTAAGACGATGTGTTAAGATATCTAAATCACACTCGGCGGGATCTAATTTGTTGATAAAATTTCGGAATCTAGTGAGTTGCCCTTTATAAGAAGAACGTCTAGCAATGAGAGTTTCATCTTTTTCAGCAGGGGCCATGATAAAAAGAATAAATTGAAATACAACTCACGAAACTGTAGAACCTTGGAGATGCTGTCAAGCTGGCAGCAGCGAATGAGTAGAAAGAATGGGACACACCATAGGAGACAGGAGCGGCCTCTTTCCCGTTCACAGGCTTTGCACGATGTGGTTATAGCTGAAATATTCAACACAGATATTAGAAATATGCAAAGTATTGTCAAATGACACTTTTTTAGAAAGAGAGAAGAAAATATGGGCTCTCCCGGGTTTCTGGGACCAAATTTTGGGTAGATTATAGGCTAGGGAATAACCCACCCACCAAGGGAAGATGATTAAGAGAAGGAAGTAGATTTGGGATTGGAAAAGAAGGATAGAAGAATAGGAGGAGAGTCCCACAAAAGTTATTAATTTGACTTTTAATCCATTTAGAAGCGGTTGCCACCGCAAATATGTGCTCGGATACCCAAAGTGGGTACGAGCTTGGTCGAAGCTGACGGGAACCGCAGCTAAGGCTTGGGCAGTTTGCCAGAGAGAGGCTTTAGTGTGTTTCCTTCCAAGCACGAATGAAAGTACTATAGGGAAGGGTGATGGTCTGGCCAGACAAATAGTAAAAGCTTTATTGAGCATTAACGAGGGCATAAACCTAGGAAGAGCTAGGAAAGCCAGGATCCTGCCTAACTGTAGTATCAGAGAAATGATGAATCCAAAAACAAATATTTAATTTATTTAACAATGCAGGAAGTTTGAGGAAATTAACAATTATGCAATATAAATTTAATAAACATAGTTCATTTGAACTTTTTAACAAATAGGGTCGCAGACCTCTTAACATTAAACGGTTGCTCCAGGCAATTGAAAATTTACAAGGTTTCAAACCTTACATGTTTATAAATCTTTATAAAGGTTAAACCATTAAACAATGAAATACTTAAAGCTTGAACGTGAATTGGAGTACAAAAGTGTACCTTAAGAAATTCTTGAGAGAATGTTCTAGAGAAAATAACAATTTTGAAAAGGACAATAATAACAACGTGAAAATAAGATAGAAGTTCCTACAACTTCTTATATTTATACAGAATTAATATATGGGAATTATATAAAGAGGGCAGGTCACTTACTGTGAAACCTGGAGAAAGTGAAAAGGAAGTTTCTAGGCTTCCTATGTTTAATTAGGAATCACGAGAAATGGGGCAGTTTCCATTTCGTGAAACCTGAACATGACTCGCTCAAGAGTTTAAAGCATTGTTTTCCCTAATTATGGGAAAGGAACAACGTGAATTTAAAACTTGTATCACACAAGCAATTATGCAGAATTTACTTAATGTTAAACTAGCAAAGTTGGAAGGGCACCTCGTGAGTGACACCTTATAGAGAAGTTTCAATTGTATAAATAATGGTTGTTAGTAGAAGGTTAAGGAAAGATCATTGGGATATAGGATCAATGTTCATGGCCGTATTTAATATAACCGGACGATCGCGACGCGGTAGAAACGTGGAGCAAGCACTGATTATCACTATAGTCTGTAAAGATGGATGCAAAGTTCACTAGAGAAACACTGAAGTTCATGAAAAAGAAAGTTATTGCAATTATGGAAAGAACTGATTGCACTATATAGATGAGAGTCTATTACTTAAAAAAGTTGTAATTTACAATTAAATGCTCCATAGAATTTTCCAGAGGTTCCAGCGGAGGACGAAAATTCACTGTTGTAGTAATTTAGTTTTAAACAGAATTCTCCCCAGTACATGAAAAATACATGACGGCAGGACTCGTAGATTGAGTACCGAATCTGGAAAGTTCCAGAACAATCTTAGCAGAAAAATGGGGTTGAGAAAATCCAACGGCGGAAATAACTTTGTAATTATAGACAGCGGGTATTAGATAATATCCCACGTAGCGAGAGGGTTTCTCGTTTAAAGCTTAAGAAAAGCTCTTTTTAGTAAGGTTGGCTTATACAAGAAAAAGCTCAACATTGCAAATCCCACGAAGAGTGATTATTGCCCCAAAGTAAATAGTTTCACACTGCCTATAAATTATAATTAAAATCACTTGGAAGTTAAAACCATGAAGATGAGGTTAAAACTTTTTAAAAATGGTACTTATCTCGATTTCATGTTGAAGTCGGAGTTCCTTAGGAAGACTATCTAGCCAACATGGCGTAGGAGAGTGTGTGCCTCTTAGTTTGAGGCTAGCTCGAGAGGAGCTTTGACTGATCGAGTCAACTGCAGACGGAGAAGTGAGAGCAGCTCAGCGGAGCACGGAGGGTCCAAGAAAAGGGGGAAAGAGAGGGGGGTAGGAGACAAAAGGAGAACATATAAGCATTGCCAACTTAGCAAAACATAATTGATTTCTTGGTGAGCTGGTCTTCAAGGAGTTGATAGATGATACTAGCGCAGCATGGTGAGTAAAGAAGTAGACGTAGTCCTCTTGCTCAAGGAGAAAGTAGCTAACGATGGTAACGAGATCTGGTAGCCAAATGGATAAGTAAGTCATCTTGCACGATGAGGAGTTGAGTAGCTTCAGAGGTTCGCTACTAGATGACGCTAGGTGGATCACAGAAGTTATATATCTGAAACATACTCATGAAGACATAAGAGACATGCCCAACAAGGAGAAAACAGATGATCACTGTTGGTGTTTGGCAAAGAGGAAGGAAGAAATGAACATGCAAAGAGCAATAGACATTATATCTCTCGTACCGTGTATTCAAAGAATACACCACATAGTTTAAAGCTGTCGGCTTGAATACTTTCTGATATATTGGTATTTGGATAAAAGAATAGAGACAGCAATTATTAACAGTTGGCAGACCTGGTGGCTCTTAAGAATACGCTCAATCATATCTGTTTATATACATATATTACACACAAAATTTGGTTGAAATCCAATTGATAGTGTAGAAGTTATAGGCATTAAAAAATTGGACATATCAGAAGGCTTAAAATTATTTTGGTAACACTGTCATTGTTGGTCTCCTGGAAATTAAACTGAAATAGTGTTATCTACATGTGTGCCAGTTTTGGAATAGCTCCCATACATACCTTCCAAGATATCCAACATGGAGCTCAAATTTCTAGTGCGTTTTATCAGCAGTTGGTAGCACTGACATCATTTTCAAATATGGACGTGAGATATTCCGGTATACATCTTTACTCATACTACATTTGGTTTCGATTTCTGCAGCAGTTTAGGAGTTGATGGGGGGGGGGGGGGGACACACAGCCAGACAGACAGAAGGACAGACAGACAAGCAGAAGGACAGACAGACACACATACATATTTTTCCGGATCGATCTCATAAGTCTAATTTTTCCTTTTTTTGAAAAGTAGGCTAACAATCCAGCTCAACATTCTATTCTAGAAACCTATCCGCCAATTTACTCTAACGTTTATCACCAGCTTATCCGCTATCCGCAAAACCATGTAAACTATAGCCGCATGGTGAAACATTTTGCGGATATCCGCGGGTTTATCCGTGGATATCCGCATCCGCGCAGGGCCTTAGCCATAGGAACAAGCCAATATGCACCAAACAGAATGGCATATATCTTATCAAGAGAAACTTTTATCCTGGAAGATATAAGGCTCAAGGAATAGCTACCAAATACAGGCTCTTAAGAAAAAGTAAAAGAAACAAGTAGTTCCGTGAAGAACTATACAGCCTATTTTCATATATCCTACTTATGTTAATTGCCACTATCAACATACACAATTTCAGTTTGATTGCTGTAATAGATTCGTAGATATTGAGAATCGACTAAATATTTCGGATGGTCGCCATGTTGGATTTTACATATGTAGGCCCTACAGTTATGTACTGTTACATGCAGATTATTGTGTACGTGTAGTATTCAAACTTCAATCGCATAGTTAGGACACAAGAAGTAACAAGGAGATTTTAAAATTTCGCACAGCTGCCATCTTGAGGTTATGGAAACAATTGAAATAAATTAGATGCCAGTGGATTACCATTCGTATAAGGATTTACTGTACCTAGTTTCACTGCACTCGGATGGTTAAATTGCGAGAAACGTACATGTGAATATTTATACTTCGCGTCGCCACCATGTTGGATTTGTGATCACCAGGTTATTTAAAGTCTTATAGGTGAACTTAAGTTCATAGCCCCTATGAACATTAAAACATTCAGTATGATTGCTATACTAGACTCGTAGATATTCTGAGCTGTCTAAATATTTCGGATGGCCGCCATGCTGGATTGTTAAATGTATAGGCCATAGAGTCATGTACCATTAAAGGAAAATTATTGCGTAGGTTCATTTTTCAAAGTTTCACTTCGATCGCATGACTACATCACAATAAATAAACACTTAATTTAAAAATTCGCACTGCCGCCATCTTGAGGTTATGTAAACAATTGAACTAAATTAGATACCAGTGCATTACAATGTGTATAAATATTTCCTGTACCAGATTTCATTGCGTTTGGAACATTAAATCGCGAGAAAGGACTATTTAAAATTTTCAAATTCGCTTGGCCGCCATGTTTGTTTTGTAGTTAACCGGTTTTTGAAAGTCTTATTAATGGACTTCCAGTAGTGCCCTTTATCTCCGTACAAAATTTCAGGGAGATACCGGTAATATTTTCAGAGATATAGAATGCCGGTGAAATATTTCGCACATCCGCCATCTTGTGGTTATGTAAACAATTAAACGAAGTTAGATGTCGGTGCATTACAATTTATATAAACATATACTGTACCATGTTTCATTGCGTTTGGTTGGTTAAATCGCGAGAAACGTCTATTAAAAGTCGCAACTTCGCTTGGCCGCCATGTTGGTTTTGTAGATACCAGATTTTCAAAGGTCACATAAGTGAACTTATAATAGTTCCCTTTATCACCACACAAAATGTCAGGGTAATGTCGCTAATAGTTTCAGAGATATTGAATGCTTGTGAAATATTTCTCACAGCCGCCATGTTGGATTGGTGAGTCGTAACAAAATTTGAAGGGCACGGTCGGGGTCGCCCGGAATAGTGCTATGACCTTACCGAGTTTCATTGAAATCGCTCCAGCCGTTTAGATTTTATTAGGGGGGGACACACACGCACACACACACGGACAAAAGGTGATCTCATAAGCCTATTCTTTCAAAATTGAAAATAGGCTAAAAATGAAACAGAAGGAGAAGGAGAATGTGATAGATACCGCCTTCCTCGGAACAGACGCCATGATAAATAGACAATATACCAGCAGTAACCAAACACTAAGGTACACGATCATAGGACTCGCAATTCACTAATTCCACCATAAATATATGTACAGGGTCATTATCTATGTGTGCCACCATAAACACGGCAAGCTAAGCCGGCTGTGACTGGCGCAGATCGCGGGCGAGCGTACCCGGTCCAGCCGGTGGTAGGCACTCACTTTTACACGTTTACCAAACATATTCAATAATGTGTACTTACAGTGCTCATAGCCGATGCTGAAAAGGTCCTCCCTCTCTTGTATCACATACCTGACATCTTCTGATGAAATAATGAATGTCAACTCTTTTATTATTTACGGAGCCTGTTCCCTTTAATCGCTTAGCGAGCCTCCTAATTGTACTGGCATTAGGCACGGGTCTTCCTGGAAACTTGATTCGAAATTTTCGTCTCGTTTCAGAACAAGATCTTCTGCTTTTCATACACGAATTGTGGATATTCACACGTTCGCGCAATGTGAATTGGCGTCTAGGCATGATCAACAATCACAGTAATCACAATACTCACTAAACCAGCAACACTAACGTCTAATCTTTGCAGATACACGTCCATATGAATGACAAAACACGTGTGAACTAACGATATGAGTCAACGGAGCGCGCCACCACCAGCTGAACCGCGTTGCACACCCACGATCTGCGTCAGTCACAGCCGGCTTGGCTAGCCGCGTTTATCAGGGCGCACATATAAGGTGCGTTCAAAAAGTAACGAGCCGGTAGCATAATTACAGAAACCAGTACCTGTAAGTTAGAAGTATTGGCCCTGGCTGTTGAGGCACTTGTACGACTGTGACACGAGGCGGTGAATGGCAGTCTCATAAAATTCCCTGGGCTGCGATGTGAACCAGTTCCGCACGTACAGCTGGACGTCGGCATCCGAGGTGAATCCTTGGCCCCGCAGAGCCCTTTTCAGGGGACCAAACATGGGGTAATCACAGGGAGAGAGGTCTGGACTGTATGGAGGGTGGCCGAGAACTTCCCATTTGAATTTCTGCAGGAGTGCCGCGACTGTGTTGGCCGTATGAGGTCGTGCATTGTCGTGGAGCGACCACGGCGGCTATGGCGTTCACTGTCGCTCGGCGGTCCTGGGTAATGAGTGCATCAACCAGATGGAAATTGTCATCGGTAATGCAGGGGGGTGCCCCGGACCGGGCATCATCGGCTAACGAATCCCGTCCTTCCCTGATGCGCTTGTGCCACGCCTTGTCCCATGCAAGGGACATGCAGTGTTCACCGTACACTTGTGACATTCGGCTATGAATGTCCGATCCCCCTACTCCTTCCGCTGTCAGAAACCGAACAACACCTCTTTGCTCTTCGGTTGACGCCTCCATGTCACTGTTTGCAATGCGACTGGCAGCGTTTGAAGATTGATGCATGCTGCTGCTCGCTTTACATCGTCACGTGACATGCACGCGTGCCCTCTATCGACGGGCTGTGACCTTCCACGCTCTGGTCGGAAACACACCTCGTTACAAACGCCACGATTAGCCGATGTCGTCACCGGTTTGCGCATTCCAGCCTCCGGCTCGTTATTTTTTGAACGCACATTATGCTGTAGATAATGACCCTGTAGATACAAAAATATCATCAAATGAACAATGTATGTACAAAATATGTGGCAAAAAGTGCGAGATTAACCACTTCAATCAATGTGAAAAAAAAGGACATGGTCTCTAAATGAACTTATAAAAGCTAACAAATAGACAGTTATGGAATACTCATTGGAGTGCAATTACGTGAATTACATAGATCAATCATTTGCTATCAAGAACATGTGGTGCTTAACTAATTTGCACATAAATGAATATACAAAGTTGTGAGCACGCATGCGTGAGGAACATTTCTAAATATAGATGGTGTTGCACTGGTACTAGGTGGTGTACTTTGGGTGTGTGTAGAATCTGTCTGATAACCGGTGTTAATTCTGTGGCTGTATTAGTTTGTGTTATCTGTTTTTAATTCAAATAGGACTACAGACATTCGATTTTCAAGTAGTTCCAACTTTTGATAACAAACGCCACCTTCAACGACCAACTACATAGTTCTGAACTTTGATTCTAGATGTCACCGCAGTCGGCTACTGGCGACGAAAGTTGGAACCTAAGAGCGTTAGTGAAATACTGTATAACCTATAATTAAGATTCACACAAGTGTAATTAGTGGAAGGTTCATTATCATGCCTTAAATCTATGGCATGGGACGGCCAGCTTCACTTCCCTTCCGAAGGAAGGCATACAGAAGGTTTTTTATAGCTCTTAAAAATCCGATGACCTCGGCCGGGTTTGAACCCGCGATCTTGGGCATAGAAGCTCAGCATGCTAACAACTACGCCACCGAAGCCGCTTAAAAATCAATGGATTGGACGTGATAGGCTGTAACTATTGAATTGGACAAAATAATGGTTAGAATGGTCGGGTCGAGTTGCGGCCTGGCTCACGCGAAGCTAGTGGGGCACCGTTGACAAAGAAAACATTGAGTAGTACCGTAACCGCGGGGTTGGCAATACTGTATTTGACGATAATCCACGCGCGTAATGGCGGACACAGCTGGAATTTCATCTAGGCTATATAAGTCTTGATCATATCTGCTGCGTTCAAAAACTAACGTGCCGGAGGCTGGAATGCGCAAACCGGTGACTACATCGGCTAATCGTGGCGTGTGTAACGAGGTGTGGTTCCGACCAGAGCGTGGAAGCTCACAGCCCGTCGCTAGAGGGCACGCGTGCACGTCACGTGACGATACAAAGCGAGCAGCAACATGCATCAATCGTCCAACGCTGCCAGTCGCATTGCAAACAGTGACATGGAGGCGTCAACCGAAGAGCAAAGAGGTGTTGTTCGGTTTCTGACAGCGGAAGGAGTAGGGGGAACGTACAGTCATCGCCGAATGTCACAAGTGTACGGCGAACACTGCATGTTCCTTGCAATGGTCAAGGCGTGGCACAAGCGCTTCAGGGAAGGACGGGTGTCGTTTGCTGATGATGCCCGGTCTGGGGCACCCCCCTGCATTACCGATGACAACGTCCAGCTGGTTGATGCACTCATTACCCAGGACCGCCGAGTGACAATGAACGCCATAGCCGCCGTAGTCGCTCCACGGCAATGCACGACCCCATACGGCCAACAGAGTCGAAGCACTCCTGCAGAAATTCAAATGGGAGGTTCTCGGCCACCCTCCAAACAGTCCAGACCTCTCTCCCTGTGATTACGCCATGTTTGCTTCCCTGAAAAGGGCTATGCGGGGGCAACGATTCACCTCGGACGCCGACGGCCAGCTGTACGTGCGGAACTGGTTCACATCGCAGCCCAGGGAATTTTATGAGACAGCCATTCACCGCCTCGTGTCACAGTGGGACAAGTGCCTCAACAGCCAGGGCCAATACTTCTAACATACAGGTACTGGTTTCTGTAATTATGCCTCCGGCTCGTTAATTTTTGAACGCACCTTACTATTTGGGATGGTGGGTGGGTTACAGACAGCGGAGGAGTAAACATTTCGCACTATATCATCTCCAGACTTTTTCCAGACCATTACTACAGGTATTTTGGTTAATTTTTGAACTTAAGAAAATTATGAAGGAGTAATCGTTGGTCGGATTTTTTCAAGAGCGTTTAAAATCCCTCAGTATGCCTTGCTTTGAAGGGGAAGTAAATCCAGCGGGCCCATGTCATAGATTTATGGCATGAAAAAGAACCTTCCACTAACTAAACTTGTGTGAAGCCAAAATTTGTAGGTTAGGATTGATTAACGCTCCTAAGTTCCAACGTTCGTCACCGGGCGCTGGTTCCGATGGCATCTAGTAGTAGCAAAGTTCACAGCTGGATGTCGTGGACGATAGCATTTAGTAGCGTAAGTAGGAACTACTTGAAATTATCGCCTGCAGTCCTAACTTGAATTAAAAACAGATAACGCACACTAATTCAGTCATCACAATTAACACCGGTTATCAGACAGATTCAAGACACACCCAAAGTACACGGGGCTACATGACCGCGTTTTGCAGCCCCTAAAGTAAGGAGCCAACCAATCAGTAATCGTTGTTTCATATTTACTAGCCTGATGGTACCATTCAAGCTGTACGTTTTCAATAGGACAAACAGCACTTAAACAGGTCGGCAACTGCATGGAAGTGAGGTCCGATAAGTCCTAATTTTGCAAGGCGTCAACTGCATCGAAGCGATGGCCAGTAAGCCATGGTACAAGGCAGTCACCAACAGTATTATCCCAACTAAATCATTTGAAAACTTTCCAAAAGGTAGTCAAACTTGAATTGGGATCCAAATTTTTGACGAGAAATACAAAATTGAAAATATACAATACCATCATTAGGCCAGTTCTAACTTATGGTGCAGAATCATGGAATTTAACAGCTTACCACGGTGGGTGAGTGGATAGCGTGTCGGTCTACTAACCCCAAGATTGCAGGTTCGCTCCTAGCCGTGGTAAGTGCTTCTTGAAAGGCGGCAAAAATACGACACGCATGTCATATGATGTTTGCGTGTCAATGAACCCATTTGAATTCAGTAGGCCGTGTTCATAATGGCAAAATTAATCTCGGGAGTTTCCGCCAACACAAAGTTCCTCATTTCTCTACTAGATAGCGCTATAGTGTTCAAGGAGCTTAGATATCTAACCTCATTGACTTTCATAGTGATTCAAGGAATAACGAAATTCGACATGCAAGCTACCCTCTGGGTGTCAAATTACAAAGCTTGCACCCGGCACCCGAGGCAATACGATATTATTATACGGCGTTTAACAAAACAGGAAGAACACCAGTTGCAGGTTTTCGAAAATTAAGTGTAGGCCTATAGGAAAATTTTTGGACCATTTTATGCCCCGGCATCTCAAAGCTGGAAAGAAAAATCAAATAAAGACATACACTCACTATCACAGTAAGCGCCAATACTCAACATCATTAACTACAGATGACTTCAACGGGCTGGTCATTTACTAAGGATGGGAGACTATAGGATGGTCTTGCAAATCTTTAAAGAAGACCTAAGAGGATGATGATGATGATAATTGTTGTTTTAAGGGGCCTAACATCTAGGTTATCGGCCCCAAATGGTTTGGGTGATCGTGAAGATGTTAATGAAATGTAAACTATAACTAAAACTAACAACTAACTTATATACTAGAAGAAGAAATGGAAAACAAAAGAGAATGAGGAAAATAAAGGACAGGAGGAAAAGAAATGCCCCCAGCCCTCGAAGAATGCGTATTGAGGGACTTCGAAGGAAGGAGAGCCATAAAAGGCAGATAGGAATGTGAAAGAGGAGAGGGTCCGCCCCACAGGTAATGGGCAAAAAGGGGAAACCGAACCAAGCTCAGGAATCCCTCGGGGTCGCCAAATCCCGAACTCACCAGCCGTGAGCCCCTGAGGGTGTAGCAATATCCAGGGTGCACCAGAAGTGGTGGGGCTACACACACCCTGCCTCCTGTAGGGCCTTGAGCAGAAGGCAGGAGATAACATGAAATGAAAAAGAAGGCTGACCCCTCACAGAAGGAGGGTATCAGAAAAGATGAGACAAGGGCCAATTAAAGCGGGAAAGGAAGAGACTCCCTAGACCTCGGATACCCTAATACCGTCGGGGTAGGAAGAGAACAAAGTGAGGTCGACAGGAAAGAAGACAGAGAGGCACCCGGCGCAAGTAAGTGGAATCAATGCTGGACTCAGCTGGGGCCCCGTGGTCGCCAACCCACGTCCCACTAGATGTAAGCCCCTGGGGGGGGGGGGGGGGGGGGGACTAAGAGGAAGTCCACGAAGTTCCTGGAAAAATTCAATCTCCAATCTTTGTAGACATCTGAATGTGGACAACTGGCAAAAACTCGGCCAAAACAGAGTTCAGTGGAGGCATTTTGTGAGATGGGCGCGGGATTTTTGTTTCCCATAGAAGCGTTCTGAGTGAGTCAAACTTGAATTCTTGGTTGGTTGGGGCTGCGACAACGCGGTCATGTAGCCCTGTGTACTTCGGGTGTGTGTAGAATCTGTCTGTTGGTAGCATGCTGAGCTTCTATGCCCAAGATCGTGGGTTCAAACCCGGCAGAAGTCGTTGGATTTTTAAGAGCGTTAAACATCCGTCGGTATGCCTTCCTTCGGAGGGGAAGTAAATCCGGCGGTCTCATGTCATAGATTTATGGCATGTTAAAGAACCTTCCACTTGTGTGAAGCTAAAATGCAGTCCTTACTTGAATTAAAAAAGATAACACACACTAATACAGTCATCACAATTAACACCGGTTATCAGACAGATTCTACACACACCCAAAGTACGCGGGCCTACATGACCGCGTTGTCGCAGCCCCTAAACTAAGGAACCAACCAAGCAACCTGAATAATTAATAGTCGGGAAAATATCTGGAGATGGTATAGTAATAGATGTTTACTCCTCCGCTGTCTGTAACCCACCCAGCCATCCCAAATAGGATCACGACTTATATACGCGACATTCTAGATGACTCAGTAATATTTAGCATCATGTACCGTACTGCCAACTCCACGCATTCAGTACTATATCGCATCCCGCAGACCAATGGTTTTCTCCTAGACCAATAATTCTTAGGTAGCACGGCGTCAGCTAAATAAACACTCCTGGCTTTTGTCACGCACAGGGGGGGTAGTCACGCATCAATAATCTTTATCCAGGTCAATGGTTTTGACTTTTATTTCTTTTTTCACATAGTTACAAAGTTACGTGCGCTGTGTGGTGTATTTTGTATCAGACATGTTGGCAACGGGTAGGACGTCATTTGTTCTGTGATGTGTCATGGCAGCCGTCGTCGAATGAGCAAGAAGTAAAATCATTTATTTACGTAATAAAAAACACATTTATTAATGGTAGGCCTATGA
Source organism: Meconema thalassinum (assembly GCA_946902985.2). Taxonomy (NCBI): domain Eukaryota; kingdom Metazoa; phylum Arthropoda; class Insecta; order Orthoptera; family Tettigoniidae; genus Meconema; species Meconema thalassinum. The sequence goes on along the minus strand of OX336397.1, from coordinate 101,558,749 downwards.
CTTTTAGTGTCGGGAGCTGCTTCAAGCGGACACCCACAGGGTGAGTTACAAGCTCCATTAAATTTCAAGTAGTTCCAACTTTCGCTACCAGATGTCACTGATACCTAGTGGTGAACCTTGGAACTTTGATAGAGCGTTTAACGAAATCTAACCTTGAAATTTAGCTTCACACAAGTTCAGTCTGAGGAAGGATCTTTTACGTGCCATAAATCTATGAGATGGGCCCACCGGCTTTACTTCCCCTCCGAAGGAAGGCATACTGAAGGATTTTAACGTTCTTAAAAAATCCGACGACTTCGGCCGGGTTTGCACCCGCTATATTGGGCACAGCAGTTCAGCATGTTACCGACTAAGTCACCGAAGCCGTAATCATACTAATATATAACAAGTAGTTCCGTGAAGAACTATACAGCCTATTTTCATATATCCTACTTATATTAACTGCCACTATCAACATACAAAATTTCAGTTCGATTGCTGTAATAGATTCGTAGATATTGAGTACCGACTAAATATTTCGGATTGTCGCCATGTTGGATTTTATATATGTAGGTCCTAGAGTTATGCAATGTTACATGAAGATTATTGTGTACGTGTAGCATTCAAACGTCAATCGCATGATTAGGACACAAGAAGTAACAAGGAGATTTTAAAATTTCGCACAGCTGCCATCTTGGTGGTTATGGAAACAATTGAAATAAATTAGATGCCAGTGGATTAACATTCGTATGAGGATTTACTGAACCAAGTTTCACTGCAATATGATGGTTAAGTTGCGAGAAACGTCCACGTGAATGTTTATACTTCGCGTCACCACCATGTTGGATTTGTGATCACCGAGAAGGGTACAGGGAAAGAACCAGGTAAGTCACTATTTAATCGAAATTTAGTTTGAGGTGCCATTAGATTCTCCATGGGAAGGACTATCTGTTAAACGTATGAAACAGGCAAAGAAACGGGTTAGTCATGGATTTATTTACCTTCAAAGTTTTGACATACAGGAAAAGAAGCAGGTAAGTCAACTGTTACAGGGAAAAAAACAGGCAAGTCACCTGCCTGCCAACAGAGAGCAGTGTGATCGCTGAAATATTTCATTGTAACTCTTGTTAGTAGACTGTGTTATTGCACAAAAAGCAAACTGGAGTATGTACAGAAAAGCCTGAAAATGACCGGTTGTCTACCAAGAGATGAAAGAGTTAAACATACATCTATTCACAGGAAGTTTCACGAATCTACAAGATCATTGATATGAGGTCACATAAACAGCTTTACAGGCAAACGCAGTCATTACAGCTTAAATGATTTAAAAAAACTATTTTCCTGAAGAGTTGAATGTGAAGAAGATGTTTCTGGTGTTTTAAGAACGTCATCCTGCAGTTCATGTTTCCTACGAAACCTGCAGGTGCATTATGAACATGGAGTTTAACATATCGTTCGGATACCCACGTAGTGACACATGCACTCGTTGTGGCGATTTCTCAGCCAAACTAAAAGTGCTGTCCTCAGAAAAGGATAAAAACTAAATTAAAAAGCTGACAACCTTGAATGTTCTTCACCAAAGGGAAACAGAATCATTTTACCAACATAAAAGAGATCCCAGACACAACGCTATGGAATCAAAGAAGATGAAAGCAATTTGTATGGATTTCGCCAAAAATGTTCCAATACCAAATATAAGTACCAACGACGTATACTACAAGCGTCAGCTATCAATGTATTCATTCAACATCCACCTTCTCTCTACTGGGCAATCAGTTTTCTATGTGTACCGCGAGAGTATTGGCAAGACAGGTCCCAATGAGGTTGCCTCCTGCCTCTTTCATTTCATTTTGAACTACCTTGATGATGAAGTTGTAGAGCTTCATGTATTTTGTTACTCTGCTGGAGGGCAAAGCAAAAATTTCACTAATTTTCGCTTCATGCACTATGTTGTTGATAGTCTCATCCAAGGCTTAACAAAGTTGAAAATCACATTTCCAGAACGAGAAAATTCATACATGGAATGTGATAAGGACGTTGGGCTGTGGAATATGAAACAGAGAATGGGAATTCGAAACGAGTTCATAAGTATGATTGAAAATTCAAGATTGAAACCATCGCCATTCATTGTGGTGACAGTCTGCGAGGAAGTGATATTTGCTTGGAAATAACTTTTAGACCAGAAATATGTACTGAAATGTCCGTTTAATACCCAACCCGTCAGGGAACTTGTGGCCTTATCCAACCACCCTCGACTGCTGAACTAGCAAGCTACTTATAACGGATCCTTCAAATCTAGCATCATACAAAAGGCTGACCAAGGTGTTTCAACACAGAAGAACGGAGAATTCGAGCTACCTTCTTTGCCCTATTCAGGTAAAATTTTTAATGCTCGTATATTTTATCTAATGCTCTCCTTCAAATGTTCCGTTGCAATTAGAAGTGTGGAACATGTGTAACAAATCTCCCAATTGCCCTCAGGTGTTCTTCGTATTTTCAAAGCTAAGTACCAGGATATAATGAGTCTCATGACATTTTGTGGTAAGCCAGCAGTGACGTTTTTTCAGGGAGTAGCACATTAGCACATGAATGATAAACCATGAATTACCATGGCTTTAATAATAATAATAATAATAATAATAATAATAATAATAATAATATGAATACCATTGAAATCATAATAGCCTAATTATATCGTCTTACGGTCATATAGACAAGATCTTAGGGGCAGACCTGCCTGGTTTACTTTCCGTTTCAGGTGACTTACCTGGGTTTTTTCCTGAACAAATCGGTGTATGAGTGAAATTCTTGGCATTATTTCATATTACTGACATTCTGGGCATTAAGCACCCTTTTACTTGATTAGCTACACTTGAGACTTCAATATTTCATTTGGTTTAAAATAAGTACTCTGTATGAGAAGCATTTATTACGTTTTACATTTAGAAATTCATTTCCTGGCGTTCATGAAAACAGTGACTTACCTGGTTTTTTCCCTGTACCCTTCAATTTAAAGTCCTATAGGTCAACTTAAGTTCATAGCCCCTTTGAACATTAAAAAATTCAGTTTGATTGCTATAATAGATTCGTAGATATTCAGAGTAGTCTGAATATTTTGGATGGTCGCCATGTTGGATTGTTAAATGTATGGGCCATAGAGACATGTACCATTAAAGGAAAATTATTGCGTAGGATCATTATTCAACCTTTCACTTCGATCGCTTGATTACGACACAAGAAATAAAAACTTAATTTTTAAATTTGCACAGCCGCCATCTTGAGGTTATGTAAACAATTGAACTAAACTAGATACCAGTGCATTGCAATATGTATAAACATTTCTTGTACCAGATTTCATTGCGTTTGTAACATTAAATCGCGAGAAAGGTCTATTTAAAATTTTCAAATTCGCTTGGCCGCCATGTTCCTTTTGTAGGTAACCGCTTTTGGAAAGTCTTATAAATGAACTTCCAGTAGTGCCCTCTATCTCCGTACAAAATTTAAGGGTGATTCAGCTAATAGTTTCAGAGATATAGAATGCCGGTGAAATATTTCGCACGTCCGCCATCTTGTGGTTATGTAATCAATTGAACCAAGTTAGATGTCGGTGCATTGCAATGTGTATAAACATATACTATACCAAGTTTTATTGCGTTTGGTTGGTTAAATCGCGAGAAAAATCTAAATAAAAGTCGCAAATTCGCGAGGCCGCCATGTTGTTTTGTAGTTACCAGGTTTTCAAAAGTCACATAGGTGAACTTCTAGTAGTTCCCTTTATCACCGTAATATATTCCAGGCTGATATCGGTAATAGTTTCGGAGATATTGAATGCTGGTAAAATATTTCGCATAGCCGCCATGTTGGATTGGTGAGACGTAACAAAATTGAAGGGCACGGTCCAGGTCGCCCGGAATAGTGCTATAAACTTACCGAGTTTCATTGAAATCGCTCCAGCCGTTTAGAATTTATTAGGAGGACACACACACACCTCTCTCTCTCTCTCTCTCACACACACACACACACACACACACACACACACACGCACACACACACGGACAAAGGTGATCTCATAAGCCTATTTTTTCAAAATTGAAAATAGGCTAAAAAAGAGATGGTGTGTGTCTGTCTGTCTGTGTGTTACTCAATAACGCAAGAACCACTGGTCCGATTTAAATGAAATTTTGTATGGATGTAGCTGATTTACCAGGTTTACATATAGGATACTTTTGATTTCGAAATTTTGCACTATTAAAAAATGGCGACCATTTTAGTGACGTCACTAGACCCTTTGGTTTCAAAATTTCATATTTCCATATCAAATAAAAAGTGAACGGTAGGAAATAGCAAACTTTTGATGGCACATATGAGCTTTGAAATTTAATTTCCTATCCGAAAGGTCCTTATCACTTTTCGTGTATCTCCAACAGTTAGCGAGTAAAACCGACATTTGTGACGTCACTACACCCTTTGGTTTCAAAATTTCATATTTCCTTTTCAAATAAAAAGAGAACGCTAAGAAATAGCAAACATTTGATGCTATACATGAGCTTTAACATTTAATTTTCTATCCGAAAGGTCCTTATCACTTTTCGTATATCTCCAACGGTTAGCGAGTAAAACCAAAATCTGTGCAATAAAACACGGTCAACACCGAGCGGTGCAGTATATCTCTCTATATAGAAAAATGAAAATGTGTGTGTTTATCTCTGAATTTCTACGGAAATTTGAGTTGTTTACGCGTTTCAGACTGTTTTATGATGGATGCGCGCGAAAATAATTTTTTTGTCTGTCTGTCTGTTTGTTTGTTTGTTTGTTTGTCTGTGGACAAATTTGTTCCCTTATAACTCGAGAACGGCTGGGTGTATCAACGTAAAATTTGGTACAGATATCCATCAGAGGCACGACACTAATCATTGATGTAACTCTTCTCCGTACCTCTCATAAAAGGGGGCCTACCCCCTTAAAATACATGCTGAAATAGGCGCAGAAGAACGAGACAAAACTCATTTTCAGCCCCTCAATGTGAGAGACAAAACTCGGGTCCCCAAAACCACATTTTAAGGACCGAAGACCAACCGTTTTTGAGATATTCCCAGAAAACTAATTTAATTTAATAAACTAATGAACGAATGCAAGCCAGTAACCATGCCAACGGATTCTCACTGCTGTAAGACGCAATGCAATTCCATTAATTACATTAGTGTGAAAGTTTGCAAACGGCTAGAAGGTTATCACGGAACCAAATTAAGCCGTAAAATTCATCAATATTTATAATGCGCTTAAGGGGATCAAGGGGTACTCTAGAATTGTTTCACGCGATTTACACCTGCGGGTGTGGTACGGCAGGTCTATTATATTCCTATCCCCATATTATTCATTCATTCATTCAATCATTCATTTTGTATAGGCCATCTATGGACCGCGTCATTCCAACCGTCTCCTACTGGCTTTGATGTTTGCCCTGTACGCCCGCATTCGTTCTCGGTGGACTTCCTTCCGTTCCTGGGTCCAAATATTTCCCGTTTTCAGCTTCGGTTTTTCTTGGAAACCTTTACAAGCTTGAAGTTTCCTATTGAGTGGGGGCGCGCTCCTGAATGCCTGTTGGAGTAATCCCCACTTCTTTCAGATCTTTATCCAGTTCAATGAACCAGGCCCATTTTGTTTTCCTCTCCTGAAAGTAAGTTATGTTGCGGTTGGTCAGTCTCGCTGGGCTCATTCGTTTCACATGCTCAAAAAATGGTAACCTTCTCTTCCGGATGACGTTGCTTAACTTCTCCACATGAGTATATAGGTCATGGTTATGCCGTCTTCTGTATTCCCCATTGTTTTTGATGGAACCCAATATCTTTCTCAAAACTTTCCTTTCTTTGGCCTCCAGTTTCTCGACCAAGCCTTTTTTGTTCATCGTGAGGCATTCAGAAGCATGCAAGACCTCCGGACGGATGACACTGCAGTAATGTTTTAGTTTTGCGTTGAAGGATATTGACCTTTTCTTATAGATGTCCTTAGTTAAATGGTAGGCCATTTCCATTTTGCTCATGCGTGATGTGAATGCTTCTTTCTCTGATAATATCCCTTCCCTGACCCGTCCTGAAAAGAAAAGTACATGGCCATTGGCTGAATTAAAAATATAAAAAATAGGTGTTATAATTTCTCCCTATATTATATTATTATTAGTTATTTATTTATTTATCGTATGGCTTTTAGTGCCGGGAGTGTCCGAGGACATGTTCGGCTCGCCTGAGTCTGTAGCTGCTTCCAGTGGACACCCTAAAGGGTGAGCTACAAGTTCCGTTCAATTTCAAGTAGTTCCAACTTTCGCCACCAGATATCAATGATACCTAGTGATGAACGTTGGAACTTTGATAGAGCGTTCTGACGAAATCTAACCTAACAAATTTTGCTTTACACATGTTTAGTCTGTGAAAGGATCTTTTACATGCCATAAATCTATGACATGGGACCGCCGGCTTTACTTCCCCTCCGAAGGAAGGCATACTGAAGGATTTTTAACGCTCTTAAAAAAATCCGATGACTTCGGCCGGGTTTGAACCCGCTATCTTGGGCACAGCAGTTCAGCATGCTACCGACTACGCCACCGAAGCCGCTATTATTATTAGTATTATATTATGGCGTACAAGGACGAGATAAATCCCCTCGGTGCCAGCCACAAAACTCGGGGGCCCTAAAGGGTCCTCGAAAACTACATTATAAGGCTCTAAGACCAACAGTTTCTGAAATATTCCCAGAAAACTAATTTAATTTAATTTAACAAACTAATGAAGGAATGAAAATCGGTAACCATGAGAACATTATCTCAAGGGGTGGCATACAACTTTCCTTCTATTTCTGTAAGAAGCAATGTCACTCCATTTATTACATTTCTGTGAAAGTTTGCAAATGGCTATAAGGTTATCACGGAACTAACGTAGACCGTTTAATTCATCAATGCAATTAAGGGGGTGAAGGGGTAACCTAGAATTTTTTCATGCAATTTTCACGTTCGACATATAGTACAGAAGGTCTATTATATCTCCAAACAGCAACATTATTTTCAAAAATTCCTGAATTGAACCAGCATGTTTTGCGGCTTTTAGGAATTTGGGCAATTTGAGGCTAAAGAACCTGAATTTTCATGCACCACAAGCCTTTATAATTTATGAAAGGGGTCTTCCTGTGTATGGGCACCTAGCACAACGTAGAGGGTCAGTTTTTATGTGACGTGTATTGCGTTCCGTCTACAAGGCTTTCAAATGTATTTCACGTCAGGAAGTACACGTTAGGTGAATTTAGTCTGAGAGCACATTTTAACTTTTTTTTTTGTCGACATACGGGTTCATCGTAAGGATGATTTTATTTGATACTGTGTGGTAGATATACCCATATTTGGATATCTGGGTAATATGTTGTAGGCAATAGAATTGTCTTTCTGTGTATCTTTATGTACGCCTATACCTCGTGTTCGGATGCTTGGTGCATCGTAAAATTAGGTATCAGAGTCAATACACCAATCATTTATAAAACTCTTCACCGTACTTTCCATACAGTAGAAGGGTGGATATAGAGAAAAACTTCTCAATATATGCTAAAATAGGCGAAATATAAAAATTATCCTAGAAGGACGACCAAAGCATATGTTGCGCTTCTCAATGTGAGACCCAAAATTCGGGAATCAATAAAGGGTCTCCGAAAACTACATTTTAAGGGCCTTAAATAAACAGTGTGTGTGTGATATTCCCAGTAAACTAACTTCGTTCTGATAAACTTGAAGGAATGACAAACCGCTAACCATTGCAACAGTAGCTCAATTGATAATGTCTGGTGTTAACAACGAACACCGTTCGAAGAACGGGTACTTCTGCTAGTTAAGAATTAATATAGAATCAACAACACAACTTTGCAGAAAGGATGTATTCACGATATTTTGACTCTTTGAATTTGTAGAGTTCTTCTTCATCATCACTCTGAATTACTTCTTCGGGCTGAGATATGGCAACTTTCAGGAACTGATTCTTCTCCTTCTCCATCATCCTTACCTGAAAAATCTGATCCCTCACTTTCTTTGTTTAATAAAATTTCGAAAATAATTATTGTAAGCAACTCAACGCGGCCATGTTCAACAGCTTACTCACATAACCTCGAATTGTGACGCTCCTCGTTATAATACGCCACTGCCAGCTAGATCGCATCCCTTCTAGCTGCAGCCTCGAGGGATGCAATCTAGCTGGCGGTGGAATGAGCACAAACGGAAGATTTAATAATGCACTAACAGATGGCGGCAGCGGTATTAATACACGTCATTGTTCAAAGAGAAAAAGAAGGAAAGATATGCAACCTGAAGTCTAACACGCTATATATCCAGCTCGGATTAAGTTAAAAATCTTGGCGAAAAATCGTATGATTAGGCTACATTAGGATGTGGATTATACAGTAGTTGAATTTCAATTAACATTTGATGAATATTCAGATTTGTAGGAAGCTCTGTGCAAACCAATTATCATTGCTAATCGGTGTCTGGTTGTATTAACGTAATGGAAGGTAACGCTCAAAATCCAAAACGAATATTTAAATTACCACTGCCAATACTGGCATTTACTGAAACATTCTATAGCGTGAATTTCACGGGGGTGTTCACGGGAGAGCGCTATTAATATTTCATTTACTCCTATATTTAATTGTGGCCATAAAGTGACCTCATTACGATAATTGTATGTACATTGCTGATATTCAATAGCACTCAAGCGTTCGTCGTTTCATTAAATATTTGCCCGTTTAAATCTGTATTCATGGGGATAATTAGTAATAATAATAAAAAATTACGAGCCTTACAGTAGTCGCATATGATGTGTAACATCTGACATAGAAGAAACCTCACGTGAAATTGTTGATACACCGGAATTTTATACTATTATTGGCACAAATATTAATCTATTGTAAAAGGGAGTGTTTTACAGATATTGTAGTTTATAATACGGAACTCATTTTATTAGATGATTTGTAGCTTCCACCAGCACTGGCCTAAATAAAGAATACGATATGGATCAACTAGATTAATAGACGCGACACCGATCATAACCTTAAATTCCTTATAAACAGGTCCTGTTGATTCACAGACCAACACGTAATTTCATATGGATTCTGTTAAAATGAGTCGTATTGATATGATAAATATCGTTTAAAATGATAATCTGGTAGCAAAAATATCTACCCCGCCCAGGATTCGAACCAAGATCTCTAGTTTCACAGTCAATAACCCCACGGCTATTTCGACTACGCAAATATAGTGCACAAGATGGTGACTTATTTCCACGTTCCAATAATACTGCATTACGGAATTAAGTTTCATTTATATTTTGCTAGTTTTGATATTGTTCCTGAGTGACATTGAGTTTAAAATGCCTTATTCCAATGCAATGCCGACTACTTACAATGTTTGATATTAAGGCATTTTACTATTTAAATACTGATACGAAGACTTCGAACATGTACCATGTCATTTGTTTAAATCACTTGACACCAGAGTCCGCATGAGCGTTTTCCGTTCAGTATGTCATATACATTCCACATGGCCGAGAGTGCGTTATGGTATCAATTTTCGACACCGCGCACTGATTGTTCCTCTTACCAGTGCCAGCTGGATCGATCGATCGAGTTGGCAGTGCGTCTTATACTTCCTTTCGATCCACCACTGCCAGCTAGGGCACACTTCCATTCGATCGATCGAGCGGGCAGTGCATACTTCCGTTGTCCACCACTGCCAGCTAGTACACTTCCGTTTGATCGATCGAGTGGGCAGAGCATACTTCCTTTGTCCACCACTGCCAGCTAGTACACTTCCGTTTGATCGATCGAGCGGGCCGTGCATACTTCCGTTTGATCCACCACTGCCAGCTCGATCGTTCCGATCCACTTCCGTCCCCAATTTTCAAAATAACTACCACAAAAATATCCAGAAACCGAGCGGAAAGATGTTACAAATCAATAATAATAATAATTACGACGCTATAACACCGTTATCAAACCTGAAGAATTATACGCCTCGGAAACCTTGCTCATAGGAGGCACATATCTTATTAAAGACATAGAGAAGCAAGAGAGGAAAATATTGAGGAAAATCTTTGATCCAGTCAGCGTAGAGGGAATCTGGATCAGACGAAAGTCTCTGGAGCTATATCATCACTCTGAAAGAATCACCGACACATTCAGGAAAAGGCGATTAACGTTCTATGGCCACTTTCTTCGCATGACCGATGACAGGCTGACGAAGAGGATTCTCAACCTTGTTCTCTCCATGAAAGTCAAGACCCACTGGCTTAAGGAAATAGAGGAAGATCTTCAGCAAGTGAATGAAATCATACAAGACAGATCCAAATTCAGAACATTTGTCAACAACTATCATTTTGTGGAGAAAATCAGTACCAGTACCAGATAACCATCGACTGAAGAACGGAAGAAACTCTTCAGTGCCCAGATGAAGAGATTTTGAGAGAAGAAAAGATCAACATCATTTGCTAAATTAGTTTGCTATTTTTTCCCCCTCCAGGTTGGCGGAACCCACGGACTCAGCGAGGGAACTCACCACTACCGCCTCTACGGGCGGTGTCCAAGAGCTGGGAACATCGAATCGGAAGGGATACAACTGGTGAGGTGGGATTGGCACCTCGCGCAGGCGGCCTCACCTGCAAAGCGAACAGGGGCCTCATTAGGGAAGGTTAAGGATGGTGAGGATGGATAGGCAAGGAAGAGGGAAGGAGACGGCCTTGGCCTTGAAGAAGATACCATCCCGGCATTTGCCCGAAGACGAAGTGGGAAACCACGGAAAAACACTTCGAGCATGGCTGAGGGGGAATCGAACCCCCTCTACTCATTTGGGCCACCCGAGGCTGAGTAGACCCCGTTCCAGTCCTCGTACCACTTTTCAAATTTCGTGGCAGAGCCGGGAATCGAACCCGGGACCTCCGGGGCGGCAGCTAACCATGCTGACTGCTACGCTACGGAGGCGACTTTGCTAAATAATAATTCACTAAAAACCTTGGAGAAATAATTCTACCATCAGGATTAGACAGTTTGGTCAACACAGAAAAAACCTCAAGACTTGAAAGGGCATTCAGACTAACGTGGAATTACTATAATAAAAGAGTGACGTCACGTAATGCGAAATTGATAGATTACAAAACATGTCCTCCCAGAAGCTCTATATGCATCAGAAACCATAACTTTAGGAGGCCATTCAAAAAATGCAGACATTGAAAAGCAAGAACACAAAATTCTTGGAACAACATTCGGCCCAGTGGTGTTGGGGTAGCGCCATTCGATTCCTGGCTCCGTCAGGGATTTTAAAAACTGGCGTGAGGGCTGGAACGGCGTGCACTCAACCTCGTGAGGACAATTGAGTAGCTAATAATAATAATAATAATAATAATAATAATAATATCGTATGGCCTCGGAAGCCGGGTGCAAGCTTTGTTATTTGACAGCCAAAGGTCAGCTTCCATGTCGAATTTTGTTGTTCCTTGAAGCACTATGAAAGTCAAGGAGATTAGATATCTAAGCTCCTTGACACTATAGCGCTTTCTAGTAGAGAAATGAGGAACTTTGTGAAGGAGGAAAATCCCGAGATTAATTTTGCCATTATGAACACGGCCTACTGAATTCAAATGGGTTCCTTAACATGCCAACAACGTATGACATGCGTGTCGTGACTTTTGCCGCCTTTCAAAAAGCACTTACTACGGCCAGGAGCGAACCTGCAAGCTTGGGGGTTGGTAATCCAACACGATAACCACTCACCCACCGTGGCAAGCTAATTGAGTAGCTGACAGTGAGGCTGTGAACCAAGATTAATGGCCGAGGGGAACCGATGCACTGACCACACGTCACCCTAATATATGCAAGCCAAATGGCTGGGCAGCGGTTGCTTGGTAGGCATAGGCCCTTCATAGGCTGTAGTGCCAGGGGGGTTATTATTATTATTTATTATACAAGGAAATAGATTTTGGATCAAGAGACGAACTGCAGATCTCGATTGTCTCACTGATAATGCACGCAGGAGACAGTTGAAATTTTTTCGACACATATTAGGATTGACAACAATAGACTAACGAAAAGATTATTCAAGGAGGCGTGGTGGCGCAGCGGTCAAGCTGATGGCCTCTCACCACGGCAGACCGGGTTCGATTCCCGGCCAATGCACGTGAGATTTTCAAAGTGAAATGCCATGTCCAGTGGTTCGGATTCCACATAAGAAGGAGGTCCCGTGGCTCATGAACACGATATTAACGGTCACGTAAAACTACAATCGTCCTTCCTTCCTTTCATCATTAGATTATTCAATATAATAAACCCTTTATAGGACTGAATGTTTTGAAATACGTATATTTCACTTGCATATATTTAAATTTATGTTCGACGATGTCGACATGTAAACATTACGAGTCAGAAAACTGTATCATAATGAGGCTCATTATAACACTATTTTTCCGAAGACCTGAAGTAAATTATGATCTAAGTGCCATTTATTCCATTTCGTAGTTATAACCGGAACTAGTAGAAGAACCCATTCTTCGAACGGTCTTCGGTGTTAATAACCAGTCGTAATCAATTGAGCTACTGTTGCAATGGTTAAGGGCTTGGAACCTGTTTGTCGACAAAGATAAATGATTAGTTGAAATATGCTCTGAAACTAATTTACCTAACGTGTATTTCCTGACGTGAAAATAAAATTGAAAACCTCGTAGACGAAACGGAATACATGTCACATAAAAACTGACCCTCACTGTTGTTTCAAGTCCGCATCCAGAGGAAGACCCCTTTAATTAATTATAAAGGCTTGTGGTGCATGAAAATTCAGGTTGTTTAGCCTCCAATGGCCCAAATTCCTAAAAGCAAAAAAATAAAATAAAATAAAACCATTTCAATTCAGGAATTTTTGAAAATAATGTTGTTGTTTGAAGATATAATAGACCTTCTGAACGACATATCGCACGTTTAAGTCTTGTGAAAAAATGTAGGGTACCCCTTGACCCCCTCAAGCGCATTGATTAATTTTAAAGTTTTTGTTGGTTCCGTGATAACCTTATAGCCATTTGCAAACTTTCACAGAAATTTAATAAATGGAGTGGCATTACTTCTTGCAGAAATAGATGGAAAGTTGGATGTAACTTTTTGAGAGACTGTTGTCATGGTTACTTGCTTACATTCCTGCATTAGTTTGTTAAATGAAATTTGTTTTCTGGGAATATCACGGATATTCTTGATTTTAGAGCCTTAAAATGTAGTTTTCGGGGACCTTTTACGGCTGTTCACGGGCCCCGAGTTTTGTTTTTGACACCAAGGGGCTGAAAATAAGCTTTGTCTCGTCGTTGTAGGCGTAGTATAATATTAATAATTATAATAATAACATAACAATATAGGGATAGGGATATAATAGACCTTCCGTACCACCAGCAAGTGTAAATCGCGTGAAAACATTCTAGAGTACCCCTTGACCCCCTTAAGCGCATTATATGTATTGATGAATTTTATTGCTTAATTTAGTTCCGTTATAACCTTATAGCCGTTTGCAAACTATCTCAGTAATGTAATAAATGGAATTGTATTGCGTCTTACAGCGATAGATGGTCCTGAGAGTTTCTGTTGCCATGGTTACCGGCTTGCTTTCTTTCATTATTGTATTAAATGAAATTAATTTTCTAGGAATATCTCAAAAACTGTTAGTTTTAGGGCCTTAAAATGTGGTTTTCGGGGTCCATTTAGGGCCCCCGAGTTCCGTTTCTCATATTGAGGGGTTGAAAATTAGCTTTGTCTCGCCGTTCTACGCCTATTTCAGCAAGCATTTTAAGTTACATCAATGATTAGTGTCGTGCCTCTGAAGGATATCTCTACCAAATTTGACATTGATCCACCCAGCCGTTCTCGAGTTAAAAGGTAACAAAATTGTCCACAGACAAACAGACAGACAAAAAATTATTTTTGCGCGCATCCGTCATAAAACAGTCTGAAACGCGTAATTAACGCAAATTTCCGTCGAAATTCAGAAAAACAGACAAACTTTCATTCTTATATATAGAGAGATTATGGTCTATGGGCCAAGCCACTTGCGGAGTATTCTGATCCAAGTGCCAAACCTGATTGTAGTAGTTCATCTCATCGCCAACAGAATGCGTGTATGTGCACGGCAGTAAATTGTGAATTATGATCTAAGTGCCATGCGCGCGCAAACGGCACTGCAGTGTTCTTAGCTTCGTTCTTGTTTTATTTTGGGTTTGTGTTGACCTTGTAAACGTTTTTAAACCATGTCTTGCTATTAAGGACATCAAGACCATTGATCTTCCACGACTAGAATGTGGTTCTCAACTTTCTGAAGCAAAGAAGTCATATTTGAAACATGTGATCACGTTTCCTACACAGAGAAGCCACAGAGAGTTTTATGAAGAATTGACATCATAACTAAACTGTAAAAATAGCCTTGGATGTATTTTCCTTTTCTTTGTGTGGATACCTGAAAATGAAAAATGTTGAGTCAATACTGAATGTATTCGTTTAATTTAGTGCCCTACCTAACAAAGATCGTATAGGCCTAAAACTATTCCATACTTTCAATCTTCCTTTATTATAAAAGTTCTTTTTAGCACTTAGACTGCTATGTTGACCACATGGAACTTAGATCATTATTTGCATTTGATGCTGTGGACATTTATTTCTTTTCATTTTAAGATTTAAAAACTAAAAAACTGTGCAATGGAATGAGATTTAATAAAGATATAATTTGTACAATGTGTATTTAGGCCTAATATAAATGCTCTTCTATAATATGAAGTATTTATGATTTAAAAAGTTGGTCTCGTGAAAAAAACATCATTATCTCAAAACTTTGAAAAAGGCACTTAGATCACAATTTACTTCAGGTCTTCTTAGTTTCTCCCACCAATCAGAGCTCAAGAAACAGTTGTGTGACCAATTAGGTAAGGATACCTTCGCGCATGCGCTCAAAATCCAACATATTTCTGTGTTGGCAAGCAAAGAGAATGGTGTCTGCTTTCGGAGTGCCTTGGCCCACACATCCACTCTGTTCAGTCAGCAAAGCCAGCGCGCCCTGTTCACTAAATGAATTAACTGAATCCCACAGATATTTATGAATATTTATGTTAAAACATATAATAAAGTTATAATTATCGTCGAACATAAACAGTCGTATGCAACTCGCCTATAATGGTAATTCAGACACTCTTATGGAAATTATAAAACTCTCTTTCGCTCGTTCTATAAACATACTCGTTTCTTAATTATTGCCATTGTAGGCTCATTGCATAATGTACTATTATATTGTTCTGAACTGAAATGGGGGTAGGTCGAACAAGGGTGTAAATGGTGGAATTTTGAGTGTGTTGTCCAAATGGGGCGAGTTTCCACGAAGGTGCGGAAATTCAGAGTAAGAGTATGTGAAAGAGTGTTGGGTGAGTGTTGGAGAGTTCTATTAAATGGGGGAGCGTTATCCAAAGGTTGCACGATCGAGAAAGGGTATTAACTTACAGGGTAAACACTGCAAGCGAGCTATTCACTAATCGCTGAGCGCGCACGTTACGCTAGGCAGTCCGAGCACTTCAATACGAATTGCATGCACAGCAGTTCTATAACTAATGATGGACACTGGCAATTCAAGGTGTCATGAGGGGAAACAAGAGGTAAAACAATGTGTAATAATAACTGTATGCAATGGTCTGTGATAAATGTATCTGCTGGTTTATTGATACCAGAAGTGTTAGCCTGTGTTCCTCTTATTAGGAACGTGTAAGAACAATGTAAAAAGTACAATTAATGTTTAGGTGTCAAATCGGGAAGGAAGTTATAACTTTGTGAGTGTAGGATTCTGAGATCACACTTACCCCTGGCAGGACGTCGCGGTGTAGATGAGCAAGGCCTTCGGCGAACAACAGACCCCTAGTCCAGTGGGAGCCTCCTTCTTATGTCTTTGGGAACTGCTGACTCGGTGTTACTTCACTTGTTGGTGTTCCAGATACCTCCAGTGTTTGTGTATGTGAGTGATGCAAACTGTTGGCTAAACCAACTGTAATAAGTGGTGGCCTGCTTGCGGTGTTCCGAAAATGTATTGGAGGTGCTGTCCTTCCAGCATGGGGTAATTTTGGGGTAGAAGAGGGTGTTGAATGTCGCACTAGAAGCGTAGTATTTGTGGGGTGGTTATCGGAGTATTTGTAGATTCCTGTAGATGTGTAGCTTGTAGATGTGTGTAGGTCCAGTGGCGTGGGACACATCTCTCTAGGGGGTGCGTAAGGTCCTAAGGGTGTAGGGACCCTGGGGCCATAACAATATTATTATTAGTTTTAATTTTTGTTATGATTAAGATTTGAATGCACATATTTAGTATTATAATTTTAATTATTATTGATTTAAACTCACTAAGGAGCCCATATTATTCGATGTTCTCTTTCGTTCCCAATATCTCTTGAGCCCGGCTGATAAATTTTCCATTGTCTTATTTTTTATGATTATAAAAATGTTATACAATTATTGTATTTTTAGTTATTATAAACTGATTCTCAATTTTTTTTTCATCATATTTAACTTTAATAATTTTATTGTTTCTTAGGTCAAGTATTAAGAAATAATATTTGGTTTCCAGTGGATGAACCTGCTACCTTGGGGTTGGTAGTCCGACACGATAACCACTCACCCACCGTGGCTATAATAATTCCCTTTCACTTGAGAAGGTTTTGCCTTTCACAGTCCAGTCCTGTCAGCCAGCATCTGATGGCAAACGAGTCGCCTCCATGATGCCCTATTAACAGTTAGCACTGCGGCCTCTTACGCTTCTACACCTCTCACTGAGCAATTGTAATTCCAACAAGATGTTCAGTAAAGAACATATAGCCTACTTTCTCCTAAATGCATGGGTATTGTTATAACTCTTTGTCCTTTTCAAGGAGTATTATTGAATGTTGGTTGTAGTAGCTTGTTGAAATACAACGTGCTATAGGGATATTAAACATGAATATGAGGTGCCCTTTGCTAGTGCTACCTCTGTACCAAATTTCGTTCAATTCGGTTTCACCGTGGTTGAATTGATAGGGGGAATCGATTTGCACACATACTTGGCCACCATCTGCAAACTATTGGGCTGATGTTCTTGCAGTTTGGGCTGAATATGTTTCCCACATAAAGATATGGTGTTGCAAAATTTGGTAGAGACTAGATTATTAGGTTGGTCGTAATTACATTTTAGCTTTTAACATTTGGGTGGCCGCGATTACGTTTCCGTCAAGATAGCGGTGATATAAAACATGACACAGAGGTGCCCTTTGCTAGTGCTACCTCTGTACCAAATTTCGTTCCATTCGGTTTCACCGTGTTCGAATTGATAAGGGGAATCGATTTTCACACAAAGATGGCCGCCATCCGCAAAATATTAGGCTGATGACCTATTAGTTTGGTCAAAGGATGCTCCCTCCGTAAAGGTATGTTGTTGCTAAATTTGCTAGAGATCAGATGATTAGGCTAATCGTAATTTGATTTAAGCTTTGAACATTTGTGTGGCCGCCATTACGTTTCTGTCAATATGGCGGCGATATAAATCTTGACACTGAGATGCCTTTTGTTAGTACTACCTCTGTACCAAATTTCGTTCCATTCGGTTGCACCGTGTTCGAATTAATAGGGGGAATCGATTTTCACACAAAGATGGCCGCCATCCGCAAACTATTACGCTGATGACTTATTAGTTTGGTCAAAGGATGCTCCCTCCATAAAGGTATGTTGTTGCAAAATTTGGTAGAGATCCGATGATTAGGTTAGTCGTAATTTGATTTAAGCTTTGAACATTTGTGTGGCCGCCATTACGTTTCCGTCAAGATGGCAGCGATATAACACATGACACTGAGGTGTCCTTTGCTAGTGCTACCTTTGTACCAAATTTCGTTCAATTCGCATTCACCGTGTTCGAATTGATAGGGGGGGACAGACATTCAGAGTACACACTCACACACACATACACAGACACACAGACACACACACACAGACACACACACACATACACACACACACACACACACAGACAGACACACTTTTTTCGCCCTGTGTTGATCTCATAAGTCTACTTCGAAAGTAGGCTAAAAATCAAGTCAGTCGGCATCACAGGAATACGTGGAATAAAATATAGTCTCCTTGGCATGCCTGTCAATACAGTTTCTTCGATTCTATATTCTTGGACAGGTTCAGCGGTAACGTTCCCGCCTTCTGTCCCCGAGGTTGTAGGATTGAATCCTGGCGCAGTCAGTTGGCATTTGAGGGCGATTGATTGTTTGATTTTATTTCCATGGATACACTTAGAGCTTAAGGGCTCCTTTACAGTAGCGCCCTACATACAATAAGATTAGGACTCGTAAAAATAAAACATTTCACTTACTACCCTAACAGCGAATTGTTACCGGTGGCGGAAATCGGAACTAATGCGCTCCACCCAGCCCCACGCCTGCAATAGACGTGCAGTCGAAACCTCATCGCATGTCATTTGTGAGCATGATTCGTGCTGGGTCGTGCGCTGTGTGGTGTGTTCTCATTGTATGACAATACATGCGTTCCCCCTCTTGTCCCGCAACCGCTCGTTGGAGCCATAACGAGGCGAGATGACGTAATGTATACACTACAGCTGCGCTCCACGTCTAGCGATAACAATTCCCTGGTAGGGTAGTACATACACAATATAAATAACATTAGTCTAACAATGATAGTAACAAAAAAAAACACTGATAGTCAGTCTGAAAGACCAGACTTTATATAATTTTAAATGCTACAAATGCTGCGTGAACTCAACGTCCGTTAGATAATAATAATAATAATAATAATAATAATAATAATAATAATAATAATAATAATAATAATAATAATTATTATTATTATTATTATTATTATAATTATAAAAAAACAAATGCAAACCAAGGTCAAAGGAGGTAGCTTGCTGGATGACGTCACGTCACCGGAGCGCGGTGAAAGGAGGAAGCTCAAGCAGTACTATGTCGTAACACACCTCAGTGCATTCTCGGTACCTTTCGTCCCGTCACCGTAACGGAACGCCAGATCCCAGCGAAGTCGACATAATAATTTAAAATGATAAAAGACAGTAATAGTACAACAACAACAATAATAATAATGGAAACATTATATACAAAAGAGTGCATTCAGACACAGCATTACCCCGAACAACAAACACCATATACAAGTAAAGCCATTAAAGTAGGTAGGTTGTCAGCTATTGTCCTGATGTTATAATTGAACTAATAATAGTATTTTAACATATTGCAGTAATCAGATATGAGAGGTATACTGCTCCAAGAAGCAGGTTGAAAGACGTATTTTGAGAGCTGCAGTGCTTGCAATGTTGAAGATCTAAGGTGTGGAAGAGGCGTGAGGTGGTGCAAACAAAAGATTTATTGAACTTCATGGTTCGGTGTATAGGAATCTGGAGTGTTAATGTTGTGCATCTATTTTCTCGATTATGAACAGAATGCATTGGTGTAAAGGCACTGTAGAGATATAACGGGATCTTGGTATGTAATATTTCATGTGTCAGAATGGCAACTGATAGCTGCCTGCGCTCGTGGAGTTTTAGCCATTTGAGCTGCACGTACTGTAATAGGTGTGATATGTTCACCTCGCCTTACATCCAGAATGTACCGAACACATGCATTCTGGACTCTTTGTAATTTGGGTGCGCAAATGCGAAAAGACCGTGTCAGTTGAATTACTGGCAAGTTAGAGATCCCCTTCGGAACAAAATTCTGACAGCTCAGCGCCTCTAAAAGCATTTGTAATGTTCAGGTGAAACATTTAAAATGTGGTGTTACAGGAGAATGATGAAGCTCAGATGGTTAGATAGGGTAACAAGTGAAGAGGTATTAAGACGAGTGGGAGAGGAGAGATGTATCTGGCGACTGCTAATAAAGAGAAGAGATAGGTTTGTAGGACATTTACTAAGGCGCCCAGGATTAGCAAACTTAGTTATGGAAGGAAGGGTCGAGGACAAGAACTGTAGGGGTAGACCAAGGTTAGAATATTTTAAACAGATTGCCTCGGACGTAAGGTGTTTTAGCTATGTAGAGAATAAACGATTAGCTCAGGACAGGGTGGCATTGAGGGCTGCATCAAACTAGTCAAAAGACTGAAGGCTCAAACACAACATGAAGCAGGGTACCTCTGTTATTAATTTAATATTTATTTCTGTATTTATCTTTTCGGTTCGTCTTTTTCCCTCCCACGCAATGTCAGTGACATCGCTGACAGTTGGATCTTGTTTCTAACTGCTTCCGGTATGTCAATGATATCACAGAGTTGGCTGGCAGGTTACCAGGAACTCGTCAGTCGGTCAAACAACTTGTATCATATCATCTAGTTTATACTGGAAACTACTGTATGGATCTAACGAGATGTACAGCGTCATGTTGGGGCCGTTGCAAGTAGATTGACGACGTGCTATTGGCACACAGCGAGTAATATCTCATACCAGCCTCCACGAAGACGTTACCCCTCAGGCGATCATGAGACCCCTATAGTTGTCATAGGCAAAGTACGGCGCGCGGGCCAAGTGCGTCCCTTGAGCTAATCTAATCCGGCCCGTGACATGGTTTCAAATTATACTACCTACAATTACACATACGTCAAATTTCCTGTTCAGTATACGTAGAAGTGAAAAACTATTTCAATCGCAGTGTTTATTTGTATAACATCTTTTTGTGCGAAAAATCTCCACGACGAATTTGAATGAAGATTTCAGAACTTCAAAGTCATTGAACAAGACTTGGATGTTTTCAGCATTCCATTTAATGTTGACTGTGAAACAGTAAAACGAGAGTTGCAGCTTGAACTGATTGAGTTACAATGTAACAACAAATTAAAGCAACTATTCCTCAACGTTTCGAAAATTGAGTTCTACAAGGCCCTACCAAAATCAAGCTTCCCAAACTTGAAATATCATGCACAAAATATATCTGCCATGTTCGCATCTTACTATATCTGTGGACGGGTTTATACAATGAAGCTTTGCAAAAATAGCGTCAGAAATAGATTGGCAGACCACCATTTAGCTGCGCTACTAAGAATTAGCTCATCCTAGTTTCAACCAGATCATGAAAAACGTTTATAAACACAGTCACTTGTCACCTAGGCCTCCTCCTTCCTCTTCTAACAAGTAATGAAGGTGCGTTCTTTTTTTTTTGTTTTTTGTTTTTTGTAAGTTTTCTACCATTTGTAGCCTATAAGTTTTGTTTGATTTAAATTTCAGAAATAGAAAAATTTATAATCTATCAATAAACATGTGTTTTTTTTTCTTTTCGGCCCGCCTAGATTATTTAGTATTGCCTCTGGCCCTGCCGCTAAAAAGTTTGCCGATGTCTGCACTAGAGGCTCCCACACACAGGAGCGATCGCTGTGGCGGTTGCGGGCACGATGGCGGTGGCGGTCAAATACTTCCTGCAGAATTACTGTAAATACAGGGATATTATTTTACTTGAGCGGGGTCGACGGCTGGAGGGTACGCCTTCCACCGGCCAACCGAGCTCGGGCCGTGGATTCCGGGCAGGTGGAAACCGTAACAAAGTTCATTAATTAATGGTAAATTCACCAGCAAATCATCATTAAAGAACTTACCTTTTCACAGAAGATGCTAAGAGTGATCTCCTTCAGCTGACAGACAGGCGTTGCACTGTGTAAATAAATTAGCGTTTACACATTGCAGTTCGTTCTGTTGTGAGGGATATCTGCTCCCGTATATTTTTCTCAAGCTCCACTAGAGTACGATTTTTTTTAAATAAATGGCGATTTATTTAAACCAAATCTACTTGTTAATTGTCACTTTAACTCAGAGAGTCATATCGTGACATACAGACAATAAACACATAGATAACATAAATTTACAGTATGGCATTAGATAATTAAACCAAATGTTCATTCGGCATTTCATAGCTTCCTAGTTATTTCAAAACTTAATAATGCTTTGCAGTAGTTATCTTCATTCACAATATCACTGGGCAACTTTTATGATGGAGACTGCACAAAGTTCTTTCTTAATCATAAATGTGGACACAGTGTTCTTCATTTTTTGACAGTTCTCCATGGGAGACACATCACAGAAAGAATTACTTTTATTTCCCAATCGAGCCCATACTGACTGTAAGAGTCTGATAAGTTTCGTAGTAAGGAAAAAAAATATCATCAAACTCACAGGAAAAATCTACAGACAGCAATATGTGGCTGTACTGTAGTAATCGTATACCTAGTTAATACAGATAGGCTCTCCTAGGCTTTAACAAGATTTATAGCTTAGGAAGTCATCTTCTGTACTTGAATGCTTAATTTACATGCATCTTTGTTCTGAATCTCATCCGACGCTTTCTTATTCCACATTGCCCTGATGGTACTTCCTAATTGACCTGCTTTCCCCCATTCCCTCTTTAGTAATTTAGTTAAAGTGTGATACTCATTTTCATTTTCTATTCTGTTTAGATCTGCTTTGTCTACAAACTTTGCTCTTATCATTTTAATTTCCTTGCATTCCCTGATCAGGTGCGCTGCACCCATAACCTTCCCACAAAATAGGCAAATGTCCTCTTTTCCTACTTCTCTCAACGCTTTGTTCTTATACAGCCCCATTAACCACCAAATTATCCCTCCCATTTCCCTTTTCATTAGACATTGAGGCTTTATGCTCATAAAGTTCCTTATTTCGCAGAACTCCGTTAAGGTTCTCCTACTGGTGCACTCTTCTCTTAGCACCTGCAACTCTACGTCATTAACCCTTCTACACACTTTTTTACACACCCTACCTTCCTCTCTTTGTACGTCCCTATCCCATAGATAACCCATTCCTAATCTTTCCAGTACACTTCTTACCCCGTCCACCCAGTAGCCCTCTTGCTGATGCTTCATTTGGTGCAGGTAGGCTACCTTAAGCATTTCCCCTCTCCACCTGCTTTTAAACGAATCCAAGACTTTATGACCTTTTTTATATGTTGTCTAATGCTTACATCCTCACACAACATTCTCGCTCCACAATTCGCCGTGCAACTAGGTAGCCCCAAAATTATCTTGGCAAACCTACTTACAATACTGTCAAGGGTTTTCGTTCCTTCCTCTAAACCCCATACTTCCACTCCATAAAGTGCTCTTGAAACGATGAGTGCATTAAACACATTCTTATACACGTTGTAGTCAAGATTCGGTAACTTACGCTCTAACACTTTAACATTCGCCAATGCAGCTAGCCCTTTCGATTTTGCCCTTTTAATTTGTTCGGTCCATTTACCATTACTCGCCATTATCGTCCCTAGATACTCAAGTTTTTCACCGTCTCTAACTGTGACCCATACATGACCCACTTTTCATTCTTAGCCCGTTTAACTCCCTTTTTGCAGACCATAATTTTGGTCTTACTCGGGTTAATTTTTAAGTTCCAGTCCTCACAGTATTTCACGATCTCGTCAATACTATATTGCATATTATAGGGTGTTAGAGCAAGCAGAAGGATGTCATCAGCAAAAGCTAGGCCCGGGATATCATAATTGTCCAAGCAGGGGTTGGACCGTTGCTCAAAGCCCTTTGAATCGAAAATATCGTTGATAAATAGCAAAAAAAAAGCACCGGGGATAATTTGCATCCCTGTTTTAATCCTATATTAGACGTTATCTCTCCTTCAATTACATCATCCTTAGTTTTAACTGCACATTTCACTTCGGAATACACATTCTCAATTGCTCTTATCATTTTATGTGACACCCCAATTTTTAACAATTTAGCCACGACAGCTCCCCTGCTCACTGAATCAAACGGCTTCTCCAAATCAATAGCTGTGATCTACAGCTTACCTCTTTTCCTTCTTATGCACATGTCCATCACCGTTTTCACCACCATAATATTGTCACTGGTCCTCATCCCTTTTCTAAACCCTGTCTGGAGTCTCGAGAACACCGAACAGCCCTCTGCCCATGCTATTAAACGCTTGGATAAGACCCCGGTGTACATTTTGCTCAAATTATCAAGCAAAGTTATGCCTCTATAGTTGCCTGGGTCTAGTTTGTCCCCACGCTTCTTATATATTGGACAAATTATCCCCTCCTGCCACGCCCTTGGAAATCTACCTCCTTCAAAGATTTTGTTAAAGATTTTTACCAAGCTGTCCATCATGAACCTATTGTTACTCAACTTTTGCCAAAATTCATTTGTTATCCCCGAAATAGCACCTGACTTCCCTCCTTTACTTTTTGCTATTACTTCCTTAATTTCCTCTATCGATATGACTTGGTCCAGCATAGGCAGAGCGGCCTCCAGCCCCCTCGGGACGCCAAACTCATCTCTCTTCCTCCAATTATCTTCAGCATTTAACAGATTCTCATAATATGCAATCCATACTTCATCACTAATAGAGCTCCCCCCACCACTTCTGTGCCCCCTACAGTAAGAATTTATCCTGCTCCACACTTTGCTACAGTCGTTAGCTTTAGAATCCTTATTTAGTGCTGTTGCTTCCTTACCCTGCCATTAATCTTTCATTTTGCTGAGCAGTTCCCTATATTCTTTCCTTAGACGACAAAATTCTACTTTCATCGTATCATCCCCTCCTCTCTTGTAAAACTTCAGTGCCCTAATAACTTCGGTTTTCCTCCTTCTACAAGATTCATCGTACCATCCTTTCATTCTCCCTACTTTTCCCCTAGCCTTCACGCGCATTTTCCGCCTGGCCATCATAATTGCATTCTCAATCATACGTATTACCCCTTCAATTTCATCATTACTGATCATTAAACTTATCCCTACCTTTACCAGCTCAAAATTTTCTCCCTGGAAGTAGTTCTGGAACTCTCTGCAGTTTTCCTCCCTCCATCTGAATCTATTTACTTTTCTCTCTATAGCTTTAACTTGGGGATTCCCTTTTGATTTTGATTTTGTCACCGCTCCCTGCATGTTGACGACAATTGGTAGGTGGTGTGATTCCCCTGTTGAACCTCTTAATTAGGGCTAGTGCTCCTCTGGAACATATTGCTAAATCTATTACACTTCCTCCACTCTCTGTTATATACGTCAGGTTACCTTCTTCATCCCCCACACAGACACCATTTAATATATATAGCTCTTCTGCACCACATAGTTCCAAAAACTTTTCTCCGTTCTTGTTACATTCCTTGTCCCTGCTGTGCCTATCCCCACATACAGCCTCGGCACCACCTTGCTGTAAAGGGGCTTTCTGTCTGCAACCCTCGCATTGAAGTCCCCTAAAAGCACAATCTCTGCCTCTTCATATATATTTTCAATTCTGTTTATTTCAATAGCTAACTCATCGAAAATGCTTTCTCTTGCATACGTGGAATTCTCCGGAGGGTTGTAGACAAAGCCGAAACATACTGTTCCTTTTCCCCTCCCCCTAATATCTGCTTTTACCCACACTACTTCTTCCAGTTCTGAACTAATAAATTCTGATAATTCCCTCACCTCTTCTTTAATTAAAACAACAATTCCCCCCGGGAACCCACCGGTACGAGTTTTCCTAATCTTAGGTTTTGTATATATATTAAAGCCATCTATTTTAACCTCGCAACCTACTGTACCCATGTGAGTAATCTCGATGGAAAATATGCTTCCGCCTCCAGCTAGCGTCAGGACTCGGGCGTGTACCGTCTCCCCATTGGGCAGTTGCATATTTTGGATTTGAGGCTAAAAGGTATCAACTCTACAATGATAAGGCACAACTCTATTCTAAAACTTTAATTCAGTAATAAAATTCATGGCTTCAAACAAACAAAACAATCCCCACAACCATAAACCAAAATAAAATAAAATTTACTTCCACAATCCACTAATATCAACATAATATTATCACAATAAAATCATATCATAACTCAAACCTCTACCCTTATATCAACTTCACAATAATACTCTAGTGCGCTGATGCACATACAACTTCAGAAACAAACTGTACTTTAATTCTTCTGTCATCCAATGTGACTTCATTAATTCTACAAAATTATTTATTCCTTAAACCTTGTCTTAATTTGACAATAATGTGTATCGTGTGTGTGTTTTATCTTTCTCTCCCCACCAAATGCTTTACATGCATTAGCCTAATCAGGTGTTGCACAGCAGTCTACATGCAACTCCATAATTATGCAAGCTACCCCTACACTTCCTCTATTTATATAGTTCCACTGCATGCCGTTTGTGATTTCATCTTAAAAACGTTAATTATTGCTGTGTCGGATGGTACAATTAAACTACCCTTGCGCGCGTAGCCTGTGGCAACCAGTAGCCAACTTCTGAAAAAGTTGTCAGTGACAGTACAAATGCAACGTCTAACCATTCGTTAGATTGCTAAAATTATGAACCATCAGGATGATCTATAATTATCAATGTGTTCTTAAACCACATGACTTCATTACTCAATATAACAATATTTCATTTCATGTCATTAACAGGGTCTAAAATCTGTTCTTTTCAAACTTTCTTTCACGGTTCGCTTGACCGTCCCGACCCTCTTCCAAGCGGCCTGTACACAATAGCAGTGGAGTGAGGTCCTACAGTGCCTCGACCCTCGTTTCATGCCATATGTCTTACCTCCCCTAAGCAGTATAAGATTTTAACACACAAATACCGTGGTCCTAGCGACACACATATCCCAATGGATTTAAACTGAATATTATGCAAACAGGTACTGGATGAGCTTAACATTTACTCCTACCCTGAGGATAATAATAATTGGCACCAAATAGGCCCATTTCAACATGAAGGCACGAGATTCATAAAACATTGGTCTAGTAGGTAACCGGTATCTTTAATAAATGCTGCGGTCAGTCATAACATGCTGCCGTAATACGATTCGCTTCAACGAGCCAAATCACTCAATAATAAGTTCTCGGGCGATCAGATAGAGTACAGAGATGTCCATCGTTTTCCTCTCACCTATCACGGGATTCGAACCCGGAACATTCCATATCCATCATCAGAGTTAGGGTCCATTCACTAAATACACTCTGGTACAAAGCACATCTCCAATTATGCCCACGGCATACGAGATTTCATACGAAGAATAGATTACCTGGTCCCTTACCTAATGCTATGATCTTCGTCCTATAATTACCAAGAGAAATCTATCAATTACTCTATAAGCTTTTACATAAGCTGCAAATTCAATTCACTAAAAAGCTCTTCCATTTCCTGGCATAATTATATTCCCATTAATACAATATATTCTGATATAAAACTCTTTTCTTAATCCCGTAACGTAATCTTACTGTATAATCTTATTGCTTGGATCGATAAGTCTTGCCCTTTAGCGTAAATATTTCTTGCTTACAACATTTTTCCTGATGCATTCATTCATACCTTTATATATTCATTATTATTATTATTCTCACTGACATAAATTACCAAAATCCGACACAACTAAACATCTTAAAAATCGAACAACCGTGTTCGTTTCATTTACATAACTGATTTGCCATTTTTAATTAATAGTGGTAACGATTAATCCACTCATTGATGCAAATTAACATCTCAACTCTATTAAAATCAACACAATAATGATTAAACTTGGAGGGTCTATCTCCTAATCTGATTCTTACTGGCATCTTTATAACTCTGAAATCACATTACATGCAGTGGCCTATACCTCTACTTAAACATAATTTGTGGGGTACTCACATATCGGCTCATCATGGTGGCTCCAACCACTCATATCCTTCCGGGTCGCCTGCCATATGCAGATTTAGTGCGACATTTGCATCATGAATACACACATTTTATGACACATATATTCCGTTAACCACACGACACTTTGCATTTCTATAAAGAAGCTATTGCTTCCAAAACACATGACACTTTATAACACTTGTTAAACCATTAATTCAAAAGATATTTCACATATGATTTATACATAACACACGTCACTCTGTACACTTTTCATTGGTTGAAATTCCCTAGCAAAGGTATCAAAATTGCAGGTGTCGACGGCATCTCCCGTGCTCCTACCAACTCCTGATTGAAAGTCTGGTTCAATTGCCCTCGGAATTCACCAACAGTTTATCCATACTCCTACGGTAAGCTTCCTGCTTTGCATAAATATGCTAACTTCCGTCCTGAGCGTTACTATTTGGTATTCTTAAGACATTACCAAATGCTTCGCAAAGTTTCTCCCAGCGCATTCCAGCGTAATTAGGCATGTATGATCAGTCAATATTTTATACATTGCGCTTAACACTGTACATAACTTTACACAGATTATTATTTACAATAGTTCTGCAACTTATCTCACACGTTGCTTCCTAAGTGAACACACCATTGTTCGTACTGCTAACAAAAACTGTGTAGCGACGACTGTCTGCGACTCTCTGTGACAAACTGTGTCCAACTGGGTAAACTGCGTAAGACTGGGGTGCTCTGCCAAGGGTCGACCCCCTTATATTGGATTCACACAAAAAGTAGAGCTAAATTTTCCCGCGTTATCTCGACTCCTCTCCCAGCATGATTCTGGTCTCGAAACCATGCTCATCGGGTTCCTTTATCTTCACTGATCCCAGAACTATCTGCGTGCTGAAGAATCGCTCGGCCAATTAATTAATATTAATTCCTTTCTCCATAGCGTGGGGACGCTGTTTCACTGGGAATCCCTGGCGACCTCGTCAAACTCAGCCGCGAACAACCATAGTCTATGTTCTTCCGCACTTCATTAAATATGCGTCAATTTCGCAGATTAAAGGCTCTAAAATTAGCCTCCTGGCTAAAGATTCACCTGTGTGCAACTCTCATGTCATTGCGTTACTCCAATCACGAGTAATCAATGATTTTCCTTGGGATCTCTCCCCACTCTTCTTCGTCCTATTCTCAGTCGGGGAAAAACTGGGTCATTATTCAAGCCCCCAACCTCTTCCAGACGACATAACGAGGTCAGCAAGATTGACGTGGCTCCAAGGGGCACCTCCCACAATTCTGGGCCAATTAGTAAAACGTCAAACTCTGCACTTTCTGTGCTCCGAGTCCAGCATAGCCTACTCCAAGTAGCCTAATGATGCTGTATTCTGCTCAATTTCCCTGCATTATTTTAATAAATAATGTCATTATCAACTGAAATCACACCAGTGATTATATACAATTTTCTCTAGGGGTTTTTACCATGAAACTCCCTCAACAGACCTCGGGTTCGTTCCCTGGTGGAACCTTTATACTGAGATCACAGTCTCTGAGATCCACGTTCGATATCAGTCAGCATAACCCCCTCGGGTTCATATTCCCCTTGCAAAACTTATAGAAGTCAATTGCAAATGACTCTCTGTAAGTAACCAGCTGACTGTCTACCACTGTCTGTGTTTACATCTGGGGTCCTTCACCTCGTCTGGCTGCGAGTAGGTTAGTCCCGCTCCCCCTTCCACACTGCGCTTAGCTCTAAGCTGTTCATTCTCTTGACGGAGGGCTTCATTTATGGCCTCAACTTGCCTTGCCGCTTCGACCATTTCTTTGTAGAATTCTCGCAGGCACTGGCATTCTTGCTGTTTGTCCCTTCCACTGGGCAAGCTGTCTGCTTCTCGTTCCGCCTCGCCGCGTGAACTTTCAGGTCTGACTGCCTGGCTGACTTCGCTATCCACGTTGAGTTGGGTGTGCGCTGTTAATACTTCTTCTTGTTCGTCGAATTCTTCTGGCGAATAATAAACTTTTAAATTGGCTGCATTCATAATGACCTCGTTTCCAGTTTCTAAATGCTTTATCCTGTATGCATTGTTTTGTAGGTCTATGATCACCTCGAACGGGGCGTGATATGAAAAAATGAACTTCTTATACTTCCGTGCCTCAGGATCTGAACTGGCGGGTTTCCTGACTAACACTTTTTCACCGACGAGAAGCGGTCTGTGATACCTCTTCGCACGGTTTCTCCTCTGACGTCTCTCCGCCTGTGCTTTGAGATATTCGAAGGTTCGTTGGATCCTCAATTCTCGTCCTGGCTGTGCGTCTACTGGTAATGGAATGACACCAGTCCACGGTCTCTCTGGTCTCTGATCCAAATGTAGAGTCACGGGAACCTGACCTGTCGCCTCATGCACGGTATTATTTATACAGTATTCAATTACTTCTAGGAATTCAATCCAACGCCAATTCTCTTCAGAGCAGTAGATCTTCATGTATTTCTGGATCTCTCTCATTACTCATTCAACTGGACTTGCCTCAGGATGGCGAATGGTAGATAAAATCTGCCTAATTCCTAGATTCTCCAGTTCTCGACGAAATTCTGCACTTGTGAAGCAACTTCCGTGGTCTGAGAGGATGTTATCCGGCTTCCCAAGAATCGGAATAACTCTCTCTTTCTGGCGTTTCAATACCTGCTTTGAACTTGTCTTCTGTATGGGGCATAATACCACCATTTTTGAAAATACATCCATGGCTACAAAAATGTGTCTATTGCCTCTACGTGCTCTAGGCAGTGGTCCAAAGTTATCTATGCTCAATAGCTGCCTTGGCTTCTCCGGTAACAACGGGATAGGTCGTTGTCTCATTAAAAAGGGATTTGGCTTTACCCTGTGGCACAGATCACATGTCCTAATAGCATTTCTCACTGTTTCTCTTAACTTTGGCCATTAAATGCTTCTTTCAACAGAGCACAAATTTTGTCTATTCCGGGATGTCCAAATGCTCTGTGTGCTAGCCACACCAATCTCCTCTGCAAAGATGCAGGAATCACAATCCTTTGACGTGTATGATCTACATCATCCCACTTGTGTAGTATCTGATTATACCATACATAATCTGTTGCCAATGCCTCTGCCTCTCTGTATATTGAAGTTCCCCTTGCTAAACGTCCATCGAAGTAATCGATCATCATTTTCAACCACGGGTCTTCGCGTTGTAGGTTGGTAAGATTCCTTAAGTCATCCAACGTCTTCTGATCTCGATTCTCAATCTGGACAGTTAGCGCTTCCTCTTCTCTAGGGTAACGGCTTAATATGTCCGGTATTACATTCTCTTTCCCTGGACAGTATTCTATTTCCACGTTGAATTGCTGAATATACAGGGACCATCTTGTCAATCGCTGGCTAGACAAGTCTGTCTTTAACAAAAATGTTAAAGCTTTATGGTCTGTTCTGAGGACTATTTGAAAGCCATACACGAGTTTATGCCATGATTGCAACGCGTACAAAATTGCGAGCAACTCTATCTCTGTAATCGTGTAGTTTTTCTCATGGGCTTTCAGCCTCCTACTTATAAAGGCAATAAAAACTTTCTTCTCAGGCTGGTCAACATTTTCCTGGAATAGCATCGCCCCAATCCCAATGAGTGATGCATCCGTCTGTATGATGAACTTCTGGGTATAATCCGGGTATCCCAGTTTCACATATTCTAAAAGCATTTGTTTTGACCTCACGAATGCTTCCTGACATTGCTCCGTCCAATTCCATCTGCCGCCTTTCTTCAATAGGTCCTTCAGGGGTGCTACTGTCGTAGTATAGTTTGGGCAGTGGTTCGAAAAGAATCCAATTACTCCCAAATACTGTCGGATGTGCTTTACTTTCGTGGGTCGAGGGAAATTTCGAATTACCTCCAATTTATCTGGATTAGGCTTCACTCCATTTGCATCAATAACATGCCCTAGGAATTTAACTTCCCTCTAACAGAAGTGCGATTTCTTGATATTAACCTTAAAGTTAGCTTCTCGAAGGTCATCTAGCAACTTCTTCAGGTCTCTCATGTGCTCCTCCAGAGATTCTGACGTGAGTAGAATGTCGTCTACATATCTGATGGTACTCTCTTTCACATCATCTGATAGATTGCGATCTAACGCTCTTATCAGTGCTGAACCAGCTGTTTTCAAACCAAAAGTTAGCCTTAAAAACGTGTATGTGTGTTGATCAAACATGAATCCTGTCAACAGACTAGTTTTCTTCTCTAATTCAAGATGGTGGAAACTGGAAGTGATATCCAAGTTTGTGAATACGGTTTTCCCTTTGAACTTCCTGAGGATCTCTTTAATAGGTGGCACTTGGTCAAATTCCGGAATAACCTTCAAATTTAAATGTCTCAGGTCCAGACATACTCTGACAGTCCCGTCTGTCTTCGGTACAATTACCAATGGACTTACATAAGGCGTAGGTGTCTTCTCAATAACACCGGCCTCCAACATCTCCTGAATTGCCTCTTTCACTTTAGCATAATGCCTTTCGGCTATAGGGTAGGGTTTCTGCCTAAATGGTGTCCAATCACTGACTTGAAAAGCATAAGTGAAGTTCTTTATACGACCAGGTCTCGAATCAAAGACTTCCTTCTGTTCCAGTAATAACTGCTTTAAATTTTCCTTCTCTTTTAACCCAATTTTCGCTTCTTCTAGCTTTTCCGAAATATATTCTTCCAGTTCGGGTTCCAGATCTTTCTCCAGGTCTGTGGCTAGTGTTTTCAGTTCTTCTTCAAACTGCTCCATAGCTAACACTTCTTCCTCCGCCACGTCTCTGTATGTATGCCATACTTGTTCACTTGACCCTGGTTCAATCTCATTGAGTGCGACCTCTAAACCTTCGGCTTCCTCATTCACATGGAACATAACCCTGTCCTGTGCTAGGTCTATTATCACTCTGTATTCCCTTATAAATTCTGCCTTAATAAGTAGGTTATAAGGCAGTTTGTTTACTAATAGAAAACTCTGTGAGAATATAGAGCCTCCTATCTGTAAATCTAGGAATACCTGATATTTACATATCATTGTTCTGTCTGGAATTACCCCTTTTATTTTGACACTAGAGATCGGTATTTTCAAAACATTCTCTCTCTGGGCTATTTCATTATATAAAGCTTGTGTCATAAGGCACACTGTTGAACCCGTGTCTAACAGACTTCTTATTTTCAATCCTGCCACTCTTATTATTATAATAGGCAATTCTCTCTTGACCATGACCTGTGATCCTCCTGTATCCTCGATTAGCTCTTCTGGTTTGGCTATCCAATTGATGATGTTAACAGACTTCCATCCATCAGTCTCGAACTCTTCTAATTTTGGCGTTTTTTTTTTCTTCAGCGCCCGTCCCCTTGGAGTTTCTTCTCTCCTGTTCGCTGCGCTGTAGCTCCAAACTCTTAGCTCCATCTCCATATCTGTCTGGCGATGTCCTGTTCTGCATAACTTCTTGCCAGCGGACTTGTTGTTTCTGGGGCTCATCTCCCCATTCCTCGAGGTATCGCAATGAAGCGTGATATCGTTCCTCTACCTCGTCATCGAAGTTACTTCTTCTTTCCTGGGGTCTCCAATTTCTAATGTTGCCTTCTTGGCCATTGTTACCTCCATTGTTTTGGTACGATCTACCCCTGGTATTCTGCTTATTCCACGAATTTCGGCCTCTTCCTCCTCTACTAGCATTCCCTTTGTACTTTGGCTGCCATCTTCTGGGTTCCTGTTCCCATTGCCGTCCGTAGGAATCTAATGTTTCAGTGCTCGTAGCTTTGTTGTTCCTTGGGGCTTGATGTTGGTCAGTCTGCGTGTTGGTCACGTGTACCTGTTCCCTGGTTCGACTCTGACGCATCGTATTGGCTGTTGTGAGGTCCATTTGTCTAAGAACTGTCTCCATTTCTATAGCAGTTTTCGCATTAGCCGAGATTAGCAGTCTTTGGATCTCGTATGGGAGCTGTTTGGCGATAGCAATACATAATTCCAGCTCGCTCGGTTTTTGATCCAGTTCTTTGAAGCGACACATCTGCGATATAAAAAATTCTGCGTACTTTGTTGGGTTGTTGGTGCTGTATTTTGTTGAATACAAATCCAACCGTAAATTCTGTTGGGTCGCTGGATCCCAGTATCTCTTCAAAAATGCCTCTCGAAACTCCTCAACAGTATCGAAAGTACACCGGAAACTGCGAAACCATAATGCACATTCTCCCTCTGTTAGTTTCTCAATGGCTCGTAGCCTGCGCTCTGGCGGTATCCGCGCATCATTCAGATATTCAGACACTTCCTTCAACCAATATTTTGGTGTCATATTACAGTGGCTACCTGAGAATTTCCTTGGTTTCTCTTCGCTTGCCCTGATTACGTTTATCACCTGGGTGTGCATAGCATTTTCATGTGGCGTTGATGCTGCAACCGGTGCACCTGGCGTCATATAAGGACTTCCGCCTGGGCCTGTAGCATTCCTGATTATAGGTTGGGTTTCTAAGTCTGCCCACCTTGTTTTCCTCATATCTTCCATGCTGCCTTCACTTGACTTAGGATCTTTCAGAAGGGTTTCCTCCTGTGCGATTATCCTAGTCTCCATTTGATTGTGGCGCATCTCCGCTCTTTCCAGTCGAGTAATTACCTCCTTCTCGATTCTGGTAAGCCTATCTCGATTTTCCTCGGCCACTTGAAATATTTCTTCTTGTCTTCTTTCAGGCTTTGTTTGATATGGGAGATTTCATCCTCTACATCTTCCTTAATTTGAGCAAGGGTCTTGTCGCTTGCCTCTGTCTTTTGGCCTTCTCTCACTTCGAGTTCTTCTCTCAGCCCTTTAATTTCCTCTTGAATGTGTCCATTGACTTTTGACAATTCATTCCGGACCTTGATGATCTCACCTCTATTCTCCTCTTGCCTTTTGTTAACTACAACAATGTCACTTTGAACTTGGTCCAGTTCTTGATGAACTTTGCCCATCTGACCTTTCACGTTGCTTACCAGCTCTTTACTTTCATTAGCGATAGCCTTAATCTCGCTTATTTCCTGACATTGATCTAATATGTTCTGATCCTGTTTCTTGAGATCACCGTTAATTGCTCTAGCATAGCTTTTCAATTTCTGGTCCCATTTAGAGTCGTTCTCTTCTAACCTCTGATCTACCGTTCTCGTAAATTCTGAAAACTGTTTCGCTTGGCGTTCGAGATTCGCCTCATTTTGGATTTGAATATCCTTAATGTCGTTAGACAGCGCATCTAACCTACTGTTGGTTTCATCCTGAGCATGCTTACACGCTTGTAAATTACTTTCGAGCTTGGCTTCTATAGCCTCGAAACGTTTACCTGTTTTAACCTGCATTTCTGATACAATGCTTACAACAGTTTCTGTAACTTCGGTCTTAATTACCTCTTGCATTTGACCTAACTTATTGTTTATTTCAACCTGATTGGCATCTAAACGGTTACCCAATTCAACCTGATTAGCATCCAAACGGTTACTTAATTCATTCTGGTTGTGATTAATTGCCTCCTGATTAGCATCTAAACGAGTGTTTATTTCATTCTGGAAAGCCTTGGCTTCCAGCTTATTTTGCTCGTTAACAGCATCAAAATGCTGTTTCAACCCTGCAATAACCTGCAGGATCTCCTCTGTACCTGACATTTTTACAATAATACACTTTGATATGCAGGCAGGCTTCCTGGAAAAATGTGTGGATATGTTTTGAAGAGAAACATCAAACACTGTACACATATTGTAAGATCGTACATAACCTGTCAATTTTATGATAAATTGTGGATTGGGTGTGTAGCGCTCGTACCCTTGGGTAATTCTCTTCTCAATAGAGAGATTCTGCGTTACATCAAAAGCCTACTGAACTCAACAATCACTCAAACACAGTTTGAGGCAAAAATACAATTACTATGGTTTACCCCCATGAAATACCATAAATATCTATGGGTTTTCCCTAAATCCCATAAGCTCCACGAACCTGGGCGCCATGATAATGATATGCCATGGGAGGTGGTCCACGTTAAGACATCGCAGCAACCCTCCAAGGTCTCGGTTGTACTGTCGAATGCCCCACTTTGGTCACGCCATGATAATGAAATACACCTCTGCGCCTATGGTGACCTGTATTTAAAACCGGCCCACATACCAGCGCCATGATAAATTAATATCATCGTACGAGTGTCCAGATAAATAAAGATCAGGTCTTGCAATGCCAAAACATACATATTGCACTACTGAGGCGATTCCATGATAGAATACTACCGCCCCACGTTACCTGGATCATGTTAATTAAGGTGTTTATCAAAAATTAATATTGTTTGTATCGGAGCTTAGCTTAAGATTAGGTGTGGTCCTCCCCTAATTCACGTTATTCATTACTTTAATAGAGTCGTGTGCAGTCGATCTAGACCGACTTTAGTTGTACCTATAGCTCAAATCACTGTACAGGACATCAATTTCCATGTACCCATGTGAGTAATCTCGAAGGAAAATATGTTTCCGCCTCCAGCTAGCGTCAGGACTCGGGCGTGTACCGTCTCCCCATTGAGCAGTTGCATATTTTGGATTTGAGGCTAAAAGGTATCAACTCTACAATGATAAGGCACAACTCTATTCTAAAACTTTAATTCAGTAATAAAATTCATGGCTTCAAACAAACAAAACAATCCCCACAACCATAAACCAAAATCAAATAAAATTTACTTCCACAATCCACTAATATCAACATAATATTATCACAATAAAATCATATCATAACTCAAACCTTTACCCTTATATCAACTTCACAATAATACTATAGTGCGCTGATGCACATACAACTTCAGAAACAAACTGTACTTTAATTCTTCTGTCATCCAATGTGACTTCATTAATTCTACAAAATTATTTATTCCTTAAACCTTGTCTTAATTTGACAATAATGTGTATCGTGTGTGTGTTTTATCTTTCTCTCCCCACCAAATGCTTTACATGCATTAGCCTAATCAGGTGTTGCACAGCAGTCTACATGCAACTCCATAATTATGCAAGCTACCCCTACACTTCCTCTATTTATATAGTTCCACTGCATGCCGTTTGTGATTTCATCTTAAAAACGTTAATTATTGCTGTGTCGGATGGTACAATTAAACTACCCTTGCGCGCGTAGCCTGTGGCATCCAGTAGCCAACTTCTGAAAAAGTTGTCAGTGACAGTACAAATGCAACGTCTAACCATTCGTTAGATTGCTAAAATTATGAACCATCAGGATGATCTATAATTATCAATGTGTTCTTAAACCACATGACTTCATTACTCAATATAACAATATTTCATTTCATGTCATTAACAGGGTCTAAAATCTGTTCTTTTCAAACTTTCTTTCACGGTTCGCTTGACCCTCCTGACCCTCTTCCAAGCGGCCTGTACACAATAGCAGTGGAGTGAGGTCCTACAGTGCCTCGACCCTCGTTTCATGCCATATGTCTTACCTCCCCTAAGCAGTATAAGATTTTAACAGACAAATACCGTGGTCCTAGTGACACACATATCCCAATGGATTTAAACTGAATATTATGCAAACAGGTACTGGATGAGCTTAACATTTACTCCTACCCTGAGTATAATAATAATTGGCACCAAATAGGCCCATTTCAACATGAAGGCACGAGATTCATAAAACATTGGTCTAGTAGGTAACCGGTATCTTTAATAAATGCTGCGGTCAGTCATAACATGCTGCCGTAATACGATTCGCTTCAACGAGCCGAATCACTCAATAATAAGTTCTCGGGCGATCAGATAGAGTGCAGAGATTTCCATCGTTTTCCGCTCACCTATCACGGGATTCGAACCCGGAACATTCCATATCCATCATCAGAGTTAGGGTCCATTCACTAAATACACTCTGGTACAAAGCACGTCTCCAATTATGCCCACGGCATACGAGATTTCATACGAAGAATAGATTACCTGGTCCCTTACCTAATGCTATGATCTTCGTCCTATAATTACCAAGAGAAATCTATCAATTACTCTATAAGTTTTTACATATGCTGCAAATTCAATTCACTAAAAAGCTCTTCCATTTCCTGGCATAATTATATTCCCATTAATACAATATATTCTCATATAAAACTCTTTTCTTAATCCCGTAACGTAATCTTACTGTATAATCTTACTGCTTAGATCGATAAGTCTTGCCATTTAGCGTAAATATTTCTTGCTTACAACATTTTTCCTGATGCATTCATTCATACCTTTATATATTCATTATTATTATTATTCTCACTGACATAAATTACCAAAATCCGACACTACTAAACATCTTAAAAATCGAACAACCGTGTTCGTTTCATTTACATAACTGATTTACCATTTTTAATTAATAGTGGTAACGATTAATCCACTCATTGATGCAAATTAACATCTCAACTGTATTCAAATCAACACAATAATGATTAAACTTGGAGGGTCTATCTCCTAATCTGATTCTTACTGGCATCTTTATAACTCTGAAATCACATTACATGCAGTGGCCTATACCTCTACTTAAACATAATTTGTGGGGTACTCACATATTGGCTCATCATGGTGGCTCCAACCACTCATATCCTCCCGGGTCGCCTGCCATATGCAGATTTAGTGCGACATTTGCATCTTGAATACACACATTTTATGACACATATTTTCCGTTAACCACACGACACTTTGCATTTCTATAAAGAAGCTATTGCTTCCAAAACACATGACACTTTATAACACTTGTTAAACCATTAATTCAAAAGATATTTCACATATGATTTATACATAACACACGTCACTCTGTACACTTTTCATTGGTTGAAATTCCCTAGCAAAGGTATCAAAATTGCAGGTGTCGACGGCATCTCCCGTGCTCCTACCAACTCCTGATTGAAAGTCTGGTTCAATTGCCCTCGGAATTCACCAACAGTTTATCCATACTCCTACGGTAAGCTTCCTGCTTTGCATAAATATGCTAACTTCCGTCCTGAACGTTACTATTTGGTATTCTTAAGACATTACCAAATGCTTCGTAAAGTTTCTCCCAGCGCATTCCAGCGTAATTAGACATGTATGATCAGTCAATATTTTATACATTGCGCTTAACACTGTACATAACTTTACACAGATTATTATTTACAATAGTTCTGCAACTTATCTCACACGTTGCTTCCTAAGTAAACACACCATTGTTCGTACTGCTGACAAAATCTGTGTAGCGACGACTGTCTGCGACTCTATGTGACAAACTGTGTCCAACTGGGTAAACTGCGTAAGACTGGGGTGCTCTGCCAAGGGTCGACCCCCTTATATTGGATTCACACAAAAAGTAGAGCTAAATTTTCCCGCGTTATCTCGACTCCTCTCCCAGCATGATTCTGGTCTCGAAACCATGCTCATCGGGTTCCTTTTTCTTCACTGATCCCAGAACTATCTGCGTGCTGAAGAATCGCTCGGCCAATTAATTAATATTAATTCCTTTCTCCATAGCGTGGGGACGCTGTTTCACTGGGAATCCCTGGCGACCTCGTCAAACTCAGCCGCGAACAACCATAGTCTATGTTCTTCCGCACTTCATTAAATATGCGTCAATTTCGCAGATTAAAGGCTCTAAAATTAGCCTCCTGGCTAAAGATTCACCTGTGTGCAACTCTCATGTCATTGCGTTACTCCAATCACGAGTAATCAATGATTTTCCTTGGGATCTCTCCCCACTCTTCTTCGTCCTATGCTCAGTCGGGGAAAAACTGGGTCATTATTCAAGCCCCCAACCTCTTCCAGACGACATAACGAGGTCAGCAAGATTGACGTGGCTCCAAGGGGCACCTCCCACAATTCTGGGCCAATTAGTAAAACGTCAAACTCTGCACTTTCTGTGCTCCGAGTCCAGCATAGCCTACTCCAAGTAGCCTAATAATGCTGTATTCTGCTCAATTTCCCTGCATTATTTTAATAAATAATGTCATTATCAACTGAAATCACACCAGTGATTATATACAATTTTCTCTAGGGGTTTTTACCATGAAACTCCCTCAACAGACCTCGGGTTCGTTCCCTGGTGGCAAGGCTTGTAGAGAACAGGTTGCCTCGTTCTCATAAGGTCTGTGGTAACAGCGCTCCCCTGTTGCGTGACGTCATCAGCCGACCCGCGCTGAGCGGATGGGACTACTGTTACGGCTAGCCTTGCATTACTGCAGAAGGTAACCATGGGGTTGATGTACAACATAAGAACTCGTGATACTTGTAGCTATAAATGCAGTTTAATATAATAGAGCTTTAAATAATCAGAGCGTGTAAATACACTTTTTGTTTACCATTTCCTCTTCTAGTTTGTAAGAGAGTAGTTAGTTTTAGTTGTAGGTTTCATTTGATCATCTTTCATTTTCACTATCACCCAAACCATTAGGGTCCGATAACCTAGAGTTAGGCCCCTTAAAACAACAATTATCATCATCATCATCATCATGAATAATTAAATATAAAAGTTATTCGAATCGACAAAGAACGAGAATTCTGAAGCTTCAAAATTGAGTCATAATTGAGAAAGTTCAACATAATGCACAATACACAGCGCCGTTTTAATTCTATTAAAATTCATGCTCAATTATACTGTTGAGATTAAGTAGGGAAAACTATTACCGGTACATTTGCTCACTGTTCACGAACTCAATCGAGCGTTCAAGCCTGAAAATACATTCACCTGGTGTATTTTTTCATCTTCTTGGATATTTTGTCATGAGAGACTGAACATTCATTACTCCTCTTGTAGCTCCCCTGTGTTGTCTTCAGTGCATTCATGAACTTCATTCGTATGAAGGTCCACTGTCGAACGAATGTCTCTACCACTACACGATTTATTTCAGGATATTTCTTGTAAATAGATTCAACCAAATTGGTAATGCACAATTTACCCCTTTTTATGCTCTTGAGACCATGGTACTTCTTAAATTCATCTTCTAGCAATTTTGCCTCTTTTTTCCAGCTTTCAGAAGGCTCTACGAGTCCACCGAACGACAAACTTTTGATCCATGCATTTTGTGGATTCATAGTCTGCGATTCAGAGCTAGTAAATGTATAGCTACCAAGGTTTGGACATGTCGATCTAAGCTTTTTTGCTACCCATCCAGAAAGGTAAAACAATGCATTGGCTTCCATTTCAGTTAGGGGGGGGGTGCTCAATTAGTTTTCAGGAATCGAAGATGCAATCATTTCTTTGGTGACATCTATTTCGCTATCTTTCTCCGGATTATCCTCTTCCTTCTTGCATAATACACCAGACATTCGAAGCACTTTGGCTGGAATATATTCGGAATCATCTTCGGTTCCTGTATTAGAATTATTTTGAAGGAGTCCTTGATTTCGCCCTAAAATAATCATTCTTAAACGATATAATGTGTCTAAAGGAGAAGGATGATCATTCAGACCCCCTTTCGTCCTAATCTGAGAAAACAGATTTTCTAAAGCGTCCTGGTTGAGACGGTGGGTGAGTATGTACTCAATACCATGGACACTCTTCAAATCTAATAGAAGATACTTCAAAGATTTAATTGATGTGATAATTCCTCTCTGAAAAAGCTGTATATTTTTCTTGCCACAGCATCTCATTGTTTCAATTAATTCAAGCATGTCGTTGAGAATTGCGTCTTGAGATTCCAGATCTTTTCCATATGGGTTCTTGGAAGGTCTACCTGAAGGTTTGGGAGTGTATGTATTCATCACATCGTACCACCTATCAATTATTTCAATACATTTTCCAGTTTCTTCAGCCAGCTGAGGATCAGCTCCCGGTTTCATAAATTGCAGAGCAGTAGCTGTCTTGTGCGACAATAACTGACACGCTTTCCTCACATTTTGTCTCTGAGTCTTTTCCACAGTGATGTGACTTTCGTTCAGATTATGCAACATTTTGAGATCACTTTTCTTCTGATCATTTAATAATGCTACGATAGGATTTCTATTTACAATCTGTCCGCTCTTTAGCTGGAACCCAGTGTCTAAAAACCAGTTCCGCACTAGTTTCAGAAGATGTGGCGCGTCAGCAAACATGTATATTTTTTCTTCCGTAGAGGGATGAGTGAACCAGGTTTTTTCAGTACTAATTCCTAGTTCCTTCCAAAGTCCAACATTTCCACCCCCCCCCCCCCCCCATGTCGCTAACACATGCTTTTACAATGTACCCTATATCGGAAAGTTTTAAAATAATAGAGTTTAAAATCTCGCAGGTTATTTTCACGTCAAAATCAACAAAGAGAGGCACCTTCCATTGAGCAAAAAGTCCCCGAGCCATTATTATTTGCACATTGGAGTGTGGCCCGATAACTTCATCTCCTTTCCGGTCATATTCCATGACGCTTTTAACTTTCATTTCATCAAAAAGAAGAACCGTAATTTTTTCTTTCTTGCTCAGAGATGAACCAGCAACGCACAGAAAGCGGAAAACATCTTGGAGAACACCATTGTTCATATCGACTGTTGATGCCCATTTTTGCAGTGTAGACAGTCCAGGCAAAGGAATGTTCATTTTCTTCTTCAGAAAAAGATATGAACGCTTACTAATATATCTCAGGGAAAATGCAAGAGATATTTCATCGTCTGACCATTTAACTTTCTTTTTCTTACTTAAAAGGATGTCTATTTGATTTTTGGTGAAAACTGAACCGAGTATTTCCCGGGCCTTTTTACGCACTCTGGTTTCATCAATCCTTTTTCTCTTCATTTTACAAAGTTCTCTTTTAAGCCTGCCAATTTCTTGGCTTTTCAGTACGATTCTCTCCTCCAGCTCTGCGTTCTTTTGTCGCAACTTTTCATTTTCCATCTTCAAAACATGTATTTGATTTTCCTCCGTTGTAGTTTGGACGTCATCACACACTTGTTGAACAGAGTACGAGCTTTCTAAAATTTGATTCACAGTTCATTTATTTTCTCTCTTCTCACTACGTATTTCATGTTCACGTATCTGCACCTGGGTTTCTTCGGGTATATCAGTTCCTAATTTAAGTGAAGGCACAGCAGTCTGTTTTAGTTTTCTCTTAGGAATTAAATTCAATAATTCTGCTTTCAGGTCCCTCTCATAGTCATCCTCCGTAAAATGTTCAGAGCATATTTGTGAAGTATTCGGATTCCACTTCCCGTCTCTTCAAGTACACAGCACCCATTTTTGCCTAATTAAATTGTCTTTAGGGAATGAATGATACTTTATATGCGCACTCCCGGGATCCCGCTTCGTTTTAATAAGACTGTTTGTACACAAAGCCACCGTGCATCTCATTCCAGGCATCGTAGAAAACTGAAAGAAATAAAAAAACATCAAAACTATCAGGTCGTACCACGAAGCTAATGATACACAAATGGCTCTTTCATTTACCGAGCACTTACCTATTACTAGGGGAAACGTGTAGAGCAGTACTTAATGAAGCGCTATCAAACACCACTAAATAATGACACGTAACGAGAATAGATAAACACATCAACACAACACCATTAAGAATAGCTGAAGCTGCCAGCTTACTGGAGACTGTGGTGTTGGCTGTTGCCGGGTCTGAGCAATACGTCATCAGCCGGGGGAGTAGAGCGCATGCGCGCGGAACGAGACAACCTCTTATATACGAACCTTGCCCTGGTGGAACCTTTATACTGAGATCACAGTCTCTGAGATCCACGTTCGATATCAGTCAGCATAACCCCCTCGGGTTCACTACAGGGAGCCAACGGTCAACAAATCCTACAATCTGCATATCTTCTATTAGGGTCAAAACTACATCGTTCCCTCTCTTATTTAAAAATCCCTCTATATTTACGCTAGCAATATTTCAGTT
The DNA here is from genome assembly GCA_946902985.2 of Meconema thalassinum. Classification (NCBI taxonomy): domain Eukaryota; kingdom Metazoa; phylum Arthropoda; class Insecta; order Orthoptera; family Tettigoniidae; genus Meconema; species Meconema thalassinum. The sequence goes on along the minus strand of OX336397.1, from coordinate 101,515,279 downwards.
TAGTTATTTTTTACCCCTACCCTCTTCGCTAGCGGTGGCTTTACTTCTAGTAACTCGAGCTTTCTCTAGCTCTAGTATACTGCCACCTGGAGAAGAAATGACCTCCTTCTCCACATCAAACTGCTATGTCAAGGTTTTCTTGCCCCAAAGTTTGTTTAGACTAGTAACTCGTTGTTTGCCAGTCTCACCTTTCTGCAAACCACGCACTAGTCCGGTGTTCCTGGCGCTGACGATAGTCGTTCCTGCTCGCGCCACTTCCGTGTTGGACTTGGAGGTCGATGCTCTCTGTTGAATCATCACCGTACTTCCCTCTGAACCGACAGCTGCTTCCACCTGGTTGCTAGGTCTAACTGTCTCCAGTTGCTGTTGCTTCTCCATATCCTGGAGGTGTGCCACTGTCCAAACCCGATCCCAGTTGTTGCCGCTAACCGCCAGTCTATTGCCCTTTACATAAGCCTTGAGACCCGAGTTTCTTGCCTTCATTAAATGAAACTGCAAGGTCCGTTGCTCGCTTGCCTCTTCTTTACTCATTTCTCTCCTTACCCATATCCTCTCCCCTTTCAGGTTCTTTGTGTTCGCCAGAATTCTGTGAGCCATCAGCGAAGAAACTAATGACTCTTTCACGGACCTCATGCCCTTTCCCCGCCCTATCCTGGTCACATTGTCAATCTCTGAAACTCCAATGTTTATCCGCATGCCTTCACTAATCACTCGGAGCACCTTGGATAGTAGATCCTCGGTGCTTTCCTTGGCATCTTCCTTTATTCCGTAAATGAAGACGTTTTTCCTTCTCTCATCCAGCTTGGTCTTCCTTAATTCCTTTACCTCCACCTCTAATATCTTCACCTTTTCTCTTAGGTCTTTTATCTCTCTACTATACTCGGTCAGCCTTTCTGTCACTATTTCTATCTCTTCTTTTATACATGTCTTCATCTCCTTGAATTCCTTACATTGCTCACGAAGAATGTCCCGGATCTGGTCATTTTGTGACACTTCCTTTACAATTTCCCTTATTTTTTCCATTTCTTGCCATCCCAGCTGACCAGACCCTGGGTTTGACTCCACTCCTCCACTTAATAGTAGCGTCGCCACAACCAGCGCTACCATCCCCTTCGCCAAAACCCCCATCTGTTCAGTGACGTTGCCCACTATCACCTTCCCGGCACCGAAATCGCACTTCACTCTAGCCTGCCAGCGGCCGATGACCGCCCGGTACTGCTGAATAGCGATTCCCATTCTTCCTTACACTTCACTGCACGTCTATTCACCTTGCTTGCTTGGTTGAAACTGGAGTACGGGATTTAATGTAACGATGTAACTTTCAAAGATACTGTCTGTCAGCTGAAGGAGAACCTCCTAAGCATCTTCTCTGAAAAGGTACGTTCTAATCATTAACTGGTGTCGTGAGGTCATCCTGATTCCCAAGAATAAAAATTAATCTGCTTCTTTAATGAAATCTTGCAGGAAGCTGTTGTTTATGTTACCTTCTTATCTGTTCGCTGACACTTCACACCCTCCTTGATGAAAGTTTAGTGACTTAATGACTTTTATGTTTGACGATGTCGAAATGTAAATATTATATGTCAGAGAACAGTACCATAATGAGGGTCATTATAATACTATTTTTTATTATGAAACAGTTTCTCCCACCAATCAGAGCTCAATAAACAGTTGTGTGACCAATTAGGTAGGGATAGCATCTCATCTGAGCTGATATCCACGGACTTCTATTTTAAATTTCACTGCGTGGCTTAAGTGTCATAGTGGGGTATTTGAGGAGGCCATGGTCAAATACAAGGTATTCTGTGCGTCCCATGCGCTCTGTTCAGTACATAAAACTGGCGAATCTCGACTGATATTTATGAATATTTATGTTCGAACATAAAATAGTTATAATTATCGTCGAACAAAAACAATCGTATGCAACTCGCCTATAATGGTATTTAAGACACTCGTGTGGAAATTATAAAACTCGCTTCGCTCGTTTTACAAACATACTCGTGTCTTAATTATTGCCATTATAGGCTCGTTGCATAATGCACTATAATGACCCTGGTTAGCTCGCCTCCGTTCGATCCGTGGCCCGAGCTCGGTTGGCTGGCGGAAGGCGCGCGCGCACGGCAGCTGGCCGCCGCCGCCGGTCCCGCTCCAGCAAAAGAATCTCAACGTAGAAGCTTCCAGACAAGCAGCGATCACGCGGGCTGCGTTCAGGACAGGACAGTACAGCGTTCTACTACGTGGTGGCGATCAGATGCAGCTTGTAGAGTTTGACCGCTGCCCGCGACACTGTGTGTTGACATGACAATAAGTGCGACAACAGACCAACTTATTGAAGAGGTGAAATTGCATAACGTATTATTTGATTCGTCGCATCCTGACTATCAAGTCCAGTATCATCAAAGCATTCCATTGGCATCCGAAAGTAAATGTAAAATCGTTCTTCATGTTGTTACAGTTGCCGATAAAAAAGTGTGAATTTCTCCTTGATGCTCACGAAGCAGATTCAGTTCGTGAATCCACGTTCTCTTACGTTTTTTTTTTCTGAATAAAGAATCATTAATATAATATAGACCTATTATTATTATATCATTTTCGCCATTATGGACAGTATTTGAACTTAAATATCTCATGACATAATTTTCACTTCTCTCCCTGCTTCCTCTTCTCTTCCCAAACTCTCTTCATCCTTTGACTGTGCTCCTGTTCCTTTGTTCTGTGCGCAATGTTCCCGTCTTCTTCTTTTCATTTACTTTAAATGTTGTATTCTCAATTCTGTTTCTGAATTCTCCTCTGTCTCCAATCATTTGCCTGACGATCCCCACCTGCCTTAAGGCTTCCTCTATTTCACGATACCAATTAGTTCTCCTCCTTGAGCTGTTTACTACATCAAAGATCTTCTTTGTAAGTCAGTTGTTGTTCATTCTCTGTATGTGGCTGTAAAAAGTTAATCTGCGTTTTCTGATCATATGGGTAAGCCTGTCTGTGTACTCGTATAGCTCTTTGGTAGGTCTTTTCATCCATATGCCATCTCTGTGTATTGCTCCAAATATTTTTCTGAGAATTTTGCGTTCTATTTTTTCAGTTAATTAATATATATTATTTGTGATTTGTATTGTTCGTAAATACTTCTGACATTTCTCTAATTGAACACAATCAAAGGAATAATTACCTTGCTAACTGCTGCTTCTCATCATAATCAACTATCGCTGCCAACAGTAACACTTCTTCCTCCAGTTGAGATAACCGATGCATCCTTGACGTACACGATTTTCCAAACTGATCGCTATCACCGCGCGCCTGGGTGTGAAGAGACCTGATCGCCATCATGATCGCCACCCCCACAGCGATCGCTCCGGACTGTGGGAGCCTTTTAACTTTTGCCGGGCACTTACCTGTCATCCCTCCTATCAACCTCTCTTGGGCAAGTCTTGTACTCTTACGACCCCTAAGGTAGTAGGGTATCCAAGAATTAAGCTACGGTATCTTTCATTTTCACCCGTTCATTGGTGCATTTCTTCTTCCCTAGCCTTCATCATCTTCCTTACAAGTATTGAGCCAAGTGTCTCGTTATGGTCTTCAATTTCCCTTCCATTGCTTCATCGGACGTCCTACAGATATTTTTTTTGGGGGTTGGAAGCGTAGTAGGGTAGAGTCAAGCTACTCCGTGATATCAAGTAACACCGTTATAAGGCGTATTTCCTCTATCACGACGTAGGTTCAATTCCAAACGTTCCAAGTTTTTAAGAACAGATGGCAGTAGAAACCAGGAATCCAGGAAGCCATTGCGGTCTCTCTTTGGCCAACTCGAAGACGTTTTAAGAAAAATATTCACAGAGAGTTGAAATTTCAACAAGTGATACATATATAGTGAAATCAGTGGTGAAGATTTTAATTTCTTATGAACAGTTGTTTCATTGTATACGTTTCATTCAGAGGTAAGATACAGACCATTCGCATTTAAAAATTACATGCACGCATACAAGGTGCGTGAGCTTGGCAATAAGTTCGTTTTTCCTTAGGTTGGACGCTGAGATGGCGTCAAAACGGAAAAAGTGACTCATTCCTACACAGCTGAAACACTTAAATGAGCATTGCAGATAGTTAAGGAAGAAGGGTGGACATTATTCAAGGCTAGTTGACGTTTTAGTATCCCGTGGAGGTCACTAAAGGATTATTGCACAAAATATTTAGCCGATCCAGGAAGTGCAACCCTTGCGAAAATTGGAAAGCCATTCGTTATGCCACCTGAACTTGAAGAGAAGATAGTGTGTCTAGATAGACATAATAGATTGGTCTAGGCCTAATTCCAGACCCCAGATCAATGACGACGATGGTTGTGGTACGTGCGGTGGCTCCCCTAGGAGATGTCGCCAAGAAGAAGATTGGAGCCGAATGGATTGAGTGCCAGTTTTGTAATGTCTGGTACCTACATTGTCAATTTTATGTCTGATAGGTGCGAGGAATCAGATAGTGACTAAGAAGAGACAAGTAGAATTAAAATATCTTTAATGGAACGTTTTTTCTATTTTTAGCCTACTTTTCACATTTTGCAAAAATGAGGAAAAAGTAGACTTATGAGATCGGGCAAATGTGTGTCTGTCTGTCTGTCTGTCTGTCTGTCCTTCTGTCTGTCTGTCTGTCTGTCTGGCTGTGTGTGTGTCCCCCCCTATCAACTCCTAAACGGCTGCAGCAATCGAAACAAAATTTGGTAGGAGTAAAGATCTGTACCTGAATATCTCACGGCCATATTTGAAAATGATGTCAGTGCTACCAACTGCTAAAAAATCGCAATTGAAATTTGAGCTCCATGTTGGATATCTTGGAAAGTATGAATGGGAGCTATTTCAAAATAGGCACACGTACAGATCATAATATTTCAGTTTAATTTCCAGGAGGCCAAACATGGCAGTGTTGCCAAAATGATTATAAGCCTCCTGATAGGTCCAATTTTTAAATGCATATAACTTCTACACTATCAATTGGAATTCAACCAAATTTCGTATGTTGTATGTGTACATAACCAGATATGACTGAGCGTATTCTTAAGACCTACCAGGGCTGCCAACTGTTAATAAATGCTCCTAATTTATTTTATCCAAATACCAATATATCAGAAAGTATGCAAGCCGACAGCTTTAAACTATGCACACGTATAGTACCTGACATTCTGTATTAATTTGGAGTAACTTATATACGTCAGTGCTACCAACATGATTCTAAGCCTGCTGACAGGTCCAACTTTAAATACATGCAACTTCCATACTATCATTTGGATTTCAACCAAATTTCGTATGTGTTATGTGTACCATAACAGATAGGACTATGCGTATTCTAAGGAGCAACCAGGGCTGCCAACTGTTAATATGTGCTGTCCCTATTTTTGTTACCCTAATATCAATATATCAGAAAGTATGCAAGCCAATAGCTCTAAAATTTGCACCCATATAGTACCTGGTATTCTAGACGAATTTTGAGTAACTAATATACGTCAGTGCTGCCAACATGATTCTAAGCCTGCTGATAGGTCCAATTTTAAAATGCATGTAACTTCTATACTAACTAATGGATTTCATTCAAAATTGGCACAACAATAGATCATATTATTTCAGATTATTTCTGACCAATACATGCATGACATTGTTGCCAACATGATTTTACTCGCGCTGTTAGATCCAATGTTTAACTGCATGTAACGTCCATGCGATTCATTGGACTTCAACCAAATTTTGTATTTTGTACCTTAAGAGATGGAACTAAGAATATATTCAGTCATCAGGGCTGCCAACTGTAGTGCTCTATTAGAATACATTATGCCAGGTATACAGTATTTCGAACTAATTGGAAATTTCGATATTAGCAACTTAATTTCGTCATTATTCTAGATAGGTTCATATTCTGTAGAATAATCATTGGCATGAAAAGTAGGCTGTATAGTTCTTAACGGAACTTCTTGTTTTGTGTGTGAAATGTTTCAATATGGGCAATATGGGGTAATAGAAACTTATACATACGATTTGAACACTTTCATTAAAATAAACATTAGTCTTTACGATTAAAAAGTACACTGAATGGAGAACACCATGCTGTCACGGAGTAACTTAAATATCACGACATTGAAAAAATCCACAGCCTGCTTCCAGTCTCCGACCGGGTCAGGAATGGAATGAATGAAGCCCCTATCTAGCGGCGAGGATATGGACTGTGCCGGCTGCCGAGGCCTGACGCACTCCTCTGGGGCAATGATTAAATGAATGACAGATGAAATGAAATGATAGTGGAGAGTGTTGCTGGAATGAAATTTTGACAGGGAAAACCGGAGTACCCGGAGAAAAACCTGTCTGCCTCCGTTTTGTCCAGCACAGATCTCACATGGAGTGACCGGGATTTGAACCACGGACCCAGCGGTGAGAGGCCGGCGTGCTGCCGCCTAAGCCACGGAGGCTTGAACGACATTACCTACTTCTAATACCGAAATTTGTTAGTTAATACCATTTAATAACTTATGGATATTTTTAAGATATACAGTATGTCAGAAATGTTGCGTAGGGTATCCCTCTTTAACATGAAACGTATCGAAATAACTAAAACCTAAAACTTCTGAAATAGTAACAAAAAAAAGCTCTATGTCACGGAGTTACTTAACTTAACCCTATCTCCTTTGGTAGTCTTCCAGAATCCATCCTTTGCACGTGACATTTCCAGTTTACAGTTTTCTTGGTAATCAATTTCTTCAGCACATCTTCATTTCGCTTATGATCCCAATTTGTGCAGCCTGCTGTTCGTCGTATGAATTTTATTTCACAAGTCGAGAGATGTCTTGAGATCTCATTGCCCATGCCTCGATGCCGCAGAAAATGGTTGGTCTGGCCAAAGTGTTAAAAAGACGTAAGCAAGAGTGTTTCTGCACAAGAGATGGTTTCATGATGTGATTTATAATTCCTATTGTTCTAGTGTACTTGTATATTTTTTCAGATATATCCACTTCCTCTTGAAAAGATAATTTGTAGGCCTATCTTTTTAGAATGGTATTATCTGAACAGATTTTACTTGACATAGGATCCTTCCCTTTAAAATCCATTACATATTTTGTTTTTTCAAAGGAAACTACCATGCTGAATCTAGATGAGATCATCACGATTACGATTAACGTCACAGCAAACATAAAAACTTTAAATCCAGAACGATATGTTTTAAACACTCATCCCAATACTTTCCCAAAAAATACATGGTTTGTCAAACGCACCGGGGGTTGAGGGGTGGAGCTCCCAACGAGCAAAGCGAGTCTTTCTTCATCATAATCGAGTTTGGCCAATTAAGGACCACGTAAATAACTCTTGATGATTTCAGTTTTCCTTGGCACCAGTATTCCTTCATTCTCTTGATCACAGCTTCTTTCTTTACAGCTGTCCAATGTTGTTTCTTCTTGGTCGCTGTTTCTGGCTCTAGGAACCACTCAAATGTTTGTATCTTATTTCTGATTCGCAAACTACACGGCTGAATTTGCTTCCCCAGTTTGGTACAGGTCATCTCATGCCAGACAGATAGATACAGCTCTGAACGAAACCTGTAGGTTGATAACAGGTTGCTTAAAGCCTACCCCAACAGATAAGCTCTACTACCTGGCTGGAATAGCACCACCTTGTGTACGCAGAGAGGTGGCTGCCAACAGGGAGAGGCTGAGAGTGGAAGAGAACAACGCCCACCCACTGCATGGATATAATCCTCCTCAGCAACGGCTGAAAGAGCTTCCTGAGGACATCTGAGATGCTTACCGTCTCACCGGAGAAGGTAAGGCTGGATTTATGGAAGAAGTCGACCCCTCACCCCTGCGGTAGGATGCGAGTAGCTGAAGAACTACCACCCGGACACAACGAAAGCTGGTTGGTGTGGAAATCCCTAAACAGGCTACGATCAGGAGTTGGAAGATCCCGAGACAATCTGAGGAGATGGGGCCTCAATACAGGTGACACGTCTTGCAAATTTGGACAAACCACAAGACACATGCTTCATTGCCCTCTGTGCCCTTCATCTTGTGCAGAAGAAGATCTCCTGTTAGCCACTCCGAGCGCCTTGAATGTTGCTCATTATTGGGCACGTGTTATCATTCTATGTATATCAACTGTACATTTGTATGTCTCCGACACGAGAAATGAAAATTTCTGAAAGTGGTTATTTTGTGAATGTCCTGATCAGCGATGTTAATTTCTTGTAGATCCTTCTTAGTGTTAGCAAACCGTTCTTCATAAGAGTTGCCTTTTCAATGGGCTTATTGAGGTGGTTAAAAGTGTCTATCGTCGGGCATTCTTGAAACATGTCCAAAGAATGTAAACCTTCGTTTTCATATGGTATCAGATTCTGCTGCATGTTTGATAATTATACTTCTTTGTTACTGCGTAATCAGTGTGTCTCAGCACTTTTTTTTTGGCTCGAGAAATTATCTTAATTTGTTTTTTCCTTTTCTTTTATCGATTTCTTCAATGTCTTTTCTAGTTGTTAGTCCTAGGCATTCCGAAGCATACAGGTACTCTTGTTGAATTACTGTTTGGTAGTGTCGTAGCTTAGTCCTAATAGAAATCGCCTTCTTGTTGCATGTGTTTTTCGGAAGGTGGAAAGCAAGCTCCATTTTCTCGGCTCTCTCATGATTTACTTCATTGTCGAGTCCGTTAGTTTGGATTACTGTATCTCACCAAGGTACTTGAATTTATCACCTTTACTTATCTTGTTCTCTTTTGTTGTCATTATGTATCTGAGGATTTGAATGAGTTTTTGAATGATATGGACTCCTACTTAAGGAAAGAATTCATGATGAAAATTAATAAATGTAAAATAAAAATATTGGAATGCAGCCGAAATAAATCAGAAACCTCCATGGACATCAAATTGGCAGTGAAAAACTAAAGGAAGTAGGATTTATGTTACTTAGGAAGCAAAATAACCAGTGATGGACGAAGCAAAGAGGATATAAAAAGTAGGTTAGCTCAGGTAAGGAAAGCATTTCTACAGACAAGGAAACTGTTGACATCGAATATAGATTTAGGTATTAGGAAGTAATTTTTGAAGGCCTTTTTCTGGAGCGTGGCACTCTATGGAAGTGAAACTTGGACTATTGGTGCAGCAGAAAAGAGGAGAATTGGAGCGTTTGAAACGTGGTGTTACAGGAGAATAAAGAAGCTCAGATTAGTAGATAGGGTTACGAATGAAGAGGTATTAAGACTAGTGGGAGAGGAGATATGTTTCTGGCGACTGCTAATGAAGAGAAGAGATAGGTTGGTAGGACACATACTAAGACGCCCAGGAATAGCAAAGTTAGTTATGGAAGGAAGGGTCGAGGACAAGAACTGTTGGGGTAGACTAAGGTTAGAATATGTTAAACAGATTGCCTCGGATGTAGGGTGTGGTAGCTATGTAGAGATGAAACGATTGGCTCAGGACAGGGAGGTGTGGAGGGCTGCATCAATCCACTCAAAAGACTGAAGACTCAAACAACAACATGTATTTTTCTTATAAAACACCAAACTTAATAAACGACATTACTTATGAGCCAACAAAAAATTGATTTGCTTCTTTAACAAAAAATACTAGATTTTTACTAAATTTGGGTCAGGAAATCAGAAAATAACCTTAGAAATTGTTTATTAGCCCTATTTCTTTAGATACACTACTATTGTGACAAATGTACTTCTGTAGTAAATACCAATATTATATTAATATGATATCTGTACACAACAGTGGTAACAATTGGTTTAATTCACTCTATGTACAGGTAAATTACGCTTTTTTTTTCCAGGGCACCAAGTTTCCCTAGAAAGCCAGACCTTTCTGTTGTAATGTGAAGACCTATTCTTGCTGTCACATAAGAAGAAGGAGACAAAGGTTATTCACAATCAATAAACACGATATGGCTAACAATGACTCAAGATACTTGTACTAAAGATTGCCAACCTACAATTTATTTAGATTTTAAAAATCCTAGTATTATTCGAGAGTTCCTCAAATTCTCTAGCATTTAATGAAATATCGTTATATCTCAGAATATAGAGATAACTCAGCATTTTAAATGCCATATTCGTATTTTGCATGCTCGAATAAACTAGAAATTACTTTTTTGTTTCGGAACCATTTTCACTGTTGGATAGTGTAATTATTAAAGATTAAATATCTGTAACATGCCATTGGGATTCATGTGGAAAGGAAGCGCTGAAGACTCATGTGTTAAGTTAGGTTAATCTGTGCAGGTATTAGCTTCATAAGCCAAGTTGATGTTGTGTTAATGTGATCGGATTGGAATATGCATATGCGGTGACGTAACGGTTAGTTCCCCGCTGATTAGGTGACATATTTTACCGTTCCGCTAATTGGATGGATTGAGCTTCAGTTATACAACACAACCCTTCCGCGCCAATGGATCTCACTCAATTACCATAGAGTCAATAATAAAAGAGTAACAAAAGATACTGTATTCAGATCTAACTAATGAACTCTTCACAAGACTAAAATTAATTGGACTTGCCGGCCCCCTTCAATAACTAATTTGCAATTAAATCCAGATGTCATGTTTTTGTTATCAAGTGGGCAAAAAATATCAAAAGCAGGCTACACAATATTTGCTTCGAGCAGCTCTGAAAATATATGAAGAACAGCTAAAGGAGGTAGGTGCCCTTTTGGGAAGCAAAATAACCAGTGATGGACGAAGTAAAGAGGATATAAGAAGTAGGTTAGCACAGGCAAGGAAAGCATTTCTACAGAAAAGGAATCTGTTGACATCGAATATAGATTTAGGTATTAGGAAGTCATTTTTGAAAGCCTTTGTCGGGAGCGTGGCACTATATGGAAGTGAAACTTGGACTATTGGTGCAGCAGAAAAAAAGATGTTACAAGAGAATGATGAAGATCAGGTCGGTAGATAGGGTTATGAATGAAGAGGTATTAAGACGAGTGGGAGAGGAGAGATGTTTCTGGCAACTGCTAATGAAGAGAATAGATAAGCTGGTAGGACACATACCAAGACACCCAGGAATAGCAAGCTTAGTTCCGGAAGGAAGGGTTGAGGACAAGAACAGTAGGGGTAGACCAAGTTTAGAATATGTTAAACAGATTGCCTCAGATGTAGGGTGTGGTAGCTATGTAGAGATGGAACGATTAGCCCAGGACAGGGAAGCATGGAGATTTGCATCAAACCAGCCGAAAGACTGAAGACTCAAACAACAACAACCACGGGAAAAACGCGATAAGTCATATTCTGTAATTTTTTCAGGAGAGCGAATTTAAACTTCCAATGTTAAAAATAAATCATTAAAACACCCCATTTGAGGGTAAGCAATAAAGTTTTTTTTTCATTTTTTTTTTCTTTTAAAGTAAGTACATGTAAAACAAACTAATATCAACTAAAGTTTAATTATGAAGAAAGTGAGAGGATATGGGACGGTCTTTCCGTTTCTACTGAAAATAAAAACCTTTGTATCTCGGTGACATTCCGCTTTATTTGAAATTAATTTCAACTGATCTGTAGTGACGTTATCTGGCCACCAGAATGCGCTATAAACTCATTTTGAAAAAAAATGGACTTACCCCGTTCTTTCCATGGGGTCTTCATATGTTTTTGCAATTGCTTCATGTTGGGAGGCATCGCGGTAGCTCTGCTCACCAAAGGGCCGGGCTGTCTCTGTTAATATGTGGTTTTGAATCCAAACGTCGGTTGTTCTAAAAATGGTTTATCGTTATTGCTCCATTTTCAGCACCAGGCAAATGCCGGGATGGTATCTTCTAATACATATGTTGTTCTTAACGTATTGACTATATTATTATTATTATTTTTATTTTTATTATTATTATTATTATTATTATTTGCGTACATTCCCCTTAAGGAGAGCGCTGAAAACACAAAAATCTACCTTTTGGTGGCGGCTCTTTTCTTCCTTTTATCTTCCCCAAAACCTTTCAACCGTTCGTTGTGCGCCTTCTTCTCTTCATCTGTCCATTTACGCCTATTTCTTTTTGGGTTGTGATCTAAATTCAAATTTCTGTTCTTTATTTCTTCTATACAAATGTTACAGTTGTGGATGTCTTCTATGGTGATAACTAATTGTTGTAAGTATTCCATAGTTTGGTATATTGGCTTTCACGGCCGGTGAATTAAAACTCAGCAATTCTTCTAGGTTAGTGCCGTGTCTTGTGTGGGGTTTCACCTAGGATACCAAGCTGGCTTATCGGCGGGCTCTTAGTGTCCCCGTCCGGACCCCCACAGGAGTAACGAAGTGCGCGCTACCTCCCTTTGTATAGAGTGCCGTAAATTTGAATTAGTGTAAGGATGTGGTATGAGTGTCCAGATTTAGACAATAGCCTACTCCATGAAGGGGTCATGACTATGCCTTATATGTTTGTTTACTGAATAGTGTATCTGAAATAAGGGAAGAATACTGATTTACAGATTTGTGGAGTGAGTTTCTGATTTTTAAATAGAGTTTATGAAATTTATGGTAAAGGTGAAGGAGAGGTGAACATGAGTAGACAATAGCCTACTCCATGAAGGAGTCATGACTATGCCTTCTGTGCCTGTTAAAGTATAGAGTAACTGAAATGAGGGAAGTTTACTGAATTTGGTGTTTGTAGAATGTAACTTTCGATTTTAATTTGGGTTTTCGTGAAGCTTGTTTCGGAGTTGTTATTGCTCTGAAAAGGAGTGTTTTTGCCCCAGGCAGGCCTGTGTTCGATCTGGCTAGACTAGTGTAACGGTAGAGAGTAGGGAGATGAGATGCAGAACCTGGGAGCGAGCAGTGGCGGGCTGAACATTAGGGGGGGGGGCTATTTTGAGTGAGAGTAGGGATGGAATATTGGGACTGGTTCGATGCTTTGCTCTGACATCCTGCACACCTCTTTAGGAGGCACCCTGTATTCTTATTTCAGACTGACTGTAATTTTTTGCTCTGACATCCTGCACACCTCTTTAGGAGGCACCCTGTGTTTTTATATGGCATCTTGTATATATCTTTAGAAGTCACCCTGTATTCTTGTGTTCGCTTCGCTCTAAGCCCCAGGTCGCTCGACGCCAGGCCTCTTTCAACAGACTCCAATAAACATTAGCGTCTGCTTCTCGCTCCCCGTGTGAGCATGACGTCACGTTCCCTCGCAGCTGCATGACGTCACTTCCCGCGCGGCTGCATGACGCCACGTCCGTCTCCGTGTCCGTGTCCGTAACGCATAACGATGGACCCCAACCATAACGACGAAGTCGACAAGATCGTTTGAAATGATAAAACGTCACCACTCGCAAGCAAAAAGAAAGCTAACCTTAATCTAATTCACTCTAGCCTCTGTCACGTACCTAAGCTTAAACTGACACTAACACTGCTACATAAATAAATAACAGTCACTAATGAATTATAAGTATAAAGTATAAATAAGTAGGCTGTAAATCCTACACGAAAAAGTAATTAACTAATTAAATCAAAACAATTATAACTAATAACAAGTACTGTAGTTCCGTGAAGAACTAAAGCCTATTTTCATATATCCTACTCATGTTAATTGCCACTTTCAACATACTAAATTTCAGTTTGATTGCTGTAATAGATCCGTAGATATTGAGAACCGACTAAATATTTCGGAAGGTCGCCATGTTGGATTTTTATATATGTAGGGCTTAGAGTTATGTACTGTTACATGAAGATTATTGTGTACGTGTAGTACTCACACTTCAATCACATGATTAGGATAGAAGAAGTAAAAACGAGATTTTAAAATTTCGCAAAGCTGCCATCTTGTGGTTATGGAAACAATTGAAATAAATTAGATGCCAGTGGATTAACATTTGTATAAGGATTTACTGTACCAAGTTTCACTGCACTTGGATGGTTAATTTGCGAGAAACGACCATGTGAATATTTATACTTAATGTCGCCGCCATGTTGGATTTGTGATCACCAAGTTATTGAAAGTCCTCTAGGTGAACTTATGTTCATACCCCCTATGAACATTAAAAAATTCAGTTTGATTGCTGTAAAAGATTCGTAGATATTGCGATCCATCTAAATATTTCTGATGGTCGCCATGTTGGATTGTTATATGTATAGGCCATAGTCATGTACCATTAAAGGAAAATTATTGCATTGGTTCATTATTCAAACTATCACTTCGATCGCATGATTACGACACAAGAAAAAAAAACATAATTTAAAAATTCACACAGCCGCCATCTTGAGGTTATGTAAACAATTGAACTAAATTAGATACCAGTGCATTACAATGTGTATAAATATTTGCTGTACCAAGTTTCATTGCGTTTGGATCACTAAATCGCGAGAAAAGTCTATTTAAATCTTTCAAATTCGCTTGGCCGCCATGTTCGTTTTGTAGTTAACCGGTTTTTAAAGTTTCAATGATGAACTTCCAGTAGTGTCCTTTATTTCCGTGCAAAATTTCAGGGTGATACCGGTAATAGTTTCAGAGATATAGAATGCCGGTGAAATATTTCGCACAGCGGCCATCTTGAAGTTATGTAAAAATTGAACGAAGTTAGATGTCGGTGCATTACAATGTATAAAAACATATACTGTAAAACGTCTATTTAAAAGTCGCAACTTCGCTTGGCCGCCATGTTGGTATTGTAGTTACCAAATTTTCAAAGATCACATAAGTGAACTTCTAGTAGTTCCCTTTATCACCATACAAAATTCCAGGGTGATATCGGCAATAGTTTCGGAGATATTGAATGCTGGTGAAATATTTCGCACAGCCACCATGTTGGATAGGTGAGACGTAAAAAACATTGAAGGGCACGGTCGGGGTCGCCCGGAATAGTGCTATGAACTTACCGAGTTTCATTGAATCGCCTCAGCCGTTTAGATTTTATTAGGGGGGAACATACACACGAATCACACACGCACACACAGACACACGGATAAAAGGTGATCTCATAAGCCTATTTTTTTCACAAATGAAAATAGGCTAAAAGAACAGATTATGAAACGCAGCAAGGTGAGTGGGCTCTAGAGGCAACCAAATAAGCGACTGGTCGGCGACAAGTACGTGGTCAAATAGCATCATTCAAATTGGCAGCGCTGTATGGTTTCCATGGCAACAAGCCTTGTGTATGCGATCTATTCGTCTACTATTTTTAGCCTATTTTCAATTTTGAAAAAATAGGCTTATGAGATCACCTTTTGTCCGTGTGTGTGTGCGTGTGTGTGTGTGTGATTCGTGTGTGTGTGTCCCCCTAATAAAATCTAAACGGCTGGAGCGATTTCAATGAAACTCGGTATGTTCATAGCACTATTCCCGGCGACCTCGACCGTGCCCTTCAAATTTTGTTACGTCTCACCAATGCAAAATGGCGGCTGTGCGAAATATTTCACTAGCATTCAATATCTCCGAAACTATCACCGATATAGCCCTGAAATTGTGTACGGTGATAAAGGGTACTACTAGAAGTTCACCTATGAGACTTTCAAAAACCTGATGACTACAAAACCAACTTGGCGGTCAAGCGAAGTTGAGACTTTTAAATAGACTTTTCTCGCGATTTAACTATCCACACGTAATGAAACTTGGTACAGCAAATGTTTATACACATTGTAATGCACTGGAGTCTAATTTAGTTCAATTGTTTACGTAACTTCAAAATGGCGGCTGTGCGAAATATTTCACTGACATTCTATATCTCCGAAACTATTACAGATATCACCCTGCAATTTAGTACGGTGATAAAGGGTACTGATACAAGTTTACCTATGTATATTTCATAAACTTGTAAAGTAGAAAACGAACATGGCGACCAAGCGAAGTTGAGACTTTTAAATAGACTTTTCTCACGATTTAACGATCCAAACGTAATGAAACTAGGTACAGCAAGTGTTTATACACATTGTAATGCACTGGAGTCTAATTTAGTTCAATTGTTTACATAACCTCAAAATGGCGGCTGTGCGAAATATTTCACTGACATTCTATATCTCCGAAACTATTACAGATATCATCATGCAATTTTGCACGGTGATAAAGGGTACTGATACAAGTTTACCTATGTATATTTCATAAACTTGTAAAGTAGAAAACGAACGTGGCGACCAAGCGAAGTTGAGACTTTTAAATAGACTTTTCTCACGATTTAACTATCCAAACGTAATGAAACTAGGTACAGCAAGTGTTTATACACATAGTAATGCACTGGAGTCTAATTTAGTTCAATTGTTTACATAACCTCAAAATGGCGGCTGTGCGAAATATTTCACTGACATTCTATATCTCCGAAACTATTACAGATATCATCATGCAATTTTGCACGGTGATAAAGGGTACTGGTACAAGTTTATCTATGTATATTTCATAAACTTGTAAAGTAAAAAACGAACATGGCGACCAAGCGAATTTGAAATATTTTAATAGATTTTTCTCGTGATTCAACTCTCTGAGCGCAGTGAAATGTGGTACAGTAAATGATTTTGCAGATTGTAATGCACTGCCATGTAATTTCAATCAATTGTTTACATAACCTCAATATGGCGGCTGTGCGAAATTTTAAAATTAAGTTTTTATTTCTTGTGTCGTAATCATGCGATCGAAGTGAAAGTTTGAATAATGAACCTAGGCAATAATTGTCCTTGAATGGTACATAATTCTATGGCCTATACATATAACAATCCTAAATGGCGAGCTTCCGAAATATTTAGACGGTTCTCAATATCTATGAATCTTTTACAGCAACCAAACTGATTTTTTTTATGTTCATAGAGACTATGAACATATGTTCACCTATAGGACTTTCGTGAACCTGGTCAGCACAAATCCAACATGGCGGCGACGCGAAGTATAAATATTAAAATGGACGATTCTCGCGAATTAACTATCTGAGTGCTGTGAAACGTTGCACGTTAAATGCTTATACAAATGTTGATCCACTGGCATCTAATTTATTTCAATTGTTTGCATAATCACAAGATGGCTGCTTTGCGTAATTTTAAAATCTCGTTTTTACTTCTTGTGTTCTAATCATGCGATTGAAGTTTGAATACCACACGTACACAATAATCTTAATGTAATAGTACAAAAATAAAAATCCAACCTGGCGACAATCTGAAATATTTAGACGGTTCTCAATATCTACGAATCTGTTACAGCAATTAAACTGAATTTTTGTATGTTGTTAGAAGAAATTAACATGAGCAGGATATATGAAAATAGGCTGTATAGTTCTTTACGGAACTACTTGTTTGCCCTGTGGCGCTGAACTGTCAGATTCCAACTCTGGAAAATACACCTGTAGAAATGGATTATATTCAATATATACTGTAGTTCAATTACAATGTTTCCAATAATTTTTGCAAGTGAAATTGGTTGTCGATCTACCTGTGCGTAATGGTAATAAATGGGTGTTATCAACGAGATGTATGACATTCAATTATAGCTGATATCCAACGCAAACAATTTCATTGCCACCCTCATAAATCCTCCCACGTGCTGCCGCCTGGTGGTGATTGATATTCACTAGCAATAAAACACAACACTCCTACCTACACTATGTAGCATTAGTTTAAAAAAATTGTAATTACGAGTTCTTGTCGTTATTCTACCATAACCTAAACAGTTCAATAGTAAGTATTGTCACCCTTTGGTTTTCTTTGCCCAAGATCGCGGGTTCAAACCCGACCGAAGTCGTCAGATTTTATAAGAGCTATAAAAATCCCTCAGTATGCCTTCCTTCGGAGGGAAAGTAAAGCAGGCGGTCCCATATCATAGATTTGTGGCATGAAAAAGAACCTTCCACTAACTACACTTCTTCTTCTTCTTCTTCTTCTTCTCCTCAGACACTAGGCTGGTGGGTAACATGCATGACTTCCAAAACGTCTTCTTTCTCTGGCCTGTTAACTACACTTGTGGAAGCTAAAATGTGTACGTTAGTTTAATAACACTATATTAGTTCAAACGTTCACCGCCAGGTGCCGACTGCCTTTGCATTTAGTAGCCACCTCCACAGCTAGGTGTCATGGACGGTAGCATTTGGTAGCAAAGGTAGGAACTACATTTGTAAAAATTAATCGTCTGCAGTCCTTCTAACTGAATCACAGATAACACACACTAATTCAGTCATCACAATTAACACGGGTTATCAGACAAATTCTACACACACCCAAAGTACACGGGTCTATATGACCACGTTGTCGCAGTCCCTAAACTAAGGAACCAGCCAACCAACCAACCAACCCTTTGGTTCAAAATTACCACGTCGTAGTGTCATGGCTCGCATTTTTAGCCTACTTTTCACATTTTGCAAAAATCAGGAAAAACATTGAAAGGGCTTATCATTCCTGTCGTAGTATCTATTCATCTAAGTGCCTCTCCAAGAATTTTAAACTCAGACACTATAACTCGGTCGTCAAGCCATCTGCTCTGTATGCTTCGGAGTGCCTTGTAATGACCAGAAAGGGCCCACTCAGAAAACTGGAGTCAAGAGAGAGGAAGATTCAGAGGAGGATATTAGGTCCAAAGGAGGAATTGACAGAATACATCATAATGATGAATTGTATGAACACCAGGAGGACATCATCACGTCTATAAGGAAAAGACGCCTGACCTTTTATGGACACTTGGCACGCCTGGATTCTTAAAGACTCACCAACAGGATATTCACAGTGACAGGAAGAGGCTAGGCTTCTAAAAACAAATGAATTGCGTCAGTTATGGAACAAATAGATATCTCACTGGAACAGAATCGTGACCGTCTGATGTTCCGGCAGGTCATCCGACAGGGCGTTTTCCCTACGTTCCTTACAAGTAAGAAGACTACAGGAGCTAAGTGGACGGAAGAAAGAAGACTGATTCATAGTAAGAAAATGAGGGACTGTTGGAAGAAGGAGAAAGCAACAACTTGACCGAAGAGTAGATACAAGTCCCGTGGTCCTAAGTAAGCCTAAACGATAAAGAAAGAAAATCTTATGAGAACACCCGGGCAGATGTGTGTCTGTCTGTTTGTCTGTCCTTCTGTCTGTGTCTCCCCCCCCCCCCCACCTTTAAATTACTGGGGCGAGATGGCGCAGCGGTCAAGCTGTAGGCCTCTCACGACGGCGGACCGGGTTCGATTCCCGGTCAAAACAAGTGAGGTTTTCAAAGTGAAATGCCATGTCTTGTGGTTCGGATTCCACGTAAAAGGAGGTCCCGTGGCTCATGTTCTCGAGATTAACGGTCACGTAAAACTGCAAACTTCCTTTTTCCTTTAAATTACTAAATGGCTGCAGATATCGAGACTAAATTTGTTACGAGTCCAGATCCATACCTGAATATCAAACGGCCATATTCTAAAATGACGTCAGTGCTACCAATTGAAATTTGAGCTTTATGTTGGAATTCTCAGAGGATATGAATGCGAACTGTTCCTAAATTGGCAAACACATAGATAATAACATTCCAGATTAATTTCCAGGAGCACATACATGACAGTGTTGCCAAAAAGTTTCTATACCTGCTGATAGGTCCACTTTTTAAATTCATGTAACTTCTGTACCAAGAAATAGATTTCAACCAAATTTCGTATTTGCTTTGTGTACTATAACAGATATGGCTATGCATATACATGGGAGCCAGCAAGGCTGCCAACTGTTAATAAAAGATCTCTCCATTCTTTATCCTAATACCAATATACATGAAAGTATACAAGCCAGCGTGATTCGAAACCTTCTGATAGGTTCAATTATTGTTAAATATATTTAACTTCTATACTATCAAATGGATTTCATCCAAAATTGGCACAATAATAGATCATAATATTTCAGATTAAGTTGGGTGGCTTCGGTGGCGTAGTTGGTAGCATGATGAGCTTCTATGCCCAAGATCGTGGGTTCAAACCCGGCCGAAGTCGTCGGATTTTTTTAGAGCGTTAAAAATCTCTCAGTATGCCTTCCGTCGGAGGAGAAGTAAACTCGGTGGGTCCATGCCATAGATTTATGACATGTAGAAGAACCTTCCACTAACTACAAATGTGTGAGGCTAAATTTTAGGTTAGATTTGATTAACGCTCTATCAAGTTCCAACGTTCGTCGCCAGGTGACGGTTGCGATGGCATCTAGTAGCCAAGATCACAGCTAGGTATCGTTGACGGTAGCATTTGGTAGCAAAAGTCTGCAGTCCTTGCCTGAATTACAGATAACACACACAAATACAGTCATCACAATTAACACCGGTTATCAGACAGATTCTACACACACCCAAAGTACACGGGACTACATGACTGCGTTGTCGAAACCCTTAAACTAAGGAACCAACCAAACTAGCACCACACTCCAGACAAAGGCTTTCAGAAATGACTTCCTAATACCTAGATATATATACGAAGTCAACAGATTTATTTTCTGTAGAAATGCTTTCTTTGCCAGTGCTAAACTAATTTTTATATCCTCTTTGCTTCGTCCATCACTGGTTATTTTACTTCCTAAGTAACAGAAGTCTCCTACTTCCTTTAGCTTTTCACCTGCCCATTTGACGTAAATAGGGGTTTCTGATCTATTTTAGCTGCATTCCAATATTTTTATTTTACATTTATTGATTTTTATCATGAATTCTTTCCTCAAGACGGAGCCGATACCATTTAAAAAGTCGTCTAAAACAAACGTCCGGTTTTTAACTGCTGTCTGGTTTCTTTTTAAATATAATTCTCTAAGTCAACTTATTTTTCTAAACAATCCTTGGTACAACCGCAAGGAAGTAATCATTCAACGCTTATCTTATCGTTGACCAAATAAGATTACACTTAAGCCCATCCGGTACAATTTCCGACTAGGTCCCGTTTAGTTGTTTTTGTTGTTGCTTCACTTACGGGCTTGGCCATTGTAGTCATTCATCCCCGCCCAGGGCGTATGTAAGGGGGGGGGGCTGTAGGGGCTACTGCCCCCCCCCCCCCCCTTCTCTCCAAAAAAAGCCAATAAAAATTAACAATGTGTTTTGATAAAATGCTTTGGTAAGTGCATAAAATAATTGTAAGTTTGGTTGTACCCTAATCTTAACTTATCGGCTAAGTTATAAACAATATTAAGATTGAAATTAGACTACCTCGTGGTGTAGTGGCTAGCATTCTTGGCTGCTACCCCGGAGGTCTGAATTCGATTGCCGGCTCTGCCAAGAAATGTTAATTCTGGTCTGAGGGCTGGATCGGGGTACACTCAGCCTTGTGAGGCAAAACTGAGAATTCCACAGTACGGTACTTTTGAGAAATAAATGATCAATTAGTGAAAAATATTTTAAAAAAACTCTTTACCCTTCTGCTTAATAAATTGACAAATACAGTAGGCCTATTTAGATATTTGCCATTCATACTCCACAGGTCATATTAGAAAATGCATTAGGTATAAAATGTTATTTGGGTGTTATGTTGTATTTTACAACTTTTTTTTGTATTGCCAGTAATTGTAGGCTAAATGAAAATGAAAATCCACAGCCTGCTTCCAGTCTCCGACCGGGTCAGGAATGGAATGAATGAAGCCCCCATCTAGCCAAAGATAAGGAGCAGTTTTATGAATTGAATTGTGATTCAGAACTTAAGGCAAACTTTTTTCAAAAATGGCTCTTGTGAACTTTTGAGTTGAGAGGCGTGCAGACATAGCTGACAAAGCAGTTAGATTTTTACTGGCTTTCACTACTTCGTACTTGTGAGAGACTGCATTTTTTCACTTGTTTATCTCAAGAATAAATACCGGAATTGGCTCCTTACAGTGGAAAACGATCTTTGATTGAGACAGCAATCATAAATCAGACATTTCTCAGTTGGCTTCTAATCTTCAAGCTCACGCTTTACATTGAAGTTGTTAGTTGCACTTTGGTTTTTATGTTTAATTATTAAGAGTATTTTATTAATATTATTTGTACAGTCAGAATGTTTGAATTGAATACTTATTGTAAGAAATAATCAAACAACTGGACACAGTTTTTATTATTTGAACTTTAACAAACACAATTTACAATCCATCTTTTGGTCTGCTACGTAGTGGTGATAGTTACTAGATTTCCCAACCATTAGGTGGTACGCGAGAGATTCTCATCTCTTAAAGTGGTACACACACAAAAAAAAAGTTTGGGAAACACTGCTCCACACCCTGCAGCCACTGATCTCTTGGCCTTCCTCTTGGTCTTTTTCCCTCTATTTTCATCTCGTGCATTTTCCTGGTTAACCTCCTCCCATCCATTTGTTTAACATGCCCATACCATTTAAGCCTTGATTCCTCTATCCTATCCTGTAATGCTCCCTCCTTGACCAATTCTCTGATCTATATATATTCCTGATATATTCCTACATTGGGATATATTCCTACAGAAATAATAGAGAAATGGGAGAAACCAATCATGGAAATACCCTCAATTAGTGTTGACTTGTGCCAACATGAAGTCCTTTATACCTGCGCTTGCCTGATGGGTACATCCGATAGTATTAGCCATCTGCTGTAGCACGTGCCGTTACTCACAAGGGGAGTATCAGGTAAGACAGGCCGAAACCTATCATGAAACATTGTGGACGCAATCGTTGTACTATAAGAGGACAATCAGCCGCCAGATTGAACTGCAAGGCTCCGAAATCGTACCTGACATCCTGGTACGCAGGCATGACGGCTGGAGGAGCTGGACATCCCTGTGACATTCGTAGTTGTCGCGTGGTGGGGTGTATATGCAGGCTGCTTCCCACCGGCCTTGAGTGCCTGGGACGGCAGGGTTGTCCCTTCCAACATGTACGGTACTCGGTACTCCAAATTTATTTATATGAGAGATTCGCCACATGATTTCGGAACCTTGCAGTTCAATCTGGCGGCTGATTTTCCGCACGTTGTCCTCTTATAGTACAACGATTGCGTCCACAAAATTTCAAGATAAATTTCGACCTGTCTTACCTGATACTCCCCTTGTCAGAGGGATAAATCTCTGTCAACATTGTCTTCCGATTCACACACAGCCTAGGCCCTAGGGGAACGAATTTCTCCTCAAATGTCTAAATGTGTTGATTTAATACTGTATGCTTTATGGTGGTTGAAAAGCACCAAACTTTCGTTTACTAAGACAACACTGAAAATGGCTTCAAGCAGCATAATTTCATGGCTAGTCAGGCAAATCGTGAAGCCAAAAGATTCAAATCACTCAGTCTCAAACTCATGAATTTATCCCATGTAAACATATCTTTCAGAATTACGGAATAACTCATCTCTTGCAATCTTCACAGACTTAAAATTGTACGCAGCCCCGAGTGTTCCTGTAACGAAGGAATCCTAACGGTGCACCATATAATAACTGAGTGTAGTGCAGTGAATAGCGAGAGAAAAATGTTATTAAACAGTGTTTCAATAGAAGTATACTGGCCGATTCATAAGTCTCTTTTAAACAGAAAATTTCTAAAACCATTTTCAAAATTCGTGAACTCTTTGGACTTTACAGCAATGAAAGAAAATCAAGATCATCAGCCATCAGCAAATAATATATAGAAAAAATAGACCGTATTATAATGATTACACTATTATATTGTGACCATCAGAGCAGCTGTCAGGGTTGCCAACAACCGAAGTGACTTCCCAGACACCTCACCTGCCGAACACCTGTGCCGAGAGGATCGGATGCACTTCTTATAGGCCAGAGCAGCACGAGAAGCGTGATCCAGGGGATCTGGGTAACATGATGGCTAAAGTCATAGACGACCCAAGAAGTACACCCAAAAACAACAAAACTATTGAATTAAAACAAGTAAAACTCCTGAACACTTGTATTTAAAATTGTCAAACCCCTATCCTACTTCGGAGGGTTTGTATCGGCTAATCCGCAAGCTAATAAAAAAAAGAAAAGAAAAGATCCAGGCCCAAACTGTAAACTAAGTTAAACCCTCTCGAAAGATCTAAATACAAAAGGTTAAGCAACAACAACAACAACAACAAAGCTGGGAAGATGGCACGTAAAGGAACCCTACTCAAATTACAAACAGATGAAGTGAATAATAGCATTTACATTTAGCAGAGTAGCGAAGCAAAACTAGGGTATGATGGTACCATTTCCTTATTTACATTAAACGTTAATTAATTTAGCTAAGTCCTAACATTGAATACAACATTTACGGCGATGACGTCCGTAAGCAAAAACATTACAATCAAATCTACATGACAGCCAAGGGAAAAAAAAAAAACATTAATAACAGTCTTATGACTATGTGTTCATCAACACAGAGAAAGGTACATAAGGGATTACACTCATGATAAAGAAATAAAGCACTAGACAACAATTCCATATTATTAAAACCCTGCCTGCACATTTTGGAATACTGTTTGTACCCAAAGTCATCTACGTGAATGTTTGTTAGGTTGATAATAGCGTAGTTACAACTACGACTTACATTATTTGAGTGTCGTGCTCCACCGAGTACGAACTATTGGTTAAGCGCACTCGGTCGTCTCAAGATTGTGTATTCTGTCCTATGTCATTCCCGCCAGGAAATGATTCACATCAAAAGGAGTCGGTCAGCAAGCTCAAGATGTAGATTCCAAGATTATATCAAAACAATTAGATAATTATCCGATCCATTTGGAATAATTACTCTTGTGATTATTGAAACGTAGGTTTAAGTTTTATTGTAGGTTTATGACGATAGTGCTGACGATCCTAGACACCTGGGATAAGCAGTAACGTCTCCTGCGAGATCATTTACTTGTAACAACATCGACATAAATGTCGGAATACCTTCTACGAGCTCACAACGCTCGGGCATACAATAACACGCGTTGTTAGTGGTGCTCGCCAATCTAAACAGCCTACGGGTAGGCCTGGGAACCACTTCAGTTACCCCCCTGCAACAACAAAGTCTCAGAACTAAGTCTGGACTTCAGTGCTCTACTGGCACGAAATACCATAAATATAGCCTACAAACAGGGTGCCCTACACTAGTCAATAACAGGAAATAAACCTTATATAAAATTTACAACACTTTCAAAACCGTGTTAAACATCGTCGCTATGCAGAGCGATCGAAACATGTGACTTTGGTAGTCATCCATTACGAGAGCAAAAACATCTGATTCCACAAAATGGCTTCCAACCTTGAACCAAATAATGAAAAACAATCCATAACAGTTACACGATGCTAAAGCATCAGTCGAAGGGTGTCCATTAGTCTGTCTCAAAAAGCATGCGCTAGTGGCTTGTGGGTAAAGCTCACAGCTGTTCTGTAACAGAGTTCGCTCCGCGCAAACTACACTCAATTCGTCTGGCATTTTATAACAAACATCACATTTATTTCAGGTAGCAGTTCTCTCAAATGAAAGTCCTTATATGAACTGGCCTCTGGCTTGTGCCAATATAACATTAAATAACATCACAGTTACTACGTGGAAATACGCAGTACGATAAGACCTCATGTCTTAAATATAAAACAGTAGTAAAAACCAGAAATGTCACTCGCCCGGAGTGCTTTGCACAAAATTCTGTGTCTAAAATCACTGGACACAAATTATACAATAAACTTGCAAAATCTCACATCTTCTGGGTTTGCTAATGATACGTCGTCAGTCCAGGGTTCGATGCTCTAGTAGCATACAAGTTAATCCCTGACTTTGTTCTTCACCAAGAACACAAATGTGGCGTCAAAGCTCACTATAATGAAAATTACATTACAATTACATAACTGATGGCTTCTGCCGGCCATCAACCGATACCACCTGTCCAAGCAAGTCAGTGGCGTGACGTGGAAATTACAAAATGAGGCGTCACGACAAAACACTAAAATGACGGCTGTCCATCTCCTCAAAGAAAAAGAAAATTCCATACTAGGGTTGACTGAAATAGCTCAACAACTACAGTCACGTTCAGGTGGAAATAAACCTGACATCTCACGACGTTCAAAAGAATGCACCGATAGAACCATGTCCAACCAAACGGTGGCTAATTATCACTGGTATGTAATTACAAAGGCATGAGTGCAAAACTATAAAATTCATTCCTATCTGGCTGTCAAGATGAGTTCGGTTGTTTTAACTAAACTACTCTACCACAACAAAACCTGTAGGCTACATGAGAGAAGGAACGGACTCACAGACTAAGGCATCTCCACCTCATTCGCTCTGGAATTGAGGGGTAAAATATCCTCTGGGTGTGAGATATGGGTTTTCCAAGCTAGGCTTCCAATCCAAGCCTTATCCATCACCAGGTACTTGATGCGTCCTCGAGGTCGACTTAAAGATGTCTTCTTCTCCATAGTAGCGGCTCTTGTACAAGCACGAATCACGTACATCATCTCCTCGTGGTCGGCTGGTTCATCCATCATGTTGAACGGCTCCTTCACATTGTGGGGGTTTATTCCATAACACCCATAGTATATAACTGTTGAACAATTACACTCACGTGGTCGGTTGAAATATGCATGTTTGAAGATTTACACACGTGGTAATTCACAGCTTCTAGCTTTACGAGAAATTGTAGATATTAAATAACACACTGACGTTACACAGTGGCGCAGACTTTATAATAAATTGGCCATTCACTGTCTGCTTATAACAGATTTTAATTCGCCCAGATGGCATAATCTCACTGAACTTGATACTTTGCAAATCACTGATAATCTCGTCAATCCGTAATCGGAGAATGTTTACGCTGCTGGCAATAATATTTTCTACAATGGTGGCGTTAAAAACAACCACATTAAATCGTTCCAGTTCACAAATGTTGAATATTTTCACGTCCCTTGTGGACATAGAATATGTCGGCCTCGTGGTTAGAAATGTGGTGTTCCACGAGGTCGAGACAATATGGTGAAATAATATAAGTACTTCAAGATCACTGTTTTCACACAAATGTTCACCACGCTATCACTGGCGTGAATAATACGATGATTGCACACAGCAGGGTGCCTTAATTAATTACGATGCACACCGATACTATATTCTCTCGCCTCATGGGCGGACTGTTACCTCGTCCTTAGGACGGAAAATCAAAATCAAAACGCGTCAAGCATGGACGGATCCAAAACTAGGTTGTGTCGTGGCTTGACTCTGCCTGCTGGGTCACAGTGCATACTGGAGTCATTGAGCAACTAATTCCTTCCGCTTCGCGTATCCGCAACGTTAAATACATATACCAAAAGACCAAATACATTCTCCAGAATGTTTAAAATATGCAGATTAACATTATGATATACTCTGAGCCATTTGAAGTGTAGAAACATATTAATAGATACTCAGATAAATAATTCGGAGATTCCTTCGAAGTCAAGATGACTTCCTTTATCATATCCAGCCATGTGCTGGTCTCCGGGTGCATGATATTTAACAAGTAGTTCCGTGTAGAACTATACAGCCTATTTTCATATATCCTACTTATGTTAACTGCCACTATCAACATACACAATTTCTGTTTGATTGCTGTAATAGATTCGTAGATATTAAGAACCGACTAAATATTTCGGATGGTCGCCATGTTGGATTTTATATATGTAGGTCCTAGAGTTATGTACTGTTACATGCAGATTATTGTGAACGTGTAGTATTCAAACTTCAATTGCATAATTAGGACATAAGAAAAAACAAGGAATTTTAAAATTTTTCACAGCTGCCATCTTGAGGTTATGGAAACAATTGAAATAAATTAGATGCCAGTGGATTAACATTCGTATAAGGATTTACTGTACCAAGTTTCACTGCACTCGGATGGTTGAATTGCGAGAAACGTCCATGTGAATATTTATAATTCGCGTCACCGCCATGTTGGATTTGTGATCGCCAGGTTATTTAAAGTCCTATAGGTGAACTTAAGTCCATAGCCCCTATGAGCATTAAAAAATGCAGTTCGATTGCTAAAATAGATTCGTAGATATTCAGTATCGTCTAAATATTTCGGATGGTCGCCATGTTGGATTGTTAAATGTATGGGCCATAGAGTCATGTACCATTAAAGGAAAATTATTGCGTAGGTTCATTATTCAAACTTTCACTTCGATCGCATGACTACATCACAAGAAATAAAAACTTAATTTTAAAATTCGCACTGCCGCCATCTTGAGGTTATGTAAACAATTGAACTAAATTAGATACCAGTGGATTACAATGTGTATAAATATTTCCTGTACCAGGTTTCAGTGCGTTTGGAACATTAAATCGCGAGAAAGGTCTATTTAAAATTTTCAAATTCGCTTGGCCGCCATGTTCGTTTTGTAGTTAACCGGTTTTTGAAAGTCTTATAGATGGACTTCCAGTAGTGTCCTTTATCTCCGCACAAAATTTTAGGGAGATACCGCAAATAGTTTCAGAGATATAGAATGCCGGTGAAATATTTCGCACATCCGCCATCTTGTGATTATGTAAACAATTGAACGAAGTTAGATGTCGGTGCATTACAATGTATATAAACATATACTGTACCAAGTTTCATTGCGTTTGGTTGGTCAAATCACGAGAAACGTCTATTTAAAAGTCGCAAATTCGCTTGGCCTCCATGTTGGTTTTGTAGTTACCAGGTTTTCAAAAGTCACATAGGTGAACTTATAGTAGTTCCCTCTATCACCATAGAAAATGTCATGGTAATATCGGTAATAGTTTCGGAGATATTGAATGCTGGTGAAATATTTCGCACAGCCGCCATGTTGGATTGGTGAGTCGTAACAAAATTTGAAGGGCACGGTCGAGGTCGCCGGTAATAGTGCTATGAACTTTCCGAGTTTCATTGAAATCGCTCCTGCCGTTTAGATTTTATTAGGGGGGGGGGACACACACACAAATCACACACACACACACACGCACACACACACGGACAAAAGGTGATCTCATAAGCCTATTTTTTCAAAATTGAAAATAGGCTAAAAATGTGCTCCAAAGAGAATATCACTGAGCATGAGCTCAGCGGGCTCAGTATGAAATTAGGTAATAGCATGTAGTACTATAATTATAGTGGAGCATGCGGAGAGTATACTAATGAAAATAAAAAAGATATGACCCATCTCATTTGGGTACAATCGTGTTGACCGACAGAAAAGCATCAGACATTCGTTATTTTTTGTTTTATATAATAAATTATAAATATTATATCAGCGGATTAGGATAATAAACGTGCGCATGCGGATAACGTTTTGTTTATCCGCGCAGGACTCTGGCTATAGAATATCTAACAAGTGGAAGACATAAAAAAACAGTAGTCTATTAAATCGCAATCTCTACTTGGTATAAAACAAAGTCCCCGATTCTTGGATGTCGCGAGTAATCTCGAGAATCACTGGATGGATTTCGATGCGGTTTTCACCATTCTGTAAAGGATATCTCGAGGAAAGTTTCTATTGAAAATAATGTATTTAAGATCAAAGGAAGCCAAGAAGTAACGATTTCAGTGAACAAGTCGGAAGAAGAACTGACGTCCGTGCATTTTTTAAGCTTACTCTGGGTAAACCGATAAAAATATCAATATACCATGAGTGAAGAAATTGTTCAGCATGAGAAGTTCTACAAAAAGGCTGCGAGAGCAAATATCTGTCAATATATCACCCACTATAAGTGTTTTTACGTTTTCATTTCTTCCAAAAATCTCCATTCAATTACTGAGGCAACAGTTGACGAGCCAGCTAGGGGCGAGCCTATCATCCCAGTTACAGCCTAGCTAGTGGGCGAGCCCATCTCCCCAGATACAGCCAGCAGCAAACTGTCGAGTCGTGTTGAGTTAGGACTTCAGAGAAGAGTGGTTGTGTTTTTAGTTTCCCTGGAAATGCAACTTGGCTTTTCTTAATTTCGACTGTGAACGTTTCGTTCCGAAAATTACACAGTCAAGTTAAGATTGGACGAATGGGGGATTTGTGTTTTATGCACGTCGCCATTCTTAAATTACGTCTGACAAGAATTCGTTGCACATGCATCTCCATGATAATATAATTAATAGTCCAGTCAGTGACTTTAACCTATCATGCGGAGACGTAAAACGGACATAGGTCGTAGTTCATTGTTATCGAAAGAAAAAGCGCTTATCACGTAATGCATTCATAACTGTTCCCGGGCGAAGCCGGGGTGGGTTGCTAGTTATTCTGATAAAATTTGCAGATGTGTTGTTCCAAATAACATTGTTAGACCAGGCATGGTGAGTTCTTTCTTTGAATGGTTGTCTCCAGAACGATATTTCCTTTGTTTACAATATGCTATCCATTCATCCATTGAAGACGTGGCATTAACACTGTTAGGACGTACAAAGGAAGACGCATGTGCTGCTGTCTGTCGGAGAGAATAATTGTCATATTCTGTTCGCTTCCTCACTTCCTTCACTTTTATATTATATTCGTCTCTTTCTTCTTATTTTAAAAAGAGATCGCTTCTTGAAGAGCAGGAAGAAGGAGGCGGATAGGGTAGCTCCATTGTTAAAAGAGGCAGTTGAATTTGCAATGGGATTACTTCTTTTTATTTCTCCACATACTCGTATTCCAACATGTTGTCCAGTTTTTGTAACACTCTCATTTTAAACATGATGTCTACACTACAAGCGTAGAGTAATGTGAAGGGCCCAGTGGAAAATGGGACCAACTATCTCGCAATGTAAAAACATTTACTACGGATTTTAAAAAAGTAGATCCTAGACCGAATGTTCGAATGTTTGGTTTCCCACATTTTCCCAAAATTAATCCAGGCAAATGCCCTAATGCTCCCTTATTTTTTTTATTATTATTAGTATTATTATTCCGACACTTAGGTAGGCCTACTCTTGTCAGACCTGAATGACAGTATGCAACAGAAACATTGGATATGATTGGGAATGGTGGCCTCGAAGACATCCGCATGAAAGAATGAAAAATATTCCGTAAAATCCTAGGCCCAATTATCAAGGATGGAGAGAGGAGACTCAAACCTAATAAAGAAATATACCTCAAGACAGAAGGAGTCGTAGCCCTCATGAGAAAAAGGAGAATACAGTTTTATAGACACTTGGTGAGGATGAGCAGTATCAAATTGACGAAGAGGATTTTTGAATTCTTCAGGAAGAGGAAGATGGAGCCGAGATAGTTTCGGGAAGTGAGATTGGACTTGGATCGGATGGGGGTGAAAGAAGGAGACATATTGGACAGAGAGTGAATTAGACGATTAGTTAAATGAGTTTACAGTTTTCCAGGAGACAGGGGAGTTGTCAGTGAGGAAAGGAAGACCTTACACGGGGGAACAGGAGAAGGAAGTGGGAGAGAGGATGAAGAGATATTGGCAGAGAGTGGAGACAAAACATAATGTAAAACCTGTCAAACATGGTCCATAGTTGGCCGTAATGAATATATAAATAGATAGTATTATTATTATTACGTAGAGACAGGAAAATAGTCTAGGAAATAACCCTTATTGACAAAGTTTAATAGATAAGGAAACAAGAAGTTCCGTGACGAACTAAAGAGCCTACTTTTCTTAAAATTTAAGATTAATGCCAATCTATATAGATCTATCTGGAATAATGACGAAATTAAGTTGGTAATATCGAAATTTCTAATTAGTTCGCAATATACCTGGTATAATGTGGCCTAATAGAGCACTACAGTTGGCAGCCTTGGTGACAGAATATACAGTATTGTTAGTTCCATCTCTTAAGGTACAGAATACAAAATATGGTTGAAGTCCAATGTATAGCATGGACGTTACATGCAGTTAAACATTGGATCTAACAGCGCGCGTAAAATCATGTTGGCAACAATGTCATGTATGTATTGGTCAGAAATAACTAAATCTGAAATAATACGATCTATTGCTGTGCCAATTTTGAATGAAATCCATTACTTAGTATAGAAGTTACATGCATTTTAAAATTGGACTTATCAGCAGGTTTAGAATCATGTTGGCAGCACTGACGAATATTAGTTACTCCAAAATAATCTAGAATGCCAGGTACTATACGTGTGCAAAGTTAAGAGGTATTGGCTCGCATACTTTCTGATATACCGTATTGATATTAGGATAACAAAAATAGAGACAGCATTAATTAACAGTTGGCAGCCCTGCTTGATCTTAAGAATACGCATAGTCATATCTGTTATGGTACACATAGCACATACGAAATTTGGTTGAAATCCAAATGATAGTATAGAAGTTGGAAGCTCTATGCATTTAAAAATTGGAACTATCAGCAGGCTTATAATCATTTTGGCTACACTGCCATGTAAAGCCTCCTGAAAATTAAATGAAGTAATATTATCTATAGGGTAGAGCGGGGCTATTTCGATCACGGGGCAATTCCGATCATCATAAGAAAGACTGCTGCTGTTCAACCGCACAGTGTTTGTCGGCCGCCATTTTACCTTCAGTCGCGCGCCGCCACCTTTGTGTTCAGTGCGTTGTATAACGACATCTCAACTCCCATTTGTTTGACAGCGATTCGACAGAATACATCGCTAGGTAAGTAGCACACTGCTCATTATAGCCTCTGAATATGGTGCCAGTCATATATCATAAGGTTTAGCGTAATGATTATCAAGCATTCCAACTTACCCATACTCCACGCTCGTAGTCTAAGGATTCTAGTTTATATTCCTGCCACATATAGCAGCACTTGTCAAACCCTTTTCCAGCTATACGGACAAACCTGAAGCATGACATTGCGGGGTAATTCCGACCAGAATATTGGGGCAATTGCGATCACTAAAAATAAAGTATATTGGCACGTGGGAAGGAAGCATACCACTGTAACCCATACTTGCGATTATTAACAGATTGTAGGTCTATAGAAAACTGGTAATACGAATTATGAATATTTAAAAGCGATTTTTTTCTTTAGAGACTACCCTTAGTATAAAATTTAATTCGGACAAGTACCACCTTTCTTACTTTAATTAAATTCTGCATCTCTCAAATAAGATACTATTCGCAAATAAATACAATTCTCACATAATTTTATCTTTATCTGTAGCACCTGCTCCATCACCTGTATTCAGTGAAATAATTCTGACTCCAAAAAATCAACCTGTAACCGCAAGAAACCAAATAGAAAACAGCAGGCCCACCACCTTGCTTCACAGAAAAATTTATCAGAAACCATTGAAAAAATGAGACTGAAGTTGGAAAACGGAATGAAGAAAATGCGCCACCTGGAAATGAACAAGCTGAAAAGGCGCAGGCTCTTCGAGGTCGAAGTCAACGATGACATTTCTCCTGGAGAAGAAAGTTAAGAAATGGAAGAAGAGAATGTCCCTTGTGGGTTTTGTGGAACTAAGTGGAGCCAGTCTGCTAGTAGAGGTGATTGGATTCAATGTCAGAAGTGTAAAACGTGGTTTTATGAAATATGTGTTGGCACAGTCGGTAGAAAGGAGTTTGTTTGCAGAAAATGTACGTGATCAGAATAGCCCCATGGCTGATCGCAATTACCCCACATTTTTGCCCAAAGAACCATTATGTCAGTTTATGGAAAACACTATATATATACAACATACATGCAGTTTTTTAATCAAATACTGTATGCTAATGTAGAGAGTGATAGTTAGTCTCTCTCAACAGTAAATTATGAAGTGATAAGAAAATATTGAATGTGTTTTATTTCTGCTTTTAATTGAAATGATCCAAATAGCCCCGCCCTACCCTACGTGTGCCAATTTTGAAATAGCTGCCTTTCATACCTTCCAAGATATCCAACATGGAGCTCAAATTTCAATTGCGATTTTTCAGCAGTTAGTAGCACTGACATCATTTCAAATACGGCATGGAGATATTCAGGTACAGATCTTAACTCCTACCAAATTTTGTTTCGATTGCTTCAGCCGTTTAGGAGTTGATAGGGGGGGGGCACACACACGGCCAGACAGACAGAAGGACAGACAGAGAGACAGACAGAAGGACAGACAGACAGCCACACATTTGCCCGGATCAATCTCATAAGTCTACTTTTTCCCCATTTTTGCAAAATGTGAAAAGTAGGCTAAAAATACCTTTAGCCAATATACAGTAATTATTATTAACTAGTGTCAGCCGACCTGTTCAACTGGTCGTTCCGTTGGAAGTCGACCAGAGTGAGGAGGGTGTGGAGAACTGAAGTAGCGAGTTCTTTGTATATGCTTCTCCTTATTTCTTGAATATTTTTACCCTTTTCTCTTCTCTTTGTATAGGCAACAAATTGGCAGGTGAAAAACTAAAAGAAGTAGGAGACTTCTGTTACATAGGAAGCAAAATAACCAGTGATGGACGAAGCAAAGAGGATATAAAAAGTAGGTTAGCTCAGGCAAGGAAAGCATTTCTACAGAAAAGGAATCTGTTGACATCGAATATAGTGTACAGTATCCCAGGGGTATGCACCCCTTGGAGACCATCCCCCCGGCATCTGGCTAAATCCCCTAAATGGCAACTCTTGGAAAGCCGGGGCAACATCCATTAATACCGTAAGGACAGCTTGCTACTCCATAAAGCAGCTCAAGCCTTACGTAATCATTACACTCAGCGACATAGTACTAACTGGGCCAATACATTGCTGACAGCAGGGCGTCAGAAGGTATAAGAAGACGTCCTAATGAGGTCAAACTCTCTCTCCATTGTCAGTGCTCCATCGAGACGGCCGAAGCTACGCTGGTGTCAACCGAGGTGAGTCAGTCAATCGTGTTCAGAATTCCTACTTTGTAACCTGTAACCCCACACTTGTAATACATTGTGAACCTAATTTCATTCCCTACAAGGGACTCACTATCAGAATCACAGACCAATAAAACACTTGGTCCACACTCTACACACGCTCTACTATTTATACGCCTTTTTACATCCCAACGCCCTTCCTTACTCCCGTCACGTAAAGACGTGACAGACAGTAGTCTATTAGCGCCAACTTAAGTACTTTTGTATTCCCCGAGCCGGCCCGGCTGCAAGCGAGCAGCGCGTGCCACTCAGCTGATACAAGCAGATTCAATTACGTAATAAGCAGTCAGCTAAGCGACCAGTACAGCGACCCTTTGCAGTGGGTCCCATCCCTTCAAACGCTACCACATTATTTATAGGAACGCCCCCTAGTTCCTAGCACACCACAACACTCTACACTGGTCAGCTTACCCTGACAAGGGAAGCTACCCTTTTAGGCACCACCTTATAAATTAATACAACAACTCTCCCTTTTAGATCCACCCCCAAATAAGGGATCTAAAACACTGGTGGAGGC
This sequence comes from Meconema thalassinum, assembly GCA_946902985.2. Taxonomy (NCBI): domain Eukaryota; kingdom Metazoa; phylum Arthropoda; class Insecta; order Orthoptera; family Tettigoniidae; genus Meconema; species Meconema thalassinum. Next base: position 101,480,216 of record OX336397.1, on the reverse strand, counting down.
GCGGGCCTACGCATAGAAAAAAGGGACTCAACCAACGAGCCCTCGTAGGTAAAACGACCCCTTCCGTACCGCAAAAAGCCAAGCAATTAGTGAGAAAATTTTTCCCCCAGACATAAAGCACCATTTTTTTTCTTTGTGTGCTCCAAACTAGCTACACAGGGGAAATTCTTAACAAACCAACCCCCCAGCCCCATACAGAATCAGAGAAATATAAGAATACACAGTCAAAACACGCACAGATTTTTTTTTTATTTTTCACATACACTCCATTCAACATGGCCCCCCTATACCGCCTAGCTGTGCTAAGGAGCATTGGGGAGTACCAGGAATTAATTGCCTGGCACAGAGTTTTTGAAACTAGGCAGGACTACCTCAGAAGGTTTCAGCAGCTCCTGCACGCCCAGTACATGCGGATCATAAGAGCCCTTGTCCGGCCACTCCGCAGTGCTAAGAATCGCAAGATTCGGGCGAAAATCCCCACCCTCCGCACACAAATCATAAAAGCACACTGGCAACTACACTGTCGACACGAGTTTATGTTCCAACAATGGGAAACACTCATCACGGAACACAGACGGATAGGGACTCAGGACACAAAAGTCGCTGAACAGGCCATATGCCTCAATAGGCAGTACACCCAAATTTGGGATGAATACTGTGAGCTCCAAGCCAACAAGGCCATTTTTGAGTTCATGGTAGGGCCATCAGCCCACCCGAGAGAGGACATAAGCGTGGATACGCTGACTCGACAATTTGCGAGGATGTCCCTCTCGCCACGTACTGCCACAGAATGGAAGGAGTTCGCCGTGGCCACAGTCAAGAAGACGGCCAGGTTAGGCTCCAACTTACTGCAGAATAAAACTAACACAAACACACGTCCTTCAGCTCCGGATCGGAAGGCAATTTTGCCAAACCGAGGGGCAGAGCCTAGAACAATCCCCTCGGAACAAAGGGACGAGAGGGAGTTGAAGCCAGGGCCATTAAACACACAGGATATGACAGGGAAACAAAGGGACATAACCACGTCATGGGCTGACGACATAGAGCCCGCCCTACAGTACATAAAGCCTACATACACGTACACAGATAGGCTAACACATTGGCAGGAGGCGGCCGTGGCCACAGACCGAAAAGCGGTCAGACTACACGCCACCACATTGCTAGGCCGGACACAAGCCATTAAGCGACCTTTACCGCCAGTTCAAAGGGCAAATTTGCCAGAACAAAGGCGAACACCGGTATTAGGCCCTCAGGATGCACGATATACGCACGAACATTTTGACCGGGCATTACCACACAGTACACGGGGATTAGGAAAGGTGTTCTCACCTACCCCACAAAACCACGCAGTCAGATATATCCACATTCCCGTAAAATCTACTAGGGCAGCGCCAAGCGCAATTAGGCCCTCGAATGCAGGTACATTTAAACCTATAGACACGCGCTACGGTGGAAGTAGGCCTAAGCTTACTTTGCTAGAAATTCCGCCGGAAGGTAGCAAAGGAACACCCCAGTGGATTCCAGAGGCCTATCATCTAATAACAGGGCAAAACCCTTCACCTTTCTGAGCACTGAAGCTCGAAAGAGGATAACGACTTCCACCAGGGCCACAGAAATAAACTAACATCGCTAACACCAACATTATAGGCCACATAAATTCTTTCACACGGGGGCGATAAGAAAATGGCCCAACAAGTACACAATAAACATAAAATTGCATATTTTTCGTTCTTATTTTATGTATATACGGTGCAATATAGCCAAATTAGAAGGAACAATTCTAAATCCTTCCAGTTTTTTTTTCGGAACCATGGCATTTTTCTCTCAGGCCATCAATGGTTATTGGGCGAAGTGATTAACGCCATAACGTAAAGTCTCTAATATGCTAAGCCAAGTGGAAGCCAAGCAGGCTTCAGGCCGAAAAAGAGATATTTTGAACACAACTTAAGCATAAAATCACAGCATAAAGCTTAAGTGAGTCTTTCTAGTAGAAATGACTAAACGTTCTATGTTAGGGTTCCACAGTTTGATAGATTCTCCTGTTACGGGCGAAAGCCGTAAGTGTGGCAGGAATTAAGAATCTCAAACTAACTTCAAAAATTTGGTGAGGTGTGCTTTAGCCAACTGAAAAGCCCAACTGCACACCGGGACAAGACACTGTCATTTTGGTGAGTTGCAATTACTTTGAAGGGCAGGTTTGACTCCCATAGTGCACTGGCTTTGCTCGTGACGTGGATACAAGTGTGTCAATTACGTCTTGCAATGACCTTCTTAATGTGTACTAGACAGTGTCGGTAGATTCCCCTGAGACGTAACCAGTTTACGGTAGTACTCACGTTACCAAAATGGTAAATACTACACTCAGGTCCCAAGCACATTTTTTTTTAACATTTTTTATAGTGTTCACGACATAATTTTTAGAGACTATCGCCACCTGCTATTATTTTCTTTCAAAGTGCTCTCTTAATCCAGAGCGGGGCATAGCTCATTTTTTTTTCTGTTATGACGCAGGCATTAGGCCTGATGAAAGAAGAACGTGTCCGAATTCCTCCTACCACGATGGGCAGGTCCCTTCAAAGTCTGCAGGAAGGTATCTGACCTAAATTATATAGTGAACGTGCGCCATGGGAGGAAACTCATAAAGGACACTATTCACGCCCGCCGGATGAAGGCATATCACACACGTAAAGATCACACACCTACACGTACAGGCGGGCACACTACTAAGAGAAAAGGAAACGGTCCCGCTGGCACACGTGGGAAGAAAGCCAAGAAATAGCCCACTGACCGCGCCGGGATACGATCCTAACACCCCACAGAACTGTCCCGGAGACACGCGGGCATAATGACATTTCGTACCATTGTAGGGACATAATCGAACCACGGCACAGTAACACACAAGCGGGGACACAAAAATAGTTAGTAGAAGGTTCTTTTCCATTACGAAGAGCCTGCCCGCAATTACAATGGACAGCTATCAGGTTCCCACATACGCGTGCCGGAAGCAAAAGCACGGACATACAGCGTTATCAAGACAAGTAACGAGCGTGCGCACGGGACATTGCAATCCGATACCGCCATGCTCAGCAATAACACAGGCCTCAGTGATAAACTGTACGCTTACAGACAACTGCTCTCAGAGCAGAGCGCACGGCATCATTCACGCCCGATTTACAGACCCTATATCTCCCAAAATTACACTACAAGGGGAAATCAAAAACATACAAACTCTACACAGGTATGCATGCTTTCATTTGCGCATTGCACATCCACGGGAACATGCCATATTATATGCTGCACGGAAATGATCACACCAAGTCTTTACAGACAACCGGATTCGAACCCATGACCACACACCACACGCGTACCAAAAACTAACTATCCAATGGTATTTTTGGTACACGGAACACAAGCAAAGACCACACTGGGAAAGCCCCAAGCCCTGTCACACAACGCAAACATAAAACACAGAGAATGACAGAAGGTCACGGGTCTGAGTTCCAGTAAAAATTTAGACACAAAGGGAAACAGCTATTCAGGCGTCCAATCATACTGAAGGTGGCCCATACAAATGCATGTACAGGGAATACTACATTTCCTCCCACCAAAAGCCAGACATAAAATTTCGGATTACACCAGACATAGGGAATACATTTCACAAACACAGGTAGGAAAATTTCGCAAGACACAAGTCTTAGGGAACAATGGCCACACGACGTCATTACCTAACTAGGGCGAATTGCTACATTAGACCGCTAGGAATCCAAAACAATGACCACACTTGCATTCGTGCAGGAAGGCACATACCAGCGGATGACAAACAGTAACTTCCCGGCCTGGTATTGCACATACTAACTGCTGACAGCAGACTAGTTACACTGCAATAATGCGGTGACGAGACACTATTGCGTTGCGCCAGTGACCATGAAATTACAAACACATAACAATTATAACACCATGCATTTTTTTCTCCACACTGCAGAAACATTTGGCAATGGACAAGACGTGACACAGCGGAACTTATCTTGGGCCCATAAGGGCACGTTCGCAAAGACGTTGAAAGGCCACGGGCGCTTCCCGCCCAGACACAATATACACAGTAGGACTTGGCCTGCAACAGACCAACCGTCCGCGTGGTGTAGCGGTACATAGTCACACACACGCACACGCACTCAACAGTTAGGAGCGAACACAGACAAGATCTCCCCCCTAATAACTTCTCTTATCGCTCGTAAGGCATAGGAGTCATTACAGATGACTAGCACATGACCAGTCGCATTACGACCTCTGGCCACATCTACACTGCAAATGGCCGACCAGGTTAGGTCATGCAGCTCTACTATCCCAAGGCGCGGATAGAAAGCCAACATGGACCAAGGGAGGACGACAGGAGAACAGGCTACCAGCGTACCACCTTACTCCATTCCCATAACCTTCTCACGCCCAACATAAACAACGCAACCACATCTACACGACCAAAAACAGCTACACTACATTACAAAATACACACAGGGGTTGATGGACTTCAGGCGTCTAAAGAGCAGGCAAGCTACGCCTTGCGTCCCGATGCTAACACCTGAGTATTAGGGGTGTGTCAGCAAACATTAAAGAAGCATAATGCGCCTCTCCAAATGAGAGAGGAGGCCATAGATATATACTAACCATTCTTTAGTACTTAAACACTCCCGCATGAAAGGGATATATTGGTATTATGCCCCATCCTACACCTATCCGTACTTGAAGGCAGAAACTTCATATCCAGACACATGCATGAGTATCCCATCCAATTACCAGGGATTTTAATATCAAACCTGCATGAATTTTCGTATTTTTGCAATCCCGGGAATTACCTCCCCACTCCACTCACTATAGAAGCATCCCAGTGCCACCACCGGTTCTAGGCCACCACTAACGTGGAACCCAAAGGTGCGCAAACCCTTCCTACCATACTTTAAGCCCACTCAACAAATAATTACCCCCAAATCCTAATAACAGGGTACCTGACCTTACAGACCCTACTAACACCTCCATTAAGGTAAAGAAAGCATTATTGCTGGAAAGCTGACATAGCGATGGTAGGCCAGCAGTAGCCTATGTACTTAGAAGATCTACAACCCCGCTACACTGGAAATATTTTACATTTTACACGGAAATTGAACCATTCACACAGGTTACGACACATTTTTTTTTTCCTCTCTTACAAAGGAATCTGATACGAACTGATGGTTGACAACGGTGTAAGCCGAAGGTCAGGAGGGACCACACTGGAGCAGAGCTGGGGAAGGCGATGTGGACCCTTACCCCAGTTGGCTCATCAAATCACTGACCTGACCAAATAGACGAACCACGTAAGGTCAAAGCATTCGGGACCTGACACGGGCAAACATCGAGATCTAGGGGTGCATATTAGCCCATCCCCCTTGTCGTAGAACGTTACACCCACTATGTGTCACGGTCATCGAAGCCGAGATCTGCAGGGTGACTTTCTGAGGATGGCGGGAGAAATAGCTCACTCAGCGCCGGCCTCGGGAACTATCCCTAGAGACGACCCCATTATGACTAGACTTCTAGTTAAGTTTAAATTTAAGTAGGCACGGCTTCCATAGCGGGAAGCAAAACTCCTGTGCGTTGGAGCATACTACGGCGGCCCATAGAGGCAAATTTATATATCAATGCGAAAATGCATACTACGGCGGCCCATAGAGGCAAATTTATATATCAATGCGAAAATGCATACTACGGCGGCCCATAGAGGCGAATATCACTGCGAAAGCAGATTGCGACGGCCGATTAAGGCGAAGACAATATTATGCCATTGGACCACACTGTCCAATGCCCACATAAATGGCGACGCAACGGGCAACCAGAGGGCATTAAGAAAGGGGCATTGCGCACCCCTCACAGGAGCCAAGTGGGCGGCTCAACTATGATAAATCGGAACAGCAAACGGGCATGAACAAGGAAGTTACAGCGGGCGAAACGGTTAGCTTAGTGGCACCGTAAGCGCCTGCGAATAGATTAGTCCTAGTAATAGACGTCGACACCTAGAGTTAAGGGGACGGAATCTAGCGACCCTAGAGACAACCGGTGTTTCTGGGGCTCGTGCGGGTGGTGATCTGGGGATTTAATTGCCCCAGGCGATCGTCCTAGGCCAAATTTAGTTGTAAGACGGTTGCATTTGACACGCAACCTAGTATTAAGCAAATTTATTCACCGCTGTTGCCAGGTATGGCGCAGCACATTTCGGCAATAGATTAAGGCAACCCTCTCGGCTTAGTAATAGTTTCTTTTTATTATTAGACCATAATTAAGTTAGATAGTATTAAGTAACGCCGGTCGGCACTCGGTGACTATAAATCCGTTACCGAGGTAAGCCCGACAATACTTAGGATAAACTAGGTTAAAATAGGCATAATCAAAGTGGAATATATCGGCACTCGGTGACTATAAATCCGTTACCGAGGTAAGCCCGACAATACTTAGGATAAACTAGGTTAAAATAGGCCTTGGGCCTAACTACATGGTTTTTGGCCCTTCATGATTGCTGTTTATTGGGCCTAACTACATGGTTAATGGCCCCTGATTATAGCAGTTTCTTGGGCCTAGCTAGATGATTATTAGACCCTGATGATTGCAGTTTTTTTTCAGTGAAAGAAGAGCTTCAACCAGTACTAATATGTTTTTTCTAAACCTCGCCATTTTTTTCACAGGCCTCGTCACCAGATACAGGAAACTGGTGACAGGAATTTCACTACCATATTGCAGTGGCATATTATTTACAGCATGCCATGATGTGTACTATTTTATTTGTATTTTTCAACGTGCACTAATCCCGACACACTCGCAAACACTCACCACATTTTTCTTTTTCAGCTACACACTCCAAAATAAATCTGTACAGCAGGACTGGTGCCTGTGGGGTACCAGGCTTACTGGCAGATCAACTAAAATTTAAACACATAAAGCGTCAAAATGCGACGCAGATTACGACAATGAGGGCGCAACCGATTTGTGGCAGTGACTCTCATTGTCAAGTGTGAAAGCATTCACCCACAGAGGATGCTTCACAGATTAGGTATTAAGCATACATGCAAGCGGTACGACCACTATACCGTACCAAGGAGTGGCCGTACAGAATCAGCCGTGAGACGGCAAGAGTACGTACAGACGGGTAGCGTGCACGCGAGGTACCTCACAACAACTATAATAATAAGGGATTAGCGCGATTAAGTAGACATAAGACCACTGTAATTACTAATTTTTAAGGATAAACTTTATACAATTTTTCCAATAGACATAAGGTCATTGTAATTTATAATTTTTTCAGGATACACTTTATACAATTATACACTATATATCTTTTTGTTTGTGTATCAAGATGCCAATGTACATAATATGTATGATTTGTTTTCTTTCATCTTTCCTTCTTCTAACTTCCCCATTTGTCAGGGTGTTCCGTTTTTTCCCAAACCAATAAACGTCTTTTGAATATTTCCCTTAAATGATACCCTGGAACACCCATTTTTCTATTTTCTTCCACCTTTCTTATTGCAGGGAGCACTTTTTCCCTAAGATAGGGCGGACGACGCCATCATCCGTTCGGCCCTGGGTTTTTCCTCCCTGCAAAACTATGTAACACATCACCATCGGAAACCATGTTTTTTTTTAAACTAGCAATATGCCAGCAATAACAAAGGCAATTTTTTTTTTACATGTCGAATTTATTTTAACGTTAAATTTTTCTCAAAATGTCATTTTTTCCCAATGTTAATCAAATCTTTCGCAATGTCAATTTTTTTTTGTTTGTTCTTTCACAATGTCAATGTATACATATATTTGTAAATCCCATAACCCTCCCCTCTGAACACGGGCTGACCTCACACCCACACTTCGATACGACGCCACCAGGAGATACGAGGGGGTTCCAAGGACCACTACGTCAACATCCCAACTTCCAGTTCCGTTCCCGTTCGCGAGGACGCGAACAAATGAAGGAAGACTCTTGTACAGTATCCCAGGGGTATGCACCCCTTGGAGACCATCCCCCCGGCATCTGGCTAAATCCCCTAAATGGCAACTCTTGGAAAGCCGGGGCAACATCCATTAATACCGTAAGGACAGCTTGCTACTCCATAAAGCAGCTCAAGCCTTACGTAATCATTACACTCAGCGACATAGTACTAACTGGGCCAATACATTGCTGACAGCAGGGCGTCAGAAGGTATAAGAAGACGTCCTAATGAGGTCAAACTCTCTCTCCATTGTCAGTGCTCCATCGAGACGGCCGAAGCTACGCTGGTGTCAACCGAGGTGAGTCAGTCAATCGTGTTCAGAATTCCTACTTTGTAACCTGTAACCCCACACTTGTAATACATTGTGAACCTAATTTCATTCCCTACAAGGGACTCACTATCAGAATCACAGACCAATAAAACACTTGGTCCACACTCTACACACGCTCTACTATTTATACGCCTTTTTACATCCCAACGCCCTTCCTTACTCCCGTCACGTAAAGACGTGACTGACAGTAGTCTATTAGCGCCAACTTAAGTACTTTTGTATTCCCCGAGCCGGCCCGGCTGCAAGCGAGCAGCGCGTGCCACTCAGCTGATACAAGCAGATTCAATTACGTAATAAGCAGTCAGCTAAGCGACCAGTACAGCGACCCTTTGCAGTGGGTCCCATCCCTTCAAACGCTACCACATTATTTATAGGAACGCCCCCTAGCTCCTAGCACACCACAACACTCTACACTGGTCAGCTAACCCTGACAAGGGAAGCTACCCTTTTAGGCACCACCTTATAAATTAATACAACAACTCTCCCTTTTAGATCCACCCCCAAATAAGGGATCTAAAACAATAGATTAAGGTATTAGGAAGTCATTTTTGAAGGCCTTTGTTTGGACCTTGGCACTCTATGGAAGTGAAACTTGGACTATTGGTGCAGCAGAAAAGAGGGGAATTGAAGCGTTTGAAATGTGGTGTTACAGGAGAATGATGAAGATCAGATGGGTAGATAGCGGTACAAACGAAGAGGTATTAAGACTAGTGGGAGAGGAGAGATGTTCCTGGCGACTGCTTAGGAAGAGAAGAGATAGGTTGGTAGGACACATACTAAGACACCCAGGAATAGCAAGCTTAGTTTTGGAAGGAAGGGTCGAGGACAAGAACAGGAGGGGTTGACCAAGGTTAGAATATGTTAAACAGATTGCCTCGGATGTAGGGTGTGGTAGCTATGTAGAGATGAAACGAATAGCTCAGGACAGGGAGGAACGGAGGGCGACATCAAACCAGTCAAAAGACTGAAGACTCAAACAACAGCAGGCAACAAAGATATCATGGCTGGCTATGTCACGGTGTTTTAATTCACGTAATCCACAATGTCCTTTAGCAATTTTTTTACCGGACTATGGTTGGTTGGTTCTTAAGTTTAGGGGCTGCGACAACGCGGTCATGTAGCCCTGTGTACTGGGGGGGGGGGGGGGGGGTGTAGAATCTGTCTGATAATTGTGTTAATTGTGATCACTGTATTAGTGTGTGTTGTTTTCAATTCAAGTAAGGACTGCGGACATTAATTTTTTTGAATTGGTTCCTACTCTTGCCACCAAACGCCACCGTCAGCGACTACTAGTTCAGAACCTGGTTACCAGACTCCACTGCAGTTGGCTCCCGGCGACGAACTTCGGAACTTAAGAGCGTTTGTCAATTGTTTAACCTAACCTAATTTAGCTTCACACAGGTGTAATTAGTGGAAGGTTCTTTAACATGCCATAAATCTATGACATGGGATCACCGGCTTTACTTCCCCTCTGAAGGAAGGCATACTGAGGGATTTTCAGCGCTCTTAAAAATCCAACAACTTCGGCCGTGTTTGAACCCGCGATCTTGGGGATAGAAGCTCAGCATGCTACCAACTACGCCACTAAACCGCCTATAATATGTTCTAATGTCACATTATGACCTTCAACAGCGATATACTGTATAACGAATATTGATAAAAAAGGAAAAAGTACGAAGTTGCAAGTTTGTGAGATTATATGATAGAGGAACTGTAAAACAATAATTGTCTAAGTGTAACCATGGTCATATATCAGTGGTGAAGGGTTACATGATCGTCTAGGACTTTTACTTCACTACGAGTTGGTACTATCTCGATGCCAATAGGCGTACTTACTTTCAATTATGGTAGGTAAGATGTTAGATTTTTCTTACTTACTTACTAACTAACCTACTAACTTACTTACAAAATTACTTTCTTACTTACTAACTTCCTTACTACCTTACTTACTTACTTACTTACTTACTTACTGACTGACTTACTTACTTACTTACTTACTTACTTACTTACTTACTGACTTACTGACTGACTGACTGACTGACTGACTTACTTACTTACTAACTTACTTACTTACTTACTTACTTACTTACTTACTTACTGACTGACTGACTGACTGACTGACTTACTTCCTTACTACCTTACTCACTCACTTACTTACTTACTTACTTACTTACTTACTTACTGACTGACTGACTTACTTACTTACTTACTTCCTTACTACCTTACTCACTCACTTACTTACTTACTTACTTACTTACTGACTGACTTACTTACTTACTTACTTACTTACTTACTGACTTACTGACTGACTGACTGACTGTCTTACTTACTTACTTACTTACTTACTTACTGACTTACTTACTTCCTGACTTACTTACTTACTAACTTACTTACTTACTTACTTACTTACTGACTTACTTACTTCCTGACTTACTTACTTACTAACTAACTTACTTAATTAATTACTTTCTTACTGACTTACTTACTTCCTGACTTACTTACTTACTTACTTACTTACCTACTTACTTACTTACTGACTTACTTACTTCCTGACTTACTTACTTACTAACTTACTTACTTACTAACTTACTTACTTACTTACTTACTTACTGACTTACTTACTTACTTACTTACTTACTTCCTGACTTACTTACTTCCTTACTTACTGACTTAATTAATTACTTTCTTACTGACTTACTTACTTACTTACTTACTTACTTCCTGACTTACTTACTTCCTTACTTACTGACTTAATTAATTACTTTCTTACTAACTTACTAACTAACTTACTTACTTACTTACTATCTTACTTACTTACTTACTTACCAATTTACTTACTAACTTACTTACTTACTGACTTACTTACTTACTTACTGACTTAATTAATTACTTACTTACTTACTTACTTACTTACTTACTTACTCACTTACTTTCCTACTTACTTACTTACTAACTCATTCACATACTTACTTACTTACTTACTTACTAACTTGCTTACTTACTTACTTACTAACTTGCTTACTTACTTACTTACTTATTTACTGACTTGCTTACTTACTTACTTACTGACTTACTTACTTACTTACTTACTTACTTACTGACTTACTTACTTACTTAATTACTTACTTATTGACTTGCTTGCTTACTTACTTACTTACTGACTTACTTACTTACTTACTTTCTTACTTACTTACTGACTGACTTGCTTACTGACTGACTTACTTACTGACTTACTTGCTTACTTACTTACTTACTTACTTACTGACTTACTGACTTACTTACTTACTTTGTTACTTACTTACTTTGTTACTTACTGACTTACTTACTTACTTTGTTACTTACTTACTGACTTGCTTACTGACTTACTTACTTACTTACTGACTGACTTACGTACTTACTTACTTACTTACTTACTTACTGACTTACTTACTTACTTTGTTACTTACTTACTTACTGACTTGCTTACTTACTTACTGACTTGCTTACTGACTTACTTACTTACTGACTGACTTACTTACTTACTTACTTACTTACTTACTTACTTACTTACTTTGTTACTTACTTACTTACTTACTGACTGACTTACTTACTTACTTACTGACTTACTTACTTTGTTACTTACTTACTTACTTACTTACTTACTTACTGCCTTGCTTACTTACTTACTTACTTACTTTGTTACTTACTTACTTACTGACTTGCTTACTGACTTACTTACTTACTGTCTTACTTACTGACTTACTTGCTTACTTACTTACTTACTGTCTTACTTACTGACTTACTTGCTTACTTACTTACTTACTGTCTTACTTACTGACTTACTTACTTACTTACTGACTGACTTACGTACTTACTTACTTACTTACTTACTTACTGACTTACTTACTTACTTTGTTACTTACTTACTTACTGACTTGCTTACTGACTTACTTACTTACTTACTGACTGACTTACGTACTTACTTACTTACTTACTGACTTACTTACTTTGTTACTTACTTACTTACTTACTGACTTACTTACTGACTTACTTACTTACTTTGTTACTTACTTACTGACTTGCCTACTGACTTACTTACTTACTGACTGACTTACGTACTTACTTACTTACTTACTTACTTACTTTGTTACTTACTTACTGACTTACTGACTGACTTACTTACTTACTGACTTACTTACTTTGTTACTTACTTACTTACTTACTTACTGCCTTGCTTACTTACTTACTTACTTACTTACTTACTTACTTTGTTACTTACTTACTGACTTACTTACTTACTTACTGACTTACTTACTTTGTTACTTACTTACTTACTGCCTTGCTTACTTACTTACTTACTGACTTACTTTGTTACTTACTTACTGACTTGCTTACTTGCTTATTGACTTGCTTACTGACTTACTTACTTACTTACTGACTTACTGACTTACTTACTTACTTACTTTGTTACTTACTTACTTTGTTACTTACTTTCTTACTGACTTGCTTACTTGCTTACTTACTTACTTACTGACTTACTGACTTACTTACTTACTTTGTTACTTACTTACTTACTTACTCACTTACTTACTTACTTACTGACTGACTTACTTACTTACTTACTTACTTACTTACTTACTTTGTTACTTACTTACTTACTGACTTACTTACTTACTCACTCACTTACTTTCTTACTTACTTACATACTTACTTACTTACTTACTCACTCACTTACTTACTTACTCTTACTCTCACTGGCTCCACAAACCGCAGTCGGTTCTTGGTCTCGTCAAGAAGCCTCCTCCACCTCGTTCTGTCCTTGACATCTTCCTCTCGCGCTCCTAGTAGCTGGATGTCCTAGGCTGCCTGGCCTCTCCGTCTCATTTTTGGTCTGCCTATAGGTCTTCGTCCGTCTGTCTTTTTCTCACACACTTCTCGCTATCTAGTTCCCTCATCCCTTCCATACTGTACACGTGACCAGCCCATCTCAGCCCTCTTGTCTTAGCTTCCTCAACAACATCGGGTTCTTTATACAACTCCTTTAGTTCCATATTCTTTCTCCTTCGCCATTCACCTGCTTTACAAATTGATCCGAAAATATTTCTGAGGATTTTATTGTCAAAATCCTTTATCTTTCTCTCTGTGCATTTGCTTCTTTCTGCACCATATAGTAACACTGGCCTAATTATAGTTTTATATATTCGTATTGTGGTTCGTCTTGAAAACAATTTTTATGTAAGTAGTTTGTTAACTGAATATGATGCTCTGGATGCAGCTTTATTCCTCGCTTCTATCTCCTGTTCTTCTTCGTTTCTATTGTTTATTTGTGTCTCCAGGTATTTGAACTCGTCTACTTCTTCAAACATATGATTATCAATAGGGCTCGGATTCGAGCATATTTGCATATTTTTTTCCTGAATAGTACACATTGAAAGAAGCTTTTTGGTGGTATTTTTACCTTTCTGGGACCAACAGAATTGAAATTTATCGAGCATATAAATGCATAAAACCGCGGTTTTCAGAATAGAAGCATATAAATGCATATTCTTGTGGTTTTCGTCTAAATAGTTTGTTTTTCTTCGAATTTCCATCCCCAATTCGGACCCTGACCATCCTTAAGGTTCGAAAACAACAATAATTATTGAAAAGCCTATCTGGTACGAATAATAGAACCGCAGGTTTTTAACCTTTAGTGAGGTCGTTCTGGTCATTGAAACTTTTATTGGCTGTTTTAAGTAAATCGATCAAAACTGAAAACATAGCAAAAAATCTTGTTGTACAGACCAATGCAGATCTACTTCATTGACTCACCTAATTCTGATCATTTTGTAAATGAACTTTTAAACTGTAACTTTTATAAGAAAACGTATATTATATACCTGAAATACTTGAATGCGAGTATATTGAAATGAATCATACACACAATAAGAAAATAAAGCTCGTATATAAAGGTATGTTATTGCTTTCTTCGTTTCACTTTCCTTTCTATAGTTTTTAACGGTGTTTTTCGAGCATATTCTGCATATTTAAGCGCATATAATGTTTTTTCGAGCATATCTATCGAGCATATAATGGGTTTTTCGAGATATCTATCGAGCATAAAACACATGGTATTCGAGCATGTCTGGGGATTTTATCGAGCATATCGATCCGAGCCCTAGATACCAATTTCTAATGTTCCATGTCCTCTTGTCTTGTAATTGAAGAGCCCGGTGCAAGAACCAGACAGGTCCAAATTATAAAAATTTTCAGGAGACACAAAAAACTGAATAAAAAATCAAATTTCGAACATTTAAATTTTTTCCATGTACAATTGCTAGAAGGAATAGTAACACACATACGTAAGTGAAAATGATATGGTTTTTGTTGTTAGAATCATCTCAATTTATATATGAAATATATAAAATTGCTGGAGCTGTCTTGTTTCTTGGCCCGGTAAAGTATGCTTAAAACGGAGGATGCAATAACCATTAATAGTTACCTGAGTTATCAATGTACCATACTTTATTATATAGCAGACTTGCTATGAAACTCAATATTTTTACATAGAGACAAGATTTACACACACCAAGGAAACTTAATCCACTGTAAGTTCATCATCATTCAGTAGCAACATCATTATCGATTGCATCTTCATTTTCAGTTGAAACTATCTGGTTGTAGAACCACAAACAGTCCGGTGGAACATACTTTGAAGCAATGTCTTTAATATCCTTTACCTTATTTGGATTGAGTTTTAAGACTCTGCGATGTAAAAGACATGATGCGTCTGGTAAGGAAAGAGTAGCTCCTGCTTTTTCCAAAACAAAGAAATCTCTTACTATAGCACTCGCATTGACACTACACACCAGTCCGTCGCTGTTGTATTCAACATATCTGTATTTTGATACTGCCAACGTTGAACCTTCACGAGCACTAACCTTTGTTTTGAATAAGGTTTTGAAGTGACTTGTATAGTCCAAAAATGTATTTTGTGTAACATCATGAACAATGAACTTGCGACTCACATTCTGTACTAGCACACGATACTCTTGTGGCAAATATAGTCTTTCTCGCTTTCGTTTTTCTTTCTCGATGACACCAAAGGTCCGGTCGCAGGGAAGGAAGCTGTGCCCAGGCTCTGGATACCGATGTATTATTTTCTCAAACCGTCCAAGTCCTTTCACAAGTGTATACAGAAAATGAAAAAGACCAATGTTCTTATTCTGTGCCGAACAGTTGTCCGAGAAAAGATACAAGATTGTGATGTCTTGACTTATCTCGGTTTGTATGAAATGATTAAGCATGCTAATCACTTCATTTTGACCCTTCCTACCAACAGATTCATCGTACATAAAACAGAATGATTTTCCGGTCTTTCCAGAATGTATACAAAAGTTGTATACCCACAACTGCCTTTTATAAAATATGTCCCCACTCGGTACTAATGGTAATGGCAGATTTTGTTCAAAATCAAAAGACAACACCTCAATGTTTCCACTTTCCTTAGCCTCCTTTGTCGTTTTTTGGATATCTTTGTAAAATTCCTCACTTTTCCGCTTGTGCAGCTCTAGTTCAATCTTGAGTTTGTTGACAGTAACAGGATCCTGTTCTCCTTTCATCTGATTGTCCAAACGGTCACATGTCTGGCATGTGTCACTTCTTGGAACTCCAAAGGATAGGTTGTGGTAGTCAGAAAAATGACGGCAATAAAAATCATATGACACTAATGGACGACACGTGTTACCTTTATGCATGTTTTCGTAGACAGTCGGTTCGTACTTTTCCAAATATAACCTATGCATTTTTGACAAATTTAATTCGGGTGAGAGATACTGTTTCTTTTCATTTCTTTCGCGGCTATAATGTGAGCTTTGTTTGGGGAAGCTATTAATATGGTCATCAATATTTTGTAGAATTTCGCCAGGTAGTTTGTTCGGCCTATTGTTGTGCTTTCCACGTTTGTCCACAGGAAATGGGCTTGCAGTTTGTAGGTTTCTGATTATTCGTTCAATCCTCGCTTTACCCACACCATGCAACGAACAGAAAGCCTTCTTGCAGACATGCATTTCAAATTCACCTTGCTTTATTCTATATTTGCATGAGAAAGCTCGATTTTGTCCAATGCCGGTTTTAGGCCTACGTCTTTGTATAGGAACAATACTTATTAATCCACCTAAATATATATCCTGTTTGTTTTTGTCCGCCGCTAAATTGAAGTGCTCTATTGTGTTAGTTTTAACATAGTCTGGCACTTTGGTAAAACATTTTGCTTTGCATTCACAGTCTGGCCCCGTGATACGTGCCTTTATAACAACATTAGATGGACTTACGTGTTGACAACCACTTGACCTCTGTTTTTTTAATACATTCCGCTTCCATGTTTCTTCTCTTCTGTGGCGTTTCTTTCCTTTAGCAGCAGGCGTGGTGGTGCTGTCTGCGATAACATTCGACGTACTCGGAACTGGATGGATGGAATCATGATCTTCATGATAAATACTGTCTGTGAGCTGTTCTTCACTGTCCATATTGAAGCTATTACATCAAAACACTGATTGAATTAACACAAAACTAATCTAACACAACAGAATAGTATAAGAACCACGTGTTCACCTTGTGCTGTCTCGATAGCAACTACCATGCGCAGCCAAGTAGCCGAACATTGAACTACAGTCGCTGCAAGAACCAGACAACTCCAGGAGCTGTATGGGATCTTGCCCCGGCAGAAACAGTCAAAACAAACCAGACAGTTCCTTTTCCATTGTAACTACGCACCAACTCAGTTGAGTTATCTGGTTCTTGGACCAGCAGATAGAGCATTTTTTTTATGATACCTTACAGCAAAAAAACGATTTTGACCAAAAAGTGGAGCTGTCTGGTTCTTGCACCGGGCTCTTCAATTTCTCTCTACCTTCATGAAGTTTTTTTATCATTCACTTGAAAGCCTCCGTGGCTTATGCGGCAGCACGCCGGCCTTTCAACACTGGGTCCGTGGTTCAAATCCTGGTCACTAAATGTGAGATTTGTGCTGGACAAAACGGAGACAGACAGGTTTGTCTCCAGGTACTCCGGCTTTCCCTGTCAAAATTTCATTCCAAAAACACTCTCCACTATCATTTCATTTTGTCTGTCATTCATTTAATCATTGCCCCAGGGGAGTGCGACAGGCTTCGGCAGCCGACACAGTTCATATCCTCGCCGCTAGATGGGGGCTTCATTCATTCCATTCCCTGACCAGGTCGGTCGACTGGAAGCAGGCTATCGATTTTTATTTTCATCATTCACTTCTAGTCCAACTTCCTCTGCTTTTTTAAAAAAAAAATTGGCAGTCCTTTTAAGTCTTCCGAATTTTGAGCAATTATTGCTACATCATCTGAACTAAAATACATAGGCTTGGATAATGAACACTAAATTATTGCCATGGTAACCACCGGAAATCCGTGTCAGTTTTTTGTCCACGCTAATAAAACAGAATGATAGACCCCTAGCCTATAATATAACCACGTTAATAGCACAGGTTATCAGTCACACCCCAGTTCACTTCGCGGATGATTACCTTGTCCTAGCCTCTAAATGAAACATTATTCGCTCCACATCGCCGGTGAATTGCACGAACCTGCAAGGCAAATGTGCTGTACGAGTAGAACTGTATATTGTAGCAGTAATATGCAAAACTAGGCACAACAACGTTAAGTTGGTTGCCATGTCCAGTAAAGGAGCAAATCCATCCGTTACAGTAGACTCGCTTTCTAACTTGTGGATAGCGGAACCTTGCTGCTCCGTTTTATTTGATACATTGTCAGGCGGCTTCGGTGGCGTATTTGGTAGCATGCTGAGCTTCTATGCCCAAGATCGCCGGTTCAAACCCGGCTGGAGTCATCGGATTTTTAAGAGCGTTAAAAATCCATCGGTATGCCTTCCTTCGGAGGGGAAGTGAAGCCCGCGGTCCCATGTCATAGATTTATGGCATGTTAAAGAACCGTCCACTAATTACAACTGTGTGAAGCTAAATTATAGGCTAATATTTGACCAACGCTGTTAGGTTCCAACGCTCGACGCCAGGAGCCGACTGCGGGGCTGGTAACCATGTTCAGAACTAGTAGTCTTTGACGGTGGCGTCTGGCAGCAAAAGTAGGAACTACTTGAAAAATCAATGTCTTCAGTCCTTACTTGAATTTAAAAAACAGGTAACACAGACTAATACTGCCATTACAATTGACACCGGATATCAGACAGATTCTACACACACCCAAAGTACACGGGACTACATGACCGCGCTATCGCATCCCCTAAACTAAGGGCCAACCAACCAACCTTACATTGTCAGCTTTGCGAATAGGTACTCAAAGCTCGTCTTCTCAATAATGTGTTCTCTGACTTAATTCAGGAATAACACTACTATATGGTGCGGACGGGATGATGGGATTCATTTTTAGGCTCAATAAGCGTGTCTTCTTTTATCCAATCAATCTAAGATTCTTTCGACTATTCAATGCTGATATTTATTTCCCAAAGGGTTTCCCGTTTCACTTACCATTTCTTAATTATTTACCTTTAAAAGTTTATTTTTCAAAATACTTCCTAGCATGTAGTATATATTTCAAAATACTTCCTAGCCTGTTGTTTATTTTTCAAAATACTTCCTAGCATGTTGATTATTTTTCAAAATACTCTCTAGCATGTTGTTTATTTTTCAAAATATTCCCTAGCATGTTGTTTGTTTTTCAAAATACTCCCTAGCCTGTTGTTCATATTTCATAATACCTCCTAGACTGTTTTTATTTTTGAAAATAATTCCTAGCATGTTGTTTATTTTTCAAAATACTCCATAGCCTGTGGTTTATTTTTCAAAATACTTCCTAGCCTGTTAAATATTTTTCGAAATACTCCCTAGCCTTTTATTTATTTTTCAAAATGCTCCCTAGCATGTTGTTAATTTTTCAAAATACTCCCAGGCCTGTTGATTATTTATCCAAAAAAACTTCCTAGCCTGTTGTTTATTTTTCAAAATATTCCCTAGCATGTTGATTATTTTCCAAAATACTTCCTAGCCTGTTGATTATTTTTCAAAATATTCCCTAGCATGTTGATTATTTTTCAAAATACTTCCTAGCCTGTTGTTTATTTTTCAAAATATTCCCTAGCATGTTGATTATTTTTCAATATTCATCATAGCATGTTGTTTATATTTAAGAATATTTCCTAGCCTGTTGTTTATTTTTCAGAATACTTCCCATTTTCGAATTCGTTTTTCGAATCATTTTACATTCATTATTTATTTTCAGGACCATTTTGTGCATTCTATTTTCATTGGTTAGAAGGAATTAATTAATTAATTTATTTATTTACTAGCAACCCATCCCAGCTTTGCCCGGTACCTTTAACGATTTACCCAGCGTAAGCATAAATGGCGTATTTTTTCGATTTCGATGAACTTCAACCCACATCCATTTTCATTCTCGGCATGATGGGTTAAAATCACTGACTGGACTATTAATTATATTATCATAGAGATAGCATGTCCAATGAAATTAAGAATCGGGAGATGCATGAAACACAAATCCCTCTTCCGTCCAATCTAAACTTGACTGTGCATTCTGCGGAACGAAGGCTGAAACTGGGGTGATAGGCTCGCTCGCTAGCTCGTAGTAATTGAACGGAGATTGTTGGAAGAAATGAAAACGCAAAGGCACTTATAGTGGGCGTATTGAAGATAGACATATGCTGTCGCGGACTTTTTTGTAGAACTTTTCATGCTGAATAATTCTTACACTCATAGTATATAGATATTTTTAACGGCTTACCCAGTGTAAGCTTAAAAGATTCACTGAAATCGTTACTGCTCGGCTACCTTTGGTCATAAATAAATTATTTTCTGTAGAAACGTTTATCGAAAAATCCTTTACAGATTGGTGAAAACCGCATCAAAATTCACCCAGTGGTT
This sequence comes from Meconema thalassinum, assembly GCA_946902985.2. Classification (NCBI taxonomy): domain Eukaryota; kingdom Metazoa; phylum Arthropoda; class Insecta; order Orthoptera; family Tettigoniidae; genus Meconema; species Meconema thalassinum. The sequence goes on along the minus strand of OX336397.1, from coordinate 101,459,971 downwards.
CTCGAGATTACCCGTAACATCCAAGAATCGGTGACTTTGTTTATACTAAGTAGAGATTTATTTATTTATTTATTTATTTATTTATTTATTTATTTATTTATTTATTTATTTATTTATTTATTTATTTATTTATTTATTTATTTATTTATTTATTTATTTATAATTTACTACGAAATTATCTCAACGTTTGTCATCACATTTTATTCTTATGAACGATTATTTCTCACACATCCGACTGTTTAGCGTTTGATTAAGAAGTACGGGATACAGTTTCATGAAATTACAGCGTATGTTATGGATATTATCTTCGTTCAGAATTCCACAAACGTATTTCCTCTTATGGCGAAAGAGATGAAGGGTTTTATTTTTCGACTAACCAGACGTGTGAATTTCGTGTGATAGCGTTAATCTATAATCCATTCCAACAAGCTCCCTCTCCGTATATGTGGACACAGTGGGCCCGATTCGCTCGAAGACAGGAAATTACATTTTCGATTCACACATAAAAAAGGAGAAGTATCGCATAAGATAAACATTCAATATTAGCTTCATATGTATGAATGTTGATTCTCAGTCTGCGTTCATTCGTGGCCCAATATTCAAAGAGCAAATACAGCCTATCATAACATTAGGCTACCGTGAAATAGAGTAAAGCTCAGGGATTTTGCGTGGTCACCAATGAAACTGAAACTCATTTCTAATCATCTCCACGCACGTTTGCGGCTGCTGTTTGACAGATTGGTTGACCCAACTCCACAATTGTTAGTCCAGTTATTCTTCATGAAAGAGATTATCGAAGCTCTACTCTCAGATCGTTATGTGAAACTCAGAACTGGGATAGTTGAGATAAAGAATGGGCACACGCTTGATAATAATTAAGCCCGGGATTTTAGGCGTTCAGTAAAAGGGAATTAATCCTGTTATTTTCTGGGAACAGCACTTTTTAATTTTTAAGCAAGCTATTTCGGCCTTCTGAAGTGTATTTTCATAAAACACTATATATATAATGAACACGAAACCGGGTGAGTTAGCCGTGGTGGTTACGGCGTGGCTGCAGGCAGTCGCTCACATCCGGGAAGCGAGGAGGTTCGAGTTCCCCCGCCGGCAACCTTGAAGATGGTCTTCTGTGGATTCCCAACTTCCTTCCAGGCAAATGCCGGGGTTGGTCCCTAACTCTAGGCCACAGCCGCTACCTTCCAATTCCTCGTCCTTACATTAACACTTTTCTCCCCAGACAACACTCCACACGCGATGGTACTTGTAGCTCACCCCATGGGTGTCCGCGTAGAAGCAGCTACCAACTCTGGCGAGCCGAACACGTCCTCGGACACTCCCGGCACTAAAGGCCATACGCTAAAAATAATATTATTATTATTATTATTATTTAGCGTATGACATCATAAAAATGCAAAGAAACACAATCACAAATTAAATATACACTATGTACAGTAGGTTACCGTCTTAACTTCAAGCTCTCAATATAGTCTATGCAAGGCGGATTCAGATTTTGGAAGTCTTTTGAATTGCCCTGATATGCACTCAGGGGGCACTGTTCCACAATGTGATGGACTGTTTGTTTTGGGGCACCACAGCTACATTCCGGGGAGGAAAGTTTGCCCCATTTGTGGAGGGAGTCAGCGCACTTGCCATGGCCTGTCCTGATGCGATTGAGAGTTGTCCAGGTACTGCGGGGTAGATGAAATCCTGTTGGTGTTCTTGTGATGCAGGGAAAGTTCCGATACTCAGGTGGAGCTGTGGATGTCCATTCTTGCAACCAGTCCTGCTGTAGGTTTAAATTATCAACCAGGTTTCTGGCGGTCCTAACTGGTGGATTTCTGGAACGGAGCCTGCTGATCATGGCGTTGGGGATGTCTCCATGGATTGACAGATTGGCATTTCTAGACAACTTCTGGTACTCTTGCAACAGGGCATTCTTTCTCCGTAAGTGTGGTGGAGGAATATGGCTAAGAACTGGCAGCCAAGAAGTGGGGGTAGATTTTATAATAATAATAATAATAATGAACACGAACTCGTATATTAACAGCCTATAATATAAGTATGTTTGAAAATTCCTCTTACAAACATCTAGGACTGCCAGTTTTAACTCTTCAGTGGGTCAACATGAATTTGCCCAATGACTGGGCGCGGTAAGAATGTATATACGACGGGTGATCAGAAACTAAGGTTACAAGAAATTAGTAGTGTGGGGTTATACGAATACATACGGTTGGTAACTGTGCGGAGTTTCATCAACCCGCCGCCTACAGCGCTAGATGTAGGTAAACAACTAATGACGACTCTTTTGGGAAACTGGTCTCACGAAGAGACCCGCTCAGTTATTCGATTTTTTGTGGGCGAAACATGTAACCGTGGTCAGCACTTCTCACCGAGGGCGTCATCTTCCTTCATGATAACGCGCGGCCTCATACAGCCCAGAAGACCACTACTCTGTTGTTGAAGCGGTTTCGCTGGGACATCATTGACCACCCTCCCTACAACCCGGACCTCGCTCCAAGCGACTTTCATCTGTTTCCTCACTTGAAGAAGCACCCAGGAGGTCAACAATTCGCTTCAGACGAGGAGGTGAAACACTTCGCGACATCGTGGCTGAACACGCAAGGACAGCATTTTTACTATGAGGGAATACTCAAACTCTTCTCACAAAGCGACAAATGCCTAAACAGATGTGGAAAGTATGTCGAACTAGTATATTATGCAACGAGCATATAATGACAATAATTAACACACGAATATGTTTATAATTTCCTTACGAGTGCCTTAATTACCATTATAGAGGAGTTGCATACGATTGTTTATGTTCGACGATAATTATAACTTTATTATAATGTGTTCTAAAATAAATATTCATAAATATCTGTCGAGAATCTGTCGGTTGAATTCTTCTGCTTGGGAATCGGGTGGGCTCAGCATTTGATCCCTACCCAATAACGAATCCCAAAGCTTTGAAACATTGTGTATCCTGAAGTAGCACCAACAGATAGCGCACTAGGTTGGATCATTTTTTTATTTTTATTTTGGTGAAATAACACAAAATAGGCTGTTACAAAGGCTTTAAAATTAAAATATATCATATTATTAACTAGTTATTCTTCAAATTCGATGCGTATAGAATGTCAACGGAAGGCAAATCAATTGAGTCCCAAATAGAACAGTTATGACATCTTGCGGAAAAGTTTCCTTTACTGAACAGAGACCTGGGTTATTATTTCCGTGGAACTAATGTCTCACGACTGCTACCTCCATGACGTTCTGGTGTGTTTATGTCAACAACAGCATTCACTAAAATTTCCGGCGAAATCTTACGAATGTGTAGAAATTGGAGTTGTGGATATTAAGGTACAGTGCTATTTCTTTTGCAATATTGCCAGTTTGTTTATGCATTGTAACTACAATGGTTGATCCAATATAGGATACATTGTCAACTTTCAAATCATGCAATGCATGTCCGACATGTTGGATTTTGAGTGCATGTGAATGAATGAATATTGAGCTGTGATTGGTTGGAGAAACTGTGTTATAATGAAAAGTAGTACTTTAATGACCCCCATTATGATACAGTTTTCTGACATACTATAATATTTATATATCGACATCGTCGAACATAAATTAACCTAATGTACGTACTATCAGTTGGCAGTATGAAATATAAAGTACACGTTTCACTGGAAGCTTTGTAACCTTACTTTCTGATCACCCCTCATATACTAAAAAAAACACCGCTGAAAGAAACTGCAAGTATAAGTTATGATCACAATTATAATGAGGCATCGAATTTGTTTTTCAGTCGGTCGAAATGATTGTACGCAATTGTAATGGGCGTTCCAATCCTGAATAAAATAATTACATTTAGATTAATGAATACACTTGGTTAGAGCCTCCGTGGCTTAGGCGGCAGCACGCCGGCCTCTCACCGCTGGGTCCGTGGTTCAAATCCCAACACTCCATGTGAGATCTGTGCTGGACAAAACGGAGGCAGACAGGTTTTTCTCCGGGTACTCCGGTTTTCCCTGTCACAATTTCATTCCAGCAACACTCTCCACTATCATTTCATTTCATCTGTCATTCATTTAATCATTGCCACAGAGGAGTGCGTCAGGCCTCGGCAGCCGGCACATTTCATATCCTCGCCGCTAGATGGGGGCTTCATTCATTCCATTCCTGACCCGGTCGGAGACTGGAAGCAGGCTGTGGATTATCATTTCAATACACTTGGTTGTTCAGTTATAATCGTCAACCGATCATAATCAGATTCTGTATACTTAGGCTGATTGGTTGGTTCGTTAGTTTAGGGGCTGCGACAACCCAGTCATGTAGCCCCGTGTACTTTGGGTGTGTGTAGAATCTGTCTGATAACCGGTGTTAATTGTGATGGCAGTATTAGTGTGTGTTATCTGTTTTCAATTCAAGTAAGGACTGCAGACATTGAATTTTTAAGTAGTTCCCACTTTTGCCGCCAAACGCCACCGTCAACGACTACTAGTTCAGAACTAGGTTACCAGATGCCACCAACCAGCCAACCAATCTATAATCTAGTTTCACACAGGCGTAATTAGTGGAAAGTTCTTTATCATGCCATAAATCTATGACATGGGACCGCCGGGTTTTGTTCCTCTCCGAAGGAAGGCGTACTGAGGGATTTTTAACACTCTTATAAAATCCGACGACTTCGACCGGGTTTTGAACCCGCGATCTTGGGCAGAGAAGCTCAGAAAATGAAAATCCACAGCCTGCTTCCAGTCTCCGACCGGGTCAGGAATGGAATGAATGAAGCCCCCATCTAGCGGCGAGGATATGAACTGTACCGGCTGCCGAGGCCTGACGCACTCCCCTGGGGCAATGATTAAATGAATGACAGATGAAATGAAATGATAGTGGAGAGTGTTGCTGGAATGAAATTTTGACAGGGAAAACCGGAGTACCCGGAGAAAAACCTGTCTGCCTCCGTTCTGTCGAGCACAGATCTCACATGGAGTGACCGGGATTTGAACCACGGGCCCAGCGGTGAGAGGCCGGTGTGCCAGAGAAGCTCAGCATGCTACCAAATACGCCACCGAAGCCGCTCAAACTTACGCTATTAGACTAAATCTATATCTACAAGTGTGGGTATTTTGGGGTTAGTTTCAGTTCTAAGCAATTTTTGTTGAACCAAATTGCCTTTTATAAATTCAAGAGTTTAAGTCTGAGTGGTTTGAATCTTTTGGCTTCACGATTTGCCTGACTAGCAGTGAATATTATCGTGTTGGGAGCCCTTTTTCAGTGTTGCATTAGACAAGTTTTAAAATAGTGTTACTCTTCATTTTGTTGGAACGATTCGGGCGCCAACACTCATTTGTTAAAACGACTCGCGGGTCACCTATTGTAAAATGGATGTACTAATTCAGAAACATTCGTGGGCGCGCGGACAATAACTCTCCAAAATTGAAAGAACTCGCGGACCACCTGTTTTATAATAGATTTACTAATTCAGAAACCTTCGCGGGCGTGCACACAACTACTCAACCAAAGTTCATTTGTTGAAATGATTCGGACACCAACACCAATTTGTTGTAATGACTCGTGCGCCACCTATTGTAAAATAGATTTACTAATTCAGAAACCTTCTCGGGCGTGTGCACAACAACTCACCAAAGTTGAAACAACTCGAGGGCCACCTATTGTAAAATAGATTTACAAATTCAGAAACCTTTTCGGACGTGTGAACAACAACTCACCTAAGTTGTAACAACTCAAGGGTCACCTATTGTAAAATAGATTTACAAATTCAGAAACCTTCGCGGGCGTGCGCACAACCTACCTAAGTTTCAACGCAATGGGATGAATGTCATAGGAACGCATACGGGACTAACAAAACAAGCATAGAGACTTTCAGAAGTTTCTTAGAAGTAAAAATTACCCTATTGTAAACATCAGACCATATGAACTTATTTGGGGATATATCTGAGTTAGCACTCAAAACAATAATGGTATCTTTTGTCTCATTGTGAGATTTGTACAGGCATTGGGGAAACAGCAAGTTAAAATGTGATTTACAGGTAGCACTGTCGAATAACTCTTTCGTAAAGGCGTCAACCAGAATGTCAATGTTCCGCTATCATCGGAGATAGGGAATTAAAACATATGGCACCGTCGGGGAATGAACGCAGCACATTCGCCTGTAATATCAGACAGTTAGTACAGCCTGCATCGTTTTGATAAATAAATGAACATTGGTTGCACGTCTCTAAGCAAATAACTCCTCATCATCTTTGTTTGCCTCCAAAACCCGGCCATTACTATATTCCAGATTTCTGTGTAATGACAAATTATTTCCTTTAACATTTTTTATGCCAAGCATTTAATGGGTGGTTGTGCTAAAATTGCCAAGCCAAGTTTAGTGAAATTACAAGGGTTTGGTTTCTTGTTACCGCGAGATTGAGAAAACGCCTTAACCGATTGGCTTCGTAAGGTATTCTAACGAAAGCTCTTTGCATGCAGATTTGCAGAGTGTCTTTAAAAGAAAAAAAAATATTAGGGTATATTTTTAAATTATTAAAGAAATATGTAATATTTATCGCTCCCACTCATGTGCACAAAGGCCTTTTTCAACAAGGGAAATGGCGCTTCCCGCTTCCGTCTAACTGAGATCTTTGTTTATGAGAATCGAAAAGGGTCTCCAATATTGTTTATGGTGTTTACACAATATACATTGAAATGGAATTATAAAATAAGAGAAGTATTGAAATACTTAAACTGGCAGTTGAGTGTATATGCTGGTTAGGCAGCTTAACCCTTTCCTTCTCAAAGCGCCTGAAAGCGCCCGTGTGTGTTCTGGCATTCTTCTGCCACCTCTCGTTTTGGTGTGGAATTAAAACTAATTGTGAACTATAGGTAATGTGTCAGGCAGGCATTAGAAGGCATAGTGTTGCCAAACCTAATCGAGAACAAGCTAAGGGTTTAACCCGCCATCGGTAGCGTTGTCCTCACTTACGCGAGAGGTAGCGTGTATAGGCGCTCCCTAACATCAGTTTCGTGCATGATTTAGTGCTTATACGGGCTCTTCTTGGCATTTAGAATAAATTATACTAATCATTGGTTATTTATTAATATATCTAGGTAAGTATATACTTACATATTTGAATATATATACAATAATTTATTACTAAAATTAACTACTACAATTTTGACTCCTACATTATTTTTGTTCTTTTAGAATTTTGTTTTATTGGACTCATTTTATGTTACCCCTTTACATACACATAAACCTACATAAACATTACTAAATATTATAAAAAGGAACAAAAAAATCTTGGCATTACATTGCTAAACAACAAATTTGATCATGATTTGTAAACCACATTATTTTCTATCATTGTCCTGTTCACTCATTTCACTATCTGAATACCGGGTGAGTTAGCCGTGGTTATTACGGTGTGGCTGCAGGCAGTCGCTCACATCAGGGAGGCGAGGAGGTTCGAATCCCCACGCCGGCAACCTTGAAGATGGTTTTCTGGGGTTTCCCATCTTCCGTCCAGGCAAATGCTGGGGTTGGTCCCAAACTCTAGGCCACAGCCGCTACCTTCAAATTCCTAGTCCTCACATTCACACTTTCCTTCCCCAGATAACACTCCACACGTGACGGCACTTGTAGCTCAACCCATGGGTGTCCGCTAGAAGCAGCTACTAACTCCGGCGAGCCGAACATGTCATCGGACACTCCCGGCACTAAAAGCCATACCGTATGCTAAAAAAACTATCTGAATCGTTGGATTGCTCAGTATCAGTTTAATGCATGGAATGTTCACGAGGAGCATCACTTAGACAGTCAGAAGCACAGCCTTGGTTTTCAACATCTGTAAATACGTCGTCCTCTTCTTCAATCCAGCTCAAAAGAACAGATTCACTGGGCTTATTAGCCTTTAAAACTTCACTTTGACACTTCTCACTAAAATATTACACCAGCACGGAACGCGAAAAAAGTGTCACGCCAAAGGTAGCGAGGCTAGAAGCCACCTAACACTGCCTGTGACGCGACCGGTACGCAGTTACCCCCTTCCCACACGAGACGCGTGTGCGTGAATCATCGCTTAAGAAAGCAAAACATGTGACTCTTACACTCATTTGAGAATACCTGGAGTTTGAAAAGGTTGAGGCTTAAAACAAAAAAAAATTCTTAATAAGGAATGTTTTTGTTAGGAGCAACCTAACAACGATCCCGATGGCGGGTTAAAATTATCTCCTTCCTATATTTTTCAAGATAGAAGGTTGATATTTTTTCTGTAGCAGGTAAACATAATGTTAATGTACTGGATGCTGAATAATTAACAGTTTGCTTCATTTGTGTAATTTTAAATAATTGTTAAATTATTTACGTTTAAAAAAAGTTAATTGGAAATGTTAATATAAACTTGTCACCCTACACAAATTAAATAGCACCTTTAATATAGTTGTTAATACTTGTTGAATTTTGGGTAAATATCCCTAGCTTAGAGTAATTCTATCAAATAGGTTTCGAGTACGGTCAAATTATACGAAGATGTGCGTACAGCAGTACTTGAAATGCTATAACATGAAAACTAGGAGGTCAAGGGGAAGCTTAGAGTATTGAGGGAAGTAAGTCTCTCAGTATGCCTTCCTACGGAAAGGGAAGTAAAGATGGTGGGCCCATGTCATAGATTTATGGCATATAAAAGAACCATCCACTAACTACAATTACGTGAAGCTAAATTTGTAGGTTATAATTGATTAACGCTCTATTAGTTCCAACGTTCGTTGCTAGGTGCCGGTTGCGGTGGCATCTAGTAGCAAAGTTCACAGCCAGGTGTCGTTAACGGTAGCATTTGGTAGCAAAAGTAGGAAGTACTTGATATTGATCTCTGCAGTCCTTACCTGAATTACAGATTACACACACTAATACAGCCATCACAATTAACACCGGTTATCAGACAGATTGTACACACAACCAAAGTACACGGGACTACATGACCGCGTTGTCGCAGCCCCTAAACTGAGGAACCAACCAACCTATATTTCAGAAATGAGCATAGGCTAATGACACCACTACGTTAAACGTTTAAGCCCTGGGTGCATTTCTAATTTAAAAATATGTGTTAAGAATAAAAGTTATTTCAGTCCTATTTTCCACTAAGGTAGAATGCTGCTGGCTTTGTCAAGCCCTAAAGTAGGTCACTTTCTTGAGGCCCACTGTATCCCACATCGCATCTTGACTCCAGGTATACAGACCAGATATTTCCTTTGTGCCGCAATGTGACGCAAATTGTCAAAGCCTGCTTTCACTATTTCCTCCATCAAAGCGGGCGTCACCCGCTGTTTGCCTTCCTTTACTCTGCTTGTGTCAGCCAAATCGACATGTCGTGACAGTTATGTGTGTTGATAATAAAAGTATAGCCTCTACAAAGCAATGCTAAACCAATACATCGATGACAGCTCAGCTTCAAAAGGTTTCTGTTAGCTTTCCAGGACAAAGGCAGAGATACGGACGACTATGAAATATGAGCACAAGCAGACAGAGACTTGGTTCTGATATAAAGGGAACATGATTGGTGTGACCAACATACATCAGAACATGCAACAAGGTGCCAATTATGTTTAGCCTACTTTTCACATTTTTCAAAAATGACAAAGTTGGTTGGTTACTCAGTTTAGGGGCTCCAGCCACGCGGTCATGTAGCCCCGTGTACTTTGGGTGTGTGTACAATCTGTCTGATAACCGGTGTTAATTGTGATGGCTGTATTAGTGTGTGTTATCTGTAATTCAGGTAAGGACGGCAGACGATAATTTCAAATAGTTCCTACTTTTGCTACCAAATGCTACCGTCCACGACACCTAGCTGCATACTTGGCTACTAGATGCCATCACAACCAGCACCTGGTGGTGAACGTTCGAACTTAAGAGCATTAATCAAATCTAAACTACAAGTTTAGCTTCACACAATTGTAGTTAGTGGAAGGTTCTTTTACATGCCATAAATCTATGACATGGGCCCGCCGGCTTTACTTCCCCTCCGAAGGAAGGCATACTGAGTGATTTTAACGTTCTTAAAATATCCGACGACTTCTTCCGTTTTTGAACCCGCGACCTTGAGCATAGAAACTCAGCATGCTACCAACTACGCCACCGAAGCCTTCAGGTCCCAGTATGTGTTTCAAACAAACTAGGATACAATATTTCAGCTATGTTTCTATCTAATCATAAATGCCAATATTACCAACATCATTTTGTCATTATTCTAGTTAGGTCTATATAGATCAATCATTGGTATGAATCTTAAATTTTAAAAAAAAGTAGGCTCTTTAGTTCGTCTCGGAACTACCTTACTAGCTATTATATAAATTTAGACATATATATGTAGCCTATGCAGTATTTCGCGACCAGCTCTCACAAATTGTAAGATTTTTCTTACGTATTTCGAATTTTCGATTAGTAGAATTTATTTGAATATCCCCAAATGAATCGAGGATATATTTACATTTTAGTAATATGTTGCGCAATGTCATGGCCCTGGCAATAGGTGGCAAAGTAGAGCGGCAGCCATTTTGTGTGGTTTTCTCTCTGCGTCTGTCTGAGACATTGGCTGTATGGGTGGTATACACGTAGGCCATGCTTGTATCCATAGATTCGTGAGTTGTCTTTGAGACTGCAAGGCTCTGACTTTGAGTTACCCACAATATGTAGGCCATGGTTTAGTGAGCTGTCTTTGAGACTGGAAAGTTATGACTTTGCGTTTCCCTCACATATGTAGGCCATGCTTGTATCCATAGATTCGTGAGTTGTCTTTGAGACTGCAAAGCTCTGACTTTGAGTTACCCACAATATGTAGGCCATGGTTTAGTGAGCTGTCTTTGAGACTGGAAAGTTATGACTTTGCGTTTCCCTCACATATGTAGGCCATGCTTGTATCCATAGATTCGTGAGTTGTCTTTGAGATTGCAAAGCTCTGACTTTGAGTTACCCACAATATGTAGGCCATGGTTTAGTGAGCTGTCTTTGAGACTGGAAAGTTATGACTTTGCGTTTCCCTCACATATGTAGGCCATGCTTGTATCCATAGATTCGTGAGTTGTCTTTGAGACTGCAAAGCTCTGACTTTGAGTTACCCACAATATGTACGCCATGGTTTAGTGAGCTGTCTTTGAGACTGGAAAGTTATGACTTTGCGTTTCCCTCACATATGTAGGCCATGCTTGTATCCATAGATTCGTGAGTTGTCTTTGAGACTGCAAAGCTCTGACTTTGAGTTACCCACAATATGTAGGCCATGGTTTAGTGAGCTGTCTTTGAGACTGGAAAGTTATGACTTTGCGTTTCCCTCACATATGTAGGCCATGCTTGTATCCATGGATTAGTGAGTTGTCTTTGAGTCTGAAAGATATGAGTTTGCGCTTCCAAGGTTACCGTCACAAGATTTCCTTGAACGGCTTCGGTAGTGTTGTTGATTGCATGCTGAGCTTCTATGCCCAAGGTTGCGGGTTCAAACCCGGCCAAAGATGATGGATTTTTAAGAGCGTTAAAAATCCCTCAGTATGGCTCCCTTCGGAGGGGAAGGAAAGCCGGCGGTCCCATGTCGTAGATTTATGGCATGATAAGTAACCTTCCACTAATTACACCTGTGTGAAACTAGATTATAGGTTGGTTGGTTAGTTCTTAAGTTTAGGGGCTGCGACAACGCGAACATGTAGCCCCGTGTACTTTGGATGTGTGTAGAATCTGTCTGATAACCGGTGGTAATTGTGATGACTGTATTAGTGTCTGTTATCTGTTTCTTAATTCAAGTAAGCACTGCTGACTTTTGAATTTTTCAAATAGTTCCTACTTTTGCCGCCAAACGCCACCGTCAACGACTACTAGTTCAGAACTTAGCTACCAGACGCCACCGCAGTCGGCAGATTATAGGTTATCTTTGAGTGACGCTCATAGGTTCCAACGTTCGTCGCCAGGAGCCGACTGCAGTGGCATCTAGTAAGAAAGTGCAGAACTAGTTGGTTGTTGACGGTGGCGTTTGGTAGCAAAAGTTGGAACTACTTGAAAATTGAGTGTCTGCAGTCCTTACTTGAATTAAAAACAGTTAACACGCACTAATACAGCCATTGCAATTAACACAGGTTATCAGACAGATTCTACACACACTCAAAATACACGGGGCTATATGACCGCGTTGTCACAGCCCCTAAACTGAGGAACCAAGCAACCAACCCATATATTTAGGATCCATGCGAATAAAGAACCAAACAAGTCACGATTTATATTAAAACTAGCAGAAGTACCCGCTCTTCGAACGGTCTTCGGTATTAATAACCAGAGGTTATCATTTGAGATAATGTTCCAATGGTTAGGGGCTTGTCATTCCTTCATAAGTTTATCAGAACGAAGTTAGTTTTCTGGGTATATCGCAGACACTGTTAATTTAAGGGCCGTAATATGTGGTTTTCGGAGACCCTTTATAGACTCCCTAGTTTTGTGTCACACATTGAGAAGCGCAACATATGCTTTGGTTGTCCTTCTAGGATAATTTTTATTTTTCGCCTATTTTAGCATGTATTTTGCAAAGTTGTTTCTTATACCCACCCTTCTATGAGGAGTACGTTGAAGAGTTTTCTAAATGATTGGTGTATTGGCTCATGGTTACAATACCTAATTTTACGATGCTCCAAGCACCCGAACATGAATTATAGGCGTACATAAACATAAAGATATATCAACCACACAGTATCAAACAAAATCATCTTTACGATGAACCCGCTTGTCGACAGAAATATGATTAGTTAAAATGTGCTCTCAAACTAAATTCACCTAACGTGTACTTCCTGGTGAAAATAATATTGAAAACCTCGTAGACGAAACGCAATATATGTCAAATTAAAACTGATCCTCACCGTTGTGGAAAGTCCTCATCCCCAGGAAGACCCCTTTAATAACGGCTTTTGGTACATGAAAATTCGGGATTTTTAGTCCCCAATGGCCCAAATTCCCAAAAACTGCAAAAAACACTATTCCAATTCAGGAACTTTTTGAAAATAATGTTGCTGTTTGGAGATATAATAGACCTTCTGTACAGAATATCGCATATCGCACGTGTAAGTCAAATGTAAAAGTTCTAGGGTACCCCTTGACCCCCTTAATCGCATTGTTGAATTTTACAGTCTATGTTTGATTCCACGATAAACTTATAGCCATTTGCAAACTTTAACAGAAATTTAATAAAATGAGTGGCATTGCTCCTTACAGAAATAGATGGAAAGTGGATGTCACCTCTTGTGATACTGTTGTCGTGGTTACCGGCTTGCATTACTTCATCAGTTTCTTCTAGTTCTTCTTCTTCTTTCGGATGGGCCAGCTAAGGACCACGACGTTCAACTTTTCAGCTTGGCGAGGGACTTGATGTTTGCCCAATATTCGCGCATTTTCTGGCTATGTTTCTCCTTCCTCTCTTTTGTCTATATGATGCCGGTTTTCTTCCAGGGTCGTCTGTCATGAAAACTCTTTTGTTTAAGTATCTTTCTGAGATGTGATCGGCTTCTCATTATCACTTTTCATTATCTTCAGTTCTTGGATATCCTTGTTAACTGCTGTTAGCGACGGTGTCACGCTCTTTTTCTTCCCCCAGTAGGTGAGAAGCCGGTTGGTTAGTCTTGTTGGGTTCATCCATGAGACATGTCCATAGAAAGCCTGACGTCTCTTCCTGGCCACATCAGATCTGTGATTTTCTCAGTATATCTATATAGCTCCTGATTTGGTCTTCTTTTGTACTCGTCATCTATTTATTAGTTTATAAAATAAGACAGTGCCATATCTCCTCCAGGGACGTAGGTGACATGAATAAGAGCCCTTGACTAAGTCAAGGGATCACTAACCAGGCATCCCGAGCTGGAGTTAGCCTGTGGTAGGGTGGCCAGGTCCTTTCCACTCCTCCTCCTACCTTAGCATCCAGCAGGTTCCCATTTTGCATCACGAGGCTGGGAGACCACGTACCAGACCATACAAAGACTTTTAAATTCTTGGCAGAGCCGGTGATCGAACCCGGTACCTCGGGGGTGACAGCCAACAATGCTATCCACTGTGCCACGAGGTGGTCTTTATTAGTTTATTAAATTAAATTAGTTTTCTGGGACTATCTCAGAAACGTTGTTTTAGAGCCTTAAAACGTAGTAGCCTCCGAGCCACCGAGGGGCTGAAAAATGAGTTTTGTCTCGTCCTTGTACGTCATAATATAATAATATTCATAATAATAATTTAATAATATAGGGATAGGGATATAATAGACCTTTAGTACCACACCCGTCCGTGTAAATCAGGTAAAAAAAATCAAGGGTACCCTTTGACCCCCTTAAGCGCATTATATACGTATTGATGAATTTTACAGCTTAAGTTGGTTCCGTGATAACCATATAGCCGTTTGCGAACGTTCACAGTAACGTAATAAATGGAATGGCATTGCGTCTTACAGAAATAGATGGACTTCTGAAATTGTGTTGCCATGGTAACCGGCTTGCATTCCTTCAATAGCTTAATAAATGATATTAGTTTTCTGGGTATATCTCAAAACCTGTTGGTTTTAGGACCTTAAAATGTGGTTTTCGGGGCCCGTAAGGCTCCCGAGTTTTGTTTCTCACATAGAGACCCTGAAAATGATCTTTGTCTCGTTTTTCTACGCCCATTTCAGCATGCATTTTAAGGGGGTAGGCCCTCTTTTATGAGAGATATGGAGAAGAGTTACTTCAATGATTACTTTCTTGCTTCTGATGGACTTCTGTACCAAATTTTACGTTGATCCACTCAGCCGTTCTCAAGTGATGCGCGTGCAAAGTTGTACACAGACAGACAGACAGACAAAAATTTTGCTTTTGCGCGCAACCGTCATAAACCAGTCTGAAACGCGTTAATAACTCAAACTTCCGTGGAAATTCAGAAAAAACAGACAAACTTTCATTTTTATATATAGAGAGACTCCGTATTATTGATATCAACTTCAACTTACTTACATAGTGAGAAATGTTGCATACTTTGTTATGCTTTGTTCTTGTGGGAAAATAACAATTAGTGGACTCTAGACATTACATCCTTCCATGCTTCACCTCCATCTTCCCTAGCTAATGTACAAGATATTTTCAAGGAGTTAATCCCTCCCTATATTATTCTGCTAAGGTCCCATTCCAGTTTTGTACCGAAAATAAGCTCCCATTAACACCAATCTACACATATGGGGTACCTACAGGATCAGCATAACCCAATGCGTAAGCGAAACGCACTCACTTACTCATTAAATGCCTCACAATTAAATAAATACCTTAAAACATGTAGATTTACAATGAAATAGTGAAAGAATACAACACGGTAACCATGGTAACAGAATCTCACAGGTCCATCTATTTCTGTAAGACGCAATGCAATTCCAATTATGAAATTACTGTGAACGTTTCCAGACGGTTATAAGGTTATCACTGAACCAAATGAAGCTGTAAAATTCATCAATACGTACAGTATAATGCGCTTAAGGGGGTCAAGGGGCACTCTAGAGCAGAGTTTCTTAAAGTGTGGTCCGCGGACTCCCGGGGGTCCGCAAGCATATTTTCAGGGGTCTGCAAAAAATATTCGAATCTAATTTTGTTAATTACTCATACCAAGAACTCTTGTTTCTGCAAATACAAGTTTTAGTTTGTATTACAAAATATGTGCGTGGCAAGCTTAGCCAATCCTATGATCAGGTCAATATTATTTTCGACCGGTGGCTACCCTGCGGCTAGCCACTAACACACCTAGTCAGTCATCTGTTCTGTCAGCGGAGCAAACGTATCGGCATCTGTTATTCAGTTGACTTTTGACGCTATTTTGATGCTTGTCGTGATGGTTTCTTTTGCTTTGTTGTGATGTTTAACTTTTAATGGTGGAAACATTTTACGTAAGGAAGTGTTAATTTTGGGCCTGTATCATGGATCGTTGGTTAAAGACAGGGACTGTAAAACGTTCAGTTGATAAATTAGAAAGAGACAATGATCGTGAAAGTGAGGTTAGCTGCTCAACTTCAGTAGCTAGTTCTAGCTGCAACACTGATTTACGTAAGACTGTTAAGCGCCGCAAATATTCTGAAGAGTATTTAAATTTAGGTTTTGTGCAATCTAATGACGAACAAAAACCACAGTGCGTGTTATGCAACGAGATTCTTTCCAATGAAGGTATGAAACCTGCGAAATTAATGAGGCACTTAGAAACAAAACATCTAGACTTTGCTGATTAGTCATGAGTTTTTTTTTAATAAAAAGTCAAGAAATGGAAAAGATGAAAACATCAATGGAGAACATGGCGTCAGGTAGCGCTGCTGAAAAAGCTACTGTGGCATGATACGAAATAGCATTATGGGAAGGTGTGCCACAGTGAGACATGGGCCACAGTGAGACAAGCTCATTAAATCCTTTTTTTTTTTTTGAAAGAGGGACATTTTTTAATATTTCTTAGAGGTTGGCTCTCCTGGTAGCAGACATTTTGATCCTGTTTACTCTTTGAAAGAAGCATGTTATGTAGGAAACTGGCAGCTAAACTGAAAAGTCGTAACAACCTTCTGGGAAGACTAGCTGGAACATCATGGGGTGCAGATGCAAATTCACTGCGAACAACTGCTTTAGCACTAGTATATTCTTCAGCTGAATACTGTTCTGCTGTATGGCTGAATAGTTCCCATACTCGTCTGGTCGACGTCCAGCTACACCACACAATGAGAATCATATCTGGCACCCTGCACCCTACTCCTGTACAGTGGTTACCCGTACTGAGCCACATTCAACCTCCTCACATCAGACGACAAAATGCCCTTGTCAGATTATGGACTAAGGTGATGATGAACAGCTCTCTTCCCATCCACCAGGATGCAGATGAAAACGACGTAGCAAGACTGAAATCCCGGAAACCTGCCTGGAAGACGGCCAGGAATCTAGCTGACATACCATTTAGACCTGACGAAGCATGGAAGCAAGAATGGGCCAGATTACACCCACATGGTCTAATCAACATCGATGACCCAACAGCAAAACCTCCTGGGTTCAACCTCCCGCGCACCATCTGGACCAGACTAAACAGGATACGCTGCGGCGTTGGAAGAACTGCTTCTGCACTACACCAATGGGGGTGGTTGGAGTCTCCTTCCTGCAACTGTGGTGCTGAAATGCAAACCATCAGCCACATCGTGAAAGAATGTCCTCTGCGGGCATTCACTGGGCCTGTGGAGGAGCTACATCAAGTAACCCCTACGGCACTCACTTGGTTGGAAGGACTAGACATCAGCTTGTGATGAAATATCAGAATCTGCAGCAGTGTGTGTGTGTGTGTGTGTGTGTGTGTGTGTGTGTATGCGTGCATCCCAGTTATTATGTCTGTAATACTTTACATCCATGTATATAAATATGTATATATTAATTTTTATTTTGTAATAGCAATTATATGTAATACATTTCAACGATTGTCAAATGAAGCATCATACGCTAAATAAATAATGTAGGAGATAAACAACATCTTCGTTTTTGAGGTAAGAAAAGTAAAATTTTCTTCCTTTCTTGTTTTTTTTTATAGTTATGTGTATCATTGTACATTAATGAATATAATATGGTCGAAATACATACATATAACTAAATAATTATTGGAATTGTCAGCTTGTTCAGTATTGTAGGTGAGATAGTAGACATAATTGTTTTTACATGTCGCAAGTGGGCCACAGTGAGACACAGTAGGGTGGGTTACAGTGAGACAGTGAGAAAGATATACGGAGTTACCCCAAAGCTGAGGAGATGGCAAAGTCAACTTCTAGGAGAGAAAAGGGGAGATCTTTCATTCCAACTCACACCCCAGAAAGAAATAAAAGCTTGACTTAAAGTCCACAAATAAAAATTAAACAATCTAAAGAACTGCAAGGAGAATTTGTTCAGCCAAAGGCAGCCCTAGCTACAGACATTTCCATGGATGATGATGTTGATGATTCTTCTAATTCAGACAGCTCATCAGATAATGATGAAATCGAGCTCCTAACATTTCATCAACTTGCTCGCAAACCTAAGGAAGGTGACTTCGTTCTGGTTGAGTTTTCAGGGAAACACTCAAGATTTTGCATCGGGGAAGTGAAATGAGATGTAGATGATGAAAATTATTAAGTAAAATTCTTAAGAAAAACAGCAAAAATGATAGGCAGTTCTTTTTTTTTACCCATAGGGTGCAGATATTGCTTCAGTCCCCGCGAAAGGCAACATATCACTGTGGCCGGTTTCCTGTGCATATGGCAAAGCAAATAGGCAAAAGTCATATCTCAAATTTTCTGTAAATTTTGGGAATCTGAATGTGCTGTAGTGTTTTCTGGCATTAATTATTTGTTTTAGTGTTTATCTATGTATTTAACCAGTCAAAATAAATTCTTTTCATTGTGTCTCAGTGCGGACCACGGGTGGGCTACAGTGAGACGGCTGCAACATGTTCACAATTTATTATTTTTACAGAAACGTGTGGATGTTTTGGAAATTCTAAGGGTATGAAATTGATGAGCAACAATCAACTTATATTTCAGTATATAAAGACATTCTCATATATCAAAAAATAAGACAGTATACTAAAATATATTTTTCTGTCTCACTGTGGCCCACCTTCCCCTACTCATAGCTAAATCTGGAAAGTCATATACGATTGCAGAAGAACTAATCTTACCAGCGGCAAAAAAAATGTGTAATATAATGATAGGAGAGGCAGCTGCTAAGGAATTAAGTACAGTTCCATTTTCAAACGATTCTATAAAACGTCGAATTGATGACATGTCTCAAAATATTGAAGAGCAGTTACTTTGTAGGTTAAAATCTACAAAAATGTACGCTTTGCAGCTTGACGAAAGTACAGACCTATAAAACAAATCTCACTTGTTAGCCTTTGTTAGGTATGAAAATGAAAATTGGCTTTTAGAAGAGCTTTTGTTTTGCAAAGAGATTCTTCATAACAATGCCCATGATGTTTTTGAAGCATTAAATGATTGTATGTCATCAAATGACTTGGACTGGCAACGTTGTGTTGGTGTGAGTACCGATGGAGCAGGGGCCATGGCCGGCAAAAAGACAGGCCTAATTGCTCGTGTCAAGTCTGTCGCTCCCAAAGTTAAGTGGACTCACTGCTCTATTCATAGGGAGGCATTGGCTGTAAAACAAACGCCAGAAGATCTAGAAACATCATTAAAAGAAGTTGTGATAGTTGTAAATTATATCAAAGCCCGACCTTTGAACTCTCGTATTTTTACTCAGCTTTGTGAAGAAATTGGAAGTGAGCATGTACAGCTCTTGCTTCACACTCAAGTTCGCTGGCTCTCCCGAGGTAATGTCCTCACACGTTTTTTTGAATTGCGTGATGAAATTAGAATATTTCTTTCGGAAGAAAAATATGAAAACTTTCTTCTCAAAGACAAGTTGTGTGAGTTTGCGTGGTTGATCAAGGTTGCATATTTGGCGGATATCTTCCAGCATTTGAATGTCCTAAATACGAAACTTCAAGGGTCTGACACTGACATATTCCGTGTAGAGGAGCAAGTAGAAGCTATGATAGGAAAACTGCAGCTTTGGTCTGACCGTATGCTTAAGAATTCATACAACAATACAACGTTGCAGGAATTCTTAATAACATCTGAAGAAGAGATGCCTACAAATACAAAAGAACTGTTTGCTGAGCATTTAACAGGCCTAGCTGAGAGTCTGAGAAGTTACTTTCCTGAACCTAATTCTAATAATGATTGGATGAAGTATCCATTCAAGAAGAGAAGTATTGGTAACCTCATCGACCTATCTGATACTGAGCAAGACCATTTGGTGGAACTCTCATGCAGCAGAGCCTGGGAGATTGTTTATCAAGAAAATAACTTGGCAAGGTTTTGGCTACTTGTACAAGCTGAGGTACCGGAACTTGTCAAAAAAGCTCTCGACCATATTGTGCCCTTTTGTACGACATATTTGTGTGAACGCGCCTTTTCTGAACTGTGCAACCTGAAGCCAGCAAAAAGAAACAGACTGAAGAACATTGAAACCGATTTAAGGCTAAAGCTTTCTAAAATAAATCACAACATTTTAGAGATAGTCAAAAGTAAAAAACAATACCATTGTTCTCACTAAAGTAACGGTAAAAATACTGATAACGTTTTATTCTAATATTGCATTTAAAGTCTACTCCTACCGTAATTAAGATAATTTGTGGATACTTATGTAAGTCATGTTTTTTCCAGTATTTATTCCAATAAAGAACTATATATATACTAAAACAAAGAGATTAATTGTTTTCACAACCCACCATTTTTGGTATAAATTGTTTATCTTTTAAAATGTCAACCATTGAAAAATTTACAACAAAAATTAAAGGCAGTTTTGAGGGGTCCGCAATGACTACATAAATAATTGAAGGGGTCCTCGAGTACAGGAAGTTTGAGAACCCCTGCTCTAGAGTTCTTCACGCAATTTTCACATGTGAGTGTGGTCCGAAAGTCTTTTTCACCCGACTATAAAGGGTCTCCGAAAACCACATTTAAAGGCCCTTAAATTAACAGTGTCTGTGATATTCCCAGAAAACTAACTTCGCTCTAATATACCTATGAAGGAATGACAAACCCCTAACCACTGCACCAGTAGCTGAATTGATAAAGTCTGATTATTCATACCAAGGATAAATAGCATTCATGATTGAGATTTTGCTAACTATACTCTTTACAACTAGAATATTCGCGGGCGAAGCCGCGACGGGTAATGCTGGTGTATAATATTCCTGTATTGACCACCGTCGTATATTCAGAAACATCTAAGCTGCTGTACAATATCAACAAAAGAATGAGGAAAAACTGTCACCGAGGGGACATTATCCTCTCTCTGTGGTTAACAGCTGAGAGGCTGGTTGGCAGCAGCTCGCCATTCTTCCGGTCTCTCCGCCTTCCTCTTCAGTTCACAGTATGAGGCACAACTCTTATCTTCCAGTATTTGACTCGTGTACTCCTGTCTGGGTCTTCTTCTATAATTCTTGCCGTCTACTGTTCCCTCAATTATAAGCTTAAGCAGTCCATTATGTTGCAGTATGTGGCCCACGAGGTGATTCCGTCTTCTTTTTAAATATTGAAGGAAGCATCTTCTCCCTCCCACTCTTCTAAAGACTTCCTCATGTGTGACCATTACTTTCCAGCTTATTTCCATAATCCTTCTATAGCACCAGGTTTCAAATGCTAGTAGTCTTTTCCTCTCTCTCTCTCCTATTGTCCATGATTTGCTGCCATATAGCGCGAAGCTCCATACATAGGTCTTCAACATTTGTTTCCTCACATCCTCACAGTATTAAGTAAGCAATATACAGTAAGGAGACATAATAGCACATTATGAAACGAGCCTATATTGTCAATAAGACACAAGTATGTTTATAAAACGAGCGAAGCGAGTTTTATAATTTCCATACAAGTGTCTTAATTACCATTATAGGCGAGTTGCATACGACTGTTTATGTTTGACGATACATATAACTGTTTTATGTTCGAACATAAATATTCATAAATATCTGTCGAGATTTCGCCAGTTATATGTACTAAACAGAGCGCATGGGACGCAGAGAATACCTTGTATTTTACCATGTCCTCCTCAAATACCCCACTATGACACGAGCCACGTCTGTCTGTAAAGTAGTCAGCCCAAAGGCTGGTTGGATCCTCAAAAAGTACCGCTGTTAGTTTATGTTGGTAGATACCCACAAAAACCTAAGGCAGCGTTATACTGAGGCGTACTAGGCAAGATGAGGAGTGTGGTAGTTTGGCATTGCTTTCCTCACTGAGTAAGAACAGCAGTACTAACCCTATGAGTAGAACCTTTCACAGCATCCACAGGCAAAGACTGTGCCCTGAATGTCATTACTAAGCACCACCCATACCTCAGTAGCTTCCATATAATCACAGCCATGAGTGAGACTGAGACATCGGTGAAAAGCTACATTTTACTCTAGCCTGTGCCAACAGACAAATGCAAATGTACTGCATTCATCAAGAGATGGCTATCAGGCCAACGAGCCACGTAGTGACATTTAATATAGAAGGCCGTGGAAGTCAGCGTAGATGCGAAGCTATCCTTACCTAATTGGTCACACAACTGTTTCTTGAGCTCTGATTGGTGGGAGAAACTGTTTCATAATGAAAAATAGTGTTATAAAGATCCTCAATATGATACAGTTTTCTGACATATATTTACATTTCGACATCGTCGAACATAAAACCTTAAGTACACGGGGTTACATGATGGCGTTGTCGCAGCCCCTAAACATAAGAATCAACCAACCAACATAAAACCACCAATGCAATTCATCTCTTTTAATACGGTCCCAGTTTGATCCGTACGAGTTACCATTAACAACACTCTATGCTGAAATACTCGTTTCCACACCACCATGAGGTAGAGTATATGGCGCGTTTTTTTAACGTGGTCTCCCCAATAGGCCTAGACCACGATTCCTCTGTTTAAGATATCATTTGAGGTGTTCTTGTCGAAGGTTCTGTCTCCCAATAATATTTAGCAACACAACGTCTATTTCACTGTAACCTTTCTGCGGTTCCCATGTAGGTGAGGACTGTTTCTACTGGTAACTCGTCATCCATAGACTTCTTACTGTGATATTCGCTAGTTCTCGCATCATAGAAGTTAATCAGTCAACATGTTAAATCAGACTTGAAACAAAGCAAGAGTTGGTCGTCATTGGCTGCCTTTAACAAAATTTGAAGTGCTTAAAGTTCCTTCGATCATTATGATTTGGATGGTGTCTGTTATTTTCTTATGTTTCAAAATACTTCAACCATAGTCAATAGCATATGCACTACAAATATTGTTTGCTGTGTCTTCATCTCGGGAATGGTGTTTCTGATCCTGTTAGTATTGATGTAATTCTTTTGTATCCCTCTTTGTGTTCTTCTTTGTAAACAGACGTGTCTCAGAGTTGATGTTTAAGTGACCAGCGCTTGCTGAAACACATGGGAATTCTCGTCATTATTTAATCCGTAAGGTTAGAACAATACTATATTAGTTCACACACACACATGATGGGGAGGGTATTGGAGGGTACAGCAATCTCACAGCCAAAGGAGGTCCAGTTATGGGAACGTAAGCTCCTCATTGACATGTCTGTGCTCCTGATACCTGCGACCGAGACTACACTTTGTTGATGAACCCACTCTCTCACACATACACACACACACACACAAACTCCCCATTATGCACACATGATAGGGAGCGTATTGAAGGATACAGCCGCCTCACAGCCAATGGGGGTACAGTTATAGGTACGTAACCTCCTCATTGGCATGGCTGTGCTCCCGATACCTGCGACCGAGACTACACTTTGATCATGACCCCACTCTCTCACACATACACACACACACACAATCTCCGCATTATACACACATGATAGGGAGCGTATTGAAGGATACAGCAGTCTCACAGCCAATGGGGGTCCAGTTATGGGAACGTAACCTCCTCACTGACATGGCTGTGCTCCTGATACCAGTGACCGAGACTGCTCTGTGATGATGTGCTCTCACTCTCACCACCAGACACACATGTAAAGGGAGGATTTGGAGGATTCCAGTAGTCTACCAGCCAACGGAGGACCAGTTACGGGAACATAACCTCCTCACTAATATGGCGCCGTATAGCGAGATACCAAGACTACTGTATGCCACACACACACATGATATATGTTAATAAACTAGACACTTACCGATTCTCAAAACACTTACTGGTCTTTTGTTGAAAACTTATCTCATCATAAAATATAGACTGACTCGTTTTCTTGATGTTTGCAGTTTGCGATGCAGTTCACTGAAATGTTGAATCTAATAGGCACAGTCAGCTGGATCTAGTAGAGCAAGATTCCATTTGCCACCAGAGGAATGTCTGGGATGGTCATAGGATTTCATCAATAATCTTCGTAGTTTCTTTGACCTGAAACTCAGCGAATGGCATGGCCATTAGTAAGTTACATAGTAGAGACTCGTGATAAAATGGGCTGTCTTTCACACTACAGGATTATCACATTCATTCATGGGATTTGTGATTCTATAATGTACGGTATCCTGAGTTTAACCAATATCCGTGATAGGCAAGTCCACCATAGGCTTTTAATATCTCTACATATTGACTGAGTTGAGTTGAGGGGCAGATGACCTCGTAGTTCCACCCCTTAAAACAACAATAACTAACTACGTAATGCCAGTCCTATTTTTCGGCGATCGTTTGTCAATCACAAAAATAACAGATTGTTAGTGTAGGAGCCAGTACAAACATATATCAGTCTAATAACGTTCTGTCTGATTGGCCAAACTGCGATTTTCCCAACCATGAGCTGTTCAGATGATCAAGTGGGCGGATTGAAAATTAAACTTTGATTTCAAATTGACGCCCAGAACAGTGATAAGCGTCTGCAGACAACACCCTATTTGCTGCTGTCGTCTTCGGCTGGACACGCGTGGGTTCGGGTAGACTCGTTGGTAAAGTATCTAACCTCGCGCAAAGTCGAAGAGTGAACAGCAAAATGAACGAAGTGGCAATGATGATGATTGATACTTAAGGGGTGGGGCAACAGGCTCACTTTCCCCAAGAAAGGACGACGAAGCAGCAAAAATAAATTAAACGAGTCGATCCAAATTTGTCTGGGACGAGGCAAATAGATAGCATTTTAAAACCCACAGTTCTTGATGTGTAACATCTTTCCACTCGGTATCTGGATAGTTTGTGGCGTTCGGTAGCTGGACATGTTTGTGGGAGTGATTTTGGAAAAGGGACGGAAATGGATGGGACGGAAGTGCATGGGACGGAAACAATAAGCGCGCGTGGTGGCGGAGATCGGTACAACGACGTACTGTAGGTCGTGTGGCTATGGGGAATGTATATCGCAGTTTAGTTCAAGGTTTCGGGACCCCATTAAAGATATCCCTGTTGATGTATTTCACATCTTTATTGTTATTTAATAACTCATTGAAATTTAACTACACTATCGCCTCGCCATATGTGAGAACACCCACTCACAAAAGCTGGAGTAACTATTCTTATCTTTTTATCTTCTTTGATCCATCCCATATACAATAATACTATTCAGTCGCTGTTTTAATAAAACCAAACATCGCTTTCAAAACTCAGCAATTATTTTAGGTTTGTGCCGTGTCTTGTGTGGGGTTTCGCCTAGGACACCAAGCTAGGCTCATCGGCGGGCTCTTGGTGTCCCCGCCCGGACCACCACAGGAGTGACGAACTGCGCGCCACCTCCCTTTATATAAGGTGCAACTGCACCACTTGACTACGAGAACTAAAAGCTCAAGCAGCCTTAACCTCCCTATGAAGGCTTCCAAAAAGATGGTATATTGGCTTTCACGGCCGGTGAATTAAAACTCAGCAATTCTTCTAGGTTTGTGCCGTGTCTTGTGTGGGGTTTCGCCTAGGACACCAAGCTAGGCTCATCGGCGGGCTCTTGGTGTCCCCGCCCGGACCCCCACAGGAGTGACGAACTGCGCGCCACCTCCCTTTATATAAGGTGCAACTGCACTACTTGACTACGAGAACTAAAAGCTCAAGCAGCCTTAACCTCCCTATGAAGGCTTCCAAAAAGATGGTATATTGGCTTTCACGGCCGGTGAATTAAAACTCAGCAATTCTTCTAGGTTTGTGCCGGGCGGGGACACCAAGAGCCCGCCGATGAGCCTAGCTTGGTGTCCTAGGCGAAACCCCACACAAGACACGGCACAAACCTAGAAGAATTGCTGAGTTTTAATTCACCGGCCGTGAAAGCCAATATACCATCGCTTTCAAAGTTTGTTCATTTATTTCAAATAAACCAACAGGTTATGGGTTCAGTCACGCATTGAGATAAAGTGCGTAATTAGACGAAATAAAAAGCAAAGTATTTTTATGCGCGATATTTTGACGAAAACTCCGAGAAGCCAATCTTGAGGTTAGGACCAAGTACACAAACAATGGATTCAACTAGGATAATCAACGTTGGCCTTCTGGAAGGAAAAGCGAACTGGAACACATGGAGATACAAAATAAGTATTTGCCTACGAGGGATCATAGGAGCTATAGACGTAATTGAAGGCAGGTTAGTGAAGCCAACCTCACTTTCTGAGGACGCAACCACAGAGCCAAAGACGGCGTATCAGAGTGAGCTTGATGTTTTTAATAATGCGGATAGCCACACACTGATTGTGTTAACCACTAACATGTCAGAAGAGACGTTACAAAAGATCATGTGTCTCACGTCAGCTCGGGAAGTGTGGTTAGAACTCCACAAACTATTTGACGGCGTCTCTGAAGATAATGTGTACAACTTATGCCTGCAATTCTTCAGCTACAAAAAGGCAAATGAGGATGGCATCGCAACGCACGTTTCAAAATTAAAGAATCTGTGGAACGAACTAAAGCAGGAAATTTCCAGTGATGCTGAAATCAACTCTGATCTGCCAGATGTATTTATGATTTGTAAAATTCTGGGTACACTGCCAGAAGAATATTTTTCATTCAAGTCTAGCTGGATGTTGATGTCAAAAAGGGACAGGACTGTCGACAACCTCACCAATCAGCTGTGTGCGTACGAGAGGGCGCTCAGAGGCAAAGGAGAATCAACTCAACAAGAAGCACTCTACTCGGATTCGTCCAAACAGAAAACCCAGCAGCAGAACTCTTCGCAAAACTATCTCCAAAAGAGCAACAAAAAGAAAATATTCTGTCCTTACTGTAGGAAACGTAACCACACTATCAAACAGTGTAGGAAGTGGATCGCCGATGGAAGACCTTCCAAGCCCAGCAACTCAGGAACATCAGAAAGCGCTATCAAGCTGATTTTGGTCGCTATAACCTCGACTGTGATGAACTCAGAATGCAACTCTGACGACTGGTTTGTAGATAATGGAGCAACGAGCCATGTTTCTAGTAACAGGAGCATTTTATGACATTTGAACCATTTTCTACGGAACACTCAGTGACCACAGCGAACGGTGTGAAGGTTGCGGCCACTGGAAAAAGGTGACATCGACATCGAAGCAGTGGTTAATGGCGAACGGCACAAGCTCACGTTGGCTGATGTATGGTGCGTTCCTGGGATCCAGAGAAATCTATTCTCAGTCCTTGCAGCCCAAGACAGAAACAAGGACAGCAGGTTCGTCTCGTCAAGAGAGGTCTGCAATTTCGTCGTCAACGGGGAAGTGAGATTAATTGGCGTTCGTGAGTGGTTCGGTGGACTCTACAAGCTGAGAGTGAGGAGCGTGAACAACACTGCATTCAAGGAAGTCAACGCAACAGAAAAGGACAACCTTCTCCAACTTTACCATGAACGATTCGGACACCAGAACAAGCGACACGTGAGATCCCTCCTGAACAAAGAGCTGGGAATCCACGTTGAGGTGGACAGTGAACTGTGTGAAGGCTGCGTCTACTGCAAGGCTCATCGTCAGCCTTTCGGAACGAGGTCTGGAACTAAGAAACCGGGAGAGCGGATTCACACAGATGTCTGCGGCCAATTCGACGAGTCGATGTCAGAATACAAGTATTTCGTCCTCTTCAAGGTAGTCGTTTTTGAAACCCTTTGACTGGAGCGTGGCGCTCTATGGAAGTGAAACTTAGACTATTGGTGCAGCAGAAATGAGGAGAATTGAAGCATTTGAAATGTGGTGTTACAGGAGAATGATGAAGATCAGATGGGTAGATAGGGTTACAAACGAAGAGGTATTAAGACGAGTGGGAGAGGAGAGATGTTTCTGGCGACTGCTAATGAAGAGAAGAGATAGGTTAGTAGGACACTTACTAAGACACCCAGGAATAGCAAGCTTAGTTATGGAAGGAAGGGTCGAGGACAAGAACAGTAGGGGAAGACCAAGGTTAGAATATGTTAAACAGATTGCCTCAGATGTAGGGTGTGGTAGCTATGTAGAGATGAAACGATTAGCTCAGGACAGGGAGGCATGGAGAGCTGCATCAAACCAGTCAAAAGACTGAAGATTCAAACAACAACAACAAGGATGATTTCACGAAGTTCAGGACTATTTACTTCATCAGAGAAAAGTTTGAAGTTCCAGAGAAATTAGCCCAATTCGTTGCAGAAGCTAAGACTCTCGGACACAACATCAGGGAGCTGCTGAGTGACAATGGCAAAGAATTCGACAACCAGTATGCCAGAAAAATCTTGCAGAAAGAAGGAATTGTTCAACGACTCGTCACGCCATACACTCCGGAACAAAATGGATCCAGCGAAAGAGAGAACCGCACCGTGGTCGAATCTGCTCGAGCAATGATGTATGCTCATGGAAAACTTCCACCAAAACTTTGGGCCGAGATGATCCGGACAGCAGCCTACGTTCTTAACAGGACTGGACCTTCCCAAGCTGAGGGAACATCTCCCTACGAGCTATGGTTCGGCAGGAAACGATGTCTGAAGCATCTTCGGGTGATCGGGTCTACCTGCTATGCGCATGTTCCCAAGCGCCAAAGGAAGAAGATGGATCCCAAGGCCACCAAAGGAATTCTCATCGGATCCGACAACGACGACGGCTACAGGATCTTTTGTGAAGAGGAAGGTAAACTAATTCGATCTAGAGATATCACCTTCGATGAGAAATTGTTGCAGCACAAGAACGACATCTTCCGGGAAGATTAGACTCCTCTGTTCAACCTGAACAAGATTCGACCCCTGAAGAACAACAAGCGGACGACGAAACGCAGAGCGAAGAGGAGGAAGATGAATTCTGGGACCTGAGTAATGAAGACGAAGCTGAAAGTCAACCAGAACAAAAAGGTACTCCAATCTCAGATGAAACCATCGTTCGACGACTTCGTGAGCATTCGTCCCTCAATCCTCCATCAAAGTATCAAGACTTCCTGATGTATCTCTCAAGCCCTCAACAAGAACCTGAATCCTACAGTGAAGCCATGAGATCAGATCAACAGGACCAGTGGAAGGAAGCCATGGGTCTTGAGATGAAAGCTCTTGAAGAGAACAAAACTTGGGAACTGGTTGAACTGCCTCCAGGAAAAAGAGTTATTTCAAACAAATGGGTCTACCGCGTTAAAACGAACGCCGATGGATCGGTCGATAAATTCAAAGCCAGATTGGTCATCAAAGGCTATTCACAGCGGAAAGGAGTGGATTACAACCAAACCTTCAGTCCAGTGTCCAGGAGATCAACCATCAGAACATTGCTCAGTGTTGCCGCAAAAGAGAAAATGAAAGTAGCACAGATCGACGTTTCAACGGCATTTCTCTATGGGGACCTCCAGGAAACTATATACATGCAACAACCTGAAGGATATGGTGATGGATCTGCCAGGGTATGCCGCCTGAAGAAAAGCTTGTATGGACTGAAGCAAGCTCCTCGATGCTGGAATGAGAAGTTCAGCAACTACATCGTCAGCCTGGGATTTCGGCGAAGTGAAGCGGATCCTTGTCTCTTCGTGAGGCAAAAAGGACGAAAGAAGATGTTCTTCGTTCTCTATGTGGACAATGGAATGATTGCAGCTGAAGATGAGCAGGAACTCCATAAATTTATCAACTATCTGAAACGGGAGTTTAAAATCACCTCTAAGCCAGCATCGTACTACCTAGGATTGGAAATCAACCAAGGAAAAGATGGGTCAATACGTGTGAGCCAAGCTCATTACACGGAAACCATACTGGAGAGATTCAACATGAGTAGTTGCAAGTCTGTGACTACTCCAATCACCAAGGACAACGATTCAGAAGAGAGCCCTCGGAACTTTGAGTTTCCATACAGACAAGCTGTTGGAGCACTCATGTTTCTCATGTGCGGCACTCGACCAGACATCGCGTATGCTGTCAGCGTGGCCTCCAGGAACCTTGACAAACCAACCGAACGAGACATGCTCAGAGTGAAGAGGATCCTGCGGTACTTGAGAGGTACAACAGGTCTTGGACTGTTCTACAAAGCCAACCTGGGAGAGGAGGCTTTTGATTGTTTCAGTGATGCAGATCACGGTGGTGACTTCAGTACGGGTCGCTCAACCTCAGGGGTCCTGTGTCTGTACTCTGGATCGTCTATCTCGTGGATGAGCCAGAGACAACCCTCTGTTGCAATATCCACAACCGGAGCTGAAATCGTGGCTGCCAGTAAAGCCACAAGAGAGATCATCTGGATCAAGAGGCTTCTGACTGAACTAGGCCAGTTGAAGTCAACGCCCATTCGGCAAGTCGACAACGAAGCAGCCATCCGGCTAGCACGAAATCCTGTATTTCATCGGAGAACGAAACACATTCGTATCAGACACTTCTTTGTTCGCGAATTGGTCACAGCAGGAGAAATAGACAATTCAATAGTTGACACACAAAATCAGCTCGCGGATATTTTGACCAAACCTTTGTTTTCAATTCGTTTTCGAAAATTATGTAACGACATGTGGGTCTGTAAAGTTATTAAATAAGGGAGAGTGTTGATGTATTTCACATCTTAATTGTCATTTAATAACTCATTGAAATTTAACTACACTAGCGCCGTATATGAGAACACCCACTCACAAAAGCTGGAGTAACTATTCTTATCTTTTTATCCTCTTTGATCCGTCCCATGTACAATAATACTATTCAGTCGCTGTTTTAATAAAACCAAAAATGGCTTTCAAAGTTTGTTCATTTATGTTTGTTGATTTATTTCAAATAAACCAACAATTCCCACAATAAATCATCTTCAAGTTGTCATTCTTTGGTGTGAAAATATTCATTTTATCATATTTGCTGAAAACAATTACGATTTATTAAATCTTCATATTTTTGCTGTATTCTTATTTAATGTAAGCACTCGACGTACTATCGGCCATGTGGCTATGAGGAATCTATATCGCATCAACAAACACTCTAAACAACGTAGGAATTCAGTATATTAACGCCGACTACTAACAATTATTGAAACTTCGTTGGTCTAAACATATCACTGGGAGTAACACATTTAATATACTTTCCGCACAACTAATTTTTAATCGCGCCTATACTTGGCAGTGCGCTCTATCGGCTAAACGAGGCCATTTTCAATAACATCGCTGGCATGGGTTCACTAACTGGCCGGTATAGAGCGCAGCTCGCATCAAGTAGGCAGTGGATTGCTTCCGCCACGGCAAATACAGGCCGGACGTTTGTTTTAGACGAGTGAACAATCTTAGTGGAAGCCTGGAGGCGAGTTACTACAGTACCTGTGTTGTTATCAGCTGCCCCAAGCGGTCCGATGATTGACAAAGCTGTCTCACACTGCTCCTGAAGTACAGTCATTGGCAAATATAATGAAGTTCTGTTCGTAACTACGTAATGTGTACTTCCGCTTCACACAATACTTCGACGTTGACTGTACTGTCTGCAAGTCGGTGTCGCCACGTGCTCAAGTCTGGAATTCCATTACATCAGATCGGTGGTGACAAATGTGAAGCGATAGGGTGAGAGAGTGACTGTGTACAGGCTCACCCGCAGGCTTCAATGTCAAGGGCAATCGTCAAAAACAAACGTCCGGCCTGTAACAATTACACACATCAAAAAAAGTTTTGCATCACCTCGGTTCCAAGAGTTCCGGAACCGTTAAATACAAAGGGAATAGAGATCAACACAAACAACATTTCAGCTCGTTTTATTGCTCATGAGACCCACACATTGCATGTTGTACCATCATACAGCTAGACTTTCAGCATTTGTGGTCCAGATTGCAGTACACACCACTACCTCTAATACCCAGTAGCACGTCCTCTTGCATTGATGCATGCCTGTATTCGCCGTGGCATACTATCCACAAGTTCATCAAGACACTGTTGGTCCAAATTGTCCCACTCCTCAACGACAATTCTCTCAGAGTGGTTGGTGGGTCAAGACGTCCATAAACAGCCCTTTTCAACATATCCCAGGCATGTTCGATAGGGTTCATGTCTGGCGAACATGCCGGCCACTGTAGTCGAGCGATGTCGTTATCTTGAAGGAACGCATTCACAAGATGTGCACGATGAGGTCGAGAATTGTCGTCCATGAAGACAAATGCCTCTCCAATATTCTGCCGATATGGTTGCACTATGGGTCGGAGGATGTCATTCAGGTATCGTAAAGCCGTTTCGGAGCCTTCCATGACCACCAGTGGCGTACGTCGGCCCCACATAATGCCACCCCAAAACATCAGGGAACCACCACCTTGCTGCACTCGCTGGACAGTGTGTCTAAGACGTTCAGCCTGACCAGGGTGCCTCCAAACACGTCTCCGACGATTGTCTGGTTGAAGGCATATGCGACACTCATCGGTGAAGAGAACGTGATGCCAATTCCGTGGGGTCCATTCAGCATGTTGTTGGGCCCATCTGTACCGCGCTGCATGGTGTCGGGGTTGCAAAGCTGGACCTCGCCATGGACGTCGGGAGTGAAGTTGCGCATCATGCAGCCTATTGCGCACAGTTTGAGTTGAAACACGACGTCCTGTGGCTGAACGAAACGCATTATTCAACATGGTGGCATTGCTGTCAGGGTTCCTCCGAGCGGCAATCCGTAAGTAGCGGTCATCCACTACAGTAGTAGCCCTTGGGCGGCCTGAGCGAGGCCTGTCATCGACAGTTCCTGTATCTCTGTACCTCCTCCATGTCCGAACAACATCGCTTTGGTTCACTCTGAGACGCCTGGAAACTTCCCTTGTTGAGAGCCCTTCTTGACACAAAGTAACAATGCGGACGCGATCGAACTGCGGTATTGACCTTCTAGGCATGGTAGAACTACAGACAACATGAGCAGCGTACCTTCGTCCTGGTGGAATGACTGGAACTGATCGGCTGTCGTACCCCCTCCGTCTAATAGGCCCTGCTCATGCATGGTTGTTTACATCTTTGAGCAGTTTTAGTGACATCTATGAACAGTCAAAGGGACTGTATCTTGGATACAATATACACAGTCAACGTCTATATGCCGGAGATCTGGGAACCGAGGTGATGCAAAACTTTTTTTGATGTGTGTATGATTCATTACGGTCAGGATTTGGCACTGGAGTTATACAAGTAGTTATTTCAATGACCAACAGAGTTCACTGTCAACAAGGGATTTGCGCTCCCGGGACACACATAGTAGGATAACATATCACATGTTACACATCATATGCGACTACTGTAAGGCTCGCATAATTTTTAGCCTATTTTCAATTTTGAAAAAATAGGCTTATGAGATCACCTTTTGTCCGTGTGTGTGTGCGTGTGTGTGATTCGTATGTGTCCCCCCCCCCCCCCTAATAAAATCTAAACGGCAGGAGCGATTTCAATGAAACTCGGAAAGTTCATAGCACTGTTCCCGGCGACCTCGACCGTGCCCTTCAAATTTTGCTACGACTCACCAATCCAACATGGCGGCTGTGCGAAATATTTCACCAGCATTCAATATCTCCGAAACTATTACCGATATTACCCTGACATTTTCTATGGTGATAGAGGGAACTACTATAAGTTCACTTATGTAACTTTCGAAAACCTGGTAACTACAAAACCAACATGGCGGCCAAGCGAATTTGCGACTTTTAAATAGACGTTTCTCGCGATTTGACCAACCAAACGCAATGAAACTTGGTACAGTATATGTTTATATACATGGTAATGCACCGACATCTAACTTCGTTCAATTGTTCACATAATCACAAGATGGCGGATGTGCGAAATTATTTCACAGACAAAATAAATCTATCTATCTATCTATCTATATCTCTGAAACTATTAGCGGTATCTCCCTAAAATTTTGTACGGAGATAAAGGGCACTACTGGAAGTCCATCTATAAGATTTTGAAAAACCGGTTAACTGAAAATCAAACATGGCGGCCAAGCGAATTTGAAAATTTTAAATATACCTTTCTCGCGATTTAATGTTCCAAACGCAATGAAATCTGGTACAGGAAATGTTTATTCACATTGTAATGCACTGGTATCTAATTTAGTTCAATTGTTTATATAACCTCAAGATGGCGGCTGTGCGAATTTTAAAATTAAGTTTTTATTTCATTTGTCCTAATCATGCGATCGAAGGGAAAGTTTGAATAATGAACCTACGCAATAATTTTCCTTTAATGGTAGACGACTCTATGGCCTATACATTTAAGAATCCAACATGGCGACCATCCGAAATATTTAGACGGCTCTGAATATCTACGAATCTATTATATCAATCATACTGATTTTTTTTTATGTTCATAGGGGCTATGAACTTAAGTTCACCTATAGGACTTTAAATAACCTGGTGATCACAAATCCAACATGTCTGCGACGCGAATTATAAATATTCACATGGACGTTCCTCGCAATTTAACCATCCGAGTGCAGTGAAACTTGGTACAGTAAATCTTTATCCGAATGATAATCCACTGGCATCTAATTTATTTCAATTGTTTCCATAACCTCAAGATGGTATCTGTGAAAATTTTTTCGATCTCCTTGTTTTTTCTTGTGTCCTAATTATGCGATTGAAGTTTGAATACTACACGTTCACAATAATCTGCATGTAACAGTAAACTCTAGGACCTACATATATAAAATCCAACATGGCGACCATCCGAAATATTTAGTCGGTTCTCAATATCTACAAATCTATTACAGCAATCAAACTGAAATTGTGTATGTTGATAGTGGCAATTAACATAAGTAGGATATATGAAAATAGGCTGTATAGTTCTTCACGGAACTACTTGTTTTTTTTTTGTCATGGGCTGATTAACTCGATAACGCATAATTCCGAGCTTGCACGAGTCGAATTGAAGACTAACGTGTTATCGTGCTTTGTTGCGTGTGGCGTACTTTACTTCTGAACAAGATATAGAAAACAGGCTTCGAGCTGCTCATGTGGCATTTGGTAGATTATCACACCGTCTCTTGAGAAACAAAAATCTTACCATTCGCACAAAACTCATGGTATATCAGGCAGTGGTCATCTCAACTTTACGGATGTGAAACGTTGACCTTATATCGTCGCGACATCAGAAAACTGGAGTGTTTTCTCCAGAAAAAGCTCCGTTCGATCATCAATATTAAGTGGGATGACTATGTATCCAATCTTTCTGTCCTTGAGAAAGCATGTACCAAGAGTGTAGAAGCTATCATATTTGGTCTTCGACTAAGATGGACAGGACATGTCCGCCGCATGAATGACACCACGTTGCCACGTCAATTCTTCCGGTAAACTTTGCACTCGTGAAAGGCCACAGGGTGCACCTTTAAGGCGCTTCAAAGACCAGCTGAAACAAACCTTCAAGTTGAAAGAAATTAACCCTCAAACTTAGGAGGCACTGGCTGATGATCGAGTACTTTGGAGGCAAACTATATCTGCTTCGGTAAATTATTTTGAACAGGAACGTCACAGACTGGCAGAAATGAAGAGACTCCAACGCAAGCTTCGTCAAACACGTCCACGCTCTCCTCCAACTATAAGATGCTTAGTATGTTGCCGCATTTTCCATGTAAGAATCGGCCTGTTTAGTCACCAGAAATTCATTCATAAAATGCCCTATTTTGGAAGTGTATTGTCAGAAAATTGTATACTCGGAAACGAACTGCAGCCGACGACGACTTTACACCAGACTGAAATTTCTCACAGGCGGCTTCGGTGGCGTAGTCGGTAGCATGCTGAGCTTCTATGCCCAAGATAGCGGGTTCAAGCCCGGCCGGTAGCGCTGCACACCGTGAGAACATGTGTATAAAAAAATTGAGTAATGAAATTAGGCAAAGTACCTGTAGTAATGGTATCTGGAGATGATAAATTAGTAGATGTTGCCTCGTCCGCTGTCATAGACCCACCCAGCCATCCCAAATAGCAACACTACTTATATAGTTGAAATGAAGTCTCTAGAAGACATCTTGTCACTATGTCAGGAATGCCAACCCCACGCATTTGGTACTATCTCGCACCGGGTATACAAAGAAACAAAAGAGCGTCGATAATGTAATATACTGTACTATTGCGCCAAATTCAACTCGTGAGTCGTACTTAACCATGGATTGTGTGACATGTGAAATTACTTCATAAATTCTATTTTATTAATGTTTTACATACAAAAACAAACCTAACCTGGGGCTTACGCCCCAGACCCCCTTGCTTGTGGTACTAGCAGTAATTTTCGGCCAGGCAGTACCTAACCTAGTAGCTGACATAAATTCTATCTTATTAATGTTTTACATACAAAAACAAACCTCACCTGGGGCTTACGCCCCAGACCCATTCCTTGTGGTACTACCAGTAATTTTCGGCCTGGCAGTAAGTTACTTTACGTCTTTACGTGTGAAATGGTGAATGGTGAATTTTGTGTGCGACATGTTGGTAACGTAGTCACATGTCTGTCTGTCGAGTGTCCAAGATGGCGTCCGTAGTGAAACGAACACGATAAAAATTCTTTATTTTCGTTAAAAAAAACTTTATTGAGGTGCGGCAGTTGTAGTTGAGATTGTGAAACGACTACCAACAACTCCAAGAAAGGTATGTAAATCATAAATCCTACATTTTCAATAATATACCTCGTTAAAAGTTACGAAAAGGCATGTTCCCACGGCGTGCAGAATTACCATGCTTTCCATGTCATAGATTTATGGCATGTTAAAGAACCTTCCACTAATTGCACCTGTGTGAAGCTAAATTGGATAGGTTAAGAATGTAAACAACGCTCTTAGGTTTCAAAGTTCGTTGCCAAGAGCCGACTGCGGTGGCGTCTAGTAGCTGAGTTCTGAACTTGGCCTAGTAGTCGTTGACGGTGGCGCTTGGCGGCACAAGTAGGAAGTATTTGAAAAATTCTAAGTTGCAGTACTTAAATTTAAAAAACAGATAACACACACTAACACAGTCATCACAATTAACACCGGTTATCAGACAGATTCTACACACACCCAAAGTACACGGGGCTACATGACCGCGTTGTCGCAGCCCCTAAACTTAAGAACCAACCAACCAACCAAATTTCTCACGATCTTGTTGGGCCTGCCTCTCGCGGAGTTTGGCTAAATCGGGAGTTTATTATACGACCTCACCAATCTATTTTACACCGTATTAAACTTGCATGAACCCTTTAGCGGGGAGCACATTACGCTGGTTAGAAGTATACTTTCATAAAGACGGGACGATTCACTGTAGCACTGCCCGATAATCGCGTCCTTTCTTGACAATAATGTTGCTGTTCGGGGAGAATTTTTTTGGGAAATAAGCAATATGTAGCCTCGAAAGATCATGCTGATGAGGTTTGCTATGTTGGACGGAACAACAAGATTATCTCGTGAGATCAGAAACCAACTTCGAACCTATCGCAATGGAATATTGATTTACAATTCACATCACCAAGGTTACGCACTCATTGTTACACACTTAGTTTGTTGAGTTCGTGCCATTTTTTTTATCGTATGGCCTCGGGTGCCTGGTGCAAGCTTTGTTAATTGACACCCAGAGGGTAGCTTGCATGTCGAATTTCGTCGTTCCTTTGAACGCTATGAAAGTCAAGGAGGTTAGATATCTAAACTCCTTGACACTACAGCGCTTTCAAGTAGAGAATGGAGGAACTTTGTGTTGGCGGAAAATCCCGAGATTAATTTTGCCATTGAACACGGCCTACTGAATTCAAATGGGTTCTTTAACATGCTAACAACGTATGACATGAGTATCGTGATTTTTGTCGCCTTCAAAAATCACTTACCATGGCCAGGGGCGAACCTGCAATCTTGGGGTTGGTAGTCCGACACCATAACCACTCACCCACCGTGGCAAGCAAGCAAGTTCGTGCCTTGACCGCAGACGATGACAGGCTATTACTCGCTGACGAGTATGATTGTCTTCCTCAGATGTATTTGAGAGTCTATGAGTCCTTATGTGACCATGCAGGCCAATCCTCAAGTCACAAATTTTTCCACAGTGCTGACAAACATTGCCAGCGTTGAGATCCAGTTGATGTGGGTTATTCATCCTGAGGAACGCCCGTTCCTTTCGAGCAATCCGCTTCTCAGTTTCAAATCACCGACGTTGTAGTTCAAATTTCTTAGGGCCTTCGTGGGTAAGGCGACGCCAAACCAGGCAGTTAGCTGCTTTTCTTTCCCAGTCAGTGATGTTGGTGTGGCAATTCTTCATGTCTGTCGTCCCTGAACCTTTTAGTTGTCCACCCTGGTGTCGACGGCCACCCTTCAGTTGAGCGTACATAATTTGCTTTGGGAGGAAAATATCAGGCAAACGAACGACGTGACCTGTCCAACGAAGTCGATGTTTCATGACCATAGCCTCAATGCTGATGGTACATGCTTCTTCCAAGATACTGATGTTAGTTCGGTGATCTTGCCATTTAACCCTAAGGATCCTTCTCAGAGAGCACTGATGATATTTCTCCAGGCACTGTGTCTCCTGTAAGTGGTCCAAGTTTCACACCCGTAAATGAGTGTTGGTATCACAACAGCCTGATACACATGAAGTTTTGTCTGAGCATTGATTTTGTGGTTATCAAAGACCCTTTGTCGTAGACGACCGAATGCTGCACTAGAGATATTTAATTTCAGCAGACGATAACAAGATTCTGAAATTCGAGTACTAATACTTGCAGCGTCTTCGGTGGCCTAGTTTGTGACACGTTGTAACGGCTACCTTCGTCGTTGGATATCGCTCTACAAGTTGGGCGATCATTTATAACGTTTTTACAGATATTACACTCAAGACTCCTTAAAACCACCTCATCGTTCTTATTTAGCATTGGCCTGTCTAGACAGACGACATACACTTTATTAATTTAGATTTACTGGGCGCCAGTTATCGTAGAGATAACACATTAAAATTTTATTTAGCCACGGCCGCTCCCTTCCTTGAGCCAAGATCTATCATCGGAGCGTAGGGCAATAAACTTGCTCTATGAGATACTCTTTGCATTCCAACTATCCTATATATTCAACTCCCAATGAACAAGACATTTTAACTAATACTGGTTTATTTACAACAAAATTATTAACATTTGATCTGAGGTTTCGAGCTGTGTACAATATGTGCATTAATATTCCCTAATTGCGGGGCAATATTGACTGTCTTCTCGCTAGCGCTGATCTTCTGTGTTGATAATAACTCTGTCCACATACCTGGTGCCTTGTGGTTCAAAGTCCATCTCGTTGGTCTGCTTGCAGTCTAATTTGAGATCTTACGCCAACACACGTTTATTGACCTTTGAAAACATATGTTTTCTTCTTCTCGTTGTTGTTGTTGTTGTTGTTGCTGCTGCTGCTGCTTGTTTCTGAGTTTGATCACCATGGTAAGCAAATTTGAACAAACCAGGCTAATTGAATTCACTAAGTCCCATCTTACTGAGGGACTGGCAGAGTCTACGACTCACAAAGTCAGTGAGTGAGTGCGTGATCGAATATGTGAATGACAGAATAGAATCTATAAAATAGCCAGTGCTGAAGTCGCGCTGGGCTTTTATACACTCTGAATGGTCCCGATGTTTCGCGGCATAAATTTGCCCGCGACCCATCAGACCAATTATAGCAAAGCATTTCTCAGTCCTCAAGCGACGCTGAAACTTCTCCGAGCGGGAATACAGGCCCGCGTACTTCAAATATTCCACTCAGAACCCGCTATTCCTCTCGTTGCGCATATATATATTCCGCCCAAATCTTTCTCCAAGCCCTTGTCTCCAGTCAGCGTGGCTTCGTTCCAGAAATACATTTTCTTGCAATATGTTGCTTCACCGTCCGTAACTTCTTCCAACCATGCCCGTCCTGTCTTTACAATTTAACTAATAAAACAGCCCTAGACCTCTATAAAAACCCTGTTTCTTAATCTAAGCACTTGACAATATTATATATGATTATGGTAATGACGTGAATATGGTATATCCCCTCCATTGATATTAATGGGTGAATAAAACGATATAACTTTGATATTTCAATAATAATAATAATAATAATAATAATTACACAATGACTTTAAAAATAATAATAATAATAATAATAATAATAATTTGTACCGTAATCAAGATTACGTTACAAAACGTCCCCATGGTTTCATAAATAATGTTGGGGCCGATAACCTAGATGTTAGGCCCCTTAAAACAACAATTATCATCATCATCATCATAAATAATGTAATGAATGATGAAATCACAAATCTTCCCTTTAAAACTTAACAGGAAATACACTGAATATACATATATGACCCTTCAAATTACATACATAATGATTATACCCTTTTCATTTTCCTTGATTGATCTGCACTCTTCTTGCAATGTTACATAAACATTCTGATTGTCCTGTGCAGTCATACAGGATTTACATGCTACATTTGTTCTTGTAGTCCCTTACAATAACAGAACGCAATATATTGCTTCTTGTTTCACGCAACACAAGTGATTTATTTCACTTCCACCAATTCCTTAGAGCCACGACACGACTCTAATTATAAACACACGGCAGTCTGCCCTTCTTGCAGCACTTGCTCTTTTCTATGAAATTTCCTCAGATTGTAAATGTTATATGTACCTATGACACAATTTTCCTGATCTTTCAATACGTAGGCATTTTTTTCTATCCCCTTGGAAACGACATAAGGTCCAGTAAACAATAAAAACAGCTTTGACATTTTCCCTTCCAATGCACAAGATGGCAACGGCTTACGTAACAATCGTTGCTACAAACTTCCATGTACTTCCTACCTCTCAACAAAACACTGGCTAGCCTGAATAACGTCACATGAGTCAACAATACATACCTGAAATAACTACCTAGTGTCCTACCTAATTTCCTCACTAACGTTGAGCAACTACTACTAAAGTCTACTGTTGAGAACCACTTCCGCTCCTGAAAACGTTGAACTAAATCCTCCACTGCTTCAGTTCTCAGCTGGTCGCTTTCGATTCTGGTATTTAACATTCTGGCGTCTATGCACAGTCTCACTGAATTGTCTTTCTTGGCTACTACAACTAATGGATTTAAACAATGGCTAGCTGAAGGCTCAATTATGTCGTTTTCCAACATTAATTCTATCTGTTCTTCGACGGCTTTCATATATTTAGTTGCGACAGGATACCTAGGCCCTACGAAACTACTTGTGTCTTTAACGACAAAACTATGCTCATATAAGTGTGTTGCTCCGGGTTTTGAGCTGAAAATTTCCTTATATTTTATTAATACCTCATGTAACTGATGACCTTGCTCATCATCCAGCTTACACTGTGACAATGCATCATGGATCCTACTCTCAAGTTCAGACTCCATTGCAACCTGACACACCTTAAAAACTTTGCTCTCACTAGCATCTCCGCGGTCTACCTCATTTACTTCAGGAAACTCATCACTCACAACCACGTTGCTTTCTTCCTCCAACATACACACTTTCATCTGTTTGTCAGTCTTAGACACCTTATACGTAACCTGAACTTCTTTATTCTGCCAAAATAAACATATCCTGCCAAAATGAAAATCTAATTGAACTTGATATAATGATAACCATTCCGCACCGAGAATCACCGGATATACTAAATTTGGAACTGCCAAACAGGGCTGAAATTTAACTAACTCACTAATGTTAATTGGAACTGCGACTTGCTTAGATATTTTCTGAGACCTACTACCTACAGCTGTGACAATGAAAGTGGACTTAACTGGAATTATATCAACATGAATACCTTCTCTCATTACATCTTCCAAAAATCTTAAATTTATACAAGAGTTTTCGCTTCCACTGTCCAATAAAACATCAACTTCTTTACCCCACACATTAAGTTTAATTACTGGTGACATAATCTCATTCTCAACAATATCTAAATTTCCACCATTTAGGTCATAAAGCAGTTCTTCTCTAACATCTATATTAAAATCTCCTAAATACTCAATATTCCTAGGACATTGAACTGCAATCACTTCGGGCTGTCTGTTGACCTCACTGCAACCCGTTATTCGTTTAAATTAGGCCTACTTGCCCCTGGTGTAGATTGTTGTTGTTGTTGACCTGTACGTCTGTCAGGCCTAGTACCTTCCCCTCCTCTGTTCAAATTCTCGTTCCTCGTATTTGCTGTGCGTCCCCCATTGTCAAGTCGTCTTTCGTAATTCGCATTCCTGCCTTGTTCTCTTCCCCTCTCTCTCTCACTTTGCACGAAATTATCTCCTCTACTTATTGGCTTGCGTTCGGTCCTACTATTTTCAAGAGAGTCAAAGTTTTCCAATAGCTTCTCGAACCCGTCAATAGTAGTAATATTCTGCATGAAGAATGCTTCTTTAATTATATCAGGAAAATGCCTTAATAATGTTTTAATTACCTGTGATTCAGTCTCTAAACCTTCTAAATTCTGGCATATAAGTACATGCGCTAAGAAATACTCTGTGTACGAAACACCATATCTCCTTTGGTACTTCCCAAAAATAATGTTACATCTTTCTCTTTCTTGCACATTTTCATTCCAGTATTTGGCTATGAACTTCTCTTTAAATTTTCTAAAACTAGTCATCTGGTATTTATACACACTGAACCATGACCTTGAATCCCTAACAAAAGATTTATCTAGCATCTCAAGTACTTGTTCCCATTGAACGATCCCCTCTTCTAAATCTTTAGCGAACTTCTTTTCTACTGTTTTTAAGAATTCCATTGGGTTATATGCCTTGCCTGTGAATACTGGCAAATCTGCCTCTTTAGTTAGAAATCTACTTAAATTTCCTATTTGTACATTACCGCTATTTGTTGCTATTTGCTTCTGACATCTCTGCAATTTCTCCTCCATTTTATCTGTCTTACTCGCTACTTCTTCACTGATACTGTTAAATTTACTGTTAACCTCTTCCCTAATTTCTTGATTATCGCTCTCTAATTTATTTTCTAAATTACCTATTTTAGCAATATTATTATCACACTTGACCTTCATACTGTTGACTTCTCCTTCTAAGTCAACCCTAACCTTACTACATTTAATTTTCACTTCCTCGTCAATTTTGTCAACTCGCTCCGACACTTGTTGCATTCTGGCGTCAACCTTAAGTGACCATGATTCCTCCACCTCAGTAATCCTGTTTTCTAACTTATTGTGAAATTCTCGGCCTACTTCTTTAATTTGTCCATTGAAATTCTCTGTAGCTTCATCAAACTTCTTACGTTGTTCATCAAGCTTCTTACTATGCTCAGTGAACTTAAGATCTATTGCTTTTTCTAATTGATCACTACGCACGTCAAATTTCTTACTTTGTTCCTCTTGCTTCTTACTCTGTTCAGCTAGCTTCTTACTCTGTTCCTCTAACTTAATACCTATGTTTCTGTTCTGTTCCTCCTGCTTCTTACTCTGTTCTGTTATCAGCATCGTCAGGTTTCGAAGCCAGGAAGGATTCTCCCCCTCATTACTCTGGATGTTTGTAGCCCCGTCTTGTTTATTTTCCTCAGTTTCCTGATTTTCGCTTACTTTTGACATCTCATCATTGGTACCCTGCACATCTAATTTCGACATTTTAACTGATCTTATAATACTACGGTTTCTCAAATTTATGTTCCCCAAATTATCCCTGTTACTCATTACCCAAAAAACAACTCATTGAAAGAACACTCCTAATTTATAACCGTAGTTCCCTAACTTGATATATGCCTCTTTATTGAAAAACTCGGAATGAATGCAAAGAGTACTCGTTTATATCGTACATGAAAACAACTTTAAACTTTAACATACTTGAAATAAACTGGATTTATACATAATATCCATTCTCTACAGTACGATATTTCGTAGCCCCACATTGGTTGTGCCATTTGTAACGGCTACCTTCGTCGTTGGATATCGCTCTACAAGTTGGGCGATCATTTATAACGTTTCTACAGATATTACACTCAAGACTCCTTAAAACCACCTCATCGTTCTTATTTAGCATTGGCCTGTCTAGACAGACGACATACACTTTATTAATTTAGATTTACTGGGCGCCAGTTATCGTAGAGATAACACATTAAAATTTTATTTAGCCACGGCCGCTCCCTTCCTTGAGCCAAGATCTATCATCGGAGCGTAGGGCAATAAACTTGCTCTATGAGATACTCTTTGCATTCCAACTATCCTATATATTCAACTCCCAATGAACAAGACATTTTAACTAATACTGGTTTATTTACAACAAAATTATTAACATTTGATCTGAGGTTTCGAGCTGTGTACAATATGTGCATTAATATTCCCTAATTGCGGGGCAATATTGACTGTCTTCTCGCTAGCGCTGATCTTCTGTGTTGATAATAACTCTGTCCACATACCTGGTGCCTTGTGGTTCAAAGTCCATCTCGTTGGTCTGCTTGCAGTCTAATTTGAGATCTTACGCCAACACACGTTTATTGACCTTTGAAAACATATGTTTTCTTCTTCTCGTTGTTGTTGTTGTTGTTGTTGCTGCTGCTGCTGCTTGTTTCTGAGTTTGATCACCATGGTAAGCAAATTTGAACAAACCAGGCTAATTGAATTCACTAAGTCCCATCTTACTGAGGGACTGGCAGAGTCTACGACTCACAAAGTCAGTGAGTGAGTGCGTGATCGAATATGTGAATGACAGAATAGAATCTATAAAATAGCCAGTGCTGAAGTCGCGCTGGGCTTTTATACACTCTGAATGGTCCCGATGTTTCGCGGCATAAATTTGCCCGCGACCCATCAGACCAATTATAGCAAAGCATTTCTCAGTCCTCAAGCGACGCTGAAACTTCTCCGAGCGGGAATACAGGCCCGCGTACTTCAAATATTCCACTCAGAACCCGCTATTCCTCTCGTTGCGCATATATATATTCCGCCCAAATCTTTCTCCAAGCCCTTGTCTCCAGTCAGCGTGGCTTCGTTCCAGAAATACATTTCCTTGCAATATGTTGCTTCACCGTCCGTAACT
Organism: Meconema thalassinum; assembly: GCA_946902985.2. NCBI lineage: Eukaryota > Metazoa > Arthropoda > Insecta > Orthoptera > Tettigoniidae > Meconema > Meconema thalassinum. Next base: position 101,415,120 of record OX336397.1, on the reverse strand, counting down.
TCTTCCAACCATGCCCGTCCTGTCTTTACAATTTAACTAATAAAACAGCCCTAGACCTCTATAAAAACCCTGTTTCTTAATCTAAGCACTTGACAATATTATATATGATTATGGTAATGACGTGAATATGGTATAGCCCCTCCATTGATATTAATGGGTGAATAAAACGATATAACTTTGATATTTCAATAATAATAATAATAATAATAATAATAATAATTACACAATGACTTTAAAAATAATAATAATAATAATAATAATAATAATAATTTGTACCGTAATCAAGATTACGTTACAACGTAGAGCTTCTATGCCCAAGATCGTGGGTTCAAACCCGGTCGAAGTCATCGGATTGTTTTAAGAGCGTCAAAAATTCCTCAGTATGCCTTCCTTCGGAGGGGAAGTAAAGCCGGCAGGCCCATGTCATAGATTTATGGCATGTAAGAGGACCTTCCAATAACTACAAATGTGTGATGCTGAATTTGTAGGTTAGATTTGATTAACGCTCTATTCAGTTTCAACGTTCGCCGGTTGATGTCGTTGACGGTAGCATTTGGCAGCGAAAGTAGGAACTACTTGAAGTTGATCGTCTGCAGTCCTTACCTGAATTAAGGATAATCCACATTACTACAGCCATCACAATTAACACCGGTTATCAGACAGATTCTACACACACCCAAAGTACACGGGACTACATGACCACGTTGTCGCAGCCCCTAAACTGAGGAACCAACCAACTAATACTTGCACCAAATCTTATATATAAAAGTGAAAGTCCGTAAGTGGGCATGTATGTTTGTAAGTGTGTGTGTATGTAAGTATATGTGTGTGTGTGTGTTTGTTCTCTATACAAATCTACACCGTTCCACCAATCTCAACCAAATTGTGCATACACATAGTTCAGGATCCTGAATAAACCACTGGCTGCATGCATTTTCGATATTCTTTCCAATTCTTCTGATTTCGGCCTTTTGACACTCGAGCGAAGGCTTAATAAAGTCAGAAAATAAACTGATGAAGGGATGGCATAGCCGTCTCCCACCACGCCAACATTAGCTCAAGACATGACTACCAAGTTTCCAACTATCTCTGTAAGAGGCCATGCCACTCCATTTATTATCTAAAGAACGATAAGAACATTACGCATCTGAACGCCATAAAAATATGAAACCATAACAGGGTTCGTAGTAGGGAACTGAAATTAAAAGAGAAATACATTGGCTAACCCTACATTTATTTATTTATTTATTTATTTATTTATTTATTTATGTACCGTATGAATTTATTTATTTATTGGGTACAGAAAGTCCCAGTGAGCTGGTAGCTCAAGGGGGGACTGCCCTTTACAAATATGGGTAAGTAAATGGAATACTGTATATAAGGTGGTAGGATTATTTATTCAGTGTTTATGGGTTCATCTACACACATCAAAAAAAGTTTTGCATCACCTCGGTTCCAAGAGTTCCGGAATCGTTAAATACAAAGGGAATAGAGATCAACACAAACAACATTTCAGCTCGTTTTATTGCTCATGAGACCCACACATTGCATGTTGTACCATCATACAGCTAGACTTTCAGCATTTGTGGTCCAGATTGCAGTACACACCACTACCTCTAATACCCAGTAGCACGTTCTCTTGCATTGATGCATGCCTGTATTCGCCGTGGCATACTATCCACAAGTTCATCAAGACACTGTTGGTCCAAATTGTCCCACTCCTCAACGACAATTCGGCGTAAATCTCTCAGAGTGGTTGGTGGGTCAAGACGTCCATAAACAGCCCTTTTCAACATATCCCAGGCATGTTCGATAGGGTTCATGTCTGGCGAACATGCTGGCCACTGTAGTCGAGCGATGTCGTTATCTTGAAGGAACGCATTCACAAGATGTGCACGATGAGGTCGAGAATTGTCGTCCATGAAGACAAATGCCTCTCCAATATTCTGCCGATATGGTTGCACTATGGGTCGGAGGATGTCATTCAGGTATCGTAAAGCCGTTTCGGAGCCTTCCTTGACCACCAGTGGCGTACGTCGGCCCCACATAATGCCACCCCAAAACATCAGGGAACCACCACCTTGCTGCACTCGCTGGACAGTGTGTCTAAGACGTTCAGCCTGACCAGGGTGCCTCCAAACACGTCTCCGACGATTGTCTGGTTGAAGGCATATGCGACACTCATCGGTGAAGAGAACGTGATGCCAATTCCGTGGGGTCCATTCAGCATGTTGTTGGGCCCATCTGTACCGCGCTGCATGGTGTCGGGGTTGCAAAGCTGGACCTCGCCATGGACGTCGGGAGTGAAGTTGCGCATCATGCAGCCTATTGCGCACAGTTTGAGTTGAAACACGACGTCCTGTGGCTGAACGAAACGCATTATTCAACATGGTGGCATTGCTGTCAGGGTTCCTCCGAGCGGCAATCCGTAAGTAGCGGTCATCCACTACAGTAGTAGCCCTTGGGCGGCCTGAGCGAGGCCTGTCATCGACAGTTCCTGTATCTCTGTACCTCCTCCATGTCCGAACAACATCGCTTTGTTCACTCTGAGACGCCTGGAAACTTCCCTTGTTGAGAGCCCTTCTTGACACAAAGTAACAATGCGGACGCGATCGAACTGCGGTATTGACCTTCTAGGCATGGTAGAACTACAGACAACATGAGCAGCGTACCTTCGTCCTGGTGGAATGACTGGAACTGATCGGCTGTCGTACCCCCTCCGTCTAATAGGCCCTGCTCATGCATGGTTGTTTACATCTTTGAGCAGTTTTAGTGACATCTATGAACAGTCAAAGGGACTGTATCTTGGATACAATATACACAGTCAACGTCTATATGCCGGAGATCTGGGAACCGAGGTGATGCAAAACTTTTTTTGATGTGTGTATATTCTTCGACATATTTTTTCAGGAAGTACCTGCATGCTTCCTTTGTGAATGTGTTTAAGTTGGTAATTTGTCTCAGTTTAGGAGGTAAGTTGTTATAAGATGTGCTGGCATAACGGCTGGAGATATCATCACGAAACTGAGTACAGTATTAAGTGATCTCAAATGAATACTAGCGCTTAATACATTTTAACGCTCTAAAAAATCTAATGACTTCGACCGGGTTTGAACCCACGATCTTGGGCATAGAAGCTTTGTATTGAGAAGTGACAGTCAGTCTGAAAGACTAGACTTTGTATCATTTTAAATGCTACAAATGCTGAAAAATGCTAGAAAGGCTGGAGGCTTCTCGCTTCGCTCGAAGCCAAAGACTCTTGACTTGTTAGAAAATTGTCTGCATAATACTTATCTTGCTTTATAATACTTTACCTTGTTTCAAATTACTCGCGAACGGCAAGTGCAAACCAAGGGCAAAGCAAGGTCAAGCGCGCGGGATGCCGTCACGCTCACCAGAGCGCGCGGGGACGTGCCCCTTCCATTCAGTTTAAAATCACATATAATGGGCGATGTATTGAAGATACAGATATGCTCTCACGGACTTTTTTGTGGGAATTTTCATGTTGACCAATGCTTACGCTCATAGTATATTGATATTTTTAACGGTTTGCCCTGTGTGAGCTTAAGAAGCGCACGGACGCCAAGTTTGTTTTCGACTTTTTCACTGAAATCGTTACTGCTTGGCTTCCTTTGATCATACATAAATTATTTTCTACAGAATCTTTCCTCGAGATATCCTTTAGAGAATGGTGAAAACCGCATCAAAATCCATCCACTGGTTCTCGAGATTATTCGTGACATCCAAGAATCGGGGATTTTTGTCTTATACTAACGAAGTAGAGATTGTCGGGGAACACATGCACCAAGCGGTACTATGACGTCACACACCTCAGTACATCTGGGTACATTTCGTCCCGTCACCGTAACGTAATGCCAGACCCCAGCGTAACGACGAAGTCGACAAGATATTTTAAAATGATAAAAGTGGAAAAAGAATGAAAATGATATTGTCCTCATGAACAGTCGCATCTGATTTACGGGTACAACTACAGCAATATTTGTCAGGAGATAAAGGTCAATTTTACTGTGCATGATGAGTTATTGTGTGTGCCCTCCCAAGCTCCGAGAACACTAGCCACCACTGCTGTACAATCCAGATTCACCATTCCCTTACTTTTACCAAACTTGCTTATACTGAAGCATCAGTGGTTGGCATGTTCAAACTGAGACCAATCAAATGTCAGGCACTTGTATACGCAGACGACGTAGTCCTTATCACAGATTCGGAGAGGAAGCTCCAACAGGCTGTACTCGAGTGGACAGAAACTCTAAAAGTAAAGGGGCATGTTGCTGAACAAGGCGAAGATCCAAGTCATAGGTGATGACAAGAACAGAGGAGAACGTGGGTAACATCCACATTGAATGCGATGGTCAACTTCTCACCCAAGTCGCGAGCTTTCAGTATTTAGGCACGACAATAATAATAATGTTATTGGTTTTACGTCCCTTTTAACTACCCTGGCTTTTAGAGACGCCGGGGTGCCGGAATTTTGCCCCGAAGGGGATCTTTAACGTGCCAGTAAATGTACTGACACGGCTCCCTCGCATTTGCGCACCCTCAAATGCCAGCTGACTGCGCCAGGTTTCGAACCTGCTGCCTTGGGCTCAGCAAGCGAGAACGTTACCCCTGAGCCACGTAGCCAGACTTAGGCACGACAGTTCATCAGACAGGCAAGCTCGCGGAAGAAGTTAGAAATAGAGTAGATAATGCTACAAATGCATACTATGCCCTGAACCACTGCGTGTTTGGGAAAAAGGAGGTAAGCCGGAAGACCAAGACAAGGGTCTTTAAGACAGTCATCGAGCTTATACTTATCTACGGCAGCGAGAGTTGGACGGCGAGTAGAAGTGACGTCAGCAGAGTCAATGCAGTCCAAATGAAATGTCTCCGGCGGATAGCAGGAAAAACGCGGCGGGGCAGAGTGCGGAACATACGTATCCGAGAGGAGCTCGAGGTGCAAGAAGTGTAGCGGAAAATCGAGGATCGTCAGCTCTCCTGGTTTGGGCACATTATGAGAATGGAAACGGAGAAGAAACCTCGACTGTATATGGAGGCGAGAGTGCAGGGCAGGAGACCCATTGGACGACCGAGGATAACGTGGGAAGATAAGTTGATGCAGGTTGCAGCCAGTAGAGGAAAGACCATGCAGCAGCTCCGCGGTCTCGCTGGGAATAGGCATATTTACAATAGATGGATCCGAGGTTATCTCCCGACGCCACAGTAGTGGCACACTAGGGAAGAAGAAGGAAGGAAGGAAGGAAGATTGTAGTTTTACGTGACCGTGAATCTTGTGATTATGAGCCACGGGACCTCCTTTTTACGTGGAATCCGAACCACAGGACATGGCATTTCACTTCGAAAATCTCACATGCATTGACCGGGAATTGAACCCGGACCGCCTTGGTGAGAGGCATACAGCTATACCGCTGAGCCACCACGCCCTTGCAATACTAGGGAAGAGAAAGAAGAAGAGAATAAGCTTATACTACAGGTTTCGGAAATTTGGTCGTAACTCCTAATTCGGAAAAGCAAGCGATTTACTCGCTATACCAATGAATACTGAGGTGATATTGATGAGGTTATCACTGAGGCAACCTGTAGTATATCAACAAAGACATTCAGTTTGGAGGTTAGGTAATGTAGCGACTGGTAGAATTAAGGTACGTCCACACCAAGATGTTTTCGTTAAGTTTGTTAATGAACACTGTTCATGAACATTTTTGACTGTTCATAAACAAAATACCGTGTTCGTTAACTTTTCGAGCATGTTCGTGAACAAAATCTCTTTAACTTTTGTGAATGAAACTTTTCATTAACTTTTCGTGTTTTCGTTAACATTTTCGTTCGCGCATGCGCAAAGACGCAATTAAGGTTGTAAATTCGTAGCGCGGAATACGATGCTCTTTTACTTCTCTAAAAATCGACTATCGAATGGCAAGCGACTCGTATATTGCGCGGAATTATGAAATACCAGGAAGCCCATGAGAATATTAATTCACTTAATTCTAAACGCCTTTCCAATATTTTTCCTTTCCGTACCTTGCGTCTGCGCTTTTCTCTAATTTTGTACTCACTAAAATAATGAAAGATGCAGCTGTAAGTACTTTCTTCTTCCTGACCCTATCCATTATAACCTCACAAACAGTTTAATTAATGTTGAAGAAGTTTGTTAACAAATGTTTATTTGGTGTGGACATAATGTTGAAGAAGTTTGTTAACAAATGTTTAGTAAACATGTTGAGAAATGTTTTCATTAACATTGTTCATTAACTTTGGTGTGGACTAGCCTTTACAGTGCTCAAAAAATGTTTTGCTTATTGCGATTTAGTGACTTGTTTATTTTGCTATGTGTATGTTATCACATTATACACAATATAGGGTACATACTAAGATAAACAACACACAATCTGCTCTGCAAAAGAGACAGAAACACACAACGAATAACAAAAGTGATAATGTGGGACTGGGCACACAAACGTCTCTTTCATGTTGGGGCATATCAATACCGTGTATGGCCAACACGAGCTCTAAGGCATGCTTGCAGACGACGAGAGGCATACTGAGCACCTAGTGTCCAACGTGGTTTGGGGCAGAATATCCCACTCTTGGACAGCAGCTTCAATCAGTTGCTGTTTGTATGTTGGAGGATTGGGACGGTGCGAAATTGCCCTCTTGAGCTCTTTCCATGCATGTTCAATACAGTTCATGTCTGCAGAATAGGCAGTCCACTCCATTCTCTGTATGACATGCAGCTGAAGGAACATATTGACCACCATAGCTTGATGGGGCACGAGCATTATCGTCCTCTAGTGTAAAGCCCTCGCACAATGTGCCAGTGAATCCTGTAACGACGGTTCAACGATACCTCATGTAATGAATAACATCCTTAAAAACAAATTTAGCATGAAGATGAATAAAAATGAAACAAAAATACTTGTATGCAGTCGGAACCAGGAAGATCATAGAAGAGCACCAGCAATTTATATCGAGAATGATAGAATACAACATGTGAAGGAATATAAGTATCTGGGAAGCTTGATAACGTATGATGGAACCAGCAAACGAGAAATTCGGAGCAGAATTATTCAGGCTATAAACGCCTCTTATAGAAAGAAGAATCTCTTCACATCCAGAAGTATAGATCTAAAAATAAGGAAAAGACTGTTGAATACTTACGGTACGTGGGGAGTGTGGTTTTGTATGGTAGTGAGACCTGGACAATAGGGAAGTCAGAAGAGAAGAAGTTGATGGCTTTTGAGGCTTTTTGCTGGAGAAGAATGCTTAAGATCAGTTGGATACAACATATGACAAATGAAGAGGTATTCAGAAGAGCAGGAGAAAGTAGAAGCGTTATGAAGAGTCTGAAAACAAGAAGAGCGAATATGGTTGGACACTTTGCTAGGAAGAGTCATCGAAGGGATGTTAGAAGAGAAAAACACAAGAGGAAGACCACCACATCACACAGATAATGACAGACACGAACACAAAATCATATCACGAATTGAAGATGATTGCGGAGATTAGAGAAGATTAGCGAATTGCGGTAGCGAATCCTATAACGACAGGTTCAAAGATGTTGTCTCCGTACACCTGACCAGTCATGTTACCGTGGATAGGAATTGGAGGTGTACGTCGACCAAACATGATTCCACCCTATAACATGACTGAACCTGGCGTTCCTGGATGAAGGGCTCGGGAAATCTCTCTTACCCACCCGTTGCCACATTCGAAGGCTCCTACTCGCAGAACATATTATTTTTATTTTTTAGGGGGAACGCAGGGGAAAGCGTACCCCTTAAACGTTTGAGAACTGTTTAAGAAAATGTATTGGTACATTTGTATCTAGTCCGGCAAATATAACTTCTGACTTGAGTCGTCCATTTACAAAACTCGGTTAATCCACTCGTGAATAAGGATCATGTGGTAAAATAATTTATTTTATTATTTTATTTTATTTTACTTTACCCTATTTAATTTTATTTTGTTTTGTTTTATTTTGATTTCGTTTTGTTTATTTTGTTATGTTTTATTTTGATTTTGTTTTGTTTATTTTGTTTTATTTTATTTTGTTATGTTTTATTTGATTTTCCAGAAAACAAACATAAAACCAAAAACAAAAAACACGAAGCAAAAAGCAAAATCCAGAAACAAAAGCAAAAGCAGAAAACAATAAACACAAAGCAAAAAGCAAAATTCAAAAAAAGCAAAAGCAGAAAACAAACTCAAAACCAAAACCAAGACAAAAAAAGCAAAAAGTAAAATTTAAAAGCGAAAGCACAAAGCAACACACAAAAATAAGAACAAAAACAAAAAGCAAAAAGAAAAAAGTAGAAAACAACAAACACAAAAGATACGTGAGGCCAAGTCCAGAGAAACGTTTCTCATGAAAATGATTCTTATTCACAAGTGGATTAAACGAGTTTTGCAACTGGACGACTCAATTGAATGTTCATCGATCAGTTGGCGTCAACGCGCTGTTTACAACAGCTGGAGGAGATTTCGAGTAATCCTCGATTTAAATCGATCTATTGAATTAGCTTGTTTTGGTCGGCAACTCGGCACTCAGCAGCATAATCGAAACAATTGGCCATATTATTTTCTGCTCGACAAAAGCTTTGTGTAATTGCTGCCTTATTCGAAGAAAATTACTTGTTTAGGCAAAAATAAGTAACATACTCTAACAATCGTGAAAAGCAAGTACTGTTCTCATAAGCACACAGGCTCGTGTTTGGTGGTGGGGCAGGTTGTTAGTTTGTGCGTGTGGTTAGTTCTGAAGGATGAAGAAAATAACGAACTGTTTTACATCCGCCCGGGCATCGAAAAAGCTGAAAATTAATTAACTGAAAAAAAAAATGAAAATCCACAGCCTGATTCCAGTAGGCTGACTGGGTCAGGGAATGAAATTAATGAAGCCCCCATCTAGCGGCGAGGATATGAACTGTGCCGTCTGCCGAAGCCTGGGGCAATGATTAAATGAATCATAGATGAAAGGAAATGATAGAGTGTTGCTGGAATCAAATTGTGACAGGGAAAACCGAAAAAAAAAACGTCTGCCTCCGCTTTGTCCAGCACAAATCTCACATGGAGTGATCGGGATTTGAACCACGGACCCACCGGTGAGAGGCCGGCGTGCTGCCGCTTAAGCCACGGAGGCCGCAGTTAATGATTTAATGAGTTGTTCAACCTTTCATTTAATATGTTAGCCCGTAAAGTAATAACCGGACTCTGCAAATTGCCGAAAATTGCAATTTTGTCTACTACAACTGAGAGTACCCCTTACATGTTCTTTAAAAGAAAAAAGCACTGCCTGTATGAGTGCAAACCATTGGAGACTTCATCCAGGAACGCTACCAACAGCAAGGAGATTCACTCATGTTTCGGGGTGGAATCAGAAACAAATTTCTTGAGCGCGTGCAGTGCAGAGTGCTATCGAGAAGGAAACCTCAACTTCGATCTTGACTGAGTGATAACTATTAGTGCGGAGGAAAACGACACCTGGGACGTGGAATTTGTTACCAGTGTTGCCAACTATGAATACTTAAGTACCTTGACCCGCTCAAATAGCCATACTCTTATTAATCACAATAGCACTGAGATCAGGCGGCTTCGGTGGCGTAGTTGGTAGCATGCTGAGCTTCTATGCCCAAGGTCGCAGGTTCAAACCCGGCCGAAGTCGTCGGATTTTTAAGAGCGTTAAAAATCCCTCAGTATGCCTTCCTTTGGAGGGGAAGTAAAGCCGGTGGACCCATGTCATAACTCCACATACTACACTTGTGAGAAGCTAAATTATTGGTTATATTTGACTAACGCTCTAACGTTCGTCGCCAGGAGTCGGCTGTGGTGGCATCTAGTAACAAATTTCAGAACTAGTTGGACGATGACGGTTTCGTTTGTTAGCAAAAGTTGGAATTACTTGAAAATCGAAAGTCTGCAGTCCTTACTTGAATAAAACAACATGTTCAGTAAAGAACATAAAGCCTACTTTCTCCTAAATGCTTCGGTATTGTTGTAACTCTTTGCCCTCTTCAAGGAGTATAATTGAATGTTGGTTGTAGTAGCTTGTTGAAATACAACGTGCTATAGGGATATTAAACATGAATATGAGGTGCCCTTTGCTAGTGCTACCTCTGTAAAAAATTTCATTCAATTCGGTTTCACCGTGTTTGAATTGATATGGGGAATGGATTTGCACACAAACATGGCCGCTATTTGCAAACTATTGGGCTGATGACCTTTTAGTCAGTCATAAGATGCTTTCCACAAAAAGGCATGTTGTTGCAAAATCTGGTAGAGATCAAATTATTAGGATGGTCGTAATTTGATTTAAGCTTTTAACATTTGGGTGGCCGTCATTCCGTTTCCGTCAAGATGGCGGCGATATAAAACATGACACTGAGGTGCTGCCCTTTGCTAGTGCTACCTCTGTACCAAATTTCGTTCTATTCGGTTTCACCGTGTTTGAATTGATAGGGGGAATCGATTTGCACACATACTTGGCCACCATCTGCAAACTATTGGGCTGCTGATCTTGCAGTTTGGTCAGAATATGCTTCCCACATAAAGATATGTTGTTGCAAAATTTGGTAGAGACTAGATTAATAGGTTGGTCGTAACTACATTTTAGCTTTTAATATTTGGGTGGCCGCGATTACGTTTCCGTCAAGATGGCGGTGATATAAAACATGACACTGAGGTGCCCTTTGCTAGTGCTACCTCTGTACCAAATTTCGTTCCATTCGGTTTCACCGTGTTCGAATTGATAGGGGGAATCGAGTTTCACACAAATATGTCCGCCATCCGCAAAATATTAGCCTAATAACCTATTAGTTTGGTCAAAGGATGCTCCCTCCATGAAGGTATGTTGTTGCAAAATTTGGTAGAGATCGGATGATTAGGTTAATCGTAATTTGATTTAAGCTTTGAACATTTGTGTGGCCGCCATTACGTTTCCGTCAAGATGGCAGCGATATAAAACATGACACTGAAGTGCCCTTTGCTAGTGCTACCTCTGTACCAAATTTCGTTCCATTCGGTTTCACCGTGTTCGAATTAATAGGGGGAATCAATTTTGATACAAGGATGGCCGCCATCCGCAAACTATTAGGTTAATGACCTATTAATATGGTCAAAGGATGCTTCCTCCATAAAGGTATGTTGTTGCAAAATTTGGTAGAGATCGGATGATTAGGTTAGTCGTAATTTGATTTAAGCTTTGAACTTTTGTGTGGCCGCCATTACATTTCCATCAAGATGGCGGCAATATAAAACATGACACTGAGGTGCCCTTTGTTAGTACTACCTCTGTACCAAATTTCGTTCCATTCGGTTTCACCGTGTTCGAATTAATAGGGGGAATCGATTTTCACACAAAGATGGCCGCCATCCGCAAACTATTAGGCAGATGACCTAATAGTTTGGTCAAAGGATGCTCCCCCCATAAAGGTATGTTGTTGCAAAATTTGGTAGAGATCGGATAATAAGGTTAGTCGTTATTTGATTTAAGCTTTGAACATTTGTGTGGCCGCCATTACGTTTCCGTCAAGATGGCGGCGATATAAAACATGACACTGAGGTGTCCTTTGCTAGTGCTACCTTTGTACCAAATTTCGTTCAATTCGCGTTCACCGTTTTCGAATTGATAGGGGAGGGGGACAGACATTCAGAGTACACACACTCACACACACACAGTCACACACACAGACAGACACACTTTTTTTTCGCCCTGTGTTGATCTCATAAGTCTACTTTCATTTTTTGCAAAAATCGAAGGTAGGCTAAAAAACAGATACACACACTAATACAGCCATCACAATCAACACTGGTTATCAGACAGATTCTACACACACCCAAAGTACACGGGGCTACATGAACCCGTTCTCACAGCCCCTAAACTGAGGAACCAACCAACCAGAACTGAGACCGCCGGAAGGTTTAAGTTGAAATGATTGCCCGTCACGACCAATACATTACTGTTTCATGTACAACTCCTCAAACATGATATTTAGTTGCATAATATTGCAGGCACTGACTCTTGTTTACATCATCCTTCCGTCAGCAATATTGCATCTTTCCTGAGAACTTCGCGTACGTTCGCTGAAGTTATTTAATTTTGAAATGTAATATGAACGAGTGTTTATGGTGTGAAGGTTTGAGCTTTGCGCTGATCAAACTTTATGAGTTCAGCCTTGTGTTTCGGATCCGATAAGTTAAATATAACGCTAAGGTGTATGTTTCACAAAACTCAAGCTCTTAAACCAGAGGGAGTTACAAGGTGCGGTTTGGACCTAAATCTTCCAAATCGTCTCAATAATACATGAAAGATGTTACATTTCGTGAAAAGTCAATGGCATTATATTTGTTTATAAACAAGACTATTGCCTCTTTTGTAACTGAGTCGCATCCATACAGCATAACAGTCAACCTGAGAATCGAACCCAGACCTCCAGGCCATCAATCAAGAACGCTAGCCGCAATAAACAGATTGTAGGGAAAATAATAATTTTAATTTTAATTTTCATTTTTATTTTTATTTTTTTTTTATTTTATTTTTTTTTTTATTTTTATTTTTATTTTTATTTTTATTTTTATTTTTATTTTTATTTTTATTTTTATTTTTATTTTTATTTTTATTTTTATTTTTATTTTTATTTTTATTTTTTTATTTTTATTTTTATTTTCATTTTTATTTTTATTTTCATTTTTATTTTTATTTTCATTTTTATTTTTATTTTTATTTTTTTTATTTTTATTTTTATTTTTTTTATTTATTTTTTATTTTTATTTTTTATTTTTTTATTTTTATTTTTATTTTCATTTTTATTTTTATTTTCATTTTTATTTTTATTTTCATTTTTATTTTTATTTTTATTTTTATTTTTATTTTTATTTTTATTTTTATTTTTATTTTTATTTTTATTTTTATTTTATTATTTATTTTTTTATTTTTTATTTTTTATTTTTTTATTTTTTTTATTTAATTTTTAAACTTTCTAATTTGTAATTTTATTTTTTGTTTTGTATTCCTTTTTTATTTAATTGTTAAATTTTTAAATTTCTTAATTTTTTCTTTTTTCTTAATTTTAAGATATTTTATCCTGTATTCAAGTGAGAAAAGAGAACATTCTGCCTAACAATGTTTAACATTTGAATCACCCCGTAGATAATTTGAATAAAACAAGGCAGAAACATGCAGTAAGAGGTAGGGAGGGTATAAAAAAAATCAAAAAGGAGTGCAAACTTCTGCCCTAGAACATAGATTTACAGAGCAAGCACATTTGCACTGACGTTTATTGCTTATTGTGACAGTTCTTAATCCGTGTGGCTATGTCGAATGGTTTCAATTGGGTCTATGCTGATTGGAATGCATTCATTAGAAATCGTTCAAACGAACGGAGTACTTCAAGGCGACCCAATGAGCTCCATCCTTTTTAACATTGCCACAGCAGACGTCACAAGGGTCCAAAAGAAAAAACCCTCAGTCTCATTATATACAGGGTGTAATTGATATAATGGAAGTCCGTTACACTGATGATAGAAGAGATTATTCTAAGCAAATATCTGCATGAAATTTAGTCGTATCTTAATTAGTGTAGGTGGAATAAAATCACATAAATCGTGGGTCAATGTCTTGGAAAAGGGCTTAGATTGCGTTCCCCTGTTTGCAGAGTTTCTGAAAACCCTAAAAACATTGCTTTTTAATGATTAAATTTCAATTTAATGATAGGTGACATTTTTTTTAACCTAGGAAGCTTACAATAGTCTCTTCTGTCACCAGTGTAACGGACTTCCATTATATCAATTACACCCTGTATATATGCGGACAATATGGTCCTTGGATCACCGAACGAACTTCAAGAATCATTGAACGAATTACTGTATGTGAATGGCCGACAGAGAATGAACTAATGATCAATCAGAGCAAGACAATCCGTTCAATCCAATGATTTTTGACACTGGTTACAGCCTAAATCAATGTTTGTTTGACAACCTTGCCCTGCTAGCACGTTGTCGTGTGGTGTATTTTGTATCGGACATGTTGGCAACTAGTGACGTCATTGTGTGCGCCTCGTTGTGATTGCTTTGGTGGCAGTTTAACATACTAAATACGCTGTCGAACATGGTTGTCGTTGTTAAATGAGCAATAAAAAACACGTATTTACGTGATTTAGCACATACTTTATAGGCAGTGCAGAAGTGACCAAGGTAAGTAATTACGTTGATAAAGTCTCCCCCTCCCAAGAGATGAAATACGGTATGAAAATCATATGTCGGTATTGTCGAAATGAAAGCGGAAAAGAGAAGAGTTATAAGTTACGTCGTGTAGAATTAATCATTCATTTACTGTGTTGTGTCTTAAACTACCTAAAGCAAGTTTCATGTCTGTTTTGCGAATCGACAGCAAATATTAGGGCACATGACCTCGCAGTTCCACCCCTTAAAACAACAATAATAATAATACTTTTACTGCAGCTGAACAGCCATTAAATACATTTAAATACACTATGTTTGCGCACCTGCGCCTTGGGTAGCATAGTCTTTTATGGACTTTATTCTTTTGCTGCATTTTTCAATATGGTAGCGTTCACATGTGTGTCCGCATAGTTGACATACACATGTGTCATCCGGATCATGGTATGCTTTGTTTGTACAAATCAAATGGTGAAAACCATGAACTGCCAGGCGTGTGAACATGTGCCTCATCTCAAAGCTAGCAGATGTCCACGCCCGGTCAACCATGGCCCCCGTTCCATAAAATTCCAGTGGGATTTCTTCTCTCTTCCTTCTGAGAGTCGTTAATAGTGTTGCGTGCCACCCCCTAGTGGCACTTTTGTTAACTGGATTACGGTGGGGGTACAAAGCACAACACCAATTACTGCTTAAAGAAATAATTAACTTTATTGCGGCCAGAAAATTACACTACTCATCAGCAATTACAGACAATAGGAACCTTACTCCAGTTTCCTTTAGTCTCTTGCTTGTGGAGAGCTCTTGCCCCTTTCACTTGTCAACAAACCACAGAAGTTAATCCTGCCACTAATGAGCCTAGTGGCCTTGACAGAACTACATGCAACTTCTTTCTAATGTGCGCCTACTACAGTACTTACGGGCACTTGCTGCGCGCTATTCACCAGCTGGGAGAAACAATGTCACTGGATTTCGACACCACAATATCTGACACTCGGTGAAAGCACACTCACTCAGAACACGGCAGTCCCCTGTATGTTCCTCACTTCGCCGCTACACTAGTGGTTTCGCAAGTCACCACACTTCTGTCGCTCAGAATAAACGCTCACACTAGCTCGTAAAACACAACAACAACCCCTGCTTGACAGGTCGCACTTATATAGCAGGCCGGTGACTCAATACATGCTTCCAGATCCATCCAGGGTTCACGGCTTCTCGAGGTTTCCATCGCTGGTCCAGTCACGAATATTCTGGACTATCCCTTTGTCTTAGTAGCCCTGTTGCATAAGGCACACGCAATACAGGAGGCAGGCCACAGCCCACCCCCTGGGGCAGTTGTGACTCAAGCGGCGAGCGATGACACAAACTCACAGCCGTAACAATAGGTTTTCCGCACCTATTGTGCTAGGTAATACTAGAAGCGTTCTAAGGTCTTCAATTAGGAATGTTTCTCGCGCGAGTAGGTAGACTAGCCGAGATTTGGTTGTCTTGGAAACTCCAATAGCTTTTTTAATGTATAATGCTTTAACACTTTCAAGTGATGATAGATTCTTTTCCGTGAGGAAAGGCCATATGATTTCTATTCCGTATGTCAATATTGGCATTATTTTATTTTTAAATAATGTCATTGCTGTCTCGAGGTTGAGTGTTCTCATATATCTTATATCGTGCATCGCCCGAACCGCTTGTGTATTTTTTTCTGTCACATGTTTTGTAAAGCATTTTGCACTTGTTTGTAGAGTGATGCCTAGGTATTTGAATTCTTTTACTATATTTATTCTTTTTTCCTGTATGAAAATTTCTGTTCCGGTCGGTACCTTTCCTCCTTGTCGAAACACCATCATTTGTGTCTTAGATGTGTTTATGTCAAAATTATATTCAGTGCACCATTCCTCCATGTCTTTTAGAATGTTTTGTAGTTTTTTTATGATGTTATGTGATCCGATCACAATGTCATCAGCGTACGCATATGATACAATATCTGTCTTTTGAGTTATTCTCATTATGTCTTCCGCTGCTAGGATGAATAGCAAAGGGCTGATTGGGTCACCCTGTAGTACTCCATTCGTTTGAATTATCGGATCAGAGAGTGATATATTATCCGAGATTCTTATGTTGTTCCAATGTAGTACCGTATGTATAATTCTTGTCCATACATTATCTCTATCTAGAGCCTTTTCCAGCTTCAGTTTCACAAGATCACGGTTTATGCGATCAAATGCTTTTGTGAAGTCTATAAATACTGCGTAAAATTTTTCTTTTCTTTCCATGACTTGCCAAATGTTATTTAATAATAGTTTTATTGCAGTAAGAGTTGACCTTCCTTTCCTGAATCCAAATTGTGTTTCTGGTAGTTGTACATCTATTTCTTCTGTGATTCTTTCTGTTATTAATTTAGTGAATATCTTGAACGGAATGTTCTCCAGTGCGATGCCTCTGTACATATTTGTATCATATGGGTCACCTTTGCCTTTATAGAGAACTTTTATGGTAGACTGTCTCCATCTCTCTGGTATTGATGCCGTCTCGATGCATTTATTATATAATTTCGTCCATATTAAACAACAATAACTAACTAATAACCAACAGCAAATATTATCCACACCTCAATCGACAACCTTCCTCCATGTTTGAATGGAAGTGTGCCCTTGCCGCTATCTAACGTCTCAATTAGGAACCATTAGGGTGCCACGGCAGGACGACCAATAAGATGCTCGGAAATACTTCCTATGCTTAGATTCGAGCGGTGAAAAGAAATATGCTGACGGGTGGGCCACTGGACGTAACAGCCTAGCAGCAACGTAGCACGCAACTAGATCACATTTACACTTTATAACGTATTTAATTCGGTGGCGTAGTAGGTAGCATGCTGAGCTTCTATGCCCAAGATCACGGGTTCAAACCTGGCCAAAGTCGTCGGATTTTTTAAGAGCGTTAAAAATCCCTCAGTACTCCTTCCTTCGGAGGGTAAGTAAAGCCGGCGGGCCCAAGTCATACATTTATGGCATGTAAAAGATCCTTCCACTAGCTACAATTGTGTGAAGCTAAATTTGTAGGTTGGATTTGATAACGCTCTATTATGTTCCAACGTCCGTCGCCAAATGGAAGCTGTGGTGGAGTCTAGTAGTTAAGTGCACAGCTAGGTGTCGTTGACGGTAGCAATTGTTAGCAAAAGTAGGAACTACTTGAAATTGATCGTCTGCAGTCCTAACCTGAATTACAGATAACACACACTAATACAGCTATCACAATAAACACCGGTTATCAGACAGATTCTACACACTCCCAAAGTACACGGGGCCACATGACCGCGTTGCCGCAGCCCCTAAACTGAGGAACCAACCAACGTGGTTAATAATCATTACTTAAATGAATATCAGAGTACTTGCTGCAAATGCTTGACCTTCATTTTCTAAACACACATTGCACGAACGTAGGAAGTTTTGGTACACTCGCTGTAATATTCATCCTCACTGATATTTCGTATCGGTGCAGTTATTTCCTTCTCGAGAGACTCCAGAATACGTGGATTGTTTCTGTATTCCTTTTGTATAAGATTCCGCCACAAGTAAAAATCGCACGGAGCTGAAAATTACGAGCACATTTACTGTAAGACTTCTTCTTGAGAAGATTAAGTTTCCACTAAAGTTTGTTCGCCAAGTCGAGATAGTGCGCGTAAATACTTATTTGCACGTGGTCACTTGACTGCCTCGAATGGGAACCACGCCCAGTTCTCGTCATCGGCTATGCCGGACAAGGCTAGCCAAGAAGCTCTGAGATCATTAGTCATGCCGTCTAAATTGTTAGCGCACTAGGCTTTGGCCCGAAGTGCCCCGGGTTCGATTCACGACCGAGCCATCAGGGATTTTAATCTCCTGGGGTTAATTCGTGTGGCTCGGGGACTGGGTGTATGTGACGTCTTCATCATCTCTTCATCCCCATTACGACGCGCAGGTCGCCCACGGGCGTCAACTAGAAAGACCTGTACTCAGCCTCTCCGGAGGCCACACGACCATTAGTCATGCTGTAGCCCTAGAAAAGACATGATGATTGATACGAAAAGTTACAGAGAAGGTATAATGATGGACGTAAACCAACGTCAATTCAGGTTGACGACATTGTGTATGTTAAGAACTTCGCTCTTAAGGAGCCTGGATCAAGGGAGAGTGGTAAGCTGATCACTAGGTTCCGTGGTCCATGCAGGGTTGTAAGTTTTCTAACTCCAGTCACATTATTAGTCAGCGATCCTCAGAAAAAGAGGATATTTAGGGTTCATTTATCGCATGTTAAGAAGGGTGGTGATCCTTCGAAAGAGAATTTGTCATAAAATTGTATTGGAAATTTGTAAAAGCGAGGAATCTCTTAAATGTTATTATCCCTGATGTTCTTGTTTAAACCTAAGAGTATGTTCCGTTCGCCATTTTATGTTATTTTGAAAATTGTTGCCAATTTGTGTCCAAGTATGATTTTTATTGTTAGTCATTAAGTAGAATTCTAGTACTATTGCTGTCGCAAGTGAATTTGGGTTACAGTTCAAGAATGTTGGTGATTCGAGCATATAAATTGGAGAATGAAGACTATCGTGTATGTCCGGGGCCCAGGACGTCGTGATGGAAATCTTCTTCGTTTGGAATTGAACTTGACACCCTCTACCTGATGAAGATATTACATATGTATTCTCAAATTATGTAAAAACAAGTCCAGATTGTGAATTTACCCAAAGTAAGATGTTGAACTTATAAGCATGTTGGGAATTTCAGGTTTCTGGGAATTTGATGGACTCTTATCTCTGCGAACGACCAGTGTGGTGTACTATTGATTATGTTGTATGAATGAACTGTTACTTAGTATTCATTTCAGCAAAGAATTTGACGATCTATACTTCCTATCCCTCAACCACTTGTGAACATTAGTGTACCTTTGTCCACTATCGTAGGGAGGGAGGGTTGATACGTTTCTACATTGCTCGAACTCTGGATTACTCTTCAGTAATATAATTATCTCCGACTTGCCGTTGAAAAAGAAAGAACACTCTCCCGACATCTGTTGACTATATGTTGTACCAGTGTTGACTCAATCTAATACGTCACGCCATCTTGGTAGTGGTGGACGTACTTACTGGTTTGGCTAGTGAGACAAGAGATAGCGCGCGTATCCTTGTGCTCGCAGGCCGGTTATCGACCCATTCGACACTTCAAAAAAAATCCTGTAACCAATAGCGACGTCTGTTGTGGATTATTGTTTTCCTGCTTGGAACTTGGAAGGTCACGATGTGATTTTCACGCGATCTAATATTTACGGGCCCTAGACGGGCTTCGGCCCGTCTAGAGGTATTTTCCCTAGTCTAAACACCTTCAATTATGTACCTACGTGTAATAAGAATTTAGTTAATTCATACTTGGTTCTAAATTTGTAGAAATGTATCTTGGCAACTCGCCTTAAGGAAGGCTAACGGAAGAAATACTCGAAAGGTTTGTAACATTTATACATCATCGGATACTGGATTATTCTTATAGTTGTTCATTGATATATTGATACGAAGATGTGTTGTTTCCATGGTGTACTTCTTAATTTGGTATGATATATTGCAGTTTATTTCTGTGAAGTGCTAACCTCAAATGGTATCTTTAGGCTGCTTGGTATGTATGTTCAACTATTTAATTTATTTTCCAGTAACCGAATTGGTGTTTTCGAGTTTAAGACTCCTAGGGATTTTATTTAAACGTTTGTATCTGGCCTGCCTTGCCTGTATGGTCCAGAACGTCATATTTTTCTCCGAGCCAAGATATTTTTATTCTTAACCTAAATTTGTATTTTTTTTTTCCATATATTTGGCTCTTAGTATAGTTCCTTATTAACTCCGTGTCAAGTATCACTTATTATGATACGTATTTTTATTTCATATAAAGTCTGGTTTGATAGGTCACGGCTCACTTTGTTGTTGTTCGTTTTTTTTTCTGGTTAACAATTATCGAGTGAATTTGTTATTAAAAAAGGGTAGACATGTTTGGATTGGAATTAAGGTTGACGTGAAATCCTTCTGCTCTGATTGATTTTTGAAAGATTAAAGACTCGAATGGATAATTAATATTTTATTGAACCTATGTCGTTCAGCTAGGTCCTTATGGACATATAAGGTAATTTATTGGAATTTCTTTAAGGGGTCTTGTTATTTTCCTTCACATAGGTATCCCTAGTTATTTCACTAGACATTTGTGAATGTCATCATGTCCACGGTTCCTCGCTCATATTTACATATTTGTATTTAACTATTTAATCTATTATTTATTTAAATTATTTAATGTTGTCATATTTATCTGTAATATTTTCATTTCTTAATATATTGTCATGAAATCTTTCTTGTGTGTTTTCTTGACACTAGATTTAGCATGTATAGTCTCTTAAAACTAATTAACCTAGGTTATGGTAGCATTTGGTCTAGCCCTTCCCATCAAGTCAGGTAGCAATGATGATGATAATTGTTGTTTTAAGGGGCCTAACATCTAGGTTATCGGCCTCTAATGGGTTGGGTGATCGTGAAGATGATAACGAAATGTAAACTGTAACTAAAGCTAACTACTAGAAGAAGAAATGGAAAACAAATGGAGAATAAGGCAAATAAAGGACAGGAGGAAAAGAATGCTCTCAACCCTCGAAGAATGCGGATTGAGGGACTTGGAACGAAGGAGAGCCATAAAAGGCAGATAGGAAATTGAAAGAGGAGAGGGTCCGCCCCACAGGTAATGGATAAAAGGGGTGAAACCGGACCCAGCTCATGAAGCCCTCGGGGTCGCCAACTCCCGAACTCACCAGCAGCGAGCCCCTGAGGGTGTAGCAATATCTAGGGTGCACCTGAAGTGGTGGGGCTACATACACCCTGCCTCCTTGAGGGCCTTGGGCAGAAGGCAGGAGATAACATGCAAATAAAAAGAAGGCTGACCCCTCACAGAACGAGGGTATTAGAAAAGATGAGACAAGGGCCATTTAAGGCGGGAAAGGAAGAGACTCGCTAGGCCTCGGATACCCTAATACCGTCAGCGTCGGAAGAGAACAAGAGTTGACAAAGTGAGGTCGACAGGAAAGAAGACGGAGAGGAGCCTGGCACAAGTAAGTGGAAGCAATGCCGGACTCAGCTGGGGCCCCGTGGTAGCCAACCCACGTTCCACTAGATGTGTGCCCCTGGGGGGTAGAAAATACAAGCCTTGCTGCACTGTATACTGTTGCCTGTCATAAGCAGTAAGAATTATGTAATTAATTAATTAATTAAATAAATACATAAACGAACAATTAATTAACCGTGCTGTAGCATGTAACCGATAAGTCAGCCCGCTTCACATGTAGGCTATACACAGCACTGGAGTTGGCATAGGTTCAACAGCCACAGCTTTATGCACCCCTAGCGGGCAGCCCTACAATCACGTGTACAACTCTATTTACTTCCACTATCTCGACTTGGCGAACAAACGTTAGGAAAATTCTTTCGTTTGCTCTATACCTAACCATGTTTACGTGATAGGATGTAGTCTACAGTACTTCACAGCAAGTCTTAATTATCACTACTAAGGTACCGGGTGAGTTAGCCGTGGTCGTTACGGCATGACTGCTGGCAGTCGCTCGCATCCGGGAGGCGAGGAGGTTCGAATCCCCCCGCCAGCAACCTTGAAGATGGTCTTCTGTGGTTTCCCATCTTCCTTCCAGGCAAATGCCGGGGTTGGTCCCTAACTATAGGCCACAGCCGCTACCTTCCAACTCCTCGTCCTTACATTCCAACTTTCCTTCCCAACGGTACTTGTAGCTCACCCATTGGGTGTCCATCTCGAAGCAGCTACAAAACTGGCGAGCCGAACATGTCCTCGGACACTCCCGGCACTAAAAGCCATACGCTAAAAAAAAGAACTAACTAAGGTATCTTGCCGCAGGCCCCGTGGTGTTGGGGTAGCGCACCAGCCTCTCACCCGGAGGCTCCAGGTTCGATCCCTGGCTCCGTGAGGGATTTTAGAAACTGAGGCTGGAACAGGGTGCACTCAGCCTCGTGAGGACAATTGACTAGCTGTCTGACAGTGAGGCAGCGTCTAAGTCATGAAAACCAAGTTTAACGGCAGAGGGGACCTGATGCGCTGACCAAGCGTCACCCCAATATCTGTAGGCCAAATGGCTGGGTAGCGTTCGCTTGGTAGGCCTAGGGTCTTCATGGACTGTAATGCCAGGGGTGGGGTTATTGGATATAAGGTATCTTGCCAGCTTGGTAGGATGCAATCAATGATATGACAGCATCCAGGGCTTCCCGACCTGCTGTTTTGTAATCGGTAGCCTACATACCGTGACTCATCGCGATCCGTCCGCTGCGAGCCCCAGCGAGGCTCTGTCAATTAGAGAAGGTTTTCCATGTTGGCCAACTGAAGATTGGTTGGTTGGTTCTTCAGTTTAGGGGCTGCGACAACGCGGTCATGTAGCCCCGTGTACTTTGGGTGTGTGTAGAATCTGTTTGATAATAAATACAGCCCTTTAATCCCCCTAAGGGCAATGGCCTCCTGTCTAGCCAGGGATATTGCGCCATTACACTCATTAGGTGAGCAGTCCTAAAGAGTAGTGAGGCACCTAGTGGCGCACTTTTCTGGCATGTAAGTCTCTGTTCTTGAATTGTTCTATTCCTAACCTAGTTACAGTATTGTCTATATTCTGTATTCTTGTTCTTATATCTAATATTTGCAAAATTGTTAATGTTTCTAGCACGTTCACTTTATTTTAGTAGAGTTTTAACTGTCCTCAATACATTATCGCTATTGTATTTAAGGGTTCACTATGTTGCACTGAGTTGCTCCTTTCCTCGCATATACAGTGCTATGTTTTGAAAAGGATCATCTCTAGGGTCTTCCAATCTTGTCTGTCTCTTGCTCTTCTTGTCCATTGTGGTCCGGCAAATTTCTTGAATGTGTCAGCCCAGCGTGTCCTCTGTCTTCCTACGTTTCTCCTGCCAGTTCTGGGGTCCCACATCGTTAGTCTGTGCGTCCACCTTCTATGCTCCATCCTCGCTACGTGGCCTCCCCATTTCCATTTTAGTCTGTCCGCTGTGTTGATGACGTCTTTAATACTGGTTCTTCTGCGTATCTCCTCGTTCCTTATTCTGTCTTTCAGCGTGATATTGAGGATTTTTCGTTCCATCCTGCGTTGGACTATCTGGAGCGTTTTTCTCTGCTGTGAAGTTAGTGAGCATGTTTGACATCCATACAGCATTACTGGGATTACACATTTCTCTAGAACTTGTGTTTTCAGACTTCGTTTCTGAGATTTATCTCCTAAAATGAATTTCAAGGACCAGTATTTTTTCCATGCTTGCCCAATTTTTCTTTTGATTTCTTTCTCCGTATTGTTATGGAATGAAATGTTTTGACCTAGGTATGTATAGTCCTGGACATACTCTAATGTTTCACCGTCAATGTTTACTGGTTTTTCTGTCGCATTTTTCATCAGTTTCGTTTTACTCGGGTTCATGGTTAGGCCAGCTTCTTTGCTGACCTTGTTTAATTCTGTTACCATTTGTTTTAAGTCTGATGCTGAATTTGCCATCAGTATGATGTCGTCTGAAAACCGTAGGTGTGTCAGGTTTTGTCCATCTATGTTGATGCCGTGTCTTGTTTTCCATTTCATTTTCCGGAATTGGTTTTCTAGCAGGCAAGTGAATAGTTTTGGTGAGAGGGGGTCTCCTTGTTTCACTCCTCTCTCCAGCTCGAAGTGTTTTCCCTCCATTTCTGTCCGTATTTTTGTAACCAGTGTTAATTGTGATGACTGTATTAGTGTGTGTTATCTGTTTCTTAATTCAAGTAAGGACTGCAGACTTTGAATTTTCAAGTAGTTCCTACTTTTGCCACCAAACGCCACCGTCAACGACTACTAGTTCAGAACTTGACTACTAAGCGCCACCGCAGTCGGCTCCTGGCGACGAACGTAAGGACCTGAGCGTCGTTTACATTTTAACCTAATTTAGTTTCACACACGTGTAATTAGTGGAAGGTTCTTTAACATGCCATAAATCTATGACATGGGACCGCCGGCTTTACTTCCCCTCCGAAGGAAGGCACACTGAGAGATTTTTAACGCTCTTAAAAATCCGACTACTTCGGCCGGGTTTGAACCCGAGACCTTAGGCATAGGCTCAGCATTCTACCAACTACGCCACCGAAGCCGACCAACTGAATATTAATTCTTGTACTAGGTTACCAAGGGAACGCCTGAAAACAACTTCAATAGGGATACCACATACAAAAGAATGTTGAAGGCGGGACTCGCCGTACGTTGCTGCTTAACAGATTCCCCCTCAGTACACTTCGCACTACAAATCCACGTTGCACATGGTCAACTACTAGGAAACCAGTAGCAGCGAGAAAGAGAGAGAGAGACACTCCCCCTTCCCGGCGCACCTGCGCGGAAGAAAGACTAAAGGTTTGGTTTCTCAGAACCGATGCATGCGAGGTGCGAAGTGCGAAGTGCGAGGCCGACGTTGCGTCTGACGTTTGTTTTTGGCCGGTGGCCGTGAAATCCACGCATCCACTGTTCAAACCGTTCAATCTCCTTTCTTCTTTCCTTCGTTCCTTCTGATCGTGCGTGCGTGCATGCAGTTGTTACTGCACATGCTCACAATAAGAAGCCTTCCTGGCTGGTCGAAGACCTCTACGCAACAAGCAAGCACCGGCTAAAAAAGTGACAGTCAGTCTGAAAGACTAGACTTTGTATCATTTTAAATGCTACAAACGCTGAAAAATGCTAGAAAGGCTGGAGGCTTCTCGCTTCGCTCAAAGCCAAAACTCTTCACAAGTTAGACAAATAGCTGCATAATACTTATCTTGCTTATCTTGTTTCAAATTTCTCGCGAACGGCAAGAGCAAACCAAGGGCAAAGCAAGGTCAAGCGCGCGGGATATCGCACGCTCACCAGAGCGCGCGGGGACGTGCCCCTTCCATCCAGTCTAAAAACACTTATAGTGGGCGATGTATTGAAGATAGAGATATGCTCTCCCGGACTTTCTTGTAGAACTTTTCATGCTGACCAATTCTTACGCTCATAGTATATTGATATTTTTAACGGTTTGCCCAGCGTAAGCTTATGAAGCGCACGGACGCCAAGTTTGTTTTCGACTTTTTCACTGAAATCGTTAATGCTTGGCTTCCTTTGATCATACATAAATTATTTTCTACAGAATCTTTCCTCGAGATATCCTTTACAGAATGGTGAAAACCGCATCAAAATCCATCCTGTGGTTCTCGAGATTACCCGTGACATCCAAGAATAGGGGATTTTTGTCTTATACTAACGAAGTAGAGATTGACGTCACACACCTCAGTGCATCTGGGTACATTTCGTCCCGTCACCGTAACGTAACGCCAGACCCCAGCGCAACGACGAAGTCGACAAGATCATTTAAAATGATAAAACAAACGTCAAACCTGTACTTTCGTCGCAATGACACTGCGAGGCTCGTGGTTTCCCACGCTGCGAAGCGGATCAGTTGCCGAGCACATGTCTTGTCCAATGGATCTCGCAACCTGTGTGCTAGTCTTGGAAGAGGGAGCGGTTGAGGAAGAGGAAATAATCCTGCGTTGTTTTGGCGGAGAAGGCAGCGATGTCTTTAAACTTCCAGCTTCAGTGCGATCATTTTCCGTAAGGTGTCTTTCACAGCGTTGTTTTTGTAGCTCTTGTGTTGTAAATTATACAACACTTGGTGCATTCGCACTTCTTCCTTTACATCCGTAAAGTTCATCGTGTTCAGGCGCGGATTCAAGGAGGAGGGGGGGGGGGGGGGGGGGTCATGACCCCCACCCCCTAACGGAGACCAATTTATTTTTTTGCAGACTCAAAAATCGAAAACACAATAACCAGACAAATAAAACTTAGCGAATTTTAACTGAAAAACTGTTTTTTTTTTTCATTTTATTCAATACTGAAAATATCTTTATTGCAATTATTATGTTCTGTTACAACTGTACATATTTACAACTTCATACCTGTTATATAAAAACGATTATTTATATAGCAAAATCAACTCGTCTATTTTGTTTAGCAAGCCTTGTGATTGCCGAATCGATGTCTATAGTGACGTCACGATGAATGTGCAGCAACGCACGGATAGGAATTTGGGGCTTTTTTCGCACCAAAAAAATTTGCCGACGTCCAAACTGCAAGATGGTTGGCAATTTAAGCTGTGACTTTCTCCCTTTGTCGGTACCAACTCGACTTGCCGAAACAGTAACGTACCTTGACACATTTCTCGAAGCTCGATGTAAAAGTCGCAAAACACGCCGTTGCAATTTGTACGAATATTTTTTGTGCACTAAACGCATCAAATTTCTATCCATGTAGCTTGCAAAAAAATTGGTCTGGTTTTGTACGTTTGGTTATTTTGTGATTGCGTTGTTATTGATACCATATTTCTTAACAATTTCGATTCTGTGACCCCCCAAAGCCAAACTCTAGATCCGCGCCTGATCGTGTTGCTTATAACAGTGGAAATATAATAACAGATACAATGTCGCCTCGCACAAATCTGGCGGGAAGAATCAGTACGGGGTGACGCTGCGAGCTCTCACTGCGAAGTTCCGCAGACTGCGTACCGCGCAGCGTGAGAAACCACTACCATAAGCTCGTGTAGTCTGGATATGTGCGAGGCTGCGCACCTCGCATGCGTCGGTTCTGAGAACCCAAGCCTTAACAGTGGACCCAATAGCTGTGTACATCAGGGCAACCGCTCAGGAGTGCTCACATATATGCACATCATGGATAAGGGGACACACTGGATTGGCTGGTAATGAAAGAGCAGACCAATTAGCAAAATCAGCGGCTACGACACATCTTGAAATAACATATAGTAAGTCTCCAATATGTTACGTTAAAAGCCAGATAAGGAATTACATACTAGACGAATGGAATATCGGATGGACATGTAGCCTGAAAGGATCTGTAACAAGAGAAATATTCTTCCCGGAAGTACAAAATCGACTGTTATCAAAATTATTACAGCCAAACTTTGTCCTCACACAATTTTTAACTGGTCATGGAAAATTCACGTCTTATTATGAACGTTTTAAAATAACAACAGACGACAATTCATGTTTTTGTGGATTGCCTCTATCGGTGTATCACCTCATATTTGAGTGTCCTGTTTTTGAAAAGGAAAGATACTATTTCAATGCCACCTTAACTGCTGTAACCTGGAACTTTCAAAACCGCTGTACCATATTTTCAAGAGGCAGTGCTATTTAGGACAATTTCTCACTTTCAACAACAACATTTTTTGCAAACTATGTTAGTAATATTTGTATTTGCTTTGTTTTTAATCTACAACCCTAATGTACCTCTGATAAAATAGAGTTCCAGTATTTTTTTAAATATTTAATAATAATAATAATAATAATAATAATAATAATAATAACAGTGGACAGACAAGAGAGATGGAAACGCTCTCCCCTACTCTGGTGCTCATGCGCACTGAAACATTCTTTTGTACGTAGTACCCCTATAGTATATTCCCCCAAGCTACTAATAAACAGGGCCAGATGACCTCGCTGTTCCTCCCCGTAAAATAACAGTAACTAATATAAACTTGGCGGCTTCGGTGGCGTAGTCGGTAGCATGCTGAGCTTCTATGCCGAAGATAGCGGGTTCAAACCCGGCCGAAGCTGTCGGATTTTTTAAGAGCGTTAAAAATTCCTCAGTATGCCTTCCTTCGGAGGGGAAGTAAAGCCGGCGGCCCCATGCCATACATTTATGGCATGTTAAGGAACCTTCCACCAATTGCACCTGTGTGAAGCTAAATTGTATAGGTTAAGAATGTAAACAACGCTCTTAGGTTTCTACGTTCGTTGCCAAGAGCCGACTTCGGTGGCGTCTAGTAGCTAAGTTCTGAACTTGGCCTAGTTGTCGTTGACGGTGGCGCTTGGCGGCAAAAGTAGGAACTATTTGAAAAATTCTAAGTTGCAATACTCAAATTAAAACACAGATATCACGCACTAATACAGTCATCGCAATTAACACCGGTTATCAGACAGATTCTACACACACCCAAAGTACACGGGGCTACATGACCACGTTGTCGCAGCCCCTAAACTGAAGAACCAACAAACTAACATAAACTAGCAATGCATCCATAACCTTTGGCCACTGCCAGCTGGATCGCATCTCTCCTGGCTGCTTTAGACTGCCTGCCCATTCAACGCTCAGAGGCGTACAAGATATATATTAATTGCAGATTTCATTTCTGATTTACAAAAGAGCACGCAGCAGTACGGCATTCTAAAATCCAAAACACAACTTCGCGGAAAACTAACAACAAACGGTTGAACATCGTAATTCAGCGAGGCTCCAAAACCTTTCACACTCAAAGCAATGGCTTCTTACCAAGGAAGTCAGTCCGTACCTAACCTTACCAACAGTTCTACCCTCAATGTGCCCAAGAAATCCCAGAAAAGTTATGCTTCTGCAATACAATTAACACCGTAAAAAGAACAGGCTATTATTATTGACGCCATTAACATCAATACAAAACAAATGTCTGCAACAGTGACTTGAAAAAGTGGCGATCACAGCGGGTTGGTGCTGCTCTTAGCGTCTATATTTGGAAACGAGGTTGTACGCATAAACCAATGCTGTAATCGTTGAATGGGCAGGCAGTCTAAAGCAGCCAGGAGGGATGCGATCCAGCTGGCAGTGCCTTTGGCCCATAGTATTCTGAACAATAGTACCATATCCATGGAAACGAATTAAGCCACTGGTGAAATTTTCTGAGTTGAAATCAAGATGGGCTAATTTTCTACAAAATGTGCAAAAGAAATCCTAGGTAGCAAAAATGGGCAATTTAAAAGGAGATAAGGAAGCAAAAAAGGGCTCCGAGAAGCGAAGAACAACGATCATTGTGACACCAGAAATGATCATCGGAGCTCTTGTAAGGCTTAAAGCAAGTGAGAAAGGAACCAGTAGCGAAGACATCATCCAACAGATAAGCTCTAATTACCCTGTTAGGGCAAATAAAAACGCTCTCTTCAATGAAATTACTCTCAAGCTCCAATGTTGCGTTGATTTGGAACTTTTAACAGTCAAAGATGAACAGTATTGTCTTACAAAATCAAGATCAATCCCATATTTGACAACGCAGGAGAATACCTTATTTTGGAAGCACTATCGTGAACTGGAATCATTTCTCCAAAACATGAAACTTCCTTGGAATGGTGATATCAAATTTGAAGGCTTTGAAGATGCATTCAAAGCTTTTAGAGAGAATTGTTGTATTTTTTGTCCCGGTTCCGATGATACTGATTCACAGCCTCGGGGGGAAAAAGGGACTGACTATTGTCCACCACGTAAAAAGAGGAGAAGAACGGTCTCTAAAAAACAAGCGATTACTGGGCGTGGGACGAAGAAACGAAGAAAATGAACGAAATCTCGCAGGAAAAGGAAGCAACAACGACGACGACGATAGTAACACAATTCTTCCTTGTCAACGTGTTCTTCCGGTACATTACAGTAGTTTCATAGAGAGTGTACTGTTCAAGTAATTGTAATGTACTATAACTTTGCATAAACCGTTCTGATAAGAAAAATTGGTTAGAGTGGAGTTTACCTGAACCGAAGTAAAAAATTCTTAAACTACTGAAATTAGCCAAAATACCTGTAGTAATGCATGGTGTCCACTGGCAGGAAAAGTCAGGAATAGTCAGGAAAAGTCAGGAATTTTGTTTTTGGTCTGGAAAAGTCAGGAAAAAGTGTGATAAAATGGCGTGAGTGAGGAAAAAATTGCGAAAAGTAATAGAAAGTCAGGAATTTTATATTAAAAATATAGTATTTTGAGTTTTACAGCCATATTTTGATGTTACTAGTTCAACTAATCTCTGAAGATGTATGTCTACCCCTTATTATTCCCGTTTTCCAACGGGGTCGGGGATGAGATGCGATGGAAGTCTTTGTGGCGATGGTTTTTACGGCCGGATGCCCTTCCTGACGCCAACCTCATGAGAGGAGTTAATGAGAGATGAAATGAATGATGGTGAATGAAACTGGGTAAGGATGTGGAAGGAAGTGGCCGTGGCCTGTCAGAAGGTACCGTCCCAGCATTTTCCTGGTGTTGAAAATGGGAAACCACGGAAAACCATTTCAAGGACGGTCGACGGTGGGGCTCGAACCCACGCGTCTACCGAGTCAGCAGAGAGCTTGGCCCAATGACCTAATGCTGCGCGTTAGCCAGCGTAGCCACTACTGTCGGTTTCAACTAATCTCTGAAGATAAAAAGCAAATAGCTCACTGGACATTATGGTAAGTTTCCATTTTCACAGTACATCATAGTAAAAACCTCCTTTACCTATTTCTTGTACGCTTTCTTGGCGTTGGCGTAGGGATGTTGCAACCCCATCACTATAGTTATGTTAAGTACTTTGATTTATGTATTATTGCATTATAATTTACCTTATTTTTTATTTTAAATGAATAAATAGGCGAGCGTTGGGCAGCTATGAGGATGGTGGAGGCTGCAAACAAGAGATAGATATATATATTTGCTCAATAAACCATTTTTCCGATGTTACGATGACTTCGCGAGTCAGGAAAATTGACATTGAAAATTCTGTGGACACCATGTAATGTTATCTGAAGATGATATGGTAAAAAATATTTACTCCTCCGCTGTCTATAACCCACCCAGCCATCCCAAATAGGATCACGACTTATATAGGCTAGATGAAATTCCATCTGACTCCGTCATTTTTAACATCATGTACAGTAATGTATTGCTAACCCCACGCATTCGGTACTATATTACATCCGGCAGACCAATGGTTTTCGCCTAGACCAATAATAATATATATACAGGGTCATCGAAAAATAATGCCATCATTTCAAAAAATTATAGCACCGACACCCTTTATGTTAAACGTGTAATTCTTCCACTGAACGCCAGCTGGTTAAAGTAAGTTTTGTTTTGGAGGGGACGTGACCTTGATATGCGCACACTAAATGCGCAGTAGCCAAGCCCGGCCGGAGGCGCGCGCGCCAATGACTGCACCGCCCGACAAACTGCACCTGATTACAAAGTGTCAAAAAATTGTAAAATTCTTGGCACTTAGCGCATGCACAGAATCAGCTTGGTTCATGACAGACATGGCGGATGTCCAGTGCGTTTTACTGAGATAGTTATTTGTAAGAATTATAAAGGAGGGGAAGATTCATTAATTATGCACGATGTATAACTCTTTTCCTTTTCGCTTCAATTTCGACAATATATAGGCTAATTTTCATACCTTATTTTATCTCTCAAGGAAGCCTCCATGGATAGGCGCCAGTACGTCGGCCTCTCACCACTGGATCCGTGGTTCAAATCCCGGGCACTCCATGTGAGAATTGTGCCAGCAGTATGTTGCAATGTCGAGAGTGCAATTATTGACACCCTTAAAGTTTCAATAGAGCGAAAAATATAATCGTACAAAGAATGCATATAAGGAAATACTTCAGTAAATATTTTCCCATTGACCATCACGTCTTGACGGGTTTCAACTAGTATATATTATTTCAGTAGTATAGATCCCTCCTCCGGCGCTCATAAACGACCGATCGTGACAAATTAGCATTCAAATTAAAGAGAATAGACATTAGCAGTGACGAATTGCACTCTAATTACATAAATATCTATAATTTCTTTAAAAAATTACTTGAAAAATGTACAAAGTGTGCGATTTGCAGATACTATTGCTGTAGGAAAATACGCTCCATAATTGCTGTCCACTTCACATTTTGGCCGCTGTGACGCCTGTTTCATGTCATTTTAACATTCTGAGGTCTTTCCTTTATAATTTTGAATGGATTTCAGAAACAGAAAATCAAAGGAATGAACACTCATCGTATAATTTGGTTGGTTGGTTGGTTCCTGAGTTTAGGGGCTGCGACAACGCGGTCATGTAGCCCCGTGTACTTTGGGTGTGTGTAGAATCTGTCTGATAACCGGTATTAATTGTGATGACTGTATTAGTGTGTGCTATCAGTTTTTTAATTCAAGTAAGGACTGCAGACTTTTAATTTTTCAAATAGATCCTACTTTTGCCGCCAAACGCCACCGACAACGACTACTAGTTCAGAACTTAGCTACTAAATGCCACCGTAGTCGGCTCTAGGCAACGAACGTAGGAACCTAAGAGCGTTGTTTACATTCTTAACCTATATAATTTAGCTTCACACAGGTGTAATTAGTGGAAGGTTCTTCCGGCGGCTTAGGCCGGGTTTGATCCCGCGATCTTGGGCATAGAATCTCAGCAAGCTACCAACTACGCCACCGAACCCGCCTCGTATAATTTCATTATAAACCTATTGGGGAAAGTGTGGTTTAAGAACATGCGAGATTTCTAAGATGTGAAAGATTAGGATCTTGGTTCATCACTCCCGAAGAATTGCTCGGTAGGGTAGTTAGTTGTTGTTTAAGGGGACGGCAGTTATTCGAGCCGAATGGCATGGTATTCAGAATGGTGTAAGGCAAGGCTGCAACTTATCACCCATACTTTTCAATGAAGGGAATTAGGGAAAAAATTAAAGCCGGAGTAAAGATTCAAGGAGAAATAATTTCATCTCTGAGATTTGCTGATGACATTGTCAACTTTGCCGACACACCAGAGGATTTAAATGAGTATTTAAATGGCATGGATTCTGTCTTGACGAAATAAGTCATGATGAAAATCAAGATCTGTATTTAAAAAATGGAATTTAGCCGAAATAAATCAGAAACCCCTATTAACGTTAAATTTCCAGGTGAAAAGTGATAGAAACTAGGTGACTTCTGCTACTGAGGAAAGAAAGTAACCAGCGATGGACGAAACAAAGAGGATATGAAAAGTAGGTTAGCACAGGCAAGGAAAGCATTTCTTCACAAACTGAATCTGTTGACATTGAATATAGATTTAGGTATTAGGAATTCATTTTTGAAAGCCTTTGTCTGGAGCGTGGCGCTCTATGGAAGTGAAACTTGGACTATTGGTGCAGCAGGAAAGAGGCGAATAGAAGCGTTTGAAATGTGGTGTTACAGGATAATGTTGAAAATCAGATGGGTAGATAGAGTAACAATTAATGAAGAGGTATTAAATCGACTGGGAGAGGAGAGATGTTTCTGGTGACTGGAAAAGAGAGAGGTTGGTAGGACACATATTAAGACACCCAGGAATGGCAAACTTAGTTATGGAAGGAAGGGTCGAGGAGGTAAGGTGTAGTAGCTATGTAGAGATGAAACGATTAGTACAGGACAGGGAGGAATGGAGAGTTGCAGCCAATCAGTCAAACTATTGAAGATTAAAACACAAAGGGTGGATAGCAAGGTTATCTCTTAGCATAAATTAATTTATGCAAATGTTGACTACATTTAAATTTAGAGGTGGAGGCCTAAATATGGAAAAAGCTTCAAAGTAATAAAACAAAAAAGAAACTAATAATGCTGAGCTTCTATGCCCAAGATCGTGGCTTCAAACCCGGCCAAAGTCGTCAGATTTTTAAGAGCGTTAAAAATCCCTCAGTGTGCCTTCCTTCGGAGGGGAAGTAAAGCCGGCGGTCCCATGTCATAGATTTATGGCATGATAAAGAACCTTCCACTAACTACACTTGTGGAAGCTAAAATTTGTAGGTTAGTTTGATAACGCTATATTAGTTCCAACGTTCATCGCCAGGTGCTGACTGAGATGGCATTTAGTAGCCACGTCCGCAGCTAGGTGTCGTGAATGGTAGCATTTGGTAGCAAAAAAAAAAATTAATCGTCTGCAGTCTTTCTACCTGAATCACATAATACAGCCATCACAATATTAACACCGGTTATCAGACAGATTCTACACACCCCAAAGTACTCGGGGCTACATGATCACGTTGTCGCAGCCCCTAAACTAAGCAACCAACCAACCAATCATCCAACCAAAGAAACTGATAATTAACAAAAATTCGGAAATAAATAAAGAACAAGTTCTATGAGTAAATACACACTCTCACTTATAAAGCGGATGACGAGATCAGCAGCCACTACGTCATCGGCTGATATAGGATCGAGTGTTATATGCAAACCAAGGTCTCTTCAGCAAGATCCACACACTCGGTTTACTGTAAATGTGGGCCATGGGGAATACGGCTCCACAGGTACAAAATGGAGGTTCTTCCCTTGTCATTAGATACGAGAGGGTGGATCTTGCATGACCTACACATAATGACGGACTCCCTCCGTGACCAGAAAGAGCTCTGCCACACGCTCTCAGTTTACCGGGCATTGGGTCAGCTAGCCGGTCACTCTCCCAGAATGCCAGAACTTGTAGGTGTAACTGAGAGCGAATATCTCTAGCGCAGGCTGTTCCAGCCGAGCTACTCGCCAGTGAACAGCGAAGTGAACAGCCTTGCGTGAGTAAACCTGCAACATGGAACACAGCTCTGGTGTGAGGGATGCCGTCCCTGCACGGTGGATACATCAAGACTGGCAGGAAGCGCATTGACTTGTGCTATGACCTTCGCCCAGTGACGTATTAGGTATCACCCCCCAGTCCCTCTCCAACCGTACTCCGAACATCACTGCTGAGTACTCGCGTGAACGCATACTCAAACTCCTGGATTTGGAACAGCTTGCCTAGCGGGTACCTCCATTGGCCGAGGTAGGAGTGATACCACTTCATTTGCAGCTTGATCCGCTAACTCATTTCCCGCAATTCCCATGTGTCTTGGAAGCCATAGAAAAGTGATTCGAGTGTCCGTTCTGGCTAGCAGGTCGTGGATTTGCTGCACTAAGGGGTAATGCGAGAAACATGAAGCACTTGACTGCAATGAACTGAAAGAGTCGGTATCCTCGAGAAAATGTATTCCTGAATCCTGTATTGCAAACTTCAGATTTCCATAGATGGCAACGAGCTACGCAGAAAGGACACTACAGGTCTCAGGCCAAGAGATTTTGGTATTTGAACCATCAATAACATAAGCACAATCCTCTTTCTCGTCCATCTTCGAACCATCCGTTTAGAGAATTGGTGAACTATGCTGTGTAACAGAATTCGATAAACGGAGGCATCCGTGGTCACCTTACGACCTCGGTGTGAATCTAACCGATTTTCCGGAAGCGTATGTGTTTAAAAAGATTCCTCTTACCTAGGAAGAACCCCTTGATGATATCTGCGACGTGTACACCATTTGGTACATGTCAGCTCGTAAATGATTGTGTTTCTTCGTCAACCTATAACGTTAGAGAAACGATTTCCTGAAAGCTTGCACGGGATCAATTATTTCCAACTTCCTTTTTTGTGCTATTTATAGCATTATGTCAACCCGGCAATTGCAATTCAAACACAGCTGAGTGCCTCGAAATTCAACCGGCAACGCTCTTCTGTTTGTGAAAGAGAAAAAGCTGTTTTGCTACATCGAGTGCTTATTTGCATGTGAAAGAACTTAGGACACGGCAGGTAAAGAGAAGTGTTAGCTAATGGATGCAAAGAGACAACGGGTTCACTGTAGCAATACAATCAGCATGCTTGTTCAATAAAGGTATTATTTAATGTAATTTGAGCAACTTATTTGTTTTAGAGGCAAAGAGAGGTCAAACACTGACAGATTAGCACCACCAGACACTCATAGGATGTAATGTATAGTCGCTGAGCGACAACATGGAGAAACGCAGGACAGCGGCTGGAAATATAACTAGCCCAGAGCACTGTGTACTAGATTACACAAGACATAGAATATCTGGAGGAACGGAGTGGCTAGACTTATACCTAGCTTAGGACACTGCTTACTAGATCGCACAAGACTTTGACAAGCTGGAAGAGCGTAGCGGCTAGACTTATACCTAGCTTAGGACACTGCTTACTAGATCGCACAAGACCTTGACAAGCTGGAAGAGCGTAGCGGCTAGACTTATAACTAGCTTAGGACACTGCTTACTAGACAAGACCTTGATCAGTTCGTTGAAAACATCCTTCTTGTAGCAGAACTCTACCGCAGATTGCTGCAGTGTGACTAAGAGGGAAATGGGACAGGCCTTAGAGACTATTCGGCATTACCATTGCCTTCTAGATTTCT
Organism: Meconema thalassinum; assembly: GCA_946902985.2. NCBI lineage: Eukaryota > Metazoa > Arthropoda > Insecta > Orthoptera > Tettigoniidae > Meconema > Meconema thalassinum. The sequence goes on along the minus strand of OX336397.1, from coordinate 101,378,883 downwards.
GTAATAGGAGGCTTTGTCCAAGCGGATCTGGGAGCGACATTCTGATTTAAAGCCCTTACACCCTCTCCAACTGTCGGTACAACCTCTTGGGGCGAGGCTGCACACTACCCGACTGAATCCTGCGATTCGTTAGTATCGTCGTTATGTTGGTTCCGAACGTAGCAATTTTTCGCGCACGGCTACTCTCTGGGATATGAAATAAACTAGGTTTCCCCTAACAATATATGTCTTCCAGTTTGTACTCTTAGGAATAGAATACATAAAATGACATAAAAATGATCATGACAGCCCGATTCCTTATTGGCGTTTTAATTATAATAAACTATTTATTACTTTAAGTTAATATTTAGTACATTGAAACCGCACCGTGACCTTCTTCATCGTGGTATAAGGTAAGTAACTGTGCAGTAACATACAACTTAATAAAAAATTATCATAATAGTGCATACTATAAATATTTTTGTTCCAAAAGCTCACAGTGTAAAATTTCAAAAACCAGATCTGTTACAAAAAAAATCTTAATAAAGCATAAAGAAGTCTTGATAAAACAGCTTTGAATTGAAGAGACCTAAAAATAATAAATTAATCTGAGAAACAAAAACATGAAAACAGAACAGAAAAAGATATAAAAATTTTTACACGTGTATGTGAAAATATATTATTATAATATATATTTTGACAAACATTCTATTAAGTTGTATGTTTCTGCACCTTAAGTTATCCTATACCACGCTGAAGAAGGTCACAATGTCACCCAAACTGGTACGGTTTTAAAGTACAATATATTTACTTAAGGTAATATAGTACATTAAGCAACTCGCCTATAACGGCAATAATTAAGACATGAGTATGTTTATAAAACGAGCGTGTGCGAGTTTTATAATTTCCATGCGAGTGTCTTAATTACCATTATATTCGAGTTGCATGCGACTGTTTATGTTCGACGATGATTATTATAACTATTTTATGTTCGAACATAAATATTCATAAATATCTGTCCAGATTTCGCCAGTTTTATGTACTGAACAGAGCGCATGAAACGCAGAGAATGCCTTGTATCTGACCATGGCCTCCTCGATTATCCTACAATTACACTAGGCCAGGCAGTAAAATTTAAATTAGAAGGCCGTGGAACTCTGCGCATCTAATTATATAATTGGTCAAACAACTGTTTCTTGAGCTCTGATTGGTGGGAGAAACTGTTTCATAATGAAAAGTAGTCTTATAATGAGCCTCATTATAGTACAGTTTTCTGACATTTAATAGTCAGGGTCGAACATAATAGTACATTATGCAACGAGCCTATAATGGCAATAATTAAGACATGAGTATGTTTATAAAACGAGCGTAAGTGAGTTTTATAATTTCCATACGAGTGTCTTAATTGCATTATAGGCGAGTTGCATACGACTGTTTATGTTCGACGATAATTTAATTTAACATAAATATTCATAAATATCTGTGGGATTCAGTTAGTGAACAGGGCGGGCGGCTTTGCTGACTGAACAGAGCACATGCGTGGGTCAAGGCACTCCGAAAGCATAGACCATTCACTTTGCTTGCCAACACAGAAATATGTTGGATTTTTAGCGCATGCGCGAAGGTATCCTTATCTAATTGGTCACACAACTGTTTCTTGAGCTCTGATTGGTGGAAGAAACTGTTTTATAATGAAAAATAGTGTTTTAATGAGCCTCATTATGATACAGTTTTCTGACACATAATGTTTATATTTCGACATCTTCGAACATAAAATAGTTTATTAAATAGAATACATCATAAAGCCCAGTATCCCATTTTCTCCGTTCCAAATGAAGGAAAAAGGAACTACTGTACTTTCCCTCTGGATTCTTCCGGCAGAATTGCAGAGTGGAGTGACTTCAAAGGGCAGAGTGTGTAAAAGAGGACGTGTAATGACCGCTGCCTTGGTCCCGGGAGAGCCTGAGCACTTCGTAATTAGTGACTTGAATAAACAGACAGCTCCCTCGCCCACAGCTGGAAGCGAAGAGCATCTTTTTAAACAAACATCAGAATGCAGAGTCTCTCTTAGCAAACGGAATCTCCCATTTCACATCTCAAAATATGGCTACAAATCATTTGAAATTGCTACTTTTCATTCGGTCAAATCAATATAGCCTTATCCCAATTGAAGAGGTTATTTCCAAAGTTACGTAAATCCATGAAATGCAAAACTTCAGAAATCCCGTTTTTGTTTCGTTGTTTAAGTAAGGTCTTGGGGAGAAAAAAAATTAATTTCTTTTTGCGTTTTTATTTATTTATAATGTAGAGAACAGGAATTTGTCAAAAAAAAGTCGAAATAATACGAAAAATGGTCATTAGCCTACTTTCCACATTTGGTAAAAGTGAGGGAAAAGTAGACTTCTTATGAGATCGATCCGGGCAAATGTGTGTCTGTCTGTCTGTATGTCCGTCTGTCTATCCTTCTGTCTGTCTGTGTGTATGGCCCCCCCCCTCCCCTATCACCTCCTAAACGGCTGTAGCTATAGAAACCAAATTTGATAGGAGTAAAGATCTATGCCTGGATATAGCACGGCCATATTTGAAAATGACGTCAGTGCTATCAACTGCTGAAAAATCACAATTGAAAATTGAGGTCTATATTAAATATCTCGGAAGATATGCATGGGAATTGTTTCAAAATTCACACAGATATAAATAATATTACATCAGACTAATTTACAGGAGCCCAAACATTACAGTGTTGCCATCATGATTATATGCCTGCTGATAGGTCCAATCTTTAAATGCATGTAACGTGCATATTATCTATTATACCTGAACCACATTTTGCATGTGCACTGTGTACCTAATGAGATGGAACTAAGAATATACTTAGTGTCGCCAGGTCTGCCAACTGTTGATATATGGTTTCTATAATTTAAAATAAGTAGAATCTTTAGCTCGTCACGGAACTACTTGTTTTATAAGTTGTAAATGACTATGCTGCACCATGAATGACAACGCCCACTTTTACAGAGATTTATGTTTGTGCGTATAACTTCTGAACTATTTTAGTTAGATTTTTGGACTCACTTCTTGTATGCGCTGTTGAGCGCAGACTTTGTTTGGTAACAATGACAACTTCCTGCATTGATTATGTTACTAGTTAATACTGAACATCGTCATAATATTAAAATCACTGTGATTTTGCACTGACCTTTTGAAGAAATATTGTTTGAGGGGCGGAACAGCGAGATCATCTGCCCCAATTATTAATAATTGAATCGTTGATTTGAAGGGGGGGGGGGGGAAGTCTGCCTATTTGCAAACAGATAAGTTGTAATACGCATTTATTTATTTATTTAGTATGTGTCGACCCATACAGGATCACATAAAGCAAGTTATGATCTGTTGCTGTTATTTTTCTTGTTCTTCCAGAATTCTTTCATCATGTCGCTATGTTTAGCTCGACGTTCGTCAGTCCATTTTCCCCTAGGTCTGCTGGGCTTATCTTCTGATGCAGCTTCCCAAGTGTAGATCTTATGTCTGAAAGTTTTGCGGTCTTCGATATCTATGGGTGTGATGTTGGCGTTATTGAGATCAGTTTGGACTTGTTTAATCCAAACCGTTGTTGTCTTTAATTTGTGTGGGTACATCAATATTTTCTTTGTTAATCGGTTGTCATCTAGCCTCATAATGTGTCCATAAAATTTCAAGCGTCGTTTACGGAAATCGGTTTCAATATTTGAATATCTTTGGTTGGTTGGTTGGTTCCTTAGTTTAGGGGCTGCGACAACGCGGTCATGTAGCCCCGTGTACTTTGGGTGTGTGTAGAATCTGTCTGATAACCGGTGTTAATTGTGATGACTGTATTAGTGTGTGTATCTGTTTTTTAATTCAAGTAGAGACTGCAACTTTGAATTTTCAAATAGTTCCTACTTTTGCCGCCAAACGCCACCGTCAACGACTACTAGACCTAGTTCAGAACTAGCTACTAGACGCCACCGCAGTCGGCTCTTGGCAACGAACGTAGCAACCTAAGAGCGTTGTTTACATCCTTAACCTATCCAATTTAGTTTCACACAGGTGTAATTAGTGGAAAGATCTTTAACATGCCATAAATCTATGACATGGGACCGCCGGCTTTACTTCCCCTCCGAAGGAAGGCATACTGAGGGATTTTTAACGCTCTTAAAAAATCCGACGGCTTCGGCCGGGTTTGAACCCGCTATCTTGGGCATAGAAGCTCAGCATGCTACCAACTACGCCACCGAAGCCGCCTTGAATATCTTTCTGTGATCTTGTGGGATTGTAAACGATATCCTTCATCTGTAAGTCTTGGGCCAAGAATTTTTCGGATGATTTTCCTTTCAGCTTTCTTGATGTTTTCAAGATCCCCTTTATAATTGAGGTTTAAGGTCTCACTGGCGTAGAGTGTTTCGGGCTTGATGACTGTCGCGTAATGTCGAATTTTAGTGTTAATACTCATGCATTTTTTGTTGTAGATGTTTGCGGTTTTCCCATATGCTTTCCGCATTTTGAGTTCACGTGTCCTTTGTACTATTCTTTCTGTGCCTGTAGGTTCAATAATTTCACCTAAGTATTTGAAATGATTAACCTTGTTGATTGAACCGTATTTTGTTACCAAAGTTTGGGTTTCAATGTGTTTTGTAGCCATGAATTCAGTTTTTGTGAAGGAGATTTTCAACCATACTTTCCCAGCACATTCTTTGAGGACCTCAATCTGGTGAATTGCCGTTCGTTCATCTCCGGAGAGGATTGCCAAATCATCAGCAAAAGCTAAGCATGTAACATTGATATTATCCTTCTGTCTTCCTAACACGACAGGTTTCCATATGTTGCGACTTTTTAATTCTTTTTCCCATTCTTTGATGACCTTATCGAGAATGATGTTGAACAGCATTGGAGAAAGTCCATCATCCTACAGAACACCAGTTTTAATGGGAAAAGGTTGGGAGATCTCTCCAATGAATTTGACCTTGGAAATTGTGTCGTCTCGTCTTCGTATCGAGATGGTTTTCTTCGAGTACATTAAAAAGAGATTTTCGATCAATGGAGTCATAAGCCTTCAGAAAGTCGACAAATGTACAGATGGTTGGGAGATTTCGTGTAGCTCGAAGTTTCAAGGTGGATTTTAGATTGAAGATTTGTTCGACGGCTGATCTGTTTGGTCTGAAGCCAGCCTGATATTCACCGATGAGTGGCTCGAGTTGTACTTGCGTGCGTTGTAAAAGACAGGCGGAGATGATTTTATAAGCGATGGGTAATAGGGAAATTCCTCTGTAGTTATTTACATCAGATGTACAGTATCTCCTTTCTTGTGGATTGGGTGGATGAGTGCGCATTTCCATTCGTCCGGTAGTTTTTCACTTCACCAAATGTCCTGAATGATCTGTGTGATTTCCTGTAGTGATCGTGATCCTAGATTTTTCAATAGTTCTGCGATGATTCCGTCTTCTCCTGATATCTTTCCGTTCTTGAGTTTTTTGATGTGGTGATGGATTTCTTCTTGTGTTGGTGGTTTTCTTTCGGGTCGTATGTGTTCTGGGACTGTGTGTATAAATCGCTCAGCTGATTCAGGACAATTGAGGAGGTCAGAAAAATAATGTGCTAGTTCTTCACAGTTTTCTTGGTTAGTGAGTGCGAGACTTCCGTCTTGTTTCTTGAAAGTCAAATTTTTCTGTGTGTAACCTTTAATTCTGTTCCTGAAGGTTTTATAAAAATCTCGACTGTTGTGATTCCTGAAGTCATCCTCGATTGACTGATGTTGCTTAGTTATAAAATTACATTTAGTTGTCCTGATAATTTTGGTTGCCTGTTTGCGGACCCCGAGAAAGTGTTGTAAAGTTTCTGGAGGTTTGTGGCTATTGTATTTTTAGAATGCGATTCGGCGATCAATAAAGACTTGATCACAGTTGGGATCCCACCAGGGGTGTTTTGCTTTCTTTTTTAGTGGAATCAGTTCTTTGGCTTATCTGATAATTTTGCTGCAGAAGTCCGCCCAATTGTTCACTGGTTCTTTATCCCATTCTTCTGCGATTTTTGTTTCTTGAATTTTGGATGTGTCAAATTTTGGGATGTAATATTTTTTTATGAATCCTCTTAGGAGAAAATTTCATTTTGATTCTTGTGAGATAATGGTCTGAATCAATGTTTGCCCCTCGTCGGACTTTAACGTCATGGATGGTTCTATAGTGTGCATGGGAGATGGCAACATGATCAATTTGGTATTCACCGAGATGTTGAATGGGAGATCGCCAAGTTTTCTGTTTGTGTGCAGGTTTCCTGAAATGCGTGGACATAACTTTGAGATTGAATTGATGACAAATGTCTACCAATCGTGTGCCATTACTGTTTGTAAGTTATGGAGCAGGAATGTTCTAAGAATTGTCAGAGGTAACAAAATGTAATGAAAAACCACAACTTCTTTCTTCTCAGTTTAACATTTTTCACTACTTTGGTACCATTTGTAAGAAAACTAATAAATTAGGTCCATATTTTTTATGTATCAACATCATACATTTTTTTTTTTCGTGTGACCTCCTGATAGGCCGAGTGCAGGTCTTTCTAGTCGACGCCCGTGGGCGACCTGCTTTTCGGGATGAGAGATGGAATGGATGAAGATGAATGAAACTGGGCAAGGATGTGGAAGGAAGCGGCCGTGGTCTGTCAGAAGGTACCGTCCCAGCATTTGCCTGGTATGGAAAATGGGAAACCACGGAAAACCATTTCAAGGACGGCCGACGTTGGGGCTCGAACCCACGCGTCTACCGAGTCAGCAGAGAGCTTGGCCCCATGACCTATCGCTGCGCTTAGCCAGCGTAGCCACTGCTGTCGGTAACATCATACTAATGAACAGTAGTAAGAAGGGATATCCCTTTAAATAATATACAAAATGTCATATAAATATTTTTCGACATAATTTGGATTTAAAAAAATTCCTCTCGGCACGCCGGAAGGCGGAGGTAGATTTCACCGGGCAAACTAGGGGATAGGCGAAAATAGGCAGAATATGCAGGATTTCGTAGAAGGATCAGGCCTCATTTATTGCGAGAAAGTATTTTACAATTGGAGCTCAATTAACTTTGTTTTTCGTCTTTTTATGCATATTTTAAAAATCTCAATATCTTATGTGGACGGTAACCTTCTCGTCATTTGGGGTCAATTTTTAGCCTATTTTCAATTTTGAAAAAATAGGCTTATGAGATCACCTTTTGTCCGTGTGTGTGTGCGTGTGTGTGTGATTCGTGTGTGTGTCCCCCCCTAATAAAATCTAAACGGCTGGAGCGATTTCAATGAAACTCGGTAAGTTTATAGCACTATTCCCGGCGACCCCGACCGTGCCCTTCAAATTTTGTTACGACTCACCAATCCAACATGGCGACTGTGCGAAATATTTCACCAGCATTCAATATCTCCGAAACTATTACCGATATTACCCTGACATTTTGCATGGTGATAAAGGGAACTACTATAAGTTCACTTATGTGACCTTTGAAAACCTGGTAACTACAAAACCAACATGGCGGCCAAGCGAAGTTGTGACTTTTAAATAGACGTTTCTCGCGATTTAACCAACCAAACGCAATGAAACTTGGTACATTATATATTTATATACATTGTAATGCACCGACATCTAACTTCGTTCAATTGTTTACATAACTACAAGATGGCGGATGTGCGAAATATGTCCCTGGCATGCTATATCTCTGTAACTATTAGCGGTATCTCCCTGAAATTTTGTACGGAGATAAAGGGCACTACTGGAAGTCCATCTATAAGACTTTCAAAAACCGGTCAACTACAAAACGAACATGGCGGCCAAGCGAATTTGAAAATTTTAAATAGACCTTTCTCGCGATTTTAAGTTCCAAACGCACTGAAATCTGGTACAGGAAATATTTATACACATTGTAATGCACTGGTATCTAATTTAGTTCAATTGTTTACATAACCTCAAGATGGCGGCTATGCGAATTTTAAAATCAAGTTTTTATTTCTTGTGATGTAGTCATGCGATCGAAGTGAAAGTTTGAATAATGAACCTACGCAATAATTTTCCTTTAATGGTACATGCCTCTATGGCCTATACATTTAACAATCCAACATGGCGACCATCCGATATATTTAGACGGCTCTGAATATCTACGAATCTATTATAGCAATCAAACTGAATTTTTTAATGTTCATAGCGGCTATGAACTTACGTTCACTTATAGGACTTTAAATAACCTGGTGATCACAAATCCATCATGGCGGCGACGCGAATTATAAATATTCACATGGACGTTTCTCGCAATTTAACCATCCGAGTGCAGTGAAACTTGGTACAGTAAATCCTTATACGAATGGTAAGCCACTGGCATCTAATTTATTTCAATTGTTTCCCTAACCACAAGATGGCAGCTGTGCGAAATTTTAAAATCTCCTTGTTACTTCTTGTGTCCTAATTATGCGATTATAGTTTTAATACTACACTTACACAATAATATGCATGTAACAGAAATATTTAGTCAGTTCTCAATATCTACGAATCTATTACAGCAATCAAACTGAAATTGGGTATGTTCGTAGTGGCAATTAACATAAGTATGATATATGAAAATAGGCTGTATAGTTCTTCACGGAACTACTTGTTATACTTGTGGGCACACTGTCCTTATGCATGGTTTCGACACTGATGTGTAACTATCTAACAATCTGTTACTTCTTCACGCAAAATTGTATCTCCCGCAGAGATTTTGGTGGGTTCCTCAGTTTAGGGGCTGCGACAACGCGGTCATGTAGCCCCGTGTACTTTTGGTGTGTGTAGAATCTGTCTGATAAACGGTGTTAATTGTGATGGCAGTATTAGTCTGTGGTTATGTGAAGAACAGCCCAAATTCATCAACATAAACGGGAGGACAGCATCAGGCTTAAGGCCTGGACAAAATAACTTCCTTAAGAGAAGATTAGACTGAAAGGATTGGACTAAGGAAATGCGGCCTGGTTCTTTCAATACTAGACTGAACATTGAGAGTAAATACAATACTTTTATTTTTATGGTGAAACTTGCAAACACATTAATAAATAAGCCTTAATTAAAAAATTAGTTATGCTGGCCCACCTGGGGCAATTTCAAATGTTCATTAATTTTAGTTAGGTTGGCACAGCCATGTGCTAGTATTCAAAAGTTCATTCTGCTTGATGCACACACAAATTTAATATTCTTACACTTGCTAGCAAACACTTAAAACGAAGATGATTAAGATAATAATAAAAAAGGCACAAACTTATCTTTAGTGGCGATGACTAGAAGCATGCTGACGGAGACTGCCGTGGCCAACACTTGATTTTTTGGTAGTAGAATTTGAGATGTCCAGCAGCAGGAAAATAACTTCGCCAGGGCGATCTTCTTCTTCTTCTTCACCAGCGCTGTACATTGTTTAACATCGTTAGGTTTTGATGTTATTTCTTGAATGCCAAATAACATGGCATTTTAGAACTGCAATTTGATGCAGCTTCTTGCGGTTTGGAGTAAAATGTAGAATGCACTTTCTCAGTGCTGAAGCTCTCTGCTGTTGCGTTTCCTGGTAGTTTCAATCATAAATGCAGATTAGGCCCGAAGTTTAGAAGGCCCCGGAGAAGGGCGGAAGGCACGAATGCCTCTCGCTAGTTGAAGAAGACCGTAGAAGGTTTGAAGAAGGAATGCTGATGGAGAGCAAAACGCCGCCACTTAAATAATAACATCATAGAAACGTCTGGAAGCCAGGCTGGCGGGCGATGATTGGCCAGGGCAAGCTGTGACGTCAGTCATACAGGAAGGCAGCAAGCAAGTCGACACCCTTTTCAGTATGCGAGCGTATGCTGGAGGCGCATGACCTTTAACATGCTGAGGTAAGAGTCTTAGATACATATATAGAGAGAGTAAACACTAGTAATAAACATTATAATGTTAACAGAAATGAATAAGTACATATGTTTTCGTTTGGTGGTCTCAAAAGCATTTAACTGACAAATGCGGCACGAAAGAAAAACGCACTATAATTATCACGAAAGTGATCATGCTCCGAGACCCCCGAAAGAAAACAATCAAAGAATCAGTTACAAAAACGTGAACAACAATAAAGAAGATGACACTAAGCCTCAACAGGCAAGATAGCAACCATAGAAATTGGTCTAGTATAGACACCCTTACTAGTGAGAACATCTACAACTCTCACATGATTATCACGACCCAAATGGCAGTGAGTTACCCTACCAATATTCCATACGAGAGGGGGACTTGGATCTCGCAAAAGAACCATATCTCCCACTCGCACATCAGGCTGGGAAAGCCGCCACTTCTCTCTTCTGTTAAGTGAGCCGAGATACTCCAGCTTCCAACGGCGCCAAAAGGAGTTTCGCAAAGAGTCTAACTTTCTCCAGAAAATAGGCAACCTGAGATCACAGCGTCGACTCAGCAAAGGAGGCGTAGAAGCTAAAGAACAGCCTATTAAAAAATGGCCAGGTGTTAACGGAAGAAGATCTTTAGGATCGTTAGACAAAGGCGTGAGCGGCCTAGAGTTTACGATACCCTCAACCTGAATAATTAAGGAATTAAATTCCTCATAGGAAAGGATGGCTGAACCAAGGGTTTTCTTCAGCTGTCTCTTCGTGAGCTTTATGCAAGATTCCCAACGACCACCATGATGGGGGGCGTAAGGGGGAGTGAAATGCCATTTGAATCCCTTAGCATGAGAAAAATTAGAAAACTGTTCCTTAGCAGAAGGAGAGGTAAGTGCAGTTTTCCAAAGATCAAAAGTACTAACAAAAATGTTTGCGTTATCTGAGAAAACCTCAGAAGGAACACCCCTTCTAGAGGCAAATCTAGAAAAGGCTGCTAGAAAATAAGGAGTAGAAGCACTTGTAACCAACTCAAGGTGAATGGCTCCTGTCACCATGCACACAAATAAAGAAATATAAAGTTTACCTAACAACTTTCGCTTAGATAAAGGGGAATTAACTTGATAGACATAAGGACCGGCATAATCGATACCCGTCAGGGCGAAAGGCTTACTAGGTTCGGAACGAAAATATGGCAAGTTTCCCATAATTTGCGTGATTGGCGGGGGCTTGGATTTGAAACAAGGTATACATTTCCGAATAACAGAAGAAACTTCATGAACACCGTTAATGAGCCAATATTGCTCGCGAATTAAACAAAGCAAAGTGCGGGTGCCAGCGTGCAAATTCTGATAATGAAATTTCTTTACGATGAGAGTAGTAATAGGATGTCTAGAAGGAAGAATAATGGGATGTTTTTTCTCATCTGAGTAACTAGAATTTTCTAGCCTGCCCCCCACTCTTATTAATCCATCTTGGTCCAAAAAAAGGGTGAGAGGTAACAGCCTACTAGACTTTGGTAAAGCTTTTTTGCTTAAAAGCGTCTGATACTCAAGAAAGAATACTTCTTGTTGCATAAGAAACAAGATTCTACCAGTAGCAAATTCCAATTCCATTTTAGTGAGAAAGGGTTGCGGCTTCACAGGCTCATCAAGAACAAGAAATTTACATCGAAATAAATATGCTACCACCCGAATTAATTTATTAAATGAAGAGTAACGCTGAAAAAGACTAGTAGCAATAGAAGTTAGAAAAAGGGAAGCGGTAACAATGCGAGCATCAGGAACATCCTCTGCGAGCGGATTAGATGAACGAGGCCAACAAGAAAAATCCTGACTGAGCCACGCCGGACCATTCCAGTATAGTTTAAGAGAAATTAATTTCTTGGGCAAACAGCCACGTGAAATTATATCAGCGGGGTTTTCTATCCCCGGAACATGATTCCATTGGTCAAAATGAGACAACTCTTGTATTTTAGAAACGAGATTAGCCACAAAAGTGGTCCAGTGCGAAGAAGGTTTTGAAAGCCAAGCTAACACGATGGAAGAATCACTCCAAAACCATGTGGTCGAAAATTTCAAATTTAAACTGATTTTTAATTTTCTGGCTAATTCCACAGCCATTACAGCAGAACATAATTCCAATCTAGGCAAAGATATGGATTTGAGTGGGGCTACCTTTGATTTTGCACAAATTAAATTGGAAAATCCGGGTAAAGTATTGGAAGGGCGGCCTACTAAGTAGGCGCAGCAACCGTATGCCTTTTCAGAACTATCTGCAAATACGTGCAAATCGAAATACTGACATGAAATGTCGGAAATTAAAGTGCGAGGAATAGAAATTTGAGAAAGATCTAACAAACTCTTGCGGTATTTCAACCACTCATCCAAAAGGGGGGAGGGTACTTTTTCATCCCAACCAATTTTCAATAACCAAAGTTTTTGCAAGAAAATTTTTTCAGTAATAACCACCGGAGCAATGTACTGCAAGGGATCAAAAACTCTTGCTATTTCCGATAATAATTGCCTTTTCGTTCGAGGGTGAAACTCAGATAAGTGTACCTGATAGGAAAAGGTATCTGAAGAAGGAGACCAAAAAACACCCAAGGTTTTAATAGCTGATTCCTCAGTAGGAAGCGCAACACATTTGTCAACAGGAGTTACTTGTGAAAAGTTAGATAACAATTCGGTTGAGTTCGAGTTCCACTTATGAAGGGTAAACCCACCACCGGAAAGAAGAGAGTTTAAATCTTCACAAACAAGAAGTGCGTCAGAGATACTAGGAAAGGAATACAGAAAATCATCTACATAAAATGCAGTTTTCAAAACTTCAGAAGCTAGAGGATGAAAAAGATGACCATCTTGCTCGGCCAACATGTGAAGAGATCGTATTGCGAGAAAAGCAGACGGCTTAAGACCGTATGTCACTGTTCTTAAACGAAATATTTTTATAGGTTTTGCATTGTCGTCTCGCCACAAAATTCTTTGCAAATCACGTTGTTCTGAATTTACTAGAATTTGCCTATACATTTGCTTGATGTCAGCAAGAACAGCAATGGGGAATAGACGAAAGTTAAGTAAAACTGAAGTAAGATCTGTCTGAATAGCGGGTCCAGAATGCAGAGTGTCATTGAGAGAAACACCATTAGCATCTGGAGATGACCCATTAAAAACCACTCTTATCTGTTCTCGGGTGGAAGAATTTTTCCAAACCGGATGATGATTAAGATATACTATTTCTTTAGGAGGATTACTAATTTCTTCAGATTTTGGAACTACTTCCATGTGATTCGCTGATTCGTATTCTTCCATGAAGGAAGTATACTGAGTTTTTAAGAGAGCATCTTTTTTAAAGCGATTTTCAATTGCGAATAAAGCTTTGAGAGCTCTGGAATGTGATTCTGTAATAACAGGGGGGTTAAAAATGCGAGGAAGAGTAACCACGAATCTGCCTTCAGTAGTGCGAACAGTGGTTTCTACGTAGTGTGTTTCACAGATCTCATTATTGAGAGAATGAGGTGAGGTGACTTGAATATCCTCAATGTCCCAGAACTTAATTAATTCTTGATTTAAATCAGCACCAACAAAATAACAATGAGATTTTTGTTGAACGGGGTTGCGGTATATTTGCCCAGTGGCAATCCAACCAAAATCAGTTCTACGAAAGAAAACATCACGGGCAACTTTAACCTTTTCCGGATGTAAACATTGCCAAAAAATGCTGGCACTTAAAAGAATTTCTACAGATGAAGCTCTGTTGAAATTCGGATCTGCAAGTTGCAAATGATGCGGAATATTCCAACCCTGGACTTGAAAAGAAGTAATGGGGGTGTCATTACCTATGGAATTTATAATTAAAAAATCTAAATTTAAATGAATGCCAAGATTATTGGAATCTTTTACATCCACTTTAGCATAACTCAGAGATTGCGATTTGGAACCATTAATTCCTGTAACTTCTATAGAAGTAGGGCATATTTGTAGACCTAACTTGCGAACTAGCGATTCACTGATAAAATTGTTAGTTGCAGCATTATCTAACAATCCCCTTACAGAAACCCATTTTCCGTGAACATTCTTCACTAGAATTTGGACAGTGGACAATAAAACTTGAGTTTTACTGAACGAAACAGAGCTTTGAGTAAAAGACTGAGCGTTATTAGGCAAAGTCTCAGAATTAGATTTAGCGGATGAACTATTGGTTGCTGATGACCGCAATCTTTCATGCCTATGCAGGAGAGTATGATGCTTTGCTTTACAGTGAAAACATAACCGTTCAGAACGACAATTGCTTATATGTGTCGCTGATAGACAATTAAAGCAGTGCTTGTGGGTGGTAATTAATTTGCGTCTTTCATCCACAGATAAAGATTTGAACTGAGCGCATTGGTACAAGTTATGTGGTTGTTGACACAAAACACAAGCTTGTACTTGATTGGAAGACCGAATATTGGTAGAAAAGGCATGTGACCTTAGTACTCTCTGAGTGGGGCTGATGACCTTACTATTAGAAGGAGGTTTGAAGGTGGAGCTACTCTTTTGACTGGCTACAGCAGAGAGAATTTGGCATTTCGCCTTTAAGAATTTAATAATAGCTTCATAGGTACACAATGAATGTTGCGACAGATCTGCTTCCCAATCTTTTAAAGTTTTAGTGTCTAATTTAACAGAAATAAGATGAATCAAAAATAGATCGCAATGGTCAACTGGTTGGTCCAAATTTGCAAGCGCACGAATATGAAGTTCTGCAGCATCGATCAGATTACGAAGCGAGGCAAGATTATCAGCTTGAACAATAGGTAAATTGAATAAACCCTGTATGTGACGTTGAGTTTTTAAACGAGTGTTCCCAAACCGATCTCTGAGAAGTGCCAAAGCTACTTCATAATTTTCATTTGTCAACGTAAGCTCTTGGATGAGTTTAAGTGCGTTGCCTTGCAAGGACAAACGCAAATAATGAAACTTCTGTATTGAAGAAAGAGAATCGTTTTCGTGAATCAATGAATTGAATAATTCAAAAAATGGTTCCCATGTAGCTTCATCTCCGGTAAATTTAGGTAATTCTATTTTCGGTAATATAACACGGGAAGGAAAAGAAGAAGATTCTGAAGGAGTTTTCTCCTGCTTTTCCTGCAATGTTAAACTTCTTAAAAGCTGCTTCGCGTCTGCGAACCCCTTATAATATAAATTTTCAACCTCACAGCGGTCACTTTGCTGGTCGGGATCCTTGGTCTCAATATTACTTTGGATCTCATCATATTTCTCAAAGGCCTGTTCATAACCTTTCAGTCTTTGAGAGATTATGTCACTATTACGTTCTTTTTCCGGGAGCTCATCTAGAAAAGTGCGAAAACGCGTTAACTTGCCCTTGACAGAAGCTCTAGCATTAATGAGTTTCTCGTCAATCGGCATTATGAAAGTTTGTTGTGTACTCACGACAAAACTGTGAGCTGGTACACCTTGCTTCGGAAGAAGTTGACAGTCTGCCAGAAAAGAGAGTGCGGCTTCCCCTGCGGTGAAATACGGGCCTGCTGTTTGTCTCCCTTCTCAGTGCCAACCATATACACTCGAGCTGAAACTTTCGAAGTAGATTAGAAAACACAATTTTTAAAATATTAACACACTCAATGTTCAGTATGGCATTTAAATTTTGAATTAGTTCCAACATTAAGAAATTTGAAGATTTGGTTAAACAGAATGTTTACAAGTATCCCGGTTATAGGCACCAAAATGGTTATGTGAAGAACAGCCCAAATTCATCAACATAAACGGGAGGACAGCATCAGGCTTAAGGCCTGGACAAAATAACTTCCTTAAGAGAAGATTAGACTGAAAGGATTGGACTAAGGAAATGCGGCCTGGTTCTTTCAATACTAGACTGAACATTGAGAGTAAATACAATACTTTTATTTTTATGGTGAAACTTGCAAACACATTAATAAATAAGCCTTAATTAAAAAATTAGTTATGCTGGCCCGCCTGGGGCAATTTCAAATGTTCATTAATTTTAGTTAGGTTGGCACAGCCATGTGCTATTATTCAAAAGTTCATTCTGCTTGATGCACACACAAATTTAATATTCTTGCACTTGCTAGCAAACACTTAAAACGAAGATGATTAAGATAATAATAAAAAGGCACAAACTTATCTTTAGTGGCGATGACTAGAAGCATGCTGACGGAGACTGCCGTGGCCAACACTTGATTATTTGGTAGTAGAATTTGAGATGTCCAGCAGCAGGAAAATAACTTCGCCAGGGCTATCTTATTCTTCTTCTTCTTCTTCTTCTTCTTCTTCTTCTTCTTCACCAGCGCTGTACATTGTTTAACATCGTTAGGTTTTGATGTTATTTCTTGAATGCCAAATAACATGGCATTTTAGAACTGCGATTTGATGCAGCTTCTTGCGGTTTGGAGTAAAATGTAGAATGCACTTTCTCAGTGCTGAAGCTCTCTGCTGTTGCGTTTCCTGGTAGTTTCAATCATAAATGCAGATTAGGCCCGAAGTTTAGAAGGCCCCGGAGAAGGGCGGAAGGCACGAATGCCTCTCGCTAGTTGAAGAAGACCGTAGAAGGTTTGAAGAAGGAATGCTGATGGAGAGCAAAACGCCGCCACTTAAATAATAACATCATAGAAACGTCTGGAAGCCAGGCTGGCGGGCGATGATTGGCCAGGGCAAGCTGTGACGTCAGTCATACAGGAAGGCAGCAAGCAAGTCGACACCCTTTTCAGTATGCGAGCGTATGCTGGAGGCGCATGACCTTTAACATGCTGAGGTAAGAGTCTTAGATACATATATAGAGAGAGTAAACACTAGTAATTAACATTATAATGTTAACAGAAATGAATAAGTACATATGTTTTCGTTCGGTGTCTCAAAAGCATTTAACTGACAAATGCGGCACGAAAGAAAAACGCACTATAAACATCACGAAAGTGATCAGTCTGTAATTCAGGCAAGGACTGCAGACGCTCAATTTCAAGTAGTAGTTCCTAATTCTGCTACCAAATACTACCATCAACGACACCTAGCTGTGAACTTGGCAACTAGATGCCACCGCAACCAGCAACTCGCAACGAACGTTCGAACTTCCCCTCCGAAGGAAAGAATACTGAGGGATTTTTAGCGGTATTAGAAAATCCGACGACTTCGGCCAGCTTTGAACCCGCGACCTTGTGCATAGAAGTTCAGCATGCTACCAGTTACGTCACCGAAGCCGCTTCCCACAGGGTCAGATGGAAAACTGAATGTGATCTCGTGCAATGGCTTTGTCATGGCAACGTCTGATGGCTCATCCCTTATCATTTTAGTAGTGTTCTCATGGCAACCTCTGATGGCTCTTGGTATTTTCTTCTATTTCCGAAGTTTTGCTCATCCCTTGGCGTAATGGTGGGTCATATCAAAAATTCCTTCAGACAAAATTTTTAGGTAATTATTAGGAGAACATTGTCCTTTTATACGGTTTTAGATATTGTGCCCATTAAGAGAGATATGATTAATGTTTCCCGAAAGACCCACTTTTCCCCACCCCTTTGGTTAATGGTTGGTGCTATCAAAAATATTTTCAAACATAATTTTTTGGGCCTTATCCGACACATGGTATGAACTTAGAATGGATTCGATATTTCACATATTAAGAGAGTTATAGCGATATTTCACGTTTTCGAAAAATTCCCACCCCCCATTGTCACCCCCTTCAACCGATTGTGCCCATTTACGAACTCGACCGAGATTTTATTGGGATACATATTATGTAAAAAATTAAAAGTGATAGATTCAAAATTGCGGTAGTTATCGTGTCGACATTAAAATGATATATATACATACATAAATTATATATAAACTTTTGAACTGACGGTGGTTTTGGGGTCTAAGGGATGTGAAACGCGAAGATATGTCGACATTTTTCGGAAGTCGAACATGGTACCTATTGCAATAGTTAGCTTTCTAATGTAACCTACCTAACATCGTACCTTAAAAAAAATCATATTGGCAAAAGTATTTCGTTTTTGTCAATGATCCTTCTTATTATTGCAGATAATGATTCAAACAATAATCCTTGAAAATTTCAATTGACTAACCCAAACAGATTTTGAGTTAAGTGTAAAAAAGATTTGAAGATTTAACATGGGCGAGATAGGAAGGTCTTTCATACCTTAAATTCAGATATGATTATGAATATAATGTAATTTTATTCATTACTTTGATGCACATCCTGACACTGTGTTTTAAAAATCTCCTATCATTAGAAATGGTGGCATCATCTCCTGTAAGTTGGAGTTAGGACGTTTTGGAAATAAATCATACATTGCCATACGCTTTGAGTGACATTTATGAACATGTAAATGGTGTAAACACAATAACACAAGAAACACAAACTGATGCTCTACATATTCTTCAATGTTAGCCATGGCCTTGATTTATCACGTGATATCACGTGATGTCCAGAGAGCCATCGGATTGGTTAACATGGACATACAGAAAGACATATCTATACTAATATAATAAATCTGAAGAGTTTGTGTCTTTGTTTATGTGTTTAAACGCGCTAATCTCTGGAACTACCAGTCGGATTCAATTTTTTTTGTATATGATAGTCTGATACAAGAGGAATATGTTAGGCTATGTAGCATTACGCTAAACCTCTCAGGTAACCTTAAAGATTGATTTTTGTTCAGTAAGTCGGAAGAACAAGCGCTCCAGAATGGCTTCAAAAGTATATTGTTGCTACGTAATGCAGGCCACATCATGTCGCCCATACCAATGTTCTGGTGCAGAATTGCGATCTGCTTATAAATTGCTGTCTCGGGGAGTAAATAGTGCAAAAAGTTTTCTTAGGCCCCTTAAAACAGTTATCATCATACCTCTGTATAAGGGCGATGGTGTTGGTGCAGTATACTGAGGTTATCAGCTGCAATAAGCGTTGGTGCTTTCAAATTTACTTTCATTTATTCCGATCCTTATCCTTGAGCGCCCCAGTTCTGTAAAACAAATAAATCCATCGGGCGAAGCCGGGCACTACTTCTAGTTGGAAATAAATACACGTTGGAGTTACGTCACTTTGCAAATAAACTTAGTTTTTAGATCTCTGTTAATAGGGGATATACGGCATATTGCGACTTAAAACCTTTACTATACGTTGAGAGAATCTATAAACTTGCTTATGAAAGAAAATGAACTGAAAAACCGACAATTTCGGATTTACGTCACTTTAGAAATACGCTCTTCAATTGAATCTGTCGGAGCTGAAAAGTATTATGTCAAAAATGGTCATTTTTTAAACAATTAGTATTCTGAAGTATTGATCCAAGGGTCTTGGAAATAATTAAGTCAGCCTTCTGTTTTAAGCCACAAACCACTGCTAAATGTAGTGCGATCAGAGAGAAAGCATTAAGTCAATGATTTGCTGCCTTTCAGCACCGTATTCCGTACTTCATGTTGGCCACACTGTAAGACTCCACATTTGTACAGGGTGTAGGTGGTTATTATGTTACAAATCCATTTTAAAATAAAATATCCTGTGAAATATTCATTCTGGATGGCTTTGTGACGCACTAAACTGACCTCGGATCTGAAAGGCATTAAGTCACGTTAGCCAAATTGATTAGAAAAATATGTTTATTAAATTAAAATTGATATTCCGCTAAAACAAATATAAACTGAATAGTTGCTTCACAATATAGATGACTAATATAGTGTGTTTGTTAAGTTCTATTCTATCAATCACGATTCATTTGTCTCCTAAAAAGTAGTGAAAACCGACTTTTTACCTTCGGCCAATTGTAAACTAATGCAGAATTGAACTACAAGTACTGTTCTGAGCTGTTGGAACTGCAACATACACAACAGTGTTTGTCTTTTAATATTGTTATTTTATTAAATGTTTTGACATCAGTTAATAATCAATATGTCGTCTTTATTGACACATGTCTGCGGCCCTTCAATGTTTTAAAACATTATCGGACTACATTCCTGCACTTATCTGAATACTTTATAATACTGTAATTTACATTCAAAATAGTTCTTAATATAAATATAGCTAGTTATTTTTGTTTTAAGGGGCGGAACAGCGAGGTCATTTGCCCCTAAATTTTAGTTAGATGGCCCTTCAATTTTTAGCCTACTTTCGATTTTTGCAAAAAAATGAAAGTAGACATATGAGATCTACACAGGGCCAATTGTGTGTCTGTGTGTGTGTACTCTGAATGTCTGTTCCCCCCCCTATCAATTCGAACACGGTGAAACCAAATTGAACGAAGTTTGGTACAGAGGTAGAACTAGCAAAGGGCACCTCAGTGTCATGTTTTATATTGCCGCCATCTTGACAGAAACGTAATGGCGGCCATCCGAATGTTCAAAGCTTGAATCAAATTACGACCAAACTAATCATCTGAATTCTACCAAATTTTGCAACATTATACCTTTATGTATAATGAATCTTTTGATTGAACTACAAGGTCACCAGCCCAATAGTTTTCAGATAGCGGCCATGAATGTGTGAAAATCGATTCCCCATATCAATTCAAACACGGTGAAACCGAATTGAATTAAATTTCTTACAGAGGTAGCACTAGCAAAGGGCACCTCATATTCATGTTTAATATCCGTATAGAACGTTGTATTTCAACAAGCTACTACATCCAATATTCAATTATACTCCTTGAAAAGTACAAAGAGTTATAACAATACCCATGCATTTAAGAGAAAGTAGGCTATATGTTCTTTACTGAACATCTTGTTTCAAAATCAATTTACTGGCACAAACTCCTAAAAGGTTGGCCGCCCCTGGCCTACAAAGAACTCATGTTACAATTGGGTACAGTCGGTGGTTAGTTGGTTCTTTAGTTTAGGGGCTGCGACAACGCGGTCATGTAGCCCCGTGTACTTTGCCTGTGTGTAGAATCTTTCTGATAACCGGTGTTAATTGTGATGGCTGTATTAGTGTGTGTTATCTGTTTTAATTCAAGTAATGACTGCAGACAATAAGTTAAAGTTGTTCCTACTATTGCTACCAAATGCTACCGTCCACGCCACCTCGCTTCAGGACTTGGCTACTAGATGGCATCGCATTCAGCACCTGGTAGCGAACGTTGGAACTAATAGAGCGTTATCAATTCTAACCTACAAATTTTGGCTTCACACAAGTGTAGTTCGTGGAAGGTTCATTTTTTATGGCATAACTCTATGACGTTGGACCACCGGCTTTACTTCCCCTCCGAAGAAAGGCATACTGAGGGATTTTTAACGCTCTTAAAAATCCGGCGACTTTGGTTGTGTTTGAACTCGCGATGGGTGTTGACCGACTGAAAAGCATTAAATTTCGATTTGTAAGGCAACACTGGAAATTGGGTTCCAACACCGTAATTGAGGCAAAAACATTAACCATATTGGAAAATGATTAATTGTTCGTATTGTACCCGTTCGTCCTGGGGATGCGATGACCCATCTGCTATAACATCGCATTCCTGTAGTTCCAGGACAGAGCGGAGTTAAATGAACCTCTAGTCAAATAAGGAATGTGTCGGAAATTCAGCTGAGTTCTCGAAAAAGCAGTGGGTATCACGAGACAAAGTATCTCTAGGGTCGTTACGGGCTTAAGTTTAATAAAAAAATAATGCAAATATAAATGGGCGCCATCAACTGAATTCCTAGCAAACCACTTCCTTTCCGGATAAGCCTTACTCAAGACAAGGAAAGAAAAAGGAACATCACACCATCATCAGATCACAACTAAGATAAAAACAAATTTATTTTACTTTGATAGTCAGACAGACATTTTAAATATAACTCCTACCTAAGAGTATGGTCGAATGCCAAAGTTAAATTGTCATGGTCCAAAAATCGAACCATCTCTTCTCTAATCCAAAATTATTTTTATCCACATAACAAGAAAAATGTATAAAGTTCTCTTGGGTTCTCAGGATCACTGTAGCACTATGTCTTTCGTCACTGACATTTGTGAAACCTGAGACCTAATTTCTCTTTAATTTAACATCAATGTGGATTTAAAAAATGTTATGAATCTGTCTAAACATACACATATAATAATCACACATATTAAATATCACGTAATCTATGGTTTGCATGGTATAATTTGAATGTTGAACATGTTAATCAAATGCTCCTAAACATTGAATAATTAATTTACACTATTTACATCGTCATTATCAATCTCTTATCTGTGAATTACAGAAAATTCAAATTCTCATTGGTCATCATTATCGTCATCATCAAAATTAAATATTTCTCACATTAATTCTCACTTCAAAATTCTACATCTTCCTGTCAGAATCCTTAATTCATCACCATTACATCATTTAAATTCTCAACTCAAGTTGCAATCCCTTCAAATTATATCTCAATTAAATTTATTTAATTCCATATAAATTCATTAATCATCAGCTTCTTTAATTAATTATCACCTTCTAATTCAGTTATTCATCATCATTACAATCGTCTATTAATTTATTTCAATCAGTTTATTTTACTCAATCTTTAATTCATCCATTTATTTAATTCATTGATTTATTCCAAAATTTAATTTATCAACTTATTTAAATTTCAATCATCTGGTTATTTAGTTTTCATTATTTCATCTAGTCATTCTGATTTTTATTTCATTAGGTCAGATCGTTAATATGCTTAATTTTCAGATTATTATTTCGTTAATTATTATTTTCAGAAAATCTTGTATTATCAACTTCATTTATTTGTTTAATTTCCTAACAAATTGTTTAATAAGGTTTATAGAACGTTGTCTTACAGTTTTATCACTTCCAAGTTATATCTCGTATTTAATTTATCATGCCAAAAAATATTATTGCCTCCACGACATCACGTTGGATCAAACTATCCACAACGACATTACATTTCTTCAATACTTCAAATATCACATTTGAATACAAGAATTACTCCACAAAACTCCATAAATATTCAGCACATACAGCATGAATCTCAACGATTACGCTAGACTGGGTACGACGACCTCATGTCTGCCTCAAAATACATTATCAACGTTGCAACTATCACATGGCAAATTCCACAAAATGCCTATCACAAACTCCATTTAACCATGTTGCATGATCTACAAAAAATATATAAGTGGCTTCAAATTATCAACGCACACAATCTCCTATAACTGTAATTACTCTGATCACATCTAGACAACTTCTTAAACAATTGGAAACATATTACTTCAGTAATTTAAGATTTGCTTTCAAATAGCATAAATTCTTTTACAATTCTTATAATTCACATCGCAGAAAAACACCAATGTGCTATAATCTCTCATATCAAAATCTGCAATACTGATCTGCCTTAAAATAATTCTGACCATTAATGATTAATCTCATAAGATTCAATTACTTTAAATCCTTCTCAAAGGTATCAAACACAATTATAAAAATCATCAAAGCATCAGCTGTAACAGCTGTTAAACTGAAATTACTCTCAAAAGAGTATAGCAACAAAATATTGGATTGGCAAACAAGAATTACTAAATGCAATCCTGTTGACATTTATCGTTACTTTATTTAACAAAATTTCGACTGATATGTGACTAGTAGTTCCTTGTTTGATTCACTTACATCTCGTGTACATTCGGATGATAAAAATGAGTCCCTCAATGGCGAGTAAGATGTGTAACCACCGTACAGTCGTATAAATACGAAAGACCTCGCCCCGTCGACTTGGATGATAGTTCCCTGAATGATGGGTAAGATGAGTAGCCACCATACAATCGTATAAATACGAAGGACCCCATCTCGTAGTCTATATGAGTGAATGTACCAGATAGGAATCAACAAGTTTCTAGTTGTCATATAAAAGCGATGTTCATTCACTAAAGTGAATAACTTCTTAATATCTCCAAACAATCCAATGGAAAAAATCCCTACTGATGAATAATACACACTCGCTAGTATGCAATGAACTGACGAAGTAATTTTTGATAATCAATTGCAGATCACGAGTTCGAAATACTCGTTACACAAAAAAACTATTCATGAAAAATATCCTAGCTGGAAAAATGTCTAAAAGACCAAACATCTGCTTAATAAAGTCAAACAATGGTGAGAATTTCGTATAATGATGCCTGCCATATCATATGGTCACTCCATATTCTAGCAAATTCGAAGTATATAAATTCAAACCATGTCTTAATAATCGTATCACTCCTATTAGAAAAATATACATGTGTGCCCAGTATTCATGAAAATAATCGTATCAGGTAGTTATGACTCTTACAGTACCTTTCATAATCAGCTGTAATTAAATTTCCAAGATCGTCGATTTTCCCTACATAAAGAATTTCTCGATAGATCGGCGTGAATAGCATTCCATCCATGAAATGACGATTGCATTCGAAATCCCAAGTGAATCAGCTGGTGGACTCCTCTCGTCAGGAATCGAATCCATCGCTCTGCGGTGCCATCTTGTCTCTATCAGCGTCTACTCGGACATGTTGAACTTCGGATTACCCATAGCGGATATTGTCCAACTCCTTCTCGGAAAAGTTCATGGAAACAGCGAACCCCCTACTCCTCTTCTAAGTTACGCCACTGTTCCGTTAAATGTTCAGTTTGAGTATTGCAAGTTCAATCTCAAATGACTACTATGTCTCACTTTCGTAAAAATGAAATTTTACTTGAGAGTGTTCAAGTTTACGAAACACCCTGTAGTTGTCTGTAATTGGTAATTCATGAAAATGCATAAGAAATAAATCTTATTCATGCACGATCTAATGTTCATCAGTGACTATGCTAACAACATTCCGTTTACTTGAAATATTTAAAGTGGCTTCGAATGCGTTATATAAAAGCATAGTCGTGAAGTTATTCATAAAAGCTATGTTCAAACTGCGTCGAAATGTAGCTTGTAATAAAGTCTCCAACTACTTGCAGTGCGGTTCTAAAATATCCCGGCCGTCTGCGATTGCTTCCTCGGCCAGCCCGCCTGGATCAATGACCCGCCTGGCCTTCGCTGCTCGGCGATGCAGGAACTGTCGCCTACACTTCTGCCGTGACAGTTTCTGTATGTTACGTGACCTTCACTGTGCGTCTCGCTTGCGCTATAGAGCTGCTCCTACCTGCTCGTCTGACTGAGCTCAACTGATTCTGCTGGCACTGTCTTCTTGCTTATGTGCTCGGCGCAGGCACGTGGTGTAGTCCCCCACCACTGTGCTCTCGCGTCACGGTCATAGACTCGAACCCATATAATCTCGGCTGTTCTGTTATAAAATAACTTACTTCCATAAAATTATTTACACATATAATGCATGTTATATATTCTCTTCTAAGATGTTTAATTGCTATAATTCC
Organism: Meconema thalassinum; assembly: GCA_946902985.2. Taxonomy (NCBI): domain Eukaryota; kingdom Metazoa; phylum Arthropoda; class Insecta; order Orthoptera; family Tettigoniidae; genus Meconema; species Meconema thalassinum. The sequence continues at coordinate 101,353,721 of OX336397.1, read as the reverse complement.
ATAAATATCTCAATAAAGCTTCACATCTCTATCCATAATTCTATCTTCTTACAGACGTCAGTGACTCCTTGATTCTTGACCTCCTACGTCATCTTGACATTCTTCTTGACGCGATCGGTGCGCTATCTTTTCCTAATTCTTTCCAAAACCTCAACTACAGCTTAATGTCTGCTGGCGTAGCCGATAGCCTAAACTAGGTATCGGGTACATCTCTCCCGTACATCTCCTTTTTTTTATCAGGATTGAGAAAAAAAATACACTCTCAGGCATTCTACATATAATACATGTACACGATAGCTCTACAATTCTCTTACTCAGCATGATGGTTCTTTCTGACTCTCAATAATGATGACTTCCAATGATTAGCATCTTGATTCCGTGTTATTCTGACGTTTATTTCTTCCTTCGCCACTCGTGCTTGCTCGATTGACATCTCTCACTGTCTCTTCGAGTGGTGCACTAGGCTGTCTATCTTCTTGCCTCGACCTCTCATGTCCACGATTATCCCGTCTGTCGTTAGGATCGTTTCTTCGGCCATCCTGCCTGTCGTTCCCATTATACTGTTGACCTTGGCTCCAGTTATTTCTGCCCCGATATCTATTGTTATATCGATTCCTGTCTTGATATCTGGAATTCGGGTTATAATTCCTATATCGGCTATCTCTCGCTTCTTGATCGTATGGCCTCTCATATGGTCCTCTATATCGATCATTTCCTCGAGCGTTACGGATGTTTCCTCGATTCCCTTTGTTCCGTCGGTTTTCCCAGGAATCCCTTCTGTCCGTTTGAGCTGCATTGTCTACGACTACCGCATTCACTTCTTGCGTGTTTCTGTTGTCGTTTCTGTTACTTCTAGGCGTAACTTGAGCGCTTGTATAGTCCAATCGCCGTAAAATGTAGTCATAGTGCTCCAGTGTATTGGCTCCCGACGCTATCAGTGATCGCTGTACCTCTATCGGTAACTGTCTCGCTATAGCTTGCAAAAGCTCTTCTTCTGGCAATGGAGGAATAAGGAACTGTAATTTAGCCAGCTGTGACGTGAATTAGTTGGCATAATGCGTCGGATGTGACTTAGAATAGCGTTTTGAGTACATCTCCGCTCTTACGTTAAGTTGATCCTCGGCACTCCAAAATCTCCTCAAGAAAGCTATGGCAAATTGCTCCATGTTCGCAAAATTGCTTCTGAACGCTTAAACCAGGTAAGCGCAGATCCATCTAAGGCGCGTTCGACTATCCTTAGCTCTCTTTCTTTGGCTACCCTGTGTTCCGCCATGTAGTCTCGAATATCTCGCAGAAATTCTACTGGTGTGACTCCTGTATTTCCCGAAAACATTCTCGGCTTGTCATCTAGGTTCCTAATAATGGTGACTGGACCTGAGTATCGTTCGCTTGGACCCAACGTACTCCTATTCGAACTTGGATTATCCTGAGGGGTTGAACTGACCCTTTCGAATGTCACATTCGGTTGCATTTGACGGTCTTCTCCCATGCTCGCTTCTTGATTAGTCATACTGCGGTCTATCGCTGTTTGATTTATCAATGTTTCCCCTGATGTGATATTCTGACTGGTGAAACTGTTAACTATGGATTCTAGTTTAGTTATCCTGTCTTCTGCTAATTTCTCCACGGTCTTGACCTGCGTTTTCAGTTCATCTAACGATGTAACATCCTGCGTTTTATTACTCTCGTCTAAGTCGTTTCTTAACTTGTCAATTTTTCCTTCGCACGTGTTCTTTACTGACGCGACTTGTTCCTTTAACAGATCAACATCTGTTCTAAATAGAGTTGAATCTATCTTCATCGCTTCCTTGCTTTCCGTAAACCTCGCTTCTAAGTTTGCCATACCTGCGATTAATTTTTCATCTAACCCTTCACGTTTCTCTTTTGCTTCGGCATCGACCTCACTATACCGTTCTTCCACAATTGCACCGACTCTATTTTTGAACAAAGCTAAGTTTTCATTAACCTTTTGCTCTATATCGTCGTCTATCTTCCTAATATCTTTCAGCAATTGATTTTCTAATGATTTTAAATTAGAATTGACCTCTCCTAAGACTTCCTCTTTAATGGTCCCAATTACTGTCTTTAAATCTTTAATCTCGTTACCTAGATTCGTTTCTAGACCTTTAATTTTATTCTCGAAAGATATTTCGGTAGACCAATCTTGAATTTTGCCTACATCTGCCACTAAACCATCGATGTCGAATCTCAACTTCGATACATCTGATTTAATGTCTTTCTGTATGGACATAACGTCAGTTCTTAAAGTAAAAATATTTTCTTCTCCTCTACTTTCTAATTCAATAATATTTTTTCTTAATATTTGAACATTTTCCTCTCCTTTCATGTTTACTGCAATTATGTCTAATTGTAAAGTCTTCAGCATCTCATTATTCTTTAAAGTTAAACTATTCTCTAATCTAGTTAACTTGTTTTCTAATTCAGTGTTAGTTTCTTCACTACGAGACTGTAATTTCTCTTCCAATGATTTAAAGTTATCTTTCAAGTTAGCTTCACTACCTTTTAAATGACTTTCAGTACTAGTCTGTAATCTAGTTTCTAATGACTTCAAATTGTCTTCACTATTTGACTGTAGTTTTTCTTCCAATGACTTAAAATTGTCTCTCAAGTTAGCTTCACTATTTGACTGTAGTCTAGTCTCTAATAACATCAACTCATCTTTGCTATTTGACTGTAATAATTTTAAATTTTCTTCAGTACTTGTCTGCAATGATTTTAAATTTTCTTCATTACTAGTTTGTAATGCTTGTACATTCTCTTTACATTTAGCTTCTAATCTAGCTTCTGAATTATTAATTTGTTCTTTAACTTCCGTTTCCATCTTAGAAATAGTTTCTGCAATTCCAGACATACCCGTCTGTAACTCTCCTAACACCTTCGCTAAATCTTCCGGCAACATAATTATATTTTCAATATAGGTTTTATATAGAGACGTTAGACAACAACACATCACAATGTCTCAATTCCTGCATTCACTTGGGCATAGGAAAAATGTCTTATAACTAACATGATATTACTAATACGATTAACATGAACACTGGATTGGGCACACAAGTACATTGTCTGACTAAGTTTAATAAATTTTGTAACACACTTAAATGAACTTGAGATCACTCTCTCAGTAATCTAAATCTGATGTGATTCCATAGAATAAACAAAATCGAAAAGCCCCACTAGTTGGATAAAGCCAATTCTCCCTCTCTCTCTGTACCCGTTCGTCCTGGGGATGCGATGACCCATCTGCTATAACATCGCATTCCTGGAGTTCCAGGACAGAGCGGAGTTAAATGAACCTCTAGTCAAATAAGGAATGTGTCGGAAATTCAGCTGAGTTCTCGAAAAAGCAGTGGGTATCACGAGACAAAGTATCTCTAGGGTCGTTACGGGCTTAAGTTTAATAAAAAATAATGCAAATATAAATGGGCGCCATCAACTGAATTCCTAGCAAACCACTTCCTTTCCGGATAAGCCTTACTCAAGACAAGGAAAGAAAAAGGAACATCACACCATCATCAGATCACAACTAAGATAAAAACAAATTTATTTTACTTTGATAGTCAGACAGACATTTTAAATATAACTCCTACCTAAGAGTATGGTCGAATGCCAAAGTTAAATTGTCATTGTCCAAAAATCGAACCATCTCTTCTCTAATCCAAAATTATTTTTATCCACATAACAAGAAAAATTTATAAAGTTCTCTTGGGTTCTCAGGATCACTGTAGCACTATGTCTTTCGTCACTGACACTTGTGAAACCTGAGACCTAATTTCTCTTTAATTTAACATCAATGTGGATTTAAAAAATGTTATGAATCTGTCTAAACATACACATATAATAATCACACATATTAAATATCACGTAATCTATGGTTTGCATGGTATAATTTGAATGTTGAACATGTTAATCAAATGCTCCTAAACATTGAATAATTAATTTACACTATTTACATCGTCATTATCAATCTCTTATCTGTGAATTACAGAAAATTCAAATTCTCATTGGTCATCATTATCGTCATCATCAAAATTAAATATTTCTCACATTAATTCTCACTTCAAAATTCTACATCTTCCTGTCAGAATCCTTAATTCATCACCATTACATCATTTAAATTCTCAACTCAAGTTGCAATCCCTTCAAATTATATCTCAATTAAATTTATTTAATTCCATATAAATTCATTAATCATCAGCTTCTTTAATTAATTATCACCTTCTAATTCAGTTATTCATCATCATTACAATCGTCTATTAATTTATTTCAATCAGTTTATTTTACTCAATCTTTAATTCATCCATTTATTTAATTCATTGATTTATTCCAAAATTTAATTTATCAACTTATTTAAATTTCAATCATCTGGTTATTTAGTTTTCATTATTTCATCTAGTCATTCTGATTTTTATTTCATTAGGTCAGATCGTTAATATGCTTAATTTTCAGATTATTATTTCGTTAATTATTATTTTCAGAAAATCTTGTATTATCAACTTCATTTATTTGTTTAATTTCCTAACAAATTGTTTAATAAGGTTTATAGAACGTTGTCTTACAGTTTTATCACTTCCAAGTTATATCTCGTATTTAATTTATCATGCCAAAAAATATTATTGCCTCCACGACATCACGTTGGATCAAACTATCCACAACGACATTACATTTCTTCAATACTTCAAATATCACATTTGAATACAAGAATTACTCCACAAAACTCCATAAATATTCAGCACATACAGCATGAATCTCAACGATTAGGCTAGACTGGGTACGACGACCTCATGTCTGCCTCAAAATACATTATCAACGTTGCAACTATCACATGGCAAATTCCACAAAATGCCTATCACAAACTCCATTTAACCATGTTGCATGATCTACAAAAAATATATAAGTGGCTTCAAATTATCAACGCACACAATCTCCTATAACTGTAATTACTCTGATCACTTCTAGACAACTTCTTAAACAATTGGAAACATATTACTTCAGTAATTTAAGATTTGCTTTCAAATAGCATAAATTCTTTTACAATTCTTATAATTCACATCGCAGAAAAACACCAATGTGCTATAATCTCTCATATCAAAATCTGCAATACTGATCTGCCTTAAAATAATTCTGACCATTAATGATTAATCTCATAAGATTCAATTACTTTAAATCCTTCTCAAAGGTATCAAACACAATTATAAAAATCATCAAAGCATCAGCTGTAACAGCTGTTAAACTGAAATTACTCTCAAAAGAGTATAGCAACAAAATATTGGATTGGCAAACAAGAATTACTAAATGCAATCCTGTTGACATTTATCGTTACTTTATTTAACAAAATTTCGACTGATATGTGACTAGTAGTTCCTTGTTTGATTCACTTACATCTCGTGTACGTTCGGATGATAAAAATGAGTCCCTCAATGGCGAGTAAGATGTGTAACCACCGTACAGTCGTATAAATACGAAAGACCTCGCCCCGTCGACTTGGATGATAGTTCCCTGAACGATGGGTAAGATGAGTAGCCACCATACAATCGTATAAATACGAAGGACCCCATCTCGTAGTCTATATGAGTGAATGTACCAGATAGGAATCAATAAGTTTCTAGTTGTCATATAAAAGCGATGTTCATTCACTAAAGTGAATAACTTCTTAATATCTCCAAACAATCCAATGGAAAAAATCCCTACTGATGAATAATACACACTCGCTAGTATGCAATGAACTGACGAAGTAATTTTTGATAATCAATTGCAGATCACGAGTTCGAAATACTCGTTACACAAAAAAACTATTCATGAAAAATATCCTAGCTGGAAAAATGTCTAAAAGACCAAACATCTGCTTAATAAAGTCAAACAATGGTGAGAATTTCGTATAATGATGCCTGCCATATCATATGGTCACTCCATATTCTAGCAAATTCGAAGTATATAAATTCAAACCATGTCTTAATAATCGTATCACTCCTATTAGAAAAATATACATGTGTGCCCAGTATTCATGAAAATAATCGTATCAGGTAGTTATGACTCTTACAGTACCTTTCATAATCAGCTGTAATTAAATTTCCAAGATCGTCGATTTTCCCTACATAAAGAATTTCTCGATAGATCGGCGTGAATAGCATTCCATCCATGAAATGACGATTGCATTCGAAATCCCAAGTGAATCAGCTGGTGGACTCCTCTCGTCAGGAATCGAATCCATCGCTCTGCGGTGCCATCTTGTCTCTATCAGCGTCTACTCGGACATGTTGAACTTCGGATTACCCATAGCGGATATTGTCCAACTCCTTCTCGGAAAAGTTCATGGAAACAGCGGACCCCCTACTCCTCTTCTAAGTTACGCCACTGTTCCGTTAAATGTTCAGTTTGAGTATTGCAAGTTCAATCTCAAATGACTACTATGTCTCACTTTCGTAAAAATGAAATTTTACTTGAGAGTGTTCAAGTTTACGAAACACCCTGTAGTTGTCTGTAATTGGTAATTCATGAAAATGCATAAGAAATAAATCTTATTCATGCACGATCTAATGTTCATCAGTGCCTATGCTAACAACATTCCGTTTACTTGAAATATTTAAAGTGGCTTCGAATGCGTTATATAAAAGCATAGTCGTGAAGTTATTCATAAAAGCTATGTTCAAACTGCGTCGAAATGTAGCTTGTAATAAAGTCTCCAACTACTTGCAGTGCGGTTCTAAAATATCCCGGCCGTCTGCGATTGCTTCCTCGGCCAGCCCGCCTGGATCAATGACCCGCCTGGTCTTCGCTGCTCGGCGATGCAGGAACTGTCGCCTACACTTCTGCCGTGACAGTTTCTGTATGTTACGTGACCTTCACTGTGCGTCTCGCTTGCGCTATAGAGCTGCTCCTACCTGCTCGTATGACTGAGCTCAACTGATTCTGCTGGCACTGTCTTCTTGCTTATGTGCTCGGCGCAGGCACGTGGTGTAGTCCCCCACCACTGTGCTCTCGCGTCACGGTCATAGACTCGAACCCATATAATCTCGGCTGTTCTGTTATAAAATAACTTACTTCCATAAAATTATTTACACATATAATGCATGTTATATATTCTCTTCTAAGATGTTTAATTGCTATAATTCCATAAATATCTCAATAAAGCTTCACATCTCTATCCATAATTCTATCTTCTTACAGACGTCAGTGCCTCCTTGATTCTTGACCTCCTACGTCATCTTGACATTCTTCTTGACGCGATCGGTGCGCTATCTTTTCCTAATTCTTTCCAAAACCTCAACTACAGCTTAATGTCTGCTGGCGTAGCCGATAGCCTAAACTAGGTATCGGGTACAGTATTGACTTCGATAACTAATACAATTTGCTTTGTATCCTACTTAACTTAAGTATTAACAGACATTCAAAGAGAATTTAATTAGTTTACTTAACATTAAGAAGGAAGCCTCCGTAGCTTAGGCGGCAGCACGCCGGCCTCTCACCGTAGGGTCTGTGGTTCAAATCCCGGTCACTCCATGTGAGACCTGTGTTGGACAAAACGGAGGCAGACAGGTTTTTCTCTGTGTACTCCGGTTTTCCCTGTCAAAAATTTCATTCCAACAACACTCTCCACTATCATTTCATTTCATCTGTCATTCATTTACTCATTGCCTCAGAGGAGTGCGACAGGCTTCGGCAGCCGGCACAGATCATATCCTCGCCGTTATAAGGGGGGCTTCAATCATTTCATCCTTGACCCGGTCGGTCGACTGAAAGCAAGCTGTGGATTTTCATTCATTTTCACTCAATATTAAGTATTAACAGGTTCGCTCCTGGCCGTGCTAAGTGATTTTTGAAAGGCTGCAAAAATACGGTACGCATGTCATACGATGTTGGCATGTCAAAGAACCCATTTGAATTCAGTAGGCCGTGTTCATAATGGCAAAATTAACCTCGGAAGTTTCCGCCAACACAAAGTTCCTCATTTCTCTACTAGAAAGCGCTATAGTGTTCAAGAAGCATAGATATCTAACATCTAACCTCCTTGACTTTCATAGTCAAGGAACAACGAAATTCGACATGCATGCTACCCTCTGGGTGTCAAATAACAAAGCTTGCACCCGGTATCCAAGGCCATACGATATTATTATTATTATTATTATTATTATTATTATTATTATTATTAAGAGATGTTTAAAGATGCTTTAACACTTTATTGGTTATTGGTCTGTATATTAACTACCTATCATAAGAAGAGTTAATATTATCAAAGTTGCTATTGGTTGAAACTTTCAGCCAATTTACAACAAAGTTTCTTGCAGAAGTAATATTTAGGAATAGGAAATATTATTCTTTGTATTCTTTCTGTGGTGCTGAATAAAATTTTAACTAATAAAGATATTTAAAAATATTCAAAATAAATGTAAAAAATAAAACAGAAATATACAAATTAAAAAGAAACTTTTAAATGATTACAATAAAATTTAATTTTAAATAATTATAATTATGATCATAAAACTATACAATTAAAAAAAAATATAATTTTAACATGTTTTTAAAAAGTATATAAATTATTTTGAAGAACATTTAAAATTAAAGTCATTAAAATCAATATTAAAATATAATTTTAAAATCAAATTTAGAGTTAAAATGAAAATATAAATAAATACAAATGAAATAAAAATTTGCAAAAACATAGAGTGCCCTATAATAGTACAGTACATTATGCAACGAGCCTTTGAAAAAATATCCACAGCCTGCTTCCAGTCTCCGACCGGGTCAGGAATGGAATGGATTAAGCCCCCCTATCTAGCGGCGAGGATATGAACTGTGCCGGCTGCCGATGCCTGTCGCACTCCTCTGGGCCAAAGATTAAATGAATGACAGATGAAACGAAATGATAGGGGAAAGTGTTGCTGGAATAAAATTTTGACAGGGAAAACCGGAGTGCCCGGAGAAAAACCTGTCTGTCTCCGTTTTGTACAGCACAGAGCAACGAGCCTATAATGGCAATAATTAAGACACGAGTGTCTTAATTACCATTATAGTCGAGTTGCATACGACTGTTTATCTTCGACGATAATTATAACTTTATTATATGTTTTAACATAAATATTCACAAATATCTGTGGGATTCAGTTACTTCAGTTAGTAAACAGTGCGCACTGGCTTTACTGACAGAACAGAGCGCATGCGTGGGACAAGGCACTCCGGAAGTAGAGACCATTCACTTTCCTTGCCAACACAGAACACCTATTGTTTACTGCCTGCCATCCAGCTCTATAGCCTTCGAGCATAAATACAATAGGGAGTGCGCATTGCCACACTGCGCCTGTACTGTGACGTGAAACCAACATCTCGATCAGCTGATTAAAGGGTAAACAGAGGACCTCGTAATGGAAGGTTATAGGAGTATGTGGGAAAATGATTTTTAATGAGGGGTTAAACACACATTTTCGTAATTTATACGGCATTGGGAAAAGCATTGCATGTTTCTTCACGTACCGGAAGGTAGCAAAGCTTAAGAATGTAACATATTTGGTGTTAAAAGTGGCTGTCATGTTCCGTAATACTCATACATCCAGGATCCCATCTTGTAAATAATTAATAACAAATCTAACTCTGAGAATTAGGCCTACAGATTTTTGAACAGAATTGTGTTTGTATAAAAGTGGCTGTCGTGTTCCGTAATACTCATACATCCAGGATCCCCTCTTGTAAATACTTAATAACAAATCCAACTCTGAATTAGGCCTACTGATTTTTGAACAGAATTGTGTTTGTATAAAAGTGGCTGTCGTGTTCCGTAATACTCATACATCCAGGATCCCCTCTTGTAAATACTTAATAACAAATCCAACTCTGAGAATTAGGCATACTGATTTTTGAACAGAATTGTGTTTGTATAAAAGTGGCTGTCGTGTTCCGTAATACTCATACATCTAGGATCCCCTCTTGTAAATACTTAATAACAAATCCAACTCTGAATTAGGCCTACTGATTTTTGAACAGAATTGTGTTTGTCTAGCTGGTCATTTTTGATTGTACGCCCGAAAGCTCCAAACAAGTTCAATCTATTAACTTACTACATCATAGAAAATGTATTTTGGCTAATTTTAGTACCGGTGCGTAAGAACATTTTATCGTACGATGAGCTCTCATTCAGCGTTACCCTTCCTCTTCAGTATTGTATGAAAGTGAACAGAACAACATGGGCAAATGGAAATAAGGAAGTCTATCGATTTAGTAAGCGTTGTTTTTTAACAACTATGCATTACATTTGCTACATAGGAAAATATTTTAATCAATGAACTGTTTTTAAATTCCATTTTCCATGAATCATAGAAACTTCGCAAAAATAACCCAGAATTTTGAAATTCTACGAAGAATTGACTAATTTAGGGATGCAGTGTAGCCTATCCTAGAAGAATCTCAAAATTCCCTCAACCAAACGCACCGTCCATAACTTACGTTTAATATTTATTATCGAAGACTACACCGTCACATCTGTAGCATAACCTGCAATTTGACACTGAACATGATTGACGACTGCATTGTGTAGTCCACACTACATTTAATCCAGCATAGGGACATAAAGCATTTTTATGTTCAGAGATGAATTTACTAGCAGTCTCAACAAAACACCAAGAAAAACGTCTAGCATATGGACATATAAATACTTCATACCTTCGAGCATAAACACAGGCCTGTTCAGTGGAGTAAGGGTTAGGGTAAATTATAATAATTTATAATAAATTCCAGCATTTCCATGTTTAATTATTTTTCTTTCGTGTTTCGGAGTTAAGAGGAAACGTAGGCTAAAGAAATGCAAGTAATTAAGTCACGAATTTTAGGGTTATTTAGCAATGAATTAACATACGTATGGAAAGAAATGCCCGATCCTTTTTAAACGTCTCCTTACATCCATACGCGTCACAGTAATACACCATTCTGACTTAGTAATGAATAGAACTCACTTTAAATAACCCAATTCTATCATCACGTGTAGTATTTCAGTGCTCCAAACTACCGCAGTTCCCTTTAGTCAGCTGATCGAGATGTTGGTTTCATCAACGTGACGTCATCAGCCATCTATTGGATTTATGATATAAGTCTATAGCATTCACTAATATTGTCACCGAAGTTGTTTGAAAGCAATGCGCTGTGTAGAAATTGGTGTTGGTGAAACTAAGGTACAGTGCTATTTCTTGTCTCATATTCGCCAGTTTATTTACGCGAACATATGGACGGTGCACTTTTCATGTCGGTAATTTATATAGAAAGATGCTGTGTTTATGTCTGAGATGTTGGATTTTGAGCGCATGCACGAAGGTATCCTTACCTAATTGGTCAATGAATGAGCTCTGATTGGTTGGAGAAACTGTATCATTATGGAAATCAGTGTTATAATGACCATCATTATGACACAGTTTTCTGTCGTATAATATTCACATTTCGACATCGTAGAACATAAAGGGTTAAATAGCTAACTTAACATATTATGTTCAAAGAGAATTTAATTAATTCACTTAATATTAAGTATTAAACCTTTATAGGGCAAAAGAATGGAGGTATATATTATTATTATTTTTCACATTTGTAATTGGGGGTGATAGATGAGTAGGAATATGCAACAATTTTATGGGTGTGGATTCTGTTTTATGAAATATGGGGTGGGAAATTACTATCCCACTGCCCACACCCGACAGTATGTACGAGAAATGGGGTAATAATCGCCCACCTCCAAATTATGATGATACTGTGTTTATCACTCAATAATGAGGATTATTTAACAGGATATAATATACAAAAACACCCATCATGCTCTATAATTTAAAAAAAAAAGGTAACTCCCATGCAACACAAGGCCATCTTTGGCGAAAACTGCACAAAAAATATAAAAGTGATTTTGGAATGTTAAAATTAGTATATTCGAATATAATTCAATAATTTCAAAATAGTATTTATTAAATACACAGAATATAAATTTTAAAAAATTCTATTCTATGGCAAACACCCTGAGCAGGATACTTATTTCCATTCTAGCTGAAATATATTTACTCAAGTGACCAAAACCATTAACATTGTATTTGAGTTATCTTATCTTCAATAAAAACATCTTCTTCTGTAAAACAATGAATTTCTTTCACTCAACACAACCGATCTGGCGAGCACGTGCACTGTGGAGACCACTGGGATATATGCTTCCCACCTTTGGTTTCTGATGACAGTATACATCAAATTAATGGGTTTTCAATATTTCTCTGCATCTAAAGTAGCTTATGGATGCATGTGGAACTGCTTGAAATGAAAGGGGTGGGAAGATTCCCTCCCTAACACCGTTCTATAAATACATGGTGGGATGATAGTATCCCAAGGACCTATAAAGGGATATCAGATGCTCTAAGAGAATTTAATTAGTAAACACCGTAATTTTCGCAATTATGTTATTTGGTGCGAATGTATATTTTTGCAGCATAATATTCCATTCAACATGTGCTAGGAAAACTTGTGCCATATAAATCTGCGGTTCTGTGATAAGGCAATGTAGCTTGTATCGTTTCTCACCGTCTCTACACAGGCACCCTGGAGAGCTATTCCTACCGCTGTAAAAGGAACACGATAAATCCCTTCCTTCCCCCACCACCACTACCGCCGCCATGTCACGTGACTTAGGAGAAACTTTATTGGGTGCTTTCTGCTAATGTGAGGTTATGTTCACCTAGTGGCCACCAAACAAGACCTTTTTGTAGCGGTCTTCCATAATGGTCAACTTTACAGCCTCTGATATGAAAAGATATGGCCGTTTTTTTATCACCATAACATTTAGCGTACTTCGTGTTTTACTCTGATCTGATAAATAGTCTACTCAGATCTATACGGTTATGAGCTTCATTACTGGAGTTGACGGGTTTAAATGGCGACAACTTCTGCGTGTAAATTAGTTCTTCAGACCTTGTGTTGGAGTATTGCTCAGTGGTTTATAATGACTAGCGGACCCGTGCGAGAAATCTCACTTTCCCCAATAGGTTTATCATGAGAGACTTAAGGAGAAATCAGTATTTGCAAATCGCACACTTCTTAAAAAAATCGATAATTAGAATGCAATTCGTCACTGCTAATGTAATTTGTGTGCTGGGTCCATTGATTGACAGCGAACCTGTAAATGAATTAATGTTTAATAGTTTGGACATTAAGCAGGCGTCCCTACGGCCTAAATACGAGCTGAACAGCAATGATGTCGCGTATTTTTCTAGAGCAACAGTATTTGCAAATCGTACACTTCTTACAAAAATTGATATTTATGAAATTAGAATGCAATTCGTCACTGCTAATGTAATTTTTGTGCTGGGTCCATTGATTGACAACGAACCTGTAAATGAATTAACGTTTAATAGTTTGGACATGAAGCAGGCGTCCCTACGGCCTAAATACGAACCGAACAGCAATGATATCGCGTATTTTCCAACAGCAACAGTATTAACAAATCGCACACTTCTTACAAAAATTGATATTTATGAAATTAGAATGCAATTCGCCACTGCTAATGTCATTTGTGTGCTGAGTTCATTGATTGACAGCTTAGCTGTAACACTCACCGGTTATTCGATATTTATGAAATTATACGATTTGAGTACTGATTCCTTTGATTTACTGTTACTGAAATCCATGCAAAATGATAAAGAAATACCTCAGGATGTTAAAGTGACATGAAACAGGCGTCAAAGCGGCCAAATTGTTAAGTGGATAGCAATTATGGAGCGTATTTTCCTACAACAACAGTATCTGCAAATCGCACACCCCGTACATTTTTTCAAAAGTTTTTTTTAATTATTACATATATTTATGAAATTAGAGTGCAATTCGTCACTGCTAATGTCTATTCTCTTTCATTTGAATGCTCATTTGTCACGATCGTTCGCTTGTGAGCGCCGCAGGAGGGATCTATACCACTGAAATAATATTATATGATATTTCGGAAACACCAAAATTCAAGGAACACAGAATGCTTGTGTAAGATTCAATCTCGATGCACACCTCACTTCATTCAGCTTCAATTGCTTGAATTAAATGACCGAAGTTTATTGGCTGTAGCAATGTTAACTATCAATACAGGATCATCGAAAAATAATGCCAATATTTCAAAAAATTATAGCACCGAAACCCTTTATGTTAAACGTGTAATTCTTTCACTGAACGCCAGCTGGTTAAAGTAAGTTTTGTTTTGGAGGGGACGTGACCTTGCTGTGCGCACACTAGATGCGCAGTAGCCAAGGTTGGCCGGGGGCGCGTGCACCAATGACTGCACCGCCCGACAAACTGCACCTGATTACAAAGCTGTAATTCGATGGTTTAATCAGTTTAAGGAAACAGGGACTGAAGAGGAAAAATCTAGGCCAGGCAGACCACCAATATCAGCATTGAACGCACGCTTTCCCAATGGCTGGATTGGTACGTGTCATCATTTCAGGAGTAACTGTCAAGATGGTGGCAGAAATTCGCTCCCGCAGGTGCTCCAAATCCCGATTTTTTTCTTCATACACAATGTTTTTAATGTACTCCCAGAAAAAAAATCCAAAGGGGTGAGGTCGGGACTTCATTGGCGCGCGCGCCCCCGGCCGACCTTGGCTACTGCGCATCTAGTGTGCGCATAGCAAGGTCACGTCCCCTCCAAAACAAAACTTACTTTAACCAGCTGGCGTTCAGTGAAAGAATTACACGTTTAACATAAAGGGTTTCGGTGCTAACATTTATTTAAATGTTGGCATTATTTTTCCATGACCCTGTATTCTTAACACTAGTCCCCACCATATCTATATAATCATATTTCCCGTATGGAGTAAGTTCATGGTCCATGTAATAGATTCATTCAAGTCACGATGCAGATCCAACGGCCATATTCAATAAATCATTCATTTATAGAAGTTGTAGGATAGGAAGGTGATCTACAATCTACACAGAAACCAGACGGCACTTATTCGAGTTGAAGGACATGAAAGAGAAGCTGCTATTTAGAAAAGTGTAAGCCAACACAAGCCATTATTTTCAATTTATACATTGAACAAGCAATGAAGGAAATAAGAGAAACATTTGAATTAGGAGTAAAGATTCAAGGAGAAATAATTTCAACCCTGAGATTAGCTGATGACTAAGGTTCGGAAGTTAAGGAAAAGTCATATTTTTTTCCTGAGCTAATTTTACCCAAAATCTGAAAAATAAGTTTGAATGATGGGTCCCTGACCTCGTTTAAAGCAATTTGATGTTGCCTATAAATGCATAATTCGGCCATTTTTATTGTTTTGGTCATATTTGGTCATATTTTTTAGTGATCTAAAGTCTTATTTGGTTATAATTTCAGCATTTTCGTTTAAATTGAGGCATCGTTAACAAGGTACGCGTCGAGATTCAAACACAGAATTTCCAAATAGTTTCAGTAGATATATTTGTCTTTGTTTTCCCGGAACAGGCAGATAGCAGGTTTATAAGACCTGATTCCAAGAAGGCGCTCCTCTACGGACGTCTTTTAGCACCTCATTCTTGACAAGTTAGATTGCGACACTGTACGCATGAGATCACGGGATGTGACGATAGTGTTCTTCCGCCTTTCAACAGGATGTCACGCTTTGGCAATTAAGACGTTTACTGTACTGTATGTTAGTGATACAGTACTCTACATATCCCAAAAATGCATGTGATATTTCATAGTTTAGGTCATATTTTATATTTACCTAATTTTAGGGCATATTTGCTTGCATATTTTGTACTTCTTTAGGTCTTAAACTTCCGAACCCTAGTGACATTGTCATCTTAATTTTAATTTTATGGTTTGGACTCTATCACGAGGAAAGGATTCATGATGAAAATCAATTAAGGTAAAACAAAAAGAATGGAATGCAGACGAAATAAATCATGAACCTATTGACACCATATTGGCACGTGAACAGTGAAAGGAAGTAGGTGACTTCTGTTACTGAGGAAGCAAAATAACCAGTGATGGACGAAGCAAAGAGGATATAAAAAGTAGGTTGGCTCAAGCAAGGAAAGCATTTCTACGCAAACTGAATCAGTTGACTTCGAATATAGATTTAGGTATTATATAACTTAGTCATTTTTGAAGCCTCCGTGGCTTAGGCGGCAGAACGCCGGCCTCTCACCACTGGGTCCGTGGTTCAAATCCCGGTCACTCCATGTGAGATCTGTGCTGGACTAAACGGAGGCAGACAGGTTTTTCTCCGGGTACTCCGGTCTTCACTGTCAAAATTTCATTCCAGCAACACTCTCCACTATCATTTCATTTCATCTGTCATTCATTTAATCATTGCACCACAGGAGTGTGACAGGCTTCGGCAGCCGGCACGGTTCATATCCTGACCCAGTCGGTCGACTGGAAGCAGGTTGTCGATTTTCATTTTCAAAGTCATTTTTGAAACGTGGTGCTCTATGGAAGTGAAACTTGGGCTGTCGACGCAACCACACTCTTCTGTCCAGGGGGGTGACAGATCATAGGGAGCGCGTGGGTCGCGGTAAAGCTCTGATTTGGATGTTCTGCCAACCAATGAAGAATTAATTTTAGCACCAAGGTTCCGTAGTTGGCACTCATGAACGCTCACATCAAACCGACTGGCAGAAGCGGGAATAGACGGTTTTGATTGTTTTCCTCGTGGTGTTGTTGCTTGTTTTGATTTGTTCGGTATTTTGATTATTTATTTGAATTGAAATCAGAGTCAATCATGCCACTGCAAGGGAGGAAAAATTGCCAAGCACCGGGATGTAAGAATTACTGTATAATGATAGTAAGAACAATACGGCAATTTTCATCTTCCTGGTGTTGACCATGTGTAAAACTAGTGGGCAATATGGACTACTCTCGAATAAAAATATATAGAGAATAAGTAGTTCCGTGAAGAACTATACAGCCTATTTTCATATATCCTGCTAATGTTAATTGCCCTTATCAACATACAAAATTTCAGTTAAATTGCTCTAACAGATTCGTAGATATTGAGAACCGTCTAAATATTTCAGATGGTCGCCAGGTTGGATTTTTATTTTTGTACTATTACATTAAGATTATTGTGTACGTGTGGTATTCAAACTTCAATCGCATGATTAGAACACAAGGAGTAAAAACGAGATTTTCAAATTACGCACAGCAGCCATCTTGTGATTATGCAAAGAATTGAAATAAATTAGATGCCAGTGGATCAACATTTGTATAAGCATTTAACGTGCAACGTTTCACGGCACTCGGATAGTTAATTCGCGAGAAACGTCCATTTAAATATTTATACTTCGCGTCGCCGCCATGTTGGATTTGTGCTCACCAGGTTACTGAAAGTCCTATCGGTGAACATATGTTCATAGTCTCTTTGAACATAATAAAATTCAGTTTGGTTGCTGTAAAAGATTCATAGATATTGAGAACCGTCTAAATATTTCGGAAGCTCGCCATTTAGGATTGTTATATGTTATATGCCATAGGGTTATGTACCATTCAAGGACAATTATTGCCTAGCTTCATTATTCAAACTTTCACTTCGATCGCATGATTTCGACACAAGAATAAAAACTTAATTTTAAAATTTCGCACAGCCGCCATCTTGAGGTTATGTAAACAATTGAATTAAATTAGAAGGCAGTGCATTACAATCTGCAAAATCATTTACTGTACCTCATTTCACTGCGCTCAGAGAGTTAAATCACGAGAAAAGTCTATTAAAATATTTCAAATTCGCTTGGTCGCCATGTTCGTTTTTTACTTTACAGGTTTATGAAATATACATAGGTAAACTTGTATCAGTACCCTTTATCACCATACAAAATTGCAGGGTGATATCTGTAATAGTTTCGGAGATATAGAATGTCAGTGAAATAGTTCGCATAGCCGCCATTTTGAGGTTATGTAAACAATTGAACTAAATTATACTCCAGTGCATTACAATGTACACAAACATTTGCTGCACCAAGTTCCATTACGTTTGGATAGTTAAATCGCGAGAAAAGTCTATTTAAAAGTCTCAAATTCGCTTGACCGCCATGTTGGTTTTGTAGTCACTAGGTTTTTGAAAGTCTCATAGGTGAACTTCTAGTAGTGCCCTTTATCACCGTACACAATTGCAAGGCGATACCGGTAATAGTTTCGGAGATATTGAATGCTAGTGAAATATTTCGCACAGCCGCCATGTTGGATTGGTGAGACGTAACAAAATTTGAAGGGCACAGTCAAGGTCGCCGGGAATAGTGCTATGAACTTACCGAGTTTCATTGAAATCGCTCCAGCCGTTTAGATTTTATTAGGGGACACACACACACACCTCACACACACACACACACACACACACACGCACGCACACACACGGACAAAAGGTGATCTCATAAGCCAATTTTTTCAAAATTGAAAATAGGCTAATAAATGTGAGCATTTCATCTCTTGATTGTTTTCTAACCCATTCTCCTTTACATTGCAAATAAAAAGTGGTTTAGGGTGACGGGGAGGGGTGGGTGGCAACCGGCATGGTAGGGAAAAAGTGAGGTTATGGCAATATAATGTGTGCATTTGGACAGTTCTTTTTATATTCATCGAATATCCCAACAATTGTGTCGAGTAGAAGAGCAATGTTTAATTAGCCTAAAGGTGAATTAAGCTCTAGAACGGCATAACTGTGTCCTTCGTGACTAATCTATTGCCATCATTGATATATATCAAAACGTGTTATTTTCCTATCTGAACGTATATTTCAGCGCCTAGCGAAAGTCGCAGTTATGTTTGTGTTATTTTCATCAATAATCAATAACTCTTCGCAGAACATACTGTTCAATTACGTGTAATAAAGGCGACATTCATATAGCTCTTTACTTTTATGTTGCCAGACTTGGTAGAGCAGTACATAGCCTCACGCGGTGTTCTCTCTCGGAAATTCTGTAACCAAAAGTGACGAATCTCTTATATTACATAATCCTTGCGTCTGTCGTTGGTGGTTCGTTTCAGTTCCATGTAATTGTCACATCCCATTCTATTCTTGATGTCTTCCAAATACTTCGTCCTAGGCCGTCCTCTTCATTTCTTTCCCAGCATTTTCCCTTCAAGAAAGTGTTGTGTCTGATGACATGTCCAATAAATTGTATTTTTCTCTTTCCCATTTCCTTCATTAATCTTCTCTCTTCTTTGACTTCCCCTAAGACTTCCAGGTTGGTTTTTCGTACCTTGCAGCTCGTTCTTGTCATTTTCCGCCATATCCACATTTCCTAGATTTATGGCATTTAAAAGAACCTTCCACTAATTAAACTTGTGTAATGCTAAATTTTTAATAAATAATAATAATGTTATTGGTTTTACGTCCCTTTTAACTACACTGGCTTTTAGAGACGCCGGGGTGCCGGAATTTTGCCCCGAAGGGGATCTTTAACGTGCCAGTAAATCTACTGACACGGCTCCCTCGCATTTGCGCACCCTCAAATGCCAGCTGACTGCGCCAGGTTTTGAACCTGCAACCTTGGGCTCAGCAAGCGAGAACGTTACCCCTGCTAAATTTTTAGGTTAGATTTCGTTGAAACGATCAATTAAAGTTCTAACGTTCACCGCTAGGTGTCAGTGACATCTGGTAGTGAAAGTTGGAACTACTTGAAATTGAACGGAACTTGTAGCTCACCCCATGGGTGTCCGCATGGAAGCAGCTACAATTTCTGGCGAGCCGAACAAGTCCTCGGACACTCCCGGCTCTAAAAGCCAAACGCTAAATAATAGATAATCCTAATTATATTTAATAATAAGTTGAACAGCATAATAAAAAATTAATATTACGTGGGATGGCCACCACGGGACCCCAGCTGAGTCCGTCATTCCTTCCACTTACTTGTGCCGGGATCCTCTCTGTCTTCTTTCCTGTCGACCTCTCTTGGTCACCTCTTGTTCTCTTCCGACCCCGACGGTATTAGGGTATCCGAGGCCTCGCGAGTCTTTCACTTTCCCGCCTTAATTGGCCCTTGTCTCATCTTTCCTGATACCCTCCTTCTGCGAGGGGTCTGCCTTATTTTTATTTTCATGTTATCTCCGGCCTTCTGCACAATGCCCTCAAGGAGGCAGGGTGTGTGTAGCTCCACCACGTCTGGTGCACCCTGTATATTGCTACACCCTCAGGGGCTCACGGCTGGTGAGTTTGGGAGTTGGCGACCTCGATGGGTTCCTGAGCAGAGTCCGTTTTGTCCTTGGGGCAGGCCGTCTCCTCTTTCCCTTTCCTGTCTCCATTCATGGCTCTCCTTTCTTCCAAGTCCCTGAGTCCTCATTCTTCGAGGGTTGGGGGCATTTCTTTTCCTCCTGTCCTTAATTTGCCTTATCCTTTATTTGTTTACCATTTCTTCTTCTAGTATGTAAGTTTGTAGGTAGTATTAGTTATAGTTTTCATTCTCATCTAATCTTTTACTATCACCCAAACCATTAGGGGCCGATAACCAAGATGTTAGTCCCCTTAAGAAAACAACTATCATTATCATCATCATCATCATCATCATCATCAGTAATAAGATTCCATTACTGAGTAACCTTTGTGTGATCTGTTCTTTTCACATCGACTGGATGTCTAACAATCCATATTGACAGATATACAGCGAGCGTGCAACTGATATATACGCTCTTTGACAAGGCTTGCGTAATAAAGGAATATTTATGGGATGTGTCGTAAAGGCTGAGAGCACAAATATTTTATCGTATCGTATCACGATTATCGATGAGGGCAGATCACCATTAAATTGATGACAGAAGATAAAATATCGAGGATTCAATTTATTCTGAATGTTGCGCAAAACCGGGTGGTGTGAAGAGAACATGGCTTTTATATCAGAGGTTCTCAAAGTAAGAGGAACCCAGGTTGGTTGGTTGTTTCCCCAATTTAGGAGCTACGGCAACGCGGTCACGTAGCCCCATGTACTTTGGGTGTGTGTAGAATCTGTACGATAACCGGTGTCAATTATTGTGATGGCTGGATTAGTGTGTGTTAACTGTTTTTAATTCAAGTAAGGACTGCAGACATTCGATATTCAAGTAGTTCCAACTTTTGCTAACAAACGCTACCGTCAACGACCAACTGCTTGCCACGGTGGGTGAGTGGTCAACGTGTCGGTCTACTAACCCCAGGTTTGCAGGTTCGCTCCTGGCCGTGGTAAGTGATTTTTGAAAGGCGGCAAAAATTGCGACACCATGTCATACGATGTTGGCATGTTAAAGAACCCATTTGAATTCAGTAGGCCATGTTCATAATGGCAAAATTAATCTCGGGAGTTTCCGCCAAAAGAAAGTTCTTCATTTCACTACTAGAAAGCGCTATAGTGTTCAAGGAGCTTAGATATCTAACCTCCTTGAATTTCATAGTGCTTCAAGGAACAACGAAATTCGACATGCAAGCTACCCTTTGGGTGTCAAATGACAAAGCTTGCACCCGGCACCCGAGGCCATGCGATAGGCTATTCTTCTTCTCGTCTTCCTCGAAACCCCGCGTCTGAGTGATTATCGTGATTTCCTTCCGGTCATGTAAGTTTGCTGATCCTAATTCCTTGAAGTCTCTCTCTGTAAATTTATACCAGTTCGGTCTAGTAGCCTTTTTCTTTAAGAAAGTAGATAGGCTATTATTATAATTATTATTAACGACCAACTAGTTCTGAACTTAGTTACTAGATGCCACCACAGTCGGCTCCTAGCGACGAACGTTGGAACCTAAGAGCGTCAGTCAAATCTAACCTATAATTTAGCTTCACGCAAGTTAAATTAGTGGAAGATTCTTTATTATGCCATAAATCTATGACATGGGACCGCCGGCTTTACTCTTCCCCTCCGAAGTATTGAGGGATTTTTAACGCTCTTAAAATATCCGACGATTTCAGCCGGTTTTGAACCCGTGACCTTGGGCATAGAAGCTCAGCATGCTACCAACTATGCCACCGAAACCTCTCGAGAGGAACACAGTGGCCGGTCGAAGTATTTTTGTGGGGCGATTGAGGTGAGGCTCCTATGGAGCAAATCCAAATAAAACTAAATCCCAATCTCTCAATGATAGACTTTTTCCGATGCTCTGAGATGAGAATGAACTTTTTTAGCCTACTTTCCACATTTGTAAAAATGAGGAAAAAGTAGACATGAGATCGGGCCAATGTCTGTCTGTCTGTCTGACTGTCCTTCTGTCTGGCTGTGTGTGTGTCCCCCCTATCAACTCCTAAACGGCCGCAGCAATCGAAACAAAATTCGGTAGGAGTAAAGATCTATACCTGAATATCTGAGGGCCATATTTGAAAATTATGTCAGTGCTACCAACTGCTGAAATATCGCAATTGAAATTTGAACTCCATGTTGGATATCTTGGAAGGTATGAATGGGAGCTATTTCAAAATTGGCACACGTATAGATAATAATATTGCAGTTTAATTTCCAGGAGGCCATATATGGCAGTGTTAAATTGATTATAAGCCTGCTGAGAAGTCCAAATTTTTAATGCATATAACTTCTACACTATCAATTGGATTTCAACCAAACTTCGTATGTGCTATGTGTACATAAACATATATGACTGAGCTTATTCTTAAGAGCCACCAGGGCTGCCAACTGTTAATAAATGCTCTCATTTAAAAAAATCTAAATACCCATATATCAGAAAGTATGCAAGCCGACAGCATTAAACTATGCACACGTATAGTACCTGACATTTTATATTAATTTGGAGTAACTTATATACATCAGTGCTACCAACATGAGTCTAAGCCTGCTGAGAGGTCCAACTTTAAATACATGTAACTTCTATACTATCATTTGGATTTCAACCAAATTTCGTGTGGGCTATGTGTACCATAACAGACATGACTAGGCCTATGCCGATTCTTAAGAGTAACCAGGGCTGCCAACTGTTAATAAATACGGTCTCTTGTTTTGTTATCCTAATATCAATATATCAGAAAGTATGCAAGCCAATAGGTCAAAACTTTGCACACGTATAGTACCTGGCATTCTAGATTAATTTGGACTAACTAATATAGGCCTACGCAAGTGCTGCCAACATGATTCTAAGCCTGCTGATAGGTCCAATTTTAAAATGCATGTAACTTCTACACTAACTAATGGATTGCATTCAAAATTGACACAACAATAGATCATATTATTTCAGATTATTTCTGACCAATACATGTATGTCATTGTTGCCAACATGATTTTACGCTTGCTGTTAGATCCAATGTTTAACTGCATGTAACGTCCATGCTATCCATTGGACTTCAACCACATTGTGTATTCTGAACCTAAAGAGATGGAACTAAGAATATATTCAGTCACCAGGGCTGCCAACTGTAGTGCTCTATTAGGCTATGTTCACTTTTCAGTGAAATTTACAAAGTTCACTTATTTTTATTATAACATAACCTCTTACCTGTCTGTGTCATTCTCTCCTTTTTTCTCTCAATTTGTACCAGCTTGCACGTGTTCCGCGATACTGAACCTTTCCGGAAGTAATGCTGGTCACGAGGTTCATTTTCAGTTGGCCCCCTTCTCTGATTGGCCTACAGCGGCTTCGAGAATGCTCCACGCTCCCGTATTGGCCGACGTCATCTGTCCACATCACGCATCCAGCACGTCGGCCGGTATATAGCCTGCCCTGGCCTACATCAACTGTCTGTCTCCAGCAAGTCACAATGCCAGTCACTCATCTTCAGCCGTCTTCACGCTGTTTGCACAACGCTTGAATGTGTCTCAACGCTGTGTGCTAATACATCGCAAAATGCCTCTAGTCAAACCAGCAGTGCATTCTAAAATCTACGAAATCTATATAAGTTAACATCGATACTTGGCCTACGTCAGTTTGTCGTGAGCAAAAACGATAAACAAATTTTCTTCTGTGCTGGGCACGAAGTCTTCAACATTTCCAAGACGGGAAAAAGTGATCAAAACCGAGTTCTACGAAATCTATATAAGTTTACATCGATAATTGGCCTACGTCAGTTTTGTGCTGGGCACGAAGTCTTCAACATTTCCAAGACGGAAAAAAGTGATCAACACGTTCTTCCTCCATTTCTATTATGTGGAAATTCCTCTACACCAACGCCAACAAGCTAAGTGTTTATTATAACCTAAAACATTTCTAAACTTAAAAATGTATCTTCCCTTTTTTTAGGGTTATGTCACATGGCTTAAATAACTTGTCAAACCATGCCAAACTAAACTTATTTCCTTCTATTAAGTGGTTTAAGCATGTAATATGCCTTTAAATTGTGGGCTATGAGAAAACAACTGTTCTCTCTTTCACATGTTAACTATCCTTCAAAACAAATCATCCTTTTCTCTATTTTTGTATAAACTATTGGGCTTAACACCAGTTCACCTCTCTGACGAAGTGAATGGCTTGTTCTCTACTTAATCTATCAAGGTGTTTTTGGGAATGCTCCCATTTCAATTGTAAACAACCTCGCCTTGTAACTATCAGGCGACTAGTGGGATGTTATCCCTACTGGCATGTAAATATTGATTTTTCTCTAAATAAACTAGCCTACTCTCGGTGTGCAGTCCTAGGCTAGATTTTAAGCTATTATTGAGTACTATAGTTACTCGCTAATTTACCCTGCATAGTTCTACTTTAGACTACTGGCCACAAAGTGGTTACTTATTCTCAGGGTTGTTGGCATTCAAACTTATGAAATCTTGTTCGCTTGTTGTCGGCCTGTCAAAGGTCACATTTCCATTACATGTTTATATATTTATTTATTGTTAATCTTTTGAAGGTTGGGTTTTGAATAAAATACCACTGTTATTGGCAAACTGTTTCCATTACTATTTACTCATCAATGTTCAATCTGTTCCTACTTAGTAAAGTTCATTTGCTTATTAGACTAGAAGCTTCACTTCTAGTCCTTCCCGAAAGAGGAGGTCTCGCATTGACAGATCCTAACCATGTTGGTGCCGAAACCCGGGACCTTTAAATAACCTTCATAATTGTTTATTGTATGAAACAGGTTGCCAAGCCATTCGATAAGCTATTGCAGCTTTTCACTTCTGTTACTAATGCTAATTATATTTTTCAGCTATCGCTATGAAAGCTGTGTTGGGGTGAGCGGAGATGTCCCTTTGTTACCACCTCTACAAGTACCAATACTACTACTACCACTTCAGACGCTCGGCGGTCTAGCAGATCGGTGAGTGAAAGTACTCAAAGTTCCGCCATGTCTCTTCCTAAGGAGCTTGTAGCCAAAAGAACTGCTTGTAAAAACAAACTTACTCGTTTTCAGCATTTTTTGGCTTCCAAATCTTTTGATGATCACAATTATGACGTTCTAGTTCAACGTTTTAATGTTTATCAGCAACATTTTCAAGAGTATGATGTGTTGCAAACCGAAATTGAAACAATCGAACCTGATCAAGAACAGGATCGTAGTTCTGTTGAAGAACTGTATTACAATATGTATGGCGAAGCTAAGGATTTATTTAAGCAATTAGCAACCCATCAAAACACCGAAGTTAGCAAACCGTTTCTTCCTAAAATCCAACTTTCTACCTTTTCAGGGGAGGAAAAACACTGGGATTCCTTTTTTGAACTTTTTTCTTCTCTAATACATGATAATAGATCATTCCCTGAGATTCAAAAATTTTATTATTTAAAGTCTGTTCTTCAGGGTCCTCCCTTAAAGTTAATTGAAGCTTTACCTCTCACAACCGAAAATTACTCGGTAGCTATTGACCTCATCCAACAGCGATATGGCAATGCCAAACTTAGAATTCAACGCCATATGAATGCCTTGTTTAATTTACCAGCCTCACGCCCTGATAATTTATCATCCCTTAGAAGTCTGGGAGACACCGTTGAACTTCATGTAAGAGCCCTAGAACACCTTAAACAACCTGTTGAACATTGGGATCTTTTTCTTATACATCTCACCACCTCCAAATTTGACCTTAATACTCGTAAAGCATGGGAATCCGATTTAGTGGACAAACCTGAACCCACATTTAAAGTTTTGATCTCTTTCATAAAGAAACGTTGTCAAATTCTTTCTGCTTTAATCAATAAAGCTGAAGGTTCCACTGATGTCAGTAAAAGTAAACCCACGAAGCATTTCTCGGAAAAGTCTTCATATTCTCATGTTTTCTCTATACAAGGTAATAACACCTCGTGTATTCTTTGCAATAATCCTCACCCCTTATATTTCTGCAATACCTTCAAAGGCCTTTCAGTTGACGATCGTAGGAAAGCTGTGTCGCAAAACAAATGTTGTTTTAACTGCCTCTCTTCAAGGCATATCTTAGCGGATTGCCCTTCGAAATGAGTTTGCATGCATTGCAAGCTGAGACATCATTCTACCTTACACCGCTTCGAAAAGCCACGGTCTATTCCTGGAACAGTTTCAAATCCTAGTGCCCAACCTGCGCTGAGCCTCACTAGTGATGCTTCTCCACCTAGCTCTTCTGTTTCTACTGTAAATACCGTTGCCCAATCCTACAATCAAACAACCCCCTCATGGCGTAGTGCTCAAGTTTTGTTATCTACGATCCAGGTCCAAGTTAAAGATTCTTCCGGCAATTGGCACTTAGTACGAGCCTTGCTCGACAATGCGGCAACTCATGACTTCATAACCTCATCATTAGTTGAAAGGTTAGGTCTCAAACCTCTCTCCACCAATATTGAAATATCTGGTATCAACAACAGCAAGTCTACTTCCTTAAATTATGTCACGCTGCAGGTGAAAGATTCAGTCCAATATGGCACTAACTTTCATCTAAACTGTCTGTCCATTCCGAGTATTGGCAGTCCTACTCCCAGTCGCTCTTTTTCCATTGACGAATGGAAATTTCCCTATGATTTAAAACTGGCTGACCCTCAATTCTATAAAAGCTCTCACGTTGACATTCTTTTTGGCGCTAACACATTTTGGCAAAATCTTCTTCCGTCAAGGGTTAATATTTCATCTGGTATCTACGCCCACCATACTAAATTTGGCTGGCTTATCACAGGTTATATTCCTCTTCAAACTGTTCAAGGTTCCTCTCAATGCCATTTCACTAATGCAGATCTTCATCAGCGTCTGGAAAAATTTTGGCAAATCGAGTCCATTGAATCTGCTCCTTCTCTTTCATCAGAAGATGAATTTTGTGAACAACATTATTTAGAAACCACTGTTCGTAACCCAGATGGCAGATTTATTGTCACAATGCCACGCATTTCTTCTCCTCCTTCTTTATGTGATTCCTATCCGAAAGCTCTTAAAGCTTTATTTGCAGTTGAGAATCAACTCAAGCAAGATCCTTCCACTCGCAAACAATACCTTGAATTCATGGAGGATTATGAAGCTTCTAACCATATGGAGACTGTTCAAGATTTCAACCCTTCTTTAGATTCAGTGTATTTAAATCACCATCCCGTTTGGAAGAATCCCTCCACCAAAGAAAAGATAAGAGTTGTTTTTAATGGTTCTGCCCCTGATGCCAATGGCATTTCCTTAAATGACACTCTCCTATCTGGACCTGCCATTCAGTCTGATCTCCCGTCTATTCTTTTAAATTTTCGTCTATTTCCAATTGGAATCATAGCCGACGTACAACAAATGTATAGACAAATTCTGATTAATTCCGAACAACAAAATCTTCAACGAATTCTCTGGCGTGATGCTCCTACTAAAACCATCAAGATCTTTAAATTAAAAACCGTAACGTATGGGCTTAAACCATCGGCTTTTCTTGCCATTCGTACTTTGAAACATCTTGCCGACCAAGATGGTCATTTGTTTCCTTCTGAAACTCCTATTTTGTTAAAAAATTCCTTCTACGTTGATGACTTTCTTTTTTCTTTTAAGAATGTATCTGAGGCTATCGAACTCTCTAAAAGCTTAAAAACTTTACTTAGCAGAGGAGGATTCTTACTTCATCGTTGGAACTCAAATTCTGAGGAACTTCTATCCAATCTCTTGCCACATTATCCTGTTAATACTCCAGTAGAGCTTTGTCAATTGGAGGATGCTACTAAAGTTTTGGGAATACACTGGTATCCTAAAGCTGACTCATTCTTTTACGAAGTAAATTTGTCTTCCTCACCTCCACAAACCAAAAGACAAGTGCTATCAGAAATAGCTAAGATATATGACCCGCTTCAGTTCATTGCACCCGTAATTGTTCTAGCTAAAATCTTTATGCAAGAGCTATGGTCATTGAACTCGGATTGGGATGATCCCATTCCTCCTTCGCTTCTACAAAAGTGGCTTACCTTTAGGCACAATCTTTGTGATCTCTCATTAATAGACATTCCTAGAGTGCTAGTTCCGTTCTCTTGCTCTCTTGTCCTGGATTTGCACCTTTTTGCTGACAGTTCGACCAAAGCATACGGATGTTGTGCTTACATTGTAAGCCGCTCCCCTTTTTTCTCCAATTTGATATGTGCTAAATCTAAGGTTGCGCCTTTGAAACCCGTTTCATTACCTCGTCTTGAACTCTGTGCCGCACTAATTGCTGCCGAATTAGCTAACAAACTCAAACAAACACTCAACTGTAAGTTCTCGCACACATATTTTTGGACAGATTCTTCTATTGCTTTGGCATGGATTTCTAAACCTCCTTCTAATTGGCAAGCTTTTGTAGCTAACAGAGTTGAGAAAATTCAAACTGTTTCTAAACCAGAACAATGGAACCATGTTTCTAGCAAAGACAACCCCGCCGACCTCATTTCTCGTGGTTGTTCACCTAAGTCACTATCTCAATCCTGTTTGTACTGGCACGGCCCTTCATGGCTTTCTGAAAGAATTCAAAACCGACCTTCCAACTCGAATTTCCCGTTAGAGGATATTCCTGAAATCAGCAAAAAAGCTTCTGCCTTTGTAACTGCCAACACTCCTTCCTTGTTGGAACGTTACTCTTCTTTTCAAAAACTAGTGCGCATCACTGCTTATGTGCTCAGATGGAAATTTTTAGTACTAGATCAACCTCTATTCCCTCAGCCTTTTCTTTCGGCTGTTGAACTGCAAATTGCCACCATCAAAGTTCTTTGGCTCACACAGAGAGAGGCGTTCTCAGTCGAAATAAACATATTGGCTAAAGGTAAAACTCTCAAGAAACACAGCAGGCTTTTTGCCTTATGCCCTTTTCTCGATGGCGATGGTTTGTTAAGAGTGGGCGGCAGACTTTCTCTTTCTGACTTCTCTGATGAAAAAAAGCACCCTATTATCCTTCCGTCTAAACATCATATTACTCGGATAATCATTCGTCAGTTTCATTATCAAAACTTGCATGTTGGTTCTAGAACCCTTCTATGCTTGATACGGGAAAAATACTGGCCTATTAATGGTTTACACGAAGTCACTTCTGTTATACATAAATGTATTACTTGTTTCAAAGCTCAGCCTAAACCTAATCAGCAACTCATGGCTGACCTTCCCCCATTTCGTTCAGCTCCTTGCAGACCTTTTTCCTTCACCGTCATTGATTACGCCGGTCCGTTTGTGTATCAACAAAATCACCCTAGTGCTAAAAGGAAAATCCTTGGAAAACTATACGTTTCTCTATTTGTCTGTATGGTCACTGGCTCTATTCATCTTGAGCTCGTAACTGGTGCCTCCACCTCATATTTTCTTTCCGCTTTCTCTAGATTCATTTCACGAAGGGGCATTCCTTCAGAAGTCTTCTCTGATAATGCCAAAACCTTTGTTGGAGCTTCGCAGCAATGGCACAAAGCCCTTTGTTCCCCTTGTGCGAAAGAACAAATCTCCAATTACTCGCACTTAAACCAATTCAAATGGCATTTCATCCCTCCTTATGCTCCCCATCATGGCGGACGATGGGAATCTTGTGTGAAACTCACAAAAAATCATTTAAAGAAAACTCTTGGCTCTAGTATTGTCACTTACGAAGAATTTAATTCTTTAATTATACTCATTGAGGGAATTGTCAACTCACGACCTCTTTCTCCTCTTTCCAACGATCCTTGTGATTTCCTTCCTTTGACTCCAGGTCATTTTCTGGTGGGCAGTTCCTTAGCTGCGTCTCCTCCGTTGCTTGATCGTAAACTTGATCTGTCTTTGCCTATCTTGTGGAGAAAGATAGAATCCCTTAAAGCTCAATTTTGGAAGAGGTGGAGACTTGAGTATTTTCACTCGCTCCAATGGAGGAACAAGTGGCAGCTCTCTCGGCCTAACCTTCAGGAGGGTGATTTGGTGCTTCTCAAAGACCCAAGTCCTCCTCTTGTATGGAAAACTGGTCGTGTTATAAAATGCTATTATGGCAGAGATGCTAGAGATCGAGTGGTCAAACTTAAAACTTCATCAGGACACTGTGTTCGTCCTATTTCAGTCATTTGCCCTCTGCCACTCTAGCTCTTCTTTCTCATGTTATTTTTTTTTCTCTGTTGCCCCTCTGGCAGTATGTTAACTTTTCAGTGAAATTTACAAAGTTCACTTATTTTTATTATAACATAACCTCTTACCTCTCAATTTGTACCAGCTTGCACGTGTTCCGCGATACTGAACCTTTCCGGAAGTAATGCTGGTCACGAGGTTCATTTTCAGTTGGCCCCTTTCTCTGATTGGCCTTCAGCGGCTTCGAGAATGCTCCACGCTCCCGTATTGGCCGACGTCATCTGTCCACATCACGCATCCAGCACGTCGGCCGGTATATAGCCTGCCCTGGCCTACATCAACTGTCTGTCTCCAGCAAGTCACAATGCCAGTCACTCATCTTCAGCCGTCTTCACGCTGTTTGCACAACGCTTGAATGTGTCTCAACGCTGTGTGCTAATACATCGCAAAATGCAGAGTCAAACCAGCAGTGCATTCTAAAATCTACGAAATCTATATAAGTTAACATCGAAACTTGGCCTACGTCAGTTTGTCGTGAGCAAAAACGATAAACAAATTTTCTTCTGTGCTGGGCACGAAGTCTTCAACATTTCCAAGACGGGAAAAAGTGATCAAAACCGAGTTCTACGAAATCTATATAAGGTTACGTCGATAATTGGCCTACGTCAGTTTTGTGCTGGGCACGAAGACTTCAACATTTCCAAGACGGAAAAAAGTGATCAACACGTTCTTCCTCCATTTCTATTATGTGGAAATTCCTCTACACCAACGCCAACAAGCTAAGTGTTTATTATAACCTAAAACATTTCTAAACTTAAAAATGTATCTTCCCTTTTTTTTAGGGTTATGTCACATGGCTTAAATAACTTGTCAAACCATGCCAAACTAAACTTATTTCCTTCTATTAAGTGGTTTAAGCATGTATTATGCCTTTAAATTGTGGGCTATGAGAAAACAACTGTTCTCTCTTTCACATGTTAACTATCCTTCAAAACAAATCATCCTTTTCTCTATTTTTGTATAAACTATTGGGCTTAACACCAGTTCACCTCTCTGACGAAGTGAATGGCTTGTTCTCTACTTAATCTATCAAGGTGTTTTTGGGAATGCTCCCATTTCAATTGTAAACAACCTCGCCTTGTAACTATCAGGCGACTAGTGGGATGTTATCCCTACTGGCATGTAAATATTGATTTTTCTCTAAATAAACTAGCCTACTCTCGGTGTGCAGTCCTAGGCTAGATTTTAAGCTATTATTGAGTACTATGGTTACTCGCTAATTTACCCTGCATAGTTCTACTTTAGACTACTGGCCACAAAGTGGTTACTTATTCTCAGGGTTGTTGGCATTCAAACTTATGAAATCTTGTTCGCTTGTTGTCGACCTGTCAAAGGTCACATTTCCATTACATGTTTATATATTTATTTATTGTTAATCTTTTGAAGGTTGGGTTTTGAATAAAATACCACTGTTATTGGAAAACTGTTTCCATTACTATTTACTCATCAATGTTCAATCTGTTCCTACTTAGTAAAGTTCATTTGCTTATTAGACTAGAAGCTTCACTTCTAGTCCTTCCCGAAAGAGGAGGTCTCGCATTGACAGATCCTAACCAGGCTATATTATGCCAGGTATACAGTATTTTGAACTAATTAGAAATTTCGATATTACCAACTTAATTTTGTCATTATTCCAGATAGATCCATATAGATTAATCATTGGCATGCATCTTAAATTTTAAGAAAAGTAGGCTCTTTAGTTCGTCAAGGAACTTCTTGTTAACGTTTGCTTCTTCATACAGATGTTCGATGGTTTTCGAAAGGCAAATGAGTTAGAGGGTTTTATGATGTTTTGATACTGTAGTGAAAGCTTGCCACGATGGGCGAGTGGTTATCGTGTCGGTTTACCAACCCTAAGCTTCCAGCTTCGCTCCTGGCCATGGTAAGTGATTTTTGAAAGGCGACAAAAATCACGGTACGCATGTCATACGTTGTTGGCATGTTAAAGAACCCATTTGAATTCAGTTGGCCGTGTTCATAATGGAAAAATTAATCCCGGAATTTTCCGCCAACACAAAAGTTCCTCCATTCTCTACTAGAAAGCGCTATAGTGTCAAGGAACTTAGATATCTGCTTCTTGACTTTAATAGCGCTCCATGGATCAACAAAATTCGACATTCAAGCTGCCCTCTGGGTGTCAAATAACAAAGCTTTCACCCGGCACCCAAGACCATACGATATTATTATTATTATTATTATTATTATTATTATTATTATTATTATTATTATTACTGTTGTGGAGTCTTTGTTTGCTCCGTGAAGAACTTAAAGCGAGCACACATGATGTCGCATGCCTGTCTGATCTGTTCATAAATTTTAATGAAAATAATGTACAATTGTAAGGTAACGCAATCAATCATATAAAAGGCAAATCTGTAGTCTCAACATCTATTTGTAAGTTTTGATTTATTCAACCTAGACCGCCGACAGTTGAACCGATTTCCAAGCCTCTTGGGGTTAAATGAACAGGGTAGAATTCATATTGATCATCTGGAAGTTTACCACGATTAACTGAGTGTGTTACGTGAACATATGCTTTCGATGGAAATTCCAGACTTGATGATAAATCCATTTTCGGTGGCTTCAGTGGCGTAGGTCGCGGGTTCAAACCCGGCCGAAGTCGTTGGATTTCTTAAGAGCGTTAAAATCCCTCAGTATGCATTCCTTTGTAGGGGAAGTAAAGGCAGCGGTCCCATGTCATAGATTTATGGTATGAAAAAGAATCTTCAACTAGCTACACTTGTGTGGAGCCAAAATGTGTAGGTTAGGTTTGACTAATGCTCCTAAGTTCTAACGTTTGTCACCGGGCGCTGGTTTCGATGGTATCTAGTAGTAGCGAAGTCCACAGCTAGGTGTAGTGGACGGTAACATTTGGTAGCGGATGTAGGAACTACTTGAAATTATCTTCTGCAGTCCTTACTTGAATTATTAACGGATAACACACACTAATACAGTCATCACAGCTCCAGTTATCAGACAGGTTCTACACACACCCAAAGTACATGGGGCTACATGAACGCGTTGTCACAGCCCCTAAACTAAGGACCCAACCAGCGAACCAAATCCATTTTCAGGTATTGAGAAAGTGAGAGTTTTGAATGGAGCTTCAAAATGACCAGGTTTTATCAGGAGTTTTGGTTGCAGAAAGAGGTCCCTGGTCGGCATTCTCCAGTATGGAGAGAAATTAAGAAGCTTCGTATTATTCAATCCCAACATCATAATTGGTAGAACAGGGTTTTAGTGTGATGGTGCGACTTCTTTCAAAGCAAAGAAATAGCATTCAGATAACTCAACATGGAGATCCGAAGCTCTTAATAACTGAAATTCAACCAAATTCCTGAGAAGTTTGGTTCAAGAAACGAGGAGAGACTGAATAAGAATTGAAGATACACGGAAAGAACTGTGAGTACAGAAACTAAATGACAAACTGGGGAAAAACAGATTGAGATGGTTTGGACATGTCAACCTGATGAATGAAGTAAGGCTACCAAGACTAGCACTGGAACGACGGATGACAGAGAAGAGAGGACGAGAAAGACCAAGAATGCGTTGGATGGACTCGGTGAAGAATAGCATTAGAAAACGGAACATGGATTGGAACACCATGTCTAAAGACGAATGGTGGAACGACAGAACAAAGTGGAGAGAAACCATATTTGCCCCCACCCGGTGTCACCTGGAAAAGGGGAAAGAAAGATGATGATGATGATTGGAGAACTCATATCTCTTCATCAAGCCTATCTTCATCACATTGAGGTTTTCCTGAATGTCAACCCAGAACATTAATCCTGAAATGTCACATTTCAAAGTACATCTACATAAATATGTACCGGTACATAAAGTTGTCACAGTCAAAAATGTTCACAGGAAACTAGTGAGCAGTACGACTATTTTCAAAAGAGGAGCTATATATGAGGGTAGATTCAAAAATAAGTTTCCCACATTTGTTAGAAACATTATTTTTGTGTGCTAAGGTTCGTACGGTCCATGGACCAAACAGTTTTTTTTTTTCAATCCTTGTCCTTTTCCTTGCCATAGTCATCATAATTAATATCCGTCCTGTTATTCCTTCTTAGAGACTTGAAAGCAGATAAAGGTCCTACCAATTGGTTGTTAGCCAAAAGGTAGCAAGTCTGGTTAAGGGGCTGCCACATTTCCGCTGCCAGACCAGCGTTTAAGTTTTCTGTTGGGGTTGTCTCCCCTAGCCTTTGATAGTCCCCTATCAAAACTGCAAGGCAGCAGGTCCCTCTCGCATGGTTCTGACAGTGGATCAACACTGTTGCCCGGGTGATAGCTCTTGGAGCTCACAAGTGAGAGTTGAGTGTCTGGTGTGAACCAGTCTGCAAGACTTGCCTTTAGTTAAGGCATGGTCAGTCATTTTCGAAAGGTACTTCCACTACCAGGCATCCTATATCACACATTATGGGACAGTAAGAGACAGTGGCGGCTGGTGACATTGTTGCAGCGTTGCACAACTCCCAATAATTTTACACCTAATTCGTAGTTTCTTTTCCTTTAATGTTTTAGTTTTATAGATCTAATGCACTCAAAAATGTGTTAAATTCATCTATATTTTGATATTATTTATCCAAATGCTTCACACTGTACCTATAAAAACTGCCGCCTTCAAATCAAACTTCAATTAGCTCTCTTGTGGCAACTCCCAAGCAGACAGCGCGGCGTACAGGACGAGGCTGGACGAGGCCAAGCTTGTGCATAGCATGCCGACCAGCATGGGTAGCAGGGAGTTGCAGACGAGCTGCCAGCCCCCTGGCAACACTCAGTTCCAAATGGCCCCGTTAGACTGCACCACTCTTTGGAAATGACAACACCCTCGATTTCTCTTACCCCGCGAAGGGTAGTTTAGTTAGTTAGTTATTTAGTTAGTTAGTTATTGTTGTTTTAAGGGGCGGAACTACGAGGTCATCTGCCCCTGAAGGGTAGTTTCTTTACCACACCACTAGAGAATGCTATACCACCCACAACGGTACAAATATCGGAATTTCATAGGGAGACATTAGTTGGTTCACACCCAATTATTTTTAGATGTTTTCTCATCATAACTTCATTTAATATTTTTGTCAATTGTTCTGTTAAGCGAGCCTAAGAACGCCACCGTGCTATAAGTACAGTAGATAAGTGGCTGAACTATTTTGCGACGTATTGTTGGTGTACTTTAGCGGTTTATGTTTGCTTTTACCACTCTTGTTCTTGCGGTATTTGGGTTGCGATTAGTTCTGTATTTAGTTGATTTGAGTATTTTGGTTCCAGGCAGATACTTAACTGTGCATTTTTATTATTATTATTATTATTATTATTATTATTATTATTATTATTATTATTATTGTTTGGTTGATTGTGAGTAGACCTATGCATTCACTACGAAATTTCTTGGCTAGCAAAATTCAGTGTTTTGTTAGTTTGCTTTTCGCGCCACTTTCCGATGTAGCACCCAGATTTATCATCTGTGCATCTTGTAAGTTACCGTAGTATTTTATTTTAACGGAATGTTTAGTTTGAAACATTAATTGTATTGTGGAGTGTGAGTGAAAATGAATAGAGTAAGTATTTTACTAGTCAGACAGTTTTTCCAGCCCCCTGATGACGATAAACTTACAGTAAAAACACTCGGTACACCATTACCGGATAAGTATTGTCCAAAATATAAGTATACGAGGGCGTTTAAAGGAGATATTTAAGGCAATAATAATTGGTTATGTGAATGCGATATTAAAAACGCTTTATTCTGTTTTACATGTTTGTTGGTGGAGAATTCGCGTGGACCAAAATAGGAGTTATGGAAAATAATCCCTAAAATAAAGAAACATGAATCATCAGCTGAGCGGCTTCGGTGCCGTAGTTGGTAGCATGCTGAGCCTCTATGCCCAAGATCGCGGGTTCAAACCCCGCCGAAGTCATCGGATTTTTTAAGAGCGTTAAAAATCCCTCAGTATGCATTCCTTCGGAGGGGAAGTAAAGCCGGCGGTCCCATGTCATAGATTTATGGCATGTTAAAGAACCTTCCACTTATTACACCTGTGTGAAGCTAAATTATAGGTTAAAAATTTGAACAACGCTCTTAGGTTCCAACGTTCGTCGCCAGGAGCCGACTGCGGTGGCGTGTAGTAACCAAGTTCTGAACTAGTAGTCGTTTACGGTGGCCTTTGGCGGCAAAAGTAGGAACTGCTTGAAATTCAATGTCTGTAGTCCTCACTTGAATTAAAAACAGATAACACTCACTAATACAGCCATCACAATTAACACCGGTTATCAGACAGTTTCTCCACACACCCAAAGTACAGGGGGCTACATGACTGCCTTGTCGCAGCTCCTAAACTGAGGAACCAACCAACCAATCTTCAGCTGTTTGAAATTGACACTTTTTGGAACTGTTAACGAAGATGCATAATTGGACAGTGCCTATAGAAGGTAAATTGCGGAATATAACGAAGATGTTAGGCACAATAGATATGTGTTAAATATTGTAATAAACTGTATTCGTTTCTGTGGTTCTTTCGGACTGGCCTTGCGTGATCATGATGAAAGTGTAACATCAACAAATCCATGTGTTTTGAGAGAACTAATTAATTTTACCGCTGAGTTGGATGCTGTGTTCAAGGTCATTTGGTAAGGGCAACTGTTTTCAAAGGAACGTCCAAAACAATTCAAAATTAATTTTTACAGATTATGATGGAGGTTTGCCAAGAAGAAGAATCAAAGCAAATAAAGGAATCGGAAATGTTTGCCATTATAGCAGATGAAACTAGTGATATTTCAAACATATTTCAGATGGCTGTTGTGCACCGATACGTAGTAAGAGGCAAACAAAACATGATGCACACACATTAGCAGCGTGTTTACTGGATGAATTAAAGAAGCATAAATTGAACGAAACTCCGAAAAAATGAATTGCGCCGACGTATGACAGAGCGCACTTCATGGCTGGTTCCACTGATGGGGTTCAAGCTATAGTAAAAAAAAAAGACTGATAGTCAGTCTGAAAGACTAGACTTTATATCATTTTAAATGCTACAAATGCTGCGTGAACTCAAAGTCCGTTAGCAAGTGCAAACCAAGGTCAAAGGAGGTAGCTGGCTGGATGACGTCACGCTCACCGGAGCGCGCGGGGAAAGGAGGAAGCTCAAGCAGTATTATGACGTCACACACCTCAGTGCATGCTCGGTACATTTCGTCCCGTCACCGTAACGTAACGCCAGACCCCAGCGTAACTACGAAGTCGACAAGATCATTTAAAATGATAAAAATCCTATCCTTATGCAGAATATGTGCCCGTCTTTGTTAGTAATACCATTTTTCGTTAACGTACAAACTTTTCGGTTGCCATGTTTTTATGTTGAGAATGTTTATTATCCCGGAGATTGAGACCCAACCTTAGACAACCTGCTGTGTTTAAAATTCTTCCCATGAACTCAGGCATAGGGCTTAAATACATAAATCTGATTTTTTAATGAATTCCTATAGGAAGAAGCCCAAAAGAGCCATTAAAATTTGTCTATTTGTCAAACGTACAGTTATTTTGGAAAACCCATGTATTTCAGTTTTTATAGAACTGTAGTTTATCTAACGTTAATTAATTTTTGTTACATGTGTAAACTTCCCATATAAAATTGCGACATCAGAAATTTTGGTGTAACACCCAGCTTTACTTACCACCGGCCGCCACTGGTAAGAGATCTGAGGATATCCTTAAAGAACTAAAAGTAGAACCAATTATCAACACAGTGCAGAATTACAGATCAGCTTGGAAGTGAAACGGTAATTAATAAGCTCCACGTTGAGCGACAAATGAAACGGTTTGACTGCCCCTTACTGTTGGGTGAGAAATGTAACTGTTTACCTTTGCCAAAGCTATGTTGTTTTAATGGGCGCCAAGACCTCAACGCAATCTTGAAATCTAAATTTGTATTTAACAACGTCTAGCTCTGGCAGAACACATTCAAGACTCTATTCACTCAGATCGTGGTATGATTTGATCATTAACCCAACAAACAATTGTATCAGGAGAAGGAATTGGTCTATATCTAATGCTACCTACTGAAAGCAAAGATTGCATTGTAAAAGGAATGAATTTATTATATAAAACAAGTATAGCAAAATTAATAATAATAATAAGTATAAAATTTAAATTGGAGCGTTGTGATTTGAATATTACCGATAGAAAATTACGTGAAAACGGAGTCTGATAAATTGATTTTACTCTTATTTCCAAGCTATGAAGTTACTGAAATATGAAATATAAAACAAAGAAAAATGAGAGATTGCGTATTTCTGCGTCATTTGCGCTTACCACTGGAAATTGCCAAAGCATTTCCCTCGTACTGGATGATGCTGTGTGCTTCCCACAGTCTCCTGGACGTCGCCATCTTTTTCGTTATTTGATGATATTCTGGTAGATTAGATAATTCTATGGTCCGTACTTCGGACCCAAACACTCGTATAACCACACTGGTTAAGTTTCACCAAGATAGTCGCTAACTCCACTGAACATCGGAGCGACACGCACGCGCACCCATACTCCTCAAGTATTTCACAGATAGTCCTCGTTCGACGGCGCGGCGAACGATATATGCACCTGTCGGCTCCCCCACTCTTCAGCCGGCTTCAGCTTGCGTGGTCCTCTTTGATTGGCTGAGCACGCCGCGCTATCCTCCCCTTATCTGGGTCATTACACTCGGCGGGAGGGTTCCGTTCCAACAATTCGCCTTTCCTGGACGATGCGAGCCCGCTTGCGTAATACTTCTCGACAGGAATCAGCTTGTATTTGAATTCCCAGTGAGTCACGTCTCTCAAATACCCTAACTGACGAAAACTCCGTAAAATTCCGTAATCAGATAATTTTCTATGATATCGTCGTTCGTAATAATTTGCATGATAGCGTTTTCTAAGACATAGAAAACCTATCTGAATGCTACTAATTTTTATAAAATGCTCCGAAAATATCTAAATAATAATTATAATAAATTAATAATAATAATAAATTAACATGAAAAATTCTCTTGGCTGAACAATTTGCCGCGTAAATAAATATAGAATGGCTTCCTACTGACTTATGCCAGTGGCATAAAAACCCCTCGAAAAACACGTTACATATTCGCCTCGGATCATCGGATGATTTACCGTGACGACGGTCCATTATCCGATTATCCCAGACACGTTAATAAACCCCATCCAAAATACATATTACATAAATGAAATCACCCTAAATTACAGATATATACACTCATAATTTTTCTTCACGCACTTTGCGTCAAAGTTTGTTGTCACTATGGATTGCACTTTGCAACCAGTCCAATGTTTCTCATATAAAATAGTGTTCCACGGATATTTCTGCCTCTCAAATTTCTCTATGTTGGAGAAATAGACATAATTAATGTGTGAGCACTATGTTTTTATGATGTTATATCACACGCATTGAAGGTGTCCTGATATATTTATATCACCATAGAACTTCCTAATTTCACTGGAGGTCCCTTCCTTATGGTGACATTTAATTCCACTTATCACTGAGCACACGATCACACTATTGTGGCAGCGCCTCGTGACCATAATACTTAATCTCTCTTTAAAGTAGATTAAATTAATATTGACTTCTGAAAAAAAAAACAGTAAATGCCCATTACATATAACACCAAATATTTCTGTGCCGTAATCGCCCTGTCTTGTTAAGTTCCCGTAGACCATATTCTACTTAATACTAGTTCTCAACACAGAAATAATACCATTGTACAAATTACCTTAAATTACACACTTACAAATCATACATGGCGAGGCCGTAAACAGAAATCACGTGTGCTGATATGTATGAGTTTCATGAAGGACTGTCTCGCATTCTGATGGCCCATCTTTTGCCTCGTGGACGCCTTAAGCAAAAATACCATGTACAAGCGCTCACCCATCTCTTGGAGGCAAATGGGAATTCACCAGCGCTACCAAATTCTGGCCTTGGTGTATCGAGACATTTTAGTGCTCAAGAGCATCCGACAATCCCGTCATATTTCCCTGTACCTTAAAAACTCTCATTTACTTACATACTACCCCCCTGTGCGACTTCTGATACGCCTGCCTTGAAGACCAGCTCCTCCCACGCACCAAATACCACACTTACTCATTTGATAGGCTGGCTCGCCAGCTAAACACACTCACTTTATGACACATATTTTCGTAGACTATGTATATTATACGTCCCGTATAATCTGTTTCCCTTACTATCCTCCAGCACATATGCTGTTTTTCCAATACGTTTGGAAACTATAAATGTTTCTGTGTCACCTGCTTCCAACCTTCCAAGTGGCTCCCTTTAAATGAACGTCATCACGTTGCTCTACTAGCATATTTCTCAGTGTCTGTAACGATGCCCTGTTGCTACTGTCCACACATGCTAACCCTACCTTCCTATGGTGTCACAACTCTACTCGACACTCTATGACCTAAAAATGTCACTTCTGACTGACAGAATGACGACTTAGACAGCTTCAAAGTGAACCCTGCCTGATCTAACTTCTGAAAAACTATATCTAAATGACGTAGATGCTCCTCAAAACTGCGTGAACTAATTACCATATCATCTATGTAAATGGTTACAAACTCTCCTGTGTCATCCCCTAATGCGATGTTTAAAGCCCTAATTAAAGCTGCTGAACTACTCTTTAACCCATAAGGTGTTCTACAAAATTGATAAAGGTTATATTTATGACTAAAAGCTGTAAATGGTCTATCTTCGTACATAAGTGGCACTTGCCAAAAACTGGAACTCAAATCTACACAAGTGAAATACTTCTTCCCCTCAAATGTTTGCATTAATTCCTCTATTGACATAGATTTCAGCTGATCTGAACTAATTCTACTGTTAACCAAACGAGCGTCTAAACAAATACGAACAGTGCCGTCGGTCTTGGGTACCGTGATCAAAGAATTAACATATGGACTGTTAGAGTGCTCAATAATCCCATCTTCAAGCA
This sequence comes from Meconema thalassinum, assembly GCA_946902985.2. Lineage (NCBI taxonomy): Eukaryota > Metazoa > Arthropoda > Insecta > Orthoptera > Tettigoniidae > Meconema > Meconema thalassinum. Next base: position 101,312,403 of record OX336397.1, on the reverse strand, counting down.
TCTGATTAATTTGTGCCTCAACTGCACTCTGATAAGCGAAAGGTACAGGATATCTATGTCCTGTGAATACTGACCTATCAATAACGTTCAATGAATGTGTATAGCAATTGGCCATACCAATGCGATCCTCAAAAACTCTCCTATTACACAATAACACATCATAGAGCCGAACACATTGTTCCACCTCTATATTTCCCAGAAATGCAGCATCACGTAACGAGTCCTCTAGACTTCCGTTCGTAATCACACTGCCCACAAAACATGGAGAACCCCGCTCTACGGCTGGCGATATCTCATTTAAAGTACAAATCACACCTACAATAATACTCCTCTGAATATGGCCATTGAACGCTACTTCTACTTCAGAATCTCCCCATTTAAATTTCAAACTCCCTACATCATAACATAAGTTACCAGACACTCTACTTAGCCACTCTGAACCCAAGATAACACTGAATACTAAATTTGGAATTACAAGGCAAATCTGCTTCTCTACATGATTATTAATTTTAATGTCTACTAAAACTTGCTTAGAAATTACTTTAGACCTCTTCCCAACAGCTGTGATAACAAAAGTGCTTTTAATTGGCATCTCCTCAAAATTTACTCCAGTTCCTTTCATTTTATCATAAAATGCACTACTTATGCAACTCTTCATACAACCACTATCAATTAAACATCTGTGTACGCCTCGGACACGTTAAATTTAACTATGGGGCTCTTATAACCACTTCCTGAATAATACCTTCATCATTTAGTTCATGTAATATTTCGTTTCTTACATTTAGGTCATAGGGTTCCTGTATAATTGTATGGACAGGGCATGCTACAGACTGAGATTCTGACCTTACTTCGCAGCCTGGTTCGCGTTTAAAGAACCGCTACAGCTGGCCGTAGTACTAGTTACTACTGCACTGGTCTGGTTGTTCTGAGTTGTGTTGTCATTGTTTGGCTGTATATTACTACCACTAGGCTGTCCTCTTCCTTGACCCCTATTCTGGTTGTAATTATTGTCATTATAATTTCTCCCTTGATTTCCCCTGAAATCATTGTTTCTCCCTTGATTTCCCCTGTAATTATTGTTCCTCCCTTGATTTCCCCTGAAATCATTGTTCCTCCCTTGATACTGATTACCATAGCCATTTCCTCTGTTCTGATTTAGCTGATTATTATTATTCCCATTTTGAGCATTTTCCCCTTCGCCACCGTTCCCTTGAACTTCTTGATGCCTGGCTTCATTAGGCCTATTATTATTATTACCCTGGTTCCGATTGAAATTGTCCTCATAACCCCCTCTCCCTAGTGCATCAAATGTGCTTAACAAATTTTCTACTTGTGATATTGTCTTTACATTCTGGATACAAGCAGCCTCCTTGATCCTATAGGGAAAGTGCCTAAGTAGCAACCTCACCACATCACTTTCCTCCTTCAAGCCATCCAGATATTTACACACTAATACCTGCCCTAAAAAGTATTCGGTCATGGTGGAGCTTCCTTTAGGGTTATATTTACCACACACTACTCCCTCACGATGCTGCGACTGAATAACCTCATTCCAGAACTTTTCACAGAATTTCATTTTAAAATCATTCATATCAGTAAACTTGTCTCTGTAGACAGCAAACCAATTCCTCGTTTCCCCCACGAACACTTGTTCTAAAATTTCAACTACCTGGCACCACTCAATACTACCATTTTCCAACCTCTCCCCGAATTTATTTTCTATAGTGTTCATGAACTCCATTGGGCACCCCTGTCGATTGCTGAACTTACCCAGTTCTACCTCCCTGTGTGTGCTATTCACAAAAACTGGCCTATTCTGACTATTTTCTTGCCTGATCCTAGCTTTTAATTTTAACTCTAATTCTGCGATTTTCTCCTCAGCCTTCCTCTCAATACTGTTTACTGTTAATTTAATGTTTCCTTCTGATTCTTCTACTTTATCATATAGCTTTGCTTGTTTCTCCTCAATCTTGCTAATGCTCTCTCTATTACTCTCTCTTAAATCATTTACTTCTGCAACTATTTGCGAGTGGACTTTCTCAATTCTACCCCCCAGCTGTTCCTTAACCTCTTTAGTTGCTACCTGAATTTTGTCAATTTCTCCCCCCAATTGCTTTTTGACCTGCTGTGTTTCCAGTTGCACTAGTTCTTTTAAATTTTCAGCCTGTGTACTGATTCTAATTTCTAACTCCTCCTGTACTTTTCCTAATTTCTTGTCTACATCTGCAATGATCTCTTTAACCTTCTCTTCCATTACTCCTCTGATTTCTCCTCTAATCTGCTCCATTTTCACACTAATTTCCTTGTTGTTCTTATCTAATTTTGCATTATTCTGTTCTAATTTTTTATTTAAAGCTTCTGTACTTTCTTTATTTTCCCTACTGTTTTGTTCTAATTTTGCATTATTCTGTTCTAATTTTGCATTTAAAGCTTCTGTACTTTCTTTATCTTCCCTACTGTTTTGTTCTAATTTTGCATTATTCTGTTCTAATTTTGCATTATTCTGTTCTAATTTTGCATTTAAAGCTTCTGTACTTTCTTTATTTTCCCTACTGTTTTGTTCTAATTTTGCATTATTCTGTTCTAATTTTGCATTTAAAGCATCACTACTAACTTTGTTCTGATACATGAACTCGAGAAGTAAAGTTTTTAATTCTGGTTGGCCGCCTACACTCCCCGTTTCAGTATCGGGATTTACCTCCGCTACCCCGGTACTACTCGACATACTGCTCGTATCATCATTCTCCAGTTGATGACCACTACGTAACCTCATCTGTCTTTCTTTCTCATCCCCCATAATGATATACACTGATAAAGACAAATAACCCCCAAAATACAGGCACAGAAATATATACCCTTCTCCTTCCACAATTGTTATTAGGTTTTCAGCCCCAAGTTGTCGGCGACAAATGTAATGGTTTCGCTTAGGCTGGGATGACAAGTGAAACGGTATTTACTTTGCTCCACGTTGAGCGTACAAATGAAACGTTATTAATGCCCCACGTTGGGCGCCAAATGAAACGGTAATTAATAAACTCCACGTTGAGCGACAAATGAAACGGTTTGACTGCCCCTTACTGTTGGGTGAGAAATGTAACTGTTTACCTTTGCCTAAGCTATGTTGTTTTAATGGGCGCCAAGACCTCAACGCAATGTTGAAATCGAAATTTGTATTTAACAACGTCTAGCTCTGGCAGAACACATTCAAGACTCTATTCACTCAGATCGTGGTATGATTTGATCATTAACCCAACAAACAATTGTATCAGGAGAAGGAATTGGTCTATATCTAATGCTACCTACTGAAAGCAAAGATTGCATTGTAAAAGGAATGAATTTATTATATAAAACAAGTATAGCAAAATTAATAATAATAATAAGTATAAAATTTAAATTGGAGCGTTGTGATTTGAATATTACCGATAGAAAATTACGTGAAAACGGAGTCTGATAAATTGATTTTACTCTTATTTCCAAGCTATGAAGTTACTGAAATATGAAATATAAAACAAAGAAAAATGAGAGATTGCGTATTTCTGCGTCATTTGCGCTTACCACTGGAAATTGCCAAAGCATTTCCCTCGTACTGGATGATGTTGTGTGCTTCCCACAGTCTCCTGGACGTCGCCATCTTCTTCGTTATTTGATGATATTCTGGTAGATTAGATAATTCTATGGTCCGTACTTCGGACCCAAACACTCGTATAACCACACTGGTTAAGTTTCACCAAGATAGTCGCTAACTCCACTGAACATCGGAGCGACACGCACGCGCACCCATACTCCTCAAGTATTTCACAGATAGTCCTCGTTCGACGGCGCGGCGAACGATATATGCACCTGTCGGCTCCCCCACTCTTCAGCCGGCTTCAGCTTGCGTGGTCCTCTTTGATTGGCTGAGCACGCCGCGCTATCCTCCCCTTCTCTGGGTCATTACACTCGGCGGGAGGGTTCCGTTCCAACAATTCGCCTTTCCTGGACGATGCGAGCCCGCTTGCGTAATACTTCTCGACAGGAATCAGTTTGTATTTGAATTCCCAGTGAGTCACGTCTCTCAAATACCCTAACTGACGAAAACTCCGTAAAATTCCGTAATCAGATAATTTTCTATGATGTCGTTCGTAATAATTTGCATGATAGCGTTTTCTAAGACATAGAAAACCTATCTGAATGCTACTAATTTTTATAAAATGCTCCGAAAATATCTAAATAATAATTATAATAAATTAATAATAATAATAAATTAACATGAAAAATTCTCTTGGCTGAACAATTTGCCGCGTAAATAAATATAGAATGGCTTCCTACTGACTTATGCCAGTGGCATAAAAAACCCTCGAAAAACACGTTACAGAAGGACCCTGTACTCCGTATGAAGACCGGCCGGATTAATCACCAGACGAGTCCTCAAATACCAACCTAGAGGCAGAAGAGACGTAGGTCGACCTACGAAGAGATGGAACGAGTCAGTCAGGCCACCTGGCCTAACACTTGATAGGAAGAAGACGAAGAGTTGGCATTTTTATTCTACTTGAAAAGTACACCGTTGGAAAGCTTGCTCTTTCCGCTATTTTTCAACATAGTCGCCATTTTCTTAAATACATTTTTGTTGACGAGAGATCCACTTTTCTTTATAACTGCCTCACAGAACTCCGCTGCTAACCCCTTGAGGGATCTGGTAACTTCTTCTTCCACTTCATCGTCCGTCTCGAATCGTCGTGACTGTTGTTTCAGAAGTGAAGTAGTGGCACCACGTTTCATCACCAGTTACAATGGAGACTAAGAATTCCTCGGTGTTTACGGCACATTCATGAAGAAACTCCTGGGCATAGTAAACGCGTTGATGTTTGTGTTCTGCTGTAAACATGTGCAGGACGCAACGCGCACAAATCTTGTGATAGCCCAATTTCTCGGCCAAAATCCTTTCAAAAGAAGTTTCAGAAATCTCAGGAACCCGAAGAGCCATTTCCTTGGTCGTGATTCTCTGATCTTAGAGCAAAATTTGCTCAATGTTTGCGACAGTTTCATCTGAGATCGACGGCCTTCCACTCCGTAGTTCATCATGGATGTCTGTGCGGCCGTTCGAGAACTCTCGACACCATTTGCGGAAAGAAGTTACCAGGTTCCTCAACGGGTTGGTAGTGGACTTCTGAGAGGCAGGTAGGATATTATGTACAAAAGTGGATCTTTCGTCAAAAATGTTGAAAAATAGCGGAAATAACAAGCTTTCCAACGGTGTACTTTTCAAGTAAAATAAGCTTTCCACGGTGAGTGAGTGGTTATCTTGTCGGGCTATCAACCCCAAACTTGCAGCTTCGCTCATGGCCATTGTAAGTGATTTTTAAAAGGCGACAAAATCACGACACGCATGTCATACGTTGTTGGCATGTGAAAGAATCCATTTGAATTCAGTAGGCCGTGTTCATAGTGGCAAAATTAATCTCGGGATTTTCCGTCAACACAAAGTTCTTCCTTCCTCTACTAGAATGCGCTAATCAGGGGTTCCCAACCTGGGGTTCGCGCCCCCCTAGGGGGCGTAAGGCTTTATCAAGGGGGGCGTGAGTGGATTTCCGAATTAAGTTTTTTAACTCGAATATTTCAATATTGTGAAATAAACATTTTTCCAGTCTCTCCAAGTGATTGTCGCACCAAGTCAATCGTTCAAAAGCCCTGGTAATTGCCAACTGTCGGCAAAGCCTCTCCGGAGACGCGTGGTTGGAGGTGAAATAAGGAATTTGCTTTGTTGTAAGGAGCAAAATCATGCCAATTTTATCGTCTCGTTGGTATATCGTTGTGATTTCTTTGAAGCATTGAATAGTTAACTTAAATCTCCAAGGCAAAAACTCCAATATTATGGACTCCTGGAAAAAAATACAGTTATGGAAACACCGGATTCAGTTGAACAACTTCTCATCCTTTCACTGCCTTAATAATGAAATTTTGCCGGAAAATGAACGTGATCGTAATAAACTTAGGTGCAAATTCGGTCACATTTGGATTCCCTGGCACAAGAATTCAACTTCTACTTTCCTGATATCTCGTCGGAAGAATGGTCCTGGATGTTAGCAAGAAATTCGTTTGCCATTGACATTGAAGCACTGCCAACACAGCTCCAAGAAGAAGCCATAGATTTGAAGTGTGAATCAAAGCTAAAATATGATTCTGGGTAAACTGTCTTGTAGTGTATCCTGTAATAGCCAAATTTGCATTGCGTGTTATTGTCCCATTTTCAAAGACATATTTGTGCGAGTCAGGATTTTCAACGCTGAGTGTCATAGAAACGAAGCAGCGCTGTCGGCTTGATGTTGCAAGTGATATTCGCTGTGCTCTGTCAAATATCAAACCAAAAATACCCAATCTTACCAAGAGAAAACAGTGTCAACCCTCCCACTGATATTTGTTGACTAATTTAAGGATTTGATGTAAAAGAGTGTTCTTCGTATTGAGCCAAAATGAAGTTAGTATGTAATAGATTGGCCTATTCCATTATGTAGTGTTATTAGGTTAGGTCTATATCCTCCGCGTCAATCGAAGAGGTTATAGCAGCGATGAGTGGTGGGGAGGGGGGGGCGAAGAGGGGGGCGCGATGAACTTTCGTATCTGAAAAGGGGGGCGTCAGCTGACAAAGGTTGGGAACCACTGCGCTATAGTGTCAAGGAACTTAGATATCTAACCTCCTTGACTTTCATAGCGTTCCAAGGAACGACAAAGTTCGACGTGCAAGCTACCCTCTGGACTTCAAATAACACAGCTTGCACCCGGCACCCGAAGCCATAGGATATTATTATTATTATTATTATTATTATTATTATTATTATTATTATTATGCCAAACTAAAATACCAAACTATTTAAAATCTTTGACCTGAGTTGGGTGCAGAACGTCCCTGAAGGTACACAAAACCTAGCCCAGAAAGTTTTATATTCCCTAAGTCTTTTTTGTTGTTGTCGTGTGTCCTCCTGAGAGGCCGAGTGCAGGTTTTTCTAGTCGACACCTGTGGGTGACCTGCGCGTCGGGATGAGAGATGGAATGGATGAAGGTGAATGAAACTGGGCAAGGATGTGGAAGGAAGACGTCGTGCCCTGTCAGAAGGTACCGTCCCAGGATTTGCCTGGTGTTGAAAATGGGAAACCACGGAAAACCATTTCACGGACGGCCGACGGTGGGGTTCGAACCCACGCGTCTACCGAGTCAGCAGAGAGCTGGGTCCCATGACCTAACGCTGCGCTTTGGCGAGCTTAGTCACTGCTGACGGTGTTCCTTAAGAGAATTTTAATGAAACATCTAAATGTTTAACGTTGTAAATATGTCAATTTGTGTGATATAATGACGTATCCAATTCTGTAAGATATGCAGGTTCTTTCAATGTAAATATTGTACTGTATAGTGGTGCGTAGTCTGAAACAGTTTGAGAACCATTGCTTTACATTATAGGCGGCTAAACATTCACGGAGTCAAATCAGCTGTTCATCCCGAAAGCCATTCGGGTCTCTCCGCTGTTGTTCGCTGACTCGAAGCCCATGATGTTCTCTGTCTGCAACGTCAAGTAAAATAACATGTGTAAAGAGAAGAAGACTGACTGTGAAGATGGGAAAGGAAGATCTTGAGGAAAGTATACGGGCCAGTGAGAGAGGAAGAAGGTTGGATAATAAGGACAAATGTGGAACTACAGGAACTCTTTGGACAGGCAGATACAAGGTGTCCAGGTTAAAGGTATAATAATTAGGGCTCAGATATTTAGGTAAATAAATATATTTTTATGTAAAAACATATTTTAAGCGTTTTTTCTATAAATAATTAAATTCCTGAGTTTCACTTATTAGCACATAAAAAGACATAATATTTACATTTTCTTAAATCAGTATGCTAGATCTTTCAGTTTATTGCATTTTTTGTATTCTTGTTCTGTGTTACTTCAACGGGGAAGAACCTGTGAGCTATCTAATCTTTACGCAGAGCGTATATCAGCTTGCAACTGTGTTATTCTTAACTTTGTCGCCCCGTTCCACTCACTGTGGAAGCCGGGGATTTCCTTGTCCATAGCCATATTGCACCACTTGCTAGACCTCCCACTCCCCAAGCTACCTGGAACCAGTGTCACTCACATGCAGTTCATTTCTGGTACTGTGAAGTGTAAGGCAGTTCTACGATGCCTAAAGTAAAAACAACTAAAAGTTATCGCCTGTTGCAGAATTTAAAGATAATTCTGATCGGGGCGTTCTGTTCTGCCAAATATGTGGGAAAGTAATCAAGGCTGAACAGCGATCTCAAGTTACACAACACCTCAAGGTCAAGAAACATATTGCCGGAGTTTCGCGCCTTCTCAAGAAGTGTTTTGCGATAATCGTCGGTCATTTGTGATGGACAACCTGAAGATGTATCTCGTTGTGTATTGTAATGCTTCAGCAGTCAGCGAGACATAGCATAAATTGCATTCGTGAGTACTGCATATTGATTATATTCAAATTAATAAACTAAGTTATAATAACTTATTTTTAGTTTTTTGTCACATATTTCATGTATTTTTAATACATAAAAAATAAATATTTTCCCCGATTTTTAGCACCTAAAAATCCGTGCCCTAATAATAATACTCAATTTAATAACTTGAGAAGTAGTGGAGATATTCATTGGCGGTTTGTTTCTACGAATAGGGTAACTCAAAGTGTTTCTTTACATACCTAATACATCTCGATATTCGCACCATTAGTGGCACTACACACATCTAATCTGTATTCCACTTCTCTCCAAGTGTTCTGCAGCATTGTAGGCGTAACATTTGCAATACCTGCACGAATGCGATGACGCAGATCTGGTAGATCGCGAACTAGCGTATGGTACACTAGATTCTTGACAAACCCCCTCAGGAAAAAATCAAGTGGCGTAATGTCGGGGCTTCTAGAGGGCCAAGCAATTGATGGACTACCTCTCCCAATCCAGCAATCTCTGAACTCACGATTCAAGAAATTCCATTTGTTACGGAAGTGGGAACATCATCAGTTGGTAACAGTCCATACTCACGCCGAAATCTACATTGTACTAGTGTAACGTATTATAGCTCCGCTAGCGAAAGCACACAGAACACATTCTGCTGTGGAGTCCACATGGCTACTGGCGCGCTTCTCGTGAACAATGCAGTTACACGCATGTGCAAGTGGTACCACCGCAAGCGAACACAGAAAACAGTTTGAGTTACCCTAGTTGTAGAATCAAACCGCCAATAAATATCCCCATTATTTCTCAAGTTATTAAATTTTATATTATTATACCTTTAACCCGGACACCTTGTATTGTGGTGAAAATTAAGCAGGGGAGGATGAGATGGGCAGGACACGTACAGAGAATGCCAGAATCGCGTAGCGTCAAAAAAGGTGTTTACACAAAGACCGGATGGAAGAAGGAGACGAGGAAGACCCTGGAGACGGTAGATAGATGACGTGGAAGACGACCTTAGGAGTCTGGGAATCAGGAACTGGAGAAGGAAGGCGGGAGATAGAGATGATTAAAGGCAGGCGATAAAGGAGGCCAAGGTTCTTCAGGGACTGTAGCGCCGACCAGTAAGTAAGCAAGTAAGTAAGTACCGTAAGTAAAGGGACTTCTGTTAAGCGGCCCATAGACGGTCAATATTATTGCGCAATATTTCGGGTTGTGCAATATAATTGACCGCATGTAGACGATATTGAAAGGTTGTGAAATATATTGCGTGATGTTCAAAAAGTTGAAAATATATTGTGCAAACGGGAAAATATTGTGCCGTCTGTTGGTAGTAATGCGCAATGTCCCGCCAGTTGGTAATCCATAAGAGTGGTCGAGTTCGGGTCGTCATGGGTGACAAGAATGCAAAAAAAAAACAAATATTTTAGAATTTGTTGAAGTGTATCCTGACCTTGGGATGTGAAGTGCAAGGATTACAGTAATCGTGTCAAAGCAGTATGATGTGCTCTTAGAAAAATACCGCGAACAATCCCCAGACTCGGACCAACAACATGTGGTTAAAAAACATATATGTTTGCGTACCAACTTCCGCAAAGAATTGAAACGTATTCGCGATGCTGAGAGAAGTGGTGCCGGTGCGGAGTATGTTGAACCTGTGCTATGGTATTCCGAGGAAATGAAGTTCCTTGCAGGTCAAGAAACACCTACTTCTTCCATCAGCACGATTGACATAACTCAGGAGACGATACATGAAACTCGGGCGGACACTAATTTTGCCGTTGTGTGGAGGTTATACAATATACTGCCATTGAGGTTGTACTGTGCGAGTCCAAGCTCTATGAACTTGCGGGATGAGGAGAAATAGCAGGGAAGGGTCAGGCGAGAAGAGAAGGGCCTGTGAACAGCCCGCAGTGTTACTTGACATGCTCGTCTATTCCAATACTGCTAACATAGGGTCTTCTCTGAAACCAGTGTGGTGTTACGAATGAGTCAGTGAGTCACCGACCAATGTATTTGGTTCTGTACTATGCACGGACCGAGAAACCTCATCACTCGTCAACACCGTTTCTCATAGTCCGCGATGCACATTCCTCTCAGGTTCACGCAGCTTAGACTCGAGCAGTACGTCTGTGCTCGCGTTTGCGCCAAATATTGCACAACCTTCAATATTGCCTTCACACGATTCAAGTTATTGCGCACACAAAATTATTGCACAATATTATTGAACGTCTAGGGGTAACCTTCAAAATATTGCTCAATCTATATTGTACAATAATATTGACTGTCTATGGGCCGCTTACCAGAATAATTTGACACAACGAGAAATAACAGTCAGTTCAGGCATTTAATTCAGAAATAAAAGATAATAAATTGGCAAGGTATGTGCAAACAAAACGAACATATGGGTTTGGGATTTTCTTGAGTTAGATCCTCTAGTAATTCGGGCAAGCGCATTGTAGGGCGCTGCATTATGAGTGGGTCATGACCCGGGTGTAGATGCTGGAAGCACTAGGGGTGTGTTCCTGGAGAAGAATCTCTCCAGAGTAGGCGCTAGGTGGAGCCAGAATCAGCTGAGCAGAGGCTACTGCAAGCAACAGACCTGCCACCAGAAATACCAACATCTGAAACAGAAAATATTATAATACTGTATTATTACTGTGTTATACGGATACGAATCTTGGGTTCTAAGGAAACAGGACACACAACGCCTGGAAGCAGCGGAAATGTGGATGTGGAGAAGGATGCTGGAATAAGCTGGACGGAGAAAAAGACTAACGAATGGCTCCTCAAGGAAGTAGACGAAACAAGATAATTGATCACTACTATAGAAAAGTGGAAAGCAAAATTCGTTGGCCACACTCTACGCCATAATGAGTTCCTGACCACCATACTGGAAGGAAAAGTTCTAGGGAAGAAAGGAAGAGGAAGACCGCGGAAGACTCATCTGTATTCTGTGATGCATGGACTTCAATTTAAACAGTGTGCTGACCTAAAACGTTCAGCAAGTGAGATAAAAACGTGCTTGCAGCGACATGGCCTAGCTTTTAGATGATGATGATGATGTAGGCTATTAACGGAAAATTTCAATTTATGTCAAGACGCATCTTTTGGTTGAATACAGCAAACCAGATTGTTTTGCTGCTAAATGGTGGATGTTGTCATTCATATTTGTGAGTTTTTGAGATTAAGTTCGGTGTATTACCAAGAATTGTTTTGAAACATAGAAATGTCACAGGATTTCTATCTATTGAATAAGTCTTAAGGGGGATGTAACCGAAAATGAATAGCTGGCTTTAAAAGTTTATTGAATTCACAATATAAGACATAGAGCATTGAAACTTTTCACAGTTTTCTAATGTAGTTTAATCTATTACGAGGGTTGTAAAATAGCACAAATACAGTCACCGAAAAAAGTTTCTTACATCCTCTTATTTAGGTACATTTTACAACATAACTATAAATGGTCCTGGCCTGAGCTTTTAACTAGTTTACATATATGTCACTATCTCCAAGTCTATGTAGAATTATACAAATACCATGAATAGTATTTTTTTAATTGTCATTTGAATGTTGGTTTCTATAACCCTCAGTGAATATATCATTGTAAATGCATGCAAATTCTACAAATGGTTAAATAGAAGCTTAATTCTGCATAAATATGTGTATAATCACTCAATAAACAATCCCTGAAAATTTCAGTTATGTAGCATTTAGAGTTTCAGAGAAAAGTGTAATTATGTGGTGGAAAAATTGATATTGAGAAAACAACATTTGAAAGTTGGATGTGTTCTTTTAGTCACGTTTAAGTAACTTTGTCTATAAGCACGCAGCATCAGATATAATATTAATTTAAAAATACTTCCAGTTGAGTAATGAGCTTGAAATTTGTACACAAAGTAGCCTATAAAGAAGGCAATACTTACCAAAAACACTTATTTAAAACTTTTGAGATTTTGACCCCTCATCGGTTACCACCCCCCTTAAAAATGAGAGTGTAGACGAGATTTGAACCCCAACCTCTTGCTGTCTGGGCAGATACTTACGCCAATGATGTTGCGCTTCGCCCACAGATTACCCCCTACTTGTTCAGGATTGCTTCTTTTGGGGCAGTATGTTGCCAACCCACACGTCAGTGTCGATGTATGAGAGACTAGACGTCAGCTAAGCCCGCCAGCGGCTATATGGATAACTAATCAACAGCTCTGCCCTATCTGGTAGCCAATCTGATTTTAGTAGTCCTTGTTTTTCCTTTGTTGGCAATTGGCATTGAGATATTAGGTTCTTAAATTATGTCGTCATCATTCTGGCTCTTGTTCAGACTAGATTCATAAAATAATTTAAAGAACTATGTGCATTCGTGAAATGTGTCATTCCTAATAAGATTTACAGTCCGTTTCATACGCATTATCATTATTTAACAATTTGGTCCTACCGGTCAGATTACTCCTTTATAAAGATGGCCGATAGCCATGTTGGCCCCTAAGACTTCAGCTCAGTCTGTTCCCGGGCGGCGAGAATGCAATTTCTAGTTCACTTTTAGCATTGGAGAAGGACACAGCTTCCTGATTGGCTATTCAGACGAAACACGTCTGCAGCAAAGGATGCGATTAGTCAGCGTAGTTATAGGGTGGAACCTATCAGCGATGTCGTTTCAGGTTTGTAAAAAATATGTAGAACTCCCGCTGTTTTAACTTTGTAATTTCTTGGTAACCGTATACATTGTAATGCGCCTTGAAATAGTTGCATTATCATTGTTCCTAGGCCATAAGTGTGTCCATGTCTTCTTAAATCAAGAAGAATCATTACCAGAATGATTTTCACCTTTTAAGTGCCGAGTTCCCATTTAACGGCATGGTCCCTCAGTGCTGAGTTTCTTCGTTCTTATGTAAAAAATAATAATATAGAAGCCACAATTGTTTATAGCTTAAAATGTGTATAAATGTTTCTTTACATATATAAATGCAAATGGAAAATCCTAGGTTTATGTTGTATATTATTGTGAGATATGAAAATTTAACCTTTTGTGCTTGCGTGTGCATCATCTTTATACAAAGAAAAGGGCCCAAAATAAAAATATTCCACTTTCAAAATCACTCACTGATGCATTAAAATCATCGTCTTCATCATCACTTTCCGCTGTGGTTAATAACTGAAGGGTTCTTTGATCCGAAATAACATTGCGACGAGAATAATAGGGATGTATAGAACTAGCACCGATAGAGCGCACTGCTGTTGTACTGGGTAAGCGCAAGGCGCTCTTCATTTGTCTCCTGTGTTCTCATGCCGCTAATATCCACGAATTTAAGTCGTTTAAATTGCTATTTTCGTGACTATGCCGGGCTATTGCAGTGCTCCTCTTTGAAAAAATCAAGGAAGCCCGATATCGTTTAACCAATTTTAACAAAATAAAGAAATGAGGAAGAAATGGTTACATGCTATTAGAAGGAACATTTCGGTGAAGAAAATCTGACCGAAAATATTAAAGTGTGTTCCCATCATTTTCAACTCGATGCCTTTACGAAAACTGTGTTGGGCAAGTGTGATTTACAAAGGGAAATAATTCCTACCTATAAACTGATTAGACATTTCGATAACAACCACTGAATTTATGCGTTTGTATTGGAAGGTAAGAGAGCAAGATTAAAACCGGGCGCTGTTCCATCGCTTTTTCCGTGGACCACGAACACAACAAAAATAAGGAAGAGGCCATACACAAGAAATTTTCCGGATTACCACGATAAGCATACAATATCGGAATCTGCATAAATTATCTCCATTGAAGTACGGTACGGGAAGAAATGGTCACTATACAGGAAGAAGTAAAAATGAAAATCCACAGCCTGCTTCCAGTCTCCGACCGGGTCAGGAATGGAATGAATGAAGCCCCCAATCTAGCGGCGAGGATATGAACTGTGCCGGCTGCCGAGGCCTGACGCACTCCTCTGGGGCAATGATTAAATGAATGACAGATGAAATGAAATGATAGTGGAGAGTGTTTCTGGAATGAAATTGTGACAGGGAAAACCGGAGTACCCGGAGAAAAACCTGTCTGCCTCCGCTCTGTCCAGCACAGATCTCACATGGAGTGACCGGGATTTGAACCACGGGCCCAGCGGTGAGAGGCCGGCGTGCTGCCGCCTGAGCCACGGAGGCTCAGGAACAACTGAATGTAACATTATTTTGTAACTCCCATTTTCAAAGGCATCAATACTCGGACAAATACTTCAAGAATACATTTCACAACATTAACAGTCACAAACGTATTATGGTTGGTTTCTTGAAATCAGAATTAATCGTCAACTTCCATCTGCCCGACGGAGAATGTGGTACCGGTAGTGACTGACTTCTACATTCTTGAGTCATAAGTTAGTCAGATGAATGGAAACAGTTCGTGGACCTAAAGCAGGGATTCTCAAACTTTTCAAATATTGTACCCCTAAGTCGTTACCAAGGGGTACGGGAACGATTCGTATTGAGAAATTGACAAATTTACATAAGAACCAAACGTTGCGATGAATTTTGGGGTATACAATACCGGTATTAACTTTCTTTGATAATGTTTACACCTTAAAATATGACAGTTTCATGTGAGCTATCAACCAAAAAAAAAGACATGAATCTTAGTCTATAAGCAAGGGGAGCAAGTGCATATTTAAAGCTCTATTAATGATTTAAGTCTTATGGGGATATATTTATCAATATAGGCTTACAATACTCAAGAATTCCTACTCCTATTCATTATGTGAATAATAAAGCATGTTAGAATTTTGTTATTACCGTAGTAGCCTATTAATTCTTCCTTCCTCCCGCTAGTTTTAGCACCTCTAGTCCGTAGCTCATTTTGCAGCTGTTTAACGCTTAAACGATGAAAATCGTCCATAATATATTAGAGGATATACCTATACAATTAATTAATATAGCCTTGGAGTAATATTAGAGAAGATATAATTTACTTTAGCTTAGAAAACTCGGTTACAATCTATACTTTGCTATACTTTCCTCGCAGCTGACTGGGGGAAACAATGGACGATCGCCTTGCGCTTACCCAGTACTACACGGGCGCTATCTGGCGCGAACTTTCTCAGGCTACATCCCTATTAGCTTTTTGTTGTTCCGCCATGTTTGTTTATATCACGGATGAACGACAGCTGTAGAGAACAGACGTCTACAAAAAGCTCTGGTAGTCACTTCCCGAAGCTATAAGCAGTGCTAAATTAGTTCCACATAATGCCCAGCAGACGGCAGAACATTCCACACATCGATTTGGTTCTTCAGAGTGAACCGGGAAACTGAAGAAAATACACACATCAAAAAAAGTTTTGCATCACCTCGGTTCCCAGATCTCCGGCATATAGACGTTGACTGTGTATATTGTATCAAAGATACAGTCCCTTTGACTGTTCATAGATGTCACTAAAACTGCTCAAAGATGTAAACAACCATGCATGAGCAGGGCCTATTAGACGGAGGGGGTACGACAGCCGATCAGTTCCAGTCATTCCACCAGGACGAAGGTACGCTGCTCATGTTGTCTGTAGTTCTACCATGCCTAGAAGGTCAATACCGCAGTTCGATCGCGTCCGCATTGTTACTTTGTGTCAAGAAGGGCTCTCAACAAGGGAAGTTTCCAGGCGTCTCAGAGTGAACCAACGCGATGTTGTTCGGACATGGAGGAGATACAGAGATACAGGAACTGTCGATGACAGGCCTCGCTCAGGCCGCCCAAGGGCTACTACTGTAGTGGATGACCGCTACTTACGGATTGCCGCTCGGAGGAACCCTGACAGCAATGCCACCATGTTGAATAATGCGTTTCGTTCAGCCACAGGACGTCGTGTTTCAACTCAAACTGTGCGCAATAGGCTGCATGATGCGCAACTTCACTCCCGACGTCCATGGCGAGGTCCAGCTTTGCAACCCCGACACCATGCAGCGCGGTACAGATGGGCCCAACAACATGCTGAATGGACCCCACAGAATTGGCATCACGTTCTCTTCACCGATGAGTGTCGCATATGCCTTCAACCAGACAATCGTCGGAGACGTGTTTGGAGGCACCCTGGTCAGGCTGAACGTCTTAGACACACTGTCCAGCGAGTGCAGCAAGGTGGTGGTTCCCTGATGTTTTGGGGTGGCATTATGTGGGGCCGACGTACGCCACTGGTGGTCATGGAAGGCTCCGAAACGGCTTTACGATACCTGAATGACATCCTCCGACCCATAGTGCACCCATATCGGCAGAATATTGGAGAGGCATTTGTCTTCATGGACGACAATTCTCGACCTCATCGTGCACATCTTGTGAATGCGTTCCTTCAAGATAACGACATCGCTCGACTACAGTGGCCAGCATGTTCGCCAGACATGAACCCTATCGAACATGCCTGGGATATGTTGAAAAGGGCTGTTTATGGACGTCTTGACCCACCAACCACTCTGAGAGATTTACGCCGAATTGTCGTTGAGGAGTGGGACAATTTGGACCAACAGTGTCTTGATGAACTTGTGGATAGTATGCCACGACGAATACAGGCATGCATCAATGCAAGAGGACGTGCTACTGGGTATTAGAGGTAGTGGTGTGTACTGCAATCTGGACCACAAATGCTGAAAGTCTAGCTGTATGATGGTACAACATGCAATGTGTGGGTCTCATGAGCAATAAAACGAGCTGAAATGTTGTTTGTGTTGATCTCTATTCCCTTTGTATTTAAAGGGTCCGGAACTCTTGGAACCGAGGTGATGCAAAACTTTTTTTGATGTGTGTATAAGTTCTCGTGCACCGTCTATAGACGGGTGGACCGGCCGCATCAGCCCGTCTATACACGGGCGTAGTACTCATCGGGTTAAATCAAGAAGAATCATTACCAGAATGTTTTACATCGATTAACACCCCCTTGTAGCCTACCATGTGGGTGATTCTACATATAGGGAACACTTTATGGTCCTATGGCTGTATTTATTATTCTAACAACCCAGTTATATGAAAAATGTATCATTGTATACATGAATATCTTACAAATAGACTCGATTTTAATAAAAATTTGAGAATTGAACAATACAGCAACAAACATACGCTATTTGTCATTAGCATGGGTGCCCTATCATCACTTTCCAAGTGTTTGCTGTTGCATTTATTGAATTATGAGATTTCTTTTCGTTATGAATACATAAATTTGACTAGCATATAAACCTTAGTCGCCTCCGTAGCGTAGCGGTCAGCATGGTTAGTTGCCGCCCCGGAGGTCCTGGGTTCGATTCCCGGTTCTGCTACGAAATTTGAAAAGTGGTATGAGGACTGGAACGGGGTCTACTCAGCCTCGGGTGGTCCAAATGAGTAGAGGGGGTTCGATTCCCACCTCATCCATCCTCGAAGTGGTTTTCCGTGGTTTCCCACTTCGTCTTCGGGCAAATGCCGGGATGGTACTGCCCCCGTAAATTGAATTATACTGAGACCACGGTGGCTGTATTGGCATATGTGAATAAAGTTATGGCCGTCATAGTTGTGACGTGTATATTCATGACGTAGGCACGGATGACGCAGACTTCATGCAAGTAGGCTGGATGAGCCGAGATTCTTGGTGACGTCATGATTTTGTTCGAGAAGGATCTGAGATTTACGACGCAGTCGCAGGGAAGCAAGGAATTGTGCTGAGGAAGAAATTACGCTATTGGAGGAGAGGCTCGAACCAATGAATGATAGCTTGGAGGGAGACGGAGATTACTGAAACTACCATATTTAATTACTTTTGGCATGCAGAATTGTGGAAATCTATTTTCAGTTATGGCATTGATTTGGAATTATGAAGAAATTAATTATGAGTTTTTGAAATTTGAAAATCCGTCAAGTATAGCCAAAGTTAGAACTTCTAGCAATGACGGAGGAACAAGCTATGGTAGGGATGGATACGCCCCTTAAGAAGTTGATAAAAGGCCTTGCACAGCAGAGAGGAAGTTCTCATGTCTCAGTTCTCAGGGCTCATGGCTCATTTTCTCATTCTCATATTGTCAGACTTCGAGTTCTTAATAGAACAAGTATATATTATTCAGTCAAGCAAGTCGTCATTAGCAAGTGTGGTAGAGCCCACAGCATCGAACAAGCACTGAGCGTGCAGCAGTGCAATTTTACGGTTACTAAAACTAGGCGAAGTTGGAGCACACACATAAACGAGTCTACAAGATTATCTATCAAGAGTTAGCTACTGCATTTATGCTAATTCAATTGTGCATTACAATATTGAGGCGTGTACGAAAGTTGAACATTTTCACTATTATACTTTGGAAGATATTCGCATTTTAATACTGCAGACAAAAGTGATTTTCTCGACACCTGAGAAGCACTTTTATAATACCACATTCTACGCTACGGCTGACACATGTATTGCAACCGTGATACTGAAGATTACATTTGGTGATACAACGCTACATTCTACAATGAAACTATATAATCTGGCAGTACTTTCGACTATTATTATAACGGAAGTGGAGATGGAAGACTAAAACTTTAATGCAATTGGGACATATATCAATGGAGTGAAATAGCAGCATGAAGCTTCGTTAATCGTCATTCTACAAAAGCGAGCATGTAGTGAACATCCAACTACACTCATGCATCGTAATCCATCGCTGAATTACATCAAATGGCAGTGGAAATATCTTCATACTCCACAATTATGAACATTTCTGCGGAAATAATTGCAATAAACTTCATGGCGAATTTCTACCAGAACTTCAGGGAACTTTCAAGAGAGGCCAGGGTGGACCCGGCTCACACAGAAGAGTTTTGCCAGAAGGATGTCTATCGTCTACACGGAGCAGTGCGATTTCCGGAGGAAACTGTTCTATTCTCCGAGGGCGCAGGTTCCAGGTTCGAGGTCGGAGAACATCTTTACGGTGGTGAAATGGAACCAACAGCAGTCTTCTTTGGAAATTTTCCTCTAGAACTTCAATCAACAGATAAGGTAGTCGTGAACGTTTCTTGATTTATTTGAGCCATTTAGCGATATCTGAGCAACCATTTTTCCCATATTTTCTGTCCCATATATTTTGCCCCATATTCTTGCTTGATATTTCTGTACTCAGTACACTTTGCTGATTTATGCCTTTTTCTACGATTTATTGAGACATTATTATGTCATTGGCATATTTAAATAATTTTGGATCAGTTGAGACTGATATTATATATTCTTTCAGTAATTTGCATATTTTTGTAGTCACGATTTGACTGTAAAGTTAATGATTTCCTAAGGCAAATTTGAATTCAGACAGCGTGTCATTTTATTAAAGTAATTATATTCAGTAAATTACTTTGACCAATTTTCTGTCATCCTCAAGAAAGAAGAATGATTAAAAGATTTTAGAGCGTTAAAATCTACTACTTTATCGACGATCTTGGAAATACTAGTCGTTTTATGAACATGATTGCAACATAGACATTTATCGTCAATTCTGAAATACCATTGCATTATAGACAATTTTATGAAATATGAACTTTGAGTACGATTTATTGAGTACACTATAGTAATGAACATTTGATAGGAGTTTTTCTCAATTCTGGATTGAACAATAATGTTTGCAGTCCACAGTCTAATTGTATTCTATTCGACTATTTATGCAGTTTAGATGAACTTTAATTGAAGATAGTATTTTTATACTGCGATACTTTGATGATATTAATCTCAATTTTGATAGACCAGGGAGGCGTGTCTAATCGTATTTGCTATTAAATTTATTTGTGACTGGCAAATTTTTACTTCATATCGATTCATGAATGAAACCCACGAAGGTTAAATATAATAACAGTTTTCGATACAATTGATGAATATAAGAATTTTTAAAGAGGAACTATGGATGTATAATCGTTAGTTCAGTGGACGTGTAAAAGTCGCTGATGAATAATGCCCTTTAATAAGTGAAGGAGGTTCCCACAGTAATATTGATGATGTTGATGAATTTATAAGTGGAGGTTTTTTGTGTGTATTGTGGAAGATTTTGATGCCATATATAATGAGATATATGATGAATTATGGGCCAATTTTGGTGCAATTTTGTGCGTTTTGAGCGAGGTATTTTTCCGCTGAGTGTATTGTTCAGGTCCATTGAAAATTATTCATGTGAAGTTACTGTTAAAATTAACAAGAGTGTTTAAATAATTTGAGATAACGATTTTGAATGGAGGTTACCGTCACAAATAATAATAATTATTAAATCTTATTAAACCTGAATCTAAAATTTAAATATAACTAACCTTCATTGGTCGATTATATCACCACGATTTAAGTAATTATCAACCGGATAAACGTGTGGTTTAATGTATTTCTAATATAAATAATATAAATAATGTAAATAACTATATAAATATCTTTAATAATAATTTGAAACGAACGGGATTAATAGAGGCGTGTATAAATTTTTCAATTGTCGTTTGACAATGTTATAAACAATTTAAAATGTTATAAATAATTAATGAACATTTTGTTATAAACATTAAGCGTTTTCGTTATTATACTCTAAATAACGCTAGTTCAACAATTGGAATATACAATTAAACAAGATTTGGGATTATTAGAGTAATCCATTGACATTTGAACGGAGCATTTAAAAGATTTGCGTGATAATATTTGAGTTGAGATGTGAACATTTAAAGTGTTTTGAAAAGGAGCTAGGCTCTGAGGTAACTAGCATATGCTAACATTGGCTGGACAGGTGCGTCCATTTGACGAAGCAAGCATGCGACACGGTGTAGGGTGTATTGCAGGTGGCCAGATAACTGAATGATAGAGGCCAAGGTCAGCTACATAGCAGCCTTGCGGTTATAAATAAAATGTGAAGTTCATGAACAAGGAAACAAATGCTATATGTCTCGTCCCAGCTCCCTTATTCATTCCAAAATGCATTATTGTTTTTATTACGTTCTTTTGAGCTAGAGAAAGCTGAATTTTTGTATGTGAAGTCTACAAGTCCTACAGGAGGACATGGTTGCATTGACAATGGCTTCTGATTGCCACGTATATTTTGTTGTTAAATTTTGTTAAATTATTTTTTTTTCTTTATGTGAAATAAATTATTGTGCAGTTTAAATTTTCTTGTTTCGACTTGGTTCATTTTAAATATCGTGGTGGAGGTTATTGTGAGGGCATACTATTAAGTGATCCAGTTGAAAACCCAGACCCGAGATTAAATTGAATAGGTAAGTAAAAGGTAAGTATGAACCCCCGTATATTTTGGTGTGTTCCACAATAATTTCATGTTAACTACTGTGCTCTAATCTCGGTAGTATCTGTCAGTGCCATTTTCATTGATGTAGCTGTGCCGGTGCGATTGATTATTGGCAATCCGATTGAGGGGGCGGATATCTGACAGCCTACTATCCGGATTATCGGGGACAGTACCTTCTTCAAGGCCACGGCCGCCTCCTTCCCTCTTCATTGCCTATCCATCCTGACCATCCATTGCCTTCCCTCATGAGGCCCCTGTTCGCTTTGCAGGTGAGGCCGCCTGGGCGAGGTGCCAATCACACCTCAACAGTTGTATCCTATCCGATTAGATGTTCCCAGCTCTAGGACACTGCCCGTAGAGGCGGTAGTAGTGAGTTCCCTCGTTGAGTCCGTGGGTTCTCCCAACCTGGAGGGTAAACGACTAAGAAAAGAAAAAGAAAGAATATAAACCTTAACTTGATTAAACGACATCGCTGATAGATTCCACGCTATATCTACGCTGACTTATCACTAGGGCCCGGATGTTGATGCCATAAAAAAGTTTTAAAAATACATTTAAAATGTTCAAAAATGACCGTAATATATGACCTAAAAATTCAAAAAAAAAATGCACTATAAAATGGATAAACTTTCCAATATTTCAAAAACGACATCTTAAGCTCAAACTGAAAAGTCAATCAAAATTGATTTCTAGCACTTAACAAAAGGTTTATATTTACATTAGTCTGAGTTGCACTGCACTACGAATGTCATTCTGATGTTGTCAAATGTAGCCACTAGCTTCATCTTAACTCTGAGGTACGTAACTGCATCATATAAGACTGTGACATGACTAAATTAGAAAAAACAAGTAGTTCCGTGAAGAACTATACAGCCTATTTTCATATATCCTACTTATGTTAATTGCCACTATCAACATACACAATTTCAGTTTGATTGCTGAAATAGATTCGTAGATATTGAGAACCGACTAAATATTTCGGATGGTCGCCATGTTGGATTTTATATATGTAGGTCCTAGAGTTATGTACTGTTACATGCAGATTATTGTGAACGTATAGCATTCAAACTTCAATCGCATAATTAGGACACAAGAAAAAACAAGGAGATGTAAAAATTTTTCACAGTTGCCATCTTGAGGTTATGGAAACAATTGAAATAAATTAGATGCCAGTGGATTAACATTCGGATAAAGATTTACTGTACCAAGTTTCACTGCACGCGGATGGTTAAATTGCGAGAAACGTCCATGTGAATATTTATAATTCGCGTCACCGCCATGTTGGATTTGTGATCACCAGGTTATTTAAAGTCCTATATGTGAACTTAAGTTCATAGCCCCTATGAACATTAAAAAATTTAGTTTGATTGCTAAAATAGATTCGTAGATATTCAGTATCGTCTAAATATTTCGGATGGTCGCCATGTTGGATTGTTAAATGTATAGGCCATAGAGTCATGTACCATTAAAGGAAAATTATTGCGTAGGTTCATTATTCAAACTTTCACCTCGATCGCACGACTACATCACAAGAAATAAAAACTTAATTTTAAAATTCGCACTGCCGCCATCTTGAGGTTATGCAAACAATTGAACTAAATTAGATACCAGTGGATTACAATGTGTATAAATATTTCCTGTACCAGGTTTCAGTGCGCTTGGAACATTAAATCGCGAGAAAGGTCTATTTAAAATGTTCAAATTCGCTTGGCCGCCATGTTCGTTTTGTAGTTAACCGGTTTTTGAAAATCTTATAGATGGAATTCCAGTAGTGCCCTTTATCTCCGTACAAAATTTTAGGGAGATACCGCTAATAGTTTCAGAGATATAGAATGCCGGTGAAATATTTCGCACATCCGCCATCTTGTGATTATGTAAACAATTCAACGAAGTTAGATGTCGGTGCATTACAATGTATATAAGCATATACTGTACCAAGTTTCATTGCGTTTGGTTGGTCAAATCGCGAGAAACGTCTATTTAAAAATCGCAAATTCGCTTGGCCGCCATGTTGGTTTTGTAGTTACCAGGTTTTCAAAAGTCACATAGGTGAACTTCTACTAGTCCCCTTTATCACCGTAAAATATTCCAGGGTTATATCGGGAATAGTTTCGGAGATATTGAATGCTGGTGAAATATTTCGCACAGCCGCCATGTTGGATTGGTGAGTCGTAACAAAATTTGAAGGGCACGGTCGAGGTCGCCGGGAATAGTACTATGAACTTTCCGAGTTTCATTGATATCGCTCCTGCCGTTTAGATTTTATTAGGGGGGGACACACACACGAATCACACACACACACACGCGCGCGCACACACACACGGACAAAAGGTGATCTCATAAGCCTATTTTTAGCCTATTTTCAATTTTGAAAAAATAGGCTTATGAGATCACCTTTTGTCCGTGTGTGTGTGCGTGTGTGTGTGTGTGTGTGTGTGATTCGTGGGTGTGTGTCCCCCTAATAAAATCTAAACGGCAGGAGCGATTTCAATGAAACTCGGAAAGTTCATAGCACTATTCCCGGCGACCTCGACCGTGCCCTTCAAATTTTGTTACGACTCACCAATCCAACATGGCGGCTGTGCGAAATATTTCACCAGCATTCAATATCTCCGAAACTATTACCGATATTACCCTGACATTTTCTATGGTGATAGAGGTAACTACTATAAGTTCACTTATCTGACTTTTGAAAACCTGGTAACTACAAAACCAACATGGCGGCCAAGCGAATTTGCGACTTTTAAATAGTCGTTTCTCGCGATTTGACCAACCAAACGCAATGAAACTTGGTACAGTATATGTTTATATACATTGTAATGCACCGACATCTAACTTCGTTCAATTGTTTACATAATCACAAGATGGCGGATGTGCGAAATATTTCACCGGCATTCTATATCTCTGAAACTATTAGCGGTATCTCCCTAAAATTTTGTACGGAGATAAAGGGCACTACTGGAAGTCCATCTATAAGATTTTCAAAAACCGGTTTACTACAAAACGAACATGGCGGCCAAGCGAATTTGAACATTTTAAATAGACCTTTCTCGCGATTTAATGTTCCAAGCGCACTGAAACCTGGTACAGGAAATATTTATACACATTGTAATCCACTGGTATCTAATTTAGTTCAATTGTTTACATAACCTCAAGATGGCGGCAGTGCGAATTTTAAAATTAAGTTTTTATTTCTTGTGATGTATTCATGCGATCGAAGTGAAAGTTTGTATAATGAACCTACGCAATACTTTTCCTTTAATGGTATATGACTCTATGGCCTATACATTTAACAATCCAACATGGCGACCATCCGAAATATTTAGACGATACTGAATATCTACGAATCTATTTTAGCAATCAAACTGCATTTTTAATGTTCATAGGGGCTATGAACTTAAGTTCACCTATAGGACTTTAAATAACCTGGTGAACACAAATCCAACATGGCGGTGACGCGAATTATAAATATTCACATGGACGTTTCTCGTAATTTAACCATCCGCGTTCAGTGAAACTTGGTACAGTAAATCTTTATCCGAATGGTAATCCACTGGCATCTAATTTATTTCAATTGTTTCCATAACCTCAAGATGGCAGCTGTGAAAATTTTTTAAATCTCCTTGTTTTTTCTTGTGTCCTAATTATGCGATTGAAGTTTGAATACTACACGTTCACAATAATCTGCATGTAACAGTACATAACTCTAGGACCTACATATATAAAATCCAACATGGCGACCATCCGAAATATTTAGTCGGTTCTCAATATCTACGAATCTATTACAGCAATCAAACTGAAATTGTGTATGTTGATAGTGGCAATTAACATAAGTAGGATATATGAAAATAGGCTGTATAGTTCTTCACGGAACTACTTGTTTCAAAATTGAAAATAGGCTAAAAATACCTTAAAAGGCCGATTTCTGTAAAATATGACCAAAATAATCTACCAAACTTTAAAAAATGCTCTTAAAATAGAAAAATAGCACAAAAAAGGCAAACAGATGCAAAATAAACATGATATATTTGAAGACGGGGTGACCTGACCGGAGTTTCTATGTACTTCAGCTTTGTTTTAGACAGCTCAGTAAAAAGATGACATGCCATCAACATCCGAGCCCTACTAATCACATCTTTGCAGGAGTCGTGTTCCGTCAGAATAGCCAATCAGGAAGCCGTATCGCTCTCCAATGCTTAAAGTGAACTAGAAATTGCAATCTCGCTTCCGGTCGGGCATTACTATAATTAGACTAGCAGCATCATCTGGACTGCGATTCCAGCGCCAACTATGAGCAGTGCTTGTAAACACTAGCATTAGTTGCCTTCCCCGAACCTTCCTTAATTATTACACCTTATATGCCTAAGATAGCGGGTTCGAACCCGGCCGAAGCCGTCGGATTTTTTTAAGAGTGTTAAAAAACCGTCAGTATGCCTTCCTTCGGAAGGGAAGTAAAGCCGGCGGTCCCATGTCATAGATTTATGGCTTGTTAAAGAACCTTCCACTAATTGCAACTGTGTGAAGCTAAATTGGATAGGTTAAGAATGTAAACAACGCTCTTAGGTTTCTACGCTCGTTGCCAAGAGCCGACTGCGGTGGCGTCTAGTAGCTGTTCTGAACTTGGCCTAGTAGTCGTTGACGGTGGCGCTTGGTGGCAAAAGTAGGAACTATTTGAAAAATTCTAAGTTGCAGTACTTAAATTTAAAAAAACAGATAACACACACTAATAGTCATCACAATTAACACAGGTTATCCGACAGATTCTACACACACCCAAAGTACACGGGGCTACATGACCAACCAATTATTACACCCAATTTAGTGCTCGCCAGGGCGATCAACTTGTCACCATCCCCAGTTGTATCTGCTCCTACTCCCAGACACCGCCCTTGCGACGGTAGAGGAATGATCCCTCAATAAGTCCGTGGGTGAAGCTGGTGTATTCTTTGGAATACACGGTAAGACAGAGTAAGCTTTTGCTTCTCTTTGCTTTAGTTCATCCCTTCCTTTTTTCGCAAACACCAACAGTGATCTCCTGATTTCTCTTTGTTGGTATATGTTTCTTACACTACCTGTAAGTCTGTTCTAGATATATATCTTCCATGACCCACCTAGCGTCATCTAGCAGTTCTGAAGTTCCTCAATTCTTCCCTGTACAAGAAGACTTCCTTACCAATCTAGACACCAGATCTCGTCGCTATCGCCAGCTATCATCTCCGTGATCAAGAGAACTTCGTCTACTTTTTCACCCACCAGGCTGCGCTAGTGACGCCTACTATCAACTCTTTGAAGACCATTTCATCAAGAGAAAATGTACTTCTGTTATGTTGGCTATTCTTATATGTATTCCTTTTGTCTCCTACCACCACTCTTTTCCCTTCCCTGGTCTCTCCCCGCTCCGTTGAGCGGGTCTCACTTGTGCGTCTGAAGTCAAACCAGTCAGTTGGAGCTTAACTAAAGCTCGCCTTCTCTACTCAAGAAGCAAACTTTTAAATTCGACGCCATGTTCGAGTTTTAGAATCAACCGTCAACAGCAACATCGCCTTCTTCATGAAGCAAAGATAAGTACCGACTTCATGTTTTAACCACATTCTCATCGCTTTTAAAAGGCGCAATGCTTTTATTTGGATTTTATAGACAGTGAAAATTGCTATATGTGACAAAATAACTGCTTTCTAGAGATCTTCTTGATCAAACTCGAACTATCAAGTCTAACTTTCAAAATGAAAGATTTTCTGAGATGCTATCTCACATCGAGGGATATTTCTAAAATATCCACTGTCTATATAATCTAGTTTTCCGCCGAGGGATTCTCTACCCAATTTAAACAACTCATCATCGCTCTGGAACCTTCCAGAACCTACACTCTATCTACCAGTTAATCCTTCTAGTACTTTCCACTCACATATGGGAATACTATTTCAAACTAAGGAATCTGCCTTATGAACTGCTAATCATTATCTAATTTTTCTTCCTCCTTTGGGATTTTTCTGGTGCATTCAACTATAACCTACAAGTTTTTCAAGCAATAGACTCTCGCAAATCTAGTGTAACTAGTTATTTTCCACCTTTGCAATAACTTTCTTTGCCATCAACTTTTTGTGCCACTACAGTGAACTTTTCAACTATATCAACAGACTATAGTGAAAACAGTGCCTGTTCAACTTTTCATCCGCGTCACGCTCGGCCGACTACAATAAATACGGCCATGAACATTCTTCCACAATCCCATTTGATCTTTCCCAAACCCTTTACTAACAAACTAGAATAATAAAATTGTTACTTTAGGTCTTTTTTCAATGAGGTGTCACCCTCAATAAGTGCCTTCCCTTACTTGTTCCACGTATAACGAATTAATGTCTGTAAAACTTCGTGTCCAGTACACGCCTTAAAGTATATAGTTTCTCCCTTCTAATGAGGGAATCCGATTCTTTTTACTCAAAAGTGAGTTATCTCTAGGTTTCACGAAAGGGAAATTTGCCCTATTTTTCTCGTGATCCCTACCCACATAGGAGTTCTAGAAACTTCCTTTCAATTTTTCTCTTCAGGTTTCACCATAAGTATAATCTACAAAAGTATTTCTGTATTAATACAAGAAGTTATAGAAACTTCTATTTCATTTCTTCCTGTTTTTTTGTTGATGTTACTTTCGAAGTTGTTATTTGTTCATATTTCTAAGATACCTATCTAGAAATTCTTCAAGTACACATCTTGTACTTGATTTATTGTTTAACTTTAATTACGTCAATTATCTTTGAATTTCCCATTTGTTAATCTTAACAACATTTCAAAATCTTACGAAGATTTTAAAGCATATAAAAGGTTTGAAACCAAAAGAATTGTCAATTGCCTGGCGCAAGCTTTAGATCTTTTCGGAGGTCTGCGACCCCAATTGTTTATAAAAATAAAAATTATATATTTGTTACATAAACTACTTCCTTTTACATTGTTAAATAAATTAAGATTTGTTCTTTGCTTTATCATTTCTCTAACATAACGGTTAGGCAAGATCCTGTCTTCCTTGACTCTTCCTAGGTTTATGCGCTCTTTAATAAAAATAAATCCATTGATAGGGTTTTCACCACTTGTTGCGTTTGAGCAAGAACTCTTAGTTATTAACTTAGTTAAGTCTCTCTTAGCTTTAATAGCTAATTCTAACTGGCCAGTAAGGCAAGCATAGCTCGCTACGCCAGCTTCCTGCTTGTGGAGATTCTCTCTACCACTTATGGTTGGTTTTTCAAAATTTAAGTGTTTCTCATTGTCTAAACTTTTAGTCGGCGCCTTGCTGGGTAAAAGCTTAGTCATTTCTAAATGCAACTATTGGTACACTTACCAAAATTATTCCCAAGGGTATAATTGCTTTATCCCTATCCTTCTTGGAAGCATTCGGTCCTCTTTAGAAATTCTACAATTTCAAGACCTAAAATATCAAGGCTTATTCAAATTATTTGTATTCTTCAAAATACTTGTTTAGAAACAAACTCCTTTGAACAGATACACAATAAATCTGTTACTCGTTGTCTTGCCTGACCACCACCCTTCCCCATAGTAGGTATATTTATGCTCGAGAGGGAATACGCTACAGCAGCTTTCTTACGAATAGCCCAAGTTCCAGCTGCGTTTCCTGTTAGCTTCGCCCAGGTCCCTACCCACTTTAGGTGTCGGAAAGCGGATTTGCAGTGGCAGCTGCCTTTGAGTATACTTATAGTTAAAATTATAACTTCTGTTGGACTCTCGTCCTATTTCTCCATCCTTTTTCTCCAGTCCGAAACCCACTTCTTTTTCTTCATCATCTTCCCTTGGGGGTTAGGTTATTCCCAAGCTATTAATCTACCCAGAAGCCAAGCTGGGAGGTTTAAAATTAATATTGTTATTCGAGAACCGGCACCCCGGAAAAGTCCATTTGACGACCATACATGGAACGATCGAGAAAGTAGATCGCTTCAGTTATCTCAGTGAATGGGTCCATCCCAATGGTAGAGACGGCACCTCCATCTTAGAAAGACGTAACAGACTCAATACAGCCTACCAAACTGTCCTGCAACCATTGCAACAAGAAGTGCATTTCAAAGATTTCCCAGATCTGTCATTACAAAACTGTTGTCAGGTCAGAGTTTTTGTATGCCGCAGAGACTCTCCTGATGAACAGGAGAGGTACCATGGATGATATGGAGAATATGATGATGATAATTGTTGTTTTAAGGGGCCTAAGGTCTAGGTTATCGGCCACTAATGGTTTGGGTGATAGTGAAAGATGAGATGAAAATGTAATGGAAACTATAACTAATACTAACTACTGTCTTACAAACTAGAAGAAGAAATGGTAAACAGATCAAGCATAAGGCAAACAATGGGCAGGAGGAAAATAAATGCCCTCGACCCTCGAAGAATGAGGATTGAGGGACTTGGAAGGAAGGAAAACTAGAGAGGCAGATAGGAAAGGGAAAGAGGAGAGGTTCCGCCCCAGAGGCACTGGAAAATGGGGAGAAAACCAGACCCAGCTCAGGAATCCCTCGGGGATGCCAACTCCCAAACTCACAAGCCGTGAGCCCTTGAGGGTGTAGCACTATCCAGGGTGCACCAGAAGTGGTGGGGCTACACACACACTGTCTCCTTAAGGGCCCTGAGCAGAAGGCAGAAGATATGAAGAGAACAGAAGAGTTCTGACTCCTCGAAGAATGAGGGATCAGGAAAGATGAGACAAGGGCCTATTATGGCGCGAAAGTAAAAGACTCCCTAGGCCTTGGATACCCTAATACCATCGGGGTCGGAAGAGAACAAGCGTTGACCAAGAGAGGCCGACAGGAAAGAAGACGGTGAGGAGCCCGGCAGAAGTAAGGGGAAGCAATGTCATACTCAACTGGGGTACCGTGGTCGCCAACCCACGTCCCACTAGATGTAAGCCCCTGGGGGGTGATATGGAGAAGGTCGAAAGACGTATCCTCAGGAAAATACATGAGCCGAGATTGCTTCAAGATTTTATTTATTTAGCGTATGGCTTTACAGATGGAAATCCACAGCCTGCTTCCAGTCGATCGACCGGGTCGGGGAATGTATTGAATGAAGCCCCCATCTAGCGGCGAGGATATGAACTGTGCCGGCTGCCGAAGCCTGTCACACTCCCCTGTGGCAATGATTAAATAAATGACAGATGAAATGAAATGATACTAGAGAGTTTTGGTGGAATGCAATTGAGACAGGGAAAGCTGGAGTACCCGGAGAAAATCCTGTCTGCCTGTTTTTTGTCCAGCACAAATCTCACATGGAGTGACCGGGATTTGAACTACGCACCCCGCGGTGAGAGGCTGGCATGCTGCCGCCTAAGCCACGGAGGCTTCGGGCTTTACAGATACAATACGTAATATTTTACAGAATAAATAGTATAGGCCTACGCAATTGCATATCCTTGCAAACATCTCTTTTGAATTTCCCCTTTTTCAACAACTGACAAAGTATTCCAATGTATGCCATTAATTTGGTTTTACTCATTTTAAAGCACCAAAACAAACATATACAGGGTGTCCCTGAAGTCCGGTAACACTTTTCTTAATTTATTGCACAAAAACTGCAAATGATACAGCTTTCCTATATATCTCATATTAAAGGGGAACTCAAATGGTTTTGCTTTCATAGTTTGATTTCACACTGACACTTTTCTTAACACATTTATTAACCTTTTACACAAAAACTACAAATTATACAGAATTCGTATACAGTATTCGTGATATTAAAAGAGGAACTCAAATGGTTTTCTTTTCATTGTTTGATTTCACATCGACTCGATATGGGCACCACGAGCAACTCGGCAAATGTCTACACGGTAATCGAACTCTTGCCATACTTTTTGGAGCATATCAGCCGATACAGTGGTGGCAGCGTCTTGAATCCTACGCTTGAGTTCCTCGAGATTTTGTGGTAAAGGTGGCACATACACACAGTCTTTGATATACCCCCATAAGAAGAAATCACAGAGAGTGAGATCTGGAGATCTGCGAGGCCACTTGTAGAAACAGTTATCATTATTCCCTGCTCGTCCAATCCAGCGCTGAGATAACCTGTTGTTCATAAAATCACGGACATCAGAATGGTAATGGGGTGGGGCCCCGTCTTGCTGGAACAGGAAATTGTCGGAATCTTCCTGCAATTGTGGGAACAACTACTGCTGTATAATATCCAGGTATGAGTGCCCATTTACAGTGTTTTAGGCGAAGAAGAATGGTCCGTAAAGTTTCCGCGATGACACTGCACAGAAAACGTTCACTTTAGGTGAATCACGCTGATATTCGAGGAATCCATGAGGATTTGCGGTCCCCCACACACGACAGTTATGCCTGCTGACTTTACCATTTGTATGGAAAGTCACTTCGTCACTAAAAATTATGCGATTTAGGAAGTCGTCATCGTCTGCCATCCATTGTTGCACTCTGATACAAAACTCATAACGCTGTTGATTGTCATTCCCTTTCAACTGTTGCAAGAGCTGTAATTTGTACGGCTTCATGCATAGTCTCCTACGTAGTGTCTTCCAAACTGTCATACGTGGTATTTGCAGCTCGCGGGATGCTCTACGAACAGATTTTTTCGGACTTCTTACGAATGCCTCATTCACACGGTTAACGGTCTCTGCACTCACTGTTGGTCGGCCACTACGTTTCGTAACACACAAGCAACCAGAACGCACAAACCTGTCATACCGGGCGTAAATAGACTTCCTGCTTGGTGCCTCTTTACGGTACTCAGTCCTAAACTACCGTTGCACATCTGAAGCACTCTTATTCGTGTGGAATTCCAACACACAGAAAGCCTGCTCTCCGCCAGAAGTAGCCATCTTTACAAATGTGGCCAATACCGCTAACTGCGGCGAATGTGGGAACTACGAACATTGGCGGTAATATCTAACAAAACCATTTGAGTTCCTCTTTAATATGCCATATATAGGAAAGCTGTATCATTTGTAGTTTGTGTGTAATAAATTAAGAAAAGTGTTACCGGACTTTAGGGACACGCTGTATTGCATACATTTATACAGGGTGTAACAAAAATGCACGGCACAAAATGCAGGGCATATTCCTCTTACGTAGACGAAGAAATTATGTTATACGATCATGGGTCTGGAAACGCTTTGTTTCCATGTTACAACTCATTTTCTCCAACTCATTAATCATGGGAAAACACAAGAACAGAACGTTCGAATCATGGAGAACATGCACTGTTGGTTACGTCTGGTTAGGTTAGCATTATCGTAGGTGCACCGCCAGTGGTTTCTTTTATATGGCCCTGTTGCTACTTACGGCATTGCTTATTTACAGCTGTGTGACAAAACTTGCACTTTGTGCAAGATGAAGCACCTCCTCATTTTAGTATTAATGTCGAAGGATTCCAAATAATACATTCGGTGACAGATGGATAGGTAGAGGTGGATCAATTGCCTGACCTCCACGCTCTCCAGACCTAACCCCACTGGACTATTATTTGTGGGGCATTTTAAAGCTCTCGTGTATCGAACCCCAGTACAATATGTTCCGAGTCTCCGTGCCCGTATTAGGTAGGCTTGCCATACGTCCCGGTTTGACCGGGACAGTCCCGGTATTTTGCTCTTGTCCCGGTGTCCCGCCCGGTTTTATCAATGTCCCGGAAAACGGTTGTAAGACGTAAGAAGTAATGAAATTATGTGTTTAAGAATCTTTTATGAATGGGTTACTTTTCAACAATCAACATCTTTGAATATCGCGCACAGCGTCAAAGAGGTCAGAAGTAGACTATAGTTAACTCAATAATTAATTCTTTTTTTAGTTTGACAAAAAAGTTTTTTGTAATTGTTTTTGTAGTTAGACAAAAATTTGTAGTTTTTTTAAATAAGAATTAGTAATTGTTTAATTAAACACTTTTATGAAGTATTTTAAATTACATTTTATTAACACTTATTTCTAGATGGTAGACCTGTAAAAAATATCATTAAAAAGGAAAAAATATATATTTTTATGTAGCAAAAATTCTTTATTTTTATTTTTAGAAGGTGTGTAGAACTAACAATTTAGGGTGCCAGATTCTTCCCTCCCGCCACTTGTGAGGCTTAAAAAAGGCTTAAAACTCACCATTTTGCTTCTAATTTTAAAAAATTCCCGGCGGAGGATCCCCGAACCCCCGCTCTGCTAGGGAGTATTCCATACCTTTCAGACCCCCCGGTAAGACCATCCCATATTAATGTGTCCCGGTTTCACTTACCAAAAATATGGCAAGCCTAGTATTAGGGAAGGCTGCGAAACCATACGCAATACTCGAGTAATACATAAGCGTATCCGAGATTCACTACGACGGCGGGTTGTTGCATGTATCAATGCGCACGGAGGGAATATTGAACATCTACTGTGAGCAAGAGTTGCATGTGGTATGCTGGTACGTTGTATTCTTGTGAATCCCATGATTAAAGAGTTGGATAAAATGAGGTGTCACGTGGAAACAAAGCATTTTCGGACGCATGTTCATATAACCTAATTTCTTCGTTTACGTGTGAGGAATGTGTCCTGCATTGTGTGCCGTACATTTTTGTCACACCCTGTATTTGAAGATCATCAATTCACACAAGGGCAATCCAATAATTATAACCTCCAACTTGAAGTTTTGACGTCTTGCTGCTTTAAAAAGCCAAACAGAAGCAGCTATTGAAATTGATAAAATTCTGACAGCGTTGTTACTGGCGGTTCTTTGGTTTTATTCCATGTTCTATATTTCAAAAGAAAGAACGTTGAGAACATGGCGGGAGCTTGGAACAGCTGAGCTGTGTTGCCAAGTTTTTATTGTTGATGTAGATCAGCTGATTCGAATAATACACAGGGCTACACTCGGACATTATTTCTGTGCTATTATCCGCAATATAATGCAAATGTCGATCCTGAGTCAACGCAGAGGACATTCAAATAGAGAAATACGGTACATAAATAAATAACACACCGTGACGATATTATTGCCGTGTTTTTACATTATCGATTTGTTGGGCTATTGAATGGCAGGCGGTAATTTGAACATTACGGTATGACGGGAAACGATAACTTGTGCTGTACTCGTATCATCGACTGCCGCGAACTGACACCAACAATGCTCAGTCACTTGTCAAGGGTTCGACATCTTCCATCCCGTCACTGTCGATGATAAAAGTAAACGAAACGATGACAATGAAACTAACTCCGACACAAACAGCGGTTAACAAGCAACTGAATCATGAGCAATGCGCTGGCAACGTGTGGCCCTAGTTTTCAAAATCCAGCCAATAGGAGCCCGCGACGGCCATTTTATATCGATCCCTCCAAATAAGTCAGGTTCTTACTCTCGAAATACAACAGAGTATAGCACCACCCAGGGGTCCCGTGTAGGGAAATTTCAGGTGAAACCTACGGACATAAGGAACAATGGATCCCCTGCTTTCAGATGTAACCTTGCCAAGGTGGGTGAGTGGTTAACGTGTCGGACTACCAACCCCCCAAGCGTGCAGGTTCGCTCCTGGCCATGGTAAGTGATTTTTGAAAGGCGACAAAAATCACGACACTCATGTCATACGTTGTTGGCATGATAAAGAACCCATTTGAATTCAGTAGGCCATGTTCAATGGCAAAATTAATCTCGGGACTTTCCGCCAACACAAAGTTCCTCCATTCTCTACTTGAAAGCGCTGTAGTATCAAGGAGTTCAGGTATCTCACCTCATTGACTTTCATAGCGTTCAAAGGAACGACGAAATTCGACATGCAAGCTGCCCTGAGGGTGTCAATTACCAAAGCTTGCACCCGGCCATTCGATATTATTATGGATGTAACCTACCGACTGAAAGTACGGTATACTCCGAACTGTATCAACTGTTGGAAATGGCCAATACCAGCTTGCTACGTAGGCGGCTGAAGTTCTACGGGCACCTTCTGGGAATGGACAACGGCAGGCTTACCAAGCGACTCTTCTCCTTGATTAATAAAAGCTACTGGAAGCCTGTGGCTCAATGAAGTCAAAAAATACTTGGATTCCGCTGGAATTTCTGACCTTGATGTCCAACATCGCTCCAAACTTGCTCATACGGTTAACTGTTGGTCTCAGCGAATCGGTGGCATAGTTTGTAGCATGCTGAACTGCTGTGCCCAAGATCGCGGGTTCAAACCAGACCGAAGTCGTTGGACTTTTTAAGAGCGTTAAAATCCTTCAGAATGCCTTCCTTCGGACGGGAAGTAAAGGTTAGTTGGTACCCTAGTTTAGGGGCTGCGACAACGCGGTCATGTAGCCCCGTGTACTTTGGTTGTGTGTAGATTCTGTCTGATAACCAGTGTTAATTGTGATGACTGTATTAGTGTGTGTTATCTGTTTTTAATTTAAGTAAGGACTGCAGACTTTTGATTTTTTCAAATAGTTCCTACTTTCGCCGCCAAACGCCACTGTCAACGGCTACTAGTTCAGAACTTAGCTACCAGACGGCACCGCAGACGATAATTTCAAATAGTTCCTACTTTCGCTACCAAATGCTACCGTCACCGACACCTAGCTGTGAACTTGGCTACTACTAGATGCCATCGCAACCAGCACCTGGTGACGAACGTTGGAACTTGAGAGCATTAGTCAAACCTAACCAACAAATTTAGCTTCACACAAATTTAGTTAGTGGAGAGTTTTTTTATATGACATAAATCTATGAAATGAGCCCGCCGGCTTTACTTCCCCTCTGAAGGAAGGTATACTGAGCAGAAGTAAAGACGGCGGTCCCATGTCATAGATTTATGGCATGTAAAAGATCCTTCCACTAAATAAACTTGTGGGAAGTTGAATTTCTAAGTTATATTTCGTTGAAAAGCTCTATCAAAGTTTCAACGTTCACCACTACGTGTCAGTGACATCGGGTAGTGAAAGTTGAAACTACTTGAAATTGAACGGAACTTGTAGCTCACCCCATGGGTGTCCGCTTGAAGCAGTTACAGCCTCTGGCGAGACGAACATGTCCTCGGACACTCCCGGCATTAAAAGCCATACGCTAAATAATAACTGTTGGTCCCCACCTAGGAAACCCCTCTCACAGGAGGGAAAGGAAGATGATGATGATAACTGCTGTTTTAAGAGACCTAACATCTAGGTTATCGGCCCCTAATGGTATGGGTGATAGTGAAACATGAGAATGTAATGTACACTATATCTAAAACTAACTACACACTTACATACTAGAAGAAGAAATGGAAAACAAAAGAGAATAAGTCAAAAAAAGGACGGGAAGAAAAGAAACGCCCTAAACCCTCGAAGAATGAAGATTGAGGGACTTGGAAGGAAGGAGAGCCATGAAAGGCAGATTGGAAAGGGAAAGGGGAAAAACGGACCCAGCTCAGGAATCCCTCGAGATCGACAACTCCCGGACTCATCAGTCGTGAGCCCCTGAGAGTGTAGCAATATCCAGGGTATATTAAGGCGGGAAAGGAAGAGACTCCATAGGCCTCGGATACCCTAATAGTACCGTCGGGGTAGGAAGAGAACAAGAGTTGACCAAGAGAGGTCGACGGAAAGAAGACGGAGAGGAGCCCGGCACAAGTAAGTGGAAGCAATGCTGGACTCAGCTAGGGTTCCGTGGTCGCCAACCCACGTCCCACTAGAGGTGAGTTCCTGGGGGGAGGGAGAAAGGAAGAACTAAAGAACTAGCAGCCGAGCTGAAGAGATATTGGGAACGGAAGAGAACGTCGAGGAAGAACTAGTCATAAGCGCACCTTAGTGGGTTTAAAAAAAAAAAAAAAAATAATAATAATAATAGAGCAAGCTCCTGCAAGAAAACAACATCTCTGTGGTACCAGCAAGTTAAACAAAATCTGCAAACCTTTAACATCTCTGAATCCGTTATACAAGACCGACAAGCTTTCCGGAAATTGTTAAAAGAAGGCCCACAGATTAAATTTAAGAAAGGGCAAAGACCAAAGAGGTCAGAAGCAGCTAAACAACTACAAATTCAGATAATGAAGGAGATATGGGCTAGGAAGGAGACTCTTAAGAACGTGAAACCAATCCCAACTCATCAAGCAGGAAACCATTTTGGTTAACCTACGTAGTCCATAGTTGGCTCATTCGAAGGAAGAAAGAAAGAAAGAAAGAGACTCTAATAATGAACCAGACAGATCAAATGGAAAAACTAGAGGCGAAAGAAAGGAAATTTTGAGGAAAATCCTGGGTCCCATCAAAGAAAACAGTGAGTACAGAAGGCGTCACAACCACGAATTATACAAGCACGTGGAGAAGATCAGTGACACGATTCGAAAAAGAAGGATTGACTTTTATAGCCACGTGACACGAATGAGCCCAGGTAGGATATCAAAATGACGTACTTCCAAGATAAGAAAACCAAAGGGGCATGGTTCACGGAATTTGAGAGATCTCTACGTGAAATGGAAATTTCCTCTAAAAATATCCAGGAGCGTGTTCCACTTCAGGAAAAACTACGTACGCAAAAAGGTTTCCAGGAAAACCCGAAGCTGAAGACAGGGAAGGCGTGCTCCCAAGAGAGAAAAGAACAACACCGGAGACGAATGCGGAACACTGGACGGTAGTTAGAGCTCGGAAGAAGAGACAGTTGAACTGACTTGGTCCCTAGTTGGCCAAATTATTACCGACAGTGGTGGCTACGCTCGCTAAGGCGCAGCGTTAGGTCATGGGGCCAAGCTGTCTGCGGACTCGATAGATGCGTGGGTTCGAACCCCACTGTCGGCCATCCTTGTAATGGTTTTCCGTGGTTTCCCATTTTCAACTCCAGGCATATGCCGGGACAGTACTTTCTGAGAGGCCACGGCCGCTTCCTTCCACATCCTTGCCCAGTTTCATTCACCATCATTCATTTCATCTCTCATTAACTCCTCTCATGAGGTTGGCGTCAGGAAGGGCATCCGGCCGTAGAATACATCCGACACAAAGACTTCCATCGCATCTCATCCCCGACCCCGTTGGAAAACGGGAATAATAAGGGGTAGTTGGTTGGTTGGTTCCTTAGTTTAGGGGCTGCGACAACGCGGTCATGTAGCCCCGTGTACTTTGGGTGTGTGTAGAATCTGTCTGATAACCGGTGTTAATTGTGATGGCTGTATTAGTGTGTGTTATCTGGTTTTTTTTATTTAAGTATTGCAACTTAGAATTTTTCAACTAGTTCCAACTTTTGCCGCCAAGTGCCACCGTCAACGACTGCTAGGCCAAGTTCAGAACTTAGCTACTAGACGCCACCGCAGTCGGCTCTTGGCAACGGACGTAGAAACCTAAGAGCGTTGTTTACATTCTTCACCTATCCAATTTAGTTTCACACAGGTGCAATTAGTGGAAGGTTCTTTAACATGCCATAAATCTATGACATGGGACCGCCGGCTTTACTTCCCCTCTGAAGGAAGGCATACTGAGGGATTTTTAACGCTCTTAAAAAATCCGACGGCTTCGGCCGGGTGTGAACCCGCTATCTTGGGCATAGAAGCTCAGCATGCTACCGACTACGCCACCGAAGCCGCCAATAAGGGGTAGACATACATTATTATTATTATTATTATTATTATTATTATTATTTTTATCATCATTATAGAACTCGATTCCCAACCATTGGGTCGATATCCTAAAGTGCGATGTACTTACGTCTGTGATACAAGTAGCTTCATTGAAGAAAGGATCGTCAGTGTCCTCCAAGACTTGATTGAGTCGGTGAGACATGATGAGGCCATCTCGACACGAACTGTGCTCGACGAGTTTGTTGTTCACAATAATTAGATTACAAGCAGGACGCCCCACGCATGAGAACTTTTCTCAATCTTCTTGATGGTATCCGAGTAACTTTTTATCCTAGCATCGTTAGTGTAATTAGTTTAGAAGTTATTTGTCTTAGTGCGCTAACATGACACGCTATGGCAAATTGTTGACGAGTTATTTGTAGGCCTATGTTACGGGGATACACGTTGAAGAGGAAGAATAGCAGAGAGGCTGGTTGGTTGGTTCCTCAGTTTAGGGGGTGCGACACCGCGGTCATGTAGCCCCGTGTACTTTGGGTCCGTGTAGAATCTGTCTGATAACCGGTGTTAATTGTGATGGCTGTATTAGGGTGTGTTATTCGGTGGCGTAGTTGGTAGCATGCTGAACTGCTGTGCCCAAGACAGCGGATTCAAACCCGGCCGAAGTCGTCGGATATTTTAAGAGCGTTAAAATCCTTCAGTATGTCTTCCTTCGGAGGGGAAGTAAAGCCGGCGGTCCCATGTCATAGATTTATGGCATGTAAAAGATCCTTCCACAGACTAAACTTGTGTGGAGCTAAATTTTTAGGTTAGATTTCGTTGTAACGCTCTATTAAAGTTCCAACGTTCACCACTAGGTATCATTGCAATCTGGTAGTGAAAGTTGAAACTACCGGTACTTGAAATTGAACGGAACTTGTAGCTCACCCTAGTGGTGTCCGCTTGAAGTAGCTGCAGCCTCTGGCTAGCCGAACATGTCTTCGGACACTCCCGGCACGAAAATCCATACGATAAATAAATAATAAATAAATAAATAAATAAATAATCTGTTTTAATTCGAGTAAGGACTACAGACAATAATTTCAAGTAGTTCCTACTTTTGCTACCAAATGCTACCGTCCACGACACCTGGCTTCCGGATTCGGCTACTAGATGGCATCGCAGTCAGCAGCGAACGTTGGAAGTAATAGAGCGTTATTAATTCTTACCTACATATTTGGCTCCACACGAGTGTAGTTAGTGGAATGTTATTTTTCATGCCATAAATCTATGACATGGGACCGCTGGCTTTACTTCCCCTCCGAAGGAAGGCATACTGAGGGATATTTGACGCTCAAAAATAATCCGACGACTTTAGCCGGATTTGAACCCGCGACCTTGGGGCATAGAAGCTCAGCATGTTACCAACTACGTCACCGAAGCCGCCTCAGAGTGAGGCTGCTATTCAGAAAGGTGTAAGGCAAGGCCGAAACTTATCACCCATACCATGACGAATAGAAGGACCTAGTGTGAGGACTCCGCCATTATAGCACGGTAGTTTGTGGTCCCGCCGCTACAAGCACTGCAAGCGATAATGTCCCAACAACGTGTACCAGGGTTGTAGGCACTACAAGCACGCCATCAAAAAACAGCAGTTGAAAAACAAGCAACAGCGACAACTCCATAAACCCATCCCCTCACTCCTCTTCCTCTCACCCACACTTCCCCCAAGCAATCCTAGCACTCTACATCAAATCCTACAGCTTTTAATCACGCCAGCAGCACAATAAACTTAATAAATCCAGGCTACAGAACAGACAAAAAACGTCACTTTAAGTTAAACCAAATTCACTTCTCAACTCGACATAAGCCATAATACAAGTTAAAACCTATACAAAACATACTCTCCCTACTGTTTTACAACTATTAAACGAACTATTCGCACTCAAAACCTAAAAACCCTGAAATGTCTCCGGCAGTGCTACCGCATATGCA
This sequence comes from Meconema thalassinum, assembly GCA_946902985.2. Classification (NCBI taxonomy): domain Eukaryota; kingdom Metazoa; phylum Arthropoda; class Insecta; order Orthoptera; family Tettigoniidae; genus Meconema; species Meconema thalassinum. The sequence continues at coordinate 101,271,290 of OX336397.1, read as the reverse complement.
TTCATAACTTCACAATAACTTCAAATTTCGGCTAAGTGACCTATCTGCCTGAGTAGTTACAGGTGTTACCGGCTTGCCTGGGACGATGGGTCACCAAACCGGTATTTAAACTCAATTATTAAGCTTTAATTAACCAAATTCAGAGGAGACAGATCAGACCAAAAAACTACACTTCTCAGCTCGACATAAACTTTAATTCAACTTAAAACCTACACAATACATACTCTCCTTAATGTTTTATAACTATTAAACGAACTATTCGCACTGAAAACTGAAAAACCCGGAAATGGAAACCGGGGGCGTATATAGAGTTTTATTTTGGGGGACCAGGGGTTAGGGGACATGGTATAGGCCCAAAGAATAGGGGGTCCGGCAAACTTTTGTATAATTTGTTGCAAAATGATGAGTTTTAAAGCTATGGATTCAGTTTTTCAACCAATTTATTGTGATGTTTTATGTACGGTATGGTTAATGTCAAGCGCAACTAAGTTAATACCATTTTATCCTTAATGTAGAATTTTGGGCTTATACCGTGTTTTATTTACTCAAACTCGACGTGTTTCGAAAGAAACCATGTCTTTCTTCATCAGGAATAAACGGAAATACGACTAAATTGTGCTAAGAGAAAGCAACAAAGAGACTAAAAAAAGGTGCCCTAAGATGAACAATGAAGTGTATCTAGCACGTCCTTCGAGAAGTGTATGTGGCATTCTTTTCCAGGCCGAGAAAGTAATTACCGGAAAATTAAACTCAAAATCCATGTGGAGCGAAATATTTATGATTGTGTCGATTCCAAAGAAACAATTTCTGTTGATCCTTCAAGAGCTGGCTGCTGTCTTCTGCGTGTCATGGATAATATCCCCAGACTTGTTTATTTTGGGTGCCGATTCTTCTTCAGAACGAAAGAAATCCGCCGAGATTTGCAATCGCGAACATCCGCCAAGTGTTCACGCAGGCTTTCGAAAGTCCAGTACCGTAGCCGACAAAATGAATTGGTAAGTGGAGTGTTACTTTAAATAGTTTATATGTGCTTGTTTTAATATGCTGGGGATTAGCCTATGATTTTTTATCTGTGTCTGTATACTCCAGGAATCTGTGCGTTCCGTAACATGTAATGAAGACCATAATTCTTATTTCCATGAATTATATTTTCCATTGTGCCCTGCCATGCTATTTTAATTGTAAATACTTTTTAAAAGAGTATTAGTTACAAAGTAATTCGTTTCCCTTAGCACCATTCCTAAGACCAGCTGACGCCAGCAGTGTGGAACTTACCCACTCTAGCGCTGCCTGGCGGGGCGCACTTGAACTTCAGGAGTCTTCTCACTTTCTCCTTCTATTCGTCATGCCCATACTTAACAATATAGGTCAGTTGTTTGAGTCTTCAGTCTTTAAACTGGCTTGATGCAACAGTCCATGCCTCCCTGTCCTGAGCTAATCGTTTCACCTCTACATAGCTACCACACCATACAACAGAGGCAATCAGTTTAACATTATTATTCTAACCTTGGTCTACCCCTACAATTCTTGTCCTCGACCCATCCTTCCATAACTAAGTTTGCTATTTCTGTCTGTCTTAGTACAGTATGTGTCCTACCAACCTATCTCTTCTCTTCATTAGCAGTCACTAGAAACATCTCTCACTCGTCTTAAAACCTCTTCATTTGTTACCCTACCCATCTGATCTTCATCATTCTCCTGTAACACCACATTTCAAACGCTTCAATTCTCCTCTCTTCTGCTGCTCCAACAGATTCCCTTGTTGCACAAATGCTTTGTATGCCTGAGCCAACCTAATTTCTATATCTGCTTTGCTTCGTCCATCACTGGTTATTTTGTTTCTTAAGTAGAAGAAGTCTCCTACTTCCTTTATCTTTTCACCTGCCAACATTTTCAGCTGAATTCCATTATATTTATTTTACATTAATTTGATTTTTATCATGAATTATTTCCTCAAGAGGGAGTCCATAGCATTTAAAAACAATAAACCTGCAGGGTGTGTTCATAAATTAATGCAAGTGTTGTCAAGCTATAGTTACCAAGTTAAACCCCTCGTTCAACTACATTTTTTCCAGTGATGTTCTGAGGCACGATATGCCCCCTGGAAGACCTTGAACAGGAACCTGGTCAGAGCGGTCGTCATGGTGGCTTGGATTGCTGCAATACCGTCAAAACGGTGTCCATTTAAGGGTGGTTTTAATCCTCGGAAACAGAAAGACGTGTCCGGGAGCCAAGTCGGAACTCTTAAGGGGGCTGGGGCACCGTTCCCATGTTGTGCTTCGGCAGGCAGGGGCGGATCTAGGGGAGGGCGAGGAGGGCGACCGCCCAGGGCCCCGCTCCATGGATTCTTTTAAACTTAATCAATTAATTAATTATACTTTTCAAACTAATTTATAATTCATATTCCTTTTTTCAGTGCAGCTATGACCTCCCATGACCGATTAGCAAGTTTAGATTTCAGTGAAATAATAGAAGACTTCAGCCAGGAAAAAAGTCGCGAAGTAATATTTTTATATTATTTTCATAGTTTACATAATCTTCTTCAAGGGGACTTAAAGGTTTCTTTCATATTATTAAATATTTAAAAAATGTACCGTAGTGTATTCAAAATTGTAACTATTTTTTATTTTATTATTATTACCAATCTATTTTCCATTTGATTTGATATTTCTTTATTTCCTATTGTTGTGGGCCCCACTTTACCATATCGCCCAGGGCCCCGCAAGGCCTGGATCCGCCACTGTCGGCAGGAACTCATGGACGCCCACAGCGAGTGTTGTCGGCCACCTTCTTCCAGCCGTCCCCATGGGCTTACTCATCATTAGGGCTCGGATTCGAGCATATTTGCATATTTTTTTCCTGAATAGTACACATTGAAAGAAGCCTTTCGGTGGTATTTTCACCTCTCTGGGACCAACAGAATTGAAATTTAACGAGCATATATATGCATAAAACCGCGGTTTTCAGAATAGAAGCATATAAATGCATATTCTTGTGGTTTTCGTCTAAATAGTTTATTTTTCTTCGAATTCTCCCCCTCTCCCCCGAATTCGGGCTCTGACCATTCTTAAAGTTCGAAAACAGAAATAATTATTGAAAAGCCTATCTGGTGCGAATAATAGAACCGCAGACTTTTAACCTTTTGTGAGGTCGTTCTCGTCATTGAAACTTTTATTGAATGATTTAAGAAAATCATTCAAAACTGAAAACATAGAAAATTTCTTGTTGTACAGACCAATGCAGATCTACTTCATTGACTCGCCTAATTCTGAACAATTTGTAAATGAACTTTTAAACTGTAACTTTTATAAGAGCACTTCTCTTATATATACTTGTAAAACTTGAATGCGAGTATATTGCAGTGTATCATACATACAATTAGAAAATAAAGCTCGTATTGAAAGGTATGTTATTGGTTTTTTCGTTTCACTTTCCTTTCTATAGTTTTAACGGTGCTTTCAGCTTGCCACGGTGGGTGAGTGGATAGCGTGTCGGACTACTAACTCGAAGATTGCAGGTTCGCTCCTGGCCGTGGTAAGTGATTTTTGAAAGGCGGCAAAAATACGATACGCATGTCATACGATGTTGGCATGTCAAAGTACCCATTTGAATTCACTAGGCCGTGTTCATAATGTCAGAATTAATCTCGGGAGTTTCCGCCAACACAAAGTTCCTCACTTTTCTACTAGAAAGCGCTATGGTGTTCAAGGAGTTTAGATATCTAACCTCCTTGACTTTAATAGTGATTCAAGGAACAACAAAACTCGACATGCAAGCTACCCTCTGAGTCTCAAATTACAAAGCTTGCACCCGGCACTCGAGGCCATACGATATTATAATTATTAACGGTGTTTTCGAGCATATTCTGCTTATTTAACCGCATATAATGGGGTTTCGAGCATATCTATCGGGCATATAATGGGTTTATAATGGGTTTTTCGAGCATATAATGGTTTTTTCGAGCATATCTATCGAGCATAAAACACATGGTTTTCGAGCATATCTGGAGATTTTATCGAGCATATCGATCCGAGCCCTACTCATCATCATGATCAGTATCTGGCTGATGGCAGGTTTCCTCATGGTCGGTCTCTCCACCTTACCCGGTCTTCAGCTGCACGTTTCATCAGCTCATAAGATTCATCAATCTTGATGGAATCCAGCATCTGAAACCTTCTTCTTCCTCGTCGGATTTTCCCTTGGACTGTCCCTTCTAATGCACTTTTCACTAAACCATCTCCCCTTATGCAGTGTCCAATCCAATTCATTTTCCTTTACCTTATCATTTTTATCATCATTCTTTCTCCTACTTTCTTTAATACTTCCTCATTTCTCACTTTGTCCTTCCAACTTATTCTCCCCATTCTTCTCCACAGCCACATTTCGAAAGCCTCTATTCTTCTCTCGTCTTCTTTCCTAAGCGTCCAAGTTTCCGCTCCATACATTGCTACACTCCAAACAAAACATTTCACTAATCTCTTCCTTAGGCTTACTTTCATTGCTCCTCAAAATAATTGTCTTTTCTTACTGGATCAGTTGATTAGGCTGTGTCCCAATAGTACAATTTCAGCCGTAGTGAACTAGATAGTCGACTACTTTACCGGATGTGACGTCAGAAGTCGTGATCCAATACTGCTTAGCACATAGCAATCAAGTCTGTAGTAGCTAGTGAACGAAAGTGGCCGACTTGTCGACTTGTACAAAGAAGTTATAGAAATTGTAGCTTATCGGAATTGTAGGTTATGTAAATTGTAGGTTGTCTTTGACTTTAATCCAATTTATGCTTGGCCTATATTCTTTGCCAAATTCAACGCTTAAAACCACAACTCAAGAGGGAAGCATAATATCTTGTTCTGTTGTGATAATTATTTCCACGCGAATATGTTGTTTGGTTCTGTGGTAATCAGGACTGAGGATTGCAACGACAACTCGGTTCATGGTCTCCAGCGCACAATAAAGGGCCTCGTCTCAAATTGTCAATTTGCCGCTGCCTTATTATCATGATTGCCCTTCTTCTCTTCCTTCTGAATTGTATTCTCTTAATCAGCCAAACACAAACCATAATTAGGGCTCGGCTAAAAAGTTATCTTCTTGGCGCATCCATGAACGTATCGTTCAGGTATTGTTTATTTAAAACAGCTGATGAAAGCGCAAAGCGCTTACAAGTAGCAGCAACATATCACCGCCATCTTGAGTGTTGGTTTGGCACCAGCATGTAAGTCCAGTCCGTTTCAGAACACAAGTCTATGAAGGAGGCTATGATCAAGCAGACATGTCCCAAATCTCCGTAGTGCATAGCACATAGCACATAGTAGCCAGCAGCTAGTCAATAGCAGACAACTGGAGTATTGGGACACAGCCTTACGTTAGTATCGTTGTAACCTTTGTCGAATATGGCGCTGAACTTGATTGCGTGCCGTTGATTGATAGTTTGCTCCATCGCACGTCGTGCCGAGTGTCAAAAAATCAACGATAGTGACACAACCATTGTTCGGAGCAGACTCTGAACAAGCAATGAAGGAAATGAGGATAACATTTAAATTAGGGCTAAAGATTCAAGGTGAATAATCATAACAACTCTGTGATTTTCTGATGAGATTGTCATCTTAAACGAATAATCAGAGGATTTGAATAAGTTTCAAGATGAAAATCAATAAACTCAAAAAAAATATCTAGCATTTGAAAAAACGAAGCTTGTTTCGGCAGCGAAGAAACACAAGAAATTAGAATGCTCGGTAGGACCAACTAAATTGGAACAGGTGGACCATGTAGGCGATATATTCTCTCAGGATGGAAGTACGGGTAAATAAATCGAATCGAGGTGCAGAAAAGACAGGTTGGTTCCTTAGTTTAGGGGCTGCGACAACGCGGTCATGTAGCCCCGTGTACTTTGGGTGTATGTAGAATCTCTCTGATAACCAGTGTCATTGTGTTGGCTGTATTAGTGTGGGTTATCTGTTTTTAATTCAAGTAAGGACTGCAGACATTTAATTTTCAAGTAATTCCTACTTTTGCTACCAAACGCCACCGTCAACGACAACTAGTTTTGAACTTGGTTACTAGATGCCACCGCAGTCGGCTCCTGGTGACGAACGTTGGACCTAAGAGCGTTAGTCAAATCTAACCTATAATTCAGATTCACACAAGTGTAATTAGTGGAAGGTTCTTTATCATGCCATTAATCAGTGATATGGGCCCGCCGGCTTTACTTTCCCTCCGAAGGAAGGCATAGGTTGGTTGGTTCCTTAGTTTAGGGGCTGCGACAACGCGGTCATGTAGCCCCTTGTACTTTGTGTGTGTGTAAAGTTTGATAACCGGTGTTAATTGTGACGGCTGTATTAGTGTGTGTTATCTGTGATTCAGGTAGGATTAATTATCTCTTGTAGTTCCTACTTTAGCCACCAAATGCTACCATCCACGACACCTAGCTGTGGACGCGGCTATTAAATGCCATCGCAGTCAGCATGACATGGGACCGCCGCGCCGGCTTTACTTTCCCTCCGAAAGAAGGCATACTGAGGGATTTTTAACGCTCTTAAATAATCCGACGACTTCGGCCGGGTTTGAACCCGTGATCTTGGGTATAGAAGCTCAGCATGCTACCAACTGCGCTACCGAAGTCGCCAGAAAAGACAAAGCAATGATTTGTCTGTTGCGATCTACCGTATTATACAAAGAAGTTATCGTAGCGACGAAACTCTCTCTTACATCGTTTAGTATTTAAACCGACTTTGAAGAGAAGATGACCTCGCTGTTCCGCTCTTAAAACAACAATACCTACCTACTATAAAACTAACTACACAGACCTTGCTGTATGAAAATGAGAGGTGGGTAGATTCAGGATATCTCATACATAAACTGGAGATTTTCCGGACGAATTGAAGACCTTTGTTACTGTCAATAATAATAATAAAAATAATCATGCTAGTAGTTAAGGGTTAAATAATTAAGTTGGTAACAGTGCTTATTTCAATTCCGTGGAATATATTGCCCTTTATGTTACATTTAACACTAGAATACTAGCTTTATTGGCAACTCAAACTAACACTTGGGGCGCTGCGGTCAGTCTGAATAAGTAGGGTTTAAATACTCAATAACATGCGTTTGATATGGAACACTTTTTATTTTTCGGTTATAATCAGTAAATATGGTCTCTAAAGTAATGACAGTGTTATTTTTAATTGTATATATGTATAACTGTGCGATACACGTGATCTAATTTGTGTGTTCCACTGGATTTTTGGTGTCATTTGCATATTATCAAGCATCAGTTTTTATGGGTGATGTAGATCAGCTGATTCAAATTTACACAGGGCTACACTTCGGACATTATTTCGGTACTATTATGCGCATTATAATGTAAATGTCGATCCTGAGTCAACGCCGAGGACATTCAAATAGAGAAATACGGTACATAAACAAATAAATAACACACCGAAGCAGTGCTACTTTTATCATTCCGAGACTAGCATCCACGCAAACCAGACGCCACTGTTCCAAGTTCCGACTTATATCGTGAATTGATGTCAAACTAATGATCCGCCAGCCTTTCCGCCAAGCCTACACCTCGTAATCGCTAAGTTCTTCGATATTCGAGCTATTCCACTACGAGTCATATAGGCCTAATTTGCCTCCCCGTGGGCACTGTAGAATGAGTGATTCCGCTACCATTCAAATATTCAACACCAAACCCACCTTTTAACCATCCAAATCAAGCAATTCCTGTCGCCCCCCGAGTTTTAATACAAGTTAAACTCATCCCTTCTCCCTACCAAGCAGCCAATAATTAATTATTCAAGTAACTTCAACCTTACCAGCGCGCCCATCGTAACAGCTGTTTTTAAACTGAATAACCTTCGCTGGCTTTACGTCGCAGGTCTTCTGTCTGTCTACCTCGACAAGTGTTAGATCCTACCCGGGGTGGAAAGGTATTATTATTAGGTATTATTAGGTATCATCACATTTCGGCTATTGCTATTTGCATCTTTTGGAAAGTGATGAAAACGTATGTCCGCAGCCCTCTTATACATCGACTTACAGCCGTAAACTGAGCAATACACTTTGCTTTTACTCATTTTTCACTCTATCAACGAGTAAAACTTATTACTTATGTATAAAGACACGAACAATTTACCACGATCTGTTTACCAATACAAGAAACCATATACAAACAGTCACCACGTGACAAATGTACCCTACTTGGTAAGTTTCTCATTTTTACCGCTAGATGTCATATCAGATAGCTGGAGTTGCCAATTGAATTGATGCTTAATACTAATAATATGTTCAATTTTCGTACATTACGAACTTTGTGCTAAGGTACCAATTAGTTAAATGCTTGAAATTATTCGTATGTTTAATACGGTAAGTTTCATCTTAAATACAACAAATAGTTCCGTGAAGAACTATTTCCATATATCCTACTCATGTTAATTGCCTCTATCAACATACAAAATTTCAGTTTGATTGTTGTGATAGATTCGTAGATATTGAGAACCGTATAAATATTTCAGATGGTCGCCAGGTTGGATTTTTATTTATGTACTATTACACGAAGATTATTGTGTTCGTGTGGTATTCAGACTTCGATTGTATGATTACGACACAACAAAATATAAAAACTTATTTTTAAAAATTGGCACAGCCGCCATCTTGAGGATATGTAAACAATTGAACTAAATTAGATGCCAGTGCATTACAATATGTATAGTCATTTACTGTACCACATTTCACTGCGCTCAGATGGTTTAATCACGAGAAAAGTGTATTAAAATGTTTCAACTTCGCTTTGCCGCCATGTTCGTTTCGTACTATACAGGTTTTTGAAAGTTACATAGATAAACTTATAGCAGTACCTTTTATCACCGTACAAAATTTCAGGGTGATATCATAAATAGTTTCGGAGATATTGAATGCCAGTGAAATATTTCGCACAGCCGCCATTTTGAGGTTATGTAAACAATTGAACTAAATTAGACGCCAGTGCATTACAATGTATATAAGCATTTTCTGTACCAAGTATCATTACGTTTGGATGGTTAAATCGTGAGAAACGTCTATTTAAATATCTCAAATTCGTTTTTCCGCCACGTTGGTTTTGTAATCACCAGGTTTTTGAAAGTCACATAGGTGAACTTCTAGTAGTTCCCTTTATCATCGTACAAAATTTCAGGGTGATATCGGTATTCGTTTCGGAGATACTGAATGCTGGTGAAATATTTCGCACAGCCGCCATGTTGGATTGGTGAGATGCAATAAAATTTGAAGGGCATGGTCGGGGTCGGCCAAAATGGTGCTATGATTTTATCGAGTTTCATTGAAATCGCTCCAGCCGTTTAGAAGTTATTAGGGACACACACACACAAACAGACACACGAACAAAAGGTGATCTCATAAGCCTATTTTTTTTTTCATAAAAAGAAAATAGGCTAACAAATACAGAAGTCGTTTACTTTGACGTAAGTAGCAGTTCGTAATCTCTCCAGCCTCTCATACTGTCTCTGGTTTTTATGAGGTTGTTCTATAATCCCACTGAAGTGATGTGACATTTCTACATCAAATTCCCCACCTCTTTGTTATTGCCATGGAAAAACCAATATGTTGTTAAATTCAAGGATAGTTCCCAGGCAATTCTTTGCCCCATGATTATGCCTCTAGAACTGATAGGCATTAATAACAAAAGCATTGACGTCACCACCATAGACCAGTAGAAGCACTGCTGGATGATGGTACAGTGGGAACAGATATAGAGGGAATTCTAAGCAGTTAAATTATTCATACACGTAAATTTTACTTGTGTTAGTATTGTAGGGTTAATATGCCAATTTCAAATCCGTTAGATCTGGCGATAAATTCGCTAAAAATGACAACACTGCAAACTGCTATAGATGCTTTTATTGTGGAGACAAAATTGTCCTGCAATGTAATGTGACGTCATTGGTGAGGTACACATAAACAATCGGTAATTTATGGGGTGTTTTATGGCCATGGAAGTTACAGTTTAGATACCTCCTCCCATCATATTCTGCGGCATTTAAAATGTAATTGCATACAGCATTCATTTAGATTTACAGTACAGCAGTATGTTGCTCGCAATAAAACCAGTAGCCTACATGTATTGCTGGTTATAAACACGTATATTGCTTAGCAAACAACTGCAATAAATGTATAGTACATTTAGATCATATTTTGTTTACTGAGCATGATCGTTCGTTCCCTGTTGCTTGAGTCTTCAGTCTTTTGACTGGTTTGATGCAGCCCTCCATGCCTCCCTCTCCTGATCTAATCGTTTCATCTCTACATAGCTACCAGACCCTACATTCGAGGCAATCTGCTTAACATAATTATTCTAACCTTGGTCTTCCCCTTGGCCTGTTTTCCATCTCTTGATGAATGCAGTACATTTGCATTTGTCTATTGGCACAGGCTAGAGTAAAATGTGGCTTTTTGACCGATGTCTCAGTCTCACTCATGGCTGTGATTATATGGAAGCTACTGAGGTATGGGTGGTGCTTAGTAATGGCATTCAGGGCACAGTCAGTGCCTGTGGATGAAATGAAAGGTTCAACTCATAGGGTTAGTTCTGCTGTTCTGATTCAGTGAGGAAAGCAAAGGCAAACTACCTCACTCCTCATCTTGCCTAGTACGCCTCAATATAGCGCTGCCTTTGGTTTTTGTAGGTGTCTACCCACATAATATAACGGCAGTACTTTTTGAGGATCCAACCAGCCTTTGGGCTGACTACCTAACAGTTCTTTTCCTCGACCCTTCCTTCCATAACTAAAGCCCTGCGTGGATGCGGATATCCGCGGATAAACCCGCGGATATCCGCAACATTTTTCGCCATGCGGATATACTTTGCATGTCTTTGCGGATAGCAGATAAGCTGCGGATAATGTTTGGAGTAAATTTGCGGATAGTTTTTAGCATACAATCCGAACTTGTTGAATAGCATGGGAAAAGTTGGATAATTGTGCGCAGCGGGTAATCGTGTGCACCTATGTTTTTCGAGTTGGTAGTACAACTAGCAACTCAGTTCACTGCTACTCTAAATCTGTCATCGAACCCATCAGATAGGGACAGTCAGCATGATGCCAGACGCTATGTGATAACCGGAGACTAGGATGAAGAAACTTAACACGTTGCATGTTATTTTCTGTAGCCAGCAAATAAGAAGTTAAGCCTACAATTATGATTCAATTATTTAAAATTAAATGTAGTTTTAAATGCCAGTGTGTACAGTGGTTTTGCATGTATTTATTTTTCAATATAATAGATTAGTTTACCGGGATTCAGTGAGTTACGTTTTAAAAGCAGAGGGTTATGGTGCGCAGATCATTATATGATACAAGTACTACAAATACAACGCGACATTAATGGCAAAATATTTCGTGTTTGTTCTTCAGACGCCAAGAAATTATACGCGGAAAACGGAGAAAAACTCCTACCCAGCAGAAAATGTGCGGAAATCTTGACGTGCAATTAGGGATGATGGGAGGAAAATAAGGGAAGTGGGGAGAAGTTTCAACATTCCCCAGTCAATCCTACCAAAGCAGTTGCTGCAAAATTGTCTTGCTCCACCTCTTCTAGTCCATAAAGCTGTTATACCAACGAAATGGAGTCATAATTATCCGAATACCTTTTGACATTGGCAAAATTATTTTATGGCTTAACACCTACAAAGCTTGTCAGACGGTTAGAGTTCAGGTTTGCAGAGGAGAATAAGATTCCCCATAATTTCCATAAGGTTAAAAGTCTAGCAGGCAAATATTGGTTGTATGAGTTCTTGAAGCGATATCCTGCATTAACGTTGAGACAGCCTGAAAGAACAAGCCTAAATTGGATTGCCTCCTTTAATACTGACGAAACGAAGATATTTTATTCCAATATCCAAAACTGCAGAATTTTAGTTCATTGCATTGTTATGCTTTTGTAAAAAGCATTGGAATATTCTAATGTTAATGCACAGTGCAAGTTTCTGCCAATTCACATTGTATTAGTATGGCTTTCCAACACTCATCCCATGGGCGCAATTTCCCAACCCATGCGCATGATTACCCTGCAGGGTGGGTAATCGTGCGCAAATTCATATTTGCGAGATTTCGAATTATAGTCCACCAAATTTATTTTCGAATTAAATTTGTTTCTGCACATCGAATATAGAATTACTAAGGCTCCCTTATTCATAACTGCAGTTGTGATATCTATTATTTCATCATCACAAGACCGATTCTTGCTTAACTAGCCTATCCCTTACTAGGGTCAGGATGTTCTTGACATATCATATTTTTCCGTTATGGTTTTTCATGACAATTGTAAGATGATTTACGCTAATCGCATTCAAATTATGTCATTAAGCATAATCTACACTCCGAACTGAATAGAGTTGCAATTCTGGTAGTAATAACATTCACTTTAGACATAGCACATGACATACTATACAGTGCATAGCCTAAGGGTTCGACTTGCTGCTCAAATGTCTAAAAAGGGGCGTGGTGGCACAGCGGTGAAGCTGTATGCCTCTCACCAAGGCGGACCGGGTTCGATTCCCGGTCAATGCATGTGAGATTTTCGATGTGAAATGCCATGTCCTGTGGTTCGGATTCCACGTAAAACGGAGGTCCCGTGGCTTATGATCGCGAGATTAACGGTGACGTTAAACTACAAGCTTCCTTCCTTCCTTTCAAATTTCTAAAAGATAAAGTATAAAGCAACACATTGAAAATACTGTATTATTGTAATGCCAGTAGATTCGGATAACAAACGTGTGGGTAAAAGTCGCGTGGATGAGGGGCGGATGCGGATAAAAGTCGTTCGGATGCGGGGCGGATGCGGATAACAGTCGTGCGGATGCGGGGTGGATGTGGATAACAGCCGTGCGGATGCGGGGCGGATGCGGGGCGGATGCGGATAACGTTTTGTCTATCCGCGCAGGGCTCTATCCATAACTATGCTTGCTATTCCTGGGTGACTTAGTTTGTGTCTTAACAACCTACCTCTTCTCTCCATTAGCAGTCGCCAGAAATATCTCTCCTCTCCCATTCGTCTTAATACCTCTTCGTTTGTAACCCTATCTACCCATCTGATCTTCATCATTCTCCTGTAACACCACATTTCAAACGCTTCAATTCTCCTCTTTACTGCTGCTCCAACAGTCCAAGTTTCACTTCCATAGAGCGCCACGCTCCAGACGAAGGCTTTCAAAAATTACTTCCTTATACCTAAATCTATGTTCGATGTCAACAGATTCCTTTTCAGTAGAAATGCTCCTTGCCTGAGCCAACCTACTTTTATATTCTCTTTGCTTCGTCCATCACTGATAATATCGTATGGCCTTGGGTGCAAGCTTTGTTATTTACGTCCAGAGGGCAGCTTGCATGTCGAATTTTGTTGTTCCTTGGAGCACTATGAATGTCAAGGAGGTTAGAATATCTAAGCTCTTTGACATTACAGTGCTCTATAGCAGAGAAAGGAGGAACTTTTTGTGTTGGCGGAAAAACCCGAGATTAATTTTGCCATTATGAACAGGGCCTACTGAATTCAAATGGGTTCTTTAACATGCCAAAAAAAAATTACGAGCCTTACAGTAGTCGCATATGATGTGTAACATCTGCATAGAAGAAACCTCACGTGAAATTGTTGATACACCGGTATTTTATACTATTATTGGCACAAATATTAATCTATTGTAAAAGGGAGTGTTTTACAGATAGTGTAGTTTATAATACGGAACTCATTTTATTAGATGATTTGTAGCTTCCACCAGCACGATCCTAAATAAAGAATACTATATGGATCAACTAGATTAATAGACGCGACACCGCTCATAACCTTAAATTCCTTATAAACAGGTCCTCTTGATTCACAGACCAACACGTAATTTCATATGGATTCTGTTAAAATGAGTCATATTGATATGATAAATATCGTTTAAAATGAGAATCTGGCATCAAAAATATCCACCCCGTCCGGGATTCGAACCCGGAATCTCCAGATTCACAGTCATAAGCGCTAAACCCACGGCTTTTGGACTACGCAAATACTGTGCACAAGATGGTGACTTATTCCCACGTTCCAATAATACTGCAGTACGGAATTAAGTTTCATTTATATCTTGCTTGTTTCGATAATGTTCCTGCGTGAAATTGAGTTTAAAATGCCTTATGAATAGGCCCTCTTGTGAGTAAAGAGAATGTATTCAGCAATTGTTCATGAAGGCTTGCTCAATTCTCGTATAACCACAACGATTATATTATATTGATGACTGCATTACCGTTATGTGGGTTAATATTTGAATAGCCATTGTGCAGAAACATAATACCGGCAATGCCGACTACTTACAATGTTTGATATTAAGGCATTTTACCATTTAAATACTGATACGAAGACTTCCAACATGTACCATGTGCTTTGTTTCAATCACTTGACACCAGAGTTCGCATGAGCGTTTTCCGTTCAGTAGTCATGTACATTCCACATGGCCGAAAGTACGTCATGGTATCAATTTCCGACACCGCGCGCTCATTGTTTTTCTTACCACTGCCAGCTGGATCGATCGATCGATTTGGCAGTGCGTCTTACACATCCGTTCGAACCACCACTGCCAGCTAGCACACTTCCGTTGGAGCACACTACCGTTCGATCGAACGGAAGTGTGCCAGCTGGTGCCACCTCGATCGTTCCGATCCACTTCCGTCCCAATTTTCAAAATCACTCCCACAAAAATATCCAGCAACCGAGTGGAAAGATGTTACACATCAAAACGTATGACATGCATGTCGTGATTTTTTTCACCCTTCAAAAATTACTTACCACGTCCAGGAGTGAACCTGCAAGCTTGGGGTTGGTAGTCCGACATGATAATCATTCACCCACCGTGGCAAGCATACAAGCCCTAATACATACTGACGTCTAATTTAATGAGATTTTATGAGAACTTATAAATGGCATCTGTGCCGTTTTTTATTAAAATCTCGTTTTCATTTCTGCGTCCTAAGTATTAAGACAAATAGGATATATGAATATTAAGGCTTTCACGGCCCGGATTATTATATAAACAATTCATGCTTTTGGGGGTAATGCCGTGTGTATTTTTAATTTAAACCATACGTTTCGGAGAAACCTTGCCTCCTTTTTCAATGGAAATAAACAATGTGGCCAAAGAAAGTATATCAATGAGATTACAAAAAAAAACCAACCTGACAAATCAGCTATAGCTGAACATGCCCTGTCTTCAGGGCACGATGTATGTTTCAAGGATGCTCATGCGCTTGCCCTTGTTAAGCACAACTGGTCTAGAATTATAAGGGAGGCAGTTGAAATTCGTAAAAATCCCAATAATTTTAACAGAGACACTGGATATCAGCTAAGTGACCCTTGGCTACCAGTTATTAAGGATCTAGGGAGATAGTTCCTCTCAGTCTCTCTGTTCTTCACATATTTAAAATTGTACATTTTCCCTCTAGGGCTCAGAGCCTGGATTTGATCTCCTTTGTTCGTCACTGGAGGAGTTTCCATCTGTTTTTTCGCCGTTGACTGTATGACGTTAGGTATTGTTCAGATACACTTCCCTTTTGTTTATGTTTCCTTATATCCATCTAACCCCCCCCCCCCCCCACCTCCCCCCCCCCCCCTCCTCATTCTTCGAGGAGTTTCTATATTTTCACACCGACCCCTTTACCTTCTGGTTACTTACTACTTTGTCCGCCGTTCCACCATGGTCTATACAGTAATTTCTGGCAGCTGCTCTCTGGTGACGAACAGAGGAATTTATCTATATTTTTTTTTGTAATCTCATTGATATACTTTCTTTGGCCACATTGTTTATTTTCATTGAAAAAGGAGGCAAGGTTTCTCCGAAACGTATGGTTTAAATTAAAAATATACACGGCATTACCCCAAAAGCATGAATTGTTTATAGGATATATGAACATAGGGTATTTAGTTCTTCACAGGACTACTTGTTTTGAATTCAGATAGTAATCTTCAACTTACCAATTTCACCATTTTGTAAGGGAGCTGTCCTCTGTTTGGGTGACTGGTTGATACTGGAATGATGTCAGACAGCCTGGTTTATATACCTGGTGGAAGTGAATATCGTGAGTCGAGGGAGGAGTAAACCCATTGCATTAGCAAAGGAACTTCATCAGCTTGTCCTTATTCAGCAAGGTTCCAAGGACTCGTGCGGTATCGGAGGCCGTAGGTACATTAACCGGCCATTTTTAGCCTACTTTTCTCATTTTGCAAAAATGAGGAAAAAGTAGACTTATGAGATCGATCCGGGAAAATGTGTATCTGTCTGTCTGTCCTTCTGTCTCTCTGTCTGTCTGTGTGCGTATGTGTGTATGCCCCCTATCAACTCCTACACAGCTGCAGCTATCGAAACCAAATTTGGTAAGAGTACATATCTATATCTGAATATCTCAAGGCCATATTTGAAATTGACGTCAGTGCTATTACTCATTCACTATTTGATTGCCGGCGGTCGAGATGGGAACTATTCTCTGTTTACTTGTGCCACACGTCACTCTGCTTCGTTGGCAGGTATAGTTGCGCGTGTAGGATATGACTCAGCTCCAGTAGCTATCCGTGGTGACATGAGTTCCTGTGACGCTTATCTGCGCTTCTAAGAGAGGTAGCGCGTGCAATGCTGCTTGGCTTATGTGCAGCATGCAGTGTGTCATCACTGTATCTTCCTCTTTACCCCGTGGGGCTCCTGCTACAATAACCAACCAACAGTGGCGCAGCCATGCTTAGCGGCAATCAAATCTTAAATGGGTAATACCAACTGCTGAAAAATCGCAATTGAAATTTCAGCTCCATGTTGAATATCTCTTTAAGTATGGATGGGAGCTATTCCGAAATTCGCACACATATTGATAATAATATTTCAGTTTCACTTCCAGGAGGCCATACATGACAGTGTTGCCAACATGATTTTACGCTCGCTGATAGATCCAATGTCTAGCTGCATGTAACGACATTACTATGCTTTGAACTTCAACCAAATTTTGTATGTGTATTTTGTACCTTACGAGTTGGAACTAAGATTATATTTAGAGTCACCAGTGCCGCCAACTGTAGTGCTCTATTACAGCGTTTCCCACTGGTGGTAGGCTCGTAATGCTGCAGTGGTACGTGGTGATGTTACGAAGAATATAAAAATATAAAATTTAAAAATATAAACGCATTGAAATGTTGCCAGTGGAGTTGTTGTTGTTGGTGTTGTTATTGCTGTTTAAAGGGATGGACCTACGAAGTCATCTGCCGCGGTGGAGTTTAATGCCAAAGATAAAGATCAGTTTTATGAATTGAATTGTGATTCACAACTAAGGCAAACTTTTTCAAAAATGGCTCTTGTTAACTTTTGGGTTGAGAGGCGTGCAGACTATGCAGACATAGTTGACAATGCAGTTCGATTTTTACTGCCTATCACTACTTCATACTTGTGTGAGACTTCATTTTCTTCACTTGTTTATCTCAAGAATAAATATCGGAATAGGTTCCTTAGAGTGGAAAGCGATCTTTGTTTGCGTCTTAGCAATCTTAAACCAGACATTCCTAAGTTGGCTTCTAATCTTCAAGCTCAACCTTCACATTGAAGTTGTTAGTTGACTTTGGTTTTTATGTTTAATTATTAAGAGTTCTTTTATTAATATTATTTGTACAGTTTCATTTCTGAATGTTTGAATAGAATACTTATTGTAATAAATAATAAAACAACTGGACACAGTTTTTATTATTTGAACTTTAACTCCAACAGTCTAACTCGAACAAACACAATTTACAATCCATCCTTTGGTCTGCTACGTAGTGGTGGTGAGGGTTATAGTTGCTATATCTCCCAACCATTCGGTGGTACGCGAGGGATTCTCATCTCTTAAAGTGGTACACACACAAAAGGTTTGGGAAACAGTGCTCTTTTAGACTATACAAGGGGTGCCCAACCTTTTTATAACTAAGGGCCACATTATAAATACTTGGGGGACCTTGCGGGCCAATGACACTCCGGAGGGTTTGAGGGTTATGGAATTTCTTTTAAAATATAGGTGCAATATGGTGAGGTTTGTGGCTGTCTGAGCTTAGTTTTCTTAGTACTGTTGCAGTTTTCTATATTTATTTATAGTGGATAAAAATAAAACACTAACAAAAATTAAATATTTTTTTATAAATACCTTTAAAATAAAAGTACGATGATATTCAATACACTCATACAGCATGAATGCCAAACAGTGATTATTTACGTTCATTTGACACAATTATTGATCAAATTATGAAATAAAGTTCATGATAATGTAGTTTTGTGCGATGACTGGAAAAGCTTTGTACCGGTACTTAAGATTTCTCTCCACTTAGGATCGAACTTAGTTGTACCAATCATTAATAAGGATTTTAAGTGCTCATCAGTGAGTGAATGACCTTGGGTAGAGGTGCGCGTGCGCTGCTTTGTCCTTTTGGCTTTAGTTGTTTCCAAGTTTTGGCGACACGGCTCAGACGAGGTGCGGTGGTCTCGCGGGCCGTAGAAATGTTAGTATTACCACTTAATTTCGTCATTGTTCTACATAAGTATTTATAGATTAATCATTAGCATCTTAACTTTAAGAAATGTAGGCTCTTTAGTTCGTCACGGAACTACTTGTTCTTATTGACTCTCCAAAATAATCTTCAATAATTGAACGGTTCATTCCAAGAACCAGACATGTCCAAAAATTAAATTGTCCAGAAACTAAAAAATACAGCAGCCTGTACAGGTCCTTCCAAAAGTTTACGGACACCCGCAAATTACATGAAGATTATTCCTGCCCACATACTCTTCGTGTAGCAGCTTCAGCGGCTTCGGTGGTGTAGTCGGTAGCATTCTGAGCTTCTATGCCCAAGGTCACGGGTTCAAACCCGGCCGAGGTCGTCGGATTTCTGAAGAGCGTTAAAATCCCTCGGTATGCCTTCCTTTGGAGGGGAAGTAAAGCCGGTGGTCCCATGTCATAGATTTATGGCATGATAAAGAACCTTCCACAAATTACACTTGTGTGAAGCTAAATTATAGGTTATATTTGACTATCGCTGTCAGGTTCCAACGTTCGTCACCGGGAGCCGAATGCGGTGGCATCTAGTAACAAAGTTCAGAACTTCTTGGTCGTTGACGGTGGGGTTTGGTAGCAAAAGTTGGAACTACTTGAAAATCGAATGTCTGCAATCCTTACATGAATTAAAAACACCTAACATACAATAATACAGCCATCACAATAAATTAACACCGGTTTTCAGACAGATTCTACACACACCCAAAGTACACGGGGCTACATGACCGCGTTGTCGCCACCCCGAAACTGATCTCAGGCATACGAATTTTTATAGGGACCTAGATCGTGTTTCGAGGAACATTTTGTGAATTTATAATGAAAACATCACTGTTAGTTACGATTTGTTTTGTTTAAGATTAGTGTGAAAGAAATTTGTGTTTTTTCATATTTGAAGCGATCTGGACACAACACTATGAGGATTACATCGACAATTTTGGTTATGAAGAAACACATATACCTGTAGAATATTTAAAATTACAATAGTACACAAGAATGTGTATCCATTAAGAAATACCACCAGTTTTATAGCCAGAAATAGAACCGAAGAAAAAAGTCAACAGACAGACATGCTTTGACCTAGGAAAAAGCATTGAACTTGTTTTATTTTTGTAGAATCCCCAATATGTCACACACGTGGCTACTTGAAATTGAACGGAACTTGTAGCTCACGCTATGGGGTGTCCACATTGAAGCAGCTTCAGCTTTTCGCGAGTCGAACACGTCCTCGGACACTCCCGCACTAAAAGCCATACGCTAAATCTCTACTTAGTATAAAACAAAATCCCCGATTCTTGGATGTCACGGGTTATCTCGAGAACCACTGGATGGATTTTGATGTGATTTTCACCATTCTGTAACGGATATCTCGAGGAAGGTTTCTGTAGAAAATAATTTATTTATGATCAAAGGAAGCCAAGCAGTAACGATTTTAGTGAAAAGTTCGAAAAAAACTGGCGTCCGTGCGCTTTTTAATCTTACGCTGGGAAAACCGTTAAAAATATCAATATACTATGAGTGTAAGAATTGTTCAGCATGAAAAGTTCTACAATAAAGTCCGGGAAAGCATATCTCTATCTTCAATACATCGCCCACTATAAGTGTTTTTAGTTTTTCATTTCTTCCAACAATCTCCATTCAATTACGGAGCTACCTAGGGGCGAGCCGATTACCCCAGATACATCCAGCAGCAAACTATCGAGTCGTGTTGAGTTAAGACTTCAGAGAAGAGTGATTTTGTTTGGAGTTTCCCTGGAAGTGCAACTCGGCTTACCTTCATTTCGCCTGTGAGCTTTTCGTTCCGCAAAATACACAGTCAAGTTAAGATTGGACGGAAGGGGTTTTGTGTTTCATGCACCTCGCCATTCTTAAATTACGTCTGACAAGAATTCGTTGTACATGCATCTCCATGATAATATAATTAATGTTCAGTCAATGATTTTAACCCATCAGGCCGAGAAGTAAGACGGATATAGGTCGTAGTACATTGGTATCGAAAATAAAAGCGCTTATCACGTAATGCATTCATAACTGTTCCCGGGCGAAGCCGGGGTGGGTTGCTAGTAAAATATAAGCTTCAAGCAAAACGCCCAGGAAATATGAAGGCCTACTCGTACTTATGGGCCAAACTTCAAGAATATCCTTCCAATTATTGAGTGCATATTGAATATTTCATAAAATGTGTGCTAAAGTATGACGATAGGAACATTTGTGTTCAGGGTTGTCAAATCTATAAAAATTAACATTCCACTTTCTGTGCGTGCACATCAATGTTTTTGGGTGTGGCGCCATGATGAAGGAAGGTTAGGTAAGTCAATGCCGCAACAGAGTGCTTAAGGAATATAAGATGCCTTCAGGTGTTTGTGTCGTCACTGGATAGTTTGAGCAGAACTCATCATGCTGAAACTGGTAAGATTTTCTAAATGTTTACATAATAATATCCACACATGGTGGGGAAAAGTCCGACTTCATGGCTAAAGCTGCGATTTCCTCCAGTAGCGGTACCGCTTTCTAGAGGCCGTAATATGACGGTGACTGCCGTCACAAAAACGTTCCGCATGGAAACAAAGCCGTGTGGTTTTCTAGGAAGCGTTGACGGGCGGGCATCAATTCCACTCGGTCGAACATATATTCCCCAAGATTTTCCTTAATTCCACTCGGCCCTCCAAGGGACCCAGAAATGAGTTCCTCAACTCCGCTCAGGCAAAGGGGTTATCCCCAATGAATGAAAATCCACAGCCTGCGGTGACATCTGGTAACTAATTTCTGAACTAGTTGGTCGTTGATGGTAGGGTTTGGCGGCAAAAGTAGGAACTACTTGAAAATTGATCGTCTGCAGTCCTTACTTGAATTGAAACAGCCTACACCCACTAATACAGTCATCACAATTAACACCGGTTATCAGACAGATTCTACACACACCCAAAGTACACGGGGCTACATGACCGCGTTGTCGCAGCCCCTAAACGGAGGAACCTACCAACCATTCTGCGGAACGAAAAGTTCACAGGCGAAGTAAGGAAAAGTCGAGTTGCACTTCCAGGGAAACTCCAAACACATCCACTTCTTCTCTGAAGTCTTAACTCGACACGACTGAACAGTGTCTGGGATGATAGGCTCACTTGCCAGCTAGCTAGCTTGTAAACTGTCTCGAAGCTAGTAATTGAATGAAGATTGTTGAAAGAAATGAAAACGTAAAAACATGTTGAAGATAGAGATATGCTCTCGCGGACTATTTTGTAGAACTTTTCATGCTGAACAATTCTTACACTCATAGTATATTGATAGACAATTTTTAACGGTTTTCCCAGCGTAAGCTTAAAAAGCGCACGGACGCCAAGTTTCTTTTTCGACGTTTTCACTGAAGTTGTTACTGTTTGGCTTCCTTTGATCATAAATTGAGGAAAGTCGAAGAGGTGAGGACTATCACGACTGACCTGGCAGGCTCCAAAGCGTAGGTGAGAGTGACATGGTATGCTATGCCGAGGAGCATGACTACTCTCCCCTCCCTCTACCGCTCCTCCCGGCTGAGAACAATCCATTTTAAAAACGTCCGGTGTTCGGCAGAGTTATGAATGCTTTCTCGCGGCGACTTGAAACCTGTATTCGAAAGGATGGCCGCCACCTGAGTGGCATTATCTTTCACACCTAAAAATGGTAAATAGTAAATGAAATGGTAGAACGTATTCTTAAATGTGGTAACAATAAAATAAGTTTCCCTCGCAAATCAACCGAGTACTATTCATTTTAAGAACATCCGTTTCCTATGTGTCACCCGTACTGTGACTGTTCCGGTCACAATGTTCCCAAACCCTTATTTGGTTGACTGCAAGAGAAGTCAGGTTAGGGTAATTTGTTCATACCATTTCTTTTCTTGTTCATCATCATCATTTAGGTTGTAGAATTTCATTTTATTTAGTGTATATATATCTTGTGTATCTCGGGGACTCAGTCAGGAATATTTCATTTAATTTGTATGGGAGATGTCAGTATACAAGACAGCGGATTGTGTAGGTAAGCTACAAGATGTTGCAACAGCAGGAAACTCTAGGCCAAATTTAGATTGGGCCGAGAATAACTTCCCTTGTCTTGAAGAAAGCTTTGTGTAAATTGTGTAAGGTTCTGACGTCAGAGAAGAGTTTCGCGCCACGAGTTGTAAGAAATATACATGGGTTCGAGATTATTGGTGTATTTTGTATGGGTTGGAGGGTATCATGACCCTGGCGGAGAAAGACGAAAACATGTGTTTACAAGATGAGAGGTGGGATTTTCGTGTATAGCGGGGCTTCACTTCTATTGTAGCGTCTGATTGGAAAGGTCGCGTTCTCGTAATTTGGCGTAGGCCTATTTGGAGAAACAGTTTTGTTGAAAGCATGGCTTGTGAATGTACTCGAAACGGCTACATATCACAACGATGTTATCTCTGTTAGCACAATTCAAGTTGGGTACGGAAGCACATTCATTTCTCTCGCAGAGATGTGGCTATGTAAACCAGTAAACATCTCTAACCTCAAACCACGTGTGGAAAATCTTAGAAATGCTGGGGAGAACTGATCTATCGAGCATGTCTCGTAGATTATCTGCTAGATCGTCGATGAGTGAGTAACAAACATCTTTATATTCCAACATTCATTTTGGGTCACATGTTTTCGTCATTGCCGAGGAGAGAAGATAGTAAACCATAGTCTGTTCGACGCGAGTCCCCGCCATATGTTTAAAGTTGATATTAATACACATATTTTGAAGGTTATAATTAGTTTTCTTTATAGGGAATTACACCTAATAGTTGAACGCCCAAATGATACCAGTTAGGTTGACCAAATGTGTGTCCAACACTCCACGACCCTGCCATTTCAATTGTGTGGTATATGATGAAGTACTTCCGATCAAAAATAGGAGGATGATTTTGGGAAGTTTTAAATCAGTCGCCCAAGAAGGGCTGGTAAAAAGTTACAGTACTAAGTAGAGATGACTGATAAGATGATATATTGGAGTATGGAAGAAAAGGAAACATTAATAAATTTCGTAAAGAATGAAGAGGCATTGTATAATGTGAAGAGTAGCCTTAAAATGCACCGAGTTTCTGCTCAGGAGATATTGGTCTTTTGTTTCTGTTGTACGGCACTGAATGTAATTCAGAACGTAATCAAATAACACTGGTGTCAACCGAAAATGTCCTCTGAATTTGTCCTCATTTCAGTGCAGATGACGCACTAAATTCCATATGTACATTCTGTCGGACGTCTTTTAAAAATGTCACTTCCCCCCGAACGTTCCCTATCGTCTTCGGATGATTCTTCTTCTTCCAAAAATATTACGAGCGCTATGTCACGATCATCCATTTCTTATTTAACTTTATGGCAACATGCCGCCGCGACACACACAAATAATTAGCTCTAACTTGACACTATTGTTGACCGTCAAGACATTCCTCAGTTTCTATACGTCATTCGAAGTCACATTACGGCCGCTAGAATGCGGAACCGCTACTGGAGGAAACCGCAGCTTAAGAATATATGATCCGTAGGATTGAAGGTTCGATTCCTGATAGAATCGTGGGATTTAAAAAGAGTTTCAGTCTTTAGAATATCTCGATGCAGCCCTCCATGCCTACATGCCTTCATCTATGCATAGCTACCACACCATACATCCACGCAATCTGTTTAACATAATTATTCTAGCATTGGTCTGAAATGGTTTTCCGTGGTTTCCCATTTTCAACACCAGGAAAATGCTGGGACGGTACCTTCTGACAGGCCACGGCCATTTCCTTCCACATTCTTGCCCAGTTTCATTCACCATCATTCATTTCATCTCTCATTAACTCCTTTCATGAGGTTGGCGTCAGGAAGGGCATCCGGCCGTAAAAATCATCGCCACAAAGTCTTCCATCGCATCTCATCCCCGACCCCGTTGGAAAACGGGAATAATAAGGGGTAGACATACAATTCTAGCATTGGTCTACATCTTTATTCCACTTTTAAGTTTGCTATTCCTGGGTGCTGCTGTATGTGCCCCGCCAACCTGTTTCTTCTCTTCATTAGCACTCGCTAAAATCATCCCTCCTCTCCCATACTCTATCTACCCATCTGATCATCATCATTCACCTGTAACACCACATTTCAAATCGCCTCTTCTCTGCTAAACTAACAGTCCAAGTTTCACTTCCACGAACCAGACAAAAGCTTTCAAAAATGACTTCCTAATTCTTAAATCTATATTTTATTTGCCTGTGTCAAGGTAAAAAAAAGGCTAAGAGAAATAGGAGAATTCTGTTACTTGCAAAATAACCAGTGATGGACGAAGCAAAGAGGATAAAAATAGTTGGTTAGCTCAGGCAAGGAAACAATTCCTACAGAAAAGAAATCCTTTGACATCGAATATAGATTTAGGTATTAGGAAGTCATTTTGAAAGTCTTTGTATGGAGCGTGAAGCTCTATGGAAGTGAAACTTGGACTGTTGGCACAGCAGTTAAGAGTAGAATTGAAAAATGTGGTGGTACAAGAGAATTATGAAGATCATTGTAAGTGTGTTTTGGTCAGGAGATCCATATAGTGCTGATGCTCAGTTCAGTATTAGAATTTCGATTCCAACAACCTATGCAGGGGCACCACTTGCAGGAATCAGCATCTTTGTTCAAGTGGAACAGGTTACCCTCTCCAAAGTGTGATAGTGGAGCTGAGAGACAAACGGTGAAGCACACCATTCAGGACTATCCTCTAAGAACCTTTGGTGGTAAATTAATGGATTTTATCTCAGTGAATCCTGCATCAGTGGACTATATTTTGAATTAAGAGACCATCTGTTCTTCTTTCTTTCTTTCTTTCTTTCATTCTTCTTCGTTTTTCTCACTTAGGGAGCGCGTTTGAACTTATTGAATCTGGTTGATGGTGTTTTCCTCTTCTTATTCTCCCAAAATCTCCTCATGAACTCGCTATGCCCCTTCTTACGTTCCTCCGTCCATTTCCTTCCAGTGATCTTTTTAGCTTTTTCGGTGAATGAGTGATTTGTAACTCGAGTTCCAAAAGTCTTGCGATTTATGATGATATCGTCTGTAATGTTTATTTCTTTTAAGTCCTGTTTAATTTCTTCTAACCAACTGATTTTGACCTTCTTTGATTTAATTATATCAAGCAGTTTTTTGGTGCATATCTGGTGTTGTCCATTCTGCAGATGTAAGTGTGTACCAGGTCCTACGTTTGTTTTTGGCCGGTGCTTGCTTGTTGCGTAGAGGTCTCCGACCAACCACGAAGCCTCCTAATTATGAGCATGTGCAGTAACAACTGCATGCACGCACGCACGATCAGAAGGAACGAAGGAAAGAGGGACGGAGGTTGAACAGTCAGCACAGTAGATGCGGGGATTTCACGGCCACCGGCCAAAAATAAACGTCAGACCTATACCATACGATTAATAATAATAATGAAGAAGAGATGAAGACTTATCTGAACTTGTGGAATGTCAACAAACTGGTCTGAGGTATTTTCCATTACGTGTCTATTAAAGATAGCAGTGGCTGTTCTCCTTCTGCTCGCGTTACTGTCAGCGGTAACGTCACAGATCATCATCACCCACCCCAAGGTGTCAGTAGGCGCCTATGGCTTCCACACGCCATTCGCTGTGAGCGCTTACGCCAGAGCACAGATCTACTGATGGCCATAACCAGGTAAGATGCCACTGTCTGAAATGTTTGACTTTTGCACCCTTCGATGGTATTTCCCAAGGACCATGGAATAATTAGATCCGTCACTCTTGGTTATAAACGTGCCTAGAGGTGAGGCCGCCTCAGGTTATGCCGCATTCTAGCAATTCTGCCAACACAAAGAGAGAAATACCACATGAATGCTTCCAATTATTTAAGCGTATGTGGCTACATCACTAATTACAAATTATTACAGTTACTCTAGCTTACAAACTAATATCCAGCGATCTCTGCTACCGTGGTTGGTACCAAAAGTTTTCTTTGTTTTTTTTCCGCTATCATTTTACCCTCCAGGGTTGGCTTTTTCCAGGGGACTAAGCGAGGGATCCCACCCCTACCGCCCCTGAGGGCAGTGTCCTGGAGCTTGAGACTATGGGTCGGGGATACAACTGGGGTGTGTAACCAGCTCGACGCCCAGGCGGCCTCACCTGCAAAGCGAACAGGGGGCCTGATGAAGGTATAGGAAGAGTGGGGCGGTTTGGCAAGGAAGTGCGAAGGAGGCGGCCGTGGCCTTACGGTAGTAACGAAGTGAGAAACCACGGAAAACCACGTCGAGGATGGCTAAGGTGAGAATCAAACCCCCTCTACTCTTATGGGCCACCCGAGGCTGAGTAGACCCCGTTCCAATCCTCATACAACTTTTCAAATTTCGTGGCTGAGCCGGAAATTGAACCCAGGACCTCCGAGGCGACAGCAGCTAACCATGCTGACCGCTACGCTTCGGAGGCGACTCACCAAGAGTATTTACTAAACTTAATTATTCTAAACAATAAGTTGGCAGTTTTGTTGGAACGCAGCTCTTATAAAGTCTTGGGCGCTTGTATCAAGTTGAAGTTATCGAAGTCATTTTTCTGTGTTGCCTAGTTCTATTATAAAATGCTTTTCAGTCGGTCAACATAAATTATTGGAGTGTTAACACGCTACCTCGTACCTCGCTGGTATCGGGAGAGCGTGGATTCGAATCCCACCTCGGCTGGCCTGAAAATGGTTTTCCATGGTTTCCCATTTTCACCCCCAGGAAGCTTACTTTAGATAATTAAGTACAAGTTTTTCGGGCTTGTAGGTCGTGGTCAAGACAGGATATCTCCTGTACTTGTACTTAATTATGAACGCCGGCCGTGAAAGCCTAAGCTCTTACTTTAGATGCTCCTCGAAAGAGTCGTCGGTTTGTATGCCCTATGTAACGCAAAGCCCCGAAGCAAAGGGCGAGTTGAATTCTTCCCCTCTAGCTTCTGTAAGTTACATAATTGCGGTAATACCAATCTCCCTACAGTTATATGAGTCATACGAGTATAGACGGCAAACTGATAGGAGCAGAGTGGCGCAGTGGAAGCGTGCTGGGCCCATAACCCAGAGGTCCGTGGATTGAAACCACGCTCTGCTATCTGTTTTTACCGAGAATAATACCTATAATATCGTTAAGGCTAACATACAGGATTACAAAAGCTGTAGTCGCCTCCGTGGTGTAGTGGTCAGTGTGCTTAGCTCCCACTCAGGAGGTCCGAGGTTCGATTCTCGGCTCTGCCACGAAATTTGGAAAGTCGTATGAGGACTGGAACAGGGTTTACTCAGCCTCAGGTGGTCTCTCCTCAGTCACCATCGAAGTAGTTTTCCGTGGTTTCCCACTTCGTCTTCAGGCAAATACCGGGATGGTACCTACCGTCAGGCCACGGCCGCCTCCTTCTCTCTTCCTTGTCTATCTCTTATTTTGTTTTTCTTAGTTGTTAATTTCGGTTTATTTTTTATTTTTATTCTTTTTATTACACAACTTCAAGCCAGAACATTGTATACGCTACATAAAGGGGCTCATTAGCCTCAGTGGCAGTTATCTATGAATAAATTCAAATTCAATTCAAAAAATTCTTCCATTCTCCCCATCCCGTCCCATCCCTCATGAGGCCCCCTGTTCGCTTTGCAGGTGAGGCCACATGGGCGAGGTGCTGATCACACCTGACCAGATGTCAAGATCCAGGACACTGCCCGTTGAGGCGGTAAAGGTGGGATCCCTCGCTTAGTCCGTGGGATATGCCTACCTGAATGGTAAACTGACTACGAAACAAAAAATGCTCTAGATGCTAACTAGAACCGGAAACAATCCAACATATTACAAGTAGCTGCCAAGCAAGCTCCTGTAGTGATTACACATGAATTAAACAAAATAATGCACTACACCTTGTACAAAAGCACTATCTGAAAATACTTTGCCTTGCTATCAGTATGATCCTGACGCCGTTTTCGAAAATCCTACTCACAAGTTGTTATGGAAAACTGACAAAACCATCCCAGCGAACCGGCCAGACATCGTTCTTGTTGACAACGTTCGGAAGACAACCTCTCTCATTGATATCGCAGTGTCCAATACCCATAATCTAGATACTTGTGATTTTCTCACAGCAGGTTTGTTGCAAATTGACACATCGTTCACCAAGAGAGGCAGAAACCAGCAGAAACTGCCACATGCCACTGACCAAATGGTCAAGTGCAAGACATGTACCCGAGGTCTGCCGGAACTAAAGTTTATTACTTGCCTGTATTGCTGCCCTTTGGAACGTACCTTATGTACGGGTTTATGGGAGATCCTTCCTGAGTAAACACTTAGCAGGCCTCAAAATCCAACTTGATCTCGGCTAGATCCTAAAGAACATCCAAAACATTGCACATAGTCATTCTCCCTTTATGTACACACATCAAAAAAAGTTTTGCATCACCTCGGTTCCAAGAGTTCCGGAACCTTTAAATACAAAGGGAATAGAGATCAACACAAACAACATTTCAGCTCGTTTTATTGCTCATGAGACCCACACATTGCATGTTGTACCATCATACAGCTAGACTTTCAGCATTTGTGGTCCAGATTGCAGTACACACCACTACCTCTAATACCCAGTAGCACGTCCTCTTGCATTGATGCATGCCTGTATTCGTCGTGGCATACTATCCACAAGTTCATCAAGACACTGTTGGTCCAAATTGTCCCACTCCTCAACGACAATTCGGCGTAAATCTCTCAGAGTGGTTGGTGGGTCAAGACGTCCATAAACAGCCCTTTTCAACATATCCCAGGCATGTTCGATAGGGTTCATGTCTGGCGAACATGCTGGCCACTGTAGTCGAGCGATGTCGTTATCTTGAAGGAACGCATTCACAAGATGTGCACGATGAGGTCGAGAATTGTCGTCCATGAAGACAAATGCCTCTCCAATATTCTGCCGATATGGGTGCACTATGGGTCGGAGGATGTCATTCAGGTATCGTAAAGCCGTTTCGGAGCCTTCCATGACCACCAGTGGCGTACGTCGGCCCCACATAATGCCACCCCAAAACATCAGGGAACCACCACCTTGCTGCACTCGCTGGACAGTGTGTCTAAGACGTTCAGCCTGACCAGGGTGCCTCCAAACACGTCTCCGACGATTGTCTGGTTGAAGGCATATGCGACACTCATCGGTGAAGAGAACGTGATGCCAATTCTGTGGGGTCCATTCAGCATGTTGTTGGGCCATCTGTACCGCGCTGCATGGTGTCGGGGTTGCAAAGCTGGACCTCGCCATGGACGTCGGGAGTGAAGTTGCGCATCATGCAGCCTATTGCGCACAGTTTGAGTTGAAACACGACGTCCTGTGGCTGAACGAAACGCATTATTCAACATGGTGGCATTGCTGTCAGGGTTCCTCCGAGCGGCAATCCGTAAGTAGCGGTCATCCACTACAGTAGTAGCCCTTGGGCGGCCTGAGCGAGGCCTGTCATCGACAGTTCCTGTATCTCTGTACCTCCTCCATGTCCGAACAACATCGCTTTGGTTCACTCTGAGACGCCTGGAAACTTCCCTTGTTGAGAGCCCTTCTTGACACAAAGTAACAATGCGGACGCGATCGAACTGCGGTATTGACCTTCTAGGCATGGTAGAACTACAGACAACATGAGCAGCGTACCTTCGTCCTGGTGGAATGACTGGAACTGATCGGCTGTCGTACCCCCTCCGTCTAATAGACCCTGCTCATGCATGGTTGTTTACATCTTTGAGCAGTTTTAGTGACATCTATGAACAGTCAAAGGGACTGTATCTTTGATACAATATACACAGTCAACGTCTATATGCCGGAGATCTGGGAACCGAGGTGATGCAAAACTTTTTTTGATGTGTGTATTACAACTAACACAAGAGGCAGATGTCCTCGCTGTTCCGCCCCTTAGAGCAACTATAACTAACTCGATCTCAGAGTAATATCGATACTAACGTGCCGTCCCGCCAATACCAGCTGTACTCAAACCAACTTCAAAGATAACATATGAGCTATTTCAACATTTATGGTACAGTACGTATTTATATTCAAGTGCACTCAAGTATTGTCTATGATGATGATGATGATGATAATTGTTGTTTTAAGGGGCCTACCATCTAGGTTATAGGCCCCTGTCAAGTATTGTCTGGTCCACAGGGGATGTGAGGAATCCAGTTACCAATATGTTAAAGTATTAAACATAAAAACACTCTACTACTTTCTCCTTCGCTTACATTTTTTTTTATTTAGTCAATTTATCCTCTAGGTTGGTGGTTCCCACGGACTCAGCGACGGAACTCACCCCTACCGCCTCTATGGGCAGTGTCCTGGAGCTTGGAACATCTGGTCGGGTTGGATACAACTGGGGAGGTGTGATCAGCACTTCGCCCAGGCGGCCTCACCTGCAAAGGGAACAGGGGCCTCGTGAGGGATGGGAAGGGAGGATTGGGATGGATAGGCTAGGAAGAGGGAAGGAGGCGGCCGTGGCCTTGAAGAAGGTACCATCCCGGCATTTGCCCGAAGACGAAGTCGGAAACCACGGAAAACCACTTCGAGGATGGCTGAGGTGGGAATCGAACCCCCTCTACTCATTTGGACCACCCGAGGCTGAGTAGACCCCGTTCCAGTCCTCATACCACTTTTCAAATTTCGTGGCAGAGCCGGGAATCGAACCCAGGACCTCCGGGGCGGCAGCTAACCTTGCTGACCGCTAAGCTACGGAGGCGACTTCGCTTACATTTGATGCGGAAATTTGCTAAGTCCATGGACTGTCGGTTTTGACGGGTAGGTATATCAACGAATTACAGTCGGCAAAATTTTTAGCAGAGCGTGGTTTCGATCCACGGACCTCTGGGTTATGGGCCCAGCACGCTTCCACTGCGCCACTCTGCTACTTATCGCTGTGTGGCAAATCTCCAGGGACTCAAATATGATGCAGAGAAACTGGTATTGCTGTTATTATGTAACTTACTATAGATTAACCTTCTGTAACGCAAACCCTCACAGCAAAGGCCGTGTTGAATTCTCCCCTCTACCTTTAGTTAGTTACACAACAGTCTCCCTACAGCATATTAGAGTCCGTCCAGTTTTGCTTGTATCGACAAGAAGCAGAGTGGCGCAGTGGAAGCGTGCTGGGCCCATAACCCAGAGGTCCGTGGATCGAAACCGCGCTCTGCTATAGCTTTTTGCTTATTAACAGACTGTGGAAACAAGAAGGGTGGGTTGTTATTTTGCCTATGATTATTGGAGCATCAGGATGGACCTACGACTCTTACCTAACAACAACAAAAACAAGTAGTTCCGTGAAGAACTATACAGCCTATTTTCATATAACCTACTTATGTTAATTGCCTCTATCAACATACAAAATTTCAGTTTGATTGCTGTAATAGTTTCGTAGATCTTGAGAACCGTCTAAATATTTCGGATGGTCACCATGTTGGATTTTTATATATGTAGGTATTATTAGGTTCTGTCCCCGTTTACCTGGATAGTAGGCTGTCAGCTATCCGCCCCCTCAATCGGATTGCCAATTATCAATCGCACCGGCACAGTTACATCAATGAAAATGGCACTGACAGATACTATCGAGATAAGAGCACAGAAGTTCACAGGAAATCATTGTGGAACACACCAAAATAGACGGGGGTTTATACTTACCGTTACTTACCTCTTAATTATCTCGGGGTTTGAGTTGACAACAGGATCACTAAAGTCTGTTCACACAATAACCTCCACCATGACATTTAAAAATGAACCAGAACGAAGACGAGAACTTTGAACTGTACAAAAGCTTTATTTCTAATAAAGGGTATGATTTTACTAACACAACAAAAACAACGTGGCTATCAGTAGCCCAAGTCAATCTGACTACGTCTTCCTATATGACTTGCAAAAATTATCATACAACATGATATAAAACATTGTAGCTCCCAAGATCTCCAAATAACGTAATATTCATAACACAATTGGATTGGAAAAGGACGTCAGGGTGTGACATATATAGAGCATTTGGTTTCCTTTTAATAAACATGAGAATGGTATTTATAGTCGCAAGGCCAAAGTGTGTACGACCTCACTCTCTGAGAACCAGATGTTGGCACAGCTGCGGGCTACCTTCAGCCTGTTGCATACTGGTCAAATGCACTCCCTTCTCACATGCTAAGTTACGTAAGAATACAGCCTGCACTCTCAAGCTTTTAAATGTCCACAAGACAACTCACATTATATTTACGCAACTCTTTCAAGAACTTTGCTCACATCCTATTGGATCATTATGTTAATTCCTTAAACTTGTTAACTTCATTCCAAATGTTTAATTAGCTCTTAAATGTTTATAACAAAATCACATAAATTATTTATAACAATTAGAAATTGTTTATAATATTTGTCAAAGACAATAAAAATATTATAAGCACGCCTTTAACATCACTCTCGTTCTACATTATTTTCAAAAATATTTACAGCAATTATTTACAATATTAACATTTAAATTGTTTAAATTATTAATTTAATAAATACATTAACCACATGTTCATTCGGTTGATAATTTTATAATCCTGTTTAATATAATCGACCAATGAAGGTTAGTTATACATGTTAATGTCACAATCTGGTTTAATAAAGGTTTTAATAATAATTTGTGACGGCAACCTTCATTCAAAATCTTATCTCAAATTCTTTCAAAACTCGTGTTAATTATAACAGTAACTCACTTGATTAATTTTCAACGAACTATAACAATCTTACTCCAGCGGAAAATCCTTCGCTAACAAGTTAATGCACAATCTGCATTAAAAATATGCCCAAAATCATCATATATTGATCTATATGGCATTAAAAACTTCCACATAACTTACAAAACTTCCACAAATAATTCTTTAACATTAATTCCTGTGGGAACTTCCTTCATATTCAAGGGCATTATATCTCAGCGACTTTCAACACGCGCTGCACTAGCGATTATACATTCATAGTTCCACTTAAAAAAAATTTATAATCATTAATTGTTTCAAAACTGTTTTTCTATTTAACCTTCGTGGATTTCATTCATGAACCGAAATGAAGTCAAAACTTGCCAATCACAAACAAATTTAATAGTGAATACGCTTATATACGCCTGTCTGGTCTATCAAAATTTAAGATTAACATCTTAAAAGAAATTGCAGTATAAAAATACTATCTTCAAATAAAGTGCGACTAAAATGCAAAGTAGTCGAATAGAATCCAATTAGACTGGGGAATGCAAACATCGTTATATAATTCTCTAATTGAGAAAAACTCCTAACAAAAGTACTTGACTTTAATGCATTCAATAATTCATTATTAAAGTTAATCTTTCACAAAAGTGTCTATGGTGCAATGTTCATTCATAACTGACAATACATGTCTTTGTTGCAATCAATTCAAATAACGACTAGTATTTCCAAGATCGTCGACAACGTAAGAGATTTTAACGCTCTAAAATCATTTAAATGTTCTTCCTTCTTGATGATGACAGAAAATTGGTCAAAGTAATTAAACTGGGGTAGAATTACTTTAATAAAATGACACGCTGTCTGAATTTAAATCTGCCATAAAAATCATTAACTTACAGTCAAATCGTGACTACAAAAAATATTAATTACTGAAAAATCTAAATATCAGTCTCAACTGATTCAAAATCATTAACTATGCCCATGACATAACAATGTCTTAATAAATCGTCGAAAAATGCAAAACTCATCAAGGTGTACTGAGAATAAGAATCTCAACAAGAAAATAGGGCAAAAAACAAGAGGATAAAAATATGGGAAAAATGGTTGCTCAAACATTATTAGTAAACTCAAATACAATAAACGTTCACGACTACCTTATCTGCCGATTGACGTTCCAGAGGAAAATTCCCCAAAGAAGACTGCTGATGGATCCATTTCACCACGTTAAAGTTGAGCTCCATCCTCGAAATAGGAAATAGCACCCTCGGAGAATCGAACTGCTTCCTTCTCCGTGAATCGCTCCGCTCCTCGAAGACGAATAGACATCCTTCCGGCAATAATCTTCTTTGTGAGTCGGGATATCCCTGACCTCTCTTGAAAAATTCCCTGAAGTTCCAGTAGACAATCGCCATGAAGTTTTGTAGAAATTTCCGAAGAAATTATTCATATTCAGAGTATGAAATTGTTTCTATGGCTGTTCGATGGTATTCAGCCTTTAATTACGAAACATGGGTGTAGATGGTATTCACCGCATGTTCGCTTGTGTGGAATAGCAATTAGCGAAGTTCCATGTCGCTATCTTACTCCATTGAAGTATGTCCCAATTGCAATAAGCCCTTTTAGCCTTCCATCTGCTCTTCGGTTGTAGTGTCAGAAGAACAAACTGCCGTATTCAATTGCTCCATTATACTGGTATCGTTGTGTAACCAAGCAATCTGAAGTCTTTCTATTCCACTCGCAGCGTTAGCCGTTGCGTTGATTCTGGCTATACAAAAGTGCTTCTCTAGTGGCGAGATAATCACTTTTGCCAGTCGTATAAAACTGCTAATATCTTTTAAACTAATCGGTCGAAATTGTTCAGCTTTTCTCTATAACTGCATGTAGCACTGCACAATACAATTAGCTTATCGATGACCGCTAACTGTTCGAAGCTAAACTTGTAGAAGCTTTCTAAGGTCCGTTTCAACTTCACCTAGTTTGACTTGGATCTCGTTAACATAGTGGCCTCGCCACGCGTTATAAAGACGATTCTTTTCACTGCTGTTCACTTCGACGTCTCACTATAATGAATGTATAAGAAAAGAACTTTCACAAATATACTTCGATGATCTGAGAATGAGATCTCAGAATGATCAGAGAACGAAAGAGAGTCCTCTCTTCTGCGCAAGCCCTTTTATTAACTTCTCGAGGGGCGTTTCCATCCCTTCCAAAGCGAGATACTACGTCATCGCTAAAAGTTCCAACTTCGTTAATACATGACGGATTTTCAAAATTCAAAAACTGAAAATAAATTTCACCAAAATTCCAAATCAATGCCCTTATTGCAAATGGATTTCCATAATTCTGCATTCCAAAAGTAATAAAAATACCATAGTTTCAGCAATCTCCGTCTTCCTTTAAACTATCGTTCATTGGTTCATGCCTCTCCTCCAATAGCATAGTTTCTTCCTCAGCAGAATTCCTCGTTTCCTGCGACTGCGTCGTAAATCTTGGAACATTCTCGACTAAAAGCTGACGTCACTGAGAATCTCAGCTCAAGTAGCCTGCTGGCATAACATATACGTCATCCGTGCTTACGTCATGACTACCCACGTCATAACTATGACAGCCATAACTCTCCTTATAATTTCAAATATAGCCACCGTGGTCTCTACATAATTCAATTACGGGGGCATTCTCCTCTCACCACGTTTTAAAAACAGTTGCAAATTGTTTTTAAACTCAGTGTTACAAGTATCTCAACTCTCTTGAACACGAAATTGAATTATTACTGGCTTACTCTAGTATGATATTTCCTCTATGTTCCTTAATCATAAATTTTTCTTCTACTCTGGGTTGTGTGTGGTTAATGTATTCTTTCCTCTCTAATTTCTCTTCTGACCAGTATTTCTATTTTCTAAGTTCTGCTGGCTCGTAGAAGGACCAGGATCGATTACAATATCCTGCCTTTTCTTTTGATTGTCAGCTTCTTTATCCCTTAATTCTTTTAAGTATTGCTGGCTTTCCTTTTCTCTTTGCTGATATTGATCAGGTGTCATAACCTGACCTTGAGTATTCTGGTTTCTATTTTGGTTTTGGTTATTCCTATTATAGTTACGGTTATACCCATTATTGTTGTAATATCTGCCTCTTCCATTGTAGTTTCCTCGGTTGTAGTTCCAACCTCTTCTCTGTTGATACGGTCGGTAACCTTGTGATCTGTAATTTCTAAACTGATTATTCCTGTGAGGACCTACATTGTCAGTTTTCTCCTGCTCTGGCTTGTCAGTTTGTTGGACTTGGTCCATGTATACCGTATTGATTTCTTTAAACTCCTGCCTTTGACCTTTCTGGACTACGTTAGGCATTGGACTTGTGTAGTCTAACCTTCTCAGTAATTCATCCATGCTGGATAAATCCCTGATGTTGGACGAAATTATGAGTCTTCTGACCTCAACTGGCAGCATACGAGAAATCGCATCTATTAGTTGCTCCGTGGACAATGGGGGTTGCAAAAATCTCAAGCGGGACAACTGACTCGTAAAGAAATCAGCGTACCTCGTTGGAAGAGTACCTGAGTATTTTCTTGAATACACCTCCGCTCTTAACGAATTCTGCGCTTCTATGGACCAAAATCGTTTGATTAATGCCTCTGCAAACTCGTCAAAGTTACTGAATGTGTATCTAAATGCGAAAAACCATTCGAGGGGTCCTCCAATCAGATATCTCTCTACTATCTTCATCTCTCTCTCTCTGGGAATGTGAGCTTCGATGAAATAATCTTTGAGATTCCTTACATACTCTATAGGTGTCAAACTATCAGTGTTACTGAATTTTTGTGGTTTGTCCTCGAAATTCCTAATGACCGTCACGTTCCTCGGATATGAATCCGGATAGTTTTTCCCACTATCTCGATAGTTCCACTCAGGTTCCATATTCCTCTCGTCATCCTCCTCTCTGAATCTGGATACACGTTCTTCAGGAGTCACGTCTCTTTCTTCTGGCTCTAGGTTATGTCTTCTAGCATAATTCCTATTCAATTCGCAAGCTAAGCCTTCTGTATCCTTGTCGGTGATTTCTGTTAAGACTTTCTTGACTATCTCTTCTTTGTAGTTCTCCATTAAACTAGCCTCTCCTAACTTCAAATTTTTCAGTTTACTCGTCGTTTCATTTACATCCGAGACAACTTTATGAATTTGATCCTCTAATGTAGATTTTAAAGTTTGCATATCCTGATCTAGTTGTGTTCTATCGTCAACTTGTTTTTCGGATAGCGAATTTATCCTGACGCTTAAATCTTTCCTAATCTGCACTACTTCATTGTTAATTTCTATCTGCGTACTGGCAAGTTTTCTTTCAATCCTTTCCTGAATTTGGGTTACATGTTCCCCACTTGACTTATTCCACTCGTCTTTCCATACCGCTACGTTTGCTGTTAACATTTCGGCTATGTCTACTTCGATATCCTCTTTTAATACTCTATTGTGGTCTAATACCTGTGTTCTCATGACCTCTACATCATACTTCAACTCTGCTAAAGACGTTGTTGTTCTAACTGATTCATCGACTAACCTAGTCGCTAATGCAGTTATATTACGCGTACAAAGAGTTTTTGAGTTTTCGATTTCTTCCCTGACTTTATTTACATCAGTTTGGACTTTAGTGATATCTACGAAAACTGTGTTGACCTCTACCTGAATCTTAGTTATGTCACTTTGCACCTCAGTTATATCCGCATGAATGTTATTAATGTCTACCTGAACATTGGATACATCAGTTCTAGCTTTTTCAATTTCTTTTTGGACTTCCTCGACCTTGTCTTGGACAGTCGCTACATCGTTTTTGACAACAACTACTTCGGCTCTAGCACAAGAAATATCCCCTCGGACATTAGCTACATCTAGATTTAACATTGTAAGGTCTTTCTGTACCTTAGACACATCATTTTTAACATCAGACACATTTGTGCGGATGTCACTTACAGTATTTTCAATTCCTAGGGTATTAATCTGTAAACGCGACATATTATCCTCCAAATTAGCAGCACTAGTTTGGATACCCTTCAAACTTTCATCCATACTAGCTTTCAAATTACTAGCATTCTCCTCCATTCTTGCATTTAAATTAGCAGACAAATTACTAACATTCTCCTCCATTCGACTATTATTCTCCTTCATGCTTTCATTCAGCATCTGTTTCATACTGCGATTCATGTTAGCAGACATCTCCTCTAACATTTTCTTCAAACTTTCATCTGCCATTACAATATTATTCAAAAATGGATTGCTGTAGGGACATACATCAAAAGAGCAAAATAACAACATTTGAGCAACACTTTTCACCATATATAATTTTGATCAACTTTCTGTCTTAAATCTAACTTATAACTACCTTATAATTAACCTTCGACGATACTTCATGTTGAAACAAACTCAAGCACATGTTCAAATTTCTTTGGCTCATTTTAAAATATCCTAACACAAATAATTTACATTTACAATCCAAATAATTTAATTTTATCTTTAACATGACTAAAATGTCATAAGCCGGTCAAATAAAATAAGATTCCAGATTATAGGCGATTTTTCTAAGTTTCCAGCCTATTTAACCTTTCTCAAGTTGTATAAGATCTGATCTTTTCTGAGTGTAATTTTCCTAACACAATACAACATTTAATTCCTATATAATCACACTCTTAAATACTACAATTGGCCTAGACATCTAACAAAGAATCAACCTCTTTATTTGAGTCTAATCGAACCCTAGGTTTTAGGTTTGCCACTCTTTCTATTGTTCAACCTGGTAATCCAGTTTTGTTGAATCGAGCCCCAACGTTTTAGGTGCGAATCTTTCTATTGTTCAACCTGGTGATCCAGTTTTGTCGAATTCGCCCCACGTATTAGGGTCGCCAATCTTTCTGTCCCCGTTTACCTGGATAGTAGGCTGTCAGATATCCGCCCCCTCAATCGGATTGCCAATTATCAATCGCACCGGCACAGTTACATCAATGAAAATGGCACTGACAGATACTATCGAGATAAGAGCACAGAAGTTCACAGGAAATCATTGTGAAACACACCAAAATAGACGGGGGTTTATACTTACCGTTACTTACCTCTTAATTATCTCGGGGTTTGAGTTGACAACAGGATCACTAAAGTCTGTTCACACAATAACCTCCACCATGACATTTAAAAATGAACCAGAACGAAGACGAGAACTTTGAACTGTACAAAAGCTTTATTTCTAATAAAGGGTATGATTTTACTAACACAACAAAAACAACGTGGCTATCAGTAGCCCAAGTCAATCTGACTACGTCTTCCTATATGACTTGCAAAAATTATCATACAACATGATATAA
This sequence comes from Meconema thalassinum, assembly GCA_946902985.2. NCBI lineage: Eukaryota > Metazoa > Arthropoda > Insecta > Orthoptera > Tettigoniidae > Meconema > Meconema thalassinum. Next base: position 101,231,690 of record OX336397.1, on the reverse strand, counting down.
AACATTGTAGCTCCCAAGATCTCCAAATAACGTAATATTCATAACACAATTGGATTGGAAAAGGACGTCAGGGTGTGACATATATAGAGCATTTGGTTTCCTTTTAATAAACATGAGAATGGTATTTATAGTCGCAAGGCCAAAGTGTGTACGACCTCACTCTCTGAGAACCAGATGTTGGCACAGCTGCGGGCTACCTTCAGCCTGTTGCATACTGGTCAAATGCACTCCCTTCTCACATGCTAAGTTACGTAAGAATACAGCCTGCACTCTCAAGCTTTTAAATGTCCACAAGACAACTCACATTATATTTACGCAACTCTTTCAAGTACTTTGCTCACATCCTATTGGATCATTATGTTAATTCCTTAAACTTGTTAACTTCAATCCAAATGTTTAATTAGCTCTTAAATGTTTATAACAAAATCACATAAATTATTTATAACAATTAGAAATTGTTTATAATATTTGTCAAAGACAATAAAAATATTATAAGCACGCCTTTAACATCACTCTCGTTCTACATTATTTTCAAAAATATTTACAGCAATTATTTACAATATTAACATTTAAATTGTTTAAATTATTAATTTAATAAATACATTAACCACATGTTCATTCGGTTGATAATTTTATAATCCTGTTTAATATAATCGACCAATGAAGGTTAGTTATACATGTTAATGTCACAATCTGGTTTAATAAAGGTTTTAATAATAATTTGTGACGGCAACCTTCATTCAAAATCTTATCTCAAATTCTTTCAAAACTCGTGTTAATTATAACAGTAACTCACTTGATTAATTTTCAACGAACTATAACAATCTTACTCCAGCGGAAAATCCTTCGCTAACAAGTTAATGCACAATCTGCATTAAAAATATGCCCAAAATCATCATATATTAATCTATATGGCATTAAAAACTTCCACATAACTTACAAAACTTCCACAAATAATTCTTTAACATTAATTCCTGTGGGAACTTCCTTCATATTCAAGGGCATTATATCTCAGCGACTTTCAACACGCGCTGCACTAGCGATTATACATTCATAGTTCCACTTAAAAAAAATTTATAATCATTAATTGTTTCAAAACTGTTTTTCTATTTAACCTTCGTGGATTTCATTCATGAACCGAAATGAAGTCAAAACTTGCCAATCACAAACAAATTTAATAGTGAATACGCTTATATACGCCTGTCTGGTCTATCAAAATTTAAGATTAACATCTTAAAAGAAATTGCAGTATAAAAATACTATCTTCAAATAAAGTGCGACTAAAATGCAAAGTAGTCGAATAGAATCCAATTAGACTGGGGAATGCAAACATCGTTATATAATTCTCTAATTGAGAAAAACTCCTAACAAAAGTACTTGACTTTAATGCATTCAATAATTCATTATTAAAGTTAATCTTTCACAAAAGTGTCTATGGTGCAATGTTCATTCATAACTGACAATACATGTCTTTGTTGCAATCAATTCAAATAACGACTAGTATTTCCAAGATCGTCGACAACGTAAGAGATTTTAACGTTCTAAAATCATTTAAATGTTCTTCCTTCTTGATGATGACAGAAAATTGGTCAAAGTAATTAAACTGGGGTAGAATTACTTTAATAAAATGACACGCTGTCTGAATTTAAATCTGCCATAAAAATCATTAACTTACAGTCAAATCGTGACTACAAAAAATATTAATTACTGAAAAATCTAAATATCAGTCTCAACTGATTCAAAATCATTAACTATGCCCATGACATAACAATGTCTTAATAAATCGTCGAAAAATGCAAAACTCATCAAGGTGTACTGAGAATAAGAATCTCAACAAGAAAATAGGGCAAAAAACAAGAGGATAAAAATATGGGAAAAATGGTTGCTCAAACATTATTAGTAAACTCAAATACAATAAACGTTCACGACTACCTTATCTGCCGATTGACGTTCCAGAGGAAAATTCCCCAAAGAAGACTGCTGATGGATCCATTTCACCACGTTAAAGTTGAGCTCCATCCTCGAAATAGGAAATAGCACCCTCGGAGAATCGAACTGCTTCCTTCTCCGTGAATCGCTCTGCTCCTCGAAGACGAATAGACATCCTTCCGGCAATAATCTTCTTTGTGAGTCGGGATATCCCTGACCTCTCTTGAAAAATTCCCTGAAGTTCCAGTAGACAATCGCCATGAAGTTTTGTAGAAATTTCCGAAGAAATTATTCATATTCAGAGTATGAAATTGTTTCTATGGCTGTTCGATGGTATTCAGCCTTTAATTACGAAACATGGGTGTAGATGGTATTCACCGCATGTTCGCTTGTGTGGAATAGCAATTAGCGAAGTTCCATGTCGCTATCTTACTCCATTGAAGTATGTCCCAATTGCAATAAGCCCTTTTAGCCTTCCATCTGCTCTTCGGTTGTAGTGTCAGAAGAACAAACTGCCGTATTCAATTGCTCCATTATACTGGTATCGTTGTGTAACCAAGCAATCTGAAGTCTTTCTATTCCACTCGCAGCGTTAGCCGTTGCGTTGATTCTGGCTATACAAAAGTGCTTCTCTAGTGGCGAGATAATCACTTTTGCCAGTCGTATAAAACTGCTAATATCTTTTAAACTAATCGGTCGAAATTGTTCAGCTTTTCTCTATAACTGCATGTAGCACTGCACAATACAATTAGCTTATCGGTGACCGCTAACTGTTCGAAGCTAAACTTGTAGAAGCTTTCTAAGGTCCGTTTCAACTTCACCTAGTTTGACTTGGATCTCGTTAACATAGTGGCCTCGCCACGCGTTATAAAGACGATTCTTTTCACTGCTGTTCACTTCGACGTCTCACTATAATGAATGTATAAGAAAAGAACTTTCACAAATATACTTCGATGATCTGAGAATGAGATCTCAGAATGATCAGAGAACGAAAGAGAGTCCTCTCTTCTGCGCAAGCCCTTTTATTAACTTCTCGAGGGGCGTTTCCATCCCTTCCAAAGCGAGATACTACGTCATCGCTAAAAGTTCCAACTTCGTTAATACATGACGGATTTTCAAAATTCAAAAACTGAAAATAAATTTCACCAAAATTCCAAATCAATGCCCTTATTGCAAATGGATTTCCATAATTCTGCATTCCAAAAGTAATAAAAATACCATAGTTTCAGCAATCTCCGTCTTCCTTTAAACTATCGTTCATTGGTTCATGCCTCTCCTCCAATAGCATAGTTTCTTCCTCAGCAGAATTCCTCGTTTCCTGCGACTGCGTCGTAAATCTTGGAACATTCTCGACTAAAAGCTGACGTCACTGAGAATCTCAGCTCAAGTAGCCTGCTGGCATAACATATACGTCATCCGTGCTTACGTCATGACTACCCACGTCATAACTATGACAGCCATAACTCTCCTTATAATTTCAAATATAGCCACCGTGGTCTCTACATAATTCAATTACGGGGGCAGTACTATTACATGAAGATTATTGTGTAGGTGTAGTATTCAAACATCAATTACGGTACATGATTAGGACACAAGATATGAAATCGAGATTTTAAAATATAGCACAGCTGTCATCTTGTGGTTACGAATACAATTGAAATTAATTAGATGCCTTTGCCGTACAAAGTTTCACTGCGTTTGGAGGGATAAGTCGCGAGAACCGTCCATTTAAATATTTTTATTTCGCGTCACCACCATGTTGGATTTGCACTCACCAGGTTACTAAAAGTCCCATAGGTGAACGTATGTTCATAACATCTATCAACATACAACATTTCAGTTTGATTGCTGTCATAGATTAATAGATATTGAGAACCGTCTAATTTTTTCGGATGGTCGCCATGTTGGATTTTTATATATGTCTGCCATATAGTTGTGTACTATTAGATTACTATTATTGCGTAGGTGCATTATTCAAACGTCCACTTCGATCGCATGATTAATACACAATAAATAAAAATAATAATTTTAAAATATCATAATTTTAACGTAGACCTATAGCCTATTATTTTCGTATAACTGGCAAAGGTACGGTACATTACTGGAATTTCATGAAACAACATTTAGGACATGCCTTAGGCAACGAATAAACTGAGGAAAATAAAAGAGTACCGGTACCGTAGCGTATGGCGCGATTTCAAAGATAACCAGGAGGAAGACACCCAGCCGGGCGGATTCACTGCATATATTCTTCGTAATGTGTTTGGATTTATACTACAGAACTTCCTTACCCGCCTTGCTGCACTCATGGCTCTCACCGCAGAGGCCCGGGTTTGATTCCCGGCTCTGGCAAGGAATTTAATTCTGGTATGAAGGCCGTAACGGGGTACAATCAGCCTCATGAGGCAAAACTGTGTAGAGGTGGGTTCGATTACCACCTCGGTCATCCTGGAAGTGGTTTTCCGTGGTTTTCCACTTCTACTCCAGGCAAATGCAGGGAAATTTCCTAACTAAGAGGCCACGGCTGCCTCCTTCCCAACTCTCACATGAATTAGAAATACACACAGCAATACAGTCATCACAATAAGACAGGTTAACAGACAAATTCCAAACACACCCAAGTACACTGGGATAACTAACTACAATGTCAAAGTCACTCAAATGAAACATCTGTCTACACATGAAAACTTAAAAATGGTGTTAGGAGAATGTACGAATGTTTGGTACTATTTTTCTCTGTCAAGATAGCATTACAATTCATTTTGCTAATATGCTGATTAACTGTGCATACGATAGCCTATAGAACAGGGCCATCCAGTCATTGCGCCCCAGGAGCGCCGCCACGCTCGGGGAGCGCTGGGCACTCAGACTTGCGCTCCTTCCCCTACCACCACTACGCTGAGAAAATTAACTCAATTTTACCCTCCAGGTTGGGGGCTCTCACGGACTCAGCGAGGGAACTCACCTCTACCGCCTTTCCAGGCAGTGTCCTAGAGCTGGGAATATCTGGTCGGGGGAGATACAACTGGTGAGGTGTGATCAGCACCTCGCCCAGGCAGCCTCACCTGCAAAGAGAACAGGGGCCTCATGAGGGAAGGGAGGAGGGGAAGATTAGGATGGATAGGCAAGGATGGGAGAAGGAGGCAGCCGTGGCCTTACAGTAGGAACCATCCCGTCATTTGCCCGAAGACGAAGTGGGAAACCACGGAAAACTACTTCGAGGATGGCTGAGGTGGGAATCGAACCCCCTCTACTCATTTGGGCCACCCGAGGCTGAGTAGACCCCGTTCCAGTCCTCATACCACTTTTCACATTTCGTGGCAGAGCCGGGAATCGAACCCAGGACCTCCGGGAAGGCAGCTAACCATGCTGACCGCTACAGGCCGGACGTTTGTTTTAGACGATTGCCCTTGACCTTGAAGCCTGTGGGTGAGCCTACACACACTCACTCTCGCACCCTATCGCTTCACACTTGTCACCACCGATCTGATGTAATGGAATTCCAGACTTGAGCAGACAGTATAGTCCACATCGAAGTATTGTGTGTCGCGGAAGTACACGTTACATAGTTACGAACAGAATGTCATTATATTTGCCAATGACTGTACTCCTAGCAGAAGTGTGAAACAGATGTGTCAATCATCGGATCGCTTGGGGCAGCTGATAACAACACAGGTACTGCAGTAACTCGCCTCCAGGCTTCCATTAAGATTTTTCACACGTCTAAAACAAACGTCCGACCTGTACGCTACGGAGGTGACTCGTCAGAATGTTAACAAACCAATTAAGGCCGTTTACGGACATTACAGAAAAGTCGTGGTTCACCAAACTATAACAATCCATTAGATTCTCTAACAAGCCGCCAAAAGTAATTCCTCTGTCAACATGGAATTAACGACTTAACGGTCGATTTACGTAGCATTCAAATCCAAAATGGCGTGCGGCGAAAGCCGCATTCCACTTTATTTTGAACGATGACGATTTTTTTTGAAGACATGCTAGATTTTTTTCGACCACTAACTTATAAATAACGAAGCAATTACTTGAATGAATGCGACGACACAGAATTTATCACCTGAGACAGACGGACGATGTTTGGACCGCGCTGACTAGCTAGGTACGTACAGTCGGGCGGCCGACGGTTCTTTCGGGATTGTTGAAATACTAATAGGGCTGTTTTGCCATAACAAATATACGGCATATACAAATCGAATGGTACTCCGATGTATGGAATGTGCAGGAAACGAACACAAGTGTTAAGTAAAGAATATTGTGATTTATTCCAAACTGAAATGTGAACATATTAGAGAGGAAAATTCGACAACAAATTGTGTTCTTTTTAACAAATTACATCTCTGTTGCAAACTAAACATTTAGCATTCCCTTTATAATCTGTACAGAAAAATGATATTTCCCATTCTGCTTTAAAGACTGCTGCTTCACCACTCCTTTTTATGTATGCTGTTCAGTCATGACCACTGTGAAACTGATTTACTTACACGCTGTCAACAAAGCGCATTGGACTAAACTAGCGACTGATGGATCGGCTGCACACTTCAGCGTGCTCAGCCAGCCAAGCTCCTCCCACCACTCCTGAAACTACCTTCCAACAAAGCGCTCGGAGCACTGGATTATAGTGGGATTGGAGCGCTAGCACTCGGGGAGCACTGTCTGGATGGCCATGGTTTAGAATACTTCATTCCAAGCCGCAGTAGTTAAAAGGGACGTAAAACAAACATGGCTGATGAGGAAAAGAGCAAGAAATAATAATAATAATAATATCGTATGGCCTCGGGTGCCTGGTGCAAGCTTTCTTAATTGACACCCAGAGGGTAGCTGGCATGTCGAATTTCGTCGTTCCTTTCAACGCTATGAAAGTCAAGGAGGTTAGATATCTAAACTCCTTGACACTACAGCGCTTTCAAGTAGAGAATGGAGGAACTTTGTGTTGGCGGAAAATCCCGAGATTAATTTTGCCATTGAACACGGCCTACTGATTTCAAATGGGTTCTTTAACATGCCAACAACGTATGACTTGAGTGTCGTGATTTTTGTCGCTTTCAAAAATCACTTACCATGGCCAGGGGCGAACCTGCAATCTTCTGGGTGGTAGTCCGACACTATAACCACTCACCCACCGTGGCAAGCTAAGAGCAAGAAGAGCCGCGGACTGTGAAAATTACGTTAAGTGAAACAAACATAGTTATCCACCCGTATCCACTTGGTAGATGAGTATAGTGAAATCGTTGAAAATAAGAGGACTGATGATGTTGTAACGTTTAGGTACTCTTTTATAAAAGTAAATTAACTAGGATGTTTTATAACGTAATGCAATGTGGTCCAACCCGCGGCCCTCGGGCCGCATGCGGCCCGCCTGTTCATTTGTGTTGGCCCTTGTCCTTCTTACTTCTTACTTCTCAAAAATGAAAACATTGGGCATGAGTATCAAGAAGAACTGGAAGAAATCCAGTTTTTAAATAATCTTGCTTTTCTGACAGATTTAACATCCCATCTAAATGCTTTAAATCTGAAACTACAAGGCAGAAAACAAAATATCTCCCAGCTTTATGGACATATTGAGGGCTTCCGGAAAAAACTTGATGCAATGCAAATTGCATTGAAGGCAAATAATATGGCACACTTTCCATCTTGTCAGCAGTTGAAAGAAGAAAGAAGTGACATAAATTTTAGTATGTTTCATGAAATAATATTAGATATAAAGACAGAAGTGAGTAAGGTGCCCTGCACCTTCAAATGGAAATTTGTTATCTTCAGGCAGACCCATTCTACCAGACTAAAAAGTGTGATGTCCCTGAAAATTTCTGGAAACTGATTTCTAAAGAACGTTTTCCTAAACTGCTTAAATTCTCTCTGCAAGTTTTATCGCTGTTTGGCCGTACGTCTGTGTGCAAAAGTGCTTTTTCTGCTCTCAAACAAATTAAATTAAAAAACGAGAAATCGAATTGAAAGTTCCTCACTGGAATCGAGCCTGAGACTTTGCCTTACTGAACTTAAAATTGGCATTGATACACTTGTATCAGGAAAGCAGTGCCAATCATCACATTGATTTCTCGACTGTAAAATGAAGTGGTATATGTAACTAGTAATATTAAACTTCTTTTAATATAAATTTTAATAAAGGTTTTTGGGTAAAATATGTAATACGTTTTCTTTCTGGAATGTCTCTGGCCCTCACATTCCTATACCAAAGTTTGATTGGCCCTCGGGTAACTAAAGGTTGGACCACCCTGACGTAATGCATCACGCGATATTACACATAAATAAGGAATGGTACTTAGGCCTAGGCTATCTTACGTATCATATGGGAATTCCAGGTTAGGTTCTGTCATCCGTAGAGCATTCAACACAGAAGGTTTCGACTACCGAAATCTCATGATAAATTCTGTGTCGTCGCATTCATTCAAGTAATTGCTTCGTTATTTATAAGTTAGTGGTCGAAAAAAATCTAGCATGTCTTCAAAAAATCGTCATCGTTCAAAATAAAGTTAAATGCGGCTTTCGCCGCACGCCATTTTGAATTTGAATGCTACGTAAATCGACCATCAAGTCGTTAATTCTATGTTGACAGAGGAATTACTTTTGGCGGCTTGTTAGGGAAGCTAATGGATTGTTATAGTTTGGTGAACCACGACTTTTCTATAATGTCCGTAAACGGCCTTAATTGGTTTGTTAACATTCTGACGAATCACCTCCGTAGCGTAGCGGTCAGCATGGTTAGCTGCCTTCCCGGAGGTCCTGGGCTCGATTCCCGGCTCTGCCACGAAATGTGAAAAGTGGTATGAGGACTGGAACGGGGTCTACTCAGCCTCGGGTGGCCCAAATGAGTAGAGGGGGTTCGATTCCCACCTCAGCCATCCTCGAAGTAGTTTTCCGTGGTTTCCCACTTCGTCTTCGGGCAAATGACGGAATGGTTTCTACTGTAAGGCCACGGCTGCCTCCATCCCCCATCCTTGCCTATCCATCCTAATCTTCCCCTCCTCCCTTCCCTCATGAGGCCCCTGTTCTCTTTGCAGGTGAGGCCGCCTGGGCGAGGTGCTGGTCATACCTCACCAGTTGTATCTCCCCCGACCAGATATTCCCAGCTCTAGGACACTGCCTGGAAAGGCGGTAGAGGTGAGTTCCCTCGCTTGAGTCCGTGAGAGCCACCAACCTGGAGGGTAAAATTGACTTAATGAAAAAATAAAAATAAAAATAAAAAATAAACCATTCTGACGAACCATGATGAACCCGGCCCTTACGCACATAAATAAATACATATATCTCAAATGTTAAGCACATAATTATCCAGCCCCAGACAATAACTAACTACGTTCCTGTTAACTACCGAGGATTTTAGAGACGCCGGGGTACCGGAATTTTGCACCTTTATCATGCCAATAAATCTACTGGCACAGTCCCCTTAAATGCCAACTGACTGCGTCAGGATTCGATCCTGCCACGTTGGGAACAGCAAGCGAGAGCGTTACCGCAGCCTGACAGATTGGCCATGATTCTGTGACTCTCCATGCCTATCTTACGCGAACAAACCCTATTGTCGCTGCATTTTTGGTTTTCATTCTGTTTTTCTACTTTTGACGCAAAATACAGGGTCATTATCTTTGTGCGCCTCGGTAATCGCGGCAAACAATACGGTCATTTGGCTGGCCAGGTGCGGAGCGAGTGGACCTCGCAATACCCCGCTCCGCTGACTCATATCGTTAGTTCACACATGTTTTGTCATTCATATGGACGTGTATCTGCAAAGCTTAGACGTTAGTGTTGCACGTTTAGTGAGTATTGTGTTTACTGTGATTGTTTGGCATGGCCAGACACCAATTCACATTGCGCGAACGTGTGTACGCTATATCCATAATTCGTATATGAAAAGCAGAAAGTCTTGCTCTGAAAGTTTTCAGGAAGACCTGTGCCTAACGCTAGTACAATTAAAAGGCTCACTAAACGATTCAAGAAAACAGGCTCCGGAAATAATAATTTAAAAAAACGTTAAATAACAACGTTGTGTTTTTAGAGAACAAAAATTAGATGAGATTAAAAAAAGGAAGGAAGCGTTTAGTTTTACGTGACCGTTAATCATGCGATCACGAGCCACGGGACCTCCTTTTTACCTGGAATCCGAACAACAGGACAAGGCATTTCACTTCGAAAATCTCACATGCATTGACCGGGAATCGAACCCGGTCCACCTTCGTGAGAGACCAACAGCTTGACCGCTGCGCCACCACGCTCCCTAGATGAGAGTGTTGTCCATTCTTTCATCAGAAAATGTCAGCTGTGTTACAAGAGGTGGAGGACATTTTCAGCTTCGGCTATGGGCTCTGTAAGTACACATTATACTGACAGTAGTGGCTACGCTGGCTAAAGCGCAGCGTTAGGTCATGGGACCAAGCTCTCTGCTGACTCGGTAGACGCGTGGGTTCGAGCCCCACCGTCGGCTGTCCTTGAAATGGTTTTCCGTGGTTTCCCATTTTCAACACCAGGCAAATGCTGGGACGGTACCTTCTGATAGGCCACGGCCGATTCCTTCCACATCCTTGCCCAATTTCATTCATCTTCATCCATTCCATCTCTCATTCCGACGCGCAGGTCGCCCACGGGCGTCGAATAGAAAGACCTGCACTCGGCCTCTCATGAGGCCACACGATTAAAAAAAAAAAGTACACATTATTGAACATGTTTGGTAAAAGTGTAAAAGTGCTCGCCTACCACCGACCGGACCATGTACGCGCGCCCGCGATCATCACCAGTCAACTCTGGCTAAGCTTGCCGTGTTTACCAGGGCACACAAATGTAATGACCCTGTAGGATGCACGGATCTCCATGGCCTGTATTCACGTTTCTCTTTCAACACTTTGAGAAGACATTGGGAGTAGTTCCAAATTATAAGAATGGAACATAATAGAAGCAATCTGCTGTGATATAAGATGCGATAAGCAATTAGAAGCCGTGTCAAGCGATGAGCGCAGACATCATATAATTGAATTATATTTGAACCGGATAATGGAAAATTAATTTAACTTCTATTCTCGTCTCTCGCCCTCTTCACCCTTTTAACGGATTTATACGTCTTCTCGTCTCATTATGATCAGTTGAGAAGACTCCCTGTAGATAGCCATTGTTCGCTCCTGTAACAAACAAGAGTCATCATCATCATATATATTATTTCAGTAGTATAGATCCCTTCTGCGGCGCTCACAAGCGACCGATCGTGACAAAAGAGTATCCAAATGAAAGAGAATAGACATTAGCAGTGACTTATTTTGCTCTAATTACATAAATATCTATAATTTCTTTAAAAATGACATTAAAAATGTAAGAAATGTGCGATTTGCAGATGCAGTTGCTGTAGGAAAATACGCTCCTTAATTGCTATCTACTTCACATTTTGTCCACTGTGACGCCTGTTTCGTGTCATTTTAACATTCTGAGGTCTTTCCTTTATCATTTTGCATGGATTTCAGAAAGAGTATATCAAATCGTATAATTTCATAAATATCGAATATGAGTGTTATGATGATCCAATTTCCAATTATTGCCTTCTTAATTTAGGGAATATAGAACTTGGAATTCTAACTGAAATGTAAATAGTGTTCTATAATCATTTGGTTGAAATAAAACATTTCAACCTTTCTCCTTAATTCTCTAATAAACCTATTGGGGAAAGTGTGGTTTATGAACATGCGAGATATCTCGCACAGGTCCGCTAGTCGTATTGAATTCGCTGTCCAGAACATTAAAAAGTCACACTCAGCTCTCAGATGTAATTGGTTGATATAATTCAGGATGTTTCCAAATTCCTATTCTAGACTTGGAGGGCTTGTATAAGCTCAAGCAGCCATAACCTCCATATGGAGGCTACCTAAAAGACGGTATATTGGCATTCACGGGCTGTGAATTAAAACTCAGCAATTATTCTACTGTCGACCAAAATATTATGTGCACCCGAGTTTGAGGGTTGTTTGTGAAGTAACCAATAGACCTACATAAAATCCAATAACATCATCATTTTCATCGTTCTATTTTACGTAATTTCATGTAAGTTTGGAATTTTTAATTTATATTTTAATATTTTTATCGCAGTTGAAACACAAAAAGTGCCCGTTTTTAAGCGTGTTTCAACCATGCGTCACATTTAAGAATTATTATCTCACAAACCCTTCATCAGATCGAATCAAAATTTTAACACACTATACATTGGAATGTTGTATAACTGGTTTATTAATTTCAAAAATTTGTGTTTTCAAGAACGAAAGTTGTTTTCATTTTTGTAAGGTAACTTTTTGTCGGCTCGGGGTGGTTCGAAAATGTAGTTCTTGGTTGCGTTATAATCCTTATACATTAAAAGGTTATGCTCTATGACTGTGAAATACGTACACACGATCACCTATCCCTGGTCCTCCAACATCCACCGCAGCCATAACCAGCGCCAGTAGGTCTTCCGCAGATTCCACAGGGGTCTCGTAAATCAAGGTTTTCATGTAGTGCATGTGGGACATCAGGTGATCGTCAATGACGTACTTACACTAGTCAGTGGCACCGAAAATGCGGGTTTAAACGAGTGCTGTAGTGGTTTCTTGCGGGTAGCGGGAAGACTATACATTTCCGGACACAAGTTCCTATGCTAAACTTAACCGTCTTGTTGACATTGAATATAGATTTAGGTATTAGGAAGTCATTTTTGAAAGCCTTTGTCTGGAGCGTGACGCTCTATGGAAGTGAAACTTGCACTATTGGTGCAGCAGAAAATAGGAGAATTGAAGCGTTTGAAATGTGGTGTTACATGAGAATGATGCAGATCAAATGTGTAGATAGAGTTTCAAACGAAGAGGTATTAAGACGAGTGGGAGAGGAGAGATGTTTCTGGCGACTGCTAATGAAGAAAAGGAAGGAAGGAAGCTTGTAGTTTAACGTGACCGTTAATCTCGCGATCATAAGCCACGGGACCTCCGTTTTACGTGGAATCCGAACCACAGGACATGGCATTTCACATCGAAAATCTCACATGCATTGACCGGGAATCGAACCCGGTCCACCTTGGTGAGAGGCATACAGCTAGACCGCTGAGCCACCACGCCACCGCTAATGAAGAGATGGACTCCTACTCCTTGTTTTGACTTCCTTCCTGTAAGCCCGCAAGCTTAACAGCTGTGGGTGGCTGTCATCGTACAAGTCCGTGTTTGAATCTCATCTCTCACACCTAGTGGGATTGGGTTGGCGACCACGGGCCCCAGCTGAGTCCAGCATTGCTTCCACTTACTTCTCCCGGGCTCCTCTCCGTCTTCTTTCCTGTCGACCTCACTTGGTCACCTCTTGTTCTCTTCCGACCCGACGGCATTAGGATATCTGAGGCCTAGGGAGTCTCTTCCTTTCCCGCCTTAATTGGCCCTTGTCTCATCTTTTCTGAGACCCTCCTTCTGCGATGGGTCAGTCTTCTTTTTCTTTTCATGTTATCTCCTGCCTTCTGCTCAAGGCCCTCAAAAAGGCAGGGTGTATGTAGTCCCACCACCTCTGGTGCACCCTAGAAATCGCTACACCTTCACGGGCTCACGGCTGGTGAGTTCGGGAGTTGGCGACCCCAAGGGATTCCTGAGCTGGATCCGGTTTTCCCCCCTTTTATCCATTATGTCTGGGGAGGACCCTCTCCTCTTTCACTTTCCTATCAGCCTTTCATGGCTCTCCTTCATTCCAAGTCGAGGGTTGAGGGCATTTCCTTCCCTCCTGTCCTTTATTCGCCTTATGCTCCTTTTGTTTTCCATTTCTTCTTCTAGTATGTAAGTTAGTAGTTAGTTTTAGTTATAGTTGGCATTTCATTATCCTCTTCACGATCACCCAAACCATTAGGGGCCGATAACATAGATGTTAGGCCCCTTAAAACAACAATTATCATAATCTCTACCAAGAATTGAAGACCCTACGAAAAGAATGAGGTAAGTCCATTTTTTTCGGAAATGAGTTTAAGGCGCATTCTGGTGGCCAGCCAACGTCACTAAAGATCAGGTGAAATTACTGTAATCTTTACCTACTGTAGTATAAAATAAAGTCCCCGATTCTTGGATGTCACGGGTGATCTCGAGAACCACTGGATGGATTTTGTTGCGGTTTTCACCATTCTGTAAAGGATATCTCGAGGAAGGTTTCTGTAGAAAACAATTTATTTATGATCAAAGGAAGCCAAGTAGTTACTATTTCAGTGAAAAAGTCGAAAAAAAATCTGGCTTCCGTGCGCTTTCTAAGCTTACGTTGGGAAAACCGCTAAAAGTATCATTATACTATGAGTGTAAGTGTTGTTCAGCATGAAAAGTTCTAGAAAATAGTCCGCGGGAGCATATCTCTATCTTCAATACATCGCCCACTATAAGTGTCTTTACGTTATCATTACCTCCAACAATCTCTATTCAATTACTGAGGTGACAGTTTACGAGCTAGCACGTAATGCATTCATAACTGTTCCCGGGCGTAGCCGGGGTGAGTTGCTAGTTTCAAATAAAGCGGAATGTCACGGAGATACAGAGGTTTTTATTTTTAGAGGAAACGGAAAGAACGTCCCATATCCTCTCACTTTTTTCATAATTTAACTTTAGTTGTTGTTTGTATTACATGCACCGTACTTCCTTTATAAGAACTAAATTTCGCCAAAAAAAATATTGGTTGTCCTCAATTTTTAGCCTACTTTTCTCATTTTGCAAAAATGAGGAAAAAGTAGACTTATGAGATCATTCCGGGAAAATGTGTGTCTGTCTGTCTGTCAGGCTGTGTGCACCCCCCCCCCCCCCGCCCAACAACTCCTGAACGGCTGCAGCTATGGCCACCAAATTTGGTATGAGTAAAGATATATGCCGGAATATCTCAAGCCCAAATTTGAAAATGATATCAGTGCTACCAACTGCTGAAAAATCGTTATTGAAATTTGAGCTAAATGTTGGATGTCCTGGAAGGGATGCATGGGAGCTATTCCAAAGTTGGCACACATATAGAAAATAATATTTCAGTATAATTTCCAGCAGGCCATACATGGCAGTGTTACCAACATGGTTCTAAGCCAGCTGATAAGTCTAATTTTTAAATGCATGTAACATCTACACTATCAATGGGATCTCAACAAAATTTCGTATGTACTATTTGTTCAATAACAAATATGACTTTGGGTATTCTTAAGAGCAACTGTTAATAAATACTCTCTCTATTATTTTATCCAAATACCAATGTATCAGAAAGTATGCAAACCAAGAGCTCGAAACTTTGCACACGTATAGTACATGACCTTCTACATTAATTTGGAGTACCCAGTATACGTCAGTACTGCCAACATGATTCTAAGCTTGTTGATAGGTCCAAATTTTAAATGCATGTAACTACTATACTAACAAATAAATTTCAACCAAATTTCGTATGTTACTCCCGTACCATAACTCATATGAATATGCGTGTTCTTAAGAGCCAGCAGGGCTGCCAACTGTAAATAAATGCTCTATCTCTATCTTTTTACCCTAATTTCCAGGAGGCCATACATGACAGTGTTACCAACATGGTTCTAAGCAGAATATATGCAAGCCAACGGCTTCTAATATTCTAAATTAATTTGGGGTAACTAATATTCTAAATTAATTTTGGGTAACTAATGTACGTCAGTGCTGCTAACATTATTTAATCCTTCTGATAAGTCCAATTTTTAAATGCATGTAACTTCTATACTAACTAATTGATTTCAACCAAAATTGGCACAATAATAGTTCATAGCATTTTAGATTAATTCATAAATTGTAAGAAAAGTAGGCTCTTTAGTTCGTCACGGAACTACTTGTTTCTTTTTGTATTTCTTTTTAGCGATGAAAGTTTTAATTCGCTCTCTTTAAAAATTTACAGAATGTGACTTACCCCTTGATTCATGCGTAACAGATGTCCATAGAATTGTATTTGTCCCTTGTTATCGACTATATAATTCCCTCAGTTTCTTTTCATAACTCACTGTTATGTCTATATCTACGTTGTCCATCCACATATCTACAGTGGTCTGCCATATTATTATACTCAGAAAGAAAATGCAGTATCTGATAACTTTTTGACCAGAAGAAATATATTTCCGGTAAATGTTAGTGCATTAGCTCAGGACAGAGAAGCATGCAGGACTGCATCAAACCAGTTGAAAGACTGAAGACTCAAACAACAACAACAACAACAACAACAAATATTTGTGCATTTTCCTACAATCCTTAATATATTGACGACTAATTGAATGGAATTTTATGAGAACTTAAAATGGCGGCTGTGCTAAATTTTTAAAATTTGGTATTTCTACCAACCTACATTTATATTACTTGGTTTTTTTTTGTCGTGTGGCCTCCTCAGAGGCCGAGTGCAGGTCTTTCTATTCGACGCCCGTGGGCGACCTGCGCGTCGGGATGAGAGATGGAATGGATGAAGTTGAATGAATGAAACTGGGCAAGGATGTGGAAGGAATCGGCCGTGGCCTATCAGAAGGTACCGTCGCAGCATTTGCCTGGTGTTGAAAATGGGAAACCACGGAAAACCATTTCAAGGACGGCCGACGGTGGGGCTCGAACCCGCGCGTCTACCGAGTCAGCAGAGAGCTTGGTCCCATGACCTAATGCTGCGCTTTAGCCAGCTGAGCCACTACTGACGGTATATTACTTGATTAGGTCACGAGAAATAACAACAAGATTTTAAATATTTTGCACAGCCACCATTTTAAGTTCTCATAAAATTCCATTGAATTCTTCTTCTGTGGTGTTCAATCCGAAGATTCATTTCCATGAACTCCGGTCTGTGGCTAGTCTCTTCATGTCCAAGTAATTATCACAACCTTTGTCGTGAATGATTTGTTTCATGTATCCCAGCCGTGGTCTACCTCTAAAGTTCTTTCCTTCCACATGCCCTCTAGTATTGTGTGCAGAAGACTTCCATGTCTCAAGATATGTCCAATCCAATTGTCTCTTCGGTGAGTAAGCATATTACATAAACATGGCTTCTCTACAATCCTCTTCAGCGTTTCGTCATTACTGATTTTGTCCACCCATGGAATTTTTAGTATTTTTCTGTAGCACCACATTTCAAAGGCTACTATTCGTTTCTTATCAGCCAAGCTAAGAGTCCAGGTTTCACTACCATACAACAGTACGCTCCACACATATATCTTCACAAGACGTTTCCTGAGGCTCATACTAATGTTTTTGCATGTAAAGAGCTTTCCTTTCTTGTTGAATGCTATTTTGGCTTGGTTGATGCGGCTGACTATTTCTCTTCTACTTCTTCCATCTGCTGTTATTTTGCTACCAAGGTAAGTGAACTCCTGTACATTTGTCAGCTGTTCTCCATTTAAAGTACAACGAGGAGGTTCATACTGCTGACTTCAGAGAAGAACTTTGGTTTTCATTTTGATGATCTTAATGCTATATTTGTTAAAGGTGGATTCCATTTCTGCTAATGCATAATTCAGATCATCTTCGTTTTCTGCCAGGACTGCGATATCATCCGCAAAGCGATGCATGGTAATTCTTTCTCCTTGAATCTTGAGAAATCCAGTCATTGGCAAATTATCATTTACTTCATCTATTGCTTTTTGGATGTATGCATTAAAATGAATTGGTTAGAGTGAACAACCTAGCCGAACTCGTTGCTTAATGTTGGCCTCTCTTGTGGAATCTCCACATCGTATAACGGCCATCACGTCTTCATGCAATTTCCAAATTGCCCTCCTGTCCTTGTACTCAATTGATTGGTCGTCAATATATTAAGGCTTGTATGAAGATATACCGTGCTAAAAAAATGCACTAACATTTACCGGAAATATTCTTTTTGTGGTCAAAAGGTTTCCAAAAACTTTATTTTCTTTCTGAGTATAATAATATGGCAGATGAGTTGAGAAAATCCCGATCTGAAAGAATGAAAAAGTACTGAAAAGAACGCAAGAACCAAGCAGTACTACCTTAAAAAGAAGTACTGAATGTGGAACGACTCAAGTAGTCCAATGTGACCAATCAAGATTAATAATAATAATAATAATAATAATATGGCAGACCACTGTAGGTCCCAGAATCTTTGACAGGGTTGTGTCCTGATTGCGTTCATTCCAGATTGCGTTCACCTAATTAGCAGTCCAGATTGCGGTCACTTTCATTTTAGGGAAGAACTATAAACATTCCAGCGTCCAGATTGCGATCACTTTTCTTGGGAGACCGGTTCTTGGTTCTTGGTTCTTCCCGACTGACTCATACCTTCCGTAAGTTTTGTGGATAACAAGGGGAAACTGATATTTCACTACCTAACCAAAGAATACAGTTCAGTGTTCAGCTGAGCACGCCCCATAAAACTTCGCTTAAAATAATCAAGTCCCCTCCCAATCTGACGGCACCTCAGTCTTAAGATTAGAAATGTTTCTGGATCGGAATCAACGACCTTCACTTTCAACAAAATTGTTGTAACGGGAAATTTTATACATACAGGGTATAATTTTTAATGTCTGCCCCTCTTTTCCCATTTGAGGCACGAGATATCTATTTTTATAATAGGCACTGTATATCGTGAAAAACATTCTTTTCATTACCTCAAAAATTTGTTCTGCGTTTGATTTAAATCCCCTTTGTAAACAATTTGTTCTGCGTTTGATTTAAATCCCCTTTGTAAACAATTTGTTCTGCGTTTGATTTAAATCCCCTTTGTAAACAATTTGTTCTGCGTTTGATTTAAATCCCCTTTGTAAACAATTTGTTCTGCGTTTGATTTAAATCCCCTTTGTGAACAATTTTTGTCTCCGCCCCCTCCTACACACAAAATCAAACATTTGAAGTTTTAGGTTTATTAACATTCCAGATTTGAAATCTGTGACCTTTGATAAGTCAAAATCAATAAGTTCACTGTCAAAACTGCTTAAATTATAAGATGGTATTTTTTAAGGAAGCTTTCCCCTTACTACGTTTTATGGGGTGTGCTCAGCTGAACACTGAACTGTATTCTTTGGTTAGGTAGTGAAATATCAGTTTCCCCTTGTTATCCACAAAACTTACTGAAGGTATGAGTCGGTCGGGAAGAAGCAAGAACCAAGGACCAGTCTCCCAAGAAAAGTGATCGCAATCTGGACGCTGGGATGTTTAAAGCTCTTCCCTAAAATGAAAGTGACCGCAATCTGGATTGCTAATGAGGTGAACGCAATCTGGAATGACCGCAATCAGGAAGACACCTTTGACAGCCAGTGACGGTGATCGCAAGGTTATGCTGTCACGAAGAAGGAATATGAGCTCTGATCGTACTCAAGGTAGGGTGTGGTTCCAATGAGGAAGTTCGGTTAAGCAAATAATGAGGTGTCAGATCTGTTGTCAGTCAAAGTCACATAAGGGGGCAATAATACACAGTTGCTAAACAAGTCCTTGATCATTCGCCCCAAATACTCGTGTACTTTGAAAATCTGTGATTTCTGTACCCATTACTTATTTTTTCTTCATCGTTTAGGCCTACTTAGGACCACGGAGCTCGTATATACTCTTCGGTAAAGTTGTTGTTTTCTTCTTCTTCTTCTTCTTCTTCTTCTTCTTCTTCTTCCAATAGTCCCTCATGAGTCAGTCTTCTTTCTTCTATGCCCAAGATAGCTTGCCACGGTGGGTGAGTGGTTATAGTGTCGGACTACCAACCCCAAGATTGCAGGTTCGCTCCTGACCATGGTAAGTTAAGTGATTTTTGAAAGGCGACAAAAATCACGACACTCATGTCATACGTTGTTGGCATGTTAAAGAACCCATTTGAATTCAGTAGGCCGTGTTCAATGGCAAAATTAATCTCGGGATTTTCCGCCAACACAAAGTTCCTCCATTCTCTACTTGAAAGCGCTGTAGTGTCAAGGAGTTTAGATATCTAATCGCCTTGACTTTCATAGCGTTCAAAGGAACGACGAAATTCGACATGCAAGCTGCCCTCTGGGTGTCAATTAACAAAAAAAAACTTCCACCAGGCACCCGAGGCCATACGATTTCTTTTACATTCGAATTGAGCCACTGTGGACTACGGAGTAACAATCAAAATCAATGTTTCGTTCTAGATCGTCTGCCAGCTTTGATGTCCTGCCAGTATCTCTTGAGCCCATCACTCAGCGCCTTGATCATATTATTTTATTATTATGCCCAAGATCACGGGTTCAAACCCGGCTGAAGTCGTCGGATTTTTAAGAGCATTAAAAGAATCCCTCAGCATGCCTCCCTTCGGAGGGGAAGTAAAGTCATAGGTTTATGGCATGAAAAAGAACCTTCCAGTAAGTAAACTTGTGGAAGCTAAAATTTGTAAGTTAGTTTGCCATATTAGTTCCAACGTTCGTCGTCAGGTACTGACTGCGATTACATTTAGTAGCCACGTCCGCAACTAGGTGTCGTGGATGGTAGCATTTGGTGGCAAAAGAAGGAACTACTTGAAAACAATTAATCGTCTGCAGTCCTTCTACCTGAATCACAGATAACACACAATAATACAGTCATCATAATTAACACCGGTTATCCGAGAAATTCTTTTAACACAGCCAAAGTACACGGGGCAACATGACCGCAATGTCGCAGCCCCTAAACGAAGGAACCAACCAACCAAGTCTTCTTTCTTCTGTCCACTTAGCTCCTGTAGTCTTCTTACTTGTAAGAGATGTGGGGAAAACGCCCTGTCGAATGACCTGATGGAACATCGGACGGTCACGAGATTGTTCAAGTGGAATATCTAGTTGTTCCATATCTGACTTAACTGACGCAATTTATGTCAGAAAGTATGGGTGCTAAATAAGTGTTCATATTGTAAATATTTTCACCCATTCCATCTCTTTTGGGAAAAACTCGTGTTGACCAACTGAAACGCATAAAAAGCTCACGGAGTTAACCAATACATTTCTTACCATTTCATAATAACTTCGTCACACTTATTTCCGAAGTTCTCTCTACAGTATCTCTCTACCTGGCAAATAGCAACCATCATTTATAACCTAACTTATTCAGCATAGGCTATATATTTTCGCATACACATCTCTTCAATTCAACGCTGTTTTATCAGGACTTTTTTATGCTTTACAAAAATTTTTTTTGTAACAGATCTGGTTTATGAAATTTTACTCTGTGAGCTTTTGGAACAAACATATTTATAATATCCTCTATTATGACAACATTTTATTAAGTTGTATGTTACTACAGTACACAGTTACTTACCCTATACCACGCTGAAGGAGGTCACAATGTGCGCTTTCAATGTACTAAATATTGACTTAAGGTTATAAATAGTTTATTTAAATTAATACGCCAATAAGGAATCGGGGTATCATGGTCATTTTTGGGCTATTTTCATTTTATAAAAAAGAAAGGCTTATGAGATCACCTTTTGTCCGTGTATGTGCGTGTGTGGGTCCCCCTCTAATAACTTCTAAACGGCTGGAGCGATTTCAGTGAAACTCAGTAAGGTCATACCAGCATTTTGGCCGACCCCGACCGTGCCCTTCAAATGTAATTACGTCTCACCAATCCAACATGGCGGCAGTGCGAATTATTTAACCAGCATTCAATATCTCCGAAACTATTACCGATATCACCCTGAAATTTTGTACGGTGATAAAGAGCACTACTATAAGTTCGCCTATGGAACTTGCAAAAACCTGGTAACTACAAAACCAACATGACGGCCAAGCAAATTTGCGACTTTTAAATAGACTTCTCTCGCGATTTAACCATCCAAACGCAAATGTTTATACTCATTGCAATGCGCTGGCATCTAATTTAGTTCAATTGTTAACATAATCTCAAGATGGCGGCTGTGCGAAATATTCCACTATCTTTCTATATCTCTGCAACTATTACTGATATCACCCTGAAATTTTGTACGATGATAACGGGCACTACTATAAGTTTATAAATGTAACTTTCAAAAACCTGTGAAGTACAAAACGAACATGGCGGCCAAGCAAATTTGAAACATTTGAATAGACTTTTCTCGCGATGAAACCATCCGAGCGCAGTGAAATATGGTAATGTAAATGATTATACATATTGTAAAGCACTGGCATCTAATTCAGTTCAATTGTTTACATAACCTCAAGATGGTGGCTGTGCGAAATTTTAAAGTTAAGTTATTATTTATTGTGTCGTAATCATGCGAACGAAGTGAAATTTTGAATAATGAAGCTGTACAATAATTTTCCTTCAATGGTGCATAACTCTATGGCCTATACATATAACAAATCAAAATGGCGACCATCCGACATATTTAGACGGTTCTCAATATCTACTATTCTTTTACAGCAATCAAACTGATTTTTTTACGTTCATAGAGGCTATGAACATAAGTTCACTTGGTGAACACAAATCCAACATGGCGGCGACGCGAAGTATAAATATGTAAATGGACGTTTCTCGCGATTTAACCATCCGAGTGCAATGAAACTTGGTACGGTAAGTGCTTGCACAAATGGTAATCCACTGGCAACTAATTTCTTTCAATTGTTTTCATAACCACAAGATGGCAGCTGTGCGAAATTTTAAAATCTCGTTTTTACGTCTTGTGTCCTAGTCATGCGATTGAAGTTGGAATACTACACGTACACAGTAATCTTCATGTAACAGTACATATATACAAATCGAACATGACGACCATCCGCAATATTTAGTCGCTTCTCAGTATCTACGATCTATTACAGCAATCAAACTGAAATTTTGTATGTTGATAGTGGCAATTAACATAAGTAGGATATATGAAAATAGGCTTAAGTTCTTTACGGAACTACTTTTTATGTCACTTAATAATAATCTTGTTGCAGCTGATGCTCCTGCTCGTTGTCATGGTTGCGGTCTCCATGACTCAGTTCCAGGAAAACAGGGCTCTTCGTGGACGTCTCTCGGCGGGGAGTAAGCCAGCTCCAACCTCTGTACACCCTGACTGGGCTAGGGTGTGCCTCACTATATTATTGAATAAAGAAATGCTTTAAAACCACTCATATTATTCTCTGTCTTGAAACCATCCCCTCATCCAAATGATTTATTTGCTCTGGGATACTTGTACACGTTCACCCACATCTCACCAAAAAATAGTTTTTAAATTTTTGCTTCGGCGGCTTCGGTGGCGTAGTTGGTAGCATGCTGAGGTTCTAAGCCCAAGGTCGCGGGTTCAAATCCGGCCGAAGTCATCGGATTTTTAAGAGCGTTAAAATCCCTCAGTATGCCTTCCTTCGGCTGGGAAGTAAAGCGGGCGGTCCCATGTCTTACATTTATGGCATGATAAAGAACCTTACACATGTGTGAAGACAAATTATAGGTTAAATTTGACTAACGCTCTTAGTTTCCAACGTTCGTCGCCACGAGTCGACAGCGTTGGCACCTGGTAACCAGGTTCAGAACTAGTTGGTTGTTGACGGTGGCATTTGGTAGCAAAAGTTGGAACTACTAGAGAATTAAATGTATGCAGTCCTTACTTGAATTAAAACAGATAACACACACTAATACAGCCATCACAATTAACACCGGTTATCAGACAGATTCTACACACACCCAAAGTACACGGGGCTACATGGCGGCGTTGTCGCAGCACCTAAACTGAGTAAGGAACCAACCACTCTCAAACACTGCCATAGAGGAATCTAGTGGCTTTTGCTCCTCCGTAGGGATTTTAAGCAATTAAAAGATGTCAACACTGTTAATTACGTCCTCTTTACTTCCTGTCCTGTGACATTCACAATGTCATGGCTTGATGTCCTTATAAGGTAAGCCCACGTTTGCATTTAAGAATGAAACTTGACAAATGCGTGACGTAAGAAGACTTCAATAACGTCAGGAATGTAACGATAATGCGAAATGAGCGGGGAACTCCCTGATACGCATGAGTTACGTCACTAATCCCATTAGTTTCCTTGTTCAATTTCTATTGAGGTATTTAAGGATCTTTTACCGTATTCCGATCATCATTAGTGATTCTCTATCTGACCAACACTTATCTATCATGTGCAAGCTGGTGAGTTGATTGATTAATTAATTAATATTGACAGTAATCATAGGAAGGTACTTGGTTGATGATTGCATGAATATTTGGAAATAACTTTCATTTGCACTTCTACTTCCGACCGGATTCACCTTTCAGAATTGCCTTGGGAATTACCGGTAGCTAAAAACAAAGGTAAAAGAGTAAAACTGCACGGCCTTAGATGACTTATTCCTCTGGTCTAAGCCCTCTAAGACCCTACATTCTATCCATTTACCTTTGTTTAATATCTACTAACTTTTCATGGCAAAACTGCTGGAAATTTTTGAAAAAATAGCCTATCAGAAAGTACTAACAATATTAATTTGTATTTGTATTTTTTTTTAAATTTCGGTCGTCTATGGACCATGTTATTTCAACTACCTTTTCTCTCGTTCTTTCACATTGGTCCAGTGTTCACACATTCTTCTTCGGTGAGCTTCTTTTAATTCTTCGGTCCACTTCTTGCCGGTTTTCAAGAAATCTCTGTATTTCCCGACGTTTCTTCTTCAAAGAGTCACGTTCCAAGATGTCCTCATGTGATATCCCCAGTTCTTGTAGGACTTTTTCCACCTCTGTAAACCAGATCCCTTTGGTGTTCTTTCCCACAAAGTAGGCACAGATTCGATTGGACAGTTTGTTTATTATAATTTATTTATTTTTTATATATTTGTGGGCCGATGACCTCAACTTCCGCCCCTTAAAGCAACAATAACTAACTACAAGGTACGTTCAAAAAGTAACGAGCCGGAGGCTGTAATGCGCAAACCAGTGACGACATCGGCTAATCGTGGCGTGTGTAACGAGATGTGGTCCCGACCAGAGCTTGGAAGGGCACAGCCCATCACTAGAGGGCACGCGTGCACGTCACGTGACGATACAAAGCGAGCAGCAGCATGCATCAATCGTCCAACGCTGCCAGTCGCATTGCAAACAGTGACATGGAGGCGTCAAACGAAGAGCAAAGAGGTGTTGTTCGGTTTCTGACAGCGAAAGGAGTAAGGGGAACGGTCATTCATCGCCGAATGTCACAAGTGTACGGCGAACACTGCATGTCTCATGCGCCACACAAGCGCATCAGGGAAGGACGGGTGTCATTAGCTGATGATGCCCGATCTGGGGCATCCCCCTGCATTACCGATGACAATGCCCAGCTGGTTGATGCACTCATTACCCAGGACCGCCGAGTGACAGTGAACGCCATAGCCGCCGTGGTCGGATTGAGCGTCGGAAGTGTGCACACCATCATGAAGGAACGACTGCACTTGCGGAAAGTGTGTGCCCAATGGGTGCCCCATAGTCCTCAACCACACCAGGAAGCATGTCGAATGGCCCACTCTCTTGGTCTTGGTTGGACGCTTGATGCATGCTGCTGCTCGCTTTGTATCGTCACGTGACATGCACGCGTGCCCTCTAGTGACGGGCTGTGACCTACCAAACTCTGGTCGGAACCACACCACACCTCGTTACACACGCCACGATTAGCCGATGTCGTCACCGGTTTGCGCATTCTAGCCTCCAGCTCGTTACTTTTTGAACGCACCATATATTTCATTAAGGCAGATGACCTCACTATTCCGCACCTTAAAGCAACAATAAAATACTATTTGATTTATTTGTGGGTAGATCACCTCACTGTTCCGCCCCTTAAAACCACAATAACTGTATTTTATTTATTTATTTGTTTGTGGGTAGATCACCTCGCTGTTCCGACCCTTAAAACAACAATAACTGTATTTTATTTATTTATTTATTTATTTATTTATTTATTTGTGTGTAGATCACCTCGCTGTTCCGCCCCTTAAAACAACAATAACTGTATTTTCTTCTTTCTTTAATCGTATCGGCCAACTAAGGACCACGTTATTTCAACTGGCTTCTCTGGACTTTGATCTTTGCCCAGTGTTCTTTCATACGTTGCCGGTGTTGCTCTTTTCTTTCTTCCGTCCACATCTTTCCCGTCTTCAACTTTGGTTTTTCCTGAAAACCCTGGTGGTCGTGTAGTTTCTTCCTGAGGGAATTGCGTTCATGAATATCCCCACAGGTAATTTCCATCTCTTGCAGGTCACTTTCCACCTCTTCGAACCAGGCTGGCTTGGTCTTCTTATTTTTAAAATAGTTAAAGATCCGGTTCGTCAATCGTGTGGGTTTCATTCTAAGCAAGTGGCCATAAAATGCAATCCTCCTTTTCCTCATTACATCAGAGATCTTCTGGACATGAATATACAGCTCATAGTTATGCCGCCGTCTATATTCACCGTTGTCTTTAATCGGGCCAAGAATTTTCCTCAAGATCTTTCTTTCCTTGATCTCCAATTTTTCTATCAGGCCTTTCTTGTTCATGGTGAGGCATTCCGCTGCGTACAGAGCCTCTGGTCGTATGACAGTGCAATAATGCCCAAGTTTTGCGTTCAGGGATATTGACTTTTTGTTGTAAACGTCCTTGGTGAGTTGGTACGCCATTTCCATTTTGTTCATGCGCGAAGTGAAGGTTTCTTTCTCGCATACGTTGGGTTCTACCCACTCGCCAAGATATTTAAACTTATCTGTCTGTTTGATTTTCCCCTGGTTTACTTTTAGTTCCCTTGGTGCTGGCTTGATGTTAGTTATGAAGTGTGTTTTCTCCAAAGAGATCTGAAGACCAACTTTTGTTGCCTGTACCTGCAGCTGGTTAATTTGTTTTGTGGCCATATCTAAAGAGTCAGAGAAAATTGCAAGATCATCTGCAAAAGCTAGGCAATCAATAGAAAGGTTCATGTTCTTGTAACCCAGTCGTACTCCATTTTGGACCCCATTGTTCATTTCTTTGTGCCACTCGCGGATGACTTTTTCAAGTGCACAGTTGAAGAGCAGGGGTGAAAGCCCATCTCCCTGCCTAACTCCTGTCTTAATTTCGAAAGAGTCTGAAATTTCTCCTCTGAACTTAACTCTGGAGGTTGTGTTAGCTAAGGTCTGTTGAATGATTGCCCTGGTTTTATTATCCAATCCAAATTCCTTTAGAATTTGAATAAGAGCTATTCTATCAATCGAATCATAGGCCTTCTTGAAGTCGACGAAGGTTACCACAAATTTCTTGTTCCTTTGCTTCAGATAGAAAAGGATGGATTTCAGATTCATAATTTGTTCGGCACATGAGCGCTCTTTCCTGAACCCTCCTTGGTACTCTCCTAATTGCGGATCAAGTTGTTGTTCTGCCCTAATCTGTAGAGCTTTTGAAATAATTTTGTAAGTTATCAGTAGGAGGGAAATGCCGCGGTAGTTGTTAACGTCCGTTTTGTCACCTTTCTTATGCAGGGGATGAATCAAGGCAGAAGTCCAATCACGTGGAAGTCTCTCAGTTTCCCAAATCTCCTTGATAATGTCCGTCAATTTATCAATCATCTTTTCACCAGCATACTTCCACAGTTCGGCGATTATCGAGTCCTCACCTGGTGCCTTGTTGTTCTTAAGTGACTGTATTTTATTTATTTATTTATTTATTTATTTATTTGGTGGGTAGATCACCTCACTGTTCCGCCTCTTAAAACAACAATAACTGTATTTTATTTATTTATTTATTTATTTATTTATTTATTTATTTAGGGGTAGATGACCTCGCTGTTCTGCCCCTTAAAACAACAATAACTGTATTTTATTTATTTATTTAGGGGTAAATGACCTCGCTGTTCCGCCCCTTAAAACAACAATACATTCTTATTTATTTATTTTTGTGAAATCAGTAAACTAAATTAATCGTTCCACAGAGTGCGAGATGGCTCCTAACTTAAGGCTACAGCCTATCCCCAAATTACAAATGCACACACCAGGAGGCGTACAACCAACACAATAACACACGAACTCCATACACACCCAAATACACGGGGCTATATGACCACGATGTCGTAGTCCCTAAAATAAGCAACAACTACAGTATATCATTTAGAACACACATAACCTATGTTTTCTGTGGTGGGTATTCCACACCCGTTTGGCAGGAAGAAACAGCTGCTATGACACCCAAACTGATCTACTTATAAATCTGGAGTTATGCAGAAGTTAAACACCATTAATAGGACACCAAGCGGCTTCGGTGGCGTAGTCGGTAGCATGCTGAGCTTCTATGCCCAAGATAGCGGGTTCAAACCCTGCCGAAGCCTTCGGATTTTTAAGAGCATTAAAAATCCCTCAGTATGCCTTCCTTCGGAGGGGAAGTAAAGCCGGCGGTCCCATGTCATAGATTTATGGCATGTTAAAGAACCTGTGTGAAGCTAAATTGGATAGGTTAAGAATGCAAACAACGCTGTTAGGTTTCTACGTTCGTTGCCAAAAGCCATCTGCGGTGGCGTCTAGTAGCTAAGTTCTGAACTTGGCATAGTAGTCGTTGACGGTGGTGCTTGGCGGCAAAAGTAGGAACTATTTGAAAAAATTCTAAATTGCAGTCTGTACTTAAATTTAAAAAAAAAAACAGATAACACACACTAATACAGTCATCACAATTAACACCGATTATCAGACAGATTCTACACACACTCAAAGTACTCGGGGATACATGACCGTGTTGTCGCAGCCCCTAAACTTAAGAACCAACCAACCAATAAGACACCAATTTAATAACTCAAATAAAAATACGATTGAAGGGAATTGACTCATAATACCTAACAATGTCTGTCTCGTAACTTGGCATAGTAGTCGTTGACGGTGGCGCTTGGTGGCAAAAGTAGGAACTATTTGAAAAAATTATAAATTGCAGTCTGTTCTTAAATTTAAAAAAAAAACAGATAACACACACTAATACAGTCATCACAATTAACACCGATTATCAGACAGATTCTACACACACTCAAAGTACTCGGGGATACATGACCGTGTTGTCGCAGCCCCTAAACTTAAGTACCAACCAACCAATAAGACACCAATTTAATAACTCAAATAAAAATACGATTGAAGCATATTTTCCTTGAACATTCTTAAGTTGAACAACTAAATAATTGACCCACAGCCTATTTTTAAATTGTTCAATCTCTATACTCACACTTTATTATTGTTCCAGCTGATCTTCCTGCTGATTTCATTGGTGAGTAGCTCTTTCAGGAAACTTGTTCAATACCTTGGTTTACGTGACAGTGATCAGAAAACTAACCCTGAACAGTAATAACAATAAATGTAGGGAATTGACTCATAATACCTAACAATGTCTGTCTCGTAACTTAAAGCTGAAACATTATACTACAGTCATACGTCCAGAAGCTTTGTACGTCAAGGAGTGTCTTATCATTGAACCAAAGAGGACTGGTTGATCAATTGCAAACAAAATACATAAATTGACAAAATTAATTTTATTTTATAGATCCATCTTTCTACAACAATATAGCCTACATCCTACCATACTTATTGAATTGTGAAATAAAATACTCTTGATATTACATTTCTTATAGACATAAAAAAAATCAAAGGAGACTTCAAATGGGTTCTTCATGATCACCCCTACCAACAACAGACGCTTGGGGAGTATCAGGAGGGCCCTCATGAGTCACCCTGGTATTTCTCAGCACTTACACATCTCACCAGCACCTACAGAGGAAAATGACAAGCACACACAAACAGAACCTACTCCAGAGTTCATAACCTCATCTTCACAAACCATTCCAGTTCCTCCTTCCATGCCGCCAACACTCTAATACATGAAAGGCACTCAAACAGCTACATCAAACATACCAATTCCACCTCCAATGCCTTCAAATCTCAAATACAACAAACTAACACAAACAAAAACTCAATCAGATCTCCCCTCATCTCCCTCCACCACGCACGGCACTGACGCAGCGCCAGTTGGCCATTCTTCAACCAACTCTCCCGCCCACAAGCCACACACTTCCTCAGCACAAGCGTCGTGTAAAAAGATCACCAGAAAACCAAAAACAATACCGGACTGTTCAAATTAATTTATCTTCACTGTGAAATGTGTTTGTAATGAATTTTCCACCTATTTGATATATCTTGAACACCCATTTACTATGAATAACATTATTCTTTGTGTCAACCATTTTGAATGACATGACGCGACCGCGCCAATCGCGGTAAAACAGACATAGGATGCCATCTGTGGATGAACGTTGTTACCAACCAGACAAGGACCAGATTCCGCTAACCAGGCCCGTAGAAACGCCGCGGAGGGAATTTGCTTTTGTTTGAATGAGCGACCCCGTAAAAACTACAGGCTTGGCGATCTTCGAAAGAATTTAGTTCACAATTATTGCTGTTGTTGCCTTATCCAGTGCTCCTAGTGTGTTCTGGTGGCAGAGAACTTGACACCTTGGTGGCTTCGGTGGCGTGCTGAATTTCCATGCCCAAGATCATGGGTTCAAACCCGACCGAAGTCGTCGGACATTTTAAGGGAGGATGTAACCTATGAGGGGTCAAAATATCAAAATTTTGAAATGTATTCTCTCTGTGTATGGCGTCTTTTATACTTGATGTAAAAAGTTCAAGCTCATTGCACAACTGGAAGTATTTTAAAAATAAATGTATATCTGATGCTCCATGCCTATAGATAAAGTTACTTAAATGTGAGTAAAAGAACATAATATCCAACTTTCAGTTGTTGTTTAGTCAATATCAATTTTTCCACCACATAGGTACACTTTTTTCTTAACCCTGAAACTTTCAGGGATTGTTTATTGGGTGATTATACACATATTTGTGTAGGATTATGCTTCTATTTAATCATTTGTAGAATTTGCATGCATTTACATTCATATTTTCACTGAGGTTTATAGAATACAAAATTCAAATAACCATAAATAAAAAACTTTTCACGGTATTTGGATGATTCTACATAAAATTAGAGATAGTGACATATATTTAAACTAGTATAAAGCCCAAGCCATGATCTTTTATAGTTATGTTGTAAAGTGTACCTAAATAAGAGGATGTAACAAACGTTTTGCAGTGACTGTACTGGTGCCATTTTGCCACCCAAGAGTGCTGTTGCTTGCCACGTAATATATTTTTTTTCTGAGAGACCTAGTGCAGGTCCTTCTATTCGACGCCCGTGGGCGACCTGCGCGTCGGGATGAGAGATGGAATTGATTAAGGTGAATGAAATTGGAGAAGGATGTGGAAGGAAGCGGCCGTGGCCTGTCAGAAGGTACCGTCCCAGCATTTGCCTGGTGTTGAAAATGGGGAAACCACGGAAAACCATTTCAAGGACGGCCGACGGTCTACCGAGTCAGCAGAGAGCTTGGCCCCATGACCTAACACTGCCCTTTAGCCAGCGTAGCCTCTACTGTCGGTCACGTAATAGATCAAACTGTACAATGTTTCAGTGTTCTATGTCTTATATTGTCAACTCCGTGAACTTTTAAATCCAGCTATGCACTTTCGGTTACATCCCCCCTTAAGAGCGTTAAAAATCCCTCAGTACGCCTTCCTTCGGAGAGGAAGTAAAGTCGGCGGTCCCATGTCATAGATTTATGGCATGATAAGGAACCTTTCACTAATTACACTTATGTGAAGCTAAATTATACTGTAGGTTATATTTGACTAACGCTCTTAGGTTCCAACGTTCGTCGCCAGGAGCCGACTGCGGTAGCATCTAGTTTCAAAGTTCAGAACTAGTTGGTCGTTGACGGCGGCGTTTGGCAGCAAAAGTTGGAACTACTTGAAATCGAAAGTCTGCAGTCCTTACTCGAATTAAAAACAGATAACACACACTAATACAGCCATCACAATTAACACCGGTTATCAGACAGATTCTACACACACACACACAAAGTACACGGGGCTACATGACCGCGTTGTCGCAGCCCCTAAACTGAGGATCTAACCAACCAAGCGAACTTGACACCACCACTCAGAGTAATTTATTTGCCTCTTGTTCCAGCTGATGTGTCTAGCGATCGCTACGCTGGCTTTAGCTCTGGCTCATGCAGACCGTCTGGTCAACCATCATTCCAGTCTGCAACTGACTCTATTTAAACTGCAACTGATCTTTCTGATGATCGCAGTGGTGAGTGTGTTTCTCCTTACTGTGTGCTCCCCCCAGGGGCTCACATGTAGTGGGATGTGGGTTGGCGACCACGGGGCCCCAGCTGAGACCGGTATTGCTTCCACTTACTTATGCCAGCTCCTCTCCGTCTTCTTTCCCGTCGACCTCTCTTGGTCAACTCTTATTCTCTTCCGACCCCGACAGTATTAGAGTATCCGAGGCCTGTCCCGCCTTAATTGGCCCTTGTCTCATCTTTTCTGATACCCTCCTCCTGCGAGGGGTCAGCCTTCTTTTTCATTTCATGTTATCTCCTGCCTTCTGCTCAAGGCCCTCAAGGAGGCAGGGTGTATGTAGTCCCACCACTTCTGGTGCACCCTGGTTAGTGCTACACCCTCAAGGGCTCACGGTTGGTGAGTTTGGGAGTTGGCGACTCCGGGGGATTCCTGAGCTTCGTCTGTTTATTCCCCTGTTTTCACTGACTTAGGGGTGGGCCCTCTCCTATTTCCCTTTCCTGTCTGCCTTTCATGGCTCTCCTTCCTTCCAAGTTCCTCAATCCATATTCTTCGGGGGTTGAGGGCATTTCTTTTCTTCCTGTCCCTTATTTGTCTTATCCTTAATTTGTTTACCATTTCTTCTTCTAGTATGTAAGTCTGTAGTTAGTATTAGTTATAGTTTTCATTCTCATCTCATATTTCACTATCACCCAAACTATTAGGGGCCGATAACCTAGATGTTGGGCCCCTTAAAACAACAATTATCATCATCATCTTTACTGTGTAGCAACAACGCATGACTCCTTCAGTCTTTAGACCGGTTTGATACAGCTATCCAAGCCTCCCTGTCCTGAGCTAATAGTTTCAAATCTACATTGCTACCACACCTTACATCCATGTCAATCTGTTTAACATATTCTAACCTTAGTCTACACTACCCCTACAGGTGTTGTCCTCGAACCAAGAGCGTATATAGAGTTTTATTTCGTGGCCTGCCCAACTGGGGGTTAGGGGGCATGGTACAGGCCCCAAATAATAGGGATACGGAAACGTTTGTATAATTTGGTGCAAAATGATGAGTTTTAAGGCTAACTGGCATCAATCTTATTATTTTTTAAGTTTGGTTAATGCGAAACACAACTAAGACCATTTAATGTTACTTTTTATTAATAGAATCATCTTGCTCACTTGATAGTGTTTACATGGAAAGAATTAACATTACTGTTTTGATTTACCACTTACACTATAATACGAAGGCTATTTTTTAAGGGCCGTTTATTTTTTAAAGCCCGTAGTTAGTGTGCTCGCCGCAACAAGCGTGTACGCTACCTCCCGGCATCCTTTGCGAACAAGCAGGCGTCAGTTGCAGCTGTGTAGCTAACCTGTACGCTGAACTGTGCCTCTTTACAATGTTCAAGATTATAGATTCGCCCGAGTGCAAGAAACAAGTCAGCTTTGTGAGGTGTATGGTGATAAGGCAATGAACATTTTCACGGTCACTTTTGAACTCGCGTACCCATTTTCGCACTTTACCGTCACAGCGCAAGGTCATGGCAAGACCTCACACTGCTGCCCGGACTCGGGAACTGATCGACTCTTTTGGGTGGGAAGTTTTGGAACACCCACCGTATAGCCCTTCGCCATCTTGGTGGGAAGCGCTTCGCCGACGATGAACAAGTGAAAACAGCCGTGACATCTTGGTTGTCAGAGCAGGCGGCAAACCTTTATGCAGAGGGATTTCAGAACTTTGTTTTAAGGTGTGATAAGTGCCTAAATAAACAAGGCAGCTATGTAGAAAAATAGAGGAAGGTATGTAAAGCCTAAAAATAAATGTTGTTTCAAAATCTAATGTTCGGTTAATTTTAAAAAAAGAAACGGCCCTTACTTAAAAAACAGCCCTCAGTCAAGGTTTCTTGAAGCATTTCCAAATCAGTTTATAACTTTATCGTCAGTGATGTATGCCTTTGTGAGAATGCTAGACCGTTGAGTCTTTTTCCAGAAGTAGAATTTCTTAAGTTCAGTATGTTTTCAACCAACTCAAACTCTGTTCGGCAGTACCGGTAGCTTCAGAGAGAAGCAAATTTTGCCAAAAGTTTGATAAGGGCAAAATGGTTTGGGAAAAAACTTTTGTCACACGCCTCAAGGGCACTTGTTGCTGTTATTGGTAGGTTCATAAGAGCGAAGGCACTGGAGAGTAATAACATGTTATGTTGTTACACATAAGATCACAGCAATCTGATTGTCACACTGTTTACATAGCTCTACCGTCGATTTGCTTTGCAACGTTGCTATATGTCGCTTAGTAACAATAGTACATGCTAAGTATATTAGTTTTTAATGGCTTAATTCATAAACAAATATTAATGTGATAAAAAATTCCGGGGGAAGGGGGGGAGGCCTCGAACCTTCCGTCCATAACTAAGTTTGCTATTCATGGATGCCTTAGTACAGGCCTGTCCAGGGAAAATACCACGGTGGCAGTCGTCTTACACGCTTGTGCCACGGACTTTTTAGTGAATCGGGGGTTGTGTGGGGAAGGTGGGGGTTGAGGCATGGCTGTAGGCGAGGAAGATGTTGCGGTAGTGTAGGTAGCGAGCTGGCAACGTTGTGCATGGAGTTGAATGGGACATTAGGTCTAGTAACCAATAATCAGCAGCTTTAACAAATCTTTTGAATCATTCTGCCTGTTTTTAGGTAGATTTCATTAGAAAGCTAACTATTGCATTGAGTACCATGTTTCGACTTCCGGAAAGTGTCCACATATCTTTGCGTTTCACATCCCCCAGACCCCAAAAGGGTCGGTCTGGCTGAATACTCGTTTCCACACCACCATGAGGTAGAGTACATGGCGCGTTTTTTTTAACGTGGTTTCCCCAGTAGGCCTAGTCCACGATTACTGTGTTTAATAATAGATGACCCTCATGTTAGCTTCTGGTCCACAGTAATATTCAGCGTCTATTTCGTTGTAAACTTATCGTAAACGTTGACTGTTTCCACTGGTGACTCGTCATCCATCGACTTTCCATGGTGAATATTCGCTGGTTCTCCCGTTAAAGAAGTTAATAATCACTGTACATGTTCAGTCAGACCTAATGCAAGGCACCAGTTGGTCTCCATCGACTAAACTAAACGCTCCATCGGTCATTATAATTTGGGCGGTCTGTAATTTTCTTATGTTTCAAAATATTTCAACCATTTCAGTGTAATACTTATTGGTTCTATAGCATGCCATATGTAATACAAACATTGTTGCTGTTCCCTCACCTCGGCAATAGTATTCCATTAGTGTTTCTGATATTGTTAGAATTGATAT
The DNA here is from genome assembly GCA_946902985.2 of Meconema thalassinum. Lineage (NCBI taxonomy): Eukaryota > Metazoa > Arthropoda > Insecta > Orthoptera > Tettigoniidae > Meconema > Meconema thalassinum. Next base: position 101,196,496 of record OX336397.1, on the reverse strand, counting down.
ATTTCCCTTATCTCCCTCTTCGTGTTCTTTCTTGTAATCAGACGTGTCTCAGAGTTGATTTTAAGCGACCAGCGCTTGCTGAAACAAATGTGAATTCTCCTCTTTATTTAGTCGGTAGGGTTAGAACAATACTATATTAGTACACACACATATGATGGGGAGGATATGGGAACGTAACCTCCTCATTCACATGGCTGTGCTCCTGGTACCTGCGACCGAGACTACACTTTGATGAAGACCACACTCTCTCTCATACACACACACACAAACTCCCCATTATACACACATGATAGGGAGGGTATTGAAGGATACAGCAGTCTCACAACCAATGGGGTTCAGTTATGGGTACGTAACCTCCTCACTGACATGGCTGTGCTCCTGATACCAGTGACCGGGACTGCTCTGTGATGATGTGCTCTCACTCTCACCACCAGACACACATGATATCTGTTAATAAACTAGACACTTACCGATTCTCAAAACACTTACTGGTCCTTAGTTCAATACTACCTAACCGAAGATACTGATGACTCTCAATCTCCATCTTTACAGTTGGCGATACTGACTGTTGAATCTATGAGGCACAGAGGTCAGTTGGTTCTTGTACAGTAGAGCAACAAAAGATTCGACATGACACATAAGGAATGTTCGGGATGACTTACACGATGATCTTAGTTACTATGATCTGTAATTCAGTAAATGGCATAGCCATTCGTTAGCATGAATCCTAAAAGACGTGGATCAGATCAAGCAGGTTGGAAGTTTAACCTAATAGCCTACATAGGAAGGGGGTGTTTCTGGAAATTCACCGTAGCGTTGCTCGATGATTGGGTTATCTCTTGTCCTTACATCCGCACGTGTGGGATAAGTAGCCTATTATATTGTATTTGGTAAGAATTTCTACGGTGTCCACATTCTAGCAGTTTACACCGGCGGCATGTCATTTATGATTCAGCTTCAAATCCCTCGCAATGTAATTAGTTATAATAATAATGAAGAATCGCTATGGTTACGCGCCAATTATTAGATACATGGTTTGTTGAGTTCGTACTACGGCCAGCTAAGATGGTTGGTTGGTTCCTCAGTTTAGGGACTGCGACAACGCGGTCAAGTAGCCCCGTGTACTTTGGGTGTGTGTAGAATCTGTCCGATAACCAGTGTTAATTGTGATGGCTGTATTAGTGTGTGTTATCTGTAATTCAGGTAAGGACTGCAGACGATCAATTCCAAGTAGTTGCTACTTTTGCTAGCAAATGCAACGCTTTCTATTATAGGAATCTAGAAGGCAGTGGTCATGTCAAAGCCAAAGGGGCTGAGTATACTATCTCTGTCATTAATTCACTCTGCCAACCGGCGGCAAAATTCTGAAAAAATAACTTCGAAAAGGTTCAAGGGGTTCTGAAATCTAGTAGGCAACGCTTTATTTATTTAATAATGTTATTATTTATTTATTTATTCATACGTTTGCTCATTTATTTGTTCATTACTTCATGTACGTATTTTAATAATGAATGTATTTATTTATACATTTGTTTATTTCCTTATTCATTCATTCATTCATTCACGTACAGATTAATTATTTTTATTCATTTATTTATTTACTTATTTATATATTTATTTACCTATGCATGGGGCAGATGACCTCGTAGTTCCGGCCCTTAAAACAACAATAACTAACTAATATAACTACCTATTCATGTGTTTATTCATTACACCATGTACATATTTTATTAATGTATTATTTTATCCATTTATGTAATCATTCATTCCCGTACTTATTTCTTCTTTTTCTTTCCGATGAGGACTGCTAGGGACCACGTGCCAATTTCAATTCTTCACACTTTGTTGTTTTCTTTTCCGTTCCCTCCAGTACTCCTTCATCCGTTCTCTATGCTGCTTCTTTCTGTCCTCGGACCACTTCGCTCCAGGTTTCTTTGGCAATCTTCCTTGGAATCCTTTCATACTTAATACCCTTTTTTCTAAAGATCTCTCTGTTGACCGTTTCTTCTTCACTTATATTACGTCTTTCTAAATCTTTCTTTACTTCTTGAATCCAGCTAGTTGTTGCCCTCTTCTCCCAAAGGTACTTGAATATCCTTTTTGTTAATCTGGAATCATCCATTCTGTAAATATGTCCAAAAAATTGCAATCTCCTTTTTCTTATCGTTTCTGTTATATTTTTTATGTTCCTGTATATTTCATCATTAGATCTTAATTTCCATACTTCTGCTGTTTTCACTGGGCCTAAAATTTTCCTCGTGATTATTTATTTATTCATTTATTGATTTATTTATGTAATTAATTAATTAATTAATTATAATTTTTTATTTTTGCTTTCCTTACAGTTCATATTCCTGATGATCGCGATGGTCATTCTGAATATTTCCCAAGGACCCTCAATTATCGATCAACCTTCCATTGTAGCAGTCGCCAAAGTCTGAATTTTAATGGCCAACGTGAAGCTACCCTGATTATAAGATGGCTCTTCGCACCTCCAGTGCATGACTGGACCAGGATGGCGAGGAGATCTTTGTCCCTAGCGAGGGATAAGTCACACACAGCCTATGGAGTTGTTCATTTTGAATATAATTTCAAAATTATTGTAGAACTCTCCAAGGCTCTGACACATTTTTTCACGTTACTTTCCTGAGTTGGAATCTCGGTGAGGGTATGTGAGATTTCTGCTGAACACCGCAGATTAGCACCAATATTTATGCTTTCATTGTGATATTGGTTTGGAAGGGACGGCGGACTTTTAGATGATATCAAGACAACCTAATATGTATACTGTACGTCATTTTCAGTAAACAAATTATTGTTCACTGTTGGATACAATAAATTATTATTATATATGAAAATGCATTTTTATTTTGTCACTGTGTCAATCTAATGAAAAAGGTATATCCATAACCATTTCAACCTAAGGCAGGTCTTCACACAGCAGCTCTCCATGCAGTCCTGTCTTCAGTCGTTCTCATTGTTTGGTAGTAATTTGCTGCTATCTTGACGCTGTCCACCAGCTGGTTTACTGATCCTTCGAGAGCATCCCTCAGCAAACACTCTCTTCGCAGCCAGTGCTCAAGTCAGTTCCTCTTCCTTGTATGGATGGTATGTAACAGCCTCCTATTTTCTCCAACTCGCTCCAATACCTCCTCATTCCGGACCCTTCCCACCCAGGATATCCTTTCCATCCTCTCCATAACCACATTTCAAACGCTTCTAGTCTTCTTTCATCATCCTTCCTTAGCGTGGTCTCGGCTCCGTATAGTGCCACACTCCAAACAAAGCATTTTGCCAGCCTCTTCCTTAACACCTCAAGTCCAAGCGTCCACACAATAGTCTCTTCTTTCTGTTGAAGGTTTCTTTAGCAGGTGCGGATTCAGGGGGGTCACGGGGATCATGACCCCCCCCACCCCCCACCCAAATGAAGACCATTTTTTTTGCAAACTCAAAAAACGAAAACACAACAACCAGACAAATAAAACTTAACGAATTTTAACTGAAAACATTTTTCTTTCTCATTTTATTCTACTGAAATGTCTTTATTGGAATTATTATGTTCTGTTACAACTGTATATATTAACAACTTCATACCTCTTATATAAAAACGATTATTTATATAACAAAATAAACTCGTCTATTTTGTTTAGCAAACCTTGTGATTAATCGAATCTATGTTTATAGTGGTATCACGATGAATGTGCGGCCATGCACAGATAGGAATTTGGGGTCTTTCTCGCACCAAAAAATTTTGCCGACGTCCAAACTGCAGGCTTGATTGGCAATTTAAGCTGTGACTTTCTCCCTTTATCGGTACCAACTCGACTTGCCGAAACTGTTACGTACCTTGATACTTTTCTCGAAACTCGATGTAAAGGTCGCAAAACACGCCGTTGCAATTTGTACGAATATTTTTGGTGCGCTAAACGCATCAAATTTCTATCCATGTAGCTAGCAAAAAAATTGGTCTGGTTTTGTACGTTTGGTTAATTTGTGATTGCGTTGTTAGTGATACCATATTTCTTATCAATTTCGATTCTCTGACCCCCCGCCCCCCCCCCCCCCCAGCCAAACTCTAGATCCGCGCCTGTTCTTTAGCAACGGCAATGCGAATTCTTACCTCTTTGCTGCTTTTCATATCATCCGTTAGAATGCTTCCTAGATATTTAAAAACTGACACTGGTTCAATATCGTCCTGGCCTATCCTTATGTTTAATACCTTGTTCCCTCTTACTCTTTGTCTTGCTCTTATTAATGCACATTCCATATTGCTCACAGGTTGCATTCAGATCTGCTATCATTCCATTCAGTATCCTTTCATTCTCTGCTAGCAACACCATGTCATCTGCAAATCGAATACACTCTGCCACCAATGTGCACTTCTCTTCTTCCATCCAGACATTTCCCGACGATATCTTCCAGGTAAATGTTGAATTGTATGGGAGATAGACCACACCCTTGTCGAACACCCCTTTCTATTCTGCTTCCCTGTGTCATCTCATTTCCTCTCTGTATTCTACCCTTCTGTTGTAAGTACAGTCCCTTGATCAGCTTTCTGTCCTTCCAATCCACTCCTTTCCTCATTAGTATGTCCATCAGCTTCTTCCGTTGTACTTTGTCAATAGCCTTTTCTAAGTCAATAAAGACAGCATAAACTTCCCTTCCTTTCTCTATGTATCGTTCACCTATAGTTCTCAACACTCCGATTGCATCTCTTGTCATGGAAGAGAAAGAACGAGCTATATCCAGAGCTGTGTTGGTGTAGCCCTCATGCTTAAAAAATATAAATAAAAGAAAAGAGTAAAAAAGATTCCACCAAGCTGTCTAGAGTCTACAGCAGGGCCATCTAGACACCGCTCCCCGAGCTCTAGCGCTCCGGCCGCGCTCTAAGCCAGTGCTCCGAGCGCTTTGTTGGAATGAAGTTTCAGAAGTGGTGGGAGGAGCTTGGCTGGCTGAGCGCGCTGAAGTGTGCAGCCGATCCCATCAGTCGCTAGTCTAGTCCAATGCACTTTGATGACAGCGTGTAAGTAAATCAGTTTCGCTGTGGTCACGACTGAACAGCATACAAAAAAGGAGTGGTGAATCAGCAGTCTTTAAAGCAGAATGGGAAATTTCATTTTTCTGTACAACTTATAAGGGCATGCCAAATGTTTAGTGTGCAACAGAGATGTAATGTCTTAAAAAGAACACAATTTGTTGTTGAATTTTCCTCTCTAATATGTTCACATTTCAGTTTGGAATAAATCACAATATTCTGTACCTAACACCTGTGTTCGTTTCCTGCAAGTACCATTCGATTTGTATATGCCGTATATTTGTTATGGCAAAACAGCCCTATTAACATGTCAACAATCCCACAGGAGCCGTCGGCCGCACCACTGTACGTACGTATCTAGTCAGCGTGGTCCGAACATCGTCCGTCTCCTCGCTGCCACAGTGTAGTGGTGGTAGGGGAAGGAGCGCTAGTCTGACTGCCCAGTGCTCCCCGAGCGCAATGACTGGATGGCCCTGGTCTACAGTGTTCCGTGCATTGAATATGATCAGCTCTAAATACACCAACCCATGACAGTTGCCGGAATATACAAAGAAAAGGGCTCTTAGTTCTTTAATGCCCTTGCTAGTTTTTAACTCTTCATTCCGCCCCCTTAAAACAAAACTAACCAACTCCCATAACCTCACTTAAGCAAGCAACAATTTCATTTAACCGAATGCACAAAGGGGAACTAGAGTTAGTTAGTCATTGAGGTTCCAAGGGGCGGAAATACGAGATCATCTGCCCTTCTTAACTCAGATTAAAGTATTGTATACAAATTTGGAATGGAATTAAAACGTAAGAGGTGGGTACCTAAATATGAAAAGACCGAAAATTACTAAAACAAAAAAATTAATAAAACTAATAATAAAAAAATGCGGAAAACAAAAATTCATGTTTCAAAAAAGAAGGAAATTCCTTGAGTAAATAATCACTTGAAAATTAAGATTTCTGGCCCTAACCCACTCTCACTCATAAAGCGGATGACGTGGTCAGCAGCCACCACGTCATCGGCTAATATAAGTTTGAGTGTCATCTGCAAACCAAGGTTTCTTTGTAAGTCAGCAAGATCCGCACACTTGGTTAAAATTTGGGCCACGGTGAATACGACTCCTCAGGTACAAAGTGGGGGATCGTTTCTTCTCATTAGGTACGAGAGGGTGGATCTTGCATAGCCTTCACAAAATGACGGACTCCCTCCGTGACCGGAAAGAGCTCCGCCACATAGGAGTAGTTCAAAGGGGAATAAGACATTGAATTGTAAACTTTATTTGTATTCAAACACTAGCTGTACCCGGCATGTATTGCAATGCCAATCAAAGAAAGTGTTGGCGTTGTAAGTTTGTTTGTTGAAGTACGTTTGGATACACGATTTTTTTCTTTTTCCGTCAACTGCCTATAAACTGTATGAAATACACTCATTTGCTGAAACCATTCGCACGCCACCTTAAGCGAAATTAATTTAATATTTCAAAACATTTCGAGAGCGCCCACACGACAACTAAGCAAAGTTCATTTCTATAAACGATTCGCACGCCAAATCTCATTTGTTTAAAAACGACACGCACTCCTCCTATTGTAAAATTGATTTACTGATTCAGAAACATTCGTGGGAGAGTGCACAACAACTCACCAAAGTTTCATCGCAATCGGATTAATGTTACATGAACGCATTCGGGACTTTGTTGAAACGATTCGCACGCCGTCACTCATTTGTTGAATCTACTCGTGCACTACCTATGGTAATATGGATTTACTAAGTCAGAAACCCTCTCTGGAGCGTACACAACAATCACCAAAGTTACATCGCAATCGGATGAATGGTAGGTTATATGAACGAATACGGGACATACATACATACATACATACATACATACATACACACACACACACACACACACAGACAATCACGTAACATTCATTTTTAAGAGATGAGGGAGGGAGGATGCATCAATTAGGAAATAAGTGATGATGCTGATTCGTCACATCTCACTAACAAGTGTTAACACACCAAGTTACCCTAATAACTTGAGTTCGGAAGTTTAAAACCTGAAGAAGTACAAAATATGCAAGCAAATATGCCCTAAAACTTTAAAATATGTCCTAAAAACCTATGAAATATGACATGAATTTTTGGGATAGGTAGAGTATCACTAACATACAGTAAACGTCTTAAGTGCCAAAACGTGATCAGCGATAATACACCAGACACATTTAGTTACAGTTCTTGCTCGGTTTATTTACTACACAATTCGGAAATCCTGTGTTTGAAACTCGATGCAGATAACACGTACCTTATTAACGACGCCTCAATTTAAACAAAAATGCTAAAATAATAACCAAATATGACCTTATATTACTGAAATATGACCAAAACAATAAAAATGGCCGAAATATGCAACATTAAATTGCTTTAAACGTGTTCAGAGACCCGTCATTCAAACTTATATTTCAGATTTCGGTTAAAATGAGCTCAGGAAAAAAATATGACATTTCCTTAACATCCGAACCTTACTAATAACGTATCAATAACGGGTCAGAGTAACGCAGACAGTTCTTGTAACTTATGAAATGTGTTTTGAGTAAAAGAAAGTCACAAGACGCAACCACAAACAACACGAGGTCGCTTACACCACTTCTGAACACAATCCAAAGAATATAAACCACTCCTGACAGTCTGTTCGGTGCGAGCGTTGGTGAGTGCCAACTGCCTAAATTAATTGCTCGAGTTGACTCTTCATTTGTTGGCAGAACTGCCGCTCTCCCACCTGGCTGTCTGTTGTGCGATAGGATACATCCGATCTCCAAATCTGCGCGATCGTGGTGAACGATTTCACGAGCATAACTTCGCTGATGGGTTTTTCGGCAATAGCATTAAGTAATAGATCAATATTTAATCGAGGCGGCGTCGCTGGTGTAGTTGGTAGCATGCTGAGCCTCTATGCCCAAGGTCGCGGGTTCAAACCCTGCCGAAGTCGTCGGTTTTTTAAGTGCATTAAGTAAATCCGACGGAGCGGTCCCATGCCAAAATATGTAGGTTAGGATCCAACGTTCGTCACCGGGTACTGGTTGCGATGGCATCTAGTAGTAGCGAAGTTCACGGCTAGGTATCGTGGACGGTAGGATTTGGTAGCGAAAGTAGGAACTACTTGAAATTATCGTCTGCAGTCCTTACTTGAATTGAAAACAGATTACACACACTAATACAGTCATCACAATTAACACTGGTGGTCAGACAGATTCTACACACACACAAAGTACACGCAAAAACAGCGCTATCACGACTTGTTTATGAACTAATGAGGGAGACCTACTTTATAGAGGATGTTAGACTACACCACTGGCTGCCATCTATAGGACCCTACCAGGATCCGGTTAACATTCGAGAAAAAGAGAAAATGGAGATAAAAATGAAGTTCTACACCACCTCAGCAATGATGGATGACGGATGGAAGAAGGAATGTCAGTCTCAGAGACATGTTATCACAAGATCTACAATTCCATTACAAGATAATATGCAATATCAAAAATACCATAAACCGATTGAAGATTGTCGATGTGTGCTGCGCTGGCTGACATGTAACAAATATCACAAATTGACGTGCGTGAAGAGGACAAAATAGATTACAGAATATAGCAAAGAAAATTCTGTTCTTTTAGATGTACTTCTATATGTGTAAATGAATGCTCCACTTTAGCGCCCTTCTCTTGTTAATAATAATAAAGTACACGAGGCTACATGACCACGTTGTCGCAGCCCCTAAACTAAGGAACCAACCAACTTTTGAATCAGGTCTATTATTTTTCCGGCAAATGGGGAAGTTTATACACGGTAAAACCACTGTATTTCCTAAAAAACCACAGCGGATGTGGAAATATCTTGCTTGTAGATGCCTCAATTAGCGCCCGGGGGTAATGAGTCGAGGAACGCTCACCGTGTGGGTAACAAGGAAATCTGAGGACTTCAAAGTTAATAAGGTGCCCATATTACCGTCGTTAGTGGTTCATCATTAACCCCAGAGGCGAGATATGGTTTCTTTATTATAGCCTCTAACTCAGGGCTGGCCAAACTACGATCCACGTGCTACATCCAATCGACTTCAATATTTTAAGGTTTGAAATGGCGTATTTGGAAGGAACTTTTAACTTTTTGGTACCTCTTTGATGTGTGAGATCTTTCCACTCGGTTGCTGGATATTTTTGTAGGAGAGATTTTGAAAAATGGGACGGAAGTGGATCGGACGGAAGTGTGTAAGACGCACTGCCAGCTGAATCCCATCCCTCCTGGTTGCTGGTACCTTGCGGAATGTATATAACATACGCATTACTTCAAGGTTTGGAGGCGCCATTACAGATATTTCTACAATAAATCATCTTCAAGTTGTCGTTCCATGGTGTAAAAATATTCATTATATCATATTTGCTGAAAACAATTATGATTTATTAAGAGTCTGTTTTTCAATCTCTGGATAAAAGTGATGGGCATCCACTCCCCGAGTAACTTTGCTCAACACTTTCATACTGAACGGTAAACGCTCATGCGAACTCTGGTGTCAACTGATTGAAACACAAAAGTCTTCGTATCAGTATTTAAATAATAATAATATCGTATGGCCTCGGGTGCTGGATGGATGCTTTGTTATTTGACACCCAAAGGGTAGCTTGCAAGTCGAATTTCGTTGTTCCTTGAAGCACTATGAAAGTCAAGGAGGATAGATATTTAAGCTCCTTGAACACTATAGCGCTCTCTAGTAGAGAAATTAGGAACTTTGTGTTGGTGGAAACTCCCGAGATTAATTTTGCCATTATAAACACGGCCTACTGAATTCAAATGGGTTCTTTGACATGCCAACATCGTATGACATGGTGTCGTATTTTTGCCGCCTTGAAAAAAATCACTTACTACGGCCAGGAGCGAACCTGCAAGCTTGGGGGTTAGTAGACGTTGACCACTCACCCACCGTGGCAAGCTAGTATTTAAATGATGATATGCTTTAAGATGAAACATTGTAACTAGTCGGCAAAGCCGGTATTATGTTTCTGCAATATGGCTATTCAGATATTAACTCACATTGCGCTAATGCAGTGATCAATGTAATATATATCGATGTTTTTATACGGGAACTGAGCTAGCCTTTCATAGACCACCATAGGAATTTCCTTTATTTTCAAGTAGGCGTATTCATAACTAATTTAAAACTCAATTCCACGCTGGAACATTATCGAAAAAAGCAAAATGTTAATGGAGCATAAAGAAATACTTCCATGTTCTTACCGGCACGTGAAAATGAGTACCTGTCTTGTTGGTTTCCCTATGAAAACTTAACCCTTGAGAACTGGCGTGAAACAAGAAGTTCCATGGAGAACTAAAGAGCCTACTTTTCTTAAAATTTGAGATTCTTCCCAATGATTAATCTATATGGATCTATCTAGAATAATGACCAAATTAAGTTGGTAATATCGAAATTTCTAATTAGTTAGAAATACTGTATACCTGGCATTATGTAGCCTAATAGAGAACTACAGTTGGCAGCCCTCGTGACTGAATATATTCTTAGTTCCATCTCTTAAGGTACAGAATACAAAATTAGGTTGAAATCCAATGGATAGCATGGACGTTACATGTAGTTAAACATTGGATCAATCAGCGCGTAAAATCATGTTGGCAACAATGACATACATGTATTGGTCAGAAATAATCTGAAATAATCTGATCAATTGTTGTGTCAATTTTGATTGAAATCCATTAGTTAGTATAGAATTTATATGCATTTAAAAATTGGGTCTATCAGCAGGCTTAGAATCATGTTGGCGGCACTGGCGTAGGCCTATATTAGTTACTCCAAATTAATCTACAATGCCAGGTACTAGAATGTTAGTTACTATACTTGTGCAAAGTTTAGAGCTATTGGCTTGCATACTTTCTGATATATTGATATTAGGGTAACAAAAATAGAGACAGTATTTATTAACAGTTGCCAGCCCTGGTTACTCTTAAGAATCGGCATAGTCATATCTGTTATGGTACACATAGCACACACGAAATTTGGTTGAAATCCAAATGATAGTATAGAAGTTACATGTATTTAAAGTTGGACCTCTCAGCAGGCTTAGAATCATGTTGGTAGCACTGACGTATATAAGCTACTCCATATTTATATACACACATCAAAAAAAGTTTTGCATCACCTCGGTTCCCAGATCTCCGGCATATAGACGTTGACTGTGTATATTGTATCCAAGATACAGTCCCTTTGACTGTTCATAGATGTCACTAAAACTGCTCAAAGATGTAAACAACCATGCATGAGCAGGGCCTATTAGACGGAGGGGGTACGACAGCCGATCAGTTCCAGTCATTCCACCAGGACGAAGGTACGCTGCTCATGTTGTCTGTAGTTCTACCATGCCTAGAAGGTCAATACCGCAGTTCGATCGCGTCCGCATTGTTACTTTGTGTCAAGAAGGGCTCTCAACAAGGGAAGTTTCCAGGCGTCTCAGAGTGAACCAAAGCGATGTTGTTCGGACATGGAGGAGGTACAGAGATACAGGAACTGTCGATGACAGGCCTCGCTCAGGCCGCCCAAGGGCTACTACTGTAGTGGATGACCGCTACTTACGGATTGCCGCTCGGAGGAACCCTGACAGCAATGCCACCATGTTGAATAATGCGTTTCGTTCAGCCACAGGACGTCGTGTTTCAACTCAAACTGTGCGCAATAGGCTGCATGATGCGCAACTTCACTCCCGACGTCCATGGCAAGGTCCAGCTTTGCAACCCCGACACCATGCAGCGCGGTACAGATGGGCCCAACAACATGCTGAATGGACCCCACGGAATTGGCATCACGTTCTCTTCACCGATGAGTGTCGCATATGCCTTCAACCAGACAATCGTCGGAGACGTGTTTGGAGGCACCCTGGTCAGGCTGAACGTCTTAGACACACTGTCCAGCGAGTGCAGCAAGGTGGTGGTTCCCTGATGTTTTGGGGTGGCATTATGTGGGGCCGACGTACGCCACTGGTGGTCATGGAAGGCTCCGAAACGGCTTTACGATACCTGAATGACATCCTCCGACCCATAGTGCAACCATATCGGCAGAATATTGGAGAGGCATTTGTCTTCATGGACGACAATTCTCGACCTCATCGTGCACATCTTGTGAATGCGTTCCTTCAAGATAACGACATCGCTCGACTACAGTGGCCAGCATGTTCGCCAGACATGAACCCTATCGAACATGCCTGGGATATGTTGAAAAGGGCTGTTTATGGACGTCTTGACCCACCAACCACTCTGAGAGATTTACGCCGAATTGTCGTTGAGGAGTGGGACAATTTGGACCAACAGTGTCTTGATGAACTTGTGGATAGTATGCCACGAGGAATACAGGCATGCATCAGTGCAAGAGGACGTGCTACTGGGTATTAGAGGTAGTGGTGTGTACTGCAATCTGGACCACAAATGCTGAAAGTCTAGCTGTATGATGGTACAACATGCAATGTGTGGGTCTCATGAGCAATAAAACGAGCTGAAATGTTGTTTGTGTTGATCTCTATTCCCTTTGTATTTAAAGGTTCCGGAACTCTTGGAACCGAGGTGATGCAAAACTTTTTTTGATGTGTGTAGAATGTCAGGTACTATACGTGTGCATAATTTAAAGCTGTCGGCTTGCATACTTTCTGATATATGGGTATTTGGATTTTAAAAAAATTGAGAGCATTTATTAACAGTTGGTAGCCCTGGTGGCTCTTAAGAATACGCTCAGTCATATCTTTTTATGTACACATAGCACATACGAAATTTAGTTGAAATCCAATTGATAGTGTAGAAGTTATAAGCATTTAAAATTTGGACCTATCAGCAGGCTTATAATCATTTTGGCAACACTGCCATATATGGCCTCCTGGAAATTAAACTGCAATATTATTATCTATACGTGTGCCAATTTTGAAATAGCTCCCATTGATACCTTCCAAGATATCGAACATGGAGCTCAAATTTCTAGTGCGTTTTTCAGCAGTTGGTAGAGCTGACATCATTTTCAAATATGGACGTGAGATATTCCGGTATACATCTTTACTCATACTAAATTTGGTTTCGATTTCTGCAGCCGTTTAGGAGTTGATAGGGGGGGGGGGGAACACACACACAGCCAGACAGATAGAAGGACAGACAGACACACAGAAGGGCAGAGAGACAGACACACATTTTCCCGGATCGATCTCATAAGTCTACTTTTTCCTCATTTTTGCAAAATGTGAAAAGTAGGCTAAAAATATAACACGAAGACTGGCGGCGGGTCATTTTGACCCATAGTGTGTCGCTCCCTTTTTGTCGTAGTCGTACGGATTTTAATGAAGTAATTTTACACGTGGTGTCTTCCTATAAATTATTCCCATATATAAAATGAGGATTATTTACATTTTTCAAATTTAACATGCAGGAGAATGACAATTATATCCGTAACACTATAATAGTGGTGGTGAAGCAGTCATCTCGATTTTTTTGAACAAGGGTGCTGTTCATATGGGATAGCATATTAGGAGATAACACACAACATTTTCAAAGATGTCGCCAACTATCGTGCTGTTTTATTCAAGAAGATGTCCACACTCGAACTATCTTTAATTTCCCCTCCTCAACAAAATAGCAGCATAAGACATTCATCATTCTCACCATAGTCTGACGCAGCAAGAAATGCAATGTTTTAGAGAACGCATGTCAAAATTTGTACATGGAGAAACACAGGCATAGTTTCTTAACCTTTTAACAAATAAGAAGATTTTAAGTTATCAGGAGATTATTGGACCGACGAACAGAGTTTTATGTGTTTTAACCAATTGTAACGACACATCGTATTTTAACGTGTAGTATCAATGTTTAGTCTGTACTATGTTTATGTCAGGGTTAATTTCATTGTATGTGATTGATAGTGTGCATCATACTTTTTTATGTCTAAATATGAATTTGCGCTGAAGAAGTACAGACGACTGTACGAAACATGTACACCCAGTTGGATAAATAGATTATCAACAAATTTTTATTGGAAAGAAAGAAATTATTAATAGTTTTGTTACAGAACTAGTTGGTCGTTGACGGTGGCGTTTGGTAGCTAAAGTTGGAACTGCTTGAAAATCAAATGTTTGCAGTCCTTACTTGAATTAAAAACAGATAACACACACTAATACAGCCATCACAATTATTACCGGTAATCAGACACACACAAAGTGCACGGGGCTACGTGACCGCGTTGTCGCACCCACTAAACTGAGGAACCAACCAGCCAGCCAACCTTACGCTTTGGTGGCGTAGTTGGTAGCATGCTGAACTGCTGTGCCCAAGTCGTCGGATTTTTAAGAGCGTTAAAATCCTTTAGTATGCCTTCCTTCAGAGGGGAAGTAAAGCCGGCGGTCCCATGTCATAGATTTATGGCATGTAAACGATCCTTCCACAGACTAAACTTGTGTGGAGCTAAATTTCTAGGTTAGATTTCGATGTAACGCTCAATTAATGTTCCAACGTTCACCACTAGGTAGCATTGACATCTGTTAGCGAAAGTTGGAACTACTTGAAATTGAACGGAACTTGTAGCTCACCGTAGGGGTGTCCGCTTGAAGCAGCCACAGCCTCTGGCTAGCCGAACATGTCCTCTTACATACTATAAATAAATAAATAAATAAATAAATAAATAAATAAATAAATTATATACAGTATAAACTTTTGAACTGACGGTTGTTTTGGGGTCTGAAGGATAAGAAACGCAAAGATAGCCCTATATCAAAATGTCCCGGAAGTTGAAACATGCAATAGGTAGCTTCTAATAAAATCTATCTAAAATCATCGCTTCAGCTCCAATGCCACCGACAGCAGTGGCTACGCAGGCAAACGCGCAGTGTTCGGTCACGGGGCCCAGCTCTCTGCTGACTTGGTAGACGCGTAGGTTTGAGCCCCACCTTCGGCCGTCCTTGAAATGGTTTTCCATGGTTTCCCATTTTCAACACCAGGCTAATGCTGGGACGGTACCTTCAGACAGACCACGGCCGCTTCCTTCCACATCCTTACCCAGTTTCATTCATCTTCATCCATTCCATCTCTCATCCCGACGCGCAGGTCACGCACGGACTAGAAATACCTGCACTTGACCTCTTAGGAGGCCACACGACAAAAATAAAAACTCCAATACCTGGATATATGACGAGACATCGTTCCAGGCATAGTATGGCATATTTTAAGTACATACCGTAATCACCTATTCCGAGAACTGACTAGATCATCAGGTATGTGGCAACTTGAACTCTATCAATCTCTCTGTCCTGATTGAAGAATGTGGTTGTTACCCGATGAGGAATTTGTTTGTATACAACACGGCAAAGAGGAATTACTAATTACTGTGCTTGCGAGCTTCGTCTTTGTGCAAGTACTTTAAATAGCAAGTGAAAATCTTAAGAGAGTGGAATTCAATCTTTTTTTGTTACGTATTGCCGAGATCCATCTGTTCGTTCTTCGCACACACACGTCCTTAGTCGTATTACGGTTCTGCCAGAAATAATAACAAATACGTATTATTATTATTTCTCTCATATTGTTTCTATACAAATCGTTTTAGACTTCTTGAAGAAGGAATGAAGTTAGGAAGGAACTAAGGAAGGCAGAAAGGAAGGAATGAAGGAAAGCATACTGAGGGATTTTTAGTGCTCTTAAAAAATCCGAAGACTTCGGCTGGGTTTGAACCAACGACCTTGGGCATAGAAGCTCAGCATGCTACCAACTACACCACCGAAGCCATCATCCAGCCCTCAGACCAGAATTAATTTCCTTGTTAGAGCCGGGAATCGAACCCGGACCTGAGGGGGCGACAACCAAGAATGCTAGCCGCCTTCTTTCCCTCCGCTTCTCCATGCACTTTCATGACGAGTGCCTGCTGGTGTTTTTTTTTTGAAACAACAACGATAACCTAACCCGGCCGAAGCCGTCGGTTTTTTTAAGAGCGTTAAAAATCCCTCAGTATGCCTTCCTTCCGAGGGGAAGTAAAGCCGGCGGTCCCATTTCATAGATTTATGGCATTTTAAAGAACCTTCCAGGTTTCTACGTTCGTTGCCAAGGGCCGACTGCGGTGGCGTCTAGTAGCTAAGTTCTGAACTTGGCCTAGTAGTAGTTGACTGTAGCGCTTGGTGGCAAAAGTAGGAACTCTTTGAAAAAAGTCTAAGTTGCAGTCTGTACTTAAATTAAAAAACAGCTAACACACACTAATACAGTCATCACAATTAACACCGGATATCAGACAGATTCTACACACACCCAAAGTACACGGGGCTACATGACCACGTTGTCGCAGCCAACCAACCAACGATAACCTAACCTAACCTACGATACCACAATGGATATGCTCCGAGGTCAACTTAGGTGAGCCTTAATAATTACTTGACTTGACTTGACTTAGTTCCTATTGTTCCGTCTGGATCATAGGGCACCCCTGAAACGTCTCCATTGTTGTCTCCGACTTGCCAGTACTTTAACTACTTTGCAACTTTTCCCCGCTTCTAGTGCCTCTTCTTCGGTAGTCCTCTTGCAGGTCTTTCTAGGACGACCTCTTTTCCGTGTCCCTTGTGGATTCCATTCTAGTGCTGTTCGTTCTACGGATCCTGCTGGTTTCCTCCAGGTATGTCCTATCCATCTTCATTTTCTTTTCATAATTTCAACCTCTACTTGGATTTCATTTGTTGTTTCCTGAAGCTCTTTATTGAATATAATTTCAGGCCATCTGATTTTTAAGATGCCACGCAGACAAAGATTTATAAAAGTCTGAAAGAGTTAGTGATACTTTTGGTAACTTTCCGCGTTTCACATGCATACAGGAGAATGGATTTCACATTAGTATTAAGGATTTTAATTTTTGTCTCCCTAGAAATGTTCCTATTTCTCCATACTGCATAAAAGCTCCATTTGCTTTTCTAATTCTTGCTTTCACGTCTTCCTCCTGTGACTACATTTCCCAAGTATATAAACGAGTTACGCCGGCCTCTCACCGCTGGGTCCGTGGTTCAAATCCCGGTCACTCCATGTGAGATCTGTGCTGGACAAAACGGAGGCAGACAGGTTTTTCTCCGGGTACTCCGGTTTTTCCTGTCAAAATTTCATTCCAGCAACACTCTCCACTATCATTTCATTTCATCTGTCATTCATTTAATCATTGCCCCTGAGGAGTGCGTCAGGCCTCGACAGCCGGCACAGTTCATATCCTCGACGCTAGATGGGGGCTTCATTCATTCGATTCCTGACCCGGTCGGAGACTGGAAGCAGGCTGTGGATTTTTCATAAACGAGTCAACCTCTTCAAGCTTCCAGCCACAACTAGTTTCTTGTCAATCTTAGAGTTGATTCTCATTTCCTTGGTCTTAGCAGCATTTATTTCAGTCCTGCAACTTATGCCTCCTCTTTTAACCCTAGTAACTATTCTTCATATCACTAATTCTTGAAGACATTAAACAGATATCATCTGCAAACTCCAAATCTTCTAGTCTCTCACCCATTGCCCATTGTATTCCTCTCTTCCTTCCACCCAGCATTCTCCTCATCACATTATCAAACACCACTAAGAAAATTGTTGGTGAAAGGATACATCCTTGTCGAACTCCATCTGTGACCACCACATAGTCTGTTGACTTTCCTTCATGTACTATTCTACATCTATAGCCTTTATACATTTCCTGCATGAGATTCACTATCTTACGGGGTATACCATAATTCATCCGAGTCCCCCACATCACCGTTCTATGTACCAAGTAAAATGCTGTTTCAAAATCTATAAATGCTAAATACAATGTGGCTTGCCAGTCGCTGCTATGCTCAACAATTATCCTTAAGGTGTTTATAAGATCCACGCAGCTTCGATGTCTGCGGAACCCTGCCTGTTCTTTTCTGATCCGCCGCTCCATTGCATCCTTCACTCTGATCAAGATTATTCTAGATAAGATTTTACTTGGTATACTCAAAAGTGTTATTATTAATTACTTGTGTTTGGCTAATTGAGATGACTCAGTTCAGAACAAGGATGAGAAGAACAATTATGATAAGGAGGCAGCGATAAATTCGAAATGTAAACGTGAGACTGAGGCCTTTTTTGTTGCAATATTATACAGCCGTTGCTAAATAAGAGAAATCTTTAACTACGGTATATAACTTAGATAGCATCAACAGCCAACATCCTTTGACGTGATATATCTGATGAGTAAATTGGGTGATATTGGGTAGGCTTCGGTGGCGTAGTTGGTAGCATGCTGAGCTTCTATGCCTAAGGTCGCGGGGTCAAACCCTCCCAAAGTCGTCGGATATTTTAAGAGCGTTAACAATCCATCGGTATGCCTTTCATCGGAGGGGAAGTAAAGCCGGCGGTCCCATGTCATATACGAGGCACGTCCAGAAAGTAAGTTCCGTTTGGTAATAAAATTGAATTGTGTACAGATACAGAAAAATTATTTATTGCACAACATTCTACACCTCTTAAACTACTTTTCCACATAACTGCCGAACTTTTGCAGGCATTTGTCATAGCGTGGCACAAGTTGTTTGGATACCTTCTTGATAGAAGTTTGCTGCCGACCGTAAACGAGAGTGAAGACTCCCCTGTAAGATATCCTACTGTTTGGCCACCACTGTTAGGCAAATTGCGTATGTGGTCAGGAGAACTCCGAAACATACGCAGTTCTCCTGGTAAGCACGCAATTTGCCGAACAGTGGTGGGCAAAGGGTAGGATATCTTACAGGGGAGTCTTCACTCTTGTTTACGGTCGGCGGCAAACTTCTATGAAGAAGGTATCCTAAAACTTGTGCCACGCTATGACAAATGCCAGCAAAAGTTCGGCAGTTATGTGGAAAAGTAGTTTAAGAGGTGTAGAATGTTGTGCAATAAATATTTTTTCTGTATCTGTACACAATTTAATTTAATTACCAAACGGAACTTACTTTCTGGACGTGCCTCGTATTTATGGCATGAAAAAGTACCTTCCACTAATTGCACTTGTGTGAAGCCAAAATGTTTAGGCTAGGTTTGATTAATGCTCTAAATTCCAACGTTCGTCACTAGGCGCTGGTTCCGATGCCATCTAGTAGTAGCGAAGTTCACAGTTAGGTGTCGTGGACGATAGCATTTGGTAGCGAAAGTAGGTACTACTTGAAATTAACTTCCGCAGTCCTTACTTGAATTAAGAACAGATAACACACACTAATACAGTCATCACAATATGATACCGGTTATCAGACAGATTCTACACACACTCAAAGTACACGGGGCTACATGACCGTGTTATTGTAGCTCCTAAACTAAGGAACTAGAGATGGGCAGTAGTCGACTGAAAACAGTCGAATTAGTCGATAGTTAAAACCATCGACTTATTCGACTGCTTTTAAAAAACAGTCGAATGAATTCAACGACTACTCACCATATCTGCGCCGTATCATAAACAAGTAGTTTGCAAACGACTGATCCCAAAGCAGTCGTTGGAATCATTCGAATTGTACAAGTCGTTTGCAAACTATTAACTCCAAGCGAATCGAATCATTCGAATTTAAGTAGTCATTCTAATCAAACGACTTCTTCAGGATAACTTCATGGTACAATTCATTGTGTTGTATATTAATTATAGAGCTTTAATTAATAAGTTAAGTATACCTGTAGGTGCTTATAGTGTTAGGCCTATACAGTACGTAGATTCTTTCAATGAAATAGCCTAAATCCATTGTCCAAATATATATGTATGTTATTGGAAATGTTAATCATTCAATATTTAGGTTATGTTTGAACTCCTTAACGCAGTATATAAACTTTTAATGAGAATTGGCTGCATTCCTGAATTATTACACGGCTTGAACATGCGCTTACCAATTATGAATTACAGTTCTATTTATTGCCGGCCCCGTGGTGTTGGGGTAGCGCACCTGCCTTTCACCCAGAGGCCCCGGGTTCGATCCCCGGCTCCGTCAGGGATTTTAAAACTAACCTGAGGGTTGGAACGGGGTGCACTCAGCCTCGTGAGGACAATTGAGTAGGTGTCTGACAGTGAGACAGCGCCCCGATCACGAAAACCAAGATTAACGTCCGAGGGGAAACGACGCGCTGATCACGCGTCACCCCAATATCTGCAGGCCGAATGGCTGGGCAGCGGTCGCTTGGTCGGCCTTAGCCCGTCATGGGCTGGATAGTGCCAGGGGTTTGACTTTTTTTTGTTGAGTTCTATTTATTTTATGATTGAATTTCATTCATTTATTCTGCCACGAGAATGAATGACAAGACTATTATGAAATTCTCCCTATGGCGTGATGGTAATGATCGATGCAAACATAGAATAGATTTTCCAGGAAAATTAAATCAGAGCATATTTTATATTGGGATCCAAAATAAATAGCATATCAGCAAGTCTGAAGCCGTGTATGCTCAAATTGATTCTGGTCGTCAATTATTTTAAGCTAGATATGGGCAGCAGTCGACTGAAAAAAGTTTAACCATCGACTTGTTTGACTGCTTTTAAAAAACAGTCGAATGCATTCAACGACTACTCACCGTATCTGCACCGTAACATAAACAAGTCGTTTGCAAAGGACTGATCCCAATTGTTTTACCATGTAGAAAGCGCTCAGACAGTTTTACGTTCTGGTCGTCAATTGCCTCAGCACGTTGATAGCGCGCATTAAAGAAACTTTGTATTTACATGGTTGCCAACATCACCACTGAATGTTCGCTCTCGTTGCTGTTCTAATGTTCTCTATTTTCGTGTGTATTTACTGTAGGCCGCCGTTTTCTTGTACAAGTCGTATTTCAAATCTACGTTCTTAGTACTTCAGAGAGGATTAAATTAGTGAACACATAACTTGTTTGTGAATCTATGGAAATATTTTGCATTTATTTTGTGGCATTAAAAAAATGATGTGTGATTATTTCAATGTTGGCTATGGAATTGTTACCTGTACTTGAGAACTCCCTTTCAGATATAGTGATTTAATTTACTCTTAGGTTAATTAAGTATTGCTCTATTACTTCACTTATCCACAGTAGAAACAGGTAATGTGGCCTGTACCAATGTCGGGGAACATTTACTCAGACACATTTCGCATTAAATGAAATGAGCAACATTGCAAATAATGGCTGCACTCTACACGACGTAAACCACCTCTCTGAACCACCCTTTCGAAGCACAGTAAAAATATATAAATAACTTGGACCAATTACATGTTGACGAGTGTCACGTAGTCCAAACTTACGTCTGCAAAAATATGTCGGTTAAGAAGAAGTTTGATTTTCATCTGTTGGTACGACTCAAATCCTTGGGTAACGGCTTACTGTGCTTTGTACGCTGCCTAGAAGCGACTACTTTCAGTCGAATACTGTACATGAAACAACACGCTTTTAATATTTAGGGGCTATGTGAATTCAGGTAACCTTTCGACTGAAAGTAGTCGACTATCTAGTCGATAGTTTCTTCCAATGAATGACTAGTCAGTCGATGGTTAAAAGTAGTCGATAGTCCCATCTCTACCGGGGGCATTACAACTTTAGTAAATTTTAGAATTGCTTTTTCTCAGAAATGGTGAATCTTAATGGAAAAAGCGTATGGACATTTTTTGTAGATAAATGCACGATCTACAATTTTTGTCGGATCTATTTTTATCACAAAACTAACCATTTCGCTACAAAATCCAAAAGAAAAATTGCGAACTTTGACCTTGCATAAAAATTTTTGCACACATGCGATCGATGGGGACTTGTCACAATTTCATTATATTGGTAAACGTAACGTTCGGCAAAAATTCAGCTTCTTGGGAATTTATGCAAGGGTGAATGTCTATTTTGACCGGAATATAATGATTGAATTTGCTTCATTAAGTTTTGTGGATTAACACCGCGGTTAACCCGTCCCAAAAATTAGTCTATTATTTACTATTAAGATTTACTATTAAGATTTATCGTCTCCCATAAGTCCAACCCCTCGTCCACGTCGTGGGAGACGGGCAACGTCATAAAGTAAGGGATTGCCTGGTGGGGTGAAGTACAGTGGGGACTGCGGGTGCCCCGTGACCGCTTCGGTAGCTGTGAAGGCCCAGCAGGAACCCTGAAAAGTGGCGGCTAACGGGGCTCTGGTGGAGATGCTGCTGCCTTGTAGTATGTGGGGTTGGTTCCCCAAAGGCTAAGGGAAGAAAACCCTGATTAAAAATTACCCGTCCTCCAGAAGAGGTTGGACGTATGGCTGACACCCCGCTCTGTAAAAAAGGCCAAGTTGCGAAACTTCAACGAAAGAAAGCCGGACTGATTAATGGAGACAAACTTGGCGTGGAAAAGGACAATGATAATGGACCATCAGTAAATGAAAGATAGAAAAGAAATATAAAGCGTAAGTCAGATTTATATATTGGAACCTGGAATGTGAGATCTTTCTATCGCTCAGGAGCCCTGAAAGTGCTGCTGAACCAAACAATGAAGCTGAAGCAGAGTAAGGTGGACCGGAAGTGGAATTCTAGAAAAGCGAGAAGCTAGTATATTCTATAGCTGTATCGAGGAGAAGCACGAGTTCGGCACAGGATTTATGGTACACCACCAGCTAAAGCACGTTGTAATTAGGTTTACACATATTAATCCAAGACTGTCAGTACTCAGGACAAAGGGTAAATTCTTTTATTACCCTATAATTAACGTCCACGCTCCGACAGAAGAATCTGAGTAAGAAGATAAAGAATCGTTCTATAAACTTTTGGAAGGAACATATTATGATGGTTGCCCAGGCCATGACATTAAAATAGTAGCTGGTGATCTAAATGCTCAGATGGAAAGGGAACAGATATATGAGCCAACAATTGGATCCCACAGCAAGCATACTGTAAGCAATGGTAATGGAACGAGACTTATATTATTTGCATCATCTAGAAATATTGTTGCGGGCTCCTCATTGTTCCAACACAAAGACATACATAAAGGAACGTGGACATCGCCGGATGGAAACATAGTTAACCAGATCGATCATGTGTTGATAGATGCAAGGCACAAATCAGATCTCTTGGATGTGAGGAGCCTCAGATATCCAAATATAGACTCAGACCACTTCCTGGTACGGGCGCGAATTAGGGCTAGGATCCCTGGTGCATTCAAAGGAACCCGACCCAACAATCATAAATATAATATAACAGCTCTAGAATCCTCTGAAGTCAAAAAGCAGTACCAGGAAAATACTGAAGAGTGCAACGACATCGAGTATCAGTGGGAAATGATTAATAATGCAGTGGAGACGTCGCCGAATGAAGCACTGGGAATTGAAACAGGATATAAAAGATCTCCTTGGTTTGACACTGAGTGTGAAATAGCAACAGAAGAGAAGAACACAGCATACAGAAGGACATTACAATCAAATTGTACAAGAAGAACGAAGGAAGTCTATAAAGAAAAACGTAGGATTGAAAAGAATATCCATCAGAGAAAAAAGAGAGAGGGGATGAAGGCAAATATCGAAGAAATGGAGCTTCTAAGAAATCAAAATGAGGTGAGGAAATTTTATAGAGAGGTAAATGCTGCATGGAAACCCTTCTGTGGCAAAACTAGCCTGATAAAGGATGAAACAGGAAAAATTGTTAGCGAGAGAAAGAGATGGCGGCGACATTTTAATAGATTTCTAAATTCTAGAATGATAACAAGACACTCAATAGATGCGCAAGGAGAAAATGACCCTGACGAAAATATAGGCCCACCAACTCTAGAAGAAGTGATAACTGCCATGAAGAAATTGAAGAACAACAAGGCAACAGGAACAGACTATATTCCAGTGGAACTGCTCAAGCAAGGTGGCAATGAATTGGAACGGACTTTCCTAAAAATAGCTACTTCAGTATTGGATGAGGAGAAAATACCTCAGCAATGGGAAGAAGGAATTATTCGTCCTATATACACAGTTCAAAAAAATTAGGGGAACATATCTTGTAACATCTGGTATGTGAATGTTAATTCTGTAGATGGGGTTCCAATGGTCGTACAGCATGCCTCAGACCTTAGCTACTCAGGGTATGCCAAATTGAAGTTATACTCCATCTGTAGGCATAGCCATGCATTAAACTGTCAGGTGACCCCTCAAAACAAAGTGAATAATGGTCCGTGTTGTTGTGAGGTACGCAGACTACTGTGGTCATTGGAGCACGTTGTACGTAAACCAGCACATGGCATGAGACATCTTAACGAAGTTCAAGTCGCAAGGACTGTCGCTTTGATCCAGGAAGGATGGACTGTTCGTCGTGTTGCTGTGGATCTTAATGTCTCTCCGTCAGTTATTCAACGCTTGTGGAATCGCTACAATGAGACAGGCCAGTTCACAAGGAGGGTTGGACAAGGTCGTGGACGCATGACAACCCCACAAGTTGACCGATATCCGTCCATCTGTGCGTTGCGGTGTCGTTCAACAACTGCCAGAGAACTGCAACACGGCCTCAGGAGGGTCACTGGAGTCACGGTGTCCGACCAGACAGTAATGAGCAGGTTAAGAGAAGTGTCCTTACGACCCAGACGTCCGCGTCCTGTTTGAGTGTCCCGTTTAACGCAGCAACATCACGCAGCTCGCCTTCTGTTTGCCCGTACCCACGTCAACTGGCAACTATACCAATGGAGACCTGTGAGTAGGTAATATAGGGCGGTTCTGGCGCAGGGGCTAATGGGCAAGATGGCCGCCGCGCGCAACCAGTCTTATGTTATTCTTATGGAGGGGTCATTCAGAGCTGGCGCAGTGGCTAATGGGCAATATGGCCACTACGCCCCGAGACCGTGAATGACTTCACAGGGAGAGGTTGGCCGTGTAGTTGCTAAATGGAATATTTATTATTATTATTATTATTATTATTATTAGGTAATTATTAATTGATCATGTGCAATCCAGACCAGCTTTATATTGTCAGCCACTTAGTGTAGTGGCTAGCATTCTTGGCTGTTACTGCTAAGGCCCGGGTTCGATTCCTGGCTCTGACAAGAAATTTAATTTCTGGTCTCACGAGTGGAACGGGGTACACTCAGTCTTGTAAGGCAAAAGTGAGAAAAGGCGGGTTTTAATTCATACCTCAGCCATTCAGCCTAACCCAACTTCATTTAACCTCACCTAACCTAACCTAACCTAACCTAACCTAGCCTAACCTAACCTAACCTAACTTCAAAGTAATAGCAAATATGAGAGCAAATGTGAGAGCACACATAATAAACTAAGTTATAACCTAACCTAACCTAACCTAACCTTACCTAACCTAACCTAACCTAACTTCAAAGTCAGAGCAAATATGAGAGCAAATGTAAGAGCACACATAATAAACTAAGTTATAACCTAACCTAACCTAACTTAACCTAACTTAACCTAACCTAACCTAAAAGTGCGAGAAAAAAAATGTGTGAGCAAAAAAGTAAGAGCAAATGTGAGAGCACAAATAATAAACTTAGTTATAACCTAACCTAACCTAACCCACAGAAACCTCATTTAAAGATTTTAGATTTTGCATTTTAACATTTTACATTTTAACATTTTAGATTTTAGATTTTTTCATTTTATATTTTTTAGGTTTTACATTTTACATTTTTGATTTTTTGTATTTTAGTTTTTAGTTTTTTTTAGATTTTACATTTTAAATTTAAGATTTTTTGATTTTAGATTTTACATTTTACATTTTCCGAAAAGAGTAAACTACAAGGTCACATACCTAACCTCACTAAACCTAACTATACCAAACCTAACTTAAGCTAATCCAAAGGCTAATGCACATACACAAAGTATATAAGTGCTCATGCAACTATCCTTATGCTAGTCTTATAGGCTACTGTACAACAAGATCACTACCCCAACCGAGTATTTTTTTCTTTCATTTTGTTGTTTTCGCATTTGTCAATTTTCTAATTTCCCATTTTCAGTTTTTTTAATGTTAATTTTAAGTTTTACAATTTCATAATATGGAAACATGGAATTTGCATTTTGTTGTTTACACATTAGTCAATTTTCCAATTTTCCATTTTCAGTTTTTTTATGACAGTTTTAGGTTTTTCAATTTCATAATATGGAAACATGGATTTTGCATTTTGTTGTTTACACATTTATTAATTTCACAATTTCCCATTTACAGTTTTTAAAATGTCAGTTTAAAGTTTTTCAATATCATGATATAGAAACATGGATTTTCCAATTTGTTGTTGTACATTTGTTAATTTACAAAATTCCCATTTACAGTTTTTAAAATTTCAGTTTAATGCTTTTTCTATTTGTCAATATGGAAACATGGATTTTCCAATTTGTGTTTTACATGTTCATTTTGCATTAGGAGTGGAGAGAGGTGGGTATTAATTAAAAATGTACAAGCAGTGTCCATACAATATTTTTTATTTTAAATACATGTACACTATTTACACATAATACATTATATATATATATATATATATATATATATATATATATATATATTCTTTTTTTGTTATAAATTGTACAGTTGTTTTTATTTTGTTTTCTATTTATATTTATTTTTTGATTATGATTACTATTTTATTTTATTTTTGTAGTGTTATTGTTTTATTTCCTAAATTGTTTTATGTATTTGCTAGTTGCAGGCCGAAGATTTTGATATTCATAACTTAACTCTTTAAGCATGGTCAATGATTGAGTAATGACCATAGGCATGTGTACCTGTACCATCAGCATCAATCACTCTTTTATCATCACTAGGACACAAAGCAATTTTGTTTAGTCTTATAGATGATATGTCATGTTGTTTAGAAGTGATAATGTTCATTGGTATTCTTTTTACATTGTTTTTCATGACACAATCCTTATAATCTTGAAAGCTTATACAAGTTTTGACAACACCTTTGTTAATACCTTTAATCTTTTTGATTTCTTTACCATTTATGTCTAAAGCGTACATTTTAGCTCTAAGTCCAACAAATGCTTTTATAATTTGTCCACAAGCCTCGTCTTTAAATTTCCCCAACGTTTTCTTGTTTGATGTAGAGTAACATATGTGATTAGTAGGATAATCTGATGTGTCCAGGTGTTCTAGGAAATCCAACTTGTCTTGATATACATCTGGGGTGTTAACCAAATAAATGAACGAGTCGGTATCCATATACATGAGTTTAAGATTGTTCATTCCATAATAGGGTAGCAGGACATCATAGTGGTGGGAATACATTAGAGTTTTTGAAATATCCAGTATACACATTCCAATATATATAGGCTTATTGAATACAATGTTACGTTTAGCCATGTGGAAAGCAGCTAGGTTGGGACCATAAATTGTTCTGTCGATGAATGTTGGTTTAGCTATTAGCTTTTCTGCCTTTTTGCTGTCAGTCACAAGACGTATGTCTATTCTTTTACGGATATTTTCCATTGTTTTCCCAAAAATGGCATTGTTGAATAATTTGTACAGATTTTTCTCAAAATCATTTCTGGCTTGTTTTCGAAGGTTGTTATTAAAATCAACGTATGCCTTTAACCAAGGTCTTTGTTTAAACTTTAACACACGATGAATTTTTATCAATTTTATTCCATGATCTAAAGCCTGTTTTAATGCCATGTAGTGAACAACATATCGCCTTCGATTTCCAAGATGAGGAATTAGTTTTTTCAGAGACGAATCCTTAGGTTGTGTACACTCTGGTAGGAAAGGTAAATCGTTGTGTAGATCATGAAGGTCAGATGGGTAATCAACATCAACGTCTAGAATGTATCCCACAGGATCGTCTTTCTTTAGTTTTTCTAGATCAACAGTATCTGGAGAAACCCACTGAAATCCACCATAAGGAAGGGAGTGGCACGTAGCCCACCCGTATTGGTTGTTGGCATCATCATAGGTAATAAACTGCGATGGTTTCTCAGAATCATAGGTTTCCATGTATTTATTGTTAGCTTCAGCATACCGATGAGACACCTGGCATATGCCTCCACGTATTCCAGACTCGATTAAAAGAATCTGATCGTAATTCTGTAGCAATTCCAGTTCAATGCCTGTGTAAAGGAGCATTGCCTCGAAACTTAAACCAGGCGAAGTAAAGAAGTGTGCAGCATCCACTCGGTGTGTTTCTAGTGTTTTGTTTCTAAACGTTTCAAAGCTGTCTGCAAGAAGGAGTACATCTGATGTTAGGTAGAGGTCACTATATTCCCCTAGAGTTTTAATGTTGAACTGATTCCAGACATTTTTGGCATGTTCATAGTCTTCTTGACTAACATCTTCTTGACTTAATTTGTTAAAGAATGCCTCTTTTGGAGGTAAACACGTTTCACTTAACTTTTCCCATGAGTCAATGTAGTCATAACAAAATACCCCTTTACGAGTCATGAGCATTGCATTTTCTTTTCCAAAGTACTTGTCTGTTTCAGGGTATAATGTTAAGTTGGAAACTAAGTTTTCCAAACTACTCGGCATTAACCGAAACGTATCCACAAATCTAAGCTTAACATTTCCTACATATTTGGTAAAGGAAATGTACTTTTCTTTGGAGTTAGCGATAACATCCACTCTCTCAGTAGTACACCCCAATTGCTTTACAATGAAATTTGCGTCGTAGCCACTCATATTATGTAGAAACACAGGAACGGGGTTTCGTGTTTTACACCTCAAATTACAGTTATTGTGAGCACTTCCACGGTATTCCCCTGTAATATGGCAGTGGTCTCGAACTTTCCAGTCCTGTTGGGTAAATGGTTTTTGACACAAATAACAGGTTTCAGAACATTGGAACTCTGCTTCTTGAGCCTGAGTTAAGGCCTTTGAAACATTTAAGCTGTAAAGGCGATCAATTTCATTAGCTATTGAGATCAAACAGTCCATAAACTTTTCTGCAGCGTCAGGCCCACGATAAATAACAGGTTGGCTTGAAAGATTTGTCTTTATGTGTTCCACAGCAGGTGAGGGTTTAACGTATATACCAAAGCTCATAGGAACATGACTCTGGTATGGCACTGTATAACTTGCCTCAGGATTAGGTAGACATGTTTGATAGGGTAAGAGTATACTTTCAAAATCTGCATAGATAACGTAAGGTATTCTCAGCATTTTTTCAACATTTAAGAATTTGACAATGGGGTTTTTAATAGGCATTTCAACCCTAGCAATGTCATGCTGGACACACAAAGCTCTATGTTCTTTCATTTTTTCCATTCCTTGTTGTCCATATCGATTATCAAAGTGTGTAAAACACCGTTTACACGTATATATTTTATGTTCATGGCGGGTAATCTGATGTCTTACTAGTTTATCAAAATCTTTGATAAAGACGTAGTGGTTCTGGCCGGATGATGAACTTAGCAAAAGGAGGTCGCGATGGTCTTGCAGCTCTTGATCCACAACCTTCAGAGGGAACAATTTCTTGTCTTGTTCCAATCCAAATACATTAATGGATATATCGTTGGCTTTTTCAAATTTGGGAATGTCAGCTAGCGATGTAGGAAACGATATTACAGAAAAATCATACTTGTTTTCCAGGTCCTTGTATTTACTAATGCGATGAGCATCCTTTTTAACCAGTTTTGCTAAAATGGCATACATAAAACACTTTTCATTTTTCAAGTTTTCAGGATTAATGCAGGCTTTTCTTGCTTGTATAGCTGCTGGTAATGGAATATATGTGCTTCCACGCAAGGGATTGTACTTATTTATTTTCAATCGTACTCCTTCCACTGCTAACAAAGCCCAATTACTGCCTTTTAGCTCAGATTCCTCCATTTCCGTAGTTAACTTTGTAAATTGTGTTTCCAAGAAACTACTTAAGTCCGTTTCCAAAAATAGGGCCTGATTTCGTGTTTTAAAAGCACGATCTGTAATGTCATTGGTAGATGTATGAATGAATCTACATTCAGCCACAAGATTAACTTTTATCGACTTGTGCATTGCTAGTTCTTTCTGCATAGCTTGTATTATTTGCTGTTTGGACTCTTTAAGGTATGAATTTAAATCCTTGCACGTATCGCAACGAATGAAATAGGATTTAAGTCGACCTTCAAAAGATGTCTCATATTCAATAAGTCCATTTTTGTCAGGGACCAATGACAGTAGGTAATGTTTTGTAGGCTCTGCTTTTTGTCTTTTAGCTGCCGACACAACATTACAACATTCTTCATGACGACGTCCATTGTAGGCATTGTTGAATGTACTACCACAGGTCTTGCACTCATGAAATTCACCACACGATACTTCATGTCGCTTCCTATGATAGTCTCGAAGAAAAGTCTTTCCACACTCTTTACACATATAGCTAGGAATGGCTTCTTCCATTATGAATGTTGATTTCTGCAAACAGCTGCTTACTGCGTATCACAGGGCTAGAGGTTGGTCGGTGAGACGGTCTTTCACGATGTGAACACCGTGAGAGGTAGTAGTCAACTGGTGATATTCTTGTTAAGGGTCCACTAATATACCCCTAGTCTAGACCAACAGCTCCTTACAGCGTATGACAAGGCTGTAGACTGGACAGTGAGACGGTCTTTCACGATGTGAACACTGTAACAAGTAGTAGTCAACTGATTATATACTTGCTAAGGGTTCTTTAATATACAATAGTCAAGACCAACAGCTACTTACTGTTTAGTACAAGGCTGTACAATAGTTGTTTTGACAGTCTTTCACGATGTGGTCACTGTGAATGGTGGTAGTCAACTGATGATATTCTTGATAAGGGTCCTCTAATATACCCCTGGTTAAGGGTAATAGCTGTTCACTGCTTATGACAAGGCTAAAGACTGGTTGCTTCAACGGTCTTTCACAATGTAAACACTGTGACAGGTAGTAGTCAACTGAAAATATTCTTATGGCCTACTCAAGGTTATCAGGTACTTACTGCATATCAAAAGGCTGTACACTCATGTGTGTTAGGCACTCTTTCTTGCTAAGGACCCCAATATTCCCTACACAAGGCTATACATGTTAGTTCTAAACACTTAGTGGTTAATTGTATATTCAATTTTTGTACAAAAGCTTATACAAGCACGTTTTTATGAGGTAAAACTTTGTTAAATAGCTGCATGCGACACGCAAAGTATGTTTCCGCTATCTAGCAGTGACTATGAGAACTACTTGAACGACCAGCATGCTACCTAGCGCTCCATTTCAATACTCGCTCACTGAACGAACAGCATGCTATCTAGCGGTCGATATCAATACTCACTCAATTACCAGCCTGCTATCTATCGGTCAATATAACAACTCACTCAACTACCAGCATGCTACATGGCTTTTTTTGGTCAGTTTTTTGTTGGCTTTTTGTTGGCTTTTGTTGGCTTTTGTTGGCTTTTGTTGGCTTTTTGTTGGCTTTTTGTTGGCTTTTGTTGGCTTTTGTATTAGCTCTTTTATATTTGCTCTTGCTTGTGGGGGCTTATTTGGTCTTGGAAAGTATGTCAGTCCTTTTTTTATGGCTGTAAAATGCTTACAGCCATGTTTGTAAGCAGCAACAACAACAACAACACAAAAAATTCCAAAAAAATCGAAAGTACTCTAAGTTTTATCAATGACTCTCAACTCTTACACTTACCTCTATCCCATGCATAGTCAAAAATGAGTGTATTTTTCAAATTTTTCAAAAAATATTTGGAAAGTAGGCTGTATCATTAAACTAAAAATCCTGAAAAGACATATGTTAACTCCAACACCTACTTCTATACCACTCTCAGTCCAAAAATAGTGTATTTTTCAAATTTTCCAAAACATATTTGCAAAATGGGTTATATTTCCGAAATTAAAAAGTTAACAAAAATGTTTGTTTGACATAAATGAATGGCCTTTGTCTCCTCTACCACTGTACCAAGTCCCAGGTCTTCAGGACAAAAAAATAAAATTTTTAAAAAGGGTTTTATTTCCAAAATTAGGAATTTTACAAACACATTTTTCTGACGTAAATCAATGGTCATTACCCCCTCTACCCCCCACACTAAGTCACATGTCTCTCGGACAACAAAAATAAAATTTTGAAAATGGGCTTATATTTCCAAAATTAGGAATTTTACAAAAACGTTTGTCTGACGTAAATCAGCCTACTTTCCAAATATTTTTTGAAAAATTTGAAAAATACACTAATTTTTGACTATGCATGGGATAGAGGTAAGTGTAAGAGTTGAGAGTCATTGATAAAACTTAGAGTACTTTCGATTTTTTTTGGAATTTTTTGTGTTGTTGTTGTTGTTGCTGCTTACAAACATGGCTGTAAGCATTTTACATAAAAAAAGGACTGACATACTTTCCAAGACCAAATAAGCCCCCACAAGCAAGAGCAAATATAAAAGAGCTAATACAAAAGCCAACAAAAGCCAACAAAAAGCCAACAAAAAGCCAACAAAAGCCAACAAAAGCCAACAAAAAGCCAACAAAAAACTGACCAAAAAAAGCCATGTAGCATGCTGGTAGTTGAGTGAGTTGTTATATTGACCGATAGATAGCAGGCTGGTAATTGAGTGAGTATTGATATCGACCGCTAGATAGCATGCTGTTCGTTCAGTGAGCGAGTATTGAAATGGAGCGCTAGGTAGCATGCTGGTCGTTCAAGTAGTTCTCATAGTCACTGCTAGATAGCGGAAACATACTTTGCGTGTCGCATGCAGCTATTTAACAAAGTTTTACCTCATAAAAACGTGCTTGTATAAGCTTTTGTACAAAAATTGAATATACAATTAACCACTAAGTGTTTAGAACTAACATGTATAGCCTTGTGTAGGGAATATTGGGGTCCTTAGCAAGAAAGAGTGCCTAACACACATGAGTGTACAGCCTTTTGATATGCAGTAAGTACCTGATAACCTTGAGTAGGCCATAAGAATATTTTCAGTTGACTACTACCTGTCACAGTGTTTACATTGTGAAAGACCGTTGAAGCAACCAGTCTTTAGCCTTGTCATAAGCAGTGAACAGCTATTACCCTTAACCAGGGGTATATTAGAGGACCCTTATCAAGAATATCATCAGTTGACTACCACCATTCACAGTGACCACATCGTGAAAGACTGTCAAAACAACTATTGTACAGCCTTGTACTAAACAGTAAGTAGCTGTTGGTCTTGACTATTGTATATTAAAGAACCCTTAGCAAGTATATAATCAGTTGACTACTACTTGTTACAGTGTTCACATCGTGAAAGACCGTCTCACTGTCCAGTCTACAGCCTTGTCATACGCTGTAAGGAGCTGTTGGTCTAGACTAGGGGTATATTAGTGGACCCTTAACAAGAATATCACCAGTTGACTACTACCTCTCACGGTGTTCACATCGTGAAAGACCGTCTCACCGACCAACCTCTAGCCCTGTGATACGCAGTAAGCAGCTGTTTGCAGAAATCAACATTCATAATGGAAGAAGCCATTCCTAGCTATATGTGTAAAGAGTGTGGAAAGACTTTTCTTCGAGACTATCATAGGAAGCGACATGAAGTATCGTGTGGTGAATTTCATGAGTGCAAGACCTGTGGTAGTACATTCAACAATGCCTACAATGGACGTCGTCATGAAGAATGTTGTAATGTTGTGTCGGCAGCTAAAAGACAAAAAGCAGAGCCTACAAAACATTACCTACTGTCATTGGTCCCTGACAAAAATGGACTTATTGAATATGAGACATCTATTGAAGGTCGACTTAAATCCTATTTCATTCGTTGCGATACGTGCAAGGATTTAAATTCATACCTTAAAGAGTCCAAACAGCAAATAATACAAGCTATGCAGAAAGAACTAGCAATGCACAAGTCGATAAAAGTTAATCTTGTGGCTGAATGTAGATTCATTCATACATCTACCAATGACATTACAGATCGTGCTTTTAAAACACGAAATCAGGCCCTATTTTTGGAAACGGACTTAAGTAGTTTCTTGGAAACACAATTTACAAAGTTAACTACGGAAATGGAGGAATCTGAGCTAAAAGGCAGTAATTGGGCTTTGTTAGCAGTGGAAGGAGTACGATTGAAAATAAATAAGTACAATCCCTTGCGTGGAAGCACATATATTCCATTACCAGCAGCTATACAAGCAAGAAAAGCCTGCATTAATCCTGAAAACTTGAAAAATGAAAAGTGTTTTATGTATGCCATTTTAGCAAAACTGGTTAAAAAGGATGCTCATCGCATTAGTAAATACAAGGACCTGGAAAACAAGTATGATTTTTCTGTAATATCGTTTCCTACATCGCTAGCTGACATTCCCAAATTTGAAAAAGCCAACGATATATCCATTAATGTATTTGGATTGGAACAAGACAAGAAATTGTTCCCTCTGAAGGTTGTGGATCAAGAGCTGCAAGACCATCGCGACCTCCTTTTGCTAAGTTCATCATCCGGCCAGAACCACTACGTCTTTATCAAAGATTTTGATAAACTAGTAAGACATCAGATTACCCGCCATGAACATAAAATATATACGTGTAAACGGTGTTTTACACACTTTGATAATCGATATGGACAACAAGGAATGGAAAAAATGAAAGAACATAGAGCTTTGTGTGTCCAGCATGACATTGCTAGGGTTGAAATGCCTATTAAAAACCCCATTGTCAAATTCTTAAATGTTGAAAAAATGCTGAGAATACCTTACGTTATCTATGCAGATTTTGAAAGTATACTCTTACCCTATCAAACATGTCTACCTAATCCTGAGGCAAGTTATACAGTGCCATACCAGAGTCATGTTCCTATGAGCTTTGGTATATACGTTAAACCCTCACCTGCTGTGGAACACATAAAGACAAATCTTTCAAGCCAACCTGTTATTTATCGTGGGCCTGACGCTGCAGAAAAGTTTATGGACTGTTTGATCTCAATAGCTAATGAAATTGATCGCCTTTACAGCTTAAATGTTTCAAAGGCCTTAACTCAGGCTCAAGAAGCAGAGTTCCAATGTTCTGAAACCTGTTATTTGTGTCAAAAACCATTTACCCAACAGGACTGGAAAGTTCGAGACCACTGCCATATTACAGGGGAATACCGTGGAAGTGCTCACAATAACTGTAATTTGAGGTGTAAAACACGAAACCCCGTTCCTGTGTTTCTACATAATATGAGTGGCTACGACGCAAATTTCATTGTAAAGCAATTGGGGTGTACTACTGAGAGAGTGGATGTTATCGCTAACTCCAAAGAAAAGTACATTTCCTTTACCAAATATGTAGGAAATGTTAAGCTTAGATTTGTGGATACGTTTCGGTTAATGCCGAGTAGTTTGGAAAACTTAGTTTCCAACTTAACATTATACCCTGAAACAGACAAGTACTTTGGAAAAGAAAATGCAATGCTCATGACTCGTAAAGGGGTATTTTGTTATGACTACATTGACTCATGGGAAAAGTTAAGTGAAACGTGTTTACCTCCAAAAGAGGCATTCTTTAACAAATTAAGTCAAGAAGATGTTAGTCAAGAAGACTATGAACATGCCAAAAATGTCTGGAATCAGTTCAACATTAAAACTCTAGGGGAATATAGTGACCTCTACCTAACATCAGATGTACTCCTTCTTGCAGACAGCTTTGAAACGTTTAGAAACAAAACACTAGAAACACACCGAGTGGATGCTGCACACTTCTTTACTTCGCCTGGTTTAAGTTTCGAGGCAATGCTCCTTTACACAGGCATTGAACTGGAATTGCTACAGAATTACGATCAGATTCTTTTAATCGAGTCTGGAATACGTGGAGGCATATGCCAGGTGTCTCATCGGTATGCTGAAGCTAACAATAAATACATGGAAACCTATGATTCTGAGAAACCATCGCAGTTTATTACCTATGATGATGCCAACAACCAATACGGGTGGGCTATGTGCCACTCCCTTCCTTATGGTGGATTTCAGTGGGTTTCTCCAGATACTGTTGATCTAGAAAAACTAAAGAAAGACGATCCTGTGGGATACATTCTAGACGTTGATGTTGATTACCCATCTGACCTTCATGATCTACACAACGATTTACCTTTCCTACCAGAGTGTACACAACCTAAGGATTCGTCTCTGAAAAAACTAATTCCTCATCTTGGAAATCGAAGGCGATATGTTGTTCACTACATGGCATTAAAACAGGCTTTAGATCATGGAATAAAATTGATAAAAATTCATCGTGTGTTAAAGTTTAAACAAAGACCTTGGTTAAAGGCATACGTTGATTTTAATAACAACCTTCGAAAACAAGCCAGAAATGATTTTGAGAAAAATCTGTACAAATTATTCAACAATGCCATTTTTGGGAAAACAATGGAAAATATCCGTAAAAGAATAGACATACGTCTTGTGACTGACAGCAAAAAGGCAGAAAAGCTAATAGCTAAACCAACATTCATCGACAGAACAATTTATGGTCCCAACCTAGCTGCTTTCCACATGGCTAAACGTAACATTGTATTCAATAAGCCTATATATATTGGAATGTGTATACTGGATATTTCAAAAACTCTAATGTATTCCCACCACTATGATGTCCTGCTACCCTATTATGGAATGAACAATCTTAAACTCATGTATATGGATACCGACTCGTTCATTTATTTGGTTAACACCCCAGATGTATATCAAGACAAGTTGGATTTCCTAGAACACCTGGACACATCAGATTATCCTACTAATCACATATGTTACTCTACATCAAACAAGAAAACGTTGGGGAAATTTAAAGACGAGGCTTGTGGACAAATTATAAAAGCATTTGTTGGACTTAGAGCTAAAATGTACGCTTTAGACATAAATGGTAAAGAAATCAAAAAGATTAAAGGTATTAACAAAGGTGTTGTCAAAACTTGTATAAGCTTTCAAGATTATAAGGATTGTGTCATGAAAAACAATGTAAAAAGAATACCAATGAACATTATCACTTCTAAACAACATGACATATCATCTATAAGACTAAACAAAATTGCTTTGTGTCCTAGTGATGATAAAAGAGTGATTGATGCTGATGGTACAGGTACACATGCCTATGGTCATTACTCAATCATTGACCATGCTTAAAGAGTTAAGTTATGAATATCAAAATCTTCGGCCTGCAACTAGCAAATACATAAAACAATTTAGGAAATAAAACAATAACACTACAAAAATAAAATAAAATAGTAATCATAATCAAAAAATAAATATAAATAGAAAACAAAATAAAAACAACTGTACAATTTATAACAAAAAAAGAATATATATATATATATATATATATATATATATATATAAATGTATTATGTGTAAATAGTGTACATGTATTTAAAATAAAAAATATTGTATGGACACTGCTTGTACATTTTTAATTAATACCCACCTCTCTCCACTCCTAATGCAAAATGAACATGTAAAACACAAATTGGAAAATCCATGTTTCCATATTGACAAATAGAAAAAGCATTAAACTGAAATTTTAAAAACTGTAAATGGGAATTTTGTAAATTAACAAATGTACAACAACAAATTGGAAAATCCATGTTTCTATATCATGATATTGAAAAACTTTAAACTGACATTTTAAAAACTGTAAATGGGAAATTGTGAAATTAATAAATGTGTAAACAACAAAATGCAAAATCCATGTTTCCATATTATGAAATTGAAAAACCTAAAACTGTCATAAAAAAACTGAAAATGGAAAATTGGAAAATTGACTAATGTGTAAACAACAAAATGCAAATTCCATGTTTCCATATTATGAAATTGTAAAACTTAAAATTAACATTAAAAAAACTGAAAATGGGAAATTAGAAAATTGACAAATGCGAAAACAACAAAATGAAAGAAAAAAATACTCGGTTGGGGTAGTGATCTTGTTGTACAGTAGCCTATAAGACTAGCATAAGGATAGTTGCATGAGCACTTATATACTTTGTGTATGTGCATTAGCCTTTGGATTAGCTTAAGTTAGGTTTGGTATAGTTAGGTTTAGTGAGGTTAGGTATGTGACCTTGTAGTTTACTCTTTTCGGAAAATGTAAAATGTAAAATCTAAAATCAAAAAATCTTAAATTTAAAATGTAAAATCTAAAAAAACTAAAAACTAAAATACAAAAAATCAAAAATGTAAAATGTAAAACCTAAAAAATATAAAATGAAAAAATCTAAAATATAAAATGTTAAAATGTAAAATGTTAAAATGCAAAATCTAAAATCTTTAAATGAGGTTTCTGTGGGTTAGGTTAGGTTAGGTTATAACTAAGTTTATTATTTGTGCT
The DNA here is from genome assembly GCA_946902985.2 of Meconema thalassinum. Lineage (NCBI taxonomy): Eukaryota > Metazoa > Arthropoda > Insecta > Orthoptera > Tettigoniidae > Meconema > Meconema thalassinum. The sequence continues at coordinate 101,158,310 of OX336397.1, read as the reverse complement.
CTCACATTTGCTCTTACTTTTTTGCTCACACATTTTTTTTCTCGCACTTTTAGGTTAGGTTAGGTTAAGTTAGGTTAAGTTAGGTTAGGTTAGGTTATAACTTAGTTTATTATGTGTGCTCTTACATTTGCTCTCATATTTGCTCTGACTTTGAAGTTAGGTTAGGTTAGGTTAGGTAAGGTTAGGTTAGGTTAGGTTAGGTTATAACTTAGTTTATTATGTGTGCTCTCACATTTGCTCTCATATTTGCTATTACTTTGAAGTTAGGTTAGGTTAGGTTAGGCTAGGTTAGGTTAGGTTAGGTTAGGTTAGGTGAGGTTAAATGAAGTTGGGTTAGGCTGAATGGCTGAGGTATGAATTAAAACCCGCCTTTTCTCACTTTTGCCTTACAAGACTGAGTGTACCCCGTTCCACTCGTGAGACCAGAAATTAAATTTCTTGTCAGAGCCAGGAATCGAACCCGGGCCTTAGCAGTAACAGCCAAGAATGCTAGCCACTACACTAAGTGGCTGACAATATAAAGCTGGTCTGGATTGCACATGATCAATTAATAATTACCTAATAATAATAATAATAATAATAATAATAATAATAATAAATATTCCATTTAGCAACTACACGGCCAACCTCTCCCTGTGAAGTCATTCACGGTCTCGGGGCGTAGTGGCCATATTGCCCATTAGCCACTGCGCCAGCTCTGAATGACCCCGCCATAAGAATAACATAAGACTGGTTGCGCGCGGCGGCCATCTTGCCCATTAGCCCCTGCGCCAGAACCGCCCTATATTACCTACTCCTGTGTTGTTCACAGATGAGTCCAGATTTTCCCTGACACAGCGTGATGGATGTCAACATGTATTGAGACGCCGTGGTGAGTAGTACATGCCAAATGTTGTCCTGGAAGTCGACCGATTCGGACAAGGTTTTGTGATGGTGTGGTGTGGCATCAGTATTGATGGCCGTACGGATCTTGTCTTCGTCCGTGGTAGTCTTACTGCTGCGGAGTACATCGAGCGTATACTGCTACAGTATGTGTTGGCTGCTGCACACGATGTTGGCTCTGATTCGTACTCATGCACGACAATGCCAGTGTTAAGTAGCGCGCATCACCAGAGCTGTCTTGCGAGAACTGGACATTCTAGAGATGGAATGGCCAGCAGTGAGTCCCGACCTTAATCCCATCGAGCATGTGTGGGATAGGCTTGAAAGAAGTGTTCGTGGGCATCCTGTTCCAATAAAGACGCTCCAAGACGTCGAGCAGGCTCTCATTATAGAATGGGACCTGATCCCGCAATGTGACCTCCGTCGACTTATACGGAGCATGCCACGGAAGTGCCAAGCTGTGATAAATGCTCGTGGAGGCCATACACTATACTGAAGCTCTCTAGCTGTGATAAAATCCACCCTGGAGTACTGATTTCCCTTTGTTTTCGCCACTATTTGGACATTTCCGTTTATGTTCTGAAAATGAAGGAGAATCCATCGATATTCTTTTGTATACGTCAACTGTAAAGAATAAAGGCCCAGTTGGTAATATACCTGGGTGTGAGGTATTGTTTTATGGAGCACGGCATCGGTTCACGAACAAGTTTCCCTAATTGTTTTGAACTGTGTATAAGAAAGGAGATCAGCTTGAGTGTGATAGCTCTAGAGGAATTACGTTACTTAATTTGGGATACAAAGTATACTCCAACATTCTATTTGACCGTCTTCTCCAAATTGTTCAGCGAAAGACTGGGTCATATCACTGTGGATTTATCCCAGTAAAGTCCACTATAGATCATATCTTCACCTTAAGACAAATTTTAGAAAAGGCAATCGAATATGGGATTGGCACGCATCACCCCTTCATTGAGTACAAAGGGGCTTATGACAGTATTGACAGAGAGCAATTGTACCATTCTATGATTGAATTGGAATTGCTGGAAAATTGGTAACTTTGGTGAGAATGACAATGAGTGGAACACGAAGTAGTATAAGAACGGGAGGAATGCTGTATGAGACATTAAATATTCAGAATGGGGTTCGGCAGGGTGACGCGCTAGCATGTCTCCTGTTTAATGTTGCCTTGGAGAAGGTGATGAGAGATGCAAAACTCCTGAATAGGGGAACAATTTTCTATAAATCAGTGCAGATACTTGCTTATGTCGATGATATAGATATAGTGGCAAGAACTCGAAAGGCAATGGAAGAGACATTCATCGCCCTTGAACAGGCCAGTAGGAAAATGGGACTGATCATCAACCAGCAGAAAACTAAATATATGGCTGCTTGGAAAGCACGTAAGGAGAACATGCCACCCTCAATAACCGTGAGCAATTACACCTTTGAGGGAGTTGAGCTGTTTAAATATCTGGGATCAACCGTCACCTTCTCAAATGATACCTCTTATGAAATTAAACAGAGAAAGGGGAGGTGGTACGCCCTATCTCTGCAATGTTAAAGTATGCTTTCTTCATGTACATTTTTTGACTAAACTAGTAAACCTGTGTTGATAAAAATTGGCATACTAATAGAATGATGTATTTTGTTCATTAACCCATTTTCTCAAAGAGTTTTATAGCCACACACATGCCAAAAAAAAATTAAAGAAAAGCCAGTAGTTTGTATACCACAACTTTGTCATTATTTATGTTAGAGTCCTAAAAGAATGGGTTAAAGTTAAACAACCACAAGAGAATAACTAGTAAAAATTTGAAACTTTCTACCATAGTGTACCCTTGCGTTATCATGTGGAACATGTGTTCGTATCCCAGCTAGTTCACGGTCTTTCGAGGCATGGGGCGTTCAACCCACTATACGAGCACATATTCAGGATTTGAGTCTGTCAGGTAACTACCCTACTTGAAAGAAACAACATAGTTTTAAATATCACATTTAATGGTATTAATTCATGGCAAAACACAACACAAAACACAAAAATATTTTACAATTACTTCCCACAACAAAAATCAAAATTACATGTGAGTCTCTTCTCATACAGTTTGGTGCTCCACTACACCCATATCTATCCTAGATCCTATCGTTGATGCTCTTTGACATTTGCGAGTGTCCATAGTGTTCTTCACGTCGCACAATTTAACACAAATTTGCATATCACAGCACAACAAACACAAATTACATTTAAATAACATTAAATATGCAATTATTAAATATTTGTCCGCTTTGACACGGGACATTTAATTTAAATGACATTTATGCATTAGCTTATGCCTTGTTTAGCATGTGCTGCCTTTCCGCGCGTATCGTATTCTTTTCCCATAAGTTTCAAACGCTGAAGTGGTACACCTTCCCAACCAAAATACACATTGCCATAGACATTTTATAGCTTCACCATACAACACTCTTCTGGGTCTGGTCATATCATTATCGTTACAAACGTGTCATATCATTAAATTACGCTACCCGTATGACTAATTTAGCATGAACTGGGTAATTATTCTTTACAAAAATGCATCTATTTATTTGGTGCAGTTAATTTGTCCTCGGACAATAACTTGGCCAAATCTTATCCAATTACTTCATTCCAACATTCCATATGTATGGAAACAGTACATATAATTCATTTGATACCATCATATCAAACACATCTTAATTACTTTTCGAAATATCGAGATCCTTCAGTGTCCCATTACAATCTTAAAATAAAAGGATCTGGTCTATTGACTCCCTTTAGCGTGAACAAGAGATTCGTCACGGACCGTCCTCGGCAAGCTGGCTGCCGGGTTTGTGGATTCTACCTGCTACCCTGGCTGACTTCCTGCACTTGCCATGTGCTCACTCAATGGTGCAGTACTGCTAGGGGTACATAATTGGATTGGGTCATTACGAATTGAGTCGATCTAATTATTTAATACCTACACTTAGAGTATTTAATGGGCTCATATTGGCTCCTAATTAGTATTCATAGCAAGGGATGGATCACAAAATAGCTTCGCCGTTCTATGAACGTAATCAGTGGCTTTGCGTGCGTCCCAGCTGAGTTTCAAACAGTTATCTCACTGGACGGGCACGAATATAACTAGAGAAACTCCACGTTTCCTGCTCGAAGAATTTTTGTCTTACCTCTAAGGGCAGATCAATTACTATACTGGCCTACCTAGGGTGTCTAGTGGTTTTCCCTGGCAGCGAAGATTCTGCTAACAGTGGATACAGACAGACTCTGTCCCAACTCTGTTGCGAATACATATGTATGCTCTAAGGCGATACCATATCGTAGCTTCGAAGATTAGCCTACTAGATTCGTCAACGTGCGAACTATTCTCGGATGGTCCCCGCAATTTATTGACGTAAATCTCTTGATTCTACGTTACATGCTCGCTGATCGCGGCTAAAAATTACATTTCTTACAGATGACTCAATTCCTAAAGCACTCATGACCTCCATACATTCACTTATAAGCCAAAGTTTTACGTAGCTCCAAAACAAATATTAATTTACTGGCATTTACATTGACTATCTTAATGGCTCTCAAATACAACCATGTAGAATATAACATAATAAAACATTTATCTATCATTTCAATGCCACTGAAAACTCTCTTTATCTCGTTATTTATCTATCTTTCTTACTTTTCTCAATAACACAGTATTTTTACAATAGATATGACACACTTTGGACGTTCTATAGGCGTGAACACGCCGATATATATATTTATTATTGTTACCGACCCCAGATTATATTATGATTATTATTAGTTAACATTATCGTTACTTTCATCAACTTCTTACGCCTAAATGGTCGTAAGCTTGTCATCCTCAAAGTCTTATTTTTGCAAAAATACGAGGGATATGAACTCGTACGCAAATGACTCTTAATTCCTAATATTTGAGGAAATGATTTGTTGTATGGTGAGCTATTAAATCATATCAACATATTGGAATGGTACTCACTTTCATTCTAGCTGGGTTAGTCCAACACGACAGCAGTTCGCCCACCATCATGCTTGCTTTAAGCCATCACTACACTTTCCATACGACACATTGCATAAGATTTGCATATGGTAATTATATCTTGCACTAGCGGCATCTTACACTTTTTAAACAACACACATTATTTTAACATATACACATAAACACTTCTAATGATCACTGTAACATAACTTTATACACAATTTTTCACACGGATCCTTGCTTGGATTTCCACTATTGCCTGACTTCAGTGATGCGATGCAGCTAAATCCTGACAACCGCCTGTCTCCTTCGAAAGTCTATCTCGCGTGTGTGTGCTCATCTCCCGTCTCCTACAGGTTCTATCTTCTCTACTGCAAAGTTGCTCAAACAGAGATCACAAACACTTGTGATGCTTTCCAGGTTCCGGTAAAACTGTAGTGTTCATTACAATTGTATGTGTTATTTTAACTATCATAACACTCCCTGTGGATAGGTTCATTGTATGTTAACATCATCCTAAATATCTCTACGCTGTACTGAGTATTTAGTCGCGTATACTGTCTGCTTATACGTCTGCTGTAGACTAACTATCATATAATGCAGAATTACTTTCATTATGCTTCATGATGCGCCTTTCATTGTTCATTACTAATATACTGAACGTCGCTACTTATAAATTTCGCGCACTTTCATGCAGGATCGAACAGCATGTCGCTCCACGAGTTGAGTCAAGAAGAACTGACCGTCTCCTACAGCTTCTCCCATATAAAGCTTTCTGACGAAAAGTAGTTCACAGGTTTTCCAGCAGCGACTCTTTTCATAAATAATGCGTTCTCTGACAAAGTGAAGTGTGATTCTTACTCGTCCATTCATGGAGGTTCCAAATTCACTTGCGTGCTCGCAATTGCTTCGTCCAATTAATTAGAATTAATTGCTTTTTTCCATGGCGTTGGGTCGCTACCTCGGTTATTCCCCTGCTGCTACATGAAAAATCCTAGCTCGGCCGCGGATTTGGTCTGTGCATAAGCTCCTTTTTGGATGCAGGCTTTAATTTAGGTGTGCGGACACTTCTAAATTACCTTTCCTAGAATATATGCATCTGGATGTAAGTTTCATCTCAATTCATTGCTCCATTTGGCCGTAATTAATTAATTTATGTGGGGGACCATCCCCACCCTGCTTCTCTTCCTTGTGAGACTGGGGTTCCCATAGCCATCAATCTTTACTCGCTCCCCCTGTCCTGCCGATAAGTAGTTCGCTGGCGTCAACTCGTAACGCCCCTTTGCTAGCTGCGATTAGTCAACTGTCAAGTTGGCCCGTTTTCTTCAGCTCTTAGTAGCTTATACGTATACTGGCTTGTATTTTCTACAATATTCCAACTTTAATGCTATAATATTCTCGTTCTGGACGTGAAATCATGCTGTTATAATTATATACAGTTATAACTCATTGCTCCTTGGGCTCACTGTGGCTGTTCCCCCTCAAATATCAATGGTTCGATTCTCAGAAGAATCAAGGGCCTGGTCTTTATTTTATAGAGACCCCGGTTCGATGCTAGTCAGCCGTGTCCAATTGGGCTCAATAGATAGATTTTGAGAAAAAGGTACATGAACATTGAAAACTGTAACTTGGATTAAAATTCAAGCAAAGTAACAATACCTCTGTGCATGCCTGGTCCATATTCAGGATCATCTGGATCATCAATTTCATCCTCCCTGGCCCTCTTCTTGTTTCTGTTGATTAGCCTGGACTGTTTAATGGCCGCCTCAGCTTGCAGATCTGATTTCCTCACTCCTTCTGCATCAATGGCGCTGCAGATTTGTCGCATGTTCTTGCCAGGATCAATGCCTATCTTCACTCGCCCAATACACCCTTCATTGTAAGTCAGTAACGACATCATACAACCCCATGCACATTGTGTCATACCCAACAAACACTGTTTTGGGTACACGGTTCCACACTACACTGTTGAAAGATTCGTTGATATTCTGTGTTTTTCCGTGTAAACATTTGCGAAGGAGTTCTGGCTTGGTGAGATTTCTGAAAACTGGTCTTATAGCTTCAACAAGAGCAACGGGAAGAGAATGTTTATGATGGTACGATTCCTTTGTATGAACTGACCTGTTAAATTTGCACCATGTTGATGGTCCTTTAGGACATAGGAAGTGCTGAACTTCCTCATCTGTTGATACCTATGTAGAAAAATTGCCCAAATGTCTTGCTGCATATTTTTACACTGTCAGTGTTTCTCCTTATAGTCAGTCCATAGTAAGTCTGTATATTATCAATTTCCTTTTCTGTTAGTCTAACAAGCCCAGATATTAATTTCCCATCTTCCAGTTTCCTGCCTTTATATTCCTTCCGTAAACTTCGAAGCTGAGATCCCATGCTCTTCTGGACATGTCCTAAACACACCAGTTTTTCAACTTCCATATACCCATAAGGTTTATTTTCCAGCACCTTTTTAAATCCTTTACTATCCCCATCCCCTAAATACTTGGAATATCTCACCCCATACTTTTGTACTCCATCCCTCCACTAACACCTACATAATATGCTTTGCATTCACCACTGTCCTTATGCTGTTTCATTTTATCATTGCATTTCTCCACAATTTCACATTTTTGGCAGTATTTGGTCAAAAGTTCTACATCTATGATCTTCCCCGTATCTACACTAGTTGCAGAAACTATACCATTTGCAGATGTATCTCCACGTTTCTGCCATGACCCGTCTATAGCAACAGTGAAATCTGTTGATCCTCCATTTTCTAACACAGCCTCCTTTACTGCATCATTCATAGACATTTCTGCACATTCTTTTATGCATTTGTTCAATACTGCACTGAATTTCATGAATATTGTAGGGGGTCTGGGCAAGTTCATGATTGCACATAATTTTTTTCCTGCTTCATATCCTTTCCCAAATGACCTCATACCATACACAAACCTAATATTTACCTCAAATCCATCTGGAGTCTGTACAGAAGTGTAGAACTCACGTTCCATATCACAGTTCACACTCTTCAGCACTAATTTAGCTGCTAAGCCTTTCCTTTGTTTATTATCCTCATGTAAGCTTACCTTACCTTCACTACAGTTTTTCCACTTCACACAGTCACTCAGAGCACTTGAAAGTAGATCAATATTAATTATATGATTTCCATAGCTCCTCTGACCAGTTTCACACTCTGTGTTTACATGAGAGTTGTTATCACTATGATCAGAAATGAGTTTTCTTCTTGAAGAACTAGTAACTTCAGGTTCACCTTCGGCAGAACTTTCGGGCGTCGTATCTAACCTCAAATTACTGGTATTATCTCTAACACCTGACGCAACATTTACTACTGGATCATTACTATTATTAGGCCTACTATCTGTTAGTGTTTTGCGTTTTCTACCCGGACCTCCACGACATTTTTTGTACACTCTCTGTGATCTAACCATCTTCAAGGAAATTAGTTTTCACTTCACAAATACACGTGAGCCTATTTGAAGTAAACACACTAATGAACAAATGAATGCAGCAAAGCGGAGCGCGACACGTCACTGGACAGGTTAGCCAACACAAAATATTCCTACGAAAGTTGATGGCGCGAAATTACAAACTAAAGTCTACGATATTGAAATGACAGGAAAAAAGGGTGTGACCTCAGCTGTCATTATGACATTTAAACGACATTACAGGATGTTCCGGACGATTTACCAAAACATACTATCAGTATATGATAGAGCAGACTACAAGGAGTCAAAATTTGTGAAAATCAGAAAAAGTCATATTTTCACCCAATGAGGTGTTATAGCAGCCAACAGAGCCTATTTTGCTCTAACAAGGCTTCTCTCCTCAAGGCTCTTGACCCGTACCACTAAAATATCTATAAAACACCTATAAGACCTGTGCTTACATATGCCTAGGAAACGTGGCCACTAACAACAAAAGATACTGCATAGTAGGGGAGTAGTGAGAGTTCTGCCCCCCCCCCTACTCCGAATGCGAGCCGATAACTCCCGAAACCGTGGTCGGAGATTCACGAATGAGGTGTCGTTGGACTCGAGCTGACGGGGGCTTTGCTATGGACCACTCGTTATATTTAAAACAAAAAAATTGAAAATATTTGTTTTTGAAAATAGACGATAGTTAAAAAACCAAACATGATAGAACGTTGTGCAATAGCTTAAACAAACGATCTTTATGTCCTTTATTTTTTATAATAAAACTTTTTAATTTTTTATGTTTTATGAAAAAAGTTCGATTTTGAAATTTATATATTTTGGAAACTAAAGAGTTTACAAAAAAATTTGTTTGATATAAATGAATGGCCCTGACCCCCTTTACCCCCAAAATAATTTTCATGTCTCTAGGACTAAAACTGTGCAGTAGTGTGACGAGGGGAGTTCTAATTCCCCCCCTACTTTCATATAAACTTTGCCGATATCCTTCGAACGCGTGGTCGGATTTTAACGAACGAGGTATTGTTGGCATTGGGATGACGTTCTCTTGGCTAAGCATGTGTGTTGGTAGTTTTGAAAAAAAAATGTATTTTTGATTGGCGCTATTTTGGAAACGGTGAATTGGAAAAAAAGTTTATTTGACGTTAATGTAAGGTGGGTATGCCCTTTAGGCGGGCAGCAAGTTTCAAGGGTGTAGGAGGAAAAACAAAATGATAGCCTACTTTCTCGCGAACATTGGTGATCATTGGCGAACGGATGGTCGGATTTTAACAAATGAGGTGTCGTTGGACTCGAGCTGACGTCCTCTTTCCTATAGACCACTCGTTATATTTTTCAAAAAAATTTTGAAAAATTTTGTTTTCGAAAATAGGCGATAGTTTGAAAACCAAACATGATAGAATGTTGTGCCATAGTTCAAACCAATGGTCTCTATGACCTTTATTTTTTTGTAATAAATCGTTTTATATTTTGAGATTTTTGAAAGCCCTTATATTTTGAATTTTTACTATTTTGGAAACTAACAAGTTGACAAAAAAATTCGTTTGACATAAATGAAAGGTCCCTACCCCCTCTACCATGAAAATAAATGTCAACTCTCTAGGACAAAAAAGGTAGGCTGGGCGTGTGTTTCAACGAGGCTATGATTGGCCATGGTGGATACGGGAAATGGCTATTTCGACGGGGGCGATGTATGGCAAAACGAGGGGTCGCTTTTCGATATATTTTTTTCCTATGACGAACGAATGAAGGCGAATATTTCGAAAATCCCTCATGACGATCTTTAAACAGGTTGGTAAACACTGACCAGTAACCAGACAAAATTCATAATGCTATGAGACGAATAAAAATAGTCGACAACAACAGAACTTGCTTTGTATGTATGTATGTCTGACTGGCGGCCAGAACGGAAAGAATATCTTTTTGAGGCATGGCTAGTCGGGTAACAGAATGGAATATCAGTCAAGCTGACAACACGGCTGTCATATGATAGCAGTTGGAATCATGTGGCAACTCTGTAAAAAGGTGATAACGGCTAACCAGGCGAGCTGAGCAGCAGCAGCAGGCAGGCAGGGGCCCCGCAGAGAGGAAAGGGGGAGATAGGGGAAAGGAGGGAAACCTCTACACAACAGGAAATCACGTGACCCACATTGTGGTGAGGGGGTGGGGCCAGAGAGTCAGAGAAGAGGTGAGGGGAGGAGTGGGGGAACCCATGACAGCCAATAGCTGAACGAGTTGTATATCATCATTGAGTGAAGGAGTGAGACGTAGGTGTGGAGAGAGAAAGAGAAACATGTATGGGCAAGCACGAAGCGCGGAGCGCTGTACACAGGGCTCTTGTACAACATAATTCAACAAATAAAAAGTACACAAGTTCACACGACATGTAATTTATTGATCCGAGAATTAGACGTTGAGTTAAATCCTAACCATTTGACATATAGTTTATTTCCTTTTTGTTTCAACACTTTTTCCACGAGGTAATGTTTCGGAAGTTCATAGAGATAAAATCTACCTTTTATGGGTTGATGGTTGAGGTCTTGTAGTAAATAGGTGACTGGACTGTCCAAGTTGACTTGACGAATTCGAAATAGTTCAGTCCCCCACTGAGGCGAGTAGCCCTTATTGAAGGCAAACTTAAGTTTGCTCACACGAACAAAATCCCCAATTTTCAGTCGGTGACGTTTAGGATCTGCTGTTTTATGGGGTTAAAAAGTATATCCAGTCGCTGAATATTTTTGGTCACGAGACGTGGCTTGGTCGAATGGTTCTATGTTTGGTGTCATTGTAACGTGACACTAGCTCAGGTAACATGACCAACCAGCGATAACTGCCCTGAGCGGTAAACGCTTTCCACATATGGGTTTTCAATGTTTGGTTAAACCGCTCGACCACGCTGGCTTTGAGATTGCTGTACGTGGTGTAATGGTGAATATCCTTAGATTTGAGAAATTTGGAGAAATCCTTGTTGAAAAATTCTTTCCCCTGGTCGGTTTGTAGCAACTGAAGTTGACGTTTGGAGTGTTGAATAATATGTTGAAAGGCCTTGGTGACTAGTGGACCAGACTTCCAACGCACAGGTTCAACAAAGACCATTTTGGAATAGACATCAATGACAGTCAACATATAGCGTACACCGTCGATAACGCCAGCATAGGGTATCATTTCAACCAGGTCAGCCTGCCAAAGTTCATCCGCACCTCGTGAAATCACCTTGAGTCCGGATAGTGACGCCTAGCTGGGCGATGCAACTCGTGAGCAATACCCTTTTTAATGGGTGAGGGCTTAAACAATAATTTTGGCATTTCGAAGTTCTTGTTCAATTTCTTGAAATTCCCAATCGTGACCGGTATGGCCGGCTTGACGTGAAGCATGCAACAACTGTAGTCGCTGGACGAGCTTATTGGGATTGTGCCAGTAGGTAACATCCACAAGGGGTTTTAATGGTTTAAATGTCACTCCCGAAGCGGACACTTTACGACGAGTACTTTGACTGGTGGGAAACATTTTTGCAATGATGGTTCTATATTTTTTAGATATATTGGCATTCACTTGTTGAGCTGGATCATACTGTTTTTTATGGGCATGGGTGGTCAATAAAATGGATTTATATTTGCCAAGGTCCTCTGACGTATAATCATGGGAAGAGGGGGTCCGAGAAAAGAGCAGCTTTAACAGTCCTGGTGTTAATTTATAGTTGATGTTCTTAATGACAGCTTTAGTATGAGCAAATTCAATGGATGAATCGCCAATTTTAAAACTATCATCCTCATAGCGAACACCATACGTGGTATCTGTGTTTCCAATAAATAGATCAATGAGATAGGGTTCTAGTGTTGATCCATAATATTTTATAAAAATGTTTTTCAGTTGAGCCTTATTTTGAGGGGTGGTCAAGACTTGTGAAAACGGAGACCATGACCAAGGATTTCTTTTTTCTCAAAAACTCTGCAAGGGGTGCGGCCTTTTTTGAGGCGTAAACACTTGTTCCTCCTCATCCTCAACTTCGCTAACACTAGTCAAACCTTCCTGTTCCTGTTACTCTTCCTCAGGGTCATCGTGCAGCGTCTGCGTGGCTTGTGAAACGGTGGGTAGCGTTTCAGATGGCTTGAAAGTGGGTTTCAACATGGCTTTTAGCGGAGGTGCTAACTGTTGTTGAATAAAGAAAGCATTATTTGCACGTGATCGTTTCAATTGACGAAACTTTTGGCGAATAGTATTTTTTGCTCTAATAATATGCTTTTTCAATCGACTCTCTGCTAACGCCATGGTGTCTTGTCAAATGACTTGAGAGGGAATGAGACAGGGTATTAAATAGCAATAAAATGATCAAACCCTAAGCGATATCGCCCTTGGTTGAGTTCACTTTGTTTGCCAATCACTAAACAGGCATGACGTTTAGTGTTCCAGCACTTGCCACACAACTCAGTAAACATTTGAAAGTTCATATCCGGATTTACATGTTCATTATAAATGTGATGACTGTTCCTCTCGTCCTGGCGAAATAAAACTATGGCATTGATTTTGTCACGAATCAACTGTTTGGACATTTTTGAATACGTTTGTCCAAGATAAAAGCAATCGATACGTTTGTGTCGACCCATGCTGAAATAGCTTTGAATAATGCCTTGACGTTCAGTGGATACATCATCGAAAATCATGAGTGAATCAGGCTTTACCTCATCCAGTGAAATAACATTTTCTTGCGTGGAAAATGTGAAATAACCCATATTCTCTTTTTGTAATCCAGACATGACTTGATCCAGAAACACGTAGAGGGGTTGGTAGAGAGAATTTGCAAAAATATAAATATTTTGAAAACGCAGACCATTGGGCGCTGTGATGAGCGTTAGCAAAAGATTGGTCTTTCCACAGCCGGAAGGTGCCACAATGATGCAGCGAGTGGAAGATGGAAACAGTGAACCATGGCGTTGTTCACGTGATGTGGGACAGAGATGGGAAACCATGTCCCCCACGGGGAATGACTCTTGCTGCTTAATAATCTTCATATCAACTAAGGCTTAGACAGGCTAGCAGGCTGTCTATATACAGGACACCGAGCCTTGTCATATAAACAGTAGACTCATACTACAGGTTGGCGATGGATGTCTTTGGACGTGTGTTGATGGCCAAAGCTAGGTCTGTCCCCATACATGATCCTAAACAAGAAACAGATCCTGCTAATAAACACTATGTGGATAGGTCAGTAGTGCCACGCACTAAACAGGGAGATTATGACTTTAAGGGAAAGCGGTTAACCCATGTAAAACATCCTCAAGTGTCTACAGACGTTACTACAAAAACGTATGTGGATAACAAAGTGTATGTGTTTTATGACAAAGTGCCTCAGCTTACGGTGAATGGCTATAGCGCTAATCTCCATCGGATTATTCACGTGGAAGACCCACAAGGCGAAGACGATGTTTGTACCAAGCGTTACATGACCTATGAAATGAAAAGGTTTTATAAATTTATCCCATCTCTATTTTTAGTGTATCTGACAAATGAAAAACCTGTGAATAAGAGAAACCATTTACTGCTAGTCCATGATCAGCACTTGACCTATGTGCTTGCTTCTGGTTTAAGCCACTATCGATTACAGTATGATGGAACCTTTCACATCAAATACGCCATACCTGATGAGAACCATTTACAAATACAGATAAACGATTATAGGATGTTGGTCCATAACCATGCAATGGTGAATGCAGGAGACGAATTATCCTTTCATCTCATGTTGACGTGGGATGAAAAGCAAGCGGGAAAACCATAAACAATTTCCCACTTTATGTGGAATTGGAATATACAGCCATGAAATAACAATCTGACGTTAGTTGTGATTTAAACTTTCTTGTGAAAGGTTGTTGGTCATTATCATCATGGTGAAACAAAGGTATGTGGTGAGAAAGAATAAAAAAGGACTTTGTCTTTGGCAAAACCTGGGCTTAAGACATTCATGGACAAACCCTTGCGAAAGAAAAAAAGAAAATAAATGTGTTGACCATAAGGAAAGCCCTTCGAGCAGCACAGAGACGTGTTATTCCAAAACGTTAGTGACAGGGTTCAAACCAAGGGCGAGTGATTTCCGTCCCCAAACGAGCCAGATTTTTACCTGCTTTATTTGCTGGTCTGGCTGCTCTAGGTTAACTTTTGGGCGGTGCCAGTGCAGTGTCGAAAACCATTAAAGCAGCGCAGCAGGGCAAGCAAAAACTAAAAGAAAGTCAGCGACATAATGAAACGATGGAAGCGATTGCTATGGGGGCTAGAAATGCCAATTTAAAGCCAGCCTTTTATCAACAAGGATTTGGGATTTCACCATTTCGAAATTTAAAAAAAATAACCTCAGCCATAGCAAGACATGCCCTGACGCATCAACAAGTGGAAAGCTATGCTAAACCACTAAAGCCTTCTCATTTTCGAGGTGTGTTTATGCGAAACCAATTACCCCCACGACCCTGGAAACAGGAATGCGCTGTTGTCAATTTGGATGATCACCAAGGACCAGGATTGCATTATGTAGCTTATGTCGAAGACGGATCCACCATATGGTACTTTGACAGTTTTGTGAATTCACCCCCGCCCATGGAACTAGTGACCTATTTTGGAAACTTGATCAAGATATATTATAATATGAAACGTGTGCAAACGTTTAACAGCCAACAGTGTGGACGTTTGTGTTTATTTTTTTTTATATAAGACGCAGCATAAGCAAAAACGCCAACAGTATGTCGGCAGAAAGTAAAACGTTTACACTGCATGGACGTGGACCTGAAGTCAGCCTAGACTTTTACCCGCCTATCGAATTGAGTGAAAAACCCTATGGTTTGGGACTTGTTTCTCTTGAAACGTACAATCGAATGTACAACATACGTGAAAATGTGAACAACAAGTTTTACTATGATGATACTGTGCACACCCTGAACTCTGGTGGATACACGATCGATGACATTTATGAACACATTTATGTGGTGTTGATCAATGAATATGGTTTAAAGTCATTTATCGATGGAACGCGCAAGTTTGAACTTGTAGGAAATACCAACACTCATCACTACAGTATTTTCTCCACATTCAAAATTGACTTTCAAACACGCCCCGATTCCATTGGTCCATTACTAGGATTTAAACCACGCGTTTTGGAGCCCAACAAGAAACATGAATCGGATCATGAAGTGAAATTCATTGAGGACCATCATGTGTCGGTTACGTGTAATATTATTAGCCAAGTGTACACCAATCAAGAACCATCGCATTGGCTTTATGACTTTATTGTGACATCGCCCAATGGCTATATTATTCGTGAAAACCCTCCAGTGGTGCTTTTTCATTCTGTGGCTGTCGATAGTATTAGTAATATAACATTAAGACTGATCAATAGAGAGCAACGACTCATTGATCTAGATTCTACCACACCAGTGACTTACAAGTTGGTACTAAATCCACTATGAAGTTTGTGTATAAAGCAACAACACCGTCTAGGAATGGTGTTAGTTGTTTGCCACGTGAATACACGTTAACATCTAAGGACAAGCAGATTTTACAGCATTTGGGATACCACGTCAACACCCATAATGAATTCTATCCTAGAGATAGCGAACCACATCGAGGAGCAACCAGGGGTGGTAAGAATTGATCTCCATTCCTATCAAGCTCAAACACCTGGACTCAATAACAATGATGAAATTCAATTTGTTATCAACAACCAAGATATTTACACCCTACCGCATGAAAGCCTCATTCAGATCGAAGGTCGGCTCACCAAAGCCGATGGCTCAACACCCACCACATACAAGTTGGCCAACCATGGTTTGGCCTTTCTGTTTTCTGAAGTACGATATGTCATTAACGATATCGTGGTGGAGAGCACTCGAAATGTGGGTATTTCCAGTGTCATGAAACTATATCCCTCTTACAGTGAGGAAGAAGGTAAAACACTTTGCATGGCAGGTTGGTGCCCTGACTCGACCAATGACTGGATGGTACACACCGATGGGACCTTTACTGGATATTTACCTCTTAAACTGATTTTAGGCTTTGCCGAAGACCACCAGCGCATTGTGGTCAACGCAAGGCAAGTGCTTTATCTGGTGAGGGACAGGAGTGATAATAATGCACTCGAGGGAGCTGACAATGCCCCCATAGATTCAAAAATTCAACTACAACGCTTGCTATGGAAGGTGCCCCATGTGACCCTTGGCGATAGTCAAAAACTGGACATACTAAAGATGGTAAAGAGAGATATACTTCTACCCATGGAATTTAGAAGCTGGGCACTCCATGAGTACCCGCTATTGCCCACCACCAGCACACACAGTTGTTTTGTAAAAACAGCTCGCTATACAGAGAGACCTCTCTACATTATCTTGGGTTTTCAAACGAATCGCAAGTATCAACAAACCAAAGATGCCATGCAATTTGATCACCTGCAATTGAGAAATGCACGTCTTTTCCTCAACGGAGCTGTGTTTCCCTATGAAGGACTGGATTTGGATTTTTCAAAAAATAAGTTTGGCCCCCTGTACGACTTGTTTTCTAAATTTCGATGGTCGTATTATCAAAAAGAGAACGGCCCCATGCTGCTACCCCCAAGCGTTTAAGGCAAGGGCGCCACTGATTGTTTTTGACTGTTCTTACCTGGAAGAGTCTGTCAAGCCATCCAATATTGACATTCGACTAGATTTTGAAACGCATGAGAATGTACCAGCCAATACGACAGCCTACTGTTTGATTATTCATCACAAACAAGTCAACTATTATCCACTGTCCAACCAAGTGAAGAGTGTATAAATAACAGGTCAACCCACGTCAAGCCGCTCAGTCATGTCTTGCTTTAAAGCATGAAGAGAAGTCACATCCATGATTTTAAACACTGAGGAACAAAGTTTCAAGACTTCTGCAACATGGCCAGTGCCTTTCATAAACCCTCAAGCCTTGGCGGCTGCTGGATTCTACTATTTAAAAACAAGAGATGAAGTGAAATGTGCCTTTTGTCCCATCATCATAGACCAATGGCAGGAGGGCGATGAACCCATGCAGGAACATCAGCGCTGGTCACCTGCCTGCCCCTACCTATGCAGAATCAAGGTGGGAAATATACCCTGTCATTCAAGCTATCCCTCACTCGTGTCCCTGAGTGATGAAAAAACAAGTTACGATTCGTGTGGACCGTATGGTGTCCATGGCGCTTCAGTAAGCAGCTCACCATCGAAAACGCCTAGTTTAGAGACATTGGGACATCATCGGTGTTATGGACATTACAAACACAAGAGACCATATTGTTGTATGAGTTGGTATCGTCCTTAGCCCAAAATGACAAAAGCCTGTAAGACGTGTTATGATAATAAAATGATGTAATTCTATAATTCTTATTTTTTTCATGTCCTCCAGTCCTACCCTATCCTTATTTTTTTTTCAAACTAGCATGGCTGGTAAGTCCATGTCATGACCACACCTTAGTCATTGATTGTCAGTCAGTCGTCAGTTGAACTTGGTCCAGGCAAGCGGCAACATGTTGCGCACACTCATTGTGGATTGCCAAGGGTTTAAAATTGGTGACAACAAATTTATATTTAAACAACTGGCCATTATCGATTGTACCATGTTTTGGATATCGCAAGCTACGCATTTGCTATTTAAACCGCCTCATGCTTTGATTTGTTGTATGAAAAAGACCGCAAACAAACCCAGTTGATTGAAAATCATAGGCACTAGACTGGAATCAAGGAACCATTTCCTATAAATATTTGGACGTGGTCATGAAAGCACACTTGTCCTCGGCCAATGTAGTATTTGTGAAAGGTAATGAAAAACGTGAATGGTTGCAACCATTTTTGGCGCCTTACTGTCAATGTATCGACCTCATGGAGTTGGGCTGCCCCTCCATACAAACGCTGATGGATACTTGTTCCTGTGGCAACATTACCCGTACAGCCCTAGCGCATGCGTGGCATCTCTTTCATTGGTTAACCACGCATGCCTGCTGGGAGTTGTTGAACAAAATTATAACTCAAGATTTACCTGTGAATGACGCCAGTGAGATTTCTACAAGCGACTTGTAAACATCTACAACACGTGATACCATGGAGAAAGGCAATTCTACCGACAAAGCCATCGGGAAGTTCTTTGAGTGCAAAAAGAAACTAGACAGTTTTACCAAAGAGGAACTCTTAGCGCTGCCCAAGTCGTTCATTTATTATGTGGCCGCCAACGTGGTGAAAGAAATCTGGCAACATGTACCAAAATCATGGACTCAAGACCCTGTGTTGAGTGAATTGGAACCCTGTACGGATTACGATCACCATAAGCAAGTGGCCATGGCAAAAATACCCTCTATGCGTCAGTGCGCGACTTCTCAGCTAGTGAAACTGTATCACGGTCATAAAAGTCCGTGTAAAGACTTTGTTGAATCATTCCACTGGTGTCATGGCGAGAAAAAGCAACAACAACAACAAACACAAACATCGTCCACAGAAGAGGAGGAAGATGATGACGATGATGATAATTGTTGTTTTAAGGGGCCTAACATCTAGGTTATCGGCCCCAGAGGAGGAAGACCAAACCTTTTCACCATCGATGGAAAAGGATATGCCAGACCTGTACTGGCAGTGGCGTCATTGACAAAGTGATTCAATACTTACCTTTCGAAATCCATCTTTCAGGTTATCGTTTTTGTGGCCCTGGAACTCATCTTGAAAAACGTTTGCAGCGTGGTGAAGTACCCATTAATCTTTTGGATCAAGCATGCAAAGAACATGACCTATCTTATCACCATAGTCATCCTGGTTTAAGACATGTGGCAGATAAATTGTTATTGAAAAAAGCTAAACAACGTTTCACATCCTGTGATGCCTCAGTGGGTGAAAGGATGGCAGCCCTGATTGTAATGAGTGCTATGAAAGGAAAGTTGGTGATGCGTGGACATGAACATTAAGGAATTGAGGATTAAGGAATTGGGATGTGTTTGTATTCTATTTTCTTTTGTCAATTCCCTATGGTTATGAAATAAAAAACAAAGGTTTACCAGAACACAATGGTTCATTTTAATTTAAAAGAAATCATGATGTTGATGGGCTGATTTTTACATTTACACATTTTCACACATTGGCATTTGCCAATTTGCAATTTACAGTTTTTAAAAATGTTTGTTTCAAGTTTTGCGTTTTTTATGATATGGATTCTCTATTTTGTTGATGACACTTTTTAAAAATGTTTGTTTTATGTTTTTTGAATTTTTATATTTCACACATGAGCATTTCCAGTTTTAAAAAAATGTGTGTTTTAAGTTTTCCGTTTTTTTTGGCGATATCGAAGCATGGATTTTCCATTTTGTTGTTTTGTCATTTTTCTATTTGGTGTATGTCGAAAGTTGAGATTTGTTAATGATGTCAATGCGAGTGCTTGACCATGATGATGATGATGCAGTGAGTTTATGTGTGTTTGGAGAAACGTCAAGGTCTACGACTAGTGCAGGTAAGACTGTTTTTACAAAAATAATGTCTATTGACCGCTACATTTTAAAGAAAAGACAAAACTATTGAAAACAAAATGAGTATATAAGTTACAATTTCCCCCTCCCCACTCGTCCGATCTCACCGTGTTTGCTCTGGTCATATAGACACACCAACGTTTACTCTACTCACACAACCATACCTGTCTTTGGGAACAAACACAACCACTTTATTTATCCCCAAAAGCACATTCTCCACGTACACACTCATCCCAAAAGAACTTTTTTTAAGTTAAAATTTTACCATCACAAAAAATATATATACTAGTCATTAGAGTTACTAAAAAAATACACACATCAAAAAAAGTTTTGCATCACCTCGGTTCCAAGAGTTCCGGAACCGTTAAATACAAAGGGAATAGAGATCAACACAAACAACATTTCAGCTCGTTTTATTGCTCATGAGACCCACACATTGCATGTTGTACCATCATACAGCTAGACTTTCAGCATTTGTGGTCCAGATTGCAGTACACACCACTACCTCTAATACCCAGTAGCACGTCCTCTTGCATTGATGCATGCCTGTATTCGCCGTGGCATACTATCCACAAGTTCATCAAGACACTGTTGGTCCAAATTGTCCCACTCCTCAACGACAATTCGGCGTAAATCTCTCAGAGTGGTTGGTGGGTCAAGACGTCCATAAACAGCCCTTTTCAACATATCCCAGGCATGTTCGATAGGGTTCATGTCTGGCGAACATGCTGGCCACTGTAGTCGAGCGATGTCGTTATCTTGAAGGAACGCATTCACAAGATGTGCACGATGAGGTCGAGAATTGTCGTCCATGAAGACAAATGCCTCTCCAATATTCTGCCGATATGGTTGCACTATGGGTCGGAGGATGTCATTCAGGTATCGTAAAGCCGTTTCGGAGCCTTCCATGACCACCAGTGGCGTACGTCGGCCCCACATAATGCCACCCCTGGTGCATTCTTGGAATGCACGGTACCTGAGATTACAAATTTGAATGCTTTTGCACGTTCTTTCCTTCCTTTTTGTCAAACACCAACAGTGATCATTTGTTTTCTCCTCTATGTGCAAATTTCTTATATTTTGTGTGAGTATGTTTCAGATATATATTCTGTGATCCACCTAGCGTCATATGACAACAAATCTCTGAAGCTCTTCAACTCTTCCTCGCGCAAGAGGAATTCCACATCCATTTGGCTACCAGATACTGTTGTCAACTCCTTGAAGACCAGCTCAGCAAGAGAAGATCAATTTTTTGTTGTAATGTTGGTTATGCTGATATGTATACCTTTTGTTTTCCTACCCCCACTCTCTCCCCCTTCCGTGGTCTCTCCTTGCTCCGCTGAGCTGCACTCACTTCTTCGTCTGCAGTTGACTCTATCAGTCAAAGCTCTTCTTGAGCTTAGCCTCCTCAAACTAAGAGGCTCACTCTATTCTACGCCATGTTGGCTAGATAGTCTTCAAGGAACTCCGACTTCAACATGAAATCGAGATAAGTACCATTTTTTAAAAAGTTTTAACCTCATCTTCATGGTTTTAACTTTCAAGCGCTTTTAATTATAGGCAGTGTGAAATCATTTACTTTGGGGCAATAATCACTCTTCGTGGGATTTTCCATGTTGAGCTTTTGTTTAATCAAGCTGATCTCAGTGAAAAGCAGCATTTCTTATGCTCGCCAAATGAGAAATCTTCTCACTACGTGGGATATTATCTAATACCCGCTGCCTATAATTATAAACTATTTCCTCCGTTGGATTTTCTCAACCCCATTTTCTGCTAAGGTCGTTCTGGAACCTTCTAGAACTTGTTCTCTATCTACGAGTCCTGCCGTCATGCATTTCTCATGTACTTGGGAGAATTCTGTTTAAAACTAAATTACTACAATAGTGAATTTTCGTCCACCGCTGGAACTTTCTATGGCGCATTCAATTGTAAATCACAACTGTTTCAAGAAATAGACTCTCATCTATATAGTGCAATCAGTTATCTCCATAATTGCAATAACTTTTTTTCTCATAAACTTCAGTGTTTCTCTAGTGAACTTTGCATCCATCTTTACAGACTATAGTGTTAATCAGTGCTTGCTCCACTTTTCTACCGCGTCGCGATCGTCCGGTTATATCAAATACGGCCATGAACATTGTTCCTATATCCCAATGATTTTTCCTTAACCTTCTACTAACAACCATTATTTATGAAATTGTAACTTTCTATAAGGTGTTACTCACGAAGTGCCCTTCCAACTTTGCTAGTTTAACATTAATTAAATTCTGCATAATTGCTTGTGTGATACAAGTTTTAAATCACGTTGTTCCTTTCCTATACATAGGGAAAACAATTCTCTACACTCTTGAGAGAGTCATGTTCAGGTTTCACGAAATGGAAACTGTCCCATTTTTCTCGTGATTCCCAATTAAACATAGGAAGTCTAGAAATTTCCTTTTCACTTTCTCCAGGTTTCACAGTAAGTGACCTGCTCTTTTTGTATAATTCTCATATATTAACTCTGTATAAATATAAGAAGTTGTAGGAACTTTTATCTTATTTTCACGTTGTTATTATTGTCCTTTTCAAAGTTGTCATTTTTTCTAGAACATTCTCTCAAGAATTTCTTAAGGTACACTTTTGTACTCCTGTAAATGTTAAAACTTTAATTATTCCATTTTGCCTATTTATGAAATCTTACCAAGATTTTAATACACGGTTAAAAAACCTTAAAAATTGTCAATTGCCTGGAGCAACTGTTTGATGTCAAGAGGTCTGCGACCCTATTTATTAAAAAGTTCAAATTAACTATGTTAATTAAAATTTATATTGCATAATTGTTAATTTCCTCAAACTTCCTGCATTGTTAAATAAATTGAATATTTATTTTTGGATTCATCATTTCTCTGACAATGCAGTTAGGCAGGATCCTGGCTTTCCTAGCTCTTCATAGGTTTATGCCCTCGTTCATATATAATAAAGCTTTTACTATTTGTCTGGCCAGATCATCCCCCTTCCCTATAGTACTTTCCTTCGTGCTTGGGAGGAAATACACTACAGGTTCTCTCTGGCAAACTGCCCAAACCTTATCTGCGGCTCCCGTTAGCCTCGACCAAGCTCGTAGCCATTTTAGGTATCCGAGCACATATTTGCGGTGGCAACCGCTTCTAAATGGATTAAAAGTCAAATTAATAACTTTTGTGGGACTCTCCTCCTATTCTTCTATCCTTCTTTTCCAATCCCAAATCTACTTCCTTCTTTTCATCATCTTCCCTTGGTGGGTGGGTTATTCCCTAACCTATAATCTACCCAAAATTTGGTCCCAGAAACCCGGGAGAGTCCATTTTTTATGTCCATTGTTTGTCAAGTGTCATTTGACAATACTTTGCAAATTTTTAATATCTCCTTTGGATCTTTCAGCTATATCTACGTCATGCAAAGCCTGTGAACGGGAAAGAGGCCGCTCCGGTCTCCTTTGGGGTGTCCTGTTCTTTCTACTCTCTCGCTGTTGCCAACCTGACAGCATCTCCAAAGTTCTACAGTTTCGTGAGTTGTATTTCAATTTATTATTTTTGTCATGGCTCCTGCCGAAAAAGATGAAACTCTCATTGCTAGACGTTCTTCTTATAAAGGGCAACTCACTAGATTCCGAAATTTCATCAGCAAATTAAATCCCGCCGAGTGTGATTTAGATATCTTGACTCATCGCCTTAAGTTGTACGAACGGTCTTATGATTATTATGACCAAATTCAAACAGAGATTGAATCCGCTTGTCCAGAACTGCAATTGGACCGGGATGAGGTCGAACCCTTGTACTTTGAAGGAATTGCAAAGGCCCACCAATTGATTCGCAATATCTCAGAACCGGACACTAGGGTCATCAATCCGGCCCAGTTCGCACCTGCTTCAGTTCACGAGAACAAACCGAAACCGTTACTTCCCAAGATAAGCCTACCGCACTTCTCAGGCAAGGAAGGTGAATGGTATTCTTTTTACGAACTTTACTGCTCCATAATTCATGAAAATATCGAGATCCCAGACATACATAAATTTTACTACCTCCGCACGTCTTTGGAATCGGAGGCCTTGACCTTGGTAGAGTCACTGCCTTTAAGCGCAGACAACTACCACATCGCCTTTAATCTCCTTAAAGAGAGATATGGCAACTTACGGTTGAGTGTCGCTCGTCACATCCGCTGTCTCTTCAACTTACCTGCCGTAAAACCTAATGACGTCACATCTTTAAGAGACCTCTTAGATTCTATGCAGTTAAATGTCAGAGCGTTATACCAGCTAAAACAGCCTGTCCAAACATGGGACACCATACTTATTCACCTAGCTACATCAAGATTCGATTTTTCGACACTGAAGGCCTGGGAGGTCGAACTCGCCTACAACAAAGAATTTTCCTTCGAACACCTTGTCTCGTTTCTCAACAGTCGATGTCAATTCCTTACAGCACTCGCATTTCAGTGCGAAAAAGTCGAAACGAATTCTCAGTGTCAAATTTTTGAAAAAAAACTTGCTTCTTCAAAGGGACATCAGCCCCCATTTGTCGAAAACAAACAAACCCGTTCTTCTTTCAATCATTCAAGAGAAGATATCAGGCCGCTTAACAAATCATTAAAATGCACGCTCTGTAAAAAGCTTCACACCTTGTATTTGTGCAAATCCTTTAAAGAATTGTCTGTCGAAGATCGAAGAAAGTTTGTCTTAAACAGCAAACATTGTTTCAATTGCTTATCACCTAAGCATTCTTCTTCGAACTGTACGTCATTAAATCTTTGTTTTCATTGTAAAAAACCGCATCATTCGTTATTGCACGTTCACGATAAATCGAGGTCATCAGCACCTGCCTCTTTAAGCTCCTTGCAGAGCCGCTCCGAACAAACTAATGCTTCTTCCTGCATTTCCAACGCCGACACTTTTCACAGTGCGCAAACCCTGTTGACCACTGTACAATTTGAAATCCAAGATAGATTTGGAAATTGGTTCAAAACCCGTGGTCTTCTCGATTCCGCTTCAACGCACAACTTTGTTTCGCAATCGTTGATTAAAAAACTAGGTCTTTCGTCATCGCCTACTTCTATCAATGTGACCGGCATTGACAATTTGAAAACTCAAGTTTTGCAGTCTTCAAAATTGAAAATCAGAGACGTTTGTCAAAGAAACACCAATCTTAATTTAAACTGTCTCATTCTTACCAGTATTGGTAAAGACACTCCAAGTCACTCCATTAATACTTCCAGTTTAAACATTCCTTCGCACTTAAGGTTAGCCGATCCTCAGTTTAATGCTCAAGGTCCCATTGATGTACTTTTTAGTGCCAATGTTTTTTGGAACTGCCTTCGCAAACAAACACGCAAGTTATCTTCAACCGTGGTCGCTAGAGACACCGATTTTGGTTGGGTTATCACTGGTGAGATCAAACATACCAGTGTTCAAACCAAAGCACAATGTCATTTCGTCACAGCTGACATAAATCCCATTTCTGAAAAAGAGAACGCTCATGTTTCAAATCTCAATATTTTTGAAAACCACTTGTCGAAACGATGTCTTATTGTGAACAACTGCGCTAACCCTGTAAGTTGTTTAAATGGTTTTTCCTTCTTCCCGCACAAGATGGCCATTCAAGTTCGCCTTGCTTTGTGTTATTTCGTATATCTTCTTATGTCATTTTTTATAGCAGTTAATTGCTTAAACTATTCCTCGGAAACTATCTTTCCCTTGTGTAAAACCATGGCTATCAGTCACCATCACTTTGCTGTACGCTATGTTTCACTTCTTTCGTTATGTAGAAGGATGGCCACGGCCGGCTCCTACCCCCTTCCTCGCAATTGGAAGTCGCTCATGAAACCGCTTGAAACTCTGAATTCCATTGCATCTAGAATAACTATTCTTATGCATAACCTTCGTCTCAATGTCCCAGCTTGTCTTCTTTGCTCGGAAGAATTAAGCTTCTTTTTGTTGAAAATTGTTCGATTTCGTGATCCTCTCAATTATGCGAAATTGATTTCCTACTTTATTTCATATAGCTTTAAATTGCTTTTTCACGTCCAAGTTACGATTGACTGCATTCCGTTCAAACTGAATATCTGCTTTAAGTTACAGCTGATTCACCAAATGTTGTGTGTGTACTCCGAACTGCTTGGTTTTCAAACCTGTTTGTTTACCAGTCTGAGGAATGCCCAGTTGTTGTTTATTTCCTGTATGATTGCCAAAGTTCAAAGCAAGTTTCTCTTATCTCAACTCTGGCTGATTGCCAAGCATTGTCTAGCGAGTTGTTGCTACTTAAAGTACAGAAGCCGTTTGCCTACCTCCCAAAATAAACTCGTCCCGCTTAAGGACTCTGTCAGCTATTTATATGTCTTATCTCGTTGTACTATGTGTGTCAAGGCCGTGTTTATTTACGTCTTCCGCTTACTCATGCTCGTATTACATAACTGCTTTGATCCTCGTTCCAAAACTTCGTTGCGTATTTCTCACGCGTTCATGTATTGCAATTTGCTTACATATTTTGCGATCTTAATGTTCATTGATGAACAAACTTGTTTTTTCTCGTCGTCACATTCGATGTGTTTTTGTATTCATACTTGTTATGTCCCGTTTTTTGCTGACTTAAGTATTTTTCTGAATAACCCCTTTGATACTCATTATAACTTGAGGTCATTGTTTATGGCTACTCGTTTGTTACCTATGGCGTTCTTGCTTTCTACTCGCATAGTTCCTTTGTTTATTTGGTATATTCTTGTCCTGAATAGATGTACTTGTTTATATACGCTTTGTTTAAACTTGCCAATTCTTCTTTCTCATCGTATCGCAATCTTTACTAGTGCTTTATTTTTCTCGGCTTCCAGCTATTTCGTGATTGAAAGTGTTGATAACTCTCGCCTTTTAACTCCGCTTTCCAATGACCCTGATGACCTCCTTCCACTTTCACCTGGTCGCTTCTTTACACGCACTTCTCTCTCTGCCCATCCTCCCCTTCCTAATTCTTTCAGGGATTTTGATTTACCTATTGTTGGGCGTAAACTTGAAGCCCTCAGTAATTCTTTTTGGAAGAGGTGGAACTTGGAATATTTAACTTCCTTGCAGGGGAGACAGAAGTGGTTTCTTTCCGGTCCCGACATTGAAGTAGGGGACTTGGTCTTGGTTAGGGATGTTCCACCCCCCCTAGTCTGGCCCTTTGGAAAGGTGATTAAGTGTTACCCTGGAAGAAATAGGAGAGTCAGGGTATTCAGAGTCTTGACCAATAATGGTCAGATCACAAGACCACTACTTTACGACAATTGTTCATTACTGTACTTGTTTTTCTTGTTCCCTGTTGGTGTCTGGCCCTCCCAGTATGGTGCATTCTTGGAATGCACGGTACCTGAGATTACAAATTTGAATGCTTTTGCACGTTCTTTCCTTCCTTTTTGTCAAACACCAACAGTGATCATTTGTTTTCTCCTCTATGTGCAAATTTCTTATATTTTGTGTGAGTATGTTTCAGATATATATTCTGTGATCCACCTAGCGTCATATGACAACAAATCTCTGAAGCTCTTCAACTCTTCCTCGCGCAAGAGGAATTCCACATCCATTTGGCTACCAGATACTGTTGTCAACTCCTTGAAGACCAGCTCAGCAAGAGAAGATCAATTTTTTGTTGTAATGTTGGTTATGCTGATATGTATACCTTTTGTTTTCCTACCCCCACTCTCTCCCCCTTCCGTGGTCTCTCCTTGCTCCGCTGAGCTGCACTCACTTCTTCGTCTGCAGTTGACTCTATCAGTCAAAGCTCTTCTTGAGCTT
The DNA here is from genome assembly GCA_946902985.2 of Meconema thalassinum. NCBI lineage: Eukaryota > Metazoa > Arthropoda > Insecta > Orthoptera > Tettigoniidae > Meconema > Meconema thalassinum. Next base: position 101,130,704 of record OX336397.1, on the reverse strand, counting down.
AGCCTCCTCAAACTAAGAGGCTCACTCTATTCTACGCCATGTTGGCTAGATTGTCTTCAAGGAACTCCGACTTCAACATGAAATCGAGATAAGTACCATTTTTTAAAAAGTTTTAACCTCATCTTCATGGTTTTAACTTTCAAGCGCTTTTAATTATAGGCAGTGTGAAATCATTTACTTTGGGGCAATAATCACTCTTCGTGGGATTTTCCATGTTGAGCTTTTGTTTAATCAAGCTGATCTCAGTGAAAAGCAGCATTTCTTATGCTCGCCAAATGAGAAATCTTCTCACTACGTGGGATATTATCTAATACCCGCTGCCTATAATTATAAACTATTTCCTCCGTTGGATTTTCTCAACCCCATTTTCTGCTAAGGTCGTTCTGGAACCTTCTAGAACTTGTTCTCTATCTACGAGTCCTGCCGTCATGCATTTCTCATGTACTTGGGAGAATTCTGTTTAAAACTAAATTACTACAATAGTGAATTTTCGTCCACCGCTGGAACTTTCTATGGCGCATTCAATTGTAAATCACAACTGTTTCAAGAAATAGACTCTCATCTATATAGTGCAATCAGTTATCTCCATAATTGCAATAACTTTTTTTCTCATAAACTTCAGTGTTTCTCTAGTGAACTTTGCATCCATCTTTACAGACTATAGTGTTAATCAGTGCTTGCTCCACTTTTCTACCGCGTCGCGATCGTCCGGTTATATCAAATACGGCCATGAACATTGTTCCTATATCCCAATGATTTTTCCTTAACCTTCTACTAACAACCATTATTTATGAAATTGTAACTTTCTATAAGGTGTTACTCACGAAGTGCCCTTCCAACTTTGCTAGTTTAACATTAATTAAATTCTGCATAATTGCTTGTGTGATACAAGTTTTAAATCACGTTGTTCCTTTCCTATACATAGGGAAAACAATTCTCTACACTCTTGAGAGAGTCATGTTCAGGTTTCACGAAATGGAAACTGTCCCATTTTTCTCGTGATTCCCAATTAAACATAGGAAGTCTAGAAATTTCCTTTTCACTTTCTCCAGGTTTCACAGTAAGTGACCTGCTCTTTTTGTATAATTCTCATATATTAACTCTGTATAAATATAAGAAGTTGTAGGAACTTTTATCTTATTTTCACGTTGTTATTATTGTCCTTTTCAAAGTTGTCATTTTTTCTAGAACATTCTCTCAAGAATTTCTTAAGGTACACTTTTGTACTCCTGTAAATGTTAAAACTTTAATTATTCCATTTTGCCTATTTATGAAATCTTACCAAGATTTTAATACACGGTTAAAAAACCTTAAAAATTGTCAATTGCCTGGAGCAACTGTTTGATGTCAAGAGGTCTGCGACCCTATTTATTAAAAAGTTCAAATTAACTATGTTAATTAAAATTTATATTGCATAATTGTTAATTTCCTCAAACTTCCTGCATTGTTAAATAAATTGAATATTTATTTTTGGATTCATCATTTCTCTGACAATGCAGTTAGGCAGGATCCTGGCTTTCCTAGCTCTTCATAGGTTTATGCCCTCGTTCATATATAATAAAGCTTTTACTATTTGTCTGGCCAGATCATCCCCCTTCCCTATAGTACTTTCCTTCGTGCTTGGGAGGAAATACACTACAGGTTTTCTCTGGCAAACTGCCCAAACCTTATCTGCGGCTCCCGTTAGCCTCGACCAAGCTCGTAGCCATTTTAGGTATCCGAGCACATATTTGCGGTGGCAACCGCTTCTAAATGGATTAAAAGTCAAATTAATAACTTTTGTGGGACTCTCCTCCTATTCTTCTATCCTTCTTTTCCAATCCCAAATCTACTTCCTTCTTTTCATCATCTTCCCTTGGTGGGTGGGTTATTCCCTAACCTATAATCTACCCAACCCCAAAACATCAGGGAACCACCACCTTGCTGCACTCGCTGGACAGTGTGTCTAAGACGTTCAGCCTGACCAGGGTGCCTCCAAACACGTCTCCGACGATTGTCTGGTTGAAGGCATATGCGACACTCATCGGTGAAGAGAACGTGATGCCAATTCCGTGGGGTCCATTCAGCATGTTGTTGGGCCCATCTGTACCGCGCTGCATGGTGTCGGGGTTGCAAAGCTGGACCTCGCCATGGACGTCGGGAGTGAAGTTGCGCATCATGCAGCCTATTGCGCACAGTTTGAGTTGAAACACGACGTCCTGTGGCTGAACGAAACGCATTATTCAACATGGTGGCATTGCTGTCAGGGTTCCTCCGAGCGGCAATCCGTAAGTAGCGGTCATCCACTACAGTAGTAGCCCTTGGGCGGCCTGAGCGAGGCCTGTCATCGACAGTTCCTGTATCTCTGTACCTCCATGTCCGAACAACATCGCTTTGGTTCACTCTGAGACGCCTGGAAACTTCCCTTGTTGAGAGCCCTTCTTGACACCAAGTAACAATGCGGACGCGATCGAACTGCGGTATTGACCTTCTAGGCATGGTAGAACTACAGACAACATGAGCAGCGTACCTTCGTCCTGGTGGAATGACTGGAACTGATCGGCTGTCGTACCCCCTCCGTCTAATAGGCCCTGCTCATGCATGGTTGTTTACATCTTTGAGCAGTTTTAGTGACATCTATGAACAGTCAAAGGGACTGTATCTTGGATACAATATACACAGTCAACGTCTATATGCCGGAGATCTGGGAACCGAGGTGATGCAAAACTTTTTTTGATGTGTGTACTATTACTCATTTTTTATTTACAAAAAAACTACAACTTTGTACAGCTTTAAAAGAATCAAACTATATACCATTGTCCAATTCCCAACTCGGTTAAATTCAAAATAAAAAATAAAAATAAGGTTGCATATAACTTTTTAAGAGCAAAAGGTAAAAGTAGGTTGCCACTATTTGCAAAAAACACTATTTACAATGACAAGAAAACAATATTTACAAAATACTATATCTACAATTTACAAAAAAGCCATGTCCCTAAACGATCAAAGAGTGAAATCACACCTCCTCCTCCTTGGGGTCATAACCCCAGGGCAGGCTAGTAAGCAGGTCATCAGCCCACACACGTTTGTTATCCATGGAGGCGAGGGTGCGTTTTCTCTGTTCCACAAGATACAAATGATGGTTGCTAGATTGTATCCTGCACTGTGTATGGGACATAGCTTTGCCAGTGCGTAAAACCGCCTAGTAATCGTCTACACGTAGCGATTTTACCACAGCCCTACCTACACCTTTTGCTCTTTTGGCTACCTTACAGTCTAGTGTGCGATAAGCATACATTTTCGAAGCCAAACCTACGAATTCCGTCATAATGGAATCACCGCATTCATATTTTAAAACACCCATTTCCTTCTTGTTTTTTATGGGCAGCTGAAACATGTTGTCAGCACTATACGAAGAGGTGTCGAACCAGTCACTATGCTGCCTCATGACGTCATAGGGGTTGCAGTGGCGAATGTGGTAAATTAATGAGTCCGTATCCATATACAAAAGAGATACGTCCTCAAAATGGCGTTTGGCAAACTCATAGTGGAATCGATACATGACTGATTTAGAAAAGTCTGAAATGACTTGGCCCAAGTAAATGGGCTTATCCATGGTCACGCTGGTCCTACTCAATTCAATAGTGGCCAAATCCTCATCGATAATGTTGATCGATTTGAAATTTTGCTTGGCAATGTACCGTCGGGCACACCACCGCCCCTCCCAGACATTCACCAATTTAATGTCGCGGTATTTGCGGACATTCTCCATGGACTTGCCATAGATGCAGTTGTTCATTAATTTAAAAACAAAAATTTCAAACTGCTGTGTTGCCATTTGTCGGTGCTCTGTGTTGAGTAGCATGTATGGCTTGAGCCATGGTTTTTGAGCAAAAGAAATACCCCTGTGGATTTTCTTCAACACTAAGCCTTGGGCGAGGCATTGCACCAACATTTGGATATGTAGCACATACCGATTTTTGTTGTAAAGTGTGCCCATGAGTTTTTCAATTTTCACTTTACTGTCAGGGGGAACCATTTCCTCAAGACAGAATGGGAAATCGGCATGTTCATCATACAAGGATGAGGGATATTCAATATCCACTTCTAGCACATATCCAAGGCCTGTTTCTTGGCTAGCCTTGATCACATCAAATTCTGACACTCATTTCTCTGTCAGCCAAGCAAACTTCCCATAGGGCAAAGGTTGTCTCATGGCGTAACCGTACAAATTATTCACGTCATAGTACATTAAGCACGATTCTGGTTTGTCTGGTGAATAATCAGGCATGTAGACATTGTTCGCTTCGGCATGGTGCTGGTTAAGCGACACAAAGCCGCCACGAATGCCCTTTTCAAAAAATAGAACTATGTCTACATCAGTGAGTAAATCCAATTCCACTTGAGTGTATTTCAAAGCGGCATCAAACGAGAGCCCAGGACTCGTATAATAGTGAGCCGGGTCAAGACCATAAATGTGCTGACACGACTCACGAAATTTTTCAAACACATCGGTGAGCAGCAATACATCCAGTTTTAGGTAATGCAAAGAATATTCACCTAGCGTCATCATGTCAAACACTCGCCAAACTTTACATGCATGTGCATAGTCTTCATCGGAAACGGTACTGTGAGTTAGTTTTGAGTAAAAATTCTCTTGTGGTGAGAGTTTTGTTTGCTTTAACACGTCCCAGCTGTCGCAGAAATCATACGGGAATATACCTTTCCGAATGCACAATTGAAATTGCTTAGGATCATTAAAATGCATTCTGGTATTTTTTAATTCCTCCTGATTCAAGCCATTCACAAGACTATCTAGTGAGGATGCCATAAACTTAAAGGAATCCAAAAATCGAATGCTTAAGTCGCTCAACCTCCATGTCAGGGCTGTAAAACGCTCATGGTTTTGGGGAATAATGGTAAACGAGCCCTTGTTGACATGAGCCAATTCACGAATCAAAAATTGAATGTCATAATTTGCCAGATTGTGGAAAAAGACACTAATGAAACGAAGAGCTGAAAAGTTCAAATTACATTTACTATGCGCAGCTCCACGAAACTCTCCCGTAAAGTGCGAGTGATCACGAACGGTGTCTTCAGCACTGATCAGTGGCTTTTCGCAAATATGACATGTCGTGGCATGCTCATACTGCTGCTGCTGTTCTGGAGATAGGATCATGGGTACTGGGTGGTCCAGTAATCCCTGTACATGTTCGGCCAACTTTACAAGTTCATCCAAAAACCATCTGGCACAATCTGGTCCCTCACGGTATTTGGAAACGCATTGTGAGGGGTCATAGGCACACATCACATTAAAATCCTATGGCAAAAGGTTCATGTTTTTGAATGGGTGTGGTTGAGCTCATGGTGGGATCTGGTTCACATCCCACCATGGGTGTGGTGAGTGCTTCAAAATCTGCATACACCACATAGGGAACAGTGTCACGCTTATGAATGTCCTTAGACGTTAACATATCCTTGTCCCCTTGTGGCAATATCAGTCTCACCGCTTCCTGAGAAACACAATCTACCCTATGACGTTCCAAAAGTGTAGGGGTTGTAAAATATTGCAGACAACGGTCGGAAATGTACTTCTTGCCATTATGCTTGGACGCCTGACTGCTTAGCAATCTACTTAAGCTTTTAATTAGGCAATAGTGATTCTCTTCTCCGTAAGACAGATATAAAAGATGAATGTGGTGTCGTTTCGGTTCTTTTCTGGCATAAAGAGGACCAACAATCTCATCACCATCAAGGCCATACACCATGAACGAAAAGTCCTGGTTATCTTGTTCAAACCTATGGATCTCGGTTAAGTCCATAGGGAACGATATTCTAGTTAAATTTAATGTTTGTTTTAATTCATCAAACTTGGCCTTGTACTATGCTGGTCTGTTAACATGACGATCTTGAGCTGGCTGCAAATACGCAGCCACAGCCCACAGAAAACATTCATCATCAAATTTTTCAATATTCACCACAGCCTTTTTCGAAGCTATTGCTGGTGGCGTTTTAATATAGCTAAAGCAGCATTCAACGGGTTGAAATGACAAATGTTGATTTGTAGATAATGGATTTTGTCTAACGCTAAACCACTTGGTCCTTGTTGTAGTTTATCAAATTTTGATAGCAAGGCATTGACCACATGGCATTGATACCACTCGTTCAGATTATCGGCTATCAAAAGCTCTTGCATTTTACTGCCAATATAAAATGGTTTTTATGATCACCGTCCTTGTTTTTATAAATGAAATCGCACACGAGTTGTGTATTAACCTTTAAAGCCGTATGCCACCTTCGCGCTGTAAAAATTTGTTCTTTAAAAATGTCAAAACATGATTCCATAAAGTCTTTTGGGATTAAACTCTCACTATCATTCACTACGCGGCCAGAGCAAACACGCTCTTTCAGGATTCAAGGGGTTCCCAAGTTAAGCTATCGGTAACAGTGGCAAAAGACATGATTTTTATAAAAAAACAATCTCACCCAAGTTTTCAGTCGTAGACTTTTCAGCAATGGGCCCAAGCACACACGTTCTCAACAGCAGTTGTCAGGCTCAGACTCTAAAAAAGAAATAAAATTCGCAATAGCATATTTCATAAACAAAAAATAAATAAAATAAAATATAAAAAACAGGTTTTATATATTTCATTTTCAAAAAATCTTACCTTGCTTTGTAAAAAGCCCTGCTTTTCCCTTCTCCTAGGCTTCAGTGGAATGGGGTTTCTCTCTCCCAACACCAGGTATGCCAATTATCTAAAGCAAAACAAAATAACAATACATCAATCAAATGGTAAACCAATAATCATTTAATCATTGATTAGCATAAAATAAACTAAACAGTGTTATTCCAACACTTACCTCAAATATATATAATGTATCCAATATAGTAACCAACTGGGGTTGAGCACACGAATGCAATTAATTTTATACACATAAGACACAGCCTATGTTAACACAGTAACTTTTACCATAGGAATGACGCACAATGTGCAGTGACATGCTCAATACTCTCTTATCCAACCCCTCACCTCCCCGCGGTCCTCTGGCCTCGTCCCTCACTGCTCTTGGCAGGCTCTGCAGTGGTCACGTGATTTCCTGTTTTCTCTCTTTGTGTTCCCCCTTTACCCTCTCTCTCTCCCCCTTTCCTCTCTGCGAGGCCCCTGCCTGCTGCTACTGCTCAGCTCACCTGGCTAGCCGTTATCACCTTTTTACAGAATTGTCAAATGGTTGCAACCTGTTATCATCTTACAGCAATGTTGTCAGCTCTCACACACATTCCATTCTCTTAGCTGGCTAGCCAGGCATCAAGCGGATCTCTCGAGCAGATATTCTGTTTTCCCATTCTGGCTGCCAGTTAGACATACATAGAAAAACAAGTTCTGTTGTTAACAACTATAAAAAAGCCTTGCTTTTTATTCGTCTCATAGCATTATGATTTTTTTCTGGTTACTGGTCAGTGTTTACGAACCTGTTTAAAGATCGTCATGAGGGATTTTCGAAAATATTTTCCTTCATTCATCTGTCATAGGAAAAAAAATATATCGAAAAGCGACCCCTCGTTTTGCCATACATCGCCCCCGTCGAAATAGCCATTTCCCGTATCCACCATGGCCAATCATAGCCTCGTTGTAACACACGCCCAGCGCTACCGGCTCTCTTGTCTACAAACACGCTTTTATTTAAAAAAATGCCTAGCTTTTTTGTCCTAGAGAATTGACATTTATTTTCTTGGTAGAGGGGGTAGGGACCTTTCATTTATGTCAAACAAAATTTTTTGTCAACGTGTTAGTTTCCAAAATAGTAAAAATTCAAAATTTAAGGGTTTTCAAAAAATCTCAAAATATAAAAAGTGTTATTATAATATATAAAGGTCATAGAGACCATTGGTTTGAACTATGGTACAACATTTTATCATGTTTGGTTTTCAAACTATCGCCTACTTTCGAAAACAAAATTTTTCAAAAATTTTTTGAAAAATATAACGAGTGGTCCATTGGAAAGAGAACGTCAGCTCGAGTCCAACGACACCTCATTTGTTAAAATCCGACCATCCGTTCGCCAATGATCACCAATGTTCGCGAGAAAGTAGGCTATCATTTTGTTTTTCCTCCTACACCCTTGAAACTTGCTGCCCGCCTAAAGGGCATACCCACCTTTCATTAACGTCAAACAAACTTTTTTTTACCAATTCACCGTTTCCAAAATAGCGCCAATCCAAAAAAAACAAAAATTTTCATTTTTTTTTCTAAAATACCAACACACATGCTTAGCCAAGAGAACTTCATCCCAACGCCAACAATACCTCGTTCGTTAAAATCCGACCACGCGTTCGAGAGATATCGGCAAAGTTTATATGAAAGTAGGAGGAGAAGTTTTAGTCCTAGAGACTTGAAATTTATTTTAGGGGTAAAGGGGGTCAGGGCCATTCTTTTATGTCAAACAAAACTTTTTGTAAACTCTTTAGTTTCCAAAATATAAAATTTCAAAATTGAACTTTTTTCAAAAAAACATAAAAAATTAAAAAGTTTTATTTAAAAAAATGAAGGACATAAAGATTGTTCGTTTAAGCTATTGCACAACGTTCTATCGTGTTTGGTTTTTTAACTATCATCTATTTTCAAAAACAATTTATATATATATATATATAAAGAGTGGTCTATAGCAAAGCCCCCGTCAGTTCGAGTCCAACGACACCTCATTCGTGAATCTCCGACCACGGGTTCGGGAGTTATCGGCTCGCATTGGGAGTAGTGGTGGTGGGGGCAGAACTCTCACTACTCGCCTACTCTGCATGCCTTCGAAATAAAGATACTTCGAAGAATCATCGGCCCAGTCTGCGGAAGAGAAACATGGAGGAGGAGGTATAATCATGAATTGTACAACATTATTTTTATAAAGACCCACCTTTTAGAAGAATAGTGAAATCAGCCAGATTGAGGGTGGCCGGGCATGTAGCACGGATGAGTGATACGGAAGTAGCTAGACAGGCATTAAATGGAAACCCGGGGGCACAGAAAGGACGTGGTACACCGAGAACCAGATGGATGGACAGACTTATCGAATATCTTCCGTAAATGGGCTATAGGAACTGGAAAGCTTTAGCGTTGGAACGAGATAAATGGAGGAACTTCGTTGAAAAGGCCAAGGTTTAAAATGAACTGTGAAACCATAAGCGACAGGAGGAGAATATAAAAATCTAATTGTATTTTATTTCATAAATATATATTGCGGCCGTGGATATTTATATCAAGAAATATATTCTGAAACTACCAGTGTGGAAAACGTTTAAATCTCTTAAAAGCTAACAATGTACATGTATAATCAAGAATTTATTTTATTTGGATTTAAAATATTTTTATACATCTAAACATATACAGTATTTAGACACTTATGATACTAGAATTGTCTTAGGCCAATAATTCTTGCATATAATTGGCAGTCGGAGCCTTCTGGAGAGAACGCTGTTTGATTCCAAAACTCTCCGCATGGCGCAGCGTGTCTGCCATGTATTTCACAGTTCACGTAACGCTATCTCTATAGGCCTATATATAAAAATTAAAGTTTGTCTGTTTTTTTTTCTGAATTTCCACGGAAATTTGAGTTATTAACGCGTTTCAGACTGGTCTATGACGATTGCGCGCAAAAACAATATTTTTGTCTGTCTGTTTGTCTGTGTACAACCTTGCACGCGCATCACTCGAGAACGGCTGAGTGGATAAACGTAAAATTTGGTACAGATGTCCATCAGAGGCACGAAAGTAATCATTAATGTAACTCTTTTCCATACCTCTCATGAAAGAGGGCCTACCCCCTTAAAATGCATGCTGAAATGGGCGTAGAAAGACGAGACAAAGCTCATTTTCAATGTCTCAATGTGAGAAACAAAACTCGGGAGCCCTACGGGCCCCGAAAACCACATTTTAAGGTCCTAAAACCAACAGTTTTTGAGATATACTCAGAAAACTAATTTCATTTATTAAGCTATTGAAAGGATGCGAGCCGGTAACCATGGCAACACAATCTCAGAAGTCCATCTATTTCTGTAAGACGCAATTATATTACTGTGAACGTTCGCAAACGGCTATAAGGTTATCGCGGAACCAACTTAAGCTGTAAAATTCATCAATACGTATATAATGCGCTTAAGGGGGTCAAGGGGTATTCTTGATTTTTTAGCCTATTTTCAATTTTGAAAAAATAGGCTTATGAGATCACCTTTTGTCCGTGTGTGTGTGTGTGGGGGGGGGGGTGTGCCCCCCCCTAATAAAATCTAAACGGCTGGAGCGATTTCTATGAAACTTGGTAAGTTCATAGCGCTATTCCCGGCGACCTCGACCGTGCCCTTCAAATTTTGTTACGTCTCACCAATCCAACATGGCGGCTGTGCGAAATATTTCACTAGCATTCAATATCTCCGAAACGATTACCGATATCGCCTTGAAATTGTATACGGTGATAAAGGGAACTACTAGAAGTTCACCTATGAGACTTTCAAAAACCTGGTGACTACAAAACCAACATGGCGGCTAAGTGAAGTTGAGACTTTTAAATAGACTTTTCTCGCGATTTAACTATCCAGTACAGCAATTGTTTATACACATTGTAATGCACTGAAGTCTAATTTAGTTCAATTGTTTACATAACCTCAATTGGCGGCTGTGCGAAATATTTCACTGACATTCTATATCTCCGAAACTATTACAGATATCACCCTGCAATTTTGTACGGTTATAAAGAGTACTGATACAAGTTTACCTATGTATATTTCATAAACCTGTAAAGTACAAAACGAACATGGCGACCAAGCGAATTTGAAATATTTTAATAGACTTTTCTGGTGATTTAACTCTCTGAGCGCAGTGAAATGTGGTACAGTAAATGATTTTGCAGATTGTAATGCACTGCCATCTAATTTAATTCAATTGTTTACATAACCTCAAGATGGCGGCTGTGCGAAATTTTAAAATTATGTTTTTATTTCTTGTGTCGTAATCATGCGATCGAAGTGAAAGTTTGAATAATGAACCCAGGCAATAATTGTCCTTGAATGGTACATAACTCTATGGCCTATACATATAACAATCTTAATGGCGAGCTTCCGAAATATTTAGACGGTTCTCAATATCTATGAATCTTTTACAGCAACCAAACTGAATTGTTTAATGTTCATAGAAACTATGAACATATGTTCACCTATAGGACTTTCAGTAACCTGGTGAGCACAAATCCAACATGGCGGCGACGCGAATTATAAATATTTAAGTGGGCGTTTCTCGCGAATTAACTATCTGAGTGTCGTGAAACGCTGCACGTTAAATGCTTATACAAATGTTGATCCACTGGCATCTAATTTATTTCAATTGTTTGCATAATCACAAGATGGCTGCTGTGCGTAATTTTAAAATCTCGTTTTTACTTCTAGTGTTCTAATCATGCGATTGAAGTTTGAATACCACACGTACACAATAATCTTAATGTAATAGTACAAAAATAAAAATCCAACCTGGCGGCCATCTGAAATATTTAGACGGTTCTCAATATCTACGAATCTGTTACAGCAATTAAACTGAAATTTTGTATGTTGATAGAGGCAAATAACATGAGCAGGATATATGAAAATAGGCTGTATAGTTCTTCACGGAACTACTTGTTCCACATGATTTACACGGGTGGGTGTGGTACTAAAGGTCTATTATATCCCTATCCCTATATTATTAAATTATTATTAAGATTATGATTATATTATGGCGAACAAGGCCGAGACAAAACTCATTTTCAGCTCCTCGGTGGCTACTATATTTTAAGGCTCTAAAACCACGTTTATCAGATATTCCCAGAAAACTAATTTCATTTAATATACTATTAAATAGATGACGAGTACAGAAGAAGACCAAATCAGGAGCTATATAGATATACTGAGAAAATCACATATGTGACCAGGAAAAGACGTGTGGCTTTCTACGGACATGTCTCATGGATGAACCCAACAAGACTAACCAACCGGCTTCTCAACAACTGGGTAAATAGAAAGAGCGTGACACCGTCGCTAACAGTAGTTAACAAGGATATCCAAGAACTGAAGATAATTAAAAGTGATATTGGAAGCCGATCACATTTCAGAAAGATACTTAAACAGAAGAGTATTCAGGACAGACCACCCTGTAAGAAAACCGGCATCATCTGGACAAAAGGGAGAAAGGAGCAACATAGCCAGATAATGCGCGAATATTGGGCAAACATCAAGTCCCTAGCCAAGCTGGAAAGTTGAACGTCGTGGTCCTTAGCTAGCCCATCCGAAAGAAGAAGAAGAAGAACTAGAAGAAACTAATGAATTAATGAAAGCCGGTAACCACGACAACAGTGTCACAAGAGGTGACATCCAACTTTCCATCTATTTCTGTAAGAAGCAATGACACTCAATTTATTAAAATTCTGTTCAAGTTTGCAAATGACTATAAGGTTATCGTGGAATCAAACATAGGCCTAGACTGTAAAATCCAACAATGTAATCAAGGGGGTCAAGGGGTACCCTACAATTTTTACACGTGACATACACGTACGATATGCGATATGTTGTACAGAAGGTCTATTATATCTCCAAACAGCAACATTATTTTCAAAAATTCCTGGATTGGAATAGTGTTTTTTGCTGCTTTTGGGAATTTGGGGCATTTGAGGCTAAAAATCCCAAATTTCCATTCACCACAAGCCTTTATAATTTATTAAAGGGGTCTTCCTGGGGATGGGGACTTTCCACAACGGTGAGGGTCAGTTTTAATTTGACATATATTGCGTTTCGTCTACGAGGTATGCAATATTATTTTCACGTCAGGAAGTACACGTTAGGTGAATTTAGTTTGAGAGCACATTTTAACCAATCATATTTTTGTCGACAAACGGGAGCATCGTAAAGATGATTTTGTTTAATACTGTGTGGTTGATATATCTTTATGTTTATGTACGCCTATAATTCATGTTCGAGGGCTTGGAGCATCGTAAAATTAGGTATTTTAACAATGAGTCAATACACCAATCATTTATAAAACTCTTCAACGTACTTCTCATAGAAGGGTGGGTATAAGGAACAACTTTTCAAAATACATGATAAAATAGGAGAAAAATAAAAATTATCCTTGAAGGACGACCAAAGCATACGTTGCGCTTCTCAATGTGTGACACAAAACTAGGGAGTCTATAAAGGGTCTCCGAAAACCACATTTTATGGGCCTTAACTTAACAGTGTCTGCGAGATACCCAGAAACCTAACTTCGTTCTGATAAACATAAGAAAGAATGACAAGCCCCTAAACATTGCAACAGTAGCTCAATTGATAGCGTCTGGTTATTAATACCAAAGACCGTTCGAAGAGCGGGTACTTCAGCTAGTCTATGAATAAGCGGCTTCGGTGGCGTAGTCGGTAGCATGCTGAACTGCTGTGCCCAAGATAGCGGGTTCAAACCCGGCCGAAGTCGTCGCATGTTTTAAGAGCGTTAAAAACCCTTCAGTATGCCTTCCTTCGGAGGGGAAGTAAATCCGGCGGTCCCATGTCATAGATTTATGGCATGTAAAAGATCCTTTCACAGACTAAACTTGTGTAAAGCAAAATTGTTAGGTTAGATTTCGTCAGAACGCTCTATCCAAGTTGGAACGTTCACCTCTAGGTATCATTGATATCTGGTGGCGAAAGTTGGAACTACTTGAAATTGAACGGAACTTGTAGCTCACCCTTTAGGGTGTCCGCTGGAAGCAGCTACAGACTCAGGCGAGCCGAACATGTCCTCGGACACTCCCGGCACTAAAAGCCATACGATAAATAAATAAATAAATAAATAAATAAATAAATAAATAAATAAATAAATAAATAAATAAATAAATATATCTATGAATACGATAGTGTACCTCAGAGCTGCAACGGGTAAAGCTGTTCACTGGCACTCATTCACGCTCGTGAGGTAAAATTGAAAGAAGACGTGTGTTCGATTAATGGTTCCTAACTTACGGCTACGGCCGGCTCCTTCCCAAGCCTCGCCTACATTACAAATGCAAACACTAATACAGCCCAATAACGCAGGTTATCAGACAAAATTACACACACACCCAAGTACACGGGGCTAAATGACCACTAAAAACGTTTTAAAATGGTATTGTGTAATATACTGTAGTTGGTTAGTCTGGTGTGTAGTCAGCCCGAAGGCTGGTTGGATCCTCAAAAAGTACCACCGTTAGGTTATGTGGGTATATACCCTCAAAAACTCAAGGCAGCGCTATATTGAGGCGTACCAGGCAAGAAGAGGAGTGAGGTAGTTTGCCATTGCTTTCCTCACTGAGTCAGAACAGCAGTACTAACCCTATGAGTAGTTCGTCAGTGTATAAATATTTGTAGTATGGATGCTGTCTTTTCTACAATACCTATCATACAATATATACGTAAATAAGCGGTATTACGCGTAAGTTAACGGCGTTACTTAAGATAGGATTAAATTACTTGTTTGTGGCTCTATGGAAATATTTTGCATTTATTTTGTGGCATTAAAAAATGATGTGTGATTATTTCTATGTTGGATATGGAATTGTTACCGGTACGTAAGAACTCCCTTTCAGTTATAGTAATTTAATTAAATATTGCTCTATTGCTTCATTTTTCCACAGTTCAAACAGGTAATGTGCCCTATACCAATATCGGGGAACATTTACTGAGCCACATTTTGCATTAAATGAAATGTGCAACATTGGAAATAATGGCTGCACTCTAAACGACGCCGCAACCACCATTTAGAAACACAGTAGAAATAAATAACTTTGACCAATTGCATGTTGCCGAGTGTCGCGTAGACCAAACTGACATCTGTACAACTACATCGGTTGAGGAGAAGTTCGTTTTTCATCTGTTGGTATGACTGAACTCCGCGGGTAATGGCTTACACTGCTTTGTACGCCACCTAGAAGCGACTACTTTCAGTCGAATGAATACATGAAACGACACGCTTAGGACCTATGCGAATTCAGGTAACCACGACTGAAAGTAGTCGACTATCTAGTCGATAGTTTCTTCCAACGAATGACTAGTCAGTCGATGGTTAAAAGTACTCGATAGTCCACCAACCAACCAACCAACAATAAAAGAATTAATTTTGCTGTACTAACGCCGCGTCCCGAAGCTTAAGTTGGTTTATTACTCACTAGGTGCCGCCAGGAGCCACGCACTACGGGGCTTTGAAACACGTTTGCTTGAAACACAGCTTCCTTCATTGTCTGGTGTTCTGAAACACAATAATCTTACATGCCGGTGCCAAACCGACAATCTAAAAGGCAGTGTCCCTCCGTTTCTCCTTGCGCATTCATGACAAGTGCTGAGTGATTACCAGCTGGTGTTCTGAAGCACATTAATCATGCATGCCGGTGCCAAACCCACAATCAAGAAGACAGTGTCCCGCCGTTTCTCCTTGCTCTTTCATGACGAGTGCTGAGTGGTTGTTTTGAAACAACTGCCACCTGGCCATTAACAGCGGGTTCAAACCCGGCCGAAGCCGTCGGATTGTTTAAGAGCGTTAAAATCCCCCAGTATACCTTCCATCGGAGGGGAAGTAAAGCCGGCGGTCCCATGTCATAGATTTATGGCATGATAAAGAACCTTCCACTAATTACACCTGTGTGAAGTTAAATTATAGGGTAAGATTTGACCAACGCTCATCGTTAGTTAGTTATTGTTGTTTTAAGGGGCGGAACTACGAGGTCATCTGCCCCTGCTCTTGGTTCCAACGTTCGTCGCCAGGAGCCGACTGGGATGGCCAAGTTCAGAACTAGTTGGTCGTTGATGGTGGCGTTTGGTAGCAAAAGTTGGAACTACCTAAAAATCAAATGTTTTCAGTCCTTACTAGAATTTAAAAAAGTCCGCCGGAAGGCGGAGGTAGATTTCACCGGACAAACTTGGGGATAGGCGAAAATAGGCAGAATATGCAGGTTTTCGTAGAAGGATCAGACCTCATTTATTGCGTGAAAGTATTTTATAATTGGAGATTAATTAACTTTGTTTTTCGTCTTTTTATGCATATTTTAAACATTTTATTGTCTTATGATGACGGTAACCTTCTTGTCATTTGGAGTCCATTTTTAGCCTATTTTCAATTTTGAAAAAATAGGCTTATGAGATCACCTTTTGTCCGTGTGAGTGTGCGTGTGTGTGTGTGTGTGTGTGTGTGTGTGAGGTGTGTGTGTGTCCCCCCCTAATAAAATCTAAACGGCTGGAGCGATTTCAATGAAAGTCGGTAAGTTTATAGCACTATTCCCGGCGACCTCGACCGTGCCCTTTAAATTTTGTTACTTCTCACCAATCCAACATGGCGGCTGTGCGAAATATTTCACTAGCATTCAATATCTCCGAAACTATTACCGATATCGCCCTGAAATTGTGTACGGTGATAAAGGGCACTACTAGAAGTTCACCTATGAGACTTTCAAAAACCTGGTGACTACAAAACCAACATGGCGGTCAAGCGAAGTTGAGACTTTTAAATAGACTTTTCTCGCGATTTAACTTTCCAAACGTAATGAAACATGGTACAGCAAATGTTTATACACATTGTAATGCACTGGAGTCTAATTTAATTCAATTGTTTACATAACCTCAAAATGGCGGCTGTGCGAAATATTTCACTGACATTCTATATCTCCGAAACTATTCCATATATCACCCTGCAATTTTGTACGGTGATAAAGGGTACTGATACAAGTTTACCTATGTATATTTCATAAACCTGTAAAGTACAAAACGAACATGGCGACCAAGCGAATTTGAAATATTTTAATAGACTTTTCTCGTGATTTAACTCTCTGAGCGCAGTGAAATGTGGTACAGTAAATGATTTTGCAGATTGTAATGCACTGCCATTTAATTTAATTCAATTGTTTACATAACCTCAAGATGGCGGCTGTGCGAAATTTTAAAATTAAGTTTTTATTTCTTGTGTCGTAATCATGCGATCGAAGTGAAAGTTTGAATAATGAACCTAGGCAATAATTGTCCTTGAATGGTACATAACTCTATTGCCTATACATATAATAATCCTAAATGGCGAGCTTCCGAAATATTTAGACGGTTCTCAATATCTATGAATCTTTTACAGCAACCAAACTGAATTTTTTTTATGTTCATAGAGACTATGAACATATGTTCACCTATAGAACTTTCAGTAACCTGGTGAGCACAAATCCAACATGGCGGCGACGCGAAGTGTAAATATTTAAATGGACGTTTCTCGCGAATTAACTATCCGAGTGCCGTGAAACGTTGCACATTAAATGCTTGTACAAATGTTGATCCACTGGCATCTAATTTATTTCAATTGTTTGCATAATCACAAGATGGCTGCTGTGCGTAATTTTAAAATCTCGTTTTTACTTCTTGTGTTCTAATCATGCGATTGAAGTTTGAATACCACCCGTACACAATAATCTTAATGTAATAGTACAAAAATAAAAATCCAACCTGGCGACCATTTGAAATATTTAGACGGTTCTCAATATCTACGAATCTGTTACAGCAATTAAACTGAAATTTTGTATGTTGATAGAGGCAATTAACATGAGCAGGATATATGAAAATAGGCTGTATAGTTCTTCACGGAACTACTTGTTATACTTGAGGTCACACTGTCCTTATGCAAGGTTTCGACACTGATGTGTAACTATGTAACGGTCTGTTACTTCTTCACGCAAAATTATATCTCCCGCAGAGTTTTTGGTTGTTTCCTCAGTTTAGGGGCTGCGACAACGCGGTCATGTAACCCCGTGTACTTTGGGTGAGTGTAGAATCTCTCTGATAAACGGTGTGAATTGTGATGGCTGTATTAGTCTGTAATTCAGGTAAAGAATGCAGACGGTCAATTTCAAGCAGCAGTTCCTAATGTCGCTACCAGATACTACCGTCAACGACACCTAGCTGTGAACTTGGCTACTAGATGCCACCACAACCAGCAACTCGCAACGAACGTTGGAACTTCCCCTCCAAAAGGAAAGCATACTGAGGGATTTTTAGCGCTCTTAGAAAATCCGACGACTTTGGTCGGCTTTGAACCCGCGACCTTGGGCATAGAAGTTCAGTATGCTGGCAGTTACGTCACCGAAGCCGCTTCACACTTAGTCAGATGAAAATCTGAATCTGATCTCGTGCAAGTGCCTTGTCATGGCAACGTCTGATGGCTCATCCCTCATCAATTTACAGTAATAGTGTTGCCATGGCAACCTCTGATAGCTCTTGGCATTTTCTTACAATTCCGAAATCATTTTTCTCATCCATTGGCGTAATGGTGGGTCATATCAAAAATTCTTTCAGACAAAAGTTTTAGGTAATTATTAGGGGAATATTGTCCATTTTGTACGGTTTTTATATTGTGTCTATTAAGAGAGATATGACTAATGTTTCCCGAAAAACCCACTTTTTCCCACCCCTTTGGTCAATGGTTGGTGCTATAAAAGAACTCTTCAAACATAAATTTTTGGGCCTTATCCGACACATAGTATGAACTTTGAACGGATTCGATATTTCACATATTAAGAGAGTTATAGCAATATTTCAGTTTTTCGAAAAAGGCCCCAAACTCTCACCCCCTTCGACCGATTTAGCCCAGTAACGAACTCGACCGAGATTTTATAGGTATACATATTCGGTAAAAAATTCAAAGTGATTGGTGCAAAATTACGGCAGTTATCGTGTCCACAAGAAACTGTTATGCATATATATATATACATATACCTATATATACATAAATTATATATAAACTTTTGAACTGACGGTGGTTTTGGGGTCTGGGGGATGTGAAACGCTAAGATATGTCGAAATTTTCCGTAAGTCGAAACATGGTACCCATTGCAATAGTTAGCTTTCTAATGAAATCTACCTAACAGATAACACACACTAATACAACCATCACAATTAACACCGGTTATCAGACAGATTCTACACACACCCAAAGTACACGGGGCTACATGACCGCGTCGTCGCAGACCCTAAACTGAGAAACCAACCATTTACAGCACTGATTATTATGCGTGGAACATCGTTTCCAAATAAAGCCGCTAGGAAGCAGCACCAAGTTACTGTGGCAAGATCAGGGAGTGCTAATGCAACGACTTTGCTCATTGTTTTAAATATTGTTTTAGGATTTCTAGTATAGAATGCCTTTTCCCGTGTGTATTAACGTTTAAAGACCGGCCTAGTGGTGTTGGAGTAGAGCGCTTGCCTCTCACCCAAAGGCCCCGTGTTCTATTCCCATCTCCGTCAGGGATTTTAGAAACTGACGTGAGGGCTGGAGCGGGGTGCACCCAGCCCCATGAGGCACAACTAAGAAGAGGTGGGTTCGATTCCCACCTCAGCCACCTTGGAAGTGGTTGTCCATGCCCCCGCCAAGGGCTCACATCTAGTGGGACGTGGGTTGGTGACCACGGGACCCCAACTGAGTTCGGCATTGCTTCCACTTACCTGTGCCAGGCTCATCTCCTTCTCCTTTCCTGTCGACCTCTGTTGGTCAACGCTTGTTCTCTTCCGAACCCGACGGTATTAGGGTATCCGAGCCCTAGGGAGTCTTTCCCGCCTTAATTGGTCCTTGTCTCATTTTTCCTGATACCCTCATTCTTCGAGGGGTCAGCCTTTCTTTTTCTTTTCATGTTATATCCTGCCTTCTGCTCAAGACCCTCAAGGAGGCAGGGTGTATGTAGCTCCACCACTTCTGGTGCACCCTGGATATTGCTACACCCTCAGGGGCTCACGCCTGGTGAGTTCGGGAGTTGGCGACCCCGAGGGATTCCTGAGCTGGGTCCGTTTTGTCCCCTTTTTCCTCTGACCTTGGGGCGGGCCCTCTCCTCTTTCCCTTTCCTATCTGCCTTTCAGGGCTCTCCTTCCTCCCCAGTCCCTCAATCCTCATTCTTCGAGGGTTGAGAACGTTTCTTTCCTTCCTGTCCTTTATTTGCCTTATCCTTTATTTGTTTACCATTTCTTCTTCTAGTTTGTAAGTCTGTGGTTAGTAATAGTTATAGTTTTCATTCTCATCTCATCTTTCACAATCACCCAAACTATTAGGGGCCGATAACCTATATGTTAGGCCCCTTAAAACAACAATTATCATCATCATCATTATCATCCACGGTTTCCCACTTCTACTCCAAGCAATTGCCGGGATGGTTCGTAAGTTTAAGCCACGACCGTCTCCTTCCCAATCCTCACGTGATTTACAATTAAAACACTCACTAATACAGCCATCACAATAAGCAAGTTATCAAATACAGTAGACCTACACCGAGGAAATGAGGTTCACAGAAAGTTCATCATTCTTCAGCACCAACATCATCACTCCCAGTTGAAACTATCTGGTTGTAGAACCACAAACAGACTGGTGGTACATAATTCGAAGCTATATCATTAGCATCCTTTGCCTTATTTGTATTGACTTTTAAGACACTGTGATGTAGAAGTTGATTGGTTGGTTGGTTCCTCAGTTTAGTGGCTGCGCTAACGCGGTCATGGAGCCCCGTGTACGTTGGGTGTGTGTAGAATCTGTCTGATAACCGGTGTTAATTGTGATGGCTGTATTAGTGTGTGTTATCTGCTTTTTTAAATTCAAGTAAGGACTTCAGACATTGACATTTAAGTAATTCCTACTTTTGCCGCCAAACGCCACCGTCAACGACTACTAGTTCATAACTTGGTTACTAGACGCCAATGCAGTCGGCTCCTGGCGACGAACGTTGGAGCCTAAGAGCGTTGTTCAAATGTTTAACCTATAATTTAGCTTCACACAGGTGTAATTCGTGGAAGGATCTTTAAAATGCCATAAATCTATGACATGGGACCGCCGGCTTTACTTCCCCTCCGAAGGAAGGCATACTGAGGGATTTTAACGCTCTTAAAAAATCCGACGACTTCGGCTGGGTTTGCGATGTAGAAGATTTGAAGCATCTGGTAAGGAAAGGGTATCTCCTGCTCTAACCATGGTACTCGCATTGACACTGCACGACAGTCCATTGCTATTGTACTGTATTCAACGTACCTATATTTTGACACTGTCGACGTTGCACCTTTACGAGTACTGATCTTTGGTTCGAAGAAGGTTTTGAAGTGATTTGTTAGTCCAAAAACATTGTTCGTGTTACATCATGAACAATGAACATGCGTCTCGCATTCTGTACTGTACCCGATTGTCATCATGTGGACCATGTGTTCGTATCCCAACTAACTCACGGTCTTTCGAGGTATGGGACGTTCCTGCCCACTATACGACCACATGCTCAGGATTTGAGTCTACCAGGTAACTACCCTACAGGAAATACACAACATTTTCCTAAAGATAACAATTTACTGGTCTAAATCATGGCTATACAACAAATACAAATAAAGGACAAATTATATTTAATTCCCACAAATAAAAATAGGGTAATTCTGTGAGCTTTCTTCTTAAAATAGTGCGACACTGCACTCAAATCTAATTCTAGCATCCTGTCAATGATATATTCAGACTTCCATGGGTTTCCATAGTGTTCATCAACTGACACAATTTTAGTTAATGGGAGTATCATAACACAAAATCACATATGACATAAAAATGATATTAATAAAACATTATTCCATTTCTTATGGCATTTACCTTGATTAGCATGAATTCATTATTTTCTGCCATCATTAACAAATATTTGTTGTGTTGTGTGAATCATCTTCCTTCTCTCCATCCATATGAACGCATTAAGAAAAGTGGTACTTATCCCTTCCAAAATAAACATGGATAGAATATTTTATAGTTTCACCATATAACGATTTTCTGGGTCTTGTCGGGCTTATCATTGTTACAAATGTGTCATGTTCTGGGAAAACACATACCCGTCTGCATAAATTAGCAGGAACTGGCAAAATGCACTCTAAAAGAAAATTCCTACATTATTTTGGTTCAGCTTTCCTCCTCAGAGAATAACTGAGCCAAATATTATCTGATTTCTATGATCCAACAACGTATGTGAGTTGCAACCCACCGTTCAATTCAATTGGCATCATCATAATACTCAAATCTTAATTGCATATTGAAATATCGAGATTCCTCAGTGTCCTATTGTGACTCTAATTTCCAAGGGACCGGTCGAACGACCTTCCTCCCCCTCAGCAGGCAATAAAATTCGTTCCAGCCGGCTAACCAAGATGGCCGCTGCAGAAGTGGTCTACAATTACCCCTCTCTCTACTGTCAAGATCAAGGTCAGGTTTGTTTACAAAATGCAGTACTGGAGTAACGCTAAGTGTGGCTCCTAAATAATTGAGTCATTTAAATATTTAACACCTATCCTTATAGTGTCTTGGGCTCAACTGGCTCCTTAATTAACATTCATGGCTGGGGTGGAATTCTAGTGATAGCCTTGCCGTTCTATGGTGACTACTAGTGGCTTTTAGACGCGCCTCATAGTGAAAATCCACGACTTTCACCAGCAGCTGTCAATAAAATATAAGGAAATCTGCGTTCCTAAACGACGAATATGATCCTTACCTCACAGGGTAGGTCATTAATACACACATGCTCACAGCGTCTCGACGGACGTCAATAGTGGCATAATTCAAGCAAGCGTTGGATACAGACAGGCTCTGTCCAATTCGCTGCGAAATAATACAGTATACTCAAGGGCGATACTACTCGTAGATTTAGCCAACTTCTCACCTAACGCGCAAGCTATACTAGTTTGTCCCCGCAATATTTATTACGTAAATCACTGGATTCTAAGTTAATTCTGCACGCTTACATGCGGCTCAAACAATACTTCACATATATGACTCCATTATTAAGGCACCCGCGTTCTCTCTATCATACCACTTAAGCCAAAGCTTTACATAGCTCCTAACAAATGTAATAAAATTTACTGGCTTTCTTTACTTTAATGGTCCTCAAACATAATCCTAAGGATTGACCATATCAAATATTCATTCATATTTCACTGACACTGAAAAAGCTCCCGTATTTCTCTATATTTCACGTTATACTCTTACTGTTTATCAAATACAGTATCTTTACATTAGACATGACACTATTTGAACATTATTTAGGCCAAAATGCCTATTATTTTACTGTTGTCGACCCCATAATATTATTATTATTATCATTTAACGTTACCGTTACATCCATCACTATTTTTGCCTGAATGGCCTCAAACAAATCACCTTCCAAGCCATACTTTATTCAAGACGAGTGGTGAAAACTCGTTCAGTAAGTGACTATTACATCTTATTCTCAAAGTGATAAATCGTTACATGGTGAACTATTTAGTTATAACGACATTATAAAAATGGGTACTCACTTTTTCCTCTTTGCTGGATAGTACCAGCGCTTCAGCTTTAGCGCTACCATGACGCTTGACTTATGCCATCATGTTATCCTTTACACAACACTTAGATTCACACACTTTCCATATGATACACATATTTTTATCAGTGGCCTTTATCACTGCTATACACTGCATATTAATTACTATACACACGAACACTTTAAATCACTATTTCACAATTTATATACATTTATCCACTACTTCACATGTTGATCCTTAAATTGGACTTCTCCTACGCCTGATCTCAGAGATGCGATGCTATTATGACAACCGCTGGTCTCCGTGAAAATCTAACAGCGTTTTACGGACGTTCGATCCTCGTTCCCTGCAATCTTGTTCAGCTCACTATCCAGATTAGGTGGCAATGATTTCCAAGCTCCCATCATTGTAGTGTTTCTGTTGGTGATGTCATATATAATTCTGACAATACCTCCCGGTATAAGAACTGTTCAAAAACATTATAAGTTCCTTTTCGCTGTGGCGAATTTATATTTGCGTCAGATAATAGGTAAATATCTGTAATAATTTACTTTCGACGCACTTCATGATTACTTATGAAGCTTTATAACTTGCTTCTATTGTTCTCCAACGACGACGCGTTGATACTTTAACATTTGGCGCGCTACTAGCAGCGTCTTAGTTACGTGTATACTGTAGAATAACTCTAGGCGAACTGGTGAAGACTGGAGAACAACTGTAGAACGACTGGTGAAGACTGTAGAACGAACTGGCTTGGCTTGCCTTGCTCGTCTTATATAAAGGTTTCTCGTACAAAATAGTCCACTGGACACATGAGAGCGACTCCTTTCTTGAAATAATACCTCTTCAGCCGAAATGACGTCTACATCTTGTTTATTTATGTGTGGAGGTTTCAAAAACATTCGCGTGCCGGCGATCGCTTCGGCCAATTAATTACAATTAATTGCCTTAGTTCAGCGCGTGGGTACGCCATCGTGGTAATTCCCCGTTGACTGGTCACAAAGTCACTGCTCTTGAGCGTAGGCTAGGTTGTAATTCGTTCATTTGGAGATATAAGCCTTAATTTAGGTGAAAAACCCCTCCTAAATTACCTCTCCGTGAATATATTCACCTGGGTGTATATTTCAATGCATTTCAATACTCCACTTGGCTGTAATTAATTAATTTCCATGAGCCATCATCCCTACCCTCAGTTTCACCGTTGTCAAGCGGTGGATACCCGGGTCATTAATTTTGAGCTGTCTTCCTGCTCCAGACGTAAATAGTTCGGTCGGCGCCTAGGCTCTCCGCCCACTTGCTAAGGGTCATTTGTAAAACTTCAAACTGGCCTCCTCCCATTTTCGTATGCTCTGAAAATGTATATTTTCTTGCATTTGGCTACAGTTCTTCCCTTAAATTGCTATGATATTCACCTATAGATCGTGAAATCACGCTACATTCTTATATGTCAGTATACCTCTCATTGCTCTTTGAGTTCCCGGTATCGCTCCCCCGCAGAGATCAATGGTTCGACTCTAGGCATAACCATGTGCCTGGTCTTCTCTGATGACACCTGAGTTCGATGCCAGACTGCCGTGACCGATTGGGCACATCTTTCCCCTGCTAAGCTCGGAAAATTCATTTCATAAGTGAATTTTTCGGGCCTTTCAGATGGCATCGACTCCATGCAATATTTACTTTAAGCGGTCAGTGCTCTCGGCAATGGGCTCTCTCGTTCCCCATTCCACTCTGTCTGCTTTCTCGTAGACTCTCGTTCTGCCTACGCAATTGTTCATTCATCCCCTCTAGCTCCGCAGCGGCTTCCCTCAACTGGTCATAAAGTTCCTGCAGTTGACAGCTGCATTCTCCCTTCGTATCCGTTAGGTCTGCGAGCTGGTCGCTTCGCTCCGTCCCTTCCTGAGACTGCAAGCTTTTCTCAAGATTCTTTCCGTGCATACGTAATGCTTCCCCGTCCACTTGGGTGTACAATGCTTGCTCCTCTCTTGTATCATAGTCTTCTGGTGGACTATATAACTTCAAATTAACTGCATTTACAACAACTTCTCTACCTGTTGCTTCGTCTTTGATCCGATATGCATTATTTTGCAGATCCCTTATAATCAGGTAGGGTCCGTGATAAGCATGCTGAAATTTCTTATATTTCCTGCTCTCTGGATCTGAACTGGCGGGTTTCTTCAATAAGACGTATTCCCCTACAAGTAACGGTCTATGATAGCGTTTCCTCCTGTTTCTCCGCTGCCGTCTATCTGCTTGTTTCTTGAGATACTCGAACGTTCTCTGGATCCTCAACTCACGTCCAGGTTGTGCATCGATGGGTGTCCGAATGACATTACTCCATGGCCTCTCTGGTCTTCTATCGAGATGTAGGCTCACTGGCACCTCTCCTGTCGCTTCGTGTACGGTATTGTTGATACAATATTCAATAATCTCAAGTACGTCAATCCATTTCCAGTTCTCAGTAGAGCAATATACCTTCATGTACTTTTGCAGTTCCCTCATAACTCTCTCAGCGGAATTCGACTCCGGGTGTCGAACTGTGGACAAAATCTGTCTTATGCCCAGATTCTCCAACTCCCTGTGAAATTCTATGCTGGTAAAACAGCTCCCATGATCCGATAAGATGTTCTCTGGCTGTCCTAACATAGGAATGATTCTTTCCTTTAGCCTCTTAAGTACCTGTTTTGTACTGGTTTTCTGAATTGGACACAGGACTACCATTTTGGAAAACACGTCTAGTGCAACTAGGATGTGTCTATTTCCTCTTCTAGCTCTAGGAAGCGGCCCAAAGTTGTCCAGTGCCAGAAGCTGACATGGCTTCTCTGGTAAGAGTGGTATAGGTTTCTGCCTCATTAAATACGAGTTAGGCTTGACTCGTTGGCACATATCACATGTCCTGATAGTATTCCTGACTGTCTCTCTAAGGTTTGGCCAAATAAATGCTTCTTTAAGCAGGGCAACAGTCTTATCTACACCGGAGTGACCAAAAGCTCGGTGTGCTAACCATACTAGCCTTCTCTGCAATGCTGGTGGTACGACTATCCTGGGTTTGGTGTGATCTGAGTCGCTCCATTTATGTAACATCTGGTTAAACCATAGATATTCCGTTGATAATGCTTCAGCTTCCACATACATCGGAGTTCCTCTATCCAGCTTTCCCTCGAAGTAATTAATCATCAACCGTATCCAGGGATCTTCACGTTGAAAAACGGTGATGTTCCTCAGATCATCTAGGGTCTTCTGATCTCTATCTTCTATCTCGATAGCTAGAACTTCTTCTTCATCAGCTGTAGGGTATCTGCTCAGCAAGTCAGGTATGATATTGTCCTTCCCCGGGCAATACTCTATTTCCACTTGAAATTGCTGTATGTACAGGGACCACCTTGTCAGTCTTTGACTCGACAAGTCAGTTTTCAGCAGGAACGTTAGGGCTTTATGGTCTGTTCTCAATATAATTCTAAAACCATAAATCAGCTTGTGCCAATACTGTAAAGCATACAGTATCGCGAGTAATTCGATCTCCGTGACCGTATCATTCTTTTCATTAGGCTTCAACCTTCTGCTGATAAATGCAATGTAAGTTTTCTCCTCTGGCCTGTCCACATTCTCCTGATATAACGTAGCTCCGATCCCTATAAATGATGCGTCAGTCTGGATAATAAATTTCTGAGTGTAGTCAGGATATCCCAATTTCACATAATCTAACAGCATCTGTTGAGATTTCACGAAGGCTTCCTCACATTGTTCCGTCCAGCGCCATCTTCCTCCCTTCTTAAGTAAGTCTTGGAGTGGTGCTACGGTCTCGGTATACTTTGGACAATGGTTTGAAAAGAATCCAATAACGCCTAGATATTACCTGACGTTCTTTACCTTCGTTGGTCTCGGGAAATGTTTAATGACTTCCAATTTTCCCGGATTAGGTCTGACTCCTTGTGCATCTATTACGTGGCCTAGAAATTTAACTTCTCTCTGAGCAAAGTTAGACTTCTTTATATTGACCTTAAAGTTAGCCTGACTTAGGTCATATAACAACTTGCGTAGATCTCTGACATGCTCTTCGACAGTTTCAGATGTCAGTAGTATATCATCTACGTAACATATGGTTGTAGCTTTTACCTCTTCGGATAGGTTCCGATCTAGCGCTCGTATCAATGCTGAACCTGCTGTTTTTAATCCAAATGGAAGACGCACGAATGAATATGTGTGCTGGTCAAATAAAAATCCAGTTAACAAACTTGTTTTCTCTTCCAGAGCAAGATGGTGAAAACTTGCCGTCAGGTCAAGATTTGAGAACACAGTCTTTCCTTTGAACCTCCTGAGTACCTCCTTAATGGGCGGCACTTTATCAAATTCCGGTATAACCTTCGAATTCAAATTTCGTAGGTCCAGGCATATCCTCACACTTCCGTCCTGTTTAGGTACAACTACCAGTGGGCTGACATAGGGTGTGGCTGTCTTTACAATGACGCCTGCTTCTAGCATTTCCTGTATTGCTTCTTTGACCTTTAAATAATGTTTTTCAGGTACAGGATACGGCTTCTGTTTAAATGGTGTCCAATCGCTGACTTGGAACGCATACTGGAAGTTCTTGATCCGGCCAGGTCTCGAATCGAAGACTCCTTTATACTCAAATAGCAGTTCCCTTAGCATTTGCTTATATTCTGGACCAAATTTAGCTTCCTCAATCTTCTCTTCCAGGCATTCTTCAAATTTTGGTTCGAGATCCTTTTCAATGTCTGCGGCCAGTGTTGCCAACTCTTCCTCGATGTCTTCTGTTGTCGACACTGCATCCCCAGTCATATCTCCGTATGTATGCCATACGTATTCTTCTGGTCTCGTTTCATTATGCTTTAATGAGAGTTCTAACTCTTCCTTTCCCTCACTTGCGCGAAACATAACAATGTCTTGCGAGAGATCTATAATAACTTTATACTCTCTTATAAAATCCATCCCAACAATGATATTAAAAGGCAGCTTATTTACAAGTAGGAAGCTCTGTGAGAATGTAGAGTTCCCTATATGCAAATCTAAAAATACTTGGTATTTGCATATCATAACTTTATCTGGTATGACACCTTTTATTTTCACGCTTGAAATAGGTATTTTCAATACGTGAATTTTACTCTGGATTTCACTGTATAATGCCTGGGTTATCAAACACACTGTTGACCCTGTATCAATGAGACTTCTTATCTTCATACCCGCAATGTTTACAATAATAATGGGTAGTTCCCTTCTTACATTGACCGTCCTTTCATCGAGGTCTTCGATAAGCTCCTCAGGTTTGGCAATCCAGTTAACAACACTCACTGTATTCCATCCTGAACTTATCTCTCTTTGGTCATTTAAATTTGGTGTTTTTTTTTTCAATTGCTCCATTCTTTGTGGAGTTCTTCTGTCTGTCTTAATGCTGCTGAAGTTCGAGACTTTTGGCACCGTCATCATTTTGATATATGTCGGGTGACCTTCTATTCCTAATCGCTTCATCCCAATGAACTCGCGATTGTCTCGGATCATCTCCGCGCTCTTCCATGTATCTTAAAGATGCGTGATAACGTTCTTCCGCCTCTTCATCGAACCCGCGACTCTGCTCTTGGGATCTCCATCCTTGGTTGTTCCCATTTCGGCCGTAACTCCTTCTGTTATCAAGCTGCTGGTCTCTGGTACCACGCTGATTCCAGTTTTTCCTTCCTCGATTACCACGGTTCGATCCTCCTCGATATGCTGGCCTCCAATTTTGGTTTTCGCGTCCTTCGCGTTGCCAGTCAGCTTTTTCTGTTTCGGTGCTTGTAGATTTGCTTTTAGTCTGCACCTTGGTTGGCTCAATCGGTGTAGTCATCATGTTGACTTGTTCCACATTTCGACTTTGTCTTGTGTGCTGCACTGTGGTTAGATCGAGTTGTCTCAGCACCTCCTCCATATCGATTGCAGTTTTGATGTTTGCCGAGATTAGCAGACGTTGTACTTCATACGGTAGCTGCTTGGCTATTGCTATGCACAAATCTGACTCTCTAAGCCCTTCATCAAGCTCTCGAAAACGGCACAATTGATTCACAAAGAATTTCCCGTACTTAGTCGGATTACTAGTACTGTAACGCCTGGAATACAAGTCCAATCTGAGGTTCTGTTGTACGCTCGCGTTCCAGTATCTGCTTAAAAATGCTTGGCGAAATTCTTCAACGGTGTCGAACGTGTACCGAAAACTCCTAAACCATAGGGCACACTCCCCCTCGGTTAGTTTTTCAATCGCTCTCAACCTGCGCTCTGGCGGTACTTTCGCGTCATTCAAGTACTCGGAAACTTCTTTAAGCCAGTACTTGGGTGTCATGTTAGAATTACTCCCAGAGTATTTCTTTGGTTTCTCATCACTAGCCCTTATAACTGTGACTATTTGACTTTGAACAGCTTTTTCATGCGGTGTTGACATGGCAATTGGCATACCAGGTGTGGTATACGGACTGTCACTTGGCATGGCTGCATTCTTTGGAGTGGGCTGTATTTCTATCTCTGCCCATTTATTTCTCCTATTCTCGTCTATACTTCCTTCGCTAGACCTAGGATTCCGCAACATAGATTCCTCCTGCGCGATCATTCTAGTCTCGATTTGGCTGTGCCTATTTTCTGCCCTTTCCAAACGAGCTAATACCTCTCGTTCTATTTTCTCTATGCGATCTCGGTTTCTTTCTGCCATAGAAAATACCTTTTCCTTATCATCCTTAAGGTTTTCCTTCAGGTGGATAATTTCCCCTGCTAGACTTTCTCTTACTTCGGCAAGAGTCTTATCGCTGGCTTCAGTCTTTAAGCCTTCTCGAAGTTCTAATTCTTCTCGTAAGCCTGTGACTTCCTTTTGAATGTGACCTTGTATATGAGAGATTTCAGTCCTTATTTTCGTGATTTCTCCCTGGTCCTCGTCCTGTCTTTTATGGATAACTGCTAAGTCGTTCTGAGTTTGTTCCAACTCTTTCTGTACTTTCCCGACTTGCCTCTTCATATTTGACATTATCTCCTTATTCTCTTGATCAGAAGTTTTTATTTCTTGAATTTCCTTGCATTGGTCAAGGATATTCTGATCTTGTTTTCTTAAGGCTTCGTCTACCGCCTTGGCGTAACCTGCCATTCGCGTATTCCATTTTATATCGCTATCCTCGAACCTTTGATCCACGGTCTGAGTGAACGTATTAAACTGCTCTAATTGACGTTTAGTATTAGCTTCATTCTGACTCTGAATGTCTTTAAGCTCCATGGACATACTGCTTAAATTATCGTTAATTTCACGCTGTGACTCTCTGCACGCTTGCAGATTATTCTCTAATTTTAATTCAATAGACTCAAAGCGTTTATCGTTATCATCTTGCATTTCTGAGACCACGCTAACAATATTCTTAGTTACCTCACGCTGGACAGACTCTTTAACGTCATCCATTTTCTTATTGACCTCTATTAGGTTTGATTCTAACTGCGTGTTTATTGTAACTTGATTAGCCTCTAATCTAGTATTTACTTCGGCTTGATTAGCCTCTAATCTAGTATTTACTTCGGCTTGATTAGCCTCTAATCTATTGTTTATTTCGGCTTGATTAGCCTCCAATCTAGTATTTATTTCGGTTTGATTGGCATCCAATCTACCCGCTATTTCATCTTTGAATTCTCTAATTTCTTCCTTTCTCTTAGCATTAGAATTATCAAAATGCTCCTTTAACTCAGCAATACACCTGAGTACGTCTTCAGTTCCAGCCATCCTGTACTTCTTAATTTGAGATTCAGGTAGGCCGCAGCTGAATATGCTGGCGCGTTCTATTTGAAAGAAAAGGATTTCGATCCCACGACAACAACAACAACATATTATAAAATGTCAAAACTAACTATGGAATGGGTATAGACCCTCGTACCCGTCTGACAACAGTGTCTGACGTCTGAATATCATCTAGAAAGACTCACAATCGCTCAAACAAAGTTTGAGGGAAAATATTATTTTTATGGTTTTCCCCATGAAAACCATGCTATTATTATGGGGTTTTCTGAATCCCATAAGCCATCCACGTACTGGGCGCCATGATAATTATGAGATAATTATCATTCTGGTCCTATTGTAAGACATCGGCCATATTCTGAATTATTAATAAAACTGTCCAAGGATTGGTTTATTGCCGAATGCCCCACGTATGGGCCGTCATGATAATGAAAAGGGTATCCATGCTTTGTGGTAGTTGCCCTGGCCAGTTTGCGCAATGCCAAGATCGCTCATATTGCACAGATGCAGGCGGTTCCATAACGAATTAATACCGTCCCACATTGCTTGGACCATGATAATTAAAGGGGTTTATGTGTAAGTTACATTTACATTTAAGCATGTTTTATGGAGGATTATCAACATTATTTTACGCGATGGCTTATTAACAAATGGGACGCGGCCTTTTCCTATTCTGTCCTAATTTCTATGCTGTATTTGCTTCTACCATTTACATCTTGGCCGACTTTAGCAGTACCTGTGACTCAATCCTAGTACAGAGACATCTCCTCCATGTACCCGATTGTCATCATGTGGACCATGTGTTCGTATCCCAACTAACTCACGGTCTTTCGAGGTATGGGACGTTCCTGCCCACTATACGACCACATGCTCAGGATTTGAGTCTACCAGGTAACTACTCTACAGGAAATACACAACATTTTCCTAAAGATAACAATTTACTGGTCTAAATCATGGCTATACAACAAATACAAATAAAGGACAAATTATATGTAATTCCCACAAATAAAAATAGGGTAATTCTGTGAGCTTTCTTCTTAAAATAGTGCGACACTGCACTCAAATCTAATTCTAGCATCCTGTCAATGATATATTCAGACTTCCATGGGTTTCCATAGTGTTCATCAACTGACACAATTTTAGTTAATGGGAGTATCATAACTCAAAATCACATATCACATAAAAATGATATTAATAAAACATTATTCCATTTCTTATGGCATTTACCTTGATTAGCATGAATTCATTATTTTCTGCCATCATTAACAAATATTTGTTGTGTTGTGTGAATGACGGACAATGGAAAACAAATTTACTGAAGAAGCTTCTTATATAAGTTACATTCTTTGTACGATTACTTTTTAGCACTATTGCAACTTTAAGGGCGTCAAAAGATAGCACTCTCAGCATTGCAACATATTGCTGGTCATGACTGAAAACGTGATGAGGTCATCATTATCTTGCACAGTTTCCAGCCACTGGCCGGGTCTGTTTGGAACACAAGCCTCTCCAACGTCTTCTGTCTTCCCACCATCTCTCAGCCTCCACCCTTGTCCAGTCTTCTCCTCTCTTCTTCACGCTTTCTTCCACCCCCTTCAGCCACCTGTCTCTCGGTCTCCCTCTTGGTCTCTTTCCTTCCCACTTCGTCTCGTGTATCCTCCTGGGTATCCTCTTCTCCTCCATTCGTTTTACATGTCCATACCATCTAAGTCTAATTTCTCTATACCATCCTGTAATGGTTCCTCCTTCATTAATTCTCTGGTCCTCTCATTTCTTATTCTGTCCCTCTTTGTAGCTCCAATACTGCTTCTCAAGAACCTTATCTCACTGGCCTGTATTTTGCTCTTCTCCCTTCCTTTCATAACCCAGGTCTGCGAGGCATACGTCAGGATAGGGACATAGTTCGATATATGATCTACTTGCTGTTCTGAGGAACATCCCTGCTCCATAACATGCTTCTCACACTCCTCCGGAATGCTTCTGCCTGTCTCCCCCGCTCATTTATTTCTCTACCGTTTCTTCCATTCTCTTGTATCAGGCTTCCCAGATACTTGAAACTCTCCACTTTATTCAGCTGTTCCCCACCAATTGTTATTCCCGTTGTGGTCCTTTCCTTCTTCCTTGTTGTGATCACCATCTCACTCTTATTTATTCTAAATTTCATCCCATATCCTTGTATTATTCCTTCCCACACGTCCAACTGTTCCTGTACCTCCTCCTCCTTGTTTCCACAATCATCAAATCATCCGCAAACACCATTGCTTTCATCTTTCCTTCCCCAATTACTTGTGCCGCTCGGGTCATTATGTCATCCATCACCACAATGAAAAGTAACGGTGACAGTGCACTTCCTTGTTTCAGGCCGTTTCTCTGTTCCACCCAGTCCGATCACTCTCCTCCCACTTTCACACAGCTCACGCTTCCCTTGTACATCTCTTTTATCCTCCTTATAGTCCATTTTTCTACTCCTCTATCCTCCAGGGACTTCCATACTTTGTTTCTGCATACACTGTCATATGCTTTCTCAATGTCCAGAAAGGCCATCAGTAGATCTGTTCCATACTCATAGTGCTGTTCTTGTAACTGACTTACAGCAAAAATCAAATCCACTGTGGACCTTCCTGCTCTGAAGCCATGTTGTTCTTCCCTCATCCCTCCTTCTATCCATGTCCTAATTCTCCTTTCTAAAACTTTCTCAAACATCTTTGCACAATGACTCATCAGTGTTATTCCCCGATAGTTTTTGCATTCTGTTCTACTACCTTTCTTGAAGATCGGGACAATTATTCCCTTTTTCCAGTCCTCTGGGGTCTTCCTTTCCTTCCATTCTGCCTTCATCACTCGGTACAACCATTGTATCCCCACCTCTCCTGCCGCTCTCACCATCTCCACACTCAACTCATCCACACCCGGTGCCTTCCCTCCTTACATCTTCCTCACTGCATCTTCCACTTCTTTCCATGTTAAGTCCTTTTCTGTTTGCAGTTCATCTACTGTACCTCTTCCCCGATTTCTTCTTCCTCGCCGTGGTTTCCATTTGGGTTCAGGAGTTCTTCAAAATATTCTTTCCACATTTTCTTCAGTTCTTCCCTATTTTCTATCCCTTGTCCCCTTTTGTTCACCATTCTGACATAATCCGTAGGATCCTTCCGCCTCTTATTCTTTACCATCCCATACAGGACCTTTTTTGTACCTTCACTATCCTGCTGGTCATGACTTAAAACGTGATGAGGTAAATAGCCCAATACGTTCAAGAGTTTCTCCTTGAGCTTGATTGATTGTGATAAAGTAAGCCGAGCGAATAGGACATTGTTGCCTATTAAAAGAAAATGTACTGTACCTGCAAGTGTTTTATCGGAAGGTGTTAAATCAAGTCGTAGGATTTGAGCTCTCTGCCTAATATTACTGCACCTATTATATCCGAATCCAAGCAATTTCTTACATATTTCTTACAATTAATATATTACCATATATGAGTCCTTGGGAAACGTTCAGATTTCTAAGGAGCATAACTATGGCTCAAACGTTCGGAGTATGTGGAGGCGAATCACTTAATTCCAAGGAATTGAAAAATTCAATAATAGGGAAATGAAGTAGCTGGCTTTCATCTTCAGTATCCAACCTGTTAACGCTGATGTATGTGTTTGAACTACTGGATATAAGTTCAATGACTTTTAAATTAATATCATTACATTGTTGCAGCTTGGCAAATATTTTATATTCCAGCAGATCAATTTTACCCTCACAACAGTAAAGACCAAAGTAACCACGCATAGATTTTACGCAAGAGAAGTACAATGTAGAACAATGTTTACATTTGATCGTCAAAGACCTTACAGTACACTGTACTGCATAATATCTGGAATTGTTTCTGAAATGGCCTATTTATATTGGATTTTAAATGTGGCTTCGTATTATTCGATAACACTATAGTGTCCTGCAATAACGTAGCCGCTAAATATTACATGGCAAATAATACTTCCATTACCGAGATCAACTGCGTAGTTAGACTCAGTACTCTAAACAAATAATCATTAAACAATTGTCTTATACAATGAAGTTCAACATGACCGTCCAGAGACTTTCATACTCAAGTTGGTTGGTGAGGAGAATGCGATGAGACTGATCGCTTAAAATAAATTCCTTATAATTGTTCCTGCCAGCGAAATTTTTTGCGATAGCTTGAAAACGCAGCTCAGAATGACGTTCTTCATTTTGTTATAAACAGTACGAAACTGCTCTAAATAAGCAATTTCCATCACCTGTTATAGGTTATGACAGTACATTTTGCAGGGGAACATAGAATCACTTCGCCAACTACTGGAACGACCATAGGCCTATACTCAATACTCACTTCGGCAGTCACCCTAATGGAGGCAGTTTTTGAATTATATGTCCCGTGCATGTCAAAAATCGTATTAACACATGGAGGCCCACCTATTCTTGTCTATCGCCCCGGAGACCCGGGTTACATTTCCTGCTCTGACAAGAAATTGAATTCTGGTCTGAGGGCAAAAACGGGGCACATTCAGTCTCTTGAGGTATAACTAAGAAGAGGAAGGTTTAATTCCCACCTCGACAATCTTGGATGTGGTTTTCCGTGGTTTCCCACTTCCACTTAAGGCAAATACCGGGATGGTTCCTAACTTAAGGCCTTGGCCGTCTCCTTGCCATTTACCACCTTAATTACAAATACACACAGTAATGCAGCCATCACAATAACACAGGTTGTGAGAGAAAATTTCACACATACACACCCAAGTACACGGGGCTGAGTGACCACGATGTCGGAGCCCTTCAAACGAATTATGTTTGCCAAGTGTCTCTTATGGCGAAAGCAACTGTGGACACGCGCGAGTGCCTGGAAAACTACTTTTTTCTTTAATAATTTAAGAGTATATCGACGATGCATAATTATAACTTTTAGTCTAGGACGCTAATAACTTGACCACCGAAGCATTGGGAAGAAATTGCAATATTAAGGTACATAAACAACATAGCCAACACATTCAACTGTCGGTTAAGGTTCCTCAAAATTTCCCTTCTTAAATATTCCCCTCCTTTATAATTCTCCATCACGTGAAAACGTGCCATGTCTTGGGTTTTAAATATATCGATGCAATGGTGCTGCCATCTGCTGTCAGTTACTGGAACTATATGGGCGATGTACTGCCATCTGTTGTCAGTTATAGGAACTGATTGCAGATATTTAAACGGCGTACTGAGGACAACAGTTTGCTCTTTTGATCACATGCTGTAATGCAATGGTAAAACGGAAATAAAACGTATTGAGAGGGAATGTAGAAATATGTATCTTTTACAGACATAAAACCTTACTAATACTCCTTGATTAAACAATATTTCAATGGTAAAAAAAATACATATATCGCCGAGGGCTGGGATCGAACCGGCGAAACTTGGAACCACAGTCTGTCGCCTTAACCACATAGCTACTCGCGCAAACTTGTTCAGCAGCAGACGCAGCCATTCATTATCTTCAAAAGCTGCTGTCTGAAGGAAATAATCCATTTCATTATCCAAATAAATCAATGTTGCACATTCGTATACGTTCATACTGTTATTATATTTTATTGCCAGAACTTGGTTAATGTATGTATTCAATTACATGGAAGCTTATTAAATAACTCTCATTTTAGTGGAATTCTCACCGCCATTTTGTCATGACCTCAGGCGGATTGTGCGCATGCGTGAGGGGAAAGAATTCTGCTATTTTCTATATTAATTCAAAAATATACCGAGAGGGAATGTAGAAATATGTATCTTTGAAAATGAAAATCCACAGCCTGCTTCCAGTCTCCGACCGGGTCAGGAATGGAATGAATGAAGCCCCCATCTAGCGGCGAGGATATGAACTGTGCCGGCTGCCGAGGCCTGACGCACTCCTCTGGGGCAATGAGTAAATGAATGACAGATGAAATGAAATGATAGTGGAGAGTGTTGCTGGAATGAAATTTTGACAGGGAAAACCGGAGTACCCGGAGAAAAACCTGTCTGCCTCCGTTTTGTCCAGCACAGATCTCACATGGAGTGACCGGGATTTGAACCACGGACCCAGCGGTGAGAGGCCGGCGTGCTGCCGCCTAAGCCACGGAGGCTTCTCAGAAATATGTATCTTTAACAGACATAAAACCTTACTAATACTCCTTGATTAAACAATATTTCAGTGGTAAAAAAAAAAAAAATATCGGCGAGGGCTGGGATCGAACCGATGAACATTGGAACCACAGTCTGTCGCCTTAACCACATAGCTACTCGCGCACTCTTGGTCAGCAGCAGACGCAGCCGTTCTTTATCATTAAAAGCCGCTATCTGAAGGAAATAATCCATTTCATTATCCAAATAAATCAATGATGCACATTCGTATACGTTCATACTGTTATTATATTTTATTGTCAGAACTTGGTTAATGTATGTTTTCAATTACACGCAAGCTTATTAAATAACTTACATTTTAATGGACTTCTCACCGCCATTTTGTCATGACCCCAGGTGGATTGTGCGCTTGCGTGAGGGGCAAGAATTCTGCTATTTTCTATATTAATTCAAAAATATACCGTAATATATTTGTTTATTTTATAGACACTCTGCTTCATTCATGGGGGCTTCATTCATTCCATTCCTGACCCGGTCGGAGACTGGAAGCAGGCTGTGGATTTTCATTCATAGACACTCTGCAAATCTAGAGGCCAAGAGCTTTCGTTAGAGTGCTCTACGAAGTAAATCGGTTCTGTCGTTCTCTCAATCTCGTGGTAACAAAAATCACCTTACTGTTTTAAATATATAGATAGATGGCAACAGAGAATTCGTTACTTTACGTGAATGATAAAAGTGAAATATATTTCTACAATGTAATACCAATCGTAGGAAGGAAGAAAACAAAAAAAAACATATCCGAGGTGGGAATCGAACCCTCTCGACCATGCAAAGGATGGCAACAGAGAATTCGTTACTTTACGGGAATGAAAAAAGTGAAATATGTCTCTACAATGTAATACCAATCGTAGGAAGGAAGAAAATGAAAATAAAAGAACGTATCCGAGGTGGGAATCGAACCCTCTCGACCATGCAAAGGATGGCAACAGAGAATTCGTTACTTTACGGGAATGATAAAAGTGAAATATGTTTCTACAATGTAATACCAATCGTAGGAAGGAAGAAAACGAAAATTAAAAAAACATAACCGAGGTGGGAATCGAACCCTCTCGACCATGCAAAGGATGGCAACAGAGAATTCGTTACTTGACGGGAATGATAAAAGTGAAATATGTTTCTACAATGCAATACTAATCGTAGGAAGGCAGAAAACGAAAATAAAAAAACATATCCGGAGGTGGGAATCGAACCCTCTCGATCATGCATAATACATATTTCTTGCGAGCAACCTTATCCCCTTGGCCATCCAAACAACTATGGGACACTTCAGTATTAAGCTATCTAACCAGTATACACACTCAACCTGCAGTTTAAGTCCTTCAATTCGTGGTTTATTTAACATAATTCTATTTCAATGCATATTGTAAAAACATAAATAACATTATTGGAGACCCTTTTTAATTCTCATAAACAAAGATCTCAGTTAGACGCGACCGGAATCGCCATTTTCCTTGTTGAGAAAGGCCATTGTGCGCATGCGCGGGAGTGTCAAATATTACATATTTCTTTAATCATTTAAAAATATACCGTAACATATATTTTCCTTTTAAAGAAACTCTGCAAATCTGCATGCCAAGAGCTTTCGTTAGAATGTCTTACGAAGCCAATCGGTTAAGTCGTTTTCACAATCTCGTGTGTACAAAAAACAGCTTAGTGTTTTAAATATATAGATTATTCCATTTCTTATGGCATTTACCTTGATTAGCATGAATTCATTATTTTCTTCCATCATTAACAAATATTTGTTGTGTTGTGTGAATCATCTTCCTTCTTTCCATCCTTATGAACGCTTTAAGAAAAGTGGTACTTATCCCTTCCAAAATAAACATGGATAGAATATTTTATAGTTTCACCATATAACGATTTTCTGGGTCTTGTCGGGCTTATCATTGTTACAAATGTGTCATGTTCTGGGAAAACACATACCCGTCTGCATAAATTAGCAGGAACTGGCAAAATGCACTCTAAAAGAAAATGCCTACATTATTTTGGTTCAGCTTTCCTCCTCAGAGAATAACTGAGCCAAATATTATCTGATTTCTATGATCCAACAACGTATGTGAGTTGCAACCCACCGTTCAATTCAATTGGCATCATCATAATACTCAAATCGTAATTGCATATTGAAATATCGAGATTCCTGTGTCCTATTGTGACTCTAATTTCCAAGGGACCGGTCGAACGACCTTCCTCCCCCTCAGCAGGCAATAAAATTCGTTCCAGCCGGCTAACCAAGATGGCCGCTGCAGAAGTGGTCTACAATTACCCCTCTCTCTACTGTCAAGATCAAGGTCAGGTTTGTTTACAAAATGCAGTACTGGAGTAACGCTAAGTGTGGCTCCTAAATAATTGAGTCATTTAAATATTTAACACATATCCTTATAGTGTCTTGGGCTCAACTGGCTCCTTAATTAACATTCATGGCTGGGGTGGAATTCTAGTGATAGCCTTGCCGTTCTATGGTGACTACTAGTGGCTTTTAGACGCGCCTCATAGTGAAAATCCACGACTTTCACCAGCAGCTGTCAATAAAATATAAGGAAATCTGCGTTCCTAAACGACGAATATGATCCTTACCTCACAGGGTAGGTCATTAATACACACATGCTCACAGCGTCTCGACGGACGTCAATAGTGGCATAATTCAAGCAAGCGTTGGATACAGACAGGCTCTGTCCAATTCGCTGCGAAATAATACAGTATACTCAAGGGCGATACTACTCGTAGATTTAGCCAACTTCTCACCTAACGCGCAAGCTATACTAGTTTGTCCCCGCAATATTTATTACGTAAATCACTGGATTCTAAGTTAATTCTGCACGCTTACATGCGGCTCAAACAATACTTCACATATATGACTCCATTATTAAGGCACCCGCGTTCTCTCTATCATACCACTTAAGCCAAAGCTTTACATAGCTCCTAACAAATGTAATAAAATTTACTGGCTTTCTTTACTTTAATGGTCCTCAAACATAATCCTAAGGATTGACCATATCAAATATTCATTCATATTTCACTGACACTGAAAAAGCTCCCGTATTTCTCTATATTTCACGTTATACTCTTACTGTTTATCAAATACAGTATCTTTACATTAGACATGACACTATTTGAACATTATTTAGGCCAAAATGCCTATTATTTTACTGTTGTCGACCCCATAATATTATTATTATTATCATTTAACGTTACCGTTACATCCATCACTATTTTTGCCTGAATGGCCTCAAACAAATCACCTTCCAAGCCATACTTTATTCAAGACGAGTGGTGAAAACTCGTTCAGTAAGTGACTATTACATCTAATTCTCAAAGTGATAAATCGTTACATGGTGAACTATTTAGTTATAACGACATTATAAAAATGGGTACTCACTTTTTCCTCTTTGCTGGATAGTACCAGCGCTTCAGCTTTAGCGCTACCATGACGCTTGACTTAAGCCATCATGTTATCCTTTACACAACACTTAGATTCACACACTTTCCATATGATACACATATTTTTATCAGTGGCCTTTATCACTGCTATACACTGCATATTAATTACTATACACATGAACACTTTAAATCACTATTTCACAATTTATATACATTTATCCACTACTTCACATGTTGATCCTTAAATTGGACTTCTCCTACGCCTGATCTCAGAGATGCGATGCAATTATGACAACCGCTGGTCTCCGTGAAAATCTAACAGCGTTTTACGGACGTTCGATCCTCGTTCCCTGCAATCTTGTTCAGCTCACTATCCAGATTAGGTGGCAATGATTTCCAAGCTCCCATCATTGTAGTGTTTCTGTTGGTGATGTCATATATAATTCTGACAATACCTCCCGGTATAAGAACTGTTCAAAAACATTATAAGTTCCTTTTCGCTGTGGCGAATTTATATTTGCGTCAGATAATAGGTAAATATCTGTAATAATTTACTTTCGACGCACTTCATGATTACTTATGAAGCTTTATAACTTGCTTCTATTGTTCTCCAACGACGACGCGTTGATACTTTAACATTTGGCGCGCTACTAGCAGCGTCTTAGTTACGTGTATACTGTAGAATAACTCTAGGCGAACTGGTGAAGACTGGAGAACAACTGTAGAACGACTGGTGAAGACTGTAGAACGAACTGGCTTGGCTTGCCTTGCTCGTCTTATATAAAGGTTTCTCGTACAAAATAGTCCACTGGACACATGAGAGCGACTCCTTTCTTGAAATAATACCTCTTCAGCCGAAATGACGTCTACATCTTGTTTATTTATGTGTGGAGGTTTCAAAAACATTCGCGTGCCGGCGATCGCTTCGGCCAATTAATTACAATTAATTGCCTTAGTTCAGCGCGTGGGTACGCCATCGTGGTAATTCCCCGTTGACTGGTCACAAAGTCACTGCTCTTGAGCGTAGGCTAGGTTGTAATTCGTTCATTTGGAGATATAAGCCTTAATTTAGGTGAAAAACCCCTCCTAAATTACCTCTCCGTGAATATATTCACCTGGGTGTATATTTCAATGCATTTCAATACTCCACTTGGCTGTAATTAATTAATTTCCATGAGCCATCATCCCTACCCTCAGTTTCACCGTTGTCAAGCGGTGGATACCCGGGTCATTAATTTTGAGCTGTCTTCCTGCTCCAGACGTAAATAGTTCGGTCGGCGCCTAGGCTCTCCGCCCACTTGCTAAGGGTCATTTGTAAAACTTCAAACTGGCCTCCTCTCATTTACGTATGCTCTGAAAATGTATATTTTCTTGCATTTGGCTACAGTTCTTCCCTTAAATTGCTATGATATTCACCTATAGATCGTGAAATCACGC
The DNA here is from genome assembly GCA_946902985.2 of Meconema thalassinum. Lineage (NCBI taxonomy): Eukaryota > Metazoa > Arthropoda > Insecta > Orthoptera > Tettigoniidae > Meconema > Meconema thalassinum. The sequence goes on along the minus strand of OX336397.1, from coordinate 101,088,657 downwards.
TACATTCTTATATGTCAGTATACCTCTCATTGCTCTTTGGGTTCCCGGTATCGCTTCCCCGCAGAGATCGATGGTTCGACTCTAGGCATAACCATGTGCCTGGTCTTCTCTGATGAAACCTGAGTTCGATGCCAGACTGCCGTGACCGATTGGGCACAGTACCAGGGCACGATAATTTTGTGGCAAAAAAAAAAATCCCTCAGTATGCCTTCCTTCGGATAGGAAGTAAAGCCGGCGGGTCCATGTCATGGATTTATGGCATCTACAAGGAACTTCCTCTAACTATACTTGTGTGAAGCAAAATGTGTAGGTTAGAATTGATAACACGATATTAGTTCCAACGTTCGTCACCAGGCGATGGTTGCGATGGCATCAAGTAGTAGCCAAGTTCACAGCTAGGTGTTGTGGACGGTAGCATATGGTAGCGAAAGTAGGAAATACTTGAAATTTTCGTCGGCAGTCCTTACTTGAATTAAAAACCAATAACACACACTTCTACAGTCATAAAAATTAACACCTGTTATCAGACATATTCTACACACACCCAAAGTACACGGGGCTACATGACTGCGTTATCGCAGTCCCTAAACTAAGGCCCCGTTGTGTTGGGGTAGCGGAGGCCCCGGGTTCGATTCCCGGCCCCGTCAGGGATTTTAGAAACTGATGTGAGGGCTGGAACGGGGTGCACTCAGCCTCGTGAGGTCAATTGAGTAGCCGTCTGACAGTGAGGCAGCGCCCTGATCACGAAAACCAAGATTAACGGCCGAGGGGCGTGTCACTCCAATATCTGCAGGCCAAATGGCTGGGCAGTGGTCGATTGGTAGACCTAGGCCCTTCATGGGCTGTACTGCCAGAGGCTATTAATATTATAAAACTAAAGAACCAACCAATCTTGTGGCAAATATATTATCTCTCGCCGAGTGACCGAATATTGAACTGTAGCCGCAGCAAAAAACAGACGACTCCAGAGCTGTCTGGGTTCATGCGCCGGCAGAAACAGTTAAAACAACCCTGACAGCTCCTTTTACGCTCTTACTACTCACGAAATCAGGGGAGCAGTACAGTTCCTGCACCGACAGAATTTTTAGATGTGTAACATCTTTCCTCTCGGTTGCTGGATATTTTTTGTGGGAGTGATTTTGGAAAAGGGACGGAAATGTGTAACAGGAAACCGGGGAAGCGCGTGCTATTTGATTTGACCAATGAGCGCGCGCGGTGGCGGAGAGATGGCTGTGAGATGGTGCCAACCCATTTCGTATGAAGTGAAGCCCCCTCTTTTCCTCTGGCCCCATTAATTTAATAAAAAGACCCAAAACTAAAAGGTCATCGGATTTTTAATATCTCGCGAACCAATAATGCTAGGGACTTGTATGAGGAGTCCTAGGGCACGGGGTGACACCCCCGTTTTCCTATAGCCCCCTTAATTTATACAAAGGACCCAAAACGAATAGGACATCAGCTTTTTAAAATCACGCGAACCAATAATGCTAGAGACTTGTATGAGGTGTCCTAGGACTCGGGGTGACGTCCTCCATTTGTCTATCCCCCTCTTAATTTAACCAAAGGACCCAAAACTAATAGGTCATCGGCTTTTTAATATCTCGTAACCTATAACGCTAGGAACTTGTATGAGGTGTCCTAGGACCCGGGGTGACAACCCTGTTTTCCTATAGCCCCCTTAATCTATCCAAAGGACCCAAAACGAATAGGTCATCAGCATCTTCTGAGGCACTTCAGCGGATTGATGGCCTGGATTTAGAAGTTTAAAGCAAGAACTTGTGTTTATGACTATGCATATAACTGTATATATAACTTTATATTTAGTGCATGAACTTTTATTTTAACTCTGTATCATCATACGATAAATAATAATAATAATTATCAGCTTTTTAATATCTCGCGAACCAATAATGCTAGGGATTTGTATAAGGTGTCCTAGGAGTCGGGGTGACGCCCCCCCTTTTCTGTTCCCATCTTAATTTAACCAAAGGTCCCAAAACTAATAGATCATCGGCTTTTTTTAGCCTATTTTCAATTTTGAAAAAATAGGCTTATGAGATCACCTTTTGTCCGTCTGTGTGTGCGTGTGTGTGTGTGTGTGTGTGAGGTGTGTGTGTGTCCCCCCCCTAATGAAATCTAAACGGCTGGAGCGATTTCAATGAAACTCGGTAAGCTCATAGCACTATTCCCGGCAACCTCGATCGTGCCCTTCAAATTTTGTTACGTCTCACCAATCCAACATGGCGGCTGTGCGAAATATTTCACTAGAATTCAATATCTCTGAAGCTATTACCGATATCGCCCTGAAATTGTGTACGGTGATAAAGGGCACTACTAGAAGTTCACCTATGAGACTTTCAAAAACCTGGTGACTACAAAACCAACATGGCGGTCAAGCGAATTTGAGACTTTTAAATAGACTTTTCTCGCGATTTAACTATCCAAACGTAATGAAACTTGGTACAGCAAATGTTTATGTAGATTGTAATGCACTGGAGTCTAATTTAGTTCAATTGTCACTTGCTGGATGAAGAAATTGATCATGTATCAACTAGCGCTAATAGCGAAGATGCGGCTGCATTACATTCCAAATTAGATGCTATAAAGGAATTTGAACGAAAATTCACGGACGTCATAACTAAAGGTGATATTCAAGCTTTTGAGACAGTTAGTGTTGAGCTAACGGAATTCTTGGCTGACGCAATCAGTTCGCTCTCAGGACCCAAACATCCATTTATTCGCTATTATAATGCGCGGAGAAAACGACAGGGGGGGTCATACAACTACATATTCTAAAACGAAAAATCCATCAAGGTTAACAAAGCGAAGAAGAGACAAAACTAGGACAAAATATCAATATGAAGTAGCGCAATATCAGTATTTCAATCAAAGGCGCAAAGTCGTACGCATGATTATGAATAATCAAAATGGCACAGAATGTAGAATTCCCGTATCCACAGTTTTTGAACACTTTCAAGATTTATTTGGAAAAGAGAATGAATTAACACACTTGCAACCAACAGAAGCCGTGTGTACAGAGGAAGACATTGAAATTGAAGATTCTGAAATTAATTCAGCTCTTGCCAGAGTACGAGCAGATACAGCAGCTGGTCCTGACCGAGTAATTATCAGAGCTGTGAAGGAACTTAAAACATCAAAAGTGTTGAGTCTCCTTGCAAACGCTATGCTCAAATTTAGGAAATGCCCCGATATATTCAAAACAGGAAGAACAGTACTTCTTCACAAAGGAGGATGTGCTGAAGAAATAAGTAACTGGAGACCTATCACCATATATTCAGTAATCAGACGTATTATAGAAAAAGTGATTGACAGGCGACTACGTTCATTCGTAGAGTTCTCCGTACATCAAAGGGGATTCATTAATCACCCTGGTACACATGTTAATACCTCAATTATTAATGGTTGCCTCAGGAATGCTAAAACAAATAAAACTAGCTGCTGTGTGGTGTTCCTGGATGTTTCAAAGGCATATGATAATATTGGCCATGAACATCTTAAGCGGTGCATTAATCGAGTAAATATGCCAAACAACTTGCGAGATTTAGTAATCGACCTTATTTTAGGAAATAGTATCAAAGTTGAATGTGGTATTAATAAAACAGTGAGCATAGAGCTTAGGAAAGGCGTCGCTCAGGGATCTCCAATCTCACCTGCTTTATTCAACCTGGCAATAGATGATACTATCAAAGAACTCACAGATCAGGAGATCATTCAAGAGTATGGGTATCAGCTGTCATCTGACGTTGAAAATGTTTCAGCCTTAGCGTTTGCGGATGATATTGTATTAGTGGCGAAAGATGAAGCTTCGGCGCAGGAACTCTTAAATACCGCCGTTAATAGTTTATCTGCTATAGGTCTTTCCATGAATCCTTCAAAATGCAGAATGATCAATATTAAAGAAGGGAACCTTTGTCAGAGAAGTGCTGTGACACTAGGAAATACTGCTTTGACATGTGTAAAATCTGGGGAAACCATAAAATATCTGGGAATAACTTTTGAAGATGAAATTGTATTTGACAAGAGCAAGTTGATAAATAGTTTAGAAAAAGACTTGAATTCTCTCACAGTTTCTTGTTTACTAAAACCAGACCAAAAGTTAAACATAATTAATCAATACATTTGGCCAAGTCTGATTTATACAATACAGAGTACACCGTTAAATAAAATTCCATCAAGTTTTCTGGTCGATGTTGATAAACTTTTGCGATCAACTATCAAAGAAATCATTGGGTTACCACATGACTGTCCCAATGATATGTTGTATGCATCCAGGAATGTTCGGGGGCTGGGTTTAGTTAAGGTTGAATGGGAAGCATATATACAGCATTTTAATATAGTTCAAAAGTTACTCAGAGTGGAAGATGTTCATTTAGATATTTGTCGAAATCTTGACGGGGAAAAGAAAGAAATTCTTCAATATTTTAATTTTCCGACTAGTGATTGCACAGAATCAAAATCAGGACGTTGGGTACGAAATGAGCTTCGGAAACGGTCATTTGAAGCTTGGTGCAAACTTCCTCATAAAGGTAAAGGAGTGGAAGTTTATGAACAACATCCTAAGAACAACTCGTGGATAAATAACAGAAAAGGCTTATCGTGCTCTGAATGGACGAATGCCATCAAAATGTCTTGCAACATCTCAGCGGTGAGAGCTGTGCCGGGGAGAAGTCAGCACACAACCCTATGCCGACAACCAGGATGTGACCAACCAGGGACGCTAGGACATGTCCTGGGTCAATGTTCTAAAGGAGAACTGTTACGAAATTCCCGCCATCACCGAGTTCGATCATCAATTGCCACTTCCCTGAGGAAATTAAAATGGGAAGTTTATGAGGAAGTGCACTGCATTTCGGAAAATGGTAGTCACCGTAGAGCAGATATCGTTGCCATTGACAGGAAGAATGGAAGGGGTTTGGTCCTGGACCCCACGGTACGAATGGAAGTGGACATTCCGCAAGCCGTACGAGTCAACGAGGAGAAAGAGGCAATTTACCGGCCATGCATACCTCACTTGAGTGAGAGATATAACTTACCTAACAAGAAGTTCCGTGACGAACTAAAGAGCCTACTTTTCATGCCAATGATTATTCTACAGTATATGAACCTATCTAGAATAATGACGAAATTAAGTTGCTAATATTGAAATTTCTAATTAGTTCGAAATACTGTATACCTGGCATAATGTAGCCTAATATGGCACCACAGTTGGCAGCCCTGATGACTGAATATATTCTTAGTTCCATCTCTTAAGGTACAGAGTACACAATTTGGTTGAAGTCCAATGAATAGCATGGACGTTACATGCAGTTAAACATTGGATCTAACAGCGCGCGTAAAATCATGTTGGCAACAATGTCATGCATGTATTGGTCAGAAATAGTCTGAAATAATATGATCTATTGTTGTGCCAATTTTGAATGAAATCCATTAGTTAGTATAGAAGTTACAAGCATTTTAAAATTGGACCTATCAGCAGGCTTAGAATCATGTTGACAGCACTGACGTATATTAGTTACTCCAAATTCATCTAGAATGTCAGGTACTATACGTTTGCATAGTTTAAAGCTGTTGGCTTGCATACTTTCTGACATATTTGTATTTGGATGAAATAAATTAGGAGCATTTATTAACAGTTGGCAGCCCTGGTTGCACTTAAGAATATGCTCAGTCATATATCTGGTTATGTACACATACAACATACGAAATTTGGTTGAATTCCAATTGATAGTGTAGAAGTTATATGCATTTAAAAATTGGACCTATCAGCAGGCTTATAATCATTTTGGCAACACTGCCATGTATGGACTCCTGGAAATTAAACTGCAATATTATTATCTATACGTGTGCCAATTTTAAAATAGCTCCCATTCATACCTTCCAAGATATACATCATGGAGCTCAAATTTCAATTGCGATTTTTTTTGCAGTTGGTAGCATTGATATCATTTTCAAATATGGCCGTGAGATATTCAGGTATAGATCTTTAATCCTACCAAATTTTGTTTCGATTGCTCCAGCCGTTTAGGAGTTGATAGGGGGGGACACACACACAGCCAGACAGACAGACAGACAGACACACATTTGCCCGATCTCATAAGTCTACTTTTTCCTCATTTTTGCTAAATGTGAAAAGTAGGCTAAAAATGCATGGAAAGTGAATGGCCTTCTATTCGGAGCTCGTGGAACATCTTATAAGTTCGTCGTGGATATCCTCAAGAAGCTTGGCATCATCGAGGATGATCTTGAGAAGATCTGCTTGGGCGTATTGAGAGCTTCACTCAACATGCTACATAACCATTTATATGGTGTATCGTAATGACTTATGTACTGTAGAGCCAACAATGTACCTACACTGTATTCTGGATCTTTATGGTCTCCCGGAATGCCGGGCGGATGTCCTTCAGGAAATATATATATATATATATATAACCTCAAAATGGCGGCTATGCGAAATATTTCACTGACATTCTATATCTCCGAAACTATTACAGATATCACCCTGCAATTTTGTATGGTGATAAAGGGTACTGATACAAGTTTACCTATGTATATTTCATAAACCTGTAAAGTAAAAAACGAACATGGCGACCAAGCGAATTTGAAATATTTTAATAGACTTTTCTCGTGATTTAACTCTCTGAGCGCAGTGAAATGAGGTACAGTAAATGATTTTGCAGATTGTAATGCACTGCCATCTAATTTAATTCAATTGTTTACATAACCTCAAGATGGCGGCTGTGCGAAATTTTAAAATTAAGTTTTTATTTCTTGTGTCGTAATCATGCGATCGAGGTGAAAGTTTGAATTATGAACCTAGGCAATAATTGTCATTGAATGGTACATAACTCTATGGCCTATACATATAACAATCCTAAATGGCAAGTTTCCGAAATATTTAGACTGTTCTCAATATCTATGAATCTTTTAAAGCAACCAAACTGAATTTGTTTATGTTCATAGAGACTATGAACATATGTTCACCTAAAGGACTTTCAGTAACCTGGTGAGCACAAATCCAACATGGCGGCGACGCGAAGTATAAATATTCAAATGGACGTTTCTCGCGAATTAACTATCCGAGTGCCGTGAAACGTTGCACGTTAAATGCTTATACAAATGTTGATCCACTGGCATCTAATTTATTTCAATTGTTTGCATAATCACAAGATGGCTGCTGTGCGTAATTTTAAAATCTCGTTTTTACTCCATGTGTTCTAATCATGCGTTTGAAGTTTGAATACCACACGTACACAATAATCTTAATGTAATAGTACAAAAATAAAAATCCAACCTGGCGACCATCTGAAATATTTGGACGGTTCTCAATATCTACGAATCTGTTACAGCAATTAAACTGAAATTTTGTATGTTGATAAGGGCAATTAACATTAGCAGGATATATGAAAATAGGCTGTATAGTTCTTCACGGAACTACTTGTTAATATCTCGCGAACCAATAATGCTAGGGACATGTATGAGGTGTCCTAGGAGTCGGAGTGACGTCCCTCGTTATTCTATCCCCCTCTTAATTTAACTTTAAATGATAGCTTACAGCAAAAAAAAGTTGGCCTAAAAGTGGAGCTCTGTGGTTTTTGCGCCGAGTTCTTCAATTACTGGTAGTAGACAGGCGCACTTTCCTTTCATTACAACAATTTCATAAAGCAACTATCACCACTCATCTAATTGTTGGAAAGAAATGAATCTCAACTAGACAAGTTCTGTACTGGGCGAATCCCCTTGAAAGATAGGTGTATTCTCAAGTTCATCGTGCCACACCTGGGCCTTTCTTTTTACCCGCATATTTTACCCCGCGCGAGGACGAGCGAGAATATCCGAGCTGTTCCGGATATTGCCGATCCTCCACTGCCTCACAATGCAAATAGACTGTACGATACTTCTGGTTCTTTCTCACTCTACCGAACAACACATGTTGTTATGGTTAACTGACTTTTGAAATTAATTTATTTTCAAATAAGGATATAGTCCATTGTGGTAATTACAATAGCACAGCTGTTCAATGTGGAATAAATTCAGCCGATAATGAACTCAGTTTTATAGGCTATTTTAGGAAACAAAAACATCATAATAATAATAGCTGTCATATTTTAGACACATTATGAGACGTTTTGATTCGTTGGAAAAGACAATTATGCTTGGAAAGTTGGAAAGGTCTCGGAGACGAGGGCGGCCAGCATTGAGATGGATCGATTCCATCAAATGCAACATGAATATGTCAGTGAAGGATCTGAAGAATATGGCTGAAGATCGAATCATAATTATGGAGACAGTCCATCCTTGCAGTCGCTAGGAGTCGACGCTGACTTGATGGCACCCCATCATCATCATCAAATGAGAAATCTCAACCTTACTACAAATACAAAACTGTCTCTGTTGTGTAAAATGAACACCACAAACTAAACTGGAGGAAGCCTATCGTCACTAACCGACCAGGTATTGTCCTAGGTGTGATTGACATTGGAGTTCTCCCGAATATAAATTTATCCATAACCTACATCTTAATCTTAACTGAGGAAACAAGGCAGAGGTGGAAAATGGTTAAGGTTAGGATACATTCCATGCAGATTTCTGGAAATGGTGCTTTGACCACTACCGTACACCCCCAGAGTACAGTGCGTGAGGATTACAGGATGATCAACCCTCAAGAACCAGTGGCTTCTCCAAAGAACTTGTGTCACTACTGTAGAAGAGCTTGTGTTTCCAGGATTGGGCTATACAGTCATTTTAGAACTCACCTTCAGAAGACAATCTTACTCGAAAATGAGTGATTGCCTGATGGTCTAATAATTAAACCTCAAGGGTCTGCATATTAGTTAGTCGAAAACAAAGTATATGCTAGCATCTAGGAGAAAGTATAATGAATTAGAGAGAAATGTGAAACTGAATGAGAAAGAATATGAACGCTGTAAAAATTATAAATATTTAGGGTTAATGATAGCGGAAAACAATGATATGAGAGAAGAAATACATGCTAGGATAGCAGGTGGAAATAGGAGTTAGTTAGTTATTGGAGTTCTAAGGGGATGGAGCAGTGAGGTCATCTGCCCCTAAAATTAGAGTTACTTCGCTTTAAGGAAAGTATTGAAAGCAAGAAGCCTTAGTAGAAATCTGAAGTTGACTGTATAGCGTACGGTAGTGATGTATAGTTCTGAGACTTGGACCATGACACAAGGTGATGAGGATTTGTTAAGGAGATGGGAAAGGAAGATACTCAGGAAAGTTTCTTCTTCTTCTTCTCCTTCATTTCCCGGTTCCAGTGATCTGGGTCGGGGTGTGATTTAAGGACCTCCATACTTTTCTGTCTCTCCATCACTCTCGTCTCTCTTCCAGTACATCCTCCACTTCTCTTTTCTCAACGCTTTCCCTCACTGCATCCATCCACCTCATCCTCGGCCATCTCCTTCGGCGCCTTCCCGTGACTTTCTCAGTAAATAATCGTTTTGGGACTCGGTCTTCTCCCATTCGCATCATATGTCATTACCATTTTAGCTTACTGATCTCGATTTTATCTTGTAACTTTGGGAATTCTGTTTTCTCCCTAATTTCCTTGTTTCTGATTTTGTCTCTGCGGGTCTTTCCAGATATACCTCTAAGGAACTTCATCTCTGCCGCTTGGATTCTACTTTCCTCCCGTTTAGTTGTTGTCCACGTGCCTGCTGCATACGTCAATATAGGTGTGTAATATGTTGAATACAAGATTTTTTACTCAGGAAAGTATATGGGCGGTGAATTCTGGCGAATCAGAAATAATACGGAGATAAGAGAGTTGTATGGTAAACCAGATATACTTGTGGAAATAATGAGTAGTAGACTGCGTTGGTTGGGACATGTAGAAAGAATAACAGAAACAGGATGGTAAGGTAGGTCTTCAATGGGAAGGCAGGAGGACGTCCTATGTGGGGAAGACCTAGGACAAGATGGCTGGACAACATGGAGGAGGATCTGAGAAAGATGGGAGTCAGAGGATGGAGAAACAAGGCAGTCAACAGGGACGAATGGGTGGAGATTTTTTGGGAAACCAAGGTCCTACAAGGGCTGTAGCGCCAAGGAGTATGTAAGTAAGGGTCTGCAGATCGATAACAGTGCACCATTCATACAGAAAGCTATCACGGGTCATATAGGGAGGAGACTACTATCACAATATAAAATGATTGTGAAAAAGACTTCCTTTGCCTTTTGGTGCACCGAAGTACTTTTCCTTACAAAAATCCGAATTATTTGAGGAATAACAAAACAAAATAATAATAATAATAATGTCGCCTCCGTAGCGTAGCGGTCAGCATGGTTAGCTGCCGCCCCGGAGGTCCTGGGTTCGATTCCCGGCTCTGCCACGAAATTTGAAAAGTGGTATGAGGACTGGAACGGGGTCTCCTCAGCCACGGGTGGTCCAAATGAGTAGAGGGGGTTCGATTCCCACCTTAGCCATCCTCGAAGTGGTTTTCCGTGGTTTCCCACTTCGTCTTCTGGCAAATGCCGGGATGGTACTGCCCCCGTAATTGAATTATATAGAGACCACGGTGGCATTATTTGAAATTATAAGGAAAGTTATGGCTGTCATAGTTATGACGTGGGTAGTCATGACGTAAGCACGGATGACGTAAATGCTATGCTAGCAGGCTACTTGAGCTGAGATTCTCAGTGACGTCAGCATTTAGTCGAGAATGTTCCAAGATTTACGACGCAGTCGCGGGAAACGAGGAATTCTGCTGAGGAAGAAACTATGCTATTGGAGGAGAGGCATGAACCAATGAACGATAGTTTAAAGGAAGACGGAGATTGCTGAAACTATGGTATTTTTATTACTTTTGGAATGCAGAATTGTGGAAATCCATTTGCAGTAATAGCATTGATTTGGAATTTTGGTGAAATTTATTTTCAGTTTTTGAATTTTGAAAATCCGTCATGTATTAACGAAGTTGGAACTTTTAGCGATGACGCAGTATCACGCTCTGGAAGGGATGGTAACGCCCCTCGAGAAGTTAATAAAAGGGCTTGCGCAGAAGAGAGGAGCCTCTTTCGTTCTCTGATCATTCTGAGATCTCATTCTCAGATCATCGAAGTATATTTGTGAAAGTTCTTTTCTTATACATTCATTATAGTGAGACGTCGAAGTGAACAGCAGTGAAAAGAATCGTCTTTATAACGCGTGGCGAGGCCACTATATTAACGAGATCCAAGTCAAACTAGGTGAAGTTGAAACGGACCTTAGAAAGCTTCTACAAGTTTAGCTTCGAACAGTTAGCGGTCACCGATAAGCTAATTGTATTGTGCAGTGCTACATGCAGTTATAGAGAAAAGCTGAACAATTTCGACCGATTAGTTTAAAAGATATTAGCAGTTTTATACGACTGACAAAAGTGATTATCTCGCCACAAGAGAAGCAATTTTGATTAGCCAGAATCAACGCAAGGCTGACGCTGCGAGTGGAATAGAAAGACTTCAGATTGCTTGGTTACAGAACGATACAGTATAATGGAGCAATTGAATACGGCAGTTTGTTCTTCTGACACTACAACCGAAGAGCAGATGGAAGGCTAAAAGGGCTTATTGCAATTGGGACATACTTCAACGGAGTAAGATAGCGACATGGAACTTCGCTAATTGCTATTCCACACAAGCGAACATGCGGTGAATACCATCTACACCCATGTTTCGTAATTAAAGGCTGAATACCATCGAACAGCCATAGAAACAATTTCATACTCTGAATATGAATAATTTCTTCGGAAATTTCTACAAAACTTCATGACGATTGTCTACTGGAACTTCAGGGAATTTTTCAAGAGAGGTCAGGGATATCCCGACTCACAAAGAAGATTATTGCCGGAAGGATGTCTATTCGTCTTCGAGGAGCAGAGCGATTTCCGGAGAAGGAAGCAGTTCGATTCTCCGAGGGTGCTATTTCCTATTTCGAGGATGGAGCTCAGCGTTAACGTGGTGAAATGGATCCATCAGCAGTCTTCTTTGGGGAATTTTCCTCTGGAACGTCAATCGGCAGATAAGGTAGTCGTGAACGTTTATTGTATTTGAGTTTACTAATGATGTTTGAGCAACTATTTTTCCCATATTTTTATCCTCATGTTTTTTGCCCTATTTTCTTGTTGAGATTTTTATTCTCAGTACACCTTGATGAGTTATGCCTTTTTCGACGATTTATTAAGACATTGTTATGTCGTGGGCATAGTTAACGATTTTGAATCAGTTGAGACTGATATTTGGATTTTTCAGTAATTAATATTTTTTTGTAGTCACGATTTGACTGTAAGTTAATGATTTTTATGGCAGATTTAAATTCAGACAGCGTGTCATTTTATTAAAGTAATTCTACCCCAGTTTAATTACTTTGACCAATTTTCTGTCATCATCAAGAAGGAAGAACATTTAAATGATTTTAGAGCGTTAAAATCTCTTACGTTGTCGACGATCTTGGAAATACTAGTCGTTATTTGAATTGATTGCAACACAGACATTTATCGTCAGTTATGAATGAACATTGCATCATAGACACTTTTGTGAAAGAGTAACTTTAATAACGAATTATTGAATGCATTAAAGTCAAGTACTTTTGTTAGGAGTTTTTCTCAATTAGAGATTTATATAACGATGTTTGCATTCCCCAGTCTAATTGGATTCTATTCGACTACTTTGCATTTTAGTCGCACTTTATTTGAAGATAGTATTTTTATACTACAATTTTTCTTTTAAGATGTTAATCTTAAATTTTGATAGACCAGACAGGCGTATATAAGCGTATTCACTATTAAATTTGTTTGTGATTGGCAAGTTTTGACTTCATTTCGGTTCATGAATGAAATCCACGAAGGTTAAATAGAAAAACAGTTTTGAAACAATTAATGATTATAAAAATTTTTAAGTGGAACTATGAATGTATAATCGCTAGTGCAGCGCGTGTTGAAAGTCGCTGAGGTATAATGCCCTTGAATATGAAGGAGGTTCCCACAGGAATAAATGTTAAAGAATTATTTGTGGAAGTTTTGTAAGTTATGTGGAAGTTTTTAATGCCATATAGATTAATATATGATGATTTTGGGCATATTTTTAATGCAGAGTGTGCATTAACTTGTTAGCGAAGGATTTTCCGCTGGAGTAAGATTGTCATAGTTCGTTGAAAATTAATCAAGTGATTTACTGTTAGAATTAACACGAGTTTTGAAAGAATTTGAGATAAGATTTTGAATGAAGGTTGCCGTCACAAATTATTATTAAAACCTTTATTAAACCAGATTGTGACATTAACATGTATAACTAACCTTCATTGGTCGATTATATTAAACAGGATTATAAAATTACCAACCGAATGAACATGTGGTTAATGTATTTATTAAATTAATAATTTAAACAATTTAAATGTTAATATTGTAAATAATTGTTGTAAATATTTTTGAAAATAATGTAGAACGAGAGTGATGTTAAAGGCGTGCTTATAATATTTTTATTGTCTTTGACAAATATTATAAACAATTTCTAATTGTTATAAATAATTTATGTGATTTTGTTATAAACATTTAAGAGCTAATTAAACATTTGGATTGAACTTAACAAGTTTAAGAAATTAACATAATGATCCAATAGGATGTGAGCAAAGTACTTGAAAGATTTGCGTAAATATAATGTGAGTTGTCTTGTGGACATTTAAAAGCTTGAGAGTGCAGGCTGTATTCTTACGTAACATAGCATGTGAGAAGGGAGTGCATTTGACCAGTATGCAACAGGCTGAGGGTAGCCCGCAGCTGTGCCAACATATGGTTCTCAGAGAGTGAGGTCGTACACACTTTGGCCTTGCGACTATAAATACCATTCTCATGTTTATTAAAAGGAAACCAAATGCTCTATATATGTCACACCCTGATGTCCTTTTCCAATCCAATAGTGTTATGAATATTACGTTATTTGGAGCTCTTGGGAGCTAAAATGTTTTACATCATGTTGTATGATAATTTTTGCAAGTCCTACTGGAGGACGTAGTCAGATTGACTTGGGCTACTGATAGCCACGTTGTTTTTGTTGTGTTAGTAAAATCATACCCTTTATTAGAAATAAAGCTTTTGTACAGTTCAAAGTTCTCGTCTTCGTTTTGGTTCATTTTTAAATGTCATGGTGGAGGTTATTGTGTGAACAGACTTTAGTGATCCTGTTGTCAACTCAAACCCCGAGATAATTAAGAGGTAAGTAACGGTAAGTATAAACCCCCGTCTATTTTGGTGTGTTCCACAATGATTTCCTGTGAACTTCTGTGCTCTTATCTCGATAGTATCTGTCAGTGCCATTTTCATTGATGTAACTGTGCCGGTGCGATTGATAATTGGCAATCCGATTGAGGGGGCGGATATCTGACAGCCTACTATCCAGGTAAACGGGGACAGTACCTTCTGTAAGGCCACGGACGCCTCCATCCCTCTTCCTAGCCTATCCATCCCTTCCCATCCCTCATGAGGCCCCTGTTCGCTTTGCAGGTGAGGCCGCCTGGGCGAAGTGCTGATCACACCTCCCGAGTTGTATCCATCCCGACCAGATGTTCCATGCTCCAGGACACTGCCCATGGAGGCGGTAGTGGTGAGTTCCCTCGCAGAGTCCGTGGGAACCACCAACCTAGAGGGTAAATTGACTACATAATAATACTAATAATTAGACGACTAGTTCAGGAGTTTACAGGTTTCCAGGAGGCAGGGGAGTTGTCAGCGAGGAAAGGAAGATCTTATACGGGGGAACAGAAGAAAGAAGTGGGAGACAGGATGCAGAGATATTGGCAGAGAGTGAAGACGAAAAATAATGTAAAAACTGTCAAACGTGGTCCATAGTTGGCCTTAACGAATTAATATATATATATATATACATCGCTTGCAATCCATTGCGACGTTCATGATTACTTCCCCTGCTATGAGGGAAGGCAAACAGTCAGGGCTGGATTTACCAATAGGCCCCATAGGCCCCGGCCGCATTTTTTTTTTCAGCCCGAGCCTCTTATTGGCTGTTATGTCAAGCCATTCTCCTGGTTCCGAATCGAGACGGTAGATAGTAGCAGGGATCACATCCGATCAAACATGGAGGAAGGTTATCGAGTGAGATGTGGATAATATTCGATGTTGAATTGCATTATTAGCGTGAAACAGGCATGAAACTTGCTTTAGATCAAGTTTAAAACAACCCACGCAGCAAATGAATGCGTTCCAATCAACATTTTAAAGTCTAAGTGAAATCATTCGACATTTAACCACATGTATGAAGACCTATGTCAATTTACTAAACATTCGAGCGCAGATGTGCATAAGTGGTATCGTACGAGCTTGGTGACTTTGTGTCCCGGGTTCAAGAGTGCCCTTGGGCAGAAATCTTTACTTCTTTTGAATTATTTTATAATATCCTCCCTACCTTTTACAGCATGTTTTATGCCATGTTTTATTGAAATTATCTGTATGGGTGATTGAAATAATAAACATTGTTAGGCGGAATTCTTCCCTATTCTCACTTGAATTTATATTCCTCTGCTTACTGTTCAACGTGGCTAGCGTTCTTGGCTGTCTCCCCAGAGGTCCGGGTTCTATTCCCAGCTCTGCCGAGAAATTTCAATTCTGATGTGAGGGCTGAAACGGGGTACACTCGGCCTATGAGCCAAAACTGAGTAGAGGTGGGTCCGATTCCCACCTCAGCGATCTTGGAAGTGATTTTCCATAGTTTTCCACTTCTACTCCAGACAAATGCCGAAATTGTTCATAACAAAGGCACGACCGCCTCCTTGCGAATCCTCACCTGAATATCAAATACTCACCATAATACAGACACCGCAATAACACAGGTTATCAGAGAAATGTATTTATTTATTTATTTATTTATTTATTTATTTATTTATTTATTTACAAGTAGCTGGGCTCAATGACCACCATGTCCAATTTGCTCAAATGAACAAGAGCAACATCAGCGTCAACTTCTGCAGTGGTCAAGCTGCTTACCTCACCAAGGTGGACCGGGTTCGATTCCCAGCTCTGCCGAGAAATTTCAGTTCTGGTGTGAGGACTGCAACGGGGTACATTCAGCCTCGTGAGCCAAAACTGAGTAGAGGTTGGTTCGATTCCCACCTCAGCGATCTTGGAAGTGATTTTCCATAGTTTTCCACTTCTACTCCAGACAAATGCCGAAATTGTTCATAACAAAGGCACGACCGCCTCCTTGCGAATCCTCACCTGAATATCAAATACTCACCATACTACAGACACCACAATAACACAGGTTATCAGAGAAATGTATTTATTTATTTATTTACAAGTAGGTGGGCTCAATGACCACCATGTCCAATATGCTCAAATGAACAAGAGCAACATCAGCGTCAACTTCTGCTTGCCTCTCCCCTAGGTGGACAGGGTTCGATTCTCGGTCAATTCACGTGAGATTTACGAAGGGAATTATCACGTTCTGAGTTTTGGTTTCTAACTAAATTGGAGGTACCGTGTCTAATGATCGCGAGATTGTGTGTTTGAGTCTTCAGTTTTTTGACAGGTTTGATGCAGCCATCCATGTCTCCCTGTCCTGAGTTATCTTTTCATCTCTACATAGCTACCACACCCTACATCCGAGGCAATCTGTTTAACATATTCTATCCTTGGTCTACCCGTACAGTTCTCGGCCCTTCCTGCCATAACTAAGCTTGCTATTCCTTGGTGTCTAAGTATGTGTCCTACCAACCTATCTCTTCTCTTCATTAGCAGTCGCCAGAAACATCTCTCCTTCCACTCGTCTTAATACCTCTTTGTTTGTAACCCTATATACCCATCTGATCTTCATCATTCTCCTGTAACACCACATTTCAAACGCTTCAATTCTCCTCTTTTCTGCTGCACCAATAGTCCAAGTTTGACTTCCATAGATTGCCACGCTCCAAACAAAGACTTTCAAAAATGACTCCCTAATACCTAAATCTACACACATCAAAAAAAGTTTTGCATCACCTCGGTTCCCAGATCTCCGGCATATAGACGTTGACTGTGTATATTGTATCAAAGATACAGTCCCTTTGACTGTTCATAGATGTCACTAAAACTGCTCAAAGATGTAAACAACCATGCATGAGCAGGGCCTATTAGACGGAGGGGGTACGACAGCCGATCAGTTCCAGTCATTCCACCAGGACGAAGGTACGCTGCTCATGTTGTCTGTAGTTCTACCATGCCTAGAAGGTCAATACCGCAGTTCGATCGCGTCCGCATTGTTACTTTGTGTCAAGAAGGGCTCTCAACAAGGGAAGTTTCCAGGCGTCTCAGAGTGAACCAAAGCGATGTTGTTCGGACATGGAGGAGGTACAGAGATACAGGAACTGTCGATGACAGGCCTCGCTCAGGCCGCCCAAGGGCTACTACTGTAGTGGATGACCGCTACTTACGGATTGCCGCTCGGAGGAACCCTGACAGCAATGCCACCATGTTGAATAATGCGTTTCGTTCAGCCACAGGACGTCGTGTTTCAACTCAAACTGTGCGCAATAGGCTGCATGATGCGCAACTTCACTCCCGACGTCCATGGCGAGGTCCAGCTTTGCAACCCCGACACCATGCAGCGCGGTACAGATGGGCCCAACAACATGCTGAATGGACCCCACAGAATTGGCATCACGTTCTCTTCACCGATGAGTGTCGCATATGCCTTCAACCAGACAATCGTCGGAGACGTGTTTGGAGGCACCCTGGTCAGGCTGAACGTCTTAGACACACTGTCCAGCGAGTGCAGCAAGGTGGTGGTTCCCTGATGTTTTGGGGTGGCATTATGTGGGGCCGACGTACGCCACTGGTGGTCATGGAAGGCTCCGAAACGGCTTTACGATACCTGAATGACATCCTCCGACCCATAGTGCACCCATATCGGCAGAATATTGGAGAGGCATTTGTCTTCATGGACGACAATTCTCGACCTCATCGTGCACATCTTGTGAATGCGTTCCTTCAAGATAACGACATCGCTCGACTACAGTGGCCAGCATGTTCGCCAGACATGAACCCTATCGAACATGCCTGGGATATGTTGAAAAGGGCTGTTTATGGACGTCTTGACCCACCAACCACTCTGAGAGATTTACGCCGAATTGTCGCTGAGGAGTGGGACTATTTGGACCAACAGTGTCTTGATGAACTTGTGGATAGTATGCCACGACGAATACAGGCATGCATCAATGCAAGAGGACGTGCTACTGGGTATTAGAGGTAGTGGTGTGTACTGCAATCTGGACCACAAATGCTGAAAGTCTAGCTGTATGATGGTACAACATGCAATGTGTGGGTCTCATGAGCAATAAAACGAGCTGAAATGTTGTTTGTGTTGATCTCTATTCCCTTTGTATTTAAAGGTTCCGGAACTCTTGGAACCGAGGTGATGCAAAACTTTTTTTGATGTGTGTATATTCGATGTCAAGAGATTCCTTTTTTTTTTTTTTTTTTGTAGAAATGCTTTCCTTGCCTGAGCCAACCTACTTTTTTATCCTCTTTGCTTCGTCCATCACTGGTT
Source organism: Meconema thalassinum (assembly GCA_946902985.2). Lineage (NCBI taxonomy): Eukaryota > Metazoa > Arthropoda > Insecta > Orthoptera > Tettigoniidae > Meconema > Meconema thalassinum. Next base: position 101,070,111 of record OX336397.1, on the reverse strand, counting down.
ATCTTGCTTCCTAAGTAACAGAAGTCTGCTAACTTCCTTTAACTTTTCATCTGCCAATTTGATGTCCATAGAGGTTTCTGATTTATTTCGGCTGCGTTCAATATTTTTTTGTTTTATATTTTATTAATTTTCCTCATGAACTCTTTCCTCAAGACGGAGTCCATACCATTCAAAAACTTATCCAAATCCTCAGGCGTGTCGGCCAAGATGACGATGTTATCAGCAAATCTCAGAGTTGAAATTATGTCTCCTTGAATCTGCACTCCCACTTTAAATGTTTCACCAATTTCCTCCATTGTTTTTTGAATGTAAAGATTGAAAAGTATGGGTGGTAAGTTGCAGTCTTGCCTTTGTTAAGAACAATTTCGGCATTTTGTCTGGAGTAGAAGTGGAAAACTATGGAAAATCACTTCCAAGATGGCTGAGGTGGGAATCCGCCTAAAAATGTTTATTATTTCAATCACCCATACAGATAATTTCAATAAAACAAGGCATAAAATATGCTGTAAAAGGCAGGGAGGATGTAATAAAATAATCCAAAAGAAGTAAAAATTTCTGCCCTACAGCAGGCTTCAACCCGGGACACAAATTTACCAAGCCCGCAAGATATCACTTGTGCACATCTGCGCTCACATGTTCAGTAAATTAACATGTGGTTAAATCTCGAATGATTTCACTTAGACTTTAAAATGTTGATTGGAACGCATTCATTTGGTGCGTGGGTTGTTTTAAACTTACCTAAAGCAAGTTTCATGCCTGTTTCACGCTAATAATGCAATTCAACATCGAATATTATCCACATCTCACTCGATAACCTTCCTCCATGTTTGATCGGATGTGACCCCTGCTACTATCCAGATGTGCGCGAATGACGCTTTGACTCGCGAGAATCGAGTCCAGCGGTTCCGAGTCTGAAAGAGTAACTCGTGCGAAGGACTCGATTCTCCACGGTGACGTCACGTCCAAGACCAACTACAATACTCAGACCTTAATGCAGGCATCGAAAGTGTGAAAATGGTGCATGCCGAAGCCCGACATTTTGTGTTTACATTCGTTGCTGCGATGCAATATTAGCTTTGATTAGCTTCGTTTGATGATAGTTGGGATGAACTATCGCTCATCTGTAATTTTTAGTGTCTTCAGTATGTCTGTCAAGTCCAGTTAGCGTTAATATACTGCAATCGTATGTAAATATGTGATAATACGCTTATTATCGATTGGTTCGTTTTGTGATGATTGTTCCGTCGACCGATGGCATTGTGTCATTTAATGCAGATGTTGTAGTACCTAAGACTAAAGCATTAATAAAAGTCTCTCACGAATATACATCGCAATGATTTGCACGTTAGTGGCAATATAATAATAGCTTAGTACACTTCAGAAGTGTCGATATTAAGTACGTAAAGGGAAAACGTATTAAGCATCTACGGCTAGACCAAACCGTAGACGTTATCTTGAACGCTGAGCAACATGTGCCTCCGTAGATCCTTACCAATCTGGCAGATGATCTGCATTGTCGTGTATACACGCCGAATAATACAGCAAGAAGTGGAGATGAGATGGAACAGCACGTATGCGATGTTGCTGCGTTTGAAAGAACAAAAGGTTTGCGTCGCTGCCACGCTTGCAACAATACCTTCTGCACCTGAGACTCTTACAGTCTCACAGTGGAACACAATTGAACACCTACTGCCCAACGCCAAGTCTCCATCCCGAAGATCATTGGTTTCAACAGAAAAATACAGGAAATGGTGGGAAAACGCTTGCAAGAGGAGCAAATGTCGCAGCGAAACAGGTGTTAACTGATGTGTTGTCAGCCGTAAAAAGGAAGTTCAGCAATGTTGAAAGTGTCTTACCGATTGCGCTGTCCACAATCCTCGATCCGAGATTTAAGATTTTGCCTTTTATGAGTGGTGCTCAATGCAATCAGGCTGTGAATATACTGATTAACGAAGCGTGTAGATTATGGCCTACGACCCCATCTACTTCAGTGCAGGCCATTACACCATCGAACACAACTGGACACGACACCTCCTTTTGGGGATCATTTTATGTTCGTGTCGCAGACGAAAACCTACGCCACAACGTCAGAGCAGATGCTACGGTCGAGGTACAAAGATATCTGGAAGAGCCCTACGAACCCCGCTCGGTAAATCCACTGGATTATTGGCGACACAATGCATCAAAATTTCCAACACTAGCTAAACTTGCGAGGAAATATTTATGGACTCAGGCTACATCCGTTCCTTGTGAACGACTTTTCTCCAAGACTGGAACAATCGTAACACACAAGAGGAATCGTTTGCATGGGGACATAGTGAACATGATTGTCTTTTTAAATTCAAATTGGAAAGACAAGTAGTTCACACCACTGGTGATATTTTGTTAGTTCAATTTATCAATTTGTAAGTTCATTTCAGTTACTTTACGTTAAGGATTGTTGCTTTTCATGTAAATATGGAATAAAATAAATTTTCAGCTCTTTATCTTGTTGTATAGTAGTACAACGAATGCCCAAGTTGAACATCCACAGCGTTAAATATAGTATAACACTTGAAAAATGAATGTATTATACCGGTATGCAGTTTTTATAACTTGTAATTATCGTGGGATTTCAGGCAACCATACACCACTATTCTTAACTCATACCAAATAATAGGCAAATAATTACCGAGATACTAGTAAGCCTGCCATTATTTTCATGAATGTGTATTGGATAAATTAAATAACTTTAAAATATTAAGGCATGTGAACTAATCGGGTGCTGGCGTTATTTTTTTACTACACGATGTTTTTAAAAAATAGGCAAGTTCAGTTCCGGTAACAAACTAAACAAGGTCTAGGCTGAGGTTTGAGATTAACACGCTAAAATATGCAAATAATGGCATATAAATCTTCTAACACCCAGGAGCAATAAATCTACAGCTCAAGCCACGTAAAAAATAGATTGGGGGTAATTAGATTACAGTAATACCGTTCACTAATTGACAAGCAGAAACTATTTCCAGTAAGAAACGAAGAAATATAGCCTATCCGTAATTAATTCCTAGCAATCAAAATACTTGGTGGACACATGCCACTATTTGAACATTTAACGAATTATACTAGAACAGTACCGTAGGGTGTCTACTCGAAGGATGAAAACTTAACATAATACATTGCAAATAAAGTGCATTTACTTGAGAAATTGCATTACTTTGGCAGGTGGGAGTTCTGTTTGTGCAAACATACGCCCCACACGTCGACATTTCGACCCACACGCGAAATATCACCACTTTTAAGTACGTACGTCACACCATTACATACTTTTCTTATGGGACTACCGCAATGTTTTAAGCATATGTGAAGGAGTAACTACTGGCTTCACTTCCTTGCCGTTAGGGCCTCTCCTTATTACTCCTTAAGGGACACTGGGACTGAAATTTTAGTGAAATTTGTGGAAAATGTCGATTTTCGGTTTTTTCCATATTAATACACCCCTATCCCCTGCGGATCATATAGCAGTGTTTTATCCGAATTCCGCCATTTTTAAAGCCCTGGCGTAGCTTTAAAATGCACAGTGTGTCCTTTAAACGCCCCAGCACAGTAAGTGTCCTGAAGGTTCTGAGTCTTGGTGTTTCTACAATCGAAGTATCGCAGCTGGTAAAACACCACAGAGTCATGACAAAATGGCTGTAGAACTTTAAGAACCCTTAGTTGTCAAGATTATGCCTGTTTATCAAAGACTGGCATCAGATGAGCTACTATTCAGATGCATCCGTGGTGCTACTGAAAATCAGAATGAGTCTCTGCATTCTGTTATCTGGAGGAAGTGCCGAAAATAGATTTTTATTTCACGGAAGATACTTGAAATTGCTGTTTGGAATTCTGTATCAGAATTCAACATGGGATGTAGTGCAACAACAGAGTTGAAATCAGGAATAAGACTAACTTCAGTATCTCATGTCACGGCACAAACACTTGAAAGATGTGACAGTCGCAGGAAGTATGTAAGTCCGCGGTCATAATTGGAGAAGCGAAAGCATGTCGACGGAAGGTGAAACTGACAGAAATGAAGGAGGAGGCTGCAAAACAGAAGGAGGAGGGTGTCACCTATGCTGTAGGACAGTCCTAATGTCATTGGTAAGCTGAAACCTTGTAAATTGTGCATCATTTTAGAAAATTGCTGATTTCTCGGATTCACTTTTTCAGGCATTCAAAATGTTACTCGCGTCATAAATCTTATGATATTGCTTTCAAAATGGGAATTTATTATCTTCATTGCAATGACTATAAACCTGCGGATCGTTTTTTAGATTGCACTTTCGGTTTGGCTGCAAAAAAAATTCAAACTGGATAAAATACGATTTTTTTGTAGAAAAAAACTTGGAGATGAAAAAAATAATAATTTCTTGACACTCATTAATGCAATTCAAAATCGGATCCGTAGGTTTCTTCCAATTGTTATAGTGCAATAGAATATTACCTAAAAGTTACACTATCTTGTTTTTTTTAACGCGGCTGACCTTTATAAAACTTGAATAATAAATGTACAAAATAATTAATATCTGGAGAACTAATAAACTTACAATGCTCACATTTCCCACAGTGGTTTATAATATGACTATTCATAACCATATAAAATTTCAAAGCTGTACCTCAGCTTATATAGAATTTGAAAATTTCAGTCCCAGTGTCCCTTAAGCACACCTACTTTTATATACGTCGTGTTATCTCCATAAATAGCTTACAGATATCGCTGACATTGTCCACTACCAGCCTATCACTACTATTAAATGTAATGCATTCTTAGAACGTAATAAATTTATGTCCAAATTAGTCTCCGCAGGAACAGACATGGTCTTCAAAAATCGGCACATAACTATATACAGTTTTACGAGAGCACTTCATAAATCTTTCCACAAGTTCAGTAGCCAAATATATCTTATACTACATTTTTTACCGCAGACATATGAGTGATAAAACTCTAGTGCTAGACTATGCTTACGTTAATACAGTTAGGTTCCTTTAAAGCAGCTCATTTAATATAAATAAATTTTATTCATCAAACAACATAATCATTTTGTCATTAGACGACGATCTGTGGATGCAATTTTATATTATACACCTCCATCGCTGTCCGTGTGCCAATACACACAGCTGACGGCGTACCATGGCTTCTCGATACAGGGAGCAGCACCGACCAGCTACGAACACAGTCGAAGCTTGCCGATACAATACACGACCTAACAGCTGGCTTCTCCCATCTGTGCGGCCCTCAACGTAATCATCATCATCATCATATTATTATTATTATTATTATTATTATTATTATTATTATTATTATTTCAGTAGTATAGATCCCTCCTGCGGCGTTCACATGCGACCGATCGTGACAAATGAGCATTCAAATGAAAGAGAATTGACGAATTGCACTCTAATTTCATAAATATCTATAATTTCTTTAAAATATTACTTTTGAAAAAATGTATGAAGTGTGCGATTTGCAGATAACTGTTGCTGTAGGATAATACACCCCATAATTGCTGTCCACTTCACAGTTTGGCCGCTGTGAAGCCCGTTTCATGTCATTTAAACATTCTGAGGTATTTCCTTTATAATTTTGCATTGATTTCAGAAACAGTAACTCGAAGGAATGAGTAGGCCTACTCAAATGGTATAATTTAATAAAGTCGCCTCAGTAGCGTAGCGGTCAGCATGGTTAGCTGCCAACCCGGAGGTCCAGGGTTCGATTCCCGGCTCTGCCACGAAATTTGAAAAGTGGTATGAGGTCTGGAACGAGGTCTACTCAGCCTCAGGTGGTCCAAATGAGTAGAGGGGGTTCGATTCCCACCTCAGCCATCCTCGAAGTGGTTTCCGTGGTTTCCCACTTCGTCTTCGGGCAAATGCCGGGATGGATCCTACTGTAAGACCACGGCCGCCTCCTTCCCTCTTCCTTGCCTATCCAACCCAATCTTCCCTTCCCATCCCTCATGAGGCCCCTGTTTACTTTGCAGGTGAGGCCGCCTGGGTGAAGTGCTGATCACAAGTCCCCTGTTGTATCCAATCCGACCAAGTGTTCCCAGCTCTAAGACACTGCCTGGAAAGGCGGTAGTGGTGAATACCCTCGCTGAGTCTGTGGGAACCACCAACCTAGAACCGGGTGAGTTAGCCGTGGGGGCTCACATCCATTGGGACGTGGATTGGCGACCACGGGGCTCCAGCTGAGTCCGGCATTGCTTCCACTTACTTGTGCCGAGCTCCTCTCCGTCTTCTTTCCTGTCGACCTCACTTGGTCAACTCTTGTTCTCTTCCGACCCTGACGGTATTAGGGTATCCGAGGAATCTCTTCCTTTCCCGCCTTAATTGGCCCTTGTCTCATCTTTCATGATACCCTCCTTCAGCGAGGGTTCAGCCTTCTTTTTCTTTTCATGTTCTCTCCTGCCTTCAGCTCAAGGCACTCAAGAAGGCAGGGTGTAAGTAGCCCCACCACTTCTGGTGCACCGTGGATATTGCTACACCCTCAGGGTCTCACGACTGGTGAGTTCGGGAGTTGGTGACCTCGAGGGATTCCTGAGCTGGGTCCGGTTCCCCCCTTCTGTCCCTTACTTGTGGGACGGACCCTCTCCTCTTTCACTTTCCTATCTGCCTTTCATGGCTCTCCTTCCTTCCAAGTCCCTCAATCCGCATTCTTCGAGGGTTGGGGGCATTCTTTTCCTCCTTCCTTTATTTGCCTTATACTCCTTTTGTTTTCGATTTCTTCTTCTAGTACAGTATAATTTGGTAGTTGGTTTTAGTTATAAGTTTGCATTTCATTTTCATCTTCACAATTACCCAAACCATTAGGGGCCGATAACCTAGATGTTAGGCCCCTTAAAACAGCAATTATCATCATCATCAACACACGACGGTACTTGTAGCTCACCCCATGGGTGTCTGCTTAGAAGAAGCTACAAACTCTGGCGAGCCGAACATGCCCTCGGACACTCCCGGCACTAAATGCCATACGATAAATAAATAATAAATTATCAAATAAAGAATCGATTTATTGACTGACCATTCAATCGATATCGACTAACCGAATAAACTAACTGAAGAATCGGTGAATCGATTAGTAGACACGAGACTATTTTTCTAAAAAAAAAAAAATATTTATTATTTTTAATTTTATAATCTTTTTTATATTTTTTGTGTTTTATTTTAATTTTTAGTGTTCTTTATGTTTTGTTTTATTGTTTAATTTTAATATTTTTGATTATTTTTAATACAGTAGTTGAAATTTTATCCAGCACTATAAAATTAGACAATACAATATTTGCTTATCAGAAATATTACATCTCCAAGAAATATTGTTGTAATTATGCTGAAAGTTTCAACTACTAGCACCTTCGATAATAGTCCACAAACTCTTTTTATAGTAGGTGGTTAATATTTAGACCACTATCCTATCTGAGTTACTCTTATTTTCGGAATGATGAATAGAACTCTATAGAAGTTAATTTTTGCCTAAATATACAGAGTCCTTCCTCGTTTATGTTAACAATCCCTTTGTACTGTCCCCGTTTACCTGGATAGTAGGCTGTCAGATATCTGCCCCCTCAATAGGATTGCCAATTATCGATCGCACCGGCACAGTTACATCAATGAAAATGGCACTGACAGATACTATCGAGATAAGAGCACAGAAGTTTACAGGAAATCAATGTGGAACACACCAAAATAGACGGGGGTTTATACTTACCGTTACTTACCTCTTAATTATCTCGGGGTTTGAGTTGACAACAGGATCACTAAAAGTCTGTTCACACAATAACCTCCACCATGATATTTAAAAATGAGCCAGAAACGAAGACGAGAACTTTGAACTGTACAAAAGCTTTATTTCTAATAAAGGGTATGATTTTACTAACACAACAAAATCAACGTGGCTATCAGAAGCCCAAGTCAATCTGACTACGTCCTCAGTAGGACTTGCAAAAATTATCATACAACATGATATAAAACATTTTAGCTCCCAAGAGCTCCAAATAACGTAATATTATTAACACAATTGGATTGGAAAAGGACGTCAGGGTGTGACATATATAAAGCATTTGGTTTCCTTTTAATAAACATGAGAATGGTATTTATAGTCGCAAGGCCGGAGTGTGTACGACCTCACTCTCTGTGAACCAGATGTTGGCCCAGCTGCGAGCTACCTTCCAACCTGTTGCATCCTGGTCAAATGCACTCCCTTCTCACATGCTGTTACGTAACATACAGCTTGCTCTCTCAAAACTTTTAACTGTCTACAAGACAACTCACATTATATTTACGCAAATCTTTCAAGTACTTTGCTCACATCCTATTGGATCATTATGTTAATTCCTTAAACTTGTTAACTTCTCATCCAATTGTTTAATTAGCTCTTAAATGTTTATAACAAAATCACATAAATTATTTATAACAATTAGAAATTGTTTATAATGCTTGTCAAAGACAATAAAAATATTCGAAGCACGTCTTTAACATCACTCTCGTTCCATATTATTTTCAAAAATATTTACAGCATTTATTTACAATATTAACATTTAAATAGTTTAAATTATTAATTTCAGAAATACATCGACCACATGTTCATTCGGTTGATAATTTTCATAATCGTGATTTATATAATCGACCAATGAAGGTTAGTTATACATATTAATGTCACAATCTGGTTTAATAAAGGTTTTAATAATGATTTGTGACGGCAACCTTCATTCAAAATCTTATCTCAAATTCTTTCAAAACTCGTGTTAATTATAACAGTAAATCACTTGATTTATTTTCAACGAACTATGACAATCTTACTCCAGCGGAAAATCCTTCGCTAACAAGTTAATGCATAAACTGCATTAAAAAAATATGCCCAAAATCATCATATATCAATCTATATGGTATTCAACTTCCACATAACTTACAAAACTTCCACAAATAATTCTTTAACATTTATTCCTGTGGGAACTTCCTTCATATTCAAGGGCATTATATCTCAGCGACTTTCAACACGCGCTGCACTAGCGATTATACATTCATAGTTCCACTTAAAAAATTTTATAATCATTAATTGTTTCAAAACTGTTTTTCTTTTTAACCTTCGTGGATTTCATTCATGAACCGAAATGAAGTCAAAACTTGCCAATCACAAACAAATTTAATAGTGAATACGCTTATATACGCCTGTCTGGTCTATCAAAATTTAAGATTAACATCTTAAAAGAAATTGTAGTATGAAAATACTATCTTCAAATAAAGTGCGAGTAAAATGTAAAGTAGTCGAATAGAATCCAATTAGACTGGGGAATGCAAACATCGTTATATAAATCTCTAATTGAGAAAAACTCCTAACAAAAGTACTTGACTTTAATGCATTCAATAATTCATTATTAAAGTTACTCCTTCACAAAAGTGTCTATAATGCAATGTTCATTCATAACTGACGATAAATGTCTGTGTTGCAATCAATTCCAATAACGACTAGTATTTCCAAGATCGTTGACAACGTAAGAGATTTTAACGCTCTAAAATCATTTAAATGTTCTTCCTTCTTGATGATGACAGAAAATTGTTCAAAGTAATTAAAACTGGGGTAGAATTACTTTAATAAAATGACACGCTGTCTGAATTTAAATCTGCCATAAAAATCATTAACTTATAGTCAAATCGTGACTACAAAAATATTAATTACTGAAAATTCTAAATATCAGTCTCAACTGATTCAAAATCGTTAACTATGCCCATGACATCACAATGTCTTAATAAATCGTCGAAAAATGCAAAATTCAACAAGATGTACTGAGAATAAGAATCTCAACACGAAAATAGGGCAAAAACACAAGAGGATAAAAATATGGGAAAAATGGTTGCTCAAACATCATTAGTAAACTCAAATACAATAAACGTTCACGACTACCTTATCTGCCGATTGACGTTCCAGAGGAAAATTCCCCAAAGAAGACTGCTGATGGATCCATTTCACCACGTTAAAGCTGAGCTCCATCCTCGAAATAGGAAATAGCACCCTCAGAGAATCGAACTGCTTCCTTCTCCGTGAATCGCTCTGCTCCTCGAAGACGAATAGACATCCTTCCGGCAATAATCTTCTTTGTGAATCGGGATATCCCTGACCTCTCTTGAAAAATTCCCTGAAGTTCCAGTAGACAATCGTCATGAAGTTTTGTAGAAATTTCCGAAGAAATTATTCATATTCAGAGTATGAAATTGTTTCTATGGCTGTTCGATGGTATTCAGCCTTTAATTACGAAACATGGGTGTAGATGGTATTCACCGCATGCTCGCTTGTGTGGAATAGCAATTAGCGAAGTTCCATGTCGCTATCTTACTCCGTTGAAGTATGTCCCAATTGCAATAAGCGCCTTAGCCTTCCATCTGCTCTTCGGTTGTAGTGTTAGAAGAACCAACTGCCGTATTCAATTGCTCCATTATACCGTAGTGTTCTGTAACCAAGCAATCTGAAGTCTTTCTATTCCACTCGCAGCGTCAGCCGTTGCGTTGATTCTGGCTATACGAAAGTGCTTCTCTTGTGGCGAGATAATCACTTTTCTCAGTCGTATAAAACTGCTAATATCTTTCGAACTAATCGGTCGAAATTGTTCTGCTTTTCTCTATAACTGCATGTAGCACTGCACAATACAATTAGCTTATCGGAGACCGCTAACTGTTCGAAGCTAAACTTGTAGAAGCTTTCTAAGGTCCGTTTCAACTTCACCTAGTTTGACTTGGATCTCGTTACTATAGTGGCCTCGCCACACGTTATAAAGACGATTCTTTTCACTGCTGTTCACTTCGACGTCTCACTATAATGAATGTATAAGAAAAGAACTTTCACAAATATACTTCGATGCTCTGAGAATGAGATCTCAGAATGATCAGAGAACGAAAGAGGCTCCTCTCTTCTGCGCAAGCCCTTTTATTAACTTCACGAGGGGCGTTACCATCCCTTCCAAAGCGTGATACTGCGTCATCGCTAGAACTTCCAACTTCGTTAATACATGACGGATTTTCAAAATTCAAAAACTGAAAATAAATTTCACCAAAATTCCAAATCAATGCCTTTACTGCAAATGGATTTCCACAATTCTGCATTCCAAAAGTAATAAAAATACCATAGTTTTAGCAATCTCCGTCTTCCTTTAAACTATCGTTGATTGGTTCATGCCTCTCCTCCAATAGCATAGTTTCTTCCTCAGCAGAATTCCTCGTTTCCTGCGACTGCGTCGTAAATCTTGGAACATTCTCGACTAAATGCTGACGTCACTGAGAATCTCAGCTCAAGTAGCCTGCTGGCATAACATTTACGTCATCCGTGCTTACGTCATGACTACCCACGTCATAACTATGACAGCCATAACTCTCCTTAGAATTTCAAATATAGCCACCGTGGTCTCTATATAATTCAATTACGGGGGCATTCTCCTCCCACCACGTTTTAAAAACAGTTGCAAATTGTTTTTAAACTCAGTGTTACAAGTATCTCAACTCTCTTGAACACGAAATTGAATTATTACTGGCTTACTCTAGGATAGTATCTTTTTAAATTTCCAGCATTGAACTTGCCGTAAACGACATTATTCTCATCATCGTAGAGTTCATAACAATTGTTTCCATAGGCGTTCGTAATCCTAAACGGCCCCAGGAACACTAATCCAAATTTGGGGTAGATTTTCTTGGTCATATCAGCCTTGACAGGTCTGCGTAATAATACAAGATTTCCAACTTGAAAGGGTGTACCAAAACGTTTTCCAGCTACTCTCTTCAATCGTTTCTCTGCTGTTTTCTGGAGTTGTTCCTTTGCCTTGTCAATCCTCTGCTGTCTTCCTATGTCGGGATCTCTCGGTATGTGGTTGAAAAGATTATCCCACGGCCTTTCTGGGTTTCTTCCTAGATGAAGTCGCATTGGCACTTCTCCTGTGCTCTCCTGCACTGTAGAGTTCAGACATTCCTCAATAAGGGGTACAAATCTCACCCAACCAGAATGATCATTTGGACAGAAAATTCGACAGAATTTCGAAAATTCAGCCATATATCTTTCTGAGGAATTCGATTCAGGGTAACGCACGCTTGAAAATAAGTGCTTAATGCCAAGCCTTTCCATATCCGCTGCAAATTCCACGGACGTAAACTGCGTTCCATGATCTGACAGTAGATATTCCGGTATACCAGCTTTCGGAAATACAGCATTTTCCAGTCTGCTTACTACGTTCCTCGTGTTAGCTTTCTGCATGGGACTCATTGTAACAAATTTTGAGAAAACATCCACGGTCACCAACAAGTACTGGTTACCCTGGTATCCCTTCGGACAGGGGCCAAATATATCCGTCGCCATGAGTTCGTTTGGCTTAGAAGGAATCATCGCCTTCGGTTTTCCCTTTAGTAAAGCAGAAGCATACTTTGCTCTTTGACATTTGTCACAGGATCTAATGACCTTGGCAATGCTGGAACGCATGTTAGTCCAGATAAATCTCTCTTTAAGTGTATTAAGAGTTTTATCTAAACCGGCATGTCCAGTTGCGTGATGAGCTACCCACACTAAATTGACAACAAGTTTGGGTGGCACGACTACTCGAAGTTTTGTATGCGCAGGGTCAGCATACTTGCATACGATGTCTCCACTCAAGACAAAGTGTCGTGAATTTCTCCGTGTAGCTTCATAGTCAACATCCGTATTGTCCATGTAACCCTTGAGGAACCTGTACATTTTCCTTATTGGAGCGTGTCTCTTCTGTGACACACCGATTCGGGCTAACCTCCTAACGGTTTCTTCATCTTCTTGCTCCAATTGTACATGGTGTATCTGCACATTTTTAATAGGGTTACGTGATAGAGCATCAGCCAGTAAGTTATCTTTCCCAGGCTGGTGGACAATAGTAGCGTTAAACTGTTGGGTGAACAAAGCCCAACGTGTCAATCTATCACTTGACATGTCAGTTGGCAACATAAACTGTAGTGCTTTATGGTCAGTAATAATGATGACCTTATGTCCCAGCAGGATTTTCTTCCAGGCTTGTAAAGCTGTCACAAAAGCTAACGCTTCAAGCTCTGTCGTGAAGTAGTTTTCCTCGTGCTTTTTCAACTTCCGACTAGTGAACGCAATGTAGTGCTTGTTGCCTGCCTCGTCTTTCTGGTATAAGACTGCACTAATGCCTATTCTTGATGCATCAGACTCAATATAGAACACCTTCTCAAAGTCTGGGTACTCCAGTTTCACATTATTTCTGAGCATCTCTTTTGCTTTCTCAAAAGCCTCGTCTGCAGCGGTACTCCATTTCCATCTGTTGTTCTTCTTGAGTAAGTCGTACAGAGGAGCCATAATTTCCGAGTATCTTGGACAGTGGCTGCTAATAAATTGGCATGCACCTACAAATTCTCTAACTTGTTTCACCTTAGTTGGCTTTGGAAATCTCGTGATCGCATCTACTTTTTTCATGTTTGGATGATATCCATCTTTATCAATAGTATGCCCCAAGTAATTTATCTCCTTCTTCAAGAATTGACATTTTCCATAGTTCACCTTTATGTTGGCCTCCCTTAAATTCTCGAACAACTTTCTCAAGTGCACTAAATGTTCTTCGGCGCTGGGTGAAGATACGATTAAATCGTCAATGTAGCAGATTACATTTTCTTTCACTTCGTCAGTGAGCTTACTATCAAGTGCTCGAATAAGTGCTGGTCCACTGTTAACCATTCCAAAAGGCATTCTGGCAAAGACCCATGACGTCTGGTCAAATAGGAATCCAGTGTACTGCATACTATCCTCTTCTAATTGAACTTGATAAAATGAAGACGTCAAGTCAAGAACGCTGAAACAAGCTCTTCCTTTGAATTTCCGAAGCAGATCTCTAATCTTGGGTGGTCTGTCATTTTCTGGAAGAATCTTCAAGTTGATGGTCCTGGCATCGAGACAAAGACGTATTTGACCATTACTTTTCTTCACTACTGTGATGGGGTTTATATAAGACGACGCCTGTTTTCTAATAATCCCGTCTACCTCCATTTTTCTGATTAACCCTCGTACTTCTTGATAGTATTTCTCAGGAATGGGGTATATTCTTTTCTGGTAAGGGGTTTCATCTGTCAGCCTTATCTTGTACTTATAATCCTTAATCAATCCAGGCTTTTCATCGAAAATATCTTGGAATTCCTTTATCAGATCCTCAAATTCCCCCTGAATTTCTTCAAATCCTTCAGTTTTTCTACTGGGTATTTCTTCTAAATTTTCCACTTCATTAATTATTGTATTCAAAATTTCTTCCCTAAGGTCTATTTCCAGACTGTTTTTCACGTCCTGTTCTTCTATCTCTTCTGTGATTATGTACCCATCATTAAAGCTAATACTTCTGTTCTTCATGTCAATAATAGCTCCGACCTTCGATATAAAATCGATTCCAAGCACCATATCAAAATTGATCTTGCTCACCACAATGAAGATCTGTTCATAATTCCTTCCATTGATCTCAAAGTTCAATAACACTTGAATCTTGCATTTCACTGCCTTATCTTGGAATATCCCTCTCACTTTGACGGTAGAAACAGGTAGAACTGTCATGTTCTCTCCTCTTAGCAGACTTTGATAACATTCCTCTGAAATGATGGAAATAATAGCACCAGTGTCCATCAGGGCTTTGTACTGCTGTCCATCTATCCGTACAGCAATAAGAGGTAAGGCACATGGTCTTTCCTCTTTAACAATACCCCTCTCTTCTAGTAAATCTTCATCGGTAACTTCGTATATCTCATTAATCGTAATCAGGTGTGGTGTGGCAATGTATTTACAGGTTCTTACTGATGTTGAGAAATCGGCGTTTTTTTTTTTTTGTGTTACCGACCTCAAAATTCTGTTGGCTCGTAGAAGGCCCAGGATCGATTACAACATCCTGCCTTTTCTTTTGATTGTCAGCTTCTTTATCCCTTAATTCTTTTAAGTATTGCTGGCTTTCCTTTTCTCTTTGCTGATATTGATCAGGTGTCATAACCTGACCTTGGGTATTCTGGTTTCTACTTTGGTTTTGGTTATTCCTATTATAGTTACGGTTATACCCATTATTGTTGTAATATCTGCCTCTTCCATTGTAGTTTCCTCGGTTGTAGTTCCAACCTCTTCTCTGTTGATACGGTCGGTAACCTTGTGATCTGTAATTTCTAAACTGATTATTCCTGTGAGGACCTACATTGTCAGTTTTCTCCTGCTCTGGCTTGTCAGTTTGTTGGACTTGGTCCATATATACCGTATTGATTTCCTTAAATTCCTGCCTTTGACCTTTCTGGACTACGTTAGGCATTGGACTTGTGTAGTCTAACCTTCTTAGTAATTCATCCATGCTGGATAAATCCCTGATGTTGGACGAAATTATAAGTCTCCCCACCTCAACTGGCAGCATACGAGAAATCGCATCTATTAGTTGCTCCGTGGACAATGGGGGTTGCAAAAATCTCAAGCGGGACAACTGACTCGTAAAGAAATCAGCGTACCTCGTTGGAAGAGTACCTGAGTATTTTCTTGAATACACCTCCGCTCTTAACGAATTCTGCGCTTCTATAGACCAAAATCGCTTGATTAATGCCTCTGCAAACTCGTCAAAGTTACTGAATGTGTATCTAAATGCGCGAAACCATTCAAGGGGTCCTCCAATCAGATATCTCTCTACTATCTTCATCTCTCTCTCTCTAGGAATGTGAGCTTCGATGAAATAATCTTTGAGATTCCTTACATACTCTATAGGTGTCAAACTATCAGTGTTACTGAATTTTTGTGGTTTGTCCTCGAAATTCCTAATGACTGTCACGTTCCTCGGATATGAATCCGGATAGTTTTTCCCACTATCTCGATAATTCCACTCAGGTTCCATGGTCCTCTCGTCATCCTCCTCTCTGAATCTGGATACACGTTCTTCAGGAGTCACGTCTCTTTCTTCTGGCTCTAGGTTATGTCTTCTAGCATAATTCCTATTCAATTCGCAAGCTAAGCCTTCTGTATCCTTGTCGGTGATTTCTGTTAAGACTTTCTTGATAATCTCTTCTTTGTAGTTTTCCATTAAACTAGCCTCTCCTAACTTCAAATTTTTCAGTTTACTCGTCGTTTCATTTACATCCGAGACAACTTTATGAATTTGATCCTCTAATGTAGATTTTAAAGTTTGCATATCCTGATCTAGTTGTGTTCTATCGTCAACTTGTTTTTCGGATAACGAATTTATCCTGACGCTTAAATCTTTCCTAATCTGTACTACTTAATTGTTAATTTCTATCTGCGTACTGGCAAGTTTTCTATCAATCCTTTCCTGAATTTGGGTTACATGTTCCCCACTTGACTTATTCCACTCGTCTTTCCATACCGCTACGTTTGCTGTTAACATTTCGGCTATGTCTACTTCGATATCCTCTTTTATTACTCTATTGTGGTCTAATACCTGTGTTCTCATGACCTCTACATCATACTTCAACTCTGCTAAAGACGTTGTTGTTCTAACTGATTCATCGACTAACCTAGTCGCTAATGCAGTTATATTACGCGTACAAAGAGTTTTTGAGTTTTCGATTTCTTCCCTGACTTTATTTACATCAGTTTGGACTTTAGTGATATCTACGAAAACTGTGTTGACCTCTACCTGAATCTTAGTTATGTCACTTTGCACCTCAGTTATATCCGCATGAATGTTATTAATGTCTACCTGAACATTAGATACATCAGTTCTAGCTTTTTGAATTTCTTTTTGGACTTCCTCGACCTTGTCTTGGACAGTCGCTACATCGTTTTTGACAACAACAACTTCGGCTCTAGCACAAGAAATATCCCCTCGGACATTAGCTACATCTAGATTTAACATTGTAAGGTCTTTCTGTACCTTAGACACATCATTTTTAACATCAGACACATTTGTGCGGATGTCACTTACAGTATTCTCAATTCCTAGGGTATTAATCTGCAAACGCGACATATTATCCTCCAAATTAGCAGCACTAGTTTGAATACCCTTCAAACTTTCACCCATGCTAGCTGTCAAATTAGCAGACAAAGTACTAGCATTCTCCTTCATTCTTGCATTCAAATTACTAGCATTCTCCTCCATTCGACTATTATTCCTAACTTCCATCTCCTTTATACTTTCATTCAGCATCTGCTTCATACTACTAGTCATGCTTGCTTTCAAATTAGCAGACATCTCCCTCGCACTTTCATTCATGCTAGCTTTCAATTCTTCTAACATCAACCTCATACTTTCCTCTGCCATTACAATATTATTCAAAAATGGATTGCTGTAGGGACATACATCAAAAGAGCAAAATAACAACATTTGAGCAACACTTTTCACCATATATGATTTTGATCAATTTTCTGTCTTAAATCTAACTTATAACTACCTTATAATTAACCTTCGAAGATACTTCATGTTGAAACAAACTCAAGCACATGTTCAAATTTCTCTGGCTCATTTTAAAATATCCTAACACAAATAATTTACATTTATAATCCAAATAATTTAATTTTATCTTTAATATGACTGAAATGTCATAAGCCGGTCAAATAAAATAAGATTCCAGATTATAGGCGATTTTTCTAAGTTTCCTGCCCATTTAACCTTTTTCAAGTTGTATAAGATCTGATCTTTTCTGAGTGTAATTTTCCTAACACAATACAACATTTAATTCCTATATAATCACACTCTTAAATACTACAATTGGCCTAGACATCTAACAAAGAATCAACCTCTTTATTTGAGTCTAATCGAACCCACGTTTTAGGTTTGCCACTCTTTCTGGCGTTCAACCTGGTAATCCAGTTTTGTTGAATCGAGCCCCACGTTGGGCGCCAATCTTTCTGTCCCCGTTTACCTGGATAGTAGGCTGTCAGATATCCGCCCCCTCAATCGGATTGCCAATTATCGATCGCACCGGCACAGTTACATCAATGAAAATGGCACTGACAGATACTATCGAGATAAGAGCACAGAAGTTTACAGGAAATCAATGTGGAACACACCAAAATAGACGGGGGTTCATACTTACCGTTACTTACCTCTTAATTATCTCGGGGTTTGAGTTGACAACAGGATCACTAAAAGTCTGTTCACACAATAACCTCCACCATGATATTTAAAAATGAGCCAGAAACGAAGACGAGAACTTTGAACTGTACAAAAGCTTTATTTCTAATAAAGGGTATGATTTTACTAACACAACAAAATCAACGTGGCTATCAGAAGCCCAAGTCAATCTGACTACGTCCTCAGTAGGACTTGCAAAAATTATCATACAACATGATATAAAACATTTTAGCTCCCAAGAGCTCCAAATAACGTAATATTATTAACACAATTGGATTGGAAAAGGACGTCAGGGTGTGACATATATAAAGCATTTGGTTTCCTTTTAATAAACATGAGAATGGTATTTATAGTCGCAAGGCCGGAGTGTGTACGACCTCACTCTCTGTGAACCAGATGTTGGCCCAGCTGCGAGCTACCTTCCAACCTGTTGCATCCTGGTCAAATGCACTCCCTTCTCACATGCTGTTACGTAACATACAGCTTGCTCTCTCAAAACTTTTAACTGTCTACAAGACAACTCACATTATATTTACGCAAATCTTTCAAGTACTTTGCTCACATCCTATTGGATCATTATGTTAATTCCTTAAACTTGTTAACTTCTCATCCAATTGTTTAATTAGCTCTTAAATGTTTATAACAAAATCACATAAATTATTTATAACAATTAGAAATTGTTTATAATGCTTGTCAAAGACAATAAAAATATTCGAAGCACGTCTTTAACATCACTCTCGTTCCATATTATTTTCAAAAATATTTACAGCATTTATTTACAATATTAACATTTAAATAGTTTAAATTATTAATTTCAGAAATACATTGACCACATGTTCATTCGGTTGATAATTTTCATAATCGTGATTTATATAATCGACCAATGAAGGTTAGTTATACATATTAATGTCACAATCTGGTTTAATAAAGGTTTTAATAATGATTTGTGACGGCAACCTTCATTCAAAATCTTATCTCAAATTCTTTCAAAACTCGTGTTAATTATAACAGTAAATCACTTGATTTATTTTCAACGAACTATGACAATCTTACTCCAGCGGAAAATCCTTCGCTAACAAGTTAATGCATAAACTGCATTAAAAAAATATGCCCAAAATCATCATATATCAATCTATATGGTATTCAACTTCCACATAACTTACAAAACTTCCACAAATAATTCTTTAACATTTATTCCTGTGGGAACTTCCTTCATATTCAAGGGCATTATATCTCAGCGACTTTCAACACGCGCTGCACTAGCGATTATACATTCATAGTTCCACTTAAAAAAATTTATAATCATTAATTGTTTCAAAACTGTTTTTCTTTTTAACCTTCGTGGATTTCATTCATGAACCGAAATGAAGTCAAAACTTGCCAATCACAAACAAATTTAATAGTGAATACGCTTATATACGCCTGTCTGGTCTATCAAAATTTAAGATTAACATCTTAAAAGAAATTGTAGTATAAAAATACTATCTTCAAATAAAGTGCGACTAAAATGTAAAGTATTCGAATAGAATCCAATTAGACTGGGGAATGCAAACATCGTTATATAAATCTCTAATTGAGAAAAACTCCTAACAAAAGTACTTGACTTTAATGCATTCAATAATTCATTATTAAAGTTACTCCTTCACAAAAGTGTCTATAATGCAATGTTCATTCATAACTGACGATAAATGTCTGTGTTGCAATCAATTCCAATAACGACTAGTATTTCCAAGATCGTTGACAACGTAAGAGATTTTAACGCTCTAAAATCATTTAAATGTTCTTCCTTCTTGATGATGACAGAAAATTGTTCAAAGTAATTAAAACTGGGGTAGAATTACTTTAATAAAATGACACGCTGTCTGAATTTAAATCTGCCATAAAAATCATTAACTTATAGTCAAATCGTGACTACAAAAATATTAATTACTGAAAATTCTAAATATCAGTCTCAACTGATTCAAAATCGTTAACTATGCCCATGACATCACAATGTCTTAATAAATCGTCGAAAAATGCAAAATTCAACAAGATGTACTGAGAATAAGAATCTCAACACGAAAATAGGGCAAAAACACAAGAGGATAAAAATATGGGAAAAATGGTTGCTCAAACATCATTAGTAAACTCAAATACAATAAACGTTCACGACTACCTTATCTGCCGATTGACGTTCCAGAGGAAAATTCCCCAAAGAAGACTGCTGATGGATCCATTTCACCACGTTAAAGCTGAGCTCCATCCTCGAAATAGGAAATAGCACCCTCAGAGAATCGAACTGCTTCCTTCTCCGTGAATCGCTCTGCTCCTCGAAGACGAATAGACACCCTTCCGGCAATAATCTTCTTTGTGAATCGGGATATCCCTGACCTCTCTTGAAAAATTCCCTGAAGTTCCAGTAGACAATCGTCATGAAGTTTTGTAGAAATTTCCGAAGAAATTATTCATATTCAGAGTATGAAATTGTTTCTATGGCTGTTCGATGGTATTCAGCCTTTAATTACGAAACATGGGTGTAGATGGTATTCACCGCATGCTCGCTTGTGTGGAATAGCAATTAGCGAAGTTCCATGTCGCTATCTTACTCCGTTGAAGTATGTCCCAATTGCAATAAGCGCCTTAGCCTTCCATCTGCTCTTCGGTTGTAGTGTTAGAAGAACCAACTGCCGTATTCAATTGCTCCATTATACCGTAGTGTTCTGTAACCAAGCAATCTGAAGTCTTTCTATTCCACTCGCAGCGTCAGCCGTTGCGTTGATTCTGGCTATACGAAAGTGCTTCTCTTGTGGCGAGATAATCACTTTTCTCAGTCGTATAAAACTGCTAATATCTTTCGAACTAATCGGTCGAAATTGTTCTGCTTTTCTCTATAACTGCATGTAGCACTGCACAATACAATTAGCTTATCGGAGACCGCTAACTGTTCGAAGCTAAACTTGTAGAAGCTTTCTAAGGTCCGTTTCAACTTCACCTAGTTTGACTTGGATCTCGTTACTATAGTGGCCTCGCCACACGTTATAAAGACGATTCTTTTCACTGCTGTTCACTTCGACGTCTCACTATAATGAATGTATAAGAAAAGAACTTTCACAAATATACTTCGATGCTCTGAGAATGAGATCTCAGAATGATCAGAGAACGAAAGAGGCTCCTCTCTTCTGCGCAAGCCCTTTTATTAACTTCACGAGGGGCGTTACCATCCCTTCCAAAGCGTGATACTGCGTCATCGCTAGAACTTCCAACTTCGTTAATACATGACGGATTTTCAAAATTCAAAAACTGAAAATAAATTTCACCAAAATTCCAAATCAATGCCTTTACTGCAAATGGATTTCCACAATTCTGCATTCCAAAAGTAATAAAAATACCATAGTTTTAGCAATCTCCGTCTTCCTTTAAACTATCGTTGATTGGTTCATGCCTCTCCTCCAATAGCATAGTTTCTTCCTCAGCAGAATTCCTCGTTTCCTGCGACTGCGTCGTAAATCTTGGAACATTCTCGACTAAATGCTGACGTCACTGAGAATCTCAGCTCAAGTAGCCTGCTGGCATAACATTTACGTCATCCGTGCTTACGTCATGACTACCCACGTCATAACTATGACAGCCATAACTCTCCTTAGAATTTCAAATATAGCCACCGTGGTCTCTATATAATTCAATTACGGGGGCAGTACGAGGGCTGTTTTTAAGTAAGGGCCTTTTTTAAAAAAATAACCGAACATTTTATTTTGAAACCACATTGATTTTTAGCCTATTTTCAATTTTGAAAAAAAAAATAGGTTTATGAGATCACCTTTTGTCCGTGTATGTGTGCGTGTGTGTGTCCCGCTAATAACTTCTAAACGGCTGGAGCGATTTCAATCAAACTCGGTACGTTCATAGCACAATTCTGGACGACCCCGGCCGTGCCCTTCAAATTTTGTTACGTCTCACCAATCCAATATGGCGGCTGTGCGAATTATTTCACCAGGATTCAATATATCCGAAACTATTACCGATATCACCCTGGAATTTTTACGGTGATAAAGGGAACTACTAGAAGTTAATCTATGTGACCTTTGAAAATCTGGTAACTACAAAACCAACATGGCGGCCACGAGAATTTGCGACTTTTAAATAGACGTTTCTCGCAATTTAACCTACCAAACGCAATAAAACTTGGTACAGTATATGTTTATACACATTTTAATGCACCGACATCTAACTTGGTTCAATTGTTTACATATCCACAAAATGGCGGATGTGCGAAATATTTCACCGGCATTCTATATCTCTGAAACTGTTAGCGGTATCACCCTGAAATTTTGTACGAAGATAAAGGGCACTACTGGAAGCTCATCTATAAGACTTTCAAAAACCGGTTAACTACAAAACGAACATGGCGGCCAAGCGAATTTGAATATTTTAAATAGACCTATCGCGCGATTTAATGTTCCAACCGCAATGAAATCTGGTACAGGAAATGTTTATACACATTGTAATACACTGTTATATAATTTAGTTCAATTGTTTACATATCCTCAAGATGGCGGCTTTGGGAATTTTAAAATTAAGTTTTTATTTCTTGTGTCGTAAACATGCGATCAATGTGAAAATTTGAATAATGAACCTTCGCAAAAATTTTCCTTTAATGGTACATGACTCTGTGGCCTATACGTTTAACAATCCAACATGGCGACCATCCGAAATATTTCGACGGCTCTGAATATCTACGAATCTATTATAGCAATCAAACTGAATTTTTAGATGTTCATAGGGGCTATGAACTTAAGTTCACCTATAGGACTTTAAATAACCTGGTGATCACAAATCCAACATGGCGGCGACGCGAATTATAAATATTCACATGGACTTTTCACGCAAGTTAATCAACCGACTGCAGTGAAACTTGGTACAGTAAATCCTTATACGAATATTAATCCAGTGGCATCTAATTTATTTCAATTGTTTCCATAACCACAAGAAGGCAGCTGTGCGAAATTTTAAAATCACCTTGTTACTTCTTGTGTCCTAATCATGCGATTTAAGTTTGAATGCTACACGTACACAATAATCTTCATGTAACAGTACATAACTCTAGGACCTAAATATATAAAATCCAACATGGCGACCATCCGAAATATTTAGTCGGTTCTCAATATCTACGAATCTATTACAGCAATCAAACTGAAATTTTGTATGTAGATAGAGGCAATTAACATAAGTAGGATATATGAAAATAGGCTGTATAGTTCTTCAAGGTACTACTTGTTTGGTTTTACATACCTTCCTCTATTTTTCTACATAGTTGCCTTGTTTATTTAGGCAATTGTCATACCTTAAAACATAAGTTCTGAAATCCCTCTGCATAAAAGTTTGGCGCCTGCTCTGACAACCAAGAATTCACGGTGGTTTTCATTTCTTCATCACTTCCCACCAAGATGACGTTTCAGCGAAAAGAGGTGGAAATCCCTCAGTCACCAAGTCATCTGTGATCACGGATGGTCGACCTGAGCGATCATCGTCATGAACATTTTCACGGCCATTTTTGAACTCGCGTACCCATTTTCGCACTTAACCTTCCGTCATTGCATTATCACCATACATCTCACAAAGCTGACGATGAATGTTTCTTGCACTGAAAAAACGTATCACAGATCGTACCTCACACCCGGCGGGCGAATCAACAATCTTGAACATTGTAAAGATGCACAGTTCATCGTACAGGTTAGCTACTCAGCTGCGTGGCCGACGAGAAAGACAGGCCATGGCGCGGATCTGTGACGTCAGAGGAGTGGTGTCGCTCGCTCGCCTCGCCGCATTGATTGCACCAAGGTATTCTCATCTATAGAAGCCTACCAATAGCCGAGTAATTTGTTAGTGTGAATTTAAGGATACTCAAAAATAAAGTTAAAAGCTGTGGAAGAAATCCACCCCTATCACTAGCTCAAAACCTTAGAGCAGTAGACTATTAAGCAGTGTAATACAAACGTTGAATGGATGTTCCAGTTTATGCAGATATACAAAACTGTACATATTATCCTCTTATCTTCGTTCATCAATAAGTTGTTTCCATATATACCAGTTTACATGTAAGTTTAACTTTAAAAGCAGCTGGAATTTAAAAAAAAAGAAGAAACAACCAAGCATTGCATTAGGAGAAAGTATTCAGTGCTTCATTTATTGCAAGGGAAGGGTCATTCATGCCCCAAAATAATAAAAACGAATATAAGAAATTTGAGCCTACACTCGTGGTTTTTAGCATTTTGCTTTTTTGAAAAGGCCTACCATAAGACAATCTTTTTCAACAACAAAAATTTAATGCATAGGACTACTTCAGATACATATATGAATTGCTGAGATTATACTTACCTCCTTTAGCAGAGAGCCTTTTATCTGACACCAATCCCCTGCAGTGGCAGGTTTACTTCTTGTGGCAACTACCTTCATGTTGGACATGTTTAACGGTTCTCTCCCGTTCCCAGTTAGGCTTAGGTCAAATTTATGGTTTTATGGGCTCAAGATTTTTATAACGAAGTATATTACTACAAATGAAGGACCTTGGAAACTTATTCATTGTGAGTTAATTCAGTGGATTGAAATGTCGTGGATATCAGCCCCATGCACTTATGTGTGTACTGTACTTGTAATAGAAAAGGATATGGTAGTGGTTTTCAGTTAGCTTTTATTTACAGTTGAGTTCGGAAGACACTTCCAGGATGCAAGGAGTGGGATTCAAATCATTCTATCAAGAGCCTTTGTGCGAAGCTTTGAAGACTAAATCCTATATCAGGTTTCAAATACTCCTTCGCAAAACAGGTCACCTGGACAAGAAGCCACTTTACTTACCCCTACTCCATGTAGGTGGAACTGTTCCATTTATTAAAATTAAAGAAAGACCATACTTGCCATTGTAATTTGGATCTATGCTGGCTACACGGACATGGTATCTCCCTCCCAATAAGATGTCCAAGATCTCCACCAAATGTCAAACGAGACCCTTCAAATTATTCAAATGAAAGCATTCCTCAACTTTTAATTATTTTTTCTATTTTTTGTTTCACCCTGGTGGTCTGGGGATGAAGAATTTTATAACATACCCAGTCCCCCCCTTCCCCTTCCTCCCAGAAAATATCGTATAATCCTCACCACATCCATTCCCCCTGAAAACGAACATGGGCATCCTTGCAGGCCACATGGAAAATAAGCAGTTAACAGTACTACACACTGGGTAAATCGGTTTGAAATGGGTAAATCTAGAGCTTTAACAGAGAATTATGGATGTGGTGATTGGTAGGGCCCTGGAGTACAAAACTATGCCCGTATCTTCAAGAACACTAGCAAATTGCAAGTAATCTTCATCCAATGACACAGTAATGTTTACACTTAATTATAATAAGCACACACAGAATGTATTACAGACATTATTTTATTTAGGACATTGGTTATAAATATAAGCATCTGAAGCACATTAACACATTGTCTGGAAGAATGTAGAAAATGAAGTTTGCAGGTTTCACCAAGTAGGCTATAAAGGTGATATCTTGCTGATCTTGGATATATTACTGGCGATTATTAGGATCTAATATCCTCCAGCTATTAATATTCTCAAAAAATCCTGCACTGAACATAGGGCCTACAGCCATTATTCCCTGCTGATGATTCATGATCTCTTCAGGATTTTAAATTTTTCTGACACCATTTCTCAATCTCACTGGAGCTTAGTGGGTTACAAATTCATCGTTACAAAGATGCATGAACTCAATTTGAGGACTGGACATGTCTAACTTGATTCCAGCTGCCTTGCTACTGTTTCCTTATGCAGTACAAAATCACTATCAATTATATTGGTATCTTGCAGCCTTGGCAACGATAGAGTCTTGTATTAACTCTTGTACTATTTTCATCTCTAATTTATCTCAACAAAACAAGCCAGCCAACTTGTGTCAATAGCTTTAATGTGGACATGGAATGGAATTCACACTTACAAAATTCCCCTAGACACAAAATTGCATCATCCATGACAACGTGGACAACACTTAGGGTTTAAACGCTGCATACATGTTAAATTCTATGTGTTATACTCTGATTTACAAAATATGAACGGTGCAAGCTGCCATCCGCTTGAATGGTGAGGTGAGGAGTGGAGACAAGAGGGGTAACGGTGTCCATAGCAACAGCGAGCAGTGTTGCAATGAATGCCGACACAGCAGTGAGCACATGGTTTGACGCAGTGTTCTACTGTGAACTAACTCGTCACTGCCATTAGTAATATCCCGTGTATATATTGAAGTGCATTTGCTTATTCTTTCATAGGCTACAGTAAGCGTTATCGTTCTGTTTTTGTTGGAAGCGTGTGTATATACAGATTTTGAGTTTATTTCTTTTATTTGCATCATCGTGTCTATTTTCGTTGAGTAAAAATGGCATCGGTACATGCTCGCGGAAGGCCCAGGATCCATTCTCTGCGACAGAACAACTTCAGGCCGTGGTGTGACTCTCCATAGCCAAGTAAAGGAGATGGTATGTGCGGTGAGGAATTTTATGGAGGAAGAAGAGGAAAGTATGCGCTTACGGGAGAAACCTCTGATTCCATTTGTTCAGGTGAGGAAAAGAATTTCCAAGACTCTTGGTGTGAGTGAAATCACTGCATACTGAGTGACGGAAGGGAAGTTCCTGTCT
This sequence comes from Meconema thalassinum, assembly GCA_946902985.2. Classification (NCBI taxonomy): domain Eukaryota; kingdom Metazoa; phylum Arthropoda; class Insecta; order Orthoptera; family Tettigoniidae; genus Meconema; species Meconema thalassinum. The sequence continues at coordinate 101,043,385 of OX336397.1, read as the reverse complement.
GATGATGCTGGCCCGTCTAAACTATCAACTCCAGGGAAGAAGAGGCATAGAGAAGGGGTGGTCACTAATTTAGATGGCTTTCAACAAGATGCTGTTAGACGGCATATTTATAGCTATTATTTTACGAAAGAAATTCCAACATGTCGCAAACTTCTTGTTTTTGCTCAGAGAGGCACAATTATTTCAAGGAAGCCTTTCTTCACTGAAAGTGTTGCACGATCTGGGATTTAAATATAAGAAAATTAATGGGGGGAAGGTGATCATGGAGAGGCCAGATATTGTGGCTTTGAGGTGTCAGTTCCTACATGAAATGGGGAGACCCTACTGAGTTATAGGCCAAAAATTACAAACAAAAAACCAAAATCTGGTTTCATGCCCTAGAAGTTACCTTATCACTTGGGGCACTTAAATATACATTTGTTTTTTATGTACGGCCATTTTTAAATACCTTACGGGGGCTTTTAAAGAACACGTGCTTAGATCTTGAAATGGGCAACGCCTACTTCCTAGAACCAAAAACCCCTCAATTTTGTTGTAATTTCATCCTCATGGCCAAGATTATCATGCCAATCATCTGAATACAAGCTTATGGTGCCATCTGTTGGTCAATTTGTCATGTTTGTCAAGTGTGAAACTTTTCTTACCGTACATGTTATTTTCTTATCCCATATAATTTTTAGCTGTATGGCATTCACTAAAAGAATATCATTACTATACACATGCACATATTTAACATCGAACAGAAGTACTTTGGTTTGTAGTAAAGTATAAGCCATTTTGGATACATAGTGGAACCATGCGTCTTTGTTTATTTTGAAGGTCAGTGGCTTTAGTGAAGTTTATTCGCAAGAATTATATTTTTATTGGTTTACTGTGAGTGGTGGAACTTGTGTAAGTTAATGGTATTTTAGAGATTTGTGTGCAGTTTATTAGATGTATTCTGTATCTAGTCGATGGCGTAAACCGAAAGTCCGTGAAACAAAGAAATGGAATAGTGCTATTTTGAATGTTGACAAACAGTGGGGTGATATTAGCCTACATGTGAAGTTAAGTAATGCAAGTTCAACAGCTGCAACTACTTCTTCTGCCAGTGTCAGAAAACTGGAATAGGCCTATTTTAGTGAGGAGAATACTGTTAGACCTAGTGTTAATGACAAGCACATTCTCATTCATATATGGGTGCCCTCCAAAATTTGTTTACAGAACTGTGTGGTGAATGTGGCAGTAAATCTTCGTGTCAACGTCAGGGAGAAAGATGGGTTTAGTAATAAGTTACCTCTGAAGTGTGGGAAAAGTGATTTGTCAACTCAGGGAAGTCTTGATGCAGGAAATTCCACTAAAATACTGTTTTTTTAATAAAGTTAGGTTTTTCTCAATACTATATTTTTCAGCATTTTAAATGTTCCAGTTGCCTGCCTTTTGATCCCATTACCTTCAAACTTGTTTTGCACACACAACTTTGTGGTCTTAATAATGTGTGGAATCCATTTTGAAAAATATTAATAACTTTCAGAAATATTTATGTTCAAATTTGAAAAAAAAATGACATATTTTAACAGAACAACAGGTCATTCTAAGATAAAAACATTTTAATAATAAACCATTTTCACTGATTTTAAAAGTAATACCAATTTTTATTTGTAGACCATTGATGATCATTCCATATAAGTTTTAGATTGATAACTTTAAATTTGATTTACCTGGGACATTTTCAAAATTTGCATATTTATTACATAAAATGTTATAATTTCTAAATGACTGAACCAAATAGCTCCAAAGTTTAGAATTCCCTTAATTATGCTCACTTTAAAGAACCTTCAAAATTTGGTGAAAATTGAGTGAAAATAGGCTACTGGAAAATTCAAAACTTAAGTTAATAGGGCAAAAATGTTATCGATATTGTGTGGTTAGGTGAAATGTGGGTCAATGCTGGTCACACAGTGTCTAAGGGTTGGAGTGACAACTCAGTTCAGGGGACAAGGAAGGGCCGTCAGGCAGAGGGGGTCGATTTATTATTCTACATGCCGGGCTATCACACGGCTTTGTTAATAATGCACTTTTGCTCTTTAGGTAGAAAAGAACTGGTGATTACCATGAAGACATGGACTACAACTAGTTATTAAAATGGTTCCAGGAACAATTGTTACCCAACATCCCTGAACACAGTGTTATTGTAATGGATAATGCTTCGTACCACATAGTACAGATAGAATAAGCTCCAACTACTTCAAGTACGAAGCCGCGAATGTTGGAATGGCTCGACCGCCATCGTGTAGCCTACCATGCGACTGCACTCTGACAAAAGGAACCCTTCTCGGTAGTGCTGAATGAACATAGAACGAGCGATAACATTCTATATAATACATGAATTAGCCAAAATACCTTATAAAAGGATGAGAAATAAATCAGGAAGCAATGTTATAATAGATGTTTCCTCCTACGCCATCTGTGACCCACCCAGCCATTCCAAATATAGCGAAAATTACAGCAGTGAGCGCCATTGTTCAAATCAACCTTCAAAAAATTACCATAACAGTACTGCCAACCTCGCCCTTACGGTACTATGTGAAACAAAAAAGTGCCCAATTTACTCTCTAGTGGGCATCATTCGTTCGCTGCACTCAGTTCACGACTCTAATTATGCTAGTGTGTGCAATATTTCGCATCTCTGTACGGCTGAAATGAGTGTTTTTTGTTATCTGCTCTGTAATAACTATGCAGTATATCGCTCTCCTGTAGTAAGTATGTGTATTTTTTCCCGCACAACTGTGGTTTTGACAAAGGTTACAGCCTAACGCTCCCAGATCAATGGTTTTGTGTCAACCATGCCCCGCTAGTAGCGCGCGGCCAAGGCTGCACCTACACCCGACCATTCTTACCTACACTTTGTCCAATCCAATGGTTTTTGACAATGGTTACAGCCTAACGCGCCCAGATCAATGAATTTTGGCAATGGTTACTGCCTAACGTGTCCCGATGATTCTTTTTTTTATCAACAGTGATTTTGCATCCCACTTCTTTCTATCAACAGTGATTTTGTATCTCACATGTGTGCCTCGGTGCGTGCTGCTAGAGTGAGCCTTGATGACGGTTAAACGAGATCAAGTGCTATCGAAGCATGGCAGCTGTTTTTAAAATAGCAAAAAATAAAAACACATATTTACGTACTTTAGCACATATATGAGGTTCAGTAGTAAGTTTTAATTAGGGTTTCTAATTTCAATACGTAATATCACCCAAAAAATGAAACAAGGACACAAGGTATGTAAAAGTACATTCATGTCTGCTACAAGTGTATAAGCCGCGTTCCACTTTCATTCAGAATTAATATCCTTCTCAACCTTATACAGCAGCGCAAGCCTAAACCCATGTAGGCTACCACGTGGATGAACTGGCGAGAAACCATGGCCATGAGATCATCACGCTGCCCCATATCATTGCCACTTCAATCCTATAGAAATGATATGGGGTCAAGTGAAGGGTTATCTAGCATGGCATAATAAGAATTTCACACTCCGTGAGGTTGAGAAGCTTACCGTTTAGGCTATTAGGGAAGTGACTTCATAAAACTGGAAGCGTTTTGTGTTAATAGTGCAACGAGAACTGGATGAGGCTACGAAACGTGAATGTATACTCGATGATGGGGTAGATTGGTTCATAGTTTCCCTGGAAAGCAATTCCAGATTCAATTCAGACACAAGTGACGAAGAGGGGGCGATGAAAGGAATAGACCCATAATTAAGTTAGTAGCAGCTAGAGCGATTAGGCAACTAAAAATTCCCCTAAACTCGCGTGCATCGCAATGTTTAATTGACCCTTCACACGAATACGGCTGACACACCACAGATCCCAGTATTTGCGTCTTCCTGGAAACTTCTTGGAATGTTATGAGTCATGATCTGCCTCAGTGGCAACGCAGCATTTCCTCACGTGTTAGCTTTGACAACTGCCAGTGCTCATTATTGGTACCGGCAATACAGAGTATTCTTTGCGTACAAACACAAACCTAACCCCAGACCTCCTTGCTTGTACTAGGCCTACTAACAATCATTTTGGTCCAGATAGTCGCCTAACCAAGTAGCGACCAATGGCTTTGTCTCGCCATGACTTTAGAAGAGTACAGTTCAACTTTTCCTTTAAAATGAACTACGGTAAAAGTAATTTATGAACAGTCATGATCTTTCAAGAAATTATTCTTCTTTAGACTGAGATAGGCTACTCAATACTCCCAATAATGTCAAAAGTACTCAAATCAAACTTACCAAGCAACGTTTGAAGATTTTATGGATGAGGCAGATAAATATGACCACTCCGATGTAACTTTTTGTACACTGATGACAAGTGAACATATTATATGGAAGCTGCCAAGAGTAACGTGTCTCCACTGTACCTACGATTGTTTACCTAACATCTAAAAAATTAATTTGCTCTATTAAAGATTATAAGGGTGTGCAATCATCACTCGAAAAACTTCTCTGTAGGGTGTTCACAGGAGCATTCACTACTGACAACTTTCTTCCATTTTCATCGCACTCAGAATTTTCAATGAACTGAAGTAGGCTAGTTCATCAAATGAATTTTTATCAGTAATGCAAATAAAGTTTTGTGGAACTTAATGTTTGGGAATCTGCAACCCATTGACTCAATGCTGAGGTTATTTAGAATACACACAGAACCTGTAATTATGGGCACTGCATCACTCAAATTCTTCAAGTACTTCACCAACTTGTCTTCTGTCTTGATATGTGTCCATTCCTGCTTAAATTTATTCCTGTTGGAGGAGAAGTGTTCAGATATATCCGATAGACTGTGCACAGAATTCTCTTCTTCGTAGTGTCTGAAGTCTTCCAAGCTCGCTTCTATGGCTTTATCCGAGATTTTCTACCTCTGCATCACACAGTCTTCTAGAAGAAGGCCCAGGAATGGATAGCTATTCTGGCAAATTCGAAAATATTGAAGATACTGCATCAGGTTTCAACTTCGGATAACTCCTAGCAAATGTCTTTATTTCCCCATCAACTTGCTCTGTCCTGATAACAGAGCTATCAGGAAAATGTTTTATACAAATTATAGGCTTGCTCACTTTAGAGAAGTCAGTGGGAATTTTTCTAGGCCATATATTTCTTAATTTTTTGTCCTTTGGGAGAGAAAATGTAGAAACATTTTCATGCTGGGATCTGTAATTGTTCTTACAGCCAGTCACATTACAGCATCTCGGCATTTTGATTTCCTGTAAAGAGACACATTCATTAAATATCTAACTTTAACTCAGATAATTAACTTAGCATGCATTCTAATAGTCCTTAACATCCACAATATTAGGCTAACGTAAGTTCGTACTTAACCTGCACCACACTTGCGTTTGATTAACCTGTGTCATTAATGAGAAATAAAGTGTTAACACTTACCCTGTAGGCTACGTGATTATTGCAGCTACATGATGCACCACAACACAAGTTGGATGTAAAGTTGGACATTACACTTTATAAAACACTAACTATTCTCACACTGCTATTGACAAACAAGTCTTCTCAACCGGAGTCACTACTTCGCCTACGTCACAGACAAGATGGCTGCTCGCACTGGGGCCAGTATCTTTCGTGGGCCATGACTCAGCTGCAACTGACGCCTGCTTGTTCGCAAATGATGCCGGGAGGTAGCGCGCAAGCTTGTTGCGGCGAGCACACTAACTACGGGCTTAAAAAAACGACCCTTACTTAAAAAAACAGCCTTCGTATATTATAATTGAATCGGTCGGAGCTGGAAGGCATTAAGTCAGTTTACACTACCTTTCAGGAGACAGATAAAACGTCATTGATAGAACAGAACTTAACAAACACACTATATTAGTCAGCCATGTTGTGAAGCAACTATTCAGGTTATATTTGTGTTGACGGAATATTAATTTTAATATAATATAATATACTTATATTGGTGGACACATGCCAATATTTGAACATTTAACGAATGATACTAGAACAGTACCGTAAGGTGACTACTCTAAGGATGAAAACTTAACACAATAAATGGCAAATAAAGTGCATTTACTTGTAGAAACTTTGCTGAGTTGTTAAGCGCACTCTCATGAATGTTTCTGAAATTATAATAGGTGGCGCGTGATTCGTAAAAAAAATAAAAAATAAAAAAATGGATGTTGGCGCACGAATTGTTTCAAGAAATAAACTTTGGTTAATTGTCGGGTGCACGCCTGCGAAAGTTTCTGAATTGGTAACTCCATTTCACAATAGGAGGCGCGCCAAGTTCTTTTTTAACAATTTAGTGATGGCACGCTAATTGTTACAACAAATGAACTTTGGTGAGTTGTTGTGCACACGCCCGCGATGGTTTCTGAACAGTAAATCCATTTTACAATGTGTCGTTTCAACAAATGTGTGTATTTCATACAATTTATCGGCAGTTTATGAGTTTCAAAACATTGACAGTTTCCGGTGTGACTCGCATTTGCGATGACCATCAACAAAGCACAGGAGCAATCCCTAAAAGTGTGTGGCCTCCTCACATGTTGGAAAGCCTGATTGTTTCGTGTACGCACCTGACAGGAAAACAAAAGCAATTCAACCAACAAAATCACAATACAAACGCTTTCTTTCTTTCTTTCTTTCTTTCTTTCTTTGATTGACATTGCAACGCCTGCCGAGTACAGAAAGTATATACCCGTCGTAAAATGACATTACTTTGGCAGGTGGGAGTTCTGTTTGTGCTAACATATGCCCCACACGTCGACATTTCGTCCCATACGTGAAATATCACCACTTTTAAGTACGTACGTCACACCATTACATGCTTTTCTTATGGGACTACCGCAATGTTTTGAGCATATGTGAAGGAGTAACTTCTGGCCTCACTTCCTTGCTGTTATGGCCTCTCATTATTACTCCTTGGGCGTATCGACATTTATATACGTCGTGTTGTTTCCATAAATGGCTCTCAGATATCGCTGACATCGTCCTCGGCATCGATTCCGGACTCGAGTATCTCGAGTATTACGGTTCCAGACTCGATTCTTCGCGAGTCCACTCGGAGCCCACCACTACTATCTACCGTCTCGATTCGGAACCAGGAGAATGGCTTGACATAACAGCCAATAAGAGGCTCGGAAATACATACTGTGGCTAGGCTCAGGCTGAAAAAAAAATTATGCGCCCCGGCCTAGGGGCACACCATGCTGATGGGCGCAAAATTAAAAGCTCTTCTTACAGTTCAAAATAGTACATTATGCAACGAGCCTATAATGGCTATAATTAAGACACGAGTATTTTTTATAAAACGAGCGTATGCGAGTTTTATAATTTCCATACGAGTGTCTTAATTACCATTATAGGCGAGTTGCATACGACTGTTTATGTTCGACGATAATTATAATTTTATTATATGTTTTAACATAAATATTCATAAATATCTGTTGAGAGTCAGCCACAAGAATTTTGTTGTCGGAGAGCGAGCGCGAGACATCTCTCTGTCTTTCAAGATCTTTGAACGACCGACGCATGCGCTCTGTGAGCTTGCAATGCCATATGCAAGCCATATGTTTACATCTGCCGTCCCTCAGTAATATTGTCACCGGAGTCGTTTGAATGCGCTGTGTAGAAATTAGAGTTGGTGATTTTAAGGTACAGTGCTATTTCTTGTTTCATATTCGCCAGTTTATTTACGCGAACATATGGACGGTGCGTATTCCATGTCGGTAATTTATTATAGTTCGATGTTGTGTTTATGTACGACATGTTGGATTTTGAGTACATGCGCGAAGGTATCGTTACCTAATTGGTCAATGAACGAGCTCTGATTGGCTGGAGAAACTGTATCATAATGAAAATAAGTGTTATAATGACCATCATTATGACACCGTTTTCTGACACATAATAGTGAGGGTCGAACATAAATAGACTAAACAGACTTTTACTACTTATGTTTTTTTTAGACCAATTTCGTATAATTTTATGATTTAAATTAAATTTTCCAAAACGTTGACACTTTTACAATTTATATTGTGGCCATCTTTTTCCAAGAAATGTTTTGCAACAGCAGATTTTTAGACTTCAGCTTTAGAACAGTAATGTTTTAGGATTTATTAGGAGAAAATTTACGTCTTGAATATTAATATTAATTTAATTTGAATAATTCATTATGCATAGTTGCAGATTGTATGATGTAGTGTGTGTATTGTTACGGCTGTGAGTTTGTGTCATCGCTCGCCGCTTGAGTCACAACTGCCCCAGGGGCTGGGCTGTGGCCTGCCTCCTGTATTGCGTGTGCCTTATGCAACAGGGCTACTAAGACAAAGGGATAGTCCAGAATATTCATGACTGGACCAGCGATGGAAACCTCGAGAAGCCGTGAACCCTGGATGGATCTAGAAGCATATATTGAGTCACCGGCCTGATATATAAGTGCAACCTGTCAAGCGGGGGTTGTTGTTGTGTTTTACGAGCTAGTGCGAGCGATTATCTTGTGCGACAGAAGTGTGGTGACGAAGTGCTGTGCGAGTTACGAAATCCAGTGACATTGTTTCTCCAGCTTGTGGACAGCGAAATAGCCTGCAGCAAGTGATCGTAAGTAATTGTGGTCGGTGAACATAAAGGAGAGGAGCAGGTAGTTTCTGTCAAGGCCACCGTACTCATTAGGACGGATTAACTTCTGTGATCTGTTGACAAGTGGAAGGGCCAAGAGCGCTCAAGGAAGAGACTTGAGGAAACTGGAGTAAGGCTCCTAATTGCTTGTATTTGCTGATTAGTGTAATTTTCTGGCCACAATAAAGTTAATTATTTCTTTAAGCAGTAATTGGTGTTGTGCTTTGTACCCCCACCGTAATCCAGTTAACAAAAGTGCCACTAGGGGGTGGCACGTAACAATATATATATATATATATATATATCTGAATATCTGTAAGTGTATAATGAGTCTTAAATGGTTTAAACTCATATTAATGTCTCGTTGGCATTTTTATTTATAGTTTATATTTACAAATTTAGAAGCAGTTGATTCTCTCATTTATTTTAATGTATTTAATTAATTTTACTTCCCGATACAATAGAATTAAAAAAACTTCATAAAGACCTTTCTGAGGTCTAAATTCTCCCCCCTTCACGATGGTATGAAGAGGGGCCGGCAAAAACCCCCGGGCCTAGGAGCGCATAGAATCTAAATCCGGCCCTGCAAACAGTTCAACAAATCATCCAATCTTGTCCAATGTCAGCCTTCCCCGGAGACCCTTCTGAGCTCCTGTTGGCGACTGATCGAGTTCTTGACTATTATGACCTATTTCTGTATAGTGTATTGTAAATATTGTAATCTTGTATCTGATATTATCTTGTTATACTTGTTTATTGTTCCATGATGTGATGAGAGTGATATGGAAAATGCTCTAAATCACATAAATGAATGATTGCAAGAGAAGTGTGGTATGAGGATAAATAAAAAGAAATCCAAAGTAATGGCATGCGCTAGGAATGGCGACCAAATAGTCAATGTCTAATCGATGGTGAAAACCTAGCCCAAGTAAAGGATTTCAAATATCTGGGGAGCTTGATCACATCAAATGGAAAGTGTACGAGAGAAGTAAATGCTCGAATCGCACAGGCAAAAGAAGCCTTCTCAAAAAAGAAGTCTTTACTAACATCCAAGACTGTTAAATTAGAGGTGCGAAAACACTTCGTGAAAAGTTTTGTATGGAGTATTGCAAGTTATGGCTCTGAAACATGGACTCTACGACAAGCAGATGTATCAAAACTTAGGGCATTCGAGATGTGGTGCTGGCGACGACTACTAAGGATACCTAGGACTGATAAAGTCACGAATGAGAATGTTCTCAAAAGAGCAAAGGAGACACGTACCTTGGTTGGATCCTTAAACAGAAGAAGGAATAGTTTTGTTGGCCATTTTATTCGTCATTCTGACTGGTGCACCATACTCTTCGAAGGGAAGCTAGAAGGAAAGAGGAGTCGAGGAAGATCAAGGACTCAATTCATAGACGGCATTAAAGGCAAGCACACTTATTGCCATTTGATACTCCAGGCCAGAGAAATAAGTCGTTTTGGAAGACATGCATGTTACCCACCAGCCTAGTGGTTGAGGAGAAGTGGAAGAAGAAGATGTGATGATAGCCAAACGATAAATAAATAATATGAGGTAGTGTAACACCCAAGGCAAAACAGAATCAAACCAGGAGCCGCCAATGAAGCTGTGTACGCCCGACCATACTCCTCTTGAGTGTGGGAGAATCGAACGAGTTTGAGCTAGCGTACGGAGAGCCATCCGGTACTATAAGCTTCATTCTTTGAATAATAATTGGCAAGAATCATAATGCAAATTCAGTGGCATTGGTTTAGGTCGTTTTTTATTGATCCATATATTTTATGAACAAGAGCATTCATATTCTTAAGTTTAACATTACTTTCATGTAATCTAACGATTCTCTTGCTTCAGTATGTGCATATGCAAGCGCACGAATCTTTTTCCATCCTTCAGTCAACAGAACATTCCCATTAAATTTAGGTACAGGCATTCCTTAACCGTGATCATATTTTTGTCATTCTTCTTCATCTTCTTACCTTTAGTCTTTTCAAAAAATTTGATCCTGCGAAGGAGAGGAGAAAAACAGTCATTCTTCCTTTCAGGTCTTTTATCTTCAGCATTAAAACAAAAAAAAATCATCCAATCAAAATGCCATTTTTGGTTGGAAGGCCTAGAACGAGCAGGTTTCTTCGAAGGAATAATGCTTTTTGTGCTTAACGGCTTACAACGACGTTCCATCCAATGAAAATACGCTTTTGGATTGGACGGCCTTGAACGACGTTTCATCGAATGAAAATACCCTATTGGGTTGGAAGGCCTAGAACGAGCAAGTTTCTTTGAAGGAAGAATGCTTTTTGTGCTTAACGGCCTACAACGACGTTCCATCCAATGAAAATACGCTTTTGGGTTGGACGGCTTAGAACGACGTTTTCTCCAATGAAAATATCCTTTTGGATTGGACGGCCTTGAACAAGTAGGTTTCTTCGGAGGAAAAAAGCGTTTCGGCTCAAAATAACGTGTCACCAAATTAAAATACAAATCTCGGATTGACGGCCTAGTAACAGAATATTCCTTCGAAGAAAGAGAACTTTCTGAACTTGACGGCTCAGAACGACATCTCATCCAATGCGAATACCGGTTTGGGTTTAGCGGCCCGGAACGAGAATGTTCCTCGAAAGGAAGAGAGTGTTCTGAGCTTGACGGACTAGAACGACATTTCATCCAATGAAAATACTGTTTTGGGTTTGACGGCCCAGAACGAGAACGTTCTTCCAATGGAAGAGAGCTCTCTGAGCTTGACGGCGCTGGTAGAAAAAGTTTCATCCAATGAAAATTATTTTTTGGTTTTGAGGGCATAGAACGAGGACATATCTTTGAAGGAACAACATTTTCTGAGCTTGACGGTCCAGAATTAGAACATTTCTTCGATTGAAGACAGCTTTCGGAGCTTAATGGACAAGAACTACGTTTCTTCCAACGAAAATGCCATTTTGGAAGAAAACTCTTTGAGCTTGAAGGCCTAGGCCGAGAATGGTTCTCCCATCTTTCTGGGTTTATCCACCTAAAACGAGAATACTTCTTCGCATTAAGAAAACGCTTTGATCTTAACGGACCAGAACGAAAACGTTTCTTCGAAGAGCTTCCTGAGCTTGAGGACACAGAATGAGAACTTTTCTTCGTAGGAACAGAACGTTTTGAGCTTGACGGACTAGAACGAGAATTTTTCTTCGTAGAAACAGAACGTTTTGAGCTTGACGGACTAGAACGAGAACTTTTCTTCGTAGGAACAGAACTTTTTGAGCTTGATGCCCTAGAACGGTAAGTTTTTTTCGTAGGAACAGAATTTTTTGAGCTTGATGCCCTAGAACGAAAATTTTTCTTCGTAGGAACAGAACGTTTCGAGCTTGACGGGCTAGAACGAGAACTTTTCTTCGTAGGAACAGAACTTTTTGAGCTTGATGCCCTAGAACTGTAACTTTTTTTCGTAGGAACAGAACGTTTTGAGCTTGATGCCCTAGAACGGTAACTTTTTTCCGTAGGAACAGAACTTTGTGAGCTTGATGCCCTAGAACGATAACTTTTCTCCGTAGAAACATAACTTTTTGACCTTGATGGGCAAGAAAGAGAACTTTTCTTCGTAGGAACAGAGCTTGCTGAGCCTGAAGAGCTAGAACGAAAACGTTTCTTCGTCGGAACAGAGCTTGTTGAGCCTGACGGTTTAGAACGAAAACGATCTTTCGAAGGAAAATAACCTTCTGAGCTTGATGCCCTAGAACGAAAACGTTTCTTCGTCGGAACAGAGCATGTTGAGCCTGACGGGCTTGAAAGAAAACGTCTCTCCGTCGGAACAGAGCTTGTTGAGCCTGACGGCTTAGAACGAAAACGTTTCTTCGAAGGAAGAGAACTTTCTGACCTTGATGCCCTAGAACGAGATATTCTTCTTGTAAAAACATTACTTTCTGAGCTTGACGGGCTGGAAAAGAAACATTTCATCGAAGGAAGACTTTCTAAGCTTGACAGGCTAGAACAATGACTTCTCTTCGAATAAAGAGAATTTTTTGACAACTGTATACGTACTTTTCGTTTTTTGATCTTTGCCTCACCAACTCCTTCCCATGCACCACCCACGATAATTCTTGGTTCCATTTTGGAAAGTTCATCAGCATAAGTACAGCTAGGGTCGTTTGTTTTCCATTAGACTTCCATCATGTTAAATGAATGCAAGTACATCAATGCTCTTCTTGGCAATGGGAACACACTCTAATTGCCTGTACTGATTTACTGGACCCAAATGTAGGTCCACTCGGTAAGAAAACATCTTGTGAATGGTTTCATTTAGTTTGTGTGAAGAGTTACTTTAACTTACCACATGTATATTTTTCTCTTCGGCATGTTTTTCTAAATTATTTGTAATATCCTATGACAAAACATGCTTACTGGTACTCTTTGTCTGTTTTCATCACAGCCTTCATGTTAGTTCTTTAATGTCAATACCGGTACTGCTGCAATTTTTCATGCGGCAGCAATTGGATGATTGCTGACTAATGCTGTATAAATTAAGCCCCATTTCTTCGTAAATAGGTCATGCGAACCTGAAATCAACTTATATAGGCCTACCTCCTCTATTATACAGCAGCGGTAGAGATTTCATAGGAGTAAATGAAAGAACTATCGATAGACAATTATGCTTCATTAAAGAGCAGACTTGTTCGACGAAAAATTTATGTTGTGAAGAGAAAGTTAAGTTACCCAAAGCAAAGAATAACCTGGAACTACACGTGTAATATTAATGTTTATTTATTTTTATATTCTCCTTGCCTACATCAAGTAAGTCGGCTCGTGGTCAAAGAGTACTGGTACATGACATAATATTTCATAATTGCACTATTAGCATGACGAATGCTATTAGCATAAGCTATTAGTGGAATACCGCACGTTACAATTCTGTATACAAAATTGCTTCAAATTGTAAGGTAGGCCTATACAACACATGTGTAATGTTATTTAGACATAATGTTACTGAACACCACCTAGACTTATAAAGTAGATGTCGGTCATCAAATCCTTCCGAAAATACCGGTACTGCTAGGAATTACTTACTTTAACGTCTTATTGGTTACATGTGTCATTCGGAAGTTAAAATGGCGGTGATAATTGTAAGAACACGTTGTACATGGGAATGGAATTACTCAACGCTATTTGTCTTCGTCATGATCGGTAGAAGCTATCCAAGGAGATTGGAATACACTCGTCACTAGCAATGATGTTAGACACATTGAACTATTACCTAGAGTTCTATGGTCAGACATAATAGACAGCTGATTTGGAAACCATATTGCATGAACAAACAAATGCTAATCGAATGTGGATCAAGGAGGCATGATCGCCGATCCCACTTCATATTGGCAACTCAAACTAACACTTGGGGCGCTGCGGTCGGTCTGGATAAGTAGGGTTTAAAATACTCAATAACACGCGTTTGATATGGAACACTTTTTATTTTTCGGTTATAATCAGTAAATGTGGTCTCTAAAGTAATGAGAGTGTTATTTTTAATTGTATATATGTATAACTGTGCGATACACGTGATCTAATTTGTGTGTTCCACTGGATTTTTTGGTGTCATTTGCATATTATCAAGCGTCAGTTTTTATGGTTGATGTAGATCAGCTGATTCAAATTTACACAGGGCTACACTTCGGACATTATTTCGGTACTATTATGCGCAATATAATGTAAATGTCGATCCTGAGTCAACGCCGAGGACATTCAAATAGAGAAATACGGTACATAAACAAATAAATAACACACCGAAGCTGTGCTACTTTTATCATTCCGAGACTAGCATCCACGCAAACCAGATTCCACTGTTCCAAGCTCCGACTTATATCGTGAATTGATGTCAAACTGATGATCCGCCAGCCTTTCCGCCAAGCCTACACCTCGTAATCGCTAAGTTCTTCGATATTCGAGCTATTCCACTATCAGTCATATAGGCCTAATTTGCCTCCCCGTGGGCACTGTAGAATGAGTGATTCCGCTACCATTCAAATATTCAACACCAAACCCACCTTTTAACCATCCAAATCAAGCAATTCCTGTCGCCCCACGAGTTTTAATACAAGTTAAACTCATCCCTTCTCCCTACCAAGCAGCCAATAATTAATTATTTAATTAATTATTCAAGTAACTTCAATCTTACCAGCGCGCCCATCGTAACAGCTGTTTTTAAACTGAATAACCTTCGCTGGCATTACGTCGCAGGTCTTCTGTCTGTCTACCTCGACAAGTGTTAGATCCTTCCCGGGGTGGAAAGGTATTATTATTAGGTATTATGTATCATCACATTACGGCTATTGCTATTTGCATCTTTTGGAAAGTGATGAAAAGGTATATCCGCAGCCCTCTTTTACATCGACTTACAGCCGTAAACTGAGCAATACACTTTGCTTTTACTCATTTTTCACTCGATCAACGAGTAAAACTTATTACTTATGTATAAAGACACGAACAATTTACCACGATCTGTTTACCAATACAAGAAACCATATACAAACAGTCACCACGTGACAAATGAACCCTACTTGGTAAGTTTCTCATTTTTACCGCTAGATGTCATATCAGATAGCTGGAGTTGCCAATAGCATGGAGGCCCTAAAATAACGAATTATGAGTGGTGGATGCTTGAGCTCACGGCCAACTGGATGCGAGCTGCATTCTCGCAGCTCGCATCCAGTCGGCCGTGCTTGAGTTACATCTAACTCACACACTAGTCTACAGATATCGCACCACTCGCATCTACAGAGAATTAGAATTATAGTAGGTAATCTGTGAGCCCGACACAGCGATCTCTGCTGCGGCATGACCGGAGAGGCGTGGCTACTGAACAGTGGGAGGAGTGGGTCTGTTCTAGCTCGACTCATCGCTCGCGTCACTTTTGAACGCGATACGAAATGTCACGCGCACCGCTGGGTATAGTTTGGCAGGATACGCTTTCTATATAGGAATAGGATGAAAGGCATCATTTTTCTGAATATACAGAAACATGAATCACAATTCTACGTCCAGTAGTTTATTTTCTATGTTATTTTAAAATTGGATGGCTGCGTGGCACAGCGGCAACGTACTCGCTTGCTCTGCCCAAGGTTGCAGGATCGAATCCTGGCGCAGTCAGCTGGCATTTGAGGGTGCGCAAATGCGAGGGAGCCATGTCAGTAGATTTACTGGCACGTTAAGGATCCCCTTCGGGGCAAAATTCTGGCACCCTGGCGTCTCTAAAAGCCGCAGTAGTTAAAAGAGACGTAAAACAAATAACAATAATATTTTAAAATTATTTGAAAGACGACACTTTCCCATCGATCATTAGTCACTCACCCATCAATTACTGCCCGTAAAAACTTCTGCAATGTAAGCGTGGTTTTATATCAATATTGTTGTTGCAAAACACTTTCAGTGTGCAATGTTTTTTTTAACATGTCTTGTAATAATAGAAACAAGCCTTAAAGAAAACTAATCAGTCAGCAGATGACACGAAATAAAATAAAATATAAAGAAAAGTACGGGACATGAAAATAGACAAACCCAAAGAATAGGAAACCTGGAATTTATTTATTTTGTGCTCAATAATGCATTTCGTTCTTTGAGGACGAATGTCCTGCCTCTCCGTCAAAACTGTTCTGTTATTCAGTGTCTTCCTCCACTTGAATCCCATTTTACGTAAGAGACGTCGTAATCTCTCTCTGCTGCCTAAAAAATTAATGTCCTGTTGTAACTTAGTAAGTAACAGGCGAAGCGTGGGAATTTTCATTTCGTGCAAAACAAAATCATATACAGTATACATCGTCGTATTAGTTCTTGATTGAAATTATCCGCTGAAGATTTGGTGGCTGCTCGCGGTCTTGCTTTACCAGATATGGATAAAAAATGTAGACAGGCCTTCCATCTACTCTTAAACCTTTTTTTTTCACTTACTATCGCCCTAATTGTACGCTCAGGAACTCGAGCGGCCGCCGCTGCCCGTTTGCCGAATTTATTTATAGGTGTGTCAACACCCCTTTCCGCTTCTTGTTTCATGAAATTGTGCACATTAGATATTATTTATCTCGCCTGACTGTGTAATGTTTTTGTTTTTAAGTTGGACAACACTGGAGGCATTGCGACCGTTGATCGTCAGTGTCTTTCAACCCCGTGGCCTACTATTCTTTTTTTTTTCTCTCGTGTGGCCTCCTGAGTGGCCGAGTGCAGGTCTTTCCATGCGACGCCCGTGGGCGACCTGCGCGTCGGGATGAGAGATGGAATGGATGAAGATGAATGAAACTGGGCAAGGATGTGGAAGGAAGCGGCCATGGCCTATCAGAAGGTACTGTCCCAGCATTTGCCTGGTGTTGAAAATGGGAAACCACGGAAAACCATTTCTAGGACAGCCGACGGTGGGGCTCGAACCCACGCGTCTACCGAGTCAGCAGAGAGCTTGGCCCCATGGCCTAACGCAGCGCTTTAGCCAGCGTAGCCACTACTGTCGGTGTGGCCTACTATAAGAACACAACAAGAAGATTACTGGTATATCAATATTACGACGTATTCAATCGAGAGCAAAGGATTTAAACACACACAAAACCTGCGATTTCAACTAGGCTAGAAGAGCATCCGAGAAAACCAAGGTAAAGAGCAAACTGCTTCGTTACTAGCCGCTGCTGAGCTGGGGAGCCTATCTAATGTTGCCAATTCGTTGCACAATGACGAGCAGGTGAGCGAAGCTCTCGTCTACATTGCGTAGCATTATGTTATCATGGCCAAGTCAAAGCAGAGAATGAACGATGTTGCTACATCGGGATTCGGGGAGTCAGGACGTGTCACGTGTGCCAGAGGAGGTGGGAACGAATTAAAGTGCGTAACTGCGTCGCGGCTGACATTCCTGGGTCGGGCTTTACCGTAGCTGCTGAATGCCAGAAGAACATTTATCGCTTAAGCAGTTCCAGAGACATGCGCATGTTTAAGGAAATAATACAACCCTATTTTCACCACCGAAGATAGGCCGACAACAAATCGAAAATTTTTCTAACACACATCCCTTGGAATTAATCAGTTTATCATGTTTCACGTTTGTGTTGTAAACTGTTTTATCACTTGCCTATAAACTTAAAGCAACCCCCGTGAAAAAACTAATGCTACGTCCATTTACCGAGATATGGTGACGAGTGCGTAACATTTGTCTTTTATATACACTTTGTTTACGCCCCTGTTCTATATCAGTGTGCACGTGTACACATATGTACTGTATCGGCAACTCCAGCTATCTGATATGACATCTAGCGGTAAAAATGAGAAACTTACCAAGTAGGGTACATTTGTCACGTGGTGACTGTATATGGTTTCTTGTATTGGTAAGCAGGTCGTGGTAAATTCTTCGTGTTTATACATAAGTAATACGTTTCACTCGCTGATAAGAGTGCAAAATGAGTAAAACCAAAGTATATGGCTCAGTTTACGGCTGTAAGTCGATGTTAAAGAGGGCTGCGGATATACGTTTTCATCACTTTCCAAAAGATGCAAATAGCAATAGCCGAAAGGTGACGATACCAAATAAACACGGGCAACAAGGGCGGGTTGGACCACTCACCACTACACTCACTGACGACAGGACGGGTTGTTCAGTTACGCCGAGCCAAGCCGCACCTAGACAGCCAAGCACAGTCTCGCCGAGCCAAGCCGTACCAAGACTGCCAAGCCTAACTTACACCAGCCGAGGACAGCCAAGCTTCATCAGTCAGGTATCCTTCCCCCGCTCCCTAGTTCATTTCCAATAATCCTACCAACCGGCATCACCTCGCTCTGTGATATCCGAGCCATTCCACTACGGGTCATATAGGCCTAATTTGACTTCGCAGGGTTAATACCTACCATCAAAATCAAGCAATTCCTGACTACCCCGAGTTTTAATACAAGTTAAACTCATCCCTTCGCCCTACCAAGCAGCAAATAATTTCTAGAGTCTATGGTACAGTGAGCAAACTCAAATATAGCTTTTAAACGTAACAGCGCCATGACTCGAACTGCACAAAAACAAATGCCAGCAGACAACCGATGCTTGATAATATGCAATTGACACATAAAATCCAGTGGAACACAAAAAATTAGATCACGTGTATCGCACAGTTATACATATATACAATTGAACATAACACTGTCATTATTTTAGGGACCACATTTACTGATTATAACCGAAAAATAAAAAGTGTTCCATATCAAACGCGTGTTATTGAGTATTTTTACCCTACTTATCCAGACCAACCGCAGCGCCCCAAGTGTTAGTTTGAGTTGCCAATTGACATATCAAAACAAGAAAAAAGAGACTGTCAGTCTGAAAGACTGGACTTTATATCATTTTAAATGCTAGCAGCCGAGTACCAAGAAGGCAGTGCGACAACAGAGTTTCAAGATTCTCTTTTGTTTCTTCACTGCCTACTTGATTGTTCTCGCACTGCCTTCTTGGAACTCTGTTCGCGCACTGCCTTCTTGGTACTCGGCAGCTACATCGTTCTATGACGTCACACACGTCAGTGCATTCTCGGTACATTTCGTCCCGTCACCGTAACATAACGCCAGACCTCATCGTAACGACGAAGTCGACAAGATCATTTAAAATGATAAAAATGGCTTGTAATCTTACTTGGCTCTTAAACCTAACGATTATAAAGAGCAAGGCCTCATTTCTACGTGGATTCCGAACCTCCGGACCAGACTTCTTATTTCAATAAATGAACATAACCTGAAATGGACATTAGTACATCAGCTGCTACCTCTCGTTCTCTGTAGGTGCGAGTGGCGCGCTATCTGTGGACGAGAGTCTGAATCAGATCTAGCTCATTATTACCGTTATTTCAGGGCCTATGCTATACGAAGTGAGATCGGTGAGTACGTTGCTACTCCATGACCTCCCGAGACCAAGAGGAAGATGGTAACATAACTATAGAGAGCAGCCATGATCAGCCATTATTTTCATAATAATAATAATAATAATAAAGAATCTTGGACTTTTTCCGCATTAAGAAAACCGAGGGGCGGCTTCGGTGGCGTAGTCGGTAGCATGCTGAGCTTCTATGCCCAAGATAGCGGGTTCAAACCCTGCCGAAGCCGTCGGATTTTTTAAGAGCGTTAAAAATCCCTCAGTATGCCTTCCTTCGGAGGGGAAGTAAAGCCGGCGGTCCCATGTCATAGATTTATGGCATGTTAAAGATCCTTCCACTAATTGCACCTGTGTGAAGCTAAATTGGATAGGTTAAGAATGTAAACAACGCTCTTAGGTTTCTACGTTCGTTGCCAAGCGCCGACTGCGGTGGCGTCTATTAGCTAAGTTCTGAATTAGGCCTAGTAGTCGTTGACGGTGGCGCTTGGCGGCAAAAGTAGGAACTATTTGAAAAATTATAAGTTGCAGTACTTAAAATTAAAAAACAGATACACACACTAATACAGTCATCACAATTAACACCGGTTATCAGACAGATTCTACACACACCCAAAGTACACGGGGCTACATGACCGCGTTGTCGCAGCCCCTAAACTTAAGAACCAACCAACCAACCAGAAAACCGAGTCGAACTGGTTTAAGGAGGCTGAGAACGACCTACGAGAGTTCCAAATTACAGTAGGGATGCTTGCAGATGTATCTGCGAAGAAAATAACCAAAGTCCAATGAAGAAGGGTGAAGTACAGGGTCAAGACCAAACGACTATACAGAATTTCTGAAGAAGAGAGGATGGCAAGATCTGAAAGGATAAAAAAATACTAGGAGGACAGGAAAATACGACCCACTAAACACCGATTGATCTATCGTAGCTACCCCAAAGTGGGTGAAACGGACAATAATAATAATAATAACAACTTAATTACAGCCAATTGGCCATTCAATTTATTCCCCCATACAAAATTTCAGAATAGATTCGGTACGGCAGCTACACGAATAGGCTAGATGATATTTCTCGCAATAAATGTGATATTTGATACATATGCAATCTGGACCCGTTTCGTGCAATCCCATAGTCTGGCACAGCACAGTTTGTGATGGAAACCTTGTACAGAAATTCTTGTGACGAGATGTTTCAGTACCTAGCCACCGTTAATCCATTCTCTGTTAATCATGGCCTCATTATTGTAGAACCATTGAACTAGATACTACTGGAATGCCGACTGTATGGGAGAAAAGTGCGGATTTTGGGGCGACTAGTTACGCCTGGTAGTGCAAGTCAAGGAGGCGCACGGCGAGTGTGACGTATACGTACGGCGAGATACAAGTAAAAGAGGTACTTCGTCAACTCCATGGCCGTGCATGGCTATCATCATAGAGTTTGCAAGCTCAACTCCTTTCATAAGAATCACGACATATCAGCTGACTTGCAACCTAGAGTTCAATGGTATGACGGTTTTTGATGCGACTAGTTATGCCTGGTAATACACGTCAAGGAAGCGATGACCAGGAAGCAGTTTTCAGCGAGGGTTATCATGGGAGGAGTTGTTCCAGTTAGAGATGGGACTATCGACTACTTTTAACCATCGACTGACTAGTCATTCATTGGAAGAAACTATCGACTAGATAGTCGACTACTTTCAGTCGAATGGTTACCTGAATTCGCATTGCTCCTAATAAGCGTGTTGTTCCATGTATTCGACTGAAAGTAGTCGCTTCTAGGCAGCGTACAAAGCACGGCAAGCCATTACCCGCTGAGTTGAGGCGTACCAACAGATGAAAATCAAACTTCTCCTTAACCCACCTATTTTTGCAGACGTTAGTTTGGACTACTCGACGCTCGGCAACATGCAATTGGTCAAAGTTATTTATTTATTTTTACTGTGCTTCGAAATTGTGGTTTACGTCGTGTAGAGTGCAGCCATTATTTGCAATGTTGCACATTTCATTTAATGCAAAATGTGTGAGTAAATGTTCCCCGATACCGGTATTGATACAGGGCACATTACCTGTATGTACTGTGGATAAGTGAAGTAATATACCAATACCTAATTAACCTAAGAGTAAATTAAATCACTATTACTGAGAGGGAGTTCTTAAGTACCGGGAACAATTCTATAGCCAACATTGCAATAATCACACTTCATATTTTAATGCCAAAAAATAGTAAATGTAAAATATGTCCATAGAGTCATAAACAAGTTAGGCTATGTGTTCACTAATTTAATCCTCTCTGAAGTACTAAGAACGTAGAGCTGAAATACGACTTGAACAAGAAAATTACGGCCTACAGTAAATACACACGAAAATAGAACACTTTAGAACAGCAACGTGGGCGAACTTTCAGTGGAGATGTTGGCAACCATGTAAATACTAAGGTTTTTTAATGCGCGCGCTATCCATGTGCTGAAACAATTGACGACCAGAACGTAAACCTATCCGAGCGCGTTCTACATGTTAAAAGTTAAAACACAATTGGGATATGTCGTTTGCAAGCGACTTGTTTATGTTACGGTGAGTAGTCGTTGAATTCATTCGACTGTTTTTTAAAAGCAGTCAAACAAGTCGATGGATTTAACATTTTTCAGTTGACTGCTGCGGTGCTGCCCATCTCCAAACAATTGACGACCAGAATCAATTTGTGCGTACGGTCAAGCTGTCCTCACAGTACCCGCTGCAATAGATGTAGAGATTCACATCACCACTCTATCTTATGATGGATGTCAGTACATAAAATCAGCCATAAGGCAACGGCAGTTTAACCACAGACAACGCTACAACTCTTCCATCCCTGCCCTCATGTCTTATCCACTAACCCCTTCCCCCCTCCCACACAGCACGCCACTGCTCTGACACAGTTGTTAGGCCTGCTACAACAACTCTCAGCCATAACCCTGTAAACTACAGCTAAACCAAACCCAGAACCCCCTAATACACTTCATTTGCAGAGCAATAAAATCCATAAAACAACCCCGCAACAAGCTTCACAAAAACCTAAATTATAAACGAAAAGACTACTCCACTAACACCAAAATCAGTAAAACTCCCTCATTTCAGCCACACTACACCTTAAACAGACAAAGAAGGCATAGTCATGACCCCTTCATGGAGTAGGCTATTGTCTAAACACGATCATGTCTCCTTCAACTTTAATGAAGACTTCATTAAATTCTATTAAAAAAATCATAAACTCATTCCACAAATCTTAAAATCAGTATACATCCCTCATTTCAGTTACTCTATTCATTAAACAAACATAGAAGGCGTAGCCATGACCCCTTCATGGAGTAGGCTATTGTCTAAATCTGACCACGCATACTACAACCTTACTCTAACTCAAAATTACGGCTAAATGATCCATCTGACTGGGAGGCAAAGGTATTTACCGGCTTGCCTGGGATGATGTGCCACAAAACCGGTATCTGGAGTTCAAACATAACCTAAATATCGAATGACAATATTGAATTGTCCAATAACTTGGACAATTGGATTTAGGCTATTTCATTGAAAGAATCAACGAACTGTATAAAACTATAGGCACCTAAAGGTATACTTAACTTATTAATTAAAGCTCTACAATAAACATACAGCACAATAAATTGTAGAATGAAGTTATCCTGAAGAAGTAGTTTGATTAGAACGACTACTTAAATTCGAATGATTCCATTCGCATGGAATTAGTCGTTTGCCAACGACTTGTTTCATTCGAATGATTTCCAACGATTGCTTTGGGATCAGTCGTTTACAACGACTACTTTTATTCGAATGATTCCATTCGCTTGGAAGTAGTCGTTTGCCAACGACTTGTTTCATTCGAATGATTTCCAACGATTGCTTTGGGATCAGTCGTTAACAACGACTACTTTTATTCGAATGATTCCATTCGCTTGGAAGTAGTCGTTTGCCAACGACTTGTTTCATTCGAATGTTTCCAACGATAGCTTTGGGATCAGTCGTTTGCAAACGACTTGTTTATGATACGGTGAGTAGTCGTTGAATTCATTCGACTGTTTTTTAAAAGCAGTCGAATAAGTCGATTGTTTTAACTATCGACTAATTCGACTGTTTTCAGTCGACTGCTGCCCATCTCTAGTTCCAGTAGTATCTATAGTTCAAGGTGTAGAACTCCGCAGAAATACTAGATTTCGGTAGCGCTGCACCCGTGAGAATTTGTGTTTAAAAAAAAAATAGTAATGAAATTAGCCAAAGTACCTGTAGTAATGGTATCTGGAGATGATAAATTAATAGATGTTGACTCGTCCGCTGTCATAGACCCACCCAGCCATCCCAAATAGCGACACTATTTATATAGTTGAAAATGAAGTAAGTTATCTGGTAGACATCTTGTCACTATGTCAGGAATGCCAACCCCGCGCGTTTGGTACTATCTCGCACCGTGTATAGAAAGAAACAAAAGAGCGTCGATAATGTAATTTATAATTGGGCCAAATCCAAATCGTCAGTCGTACTTTAACCATGGATTGTGTGGCATGTGAAATTACTTCATAAATTGTATCTTATTAATGTTTTACATACAAAACCAAACCTAACCTAGGGCTTAGGCCCCAGACCCCCTTGCTTGTGGTACTAGCAGTAATTTTCGGCCAGGCAGTACCTAACCTAGTAGCGGACATAAATTGTATCTTATTAATGTTTTACATACAAAACCAAACCTAACCTGGGGCTTAGGCCCCAGACCCCCTTGCTTGTGGTACTAGCAGTAATTTTCGGCCAGGCAGTACCTAACCTAGTAGCGGACATAAATTGTATCTTATTAATGTTTTACACACAAAACCAATTTCTAACAATTTCTAACAATTTCTAACTCAAGAAACAATTTCTAACTTTACGTGTGAAAGTTACTAAAACTATGTGTGTCGGAACATTTTCATTTTCAAACTTTAAATTTCCAACAATTTCAATTTCAAACTTTACGTCTGAGTCATTATTTACGTCTCAATAATATGTGTGTCAAAAACAATTTCTAACTTTACGTGTGAAATAGTGAATTTTGTGTGCGACATGTTGGTAACGTAGTCACATGGTGTCACACATGGTGTCACATGACGTGTCCAAGATGGCGTCCGTAGTGAAACGAACACGATAAGAATTCTTTATTTTCGTGAAATAATTATTATTGAGGTGCGGCACTTGTAGTTGAGATTGTGAAACGACTCCCAAGAACTCCGTAAAAGGTATGTAAATCATAAAACCTATATTTTCAATAATATACCTCGTAAAAGTTCAGGCGCGGATTCAAGGGGGGGGGGGGGGGTCACGGGGGTCATGACCCCCCCCCCAAACGGAGACCAAATTTTTTTGCAAACTCAAAAAACGAAAACACAATTACCAGACAAATAAAACTTAACGAATTTTAACTGAAAAACAGTTTTTTTTTTCATTTTATTCAATACTGAATTATCTTTATTGGAATTATTATGTTCTGTTACAACTGTACATATTTACAACTTCAAACCTCTTGTATAAAAACTATTAGTTATACAACAAAATCAACTCGTCTATTTTGTTTAGCAAACCTTGTGATTACCGAATCGATGTTTATAGTGATGTCACGATGAATGTGCAGCAATGCACGGATAGGAAACTGGGGCTTTTTTCGCACCAAAAATGTTTGCCGACTTCCAAACCGCAAGCTTGGTTGGCAATATAAGCTGCAACTTTCTCCCTTTGTCGGTACCAACTCGACTTGCCGAAACTGTAACGTACCTTGATCCTTTTCTCGAAGCTCGATGTAAAAGTCGCAAGGAATTTCATTTCGGCTGCATGTACTGTATTCTAGTTTCATCTCTCCTGGTTTCTGCTCCATACGTCATTATTGACAAGTAATAGCTAGAAGGATTACGAAAGGAAGCAGAGGCTGCAGGACTCAACATAAATGTTGATAAGACCAAGGAAATGAGAGTAAATGCCAAAATTTAAGAAAGATTGATTGTGGCAGGAGAAGAGTTTGAGGAGGTTAAAACATTTCCTTATTTGGGAAGTGTAGTGACAAGAGAAGGAGGAGCAGTAGAAGAAGTGAAAGCGAGAATAAGGAAAGCAAATGGAGTATTTATGCAGCTGCTGTGTGCGGTGTGGAAGAATAAAAACATTGCTAGGAAGACAAAAATTAAAATTTTCAATACAAATGTTAAGTCAGTCCTTCTATATGCTTATGGAACTTGGAAGGTTACACGAACAATCACTAATCTTCTGCAAACATTTATAAACCGTTGTTTACGACGCATCATAAACATCATATGGCCGGAAATAATATCCACCGAAGAACTATGGAAAATAACAAATCAAGTTCCAGTTGAAGTGTAAATCAAGAGGAGAAAACAGATAGGTTATACTTTGAGGATGCTAGTGGGATCTGTAAAAAGAACAGCATTGGAATTTAATCCGCAAGGTGCACGGAGGAGAGTTCGTCTTAGTAAGACCTAGAGGAGGACTGTGGAGGAGGAGGCACTTGAAATTGGGAAGACCTGGAGGAGGACTGTGGAGCAGGAGGCACTTGAAATTGGGAAGACCTGGAGGAGGAGGCACTTGAAATTGGGAAGACCTGGAGGAGGAGGCACTTGAAATTGGGAAGACCTGGAGGAGGACTGTGGAGGAGGAGGCACTTGAAATTGCGAAGACCTGGAGGAGGACTGTAGAGGAGGAGGCACTTGAGATTGGGAAGACCTGTAGGAGGACTGTGGAGGAGGAGGCACTTGAAATTGAGAAGACCTGGAGGAGGACTGTAGAGGAGGAGTCACTTGAAATTGGGAAGACCTGGAGGAGGAGGCACTTGAAATTGGGAAGACCTGGAAGGAAGTTAAAACATTGGCAAGTCGACGACCGCAATGGAGACGTTTCACGGATGCTCTATGTTCCAGTTTGAACAAGAGGAATTAAAGTAAGTAATAGGTCTTGTACATTACTTTTGCCTTCAGTGGTATGTCTTTACCTCAAATTAAACTCCAAACCTGATGATAGAAAACACTCCCACATTGTGTTCTCTTGTTGATCTCCATATCGAATCTTACATTTTCCATCAATTCACTTCCAAATTATTTGAAGTGCTCTACTACTTCCTGATTTCCATCACAATTTAAGAATCCCTTTTCCTTCTTCCTTTCCTCTTGTGATGACCAATTCACGATATCGAATAGTATTGTTGCCTTCAGTCTATAAACACAAAAATCACTCTAATTACTGGAATATGTGAAAAATATCCTGAAATAAATTACACGTGCAGGGCTGGATTTACCAATAGGCCCCATAGGCCTTAATCACGTGTACAGGGCCGGATTTAGATTTATTGCGCTCCTAGGCCCGTGGGTTTTGCCGCCCCATCTTCACACCATCGTGATGGAGGGAGAATTTAGACCTCAGAAGAGGTCTAGGGGCGCAAAATTAATACGCAAATTTTGTTGACAGAAAATTTCCATAAAATGTTATGGACTACATTACACGTCTACATCTTCATGCTCTCCATGAATAAAAGTCCCGTTCGCCTGCCTCTTATAGGTGACGCTGGACGGACAACCTTTCTGAGGTCTAAATTCTCCCTCCATCAGGATGGTATGAAGAGGGGGTGGCAAAAACTCATGGGCCTAAGAGCGCATAAAATCTTAATCCCGCCCTGTACACGTGGTTAACATTTATAATTTATATTGTTACGGACTATTGAATAAGAAGCAGAGGAAGAAGAAGAAGAACAACAATAAAACTGAAGATTTTTTTGTTGTCCGACTGAAAACTCCAATATTAATTGTTAATAAAACAACACTGAAAAATGGATGTAAAGCTTTTTTTTTTCTTCACGATATCGCCCATCGCTGTGATGGCAGCGTTTATCCGGTCATTAACATGAAGCGTAAATACGTAGCCTGACGTCTGGAGAAGATATCAGTCGTCATGCTGGAAATTTCAGCGTTTGCTCAATGCTGCCAACTTCTCACCGCACTCCCCTGTAGCAATTTTCAATCTCGCGCCAAACCGAATCATGTTGCCGCTATATACAAAAAGAAGTCAAATAAGTGGAATGAGCAGAGCATGAGAGATTAGGTCCGATCAAAACCGACTACAATATCTCAGACCGTAACATCAAAACAAAGATGGTGGCAATCGTAGGGGAACAGTTGTAGCGACTGGCGGGCATGGCGCCATCGAAATAGCGGCAAATTCGAAGACAAACATTCGCATAATTGATTAAATTCCACCAGAAATTACAGGATTTTATGTAATAAGGCACAAATTCAATATGAAAACCTGACGTACTTCATTACAAGCAACGCGAACAGACAGTCGGTCTTGGTCCGGTTAGGCTTGCTATTATCGCCATCACTGTTTTCAAAAACAAGCGATTGAGCGCCAATTCCTGCAATCTAGCACCAAACTTAACCAGGTTGGCACCTCCGGAAACAGCGTATATAAGGTATGGTTTGGCTACGTCGATGATCGCCGGGCGCACATCGTTGGCGATCTTCGTTGCTTTATGAACGCATGTAAACAAATGGGACTGGTTTCCCTACAGCGATCTGCGCTGGCGTCAATTCATTGCATTTCGGCATGATCGCTGGCCATTTTGTGAACAAAAGAATAATGATAAAGCTCTCATCTCTTTGGGAAACAGTATCATAGCTTCAATACAGACAGTTTTTGTTTTTTTTTGTTTTTTTTAATCGTGTTTACCCTCCAGGGTGGTGGCTCCCAGGGACTCAGCGAGGGAACTCACCTCTACCGCCTATCCAGGCAGTGTCCTAGAGCTGGGAACATCTAATCGGAAGGGATACAACTGGTGAGGTGGGATTAGCACCTCGCCCAGGCGGCCTCACCTGCAAAGCGAACAGGGGCCTCATGAGGGAAGGGAGGGGAAGATTGGGATGGATAGGCTAGGAAGAGGGAAGGAGGCGGCCGTGGCCTTGAAGAAGGTACTGCCCCCGTAAATTGAATTATATTGAGACCACGATGGCTGTATTGGCATAAATGAATAAAGTTATGGCTGTCATAGTTGTGACGTGTATATTCATGACGTAGGCACGGATGACGCAGATTTCATGCAAGTAGGCTGGTTGAGCTGAGATTCTTGGTGACGTCATGATTTTGTTCGAGAAAGATCTGAGATTTACGACGCAGTCGCAGGAAACAAGGTATTGTGCTAAGGAAGAAGTTACGCTATTGGAGGAGAGACTCGAACCAATGAACGATAGTTTGGAAGGAAGACGGAGATTGCTGAAACTACGATATTTGATTGCTTTTGGCATGCAGAATTGTGGAAATCTATTTTCAGTTATGGCATTGATTTGGAATTTTGAAGAAATTAATTTTGAGTTTTTGAAATTTGAAAATCCGTCAAGTATAGCCAAAGTTAAAACTTCTAGCAATGACGGAGCAACGAGCTATGGAAGGGATGGATACGCCCCTTAAGAAGTTGATAAAAGGTCGTGCACAGAAGAGAGGAGCTCTCATATCTCTCATACCGCTGATAACGCATATATATTTCTGATGTTAGATAGTCATTGTCGAGTGAATAAGTGAAGCAAGTCATCTTTAGCGTGTGGTTAAAGCCCGGCGCATCGAACGAACACGGAGCAGTTCCATTTTACGCTGTTCGAAACTAGGTGAAGTTGTAACGCTCACATTAACGTTTCTACCAGATAAGATATAAAGAGTTAACTTCTGCCTTCATTATAATTCAATTGGGCAGTACAATATTGAGGTGTGTAGAAGATTTGAACAATTTCACGAGTATATTTTGAAAGATATTGACATTTTAAGACTGCAGGCAAAAGTGATTTTCTCGCCACCTGAGAGGCACTTTTAAATTTCCATAGTATACACTACGGCTGACACGTGTTACAACCGTGATATTGGAGAATACGTTTGGTAATACAACGATACATTCTATTATGGAACATTATAATCTTGCAGTGCTTTCAATGATTATAACAGAAGTTGAGATGGAAGGCTAAGGCTTTAATGCAATTGGGACATATATCGATGGAGTGAAGTAACAGCATGGAACTTCGTTAATCGTCATTCTACAAAAGCGAGCATGTAGTGAACATCCAACTACACTCATGCATCGTGAATCCATCGCTGAATTATATCAAATGACAGTGGAAATATCATCATACTCCACGATTATGAATATTTCTGCGGAAATAACTGCAATAAACTTCATGGCGAATTACGACTGGAACTTCAGGGAACTTTCAAGAGAGGCCAGGGTGGACCCGGCTCATAAAGAAGAGTTTTGCCAGAAGGATGTCTTTCGTATACATGGAGCAGTGCAATTTCCGGAGAAGGAAGCAGTTCGATTCTCCGAGGACGCTGATTCCAGGTTCGAGGTCGGAGCACATCTTCACGCTGGTGAAATGGAACCAACAGCAGTTTTCTTTGAAAACTTTCCTCTAGAACTTCAATCAACAGATAAGGTAGTCGTGAACGTTTCTTGTATTATTTGAGTCATGTAGCGATATCTGAGCAACTATTTTTCCCATATTTTTTGTCCTATCTTTTGCCCCATTTTCTTGCTGGATATTTCTGTACTCAGTACACTTCGATGATTTATGCCTTTTTCTTCGATTTGTTGAGACATTGTTATGTCATTGGCATACTTAAATAATTTTGGATCAGTTGAGACTGATAATTTAGATTCTTTCAGTAATTTGCATATTTTGTAGTCACGATTTGACTGTAAAGTTAATGATTTGCAATGGCAGATTTGAAGTCAGACAGCGTGTCACTTTATTAAAGTAATTCTATTCAGTAAATTACTTTGACAAATTTTCTGTCATCCTCAAGAAAGAAGAATGATTAAATGATTTTAGAGCGTTAACATCTAATACGTTATCGACGATCTTTGAAATACTAGTCGTCTTATGAACATGATTGCAACATAGACATTTATCATTGCATTATAGACAATTTTATGAAATATGAACTTTGAATACGATTTATTGAATACACTATAGTAATGAACATTTGATAAGAATTTTTCCCAATTATAGATTGGAACAATAATGTTTGCATTCCACAGTCTAATTGTATTCTATTCGACTATTTATGCAGTTTAGATGAACTTTGATTGAAGATAGTATTTTTATACTGCGTTACTTTGAAGATATTAATCTCAATTTTGATAGACCAGGGAGGAGTGTCTAATCGTATTTGCTATTAAATTTATTTGTGATTGGCAAATTTTTACTTCATATCGATTCATGAATGAAACCCGCGAAGGTTAAATAATAACAGACATTAATACAATTGATGAATATAAGAATTTTTGAAGACGAACAATGGATGTATAATCGTTAGTTCAGTGGACCTGTAAAAGTCGCTGATGAGTAATGCCCTTGAATAATGAAGGAGGTTCCCACAGTAATAAATGAAGTTGTTGAATTTATGAGTGGAGGTTTTTGTATGTAATTTGGAAGATTTTGATACCATATATATGAAGATATATGATGAATTCTGGGCCTATTGTTGAGCAATTTTGTGCTTTTTGAGCGAAGTATTTTTCCGCTGAATGTATTGTCCTGGTTCTTTGAAAGTTATTCATGTGAAGATACTGTTAAAGTTAACAAGAGTGTTAAATAATTTGAGATGAAGATTTTGAACGGAGGTTACCGTCACAAATATTAATAATTATTATTAAACCTTATTAAACCTGAATTTGACATTTAAATATAACTAACCTTCATTGGTCGATTATATCACCACGATTTGAGTAATTATCAACCGGATAAACGTGTGGTTTAATGTATTTCTTGTATAAATAATATAAACAATATAATATTGTAAATAATTTTGTAAATATCTTTGATAACAATTTGTAATGAAAGGGATTAATAGAGGCGTGTATAAAATTTTCAATTGTCGTTTGACATTGTTATAAACAATTTATTATTGTTATAAATAATTAATGAACTTTTGTTATTAACATTAAGAGTTTTGTTTTTATACTCTAAACAACGCTAATTAAGCAAGTGGATTGAACAATTAAACATGATTTGGGAGTATTGGAGTAATCCACTGGTGTTTGAATGGAGCATTTAAAAGATTTGCGTGATAATATTTCAGTTGAGATGTGGACATTTAACGTGTTTTGAAAGGAGAGCTAAGCTCTGATGTAACTCGCTTATGCTAGGGTTGAACGGACAGGTGAGTCCACTTTGACGATGCAGGTGCATTGCAGCTGGCCCAGGCAACTGTATGATAGAGGCCAAGGAAGTTTACATAATAGCCTTGTGGCTATAAATAAAATGTGAAGTGTATAAACACGCAAAACAATTGCTATATGTGTCTCGTCCCAAATCCCGTTTCCATTCCAAGTGCATTATTAATTACGTTATTTTGAGCTTGAGAAAGCTGAAACATTGTATGTAGAGTATACAGGTTCTACAGGAGGACATAGTTATGTGGACAATGACTTCTGATTGCCACGTGGATTTTGTTGTTTTATTTTTGTTAAATTCATTCTTTATGTGAAATAAATTATTGTGCAGTTTAAAGTTTCTCGTCTTCGTCATGGTTCATTTTTAATATCATGGTGGAGGTTATTGTGTGGGCATACTTTAAGTGATCCAGTTGACAATCCAGTCCCCGAGATAAATTTAAGAGGTAAGTAAAGGTAAGTATGAACCCCCGTATATTTTGGTGTGTTCCACAATAATTTTCTTGTTAACTATTGTGCTCTAATCTCGATAGTATCTGTCAGTGCCATTTTCATTGATGTAGCTGTGCCGGTGCGATTGATTATTGGCAATCCGATTGAGGGGGCGGATATCTGACAGCCTACTATCCTGATAACGGGGACAGTACCATCCTGGCATTTGCCCGAAGACGAAGTGGGAAACCACGGAAAACCACTTCGAGGATGGCTGAGAGGGAATCGAACCCCCTCTACTCATTTGGGCCACCCGAGGCTGAGTAGACCCCGTTCCAGTCCTCATACCACTTTTCAAATTTCGTGGCAGAGCCGGGAATCGAACCCAGGACCTCCGGGACGGCAGCTAACCATGCTGACCGCTACGCTACGGAGGCGACCCGTATTTTGTAATTTCTCAAAATAAACTGATGATTTTTTTAATAAATTATGTTTTTTGTCACAGAAACGTGGTTAAATTTATTTTAACACATGCTATTTAGGATCGACAAGAAAGCCTCCGTGGCTTAGGCGGCAGCACGCCGGCCTCTCACTGCTGGGTCCGTGGTTCAAATCCCGGTCACTCCATCAGTGCTGGACAAAACGGAGGCAGACAGGTTTTTCTCCGGGTACTCCGGTTTTCCCTGTCAACATTTCATTCCAGCAACACTCTCCACTATCATTTCATTTCATCTGTCATTAATTTAATCATTGCCCCAGAGGAGTGCGTCAGGCCTCGGCAGCCGGCACAGTTCATATCCTCACCGCTAGATGGGGGCTTCATTCATTCCATTCCTGACCCGGTTGGAGACTGGAAGCAGGCTGTGGATTTTCATTTTCCATTTCTATTTAGGCTCGACAAACGGTATGATGACTTCATAGCCCTTGATCATAGATGTCTTCAATCCAAAGGTTATTCAAAGTTAAATTCTTCATAAATTTAATAGTTTCATTAGTTGGCTCAGGGGGTATTGACCCCCTGATCAACCCTCCTCCCCCCCCCCCCCTCTCCCGTAGTTACGCCACTGGCCTTAAGTATTTCTTAAATTTTATTTGGTCATTAAGCAGATGTCTATGAATCAGTGCATTAAAACATCCTTCTGTACGGTACGCCTAGTTTTGTACGTGTTATTTATTTATTTATTGGGTACAGAATGTAGCTCAAGGGGGGACTACCCTTTACAAACATCGCTCACCACTATTAGTTTGAGTGTCTTTTGCTCCATGTACATATACTGTACTTAATTCGATCACCATCTCTTGTTCCTCCTCTAAAAGAAGCAATATTGACGCTGATGTAATTCTGCTTAAGGTCATTCTGGCAACGTTTCAGACTTTAATCAGCTGATTATTATTTACCCCCAGAAACCTGTATAAGCAAAGAGTAGGCTACTGAGCTGTTGAGAAGTGAAAGTGATCCTGTTGTAGGAGGCAGTGGACGAAGGACGATGATCGCCGGCTAGGGAAACCGCTTTTGTGACTTTGTGCGCCGAGCGATCATCGCTGTACCCAAACCGTACCTTAACACTCCATAGCGACCGGTTGCTATAGGGTGGGTGGAGTTTAACTGGACAGCTGGGAAAATATTATTCCCTAGATCAGGACGTGCCGAAAGACGTGGTTGGTTGGTTCCTTAGTTTAAGGGCTGCTACAACGCGGTCATGTAGCCCCGTGTACTTTGGGTGTGTGTAGAATCTGTCTGATAACCGGTGTTAATTGTGATGGCTGTATTAGTGTGTGTTATCTGTGATTCAGATAGAAGAATAATTGCAGACGAGTAATGTTTTCAGGTAGTTCCTACTTTTGCTACCAAATGCTACCGTTCACGACACCTAGCTGTGGACGTGGCTACTAAATGCCATCGCAGTCAGCATCTGACAGCGAACGTTGGAACTAATATAACGATATCAAACTAACCTACAAATTTTAGCTTCTACAAGTGTAGTTAGAGGAAGGTTCTTTTTCATGCCATAAATCTATGACATGGGCCCGCCGGCCTTTTAGAAATGACTCTCCTGAGTCAAGTAAGCCTCCGTGGCTTAGGTGGCAGCACGCCGGCCTCTCACCGCTGGGTCCATGGTTCAAATCCCGGCCACTCCATGTGAGATCTGTGCTGGACAAAACGGAGGCAGACAGGTTTTTCTCCGGGTACTCCAGTTTTCCCTGTCAAAATTTCCTTCCAGCAACACTCTCCACTATCATTTCATTTCATCTGTCATTCATTTAATCATTGCCCCAGAGGAGTGCGTCAGGCCTCGGCAGCCGGCACAGTTCATATCCTCGCCGCTAGATGGGGGCTTCATTCATTCCATTCCTGACCCGGTCGGAGACTGGAAGCAGGATGTGGATTTTCATTCATACATGAATAATGTATGTGTTTCTGTCCATGAGTACTTTGGGTACAGCAGCTTCGGTGGTGTAGTTAGCTGCATTCTGAACTGCTGTGCCCAAGATAGTGGGTTCAAACCCGGCCGAAGTTTTTAAGAACGTTAAAAATCCTTCAGTTTGCTTTCCTTCGGAGGGGAAGTAATGCCGGCGGTCCCATGTCCAACGTTAACGACTAGGTATCATTGATATCTGGTGGTGAAAGTTGGAACTGCTTGAAATTGAACGGAACTTGTATCTCATCCTAAGGGTGTCCGCTGGAAGCAGCTACAGCCTCAGGCGAGTCGAACATGCCCTCGGACACTCCCGGCACTAAAAGCCATAAAATAAATAAATAAATAAATTGGGTACAGCTCGTAAATATTAAGTTTGTATCTGGGTATTTTATGTTATGTTATGCCTTTTGTTTCAGGTGATCGTGAGCTTGGCGGTTGTCGTTATGTTAGCCACCATCGTTCCAGGGTACGCAGGTGTCTATAAGATGCCGAACCATCGAGGGAAAAGATCAGCTGGAAACCTTCCAGATGTTGTGGACCACAGAGATAAGATGTCACCTGGCGTCATCCATGATTCATCTGAAGTGAGAGGCAAGAGGTCACCTGGCGCTATCCGTGATCCAATAGAAGTGAGAGGCAAAAGTTCACCTGGCGTCATCCGTGATCCATCAGAAGTGAGAAGCAAGAGATCACCTGGTGTCATCCATGATCCATCAGAAGTGAGGGGCAAGAGATCACCCGGTGTCATCCGTGATCCATCAGAAGTGAGGGGCAAGAGATCACCTGGAGTCATCCGTGATCCATCAGAAGTGAGGGGCAAGAGATCATCCGGTGTCATCCGTGATCCATCAGAAGCGAGGGGCAAGAGATCACCTGGAGTCATCCGTGATCCATCAGAAGTGAGGGGCAAGAGATCATCCGGTGTCATCCGTGATCCATCAGAAGTGAGGGGCAAGAGATCACCTGGAGTCATCCGTGATCCATCAGAAGTGAGGGGCAAGAGATCACCCGGTGTCATCCGTGATCCATCAGAATGGAGGGGCAGGAGATCACCTGGCGTCATCTATGATCCATCAGAATTGAGAGGCAAAAGATCACCAGGCGTCATCCGTGATCCTTCAGAATAGAGGAATAAGTTACAACTGAGTGAGAGATCATGAGCAATGCGTAAGTGCTCTTCTCAAACAGCGACCAATCATTTCCCAATGCACTCTCCTTCATTATCATCGGGCACAGTCAATCCACTGCTAGGTTGAAGTACCTTTCCATCTACATTTCACGATCCTTGGACAGCTGCGTCCACTTGCATTCTTGCATGGAACCGTCCCATGTGTGGTTAATAATCCAAAGCAACTCAGCGTAAAGCTTGACGCAATGTGACCTGCTCTGCTCCATTTCCTCTTGTTCAGAGTTGCATTGTCCCACTCTCAAGGAACAGATGACATCACTGTTCTATCTCTTTAAACAACAATCTAGGATCTAATCCCGACATTGGTATTTCTGTCATTGAGGGCTATTCTCAACAAAGCCTTCCGCATTTCTCTCTGGGCTCTCAGCGAGGAAATAACACTAAGTCCAAAATAGCATAAAATGAGTTATTGTTAGCAATAAAACCGAAATGGTTTGCTCTTTCAACATGGTAATTGCACTAAGTCCTAGCTCTTCATACTACTTCAGTACTAAGTCACCACGGGATACTAAGCCCAATTTTGACAATATGCTGTTAGGGAAAAGGCAGCAAGTACACTTGATGCCTTTTGCCCGAACGCCTTAACACAGCTCGGAACTATTTGTACAAGGAGAATGCAGTACGTCCCCTGCTTATCAGGCATATCAAACACTGAAAGATCCAGTAAGTGCTTTACACCCAAGCGATTCTGAAGACGACTCCTAGAAATTCTTTTGAATGAGGTATCACCTTGAGAGATAACCATATACACACTAAAATCAATCTGTGATGTATTTAATTTGTTGTTCAATGCATAATAAAAGATTGAATCAGAAAATCTGTCATAGTTTCTTCACGCTTTCTCCAGGAATATACGTGGATTGTACCTCATTGGCAGTCCCGCGGCACCTTTCCCAATCCTGGACACATAACCAATACTTACCCCGCACGGCACAGGATATGGGATATTTTTCACACTCACCCGAATATGTCGAATCCCCTTAATTTAAACAATAAAGTAAAACGGTACCTGAATGCAATTGTAATAGTAAAATCAAGTATATTGGTTTCCGATTAAAACCAACGTTTTCAAACACATTCTAATTTTAATCGTCTTATAACTAACTTCATGTTCGACCATGCCGAAATGTAAATATTGTTACGTGCCACCCCCTAGTGGCACCTTTGTTAACTGGATTACGGTGGGAGTACAAAGCACAACACCAATTACTGCTTAAAGAAATAATTAACTTTATTGTGGCCAGAAAATTACACTAATCAGCAAATACAAGCAATTAGGAGCCTTACTCCAGTTTCCTCAAGTCTCTTCCTTGAGCGCTCTTGGCCCTTCCACTTGTCAACAGACCACAGAAGTTAATCCGTCCTAATGAGTACGGTGGCCTTGACAGAAACTACCT
This sequence comes from Meconema thalassinum, assembly GCA_946902985.2. Classification (NCBI taxonomy): domain Eukaryota; kingdom Metazoa; phylum Arthropoda; class Insecta; order Orthoptera; family Tettigoniidae; genus Meconema; species Meconema thalassinum. Next base: position 101,006,283 of record OX336397.1, on the reverse strand, counting down.
GCTCCTCTCCTTTATGTTCACCGACCACAATTACTTACGATCACTTGCTGCAGGCTATTTCGCTATCCACAAGCTGGAGAAACAATGTCACTGGATTTCGTAACTCGCACAGCACTTCGTCACCACACTTCTGTCGCACAAGATAATCGCTCGCACTAGCTCGTAAAACACAACAACAACCACTGCTTGACGGGTCACTCTTATATAGCAGGCCGGTGACTCAATAAATGCTTCTAGATCCATCCAGGGTTCACGGCTTCTCGAGGTTTCCATCGCTGGTCCAGTCACGAATATTCTGGACTATCCCTTTGTCTTAGTAGCCCTGTTGCATAAGGCGCGCGCAATACAGGAGGCAGGACACCGCCCAGCTCTGGGGCAGTTGTGACTCATGCGGCGAGCGATGACACAAACTCACAGCCGTAACAATATTATATGTGGCGTAGTCGGTAGCATGCTGAGCTTCTATGCCCAAGATCACGGGTTCAAACCCGGCCGAAGTCGTCGGATCTTTTAAGAGCGTTAACAATCCCTTAGTATGCCTTCCTTCGTAGGGGAAGTAAAGGCGGCGGTCCCATGTCATAGATTTATGGCATGAAAAAAAAACTTCCACTGACTACACTTGTGTGAAGCCAAAATGTGTCGGTTAAGTTTGATTAATGCTCTTACGTTCCAACGTTCGTCACCAGGCGCAAGTTACGATGGTATCTAGTAGTAGCCAAGTTCACAGCTAGGTGTCGTGGACGGTAGCATTTGGTAGCGAAAGTAGGAACTACTTGAAATTACCGTCTGCAATCCTTACTTGAATTAAAAACATATAACACACACTAATACAGTCATCACAATTAACACCGGTTATCAGACAGATTCTACACTCACCCAAAGTACACGGGGCTACGTGACCACGTTGTCGCAGCCCCTATACTAAGGAACCAGCTAACCAGCCTTTCTTCCTTTTAACAGCAAAGAAATATCTTGATCACCCCTAATGTTTTTTAATGTTTTTTTGGCGCATCGGTCAAACTGTTGGTCTCTCACCAAAGTGGACCGGGATCAATTCCCGGTCAATGTATGTGAGATTTTCGAAGTGAAATGCCATGTCCTGTGGTTCGGATTACACGTAAAATGGAGGTCCCGTGGCTCATGATCGCACGATTAACGCTCAAGTAAAACAACGAGCTTTCTTCCTCCCCCTAATGTTTATGTACACCAAATAATAATTATTATAGGTTACTATCCATCAGGAATTGTGGGTAATTTTCTCTCAAATTTCCAGATTTGACGTCCTATCTCTATATAATTATATAAAGCTGAATGTTGGTTTGTCTGTCTGTTATTTACACAAATCTGCACTGTTTCACCGTACTGAACCAAAGTTTACGTACTTTGGAAACATGCGGGTACTCTGTCTACTGAAATGACATTATCAGTATGTTCTTCTAGTAAACTGCCACTTTATGACTTAAAAATACCTTAGGGGAAGCTTTTAAACGACGTGAAAATTATTTTATTTTGTCCGGTGGACTTCTAGAAATTATCGTCCATCTTTCATGAAAGTAGATAAAATCATTAAATCTTCGCAGAAGAGAACAATGGAAGATAAAAATCTACTGGGGGCACTTTTGGAATATTACTCGAATATTCAAAACTCTGCTTACCCCTAATAACGTCAACCCTGGGGGACGTTTCACCCCTCAACTATTTTGTAATAATATACGTTTTTTATGTCTTTTAATGAAAATGAAAATGAAAATCCACAGCCTGCTTCCAGTCTCCGACCGGGTCAGGAATGGAATGAATGAAGCCCCCATCTAGCGGCGAGGATACGAACTGTGCCGGCTGCCGAGGCCTGACGCACTCCTCTGGGTCAATGATTAAATGAATGACAGATGAAATGAAATGATAGTGGAGAGTGTTGCTGGAATGAAATTTTGACAGGGAAAACCGGAGTACCCGGAGAAAAACCTGTCTGCCTCCGGTTTGTCCAGCACAGATCTCACATGGAGTGACCGGGATTTGAACCACGGACCCAGCGGTGAGAGGCCGGCGTGCTGCCGCCTAAGCCACGGAGGCTTCATGTCTTTTAATAGGGATTTTAAATTATTCACATTCTTGAACCTCATGTTGTTTATATATTCATTTAATTTATAAAATCAACAAATATTTACATATCATTTACCAATGCATCGTCCTCTGGTCCACCATTATCTGAGATAGTTACGTCATCAGTTCCGTAATAATATGTTGTCATTGTAGAATCTGTCTGATAACCAGTGTTAATTGTGATGGCTGTATAAGTGTGTGTTATGTGTTATTTAGGTAGAAGGACTGCAGACGATTATTTTTTCAAGTAGTTCCTACCAAATGCTAGCGTCCACGAAACCTAGCTGCGGACGTGGCTACTAAATGCCATCGTAGTCAGCACCTGACAGCAAACGTTGGAACTAATAATAATATCGTATGGCCTCGGATGCCTGGTGCAAGCTTTGTTAATTGACACCCAGAGGGTAGCTTGCATGTCGAATTTCGTCGTTCCTTTGAACTCTATGAAAGTCAAGGAGGTTAGATACCTAAACTCCTTGACACTACAGCGCTTTTAAGTAGAGAATGGAGGAACTTTGTGTTGGCGGAAAATCTCGAGATTAATTTTGCCATTGAACACGGCCTACTGAATTCAAATGGGTTCTTTAACATGCCAACAACGTATGACATGAGTATCGTGATTTTTGTCTCCTTCAAAAATCACTTACCATGGCCAGGGGCGAACCTGCAAACTTGGGGTTGGTAGTCCGACACTATAACCACTCACCCACCGTGGCAAGTAACGTTGGAACTAATATAGCTTTTTCAAACGAACCTACAAATGTTACCTTCCATAAGTGTAGTTAATGGATGGTTCTTTTTCATGATATAAATCTATGACATGGGACCGCCGGCTTTACTTCCCCTCCGAAGGAAGGCATACTGAGGGATTTTTAACGCTCTTAAAAATCCGATGACTTCGGTTGGGTTTGAACCCGCGATCATGGGCATAGAAGCTCAGCATGTTGCCGACTACGCCACCGAAGCCACAAATCAAGGAAGAACCGTTTTTCCAGTATTGGTGTAGGAGTGTAGTACTTGTTGTTGATTGATTAAGGGGCTTTGCGACATCATGGTCATATAACCCGTGTACTTGGGTATGTGTGTGTAATTTGTCTGGTAACCTGTGTTATTGTGATGGCTGTGTGTGTATTTGTAATTCAGATGAGGAATGGGAAGGAGACGGGCGTGGCCATGAATCAGGAATCATCCCGGCATTTGCACGGAAAATCTCTTTCAAAATGGCTCAATTTAGCCTCACGAGGCTGAGTGTATTTTGTTCCAGCCTTCAGACCAGGATTTTTTTTTTGGCACAGCTGGGAATCGAACCCGGTCTTCCACTAGCCACTACTCCAAAAGGTTTTTTCTATTTTTTTTATTTTTTCGTGTGGCCTCCTGGGAGGCCGAGTGCAGATCTTTCTAGTCGACGCCCATGGGTGACCTGCGCGTCGGAATGGAATGGATGAAGATGAATGAAACTGGGCAAGGATGTGGAAGGAAGCGGCCATGGCCTGTCAGAAGGTACCGTCCCAGCATTTGCCTGGTGTTGAAAATGGGAAAACACGGAAAACCATTTCAAGGACGGCCGACGGTGGGCCTCGAACCCACGCGTCTACCGAGAGCTTGGCCTCATGACCTAACGCTGCGCTTTAGCAAGCGTAGCCACTGCTGTACTCCACAAGGTGGTCTTGACAGATTTAATTCAGAATGTTCCTCACTAAAAATCTTATCACAGTATAGCCGCACTACCAACCATTGCGTGTTGACTTAGTAAGGATTAATAAAGAAAAACACACCAGATGTAGGGTTTTAAAATTTATTTATTTATATCTTATTTCAACCAATAAGAACTCCAGCAGAGTGAGTCTGAACTCTTCCAGAGTAGCTGGCGGCGAATGGGCTGTGAGCCTGGGCGACAGCTTGCCCTGATGTTCCGTACAACAGTTGAGCGGAGGAGAGGGCCAACACGGCGACAATCAGGACGATCAACTGAAACAACAACAACAACAACAATGTAAATGGGGTACAATTTACATGTGCAATGGCGTCTTCACCCACAGCGAACCTTTGTGACTATAGTTCGTATTTGCCTTAGAGATTAGTTGGTTGGTTCCTTAGTTTAGGGGCTGCGACAACACGGTCATGTAGTCCCGTGTACTTTGGATGTGTGTAGAATCTGTCTGATAACAGATGTTAATATTGTGATGTCTGTATTAGTGTGTGTTATCTGTAATTCAGGTAAGGACTGCAGACGAACAATTTCAAGTAGTTCCTACTTTTGCTACCGTCAACGACACCCAGCTGTGAACTTGGCTACTACATACCACCGCAACCGGCACCTGGAGATGAACATTGGTACTTAATAGAGCGTTAATCAAATCTAACCTAGAAATTTAGCTTCACATAATTGTAGTTAGTGGAAAGTTCATTTACATACCATAAATCTATGACATGGGCCCGCCGGTTTTATTACCCCTACCAAGATAGGCATACTGACGGTTTTTTGACATTCTTAAAAAATCCGACGACTTCGGCCGGGTTTGAACCCGCGATTTTGGGTATAGAAGCTCAGCATTCTACCAACTACACCACTGAAACCGCCCGGGGTCTATTTGAGATTAGCAACACCGTAGTTACCATGGCAACAAGTGTTCAATGCATTTTGGTTGGTTGGTTCCTCAGTTTAGGGGCTGCGACAACGCGGTCTTGTAGTCCCGTGTACATTGGGTGTGTGTATAATCTCTCTGATAACCGGTGTTAATTGTGATGGCTGTATTAGTGTGTGTTATCTGTTTTTAATTCAAGTAAGTACTGCAGACATTCGATTTTCAAGTAGTACCAACTTTTGTTACCAAACGCCACCGTCAACGACCAACTAGTTATGAACTTGGTTACTAGATGCCACCGCAACCGGCACCTCGCGGCCAACGTTGGAACTTAATAGAGCGTTAATCAATCTAACCTAGAAATTTAGCTTCACACAATATTGTAGTTAGCGGAAGGTTCCTTTACATATTATTTTCCCTCCGAAGGTAGGCGTGCTGAGGGATTTTTGACATTCTTAAAAATATCCGACGACTTCGGCCGGGTTTGAACCCACGATCTTGGGCATAGAAGCTCACCATGCTACCAACTACGTCGCCCGGGGTCTGACTGTGATTAGCGACACAGTAGTTACCATGGCAACAAGTGTTCAATGCATTCTATTTGAGTAGGGTCATCTATATTTTGCTATAAGAACTTCTTACTTACTATTATTGAAAGTTAGTACGCTTATTGGCCGCGAGATAGTACAAACTCGTAGTATAGCACAAAAAGTGACCAACACTTTCAATTTTTAGCCTATTGTCAATTTTGAAAAAATAGGCTTATGGGATCACCTTTTGTCCGGGTGTGTGTGCGTGTGTGCGCGTGTGTGTGTGGGTGTGTGAGGTGTGTGTGTGTGTGCCCCTAATAAATTCTAAACGGCTGGAGCGATTTCAATGAAACTCGGTAAGTTCATAGCACTATCCCGGACAACCCCAACTGTGCCCTTCAAATTTTGTCACGTCTCACCAATCCAAGATGGCGGCTGTGCGAAATATTTCACCAGCATTCAATATCTCCGAAACTATTCCCGATATCACCCTGAAATTTTTTACGGTGATAAAGGGAACTACTAATAGTTCACCTAAGTGACTTATGAAAAACTGGAAACTACAAAACCAACATGGCGGCCACGCAAATTTGCGACTTTTAAATAGACGTTTCTCGCGATTTAATCAACCAAAGGCAATAAAACTTGGTACAGCATATGTTTATACACATTGTAATGCCCCGACATCTAACTTCGTTCAATTGTTGATATAACCACAAGATGGCGGATGTGCGAAATATTTCACCGGCATTTTATATCTCTGAAACTATTAGCGGTATCACCCTGATAATTTGTGCGGAGATAAAGGGCACTACTGGAAGTTCATCTATAAGACTTCAAAAACCGATTAACTACAAAACGAACATGGCGGCCAAGCGAATTTGAAAATTTTAAATAGACCTTTCTCGCGATTTAATGTTTCAAACGCAATGAAATCTGCTACAGGAAATGTTTATACACATTGAAATGCACTGGTATCTAATTTAGTTCAATTGTTTACATAACTTCAAGATGGCGGCTGTGCGAATTTTAAAATTAAGTTTTTTATTTCTTGTGTCGTAATAATGCGATCGAAGTGAAAGTTTTAATAATGAACCTACGCAATAATTTTCCTTTAATGGTACATGACTCTATGGCCTATACATTTAACAATCCAACATGGTGACCATCCGAAATATTTAGACGGCTCTGATTATCTACGAATCTACTAGAGCAATAAAACTGAATTTTTGTATGTTCATAGGGGCTATGAAATTAAGTTCACCTATAGGACTTTAAATAACCTGGTGATCACAAATCCAACATGGCGGCGACGCGAAGTATAAATATTCACATGGACTTTTCTCGCAATTTAACCATCCGAGTGCAGTGAAGCTTGGTACAGTAAATCCTTATACGAATGTTAATCCACTGGCATCTAATTTATTTCAATTGTTTCCATAACCACAAGATGGCAGCTGTGCGAAATTTTAAAATCTCCTTATTACTTCTTGTGTCCTAATCATGCGATTGAAGTTTGAATGCTACACGTTTAAGTTACAATAATCTTCATGTAACAGTACATAGTTCTAGAACCTACATATTTAAATTCCAACATGGCGACCATCCGAAATATTTAGTCTGTTCTCAATATCTACGAATCTATTACAGCAATCAAACTGAAATTTTGTATGTTGATAGAGGCAATTAACATAAGTAGGATATATGAAAATAGGCTGTATAGTTCTTCACGGAACTACTTGTTTATCTTCTAGTATCTCCGAGTGTCATTAGAAAATTATTTAATAAGTCAGAGCTACCAACAAGAAAATTTAATGTCAACAAAAAATCCCTAAAGATTATTACAAATTACTTCGTGTTATTTTAGGTGCGCTTGTAATCTAGGCCTATATGGTAACCAATGCAACAAGGATCTCTGAATTACATCAAATGTTTCATCAAAATAACAATAATAATAATAATAATAATAATAATAATAATAATAATAATAATAATAATAATAATAATAATAGGGAAATTCTTGGTCCTAAGTTCAAAGATGGAGGTTACAAGCTCTGGAGTAATTGAGAAATATACTCGCACACTGAAAAGATCTCAAGTGTAATCCGGAAACGGACGATAACATTCTATGCCCACCCTCTCAGAATGCCAGTCAGTAGATTCTCCAATCGTCCATTATCATACTTCTGAGTTTTAAAGGTAATGCCTCTTTGGCTGGTGGAAGAGGATAAGGACTTGTTAAAGTTAGAAATAATTTCTGAATCAGACATCTTGCTCATAACCCGATTGAAACAAAATCTTCGTCAGGTTCATCACCAGGAAGTAAAACGCAGCAAGAGATAATATGTTCACTCGGATGATGGAAAAAATCCCATTCCGAAAGGATGAAGGCGTTGTTGGATAACAAGAAGAAAAACAGTTGAGATCTCGCGGCCCCTAGTGGCCACAATGATCAGAATGATCAGTGCCGGATATACCTCTTTAGGGGCCAAGCAACTCACATTTTTGAGGCCTCTATTTGGAACCTCACCCCCCCCCCCTCCCCCACTCTTTAACATAAGTAAAAATATCCAATAATTTTTTTGAATACTTTATTTACAGTTTCTCTTAGTGTAAATCACTTGTTTTTTTCCTAGAGATCTCTGTGGCGATTTGCTGAATGACATCTTCAAAATTTAGTTTTTGGAGCTTTTCTTTCTCGATGAAAGTGTTTAATTATTGACTTCTCTACAATCTATAACCCAACCACCATCCCCTTTTACATCATGACTAACAGTATCTAGTTAATAATTGAGCTAGTGGGGGAAACAATTAAAACCGGTCGATACCTGATTTGGAGTTTGCGAGTTTCAGTTAATGATCCCCAATCCTTAAACAATAGAGCATACCTTTGAAAATGATAATCAGGAACTCAGTGAATTTCTTATCTGCTCAGAAATTTTGATACAATTGAATACTATTGAACATCTATAAAACACTCAAATTTAAAATAATTTTACCGAATGCACCTTTTCACAAGATTGTGCAGGGACCCTTTCGATGTACCGTAAGCATTAAAGGGAAACATGAAAAATGAAAATCCACAGCCTGCTTCCAGTCGTCCGACCGGGTCAGGCAATGGAATGAATGAAGCCCCCATCTAGCAGCGAGGATATGAACTGTGCCGGCTGCCGAAGCCTGTCGCACTCCCCTGGGGCAATGATTAAATGAATGAAAGATGAAATGAAATGATAGAGGAGAGTGTTGCTGGAATGAAATTGTGACAGGGAAAACCGGAGTACCCGGAGAAAAACATGTCTGCCTCCGCTTTGTCCAGCACAAATCTCGCATGGAGTGACCGGGATTTGAACCACGGACCCAGCGGTGAGAGGCTGGCGTGCTGTCGCCTAAGCCACGGAGGCTGGAAAGGGAAACATAAAATAAAATAAAAACTACTTTCGGGGGCCCTTGTCAAAGTGGGGCCCCAAGCAAGGGCTTCCTTTGCGACTTGGAAAAATCCGCCACTGACAACGATAAAAGTAAAAGTTTTTTTTTGTCGTGTAGCCTCCTGAGAGGCCGAGTGCAGGTCTTTCTAGTCGACGCCCGTGGGCGACCTGCGCGTCGGGATGAGAGATGGAATGGATGAAGATGAATGAAACTGGGCAAGGATGTGGAAGGAAGCGGCCGTGGCCTGTCAGAAGGTACTGTCCCAGCATTTGCCTGGTGTTGAAAATGGGAAACCACGGAAAACCATTTCAAGAACAGCCGACGGTGGGGATCGAACCCACGCGTCTACCGAGTCAGCAGAGAGCTTGGCCCCTTGACCTAACGCAGCGCTTTAGCCCGCGCAGCCACTGCTGTCGGTAAAGCAAAAGTAAAGTAAGTATAAATAATATATGCATCATTCGCTGTTTCTCAGCGTAGGAAGTGAAATTAATTTATTCTTATTTTATTATATTATTATCATTATTATTATATCTGTAAACTGAACAATGATTACTCACCAGCTTGTACATTGTTGGTAGTTACTCAGTGCTCCGCTGCGTTGCTCTTGGCAGCACTTCCTTGTCGCCCTGTCTCGAGCCTCAGCGGGCCGGCCGCGTGATCATGTGACCCGGCGCGACCCCAGTCTGCTCGTAGCACGCAGCACATGGCTGACTGACATCAGATCAAGCATGGCGCAGCTTGAAAGGGAACGAACTAAATCGTGGCCATCACGGCTACAGCCAGTGTATTTTGTTGTTTAATATGTGTAAATATATAGTTTAAATATCATTGTGTGTGTGTAACGTAATATTTTTGAATTCTGCTAAACCGAACACCATAACCAGCGAGCATCTCCTGGCTACCGCATGGTAACAGGAATCGTTCCGGGAGAGAAAGGAACATGGTCAGACCGGGCCGGATTTGTGAAAGTGTCGTAATGCTAAAATATTACGTGGTCCTCCGGTGCATTTGAATGTACTTTCCGAGTGCGGACATCCTGTGGCGAGAATATTGGAGCACGTGCAACATCATCTCGGCGGCATGCTGTACACGATGGGGAGGACACAAAGGATTATAAGATAAGTGCACATCATAGCAGTATACCGAGGTCAGTCAATCCTTTTATTTCATTCCTTTTCCTAACTTATCATGGAGGCTAGTGAGAAAAACCTGTTGGTGAAGCAACGAGCGGTGATTAAAGGATCACTGACACGTATCAGTAAATATGCAGACAAGTTTGTGGCAGGCTCCGATATTAATACATTACGTAGCAGGCTGAAGCAATTGCCTTCACTCTGGGAAGAATATAAGCATGTCCAATGTAAGCTTGAAATTAATGACGACGAAAATAGTGAAACCCATGAACAGGATAGGGAACAATTCGAAGAAAACTATTTTGATTTAGAAGCCAAAATGACCACACTTATAGATCGGAGCATAACTTCAGAGCAGAATAACGATCAATTATCTCAGCATTCGTGCGGTAATTCACAGCAGGCTTCCTTGGAGGTACGATTGCCCGTCATTAACCTCCCTACATTTCATGGACAATATGAGACGTGGACACATTTCCAGGACACTTTTCAGGCATTAATTGTTGATAATTTAAAACTATCAAACATCCAACGTTTCCACTATCTACTGTCCGCACTTAAGGGTGAACCTCACCAACTGATTCAAAATATTCCTATTTCTAACCCTAACTTTCCAGTAGCTTGGGAAATCGTGTGCAAGAGGTACAACAACAGAAAATTGATAGCAACACAACACATCAAGGCTCTGTTGTCGTTACCTAATTGTCACAAAGACACAGCATCTGATCTTAGGAAACTGAACAACCACTTAGTAAGCAATTTGAATGCTATTCAAAATCTCAACCTTTCAGTGCCGCTACATGAAGTCTTACTTCAGCAGCTGATGTTAGATAAGTTAGATCCCGCTACCCGTAAAGAGTATGAAATGAAGGCTCCCAGCGATAATTTTCCAAGACTCACTGAGGTATCCACGTTTTTGGAAGAGAGGGCACAAGTGTTGGAGCTAATGATGGCAGCACGGGAACAAAGGGGGAACACAGCAAATCCACCCAAGAATCAACATGTGAGGAACAATGACAATCCAGGTCGAATTAGCTCATACGTATCTACAAGGGGGAAGTGTGATTTTTGTGATGCAGATCACCCGGTACATCGGTGTGAGGGTTTTCTGAAGGCTAGCGTAAGACAACGGTATGATTTTGTCAAAAGGAAGGGTCTGTGCTTTAACTGTTTTAGACATCATAATGTCAGCATATGCAAATCTGATAGGTGTAAGAGATGCCAAGGCAGACATCATACCCTAATTCATTTCGACAGTCCCACAAACAGTCAAACGACTACAGACAGGGATGCCCTAGCTGGTAGAGGTATTCGAGAAGACGAAGGAGGGCATAGTAAGGCAAGTTACTGCACACTTAAATTCAAGCCACAGTCACAAATAATGCTGTCTACTGCAGTAATAGGAGTGGCAGACAACAATGGTAGAGTTCACCAGTGCCGAGCGCTACTCGACAATGGATCACAGTCCCATTTTATAACTGAGTCACTTGCAAGTAAGCTTAAGTTGCAACGACACAGAAGCTGTATTCCAATTAGTGGTATAAATAACACTGCGGTCACTGCATCTCAAAGTGTTGATGTTCGTATCAGTTCTAACGTGTCCAATTTTGAAACTGTTATCACATGTTCTATACTCCCTCACATAACAGGCAATATTCCGGCAAACTATGTTGATTGCAAATCGTGGAACCTACCTAAAGATATCACATTAGCGGATCCTCACTTCAACGAGCCAGGATCAGTAGATATGCTCATCGGTGCAGAGATTTTCATGCAGCTGTTGCGAGCAGGGTGGCGGAAAAATTGCGATGAATTACCCATTTTGAAGAATACCGCCCTGGGATGGATACTGTCAGGTCCTATAAAATCCCAGGATCGGACCAGTAAGAAGGCGGAAGCACCACCCACTTCATCATTTTTCCTTAGACAGGACGATGACCTCGACAGGAAGATGGAAAAATTCTGGTCGATAGAAGAAGTGACAACTAGAAGAACCAACTTAACCAAGGAAGAGCAGTATTGCGAGGAGCATTTCACAACTCACACCAAGCGGGACGACAGCGGACGTTTCAGTGTAAGATTACCTACAAGGGAAGAAAGTCCACAACTTGGAAAATCTTACAAAATAGCGGAGAAACGATTCAGACTACTGGAACAGAGATTCGAGAAGAGACCTGATCTGCGTGCAGATTACGTGAGATTCATGGAGGAGTATGAGAACCTGGGTCATATGAAGTTGGTTCCAGATATAAGCAAGGACGAAGATGCAAGCTGCTATCTCCCTCATCATGCAGTATTGAAGGCTGAGAGTACCACTACTAAAACACGAGTTGTATTCGATGCTTCCTGCAAAACTGACAACGGCGTTTCACTTAATGACACTCTGGCGGTGGGACCTACCGTTCAACAAGATCTGCTATCAATTGTGACAAGGTTTCGTACTCATCAGATTGCGATGACGGCAGACGTTACAAAAATGTACCGTCAGATCAGAGTAGACGACGAAGATGTTAACTTACAGCGCATACTGTGGCGAAAACATCCATCTGAGCTTCTACGCACATACCAACTAAAGACTGTAACATACGGTACTTCTTCAGCGTCCTTCCTAGCCACAAGATGTCTAACCCAGCTGGCTGAAGAAGAAGCACATGCGTTTCCTACAGCATCTTGCGTATTGAAACGGGATTTTTACATGGACGATGTATTGTGTGGTAGCGACACTGTGGAAAATGCTATACAGCTACGAGGAGAACTACAAGAGTTGCTGCAACGAGGAGGGTTCCCGCTCCGCAAGTGGACGTCGAATCACGCGGCTGTACTTGAGACTATACCTAAAGAACTCCGAGAATCACAGTTACCACTACGATTTGATAAGGAAGACAACATCAGAACGCTAGGATTACTATGGCATCCCTTTCTTGACAAGTTCCAGTTTGAGGTCCACATCAAGGAGAACAGTGGAAGGCCCACAAAACGGAAGGTACTTTCAATTATAGCTTCTATATTTGATCCCCTTGGGCTGATAGGACCAGTAATTGTGAGGTGTAAAATTTTCATGCAACAATTATGGCAAGAAAAATTAGGATGGGATGAACCACTACCATCTCCGTTACTTGAAGGCTGGATCGAAATCTTAACTGATCTTCCAGCTCTAAATAACATTCATGTCGACAGGTTGATTCTCTCTGCGGGAAGGGTGATCCTCATACAAGTTCATGGTTTCTCAGACGCTTCTGAACGGGCCTATGGAGCGTGTGTTTACATTCGAAGCACCAACCAACTCGGGGAAGTTTCAGTAAAGTTGGTATGTTCAAAATCCAGAGTGGCTCCTCTGAAACAACAGTCCTTACCTAGGTTAGAACTGTGTGGAGCTCTTTTGTTGGCACGTCTGGTTGATAAGACTACCAACACCTTAAACCTGAAAATTGACCACATGTTCTTGTGGACTGACTCGACAATTGTACTATCGTGGCTTGCAGCTGAACCAACAAAATGGAAAACGTTCGTCGCCAACCGTGTCTCCGAGATACAGCAATTGACTGGAAGAGCCAAGTGGGGTCATGTGATGTCAGAAGATAACCCTTCCGATGTTCTTTCAAGGGGAGAAGGACCACTCAGCCTGCGGTGTAATCAACAGTGGTGGCATGGTCCAGCATGGTTACTACAAGATTTAAGTAGCTGGCCCACTAGGGACTCGAAGGACTCTGCAGGTGAACTTCCAGAAAGAAGGGATACGGTACAATGTCTAGTTAGTGCTACTCCAGCTGACGAAATCACGACGAGGTTCTCATCCCTCCGTCGCCTACAGAGAGTAATGGCTTATTGCAACAGATTTATGTTCAATTCCAGAAGACACAACGTAAGAAAAACGGGACCACTATCTGCAGAAGAGCTTGAGACTGGCCTTCAGACGTGTATCAAGCTTGCTCAACGTGTGACATTCGCACGGGAAATAGGCGAGTTGAAGTCAAACTCATCAGTTTCACAGCAAAGTGCAATAAGAAATCTGAACCCCTTCTTAGACGGGAACGACTTATTACGAGTAGGTGGTCGCCTACAAAACTCGTTGAAACCATTTGCAGAAAGGCACCAGATCATATTACCTCAGCGTCACAATGTAACCCAGTTGATTATGGCTGATGAGCATGTTCGTCTGCTGCATGCTGGTGCTAATCATGTAACGGCTTCACTTAGGTCCAGATATTGGATAGTAGGCATAAAGAAAGTGATACGGACTGTCATTCACAAGTGTTTGAAGTGTTTTAGACTACGAGCCACTACAGCCACTCAACTCATGGGACAGCTACCATCGCCTCGAGTGACTCCATCACGGCCATTCTTGAACACGGGAGTTGACTACGCTGGCCCGCTGTACATTAAACAGGGTGCTACCAGGAGCAAGGTCAAGGTAAAATGCTATGTAGCGTTGTTCGTTTGCCTTTGCACCAAGGCGATACACTTGGAATTGGTTCGTGACTTGACTACACAGGCTTTCATCGCCGCCTTACGGAGATTTGCAGCCAGGAGGGGAAGGTGTGCAAATCTATACAGTGATAATGCTACTAACTTTGTAGGGGCTAGAAATGAATTGTTGAGAGTGCACCAGTCCGAGCAGTGGAAGATAGAAATGCTGAACAACGCAGCCCAAGAAGGATTCACTTGGCATTTCATTCCTCCTGATTCGCCACACTTCGGTGGTTTGTGGGAAGCTGGAGTTAAATCCATGAAACACCATTTAAGAAGAACAGCTGGCAATGCCTGCTTGACGTATGACGAGATGTACACCCTACTTTGCCAAATAGAAGCATGCCTGAACTCACGTCCGCTCGTTAGTCTATCGGACGACCCTGATGAACCATCATACTTAACTCCTGGCCACTTTCTAATAGGTGCTCCCTTGTTATCCTTCCCTGAACCTGACCTTAGAGATGGTGTGCACTGTTATACTTCCAGATGGCGCTACATTCAAGCGCTGCAGCAGAAGTTTTGGAGACAATGGTCTAATGACTATCTTAATAGCTTGCAACAGCGGCAGAAATGGTTGACGAGTCAGCCTAACCTTCAGCCTGGAACTGTCGTGTTGGTTAAGGACGACAACACTCCTCCTCTTTCTTGGAGGCTCGCAACGGTCGAGGAAACATATCCTGGGAAGGATGGACGAGTGCGTGCAGTCACCATTCGTACCAGCAGTGGAATTTTGAAGCGTTCTGTACATAAACTATGTCCATTGCCACTTCAAGACTGATATGTGCAATTACTTTCAGTGTCATCTTGTGATTCAGTTAATTACTTTATTCTTGTGTCGCAAGAGTTCATTTTTGACCAGTGTACTTTCTTGTTTGTGTATAGTGTTGAACCTTCTTATTGTATGATTTAACATGTTCATTTCATTGTCATTACTATAGGTTGTGTATTTTTGTTCCTATGTTGTTTTGGTTGGGGTTTGTGTGTGTTTTGTATTCGGTGATCCATACGGACTGGTGGTGAAAGAACTTTAATTTACTACTGTTGATTCATGTAAATCAATCATTTTCTGACAGTTGTTAAATGTGATACATTTAGGTGTGGCGGTATGTTGGTAGTTACTCAGTGCTCCGCTGCGTTGCTCTTGGCAGCACTTCCTTGTCGCCCTGTCTCGAGCCTCAGCGGGCCGGCCGCGTGATCATGTGACCCGGCGCGACCCCAGTCTGCTCGTAGCACGCAGCACATGGCTGACTGACATCAGATCAAGCATGGCGCAGCTTGAAAGGGAACGAACTAAATCGTGGCCATCACGGCTACAGCCAGTGTATTTTGTTGTTTAATATGTGTAAATATATAGTTTAAATATCATTGTGTGTGTGTAACGTAATATTTTTGAATTCTGCTAAACCGAACACCATAACCAGCGAGCATCTCCTGGCTACCGCATGGTAACAGGAATCGTTCCGGGAGAGAAAGGAACATACAGGAATCGTTCCGGGAGAGAAAGGAACATACATGGTGGTGGATTTGTGTTGGTCTGTGAGAAGACTGATGCTCTACAGTACTCTTGGAGTTCATTTTATACTGTCCAAGTGACATTGAGTGCAGACAGGTATAGGAGTCAATGTCATAAACACCGACCAACCACACCTCATTATACGGGTCCACCCACTTTATCGTATATAAATGTATTGAAAAATGAAAAACCACAGCCTGCTTCCAGTCTCCGACCGGGTCAGGAATGGAATGAATGAAGCCCCCATCTAGCGGCGAGGATATGGACTGTGCCGGCTGCCGAGGCCTGACGCACTCCTCTGGGGCAATGATTAAATGAATGACAGAATGATAGTGGAGAGTGTTGCTGGAATGAAATTTTGACAGGGAAAACCGGAGTACCCGGAGAAAAACCTGTCTGCCTCCGTTTTGTCCAGCACAGATCTCACATGGAGTGGCCGGGAGTTGAACCACGGACCCAGCGGTGAGAGGCCGGCGTGCTGCCGCCTAAGCCACGGAGGCTTCATATAAATGTATTCAAGTCTACAAATACATAGCTTACACAATTTGCACCTTCTACTACATTTCAAGGTCACCCGTGAATAAAATGACGGCATTTTAAACTACAGTATGAAAGCCATCCATGTATTTGTTTCTAACTTGGATATATTTTTGAGCTGTTAGTCTATCAAGAATTGGTTGGTTGGTTCCATAATTTAGGGGTTGCGACAATGCGATCGTGTATCCCCGTGTATTTTGGGTCTGTGTAGAATCTGTCTGATAACCGGTGTTAATTGTGATGACTGTGTTAGTGTGTGTTATCTGTTTTTAATTCAAGTAAGGACTGCAGACAGTACCTTCAAGTAGTTCCTACTTTTGCTACCAAATGCTAGACTACCGTCCACGCACGGCCGTGGTCCACGACACCTAGCTTGTGGACTTGGCTACTAGATGTCATGGCAGTCAGCACCTGGCGGCGAACGTTGGAACTAATAGAGTGTTATCAATTATAACCCACACATTTGGCTTAAAGACGCCTCCGTTGCGTAGTGGTCAGCGTGACGAGCTGCCATCCCGGAGGTCCACGGTTCGATTCCCGGCTCTGCCACAAAATTTTGAAAAGTGGTATGTGGACTGGTACGGGGTCTACTCAGCCTCGGGTGGTCCAAATGAGCAGAGGGGGTTCGATTCCCACCTCAGCACACTTCGTCCTCGGGCAAATGCCGGGATGATACCTACCGTAAGACCACGGCCACCTCCTTCCCACTTCCTTGCCTAACCCTCCCACTTTTCCCATCCCTTCATCAGGTCCCGGTTTGCTTTGCAGGTGACGCCACCTGGGCGTAGTGCTAGTAACACTCCCCAGTTGTATCCCCAACTTAGAGTCTCTAGCTTCAGAACACTGCCCTCAGTGGCAGTTGAGGTGGAATCCCTCGCGTATTTGTGGGAAAAGCCAACCCTGGAGGGTAAGAAGGTAACGAAAAAAGAAAATTGGCTTCACACAAGTGTAGTTAGTGGAAGGTTCTTTTTCATACATGGGGCCACAGCGCCGGCTTTACTTCCCCTCCGAAGGAAGGCATACTGAGAGATTTTCAACGCTCTTAAAAAATCCGACGACTTCGGCCGAGTTTGAACCCGCAACCTTGGGAATAGAAGCTCCGCATGCTACCAGCTACGCTACCAAACCCGCCTATCTGGAATTAACGTCATAAATATCATGATACTATGGTAACCATGACAACCAGCATAGGACATTAAACTGCTAGGTCAGTAGCGTCATCTATACGGTGTTATAGGCTCCGTGAGTACACTGATGTGCAGCTATATAAAGACCCACGAGCGCAAACTCCGCTGAATATATCGTGTACACAGGGGCGGCGCGAGATATAAGCGAACTACGCGGTCGCGGGTGGCGCCGTGAGACGGGGGGCGCCGTGGTGCGCCGAAATATCAAGTTAGGGGCGCCCGGAGCTACTTTGTAACAAACTGTTATGTTTGCATTATAAACAATGTAACCACATAACATAACCATTCTGTTTATGTTTCATCTTTTCAGTTTTACGTTACTATTTCATTAACAAACAAAACGAAATCATATTTGAAAAATTCAGCATAGCCATTTTAAAGAGTCGCCGCGTTACGGGTGATGCTAGTTATGAAACAAACTTAGAACTATTACAGATTGCCTGGAGCCGTTCGGTCGAAGTATGACCGCTCGCCATTCACGAAAGGGAGAACACCCCTCCCACTAATTACTTCGACTCGTCCGCGTGACTCACACGTCTCTTGTCTTTATCCGCTCAGTGGCTCAGTATTGCCAGCTAGCTGACAGCCTTCATTCATCGTTGTAGTTCGTAGTGTGTTGATGAGTTGACGTAAGCTGCACTGTGTTATTGCCCCTTCTTACATGAGGAGATGATTTTTTGACACACGAAATGTCCAGTAAAAAAAAGCCATCAGGTGCATTTCACCGTAGAAGAAAGTTGCAGCATTCTAAAGAACATGAGAATCAATCTAAAGCGCTGAAAAGATTTTTTGCGCCTTCGGCTTCATCTTCATGTGCAAAATTGATCGACGAAACAACTAAGTTAACTGAATCCGTTCATAACGATGAGGATGACGACAAGTTACCAATATCAGAGCTGCCTGGACCATCAGTGAGTGAAGAATCCCTCGAAATGTAAGTGTAACTGTAAATAATTTAGTTTTAATTTTTTTGCTAATGACTCTAAATGCCTAAATTAATTTAATCTAAATTGATGAGCATTTGTATAAACAATTTACCCTTATAATGTAAATTATAATAATATTATTGATTTAATAGCATTAGACCTACTTTACTGAATACTGTCGTAATTTGTTTAAAGTGTTATAGCTCTAATTCTTAAGTTGTATTAATTTATACTTAAGTTGTATATTTAGAAAATAAATTTAGGAATTGAGGGTAGCTTTATAAAATATATTGGTGCTTAAGTATACTTGCCCAACAGCTATTTTTATTGCAGGATAAGGATCTGACACAGACTACAGGAACACCATTGGCACTACCAATTGGCCATGACATAACCGGGACCGAAGGTATTGACGAGGATTCATCAGACCTAGCGTCTACAAGTCAACAAGCCTTTGAAACTGAAACTGTAAATTTAAGTTGATACAATGTAATGGGTTATTTATTAGTTATTTCTTTAAGAATTACAATTTACAATGGTGTAAATTGAATCTTAGTTAACGTTGTACAGGTTTTGTTAAAATATAACTAAGCCTAGTAGTCCATAGTTAGTTTAGCCTCTGTTAGGTTGAGGGAGGAAAGAGGGCAGAGAAGGAAAAGGGGCACCTTATATTTTTTGTATTAAGGGGAGACTGTTCCTTTTCTGATTCAATGCTTTTTAATGAAGATTTCTTCAAAATTTAAGTCATCATCATTTTCTTCGGCTTATTCCAATTAATTGGGGTCGCCGGAGCCAACCTGGCTCATTTTGGTTTTGGCCGGGGATTTAAGACCGGATGCCCTTCCTGACGCCACGTCAAAATTTAAGTACATATCAAATAAAACCACTGAACCTACTATTCCAAAATTGTATATACTTATTAACTTACTACATTCATATCTTCCTGATAAACGAAAATTTTTATAAAAGTTTATTCATACTACTTACTTTTAACAGTTTGAAAATGTTCAATTTTCTTTCTTACCATGTTTTAGAAATAAAAATATTTTTTGAAAATAGAAATATTTATTAATATCAATAAAATTTCCGTTTAATGTACTCATCAAGTACCCATAATTATGAATGCTATGTTTAAGGTCTCTTTGTATTACGGCTTTTAAATTATGTATAGCTAAAGGTAAAAGTTTTAAGGTCTGTGGATTATTTGCAGAAACTGAGCGCAGAAACGTCATCAGTTTTTTCAAATGACTGTGGAGAATGGCCACCTAAAATAAACGATGATGTACGAAAAATTCTTGTTGAGCGAGGACCACAGCAGGTCACAGACCAAGAATTTCCTGTGTACCTTAAGGGTAGGCGATTTTCCTCAAAGCATTACACAAGGAAGCTTTGAAACAGAGAGCAAGTCCGCAGGATTTGGTTAATATATTCCATATTGAAAAACGCAGTTTTTGTTTTGCTTGCAAACTTTTTGGAAATTATAATTCTCTTCTTGCTGGTATTCTGACTGGCAAAACTTGAGCAAAACTTGGACCAGTCATGAGAAATCCGCTATTCATATTCAAAACTGCAAATGTTGGTGCGAACTCTCTTTACGTTTACGTTTAAAACAAGAAGTTCCGTGAAGAACTATACAGCCTACTTTTCATGCCAATGATTATTCTACAGTATATGAACCTATCAAGAATAGTGACGAAATTAAGTTGGTAATATCAAAATATCTAATTAGTTCAAAATATACCTGGTATAATGTAGCCTCATAGAGCACTACAGTTGGCAGCCCTAGTGACTGAATATATTCTTAGTTCCATCTCTTAAGGTACAGAATACAAAATTAGGTTGAAGACCAATGGACGTTACATGCAGTTAGACACTGGATCTATCAGCACGCGTAAAAGCATGTTGCCAACAATACCATGCGTGTGCTGGTCAGAAATAATCTGAAATATTATGATATCTTGTTGTGCCAATTTTGGATGAAATCCATTTGTTAGTGTAGAAGTTACATGTATTTTAAAATTGGACATATCAGCAGGCATAGAATCATGTTGGCAGCACTGCCTTATATTAATTACTCCAAATTAATCTAGAATGTCAGGTGCTATACGTGTGCAAAGTATAGAGCTGTAGGCTTGCATACTTTCTGATATATTGATATTAGGGTAAAAAAATATAGACAGCATTTATTACCAGTTGGCAGCCCTGATTGCTATTAACAATACTTATAGTCATATCTGTTATGGTACACATAGCTCATACGAAATTTGGTTGAAATCCAACTGATAGTATAGAAGTATAGTATTGGTATTATCAGCAGGCTTATAATCATGTTGGTAGAACTGACGTATATAAGTTACTCCAAATTAATCTAAAATGTCAGAATATACGTGTGCATAGTTTAACGCTGTTGGCTTGCATACTTTCTGATATATTGGTATTTGGATAAAATAAATATAGAGAGCAATTATTAACAGTTGGCAGCCCTGGTGGCTCTTAAGAATACGCTCAGTCATATCTGTTTACGTACAGATATTACATACAAAATTTGGTTGAATTCCAATTGATAGTGTAGAAGTTATATGCATTTAAACATTGGACCCATCAGAAGGCTTAAATTATTTTGGCGACACTGTCATGGTTGGCCTCCTGGAAATTAAACGGAAATAATATTATCTACATGTGTGCCAAATTTGGAATAGCTCCCATGCATACCTTGCAAGATATCCAACATTGAGCTCAAATTTCTAGTGCGTTTTTTCAGCAGTTGGTAGCACTGACATCTTTTTCAAATATGGACGTGAGCTATTCCGGTGCACATCTTTACTCATACTAAATTTGGTTTTGATTGCTGCAGCCGTTTAGGAGTTGATAGGGGGGACACACACACAGCCAGACAGACAGACAGAAGGACAGACAGACAGACAGACAGTCAGACAGACAGACAGACAGACAGACAGACGGACACACATTTTCCCGGATCGATCTAATAAGTCTACTTTTCCCGCATTTTTAGCCTACATTCGATTTTTGCAAAAAATGAAAGTAGACTTATGAGATCACTACAGGGCGAAAAAAAAAGTGTGTCTGTCTGTGTGTGTGTATGTGTGTGAGTCTGTGTGTGTGTGTGTGTGTGTGAGTGTGTGGACTCTGAATGTCTGTCCCCCCCCTATCAATTCGAACACGGTGAGCGCAAATTGAACGAAATTTGGTACAAAGGTAGCACTAGCAAAGGACACCTCAGTGTCATGTTTTATATGGCCGCCATCTTGACGGAAACGTAATGGCGGCCACACAAATGTTCAAAGCTTAAATCAAATTACGACTAACCTAATCATCCGATCTCTACCAAATTTTGCAACAATATACCTTTATGGAGGCAGCATCATTTGACCAAACTAATAGGTCATCAGCCTAATAGTTTGCGGATGGCGGCCATCTTTGTGTGAAAATCGATTGCCCCTATTAATTCGAACACGGTGAATCCGAATGGAACGAAATTTGGTACAGAGGTAGTACTAGCATAGGGCACCCCAGTGTCATGTTTTATATCGCCGCCATCTTGACGAAAACGTAATGGCGGCCACACAAATGTTCAAAGCTTAAATCAAATTACGACTAACCTAATCATCCGATCTCTACCAAATTTTGCAACAACATACCTTTATGGAGGGAGCATCCTTTGACAAATCTAATAGGCCATTAGCCTAATAGTTTGCGGATGGCGGCCATCTTTGTGTCAAAATCGATTACCCCTATTAATTCGAAAACGGTGAAACCGAATGGAATGAAATTTGGTAGAGAGGTAGCACTAGCAAAGGGCACCTCAGTGTCATGTTTCATATCACCGCCATCTTGACGGAAACGTAATGGTGGCCACACAAATGTTAAAAGCTTAAATCAAATTACCATTAACCTAATCATCCGATCTCTACCAAATTTTGCATCAACATACCATTATGGAGGGAGCATCCTTTGACCAAACTAATAGGTCATTAGCCTAATATTTTGCGGATGGCGGCCATCTTTGTGTGAAAATCAATTCCCCCTATTAATTCGAACACGGTGAAACCGAATGGAACGAAATTTGGTACAGAGGTAGCTCTAGAAAAGGCCACCTCAGTGTCATGTTTTATATCACCGCCATCTTGACGGAAACATAATCGCGGCCACCCAAATGTTAAAGGCTAAAATGTAATTACAACCAACCTAATAATCTAGTCTCTACCAAATTTTGCAACAACAAATCTTTATGCGGGAAGCATATTCTGACCAAACTGCTAGATCATCAGCCCAATAGTTTGCAGATGGTGGCCAAGTATGTGTGCAAATCGATTCCCCCTATCAATTCAAACACGGTGAAACCGAATTGAACGAAATTTGGTACAGAGGTAGCACTAGCAAAAGGCACCTCAGTGTCATGATTTATATCGCCGCCATCTTGACGGAAACGGAATGACGGCCACCCAAATGTTAAAAGCTTAAATCAAATTTTGACCATCCTAATAATTTGATCTCTACCGGATTTTGCAACAACATGCCTTTTTGTGGAAAGCTTCTTATGACTGACTACAAGGTCATCAGCTCAATAGTTTGCAAATAGCGGCCATGTATGTGTGCAAATCCATTCCCCAGATCAATTCAAACACGGTGAAACCGAATTGAATGAATTTTTTTACAGAGGTAGCACTAGCAAAGGGCACCTCATATTCATGTTTAATATCCCTATAGCACGTTGTATTTCAACAAGCTACTGCAACCAACATTCAATTATACTCCTTGAAAAGGACAAAGAGTTATAACAATACCCATGCATTTAGGAGAAAGTAGGCTATATGTTCTTTACTGAACATCTTGTTGCAAAATGTGATAAGTAGGCTAAAAATGGCTTCCATCACGATAAAAAGCACAATGAAATTGCTGTGCCACTTGCAGTTCTTTGATGTAAAATGAAGGAACAAGAAACTCTATTTCACTCCCCAGACGAGATTGTCTAGGCTGTGTAGAAAGGAGGGAAGCGACGAATCGAGTGGGCTGTGGTGAATGTTATTTAGTTCATTAACAGCCGACAGGGCGCTTGAGTCGCGTAACCAATAAATCACCACTCAGTTGTCATCTCACAGATCTTGACATGCCTTGGAGAACCACCGCCTTCTAGTCTTCAAGTGATTTGATTTCTTCTCTCTCTGTCTCAATTTCCGAGGAAAAGAAGAGCAAAGTGTTGAGACGGAGTGAAGTAATGTGTGGAGAGGGCTTTGACCTCCAACACCGTCTTGAGAAAGATATCAAAGAGGCATTCGATCTGTAAATAATAAGGAGTGCAGTCGGAAATTTAAGAAAGACTTAGAAGAATGTTGAATTTAGATTGATAAGAAGTGAGGTAGAATACTTTCTGTTAGTTTCATTGCAGCATTCTTGATTGTGTACGTACTTATTTCAACACGTGGCTACTGAAGGTCATGCATTTTGTTTGAATTTCATATAACGTTCCACTGTTAACTCAAATCAGTTGATCTTGTTTTAACTTCATAATTTAATAACTGACTAGTTGATGCCCGTCAAAACATGACGGTCATTGGGAAAATATTTACTGAAGAATTCTCTTATACAGTATGCATTTTTTTTGAACGATTACTTTTTGACACTGTTGCAATTTAAAGGGCGTCGAAAGATCGACTTCGCAACATATAACTGGCCATGACTGAAACCTTGATGAGGCAAATAGAGACCTACAAGTTCCAGAGTTTCCCCTTGAGCTTTATTGATTGTGATAAAGTACGCCAAACGAATTGGAAATTGGAAAATTTTAATTCTTTTATCGGAAGATGTTAAATCAAGTCGAAGTATTATAGTTCTCTGCCCATTAAGTGATTTGCCTCCACGTATACTTACTCTAAAAGTTTGAGCCATAGAGCCACAACAATATTTCCCCCCTTTTTAATTCTCATAAACAAAGATCTCAGTAAGACGCGGCGGGATCCGCCATTTCTATGGTAGAATAGAGCCATTGTGCACAAGCGCGGGAGAGACAATTATTACATTTTTCTTAATTAATTTAAAAATATATCCTATATTTTCCTTTTAAAGATAGGCCTACTCTGCAAATCTACATGCCAAGAGCTCCCTTTAGGATGCATTACGAAGTCAATCGGTTAAGACGTTTTCTCAATCTCGCGGTAACAAAAATCCCCTTGGTGTTTTAAATACGAGGCACGTCTAGAAAGTAAGTTCCGTTTGGTAATAAAATTAAATTGTGTACAGATACAGGAAGATTATTTATTGCACAACATTCTACACCTCTTAAACTACTTTCCCACATAACTGCCGAACTTTTGCAGGCATTTGTCATAGCGTGGCACAAGTTTTTGGATACCTTCTTCATAGAAGTTTGCCGCCGACATGTAAACGAGAGTGCAGACACCCCTGTAAATATCATACCGTTTGGCCAACACTGTTAGGCAAATTGCGTATGTGGTCAGGAGAACTCCTAAACATACGCAGTTCTCCTGGTAAGCACACAATTTGCCTAACAGTGGTGGTCGAAGGGTAGGATATCTTACAGGGGAGTCTTCACTCTCGTTTACGGGTCGGCGGCAAACTTCTATGAAGAAGGTATACAAAAACTTGTGCCACGCTGTATCTGTACACAATTTAATTTTATTACCAAACGGAACTTACTTTCTGGACGTGCCTCGTATATAGATTAACTATTAACAGATTTTAACGGTTAACTAAAATCAGTTGATCTAGTTTAGTCTTCATAATTTAATAACTTAATAATCAGAGTGGTTGAATATTAACTTGAATCAGTTGCTTGGCAGCTCGCATTACACGAGTGTGTTTGTGTGCTGCATAAATCGGGGGGGGGGGGGGGGGGGGGAGATAACTCAAAGCTGTATCATACCATAATATCTGATCCTCATTCCCCCTCTTTGATGTCACCCACATAATTATCTGACTAATACAACATTTTTAATTAGAAGTTAAACCACAACATTTCAATGCCAAAGAGGGGAAATGTGAGCATTCTTTTACATAAGGATTAATGCATCGTTATCCAATTTTCGCGCGTACACTGTCACACTATTGGACATACCATACTGAAGCTTACACAGTGAGTAATAATATTAGTCTATAATCCGCTGGAATTTACGATGAGCATGGTAGCGCACACGTTCACACAGGCAGAGAGATAATGCATCAAATTTCCTCTTCAAAGAGGTTTTTTACTTCATTCTGCCATGCTAATGTCTGATCAACAGCAAAGGTAGGCACCATCCACTCGGAGTGTCACATGTCATATTGTCATTACACCTTTGACCACAACGTAATATAATATGTAGAGGCTAGCATTCCTGTCTGTCGCTCTGGAGGTCCGGGTTCGATTCCTGGCTCTTCCAAGAGTAAACTACTCATACTCGTGAGGCAAAACTGTGAAAAGTGGGGTTAAATTTCCACCTTAAGTGGTTTCCCACTTGAACTCCATGCAAATGCCGGGATGGTTCCTAACTTAAGACAACGGCCACCTCTTTTCCCCGGCGGCTTCAGTGGCGTAGTTGGTAGCATGCTGAGCTTCTGTGCCCAAGTTCGCGGGTTCAAACCCAGCCGAAGTCGTCGGATTTTTAAGAGCATTAAAAATCCCTCAGTATGCCTTCCATCGGAGGGGACGTAAAGCCCGTGGTCCCATGTTTTAGATTTATGGAATGTTAAAGAACCTTCCACTAATTACACCTGTGTGAAGCTAAATTATACGTTAAATTAGAACAACACTCTTAGGTTCCAACGTTCGTCACCAGGAGCCGATTGCGGTGGCGTCTAGTAAACAAGTTCTGAACTAGTAGTCGTTGACGGTGGAGTTTGGCGGCAAAAGTAGGACTACCTGAAATTTCAATGTCTGCAGTCCTTCCTTGAATTAAAAATTCCTCTCGGCACGCCGGAAGGCGGAGGTAGATTTCACCGGGCAAACTAGGGGATAGGCTATAATAGGCAAAATATGCAGGTTTTCGTAGGAGGATCAGACCTCATTTATTGCGAGAAAGTATTTTACAATTGGAGGTTAGTTAACATTTTTTCGTCTTTCTATGCATACTTTTAACATTTTACTGTCTTATGGGGATGGTAACCTTCTTGTCATTTGGGGTTCATTTTTATACTTGTGATGACACTGTCCTTATGCAAGGTTTGGAACTGATGTGTAACTATCTAACAGTCTGTTACTTCTTCACGCAAAATTTTATCTCCCGCAGAGATGTTGGTTGGTTCCTCAGTTTAGGGGCTGCGACAAGGTGGTCATGTAACCCCGTGTACATTGGGTGTGTGTAGAATCTGTCTGATAAACGGTGTTATTTGTGATGACTGTATTAGTCTCTAATTCAGTTAAGGTCTGCAGAAGGTCAATTTTAAGTAGTAGTACCTAATTTTGTACCAAATACTAACGTCAACGACACCTAGCTGTGAACTTGGCTGCTAGATGCCACCGCAACCAGCAACTTGCAACGAACGTTGTAACTTCCCCTCCGAAGGAAAGCATTCGGACGGATTTTTAGCGCTCTTAGAAAATCCGGCGACTTTGTCCAGCTTTGAACCAGCACCTTGGGCATAGACGTTCAGCATGCTACCAGTTAGCCGCTTCCCTCATAGTCAGATGGAACAAGAAGTTCCGTGACGAACTAAAGAGCCTACTTTTCTTAAAATTAAGATTCATGCCATAGATTAATCTACAGTATATGAACCTATCTAGAATAATGACGAAATTAAGTGGGTAATATCGAAATGTCTTAATTAGTTCGAAATAAGGTATACTAGGCATAATGTAGCCTAATAGAGCAATACAGTTGGCAGCTCTGGTGACTGAATATATTCTTACTTCCATCTCCTAAGGTACAGAATACAAAATGTGGTTGAAGTCCAAAGGACGTTACATGGATTTAGACATTGGATCTATTAGTACACGTAAAAGCCTGTTGGCAACAATGTCATGCGAGTGCTGGTCAGAAATAATCTGAAATATTATATATTTTTGTGCCAATTTTGGATGAAATCCATTTGTTGGTATAGAAGTTACATGTATTTAAAAATTGGTCCTATCAGCAGGCTTAGAATCATGTTGGTAGAACTGACGTATATAAGTTACTCCAAATTAATGTAAAATGTCGGGTAATTTACGTGTGCATAGTTTAAAGCTGTCGGCTTGCATACTTTCTGATATATTTGGATACAAAATAGACAACAATTATTAACAGTTGGCAGCCCTGGTGGCTCTTAAGAATACACTCAGTCATATATGTTTATGTACACATATTACATACAAAATTTGGTTGAAATCCAATTGATAGTGTAGAAGTTATATGCATTTAAAAATTGGACTTATCAGAAGGCTTAAAATTATTTTGGCAACGCTGTCATGTATGGCCACCTGGAAATTAAACTGAAATAGTATTATCTACATGTGTGCCATTTTTAGAATAGCTCCCATGTATACCTTCTATGATATCCAACATGGAGCTCAAATTTCTAGTGCGTTTTTTTAGCAGTTGGTAGCACTGGCATCTTTTTCAAATATGGGCCTGAGATATTCCGGTATACATCTTTACTCATACTAAATTTGGTTTCGATTGCTGCAGCCGTTTAGGAGTTGATAGGGGGGGGGGGACACACACACACACACACAGCCAGCCAGACAGACAGACAGAAGGACAGACAGACAGAAGGACAGACACATTTTCCCGGATATATCTTATAAGTCTACTTTTTCCTCATTTTTGAAAAGTGTGAAAAGTAGGCTAAAAATGAATGTGATCTCGTCAGTGGCGTTGTCTTGGCAACCTCTGATAGATCAACCCTTATCAATTTAAAAGCGTTGTTATGGTAACCTCTGATGGCACTTGGCATTTTTTAAAATTCCGAAATCATTTTTCTCATCCCTTGGCGTAATGGTGGGTCATATCAAAAATTCTTTCAGACAAAAGTTTTAGGTAATTATTAGGGGAATATTTTCCATTTTATATGGTTTTGATATTGTGCCTATTAAGAGAGATATGATTAATGTTTCCCGAAAAACCCACTTTTTCCACCCCTTTGGTCAATGGTTGGTGCTATCAAAAAACGTATTTGACATAAATTTTTGGCACTTATCCGACACATATTATGAACTTTGAATGGATTCGATATTTTACGTATTAAGAGAGTTATAGCGAAATTTCACTTTTTCGAAAAAAAAGCCCCTCATTTTCACCCCCTTCGACCGATTTTGCCCATTAACGAACTCGACCGAGATTTTATAGGGATACATATTATGTAAAAAATTCAAAGTGATTGGTGAAAAATTACGGCAGTTATCGTGTCCACAAGAAACTGATATATATATATATATATATATATATATATATATATATAGATACATATATACATAAATTATATATAAACTTTTGAACTGACGGTGGTTTTGGGGTCTGGGGGATGTGAAACGCGAAGATATGTCGAAATTTTCTGGAAGTCGAAACATGGTACTCATTGCAATAGTTAGCTTTCTAATGAAATCTACCTAAAAACAGATAACACACACTAATACAACCATCACAATTAACACCGGTTATCAGACAGATTCTACACACACCCAAAATACATGGGGCTACATGACCACGTTGTCGCAGCCCCTAAACTGAGGAACCAGCCAACCAACCAACCTCTTTCCCAATCCTCATCTGTAATTTGGAGAGCTGTAGTTGGTGCTGGACTGGCACCAAGCAGTCATGTGACCCTTCACCACTGCCATATGAATATGGCCCCTCTCAATTCCATAAAACAACGTCGGTCTAAATACGGACCTATGTAGGGAGAGTAGTGTCGGTACACTAACTTATATCTTGCAGAATACAGTAGATCACAACTGAGAACTCACTGCATTGGCTTTTACATGCCTTGATTCTATACCTTTCATTGTCACTGTATGTTCTTGTTTACAAGCGAATAGATGACTTTGGATCGCGCTAAAACTTAATTTCCTTTTCCGTGTGTGGAGTTTCTTCTGTCCCCAATGCTCGCTCCTTCATGCGTTCTCTGGCCTGCTTCCGTTCTTCTTTTGCCCAGTCTCTTCCGGTCTTCTTAGTTTTTTCTGCAGCTGGAACCCTATCCAAAGCTTGACTAACTACAGGGTCATTATATATGTGCGCGCGAGTAAACACTGCAAGCTAAGCCGGCGCAGATCGCGGCCGCACGTACCCAGTTCAGCTGGTGGTGGCGCCCACTTTCACACTTTTACCAAACATGTTCAATAATGTGTACTTACAGTGCTCATAGGCGATGCTGAAAATGTCCTCCCTCTCTTGTAACACACACCTGACATCTTCTGATGAACTCTGTCAACTCTTTTATTATTTACGTAGCCTTGTTTCCTTATATCGGTTAGCGAGCCTCATAATAATTATACTGGCATTAGGCACAGGTCTTCCCGGAAACTTGATTCTAAATGTTTGTCTTGTTTCAGAACAAGATTTTCTGCTTTTCATATACGAATTGGATATACACACGTTGGTGTCTAGGCATGACCAACAATCACAGTAATCACATTACTCACTACACATGTAACACTAACGTCTAAGCTTTGGAGATACACGTGCATATGAATGACAACACACGTGTGAACTAACGATATGAGTCAGCGGATCACGCCACCACCGGCCGCGATCTGCGCCAGCCAGAGCTCACTTAGCTTGCCGTGTTTATCGGGGCACACATAAATAATGACCCTGTATATTGCTATTATTAACAATACTCTGACAAAAAATATCTGAAAACCATCAAAATTGTATTGATATAAATGGAGATGAATACTATTTTACTTGTGTCCTTACTTGATATTGCGTGATCTTATCAAAATATTCAATATTG
Organism: Meconema thalassinum; assembly: GCA_946902985.2. NCBI lineage: Eukaryota > Metazoa > Arthropoda > Insecta > Orthoptera > Tettigoniidae > Meconema > Meconema thalassinum. Next base: position 100,975,990 of record OX336397.1, on the reverse strand, counting down.
ATGCAGGACATATTAACTTACAACTAAGGACAACAGGAACACCGATGCCCAAGGCTGGGCTCGAATCAGCAACCTCACATTCTGGCTCTGATGTGTCAGCCGACGAGAAGAATTCGAACCCAACCGAGAGCAAATAAAAGAACTGTGATTGATTGCCTCCTGCTTCTCACGCTGACAGGAAGAATGAGGCGGCCTGCCAAGCACCAGTATTGAGATTAATGTTTTGAAGGACTTCCACTTGTGGACCAACGAGACAGGTTTTTGATAAGGAAGTCATTGTCTGTAACAACCTTAAATTTAGTATTCACCTGACACATAGAGGACAGTCTGGGAGTGGTCAATTAAAATACTGTTATAAGCTTGATTGTGCGATTACGCATCGAGTTGGTTGGAGCATAGTAGATGTGATAACCGATCAATGCAAAATATGATAGAGTGCAGCTCTAAAACCGCCAGGTATTGCTTCATTTCCACTAATTGTACATGGCGTAAATGAATAAATATAATATATAAATAAATAATAAGATAGAAACACACAAGAAAGAAGAAATAATGAGATAAAATGTGAGAAATAATAAAGAACGAAAGAAGAAATGAAAGAAATATTAAAATTAATAAGAAAATAAAAATAAAATAAAAGAAAGAATGAAAGAAAGCAATAATAATGAAACGAATAAACAAACGAGGACGGAAAGAAAGAAGGAATGAAAGAAAGAAGCAAGAAAGATAGAAAGAAAGAAAGAAAGAAAGAAAGAAAGAAAGAAAGAATGAAAGTAAGAAAGAAATAGTGAAATAATAATAATAACATATATAAATAAACAAATAAATAAATTTAAAAATAGGAATGAAAGAAAGAATGAAATTTAAAAGATACAACGAAATAAATAAATAAATAAATAAATGAGTAAATAGGTAAATAAGTAAATAAAAAGTAAATGAATAAATAAATTAGTAAATAAATAAGTAAATATATAAATAAATAAATAAATAAATAAATAAATGAATAAATAAATAAATGAATAAATAAATAAGTAAATAAATAAGTAAACAAATAAATAAATATATAAATAAGTAACTAAATCAATAAGTAAATAAATAAGTAAGTAATTAATTAAATAAATAAATGAATAAATAAGTAAACAAATAAGTAAATAAATAAGTAAATATATAAATGCACTAAACATGCTACAGTACGTATCACTGATTTTGTCGTAGCGTGTTGGAATATTCAAGGAATTTCGTCAAAGGTACGATAACTTACTCTAAAAGATAACATGCTGAACGTTAGGCTCCAAGGAAGACGGTTACTCTGTTGAAAAATAATGCTTTCGATTAGAAACTGCGAGAACATCTGTTCAAATCCAGAAGGCAACCACTACAGAATTTTCAGCACATTCCTGTTCTAAAAAAACAGGAAAAGGAAGGAAGATTATACAGAAGTATTACATGGCCGCTAATGTGGCGATCATAAACCTCGGTGCCTCTGTTTTTTACGTGGAATCAGAACCTTACGACGTGCCATTTTAGCACTAAATTAGCTTATCACACGCATTGACCGGGAATCGAACGTGGTATGAGACCTCAGCACTATCACACCCCATTCATAAACATCCTCTAATATTAAGATTTGTTTCCTCTTCAGGGCTACAACTCCAGGAAGTTTCTTCTCTCCTACCTGGTTACCTTGGTTTATGAAGGTGGTGCATGAGGTGTTCCAGCCAAGTCACGCCGAAACTGACTTTGAACCGGGGACACCTACATTAGAAACTGGACCACTCCCTACCCTTCGTGTGGCCCTGAGCTGCGTGGGACAGCTCGTAGCTGAAGGAGCCAAATTATCATCCTTGCCCACTGTTTCCTTACAAAATCACAAGGTTTTAGTCCAAGGGAACTCGGGTTCGAATCCCAGCCAGGAAGGGGAATTTTTAACACTATTTCGTGTTGGTTATGTGTTCATGGTTCTACAGCAAAATCAAAACGCCTGCTTTAGGTCTTCCGGAGGTCACACGACATTATTATTATTATTATTATTATTATTATTATTATTATTATTATTATTATTATTATTATTATTATTATTACTTTGTAATTTTTTCAGGATTGGGGCATAACCCAGCTCTATTTGGGTACATTCGTGTTGACCGACTGAAAAGCACCATTTTTTTATTATTAATATTACAACTCTTACCGGCCATGGTGGCTGAGAGTGCTAAGACGCTAGCTCGTGCCTCGCTGGCATCGGGAGATCGCGGGTTCGAATCCCACCTAGGTTGTGCTGAAAATGATTTTCGTGGTTTCACATGTTCCCCACCAGACAAAATCTAAAAGAAGTAGGAGACTTCTGCTACTTAGGAAGCAAAATAGACAGTGATGGATGAAGCAAAGAGGATATAAAATGTAGGTTGGCAAAAGCAACAAAAGCATTTCTACAGAAAATAATTATGTTAACATTAAATATGCTCGATTTAGGTATTAGAAAGCCTTTGTGTGGAACGTGGCGCTCTATGGAAGTGAAAATTGGACTGTTGATGTAGCAGTCACCGTTTTTGGCTGTCGTCCCGGAAATCCGCGTTCGATTCCCGGCTTTGCCAAGATATGTCAATTATAGTGTGAGGGCTGGAACGGGGTACGCACAGCCTCGTGAGGCAAAACTGAGAAGAGGTGGGTTCGATTTCCACCTCAGCCATCCTGGAAGAGGTATTCCCCCACTTCTACTCGAGGCTAATGCTGTGATGGTTCCAAACTTAAGGCCACAGCCGCCTCCTTCCCAATCCTCATATGAATTACAAATACACACACCAGTGCAGGCATCACAATAACATAGGTTATCACACTAATTCCTCACAAACACACCCAAAATACACGGGGCTATATGACCGCGATGTCACAGCCCCTAAAATAAGCAACAACAAATGAATTGAAATGTGGTGTTACAGGAGAATGATGCACATCAGAATGAGTAACAAATGAAGAGGTACTGCTGTCGTTAATTCGTTCTGGAGGGGCGACTTCGGTGGCGTAGTTGCTAGCATGCTGAGCTTCTATGCCCAAGTTCGCGGGTTCAAACCCGACCGAAGTCATCGGATTTTTTAAGAGCGTTAAAAATCCCTCAGTATGCCTTCTTTCGAAGGGGAAGTAAAGCTGGTGGTCCCATGTCATAAATTTATGACATGTAAAAGAACCTTCCACTAATTACACGGGTGTGAAGCTAAATTATAGGTTAAAATTTAAACAACGCTCTTAGGTTCCAACGTTCGTCGCCAGGAACCGACTGCGGTGGCATCTGGTAACCACGTTCAGAACTATTAGTCGTTGAAGGTGACGTTTGGAGGCAAAAGTAGGAACTACTTGAAAATTCAATGTATGCAGTCCTTACTTGAATTAAAAACAGATAACACACACTAATCCAGCCATCACAATTAACACCGGTTATCAGACATATTCTACACACTCCCAAAGTGCACGGGGCTACATGGCCGTGTTGTCGCAGCCCCTAAACTGAGGGACCAACCAACCATCATTCTGGAGGCTTTGGGCATCTTGGTCAACAGCCCCATGTAGTTGGGTGTGAGTTGAACATGTCTTATAACCTGTATTTTTGTGATGACGGTAGAAGTGTGTGTAACTGTGTTAGGGACAGGTGCTATCCCTGCATTTGACTGCACTGTCAGGCGTCGGGATACCAACCTACGATCTCCAGACTTGCTTCAGCTACCCTCACGGCCGTGGTGCGTGATTTAATGAGCACGGTTACGCCGTGGTACAGTTGATCGAAACGCCACCGGGTTCAAACCAACGATAATGTTCCTTTCGAGTTGCGTGGAGTTTCTTCAGTTCGACTGGCAGTAACGTACTCGCTTGCTGTGCCCAAGGTTGCTGGATCGAATCCTGGCGCAGCCAGTTGGCATTTGAGGGTGTGTAAATGCGAGGGAGCCGTGTCAGTAGATTTCATTGGCACGTTAAAGATCCCCTTCGGGTTAAAAATCCAGCACCCCGATGTCTCTAAAACCCGCAGTTGTTAAAAGGGACGTAAAACTGATTACATTATTATTATGTTTGCCATGGTGGGTGAGTGGTTAACGTGTCGGTCTACTAACCCCAAGCTTGCAGGTTCACTCCTGGCCGTGGTAAGTGAGTTTTGAAAGGCGGCAAAAATCACGACACGCATGGCATACGATGTTGGCATGTTAAATAACCCGTTTAAACTCAGTAGGCCGTGTTCATAGTGTCAAAATTAATCTCCAGATTTTCCGCCAACACAAAGTTCCTCAATTCTCTACTAGAAAGCGCTATAGTGTTCAAGGAGCTTAGATAACTAACCTCCTTGACTTTCATAGAGCTTCAAGGAACAACCAAATTTGACATGCAAGCTGCCCTCTGGGTGTCAAATAACAAATCTTGCACCCGGCACCAAGGCCATACGATATTATTATTATTATTATTATTATTATTATTATTACTTTCTTCAGTTCCAGTAAGTCAATGGGAAGGTATCCAACAGTTGTTTGACTCCACTAGGAGCGCTACTGTCTGATGAGTAATAATTAATTGCCAACCTGCAAATAGAAATTTACCGCGTAACAATAATCTCAGTTTTAGTCTTTAAATAACTCAAACTTCTGGAAATTGTTTGTTCCTCGGACATTTTCCCGAAGGACAGTGAAAATTCCAGACTGTCCGGGGCTAAACCCGGGCGAATTGAAACCCTTCATATAAATTACAAATGAAGACATTCCTGCCATCAACATAAAGAGACTCCGTTCCCATCATCCTCCATTACAAACTTGCCAAGTCAATAACAATAAATACAATATAAGTGATTGATGGACTAAATTATGGCAAACCAGTGCTACAAAGGAGCAACTGAAGATGACCTGTATTAAAACCAGGCCACCAGGATTTGATAAACACAGGAAGATTTGGACCTCTCTGAATAGAACACGAACTAATTGTGGTAGATGCGCCGATTCCCTACATAAATGGGGGATGACATCTTCCTCGCGCTGTGATTGTGGTGTTGAACATTAAACGGTTCAGCACATTGTCCAAGCGTGTCCCTTACGAGCATTCCATGGTGACCCGCAGGAGTTCCACTTCGCAACAAACAAGGCAATTGAATCAGTGGCGATTCCTCCATGTAGGACGTAAGGATCATCGTACAGTCAGCTCTCTGCTGTAACTGTAAAAAAAAAAAAAGTTTGTAAAATAGTATTTAGGGCTAACTTGCGCGCCCTCTCGATAACCTCTGTGTCACTGTCACTGTCAGGACTTGTAACTATTCTACATTTCACCCCTAGATGGGTGAAGTGTGACCTTCACCGCCCGGAGTAGAAACTGAGGAAGAGAACCTTGCATCCTCAAAGCACGCGTTTATAGCTTTAGAAATGTATGGGAGCCCTTGAGGGGGAGGGGGCAGGTATGGTCTGTTAAATGGCGCTCTGAGGACGTCTACTGAGATCCTCAAGTCTCGCTATTGGTTACATTCAAACCAGCACTACAGGCTTATTGGTTACGATTTCGCGCGGTCAGAATGGATACGGCAGTCTGTCTGTCTTCACCGTGTGCACATCATTTGAGTGGTATTGTAGTTCGATTGTATTGTATTGTATTGTGCTGTGCGATTGAATAATTAATATTAGACTGAGTCTAATATCTTCAATTTAGCCCAGCTATAATAATTATTTTAAATTAATAAGTAGCCTATTAAAGTGCGTTGATTTATCTCGTGTGTCATTGTCATTTTAATCAAAATATTTAGCCTACATTCGATTTTTGCAAAAAATGAAAGTAGACTTATGAGATCACTACAGGGCGAAAAAAGTGTGTCTGTCTGTGTGTGTGTATGTGTGTGTGTGAGTCTGTGTGTGTGTGTGTGTGTGTGTGTGTGTGTGAGTGTGTGTACTCTGAATGGCTGTCCCCCCTATCAATTCGAACACGGTGAAACCGAATTGAACGAAATTTGGTACAGAGGTAGCATTAGCAAAGGGCACCTCAGTGTCATACTTTATATCGCCGCCATCTTTAGCAAAACAGAATGGCGGCCACTCAAACGTTCAAAACGTAAAATCAAATTACGGCTAAACTAATCATCCGATCTCTACCAAATTTGGTGACAACATACCTTTATATAGGACGCGTCTTTCTTCCAACATTCAAGGTCATCGGCTGTACCATTCCAGGATGGCGGCCGTGTGAATTATTCAACCATTTTAATCAATGGCTTAAGACCCACCAATTCCGATTATCGAGCCTAGGGTGGTTTAAGCTATCCTGAAGGTCGTGATCCGTTATTTATTATAATTTAATATTATAATATTATACTGTATGAGTGGCTTAAAAGAGCTGAGCTGTCTGTGTCACACGACAAGATGGCAGCTGTCCTCATGTGCCTGTCTTATATTTCAATAGTTTTAGTATGTTGTATGTGATATACCCTACTGATACAATAATATAAACTTTGTATGACATTATCTTTAATGAAGATGTACTGCTGTGAAGAAATCGTTTATTTAAAGTCATTATTTGCCAACAGGTTGTATCTAATGTCAGTTAAGAACACCATGTTGTTAAGGATAGGATTAGCTCAGGGATAGCGTGTTAGTCTATCACGCAGTCGACTGGGGTCGAGTACTGCTGCAGTTAACTTTTTTTTTCTTGAATTCTTTTACAAATGATGTGCACGAGCTCTTTCCACAGATACTGAATAAGATGTCATTTAGCTCAAAGGAGAGGCTAATGTATACACTCGTTTATTAGTAAAATCACAGCCCCAGCATCGCAAATAAACAGAAGACATTAGGAAAAGGAGAATAGAAGAACTAGATACACGTTGTCATTAACCACAGCCTTCTTAATGCCTCTGCACGGTGCTGTCCTCTTGTGGGATATGTGGGTAATATTGTTCCAAACTTACCGCTGTGTAAATACCTGGCCTCCTGAAGTATGGCAATTTTGTATTACTGGTAGTTCAACTATTAGCCACGATCACGCTCCGATTACCTTTAAACACTGCCAGCTGGATCGCCTCCCTCTTGGCTACTTTAAACTGTCTACTCATTCAACACTCTTAGGCCACTGCCATCGTAGTACATTACGATGGCAGTTCATAGGCGTACAACATAAAGATTAATTCACTGATAGGTCGCAGCACCAACCTACTGTGATCGGCGTGGATTTTTAAAGGGGAAGACACCCAAAACGGAAGATTCTTAACTTAGCAGGCTGGCTTAATATAGAGATTAACGGACGTGAATGCATTACAATAAGTTAGTAGTTTTGTTATTCAATCATCATAAAGTATACAATATTGATTTTGACACTTACTGGCTAATTATCAATATAAAAGAAAACAAACAATACATTGTGGTAGAGGTGATTGTGTTAGGGATGAGGACAAAGAGTCATAAATATACCCATACATTTAGGAGAAAGTAGGCTATATGTTCTTTGCTGCACATCGTGTTTTTAAATGATGGCCAGCGTGAATACGCCAGGTACTTCGGGACCAGAACCAAGTAGCATTGGCCTATCAGGTGCAATAGAGGAGCCATGTGACCGTAACTGTGCTATCGAGCGGCTTTTTCTGCATCCTTTCAGTTCATTTAGCCATGCGGAGAAGAAAGAACTTATCTTGAAGGGACGACCTACTCCTCCCCTACCTAACTTACGTCAATTCAAAAAAACAGGTGGGAAAATAGTAAAATTAAATTTTTTTCGTTTCCAAATATGCAGAAATACCTTGGTTATGTGGGCTCAAGGCATTAAATAAGCTTTACTGTTGGCCTTGTTTACTATTTTCTGTTCAGAAAAATGTTTGGAACAGCAGTGGCGTAGCTGATTTGAATAATTTAGGAAATGTATTACGAAAGCGTCATCAACAAAGTAAGGAACACATTGGAGCGGCAATCTCACTGAAACAATTTCAAAACTCAGATACTAGAATTGAATGCTGTCTTAGCAAAGCCTATAAAGAGTCAATAGACAAACACAATGAAAAAGTGAAAGGTAATAGGTACGTTATGAAGTGTTTAATAGATGCTACTTGCTTCCTGGCGCTTTAGGAGCTACCTTTTCGAGGCCATAATGATAATGAATCGGAAGATTCTGCTAATAAAGGCAATTACAGGGAGTTGATTCAATACATGGCAGAACGCGACGTGAATTTGCATGATCACCTACAAAATACCGACAGTAGTGGCTACGCGGTCTAAAGCGCTGCGTTAGGTCATGGGGCCAAGCTCTCTGCTGACTCGGTAGACGCGTGGGTTCGAGCCCCACCGTCGGCTGTCCTTGAAATGGTTTTCCGTGGTTTCCCATTTTCAACACCAGGCAAATGCTGGGACAGTACCTTCTGACAGGCCACGGCCGCTTCCTTCCACATCCTTGCCCAGTTTCATTCTTCTTCATCCATTCCATCTCTCATCCCGACGCGCAGGTCGCCCAGGGGCGTCGACTAGAAAGACCTGCACTCGGCCTCTCAGAAGGCTACACGAAAAAAAAAAAAAAAAAAAAAAAACTACAAAATTGTACTTTCTCAAGCCAAGGTTCAATGATACAAAATGACTTAATCGACGCTTGTGCTCAACACTTAATGCAGAACATAAAAGCCGAAATCTCTGCTGCGCAGTTTGTTGCAATTATTGTAGATGAGATAATGGACACATCAAGGAAGGAGCAATTAAGTATAATGTTCAGATCCTAAGGGCGAAATTCAAGAAAGGTTCATAAGATTCCTTGATTTGAGCAGTAACAGAAGTGCCGAAAGAATAGCAACACAAGTCTTTAATCATTTAGATGAGTTTCAATGCAGTAGTAAGTTAATTGTTCAAACCTATGACGGCGCATTTGTCAATACTGGCCAATATAACGGGCTAGCCGAGAGAGTAAAGTCCAAGTGTCCACGAGCATTGCTCACTATCTGCTTTGCACACAAACTAAATTTAGTATTGCAGGACTGTGTAAAAGTGATCAGAAATTGTAAAATATTTTTCTCGACCGTTTCCGGTTTCGCGTCGTTTTTCTCCAATTCAAGCAAAAGAACTCATGCTCTTGACGAGATAGTAAATGCCCGTTTTCATTCTGTTACTCCAACCAGATGGTTATACAACAATAGACTAGTGGAAATGATTTACAACCACAAAACAGAACTGATTCAGTTGTTCAGTCAAATAATTGAGAATGACACAATGCCGTTCGATCCTGAAATACGATTTTGTGCAAAAGGATTTCTTAAGAACCTTCTTGATTTTGAGTTCAATTTTCTGTTGGAAATTTTCCACTTGGTTCTACCTAAAGCAGAAATACTTTTCAATATTTTTGCAAAAGAAGATATGTGACGTTATATTTTGTGAGAGTAAAATCCAAGAATTTAAAGAGTTTCTGAAGTCATGTCGTGAGGATTTTGATGAACTGTGGTCTAAACTGCATAACAAAGACGATCCTGTTACAAAGAAGCAACGAACTGACAATAAAGATGACATGAAAACCTCATTTCACCGCCTATACTTTGAAATAGTTGATCACTTCTCAGCACGTATTGAAGAGAGATTTAGAGACCTTCATTCTTTGACATTTTTCGCTCTTTAAATTTCGAAAAATTTGAGGAATATCCTCACTGTTTTCCCATTAATCAATCTTCATTCTCTAATGAAATCGCCATATGGCAGCTTTTTCGACAGTCTGGAACTAAATTCAGAATTGTCTTACGTCTTCAGTTCACCGTCATTAAGATTAAATTCCATATCAAAATTGATTGACTACATTGTATCAAACGATTTCGGTGACACATTACCGGACGTGTCAAAACTCATCAACTTAATTCTGACTATTCCCGCTACTAGTGCCTCAACAGAAAGGAGCTTCTCTGTGTTGAAGCGCATTAAAACATACTGCAGAAATTCTACAGCACAAGAACGTCTCAATGGTCTAGCATCACTTTCTATCGAGAAAGCTTTCTTCCGGGACTTGAAAAAAAAACATCAATTCCACGACACAATCATTGATATCTTCGCGGAAAATAAGGACAGGAGAATCGATCTGAAATTCAAATAATCCACTAACCAGGTATGTTTTGTGTTGTTCACTATATATTTTACAGACTGATATTATTATTATTATTATTATCATGCTCTTCCCTTTAGAAATTCGAACTACAGTAGGCCATAGCCTACCGGAATCTGTAATTTTCAACCTTTCTCATTAATTTATCTTTGGACTTCATCCTATTACGTCCTACACATTATAAAAATCAGGAGTCGCCACTGAATTGAACACATCCCAAATCAGGATATATCTTTGTGACACGGTGTAAAGATTATGTAAATATGTATATAGACTATAATTACATTTGCGCAATGTTTTTCCAAAAGCTAAATAAATAAATACAAACGGAGTCACAATCTTATTATATAATACGCTAAGATGTATGTTTCACACACCTCAAGCTCCTAAACCAGAGGGAGTTAGAAGGTGTGGTTTGTACCAAAATCTTTCTAATCGTCTCAATAGTACAAGAAAAATCTTGCATTTCTTGTTTAAGTCAACGGAAATATATTTATTTGTTTATAAAGTGCTTTTAAACAAATAAACAAGATGATATATAGCCCCTGGCAGAAATGTGTCGTGTACAGCCCACATAGCACTAGAGCCGGGCGGGTATTCTGTACACATGGGGTGCACACAACCCATTATGCGAGAGTTCTCGCACGGGTCCGCTGGTAAAACTTGAATACGTTGGAATTCATTATTTATTTATTCAAACTCCCCGCTCCAGTGACATACATTACACTTCAATTACACTATCCACTAACGCTTACACAAATTTAAAACATTAAAAGCGGGAGCTGAAGCCCCTTAAATGCAATATATAATTGCCAAACAATGCCAAACCTATTACAGGTCTTTATTTTTCCTCTCTCCGAAAGCACTATTAAATTTCAACCCACTAGAGGTCTCTATAGTTTTCACATTAAATTCGAAGCTGCTGCAAAACTGGACCCTGACTATTATATGTCTGAAAACTGTACTATAATGAGGCTTATTATAACACTATTTTTCATTATGAAACAGTTTCTCCCTCCAATCAGAGCTCAAGAAACAGTTGTTTGACCAATTAGATAATTAGATGCGCTGAGTTCCACGTCCTTCTAATTTAAATTTCACTGCCTGGCCTAGTGTCATAGTAGGGTAATCGAGGAGGCCATGGTCAAATACAAGGCATTCTCTGCGTCTCATGCGCTCTGTTCAGTACATAAAACTGGCGAAATCTCAACAGATATTTATGAATATTTATGTTCAAAAATAAAATAGTTATAATAATTATCGTCGAACATAAACAGTCGTATGCAACACGCCTATAATGGAAATTAAGACACTCGAATGGAAAATATAAAACTCCCTACGCTCGTTATATAAACATACTCGTGTCTTAATTAATGCCACTATAGGCTCGTTGCATTATGTACTATTCTACTTTTATGTGTTTCTACATTTTAATTTATTATAATAATTATAATTTTTATATGTTTATATATATATATATTTTTTTAGTCGTTTACCCTCCAGGTTGGTGGAACCCACGGACTCAGCGAGGGAACTCACCACTACCGCCTCTACGGGCAGTGTCCTAGAGCTGGGAACATCGAATCGGAAGGGATACAACTGGTGAGGTGGGATTGGCACCTCGCCCAGGTGGCCTCACCTGCAAAGCGAACAGGGGCCTCATGAGGGAAGGTAAGGGATGGTTAGGATGGATAGACAAGGAAGAGGGAAGGAGGCGACCGTGGCCTTGAAGAAGGTACCATCCCGGCATTTGCCCGAAGGCGAAGTGGGAAACCACGGAAAACCACTTCGAGGATGGCTGAGAGGAATCGAACCCCATCTACTCATTTGGACCACCCGAGGCTGAGTAGACCCCGTTCCAGTCCTCGTAACACTTTTCAAATTTCGTGGCAGAGCCGGGAATCGAACCCAGGACTTCCGGGGCGGCAGCTAACCATGCTGACCGCTACGCTACGGAGGCGACTTATATGTTTATATACTTATTTTTAATTTTCAATATTATGTTCTTATACATTTAATTTTGATATTTTATTGAATTAATTAATTAATTAATCAATTAACTCACACTGAAAAGTCACACACAGTTAATCCATGGCGAGCGTAGCGATAATAATAATAATAACATCTACAGCATCGGCAGGAGTGTGACTGGTCATATTGGCCAACGTTCATAACGAACATAAGCTGAGACGAGCTTCTACTCTCGTTTTTCTCTCGCACTGCCCCTAGTTAATTAATTAATTCAACTAATAAATAAATTAATTAATTAATTACATTATTTACCTAAAACCTTACACATTGCCTGACTTTTGCACAACAAATACTCTGACTACAAGTTATATTTTAAACTTTAGCCAGGGATAAACTAATCGTTCAATTATTATTATTCATTTCCCCCATAATTTATTCCCTCAAACTAGAGTTAAAGGAGCCCGTGTTACGGGCACCAGACTCTGCTCCTCCTGCATTCACCTTTTTCATGCTGTCACTGCATGAGAGAAGTATTTAAAGTCTCTCTATAATATTCCTGTCCCTAGTGGGACTTCGCCTAAATACTGTTCTGGTTGCCGATTCAAAATAATGATGTATTCCCCACATATCAGGTATTCATTAACTTCCCGCTGTATATAAATAGAGTAGAGCTGGAGGCTGGCAGTCTAATGATGCACGTGATGTTCATTGTACCACTTATTCTGTGTTCTACGACACAACGAATCCAGAAATCCTGTTCCTCAACGAATACTCTTTACGTAACAGTAAATCGCTACAAGCAGGATTGGTTCTTCAAACGCGAAAGTGGAGCAGGTAAAGAGGTGTGCAAATTATTAGACTCGGTGGCAGTTTTCCAAAATTTACTTTGTATGTTTTGTCACCTAAACCTTTATAGGGCAAAACTTTCTTTACTTTTATGTGTTTCTACATTTTAATTTATTTTAATTATTATAATTTTTATATGGTTATATATTTATTTTAAATTTTCAAGATATACTCTTATTGATTTAATTTTGATATTTTTATTGAAAAATGTAAAGTGGGAGTGAGGATTCAAGGAGAAATAATTTCAACTCTGAGATTTGCTGATGACATCGTCATCTTGGCCGACAAGCCTGAGGATTTGAATGAGTTTTTGAATGGTATGGACTCCGTCTTACGGAAAGAATTCATGATGAAAATTAATAAATTTAAAACAAAAACACTGGAATGCAGCCGAAATAAATCAGAAACCTCTATGGAGATCAAATTGGCAGGTGAAAGCTGAAGGAAGTAGGAGACTTCTGTTACTTAGGAAGCAGAATAACCAGTGATGGACGAAGCAAAGAGGATATAAAAAGTAGGTTGGCTCAGGCAAAGAAAGCATTTCTACAAAAGAGGAATCTGCTGACATCAAATATAGATATAGGTATTAGGAAGTCATTTTTGAAAGCCTTTGTCTGGAGCGTGGCGCTCTATGGAAGTGAAACTTGGACTATTGGTGCAACAGAAAAGAGGAGAATTGAAGCATTTGAAATGTGGTGTTACAGGAGAATGACGAAGATCAGATGGGTAGATAGGGTTACAAACAAAAAGGTATTAAGACAAGTGGGAGAGGAGAGATGTTTCTGGCGACTGCTCATGAAGGGATGAGATAGGTTGGTAGGACACATACTAAGACACCCAGGAATAGCAAGCTTAGTTATGGAAGGAAGGGTCGAGGACAAGAACTGTAGGGGTAGACCAAGGTTAGAATATGTTAAACAGATTGCCTCAGATATAGGGTGTGGTAGCTATGTAGAGATGAAACGATTAGCTCAGAACAGGGAGGAATGGAGAGCTGCATCAAACCAGTCAAAAGACTGAAGACTCAAACAACAACATTGAATTAATTAATTAACTAATTTCGAATTGATTTTTACAATTATGTTCATAATTCTTATATAGTTATGTTCATTATTTTAATTTTTATATTTCTTTTGTTATTGTAATTTTATTTCTATATTTATATTTTATTTTTACACTTTAATTGTTAATGTTTTTAGTTTTAAAATTTCTAAAATGTTATCCAACACATTACGTCAAGTAGATACAGTACTGTTACGTGCCACACCCCTAGTGACACTTTTGTTAACTGGATTACGAAAGGGTTGAAGCACGACACAGATTGTTCCTTTAAAGAAATAATTAATTTTATTGCGGCCAGAAAGATACACTACTCATTAGCAAATACCAGCAATTATTACCTTACTCCAGTTTCCTCAAGTCTCTTCCTTATGGAGAGCTCTTGCCCCCTTTCACTCGGCCTTGCAGTTAATCCTCTCGCTAATGAGTCCGGTCCCGTACGCTGGCTGGAAATAGCTGCACTAAGTCTGTCACTCACTGTTTTGCAACTCACCACAATGACCTCTGTCGCACTAGGTAAGCACACTCGCTCAAAACACAGGCAGTCCCCTGTATGCTTCTCACTCCCTTCGCTGTCAAGAGAATCGGCTTCACTAGGGGTTTCGCAAGTCACCACACTTCTGTCGCTCAGGATAAACGCTCGCACTAGCTCGTAAAACACAACACACACTGCTTGACAGGTCACTCTTATATAGCAGGCCGGTGACTCAATAAATGCTTCTAGACCCATCCAGGGTTCACGGCTTCTCGAGGTTTCCATCGCTGGTTCAGTCACGAATATTCTGGACCATCCCTTTGTCCTAGTAGTCCTGTTGCATAAGGTGCACGCAATACACTGAGGCAGGGCACAGCCCAGCCCTGGGGCAGTTGTGACTCATGCGGCGAACGATGACACAAACTCACAGCCCTAACAGTACATATAAAATATTCGATTTTTAGACTTACTAGCACTTCGGCAAGAAAATCCTCCGAAATTTGGCTGAAAGATTCAACTACAGTGAGTCTCTCTCTCGACTCTGTCGGCCGGCGTGCCCAGCTTATCTGCCTCCCGTTGACTCATCACTTCCCGCTCGGCATAACTTTATCCGTGCATGGCATGAGATAACAATTAAAATGAAGAAATAAGAATTAATTAAATAAGATGTTGGAAATTTTCTCCTCATACATCCACACATTTCCGGCATCGTCTTAGGAAACTCCGATTCACACGCATAAGTTCGTCTTCCGTAATTGAGGCTTTATATCTCTCCGGATTTGTTCTTTCAGTTCGCCCAACGTGTGAGGGTTTCTTGCATACACTTTATTCTTTTAGCACCCATATAAATAAAAGTCACAAACAGTTAAATATGGGGACCGTGACAGCCATAAGTCCGTACTAATTACACGGTATTCAAAAATTTCCTCAATTAAGTTTAATGTGTCATGAGCTGTATGCGCAGTGGCAGAGTCTTGTTGAATATATCCATTTCGAGAGTTAGTGTCAGTCAGTTCGTCAAAAAATGGTTTGAGTATATTATCCCTGTACCTTTGTGCATTAATTGTGCCTTGAAAAAGGATAGGCCCTTTAAAAAAGTATCCATTCACTGCACACCATACTCCGACCCATTCGTTATGTAGAGGAATTTCGTATATGCATGGGGGGTTTCTCTACTCCAATATCTATTATTCCGCGTCATCGAACCATACCCGTGTAAATGGAACCAAGCTTCGTCCGAGAAAAATATTAACATATCCGGACAGAAATAGAACATATGCGTGTGAATCGGAGTTTCCTAAGACGATGCCGGAAAAGTGTGGATGTAGGAGGAGAACATTTAGAACATCTCCTGTCATAAGGTAGTAGCAGCTTATTTTATTAATTTTGATTATCTCATGTCATGCACGGATAACGTTAGCGAAGTGCTATGTTATGCCGAGCGGGCAATGATGAGTCAACGGGAGACAGATAAACTGGGCGCGCCGGCCGGCCGAGTCGTGAGAGAGACTCACTGTATCAGCATCTTTGAAAGCATAAACTGTCCTTATGACAGGTGGTTAATATAGAGACCACTATCCCATAAACGGTTAATACAGTAATTTGCGCAGCTCTGTAACTGATATTGTAATCCAGTTAGTGTAGTGCGCTCTAGGGTGACACAATATAAATATTAATAGGCCTACTTGTGTGTCCCTACTCCCCTAAGGGAACTGGATAGTGCGGGACGAACAAAAGAAGTGATTATCACTTTTAGGCCCAATATATTACTGTATAACACAAAGAAGTATTATTGAGGTTGTAACACTTCTCCGCTGCAGGATTTCAGAGCGCAGCACCTCCTATGTACACCCTGGGCACGAAGTCCCGTCACCCCTATACATTTACGCAAATACATAGAATTTTTTCACATTTTCTGGTTCAGATATGATCAATGGCTGATACTAGTGACTATAGAATTGAGGAACGCATTGTCACAAGCACTTGGGTTCATGAGACACCAAGAACAGGGAAAATGTTGGAACAGGTGCGTACGGACCTTGAGCAGCGATTCGAACGACAGCCTCCTTAAAAGAGAACACTTTTACGTTGGGAAAAGAAACTGTTCGCTACAGGCAGCGTAAAGGACAAACCAAGAAGTGGTCAACAAGAGAGGAGCAATGCCGAGAAGTCGCGGAATCAGTGGTAAGATTACCAACGAAGTCAACTCGTAAACGATCCACGGAACTTGGTATATCCCGGTCAAGTCGGCGCAAACACATGAAACATGACTTAAAGTTGCACCCATATCGAACCAAAGAGTGTTCAAGAATTAGCTGACAATGATTTAAATCGAAGGAAGGTAGCTTGTGACGCACTTTTGCAGATGTGTTACCACGACACGGGGTAAAGTGATTTTTAGCGATGAATGTGACATGTACCGAAGCTCCCGATCACGTAACATCGTCTTCTGGTCAAAGTAGAACCCTTACGTTTACGAGGGGATTGAGAATAACCCTCCACATGCCATGATATGGGCTGACATCGAAGCGGTTCATTCCCCTTTTGGAAACCAGAGAGGTGAAGGATGAATATTGGTTTCAGCCTCCTCATTTTGTCATTTCAGTGCGAGAATATCTCAATGATATGTTACCAGAACGCTGGATTGGGCGTGGGTATCCTGCATTGCCAGCTCCACTTGACTGGCCGCCTCGAAACCCTGACCTAACGACATGTGACAATTCACTCTGAGGTTCTATCAAGAATATTGTTGCAGAGCAACGTTATGACACCATTAAAGACTTAAAAGATGCTGTGAGATCTGCTTTCAGACGGGTTACTCCAGCAATGCTGCGAAGAATGTCACCGAACCTTGCGACGCATTATTTTGTGTTCTGATAACGAAGGCATGCAGACTGATGTTTTAGACAACTAATCATCAAAGGTATGTCCTTTTAACACGTTTAGACATTAGAGATTGAAACGTGCATCACTAGTATATGTATACTCCCAGTTAAGGAGGGGTGATGGAACTTGGTGCCCACCCTGAGCTGCCGATCTGGACCAACGCCACTTAGACCCGGCTATAATCCCACAAGTTAATATGGTAGTATCGAGAAGGCCATGACATTATATTTGGGTAACCAGGGAGAAGAGCTACAGCTTGCAGACACGCCGTAACGAGCACGGCTAACTCAACCGGTTCTTTGATGTCGATGGTTAGCGTTGAGGTCTCAATCGCATAGAGTGCCTCTACGAGAATGACAGCCATTATTCTCCCACTTTGGTTACTCTGAAATCAAAGAGAACACCTTAGATGTGTTGATCGTGTGGCCTCCGAAGAGGCCGAGTGCAGGTCTTTCAAGTTAGCGCCCGTGGGCGACCTGCGCGTCGTAATGTGGATGAAGTGATGATGAAGATGTCACATACACCCAGTCCCCATACCACTTTTCAATTTTCGTGGCAGAGCCGGGAAACAAACCCAGGTCCTCCGGGGTGGCAGCTAACCATGCTGACCGCTACGCTACGGAGGCGACAATAAATTATCAATTTGTAAAAAAAAAGCTGTTTACCTTTCTGCTTAATAAATTGACAAATATGTAGATATTATTGCCATTCATACTCCACAGGCCATAATAGAAACGTCCATTAAGTATACAATATTATTTGTGGATTTGTTGTATTTTACAACTTTTTGGTATTGCCAGTAATTGTAGGCTATATAAACTTAGAATCTTATCTAAAATAATTACACAAACTTATTTGACCTATTGGTTGATATTTCTGTGTATTTTGCGGTGACAATTTTTTTTTATTTCGTCAATTTACCCTTTAGGTACCGACAGTGGTGGCTACGCGGACTAAAGCGCTGCGTTAGTTCAAGGGGCCAAGCTCTCCTCTGACTCGGCAGACGCGTGGGTTCGAGCCCCACCGTCGGCTGTCCTTGAAATGGTTTTCCGTGGTTTCCCATTTTCAACACCAGGCAAATGCTGGGACAGTACCTTCTGACAGGCCACGGCCGCTTCCTTCTACTTCCTTGCCCAGTTTCATTCATCTTCATCCATTCCATCTCTCATCCCGACGCGCAGGTCGCCCACGGGCGTTAATTAGAAAGACCTGCACTCGGCCTCTCAGGAGGCTACACGACAAAGAAAGACCCTTTAGGTTGGTGGATCCCATGGACTCAGCGAGGGAACTCACCACTACCGCCTCTACGGGCAGTGTCCTAGAGCTGTGAACATCTAATCGGAGTGGATACAACTGGTAAGGTGTGATTGGCACCTCGCCCAGGCGGCCTCACCTGCAAAGCGAACAGGGGCCTCATGAGGGAAGGGAATGGATGGTCAGGATGGATAGGCAAGGAAGAGGGAAGGAGGCGGCCGTGGCCTTACAGTAGGTACCATCCCGGCATTTGCCCGAAGACGAAGTGGGAAACCACGGAAAACCACTTCGAGGAAGGCTGAGGGGGAATCGAACTCCCTCTACTCATTTGGGCCACCTGAGGCTGAGTAGAACCCGTTCCAGTCCTCGTACCACTTTTCAAATTTCGTGGCAGAGCCGGGAATCGAACACAGTACCTCCGGGGTGGTAGCTAACCATGCTGACCGCTACGCTACGGAGGCGACGCGGTGACAATCCCCTGAGAATACTCACAATTTTCCAGGAGAGTCAGCCCCCCCGCCGAAAAAATTGAATACACACCTCTGATGAGGAACTGTATCAATACCTGACGGAGCGAGAGTTGACCTTAAAGCTTGCACAGTGTGGTGTGGATATTCTTGACAATGACATTGAAGAAACTCGCTTCCCGACTCTGCGCTGAATATAAAAGTAGATCAAGACATGGTCCAGCATCAGTCAGTTCAGACCAACGACAACAAAACACTCAACATGTACAAGCTGGTGAGTAGACCGTAGATACAGACATCAAATAATAACAGTCCTTGCTAGTTTCGGAGGCTGAGTGGTTATCGTGGCGGATTACTAACCCCAAGCTTGCAGGTTCGCTCCTGGCCGTGGTAAGTGCTTTTCGGAAGCAGAAAAAATCACCACACGCATGTCATACGATTTTGGCATGGTAAAGAACCCATTTGAATTCAGCAGGCCATGTTCATAAAGGCAAAATTAATCTCTGGATTTTCCGCCAACCCAAAGTTCCTCGTTTCTCTACTAAAAAGCGCAATAATGTCAAGGAACTTGACTTTCATAGTGCTTCAAGGAACAACAAAATTCGAAATGCAAGCTGCCCTCTGGGTGTCAAATAACAAAGCTTGCACCCGGCACCCGAGGCCATACGATATTATTAAAATTATAACAGTCCTTCTGATAAGCTTGTTATTGTGATGTCTGTATTAGAGAGTGTGTTTCTATTTATAATCTGGCGAGGATTGGAAAGGAGGCAGTCAACAACCCCTGGCACTATCCAGCCCATGACGGGCTAAGGCCGACCAAGCGACCGCTGCCCAGCCATTTGGCCTGCAGATATTGGGGTGACGCGTGATCAGCGCGTTGGGTCCCCTCGGCCGTTAATCTTGGTATTCGTGATCGGGGCGTTGTCTCACTGTCAGACAGCTACTCAATTGTCCTCACGAGGCTGAGTGCACCCTGTTCCAACCCTCACGTCAGTTTTAATATCCCTGACGGAGCCGGGGATCGAACCCGGGGCCTCTGGGTGAGAGGCAGGCGCGCTACCCCAACACCACGGGGCCGGTGAAAGGAGGCAGGCGTGGCTTTATATTAGGAACCATCCTGACATTTTCCTGGAGTCGAAGTGGAAAACCACGGACAACCACTTCAAGGATGGCTGAGAGTACCCCGTTCCAACCCTCTGACCACAGCCAGGAATCAATTCCGACCTTAAGGGTAACAAAAACCAAGAATAATATTAGCGATGAACGACTGGGGATTGGTTGGTTGATTGCTTCCTTAGTTTAGGGACTGCGACAACGCGGTCATGTAGCCCCGAGTAGACTACTTTAGGTGTACGTAGAATATGTCTGATAACCTGTGTTAATGTGATGGCTGTATTAGTGTGTGTTATCTGTGATTCTGGGAGAAAGACTGCAGCCGATTAATTTCCTCAAATAGTTCCTACTTTTGCTACCAAATGCTACCATATTTTAAAAGACGTTTGATAATAACATACCTATGTCTCTCAGTGTAGCGTGTTTGTTGTTAACGCACAGTGTTGTTGTCATGGTTACAGTTGCTGGTTCTCCTCGCCGCTGTTCTCGCCATGACGTCAGCTCAGTACCTGGCTGCTCCAGGTGTTGTGTCTTACGGAGCCTACGGAGCTCATCCCTCAGGAATCAGCTCTTCCTCCAGGGCGCAGATCTCCACCAGCGGAGTGCTCATTGGTTGAAAACTGTCTAATCACCATCTTTTATAAATAAAAACATAAAAACCTCACTAAAATCTAATTATTCCCTAAACAATTCCTTCACAATCTCCATTCATAATTCCTATGAAACCTAGTTCTTATCTTTTCACCTTTACGAATGTGAGAATTAAATTTAACACGTTCAGGTTAATGGAGATAAGGAACTGTTAAAAAGAAGTAGTTCAGCTTGCCTTTGAACGTCTATGTACTCTATTTTCACATAGATGGTAGGTAATCTCCTTTCACAAGACTCACAGAACAAACAAGTTCAAAGATGGAGGTTACAAGCTCTGGAGTAATTCAGAAATATACTCCCACCCTGAAAAGATCTCTAGTGTATTCCGGAAATGGAGTATAACATTCTAAATCCACCTCCTCAGAATGCCAGTCAGTAGATTCTCCAACGGTCAATGCATGTGAGATTTTCGAAGTGAAATGCCATGTCCTGTGGTTCGGATTCCACGTAAAAAGGAGGTCCCGTGGCTCATGATCTAGAGATTAACGGTCACGTTAAACTACAAGCTTCCTTCCTTTATATTATCATACTTCCGAGGTTTAAAGGTGATGCCTCTTTGGCTGGTGGAAGTGGATAAAAACTTGTTAAAGTTTGAAATTTCTGAATCAGATATCTTAATGGAAGAAAACCCATTTCGAAAGGATGAAGGGGTGGTAGGCTAACAGGAAGAAAATCGGTTGAGATCTCCAGGTCCCTAGTGGCCACAATGATAAAAATAAATAAGTAAAATCAAATAATAATAAAAAAGATACGAGCCTTATAGTAGTCGCATATGTTGTGTAACATCTGACATGTTATCCTACTATGAAATTGAGATGAAATGTATGTGAAGTCATCTGACATGTTATCCTACTCGTATACTATACAGCTTGGACACTCTTAAAATGTTAATTTACGCTCCGTTTTCATACCGGTACTATGATGAATGTATAGATTGAATTGGAGATATGCTGCTGTCACAATTATTTGAACAAACATCACATATTATATTGGACGTAGCGTAGCGGTCAGCATGGTTAGCTGCCGCCCTGGAGGTCCTGGGTTCGATTCCCGGCTCTGCCACGAAATTTGAAAAGTGGTACGAGGACTGGAACGGGGTCTACTCAGCCTCGGGTGGCCCAAATGAGTAGAGGGGGTTCGATTCCCCCTCAGCCATCCGCGAAGTGGTTTTCCGTGGTTTCCCACTTCGCCTTCGGGCAAATGCCGGGATGGTACCTACTCTAAGGCCACGGCCGCCTCCTTCCCTCTTCCTAGCCTATCCATCCCAATCTTCTACCCCTTCCCATCCCTCATGAGGCCCCTGTTCGCTTTGCAGGTGAGGCCGCCTGGGCGAAGTGCTGATCACACCTCCCCAGTTGTATCCACCCCGACCAGGTGTTCCAAGCTCCAGGACACTGCCCATAGAGGCGGTAGTGGTGAGTTCCCTCGCTGAGTCCGTGGGAACCACCAACCTAGAGGGTAAATTGACTAAATAAAAAAAAAATTAAGAGGAGGAATGAAGCCATAGTCTCGAGCCTATCTATATGGTACCACTAGAAATAATGTTCAATACAATCAAATTTCCCAACTCCTGCTTGGTGCAAAATATTGTAATGGAAATTAGATAAATCGTAATTTCATGTAGATTCTGTTAAAATGACACATAATCTTATGATAAATATCGTTTAAATTGATAATCTGGTAGCAAAAATAATTGCCGCGACTGGGGTTCGAACCTGAGACCTCATGATACGCAGACCAACACGCTATCATCGCAGCTATTACAACCACAGATATTTAGAGTACATGACGGTTACTTACCGTATTTAACTCCATAATGGAATTTTTGTTAGGCCCGTATTGACAAATGACATATGAAACTTAATTCTTTTGGGCAGACTCGGCAGGAAAATATCAAGTTATTTAGTCTTCTTATACAGAAGAAACCTCCGTCAAATCACATGGGCAAGGAACCCTCTTTTATAGTCAATATGACATGTCACATTCAAAAGTGCAACTATAGCTCAAGTCTGGTTTTAAGAGATCCAAGAGGCCAGGTATTCAACAGGACTAGCATCGTCACGCTATGACATTAGAACTTTAGATCAAATACTACAGTGTTTTAATGTATGTTTTTAACAATTTTAATTTGTGTGTTTTTCAGAGTTGTATTTATTTTTAAGTATATAGCATGTATAACTAGTGTTATGTTGATGTGATGTCTCATTACGCTTTGATTGATTGTATAATATTGATAGTACAGGGCTGATGAAGGACTGTATAAGTCCGAAACATGTTCCCGTTTTAATTGTGTAAAATATACACGTATTGATCGACGGAGATTCTTTCTGAATTAAGTTCCATATGACGGTTACTTATTTCTCGTACCGCCATGAAAGGCTAGCCCAGTTCCCGTATAAACACACAATGTGGGTTAATATCTGAATAGCCATTGTGCAGAAACACAATACCGGCATTGCCGACTAGTTACAATGTTTCATATTAAAGCATATCATCATTTAAAAATTGATACGAAGACTTTGACCATGTGCTTTGTGTTTCAATCAGTTGACACCAGAGTTCGCATAACGTTTCATTGAAAAACACGTTACTCGGGGAGTGGATGCCCATCACTTTTATCCAGAGATTGAAAAACAGACCCTTAATGAATCATATTTGTTTTCTGCAAATATGATATAATGAATATTTTCACACCATAGAACGACAACTTGATGATGATTTATTGTAGGAATAGCTGTAATAGGGCCTCCAAATATTGACGTAAACCGTATGCGATAGTACGTCGTGATACCAATGTCCGCCACCACGCACGCTCATTGTTTCCTGTTATACTTTTCCGTCAATCCCACTTCCGTCCCTTCTTTCAAAATCACTCCCACAAAGATATCCACTCCCGGCACTAAAAGCCATACGCTAAATAAATAAATCCAGCAACCGAGCGGAAAGATATTTCACATTAATAAATAAATAAATAAACATTTGGACTTTTTACTACCTACCTTACCTCTATTTTGTACAGCAGACGATCTAACTTGTAATTGTAAAAAACGAATTCTTGGAAAATAATTCCATCAAGTATTGGATTGATAATTTCACGCCCTAAAATAATAGGCATATTATTATTAGTATAAAATCTCCAAAGTGTGGATTCCATTCCTACCTCAGTCATTCTCGAAGATGTTTTCCGTGGTTTACCACATAAACCAGGCGAATGATGGATTGGTACCTACATTGGCATAAGGTTACTTCTGCCTCCTAATCTCAAACACAATATTACAATGGCACAGGCTATCAGAGAGATGACGCACAGACCTAAAGGTATCAACAGCAACAACTACAACGACGACGATGGTCGAAGGAACACGGCAAGAAGGATATGTTAGTATATAACATTCCTAATCTAAATGTTTTGATTAACTAATGAAGTACGGTACTGTGTGTGTGTAAGACACGGAGATATATTAGTCCCACAGAAATTTAAATGAATTGTCAAAATACGTTCGTCATTGTTCAATCAGCAAACAACTGGCAGATGTGCGAGCGTGTGGTCAGAGTCACCACATTGTCAGAAGAGCTACCTGGGGACAGTTTGGGTAATCTCAGCAAGTAGCTGATAAACTGGCACCATCTCTCGGTGTAGTGACTAGCATTATTGGCTGAGAATTAATTATCAACTAACATCATCATTATCTTCATTTCCCCTTCTCCAGCTGACACTGGGAGGGGGCAAATATGGTTCCTCTCCACTTTTTTTCTGTCGTTCCACCATTCCTCTTCCGACACGGTGTTCCAATCCAGGTTCCGTTTTCTAATGCTATTCTTCACCGAGTCCATCCAACGCATTCTTGGTTTTCCTCGTCCTCTCTTCTCTGTCATCCGTCGTTCCAGTGTTCGTCTTGGTAGCCTTACTTCATTCATCTGTTTGACATGACCAAGCCATCTCAATCTGTTTTGCTCCAGTTTGTCATTAGTTTCTGTACTCCCAGTTCTTTCCGTATATCTTCATTTCTCACTCTGTCTCTCCTCGTTTTCTGGACCATATTTCTCAGGAATCTCATCTCAGCTACCTGTACTCTGCTCTCATCCCTCTTAGTCATTGTCCAAGTTTCCGCTGCATATGTCATTGTAGGAACATAATATGCTTTGTACATAACTTCTTTAGCCTTAGTTGGTATATCCTTGTTCCATATTAGTCCCCGTACCTGTTGGTAGAAAGCACTCCCGAGTTGTATACTTCTGCTAATTTCCAAATCTAGTCTTCCATCTTCAGTCAGTTCACTTCCCAAGTATTTGAAGTGTTTCACCACTTCCAATTCCTTATCTCCTATTCTACTAACATATCCTCCTTAATTGTACTGTAGAATTCCCTCTGTTCCCGGAGGTCCACGTTTGGTTCCCGGTTATGCCAACAAATTTAATTCTGGTTGAGGGCTCAAAAGGGTCAAAAGCAGCATGGTGAAGAGGGGGGTTCGATTCCCATCTCAGCCATCTTGGAAGTGCTTTTCCATGGTTTCCCAACTTCTACTGCTGGCAAATGCTAGGATGGTTCCTAACTTAAGGCCATTGGCACGTCCTTCCCAGTCCTCACCTAAATTACAAATACACATACTAATACAGTCAACACAATAACACTGGTTATCAGACAAATCCCACAAACATTCAAGTACACGGGGCGAAATGACCACGAGCGATGTAGCAAAGCCCCTAAATCAATCAACAACAACAACAACGTGATAAACTGAGTTAAAAATAATTGTTGTTGCTTCCTTGGACATCGTGGTGTTTTTAGAATTTGTGAGATAACTTGTATTATTCTGGTGTCTGTATTTGTGATTGAGATGGCAATGGCTCTAATTTTGAAACCATTTAAAAAAGATGAACGGTGAAAGCTGTAATCTGCTTGAAAGGTGAGGTGAGGAGTAGAATCGAGAGGGGGTAACGGTCTCCATAGCAACAGCGAGCAGTGTTTCAATGTATGCGGACACAGCAGTGAGCACATGGTTCGACTCAGTGTTTTACTGTACTTTGACTCGTCACGGTCGTTAGACCGCCAGGAAGGGGGGGGGGGGGAGGGGGCTAACTTCCCCAGTATTTGTGTATCCTGCAAGCCTCTTGGAATATTATGAGTTATGATCTGCCTCATTGGGAAGCCTCCGTGGCTTAGGCGGCAGCACGCCGGCCTCTCACCACTGGGTCCGTGGTTCAAATCCCGGTCACTCCATGTGAGATCTGTGCTGGACAAAACGGAGGCAGACAGGTTTTTCTCCGGGTACTCCGGTTTTCCCTGTCAAAATTTCATTCCAGCAACACTCTCCACTATCATTTCATTTCATCTGTCATTCATTTAATCATTGCCCCAGAGGAGTGCGTCAGGCCTCGGCAGCCGGCACAGTTCATATCCTCGCCGCTAGATGGGGGCTTCATTCATTCCATTCCTGACCCGGTCGGAGACTGGAAGCAGGCTGTGGATTTTCATTTTCATCTGCCTCATTGGCAACGCAGCATTTCTCCACGTACTAGCTTTATTTCAGCGATCATTATTAGTAATACAGAGTATAGCATTTACCGGAATGAAAAACGGTGGACACCACAAAAACAATTTCCAGTATGGCTGAGGTTCAATTCAAACACGACTCTTCTCAGTTTTGCCTTACGAGGCTGAGTGTACCTCGTTTCATCCCTAAGACTAAAATTAATTTTCTTGGCAGTGCCGGTAATCGAATCCGGACCTAACCACTACACCAGAAGGTGGTCTGAGTTACGGACCTCTTGTAATATTCCCAAAGTAGTTATTTGTCCAGAAGAGATTCCTTCTGAATTTCCTTTCTAATTGTTGCGATAGAGAAGCCATTAAGACTGTTGTTTTTCATTCAGTCATGGGCTCACGTAGCCCCGTGTACTTGGGTGTGTGAAATCTGTCCGATAACCTGTGTCAGTGTATTTACTGTTTTAGTAAATGGGGCTAAGATTGGTAAGATTGGTTAGAAGTCGACTCTTTCCTCAAGTTAGAAGCTATCCCAGCATTTGCCTTTAATAGAGACCATTTCTAAGGTGGCTGAAGTGGGAAACTGAAGCCGCATTTTCTCAGTTCTGCCAAAAAAAATCTTAGCAGTACAGTGAATTGTACTCGCCCTTGAGGGTTGACAGCTGAGATTGCTAGCCACTACACAACTAGATACTTACTTACTTACTGGTCAGCGCTACAGTACCTGAAGGACCTTGGCCTCCTTTATCACCTGCCTCCGTTCATCTCTATCTTCCGACTTCCTTCTCCAGTTCCTGATTCCCAGACTCCTAAGGTCGTCTCCCACATCATCATATATCCACCGTCTGCTGGGTCTTCCTCTTCTTCTTCTTCCATCCGTTTTGTTGTTGTTGTGAAAACACCTTTTTGACACTACGCGATTCTGTCATTCTCTGTACGTGTCCTGCCCATCGTATCCTCCCCTGCTTAATTTTCACCACAATATCTGCCTATCCGAAGAGTTCCTGTAGTTCCACATTTGTCCTTATTCTCCAACCTTCCTCCTCTTTCACTGGCCCGTATATTTTCCTCAAGACCTTTCCCATTTTCGCAACCAGTCTTCTTCTCTTCTATTCAGAACCCAACTTTCCGAAACCACAGGTCTTTATTGTAATGTACATTTTTAGTTTAGTATTCCTACTACTACTACCGTTAAATCTGGATTCTTAATCTAAGCGCGCTGAATTTTTGGCAAGTCTGCTCAGTTTCTTCATCCCCTTCCTACCAAACTACTGCATATATATTGTAATATTGTGGGTCTGTTGTTGTTGTTGATGTTGTTGGAGTTTGACGCAGCCGACCATGCTCCCCTCTCCTGAGCTAATCGTTTCACCTCTATATAGCTACCACACCTTACACCCGAGGCAATCTGTTTAACACATTCTAACCTTGGCCTACTCCAACAGTTCTTATACTAGACTCTTCCTTCCTTAACAAAGTTTGCTATTCCTGGGTGTCTTAGTATGTGTCCTACCAACCTATCTCTTCTCTTTATTAGCAGCCGCCAGAAACATCTTTCCTCTCCCACTTGTCTTAATACCTCTTCATTCGTAACCCTATCTACCCATCTGATCTTCATCATTCTCTTGTAACACCACATTTCAAACGCTTCAATTCTCCTCATTTCTGCGGCTCCAATTATGGTCCAAGTTTCACTTTCATAGAGCGTCACGCTCCAAACAAAGGCTTTCAAAAAAGCTTTCTTATACGCAAATCAGTATTCGATGTCAACAAATCTCTTTTCTGTAGAAATGCTTTCCTTGCCTGTGCTAACTTACTTTTAATCCTCTTTGCTTCGTCCATCACTGGGTCTGTATCGTGTGAATAACTTTATAGTTGAGCGTTCTTGAGCGTTCGTGTAGACCCTTGCTGTACCTCATGAGACGTACATATTAGCAAATAACAAATTAAGCAGGTAGTGGAGGAATTTGAGGTAGGCCATAACTAAATCCATGACAAGAAGATTATATACAAGTTTATTTACAAACTAGAGCGATACAATGTGTCAACCAATAAGGACGGCATCGCTAGAGATCTGCGCCCTGGCGGAGGAGCTGACGCCGAATGGATGGGCCCCATAAGCTCCTTGGGCCACCACACCGGGGGCTACCGCGAGGTACTGAGCTGAGGCCACGGCGAGAACAGCGGCGAGAAGAACCAGCAACTGTCAACACAGAAAAATATCATTTACATGACCTGAAAGAAACTTCCTAGAGAAGTAGACATGTGAATGAGGAAGTTGACTGTAGTTGATGGGGAAAATCCCACAACCGACTTATACATGTCGTGTACTGTAAATGAATGACTATAAACAATTCTCAAGGGTGAACATGAATATTTTGACATTAATTGGAGATTCATTTTGGAAACTAAATTAAGTATAACTCATAGTTTGTGACATTACCTTACTTATCTGTCAGTTCACTATTATTACTTTCGGAACTAACCGTAAGGAAACGGAACCTTTCAAAAGCCAGTGCACTATTAATTTAAGCAATAGACAAATGTGGAATCAGCTAACTGTCAATAATGATTCAATTTGTTGGAAATTCATGAATAATTCAGTGATACTGAAAACTGTGGGGTTAATTCATTCTCCAGAGGAATAGACGAGAAATGGACAACCCTTACCAGTTTGTACATGTTGGATGTTTGTGATTGTCTAAAGTGACTGATACTCGGACAACATTCTGCCTGTGTTTAGATACAGCTGAGTGTCAATGAGAACTACGGGAAGTGAGTAGACTTGACTTTGAACTCCACCCAGTTGACCGTGAATGAAGTGGTCTGATTTATCGCGTCGTTTCAATGTAACCGCTCCAAACCTGAATCAAAATATTGAGTACTTCCAGTACGTAACCGTCGTTGATGGGATTATTTTATATGAAATGACAAAGTCTTGTTATATGTGTGGCATTTACAGACGTTTTAATTAATATACAGTCTATCACTGCTCATATTAAGTGTAGTTCACCAGTTGGTAGCATTGTGTTCTTTAGAGAGCTTTAAAACCATTTTCCAGTGTTGCCTCATTGACTTTCAGTCGGTTCACACAATATAACCCCTATTACTGGGAAATGTGGAAAAGCAAACTGAAAGAAATACTTGTGATAAAAAATATGTTTGATATATATGTTGCATATTTGTTATGGACCACAGAAAAGTTAGGTTGACATATTTCGCTCGTCAAGTGAGCATCATCAGATCAGAATATAAAAGACAAAATGGCTCTAAAAACATCAACAGATTCATGCTGAAATTTCAGAAACCAATATGAAACCATCCGTCACGAACTAACAGCGTGCCCAGTACTTGCGCAAAGAGACTGCGTACTCCTACATGACAGTGACATCTACCAAGAACTATGCAAACAATAGAAAATGACACATTTAAATTACATTATAATTTCTCTGTCATCACCAACAAGACAATAGCTGGCAATAAACCGGACCTCATTGTCACAGACAAAGTGCACAAGAACACGTGGGTCATAGATAGTGCAGTACAAAACTCCCACAACATCAGAACCGACCCATGAAAAACGCAGCAAATAGATGTACTTGGCAACATATATTGAATGGCCTTTGGAAAAAAACAAACAGTCACTGCCATCCCAATTGTAATCTCAGCTAAACTTACAGCAATCATACCCAACTGAATCTACCATTCAACATCTGCCAGAAAATAATGAAGGCAGTGGTATTGGACTGCTGTCATATAGTTAAGGAATTCTTGAATAGTGATTGAATACGGACAAGACCTCTCGTGTAAGCCCATCGAAGTT
Organism: Meconema thalassinum; assembly: GCA_946902985.2. Lineage (NCBI taxonomy): Eukaryota > Metazoa > Arthropoda > Insecta > Orthoptera > Tettigoniidae > Meconema > Meconema thalassinum. The sequence goes on along the minus strand of OX336397.1, from coordinate 100,945,898 downwards.
TCGTCAAGACCAGAAGAACTGTGTTTAAGCAACAATTTGTGATAATAATAACAAGTAACGTTGATTCTGATGCCTGTTTAGCACATTCTACAAAATGAACTAGACCCATGAAATGTAGGCTATGTTGTGTGAGGTGCAGTTCCGTTCAGAGTACAGATTGTTATTTGCAAGGACCAAACCAGGATAGGCCGTGATTAAACGATGATAATAATAATATTAATAATAATAATTTAACCCGAATGAGCTCCGGAAGATTGTCCAATCGAATCTGTGCCTACTTTGTGGGAAAGAAAACCAAAGTGTTCTGGTTTACAGAGATGGAAAAATACCTACATGGACTGGGGATATCACATGAGGAAATCTTGAAACGTGACTCTTTGAAGAAGAAACTTGGGGAAATACAGAGTTTTCAGCCAACACCTATATTGAAAACCGACAAGAAGCTCACCGAAGAAGAATGTGCGAACACTGGGCCAATGTGACAGAACGAGGGAAAAGGCAGTTGATATAACGTGGTCCATAGAAGACCGAAACGATTATCATATATATTATTTCAGTGGAGTCGCCTCCGTAGCGTAGCGGTCAGCATGGTTAGCTGCCACCCCGGAGGTCCTGGGTTCGATTCCCGGCTCTGCCACGAAATTTGAAAAGTGGTATGAGGACTGGAACGGGGTCTACTCAGCCTCGGGTGGCCCAAATGAGTAGAGGGGGTTCGATTCCCCCTCAGCCATCCTCGAATTTTTTTCCGTGGTTTCCCACTTCGTCTTCGGGCAAATGCCGGGATGGTACATTCTTCAAGGCCACGGCCGCCTCCTTCCCGCTCCCTTGTCTATCCATCCTAACCATCCCTTACCTTCCCTCCTGAGGCCCCTGTTCGCTTTGCAGGTGAGGGAGGCCGCTTGGGCGAGGTGCCAATCCCACCTCACCAGTTGTATCCCATCCGATTCGATGTTCCCAGCTCTAGCACACTGCCCGTAGAGGCGGTAGTGGTGAGTTCCCTCGCATAGTCCGTGGGATCCACCAACCTGGAGGGTAAACGACTGAAAAAAATAAAATAAAAAATCCCTCCTGTGGCACTCACAAGCGACCGATCGTGAAAATGAGCATTGAAATGAAAGAGAATAGACATTAGCAGTGACGAATTGCACTCTAATTCTATAAATATATATAATTTCTCTATAAAATGACTTTAAAAAATGTACGAAGTGTGCGATTTGCAGATACTGTTGATGCATGAAAATATGCTCCATAATTGCTGTCAACTTCACATGTTGGTCGCTGTAACGCCCGTTTTATGTCATTTTAACATTACGAGGTCTTTCCTTTATCATTTTGCATGGATTTCTGAAACAGTAAATCAAAGGAATGAGTACTCAAATCGTATAACTTCATAAATATCGAATAACCGGTGAGTGTTACAACACACTCAGCACACAAATGCCATTAACAGTTACAAATTGCATTCTAATTTCTTAAATATCAATTTTTGTAAAACCTATCGGGGAAAGTGTGGTTTATGAACTTGCGAGATTTCTCGCATGGGTCCGCTTGTAAAAAATAATAATAAGAAAATATGTTCCCACGAGAGAAAATGGAATGTGGTTTAAGAGGAGAACAGCAGACGTCTACTCCTTAAGATGCCGTACGCAAGAGACGTCTGAAATTCTATGGCCATATAGAATGGAATAATAATGTTATTGGTTTTACGTCCTTATTAACTACTGCGGCTTTTAGAGACGCCGGGGTGACGGTATTTTGCCCCAAATGAGATTTTTAACATGCCAGTAAATCTGCTGACACGGCCTCCATCGCATTTACACACCCTCAAATGCCAGCTGACTGCGCCAGAATTCGACCCTGCAAACTTGAGCACAGCGGGCATTGCATTCCGAATTAAATATTTAATTGTATGGTCATACGAATCCCTCAAGTCCTTGCGAGTGATGCACAACACCACAACAGGGCGTGTCCAATGTTATTGACACTGTTCACTTCCTAAACGTCTCATGGACACTCCGCTGGGTATAAGAGGGTCAGTAACGTGGTAGCAGCATCAGTCAGTTCAGACAAACACTCAACATGTACAAGCTGGTGAGTCACATTACCTTTCAACTCTGAATGTGTGCCTAATCTTGCCCACCATGCAAGATGAGTTGACACTATTCAGATTGTATTTTTTATTTTTTTTATTTTTTTTATGCTTACCCTCCAAGCTAAGTTTCATCCACGGACTCTGCGAGGGATCATTCCTCTACCGTCGCAAGGACATTTTCTGGTGGCTGAACACACTTTGTCAACAGATAGAACTGGGGGTGATCACAGGCGCCTGCTTAACTTGAGTCTAATTAAGGAAGGGATTTGTGTGAAGACTTGTTGAAAGAAACAATCCCAGCATTTGCCTGGTGGTGAAAATGGGGAAACCACGAAAACCATTTTCAGGACGGCTGAGGTGAGATTCGAACCAACGCTCTCTCGATGCTAGCAAGGCACAAGCTCATCGCAGCTAGTCCTACATAAAAAGTACCTTAGTATTGTGTATGAAGTACAGTATTATGTTGCTGCAAAGGATTATGTCAAACTGTACTTATGCTCACTCGTTTTTATCACACAACTATGCAATCCTTTTTTATTTCATATTTTACTTTTGTACATATTCTTAAAACATTTGTATTTTTTTTTCGTAGTCAGTTTACCCTCCAGGAAGGCTTTTCCCACTGACTTAGCGATGGATCCCACCTTTACCGCCTCTACGGGCAGTGTCCTGGAGCTTGACGTCGGATCAGGGGATACAACTGGGGAGGAGGGACTAGCGCCTCGCCCAGGCAGCCTCACCTGCAAAGCGAAGAGGGGACCTCATGAGGGATGGGACGGGATGGGAAAAATGGGAGGGAAAGACAGGGAAGAGGGAAGGAGGCGGCCGTGGCCTGACGGTAGTTTTCATCACGGCATTTGCCCGAAGACGAAGTGGGAAACCACGGAAAACCACTTCGAGGATGGCTGAGGTGGGAATTGAACCACCTGTACTCATTTGGACCACCCGAGGCTGAGTAGACCCCGTTCCATTCTTCATACTACTTTTCAAATTTCGTTAGCAGAGCCGGGAATCGAACCTCGGACCTCTGGGGTGGCAGCTAAGCACACTGACTACTACACCTCGGAGCCGACACTTTTGTATATTGTTTTGAAATTTTGTGATCAATACCACCTCGCGGTGTAATTGTTGGATTCCACTCCTGAGGCCTGGGATCGTTTCCCACCTAGAACTGGCTTTCTCTACTTAGAGCTACTGCCGTATCCTTTCCTACACTATCTTCAATTACTATTGGCGAAAACACATCATCAATTTATACATACATAAGTTACTGTATATTAAGTAGTTCACGGGGCAATGACCAGATATCCATGTGTCAAATAGAACCAAAAGCATCAAATCCTTGAGGTCATATGAGGACAGATGATTCATTTGTGTGTACGGTAATGTATTATTCTAGGAAGCCATGTCTGACGCACAGTGTTGTTGCCATGGTTACAGGTGCTGGTTCTTATCGCCGCTGTTCTCGCCATGACGTCAGCTCAGTACCTGGCTGCTCCAGGTGTTGTGTCTTACGGAGCCTACGGAGCTCATCCCACAGGAATCAGCTCTTCCTCCAGGGCGCAGATATCCTCCAGCGGAGTGCTGATTGGTTGAAACTGTCTAATCTCCTTTTATAAATAAAAACAATATAAAAACTTCAATAATACTTATTATTCCCCTAACACTTCCTTTACAATCTCCGTCCTGAATTCCTATGAAGTACAAGTGTTTTACCGACTGGGGTCAGTGAGTGCATTAAATCAGGAGGTCATGGAGCCAGGCTGCGAGATTGCATTTTCTAGTTCACTTTTAGTATTAGAGAGCGATACACTTCTTGATTGGCTGTTCCGACAAAATACGACTGCAGCAAGGGCCATGCTTAGTCAGCGTAGAGGTAGAGTGGAACCTATCAGCGATGCCATTCCAGGTTTGAACCAAATATGTAGAACTCCCACTGTTTTAACTTCGTATTTTCTTGGTACCTTCATAAATTGTAATATGCCTAGCAATAGTTGCATGATCATTGTTCCTAGGCCAAGTATTTCCATATCTTCTTAAGAAAGACCCTGTATATGAGGCAAAATTATTGTTAACCATATTGGAAAATGATTTAGTTCTACGTATTAATTTCGTTAAATTATTAAATTATTTTGACACTTGTTATTACTCATAATTCTTGAAACATGTATTCGACCATTCAGTGCGGTTTTTTCAGCTTAGCTTAATACTTCATTTGGTATTTTATGAAAAGTATTACAACATTAACTAACATTAATTGAAATTGTACTATCGAACCAATATGTGTCAGGCACGGATCTAGAGTTTGGCTTTGGGGGGGGGGGGGGGGGGGGGGGGTCAGAGAATCGAAATTGTTAATAAAAATGGTATCACTAAAAATGCAATTACAAAATAATCAAACGTACAAAACTAGATCAATTTTTTTGCAAGCTACATGGATAGAAATTTGATGCGTTTTGCGCACAAAAAAAATTCGTACAAATTGCAACGGCCTGTTTTGCGACTTTTACATCGAGTTTCGAAGAAATTATCAAGGTAAGTTACAGTTTCGGCCGACAAAGGGAGAAAGTTTAAATTTCCAACCAAGCATGCAGTTTGTATGTCGGCAAAATTGTTGGTGCGAAAAAAGCCCCAAATTTCTATCCGTGCATTGCTGCACATTCATCGGGACATCACTATAAACATCGATTCGGTAATCACAAGGTTTGCTAAACAAACTAGACGAGTTGATTTTGTTATATAAATAATCGTTTTTCTATAACAGGTATGAAGTTGTAAATATGTACAGTTGTAACCGAACATAATAATTCCAAAAGATATTTCAGAATTGAATAAAATGAAAAAAAAAAAAAAAACTATTTTTCAGTTAAAATTCGTTAAGTTTTATTTGTCTGGTTATTGTGTTTTCGTTTTCTGAGTTTGCAAAAATTTTGGTCTCCGTTTGGGGGGGGGGGCGGTCATGACCCCCGTGATCCCCCACTTGAATGTGTATTACGCACAGTTTCAATAAATACTTCAGTTTGGTCACTCATCAAAATCGAAGGTGGCTGAGGCGGTCATGCGCGCAATCTGTAAGTTTGTACAACCGGATCGCTCGTCGTCGCGACCAAGACTAGCGGGTGACGGTAGACCGCGTTCTGTGTGCCAGGGTTGATGCAACTTTAGGAAATACAACTTTTTTTGTTGTCGTGTAGCCTCCTGAGAGGCCGAGTGCAGGTCTTTCTAATCGACGCCCGTGGGCGACCTGCGCGTCGGGATGAGAGATGGAATGCATGAAGATGAATGAAACTGGGCAAGGATGTGGAAGGGAGCGGCCGTGGCCTGTCAGAAGGTACTGTCCCAGCATTTGCCTGGTGTTGAAAATGGGAAACCACGGAAAACCATTTCAAGGACAGCCGACGGTGGGGCTCGAACCCACGCGTCTACCGAGTCAGCAGAGAGCTTGGCCCCTTGACCTAACGCTGCGCTTTAGCCCGCATAGCCACTACTGTCGGTAGGAAATACAAGTGGACCGCCTGACCGCCTCGGTCAGATATCGCTTTCCGCCGCGAGAGACCGTTTCCTGTGTGACCGAGCCTTATATCATAGGTTTGTGTTAAACAACCGAAGTATCTGATACGAACACAGTCGAGAGTCGATGTAGTTAATTGTTGATTTGGCAACGGCGCTTTCTGATCGCGCTTTCGTTCTCTCCCCCAGCCCTCTTCCCTTCCCTTGCACCCCCCAGGGGCTCACAACTTGTGGGACGTGGGTTGGCGACCACGGGGCCCTAGCTGAGTCTGGCATTGCTTCCACTTCCTTATGCCGGGCTCCTCTCCTCTTCTCTTCTATCCTGTCGACCTCACATAGTCAACTCTTGTTCTCTTCCGACCCCGACGGTGTTAGGGTATCCGAGGCTTAGAGTGTCTCTTCCATTCCCGCCATAATTTGCCCTTGTCTCATTTTTAGCCTATTTTCAATTTAAAAAAAATAGGCTTATGAGATCACCTTTTGTCCGTGTGTGTGTGCGTGCATGTGTGTGTGTGTGTGTGAGAGGTGTGTATGTCTCCCCTAATAAAATCTAAACGGCTGGAGAGATTTCAATGAAACTCGGTAAGATTATAGCGCTATTCCCGGCGACCTCGACCGTGCCCTTCAAATTTTGTTACGTCTCACCAATCCAACATGGCGGCTGTGCGAAATATTTCACTAGCATTCAATATCTCCGAAACTATTACCGATATCGCCCAGAAATTGTGTACGGTGATAAAGGGCACTACTAGAAGTTCACCTATGAGACTTTCAAAAACCTGGTGACTACAAAACCAACATGGCGGCCAAGCGAAGTTGAGACATTTATATAGACTTTTCTCGCGATTTAACAATCCAAACGTAATGAAACTTGGTACAGCAATTGTTTATACACTTTGTAATGCACTGGAGTCTAATTTAGTTCAATTGTTTACATAACCTCAAAATGGCGGCTGAGCGAAATATTTCACTGACATTCTATATCTCCGAAACTATTACAGATATCAGCCTGGAATTTTGTACAGTGATAAAGGGTACTGATACAAGTTTACCTATGTATATTTCATAAACCTGTGAAGTACAAAACGAACATGGCGACCAAGCGAATTAGAAATATTTTAATTGACTTTTCTCGTGATTTAACACTCTGAGCGCAGTGAAATGTGGTACAGTAAATCATTTTGCAGATTGTAATGCACTGCCATCTAATTTTATTCAATTGTTTACATAACCTCAAGATGGCGGCTGTGCGAATCTTTAAAATTAAGTTTTTATTTCTTGTGTCGTAATCATGCGATCGAAGTGAAAGTTTGAATAATGAACCTAGGCAATAATTGTCCTTGAATGGTACATAACTCTATGGCCTTTACATATAACAATCCTAAATGGCGAGCTTCCGAAATATTTAGACGGTTCTCAATATCTATGAATCTTTTACAGCAACCAAACTGTTTTTTTATGTTCATAGAGACTATGAATATATGTTCACCTATAGGACTTTCAGTAACCTGTGAGCACAAATCCAACATGGCGGCGACGCAAAGTATAAATATTTAAATGGACGTTTCTCGCGAATTAACCATCCGAGTGCCGTGAAACGTTGCACGTTAAATGCTTATACAAATGTTGATCCACTGGCATCTAATTTATTTCAATTGTTTGCATAATCACAAGATGGCTGCTGTGCGTAATTTTAAAATCTCGTTTTTACTTCTTGTGTTCTAATCATGCGATTGAAGTTTTAATACCACACGTACACAATATTCTTAATGTAATAGTACAAAAATAAAAATCCAACCTGGCGACCATCTGAAATATTTAGACGGTTCTCAATATCTACGAATCCGTTACAGCAATTAAACGGAAATTTTGTATGTTGATAGAGGCAATTAACATGAGCAGGATATATGAAAATAGGCTGTATAGTTCTTCACGGAACTACTTGTTTCTGATACCCTACTCCTGCGAGGGGTCAGCCTTCTTTTTCTTATCATGTTATCTCCTGCCATCTGCTCAAGGCCCTCAAGGAGGCCGGGTGTATGTAGCCCCACCACTTCTGGTGCACCCTAGATATTGCTACACCCTCAGGGGCTCATGGATGGTGGGTTCGGGAGTTGGCGACCCCGAGGGGTCCGAAGTTGGGTCCGGTTTTTCCCCTTTTATCCATTACCTCTGGGGCGGACGCTCTCCTCTTTTACTTTCCTATCTGCCTTTTATGGCTTTCCTTCCTTCCTTTCAAGTCCCTCAATCCTCCTGTCCTTTATTTGCCTTATTCTCCTTTTGTTTTCCATTTCTTCTAGTATGTAAGTTAGTAGTTAGTTTTAGTTATAGTTTACATTTCATTATCATCTTCACGATCACCCAAAATATTAGGGGCCGGTAACCTAGATGTTAGGCCCCGTAAAACAAAAATTATCATCATCCCTTCCCCTCCAAGTGCTCTCCCACACTATGCGCTTCATTTGAACTGGTAACCAAATTCTGAACTAGTAGTCGTTGATGACGGTGTTTGGCGGCAAAAGTAGGAACTACTTGAAAAAATCCAATGTCTCCAGTCCTTACTTGAATTGAAAACAGATAACCCACACTAATACAGTCACCACAATTAACACCTACACACACCCAAAGTACACGGGGCTACATGACCGCGTTGCCGCAGCCCCTAAACTGAGGAACTAACCAACCAACCAACCAACCAACCGAACTTGCCGAGCAGTGGTTTGCCTTGGGTTTGTATTGTGCAGAGGTAGAGCCAACAGCCGCGTGGCTATAAGTAGTCAGTACTCGTAACAAGGAATTTGATACGGTAAACGTTATTTTAATAGCGTTCCACTCACGAAAAATTACATTTATAATAGGCCCATACGTAAATGAAGTAATAAATGATGCGGAGCATGTCAAGTCATCGTTATAAAACAGTAATTAAATCAAAATCATATGAAATAAGTTATGTTGTTTGAGTCTTCAGTCTTTTGACTGGTTTGATGCTGCCCTCCATGCCACCCTGTCTTGAGGTAATCGTTTCATCTCTACATAGCTACCACACCCTACATCCGAGGCAATCGGTTTAACATATTCTAACCTTGGTCTACCCCCACAGCTCTTGTCCTCGACCCTTCCTTCCATAACTAAGCTTGCTATTCCTGGGTGTCTTAGTATGTGTCCTACTAACCTATCTCTTCTCTTCATTAGCAGTCGCCAGAATCATCTCTCCTCTCCCACTCGTCTTAATACCTCTTCGTTTGTAACCCTATCTACCCATCTGATCTTCATCATTCTGCTGTAACACCACATTTCAAATGCTTCAATTCTCTTCTTTTCTGCTGCACCAATAGTCCAAGTTTCACTTCCATAGAGAGCCACGCTCCAGACAAAGGCTTTCAAAAATGACTTCCTAATACCTAAATCTATATTCGATGTCAACAGATTCCCTTTTTGTAGAAAGGCTTTCCTTGCCTGAGACAACCTACTTTTTATATCCTCTTTGCTTCGTCCATCACTGGTTATTTTGCTTCCTAAGTAACAGAAGTCTCCGAACCCACCTGTCCATAGAGTTATGAGAAGCATTACATTTCTCAGGGAAACTGTATTACAAAGCACATTGTTATAATTATTATCAGACCAGCTTGCAGACATTTGAACACATCAAAGAATATTTAAGGGGTACTCTCAGTTGTAGTCGACAAGACATCACAATCTTGCAACCCCCAGGGTCTCACATCTAGTGGGACGTGGGTTAGCGACCACGGGGCCCCAGCTGAGTCCGGCATTGCTTCCACTTACTTGTGCCGGGCTCCTCTCCGTCTTCTTTCATGTCGACCTCACTCGGTCAACTCTTGTTCTCTTCCGACCCCGACGGTATTAGGGTATCCGAGGCCTAGGGAGTCTCTTCCTTTCCCGCCTTAATTGGCCCTTGTCTCATCTTTTCTGATACCCTCCTTCTGCGACGGGTCAGCCTTCTTTTTCTTTTCCTGTTATCTCCTTCCTTCTGCCCAAGGCCCTACAGGAGGTAGGGTGTATGTAGCCCCACCACTTCTGGTGCATCCTGGATAATGCTACACCCTCACAGTCTCACGGCTGGTGAGTTCGGGAGTTGGCGGCCCCGAGGGATTCCTGAGTTGGGTCCGGTTTTCCACCTTTTGTCCCTTACCTGTGTGGTGGACCCTCTCATCTTTCACTTTCCTATCTGCCTTTCATGGCTCTCCTTCCTTCCAAGTCCCGCAATCGGCATTCTTCAAGGGTTGAGGGAATTTATTTTCCTCCTGTCCTTTATTTGTCTCATTCTCCTTTTGTTTTCCATTTCTTCTTCTAGTATATAAGTTAGTAGTTATTTTAGTTATAGTTCACTTTTTCATTATCATTTTCACTATCACCCTAACCATTAGGGGGCGATAACCTAGATGTTAGGCCCCTCATCATCAATCTTGCAATTTTCGGCAATTTGCAAAGTCCGGTTATTGTTTGTGTTCCAATCATTAACTTTCAGCTTTTTCGATGCCTGGGTGGATGTTAAATATTTCGTTATTATCTTCATATTGATAATATTAGCCAACTAGTGGCTACACTGCGTTCTGCTGCACGGCTGAAAGTAACGGGAAACTACAGCCGTATTGCTCTTCCAGAGGACATGCATAATTACATGTGATGATGACCTTCTAGAGAAAAGGAATCTGTTGACATCGAATATAGATTTAGGTGTTAGGAAGTCATTTTTGAAGGCTTTTGTTTGGAGCGTGGTGCTCTATGGAAGTGAAACTTGGACTATTGGTGCAGCAGAAAAGAGGAGAATTGAAGCGTTTAAAATGTGGTGTTACAGGAGAATGATGAAGATCAGATGGGTAGATAGGGTTACAAACGAAGAGGTATTAAGGCGAGTGGGAGAGGAGAGATGTTTCTGGCGACTGCTATTGAAGAGAAGAGATAGGTTGGTAGGACACATACTAAGACACCCAGGAATAGCAAGCTTAGTTATGGAAGGAAGGGTCGAGGACAAGAACTGTAGGGGTAGACCAAGGTTAGAATATGTTAAACAGATTTCCTCGGAAGTAGAGTGTGATAGCTATGTAGAGATGAAACGATTAGCTCACGACAGGGAGGCATGGAGAGCTGCATCAAACCAGTCGAAAGACAGGAGACTCAAACAACAACTTTTCCTCTTACTTCAAAACTAACCACGCGCACAAAATAACAACATACCCCGCCTCCTAACAATAGCCTGCGTGGTTATAAGAACAGAGTGCCGAAAGAAAGAAACTGAATCGATAGGTCGATTTAAATCGAGGATTAATCGAAATCTCCTCCAGCTGTTGTGAACAGCATGTTAACGCCAGCTGATCGATAAACTTTCAAGTCGGAAGTTATATTTGCCGAACTACCGGGTGAGTTAGCCGTGGTCGTTACGGCGTGGCTGCTGGCAGTCAATCACATCCGGGAGGCGAGGAGGTTCGAATCCCCCCGCCGGCAAACCTTGAAGATGGTCTTCTGTGGTTTCCCATCTTCCTTTCAGGCAGGCCACACCCGCTTCCTTCCAACTCCTCGTCCTTACAATCAAACTTTCCTCCCCAGACACCCCTCCACACGTGACGGTACTTGTAGCTCACCCAATGGGTGTCCACATAGCAGCAGCTACAAACTGGCGAGCCGAACATGTCCTCGGACACTCCCGGCACTAAAAGCCATACGGTAAAAAACAAGAAGTTCCGTGACGAACTAAAGAGCCTACTTTTCATGCCAATGATAATTCTACAGTATATGAACCTATCTAGAATAATGACGAAATTAAGTTGGTAATATCGAAATGTCTAATTAGTTCGAAATATTCCTGGTATAATGTAGCCTAATAGAGCACTACAGTTGGCAGCCCTGGTAACTGAATATATTCTTAGTTCCATCTCTTAAGGTACAGAATACAAAATATGGTTGATGTCCATTGGACGTTACATGCAGTTAGACATAAGATCTATCAGCATGCGTAAAAGCATGTTGGCAACAATGTCATGCGTGTGCTGGTTAGAAATAATCGGAAATATGATGATATCTTGTTGTGCCAATTTTGTATGAAATCCATTTGTTAGTATAGAAGTTAGGCAACATGTATTTGAAAATTGGACCTATCAGCAAGCATAGAATCATGTTGGCAGCACTGACTTATTTTTATTACTCCAAATTAATCTAGAGTGTCAGGTGCTATACGTGTGCAAAGTATAGAGCTTTGGGCTTGCATACTTTCAGATATATTGGTATTTGGATGAAGAAAATAGAGAGAGCATTTATTAACAGTTGACAACCCTGGAGGCTCTTAAGAATACACTCAGTCATATCTGTTTATGTACAAATATTACATACAAAATTTGGTTGAAATCCAATTAATAGTTTAGATGTTATATGCATTTAAAAATTGGACCTATCAGAAGGCTTAAAATTATTTTGGCAACACTGTCATGTAAATTAAACTGAAATAGTTTTATCTACATGTGTGCCAATTTTGGAATAGCTCCCATGCATACCTTCCATGATATCCAACATGGAGCTCAAATTTCTATTGCGTTTTTCGGGCAGGTGGTAGCACTGACATCATTTTCAAATATGGGCTAGAGATATTCCGGTATACATCTTTACTCATTCTAAATTTGGTTTTAATTGCTGCAGCCGTTTAGGAGTTGATAGAGGGGAACACACACACAGCCAGACAGTCAGAAGGACAGACAGACAGACACATATTTTCCCGGATCGATCTCATAAGTCTACTTTTTCCTCATTTTGGCAAAATGGGAAAAGTAGGCTAAAAATTATAATAATGTTACGAATGCTAGACATTTTCGCCGCCAGCGCGTGTCTCAGGCCTCCCCAGGCTATTCCAGACTGTGTGTTACCAGCGCCTTACGCAACAGGGCTGTAAGAACAAAAATGCACGGTCTAGAATCTACACAGCTCACCCAGAAACGGAACTTTCGAGAAGCTGTGAATCCTGGACTGCTCTGAAACAAACCATTGAGTCACCAGCCCCGCTATATAAGCGACATGGCCAGCGAGGGGAGGGAGTTTTAGAGGACTGTGTTTTCTGAGCGAGTGAGTGTGTTTTCCAGTGCGACAGAGACTAATGCAGTGCAGTGAAGTGCTGTGTGGATTGTGAAACGCAGTGGTCTGTTTTCCTAGCCTGCGGACGGCGAGACAGTGTACATTCAGAACAAGTGAGTGTCGGACTGTGGCTTGTTTACCTGAGGAAGAGTGTCGTTACTTCTAGCCAGGAACGGGTCTACCTAATTATTGAGGGATTAACTGCGCGAGCAAGTGAAAAGGAGGTGAGTGAACTCCATAAAGGAGGGACCTGACTGAGACTGCTCATTGGTTTCCAAGTGTTTATGGTGTACTGTAATTTTCTAGACCTACAATAAAACTTATTTCTTTAAAGGGCCAATTGTGTTGTGCTTTCTACCTACTGTGATCCAATTTACGAACGTGCTACTAGGACTAACACGTAACAATAATAATTTGCCGGACTAGATACAAATGTAGGCTGCCAATATTTATTCTTAATCAGTTTTCAATTGTTTAAAGGGTACACGTACCCCCGCGTTACCCCCAGAAATACAGCGCTGCATTACAGTAGTAGTAAACAAACATCCAGGTCATGTCCCAATAATTGAAATTACAGTATATTTTTGACCAACTGAAAAGATGAAAATATCGACAAACATTTCTATAAAACTTTACTTCTCTTATCAACTGTTAAAGGGTTAGCCTCCGTGGCTTAGGCGGCAGCACGCTGGCCTCTCACCGCTGAGTCCATGGTTCAAATCCCGGTCACTCCATGTGAGATCTGTGCTGGACAAAACGGAGGCAGACAGGTTTTTCTCCGGGTACTCCGGTTTTCCCTGTCAAAATTTCATTCCAGCAACACTCTCCACTATCATTTCATTTCATCTGTCATTCATTTAATCCTTGCCCCAGAGGAGTGCGTCAGGCCTCGGCAGCCGGCACAGTTCATATCCTCGCCGCTAGATGGGGGCTTCATTCATTCCATTCCTGACCCGGTCGGAGACTGGAAGCAGGCTGTGGATTTTCATTTCATCAACTGTTAAAGGGTTATATTTTGGTCTTCCCTTCAGTATCTAATTCTGAACATAGCAATGCCCAGAGCATTGAAGAACTAAGATAAGTCGTCACCAGTCTCCCAGCCGCTGTTTATGGTGGCTTCGGTGACGTAGGTGGTAGAAAGAACGCGAGTTCAAACCCGGCTGAAGTAGTCGGATTTTTAAGAGCGTTAAAATTCCCCAGTATGCCTTCCTTCGGAGGGGAAGTAAAGCCGGCGGGTCCATGTCATAGATTTATGGCATGTAAGGGAACCTTCCACTAACTACAATTGTGTGAAGCTAAATTAATAGGTTAAATCTGATTAACACTCTATTAAGTTCCAACGATCACTGCCGGGTGCCGTTTGTGGTGGCATCTAGGAGCCAATTTCACAGCTAGGTGTCGTGGACGGTAGTATTTGGTAGCAAAAGTAGGAATTACGTGAAATTGATTGTCTGCAGACCTGACCTGAACGACAAATAACACACACTAATGCAGTTATCAGACAGATGCTTGCCACGGTGGGAGAGTGGTTATCGTATCGGGCTACCAACCCCAAGCTTACAGGTTCACTCCTGGCCATGGTAAGTGATTTTTGAAAGGTGACACAAATCACCACATGTCATACGTTGTTGGCATGTTAAAGAACTCATTTGAATTCAGTAGGCCGTGTTCATAATGGCAAAATTAAACTCGGGATTTTCCGCCAACACTAAGTTCCTCAATTCGCTACTAGAAGACGCTATAGTGTCAAGAAGCTTAGATATCTAACCTCCTTGACTTTCATAGCGTTCCAAGGAACAACGAAATTCAACATGCAAGCTGCCCCCTGGGTGTGAAATAACAAAGCTTGCACCTGGCACCCGAGGCCATACGTTATTATTATTATTATTATTATTATTATTATTATTATTATTATTATTATTATTATTATTATTATTATTATTATCGGACAGATTATACACACACTCAATGTAAACGGGGCGTTGTCGCAGCCCCTAAAAAAAGGAACTAACCAAACCTATATCTGTTACCGTCAACGATGTGTACAGTGTACGTAAAGTTGATTATAGATTCGAAAGCTGTTATTAGATTAGAAAGTGGTTTACCTTCTTTGAAGATGATGGAGAGAGCCAAGAACAGTAACATTCGTGCCATGTTTGTAGGAAATCTCAATTCAACAAACAGTTGGGGACCACTTCGTTAACTCCGCAGTTGCGTAGGCTGTTGCGTGACGTCATCTGGTGTACCATAACTTTAGGTCGAGACGCTACGAAAAGAATTGATCGTTCTAATAGTTCATAATAGTGCATTATGCAACGAGCCTATAATGACAATAATTAAGACACGAGTATGTTTATAAAACAAGCGTAAGTGAGTTTTATAATTTCCATACGAGTGTCTTATTTACTATTATAGGCGAGTTGCATACGACTGTTTATGTTTGACGATAATTATAACTTTATTATACGTTTTAACATAAATATTCATAAATATCTGTGGGATTCACTAACTTCAGTTAGTGAACATAGCACGCTGGGTGGTGGGATATTAAGGTATAGTGCTATTTCTTGTCTCATATTCGCCAGTTTATTTACGCAAACATATGGACGGTGCACTTTCCATCTCGGTAATTTATATAGAAGGATGCTGTGTTGCTAACTTCTGGACGTAGATTCATACATTTCTTGCATATGTCATAGTATTTTCTTGTTACCGTAAAGGTTCGTGCTGATTTTGTTCTTGTGTCTGGGATCGTAACTACAATGGTTGATCCGATATCCAATTTGAACTTTCAAATCATGTAATTCATGTACGACATGTTGGATTTTGAGCGCATGCGCGAAGCTATACTTACCTAATTGATCAATGAATGAGCTCTGATTGGTTGGAGAAACTGATTCATAATGAAGAATGGTACTATAATGACCCGCATTATGATACAGTTTTCTGACATAAAATATTTACATTTCGCCAGGATCGAACATAAAAGGCTTATCACTACAGTACGCACCATTAAACTTGCTACTAATTTAGAGAAATGCAATAGCTATTATAATTAACCCTAGAACACTATTTGAGTGGGCGTCGTCATATTAACGAATGGTTGGTAATAGTGCAGCTGGACTATGTGTAATGTGGGACAGATGACCAAATAGTTCCGGCCCATTAAACCTCAATAACTAACTAACTAAGTGGAATGTTTCTTGATGCAACTTTTTATATTTACACTTAGTCATTATTGTGTCAGTTTTATGCGTTGATTCAGGATGGTTGCTTTAAGAAAGAGAACATTGAAGCCATCTGTCCTTTGATAGTTGATTTTAATATGCTGCGTATTGAATTATGATCCTATAGACTGTGATAATGTAAGATATGAGGGGTCTAGATGCAAAACTCACATTCTCCACTCTTGTTCGAAATTGAGATATCAAGGCATTCTTATTCTTCGTTCCAAACTTCACACGACTATCTTAGTACTGAAAAGCCAAACTCACAACATCAAGTTGTTTTCAAATGCCAAAAACTCAATTTAGATGCAAAACTAACATTCTCCACACTGTTTAGTTGCAAAGAGCACATTCTCTCTGTCGGCCAATCACAAGACAGCTGCAAGCCAATATTATTATATTCCGTTCAACTCGTAACCTCTACATAATACATAAATAATATAAATGTATTCCAACAATGCAATTGGTTTCATTTGTCTACATTTTTCACAAACTTGGCCAACTTGTCGATTGTTTTGTCTGAAGTAATTAATTTTGTTTAGAGTCAAAAGTAACATTCTCCAACTTGTTCAGACACAAAACTACAGTCTCCGATGTTTGGATGCAAAAGTCACATTCTCCAAAATTAAAACCTATTTTTCAGATAAATTAATATAAATAATGAAACATAGTTTATACCCGAGGGTGTAATTAAGTATAGCCTGCCACCAAAGCAGAGTCTCTTAGAGATTCCATTAGTTACATAGATTAAAGAAGTTTTTTTTAGTTCCTGTAAAATTAGAAAAAGTGCAGAACGTGAGTTTTGCATCTAGATCCCTCATATTTCGTTTATCAAATTTGCCAAATGTAATAAATGTAATTTAGTTTATTGACTGGTAGGACGCATGCAGGGCGCCAGGCAATGTTCTCCGCAGTGACTACGTGCAGCTGCGAGAGGTAGCGTCATCAGTTTAGTTGGCAGCACGGTGTGAAGGCCACATGTGTGGGCTGTGAGCTGTCGAAATCGTCAGTGTGTATAGTTAGATTATTGGAAGAATACAACAGTATGTTATGAATGGCTGTGGTGAGTATAAAGTTTACTGTTTGTCTGTTATGATACAAGCGACAACCGTGCTGCCAACGCAACTGGTGACGTAATCTCTCGCAGAAGCTTGTAGGCACTGCGGAGAACATTCCTTGGCGTTCTGCACTAAGGCACCTAGGAATAGTACATCCAAGAGTTCAGGACAAGGACTTTAGGAAAACAGATTGCCTCGGTTGTAAGGTGTGGTAACTATGTAGAGTTGGAACGATTAGCTCAGGACAGAGAGGCATGAAGTGCTGCACCAAACCGGTCAAACGATGGTATACTAAGACAACAACATTTGAGTCTATATAATTTGCACATCTCATTGGTAAATAGTATTTAACTGGCGGACCCGTGCGAGAAATCTTTTCCCAATAGGTTTATAATGAGAGACATAGGAGAAAAGTTATGTTTTTATTTCAACCAAATGCTTATAGAACACTATTTATATTTCAGGATAAAGGAAAGACCTCACAATGTTAACATGACACGAAACAGGCGTCACAGCGGTCCGTGGACAGCAATTATGGAGCGTATTTTCCTTCAGCAATGGTGTTTGCAAATCGCACACTTCGTACATTTTTTTTAAAGTCAATTTTTAAAGAAATTATAGATATTTATTAAATTATAATGCAATAAGTCACTGCTAATGTCTATTCTCTTTCATTTGAATGCTCATTTGTCATGATTGGTCGCTTGTGAGCCGCGCAGGAGGGATGCATACTACTGAAATAATATATGAAATGAAAATCCACAGCCTGCTGCCAGTCTCCGACCGGGTCAGGAATGGAATGAATGAAGCCCCCATCTAGCGGCGAGGATATGAAGTGTGCCGGCTGCCGAAGCCTGTCGCACTCCTCTGGGGCAATGATGAAATGAATGACAGATGAAATGAAATGATAGTGGAGAGTGTTGCTGGAATGAAATTGTGACAGGGAAAACCAGAGTACCCGGAGAAAAACCTGTCTGCCTCCGTTTTGTCCAGCACAGATCTCACATGGAGTGACCGGGATTTGAACCACGGACCCAGCGGTGAGAGGCCGGCGTGCTGCCGCCTAAGCCACGGAGGCTCTACTGAAATAATATATATGATTTGTTAATTTCATCATGTTTACATGGACGCTTATAATATTATGGTTGCTATGACAGCCATGATGGAAGACACTAGTAAGTAGGAAGACAGGCAGGGGCTACCACTTATGTTACAGGCGTCGGTAGCACAGTGTTTACACTTGAGTATCTTATAGTCTTCAAGAGAATAGCCTATACACTGACGTCCTGTTTCCGATCCACACATATAGTGATAGTGTACCGCACCGGCATCTGAAAATACACGGGAAAACATTTATTAACCTGCCAGTGGTCACACTATGACATGAATCGTTTATACACTGCGCTGGGTGCGCTCCAAAAGGAGAGTTTACAATTTTCATGTTTTTTAAATTATCTCAGTTTAAGGGAAAAAATAGTACATTATGCAACGAGCCTATAAAGGCAATAATTAAGACACGAGTGTGTTTATAAAACGAGCGAAGCGAGTTTTATAGTTTCCATACGAGTGTTTTAATTACCATTATAGGCGAGTTGCATACGACTGTTTATGTTCGACGATAATTATAACGTTCTAACATAAATATTCATAAATATCTGTCGATATTCTGTCGGTTGACTTCTTCTTCTTGGGAATTGATCTCAATCCAATAACGGATCCCAAAGCTTTGAAACATTGTTAATCCTGAAATTGCACCAATAGATACTATATATGATCATTTTGTTATTTTGGTCAAATAACAAAAAAATAAAATAGGCTGTTATAATCGCTTTAAAAATAAAATGTATCGTATTATCAACTAGTTATTCTTCAAATTCGAGGCGTATAGAATGTCAACGGAAAGCAAATCAACGTAGTCCCAAATAGATCAGTAACGGTATCTGGTGGAAAAGTTTCGCATAAGAAATCCATTTACTTAACAGGGAGCAGGATTAATTTCCGTGGAACTAATGTATGTCGCCTGCTTCCTCTATGACGTTATGGCGTGTTCATGTCAACAACTGCATTCACTAAAATTGTCGGCGAAATCTTACGAATGTGTAGAAATTGGAGTTGCGGATATTAAGGTACAGTGCTATTTCTTTTGCAATATTGCCCAGTTTGTTTATGCATTGTAACTACAATGGTTGCTCCAATATAGGCTACATTGTCAACTTTCAAATCATGTAATTCATGTCCGACAGGTTGGATTTTCAGTGCATGTCAGACGCTATCCTTACCTAATTGGTCAGTGAACGAACATATTGAGCTCTGATTGGTCGGGGAAAAAACTGTCTTATAATGAAAAGTAGTACTTTAATGACACCCATTATGATACAGTTTTCTGACATATAATATTTACTTATCGACATCGTCGAATATAAATCAATCTAACATATTCTTCCTTCTCCTATAGTTTCCATATATGGCATTGGGTTACATTTTACTCACATGTACTCAAATGAGGTTCCTTCAGGAGCGCACCCACAAAACAATTTGGGGAGGGGGAATA
Source organism: Meconema thalassinum (assembly GCA_946902985.2). Classification (NCBI taxonomy): domain Eukaryota; kingdom Metazoa; phylum Arthropoda; class Insecta; order Orthoptera; family Tettigoniidae; genus Meconema; species Meconema thalassinum. The sequence continues at coordinate 100,926,383 of OX336397.1, read as the reverse complement.
GTTTATATGGATTTAGGTAAAGGTTGCAGTTACTGAGCTAAGCGGCCTTCCATTAGGGTTGACAAACCAGAATTTGAGGGGGTATTAATCATCCCTCCTGACTTTTGGAATCGCCACTACTCGAACAACTTCTTGAACTGTTGTCAGCCATTAGAGCACATATGGGTCAAACCTTTTCATCTCTTTGAAGCTTGCCACGTTGTGTGAGTGGTTATCGTGTCAGACTACCAACCCCAATCTTGCAGGTTCGCCATGGTAACTGATTTTTGAAAAGCGAAAAAAAATCACGACACGCATGTCATACGTTGTTGGCATGTTAAAGAACCCATTTGAATTCAGTAGGCCGTGTTCATAATGGCAAATTTAATGTTGGGATTTACCATCAACACAAAAGTTCCTCCCTTCTCTACTGTAACCTCCCTCACAAGGGTACACTACTACAGGGTCATCATCTATGTGCGCCCCGATAAATACAGCAAGCTAAGCAGGCTGTGACTGGCGCAGATAGCGGGCGTGCGTACGCGGTTCAGCTGGTAGAGGCGCGCTCCGCTGACTCATATCGTCAGTTCCCACGTGTTTTGTCATTCATATGGACGTGTATCTGCAAAGCTTAGACGTTAGTGTTGCATGTTTAGTGAGTATTGTGATTGTTGGTCATGCTAAGACACCAATTCACATTGCGCGAACGTGTGTATATCCATAATTCGTATATGAAAAGCAGAAAACCTTGCTCTGAAACGAGACGAAAATTTCGAATCAAGTTTTCAGGAAGACTTGTGCCTAATGCCAGTACAATTAGCAGGCTCGCTAAACGATTCAAGGAAACAGGCTCCTTAAATAACAAAAGAGTTGACATTCTTTCATCCGAAGATGTCAGGTGTGTGTTACAAGAGAGGGAGGACATTTTCAGAATCACCTATGAGCACTGTAAGTACATATTATTGAACATGTTTGGTAAAAGTGTAAACTTGCGCGCTAACCACTGGCTGAACCGGGTACGCGTGCCCGTGATCTGCACCAGTCACAGCCGGCTCAGCTTGCCGTGTTTATCGGTCACACATAGATAATGACGCTGTAGAAAGTACTATAGTGTCAAGGAGCTAAGATATCTAACCTACTTGACTTTCATAGCGCTCCAAGGAACAACAAAATTCGACTTGCAAACTGCCCTCTGGCCGTCAATTAACAAAGCTTGCACCTGGCACCCGAGGCCATACGATATTAATTATCTCTTTGAACAAATGAAAAGCGTAATTTGCAGCACCATAGAGATTACAAAAGCAAAGTAAATGGTTCTATGGACTATATTGGAAATATATGTTCCCGAAGGAAACAGGATGTAAAATTGTCCGATTGAGCTCTGCACATTAACAAATTCACAAAGAAATTTCATAAAATGGTCCGGCTAGCTCAAAGAACTTACCAGCGTTTCGCCCCAGTGTACCAACGGGCTCTTCAGTTGGTAATTCTTTCTGAATATGTTAATCTATGGACTATGACAAAAGAGCAAATAATATCGCCTCAAAATAAGAGCTCTGAGGGTTGAACTAAGATTGTAATCAATCTCGTGCAAACCTTCACCTATTTGTTGGGGAGTAAATGTGTTACAAGCAGTTACGACGTCCTTACACTCTCGAAGTTCAATCCCACTATCATTCAGACATCCAAAATTGTAATACTTCTGACAATCTTCAAGTTGATTCCCTGTGCAGTTCTCACAATCATGTTCACCACCATTATATGGGATACAGTTATAACATTTAATGCAGGCGACTGGAAATAAAGAAAATGTGTATGTCCAAATGAATTGTAATACAATTAGTTCCGTGTGGAACTACAGGATCATTATCTATGAGCGCCCCGATAAACACGGCAAGCTAAGCAATCTGTGACTGGCGCAGATCACGGGCGCTCATACCCGGCTCAGCCGGTGGTGGTGCGCACATTCACACGTTTACCAAACGTGTTCAATCATGTGTACCTACAGTGCACATAGGCGATGCTGAAAAAGTCCTCCCTTCTCACACCCTCCTGACATTTTCTGATGAAAGAATGTCTGTCAACTCTTTTATTATTTACGGAGCCTGTGTCCTTGAACCGTTTAGCGAGCCTCCTAATTGTACTGGCATTAGGCACAGGTCTTCCAGGAAACTTGCTTCAAAATTTTCGTCTCGTTTCAGAACAAGATTTTCTGCTTTTCATATACGAATTATGGATAGGCTATACACACATTCGCGCAATGTGAATTGGTGTCTAGGCATGACCAACATTCACAGTAATCACAATACTCACTTAACGTGCAACACTAACATCTAAACTTTGCAGATACACGTCCATATGGATGACAACACACGTGTGAACTAACGATATGAGTCAGCGGAACGCGCCAACCACCGGCGGAACCACGTACTCGCGCCCGTGATCTGCGCCAGTCACAGCCGGCTTAGCTTGCCGTGATTATCGGGGCGCGCATAGATAATAACCCTGTATGTATGTCCATCCCTTATTATTCCAACTGGGTCAGGGATGAGATGCAATGAAAGTTTAAAGGCGGGTGCCCTGTCTGACGCCTACCTTATGAGAGGAGTTAATGAGAGATGGAATTAACGAATGAAAATGGGCGAGGATGTGAAAGGATGTCAGAAGGTACCGTCCCAGCATTTGCCTGGAGTTGAAAAAGCTAGGCTAGTCTATTTTCATGTATTCTATTGGTCTTTTTCATTAAAAATTTCTATCGCCGATTAAATAGGTTTTTCATTTTTGAACTAAACAGCTCTTATAACCCGTATTTCGATATAGAGATAGTGCCGGTGTGCCAGACATGGAAAAATTATGATAAGAAAAGACTTGAACTGGCTCTGATTCGAACCGCTACCAAATGACTCGTTTCAAGGAACACGTCATCCCGTGCACAATACCACATTTTTTTGGTCTTTTTTTATTAGTTCTTTACAGAATTACAGAATTTTCAGAAAGGATAAATACTATACTATTACATCACAAGAAAATCCAAATTGTGTCCATATTTATCGTACAATTGTCCACTTTCACTAAGCTTCCAGCGCTCTTTCTGTAGGTGAAACATGAGATCCCTGAACGAGAAATGTTGATCATTGTCCATCACGAAGTGTACATATTGGCCCATTTTTCCACACAATGGCAGTCTGTTTAATTTGGGGGAAGGCAGTCACCGACAAAGGAATCAACTTCCTGTCATCAAGGTCGCCCGTGGGCACATTTAATAGTTGACATACGTGTCCCTTACACCACAGCCACGTGGAGGCAACTCGCGTGCATGTTGTGAAGCGATGTAGCGCCGTATCAGTTTGACCACATATAGTACACCATGGGTAAGATTCAAGACGGATGTTATATCACCGTAGAGCCGTCGGGATGAGATCGTTGAGGAGGATAAAAACCTTGGAGTGCACAGCAGAAGAATTGGTGATAGCCCCAATTTTTTTCCAAACAGTGGGCCAATGGACGTAGAGGGTGGTGGCCTCGATTCGCGGTTGGGAGTGTACCACTTGCCGCAACATGTTATAAATACTTTTCGTCGTTGGAACAGTCCCTGAAGGCATTTGGCGAACAGTTTCCAGAAGGTGCTGTTGATTGTCCCTTAAAATCTTCAGCAAAGCTCTATCACAACCACGGACTGTGTTTCGAAGATCTTTGTATAGCGCTTTCGTAAAAGTGTTATGTTGGGAAAGGATGGTGATATCGTTCTTGCAGAGGAGTGCACGGCATTTCATGCCATGAGCTGTTAGCCCTAGCCCGCCTTGCCGGGATGGGAGATACAACTGTTCCCTTTGTACTCGAAACAAAAATCCTTGCCATATAAACCAACCTGTATATTTTGACAATTGGCTCGCAAACATTTTGGGAAGTGGGAAAAGTTGTGCGACATACCATATTTTAGAGAGCGCAAACACGTTGAGGGCCATGACCCGTTGTACTATATTGAGGTTTCTTTGACCAATTTGGATCAGCACTCCCCTAACTTTGGCAATGACCTTACTCCAGTTTGCTTGCACTGTGTCCAGAAGCGATTGCTTCCAGGTAATGCCAAGAATTTTCACCTCATTTACTACCCGGAACCAGGGCTTTTGGGTAATCACTGAGTTAGTATTGAGCGGAAGCAAAGCAGTTTTCTGGGGGTTCGATTGTGCTCCAGAGGCGATATGGTAGAGCTGAAGGACGCTATCGATGTAAGAGATGTCTTCATTATTGCGGATCAATATTGATACGTCATCAGCATAGGCGCACATGCCGAAAACATGTGTGGACAGTTTGTAACCCTGTAGCTTCACCTGGGAGTCCGAATGAACGGTTCAAGGCCAATGACAAAAAGTAGCATGGAAAGGGGACATCATTGTCTAACTGATCGTTGTATTGGAATCAGAGGGGAAAGAAAACCGTTGACGAGCATTCGAGACGTAGCATTACAATTTATCATACGAATGTAGTCAATAAGGATTGCAGGAAATTCAAAGTGCTGCAAGACCATGTACAAGTATTCATGACTGATGCGGTCGAAAGCTTTATCAAGAGCTAAGGTGAGAAAACTCATTTGCTCAGTGGGGAGGACTTCGGCTTTTAGGTGTAGATCCCGTAGTATCGCTAAGTTCGTTAACAGGGTTCTTCCAGGAATACTGCAACATTGTTCATCGCCAATGATATCATGTAGAACAGTCTTCAATCGGCATGCAAGTACTTTGGTAAGGACTTTATAATCACTGCAGAGCAGAGTAACTGGTCGGAAGTCTCCAACTGCCATGGGAGAGGTTGTTTTTGGTATGAAGACTATGGTACCCTCGTGATGTGATTGACAAAGAGCACGACGTTGGAGAATGGTACGCAAGACGTGACAACATTCTTTGCCAATGAGAGGCCAGAAGTGTTTATACAGTTCATATGGCAGGCCATCAATTCCAGGTGAGCGGTTATTTGGGAGGTGCTTAACCACAGAGTGAATCTCTTCATCCGTAATTTCCGCGCTGAGCAGAGTTTTGTTGTCCGGAGATAGTTGGGTAGTGCAAGATGAAAGCAGCAGGGTTACCTGCTGTGGATCAATTGGAGCCTTAGCGTAGAACCGTTGATAAAATAATGATATTTCACTACGTATAGCGTCAGGGGAGGTGACGACACTTCCAGTACTGGTGCGGAGGCGGTGGATATATTTACGTTGGTGCTCACGTTGGCCTTTGGCGATATGGTATACACTTGCACTTTCGTCCGGGAGCACTGTACGATCTTTTAAAGCCACGTTTATATGAGCGAGCGTTCGTTGCTGTAGAGACAGGAGCTTGGTTTTAACTTCCCGAATCTGGTCATAGATACGCTCTCCAGCATCAGATCTTTGCTGGAGCTGGCGAAGAACTCGATAGTAAAATTCAATTGTATCCCGTCTTTCCCGACCTCTTTGGTAGGATATGTTCTTAAAGACGCGGCGGATTCCTGGTTTAACTAAAATATCCCACCAGTCTGCACAGTCGCGAAAGTTGTATTTTTGTTTGACCCATCGATTCCAGTTTTGTCTGAAAATATCTTGGCATTCCTCCTCCAGTAACAACGAGCAATTCAATTTCCAATAACCTTTTCCTATGTGAAAAACGGGATGGGGGTAAGAGATTGTACATGCGACTGCATGATGGTTAGTGAAACTGGCAGGTATTACTTCATATCGTCTGGGCTGGATAAGGTCTTGGGAAAAGTAGATGCGGTCAATTCGTGATGAGGAGTTGTGACTTATACAGGTGTAATGGGGCAGGGGCGCCCTTAAACTATCCACAGCATCAATGAGGTGTAAGGAAGTAAGGAGGGTCCTGAGAGCCAGGTTGGCACCTTGGTATGGACTAGTGGAATCCTCTAGGCGTTGAATACAGTTGAAATCCCCTGCAAGAATAAGTTTTTCCTTAACATCGTGCAGATGAGGCAGCATACTCTGTCGAAAGAACATTTTCCGTTCCACACGTTTGCTTGACCCGGATGGGGCATATACATTTATCAGGGTGGTATTGTTTATGTGGCCAGATATTATGCGTCCTGATGGATGACATAGCACACCTTCGAGTGGGATATCATGTCTTATGAAGAAACCGGTTCCTCTATTATTAGTACCGGTATTGATGTATTGTTTGTAGAAGGCAGATATGGGAAGGCAGGGTATAGAAACTTCTTGAATGAAAGCAATGTCAATGTCTGCATCTCGAAGGAATCTCTCCAACAGTTGAAATTTTAGGGGACATTCTATGACATTGATATTCACAGTGGCCACAGTGAGAAATTGCGCCATTAAGAGGAGTATAAAAGCTATGCTAGGCATTCTGGAAGGGGAACTCGAGAAAAAGAAGAAGGAATAAAAGGAAGATAGACACGGGTGTGAAATATACTGGTGCACTATGTCAAATTAGGGTGAGAAATTTTCTTATGAGTGCAATTCAAGGGCCGGCTGTCAGCGTTTGAGAGCGTTCGTGGGTCCCTAGATGACATACAGTAGAAGGAAGATTTTGTTTATCTTTCACAGCTGGGGGAACATGTGTAGAACCAGTTTGATTCTTCGGGGCTGGTACAGCGATCGAGGCATTTGTTTTAATCTTCTTAGCTACGTTCTCAGAACCTCGATCAACCTGCTTCAGTGAGTCGGTAGGTAGAGTAGGTGGGGGCAGTGAAGGCAAAATTTCTGGTGCAGCCTGTAGTGACGGAATATTTGGCTCTATGGCTACAATACAGGTGGCCGATGGTGCAGGGGCACTATGTAGCTCGCTGATCTGTTCAGTGCAAGGTACGTGGTCTGCGTCATGTGTGGATGAGGCCACTTCTGCCGGTGTCCCAGCTGACTGATCAATAAGCATGTTTTCACGTGACGTTTGCTGTGTCACAACATCGGAGTATTGTACACGTCTTTGTTGGGTAGGAGTAATACCGAGGGGAATCATTTTCTTTGGGCAGTTTATACGGAGATAAGTGTTCGCATTGCAAATTAAACAGGTCTGTTTCTGCCCATTATACGATATATAGCCAGAATGGCCACCAAAGGTCTCAGTGGAGGGGATATCTTGTTTGATTTCCATAGTGACTGCACGTATTCCATTATACACCGGGAACTGATAATCAGAAGACCATTGTTCTTTCCTGACGTCACTCACAGTGCCATATTTCGAGAGGACGGATTTGAAAATTTCAGGGGGAACTTCGAGTGGGACATTAAATATACGCACTGTGGTAAAATTTGAATTCGCTGTGGAGAGCTTAACATTATTGTCATTTAGACTTTCACGGCCCGTGTTACTATTCATAATGTTGAATTTTGGGCTTATGCCGTGTTTTATTATATTGAAATTCGACGTGTTTCGAAAGAAATGATGAAAGACATGGTTTCTTTCGAAACGCGTCGAATTTCAGTATAATAAAACACGGCATAAGCCCAAAATTCAACATTATGAATAGCTTAACATTAGTTACCTCGCCTGAGGCATACTGAAATTTAATGGGAGCTTCAAAAGTATTTAGCAATTTTTGATAAGTAGATACGCTGATTACCTTGATGTACATGGTCCTTTCTTGCGCATTTAACTGGATGGCTTCTACTTGGTCGACAGTCAACCGGAGGGTATCGCTAATCCAGCAGTGAATTTCTCCTGGTGTGGGGCGAGAACTCTGCCTGTCCCATTGACAGCGTACGGTGTTTTTCCTCTGGTATCCGGACATGATGTTCAGTGGGCTTTTCTGGGTTTCTTGATTTGTTGTCCTATCTGGAACACTACTTGAGAAAGTAGTGTCCGAATGACACACGGAAGGTCAGTACACCCGTGGAACTATCGGAAGCACCGGTATTAGGATACGTACACTCTTCCAAGCGATCACACAACTCGCACACGCGCACCTCACTCGGTCACGACTAGTGACCAACTGACCACTGAGCTGGTTCGCCAGACAGGAATTGGCGGTATTCCTCCGTGGCTGGTACGGAACGGAAACATTAGGAAAAGTCGCACTTTCTCGGCGCGGTGTTGCCGATTTGCCTCGTTAAAAGTTGAACGTCGCACAGATTTTTAACAGTTCGTTTCCGGCCATAAGTGTCCTATCTCAAGTTGCTTCAGATAAGGGCCGGAACCTCTGGTTTCAGTTTGTCGACGTAATTTTGAGACAGCCTGTATTGTGTTGACCGACTGAAAATATGAAAATATCAACAATATTTCTATAAAGTCGCCTCCGTAGGGTAGCGGTCAGCGTGGTTAGCTGCCGCCCCGGAGGTCCTGGGTTCGATTCCCGGCTCTGCCATGAAATTTGAAAAGCGGTATGAGGACTGGAACGGGGTCTACTCAGCCTCGGGTGGTCCAAATGAGTAGAGGGGGTTCAATTTCCACCTCAGCCATCCTTGAAGTGGTTTTCCGTGGTTTCCCACTTCGTCTTCGGGCAAATGCCGGGATGGTACCTACTGTAAGGCCACGGCCGCCTCCTTACCTATCCATCCTAGCCTTCCATTCCCTTCCCTCATGAGGCCCCTAATCGCTTTGCAGGTGAGGCCGCCTGGGCGAGGTGCTAATCCCATCCACTCTGATTAGATGTTCCCAGCTCTAGGACACTGCCTGAAAAATGGCGATAGGGGTGAGTTCCCTCTCTGAGTCCGTGGGAGCCACCACCCTGGAGGGTAAACTCGATTTAAAAAGAACTATAAATCTTCACTTCTCTTATTAACTGTTAAATAGTTATATTCTGGTCTTCCCTTCAGTATCAAATTTTGAACATAATATTGCACTCAGCGTTAAAAAAAACAACAACAAAAAAACAAACAAGATAAGTCGTGACCAGTCTCCCAAACGCTATAACTGTTACCGTCAACGATGTGTACAGTGTAGCCTACGTAAAATTGATTAAAAATTCGAAAGCTGTTATTAAATTAGAAAGTGATTTACCTTCCTTCAAGACAATGGAGAGAACCAGGAGCAGTAACCATCGTGTCATGATTGTGAGTAGATCTCAATTCAATTGATGGAGTGGGGGCTCTCCGGCAACCTACTGCCGCGTGACGTCACCTGGTGTACTATCACTCTAGCCTTGGATACTACAAAAATGGAAAGATTTTGGAGAGAAAAATGAACGTTCTAATAGCCTATAAAAGGCTTATCACTACAGTACAGTGTACCATTAAACTTGCTGCCAGGGAACTAATAATAGAGAACTGCAAGAACTAGGACAATTATCCATAAAACACAAGAGTGGGCGTCTTCATAATAACGAATGGACTAAGTGTAATGTTTCTTTTTGCTACTCTTTATATTTACAGTTTACACTTATTTATCTACCGACAGCAGTGGCTACGCTGGCTAAAGCGCAGCATTAGGTCATGGGGCCACGCTCTATGCTGACTCGGTTGACGCGTGGGTTCGAGCCCCACCGTCGGCCGTCCTTGAAATAGATTTCCGTGGTTTCCCATATTCAACACAGGCCACGGCCACTTCCACCTTCCACATTCTTGCACAGTTTCATTCATCTTCAGCCCATTCCATTCCTCATCACGACGCGCAGGTCACCCACGGGCGTCAACTAGACAGACTCGGCCTCTCAGGAGACCACACGACAAAAAAAAACATCTCAATGTTAGTTTTTATTTTCTTAGTATGTTTTGCGTTGATTCAGGTTGGTTTGGCAAGGGTTGCTTTAAGAGGGCTCATACACCGTCGGATGTCAATTTTTTCGTTTTTTTTTACAATTAAATGAACGACTATACCTTTCTCAATATATATGTTAATTTGTATAACTAAATTCAGCGTTTTGGCAGTTATAGAGTATTACTCGAGACCATGCGCCTATCTGTCAATGGAGTGTTGAATATTCAAAGCTGTTTCCCCGAAAGTTTGTTAATTTGTTTGATAGGAAAAACACAATATCTTGTGAACATGTGATGAGACTGGATGGAACTCGGCACATACATTCCAACCTATGACCCCTAGAGGATGAACCTCATTCTTGAAATTGTCTTAAAATATAATTGAAAAATACTCGGAGAATTAAACCAAAATCTGTTCATTTATTGAAAGACAAATTTAATATTTTTCAAAAAATATACTATTTACAGTATAACATTCATGTTAGTTCATCCTCTGTATTTATGCCTTTACTTTACATTCCATTCAGACTGGTGTTTTTGTGATTCACGGAGTTTAAAAAATCACGAATATGAATCTTTCAATAACACACGAAATACTTTATATGCTATACCGCTTTCTAAATTAGATGAAAGCTCTATGTATTTACTATACTAACTCTATGTTACATATTAATGAAGCTATGATATGATTCGTAACTGTATTCCCACTACTGAGAGTGTATGAGCCCCCTTAAGGAACAGAACAATGACGTCATCTTCCCCTTTGAGAATCGATTTTATTTACCAATTTACAGAGTTCACGCCCACACTGGAACACTTAAATGAAACCAAATACATCTACGGATTGACAGAGAATTTAGCTATCATCATCTTCCTCCTCTCCCACAACTTCTTCATTCTGGCTGATCTGGCGCCCTTTCTTCATCAGTTATGACATTGTTCTCGCCGATTAATTTTTAATGTAAGTCTTATAATTGAATCAGTCATTTAAGAAAGGGCACATGTCCAAATTGCCTTTTTTTAAATCTTTTTTGCAGAATAACATGCTTCTCATCCTGGTGCATCGTGTCACAAAAGGAAGGCTCTTATCCAACAAGTAACATGTTGATATTTAAGGTTCATTTGTGTGTTGTGTGGAAGTCATTTAAGAAAGGGCACAAGTCCCTGGATGATTGCCCTTTCTTGAATGACTTATTTGCTTACAGGAAGGAACATCTGCATGCTCTTTGGTGAAACAGATAAGTGCAACTTTTTTTTGTTTACTATGCTTTATGTTTACCACGAAGGCAAAGCTCGTAAAGGTGCTAATGAAGTGTGCAGCTTTTTGTGAAACTATATTCAAAAATGTGTACAAAGAGTGTGAAGGAACTTTGACTATTCTCGGATGGACCTGTAGGACAGAACAAAAGTCATACAGTGATCCGATTATGTGCAGCACTTGTTGACATGAAGCTATGTGAATCCTTTCACCATTACTTCCCTATACGAGGGCACTCATTCAATACTTGTGATAGAGATTTTGCTATCATTAAAAGAATTGTAAAAAAAATATCGAATTTGTGATGTGAAGCAATATTATGAGATCATCTTACGGACACCTAAACTTCATGACAAGTTCACCATCATTCTGGTGGAGACGATTGATATTCTTAACTTTGCTGCATGATGGCCAACAGTTTATAAGAGGGGAAGATTGTAAGATGAATCTCGAGGAAAGGTGAGTGCCTACTAACTTGAAATTTCGTTTCCAGCCTTCATCATTCATGCACTTCCTTTACTCTGCCAAGGATCCAGGAACCGTGCGGACAGAACACTTCATCAACGGTCTTACTGACCACACCTTCTGTTTGCATCTAGACTGCAAGGTCAGCTTCCTACCGAACTAACATACGTCGAACCAATTCCTATAGAGAAGAACGAGATGAATAATCTAAACCGTCTAGAAGTGTACATTCCGAGGGAGTACAAATACTTTTTCGACGAAATACTTGCGTGGTCAACAGTTTGTGGGACTGACGATGATTGTGATTGACCGCCATCCTTCAAATGATTATTGTTGTAGAGCAACGACACAGCGTGTCTAAGTTATATGAATAAACTATGTGTTTTTGCTCCAAAACTGATGTTCATTCAGCCATCATTTTAGAAAGGGCACATATCCATTAATTTTATCTGCCAATTCCCTCGAAGTCCTTCATCTTTACTTCATATTTTATCAAATAATATATCCACAACCATCAACACTAAAGTTCGAAACACATACATTTAACGTAAATAGCAAGACTGGCTTCTCAATCAGTTTTTTGCTCCTCCTGAAAAGTTACATTTCTGGACATATGCCCTTTCTTAAATGACTGATTCAATTATGTTTGTTCTTCAGAATCTTTTTTATTACTCTGTTAGTAATGTATTGCATTGTCATAAAATTCAACTCATATAAAGCATTTTGAATTTTTTTGAACCAATCATGTTTTGATTTACATTTCCAAAAGTAGCCCAATAGTTGTTTTAGTTGGCCTATTGTCATGTAATCTCGATAAATGGCAGTACAAGGCAATTCTCCTTTTTCTCATCGCGTCAATTATTGATCACTTTCCAGATCGACAACTGCATTAGGCAACAATGTCCATTGAGCATCCACCTGGTGTTTAACCCGATTTAGGGTCGAATATTTTATTCGTATTTCTTTAAATTTAATTTTAATTATTCTAACCTAATTGTAATTAAGTTATTACTAATTTTGATTTTTGTTTTCTTTAACATTTTAATAATCATATTCATTTTTATATATTTTTATAATCTTAGCATTAAGAATATATAATTATCATTATTATTTTAATAATATACGCTTATATCTCTTGGAATTGTAAAATTCAACATTATAAAACAGTGGGCTTGCCTGCAGCCCTTTATGCAGCCGAGACAGGTTTTATCTACAACATAAAACACTGAGAAATCAATTGGAGATTAAGTAACGCAAAATCATGCGAACAATTTTGGGACCAAGAATCAAAGATGGAATTCACCTTCCAAAACGTAATGCTGACGTCTATTTGAAAATTACTAAAATCACAGACACAATCCTTATGAGAAGGATCCAATTCATGGGACATTTGGATAGAATGGACCCAACTAGGTTAACACATAAAATCTACAATTTTTTGCAGAAAAAGGCAACAAGGTTCAATTAGTACAAACAGGCCGAAATGGACTTGGCTGAATTAGGTTTTCCCAATCTCAAGGATCGATAGGAAATTAGGAAAATTACTCGTACACGGGGTTTTGAGGGAGAAGAGAGAAGACCTACCAGACACGTCTGGTCGCAGCAACGAAGACTCGCTCAATCGTTGCGCATGTAGAGTTATTGGGCTAACATCAAGGCCAATAAGTGTTGATTCCGCGTGGTCCTAGGAGTCCCAATCACGTAGAAGAAGAATATAGGCAAGCAACTAATTCTAATTTTTACCATAGTTTCTTTATTACTTTTTAATTGTAATTGTTTCTATTTTAAACATTTATCATGCCCCTTAGGTCGAGGATATAACGAAACTATTTTGTTTTCAGAAATATTAACACTTAGAAAAGACATTCCTTGATACGAGGGCAGATCAAAAAATAAGTTGCACTTCCGAGTAATGGCAATTTATTACACCACCTATACAACAGCAACACGCCTATAACGACATACAATGTAACGTCAATTTTCCACATAGTTTCCAAGAGACTCCAAACATTTCTGCGAACGCACAACCAACTTGTCGATACCGGATGCATAGAAAGTTCGTCCAGCGTTCTGCAACCACACGGAGAGAGCGGCCTTCACCTCCTCATTGGTGTGGAATCGTCGACCACCGAGTCTCGTTTTGAGCTTACCGAACGGAGAAAGTCACATGGCGCTAGGTCGGGAAGTAGGGTGGATATTGCCAGACCTCCCACTTGAAACGCTGCAGCAGTTCACTCGTTTGGCGGGCCTTGTTAGGTGTTGCGTTATCGTGCAACAAAATCACACCGGCGCTCAATTTTCCACGCTGCTTCTCCTTAATCCTGCAATTCTTCCTTGGCCCACAGGAATCGGATTGTCGCACGCACCTCATATATGGAGTGAACGTCCAGTCAACCCTCCATTGCATTTGGCCGCTATTCCACCACACAAGACGAGACAACACAGAGACCTGCCTAACAGACGTGTGGGCAGTGTCTGTCTCTTTCTCCGCTGTGCCCACATTTGCTACATACAGCGCGCTGCTGCAGCGCGTTAGTGCAACTGACTTTTTGATCTACCTTCGTATATGAGTGAATGATTAAACCATCGGCAACTTTAACAATATATCAGGTGGTTAATTTACAGAGCACTAACCTATAAAGGGTTAATGATTGTTCTGATCATCCTTCTGTCAACCTTGTGCAGTTTATCTGTCGTTGATTTGGTGTTTAATTTAAACAGTGTTTCTCAAGCGTAAGTCGCTTCAGGTTTATCGACGGAACAGTAATGTTGAAATTTAGATTTAGCGAACGAGATTTATTCTTGTATGTTGGAGAACTGCATCAAACCAGTCAAAAAACTGAGGACTCAAACCACAACAGAATAGCTGATGCTGGAACTTTGAAGGTTGGCATTATTTCTGTTTTTACATATGAAATTTGTAATCCAACTTTTCGTTTCTATGCTTCAAGATCCTCTAGTAGAAGAGATTTTAATATATTATGTATTAAATTATGGTCTTATAGACTGTGATAATGTAATCTTTTTCGTGTATCAACGTTGTAAAATTTAATAAACAATCACAACAAATTGTTTAGGGGTCAGTCAATATTTAATGTTGTGCATGTTTCGAGCCTCATTGGACTCTTTTGTAATAGTTTCCGGTTTGAACAGTTCAAATCGGACAGATTAGTGTGACAGAAACTCCACGAGAAAGAACTTCACATTGCCCAAATAATAAGCTGAGTACTTTAAACGCACATGCAAGTCAGGACACTAACCATTACAAGAAGGAAGATTGTAGTTTTACGTGACCGTGAATCTTGTGATTATGAGCCACGGGACCTCCTTACGTGGAATCCGAACCACGGGACATGGCATTTCACTTCGAAAATCTCACATGCATTGACCGGGAATCAAACCCGGACCACCTTGGTGAGAGGCATACAGCTAGACCGCTGAGCCACCACGCCCCCACTAACCATTACAGCTTACCACACTAAACAAGAAAAATTCTGAAGTTGTTGTTTGAGTCTTTAGTCTTTTGACTGGTTTGATGCAGGCCCCATGCCTCCCTGTCCTGAGCTAATTGTTTCATCTCTACATAGCTACCACACCCGACATCCGAGGCAATCTGTTTAATATATTCTAACCTTGACCTACCCCTACAGTTCTTGCCATCGACCCTTCCTTCCATAACAAAGTATGCTATTCCTGGGTGCCTTAGAATGTGTCCTACCAACCTATCTCTTCTCTTCACTAGCACTCGCCAGAAACATCTCTCCTTCCACTCGTCTTAATACCTCTTCATTTGTTACCCTATCTACCCATCTGATCTTCATCATTCTCCTGTAACACCACATTTCAAATGCTTCAATTCTCCTCTTTTCTGCTGCACCAATAGTCCACGTTTCACTCCCATCAAGCGCCACGCTCCAGACAAAAGCTTTCAATAAAGACTTCCGAATACCTAAATCTATATTCGATGTCAACAGACTCCTTTTTTGTAGAAATGCCTCCCTTGCCTGAGCCAACCTACTTTTAATATCCCCTTAGCTTCGTCCATCACTGGTTATTTTGCTTCCTAAGTAACAGAAGTCTCCTACTTCATTCAGCTTTTCACCTGCCAATTTGATGTCCATAGAGGTTTCTAATTTATTTCGGCTGCATTCCAATATTTTTGTTTTACATTTATTAATTTTCATCATGAATTAGAATTGGGGAAACTACTGAAAAAACGTTTTATAATGACTGAGTTGAGAATGTAACACATGTCATCTCAGTTTGTTTGTTTGTTATGAGTGAATCCCCTTCCTACAAACTCCTTGCCCTTCCTTCAAACTCCTGTGATAAGGTTTTCGTGGATCCACCACGCGGTGTGATGACCTGGGTAATCATCTGCTCCCGGTCGCCTGAATGAGGTTTAGAGACAGTTTAGGAAAATCTGTTGATTTTCAGTTCCATACAGTCGTGTGCCAAAACTAAAAACTGTTCTAAGTAAGGCAACATTGCTTCAAGAAACTTCACCCCTGGGGCTCACGTCTAGTTGGACGTGGGTTGGTGACCGCGGGACCCCAGCTGAGTCCGGCATTGCTTCCACTTACTTGTGCCGGGCTCCCCTCCGTCTTCTTTCCTGTCCACCTCTCTTGGTCAACTCTTGTGCTCTTCCGACCCCGACGGTATTAGGGTATCCAGGCCTAGGGAGACTCATCCTTTCCCGCCTTAATGGGTCCTTCTCTCAGCTTTCCTGATACCCTCCTTCTGCGAGGGGTCAGCCATCTTTCTCTTTTCATGTTATCTCCTGCCTTCTACACAAGGCCCTAAAGGAAACAGGTTATATGTACCCCACCACTTTACGTGCACCCTGGATGGATCTACAAACTCAAGGGCTCACGGCTGGTGAGTTTGGGAGTTGGTGACCCCGAGGGATTCCTGAGCTTGGTCCGTGGTGTCCCCTCTTTCCTCTGACCTTGGGGCACGCCCTATTCTCTTTCCCTTTCCTATACACCTTTCATGGCTCTCCTTCCTTCCAAGTCCCTCAATCCTCATTCTTCGAGGGTTGAGGGCACTTCTTTTCTTCCTGTCCTTCCTTCTTCTAGTATGTAAGTTTGTAGTTAGTATTGGTTGTAATTTTCATTCTTATCTCATCTTTCACTATCACCCAAACCATTAGGGGCCTAGAACCTATAGGTTAGGCCCCTTAAAACGACAATTATCATCATCATCATCATCATCGAGAAACTGCGAGACTACTGATATATTACTAAACATTTGTATCGTATAATAACTTAAATTACATTTCCTATAAATAAGTTCCCTCGCCAGAAAATCAGTGCAGGAAAGGTGATAAATGATGAAAATTAATGTTTGTTTTCTATGAAAGTTTTATTTACAAAAGAAGGCGATTAGACAGTTTTCAACCAATGAGCACTCCGCTGGAAGAGATCTGCGCCCTGGAGGAAGAGCTGATTCCTGTGGGATGAGCTCCGTAGGCTCCGTAAGACACAACACCTGGAGCAGCCAGGAACTGAGCTGACGTCATGGCGAGAACAGCGGCGATAAGAACCAGCACCTGTAACCATGACAACAACACTGTGCGTCAGGCATGACTTCCTAGAATAATACATTAATCTGCACTTAGTATAAAACAAAGTCACCGATTCTTGGATGTTACGGGTAAACTCGAGAACCACTGGATGGATTTTGATGCGGTTTTCACCATTCTGTAAAGGATATCTCGAGGAAGGTTTTTTTAGAAAATAATTTATTTATGATCGAAGGAAGCTGAGCAGTAACGATTTCAGTGGAAAAGACCGATAAATACCTGGCGTCCGAGCGCTTTGTAAGCTTACGCTGGGCAAACCGTTAAATATATCTAAATACTATCAGTGTAAGAATTGTTCAGCATGAAAAGTTGTACAAAAATGTCCGGGAGAGCATGTGTCTATCTTCAATACATCGCCCACTATAAGTGTTTTTACGTTTTAATTCCTTCAAACCATGTCCATTCAACGACTGAGGCGACAGTTCACTAGCTAGCTAGGGGCGAGTCAATCACCCCAGTTACAGCTTAGCTAGCGGACGAGCTTATTGCCCCAGATACAGCCAGCAGCAAACTGTCGAGTCGTGTTGAGTTAAAAACTTTAGAGAAGAGTGGTTGTGTTTGGAGTTTCCCTGGAAGTACAACTCGGCTTTTCTTAATTTCGCCTGTGAACTTTTCATTCCGCAAAATTCACAGTCATGTTAAGATTGGACGGAAGGGGGATTTGTGTTTCATGCACCTCGCCATTCTTAAATTACGTCTGACAAGAATTTGTTGCACATGCATCTCCATGATAATATAATTAGTAGTCCAGTCAATGATTTTAACCCATCATGCCGCGACGTAAAAAGGATATTGATCGTTGTTCATTGACATTGGAAAAAAATAGCGCTTAACACGTAATGCATTCATAACTGTTCCCGGGCGACGCCGGGTCGGGTTGCTAGTGACAAATAAATCATCTGTCCGCATCTGACCTCAAGGATTTGATGTGTTTGGTTCTATTAGACACATGGATATCTTGGTCATTGTCCCGTAAACTAGGCTACATAGTATATAGTAACTTATACAATGATGTTGTGCTTTCCCCAATAGTAATTGAAGATAGTGTAGGAAAGGGGACGGCCGTGGCCCTAAGTAGAGTAAGCCAGTTCTAGGTGGGAATCGATCCCAGGCCTCAGGAGAGGAATCCAACAATTACACCGCGAGGTGGTATTGATCACAAGGATTCAAAATATAATATACAAATGTTTTAATAATAAGCACAAAATTAAATATTAAATGAAAAATGCAATGTACAGTTGTGTGATAAAAACGAGTGAGCATAAGTACAGCATTGACATAATCCTTTGCAGCAATACATTGCTGAACTTCATCCTCAAGACTATAGTTACGTAAGGTGCGTTTTATGTAGGACTTGCCGCGATGAGCTTGTGCCATGCTGGCATCGAGAGAGCGTTGGTTCGAATCTCACCTCAGCCGTCCTGAAAATGGTTTTCGTGGTTTTCCCATTTTCATCACCATTCAAATGCTGAGATTGTTCCTTTCAACAGATCCACACACAAATCCCTTCCTTAATTAGACTCAAGTTAAGCGGTCGCCTGTCACCATCCCCAGTTGTATCTACAGACAAAGTGTGTTCAACTCCCAGACACTGTCCATGCGACGGTGGAGGAATGATCCCTCGCAGAGTACGTGGATGAAGGCGAGCTTAAAAGTAAGCATTTAAACATTTCAAAATACAATCTGAATAGTATCAACTCATCTTGCATGGTGCGCAAGATTAGGCACACATTCAGAGTTGAAAGGCAATGAGACTCACCAGCTTGTACATGTTGAGTGTTTGTCTGAACTGACTGATGCTGCTACCACGTTACTGGCCCTCTTATACCCAGCGGAGTGTCCATGGGACGTTTAGGAAGTGAACAGTGTCAATAACATTGGACACGCCCTGTTGTGGTGTTGTGCGTCACTCGCAATTAGTGTGACCATCATACTAATATATAACAAGGTGTTCAGGAAATAATATATAGCCTACTTTCTCCTAAATGTATGGGTATAGTTATAACTCTTTGTCTTTATCATCTCCTAATTTCTTCCAATTCGAAGTGCAAATTGGCACACTGGATTTGAGAAGTGGCGTTCAAATAATTTACCCCAGCATTTTGCAATTTCATCAGTAAACACTCCAAACAACGTAGGTATTCAGTTTATTAACACCGACTACTTACAATAATTTCAACTAGTTGCTCTAAACGTATCACTGGGAGAAACATATTTAATATAACTATTACACAGCTAATTTGTAATCGCGCGCGGCTAACGAGAAAGACAGGCCATGGCGCGTAAACCAAACCCTTCTGTGACGTAGGCAATGTACCGGTACTGCTTGATGATGCCGTGATAATCGCGCCTTATCTTGGGGATGTGTACCCTCTATCGGCAAAAATAATAACCTTCGCAATTATACTGTAGACATGGGTTCACTACCTGGCCGGTAGAGAGCATAGCTCGTATCTAGAAGGCTGTGGTTACCAATAACATAGTTCAAGTAATTACTCTTAGATGTCACTCCGGTGGTGAATGTTGTTTTAATTAAATATATATTTTCCATTTCAAAATGCACCATATAATGCTTTATTTTATAACGTCTCAGTACTCAAGAAATAATAAATATAAAAAAAATCAAGAAAAAGAAGTCCAACTCTGATAGGATTTGAATCACGGCCTGCGTGGTGAAAGACTAACGCGCTAACCACGCAGCCGATCGTGCACACCCGAATAGATCGTTAGGAACCAATACATATACCACGTTATAGCCAATCATGACTTGGACTAAACGATTTCTTTACTGGAGTATATTTCAAACCGAGTTCATTTCATAGAAAGTTCATATATTTGTTACCACTAGCCTATATTGCATGCAACATACTGAAATTAATAAAATGTAGGTCAGAACGAGAGATCAGCTGCCATCATGTCAAATAACCGAGACGACCTCAGCTTTTTAAAATCACTTCTAGACTATAATATTAAAATATAAACTTTTAATTTCAAACGGGCCACGTCGTTTCAAACAGATTAAACGATTCTTGGTTCGATAGTCGGAACTGGTGGGTCCCATGTTAAGGATTATAAAGTTTGCATAATTCACACGGCCGCCATTATGAAATGGTAAGGTTGATGACCTCGTAGTTTGGGCACAAGACGCGCCTCATATGAAGGAACGTTGTTACCAAATTTGGTAAAGATCCGATTATTAGTTTGGTTGTAATGCATTATTACGTTTTGACCATTTGAGTGGCCGCCATTAAGTTCTGGTAAAGATGGCGGCGATATAAAACATGACACTGAGGTGCCCTTTGCCAGTGCTACGTCTGTACCAAATTTCGTTCAATTCGGTTTCACCGTGTTCGAATTGATAGGAGGGGGACAGACATTCAGAGTACACACACTCACACACACACACACACACACAGACTCGCACACATACACACACACAGACAGACACACTTTTTTTCGCCCTGTAGTGATCTCATAAGTCTACTTTCATTTTTTGCAAAAATCGAAAGTAGGCTAAAAATGAGATGGTGTGTGTCTGTCTTTCTGTCTGTCTGTCTGTCTGTCTGTCTGTCTGTTACCTAATAACGCAAGAACCACTGGTCCGATTTAAATGAAATTTTGCATGGATGTAGCTGAAATACCAAGTTTACATATAGGATACTTTTAATTTCGATATTTTGCACTATTAAGAAATGGCGACCATTTTAGTGACGTCACTACACCCTTTGGTTTCAAAATTTCATATTTCCATATAAAATAAAAAGAGAACGGTAGGAAATAGCAAACTTTTAATGGCACAAATGAGCTTCAAAATTTAATTTTCCATCCGAAAGGTCCTTATCACTTTTCGTGTATCTCCAACGGTTAGCGAGTAAAACCTACTTTTGTGACGTCACTACACCCTTTGGTTTCAAAATTTCATATTTCCATTTCAAATAAAAAGAGAACGCTAAGAAATAGCAAACTTTTGATGGTATACACGAGCTTTAGCATTTAATTTTCTATCCAAAAGGTTCTTATCACTTTTCGTGTATCTCCGACGGTTAGCGAGTAAAACCTAAATTTGTGCAATAAAACACGGTCACATCGAGCGGTGCAGTATATCTCTACATATATAAAAAAGAAAATTTGTCTTTTTTCTGAATTTCTACGGAAATTTGAGTTATTTACACGTTTCAGACTGTTTTATGATAGATGCGCGCGAAAATAATGTTTTGGTCTGTCTGTCTGTTTGCTTGATTTTCTGTGGACAATTTTGCTCCCTTATAACTCGAGAACGGCTGGGTGTATCAACGTAAAATTTGGTACAGATATCCATCAGAGGCACGACACTAATCACTGATGTAACTCTTCTCTATACCTCTCATAAAAGGGGGCATACCCCCTTAAAATACATGCTGAAATAGGAGTAGAAGGACGAGACAAAGCTCATTTTCAGCCCCTCAATGTGAGAGACAAAACTCGGGGGCCCTAAAAGCACATTTTAAGGTCCTACGTCCAACCGTTTTTGACATATTCCCAGAAAACTAATTTAATTTAATAAACTATGAACGAATGCAAGCCGATAACCATGGCAACAGATTCTCAGAGATCCATCTATTGCTGTAAGACGCAATACAATTCCATTAATTACATTAGTGTGAAAGTTTGCAAACGGTTAGATGGTTATTATGGAACCAAATTAAGCTGTAAATTTCATCAATACGTAAAATGCGCTTAAGGGGGTCAAGGGGTAGTCTAGATTTTTTTCACACGATTTACATCTGCGGGTGTGGTATGGCAGGTCTATTATATTCCTATCCCTATGTTATATTATTATTATTAGTATTATATTATGGCGTACAACGACGAGACAAAGCCCCTCGGTGCCAGAAATAAAACTCGAGGGTCCTCGAAAACTACATTATAAGGCTCTAAAACCAACAGTTTCTGAAACATTCCCAGAAAACTAATCTATATATTTAAAACAGTAAGGTGATTTTTGTTATCACGAGATAGAGAGAACGACAGAACCAATTTACTTCGTAGAGCACTCTAACGAAAGCTCTTGGCCTGTAGATTTGCAGAGTGTCTCTAAAATAAACAAATATATTACGGTATATTTTTAAATAAATATAGAAAATAGCAGAATTCAGCCCCTCGCGCATGCGCACAATCCGCCTGGGCTCATGACAAAATGGCGGTGAGAAGTCCATTAAAATGTAAGTTATTTAATAAGCTTCCATGTAATTGAAAACATACATTAACCAAGTTCTGACAATACAATATAATAACAGTATGAACATATACGAATGTATATTGATTTTATTGATAATGAATTGGATTATTTTCTTCAGATAGCGGCTTTTGAAGATAGTGAATGGTTGCGTCTGCATCTAAGTCTCAGTGCGCGAGTAGCTATTTGGTTAAGGCGATTGACTGTGGATCCAAGGATCGCAGGTTCGATCCCAACTCTCGCCAGTAATTTTTTTTTTTTGCCACTGAAATATTGTTTTATCAAGGAGTATTAGTAAGGTTTTATGTCAGTTAAAGATACATATTTCTACACATTTTCTCAACACGTTTTATTTCCGTTTTACCATTGCATTACAGCATGTCCTCAATACGTCGTTTGAATATCTGCAATCAGTTCCAGTAACTGACAACAGATGGCAGTAACTCGCCAATATAGTTCCAGTAACTGAGAGCAGATTGCGTCGATATATTTAAAACACAAGGCATGGCCTTGATGGCGAGTCTTCGCGTGATAGTTAAATATTGTTTTATCAAGGATTATTAGTAACGTTTTATGTCAGTTAAAGATTCCTACATTCCCTCTCAATAAGTTTTATTTCCGTTTTACCATTGCATTACAGCATGTGGTCAAAAGAGCTAATATCTGCCATCAATTGCAGTAACTGACAACAGATGGCAGTACCTCGCCCATATAGTTTCAGTAACTAACAACAGATGGCAGCACCATTGCATCGATATATTTAAAACACAAAACATGGCGCGTTTTCAAGTGATGGAGAGTTATAGGCTAGAGGGGAATTTTTAAGAAGGGAAACGTTGAAGAACATTAACTGACAGTTGAGTGTGTAGGCTATGTTGTTTATGTACTTTAATATTGCAATTTCTTCCCAATGCTTCGGTGGTCAAGTTGGTAGCATCCTAGACTAAAAGTTATAAATTATGCATCGTCGATATACTCTTAAATTATTAGTGAAAAGGTAGTTTTCCAGGCCCTGGCGCGTGTCCACAATTGCTTTCGCCATGAGAGACACTTGGCAAACATAATTCGTTTGAAGGGCTCCGACATCGTTGTCACTCAGCCCCATGTACTTTGGTGTGTAAGTGTAAAATTTTCTCTGATAACCCGTATTATTGTGATAGCTGCATTACTTTGTGTATTTGTAATTAAGGTGGGAAATGGCAAGGTGACGGCCGAGGCCTTAAGTTAGGAACCATCCCGGTATTTGCCTTGAGTGGAAGTGGGAAACCACGGAAAACCACATCTAAGATTGTCGAGGTGGGAATCAAATCTTCCTCTTCTTAGTTATACCTCTAGAGACTGAATGTGCCCCGTTTTTGCCCTCAGACCAGAATTAAATTTCTTGGCAGAGCAGGAAATGTAACCCGGGTCTCCGAGGCGATAGCCAAGAATGGGTGGGCTTCCATGTGTTAATACGATTTTTGACATGCACGGGACATAGAATTCTAAAACAGCCTCCATTAGGGTGACTGCCGAAGTGAGTATTGAGTATATGCCTAAGCTCATTCCAGTAGTTGGCGAAGTTATTCTATGTTCCCCTGCAAAATGTACTGCCATAAACTATAACAGGTGATGGAAATAGCTTATTTAGAGCAGTTTTGTACTGTTTATATCAAAATGAAGAACGTCATTCTGCGCTGCGTTTTCAAGCTATTGCCAAACATTTCGCTGGCAGGAACAATTATAAGGAATTTATTGTAAGCGATCAGTCTCATCGCATTCTCCTCACCAACCAACTTGAGTATGAGAGTCTCTGGACGGTCATGTTGAACTTCATTGTATAAGACAGTTGTTTAATGATTATTTGTTTAGAGTACTGAATCTAACTACGCAGTTGATTTCGGCAATGGAAGTATTTTTTGCCATTTAATATTTAGCGGCTCCGATATTGCAGGTCACTATAGTGTTATCGAATAATACGAAGCCACATTTAAAATCCAATATAAATAGGCCATTTCAGAAACAATTCCAGATGTTATGCAGTACAGTGAAAGGTCTTTGACGATCAAATGTAAACATTGTTCTACATTGTATTTCTCTTGCGTAAAATCTACGCGCGGTTACTTTGGCCTTTACTGTTGTGATGGTAAAATTGATCTGCTGAAATATAAAATATTTGCCAAGCTGCAACAATGCAATGATATTAATTTTAAAGTCATTGAACTTATATCCAGTAGTTCAAACACA
The DNA here is from genome assembly GCA_946902985.2 of Meconema thalassinum. Lineage (NCBI taxonomy): Eukaryota > Metazoa > Arthropoda > Insecta > Orthoptera > Tettigoniidae > Meconema > Meconema thalassinum. Next base: position 100,902,022 of record OX336397.1, on the reverse strand, counting down.
TACATCAGCGTTAACATATTGGCGAACATAATTCATTTGATGGACTCAGACATCGTCGTCACTCAGCCCCGTCTATTTTGGTGTGCGAGTGTAAACTTTTCTCTGATAACCTGTGTTAATGTGATGGCTGTGTTGATGTGTGCATTTGTAATTAATGTGGGGAATGGGGAGTTAACGACCGAGGCTTTAAGTTAGGAACTATCCCGGTATTTGCCTGGAGTGGAAGTGGGAAACCACGGAAAACCAAATCCAAGATTGTTGAGATGGGAATCAAACTTTGCTCTTCTTAGTTTTGCCTCACGAGTGCGGCCCGTTCCAGTCCTCAGACCAGAATTAAATTTCTTGGCAGAGCGGGGATCGAACCTTTGACAAGCACTGAACATATAATTCTAAAACTCCCTGCATTACTGTGGCTGGCGAAGTGAGTCTATGCTCATTCCAGTAGTGGCGAAGTGATTCTATGCTCCCTTGCATAATTTACTGTCATGGAAATACAAAGTACCTTCAACAGGTGATGGAAATTCATTATTTACAGCAATTTCATTCTGTTTATTTCAAAATGAAAATCGTCATCCTGAGTTGCGTTTGCAAGCAAATTGCAAAAATTGCAAGGATTTTATTATTGGCGATCAATCTCATCGCATTCTCATCAGCAACCAACTTGAGAATGGAAGTATTCATTGTATATGTGAATATTATTGTTTATTGATTATTTGTTTAGAGTGCATAACAATGGGTCTAACCACGCAGTTGATTTTGGCAATGGAAGTAAGTTATTATTTGCCATTTAATATTTGGCGGCTACGTTGATGCAGGCCACTATAGTGTTATATAAAATGACGTTAATTTGGGCAGAAATGCTGCTATAAATAAACCCATTTGACGAAATAGAACATTAGCCGCAAAAAAGTGGGAAATCGGAGAAAAATACGAAGCCACTTTTAAAATCCAATATAAATATGGCATTTCAGAAACAATTCCAGATACTATGCCGTTACAGTTTAGGGTCCTTGACGAACAAATGTAAACATTGTTCTGCACTGTATTTCTCTTGCGAGAAATCTACACTTGGTTACTTTGACCTTTGCTGTTGTAATGGTAAAATTAATCTGAATAAATATAAAATATTTGACAGGCTTTAACAATTCATTTGATGGACTCAGACATCGTGGTCACTCAGCGCCGTCTACTTTGGTGTGTGAGTGTAAACCTTTCTCTGATAACCTGTGTTAATGTGATGGCTGTATTGATGTGTGCATTTGTAATTAGTATGGGGAATGGACAGTTGACGACTGAGGCTTTAAGTTAGGAACTATCCCGGTATTTGCCTGGAGTGGAAGTGGGAAACCACGGAAAACCACATCCAAGATTGTTGAGATGGGAATCAAATTTTGCTCTTCTTAGGTTTGCCTCAAGAGTGCGCCCCGTTCCAGCCCTCAGACCAGAATTAAATTTCTTGGCAGAGCAGGGATCGAACCTGGAATCTGGGGCGATAGCTCAGAATGTAGCCTTAAGACTGGGCTTCCCTGTGTTAATACGATCTTTGAAAAACACTGAACATATAATTCTAAAACTCCCTCCATTACGGTGGCTGGCGAAGTGAGTCCATGCTCATTCCAGTAGTGGCGAAGTGATTCTATGCTCCCTTGCATAATTTACTGTCATGGAAATGCAAAGTATTGTTCCTTCAACAGGTGATGGAAATTGATTATTTAGAGCAGTTTAATTCTGTTTATTTCAAAATAAAGTTCGTCATCCTGAGTTGCGTTTGCAAGCAAATTGCAAAAATTGCAAGGATTTTATTATTGGCGATCAGTCTCATCGCGTTCTCATCAGCAACCAACTTGAGAATGGAAGTCTCTGAACTTAGTTGTATAAGTGAATATTATTGTTTATTGATTATTTTTTTAGAGTACATAACAATGAGTCTAACCACGCAGTTGATTTTGGCAATGGAAGTAAGTTATTATTTGCTATTTAATATTTGGCTGCTGCGTTGATGCAGGCCACTATAGTATTATTTAATATGACGTTAATTTGGGGAGAAATGCTGCTATAAATAAACCCATTTTACGAAATAGAACATTAGCCGCAAACAAGTGGGAAATCGGAGAAAAATACGAAGCCATTTTTAAACTCCAATATGAATACGGCATTTCAGATACAATTCCAGATACTATACCGTTACAGTGTAGGGTCCTTGACGAACAAATGTAAACATTGTTCTGCACTGTATTTCTCTTGAGAGAAATCTACACTTGGTTACTTTGACCTTTGCTGTTGTAATGGTAAAATTAATCTGACTAAATATAAAATATTTAACATGCTGCAACAATTATTTTTCACTGGAGATGATATCTCAAGGAATTTCAGAGAGACTAATCGGCAGTACAATGCTATGTCCTTCGTTTCATTTGGTGCCAATGTTACTGTGCCACACCCATACGGTCCACATTGTTTTAAGATGTATGGAGGTGCACATCATCGCATTTCTTCGTTATATTCCAAAATTATATGTGACGGTTTGCGGCCAGTTTTATTAGACTCCTCAGAGTTCTTGAATTCCTTGGAACTAAATGACTTGCCTCCACATATTCCAAACGCTTGAACCGTTATGCTGCTTAGAAATCTGAACGTTTCCCAAGGGCTCCTAAATGCAACTATATTGCTTGGATTTGGAAATAATAAGTGCAGTTAAAATTAGGCAGAGAGGTCTAATCCTTCTACTTGATTTAACAGCATCCGATAAAACACTATCATTTTGTTTTAAGAGGCAATATTTTCCAATTTATTTGGCATACTCTGTCACAATCAATGAAGCACAAGGGAAAACTCTGGAACGTATAGGTCTCAATTTGCCTCATCAATTTTTCAGTCATGGCCAGCAGTATTTTGCAATGTTGAGAGTGCAATCTTTTGACGACCTTATAGTTTCAATAGAGCCAAAAAATAATCGTACAAAGAATACACAGTAGGCCTACATAAGAAAATTCTTCAGTAAATATTTTTCTATTGACCGTCATTTTTGACGGGTTTCAACTAGTTAAATTTAATTTAACAAACTAATGAAGGAATGCAAATCGGTAACCATGACAACATTATCTCAAGGGGTGGCATCCAACTTTCCATCTATTTCAGTAAGAAGCAATTTATTACATTTATTACATTTCTGTGAAAGTTTGCAAATATAAGGTTATCACGGAACCAACGTAGACTGTATAATTCATCAATGCAATGAAGGGGGTCAAGGGGTAACCTAGGATTTTTTCATGCAATTTTTACGTGCGACATATAGTGCAGAAGGTCTATTATATCTCCAAACAACAACATTATTTTCAAAAATTCCTGAATTGAATCAGCATTTTTGCGGCTTTTAGGAATTTGGGCCATTTGAGACTAAAGAACCTGAATTTTCATGCACCACAAGCTTTTATAATTTATGAAAGAGGTCTTCCTGTGTATGGGGACCCAACACAACGTAGAGGGTCAGTTTTTATGTGACGTGTATGGCGTTTCATCTACAAGGCTTTCAATTCTATTTCATGTCAGGAAGTACACGTCAGGTGAATTTAGTTTGAGAGCACATTTCAACTAATCTTTTTTTTTTTTTTTGTCGACATACGGGTTCATCGTAAGGATGATTTTCTTTGATACTGTGTGGTAGATATACCCATATTTGGATTTCTGGGTGATATGTTGTAGACAATAGTATTGTCTGTCTGTCTGTCTGTCTTTCTGTGTATCCTTATGTACGCCTATAACTCATGTTCGGATGCTTGGTGCATCGTAAAATTAGGTATGGTAAACATGAGTCAATACACCAATCATTTATAAAACTCTTCACCGTTCATTTCATACAGTAGAAGGGTGGATATAGGGAAAAACTTCTCAAAATACATGCTAAAATAGGCGAAATATAAAAATTATCCTAGAAGGACGACCAAAGCATATGTTGCACTTCTCAATGTGAGACACAAAATTCGCGAGTCTATAAAGGGTCTCCGAAAACCACATTATAAGGCCCTTAAATTAACAGTGTGTGTGATATTCCCAGAAAACTAACTTCGTTTTGATAAACTTATGAAGGAATTACAAGCCGCTAACCATTGCAACAGTAGCTCAATTGATAATGTCTGGTGCGTCTCTAAAAGCAACAGTACTTAAAAGGGACGTAACACCAATAACATTATTATTATTATTATTATTATTATTATTATTATTATTATTATTATTATTATTATTATTATTATAATGTCTGGTGTTAACACCAAACACCGCTCGAAGAACGGGTACTTCTGCTAGTACAACTAAAATATAACATTCGTAATGCCAAGCTTGCTGTGCCCAAGGTTGCAGGATCTAATCCTGGCACAGTCGGCTGCCGTTTGAGGATGTGCAAATGCGAGGGAGGCCGTTTCAGCAGATTTACTGGCATGTTAAAAATCCTCTTTAGGGCAAAATACCGTCACCCCGGCGTCTCTAAATCCGCAGTAGTTAATAAGTACCTAAAACCAATAATATTATTATTTCATTCTATATGGTTATACTAGCAGAAGTACCCATTCTTCGAACGGTCGTCGGTATTAATAACCAGACGTAATCAATTGAGCTACTGTTGCAATGGTTAGGGGCTTGGAACCTGTTTGTCGACAAAGATAAATGATTAGTTGAAATATGCTCTGAAACTAATTTACCTAACGTGTACTTCCTGACGTGAAAATAAAATTGAAAACCTCGTAGACGAAATGCAATTCACGTCACATAAAAACTGACGCACACTGTTGTGTCAAGTGCGTATCCAGAGGAAGACCCCTTTAATAAATTATAAAGGCTTGTGGTGCATGAAAATTCAGGTTTTTTAGCCTCCAATGGCCCAAATTCCTAAAAGCAAAAAAATAAAATAAAAAATAAACTATTTCAATTCAGGAATTTTTGAAAATAATATTGCTGTTTGAAGATATAATAGACCTTCTGTACGACACATCGCACGTTTAAGTCTTGTGAAAAAATCCAGGGTACCTCTTGACCCCCTTAAACGCATTGATGAATTTTACAGTTTTTGTTGGTTCCGTGATAACCTTATAGCCATTTGCAAACTTTCACAGAAATTTAATAAATGGAGTGGCATTACTTCTTGCAGAAATAGATGGAAAGTTGGATGTACCTTTTTGAGACACTGTTGTCATGGTTACTGGCTTGCATTCCTACATTAGTTTATTAAATGAAATTAGTTTTCTGGGAATATCTCAGAAACTCTTGGTTTTAGAGCATTAAAATGTAGTTTCCGGGGACCCTTTACGACTGTTTAGGGGTCCCGAGGTTTTTTCTGACACCAGGGGGCTGAAAATGAGCTTTGTCTCGCCGTTGTAGGCCGTAGTATCATCATCATCATCCTCTTGCACAGTTTCCAGCCGTTGGCCGGGTCTGTTTGGAACACAGGCCACTCCAAAGTCTTCTGTATTCCCACCATCTCTCAGCTTCCACCCCTGTCCAGTCTTCTCCTCTCTTCTTCACGCTTTCTTCCATCCCTTTCAGCCACCTGTCTCTCGGTCTTCCTCTCGGTCTTCCTCTCGGTTTCTTTCCTTCCCACTTCGTCTCGTGAATCCTCCTGGGTATCCTCTTATCCTCCATTCGTTTTACATGCCCATGCCATCTAAGTCTAGATTTCTCTATACCATCCCGTAATGGTCCCTCCTTTATTAATTCTCTGGTCCTCTCATTTCTTATTCTGTCCATCTTTGTAGCTCCAATACTGCTTCTCAAGAACCTCATCTCACTGGCCTGTATTTTGCTCTTCTCCCTTCCTTTCATAGCCCAGGTCTCCGAGGCATACGTCAGGATAGGGGCATAGAACGTCCGATATATGATCTTTTTCTGTTCTGAGGGACATCCTTGCTCCATAACATGCTTCTCACATTCCTCCGGAATGCTTCTGCCTGTCTCCCCCGCTCATTTTTTCTCTATAGTTTCTTCCATTATCTTGTATCAGGCTTCCCAGATACTTGAAACTCTCCACTTTCTTCAGCTGTTCCCCACCAATTGTTATTCCCGTTGTGGTTCTTTCCTTCTTCTTTGTTGTGATCACTATCTCAATCTTATTTATGCTAAATTTCATCCCATATCCTTGTATTATTCCTTCCCACACGTCTAACTGTTCCTGTACCTCCTCCTCCTTGTTTCCCCAAATCATCAAATCATCCGCTAACACCATTGCTTTCATCTTTCCTTCCCCAATTACTTGTGCCACTCGGGTCATTATGTCATCCATCACCACAATGAAAAGTAACGGTGCCAGTGCACTTCCTTGTTTCAGGCCGTTTCTCTGTTCCACCCAGTCCGATCTCTCTCCTCCCACTTTCACACAGCTCACGCTTCCCTTGTACATCTCCATTATCCTCCTTATAGTCCATGTTTCTACTCCTCTATCCTACAGGGACTTCCATACTTTGTTTCTGCATACACTGTCATATGCTTTCTCAATGTCCAGGAAGGCCATCAGTAGATCTGTTCCATACTCACAGTGCTGTTCTTGTAACTGCCTTACGGCAAAAATCAAATCCACTGTGGACCTTCCTGCTCTGAAGCCATGTTGTTCTTCCCTCATCCCTCCTTCTATCCTTGTCCTAATTCTCCTTTCCAAAACTTTCTCAAACATCTTTGCACAATGACTCGTCAGTTTTATTCCCCGATAGTTTCTGCATTCTGTTCTACTACTGTACCTTTCTTGAAGATCGGGACAATTATTCCCTTTTTCCAGTCCTCTGGGGTCTTCCTTTCCGTAGTGTAATAATAATATTAATTATAATAATAATATAACAATATAGGGATAGGGATATAATAGACCTTCCGTAGCACACCAGCACGTGTAAATCGCGTGAAAAAATTCTAGAGTACCCCTTGACCCCCTTAAGCGCATTATATGTATTGATGAATTTTACAGCTTAGTTTGGTTCCGTTATAACCTTCTAGCCGTTTGCAAACTAGGGGCCCCCGAGTTTCGTTTCTCACATTGAGGGGCTGAAAATGAGCTTTGTCTCGCCCTTCTACGCCTATTTCAGCATGTATTTTAAGGGGGTAGGCCCCCTTTTAAAAAAGGTACAGAGAAGGGTTTCATCAATGATTGGTGTCTTGCCTCTGAAAGATATCTGTACCAAATTTTACGTTGATCCACTCAGCCGTTCTCGAGTTATAAGGACACAAAAAATTGTCCACAGACAAACAAACAAACAAACAAACAGACAGACAGACAAAAATTTCATTTTCGCGCGCATCCGTCATAAAACAGTCTAAAACGCGTAAATAACGCAAATTTCCGTAGAAATTCAGAAAAAACAGACAAACTTTCATTCTTATATATATAGAGATAACTTCAGACGTCACTTGCGTACGGTATCTTAAGGAGTACACGTCTGCTGTTCTCTTAAAACACATTCCATTTCCTCTCGTGGTAAAATATTTTTTAAATTGTTTTAAATCGTTTCGGTCTTCTATGGACCACGTTATTTCAACTGCCTTTCCCCTCGTTTTTTCACATTGGCCCAGTGTTCACGCTTCTTTTCATTCTTCGGTCCATTTCTTGCTGGTTTTCAATATGGGTTTTGGCTGGAAACTCTGAATTTCTCGACGTTTCTTCTACAAGTATCACGTTCCAAGATGTCCTCATGTGATATCCCAAGTCCATGTAGGTATTTTTCCACCTCTGTAAACCAGATCACATTGGGTTTCTTTCCCACAAAGTAGGCACAGATTGGATTGGACAATCTTCCGGAGCTCTTTCGTGTTAAATTATTATTATTATTATCATTATGATTATTATTATTATTATTATTATTATTATTATTATTATTATTATTATTATCGTTTAATCACGGCCTAGCCTGGTTTGGTCCTTGCAAATAACAATCCGTACACTGCACGGAACTTACTACACAATACTTAGTGCACCTCACACAACATAGCCTACATTTCATGGGTCTCGTTTAGTTTGTTGAATGTGCTAAACAGGCACCAGAATCAACGTTACTTGTTATTATTATCACAAATTGTTCCTTAAACACTGTTTTTCTGGTCTTGGCGAAACTTTGGTGTGCTTTCACGAGAGGTTTTGTCCGTATTCAATCACCATTCAAGAATTTCCTGACTTTATGACAGCAGTCCAATATCACTGTCTTCTATATTTTCTGGCAGATGTTGAATGGTAGATTCATTGGTTATGATTGCTGTAACTGAGATTACGATTGGGATGGCAGTGACAGTTTGTTTTATCCAAAGGCGTTCGATTTGTGTTGCCAAGTACATACTGAACCCTTGCAATGAAGCATATGAGACTCAGTTTCGGGGGGCGTAACAGTCCATTTCGTTAAGTTGTTGTTAAGCGCTTCTTATAACATGCAGGGTAATATATAACAAAATAACATGCAGGAAAAAGTGAATACCAGGGTTAAAACAAATGAATTTAATAACAGATCAACTATTTACAATATTTACAATAAAACAAAACAAACAAGGGTCTCCCCAAATGCCTCCCACTTGAATTAATAAACTGCTAAACTTAGGCCTAATCTCAGGAGAGATTGTAAAATATCTGGACCAAGTGTCGCAAATTAGTACAATGACCATGTGCGTGTGCGGCTGTTCTACATGCGTTACGATGTGTACAAATTAATGCGAGATCCATTACCATCCAGTACACCTTCAGGGGACGAATCTGCATTGTCTAGAGCTAGACAGACGCGGGGAACCAACTAAACACTACTTAAACTAATCCGACACTTCCTACACTAAATAAAACAACAATAATTTCCGCATGAAATTGGAATCAAAGAACTGCCGAAGCAAACAACATTAATGCCTAAAACTAGGACTTTTCAAATCAACACAAGTATATTAACACGTGACCAAACAAGAGAGATACACATTTGGCCACTTGCCATTTTTACAAGAAAATACAATAGTACACCCAATGGTGTCACAACAGACAAAACTAACAATGAAATGAGTCATAGAAATAACTAGGCTCAAACCCAACATTTACATCATAAAAACAATATTTCATTCATACGATATGCGATAATTCGTAACGGACATGGCGAACTCCCAATTAATTATGGTCCAATGACCATCAAAAGAACAGGTTTGCTACAGATAGCTTACAAGGGTCAGTCGGTCAGCTGGACTGCCTAAAAGATGAATCACCAGACATAGACCGGCGCTAAGTGGAATCCGCACATCTGTCAACCCACGTGTCAATAACCTCGACCTGCCATGGCACGGGTTAGAGTCTCGAAGAAGTGTGCTCCCAAAAGCACATAATATACGCGTGTGTGTGTCAAAATAAAATCTCAGCATTTCCCAAGGAAATCCAAGAATCAGCACTGGACAAGGTACAGTAGCCTCTGAGAGTGCTCTGCCTTTCCATAAAAATACAACCACAAAATTTGAGGGCGGTAGCACATTCTACCCCTCATCACGAAGAACCAATACAGTACACAACTGACACTAAAACACACACCAGAATCACACGTATGGGTTTGGCAGAAACCTGAAATAAATGACATAAAATATTTTCCACCAACTTGCGCTCCCAATCTAGTCCATGACTAAAGAACCTGAAAAGGACTCAAAAAAAACTCAAAAAAATAGAACTAAGGTGTTCTACAGTGACATCTTAATTTGTTGCGCTCGGCAACCCTAGTATGAATAAAAACCTGTTCGTACAACAACATCTTACAACATTTACCCCCTTTTCCTACAAAAAAAAATGAACTTGAATAAAGCACCACTTATCGACCGTGACGAGTTTCGCATTCGCATGGATAAAATCAAATACACACGCCGTGTATACTAAATATGACTCATAAGAAAAATACACAATCAACAAACACTTTGGCCACGTGCCAACGTACATTTAAATCTAACAGTGTCGGCACACAAAATCTAAATACAAGAAAAGCAATGAATAAAATATTTACAACGTTCCCACGTCTAATCTAACTACATATTAAGTAAATCAATGGTTTGTACATCACCGTTGCAGCTAGTAGAGCTTAACCTCCATCGCACAGCATTTCCCTACGGGATATCTACTCGTCCATCGTCGACGTATTGGTAGAGGCGATGCACTTCATTCCATCACACGACCTTTCAGCAGTCATCTTGGCGTTGCTTCTTGGAAAGAAATGTTCGAAGTTATTAGTTTGCCTAGCTAGAATCGCTATGAGCTACTGCCTTTCACTCACAATAATGTCCTAGGCGATTACTTAACGTAGAACTGGTCCAATCTCAGCATTTGCTTAACACACGCACAATATATCACTCAAAATAATACAAAAATTTACATAAATTACACTCTTCAATCACCACGCAACTGGCTTCTAACAAGTCTCAAATATGTCTATCACGTAGCGCTTATCTCGACTAGAGATCTCCACAAGGCTAAGCGTGAACTCTGCTCCCTTGAGCACAAGATAAAATGTTTGTCAAACAGACGTGAAGTACGCTCACTAGAGCTTGATAAATCGTGACGCAAGCTGGCGTGAACGTTGCTCACCAGAGCTCAATAAAGTTGTGTCTCAAACTGCTCATCACCGATCAATTTATTTGAAACTGACAGAATGGGGTAGGGTGGGGGAAATTTGTGAAAATAATCTGTAGTTTTCACCTCACAGACTTGGGACTAGTATCAATCTTCTTCATTTCATCCAAACGTCTCACTGGACTTCTGCGGAATTATATCGTATCGGCGGTTCTTCAGATACGCGTTTTCGCGCCTTTTCCTAGGGTACGCAATCCACCGCGTGGCTTTGGCTTCCTATCTCCTGATTTGCTGATTCAATCGTGGGTCGGTTGGAACTTCACTTCTGGCACACCCATAATGATGCCGATTGAGGTGCGCGTTCGTACAGAATTTGTCCTTGAACTCGGCTTAACCGGTCAACTTCAGGAATAACTACCAAGCTGCTTCTGTTGTAATCGTTGCGACACACTACCTGACTCCCCTTTGTCAATTTCAACATGTACTGCCTGGGCATCAGTAATAATAATAATAAAAATCATGAAGACTTATTGATCGGCAAATCAATATGGGTTCAATACATTTGTTGCGCTTTCCGTGGGTCTGCTCTGATGTTGTGGGAGTTTGGGTACTACAATGTCTATGACCCATGTGTTCTTGTGCACTTTGTCTGTGAAAATGAGGCAGCTATTTGGTGATGACAGAGTAATTCCAATGTAATTTAAATGTGTCATTTTCTACTGCTTGCATAGTTTTTGTTAGATGGCACTGTCTTTTCGGCGTACGCAGTCTCATTGCGCAAGTACTGGGCACGCTGTTAGTTTGTGATGGATGGTTTGAGTTTAATTTCGGAGCTTTCAGCATGAATCTGTTGATGTTTTGTGTTTTCAGTTTTTCAGAGCAGATTAGTGTTTTATATTCGGATCTGATGCTGGCTTGACGTGCGAGACATGTCAGCCTAACCGTTCTGTAGTCCATCACAAATATGCACTCATGTAAATCAGTTTTATCACAAGTAATTTTGTTCACGTTGATTTTCCACATTTCCCATTAACGTAATACCGACAATAGTGGCTATGCTCGCTAAAGCGTAGCGTTAGTTCATGGGGCCAAGCTCGCTGCTGACTCGGTAGACGCGTGGGTTCGAGCCCCACCGTTGGCCGTCCTTGAAATGGTTTTCCCTGGCTTTTCATTTTCAACACCAGGCAAATGCTGGGACGGTACCTTGTGGTAGCCCACAGCCGCTTCCTTCCACATCCTTGACCAGTTTCATTCGTCTCAATCCATTCCATCTCACAGTTCGACGCGCAAGTCGCCCACGGGTTTTGACTAAAAAGACCAGCACTCGGCCTCTCCGGAGGCCACACGACAAAAAAGTTACTTAATAGGGAATATATTGTGTTTACCGACTGAAGGTCAATGAGGCAACACTGGAAAATGGCTACAAAGCTCTCTATAGAACACAATGCTACCATCTGATGAATTACACTTGATATGAGCAGTGACACACTGTGTGTTAATTATAAAACGTCTGTAAATGCTACACATATAACAAGAATCTGCAAAATACTACAATTCATATTGAATAATCCCAATGACGGGTACGTACAGGAAGTACTCAATATTTTGATTCAACGTTGCAGTGGTTTCATTGAAAGGGCGCGATAAACCAGACCACTCCAGTCACGGTCAACTGGGTGGAGTTCAAAGTCACTTCCCGTAGTTGTGAGCTGTATATAAACACAAGCGAGTATCAGTCACTACAAACAGACAATCACCAACATCCAACATGTACAAGCTGGTAAGAGTTGTCAATTTCTCGTATATTCTTGTGGAGAATGAATTAAACCAAGATTTTTGAGCCCTCACTGTTTTCGCTATCACTCAGGAGTATCTCACCAAATAGCTTATCATCGCACATTGGCATGTACATATTTGTGAAGTAAATACAACTTATGCAAAGTAAAGATGTCAGCTATTCTGTTTATACTTAGGCTTACGTAATACTAATTTAATTGTCACAAAGAAATGTGTTATTTTGAATGTTTTAACCAAATAAGAAATATACCAATAATTTATAACAGAACTACTTTCAATTTTTTCCCTTTGAGAATTGTGTACAGTCATCCATTTGCCGTACATGACTTGAGATGATTTTTGTGAATTTTATTTTTTCCCCAACCACTATCAGCTTATTTATTTACAAGTTAACCTCTGTAGTCGGTTTCATTGCAAGTTATCTAATTGACTTTTGTCTGTTGACAGGTGCTGGTTCTTCTCGCCGCTGTTCTCGCCATGGCCTCAGCTCAGTACCTCGCGGTAGCCCCCGGTGTGGTGTCCCAAGGAGCTTATGGGGCCCATCCATTCGGCGTCAGTTCCTCCGCCAGGGCGCAGATCTCTAGAGATGCCGTCCTTATTGGTTGACACATTGTATAGCCCTATTTTGTAAATAAACGTGTATATAAACCACACATCCTCTTGTCATGAATTTAGGTAAGACCTGTCTCAAATTCCACCCGTGCCTTCTCCTTAATTCTTTGTTAGTTGATGATGTGTAGCAGGGATCTGCACGAAAACTTAAGATTCCTCTATTATGAAGTTATTCAGACGATTCAGACACAAAATATTACAATATATCTACAATAGGTTGGGAGAAGGGGATTGAAAAAGCTGATCAACTTGCCAAAATTTTAGTGCGCTTAAAAGAAAATCAAGATTTTATTGGCAAAACACCTCATAGTCAAGTACTTGGCCGTCAACCCTGAAGGGAGGGTTCAATAAACCCGGGATTAGCGCAGACCACTTAGTGGTCTAGTGGCTAGCATTATTGGCTGTCGCCCCGGAAGTCCGGGTTTGATTTCTGGATCTGACAAGAAAGTTATTTCTGGTCTGAGGGCTGGAACGGGGTACACTCAGCTTCAAGAGGTAAGACTGAGAGGAGAGGGTTCGATTCCCATTTAATCCCTCCTGGAAGTGAACTTCCGTAATTCCCCAATTTGTATCGAGATAAATGCTGGGATGGCTTCTAACTTAAGTCCACGGCCGCCTTCATCCGATTCCTCGCCTCAATTACTAATGCAGACACACAATAACACGGATTATTACAAAACTTCTGTACACCCACACTCAGACCTTATAAACTTGATTGGAAACATGGAGATCGTTATTTTTTGTTTGGGCACAAAGCGGCAGCCAATAGTCATCAGCAAAACCATTGAAAGAAGCCTAGTAAGCACGTGGAGGCTCTTGATTGCCAACCTTATCAAGTGACTTTAGTGTTGGTCCCATACAGAAACAAATGACTAGCGGCTTATTCGACAATATAATAGTTAGAGAAGCATCTTGTAACGTTGTGAAAGTTCTGTTACCAATAACATTATTATTATTATTATTCATTCATTCATTTCGTATAGGCCATCTATGGACCGCGTCATTCCAACTGTCTGCTACAGGCTTTAATGTTTGCCAGTACGCCCGCATTCGTTCTCGGTGGACTTCCTTCCGTGCCAGGGTCCAAATACTTCCCGTTTTCAGCATCGGTTTTTCTTTGAAACCTTTGCAAGCTTGAAGTTTTCTTTTGAGTGGGGCGCGCTCCTGAATGTCTGTTGGTGTATCCCCACTTCTTTCAGACCTTTATCCAGTTCAATGAACTTTGCCCATTTTGTTTTCCTCTCCTGAAAGTAAGTTATGTTACGGTTGGTCAGTCTCGCTGGGCTCATTCATTTCACATGTCCAAAAAATGTTATCTTTCTCTTCCGGATGACGTCACTTATCTTCTCCACATGAGTATATAGTTCATGGTTATGCCGTCCTCTGTATTCCCCATTGTCTTTGATGGGACCCAATATCTTTCTCAAAATTTTCCTTTCTTTGGCCTCCAGTTTTTTGACCAAACCTTTTTTGTTCATCGAGAGGCATTCAGAAGCACATAAGACCTCCGGAGGGATGACACTGCAGTAATGTTTTAGTTTTGCGTTAAAGGATATTGACCTTTTCTTATAGATGCTCTTAGTTAAATGGTAGCCCATTTCCATTTTGCTTACGCGCGATGTGAATACTTCTCTCTATGATACATTAGGTGTTATAATTTTTCCCAGGTACTTTAAACTTGGCAACTCGCTTAATTTGTCCTTGGTCCACAGCAAGGTGTTTGGGCGGCGGTTCGATATTACTTATGAACACTGTATTCTCAAAGGAGAACTGGAGTCCTGCTTTCGCTACTACTGTATTTGCATTTGTGTGTGTAGCTGGTCGGGGGATTATGGTTTATCTAATTTTGTTGTTCATATTAAATCAGAATGTGACTGATGAATGCTATCTCCATCCCATATTTCCATGCTATGGATGAAATTGATGCTCTGGTGATCCTTTCACGGTTCAATGAACCTCAGAAAGCAACTTCACTGCCTTGTAATATGATATTTTCACCAAATATTCAGGGTCGTAGAGAAAAAAATCAGGGACTATTTGAGATATTAAATCAAGTAAGTTTAGTTAAATTCACAATCTCAAAAGGCTTCTTCATTCTGTATAATGTTTCTATGTGTGATCGACTGTTTCGTCACTCGTTATATGGCATCCAGGGGACTACTTCACGTCAAAGGTGCCAGTTTCCTGAAACTGTTCGTACCACCATCTAATGCTATTAGCATGAGAGGGATTCCTACCATAAACACGTAGGAAAGTGAGCTGTACAGTTATAACAGATTTAAACTCCGCTAACAACAACACACACAGTGTGTTTCTGCTGAACTGTCGCCATTGCAATCACACTCTCTACTGAAACAGTGGCATGGCAGCTTCTTGTCGCACACTCATTCTGCGCATCGGCTGAAGGTCACGGGCGGAGTACAGTCACATCTAAAACAAAACTCGATGAGTTCCTGATTAGTTTTCAGGTTGAATTATTGATTTATCTCACTTACAACGAGAGATATGAATTTTTGAAATTGCTGCAAGTTTTTTCGATGAACCTGTACTTATAAGCAAGTCAAAACAAGAAACAAGCCCTTGGCGAGAAGGTTGGAGGGAGAGGGGTATGAAATTTGGAGGTTATGGTGCCACAATGTTACGAACAGCAGCAATACTTCACATTTTATTTTAAATTTTAGTTGGGACAATACAAAGAACAATATCTCATGTACTCCCACACTCTCTATAACTGAAAAATGGTCAAATAAAACCGTGACTGATCCATCTAAATTAGCAATGTTACCAACATCGTGGAACAAAACAATGAACTGATCTTAATTTCCGCGGGCACACTGCCTTTTAACATTACAGATTCTGTAAATTTTCATTGTTATATACCCAAATCCGTTGTTAAATACAATCAATAATGATATAAGTTCGTGATAACTCACGTCTATGTAGGCACATGTAGTTGGCAAAACTCTTCTAGATCCTTCGGTCACATATAATATTATTTGCTTCCATGTATGGTCAGGCTTGTTTTCCATCTCTTGATGAATGCAGTACATTTGCATTTGTCTGTTGGCACAGGATAGAGTAAAATGTGACTTTTCACCGATGTCTCAGTCTCACTCATAGCTGTGATTATATGGAAGCTACTGAGGTATGGGTGGTGCTTAGTAATGACATTCAGGGCACAGTCAGTGCCTGTGGATGCTGTGAAAGGTTCTACTCATAGGGTTAGTACTGCTGTTCTGAGTCAGTGAGGAAAGCAATGACAAACTACTTCACTCCTCATCTGGCCTAGTACGCCTCAATACAGCGCTGCCTTGGTTTTTGTGGGTATCTACCCACATAACCTAACGGTGATACTATTTGAGGATCCAACCAGCCTTCGGGCTGACTACCTGACACTCAAGGCCACCACACACAGAAAGCTAGGCTAAGCTAAGCTAAGCTACGCGGTGTTATGAAAAATATCGCTCTCAATGCATTTAAGTAGAGTGACACACACAGGCCGCTATGCTAAGCTATACTACGCGAAGCGATGCTAAACTAAGCTAGACAGATCGCTAGGCAGGCGATTTTCTTGGCTGTAGCTGGCCTGGCGCATGCGCCTTTCATTCCGGAACAGTTGATCTGGCGGGCTGTCGCAGACCTTTGAGTTGTGTGCGTAGCCGTGTCGTGTGAGTGTAGTGTAGTGATTCAGGTAGTACCGTACTTCGTTTTATTTATACAATGGGTGACAGGCCAAAAGAACAACTTTGTTCATTTCCCAGCCCTCAAAACTGTGATAATCAAAATTCTCAAAAGTACGCAGAAATTATATCAGAATTAAGAACCAAATTCCGCGTTAGATTTCAAGACTTCATGGAGAATGTTATAAGTTTCAATATGTTTTCTTCCCCTTTCTCCATTAAAGTATTTAATAGTGTATCCACAGCAGAAGAGGAATATTTAGCTTTAAGAAATAATAATCTTCTTGTATTATCTTCACATAATACCCATACTGGTCCCTCCAGCCTCCAACTACAAAATGTAATTATAATTAACGAAGAAGACGGAGGCAATTAATTAATTAATTAATTAAATGTTTAGTTTTAATTTGTAGTAGAGACGTAGTCAGAGGAGGGGGGCAGGTCCGCATTCTCTCCGAAATTAAACCAAGAGGCAAACTTATCGTTTTACAATTGTGATATTATCGTATTATTCTTATTTTCTTGTTAGTAGTACCGGTATTATTGAAAAAAAACACTGCCTGCTTCCAGTCTCCGACCGGGTCAGGAATGGAATGAATGAAGCCCCTATCTAGCGGCGAGGATATGAACTGTGCCGGCTGCCGAGGCCTGACGCACTCCTTTTGGGCAATGATTAAATGAATGACAGATGAAATGAAATGATAGTGGAGAGTGTTGCTGGAATGAAATTTTGACAGGGAAAACCGGAGTACCCGGAGAAAAACCTGTCTGCCTCCGTTTTGTCCAGCACAGATCTCACATGGAGTGACCGGGATTTGAACCACGGACCCAGCGGTGAGAGGCCGGCGTGCTGCCGCCTAAGCCATGGAGGCTCAGTACCGGTATTATTACCGTTTTAAATTCATTTTGTCAAATAGGCTAACCCTTATAGTATTGAATCTAGTTGATAACGCAAAGAATCTAATAATATCATTTTTAAATGAAGACATAGGCTATTCAAATACGGTAATATAGAAATATCTCCTCTGTTGCTATTTTATATACGTATAGGCAAATTTGAATAGTTTTAGAAAAAAACACGTATCTACATAGCTATAGTGGGCCACAATTTTAATTAATAAAATAGCAACACCTGGACCCCCACATAAACAGAATCCTGGCTACGTTCCTATTTTTTATTTAAGTTACATATAGGTCTACAGTATTAGACGAAAATTAATTTAGAAAGCAGTATTAAAATCATATTATTAATCTAATTTAATCATGTAGGATATCTTCCTATAAAGATACATTTTCATTAGTAGGAAAGCATGTAATAAGAAATATGCCGCCTAGCTTAGTTTAGCTTAGCTTTTTGTTCGTGTCATAGCACACCATAGCTTGGCATTGCTTTGCATAGCATAGCGTAGCGTAACTTAGCTTAGCTTTCTGTGTGTGGTGACCTTTATGCATGGTCAGTTATTGCATCCATAGGAGGCGTTGTAATACTCCATGTGCGTGGAGTTCGTACTCAAACACTACGTCATCACGGCCTCATCTAAGAAAATAATAACTACGTAGAGTCTCTCTCCTCTGTGATTATATGCTCCTTGCACACACCCATGTACATGGGACTCTTCGATCATAAATCCAATAGATGGCTGATGACGTCACATTGTTGAGACCACGGCCTACAGCTCGATCAGCTGACTGAAGGGAACTGCGGATAGTGATGATAGAATTATCCAATATGAAGCTCCTTTTGTATTCCTTGACGTTGCTTAGCATTCGCCATTAGCCATTGGCCATTATGAGTTAATCTGTTTACCCTCCAGTCAGCTGATCGAGATGTTGGTTTCACGTCACAGTACAGGCGCAGTGTGGCAATGCGTCCTCTATTGTATTTATGCTCGAAGATGAGACTAGACTTTTATAACCGCGATGTCCAGGGAACTCAGTTTATCAGGGGGTTATGACTTGTGAGTTAAGGCCTACCCACAATGAGCAGCCGGCAGTCGGTAGTTGGTAGTTGACAGTCAGCAGTCACGGCCGTCCCCGTGTATACTACAGTATAGGCACCATTCACAACATGCAGTTGCAGTCGCCAGCTGCCAGTTGGCAGTTGGCAGCCTGTAGTCGGCAGTCGAGAATTTCATCTTTGACTGCCAACTACCCGACTGCAGCAATGTAATAGCCAATCAGAGCAGATCAGAAACTGACGTCACGTTGTTGTTCTGTGTCGTGTACAAAGAGGATATAAGTGAAGGACCTTCGCAACCCGTACCTTTTTAATGTTAAATACACGGTATAAAAATAATTCGTACATCTCCAAATCATCCATATTACAAGTTTTGAGGTTATCAACAACGCCTCTGTGTACAAGGAATAAAAGAATGTCACTGTATTATTTATTCCTAGCAGTCGTGAAGACTGCGCATTGTGAATGACTAGGTTGTCAACTACCAATTTCTGACTGCAGCTGCCGACTGCCAACTACAAGCTACCGACTACCGACTGCGCATTGTGGATCGACCTTTATTCACCACCGTCGCGACCCTTTTATAAGATAATCGAGACGGTGGTGGAGTTCAGATTACACAAACCGTCACCAGATGGCTCATGTGTCAATGTGAAGAATCTGACTACAATTCTGCACATCTGTTAGATGTTTGATCTTTGCACGATAACGAAAGACGTATTTAACAATTCATTTAAATTAGTGTGGGACTAATTTCTCTCCTTTACTTACACACACGCAGTATTCTCATAGTTTCTGCTTTCATTAATAATTGAGGTCACATTATTCAAAACCTTCTAATTGTTTAAATTAGTAGTCAGGTAATTCCTTCTTAATTCTGTCGCTTAATTTTGTTCCCCTCAAATCCTTGGCTTAATCCTTGGAGAATCGTCGCCATTGTGGGTGGTTGTTGCTGTTGGTACATATAAGTCAGTGCGGGTCAGTGTGTTATCTCTCTGATAACCTGTACCATTGAAAAGAATGATTATTTGTGTTTGAGATTAGGATTCAGGTAGGCAGCGTAACCTTAGGCTAATTTAGGTGTACTATTCCGACATTCACATGGTGTACGTGGTAAACTACAGAATGACTGAGGTAGGAATCGAAACCACACTTTGGAGATTCTATAATAAGATAATATGCCTAATGTAGGGCGTGAAAGCATCAATCCAACACATGATGCCATTTTTCCCCCCGAAGAATTCGATTTTCTCAACTACACTGATGATCAGGGAGACCTTCTGACGTTAGATCGTATGTTGTACAAAAGAGGGCAAGCCAGGTGCGTTCAAAAAGTAACGAGTCGGAGGCTGGAATGCGCAAACCGTTGACTACATCGGCTAATCGTGGCGTGTGTAACGAGGTGTGGTTGCGACCAGAGTGTGGGAGGTCACAGCCCGTCGCTAGAGAGCACGCGTGCACGTCACGTGACGATACAAAGCGAGCAGCAGCATGCATCAATCGTCCAACGCTGCCAGTAGCATTGCAAACAGTGACATGGAGGCGTCAACCGAAGAGCAAAGAGGTGTTGTTCGGTTTATGACAGCGGAAGGAGTAGGGGGACCGGACATTCATCGCCGAATGTCACAAGTGTACGGCGAACACTGCATGTACCTTGCAAGGGTCAACGCGTGGCACAAGCGCTTCAGAGAAGGACGGGTGTCGTTAGCTGATGATGCCCGGTCTGGGGCACCCCCTTGCATTACCGATGACAACGTCCAGCTGGTTGATGCACTCATTACCCAGGACCGCCGAGTGACAGTGAAAGCCATAGCCGCCGTGGTCGCTCCACGACAATGCACGACCTCATACGGCCAACACAGTCGCGGCACTCCTGCAGAAATTCAAATGGGAGGTTCTCGGCCACCCTCCATACAGTCCAGACCTCTTTCCCTATAATTACGCCATGATTGGTCCCATGAAAAAGCTCTGCGGGGCCAACGATTCACCTCGGACGCCGACGTCCAGCTGTACGTGCGGAACTGGTTCACATCGCTGCCCATGGAATTTTATGAGACAGCCATTCACCGTCTCGTGTCACAGTGGGACAAGTGCCTCAACAGCCAGGGCCAATACTTCTAACACACAGGTACTGGTTTCTGTAATTATGCCTCTGGCTCGTTACTTTTTGAACGCACCTTATATATATACGTTTGGTAGTGAATGGAAAGTCCAAATGTTTATATATTTATTTATTTATTTATTTATTTATTTATCCCTAGACCTTTTTAGGGGTCTGATGGTTTTTAAGTAAGTTTAAAAACGGCATTTGATCTGGTAATGTTGCCCCTTAAGTCACACATCCGAACTAGTAAAAACTACGCTTTTTTGTCGAAAGATTTATCGGCAATTGATTATTATTATTATTATTATTATTATTATTATTATTATTATTATTATTATTTGTACTCTTGCCGATCGTCTTACATTTTGTAAACCCATATCAGATTTCCTCAAGTAAATGTTCTTGCGTTCTTTCGCAAGAAAAAAAATCGGAATAATCCCGGCAATAACGAGAACTGCTTCCTCAGAGACCGTGCGATATGCAGATGCCACGCGCAAAGCACCCCGCCTCTGCACTTGCGCCAGTGGCTTCCTATAAATTTCCTTATCCAGGGCATCCGCCCATATTTCCGCTCCATACAGCAGAACTGAATGGATGGCTGTCATCAATAGTCTTCTCTTACTAGATTTTGGCCCACCAACATTGGCCATGAGCCGACTGAGGGACGTTACTCCTCTGGCTGCCTTATCTGCAGTCCGTCTAATCTGTTCTCCAAAATTCATTTTACTGTCGATCATGATGCCCAGGTATTTTGCTGCTGGCTGCGTCTCTACTTGAATTTGTCCTACCTGTATTGGAAGTATTGTCTGAATTCTCTTCTTTGTTAGGATGACAATTTCCGTCTTACTAAGTGCTAGAGACAGACCATGTTCCTCCATCCATCTATTGATTTTGCGCATTACCATATTGAGTCGCAACTGTGCCTGCTCGACACTTCTTCCTGCTACAAGAGCAGCAACATCATCTGCATATCCTACTAGAATAGTTTCTTCAGGCATTTCAAGCCTCAACAAGCTGTCGTATGTAACATTCCAGAGATCAGGTCCTAGAATCGAACCCTGGGCAGCCCCAGCCGTGACTTGTACTCTACGGATCCCTTCTGTAGTATCGTAGAGCAGAGCACGATCCTTCAAGTAAGAGTCTAAGATCCGAAGGAGATACCTTGGAACATGGAATGAAAATTCTAGAGCATCCATGATATCAGTCCATTTGACAGAGTTGAAAGCGTTTTTAACATCCAGTGTAACAAAAAGAATCACCCGGCGAGAGTAATGATTATAACTCTCCGCTCTTTGTACTTTATCGGCGACTTCTTGCACTGCATCCAGTGTCGACCTGCCTACCCTGAATCCAAATTGTCTTGGTGATAAATCGCCGGCTGCGATTATTGCTTCAAGCAATCTCCGTCTTATGAGTTTCTCAAATAGTTTGCCTGTTGTGTCAAGCATACAAAGTGGGCGGTACGATGATGGTAACTCAGGGTCACCCATGCCCTTACTAATGAGCACTAAGCGACAGATCTTCCAGCGAAAGCTAAAGATTCCTGCTTTCATGCACACATTGAACATTCTCAACAATAACAACAACATATCTTAAACAACTATTATTTTCAGAACCTCATTAGGAATCCCATCCGGCCCCGGAGCCTTGTTGTTCCGTAAAGAATGCGTTGCAACCCGAAGTTCATCTTCAGTAAACAGTGGGAAATCTAGATCACATTCAAAATTCCTCTCAGGTCTTGTGGGATGAGTTGGAAAAAGGGTTTGAATAATGGTGTTCATAATATCATCCTCCATGATGCACGATGTTCTGTGACTTCCAAGTTTCTGTGTTACAATTTTGTAACCCAAACCCCATGGATCAGTGTCAATATCTTCCTGAAGCTTTCTCCAACTCTGAACCTTGCTCGTAGTTATGGCTTTCCGAAGTAGCTTCTTTGCTGCTTTATGCTCCGCTGATTTTTCATTAGCTTCTTCCCGATTTCTTGCTCTCTGGGCAAGACGGCGAAGCCTGAGGCAGTTCTTCCTTAATTCTGCTATCTCTCTGGTCCACCAGTATACAGGGCTCTTTCGGTGACGTGGTACTGAGGAGGGCATCGAAACATCACAAGCTGACGTAATAATTTTCATGGTTGCAGAAACCAGATCCTCAACCTCAAACTCTCTCCGCGCTTCAGCACTTCGAATCTGTTCTGCACCCTTCCCAATGATATCTTTGAACTTGTCCATGCTAATCCTGAAGTAATGTGCTAAACGGTTCCAGGCTAGTGTTCAGAAGTAACGGGGGAGTTTTAGTCGGTAGTCTGCTACTCAGGAGCAGGAGCCCGACACTCTGTGCGTAAATGCATTTCTTCCCCTAAAAAAAAAAAAAAAAAAATATTATTATTATTATTATATGTGGAGTTAACAAGAGACGCTCAGTGAGTTTGAAGAAGTTCGGGGCTGTAGCCTGTTGGGTGGTTCAACCCCGAAATATAACTAGATTTGAAATTGAGAAACCGACAAGAAACATTACAGGAAATTCAGATGATGCAGTTCGAACACACACTTCTACCGATTGGGGATAAAATCTGATTCCATGGTGCGGAAAGTTTACACTCACAGATAAACTGGTGGATCCCAGAATATAAAATGTGTCCATTGATAATGAATTCCAATGTTATTGACACCATCAGCGTCATCCAATGTAAACAGTGACTAGTACGAGTAAACACCGTGTGTTGTGTATTGGCGCTGTGTGCTCAACATGTTTGATTAATAACATTGTAATGTGGAACAATAGCGTTATATCACATCTCCCTGTGTGTCACCTCTCAAAATATACATAGCAATAAATTAGATGATGTCGACTCTTAAATGGCTATTTTCCTGCAGTATTGCCAACCTTATCTGCGGAAACTTGTTAGTGAGTTGTCGAATGTCGCTAGCAACTTATAGGCTATTACCAATAAGGGTATTATGAAATGTCGCCAACATAATTTACATAATACTAATCCATAAGGTTCTCACCAAAATGTAGGAAAATAAATCGTGATACCTAGTTATTTGGCGATTAAATTGGCAAGACTGGAAGGACGTCCAGATCTCCTTGCAAACATGTATCGGTAAATATTTAAAACTTAGGTCTAATATACTATTGTTTAATGGAATTCAATACTGTGGGTGAGTGGATAGCGTGTCGGTCTACTAACCCCAAGTTTGCAGGTTAACACCTGGCCGTGGTAAGTGATTTTTGAAAGGCGGCAAAAATTACGACACCATGTTATACGATGTTGGCATGTCAAAGAACGCATTTGAATTCAGTAGGCCGTGTTCATAATGGCAAAATTAATCACGGGAGTTTCACCAACACCAAGTTCCTCATTTCTCTACTAGAATGTGCTATAGTATTCCAAGAGCTTAGATATCTAACCTCCTTGGTTTTCACAGTGCGTCAAGGAACTACGAAATTCGACATGCAAGCTACCCTTTGGGTGTTAAATAACAAAGCTTGCACCCGGCACCCCAGGCCATACGATATTATACTATTATGGTATTCAATAGAGTAAAATATTCAAGATGGCGGCTGTGTAAAATAATAGCCTCCCAAACACAAATACAGAAGTTTTCCTACGACTATTTTCATTTGCGTACACATTGCTGCTAACTTGAGTGACAAGTTACCCAATATGAAATCATTTGTTTACAGAATTGCAGAAAAGAGCTCTGCTAAAAATCTATTAATGGGCCTAAATATGAAAATTGTAGTAATTTTTAGCACAATACTAGGTAATTGACAATACTTCCGCTACCAAACAGCCATTTTTAAATCGAATAATATCAATCTATTTGCCATGTATTTGGGAAGTGGCAGAGTAGAAAACACTATATGACTTTATTGTTCCACCATTTTGTTCATTCGGAGACATGCTATGAACAGCGCCACAACACGATACACAGAGTTTACTACTGCTGGAAACAGACGGATCCTATTCCCAACGCAACCATCCTGGAAGCGATTTTCCATGGCTTTCCTGTTTAGTTAGTTAGTTAGTTATTATTGTTTTAAGGGGCGGAACTACGAGGTCATCTGCCCCTACTTTCCTGTTTCACACCCGGCAAATGCTGGGATTGTATCTAGTTTAAGAACATGACTCTGTCCTATCCAACAGCCTGGCGCCATGGCCCCTAGAACTTCACAATTAAAGGATTCAGAGGAATTATAGACAAAAATCGGAAAGGAGGTTTTTTGGGAGGTAGGGAATAATAAGTATTGTTTAAGATTTTATAATGTTTTTATTTATAAAAGGAGATTAGACAGTTTCTCAACCAATGAGCACTCCACTGGAGGAGATCTGCGCCCTGGAGGAAGAGCTGATTCCTGTGGGATGAGCTCCGTAGGCTCCGTAAGACACAACACCTGGAGCAGCCAGGTACTGAGCTGACGTCATGGCGAGAACAGCGGCGATAAGAACCAGCACCTGTAACCATGACAACAACACTGTTAGCCCAGGCATTATATGCAAAAACATGACCAACTTAAAAAAAAATGTGAAGCTGAAATTTGGCATAGATGTTCCCTAGTACCCTAGAAACAAATCCTGAAAAGTCCCCATCTCTTCGGTGTCCACGTCAAAGTTTTTGGAGGATTCAAAAGGGCTTAAATAGGGCCTAAGTGCCAAAACAGCATTTTTTCTTCCTGCGTTCAAAATATTGGTCCAAAATCAGTTCTAATGAGCTTTGATAGTAATAAGAGAAGGACTGCATTAAATATAACGCTCTTATTGATCGTAATTATTGTCATACATTTAAACAGATGAGTAATCAAACATTTTTAGCTCAACTTTCCTCACGAAAATTTAGCTAATTTGTCATTAGCCGGGACTTATCGTGTAAACAGCTGCTGATAGCGACTAAAGACCCGAAGTAAAAGTTGTAAACCTCAACGCAGTGATCAAGATTTGACGATGACCTCTTTAAGGTCGAAACGTGTAATCCAAAATTGCCCCATTTTATTAGTTATCATAACTAACACATATATTTTTTCCTGTAGTCCTATTTACTTATTTATTATTTATATACCGGTAGGCTATTATGTACATTGTACCCCCACCCAAACATTGAGGACATTTCTATTGTCCGACTGAAACCTACAATTGAAAGTTTGTACACGCAACACTGAAAGGCTTCAAAGCAGTACATTTTCAGAAATATTGTATAAGATTGTGAATGCAACAAGGAAGGAATTTAAAGTTTTGAATTTACAAAATGCACCGATTTTAAAATTGTCGACACATTCACAGGGCAATGTGACTCACCAGCTTGTACATGTTGAGTGTTTGTCTGAACTGACTGATGTTGCTACCACGTTACTGACCCTCTTATACCCAGCGAAGTGTCCATGAGACGTTTAGGAAGAGAACAGTGTCAATAACATTGGACACGCCCTGTTGTGGTGTTGTGCGTCACTCGCAAGCAAAATAATGTACGTCATTCTATGGACTCATATGGCACCCCTGGAATAATAAGGCGATGATTCAAAAGATACCTTTTAAAATATAATTGTTAAATATTTAAAAGAATTCCGTAGAAAAATTGGTACGACCTTCACTGTGAATGAAGCAGGTAAAAAGGCAGTATGGGTGGACTTAAAGGTAATTGAAACTCACAAAAGTGAACCATTCATTATTTCCTACAGGACAGACTATGTAAAAAA
This sequence comes from Meconema thalassinum, assembly GCA_946902985.2. Taxonomy (NCBI): domain Eukaryota; kingdom Metazoa; phylum Arthropoda; class Insecta; order Orthoptera; family Tettigoniidae; genus Meconema; species Meconema thalassinum. Next base: position 100,875,644 of record OX336397.1, on the reverse strand, counting down.
AAGGGTACGAGCCTTACAGTAGTCGCATATGATGTGTAACATCTGACATGTTATCCTACTCGTATACTACATAGTTTGGACGTTCATAAAATGTTAATTTACACTCCATTTTCATACTGGTACTATGGTGAATGTATAGATTGAATTGGAGATATGCTACTATCACATTTGTGGCGCAGCGGTCAAGCTGTTAGTCTCTGACCAAGGTAGACCGGGTTTGATTCCCGGTCAATACATGTGAGATTTTCGAATTGAAATTCCATGTCCTATGGTTCGCATTCCACATAAAAGGGCCCTGTGGATCATGATCATGAGATTAACGGTCACGCAAAACTACAAGCTTCCTTCCTTCGTTTTACATTAATAATTCATAATAACAAAGTGACACACAACGTCAACAGTACTCTTAAATACTGTGAGCACATTCCTCAGTAACTATAACATTCATTATTCTCAAGGCTCTCATGCAGTTCGTCGTAAACAATCAAAACATGGCTTCCTACAATCATGAAATGACCTAGTCTCACATATGATGAAAATACAGCCTTTATTCCACTCATATAACAACATTCTGTTATGCATTTATTATTTGACTACTTACCCACAGCTTGACAATAATGCCGCTTACTTAAATGTCATTCTTTGTCCTACCCCATGTGATATTCAACCTTGAACGTGAAGCTTCATAAACTGCTCAATGACAAATGAAAGTCGGTGAAACATTTGCCACTGTGCTCGTCAAACCAGTGCCTGCTGAATGCACTGCCTACTGTATTGCCATAACATTCTCGCGCTACAGAGCACACACTGCCTTATTTCCAATACACACATTTTCAATTGTACATCCAGCTGGCAGTGCGTCTTCACTTCCGTCCGATCCACTTCCGTTCGATCCACTTCCGCCCGATTCCCTTCCGTCCCATTTTTCTGGCAGTGCGTCTTCACTTCCGTCCGATCCACTTCCGCCCGATTCACTTCCGTCCCATTTTTCTGGCAGTGCGTCTTCACTTCCGTCCGATCCACTTCCATTCGATCCACTTCCGCCCGATTCACTTCCGTCCCCAATTTTCAAAATCACTCCAACAAAACTATCCAGCAACCGAGCGGAAAGATGTTACACATCAAAAACATTTTAAAATTATAGGAAACACAAGGAGACTTCGTCAGTGGGCTCGCCCAAATTTGAGCAAATGTTTGGTACAAGCGTACTTAATTCCCCAGATTGTTTTGGAAGCCAAAAATGGTGGATCCTTTAGACTCGTGTAAATCCAAAATCATTCCTATAATTCATCATCCATTTTTGTTGTTGTTGTTGTTGTTGTTTGAAACAGCAGAACTCGGATGAAGCACATTCAGCAGCTATTTGTGACGTTGATTGATGACTGTGACATTCTACAAGGCCGTTATAAGGCTACAATGGTACAGCACTCAACAATAAACATATAACTTTCTTTTAGAGAAAATAAAGTGGAACATATCGAAAAATCAGAGCCCTGAGATGAAAACCTGATTTTATATTGCAGTTTGAACTTTAAAATCGCTGGTTTTGAGTTAACTTACGGCCTTATTACTCTAGGTGTGCGATAACCATCAGTTAAAACTATTATAATAATGTTATTAATGCAGGAAATGACCAATTATTTTAATTTCAAGACAGCCGAGGTGGGATTCGAACCCACGCTCTCCCATGCCAGCGAGGCACGAGGTAGTACGTTACCGCCGACATGGCCAGTCAATCAATACGATTGAACGTCTGCATCTTATTATTCCCGTTTTCAAACGGGGTCAGGGATGAGATGCTATGTGGCGGATGGTTTCTACGGCCGGATGCCCTACCTGACGCCAACCACATGACAGGAGTTAGTGAGAGATGAAATGAGTGATGGTGATTGAAACTCGACAAGGATGTGGAAGGAAGCGGCCGTGGCCTGTCAGAAGGTACTGTGCCAGCATTTGCCTCGAGTTGAAAATGGAAAAGGAGGATTTTAGTTTTACGTGACCGTGAATCTTGTGATTATGAGCTACGGGACCTCTTATTTACGAGGAATCCGAACCACAGGACATGGCATTTCACTTCGAAAATTTACCGGGAATCGAACCCAGTCCACCTTGGTGAAAGGCCAACAACTTGACTCCTGCGCCACCACGCCCCAGCTGAAAATGTGAAACCAAGGAAAACCATTCCAATGACGGCCGACGGTGGGGCTCGAACCCTCGTCTACTGAGTCCGTGGAGATCTTGGGCCCATAACCTAGAGCTGCGCGTTAGCGAGCGTAGCTACCGAAGTGTCAAACCCGAGCCATTGTGGAGAAAAGCGAGCATTAACAGTTCATCACTTACCTATCGCACCCTCTTTAATAAAATTATGACAATTTAATTTTCGTAGGGCATCCCCTGTTCGTCTTCATCGAGGGTCCGTCTCGTTCTGTGGCGGCTGTCACTACGGTTCGATTCCCGACTCTGTCAATAAATTTAATTCTGATCTAAGGGCGGGAACGGGGTACACTAAGCCTCGTGAGGCAAAACTGAGAAGGGTTCCATTCCTACCATGGTTTCCCACTTCTACTCCAGGCAAATGCCGGGATGGTACATAACATAAGACCACGGTTGTTTCCTACCCAAATCCTACCTAAATTACAACAGGCATCACAGTGACACAGGTTATCAGAAAAATTCCACACACATTCAAGTACACGTGGCTACAGTCCCTATAACAATCAACAACAACTACTCTTCAATAACCGAACACGTGATAGGATTGCTGTTATATGTCATTCATTATTGCTTCTTGCTGTCGTTTCGACCATTTATGAACCACGCTATTTCAAAGTTCTCTTCCATTTCTTTGCGCCTGTGTTTTAACTTTCGCCCTGTATTCCCTCATTCGTTCCTTATGCTCTTCCTTCCTCCCTTCAATTCACGTTTTGCCAGTCTTTAGTTTTGAATTTTCTTCGAGCTTTTGGAGTTTCCCCACTTCTTCCTGATCTCTGTGAGCCTCGCCTCCATGGTACTTTTGCTAATAAAAAAAACTTAAGATCCTATTGCTCAACCTCGCAGTGTGGCCATAGAAAACAATCCTTCTTCTACTAATAGTTCCGGTGACATTTTCCACATGTATGTAGAGTTCAAGATGGTAACGTCTTCTGAATTCACCGTTTTTTTGAATGAACCTAGTTGAGGCCTTCTCAAATAAATTTTCCTGAGGGACACATAGATTAATTTTACGATTATTTAAGGGGATACGGAATGGTTAAAATTGTCAAAATCAACAGTTTTGTTTTATATTTTATGAATCTCTGAAGTCTTCCCTTTAATATGATGTGTAATACATTATAGTTTAACCATTAGAAACTGCCGGAATTTTACTATACACTTGCGCTAACAATGAGATAATCATCAAGTGTGGAAAGTCTTAACTGCAGTTTTCTCAGTTCCATTTATTTGAAATGTACAGGGTCATAATGTTTGCGCGCGCCAGTAAACACGGCAAGCTAAGCCGGCTATAGGACTGGAACAGATCGGGGGCGAGCGTACCCGGTTCAGCCGGTGTTAGCGCACACTTTCACACTTTCACTAAACATGTTCAATAATGTGTACTTACAGTGCTCATAGGCGATGCTGAAAATGTCCTCCCTCTCTTGTAACACACACCTGACATCTCCTGATGAAAGAATGTCTGTCAACTCTTTTAGTATTTACGGAGCCTGTTTCCTTGAATCGTTTAGCGAGCCTCCTAATTGTACTGGCATTAGGAAACTTGATTCGAAATTTTCGTCTCATTTCAGAACAAGACTTTCTGCTTTTCATAAACGAATTATGGTTATACACACGTTCGCACAATGTGAATTGGTGTCTAGACATGACCAACAATCACAGTAATCACAATACTCACTAAACGTGCAACACTAACGTCTAAACGTTGCAGATACACGTCCTTATGAATGGCAAAACACGTGTGTAATACAGTAACGATATGAGTCAGCGGAGTGTGTCACCACCGGCTGAACCACGTACGCGCGCCTGCGATATGCGCTAGTCACAGCCGGCTTAGCTTCCCGTGTTTATCGGGGCGCACATAGATAATGGCCCTGTGTGTTCCTTTTTCTGGGCGACTAATTATCACAGAGCTGTGTAATTTTCACCATAAATTTGTCTCATAGTGGTTAATATTTTAATGCATAAGTTTCCTTGTTTACAGTAAAACAGTTCGGGTTTTGGCTGATTTTTTAAGAAAAGGATTTTGTTGACAGTTTAAAAAGAAGAATTTCTGACTCCCCTGCAGTCCAATATAAAAAACGCTGCATTAATATGTCAAATAAGGCGAGAACCGACTGACTAAGAGGACATTCAAGTATATTACAGAGCTGAAGGCTACAACTAAGAGGGTAGAAGAGGTTAAAAGAGACGCCAAGGAAAGTGGACTCACAGTGGATGTGATCCACAACAGGAAAGAGTTTAGAAACCGAATTGACAACATCAAGATGTTGGAGGAGAAAACAGCTAAAATTAGAGCCAAACTGGTAATATCCGAGGAGGAGCGAAAGATCAGAACGAAAGAAGAGGTTTTGGGAAGAGAAGATGAGATTAACCAGAAAGCCTTAGGTTCCATGCGGTACACAGGCGGCCAAATTCGGAAGAAAAAAAAAAGTCAAATAAGGTTTGATTGAAATGTGACATAAATTTCATCATCATACCTTTACAGTAGAGTCTCGCAAACTCGGCCTAATGTTGACCGAAGGGTGGTCGAGTTGGCGAAAATGCCGGGTTATCGGGAAATGTGTAAAAAAGAAGAAATAAGCTGTTTCTTTTGGTTTAAAAGTAATGCAATGCAGTATATTTATTTATTTTTAACAGAAACACAAGTTTTAAAACGATTAAGCCACTACAATTACAGTACTTGAATATATAGTTCAGTACTGTACTATTGTACTGCATAAGGATCAAGGAAAACAATTACCGTACTGTAAATTATAGAAGAAAACTTAGAAAAACTAGGCGTACGAATTATTTGTATAATATGTACACAGTACAGTATATGTACAAAACATTTCCTGTAGGCAAATAGTTTTTTCGCTTAATGAAAATAACCATTTACTTTTTTGCAAGAAAGTAAGTAATGTTCTTTTGCTTTTCGCTTTGAAACCTGTTTCTTGAAGCCTCGTCACGAAGACGGCGAAGAAACAGAATTGCGGAGAATGCGCAATCAAATAAATACAACGCTCTGCGCGAGAACCATTTGTTTACTTCTTACTGCCAACAGTTTGTGCATTTACAATATTGTACCTGTATTTATCAGGTCGTCGTTACTCTTCTTACTATGTACAGTAGGTCAATTCGTTTCGCGTCGTATTTAACTGTCGATAATTCCATTAATGGAGAAGATGAAAGAAAACATAATAACGCTCCAAAAACAAACAAAAATCATGATTTTTTTCTCCTGTCAGGGTGGCCGAGAAATCCGGAGTGCCGGGTTACCGAGTTTGCGAGACTCTACTGTATTAGGTTCTGAGGAAATGGAACGCGAATGAGACAAATTTAACATTGGTAAGATAGGTGATTCCGTATCCCCTTAAGGTACTCGGACCGCAAGTCATCCTAGGATTTTTCTCGAGATCTGCCTTTCTCTGACTTCTAATTTCTCCATCAGACTATTTCTATTCATAGCAAAGCATTCTGTGCCATATTAAGCCTCCGGTCTTATTACTGTGCAGTAATATCGTATCTTGGCGTTAATGGATATTGATTTCTTCTTGTTAATTCTTTAGTTGTCGCCTCCGTAGCGTAGCGGTCAGCATGGTTAGCTGCCAAGCCGGAGGTCGTGGGTTCGATTCCCGGCTCTGCCACGAAATTTGAAAAGTGGTATGAGGACTGGAACGGGGTCTACTCAGCCTCGGGTGGTCCAACTGAGTAGAGGGGGTTCGATTCCCACCTCAGCCATCCTCGAAGTGGTTTTCCGTGGTTTCCCACTTCGTCTTCGGGCAAATGCCGGGATGATACCTACTGCAAGGCCACGGCCGCCTCCTTCCCTCTTCCTTGCCTATCCCTCCTAACCTTCCAATCCCTCCCCTCGTGATGCCCCTGTTCGCTTTGCAGGTGAGGTCGCCTGGGCAACGTGCTGATCACACCTCCCCAGTTGTATCCCTACTGACCAGATGTTCCAAGCTCCAGGACACTGCCCATAGAGGCGGTAGTGGTGAGTTCCCTCGCTGAGTCCGTGGGAACCACCAACCTAGAGGGTAAATCGACTAAATAAAATTTAAAAAATAAAAAATAATTATTTAGTTAATTAATATGCTATTTCCATTATTATTATTATTATTAACTTAATGTTCTTTCCTAGATTTTGGACATCTTTGGACCGTCTCTTATTTCCTTTATCCTTTCTTGCCTTTCGTTAGTTCTTCATTACTTAACTTTGTTCCTTCTTCCCTCTTCCGTCCAGATGTTAATCCGCTTCTTCTTTTTCTTCTCCCGGAAATCCTTGAAATTTTTGATCATATTTCTGAAAAGTGGTCTGTCCTGAATAATATCTATTGTTAATTCTTTGCCTTCCATATCCCTTTTTATACCCATTGATTACCATTCTTACTTTTGTATACATGACTGAAAATTTGTTTTGTGAGTCTGGTGTTATTCATCTTCATTACGTGTCCAAAGAAATTAACCCTCCTTTTCCTAATCGTATCGTAGATTTTTTTCTATTTCTTTATTTTGTAGAGGTCTACATTTTTCTCTATCTGAACTCTCCACTTTCTGTTTTTAATGGTCCCAATATTTTTCTGGGTACCCTTCTTTCCTTTTTCTCTAGCTCTTCTATTTCGCCTTTTTTAATGGCAAACATACATTCTGAAGCATATAGACTTTCCGGCTTAATTACCGTATTGTAATGTCGGATTTTAGTTGCAATAGAACGATTTTTCTTATTGTAGGTATCCTTCGTCAGTTGAAAAGCTTGTTCCAATTTTCGTATTCTTGCTCTATTTGCTTCTTTGAATAATTTCTCCCAAATACTTAAACTTTTCTATCTTGTCAATTTTTTCCGGAGTCTGTTACTAAAACTGTAGGAGAATTTCTAATATTAGTCATAAATTTATTATATATTTATATAAATATCTATTTATCAATATGCAATGAAAATGTGCACATAAGGCGCGTTGACATGATTTACAGGTCTTTGGCGTAATGGGCGACTGTACCAGTACTTTGAGAGCAGTTCCTCAGGTGGTACTGCGTACATTTCTTTACACACAGTGTGTGTGGTGGCAGTCGTGCAGGTCGTGCAAATCTTCCAGTAAACGCCAAGGGTAGCAAATCGTATGTAGATATGTCTAAGTTCGAAGTTTGGTTCTTTCCATGTGTCTGTCTGTAGTGCTTCCATGGAATGGATATCTGCTGGAACCTGTCGTGCTTCCGTGGGTGGATATCTGCTGAAATCTGTCGTACTTCCGTGGAGTGGATATCTCCTGGAATCTGTCGTACTTCCGTGGAGTGGATATCTCCTGGAATCTGTCGTACTTCCGTGGAGTGGATATCTCCTGGAATCTGTCGTACTTCCGTGGAGTGGATATCTCCTGGAACCTGTCGTGCTTCCGTGGGTGGATATCTCCTGGAATCTGTCGTACTTCCGTGGAGTGGATATCTCCTGGAATCTGTCGTACTTCCGTGGAGTGGATATCTCCTGGAATCTGTCGTACTTCCGTGGAGTGGATATCTCCTGGAATCTGTCGTGCTTTTTCCTTCTTCTCTTTGAGGACGAAGGTAGAGGCAGGCAGGTGTGTTCTGTAGGTTGAAGGTGGATTTGATGACATACAGGACGAATGATTCGTTGGCATGCTTTTCCTTTTTTCGGAGCTTTTTATCGTATGGCTTTTAGTGCCGGGAGTGTCCGAGGCCATGTTCGGCTCGCCAATTTGTAGCTGCTTCTAGGCGGACACCCAATGGGTGAGCTACAAGTACCGTCACGTGTGGAGTGTTGTCTGGGGAGAAAAGTTTGAATGTAAGGACAAGGAGTTGGAAGGTAGCGGCTGTGGTCTATAGTTAGGGACCAACCCCGGCATTTGCCTGGAAGGAAGATGGAAAACCACAGAATACCATCTTCAAGGTTGCCGGCGGGGGATTCGAACCTCATCGCCTCCCGGATGTGAGCAGCCATGCCGTAACGACCACAGCTAACCTCACCCGGTGGTGATCTGGAGGAAGCGTTTCAGGTGACTGGCTTTTAGATATTCAAGTTTCCTCATGTCAGGTATGCCAAGTTCCTCCACCGTATGTTACTACTGGGGCAACTTTCATTTTGAAAAGGGCCATTGCAGTGTTGATTGATAGCTGGTGGGGTCTAGGTATCCCGCACATAGCTTAATATTAATAGTCAATGTTACTCTAATGGTCAGTAGTGTTATTCCCAGGAAATTATTATAATCATTTATCTTGATTGAAGTGGTTTTGGGAGAGGAGGAAGATGATGACAGTTAAATTCCCTGTTAATTTGGTTTGATTTAAGTGCTCCAACGTGGGCGTAAACTAAGCAAATAAATTATTATTATTATTATTATTATTATTATTATTGAAGCCTCCGTGGCTTAGGTGGCGGCACGCCGGCCTCTCACCGCTGGGTTCGTGGTTCAAATCCCGGTCACTGAATGTGAGATTTGGGCTGGACAAAGCGGAGGCAGACAGGTTTTTCTCCGGTTACTCTGGTTTTCCCCGTCACAAATTCATTCCAGAAACACTCTCCACTATCATTTCATTTAATCTGTCATTCATTTAATCATTGCCCCAGAGGAGTGCGTCAGGCCTCGGCAGCCGGCACAGTTCATATTCTCGCCGCTAGATGGGGGCTTCATTCATTCCATTCCCTGACCTTGTCGGTCGACTGGAAGCAGGCTGTGGATTTTCATTATTATTATCATTATTATTATTATTATTATTATTATTATTATTATCATTATTATTATTAAACGCAAAGACGCAAGACTAGCAGGCTAGGTTACCTTCGAAATCGGAAGACAAGTGGTTTCAATAACTACCATGGGCGATCATTAAATTGTTATGAACCACAGTTCCTTAACATTGCATTCAGATTTGCAGCGGTTACATTGACGATAAACCAGACCACTTCAATCACGGTCAACTGGGTGGAGTTCAAAGTCAAGTCTACTTACTTCCCGTAGTTGTCATTGACACTCAGCTGTATATAAACGCAGGCAGAATGTTGTCCGAGTATCAGTCACTTTAGACAGACAATCACAAACATCCAACATGTACAAGCTGGTAAGAGTCGGTTATTTCTTATCTTAAACTTATGCAATTTTCATCTATTTTTCTGAAAAATGAATTAAACCATCATTTGTGTGAACACTCATTAATTACTGTATCTCAAGAAATTGACAGTTACTTTATGGCTGTTGCTTTAATACGCAGTCAACAGTAGTTTACCACCATTGGTTAGTTTGAAAGGTAATTATATACGTAAGAAAATTGTGAATTTACGGTCTTAAAAAGAGATCATATCAACCATTCGCAGGAGTGACTGATAATGTTTGTTTATAGTCCCCAATTGAAGCAACGCGATTTCATTTCATTTTTATTAATATTGATAGTTTGTGGTTTCACGCACACCCAAGTACACGGAGCGGACAACCAAGTTGTTTCAAGACCCTAAAATTAATAAAACTAAAACATTCCATCCCACTGAAATTCTACCGACATCATTATTTACAACCCTACTTCTCTACGAAGTTTCTTGTAGGTTATCTAAATGATATTTCTCTGTGTTGCCAGTTGCTGGTTCTTCTCGCCGCTGTTCTCGCCATGGCCTCAGCTCAGTACCTCGCGGTAGCCCCCGGTGTGGTGTCCCAAGGAGCTTATGGGGCCCATCCATTCGGCGTCAGTTCCTCCGCCAGGGCGCAGATCTCTAGAGACGCCGTCCTTATTGGTTGACACATTGTATGACTCTATTTTGTAAATAAACGTGTATATAAGCCACACATCCTCTTGTCATGGATTTATTTATGCCCTAACTCATTTTCCTTCTCTGCCTTCTTAATACGTTGTTTGTAAATAGCATATTTTTAGCCTATTTTCATTTATGAAAACATAGGCTTATGAGATCACCTTTTGTCCGTGTGTCTGCCTGTGTGTGCGTGTGTGTGATGGTGTGTGTGATGGATTTTGTGTGTCCCCCTAATAACATCTAAACGACTGGAGTGATTTCAATGAAACTCGGTAAGTTCATAGCACTATTCCGGGCGACCCCGACCGTGCCGTTCAAATTTTCTTCCGTCTCACCAATCCGACATGGCGACTGTGCGAATTATTTACCAGCATTCGTATATCTCCGAAACTATTACCGATACCACCCTGGAATTTTGTACGGTGATAAAGGGAACTACTACAAGTTCAGCTATGTGACTTTTGGTAACCTGGTAACTACAAAACTAACATGGCGGCCAATCGAAATTGCGACATTTAAATAGACGTTTCTCGCGATTTAATAAACCAAACGCATTGAAACCTGATACAATATAAGTTTATACACATTGTAATGCACCGATATCTAACTTCGTCCAATTGTTTACATAACCTCAAGATGGCGGCTGTGCGAAATATTTCACCGGCATTCTATATCTCTGAAACGATTACCGGTATCACCATGAAATTTTGTACGGAGATAAAGGGCACTACTGGAAGTTCATCTATGAGACTTTCAAAACGGGTTAACTACAGAACGAACATGGCAGCCAGGCGAAGTTGAAAGTTTTAAATAGATTTTTCTCTCGATTTAATGATCCAAACGCAATGAAACTTGGTACAGCAAATGTATATACACATTGTAATGTACTGGTATCTAATTTAGTTGAATTGTTCATATAACCTCAAGATGGCGGCTGTGCGAATTTCGAAAATTAAGTTTTTTCTCTTGTGTTCCAATCATGTGATCGAAATCAACATTTGCATAATGAACGTACACAATAATCATCATCTAACAGTACATAACTCTGTGTCCTACATATATTAAAATCGAACATGGCGACCATCCGATATATTTAGACCGTTTTCAATGTATATTAATCTACTACAGCAATCAAACTGAAATTTTGTAAGTGTATATAGGCTATAAGCATAAGTTCACCTATGGGTCGTTCAATAACCTGGCGAGCACAAATCCAACATGGCGGCGACGCGAAATTGAAATATTCAAATGGACGTTTATGGCCGTTAACCATCCGAGCGCAGTGAAACTTGATACGGTATATGCTTATACAAATTTTAATCGACTGACATCTAATTCATTTAAATTATTTTCATAACCACAAGATGGTGGCTGAGCGAAATTTTAAAATCCTGCTTTTATTTCTTGTGTCCTAATCATGCGATTGAAGTTTGGATAAAACACCTACACAATAATCTTCATGTTATAGTACATAACTCTATGGTCTACATAAATTAAAATCCAACATGGTGACCATCGGAAATATTTAGACGGTTCTCAATATCTACGAATCTATTACAGCAATCAAACTGACAATTTGTATGTTGAGAGAGGCAAATGATATTAGTAGGATGTATGAAAATAGGCTATTTAGTTCTTCACGGAACTACTTGTTAAATATACAGTCGATCTTCGATATCTGTCTGTTAGGTAGTCAGCCCGAAGGCTGGTTTCAAAGTTTAAATTACTAGTGGGCCCCTGCGAGCTTTCGCAACTTTATAGGGTAGTAAAGAGGAAGTGAGTGCGTTTCGGGCACATATGGGGCTATGGGGAACCTGTAGTTACCCTAAATGTGGGTTACGAATTGTATACTACTCAGCTTCCTAGCTCAGTTGGCTTCTTTGATAACATGACAATCTTGGAGAGACCACACCGGAGCCATCTGCTGAGAGACTCCTCAGCTAGCAGTAAGCCGCGCTTCCGCCAGATGGCTGCCGCCGCCGCGCTTCCCTGCGCTCTAGCGGCAGGCTCGCCTAGCAGTACGCCGCGCTCCTGCCAGATGGCTGCCACCGCCGCGTCAGGTTACGGTGCTCCCATTGTAAATGTACATTTTAATGTATTTATTTAATTGTGAGGCATTTAAAGAGGAAGTGAGTGCGTTTCAGGCACACATGGGGTTATGTGGAACCTGTAGGTACCCTATATGTGAAGGTTGGTGTTAACAGGACCTCATTTTCGGTACAAAACCGGTAATGGACGTTAGCAGAATAATATAGGGAGGATATCCGTGGCACTTGAACTTGTTCTTTCCCTCAAACTTCATTCGAAGGTTCTAATTCGAATTTTCCACCGATTACTCTAGTTGAGTGAACTATGATCTCGATAGAATCTCATATCAGGCCACGCCGCTGGAAGCGCTGATAGTCACCGCGTTAAACTTACCTTTATCTCCCGTAAATTTCCTATGTACTGTGGGTCGAATTTCTTTTATTTTGTTTTCCTTTTTATTAATTTTACAATCAAATGCAGCCAATGGCCATAGCAGGGTATTCATGTGTAACATCTTTCCACTCGGTTGCTGGATATTTTTGTGTGAGTGATTTTGAAAAATGGGACGGAAGTGGATCGGACGGATGTGTGTAAGACGCACTGCGAGCTGGATCGTATCCCTCCTGGACATTCATCAACACACAAAAATATTAATTATTTACACACTAATAATACATAACAATTCCAAGACTCTCTTTCTTCACTGCCTACTTGATATTTCTACTCTCGCACTGCCTTCTTGATTGTTCTCGCACTGCCTTCTTGATTGTTCTCGCACTGCCTTCTTGATTGTTCTCGCACTGCCTTCATTATACTCTGCTGCTAATCATATCAATATGACTCATTTTAACAGAATCCATATGAAATTACGTGCTGGTCTGTGAATCAAGAGGTGCGGGAACTGGGCAAGCCTTTCATGATCTACTGCTGTGCACATTACATTTACTCAAAAGTTGGCCTATTTATAAGGAATTTAGGATTATGAGCGGTGCCGCGTCTATTAATCTAGTTGATCCATATCGTATTCTTTATTTAGGCTAGTGCTGTGGAAGCTACATATCATCTAATAAAATGAGTTCCGTATTATAAACTACAATATCTGTAAAACACTCCCTTTTACAATAGATTAATATTTGTGCCAATAATAGTATAAAATACCGGTGTATCAACAATTTCACGTGAGGTTTCTACTATGTCAGATGTTACACATCATATACGACTACTGTAAGGCTCGTAAAGTTTTTTTAAATTGAACTAACAAATTCAATTTCAAGTAGTTCCAACGTTGGCTACCAGAGATGCCACTGTCACTGACACCTAGTGGCGAACGTTGGTACTTGATAGAGCGTTTCTGACCAAATAACCTGCAAATTTAGCTACACACTACCAATTGCAGAGGTAGATTCTTTATCATGACATGGGCCCGCCGGTTTTACTTCACCTCCGAAGGAAGGCATACTGAGGGATTTTCAACGCTCTTAAATATCGGACGATGTCGACCGTGTTTGAACCCGCGATCTTGGGCATAGCAGTTCAGCATGCTACTGACTACGCCACCGAAGCCGTGGACCATCCGCCACTGTTGGCTGATACAGTATTGACATCACTTCAAAACGGGAAGACAAGTTAGGCCTACATATGGTTGATTTGAGTTCACAGCACTTTCTTTATAGTTGCCGCTTTCTGCACGAACCGTCAGTTTCATTATACAACACACTGTATTTTGCGGCCAGTAATTTATATCACAAATTTTACATTTTTCTTACATACCGTATCTCCATAACTAGAATTTTGATAAGTCGAATTTATTTTGACATCCCTTGATAGCCTGAGAACTATTGATCCAAAATCGTTTTTCTTATGCTTGATTTTTTTAGCGTATGGTTTTTAGTGCCGGGAGTGTCCGGGGACATGTTCGGCTCGCCAGTTTTGTAGCTGCTTCGAGACGGACACCCAATGGGTGAGCTACAAGTACCGTTGGGGGAGGAAAGTTGGAATGTAAGGACGAGGAGTTGGAAGGTAGCGGCTGTGGCCTATAGTTAGGGACCAACCCCGGCATTTGCCTGGAAGGAAGATGGGAAACCACAGAAGATCATGTTCATGGTTGCCGGCGGGCGGATTCGAACCTCCTCGCCTCCCGGATGTCAGCGACTGCCAGCAGTCATGCCGTAAAACCATGGCTAACTTACCCGGTTATGCTTGAATTAAAGACAAATAACTGTTTCACAACTTTATTTCCCATGACTTTCCTCGTAGAATATGTTAGACGGTTGTTTGTTCGAAAGGCTAGCTTACTACAAATTTGAAACTTTTTGGAAAAGATGGCCCAATTTTGAAGTGTTATATCTCGAGATCTATAAGACTTACAGAGCTAGGGTTTCACTCAAATTGTCGCTAATTTTGTATTCGTTAAAAATGCGATGGATGACTTACCGTAGAATGCATTTTCTAGAAGTTGTAAGCCAAAAACCGAAAAAAGTCTGAAAATGTCAAGATTTTTCGAGCACCACGAAGTTTGCACAGATCTATCGAAGTTGCAAACTTGGTTTTACACTATTGGTATCTATCCTAACAACATCCCTAATAATCAGAACCTTGCAATTTGTTGCGACCTAACGCGATTTTTCTGTCTACGGTGATTGGCCTACTAATGATTGGAGATATTGAGGTTCAATTGTTGTGTAAGTGGAATGCCATTTCTTGTGGTTCGGATTCCACGTAAAAACGAGGTCCCAAGACTCATGATCGCGTGATTTACGGCCACGTAAAACTACAAGCTTCCCTTCATTCTTGTGTATACTTAAAATCTTCTACACCAGGTAGCCTCAATGCTGGGATGCCTTCTAATTTTGCACCTCCTATCTAGTCTCAATCACAAAACACACAACAGCATAACAAAGCATATCAGGAAAATCCTGCACCAGTTGTAATAACGTTCAGAGGTTGTGGGATGGAATCTCGGCAAATAAAAATAAAAAAATAATTTTAATATTTGAAATTAAAATAAAAAAGTAAAAAATAAAAATAAAGTAAAATTAAAAAGAAATATTTAAATTAAAAATAAAATAATAAAAAGTAAAAATTATAAAATTATTAAAAATATGAAAAATAAATAATAAAAGAATTAGAAATAAAACATTAAAATTAAATGTTTAAAAATACAAAATAAAATTTTTAAATTAAAATAAAAATTAATAAAAAATGAAATGGCAGTCATTTGTGATTTGAGGGTGCTTAAATACGATGGAGCGGTGTCAGTAGATTTACTGCCACGTTAAAAATCCCCTTCGGGGCAAAGTTCAGTCACACCGGCGCGGAGTCTCTAAAAGCCTCAGCAGTTAAAAGGGAATGTTATGGACATCCTCTTCCAACAGCGGAAACTAGACTTATTAGAAGAATAACAGATAAATTATGGAATAGCTATACCAAGATTAAATGGATTGCAGAAATTAAGGATGATATCAAAGAACTGCAAATAACATTAGACGATCTGAAGAATGAAACATATAAAATTAAGATTCTACACTATTCATGTGAGACTCCAAATCAACAGTACTCCCTCTGTAATCCGACATCTCAGCTTTCCGGCACTCCCAGTAATCCGGCTTTTTGTATTCGAGTACGAGCTCAACACCTGATTTGATAATGCGTCCCCAATACTGTAAAATGTTTCTTACGCAGCGACAAGACTAGTGTCTGAGCAGCTGAGTAAACAATGCATTGGCGCCAAGAGCAATGACTCACGCACGCTCCCCTCAGGTGCTTAGTGTAGGACAGTTGTACTGTACTAGTGTTGTGTTAAAGATGGCATCCGTGCAGAAAAAACGTAAACATAAAACTCTATCTTTGTTAGATAAACATGAAATCCTAAAGCGGCTTGAAAAGGGCGAAACGTTAACTAGTGTTGCTAACGAATATGGTGTTGTTCGAGCTACAGTTCATGGCATAAGAAGAAACAGTTATAAAATGAAGTCGTCTTTTAAGACGAATGAAAATTTAAAAAGTAACCTACAGACATTGAAAACTTGTGAAAATCCTAAAGTTGACGATAGCCTCTGTGAATGGTTTTTACAAGAACATGGTAGGAATAGCCTACACCAATTTCTGGTGAAATCCTTAAAGGAAAGGCTAGGGAATTTTACCGGAAAATTACAAACAAACAAAAGGGGATGATTTCCAAGCCAGCGAGGGATGGTTGCAGAAATTCAAAAACGTTATGGAATTAGACAGCTACGTACAAAGGGCGAGAAACTTTCATGTGACGAAAGCGCTATTGAAGGTTCAAACAGGTTATCCAAGAAATGGATTTAACTCATGACCAAGTTTACAATGCGGACGAGAGCAGTTTATTTTGGCGGTTGATACCAAAAAACCGATTTTCAAATTATATCTGAGTTTTTCTCGATATTTTTCGGTAATCCGGCGTTTTCGGTAATCCGGCAGTGCTCTGGTCCGATATCTGCCGGATTACCGAGAGAGCACTGTATAAATAAAGGGAGAAAGGAACGATCTTGATATCTGAGAGTATGAGGAAATATCAGAAGCATCGAAAAGAACAATTGTCTTTGTATAATTGATTTTAGTTGCCCTATGTTGGCCATTGAAATATAAATACTAAATATATAGCGGTTTCGGTGGCGTAGTCGGTAGCATGCTGAGCTTCTATGCCCAAGATAGCGGGTTCAAACCCGGCCGAAGTCATCGGATTTTTAAGAGCGTTAAAAATCCCTCAGTATGCCTTCCTTCGGAGGGGAAGTAAGGTCGGCGGTCCCATGTCATAGATTTATGGCATATTAAAGAACTTCCACTAATTACACCTGTGTGAAGCTAAATTGGATAGGTTAAGATTGTAAACAACGCTCTTAGGTTTCTACGTTCGTTGCCAAGAACCGACTGCGGTGGTGTCTATTAGCTAAGTTCTGAACTTGGCCTACTAGTCGTTGACGGTGATGCTTGGCGGCAAAAGTAGGAACTATTTGAAAAATTCAAAGTTGCAGTCAGTACTTTAATTTAAAAAGAGTCCTCTCGGCACGCCGGAAGGCGGAGGTAGATTTCACCGGACAAACTTGGGGATAGGCGAAAATAGGCAGAATATGCAGATTTTCGTAGAAGGATCAGACCTCATTTATTGCGAGAAGGTATTTTATAATTGGAGCTTAATTAACTTTGTTTTTCGTCATTTTATGCTTATTTTAAACATTTTATTTTCTTATGGGAACGGTAACCTTCTTGTCATTTGGGGTCCATTTTTATACTTGTGGTCACACTATCCTTATGCAAGGTTTCGACACTGATGTGTAACTATGTAACGGTCTGTTACTTCTTCACGCAAAATTATATCTCCCGCAGAGATTTTGGTTGGTTCCTCAGTTTAGGGGCTGCGACAACGCGGTCATGTAGCCCCGTGTACTTTGGGATGGCTGTATTAGTCTGGAATTCAGGTAAGGACTGGAGACGGTCAATTTCAAGCAGTAGTTCCTAATGTTGCTACCAGGTACTACCGTCAACGACACCTAGCTGTGAACTGGGCTACTAGATGCCACCGCAACCAGCAACTCCCAACGAACGTTGGAACTTCCCCTCCAAAGGAAAGCATACTGAGGGATTTTTAGCGCTTTTAGAAAATCTGACGACTTTGGCCGGCTTTGAACTCGCGACCTTGGGCATAGACATTCAGTATGCTTGCTATCAGTTACGTCACCGAAGCCGCTTCACACTTAGTCAGATGGAATTCTGAATATGATCTCGTGCAAGTGCGTTATCTTGGCAACGTCTAATGGCTCATCCCTCATCAATTTAGTAGTGTTGCCATGGCAACCACTGATAGGTCTTGGCATTTTCTTATAATTCCGAAATTATTTTTCTCATCCCTTGGCATAATGGTGGGTTATATCAAAAATTCTTTCAGACAAAAGTTTTAGGTAATTATTAGGGGAATATTGTCCATTTTGTATGGTTTTGATATTGTGCCTATTAAGAGAGATATGATTAATGTTTCCCGAAAAACCCACTTTTTTCCACCCCTTTGGTCAATGGTTGGTGCTATAAAAAACTCTTCAAACAAAAATTTTTGGGCTTTATCCGACACATAGTATGAACGTTGAACGGATTCGATATTTCACATATTAAGAGAGTTATAGCAATATTTCACTTTTTCGAAAAAAGCCCCCCATTTTCACCCCCTTCGACCGATTGAGCCTAGTAACGAACTAGACCGAGATTTTATAGGTATACACATTCGGTAAAAAATTAAGTGATTGGTGTAAAATTACGGCAGTTATCGTGTCTACAATAAACTGATATACACATACATACATAAATTATATATAACTTTTGAACTGACGGTGGTTTTGGGGTCTGGGGGATGTGAAACGCGACGATATGTCGAAATTTTCCGGAAGTCGAAACATGGTACCCATTGCAATAGTTAGCTTTCTAATGAAATCTACCTCTGGTTGGTTCCTCAGTTTAGGGGCTGCGACAACGCGGTCATCTTACCCCGTGTACTTTGGGTGAGTGTAGAATCTGTCTGATACACGGTGTGAATTGTAATGGCTGTATTAGTCTTAATTCAGGTAAGGACTGCAGACGGTCAATTTCAAGCAGTAGTTCGTAATGTTGCTACCAGGTACTACCGTCAACGACACCTAGCTGTGAACTTGGCCACTAGATGCCACCCCAACCAGCAACTCGCAACGAACGTTGGAACTTCCCCTCAAAAGGAAAGCATACTGAGGGATTCTAGCGCTCTTAGAAAATCCAAAGACTTCGGCCGGCTTTGAAACCGCGACATTGGGCATAGAAGTTCAGCATGCTACCAGTTACGTCACCGTAGCCGCTTCCCACTTTGTCAGGCGGCTTCGGTGGCGTAGTCGGTAGCATGCTGAGCTTCTATGCCCAAGATAACGGGTTCAAACCCGGCCGAAGCCGTCGGATCTTTTAGGAGCGTTAAAAATCCCTCAGTATGCCTTCCTTCTGAGGGGAAGTAAAGCCGGCGGTCCCATGTCATAGATTTATGGCATGTTAAAGATCCTTCCACTAATTGCACCTGTGTGAAGCTAAATTGAATAGGTTAAGAATGTATACAACGCTCTTAGGTTTCTATGTTCGTTGCCAAAAGCCGACTGCGGCGGCGTCTAGTAGCTCAGTTCTGAACTTGGCCTCGTATTCGTTGACAGTGGCGCTTGGCGGCAAAAGTAGGAACTATCTGAAAAATTGTTAGTTGCAGTACTGTACCCATGTGAGTAATCTCGTTGGATAATATGCATCCGCCTCCAACTAGCATCAGCTCTCAGGCGTGTACGGTAACCCCAATTTAGCAGTGCATATTTTGGATTTGAGGCAAAAAGGTATCAACTCTACAATGATAAGGCACAACTCTATTCTAAAACTTTAATTCATTAAAATAAATCATGGCTTCAAACACAAAACAATACCCAAAAAGCATAAAATAAAAGCAAACAAAATTTTTACTTCCACAATCCACAAGTAAACAAATATGAAATCACAACAAAGTCATACCTAGCCATAATGCTTTACCCTTCTGTGAACTTCACAAGGATATACTAGTGCGCTGATGCACCTACGACTTCAAAACAACTTTACATTAACATAACAGTCATACAATGTGACTTCTTTAATATTACAACAAGGATTATTCCTTAAACCTCTTTATGTTAAACAATTATGTGTGCCGTGCGTGTTTTAATATTTTTCTTCTCACCAATGAAATGCTTTGCATGCATTTACCTATTTGGACGTTGCACCAAAATCAACGTGCAACTCCATAATTATGTAAGCTACCCCCTACATATCCTTCAATTATATGGTTTCACCGCATGCTGTCTGTGATTCCTAGATAAAACGTAACGTTATAGCTTATGTCGGATTGTACGATAGACTGCCTCGCGCTCATGGCGATTGGCATCTAGTAACCAACTACATGACTTGGTTCCAGTGACAGTACAAATATATCATGTAACTATTCGTCAGATAGCTAGATTAATGAACCATCAGGATGAACTATAATTATCCATGTGTTCACAAGCCACATGGCTATAATACTCAACATAACAATCTCGCATTATATGTCATTTTAACAAGGTCTAGAATCTCTTCCCTTTATAACTTGCCTGAGCGGTTCGAGTGGTTGGCACCGACCCTCGGCTAAGGAAATCGCTACACAATAGAAAGTGGGATGGGTCGTTCCACCAATTATCTCGACCTTTCTAAAAGTTTGAAAGCTTCCCTCTCTAAGCAGTGGAGATTTACAAGACAAATACTGTGTCCTAACCGGCACACATGTTCCCAAAGGATCTTAATTGACTATTATGCCAACAGGTATTGAATGAGCTTTTGTAATTATTCCTACGTCGAGGATAACGATTAATTAATGGCCTCACATGGGTCCATTCAACATGAAGGTTCGGGGTTCGTAATGCATGAGCCTGGCGGTGACCGATGTCTCAAGTATAATATAGGCGCACAAAACCACTGTCGCCATGAGTTTTCGCTGCCCACGAGCGTAAATAACTCATCATAAGTTCTCGGGAAATCATAGAGCTGCGAGGTGTCCCTGTTTCCTCGACTCTTACAAAGATTCCAGCCCGGAACACATTTCAATCCTTCTTCAGAGTTAGGGTCCAATTCACTAAAACTCCGGAATAAATAATGTCTCCAACAATGTCCACGACATAGGAGAATTCATACGTAGAATAGACTATCTGGCCCCTAATGCTCCATGCTACGACACACCGACCTCTAATATTAAGAGAAATCTAACATTTACTCTATAAGCTTCTCAATTAAGCTGCAAATTCAATTCAATAAAAGCTCTTTCATTACTGGTATCATTACTGAATATATGCAATATTCTGATATAAAACTTCTTTCCATAATTACTGAAATGTAACCTCACTGTAACATCCTCCTGCTTAGATTGATAAGTCTTGCACTTAGCGTTAATAATTCTCGCTTACACCATTTATTTGTTTCCTGATGTGTTCATTCATACTCTTAATAACCATTATTATTATTATCATCATTTCTCATTGACATAAATGACCAAATCATTATTTATTATTATTCTCACATAAATTACCAAAATTTCCGACATAGCTAAACGTTTTAAACTCGAACAATCGCGTTCGTTACATTTACATAACTGATTGCCATTCTTAATTCATAGTGGGAAAACTTACTCCACTTAATGATGCAAATCATCATTTCAACTCTATCAAAATCAACTCAATACTGATTAAACATGGAGGATCAGCCTCCTAACTGACTTTTACTGGCATCTATAAGGAATTCACAATATCTTTACGGAATCACAGACATGCATCGGTCCATACTTCTACATAATTATAACCATAATTTGTGGGGTACTTACATCTCTATAGGCATCTAAGGTGGCTCCAACCAATCATATTCTTCCATGTCGCCCGCCATAATGGGTTTAACGCGACATATTTCTCTTGTTTACACACATTTGATTATACATAATTTCTATCACCAACACGACACGTTGCATACCTTTCAGGAAGTTATCACTCCCCAAACATGTGAAACACTTCATCAAACACTACTTTAAATGATATTTTTACATATAAATTACACTGAACACTCGTCACTTTATACACACTTCAATGCTGAAATTCCCTAGCAGAGATCGAAATTGCAGGTGTCGACGGCATCTTACGTTACCAACTCCTGATTGAAAGTCTGGTTATCTGCTCTCGGAACTCTCCAACAGTTTTTGTGACGATCATTACTCCTACAGTAAGTGTCCTGCGTTACATCAATACGCTGGCTCCCAAACATGAGCGTTAACATCTGGTACTCTCATGGCAATACCAAACACTTAGTAAAGTTTCTTTAGCGCATTCTATCGTAGTTACACATATACGATTAGTTAATACAATACACACTGCGCTTAATAAAGTTCAACACTTTCACAAATAATTATATACAATAGTGCTGCCGTTAGTCTATACGGTGCTTCATAACTAAACACGTCATAGTTCGTGCGGCTAATTATGCCTGTATCACGACTATTATTCATACAAGCGTATTTACTGTTTCTATTACACATACCAGTCTTTGTTCGGCGTCTCGATGAATAGAATCGTCATGCGTTTTGCCTTGACGAACTTGCTTCAACCTGGCTGTAGCTGACTGAAGTTTCACTCGAAGACTGCACGTAGCTTATTTGAAGACTTCTGTCTGCGGCTTACACGCTGTCTCGTACTGCTGCATATTTGCTGCATACTGATTGCAACTTATTTCCATTGTGCTACAATTGACAATTGATTAAGACTGTAACTGGCTGTAACTGCGCTTGGCGGCATGTAGACTGAGCTTGACTGAGTTAGAACAGAGTGAGTTTCAAATGAGTTAGAACTGAGCTAGAACAGAGTAACACTGAGAACAGAGTAACACTGAGAACAGAGGTTCAACTGAGAGCTCCTCCTGGGGTCTACTCCCTTATATCGGATTTCCACAGAAAGTAGAGCAACATCTTCCCGCGTAATCTTCGCTCCTCTCACAGCATGATTCCGGTCTTCAAACCATGATCATTGTGTTCCTCTCTCTTCACAGGTCCCAAAACTATATGTGTGCAAAGGAATCGCTCGTTCAATTAATTAATATTAATTCCTTTCTCCATGGCGTGGGACGCTACCTAGTCGGGAACTCCCCGTCAACATCTTCACATCCCTCCGCGAACAATGGTCGCTTCACAGTCCTTACGCACATCACTAAATATGCACCAATTTCGCATGTAAAAGACTCTAAAATTATCTTCTTGCCAAGATATTCACCTGTGTGCAACTCTCATCTCGATTCGTTACTCCAATCACGAGTAATCAATGATTTTTCTGGGCATTTCACCGCCCCTCCTCTACATCTATTCTCCGTCGGGGAATAACTGTGTCATTTTTCAGGCCTCTCCCCTGTTCCAGACGACATAATGGGGTGACAGAGATGGACGTGGCTCCACTGGGACCAACCCACAATTCTGGGCCGATTAGTAAATGTCAGCTCTGCCCTCCTCTCTGCTTCAAACTCCCAATAGCTTACACCAAATCGTCTTATAATGATATAATCCGCTCATTATTTCCTACATTATTTTAATAAATAATGCCATTTCATCAAAATCACACCAGTGATTAAATATACATCTCTTTCGAGGGGTTTTCACCAAGAAACTCCCTGTACAGATCTCTGGTTCGCTCCCTGGCGGAACCTTATTACTGAGATCACAGTCTCTGAGAACCATGTTCGATTCCAGTCAGCATAACCCCATCGGGTTCATGTTCCCCTTGCAAAACTTATAAAAGTCCAATGCAAGTGGCTTATATAAGTAACCAGCTGACTGTCGACCACCGTCTGTGTTTACGTCTGGGGTCCTTCACCTTGTCTGGCTGCGAGTGGGTTAGTAGTATTCCCCCTTCCACACTCGGCCTTGTTTCTGAGCTGTCTATTCTCCCTGCGAAGGGTCGCGTTTACAGCCTCAACCTCTCTAGCCATTCTGACCATTTCTTCATAGAATTCTTGCAAACACTGGCATTCTTTCTGCTCTCCGCTTACACTGGGTAAACTGTCTGCTTCTCGTCCCGTCTCGCCGTTCCAACATTCAGGTCTGCCTGCTTGGCTGCTTCCACTCTCCACGTTGAGTTGGGTGTGCGTTACTAATTCTTCTTCTGGTTCATCGAATTCTTCTGGCGAGTAATAAATTTTCAAGTTGGCTATGTTCATAACGACCTCGTTTCCATTCCCTAAATGCCTTAACCTGTATGCATTGTTCTGGAGGTCTCTTATCACCTCGAACGGGCCGTGGTAAGAAAAATTAAACTTCTTATACTTCCGTGCCTCTGGATCTGAACTGGCGGGTTTCTTAATTAAAACTTTCTGTCCCACGAGAAGCGGTTTATGATACCTCTTCGCACGATTCCTTCTCTGACGTCTCTCCGCCTGTGCTTTTAGATATTCAGAGGTTCGTTGGATCCTCAATTCTCTACCGGGTTGTGCGTCTACAGGTAATGGAATAACACCATTCCACGGTCTCTCTGGTCTCTGATCCAGATGTAGAGTAACGGGAACCTGACCTGTCGCCTCATGTACAGTATTATTTATACAGTATTCAATGACTTCTAGAAATTCAATCCAACGCCAATTCGCTTCAGAACAGTAGATCTTCATGTATTTCTGGATCTCTCTCATTACTCTTTCAACGGGACTTGCCTCAGGATGGCGAATGGTAGATAAAATCTGCCTAATTCCTAGAGTTTCCAGTTCTCGACGAAATTCTGCACTAGTAAAGCAACTTCCGTGGTCCGAGAGAATGTTATCCGGCTTCCCAAGAATCGGAATAACTCTCTCTTTCAGGCGCTTCAAGACCTGTTTTGAACTTGTCTTTTGAATGGGGCACAACACCACCATTTTCGAAAATACATCCATGGCTACAAAAATGTGTCTATTGCCTCTACGTGCTCTAGGCAATGGTCCAAAGTTGTCGATACTCAATAGCTGCCTTGGCTTCTCTGGTAATAACGGGATAGGTCGTTGCCTCATTAAAAAGGGATTCGGCTTTACCCTTTGGCAAAGATCACATGTTCTAATAGCATTTCTCACCGTTTCTCTCAATTTTGGCCAAGCAAATGCTTCCTTCAACAGAGCACAGATTTTATCAATCCCCGGATGACCAAATGCTCTGTGGGCTAGCCATACTAATCTCCTCTGCAAAGATGCAGGAATTACAATCCTTTGACGTGTGTGATCCACATCGTCCCACTTGTGTAATATCTGATTATACCATACATAATCTGTTGCCAATGCCTCCGCCTCTCTGTATATCGCAGTTCCCCTTGCTAATCGTCCCTCAAAGTAATCGATTATCATCTTCAACCATGGGTCTTCGCGTTGTAGGTTGGTAATGTTCCTTAAATCATCCAACGTCTTCTGATCTCGATTCTCAATCTGGACCGCTAGTACTTCTTCTTCTCTAGGGTAACGACTTAATATGTCCGGTATTACATTCTCTTTCCCTGGACAGTATTCTATTTCCACATTAAATTGCTGGATATACAGGGACCATCTTGTCAATCTCTGACTAGACAAATCTGTCTTTAACAAAAATGTTAAAGCTTTATGGTCTGTTCTCAGGACTATTCGGAAGCCGTACACGAGTTTGTGCCACGATTGCAACGCGTACAAAATTGCGAGCAATTCTATCTCTGTGATCGTGTAATTTTTCTCATGGGCTCTCAGTCTTCTGCTGATAAAGGCGATAAAAACTTTCTTCTCAGGCTGGTCAACATTTTCCTGGAATAGCATCGCTCCAATCCCAATAAGTGATGCATCCGTCTGTATGATGAACTTCTGGGTATAATCTGGGTATCCCAGTTTCACATATTCCAAAAGCATTTGTTTTGACCTCACGAATGCTTCCTGACATTGCTCCGTCCAATTCCATCTGCCGCCTTTCTTCAATAGGTCCTGCAGTGGTGCTACTGTCGCAGTATAGTTTGGGCAGTGGTTCGAAAAGAATCCAATTACTCCCAAATACTGTCGGACGTGCTTAACTTTCGTGGGTCGAGGGAAATTCCGAATTATCTCCAATTTATCTGGGTTAGGCTTCACTCCATTTGCATCAATAACATGCCCTAGGAATTTAACTTCCCTCTGACAGAAGTGCGATTTCTTGATATTGACCTTAAAGTTCGCTTCTCGAAGGTCATCTAGCAACTTCTTCAGGTCTCTCATGTGCTCCTCCCGAGATTCTGATGTGAGTAGAATGTCGTCTACATATCTGATGGTACTCTCTTTAACCTCATCTGATAGATTGCGATCTAACGCTCTTATCAGGGCTGAACCAGCTGTTTTCAACCCAAAAGGTAGCCTTAAAAATGTGAATGTATGTTGATCAAACATAAATCCTGTCAACAGACTAGTTTTCTTCTCTAATTCAAGATGGTGGAAACTGGATGTGATATCCAAGTT
Organism: Meconema thalassinum; assembly: GCA_946902985.2. NCBI lineage: Eukaryota > Metazoa > Arthropoda > Insecta > Orthoptera > Tettigoniidae > Meconema > Meconema thalassinum. The sequence goes on along the minus strand of OX336397.1, from coordinate 100,849,663 downwards.
TGAGAATATAGTTTTCCCTTTAAACTTCCTGAGGATCTCTTTAATAGGTGGCACTTGGTCAAATTCCGGAATAACTCTCAAATTTAAGCGTCTCAGGTCCAAGCAGACTCTGACAGATCCGTCTGTCTTTGGTACAATTACCAATGGACTTACATAAGGCGTAGGTGTTTTCTCAATAACACCGGCCTCCAACATCTCCTGAATTGCCTCTTTCACTTTAGCATAATGCTTTTCAGCTATAGGGTAGGGTTTCTGCCTAAATGGTGTCCAATCACTGACTTGAAAAGCATAAGTGAAGTTCTTTATCCGACCAGGTCTCGAATCAAAGACTTCCTTCTGTTCCAGCAATAACTGCTTTAAATTTTCCTTCTCTTTTAGCCCAATTTTCGCTTCTTCTAGCTTCTCCGAAATGTAGTCTTCCAATTTGGGTTCCAGATCTTTTTCCAAGTCTGTGGCTAGTGTTTTGAGCTCCGCTTCTAACTGCTCCATAGCTAACACTTCTTCATCAGCCACGTCTCTGTATGTATGCCATACTTGTTCACTGGATCCTGGTTCAATTTCATTGAGTGCGACCTCTAAGCCTTCAGCTTCTTCATTCACATGGAACATAACCCTGTCCTGTGCTAGGTCAATTATCACTCTGTATTCCCTTATAAACTCTGCCCCAATAAGTAGGTTATAAGGTAGTTTATTTACTAACAGAAAACTCTGTGAGAAAATAGAGCCTCCTATCTGTAAATCTAGGAATACCTGGTATTTACATATCATTGTTCTGTCTGGAATTACCCCTTTAATTTTGACACTGGAGATCGGTATCTTCAAAATGTTCTCTCTCCGGGCTATTTCATTATATAGAGCTTGTGTCATCAGGCTCACTGTTGATCCTGTGTCTAGCAGACTTCTGACTTTTAATCCTGCCACTCTCACAATTATAATAGGCAATTCTCTCTTGACCATGACCTGTGGTCCTCCTGTATCCTCAATCAATTCTTCTGGTTTGGCTATCCAATTGATGATGTTAATAGACTTCCATCCATCAGTCTCGAGCTCTTCTAATTTTGGCGTTTTTTTTTTTCTTCAGCGCCCGCCCCTTTGGAGTTCCTTCTCTCCTGTTCGCTGCGCTGTAGTTCCAAACTCTTGGCTCCATCTCCATATCTGTCTGGCGATGTCCTGTTCTGCATGACTTCTTGCCAGCGGACTTGTGATTTCTGGGGCTCATCTCCCCTTTCTTCGAGGTATCGCAAAGAAGCATGATAACGCTCTTCTGCCTCGTCATCGAAGTTATTTCTTCTCTCTTGGGGTCTCCAATTTCTATTATTGCCTTCCTGGCCATTATTACCTCCATTGTTATGGTACGGTTTGCCCCTGTTATCGTGTTTATTCCACGAACTTCGACCTCTTCCTGCTTTATTAGCATTTCCTTTGTACCTTGACTGCCATTTTCTGGGTTCCTGTTCCCATTGCCGTCCATAGGAATCTAAAGTTTCTGTGCTCGTGGCCTTATTGTTCCTTGGAGCTTGCTGTTGGTCAGTCTGTGTGTTGGTCACGTGGACTTGTTCCACGGTTCGACTCTGACGCATAGTATTTGCTGTGGTGAGGTCCAGTTGCCTTAGAACTGTCTCCATTTCCATAGCCGTTTTCGCATTAGCCGAGATTAGTAGCCTTTGGATCTCGTATGGAAGCTGTTTGGCGATAGCAATGCATAGCTCCAGTTCACTAGGTTTTTGATCCAGCTCTTTAAAACGACACATCTGCGATATGAAAAATTCTGCGTACTTCGTCGGGTTGTTCGTGCTGTACTTTTTGGCATACAAATCCAGCCGTAAATTCTGCTGAGTCGCGGCGTCCCAGTATCTTTTCAAGAATGCCTCGCGGAATTCCTCAACAGTATCAAAAGTGTAACGGAAGCTGCGAAACCATAATGCGCACTCCCCCTCTGTTAACTTCTCTATAGCACGTAGCCTACGCTCCTGCGGTATTCGTGCATCATTGAGATATTCAGTCACTTCCTTTAACCAATATTTTGGTGTCATACTACAGTGACTACCTGAAAACTTCCTAGGTTTTTCCTCACTTGCCCTAATGACGTTTATCACCTGGGTGTGCATCGCGTTTTCATGTGGCGTCGATGCCGCAATTGGTACACCTGGCGTCATGTAAGGACTTTCTCCTGCGCCTGCAGCGTTCCTGCTTATAGGTTGGGTTTCTAGGTCTGCCCACCTTGTTTTTCTTATATCCTCTATGCTGCCTTCACTTGACTTAGGATATTTCAGAAGTGTCTCCTCCTGTGCTATTATCCTAGTCTCCATTTGGTTATGGCGCATTTCTGCTCTTTCTAGGCGAGTAATGACTTCTTTTTCTATTCTCGTAAGCCTATCTCGGTTTTCCTCGGCTACTTGAAAAATTTTCACCTTGTCTTCTTTCAGACTTTGTTTGATATGGGATATTTCATCCTCTACGTCCTCTTTAATTTGAGCAAGGGTCTTGTCGCTTGCCTCTGTTTTCTGGCCTTCTCTTATTTCGAGTTCTTCTCTCAGACCTTTAATTTCATCTTGAATGTGTCCATTGACTTTAGACAATTCATTCCGGACCTTGGTGATCTCGCCTCTGTTTTCCTCTTGTCTTTTATTGACTATGACAATATCACTTTGCGCTTGGTCCAGTTCTTTATGAACTTTACCCATCTGACCTTTCACGTTGCCTACCAGCTCCTTATTTTCCTGAGCGATAGCCTTAACTTCGCCTATTTCCTGGCATTGACCTAATATATTCTGGTCCTGTTTCTTGAGGTCACCGTTAATTGCTCTAGCGTAGCTTTTCAATTTCTGATCCCATTTGGAGTCGTTCTCCTCTAATCTCTGGTCTACTGTTTTCGTAAACTCTGCGAACTGTTTCGCTTGGCGTTCGAGATTCGCCTCATTTTGGATCTGAATATCCTTAATATCGTTAGACAACGCCTCTAATTTACTGTTGGTTTGCTCCTGAGCATGCCTACACGCTTGCAAATTACCCTCAAGTTTGGCTTCTATGGCCTCGAAACGTTTATCAGTATTTACCTGCATTTCCGATACAATGCTTACAACAGTATCTGTTACTTCGGTCTTAATGACTTCTTGCATTTGACCTAACTTATTGTTTAATTCATCTTTATATTCAACCTTATTTGCCTCTAAACGGTTGTTTAATTCAATCTGGTTATTGTTCATTGCAACCTGATTTGCATTAATTGCCTCCTGATTGGCATCTAACCTGTTATTTAACTCTCTCTGGTTCTCATCTAACCGAGTGTTTATGCTATCCTGGAACGCCTTGGTTTCCAGTTTACTCTGCTCATGAGCAGCATCAAAATGTTGTTTCAGTCCTGCAATAACTTGCAAGATCTCCTCCGTACCTGACATTTTACAATAACACACTTAAATATGCAGGCAGGCTTCCTGGAAAAATATGTGGATACGTTTCGAAGAGAAACATCAAACACTGCACACATATTGTGAAGTCGTACAAAACCTGATAATATTATGGTAGATTGTGGATTGGGTATGTAACGCTCGTACCCTTAGGCCATTCTCTTCTCAATAGAGAGATTCTGCGTTACCTCAAAAAGCCTACTGAATTCAAAAATCACTCAAACACAGTTTGAGGCAAAACAATTACTATGGTTTTCCCCATGAAATACCATAAAAAATCTATGGGTTTTCCCTAAATCCCATAAGTTCCACGTATTCTGGGCGCCATGATAAATTATATCTCATGTCGTGGTATTAGTAGGACATCGGCCATATTCTAATTTACTATAAAAACTGTTCAGGGAGTGGTTTTTACTGCCGAAAGCCCCACTTGGGCCACGCCATGATAAATTAATAGAGCTTAAGCACAATCTATCAAAATTTATATATACGTATCGGAACTAAGCTATGGATTAGGAGCGGTCACACCCTACTTCGTTAATTCTTACTTTAATAGAGTTGTGTGCATTAAATCTGACCGACTTTAGTCGTACCTTTAGCTCAAATCGCAGTATAGGACATCAATTTCCATGTACCCATGTGAGTAATCTCGTTGGATAATATGCATCCGCCTCCAACTAGCATCAGCTCTCAGGCGTGTACGGTAACCCCAATTTAGCAGTGCATATTTTGGATTTGAGGCAAAAAGGTATCAACTCTACAATGATAAGGTAAAACTCTATTCTAAAACTTTAATTCATTAAAATAAATCATGGCTTCAAACACAAAACAATACCCAAAAAGCATAAAATAAAAGCAAACAAAATTTTTACTTCCACAATCCACAAGTAAACAAATATGAAATCACAACAAAGTCATACCTAGCCATAATGCTTTACCCTTCTGTGAACTTCACAAGGATATACTAGTGCGCTGATGCACCTACGACTTCAAAACAACTTTACATTAACATAACAGTCATACAATGTGACTTCTTTAATATTACAACAAGGATTATTCCTTAAACCTCTTTATGTTAAACAATTATGTGTGCCGTGCGTGTTTTAATATTTTTCTTCTCACCAATGAAATGCTTTGCATGCATTTACCTATTTGGACGTTGCACCAAAATCAACGTGCAACTCCATAATTATGTAAGCTACCCCCTACATATCCTTCAATTATATGGTTTCACCGCATGCTGTCTGTGATTCCTAGATAAAACGTAACGTTATAGCTTATGTCGGATTGTACGATAGACTGCCTCGCGCTCATGGCGATTGGCATCTAGTAACCAACTACATGACTTGGTTCCAGTGACAGTACAAATATATCATGTAACTATTCGTCAGATAGCTAGATTAATGAACCATCAGGATGAACTATAATTATCCATGTGTTCACAAGCCACATGGCTATAATACTCAACATAACAATCTCGCATTATATGTCATTTTAACAAGGTCTAGAATCTCTTCCCTTTATAACTTGCCTGAGCGGTTCGAGTGGTTGGCACCGACCCTCGGCTAAGGAAATCGCTACACAATAGAAAGTGGGATGGGTCGTTCCACCAATTATCTCGACCTTTCTAAAAGTTTGAAAGCTTCCCTCTCTAAGCAGTGGAGATTTACAAGACAAATACTGTGTCCTAACCGGCACACATGTTCCCAAAGGATCTTAATTGACTATTATGCCAACAGGTATTGAATGAGCTTTTGTAATTATTCCTACGTCGAGGATAACGATTAATTAATGGCCTCACATGGGTCCATTCAACATGAAGGTTCGGGGTTCGTAATGCATGAGCCTGGCGGTGACCGATGTCTCAAGTATAATATAGGCGCACAAAACCACTGTCGCCATGAGTTTTCGCTGCCCACGAGCGTAAATAACTCATCATAAGTTCTCGGGAAATCATAGAGCTGCGAGGTGTCCCTGTTTCCTCGACTCTTACAAAGATTCCAGCCCGGAACACATTTCAATCCTTCTTCAGAGTTAGGGTCCAATTCACTAAAACTCCGGAATAAATAATGTCTCCAACAATGTCCACGACATAGGAGAATTCATACGTAGAATAGACTATCTGGCCCCTAATGCTCCATGCTACGACACACCGACCTCTAATATTAAGAGAAATCTAACATTTACTCTATAAGCTTCTCAATTAAGCTGCAAATTCAATTCAATAAAAGCTCTTTCATTACTGGTATCATTACTGAATATATGCAATATTCTGATATAAAATTTCTTTCCATAATTACTGAAATGTAACCTCACTGTAACATCCTCCTGCTTAGATTGATAAGTCTTGCACTTAGCGTTAATAATTCTCGCTTACACCATTTATTTGTTTCCTGATGTGTTCATTCATACTCTTAATAACCATTATTATTATTATCATCATTTCTCATTGACATAAATGACCAAATCATTATTTATTATTATTCTCACATAAATTACCAAAATTTCCGACATAGCTAAACGTTTTAAACTCGAACAATCGCGTTCGTTACATTTACATAACTGATTGCCATTCTTAATTCATAGTGGGAAAACTTACTCCACTTAATGATGCAAATCATCATTTCAACTCTATCAAAATCAACTCAATACTGATTAAACATGGAGGATCAGCCTCCTAACTGACTTTTACTGGCATCTATAAGGAATTCACAATATCTTTACGGAATCACAGACATGCATCGGTCCATACTTCTACATAATTATAACCATAATTTGTGGGGTACTTACATCTCTATAGGCATCTAAGGTGGCTCCAACCAATCATATTCTTCCATGTCGCCCGCCATAATGGGTTTAACGCGACATATTTCTCTTGTTTACACACATTTGATTATACATAATTTCTATCACCAACACGACACGTTGCATACCTTTCAGGAAGTTATCACTCCCCAAACATGTGAAACACTTCATCAAACACTACTTTAAATGATATTTTTACATATAAATTACACTGAACACTCGTCACTTTATACACACTTCAATGCTGAAATTCCCTAGCAGAGATCGAAATTGCAGGTGTCGACGGCATCTTACGTTACCAACTCCTGATTGAAAGTCTGGTTATCTGCTCTCGGAACTCTCCAACAGTTTTTGTGACGATCATTACTCCTACAGTAAGTGTCCTGCGTTACATCAATACGCTGGCTCCCAAACATGAGCGTTAACATCTGGTACTCTCATGGCAATACCAAACACTTAGTAAAGTTTCTTTAGCGCATTCTATCGTAGTTACACATATACGATTAGTTAATACAATACACACTGCGCTTAATAAAGTTCAACACTTTCACAAATAATTATATACAATAGTGCTGCCGTTAGTCTATACGGTGCTTCATAACTGAACACGTCATAGTTCGTGCGGCTAATTATGCCTGTATCACGACTATTATTCATACAAGCGTATTTACTGTTTCTATTACACATACCAGTCTTTGTTCGGCGTCTCGATGAATAGAATCGTCATGCGTTTTGCCTTGACGAACTTGCTTCAACCTGGCTGTAGCTGACTGAAGTTTCACTCGAAGACTGCACGTAGCTTATTTGAAGACTTCTGTCTGCGGCTTACACGCTGTCTCGTACTGCTGCATATTTGCTGCATACTGATTGCAACTTATTTCCATTGTGCTACAATTGACAATTGATTAAGACTGTAACTGGCTGTAACTGCGCTTGGCGGCATGTAGACTGAGCTTGACTGAGTTAGAACAGAGTGAGTTTCAAATGAGTTAGAACTGAGCTAGAACAGAGTAACACTGAGAACAGAGTAACACTGAGAACAGAGGTTCAACTGAGAGCTCCTCCTGGGGTCTACTCCCTTATATCGGATTTCCACAGAAAGTAGAGCAACATCTTCCCGCGTAATCTTCGCTCCTCTCACAGCATGATTCCGGTCTTCAAACCATGATCATTGTGTTCCTCTCTCTTCACAGGTCCCAAAACTATATGTGTGCAAAGGAATCGCTCGTTCAATTAATTAATATTAATTCCTTTCTCCATGGCGTGGGACGCTACCTAGTCGGGAACTCCCCGTCAACATCTTCACATCCCTCCGCGAACAATGGTCGCTTCACAGTCCTTACGCACATCACTAAATATGCACCAATTTCGCATGTAAAAGACTCTAAAATTATCTTCTTGCCAAGATATTCACCTGTGTGCAACTCTCATCTCGATTCGTTACTCCAATCACGAGTAATCAATGATTTTTCTGGGCATTTCACCGCCCCTCCTCTACATCTATTCTCCGTCGGGGAATAACTGTGTCATTTTTCAGGCCTCTCCCCTGTTCCAGACGACATAATGGGGTGACAGAGATGGACGTGGCTCCACTGGGACCAACCCACAATTCTGGGCCGATTAGTAAATGTCAGCTCTGCCCTCCTCTCTGCTTCAAACTCCCAATAGCTTACACCAAATCGTCTTATAATGATATAATCCGCTCATTATTTCCTACATTATTTTAATAAATAATGCCATTTCATCAAAATCACACCAGTGATTAAATATACATCTCTTTCGAGGGGTTTTCACCAAGAAACTCCCTGTACAGATCTCTGGTTCGCTCCCTGGCGGAACCTTATTACTGAGATCACAGTCTCTGAGAACCATGTTCGATTCCAGTCAGCATAACCCCATCGGGTTCAGTACTTCAATTAACAAACAGATAACACACACTAATACAGTCATCACAATTAACACCGGTTATCAGACAGATTCTACACACACCCAAAGTACACGGGGCTACATGACCGCGTTGTCGCAGCCCCTTAACTTAAGGACCAACCAACCAACCACTTATTCAGATGGAAATACTGAATCTGATCTCGTGCAAGTGCGTTGTCATGGCAACGGCTGATGGCTCATGCCTCATCAATTTAGTAGTGTTGCCATGGCAACCACTGATAGCTCTTGGCATTTTCTTATAATTCCGAAATCATTTTTCTCGTCCCTTGGCGTAATGGTGGTCCATATCAAAAATGCTTTCAGACTAAAGTTTTAGGTAATTATTAGGGGAATATTGTCCATTTTGTACGGTTTTGATATTGTGCCTATTAAGAGAGATATGATTAATGTTTCCCGAAAAACCCACTTTTTCCCACCCCTTTGGTCAATGGTTGGTGCTATAAAAAACTCTTCAAACATAAATTTTTGGGCTTTATCCGACACATAGTATGAACGTTGAACGGATTCGATATTTCACATATTAAGAGAGTTATAGCAATATTTCACGTTTTCGAAAAAGTCCCCCATTTTCACCCCCTTCCACCGATTTAGCCCAGTAACGAACTCGACCGAGATTTTATAGGTATACATATTCGGTAAAAAATTCAAAGTGATTGGTGCAAAATTACGGCAGTTATCGTGTCCACAAGAAACTGATATACATATATATATACTGTGCCCGTCAGAGGAGCTGCCAGGACAGCCAACAACCGAAATGACTTCCCTAACATCTCATCCGCCGGACCTAACTGCCGAGAGGATCAGGTGAACTTCCAAACAGGCCAAAGCGGCACGAGAATCCATCATCCACGGGGATCGTGGTACATGGTGACTAAATGTCATAGACTGCCTAAGGAAAGGTTCACCTTAAAAGCTAGACTGAGAAAAGAAACATCCAGACTTATGTAAAACATCGTGAAAATTTATTGTAAAATTCACAAACCCCCTATCCTAGTTCGGAGGGTTTCTATCGGCTAATCCGCAAGGTAATAAATAATCAAAAATAAAGGGCAGGTCCCTACCTGAGAAGTTACAGTAAACCCTCGCGAAAGATCTATCTCACAATAATAAAGCAACAACAGCAACACTAGGAAAATGGTACGACGCAAAACCCTACATCAAGTTACAAGATCAAGCTAATATTGGAATTTACATTTAACAGGGTAGCAAAACAAATCTAAGTTAGGATGGTACCATTTTCTCATTTACATTTAATATTAATTCATCTAGCTAAGTCCTACCAATTAATTACAAAATTTACGGCGGTGACGTCCGTAATATCAAACAATTACAATCAAAGCTATGTGACAAGCCATAAAAAACATCTAAGGCACTCTTATAGGCTAGGTGCTAGTCATCATACAAAAGGTGACATAGAGGATTTGTACACTTTTACATCAATAAATCAATAAATGCAAGACCACAGTTTTATTCAAAGCCTACCTACACCTTGGTTTACTGTTTGTAAGCCATAGTCATTTAACGTGTGTAATTACGGTGACGACTGCGTAGTGAAGACTACGTCTAACATCGTATGGCCTGCGCTCCACCAACTACGAACTAAAGGTTCGAGCAAGCCTCTGGCGCTACAAAAAGTGTCAGCTGTCCTAAAGTCATTTCCTCCAGGAAATACTTTCATTGGCACGGCTATGTCAGCAGGTTCCAAATGCAAATGAACAAGGTTAAATAGAAAGGATTCGTTAGTTATATTTTGTTTATCAAAATTATGCGTTTTATTATTAAGATGTCGGTTTAAATTATCGTTGGTTTATGGCGAATAACAGCTGACTAGCCTGGCACGGAGCGTCTCCTGCGAGATCATCTCTGCCATAGAGCCTCGACTCAAAAGTCGGAATACAATCAACGAGCAATAACAACTCGGAAACACAATAACACAAGTTACCAGCGGCACACAGCTCGCGTTAAATAACTCTGGGACGGGCCTGGACACATCAGTTACACTCCCTAAATATCTGGTCTACGGAAACAGTCCCGGACATGGTACACAAAATACCTTCACACGTGAAAAACCCTCATCACGGGGCTAGCCTCCAACATAAAATAAGAATCCTGACATAACTGTACTCGGCGAAACAACGGTACACGCAAAAGGCGTTTAACTAACAAATGATAATCTAAAGAACATGTGAGCAGATACAGAAATGGACTCTGGGTTCCATGAGCTATCAATGCAATGAAAAATAAATGAATGCTACAAGCATTCTGTCCTATGTTAACATAAGTCTGTCTCACTTAGAAGCAAGCGCTCTCACTCGAGCGCTGGGAAATATTCACAAACCTGTCTGAGTCACAGCAAGTTGCAGGCTCCCTGCACTATTAGACACAACACGTTGACTGGGCCGGCAATTCAGGCAAGAAAATAACTATGAAACTGGCCTCATAATAATACCTTTACCATAGGTTATAAACATTAAAGAATGTGTGCATTAAGAGCACGTTATAAAGCTGAATACAAACATATAACTCTGTCTTTCATAGCAAAGACGTTTAAAAGATAGCAATGTCACTCATTGCTGGAGCTCTTTGCTCTCAAAGATAAAATACTTCATTAGTTTCTTGTATCAAACATTCAAATAATCACGTGTCATCACACTTGACACAAACAAAATAATATTATGGCGCAAACTCCACTCTGCTGGATTTGCTTTATGATACGTTGGGAACTGGGTTCGATGCTAGGCTACAACGAAACATCCCTTTTACTTGCAAGGTCTACACTTGACCTGGATGGCTTCTGAGCACATCCTGAATGAAATATAAATGCAGTTACAAAACTGGTAATTACAGTCGATTACCTAAATGATACGACTTCTCTAATTAAATCAGGGGCGTAACATTGACTGTCTGCTATAAGTGCAGTTAAAGAAATATGACCATGGCATCAAATTGCCGAAACAGGAGTCTGCTAAGACTCGAAAATCATCCCAGATAGGGTTAAACAAAGTAGCCTGAAATGACTACGGTCACGTTTAGCAATAGACAGGAATTGGCGTCCTATGACGTCCATCAGGTTGCACCAGGGTTGAACAAAATGTCGAACCCAAGGGTGGCTCACAATCACTGTAATAAATGACATCTAAATATACTAATTACATTCCCTACCTCTAAAATGGCTGTCACTAAGTTCGGCTGATTTACAATCTACACTAATCTAACTATACCACCAATGACTAGAACAAAGAAGGGTTGTACAAACTCACGATCTGAAGAAGCCCACACTTAGCTATCTGTCCAACTATAAGGGTTGAACAAAAGCACCTCTGGCTTTCAGGATTGGTCTGGTCAATATCAGAACATCCATCTTGGCTCTCCCAAAGACCAGGGTTCGGCCTGTCCCTGTAGTTGACATCGTGAATGGATTGGACATGCCTAGCAAAGGCATCCTCGACTCCTTCCTTCTCGTTCGACGTTCTTGAAGTTCCACATCATGCTCGTTCCATCCCAGACGTCTCCCTCATACCATAACGGTACTTAGCCCATCATCTCCGGCTCGAACATGGTGTCATAAATGTCGAACACGTGGTCGGCAATGTTAGACATCATGTATTCCATTAGTACTTGAAAATTGCGGTGTGCTTTGTAGCTATCACAGGCGTTACGCATATATTTAGCAACACAGCCTCTACACTTTGCAGATATCATCAATAAATGGCCATGCACTGATCTGCTGGTTCACACGTGCACAGACTCTACTTTTGCAATCACGTGGCATCCGTGAAATTGGCGTCGATTTCTGGCGGATAAATCCACCGTAGCAATTTATATACGAAGTGGTTTTAATATCACACTCGTTCAATGTAACTTTATCACAGATATTGGTATATTTAACACTAGGCTTTAGCCCTCCACAAATCACGTGGGTACAAAATGTGGTGCTACAGAATCGTAGAAAATTCACAATATATTTGAAATACGTTCACAATGCAATTTGTGCTGATCACTACACTTTACCAATTGTGATGCACAATACGATGGTGCTCGATGACACTTGATAATATTTCCTCGCTAAAAAGCGGACTGTTTCCACGTCTTACATGACGGATATTATAACACGCCTCAACAGGGCGGATTCTCCTGACGTAGTGCACGGAACTGCGTTCCTCGTGGAATCAAGTCGTCAAACTAAGTCGTTGAGCGACTATTTACATGCCTTCTTGCATATCTGCAATGATATTACCATACCTTAAAGTGGAAAAAACATTCTCCAAAATGTTTCAATAATACTGAATGACGAAATGGAATATGCTGAGTCTCGTAGAAAGTTAAAGTTGATTAATAAGACCTCAGATAAATAATTAGAAGACTTCACCAAAGTCAAAAGTGCGATCCTCCGCTACTCCAAAGAGAATCGTATAAGCTCTCAGCTTCTGGTTGCTTTCTGGGTGTGTTCAAAGGTAATACATCCCATCATAAATGTGTTGTCATGAAAAATATCACATGAACCTTAGCTCAGCGGGTTCAATACATACATAAAATATATATAAACTTTTGAACTGACGGTGGTTTTGGGGTCTGGGGGATGTGAAACGCGAAGATATGTCGAAATTTTCCGGAAGTCGAAACATGGGACCCATTGCAATAGTTATCTTTCTAATGAAATCTACCTAACAGATAACACACTTGTAATAATAAATAATGATGATAATTGTTGTTTTAAGGGGCCTAACATCGAGGTTATCGGCCCAACACACGTATACAGCCATCACAATTAACACCGGTTATCGGACAGATTCTACACACACCCAAAGTACACGGGGCTACTATACCGCGTTGTCGCAGCCCCTAAACTTAAGAACCAACCAAACAACTAACCAACGTTCACCACTAGCTAGGTATCATTGACATCTGGTCACGAAAGTTGGAAGTACTTGAAATTGAAAGGAACTTGTAGCTAACCCTATGGGTGTCCGCTAGAAACAGCTACAGCCTCTGGCGAGCCGAGCATGTCCTCGGACACTCCCGGCACTAACATCCATACAATAAATAAATACTAAATAGGTAATATTAATGATAATAATAATAGCATAATAATAAAATAATAAGTAGAGCCCGGATGTTGATGCAGTAAAATAGTTTTAAAAATGCATTTAAAATTTTCAAAAATTACCTAAAAATTCGAAAAATGCACTAAAAAATGGAAGAAATGATCTCAAAAGAAAAATATGTATTGTCTGTTGAGCCATAATATATTTAAACACAAATTGTGCTAAATGTTCCGGCTAACTCAACAAGATGACAGTGTTTCGCCCCGGTGTGCTATTGGGCTCTTCAGTTGGTTAAAGCACACCTCACCAAGACACTGTCTAGTACACACTGGGAAGGCCATTGCAAGACGTATTTGATACATGTGTATCCACGTCACGAGCAAAGCCAGTGCACTATGGGAGTCGAAACTCCACTCCAAAGCAATTATAACCTTACCTTGGCATTGAATATATAATTTTCAAAAGAAAAATATGTATTGTCCTTTGAGCCATTATATATTTAAACACAAATTGTGCTAAATGTTCCGGCTAACTCAACAAGATGACAGTGTTTCGCCCCGGTGTGCAATTGGGCTCTTCAGTTGGTTAAAGCACACCTCACCAAGACACTGTCTAGTACACACTGGGAAGGCCATTGCAAGACGTATTTGATACATGTGTATCCACGTCACGAGCAAAGCCAGTGCACTATGGGAGTCGAAACTCCACTCCAAAGCAATTATAACCTTACCTTGGCATTGAATATATAATTTTCAAAAGAAAAATATGTATTGTCCTTTGAGCCATTATATATTTAAACACAAATTGTGCTAAATGTTCCGGCTAACTCAACAAGATGACAGTGTTTCGCCCCGGTGTGCAATTGGGCTCTTCAGTTGGTTAAAGCACACCTCACCAAGACACTGTCTAGTGCACACTGGGAAGGCCATTGCAAGACGTATTTGATACATGTGTATCCGCGTCACGAGCAAGCCAGTGCACTATGGGAGTCGAAACTCCATTCCAAAGCAATTATAACCTTACCTTGGCATTGAATATACAATTTTCATAAGAAAATATGCATTGTCCGTTGAGCCATAATATATTTAAACACAAATAGTGCTAAATGTTCCGGCATAACTCAACAAGATGACAGTGTTTCGCCCCGGTGTGCTATTGGGCTCTTCAGTTGGTTAAAGCACACCTCACCAAGACACTGTCTAGTACACACTGGGAAGGCCATTGCAAGACGTATTTGATACATGTGTATCCACGTCACGAGCAAAGCCAGTGCACTATGGGAGTCGAAACTCCACTCCAAAGCAATTATAACCTTACCTTGGCATTGAATATATAATTTTCAAAAGAAAAATATGTATTGTCCTTTGAGCCATTATATATTTAAACACAAATTGTGCTAAATGTTCCGGCATAACTCAACAAGATGACAGTGTTTCGCCCCGGTGTGCTATTGGGCTCTTCAGTTGGTTAAAGCACACCTCACCAAGACACTGTCTAGTACACACTGGGAAGGCCATTGCAAGACGTATTTGATACATGTGTATCCACGTCACGAGCAAAGCCAGTGCACTATGGGAGTCGAAACTCCACTCCAAAGCAATTATAACCTTACCTTGGCATTGAATATATAATTTTCAAAAGAAAAATATGTATTGTCCTTTGAGCCATTATATATTTAAACACAAATTGTGCTAAATGTTCCGGCTAACTCAACAAGATGACAGTGTTTCGCCCCGGTGTGCTATTGGGCTCTTCAGTTGGTTAAAGCACACCTCACCAAGACACTGTCTAGTACACACTGGGAAGGCCATTGCAAGACGTATTTGATACATGTGTATCCACGTCACGAGCAAAGCCAGTGCACTATGGGAGTCGAAACTCCACTCCAAAGCAATTATAACCTTACCTTGGCATTGAATATATAATTTTCATAAGAAAATATGCATTGTCCGTTGAGCCATAATATATTTAAACACAAATAGTGCTAAATGTTCCGGCTAGCTCAACAAGATGACAGTGTTTCGCCCCGGTGTGCAATTGGGCTCTTCAGTTGGTTAAAGCACACCTCACCAAGACACTGTCTAGTACACACTGGGAAGGCCATTGCAAGACGTATTTGATACATGTGTATCCACGTCACGAGCAAAGCCAGTGCACTATGGGAGTCGAAACTCCACTCCAAAGCAATTATAACCTTACCTTGGCATTGAATATATAATTTTCATAAGAAAATATGCATTGTCCGTTGAGCCATAATATATTTAAACACAAATAGTGCTAAATGTTCCGGCTAACTCAACAAGATGACAGTGTTTCGCCCCGGTGTGCAATTGGGCTCTTCAGTTAGTTAAAGCACACCTCACCAAGACACTGTCTAGTACACACTGGGAAGGCCATTGCAAGACGTATTTGATACATGTGTATCCTCGTCAGGAGCAAAGCCAGTGCACTATGGGAGTCGAAACTCCACTCCAAAGCAATTATAACCTTACCTTGGCATTGAATATATAATTTTCAAAAGAAAAATATGTATTGTCCTTTGAGCCATTATATATTTAAACACAAATTGTGCTAAATGTTCCGGCATAACTCAACAAAATGACAGTGTTTCGCCCCGGTGTGCAATTGGGCTCTTCAGTTGGTTAAAGCACACCTCACCAAGACACTGTCTAGTACACACTGGGAAGGCCATTGCAAGACGTATTTGATACATGTGTATCCACGTCACGAGCAAAGCCAGTGCACTATGGGAGTCGAAACTCCACTCCAAAGCAATTATAACCTTACCTTGGCATTGAATATATAATTTTCAAAAGAAAAATTTGTTGAGTTATGCCGGAACATTTAGCACAATTTGTGTTTAAATATATAATGGCTCAAAGGACAATACATATTTTTCTTTTGAAAATTATATATTCAATGCCAAGGTAAGGTTATAATTGCTTTGGAGTGGAGTTTCGACTCCCATAGTGCACTGGCTTTGCTCCTGACGAGGATACACATGTATCAAATACGTCTTGCAATGGCCTTCCCAGTGTGTACTAGACAGTGTCTTGGTGAGGTGTGCTTTAACCAACTGAAGAGCCCAATTGCACACCGGGGCGAAACACTGTCATTTTGTTGAGTTATGCCGGAACATTTAGCACAATTTGTGTTTAAAGAAATGATCTCATAATAATAAGCTCACCAATATTTCAAAAATGACACCTTAAGCTCCCCAAAAAAAATCAATCAATAGTTTTCCAGCACTTAACAAAAGGTTTATGTTCACTTTATTCTGAGTTGCACTGCACTACGAATGTCATTCTGATTTTGTCAAATGTAAATGATCTGCGGTTATCAGCCAACAAGTTTTTATATCTCGAAAAGCTGCGTTCAATATCAAATGATGAGATCGGAGCGTACTTGAAGTGAGGAAGGTCGTTTGCTGCTAAATCCTTCTCAATCCCATCCGTGCAGTAGTTTTCACCAGAAAGAATGTCTGAGATTTTGCATAATGTTTTATACCCGGTGTTTTTGTCCAGTTTTGATGCAATACTCACAGCTTTTTCGCCACGATTGTTGCTAAGACTAGTTTCCACCCGGTTGATTAGGGAAATGGAATCAATATTTAAATATTTTAAATTATCTTGTATCAGCTACTAGCTTCTTAACTCTGAGAGACGTAACTCCCTCATATAAAGCTGTGACATGACTAAATTGAAAAAAAATGACCTTAAAAGGTCGATTTCTCTAAGATAAGACCAAAAAAATCTACCAAACTTAAGAAATGCCCTTAAAATGGAAAAATTGCAAAAATTGCAAAACGATGCAAAATAAAAATGACATATTGGAAGACGGGGTGGCCCGTACGGAGTTTCTATGTACTCCAGGGGCGTATATGAGGGGGGTGCGAACTTGGGTACAAAATACAATGTATTTCACAGTACTTTTAAGAAATGCTTATCAATTTGTAAAATTTGCTGAATAAATTAACAAGTAATCCATTTAGATACTTGCCATCCATACTCCACAGGCTATAATAGAACATTCTTGAAGTACTCACAATTTTCCAGGATAGTCAGCCCCCCCCCGAAAAAATTGTATATACGCCCCTGATGTACTCCAGCATTGTTTCACTCTGCACAGTAAAAATATGACATGCCATCAACATCCGGGCCCTAATAATAAGTAATAATTAAACGATAATAATAATAATAATCCACACAAGCCACTCTGAGTCAGGTCAGGTCAGAACTTTCCTGATAACCTGTATCGCTGAGAAGCTGAATAGGTGTGTGTAAATTGTATTTGAGGTTAGGATTTAGAAGGAGATGGCCGTGGACATAAGTTAGAAACCATCAGGCATTTGTCTGGAATAACATGTGAAACCACGGAAAACCACTTGTAAGATGGCGAAAGTGGCAATTGAACCCACCAGCTCTCGGGGCTAATTGTGTCCCGTTCTAGTCCTCTTGGCAGAATCAGGAATCAATCTCCGATTTCAGGGTTAACAACCATTAAAACAAGAATCTTCCGCTAAGTGCGCTGCATATCTGGCAATCTAATAAGCTCTTTCATTTCAGTCTATGACCTTTAATAAACGTACAGTAATATTTAGTATTTTCCCGTGTGAATAACTTTCAAAATAAGGAATCCTTAGCTTTCGTGCAAATTCATGCTGGACATAAGCAGAAAATGTCAACAGGCACTGGAATAAGAAGAAGGTAGAGGAGGAATTTGAGACAGGCCATAACTAAGAGGATGTGTGGTTTATATACACGTTTATTTACAAACTAGAGCGATACAATGTGTCAACCAATAAGGACGGCATCTCTAGAGATCTGCGCCCTGGCGGAGGAACTGACGCCGAATGGATGGGCCCCATAAGCTCCTTGGGACACCACACCGGGGGCTACCGCGAGGTACTGAGCTGAGGCCATGGCGAGAACAGCGGCGAGAAAAACCAGCACCTGGCAACACAGAGAAATATCATTTACATAACCTGCAAATAAGCTTCATGCAGAGGTTGGACTTGGGGTAAGATCATCTCACCTTGTAAAGGTAAATCAATGATTATAAACAATTCTCAAGCCAAACAAATCAATCTGATATTAATAATTGATGTTTCATTTACTTACAAAACACTCAAAATTACATTTGAAACCAATCATAAACAGAAGAGCAAATATCCGAAGTTGTCGGATTTTTAAGAGCGTTAAAAATCCCTCAGTATGCCTTCCTTTGGAGGGGAAGTAAAGCCGGTGGTCCCATGTCATAGATTTATGGCATGTAAAAGATCCTTCCACAGACTAAACTTGCGTGAAGCTGAATTGTTAGGTTAGATTTCGTCGGAATGCTGTATCAAAGTTCCAACGTTCACCACTAGGTATCATTGATATCTGGTGGCGAAAGTTGGAACTACTGGAAATTGAACAGAACATGTAGCTCACCCTAAGGGTGTCCGCTGGAAGCAGCTACAGACTCAGCCGAGCCGAACATGTCCTCGGACACTCCCGGCACTAAACTCCATACGATAAATAATTAAATAAATAAATAAGAAATAGTAAACTTTACTTTCAATGGGCTGTATTGTGTAGCCTATATTTCACAATGATAATGTTCCAATTTCTTTAGATACTCTTTGAGAACTCTACGTGTGTTTATGGGACGATAACCTAGATGTTAGGCCCCTTAAAACAACAATTATCATAATCATCTTGAAATACTGTAAGCAGGGAGAGCTCGCAAACGTGGGTTTAATTAATTCTCCAGAGCACTAGATGAAAAATGATTAGGTTTAAGATAAGAAATAACCAACTCTGACCAGCTTGTACATGTTGGAAGTTTGTGATTGTCTGTCTAAAGTGACTTGTACTCGGACAACATTCTGAACGTGTTTATATACAGCTGAGTGTCAATGAAAACTACGGGAAGTGAGTAGACTTGACTTTGAACTCCGCCCAGTTGACCGTGATTAAGGTGGTCTGGTTTAGCTCCCCGTCTGTGAAAGTCTTACAACGTACCCCTTGAATAAGCTGAATTCGTATATTGACAGATTACTGTTCCTAAAAGCCTTGCAACTTCAAGTTACAGACAGAAGTCGTATCTTCCTTGTTCTTGTTACACAAAGCTCCCGGCATCTTAAATGAGTTACTAACAATGTAACCTCACCATTTGCCTCCCATCTCTATAAACATGGTGTTACATACTCCACACGTCACTTTACGTTACTAACAATGTAACCTTACCATTTGTCTCCCATCACTACAAACATGGTGTTATATAGTCCATGTCACCTTAAGTAAGTTAATAACCATGTGATCTTACCATTTGTCCCCCGTCCCTACAAACATAGTGTTATATAGTCCGCGTCACCTTACATAAATTAATAACAATGTTACATACCATTTGTCCCCAATCACTACAATCATAGTGTTATAGACCGCGTCACCTTAAATAAGTTACTAACAATGTGGCCTTACCATTTGTCCCCCATCACTACAAACATGTGATTATATAGTCCGTGTCCCCTTAAATACGTTACTAAAAATGTAAGCTCACATTTGCCTCCCATCTCTATAAACATAGTGTTACAGTATATAGTTCGCTTCATCTTAAATAAGTTACTAACAACGTAACCCTACCATCAGTCCCCCATCACTACAAACATGGTGATAATATAGTCCGTGTCCCCTTAAATAATTTACTAACAACGTAACCCTACCATCAGTCCCCCATCACTACAAACATGTTGATTATATAGTCCGTGTCCCCTTAAATAAGTTACTAACAACGTAACCCTACCATCAGTCCCCCATCACTACAAACATGGTGATTATATAGTCCGTGTCCCCTTAAATAAATTACTAATAATGTAACCTCACCATTTGCCGCCCATCACTATAAACATGGTGTTATATAGTCCGCGTCATCTTACGTAAGTTACTAAGAATGTAGCCTTACCATTTGTCCTCCATCACTACAAACGTGTGATTACATAGTCCGTGTCCCCTTAAATAAGTTACTAATAATGTAACCTTACCATTATTTGCGCATTTCGGACTGTTTGATGAGTACTTCGTGCAAAATTGCTGTTGTCTGTCTGTTTGCACGCTTATAACTTGAGGAGGGCTGGGTGGGACAACGTAAAATGTCTGTTGAGTATGACTTGATAATATAACCATTCTTGGAATTTGAATCCGTATCTTATGCTGTCCGGGCAGGTGTGTGGCCTCATCATTGTCTGTATCAAAGCGCTCTATGGAAGTGAAACTTGGACTGTAGGTGCAGCAGAAAATAGGGAAAATGGCCTATTTTAAATATGGTGCTACTGGATGAATATGAAGGGGCATTTAGAAGAGTTGGGATGGAGCGATATTTCTGACGAATGCTGATGAAGAGAAGAAATAGGTTGTTAGGACACAAAAGACACCAGATATAGCATGCTTAGTTATGGAAGGAAGGATCGAGGACAAGAACTGTAGGGATAGACCAAGGTTAGAATATGTAAAACAGATTGCCTCGGATGTAGAGTGTGGTACCTATGTAGAGATGAAACTATTAGCTCAGGACAGGGAGGCTTGGAGGGCTGCATCAAAAGAGTCAATTTACTCAACCCCACAATGTCCATAAGTCGTAGGATGAATCACTAAGTACTTGGAAGTTGCACTTTCAGTTCTGTCTTTGGGGCAGATGACCTAACTATTCCTCTCCTTAGCAACAATAACTAACTAAACTCAAACACGCAATCATCACCATGTTAAGCAAGATGGGCTTTTAATTTTACGAAACACTCGATTCTCAATGAAGGAACCATTTTCCTGACATTCTTACGTTTAATACCAGATCGACTGAAGACTATTTGATCGAACTACTCAGCTGATCCAGCTAAAGAAGATGCCCGGAAAGAAGAGATTGCATTTCGTAAATTCAGGAAAAATACGATACAGGAATCGCATCTTCTATGTACGCTGTTTGTGATTTGGTGCCTGGGGAACGATCGATCGAGACTTTGCAGAACTCTTCTAGAAGTTCGAGTTAGAATATAATTTCCTGAATACTGTACTCTTGCTGAATACATCAAAGCTGTCTCTGTGGCCGTAATGAAGCACCAAGTCTACAATAATCCCAACACCTAAAATTTCGGATGAACAGCCCCCATTGTTCTGAATTTATTACATAAATTTCATCCTACTTTATTAGTTATCCTACCAAGGATTGAGGGGTGTGCCGCATCATCTTGGTAGAAACCATAAATAAATAGTCATATATAATAACACTGGTCAACAAAATTCTCGTTTTCGATGCTTCTTTCACTTCATGAATCATATCTTGATAAATTTGGATTAAAACAAACTAATATCACAAATAAAAAAATGTTGTTGCATATTTTAGGGGCTTTGTGACGTCGTGAACATATATCCCCGTGTACTTGGGTGTGTGGGGATTTAGTGTGATAACGTGTATTATTATGATGGCTGAACTAGTGTGTGTATTTGTAAATTGAGGATAGGATTGCGAAGTAGGCGGCCGTGGCCTTAGTCAAGAAACATCTCAGCATTTGGTTGGAGTAGGAAAACCACTTCCATGATGGCTGAGGTGGGAATCGAACCGTCCTCTTCTCAGTTTCGCCTCATGAGACTGAGTGCATCCCGTTGCAGTCCTCACACCATAATTTAAATTTAATGGCAGATCCCGGAATCGAACTCGAATCTCCGCGGCGAGAGCCAAGAACGCTACCTCACAAGGTGTTGGTTGGTTCCTAAGTTTAGCGGATGTGGTCATGTAGCACCGTGTACTTGCCTGTGTGTGGAATTTGTGTGATAACCTGTATTATTAAAATGGCTGAACTAGTGTGTGTATTTGTAAATTGGGGAAACTATTGAGAAGTAGGCTGCCTTGGCCTTAAGTCAGGAACCATCTCAGCATTTGTTTGGAGTAGGAAAACCACTTCCAGGATTGCTGAGTTGGGAATTGAACCATCCTATTCTTAGTTTTGCCTCATGAGACTGAGTGCACCACTATGCAGCCCTCACACCATAGACAAAATTTCATGGCAGAGCCCAGAATCGAACTCGGATACCCGGGGCGAGAACCACGAATGCTAGCCGTTACATCACAAGGTGTTGGCTGGTTCCTTAGTTTAGGGGCTGCGGTCATGTATCCCCGTGTACTTAGGGTGTGTGTAGAATCTGACTGTATTAGTGTATTAACATTCAAGTAAGGACTGCAGACGATAATTTCAAAGAGTTCCTACTTTCGCTATCAAATACTACCGTCCATGACACCTAGCTGTGAAATTGGCTACTACTAGATGCAATCGCAACCAGCGCATGGTAATGAACGTTGGAACTTCAGAGCATTAATCATCAACATGCTACTAATATTGCTTCACACAAATTTAGTTGGTGGTAGGTTCTTTTAAATGCCATAAATCTATGACAAGGGCCAACTGGGTTTATTTCCCCTCCGTAGGAAGGCATA
Source organism: Meconema thalassinum (assembly GCA_946902985.2). Lineage (NCBI taxonomy): Eukaryota > Metazoa > Arthropoda > Insecta > Orthoptera > Tettigoniidae > Meconema > Meconema thalassinum. Next base: position 100,826,994 of record OX336397.1, on the reverse strand, counting down.
CTGAGGGATTTTTCACGCTCTTAAAAAACCGACGCCTTCGGCCGGGTTTGAACCCGCGAACTTGGGCATAGAAGCTCAGCATGCTACCAACTACGCGAACAAAGCCACCATCACGAGGTGGTCAGCGCATTTGTATTAGCCCTAGTTGCTTTCATATTCAATAGGTGGCAGTGTTTTATTGTAAGGGGATACGATACATTTTATTTACATACGCCTCCAGCATAGAAGGTACACATTTACTTGGCGTGTTGATTATACTCTAAAGGCGCTCCAAAACCACGAATTCTGCATTAATTACAACAAGAACAAACAGTCACAGCTACAATATTTACGTTTTATTTATTAATTTTGTTCTGTGAGTCTTGTGAAAGGAGATTACCTACCATCCATGAGAAAATACCAGTACATATACAGTACATGTATTAGAAAATGCTATACATGCAATAATGGCTATGCATGGAATACGTTATATAAGATCCCTCAGATTTGAGACAGCAATGTCTCTATTTAAAGCAAAAATACTGCCAATATTGACATACGTCTTAGAAATTATTTGGCCGTATCTCTGAATGAAAAACCCCTCCACATTGGAAAGATTAAAAGCAGAATACATTAAGAAAGCAATTGGAGTTTCAAAGACAACATGATCCAGATTAGTTTATCTCCTGGCAAAAGAATCCTTCCTCATAGAAGGTCTTAGGACACAAATACATCTACCCAACACAAATGCATCAGAGAACCTATTGTCAACACTCATCCAAAAGCGAGAAGACGTATATCCGGAGTTTTTTGCATCTGGCGCCATGATTGATCGATCATGGACGAAAGCAAACTTTGAAATGCGTCACGTCTATACAAGAATGGCAGTACACGGCTTTCATCACATCATTTGTCACAACAAGACGTATCACGAGCCTTCAATTACATGCAAGTGTCAACTGTGTGGACATGCATGGGATCACTATGACCACTTGGAACTCTGTACAAAAAGAACAAGGACAATCAGTGATTATGCGAATCAAAAGAAATTAAGTTTTTGTAAATAGTATTTTTGTAAACCTATGGCCACTTGGCTGCATTAAATGTTTTATACACAGTAGGTTCAAAGACATGCTCAACTACTTCCTTTGAACAGTTCCTCATTAACCTGAATGTGTTTGATTTAACTCTCACTTACGTAAAGATGAAATTATATAAAGAATTTATAGGAATTATGAACGGAGATCATGAAGGAATTGTTTGGAGAATAATTAGATTTTCGTAAGGTTTTTATATGTTTATTTATAAAAGAAGGTGATTGGACAGTTTCTCAACCAATGAGCACTCCACTGGTGGAGATCTGCGCCCTGGAGGAAGAGCTGATTCCTGTGGGATGAGCTCCGTAGGCTCCGTAAGACACAACACCTGGAGCAGCCAGGTACTGAGCTGACGTCATGGCGAGAACAGCGGCGATAAGAACCAGCACCTGTCAACACAGATAAATATCATTTAGAAAACCTGCAAAGATGCTTCTTACAGAGGTTGGACTTGAGATAACAAATCCCATAAAAATCATCTCACGTTGTAAAGGTAAATCATTGTTTATGAACAAATCTCAAGGGAAACAATTCAATCTGATATTGATGTGTCTTTTACTTAAATATACTCGAAATTACATTTCAAACTAATCATACGCAGAAGAGCAAATATATTTTCTTTCAATGAGCTGTATTGTGAAGACTATACTTCACAAATAATGACAATGTTCTTTCTTCTTGAGATTCTGTAAGTAGTGAGAGCACTTAAACGTGGGTTTAATTAATATACCAAAGGACTGGATGAAAATTTATTAAGTTTATGATGAGAAATAACCAACTCTTACCAGCTTGTACATGTTGGATGTTTGTGATTAACTGTCTCGAGTGACTGATACTGGACAACATTCTGCCGGTGTTTATATACAGTTGAGTGTCAATGCAAACTGCAGGAAGTCAGTAGACTTGACTTTGAACTCCACCCAGTTGACCGTGATTGCGGTGGGCTGGTTTGTCGCGCCGTCTATGAAAGTCTCACAATGTGCCCCTGGAAAGCTGAATTCGTATATTGACAGATTACTGTTGATAAAATCCTTCCAATTTCTAGTTACAGATTTAAGTCTTATCTTCCTTGTTCATGTCACCTTAAGTAAGTTACTAACAATGTAACCTCACCATTTGTTCCCCTTCTCCACAAACATGGTGTAACACAGTCAACGACACCTTAAATAGGTCACTAACAATGTAACCTTACCATTTGTCCACGATCATTACACACATGGTGTTATATAGTCCTCGTCACCTTAAATAAGTTGCTAAAAATGTGACCTTACTATTTGTCCCCCATCCCTACAAACATCTATATATAAAAAGCTCAATGTTTGTCTGTTTGTCTGTTATTTATACAAATCTACACCGTTCCACCGATCTGAACCAAAATTTGTATACTTACCCTTTGGAACCCTGCGGGTAACCCTGTCCACTTTAAATTTCGGACAGACCATTCCATCCCCTGCATTTAGGCCCTTTGGCAAAAATCTACACCGTTTCACCGATCTGAACCAAAATTTGTATACTTACCCTTTGGAACCTTGCGAATAACAATGTTTACATGAACTTTCGGACAGACCACTCCATTCCCTGCAGTTAGGCCCTTTGGCACAAATCGACACCGTTCTACCGATCTGAACCAAAATGTGTGCACTTACCCTTTGGAACCCTGCGAATAACACTGTCTACATGGAATTTCGGCCAAACCACTCCATTCCCTGCATTTAGGCCCTTTGGCACAAATCAACACCGTTTCTCCGATCTGACCCGAATTTTACGTACTTACCCTATCACACCCGACGAATAACACTGACTACTTGAAATTTCGGAAAACCCTCTCCATTCCCTGCATTTAGGCCCTTTGGCTCAAATTTACACCGTTTGACCGATCTGAACCAAAATTTGTATACTTACCCTTTGGAATCCTGCGAGTAACACTGTCTCCATGAAATTTCGGACAGACCACTCCATTCCCTGCATTTAGGCCTTTTGGCAACAAATCTGCACCGTTTCACCGATCTGAACCAAAGTTTGTATTCTTACCGTTTGGAACCCTGCGAGTTACACTGTCTGCATGACATTTCGGTCATAACATTCCATTCCCTACATTTAGGCTCTTTGGCAAGAAACTACACCGATTCACCGATCTGAACCAAAATTTGTATACTTACCCTTTGGAACTCTGCGAGTAACACTGTCTACATGAAATTGCGGATAGACCACTCCATTCCCTGCATTTAGGCCCTTTGGCAAAAATCAACATCGTTTCACCGATCTGAACCTAACTTAATGTACTTACCCTTTTGAACCCTGCGGGTAACACTGCCAACTTGATATTTTGGACAACTCTCTCCATTCCTATATTTAGAACTATAGACGAAATGAACTTGAAAACCACGTTTTAAGGCCCTAGAACCATTCATGTCCATAGTAACTTAGTGTAACTAAGAATATCTTAGTAAGTCTATTGTTGGCTGGCAATGCGGGCTGCATCACGTTACCCCTACCAGTGTTCTGTTTATTCCGATCCTTATCGTTGAGCGGCATGTGACGATATATGACACTATTGATACCTCAGGAGCTCGGGACAATCTAAGTTTTCCAAAGTGCTCTGATTATTTTTCTACGGCACTTTGCGACAAAAGACGACACTATTGATCTCTACTTTTCTAACAGCCAATGAGATATAGGCCCTAGGCATTTTCTTTTATTTCCCATACTCCTCTTTCTAATAATATTTTTCAATTCGTTTGTAATTTACATGTGTCAGTACTGTAGATAGTAAATAGCCGTTTCCCTATTCATTATTATCATTATCATTACGAGTAAAATGACCTGAATGTTACATCCATAATACTGTACTACTTTTCATCCCCACAATCATAACCACCACTAAAGTTATGTTTTTAAAATATTTTTTTCTGTTAGTTTAAGTATCATGTAGGCTACCAGTTCTATAGTAGTATTCATTATCATCCATAAAACAAATAAATCCACCAGGCGAAGCCGGGCACTACTGCTAGTAGTGTTATATAGTCCACGTCACATTACTTAAATTACTAACAATCTTGCCTAACCATTTGTCCCCAATCACTACAATCATAGTGTTATATAGACCACGTCACCTTAAATAAATTACTAACAATGTAACCTCACCATTTGTCTGCCTTCTCAATAAACATGGTGTTACATAGTTCGCGTCAACTTAAATAAATTACTAACGATGTGGCCTTACCATTTGTCCCCCATCACTACAAATATGGTGATTATATAGTCCGTGCCCCCCTAATTAAGTTACTAATAATATAACCTTACCATTATTTGCGCATTTCAGACCGTTTGATGAGTACTGCGTGCAAAAATGTTGTTGTCTGTCTGTTAGCAGGCTTATAACTTGAGAAGGGTTGGGTGGATCCACGTAAAATGTAAGTTGAGTAAGACTTGATAATATAACCATTCTTGGAATTTGAACGCGTAGTTTTGCTGTCCGTCAGGTGTGTTTAGCCAATTACACCAATGCGGCCTCACCATTGTCTGTATCATAGTGATCTATGGAAGTGAAACGTAGACTGTCAGTTCAGCAGAAAATAGGGGAAATGGCTCATTTGAAATATGGTGTTATAGGATGATGATGAAGATCAGATAGGTAGAGAAACAATTGAAGTGGCATTAAGGTCTATTTACACTTAGGTGTGGAGTAACCGTGACGGTACTGGCACGTGATCCCGCCGGCCGTAAACTCACAGTGACGTCTCTTCACAATTAAACGTGGCATGATCGGTATCAGGCAGTGTTTTCTATACCAATGAAAATGGCGAAACTCGCAGAAGCTGACTTGTAGATGATTGCTCTTATTTTGGATGAAGAGGAGGAGTAACAAGAGAGAAAACGGAAGTGGGTTCATCAAGCCTGGAGAAAGAGAAGAACATAAGGGGAATGTGCTACTCTTTATATAAGGTGCGTTGAAAATGTAACGAGCTGGAGGCTGTAATGCGCTAACCAGTTACTACATGGGCTAATCGTCGCGTGTGTAACGAGGTGTGGTTCCGACCAGAGCGTGGAAGGTCACAGCCCGTCGCTAGAAGGCACGCGTGCACGTCACGTGACGATACAAAGCGAGCAGCAGCTTGGATCATTCGTCCAACGCTGCCAGGTGCATTACAAACAGTGACATGTAGCAGTCAACCGAAGAACAAAGAGGTGTTGTTCGGTTTCTGACAGCGGAAGGAGTAGGGGAACGGACATTCATCGCCGAATGTCACAAGTGTACGGCGAACACCATGCTCCTTGCAAGGGTCAAGGCGTGGCACAAGCGCTTCAGGAAAGGACGGGTGTCGTTAGCCGATGATGCCCGTTCTGGGGCACCCCACTGCATTACCGATGACAACGTCCAGCTGGTTGATGCACTCATTACCCAGGACCACTGACTGACAGTGAACGCCATAGCTGCCATGGTCGCTCCACGACAATGCAGGATCTCATACGGCCAACACAGTCGCGGCACTCCTGCAGAAATTCAAAGGGGAGGTTCTCGGCCAACCTCCATACAGTCCAGACCTCTCTCCCTGTGATTACGCCATGTTTGGTCCCCTGAAAAGGGCTCTGGGGGCCAACGATTCACCTCGGACGCCGACGTCCAGCTGTACGTGCGGAACTGGTTCACATCGCAGCCCAGGGAATTTTATGAGACAGCCATTCACCGCCTCGTGTCACAGTGGGACAAGTGCCTCAACAGCCAGGGCCAATACCTCTAACATACAGGTACTTGTTTCTGTAATTATGGCTCTGGCTCACATATTATTCTTAATATCCGAGGCCATGTACTTAGGGTTGGGCAGATGACCTAACTGTTCCACTCCTTAACTACAATATTTAGTTAAACTCAGACACGGCGGCATCGGTGGCGTAGTTGGTAGCATGCTGAGCTTCTATGCCCAATGTCGCTTGTTCAAGCCCGTTCGAAGTCGTCGGTATTTTTAAGAGCTTTAAATATCCCTCAGTATGCCTTTCGTCGGAGGGGACGTAAAGCCGGCGGTCCCATGTCATAGATTTATGGCATGATAAAGTACCTTCAACTAATTACACTTGTGTGAAGCTAAATTATAGGTTGTCTTTGAGTTACGCTCTTAGGTTTCAACGTTTTTCGCCAGAATCCAACTGCGGTGGCATCTAGTAACAAAGTGAAGAACTAGTTGGTCGTTGACGGTGGCGATTGGTAGCAAAAGTTGGAACTGCTTGAAAATCCGATGTACTGTATGCTGTCCTTACTTGAATTAAAAACAGACAACACACACTAATACAGCCATCAAAATTAACACCGGTTATCAGACAGATTATACACACACCCAAAGTTCACGGGGCTACGTGACCTACCAACCAAACTCAAACGCGCAATCATCAAACTGCTAAGCAAGAAGGGAATTTAATATTACGAAACACATAATTCTCAATAAAGGAACAGTTTTTCTGACATTGTTACGTTTAATAGCAGATCGACTGAGGACTATTTGATCGAACTACTGTAATCATTAGATTGGCCTAAAGAAGTTGGCCAGGAGAAAAGAGCTATCTATGAAGATTGCATTCCGTATATTCGGGGGAAAATACCACACAGAAATCGTATCTTCTATGTACGCTGTTTCTGATTTGATGCCTGGGGCACTCTCTATCGAGAAGTTGCGGAACTCATCTAGAAGTCAACTTAGAATATAATCTCCTGAACACTCTAGCTGAATACATCATAGCTGACTCTGTGGGCGTATTGAAGCACCGCGACTGCAATAATCCCAACACCCAACATTTCGGATTAACAGCCCCCATTGTTCTGAATGTATTAGAGAAATTGCATCCTACTTCATTCGATTTCCCACCAAGGATTGAGGGGTGTGCTGCGTCATCTTGGTGGAAACCGTAAATAAATGATTCTTAAATATATAGTCATATATATTAACACTAGCCAGCAAAAATTTTCTTCGATGCTTCTTTCACTTCATGAAATTTTTGAACTTAAAAAACAAATATGACAAAGAACAATTTGTTGTTGCTTAATTTAGGGGCTTTGTGACATCGTGACCATGTTGCCCCGTGTCCTTGGGTGTTTGTGGAATTTGTGTGATAACCTGTGGCAGTAGACATAAGTTACGAACCATCAGGCATTTCTCAGGATTTACGTGTGAAATCAAGAATAACCACTTGTAAGATGGAGGAAGTGGAAATTGAACCCTCCAACCCTCGGGGCTAATTGTGTCCTGTTCTAGTCCTCTTGGCAGAATCAGGAATAAATCTCGGATTTCAGGGTTAACAACCAAGAATGCCAGTCACTACTCCTTCCTTTAAAACAAGATTCTTCCGCTAAGTGCGCTGCATATCTGGCAATCTCATAAGCTCTTTTATTTCAGTCTATGACCTTTAATAAACGTACAGTAATATTTAGTATTTTCCCGTGTGAATAACTTTCAAAATAAGGAATCCTTAGCTTTCGTGCAAATTCATGCTGGACATAAGCAGAAAATGTCAACAGGCACTGGAATAAGAAGAAGGTAGAGGAGGAATTTGAGACAGGCCATAACTAAGAGGATGTGTGGTTTATATACACGTTTATTTACAAACCAGAGCGATCCAATGTGTCAACCAATAAGGACGGCATCTCTAGAGATCTGCGCCCTTGCGGAGGAACTCACGCCGAATGGATGGGCACCATAAGCTCCTTGGGACACCACACCGGGGGCTACCGCGAGGTACTGAGCTGAGGCCATGGCGAGAACAGCAGCGAGAAGAACCAGCACCTGGCAACACAGAGAAATATAAATTAGATAACTTGCAAATAAGCTTATTACAGAGGTTGCACTTGGGGGTAACAAAGAAAAAATCATCTCAAGTTGTAAAGTTAAATTAATGAATATATACAAATAGTGAGTCAAACAAATCAATCTGATATTAATAATTGGTTTCCTTTAGGCTACTTATAACACACTCAGAATTGCATTTCAAACTAATCATCCGAAGTCGTCGGATATTTTAAGAGCGTTAGAAATCCTTCAGTATGCCTTCCTTCGGAGGGGAAGTAAAGCCGGTGGTCCCATGTCATAGATTTATGGCATGTAAAACATCCTTCCACAGACTAAACTTGCGTAAAGCTGAATTGTTAGGTTAGATTTCGTCGGAACGCTGTATCAAAGTTCCAACGTTCACCACTAGGTATCATTGATATCTGGTGGCGGAAGTTGGAACTACTTTAAATTGAACAGAAGTTGTAGCTCACCCTAAGGGTGTCCGCTCGAAGCAGCTACAGACTCAAGCGAGCCGAACATGTCCTCGGACACTCCCGGCACTAAGAGCCGTACGATAAATAAGTAAATAATAAATAATTATCAGTAGTGGTTTTGTGAGAGTTCTAATGCCTCCTCCTCCTCACCCTCCTCACCCTCCTCACAAGATGGCGGCAGCCCGATGACTCCCGAACCCGTGGTCGGATTTTGACGAATGAGGTGTCATTGAACTCGGGCTGATACCCCCTTTCCAATGGACAGCATATTTCAACCCCAAAAATAAAACCTACCCCTACTAGGGGGTGAAATTGTAATTTTTTTTGAGAATCTCTCTTTCCAATTGCAACATGTGAGAGTTTGAATGCTAATATGGAATGAAAAGTTGTTCTACACAAGAGATATGTGTGCGGTGGAAAGCCACTATGAATTAGCATGCCCACTCATGGCTTTTGAAGAGGGTGGGGGAGCGGATCTCTGTGGACGGGTCATTGTTGACAGGTCATTGATGACAAGTCCTTGTGGACAAGTCCTTGTGGACGAGTCCTTGTTGACAGGTCCTTGTGGATGAGTCCTTGTTGACAGGTCCTTGTGGACGAGTGCTTGTGGATGAGTCCTTGTTGATGAGTCCCTTTGGACTTATCCCTTTAGACCGGTCCCTTTGGATTGGTCCCTATGGACTGGCCCATGGTCCCTAATGCTATGATGAAATTAAACGTTGTTCCACATGAAACGCATGTGAAGAGCCGATTGCTACTATGAATTAACATGTTTGTTTTTTGTTTTTACGCAAGCGCACTTGTTTTTTTTTTGTAAGCGGGCGGGCTTTTTGAATAATGATTTTTAGATGAGTTATTTAAAAAAAAATACCAAAAGATCCAAAACTAATATCTCATGAATCAATAAGGCTAGGGACCTGTATGAGAGGTCGTTGGACTTGAGGTGACATTCTGTTTTTGAATATATTATTTATTTATGTCAAAAGGACCTAACTACACTTTTGTTAATATCTCGCTAACTAATAATCAGAGAGGGTCAAGTGAGGTGTCATAGGACTCAGGATGGTCAACCCTTTTCCATGACCAACGAATTTACCCAAAAGAACTAAGGTCATTAGCTTTTTAATATCTCATGAATCAATAAGGCTAGGGACCTGTATGAGAGGTCGTTGGACTTGAGGTGACATTCTGTTTTTGAATATATTATTTATTTATGTCAAAAGGGCCTAACTGCACTTTTGTTAATATCTCGCTAACTAATAATCAGTGAGGGTCAAGTGAGGTGTCATAGGACTCAGGATGGTCAACCCTTTTCCATGATCAACGAATTTACCCAAAAGATTCAAAACAGCAAGGTCATTGACCTATGATTTTATAAACTAATAATCAGAGAGGCTCAAGTGAGGTGTCATGGGACTCAGGATGGTCAACCCTTTTCCATGACCAACGAATTTACCCAAAAGATTCAAAAACAGCAAGGTCATTGACCTAATATTTTATAAACTAATAATCGAATATCTACATGTGAGGTGTTATAGGACTTAGAATGGTCAACCCTTTCCCATGGCCAATGAATTTATCCAAAATACCCAATACATCAAGGTCATCGACCTGAGATTATATAAACTAATAATCGGATACGAACATGTGAGATGTTTACCATGTGTGTGATGAAACATAGCTAGGTAGAGAAAGAATTAGTGTAGGCTACTTGTCTGGTGATTGACAAGTCTTTTACCATTGAAACTTGTTTTTCAGATCAAACTGCAGTATAGAGAGAGTATAGGTTGTAGGTATGGGTTAATAAATGACGAACGGTGTACACACAAACTCTGATTTATCGATTCAAGAATTAAGAGTAGACTATCTTTAATTGATCGGTTAAAGAGGATAGCTAAAACACAAAAATGCTCAGTGGTTACCGGGACAAGATGGTCGCTACACACACAAAACAAGCTTTAAATACTTGAGGCTAATAATCTATACACACACACACTCGCTTGTTCTAATCTAAACTGTGTTGCTGTCAGTGCTCAGACAGTAGGCTGATGTCAAAAAATGCATTGCTAACAGAAATATAATCATTTCCGGTTGTATAATGTTACCAGCTATCCATTTTGTGTTGCAGTGTTAAGCACTTTTAGCTCTTGCACTGGTGGTCTTAACTCGATTTCCAGGTCTGATGCCTAGAACGAGTCAAACTAAGAAACAAGGGCAAGGTGGTGTAGTGGTTAAGCTGTTAGCCTTTTCACCAGGGTTCGATTTCAGGTTAATATGCATGTCATAAACATATTAAACAAAACAAAACAGAGATAACGTTCAAAACTGATTACATTTGTGTCTTTCCAAATTATTACTTGGATTACAAATACAAAGGTGAACTGGGTTTGATATACATTAATGCTGTCTATCACACACTAGACTGTAAGAAAGCCAAAAGAGCAAAAGGCGTAGGTAGAGCAGTGGTAAAATTGCTATATGTAGAGAACTACCTAGCGGTTTTATGAACTGGCAAAGCTATATATCGCATAAACAGTGTAGGATACAATCCAGCAATCAAATTTGTATCTTGTGGAACAGAAAAAATGCACTTTTACCTTGATGGATAGCAAATGAGTGCAGATGAATGACCTATGCATTAGCCTACCATAGGGTTATAACCACGAGGTGGAGGTGTGACTTCTATATTTTATTGTTTAGAGACATGGCTTTTTTGTAACCAGTGGATTTAGTATTTTGTAAATATTCATTTTTGTAATTGTAAAAATAGTGGAAACATTTTTTTTTGTTATAGTAAATGTTAAATGTATAACTAAAAGTTATTTGGGATAAGTGTGCATGTCAAGGATAAATAGCGTGGTTGTATTTGTTTTTCAAAGACAGGTATGGTTGTGTGAATGTATGACTATAGATAGAATGATAGAGAGAGAGAGAAAGTGTGTGTGTGTGTGTGTGGGTAGCATTGATTGTTCAACCAAAGCAAACACGACAAGGTAGGATGGTGGGGTAATTAATGTATATAGCAAATGGTAAATAGTATACTGTATTTTTTTTAACATTTGTGTTTCTTTTAAATGCAGCGGTAGATAGCTGTTATTTTGTAAAACAGTCTTACCTACAGTAGTAGTATTAGTAGTAGTAGTAGTAGTAGTAGTATTAGTCCTATACGTTTTTAGAAACAAACCGAAAGAGAATGCGCTATGGCCATGGCCAAGCACTTCCATTAAAATAATTTCAAGAAAATTTTAATCAGCAAATGTGTGTTTTACAAAACTAAACTTTCAGCATGGACTAAATCATAAACGTGTCGTCTGTGATATGGAAAAAATAGGAAATCCATGTTTCCATATCAACACAATTTAAAAACTTAAAACTGACCTTTAAAAAATGTAAATGGGAAATTGACAAATGTGTAAACAACAACACAATGGAAAATTCTTGTTTCCGTATCATGAAATCCAAAAACTTTAAACTGACATTTTCAAATCGTGTACATGGAAAATTGACAAATGGCAATGTGAGAAATGTAAAAATGAAAAACAAATGAACAAATGGCTATCATTATTTAAAAAAATAAAAAAACCGTCGTGTTCTATCGTTCAAGTGTGAATCAAACCACATCTACTTATTTGAATCACCCGAGACTGAGTAGACCTGATTTAGTTCTAATATACTTTTAAAATTTTATGTTAAAGCTCGAATTGAACTCAAGAGCTTTAGAGTGCCAGCTAACTATTATAACCGTTACGTCACAAAGACAACTTTACACTACTCTTAATGAACAATAATAATAAAAAGAATAATAAATATTGATTTTTTTAAAGAATGAACATGGTGACACTGTTTCTGTTGCACTGTCTGCTAGCTACTAGCCAGCAGCTGGGGTCTTAGAAAACGATACAGTTGACATTTTGCAATGAGATGTGACATGTTTCAAAGTATAGTATTATGGGTTGCTGTTGAATAAAAACTAATCCTGTACAAGGAAGCAAGGGTTCGAACCCCTTACCTAACATTACTATTGCCTGAACATGGCTTGACGACACTGTATTATTATGATACTCGGTACACAAACCATAGATAGAGTGCATTGTTTAAGATCACTTTCTTTCTGAACATAGGTGGAGATTGTTGATGGTTAACAATGGCATTAATATAGTAGGACGTGGGTATAGCAATTAAAAAAAAACAGACAATACCCATACAATATTTTTATTTATTTAATATAAGTACTTGTACAATAGTTACATTCAAAATACATTTCTTTTTTCTCTATTACTATTTAGTCCTTTTTGATTCTCTTGCATATGAAGGGTAGATAACCTTGTAGATCAGCCCCTTAAAACAACAACAACAACACAACCTTTTTCCATAGTTTGTGATGTTGATAACTCTTGAGATGTGGAAGATGGATTAAACATAACTTTTACAGCAGGGGTTAAATGTTGCTCAATAAACACTGCACTATTTTGAGTAGCAACATTTTTTTCTTGTACTGGCTTTTTAGCATTGTCATGATTAATTGTTGACACCAACAGTGTTTCATTTGGTGCACCACATTGATGATCACTCACACTTAAAACCTTACCATTTCTACTTTTCAGATTGCCTCAACATCTTTTTGACCTCTCTTTTGAGCATCGCCAAAATATTATTCCTTTTACATTTTGACGATTATAGTTATAAGAGTAGCCTTTATAGAGTACACGTTGTTTACCTTTGTTAGTTATAGTAAGTTCCATAGTAGCAACTAACCTGTTAGTATGATTTGCTCACTACAAAGGTTATAACTGTTCTGATAATAAAATCATTTAGCTTTGGCTTTTATATTTAATATGTACAGTTTGAAGTGATAGCAAAAGTGAGAGCAAAATGGTAGCATAGTGGTAGAAAATACAACATGTATTGTTAAGAAATAGTTTAAGCGGTTATGTGGATCCATTACATAATAATTTTAGCACGACGAAGCTCATTTTCTACATCCAATAGTTCTTCCTCATATTCAGTATAACCAGCCTGTTTATAGACATGCAGTTGCTGAAGCCGCCGGATTAGCTTACTTGGATTGTTCCAGTAGACAAATTTAACAAATGATTTTTTAGGTGTAAACAAATCATTACCATTATCATTATTATCTTCATCATCAACATCATCATCATCATAACCATTATCATTATCATCATCATCATCATCATGATCATTATAATCCTCATCACTATTACTGTATAGTCCTTTTTGATCCTTTTGCAATACCACATTTTGCACAGTTTGTGTTGCCTTTGATAATGTTGGGAGTTTTTCAGACATTGACAACTGTCCTAACACGACTTTCTGAGGAGATGATACATGCTTCTTAACAAACAATGCACTATCTTGAGCTGCAATATCTTTTTCTGGGACAAGTGTTAGCATTTTGAAGAGTTTTTTTTAAACAGCAACGATGTTTTATCTGGTACACTACATTGATGATCACTCACACTTAAGACATCACTATTTTTACTTTTCAGCTCACCTCGACACTGTTTTGAACGATGTTTTGAACAACGCCAAATAACAGTTCCATTTTTATTGGTTCGTTTTACAATATATGTATATCCTTTATAGAATGCGTATCGCATACCATTGCTATTTGTTGATACTTCCATGTCAATTGTCAAGCATGAACTAATCTCTAGCAAAGTTCACTCGATAATATAAATAATAGTTTAAAGTGAGAGGAAAAGTGGGTGCAAAAGAGGGTGCAAGAGTGGGTGCAAGAGTGGGTGCAAGAGTGGGTGCAAGAGAGGGTGCAAGAGTGGGTGCAAGAGTGGGTGCAAGAGTGGGTGCAAGAGTGGGTGCAAGAGTGGGTGTAAAAGGGAGTGCAAGAGTGGGTACAAAAGTGGGGGCCTTTGGACCGGTCCCTTTGGACTGATACCTATGGGTTGGCCCATGCAATTAGCCAAATTATGTCAAAGAGACGGGTCCAAAGGGATTAGTCAAAAGGACCTGTCAACAGGGACCCGTCCACAGTGACCCGTCAGCCGGGGCCCGTCAAAAATGACTCCCTTCAAAAAGGACCCGTCCAGAGGGACTAGTCAACGGGGACCAGTCCAAAGGGCAAATCAACAGGGATCAATCAAAAGGGGTTATCGCCTCAAGCTCTGTCATACCCCCCCCCCTTTGATTATTGGTTTGCTTATCGACAAGCGCCGCTTGGATTACTTTTTAATCACCCCTCGTCGGTTAGCCGCCATCTTTAAAAAGGTCGTGGGAACATAGGTGTTACCAGCAGTCTTCGGCAAAAAGTCCAACAATACCTCATACAATGCCCTAGTCTTATTGGTTCGCGAGATATTAACAAAAGTGCACTTAGGCCCTTTGTCAAAATTTCAAAAATAGATTCAGTGTTGTGCAATCAATAATAGCTACCTCTTTAACTATATACTTGTTTTTGTTGACCATGAAGCCTTGAGTATCCATCATCAGTGTATGAGACATGTTTACGCTTGCATAAATCGAAACCAACTGACTACTCACTACTTGGGTTTAGAAATTACATTTACTCAAATCACATTCTAGTAAAAATCATGCCTACTATAAACTACACCCACTTTTGCACTCACTTTTACATTCACTTTTGCACCCACTTTTGCACCCATATTTGCACTCACTTTAAACCATTATTTCTATTATCGAGCGAAATTTATTGGTGATTATTTCATGCTTGAAAATTGATATGGAAGTATCAACGAATAGTTATGGTAAGCCATATGCATACTATAAAGGTTATACGTATATTGCAAAACGAACCAATAAAATGGAACTGTTATTTGACGTTGTTCAAAACATCGTTCAAAACAGTGTCAAGGTGAACTAAAAAGTAAAAATAGTGAGGTCTTAAGTGTGAGTGATCATCAATGTAGTGTGACAGATAAGACATCGTTGTTGTTTAAAAAAAAATACTTCAAATGTTAAAACACTAGTCCGAAAAAAAGATATGGTAACCGGCGTGTTGTGCAATCAATGATAGCCACCTCTTTAAAAATGTACTGTACTTGTTTTCGTTGACCTTAAAGCCTTGAGTATCCAACACCAGTGTATGTGACATGTTTACGCTTGCTTAGATCAAAACCAACTGACTATTCACTACTTGGGTTTAGAAATTACATTTACTCAAATCACATTCTAGTAAAATACATGCCTACTATAAGCGGCACCCACTTTTGCACCCACTCTTGCACTCCCTTTTACACCAACTCTTGCACCCACTTGCACTCCCTTTTACACCCACTCTTGCACCCACTCTTGCACCCACTCTTGCACCCACTCTTGCACCCTCTCTTGCACCCACTCTTGCACCCACTCATGCACCCACTCTTGCACCCACTCTTGCACCCACTTTTGCACCCACTTTTCCTCTCACTTTAAACTATTATTTATATTATCGAGTGAACTTTGCTAGAGATTAGTTCATGCTTGACAATTGACATGGAAGTATCAACAAATAGCAATGGTATGCCATACGCATTCTATAAAGGATATACATATATTGTAAAACGAACCAATAAAAATGGAACTGTTATTTGGCGTTGTTCAAAACATCGTTCAAAACAGTGTCGAGGTGAGCTGAAAAGTAAAAATAGTGATGTCTTAAGTGTGAGTGATCATCAATGTAGTGTACCAGATAAAACATCGTTGCTGTTTAAAAAAAACTCTTCAAAATGCTAAAACACTTGTCCCAGAAAAAGATATTGCAGCTCAAGATAGTGCATTGTTTGTTAAAAAGCATGTATCATCTCCTCAGAAAGTCGTGTTAGGACAGTTGTCAATGTCTGAAAAACTCCCAACATTATCAAAGGCAACACAAACTGTGCAAAATGTGGTATTGCAAAAGGATCAAAAAGGACTATACAGTAATAGTGATGAGGATTATAATGATCATGATGATGATGATGATGATAATGATAATGGTTATGATGATGATGATGTTGATGATGAAGATAATAATGATAATGGTAATGCTTTGTTTACACCTAAAAAATCATTTGTTAAATTTGTCTACTGGAACAATCCAAGTAAGCTAATCCGGCGGCTTCAGCAACTGCATGTCTATAAACAGGCTGGTTATACTGAATATGAGGAAGAACTATTGGATGTAGAAAATGAGCTTCGTCGTGCTAAAATTATTATGTAATGGATCCACATAACCGCTTAAACTATTTCTTAACAATACATGTTGTATTTTCTACCACTATGCTACCATTTTGCTCTCACTTTTGCTATCACTTCAAACTGTACATATTAAATATAAAAGCCAAAGCTAAATGATTTTATTATCAGAACAGTTATAACCTTTGTAGTGAGCAAATCATACTAACAGGTTAGTTGTTACTATGGAACTTACTATAACTAACAAAGGTAAACAACCTGTACTCTATAAAGGCTACTCTTATAACTATAATCGTCAAAATGTAAAAGGAATAATATTTTGGCGATGCTCAAAAGAGAGGTCAAAAAGATGTTGAGGCAATCTGAAAAGTAGAAATGGTAAGGTTTTAAGTGTGAGTGATCATCAATGTGGTGCACCAAATGAAACACTGTTGGTGTCAACAATTAATCATGACAATGCTAAAAAGCTAGTACAAGAAAAAAATGTTGCTACTCAAAATAGTGCAGTGTTTATTGAGCAACATTTAACCCCTGCTGTAAAAGTTATGTTTAATCCATCTTCCACATCTCAAGAGTTATCAACATCACAAACTATGCAAAAAGGTTGTGTTGTTGTTGTTGTTGTTTTAAGGGGCTGAACTACAAGGTTATCTACCCTTCATATGCAAGAGAATCAAAAAGGACTAAATAGTAATAGAGAAAAAAGAAATGTATTTTGAATGTAACTATTGTACAAGTACTTATATTAAATAAATAAAAATATTGTATGGGTATTGTCTGTTTTTTCTTAATTGCTATACCCACGTCCTACTATATTAATGCCATTGTTAACCATCAACAATCTCCACCTATGTTCAGAAAGAAAGTGATCTTAAACAATACACTCTATCTATGGTTTGTGTACCGAGTATCATAATAATACAGTGTCGTCAAGCCATGTTCAGGCAATAGTAATGTTAGGTAAGGGGTTCGAACCCTTGCTTCCTTGTACAGGATTAGTTTTTACTCAACAGCAACCGATAATACTATACTTTGAAACATGTCACATCTCATTGCAAAATGTCAACTGTATCGTTTTCTAAGACCCCAGCTGCTGGCTAGTAGCTAGCAGACAGTGCAACAGAAACAGTGTCACCATGTTCATTCTTTAAAAAGATCAATATTTATTATTCTTTTTATTATTATTGTTCATTAAGAGTAGTGTAAAGTTGTCTTTGTGACGTAACGGTTATAATAGTTAGCTGGCACTCTAAAACTCTTGAGTTCAATTCGAGCTTTATCATAAAATTTTAAAAGTATATTAGAACTAAAAGAGGTCTACTCAGTCTCGGGTGATTCAAATAAGTAGATGTGGTTTGATTCACACTTGAACGATAGAACACGACGGTTTTTTTATTTTTTTAAATAATGATAGCCATTTGTTCATTTGTTTTTCATTTTCACATTTCTCACATTGCCATTTGTCAATTTTCCATGTACACGATTTGAAAATGTCAGTTTAAAGTTTTTGGATTTCATGATACGGAAACAAGAATTTTCCATTGTGTTGTTGTTTACACATTTGTCAATTTCCCATTTACATTCTTTAAAGGTCAGTTTTAAGTTTTTAAATTGTGTTGATATGGAAACATGGATTTCCTATTTTTTCCATATCACAGACGACACGTTTATGATTTAGTCCATGCTGAAAGTTTAGTTTTGTAAAACACACATTTGCTGATTAAAATTTTCTTGAAATTATTTTAATGGAAGTGCTTGGCCATGGCAATAGTGCATTCTCTTTCGGTTTGTTTCTAAAAACGTATAGGACTAATACTACTACTACTACTACTACTAATACTACTACTGTAGGTAAGACTGTTTTACAAAATAACACCTATCTACCGCTGCATTTAAAAGAAACACAAATGTTAAAAAAAATACAGTATACTATTTACCATTTGCTATATACATTAATTACCCCACCATCCTACCTTGTCGTGTTTGCTTTGGTTGAACAATCAATGCTACCCACACACACACGCACACACTTTCTCTCTCTCTATCATTCTATCTATAGTCATACATTCACACAACCATACCTGTCTTTGAAAAACAAATACAACCACGCTATTTATCCTTGACATGCACACTTATCCCAAATAACTTTTAGTTATACATTTAACATTTACTATAACAAAAAAAAAATGTTTCCACTATTTTTACAATTACAAAAATGAATATTTACAAAATACTAAATCCACTGGTTACAAAAAAAAGCCATGTCTCTAAACAATAAAATATAGAAGTCACACCTCCACCTCGTGGTTATAACCCTATGGTAGGCTAATGCATAGGTCATTCATCTGCACTCATTTGCTATCCATCAAGGTAAAAGTGCATTTTTTCTGTTCCACAAGATACAAATTTGATTGCTGGATTGTATCCTACACTGTTTATGCGATATATAGCTTTGCCAGTTCATAAAACCGCTAGGTAGTTCTCTACATATAGCAATTTTACCACTGCTCTACCTACGCCTTTTGCTCTTTTGGCTTTCTTACAGTCTAGTGTGTGATAGACAGCATTAATGTATATCAAACCCAGTTCACCTTTGTATTTGTAATCCAAGTAATAATTTGGAAAGACACAAATGTAATCAGTTTTGAACGTTATCTCTGTTTTGTTTTGTTTAATATGTTTATGACATGCATATTAACCTGAAATCGAACCCTGGTGAAAAGGCTAACAGCTTAACCACTACACCACCTTGCCCTTGTTTCTTAGTTTGACTCGTTCTAGGCATCAGACCTGGAAATCGAGTTAAGACCACCAGTGCAAGAGCTAAAAGTGCGTAACACTGCAACACAAAATGGATAGCTGGTAACATTATACAACCGGAAATGATTATATTTCTGTTAGCAATGCATTTTTTGACATCAGCCTACTGTCTGAGCACTGACAGCAACACAGTTTAGTTTAGAACAAGCGAGGTTGTGTGTGTATAGATTATTAGCCTCAAGTATTTAAAGCTTGTTTTGTGTGTGTAGCGACCATCTTGTCCCGGTAACCACTGAGCATTTTTGTGTTTTAGCTATACTCTTTAACCAATCAATTAAAGATAGTCTACTCTTAATTCTTGAATCGATAAATCAGAGTTTGTGTGTACACCGTTCGTCATTTATTAACCCATACCTACAACCTATACTCTCTCTATACTGCAGTTTGATCTGAAAAACAAGTTTCAATGGTAAAAGACTTGTCAATCACCATACAAGTAGCCTACACTAATTCTTTCTCTACCTAGCTATGTTTCATCACACACATGGTAAACATCTCACATGTTCGTATCCGATTATTAGTTTATAAAATCTCAGGTCGATGACCTTGATGTATTGGGTATTTTGGATAAATTCATTGGCCATGGGAAAGGGTTGACCATTCTAAGTCCTATAACACCTCACATGTAGATATTCGATTATTAGTTTATAAAATATTAGGTCAATGACCTTGCTGTTTTTGAATCTTTTGGGTAAATTCGTTGATCATGGAAAAGGGTTGACCATCCTGAGTCCTATGACACCTCACTTGACCCTCACTGATTATTAGTTAGCGAGATATTAACAAAAGTGCAGTTAGGCCCTTTTGACATAAATAAATAATATATTCAAAAACAGAATGTCACCTCAAGTCCAACGACCTCTCATACAGGTCCCTAGCCTTATTGATTCATGAGATATTAAAAAGCTAATGACCTTAGATCTTTTGGGTAAATTCGTTGGTCATGGAAAAGGGTTGACCATCCTGAGTCTTATGACACCTCACTTGACCCTCTCTGATTATTAGTTAGCGAGATATTAACAAAAGTGTAGTTAGGTCCTTTTGACATAAATAAATAATATATTCAAAAACAGAATGTCACCTCAAGTCCAACGACCTCTCCTACAGGTCCCTAGCCTTATTGATTCATGAGATATTAGTTTTGGATCTTTTGGTAATTTTTTAAAAAATAACTCATCTAAAAATCATTATTCAAAAAGCCCGCCCGCTTACAAAAAAAACAAGTGCGCTTGCGTAAAAAGAAAAAACAAACATGTTAATTCATAGTAGCAATCGGCTCTTCACATGCGTTTCATGTGGAACAAAGTTTAATTTCATCATAGCATTAGGGACCATGGGCCAGTCCATAGGGACCAATCCAAAGGGACCGGTCTAAAGGGATAAGTCCAAAGGGACTCATCAACAAGGACTCATCCACAAGGACTCGTCCACAAGGACCTGTCAACAAGGACTCATCCACAAGGACCTGTCAACAAGGACTCGTCCACAAGGACTTGTCCACAAGGACTTGTCATCAATGACCTGTCAACAATGACCCGTCCACAGAGATCCGCTCCCCCACCCTCTTCAAAAGCCATGAGTGGGCATGCTAATTCATAGTGGCTTTCCACCGCACACATATCTCTTGTGTAGAACAACTTTTCATTCCATATTAGCATTCAAACTCTCACATGTTGCAATTGGAAAGAGAGATTCTCAAAAAAATTACAATTTCACTCCCTAGTAGGGGTAGGTTTTATTTTTGGGGTTGAAATATGCTGTCCATTGGAAAGGGGGTATCAGCCCGAGTTCAATGACACCTCATTCGTCAAAATCCGACCACGGGTTCGGGAGTTATCGGGCTGCCGCCATCTTGTGAGGAGGGTGAGGAGGGTGAGGAGGAGGAGGCATTAGAACTCTCACAAAACCACTACTATTATCTTTATTTTCAATGAGCTGTATTGTGAAGTCAATACTTCACAAATAATGACAATGTTCCTACTTCTTGAGTTACTGTAAGCAGCGAGAGCTCTCAAACGTGGGTTTAATTAATTCTCCGGAGGACTAGATGAAAATTGATTAAGTTTAAGATAAGAAATAACCAACTCGTACCAGCTTATACATGTTGGATGTTTGTGATTGTCTGTCTAAAGTGACTGACTCTGACAACATCCTGCACTTGTTTATATACAGCTGAGTGTCAATGTAAACTACGGGAAGTGAGTAGACTTGACTTTGAACTCCGCCCAGTTGACCGTGCTTAAGGGACACTGGGACCGAGTTTTAAGCATATTTTATAAAAAATTCAAATTTTCGATTTTGACATATTATTGTACCCCTGACTATAACGGATCAATTAGCGGTATCATTTTCCACATTCTGCCATTTTTTGAGGCACAGCGAGACGTTTAAATGCCGGCCACACTAACATTTAAACGCCCCTTTCTCTTGGTACATTATCCTGTACACGCATTTATGCATTTTTTTTTATCGGAGTAGTTTGAATACGAATTTGAAATTCCCTCTGCATTACTGGCTCTGCATTGTGCTACTATCTACCGATGAATATTGACACTATTTACTACGTAAGCTTTACAAATACTGCAAATGTTTGAAAATACATAAATAAATATCTCGAACGGTCGACATGATGAGATTTTGCATTTATATTGTATTTTCTAATTTCATGACAGTTTCTAGTCGCTTATAGAATGACAGTAGATGCACATTTTATCTTTATTTGATATTTGTGTTGGCTTTAGAAGTGTACGCATGGTCAACCTCTGTTTATAAACAAGTTATTGAATGCTAGGCTAGTACTTTTTCGAAATTTATTGTGTTTGTGAAGTTATTAGGGGGGGGGGGGCATACACATCACACAAGACCAAGGTCACAAAGATGAAGAAGGAGGCTGAAAAACAGAAGAAGGAAGGTGTTAATTATGCTGCAGGAGAGTTCTAATGGGTAAGTTGAGTGGAAATATTAAAATATATGCATGTTTTTAGAAAAATGCAGTTTTCTCAGTTTCACATTTTCTGATGTATAAATTCTAGTACGCGTTACAGATGTAATGCAATTTTCTTGTAAATTAACATGCATGTTCCTTAGTACTTTATCCACAAACGTGTGCATTACTTTTTGGATTGGAGCTCTGGTTTGCCTGTAAAAAAAATAAACCTTCAAATTTCAAGAATTTTTCAAAAAATAAACTTCATTGGGGAAAAAATTATATCTTCATAGTAAACAATACAATCTCAAATTCGATGCACTACTTTATTTGTATAAGAATAAGGTAGGCCTACTAGAAAAATAAAAATAAATTGTGCTATCTACATTAGTTTGACGCGCTTGACATTTTGAATATCTGAATAATTTGCATATAAATATTGGAGAAGAATTAATTTCTATGCAGCTAGTGAAGCTACATTGCTCAAATTTGGTAAACATGTTTATACTACCGTATATTACCAGTAAACAAAATATCAAGGTTGTACCTTAATATTTACAGGAATTAGAAAACTCAGTCCCAGTGTCCCTTAAGGTGGTCTGGTATAACGCCCCGTCTGTGAAAGTCTTACAACGTACCCCTTGAAAAATCTGAATTCGTATATTGACAGATTACTGTTCATAATATCCTTGCAACTTCAATTTATAGACAGAAGTCGTATCTTCCTTGTTCTTGTTACACACTGTCTCCGTAATCTTAAATGAGTTACTGAGAACGTAACATCACCATGAATCTCCCATATCTATAAACATGGTGTTACATAGTCCACGTCACTTTACGTTACTAACAATGTAACCTTACCATTTGTCCCCCATCCCTACAAACATAGTTTTATAGGCTGTAGTCCGCGTCACCTTACATAAATTACTAAATATATTGCCTTAACATTTGTCCCCAATCACTACAATCATAGTGTTATATTGACCGCGTCACCTTAAATAACTTACTGATAATGTAACCTCAGCATTTGCCTCCCATCTTTATAAACATGGTGTCTTTCAGTTCGCGTCACCTTAAATAAGTTACTAACAATGTAATATTACAATTTGTCCCCCATCACTACAAACAAGGTGATAATATAGTCCGTGTCCCCTTAAATAAGTTACTAACAATTTAACCTTACCATTTGCCTCCCATCCCTATAAACATGATGTTATATAGTCCGCGTCAGCCTTACCATATGTCCTCCATCACTACAAACCTCTGATTACATAGGCCGTGTCCCCTTAAATCTGTTACTAATAATGTAACCTTACCATTATTTGCGCACTTAAGACTGTTTTATGAGTACTGCATGACAACATGTTGTTGTCTGTTTATACGGTTATAACTTCAGAACGGCTGGGAGGTTCAACGTAAAATGTCTGTTGAGTAAGACTTGATAATATAACCTTTCTCGAATTTGAAACCGCATCTTTTGCTGTCAGGACAGGTGTGTTAAGTCCATTACACGAATGTGGCCTCACCATTGTCAGTATCGTAGCGCTCTATGGAAGTGAAACTTTGACTGTAGGTGCAGCAGAAAATAAGGGAAATGGCTCATTTGAAATATGGTGTTTCAGGATGAAGATGAAGATTAGATAGATAGAGAACCATTGAAGAGGCATTTAGAAGAGTTGGGAAGGAGCGATGTTTCTGACGAATGCAGATGAAGAGAAGAAGTAAGTTGGTAGGACACAAAAGACACCAGGAATAGCATGCTTAGTTACGGAAGGAAGGATCGAGGACAGGAACTGTAGGGATAGACCAAGGTTAGAATATGTAAAACAGACTGCCTCGGATGTTGAGTGTGGAACCTATATAGAGATGAAACGATTAGCTCAGGACAGGGAGGATTGGAGGTCTGCATCAAACCAGTCAAATGACTGAGCACTCAACCCCACAATGTCCATAAGTCGTAAGATTAATCACTAATGGTACATTTCGTCGTTCACTCAGTGATGAGACCGCATTGTCTCGCGCTCTAATTTGAGGAAACATCATCGTGTTCACTAGGGAAAATAACCTTACTGCATCACCTGTTACAAGGAATTCAAAAGGTTCGACTATCTTGTGAAACACTTGTTAATTCGTTCCGGGACCACATGTGCACAACATAGTGAATGATTTGTGGGATGTTAAAGAACGTGTATAGGTATCTGCATCCAAACTAGATATTAAAACTCCACCGGTAAGGTTTTGTATTGCATTTTAAAAAGACCTATTTGAAACGGTTCAATATACGTAGATTTTACTGAAGAGTGAAGACTTGGCAGTTCCTGTCATTGTTCAAGTGCTTAGACAGGGTAAGCTTTGAGCTTAGTGGCAATGGGAAGCTCCCAGATATTGGTTGATGGCTATTATTATTTCCGTAATACTAATGGATATTTGAGGCCTTGATATCGCCAGACTCAGAAATTAAGATTGTTGTAGCGAATGTTATGCCATCGTAATATAATTTACTTAATCTTTAATCAGCTGCACAACTATATAGAAGGCCCAATCAGAAAGAATAACCCCGAATGCTCCTCAGGACTTGCTCACCTGATGAGTTAAAACTGAGCAATTCCCTGCAAAGCAGGAGGCCATATCCCTTATGGGATTTGTAAGGCTATTTATTATTATTATTTATTATTACTATGAAGTTGCACTTTCAATTCTGCCTTTGGGGCAGATGACCTAACTATTCCGCTCCTTAGCAACAATAACTAACTAAACTCAAACACGCAATCATCACCGTGCTAAGCAAGGTGGGATTTTAATTTAACGAAACACTCGATTCTCAATGAAGGAACCGATTTGCGGACATTGTTACGTTTAATACCAGATCAACTGAAGACTATTTGATCGAACTCCTCTGTAGATCCAGCTAAAGAAGTTGACCTGGAGAGAAGAGCTATCCATGAAGATTGCATTTCGTACTTTCAGGAAAAATACCATACAGGGATCACATCTTCTATTTACGCTGTTTCTGATTTGGTGCCTGGGGAACCATCGATCGAGACTTTGCGGAACTCTTCTAGAAGTTCGAGTTAGATATAATCTCCTGAATACTGTACTCTTGCTGAATACATCAAAGCTGTCTCTGTGGCCATAATGAAGCACCACATCTACAATAATCCCAACACCTAAAATTTCGGATGAACAGCCCCCATTGTTCTGAATTTATTAGATAAATTGCATCCTACTTAATAAGATTTCCTACCAAGGATTGAGGGGTGTGCAGCGTCATCTTGGTAGAAACCATAAATAAATAATTCATAAATCAAAACACTGGTAAACAAAATTGTTGTTTTCGATGCTTCTTTCACTTCATGAATCATATCTTGATAAATTTGGATTAAAACAAACTAATATCACAAATAAAAAATTGTTGTTGCTTTGAGACGTCGTGAACATATATCCCCGTGTACTTGGATGTGTGGGGATTTTGTGTGATAACGTGTATTATTATGATGGCTGAACTAGTGTGTGCATTTGTAAATTGAGGATAGGATTGGGAAGTAGGCGGCCGTGGCCTTAAGTCAAGAAGCATCTCAGCATTTGGTTGGAGTAGGAAAACCACTTCCATGATGGCTGAGGTGGGAAACGAACCGTCCTCTTCTCAGTTTTGCCTCATGAGACTGAGTGCACCCCGATCCAGCAATCACATCATAATTAAAATTGTTTGGTAGAGCCAGGAATCAAACTCGGATCTCCGGGGCGAGAGCCAAGAATGCTAGCCGTTACATCACAAGGTGTTGGCTGGTTCCTTAGTTTAGGGGCTGCGGTCATGTATCCCCGTGTACTTAGGGTGTGTGTATAATCTGACTGTATTAGTGTATCAACATTCAAGTAAGGACTGCAGACGATAATTTCAAAGAGTTCCTACTTTCGCTACCAAATACTACCGTCCATGACACCTAGCTGTGAAATTGGCTACTACTAGATGCAATCGGTACCAGCGTCTGATAACGAACATTGGAATTTCTGAGCATTAATCAAAAACATGCTACAAATATTGCTTCACACCAATTTAGTTAGTGGAAGGTTCTTTTACATACCATAAATCTATGACATGGGCCACCGGCTTTAGTTCCCCTCCGAAGAAAGGCATACTGAGGGATTTTAACGCTCTTAAAAACCGACGCCTTCGGCTGGGTTTGAACCCGTGAACTTGGGCATAGAAGCTCAGCATGCTACCAACTACGCGAACAAAGCCACCATCACGAGGTGGTCAGCGCATTTGTATTAGCCCTAGTTGCTTTCATATACAATAGGTGGCAGTGTTTTATTGTAAGGGGAAACGATACATTTTATTTACATACGCCACCAGCATAGAAGGTACACATTTACGTGGCGTGTTGATTATACTCTAAAGGCGCTCCAAAACCACGAATTCTGAACTAATAACAACAGAAACTAACAGACTCAGCTACAATATTTACGTTTTATTTATTAATCTTGATCTGTGAGTCTTGTGAAAGGAGATTACAAACAGAAAGTGGCAGCCCGAAATAACATCATTCGGAAGTTCATTGGTAATAATTGGGGTGCCCAACCCCAGGTGGTCCGTACTTCTACAATGGCACTCTGTTTCTCCGCCGGTGAATATGCCTGCCCTGTATGGCAGAAATCAGCCCATGCAAAACAAGTTGACGTAGTGCTTAATGAAACTGCAAGGCTGATTACAGGATGCCTGAAACCCTTGCAATACGTCGGGAAGTAGCCGCAAATGTCGAAAGAAAGAAATTGGAAGAAAGTGAGCTACACCCGCTGCACGGATATACTCCTCCAAGACACAGATTGAAATCTACGAAGAGCTTCTTACAGTCAACATCTCCACTTACCACATCCTCCAACGAAGCCAGAGAAGAACTGTGGGCAGCCAAAATCAATCTTCCAACAGGGGTAAGAGCAGCAGAATGCTAACCGGCCGGGCACAACTTGGACTGGACCTCTTGGAAATCATTAAAGAGATTACGAGCAGGTGTTGGCAAAACTAAGGACAACCTAATTAAATGGGGATACCTACAAGAATCAACACTTTGTGAATGTGGAGAGGTACAGACAACAAAGCATCTGGGTCAGTGCTTACGCTGCCCTGATTCTTGCAGTGAGGAGGAGTAGTTTAACCCTCTTAGTGCCAAGCAATTTCCTGAAATACTTGCCAAGAATGCCAAGCCATTTTCGATTATATGCAGGCTATTCGACAAAAAAATCATAAATACCACACTTCCAACGATAGAATCATTAATTTTGCTTTGCATTATAACCAATACCTCATTCTTTCATACATTATGTTCACAGAAGTAAATACGGCATCTAAACCTTTTATTTGAGGTTATTCTGATAATTGTTAAATTTTTCAATATCTTTTTGTAAAAAATTATTTTGAGCCTAAATTAAAGACACCTAAGTCATATTCGAAGAAACACTATGTTTTCAGCTGTAGAAAGTTCTCAAAAACACCTGTAGGCAGAAAACTTCAACAAGAAGAAAACAACTGCACCGCAATTTTGGCGGGAACGCGCGTGATTGGGAGAGCGCAAGGGGAGGGCGTGAATACAAACTCAAACCTATCGCGTAACGAACATCGAAGGAAGAAAGTAAACACCGCACAGACAAGCTTGAAATCTCACCTTTCCAACAGTATGAGAAAATCACGGACATATGCCTACAGAAATCTAAGATTAACAGCGCGCCGATTGAATCGGCTTTGGCACTTTTGGCGCAAGCAGCGAGAGCCGATCTGATCGGCGCGTGGCACTGAGAGGGTTAAGGCACAAGAAAATGCTATAGCAGTTGCTCGTTTCTGGGCAAAGACAGTTTGATTGTATATGTATAATTCCATGTTTCTCCTTTGATGTTGAATGTACAATATTATTCAATATTATGATTCGAGTAAATAAATAAATAATAACTACCATCTATGACAAAATACCAGTGCATATACAGTACGTTCAAAGACATGCTCAACTACATGTTTTGAACAGTTCCTCATTAACCTGAATGTGTTAGATTTAATGCTCACTTACGTAAAGATGAAAAGATATAAACAAGAATGTATAGGAATTGTGAACGGAGATCGTGAAGGAATTGTTTAGGGAATAATTAGATTTTGGTAAGTTTTTATATGTTTATTTACAAAAGAATGTGATTAGACAGTGTTCAACCAATGAGCACTCCGCTGGTGGAGATCTGCGCCCTGGAGGAAGAGCTGATTCCTGTGGGATGAGCTCCGTAGGCTCCGTAAGACACAACACCTGGAGCAGCCAGGTACTGAGCTGACGTCATGGCGAGAACAGCGGCGATAAGAACCAGCACCTGTCAACACATAGAAATATCATTTAGATAACCTGAAAAGATGCTTCTTACAGATGTTGTACTTAAGGTAACAAAAAAAAAAAACATAAAAATCATCACACGTTGTAAAGTTAAATCATTGTTTATAAACAAATCTCAAGAGAAACAATTCAATCTGATATTGATGTTTCTTTTACTTAAATATACACAAAATTACATTTGAAACTAATCATAAACAGAAGAGCAAAAATCTTTACTTTCAATGAGCTGTATTGTGAAGACTATACCTCAAAAGGAATGACAATGTTCTTACTTCTTGAGATACTGTAAGCAGTGAGCGCTCTCAAACGTGGGTTTAATTAATCTTCCAAAGGACTGGATAAAATTGATTAAGTTTGAGATAAGAAATAACCAACTCTTACCAGCTTGTACATGTTGGATGTTTGTGATTGTCTGTCTCAAGTGACTGATACTCGTACAACATTCTGCCTGTGTTTATATACAGCTGAGTGTCAATGAAAGCTGCAGGAAGTCAGTAGACTTGACTTTGAACTCCGCCCAGTTGACCGTGATTGAGGTGGTCTGGTTTATCGCGCCGTCTATGAAAGTCTTACAATGTGCCCCTGGAAAGCTGAATACGTGTATTGACAGATTACTGTTGATAAAATCCTTGCAATTTATAGTTACAGATTGAAGTCTCATCTTCCTTGTTTTTGTCACCTTAAGTAAGTTACTAACAATGTAACCTCACCATTTGCCTCCCTTCTCAACAAACATGGAGTAAAATAGTCCACGTCACCTTAAATAGTTCACTAACAATGTAACCTTACCATTTGTCCACCATCATTACACAAATGATGTTATATAGTCCGCGTCTCCTTCAATAAGTTACTAACAATGTAACCTCACTTTTTGTGCCCTATCAAACATGGTGTTACATAGTCTACGTCCCCTTAAAAAAAGGTACTAACAATGTAACCTTACCATTTGTCCCCCATCTCTACAAACATGGAGTTATATAGTCCGCATCACCTTAAATAAGGAACTAACAATGTGAGCTCACCATTTGTCCCCCATCACTTCAAACATGGTGTTACATGGCCCACGTAATCTTAAATAAGTTACGGTACTAACAATTTAACCTTACCATTATTTGCGCACTTAAGTCTGTTTTATGAGTACTGCATGACAAAATGCTGTTGTCTGTTTGCATGCTTATAACTTGAGAACGGCTGGGTGAATCAACGTAAAATGTATGTTGAGTTAGACTTGATAATATAACCATTCTTGAAATTTGAACCCGTACCTTTTGCTGTCCATGCAGGTGTGTTGAGTCAATGACACCAATGTGGCCTACCATTGTCTCTAAGTGCTCTATGGAAGTGAAACTTAAGACTGTAGGTACAGCAGAAAATAGGGGAATTAGCTCATTTTAAACATGGTGTTACAGGATGAAGATGAAGATCAGATAGGTAGAGGAACAATTGAAGATGCATTAAGGAGAGTGGGGAAGGAGTGATGTTTCTGGCGAATGTTAATGAGGAGAAGGAATATGTTGGTAGGACACTTACCACACCCAGGAATAGTAAGCTTAGTTATGGATACAAGGGTCGAGGACGAGATCTGTAGGAATAGGCCAAGGTTAGAGAATGTAAAACAAACTGCCTTGCATGTAGGGTGTGGTACCTATGAAGAGATCAAACGATTAGCTCAGGACAGGTAGGCATGGAGTGCTGCATCAAACCAGTCAAATGACTGAGGACAGTGTCCATAATTCGTAAGATGAATCACTAAGTACTTGGGAGTTGCAGTTTCAGTTCTGCCTTGGGGACAGATGACCGAACTGTTCTGCTCCATAACTACAATAACTAACTAAACCCAAACACGCAATCATCCACAGGCAAAAAAGGAAGCTATTTTAATATTACGAAGCACTCGATTCTCAATGAAAACCCGTTTTTCTGACATTGTTACGTTTAATACCAGATCGACTGAGGACTGTTTGATCGAAATACTCAGCAGTTCGAGCTAAAGAGTATAGAGAGGAGAAATGAGCTATCTATGACGATTGCATTCCGTACTTTCAAGAAAAATACCATGATACAATAATTAAATCTACAATGTATGCTGTCTCTGATTTGGTGTGGAACTTTTCTAGAAGCCAGCTCGAAATATAATCTCCTGAACACTATTGCTGAATATATCATAGCTGACACTGTTGCCCCATTGAAGCGCCATAAATTGCATCCTACTTTATTAGATTTCCTACCAAGGATTGAGGGGCGTGTTGCGTCATCTTGGTAGAAACCGTAAATAAATAATTCATAAATCAATAGTCATATATAATAACACTGACCAACAAAATTCGTTTTTTTTTCATGCATATCTTGATAACTTTGTCATTTAAAAAGCAAATATGTTGTTGTTGGTTATTTTAGGGGCTTTGTGACACTGTGTTCATGTAGGTCCGTCTACTTGGGTGTGTGTGTAATTGTAAATTGGGGATACTATTGAGAAGGACGCTGCCTTGGCTTTAAGTCATAAACCATCTCAGCATTTGGTTGCAGTAGGAAAACCACTTCCAGGATGTTTGAGGTGGGAATCGAACCGTCCTCTTCTCAGTTTTGCGTCTTGAGACTGAGTGCACCCCGTTGCGGCCCTCACGCCATAGTTTAAATTTCATGGCAGAACCCGGAATCGAACTCGGATCTCCGCGGCGAGAGCCAAGAACGCTACCTCACAAGGTGTTGGTTGGTTACTAAGTTTAGGGGCTGCGGTCTTGTAGCCCCGTGTACTTAGGGTGTGTGTAGAATCTGACTGTATTAGTGTATTAACATTCAAGTAAGGACTGCAGGCGTTAATTTCAACGAGTTCCTACTTTAGCTACCAAATGCTACCGTCCATGACACTTAGCTGTGAATTTGGCTACTACTAGATGCAATCGCAACCAGCGCCTGGTAACGATGGTTTGATTTTCAGAGCATTAATCATCCACATGCTACAAATATTGCTACATACAAATTTAGTTAATGGAAGGTTCTTTAAATGCCATAAATCTATGCCATGGGCCCACTGGCTTTATTTCCCTTCCGCAGGAAGGCATACTGAGGAATTTTTCACAGTCTTAAAAAAAACGACGCCTTCGGCCGGGTTTGAATCCGCGAACTTGGGCACAGAAGCTCAGCATGCTATCAACTACGCGAGGTGGTCAATGTATTTGTATTAGCTCTAGTTGCTTTAAGCCCACATCATAGAAGGTACACATTTACGTGGCGTGTTGATTATACTCTAAAGGCTCTCCAAAACCACGAATTCTGCATTAATTACAACAAGAACAAACAGTCACAGTTACAATATTTACGTTTTATTTATTAATCTTGTGTCGCCTCCGTAGCGTAGCGGTCAGCATGGTTAGCTGCCGCCCCGGAAGTCCTGGGTTCGATTCCCGGCTCTGCCACGAAATTTGAAAAGTGGTACGAGGACTGGAACGGGGTCTACTCAGCCTCGGGTGGCCCAAATGAGTAGAGGGGGTTCGATTCCCCCTCAGCCATCCTCGAAGTGGTTTTCCGTGGTTTCCCACTTCGTCTTCGGGCAAATGCCGGGATGGTACCTACTGTAAGGCCACGGCCGCCTCCTTCCCTCTTCCTAGCCTATCCATCCCAATCTTCCATCCGTTCCCATCCCTCATGAGGCCCCTGTTCGCTTTGCAGGTGAGGCCGCCTGGGCGAAGTGCTGATCACACCTCCCCAGTTGTATCCATCCCGACCAGATATTCCAAGCTCCAGTACACTGCCCATAGAGGCGGTAGTGGTGAGTTCCCTCGCTGAGTCCGTGGGATCCACCAACCTAGAGGGTAAATTGACTAAATAAAAAAAAATTAATCTTGTTCTGTGAGTCTTGTGAAATGAGATTACCTACCATCCATGACAAAATACCAGTGTATATACAGGGTGTCTTTTATGTACCTTTCGACTGGGGGCGTGGTGGCTCAGCGGTCTAGCTGTATGCCTCTCACCAAGGCGGTCCGGGTTCGATTCCCGGTCAATGTATGTGAGATTTTCGAAGTGAAATGCTATGTCCTGTGGTTCGGATTCCACGTAAAAAGGAGGTCCCGTGGCTCATGATCTCAAGATTAACGGTCACGTTAAACTACAAGCTTCCTTTTTTTTATGTACCTTTGTAGAATGATAGGTCGTGTAGGGGACGGGTATAGAAGAAATTTGAGATAGGGAACTTAGGGTCGGAGCGGCCTCCATAACCCCTAAAATAAGGGTTGATTCAGGCCCTCCACCCTGTCAGTTGGGCAACTGACCCAAGCCTCTATTACCTTTCTCAATCCTTTAACTCTTGGCAAGATTCATTTTACCATGTGGCACTGGCGTAATGGATAGCGTTGCGGTGCGAAAGGCCGGTAGTCCCGGGTTCGATTTCGGGCTTGGGCATTTTTTTTAATGTTATTTGTCGTATTTGCACTCTCTTCTCTGACGTAGCACCAGACTGTGACTACAATACGACAAATAACATTAAAAAAAAGAGTTTTGCCCAAGCCCGGAATCGAACCCGGGACTAACATCTTTTTGCACCGCAACGATATCCATTACGCCAGCGCCACATGGTGAAATGAATCATGCCAAGGGTTAAAGGATTGAAAAAGCTAATACTGTTTTGGGTAGGTTGCCTAACCTACAGGGTGGAGGGCCTGAATCAACCCCTATTTTAGGGGTTAAGGAGGCCTCTCCGACCCCAAGTTCCCTATCTCAAATTACTTCTATACCCGTCCCCTACACGAACTATCATTCTCCAAAGGTAAATAAAAGGCACCCTGTACAGTACGTTCAAAGACATGCTCAACTACTTCTTTTGAACAGTCCCTCATTAACCTGAATGTGTTTGATTTAATTCTCATTTACGTAAAGATGAAAAGATATAAACAAGAATGTATAGGAATTTTGAACGGAGATCGTGAAGGAATTGTTCAGGGAATAATTAGATTTTAGTAAGGTTTTTATATGTTTATTTACAAAAGAAGGTGATTAGTCAGTTTTCAACCAATGAGTACTCCGCTGGTGGAGATCTGCGCCCTGGAGGAAGAGCTGATTCCTGTGGGATGAGCTCCGTAGGCTCCGTAAGACACAACACCTGGAGCAGCCAGGTACTGAGCTGACGTCATGGCGAGAACAGCGGCGATAAGAACCAACACCTGTCAACACAGAGAAATATCATTTATATAACTAGCAAAGATGCTTCTTACAGAGGTAGGACTTGAGGTAACAAAAAAACATAAAAATCATCTCACGTTGTAAAGGTAAATCATTGTTTATAAACAAATCTCAGGGGAAACAATTCAATCTGATATTCGTGTTTCTTTTACTTAAATATACTCCAAATTACATTTCAAACTAATCATAAACAGAAGAGCAAATATCTTTACTTTCAATGAGCTATATTGTGAAGACTATACATCACAAATAGTGATAATGTTCTTACATCTTGAGATACTGTAAGTAGAGAAAGCACTTAAACGTGGGTTAAATTAATTTTCCAAAGGACTGGATAAAAATTTATCAAGTTTACGATGAGAAATAACCAACTCTTACCAGCTTGTACATGTTGAATGTTTGTGATTGACTGTCTCAAGTGACTGATACTCGGACAACATTCTGCCTCTGTTTATATACAGCTCAGTGTCAATGAAAACTACGGGAAGTGAGTACACTTGAAGTGAACTCCACCCAGTTGGCCGTGATTGAAGTGGTCTGGTTTATCGTGCCGTCTATGAAAGTCTTACAATGTGCCCCTGGAAAGATGAATTCGTATATTGACAGATTGCTGTTGGTAAAATCCTTGCAATTTCTAGTTACAGATTGAAGACTTATCTTCCTTGCTCTTGTCACCTTAAGTAAGTTACTAACAATGTAACCTCACCATTTGTCCCCCTTCTCTACAAACATGGGGTAACTTAGTCCACGACACCTTAAATAGGTCACTAACAATGTAACCTTACCATTTGTACCCCATCACTACAAATATGGTGATTATATAGTCCGTGTCCCCTTAAATAAGTTACTAACAATGTAACCTCACCATTTGCCTCCCTTCTCTATAAACATGGTGTTATATAGTTCGCGTCATTTTGAATAAGTTACTGACAAAGTAACCTTACCATTTGTCCTCCATCACTACAAATATGGTGATTATATAGTCCGTGTTCCCCTAATTAAGTTACTAGTATTGTAACCTTACCATTATTTGCGCATTTCAGACTGATGAGTACTGCGAGCAAAAATGTGGTTGTCTGTCTGTTTGCACGCTTAAAACTTGGGAACGGCTGAGTGGATCAACGTAAAATGTCAGTTGATTATGACTTGATAACATAAACATTCTAGGAATTTGAACGCGTAACTTTTGCTGTCCGGGCAGGTCTGTTTTGCCAATTACCGCATTGGGGTCTCATCATTGTCTGTATCATAGTGCTCTATGGAAGTGAAACTTAGACTGTCAGTTCATCAGAAACTATGGGAAATGGCTCATTTGAAATATGGTGTTACAGGATGAAGATGAAGATCACATAGGTAGAGAAACAATTGAAGTGGCATTAAGGTCTAGTTACACTTAGGTGTGCCGTAACCGTGACGGTACCGGCACGTGATCCCACCGGCCCTGAACTCACAATGATGTCTATTCACAATTAAACGTGGCATGATCGGCATCAGGCAGTGTTTTCTATACCATGGAAAATAGTGAAACTCGCAGAAGCTGACTTATAGATGATTGCTCTTATTTTGGATGAAGAGGAGGAGAATCAAGTGAGAAAACGGAAGTGGGTTCATCAAGCCTGGAGGAAGAGAAGAACAGAAGGGTAATTTGCTACTCTTTATATTACCGGATGTCTGAAACCTACACCGCGGGATAAGCTCCACTACTTAGCTGGAATTGCCCCTCCAGACATCAGGCGCGAAGTAGCTGCACAGAGAGAAAGGTATAAGGCATCTACCTCCGACAAACATCCCCTACATAATCATCATCCTCCTCCTCCAAGACTGAAGTCCAGGGAATGTTTCATGATGACAACAGTTAACATTGACCAACGGATAAATTCCCGGTTATCTGTGTGGAAGATGAGATCTAAACACCATTGGTTGACACCATCGGAACATCTAGCTACTGGTTTCACTGAAGAATGGCCAGTGTGGAAAACTCTGCACAGGCTCAGAACAGGGGTTGCAAGGTCAAAAGACAACTTGAGGAAATGGCGTTATTCTACATCAAAAACCCTCTGTGAATGCGGGGCTCAACAAACTACGGACCACCTATACCAGTGCAGATTATGTCCTGCAAGATGCACCATAGTAGTGTATTTGTAGGGGTTCCGCAGCCTCCTCCTCCTCCCCTCCTCCAAGATGGCGGCGGTGCGATATCTCTCGAAAACATGGTTGGATTTTAAAAAATGAGGTGTTGTTGAACTCGGGCTGACACCCCCTTTCCAATGGACAGCATATTTCCATCCCAAAATAAAACCTACCCCTACTAGGGGGTGAAATTGTATTTTTTTAGAGAATCTCTCTTTTCAATTGCAACATGTGAGAGTTTGAATGTCGATATGGAATGAAACGTCGTTCTACATAAAGTGCATATGTGCGGTGGATAGCCACTATGAATTAACATGCTTGTTTTCTGTTTTTACGCATGCCCACTCATGGCTTTTGTAAGACGGTGGGGGAGCGGATCCCTATGGATGGGTTATTGTTGACGAGTCATTGTTGGCGGGGGTCATTGTTGTCGGGTCATTGTGGACGAGTCCTTGTGGACAAGTCCTTGTTGACAGGTCCTTGTGGACAAGTCCTTGTGGACGAGTCCTTGTCCCTTTGGACTGATCCCTTAGGACGGGTCCCTTTGGCCTGGTTCCTACGGACTAACCCATGAATTTATTTAAATTATGTCAAAGGGCCTAACTACATTTGTGTGTGTTGAATTGACGTTGTTCACCACTACTATAATGGAATAACGATATGAAAGGAAAGTGACGAAATACATGTGAACACGAGTGAAATGACCTTATTACAGTCCTCCTTGTGAAACAAGTCACATCCTGTTTTGCTTCATACGTGAGAAAATGTGAGTTCGAACCCGTGGTCGGATTTTGACGAATGAGGTGTCATTGAACTCGGGCTGATACCCCCTTTCCAATGAACAACATATTTCCACCCCAAAATAAAACCTACCCCTACTAGGGGGTGAAATTGTATTTTTTTTTAGAGAATCTCTCTTTCCAATTGCAACATGTGAGAGTTTGAATGCCGATATGGAATAAAACGTTGTTCCACACAAGAGACATGTGTTTGGTGGATAGCCACTATGAATTAACATGCTTGTTTTTGTTTTTTGTTTTTTGCGCATGCCCACTCATAGCTTTTGTAAGAGGGCAGGCTTTTTAAAAGATGGCGGCTGTAGTGTAACCTAACCTAACCCAACCCACGAGTGGTGATCAAAAAGTATTTTAAGTGACGCTTGTCGATTGGCAAACAAATAATCAAAGAGGGATATGTCAGGCCTTGAGGTGATAGCCCCTTTTGATTGATCCCTGTTGATTGATCTCTGTTGATTTGTCCCTTTGGACTGGTCTCTGTTAACTAGCCCCTTTTGGACGGGCCCTTTTTGACAGGGGGTCATTTTTGATGGATCCTTTTTGACAGGTGCTTTTCGACGGGTCCCTGTTGACGAGTCATTGCTGACGGGTCCTTGTTGATGAGTCCCTGTGGACCGGTCATTGTTGACGGGTCCCTATTGACAGGTCATTGTTGACAGGTCATT
The DNA here is from genome assembly GCA_946902985.2 of Meconema thalassinum. Lineage (NCBI taxonomy): Eukaryota > Metazoa > Arthropoda > Insecta > Orthoptera > Tettigoniidae > Meconema > Meconema thalassinum. The sequence goes on along the minus strand of OX336397.1, from coordinate 100,789,637 downwards.
GTTGACGGGTCATTGTTGATGGGTCCTTGCTGACAAGTCCCTGTTGATGGGTCCCTGTGGAAGAGTCCCTTTAGACCGGCCCCTTTGGACTGGTCCTTATGGACCGGCCCATGAAATTTATCCAAATTATGTCAAAGGGCCTAACTACATTTGTGTGTAAAGCAGTGTGTTGAACTGACGTTGTTCACCAGTCCTTACTACTACAATTGGATAACGATATGAAAGGAATTGATTAACTAGACATGAGTTAACTACCAACGAAACACTTTGGCGACTCTGCTTGTTATTGACCAATGAGTAGGGTTTTAGAAAAACTGTTTGCTATTTTGGGATATATACAAAAAATGATTAGACCCTTTGAGTGACTATGTTTGCTAAACAAGACATTATACCAGACACGATTAGGATTCTTATGTAGCTCAGACAGGGAAAGAATTTCTACAGAATCTGTTGACATTGAATATAGATTTAGGTATTAGGAAGTCATTTTGAAGGCCTTTGTCTGGAGCGTGGCACTCTATGAAAGTAAAACTTAGACAATTGGTGTAGCAGAAAAGTGGAGAATTGAAGTGTTTGAAATGAGGTGTTACAGGAGAATGATGAAGATTAGATGGGTAAATAGGGTTACTAACAAAGAGGTATTAAGACGAGTGGGGGAGAAGAGATATATCTGGCGACTGTTAATGAAGTAAAGAGATAGGTTGGTAGAACACGTACTAAGACACCCAAGAATAGCAAACTTAGTTAAGGAAGAAAGGTTCGAGGACGAGAACTGTAGGGGTAGACCAAGTTTAGAATATGTTAAACAGATAGCCTTGAATGTAGGGTGTGGTAGCTATATAGAGATGAAACGATTAGCTCGGGACAGATAGGCGCTGAGATCTGCATCAAACCAGTCAAAGGACTAAAGACTCAAACAACAACATGTAAGTTCACTAAATTAATGTTGTGTAACGGTATATGTTAGTCAACGAACAGTAATGCATTACTAAAACCCATGACACGATACCTAAGAGCTTTTCTGAAATGATTTTAAAATGCCTTTAACCCTATATTGAACACCCAGTTCACAAGACTCATAACTGCAATGTTATGGTAAAACAAAACAAAATCTATATCTCAAAACAAGCAAGTGGTTTAGTCAATGTATACTGGAAAAGTTTTGTAAACACTCAAGTCCTCAAGACTAATTAAATTAGTAACTGTCAGGTTGACCGAGTGGTTAAGGTGTTTGACTTAAGATCAAATTTTCTGTATAAGGAAGCAAGGGTTCGAATCCCTTACCTGACATAACTATTGCCTTGACATGGCTTGGCCACACTGCATTATTATGACACTCGGTACACAAACCATAGATATAGTGTATTGTTTAAGGCCACTCTCTTTCTGAACATAGTCAGAGACTGTTGATGGTTAACAATTGTATTAATAGTGGGACATGGGGATAGTAATTAAGAAAAACAGACAATACCCATACAATATTTTTATTAAATTCATTTTATAATAGTTACACACTGAATTCAAGTCTATCTCTTTACCATTGTTCTATATAGATTTTTAAACACAACGCTTGTTGTAGATCCTTTTACAACTTTCTCCAGGTACTCTTGCTCTTAAAAACTGGGGAAGCCGCAATGGTTTTATAAACATAAAACCCTCATCCTCTTCTTTTTCATAATTATCATCATCATCATCATCATTATGAATATTATCATCAAAATTATTATAGTCATTGTCACCATCATTATCATCATCATCATCATCATTCTCAACATCACTAGAACTATCCAATTCCTCTTGTTTGTTTTCCACAGGGACCTCTTGTAGAGTCTGCGTTGCTTTTGATAGTGTTAACGGTTTTTTGAACGATGGTATTTGTCCTAACATATCTTTTTGAGGTGATGATGAATGCTTTTTAACAAACAATGCACTATCTTGAGCAGCAATATATTTTTCTTGGACTTGCTTATTTACCTGGGTTAGAGTATTTTGCGTATTTAAATGTGTATTAATTTGAGATTCACAATGATGTTCTTTTGAAGTAAGTACGTTGGAGTCTTTTGTTTTAATCATTCCACGACACTTTTTGGATCGTTGTTTTGAACATCGCCAAATAACAGTTCCATCTTTATTGGTTGTTTTTACAATATATGTATATCCTTTATAGAAGACACATGGCTTGCCATGACTGGTTGTTGAGACTTCCATATCAACTAATACATATGAATTAAATTTTAGTAAAGTCACATGAACAATCTTTAGATTACAAGTGATTTACACACACACTTTCCTAAATGTCAAGATTTATGGATGTTGTTTTCCGCCAACAGCTGCTTACTGCGTATGACAAGGCTGGAGACTGGTAGGTGAGACGGTCTTTCACGATGTGAACACTGTAACAGGCAGTAGTCAACTGACAATATTCTTATACCCTAGTCAAGGTTCACAGGTACTTACTGCGTATGACAAGACCGTACACTCGTAGGTTAGACCGTATTTTTTGTTTGTTGCTAAGGATCCCATATATACCCTAGACATGTTAGTTCTGAACACTTAGTGGTTAATTGTATATATTGAATTTAAATACACAGCTCATACAAGCACGTTCTGCGGACGGGAGGGGTGAGAGGATGGCAAAAAAGGAAATGTTTTAGTTCAATGAAACGTCATGTCCTAGTAGGCGTGATTTATAGTAGACGCAATTGATAGTAGACGTAACTGATAGTAGGTGTAATCGATACTAGACGTGATTAATAGTAGACGCAATTGATACTAGGCGTGATTGATAGTAGGCGTGATTTGTAGTAAGCGCGATTTATAGTAGACGAAAATGATAGTAGGCGCGATTGATAGTAAGCGTGATTGATAGTAGACGCGATTGATAGTAGGCGCAATTTGACATGGGCGCGACTCAGATCATTTTTGATATCATAAAGTTACAGTGTCAATGTTTATACAAATTACAAGGTAGAGGGTATTTTAAGACATAACCTCAGCTCACATAACATAACCTAACTTTACCTAACCTAACTTTGTCACGTGACATGTTCTACAAGTTTAGACTTGCTTTAAGACTGATTATGACGTCATAGATTGATGGGAGGGGTGAGAGGCTGACAAAAAAGGAAATGTTCTGGTTTAATGAAACGTCATGTCCTAGTAGGCGCAATTTATAGTAGACGCAATTGATAGTAGGCGCGATTAATAGTAGACGCAATTGATAGTAGACGTGATTGATAGTAGGCGTGATTTGACATGAGCGCGATTTATAGTAGACGCGAAAGATAGTAGGCGCGATTGATAGTAGGCGTAATTAGACATGGGCGAGATTTATTGTAGACGAAATTGATAGTAGGCGCGATTGATAGTAGGTGTAATTGGTAGTAGGCGCGATTTGACATGAGCGCGATTTATAGTAGACGTAAATGATAGTAGGCGTGATTGATAGTAGACGCAATTGATACTAGGCGTGATTGATAGTAGGCGGGATTTGTAGTAAGGGCATTTCATAGTAGGCTCAATTGATAGTAGATGCAATTGATAGTAGACGTGATTGATAGTAGGCGCGACTGATAGTAAACGTGATTGATATGGACGCGACTTAGATCATTTTTGATATTACAAAGTTACAGTGACAATGTTTATACAAAGTACAAGGCAGAGAGGGGGTATTTTAAGACTTAACCTCAGCTCACCTAACATAACCTAACTTTACCTAACCTAACTTTGTCACGTGACATGTTCTACAAGTTTAGACTTGCTTTAAGGCTGACTATGACTATGACGTCATAGATTGATGAGAGGGTTGGGTGGCTGACAAAAAAGGAAATGTTTTGGTTTAATGAAAAGTCATGTCCTAGCAGGCGCGATTGGTAGTAGACGCAATTGATAGTAGACGCGATTAATGGTGGGCGCAATTGATAGTAGGTGTGATCAGGTACTTACTGCATATCAAAAGGCTGTACACTCGTGTGTTAGACACTCTATCTTGTTAAGGACCCCTATATATTCCCTATACAAGGCTATACATGTTAGTTCTAAACACTTAGTGGTTATTTGTATTTTAAATTTATATACACAGGTTATACAAGCACGTTTTTTCACACAGTAAAACTTTGTCAAATAGCCACATGCGACACGCAAAGTATGTTTCCGCTATCTAGCGGTGACTATGGAAACTACCTGAGCATATCCTAATCTAATCCTAGCTAACTTCACCTGACGTGACCATACCGGTTTGTAAGCAACAACAACAACACACTAAGATTCCATGAATTCCAGAGTACTTTTAGATTAATTATCGACTCTCAACTCTTATAACTATGTCTATCCCACTCTGACAAAAACACGATATTTTTTAAAAAAATGTTTGCTTGATGTCAATACTAAAGTGATAATGGGTTTTCCGATCCTATCACTATAAATTCATTACCCCCACTCTTATCTCGGTCTCGACAACAACCATGCCTATTTTTATTATGTCAGATAATGTAATGTTCGAGTGCAAAGTGGGTGTAAAAGTGAGTGCAAAGTGAGTGCAAAAGTGAGTGCAAAGTAAGTGTAAAAGTAGTTGTAAAAGTGAGTGCAAAGTGAGTGCAAAAGTGAGTGCAAAAGTGGGGTGTAAAAGTGGTACCCTATTTGTAATGGCTTATTTGACAAGTTATTTTGTGGTACCCTATTCGTAATGGCTTATTTCACAAGTTGTTTTTGTCAATGTATTTAGAGGATATTTCTCTTGTTCATGGAAAGTATCTCAGCCCTTTTTATGATAGCATAATGCTTACCGTCATGTTTGTAAGCAACAACAACACACTAAAATTCCAAGAATCCAAACTACTCTAAGGTTAATGATGGTCTCTCAACTCCATTCCACGCCTAGTCAAAAACATTATACATTTCAAATTTTTCAAAAAAGGTAAATTGAGAAAGTAGGCTATATATTTAAACTAAAAAATCATATGCTAACTCCAACACCTACGTCTATCCCATTCTCAGTCAAAATATATATATATATATATTCTTTAAATTTTTCCAAAAAATATTTGGAAAGTAGGCTATAATTTGAAAACTAATCATCCTAAAAAGTCATATATAGACTCAAACCAATGGATTTTATGTCCTTAATCGTTAGAACAAAACATGGAATTTGACATTTTTCCAAATATTGATCATTTTTAAAAATGGGCTATATTTTGTAAACTATGAATTACACAAAAAATGTGTTTGACATAAAAATGACAGGTATTTACCCCCCTCTACCCACAAACCAAGTCCCAGGCCTCTGGGACAAAATCCAAAAGGGTTCAATTTTGAAAGTAGACGATATTTTGAAAACTAATCATTCTAAAAAGTCATATATAGACTCAAACAAATGTCCTTTAAGTCCCTTAACGTTGGAACAAAACTTAACATTTTTTTCATTTTTTCAAAAAAAAGTCCAATTTTCAAAATTGCCTATATTTTGGAAACTAAGAATTAGTTCCAAAATGGCGGTCGTAGCTTAACTCAACCTAACCTAACCCTACGAGGTGTGGCCAAAATTTCCAAAATGGCTGCCGTAGCTTAACTTAACCTTTGATTGATCCCTGTTGATGGACCCCTTTTGATTGATCTCTGTTGATGTATCCCTTTGGACTGGTCCCTGTTGACTAGCCCCTTTGGATGGGTCTTTTTTAAAGGGGGAGTCATTTTTTTACGGGTCCCGGAGGACGGGTCCTTGTTGACGGGTCCCTGTGGGCGGGCCTCTTTGATATAATTTGGATAAAATGCACGGGCCAGTCCATAAGGATCAGTCCAAAGGAACCGTCCACAGGGACCCGTCAACAAGGACCCGTCCTCCGGGACCCGTAAAAAAATGACTCCCCCTTTAAAAAAGACCCGTCCAAAGGGGCTAGTCAACAGGGACCAGTCCAAAGGGATACATCAAAAGAGATCAATCAAAAGGGGTCCATCAACAGGGATCAATCAAAGGTTAAGTTAAGCTACGGCAGCCATTTTGGAAATTTTGGCCACACCTCGTAGGGTTAGGTTAGGTTGAGTTAAGCTACGACCGCCATTTTGGAACTAATTCTTAGTTTCCAAAATATAGGCAATTTTGAAAATTGGACTTTTTTTGAAAAAATGAAAAAAATGTTAAGTTTTGTTCTAACGTTAAGGGACTTAAAGGACATTTGTTTGAGTCTATATATGACTTTTTAGAATGATTAGTTTTCAAAATATCGTCTACTTTCAAAATTGAACCCTTTTGGATTTTGTCCCAGAGGCCTGGGACTTGGTTTGTGGGTAGAGGGGGGTAAATACCTGTCATTTTTATGTCAAACACATTTTTTGTGTAATTCATAGTTTACAAAATATAGCCCATTTTTAAAAATGATCAATATTTGGAAAAATGTCAAATTCCATGTTTTGTTCTAACGATTAAGGACATAAAATCCATTGGTTTGAGTCTATATATGACTTTTTAGGATGATTAGTTTTCAAATTATAGCCTACTTTCCAAATATTTTTTGGAAAAATTTAAAGAATATATATATTTTTTTTTGACTGAGAATGGGATAGACGTAGGTGTTGGAGTTAGCATATGATTTTTTAGTTTAAATATATAGCCTACTTTCTCAATTTACCTTTTTTGAAAAATTTGAAATGTATAATGTTTTTGACTAGGCGTGGAATGGAGTTGAGAGACCATCATTAACCTTAGAGTAGTTTGGATTCTTGGAATTTTAGTGTGTTGTTGTTGCTTACAAACATGACGGTAAGCATTATGCTATCATAAAAAGGGCTGAGATACTTTCCATGAACAAGAGAAATATCCTCTAAATACATTGACAAAAACAACTTGTGAAATAAGCCATTACGAATAGGGTACCACAAAATAACTTGTCAAATAAGCCATTACAAATAGGGTACCACTTTTACACCCCACTTTTGCACTCACTTTGCACTCACTTTTACAACTACTTTTACACTTACTTTGCACTCACTTTTTCACTCACTTTGCACTCACTTTTACACCCACTTTGCACTCGAACATTACATTATCTGACATAATAAAAATAGGCATGGTTGTTGTCGAGACCGAGATAAGAGTGGGGGTAATGAATTTATAGTGATAGGATCGGAAAACCCATTATCACTTTAGTATTGACATTAAGCAAAAATTTTTTTAAAAAATATCGTGTTTTTGTCAGAGTGGGATAGACATAGTTATAAGAGTTGAGAGTCGATAATTAATCTAAAAGTACTCTGGAATTCATGGAATCTTAGTGTGTTGTTGTTGTTGCTTACAAACCGGTATGGTCACGTCAGGTGAAGTTAGCTAGGATTAGATTAGGATATGTTCAGGTAGTTTCCATAGTCACCGCTAGATAGCGGAAACATACTTTGCGTGTCGCATGTGGCTATTTGACAAAGTTTTACTGTGTGAAAAAACGTGCTTGTATAACCTGTGTATATAAATTTAAAATACAAATAACCACTAAGTGTTTAGAACTAACATGTATAGCCTTGTATAGGGAATATATAGGGGTCCTTAACAAGATAGAGTGTCTAACACACGAGTGTACAGCCTTTTGATATGCAGTAAGTACCTGATCACACCTACTATCAATTGCGCCTACCATTAATCGCGTCTACTATCAATTGCGTCTACTACCAATCGCACCTGCTAGGACATGACTTTTCATTAAACCAAAACATTTCCTTTTTGTCAGGCTCCCAACCCTCTCATCAATCTATGACGTCATAGTCATAGTCAGCCTTAAAGCAAGTCTAAACTTGTAGAACATGTCACGTGACAAAGTTAGGTTAGGTTAAGTTAGGTTATGTTAGGTGAGCTGAGGTTAAGTCTTAAAATACCCCCTCTCTGCCTTGTACTTTGTATAAACATTGAAACTGTAACTTTGTAATATCAAAAATGATCTAAGTCGCGTCCATATCAATCACGTTTACTATCAATCGCGCCTACTATCAATCACGTCTACTATCAATTGCATCTACTATCAATTGAGCCTACTATGAAATGCGCTTACTACAAATCACGCCTACTATCAATCACGCCTAGTATCAATTGCGTCTACTATCAATCACGCCTACTATCATTTGCGTCTACTATAAATCGCGCTCATGTCAAATCGCGCCTACTACCAATTACACCTACTATCAATCGCGCCTACTATCAATTGCGTCTACTATAAATCTCGCCCATGTCTAATTACGCCTACTCTCAATCGCGCCTACTATCTTTCGCGTCTACTATAAATCGCGCTCATGTCAAATCACGCCTACTATCAATCACGTCTACTATCAATTGCTTCTACTATTAATCGCGCCTACTATCAATTGCGTCTACTATAAATCGCGCCTACTAGGACATGACGTTTCATTAAACCAGAACATTTCCTTTTTTGTCAGCCTCTCACCCCTCCCATCAATCTATGACGTCATAATCAGTCTTAAAGCAAGTCTAAACTTGTAGAACATGTCACGTGACAAAGTTAGGTTAGGTAAAGTTAGGTTATGTTAAGTGAGCTGAGGTTATGTCTTAAAATACCCTCTACCTTGTACTTTGTATAAACATTGACACTGTAACTATATGATATCAAAAATGATCTGAGTCTCGCCCATGTCAAATTGCGCCTACTATCAACCGCGTCTACTATCAATCACGCCTAATTTCAATCGCGCCTACTATCATTTGCGTCTACTATAAATCGCGCTTACTACAAATCACGCCTACTATCAATCACGCCTAGTATCAATTGCGTCTACTATTAATCACGTCTAGTATCGATTACACCTACTATCAGTTACGTCTACTATCAATTGCGTCTACTATAAATCACGCCTACTAGGACATGACGTTTCATTAAACTAAAACATTTCCTTTTTTGCCAGCCTCTCACCCCTCCCATCCGCAAAACGTGCTTGTATGAGCTCTGTATTTAAATTCAATATATACAATTAACCACTAAGTGTTCAGAACTAACATGTCTAGGGTATATATGGGATCCTTAGCAACAAACAAAAAATACGGTCTAACCTACGAGTGTACGGTCTTGTCATACGCAGTAAGTACTTGTTAACCTTGACTAGGGTATAAGAATATTGTCAGTTGACTACTGCCTGTTACAGTGTTCACATCGTGAAAGACCGTCTCACCTACCAGTCTCCAGCCTTGTCATACGCAGTAAGCAGCTGTTGGCGGAAAACAACATCCATAAATCTTGACATTTAGGAAAGTGTGTGTGTGTGTAAATCACTTGTAATCTAAAGATTGTTCATGTGACTTTACTAAAATTTAATTCATATGTATTAGTTGATATGGAAGTCTCAACAACCAGTCATGGCAAGCCATGTGTCTTCTATAAAGGATATACATATATTGTAAAAACAACCAATAAAGATGGAACTGTTATTTGGCGATGTTCAAAACAACGATCCAAAAAGTGTCGAGGAATGATTAAAACAAAAGACTCCAACGTACTTACTTCAAAAGAACATCATTGTGAATCTCAAATTAATACACATTTAAATACGCAAAATACTCTAACCCAGGTAAAAAAGCAAGTCCAAGAAAAATATATTGCTGCTGAAGATAGTGCATTGTTTGTTAAAAAGCATTCATCATCACCTCAAAAAGACATGTTAGGACAAATACCATCGTTCAAAAAACCCTTAACACTATCAAAAGCAACGCAGACTCTACAAGAGGTCCCTGTGGAAAACAAACAAGAGGAATTGGATAGTTCTAGTGATGTTGAGAATGATGATGATGATGATGATAATGATGGTGACAATGACTATAATAATTTTGATGATAATATTCATAATGATGATGATGATGATGATAATTATGAAAGAGAAGAGGATGAGGGTTTTATGTTTATAAAACCATTGCGGCTTCCCCAGTTTTTAAGAGCAAGAGTACCTGGAGAAAGTTGTGAAAGGATCTACAACAAGCGTTGTGTTTAAAAATCTATATAGAACAATGGTAAAGAGATAGACTTGAATTCAGTGTGTAACTATTATAAAATGAACTTAATAAAAATATTGTATGGGTATTGTCTGTTTTTCTTAATTACTATCCCCATGTCCCACTATTAATACAATTGTTAACCATCAACAGTCTCTGACTATGTTCAGAAAGAGAGTGGCCTTAAACAATACACTATATCTATGGTTTGTGTACCGAGTGTCATAATAATGCAGTGTGGCCAAGCCATGTCAAGGCAATAGTTATGTCAGCAAGGGATTCGAACCCTTGCTTCCTTATACAGAAAATTTGATCTTAAGTCAAACACCTTAACCACTCGGTCAACCTGACAGTTACTAATTTAATTAGTCTTGAGGACTTGAGTGTTTACAAAACTTTTCCAGTATACATTGACTAAACCACTTGCTTGTTTTGAAATATAGATTTTGTTTTGTTTTACCATAACATTGCAGTTATGAGTCTTGTGAACTGGGTGTTCAATATAGGGTTAAAGGCATTTTAAAATCATTTTAGAAAAGCTCTTATGTATCGTGTCATGGGTTTTAGTAATGCATTACTGTTCGTTGACTAACATATACAGTTACACAACATTATTTTAGTGAACTTACATGTTGTTGTTTGAGTCTTTAGTCCTTTGACTGGTTTGATGCAGATCTCAGCGCCTATCTGTCCCGAGCTAATCGTTTCATCTCTATATAGCTACCACACCCTACATTCAAGGCTATCTGTTAAACATATTCTAAACTTGGTCTACCCCTACAGTTCTCGTCCTCGAACCTTTCTTCCTTAACTAAGTTTGCTATTCTTGGGTGTCTTAGTACGTGTTCTACCAACCTATCTCTTTACTTCATTAACAGTCGCCAGATACATCTCTTCTCCCCCACTCGTCTTAATACCTCTTTGTTAGTAACCCTATTTACCCATCTAATCTTCATCATTCTCCTGTAACACCACATTTCAAACACTTCAATTCTCCACTTTTCTGCTACACCAATTGTCTAAGTTTTACTTTCATAGAGTGCCACGCTCCAGACAAAGGCCTTCAAAATGACTTCCTAATACCTAAATCTATATTCAATGTCAACAGATTCTGTAGAAATTCCTTCCCTGTCTGAGCTACATAAGAATCCTAATCGTGTCTGGTGTAATGTCTTGTTTAGCAAACCTAGTCACTCAAAGGTCTAAGCATTTTTTGTATATAACCCAAAATTGCAAACAGTTTTTCTAAAACCCTACTCATTGGTCAATAACAAGCAGAGTCGCCAAAGTGTTTCGTTGGTAGTTAACTCATGTCTAGTTAATCAATTCCTTTCATATCGTTATCCAATTGTAGTAGTAAGGACTGGTGAACAACGTCAGTTCAACACACTGCTTTACACACAAATGTAGTTAGGCCCTTTGACATAATTTGGATAAATTTCATGGGCCGGTCCATAGGGACCAGTCCAAAGGGGCCGGTCTAAAGGGACCCTTCCACAGGGACCCATCAACAGGGACTTGTCAGCAAGGACCCATCAACAATGACCCGTCAACAATGACCTGTCAACAATGACCTGTCAATAGGGACCCGTCAACAATGACCCGTCCACATGGACTCATCAACAAGGACCCGTCAGCAATGACTCGTCAACAGGGACCCGTCGAAAAGCACCTGTCAAAAAGGATCCATCAAAAATGACCCCCTGTCAAAAAGGGCCCGTCCAAAAGGGGCTAGTCAACAGAGACCAGTCCAAAGGGACAAATCAACAGAGATCAATCAACAGGGATCAATCAAAAGGGGCTATCACCTCAAGCCCTGACATATCCCTCTTTGATTATTGGTTTGCCAATCGACAAGCGTCACTTAAAATACTTTTTGATCACCACTCGTGGGTTGGGTTAGGTTAGGTTACACTACAGCCGCCATCTTTTAAAAAGCCTGCCCTCTTACAAAAGCTATGAGTGGGCATGCGTAAAAAAACAAAAAACAAAAACAAGCATGTTAATTCATAGTGTCTATCCACCAAACACATGTCTCTTGTGTGGAACAACGTTTTATTCCATATCGGCATTCAAACTCTCACATGTTGCAATTGGAAAGAGAGATTCTCTAAAAAAAAATTACAATTTCACCCCCTAGTAGGGGTAGGTTTTATTTTGGGGTGGAAATATGTTGTTCATTGGAAAGGGGGTATCAGCCCGAGTTCAATGACACCTCATTCGTCAAAATCCGACCACGGGTTCGGACTCACATTTTCTCACGTATGAAGCAAAACAGGATGTGACTTGTTTCACAAGGAGGACGGTAATAAGGTCATTTCACACGTGTTCACATGTATTTCGTCACTTTCTTTTCATATCGTTATTCCATTATAGTAGTGGTGAACAACACACACAAATGTAGTTAGGCCCTTTGACATAATTTAAATAAATTCATGGTTTAGTCCGCAGGAACCAGGCCAAAGGGACCCGTCCAAAGGGATCAGTCCAAAGGGGCAAGGACTCGTCCACAAGGACTTGTCCACAAGGACCTGTCCACAAGGACTTGTCCACAAGGACTCGTCCACAATGACCCGACAACAATGACCCCCGCCAACAATGACTCGTCAACAATAACCCATCCATAGGGATCCGCTCCCCCACCCTCTTACAAAAGCCATGAGTGGGCATGCGTAAAAACAGAAAACAAGCATGTTAATTCATAGTGGCTATCCACCGCATATATGCACTTTATGTAGAACGACGTTTCATTCCATATCGACATTCAAACTCTCACATGTTGCAATTGAAAAGAGAGATTCTCTAAAAAAATACAATTTCACCCCCTAGTAGGGGAAGGTTTTATTTTGGGGTGGAAATATGTTGTCCATTGGAAAGGGGGTGTCAGCCCGAGTTTAACAACACCTCATTTTTTAAACTCCAACCATGGGTTCGAGAGATATCGCACCGCCGCCATCTTGATGGAGGGGTTGGAGGAGGAGGCTGCGGAACCCCTACAAATACACTACTCACCATCGGTGATCTGATGTCCGCAAGATCTGAAGCCATAAATATTGCCAAATACTGGGCAAAAGTTGCTTAGACTGTCATCTTTGTTTTGTTTACCTACTTCATTTAACATTTATTAATGTAATATTGCTTTCAATTTTAAATAGTAATTGTGTTATTCTTTTTATTTATATGTACATATCTATGTACTTTTTGTATGTTTAATAGTCTGATGCTTTTGACTCGAGTAAAAATAAATATATTTATTCTCCATATACTGCAAGCCTCCGTGGCTTAGGCGGCAGCACGCCGGCCTCTCACCGCTGGGTCCGTGGTTCAAATCCCGGTCACTCCATGTGAGATCTGTGCTGGACAGAACGGAGGCAGACAGGATTTCCTCCTGGTACTCCGGTTTTCCCTGTCAAAATTTCATTCCAGCAACACTTTCCACTATCATTTCATTTCATCTGTCATTCATTTAATCATTGCCCCCAGAGGAGTGCGTCAGGCCTCGGCAGCCGGCACAGTTCATATCCTCGCCGCTAGAAGGGGGCTTCATTCATTCCATTCATGACCCGGTCGGAGACTGGAAGCAGGCTGTGGATTTTCATTTTCGTACTCCATATATTATTCTTAATGAAGCCTCCGTGGCTTAGGCGGCAGCACGCCGCCCTCTCACCTCTGGGTCCGTGGTTCAAATCCCGGTCACTCCATGTGAGATCTGTGCTGGACAAAACGGAGGTAGACAGGTTTTTTTTTCGGGTACTCCGGTTTTTCCTGTCAAAATTTCATTCCAGCAACACTCTCCACTACCATTTAATTTCATCTGTCTTTCATTTCATCATTGCCCCAGAGGAGTGCGTCAGGCCTCGGCAGCCGGCACTGTTCATATCTTTGCCGCTAGATGGGGGGCCTCATTCATTCCATTCCTGACCCGGTCGGAGACTGGAAGCAGGCTGTGGATTTTCATATTATTCTTAATATCCGCGGCCATGTACTTATGGTTGGGGAGATGATACAGCACAGGATAATTGCGCGATTGTTCAATAAGTTTTTCATCATTCATCTATGTAAAACTTTGTCATGAGCCAGTAACACGGTGTGAAATGAGAAAAATATCCGTGGGGACTAACCTGACTGTCACGGTACAGCGACAGTTAGAGCACTGTCTGCACTGTCACGGCCAGGTGCCGGTTGAGTGTGAACACCACCACTCAATATCTAGGAAGAATATTTTCAGGCTCACTGGTAGAAGCACGTACCAGTCACATCACTGCTAAGTGTAAATAGACCTTTAGGAAGAGTGGGCAAGGAGTGATGTTTCTATCGAATGCTGATGAAGAGAAGTAATAGGTTGGTAGGACACAAAAGACATCCTTGAATTTATATTTATAAATTTCGTGTAGTCTCCTCAGAGACCGAGTGCAGGTCTTTCTATCCGACGCCCGTGGGCGACCTGCGCGTCGGGATGAGAGATGGAATTGATGAAGGTGAATGAAATTGGACAAGGATTTGGAAGGAATCGGCCGTGGCCTGGTGTTGAAAACAGGAAAACACGGAAAACCATTTCAAAGACGGCCGACGGTGGGGCTCGATCCCACGCGTCTACCGAGTCAGCATAGAGCTTGGCCCCATGACCTAACGTTGCACTTTAACCAGCGTAGCCACTGCTGTCGGTAACCTGGAATAGCAAGCTTAGTTATGGAAGGAAGGGTCGAGGACAAGAACTGTAGGGATAGACCAAGGTTAGTATATATAAACCAGACTGCCTCCGATGTAGGGTGTGGTACCTATGTACTGCTCGGTTCTAACCTCCGTGGAACTGACAGGAATATGGAGCGTTGACGTTTATGATGATAGATGAGCCGGCTTCCCAGTCCGATCTTTGCGTAACAACGGAACCAAATACATAGGTCGGTGACTCACTCACGCGTTCGCTACACCACAGTGGTATGAGCAAAGATCCTATGTTAGCAGTATTGGAATAGACGGGAATAACAGGTAAAGCGGCGGGCTGTTGACAAGCTTCTCACTTCTCGCCTGCTCCTTCCCTGCCTCTGCTCTTCACCCCGCAAGTTCAAAGAGCTTAGACGCGAGCAGTAGAGATGAAACGATTAGCTCAGGACAGGGAGCCATGGAGGCTGCATCACACCAGTCAAATAACTGAAGACTCAACCCCACAATGTCCATAAATCGTAAGATGTCACTAAGTACTTGTAAGTTGCACTTTCAATTCTATCTTGGGGGCAGATGACCTAACTGTTCCGCTCCTTAACTACAATATTTAGTTCAACTCAAACACGGTGGCATCTGTGGCGTAGTTGGTAGCATGCTGAGCTTCTATGCCCAAGGTCGCTGGTTCAAACCCGTTCGAAGTCATCGTTTTTTTAAGAGCATTAAATATCCCTCAGTATGTCTTCCTTCGGAGGGGAAGTAAAGCCGGCGGTCCCATGTCATAGATTTATGGCATGATAAAGGACCTTCCACTAATTATACTTGTGTGAAGCTAAATTATGGGTTATCTTTGAGTAACGCTCTTAGGCTTCAACGTTTGTCGCCAGGGTCCAACAGCGGTGGCATCTAGTAACAAAGTGCAGAACTAGTTGGTCGTTGACGGTGGCGTTTGGTAGCAAAAGTTGGAACTACTTGAAAATCCGATGTATGCTGTCCTTACTTGAATTAAAAACAGATAACACACACTAATACAGCCATCACCGGTTACCAGACAGATTCTACACACACCGAAATTTCACAGGGCTACATGACCGCGTTGTCGCTGTCCCTAAACTGAGGATCCAACAAACCAAACTCAAACACGCAATCATCAACATGCAAAGCAAGAAGGGAATTTAATATTACGAAACACTCAATTCTCAATGAAGGAACAGTTTTTCTGCCATTGTTACATTTAATACCAGATCGACTGAGGACTATTTGATCGAACTACTCATTAGATCGACCTAAAGAAGTTGGCCAGGAGAAAAGAGCTATCTATGAAGATTGCATTCCGTACTTTCGGGGAAAACATTCCATACAGGAATCGGATCTTCTATGCACGCTGTTACTGATTTCATGCCTGGGGCACTCTATATCGAGAAGTTGCGGAACTCTTCTAGAAGTCAGCTTAGAATATAATCCCCTGAACACTCTAGCTGAATGCATCATAGCTGACTCTGTGGGCATATTGAAGCACCAAGACTACAATAATCCCAACACCCAACATTTCGGATTAACAGCCCCCATTGACCTGAATGTATTAGAGAAATTGCATCCTAATTTATTAGATTTCCTACCAAGTATTGAGGGGTGTGCTGCGTCATCTTGGTAGTGTACCCATGCGAGTAATCTCGATGGAAAATATGCTTCTGCCTCCAGCTAGCTTCAGGGCTCGAGCGTGTACCGTTCCCCCACTGAGCAGTTGCATACTTTGGATTTGAGGCTACAAGGTATCAACTCTACAATGATAAGGCACAACTCTATTCTAAAACTTTAATTCAGTAAATAAAATCATGGCTTTAAACAAACAAAACAATCCCCATAAACATAAAACAAAGCAAACACAAATTTACTTTCCACAATCCACCAATAGGAATATAATATAATCATAATAACATCATATCATACCACAAACCTTTACCCTTATGTGAACTTCACAAAGATATTCTAGTGCGCTGATGTACTTACAGCTTCAGAAACAAACTGTACATTGACTCTACTGTCATACAATGTGACTTCTTTAATATCACAAAATTACTGATTCATTAAACCTTCTTAATTTGACAATTATGTGTACCGTGTGTGTTTTGATCTTTCTTTTCCCACCAAATGCTTTACAAGCATTAGCCTATTCTGGTGTTGCACAGCAAACTACGTGCAACTCCATAATTATGTAAGCTACCCCTACTCCACTATTTATATAGTTCCACTGTTTATATAGTTCCACTGCATGCCGTTTTGTGATTTCATATTAAAAATGTTATGTTATTGCTGTGTCGGATGGTACAATTAGACTACCTTGCGCGCGTAGCCTTTGGAATCTAGTAACCAACTTCAGAAATAGTTGTCAGTGCCAGTGCAAATGTAACGTCTAACCATTCGTTAGATAGCTAAAATTATGAACCATCAGGGTGATATATAATTATCAATGTGTTCTTAAACCACATTGCTTCATTACTCAACATGACAATATTTTATTTCAAGTCATTAACAGGGTCTAAAATCTGTTCTTGTCAACTTGCCTTCACGGTTCGCCTTGACCGTCTCCAGACCCTCTCCCCGAGCGGTCTGTACACAATACAGTGGGATAGGTTTCCACCCTAACTCGACCCTCGCTTTATGTTTGAAGGCTTACTTCCAAAGCATTGTAAGATTTTACAAGACAAATGCTGTGCTCCCAATGGCACACATATCTCAATGGATTTTAACTGAATATTATGCACACAGGTAGAGAATGAGCTTTATATTTATTCCTACTCCGAGGATACTAATTACTGGCACCAAACTAGGCCCATTTCAACATGAAGGTACGAGGTTCGTAAAACATTGGTCTAGTAGGCAGCCGGTGTCTTAAATAAAATATGCGGTCAGTCCAAGCTGCCGACATTGAGGTTCGCTTCAACAAGCCGAATCACTCAACAATAAGTTCTCGGGGAATCATAGTGTCGAGGTGTCCATCGTTTGCCTCGCAGCTATCATGTGATTCCAATCCGGAACATTTCACATCCATCATCAGAGTTAGGGTCCAACACTAAAACTCTGGCACAAAGTATATCTCCGCTTACGCCCCCGGCGTAGGAGATTTCATACGTAGAATAGACCACCAGGCTCCTTACCTAATGTTACGACCTACGACCTATAATAGTAAGAGAAATCTATCAATTACTCTATAAGCTTCTCACATAAGCTGCAAATTCAATTCACTAAAAGCTCTTCCATTCCTTGCATAATTATCTTCCCATTAATACAATATTCTGATATCAAACTCTTTCTTTAATCCCGTAATGTAATCTTACTGTATAATCTTACTGCTTGGATCGATAAGTCTTGCAATTAGCGTAACTATTACTTGTTTACAACAATTACCTGATGCGTTCATTACTACCTTTTATATTCATAATTGTTATTATTATTCTCACTGACATAAATAACCAAAATCATTCCTAGGTATTATTATTATTATTCTCACTGACATAAATTACCAAAATCATTCCTCATGATTATTATTATTATTCTGACATACATTACCAAATCCGACACAACTAAACATCTCAAACTCGAACAACTGTGCTCGTAGCATTTACATAACTGATTGCCATCTTAATTAATAGTGGTAATGATTAATCCACTTATTGATGCAAATTAACATCTCAACTCTATAAAAATCAATACAATAATGATTAGACCTGGAGGGTCTACCTCCTAATTTGATTCTTACTGGCATCTTTAATGAAATCACATACAAGCAGTGGCTTATATTCTCTAATTAACCATAATTTGTGGGGTACTCACATATATCTAGGCTCCTCATGGTGGCTTCAACCAATCATATCCTTCCAAGTCGCCTGCCATGTGCAGGTTTAACGCGACATATTTATCTTGAATACACACCTTTTATGACACATAACTTCCGTTAACCACACGGCACTCTGCATTTCTATAAGGAAGCTATTGCTCCTACACATGTGACACCTTATAACACTTATAAAACCACTACTTTAAAAGATATTTTACATATGCTTTACACATAACACACGACACTTTGTACACTTTTCATTGCTTGAAATTCCCTAGCAAAGGTATCAAAATTGCAGGTGTCGACGGCATCTCCCGTGCTCCTACCAACTCCTGATTGAAAGTCTGGTTTACCTGCCCTCGGAATTCACCAACAGTTTTTATCCATACTCCTACGGTAAGCTTCCTGCGTCGCATAGATATGCTAACTTCCGTCCTGAGCGTGATTTTTTTGGTATCCTTAAGACATTACCAAATACTTCGTAAAGTTTCTCCCATCGCATTCAAGCGTAATTAGACATGAATGATTAGTCGCATTTGATACATTGCGCCTAACACTGTCCATAACTTTACACAAATTATTATTATTATTTACAATAGTTCTGCCACTCATCTTACACGGTGCTTCCTAAGTGAACACGCCATTGTTCGTACTGCTGAGTCTACCTGCAGCACGCCTATTATTAATAAAAACTTATTAAATGCTTCACTCAAAGGTAGAAATCTTTGTTCGCGCGTCCTTTCATGAGCCGGACCAACATATGTTCCGCCATGACGACTGTCTGCGCCTCTCTTGGCAAACTGTGACAAACTGGTGTGAGACTGGCTCCAACTAGTGTAAGACTGAACTTAAGACTGAAGTAGACTGCCCGCTTGCTAAGGGTCGCCCTCCTTATATTGGTTTCACACAGAAAGTAGACCGAAATCTTCCCGCGTGATCTCGGCTCCTCTCCCAGCATGATTCTGGTCTCCAAACCATGTTCATTGGATCCCTTTCTCTTCACTGATCCCAGAACTATCTGCGTGCAAAGGAATCGCTCGGCCAATTAATTAATATTAATTCCTTTCTCCATAGCGTGGGACGCTATCTCCCGGGGATTCCCTGGCAACCTCCTCAAATCCAGCCGCGAACAACGATAGTCCTACGGTCCTTCCGCACTTCAATAAATATGCGTCAATTTCGCAGATTAAAGGCTCTAAAATTAGCCTCCTGTCTAAAGATTCACCTGTGGGCAATTCTCACGTCATTTCGTTACTCCAATCACGAGTAATCAATGATTTTCCATGAGATCTTCCCACCCCATTCTCATTTCTATTCTCCGTCGGGGAAGAACTGGGTCATTATTCAGGCCCTCACCCTCTTCCAGACGACAGAATGAGGTCAGAAAGATTGACTTGGCTCCACTGAACACCTCCCACAATTCTGGGCCTATTTGTAAAATGTCCAACTCTGCACTTGCAGTGCTCCAAGCCCCATATAGCCTGCACCAAGTAGTCTAATAATGCAGTATTCTACTCAATTTCCCTGCATTATTTTAATAAATAATATCACTGCAACGGAAATCACACCAGTGATTAAATATATACTTCTCTCTAGGGTTTTTTTTTACAATGAAACTCCCTCCACAGACCTCGGGTTCGTTCCCTGGTGGAACCTTTATACTGAGATCACAGTCTCTTAGAACCACGTTCGATTTCAGTCAGCATAACCTCCTCGGGTTCATATTCCCCTTGCAAAACGTATAGAAGTCAATTGCAAGTGGTTTATATAAGTAACCAACTGACTGTCTATCACTGTCTGTGTTTACATCTGGGGTCCTTCACCTCGTCTGCTGCGAGTAGGTTAGTACAGCTCCCCATTCCACACTGCGCTCTTTCTAAGCTGTTCATTCTCCAGGCGGAGGGTAGTATTTATGGCCTCAACCTCTCTCGCCGCTTCAACCATTTCTTCATAGAATTCTCGCAGACACTGGCATCCTTGTTGTCCGTCCCTTACACTGGGCAAACTGTCTGCTTTTCGTTCCGTCTTGCCGCTCGAACTTTCAGGTCTGACAGCTTGGCTGACTTCGCTCTCCACGTTGAGTTGGGTGTGCGCTATTAATACATCTTCATGTTCGTCGAATTCTTCTGGTGGATAATAAACTTTTAAATTGGCTACATTCATAACGACCTCGTTTCCAGTTTCTAAATGCTTTAACCTGTATGCATTGTTCTGTAGGTCTCTTATCACCTCGAACGGGCCGTGGTAAGCAAAAATGAACTTCTTATACTTCCGTGCCTCTGGATCTGAACTGGCTGGCTTCCTGATTAAAACTTTCTTTCCGACGAGAAGCGGTCTATGATACCTCTTCGCACGATTTCTTCGCTGACGTCTCTCCGCCTGTGCTTTGAGATATTCGAAGGTTCGTTGGATCCTCAATTCTCGACCTGGCTGTGCGTCTACTGGTAATGGAATAACACCAGTCCATGGTCTCTCCGGTCTCTGATCCAGATGTAAAGTCACGGGAACCTGACCTGTCGCCTCATGTACAGTATTATTTATACAGTATTCAATTACTTCTAGGAATTCAATCCAACGCCAATTTGCTTCAGAGCAGTAGATCTTCATGTATTTCTGGATCTCTCTCATTACTCTTTCAACTGGACTTGCCTCAGGATGGCGAATGGTAGATAAAATCTGCCTAATTCCTAGAATTTCCAGTTCTCGACGAAATTCTGCACTTGTAAAGCAACTTTCGTGGTCCGAGAGGATGTTATCCGGCTTCCCAAGAATCGGAATAACTCTCTCTTTCAGGCGTTTCAAGACCTGCTTTGAACTTGTCTTCTGTACGGGGCATAATACCACCATTTTCGAAAATACATCCATGGCTACAAAAATGTGTCTATTGCCTCTACGTGCTCTAGGCAATGGTCCATAGTTGTCTATGCTCAATAGCTGCCTTGGCTTCTCCGGTAACAACGGGATAGGTCGTTGTTTCATTAAAAAGGGACTTGGCATTACCCTTTGGCATAGATCACATGTCCTAATAGCATTTCTCACCGTTTCTCTTAATTTTGGCCAAGTACATGCTTCCTTCAACAGAGCACAAATTTTGTCTATACCGGGATGACCAAATGCTCTGTGTGCTAGCCACACCAATCTCCTCTGCAAAGATGCAGGAATCACAATCCTTTGACGTGTATGATCTACATCATCCCACTTGTGTAGTATCTGATTATACCATACATAATCTGTTGCCAATGCCTCTGCCTCTCTGTATATTGCAGTTCCCCTTGCTAAGCGTCCCTCGAAGTAATCGATCATTATTTTCAACCACGGGTCTTCGCGTTGTAGGTTGGTAAGATTCCTTAAGTCATCCAACGTCTTCTGATCTCGATTCTCAATCTGGACTGCTAGTGCTTCCTCTTCTCTAGGGTAACGGCTTAATATGTCCGGTATTACATTCTCTTTCCCTGGACAGTATTCTATTTCCACATTAAATTGCTGAATATACAGGGACCATCTTGTCAATCTCTGGCTGGACAAGTCTGTCTTTAACAAAAATGCTAAAGCTTTATGGTCTGTTCTGAGGACTATTTGAAAGCCATACACGAGTTTATGCCAAGATTGCAACGCGTACAAAATTGCGAGCAACTCTATCTCTGTAATCGTATAGTTTTTCTCATGGGCTTTCAGCCTCCTACTTATAAAGGCAATAAAAATTTTCTTCTCAGGCTGGTCAACATTTTCCTGGAATAGCATCGCTCCGATCCCAATAAGTGATGCATCCGTCTGTATGATGAACTTCTGGGTATAATCCGGGTATCCCAGCTTCACATATTCCAAAAGCATTTGTTTTGACCTCACGAATGCTTCCTGACATTGCTCCGTCCAATTCCATCTGCCGCCTTTCTTCAATAGGTCCTGCAGGGGTGCCACTGTCGAAGTATAGTTTGGGCAGTGGTTCGAAAAGAATCCAATTACTCCCAAATACTGTCGGACGTGTTTAACTTTCGTGGGTCGAGGGAAATTTCGAATTACTCCAATTTATCTGGGTTAGGCTTCACTCCATTTGCATCAATAACATGCCCTAGGAATTTGACTTCCCTCTGACAGAAGTGCGATTTCTTGATATTAACCTTAAAGTTAGCTTCTCGAAGGTCATCTAGCAACTTCTTCAGGTCTCTCATGTGCTCCTCCAGAGATTCTGATGTGAGTAGAATGTCGTCTACATATCTGATGGTACTCTCTTTCACTTCATCTGATAGATTGCGATCTAACGATCTTATCAGTGCTGAACCAGCTGTTTTCAACCCAAAAGGTAGCCTTAAAAATGTATATGTATGTTGATCAAACATAAATCCTGTCAACAGACTAGTTTTCTTCTCTAATTCAAGATGATGGAAACTGCATGTGATGTCCAGATTTGTGAATACGGTTTTCCCTTTGAACTTCCTGAGGATCTCTTTAATAGGTGGCACTTGGTCAAATTCTGGAATAACCTTCAAATTTAAATGTCTCAGGTCCAGGCAGACTCTGACAGTCCCGTCTGTCTTCGGTACAATTACCAATGGACTAACATACGGCGTAGGTGTCTTCTCAATAACACCGGCCTCCAACATCTCCTGAATTGCCTCTTTCACTTTAGCATAATGCTTTTCGGCTATAGGGTAGGGTTTCTGCCTAAATGGTGTCCAATCACTGACTTGAAAAGCATAAGTGAAGTTCTTTATACGACCAGGTCTCGAATCAAAGACTTCCTTCTGTTCCAGTAATAACTGCTTTAAATTTTCCTTCTCTTTTATCCCAATTTTCGCTTCTGCTAGTTTTTCCGAAATATATTCTTCCAGTTTGGGTTCCAAATCTTTCTCCAGGTCTGTGGCTAGTGTTTTCAGTTCTTCTTCTAACTGCTCGATAACTAACACTTCTTCCTCAGCCACCTCTCTGTATGTATGCCATACTTGTTCACTCGACCCTGGTTCAATCTCATTGAGTGCGACCTCTAAGCCCTCAGCTTCTTCATTCACATGGAACATAACCCTGTCCTGTGCTAGGTCGATTATCACTCTGTATTCCCTTATAAATTCTGCCCCAATAAGTAGGTTATAAGGCAGTTGGTTTACTAACAGAAAACTCTGTGAGAAAATAGAGCCTCCTATCTGTAAATCTAGGAATACCTGATATTTACATATCATCGTTCTGTCTGGAATTACCTCTTTTATTTTGACACTAGAGATCGGTATTTTCAAAATATTCTCTCTCCGGGCTATTTCATCATATAAAGCTTGTGTCATAAGGCTCACTGTTGACCCCGTGTCTAACAGACTTCTTACTTTTAATCCTGCCACCCTTACTATTATAATAGGCAATTCTCTCTTGACCATGACCTGTGGTCCTCCTGTATCCTCAATTAGCTCTTCTGGTTTGGCTATCCAATTGATGATGTTAACAGACTTCCATCCCTCAGTCTCGAACTCTTCTAATTTTGGCGTTTTTTTTCTTCAGCGCCCGTCCCCTTGGAGTTTCTTCTCTCATGTTCGCTGCGCTGTAGCTCCAAACTCTTAGCTCCATCTCCATATCTGTCTGGCGATGTCCTGTTCTGCATAACTTCTTGCCATCGGACTTGTTGTTTCTGGGGCTCATCTCCCCTTTCCTCGAGGTATCGCAAAGAAGCGTGATATCGTTCTTCTACCTCGTCATCGAAGTTACTTCTTCTTTCTTGGGGTCTCCAATTTCTATTGTTGCCTTCTTGACCATTGTTACCTCCATTGTTTTGGTACGGTTTTCCCCTAGTATTCGGCTTATTCCACGAATTTCGACCTCTTCCTCCTCTATTAGCATTCCCTTTGTACTTTGACTGCCATCTTCTGGGTTCCTGTTCCCATTGCCGTCCATAGCAATCTAATGTTTCAGTGCTCGTAGCTTTGTTGTTCCTTGGAGCTTGCTGTTGGTCAGTCTGTGTGTTGGTCACGTGTACCTGTTCCACGGTTCGACTCTGACGCATCGTGTTTGCTGTTGTGAGGTCCAGTAGTCTAAGAACTGTCTCCATTTCAATAGCAGTCTTCGCATTAGCCGAGATTAGTAGTCTTTGGATCTCGTATGGAAGCTGCTTAGCGATAGCAATACATAATTCCAGCTCGCTCGGTTTTTGATCCAGTTCTTTGAAGCGACACATTTGCGATATAAAAAATTCTGCGTACTTCGTTGGGTTGTTGGTACTGTATTTCTTTGCATATAAATCCAACCGTAAATTCTGTTGGACCACTGCGTCCCAATATCTCTTCAAAAATGCCTCTCGAAACTCCTCAACAGTTTCGAAAGTGTAGCGGAAGCTGCGAAACCATAATGCACACTCCCCCTCTGTTAATTTCTCTATAGCTCGTAGCCTGCGCTCCTGTGGTATTCGTGCATCATTCAGATATTCAGTCACTTCCTTCAACCAATATTTTGGTGTCATGTTACAGTGGCTACCTGAGAATTTCCTTGGTTTTTCTTCGCTTGCCCTAATTACGTTTATCACCTGGGTGTGCATAGCATTTTCATGTGGCGTCGATGCCGCAACTGGTACACCTGGCGTCATATAAGGACTTTCCCCTGGGCCTGTAGCACTCCTGCTTATAGGTTGGGTTTCTAAGTCTGCCCACATTGTTTTCCTCATATCTTCCATGCTACCTTCACTTGACTTAGGATCTTTCAGAAGTGTTTCCTCCTGTGCTATTATCCTAGTCTCCATTTGATTGTGGCGCATCTCTGCTCTTTCCAGACGAGTAATGACTTCTTTCTCTATTCTTGTAAGCCTATCTCGATTTTCCTCGGCTACTTGAAATATTTTCTCCTTGTCTTCTTTCAGACTTTGTTTGATATGGGAAATTTCGTCCTCTACATCTTCCTTAATTTGAGCAAGGGTCTTGTCGCTTGCCTCTGTTTTCTGGCCTTCCCTCACTTCGAGTTCTTCCCTCAATCCTTTGATTTCTTCTCGAATGTGTCCATTGACCTTTGACATTTCCTTCTGGACCTTAACAATTTCACCTCTACTTTCCTCTTGCCTTTTGTTGACTACAACAATGTCATTCTGAACTTGGTCCAGTTCTTGGTGAACTTTACTTATCTGACCCTTCATATTTCCTACCAGTTCTTTACTCTCGTTAACGACGGCCTTGATTTCACCTATTTCTTGACATTGACCTAATATATTCTGGTCCTGTTTCTTGAGATCACCGTTAATTGCTCTAGCATAGCTTTTCAATTTCTGGTCCCATTTAGAGTCGTTCTCCTCTAATCTCTGGTCTACCGTTCTCGTAAACTCTGAAAATTGTTTCGCTTGGCGTTCGAGATTCGCCTCATTTTGGATTTGAATATCCTTAATGTCGTTAGACAACGCATCTAACCTACTGTTGGTTTCATCCTGAGCATGCTTACACGCTTGTAAGTTACTTTCTAGCTTGGCTTCTATAGCCTCGAACCGTTTATCCGTTTTAACCTGCATTTCCGATACAATGCTTACAACAGTTTCTGTTACTTCGGTCTTAATTACCTCTTGCATTTGACCTAACTTATTATTCAATTCAACTTTATTAGCATCTAAACGGTCGTTTATTTCAACCTGATTAGCATCTAACCGATTGCTCAATTCAGTCTGGTTATTATTAATTGCCCGCTGATTAGCATCTAACCGATTATTCAATTCAACCTGATTAGCATCTAACCTGTTACTTAACTCACTCTGGTTGTGGTTAATTGCCTCCTGATTGGCATCTAAACGAGTGTTTATACCCTCCTGGAAAGCCTTAGCTTCCAGCTTATTTTGCTCGTTAACAACATCAAAATGCTGTTTCAACCCTGCAATCATCTGCAAGATTTCCTCCGTACCTGACATTTCTACAATAACACACTTTAGATATGCAGGCAGGCTTCCTGGAAAAATGTGTGGATAAGTTTTGAAGAGAAACATCAAACACTGTACACATATTGTAACGTCGTACAAAACCTGATAATATTATGATAAATTGTGGATCTGGTATGTAGCGCTCATACCCTTGGGTAATCCTCTTCTCAATAGAGAGATTCTGCGTTACATCAAAAGCCTACTGAACTTAAAAATCACTCAACCCCAGTTTGAGGCAAAAAAACAATTACTATGGTTTTCCCCATGAAATACCATAAAAAAATCTATGTGTTTTCCCTAAATCCCATAAGCTCCACGCAATCTGGGCGCCATGATAAATATATGTTCATGTGCCCATGGTGACCCGTAATTTCAACAGGCCCCACTCACGGGCGCCATGATAAATATATGCATAATTGCTTATCCCCAAAGACGGGCGACATGGTAAATATAATCATCATCATCTATGATAAATATCTATATATGCTTAGTAACGTTGCCCGGTTTGTGCAATGCCAAAAATCGCTCATATTGCACTGACGCAGACGGTTCCATAATGAATTAATACCGCCTAACGTTGCTTGGGCCATGATAATTAATATGCATTATCAAAATTTATATTGTCCGTGTCAGAGCTTAGCTAGATTAGGTGCGGTCCTCCCCTTACTTCATGTTAATTGTTACTTTAATAGAGTTGTGTGCATTAGATATAGACTGACTTTAGTTGTACCTATAGCTCAAATCACTGTACAGGACATCATTTTCCATGTACCCATGCGAGTAATCTCGATGGAAAATATGCTTCTGCCTCCAGCTAGCTTCAGGGCTCGAGCGTGTACCGTTCCCCCACTGAGCAGTTGCATACTTTGGATTTGAGGCTACAAGGTATCAACTCTACAATGATAAGGCACAACTCTATTCTAAAACTTTAATTCAGTAAATAAAATCATGGCTTTAAACAAACAAAACAATCCCCATAACCATAAACCAAAGCAAACACAAATTTACTATCCACAATCCACCAATAGGAATATAATATAATCATAATAACATCGTTTCATACCACAAACCTTTACCCTTATGTGAACTTCACAAAGATATTCTAGTGCGCTGATGCACTTACAGCTTCAGAAACAAACTGTACATTGACTCTACTGTCATACAATGTGACTTCTTTAATATCACAAAATTACTGATTCATTAAACCTTCTTAATTTGACAATTATGTGTACCGTGAGTGTTTTGATCTTTCTTTTCCCACCAAATGCTTTACAAGCATTAGCCTATTCTGGTGTTGCACAGCAAACTACGTGCAACTCCATAATTATGTAAGCTACCCCTACTCCACTATTTATATAGTTCCACTGTTTATACAGTTCCACTGCATGCCGTTTTGTGATTTCATATTAAAAATGTTATGTTATTGCTGTGTCGGATGGTACAATTAGACTACCTTGCGCGCGTAGCCTTTGGAATCTAGTAACCAACTTCAGAAATAGTTGTCAGGGCCAGTGCAAATGTAACGTCTAACCATTCGTTAGATAGCTAAAATTATGAACCATCAGGGTGATATATAATTATCAATGTGTTCTTAAACCACATTGCTTCATTACTCAACATGACAATATTTTATTTCAAGTCATTAACAGGGTCTAAAATCTGTTCTTGTCAACTTGCCTTCACGGTTCGCCTTGACCGTCTCCAGACCCTCTCCCCGAGCGGTCTGTACACAATACAGTGGGATGGGTTTCCACCCTAACTCGACCCTCGCTTTATGTTTGAAGGCTTACTTCCAAAGCATTGTAAGATTTTACAAGACAAATGCTGTGCTCCCAATGGCACACATATCTCAATGGATTTTAACTGAATATTATGCACACAGGTAGTGAATGAGCTTTATATTTATTCCTACTCCGAGGATACTAATTACTGGCACCAAACTAGGCCCATTTCAACATGAAGGTACGAGGTTCGTAAAACATTGGTCTAGTAGGCAGCCGGTGTCTTAAATAAAATATGCGGTCAGTCCAAGCTGCCGACATTGAGGTTCGCTTCAACAAGCCGAATCACTCAACAATAAGTTCTCGGGGAATCATAGTGTCGAGGTGTCCATCGTTTGCCTCGCAGCTATCATGTGATTCCAATCCGGAACATTTCACATCCATCATCAGAGTTAGGGTCCAACACTAAAACTCTGGCACAAAGTATATCTCCGCTTACGCCCCCGGCGTAGGAGATTTCTTACGTAGAATAGACCACCAGGCTCCTTACCTAATGTTACGACCTACGACCTATAATAGTAAGAGAAATCTATCAATTACTCTATAAGCTTCTCACATAAGCTGCAAATTCAATTCACTAAAAGCTCTTCCATTCCTTGCATAATTATCTTCCCATTAATACAATATTCTGATATCAAACTCTTTCTTTAATCCCGTAATGTAATCTTACTGTATAATCTTACTGCTTGGATCGATAAGTCTTGCAATTAGCGTAACTATTACTTGTTTACAACAATTACCTGATGCGTTCATTACTACCTTTTATATTCATAATTGTTATTATTATTCTCACTGACATAAATAACCAAAATCATTCCTCAGTATTATTATTATTATTCTCACTGACATAAATTACCAAAATCATTCCTCATGATTATTATTATTATTCTGACATACATTACCAAATCCGACACAACTAAACATCTCAAACTCGAACAACTGTGCTCGTAGCATTTACATAACTGATTGCCATCTTAATTAATAGTGGTAATGATTAATCCACTTATTGATGCAAATTAACATCTCAACTCTATAAAAATCAATACAATAATGATTAGACCTGGAGGGTCTACCTCCTAATCTGATTCTTACTGGCATCTTTAATGAAATCACATACATGCAGTGGCTTATATTCTCTAATTAACCATAATTTGTGGGGTACTCACATATATCTAGGCTCCTCATGGTGGCTTCAACCAATCATATCCTTCCAAGTCGCCTGCCATGTGCAGGTTTAACGCGACATATTTATCTTGAATACACACCTTTTATGACACATAACTTCCGTTAACCACACGGCACTCTGCATTTCTATAAGGAAGCTATTGCTCCTACACATGTGACACCTTATAACACTTATAAAACCACTACTTTAAAAGATATTTTACATATGCTTTACACATAACACACGACACTTTGTACACTTTTCATTGCTTGAAATTCCCTAGCAAAGGTATCAAAATTGCAGGTGTCGACGGCATCTCCCGTGCTCCTACCAACTCCTGATTGAAAGTCTGGTTTACCTGCCCTCGGAATTCACCAACAGTTTTTATCCATACTCCTACGGTAAGCTTCCTGCGTCGCATAGATATGCTAACTTCCGTCCTGAGCGTGATTTTTTTGGTATCCTTAAGACATTACCAAATACTTCGTAAAGTTTCTCCCATCGCATTCAAGCGTAATTAGACATGAATGATTAGTCGCATTTGATTCATTGCGCCTAACACTGTCCATAACTTTACACAAATTATTATTATTATTATTTACAATAGTTCTGCCACTCATCTTACACGGTGCTTCCTAAGTGAACACGCCATTGTTCGTACTGCTGAGTCTACCTGCAGCACGCCTATTATTAATAAAAACTTATTAAATGCTTCACTCAAAGGTAGAAATCTTTGTTCGCGCGTCCTTCCATGAGCCGGACCATCATATGTTCCGCCATGACGACTGTCTGCGCCTCTCTTGACAAACTGTGACAAACTGGTGTGAGACTGGCTCCAACTAGTGTAAGACTGAACTTAAGACTGAAGTAGACTGCCCGCTTGCTAAGGGTCGCCCTCCTTATATTGGTTTCACACAGAAAGTAGAGCGAAATCTTCCCACGTGATCTCGGCTCCTCTCCCAGCATGATTCTGGTCTCCAAACCATGTTCATTGGATCCCTTTCTCTTCACTGATCCCAGAACTATCTGCGTGCAAAGGAATCGCTCGGCCAATTAATTAATATTAATTCCTTTCTCCATAGCGTGGGACGCTATCTCCCGGGGATTCCCTGGCAACCTCCTCAAATCCAGCCGCGAACAACGATAGTCCTACGGTCCTTCCGCACTTCAATAAATATGCGTCAATTTCGCAGATTAAAGGCTCTAAAATTAGCCTCCTGTCTAAAGATTCACCTGTGGGCAATTCTCACGTCATTTCGTTACTCCAATCACGAGTAATCAATGATTTTCCATGAGATCTTCCCACCCCATTCTCATTTCTATTCTCCGTCGGGGAAGAACTGGGTCATTATTCAGGCCCTCACCCTCTTCCAGACGACAGAATGAGGTCAGAAAGATTGACTTGGCTCCACTGAACACCTCCCACAATTCTGGGCCTATTTGTAAAATGTCCAACTCTGCACTTGCAGTGCTCCAAGCCCCATATAGCCTGCACCAAGTAGTCTAATAATGCAGTATTCTGCTCAATTTCCCTGCATTATTTTAATAAATAATATCACTGCAACGGAAATCACACCAGTGATTAAATATATACTTCTCTCTAGGGTTTTTTTTTACAATGAAACTCCCTCCACAGACCTCGGGTTCGTTCCCTGGTGGAACCTTTATACTGAGATCACAGTCTCTGAGAACCACGTTCGATTTCAGTCAGCATAACCTCCTCGGGTTCAGTAGAAACCGTAAATAAATCATTCTTAAATATATAGTCATATATAATAACACTGGCCAACAAAAATTTCTACGTTCGTTCTTTCACTTCATGAATCATATCTTGTTAATTTTGTAATTTTAAAAACAAATATGACAAAGAACAATTTGCTCTTGCTTATTTTAGGAGCTTTGTGACATCGTGACCTTCCTGCCCCGTGTACTTGGGTGTTTGTGGAATTTGTGTGATAACCTGTGGCCGTGGACTTAAGTTAGGAACCATCAGGCATTTCTCAGGATTTACGTGTGAAACCAAGAATAACCACTTGTAATATGGCGGAAGTGGCAATTCTACCTACCGACTCTCGGGGCTAAATGTGTCCTGTTCTAGTCCTCTTGGCAGAATCAGGAATCAATCTCCGATTTCAGGGTTAACAACCGAGAATGCTAGCCACTACACCTTCCATTAAACCAAGATTCTTCTGCTAAGTGCGCTGCATATCTGGCAATCTCATAAGCTCTTTCATTTCATTCTATGAATTTTAATAAACATACAGTAATATTTAGTATTATGCCGTGTGAAAAACTTTGAAAATAAGGAATTCCTTAGCTTTCGTGCAAATTCATGCTGGACATTAGCAGAAAATGTCAACTGGCACAGGAATAAGAAGAAGGAAGAGGAGAAATTTGAGACAGGCCATAACTAAGATGATGTATGGTTTATATACACGTTTATTTACAAACTAGAGCGATACAATGTGTCAACCAATAAGGACGGCATCTCTAGAGATCTGCACCCTGGAGGAGGAACTGACGCCGAATGGATGGGCACCATAAGCTCCTTGGGAAACCACACCGGGGGCTACCGCGAAGTACTGAGCTGAGGCCACGGCGAGAAGAGCGGCGAGAAGAACCAGCACCTGGAACACAGAGAAATATCATTTACATAACCTGCAAAAAAGCTTCTTACAGAGGTTGGACTTTGGGTAACAA
Source organism: Meconema thalassinum (assembly GCA_946902985.2). Lineage (NCBI taxonomy): Eukaryota > Metazoa > Arthropoda > Insecta > Orthoptera > Tettigoniidae > Meconema > Meconema thalassinum. The sequence continues at coordinate 100,757,654 of OX336397.1, read as the reverse complement.
TAAAAAGATCATCTCAAGTTGAAAAGATAATTCAATGAATGTAAACAAATCTCAAGTCAAACAAATCAATCTGATATTAATAATTGGTTTCCTTTACTTACAAAACACTCAGAATAGCATTTTAAACTAATCATCCGAAGTCGTCGGATTTTTTAAGAGCGTTAAAATTCCTTTAGTATGCCTTCCTTCGGGGGGAAGTAAAGCCGGCGATCCCATGTCATAGATTTATGGCATGTAAAAGATCCTTCCACAGACTAAACTTGCGTGAAGCTGAATTGTTAGGTTAGATTTCGTCGTAACACTGTATCAAAGTTCCAACGTTCACCACTAGGTATCATTGATATCTAGTGGCGAAAGTTGGAACTACTTGAAACTGAATGGAACATGTAGCTCACCCTAAGGGTGTCCGCTGGAAGCAGCTACAGACTCTGGTGAGCCGAACATGTTTCTAACACTCCCGGCACTAAAAGCCATACGATAAATAAATAAATAAATAAATAAATAAATAAATAAATAAATAAGAAATAATAATCCTTACTTTCAATGAGCTGTATTGTGAAGCTTATATTTCTCAATGACAATGTTCCAATTTCTTTAGATACTCTTTTAGATACTGTATGTGTGTTTAGGGAACGATAACCTAGATGTTAGGCCCCTTAAAAAATCATGATCATTTTGTTATACTGTAAGCAGGGAGAACTCGCAAACGTGGGTGAAATTAATTCTCCAGAGGAGTAGATGAAAATTGATTAGTTTAAGATAGGAAATAACCAACTCTTACCAGCTTGTACATGTTGGATATTTGTGATTGTCTGTCTAAAGTGACTGATACTCGGACAACATTCTGCACGAGTTATATACAGCAGAGTGTCAATGAGAACTACGGGAAGTGTGTACGCTTGACTTCGAAATCCGCCCAGTTGACCGAGATTGAGGTGGTCTGGTTTATCGCCCCGCCTGTGAAAGCCTTACAACGTACCCCTTGATAAAGCTGCATTCGTATATTGACAGATTACTGTTGATAAAATCCTTGCAACTTCAAGTTACAGACAGAAGTCGTATCTTCCTTGTTCTTGTTGCACAAAGCTCCCGTCATCTGGGCTGGCTGCGTGGCTCAGGGGTTACGTTCTCGCTTGCTGAGCCCAAGGTTGCAGGTTTGTATCCTGGCGCAGTCAGCTGGCATTTGAGGGTGCGCAAATGCGAGGGAGCCGTGTCAGTAGATTTACTGGCACGTTAAAGATCCCCTTCGGGGCAAAATTCCGGCACCCCGACGTCTCTAAAAGCCAGAATAGTTAAAAGGGACGTAAAACCAATAACATTATTATTATTATTCGCGTCATCTTAAATGAGCTACTAACAATGTAAACTCGCCATTTGCCCCCCATCACTACAAACATGATGTTATATAGTCCACGTTACCTTAAATAAGTTAATAACCATGTAACCCTACCATTTGTCCCCCATCCCTTCAAACATAGTGTTATATAGTACGCGTCACCTTACATAAATTAATAATAATGTTGCATTTCCATTTGTCCCCAATCACTACAATCATAGTGTTATAGACCGCGTCACCTTAAATAAGTTACTAACAATGTACCTCACCATTTGCCTCCCATCTTATAAACATGTTGTTATGTAGTTCGCGTAATCTTAAATAAGTTACTAACAACGTAACCTTACCATATGTCCCCCATCACTACAAACATGGTGATTATATAGTCCGTGTCCCCTTAACTAAGTTACTAACAATGCAACCTCACCATTTGCGTCCCGTCACTACAAACATGTTGATTATATAGTCCGTGTCCTCGTAAATAAGTTACTAACAATGTAACATCACCATTGGTCTCCCATCTATATAAACATGGTGATTATATAGTCCGTGTCCCCTTAAATAAGTTACACCACTGTACCTCACCATTTGGCTCCCATCACTACAAACATGGTGTTATATAGTTCGCGTCATTTTAAATAAGTTACTAACTATGTAACCTTGCCATTTGTACCCCATCACTACAAATATGGTGATTATATAGTCCGTGTCCTCTTAAATAAGTTACTAAAACTGTAACCTCACCATTTGCCTCCCATCACTATAAACATGGTGTTATATAGTCCGCGTCATCTTATATAATTTACTAAGAATATAGCCTTACCATTTGTCCTCCATCACTGAAAACATGTGTTTACATAGGCCATGTCCCCTTAAATAAGTTACTAATAATGTAACCTTACCATTATTTGCGCGTTTTGGACTGTTTGATGAGTACTGCGAGCAAAAATGCTGTTGGCTGTCTGTTTACACGCTTATAAATTGTCAACGGCTGGGTGGATGTATGTTGTGTAAGACCTGATAATATAACCATTCTTGGAATATGAACCCGTATCTTATGCTGTCGGGGCAGGTGTGCTTAGCCAACTACCCCAATGTGGCCTCACCATTGTCTGTATCAAAGAGCTCTATGGAAGGGAAACTTAAGACTTTAGGTACTACAGAAAATAAGGGAAATAGCTCATTTAAAATATGTTGTTACAGGATGAAGATGAAGATCAGATAGGTAGAGGAACAATTGAAGAGGCATTAAGAAGAGTGGGGAAGGAGTGATGTTTCTGGCGAATGTTGATGAGGAGAATGAATATGTTGGTAGGACACTTACCACACCCAGGAATAGCAAGCATAGTTATGGAAGGAAGGTTCGAGGACAAGAACTGTAGGGATAGACCAAGCGACTGCCTCGGATGTAGAGTGTGGTACCTATGTAGAGATGAAATGATTAGCTCAGAACAGGGAGGCTTGGAGTGCTGCATCAAACCAGTCAAATTACTCAACACCACAATGTCCATAATTCGTAGGATGAATCACTAAGTACTTGGAAGTTTCACTTTCAATTCTCCCTTTGGGGCAGATGACCTAACTGTTCCGCTCCTTAGCAACAATAACTAACTAAACTCAAACACGCAATCATCACCGTGCTAAGCAAGATGGGCTTTTAATTTTACGAAACACTCGATTCTCAATGAAGGAACCGTTTTGCTGACATTGTTACGTTTAATACCAGATCGACTGAAGACGATTTGATCGAACTACTCAGCAGATCCAGCTAAAGAAGTTGGCCCGGAGAGAAGAGCTATCCATGAAGATTGCATTTCGTACTTTCAGGAAAAATACTGTTACGGCTGTGAATTTGTTTTGTCGCTTCGCCGCGTTGAGTCACAGCTCCCCCAGGCTGTGTGTGCTCTGCCTCAGTGTATTACGTCCGCGTTACGCAACGGGCTGCGAAGTGAAAGGGATGGTCCAGAATATTCGTGAATGAGCCAGTGAAGGAAACCTCGAGAAGCCGTGAACCCTGGATGGATCTAGAAGCATTTATTGAGTCACCGGCCTGCTATATAAGAGCGACTTGTCAAGCAGTTGTGGTTGTGTTTTACGAGCTAGTGTAAGCGATTATCCTGAGCGACAGAAGTGTGGTGACTTGCGAAACCCCTAGTGAAGCCGTTTCTCTTGACAGCGAGGAAGTGAGAAGCATACAGGGGACTGCCTGTGTTTTGAGTGAGTGTGATTTCACTGAGTGTCTGAGATATAGTGGTTACGAAATCCAGTGACATTGTTTCCCAGCTCGTGAACAGCGAAGCTGCGCGTAGCAAGTTATCGTAAGTAACTGTAATTTGTGTACAAAAGGAAGAAGTTGTATGTAGGTCTGTCAAGGCCACCAGGCCCATTAGCGGGAGGATTAACTTCTGTGGCTCATTGGCAAGTGAAAGGGGGAAGTGTTCTCGACTTGAGGAAACTGGAGTAAGGTTCTAATTCCTTGGAATTGCTGATGAGTAGTGTAACATTCTGGCCGAAATAAAATTAATTATTTCTTTAAAAGGAACATCCTGTGTTGTGCTCTCTACCCACCGTAATCCAGTTAACTAAAGTGCCACTAGGGGTGGCACGTAACAACTGGAGTCAGAAGTGGGATTACGAACACAAGCACAACACCTGACGGTCCTGGTTTCATAACCCGAGCAGGTCATTTTCTCTAATTTTCCTGTGAGTGCATGCCCTTTACAAGACAAACAACTAAAATGGAGGCGCAATTGGCAGCATTGCTAGAAAAGTTAAATGGCATGGAAACCAAAATGGAGGCCGGCCAGAAGAAGATGGAGGACGGCCAGAAGAATTTAACCAAGGACCTAACTGCCAAATTAGAAGACGGCCAGAAGAAGCTAGAAGACGGCCAGAAGAAGATGGAAGACAGCCAGAAAAGTTTAGCCGAGGACCTAAATTCCAAATTAGAAGACGGTCAGAATAAGCTAGCAGAGGACCAAACCGCCAAATTTCTGGATGGCCAGAAAAATCTGGAAGAGTGTCTGCTGACGAAATTACAGGAAAATCAAAAGAAATTGGAACAGGGTCTGCGTCACGAAGTCAACACCGTCTGCCAGGGCCTACGTGAGGAAGTCACAGCAGTAGAAAAGAAGTTCGACGCCTTACAAGAGGAAGTTGCTGACTGCGCCAACGCCCACTGACGGGGGTGGAAGAAAAATTCAACGCTTTACAAAAGGAAATTTCTGAGCTGAACCAACGCCCGTCGACAGGGATGGAAGCGAGATTCAACGCTCTTCAAGAGGAAGTTGCCGAGCTGCGCCGACGCCCGCCCACAGGCACACCGGAAATATCAGGAACGGGACAGAGCAGAGTGACGCCCCCAACCTTCGACGGAAAGGTCCCGTGGAGCACCTATTTACGTCAGTTCGAGGCAGCCTGTTCAATAAACAACTGGAACAGCACGGAAAAGGCTACAGCTCTCATTGTAGCGCTGAGAGGGGACGCCCCTAACGTCCTTCAGGCCATCCCGACTGGATCCCAGGACTACGCTTCACTAATCGCCCATATGGAGTCCCGATATGGAGATAGCCATCTTCAGCAGGCCTACCAGATGCAACTCCGGACCCCGGTACAAAAGAACGCGGAAACCCTGCAGGAGTTCGAGATGGACATTGCACGTCTCGTAAGGCTCGCCTATTCAACAGCGCCGGCCGACTTTCTGGAGCAGATAGCGACGCAGACTTTCACCGACGGGCTACGGGACTCGGACACTCAACAGGCGCTGCGACTCGCGCGCAGTAAGACCCTGGCAGATGCGCTGAGCCACGCACTTGAGTTCGAGACGGCAAAGCAGGTATCTAGAATGCGCGCGCGGGTGCGTCAGGTGGACGTCGACGAACCAGCCAAAGCCGACAAGACCAAGCCCCTGGCCGATGAACTGATGGAGGCGCTAGGCCGGTTCTTCAAGAGTCGCAGTACCACCAACAAAAACGTAGCAGAAGGACATCCGGAGAGGCGGCCTGGAAGAGGACTACCGACCTGCTGGACCTGCCGTAAGAGAGGCCACCTGAGCAAGGACTGCGGTGATCGCCGCCGCCAAGGGTTTCCGTCGGGACAGTCAGTCGTAGGGAAACCGCGCGGCCCAGGAAAGCAAGTATCAGCCAGCCTTGGGGGGCAAAGGTTGGCTTGTGACAGTCGTCAAGCCCCAGCAGTCCAAGTTCGTGTGACGAAGTTACGGATGGGACAATAGCAGCCTGATGGTCGTCGGAGTCGTCAACGGAGAGACCTGGCCCATGCTAATCGACACGGGAGCATCGAGGACCATCGTCAGTCCCACCGTGATCCCGAAGTGGAGAGCGCGACCCACACAAAGGAACCTCCAGCTAATAACCGCGACCGGAGAGACCGCACCGGTACATGGCGAAGCATCAATGGAGTTCGTCATTGGTCAACTGGCGATAAAGCATCCCGTACTTGTGGCTGACGTATCAAATGAAGTGATCATCGCACTGGACTTCCTGGACCAGAACAACATCATCTTGGATCTGAGTACCAACACTCTGCACATCGGACGTGAGGAAATTGCTTTGCAACCAGCACACAAGGCCGTCGCCGCACGACGAGTAAGGCTGAGAGAGGACGTCATCGTTCCCGCCAGGACGGAAGTCAGCGCTGCCGTAATTGTCGACGGAACAGCTTAGGAAGTGGCGGCTGTCATCGAGCCAAAATATGAGGACATCCAGACAAAAGGATTGCTAGTTGCCAAGACTCTCATCAACACGACGTCTCGGCCGTACGTCCGCCTGTCCAACCTGAACGACTACGACATTACGGTTCACCGGGACACCAACCTAGGAGTCTGCGAGCCCGTTACCTGGATTGCCCGCACCACAGATACGACGGACGGACACCTGCAGACGGACAACCGAAGAAGACGCATACTGTCAGAAGAACTACAGAAGCTGTACCAAGGATCCCAGGACCATTTGGACGAGGAACAATCACGCCAACTTCAGGACCTGCTACGCGAATTCCAGGACGTCTTCTCCGTGGGGAGCAAAGACTTCGGCAGGACAAGCTTGGCCCAGCACAGAATCGACGTTGGGGACAGCGCACCGATTAGGGCCCCATTCCGACGTGTCCCGCTCGCCAAGCAAGCCGAAGTCGACCGGATTGTGGAAGAGATGAAGGAGCAAGGTGTGATCGAGCCATCACATAGTCCTTGGAGTAGTCCGGTCGTGCTAGTGAAGAAGAAGGACGGCTCCACCAGGTTCTGCGTGGATTACAGGCGGGTGAATGACGTCACTAAGAAGGACAGATACCCTCTACCCCGGATCGACGACACCCTGGACACCATATCAGGGTCGAGATGGTTCTCCACCTTGGATTTGAAGAGTGGCTACTGGCAGATGGAGGTCCACCCTAAGGACCGCGAGAAAACGGCGTTCTCTGTGGGCAGCGGGCTCTGGCAGTTCACCGTCATGCCATTCGGCCTGTGCAACGCCCCTCCGACCTACGAAAGGCTAATGGAGTCCATTCTGAGGAGACTACACTGGAAGACCTGTCTGGTCTACCTAGACGACGTCATCGTACTGGGGAGAAGCTTCGAGAAGCACTACAGCAACCTGAAGGAGATCTTGTTGAAGCTACGGGCTGCCCAGCTGAAGTTGAGCCCCAAGAAGTGTCAGCTCTTCCAGAAGCGGGTCCAGTACCTTGGGCATATCGACACCGAGGAAGGGGTGCGCACCGACCCAGAGAAGACCGCAGCTGTGAGGGAGTGGCGAGTTCCAAAGGACAAGTCCCAACTTCGAAGCTTCCTGGGACTCGGCACTTATTACCGTCGCTTCGTGAAAGGATTCGCCGACATCGCCAAACCTTTACATCGACTGACTGAGAAGGACCAACTCTTCACGTGGACAGCAGAATGCCACAGTGCCTTCAAACAACTCAAGCAGGCGCTGTGCACCGCGCCTATTCTGGCCTACCCCAGACCTGGAACAAGGTTCATCGTCGATACCGATGCCAGCGACTTTGGCATAGGGGGAATACTGTCGCAAGTAGTGGACGGCGAGGAGAGAGTAGTGGCCTACTTCAGCAAGGCCTTGTCAAAGCCAGAAAGGAACTACTGCGTCACCAGGAAGGAGCTGCTCTCCATCGTGAAGACCATTGAACATTTCCACAAGTACCTGTACGGGCAAGAATTTCTCATCAGGACTGACCATGCATCCCTGCGGTGGCTCCTGAACTTCAAGCAGCCCTAGGGTCAACTCGCGCGGTGGTTAGAGAGGCTTCAACAGTACAACTTTGAGATTCAGCACAGGAAAGGCCAACTGCATTCTAACGCCGACGCCCTGTCACGAAGACCGTGCTCCGAAGACTGCACCTTCTGTGCCCGAAGGGAGGAGAACACCTGGATACAGTGCCGAAGGACTACCGTGGAACTTCATGGGAGTTGGATCCGCGAATCTTTCATGCGGGCACAAGCAGAAGATTATGACCTGGGACTGATAGCCGAATGGAAGAGGGCCTGTGTCCCCAGACCCGGGTGGAACATTGTGAGTGACTGCAGCCTAAAGTTTAAGTCCTACTGGGCGCAGTGGGACTCGCTGGTTGTGAGGGATGGCCTCATATGCCGTACCTGGGAGAGCACCGACGGGAAGACATCTCGGGAACAAGTCGTCGTTCCAAAGGCTATGACGGAGGAAGTCCTGAAGGAAGTCCATGGAGGATCATCTGGTGGACACATAGGGATAAAGAAGACCCTGGAGAAGCTGAGAGAGCGGTTCTACTGGATCGGATGCCGAACTGACGTGGATAACCACTGCGCGAGGTGCCACGATTGCGCAGCCAGCAAGGGCCCAGGACGAAGGCGACGGGGTCCACTGAAAACCTACAACGTGGGCGGCCCCATGGAGAGAGTGGCCATCGATGTTGCTGGGCCATTCCCGTTAAGCGAGGCAGGTAACCGTTACATATTGGTCGTCAGCGACTACTTTACCAAATGGCCGGAGGCGTATGCGCTCCCTAACCAAGAAGCCGCGATGATTGCAGAGACCCTGGTGAAGGAATTCGTCAGCCGGTACGGAGTACCCCTGGAGCTGCACTCCAACCAAGGGAGGAACTTCGAGTCACAGGTGTTCCAGAACCTATGCCAGTTGGTGGGAATCCGGAAGACTAGGACACCGCCGCTACACCCTCAGTCCGACGGGATGGTAGAGATAATCAATCGCACCTTCGAGAACCATCTCCGAATAGTCGTCAGCGAGCACCAGAGGGAATGGGACAAACATCTTCCACTATTTATCCTGGCCTACCGCGCCGCCGTGCATGAAGCCACCGGGTGAACACCAGCCCGGGCCATGTTTGGGAGGGAGCTCCGTCTACCTGTCGATCTTGCCTTCGACCGACCTGGGAATGATCCGGTCCCGGTAAGCCAATGTTGTCAAGAACTGGTCAACCAACTGGAGGACGTGCACGCGTTCGCGAGGAGGAAACTGCGGATCGAGACCGACCGAATGAAGACCCGATACGACCAACAGACGGATGCTGACGGACTCCACGAGGACGACCTGGTCTGTCTCTTCAACCCATTACGGAAGAAAGGCCTGTCACCCAAACTGCAGAAGTCCTGGGAGGGCTCGTACCGAGTCGTGAAACGAATCAACGATGTCGTCTACAGGATCCAGCGGAGCCCGAGCGCGAAGATGAAGATTGTGTATCGAGATCGCCTGGCAGCCTACGGAGGGACACAGTCGGACCAATGATTGATCGGGACGATCAGCCTTTTAGGAAGTGGTGGTGTTACGGCTGTGAGTTTGTTTTGTCGCTTCGCCGCATTGAGTCACAGCTCCCCCAGGCTGTGTGTGCTCTGCCTCAGTGTATTACGTGCGCGTTACGCAACGGGCTGCGAAGTGAAAGGGATGGTCCAGAATATTCGTGACTGAGCCAGTGAAGGAAACCTCGAGAAGCCGTGAACCCTGGATGGGTCTAGAAGCATTTATTGAGTTACCGGCCTGCTATATAAGAGCGACCTGTCAAGCAGTTGTGGTTGTGTTTTACGAGCTAGTGTAAGCGATTATCCTGAGCGACAGAAGTGTGGTGACTTGCGAAACCCCTAGTGAAGCCGTTTCTCTTGACAGCGAGGAAGTGAGAAGCATACAGGGGACTGCCTGTGTTTTGAGTGAGTGTGATTTCACTGAGTGTCTGAGATATTGTGGTTACGAAATCCAGTGACATTGTTTCCCAGCTCGTGAACAGCGAAGCTGCGCGTAGCAAGTTATCGTAAGTAACTGTAATTTGTGTACAAAAGGAAGAAGTTGTATGTAGTTCTGTCAAGGCCACCAGGCCCATTAGCGGGAGGATTAACTTCTGTGGCTCATTGACAAGTGAAAGGGGGAAGTGTTCTCGACTTGAGGAAACTGGAGTAAGGTTCTAATTCCTTGGAATTGCTGATGAGTAGTGTAACATTCTGGCCGAAATAAAATTAATTATTTCTTTAAAAGGAACATCCTGTGTTGTGCTCTCTACCCACCGTAATCCAGTTAACAAAAGTGCCACTAGGGGTGGCACGTAACAATACCATACAGGAATCGCATCTTCTATGTACGCTGTTTCTGATTTGGTGCCTGGGGTACCATCGATCGAGACTAAGCGGAACTCTTCTAGAAGTCAAATTAGAATATAATTTCCTGAATACTGTACTCTTGCTGAATACATCAAAGCTGTTTCTGTGGCCATATTGAAGCACCACGTCTACAATAATCCCAACACCTAAATTTTCAGATTAACAGCCCCCATTGTTCTGAATTTATTACATAAACTAGCAGATGTACCCATTCTTCGAACGGTCTTTGCTATTAATAGCCAGACGTAATCAATTGAGCTACTGTTGGAATGGTTAGAGGCTTGGAACCTGTTTGTCGACAAAGATAAATATTAGTTAAAATATGCTCACAGAATAAATTTAGCCTACCTAACGTGTACTTCCTGACGTGAAAATAAAATTGAAAACCTCGTAGACGAAACGCAATACACGTCATGTTGTTGTTTGGAGATATAATAGACCTTCTGTACGACATATCGCACGTTTAAGTTGTGTGAAAAAAATCTATGGTAACCCCTGACCCCCTTAAGCGAATTGATGAATTTTACAGTTTTAGTTGGTTCCGTGATAACCTTATTGCCATTTGCAAACGTTCACAGAAATTTAATAAATGGAGTGGCATTACTTCCTGCAGAAATAGAGGGAAAGTTGGATATCACCTTTTGAGATGTTTTTGTCATGGCTATTGGCGTACATTCCTTCATTAGTTTATTAAATGAAATTAGTTTTCTTGGAATATCAGAAACTGTTGGTATTAGAGGCTTAAAATGTAGTTTTCGGGAACCCTTTACGGCTATTTAGGGTCCCCGAGTTTTGTTTCTGACACCAAGGGGCAGAAAATAAGCTTTGTCTCGTCGTTGTAGGCCTTAGTATAATAATAATAATAATAATAATAATTATTATTATTATTATTATTATTATTATTATTAGTATTATTATTATATATCAATATAGAGATAGGGACGTAATAGACCTTCCGTACCACACCCGCACGTGTAAATCGCGTGAAAAATTTTAGAGAACCCCTTGACCCCCTTGAGCGCATTATATTTTTTGATGAATTTTACAGCTTGATTTGGTTCCGTTATAACCTTATAGCCATTTGCAAACTATCTCAGTAATGTAATAAATGGAATTGTATTGCGTCTTACAGCAATAGATGGACCTGTGAGGTTCTGTTGCCATGGTTACCAGATTGCATTCTTTCATGATTGTATTAAATGAAATAAGTTTTCTGGGAATATCTCAAAAACGGTTGGTTTTAGGGCCTAAAAGGGTGGTTTTCGGGGGCCCGAGTTTTGTTTCTCACATTTAGGGGCTGAAAATGAGCTTTGTCTCGCCCTTCTACGCCTATTTCTGCAAGTGTTTTAAGGGGGTAGGCCCCCTTTTATTGCAGCTACAGAGAAGAGTTACATCAATGATTAGTGTCGTGCCTCTGAAGGATATCTGTACCAAATTTTACGTTGATCCACCCAGCCGTTCTCGAGTTATAAGGGAACATACTTGTCCACATACAAACAGACAGACATACATACATACAGACAGACAAAAATTTTATTTTCACGCGCATCCGTCATAAAACAGTCTGAAACGCTTAAATAACGCAAATTTCCGTAGAAATTCAGAAAAAAACAGACAAACTTTCATTCTTATATACATAGAGATTGCATCCTACTTTATTAGATTTCCTACCAAGGATTGAGGGGTGTGCTGCGTCATCTTGGTAGAAAAACGTCGTGAACATATATCCCCGTGTACTTGGGTGTGTGTGGATTTTGTGTGATAACGTCTATTGTTATGATGGCTGAACTGGTGTGTGTATTTGTAAATTGAGAATAGGTTTGCGAAGTAGGCGGCGGTGGCCTTAATTCAAGAAACATCTCAGCATTTGGTTGGAGTAGGAAAACCACTTCCATGATGGCTGAGTTGGGAATTGAACCATCCTCTTCTTAGTTTTGCCTCATGAGACTGAGTGCAACACTTTTCAGCCCTCACACCATAGATAAAATTTCATGGCAGAGCCCAGAATGGAACTCGGATCCCCGGGGCGAGAGCCAAGAACGCTACCTCACAAGGTGTTGGTTGGTTCCTAAGTTTAGGGGATGTGGTCATTTAGCACCGTGTACTTGCCTGTGTGTGGAATTCGTGTGATAACCTGTATTATTAAAATGGCTGAACTAGTGTGTGTATTTGTAAATTGGGGAAACTATTGAGAAGTAGGCTGCCTTGGCCTTAAGTCAGGAACCATCTCAGCATTTGGTTGGAGTAGGAAAACCACTTCCAGGATGGCTGAGTTGGGAATTGAACCATCCTCTTCTTAGTTTTGCCTCATGAGACTGAGTGCACCAATTTGCAGCCCTCACACCATAGATAAAATTTCATGGCAGGGCCCAGAATCGAACTCGGATCCCCGGGGCGAGAGCCAAGAATGCTAGCCTTTACATCGCAAGGTGTTGGCTGGTTCCTTAGTTTAGGGGCTGCGGTCTTGTATCCCCGTGTACTTAGGGTGTGTGTAGAATCTGACTGTATTAGTGTATTAACATTCAAGTAAGGACTGCAGACGATAATTTCAAAGAGTTCCTGCTTTCGCTACAAAATGCTACCATCCATGGCACCTAGCTGTGAAATTGGCTACTACTAGATGCAATCGATACCAGCGCCTGGTAACGAACATTGGAACTTCTGAGCATTAATCAACAACATGCTACAAATATTGCTTTACACAAATTTAGTTAGTGGAAGGTTCTTTTAAGTGCCATACATCTATGACATGGACCCACCGGCTTTAGTTCCCCTCCGAAGAAAGACATACCGAGGGATTTTTAACGCTCTTTAAAAAAGTATTTCCGTGAAGAACTATGCAGCCTATTTTCATATATCCTACTTATGTTAATTGGCTCTATCTACATACAAAATTTCAGTATGATTGCTGTAATAGATTCGTAGATATTGAGAACCGACTAAATATTTCGGATGGTCGCCATGTTGGATTTTATATATGTAGGTCCTAGAGTTATGTACTGTTACATGAAGATTGTTGTGTACGTGTAGCATTCAAACTTCAATCGCATGATTAGGACCCAAGAAGTAACAAGGAGATTTTAAAATTTCGCACAGCTGCCATCTTGTGGTTATGGAAACAATTGAAATATATTAGATGCCAGTGGATTAACATTCGTATGAGGATTTACTGTACCAAGTTTCACTGCACTAGGATGGTTAAATTGCGAGAATCTTCCATGTGAATATTTATTCTTCGCGTCGCCGCCATGTTGGATTTGTGATCACCAGGTTACTTAAAGTCCTATAGGTGAACTTATGTTCATAGCCCCTATGAACATAAAGAAATTCAGTTTGATTGCTATAATAGATTCGTAGATATTCAGAGCCGTCCAAATATTTCGGATGGTCGCCATGTAGGATTGTTAAATGTATAGGCCATAGAGTCATGTACCTTTAAAGGAAAATTATTGCGTAGGTTCATTATTCAAACTTTCACTTCGATCGCATGATTACTACACAAGAAGAAAAAACTTAATTTTAAAATTCGCACAGCCGCCATTTTGAGGTTATGTAAACAATTGAACTAAATTGGATACTAGTGCATTACAATGTGCATATACATTTCCTGTACCAGATTTCATTGCGTTTGGAACATTAAATCGCGAAAAAGGTCTATTAAAATGTTTAATTCGCTTGGCCGCCATGTTCATTTTGTAGTTAACCGGTTTTTGAATGTCTTATAGATGAACTTCCAGTAGTGCCCATTATCTCCGTACAAAATGTCAGGGTGATACCGCTAATAGTTTCAGAGATATAGAATGCCAGTGAAATATTTCGCACATCCGCCATCTTGTGGTTATGTAAACAATTGATCGAAGTTTGATGTCGGTGCATTACAATGAGTATAAACATATGCTGTACCAAGTTTTATTGCGTTTGTTTGGTTAAATCGCGAGAAACGTCTTTTTAAAAGTCGCAAATTCGCGTGGCCGCCATGTTAGTTTTGTAGTTACCAGTTTTTCAATAGTCACATAGGTGAACTTCTAGTAATTCCCTTTATCACTGTAAAAAATTCAGGGTGATATCGGGAATAGTTTCGGAGATATTGAATGCTGGTGAAATATTTCGCACAGCCGCCATGTTGGATTGGTGAGACGTCACAAAATTTAAGGGCACGGTCGGGGTCTCCCGGAATAGTGCTATGAACTTACCGAGTTTCATTGAAATCGCTCCAGCCGTTTATAATTTATTAGGGACACACACACACACACACACACCTCACACACACACACACGCAGGTACACACACGGACAAAAGGTGATCTCATAAGCCTATTTTTTCAAAATTGAAAATAGGCTAAAAATGACGCCATGGGCTGGGTTTGAACCCGCGGTCATGGGCATAAAAGCTCTGCATGCTACCGACTACGCGACCAAAGCCGCCATCACGAGGTGGTCAACGCATTCATTTACAATAGGTGGCAGTGTTTTATTGTAAGAGGAAACGATACATTTTATTTACATAATAGCCCAGTCAAATGGTAGTTTTGACCAAAAACAATTAGGGTAGAAGGTTTCTCGACGGATTCATATGTTTTTCGGTGTGCTGAATCCGAATCTGAAGTTTGCCAACAAAAAATTACGGCTTCACAGTGAAAATGACAAAAAAATGGACTTTCACAAAATCGCTTATAAGTTAAAAAATATGCAACCTAGTGAATTTCTCATTATGTACAAAATTAAAGTAGACAAAATGTATGTTAAAATGCAGTGGACATTTTAGTTTTTGAGTGCTGCGTACCGCCGCTAGAGAGCGCTGAAAAAGAGCGACGTTTTGGCACTTAGCAAAAACGAGAGAAACTCAGCCCTAACTAGCCCCAGACACTTTCTAATTGTGTTTCCTCCGTGAATACGTGTTTTATTCATGTACTATGGTGGTAGCATGATTGAAAGTTCGTTGTAAAAAAAATTGATAAATTAATATATTCAAGTTAAGGTCTGGATCTCCTCTCTTCTTGCTCAAGACCACTGTGTCAGTGAAACGACGGAGAGTATCCGGAATGAGATTCTCATGGCCATCCAGGATTCTTGCCGATGGGGGGTAATGACATATCGTTTACTAGTGATCGTATATCTTCAACAATTATGGTAGCTGCTTCTTGAACAATACGACGCCTTTCTTCTCTTTACGGTAATCTCTGCACCTCTCGAAACCATAGCTCGTTAATTGCTCTGTGGCCAGTGGCCTTGAAACACACGATATATGGTTTGGTAGTTGTGATTAGGATGTCATCACCATACTTAGCAAGGAGACGACTTCTTACTGTTGCTGGATGTGAGCGAAAGTCACCTAATACTGCCTCAAGTAATTCTTCAATGGTAAATTGACATTCCTCGTTGCTCTTTTCAAGGAAAGTGAATATTGAGTTCATGGCTGCATCATCGTTATCATCGAGAGGTCTACCTGGTGCGTGTTGCTTCTTTTCGGGCCTGTGTAACATTTGCATGCATAGCAAATGGTAC
This sequence comes from Meconema thalassinum, assembly GCA_946902985.2. Classification (NCBI taxonomy): domain Eukaryota; kingdom Metazoa; phylum Arthropoda; class Insecta; order Orthoptera; family Tettigoniidae; genus Meconema; species Meconema thalassinum. Next base: position 100,742,209 of record OX336397.1, on the reverse strand, counting down.
TGAGCATCAGCTGCTACCAAGTCATTCACTCGTTCAACACGACGTACAATAGCATTTCCAAATTCATCCTTACGATTTGTCGCGAGTTTTAGCACTGATTCCCTCACTCCCAACGTTCTCACAGGGTACACTGGACTGCGTTTTGGGGGAGCCTTCTTCACTTGCTTTTGAGCATGGTCTAGTGACACAAGTTCTCCACACAGAGAACAGTGAGTCTGGAATGAAAAGGGCGGTGAACACGAACGAACGCGATGATCTTCTGGTGCTGACTCTTGAGATTTCTTCAAGTAAGCCGCAATCCTTCTTTCATTCACGTACTGTTTCCTACATTTATCGTGAACTTCAACTTCTGTGTTCCTTTTAAAAAAACTTACCAATCTGTCGTTTTTTACTTGCTTCAATGGATGAGTTCAGTCCCCTCTCTCTCACAACAGCAGTTTGAGTCTGATCATCCAGAGGCTCCTCACAAATTGCACATTCACGACGCGACATTGTCGTCCCTCACATATTCACTAATAACAACATTAGTTCACTTGAAAACACTGAACGAACGACAGAAACCCGAAGAAGAATGCTTATCTGTCCCACGAGGAGGAGAGAGCAAACTAAACTAAAAACTCGAATGGCAGAGGAGTTGGCCGGAGGCATGGAGGGGGACCTGTCAAGGACAGATGTGTCGGCAAAGAAGGGACCCTTCCTATTGAAGGCTTGATGGTGAACATTTCACACAAAGAGGAAACGGCTCCGGTTTCACACTATCAATATATTAAATATATATCTTTAGGAATGTGTGAGATATGTGTGACATGGTGAGATGTTGAGTGAAAAATCACAAAAACTGTTTTTCATTACTCACCTCATTACTATCACACTTTACCATTAGATGGATAAGTACAGATGGACATACTCTAACTTAACATGAATATATTAATTTATCAACATTTTTTCCAACGAACTTTCAATCATGTTACCACCATAGAACATGAATAATCACGTATTCATGGAGCAAACACGATTAGAAAGTGTCTGGGGCTAGTTAGGGCCGAGCTTCTCTCGTTTTTGGCTGTGCCAAAACGTCGCTCTTTTTCAACGCGCTCTAGTGGTGGTACCCTGCACTCAAAAATTAAAAGTTCCCTGTGCATTTTAACAGAATTTTTGTCTACTTTAATTTTGTAAATTATGAGAAATTCACTATGTTGTATATTTTTCAACTTATAAGCGATTTGGTGAAAAAAAAGTCTGCATTTTTAGTTTTTTTTGTGCTATTTTCACTGTGAAGCCGTAATTTTTGTTATTGGCAAACTTTAGATTCGGATTCAGCACACCGAAAAACATAATAATCCGTCAAGAAACCTTATACCCTATTTTTTTTGAAACAGGCACTTCTGAGCAGCAAATGACTGGGCTATAAGCCAACAGCATAGAAGGTACACATTTACGTGGTGTGTTGATTATACTCTAAAGGCGCTCCAAAACCACGAATTCTGAACTAATTACAACAGAAGCAAACAGTCACAGCTACAATATTTACGTTTTATTTATTAATTTTGTTCTGTGAGTCTTGTGAAAGGAGATTACCTACCATCTATGACTAAATGCCAGTATATATACAGTACGTTCAAAGACATGCTCAACTATTTCGTTTGAACAGTTCCTCATTAACCTGAATGTGTTTGATTTAATTCTCACTTACGTAAGGATGAAAAGATTAGCTGACCAAGGATGTGCTAAACCATTTTTATCATAGTTGGCTAATGAAAATTGGCAAGAAAGGAGGTAACTAAAGAGAATATAATAATGTTTAAATATTATGTTTTCGAAATCAGTGTTTTTGAGACATGGTACTTTAGAGTACCGTTGGTCCCTACGTAGGTCGAGTCAACATTTGAACTTAACTATATTACATAATGAGAAACCTCCTCCCAGAAAAATATCTAATTATTTTTTGCATTTTGTAGAACACTTTCTCCAGTACAAATAGCCAGACTGCATCTGACTTACCTGTGAAATAATACTGATGAAGTGATGAATAATAACTCAAATATGTTATTTATTTACTATAACAAACTATTATGTATGGTGAAGCATGTCATAAAATATTCCTGTGTTTGGGAACTGATTTACCTCTTCAAAAACATAATCTTTTAGTAGAAAGCATGAAAAACATAATTAATTCAGAAATATAACATTCCATACTGCCAGCACAGTCGCTCCTAAACGCACAGAAGGATTCTGCCCTGAAAGGTACTGGGACTAACACAGTTTCATGCCGCTAAGCATTTACATCATGATAGGCAGTGAAGCAGTTCTTTCGTTCATTGCAGCATAAATGTACATTACAGTGACTACATTTACTGTAGGGACGAGACTGGATCTGTTGAAGACTGCAAAATTCACATCCACCCTGTTTATCTGTGAAAACATGTCAGTCATCTATAGGGAAGAGGAGTTATTCCCTCGTCTCTCGTTACTTGTAAGTTTGCATTCTGCACTAGACTTCCTCTTAGGAGTTGTCTTCTTTGGTTCAGTGAAAGCCAATAATCCAAGTGCAACATCCCTGTGAAACGGTTTCAGTGAAATATTCCCATTCATTTCACAGGAAACTACATATGAATTGATTAATGATATTTCCAATAGCCCCCAAAAGAGCCTCTGCCACCACTTCTTACACCTTCGATCAAGGCCACATACTGTTCTAATTCGGTGAGTGAGTTGTAGTCAACAGCAATAACTGGACAAGTCACATATTTCTTTGTGCCATCATTTAGTTTCCTAGAAGGGAAGGCTTGTCCCATGCCATGGTGGTTGTATGCAAAAGCAACAGGCTGTATGTCTTTCCATTTGAATAATCCTAGGCCAGTGTGTGAAATCCTAAAATCACTCTCACCACGAGACAATTTTTTGTCATCTGTCGTATTCTGTGGAATACCTTTCCTGTTTGCACTTATTGTACCAAATGCTAGAGTGTTTTCAGCCTTCAGCTTCTCTAACAGGTCAACAGAAGTAAAATAATTGTCAAAACATACTATTCTTTCCTTATCCCATTCCTGACTCATTTCCTCCTACTATCTGTCTAATTTTAGTGATTTCAGCATTAAAAACCAAATTGGAACTATCAGGTGCCGGCTTCTCAGCAAGTGGCAACAGATTCTGGTCAAATTCGTCATCATCATCTTCCTGAATATCAGTGTCACTGTTATTATCCAGTTACATTTCTGTGTCTAGAAGTTCTAAAAGTTGTTAATCACTCACAACATTTGCCATAACGAAAGAAAACACTAAACATCCAACAAATTGTCTAGAGTTAGCAGGACAACACAGCTGATAGGAAGGTTATGTTGATATATGCGGTGTGCCTTCTCGTAAACCGTCGGTACTCAGGAGTCCATTTCAGTCAAAGTCCATCCTCACAAAAATTAGCCTCTCAACTCAGTTATAACTTAGGTAAAACACAAAACACTTCAAGGCGAATCACTCATTCACGAAGTCTCGTGCAGTCATAAGTCACATAAACATCAATAACAATATCACATTTTCAAAGCATGTTGTAACCATGGAAACGGAAGTTTCTATCGCCTGCCTTGTCAACGGCAGGTTAGCCAACGGCAAAATAATCACATTTCCTTATGAAATTAGCATTCCTCTAATGTACTAAAGGCCTCCAGAGGCGCTAGTCATTGAACATCAGGGGCTATGGGACAAAGCGGTAAGTGGTACTTGTAAATACCGTCGGTCAGCTAAGGGAGTCTTGTGAAAGGAGATTACCTAACATCTATGATAAAATACCAGTGCATATACAGTACGTTCAAAGACATGCTCAACTACTTATTTTGAACTGTTCCTCATTAACCTGAATGTGTTTGATTTAATTCTCACTTACGTAAAGATGAAAAGATATAAACAAGAATTTATAGGAATTATGAACGGAGATCGTGAAGGAATTGTTCAGGGAATAATTATATTTTCGTAAGGTTTTTATATGTTTATTTATAAAAGAATATGATTAGACAGTTTTCAACCAATGAGTACTCCGCTGGTGGAGATCTGCGCCCTGGAGGAAGAGCTGATTCCTGTGGGATGAGCTCCGTAGGCTCCGTAAGACACAACACCTGGAGCAGCCAGGTACTGAGCTGACGTCATGGCGAGAACAGTGGCGATAAGAACGAGCACCTGTCAACACAGAGAAATATCATTTAGATAACCTGCGAAGATGCTTCTTACAGAGGTAGGACTTGACGTAACAAAAACCCATAAAAATCATCTCACTTTGTAAAGGTAAATCATTTTTATAAACAAATCTCAAGGGAAACAATTCAATCTGATATTGATGTTTCTTTTACTTAAATATACTCAAAATTACATTTGAAACTAATCATAAACAAAAGTGTAAATATATTAACTTTCTATGAGTTGTATTGTGAATACTATACTTCACAAATAATGACAATGTTCAAACTTCTTGAGATACTGTAAGCTGTGATAGCTCTCAAACGTGGGTTTAATTAAATTTCCAAAGGACTGGATAAAAATTGATTAAGTTTAAGATAAGAAATAACCAACTCTTACCAGCTTGTACATGTTGGATGTATGAGATTGTCTGTCTCAAGTGACTGATATTGGACAACATTCTGCCTCTGTTTATATGCAGCTGTGTATCAATGAAAACTACGGGAAGTGAGTAGACTTGACTCTGAACTCCGCCCAGTTGACCGTGATTGAAGTGGTCTGGTTTATCGCGCCGTCTACGAAAGCCTTACAATATGCCACTGGAAAGCTGAATTCGTATATTGGCAGATTACTGTTGATAAAATCCTTGCAATTTCTAGTTACAGATTGAAGTCTTATCTTCCTTGTTCTTGTCACCTTAAGAAAGTTACTAACAATGTAACCTCACCATTTGTCCCCCTTCTCAACAAACATGGTGTAACTTAGTCCACGACACCTTAAATAGGTCTCTAACAATGTAACCTTACCATTTGTCCACCACCATTACACACATGGTTTTATATAGTCCACGTCACATTCAATAAGTTAGTAACAATGTAACCTCACTTTTTGTCCACTATCAAACATGGTGGTCCATAGTCCACGTCACCTGAAATAAGTTACTAAAAATGTAACCTTACCATTTGTACACCATCATTACACACATGGTGTTATATAGTCCACGTCACCTTCAACAGGTTACTAACAATGTAACCTCACCATTTGTCCCCTATCAAACATGGTGTTACAGAGTCTACGTCACCTTAAAAAAGTTATTAACAATGCAAACTTATCACATATCCCCCAACACTACAAGCATGGTGTTAATAGTCCACGTCACTTTAAAAAAGTTACTAACAATGTAACCTGAAATTTGTCCCCCATCATTACAAACATGTTGTTATATAGTCCACGTTAACTAACAATGTACGCTCACCATTAGTCCCCCATCACTACAAACAAGGTGTTATATAGTCCAGGCCACCTTAAATAATTACTGACAATGTAACCTCACCTTTTCTCCCCCATCACTACAAAGATGGAGTTAAATAGTCCACGTCATCTTGAATAAGTTACTAACAATTTAACCTTACCATTATTTGCGCACTTAACACTGTTGTGTGAGTACTGTATGATAAAATCCTGTTTTCTGTTTGTCTGCTCGCTAATAACTTGAGAACGGCTGGGTGGATCAACGTAAAATGTCAGTTGAGTAAGACTTGATAATATAACCATTCTTGGAAATTGAACCCGTACCTTTAGCTGTCCGGGCAGGTGTGTTGAGTCAATTACACCAATGTGCCCTACCATTGTCTGTAAGTGCTCTATGGAAGTGAAACTTAAGACTGTAGGTACAGCAGAAAATAAGGGAAATAGCTCATTTTAAATATGGTGTTACAGGATGAAGATGAAGATCAGATAGGTACAGGAACAATTGAAGATGCATTAAGGAGAGTGGGGAAGGAGTAATGTTTCTGGCGAATGTTGATGAGGAGAAGGAATATGTTGGTAGGACACTTACCACACCCAGGAATAGTAAGCTTAGTTATGGATGCAACGGTCGAGGACGAGATCTGTAGGAATAGGCCAAGGTTAGAGAATGTAAAACAGATTGCCTCGCAGGTAGGGTGTGGTAGCTATGTAGAGATGAAACGATTATCTCAGGGAGGCATTGAGTGTTGCATCAAACTAGTCAAATGACTGAAGACAATGTCCATAATTCGTAAGATGAATCACTAAGTACTTGGGAGTTGCACTTTCAGTTCTGCCTTGGGGACAGATGACCCAACTCTTCCGCTCCATAACTACGACAACTAACTAAACTCAAACATGCAATCATCCACATGCTAAGAAAGATGCTATTTTAATATTACGAAGCACTCGATTCTCAATGAAAACCCATTTTTCTGACATTGTTACGTTTAATACCAGATCGACTGAGGACTATTTGATCGAACTACTCAGCAGATCGAGCTAAAGAGGATGGCGAGGAGAAATGAGCTATCTTTGAAGATTGCATTCCGTACTTTCAGGGAAAATACCATGATACAATAATTAAATCTACAATGTATGCTGTCTCTGATTTGGTGCGGAACTTTTCTAGAAACCAGCTCAAAATATAATCTTCTGAACACTCTTGGTGAATATATCATAGCTGACACTGTAGCCCCTTTGAAGCACCACGTCTACAATAATCCCAGCACTTAACATTTCGAATTAACAGCCCCCACTGTTCTAAATTTATTACAGGAAATGCATCCTACTTTATTAGATTTCTACCAAGGATTGAGGGGTGTGCTGCGCCATCTTTGTAGAAACCGTAAATAAATCATTATTCTTAAATCAATAGTCATATACAGTATAATAACACTCGGCGACAAAATCCTTTTTTTCAATGCTTCATTCACTTCATGAATCATATCTTGATAACTTTGTCATTTAAAAAGCAAATATGTTGTTGTTGCTTATTTTAGGGGCTTTGTGACATTGTGATCATATAGCCCCGTGTACTTGGGTGTGTGTGTGGAATTTGTGTGATAACCTGTATTATTATGATGGCTGAACTAGTGTGTATATTTGAACATTGGGGATAGGTACGGAAATTAGGCGACCGTGGCATTAAGTCAGGAATCTCAGCAATTGGTTGGAGTAGGAAAGCCACTTCCAGGATGTCTGAGGTGGGATTCGATCCGTCCTCTTCTCCGTTTTGCCTCATTAGACTGGGTTCCAGCCCTTAAACCATAATTAAAATTTCTTGGTGGAACCCGGAACCGAACTCGGATCACCGGGGTGACAGCCAAGAACGCTAGCCGCTACATCACGAGGTGGTCAACACATTTGTATTAGCTCTAGATTCTGTCATATAAAAAAAGGTGGCAGTGTTTAATTGTAAGAGAAAGCGATACATTTTATTTACATAAGCCAACAACATGGAAGGTACGGTACACATTTACGTGGCGTGTTGATTTGACAATGTTTATACTCTAAAGGCGCTCGTAAAACACGAATTCTGCACTAATTCTAACAGAATCACACAGTCACAGCTACAATATTTACGTTTTATTTACATAGTTTGTTCTGTGAGTCTTGTGAAAGGGGATTACTTACCATCTATGACAATAGAGCAGTACATATACTTTCAAAGACATGCTCAACTACTTCTTTTGAACAGTTCCTCATTAACCTGAATGCGTGTTTTAATTCTCACTTACGTAAAGTTGAAAAGATACAAACTAGGTTTTATAGGAAATATGAACGGAGATTGTGAAGGAATCGTATGGGAAAAAATTAGATTTTCGTAAGGTTTTTATATGTTTATTTACAAAATAAGGAGATTAGACAGTTTCTCAACCAATGAGCACTCCGCTGGAGGAGATCTGCGCCCTGGAGGAAGAGCTGATTCCTGTGGGATGAGCTCCGTAGGCTCCGTAAGACACAACACCTGGAGCAGCCAGGTACTGAGCTGACGTCATGGCGAGAACAGCGGCGATAAGAACCAGCACCTGTCAACACAGAGAAATATCATTTAGATAACTTGCAAATAACCTTCTAACAGTCGTTGGAGTCTTGGTAACAATAAAAACACATAAAAATCATCTTACGTTGTAATGCTAAATCAATGTTTATAAAGAAAGCGCAAGGGAAATAAAGCAATCTGATATTAATAATTGATGTTTCATTATCATAAAATTACTCAAAATTCCATTTGAAACTACTGTCGACCAAAGTATTATGTGCACTCGAGTTTGAAGGTTGTTTGTGAAGTAACCAATAGACCTAAATAAAATCCAATAACATCATCATTTTCGGCGTTCTATTCTACGTTCGTTCATGTAGGTTTTGGAATTTTTAATTTATATTTTAATATTTTTTATCGTAGTTGGAACACAAAATGTGCCCGTTTTTAAGCGTGTTTCAACCATGCGTCACATTTAAGAATAATTATCTCAAAACCCCGTCATCAGATCGAATACAAATTTTAACACAATATACATCAGAATGTTCTATAACTAGTTTATTAATTTCAAAATTTTGTGTGTCCAAGAAACAAAGTTGTTATCATTTTTGTAAGGTAACTTTTTCTCGGCTCGGGGTGGTTGGAAAATATAGCTCTTGGTCGCGTTGTAATCCTTATACATCAAGAAGTTATGCTGTATGACTGTGAAATACGTAAATTAATTCACTTATTCTATATCGCTTTGTATTTGTTCGTGGAAATAGGCATGATTCACCAGCCAGCCGCTCCGGGGTAAGCTGTACAGCGTTGCTGAGATGGAGCCCATCACTGCCGAGCGAGGCGAGGTCGTATTTCCCCGTTCAAATATAAACCGATATAAAATAAGTGAATTTATTTACGTATTTTAAAGTCATACAGCATAACTTTTTGATGTACAAGAATTACAACGCGACCAAGAACTACATATTCCAACCACCCCAAGCCGAGAAAACGTTACCTTACACAAATGATAACAACTTTGTTTCTTGGACACGCAAAATTTTGAAATTAATAAACCAGTTACACAACATTCCAATGTATATTGTGTTAAAATTTGGATTCGATCTGATGACGGGTTTGTGAGATAATAATTCTTAAATGTGACGCATGGTTGAAACACGCTTAAAAACTGGCACTTTTTGTGTTCCAACTGCGATAAAAAATATTAAAATATAAACTAAAAATTCCAAACCTACATGAGCTCACGTAGAATAGAACGACGAAAATGTTGATGTTATTGGATTTTATGTATGTCTATTGGTTACGTCACAAACAACCTTCAAACTCGAGTACACATAATACTTTGGTCGACAGTAATCATAAACGGAAGATCAAATATCTTTACTTTGAATGAGCTGTATTGTGAAGCCTATACTTCACAAATAATGACAATGTTCCAATTTCTTGAAATACTCTAAGTAGTGAAAGCTCTCAAACGTGGGTTTAATTCATTTTCCAGAGGACTAGATGAAAATTGATTAAGTATAAGATAAGAAATAACCAACTCTTACCAGCTTGTACATGTTGGAAGATTGTGATTGACTGTCTCAAGTGACTGATACTCGGACAACATTCTGCCTGTGTTTATATACAGGTGTGTGTCAATGAAAACTACGGGAAGTGAGTAAACTTGACTTTGAACTACGCCCAGTTGACCGTGATTGAAGTGGTCTAGTTTATCGCGCCATCTATGGAAGTCTTTCAATGTGCCCCTGGAAAGCTGAATTCGTATATTGACAGATTACTGTTGATAAAATCCATGCAATTTCTAGTTACAGATTGAAGTCTTATCTCCCTTGTTCTTGTCACCTTAAGTTACTAAAAATGTAACCTCACCATTTGTCCCTCTTCTCTACAAACATGGTGTAACATAGTCCACGACACCTTAAATAGGTCACTAACAATGTAACTTTACCATTTTTCCACCATCATTACACACATTGTGTTATATAGTCCAGGCCACCTTAAATAAGTTACTGACAATGTATCCTCACCATTTCTTCCCCATCACTACAAAGATGGAGTCCACGTCATCTTAAATAAGTTACTAACAATTTAACCTTACCATTATTTGCGCACTTAAGATTGTTGTATGAGTACTGCATGATAAAATGCTGTTGTCTGTTCGTCTGCACGCTTATAACTTGAGAACGGCTGGGTGGATCAACGTCAAATGTCTGTTGAGTAAGACTTGATAATATAACCATTCTTGGAATTTGAACGCGTACATTTTGCTGTCCGGGCAGGTGTGTTGAGTCAATTACACCAATGTGCCCTACCATTGTCTGTAAGTGTTCTATGGAAGTGAAACTTATGACTGTAGGTGCAGCAGAAAATAAGGGAAATAGATCATTTTAAATATGGTGTTACAGGATGAAGATGAAGATCGGATAGTTAGAGGAACAATTGAAGATGCTTTAAGGAGAGTGGGGAAGGAGTGATGTTTCTGGCGAATGTAGATGAGTAGGAGGAATATGTTGGTAGGACACTTACCACACCCAGGAATAGCAAGCTTAGTTATGGAAGCAAGGGTAGAGGACACGAACTCTAGGGATAGACCAAGGTTAAAATATGTAAATCAGACTGCTTTGGATGTAGGGTGTGGTACCTATGAAGAGATGAAACGATTAGCTCAGGACAGGGAGGCATGGAAAGTTGCATCAAACCAGTTAAATTACTCAAGACAATGTCCATAATTCGTAAGATGAATCACTAAGTACTTGGGAGTTGCACTTTCAGTTCTGCCTTGGGGACAGATGACCTTACTGTTCCGCTCCATAACTACAATAACTAACTAAACTCGAACACGCAATCATCCACATGCTAAGAAAGAAGGGATTTTAATATTACGAAGCACTCGATTCTCAATGAAACCCTGTTTTTCTGACATTGTTACGTTTAATACCAGCTCGACTGAGGGCTATTTGATCGAACTACTCAGCAGATCGAGCTGAAGAGAATGGCGAGGAGAAATGAGCTATGTGTGAAAATTGCATTCCGTACTTTCAGGAAAAATACCATGATGCAATAATTGCATCTACAATGTATGCTGTATCTGATTTTATGCCAGAGGCACTATCTACTGAGAATTTGCGGAACTTTTCTAGAAGCCAGCTCAAAATATAATCTCCTGAACACACTCACTCACTCACTCACTCCGTTGGCTTTTCTGGGACGTGACGATCCCGTGCCGCTCTCACTATCTGCCTCCATTTCCTCCTATCCAGCGCAGTATTCTCCCATACAGTAATACCCATTTGTCTGCAGTCAGAGGTCACCTCATCTTGCCATCTACTCCTAGGTCTTCCAGGGGGTCTCCTGAACACTCTTGCTGAATATATCATAGCTGACTCTGTGGCCCCATTGAAGCACCACGTCTACAATAATCCCAACACTTAACATTTCAGATTAACAGCCCCCATTGTTCTAAATGTATTTCAGATATTGCATCCTACTTTATTCGATTTCCTACCAAGGATTGAGGGGCGTGTTGCATCACCTTGGTAGAAACCGTAAATAGTAAATCAATAGTCATATATAATAACACTCGGCGACACAATCCTTTTTGTTGTGTAACATCTTTCCACTCGGTTGCTGGATATTTTTGTGGGAGTGATTTTGAAAAACGGGACGGAAGTGGATAGGAACGATCGAGGTGGCACCAGCAGGCACACTTCCGTTCGACCGTTCGATCGAACGGAAGTGTGCTCGAACGGCAGTGTGTTAGCTGGCAGTGGTGGATCGAATGGAAGTGTAAGACGCACTGCCAACTTGATCGATCGATCCAGCTGGCAGTGGAAAGAGAAACAATGAGCACGCGGTGTCGGAAATTGATACCATGACGTACTCTCGGCCATGTGGAATGTATATGGCATACTGAACGGTAAACGCTCATGCTAACTCTCGTGTCAAGTGATTGAAACAAAGCACATGGTACATGTTCGAAGTCTTCGTATCAGTATTTAAATTGTAAAATGCCTTAATATCAAACATTGTAAGTAGTCGGCATTGCCGGTATTATGTTTATGCACAATGGCTTTTCAAATATTAACCAACATAACGGTAATGCAGTCATCAATATAATATAATCGTTGTGGTTATACGAGAATTGTGCAAGCCTTCATGAACTATTGCTGAATACATTCTCTTTACTCACAAAGGGCCTATTCATAAGGCATTTTAAACTCAATTTCACGCAAGAACGTTATCGAAACAAGCAAAGTATAAATGAAACTTAATTCCGTAATGCAGTATTATTGGAACGTGGAAATGAGTCACCATCTTGTGCACAATATTTTCGTAGGTTAAATAGCCGAGGGGTTAGTGCCTATGACTGTGAATCTAAAGATCTTGGGTTCGAATCCCGGACGGGGTAGAAATTTTTGCTACCAGATTATCATTTTAAACTATATTTATCATATCAATATCACTCATTTTAACAGAATCCATATGAAATTACGTGTTGGTCTGTGAATCAAGAGGACCTGTTTATAAGGAATTTAAGGTTTTGAGCGGTGTCGCGTCTATTAATCTAGTTGATCCATATCGTGTTCATTATTTAGGCTAGTGCTGCTCAAAGCTACAAATCATCTAATAAAATGAATTCCGTATTACAAACTACAATATCTGTAAAACACTCCCTTTTACAATAGATTAATATTTGTGCCAATAATAATATAAGTACCGGTGTATCAACAATTTCACGTGAGGTTTCTTCTATGTCAGATGTTACACATCATATGCGACTACTGTAAGGCTCGTAATTGTTTTTTAATGCTTCATTCACTTCGTAAATCATATCTTGAGAATTTTTGATCTAAAAAAGACTAATATGACAAAGAAAACTGTGTTGCTGCTGCTTATTTTTGGGGCTTTGTGACATCGTGATCATGTAGCCCCGTGTACTTGGGTGTGTGTGGAATTTGTTTGATAACCTGTATTGTTAAGATGGCTGAACTAGTGTGTGTATTTGTAAATTGGGGATAGGTTCGGGAAGTAGGCGACCGTGGCCTTAAGTCAGGAACCATCTCAGCATTTGGTTGGAGTAGGAAAGCCACATCCAGGACGTCTGAGATGGGAATCGAACCGTCCTCTTCTCAGTTTTGCCTCATGAGACTGGGTTTCAGCCCTAAAAACATAATTAAAATTTCTTGGTGGAACCCGGAACCGAACTCGGATCTCTGGGGTGACAGCCAAGAACGCTAGCCGCTACATCACGAGGTGGTCAACACATTTGTATTAGCTCTAGATTCTGTCATATAAAAAAGGTGGCCGTGTTTTATTGTAAGAGAAAACGATACATTTTATTTACATAAGCCAACAACATGGAAGGTACGGTACACATTTACGTGGCGTGTTGATTTGACAATGTTTATACTCTAAAGGCGCTCGTAAAACACGAATTCTGCACTAATTCTAACAGAATCACACAGTCACAGCTACAATAATTACGTTTTATTTATATAGTTTGTTCTGTGAGTCTTGTGAAAGGAGATTACTTGCCATCTATGACAATAGAGCAGTACATATACTTTCAAAGACATGCTCAACTACTTCTTTTGAACAGTTCCTCATTAACCTGAATGCGTGATTTAATTCTCACTTACGTAAAGATGAAAAGATACAAACTAGGTTTTATAGGAATTATGAACGGAGATTGTGAAGGAATTGTTCAGGGAATAATTCGATTTTCGTAAGGTTTTTATATGTTTATTTACAAAAGAAGGAGATTGGACAGTTTATCAACCAATGAGCACTCCGCTGGAGGAGATCTGCGCCCTGGAGGAAGAGCTGAATCCTGTGGGATGAGCTCCGTAGGCTCCGTAAGACACAACACCTGGAGCAGCCAGGTACTGAGCTGACGTCATGGCGAGAACAGCGGCGATAAGAACCAGCACCTATCAACACAGAGAAATATCATTTAGATAACCTGCAAAGATGCTTCTTACAGACGTTGGAGTCTTGGTAACAATAAAAATATATAAACATCATATTACGTTGTAATGCTAAATCAATGTTTATAAACAAAGCGCAAGGAAAAAAACTATCTGATATTAATAATTGATGTTTCAGTTTCTTAAAAATACTAAAAATTACATTTGAAACTAATCATAAACAGAAGATCAAATATCTTTACTTTTAATGAGCTGTATTGAAAAGCATATACTTCACAAATAATGACAATGTTCCAATTTCTTGAAATACTCTAAGTAGTGTGAGCTCTCAAACGTAGGTTTATTTAATTTTCCAGAGGACCAGATGAAAATTGATTAGGTTTAAGGTAAGAAATAACCAACTCTTACCAGCTTGTACATGTTGGATGCTTGTGATTGTCTGTCTAAAGTGACTGATACTGGACAACATTCTGCCGGTGTTTATATACAGCTGAGTGGCAAGGAAAACTACGGGAAGTGAGTAGACTTGACTTTGAACTCCACCCAGTTGACCGTGATTGTGGTGGTCTGGTTTATCGCACCGTCTGTTAAACTCTTACAATGTGCCACTGGAAATCTGAATAATGGTATATTGACAGACTACTGTTCATAAGAACCTTGCAGCTTCAAGTTACAGAGAGAAGTCTTATTTCCTTGTTCATTAAAGATGGAATATTCGCATCCACGGGCAGTGTATTAAAACTCAGCAATTTTTCTAGGCTTGTGCCGTGGTTTGTGTGGGGTTTGGCCTAGGACACCAATCTCTCCCAGACCCCCACAGGAGTAGCGCGCAGTTCGCTAGTTTGCTGAGTTGTCCTTGTTCGTGTTACAGAAATTCCGCATCATCTATATATCTATCTATTGTACCCATGTGAGTAATCTCGATGGAAAATATGCTTCTGCCTCCAGCTAGCATCAGGGCTCGGGCGTGTACCGTTCTCCCATGTAGCAGTTGCATATTTTGGATTTGAGGCTAAAAGGTATCAACTCTACAATGATAAGGCACAACTCTATTCTAAAACTTTAATTCTGTAATAAACTTCATGGCTTCAAACAAACAAAACAAATCCCACAACCACAAAACAAAACAAACAAAAATTATTTCCACAATCCACAAATATGAACATAATATTATCATAATAAAATCATATTATAACACAAACCTTTACCCTTCTGTGAACTTTACAAAGTATTCTAGTGCGCTGATGCACATACAACTTCAGAAATAAACTGTACTTTAATTCTTCTGTCATCCAATGTGACTTCATTAATTCAACAAAATTAATTATTCCTTGAACCTTGTCTTAATTTGACAATAATGTGTATCGTGTGAGTGTTTTGATCTTTCTCTTCCGACCAAATGCTTTACATGCATTAGCCTATTCTGGTGTTGCACAACAGTCTACGTACAACTCCATAATTATGTAAGCTACCCCTACACTTCCTCTATTTATATAGTTCCACTGCATGCCGTGTGTGATTTCATATTAAAACCATTAGTTAACGCTGTGTCGGACGGTACTATTAAACTACTTTTGCGCGCGTAGCCTGTGGCATCTGGTAACCCACTTCAGAAACAGATGTCAGTGACAGTACAAATGCAACGTCTAACCATTCGTTAGATAGCTAAAATCATGAACCATCAGGATGAACTATAATTATCAATGTGTTCTTAAACCACATGACTACATTACTCAATATAACAATGTTTCATCTTATGTCATTAACAGGGTCTAAAACCTGTTCCTTTCACACTTGCTTTCACGGTTCGCTTGACCGTCCAGACCCTCTTCCCGAGCGGCCGATACACAATAGAAGTGGAGTGAGGTCCTACATTACCTCCCCCTCGTTTTCTGTCTGAAGGCTTTCTCCCCAAGCAGTAAAAGATTTTAACAGACAAACACTGTGGTCCCAGTGACACACATATCTCAATGGATTTTAACTGGATATTATGCAAATAGGTTCTGGATGAGCTTTCACATTTACTCCTACACTGAGGATAATAATAATTGGCTCCAAAATAGGCCCATTTCAACATGAAGGCACGAGATTCATAACACATTAGTCCATTAGGTAACCGGTATCTTTAATAATATTGCGGCCAGCCCATGCTGCCGTCTGGGATTCGCTTCAACGAGCCGAATCACTCAACAAATAGTTCTCGGGGAATCAGATAGCGTGCAGAGGTGTCCATTGTTTTCCTCCCACCTATCACGGGATTCGAACCCGGAACATTCCATATCCATTATCAGAGCAAGGGTCAATATCACTATATACGCTCTGGCACAAAGTACATCTCTCATTACGCCCACGGCATACGAGATTTCATACGAAGAATAGATAACCTAGTCCCTTTACCTAATGCTATGATCTGCGTCCTATAATTACCAAGAGAAATCTATCAATTACTCTATAAGCTTTTCACATAAGCTGCAAATTCAATTCACTAAAAGATCGTCCATTTCCTGGCATAATTATATTCCCATTAATACAATATTCTGATATCAACTCTTTTCTTAATCCCGTAATGTAATCTTACTGTATAATCTTACTGCTTGGATCGATAAGTCTTGCCCTTTAGGGTAAATATTTCTTGTTTACAAAATTTTGCCTGATGCGTTCATTCATACCTTTATATTCATTATTATTATTATTATTATTATTATTATTATTATTATTATTATTATTATTATCACTGACATAAATTTACCAAAATCCGACACAACTCATCTTACAAATCGAACAACCATGTTCGTTCATTACGTTTACATAACGGATTTGCCATTTTTAATTAATAGTGGTAACGATTAATCCACTCACTGATGCAAGATAACATCTCAAATCTATTAAAATCAACACAATAATGAGTAAACTTGGAGAGTCTATCTCCTACTCCAATTCTTACTGGCATCTTTATAACTCTGAAATCACACTACATGCAGTGGCCTATACCTCTACTTAAACATAATTTGTGGGGTACTTACATATCTTAAGGCTCGTCACGGTGGTTCCAACCAACGAGCTAGAGAAAGGTATATAGAGAGGCAAGGAGCCGCGTAGCAGCGCTCTGAGCGGAGGCAACCTGAGTTAAGGCGGCCATGATGCAACACGTCGTCTGACAAGAGCTTGTTGTGATTGTTCGGGCTGTGCGGGAACATGCGTTGAATGAAATTTATTTAAAAATACATAGACCATGCCGTCAGTGTGTTCGTCATTCAATTGTACAAATAGAAGTAATAAGACAACAGGAGTGTCGTATTTCAGGTAAGAAATGTCATCCAAATTCATAAATTAATGAGGTAGACTCTTTACGAAAACGTGATGCAGCAGTTTAAGTTTGTGTGATATTTACATTTCAGATTCCCTTTGCAGAACCAGGAACTAACAAAACAATGGGTTGTCAACATGAAAAGAGATAAATGGTACCCCACGAGATACAGCTTTATTTGTTCTCTACACTTTGAAGATAAATATATGTATGTAGCAAATGACAGGCGACGTCTACTAGCCAATGCAGTACCTACAATTTTCAATTTTCCTGCACATCTGCAGAAGAAGCAGGCCTGTAGATCTTCGCCGAAGAAGCGAAGTTTCCAGGAAACTACAGAACACTCGCAATCAGATAGCATTGTTGCAGAAGACCTTGATATCAGTAAGTAAATATATTCGGCTGTCTGAAAATTTAAGGAAAGATAGTTGTGAGCCATAATATTAATAGCTATAAAGTAAAATATATTGTTCAAATATCAATCATCGTAAGCCAACGGGGTATACTTTCTCTAGTCCGTTGTTTTGAACTCATTTTGGAAACGTATCAGGCTTTACTAATCTTTTATTTTTTTTATTTTTCTCAGAAATTCTACAGCAAGGTGCAGGATCTAGCCATGATCACACATATTCTGTCCCTAGCCCACGGAAGATGAAGAAAATGTTCGATCGTGTAGTGGACAAAAATACAGAGTTAAAGAGGAAACTCAAAACTGCTAAGCAGGCTGTTATCCGAAAAGAACAGAAAATAATTAATTATCAGAAACTTATGAAAGGACTAAATAACAGGTTATGTGAAGCAGGATCTGAAGTGATAACTAAGTGTTTTGAAGGTGTTCTGAAGGAACTAGTACAGGTTACCCAGAATGGTGGTGTGCAAAGATATAGTACTGAAGTGCGAAAATTTGCGTTGACTCTTCATTTTTATTCAGCCCAGGCTTATAGATATCTTAGAAAATTCATCAAATTACCACATCCAAGGACCCTACGTTATTGGGCTTCTGTTCTCGATGGAAATCCTGGATTTACGGAGGAGAGTTTTTTGAAATTGCAGCAGGAGGCGCAAGCAAGTACAGAGCCAATACTGGCTTCGCTGATGTTCGATGAAATGGCCATAAAGAAGGATTTAGTATGGGACGGAAATCAAATTCGTGGTTACGTAGATTTAGGTCAGGGATGCATAGAAAATGATGACTGTCCACTAGCTAGAGAAGCTCTGGTTTTTATGGTCACATGTTTGAATCGCAGCTGGAAAATACCGGTGGGTTATTGTCTAATAAGTGGTATGTCTGCATCTATGAAAGTAAATTTAGTAGAACAATATTTAAGAAAACTGCATGAGATCGAGATAAACATTGTTGCTGTGGTATGTGATGGCACTGCAACAAATAGATCTGTCATGGAGAAGCTAGGAGTGTCATTTAATATAGATAGTATTCAGTGCTGGTTCCCCCACCCTTCAGATACTAAACTAAAAGTGTGTTGCTTTTTTGATGCTGTCCACATGTTAAAATTGGCCCGCAATTTATTAGCTGATAAGAAGATTCTTCGAGATGGTACAGAGACTGAAAACACTAGTATCAAGTGGGTTTATCTGGAAGAATTGCATAACATACAGGAAAAGGAAGGTTTATGTGCTGCTAATAAGTTAAAGAAACAGCACATACAGTATCACTCTCAAAAAATGAAGGTTGCTTTAGCAGCAGAAACACTTAGCAGATCTGTTGCTTGTGCCATAGTATTTTGTTAAGAAATAGGATTTACGGAGTTCAATGACTGTGAGTGTACTGTGAAATTTTTAAAAATGATAGATGTTATATTCGACATACTGAATTCCTGTCATCCTTTGGGAAAAGGTACAAAGACACCAGTATCGAAGAAGAACCGAGCCACGGTTTGTAACCAAGTAGCCAATTGTGTTGACTACCTCAAGAAGCTGAAACTTTCAGATGGAAAGCTTATTTGCGATTCCAGCAGAAAGATGCCAATATACGGTTTGATAATTGACCTATTAAGTGTGATACAACTAGCAGAAACATACGTGTGGGGACAAAATTCTGTATTGAGATACTTATTAACACGCAGATTGAGTCAGGATCACTTAGAGCTGTTTTTTTCTTCTATTCGCTCCAGAGGTGGGAATAGAAATAATCCAAATGCAGTACAATTTAAATCAGCTTATAGGAAGTGTTTAATTGCGAGGGTAGACCCATCCATGAATTCCAACTGTAAGCCTATTGAGTGTGACCTACTTGTGACAACTGCAACTGCAGATATTCATGGTGTCAATGGGAAGGACGATACTATGCTGACAGACAATTCTGGGAGTACAGCTCATGGATACTGTGCAGATTATAATCCACTGAGCTTGTATGTAGAAAATGTTGTTCAGTACATAGCAGGAAGTGTCGTTCGCCAAGTGTCTAAAAAATTAACTTGTATTGAATGCCTAGAAGTGCTTTTATCGGGTCAAGATGTTGAGAAAGAGGGACTGATTAAAGAGAAAGACGTGAAAGATGGCCTTTTGAATCCATCAAATGATGTAGTGAAGTTATGCAAGACAGCTGAAAGTGTCATCAGGAAGAATGACTGTATGTTGCGAAAGAACACGAAGAATCTCATGCTGAAGTTGCAGACAGATGTCTATGCTATGCTGCCGGGTTATCTGTTTCAGAAATCTGACCATCTATTTACAGCTACTGAACCTGGGGAAAAACCTCACTATGCTTCACTCATCGAGCTAATTGTGAAACAGTACTATACATGCAGGCTTCACCACTTCTGCAGAAATACAGCTCAACGTGAGAGAGGCCAACAGGTGCGTCAGTTGTACACAAAACTCATTCTTTTTAAAGGACAATGAAATAATGCGATGTACTTTGCATAAGCAACGTAGCTTATTGTCTTGTAAGATGATTGTGTTAGTTTTCGTTCAATGTACAAATTAAATTGTCAGGCCTTACGTAGGCCTAATCTTATATTACGCCTCGTTAGTCACGCCTCTCCCTCCCTGCCTCCCGCCCTCTTGACATAGTATATCATGGCGGCTGCCAGTTCAACCCGCTTCTAAAATGGCGGCACCATTTCCACTCTATATACCTTTCTCTAGCTCGTTGGTTCCAACCACTCATATCCTTCCGGGTCGCCTGCCATAAGCAGATTCTTAGTGCGACATTTGCATCTTGAATACACACATTTTCTGACACATATTTTTCGTTAACCACACGACACTTTGCATTTCTATAAAGAAGCTATTGCTTCTAAAACACATGACACTTTAGAACATTTATTAAACCATTAATTTAAAAGACATTTCACATATAATTTACATAACACACGTCACTCCGTACACTTTTCCTTGGTTGAAATTCCCTAGCAAAGATATCAAAAATTGCAGGTGTCGACGGCATCTCCCGTACTCCTACCAACTCCTGATTGAAAGTCTGGTTCACTTGCCCTCGGAATTCACCAACAGTTTATCCATACTCCTACGGTAAGCTTCCTGATTCGCATAAATATGCTAACTTCCGTCCTGAGCGTTATTATTTGGTATTCTAAGACATTACCAAATGCTTCGTAAGGTTTCTTTTAGCGCATTCCATCGTAATTAGACATGTATGGTCAGTCAATATTTTATACATTGCGCTTAACACTGTGCATAACTTTACATAGATTATTATTTACAATAGTTCTGCAACTTATCTCACCCGTTGCTTCCTAAGTGAACATACCATTGTTCGTACTGTTTACAAAAACTGTGTAGCGACGACTGTTTGCGACTCTCGGTGACAAACTATGTCCAACTGTGCAAACTGCGTTAAGACTGGCTGCAACACTGGCGTGCGACTACCGCATGACTGTCTTCAAACTGGCGGACGACTGGGTTAAGACTGGGTTCAGACCGAGACTCTGCCAAGGGTCGACTCCCTTATATTGGATTCACACAAAAAGTAGAGCTAAATTTTTCCGCGCTATCTCGACTCCTCTCCCAGCACGATTTTGGTCTCGAAACCATGCTCATCGGGTTCCTTTTCCTTCACTGATCCCAGAACTGTCTGCGTGCTGAAGAATCGCTCGGTCAATTAATTAATATTAATTCCTTTCTCCATAGCGTGGGGACGCTATCTTACTGGGAATCCCTGGCAACCTCGTTAAAACCAAGCCGCGAACAACCATAGTCTCTGTTCTTCCGCACTTCATTAAATATGCGTCAATTTCGCAGATTAAAGGCTCTAAAATTAGCACTCAGCAATTCTTCTAGGTTTGTGCCGTGTCTTGTGTGGGGTTTCGCCTAGGACACCAAGCTAGGCTCATCGGCGGGCTCTTGGTGTCCCCGCCCGGACCCCCACAGGAGTGACGAACTGCGCGCCACCTCCCTTTATATAAGTTGCAACTGCACCACTTGACTACGAGAACTAAAAGCTCAAGCAGCCTTAACCTCCCTATGAAGGCTTCCAAAAAGATGGTATATTGGCTTTCACGGCCGGTGAATTAAAACTCAGCAATTCTTCTAGGTTTGTGCCGTGTCTTGTGTGGGGTTTCACCTAGGACACCAAGCTAGGCTCATCGGCGGGCTCTTGGTGTCCCCGCCCGGACCCCCACAGGAGTGACGAACTGCGCGCCACCTCCCTTTATATAAACCCCACACAAGACACGGCACAAACCTAGAAGAATTGCTGAATTTTAATTCACCGGCCGTGAAAGCCAATATACCATCTTTTTGGAAGCCTTCATAGGGAGGTTAAGGCTGCTTGAGCTTTTAGTTCTCGTAGTCAAGTGGTGCAGTTGCACCTTATATAAAGGGAGGTGGCGCGCAGTTCGTCACTCCTGTGGGGGTCCGGGCGGGGACACCAAGAGCCCGCCGATGAGCCTAGCTTGGTGTCCTAGGCGAAACCCCACACAAGACACGGCACAAACCTAGAAGAATTGCTGAGTTTTAATTCACCGGCCGTGAAAGCCAATATACCATCTTTTTGGAAGCCTTCATAGGGAGGTTAAGGCTGCTTGAGCTTTTAGTTCTCGTAGTCAAGTGGTGCAGTTGCACCTTATATAAAGGGAGGTGGCGCGCAGTTCGTCACTCCTGTGGGAGTCCGGGCGGGGACACCAAGAGCCCGCCGATGAGCCTAGCTTGGTGTCCTAGGCGAAACCCCACACAAGACACGGCACAAACCTAGAAGAATTGCTGAGTTTTAATTCACCGGCCGTGAAAGCCAATGTACCATCTTTTCTAAAATTAGCCTCCTGGCTAAAGATTCATCTGTGTGCCACTCTCATGTCATTGTGTTACTCCAATCATGATTAATCAATGATTTTCCTTGGGATCTTCCCACCCCCTTCTTACATCCATTCTCAGTCGGGGAAAAACTGGGTCATTATTTAAGTCCCCAACCTCCTCCAGACGACATAACGAGGTCAGCAAGATGGACGTGGCTCCATGCTGCACCTCCCACAATTCTGGGCCAATTAGTTAAACGTCAAACTCTGCACTTTTCGTGCTCCAAGTCCAGTATAGCCTACTTCAAGTAGTCTAATAATGCTGTATTTCGCCCAATTTCCTGCATTATTTTAATAAATAATGTCATTATCAACTGGAATCACACCAGTGATCAAATATACATTTTTCTCAAGGGTTTTTTTACCATGAAACTCCCTCAGCAGACCTCGGGTTCGTTCCCTGGTGGAACCTTTATACTGAGATCACAGTCTCTGAGATCCATGTTCGATATCAGTCAGCCTAACACACTCGGGTTCAGATTCCCCTTGCAAAACTTATAGAAATCAATTGCAAGTGATTTTCTGTAAGTAACCAGCTGACTGTCTACCACTGTCTGTGTTTACATCTGGGGTCCTTCACCTCGTCTGGCAGCGAGTAGGTTAGTCAAGTTCCCCCTTCCACACTGCGCTCTCTCTAAGCTGTTTATTCTCTCGACGGAGGGCTGCATTTATGGCCTCAACTTCCCTCGCCGCTTCAACCATTTCATTGTAGAATTCTCGCAGACACTGGCACTCTTGTTGTTTGTCCCTTACACTGGGCAAGCCGTCTGCTTCTCGTTCCGTCTCGCCGCGTGAACTTTCCGGTCTGACTGCCTGGTTGACTTCGCTATCCACGTTCAGTTGGGTGTGCGCTGTTAATACTTCTTCTTGTTCGTCGAATTCTTCTGGCGAGTAATAAACGTTTAAATTGGCTGCATTCATAATGACCTCGTTTCCAGTTTCTAAATGCTTTATCCTGTACGCATTGTTTTGAAGGTCTCTAATCACCTCGAACGGGCCGTGATATGCAAAATTGAACTTCTTATACTTCCGTGCCTCTGGATCTGAACTGGCGGTTTTCCGCACTAACACTTTCTGTCCGACGAGAAGCGGTCTGTGATACCTCTTCGCACGATTTCTCCTCTGACGTCTCTCCGCCTGTGCTTTGAGATATTCGAAGGTTCGTTGGATCCTCAATTCTCGTCCTGGCTGTGCGTCTACTGGTAATGGAATGACACCAGTCCACGGTCTCTCCGGCCTCTGATCCAAATGTAGAGTCACGGGAACTTGACCTGTCGCCTCGTGAACAGTATTATTTATACAGTATTCAATTACTTCTAGGAATTCAATCCAACGCCAATTATCTTCCGAGCAGTAGATCTTCATGTATTTCTGGATCTCTCTCATTACTCTCTCAACTGGATTTGCCTCAGGATGGCGAATGGTAGATAAAATCTGCCTAATTCCTAGAGTTTCCAGTTCTCGACGAAATTCTGCACTTGTGAAGCAACTTCCGTGGTCCGAGAGGATGTTATCCGGCTTCCCAAGAATCGGAATAACTCTCTCTCTCAGGCGTTTCAATACCTGCTTTGAACTTGTCTTCTGTATGGGGCATAATACCACCATTTTCGAAAATACATCCATGGCTACAAAAATGTGTCTATTGCCTCTACGTGCTCTAGGCAATGGTCCATAGTTGTCTATGCTTAATAGCTGCCTTGGCTTCTCCGGTAACAACGGTATAGGTCGTTGTCTCATTAAAAGGGATTTGGCTTTACCCTTTGGCATAGATCACATATCCTAATAGCATTTCTCACCGTTTCTCTCAACTTTGGCCAAGTAAATGCTTCTTTCAACAGAGCACAGATTTTGTCTATTCCGGGATGTCCAAATGTTCAGTGTGCTAGCCACACCAATCTCCTCTGCAAAGATGCAGGAATCACAATCCTTTGACGTGTATGATCTACATCATCCCACTTGTGCAGTATCTGATAATACCATACATAATCTGTTGCCAATGCCTCTGCCTCTCTGTATATTGCAGTTCCCCTTGCTAAGCGTCCCTCGAAGTAATCGATCATTATTTTCAACCACGGGTCTTCGCGTTGTAGGTTGGTAAGATTCCTTAAGTCATCCAACGTCTTCTGATCTCGATTCTCAATCTGGACTGCTAGTGCTTCCTCTTCTCTAGGGTAACGGCTTAATATGTCCGGTATTACATTTTCTTTCCCTGGACAGTATTCTATTTCCACATTGAATTGCTGAATATACAGGGACCATCTTGTCAATCTCTGGCTAGACAAGTCTGTCTTTAACAAAAATGTTAAAGCTTTATGGTCTGTTCTGAGGACTATTTGAAAGCCGTACACGAGTTTATGCCATGTTTGCAACGCGTACAAAATTGCGAGCAACTCTATCTCTGTAATCGTGTAGTTTTTCTCATGGGCTTTCAGCCTCCTACTTATAAAGGCAATAAAAACTTTCTTTTCAGGCTGGTCAACATTTTCCTGGAATAGCATCGCTCCGATACCAATAAGTGATGCATCCGTCTGTATGATGAACTTCTGGGTATAATCCGGGTATCCCAGTTTCACATATTCCAAAAGCATTTGTTTTGACCTCACGAATGCTTCCTGACATTGCTCCGTCCAATTCCATCTGCCGCCTTTCTTCAATAGGTCCTGCAGGGGTGCTACTGTCGTAGTATAATTTGGGCAGTGGTTCGAAAAGAAATCAATTACTCTCAAATACTGTCGGACGTGCTTAACTTTCGTGGGTCGAGGGAAATTTCGAATTACCTCCAATTTATCTGGATTAGGCTTAACTCCATTTGCATCAATAACATGCCCTAGGAATTTAACTTGCCTCTGACAGAAGTGCGATTTCTTGATATTAACCTTGAAGTTAGCTTCTCAAAGGTCATCTAGCAACTTCTTCAGGTCTCTCATGTGCTCCTCCAGAGATTCTGACGTGAGTAGAATTTCGTCTACATATCTGATGGTTCTCTCTTTCACATCATCTGATAGATTGCGATCTAACGCTCTTATCAGGGCTGAACCAGCTGTTTTCAACCCAAAAGGTAGCCTTAAAAACGTATATGTGTGTTGATCAAACATGAATCCTGTCAACAGACTAGTTTTCTTCTCTAATTCAAGATGGTGGAAACTGGAAGTGATGTCCAAGTTTGTGAATACAGTCTTCCCTTTGAACTTCCTGAGGATCTCTTTAATAGGTGGCACTTGGTCAAACTCCGGAATAACCTTCAAATTTAAATATCTCAGGTCCAGACATACCTTAACAGTCCCGTCTGTCTTCGGTACGATTACCAATGGACTTACATAAGGCGTAGGTGTCTTCTCAATAACACCGGCCTCCAACATCTCCTGAATTGCCTCTTTCACTTTAGCATAATGCTTTTCAGCTATAGGGTAGGGTTTCTGCCTAAATGGTGTCCAATCACTGACTTGGAAAGCATAAGTGAAGTTCTTTATACGACCAGGTCTCGAATCAAAGACTTCCTTCTGTTCCAGTAACAATTGCTTTAAAATTTCCTTCTCTTTTAGCCCAATTTTCGCTTCTTCTAGCTTTTCCGAAATATATTCTTCCAGTTCGGGTTCCAGATCTTTCTCCAGGTCTGTGGCTAGTGTTTTCAGCTCTTCTTCTAACTGTTCAATAGCTAACACTTTTTCCTCAGCCACGTCTCTGTATGTATGCCATACTTGTTCATCTGACCCTGGTTCAATCTCATTGAGTGCGACCTCCAATCCTTCGGCTTCCTCATTCACATGGAACATAACCCTGTCCTGTGCTAGGTCGATTATCACTCTGTATTCCCTTATAAATTCTGCCCCAATAAGTAGGTTATAAGGCAGTTTGTTTACTAACAGAAAACTCTGTGAGAAAATAGAGCCTCCTATCTTTAAATCTAGGAATACCTGATATTTACATATCATCGTTCTGTCTGGAATTATCCCTTTTATTTTTACACTAGAGATCGGTATTCTCAAAACATTCTCTCTCTGGGCTATTTCATTAAATAAAGCTTGTGTCATAAGGCTCACTGTAGAACCGGTGTCTAACAGACTTCTTATTTTCAATCCTGCCACTCTTACAATTATAATAGGCAATTCTCTCTTGACCATGACCTGTGATCCTCCTGTATCCTCGATTAGCTCTTCTGGTTTGGCTATCCAATTGATGATGTTAACAGACTTCCATCCATCAGTCTTGAACTCTTCTAATTTTGGCGTTTTTTTTTCTTCAGCGCCCGTCCCCTTGGAGTTTCTTCTCTCCTGTTCGCTGCGCTGTAGCTCCAAACTCTTAGCTCCATCTCCATATCTGTCTGGCGATGCCCTGTTCTGCATAGCTTCTTGCCAGCGGACTTGTTGTTTCTGGGGCTCATCTCCCCTTTCCTCGAGGTATCGCAATGAAGCGTGATATCGTTCCTCTACCTTGTCATCGAAGTTACTTCTTCTTTCTTGGGGTCTCCAATTTCTATTGTTGCCTTCTTGGCCATTGTTACCTCCATTGTTTTGGTACGGTCTACCCCTGGTATTCTGATTATTCCAAGAATTTCGACCTCTTCCTCCTCTACTAGCATTCCCTTTGTACTTTGGCTGCCATCTTCTGGGTTCCTGTTCCCATTGACGTCCGTTGGAATCTAGTGTTTCAGTGCTCGTAGCTTTATTGTTCCTTGGAGCTTGATGTTGGTCAGTCTGCGTGTTGGTCACGTGTACCTGTTCCACGGTTCGACTCTGACGCATCGTATTTGCTGTTGTGAGGTCCAGTTGTCTAAGAACTGCCTCCATTTCTATAGCCGTTTTCGCATTAGCCGAGATTAGCAGTCTTTGGATCTCGTATGGAAGCTGCTTGGCGATAGCAATACATAATTCCAGCTCGCTCGGTTTTTGATCCAGTTCTTTGAAACGACACATCTGAGATATGAAAAACTCCGCGTACTTCGTTGGGATGCTGGTACTGTATCTTTTGGAATACAAATCCAATCTCAAATTTTGCTGTGTGGCTGGATCCCAGAACCGTTTCAAAAATACCTCTCGAAACTCCTCAACAGTATCGAAAGTATACCGGAAACTGCGAAACCATAATGCGCATTCTCCCTCTGTTAGTTTCTCAATGGCTCGTAGCCTGCGCTCTGGCGGTATCCGCGCATCATTCAGATATTCAGACACTTCCTTCAACCAATATTTTGGTGTCATATTACAGTTGCTACCTGAGAACTTCCTTGGTTTTTCTTCGCTTGCCCTGATTATGTTTATCACCTGGGTGTGCGTAGCATTTTCATGAGGCGTGGATGCTGCAAGTGGTGCACCTGGCGTCATATAAGGACTTTCGCCTGGGCCTGTAGCATTCCTGATTATAGGTTGGGTTTCTAAGTCTGCCCATCTTGTTTTCCTCATATCTTCTATGCTGCCTTCACTTGACTTAGGACTTTTCATAAGGGTTTCTTCCTGTGCGATTATCCTAGTCTCCATTTGATTGTGGCGCATCTCCGCTCTTTCCAGTCGAGTAATTACCTCCTTCTCGATTCTGGTAAGTCTATCTCGATTTTCCTCGGCCACTTGAAATATTTTCTTCTTGTCTTCTTTCAGGCTTTGTTTGATATGTGAGATTTCATCCTCTACATCTTCCTTAATTTGAGCAAGGGTCTTGTCGCTTGCCTCTGTCTTCTGGCCTTCTCTTATTTCGAGTTCTTCTCTCAGCCCCTTAATTTCCTCTTGAATGTGTCCATTGACTTTTGACAATTCATTCCGGACCTTGATGATCTCACCTCTATTCTCCTCTTTCCTTTTGTTAACTACAACAATGTCGCTTTGAACTTGGTCCAGTTCTTGATGAACTTTGCCCATCTGACCTTTTACGTTGCTTACTAGCTCTTTACTTTCATTAGCGATAGCCTTAATCTCGCTTATTTCCTGACATTGAACTAATATGTTCTGATCCTGTTTCTTGAGGTCACCGTTAATTGTATTAGCATAGCTTTTCAATTTCTGGTCCCATTTAGAGTCGTTCTCTTCTAACCTCTGATCTACCGTTCTCGTAAATTCTGAAAATTGTTTCGCTTGGCGTTTGAGATTCGCCTCATTTTGGATTTGAATATCCTTAATGTCATTAGAGAGCGCATCTAACCTACTGTTGGTTTCATCCTGAGCATGCTTACACGCTTGTAAGTTACTTTCGAGCTTGGCTTCTATAGCCTCGAAACGTTTATCTGTTTTAACCTGCATTTCTGATACAATGCTTACAACAGTTTCTGTTACTTCGGTCTTAATTACCTCTTGCACTTGACCTAATTTATTATTTAATTCAACCTTATTTGCATTCATTGCCTCCTGATTGGCATCTAAACGATTACTCAGTTTAACCTGATTTGCATTAATTGCCTCCTGATTGGCATCTAAACGATTATTCATTTCACTCTGATTACCATCTAAACGAGCGTTTATTCCCTCCTGGAAAGCCTTAGCTTCCAGCTTATTTTGCTCGTTAACAGCGTCAAAATGCTGTCTTAAGCCTGCAATCAACTGCACAATCTCCTCTGTACCTGACATTTCTACAATAATATACTGTGAGATGCAGGCAGGCTTCCTGGAAATATGTGTGGATACGTTTTGAAGAGAAACATCAAACACTGTACACATATTGTAAAGTCGTACAAAACCTGTCAATATTATGATAAATTGTGGATCTGGTATGTAGCGCTCGTACCCTTGGGTAATCCTCTTCTCAATAGAGAGATTCTGCGTTACATCAAAAGCCTACTGAACTCAAAAATCACTCAAACACAGTTTGAGGCAAAAAAAACAATTACTATGGTTTTCCCCATGAAATACCATAAAAATCTATGGGTTTCCCCTAAATCCCATAAGCTCCACGAACTCTGGGCGCCATGATAAATTATAATGATGATTGACCGGTTCGTGCAATGCCAAGATCGCTCATATTGCACTAACGCAGGTGGTTCCATAATGAGTTAATACCGCTCCACCTTGCTTGGGCCATGATAAATTAAAATGAGAATGCTCATGCTTTGCCCACACACGGGCGACATGATAAATTAAGGTGAATCTATCAAAATTTATATTGTTCGTATCGGAGCTTAGCTAGATTAGGTGCGGTCATTCCCTACTTCATGTTAATTGTTACTTTATTAGAGTTGTGTGCATTGGATCTAGACCGACTTCAGTTGTACCTTTAGCTCAAATCACTGTACAAGACATCAATTTCCATGTACCCATGTGAGTAATCTCGATGGAAAATATGCTTCTGCCTCCAGCTAGCATCAGGGCTCGGGCGTGTACCGTTCTCCCATGTAGCAGTTGCATATTTTGGATTTGAGGCTAAAAGGTATCAACTCTACAATGATAAGGCACAACTCTATTCTAAAACTTTAATTCTGTAATAAACTTCATGGCTTCAAACAAACAAAACAAATCCCGCAACCACAAAACAAAACAAACAAAAATTATTTCCACAATCCACAAATATGAACATAATATTATCATAATAAAATCATATTATAACACAAACCATTACCCTTCTGTGAACTTTACAAAGTATTCTAGTGCGCTGATGCACATACAACTTCAGAAATAAACTGTACTTTAATTCTTCTGTCATCCAATGTGACTTCATTAATTCCACAAACTTATTTATTCCTTGAACCTTGTCTTAATTTGACAATAATGTGTATCGTGTGTGTGTTTTGATCTTTCTCTTCCCTCCAAATGCTTTACATGCATTAGCCTATTCTGGTGTTGCACAACAGTCTACGTACAACTCCATAATTATGTAAGCTACCCCTACACTTCCTCTATTTATATAGTTCCACTGCATGCCGTGTGTGATTTCATATTTAAACCATTAGTTAACGCTGTGTCGGACGGTACTATTAAACTACTTTTGCGCGCGTAGCCTGTGGCATCTGGTAACCCACTTCAGAAACAGATGTCAGTGACAGTACAAATGCAACGTCTAACCATTCGTTAGATAGCTAAAATCATGAACCATCAGGATGAACTATAATTATCAATGTGTTCTTAAACCACATGACTACATTACTCAATATAACAATGTTTCATCTTATGTCAATAACAGGGTCTAAAACCTGTTCCTTTCACACTTGCTTTCACGGTTCGCTTGACCGTCCAGACCCTCTTCCCGAACGGCCGATACACAATAGAAGTGGAGTGAGGTCCTACATTACCTCCCCTCGTTTTCTGTCTGAAGGCTTTCTCCCCAAGCAGTAAAAGATTTTAACAGACAAACATACATATCTCAATGGATTTTAACTGGATATTATGCAAATAGGTTCTGGATGAGCTTTCACATTTACTCCTACACTGAGGATAAAAATAATTGGCTCCAAAATAGGCCCATTTCAACATGAAGGCACGAGATTCATAACACATTAGTCCATTAGGTAACCGGTATCTTTAATAATATTGCGGCCAGCCCATGCTGCCGTCTGGGATTCGCTTCAACGAGCCGAATCACTCAACAAATAGTTCTCGGGGAATCAGATAGCGTGCAGAGGTGTCCATTGTTTTCCTCCCACCTATCACGGGATTCGAACCCGGAACATTCCATATCCATCATCAGAGCTAGGGTCAATATCACTATATACGCTCTGGCACAAAGTACATCTCTCATTACGCCCACGGCATACGAGATTTCATACGAAGAATAGATAACCTAGTCCTTTTACCTAATGCTATGATCTGCGTCCTATAATTACCAAGAGAAATCTATCAATTACTCTATAAGCTTTTCACATAAGCTGCAAATTCAATTCACTAAAAGATCGTCCATTTCCTGGCATAATTATATTCCCATTAATACAATATTCTGATATCAACTCT
Organism: Meconema thalassinum; assembly: GCA_946902985.2. Taxonomy (NCBI): domain Eukaryota; kingdom Metazoa; phylum Arthropoda; class Insecta; order Orthoptera; family Tettigoniidae; genus Meconema; species Meconema thalassinum. The sequence goes on along the minus strand of OX336397.1, from coordinate 100,710,896 downwards.
TTTCTTAATCCCGTAATGTAATCTTACTGTATAATCTTACTGCTTAGATCGATAAGTCTTGCCCTTTAGCGTAAATATTTCTTGTTTACAACATTTTGCCTGATGCGTTCATTCATACCTTTATATTCATTATTATTATTATTATTATTATTATTCTCACTGACATAAATTTACCAAAATCCGACACAACTCATCTTACAAATCGAACAACCATGTTCGTTCATTACGTTTACATAACGGATTTGCCATTTTTAATTAATAGTGGTAACGATTAATCCACTCACTGATGCAAGATAACATCTCAAATCTATTAAAATCAACATAATAATGAGTAAACTTGGAGAGTCTATCTCCTACTCCAATTCTTACTGGCATCTTTATAACTCTGAAATCACACTACATGCAGTGGCCTATACCTCTACTTAAACATAATTTGTGGGGTACTTACATATCTTAAGGCTCGTCACGGTGGTTCCAACCACTCATATCCTTCCGGGTCGCCTGTCATAAGCAGATTCTTAGTGCGACATTTGCATCTTGAATACACACATTTTCTGACACATATTTTTCGTTAACCACACGACACTTTGCATTTCTATAAAGAAGCTATTGCTTCTAAAACACATGACACTTTAGAACATTTATTAAACCATTAATTTAAAAGACATTTCACATATAATTTACATAACACACGTCACTCCGTACACTTTTCCTTGGTTGAAATTCCCTAGCAAAGATATCAAAAATTGCAGGTGTCGACGGCATCTCCCGTACTCCTACCAACTCCTGATTGAAAGTCTGGTTCACTTGCCCTCGGAATTCACCAACAGTTTATCCATACTCCTACGGTAAGCTTCCTGATTCGCATAAATATGCTAACTTCCGTCCTGAGCGTTATTATTTGGTATTCTAAGACATTACCAAATGCTTCGTAAGGTTTCTTTTAGCGCATTCCATTGTAATTAGACATGTATGGTCAGTCAATATTTTATACATTGCGCTTAACACTGTGCATAACTTTACATAGATTATTATTTACAATAGTTCTGCAACTTATCTCACCCGTTGCTTCCTAAGTGAACATACCAATGTTCGTACTGTTTACAAAAACTGTGTAGCGACGACTGTTTGCGACTCTCGGTGACAAACTATGTCCAACTGTGTAAACTGCGTTAAGACTGGCTGCAACACTGGCGTGCGATTACCGCATGACTGTCTTCAAACTGGCGGACGACTGGGTTAAGACTGGGTTCAGACCGAGACTGTGCCAAGGGTCGACTCCCTTATATTGGATTCACACGAAAAGTAGAGCTAAATTTTCCCGCGCTATCTCGACTCCTCTCCCAGCACGATTCTGGTCTCGAAACCATGCTCATCGGGTTCCTTTTCCTTCACTGATCCCAGAACTGTCTGCGTGCTGAAGAATCGCTCGGCCAATTAATTAATATTAATTCCTTTCTCCATAGCGTGGGGACGCTATCTTACTGGGAATCCCTGGCAACCTCGTTAAAACCAAGCCGCGAACAACCATAGTCTCTGTTCTTCCGCACTTCATTAAATATGCGTCAATTTCGCAGATTAAAGGCTCTAAAATTAGCCTCCTGGCTAAAGATTCATCTGTGTGCCACTCTCATGTCATTGTGTTACTCCAATCATTATTAATCAATGATTTTCTTTGGGATCTTCCCACCCCCTTCTTACATCCATTCTCAGTCGGGGAAAAACTGGGTCATTATTTAAGTCCCCAACCTCCTCCAGACGACATAACGAGGTCAGCAAGATGGACGTGGCTCCATGCTGCACCTCCCACAATTCTGGGCCAATTAGTTAAACGTCAAACTCTGCACTTTTCGTGCTCCAAGTCCAGTATAGCCTACTTCAAGTAGTCTAATAATGCTGTATTTCACCCAATTTCCTGCATTATTTTAATAAATAATGTCATTATCAACTGGAATCACACCAGTGATCAAATATACATTTTTCTCTAGGTTTTTTTTTAGCATGAAACTCCCTCAGCAGACCTCGGGTTCGTTCCCTGGTGGAACCTTTATACTGAGATCACAGTCTCTGAGATCCACGTTCGATATCAGTCAGCCTAACACCCTCGGGTTCACTATATATATAAAAATGAATTTGTCTGTTTTTTCTGAATTTCCACGGAAATTTGCGATATTTGCGCGTTTCAGACTGTTTTATGATGGATGCGCGCAAAAATAAATTGTTTGTCTGTCTGTCTGTCTGTATGTCTGTTTGTTTGTCTGTGGACAATTTTTTGTGTCCTTATAACTCGAGAACGGCTGAGTGGATCAACGTAAAATTTGATACAGATATCCTTCAGAGGCACGACACTAATCATTGATGTAACTCTTCTCCGTACCTTTTATAAAAGGGGCCCTACCCCCTTAAAATACATGCTGAAATAGGCGTAGAAGAGTGAAACAAAGCTCATTTTCAGCCCCTCAATGTGAGAAACGAAACTCGGGGGCCCTAAAAGGACCCCGAAAACCACATTTTAAGGCCCTAAAACCAACAGTTTTAGAGATATTCCCAGAAAACTAATTTCAATTAATAAATTAATGAAAGAATGCATGCCGGTAACCATGGCAACTGAATCTCAGAGGTCCATCTATTTCTGTAAGACGCAATGCAATTCCATTTATTACATTACTGTGAAGGTTTGCAAACGGCAATAAGGTTATAACGGATCCAAATTAAGCTGAAATATTCATTAATACATATAATGCGCTTAAGGGGTCAAGGTGTACTCTAGAATTTTTAGCCTACTTTTCACATTTTGCAAAAATGAGGAAAAAGTAGACTTATGAGATCGATCCGGGAAAATGTGTGTGTGTGTGTCTGTCTGTCTGTCTGGCTGTGTGTGTGTGTCCCCCTATCAACTCCTAAACGGCTGCAGCAATCAAAACAAAAGCTGTGCACTGGAATATCTCACGTCCATATTTGAAAATGATGTCAGTGCTACTAACTGCTGAAAAAACGCACTAGAAATTTGAGCTCCATGTTGGATATCTCGCAAGGTATGCATGGGAGCTATTCCAAAATTGGTACACATGCAGATAATACTATTTCAGTTTAATTTCCAGGAGGCCAACCATGACAGTGTTGCCAAAATAAATTTAAGCCTTCTGATAGGTCCAATGTTTAAATGCATATAACTTCTACACTATCAATTGTATTTCAACCAAATTTTGTATGTAATATCTGTACATAAACAGATATGATTGAGCGTATTCTTAAGAGCCACCAGGGCTGCCAACTGTTAATAATTGCTCTCTCTATTTTTTTTAATCTAAATACCAATATATCAGAAAATATGCAAGCCAACAGCTTTAACCTATGCACACGTATATTCTGACATTTTAGATTAATTTTGAGTAACTTATATACGTCAGTTCTACCAACATGATTATAAGCCTGCTGATAGTACCAATTTTTAAATACATGTAACTTCTATACTATCAGTTGGATTACAACCAAATTTCGTATGTGCTATGTGTACCATAACAGAATATCTGTAAGTATTGTTAAGAGCAATCAGGGCTGCCAACTGTTAATAAATGCTGTCTATATTTTTTTTACCCTAATATCAATATATCAGAAAGTATGCAAGCCAACAGCTCTATACTTTGCACACGTATAGCACCTGACATTGTAGATTAATTTGGAGTAATTAATACAAGGCAGTGCTGCCAACATGATTCTATGCCTGCTGATATGTCCAATTTTAAAATACATGTAACTCCTATACTAACAAATGGATTTCATCCAAAATTGGCACAACAAGATATCATAATATTTCAGATTATTTCTGACCAGCACACGCATGGTATTGTTGGCACCATGCTTTTACGCGTGCTGATAGATCCAGTGTCTAACTGCATGTAACGTCCACTGGACTTCAACCTAATTTTGTATTCTGAACCTTAAGAGATGGAACTAGGAATATATTCAGTCACCAGAGCTGCCAACTGTAGTGCTCTATTAGGCTAAATTATACCAGGTATATTTTGAACTAATTTGATATTTCGATATTACCAACTGAATTTTGTCATTATTCTAGATAGGTTCATATACTGTAGAATAATCATTGGCATGAAAAGTAGGCTGTATAGTTCTTCACGGAACTTCTTGTTTAACACGATTTACAAGTGCGTGTATGGCACGAAAGGTCTATTATATCCTTATCCCTATGTTGTTATATTATTATTATTATTATTCTTTTAATTATTATCATTATTATGGCGTACAACAACGAGACAAAGCTCATTTTCAAACCCTTGGTGTCAGAAACTAAACTCGGGGCCCCTCAAGAGCCGTAAAGGGTCCCCGAAAACTATATTTTAAGGCTCTAAACCCAACAGTTTCTTAGATATTCCCAGAAAACTAATTTCATTTAATAAACTAAGGAAGGAATTCAAGCCACTAACCATGACAACAGTATCTCAAGAGGTGGCATCCAACTTTCCATCTATTTCTGGAATAAGTAATGCCACTCCATGTATTACATTTCTGTGAAAGGTTGCAAATGGCTATATGGTTATCACGGAACCAACTAAAACTGTAAAATTCATCAATGCACTTAAGGGGTTCAAGGAGTATCCTAGATTTTTTCACACGACTTACACGTGTGATATGTCGTACAGAAGATGTATTATATCTCCAAACAGCAATATTATTTTCAAAAATTCCTGATTTGAAATAGTAGACTGTTTTTTGCTGATTTTAGGAATTTGGGCCATTGGGGGCTAAAAAAACTGCATTTTCATGCACCACAAGGCTTTATAATTTATGAAAAGGGTCTTCCTGTAGTTGGGCACTAGACACAACGGTTAGGGTCAGTTCGTATGTGACGTGTATTGCGATTCGTCTACGAGGTTTCAATTTTATTTTCACGCCAGGAAGAACACGTTTTGTAAAGTTAGTTTGAGAGCACATTTTAACTAATCATTTTTCTTTGCCAACAAACAGGTTCCAAGCCCCTAAATATTGCAAGAGTAGCTCAATTGATAACATCTGGTTATTAATACCGAAGACCGTTCGAAGAATGGGTAATTCTGCTAGTCTATATATAAAACTCAATGTTGGTTTGTCTGTCTGCTATTTATACAAATCTACACCGTTTCACGGATCTGAACCAAAATTTGTATACTTACCCTTTGGAACCCTGCAAGTAACACTGTCTAGATGAAATTTCGCTCAGACCACTCCATTCCATGCATTTAGGCCCTTTGCCAGAAATCTACTCCGTTTCACCGATCTAAACCAAAATTTGTATACTTACCCTTTGGAACCCTGCGAGTAACACTGTCCACATGCAATTTTGGACAGACCACTCCATTTCCTGCATTTAGGCCCTTAGTCACAAATCTACACCGTTTCACCGATCTGAACCAAAATGTGTATACTTACGCTTTGAAACCCTGCGATTAACAATGTGCTCATGACATTTCGGACAGATCACTCCATTCGCTGCATTGAGGACCTTTGGCACAAATCAACAACGTTTCACCGAACTGAACCAAAATTTGTATACTTACCCTTTGGACCCCTGCGAGTAACGCTGTGTTCATGAAATTTTAGACAGACCACTCCATTCCGAGCATTTCGGCCCTTTGGCACAAATCTACACGTTTCACCGTTCTGAACCAAAATTTGTATACTTACCCTTTGAAACCCTGCGATTAACACTGTGTTCATGAAATTTCAGACAGACCACTCCATTCCTAGCATTTAGGCCCTTTGGCACAAATCTACACCGTTTCTCCGATCTGAACCAAATTTAAGTAGACTACTTACCGTTTGGAACCCTGCGGGTAATACTGTCCACTTGATATTTTGGTCACCTCTCTCCATTCCCTACATCCAGAGCAACAGACAAAATGAACTTGAAAACCACGTTTTAATGCCCTAGAACCATTCATGTCGTAGTCGTGTAACTGTAAGAGTATTTTAGTAAGGCTGACCTTGCGGGCTGCATCACGTCGCTCCTACCAGTGTTCTGGTGCAGAATTGCGAAAATAGTTATATCTTGCGCTGCTTATAAATTGGAATCACTGGGAGTAACTAGTGCTCTAAGATTTCTTAGGCCCCTTAAAACTGTTGTCATCATGAAAATATTATGCCTCTGTATAAGAGCGATGGTGCTGGGGCTGTACATTGAGGTTATCAGCTGCAATAAGCGTTGGTGCATTCAAATTTACTTTCATTTATTCCAATCCTTATCCTTGAGCGGTAGTTGGCAATAAATGACACTATTGCTACCTCAGGAGCTCAGAACAGCCGAAGTTTTTCAAAGGGTTCTGACTATTTTCCTACGGCGTACTAGTTTCAATATCATCCACGAAACAATTAAATCCACCGGGCGAAGCCAGGCACTACTGCTAGTCTTAAATAAGTTACTAACAATGTAACATCACCATTTGTTAACCATCATTACACACATGGTGTTACATAGTCCACGTCACCTTAAATAAGTTACTAACAATGTAACATCACCATTTGTCAACCATCATTACACACATGGTGATACATAGTCCACGTCACCTTAAATAAGTTACTAACAATGTAACATCACCATTTGTTAACCATCATTACACACATGGTGTTACATAGTCCACGTCACCTTAAATAAGTTACTAACAATGTAACATCACCATTTGTCAACCATCACTACACACATGGTGATACATAGTCCACGTCACCTTAAATAAGTTACTAACAATGTAACATCACCATTTGTCAACCATCATTACACACATGGTGTTACATAGTCCACGTCACCTTAAATAAGTTACTAACAATGTAACATCACCATTTGTCAACCATCATTACACACATGGTGATACATAGTCCACGTCACCTTAAATAAATTACTAACAATGTAACATCACCATTTGTCAACCATCATTACACACATGGTGTTACATAGTCCACGTCACCTTAAATAAATTACTAACAATGTAACATCACCATTTGTCCACCATCATTACACACATGGTGATACATAGTCCACGTCACCTTAAATAAGTTACTAACAATGTAACATCACCATTTGTCAACCATCATTACACACATGGTGATACATAGTCCACGTCACCTTAAATAAGTTACTAACAATGTAACATCACCATTTGTCAACCATCATTACACACATGGTGTTACATAGTCCACGTCACCTTAAATAAATTACTAACAATGTAACATCACCATTTGTCCACCATCATTACACACATGGTGATACATAGTCCACGTCACCTTAAATAAGTTACTAACAATGTAACATCACCATTTGTCAACCATCATTACACACATGGTGATACATAGTCCACGTCACCTTAAATAAGTTACTAACAATGTAACATCACCATTTGTTAACCATCATTACACACATGGTGATACATAGTCCACGTCACCTTAAATAAGTTACTAACAATGTAACATCACCATTTGTTAACCATCAATACACACATGGTGTTACATAGTCCACGTCACCTTAAATAAATTACTAACAATGTAACATCACCATTTGTCAACCATCATTACACACATGGTGATACATAGTCCACGTCACCTTAAATAAGTTACTAACAATGTAACATCACCATTTGTCAACCATCATTACACACATGGTGTTACATAGTCCACGTCACCTTAAATAAGTTACTAACAATGTAACATCACCATTTGTCAACCATCATTACACACATGGTGTTACATAGTCCACGTCACCTTAAATAAGTTACTAACAATGTAACATCACCATTTGTCAACCATCATTACACACATGGTGATACATAGTCCACGTCACCTTAAATAAGTTACTAACAATATAACATCACCATTTGTCAACCATCATTACACACATGGTGATACATAGTCCACGTCACCTTAAATAAGTTACTAACAATGTAACATCACCATTTGTCAACCATCATTACACACATGGTGATACATAGTCCACGTCCCCTTAAATAAGTTACTAACAATATAACATCACCATTTGTCAACCATCATTACACACATGGTGATACATAGTCCACGTCACCTTAAATAAGTTACTAACAATGTAACATCACCATTTGTTAACCATCATTACACACATGGTGTTACATAGTTCACGTCACCTTAAATAAGTTACTAACAATATAACATCACCATTTGTCAACCATCATTACACACATGGTGTTACATAGTCCACGTCACCTTAAATAAGTTACTAACAATGTAACATCACCATTTGTTAACCATCATTACACACATGGTGATACATAGTCCACGTCACCTTAAATAAGTTACTAACAATGTAACATCACCATTTGTTAACCATCATTACACACATGGTGTTACATAGTCCACGTCACCTTAAATAAGTTACTAACAATGTAACATCACCATTTGTTAACCATCATTACACACATGGTGTTACATAGTCCACGTCACCTTAAATAAGTTACTAACAATGTAACATCACCATTTGTTAACCATCATTACACACATGGTGTTACATAGTCCACGTCACCTTAAATAAGTTACTAACAATGTAACATCACCATTTGTCAACCATCATTACACACATGGTGTTACATAGTCCACGTCACTTTAAATAAGTTACTAACAATGTAACATCACCATTTGTTAACCATCATTACACACATGGTGTTACATAGTCCACGTCACCTTAAATAAGTTACTAACAATGTAACATCACCATTTGTTAACCATCATTACACACATGGTGATACATAGTCCACGTCACCTTAAATAAGTTACTAACAATGTAACATCACCATTTGTTAACCATCATTACACACATGGTGTTACATAGTCCACGTCACCTTAAATAAGTTACTAACAATGTAACATCACCATTTGTTAACCATCATTACACACATGGTGTTACATAGTCCACGTCACCTTAAATAAGTTACTAACAATGTAACATCACCATTTGTTAACCATCATTACACACATGGTGTTACATAGTCCACGTCACCTTAAATAAGTTACTAACAATGTAACATCACCATTTGTCAACCATCATTACACACATGGTGTTACATAGTCCACGTCACTTTAAATAAGTTACTAACAATGTAACATCACCATTTGTTAACCATCATTACACACATGGTGTTACATAGTCCACGTCACCTTAAATAAGTTACTAACAATGTAACATCACCATTTGTTAACCATCATTACACACATGGTGATACATAGTCCACGTCACCTTAAATAATTTACTAACAATGTAACATCACCATTTGTCCACTTGTGGCACGTAAAACATCCTATCACTGATATTGGTTGTGTGCACCAAAATTTGTAGGTTATATTTGGCTATTTACAAACGCTCTATCAAGTTCCAACGTTCGCCGCTAGGTATTAGTGACAGTAGCTTCTGGTAGCCAAAGTTGAAACTACTTGAAATTGAGCTTGTTGTGAGCCCCTGGGGGTTAAATCAAAAATACCCAGTTATGACCATTCGGCTGAAATTCATATATAAATTCTCTCCTTATCAACAGAAGATATCACAACGCCAAACACGCAATCATCAACATGCTAAGCAAGAAGGGATTTGAGTATTACGAAGCCAAAATGAAGGAACCGTTTTTCTGACTTTGTTGCATTAAATAAAATGTCGGCTGAGTTACTTTGTGATGGATCCACTCGGCAAATCATACTAAAAAAATTGACCCGGAGGAAGGAGCTATGAAGATTGCATTCCGTACTTTCAGGAAAAATACCATGATACAATAATTGCATCTACAATGTATGCTGTCTCTGATTTGGTGCCTGGGAGAAGTTGCGGAACTCTTCACGAAGTTGAACTTAGAATATATCTTTCTGAATACATCATAGCTAATTCTTTCCCATATTGAAGCACCACGTCTACAATAATCTCAGCTCCTAACATTTCGGATAAACAGTCCCCATTGTTCTAAATATATTACAGTAATTGCATCCTACTGTATTAGATTTCCTACCAAGAATTGAGGGCTGTGCTGTGTCATCTTGGTAGAAACCGTAAATAAATAATGCTTAAATCAATATTTAGTCATATATAATAACACTGGCCAACAAATTTTTTTTTTTTTTCGATGCTTCTTTCACTTCAAGAATCATATCGTGATAAATTTTGAATTAAAGGAGCGGAACCCTTGATAATGCTGGACGCAGTTTCCGGTGAAACGTCGGGAGATATCCTGTCTGGACCACGGCCTACAAGCCCGTAAAAATTGTACTCGCTCATTAATGCTCTGTCATCCTCCAGGCATTGTTCATTAGAGAAAACATTTTTTCCTCTGGCAAACAAAATATGTACTCTAAAGCACGTCCAAGGTTCGGAACAGAGATTTTATTTTCTGAGAAGTGGTTAAAAAGCTGCTTCCATTTTTCCTCTGAAGATAATTTTACTTCTTGGTCTCTTTCTTTTTCTTCCTGTCTTCAAGCTTTCCATTCCAAAACTCTTTTGCCAGCACCACCGCATCAAACAGTTCATCAATATTGATAGTGTTTTTCTCGTTCATGTTGCTGATAATCTCTGCCGTCTTTTCCACATCCTCCCAGGTAAGTGAGGTTCCATTCACCCAGGTAAACGGTCTTGCATCTCCAATACTTCTGACCTCTTTGACGCTGTGCGCGATAGTCAACGATGTTGATTGTTGAAAAGTAACCGATTCATACAAGATTCTTAAAAACATAAATTCATTACTTTTTGCATCTTACAGCAGTTTTCCGGGACAATGATAACACCGCGCGGGACACCGGGACAAGAGAGGAATTACCGGGACTGTCCAGGTCAAACCGGGATGTATGGCAAGCCTACCTATATGTAGCAGTGGTTTCTGGCTTAAACAGACGTCTGATTTAATTCTCTCCTATGCTATTCCAAGGCCCTTGGGTCAATACTTCAGAATACTAATTGTTTAAAAAATGGCAATGTTTTACTTAATTCTTATCAGCTCCAACCGATTCAATTATAAATCGATCTGCTGGAACTCTTCCTCATCAACAGCTTTCTGTGTGAGGGACGAAAAAGTGTCTCGTCGTTTTCAGGAAGAAAATAATTTATATTGTGATATAAATATTTATTTATTTAGCCTATATATTTACTACCCGAAAAATCGAGATCAGGTGCCTTGCCTTCGCTGATGACATTGCAATCTTAGCCAACAACTTAGCCAAACCCTGCACAAGATAGCGGTGAAGTCTGGATTACAGATATCTAACGATAAGACCAAGCACTTTGAAAATCGGCACTCCGGAAACACCCCTTTGACGACCATACATGGAACGATTGGAAGAGTCAATCGCTTTCGTTATCTTGGTGAATGGGTCCACCCCAATAGTAGAGATGGCAGCTCAATCTTAGCAAGGCGTACCAAACTCAACGCAGCATACCAACTATCCCACAATGTGTACAACAAGAAATGCATTTCGAGGAATGCTAAGATCTGTCACTACAAAACTGCTGTCAGACCACACTTTCTGTATGCCGCAGAGACCCTGTTGATGAACAGAAAAGGCACCATGGATGACCTGGAGAAAGCCGAAAGACGTATCCTCAGAAAAGTCCATGGCCAGAGACTGCTCCCAGATGGAACCTACCGTTTGAAATCTAATTCTGACCTGTAATCGACAGTTAGAATCAGCCTATACCAGTATGCGACGTAGGAGACTAAAGTTCTACGGGCACTTACAACGAATGAACAGCAACAGGCTTACCAAGAAGATCTCCTCCTTGGTTGAAAGCTACAAGACTCGAAGCCTGTGGCTTAACCCATGAACGCCCGAATTAATACTTTATGAACATTTTGATTTTTTATTAATAAGTCATACCATAGTGAGTATATTTTACGTAGGTGGCACCTTAAGTTCCGGAAATACAGGATATTCTGAATGGTGATTTATAAATACAATAATGTACTGCGCCCTTATCCTATAGGCCCCAGGCTAAGTTCGCATGGTTCTTCGTCATGCAGAGTGTATATCGTTTAAATGAGCTTCAAATTACAGAGGAGATGGAAACCGGATTGCATATTATTTAATCATGGCAAGCGCCCGATCTGGGTTGGAAGTCGAGCTCATGTACGTCGCAGACAGTACCAGCGACGTATTGCCTAAAGTTTGCCAATACAGTGAAGTCTAGAACATATTTCTATGCTACGCATCGGCCAGAGCAGGTGCAACATTCCAAGGACTTCTTGGGAAGCTGACCTCAATAATTTGTTCTCGTATGTTCTACGCTACGCCGCAAGTTAGCAAAGCCCCGCCCCTAAATCGCTAAATAAATAAATTGTGACAACACGATAACACCCAGGATCGAACCCTTAACGTCATTAAACCTGGAATATTCCTAAGATTTTTCGCCAGTCATCAAACTGAATAGATCATCATGATATCATTAAATCGATGATCAAGGAAATTAGTTTCTTACGCCAACAGTCTGGGGTGGAGAGTTTGGTTGCGCTGGTAGGGATAGCGTCCATGTCGTCAGAAATAGTGCCAGGGGACGCAAGATGGATTTTTGTGGAAGCCACGATCGAACGTCGGTGACAATGTGATAATAATACGGCCTTATTATCAATATTAATTTGCATATATTGTGAATATGGTGTACGGTCTGAAAGAAGAGCTCTCGACAGCGTAGAAAGATTAGTGTTGACCGCCGCCATGTGAAAGATATACCCCCGCACTCTCGTGGTCGCAGGAGTTAGTTGGCAGTAGTCTGGAGTAGTTTCGCGTGAGCAGTGCTGCGTAGGGAGTCAGAGTCCGGTTTGCTAGTTGGTTGGTGGCAAACGGCGGACGAGAAAGATCGTCGCATAACTATGAGCGGTTAGCAGTGGGAGCACGCCAAGCTAAAATAATATTGCACCACAATTGGTAAAATACAAGGGGACGATATTTAAAGAGACATAAATTGTGTAAGATAAAGTATTCATATGCGGGAAAGCAATATATCCGCTCAAATTTATATAGTAGACTTTCCACGCCAAGTGCAGAGACGGTGTTAGCAGACGCAGGAGTGAGGAAGACGTAGAAGGACAATCGAGGTCCGAACCGGAGTCCAGTTGAACCGGCACGTCATCTGCGAGCTCACCATTCGAAGGGAAATAGAATCGGTCAACCCACGGCATCGTGAAGAGAGAGCTAGTGAGATAGAAATACGTGTGGTTATATTGCGCAATCCCTGTAAAGTGTATAAAGTGTCTAGAATAATAAATTACGTGTTTATTAGGGTACTAGTATGTGATAACCTTGTGAAAGTGTCAATAATAGTTTGTGAAGAAAATCGAGTGAAACGCAGCGAAATTATGATGAAGAATTAATCAGTGTAATAATGTATTCAGTGATGATGTGTAATTGTGATATCATGTAAAAGCCCACGGAGAGGAGCTGTGAAAGATCCCTGCTGAAAGGAATGATGGCAGCTGACAGGAGATCACGATGAGTATCAATCTTTGATTATATTAAGTCATTGTTTATGGGTGTATTCTTAGGGTTACCATAGTTGTGTAAATAATATGTTAGTGATTAATTTTTGAAGTTAGATTTATTTTGCTTAGATATGTGCGCACGTGATGACGCGACGCTGTTGATTTATTTTGAGATGCTTGGCAGAAATAACGCTCACATGTCGTACATGTTGGATACACTGGTAGGAATGTATGTTTATTTATTTGCTAAAGTATGTGTATTTCAGCCCAAGAAAAGGCGGAAGAAGCCCAGAGTGAGGCATGTGGTTTTGGGTAAGAAAGAGACAGAGATTCGAACATTTTTTTACGGACACAATAATAACACAAGTTATTAATAATAATAATAATAATAATAATAATAATAATAACACGAGTAATGGAGGGGAATTTTTAATTCCATAATGCTGGTATTTTGATTTCACACCTGGTGAGATATTTATTTAGCTAAATTACGCCCTGGGAGTAAGCTAGGAACGTTACCTTTGCGTCTCCAATATACACACATCAAAAAAAGTTTTGCATCACCTCGGTTCCAAGAGTTCCGGAACCTTTAAATACAAAGGGAATAGAGATCAACACAAACAACATTTCAGCTCGTTTTATTGCTCATGAGACCCACACATTGCATGTTGTACCATCATACAGCTAGACTTTCAGCATTTGTGGTCCAGATTGCAGTACACACCACTACCTCTAATACCCAGTAGCACGTCCTCTTGCATTGATGCATGCCTGTATTCGTCGTGGCATACTATCCACAAGTTCATCAAGACACTGTTGGTCCAAATTGTCCCACTCCTCAACGACAATTCGGCGTAAATCTCTCAGAGTGGTTGGTGGGTCAAGACGTCCATAAACAGCCCTTTTCAACATATCCCAGGCATGTTCGATAGGGTTCATGTCTGGCGAACATGCTGGCCACTGTAGTCGAGCGATGTCGTTATCTTGAAGGAACGCATTCACAAGATGTGCACGATGAGGTAGAGAATTGTCGTCCATGAAGACAAATGCCTCTCCAATATTCTGCCGATATGGGTGCACTATGGGTCGGAGGATGTCATTCAGGTATCGTAAAGCCGTTTCGGAGCCTTCCATGACCACCAGTGGCGTACGTCGGCCCCACATAATGCCACCCCAAAACATCAGGGAACCCCCACCTTGCTGCACTCGCTGGACAGTGTGTCTAAGACGTTCAGCCTGACCAGGGTGCCTCCAAACACGTCTCCGACGATTGTCTGGTTGAAGGCATATGCGACACTCATCGGTGAAGAGAACGTGATGCCAATTCTGTGGGGTCCATTCAGCATGTTGTTGGGCCCATCTGTACCGCGCTGCATGGTGTCGGGGTTGCAAAGCTGGACCTCGCCATGGACGTCGGGAGTGAAGTTGCGCATCATGCAGCCTATTGCGCACAGTTTGAGTTGAAACACGACGTCCTGTGGCTGAACGAAACGCATTATTCAACATGGTGGCATTGCTGTCAGGGTTCCTCCGAGCGGCAATCCGTAAGTAGCGGTCATCCACTACAGTAGTAGCCCTTGGGCGGCCTGAGCGAGGCCTGTCATCGACAGTTCCTGTATCTCTGTACCTCCTCCATGTCCGAACAACATCGCTTTGGTTCACTCTGAGACGCCTGGAAACTTCCCTTGTTGAGAGCCCTTCTTGACACAAAGTAACAATGCGGACGCGATCGAACTGCGGTATTGACCTTCTAGGCATGGTATAACTACAGACAACATGAGCAGCGTACCTTCGTCCTGGTGGAATGACTGGAACTGATCGGCTGTCGTACCCCCTCCGTCTAATAGGCCCTGCTCATGCATGGTTGTTTACATCTTTGAGCAGTTTTAGTGACATCTATGAACAGTCAAAGGGACTGTATCTTTGATACAATATACACAGTCAACGTCTATATGCCGGAGATCTGGGAACCGAGGTGATGCAAAACTTTTTTTGATGTGTGTATTTGCTCTAACCAGGTAAGATACGATTTGTGAGAGAGTGCACTGAACAACTGTCTGAGTGTTTTGGAACATGTATGAGCATTGGGTCGTGGTGATATGCAGAAATGTTATGATAAAGGCATGCAAAATATGGTATTGGGATGGTCTCATGTAATCCCAGGTAAGCTACGACGAATGAAAGAAAAAGAAAATGGTAAGAATCATGAAATATGTGCAGTTAGGCTGTAGCGGACATCGCCATGTGTCCCATGATGTCGCCAACTGAAAATAAAAAGGTAAGAAGTGTGTATTGAGGCATGCCATAAGATAAAAGGTAAAGCCGAACGGCGCTTGTAATTATTTGAGTGAAATGATGAACCACGATTGGGTATGTTCCAAAGTTTATACCACGCTCAGCTTCGAACAGGAGACCACTAGGCTTACGAGACTAGCTGATCGTATATTTCATTTCGCTTAGTTGGTGCGAGATTAATAGGATGCTTTTGGTTACCACTGGGTGTGTTGGCTTAACACATGTTTGTCCTAGGCCAAGGTCATTTGACGTTTTCCCTCTCGCTTTGACTAACGGTATTTTCGTCACTCCCCTTTTGGCCGTGTAGAGAGCCGAGCTTTTAGTAAATCATAGGTTTCCTGTACCGAGTTTAAGTCTGTGTTTGTTGAGCACATTTTTGAACTGATAATAATAACTTATTAAATAATGGTATATTGTACTAGGGTGCAGATACACAGTGACCTATCATGACCTAGCGTACTCGCAGTGACGAATAATAACAATGATAATAATAATAACAATGATAATAATAATAATAATAATAATAATAATTATATAATCAATGGATTCTGTAAATGGGTACGAATATCCATTGACCTTTCGCGTCCTAGCGTCATTGCAAATTAACATCACTGTGGGAATAATATTGGATAATACTAATAATAATAATAATGATAATAATAATGATGATAGTTAAGTAATTAATTTGATAATGGTGTTCTACAGAAGGGTGCAGGCATTCATTAACCATTTGAGGTAGAAGTGTATTCTCTCTCTGATACTAGCGACGGTTGCAGATATGCCATGCCCGAGACAGGTAAGTCGAGGTCCTTACGTCGAGTCCTATTTGTGTACATATTTTGTGAATATATTTTGTAGATACAGTTGTGCCATGCCTTTATTTACAGTGTCGGGGAAACATCGTTGTTGCTTACACTCATCGTTGTTTTCAAATGTTATTTGTCACCGTACGAAGTGTGAGCATAGAATATTCTTATTATTGCATTGATGCAAATTTGCATTTAGTCCAGCGTTCATTTTAGCCTTTGGTTTTTGTCTTATATAAGAGGATATTTGAGGGGATATTGCAAGCATCTCAGTTATTGTATATTAGTATAGTTGACATACACCCATAAATTCTGACAGACGGTATCGAATTCGAGACCCGAAATGAGGTATCGAGTCTTGAGTTCGACCCTTAGATAATCGTGTTCTCATGCATTGGTGTTTATTATAATGTGCCAGTATAGCATATCTCAAGTCCTATTGTGGTGTACATCTGTTGCATACACGAGAGCTCATAAATAAATGTACCAATTTTATATCCATAGAATAAAAAAAGGGCAAGGCTTGTGTTAAGAGTTTGGATGCATAAGAAGTGTATCTTTATGAGAGTATTTTTAATCCATACAAGGGATCATACAGGCGATATTGCCAAATTATATTAAGATGTTGGATCATGTTTGGAAAAGCCCTTGCTTAGTTGTGTGATGCACGAATGATTTAATTAAAGTAATGTTAATTTACATGGTACATTACGTTATGGTGAGATGACATGATGCTCGATGTAATGAGCTCACAGTGTGGAATTTTCAATGAGTACAATACTGATTGTAGTGAGATCAGATCATAATTTTGCTTACGTGTTTGATCAAAGATGGATTAATTAATTTATGTAATTATTAATTTGAATAAGTTGTTAATGGTCTTTAATTGGATTGATATTTCCCAATCGGGATTCAATGATTTGATTGATCGCTTCGATCCACTTAATTAATCAAATTGATTGTGTAATTAATTTAATTGATATCCAATTAATTTAAATTTTGATTTTGAACATTTTTTTAAATTCAATTTTGTTATTTTTGGAATCCGTTTGGATTGATTTTGATAATTTGTGATTCTGAGTAGATTATTTTGGAGTTTTAAACTTATTTTGGATTTGTTTCAGAATTTCATGATTTATTAGTTTACTTTCGCCTTAGTTCATTTCTCGTTAAGATTTTGATTTTCTTATTTGGATATTTTGTTTTAATTTCTTTTTTTTGGTTTGTATTTGTTTATTTAGTGTTAATAAAGTTGTTTTCCTTTTATTTGAATTCTGTGTGTGATGATTCATTGATCAGCCCTATCGATCTTCCAAATGGTGTATGCCAGGACAGTTGTTAGCTTCAAGTAGGAACGCTCCGCCCCCGAGGAATGAATCCTGTCCTGAAGGTCCTGTGTTCAAAAGGGTACAGTACCAATTTCATATTTGTTGCTAAATACTTATCTTGATAATATTACACTTTAACAAGTAGTTCCGTGAAGAACTATTCAGCCTATTTTCATATTTCCTACTTATGTTAACTGCCACTATGAACATACAAAATTTCAGTTTGATTGCTGTAATAGATTCGTAGATATTGAGAACCGACTAAATATTTCGGATCGTCACCATGTTGGATTTTATGTATTTAGGTCCTAGAGTTATGTGCTGTTATATGAAGATTATTGTGTACGTGTAGCATTCAAACTTCAATCGCATGATTAGGACACAAGAAGTAACAAGGAGATTTTAAAATTTCGCACAGCTGCCATCTTGTGGTTAAGGAAACAATTGAAATAAATTAGATGCCAGTGGATTAACATTCGTATAAGGATTTACTGTACCAAGTTTCACTGCACTAGGATGGTTAAATTGCGAGAAACGTCCATGTGAATATTTATTCTTCGCGTCGCCGCCATGTTGGATTTGAGATCACCAGGTTACTTAAAGTCCTATAGGTGAACTTATGTTCATAGCCCCTATGAACATAAAGAAATTCAGTTTCATTGCTATAATAGATTCGTAGATATTCAGAGCCGTCCAACTATTTCGGATGGTCGCCATGTAGGATTGTTAAATGTATAGGCCATAGAGTCATGTACCATTAAAGGAAAATTATTGCGTAGGTTCATTATTCAAACTTTCACTTTGATCGCATGATTACTACACAAGAAGAAAAAACTTAATTTTAAAATTCGCACAGCCGCCATTTTGAGGTTATGTAAACAATTGAACTAAATTGGATACTAGTGCATTACAATGTGCATAAACATTTCCTGTACCAGATTTCATTGCGTTTGGAACATTAAATCGCGAGAAAGGTCTATTAAAATTTTTAATTCGCTTGGCCGCCATGTTCATTTTGTAGTTAACCGGTTTTTGAATGTCTTATAGATGAACTTCCAGTAGTTCCCATTATCTCCGTACAAAATATCAGGGTGATACCGCTAATAGTTTCAGAGATATAGAATGCCAGTGAAATAAATTCGCACATCCGCCATCATGTGGTTATGTAAACAATTGAACGAAGTTTGATGTCGGTGCATTACAATGAGTATAAACATATACTGTACCAAGTTTTATTGCGTTTGTTTGGTTAAATCGCGAGAAACGTATATTTAAAAGTCGCAAATTCGCGTGGTCGCCATGTTGGTTTTGTAGTTACCAGTTTTTCAATAGTCACATACGTGAACATCTAATAGTTCCCTTTATCACTGTAAAAAATTCCAGGGTGATATCGGGAATAGTTTCGGAGATATTGAATGCTGGTGAAATATTTTGCACAGCCGCCATGTTGGATTGGTGAGACGTAACAACATTTCAAGGGCACGGTCGGGGTCGTCCGGGGTAGTGCTATGAACTTACCTAGTTTCATTGAAATCGCTCCAGCCGTATAGAAGTTATTAGGGACATACACACACACCTCACACACACACACACACACACGCACACACAGACACACGGACAAAAGGTGATCTCATAAGCCTATTTTTTCAAAATTGAAAATAGGCTAATAAAAAGCACTGAGCAAGTATTTTGACACCTTTGAACCTTTGATCATATAGTCTAGTGACTAGTTACATGGTGTGGAACAGCAAGAAGCATTATATGCACGGTCCCACATCACATTTACAACATGCAGTGCAGACACTGCTTACACACAATTTACCGGCACACCGCCTCCGCTTATGTCCTAGGACGTTGATGACCAGAAGATTGCGTCCATCATATCACAAGCCTTCAATGTCGCGGACCTGTACTGCACGTGCTGTTGACAGCCACGTAGTTCTACGCCGTACGGTTTCACGTAGAATTGCGCCACTTCCCACTTGAACTCAGTTGAGTTGTTCTTTACTGTGACATAGTAATAAGGTACCATACGTTTTGGCGACTCTCGTCAAGATGCCAAGAAAATATGGCCCACCACCACTTTTTGTTTCTTATTGACAGGTGATATCAGTTCACATTTTTATCCATAAGGTTCGTTCCCCCCATAAATTTGTTATAGGTGCCGATCAGGAGAGGACGTGGGATTGTAACTATTTTTCTTTTAAGCCCGAGAGAATCTTCTGACCTGGTCGAGGGGGGAAAAACAGGGAGAGTCGTGGAGGCAACAGTTACTGTGCTGTTTTCATGCAAGCAAGCAATAATCATGTCGTCATTATTCCTTTTCCCCTTCCTCCAATATTTCTGCCAAGGTTAGACTTCTAAATAATAATTATGTTATTGAATTTACGTCCCTTTTAACTGCTCTGGCAGGGTTGCCGGAATTTTGACCCAAAGGGGATCTTTAACGTGCCAGTAAATCTACTGACACGACTCCCTCGCATTTGCGCACCATCAACTGCCAGCTGACTGCAGCAGGATTCTATCCTGCAAGCTTGGGCACAGCAAGAGAGAACGTTGCTGCTGAGCCACGCAGCCAGTCTAGACCTCTGAAATATTGAAATAATTCGAGCATTGTATTTTATGAAACACTGTTTGCAGCCAGATATCTCGGCAAAGGTATGGTCTTGAATACGGTACTGGCATAAAAAATTATGCTACGGTGACATAATAGTACATTATGCAACGAGCCTATAATGGCTATAATACTAAAAATACGAGTATTTTTATAAAACGAGCGTATGCGAGTTTTATAATTTCCATACGAGTGTCTTAATTACCATTATAGGCGAATTGCATACGACTGTTTATGTTCGACGATAATTATAACTTTATTATATGTTTTAACATAAATATTCATAAATATCTGTTGAGAGTCAGCTACTGGAATGTTGTGATCGCAGAGCAAGCGTTGGATGTTATATCTTTGTCTTTCAAGAGCTTTGAACAACCGACGCATGCGCTCTGTGTGGTTGCAATGCCATATGCAACCATATGTTTACATCAGCCGTCCCTCAGTAATATTGTCACCGCAGTCATTTGAAGACAATGCGCTGTGTAGAAATTAGTGTTGGTGATTTTAAGGTACAGTGCTATTTCTTGTCTCATATTCGCCAGTTTATTTACGCGAACATATGGACGGTGCGTATTCCATGTCGGTAATTTATTATAGTTCGATGTTGTGTTTATGTCCGACATGTTGGATTTTGAGTGCATGCGCGAAGTTATCGTTACCTAATTGGTCAATGAACGAGCTCTGATTGGCTGGAGAAACTGTATCATAATGGAAAACAGTGTTATAATGACCATCATTATGATACAGTTATCTGACACATAATAGTGAGGGTCGAACATAAAACATATTATATCAAGGCATGCACTGTTAAAAAGCTGTATAAGGAAAAACGTTTTGTGAATAAATGCATGAAACGTATTCTAACTCATTTCATATGAATGTGCTACAGAAACTATCTTGCCTTACCACTGACCCTGTATCCGCCTAGCGTTACCATATGGTAACGCTGGGAAAATTAGTCCCGGGCATGAGCCGGTGTAAAGATACACGTAAAATATGTTACTGAATTATAAATTAGATATGTTTACTGCCATAATCCTGAAGACAAAGTAAACTATCTCCATATCACTCAATAATTTAGCTTGCCGTACCTTTTGCGGCATGCCATCACGAAGTGAGAAACAAACCTCGAAATGCACACGATTGTTGCGACATCACCCAAGACATTCCCTAGCGACTAGTGCAAGGGAAATGAATAAATAGACCTTCCATGATCATATAAGTGAAAAGTTCGAATATCTTTAACTGGCAAAGGTCCTGTAGAGCAATAAATGCAATGATCGGTACTGCGTTACCATATGGTAACAAAAGCAAAAGCAAAGCAAAGCCAACTCCGTACAGGCCATGGAGGCCCTGGGAGTAGTGGAAGGTAGAGGCTTCCACTTTTCGTGACATCGGGCACTAGATGGGATGGAATGGAGTTGTCAGCTCCACGCCCGGCCGTCTTTGCTCCCAGGAATTACCCTGGTACTCATTTCTGGTGTAGGCTGAGTGGACCCCAGGGCCATTTACGTTTCCGAAAGTGGTAGTTTTGTTTCTACAATCCACTACCTGGGTGGGGAACGAACCCACTCCCTTTCAGTTAGAAGCTCAGCGCCTCTACCGACTGCTCCACGCAGCCCCCACCATATGGTGACGCTAGGCGTTTAATGAAGTACTCAAGGACATGGATTCGGCTGGAATTGCTCACCTTGATGTAGAAGATCGTTCAAAATTTTGTGCTATGGTAGAGTCTTGGACCCCACCACCTAGAGTCCCTAAATGTCGGAATCCCTTTTGCAGGAGAGAAAGGAGAAATTATCAGCAGGGCTCAAGAGATATTGGGAACGGAAAAGAGCATCAAAGAAGAACTAGTTATAAGCGCTCCCTAGTGGGCTTAAATCAATAATAATACCTACGATGACAACATAGCAGTACACAGACGTTCAACTTGGCCCTACATCGTTTGAACTGTTCCTTTTCTCCATAAAATATAAGGAACCAGAATGTGTTTGATTTAACCCTTATATTGTCGGGGACCTATATAGGCTAACGGTTTCGGTGGCGTAGTTGGTAGCATGCTAAATTTCTGTGCCCAAGATCGTGGTTTCAAACCCGGCCGAAGTCGTCGGATTTTTAGCCTATTTTCATTTTATGAAAAAGTAGGCTTATGAGATCACCTTTTGTCCGTGTGTGTGAGCGTGTGTGTGTGTGTGATGGTGTGTGTGTCCCTAATAACTTCTAAACGGCTGAAACGATTACAATAAAACTCGGTAAGATCATAGCACTATTCTGGCCGACCCCGACCGTGCCCTTCAAATGTTATTGTGTCTCACCAATCCAACATGGCGGCTGTACGAAATATTTCACCAGCATTCAGTATCTCCAAAACTATTACCTACATAACACTGAAATTGTGTACGGTGATAAAGGGCGCTACTAGACGTTCACCTACGAGACTTTCAAAAACCTGGTGACTACAAAACCAACATGGCAGCCAAGCGAAGTTGAGACTTTTAAATATACCTTTCTCGCGATTTAACCATCCACACGTAATGAAACTTGGTACAGCAAATGTTTATACACACCGTATTATACTGGAGTCTAATTTAGTTCAATTGTTTACAAAACCTCAAAATGGCGGCTGTGCGAAATATTTCACTGACATTCTATATCTCCGAAACTGTTACAGATATCACTCTGAAATTTTGTGCGGTGATAAAGGGTACTGATACAAGTTTATCTATGTAACTTTTATAAACCTGTAAAGTACAAAACGAACATGGCGGCCAAGCGAAATTGAAACATTTTAATAGACTTTTCTCGTGATTTAACTCTGTGAGCGCAGTGAAATGTGGTACAGTAAATGATTATACATATTGTAATGCACTGACATCTAATTTAGTTCAATTGTTTACATAACCTCAAGATGGCGGCTGTGCGAAATTTTAAAATTTAGTTTTTATTTCTTGTGTCGTAATCATGCGATCGAAGTGAAAAATTGAATAATGAACCTAGGCAATAATTTCCCTCTGGCCTATACATATAATAATCCAAAATGGCGAGCATCCGAAATATTTAGACGGTTCTCAATATCTATGAATCTTTTACAGCAATCAAACTGAAATTTGTTATGTTCATAGAGGCTATGAACATATGTTTACCTATAGGACTTTCAGTAACCTGGTGAGCACAAATCCAACATGGCGGCGACGCGAAACACAAATATTTAAATGGACGTTTCTCGCCAATTATCTATTCAAGTGTAGTGAAACGTTGCACGTTAAATGCTTATACAAATGTTAATCCACTGTCATCTAATTTATTACAATTGTTTGCATAATCACAAGATGGCAGCTGTGGGAAATTTTAAAATCTCGCTTTTACTTCTTGTGTTCTAATCATGCGATTGAAGTTTGAATACCACACGTACACAATAATCATAATGTAATAGTACAAAAATAAAAATCCAACCTGGCGACCATCTGAAATATTTAGACGGTGCTCAATATCTATGAATCTATCACAACCTTCAAACTGAAATTTTGTATGTTGATAGAGGCAATTAACACGAGTAGGATACATGAAAATAGGCTGCATAGTTTTTCACTGAACTACTTGTTAAGAACGTTAAAACCCTTCAGTATGCCCTTCTTCGGAAGGGAAGTAAAGCCGGTGGTCCCATGTCATAGATTTATGGCATGTAAAAGATACTTCCACTGACTAAACTTGTGTGAAGCTAAATTTCTAGGTTAGATTTCGTTGAAACGCTCTAACAAAGTTCCAACGTTCACCACTAGGTGCCAGTGACATCTGGTAGCGAGAGTTGAAACTACTTGAAATTGAAAGGAACTTGTAGCTCACCCTATGGGTGTCTGTTTGAAGCAGCTACAGCCTCTGGCGAGCCGAACATGTCCTCGGGCACTCCCGGCACTAAAAGCCATAAGCAAAAATATAAATAAAATAAGGGGACCAATATATCGGCCGAGTGCCACGAACAGGTGCATCGGTTCCGGGGGTTTTTTTTATTTAAAAAATACTGATGTCAGCCACGCATTGCTGTCAATGTTTTGGCCAAGACAACGCGGGAATCATAATTTCTCTTAATATACGAGGGTATTTACGTAAATAACTGGATTCATATTAATTATCCTTTGGACATTTTGCAGCCAGCTGATTTCCCACACCTGTATCATTGAAGTCGTATTTGTTTACTTTTATGCTCGGAGATGATTAAGATACATGGTGAAGAGGGAAAAAATCAGATTTTAACAAAAGATGCTACTGTATTTAGTTTGTTCAGGCTATCAAAATTATATTCAGGAAATTAAATGAAACTGCTGCAAAAATAGGTCTAAAGATTAATGAAGAGAAGACAGAATACATGATCATACAGAGAGAAAACATGACTACAGACCAACGCAACAACCTTCATATAGGCAATTTTACCTTTAAGAACACGCCAAACTTCAAATACCTTGGGGTAAATATAAATGACTGCAATAGAAGACAAGTTGAACACCAAATTAGATTGCGGAATGCAAACAAAGTTTACTTTCCCCTGCATAAATTACTTTCCTCCAAACTTTTGACCAGGAAAACAAAACTAAAACTATACAACACGATCATCAGGCCGGTCCTGCTATACGGAGCCGAAACAAGGAGTGTGACCAAAAGGGAGGAACGCCAACTTACAGTCTTCGAAAACAAGATATATAGAAAATTTTTCGGCACCATCTTTGACCAGGAAACACAAAGATGGGTTCTCAGATCAAATCATGAGCTGTACAAGTTGGCCAATCAACCCAGAGTAGTGGACGTCATGAAAGCGAAACGGCTGCAATGGGCAGGGCATGTTATCAGAATGGACGCTGCCAGAATAGTTCGCCAGGTGTATGAGAAGAAGATCGAAGGCTCGAGATCCCCTGGAAGACCTAGGAGTAGATGGCAAGATGAGGTGACCTCTGACTGCAGACAAATTGGTATTACTGTATGGGAGAATACTGCGCTGGATAGGAGGAAATGGAGGCAGATAGTGAGAGCGGCACGGGATCGTCACGTCCCAGAAAAGCCAACGGAGTGAGTATCAAAATTATATTGAATATTCAATTAAGAAATTAAATGTGTTTTAGTGAATCAAAAGTACCGAATAAGTATTTAAATCTACTATGTTTCAATATATTGACCTGCTACAGGAAAATGATTCCACCTTACAAATACAGGTAGCAGATAATTTTTATAAAAAAACAGACTTTTAATCTCACTAGACTTTGCTTCGCATCAAACGGGTTAAAGATGAAAATACCATTATGGTGTTTGAAGCCATTTTTCAGTGTTGCCTTAGTAAACTCAGGTTTGGTGCTTTTCAGTCGGTCAACACGATTGTATCCATATGAGATGGGTTATTCCCTAATCCAGAAAATAAATTACGCGAGCCTTACAGTAGTCGCATATGATGTGTAACATGTGATATGTTATCCTGCTATGTGTGTCCCGGGAGCGCAAATCCCTTGTTGACAACTCTGTTGGTCATTGAAATAACTACTTGTAAAACTCCACTGCCAAATCCTGACCGAAATGAATCATAATTGTTATTTGCCGTGGCGGTGGCAATCCACTGCCTACTTGATGCGAACTGCGCTCTATACCGGCCAGTTAGTGAACCCATGCCAGCGATGTTATTGAAAATGGCCTCGTTTTACCGATCAACGCACTGCCAAGTATAGGCGCGATTAAAAATTAGGTGTGCGGAAGGTATATTAAATGTGTTTCTCCCAGTGATATGTTTAGACCAACGAAGTTTCAATTATTGTTAGTAGTCGGCGTTAATATACTGAATTCCTAAGTTGTTTTGAGTGTTTGTTGATGCGATATAGATTCCACATAGCCACATGGCCGACAGTACATCGAGTGCTTACATTAAATAAAAATACAGTAAAAGTATGAAGATTTAATAAATCGTAATTGTTTTCAGCAAATATGATAAAATGAATATTTTCACACCAAAGAACGACAACTTGAAGATGATTTATTGTAGGAATATCTTAAATGGGGTCTCCAAACCTTGAACTGAACTGTATGCGATATACATTCCCCATAGCCACATGGACGTCGTTGCTCATTGTTTCCGTCCCATCCACTTCCATCCTATCCACATCCGTCCCTTTTCCAAAATCACTCCCAAATAAATGTCCAGCTACCGAGTGGAAAGATGTTACACATCAAAAATTACATGAGATTAATAAATTCTCTTGGTTGACCAGTTTCGATCGTCTAATAATTAATAATTGCAATTATAATAATTAAATGCAAATTATTAAATTATCATTGATAGAAATTATGAACGGAGATTGTGAAGGAATTGTTTAGGGAATAAGTAGATTTTTGTAAGTTTTTTAAATGTTTATTTACAAAAAAAAAAGGAGATTAGACAGTTTCTCAACCAATGAGTACTCCGCTGGAGGAGATCTGCGCCCTGGAGGAAGAGCTGATTCCTGTGGGATGAGCTCCGTAGGCTCCGTAAGACAGAACACCTGGAGCAGCCAGGTACTGAGCTGACGTCATGGCGAGAACAGCGGCGATAAGAACCAGCACCTGTAACCATGGAGATACACCTGTTACTATAATATTATATCCCTAAGCAACACTCTGGAGAACATCATATATATTATTTCAGTAGTTTGGATTCTTCCTGCGGCGCTCACAAGCGACCGATCGTGGCAAAAGAGCATTCAAATGAAAGAGAATAGACATTAGCAGTGACGAATTGCACTCTAATTTCATAAATATCTATAATTTCCTTAAAAAAATTACATTTAAAAATGTACGAAGTGTGCGATTTGCAGATACTGTTGCTGTAGAAAAATACGCTTCGTAATTGCTGCCCACTTCACATTTGGCCGCTGTGACGCCTTTTTCATGGCATTTTAACATTCTGAGGTCATTCCTTTATCATTTTACATGGATTTCAAAAACAGTAAATCGAAGGAATGAGTCCTACTCTAATCGTATAATTTCATAAATATCGAATAACCGGTGAGTGTTATGATGATCCAATTTTCAGTGATTGCCTTGTTAAGTTACGGAACTTGGAATTCTAACTGAAATGTAAATAGTGCTCTAAGTTATAATCATTTGGTTGAAATAAAAACAGAACAACCTTTCTCCTTAAGTCTCTCATTATAAACCTATTGGGAAATGTGTGGTTTACGAGCATGCGAGATTTCTCGCACGGGGCTGCTTTTTATTATAATTTTAATATAAATCCATGATGGTGGAAGCAGGAAGTTTTAAAAAAATAGCTTAGAGACAATTCTGTTACTATATTTCCATTATAATGTCCTTTTCGCGATTACATTTCATGGTTAATCGAAGAAAGCATTTACATTCATTCTGAAACAGGGTTAGATCTGTCAATTCAAATTGCTTCAGGGTGTGAATTTTGTACAGTTCTGGTAAAATATTTAAAGTCATTTTAATGCTTTCTGTGTTTATCTTAATTAAGTATAGTTTGTGACTCTGACATTTCTTAAACTAATAAACGATGATACTTATATTTTCTAAGAGCCGTTCAGATGATTACGCTACTTAATTAATTAATTAATCGCATGGATCGTGTGCCGGGTGCAAGCTTTGTAATTTGACACCCAGAGAGTAGCTTGCATGTCGAATTTCGTTGTTCCTTGAATCGCTATGAAAGTCAAGGAGGTTAGATATCTAAGCCCCTTGAACACTATAGCGCTTTCTAGTAGAGAAATGAGGAACTTTGTGTTGGCGGAAACTCCCGAGATTAATTTTGCCATTACGAACACGGCCTACTGAATTCAAATGGGTTCTTTAACATGCCAAGATCGTATGACATGCGTGTCGTATTTTTGCCGCCTTTCAAAAATCACTTACCACGGCCAGGAGCGAATCTGCAATCTTGGGTTAGTAGACCGACACGCTATCCACTCGCCCACCGTGGCAAGCTATTACGCTACTATGAAAATGAGATAATGCGAAATGAAAGACCCGACAAAGACAGAATCAGCTTGGGTGTCGAAGACATAACTCACCAACACACGGTCTTCGAGCTGTGAGCATACACGAGGGAGTGGAAAATGTTATAAACGGAAGCTAAAACGAATATTTTGAAATTTTCATTTTTAATACTGATTATTACGTTGTACAGTGAAACAATTGTATTTTATAATTAACTAAAGTGGACAAAGTTTTATCTCTGAATACTCACCAGCTTGTACATATTGGATTGTGTTGTCTGAGACTGTAGAGAAACTGATGTTGATTGTGTGATACTGGCACAGTTATATACCAACTGTAGACCTCCGATGTCATTGAAACATTACCAGTTCCCAATGTCAATGTCCAACTTGTTTAGAACCACGCCTTCGTGCCTGACCTTGTGATGTTGTTGAACACACGAAGTACATGTGTTTTTAATTGGTCCACTCCAAATACAATAACCTAAATGCTATCAGCTCAGTTTTACATAGCGATTGAAGGAAGGAATTTATGTATTTATTTATACGAAATAAACAAATAAATGAACAATTAAACGAATTAACACACAAATAGATAGGATTTAGTTATCATCTATTAGTGATTAAATTTACCTGCAGCGTTAGGCCATGAGGCCAAGCTCTCGACTGACTCGGTTAACGCGTGGTTTCGAGGGAGATATGGAACTGCGCCCATAATCAGTGGTAATTTCAGATCCTTTTAATTAGGCCGATTGAACTGCGCCCATAGTCCAGTCAGCTGTTAGCCCGAGGTCGGTTTAAGGGGAAGTGACGGACTGGCTCCCACCACTAGCTTCTGCACTGCTGAGAATAAGAGGTCCCCCGTCCCGATAAGCAGCTGTACTACGGGCCTCCGGGGGTGGCAGCTAATCACACTAACCACTACACCACAGAGGCGAATAATAATAATAATAATAATGATAACAATAATAATAATAATAATAATAATAATAATAATAATAATAATAATGAAGAACAGCTCGAGCCTCTCATTGGTGAATACCAGGCAGGGTTCAGACCACACAGATCAAGTACTGAACAAATTCTCAACCTCAAGTCCACACTGAAACTTCGAGCTTTACGAAATCTCCCAACCATCTGCGTATTCGTCGATTTTCAGAAAGCTTATGACTCTGTCGACCGCCTATCCCTCTTTAATATACTCGAAGAATACACGCTCGACCCGAAAGCACGACGCCTCATCCAACAGACCCTATCTGAAACAACTTCCAAAGTCAAGTTCCTTGGTGACGTATCTGAACCTTTCCTCATCGGGACAGGTGTACGGCAGGGTGATGGGCTCTTCCCTCTACTCTTTAATATCGTCCTAGAGAAGGTCATGAAAGAATGGAGAAATGAACTGAGGAGTCGGAATACCTGGAAGCCCGTCATGCTAGGAAGGCAAACGGATAATATCGACGTGACATGCTTCGCTTTCGCGGATGATCTTGCAATCCTCTCCGCAGATGAACGAACGGCAATTCTTCAGATTGAGGTCTTAAAAGAGTGTGCTGAAAAGGTCGGACTACAAATTTCTTTCACAAAGACCGAGTTTATAACGACAAAACACATTCAAGCACAAAATTTACTCACAGAGTACGGTATGATAAACAGGGTTAATCAATTCAAGTATTTGGGTGAAATTATTGAACCCACAGGTATGGAAAGAGTGGCGCAAAAATCTCGTGAAATTAAATTGCGGAAAGCCTACGGAAAAATCGCAAATATTTACAACAGGAAATGCATGAGCATCAACACCAAAATGCAACCCTACACGACTGTCATCAAACATGAGACACTTTACGCCAGCGAGACACTAAACCTCAACTACAAAGGGATCTTGAGAACATCAAGAAGGCTGACAGAAAAATCATCCGTAAAATATTGGGCCCTAAACTCACAGATGATGGATATCGACTGCAATCACACACAATCACAGAGAGATACTCTAACATCGAGTCAGATATCCGCAAGCGACGACTGAGATTCTACGGCCACATTATGAGACTGAATGACGACCGGCTAACAAAGAGAATATTGACTTACTTACGAAAACTTCAAGTGACAACAGTCTGGGTTACCCAAGTCCAAATTGATCTCGAAAGTGCCAACATCATACCAATAGACATAGACGATCGAATGACATTCCGACATAAGATCCACAGTTGGGAAGTCACACATGAAGAACGACCAAGGAGACCAGGGAAAGGATGGACGGAGGAACGTTGAGTCCGACACAGTGAGATGATGAAGGAGTTCTGGAAGAACAAGAAGAACAGCACCAGAACATAATTTTCTTAATGTGATCCTTTGGGTCCAAACAAGGTAAATAAATAAATAATAATAATGAAAATCCACAGCCTTTTTCCAGTCATTGGACCTGGTCAGGGTCGGAATGAATGAAGCCCCCATCTAGCGGCGAGGATAGGCATTGTGCCGGTTTCCGAAGCCTGTCGCACTCCTCTGGGACAATGATTAAGGAATGACAGATGAAATGAAATGATATTTGAGGGTGTTGCTGGAATGAAAGATGACAGGGAAAACCGGAGTACCCGGAGAAAAACCTGTCCCGCCTCCGCTCAGCCCAGCACAAATCTCACATGGAATGAAAGGATTTGAAGCACGGAACCCAGCGGTGAGAGGCCGGCGCGCTGCTGCCTAAGCCACAGAGGCTACACTAATAATAATAATAATAATAATAATAATAATAATAATAATAAATAATAATAATAATAATACAACTCTCTCTAATCCACCATAAATAACTACCCCTCTAGTTTTGTTATACAATAAAAAAATATAATAATCTTCTAAATGGTAAGATTACCTCAAACTAAATTACTAAACATTTGCAATAACAAAACTATTTTTAAAATATGGTTAGGTTGTCGAAAACATCCCAATGTACCAGTTAATACTAATATTGCTAGAACAAAAATTAAATATTAGTCTGTTTTGAAAACTGTACCTGTTTTATGTATCCCAGGCCAACACTAATCTCCTGTCAGCAATCTGGACAGGGTATATTTAGTTGTTCGCAATCTGGACAGCTTTTGACTTGTTCGCAATCAACACACAGCCGATTTGAAATGAGTCACTTCAAATATTCACACCACTCGACACAACATAATTCGGTAGAGGGATGGAGGGAGGGTAGCTACCTGACCGTTCTCAATGGGCGCAATTCCACTGCCCACCTTTTGAAGTCTGATGCTAATGACCAGGGTCATTAGTGAAGCTTGGGCGCAGTTCCTTACAACCCCCGATATAGGCGGTCACACACAACTTCTTTCCTACAATAGGTATGCTGATGGGGATGTAATTGCCACTAATTTCTTTGTTTGCAAAGAGCTACCCGAGCGAGCAACTGCTGAAGAAATATTTCGTACGACTAATGAATAGGCCTATGTGGTCCGTAATGAATTAACATGAGAGAAATGTACTACATTTCATAATTAAGATTGTTGATTTATTTAGAGGCTCTGCGATGTTGTGATCATGTATCCCCGTGTACTTGGGTGTGCGTGAAATCTGTTTGATAACCTGTATTAATTGACGGCTATATTATGTGTGTGTATTAGTAATTATGTCTAGGGGTTGGGTAGGAGGCGGCAGTGGCCTTAAGTTAGGAACCATCTCAGCATTTTCCTGGTGTGGAAGAGGGGAAACTACTTCCAAAATGGTTGATGTTGGAATCGAACCCACCACCTCTCAGTTGTCCTTAACTAACCCTTAGACCGGACAGTACCGGGAATTGAACTCGGACGTGACAGAATGCCATCCATCACACCACTTTTCAAATTTCGTGGCAGAGCCGGGAATCGAACCCAGGACCTCCGAGGCGGCAGCTAACCGCTACGCTACGGAGGCGACTTAATGCATTACATAATGAATTATATAATGAAATTCGTTATCTACTTACTTTTTTTATTTACTTTTTTAAGATTCGAAGTCGCCACGAAATTTGAAAAGTGGTATGAGGACTGGAACGGGGTCTACTCAGCCTCGGGTGGTCCAAATGAGTAGAGGGGGTTCGATTCCCACCTCAGCCATCCTCGAAGTGGTTTTCCGTAGTTTCCCACTACACCTTCGGGCAAATGCCAGGATGGTACCTACTGTCAGGCCACGGCCGCCTCCTTCCCTCTTCCTAGCCTATCCATCCCAATCTTCCATCCCTTCCCCTCCCTCATGAGGCCCCTGTTCGCTTAGCAGGTGAGGCCGCCTGGGCGAAGTGCTGATCACACCTCCCCAGTTGTATCCATCCCGACCAGATGTTCCAAGCTCCAGGACACTGCCCATAGAGGCGGTAGTGGTGAGTTCCCTCGCTGAGTCCGTGGGAACCACCAACCTAGAGGGTAAATTGACTAAATAAAAAAATAAAAAATTTAAAATTCGTTAAAAATGAAATGGGTTTCAAACTTCATTAATTAATTTGTTCTTGGGGATCAGTGATCACTATTTTACACATATTTTTATATTTTAATACTAACGACTATCCTTTCCGTAATTGAAGAACTGTGTTCAATTTTAATTAAGTTGTCCTACACGGTGAAATGAAATTACACAAAATGTAGTTAATTACTGGTTTATTCGTTGAAAAATATACAAAGGTCTTTAAAACAACTCACCCCACGTAATCTTGATGTTCAAATTCACATAGATTTCTTAATGGCAAACTCGTTAATAATGTACTCATATGAAAGTGTTTTTGTTGTATTTGTGAATTTGTATTATGTTATAGCTTTAGAAAGTTGGCTATGTAGGACTATATATTTTTAAGTAACATGTTTTCTTAAATTCGTATAACATGTGTATTAAAAAAATTAGTAATGAAATTAGCCAAAGTACCTGTAGTAATGGTATCTGGAGATGATAAATTAATAGATGTTGACTCGTCAGCTGTCATAGACCCACCCAGCCATCCCAAATAGCGACACTACTTATATAGTTGAAATGAAGTATCTGGTAGACATCTTGTCACTATGTCAGGAATGCCAACCCCGCGCGTTTGGTACTATCTCGCACCGGATATACAAAGAAACAAAAGTGCGTCGATAATGTAATATACTATTGCGCCAAATCCAACTCGTCAGTCGTACTTTAACCATGGATTGTGTGGCATGTGAAATTACTTCATAAATTGTATCTTATTAATGTTTTACATACAAAACCAAACCTAACCTGGGGTTTAGGCCCCAGACCCCCTTGCTTGTGGTACTAGCAGTAATTTTCGGCCAGGCAGTATCTAACCTAGTAGCGGGCATAAATTCTATCTTATTAATGTTTTACATACAAAAACAAACCTAACCTGGGGCTTACGCCCCAGACCCCCTTGCTTGTGGTACTAGCAGTAATTTTCGGCCAGGCAGTACTTTACGTCTTTACGTGTGAAATGGTGAATGGTGAATTTTGTATGCGACATGTTGGTAACGTAGTCACATTTCCGTCTGTCGAGTGTCCAAGATGGCGTCCGTAGTGAAACGAACACGATAAAAATTATTTATTTTCGTAAAAAAAACACATTATTGAGGTGCGGCAGTTGTAGTTGAGATTGTGAAACGACTCCCAACAACTCCAAGAAAGGTATGTAAATCATAAATCCTATATTTTCAATAATATACCTCGTTAAAAGTTACGAAAAGGCATATTCTCACGGCGTGCAGAATTACCTGAAAGACTTCATTTTAGCTTTTGAATAAAATGCCAACTCCCGCCCCTGAAAATTTGCCTACTTAGCCTATTTAGAAATATGGCCCTGACTGTTGTGCAACTTACTAAAGGTAGAGGGGAGAATTCAACACGGCCTTTCCTCCCCTCGACCTTTAGTAAGTTGCACAACAGCAGTAATACCAGTCTCCCTACAGCATTCTGTATTTGAGTCCATCCAGTTTAGCCACAGAGCGTCAAGTAGCAGAGTGGCGCAGTGGAAGCGTGCTGGGCCCATAACCCAGAGGTCCGTGGATCGAAACCACGCTCTGCTAAATATTTTTGTCGACTGTAATTCGAGGGTTTACCTACCCGTCAAAACCGATAATCCATGGACTTAGTAAGTTTCCACATGCCTATCAAATGCAATGAAGCAGAAAATATTTGGAGTGTTATTTTGTTAAAACAAAGTAGCCTTCGTTGTGTAGTTGACAGTGTGCTTAGCTGCCACCCTGGAGGTCCTGGGATCGATTCCCGGCTCTGCCACGAAATTCGAATAGTGTTATTAGTACTGGACAGCCTCGCATGGTCCAAATGGCTAGAGGGGGTTCAATTCCCACCTCAGCCATTCTCGAAGTGGTTTTCCTTGGTTTCCCTCCTTCGGGCAAATGCCGGGATTATACCTACCGTGAGGCCACGGCCGGCTCCTTCTCACTTCCTTGCCTCACCGTCCCACTCTTCCCAGCCCTTCATCAGGCCCCCTGTTTGCTTTGCAGGTGAGGCCGCCTGGGCGTAGTGCTGGTCACACTCCCAGTCTCAAGCTCCAGGACACTGCACTCAGTAGCGGTCCGTGTGTAAAGCCAACCCTGGAGGGTAAAACGATAACGAAAAAAAAAAAGAAAAAAACAATTCCGTTGGATTATTGAACTATCCTAGTTAACGAGTATGTCAAGAGCAGTGCTGGTTGGTAGTGGGGAAAATTATTTGAGCGTCTGAAGCTTTGTAAATTCGGTACTCGCAAATTTTCTATGCATGTTGAAATACCCTTTATTTTATATTTGAAATTAGTTTGAGTATAGGTTGTATCGGCGGGACGTCAGAGTAGTATCAATATTACTCAGAGAACGAGTTAGTTATTGTTGCGGAACAGCGAGGTCATCTGCCCGTACTCTAAGAACAAGCGGCAGCCATTGTATAGATCACCTGGATTCTTTAGCTGTATTTCTTTATCATACACGGACATATCTGTGTCCGTTGTATCACTTAAAACAGCTAGAATGAAATGAAAATCCACAGCCTGCTTCCAGTCTACGACCGGGTCAGGAATGGAATGAATGAAGCCCCCATCTAGCGGCGAGGATATGAACTGTGCCGGCTGCCGAGGCCTGACGCTCTCCTCTGGGGCAATGATTAAATGAATGACAGATGAAATGAAATGATAGTGGAGAGTGTTGCTGGAATGAAATTTTGACAGGGAAAACCGGAGTACCCGGAGAAAAACCTGTCTGCCTCCGTTCTGTCCAGCACAGATCTCACATGGAGTGACCGGGATTTGAACCACGGACCCAGCGGTGAGAGGCCGGCGTGCTGCCGCCTAAGCCACGGAGGCTTACTTAAAACAGCTAGAATGACTATGTGCAATGTTTTGGATGTTCTTTAGGATTTAGCCGAGGCAAAGACCAATTCACAACGTTCAGATGTCAGTTTCTAAATTATACTCGTACGTGCTTGCTTAATGCATTCTTCTTTCTTTCTTTCTTTCTTTCTTTCTTTCTTTCTTCGTCTTGCCCGACTAAGGAGTGCGATTGAACTTCTTTAGCTGCTGGCATTGCCTTTCTCAGGTTGGTTCCTCAGTTTACGGGCTGCGACAACGCGGTCATGTAACCCCGTGTACTTTGGGAGTGTGTAGAAATTGTCTGATAACCGGTGTTAATTGTGATGACTGTATTAGTGTGTGTTATCTGATATTAATTCAAGTAAGGACTGCAGACGATAATTTCAAGTAGTTCCTACATTCGCTACCAAATACTACCGCCCACGACACCTAGCTGTGAACTTGGCTACTACTAGATGCAATCGCACCAGTGCCTGGTGATGAACGTTGGAGCTTCAGAGCATTAAACAAAACTAACTTACAAATTTTGCTTCACACACGTTTAGTTAGTGGAAGGTTCTTTTACATGCCATAAATCTATGACATGGGCTGGCCGGCTTTACTTCCCCTCCGAAGGAAAGCATACTGAGGGATTTTTAACGCTTTTAAAAAATCCGATGACTTCAGTAGGGTTTGATCCCTCCGACCTTGGGAATAGAAGCACAGCATGTTACCAAATACACCACCGAAGCAGCAGAGGGAAAGTGTCAGGTACACATTTACAAATATTCTACTCCATGTTCTAGTCCGAAATAATTCATTATAATGGTTAAAAATGCCACAGGATTGCCAAAAATGATGCCGTGAATAAACCGGAGATTTCTAGGGACCGTCACCAACGGTTCACTAGCGTACTATAAGATTTCCCTGGGCCGTCACCAACGGCATTACGTTAGGTACCATCCCGTCATTTGCCTGGAGTAGAAGTGGGAAACCACCTTTAAGATACTGAACCCATCACTAGGAGGCGGATTTTTTGAAAATGCATATGCGCATACTATCTCTGTGGTTATCAGCCGTGAGGCTGGTTGGCAGCAGCTCGCCATTCTTCCCGTCTCTCCACCTTCCTCTTCAGTTCACAGTATGAGCCACAACTCTTATCTTCCAGTATTTGACTCATGTACTCCAGTCTGGATCTTCTTCTACAATTCTTGCCGTCTACTTTTCCCTCGATTATAAGCTTAATCAGTCCATTGTGTCGCAGTATGTGGCCCACGAGGTGAATCCTTCTTCTTTTTAAATATTTAAGGAAGCATCTTCTCTCTCCCACTCTTCTAAAGACTTCCTCATTTGTGACCATTTCTTTCCAACTGATTTTCATAATCCTTCTATAGCACCGGGTTTCAAATGCTAGTAGTCTTTTCCTCTCTCTCACTCTCCTATTGTCCAAGATTCGCTGCCATATAGCGCGACGCTCCATACATTGGTCTTCAACATTTGTTTCCTCACATCAAGACGTATGTTCTTTGCAGTAAATAGGGTCTTCTTTTTATAGAAAGCAAATGCATATTCTGAACATTATTTTAGCATATACAATTGAAATTAATTGTAATTTAAAACATCTTGAACAAAATAGGTTTCGCCTGCGTGTTGGACTTCCCTTGTAAACAACAGGTAACGAGATGACAGTACCTGTACTTTAAGCAATGCTGCCTGACTATTTGAAGAAGGGAATGGGGTGGGACATTCCTTTCACCATCTCGACAGCCAGCAGCCCGGGGTTAGTTATGTGAGGAGATTCTTCAGTTAATGTGTTACATTATTCTTAGTCTGCATATCCTTAACTCAAAATGCCTAAAGAGAAGAGCAGCAGAAAGTATTTATTAAAACAGTGGATGTCAGGTAATAGTGATTATTCAACTGATGGTTTGGGACCGGACATTTATGCACTGAAAACAATTAAAATAGATTTAATTTGTCTCCTGAAAACATTGAAAAACTTGCAATTATCTATTGTGATGCTTCTTTCTGCAGTGAATGATACATGTATAAAGTGAGTGAATTAGATTGGCTTATTGTTAAGTACAAAAGAAATTCCACAGCCTGCTTCCAGTCTCCGACCGGGTCAGGAATGGAATGAATGAAGCCCCCATCTAGCGGCGAGGATATGAACTGTGCCGGCTGCCGAGGCCTGACGCACGCCTCTGGGGCAATGATTAAATGAATGATAGATGAAATGAAATGATAGTGAAGAGTGTTGCTGGAATGAAATTTTGACAGGGAAAACCGGAGTACCTGGAGAAAAACCTGTCTGGCTCCGTTCTGTCCAGCACAGATCTCACATGGAGTGACCGGGATTTGAGCCACGGACCCAGCGGAGAGAGGCCGGCGTGCTGCCGCCTAAGCCACGGAGGCTTACCATTGTTAAGTACATATTTTGCAATTTTTTGTGCATAGTTACATGCTTATTTTAGTCGTTTTCAGTGCATAAATGTCTGGTCCATACATCACTATTCTCAGTTCTGCCTCACGGTGCTTAGTTTGTTGTTGTTGTTGTTGTTGTTGTTGTTGTTGTTGTTGTTGTTGTTGATTCTTTAGGGGCTTTGCGACAGCGTGGTCATGTAGCATCGTTTATTTGGTAGAAGCTGTCTGATAACCTGTGTCACTAGTGTGTTTATTTGTAATTGAGATAGGATTTGGGTAGGAAGAGGCCGTGGCTTTAAGTTAGGTGCCATTCCGGCATTTGCCTGGAGTAGACGTGGCAAACAACAGAAAACAACTTCCTAGTTGACTGAGGAGGGAAAGGAGGCTGAGTGTACACTGTTCCATTCCTTTAACCAGAATTGAATTTCTTCGCAGAGCCTGGAATCGAACCCGGACCTTAGAGGTGACAGCCAAGTAATAATAATAATAATATCATATGGCCTCGGGTGCCGGGTGCAAGCTTTGTTAAATGACACCCAGAGGGCAGTTTGCATGTTGAATTTTTTGTCGTTCCTTGGAGTGCTATGAAAGTCAAGGAGGTCAGATATATAAGCTCCTTGACACTACAGCGCTTTCTAATGGAGAAAGGAGGAACTTTGTGTTGGCGGAAAATCCCGAGATTATTTTTGCCAGTGAACACGGCCTACTGAATTCAAATGGGTTCTTTAACACACCAACAGCGAATGACATGCGAACCGTGATTTTTGTCGCCTCTCAAAAATCACTTACCATGGCCAGGAGCGAACCTGCAAGCTTGGGGTTGGTAGTCTGACACGATAACCACTCACCCACCATGGCAAGCTACAGCCAAGTAATTAACTTCATAGGCTTAAGACATCTTGGTCATCAGCAACATATACGTGCGTGCATATTTGTATTCATTGGAGTAAGGGATGAGGGTAGGAGCAAAGGGACTTGAAGCGGGGAACCATTCCATCATTTACCTGGAGGCAGTGTGGAAAAACACCCTTCATTATGGTCATTGTCAGAGCAGTGGTGATTCCTCCATGTAGGACATGGGGATCATCCTACAGTTACTGCAACTGTTTAAATTTAAAAAAAATAGTATTTGGGGCTATCATGCGCACCCTCTCGAAAGGCTCTGTCTCACTGTCACTGTCTGTACTTGTAACAGGTTCTACATTTCACCCCCGGATGGCTGAAGTGTGACCTTCACCGCCCGGAATAGAAAGCTGAGGAAGGAAGATTTGCATCCTCATAGCACGGGTTTAATGCTTTACATATGTATGGAGGGGAAGGGACAGGTTTGGTGTGTTTAATGACGCTCTGAGGACGTCTACTGAGATCCTCAAGTCTCGCTGTTGGATGATTTTAAACCAACACTACGGGCTTATTGGTTACGATTTCGCGCGGTCTGAATGGATAGTCTGTTTCCAGCGTGTGCACATCTTTGGAGTGGAATTCGATTGTATTGTGTATTAATGTGTTCGTAATAGTTCTGCGTGACTAAATAATTAATATTAGACTAAGTCTAATATCTCAATTTAGTCCCCTCCCCCCCCCAGGGGCTCACATCTAGTGGGACGTGGGTTGGCGACCACAGGGTCCCAGCTGAGTCCGGCATTGCTTCCACTTACTTGTGCCGGGCTCCTCTCCGTCTTCTTTCCTGTCAACCTCACTTGGTCAACTCTTGTTCTCTTCCGACCCCGACGGTATTAGGGTATCCGAAGCCTAGGGAGTCTCTTCCTTTCCCGCCTTAATTGGCCCTTCTCTCATCTTTTCTGATACCCTCATTCTTCGAGGGGTCGGCCTTCTTTTGCTTTTCATGTTATCTCCTGCCTTCTGCTCAAGGCCCTCAAGGAGGCAGGGTGTGTGTAGCCCCACCACTTCTGGTGCACCCTGGATATTGCTACACCCTCATGGGCTCACCGCTGGTGAGTTCGGGAGTTGGGGACCCCGAGGGATTCCTGAGCTGGGTCCGGTTTTTCCCCTTTTGTCCATTACCTGTGGGGAGGACCCTCTCCTCTTTCACATTCCTATCTGCCTCTCATGGCTCTCCTTCCTTCCAAGTCCCTCAATCTGCATTCTTCGAGGGTAGGGCATTTCTTTACCTCCTGTCCTTTATTTT
The DNA here is from genome assembly GCA_946902985.2 of Meconema thalassinum. Taxonomy (NCBI): domain Eukaryota; kingdom Metazoa; phylum Arthropoda; class Insecta; order Orthoptera; family Tettigoniidae; genus Meconema; species Meconema thalassinum. The sequence goes on along the minus strand of OX336397.1, from coordinate 100,670,583 downwards.
CCTTATTCTCCTTTAGTTTTCCATTTCTTCTTCTAGTTTATACGTTAGTAGTTAGTTTTAGTTATAGTTTATATTTCATTATCATCTTCACGATCACCCAAATCATTAGGGCCGATAACCAAGATGTTAGGCCTCTTAAAACAAGAATTATCATCATCATCTCAATTTTCCCCAGCTATAATAATTATCTTAGGTTAATAAGTAGACTATCCTCTTACGTCCTACACATTATAAAAATCAGTAGTCGCCACAGTATCAGAGCTGAGATTCGAACCACTGATCTTCCCATTGAAGTAGTGGAGCACCCGCGGCTACTCTGCTAAGTACACCAGGCTGGTTATCTGTTCCATTACCATTTCCTAGGAACTCTTTCAGACAGGGAAGAACATTGAACTGTCACCTAGTTTGACATGTATGACCAACGTGCACATTTAAATAAACTCAGAGCACTTGGACCACATCCAATTTCACTACGAGTCTTGGTAACTCTGCTCCAACATTGCGTCAGAAACGGTACCGGTACCTTGAAGAGTTTGACCTCACTTCTCATTTCCTGTCTCAAAATATTTGTTCAATCAGCATGAGATTTACGATGTAGAAACACTTGACGATTATTATCATTTGATTAATCAGGACAGTCTGCTATTAAGGCAACGCCTCAGACAAAATTAGAGCATGACTTACAAATTAATTTTTAATAATTTTATTTATTTATTTCTCGTGTCGCAAACATACAAATATATAGTTGCTATACATATAAGGGTTATGATGATGATAGTTGTTGTTTTAAGGGGCCTAAAATCTAGGTTATCGGCCCCTAATGGTTTGGGTGATAGTGAAAGATGAGATGAGAATGAAAACTATAACTAACTACAGACTTACATACTAGAAGAAGAAATGGTAAACAAATAAAGGATAAGGCAAATAAAGGATAGGAAGAAAAGAAATGTCCTCAACCCTCGAAGAATGAGGATTGAGGGACTTGGAAGGAAGAAGAGCCATGAAAGGCAGATGGGAAAGGGGAGAGGGCCCGCCCCAAAGTCAATGGAAAAAGAGGAAAAAATGGACCCAGCTCAGGAATCCCTCGGGATCGCCAACTACCGAACTCACCAGCCGTCAGCCCCTGAGGGTGTAACACTATCCAGGGTGCACCAGAAGTGGTGGGGCTACACACACTCTGCCTCCTTGAGGGCATTGAGCAGAAGGCAGGAGATAACATGAAAAGAAATATAAGGCTGACTCCTCGCTGAAGGAGGGTATCAGGAAAGATGAGACAAGGGTCGATTAACGCGGGAAAGGAAGAGACTCCCTAGGCCTCGGATACCCTAATACCGTCAGGGTCGGAAGAGAACAAGAGTTGAGCAAGGGAGGTCGACAGGAAAGAAGACGGAGAGGAGCCCGGCACAAGTAAGTGGAAGCAATGCCTGACTCAGCTGGGGTCCCGTGGTCACCAACCCACGTCCCACAAGTTGAGAACCCCTCGGGGGTACCTATAAGGGTAAAATTGTCTATTTATATAGAACGTGCACAATACTGAGCAACATCCAAGGCGTTCGGAGTGGTTAACAGGAGATGTTCCTCTGCACAAGATGAAGGGCACAGAGAGCAATGATGCATATTGTGTTTTGTGGTTTGTTCTTGTCCACATTCGCAAGACGTGTCACATGTTCTGAGATTGTCTCCGGATCTTCAAATTCCTGATCGTAACCTGCTTAGGGACTTCCACACCAAGCAGCTATCGTTGTGTCCGGGTGGTAGTTCTTCAGATACTGGCATCTAAACGCAAGGGTGAGGAGTTGTCTTCTTCCATGAATGCAGCCTTGCCTTCTCCGGTGAGACGGTATGCATCTCAGATGTCCTCAGGAAGCTCTTTCGGGACCTCATTTTTTAGCCTATTTTCAATTTTGAAAAAATAGGCTTATGAGATCACCTTTTGTCCGTGTGTGTGTGCGTGTGTGTGTGTGTGAGGTGTGTGTGTGTGTGTCCCTAATAACTTTTAAACGGCTGGAGCGATTTCAATGAAACTCGGTAAGTTCATAGTACTATTCCGAGCGACCTCGACCGTGCCCTTCAAATTTTGTTACGTCTCACCAATCCAACATGGCGGCTGTGCGAAATATTAAACAGCATTCAATATCTCCGAAACTATTCCCGATATCACCATGGAATTTATTACGGTGATAAAGGGAACCACTAGAAGTTCACCTATGTGACTTTTGAATAACTGGTAACTACAAAACCAACATGGCGGCCACGCGAATTTGCGACTTTTAAATAGACGTTTCTCGCGATTTAATCAACCAAACGCTATAAAACTAGGTACAGTATATGTTTATACACATTGTAATGCACCGACATCTAACTTGGTTCAATTGTTTATACAACCACAAGATGGCGGATGAGCGAAATATTTCACCGGCATTTTATATCTCTGAAACTATTAGCTGTATCACCCTGACATTTCATACGGAGATAAAGGGCACTACTGGAAGTTCATCTATAAGACTTTCAAAAACCGGTTAACTACAAAACGAACATGGCGGCCAAGCGAATTTGAAAATTTTAAATAGACCTTTCTCGCGATATAATGTTCCAAACGCAATAAAATCTGGTACAGGAAATGTTTATATACATTGTAATGAACTGGTATCTAATTTAGTTCAATTGTTTACATAACCTCAAGATGGTGGCTGTGCGAATTTTAAAATTAAGTTTTTATTTATTGTGTCGTAATCAAGCGATCGAAGTGAAAGTTTGAATAATGAACCTACGCAATAATTTTCCTTCAATGGCACATGGCTCTATGGCCTATACATTTAACAATCCAACATGGCGACCATCCGAAATATTTAGACGACTCTGAATATCTACGAATCTATTATGCAATCAAACTGATTTTTTTGTTCATAGGGGCTATGAACTTAAGTTCACCTATAGGACTTTAAATAACCTGGTGATCACAAATTCAACATGGCGGCGACGCGAAGTATAAATATTCACAAGGATGTTTCTCGCAATTTAACCATCCGAGTGCAGTGAAACCTGGTACAGTAACTCCTTTTACGAATGTTAATCCACTGGCATCTAATTTATTTCAATTGTTTCCATAACCACAATATGGCAGCTGTGTGAAATTTTAAAATCTCCTTATTACTTCTTGTGTCCTAATCATGCGATTGAAGTTTGAATGCTACACGTACACAATAATCTTCATGTAACATTACCTAACTCTAGGACCTACATATATAAAATCCAAAATGGCGACCATCCGAAATATTTAGTCGGTACTCAATATCTACCAATCTATTACAGCAATCAAACTGAAATTTTGTATGTTGATAGTGGCAGTTAACATAAGTAGGATATATGAAAATAGGCTGTATAGTTCTTCACGGAACTACTTGTTATAATTATCAGCTGACTGGGGACTTCAAATTAGAGCTGTGAACATCATTAGAACATTCGTACTCAATTATTTAGAATAGTCGATTATTAAAATTAATCGAACAATCATCATTTGAGTAGTATAGATCCGTCCTGCGGCGCTCACAAGCGACCGATCATGACAAATGAGCATTCAATTGAAAGAGAATTGACATAAGCAGTGACGAATTGCATTCTAATTCCATAAATATCTACAAGTTCGTTTAAAAAAATACTTTAAAAATGTACGAAGTGTGCGATTTGCAGATACTGTTGCAGTAGGAAAATACGCTCCATAATTGCTGTCCACTTAACAGTTTGGCCGCTGTGACGCCTGTTTCATATCATTTTAACATTCTGAGGTCTTACCTTTATCATTTTGCACGGATTTCAGGAACAGTAAATCAAAGAAATGAGTACTCAAATTGTATAACCGATGAGTGTTATGATGATCCAATTTACAGTGACTGCCTTCTTAAGTTGGGGAACGTAGAACTTGGAATTCTAAATGAAATGTAAATAATGTTCTGTAATCATTTGGTTGAAATAAAAACATAACAACCTTTCTCCTTAAGTCTCTCATTATAAACCTATTGGGGAAAGTGTGGTTTATGAACATGTGAGATTTCTCGCATGGGTCCGCTAGTAATATTTGAGTTATTCGAAGATGGTCATCATCATTTACTAAAGGCAAACCCTTGTCGCTGGAGCCACATTCTGCTGGTCTCTCCACCCTGCCATAAGAACCACAGGCCAGTTAACCAATGGAGTTCTTGATGTACGACATTCTTGGACGTCCTCTAGGTTTCTTTCCCAATACTTTGCCCTCGATAATTGTTTGGAGAAGAGAATCGTGCCTTAATACTTGTCCAGGGAACCTTGTGTTCCTCTTCTTTGTTGCTTTTAACCCGTGAGTTCTGGCGCATGGGAATTTTTGACCCGAGGCTTAAATATTTTCGTTTTGGACAGCCCTTATTTCCTATCGCTTATTGTACCTTCCTTCCTAGCCTTGAACTTTACCCTGCAAAAGGAACATGTCCATAGCTTTTTGAACACTCAAGTTATTTCTATATTATTTACGGTCGGGTCAGATTTACCCATGGCGCCAGTCCTCGCGTGACAATTTTCGGCTTACATTAGTCGAGACAATCTTTAAAAAATAGGGGAGAAAATCCACTTATTCTGGTGCGGCACAATTACGAAGCTCACGTTCTTGTGGATCCATGTTTAGGGTCTAGGGATACCTTGGTCATCAGCTCCTTTGTTAAAATAATCAGCGCTATCAAGGCCAATTATACTCTTACGAAAATTATTGCCATTTTTCTGCATGTTAAATTTGAAAAATACTGTTACGTGTTAGCCCTAGCAGCACGTTCGTTAATTAGACTACAGTGGTTAAAAGCACAACACAGTTTAAAGAAAAATAAGTTTTATTGCAGGTCTAGCAAGTTACAGTTCACCACACGATAAAACAAATACAAGCAATCAGTATCTCACTCTAGTTTTCCTCTTGTTGGGGACACTTCCCTTTCACTCGGTCATGCAGTTAATCCTACCGTAATGAGGTCCAGGTCCTCGGCTAGGAATAACTGTACCCTTCCTCTTGTGAATAAGCCACAGTCTAAAACTCACTCGTTCTTGAGTACACACTATCTCGCCATCTGCAGGCTAGGAAAACAGTCCACTGCGTTTCGCAATCCACACGGCACTTCCTCCCTCGATACTGTCGCACAGGTAAAAGCACGCACTCGCTATGAACACAGTTCTCAAAAACTCACTCCCCTCGCTGGCCAGGTTGCTTGTATACCGGGGCTGGTGAATCAATGGATGTTGCTGAAGCGGACCAGGTTTCACGGTTTCTCGAGAGTTCCATCACTACTTGGGTCACGAACATTCTGGTCCATCTCTTTTGTTCCCGCCGTGCAAGCGGCTGGCCGGGGGTAGCCTCGGGCGGCTGTGAGTCACGCGCAAGGGAATGAAGTAACCTCGCAGCCGTAACAATATAATTAAGTTAAACCTCTTTTTATATTGGGAATAGTTCATAGGAAGACATCAGGTGCAAAATTACTTCATTAAAATACATACGACTACAACAAAAAGGGAGCGACACACTATGGGTCAAAATGACCCGGCGCCATCATCGTGTTATATTTTTTCACGCTAGTTCTCAATAGTTAATAAACATCGATCCTCCTTCACGTCCGGCAGAACAAAAACATTTGTTTTCCTGTTCATACAACTTGTTCTTGTCATTCTTCTCCAAAACCACATTTCTGCAGCCTTAAGTTTTGTTTCTTTATGTCTAGGTTTCGCATCCATCCAGTAAGACACTCCAAACAAAGGTCTTAAGAAATGACTTTCTAGTCTTCAAACAGAAGTGATTATTTAGCAACAAGTACCAGAAAATTACAGCAACTCCTGTAAAGAAATATGTCCAGTGGACGAGTTGTTCGAAGCAGGGGCGAAACCTAGGTGGTTGATGGGGTTTAACCCCTTCCCCATTTAGCCTGATATATCAAATCAAATCAAATCAAGCATCACTTGTTATCCCTTTCTTTCTTTTTCCCCCCATTGTGCTTTCTTTTCTTTTTGCTTCTATGTTTATTATAATTATTAGAACATTTTAATGATTTGTCATGGTCGTCGATTCATTCTATTATTGACCAAATATTTCCAAATTCGAATAGGTTGAAATCATATAATTGAATTGCTCGTTGTTGGTATTCATGGATAATTTGCTGTTTTTCCACACTGGATAGAGCCGTACAAATGCACCGTTTACCTTTTGGATACGTTGGGAGACATCCTTTGCCGCTCCTTCATCTTTGGTTACCACACTTCCCAGGTAAGTAAAGCTATCCACATCCTCTATAGGTTCATCCTCGAAGACAAATGGGTCAATTTTGTTGGTGTTAGTTCATAGGGTATTGGTCTTTATTGAGTTTATCGAATGAAAGGTTTACTAAAATGATATTATTTAATCATGCCTCGTCATTAAAAATCAAGAAAAAGAAAATCCACAGCCTGCTTCCAGTGAACTGACCGGGTCGCGAGATTGCAATTTCTAGTTCACTTTTAGCATAGGAGAAGGATACAGCATCTTAATTGGCTATTCTGACGAAACCTGACTGCACCAAGGGCTGTGATTGGTCAACGAAGTTATAGGGTGGAGCCTATCAGCGATGTCGTTCCAGGTTTGAAACAAAATATGTAGAACTCCCGCTGTTTTAACTTCCTATTTCCTAGGTACCCGTATATGTTGTAACGCACCAAGCAATATTTGCATGATCATTGATCCTAGGCCATAAGTGTTTCCGTATCTTCTTGAGTCAAGAAGAATCATTGCCAGAATGTTTTTCATCGATTAGCTTATTACTCTGTACGAATGGGGAAGTAGCTCATCATCCACTCCCGATCAAGAATTGTATGTAGCCTACATGGGAGGTGGCTCAAAATATTGAAATTCCGATGGCCTGAAAGGCATGAATGGCAACCACGGGGCCGAAAAATGAGCTTGCCGTTAACCGCAGATCTTGACTTAAGAAGATACGGTAACATTCATGGCCTAGGAAAAATGATCATGCAACTATTGCTAGGCGCATTACAATAGAAGGTACCAAGAAAATAGGAAGTTAAAACAGTGGGAGTTCTACATATTTTGTTCAAAATTGGAATGACATCGCTGATAGGTTCCACTCTATAACTACGCTGACTAACCACAGCCCTTGGTGCAGCTATGTTTCGTCGGAACAGCCAGTCAAAAAACCGTATCGTTCTCTAATGCTAAAAGTGAACTAGAAAATGCAATCTCGCGACCGGGTCAGGGAATGGAATGAATGAAGCTCCATCTAGCGGCGAGGATATGAACTGTGCCGGCTGACGAAGCCTGTCGCACTCCCCTGGGGCAATGATTAAATGAATGGCAGATGAAATGAAATGATGGTGGCGAGTGTTGCTGGAATGAAATTTGTGACAGGGAAAACCGGAGTACTCGGAGAAAAACCTGTCTGCCTCCGCTTTGTCCAGCACAAATCTCACATGGAGTGACCGGGATTTGAACCACGGACCCAGCGGTGAGAGGCCGGCGTGCTGCCGCCTAAGCCACGGAGGCTTACCATTAAAAATCAAGAATGACTGGATAATCAAATTTGAAAATGCCCTTCAAGAAGTCAACGTGACAGACGAAATTTTATGGGACAGGCTTTGATTCAGATCGTTGGTGAACAAACATTATTTTGCCGTAAACTCCCGAATAAGAGCCACCACTGATTGGACAGCAGAAAGGAATAAAGATCAGAGGGAGAGAATGAAGAGATTTTGGGACGTGAAGAAGGCTAATGCAAATTCATCTGTGAAATAGGTTCAATGGCGCTCTTTAGTTGGGCATAACGTTATCTAAATATTAATAATAATTACTATTATTATTATTATTATTATTATTATTATTATTATTATTACTGTATTGAGCCTCCGTGGCTTAGGCGGCAGCACGCCGGCCTCTCACCGCTGAGTCCGTGGTTCAAATCCCGGTCACTCCATGTGAGATCTGTGCTGGACAGAACGGAGGCAGACAGGTTTTTCTCCGGGTACTCCGGTTTTCCCTGTCAAAATTTCATTCCAGCAACACTCTCCACTATCATTTCATTTCATCTGTCATTCATTTAATCATTGCCCCAGAGGAGTGCGTCAGGCCTCGGCAGCCGGCACAGTTCATATCCTCGCCGCTAGATAGGGGCTTCATTCATTCCATTCCTGACCCGGTCGGAGACTGGAAGCAGGCTGTGGATTTTCATTTCATTATTACTGTATTATTATAATAATTAGCGGACCCGTGCATGTTCATAAACACTTCCCCCAATAGGTTTATCATGAGGGACTTAAGGAGAAAGGTAGTTATGTTTCTGAAATCCATGCAAAATGATAATGGAACGACCTCAGAATGTTAAAATGACATGAAAAAGGCGTCACAGCGGCCAAAATGTGAAGTGGACAGCAATTATGAAGAGTATCCGCAAATCGCACATTTCGTACATTTTTTTTCAGTTTTTTTTAAAGAAATTATAGATATTTAAGAAATTAAGGTGCAATTTGTCACTGCTAATGTCTATTATCTTTCATTTGAATGCTCATTTGTCACGATCGATCGCTTGTGATCGCCGCAGGAGGGATCTATACTACTGAAATAATATATATGATGATTTTATATGAATTGCATCCAATGGCCATAGCAGGGTAGTTTAATTGAACGCCCGAGTTCTCCCAGCAAGTTCAATTTCACGTAGTTCCAACTTTGGCTACCAGATGCTACTGATACCTAGCGGCGAACTTTGGAACTTGATAGAGTGTTTCTAACCAAATATAACCTGCAAATTTGGCTACACAATACCAATTGCAGTGGTAGGATATTTTACATGCCATAAATCTATGTCATGAGCCCGCTGGCTTTACTTCCCTTCTGAAGGATTTTAACGCTCTTAAAAATCCGACGACTTCGGCCAGGTTTGAACCCGCGATCTTGGGCATAGAAAATCAACATGATACCGACTACGCCACCGAAGCCGCTTAATAATAATAATATTATTAATAATAATAATAATAATTAGAATTAACATTATAAAACAGTTATTCTTCCAGAAGCAACATACATGTATGCCGCTGAAACAATACTAATCGATGGTCATTTCAATATTAGGGAACTGGAAAAGCAGGAGCGAAAAATTCTCCGGAAGATCTACGGAGCAATCAACAGAAACGGCATTTGGATGAAGAGACCTAGTACAGAACTCTATCAAAAGACCAATACGATAACAGACGAAATTAGAAATCGCAGAGCCAAATTTTACACTCACATCCACAGGATGGCCACCTCCAGATTGCCCAAGAAACTACTTGGTATCATAACACAGAGTAAATGCGGCACAGAATGGCTTAAAGAGGTACAGAGAGACTTACACGTAATCAGCATAGAAAATTTCGAAGACCGAACTGATTGCCAGACGAAAATCGCTAATGTTGAGTTTGAACCAAGATCATTACGACAAACTGGGAAAAAGTGGACGGATGAGAGGAAGAGGGAGCTTTCCGCGGTAATGAAGAGATTTTGGGAGGAGCGGAGGAGACACACCTCCAAATGACATCATGTTATCAAGTGTAATCGCTCTCCTGTAGCGGATTTTCCCCTAAATCTCTACTTTGTATAAAACAATGTTCCCGATTCTTGGATGTTACGGGTAAACTCGAGACCAACCGGATTGGTTTTTAATGCGGTTTTCACCATTCTATAAAGGATATCTCGAGGAAGGTTTCTGTAGAAAATAATTTATTTATGATGAAAGGAAGCCGAGCGGTAACGATTTCAGTGGAAAAGTTTTAAAAAAAATGGCGTCCGAGCGTTTTGTAAGCTTACACTGGGCAAACCGTTAAAAATATCTAAATACTATGAGTGTAAGAATTGTTCAGCATGATAAGTTCTACAAAAAAGTCCGGGAGAGCATATCTCTATCTTCAATACATCGCCCACTATAAGTGATTTTACGTTTTAATTTCTTCCAACCATGTCCATTCAACTACAGTACTGAGGCGACAGTTTACGAGCTAGCTAAGGGCGAGTCTATCATCCCTGTTACAGTCTAGCTAGCGGGCGAACCTATTGCCCCAGATACAGCTAGCAGCAAACCGTTGAGTCGTGTTGCGTTAAGACTTCTGAGAAGGGTGGTTGTGTTTGGAGTTTCACTGGAAGTGCAACTCGGGTTTTCTTCATTTCGCCTGTGAAACACAGTCAAGTTAAGATTGGACGGAAGGGGGATTTGAGTTTCATTCACCTCGCCATTCCCTGGAAGTGCAACTCTCATTTCGCCTGTGAACTTTTCATTCCGCAAAATTCACAGTTGATTTAAGATTGGACGGAAGGGGGATTATATTACTGTATATTAAATTATGCTGAGTCCCCGATTCTTGGATGTCACGGGTAATGTCGAGAACCACTGGATGGATTTTGATGCGGTTTTCACCATTCTGTAAAGGATATCTTGAGGAAGGTTTCTGTAGAAAATAATTTATTTATGACCAAAGAAAGTCAAGCAGTAACGATTTCAGTGGAAAGGTCGAAAAAAAAAACTGGCGTCCGTGCGATTTTTAAGCTTACGCTGGGCAAACCGTTAAAAATATCTATATACTATGAGTGGAAGAGTTGTTCAGCCTGAAAAGTTCTACAAAAAGGCCCGGGAGAGCAGCATCTCTATCTTCAATACATCGCCTACTATAAGTGTTTTTACGTTTCCATTTCTTCCAACAATCTCCATTCATTTACTGAGGCGACAGTTAATGAGCTAGCTAGGGGCAAGTCTATCACCCCAGTTAGAGCTTAGCTAGCGGACGAGCTTATTTCCCCAGATATAGCCAGCTGCAAACTGTCAAGTCGTGTTGAGTTCTTTAGAGAAGAGTGGTTGTGTTTGGAGTTTCCCTGGAAATGCAACTCGGCTATTCCTCATTTCACCTGTGAACTTTTCGTTCCGCAAAATTCACAGTCAAGTTAAGATTGGACGGAAGGGGGATTTGCGTTTCATGCACCTCGCCATTCTTAAATTACGTCTGACAAGAATTTGTTGCACATGCATCTCCATGATAATATAATTACTAGTCCAGTCAGTGATTTTAACCCATCATGCCGAGACGTAGAAAGGATATTGGTCGTTGTTCATTGACATTGAAAAAAAAAAAGAGCTTATCATGTAATGCATTCATAACTGTTCCCGGGCGAAGCCGGGTCGGGTTGCTAGTAATCAATAATTAGAATAAATCATGTAAAATAGCTAAGGCAACATTAATTAAACCTGAAACGATAAACCGTCTGCATCAGTTAAAAAGCTTAGCTTAGCCGGGCTGAGGGGGCCTGTCAGAAGTATAATATAACCGCCATTATGAGTTGACTACGTTTATGTTGGCATTACTGGAAGAACGTGTGACTAACAACTCAGAGATTTGTAAATAGATTTAGAGATGAACTTCTCGCAATCTTGAGCACGTAAGACGGCCTCCGGACTATTATTATAGGAATTATCATAATGAATTCAAACGATTGTTAAGTTATTCACAGACGTGCTGTTAAGAAGCCTCGGTGAAGTCTTGAGAGTAACTACCATGTAATATTCCCAGAATACTAAGATTTACATGGAAATTAGTCTGAGGTTGAACTTTCGTCAAACTGTTATCTACTTAGTTAACCCAGATATCTTCGAGGTCTACATGCTCGCGTAGTCAGCAGATGCACAGTAACTCAGACAAGATATCTTAAAACCGTGTGAGCTGATTACCCGTGGTGAATAGTCTTGATAACATCCCTTAACCGGTTTAATAATTAAGCCTCCGTGGCTTAGGCGGCAGCACGCCGGCCTCCCACCGCTGAGTCCGTGGTTCAAATCCCGGTCACTCCATGTGAGATCTGTGCTGGACAAAACGGAGGCAGACAGGATTTTCTCCGGGTACTTTGGTTTTCCCTGTCAAAATTTCATCCAGGAACACTCTCCACTATCATTTCTTCTGTCATTCATTTAATCATCGCCCCAGAGGAGCGCGTCAGGCCTCGGCAGCCGGCACAGTTCATATCCCCGCCGCTAGATCGGGACTTCATTCATTCAATTCCTGACCCGGTTGGAGACTGGAAGCAGACTGTGGATTTTCAACGGGTTTAATAATAATTATTATTATTTTATTATAATTCCATTATTATTATTCCCTTATGATTATGATCATATTAGGAAATGCCATCATGGTCCTAAACTCAATGACAGGAAATACCTGTTATTCACCTTCCCGCTGTAGAGAGGGGGCAACGTTTGGTGTATAATTACATACTCAAGCGGCTAACGAATACAGGGACCGAATATCTCCCGGTATAAGGAGATCCACTTCCAACCTATTCTAACAACCTCTTCGGAGGGTGGAAGAGTGGATGTAAGTTTGGGCACTCTCTTGTCCTAGGGGTGAGAAATTGCCCCTGAAGGCGGATGAGCTATTAGTTGGTCAACGGCATGAGAATGCAGAAAGCAATGAGAAACTACTGCATTCAAGATCCATATGGATTTCTCTAGTAAACCATCATGGCTGTGTTCAAAACCAAATGTTCCGGAGTTTCAAGTCTCCCAATCGGATCTCCGGCTTCGGGAAAGTTGTCAGTGAAAGATGGTATAAAGATTAGCACGTGGAATGTGCAAACAATGGCGCAAGCTGGGAAAACCCATAATGCGATTCAAGAAATGGACAGAATGAAGATAGAAATTATGGGCGTAAGTGAAATGCGTTGGCCAGGATCAGGTTCTTGTGACATCAATGGACATGTAGTTTACTATTCAGGGACATCCAATGGATTATATCAACACGGAGTAGGAATTATAGTATCTAAATTGGTCGCAAAGTGTGTCACCAATTTTATACCTATCTCAGAGAGAGCATTGCTGCTCCAAATAAATACTGAGCCTGCGCATCTTAACATCATCCAGGTGTACGCCCCTACGGCAGACCATAGTGATGAAGAAGTTGCAGAGTTTTACTCCCAAATCACAGGTGTTTTGCACCAGTTACCAAAGAAAGATGTAACAATAATTATGGGAGATTTCAATGCAAAAGTAGGACATGGATCTGAAGGCAGTATTGTAGGTCAATATGGGCTTGGTGAAAGGAATGAGAGAGGAGATCAACTTTGCGCGTCTGCAGGAGAATGGGGATTTGTAGTAACCAACACATTCTTCACATTACCACCACGACGTTTGTATACTTGGAAGTCTCCTAGGGATTCAGGTGAAAGAATTATAAGGAACCAAATTGACTATATTTTGATAAATCAAAGATATAGGAACAGCTGTGTCTCAATGAAAACATATCCCGGTGCGGACATTCATTCCGATCATATCCCTCTAGTTGGAGTTTTTAAAATCAAAATGAAAAAGATTCAAAAGAGAAGAGCCATAAAGTATAATATGCGTAAATTAATTGAACCTTCAGTAAGACAAAATGTAGAAGAGAAGCTCAATGATGAACTTGGATCCCTATCTGATGCCTTATGTACCGATGAGAAAATTAAAACATTAACTAATACCGTTGAATCTATGAAGAAAGATCACTTAGTAACAGATATCACTAAAAAGAAACCATGGATGACTGAAGAGATTCTTAAAATGATGGATAAGAGAAGGAAAGCAAAGGGTAATCCTGATGAATATAAGAACATCAACAGGGAAATCAGGAAAGAAATAAGATTAGCTAAGGAAATGAAATAGAAATGTTACAATTAAAACATGACAGCTTCAATGTTCATCGAAAAGTTAAAGATGTGACAGGGAATTATAGAACTAGACAAGGAAATAGATTGGTCAATATTGAAGGAAAACTAATTGTTGGAAAAGAAGAGTTTAAAGATACGTGGCAAAGATATATAGAACACTTGTTTTATGATACTCGACAGGAGCCACCTCGAATAAATGGTGAAACAGGACCCCAAATTCTGGTAGATGAAGTACAAACCGCAATAAAAGCCATGAAGGATGGTAAAGCCACTGGCCCTGACAATGTGAATGCTGAATTTTTAAAGCTTTTGAATGAAGATAATGTGAAATGGTTGACTAAAATATTCAACGACATTTACAATTCTGGGAACATTCCTCAGGAATGGCTTAAATTGGAATTCATCACACTACCAAAAAAAAACCCGGAGCTAAGTTTTGTAGTGAGTACCGAACAATCAGTCTCATGAATCACATCTTGAAGGTATTTCTGAAGATCATTCATCGCAGAATATACAAAATATGTGAAGAACAAGTTTCTTCTACACAATTTGGTTTTAGAAACGCATTTGGCACACGTGAAGCCCTATTTAGCATTCAAGTATTGTTTCAAAGGTGCCGTGATGTGAACTGCGATATATATGCCTGCTTTATTGACTATCAAAAGGCTTTCGATAGAGTAAGACATCATAAGATGATAGAAATTTTACAAATGATTGGCTTAGATGATAAAGATTTACGAATAATTGTGAACTTGTACTGGAATCAATCTGCTTATGTGAGGTTGGGTAACGAGAACACGGAAGATATAGATATTCTAAGAGGTGTAAGACAAGGCTGTATATTGTCTCCATTGTTATTTAACATCTATTCGGAATATATCTTTAAAGAAGCTCTAGAGGATGTTGAGATGGGAGTGCTCTTAAATGGTAACTGGATAAATAACATTCGATATGCCGATGACACTGTGATTTTTGCGGATAGTCAAGAAAGCCTGCAACATATCATTGATAAAGTTATCCAAAAAAGCCATGAATATGGTTTAGATATAAACCCTCAGAAGACAAAATTGATGGTCATTAGTAAAAACAAAGTCTCTGCATGCAAACTAAATATAGACCAGAAACCCATTGCACAAGTGCATAAGTATATATACCTTGGCACTACCATAAATGACCAATGGGACCCTTCTGATGAGGTGAAGTCTCGAATTGGGAAAGCCCGGACAACTTTCAATAAGATGCGGAATTTGTTCAGACATCATGGGCTGACAATGACTACGAAAATCAGGCTTTTGCGTTGTTATGTGTTCTCTACTCTTTTTTACGGTGCTGAGACATGGACTCTGACAGAGTCTTTATGTAAACGGTTAGAGGCCTTTGAAATGTGGCTGTACAGAAGGATATTGCGGATACCATGGACAGACCATGTCACAAATGTTGAGGTTCTCCAAAAAATGAAAAAAACTAAGGAGGTATTAACCACCGTGAAAATCAGGAAAATCCAATACCTAGGACACATCATGAGGAATACCACCAAGTACCATCTCCTACAGTCTATTCTTCAAGGAAAAATACCAGGGAAGAGAAGTGTTGGACGAAGAAGAATATCCTGGTTAAAAAATCTCACAGCCTGGACCTCAAAAACATCTACTGAATTATTCCGAGCTGCAAGTGATAGGAACAGCACAGTCAAGATGGTAGCCAACATCCGGAACGGATAGGAACCATAAGAAGAAGAAGAAGATTATTCTATTTATTCGTTTGACAGTTTTTACATTATTGTTTGTCTCCACTCTCTGCCAATTTCTCTTCATCCTCTCTCCCACTTCCTTCTTCTGTCCTCCATGTAAGATCTTCCTTTCCTCACTGACAACTCCCCTGTCTCCTGGAAACCTGCAAACTAGTCGTCTAAATCGCTCTGTCCATTATGTCTTTTTCTTTCAATTTAAGTTACTTCAATTACGCATATCATTTACACTATCAACAAACTTGCAAACCTATCTTAGGTACGGTATTAACGAAGTTCAATAACCAATTTGGTGGTGGTTCTTTAGTTTAGGGGCTGCGACAACGCGGTCATGTAGCCCCGTGTACTTTGGATGTGTGTAGAATCTGTCTGATAACTGGTGTTAAATTGTGATGACTGTATTAGTGTGTGTATCTGTTTTTTAATTCAAGTAAGGACTGCAACTTAAAATTTTTCAAATAGTTCCTACTTTTGCCGCCGGCCAAACGCCACCGTCAACGACTACTTCAGAACTTACGTAGCTACTAGACATCACCGCAGTCAGCTCTTGGCAACGAACGTAGGAACCTAAGAGCGTTGTGTACATTCTTAACCTATACAATTTACCTTCACACAGGTGTAATTAGTGGAAGGTTATCTATGATATGGGACCGCCGGCTTTACTTCCCCTCCGAAGAAGGCGTACTGAGGGATTTTAACGCTCTTAAAAAAATCCGGTGGCTTCGGCCGGGTTTGAACCCGCGATCTTGGGAATAGAAGCTCAGCATGCTACCAACTACGCCACCGTAGCCGCTCAATAACCAATTTACTTTACGGAAATCTTCAGCTAGTTATTACGGCCACTAATAGCAAACACAGTGGAGAGATCTTAAGATAGAAAGGTAATATAAACAAAACAAAAATACTTTAAGAGCGATAAGTGAGGGGTCCCATTTTTTCATATTATTGTACTTTCATAGTCAAGGAACAACGAAATTCGACATGCAAACTACCCTCTGGGTGTCAAATGACAAAGCTTGCACCCGGCAACGAGGCCATACGATAATATTATTATTATTACGGTCACGTTGTCCACACGTCCTTAGTTAAGGGTTGATGCAGAATGATATTTCGACGGTTATGTGGTTGATCTTGAGTGGTGAATTTGCTTCAAAGAGTAAATAAATTACTTGCATTTTAGTGGTTATGTTAGGCTGTAAAACGGCTCCCAATGGGACATGCTAATGAAGTTAAGAGCTCCTGTTCAGGAAATACTATAGACAAATGCAGTACATAAACCTGTCCACAGGCAGGGCGGGCGACCTTGGACAGGTCCATTATCACTGCCACTTGAATCACAAACAGCTGAGTGTTGACGTCAAGGAGTAATTATTGTTATTGATGGCACTACTGTTTCACTTCCTATCATCGCACGCAGTAGTCAAAATATGACGTGTTACTGCGGTGACGTCATAACTAGGAAGCAGTAGAAGCAATCGGCCTTACTGTACCTCATTCACAAGTCAGTATTCACAGCAAGGGCAAAGTGTGGGTGGTCAAAGGCGGCTCTAGCAATATTTTCGGGTGGTGCGAGTCATTGTGGCGCCCCCTCCCCTGAAGAGACTAAATATAACAACTTTTTTTTTAAATTATTAATAAGTTTAATAACTATTGAACGCCTCCGTGGCTTAGGCGGCATCACCCCGGCCTCTCACCGCTGGGTCCGTGGTTCAAATCCCGGTCGCTCCATGTGAGATGTGTGCTGGACAAAACGGACATAGACAGGTATTTCTCCGGGTGAGGAGAGATGTTTCTGGCGACTGCTAATGAAGAGAAGAGATAGGTTGGTAGGACACATACTAAGACACCCAGGAATAGCAAGCTGAGTTATGGAAGGAAGGGTAGAGGACAAGAACTGTAGGGGTAGACCAAGGTTAGAATATGTTAAACAGATAGCCTCGGATGTAGGGTGTGGTAGCTATGTAGAGATGAAACGATTGGCTCAGGACAGGGAGGCATGGAGTGCTGCATCAAACCAGTCAAAAGACTGAAGACTCAAACAACAACAACTCCGATTTACCCTGTCACAATTGCATTCCAGCAACACTCTCCACTATCATTTCATTTCATCTGTCATTCGTTTAATCATTGATCCAGGAGAGTGCGACAGGCTTCGGCAGCCGGCACAGTTCATATCCTCGCCGCTAGATGGGGGCTTCATTAATTCCATTCCCTGACCCGGTCGGTCGACTGGAAGCAGGCTGTGGATTTTCATTTTCATTCCCTAATCCTGAAAAAAGAAAAAAGATACAGTCAGTCTGAGAGACTAGACTTTATATCATTTCAAATAACGCAGGCTACAAATGCTACACATGTTAGAAAGGCTCAGGAGGGCTTCTCGCTTCCTCGAAGCCCCAGGACTCTTTCAACAGACTCCATTACCCATTAACTTAGGCTTCCCGCGCGGGAGCGGAGAGCGGGAAGTGCACTCTGCTGCATGACGTCACACGCTCTCCGTCTCCGTATCGCATAACGCCATAGCCCAGGAGTAAACTCAGACTCGGTGCATATGCACTGAACAACATTATTACTTCATACGCTCTCCGTCTCCGTATCGCATAACGCCATAGCCCAGGAGTAAACTCAGACTCGGTGCATATGCACTGAACAACATTATGACTTCATACGCTCTCCGTCTCCGTATCGCATAACGCCATAGCCCAGGAGTAACCTCAGACTCGGTGCATATGCACTGAACAACATTATGACGTCATACGCTCAAGTGCAACCTTAGTACATTTCCTCTCCGTAACCGTAACGTATAACGGTAGACCAAATCATAACGATGAAGTCGAGAAGATCATTTGAAATGATTAAAAAAACGCTTGGATGACTAATTTCTATCGTCAAGCGATCATCATCAGATCCATTACACGTAGGCTATTAAATATATGTCTAAAAGTATAGGAGAAAGTATTTGCAATATGACGTACACTTACTTAGTTGCAGTTGAGTGCAGATAGTGACGAAGTTAACTGCTCTCATCCGGACCGCGCACGACTCAACCAGATAAGTAACCTGTACAATACAATCTGAACTGACCATTTAACAACCATCACATATTCACACTAAGCAAACAAATTTGTAGGTCAATCACCACTTTCAGTATCTTAATAAAACATCACATCGACAATACCTAGTGGCAAATGACCTCTTAGTTCCGCGGGTTCCGCCCCCTAAAAAAGACACTGATAGTCAGTCTGAAAGACTGGACTTTATATCATTTTAAATGCTAGCAGCCGAGTACCAAGAAGGCAGTGCGAGAACAGAGTTTCAAGGTTCTATTTTGTTTCTTCACTGCCTACTTGATTGTTCACGCACTGCCTTCTTGAAACTCTGTTCTCGCACTGCCTTCTTGGTACTCGGCTGCTACATCGTACTATGACGTCACACACCTCAGTGCATTCTCGGTACATTTCGTCCCGTCACCGTAACGTAACGCCAGACCTCAGCGTAACGACGAAGGTCGACAAGATCATTTAAAATGACAAAACAATAATAACTAACTAACTGGACTATAACTAACAAATATTGTCTAGTTGCATTATTTTAACTAATTGACTTAGTTACTTAGACTTAGTTCGTCCAATGCTAGGTAGCTCCATCGGGCAACAAGTTTCCTCCAGCGAACTCGATCAGCTGCCAGGTTTTCAGCTTCCTCCCAGTTCATATCCATGCATTCAAGATCCTTTGCAAAAGTTCGTTTCCAGATGTTAGGGGGATTTCCTCTACTTCGTTATCCTTCCGTTTGTCTCCACAACAGTGATGATTTGGGTATCCTTCTATCATTCATACCGGCAGGCGCGGATCTAGAGCTTGGTTTTTGGGGGGGGGGTCAGAGAATCGATCTAGAGTTTGGGTTGGGGGGGGGGGGGGTCAGAGAATCGAAATTGTTAGGAAAAATGGTATCACTAAAAACGCAATCACAAAATAACCAAACGTACAAAACCAGACCAATTTTTTTGCAAGCTTCATGGATAGAAATTTGATGCGTTTAGCGAACCAAAAATATTCGTACAAATTGCAACAGCGTGTTTTGCGACTTTTACATCGAGCTTCGAGAAAAATATCAATGTAAGTTACAGTTTCGGCAAGTCAAGTTGGTACCGACAAAGGGAGAAAGTCACAGCTCAAATTGTCAACCAAGCTTGCAGTTTGGACGTCGGCAAAAATTTTTGATGCGAAAAAAGACCTAAATTCCTATCCGTTCATTGCTGCACATTCATCGTGACATCACTATAAACTTCGATTCGGTAATCACAAGGTTTGCTAAACAAAGTAGACGAGTTGATTTTGTTGTATAAATAATCGTTTTTTATATAAGAGATTTGAAGTTGTAAATATGTACAGTTGTAACAGAACATAATAATTCGAATAAAGATATTTCAGTACGGTATTGAATAAATTGAAAAAAAAAACAGTTTTTCAGTTAAAATTCGTTATGATTTATTTGTCTGGTAATTGTGTTTTCGTTTTTTGAGTTTGCAAAAAACTTTGGTCTCCGTTTGGGGGGGGGGGGTCATGACCCCCATGACCCGCCCCCCTCCCCCCCTTGAATCCGCGCCTGTTCATACGTAGAACATGTCCCGGGAACTTCATCCTTCTTTGAGCAACGATTTTGTGCAGGCTGCGTAGACCAGTTCTTCTCAGTACTTCATCATTTGTTATGTGGTCACGATAACTGATTTTCAAAATTCGCCACAAGCATCGTTGGTGGAAAACGTTAAGCTTGTGTGCTGATTTTACTGATATTTTCCAGGTCTCACATGCATAAATGGCGATGGGTAAGATGATAGAGGAATATAGCCGAATCTTTGTGGACATACTTATAGAGTCTACTGTAATTGCAATATGGATCGCATTCGTTGAAAGACTGCCGAAGCTTTCCCAATTCTGCTGCTGATGTCTGCATCTACGTCCCCATTACTACAGATAAGGCTGCCGAGATATGAAAAACGGTCAACATCTTATAGAATCTTCTGTTGCACTATAATTTGTGTAGATACATTCCAACTTTTTATGCACATTGTATTTGTCTTGTCACCATTTATCTGTGATCCAGCAGAACTGGCCATTCCATCCAGCTTGGTTGTCATTAATGGAAAACTTTGCGGTGTTTCTGCCAAAAGGACGATGTCATCAGCAAAATCCAGATCCGTTAACCTAATACTGCAACTGAATAAGTGTACATATTGGAAATACTATCACCCACACTTTTGGACATAGATTTTATAGCATAAGTGTAATGGATCTGATGGTGATCGCCTGACGATCGAAACTGGTCATCCAAGAAGGGCTGGATTTAAGAGTATGCCAGCTATAGGCTTAAGTCTATTTGCCGTCTCCTCTATAGTTCATATTTGCTTAATACATTTGTTTTATACAACAAAAGGATAGAGTTCATTGGCGTTTTCATCTTTTTAAACAAAAAGTTAAATTAGTTTAGATAAAACTACAATTTTAATGGTATACATAATTAATTATATACATAAATTAGTTATCTACTTGTTCTTTTATTTCTTTTAAGATTCGTTGAAAAATGAAATGGGTTTCGAACTTAATTATTTAATTTGTTCTTGGAGATCAGTGATCACTATATTACTCATATTTTTGCTAGTGACTATCTTTTGCGTAATTGAAGAAATGTGTTCAATTTGAATTAAGTTATCCTACACGGTGAAATGAAATCACACAAAATGTAGTTAATTACTGGTTTATTTGTTGAAAAATATACAAACTTCCCTAATAAAAACTCACCCCACTGTGGTGTTTGTGCACCACACCCAAAACAATTGAACTAAGAGTACTATATTGATGTGCAATTGCAACGATAGTGCATGTATATATTTATTGTGTTTAAGGGTAGTATAAAATCATATGTTCATTTTCATCCATTCTTGTAATTAGACGTCACCCGAGATTTCAAACCGTAAATTTACAACCCCTCCCCCAATAAATATATTTCTTGAGCTCACTTGTGGAACTAACAACTGACAATAGATACCGCTTGAACCGTCATAAACCGCTTATGAAGAGGCAGGAAGAATGGAAAGGGAGCCGCAACCAGGAGTGACCCTCGGTAGCCAACAGGCTAATTCTAAAAGATGTCGGAACAATGGACCCTACAGCTTTTTAGAATAAATTGTTTTACGACGAGAAAACTGCAACCTTGTGATTTTTTAAGGAAGATACCGCTACATGACACCCATATGGAAGTGTGTCATTGGGGGAGAGACCTTCACCCCAATATAGCCACTTGGTGCGTGACAAAGGACTTACTTCAACCAATAAGGAAGGAGCGTTACTTTCTGGAGACAATACTTTGATATTGCAATTGGCAGATCCCCTACTGCTGGTGGGAGATATAATTGCCATATATAAGCCGGGACAGAGCTGTATGGAGAGGAAGAATATTATTATGTTTTCACTTGAAAGCACTTAAAAGTCTAAACTTGGACCTCACTTGGAGAGATTCAACTACAAAATTTCATAAAGTTTAACTAGTAAACTCAGTGGAGATCTAGCTAGGATATTTCCAGCATTGCGCTGAATATCGGAGACGAGTGAAACCATTCCATTCACTCAGCTAGGCAACAGTATCTGTGCAATTAGTGGGCAGATAGCTTTATCAGGTAGGATTGGTACTGGGAACCATGGAAGACTACGCGAGATGTCTACTTCAGGAACGAAATACCTCCGCCAACATCGCACATGAAGATCTACAACCCGGTGAGCTCATGCATATTTGTCAATTGCAAGTCGGACGTAAATACTATTAACTTGAATAATTTAAAGAAATAACTTCCCCTTTTTATTTTATCTGTTTGAAAGGTCGCAAGACGTCATTCATCTCATCCTGTGTTCTTAATAAATTATTTTTTCAATCTATGACTTTCTGTCAAGATTTACCCCATGCTAGACTTCCCAGAGGTCAAAATAAATAGAATAAGGTGTTTTACTGCTAGCCTTTGTTGCCCCTCCCCCGAAAGTAAAGAATCTCAATTTAATAAACATAAATTTATCTCACAACCGTCTGTTGGAGATTGGCGCCCTATTAACCGAGCTATTTACTGCACTCATTTTATATCACGAGCTATGAAACGTTACAACATGTCACCCAAGCATGGGGCAAGCTGTGCACTAGCCGCGAAACGTTACACCACGTAATCTTGATGTCCAAATTTACATAGCTCTCTTACGAGATTTCTTAATGGCAAACTCGTTAATAATGTCCTCATACGATAGTGTTCTTGTTGAAAGTGAGTTTAACCGTATTTCAGAAATACTAATTCGCAGATAGTTCTTAACTCTTCTAAGGCAGGAAAAACTGCGATCTCCCATGCAATTTGTATTATTTGTGATTTTATATTATGTTATCGTTTAGAAAGTTGGCTATGTAGAAGGACTAAACCATATTTTTAAGTAACATGTATTCTTAAATTCTCACGGAAAATATTATCAACGTCTGAAATACTTCATTTTAACTTTTGAATAAATTGCCAAACTGCCGCCTCTGAAAATTTTCCACTCTAGGCTGCAGCCTACTTAGCCTATTTAGAAATACGGCCCTGCATCCAAGTGTAGGTATATATTAATATCACGCATTTTTTTTCAGGATTTTTGATGGTCTGCAGGATGGAAGAGGATTTAATAAAAACAAGTGCTTGAGTCTAATAATTTCAACAGATCTGTAAATATAATCTACTATATAAAGCTCAAATACCACTGACTCATTGATTCATTCATCACGAAATCTCAGAAACCACGGAACGGATTGGAATGAAATTTGGTATGCAGCTTCCTCAAGGGCCGCAAACTCTAAGAAAGGATTTTTGGATATTCAGGTTCTAAAGGGGTGTTAAGGGGGTAGACCTGCATTTCATTGAATAGCAATATCTCCCGATTGGTTTCATTGGGGGATGTGATACTCGGCATATAAACTCATCATTAAAGATAAGAAGACACGTGTCTGAGGGTTTTTCGATGTGGTGTATATTATGAGGTGAAAGGGGTGAAAAGTGGGGGTTGAAAGATTCCTAACGGAGCGAGTATCCCTTAAACGACATAGGCCAGGAGTTTGGAACTCAGCGGGAAAAAATCAGCATAAAAATAAGTAAATAGGTGTTTGACCGTTTTTTCATAAATCCAATTTAAGGGGCCCATGGGGAGGGGTGAAATTATGGGGGGGGGGACGTAATATGTCTGAGTGTAAAATTATACATGGCCTATGTTGTAGACAATAACACATTACATCTTTTTTGTCTCTTGCTATTTCATCATACGACGAATACTTACGGAGTTATTAATGATTTTGTACTTTTTGGCCGGAATTTTCCAAGTCCCAGGAATGACATAAAAATTGATTCGAATGAAATTTCAAAAAATTGTTTTTTTTTAAATACTTTTATTATATTTTTCACGTCTTTTAGGTTCCGAAACGAACATGATATTTTGATGGTTTTTTTCGTCCCATGCATTTTTGGTTTCAGGTGATAGAATTATTTTCCACTAGGACCCATGCTTATCTATCTATATAACTAATGTTATAACGGGATTCCAAATGTTATTGCGGGCGAAGCCGCGGGTAACAGCTAGTTATATATAAAGAAGGTTTTATTTTTCTCAAAATGTCCAGGTGAGCTTGCCTATCCAGGAGAGCCGTGCCTGGAGACTAGGGTCTTTTGAAGACCTGAGTTGGACTTAAAACTAATCGTGTTGTGCATTCCAATATATTGCGTTACGTTCCACTGATGAAACGGCCACGAGTGAAATGACTCAACTTTAGTTTGCAAGTTAACTTAACCCGGTATAAAATTTGTTCGTTATTCTAGAGGACGCTGTAATTAGTCCTGGGACCGTGCGTCTCTCTTACTCTCGGCTGTAATTAACACGGTCATTAAAACACTCATTTACATGTATGAGTTTTCATTTACAAGACATGTGTGGGGACCAGATTAAAATATTATACGCAGATTTTGTTACAAGTTCATTAACGAACGAAAGTTAGTTTTCGTGCCTTACTACAAGGGGCGAACCGAAGGTAAGTTGTTGTCGTTAATGCAACTCTCCATGCCTCTCTGTCCTGAGCTAATCGTTTCATCTCTACATAGCTACCACACCCTACATCCGAGGCAATCTGTTTAACATATTCTAACCTTAGTCGACCCCTACAATTCCTTCCATAACTAAGCTTGCTATTCCTGGGTGTCTTAGTATGTGTCCTACCAACCTATCTCTTCTCTTCATTAGCAGTCGCCATAAACATATCTCCTCTCCCACTCGTCTTAATACCTCTTCATTTGTAACCCTATCTACCTATCTGATCTTCATCATTCTCCTGTAACATCACATTTCAAACGCTTCAATTCTCCTCTTTTCTGCTGCACCAATAGTCCAAGTTACACGCTCTCAAAAATCACTTCCCAATATCACAATCTATATTCGATGTCAACAGATTTCTTTTCTGTAGAAATGCTTTCCTTGCCTGAGCCAGCCTACTTTTTATATCCTCTTTGCTTCGTCCTTCACTGGTTATTTTGCTTCTTAAGCAACAGTCTCCTACTTCCTTTACCTTTTCACCTGCCAATTTGATGTCCATAATGGTTTCCGATTTATTTCGACTGCATTCCAATATTTTTGTTTTAAATTTATTAATTTTCATCATGAATTCTTTCCTCGAGACGGAATCCATACCATTCAAAAACTCATTGAAATCCTCAGGAGTGTCGGCCAAGATGACGATGTCATCAGCAAATCTCAGAGTTGAAATTATTTCTCCTTGAAGTTTCATCATTCTATTTCACAGGGCTTTACATTTAACTCCCGATTATCCGAACTTAATGGGGTCATTCGGTTAATCGAAAATTTGGACAAACCGGAAACATTCTATTTTAGCGATAAAGCGAGTATACAGCGATAATAGACCTTCGCTAATTTCAGGGCGGAATTTATTTTAGGGGCTTGGTACAACTTGGAATGAGGTAGGCACCACAGAACTTCGACATTTACCTGGAGGGAATGTGGAAAAACCCGTGGGAAACCACACTCAGGATAGCCAACCCACTCGTTGAATTGTGCGCCGCAAACGGGAGGACCGCTGTGGCAATCTCGAAGATTGGAGGTTCGAAACCTGGCGCTGACCGCGGCTATACTTAGTGTGGTTTTTCTCCGGGGTTTTCCACACTCCCTCCAGTAAATTGCCAGGATAGTACCTTACTTCAAGTCCCGTGGCATCTACCCCATCCCTGTCCCTAATATACACACTACTATAGTCATCACATAAACACAGTTTATCAGACAGGGCAGAGGACCAACCGCAGTCAGGCCCGGATTTAGATTTTATGCGCTCCTAGGCCCGTGGGTTTTTGCCGCCCCCTCTTCAAACCATCGTGAAGGAGGGAGAATTTAGAAAGGTCTTTGTGAAGGTAATTTTTATTTTATTCTAATATATCGGGAAGTAAATCAATTAAATAAATAAAAATAATGAGAGATCAACTGTTTCTAAAATTGTATATATAAACTATAAATAAATAGGCCAACGAGACATTAAAATAAGTTTAAACCATTTAAGACTCATTATACACTTACAGATATTCAGATATACATATACAGGGTCTTTCATATAAAGTAAGAACGGCGAGCGGCGGTTTTGTCATTCGCTGCTGAAGCCGGCTTGGCCGAGCTTGTGACGCACCACGGCCCCCTGCTGTAGTATTGAAAGCGCGCGCATAGTACAAACTTGACCTTGCAATAAGCGTACAGGTGTTGTCAGTCGCCAGTCTGAACCACAGCTGCTAACATGTTGAGACAGTTATCATTGCAACATCTTATTTTTGTATGTAAAATTTATTTTAATTACGATTTGGCTCGGCGGGTACGTGATGCGTTTGTTCAGCAATTTCCTGATGAAGTGCCACCTTCACTAGCACAGATTCACGTAATTGTTGTAAATAACTTTGACACTACTGGTTCAGTACTCAATAAAAAAACACAAAATAAAAAATCAGAAAAAAATACAGTGGCATGACTCACTCGCGTCAGCCAAAATGTGGTTACCATATACAATGCCTGTATAACCCAGGAAGGACGACACTTCCAGCAACTTTTATAAGGTAATATTTCATAGAGGATTGTACACACGATTAGAGCAGGGGGCCACGGCTCGCCACAAGCTCGGTCAAGGCCACCACACTAGCGGATAACAAACCCGCCGCTTGGCGTTCTTACTTTATATGAAAGACCCTGTATACTACATCATACAACCCACAACTATGCTTAGTGTATTATTCAAATTAAAATGATATTAATATTATTTAATCTCCAAAGAGCAGTGAACCCTATTTTACCATATGGTATGTTAGGGTTGTAGTTTATACAAAATATACAATTTCTCTGATAAAATCGAATACATAAACAACAAAATAGATATGAACAGAAATGAAAAGATAAATTTATGATATGTACAATCCTTAATACTCGAGTGCTAATATTTAAAATACCTGATAATAATATCTAAAATACACGTGTTAGACTGCTATTAAGCAGACAATATCAAGTTATATCTGTTTAAATACATAATCAATAAATTCTGTTTTTTTTAATATAAAATATGATATTTTGTGATATTTTGAAATAGCAGCTGCAAGTTAACAAATGCATCTTAAGTCCAAAACATGCTCTCTCAAAAGCAGGACAGTTGAACAGAATATGTTCTACACTTTGAATGTCTTCAGTGCAGAGGCACAGTGATCCATTTTTATATAAATTGATATTAATATTCAAGACTTGGGTTTTGTCCTAATCTACTATATAAAGCTCAAATTCCACTGACTGACTGATCCATTCATCACGAAATCTCAGAAACCACCGAACGGATTGGAATGAAGTTCGGTATGCTGCTTCCTCAAGGGCCGCAAACGCCCACTAAGAAAGGATTTTTGGATATTCAGGTTCTAAAGGGGTGTTAAGGAGGTAGGCCTGCATTTCATTGAATAGCAATATCTCCCGATTGGTTTCATTGGGGGATGTGATACTCGGCATATAAACTCTTCATTAAAAATAAGAAGACACGTGTCTGAGGGTTTTTCGATGTGGTGTATATTATGAGGTGAAAGGGGTGAAAAGTGGGGGTTGAAGGATTCCTAACGGAGCGTGTATCCCTTAAACGACATAGGCCAGGAGTTTGGAACTCAGCGGGAAAAAATCAGCATAAAAAATAAGTAAATAGGTGTTTGACCGTTTCTCCATAAATCCAATTTAAGGGGCCCATGGGGAGGGGTGAAATTATGGGGGAGGGGGGGGGGGAAACGTAATATGTCTGAGTGTAAAATTATACATGGCCTATGTTGTAGACAATAACACATTACATCTTCTTTGTCTCTTGCTATTTCATCATACGACGAATACTTACGGAGTTATTAATGATTTTGTACTTTTTGGTCGGAATTTTCTAAGTCCCAGGAATGACATAAAAATTGATTCGAATGAAATTTCAAAAAAAAATATATATATATATTTATTATATTTTTCACGTCTTTTAGGGTCCGAAACCAACATGAAATTTTTATGTTTTTTTTCGTCCCATGCATTTTTGGTTTCAGGTGATAGACCATGCTTATCTTCTACTATATAAAGCTCAAATACCACTGACTGACTGATTCATTCATCACGAAATCTCAGAAACCACCGAACGGATTGGAATGAAGTTTGGTATGCAGCTTCCTCAAGGGCCGCAAACGCCCACTAAGAAAGGATTTTTGGATATACAGGTTCTAAAGGGGTGTTAAGGGGGTAGGCCTGCATTTCATTGAATAGCAATATCTCCCGATTGGTTTCATTGGGGGATGTGATACTCGGCATATAAACTCATCATTAAAAGTAAGAAGACATGTGTCTGAGGGTTTTTCGATGTGGTGTATATTATGAGGTGAAAGGGGTGAAAAGTGGGGGTTGAAGGATTCCTAACGGAGCGTGTATCTCTTAAACGACATAGGTGGTCGGAATTTTCTAAGTCCCAGGAATGACATAAAAATTGATTCGAATGTAATTTCAAAAAAAAAAATATTTTTATTATATTTTTCACGTCTTTTAGGGTCCGAAACCAACATGATATTTTGATGGTTTTTTTCGTCCCATGCATTTTTGGTTTCAGGTGATAGACCATGCTTATCTATCTATATAACTAATGTTATAACGGGATTCCAAATGTTATTGCGGGCGAAGCCGCGGGTAACAGCTAATAAATCATAAAACATTCCTGTTCTAAAGCTGAAGTCAAAAAATCTGCTGTTGCAAAACATTTGTTGGAAAATGATGGCCACAATATAAATTGGAAAAGTGTCCAAATTTGGAAAAGCTTAATTTAAATCATAAAATGTAGATGTAGAGGTGTATTGTAGTCTATAACATTTTAAGGAAATTTTCTGACAAAAAAAAAATGCGAATTAATTTTGCGCCTCTCAGCATGGTGCGCCCCAGCCCTGACCACATCGTACAAATTATGAGAAATATGATTTCATTAATCGTGGTATTGATAATTTGAACTAATTACCTACCTCAGTCTAAGAGCCTTTTCCAAAACATATTGATGTGAAGAGAAGACTGAAATTTTGTGTAAATACTACGATGTAGGAGTAATCAAAGTAGGAGATAAGGAATTGGAGGTGATGAAATACTTCAAATACTAGGGAAGTGAACTGACTGAAGATGGAAGACTAGATTGGGATATTCGCAGAAGAATACAACTCGGGGGTGCTTTCTACCAACAGGTACGGGGACTAGTATGGAACAAGGATATACCAATTAAGGCTAAAGAAGTTATGTACAAAGCATATTATGTTCCTATAATGACATATGCAGCAGAAACTTGGACAATGACTAAGAGGGATGAGAGCAGAGTACAGGCAGCTGAGAAGTATGGTCCAGAAAACGAGGAGAGACAGAGTGAGAAATGAAGATATACGGAAAGAACTGGGAGTACAGAAACTAAATTACAAACTGGAGCAAAACAGATTGAGATGGTTTGGACATGTCAAACTGATGAAGTAAGGCTACCAAGACAAGCTCTGGAACGACGGGTGACAGGGAAGAGAGGTCGAGGAAGACCAAGAATGCGTTGGATGGACTCGGTGGTGAAGAGCATTAGAAAACGGAACCTGGATTGGAGCACCGTGTCGGAAGGGGAATGGTGGAGCGACAGGACAAAGTGGAGAGGAACAATATTTGCCCCCTCCCAGTGTCAACTGGAAAAGGGGAAATGAAGATGATGATGATGATGACTACGATGTAATTGCTCTAGTTCCCAAATCAAAACTTGTGTACATAAAGTGTGCTTGATAATATTGTTGGTAATTTTCTGTAATTTACAATTTGCCACCGGGGAACTACCCCCATTTGCTAATAAAGTAAACAAGCGGACCCATGCGAGAAATCTCGCATGTTCATAAACCACACTTTCTCCAATAGGTTTATAATGAGAGACTTAAGGAGAAAGTTTATGTTTTTATTTCAACCAAATGCTTATAGAACACTATTTGCATTTCAGGATAAACGAAAGACCTCAGAATGTTAATATGACATGAAACAGGCGTCACATAGGCCGGTGGACAGCTTTTATGCAGGTATTTTCCTACAGCAACGGTGTTTGTAAATCGGACACTTAGTACAGTTCTTTAAAAGTCATTTTTTAAAGAAATTATAGATGAAATTAGAGTGCAATTCGTCACTGTTAATGTCAATTCACTTTCATTTGAATGCTCATTTGTCACGATCGGTCGCTTTTGAGCGCCGCTGGAGAGATCTATACTACTGAAATAATATGATGGTGAACGAATGATTGAAAATTTCAACACCCATCCAACTACTCGGAGCTGATGACTAAGATGTTCCAAACTCCTAATATGAATTGCCAACAACATCATTGCTCCCAAATATCTTCCGCGTCTTGCATTCTTTAGGCGTGGCCACTCAGCCACTTGACACTGACATTGTAGAGCAACTTTCTCCATAGAGTTCAATGTCAGAGCGGGACTATAAAAATGACTGACAAATCTTGTGACAGCATCAGTCTCCTACAGGTCAACAAACAAACCAACCTACAAACATGTACAAGCTGGTAAGTACAGACAAGAGAAACAAAGTAATTTCCCTTTAATTTTTAGCAAATATAACAATTGCCAGGAAACTACTGTATGTAACGTGGTCGAAAATTAACAAACAATACATTTCTTGCCCATTCATAACATTACATCGTAACATGTATTTCCAACGTTTTCATTCCATTATTTCTCTACCTTGCAAATACATACCAAACTACCAGTTATAACCTAACTATTTCAACCTATCTATTTTCACATCCACATCTCTTCGATTCCACGCTGTTTTTATCTAGAATTTTTCATGTTTTTCTTAACACATTTTGCAACAGATCTGTTCTTTTTTTGTTTTGTTTTAATTTTAATTTGTGAGCTTTAGGAACAAGAATAATTTTAGAATCCTCTCTTATGGCAAAAATTTATATTGAGTGTATGTTCTTGAACATTCACATAATTACGCTGAGGAAGGTCACAATGAGAGTGAAACCTGTACAGTTTTAATGTACAACATATTATACAGTGAGTCCGGGAATGTTCTCCACAGCGTCTGCGAGAGCTAGCTACCGCAGTTACGTTGGTAGCACGGCTGCCACTTGCATCATAACAAATAAACAGTAAACTTTGTACTCATCACAGCCATTCATAACAGATTCTGGAACCATATAGAATACCAATGGAGTTCCACTTACAACAGTCATGACATCTAGCAGAAACGTTTCGCATAAGATAACCCCTATTGCTTATGAGAACAGTACAAGTGGTGTTGCTATGGTTACAGCTGTACTGAAGTGTTGTTTCTCTGTCCACAGTTGATCGTCCTCCTGGTCGCCATGCTGGCCCTCTCCTCCGCTCAGATCCTCTACGGAGGAATCTCAGGACAGTCCCTCGTCCAGGCTCACAGCCCCTTCGCCGCCAGCTACTCTGGACGCATCCAGACCCACGCTCCTGGAGTCCTCATTGGTTAAACAAAACAAAAATCTAGTCAATAAAAATAATATAAAAACTTACAATGTTTAACTGTGTCTTACTTTACGTTCCTTTGGCCTCCATATGACAATGCAATACCTATTACAATTGAACCCTTATTCATCTTCGATAAATAAGTATTCATATTTATTATTATTATTACTACGGCCCAGGCAGCACATAAGGAAGTCGACTTGGATATTAGGGAGGCCAGCATTTCGTAACGATTGCAACAGAAGCCGAGCCAGTAGCTATTCCTGGGGGACGGCCAGAATTAGTCGAGTTCAAGGCTAAATTGTGCAACTACTGTACCAAAATTGGAGACATAAAGGAAGAATCACGAGGTCTTCTCAACGAACATACGATTGAATCAGCCAATCGCAAGAGACCAAGCCGTGACCACGAGGTGGACGGCGTCAGTAGTAAAAAGCCCGCGGAAGTGTGTATCTAAGGAACCGCCGAACGGATTAATTTCCGCTCGAGTTATTTGAGACGTTGGATTTATTTGGAGAAGAATGACACTAGCTACATCTTTGTGAGACAAAAACTCTGGAAGTTTTTATCCGACTTTGCCCCACTCCACCGCCCTTGTCAGTTTCTCATAAATAGCTTGGCCTGACGCCAATCTAAGTCTTACCTTGTGGAGCCTTGAGAGGCATACTCCACGTCAGTTTGGTTTGTGATTTTGACGCTCGAATTTATCTAAGTTAGTATTCGGTGTAAAATATGATTTTTACGCTCTAAATCAGTAAAGCTAATTATTTTGTGAGCTTTGAGGAACTGAAGTCGCAGCGACCGCAGTATCAAATTTTAAAAAGCTATAATACATTTTATTGTAAAACCAACTTTGTTGTGTGGTCTAAATATTTCACGGTAGCGCGTGATGAACAGTAACATTCATTTCAAGACGACGAGTTCAACTTTAAGAGGGAGGTATCGTATCACCCTAATTAGCGCTTACCAGAACCGAAGTCCATAGTACAGACGGAAATACCGGGCGAGATAGCGACTGCTAGTGCAGCCAGGATTGTGAACTTGTTAACGAGCCAGTGGCGCGGACTCGAGATGTATATTTTCTGTATAAATTGTGTGTATTTTATGTATGTTTTATAGTGCGTGTGTCTGATATAATTAGGGCCAGTCTTCGCTATTAATCGCACTAGGACAATTGTGGGTGAACTGAGTAGCCTGCAAGCGATTGTAGATAGGCAAATATTTAATATTGAACTTTTCTGCCAAGGAGTCGAGACCAAGATGAGCAGCACGTGGTTTGAAGTTGGGATGAGCTTCAAGAAATCAGCACAGACGACTACTATGGAGAGCTAAATTGTCCATAGGGCAATGGGTTGAGGAGGATGTCCTTGGTCTACATGCAGAAGCGGTGATGTACTAAAATTGGATTTATTTCAATTATGTAGTTAGATTTGGCCGGGGAACTTTGTATATAGTCATGTTTTTCTTTCTTGTTGTTTTAGAGTTTTTCTTGTACCGACACTGTATGTTTAAATGTCTGTTGGCGCGTGGCCAAAGTGTTTGTTGATATTTTGTTTTTCTTTCTTGAGTCATGAGTAATGTACGCGGCGTGCGTGCGTAATTTTTACCCTTGCAATTTGCGGAACCCGTTACATTCGATAAATGGTGCTTTATTAACGTTAATATTTGAAATAGGAATGGGAGGAAATGAGTGTAAAACATTTTGCTGAACAGGTTATTATTCATGTTAGGGTAGCCGAGTGCACCAACTTAAAAGTAATTGTAGAACACCTTCGTTCTAATTTTGATAGATTTTCTTGAGTCCTTTTCAGGTGACTAGTCACGGCAATGAACGATGGCGCCAGCATGTGGATATTATTTGTGTCTTTTATTTCAGGGTCTGTCAAAACCCATACGTGTGATTCAGTGTGTGTTGATGTGTCTAGTGTGTGTTGATTCTACGTGAGGAGGGGGTAGTTGTCCTACCGCCCTTATATATTTTTGCTGCTATTGTATTTTTTTTGATGGAAAGACAGAGTGCTCTTGGGAGACTGCTGATTCTTGTCCATATGGTTATTCTGACACACACATGTATTATTGTGCTTTGGGGCACATTTCTTCGAGGTTCGAACCCATGTTCTGGGAGGTCGACGTATTTTGACACGTGGGTTGACAGACATGCAGAGTTCCACAAACCGCCCGTTTTGCCTGTGACTTATTTTGATAGGCAGTCCTTTTGTCCGACTGAACCCTGTAAGCTTTCATGTAGCAAACCTGTTCATTGTGATGGTTAATTTTTAAGCCATAATTAATTGGGGAGTTCGCCATGTGTGTAACGGATTGTTGTACCTTGTATGGATAAAATATTGTGATTAACGTAAATGTTGGCTGTTTGCCTATTGCTTTGTTGATGACTCGATTCATGTAATTTTTGTGTGTCACACCCGTGTGGTGTAATGGTAGAGTATTTTGTAAATTTTGACAGCGGTCATTTGAGTATTTTTCTATTGGTCACGTGTTAATGTACTTGTGTTGATTTGTGTGAGAAGACCTAAGTTTTTAGGCAGTAAATGTTGCTACGGCAACCTAAGTCCAATTTCACACGGAAATTTTGTGTTTGTTTATAGTAGATTTAGGAAGTGTCGGTTTAATTTAAGTAGTGTAGTTGTGTTCCCCCGTGTCGGTCTAGCTCTAGGAAATGCGGATTCGGTGTTTGAAGGGTCATCCCGGATGATAACGAATCACGCATTCAAAGTACACATCGCGATGCATGTAGAACTGCATACGCACTTATATGGTCACTTATATGGTCACTTATATGGTCACTTATATGGTCACTTAGATGGTCACTTTTGTATCTTTCATTTAAGGACACTTGGTCCAGGTAATTAATCTCTCCAGAGATACCGCCTAAGTTTTTGGCATTTTATTAAATGGGAGTCAATTGGGAGATTTTGTTGTTAATTGTTTATGTGTAAATATGGTGATTTGTTATTAAATTCAGTTGTTTTTTTAACCCTGGCTTCACTCTTTCCTGCATGTCATTTTGTTATATGTTACCCTGCAAGTTAATGAAGCGCCCTGACAGCAACTTACGAATATGACCCGTTACGCCCCGAATCTGAGTCTCATATGCTTCTTTGCAAGGGTTCATAAAACAAAAATGGCTGCCCAAGTGGGGATTGTTGTTGTTGTTGCTTCGCTGATCTCATATTTATTTCGTTGAGAAATGATGCCAGGTCAAGCGGACATGTAAATTCAGTAAATGGAGGCGATGTTGTACCGCCATGTGCATTAGTAAAATCACTGAGTTCCTAAGGTTAGAAATATTGAACAAGGTTAGAATTTGATTTTGTATTTGTTATAAACTTGTTCTGGCGCCCACATTAAAATTAGAAATTTGCATTATTAATGAACTCAGTCAAGAAGGAAGATGTTGCCTTATAGTTGACATTTAATTGACTTCGGTTAATTGGTGTTTCGTAAATTCTGTTGGTAAGGAATTTAAAAGCAGATCACTAGGGGTTATTTTGTTGTTTGGGAATAAGTGTCATTGTATTCAGTAAATTTTATTACTGAAATTTTCATTAAATTAGAGCCAGTAATATTTAAATGTGTGACATGTATGTGCGTATAGGGCTGAAACCTTAGCCCATAACCCTGTTTTTCTCTGAATATATTTGTGTGTGTGATATGGCGATTGTTGATGAGATAAAGGTATTGTTAGAACAGATGTCGATCCAAATGTCTGCAAAGACGGAAGAACAATTAGTTCAGATGTCCGTAAAGACGGAAGAACAGTTAGTGCAGATGTCCGCGAAAACGGAAAAACAATTAAGTGACATTACGGTCCAGTTACAAGCGCAGAAGATAGACTGTGAAAAACAATTACTTGATATGAGCGATAGTATTTCGGTACAGTTACAAGCGCAGAAGATAGACTGTGAAAAACAATTACTTGATATGAGCGGTAACATTTCGGTCCAGTTAGAAGTCCAGAAATTAGACACTGACAAACAACTCAATGAATTAAACCACAAATTGTCACAACAGGCGGTAACACAAACCGAACAGTTAGGGAAAATCACAAATGATATTAACCAGAGCGTTCAAAAAGTAGAGAAACTGGCAGGCGAGGTTGCGGAAAACAACATCAGACAGTTAGGAGAAATGAAGAAATTGGAGGCAAAATTTGATAATAAATTAATGCAATTTGACGAGATGGTGGCGGATAAACTTAAGCAGATAGAGGCAGCATGTGTCAGTAACACCGCGGGAGTGAAGAAGACCCAAGAGAAACTACAACAGCAGATTAATTCGGTAGATAACAACGTGCTGGAATTAATAAAGGAAATAGATAAAGTCGAAATTAAGGCTGAAACTGAGCGGATACACTTGCGGGAAAATTTAGAGGAGCAATTAGGCAGAACACAAGAGATCATAAGGAAAGAGATGGAAGGCCAGCTAATAAACACACGAGAGGTCATAAGACAAGAAGTAGGGGAGCAGCTCGTCAAAACTCAAGATAATTTGGAAGGTCAGCTAATCAAAACACAAGAGGTCATAAGAGAAGAGGTGGGGGAACAACTAGTGAAAACGCAGGAACAGATACGTGAAGAGCTAGAGAAAAATCAGGTGAGGAACGAGGAGAAAATAAACAGCTTGAAAAGTAGGATCCGGCGAGATTGGGACCAGCAGGCGCAGGCAAATAAGGAAGACAGGCTGGCAGTTTTAAAGCGAATGCAGGCACTGGAGGAGAATATGAAGTCGAAATTGCAGGAACAATCAGAACTAATCATAAAAAACGAGATCAGATCGTTAGAAAATGCGACATTATTTTCAAATGAAAATATACAGGAAAAGCAAACAAGTATTGGAAGTCCGGCAGGTTCGAAGTTGGCTGAGGACACGAGTCGGGGTCAAAGTCCCAGACTAACGACTAATGCATTCCAGCAGTACAGGGGGGAGACTTCAACTCCGCAACCGAACTTGGCACCAGCCCAAGTCATCCAAGTCATTCGGGGTAATGATTTTAAGCCCGATAAGTTCAAAGAAAATTCAGGAACCACTCCCAAAGCATTTCTACGGCAATTAACGGATTACTTTAATGACCAACACATCGGCCCGGAGAAACAATTAAGACTGGTGGAGAAATTTTTGGAAGGACCTAGCCTGACCTGGTTCTTAAGTTTCAAGTACACATTTACAGACATGGATCAATTCCGCGAGGCGTTTTTGAAGAAGTTTTGGAGTCCTTCGTTACAACAGGGGTTAAGAATGGACCTGTACACACGCAAATACCATAGTACCCATCCAACCCGTTTCTCAGAATTCTTTAGTCAGCAATTGGTAAAATTCAGGGATTTTGATGACCCGCCTAGCGAGCCGAATATGGTTCTAACCATCGGAAAACAACTCCCAATGCATATCCAACAATTGCTAGTCGCAGGAAACATTCAGACCGCAGTCCAAGCAGAAGAATTACTTAGACACTTAGATGAGACGAGTATGGTGAGCCCACAGACAGGAAGAAGGAATTTGGAATGTGTAAACACGGCAGAGGTAGTTCAGGGACTCCAAAATAACCACGGCCAGGGAAACCAAAGTAAGACACAGTCCACAGGAACACAGTTCACGCCAAGAAGACAAGATTTTGACGGCCGAAACCAGTTCCATCACAACAATCATAACTATCAGAATAACCGCGGGAGATATCATCAGAATAACCAACATCAAAATAATCAGTGGACGTACCAGCGGGAGTACACAAATTGGAGGGGAAACCAGAGACAAGGTAGACCCTACCAAAGAAATGGAGATGGTAGATGGAGTAACGGCAGGGACTATCGCCAAGAAAACAGAGGAGAATATAGGAATAACTGGGACGAGCGATATATTGAATCCCGTAAATACCTGGATCAATTAAGTAATGAAGAAGCGGAGAAGGAAAAGTGGGGGCGTGCCATGGCGAACAGACAGAGCCCAGACAATCATCAAGGAGAGGGGGCAGAGAGTTTACTGAGGCAACAGGAGCGACAGAATGATAACCGGCGAAACACATCTAATGGGGCCCGGGATAAAAAAAACCAAATGAATTGAAAGGAGATAGGCTAGAAACGGAGATCGCCAGGGAGCAAGAAGAGATGATAGTGGCCAACATAGAAGAGTGGGTAGCATTCCCAGACGACTGCCTGGAGGAAGTGGTGAAGAACCGTGAAAACGTTATCAGACAGCTACCAATTATTTACGCGCATATTGGAGGTATGAGGGTGAGATGTTTGATTGATACAGGTAACCAGGTGAGCTTGGTCACTGAAATTTTGATAAAAGAAATAGCAAGAAAACAGACTGTTCCTATTATGCCGGTACCGCTAATGAAAGTCAGAGGTGTCATTCCTGACAAAACTATGAATTGTAAGCAGCAAGCATTTCTAGATCTGGAAATATTGAACCATACTTTTTCACAAACATTCATTGTTATTCCAAAGATGAACTACAATATAATTTTAGGAGCCAACTTCATCTGCGATTTTCATGCTGTAATTGATTTACATAACAACACTGTAAGCTTCAAACAAGTAGAAGGATTGGATCATGTGGGTTTAAATATGGAAGAGAATCCGCTGGAGAGAGAGGCCAACACTTGGGTCGTTGAGGAATGCACTAATGAGGCCGGAGATAAGATCTTGAGGGGAGAGCAAGTCAACCAGACAGCAGTGCTAGAAATGGACAGCCGAGATATTTCGCAGGAACTTTGGGTGCATTTGGCGGAAGAAGAAATGGGCGGAACCAAATTCGAAATTTTACTTCAGGAGCGACTTAAGGAAGCCATCGTAGGGGAATCTGATAGAAGAAGACTGGAAGAAATCTTAAGATTACATAAAGAAGCTTTTGACACCGTACCTGGGAAAGTTTTGAATTTTCAATATGCTATGCAGGTGACAGATTGGACCCCATTTAAAAGTAAATTGTACCCGATCCCAGAGAAGCATTTTTCTCAGGTGAAGGACATTATTACTAACTTATTAGATTCTGGCATGATAAGGAAAGCTGCAACTCCTTATCTGAACGCAATATTGGCTGTGACCAAGCCAAACGGATCAATTAGGCTAGGCCTAGACTCGCGAGTTTTAAATAGTAAACTGCTAGTTGAGCACGACCAAGCACCGAGGATCAAAGATGTTTTGAAAGGCTTCCGTGGGAAGAAGATATACTCAAGTGTTGATTTGACGAATAGTTTCCACCATCTTGAACTTGAAGAAAAATCTCAACTGTTGACGGGATTTTTATTCGACAATCAAAGTTATATCTGGTGTCGAATGCCCTTTGGCGTGAAAACTGCGGGATGTGCACTCATTAGAGCACTCGACAGAAATCTGACTGAGGAGGTCAAGAACTTCACCACGAGATATGTTGATGACATATTAATCGCTTCTGAGACAATGGAAGAACACTTGGTAAATTTAAATAAATTGTTGGATAACCTGAGAACCATGAACTTCAAGATCAACTTAAAAAAGTCACATTTTTGCCAGAGCGAAATTTTATATCTGGGACATATAATTGATGTCGAGGGCGTGCGGCCTAATCCAGCCAAGATTGATGCTATTAAGAAATTTCCCACACCTACCAAAGTCAAACATGTTAGAGCATTTTTGGGAGTGACTGGTTTCTTCAAAGAAAATTGCCCTGGTTACACAGAAACAGTAGCGCCTATGCAGGAGATGTTGAAGAAAGCGAATCGATGGTCGTGGAACGAGGAGTGCGACAGGTCTTTTAGAGCAACGAAGGATTTATTGGAAAACTGTGTGAAACTTGGATATCCGGATTTTGAGAAACAATTTATCATTCAAGCAGATGCTTCGTTAATTGGGATTGGTGCTATGCTGTACCAAGAGGACGCTGAAGAACCCAAGAAGAAATCCTATTTGGCATTCACGAGTCGTAAATTACGGAAACATGAGAGAAACTACACAGTTACGGAACTTGAGCTACTAGCAATTCTATATTCTCTACAACAGTGGCGCAAGATGATCTATGGTTATTCCTTCATTGTTAGAACCGACCACCATGCACTGACATTTTTATTTAAGACAACAATAGCAAGTGAGAGAGTAACGCGCTGGTCCATCTACATACAACAGTTTGACATCACAATAGAGCATTGTCCTGGGAAATTGAACGTCATACCAGATGCCTTGAGTAGAAACCCTGAGGACGGAAACGAAGTAATAGCGGAAGTTCACAATATTACCTTGACACCTAAGGCTCGTGAGTTTTTGGCAAGATTGAAGGATATTCGGAAGGAGCAAGAAGCTGACCCATGGATGATGATGATGATAAAATTCTATAGGAAGGAGTTACAACCAAATTCACCAGAGTACCGGGAAGCCAGTGCTAAACAAGCGAGATTTCACTACTTGAATAACTTGTTACATAAGTACGTGGATGAGCATCATACTAAACTGCGGATCTTAGTTCCAGCATCACTACAGAGGGGATTAACTTGGCATGTTCACGAGAGCCTAGCACATATCGGCACGGATAAGACTGAAGCTACGATAGGGGAGACCTTTACTTGGCCCAAGATGAGATTCACCATTGTTGAAGTAATTAGAACGTGTGACGCTTGTCAGCGCACCAAGCCGAACAACTTTATTCTGAAACAACCTCCAAGACCACTATTACCGCAGAAACCATGCGAGATGCTCGCGATTGATTGCTTTGGTCCTTTAGTAAAAGGAAAGCGTGGATGCCGACACCTCTTGGTGTGTGTCGATGTATTTTCAAAGATGGTCGTGCTATGTCCTATTCAGAAGACGACATCAAGACAAGTCCTCAGTAGAATTAAGAACAAAGTCATTCCGATGCTGGGGAAGCCGGAATCCATTCTATCAGATCACGGTACCTATTTCACAAGCAATGTTTTTAGGCAAGGTTTGGAGAGCCTAGGAATAAAACACATATTTTCAAGTATTCGTCATCCTTGTGGAAATCCGAGCGAAAGAACAATTCGCTGTGTCGCTAGATACTACAGAGTAATGATTCCTAACGAACACAATAAATGGGTAGACAAAGTGGGGGAAATTGAGATGTGCATGAACACTACTAAGCACGAGTCGACGGGTCAAGTCCCACTGATTGTACACCACAACAGATTGCCAGAAAGAACTTGGGATAAGATCATTCCTTGCCCAAGGGATCCATTATTAGCGCATGATTTGCGAATCCAGCGAACGAGGGAGCACATGAGGAACCAAGCGGACCGAAGGCTGAGACGGTACCGAGGAAAGAAGTTTCACCGAGAGTTACAAGAACAAGAATTAGTGCTGGTTCGTAGACCACCGATCTCCGACCCTAAGAACAAAGTCTTCGCCAAGTTCTGTCCAAGGTTCATTGGTCCGTTCCGGGTAATTAAGAATCTGGGTAACAATGCCTACAGATTAGAAGAAGTGAGCACTGGTGCAAAATCTGTTTTTAATAGTGCCAATTTGAAACCGTACTACAGAAGGGAACCATTTGATGAGTAGGAAAGATGATATGTGCAGAATCTGTATTGCAAAATTTTTTTTTTGAAAACAAACACTCAAATTCACGGGGAGCGCCTGAGTACGCACTTTGTTTGTAAACAACGAGCAGCTGAGACGACGGGAGTGGCAACTACTTGAGGAGAAGGGGAGACCTAGTGGAAATATGAATGACATTCCAGCGAGAAGGGAGCACACTAATTGAGTCAGAGGGGCATACACTCGAGCAGCTGAGTGAGATTTAAAGAGATGTGTTGTTACTACAGTGGATTTTGTTTTTGAAATCCAAACCAATAAATTGTTTCGAATTTCAAAACCTTGCTGAGGACAAATGAACCCTTATTCATCTTCGATAAATAAGTATTCATATTTATTATTATTATTACTACGGCCCAGGCAGCACATAAGGAAGTCGACTTGGATATTAGGGAGGCCAGCATTTCGTAACGATTGCAACAGAAGCCGAGCCAGTAGCTATTCCTGGGGGACGGCCAGAATTAGTCGAGTTCAAGGCTAAATTGTGCAACTACTGTACCAAAATTGGAGACATAAAGGAAGAATCACGAGGTCTTCTCAACGAACATACGATTGAATCAGCCAATCGCAAGAGACCAAGCCGTGACCACGAGGTGGACGGCGTCAGTAGTAAAAAGCCCGCGGAAGTGTGTATCTAAGGAACCGCCGAACGGATTAATTTCCGCTCGAGTTATTTGAGACGTTGGATTTATTTGGAGAAGAATGACACTAGCTACATCTTTGTGAGACAAAAACTCTGGAAGTTTTTATCCGACTTTGCCCCACTCCACCGCCCTTGTCAGTTTCTCATAAATAGCTTGGCCTGACGCCAATCTAAGTCTTACCTTGTGGAGCCTTGAGAGGCATACTCCACGTCAGTTTGGTTTGTGATTTTGACGCTCGAATTTATCTAAGTTAGTATTCGGTGTAAAATATGATTTTTACGCTCTAAATCAGTAAAGCTAATTATTTTGTGAGCTTTGAGGAACTGAAGTCGCAGCGACCGCAGTATCAAATTTTAAAAAGCTATAATACATTTTATTGTAAAACCAACTTTGTTGTGTGGTCTAAATATTTCACGGTAGCGCGTGATGAACAGTAACATTCATTTCAAGACGACGAGTTCAACTTTAAGAGGGAGGTATCGTATCACCCTAATTAGCGCTTACCAGAACCGAAGTCCATAGTACAGACGGAAATACCGGGCGAGATAGCGACTGCTAGTGCAGCCAGGATTGTGAACTTGTTAACGAGCCAGTGGCGCGGACTCGAGATGTATATTTTCTGTATAAATTGTGTGTATTTTATGTATGTTTTATAGTGCGTGTGTCTGATATAATTAGGGCCAGTCTTCGCTATTAATCGCACTAGAACAATTGTGGGTGAACTGAGTAGCCTGCAAGCGATTATAGATAGGCAAATATTTAATATTGAACTTTTCTGCCAAGGAGTCGAGACCAAGATGAGCAGCACGTGGTTTGAAGTTGGGATGAGCTTCAAGAAATCAGCACAGACGACTACTATGGAGAGCTAAATTGTTCATAGGGCAATGGGTTGAGGAGGATGTCCTTGGTCTACATGCAGAAGCGGTGATGTACTAAAATTGGATTTATTTCAATTATGTAGTTAGATTTGGCCGGGGAACTTTGTATATAGTCATGTTTTTCTTTCTTGTTGTTTTAGAGTTTTTCTTGTACCGACACTGTATGTTTAAATGTCTGTTGGCGCGTGGCCAAAGTGTTTGTTGATATTTTGTTTTTCTTTCTTGAGTCATGAGTAATGTACGCGGCGTGCGTGCGTAATTTTTACCCTTGCAATTTGCGGAACCCGTTACATTCGATAAATGGTGCTTTATTAACGTTAATATTTGAAATAGGAATGGGAGGAAATGAGTGTAAAACATTTTGCTGAACAGGTTATTATTCATGTTAGGGTAGCCGAGTGCACCAACTTAAAAGTAATTGTAGAACACCTTCGTTCTAATTTTGATAGATTTTCTTGAGTCCTTTTCAGGTGACTAGTCACGGCAATGAACGATGGCGCCAGCATGTGGATATTATTTGTGTCTTTTATTTCAGGGTCTGTCAAAACCCATACGTGTGATTCAGTGTGTGTTGATGTGTCTAGTGTGTGTTGATTCTACGTGAGGAGGGGGTAGTTGTCCTACCGCCCTTATATATTTTTGCTGCTATTGTATTTTTTTAGATGGAAAGACAGAGTGCTCTTGGGAGACTGCTGATTCTTGTCCATATGGTTATTCTGACACACACATGTATTATTGTGCTTTGGGGCACATTTCTTCGAGGTTCGAACCCATGTTCTGGGAGGTCGACGTATTTTGACACGTGGGTTGACAGACATGCAGAGTTCCACAAACCGCCCGTTTTGCCTGTGACTTATTTTGATAGGCAGTCCTTTTGTCCGACTGAACCCTGTAAGCTTTCATGTAGCAAACCTGTTCATTGTGATGGTTAATTTTTAAGCCATAATTAATTGGGGAGTTCGCCATGTGTGTAACGGATTGTTGTACCTTGTATGGATAAAATATTGTGATTAACGTAAATGTTGGCTGTTTGCCTATTGCTTTGTTGATGACTCGATTCATGTAATTTTTGTGTGTCACACCCGTGTGGTGTAATGGTAGAGTATTTTGTAAATTTTGACAGCGGTCATTTGAGTATTTTTCTATTGGTCACGTGTTAATGTACTTGTGTTGATTTGTGTGAGAAGACCTAAGTTTTTAGGCAGTAAATGTTGCTACGGCAACCTAAGTCCAATTTCACACGGAAATTTTGTGTTTGTTTATAGTAGATTTAGGAAGTGTCGGTTTAATTTAAGTAGTGTAGTTGTGTTCCCCCGTGTCGGTCTAGCTCTAGGAAATGCGGATTCGGTGTTTGAAGGGTCATCCCGGATGATAACGAATCACGCATTCAAAGTACACATCGCGATGCATGTAGAACTGCATACGCACTTATATGGTCACTTATATGGTCACTTATATGGTCACTTATATGGTCACTTAGATGGTCACTTTTGTATCTTTCATTTAAGGACACTTGGTCCAGGTAATTAATCTCTCCAGAGATACCGCCTAAGTTTT
The DNA here is from genome assembly GCA_946902985.2 of Meconema thalassinum. Taxonomy (NCBI): domain Eukaryota; kingdom Metazoa; phylum Arthropoda; class Insecta; order Orthoptera; family Tettigoniidae; genus Meconema; species Meconema thalassinum. Next base: position 100,626,422 of record OX336397.1, on the reverse strand, counting down.
TGGCATTTTATTAAATGGGAGTCAATTGGGAGATTTTGTTGTTAATTGTTTATGTGTAAATATGGTGATTTGTTATTAAATTCAGTTGTTTTTTTAACCCTGGCTTCACTCTTTCCTGCATGTCATTTTGTTATATGTTACCCTGCAAGTTAATGAAGCGCCCTGACAGCAACTTACGAATATGACCCGTTACGCCCCGAATCTGAGTCTCATATGCTTCTTTGCAAGGGTTCATAAAAGAGTCTCGCAAACTCGGCCTAATGTTGACCGAAGGGTGGTCGAGTTGGCGAAAATGCCGGGTTATCGGGAAATGTGTAACATAGAAGAAATAAGCTGTTTGTTTTGGTTTAAAAGTAATGCAATGCAGTACATTTATTTGTTTTTAACAGAAACACAAGTTTTAAAACGATTAAGCCACTACAATTACAGTACTTGAATATACAATTCAGTACTGTACTGTTGTACTGCATAAGGATCAAGGAAAACAATTACTGTAAATTATAGAAGAAAACTTAGAAAATCTAGGCCTAGTGTTCACTGTACAGTATATGTACAAAACATTTCCTGTAGGCAAATAGTTTTTTCACTTAATGAAAATTACCATATATTTTTTCGCTGAAAATAAGTATTGTTCTTTTGCTTTTTGCTTTGAACCCTGTTTCTTGAAGCGTCGTCACGAAGACGGCGAAGTTAAAGAATGTCCATAGCGGATACACCTTGTTGTTCAAAATACCGAAGAGAAGTTTCAGTGGCATTAAGTCCCTCGGTATGAGTGATTTTTGGTTCCACTTCTCCGCAATCTTCAACTTCATCATGATCGTCGATTTCATCATTTCTTGTAACAGCCGCTGCAATATTTGCATCCAACTGCTGCGTGTCACGGAGAATGCGCAATCAAATAAATACAACGCTCTGCGCGGGAACCGTTCGTTTACTTCTTACTGCCAACAGTTAGTGTATTTACAGTATTGTACCTGTATTTATCAGGTCGTCGTTACTCTTCTTACTATGTACAGTAGGTCAACTTTTTTCGCGTCGTATTTAACTGTCGATAATTCCATTGAAGCAGGAGACGAAAGAAAACATAATGTTACGCGCCACCACCCTAGTGGCACTTTTGTTAACTGGATTACGGTGGGTAGAAAACACAACACCAATTACTGCTTTAAAGAGAAGTTAGCTTTATTGCTTGCAGGAAGATACAGCACTCATCAGTAAATACAAGCAATTATTACCTTACTCCAGTTTCCTCAAGTCTCTGCCTTTGGAGAGTTCTTGCCCCCTTTCACTTGTCAACAAGCCGCAGAAGTTAATCCCTCGTAATGAGGTGGCCCCGTGCGTTGGCTGGAAATATCTGCACTCAGCCTGTCACAGTATTACACACTGTTTCACAATGCACCACAATCCCTTCCTCGCTGTCAAGAGAATCAGCTTCACTAGGGGTTTCGCAAGTCACCACACTTCTGTCGCTCAGGATAAACACTCGCACTAGCTCATAAAAACACAACAACAACAACTGCTTGACAGGTCGCACTTATATAGCAGGCCGGTGACTCAATAAATGCTTCTAGATCCATCCAGGGTTCACGGCTTCTCGAGTTTTCCATCGCTGGCTCAGTCACGAATATTCTGGACTATCCCTTTGTCCTAGTAGCCCTGTTGCATAAGGCGCACGCAATACACGAGGCAGAGCACAGCCCAGCCCTGGGGCAGTTGTGACTCATGCGGCGAGCGATGACACAAACTCACAGCCGTAACAATAATAAAGCTCTGTGCGGAAACACAAAAACAAACAACAATCATGATTTTTTTCTCCTGTCAGGGTGGCCGTGAAATCCGGAGTGCCAGGTTACCGAGTGCCGAGTTTGCGAGACTCTACTCTATTGTAAATCAATTATTCAGTTTGAAAATCAGTCCTCTGCATCCAAATAATGTGATAGTATATAACATAAATACAGTAGTGGAAAAAGTATCCGCATCACCTTAATAGACGGTACTTCATCGTTCAAAAATCAATTAACATTATTTTATACAATATTTTGATTTATGTTTTGACGTGACAACGTCAACTAAATTGTTGGAATACAGAGACGTTCGTGAAAAAGTGTTACAGTGAAAGGTGATGATATCGTGTTATCTCTCTTCTGCTGCAACGCTCTCACTCTCTCTTCTGTTGGTGTGCTCGAGTGTCACTACTGTCGTTTTTGGATGTCACGGGTGAACCTCTGGATGGATTTTAATGCGGTTTTCACCATTCTATAAAGGATACCTCGAGGAAGATTTCTGTAGAAAAGAAATATTTCTGATCAAAGAGGCCAAGCAGTAACGATTTCAGTGAAATAGTCGAAAAAAACACATGTGGTCCGTGTGATTTTTAAGCTTAGCCTACGCTGGGAATACCGTTAAAGATATCTATATACTATGAGTGTAAGAATATTGTTCTGCATGAAAAGTTCTACAAAAAAGTCCGCGAGAGCATATCTCTATCTTCAATACATCGCCCACTATAAGTGTTTTTACGTTTCATTTCTTCCAACAATCTCCATCAATTTTTGAGATGCTTGCTATCCATATCTACCTGGAACGCCCTGTTAGACAGTACGTTGTTCATGAGCGCTGACATTAATTTACATCCCGTAAGTTTGATGAACTTGCACATTAAACCTTCTCTCCACATCGTATCATATAAGGTTTATAAACACTGCTCTACTTCAATTTTTCTATCAAACCGTACCTCAATTTGGGTTGTTAAAGCGAGAATAAATGTATTTAGTTCTTGTGCTTTGATTTTAAGGAACATTAAGACGCTAAATATGAGAGAACTTTCAAAAGTTGTTCAGGGTGACTTAGGTCTCTTGGTGACTGGAAAGTATTTCACGTCATAAGCATCATTAATGTTGTATGTAGGCCTATTAAGTTGGCAATGTTTGAATTTTTGGAAAAGTACGCACATTTGTACCCTACTTGGTAATCCGTGTTCTTAATCGTGGTATTTGGATGGTTAAATAAAGCAATTTATTGGTATTAAGAGGTCATGAGAAACATTTCCCATCAGCAATTCCCATGAGGACATTGGACATCAAATGATAGCTTTATAATTATAATTTATTATTTATTATTATTTATAATTATTTATTTACCGACAGCAGTAGCTACGCGGGCTAACGCGCAGCATTAGGTCATGGGGCCAAGCTCTCTGCTGACTCGGTAGACGCGTGGGTTCGAGCCCCACCGTCGGCCGTCCTTGAAATGGTTTTCCGTGGTTTCCCATTTTCAACACCAGGCAAATGCTGGGACGGTACCTTCTGACAGGCCACGGCCGCTTCCTTCCACATCCCATTTTCATTCACCATCATCCATTTCATCTCTCAATAACTCCTCTCATGAGGTTGGCGTCAGGAAGGGCATCCGGCCGTAAAAACCATCGCCACAAAGACCTCCATCGCATCTCATCCCCGACCCTGTTGGAAAACGGGAATAATAAGGGGTAGACATACATTTATAATTATTTATTTATTATTATATGGACACCCTTGCCGAAAACACGAACTGTCTACAGGAGATCGTAAAACCACATTAACAGTAGTCATTTACAAGAAGCGGCGGAGAAAATGAAGGAGTTCATCCTAACAGGTAGCGTCCCCCAGATACATCGCTTCACGAAGCCATGGTTGGATGCAGAGTGCTACCATGCAAGACAAAGAACTCTACAAGCTCTAAGAGTGGCAAGAGATTTAAATACAAAGAACGACCTTGCAGCGTACTCCTTGCATAGAAAAACATATAAGAACATTTTAAAGACAAAGCGAAATGCATACAGAGAAGCGGAAGGAGAAAAATGGCTATGGAAGCATTGAAAGACCCTTTCAAAGCACTGAGGCCAAGAAAATTCAACATAGCAGGGAAAATACCCATGGATACCTGGGCAAGCCACTTCAACGGTATACTTAACAAGAACAATGATCAACAAGCTTACCCCAACACAAGTGGAAGCACAAAGATTACAGGTCGGCATTACTTCAATAAAGAAGAGGTAGAGCCAACGATTTCAGCACTCAAGAATGGGAAGGCCGCTGGTCCAGACGGAGTGTTCAACGAACATATAAAACAGACATCATATATCATACTAGATACATGGACGGACTTATTAAATAAATGCATAGAACTGGAAACAATACCAGAGAGCTGGAGAAGATCGACTATTAAAGTAGGCCTATTGTACAAGGGAAAAGGAGACTTCTCTGATCCCAACTCGTATAGGGGCATTGCACTCGGAAACAACATGTTTAAAGTACTGGCAATACTGATCACTGAACGCCTAACCATAGAGATCGACCATCTGATCCCAGAGGAGCAATTCGGATTCCGGAGAGGAAGAAGCACACTACATGCTGTAAAGAACCTCCTGGATGATATAAACGATACCTCACCGTTACCAAGAGGAAAGCTCCATTGTGTTTTCGTTGATTACTCCAAAGCTTTTGACATGATCGACAGAAAACTCCTAGTGTCAAAATTAGAACAGCTCACCGGAGAAGAACACCCGCTGACCAATATAATAAAGGACATCTTAACTTACAACAAGTTCTCGATTGATGACTCCGTATCTACAACATACGACCTAATCCAGACCAATGGCGTACTACAAGGGGACCCCCTCAGTCCACTTTTATTCAACGTAGCTACAATCGACATCATTAAGACAATACAACAGGCAACGAAGTCTACTTCACTTTATATGTATGCCGACGATATGGTTCTCGCATCGACCAACATTCAGGACATCCAGCTTTCCCTCAACGCGTTAGCACTATGGACAAATGAAAACAGCTTCACATTAAACGAGAAGAAAACCCAACAAATGACCTTCCGAAAAGGGGGAAAACCCGCAGAGGAAGACATACTTTACTACAAGGGCACTCGATTGGAAAGAGTAAATGTATTCCGGTACTTAGGCATCACACTTCAGACTACGACGACATCGTTTCGGCTACATATAAAGGAAAGAGTGACGGCAGCAATAAAAGCTTTTTATGGAATCAAAGACATAAGAAGTTGATCCATACATACAGCAATGGCTCTCTTCAAAGCAAAGATTATACCAATCTTAACCTATGGTTTGGACCTTATTTGGCTTTAACCGACGATAAAAGACCTATCAGCAATAGAAAAGGTGAAAGCCCGCTACTTGAAAGCAGCCTTAGGCTTATCAAGGTTCACGCTCTCAAGGCTCGTCTATGAGCTGGCAAGAGAGAATTTCCTTATAGAGGACTTACGTCTACACTACGAACTTCAATCAACCGATGCGACCAGGAATGTAATGGAGGAGAGAGAGAAGAAACGACGAGAAATATGGCCGGAGTTCTTCTCTACAGATGCCATGCTAGACCGAACGCGGATGGGACCCAACCAAAAACTACGACACATGCTGACCCGGTTGGCGGTGCACGGTTACCACCACTTGATCTGCGTAAAGACTCACTTTCATGAGCCAGACGATACTTGCGTATGTAGCCTGTGCCATTCAGTGTGTGAAAGTTACCATATCACCTTATGCAAGCAAAGACAAATTTCTCTCACTGAGTATAGTGAAATGTGAACTAAATTACAGGGTTTATGATATTTATGTATTTCTGTATTTTGTGAATGCACTTTCGTGCGCAATTATACTATTAATTAATAATTATTTTTGGCATTTGTATACTATTTTCAAATTTTTAAATGTTTTTATTTGCATATATCAACTTACAATAGGCACAGTGGGTCCTACAGCCACTAGAGTGCTCTAGAATATAAGGTCAATGTCGAGAGTTTGCTGTTATTTTTTATGGGCTACTGAACATCACTGAACACTTTATTACAAACAAGATGATAAAAAGTAATCCCTGTTTGATATGGATCTGGCTAATGGAGTGTGTAAGCTTCTGTACTCGCCATGAACAGTATGCAAGCACACGTCCAGGCTTCAGATAACTCAGCCATTAACTTTTACGGTTACGTAGTAGCATTTTATGGACTATGGAGTGGCTTTCGTAACCCTCCATCAGAGAGCAGGCCGCTCGTTACGACTTGTCGACGTCGAGAACACAACCTCACTTATATTGGCAGAACCGTCAAGGTTGAAAGCTCTGTTAAATCAACACTTACCTACAGTTTTGAAAGTGTACTTGGCGATAAATCTTCCTCGTTTAATACGGCAGAATACGGTGTTAGTCGCCTAAGATGCACCTCCAAATATATTCTGGTCCGTTGCGGGTAAAAGCGCGGCAAGTCCTTACGTAGTCCTAGATAATATGTGAATATTTTTCGTGCACAGTCGGAATGTTTCGGTATCGCTCAGAATTCCTAGAGCAGCAAAGAGGAACAGTCAAGAGACACTCCACTTCCAAGTTCTATACCATTTTTCGCATGTGAATTATTAACGCAAAACAGACTAAACTTGCTTTAGGTAAAGTTTAAAACATCCTACGCAGTAAATGAATGCATTCCAATTAGTATTTAAGAACTAATTGAAACCATAAGATATTTAAACATACGGATTAAGATCTGGAAAAATAAACTTAAAATGCAAGTAGGAAAGTGTAGTATTGACATCGCAGCTGTTCTGTAATTTAAGGGTCCCAGGTTCAATATATTCCCAGGGCAGAAGTTTTTTTTACTCATTTTTACTCACCTCTTAATACATGTTTTCTACCTACTTTTATTCAAATTATGTACGGGGGTGATTTAAATGATAAACATTGTTAGGCGAAATTGTTCTCTTTTCTCACCTAGCACACGCATTGAAAGAGTTCTCAAGTTATAGCATGCAATGCTATTTGCTGCTACAAAGGGTAAGACGTCATTACAAACCAAAAGAGAGGACGTTCATTCAGCGTTGATATTTTAAGACGGTTATGTTTCAGGGCTAAAGACCTATCTGATTATCGTGGACAAATAACCGGTGGTTACTATGGCAACTAGTGTTTGCCTATACATTCTAGTTCAGTAGAGACATCTATATGTTGTTATAAGAACATCTTACTTACTCTTATTTAGTACTCCTATCTGTCGCGAGAGGGTACAAACTCGTAGTTTTGGTCAACAAATCCCATAAGTATGTTGTTGTTGTAGTTAGGTAAAGGCGTAGGTCTATCATGGGATCTATCCTGAAGCTCCCATAATCAGAGGGACAATAAAAACCCACTCTTCTTGTTTCCACAGTGTGTTAATAAGCTAAATGTGTTAGCAGAGCGTAGTTTCGATCTACGGACCTCTGGGTTATAGGTCCAGCACGCTTCCACTGCGCCACTCTGCTACTTTTCGTCACGTACAAAACGGGTGTGCCTCAAATATGCTGTAGGGAGACTGGTATTACTGATATAGTGTAACTTACTAAAGGTAAAGGGGAGAATCCAACACGGCCTTTGCTTGGAGGATTTGCGTTACAGAAGGTTAAACTGGAGTACCTTTAGTAAGTGCCGGGATGGTACCTACTGTAAGGCCACGGCCGCCTCCTTCCCACTTCTTTGCCTAACCCTCCCACTCTTCCCATCCCTTCATCAGGCCCCTGTTCACTTTGCAGGTGAGGCCTCCTGGACGTAGTGCTGGTCACTCACCCCAGTTGTATCCCCGACTCAGAGTCTCAAGCTCCAGGACACTACCCTCCGTGGTGGTAGAGATGGGATCCCTCTCTTAGTCCGCGGGAAAAGCCAGCCCTGGAGGGTAAAACGATAGGGACAAACAAAACTTTAGCAAGTTACACAATAACAGGAACACCAGTCTCCCTGCAGCATATTTGAGACCCTCCAGTTTGGCTTTGCAACGACAAGTAGCAGAGTGGCGCAGTGGAAGCTTGCTGGTCCCATAACCCAGAGGTCCGTGGATCGAATCCACGCTTTTATAAATATTTTTGCCGACTATAATTCGAGGGTTTACCTACCTGTCAAAACCGACAGTCCATGGACTTAGCAAGATCCACATGCATACTATATTATAGACACGAACCATACATGTTGAAATAGCTCATATGTTATCTTTGAAGTTGGTTAGAGTGTAGGTGGTATTGTTGGGACGGCACGGTAATATCGATATTACTCTGAGAACAAGTTAGTTATTGTTGCTCTCAGGGGCGGAACAGCGAGGAAATCTGCCACCTGTGTTAGTTGTACGGTATTACTTAAAACTGATAGAATGACTATGTGCAATGTTATGGATGTTCTTTAGGATCTAGCCGAGATCAAGTTGGATTTTGAGGTCTACTAAGTGTTTTCTTACGTAAGGTTCCCAAAGGTTTCAAAGGGCAGCAACTAATAAGTGAAATAATATGTTTCACCAAGCACTTCCTTCTCGGCAAGTTTTAATTATTTTTTAAAATCGAGTTTATCCTCCAGGTTGGTGGAACCCACGAACTCAGCGAGGGAAATCACCACTACCGCCTCTACGGGCATTGTCCTAGACCTGGGAACAGCTGGTTGGAGAGGATACAACTGAGGATGTGTGATCAGCACCTCACCCGGCGGCCTTACCTGCAAAGCGAACAGGGGCCTTATGAGAGAAGGGAAGATTGGGATGGATAGGCAAGGAAGCGGGAAGGAGGCGGCCGTGGCCTTACAGAAGGTACTGTACCCGATATCCGGATAGTAGGCTGTCAGATATCCGCCCCCTCAATCGGATTGCCAATAATCAAACGCACCGGCACAGCTACATCAATGAAAATGGCACTGACAGATACTATCGAGATTAGAGCACAATAGTTAACAAGAAATTATTGTGGAACACACCAAAATATACGGGGGTTCATACTTACCTTTACTTACCTCTTAAATTTATCTCGGGGACTGGGTTGTCAACTGGATCACTTAAAGTATGCCCTCACAATAACCTCCACCATGATATTTAAAATGAACCAGAACGAAGACGAGAAACTTTAAACTGCACAATAATTTGTTTCACATAAAGAATGAATTTAACAAAAATAAAACAACCAAATCCACGTGGCAATCAGAAGCCATTGACCACATAACTATGTCCTCCTGTAGGACTTGTATACTCTACATACAATGTTTCAGGTTTCTCAAGCTCATAGCAACGTAAAAATAATAATGCACTTGGAATGGAAACGGGATTTGGGACGAGACACATATATCAATTGTTTTGCGTGTTTATACACATCACATTTTATTTATAGCCACAAGGCTATTATGGATACGTCCTTGGCCTCTGTCATACAGTTGTCCGGGCCAGCTGCAATGCACCTGCATCGTCAAAGCGGACTCCCCGTCCGTTCAACCCTAGCATAAGCGAGTTACCTCAGAGCTCAGCTCTCCTTTTCAAAACACGTAAATGTTCACATCTCAACTGAAATATTATCACGCAAATGTTTTAAATGCTCCATTCAAACACCAGTGGATTACTCCAACAATCCCAGATCATGTTTAACTGTTCAATCCACTTGCTTAATTAGCGTTGTTTAGAGTATAATAACAAAACTCTTACTGTTAATAACAAAAGTTCATTAATTATTTATAACAATAATAAATTGTTTATAACAATGTCAAACGACAATTGAAAAATTTTATACACGCCTCTCTTAATCACTTTCATTTCAAATTATTTAACAAAGATATTTACAAAATTATTTTACAATATTTATATTGTTTATATTATTTATACAAGAAAAACATTAAACCACACGTTTATCCGGTTGATAATTACTTAAATCGTGGTGATATAATCGACCAATGAAGGTTAGTTATAATTAACTGTCAAATTCAGGTTTAATAAGGTTTAATAATAATTATTAATATTTGTGATGGTAACCTCCATTCAAAATCTTTATCTCAAATTATTTAACACTCTTGTTAATTTTAACAGTATCTTCATATGAATAACTTTCAAAGAACCAGAACAATACATTTAGCGGAAAAATACTTCGCTCAAAACGCACAAAATTGCACAACAATTGGCCCAGAATTCATCATATATCTTCATATATATGGCATTAAATCTTCCAAACTACATACAAAAACCTCCACTTATAAATTCATCAACTTCATTTATTCCTGTGGGAACCTCCTTCATTATTCAAGGGCATTATTCATCAGCGACTTTTACATGTCCACTGAACTAACGATTATACATCTATTGTTCCTCTTTAAAAATTCTTATATTCATCAATTGTATTAATGACTGTTATTATTTAACCTTCGTGGGTTTCATTCATGAATCGATATGAAGTAAAAATTTGCCAATCACAAATAAATTTAATAGCAAATACGATTAGACACTCCTCCCTGGTCTATCAAAATTGAGATTAATATCTTCAAAGTATCGCAGTATAAAAATACGGTACTATCTTCAATCAAAGTTCATCGAAACTGCATGAATAGTCGAATAGAATACAATTAGACTGTGGAATGCAAACATTATTGTTCCAATCTAGAATTGAGAAAAATTCCTATCAAATGTTCATTACTATAGTGTATTCAATAAATCGTAATCAAAGTTCATATTTCATAAAATTGTCTATAATGCAATGATAAATGTCTATGTTGCAATCATGTTCATAAGACGACTAGTATTTCAAAGATCGTCGATATTGTAATAGATTTTAACGCTCTAAAATCATTTAATCATTCTTCTTTCTTGAGGATGACAGAAAATTGGTCAAAGTAATTTACTGAATAGAATTACTTTAATAAAATGACACGCTGTCTGAATTCAACTCTGCCATAGCAAATCGTTAACTTTACTGTCAAATTGTGACTACAAAAAAAATATGCAAATTACTGAAAGAATCTAAATTATCAGTCTCAACTGATCCAAAATTATTTAACTATGCCAATGACATAAAAATGTCTCAATAAATCGAAGAAAAAGGCATAAATCATCGAAGTGTACTGAGTACAGAAATGTCAATCAAGAAAATGGGGCAAAATATAGGACAGAAAATATGGGAAGAATGGTTGCTCAGATATCGCTACAAGACTCAAATAATACAAGAAACGTTCACGACTACCTTATCTGTTGATTGAAGTTCTAGAGGAAAGTTTTCAAAGAAAACTGCTGTTGGTTCCAATTCACCAGCGTAAAGATGTGCTCCGACCTCGAACCTGGAATCAGCGTCCTCGGAGAATCGAACTGCTTCCTCCTCCGAAAATTGCACTGCTCCATGTACACGAAAGACATCCTTCTGGCAAAACTCTTCTTTGTGAGCCGGGTCCACCCTTGCCTCTCTTGAAAGTTCCCTGAAGTTCTGGTCGTAATTCTCCATGAAGTTTATTGTAGTTATTTCCGCAGAAATATTCATAATCGTGGAGTATGAAAATATTTCCACTGTCATCTGGTATAATTCAGCGATGGATTCACGATGCATGAGTGTAGTTGGATGTTCACTACATGCTCGCTTTTGTAGAATGACGATTAACGAAGTTCCATGCTGTTATTTCACTCCAGCGATATATGTCCCAATTGCATTAAAGCCTTAGCCTTCCATCTCAACTTCTGTTATAATCATTGAAAGCACTGCCAGATTATAATGTTCCATAGTAGACTGTATCGTTGTATTACCAAACGTATTCTCCAATATCACTGTTGCAATCCACGTGTCAGCCGTAGTGTATAATGTGGAATTATAAAAGTGTTTCTCATGTGGCGAGAAAATCACTTTTGTTGGCAGCCTTAAAGTGCCAATATCTTTCGAAGTATAACTGTGAAATTGTTCAAATCTTCTACACACCTCAATGTTGTACTGCCCAATTGAATTATAATAAAGGCTGAAGTTAACTCTTGATATCTTATCTGGTGGAAACGTTAATGTGATCGTTTCAACTTCACCTAGTTTCAAACAGCGTAAAATGGAACTGCTGCGTGTTCGTTCGATGCGCCGGGCTTTAACCACACGCTAAAGACAACTTGCTTCACTTATTCACTCGAAAATGACTCTATGACATCTGAAATATATATGCGGTATCAGCGGTATGAGAGATATGAGTTCTGAGATTATGAGTTCTGAGTATGAGTTCTGAGAGCTCCTCTCTTCTGTGCACGACCTTTTATCAACTTCTTAAGGGGCGTATCCATCCCTTCCATAGCCTGTTGCTCCGTCATTGCTAGAAGTTTTAACTTTGGCTATACTTGACAGATTTTCAAATTTCAAAAACTCAAAATTAATTTCTTCAAAATTCCAAATCAATGCCATAACTGAAAATAGTTTTCCACAATTCTGCATGCCAAAAGTGATTAAATATCGTAGTTTCAGCAATCTCCGTCTTCCTTCCAAACTATCGTTCATTGGTTCGAGTCTCTCCTCCAATAGCGTAACTTCTTCCTTAGCACAATACCTTGTTTCCTGCGACTGCGTCGTAAATCTCCGATCTTTCTCGAACAAAATTATGACGTCACCAAGAATCTCAGCTCCACCAGCCTACTTGCATGAATCCTGCGTCATCCGTGCCTACGTCATGAATATCCACGTCACAACTATGACAGCCATAACTTTATTCATTTATGCTAATACAGCCATCGTGGTCTCAATATAATTCAATTTACGGGGGCAGTACCATCCCGGTATTTGCCCGAAGACGAAGTGGGATACCATGGAAAACCACTTCGAGGATGGCTGAGGTGGGAATCAAACCCCCTCGACTAATTTGGGCCACCCGAGGCTGAGTAGACCCCGTTCCTGTCCTCATACCACTTTTCAAATTTCGTGGCAGAGCCGGGAATCGAACCCTGGACCTCCGAGGTGGCAGCTAACCACACTGACCACTACGCTACGGAGGCGGCTTCTTGGCAAGTAATAAACATTAGTCTCGACAGACCTCAGCTGCATGTCTTGCACTTGGCCATTTAGGTCAGCGGCGTGCGACGCAGCATAGCTAGCACGTCGCGTCGCACAGTGTGTCGAATCGCAATTCTAAGTGAAAAAAATTAATAACTTCGTTAATACTGGTGGGATTCTATTGAAAGTTGGCAATGTACCGTTTTCGAAGTCGCTTAATTCATTTCTGGCATCGTCTGAAGTGTTCGATCTTCGGGGGGGGGAAATATATAGGGGTGAGGGGGTAAGGGGAGGTGTACAATATGACCGAATGCAACAAAGGATCGTCCATTTTCGGTAGTAAAAATCACGATATGTATGTTTACATTATAGTTTATGACATTGGAAAACATACTCTTTAAACCTGGATAAAATATGAATAAGGATGAGACTTGCAGTCCAGCATTTTTGTTACACCTTATTTGAGGGAATAGACGAAGTCACTGTAGGTAAAATCATCCAGATTAAAAACGTATGTTAAATTGTTAAATTGTTCTTTTGAAATCTTGCTGAATTTGTCTTTTCCTTTGTTCAAATTCTCCCCTGATTTGTGAACGAACCGGACATACCTTAAATGGAATTCTGTAACCGAAGTTTTTTTAGAATGTCTTCATCCACGAATGTAATGTCGATAAACCATACACGTAGTTATTGACATTAACACTTCTAGACAGCATTGAGTTTATTTCGCTAGGCTTCGCGCCACAAATATAGCAAACTTGAGAGCCTGGGGTTTATGTCTAAATATTGCAGATTTTTCCATCTACCATGGTTTGCAGAAAGCTGTGAATTACAGTCCAATTTCCAGCCAAAGATGGCGTCAGCTCTTTTATTTGGTTTTCAAATAACTCAACTTCACCTTTGACCATTTCAGATGTTTCCTTCCCAAAACGAAATGATATTGGCCGGCAATAACGCGTTGACGAAGGCCTGGGATTTGTCCAAATTTTATTGGCATCATTCAGGTGCAGTTTTAAAGGAACAAAACAGATTACAAACAAATATTCATCTGTGTTACTTTGGTCCTTAAATCTCTGTTTGTACAAACTGTGACCTGAACTTGCGTCACATCCCCATTTGCTGATAAGGGTGGCAGAGGAGTCAGTACATTGCACAGGCAATGTGTCAACTAAGCGTTTTACCGTTAGATCTAATATTGCCTGTCACTTTACAGTAGCTGAGGTATCGCTAATAGTCATATCTTCCTCCACAGGATAACACGCAGCTTTAGCTTTATTTAGAGCGTAACATGAGGGGTAAATGAAATGCCCTAAATCCATGGCATGTTTACTCATTAATTTATAACCGTACGAGATAGACTTGTTGTCAACGTACAGTATAACGCTAACGCTTCATACGGTGTAAATGGACGCTTTTCCTGCTCCTTTTTGTGAGCAAATAGAGCCTTCTTAATTTTTGTGCCTCTTGTTGGGGGGAATAAAGCTCTTTCACGATGTTTGCTGCATCTCTTTTCCCGTTTGATCGAAAAGAATCTTCAGCAGCAAACGCTACTTCCTCCAAACTACGCGATTCGATAATATCACAAACTTTTTGCTTCTTTGTCTTGGCGGAACAGTCCTTAAATTCCTTCGAGACACAATTTGTTTTCGGATCATACGCTGGATCGATGTCTTCTTGTTCACTGGAAACGATGAAATCCACCCCATTTAACCAATCACCGAATTTTTCCCAGAATCGTTGTACTCTTCTTCCTGCACTCTCCCATTTTAGCCTACTTTCGATTTTTGCAAAAAATGAAAGTAGACTTATGAGATCACTACAGGGCCAAAAATTGTGTGTCTGTCTGTGTGTGTGTGTGAGTGTGTGTACTCTGAATGTCTGTCCCCCCCCCTATCAATTCGAACACGGGGAATCCGAATTGAACGACATTTGGTACAGAGGTAGCACTGGCAAAGGGCACCTCAGTGTCATGTTTTATATCGCCGCCATCTTGACGTAAACGTAATGGCGGCCACCCAAATGTTCAAAGCTAAAATCAAATTACGACCAACCTATTCATCTGATCTCTACCAAATTTTGTAACATTATACCTTTAAGTATGAAGAATCTTTTGACCAAACTACGAGGTCATCAGCCTAATAATTTGCGGATGGTGGCCATATTTGTGTGCAAATCAATTCCCCCTATCTTTTCAAACACCGTGAAGCCAAATTGAACGAAATTTGGTACAGAGGTAGCACTAGCAAAGGGCACCTCAACGTCATGTTTTATATCGCTGCCATCTTGACGGAAACGTAATGGCGGCCACTCAAATATTCAAAGCTTAAATCAAATTACGACGAACCTATTTGTCTGATCTCTACCAAATTTTGTAACGTTATACCTTTATGTATGAGGAATATTTTGACCAAACTAGGAGGTCATCTGCCCAATAATTTGCGGATGGCGGCCATGTATATGTGCCAATTGATTCCCCCTATCTATTCAAACACGGTGAAACAGAATTGAACGAAATTCGGTACAGAGGTAGCACAAGCAAAGAGCACCTCAATGTCATGTTTTATATCGCCGCAATCTTGACGGAAATGTAATGGCGGCCACCCAAATGTGCAAAGCTTAAATCAAATTACAACCAACCTTTTTATCTGATCTCTACCAAATTTTGTAATATTATACCTTTATGTATGAAGAATCTTTTGACCAAACTACTAGGTCAGCTGCCCAATAATTTACGGCTGGCGGCCATGTATGTGTGCCAATCGATTCCCCCTATTCAAACACGGTGAAACCGAATTGAACGAAATTTGGTACAGAGGTAGCACTAGCAAAGGGCGCCTCATATTCATGTTTAATATCCGTATGACACTTATTTCAACAAGGTACTACAACCAACATTCAATTATACTCCCTGGAAAGGACAAAGAGTTATAACAATACCCATGCAATTAGGAGAAAGTAGGCTATATGATCTTTACTGAACATCTTGTTGTTATATTATGGGATATCAACTTAATTTTATTTCTTACCTCCTGAACCTGAGTGTTGGTAAGAGATGTAGGATCAAATGTATTCGTAACATATAGAAATATGACGTCTGTACGCACCTCTTTACGACACGACCGCCACGCGTTGAAAAATTCTTCTCGCGGTAAAGTCCACATAGTCACTGAAAATAAGAAAATAAACCATGATGCACATTCGTGCGCAACCAAACCACGACAGATCCTGAATCTACATTAAATTTCCTATCGAATGACGTTCAAAGTAAGATGGCACTATGAGGCACTCATAAAGTAAATAATTAATTTAATGCAGGAAGCTTGTATTACGCATAAAATTGAGAACAGATACCTCTTTTTACTATTCCATGAGCCGCAGAAGACAACACCTCATTGAACTCACAAGAAACACAACGTTTGGTTCACTCCGACACCTCCTATCAAATGAACTGATAACTGCCAGGAAGACCTTTCAGCATCAAACCCTTCCTCCTGCGCACCAGACAGCGGAAAAGAAGACTGAAGGTCACCATCTAGTTTGTTCACTATCGAATGAGCCAGTTTTCGCTTTCATTTGCGGCAGTGAATTTTTTCCACCTAGATATGGGATTCGACACACTGTGCGTCGTTAGGATTGTTTCTGCCTCTCTTGGCGTATGATGATGTGTCAATTTGCACAAAAAAAAAACCTGTGAGAAAATTGCGCACTGCGATATCAATGAGAAAGGAACTCTTCCGAAATTTGTCCACAAGAACGATGTCTGGCCGGTTCGCTGGTATGGTTTCATCAGTAATAACGATTTGTTCCATAACAACTAAGTAGGATTTTCCAAAATGGCGTCATAGCCTTTGGAACGACGACTAGTTCCCGAGATGTCTTCCAGTCGGTGCTCTCCCAGGTACGGCAGATGAGGCCATCCCTTACAATCAGCGAGTCCCACTGTGCCCAGTAGGACTTAAACTTTGGGCTGCAGTCACTCACAATGTTCCACCCGGGTCTGGGGACACAGGCCCTCTTCCATTCGGCTATCAGTCCCAGGTCATCATCTTCTGCTTGTGCCCGCGTGAAAGATTCGCGGCTCCAGCTCCCTTGAAGTTCCACGGTAGTCCTTCGGCACTGTATCCCGGTGTTCTCCTCCCTCCTAGTACAGAAGGTGCAGTCTTCGGGGCACGGTCTTCGTGACAGGGCGTCGGCGTTAGAATGCAGTTGGCCTTTCCTGTGCTGAATCTCAAAGTTGTACTGTTGAAGCCTCTCTAACCACCGCGCGAGTTGACCCTCGGGCTGCTTGAAGTTCATGAGCCACCCCAGGGATGCATGGTCGGTCCTGATGAGAAATTCTTGCCCGTACAGGTACTTGTGGAAGTGTTCGATGGTCTTCACGATGGCGAGCAGCTCCTTCCTGGTGACGCAGTAGTTCCTTTCTGGCTTTGACAAGGCCTTGCTGAAGTAGGCCACTACTCTCTCCTCACCGTCCACTACTTGCGACAGGATTCCCCCTATGCCAAAGTCGCTGGCATCGGTATCGACGATAAACCTTGTTCCAGGTCTGGGGTAGGCCAGAATAGGCGCGGTGCACAGAGCCTGCTTGAGTTGTTCGAAGGCACTGTGGCATTCTGCTGTCCACGTGAAGAGTTGGTCCTTCTCAGTCAGTCCATGTAAAGGTTTGGCGATGTCGGCGAATCCTCTCACGAAGCGACGGTAATAAGTGCAGAGTCCCAGGAAGCTTCGTAGTTGGGACTTGTCCTTCGGAACTGGCCACTCCCTCACAGCTGCGGTCTTCACTGGGTCGCGCACCCCTTCCTCGGAGACGATATGCCCAAGGTACTGGACCCGCTTTTGGAAGAGCTGACACTTCTTGGGGCTCAACTTCAGCTGGGCAGCCCGTAGCTTCATCAAGATCTCCTTCAGGTTGCTGTAGTGCTCCTCGAAGCTTCTTCCTAGAACGATGACGTCGTCTAGGTAGACCAGGCAGGTCTTCCAGTGTAGTCCCCTCAGAATGGACTCCATTAGCCTTTCGAAGGTCGCAGGGGCGTTGCACAGACCAAATGGCATGACGGTGAACTGCCAGAGCCCGCTGCCCACAGAGAACGCCGTTTTCTCGCGGTCCTTAGGGTGGACCTCCACCTGCCAGTAGCCACTCTTCAAATCCAAGGTGGAGAACCATCTTGATCCTGATATGGTGTCCAGCGTGTCGTCGATCCGGGGTAGAGGGTATCTGTCCATCTTCGTGACGTCGTTCACCCGCCTGTAGTCCACGCAGAACCTGGTGGAACCGTCCTTCTTCTTCACAAGCACGACTGGAGAACTCCAAGGACTGTGTGATGGCTCGATCACCCCTTGATCCTTCATCTCTTCTACCATCCGGTCGACTTCAGCTTGCTTGGCGAGCGGGACACGTCGGAATGGGGCCCTAATCGGTGCGCTGTCCCCAACGTCGATTCTGTGCTGGACCATGCTTGTCCTGCCGAAGTCTTTGCTTCCCACGGAGAAGACATCCTGGAATTCGTGTAGCAGGTCCCGAAGCGGGCGTGATTGTTCCTCGTCTAAATGGTCCTGGAATCCTTGGTACAGCTTCTGTAGTTCTTCTGGCAGGGCGCGTCTCCTTCGGTTGTTCGTCTGCAGGTGTCCGTCCGTCGTGTCTGTGATGCGGGCAATCCAGGTAACGGGCTCGCAGACTCCTAGGTTGGTGTCCCGGTGAACCGTAATATCGTAGTCGTTCAGGTTGGACAGGCGGACGTACGGCCGAGACGTCGTGTTGATGAGAGTCGTGGCAACTAGCAATCCTTTTGTCTGGATGTCCTAATATTTTGGCTCGATGACAGCCGCCACTCCCTCAGCTGTTCCGTCGACAATTACGGCAGCGCTGACTTCCGTCCTGGCGGGAACGATGACGTCTTCTCTCAGCCTTACTCGTCGTGCGGCGACGGCCTCGTGTGCTGGTTGCAAAGCAAGTTCCTCACTTCCGAAGTGCAGAGTGTTGGTACTCAGATCCAAGATGATGTTGTTCTGGTCCAGGAAGTCCAGTCCGATGATCACTTCATTTGATACGTCAGCCACAAGCACTGGATGCTTTATCGCCCGTCGACCAATGACGAACTCCAGTGATGCTTCGCCATGTACCGGTGCGGTCTCCGGTCGCGGTTATTAGCTGGAGGTTCCTTTGTGTGGGTTGCACTCTCCACTTCGGGATCACGGCGGGGCTGACGATGGTCCTCGATGCTCCTGTGTCGATTAGCATGGGCCAGCTCACTCCGTTGACGACTCCGTCGACCATCAGGCTGCTATTGTCCCTCCGTAACTTCGTCACACGCACTTGGACTGTCGGGGCTTGACGACTGTCACAAGCCAATCTTTGCCCCTCAAGTCTGGCTGATACTTGCTTTCCTGGGCCGCGCGGTTTCCCTACGACTGACTGTCCCGACGGAAACCCTTGGCGGCGGCGATCACCGCAGTCCTTGCTCAGGTGGCCTCTCCTACGGCAGGTCCAGCAGGTCGGTAAACCTCTTCCGGGCCGCCTCTCCAGATGTCCTTAGGCTACGTTTTTGTTGGTGGTACTGCGACTCTTGAAGAACCGGCCTAGCGCCTCCATCAGTTCATCGGCCAGGGGCTTGGTCTTACCGGCTTTGGCTGGTCCGTCGACGTCCACCTGACGCACCCGCGCGCGCATTCTAGATACCTGCTTTGCCGTCTCGAACTCAAGTGCGTGGCTCAGCGCATCTGCCAGGGTCTTATTGCGCGCGAGTCGCAGCGCCTGTTGGGTGTCCGGGTCCCGTAGCCCGTCGGTCAAGGTCTGCGTCGCTATCTGTTCCAGAAAGTCGGCCGGCGCTGTTGGGTAGGCGAGCCTTACGAGGCGTGCGATGTCCATCTCGAACTCCCGCAGGGTTTACGCGTTCTTCTGTACCCGGGTCCGGAGTTGCATCTGGTAGGCCTGCTGAAGATGGCTATCTCCATATCGGGACTCCATATGGGCGATCAGTGAAGCGTAGTCCTGAGATCCAGTCGGGATGGCCTGAAGGACGTTAAGGGCGTCACCTCTCAGCGTTACAATGAGAGCTGTAGCCTTTTCTGTGTTGTTCCAGTTATTTATGGAACAGGCCGCCTCGAACTGACGTAAGTAAGTGCTCCACGGGACCTTTCCGTCGAAGGTTGGGGGACGTCACTCTGATATGTCCCGTTCCTGAAGTCCCCGGTGTATCTGTGGGCGGGCGTCGGCGCAGCTCGGCAACTTCCTCTTGTAGGGCGTTGAATCTCGCTTCCATCCCCGTCGGCGGGCGTTAGCTCAGCACAGCAACGTCCTTTTGTAAAGCGTTGAATTTCTCTTCCACCCCCGTCAGTGGGCGTTGGCGCAGCTCGGCAACTTCCTTTTGTAAGGCGTTGAATTTCTCCTCCACCCCCATCAGCGGGCGTTGGCGCAGCTCGGCAACTTCCACTTGTAAGTCGTCGAACTTCTTTTCCACTGCCGTGACTTCCTCACGCAGACCCAGTTCTAATTTCCTTTGGTTCTCCTCTAAATTCGTCAGCAGACACCCTTCCAGATTTTTCTGGCCATCCAGAAATTTGGCGGTTAGGTCCTCTATTAACTTATTCTGGCCGTCCTTCAGGTCCTCTGCTAACTTCTTCAGGCCATCCTCCGTCTTCTTCTGGCCGTCCTCCATCTTCTTCTGGCCGTCTTCCATCTTCTTCAGGTCATCCTTCAGGTCCTTGGCTAATTTCTTCTGGCCGTCTTCCATGCCACTTAACTTTTCTAGCAATGCTGCGAATTGCTCTTCCATTTAAATGTTTGTCTTGTAAGGGGCATGCGCTCACAGGAAAATTTTTAAAAAAATGACCTGCTCGGGTTTTGAAACCAGGACCGTCAGGTGTTGTGCTTGTGTTCATAATCCGGCTTCTGACACCAGTTGTTACGTGTCACCCCCTAGTGGCACTTTTGTCAACTGAATTACGGTGGGTTGAAGCACAACACAGATTGTATCTTTAAAGAAATAATTAACTTTATTGCGGCCAGAAAATTACACTACTCATCAGCAAATATAAGCAATTGGAACCTTACTCCAGTTTCCTCAAGTCTCTTCCTTGAGCGCTCTTGGCCCTTTCACTAGTCAACAGACCACATAAGTTAATCCGTCCTAATGAGTACGGTGGCCTTGACAGAAACTACCTGCTCCTCTCCCTTATGTACACCGACTACAGTTACTTACGATCACTTGCTGCAGGCTGTTCACAAGCTGGGAGAAACAATGTCACTGGATTTCGTAACTCGCACGGCACTTCGTCACCACACTTCTGTCGCTCAGGAAAACACGCACTAGCTCAGAAACACACACCCACAGAAAGCTCGGTCCCCTCACTGTTGAAGCCGCTTATATAGCAGGCTGGTGACTCAATGAATTCTAGAATCGTCCATGGCACACGGCTGCTCGACATTTCCTTCACTGGTTGGTACACGAATATCCTGGACCATCCCTTTCACTTCGCAGCCCGTTGCGTAACGCGCTCGTAATACACTGAGGCGGAGCACACACAGCCCGGGGGAGCTGTGATTCATGCGGCGAGCGACAAAACAAACTCACAGCCGTAACAGCATTTAAATGATGATATGCTTTAATAATGGAACATTGTAACTAGCCGGAAAAGCCAGCATTATGTTTCTGCTCAATGGCTATTCAGATATTAACCCACATTGCGATAATGCAGTGATCGACATAATATATATCGATTTTTTATACGGGAACTGGGCTAGCCTTTCATAGGAATTACCTTTACTCTCAAGCGGGCGTATTAATAACTAATTTAAAACTCAATTCCGCGCAGGAACATTATCGAAAAAAAGCAAAATATTAATGGAGCATAAAAATTTACTTCCATATTATAACCGGCACGTGAAAATAAGTAACTGTCTTGTACACTAAATCTCTGTGGTTGTAATGGCTGCGTGCATAGACCCTTGGTCTGCAAATCATGAGGTCTCTTGTTCGAACCGCAGTCCCGGCAAATGTTCTTGCTACCAGATTATCGATTTAAACGATATCTATCATAAAATTATGCGTTATTTTAACAGAATCTACATGAAATTACGATATATCTAATTTTAATTACAATAGTTTGCACCAAGCAGGAGTTGGGAAATTTGATTGTATTGAACATTATTTCTAGTAGTCTATAGATAGGCTAGAGACCATGGTTAATTCCTCCTCTTCATTTAGTCAATTTACCCTCTAGGTTGGTGGTTCCCACGGACTCAACGAGGGAACTCACCACTACCGCCTCTATGGGCAGTGTCCTGGAGCTGGGAAACATCTGGGCGGGATGGATACAACTGGATCAGCACTTCGCCCAGGCGGCCTCACCTGCAAAGTGAACAGGGGCCTCATGAGGAATGGGAAGGGATGGAAGATTGGGGTGGATAGGCTAGGAAGAGGGAAGGAGGCGGCCGTGGCTTTACAGTAGGTACTGCCGCCGTAAATTGAATTATATTGAGACCACGATGGCTGTAGTGGCATATATGAATAAAGTTATGGCTGTCATAGTTGTGACGTGTATATTCATGACGTAGGCACGGATGACGTAGACTTCATGCAAGTAGGCTGGTGGAGCTGAGATTCTTGGTGACGTCATAATTTTGTTCGAGAAAGATCGGAGATTTACGACGCAGTCGCAGGAAACAAGGTATTGTGCTAAGGAAGAAGTTACGCTATTGGAGGAAAGGCTCGAACCAATGAACGATAGTTTGGAAGGAAGACGGAGATTACTGAAACTACGATATTTAATTACTTTTGGCATGCAGAATTGTGGAAAACTATTTTCAGTTATGGCATTGATTTGGAATTTTGAAGAAATTAATTTTGAGTTTTTGAAATTTGAAAATCCGTCAAGTATAGCCAAAGTTAAAACTTCTAGCAATGACGGAGCAACAGGTTATGGAAGGGATGGATACGCCCCTTAAGAAGTCGATAAAAGGTCGTGCACAGAAGAGAGGAGCTCTCATACCTCAGATCGTCATATCTGATATTCTGATACCGCATATATATTTCAGAGGTCATATAGTCATTTTCGAGTGAATAAGTGAAGTAAGTCGTCTTCAGCGTGTGGTTAAAGCCCGGCGCATCGAACGAAAACGGAGCAGTTCCATTTTACGCTGTTTGAAACTAGGTGAAGTTAAAACGCTCACATTAACGTTTCCACCAGAGAAGATATCAAGAGTTGGCTTCTGCCTTTATTATAATTCAATTGGGCAGTACACCATTGAGGTGTGTAGAAGATTTGAACAATTTCACAGTTATAATTCGAAAGATATCGGCATATTAAGGCTGCCAACAAAAGTGATTTTCTCGCCACATGAGAAACACTTTTAAAATTACCACATTATACACTACGGCTGACACGTGGATTGCAACAGTGATATTGAAGAATACGTTTGGTAATACAACGCTACATTCTACCATGGAACATTATAATCTGGTAGTGCTTTCAATGATTATAACAGAAGTTGAGATGGAAGGCTAAGGCTTTAATGCAATTGGGACATATATCGATGGAGTGAAATAACAGCATGGAACTTCGTTAATCGTCATTCTACAAAAGCGAGCATGTAGTGAACATCCAACTACACTCATGCATCGTGAATCCATCGCTGAATTATATCAAATGACAGTGGAAATATCATCATACTCCACGATTATGAATATTTCTGCGGAAATAACTGCAATAAACTTCATGGCGAATTGCGACCAGAATTTCAGGGAACTTTCAAAAGAGGCCAGGGTGGACCCGGCTCACAAAGAAGAGTTTTGCCAGAAGGATGTCTTTGGTATACATGAAGCAGTGCAATTTCCGGAGGAGGAAGCAGTTCGATTCTCCGAGGGCGCTGATTCCAGGTTCGAGGACGGAGCACATCTTCACGCTGGTGAAATGGAACCAACAGCAGTTTTCTTTGAAAACTTTCCTCTAGAACTTCAATCAACAGATAAGGTAGTCGTGAACGTTTCTTGTATTATTTGAGTCTTGTAGCGATATCTGAGCAACCATTTTTCCCATATTTTCTGTCCTATATTTTGCCCCATTTTCTTGCTTGATATTTCTGTACTCAGTACACTTCGATGATTTATGTCTTTTTCTACGATGTGTTGAGACATTGTTATGTCATTGCCATACTTAAATAATTTTGGATCAGTTGAGACTGATAATTTATTTTCTTTCAATAATTTGCATATTTTTGTAGTCACGATTTGACTATAAAGTTAACGATTTTCTATGGCAGATTTGAATTCAGACAGCGTGTCATTTTATTAAAGTAATTCTATTCAGTAAATTACTTTGACCAATTTTCTGTCATCCTCAAGAAAGAAGAATAATTAAATGATTTTAGAGCGTTAAAATCTATTACGTTATCGACGATCTTTGAAATACTAGCCGTCTTATGAACATGATTGCAACATAGACATTTATCATTGCATTATAGACAATTTTATGAAATATGAACTTTGATTACGATTTATTGAATACACTATAGTAATGAACATTTGATAGGAATGTTTCCCAATTATATATTGGAACAATAATGTTTGCATTTCACAATCTAATTGTATTCTATTCGATTATTTATGCAGTTTAGATGAACTTTGATTGAAGATAGTATTTTTATACTGCGTTACTTTGAAGATATTAATCTCAATTTTGATAGACCAGGGAGGAGTGTTGAATCGTATTTGCTATTAAATTTATTTGTGATTGGCAAATTTTTACTTCATATCGATTCATGAATGAAACCCACGAAGGTTAAATAATAACAGTCATTAATACAATTGATGAATATAAGAATTTTTAAAGAGGAACAATGGATGTATAATCGTTAGTTCAGTGGACGTGTAAAAGTCGCTGATGAATAATGCCCTTGAATAGTGAAGGAGGTTCCCACAGTAAGATGGATGATGTTGTTGAATTTATAAGTGGAGGTTTTTTTATATGTAGTGTGGAAGATTTTGATGCCATATATATGAAGATATATGATGAATTCTGGGCCTATTTTTATGCAATTTTGTGCGTTTTGAGCGAAGTATTTTTCCGCTGAATGTATTGTCCTGGTTCTTTGAAAGTTATTCATGTGAAGATACTGTTAAAATTAACAAGAGTGTTAAATAATTTGAGATGAAGATTTTGAATGGAGGTTACCGTCACAAATATTAATAATAATTATTAAACCTTATTAAACCTGAATTTGACATTTAAATATAACTAACCTTCATTGGTTGATTATATCAACCCGATTTGAATAATTATCAACCGGATAAACGTGTGGTTTAATGTATTTCTTGTATAAATAATATAAACAATATTAATATTGTAAATAATTATGTAAATATCTTTGTTATATAATTTGAAATGAAAGGGATTAATAGAGGCGTGTATAGATTTTTTAATTGTCGTTTGACATTGTTATAAACAATTTATTATTGTTATAAATAATTAATGAACTTTTGTTATTAACATTAAGAGTTTGGTTATTATACTCTAAACAACGCTAATTAAACAAGTGGTTTGAACAATTAAAGATGATTTGGGATTATTAGAGTGATCCACTGGTGTTTGAATGGAGCATTTAAAAGATTTGCGTGATAATATTTCAGTTGAGAAGTGGACATTTAACGTGTTCTGAAGGAGAGCTAGGCTCTGATGTAACTCGCATATGCTAGGGTTGAACGGACGGGTGAGTCCACTTTGACGGTGCAGGTGTCTTGCAGCTGGCCGGACAACTGTATGATAGAGGCCAAGGACGTCTCCATAATAGCCTTGTGGCTATAAATAAAATGTGAAGTGTATAAACACGCAAAACAATTGATATATGTCTCGTCCCAAATCCCGTTTCCATTCCAAGTGCATTATAATTTTTACGTTATCTTTGAGCTTGAGAAAGCTGAAACATTGTATGTAGAGTATACAAGTCCTACAGGAGGACATGATTAAGTGGACAATGGCTTCTGATTGCCACGTGGATTTTGTTGTTTTATTTTTTTTGTTAAAATCATTCTTTATGTGAAATAAATTATTGTGCAGTTTAAAGTTTCTCGTCTTCGTTCTGGTTCATTTTAAATATCATGGTGGAGGTTATTGTGAGGGCATACTTTTAAGTGATCCAGTTGACAACCCAGTCCCCGAGATAAATTTAAGAGGTGAGTAAAGGTAAGTATGAACCCCCGTATATTTTGGTGTGTTCCACAATAATTTCTTGTTAACTATTGTGCTCTAATCTCGATAGTATCTGTCAGTGCCATTTTCATTGATGTAGCTGTGCCGGTGCGTTTGATTATTGGCAATCCGATTGAGGGGGCGGATATCTGACAGCCTACTATCCGGATATCGGGGACAGTACTGCCCCCGTAATTGAATTATGTAGAGACCACGGTGGCTATATTTGAAATTATGATTAGAGTTATGGCTGTCATAGTTATGACGTGGGTAGTCATGACGTAAGCACGGATGACGTAAATGTTATGCCAGCAAGCTACTTGAGCTGAGATTCTCAGTGACGTCAGCATTTTTGTCCAGAATGTTCCAAGATGTACGACGCAGTCGCAGGAAACGAGGAATTCTGCTGAGGAAGAAACTATGCTATTGGAGGAGAGGCATGAACCAATGAACGATAGTTTAAAGGAAGACGGAGATTGCTGAAACTATGGTAATTTTATGACTTTTGGAATGCAGAATTGTGGAAATCCATTTGCAGTAAATAGCATTGATTTGGAATTTTGATGAAATTTATTTTCAGTTTTTGAATTTTGAAAATCCGTCATGTATTAACGAAGTTGGAAGTTCTAGCGATGACGCAGTATCACGCTTTGGAAGGGATGGTAACGCCCCTCGAGAAGGTAATAAAAGGGCTTGCGCAGCAGAGAGGAGCCTCTCCTCTTCTCTTCTCTTCTCTTTCGTTCGCTGATCATTCTGAGATCTAATGCTCAGATCATCGAAAGTCAGTTTCTTATACATTCAATATAGTGAGACATCAAAGTGAACAGCAAGTGAAAAGAATCGTTTTTGTAACGCGTGGCGAGGCCACTATGTTAACGAGATACAGGTCAAACTAGGTGAAGTTGAAGCGGACCTTAGAAAGCTTATATAAGTTGAGCTTCAAACAGTTAGCGGTCTCCGATAACATAATTGTATTGTGCAGTACTACATGCAATTATAGAGAAAAGCTGAACAATTTCGACCGAGTACTTCAAAAGATATTAGCTGTTTTATACGACTGGCAAAAGTGATTATCTCGCCACTAGAGAAACACTTTTGTATAAGCCAGAATCAACGCAAGGCTAACGCTGCGAGTGAAGTAGAAAGACTTCAGATTGCTTGCTTACAGAACGATACAGTATAATGGAGCATTTGAATACGGCAGTTTGTTCTTCTGACACTAACACCGAAGTGCAGATGGAAGGCTAAGGAGGCTTATTGCAATTGGGACATACTTCATTGGAGTAAGATAGCGACATGGAACTTCGCTAATTGCTATTCCACATAAGCGAACATGCGGTGAATACCATCTACACCCATGTTTCGTAAGTAAAGGCTGAATACCATCGAACAGCCATAGAAACAATTTCATACTCTGAATATGAATAATTTCTTCGGAAATTTCTACAAAACGTCATGATGATTGTCTACTGGAACTTCAGGGAATTTTTCAAGAGAGGTCAGGGTAGTCCCGACTCACAAAGAAGATTATTGCCGGAAGGATGTCTATTCGTATTCGAGGAGCAGAGCGATTCACGGAGAAGGAAGCAGTTCGATTCTCCGAAGGTGCTATTTCCTATTTCGAGGATGGAGCTCAGCTTTAACGTGGTGAAATGGATCCATCAGCAGTCTTCTTTGGGGAATTTTCCTCTGGAACGTCAATCGGCAGATAAGGTAGTCGTGAACGTTTATTGTATTTGAGTAACCTAGTAATGTTTGAGCAACCATTTTTCCCATATTTTTTACCCTCATGTATTTTGCCTTATTTTCTTGTTGAGATTCTTATTCTCAGTACACCTTGTTGAGTTTTGCATTTTTCGACGATTTATTAAGACATTGTTATGTCATGGGCATAGTTAACGATTTTGAATCAGTTGAGACTGATATTTAGAATTTTCAGTAAGTAATTAATTTTTATTTTGTAGTCACGATTTGACTGTAAGTTAATGATTTTTATGGCAGATTTAAATTCAGACAGCGTGTCACTTTATTAAAGTAATTCTACCCCAGTTTAATTACTTTGAACAATTTTCTGTCATCATCAAGAAGGAAGAACATTTAAATGATTTTAGAGCGTTAAAATCTTACGTTATCGACGATCTTGGAAATACTAGTCGTTATTTGTATTGATTGCAACACAGACATTTATCGTCAGTTATGAATGAACATTGCATCATAGACAATTTTGTGAAAGAGTAATGTTAATAATGAATTATTGAATGCATTAAAGTCAAGTACTTTTGTTAGGAGTTTTTCTCAATTAGAGAATTATATAACGATGTTTGCATTCCCCAGTCTAATTGGATTCTATTCGACTACTTTGCAGTTTAGTCGCACTTTATTTGAAGATAGTATTTTCATACTACAAAATTTCTTTTAAGATGTTAGTCTTAAATTTTGATAGACCAGATAGGCGTATATAAGCATATTCACTATTAAATTTGTTTGTGATTGGCAAGTTTTGGCTTCATTTCAGTTCATGAATGAAATCTACGAAGGTTAAATAGAAAAACAGTTTTGAAACAATTTATGATTATAAAATTTTTAAGTGGAACTATGAATGTATAATCGCTAGTGCAGCGCGTGTTGAAAGTCGCTGAGATATAATGCCCTTGAATATGAAGGAAGTTCCCACAGGAATAAATGTTAAAGAATTATTTGTGGAAGTTTTGTAAGTGATGTGAAAGTTGTAAATGCCATATAGATTAATATATGATGATTTTGGGCATATTTTTAATGCAGATTGTGCATTAACTTGTTAGCGAAGGATTTTCCGCTGGAGTAAGATTATTATAGTTCGTTGAAAATTAATCAAGTGATTTACTGTTATAATTAACACGAGTTTTGAAAGAATTTGAGACAAGATGTTGAATGAAGGTTGCCGTCACAAATCATTATTAAGAACTTTATTAAAACAGATTGTGACATTTACATGTATAACTAACCTTCATTGGTCGATTATATTAAACAGGATTATAAAATTACCAACCGAATGAACATGTGGCTAATGTATTTATTAAATTAATAATTTAAACAATTTAAAAGTTAATATTGTAAATAATTGTTGTAAATATTTTTGAAAATAATGTGAAACGAGATTGATGTTAAAGGCGTGCTTATAATATTTTTATTGTCTTTGACAAATATTATAAACAATTTCTAATTGTTATAAATAATTTATGTGATTTTGTTATAAACATTTAAGAGCTAGTTAAACATTGGGATTGAAGTTAACAAGTTTAAGAAATTTATGTAATGATCCATTAGGATGTGATCAATGTACTTGAAAGATTTGCGTAAATATAATGTGAGTTGTCTTGTAAGACATTTAAAAGCTTGAGAGTGCAGGCTGGATTCTTACGTAACATAGCGTGTGAGAAGGGTGCGCATTTGACCAGTATGCAGCAGGCTGGAAGGTAGCCCGCAGCTGTGTCAACATATGGTTTTCAGAGAGTGAGGTCGTACACTCCGGCCTTGCGACTATAAATATCATTCTCTTGTTTATTAAAAGGAAACAAATGCTCTATATATGTCACACCCTGACGTCCTTTTCCAATCCAATAGTGTTATGAATATTACGGTATTTGGAGCTCTTGGGAGCTAAAATGTTTTATATATCATGTTGTATAATAATTTTGCAAGTCCTACTGGAGGACGTAGTCAGATTGACTTGGGCTAATGATAGCCACGTATATTTTGTTGTGTTAGGAAAATCATACCCTTTATTAGAAATAAAGCTTTTGTACAGTTCAAAGTTCTCGTCTTCGTTTCTGGTTCATTTTTAAATGTCATGGCGGAGATTATTGTGTGAACAGACTTTTAGTGATCCTGTTGTCAACTCAAACCCCGAGATAATTAAGAGGTAAGCAACGGTAAGTATGCACCCCCGTCTATTTTGGTGTGTTCCACAATGATTTCCTGTGAATTTCTGTGCTCTTATCTCGATAGTATCTGTCAGTGCCATTTTCATTGATGTAACTGTGCCGGTGCGATTGATTATTGGCAATCCGATTGAGGGGGCGGATATCTGACAGCCTACTATCCAGGTAAACGGGGACAGAAAGATTGGCGATCCAAGAGCGTGGGGCTGAGTCAACAGTAAGATTGACCCTAATATGTGGGACGAATTCGACAAAAACTGGATTACCAGGTTGAACACCAGAAAGATTGACAAACCTAAAACGTGAGGCTCGATTAGACTCAAATAAAGAGGTTGATTCTTTGTTAGATGTCTAGGCCAATTGTAGTATTTAAGAGTGTGATTATATAGGAATTAAATGTTGTATTGTATTAGGAAAATTACACTCAGAAAAGATCAGATCTTATACAACTTGAGAAAGGTTAAATGGGCAGGAAACTTAGAAAAATCGCCTATAATCGGGAATCTTATTTTATTTGACCGGCTTATGACACTTTAGTCATATTAAAGATAAAATTAATTATTTGGATTGTAAATGTAAATTATTTGTGTTAGGATATTTTAAAATGAGCCAGAGAAATTTGAACATGTGCTTGAGTTTGTTTCAACATCAAGTATCTTCGAATATTAATTATAAGGTAGTTATAAGTTAGATTTAAGACAGAAAATTGATCAAAATTATATATGGTGAAAAGTGTTGCTCAAATGTTGTTATTTTGCTCTTTTGATGTATGTCCCTACAGCAATCCATTTTGAATAATAATATTGTAATGGCAGATGAAAGTTTGAAGAAAATGTTAGAGGAGATGTCTGCTAACATGAAGCGGATGATGGAGGAGAATAATAGTCGAATGGAGGAGAATGCTAGTAATTTGAAAGCTAGCATGGATGAAAGTTTGAAGGTTCTTCATACTAGTGCTGTTAATTTGGAGGATAATATGTCGCGTTTACAGATTAATACCCTAGGAATTGAGAATACTGTAACGGACATGCGTACAGACGTGTCTAATGTCCATAAAGATGTATCTATTGTGCATAAAAGTGTTGATGATGTTAAAAATGATGTGTCTAAGGTACAGAGGGACCTTACAATGTTAAATTTAGATGTAGCTAATGTCCGAGGGGATATTGCTTGTGCTAGAGCCGAAGTAGTAGTTGTCAAAAACGATGTAGCGACTGTCCAAGACAAGGTCGAGGAAGTCCAGAAAGAAATTCAAAAAGCTAGAACAGATGTATCCAATGTTCAGGTAGACATTAACAACATTCATGCGGATATAACTGAGGTGCAAAGTGATGTAACTAAGATTCAGGTAGAGGTCAACACAGTTTTCGTAGATATCACTAAAGTCCAAACTGATGTAAATAAAGTCAGGGAAGAAATCGAAAACTCAAAAACTCTTTGTACGCGTAATATAACTGCATTAACGACTAGGTTAGTCGATGAATCGGTTAGAACAACAACGTCTTTAGCAGAATTGAAGTATGACGTAGAGGTCATGAGAACACAGGTATTAGACCACAATAGAGTATTAAAAGAGGATATCGAAGTAGACATAGCCGAGATGTTAACAGCAAACGTAGCGGTATGGAAAGACGAGTGGAATAAGTCAAGTGGGGAACATGTAACCCAAATTCAGGAAAGGATTGAAAGAAAACTTGCCAGTACGCAGATAGAAATTAATAATGAGGTAGTACAGATTAGAAAAGATTTAAGCGTCAGGATAAATTCGCTATCCGAAAAACAAGTTGACGATAGAACACAACTAGATCAGGATATGCAAACTTTAGAATCTACATTAGAGGATCAAATTCATAAAGTTGTCTCTGATGTAAACGAAACGACGAGTAAACTGAAAAACTTGAAGTTAGGAGAGGCTAGTTTAATGGAGAACTACAAGGAAGAGATCGTCAAGAAAGTCTTAACAGAAATCACCGACAAGGATACAGAAGGCTTAGCTTGCGAATTGAACAGGAAGCATACCAGAAGATGTCACCTAGATCCAGAAGAAAGAGACGTGACTCCTGAAGAACGTGTATCCAGATTCAGAGAGGAGGATGACGAGAGGAATATGGAATCTGAGTGGAATTATCGAGATAGTGGGAAAAACTATCCGGATTCATATCCGAGGAACGTGACGGTCATTAGGAATTTCGAGGACAAACCACAAAAATTCAGTAACACTGATAGTTTGACACCTATAGAGTATGTAAGGAATCTCAAAGATTATTTCATCGAAGCTCACATTCCCAGAGAGAGAGAGATGAAGATAGTAGAGCGATATCTGATTGGAGGACCCCTTGAATGGTTTAGAGCTTTCAGATATACATTCAGCAACTTTGACGAGTTTGCAGAGGCATTAATCAAACGATTTTGGTCCATAGAAGCGCAGAATTCGTTAAGAGCGGAGGTATATTCAAGAAAATACTCAGGTACTCTTCCAACGAGGTACGCTGATTTCTTTACGAGTCAGTTGTCCCGCTTGAGATTTTTGCAACCACCATTGTCCACGGAGCAACTAATAGATGCGATTTCTCGTATGCTGCCAGTTGAGGTGAGGAGACTTATAATTTCGTCCAACATCAGGGATTTATCCAGCATGGATGAATTACTAAGAAGGTTAGACTACACAAGTCCAATGCCTAACGTAGTTCAGAAAGGTCAAAGGCAAGAGTATAAGGAAATCAATACGGTATACATGGACCAAGTCCAACAAACTGACAAGCCAGAGGAGGAGAAAACTGACAATGTAGGTCCTCACAGGAATAATCAGTTTAGAAATTACAGATCACAAGGTTACCGACCATATCAACAGAGAAGAGGTTGGAACTACAACCGAGGAAACTATAATGGAAGAGGCAGATATTATAACAATAATGGGTATAATCGTAACTATAATAGGAATAACCAAAACCAAAATAGAAACCAGAATACTCAAAGTCAGGTTATGACACCTGATCAATATCAGCAAAGAGAAAAGGAAAGCCAGCAATACTTAAAAGAATTAAGGGATAAAGAAGCTGACAATCAAAGGAAAAGGCAGGATGTTGTAATCGATCCTGGGCCTTCTACGAGCCAACAGAATTTTGAGGTCGGTAACACACAAAAAAAAAACGCCGATTTCTCAACGTCAGTGAGAACCTGTAAATACATTGCCACACCACACCTGATTACGATTAATGAGATATACGAAGTTACCGATGAAGATTTACTAGAAGAGAGGGGTATTGTTAAAGAGGAAAGACCATGTGCCTTACCGATTATTGCTGTACGGATAGATGGACAGCAGTACAAAGCCCTGCTGGATACTGGTGCTATTATTTCCATCATTTCAGAGGAATGTTATCAAAGTCTGCTAAGAGGAGAGAACATGACAGTTCTACCTGTTTCTACCGTCAAAGTGAGAGGGATATTCCAAGATAAGGCAGTGAAATGCAAGATTCAAGTGTTATTGAACTTTGAGATCAATGGAAGGAATTATGAACAGATCTTCATTGTGGTGAGCAAGATCAATTTTGATATGGTGCTTGGAATCGATTTTATATCGAAGGTCGGAGCTATTATTGACATGAAGAACAGAAGTATTAGCTTTAATGATGGGTACATAATCACAGAAGAGATAGAAGAGCAGGACGTGAAAAACAGTCTGGATATAGACCTTAGGGAAGAAATTTTGAATACAATAATTAATGAAGTGGAAAACTTAGAAGAAATACCCAGTAGAAAAACTGAAGGATTTGAAGAAATTCAGGGGGAATTTGAGGATCTGATAAAGGAATTCCAAGATATTTTCGATGAAAAGCCTGGATTGATTAAGGATTATAAGTACAAGATAAGACTGACAGATGAAACCCCTTACCAGAAGAGAATATACCCCATTCCTGAGAAATACTATCAAGAAGTACGAGGGTTAATCAGAAAAATGGAGGTAGACGGGATTATTAGAAAACAGGCGTCGTCTTATATAAACCCCATCACAGTAGTGAAGAAAAGTAATGGTCAGATACGTCTTTGTCTCGATGCCAGGACCATCAACTTGAAGATTCTTCCAGAAAATGACAGACCACCCAAGATTAGAGATCTGCTTCGGAAATTCAAAGGAAGAGCTTGTTTCAGCGTTCTTGACTTGACGTCTTCATTTTATCAAGTTCAATTAGAAGAGGATAGTATGCAGTACACTGGATTCCTATTTGACCAGACGTCATGGGTCTTTGCCAGAATGCCTTTTGGAATGGTTAACAGTGGACCAGCACTTATTCGAGCACTTGATAGTAAACTCACTGACGAAGTGAAAGAAAATGTAATCTGCTACATTGACGATTTAATCGTATCTTCACCCAGCGCCGCAGAACATTTAGTGCACTTGTGAAAGTTGTTCGAGAATTTAAGGGAGGCCAACATAAAGGTGAACTTTGGAAAATGTCAATTTTTGAAGAAGGAGATAAATTACTTGGGGCATACTATTGATAAAGATGGATATCATCCAAACATGAAAAAAGTAGATGCGATCACGAGATTTCCAAAGCCAACTAAGGTAAAACAAGTCAGAGAATTTGTAGGTGCATGCCAATTTATTAGCAGCCACTGTCCAAGATACTCGGAAATTATGGCTCCTCTGTATGACTTACTCAAGAAGAACAACAGATGGAAATGGAGTACCGCTGCAGACGAGGCTTTTGAGAAAGCAAAAGAGATGCTCAAAAATAATGTGAAACTGGAGTACCCAGACTTTGAGAAGATGTTCTATATTGAGTCTGATGCATCAAGAATAGGCATTAGTGCAGTCTTATACCAGAAAGACGAGGCAGGCAACAAGCACTACATTGCGTTCACTAGTCGGAAGTTGAAAAAGCACGAGGAAAACTACTTCACGACAGAGCTTGAAGCGTTAGCTTTTGTGACGGCTTTACAAGCCTGGAAGAAAATCCTGCTGGGACATAAGGTCATCATTATTACTGACCATAAAGCACTACAGTTTATGTTGCAAACTGACATGTCGAGTGATAGATTGACACGTTGGGCTTTGTTCACCCAACAGTTTAACGCTACTATCGTCCACCAGCCTGGGAAAGATAACTTACTGGCTGATGCTCTATCACGTAACCCTATTAAAAATGTGCAGATACACCATGTACAATTGGAGCAAGAAGATGAAGAAACCGTTAGGAGGTTAGCCCGAATCGGTGTGTCACAGAAGAGACACGCTCCAATAAGGAAAATGTACAGGTTCCTCAAGGGTTACATGGACAATACGGATGTTGACTATGAGACTACACGGAGAAATTCACGACACTTTGTCTTGAGTGGAGACATTGTATGCAAGTATGCTGACCCTGCGCATACAAAACTTCGAATAGTCGTGCCACCTAAACTTGTTGTCAATTTAGTGTGGGTAGCTCATCATGCAACTGGACATGCCGGTTTAGATAAAACTCTTAATACACTTAAAGAGAGATTTATCTGGACTAACATGCGTTCCAGCATTGCCAAGGTCATTCGATCCTGTGACAAATGTCAAAGAGCAAAGTATGCTTCTGCTTTATTAAAGGGAAAACCGAAGGCGATGATTCCTTCTAAGCCAAACGAACTTATGGCGACGGATATATTTGGCCCCTGTCCGAAGGGATACCAGGGTAACCAGTACCTGTTGGTGACCGTGGATGTTTTCTCAAAATTTGTTACAATGAGTCCCATGCAGAAAGCTAACACGAGGAACGTAGTAAGCAGACTGGAAAATGCTGTATTTCCTAAAGCTGGTATACCGGAATATCTACTGTCGGATCATGGAACGCAGTTTACGTCCGTGGAATTTGCAGCGGATATGGAAAGGCTTGGCATTAAGCACTTATTTTCAAGCGTGCGTTACCCTGAATCGAATTCCTCAGAAAGATATATGGCTGAATTTTCGAAATTCTGTCGAATTTTCTGTCCTAATGATCATTCTGGTTGGGTGAGATTTGTACCCCTTATTGAGGAATGTCTGAACTCTACAGTGCAGGAGAGCACAGGAGAAGTGCCAATGCGACTTCATCTAGGAAGAAACCCAGAAAGGCCGTGGGATAATCTTTTCAACCACATACCGAGAGATCCCGACATAGGAAGACAGCAGAGGATTGACAAGGCAAAGGAACAACTCCAGAAAGCAGCAGAGAAACGATTGAAGAGAGTAGCTGGAAAACGTTTTGGTACACCCTTTCAAGTTGGAAATCTTGTATTATTACGCAGACCTGTCAAGGCTGATATGACCAAGAAAATCTACCCCAAATTTGGATTAGTGTTCCTGGGGCCGTTTAGGATTACGAACGTTTATGGAAACAACTGTTATGAACTCTACGATGAAGAGAATAATGTCGTTTACGGCAAGTTCAATGCTGGAAATTTAAAAAGATATTATCCTAGAGTAAGCCAGTAATAATTCAATTTCGTGTTCAAGAGAGTTGAGATACTTGTAACATTGAGTTTAAAAACAATTTGCAACTGTTTTTAAAACGTGGTGGGAGGAGAATGCCCCCGTAATTGAATTATGTAGAGACCACGGTGGCTATATTTGAAATTATGATTAGAGTTATGGCTGTCATAGTTATGACGTGGGTAGTCATGACGTAAGCACGGATGACGTAAATGTTATGCCAGCAAGCTACTTGAGCTGAGATTCTCAGTGACGTCAGCATTTTTGTCCAGAATGTTCCAAGATGTACGACGCAGTCGCAGGAAACGAGGAATTCTGCTGAGGAAGAAACTATGCTATTGGAGGAGAGGCATGAACCAATGAACGATAGTTTAAAGGAAGACGGAGATTGCTGAAACTATGGTAATTTTATGACTTTTGGAATGCAGAATTGTGGAAATCCATTTGCAGTAAATAGCATTGATTTGGAATTTTGATGAAATTTATTTTCAGTTTTTGAATTTTGAAAATCCGTCATGTATTAACGAAGTTGGAAGTTCTAGCGATGACGCAGTATCACGCTTTGGAAGGGATGGTAACGCCCCTCGAGAAGGTAATAAAAGGGCTTGCGCAGCAGAGAGGAGCCTCTCCTCTTCTCTTCTCTTCTCTTTCGTTCGCTGATCATTCTGAGATCTAATGCTCAGATCATCGAAAGTCAGTTTCTTATACATTCAATATAGTGAGACATCAAAGTGAACAGCAAGTGAAAAGAATCGTTTTTGTAACGCGTGGCGAGGCCACTATGTTAACGAGATACAGGTCAAACTAGGTGAAGTTGAAGCGGACCTTAGAAAGCTTATATAAGTTGAGCTTCAAACAGTTAGCGGTCTCCGATAACATAATTGTATTGTGCAGTACTACATGCAATTATAGAGAAAAGCTGAACAATTTCGACCGAGTACTTCAAAAGATATTAGCTGTTTTATACGACTGGCAAAAGTGATTATCTCGCCACTAGAGAAACACTTTTGTATAAGCCAGAATCAACGCAAGGCTAACGCTGCGAGTGAAGTAGAAAGACTTCAGATTGCTTGCTTACAGAACGATACAGTATAATGGAGCATTTGAATACGGCAGTTTGTTCTTCTGACACTAACACCGAAGTGCAGATGGAAGGCTAAGGAGGCTTATTGCAATTGGGACATACTTCATTGGAGTAAGATAGCGACATGGAACTTCGCTAATTGCTATTCCACATAAGCGAACATGCGGTGAATACCATCTACACCCATGTTTCGTAAGTAAAGGCTGAATACCATCGAACAGCCATAGAAACAATTTCATACTCTGAATATGAATAATTTCTTCGGAAATTTCTACAAAACGTCATGATGATTGTCTACTGGAACTTCAGGGAATTTTTCAAGAGAGGTCAGGGTAGTCCCGACTCACAAAGAAGATTATTGCCGGAAGGATGTCTATTCGTATTCGAGGAGCAGAGCGATTCACGGAGAAGGAAGCAGTTCGATTCTCCGAAGGTGCTATTTCCTATTTCGAGGATGGAGCTCAGCTTTAACGTGGTGAAATGGATCCATCAGCAGTCTTCTTTGGGGAATTTTCCTCTGGAACGTCAATCGGCAGATAAGGTAGTCGTGAACGTTTATTGTATTTGAGTAACCTAGTAATGTTTGAGCAACCATTTTTCCCATATTTTTTACCCTCATGTATTTTGCCTTATTTTCTTGTTGAGATTCTTATTCTCAGTACACCTTGTTGAGTTTTGCATTTTTCGACGATTTATTAAGACATTGTTATGTCATGGTCATAGTTAACGATTTTGAATCAGTTGAGACTGATATTTAGAATTTTCAGTAAGTAATTAATTTTTCTTTTGTAGTCACGATTTGACTGTAAGTTAATGATTTTTATGGCAGATTTAAATTCAGACAGCGTGTCACTTTATTAAAGTAATTCTACCCCAGTTTAATTACTTTGAACAATTTTCTGTCATCATCAAGAAGGAAGAACATTTAAATGATTTTAGAGCGTTAAAATCTTACGTTATCGACGATCTTGGAAATACTAGTCGTTATTTGTATTGATTGCAACACAGACATTTATCGTCAGTTATGAATGAACATTGCATCATAGACAATTTTGTGAAAGAGTAATGTTAATAATGAATTATTGAATGCATTAAAGTCAAGTACTTTTGTTAGGAGTTTTTCTCAATTAGAGAATTATATAACGATGTTTGCATTCCCCAGTCTAATTGGATTCTATTCGACTACTTTGCAGTTTAGTCGCACTTTATTTGAAGATAGTATTTTCATACTACAAAATTTCTTTTAAGATGTTAGTCTTAAATTTTGATAGACCAGATAGGCGTATATAAGCATATTCACTATTAAATTTGTTTGTGATTGGCAAGTTTTGGCTTCATTTCAGTTCATGAATGAAATCTACGAAGGTTAAATAGAAAAACAGTTTTGAAACAATTTATGATTATAAAATTTTTAAGTGGAACTATGAATGTATAATCGCTAGTGCAGCGCGTGTTGAAAGTCGCTGAGATATAATGCCCTTGAATATGAAGGAAGTTCCCACAGGAATAAATGTTAAAGAATTATTTGTGGAAGTTTTGTAAGTGATGTGAAAGTTGTAAATGCCATATAGATTAATATATGATGATTTTGGGCATATTTTTAATGCAGATTGTGCATTAACTTGTTAGCGAAGGATTTTCCGCTGGAGTAAGATTATTATAGTTCGTTGAAAATTAATCAAGTGATTTACTGTTATAATTAACACGAGTTTTGAAAGAATTTGAGACAAGATGTTGAATGAAGGTTGCCGTCACAAATCATTATTAAGAACTTTATTAAAACAGATTGTGACATTTACATGTATAACTAACCTTCATTGGTCGATTATATTAAACAGGATTATAAAATTACCAACCGAATGAACATGTGGCTAATGTATTTATTAAATTAATAATTTAAACAATTTAAAAGTTAATATTGTAAATAATTGTTGTAAATATTTTTGAAAATAATGTGAAACGAGATTGATGTTAAAGGCGTGCTTATAATATTTTTATTGTCTTTGACAAATATTATAAACAATTTCTAATTGTTATAAATAATTTATGTGATTTTGTTATAAACATTTAAGAGCTAGTTAAACATTGGGATTGAAGTTAACAAGTTTAAGAAATTTATGTAATGATCCATTAGGATGTGATCAATGTACTTGAAAGATTTGCGTAAATATAATGTGAGTTGTCTTGTAAGACATTTAAAAGCTTGAGAGTGCAGGCTGGATTCTTACGTAACATAGCGTGTGAGAAGGGTGCGCATTTGACCAGTATGCAGCAGGCTGGAAGGTAGCCCGCAGCTGTGTCAACATATGGTTTTCAGAGAGTGAGGTCGTACACTCCGGCCTTGCGACTATAAATATCATTCTCTTGTTTATTAAAAGGAAACAAATGCTCTATATATGTCACACCCTGACGTCCTTTTCCAATCCAATAGTGTTATGAATATTACGGTATTTGGAGCTCTTGGGAGCTAAAATGTTTTATATATCATGTTGTATAATAATTTTGCAAGTCCTACTGGAGGACGTAGTCAGATTGACTTGGGCTAATGATAGCCACGTATATTTTGTTGTGTTAGGAAAATCATACCCTTTATTAGAAATAAAGCTTTTGTACAGTTCAAAGTTCTCGTCTTCGTTTCTGGTTCATTTTTAAATGTCATGGCGGAGATTATTGTGTGAACAGACTTTTAGTGATCCTGTTGTCAACTCAAACCCCGAGATAATTAAGAGGTAAGCAACGGTAAGTATGCACCCCCGTCTATTTTGGTGTGTTCCACAATGATTTCCTGTGAATTTCTGTGCTCTTATCTCGATAGTATCTGTCAGTGCCATTTTCATTGATGTAACTGTGCCGGTGCGATTGATTATTGGCAATCCGATTGAGGGGGCGGATATCTGACAGCCTACTATCCAGGTAAACGGGGACAGTACCATCCCGGCATTTGCCCGAAGACGAAGTGGGAAACCACGGAAAAACACTTCGAGGATGGCTGAGGTGGGAATCGAACCCCCTCTACTCATTTGGGCCACCCGAGGCTGAGTAGACCCCGTTCCATTCCTCATACCACTTTACAAATTTCGTGGCAGAGCCGGGAATCGAACCCAGGACCTACGGGGCGGCAGCTAACTATGCTGACCGCTACGCTACGGAGGTGACACATTATATATGAACCCGCCAAAATTTGTAAAACTTTCTTGTGGTACGCAGTTCCTAAAAGGTTGGGAACCGCTGCTGTAGGTACACACTGTTGTGTAACTAACTAAATGTAGAGGGGATAATTCAACACGGCCTTTGCTTAAAGGATTTGTGTTGCAGGAGGTTTACTGTTGTAAACGAATTCATCCAAGCAAAGACCGTGTTGAATTCTCCCCTCTACCTTTAGTAAGTTGCACAACAGCAGTAATACCAGTCTCCCTACAGCATAGTGTATTTGAGTCCCCCCCCGGTTTAGCCAGATAGTGCTCCGTAGCAGAGTGGCGCAGTGGAAGCGTGCTTGGTCCGTAACACCAAAGGTCCGTGGAACGAAACCACGCTCGGCTAACTATATTTGCTGACTGTAATTCGAGTACCTACCCGACAAAACCGACAGTCCATGGACTTAGCAAGTTTCCACATGCATGCGAAATGCAAACGAAGGAGAAAGTAGTCGAGTGTTATTATATTTAATACTTAACCGGATTCCTCACATCCCCCGTGGACCAGACAATTTTTGAGTGCACTAGAATTCAGTGTTCCGCAAACGCTGTGCCGTCACAAATTCCAAGGTGTGCGGCGGCACTTTTACCTAATATTGTATATTTTTAGTTGGTTTACCCGCAGCATGGGATCCCACCATTACTGCCCCTAGGGCAGTGTCCCGGAGCTTGAAACACCTGAAGGGTGGATACAACTGGGGAAGTGGGACCACCTCCTCGCACAGGCACCCACATCTGCAAAGCGAACAGGGGCCTCATGGGAGATAGGAAGTGATGAGATGATTGGTGGGGATATGCAAGGAAGCTGGAAGGGGGAGGCCGTGGCCTTACGTTAGGTATTTGCCTGGATACGAACTGGGAAACCACGGAAGACCACTTCGAGGATGAGTGAGGTGGGGCTCAAACCAAAGTTACCGAGACCGCAGATAGCCTGTCTCCATGGCCTAGCGCTGCACGTTAGCGATTGTAGCTACCGCTGTTGGTGACTTAATCCAATGTACAGTATATATTGTAAATAGATAAACACAAATAAAAAGAACATTAAAAAAATTAACAATAATATAAAAATGAAGCGGCTTCGGTGGCGTAGTTGGTAGCATGCTGAACTTCTATGCTCAAGATCACGGGTTCAAACCCGACCAAATTCGTCGGATATTTTAAGAGCGTTAAAAACCCTCAGTATGCCTTCCTTCGTAGGGAAAGTAAAGCTGGCGGTCCCATGTCATTGATTTATGGCATGTTAAAGAACCTTGCACTAATTACACCCGTGTAAAGCTAAATTATAGGTTAAATTTGAACAACACTATAAGGTTCCAACGTTCGTCGCCAGGATCTGACTGCGGTGGCGTCTAGTAACCAAGTTCTGAACTGGTAGTCGTTGACGGTGGCGTTTGGCGGCAAAAGTAGGAACTACTTGAAAATTCAATGTGAAGTCCTTACTTGAATTAAAAACAGATAACTCACACTAATACAGACATCACAATTAACACCGGTTATCAGACAGATTTTGCACACACCCGAAGTACACGGGGCTACATGACCGCGTTGTGGCAGTCCCAAAACTGAGAAACCAACCAATCTAAAAATGAAGAACAAATTATACCTGCTATGGAAGTCCAAAACCCTCGTGAGAAAAGCTGATGGGAAATGTTTCTCACGTCCTCTTATTGCCATTTGCCTGAATTAATGAAGTTAATCACAAGTTAATTTAAAATAGCGAAGTAAACTGCCCATGGAATTCCGAGCGAGGTTGATTGTGCTTCGTATCGGCAACGCTGTACAGCTTTCCCCGTATCGGCTAGCTGCTGAACCAGGTCAATTTATCCCGGACAAATACAAACCGATATAAAATAACTGAATTCATTTACGTATTTCACAGTCATACAGCATAACCTATTGATATATATATATACTAGCAGAAGTACCCGCTCTTCGAACGGTCTTTGGAATTAATAACCAGACGCTATCAATTGAGCTACTGTTGCAATGGTTAGGGGCTTGTCATTCCATCATAAGTTTATCAGAAGGAAGTTAGGTTTCTGGGTATATCTCAGACACTGTTAAGTTAAGGGCCATAAAATGTGGTTTTCGGCGACCCTTTATAGACTCCCTAGTTTTGGGTCACACATTGAGAAGCGCAAAGTATGCTTTTGTCGTCCTTCTAGGATAATTTTTATTTTACTCCTATTTTAGCATATGTTTTGAAAAGTTGTTCCTTATACCCAACCTTCTACGAGAAGTACGTTGAAGAGTTTTATAAATGATTGGTGTATTGACTCATTGTTAAAATACTTAATTTTACGATGCTCCAAGCACCCGAACATGAATTATAGGCGTACATAAACATAAAGATATATCAACCACACAGTATTAAACAAAATCATCTTTACGATGCTCCCGTTTGTCGACAAAAATATGATTAGTTAAAATGTGCTCTCAAACTAAATTCACCTAACGTGTACTTCCTGACGTGAAAATAATATTGCATACGTCGTAGACGAAACGAAATATATGTCAAATTAAAACTGACCCTCACCGTTGTGGAAAGTCCCCATCCCCAGGAAGTCCCCTTTAATAAATTATAAAGGCTTGTGGTGCATGGAAATTCGGGATTTTTAGCCTCAAATGGCCCAAATTCCCAAAAGCTGCAAAAAACACTATTCCAATCCAGGAATTTTTGAAAATAATGTTGCTGTTTGGATATATAATAGACCTTCTGTACAACATATCACATATCACACATGTAAGTCACGTGTAAAAATTGTAGGGTACCCCTTGACCCCCTTAATCGCATTCTTGAATTTTACAGTCTATGTTTGATTCCACGATAACCTTATAGATATTTGCAAACTTTCACAGAAATTTAATAAATTGAGTGGCATTGCTTCTGACAGAAATAGATGGAAAGTTGGAGCTCACCTCTTGTGATAGGCCTACTGTTGTCATGGTTACCGGCTTGCATTACTTCATTAGTTTCTTCTTGTTCTTCTTCTTTCAGATGGGCCAGCTAAGGACCACGACGTTCAACTTTTCAGCTTGGCGAGGGACTTGATGTTTGCCCAGTATTCGCGCATTCTCTGGCTATGTTGCTCCTTTCTGTCTTTTGTCCAGATGATGCCGGTTTTCTTACAGGGTGGTCTGTCCTGAATACTCTTCTGTTTAAGTATCTTTCTGAGATGTGATCGGCTTCTAATATCACTTTTCATTTTCTTCAGTTCTTGGATATCCTTGTTAACTACTGTTAGCGATGGTGTCACGCTCTTTCTATTCCCCCATTAGTTGAGAAGCCGGTCGGTTAGTCTTGTTGGGTTCATCCATGAGACATGTTGGCAGTCAAAGTGAAAGGACGTATTTTTCCCGAGCTCTCAGGTGTGCTGAAATGGGTTGTTCTCTGGAGTGTTATCGGGCGAGGATCGGACTGTGGTATGCGAAGGGTAGTCGGGATTTCCGGTGTTTGTGTGCGCGTACGGGACCTAGCAACTTGTGGTTCATAGCCCTAGTGATAGCTGCATTGCTAGTTATTGGTGGAGTGGAAGTGAATCCCGGGCCTGTTACTCCAAATGTGAATCAGGCAAATGATCCAGTGGCAGCTTTAAAGTGTTCGACGTGCAGTAAAACATTGAAGAATGGAGTTCAGTGTGGACTATGTGAGAAATGGTTTCACTTCGGCTGTATTAAGGTCAAGAAGGAGGATTGTGATGTCGGAAATTGGTTTTGTAAAGTATGTGATACGCCGGACTGTTTGAGGGTGCAAATCAAAGCAAGGGATCAAATAATACAGGAACTTAGAGCAAAGCTTCGTGAATCAGAAGAAACGGTGAAGGATGTGACTGAACGGCTTTC
Organism: Meconema thalassinum; assembly: GCA_946902985.2. NCBI lineage: Eukaryota > Metazoa > Arthropoda > Insecta > Orthoptera > Tettigoniidae > Meconema > Meconema thalassinum. The sequence continues at coordinate 100,581,991 of OX336397.1, read as the reverse complement.
TACTGGGATCAGTGTGGAAGAGGGCGTGCAGGAGCAAACTGAGGATGACGTTATCATAATGGGTGATTCTATGATACGATGGAGTGCGAATATCTCGAGGAAATCAGGTGCGAAAGTGCGGTGTTATCCGGGCATTAAAATTGACCAGCTTGCCCAAAAAGTGGAAGAAGCAAATGTAGAAGACTGTGACAAAGTTAAAGTGTTGTTGCTCCATGTTGGGACGAACGATTTGAAGAAGAGGGCTACAGCTGATTACATCATGGGGGAGCTCTACGAACTAGGCAGAAAAGCTAAACGCAAGTTTGGAAATGCAAAAATTATAATGAGTGGCATTGTTCGGCGGGGAGATGTTCCGTTAAGGCGAGTTAAGACTGTAAATGATCGCATGGACTGGGTATGTGCACAACTGGGATTAGTGTACGTAGAAGCTGACTGCTGGATTGGTGGCCGTGACTTCGCCCGAGACGGGCTGCATCTAAATCGACGGGGCGCTTTCAACTTAGGGAGCCTACATGACAGGGTTATCGGTTCGTGCCGGCTTTTGTGAGGAGGAGCAGGTCCAGAGGTTGCCAGCCGATGGGAACAGAAGGAGCTACTTCGGGATGTTTGCTGCGGAGGTAAGACTCTAAGATTACTGCAGGTTAATTGTCAGAGTTTAGGAAATAAATTAATTGAATTTTGGAATCTTGTAGAGACATATTCTCCGGACATTGTCATTGCAACTGAATCTTGGTTATATGAGGACATAAATAGTAGCGAAATAATTCAAGGGACCTACGAAATGTACAGAAGGGATCGGGGGAAGCGAGGTGGTGGGCTATTTATTTGTGTGCGCAAAAATATAGCTAGTTTCTTAAAGTGGGCTGATATGGATCATGAAATGTTATGTGTACAAATTTCGGATAAAGGAAATACATTCCCTCTTCAGGTGATAGGGGCGTATAGAGCACCGAAAGATAACTTTTCTCTCCTCGAAATACTGTATGATAAAACTTGTACGGGTAATGCTATGAAAAAGAGCATAATAATTGCTGGAGATTTAAACCTCCCCAAAGTAGACTGGTCTGGTGAGTCAACTAGCTGTGGTCAAGCTCAGAGCGCTGCAAATAAATTCTTAAGGGAGGGGGGGATTTTCCCAAGTAGTTGACTTCCCAACTAGAGACAATAATACCTTAGATGTTTATCTCGTAAGGCCTGTAGAGCTGTATATTAGAATACATGAACAAAGCGACCAGCGAATTAAGCGACCATCACGAAATACGTGAACTAAGCGGCCAAGCTACCTTGACTCATGGAATTCCTGTACAAAGCGACCATCGAATTAAACGACCAGCACGGAATATGCGAACTAAGCCGCCAAGCTACCCTGACTCATGCCCATCACATCACCCGAAGTCATTCAACCGGGTTATTCCCAACCGGTTTATAGCTAGACTCAGGATGCATGTATACGAAATTACAACTGAATCTGGAAGGAAAGCGAAGAAAACTCAAATACAGAAAAATGGATGCGGGTATTGGAAAAACAATGAAGAAGTATGAAGAAACGGGTGACGTAATGGCATGTCTCCAAACCCTCTCCTACCTTCAAAAGTTGGATTAAGTTCACGATCATGAAAACACTCTGTAAATGTATGTTTATATATCTGTAAATATTGCTTTTTAAAACATTACAAAAAAATGTACTGACGACGCTATTTTAAAGCTGAAATCAGTGTTGGAGGAAGAATTCATTGTCCTCTCAGGTAAAGGTTAAAAAAAATTAAATGTACTGACGACGCTGTTTTAAAGCTGATTTTAAACACGCCTAAATAATAGAAATGTCTTTTTATCATTTAGCCAGTCCAAAGCGTGGATAAAATATGATGCAAATCAGTGTTTAAAAATGTACTGATAACGCTATTTTAAAGCTGATTTTAAACACGCCTAAATAATAGAATAATAATAATAATAATGTTTTTGGCTTTACGTCCCACTAACTACTAAAATTCCATGGTGGTCGCTTAGTTCGCTGGTCGCTAAATTCACAGAAGTGTTGACCTTCGAGGCGCAGGTAAAATTTCGTGATGGTCGCTTAGTTCGCTGGTCGCTAAATTCGCTGGTCGCTTTTTTCGCGACACCGTATATTAACTGTCTGAAAGTACCAGGAATTAGTGACCATTCTGGGGTTGAATTAAATATTAGATATGGTGACATTACAAAATTAGACTCTGATGTAGCAAAAAAAATCATATTCCGGTATCGCAGGGCGGATCAGGGCAAGTTTCAGGGGTATTTGAATGAGCTATTTGTTGGATGGGCAACGGAAGGAAATCACATTAATATCCTGTGGACTAACTTTTTGAAAATTTTAAATAGCGCTGTTGATAAATTTGTCCCATTTAAATTGCTGAAACAAAACCCAGATCCTGAGTATTACGCACGAGAAATTAGGAGTCTAAAACGGAAAATTAGGAAATTATACAATAAAAGACATGATAGTGACAAGTATATGTTGAAATTTAAGTCCTTATCAAGAGAGCTCGTCTTAAAAAAGAGGGCTGCTCATGACAGTTATATGCAAGGTTTACTTGGTTCGGGAGGTGATGGGTGGAAAACAATTTACAGTTATGTTAGGAGAAGAAAGGGAAATTCAAATAATTTGTCGATGATAATGTCCGGTGACGGTCAATTAATTACTGAGAAACAGAACATTGCTAATGAATTAAATGTCTTTTACGGTAGTGTGTTCAATAAATCCAATAGCTGTGTGTTGGACCTTACCGACGAATCAGGGGCTCCCCTGTTCCAAATAAACCAGTCAGCAATTGTAAAGCTAATACAAAAATTACGTTTCAATGTATCAAAGGGTCCTGATAATATTGTTAGTGAAGTACTTAAACTAGGAGGTAGGGCCGTGGCACGATACTTGGAGGTGATGTTTAATGTGTCCATAAACAATGCGCAAATCCCAGATGACTGGAAGAGAGCTACGGTAGTCCCAATATTTAAGGGAGGGAGCAGACTTGAATTGGGCAACTACAGGCCGGTTAGCCTTACGTCCATCGTTTGTAAACAGATGGAGCATCTCATTTGCGACTACTTGAGGGAACAGTGGGAAACATTATCATGGTTTAATGATAGGCAACATGGATTTCGGAAAGGTTACTCATGCGAGAGTCAGATGCTATCCCTTTTTCAAGACATTGGCGAATCGTTAGACCTTGGAGTTTCAGTCGACGCCGTGGTTATAGATTTTGCGAAGGCATTTGATGTCGTGCCGCATGACATACTACTACATAAATTAGCTTCGACGAAGATTGATAGAAGAGTAATTTTATGGATCCAAGAATTTTTGACGGGTCGTTCCCAGAAAGTGAAAGTCGAAGGCATATTCTCGGATGAAATCACCGTAACGTCGGGTATCCCTCAGGGCAGCGTAATCGGAACTTTGTTATTTTTGGCGTTTATAAATGACTTACCAAATGGGATTCGCAGTGACTGTCGATTGTTTGCGGATGATTGTGTAATATATCGAAAGATACATGACTCACAAGACAATGCAGTGCTTCAAGAGGACCTGAACCTGGTCTATAAGTGGGCGATTGTAAATAAAATGAAAATAAACACAAGAAAATGTAGTCTCTTAAAATAGGGAAAGTGCGAAGGCTGGATTTTCAATATAACATTGGCTCGGAAATACTTGTAGAAGAAGATTCTTGCAAATATTTGGGCGTTCACGTAAGGAATGATATGAAATGGAGTAGTCATGTAGGATGTGTAGTTTCAAAAGCTTACAAATCCCTGCACTTTGTAATGAGGGTATTAAAAGGAAGTAGTACCTCTGCTAAAGAATTAGGCTATTTGTCACTTGTAAGACCTATTCTGGAATATGCCTCGGCGGTTTGGGATCCATATCAAGTAGGGCTCATCAATGAGTTGGAAATGGTACAAAGAAAGGCCGCTAGATTTGTGCTCAGTGACTTTAATCCCAGGAGCAGTGTGAGCCGTATGTTAAAGAAACTTGGGTGGGAATCACTGGAGGCTAGGAGGATGAAATCTAGACTCTGCGCTATGTACAACACGTATACAAATCAACCAGCATGGGGTGAGCTTAGCAAACGATTGGGAAAGCCCACTTACATGGGTAGGAGCGATCATCCTTTCAAAGTTAAGGGCCGACCACACCGAACAAATTATGGTAAATATTCTTTTGTAAACCGTGCCATTGATAACTGGAACTCTCTACCTGCCGCAGTCTTAGAGCCTTTTCCCAAACATATAGGTGTGTTTAAGAAAAGACTGACTATTTGTGTAAATACTCCAGTTTAATTGTTGTATAATTGTTATTGAATTGTTATGTATAGTTATTTATTTGTTATGTATATCCAATTTGCCACCGGGGGACACACCCCCCATTGCAAATAAATGAATGAATGAATGAATGAATGTCCGTGGAAAGCCAGACGTCTCTTCCTGGTCACATCTGTGATTTTCTCAGAATATCTATATAGCTCCTAATTTGGTCTTCTTCTGTACTCGTCATCTATTTATTAGTTTATTAAATGAAATTAGAAGCCTCCGTGGCTTAGGCGGCAGCACGCCGGCCTCTCACTGCTGGGTCCGTGGTTCGAATCCCAGTCACTCCATGTGAGATCTGTGCTGGACAGAACGGAGGCAGACAGGTTTTTCTCCGGGTACTCCGGTTTTCCCTGTCAAAATTTCATTCCAGCAACACTCTCCACTATCATTTCATTTCATCTGTCATTCATTTAATCATTTTCCCGGTCAATGCATGTGAGATTTTCGAAGTGAAATGCCATGTCCTGTGGTTCGGATTCCACGTTAAAAGGAGGTCCCGTGGCTCATGATCTCAAGATTAACGGTCACGTTAAACTACAAGCTTCCTTTCTTCCTTCCTTTCATTTAATCATTGCCCCAGAGGAGTGCGTAAAGTGAGTAAAGTTATGGATGTCATAGTTGTGACGTGTATATTCATGACGTAGGCACGGATGACGCAGATTTCATGCAAGTAGGCTGGTTGAGCTGAGATTCTTGGTGACGTCATGATTTTGTTCGAGAAAGATCGGAGATTTACGACGCAGTCGCAGGAAACAAGGTATTGTGCTAATGAAGAAGTTACGCTATTGGAGGAGAGACTCGAACCAATGAACGATAGTTTGGAAGGAAGACGGAGATTGCTGAAACTACGATATTTGATTACTTTTGGCATGCAGAATTGTGGAAAACTATTTTCATTTATGGCATTGATTTGGAATTTTGAAGAAATTAATTTTGAGTTTTTGAAATTTGAAAATCCGTCAAGTATAGCCAAAGTTAAAACTTCTAGCGATGACGGAGCAACAGGCTATGGAAGGGATGGATACGCCCCTTAAGAAGTTGATAAAAGGTCGTGCACAGAAGAGAGGAGCTCTCAATACTCAGAACTCAGATCTCAGAACTCAGAACTCAGAACTCATACTCAGAACTCAGAACTCAGAACTCATAATCTCAGAACTCATACGCATCATACCGCTGATACCGCATATATATTTCAGATGTTATAGAGTCATTTTCGAGTGAACAAGTGAAGCAAATTGTCTTTAGCGTGTGGTTAAAGCCCGGCGCATCGAACGAACACGGAGCAGTTCCATTTTACGCTGCTCGAAACTAGGTGAAGTTGAAACGCTCACATTAACGTTTCCACCAGATAAGATATCAAGAGTTAACTTCAGCCTTTATTATAATTCAATTGGGCAGTACAACATTGAGGTGTGTAGAAGATTTGAACAATTTCACAGTTATACTTCGAAAGATATCGGCACTTTAAGGCTGCCAACAAAAGTGATTTTCTCGCCACATGAGAAACACTTAAAATTCCACATTATACACTACAGCTGACACGTGGATTGCAACAGTGATATTGGAGAATACGTTTGGTAATACAACGATACAGTCTACTATGGAACATTATAATCTTGCATTGCTTTCAATGATTATAACAGTAGTTGAGATGGAAGGCTAAGGCTTTAATGCAATTGGGACATATATCGTTGGAGTGAAATAACAGCATGGAACTTCGTTAATCGTCTTTCTACAAAAGCGAGCATGTAATGAAAATCCAACTACACTCATGCATCGTGAATCCATCGCTGAATTATACCAGATGACAGTGGAAATATTTTCATACTCCACGATTATGAATATTTCTGCGGAAATAACTACAATAAACTTCATGGCGATTTACGACCGGAACTTCAGGGAACTTTCAAGAGAGGCTAGGGTGGACCCGGCTCACAAAGAAGAGTTTTGCCAGAAGGATGTTTTCGTATCCACGGAGCAGTGCAATTTCCGGAGGAGGAAGCAGTTCGATTCTCCGAGGACGCTGATTCCAGGTTCGAGGTCGGAGCACATCTTTACGCTGGTGAAATGGAACCAACAGCAGTTTTCTTTGAAAACTTTCCTCTAGAACTTCAATCAACAGATAAGGTAGTCGTGAATGTTTCTTGTATTATTTGAGTCTTGTAGCGATATCTGAGCAACCATTTTTCCATATTTTATGTCCTATCTTTTGCCCCATTTTCTTAATTAACATTTCTGTACTCAGTACACTTCGATGATTTATGCCTTTTTCTACGATTTGTTGAGACATTGTTATGTCATTGGCATAGTTAAAATAATTTTGGATCAGTTGAGACTGATGATTTAGACTCTTTCAGTAATTTGCATATTTTTGTAGTCACGATTTGACTGTAAAGTTAACGATTTTCTATGGCAGATTTGAATTCAGACAGCGTGTCATTTTATTAAAGTAATTCTCTTCAGTAAATTACTTTGACCAATTTTCTGTCATCCTCAAGAAAGAAGAATGATTAAATGATTTTAGAGCGTTAAAATCTATTACGATATCGACGATCTTTGAAATACTAGTCGTCTTATGAACATGATTGCAACATAGACATTTATCATTGCATTATAGACAATTTTATGAAATATGAACTTTGATTACGATTTATTGAATACACTATAGTAATAAACATTTGATAGGAGTTTTTCTCAATTATAGATTGGAACAATAATGTTTGCATTCCACAGTCTAATTGTATTCTATTCGACTATTCATACAGTTTAGATGAACTTTGATTGAAGATAGTATTTTTATACTGCGTTACTTTGAAGATATTAATCTCAATTTTGATAGACCAGGGAGGAGTGTCTAATCGTATTTGCTATTAAATTTATTTGTGATTGGCAAATTTTTACTTCATATCGATTCATGAATGAAACCCACGAAGGTTAAATAATAACAGTCATTAATACAATTGATGAATATAAGAATTTTTAAAGAGGAACAATGGATGTATAATCGTTAGTTCAGTGGACATGTAAAAGTCGCTGATGAATAATGCCCTTGAATAATGAAGGAGGTTCCCACAGTAATAAATGAAGTTGATGAATTTATAAGTGGAGGTTTTTGTATGTAGTTTGGAAGATTTTTATGCCATATATATGAAGATATATGATGAATTTTGGGCCAATGGTTGTGCAATTTTGGGCGTTTGAGCGAAGTATTTTCCCGCTGAATGTATTGTTCTGGTTCTTTGAAAGTTATTCATATGAAGATACTGTTAAAATTAACAAGAGTGTTAAATAATTTGAGATAAAGATTTTGAATGGAGGTTACCGTCACAAATAATAATAATTATTATTAAACTTTATTAAACCTGAATTTGACAGTTAAATATAACTAACCTTCATTGGTCGATTATATCACCACGATTTGAGTAATTATCAACCGGATAAATGTGTGGTTTAATGTATTTCTTATATAAATAATATAAACAATATAATATTGTAAAATAATTTTGTAAATATCTTTGTTATATAATTTGAAATGAAAAGGATTAATAGAGGCGTGTATAAGTTTTCCAATTGTCGTTTGACATTGTTATAAACAATTTATTATTGTTATAAATAATTAATGAACTTTTGTTATTAACATTAAGAGTTTTGTTTTTATACTCTAAACAATGCTAATTAAGCAGGTGGTTGGAACAATTAGCCATGATGTGGGATTATTAGAGTATTCCATTGGTGTTTGAATGGAGCATTTAAAAGATTTGCGTGATAATATTTCAGTTGAGATGTGAACATTTACGTGTTTTGAAAGAGAGCCAAGCTCTGAGGTAACTCGCTTATGCTAGGGTTGAACGAACGGGGTGAGTCCGCTTTGACGATGCAGGTGCATTGCAGCTGGCCAGGATAACAGTATGACAGAGGCCAAGGACGTTTCCATAATAGCCTTGTGGCTATAAATAAAATGTGAAGTATATAAACACGCAAAACAATTGATATATGTGTCTCGTCCCAAATCGCGTTTCCATTCCAAGTGCATTATTATTTTTACGTTACTTTGTCCTTGAGAAAGCTGAAACATTGTATGTATAGTATACAAGTCCTACAGGAGGACATGATTATATGGACGATGGCTTCTGATTGCCACGTGGATTTTGTTGTTTATTTTTGTTAAAATCATTCTTTATGTGAAATAAATTATTGTGCAGTTTAAAGTTTCTCGTCTTCGTTCTGGTTCATTTTAAATATCATGGTGGAGGTTATTGTGAGGGCATACTTTAAGTGATCCAGTTGACAACCCAGTCCCCGAGATAAATTTAAGAGGTAAGTACAGGTAAGTATGAACCCCCGTATATTTTGGTGTGTTCCACAATAATTTCTTGTTAACTATTGTGCTCTAATCTCGATAGTATCTGTCAGTGCCATTTTCATTGATGTAGCTGTGCCGGTGCGATAGATTATTGGCAATCCGATTAAGGGGGCGGATATCTGACAGCCTACTATCCTGAGATCGGGTACAGTACTGTCCCCGAAATCCGGATAGTAGGCTGTCAGATATCCGCCCCCCTCAATCGGATTGCCAATAATCAATCGCACCGGCACAGCTACATCAATGAAAATGGCACTGACAGATACTACCGAGATTAGAGCACAGCAGTTAACAAGAAATTATTGTGGAACACACCAAAATATACGAGGGTTCATACTTACCTTTACTTACCTCTTCAAATTAATCTCGGGTATGGGTTGCCAACTGGATCACTTAAATGTATGCCCACACAATAACCTCCACCACGATATTTAAAATGAACCAAGACGGAAACAAGAAACTTTAAACTGTACAATAATTTATTTCACATAAAGGAATAATATAACAAAAATATAACAACAAAATAAACGTGGCGGTCAGAAGCCATTGTCAATGTAATCATGTCCTCCTGTAGGACTTGTAGACTTTGCATACAAAATTTCAGCTTTCTAGCTCAAAAGAACGTAATAATAATAATTCACTTGGAATGGATGAGGGAGTTGGGACGAGACATATAGCAATTGTTTTCCTTTTAATAAACATCACATTTTATTTATAACTGCAAGGCTGCTATGTAAGTGACCTTGGCCTCTATCATACAGTTGTCAGGCCAGCTGCGATGCACCCTACACCATGTCGCATGCCTGCCTCGTCAAATGGACTCACCTGTCCAGCCAACGTTAGCATATGCTAGTTACATCAGAGCCTAGCTCCTTTTCAAAACACTTTAAATGTTCACGTCTCAGCCCAAATATTATCACGCAAATCTTTTAAATGCTCCACTCACATATCCATGGATTCCTCTAATAATCCCAAAACTTGTTTAATTATAATATCCAAATGTTTAACTAGCGTTGTTTAGAGTATAATAACATTTTAAATTGTTTATAACAAATTGTTCATTAATTATTTATAACAATTATTAATTGTTTATAACATTGTCAAACGACAATTGAAAAATGTATACAAGTCTCTATTAATCCCTTTCATATCAAATTAATATTAAAGATATTTACATATTTATTTACAACATTTATATTATTATTTATTTTAGAAATACATTTAACCACACGTCTATCCGGTTGATAATTACTTAAATCGTGTTAATATAATCGACCAATGAAGGTTAGTTATATTTAAGTTATAGATTCAGGTTTAATAAAGTTTAATAATTATTATTATTATTTGTGACGGTAACCTCCATTCAAAATCGTTATCTCAAATTATTTAAACACTCATGTTAATTTTAACAGTAACTTCTCATGATTAATTTTCAAAGGATCTGGACAATACACTCAGCGGAAAAATACCTCGCTCAAACGCACAAAATTGCACAAAAATAGGTCCAGAATTCATCATATATCTCAATATATATGGCATACAAAATCTTCCACATACAAAAAACCTCCACTTATAAATTCATTAACTTCATTAATTACTGTGGGAACCTCCTTCAATTATTCAAGGGCATTATTCATCAGCGACTTTTACACGTCCACTGAACTAACGATTATACATCCATAGTTCCTCTTTAAAAATTCTTATATTCATTAATTGTATCATAACTGTTATTATTTACCCTTCGTGGGTTTCATTCATGAATCGATATGAAGTCAAAATTTGCCAATCACAAATACATTTAATAGCAAATACGATTAGACACGCCTCACTGGTCTATCAAAATTCAGATTAATATCTTCAAAGTATCGCAGTATAAAAATACTATATTCCATCAAAGTTCATCTAAACTGCATAAATAATCGAATAGAGTACAATTAGACTGTGGAACGCAAACATTATTGTTCCAATCTAGAATTGAGAAAAACTCCTATCAAATGTTCATTACTATAGTGTACTCAATAAATCGTAATCACAGTTCATATTTCATAAAATTGTCTATAATGCAATGGTATTTCAGAACTGACAATAAATGTCTATGTTGCAATCATGTTCATAAAACGACTAGTATTTCCAAGATCGTCGACAAAGTAATAGATTTTAACGCTCTAAAATCTTTTAATTATTCTTCTTTCTTGAGGATGACAGTAAATTGGTCAAAGTAATTTACTGAATAGAATTACTTTAATAAAATGACACGCTGTCTGAATTCAAATCTGCCATAGAAATCGTTAACTTTACAGTCAAATCGTGACTACAAAAAAAATATGCAAATTACTGAAAGAATGTAATATCAGTCTCAACTGATCCAAAATTATTTAAATATGCCAATGACATAACAATGTCACAATAAATCGTAGAAAAAGGCATAAATCTCCAAAGTGTACGGAGTACAGAAATATCAAGCAAGAATATGGGGCAAAATATATGGGACAGAAAATATGGGAAAAATGGTTGCTCAGATATCGCTAAATGACTCAAATAAAACAAGAAACGTTCACGACTACCTTATCTGTTGATTGAAGTTCTAGAGGAAAATTTCCCAAAGAAGACTGCTGATAGTTCCATTTCACCAACGTAAAGATGTGCTCCGACCTTGAACCTGGAACCAGCGCCCTCGGAGAATAGAACTGCTTCCTCCTCCGGAAATTGCACTGCTCCATGTATACGATAGACATCCTTCTGGCAAAACTCTTCTTTGTGAGCCGGGTCCACCCTGGCCTCTCTTGATAATTCCCTGCAGTTCTGGTAGAAATTCGCCATGAAGTTTATTGCATTTATTTCCGCAGAAATATTCATAATTGTAGAGTATGAAAATCTTTCCACTGCCATTTGATTGAAATCAGCGTTGGACTACGAGGCATGAGTGTAGTTGGATGTTCACTACATGCTCGCTTTTGTAGAAAGACGATTAGCGAAGTTCCATGCTGCCATTTCACTCCATTGATATATGTCCCAATTGCATTAAAGGTTTAGCCTTCCATTTCCACTTCTGTTATGATCATAGTTGAAAGAACTGCCATATTATATTGTTCCATTCTATAATGTAGCGTTGTATCACCAAATGCAATATGTAGTATCACGGTTGCAATACCCGTGTCAGCCGTAGCGTAGAATGTGATATTCTAAAAGTGCTTCTCAGGTCGCGAGAAAATCACTTTTGTCTGCCGTCTTAAAATGCCAATATCTTCCAAATTATAAACGTGAAAATGTTCAACTTTACTACACACTTTAATACTGTAATGCACAATAGATTTAGCTTAAAGGCAGTCGCTAACTCTTGATATATTATCTGGTAGACTCGTTAATGTGTGCGTTTCAACTTCGCCTAGTTTCAAACACCGTAAAATGGAACTGCTGCACTGCTCCGTGCTCGTCGATGCGGTGGGCTTTACCGCACGCTAAAGACGACTTGCTTCACTGAATCACTCGAAGTCTGACAATATGATAATCAGAAAAACCACTATAAGACACGAGAAAATGAGATATGAGATATGAGATCTCCTCTCTCCTGTGCAAGACCTTTTATCAACTTCTTAAGGGGCGTATCCATCCCTTCCATAGCTTGTTCCTCCGTCATTGCTAGAAGTTTTAACTTTGGCTATACTTGACGGATTTTCAAATTTCAAAAACTCAAAATTAATTTCTTCAAAATTCCAAATCAATGCCATAACTGAAAATAGATTTCCACAATTCTGCATGCCAAAAGTAATTAAATATGGTAGTTTCAGTAATCTCCGTCTCCCTCCAAACTATCATTCATTGGTTCGAGCCTTTCCTCCAATAGCGTAACTTCTTCCTCAGCACAATTCTTTGTTTTCCTGTGACTGCGTCGTAAATCTCAGATCTTTCTCGAACAAAATCATGACGTCACCAAGAATCTCAGCTCAATCAGCCTACTTGCATAAAGTCTGCGTCATCCGTGCCTACGTCATGAATATCCACGTCACAACTATGACAGCCATAACTTTCTTCATATTTGCCAATACAGCCACCGTGGTCTCAGTATAATTCAATTTACGGGGGCATTCTCCCTTCACCACGTTTTAAAAACAGTTGCAAATTGTTTTTAAACTCTGTGTTATAAATATCTGAATTCACTTGAACACGAAATTGAATTATTATTGGCTTACTCTTGGATAATATTTCTTCAAGTTTCCAGCATTGAACTTGCCATATACAACATTATTCTCATCGTAGAGTTCATAACAGTTGTTTCCATAAGCATTCGTAATTCTGAACGGACCCATAAACACTATTCCAAACTTGGGATAGATTTTCTTACTCACATCAGCCTTGACAGGTCTGCGTAGTAATACTAGATTTCCAATTTCTAAGGGAGCACCAAAACGTTTTCCAGCTACTCTTTTCAATCGTTTTTGTGCTGCTTTCTGGAGTTGTTCTTTCGCTCTGTCAATTCTCTGCTGCCTTCCTAGGTCGGGATCTCTAGGAACGTGGTTGAAAAGATTGTCCCACGGCCTTTCTGGGTTTCTTCATAGATGAAGTCTCATTGGCACTTCTCCTGTGCTCTCCTGCGCTGTAGAATTTAGACACTCCTCAATAAGTGGTACAAATCTCACCCAACCAGAATGATCATTCGGACAGAAAGTTCGACAAAATTTCGAAAATTCAGCCATATATCTTTCTGAAGAATTCGATTCCGGATAGCGCACGCTTGAAAATATGCGCTTAATACCAAGCCTTTCCATATCTGCAGTAAATTCTAGGGATGTAAACTGAGCTCCATGATCCGATAGTAGATATTCTGGTTTACCAGGTTTTGGAAATACAGCATGTTCCAGTCTGCTTACAACGTTCCTCGTGTTAGCTTTTTGCATGGGACTCATTGTTACAAATTTTGAGAAGACATCCACGGTAACCAACAGGAACTGATTACCCTGGTATCCCTTCGGACAGGGACCAAATATGTCCGTCGCCATGAGTTCATTTGGTTTAGAAGGAATCATAGCCTTGGGTTTTCCTTTTAATAGAGCGGAAGCATACTTTGCTCTCTGACATTTATCACATGAACGAATGACATTAGCAATGCTGGAACGCATGTTAGTCCAAATAAACCTCTCTTTAAGAGTGTCAAGAGTTTTATCCAGACCCGCATGTCCAGTTGCGTGATGAGCTACCCACACTAAATTGACAACAAGTTTAGGTGGCACGACTATTCGGAGCTTTGTATGCGCAGAGTCAGCATACTTACATACGATGTCTCCACTCAAGACAAAGTGTCGTGAATCTCTCTGTGTAGCTGCATAGTCAACATCAGTATTGTCCATGTAACCCTTAAGGAACCTGTACATTTTCCTGATTGGAGCGTGTTTCTTCTGTGACACACCGATTCGGGCTAACCTCCTAACGGTCTCTTGATCTTGCTGCTCCAATTGTACATGGTGTATCTGCACATTTTTGATAGGGTTACGTGATAAAGCATCAGCCAGCAAGTTATCTTTCCCAGGCTGACGGACGATAGTGGCGTTAAACTGTTGGGTGAACAAAGCCCAACGTGTCAATCTATCACTAGACATGTCAGTTTGCAGCATAAACTGAAGTGCTTTGTGATCTGTAATAATGATAACCTTGTGTCCCAGCAACATTTTCTTCCACGCTTGCAAAGCTGTTACAAAAGCTAACGCTTCTAGTTCTGTCGTAAAGTAGTTTTCCTCGTGTTTCTTTAATTTCCGACTAGTGAACGCAATGTAGTGCTTGTTGCCTGCCTCGTCTTTTTGGTATAAGACTGCACTAATGCCTATTCTTGATGCATCAGACTCTATATAGAACACCTTCTCAAAGTCTGGGTACTCCAGTTTAACGTTGTTTCTGTGCATCTCCTTTGCTTTCTCAAAAGCCTCGTCTGCTGCAGTACTCCATTTCCATCTATTATTCTTCTTGAGTAAGTCATACAGAGGAGCCATAATTTCAGAGTATCTCGGACAGTGGCTGCTGATGAATTGGCATGCGCCTACAAATTCTCTGACTTGTTTCACCTTAGTTGGCTTTGGGAATCTTGTGATCGCATCTACTTTCTGCATGTTTGGATGATATCCATCCTTATCAATAGTATGCCCCAAGTAGTTGATCTCCTTCTTCAAGAATTGACATTTTCCAAAATTGACCTTAATATTGGCCTCCCTTAAATTTTCAAACAACTTTCTCAAATGCACTAAATGTTCTGCGGCGTTGGGTGAAGATACAATTAAATCGTCAATGTAGCAGATTACATTTTCCTTTATTTCGTCAGTGAGCTTACTATCAAGTGCTCGAATGAGTGCTGGTCCACTGTTGACCATTCCAAAAGGCATTCTCACAAAGACCCATGACGTTTGGTCAAATAAGAATCCAGTGTACTGCATACTTTCTTCTTCCAGTTGAACTTGGTAAAACGAAGATGTCAAGTCAAGAACACTGAAACATGCTCTCCCTTTGAACTTTCTAAGCAGATTTCTAATCTTAGGTGGTCGGTCATTTTCTGGAAGAATCTTTAAGTTGATGGTCCGAGCATCGAGACAAAGACGTATCTGACCATTACTTTTCTTGACTACAGTGATGGGGTTTATGTAAGACGACGCCTGTTTTTTTATAATCCCGTCTACCTCCATTTTTCTGATCAACCCTCGTACTTCTTGGTAGTATTTCTCAGGTATGGGGTATATTCTCTTTTGGTAAGGGGTTTCATCGGTCAGCCTTATCTTATACTTATAGTCTTTAATCAATCCAGGCTTTCCATCAAAAATATCTTGGAATTCCTTTATCAAATCCTCAAATTCCCCCTGAATTTCTTCAAATCCTTCAGTTTTTCTACTGGGTATTTCTGTTAGATTCTCCACTTCATTGATAATGGTATTTAAAATCTCTTCCCTAAGGTCTATCTCCGGACTGTTTTTCACGTCCTGTTCTTCGATCTCTTCTGTGATCATGTACCCATCATTAAAGCTAATAATCCTATTCTTCATATCAATAATGGCTCCAACTTTCGATATAAAATCGATTCCTAGCACAATATCGAAATGGATCTTGTTCACCACAATAAAGATCTGTTCATAATTCCTTCCATTAATTTCAAAGTTCAACAACACTTGGATCTTGCATTTCACTGCCTTGTCTTGGAAAATTCCTCTCACTTTGACGGTAGAAACAGGTAAAACTGTCATGTTTTCTCCTTTTAACAGACTTTGATAGCATTCATTAGAAATGATAGAAATAATTGCGCCGGTATCCATAAGAGCTTTGTACTGTTGGCCATCTATCAGTACAGAAATAATAGGTAAGGCACATGGTCTTTCCCCTTTGACGATTCCCCTCTCTTCTAATAAATCCTCATCAGTTACTTCATAAATTTCATTAATGGTGATTAGGTTTGGTGTGGCAATGCATTCATATCTTCTCACTGTCGTTGAGAAATCGGCGTTTTTTTTTGTGTTACCAATCTCAAAGTTCCCTTGCTGGCTTGTAGAAGGACCAGGATCGATCACTACATCCTGTCTTTTCTTTTGGTTTTCAGCTTCCTTCTCTCGTAATTCCTTCAGATACTGCTGACTTTCTTTCTCTCTCTCTTGATATTTGTCGGGTGTCATAACCTGACCTTGAGAATTCTGATTTTGATTCTTGTTATTTCTATTGTAGTTCCTATTGTAGCCCTGGTTATTGTAGTATCCACCTCTTCCATTATTATAATTCCCTCTATTGTTGTTCCAGCCTCTTCTTTGCTGATATGGACGGTAACCTTGTGATCTGTTGCGAAAATAATTATTCCTATGAGGACCTACATTTTCAGTTTTCTCTTCCTCAGCAGGCTTATCAGTTTGCTGAACTTGATCCATATAGACTGTATTAATGTCTTTGAATTCGTGCCTCTGACCTTTTTGAACCACATTTGGCATCGGACTCGTGTAGTCAAGCCTTCTCAATAATTCGTCCATACTGGTCAAATCCCTGATATTTGACGATGTAATCAGCCTTCTTACCTCCACAGGCAGCATACGAGAAATAGCATCAATCAACTGCTCTGTCGACAATGGGGGTTGCAAAAATCTCAAGCGCGATAACTGGCTCGTGAAGAAATCAGCGTACCGTGTTGGAAGAGTACCTGAATACTTCCTCGAGTCTACCTCAGCTCTTAATGAATTCTGTGCTGCTATTGACCAGAATCGTTTTATCAGTGCCTCTGCAAATTCGTCAAAATTACTGAAAGTGTACCGAAATGCTCTGAACCATTCAAGGGGTCCTCCAGCTAGAAATCTTTCTACGATTCTCATCTCTCTTTCTCTGGGAATATGAGCTTCAATGAAATAGTCTTTAAGGTTCCTGATATATTCTATCGGTGTTAGACTATCAGTGTTACTAAATTTTTGAGGTTTGTCCTCAAAGTTTCGGATGACTGTCACATTTCTCGGATATGAATCCATGTAATTCTTCCCACTATCTCGATATTTCCATTCAGGTTCAATATTCCTATCCTCATCTTCTTCCCGAAGTCTGGATATATGTTCCTCAGGACTAATATCTCTCTCTTCTGTAGCGAGGTTACATCTTCTGACGTAATTCCTATCATCTTCACCAGTCAAGCCTTCTGGATCCTTATCTGTGATTTCCGTGATGACTTTCCTAATCAACTCTTCTTTATAGATTTCCATCATGCTAGCTTCTCCTAGTTTCAAATTCTGAAGTTTGCTCGTAGTTTCATTAACATCAGAGACAACCTTATGAATTTGTTCCTTTAATGTTTGCACGTCCTGACCTATTTGAGTTCTATCCTCTACCTGCTTTTCGGATAGCGAATCCATCCTTATACTCAAATCCTTTCTAATTTGAACTACCTCATTATTGATATCTACTTGTGTACTGGCAAGTTTTCGTTCAATTCGCTCCTGAATCTGAGTGACATGTTCCCCACTTGACCTGTTCCATTCATCTTTCCAAACCGTTACATTTGCAGTTAACATTTCCGCAATATAGACTTCAATGTCTTCCTTAAGTAAACGATTATGATCTAAAACTTGGGTTCTCATGACCTCTACATCATATTTTAAACCAGCTAAAGAAGCTGTTGTCCTAACAGACTCGTCAACCAACCTAGTTGTTAAAGCACTAATGTTACGAGTACAAAGCGTTTTTGAATTTTCAATTTCTTCTCTAACTTTATTAACATCAGTTTGAACTTTGGCAATGTCTACAAAAACTGTATTTACTTCTACTTGTATCTTATTAATGTCGCTTTGCATCTCATTTACATCAGAATTAATATTATTTATGTCTACTTGAACATTTGACACATCGGTTCGAACATTTTTAATCTCTCTTTGGACCTCTTCAACCTTATCTTGTAAAGTAGCAACATCGTTCCTAACAACAATTACTTCAGCTCTAGCACATGAAATATCACCCCGGACATTAGCAACATCAAGATTCAACATAGTAAGATCTTTCTGTACCTTAGAAACATCAGCCTTAACATCTGAAACATCTTTATGAATGTCACTTACAGCATTCTCGATTCCCTGGGTACTGATCTGTAAACGCGACATATCATTTTCTATGTTTGCAGAACTGGTCTGAATAACTTTCAAACTTTCATCCAGCATCTGCTTCGTTCGACTAGAATTCCTAGCTTCCATCTCTTTCATGCTATCGTTCAAATTAGCAGACATATTACTAGAATTCTCCTCCATTCGGCTAGTATTCCTAGCTTCCATCTCCTTCATACTTTCATGCATGCTAGCTTTCAAATTAGCAGACATCTCCTCCAACATCTTCCTCATACTTTCATCTGCCATCTCAATAATATTTCAATAATAGACTGCTTTAGGGACATACATCAAACAGAGCAAAATAACAACATCTGAGCAACATTTTTCACCATATATAAGTTTGAGCAATTTTCTGTCTTAAATCTAACTTATAATTACCTTATAATTAACTTTCGTAGACACTTCATGTTGAAATAAACTCAAGAACATGTTCAAATTGCTTTGGTTCATTTTAAAATATCCTAACACAAATAATTTACATTTACAATCCAAATAGTTTAATTTTATCTTTAATATGACTAAACATGTCATAAGCCGGTCAAATAAAATAAGATTCCAGATCATAGGCGATTTTTCTAAGTTTCCAGCCTATTTAACCTCTCTCAAGTTGTATAAGATCTGATCTTTTCTGAGTGTAATTTTCCTAATACAACACAACATTTAATCCCTACATAATCACACTCTCAAATTCTACAATTGGCCAAGACCTCTAACAAAGAATCAACCACTTTATTTGAGTCTTCGCAATCCCTTTGACATCGATAACTTGGTAATCCAATGTAATTCGAACACTCCACAAAATTGCGGTGCCAATTCTACTGCAATAACTTGGTAATCCAATGTTATTCAAGCATTCCGAACTTCGATTGTGCCAATTCTACTGGCGTTCAACCTGGTAATCCAGTTTTGTCAATCGAGCCCCACCGAATTGCGGCGCCAATCCTACTGTCCCCGAAATCCGGATAGTAGGCTGTCAGATATCCGCCCCCCCTCAATCGGATTGCCAATAATCAATCGCACCGGCACAGCTACATCAATGAAAATGGCACTGACAGATACTACCGAGATTAGAGCACAGCAGTTAACAAGAAATTATTGTGTAACACACCAAAATATACGGGGGTTCATACTTACCTTTACTTACCTCTTCAAATTAATCTCGGGTATGGGTTGCCAAATGGATCACTTAAATGTATGCCCACACAATAACCTCCACCACGATATTTAAAATGAACCAAGACGGAAACAAGAAACTTTAAACTGTACAATAATTTATTTCACATAAAGGAATAATATAACAAAAATATAACAACAAAATAAACGTGGCGGTCAGAAGCCATTGTCAATGTAATCATGTCCTCCTGTAGGACTTGTAGACTTTGCATACAAAATTTCAGCTTTCTAGCTCAAAAGAACGTAATAATAATAATTCACTTGGAATGGATGAGGGAGTTGGGACGAGACATATAGCAATTGTTTTCCTTTTAATAAACATCACATTTTATTTATAACTGCAAGGCTGCTATGTAAGTGACCTTGGCCTCTATCATACAGTTGTCAGGCCAGCTGCGATGCACCCTACACCATGTCGCATGCCTGCCTCGTCAAATGGACTCACCTGTCCAGCCAACGTTAGCATATGCTAGTTACATCAGAGCCTAGCTCCTTTTCAAAACACTTTAAATGTTCACGTCTCAGCCCAAATATTATCACGCAAATCTTTTAAATGCTCCACTCACATATCCATGGATTCCTCTAATAATCCCAAAACTTGTTTAATTATAATATCCAAATGTTTAACTAGCGTTGTTTAGAGTATAATAACATTTTAAATTGTTTATAACAAATTGTTCATTAATTATTTATAACAATTATTAATTGTTTATAACATTGTCAAACGACAATTGAAAAATTTATACAAGTCTCTATTAATCCCTTTCATATCAAATTAATATTAAAGATATTTACATATTTATTTACAACATTTATATTATTATTTATTTTAGAAATACATTTAACCACACGTCCATCCGGTTGATAATTACTTAAATCGTGTTAATATAATCGACCAATGAAGGTTAGTTATATTTAAGTTATAGATTCAGGTTTAATAAAGTTTAATAATTATTATTATTATTTGTGACGGTAACCTCCATTCAAAATCGTTATCTCAAATTATTTAAACACTCATGTTAATTTTAACAGTAACTTCTCATGATTAATTTTCAAAGGATCTGGACAATACACTCAGCGGAAAAATACCTCGCTCAAACGCACAAAATTGCACAAAAATAGGCCCAGAATTCATCATATATCTCAATATATATGGCATACAAAATCTTCCACATACAAAAACCTCCACTTATAAATTCATTAACTTCATTAATTACTGTGGGAACCTCCTTCAATTATTCAAGGGCATTATTCATCAGCGACTTTTACACGTCCACTGAACTAACGATTATTCATCCATAGTTCCTCTTTAAAAATTCTTATATTCATTAATTGTATCATAACTGTTATTATTTAACCTTCGTGGGTTTCATTCATGAATCGATATGAAGTCAAAATTTGCCAATCACAAATACATTTAATAGCAAATACGATTAGGCACGCCTCCCTGGTCTATCAAAATTGAGATTAATATCTTCAAAGTATCGCAGTATAAAAATATTATATTCCATCAAAGTTCATCTAAACTGCATAAATAATCGAATAGAGTACAATTAGACTGTGGAACGCAAACATTATTGTTCCAATCTAGAATTGAGAAATACTCCTATCAAATGTTCATTACTATAGTGTACTCAATAAATCGTAATCACAGTTCATATTTCATAAAATTGTCTATAATGCAATGGTATTTCAGAACTGACAATAAATGTCTATGTTGCAATCATGTTCATAAAACGACTAGTATTTCCAAGATCGTCGACAAAGTAATAGATTTTAACGCTCTAAAATCTTTTAATTATTCTTCTTTCTTGAGGATGACAGAAAATTGGTCAAAGTAATTTACTGAATAGAATTACTTTAATAAAATGACACGCTGTCTGAATTCAAATCTGCCATAGAAATCGTTAACTTTACAGTCAAATCGTGACTACAAAAAAAAAATGCAAATTACTGAAAGAATGTAATATCAGTCTCAACTGATCCAAAATTATTTAAATATGCCAATGACATAACAATGTCTTAATAAATCGTATAAAAAGGCATAAATCATCAAAGTGTACTGAGTACAGCAATATCAAGCAAGAATATGGGGCAAAATATATGGGAGAGAAAATATGGGAAAAATGGTTGCTCAGATATCGCTAAATAGCTCAAATAAAACAAGAAACGTTCACGACTACCTTATCTGTTGATTGAAGTTCTAGAGGAAAATCTCCAAAGAAGACTGCTGATAGTTCCATTTCACCAACGTAAAGATGTGCTCCGTCCTCGAAACTGGAACCAGCGCCCTCGGAGAATAGAACTGCTTCCTCCTCCGGAAATTGCACTGCTCTATGTATACGATAGACATCCTTCTGGCAAAACTCTTCTTTGTGAGCCGGGTCCACCCTGGCCTCTCTTGATTATTCCCTGAAGTTCTGGTAGAAATTCGCCATGAAGATTATTGCATTTATTTCCGCAGAAATGTTCATAATTGTAGAGTATGAAGATATTTCCACTGCCATTTGATATAATTCAGCGTTGGACTACGAGGCATGAGTGTAGTTGGATGTTCACTACATGCTCGCTTTTGTAGAAAGACGATTAGCGAAGTTCCATGCTGCCATTTCACTCCATTGATCTATGTCCCAATTGCATTAAAGGTTTAGCCTTCCATCTCCACTTCTGTTATAATCATAGTTGAAAGAACTGCCATATTATATTGTTCCATTCTATAATGTAGCGTTGTATCACCAAATGCAATATGTAGTATCACGGTTGCAATACCCGTGTCAGCCGTAGCGTAGAATGTGATATTCTAAAAGTGCTTCTCAGGTCGCGAGAAAATCACTTTTGTCTGCCGTCTTAAAATGCCAATATCTTCCAAATTATAAACGTGAAAATGTTCAACTTTACTACACACTTTAATACTGTAATGCACAATAGATTTAGCTTAAAGGCAGTCGCTAACTCTTGATATATTATCTGGTAGACTCGTTAATGTGTGCGTTTCAACTTCGCCTAGTTTCAAACACCGTAAAATGGAACTGCTGCACTGCTCCGTGCTCGTCGATGCGGTGGGCTTTACCGCACGCTAAAGACGACTTGCTTCACTGAATCACTCGAAGTCTGACAATATGATAATCAGAAAAACCACTATAAGACACGAGAAAATGAGATATGAGATATGAGATATGAGATCTCCTCTCTCCTGTGCAAGACCTTTTATCAACTTCTTAAGGGGCGTATCCATCCCTTCCATAGCTTGTTCCTCCGTCATTGCTAGAAGTTTTAACTTTGGCTATACTTGACGGATTTTCAAATTTCAAAAACTCAAAATTAATTTCTTCAAAATTCCAATTCAATGCCATAACTGAAAATAGATTTCCACAATTCTGCATGCCAAAAGTAATTAAATATGGTAGTTTCAGTAATCTCCGTCTCCCTCCAAACTATCATTCATTGGTTCGAGCCTTTCCTCCAATAGCGTAACTTCTTCCTTAGCACAATTCTTTGTTTCCCTGCGACTGCGTCGTAAATCTCAGATCTTTCTCGAACAAAATCATGACGTCTCCAAGAATCTCAGCTCAATCAGCCTACTTGCATAAAGTCTGCGTCATCCGTGCCTACGTCATGAATATCCACGTCACAACTATAACAGCCATAACTTTATTCATATATGCCATTACAGCCACCGTGGCCTCAGTATAATTCAATTTACGGGGGCAGTACCTTCTTCAAGGCCACGGCCGCCTCCTTCCCTCTTCCTTGCCTGACCATCCATTACCTTCCCTCATGAGGCCCCTGTTCGCTTTGCAGGTGAGGCTGTCTGGGCGAGGTGCCAATCACACCTCACCAGTTGTATCCACTCTGATTAGATGTTCCCAGCTCTAGGACACTACCCGTAGAGGCGGTAGTGGTGAGTTCCCTCGCTGAGTCCTTGGGTTCCACCAACCTGGAGGGTAAACGACAAAAAAGAAAAGAAAACCAATAATGCTGACATAGCTCATATTTTATCTTTGAAGTTGGTTTGTGTGTAGGTGGTATTGACGGGAAGGAACGGTAGTATCGATATTACTATGAGGACGAGTAAATTATTGTTAATCTAAGGGGGCGAAAAAGCGAGTTCATCTGCCTCTTGTGTTAGTTGTATTACTTAAAACAGATAGAATGACAATGTGCAATGTTATGGATTTTCTTCAGGATCTAGCCGAGATCAAGTTGGATTTTGAGGTCTGCTGAGAGTTTTCTTACGAAGGATCTTCCCTAAACCCGTACGTAAGGTTCCCAAAGTCAAATAATATATTTCAACAAGCACTTTTTAAAAATCGAGTTTACCCTCCAGGCTGGTGGAACCCACGGACTAAGCGAGGGAACATCCGGAGTGGATACAACTGAGGAGGTGTGATCAGCAACTCACCCAGGCGGCCTTACCTGCAAATCGAACAGGGGCCTTATGAGGGATGGGACGGGAAGGGAAGATTGGGAAGGATAGGCAAGGGAGCGGTAAGGAGGCGGCCGTGCCCGAAGACGAAGTGGATGGCTGAGTTGGGAATCGAACCCCCTCGACTCATTTGGGCCACCCGAGGCTGAGTGGACCCCGTTCCAGTCCTCATACCACTTTTCAAATTTCGTGGCAGAGCCGGGAATCGAACCCAGGACCTCCGAGGCGGCAGCTAACCATGCTGACCGCTACGCTACGGAGGTGACTTCTTGGCAAGTAATATTTGCAAAAAAAAAAAGCTGTGAGAAAATTGGGCACTGTGATTTCAATGAGAAAGGTTCTCTTCCGAACTTTCTCCACAAGACCGATGTCAGGCCAGTTCGCTGGTATGGTTTCATCAGTAATAACTGATTTGTTCCATAACAACTTCTAAGTAGGATTTTCCAAAACGGTGTCAGTAAGGCAAAGTATTTTCAGATAATAAGTGATTTTGTGCAAAGTGTGGGTGCATTATTGACGTGTAACATCTTTCCACTCGTTTGCTGGATATTTTTGTGGGAGTGATTGTGAAAAATTGGACGGAAGTGTGTAAGACAGAAGGCCGTTGCACTGAATTGAAAGTAGCCAAGATGGTGGATCTTGTAGGCAGATATGTGTGTGGGCATGCCGTTGTAGTTATTCTGCGATTTTTTCATTTTTTTTTTTTTTGCTGTAAAATATGGTTTACAAGTGTCGTGTGCCGAAGTGCAGGGGTAATTGAAAAATGAAAATCCACAGCCTGCTTCCAGTCTCCGACCGGGTCAGGAATGGAATGAATGAAGCCCCCATCTAGCGGCGAGGATATGAACTGTGCCGGCTGCCGAGGCCTGACGCACTCCTCTGGGGCAATGAATAAATGAATGACAGATGAAATGAAATGATAGTGGAGAGTGTTGCTGGAATGAAATTTTTGACAGGGAAAACCGGAGTACCCGGAGAAAAACCTGTCTGCCTCCGTTTTGTTCAGCACAGATCTCACATGGAGTGACCGGGATTTGAACCACGGACCCAGCGGTGAGAGGCTGGCGTGCTGCCGCCTAAGCCACGGAGGCTTTCGCAGGGGTAATTATGATAATGAAAATAAAAATCAAGTGTCTAAGTTCCCCGAAGAAGAGAATTTGAAGAAACGTTGGGTATCATCATTTAAACGAGAGAACTCCATACCACCTAAACATTCTGTGGTAAGTAACAATAAACGTTGTTTTCCTCTTATCTAACCAGTGCTAACCTAATAAATAAATAGCCGATATATTCTTAATAATATAACGAGCCCTAAGAACTTATACATTAACTTGTAAACAACTCGCAAGTGACCACGTCCTTTTAAGGTTAGAGTAGGCCTAACTGCAAAGCATTGCTTCAAGTTTCAGATAATAAGGAACGATGTTTCTCATTAAATAATTAATCAACGAATCTCCCTAACTACGAGACAAGTTTGTTTTGCATGGGTGAATTAAACCTAGTTGTACCGGTACCGTATTATTTTATAATAGGCTATCACACTTTGAAATGTTTACATGTACATGTTTACATATGAGCATGCTGCTGTGGTAACAGTACAGAACACCAGAACCGAAGTAAAAAAATCTCAAACTACTGAAATTAGCCAAAATAACTGTAGTAATGGTAGGGAAAAATCTGGAGATAATATAGTCATCCCAAATAGGACCACGACTTATATAGATCACATTCCAGCTGACTCTGCCATTTTTAGCATCATGTACAGTATTGCCAACCCCACGCATTCGCATCCGGCAGACCAATGGTTTTCGCCTAGACCACGTTAGCTAACATAAACACCCCTGGTTTTGTGGTAAATATTTGTCTGAAATGAGCCTCTTCTATGTGAAATCAAGCTAAGCTGCAGATCTCTCAATGATTTTAAATATTTGCCAACACACTGTATGTTGTGATCAAATGCTATGTACCACAAATTGCTCAGATTCTAGATTGTTTAAGTAGTTATAACTGACTTCCCTTTAATCGGGTTATCTTATGCGAAACCTTTCAGCTAGATGTCATGACTGTTAGCCTATATGTGGGACTCAATGGATTTGCCTTCCATTGGCATTTTATTTGAAGTATGACAAGTTAATAATACGATAAATCTTCGCTCTAAAGCGTTTGTAAAACAGCCTATTGTGTGTTATTTGTTATTTTAAACACAGAACAAAATGATCGCACATAGTACCTGTTGGTGCTAGTTCAGGATACCCTATTACTCCGAGCAGGATGTTTTAATAGGAAATTCCCTAATGAAGGTAACCGTTTAAATGCAAGATATAAAATATAAGTAGACGTGTAGCATAATAGTTTGTTCTAAAGCTAAACTTCTGGTACTGTACCATACAGTGCTTGAGACAAAAAAAGAAAGCTAGACCTGTAAGTTGGAGACTACCACTGCAGTAGGCTAATTCATAATATTTTCTACATGCTTTTGTTCAGTAATGCAAGCAGACTGTTCTCAGACACTGTAACAATAACAGCCCATTAATTTATGAAAGAATCAAACATATTCTGGAGTAGCCTACTATATGGTATCATTGTTCTAAGTATGAAAAACAGCGTGGATCTAGTGTTCCAAAATACACCCGACTCACCTCTCTGTATGTAGTAGGGCAGTGGAGTCGTGAGACACTGGTGCTAGATACCTAAACAATTCGCCCAGCACACATACTGCTCACATTTCTAAATGGTAAACATATGGTACAAACAAACCAAAAATAATTATACTATAGGGTACTGTGCATGATTCTGATTTTAGGTTCATACCGTTATTATGAACTAGCCCAACCCCCACCCCGTCCATTGGAGCAGTTGCTCTTGTGAAACTTCTCTCATGGGGCATCAGTAATAGGGAAGAGTTTGAAGGAATTATTCTTAACTCAAAAATTAAACATGTAAAATTAAACAAAGCACAATTTTGCAGTGTTTATGTAGGTTACTCTTGGGATAATTTAAAGAGGAAGACATTTTTGAAAAATTACACAGATATAAAGTAGGCCTATTCAAAGTAGGCCTATTTAGTTCATTCAGCATGGAAATAATCAATCATATACTGTAACTTCAACAAATGTTACTTAGTATGATTCTTTTGTAAATTGCAGGTTTGTGAGCTGCATTTTAATGCTCGAGACTTCAGACAGAATACTGTTTTCCATTGTGAAGATGGTCAAGAGATAACACTCCCATGGAAAGTGCCAAGACCCATACCTGGTCCGGTTCCATCTCGTCTTCCGAATTGCCCAGTGCGGTTGAGCACTGTGTCCGATGGCAACATTAAACAGTAAAGCTATATTTTAAATGATTAAATGGGTACCCGGAATATTTCGTGAAGAACGACACAGTTGTTTAGGTGACAAGTCCATATATCTAGCTAAAAACCTGATCTGATGCATATATTTCAGATAATTCTATCAAATGCATATATTTTACTGCTGTTTTTTTTATGGTCGTTGGCTATTTACATACAGTAAATTGATACAGGAACAGTAAAATAGTGTATGTTAATTTATTCCTACGGTACCTAGTTTCCCGAGGTTTCATTTTAAGGTGAACAACGAGAAGAAGCTTATTCTGTAGTATGCCGTCTTTGTTTGTTATCCATGTAAAGGTAAGTACCGGTAAATGGTGAAGTCAACATAATAGCCTATAAATGCTGCTGCCGACGATTTACAGTATCAGTTGGAAGGAACCCGTCATATGGGCCAAGGCATGCGGCGTGCTCCAGCAGCTCTGCATTCTGTGTCCGCCATCTTGTTTGAATGCAATGGCCTAGTAAGACGCACTGCCGGCCATGTGGAATGTATATCACATACAGATTACTTCAAGGGTTGGAGGCACCATTAAGAATATTCCTACAATAAATCATCTTCAAGTTGTCGTTCTTTGGTGTAAAAATATTAATTATATCATATTTGCTGAAAACAATTTTGAATAATTATTAAGGGTCTCTTTTCCAATCTCTGGATAAAAGTAACGGGCATCCACACCCCGAGTTACTTTGATCAACACTTTCATACTGAACGGTAAACGCTCATGCGAACCCTGGTGTAAACTGATTGAAACACAAACCACATGTTCAAAATCTTCGTATCAGTATTTAAATGATGATATGCTTTAATAATGAAACATTGTAACTAGGCGGCAAAGCCAGTACCAGTATTATGTTTCTGCACAATGGCTATTCAGATATTAACCCACATTGCGATAATGTAGTGATCAATATAATATGATGAACCCGCTGAGCTATGGTTCATGTGATATTTTTTATGACAGAGCATTTATGATGGGATGTTGTACTTTTGAACACACCCAGGAAGCCACGTGAAGCTGAGAGATCACGCGATACTTTGAAGTAGCGGTGAATCGCACTTTTGACTTTGGTGTAAACTGCTAATTATTATCTGAGGTCTTATTAATTATTTTTATCTTTCCTACGAGACTCAGAATATTCCATTTCGTCATGCTCCATTATTAAAACATTTTGGAGAATGTTTATTTTTACTTTAGGTAAGGTAATACCCTTGCAGAAACGCAAAAAGGAACGTAAGTAGTCGCTCAACGTTTTCGTTTTGACGACCTACTTTCTAGAGACACCCAGTACCGGAGCACTGCGTCTTGAGAATCCGCCTTGTGTAGGCGTGGAATTACACTTGTCCTACGAGACGTAGAAGAATATCCGCTGTTTAGCGTTAAAAGTGATTATAAGGTGCCATCGAGCATGCAAATACTAATTCACTGTAGTTGAAGTCCAGTGAATTAAATAAGAAGCTTGGGAAATAATTATTGGCAAGTATAGTGTATTGCACAACATTGCTGTAACATCACATATTACCCACGCGTATGTGGAGGGCAGATGCCTAGTGGAAATATACAGGTAATAGTGTTACAATTATCCTGAATAAGTGTGATTATAATTGTATGAGATATTTAAATTGCCAAAGTGGAAATTTCATCTTTGAAACGTCGTATAATTCACGGATGCTGCGTGATACAAAAGTAGCGTCACTAGCACGTGCAGCATTACAAAATAGTGTTAGCTCGCATGCTAATCCACATCTGAAAGATTAAGGCTGTGTCGTATTTTATAATTGAAGCCAATAATAGTCACGACGGACATTATAATTTTGGAAGTGAGAGGATGAATAATCACGCAACTTATTTCGCTACCCACGTGATTGGACTTTTATTCACCATGGTTGAAGCAGTCACCATGGGCTAATACCATCCCGGTATGGGGGGGTGACGTTTCTACAGGAACCAGCATGATGGTGGAACTTCCAGAACGATGAACGAGAGGGAAGGAGCCAAAATGCCATTTCCAGGCATATCCACGAAGATGTCGACAGGGACAAATCGAACCCTGGTCTTTGGGGGAGTCCAGATGGGAATCCTGATGAGGAGGATACCGATCCAGAGAGCCAGAGAGGTTTATGTACAACCCTTGTTGTGGAATAGAGAGCTGAGTGAGAGCTCCTCCATTTCGTGAGTTTTTGTCACACCCCTTCTTTGTTCTAGTTTCTGGTGGTATAGTAGTTTTAATGTAGTTTGTGAATCAACCACACTCAGTGTCAGCCATTTTTCTAGGTAGGGATGTAACTAGATTAGTTAGATGTCATTTATTTCAGTTTAGAGTGAGACACCCTTGGGGTCAGACATTTTGGTCAGCCCTGGTGCAGCTTGGTGAACGTCGTGGAACGTCAATGCCTACCTTTTTGCTGAACCTGATCGTAGTCATTTTGAGGCTATTTTGTTCAACCCTACTTGGGGTAATTTTCAAGTCTTTGCTGACTGTAGTTATGGCAATCAGATGCCTTGGTTATTAATTGACTGCATTCTTCGCAGCCATCCTTTGTTACACCCCTGACTGTCGTTAGAACGGCCGTATCATTTAGGTAGTCGACAGTAACTACCAGTTTGTAAATGCATTATATTTCATTTTGAATAAGCTCAGAAGCTATTCTTGGTCATGTTTGAACCTAACAACTAGAAGGAATGTTTCGTTGCCTAGCATCGAACGCGGTTCCCAACGTATCATTAAGCAGATCTAGTGTGTGAATCTGTGCCACCTTTATCATATTTTTTGCTTGTGTCGTGTGAGACACGTTTTTATTTGATGTTCTAGCAACTACTGAGTTGCATTTTTAAAGCAAAGAGCTTCAGTTATTGTAAGTTTACTTTCATTTAGACGTCTTTGGTAGAAAGACGGAAGTGTATTACTATACTCAGATTTATAGCGTGCGTTTGATACACGGACTCTGTAGAGATCCGTAACCTATGGTAAAGTTTTTTATGAACCGGTCAGGTGCAGGTTTTGTATTGATTAAATCGCCGGCCTTGAATAAACTGGTTAGGTAACCCAGTGACCTAGAGCACGCCTGCTTCATTGTGAGACAAAACTACTATAGACGAGGACAGAGTACAATTTGTATTCGCTTTTCCTTTCATTGCTATTTTGCTTATGGAAATCAGTTTCCACTCTTGTATTTGATCACTTGTTTTATGGATCGGTTTTTGTTAGTTTAACGCTCTGTTGCGTGTATTGTCGTATGACAGGTACAGTTATGTAAGGTTTTCTATAGGATGGTGAAGTCTACCCTGTTATAGCAGGATGTTATTGTATGCTTTGTCCGGGATGATCCCGTTGACCAGATGTTATTGGAAGGTAACTGTTGTACAGGCCTATCCCAGAGTTATTGAACGCGAGCTTAGCGCCGCTGGTAACCCGTGTTATTGTGTGTCCGAGTTGTTATACTCGTTGATTATATTCCGACTGTTGAGTCGAGGCTTTTGGTGGAGAATGATCTCAGTTTGAGACACTCCGTGCCCAGGCTATTGTCAATGTTATTCGCCATAAACCTACGATAAACCTATAAACCGACATCCTAATAATAAGACGCATAATTGTTGTAAAACAAGCCTAACTAACGATTCTTTCTATCTAACTTTGTTCTTTGCATTCTGGAACTGTTGACATAGCCGTGCAGTTGAAGATAATTTCCTTGTGAGGAAATGACTAGGACAGATGACATTTTTGTAGCGACCTGAAGCATGTGCGAACCTAGAGTTCGTAGCTTGTGGAGCTCAGGCCATGCGATGTCAGACGTGGTCTCAACTGCGCATTCGTCACCGTAACTATACACATTAGATGACTATGGTTTACAAAGAGTAAACCAAGGTGTAGGCAGGAATTTTTAATAAAACTACTGTGTCTATTTCTTTATTAATTTATGATGTCAAGTGTATTAAACCCTACATGTTACTTTATTGTGTGCTGTTAGCACATAGTTATTAAGCATAATTAAATTGTTTGTTTTCATGGCTGTACACTTAGCTTTTGGATGTAATTGTTTTCTTTTACGGACGTCATCGCCATAAATTTTGTCAATTGATAGGACTTAGCTAGTTGAATTAATGTTAAATTTAAATGTCGAAATGGTACCATCCTAACCTAGATTTATTTTGCTACCCTGTTAAATGTAAATTCAGATATTAGCTTGATCTTGTAACTTGAACTAGGGACTTGCGTCGTACCATATTCCTAGCGTTGCTGTTGTTGCTTTATCATTGTGAGTTAGATCTTTCGCGAGGGTTTTCAGTAACTTCTCAGGTAGGGGACCTGCTCTTTATCTTTGTTTATTTATTAATTTGCGGACTAGCCGATTATAACCCTCCGAACTAGGCTAGGGGCTTGTGAATTTTAATAAATTTTCACGGTGTTTTACATGAGTCTGGATGTTTATTTCCTCAGTCTAGTTTTAAGGTGAACCTTTCCTTAGGCGGTCTATGACCATCGTCACCATGTACCACGATCCCTGTGGACTACGGACTCTCGTGCCGCTTTAGCCTTTATGGAAGGTCACCTGATCCTCACGGTACTTTTTATTCGATTTATGTGTCGTTAGTTGAGTCATCGTGGTTGTTGACTCAACTAAACGGTCTCATAAAATGGCGCCCAACTCATGTGCCGACGTTAACGTGGTGACCCTCAGTACCATGTTATTCTTTTGAGGATCCTAATGTTGATTATTGGTAAATTGACAGGACTGGGACGAACTTAGAAAGTCGTACTGCAGATCAATTGACCGCATGGCATTCATGTTTGATAGAAGTCCATGGGGTGAGGCTTTAGTGTTGGATAAATGAAGGATAGGATTTTCTTTGATGATGCCTCATCCTAAGTAAATGTAATACTTTGCTTTGCTCACCGTTGTCTTTGTAAATGTAGAAGCACTTAGTTTGCATACTCCAGCTGTACTCGTGATATTTATATAAATGAAGCAAGTTTATACCACCAAGTAACTAATCATAGCTGTAAGTTCAAGTAGAAATTAACCCCTCACTTTCTCAAATATTTCTTATCTATGGATGAGGAAACTATTCGTCGTGTGTTTGGAGAGATGATGGCAGGTGTGAATGCCAATCTTCAACAGATTACTGCTGACTTAGGTCAGAATACTCAGGCTGTAAATACTGTAAGTGGTCATGTGGACCAGGTTAGACAGGAAGTCAACAATGTCAGTGGTCATGTGGACCAGGTTAGACAGGAAGTCAACAATGTCAGTGGTCATGTGGACCAGGTAAGACAGGACTTAGAGATTAACACTCAGTCTATAAACAATGTAAGACAGGACTTAGAGATTAACACCCACTCTGCAAACAATGTTAGGGCTGATTTAACTCAAGTCAGGGCAGACATGGACACATATAGGATCGAAGCGAGAAATGATCTGACGGCAGGTTTAGCAGCTGTTAGGGTTGATGTCATACGACACCATCAGGAGGCTAACCAGCGCGTATATTGCTTAACCGACCAGATGAATAGAGCTAGGGAGGAGGTGCAAAACCGATTGGAGGAGCACACAGCTCAAATTCAGACAACCTTGAATAAAGTCCAGATAGACATGAGAGCAGATCTGGAACATACCAGGGAAGAATTCGGGACTCGACTAGATCACGTCGAGGGATTTATCGGAAATGTGAAGAAGGACATGGCAACCATGAACGTTGGTTTAATCTTGATGAGAGGAGCTGCCAATGCCGTTAATAACAACGTGAAGACTATCGTTGATGTCATGATGGAGATTAAAGAGGAACTTAACACCAACAGGAGAAACATTTCTGAATTGACGGAAACCGTAGCCAGTCTACGTGAGACAGTTGATGTTCATCATGAGGAACACAAAATTGACCTCATGTTATTGAGAGGTGACCTCAACGAACACGAGACCACAGTCGAGGCTAAGGTAGCCGAGGTTAGAGACGATGTGGGTAAAATCCAAGAAAATATGTCCAGAGTTGAAGGAGATATCGATTCCTTACAAAAGAGATTTGAGGAAGTCGCGGTGACCGAGAGGTTAGACCTCAGTTATAACCTTAGGACGGCCATACGCGAGGTAGACACAAACCTCAAGGGAAAGGTTGACAGGATCGAGCTGCAATTGAACGACTTAGGCAACAAAGTCGCAGCCAGAACCATCCCAGGTCTTGAAGTAATAGAAAGACGCCTGGACAGACTCGAGACGACTCCAAGAGAGAGACACGTACACCCACAGATGGGAGAATCTCAGGAAACGCCTATATCTCAGTCAGGAGGAATGATGCCTACCCATTTCCAACCCAGCGCGCCTATGGAATCGCAACTGTCACAATTCACTAATTTAGCGCAAGGTCAGACCTTGAACTTTGACGCTCACCCGTTTCAACCAGCATCTAATCGAATTAGTCATGAGACTAACACTCCTACGCAGAGTTACATGCAAAATACTTTCAGACCCGCGAATACGCAGGGAAATGTCACCATAATTCGTTCAAGAGAGGAGCAACCAGCTCGCTTCTCGGGAACTGGGAGCGGTGTTACTCCAGTGGAATTCCTAGCAAATGTCGAAAGCTACTTACGTGATACTATGGTAACTCCAGAGAGGGAACTAAGAGTTATAGAGCGACTGCTTGAGGGACAAGCCGGTACCTGGTTCAGAGCATTCCGATACTCATTTACAGGCTACCAAGACTTTAAGGAAGCGTTATTAAGAACATATTGGTCGAGCGACATCCAGCAGAGTATCCGAGCTGAGATGTACACTCGAAGGTACAGTTCCAATACACCTACTCGTTATGCGAATTACTTCTCAATACAGCTCGCGAAGCTCCGTTGTCTTCAGCCTCCGTTGTCCGAACAAGATTTGGTGAACACAATTGTTTGGCAGTACCCTGCGGATGTACAACGTGTGTTAATCGCTGCAGGGGCATCCACTTTCCAGCAGTGTGACCAGATACTGCGAAGGTTGGATGCTAACACAGAACAGTTTCCTACACACCGTCAGCAGAAGGCTGATAGGCGCGAGGATAGACATATGAATCTGACGACTGTTGATAAAGTGAGCCAGACGCCACAACAAACACAAACCACAGAGGATTCTGGGCGACGTGATAACAATTACAGTTATAACAGGAGAGAATGGAATAACACTCCGTATACTCGAAATCAACATGATGACCGGCGAAGTCATTGGGACCGGCGATTCGACCGAAGGACGGACGACAACCGACGTCATGAAAACAACCGCCGAGGGAATGAAGGAAGAGATCAGCAACACGGACGTATCCGTAGAGACTATCGATATAGTGGGGGTTACGACAGAAATCGAGACCCTAGATACCAGCCAGACAGGGATTGGAAAGGAAGAGCACGGGAGAGCCGTGAGTACCTCCAACAATTGAGAGAATTGCAGATCCAAGAAGAGGGAGAACGGAACCCTACTTCGAGGGAAAATAGACATTCGGCGCAGGAGACGGAGCAGAACCAGCCCAGTACTTCTCGCCATGACAGAAAAAAAACTCCGAAAAATCAATAGATTCTTGTTTGGTTGAGCACCGAGTAACTGCCTCTATATTACTCTGGGAGCCAATCCAAGAAGACTTGTTGGACGAACGACGAACGACGAACCACAATTATGAATTAACACGTCTACCCAAGATTGTAGCCACCTTGAATGAAGTCAGTGTAGTCATACTCATCGATACTGGAGCGATGATTAGTGTAATTTCCGCCGATTGCCATGCCAGACTGAGAGCGAACTCTGAGGTGACGGAGTTGCCCATTTCAGCTGTAAGAGTCAGAGGTGTCATACCTGACCGCGTTGTAACGTGCAAAATCCAGATTTTGTGTACTGTGAAGATTTCGAGCCACGTGTACTTGCACGAATTTCTCGTAATGAAGGGCCTGCATCATGATGCCATTTTAGGCGCAGACTTCATTAGAAAATATGATGGAATCATTGACATGGGACGGAACACGGTAGAGTTCAAGCCGAACGAACCCATTCAGATGAGCCTAATTGAAGAAGAACCGGAATTCCTATCCGAAGTAGACGTAGTCGAAGCATTAAATGGCAAGGAAATTGAGGCGACACTAGATGCCGACGAAGAGGCAGAATCGTTATCAGCACCCATACATGAGGATCTTGAGGCAATACTGAACGAATACAGAGATATATTCGACACCACACCTGGTGAGATATTAGACTACGAGTATGATCTTGTATTACTGGACGATTCCCCATTCCAGAAAAGGATCTATCCGATTGCCGAGAAACATCTCGAAGAAGCTGCTAAGAAGATCCATGAGATGGAAGCAGCAGGCACAATCAAGAAATCACCGACTCCTTTCTTGAATCCCATAATACCTGTGGTTAAGGTAGATGGAAGCTTGAGACTTTGTCTTGATGCCAGAGCCTTGAATGAACGCCTAGCTCCTGAGCACGACAGACCGCCCAAGATTAGGGACATTCTCAGGAAGTTCAAAGGAAAAAGGATATTTTCATCATTAGACTTGGTTCAGTCTTATTACCATATCAGATTATCTGAGCATACTCAGAAATATACTGGATTCTTGTTTGATCAGACTACTTATGTATTCCAAAAACTACCATTTGGATTGAAAATGCCGGAGCCGCATTAATCAGAGCACTTGATGCCAAGCTGACTCATGAAGTGAAGCCGAAAGTAATATGTTATGTGGATGACATAATCATAGCTTCGGGAACAGAAGAAGAGCATTTAAAGACATTGCGCCTTGTTTTTGAGAATCTCCGACAGGCAAATTTTAAGGTCAAGTTTGACAAGTGTCGATTTTTTCAGGAAGAAGTGAAATTCGTAGGACACATAATCAATGGAGAAGGATATAGACCGAATCCGGCAAATATTAGAACTGTTGCTGCATTTCCAACACCAACCCGTGTGAAACACGTGAGACAATTCTTAGGAATTCTCCAATTCTTTGCTGCTCATTGTGAGAAGTATTCCGAAACTGTTGCACCACTGCAAGGATTATTGAAAAAGAACTGCAGGTGGAACTGGAATGATGAATGCGAGATAGCTTTCAGGAGAGCTAAACAGATGCTTGTGGACTCAATTCAGTTAGAATATCCAGATTACTCGCGGAACTTTATTCTAGAAACTGATGCATCTGCCATTGGTATAGGAGCCATTTTACTGCAGGAAGATGATGAGAAGAAACGTCATTACATCGCTTTCTTAAGCCGACGTTTAAGAGCACATGAATCTCACTACTTCACGACCGAGATAGAAGCACTTGCAATTGTTTACGCACTTGAATACTGGCAGAAACTTCTGTTAGGTCAGAGGATTATTGTGAGAACCGATCATCATGCGTTGACCTTCATCTTGAGAACAAGACTGGCAAGCGACAGGATCACACGTTAGACGCTGTTTCTCCAACAGTTCGATTTGGAAATAGTTTATCGACCAGGCAGAGAGAATGTGTTGGCCGACATCCTCAGCCGGAATCCTGAAGCTACTGTTAATGCCATAGACATCGAGGGAGAATGCGAGGAACACCTTCGCCGATTTCGTCATTTACCTGAAGGACAGCGACGTGGGGAGGAACTCAGACATATTATCCGTTTCCTAGAACGAAGAATGGATCCACAGGATGATCATTATGCAAGGATTGCTGCTGTTGCAGATGATTATTTGATTTATCATCGTGTCTTATACAAGTTTGTAGACGAGGACCACACTCAACTGCGTGCAGTTATTCCTAGGAGATACCAAGAATCTGTTATTCTTATGGTACATTTATCCATTGGACATGGTGGAACAGACAAAACCATTGCAACTATCAAGGAGTCTTTCACATGGAAAGGGTTAGGAGCCACCGTTAGACAGTGTTTACGTGCTTGCGACGCATGCCAGCGGAACACGTACACGTCACACTTGCTGAAGGAACAACCTAGACCAATACTACCAACTCAACCTAGATAGTTGTATGCACAGGACCTGTATGGCCCAATACCTAAGGCTCGTCGTGGGAATCGATACATCGTTGTAACGGTGGATGTGTTCACGAAATATACGATGCTTCATCCGATTCAAAAAGCTACTGCACATCAGATTATTCAAAGGATTAGACGTCAAGTGATACCGGAGGCAGGAAAGCCACAATTCTTGTTGACTGATCACGGATCACAGTACACCTCAGCAGAATTTGCCAATGCCATGAATGAGCTTGAAATAGGTCATGTTTTATCATCTATTCGACATCCAGAGAGCAACCCAGCAGAATGCGTGATGTCTATTATCGCAAAATTCTGTCGATTATATTGTCAAGAAGAACACTGGCGATGGACTGAAGTCCTTGTTATTATGGCAAAATGTATTAATTCAACAGTACATGAGAGCACTGGTCAAATACCTATGGTCTTGCATTTGAACCAGATGCCGCTGAGAATATGGGATCGTGTGATTGTAAATCCACCTTGTTTACAACCATCACATGCCAGCAGACTTTTAGCTGCGAGAGAGACTATGGACAGACAAGCTGCCAAGCGCTTGAGAAGAACTAGACGCCAGAGGTTTAGAGAACCACTAGTAGAAGGAGACCTTATCCTTATAAGGAGATCCGGAATTTCTAGTCCTATAGACCGCATATATGGGAAATTTCTATCCTTGTATTATGGCCCTAGTCGTATCCGACAGCCTTTAAACAATGGAAGTTATGTGATAGAAGACATTAGGACAGGAGAGCGCATTGGAATCTTTAATGCAGCCAATCTAAAAAAATATCACTCTTGAATGAATTTCAAAGCAAATAAAAATGTTATCCCAACATTTTATTTGAAACGACAGAGAGGCAGATGAACCCGCTGAGCTATGGTTCATGTGATATTTTTTATGACAGAGCATTTATGATGGGATGTTGTACTTTTGAACACACCCAGGAAGCCACGTGAAGCTGAGAGATCACGCGATACTTTGAAGTAGCGGTGAATCGCACTTTTGACTTTGGTGTAAACTGCTAATTATTATCTGAGGTCTTATTAATTATTTTTATCTTTCCTACGAGACTCAGAAAATTCCATTTCGTCATGCTCCATTATTAAAACATTTTGGAGAATGTTTATTTTTACTTTAGGTAAGGTAATACCCTTGCAGAAACGCAAAAAGGAACGTAAGTAGTCGCTCAACGTTTTCGTTTTGACGACCTACTTTCTAGAGACACCCAGTACCGGAGCACTGCGTCTTGAGAATCCGCCTTGTGTAGGCGTGGAATTACACTTGTCCTACGAGACGTAGAAGAATATCCGCTGTTTAGCGTTAAAAGTGATTATAAGGTGCCATCGAGCATGCAAATACTAATTCACTGTAGTTGAAGTCCAGTGAATTAAATAAGAAGCTTGGGAAATAATTATTGGCAAGTATAGTGTATTGCACAACATTGCTGTAACATCACATATTACCCACGCGTATGTGGAGGGCAGATGCCTAGTGGAAATATACAGGTAATAGTGTTACAATTATCCTGAATAAGTGTGATTATAATTGTATGAGATATTTAAATTGCCAAAGTGGAAATTTCATCTTTGAAACGTCGTATAATTCACGGATGCTGCGTGATACAAAAGTAGCGTCACTAGCACGTGCAGCATTACAAAATAGTGTTAGCTCGCATGCTAATCCACATCTGAAAGATTAAGGCTGTGTCGTATTTTATAATTGAAGCCAATAATAGTCACGACGGACATTATAATTTTGGAAGTGAGAGGATGAATAATCACGCAACTTATTTCGCTACCCACGTGATTGGACTTTTATTCACCATGGTTGAAGCAGTCACCATGGGCTAATACCATCCCGGTATGGGGGGGTGACGTTTCTACAGGAACCAGCATGATGGTGGAACTTCCAGAACGATGAACGAGAGGGAAGGAGCCAAAATGCCATTTCCAGGCATATCCACGAAGATGTCGACAGGGACAAATCGAACCCTGGTCTTTGGGGGAGTCCAGATGGGAATCCTGATGAGGAGGATACCGATCCAGAGAGCCAGAGAGGTTTATGTACAACCCTTGTTGTGGAATAGAGAGCTGAGTGAGAGCTCCTCCATTTCGTGAGCTTTGTCACACCCCTTCTTTGTTCTAGTTTCTGGTGGTATAGTAGTTTTAATGTAGTTTGTGAATCAACCACACTCAGTGTCAGCCATTTTTCTAGGTAGGGATGTAACTAGATTAGTTAGATGTCATTTATTTCAGTTTAGAGTGAGACACCCTTGGGGTCAGACATTTTGGTCAGCCCTGGTGCAGCTTGGTGAACGTCGTGGAACGTCAATGCCTACCTTTTTGCTGAACCTGATCGTAGTCATTTTGAGGCTATTTTGTTCAACCCTACTTGGGGTAATTTTCAAGTCTTTGCTGACTGTAGTTATGGCAATCAGATGCCTTGGTTATTAATTGACTGCATTCTTCGCAGCCATCCTTTGTTACACCCCTGACTGTCGTTAGAACGGCCGTATCATTTAGGTAGTCGACAGTAACTACCAGTTTGTAAATGCATTATATTTCATTTTGAATAAGCTCAGAAGCTATTCTTGGTCATGTTTGAACCTAACAACTAGAAGGAATGTTTCGTTGCCTAGCATCGAACGCGGTTCCCAACGTATCATTAAGCAGATCTAGTGTGTGAATCTGTGCCACCTTTATCATATTTTTTGCTTGTGTCGTGTGAGACACGTTTTTATTTGATGTTCTAGCAACTACTGAGTTGCATTTTTAAAGCAAAGAGCTTCAGTTATTGTAAGTTTACTTTCATTTAGACGTCTTTGGTAGAAAGACGGAAGTGTATTACTATACTCAGATTTATAGCGTGCGTTTGATACACGGACTCTGTAGAGATCCGTAACCTATGGTAAAGTTTTTTATGAACCGGTCAGGTGCAGGTTTTGTATTGATTAAATCGCCGGCCTTGAATAAACTGGTTAGGTAACCCAGTGACCTAGAGCACGCCTGCTTCATTGTGAGACAAAACTACTATAGACGAGGACAGAGTACAATTTGTATTCGCATTTCCTTTCATTGCTATTTTGCTTATGGAAATCAGTTTCCACTCTTGTATTTGATCACTTGTTTTATGGATCGGTTTTTGTTAGTTTAACGCTCTGTTGCGTGTATTGTCGTATGACAGGTACAGTTATGTAAGGTTTTCTATAGGATGGTGAAGTCTACCCTGTTATAGCAGGATGTTATTGTATGCTTTGTCCGGGATGATCCCGTTGACCAGATGTTATTGGAAGGTAACTGTTGTACAGGCCTATCCCAGAGTTATTGAACGCGAGCTTAGCGCCGCTGGTAACCCGTGTTATTGTGTGTCCGAGTTGTTATACTCGTTGATTATATTCCGACTGTTGAGTCGAGGCTTTTGGTGGAGAATGATCTCAGTTTGAGACACTCCGTGCCCAGGCTATTGTCAATGTTATTCGCCATAAACCTACGATAAACCTATAAACCGACATCCTAATAATAAGACGCATAATTGTTGTAAAACAAGCCTAACTAACGATTCTTTCTATCTAACTTTGTTCTTTGCATTCTGGAACTGTTGTCATAGCCGTGCAGTTGAAGATAATTTCCTTGTGAGGAAATGACTAGGACAGTTGACATTTTTGTAGCGACCTGAAGCATGTGCGAACCTAGAGTTCGTAGCTTGTGGAGCTCAGGCCATGCGATGTCAGACGTGGTCTCAACTGCGCATTCGTCACCGTAACTATACACATTAGATGACTATGGTTTACAAAGAGTAAACCAAGGTGTAGGCAGGAATTTTTAATAAAACTACTGTGTCTATTTCGTTATTAATTTATGATGTCAAGTGTATTAAACCCTACATGTTACTTTATTGTGTGCTGTTAGCACATAGTTATTAAGCATAATTAAATTGTTTGTTTTCATGGCTGTACACTTAGCTTTTGGATGTAATTGTTTTCTTTTACGGACGTCATCGCCATAAATTTTGTCAATTGATAGGACTTAGCTAGTTGAATTAATGTTAAATTTAAATGTCGAAATGGTACCATCCTAACCTAGATTTATTTTGCTACCCTGTTAAATGTAAATTCAGATATTAGCTTGATCTTGTAACTTGAACTAGGGACTTGCGTCGTACCATATTCCTAGCGTTGCTGTTGTTGCTTTATCATTGTGAGTTAGATCTTTCGCGAGGGTTTTCAGTAACTTCTCAGGTAGGGGACCTGCTCTTTATCTTTGTTTATTTATTAATTTGCGGACTAGCCGATTATAACCCTCCGAACTAGGCTAGGGGCTTGTGAATTTTAATAAATTTTCACGGTGTTTTACATGAGTCTGGATGTTTATTTCCTCAGTCTAGTTTTAAGGTGAACCTTTCCTTAGGCGGTCTATGACCATCGTCACCATGTACCACGATCCCTGTGGACTACGGACTCTCGTGCCGCTTTAGCCTTTATGGAAGGTCACCTGATCCTCACGGTACTTTTTATTCGATTTATGTGTCGTTAGTTGAGTCATCGTGGTTGTTGACTCAACTAAACGGTCTCATAAAATGGCGCCCAACTCATGTGCCGACGTTAACGTGGTGACCCTCAGTACCATGTTATTCTTTTGAGGATCCTAATGTTGATTATTGGTAAATTGACAGGACTGGGACGAACTTATAAAGTCGTACTGCAGATCAATTGACCGCATGGCATTCATGTTTGATAGAAGTCCATGGGGTGAGGCTTTAGTGTTGGATAAATGAAGGATAGGATTTTCTTTGATGATGCCTCATCCTTAGTAAATGTAATACTTTGCTTTGCTCACCGTTGTCTTTGTAAATGTAGAAGCACTTAGTTTGCATACTCCAGCTGTACTCGTGATATTTATATAAATGAAGCAAGTTTATACCACCAAGTAACTAATCATAGCTGTAAGTTCCAGTAGAAATTAACCCCTCACTTTCTCAAATATTTCTTATCTATGGATGAGGAAACTATTCGTTGTGTGTTTGGAGAGATGATGGCAGGTGTGAATGCCAATCTTCAACAGATTACTGCTGACTTAGGTCAGAATACTCAGGCTGTAAATACTGTAAGTGGTCATGTGGACCAGGTTAGACAGGAAGTCAACAATGTCAGTGGTCATGTGGACCAGGTTAGACAGGAAGTCAACAATGTCAGTGGTCATGTGGACCAGGTAAGACAGGACTTAGAGATTAACACTCAGTCTATAAACAATGTAAGACAGGACTTAGAGATTAACACCCACTCTGCAAACAATGTTAGGGCTGATTTAACTCAAGTCAGGGCA
Organism: Meconema thalassinum; assembly: GCA_946902985.2. NCBI lineage: Eukaryota > Metazoa > Arthropoda > Insecta > Orthoptera > Tettigoniidae > Meconema > Meconema thalassinum. The sequence goes on along the minus strand of OX336397.1, from coordinate 100,539,436 downwards.
GACATGGACACATATAGGATCGAAGCGAGAAATGATCTGACGGCAGGTTTAGCAGCTGTTAGGGTTGATGTCATACGACACCATCAGGAGGCTAACCAGCGCGTATATTGCTTAACCGACCAGATGAATAGAGCTAGGGAGGAGGTGCAAAACCGATTGGAGGAGCACACAGCTCAAATTCAGACAACCTTGAATAAAGTCCAGATAGACATGAGAGCAGATCTGGAACATACCAGGGAAGAATTCGGGACTCGACTAGATCACGTCGAGGGATTTATCGGAAATGTGAAGAAGGACATGGCAACCATGAACGTTGGTTTAATCTTGATGAGAGGAGCTGCCAATGCCGTTAATAACAACGTGAAGACTATCGTTGATGTCATGATGGAGATTAAAGAGGAACTTAACACCAACAGGAGAAACATTTCTGAATTGACGGAAACCGTAGCCAGTCTACGTGAGACAGTTGATGTTCATCATGAGGAACACAAAATTGACCTCATGTTATTGAGAGGTGACCTCAACGAACACGAGACCACAGTCGAGGCTAAGGTAGCCGAGGTTAGAGACGATGTGGGTAAAATCCAAGAAAATATGTCCAGAGTTGAAGGAGATATCGATTCCTTACAAAAGAGATTTGAGGAAGTCGCGGTGACCGAGAGGTTAGACCTCAGTTATAACCTTAGGACGGCCATACGCGAGGTAGACACAAACCTCAAGGGAAAGGTTGACAGGATCGAGCTGCAATTGAACGACTTAGGCAACAAAGTCGCAGCCAGAACCATCCCAGGTCTTGAAGTAATAGAAAGACGCCTGGACAGACTCGAGACGACTCCAAGAGAGAGACACGTACACCCACAGATGGGAGAATCTCAGGAAACGCCTATATCTCAGTCAGGAGGAATGATGCCTACCCATTTCCAACCCAGCGCGCCTATGGAATCGCAACTGTCACAATTCACTAATTTAGCGCAAGGTCAGACCTTGAACTTTGACGCTCACCCGTTTCAACCAGCATCTAATCGAATTAGTCATGAGACTAACACTCCTACGCAGAGTTACATGCAAAATACTTTCAGACCCGCGAATACGCAGGGAAATGTCACCATAATTCGTTCAAGAGAGGAGCAACCAGCTCGCTTCTCGGGAACTGGGAGCGGTGTTACTCCAGTGGAATTCCTAGCAAATGTCGAAAGCTACTTACGTGATACTATGGTAACTCCAGAGAGGGAACTAAGAGTTATAGAGCGACTGCTTGAGGGACAAGCCGGTACCTGGTTCAGAGCATTCCGATACTCATTTACAGGCTACCAAGACTTTAAGGAAGCGTTATTAAGAACATATTGGTCGAGCGACATCCAGCAGAGTATCCGAGCTGAGATGTACACTCGAAGGTACAGTTCCAATACACCTACTCGTTATGCGAATTACTTCTCAATACAGCTCGCGAAGCTCCGTTGTCTTCAGCCTCCGTTGTCCGAACAAGATTTGGTGAACACAATTGTTTGGCAGTACCCTGCGGATGTACAACGTGTGTTAATCGCTGCAGGGGCATCCACTTTCCAGCAGTGTGACCAGATACTGCGAAGGTTGGATGCTAACACAGAACAGTTTCCTACACACCGTCAGCAGAAGGCTGATAGGCGCGAGGATAGACATATGAATCTGACGACTGTTGATAAAGTGAGCCAGACGCCACAACAAACACAAACCACAGAGGATTCTGGGCGACGTGATAACAATTACAGTTATAACAGGAGAGAATGGAATAACACTCCGTATACTCGAAATCAACATGATGACCGGCGAAGTCATTGGGACCGGCGATTCGACCGAAGGACGGACGACAACCGACGTCATGAAAACAACCGCCGAGGGAATGAAGGAAGAGATCAGCAACACGGACGTATCCGTAGAGACTATCGATATAGTGGGGGTTACGACAGAAATCGAGACCCTAGATACCAGCCAGACAGGGATTGGAAAGGAAGAGCACGGGAGAGCCGTGAGTACCTCCAACAATTGAGAGAATTGCAGATCCAAGAAGAGGGAGAACGGAACCCTACTTCGAGGGAAAATAGACATTCGGCGCAGGAGACGGAGCAGAACCAGCCCAGTACTTCTCGCCATGACAGAAAAAAAAACTCCGAAAAATCAATAGATTCTTGTTTGGTTGAGCACCGAGTAACTGCCTCTATATTACTCTGGGAGCCAATCCAAGAAGACTTGTTGGACGAACGACGAACGACGAACCACAATTATGAATTAACACGTCTACCCAAGATTGTAGCCACCTTGAATGAAGTCAGTGTAGTCATACTCATCGATACTGGAGCGATGATTAGTGTAATTTCCGCCGATTGCCATGCCAGACTGAGAGCGAACTCTGAGGTGACGGAGTTGCCCATTTCAGCTGTAAGAGTCAGAGGTGTCATACCTGACCGCGTTGTAACGTGCAAAATCCAGATTTTGTGTACTGTGAAGATTTCGAGCCACGTGTACTTGCACGAATTTCTCGTAATGAAGGGCCTGCATCATGATGCCATTTTAGGCGCAGACTTCATTAGAAAATATGATGGAATCATTGACATGGGACGGAACACGGTAGAGTTCAAGCCGAACGAACCCATTCAGATGAGCCTAATTGAAGAAGAACCGGAATTCCTATCCGAAGTAGACGTAGTCGAAGCATTAAATGGCAAGGAAATTGAGGCGACACTAGATGCCGACGAAGAGGCAGAATCGTTATCAGCACCCATACATGAGGATCTTGAGGCAATACTGAACGAATACAGAGATATATTCGACACCACACCTGGTGAGATATTAGACTACGAGTATGATCTTGTATTACTGGACGATTCCCCATTCCAGAAAAGGATCTATCCGATTGCCGAGAAACATCTCGAAGAAGCTGCTAAGAAGATCCATGAGATGGAAGCAGCAGGCACAATCAAGAAATCACCGACTCCTTTCTTGAATCCCATAATACCTGTGGTTAAGGTAGATGGAAGCTTGAGACTTTGTCTTGATGCCAGAGCCTTGAATGAACGCCTAGCTCCTGAGCACGACAGACCGCCCAAGATTAGGGACATTCTCAGGAAGTTCAAAGGAAAAAGGATATTTTCATCATTAGACTTGGTTCAGTCTTATTACCATATCAGATTATCTGAGCATACTCAGAAATATACTGGATTCTTGTTTGATCAGACTACTTATGTATTCCAAAAACTACCATTTGGATTGAAAATGCCGGAGCCGCATTAATCAGAGCACTTGATGCCAAGCTGACTCATGAAGTGAAGCCGAAAGTAATATGTTATGTGGATGACATAATCATAGCTTCGGGAACAGAAGAAGAGCATTTAAAGACATTGCGCCTTGTTTTTGAGAATCTCCGACAGGCAAATTTTAAGGTCAAGTTTGACAAGTGTCGATTTTTTCAGGAAGAAGTGAAATTCGTAGGACACATAATCAATGGAGAAGGATATAGACCGAATCCGGCAAAGATTAGAACTGTTGCTGCATTTCCAACACCAACCCGTGTGAAACACGTGAGACAATTCTTAGGAATTCTCCAATTCTTTGCTGCTCATTGTGAGAAGTATTCCGAAACTGTTGCACCACTGCAAGGATTATTGAAAAAGAACTGCAGGTGGAACTGGAATGATGAATGCGAGATAGCTTTCAGGAGAGCTAAACAGATGCTTGTGGACTCAATTCAGTTAGAATATCCAGATTACTCGCGGAACTTTATTCTAGAAACTGATGCATCTGCCATTGGTATAGGAGCCATTTTACTGCAGGAAGATGATGAGAAGAAACGTCATTACATCGCTTTCTTAAGCCGACGTTTAAGAGCACATGAATCTCACTACTTCACGACCGAGATAGAAGCACTTGCAATTGTTTACGCACTTGAATACTGGCAGAAACTTCTGTTAGGTCAGAGGATTATTGTGAGAACCGATCATCATGCGTTGACCTTCATCTTGAGAACAAGACTGGCAAGCGACAGGATCACACGTTAGACGCTGTTTCTCCAACAGTTCGATTTGGAAATAGTTTATCGACCAGGCAGAGAGAATGTGTTGGCCGACATCCTCAGCCGGAATCCTGAAGCTACTGTTAATGCCATAGACATCGAGGGAGAATGCGAGGAACACCTTCGCCGATTTCGTCATTTACCTGAAGGACAGCGACGTGGGGAGGAACTCAGACATATTATCCGTTTCCTAGAACGAAGAATGGATCCACAGGATGATCATTATGCAAGGATTGCTGCTGTTGCAGATGATTATTTGATTTATCATCGTGTCTTATACAAGTTTGTAGACGAGGACCACACTCAACTGCGTGCAGTTATTCCTAGGAGATACCAAGAATCTGTTATTCTTATGGTACATTTATCCATTGGACATGGTGGAACAGACAAAACCATTGCAACTATCAAGGAGTCTTTCACATGGAAAGGGTTAGGAGCCACCGTTAGACAGTGTTTACGTGCTTGCGACGCATGCCAGCGGAACAAGTACACGTCACACTTGCTGAAGGAACAACCTAGACCAATACTACCAACTCAACCTAGATAGTTGTATGCACAGGACCTGTATGGCCCAATACCTAAGGCTCGTCGTGGGAATCGATACATCGTTGTAACGGTGGATGTGTTCACGAAATATACGATGCTTCATCCGATTCAAAAAGCTACTGCACATCAGATTATTCAGAGGATTAGACGTCAAGTGATACCGGAGGCAGGAAAGCCACAATTCTTGTTGACCGATCACGGATCACAGTACACCTCAGCAGAATTTGCCAATGCCATGAATGAGCTTGAAATAGGTCATGTTTTATCATCTATTCGACATCCAGAGAGCAACCCAGCAGAATGCGTGATGTCTATTATCGCAAAATTCTGTCGATTATATTGTCAAGAAGAACACTGGCGATGGACTGAAGTCCTTGTTATTATGGCAAAATGTATTAATTCAACAGTACATGAGAGCACTGGTCAAATACCTATGGTCTTGCATTTGAACCAGATGCCGCTGAGAATATGGGATCGTGTGATTGTAAATCCACCTTGTTTACAACCATCACATGCCAGCAGACTTTTAGCTGCGAGAGAGACTATGGACAGACAAGCTGCCAAGCGCTTGAGAAGAACTAGACGCCAGAGGTTTAGAGAACCACTAGTAGAAGGAGACCTTATCCTTATAAGGAGACCCGGAATTTCTAGTCCTATAGACCGCATATATGGGAAATTTATATCCTTGTATTATGGCCCTAGTCGTATCCGACAGCCTTTAAACAATGGAAGCTATGTGATAGAAGACATTAGGACAGGAGAGCGCATTGGAATCTTTAATGCAGCCAATCTAAAAAAATATCACTCTTGAATGAATTTCAAAGCAAATAAAAATGTTATCCCAACATTTTATTTGAAACGACAGAGAGGCAGATGAACCCGCTGAGCTATGGTTCATGTGATATTTTTTATGACAGAGCATTTATGATGGGATGTTGTACTTTTGAACACACCCAGGAAGCCACGTGAAGCTGAGAGATCACGCGATACTTTGAAGTAGCGGTGAATCGCACTTTTGACTTTGGTGTAAACTGCTAATTATTATCTGAGGTCTTATTAATTATTTTTATCTTTCCTACGAGACTCAGAATATTCCATTTCGTCATGCTCCATTATTAAAACATTTTGGAGAATGTTTATTTTTACTTTAGGTAAGGTAATACCCTTGCAGAAACGCAAAAAGGAACGTAAGTAGTCGCTCAACGTTTTCGTTTTGACGACCTACTTTCTAGAGACACCCAGTACCGGAGCACTGCGTCTTGAGAATCCGCCTTGTGTAGGCGTGGAATTACACTTGTCCTACGAGACGTAGAAGAATATCCGCTGTTTAGCGTTAAAAGTGATTATAAGGTGCCATCGAGCATGCAAATACTAATTCACTGTAGTTGAAGTCCAGTGAATTAAATAAGAAGCTTGGGAAATAATTATTGGCAAGTATAGTGTATTGCACAACATTGCTGTAACATCACATATTACCCACGCGTATGTGGAGGGCAGATGCCTAGTGGAAATATACAGGTAATAGTGTTACAATTATCCTGAATAAGTGTGATTATAATTGTATGAGATATTTAAATTGCCAAAGTGGAAATTTCATCTTTGAAACGTCGTATAATTCACGGATGCTGCGTGATACAAAAGTAGCGTCACTAGCACGTGCAGCATTACAAAATAGTGTTAGCTCGCATGCTAATCCACATCTGAAAGATTAAGGCTGTGTCGTATTTTATAATTGAAGCCAATAATAGTCACGACGGACATTATAATTTTGGAAGTGAGAGGATGAATAATCACGCAACTTATTTCGCTACCCACGTGATTGGACTTTTATTCACCATGGTTGAAGCAGTCACCATGGGCTAATACCATCCCGGTATGGGGGGGTGACGTTTCTACAGGAACCAGCATGATGGTGGAACTTCCAGAACGATGAACGAGAGGGAAGGAGCCAAAATGCCATTTCCAGGCATATCCACGAAGATGTCGACAGGGACAAATCGAACCCTGGTCTTTGGGGGAGTCCAGATGGGAATCCTGATGAGGAGGATACCGATCCAGAGAGCCAGAGAGGTTTATGTACAACCCTTGTTGTGGAATAGAGAGCTGAGTGAGAGCTCCTCCATTTCTTGAGTTTTTGTCACACCCCTTCTTTGTTCTAGTTTCTGGTGGTATAGTAGTTTTAATGTAGTTTGTGAATCAACCACACTCAGTGTCAGCCATTTTTCTAGGTAGGGATGTAACTAGATTAGTTAGATGTCATTTATTTCTGTTTAGAGTGAGACACCCTTGGGGTCAGACATTTTGGTCAGCCCTGGTGCAGCTTGGTGAACGTCGTGGAACGTCAATGCCTACCTTTTTGCTGAACCTGATCGTAGTCATTTTGAGGCTATTTTGTTCAACCCTACTTGGGGTAATTTTCAAGTCTTTGCTGACTGTAGTTATGGCAATCAGATGCCTTGGTTATTAATTGACTGCATTCTTCGCAGCCATCCTTTGTTACACCCCTGACTGTCGTTAGAACGGCCGTATCATTTAGGTAGTCGACAGTAACTACCAGTTTGTAAATGCATTATATTTCATTTTGAATAAGCTCAGAAGCTATTCTTGGTCATGTTTGAACCTAACAACTAGAAGGAATGTTTCGTTGCCTAGCATCGAACGCGGTTCCCAACGTATCATTAAGCAGATCTAGTGTGTGAATCTGTGCCACCTTTATCATATTTTTTGCTTGTGTCGTGTGAGACACGTTTTTATTTGATGTTCTAGCAACTACTGAGTTGCATTTTTAAAGCAAAGAGCTTCAGTTATTGTAAGTTTACTTTCATTTAGACGTCTTTGGTAGAAAGACGGAAGTGTATTACTATACTCAGATTTATAGCGTGCGTTTGATACACGGACTCTGTAGAGATCCGTAACCTATGGTAAAGTTTTTTATGAACCGGTCAGGTGCAGGTTTTGTATTGATTAAATCGCCGGCCTTGAATAAACTGGTTAGGTAACCCAGTGACCTAGAGCACGCCTGCTTCATTGTGAGACAAAACTACTATAGACGAGGACAGAGTACAATTTGTATTCGCTTTTCCTTTCATTGCTATTTTGCTTATGGAAATCAGTTTCCACTCTTGTATTTGATCACTTGTTTTATGGATCGGTTTTTGTTAGTTTAACGCTCTGTTGCGTGTATTGTCGTATGACAGGTACAGTTATGTAAGGTTTTCTATAGGATGGTGAAGTCTACCCTGTTATAGCAGGATGTTATTGTATGCTTTGTCCGGGATGATCCCGTTGACCAGATGTTATTGGAAGGTAACTGTTGTACAGGCCTATCCCAGAGTTATTGAACGCGAGCTTAGCGCCGCTGGTAACCCGTGTTATTGTGTGTCCGAGTTGTTATACTCGTTGATTATATTCCGACTGTTGAGTCGAGGCTTTTGGTGGAGAATGATCTCAGTTGGAGACACTCCGTGCCCAGGCTATTGTCAATGTTATTCGCCATAAACCTACGATAAACCTATAAACCGACATCCTAATAATAAGACGCATAATTGTTGTAAAACAAGCCTAACTAACGATTCTTTCTATCTAACTTTGTTCTTTGCATTCTGGAACTGTTGACATAGCCGTGCAGTTGAAGATAATTTCCTTGTGAGGAAATGACTAGGACAGTTGACATTTTTGTAGCGACCTGAAGCATGTGCGAACCTAGAGTTCGTAGCTTGTGGAGCTCAGGCCATGCGATGTCAGACGTGGTCTCAACTGCGCATTCGTCACCGTAACTATACACATTAGATGACTATGGTTTACAAAGAGTAAACCAAGGTGTAGGCAGGAATTTTTAATAAAACTACTGTGTCTATTTCGTTATTAATTTATGATGTCAAGTGTATTAAACCCTACATGTTACTTTATTGTGTGCTGTTAGCACATAGTTATTAAGCATAATTAAATTGTTTGTTTTCATGGCTGTACACTTAGCTTTTGGATGTAATTGTTTTCTTTTACGGACGTCATCGCCATAAATTTTGTCAATTGATAGGACTTAGCTAGTTGAATTAATGTTAAATTTAAATGTCGAAATGGTACCATCCTAACCTAGATTTATTTTGCTACCCTGTTAAATGTAAATTCAGATATTAGCTTGATCTTGTAACTTGAACTAGGGACTTGCGTCGTACCATATTCCTAGCGTTGCTGTTGTTGCTTTATCATTGTGAGTTAGATCTTTCGCGAGGGTTTTCAGTAACTTCTCAGGTAGGGGACCTGCTCTTTATCTTTGTTTATTTATTAATTTGCGGACTAGCCGATTATAACCCTCCGAACTAGGCTAGGGGCTTGTGAATTTTAATAAATTTTCACGGTGTTTTACATGAGTCTGGATGTTTATTTCCTCAGTCTAGTTTTAAGGTGAACCTTTCCTTAGGCGGTCTATGACCATCGTCACCATGTACCACGATCCCTGTGGACTACGGACTCTCGTGCCGCTTTAGCCTTTATGGAAGGTCACCTGATCCTCACGGTACTTTTTATTCGATTTATGTGTCGTTAGTTGAGTCATCGTGGTTGTTGACTCAACTAAACGGTCTCAATATATCGATTTTTATACGGGAACTGGGCTAGCCTTTCATAAAAATTCCCTTTACTGTCAAGCAGGCGTATTCATAACTAATTTCAAACTCAATTCCACGCAGGAACAGTATAAAAAAAAGCAAAATATTAATGGAGCATAAAAAATTACTTCCATATTATAATCGACACGTGAAAATAAGTAACTGCCTTGTACACTAAATATCTGTGGTTGTAATGGCTGTGTCGATAGCCCCTTGGTCGCAAATCATGAGGTCTCGGGTTGGAATCCCAGTCCCGGCAAATATTCTTGCTACCAGATTATCGATTTAAACGATATAACATTATGCGTCATTTTAACAGAATCTACATGAAATTACGATTTATCTAATTTTAATTACAATAGTTTGCACCAAGCAGGAGTTGGGAAATTTTATTGTATTGAACATTATTTCTAGTAGTCTCTAGATAGGCTAGAGACCATGGTTAATTCCTCCTCTTAATTTACAATATAATATGTGATGTTTGTTCAAATAAGTGTGACAGTAGCATATCTCCAATTCAATCTATACATTCATCATAGTACCAGTACGAAAACGGAGCGTAAATTAACATTTTAAGATTGTCCAAGCTGTGTAGTATACGAGTAGGATAACTTGTCAGATGACTTCACATACATTTCATCTCAATTTCATAGTAGGATAACATGTTACACATCATATGCGACTACTGTAAGGCTCGTATCTTTTTTTTTGTCCAATTCATCAGTACAGGAGCTTGCTTGGCAGCCACTTGCAATATGTTGGATTGTTTCCGGTTCTAATTACCATCTACAGGATTTCTTTTTTAGTCAGTTTACCCTACAGGGTTTGCTTCGGACTCAGCAAGGTATCCCACCTTTACCTTTACCGGCAGAGTCCTGGAGCTTGAAACATCGGAACGGGGGATACAACTGGGGAGGTGGCACGAGCACCTCGCCAAGGCGGCCTCTCCTGCAGAGGGGTCCTTATGAGGCATGCGAAGATTGGGAGGGATAGGCAAGGAAGACGGACCGAGGCGGCCGTGGCCTAACGTTAGGTACCATCTCGTTATTTGCCTGGATGGCTGAGGTGGGAATCGAACCCCTTCTACTCATTTGGACCACCCGAAGCTGAGTAGATCCCGTGCCAGTCCTCATACCTCTTTTCAAGTTTATTGGCCCAGACGGGAATCGAACCTCGGACCTCCGGGGTTGCAGCTAACCACGCTGACCACTACACCACGGAGGTGACTATTAAAGCATTAATTAGTTAAGTAAATAATCCTTGATTAGAAGTGGAATAAATTTCATAATTCATTAAGATTTGTCATTTATTTAGGTTTTTTTGATGTTGTGATCATGTATCCCCGTGTACTTGGGTGTGCGAGAAATCTGTTTAATAACCTGTATCATTTAACGGCGTCGCCTCCGTAGCGAAGCGGTCAGCATGGTTAGCTGCCGCCCCGGAGGTCCTGGGTTCGATTCCCGGCTCAGACACGAAATTTGAAAAAAAAAAGGTATGAGGACTGGAACGGGGTCCACTCAGCATCGGGTGTTCTAAATGAGTAGAGGATGTTCGATTCCCACCTCAGCCATCCTCGAAGTGGCTTTCTGTGATTTCCCACATCGTCTTCGGGCTAATGTGGGGATGGGTCGTACTGTAAGGCCACGGCCGCCTCCTTCCCTTTTCCTTGCCTCTCCATCCCAATCTTACCCTCCCTGCAATCCCTCATGAGGCCCCTGTTCGCTTTGCAGGTGAGGCCGCCTGGGCGAAGTGCTGATCACACTTCCCCAGTTGTATCCACCCCGACCAGATGTTCCAAGCTCCAGGACACTGCCCGTAGAGGCGGTAGTGGTGAGTTCCCCCGCTGAGTCCGTGGGAAAACACCAACCTAAAGAAATAAATAAATAAATAATAATTTAAAAAATCATTTTACGGCTATATTAATGTGTATTAGGTCGCCTCCGTAGCGTAGCGGTCAGCATGGTTAGCTGCCGTCCCGGAGGTCCTGGGTTCGATTCCCGGCTCTGCCACGAAATTTGAAAAGTGGTATTTAACGGATGTCTACGTAAAGGTACAATTCCCGCGAACTGGAGGAAATCGACAGTTAAAATGTTGTACAAAGGGAAAGGCGACAGCGGGGACCCGAACTCATACAGGGGGATTGCCCTTGAGTGTTCGTTATTGAAAATCCTCACAAAATTAATTTGCGAGCGCCTCACGTCCACGGTTAAAGGGTGGATAACTGACGAACAATTCGGATTTCGAAAGGGTAGATCTGCCACACAAGCCATCCAATGTTTACAGTTAGATATTAAGGAAGCTTTAACATTACCACGGAGGAAACTGCATGCTGTATTCATTGACTACAAAAAAGCTTTTGACAACCTTAACAGACAAATTATCATCGACAAACTTGAGAAATTGGTAGGCGAGTTTAGCTACTTAGCTAGATTCATTAGGAATCTGCTGAGTAGTAATCTAATAGAAATCACTGACGGTATCATCACTTCTGAACCAATCGAGCAAACGAACGGGGTCCTTCAAGGCGATCCTCTCAGTCCGATATTGTTTACAATAGCAACAGCTGACGTCACTACAATAGTTCCACCCAATGTCAAAATGTATATGTACGCAGACGATATGGTAATGACATCTACAAGTGCAGAAGACCTACAATTCGCCGTGAACAATGTAGCAGTATGGGCCGAAGATAACGAAATGAGTTTGAACGAGACGAAGACAGTCACTATGTCCTTCAGAAGGGGATGAAAGCCCGCAACGTTTCATTACAAAGGCACCCCCCTGACTACAGTCTCCCATTTCCGGTACCTGGGGGTGACCATGCAGACATCTGGGAACGTCTTTACGATGCACGTGAGAGAGAGGCTGGACGCTGCACTGACGGCTATGAGCGACATCGAGCATCTACGCAGCCTATCCCTGAAGACGGGAATACGACTTTTTTGGTTAAAAATAGCACCAGTCGCGATGTATGGCCTGGAAAGTATTTGGAAAGATCTTAGGCACAGACATCTGGCAACGCTGGAAAGGATCAAGGCAATGTATTGTGCCCAATCTGACAATTGGGTACAGTATCTAAAAAGAGCCTTATGCCTATCCAAGTTCACGCCCTCGCGGCTTGTGTATGTCATGACAGGGGAACTACCCTTTATGGAAGAAGTCAGATTACAGATGCTTCTGCCCCACACACCGGGATTTGGGGAGTATTTGCGTCTCATGACAGCAAAGAGAAATGACATTTGGCATGAATTTTATACGACGGACGCTATGACTACACAGGACTGGATGCAAGGATCCTACGAGCTGAGACATATCTTGACGCGCTTTGCGGTCCATGGTTTCCACCACCGGATCTGCACGAGAGACGTCTATCACCAACCAGACGAACTATGCGTGTGCAAGCTTTGTAAGGGTCCTTGCGACAGATACCACGTGAGGACGTGCAAGTGCAGAGAGGTGTCTCTGACGAAATTCTGTGAAAATTAGAAATATATGGACACCCCCCGGAAAAAGGCATTTACAGTGACAACGACAAAATTTTGTATTAAGTATGGTTCGTAAGAACCACGTTCATGCACATTGTGCGCAATAAAGTATTTATTAAAAGTGGTATGAGGACTGGAACGGGGTCTACTCGGCCTCGGATGTTCCAAATGAGTAGAGGGGGTTCGATTCCCAACTAAGCCATCCTCGAAGTGGTTTTCCGTGGTTTCCCACTTCGTCTTCGGGCAAATGCCGGGATGGTACCTTCTTCAAGGCCACGGCCGCCTCCTTCCCTCTTTCTTGCCTATCCATCCTGCCCTCCATTACCTTCCCTCATGAGGCCCCTGTTCGCTTTGCAGGTGAGGCCGCCTGGGCCTCACCAGTAGTATCCACTCCGATTCGATGTTCCCAGCTCTAGGACACTGCCCGTAGAGGCGGTAGTGGTGAGTTCCCTCGCTGAGTCCGTGGGTTCCACCAACCTGGAGGGTAAACGACTAAATAAAAAAGAAAGGATCCTTTACATGCCATAAATCTATGACATGGGACCGCCGGCTTTACTTCCCCTCCGAAGGAAGGCATACTGAAGGATTTTAACGCTCGTAAACGCTCTTAAAAATCCGACGACTTCGGCCGGGTTTGAACCCGCTATCTTGGGCACAGCAGTTCAGCATGCTACCGACTAGGCCACGGAAGCCCCTACTTGCCACTAATTTCTCTGTTTGCAAAGAGCTACCCGAGCGAGCAACTGCTGAAGAAATACTTCGTACGACTAATGAATAGGCCTATGTGGTCCGTAATGAATTAACATGAGAGAAATGTAATTTTAAAAAAATCCACAGCCTGCTTCCAGTCTCCGACCGGGTCAGGAATGGAATGCATGAAGCCGTGGGTTCCACCAACCTGGAGGGTAAACGACTCAGAAAAGAGAAAAGAAATTAATGTGTATTAGTAATTATGTCTAGGGGTTAGGTAGGAGGCGGCAGTGGCCTCAAGTTAGGAACCATCCCAGTATTTGCCTGGTGTGGAAGAGGGGGAAAACCACTCCCAAAATGTTTGAGGTTGGAATCGAACCCACCGCCTCTCAGTTCTCCTTAACTAGGCTGAGTGTACCCCGTTCCAGCCCTTAGACTGGACAGTACTGGGAATTGAACCCAGCAATCGGAGATGACAGAATGCTATCCATCACACCACGAGTCGGTCGTTCAAATATCCTTACGTTCTTCAGTTAGAAACTTTCCCCTTGGTGGATGGAGTAAAATACATCAGCCGTTATAGATCACATTCAAATATTCAAACATTATCTTAGAAACCCCTCAAAAGTAAAAATCCTTTACCGTTAATATGAGAAAAAAAAGAACCAAAGGCTTAAGAGCTGAGGAAGATTACGCCAGAGTGCCAGGTAAGAGTAGGCTATATGATCTTTTGTGGGATCTCTTTGATGCAGAATGCTCACAGGCACCATGAACAGCCTTCTTCTTGTTTCAACACTCTCTTTTTATTGTCGAAGAAAAAAAAAGTAGCCGAGAGGGTTTCGATCCACGGATCCATGGAATATGGACCCAGCACGCTTCCACTGCGCACTCTGCTTCTTCTCAACATCCGGCTAAACTGAGCGTACTCTTATATGCTTTAGGGAGACACTGTTGTGTAACTAACTAAATGTAGAGGGGAGATTTCAACACGGCCTTTGCTTATAGGATTTGTGTTATAGGATGTTTACTGTTGTAAACCAATTCCTTCAAGAACAGGACATGTTGAATCTTCCCCTCTGCCTTTAGTAAGTTGCATAACCGTCTCCCTACAGCATACTGTATTTGAGTCCGTCCAGTTTTGCAAGACATTGTCACGTAGCAGAGTGGCCCAGAGGTCCGTGGATCGAAACCACGCTCTGCTAACCATTTTTTTTGTGGGCCCATAACCCAGAGGTCCGTGGATCGAAACCACGCTCTGCTAAATATTTTTCTTGTCGACTGTAATTCGAGGGTTTACCTACCCGTCAAAACTGACAGTCCATGAACTTAGCAAGTTTCCACATGCATACCAAATGCAAACGAAGTAGAAAGTAGTACAGTGTTATTATGTTTACTACTTGGTAACCGGATTCCTCACATCCCCTGTGGACCAGACAATACTAGAATGCACTAGAATTCAGTGTTCCGCCACCGGTGTGCCGCGAACTTTTACTTAATATTGTTTCTTTCTTTTTAGTCGGTTTACCTTCCTGGTTGGCGTTCCCTCGGACTCAGCGAGGGATCCCAATAATACCGCAGCTAGGGCAGTGTCCTGGAGCTTGAAACTTCGAATTCGGGGATACAACTGGGGAGGTGGGACGAGCATCTCGCCCAGGCGGCCTCACTTGCAAAGCGATCAGGGGCCTTATGAGGGATGGGAAGGGTGTGGAATTATGGGAGGCATAGGCAAGGAAGAGGGAAGGAGGCTGCCGTGGCCTTACGGTAGGTACTGGAGACGAAGTGGGAAACCTCGGAGTACCATTTCGAAGATGGCTGGGGTGGGAATCAAAACCCCGCTACTCATTTGGACCAGCCGAGGCTCAGTAGACCTCGTTCCAGTCCTCATACCACTTTTCAAATTTCGTGGCAGAGCCGGGAATTGAACATCGGCCCTCCGGGATGGCAGCTAAGCTCGCTGACCACTACACAACGGAGGCGATATTTGTTATTTAATATATGTTGATAACTGTTATATTTTCGTAGAAATTAATATGTTATATTTTTATACAGTAGTTTTCTTAAGTTCCGGCCCCGTGGTGTTGGGGTAGCGCGCTGGCCTCTCACCCGGAAAACCCGGTTTCGATTTCCGGCTCCGTCAGGTATCTTAGAAACTGACGTGAGGCCTGGAATGGGATGCACTCAGCCTTGTGAGGACAATTGATCAGCTATCTGACACAGTGAGGCAGCGCCCCGATCACGAAAACAAAGATTAACGGTCGAGGGGTACTGATGCGCTGACCACGCACCATTCCAATATCTGAAGGCCAAATGACTGGGCAGTGGTCGCTTGGTAGGTCTATGCCCTTCAAGGGCTGCAGCGCCAGTGGTATTCATTTTTAGTTTTCTTACGTTAGGGTATTTGTATTCTCGCATGTACGGCTGTGTCCCAATAATCGAGTTGTCTGCTATTGACTAGCTGCAAGGCTGCTAGCTACTATGTGCTATGCACTACGGAGATTTGGGACATGTGTGCTTGATCACAGCCTCCTTCACAGACTTGCGTTCTGAAACGCACTGGACTTACATGCTGGTACCAAACCAACACTCAAGATGGCGGTGATCTGCTACACCTTGTAAGCTTTTGCACTTTCATCAGCTGTTTTAAATAAACAATACCTGAACGATACGATCATGGATGCGCCAAGAAGATCAGTTTTTAGCCGTGCCCTAATTATGGGTTGTGTTTGGCTTAAGTCAAATACAACCTACAATTTACATAACCTACAATACCGATAAGCTACAATTTCTATAACTTCCTTGACGTAGTCGGCCAATCTTGCAAGCACTTTCGTTCACTAGCTACTACAGACTTGATTGCTATGTACTAAGCAGTATAGGATCACAACTTCGGACGTCACATCCGGTAAAATAGTCGACTGTTAGTTCACTACGGCTGAAATTGTACTATTGGGACACAGCCTAATATTGGGCCGGTTCGATGGGTTGCAGGCGTCACCGCAGAGAAAGCCCTATAAGACTTTTAGCAAGTCTGTTAGTTGCACGCACCAATCATACAATAATAGACTTAACGTTCAACACTCGATAACAAGTGAGTGCTTTGTAACGCCGCAACTTTTGTGTTCCTTGCTTTTAACTAAACTTGTGAGGATTATCAAATATGTACCTCTCATTAATTATTTTATTGCCTTGTCCTAATATTGCTGTATTTCAGTGCAGTTCTATAAATCTCCGACCGGGTCAGGAATGGAATGAATGAAGCCCCCATCTAGCGGCGAGGATAAGAACTGTGCCGGCTGCCGAGGCCTGACGCAATCCTCTGGGGCAATGATTAAATGATTAACAGATGAAATGAAATGATAGTGGAGAGTGTTGCTGGAATGAAATTTTTACAGGGATAACCGGAGTACCCGGGAAAAAACCTGTCTGCCTCCGTTTTGTCCAGCACAGATCTCATATGGAGTGACCGGGATTTGAACCACGGTGAGAGGCCGGCGTGCTGCCGCCTAAGCCACGGAGGCCCCCTCTCTGTTAAGTGAAAAATGAAAATCCTCAGCCTGCTTCCAGTCTCCGACCGGGTCAGGTATGGAATGAATGAAGCCCCCATCTAGCGGCGAGGATATGAACTGTGCCGGCTGCCGAGGCCTGACGCACTCCTCTGGGGCAATGATTAAATGAATGACAGATTAAATGAAATGATAGTGGAGAGTGTTGCTGGAATGAAATTTTGACAGGGAAAACCGGAGTACCCGAAGAAAAACCTGTCTCCCTCCGTTTTGTCCAGCACAGATCTCACATGGAGTGACCGGGATTTGAACCACGGAACCAGCGGTGAGAGGCCGGCGTGCTGCCGCCTAAGCCACGGAGGCTTTTTCTCTGTTAAGTAAGGATTTGAATTATTTTCGTCAGTCCTTGGAACAAAAGAGGAAACAAGTGTCGCTCATGAGTACGTCGGTACGTGTATCGCAATAGATACAGGAAGCTAGCTGTAAGGTAGACAAACTTATCGTAAAGGCCAAGAAACCGCACACAATAGCAGAAACGTTAATGCTCCCTTGTAAGGAAATGGTAGAAATAGTCCTGGGTTAGAAGCTGCTACTGAAATTTCAAAAGTTCCTCTCTCTGCCAACACAATCAGCCGCCGAGTCAGTGTCATGTCCAGTGGCATCGAAGACATTATGAACGAGAAAATAAAGAGCAGTCGAAAGTTCACACTTCAGATCTACGAGTCCACTGATATTGGCGATCACGCACAACTTCTTTCCTACAAATGGTACCGAATGATGTTGTTATTTTTATTTTATTTTTTTGTGCTGGGAGTGCCCGAGGACATGTTCGGCTCGCCTGAGTCTGTAGCTGCTTCCAGCGGACAACCTAAAGGGTGAGCTACAAGTTCCGTTCAATTTCAAGTAGTTCCAACTCTCACCTCCAGATATCAATGAAAGCTAGTGGTGAACGTTGGAACTTTGATAGAGCGTTCTGACGCAATCCAACCTAACAATTTTGCTTTACACAATTTTAGTATGTGAAAGGATCTTTTACATAAGTCGCCTCCGTAACGTAGCGGTCAGCATGTTTAGCTGCCGCCCCGGAGGTCCTGGGTTCGATTCCTGGCTTTGCCACGAAATTTGAAAAGTGGTACGAGGACTTGAACGGGGTCTACTCAGCCTCGGGTGGCCCAAATGAGTAGAGGGGGTTCGATTCCCCCTCAGCCATCCTCGAAGTGGTTTTCCGTGGTTTCCCCTTCGTCTTCGGGCAAATGCCGGGATGGTCCCTCTTCACGGCCACGGCCGCCTCCTTCCCTCTTCCTTGCCTAACCATCCTAACCATCCCTTACCTTCCCTCATGAGGCCCCTGTTCACTTTGCAGGTGAGGCCGCCTGGGCGAGGTGCCAATCCCACCTCACCAGTTGTATCCCTTCCGATTCGATGTTCCCCGCTCTAGGACACTGCCCATAGAGGCGGTAGTGGTGAGTTCCCTCGCTGAGCCCGTGGGTTCCACCAACCTGGAGGGTAAACGACAAAAAAAAAAGAAAAGAAAGGATCCTTTACATGCCATAAATCTATGATATGGGACCGCCGGCTTTACTTCCCCTCCGAAGGAAGGCATACTGAAGGATTTTTAACGCTCTTAAAAATCCGACGATTTTGGCCGGGTTTGAACCCGCTATCTTGGGCACAGCAGTTCAGCATGCTACCGATTAGGCCACGGAAGCCCCTACTTGCCACTAATTTCTCTGTTTGCAAAGAGCTACCCGAGCGAGCAACTGCTGAAGAAATACTTCGTACGACTAATGAATAGGCCTATGTGGTCCGTAATGAATTAACATGAGAGAAATGTAATTTTAAAAAAATCCACAGCCTGCTTCCAGTCTCCGACCGGGTCAGGAATGGAATGCATGAAGCCCCCATCTAGCGGCGAGGATATGAACTGTGCCGGCTGCCGAGGCCTGACGCACTCCTCTGGGGCAATGATTAAAGGAATGACAGATGAAATGAAATGATAGTGGAGAGTGCTGCTGGAATGAAATTTTGGCAGGGAAAACGGAGTACCCGGAGAAAAACCTGTCAGCCTCCGTTTTGTCCAGCACAGACCTCACATGGAGTGGCCGGGATTTGAAGCACGGCCCCAGCGGTGAGAGGCCGGCGTGCTGCCGCCTAAGCCACGGAGGCTTCAGAGAATTGTAATATATTTCATAAGTAAGATAGTTGATTTATTTAGGGACTCTGTAATGTTGTGATCATGTATCCCCGCGTACTTTGGTGTGCGTGAAATCGGTTTGATAACCTGTATTAATTGACGGCTATATTAATGTGTGTGTATTAGTCTAGGGGTTGGGTAGGAGGCGGAAGTGGCCTTAAGTTAGGAACCATCTCAGCATTTTCCTGGTGTGGAAGAGGGGACACCACTTCAAAAATGGTTGATATTGGAATCGAACCCACCACCTCTCAGTTGCACTTAACTAACCTTTAGAACGGACAGTACCGACAATTGAACCCAGACATCGGAGGCGACAGAATGCTATCCATCACACCATGAGTCGGTCGTTCTGAATATCCGTACGTTCTTTGTCACTTGGTGGATAGATCACAGTCAAATATTCAAACATTTTTATTATTTTATTTTATTTTTTTTGCTAACGTTTCACCCTCCAGTGTTGGCTTTTCCCACGGACTAAGCGAGGGATCCCACCTCTACCGCCACTGAGGGCAGTGTCCTGGAGCTTGAGACTCTGAGTCAGATCGATGAGTACACCGATATTGGCGGTGACGCACAACTTCTTTCGTACAATAGGTATGTTGATGGGGATGTAATTGCCACTAATTTCTTTGTTTGCAAAGAGCTACCCGATCTACAACTGGGGTGTGTGACCAGCACTACGCTCAGGCGGCCTCACCTGCAAAGCGAACAGGGGGCCTGATTAAGGGATGGGAATTGTGGGACGGTTAGGCGAGAAAGTGGGAAGGAGGCGGCCGTGGCCTTACAGTAGGAACCATCCCGGCATTTGCCCGAAGACGAAGTGGGAAATCACGGAAAATCACTTCGAGGATGGCTGAGGTGGGAATCGAACCCCCTCAACTCATTTGGGCCACCCGAGGCTGACTAGACCCAGTTCAAGTACTCATACCACTTTTCAAATTTCGTGGCAGAGCCGGGAATCGAACCCAAGACCTCCGGGGCGGCAGCTAACCATGCTGACCGCTACGCTACGGAGGCGACATATTCAAACATTATCTTAGAAAACCCTCAAAAGTTAAAACCCTTTACGGTTAAGATTAGAAAGCAAGAACCAAAGCTGAGAACGATTACGTCAGATTGACTGGTAAGAGCATTATGGTCTTTTGTGGGATCTCTTTTGATGCTGAATGCTCACAGGCACCATGAAAAGTTGTCATCTTGTTTCCACAGTCTATTTTTATTGTCGGCAAAAAAACTTAGCAGAGCGTGGTTTCGATCCACGGACCTCTGGGTTATGGGCCCAGCACGCTTCCACTGCGCCACTCTGCTTCTGGTAGACATTCACCTAACAGGACGGACTGTAATATGCTGTAGGGAGAGACTGTTGTGCAATTTACTAAAGGTAGAGGGGAGAATTCAATACGGCCTTTGCTCCCCTCTACCTTTAGTAAGTTGCACAACAGCAGTAATACCAGTCTCCCTACAGCATACTGTATTTGAGCCTATCCAGTTTAACCATGGTCTGTCAAGTAGCAGAGTGGCGCAGTGGAAGCGTGCTGGGCCCATAACCCAGAGGTCCGTGGATCGAAACCACGCTCTGCTAAATATTTTTCTTGTCGACTGTAATTCGAGGGTTTACCTACCCGTCAAAACTGACAGTCCATTAACTTAGTAAGTTTTCACATGCATACCAAATGCAAACGAAGTAGAAAGTAGTAGTACAGAGTTATTATGTTTACTACTTGGTAACCGGATTCCTCACATCCCCTGTGGACCAGACAATACTTGAATGCACTAGAATTCAGTGTTCCGCCACCGGTGTGCCGCGAACTTTTACTTAATATTGTTTCTTTCTTTTTAGTCGGTTTACCTTCCAGGTTGGCTTTCCCTCGGACTCAGCGAGGGATCCCAATATTACCGCCGCTAGGGCAGTGTCCTGGAGCTTGAAACTTCGGATTCGGGGAAACAACTGGGGAGGTGGGACGAGCATCTCGCCCAGGCGGCCTCACTTGCAAAGCGATCAGGGGCCTTATGAGGGATGAGATGGGTGTGGAATTATGGGAGGCATAGGCAAGGAAGAGGGAAGGAGGCTGCCGTGGCCTTACGGTAGGTACTGGAGACGAAGTGGGAAACCTCGGAGTACCATTTCGAAGATGGCTGGGGTGGGAATCAAAACCCCGCTACTCATTTGGACCAGCCGAGGCTCATTAGACCTCGTTCCAGTCCTCATACCATTTTTCAAATTTCGTGGCAGAGCCGGGAATCGAACCCAAGACCTCCGGGGCGGCAGCTAATCATGCTGACCGCTACGCTACGGAGGCAACATATTCATACGGTTAAGATTAGAAAGCAAGAACCAAAGCTGAGAACGATTACGTCAGATTGACTGGTAAGAGCATTATTGTCTTTTGTGGGATCTCTTTTGATGCTGAATGCTCACAGGCACCATGAACAGTTGTCATCTTGTTTCCACAGTCTCTTTTTATTGTCGGCAAATAATCTTAGCAGAGCGTGGTTTCGATCCACGGACCTCTGGGTTTTGGGCCCTGCACGCTTCCACTGCGCCACCCTGCTTCTGGTAGACATTCGCCTAAACAGGACGGACTGTAATATGCTGTAGGGAGAGACTGTTGTGCAATTTACTAAAGGTAGAGGGGAGAATTCAATACGGCCTTTGCTCCCCTCTACCTTTAGTAAGTTGCACAACAGCAGTAATACCAGTCTCCCTACAGCATACTGTATTTGAGCCTATCCAGTTTAGCCATGGTCCGTCAAGTAGCAGAGTGGCGCAGTGGAAGCGTGCTGGGCCCATAACCCTGAGGTCCTTGGATCGAAAGCACGCTCTGCTAAATATTTTTCTTGTCGACTGTAATTCGAGGGTTTACCTACCCGTCAAAACTGACAGTCCTTTAACTTAGTAAGTTTTCACATGCATACCAAATGCAAACGAAGTAGAAAGTAGTAGTACAGAGTTATTATGTTTACTACTTGGTAACCGGATTCCTCACATCCCCTGTGGACCCGACAATACTTGAATGCACTAGAATTCAGTGTTCCGCCACCGGTGTGCCGCGAACTTTTACTTAATATTGTTTCTTTCTTTTTAGTCGGTTTACCTTCCAGGTTGGCTTTCCCTCGGACTCAGCGAGGGATCCCAATATTACCGCCGCCAGGGCAGTGTCCTGGAGCTTGAAACTTCGAATTCGGGGATACAACTGGGGAGGTGGGATGAGCATCTCGCCCAGGCGGCCTCACTTGCAAAGCGATCAGGGGCCTTATGAGGGATGGGAAGGGTGTGGAATTATGGGAGGCATAGGCAAGGAAGAGGGAAGGAGGCTGCCGTGGCCTTACGGTAGGTACTGGAGACGAAGTGGGAAACCTCGGAGTACCATTTCGAAGATGGCTGGGGGGGGGGAATCAAAACCCCGCTACTCATTTGGACCAGCCGAGGCTCAGTAGACCTCGTTCCAGTCCTCATACCACTTTTCAAATTTCGTGGCAGAGCCGGGAATCGAACCCAAGACCGCCGGGGCGGCAGCTAATCATTCTGACCGCTACGCTACGGAGGCGACATATTCAAACATTATCTTAGAAAACCCTCAAAAGTTAAAACCCTTTACGGTTAAGATTAGAAAGCAAGAACCAAAGCTGAGAACGATTACGTCAGATTGACTGGTAAGAGCATTATGGTCTTTTGTGGGATCTCTTTTGATGCTGAATGCTCACAGGCACCATGAACAGTTGTCATCTTGTTTCCACAGTCTCTTTTTATTGTCGGCAAAAAATCTAAGCAGAGCGTGGTTTCGATCCACGGACCTTTGGGTTTTGGGCCCTGCACGCTTCCACTGCGCCACCCTGCTTCTGGTAGACATTCGCCTAAACAGGACGGACTGTAATATGCTGTAAGGAGAGACTGTTGTGCAATTTACTAAAGGTAGAGGGGAGAATTCAATACGGCCTTTGCTCCCCTCTACCTTTAGTAATGAACCCTTTACCCTATGTTGGTTAAATGATTCTACTTTTTATTTCTTCAATTAATAAATATTTCAACCAGCATCATGAAAGTAGCCAGACAGTGATCAGGAAATCTCAGGCATTTGTTGGAGACAGTAGGGACATACCTGCGACTGTTTAACAAAAGGCTAAGTACTTGAGCTATGAAAAGAAATAGCAGCGCGATGTATCATAAGGACAGGTGTGGCTACCTCAATTTTAGAAGCGACGCGCGGTGAGACATGGTTCTGGTATGTTCATTGTGTTATTCGCGCCTAGAAGAAATATGATGCAGTAACGTGAATGGCTGATGAAGAAAATAGACACTCCCAAGACGCCAAGATCTACTAGAAACCGCCAAATTACAGAAAATGGAGAACCAATGAGAAGAGAATGCCTACTTGCGCGCCAACTCCGGCTGGGGTACGCGGCGGCTAGCATTCACGCGGGAAATCGCCTAGACAAAATCTCTACGACCGATTCTAGGATTAATGGGCATATTCGTGACCTGTGCAATATTACGAGTTCAGTGATATTTATTTCATTCCTGTATCACAATTACTTCGAGAAATGTTTACATAAAATCCCCCTCCATCTAGACCCAAGGGCCAGTTCATTTATAAGTGTGTCGAAGAGCCAAGACATTGACTTTCATTCTATGTGTCGAGGACACATAATTATTATTCTGTTCGTCTGAAGAGATAGACTTTCATTCTGTGTGTTGAGGACACATAGACTATTATTCTGTGCGTCTACGGACGTAGACTTTTATTCCGTGTGTCGTGGACACAGGACTTTGATTCTGTTCGTCTAAGGACGCAGACACAAGATATTCATTGTAAAGTGTTAAATTCAGTGATAGATAGTCATTGTACTATAGTTATAGGGAAAGTATCGTCGATAATTCGCCAACGATCAGTGACAGGGAATATAGTACCTGAACAAGCGAATTTAGCAGCCAGACATAAAGTGTATATTAACTTAATTTTTGTATCAGCGCAAGGATGACATCGATGAATGCAGAGGAAGTGTGGAATTCTCAACAGTCCGTCCAGATGGCTGCTATGAGATAAAGAACCATCCAGTTGGGGAATGGCGTCTGATGTTCTTTGACGGGTGACTACAAAAAGAGTTGAGTACGAAATAATATTTTATTATTTATTAAATTAACTTATGGTTTATGGGACATATTTTTTGTAAATACTGAACCCTTATTGATCTTCGATAAATAAGTATTCATATTTATTATTATTATTACTACGGCCCAGGCAGCACGTAAGGAAGTCGACTTGGATATTAGGGAGGCCAGCATTTCGTAATGATTGCAACAGAAGCTGAGCTAGTAGCTATTCCTGGGGGACGGCCAGAATTAGTCGAGTTCAAGGCTAAATTGTGCAACTACAGTACCAAAATTGGAGACATAAAGGAAGAATCACGAGGTCTTCTCAACGAACATGCGATTGAATCAGCCAATCACAAGAGACCAAGCCGTGACCACGAGGTGGACGGCGTCAGTAGTAAAAAGCCCGCGGAAGTGTGTATCTAAGGAACCGCCGAACGGATTAATTTCCGCTCGAGTAATTTGAGACGTTGGATTTATTTGGAGAAGAATGACACTAGTTACATCTTTGTGAGACAAAAACTCTGGAAGTTTTTATCCGACTTTGCCCCACTCTACCGCCCTTGTCAGTTTCTCATAAATAGCTTGGCCTGACGCCAATTAAAGTCTATTCTTTTGGAGCCTTCAGAGGCATACTCCACGTCAGTTCGAAGTGTGAATTTTAAAGTCTTATCTTGTGGAGCCTTCAGAGGCATACTCCACGCCAGTTCGAAGTGTGAATTTTAAAGTCTTACCTTTTGGAGCCTTGAGAGGCATACTCCACGTCAGTTTGGTTTGTGATTTTGACGCTCGAATTTATCTAAGTCATTATTTGGTGTGAAATATGATTTTACGCTCTAACTCAGTAAAGCTAATTCATTTTGTGAGCTTTGAGAAACTAAAGTCGCAGCGATCGCAGTATCAAATTTTAAAAGCTGTAATACATTTATTGTAAAAATCAATTTTGTTGGGTGATCTAAATATTTCACGGTAGCGCGTGATGAACAGTAACATTCATTTCAAGACGACGAGTTCAACTTTAAGAGGGAGGTATCGTACCACCCTAATTAGCGCTTACCAGAACCGAAGTCCATAGTACAGACGGAAATACCAGACGAGATAGCGACTGCTAGTGCAGCCAGGATTGTGAACTTGTTAACGAGCCAGTGGCGCGGACTCGAGATGTATATTTTCTGTATAAATTGTGTGTATTTTATGTATGTTTTATAGTGCGTGTGTCTGATATAATTAGGGCCAGTCTTCGCTATTAATCGCAATAGGACAATTGTGGGTGAACTGAGTAGCCTGCAAGCGATTATAGATAGGCAAATATTTAATATTGAACTTTTCTGCCGAGGAGTCCAGACCAAGATGAGCAGCACGTGGTTTGAAGTTGGGATGAGCTTCAAGAAATCAGCACAGACGACTACTATGGAGAGCTAAATTGTCCATAGGGCAATGGGTTGAGGAGGATGTCCTTGGTCTACATGCAGAAGCGGTGATGTACTAAAATTGGATTTATTTCAATTATGTAGTTAGATTTGGCCGGGGAACTTTGTAAATAGTCATGTTTTTCTTTCTTGTTGTTTTAGAGTTTTTTTTCTTGTACCGACACTATGTGTTTAAATGTCCGTTGGCGCGTGGCCAAAGTGTTTGTTGATATTTTGTTTTCTTTCTCGAGTCATGAGTAATGTACGCGGTGTGCGTGCGTAATTTTTATCCTTGCAATTGCGGAACCCGTTACATTCGATAAATGGTGCTTTATTAACGTTAATATTTGAAATAGGAATGGGAGGAAATTATTGTAAAACATTTTGCTGAACAGGTTATTATTCATGTTAGGGTAGCCGAGTGCACCAACTTAAAAGTAATTGTAGAACACTTTCGTTCTAATTTTGATAGATTTTCTTGAGTCCTTTTCAGGTGACTAGTCACGGCATAAAACGATGGCGCCAGCATGTGGATATTATTTGTGTATTTTATTTCAGGGTCTGTCAAAACCCATACGTGTGATTCAGTGTGTGTTGATGTGTCTAGTGTGTGTTGATTCTACGTGAGGAGGGGGTAGTTGTCCTACCGCCCTTATATATTTTTGCTGCTATTGTATTTTTTAGATGGAAAGACAGAGTGCTCTTGGGAGACTGCTGATTCTTGTCCATATGGTTATTCTGACACACACATGTATTATTGTGCTTTGGGGCACATTTCTTCGAGGTTCGACCCCATGTTCTGGGAGGTCGAGGTATTTTGACACGTGGGTTGACAGACATGCAGTGTTCCACAAACCGCCCGTTTTGCCTGTGACTTATTTTGATAGGCAGTCCTTGTGTCCGACTGATCCCTGTAAGCTTTCATATAGCAAACCTGTTCATTGTGATGGTTAATTTTTAAGCCATAATTAATTGGGGAGTTCGCCATGTGTGTAACGGATTGTTGTACCTTGTATGGATAAAATATTGTGATTAACGTAAATGTTGGCTGTTTGCCTATTGCTTTGTTGATGACTCGATTCATGTAATTTTTTTGTGTGTCACACCCGTGTGGTGTAATGGTAGAGTATTTGTAAATTTTGACAGCGGTCATTTGAGTATTTTTTCTATTGGTCACGTGTTAATGTACTTGTGTTGATTTGTGTGTGAAGTCCTAAGTTTTTAGGCAGTAAATGTTGCTACGGCAATCTAAGTCCAATTTCACACGGAAATTTTGTGTTTGTTTATAGTAGATTTAGGAAGTGTCGGTTTAATTTAAGTAGTGTAGTTGTGTTCCCCCGTGTCGGTCTAGCTCTAGGAAATGCGGATTCGGTGTTTGAAGGGTCATCCCGGATGATAACGAATCACGCATTCAAAGTACACATCGTGATGCATGTAGAACGACATACGCACTTATATGGTCACTTATATGGTCACTTATATGGTCACTTATATGGTCACTTTTGTATCTTTTTATTTAAGGACACTTGGTCCAGGTAATTAATCTCTCCAGAGATACCGCCTAGTTTTTGGCATTTTTATTAAATGGGAGTCAGTTGGGAGATTTTGTTGTTAATTGTTTATGTGTAAATATGGTGATTTGTTATTAAATTCAGTTGTTTTTTAACCCTGGCTTCACTCTTTCCTGCATGTTAATTTTGTTATATGTTACCCTGCAAGTTAATGAAGCGCCCTGACAGCAACTTACGAATATGACCTGTTACGCCCCAAATCTGAGTCTCATATGCTTCTTTGCAAGGGTTCATAAAACAAAAATGGCTGCCCAAGTGGGGATTGTTGTTGTTGTTGCTTCGCTGATCTCATATTTATTTCGTTGAGAAATGATGCCAGGTCAAGCGGACATGTAAATTCAGTAAATGGAGGCGATGTTGTACCGCCATGTGCATTAGTAAAATCACTGAGTTCCTAAGGTTAGAAATATTGAACAAGGTTAGAATTTGATTTTGTATTTGTTATAAACTTGTTCTGGCGCCCACATTAAAATTAGAAATTTGCATTATTAATGAACTCAGTCAAGAAGGAAGATGTTGCCTTATAGTTGACATTTAATTGACTTCGGTTAATTGGTGTTTCGTAAATTCTGTTGGTAAGGAATTTAAAAGCAGATCACTAGGGGTTATTTTGTTGTTTGGGAATAAGTGTCATTGTATTCAGTAAATTTTGTTACTGAAATTTTCATTAAATTAGAGCCAGTAATATTTAAATGTGTGACATGTATGTGCGTATAGGGCTGAAACCTTAGCCCATAACCCTGTTTTTCTCTGAATATATTTGTGTGTGTGATATGGCGCTTGTTGATGAGATAAAGGCATTGTTAGAACAGATGTCGATCCAAATGTCCGCGAAAACGGAAGAACAATTAGAACAGATGTCGATCCAAATGTCCGCGAAAACGGAAGAACAATTAGTGCAGATGTCCGTAAAGACGGAACAACAATTAGTGCAGATGTCCGCGAAAACGGAAGAACAATTAAAAGAACAATTAGAAGCTCAGCGGGAGCACAGTGAAAAACAATTACTTGATATGAGCGATAATATTTCGGTTCAGTTACAAGCGCAGAAGATAGACTGTGAAAAACAATTACTTGATATGAGCGGTAACATTTCGGTCCAGTTAGAAGTCCAGAAATTAGACACTGACAAACAGCTCAATGAATTAAACCACAAATTGTCACAACAGGCGGTAACACAAACCGAACAGTTAGGAAAAATCACAAATGATATTAACCAGAGCGTTCAAAAAGTCGAGAAACTGGCAGGCGAGGTTGCGGAAAACAACATCAGACAGTTAGGAGAAATGAAGAAATTGGAGGCAAAATTTGATAGCAAATTAATGCAATTTGACGAGATGGTGGCGGATAAACTTAAGCAGATAGAGGCAGCATGTGTCAGTAACACCGCGGGAGTGAAGAAGACCCAAGAGAAACTACAACAGCAAATTAATTCGGTAGATAACAACGTGCTGGAATTAATAAAGGAAATAGATAAAGTCGAAGTTAAGGCTGAAACTGAGCGGATACACTTGCGGGAGAATTTAGAGGAGCAATTAGGCAGAACGCAAGAGATCATAAGGAAAGAGATGGAAGGCCAGCTGATAAACACACGAGAGGTAATAAGACAAGAAGTAGGGGAGCAGCTCGTCAAAACTCAGGATAATTTGGAAGGTCAGCTAATAAAAACACAAGAGGTCATAAGAGAAGAGGTGGGGGAACAACTAGTAAAAACGCAGGAACAGATACGTGAAGAGCTAGAGAAAAACCAAGAAAGGAACGAGGAGAAAATAAATAGCTTAAAAAGTAGGATCCGGCGAGATTGGGACCAGCAGGCTCAGGCGAATAAGGAAGACAGGCTGGCAGTTTTAAAGCGAATGCAGGCACTGGAGGAAAATATGAAGTCGAAATTGCAGGAACAATCAGAATTAATCATAAAAAACGAGATTAGATCATTAGAGAATGCGACATTATTTTCAAATGAAAATATTCCGGAAAAGCAAACAAGTATTGGAAGTCCGGCAGGTTCGAAGTTGGCTGAGGACACGAGTCGGGGTCAAAGTCCCAGACTAACGACTAATGCATTCCAGCAGTACAGGGGGGAGACTTCAACTCCGCAACCGAACTTGGCACCAGCCCAAGTCATCCAAGTCATTCGGGGTAATGATTTTAAGCCCGATAAGTTCAAAGAAAATTCAGGAACCACTCCCAAAGCATTTTTACGGCAATTAACGGATTACTTTAATGACCAACACATCGGCCCTGAGAAACAATTAAGACTGGTGGAGAAATTTTTGGAAGGACCTAGCCTGACCTGGTTCTTAAGTTTCAAGTACACATTTACAGACATGGATCAATTCCGCGAGGCGTTTTTGAAGAAGTTTTGGAGTCCTTCGTTACAGCAGGGGTTAAGAATGGACCTGTACACCCGCAAATACCATAGTACCCATCCAACCCGTTTCTCAGAATTCTTTAGTCAGCAATTGGTAAAATTCAGGGATTTTGATGACCCGCCTAGCGAGCCGAATATGGTTCTAACCATCGGAAAACAACTCCCAATGCATATCCAACAATTGTTAGTCGCAGGAAACATTCAGACCGCAGTCCAAGCAGAAGAATTACTTAGACACTTAGATGAGACGAGTATGGTGAGCCCACAGACAGGAAGAAGGAATTTGGAATGTGTAAACACGGCAGAGGTAGTTCAGGGACTCCAAAATAACCACGGCCAGGGGAGCCAAAGTAAGACACAGTCCACAGGGACACAGTTCACGCCAAGAAGACAAGAGTTTGACGGCCGAAACCAGTTCCATCACAACAATCATAACTATCAGAATAACCGCGGGAGATATCATCAGAATAACCAGAATCAAAATAATCAGTGGACGTACCAGCGGGAGTACACAAATTGGAGGGGAAACCAGAGACAAGGTAGACCCTACCAAAGAAATGGAGATGGTAGATGGAGTAACGGCAGGGACTATCGCCAAGAAAACAGAGGAGATTATAGGAATAACTGGGACGAGCGATATATTGAATCCCGTAAATACCTGGATCAATTAAGTAATGAAGAAGCGGAGAAGGAAAAGTGGGGGCGTGCCATGGCGAACAGACAGAGCCCAGACAATCATCAAGGAGAGGGGGCAGAGAGCACATGAGGAACCAAGCGGACCGAAGGCTGAGACGGTACCGAGGAAAGAAGTTTCACCGAGAGTTACAAGAACAAGAATTAGTGCTGGTTCGTAGACCACCGATCTCCGACCCTAAGAACAAAGTCTTCGCCAAGTTCTGTCCAAGGTTCATTGGTCCGTTCCGGGTAATTAAGAATCTGGGTAACAATGCCTACAGATTAGAAGAAGTGAGCACTGGTGCAAAATCTGTTTTTAATAGCGCCAATTTGAAACCGTACTACAGAAGGGAACCATTTGATGATTAGGAGAGATGATATGTGCAGAATCTGTATTGCAAAATTTATTTTTGAGAGCAAACACTCAAATTCACGGGGAGCGCCTGAGTACGCACTTTGTTTGTAAACAACGAGCAGCTGAGACGACGGGAGTGGCAACTACTTGAGGAGAGGGGGGAGACCTAGTGAAAATATGAATGACATTCCAGCGAGAAGGGAGCACACTAATTGAGTCAGAGGGGCATACACTCGAGCAGCTGAGTGAGATTTAAAGAGATGTGTTGTTACTACAGTGGATTTTGTTTTTGAAATCCAAACCAATAAATTGTTTCGAATTTCAAAACCTTGCTGAGGACAAATGAACCCTTATTGATCTTCGATAAATAAGTATTCATATTTATTATTATTATTACTACGGCCCAGGCAGCACGTAAGGAAGTCGACTTGGATATTAGGGAGGCCAGCATTTCGTAATGATTGCAACAGAAGCTGAGCTAGTAGCTATTCCTGGGGGACGGCCAGAATTAGTCGAGTTCAAGGCTAAATTGTGCAACTACAGTACCAAAATTGGAGACATAAAGGAAGAATCACGAGGTCTTCTCAACGAACATGCGATTGAATCAGCCAATCACAAGAGACCAAGCCGTGACCACGAGGTGGACGGCGTCAGTAGTAAAAAGCCCGCGGAAGTGTGTATCTAAGGAACCGCCGAACGGATTAATTTCCGCTCGAGTAATTTGAGACGTTGGATTTATTTGGAGAAGAATGACACTAGTTACATCTTTGTGAGACAAAAACTCTGGAAGTTTTTATCCGACTTTGCCCCACTCTACCGCCCTTGTCAGTTTCTCATAAATAGCTTGGCCTGACGCCAATTAAAGTCTATTCTTTTGGAGCCTTCAGAGGCATACTCCACGTCAGTTCGAAGTGTGAATTTTAAAGTCTTATCTTGTGGAGCCTTCAGAGGCATACTCCACGCCAGTTCGAAGTGTGAATTTTAAAGTCTTACCTTTTGGAGCCTTGAGAGGCATACTCCACGTCAGTTTGGTTTGTGATTTTGACGCTCGAATTTATCTAAGTCATTATTTGGTGTGAAATATGATTTTACGCTCTAACTCAGTAAAGCTAATTCATTTTGTGAGCTTTGAGAAACTAAAGTCGCAGCGATCGCAGTATCAAATTTTAAAAGCTGTAATACATTTATTGTAAAAATCAATTTTGTTGGGTGATCTAAATATTTCACGGTAGCGCGTGATGAACAGTAACATTCATTTCAAGACGACGAGTTCAACTTTAAGAGGGAGGTATCGTACCACCCTAATTAGCGCTTACCAGAACCGAAGTCCATAGTACAGACGGAAATACCAGACGAGATAGCGACTGCTAGTGCAGCCAGGATTGTGAACTTGTTAACGAGCCAGTGGCGCGGACTCGAGATGTATATTTTCTGTATAAATTGTGTGTATTTTATGTATGTTTTATAGTGCGTGTGTCTGATATAATTAGGGCCAGTCTTCGCTATTAATCGCAATAGGACAATTGTGGGTGAACTGAGTAGCCTGCAAGCGATTATAGATAGGCAAATATTTAATATTGAACTTTTCTGCCGAGGAGTCCAGACCAAGATGAGCAGCACGTGGTTTGAAGTTGGGATGAGCTTCAAGAAATCAGCACAGACGACTACTATGGAGAGCTAAATTGTCCATAGGGCAATGGGTTGAGGAGGATGTCCTTGGTCTACATGCAGAAGCGGTGATGTACTAAAATTGGATTTATTTCAATTATGTAGTTAGATTTGGCCGGGGAACTTTATAAATAGTCATGTTTTTCTTTCTTGTTGTTTTAGAGTTTTTTTCTTGTACCGACACTATGTGTTTAAATGTCCGTTGGCGCGTGGCCAAAGTGTTTGTTGATATTTTGTTTTCTTTCTCGAGTCATGAGTAATGTACGCGGCGTGCGTGCGTAATTTTTATCCTTGCAATTGCGGAACCCGTTACATTCGATAAATGGTGCTTTATTAACGTTAATATTTGAAATAGGAATGGGAGGAAATTATTGTAAAACATTTTGCTGAACAGGTTATTATTCATGTTAGGGTAGCCGAGTGCACCAACTTAAAAGTAATTGTAGAACACTTTCGTTCTAATTTTGATAGATTTTCTTGAGTCCTTTTCAGGTGACTAGTCACGGCATAAAACGATGGCGCCAGCATGTGGATATTATTTGTGTATTTTATTTCAGGGTCTGTCAAAACCCATACGTGTGATTCAGTGTGTGTTGATGTGTCTAGTGTGTGTTGATTCTACGTGAGGAGGGGGTAGTTGTCCTACCGCCCTTATATATTTTTGCTGCTATTGTATTTTTTAGATGGAAAGACAGAGTGCTCTTGGGAGACTGCTGATTCTTGTCCATATGGTTATTCTGACACACACATGTATTATTGTGCTTTGGGGCACATTTCTTCGAGGTTCGACCCCATGTTCTGGGAGGTCGAGGTATTTTGACACGTGGGTTGACAGACATGCAGTGTTCCACAAACCGCCCGTTTTGCCTGTGACTTATTTTGATAGGCAGTCCTTGTGTCCGACTGATCCCTGTAAGCTTTCATATAGCAAACCTGTTCATTGTGACGGTTAATTTTTAAGCCATAATTAATTGGGGAGTTCGCCATGTGTGTAACGGATTGTTGTACCTTGTATGGATAAAATATTGTGATTAACGTAAATGTTGGCTGTTTGCCTATTGCTTTGTTGATGACTCGATTCATGTAATTTTTTTGTGTGTCACACCCGTGTGGTGTAATGGTAGAGTATTTGTAAATTTTGACAGCGGTCATTTGAGTATTTTTTCTATTGGTCACGTGTTAATGTACTTGTGTTGATTTGTGTGTGAAGTCCTAAGTTTTTAGGCAGTAAATGTTGCTACGGCAATCTAAGTCCAATTTCACACGGAAATTTTGTGTTTGTTTATAGTAGATTTAGGAAGTGTCGAATTAATTTAAGTAGTGTAGTTGTGTTCCCCCGTGTCGGTCTAGCTCTAGGAAATGCGGATTCGGTGTTTGAAGGGTCATCCCGGATGATAACGAATCACGCATTCAAAGTACACATCGTGATGCATGTAGAACGACATACGCACTTATATGGTCACTTATATGGTCACTTATATGGTCACTTTTGTATCTTTTTATTTAAGGACACTTGGTCCAGGTAATTAATCTCTCCAGAGATACCGCCTAGTTTTTGGCATTTTTATTAAATGGGAGTCAGTTGGGAGATTTTGTTGTTAATTGTTTATGTGTAAATATGGTGATTTGTTATTAAATTCAGTTGTTTTTTAACCCTGGCTTCACTCTTTCCTGCATGTTAATTTTGTTATATGTTACCCTGCAAGTTAATGAAGCGCCCTGACAGCAACTTACGAATATGACCTGTTACGCCCCGAATCTGAGTCTCATATGCTTCTTTGCAAGGGTTCAATACTTTGCTTGTGTGATTAATGTAATATATTTAGTGATGATCTGACACATTTTTGTTTGGAAGCAGCTCGCACAATTGTAGTTAATGGAAAGTTCTTTTCTTTGTTTTGTGTTAACTAACGTAGCTATGTGAACGGCCGTGTTCGCCTATGTTACGAAGTGCGGTTAAAAACGTCTCTCGGAGATATGTCGTGTTTCAGAAGTAGGACTGAATTAATATAATTATATAGTAGATTGGAGGGTAATTAAATTTTGTTGAGATTTATTATTGATCAGATTCAGTGTGATTATTGCCTTTTGGAGCAATATAATTTGTGACGAAGAGTATTCTGCTCTATCGTAGGTTTTAAATATTGTGTTAAATGTTTGCGAGCTCTAATTCAGCAGACCCATGTGAAAGGCGTTATGTCAGTCCCAGATGTGTGTATTGTGAGTATATATTATGGTATTACAAGCGGGAACTTCAGCAGAGACTGATTTCTGTCAGCTTGGTATCAGATTCATATTGTATCCTCGCGAGGACAATTATGGATATGTGATTATTGTCTGACCATATGTTGAGTTGGAGATGATGTTAGCTGCTGTTGATTCCTTGAGATAACAGTTCAGCTGGTCGGCTATTTATATACACTGGAAAGGGGGACATGACTGGTATTTGTGGAAAGGGTGAGTTGTTGTCACGAGGGCTGGCTGAGTTTCGCAAGCTCATTAGTGGAGTGCACGTCTGGCTCCCAATTTACTTGAAAATAAATATAAATGTGAGAAACTGATCAATGGTAAAAATTGTTTTAAATAAATGGGAGTTGCGTACGAAACACGATAACCTTCGAAGCGTTTCCTTAACATGCAAATTTGTTAATATAAAGTAATCTTAACCAATCAGGTTGTTTGTTGTTGTTGGTTTATTCTATGTTTATTTTCCATGTCAGTGACACGTGAGTCACGTGCGGCGCTGTTTTTCCTTGTTGTTGAGCATCTGGCCAAGGTGGCAGCTCATTTGGTTAAGTATGTCACCACACTAATGAGGGTCTCAGAGAGATGCCTGTAAATAGTAGAGTTGTAATATGTGTGTCAGAGTTAGATTTAAGGATTTTTATTAATGTTATGCCCATAGCCATAAAAGTTGATTTACGAGATGATTGTTCGTGAGCACCGTGGCTGTTAACCCGTTGTGAACGAATGATCATCCAAGTACTCATTTCTCGTAGATAGTCATCACGCGAACATAAATTCACATGCAAGGTAGTGGAACTTGGACCCACATTTTATTAGAAAAGGGGAGATCCATCTGACTCCTCAAAGTGATAAATATTCATGTCAGGCGAAAAATTCAGGGAGGATTTTGTTTATTATTGTTTGTTTTATTCTTTTATGCACAAATTAGTTATTAAATCTTGTTATTATCTTACGTTTTGTCTCCTTTCTTTCTTAGTTATAGTTTTCATCCTATAACCCTTGCCTCAGAAAAGCACGTAGTTTGGCGGACGTAAACACCACACTATGAACTGAACGCGACCCCTTGATCTAAGATTCTTGCATAAAACACTGCTATTCTGAAGGGTTCATAGGTGAAAACTGGCGCGGCCAACTTTGGGGCTATTCACGGAGGTGTAACGGGGAGATTACACATGTCAATAGTGGCGCATTTGAGTAAAACTGGCATGCCGCAAGTGCAGGCAGATATGACAGTATTTAATCACCGGGAAGTGATATTTTATTAAAAGTAGTTGAGGCGAAGTGGATACCGCCAAAAGTGTGAAAAATAAATTAAAATCAGGAGTTTGCAAAGTAAAATACGGTTCACGTTGTTGTCTTTTAAATTAAAGTAAAATTAAGATGTGATACCGGGCGCCCAATGATAAAGTTAAAACTAGATTTGTGTAGAAAGTCAAACTCATGGAAATATTAGGAGGCTGGAGCCTAAAATGACAATTAATACTTTGTTAATTAGTCAGTGTTAATATCAGATCAGGATAACTGTTTAATGACTAAATATGTGCTTGGGGTTTAAAATTAAATTGAGTAAAACTAGAACTACTCAGAGATGCAATCAACTAATGGGATTAAAGGTAAAAATAAATGAACTGAGTAGGATAAAGAAATTAAATGTGCATTGAATTTGTGTGCGTGTCAAAGGGCATTGGCATATGCCATTTCCCATATGTCTCATATATATTGTAAAACATGGCAACGGTGGCGCAGATCCAGGAGATCATTGAGAGTGCAGCAAGGAGAACTCAGGAATTGTTGGATACTAAATTAGCAGAACAAAGTGAAGCGTTGAATACTAAACTATCAGAACAGAGTCAATCTATAAACACTAATATGTTAGAGCAAAGTGAAGCGTTGAATACTAAACTATCAGAACAGAGTCAATCTATAAACACTAGTATTTCAGAACAAAGTGAGTCCATAAAGAAATTGTCAGAGCAAAGTGAATCGCTAAAAATAAAACTGTCAGAGCAAAGTGAATCGCTAAATACTAAACTGTTAGAACAAAGTGAATCGCTAAATACGAAAATGTCAGAACAAAGTAAATCGCTAAATACTAAACTGTCAGAACAAAGTGAATCGCTAAATACTAAACTCTTAGAACAAAGTGAATCATTGCGGACACAGTTAAATAACAGTAGAATTGAGCAAAACGAATATCAGGCGGAACAAGCTAGGTTATTAAAGAGTGAAATTAATGACACTATAAATTCACAGTTAGAGGCGCAAAATAATAAAAACACGATCCAATTAGCTTCGTTAACCGCAGAAATGAAAGAGCACACAAACCAACAGATGATATTACTGGCCCTTGATGTAAGCAAAAATAATGAGAAACAATTAGAGCAGATTGAAAAAATGGAGAGAATTTTTGATAAAAAACTTAGCATTCTCGATGAAACGGTGTTAGCTAAATTAGAGCAGATTGAAATAGCATGCACAATGAATACAAGCGAGGTCAAAATAGCTCAAGATAGGTTGGAAGGACGATTCAAGGAGATGGAGAAAAGTGGCAGGGTCATTCAACAACAAATATCAGCAGTAGATGAGAACATATCAGGCATAATTAAAGATATGGACCGTCTTGAGGTAAAATCAGCGGAACAGTGGAAAAGCCTAGAAATGGAACAAGAACAATTTAAGAGTACATTAGACGAAAGGCTAAGCCAGATAGAAAATAATCAGGATGAAAATAAGAGCCAGATTGAAGAAAAAATAAGCACGATTAAAGAACAGATCAGGAAAGATTGGAAGAAAATGAATATTGATTCTAGAGAGGAAAGATCCACCATTCTTAAAACAGTAGGCGAAAACCACGCGCGTATTCAAGCTTTGGAGCAGGAGGTAAAAAATAGACTTAAAGAGCAGACAGACAGAATCATAAAAGCCGAACTTCGCTCATTAGAACAATCTTCTATATTTAAAACGGGAGCATTGAAAGACAAGCAGGATGACTCACATAGTCCCCAACCCAGCATAGCAGGAAGTCAGACTCAAGCAGAGAGCCCATTAACAACAAACACAGAAGGATTTCGCAAGAACGTAGATAGGAGCTCAACACCACAGGACGGTCATCAGCCCACACAACTTATTCAAGTAATTCGCTCAAATGACTACAAGCCGCAGAAATACACAGAAAATTCAGGGGTAACACCTAAGGCCTTTATCAAAGAGATTGAAGACCACTTTAATGACACTGGGGTACCTGAAGCACGTAGATTGAGAATGATGGAGAGATTTTTATCAGGGAATGTTCTCACCTGGTTTTTAAGTT
Source organism: Meconema thalassinum (assembly GCA_946902985.2). Lineage (NCBI taxonomy): Eukaryota > Metazoa > Arthropoda > Insecta > Orthoptera > Tettigoniidae > Meconema > Meconema thalassinum. The sequence continues at coordinate 100,501,668 of OX336397.1, read as the reverse complement.
TCAAATACACATTTGGAACCATGTCAGACTTTAATTTAGCATTTCTGCGCAAATACTGGTCTCCCGCCATACAACAGAGTTTAAGAATGGAGCTTTACTCTAGAAAATATCAAACTACCCAGCAGACAAAATACTCAGATTTCTTTAACATGCAAATGCTAAAATTTCGCGACCTAGATTACCCGTTAAACGAAGCAGATCTGGTGATGACAATAGCAAGGCAAATGCCAGTTAATGTACAGCAAGTACTAGTCGCAGCAAACGTTAGTACGGCCCTACACGCAGAGCAGATATTACGGCAAATAGATGAGACCACATCTCATAGTCATTTTAGAGGAGGAAGACAGCTGGAATTAGTCAACACTACAGAGGTCGTAAAAACAAAACAGGGAAATACTAAAACGCAGGGTACTAATACAAGCACCTCCACACCTAGGCGAAACCAGGAAGAAGGGGAAAACAGACCATATCAGCGTAACGAAAATCACTACAACAATAGATACCAGGGCAACAATAGATACCAACAAAGAGGATATCAACAATGGCGTGATAATCGAAGGAATGACCGGCCTTATGGAAGATACGGTGATTACAATGCCAATCAACGATGGAAAGGAAGGAGAGATCAGAATCAAGGAGATCAACGTAACTATCGAGATGACTGGGATGATAGGCACGCTCAATCACATAATTACTTAGAGGAGTTACACGCTAATCAAGGTGGAGAACTAGGAAGATGGGAAAAGGCCATTGGGAACAGAAAGAACCCAGATACACATACTGAGGAAGCTGGAAGTCTACTGAGACAAGAGGAATATCGAGGACATGAGCGACAGAAGGATGATGGGAGTCGAAATGGAGCTAAAAAAAATGTTAATTTTGGATCAAGGAGACAGTCTCAAAACACAACAGTCGGAAGTTGACGATGGATGGATAGTAGCGAACATACAAGAATGGATTGCTTTACCAGAAGACTGCCTGGAGGAGACGGTGAAACCACGGAACGATGAAATTAGGCAATTACCCATTATTTACGCAAGGATTGGTGGAATTAATATAAGATGTTTATTGGATACAGGGTCACAGATCAGTCTAGTATCGGAGGCCTTGGTTCGAGAGTTGGGACGGACTCAGAATATTCCTGTAATTCCGGTACCACAGCTCAAAGTGAGAGGTGTTATTCCTGAACGCACCGTCACTTGTAAACGTCAGGCATACTTAGAGCTGAACATATTGGAACACACTTTTGGGCAAACATTCATTATCATGGCAAAGATGAATTTCAATATAATTCTTGGTGCAAATTTCATTTGTGACTATCAAGCAGTGATAGATTTACACAAGAATACAGTCAGTTTTAGAGAATATGACCAGCTGAAAAACGTGGGATTGCATATGGATGAAATCACTACCGGAAGAAATGTAAATTCTTGGGCATTGGAAGCAATATCAGAAGAGACGGAAGAGGAGGTACGAAAGGCGGAAGATAACATCGTAGAAGGGGCTGTTGTGGAACTAGATGAGGAGATAGAATCCCAGGAGATATGGTCTTTATTAACAGAAGGAGATAACAGCGATGCACAATTCGAAGAGTTACTACAGGAGCGGCTCAATGACATTCAACTTGGGGGTGAACACAGAAAACAGTTGGAAGAGATTTTAAGGAAGAACAAAACAGTATTTGATACAGTACCTGGGAAAATTTTAAATTTCAAGTACTCTATGCAAGTCGAGGACTGGTCACCTTTCAAAAGCAGATTGTACCCAATTCCTGAAAATTATCGTGGTCAAGTTAAAATCATTATAGATGAGATGTTAGAAGCTGGAGTGATAAGGAAGACACCTACACCTTATCTAAATGCAATTTTGGCAGTCACAAAACCAAATGGATCTATTAGACTTTGTTTAGATGCCAGATATCTCAACATGAGACTCATTTTTCCTGAGTATGACAGAGCGCCAATTATCAGAGACGTATTAAAAGGCTTTAAAAACAAGAGCATTTATTCATCAGTCGATCTGACGAGCTCGTTCCACCATCTTGAGTTGGATGAGAAGTCTCAGCTTCTAACTGGCTTCTTATTCGATAACCAGACATATTGTTTCGTCAGAATGCCTTTTGGAGTCAAAACAGCGGGCTGTGCTTTAATCCGAGCACTGGACCGGAACCTAACCGAGGAAGTAAAGGAGATGACGGTGCGATACATTGACGACATTCTGTTGGCATCCGACAACATTGAAACTCACATGGAAAATTTAGATAAAGTATTGGGCAACTTGAACGCATCGAATTTCAAAGTAAACCTGAAGAAATCGCATTTCTTCAAGAGCGAGATCTTATATTTGGGTCACGTCATTGACAAGGAGGGAGTGAAACCAAACCCAGCTAAGATTGAAGCGATAAAGAATTTCCCTACACCAACGAGAGTCAAGCACATTCGGGCTTTCTTAGGCGTAACGGGATTCTTTAAAGAAAACTGTCCAGGTTATACGGAGACTGTAGCTCCAATGCAGGAAATGTTAAAGAAAAATAACAAATGGTCATGGAACGCGGAATGTGAGAAGGCATTCCAAGCAACAAAACAGCTATTGGAAAACTGCATTAAATTAGGATATCCAGATTTCAAGCTCAAATTTATAATCCAAGCGGATGCTTCACTAATTGGGATAGGTGCTATGCTCTACCAAGAGGATCCAGCTAACCTGCAGCACAAAACATATTTGGCATTTGTCAGCCGAAAATTGCGTAAGCACGAGCGAAATTACACTGTAACCGAGCTAGAATTGTTGGCTATCCTTCATGCGCTCCAACAATGGAAACGAATAATCTATGGTTACCCTATTGTTGTCAGAACTGACCTCAAGGCACTAACATTCTTGTTTAAGACGTCTATGGCAAGCGAACGTGTGACACGTTGGTCTATATACATTCAGCAGTTCAGCATTGAAATTGAACATTGTCCAGGGAAGATGAACGTGATACCGGATGCACTCAGCAGGAACCCAGAGCCTGATAATGAAGAAGCAGCGATGGTACAACACTTGGAGTTAACACCGAAGGACCGGGAATTCTTGGAGGAGTTACGTGAGATACAGCGAGAACAGGAAGCGGAACCATGGATGATGCTATTAATTAAATACTTCAAAAAGCAACTACCTACAGGAACACCTGCATTTCGAGAAGCGAAAGCCAAAGAAGGAAGATATGTTTATGTCAACAATTTGCTGCACAAATGGGTAGATAATGACCACACCAAGTTACGCATAATAGTACCTGCATCGTTACAACGAGGATTGACATGGCATACGCACGAAAGTTACGGTCACGTGGGCTTAGACAAGTGCGAAGCAACAATAGGAGAGACATTTACATGGCCACGTATGAGAACAACTATATGTGACGTCATTACAACTTGTGACCCGTGTCAGAGGACAAAGCCAAATAATTATTTACTGAGGCAATATCCTAGACCATTGCTACCTCAGAAACCATGTGAGCTACTGGAGATGGACTGTCTTGGTCCAATTCCGAAGGGAAGGAGAGGTTGCCGTCATTTGCTAGTGTGCATTAATGTATTTTCTAAGTTCGTAGTACTATGCCCTATTCAGAAAACCACATCGAAGCAGGTACTCAGTCGCATTCGTAATAGAGTTATTCCAACCCTTGGAAAACCAGAGTTTATATTATCAGATCACGGCAGTTATTTCACAAGCACCGAATTCAAGTAAGGAATGGAAGACATGGGTATAAAACATGTTTTAAGCAGTATCCGACATGCCAAAGCTAATCCAAGCGAGAGAGTAATTAAATGTGTAACTGCATATTTGAGAATCTTCATTCCGAACGAACACCACAAATGGGTCGATAAAATTAAGGACGTAGAGCCGTGCATGAATTCTACCAGGCACGAGTCAACAGGACAAATCCCTATGGTCCTACACAAGAACGAGTATCCAGTAAGAACGTGGAAAAGCATCATTAACTGTCCACAAGATCCCATGATAGCACCAGACCTGCGAATTGAAAGAACGAGAGAATACATGAGGAAACAAGCAGACCGCAGATTACGGCGAGTAAGAAATAAGAGGTTCCACGGTGATCTTGAAGTCAACCAGCTCGTTTTGGTAAAACGACCTGCTACATCGGACCCAGAAAAGAAAATCTTTAGTAAGTTCTGCGAGAAATTCATAGGACCCTATTCTATCGTAAGAAACCTTGGAAATAATGCTTACAGAGTGAAAGAATTGAGCACAGGAACAATGTCAGTTTACAACGCTGCCAACCTAAAGAAATATCGTCGAAGTGAACCATGGTAGCGCAGAAATAATGACGCTGTTTGAATATACGGACGTCCTACTATCAACAAAGTAAACGGGGAGCAGTTGAGTACGGCACGTGGTGAAGGAGGAAGTAGACTTGTTGTTGACAAACATTAACGAGGCGAGTAAGGTATTGCCGCAGGCATCAGATCGTCACGCAAGATTGGAAGGGGGAGAGACAAGCAGGAAATGAAAACGAGTAAATGCCATTGAAGACAGGAGCGCCTTGACCAAGTAAGAAAAAGGGGTGATTCTGGAATTAAAACAGATTGGCCTACGGAAGTATTGTAAAATTGTCGACTTTATTCCTAAGTTCGAAATTTTGTGAGTGGGAGAGTTGTGAACCCTTTACCCTATGTTGGTTAAATGATTCTACTTTTTATTTCTTCAATTAATAAATATTTCAACCAGCATCATGAAAGTAGCCAGACAGTGATGAGGAAATCTCAGGCATTTGTTGGAGACAGTAGGGACATACCTGCGACAGTTTAACAAAAGGCTAAGTACTTGAGCTATGAAAAGAAATAGCAGCGCGATGTATCATAAGGACAGGTGTGGCTACCTCAATTTTAGAAGCGACGCGCGGTGAGACATGGTTCTGGTATGTTCATTGTGTTATTCGCGCCTAGAAGAAATATGACGCAGTAACGTGAATGGCTGATGAAGAAAATAGACACTCCCAAGACGCCAAGATCTACTAGAAACCGCCAAATTACAGAAAATGGAGAACCAATGAGAAGAGAATGCCTACTTGCGCGCCAACTCCGGCTGGGGTACGCGGCGGCTAGCATTCACGCGGGAAATCGCCTAGACAAAATCTCTACGATCGATTCTAGGATTAATGGGCATATTCTTGACCTGTGCAATATTACGAGTTCAGTGATATTTATTTCATTCCTGTATCACAATTACTTCGAGAAATTTTTACATAAAATCCCCCTCCATCTAGACCCAAGGGCCAGTTCATTTATAAGTGTGTCGAAGAGCCAAGACATTGACTTTCATTCTATGTGTCGAGGACACATAATTATTATTCTGTTCGTCTGAAGAGATAGACTTTCATTCTGTGTGTTGAGGACACATAGACTATTATTCTGTGCGTCTACGGACGTAGACTTTTATTCCGTGTGTCGTGGACACAGGACTTTGATTCTGTTCGTCTAAGGACGCAGACACAAGATATTCATTGTAAAGTGTTAAATTCAGTGATAGATAGTCATTGTACTATAGTTATAGGGAAAGTATCGTCGATAATTCGCCAACGAACAGTGACAGGGAATATAGTACCTGAACAAGCGAATTTAGCAGTCAGACATAAAGTGTATATTAACCTAATTTTTGTATCAGCGCAAGGATGACATCGATGAATGCAGAGGAAGTGTGGAATTCTCAACAGTCCGTCCAGATGGCTGCTATGAGATAAAGAACCATCCAGTTGGGGAATGGCGTCTGATGTTCTTTGACGGGTGACTACAAAAAGAGTTGAGTACGAAATAATATTTTATTATTTATTAAATTAACTTATGGTTTATGGGACATATTTTTTGTAAATACTTTGCTTGTGTGATTAATGTAATATATTTAGTGATGATCTGACACATGTTTGTTTGGAAGCAGCTCGCACAATTGTAGTTAATGGAAAGTTCTTTTCTTTGTGTTGTGTTAACTAACGTAGCTATGTGAACGGCCGTGTTCGCCTATGTTACGAAGTGCGGTTAAAAACGTCTCTCGGGGATATGTCGTGTTTCAGAAGTAGGACTGAATTAATATAATTATATAGTAGATTGGAGGGTAATTAAATTTTGTTGAGATTTATTATTGATCAGATTCAGTGTGATTATTGCCTTTTGGAGCAATATAATTTGTGACGAAGAGTATTCTGCTCTATCGTAGGTTTTAAATATTGTGTTAAATGTTTGCGAGCTCTAATTCAGCAGACCCATGTGAAAGGCGTTATGTCAGTCCCAGATGTGTGTATTGTGAGTATATATTATGGTATTACAAGCGGGAACTTCAGCAGAGACTGATTTCTGTCAGCTTGGTATCAGATTCATATTGTATCCTCGCGAGGACAATTATGGATATGTGATTATTGTCTGACCATATGTTGAGTTGGAGATGATGTTAGCTGCTGTTGATTCCTTGAGATAACAGTTCAGCTGGTCGGCTATTTATATACACTGGAAAGGGGGACATGACTGGTATTTGTGGAAAGGGTGAGTTGTTGTCACGAGGGCTGGCTGAGTTTCGCAAGCTCATTAGTGGAGTGCACGTCTGGCTCCCAATTTACTTGAAAATAAATATAAATGTGAGAAACTGATCAATGGTAAAAATTGTTTTAAATAAATGGGAGTTGCCTACGAAACACGATAACCTTCAAAGCGTTTCCTTAACATGCAAATTTGTTAATATAAAGTAATCTTAACCAATCAGGTTGTTTGTTGTTGTTGGCTTATTCTATGTTTATTTTCCATGTCAGTGACACGTGAGTCACGTGCGGCGCTGTTTTTCCTTGTTGTTGAGCATCTGGCCAAGGTGGCAGCTCATTTGGTTAAGTATGTCACCACACTAATGAGGGTCTCAGAGAGATGCCTGTAAATAGTAGAGTTGTAATATGTGTGTCAGAGTTAGATTTAAGGATTTTTATTAATGTTATGCCCATAGCCATAAAAGTTGATTTACGAGATGATTGTTCGTGAGCACCGTGGCTGTTAACCCGTTGTGAACGAATGATCATCCAAGTACTCATTTCTCGTAGATAGTCATCACGCGAACATAAATTCACATGCAAGGTAGTGGAACTTGGACCCACATTTTATTAGAAAAGGGGAGATCCATCTGACTCCTCAAAGTGATAAATATTCATGTCAGGCGAAAAATTCAGGGAGGATTTTGTTTATTATTGTTTGTTTTATTCTTTTATGCACAAATTAGTTATTAAATCTTGTTATTATCTTACGTTTTGTCTCCTTTCTTTCTTAGTTATAGTTTTCATCCTATAACCCTTGCCTCAGAAAAGCACGTTGTTTGGCGGACGTAAACACCACACTATGAACTGAACGCGACCCCTTGATCTAAGATTCTTGCATAAAACACTGCTATTCTGAAGGGTTCAGTAAGTTGCACAACAGCAGTAATACCAGTCTCCCTACAGCATACTGTATTTAAGCCTATCCAGTTTAGCCATGGTCCGTTAAGTAGCAGAGTGGCGCAGTGGAAGCGTGCTGGGCCCATAACCCTGAGGTCCTTGGATCGAAAGCACTCTCTGCTAAATATTTTTCTTGTCGACTGTAATTCGAGGGTTTACCTACCCGTCAAAACTGACAGTCCTTTAACTTAGTAAGTTTTCACATGCATACCAAATGCAAACGAAGTAGAAAGTAGTAGTACAGAGTTATTATGTTTACTACTAGGTAACCGGATTCCTCACATCCCCTGTGGACCCGACAATACTTGAATGCACTAGAATTCAGTGTTCCGCCACCGGTGTGCCGCGAACTTTTACTTAATATTGTTTCTTTCTTTTTAGTCGGTTTACCTTCCAGGTTGGCTTCCCCTCGGACTCAGCGAGGGATCCCAATATTACCGCCGCCAGGGCAGTGTCCTGGAGCTTGAAACTTCGAATTCGGGGATACAACTGGGGAGGTGGGATGAGCATCTCGCCCAGGCGGCCTCACTTGCAAAGCGATCAGGGGCCTTATGAGGGATGGGAAGGGTGTGGAATTATGGGAGGCATAGGCAAGGAAGAGGGAAGGAGGCTGCCGTGGCCTTACGGTAGGTACTGGAGACGAAGTGGGAAACCTCGGAGTACCATTTCGAAGATGGCTGGGGTGGGAATCAAAACCCCGCTACTCATTTGGACCAGCCGAGGCTCAGTAGACCTCGTTCCAGTCCTCATACCACTTTTCAAATTTCGTGGCAGAGCCGGGAATCGAACCCAAGACCGCCGGGGCGGCAGCTAATCATTCTGAGCGCTACGCTACGGAGGCGACATATTCAAACATTATCTTAGAAAACCCTCAAAAGTTAAAACCCTTTACGGTTAAGATTAGAAAGCAAGAACCAAAGCTGAGAACGATTACGTCAGATTGACTGGTAAGAGCATTATGGTCTTTTGTGGGATCTCTTTTGATGCTGAATGCTCACAGGCACCATGAACAGTTGTCATCTTGTTCCCACAGTCTCTTTTTATTGTCGGCAAAAAATCTTAGCAGAGCGTGGTTTCGATCCACGGACCTCTGGGTTCTGGGCCCTGCAAAAACTGACAGTCCATTAACTTAGTAAGTTTTCACATGCATACCAAATGCAAACGAAGTAGAAAGTAGTAGTACAGAGTTATTATGTTTACTACTTGGTAACCGGATTCCTCACATCCCCTGTGGACCAGACAATACTTGAATGCACTAGAATTCAGTGTTCCGCGAACTTTTACTTAATATTGTTTCTTTCTTTTTAGTCGGTTTACCTTCCAGGTTGGCTTTCCCTCGGACTCAGCGAGGGATCCCAATATTACCGCCGCCAGGGCAGTGTCCTGGAGCTTGAAACTTCGAAATCGGGGATACAACTGGGGAGGTGGGACGAGCATCTCGCCCAGGCGGCCTCACTTGCAAAGCGATCAGGGGCCTTATGAGGGATGGGAAGGGTGTGGAATTATGGGAGGCATAGGCAAGGAAGAGGGAAGGAGGCTGCCGTGGCCTTACGGTAGGTACTGGAGACGAAGTGGGAAACCTCGGAGTACCATTTCGAAGATGGCTGGGGTGGGAATCAAAACCCCGCTACTCATTTGGACCAGCCGAGGCTCAGTAGACCTCGTTCCAGTCCTCATACCACTTTTCAAATTTCGTGGCAGAGCCGGGAATCGAACCCAAGACCTCCGGGGCGGCAGCTAATCATGCTGACCGCTACGCTACGGAGGCGACATAATCAAACATTATCTTAGAAAACCCTCAAAAGTTAAAACCCTTTACGGTTAAGATTAGAAAGCAAGAACCAAAGCTGAGAACGATTACGTCAGATTGACTTGTAAGAGCATTATGGTCTTTTGTGGGATCTCTTTTGATGCTGAATGCTCACAGGCACCATGAACAGTTGTCATCTTGTTTCCACAGTCTCTTTTTATTGTCGGCAAAAAATCTTAGCAGAGCGTGGTTTCGATCCACGGACCTCTGGGTTTTGGGCCCTGCACGCTTCCACTGCGCCACCCTGCTTCTGGTAGACATTCGCCTAAACAGGACGGACTGTAATATGCTGTAGGGAGAGACTGTTGTGCAATTTACTAAAGGTAGAGGGGAGAATTCAATACGGCCTCTACCTTTAGTAAATTGCACAACAGCAGTAATAACAGTCTCCCTACAGCATACTGTATTTGAGCCTATCCAGTTTAGCCATGGTCCGTCAAGTAGCAGAGTGGCGCAGTGGAAGCGTGCTGGGCCCATAACCCAGAGGTCCGTGGATCGAAACCACGCTCTGCTAATTATTTTTCTTGTCGACAGTAATTCGAGGGTTTACCTACCCGTCAAAACTGACAGTCCATTAACTTAGTAAGTTTTCACATACATACCAAATGCAAACGAAGTAGAAAGTAGTAGTACAGAGTTATTATGTTTACTACTTGGTAACCGGATTCCTCACATCCCCTGTGGTCCAGACAATACTTGAATGCACTAGAATTCAGTGTTCCGCCACCGGTGTGCCGCGAACTTTTACTTAATATTGTTTCTTTCTTTTTAGTCGGTTTACCTTCCAGGTTGGCTTTCCCTCGGACTCAGCGAGGGATCCCAATATTACCGCCGCCAGGGCAGTGTCCTGGAGCTTGAAACTTCGAATTCGGGGATACAACTGGGGAGGTGCGACGAGCATCTCGCCCAGGCGGCCTCACTTGCAAAGCGATCAGGGGCCTTATGAGGGATGGGAAGGGTGTGGAAATATGGGAGGCATAGGCAAGGAAGAGGGAAGGAGGCTGCCGTGGTCTTACGGTAGGTACTGGAGACGAAGTGGGAAACCTCGGAGTACCATTTCGAAGATGGCTGGGGTGGGAATCAAAACCCCGCTACTCATTTGGACCAGCCGAGGCTCAGTAGACCTCGTTCCAGTCCTCATACCACTTTTCAAATTTCGTGGCAGAGCCGGGAATCGAACCCATGACCTCCGGGGCGGCAGCTAATCATGCTGACCGCTACGCTACGGAGGCGACATATTCAAACATTATCTTAGAAAACCCTCAAAAGTTAAAACCCTTTACGGTTAAGATTAGAAAGCAAGCACCAAAGCTGAGAACGATTACGTCAGATTGACTGGTAAGAGCATTATGGTCTTTTGTGGGATCTCTTTTGATGCTGAATGCTCACAGGCACCATGAACAGTTGTCATCTGGTTTCCACAGTCTCATTTATTGTCGGCAAAAAATCTTAGCAGAGCGTGGTTTCGATCCACGCACCTCTGGGTTTTGGGCCCTGCACGCTTCCACTGCGCCACCCTGCTTCTGGTAGACATTCGCCTAAACAGGACGGACTGTAATATGCTGTAGGGAGAGACTGTTGTGCAATTTACTAAAGGTAGAGGGGAGAATTCAATACGGCCTCTACCTTTAGTAAATTGCACAACAGCAGTAATACCAGTCTCCCTACAGCATACTTTATTTGAGCCTATCCAGTTTAGCCATGGTCCGTCAAGTAGCAGAGTGGCGCAGTGGAAGCGTGCTGGGCCCATAACCCAGCGGTCTGTCGATCGAAACCACGCTCTGCTAATTATTTTTCTTGTCGACTGTAATTCGAGGGTTTACCTACCCGTCAAAACTGACAGTCCATTAACTTAGTAAGTTTTCACATGCATACCAAATGCAAACGAAGTAGAAAGTAGTAGTACAGAGTTATTATGTTTACTACTTGGTAACCGGATTCCTCACATCCCCTGTGGACCAGACAATACTTGAATGCACTAGAATTCAGTGTTCCGCCACCGGTGTGCCACGAACTTTTACTTAATATTGTTTCTTTCTTTTTAGTCGGTTTACCTTCCAGGTTGGCTTTCCCTCGGACTCAGCGAGGGATCCCAATATTACCGCCGCCAGGGCAGTGTCCTGGAGCTTGAAACTTCGAATTCGGGGATACAACTGTGGAGGTGGGACGAGCATCTCGCCCAGGCGGCCTCACTTGCAAAGCGATCAAGGGCTTTATGAGGGATGGGAAGGGTGTGGAATTATGGGAGGCATAGGCAAGGAAGAGGGAAGGAGGCTGCCGTGGCCTTACGGTAGGTACTGGAGACGAAGTGGGAAACCTCGGAGTACCATTTCGAAGATGGCTGGGGTGGGAATCAAAACCCCGCTACTCATTTGGACCAGCCGAGGCTCAGTAGACCTCGTTCCAGTCCTCATACCACTTTTCAAATTTCGTGGCAGAGCCGGGAATCGAACCCAAGACCTCCGGGGCGGCAGCTAATCATGCTGACCGCTACGCTACGGAAGCGACATATTCAAACATTATCTTAGAAACCCCTCAAAAGTTAAAACCCTTTACGGTTAAGATTAGAAAGCAAGAACAAAAGCTGAGAACGATTACGTCAGATTGACTGGTAAGAGCATTATGGTCTTTTGTGGGATCTCTTTTGATGCTGAATGCTCACAGGCACCATGAACAGTTGTCATCTTGTTTCCACAGTCTCTTTTTATTGTCGGCAAGAAATCTTAGCAGAGCGTGGTTTCGATCCACGGACCTCTGGGTTGTGGACCCTGCACGCTTCCACTGCGCCACCCTGCTTCAGGTAGACATTCGCCTAAACAGGACGGACTGTAATATGCTGTAGGGAGAGACTGTTGTGCAATTTACTAAAGGTAGAGGGGAGAATTCAATACGGCCTTTGCTCCCCTCTACCTTTAGTAAGTTGCACAACAGCAGTAATACCAGTCTCCCTACAGCATACTGTATTTGAGCCTATCCAGTTTAGCCATGGTCCGTCAAGTAGCAGAGTGGCGCAGTGGAAGCGTGCTGGGCCCATAACCCAGAGGTCCGTGGATCGAAACCACGCTCTGCTAAATATTTTTCTTGTCGACTGTAATTCGAGGGTTTACCTACCCGTCAAAACTCACAGTCCATTAACTTAGTAAGTTTTCACATGCATACCAAATGCAAACGAAGTAGAAAGTAGTAGTACAGAGTTATTATGTTTACTACTTGGTAACCGGATTCCTCACATCCCCTGTGGACCAGACAATACTTGAATGCACTAGAATTCAGTGTTCCGCCACCGGTGTGCCGCGAACTTTTACTTAATATTGTTTCTTTCTTTTTAGTCGGTTTACCTTCCAGGTTGGCTTTCCCTCGGACTCAGCGAGGGATCCCCGCCAGGGCAGTGTCCTGGAGCTTGAAACTTCGAATTCGGGGATACAACTGGGGAGGTGGGACGAGCATCTCGCCCAGGCGGCCTCACTTGCAAAGCGATCAAGGGCTTTATGAGGGATGGGAAGGGTGTGGAATTATGGGAGGCATAGGCAAGGAAGAGGGAAGGAGGCTGCCGTGGCCTTACGGTAGGTACTGGAGACGAAGTGGGAAACCTCGGAGTACCATTTCGAAGATGGCTGGGGTGGGAATCAAAACCCCGCTACTCATTTGGACCAGCCGAGGCTCAGTAGACCTTGTTCCAGTCCTCATACCACTTTTCAAATTTCGTGGCAGAGCCGGGAATCGAACCCAAGACCTCCGGGGCGGCAGCTAATCATGCTGACCGCTACGCTACGGAGGCGACATATTCAACCATTATCTTAGAAAACCCTCAAAAAATAAAACCCTTTACGGTTAAGATTAGAAAGCAAGAACCAAAACTGAGAACGATTACGTCAGATTGACTGGTAAGAGCATTATGGTCTTTTGTGGGATCTCTTTTGATGCTGAATGCTCACAGGCACCATGAACAGTTGTCATCTTGTTTCCACAGTCTCTTTTTATTGTCGGCAAAAAATCTTAGCAGAGCGTGGTTTCGATCCACGGACTCTGGGTTATGGGCCCAGCACGCTTCCACTGCCCCACTCTGCTTCTGGTAGACATTCGCCTAAACAGGACGGACTGTAATATGCTGTAGGGAGCAAAGGCCGTATTGAATTCTCCCCTCTACCTTTAGTAAATTGCACAACAGCAGTAATACCAGTCTCCCTACAGCATACTGTATTAGAGCCTATCCAGTTTAGCCTTGGTCTTCAAGTAGCAGAGTGGCGCAGTGGAAGCGTGCTGGTGCCATAACTCAGGATTCCGTGGATCGAAACTACGCTCTTCTAAATATTTTTCTTGTCGACTGTAATTCGAGGGTTTACCTACCCGTCAAAACTGACAGTCCATGAACTTAGCAAGTTTTCACATGCATACCAAATGCAAACTAAGTAGAAAGTAGTAGTACAGAGTTATTATGTTTACTACTTGGTAACCGGATTCCTCACATCCCCTGTGGACCAGACAATACTTGAATGCACTAGAATTCAGTGTTCCGCCACCGGTGTGCCGCGAACTTTTACTTAATATTGTTTCTTTCTTTTTAGTCGCTTTACCTTCCAGGTTGGCTTTCCCTCGGACTCAGCGAGGGATCCCCGCCAGGGCAGTGTCCTGGAGCTTGAAACTTCGAAATCGGGGATACAACTGGGGAGGTGGGACGAGCATCTCGCCCAGGCGGCCTCACTTGCAAAGCGATCAGGGGCCTTATGAGTGATGGGAAGGGTGTGGAATTATGGGAGGCATAGGCAAGTAAGAGGGAAGGAGGCTGCCGTGGCCTTACGGTAGGTACTGGAGACGAAGTGGGAAACCTAGGAGTACCATTTCGAAGATGGCTGGGGTGGGAATCAAAACCCCGCTACTCATTTGGACCAGCCGAGGCTCAGTAGACCTCGTTCCAGTCCTCATACCACTTTTCAAATTTCGTGGCAGAGCCGGGAATCGAACCCAAGACCTCCGGGGCGGCAGCTAATCATGCTGACCGCTACGCTACGGAGGCGACATATTCAAACATTATCTTAGAAAACCCTCAAAAGTTAAAACCCTTTGGGGTTAAGATTAGAAAGCAAGAACCAAAGCTGAGAACGATTACGTCAGATTGACTGGTAAGAGCATTATGGTCTTTTGTGGGATCTCTTTTGATGCTGAATGCTCACAGGCACCATGAACAGTTGTCATCTTGTTTCCACAGTCTCTTTTTATTGTCGGCAAGAAATCTTAGCAGAGCGTGGTTTCGATCCACGGACCTCTGGGTTTTGGGCCCTGCACGCTTCCACTGCGCCACCCTGGTAGACATTCGCCTAAACAGGACGGACTGTAATATGCTGTAGGGAGAGACTGTTGTGCAATTTACTAAAGGTAGAGGGGAGAATTCAATACGGCCTTTGCTCCCCTCTACCTTTAGTAAGTTGCACAACAGCAGTAATACCAGTCTCCCTACAGCATACTGTATTTGAGCCTATCCAGTTTAGCCATGGTCCGTCAAGTAGCAGAGTGGCGCAGTGGAAGCGTGCTGGGCCCATAACCCAGAGGTCCGTGGATCGAAACCACGCTCTGCTAATTATTTTTCTTGTCGACTGTAATTCGAGGGTTTACCTACCCGTCAAAACTGACAGTCCATTAACTTAGTAAGTTTTCACATGCATACCAAATGCAAACGAAGTAGAAAGTAGTAGTACAGAGTTATTATGTTTACTACTTGGTAACCGGATTCCTCACATCCCCTGTGGACCAGACAATACTTGAATGCACTAGAATTCAGTGTTCCGCCACCGGTGTGCCGCGAACTTTTACTTAATATTGTTTCTTTCTTTTTAGTCGGTTTACCTTCCAGGTTGGCTTTCCCTCGGACTCAGCGAGGGATCCCAATATTACCGCCGCCAGGGTAGTGTCCTGGAGCTTGAAACTTCGAATTCGGGGATACAACTGGGGAGGTGGGACGAGCATCTCGCCCAGGCGGCCTCACTTGCAAAGCGATCAGGGGCCTTATGAGGGATGGGAAGGGTGTGGAATTATGGGAGGCATAGGCAAGGAAGAGGGAAGGAGGCTGCCGTGGCCTTACGGTAGGTACTGGAGACGAAGTGGGAAACCTCGGAGTACCATTTCGAAGATGGCTGGGGTGGGAATCAAAACCCCGCTACTCATTTGGACCAGCCGAGGCTCAGTAGACCTCGTTCCAGTCCTCATACCACTTTTCAAATTTCGTGGCAGAGCCGGGAATCGAACCCAAGACCTCCGGGGCTGCAGCTAATCATGCTGACCGCTACGCTACGGAGGCGACATATTCAAACATTATCTTAGAAAACCCTCAAAAGTTAAAACCCTTTACGGTTAAGATTAGAAAGCAAGAACCAAAGCTGAGAACGATAACGTCAGATTGACTGGTAAGAGCATTATGGTCTTTTGTGGGATCTCTTTTGATGCTGAATGCTCACAGGCACCATGAACAGTTGTCATCTTGTTTCAACAGTCTCTTTTTATTGTCGGCAAGAAATCTTAGCAGAGCGTGGTTTCGATCCACGGACCTCTGGGTTTTGGGCCCTGCACGCTTCCACTGCGCCACCCTGGTAGACATTCGCCTAAACAGGACTGACTGTAATATGCTGTAGGGAGAGACTGTTGTGCAATTTACTAAAGGTAGAGGGGAGAATTCAATACGGCCTTTGCTCCCCTCTACCTTTAGTAAGTTGCACAACAGCAGTAATACCAGTCTCCCTACAGCATACTGTATTTGAGCCTATCCAGTTTAGCCATGGTCCGTCAAGTAGCAGAGTGGCGCAGTGGAAGCGTGCTGGGCCCATAACCCAGAGGTCCGTGGATCGAAACCACGCTCTGCTAAATATTTTTCTTGTCGACTGTAATTCGAGGGTTTACCTACCCGTCAAAACTGACAGTCCATGAACTTAGCAAGTTTTCACATGCATACCAAATCCAAACGAAGTAGAAAGTAGTAGTACAGAGTTATTATGTTTACTACTTGGTAACCGGATTCCTCACATCCCCTGTGGACCAGACAATACTTAAATGCACTAGAATTCAGTGTTCCGCAACCGGTGTGCCGCGAACTTTTACCTAATTTTGTTTCTTTCTTTTTAGTCGGTTAACCCTCCAGGTTGGCTTTCCCTCGGACTCAGCGAGGGATCCCAATATTACCGCCGCCAGAGCAGTGTCCTGGAGCTTGAAACTTTGACCTCGGGGATACAACTGGGGAGGTGGGACGAGCATCTCGCCCAGGCGGCCTCACTTGCAAAGCGATCAGAGGCCTTATGAGGGATGGGAAGGGTGTGGAAGTATGGGAGGCATAGGCAAGGAAGAGGGGAGGAGGCTGCCGTGGCCTTACGGTAGGTACTGGAGACGAAGTGGGAAACCTCGGAGTACCATTTCGAAGATGGCTGAGGTGGGAATCAAAACCCCGCTACTCATTTGGACCAGCCGAGGCTCAGTAGACCTCGTTCCAGTCCTCATACCACTTTTCAAATTTCGTGGGAGAGCCGGGAATCGAACATCGGCCCTCCGGGATGGCAACTAAGCTCGCTGACCACTCCACAACGGAGGCGATATTTGTTATTTAATATATGTATATAACTGTTATATTTTCGTAGAAATTAATGTTATATTTTTATTCAGTAGTTTTCTTAAGTTCCGGCCCCGTGGTGTTGGGGTAGCGCGCTGGCCTCTCACCCGGAAAACCCGGTTTCGATTTCCGGCTCCGTCAGGTATCTTAGAAAGTGACGTGAGGCCTGGAATGGGGTGCTCTCAGCCTTGTGAGGACAATTGATCAGCTATCTGACACAGTGAGGCAGCGCCCCGGTCACGAAAACCAAGATTAACGTTCGAGGGGTACTGATGCGCTGACCACGCGCCACTCCAATATCTGAAGGCCAAATGGCTGGGCAGCGGTCGCTTGGTAGGCCTATGCCCTTCAAGGGCTGCAGTGCCAGTGGTATTCATTTTTAGTTTTCTTACGTTAGGGTATTTGTATTCTCGCATGTGCGGCTGTGTCCCAATAATCAAGTTGTCAGCTATTGACTAGGTGCAACGCTGCTAGCTACTATGTGCTATGCACTACGGAGATTTGGGACATGTGTGCTTGATCACAGCCTCCTTCACAGACTTGCGTTCTGAAACGCACTGGACTTACATGCTGTTACCAAACCAACACTCAAGATGGCGGTGATCTGCTACTCCTTGTAAGCTCTTTGCACTTTCATCAGCTGTTTTAAATAAACCATACCTGAATGATACGATCATGGATGCGCCAAGAAGATCAGTTTTTAGCCGTGCCCTAATTATGGGTTGTGATTGGCTTAAGTCAAATACAACCTGCAATTTACATAACCTACAATACCGATAAGCTACAATTTCTATAACTTCCTTGACGTAGTCGGCCAATTTGCAAGCACTTTCGTTCACTAGCTACTACAGACTTGATTGCTATGTACTAAGCAGTATTGGATCACAACTTCTGACGTCACATCCGGTAAAGTAGTCGACTATTCGTTCACTACGGCTGAAATTGTACTATTGGGACACAGCCTAATATTAGGTCGGTTCGATGGGTTGCAGTCGTCACCGCAGAGAAAGCCCTATAAGACTTTTAGCAAGTCTGTTAGTTGCACGCACCAATCATACAATAATAGACTTAATGTTCAACACTCGATAACAAGTGAGTGCTGTGTAACGCCGCATCTTTTGTGTACGTGCTTTTAACTAAACTTGTGAGGATTATGAAATATGTACCTCTCTTTAATTATTTTATTGCCTTGTTCTAATATTGCAGCATTTCAGTGCATTTCTCTAAATCTCCGACCGGGTCAGGAATGGAATGAATGAAGCCCCCATGTAGCGGCGAGGATAAGAACTGTGCCGGCTGCTGAGGCCTGACGCACTCCTCTGGGGCAATGATTAATTGATTAACAGATGAAATGAAATGATAGTGGAGAGTGTTGCTGGAATGAAATTTTGACAGGGAAACCCGGAGTATCCGGGAAAAAACCTGTCTGCCTCCGTTTTGTCCAGCACAGATCTCACATGGAGTGACCGGGATTTGAACCACGGTGAGAGGCCGGCGTGCTGCCGCCTAAGCCACGGAGGCCCCCTCTCTGTTAAGTAAGGATGTGAATTATTTTCGTCAGTCCTTGGAACAAAAGAAGAAAAAAGTGTCGCTCATGAGTACGTCGGTACGTGTATCGCAATAGATACAGGAAGCTAGCTGTAAGGTAGACAAACTTATCGTAAAGGCCAATAAACCGCACACAATAGCAGAAACGTTAATGCTCCCTTGTAAGGAAATGGTAGAAATAGTCCTGGGTTAGAAGCTGCTACTGAAATTTCAAAAGTTCCTCTCTCTGCCGACACAATCAGCCGCCGAGTCAGTGTCATGTCCAATGGCATCGAAGACATTATGAACGAGAAAATAAAGAGCAGTCGAAAGTTCACACTTGAGATCTACGAGACCACTGATATTGGCGATCACGCACAACTTCTTTCCTACAATAGGTACCGTATGATGTTTTTATTTTTATTTTATTAGTGCCGGGAGTGCCCGAGGACATGTTCGGCTCGCCTGAGTCTGTAGCTGCTTCCAGCGGACAACCTAAAGGGTGAGCTACAAGTTCCGTTCAATTTCAAGTAGTTCCAACTCTCACCTCCAGATATCAATGAAAGCTAGTGGTGAACGTTGGAACTTTGATAGAGCGTTCTGACGAAATCTAACCTAACTATTTTGCTTTACACAATTTTAGTATGTGAAAGGATCTTTTACATAAGTCGCCTCCGTAACGTAGCGGTCAGCATGTTTATCTGCCACCCCGGAGGTCCTGGGTTCGATTCCTGGCTCTGCCACGAAATTTGAAAAGTGGTACGAGGACTGGAACGGGGTCTACTCAGCCTCGGGTGGCCCAAATGAGTAGAGGGGGTTCGATTCCCCCTCAGCCATCCTCGAAGTGGTTTTCCGTGTTTTCCCCTTCGTCTTCGGGCAAATTCCGGGATGGTCCCTTATTCAAGGCCACGGCCGCCTCCTTCCCTCTTCCTTGCCTATCCATCCTAACCATCCCTTACCTTCCCTCATGAGGCCCCTGTTCGCTTTGCAGGTGAGGCCGCCTGGGCGAGGTGCCAATCCCACCTCACCAGTTGTATCCCTTCCGATTCGATGTTCCCCGCTCTAGGACACTGCCCATAGAGGCGGTAGTGGTGAGTTCCCTCGCTGAGCCCGTGGGTTCCACCAACCTGGAGGGTAAACGACAAAAAAAAAAAAAAAGAAAGGATCCTTTACATGCCATAAATCTATGACATGGCACCGCCGACTTTACTTCCCCTCCGAAGGAAGGCATACTGAAGGATTTTTAACGCTCTTAAAAATCCGACGATTTTGGCCGGGTTTGAACCCGCTATCTTGGGCACAGCAGTTCACCATGCTACCTACTTTTTTTTTTTATTAGCTCTTTACAGAATTACAGAATTTTCAGATATGATACATACCATACTATTACATCACAAGAAAGTCCAGATAGTGTCCATATTTATCGTACAATTGTCCACTTTCACTAAGCTTCCAACGCTCTTTCTGCAGGTGATACCTGAGATCCAGGAATGAGAAATGTTGATCATTGTCCATCACGAAGTGTACATATTGGCCCATTATCCACACAATGGCAGTCTGTTTAATTTGGGGGAAGGCGGTCACCGACAAGCGAATCAACTTCCTGTCATCAAGGTCATCCGTGGGCACATTTAATAGTTGACATACGTTTCCCTTACACCACAGCCACGTGGAGGCAACTCGCGTGCATGATGTGAAGCGGTGTATCGCCGTATCAGTTTGACCACATATAGTACACCATGGGTAAGCTTCAAGACGGATGGTATATCGCCGTAGAGCGGTTGGGATGAGATCGTTGAGGAAGATAAAAACCCGGGAGTGTACAGCAGAAGAAATGGTCATAGCCCCAAAATTTTTCCAAACAGTGGGCCAATGGACGTAGAGGGTGGTGGCCTCGATTCGCGGTTTGGAGTGTACCACTTGCCGCAACATGTTATAAATACTTTTCGTCGTTGGAACAGTCCCTGAAGGCATTTGGCGAACAGTTTCCAGAAGGTGCTGTTGATGGTCCCTAAATATCTTCGGCAAAGCTCTCTCACAACCACGGGCTGTGTTCCGAATATCTTTGTATAGCGCTTTCGTAAAAGTGTCATGTTGGGAAAGAATGGTGATGTCGTTCTTGCAGAGGAGTGCACGGCATTTCATGCCATGAGCGGTTAGCCCTAGCCCGCCTTGCCGGGATGGGAGATACAACTGTTCCCGTTGTACTCGGAACAAAAATCCTTGCCATAGAAACCAACCTATATATTTTGCCAATTGGCTCTCAAACATTTTGGGCAGTGGGAAAAGTTGTGCGACATACCATATTTTAGAGAGCGCAAATACGTTGAGGACTACGACCCGTTGCACTATATTGAGGTTTCTTTGACCAAATTGGATCAGCACTCCCCTAACTTTGGCAATGACCTTAGTCCAGTTTGCGTGCACCGTGTCCAGAATCGATTGCTTCCAGGTAATGCCAAGAATTTTCACCTCATTTACTATCCGGAACCAGGGCTGTTGGGTAATCACTGAGTTATTATTGAGCGGAAGCAAAGCAGTTTTCTGGGGGTTCGATTGTGCTCCAGAGGCGATATGGTAGAGCTGAAGGACGCTATCGATGTGGGAGATGTCTTCGTTATTGCGGATCAATATGGATACGTCATCAGCATAGGCGCACATGCCAAAAACATGTGTGGACAGTTTGTAACCCTGTAGCTTCACCTGGGTAGTCCGAATGAACGGTTCAAGGCCAATGACAAAAAGTAGCATGGAGAGGGGACATCCTTGCCTAACTGATCGTTGTATTGGAATCAGAGGGGAAAGAAAACCGTTGACGAGCACTCGAGACGTAGCATTACAATTTATCATACGAATGTAGTCAATAAGGATTGCAGGAAATTCAAAGTGCTGCAAGACCATGTACAAGTATTCATGACTGATGCGATCGAAAGCTTTATCAAGATCCAAGGTGAGAAAACTCATTGGCTCAGTGAGGAGCATTTCGGCTTTTAGGTGTAGGTCCCTTAGTATCGCTAAGTTTGTTAACAGAGTTCTTCCAGGAATACTGCAACATTGTTCATCACCAATGATATCATGTAGAACAGTCTTCAATCGGCATGCAAGTACTTTGGTAAGGACTTTATAATCACTGCAGAGCAGAGTAACTGGTCGGAAGTCACCAACTGCCATGGGAGAGGATGTTTTTGGTATGAGGACTATGGTACCCTCGTGATGTGATCGACAAAGAGCACGACGTTGGAGAATGGTACGCAGGACATGACAAAATTCTTTGCCAATGAGAGGCCAGAAGTGTTTATACATTTCATATGGCAGTCCATCAATGCCAGGTGAGCGGTTGTTTGGGAGGTGCTTAACCACAGAGTGAATCTCTTCATCCGTAATATCCGCGCTGAGCCGAGTTTTGTTGTCCGGAGACAGATGGGTATTGCAAGATGAAAGCAATAGGGTCACCTGCTGTGGATCAATTGGAGCCGGAGCGTAGAACCGTTGATAAAACAGTGATATTTCACTACGTATAGCGTCAGGGGAGGTGACGACACTTCCAGTACTGGTGCGGAGGCGGTGGATATATTTACGTTGCCGCTCACGTTGTCCTTTGGCGATATGGTATACACTTGCACTTTCGTCTGGGAGCACTGTACGATCTTTTAAAGCCACGTTTATATGAGCGAGCGTTCGTTGCTGTAGAGACAGGAGCTTGGTTTTAACTTCCCGAATCTGGTCATATAAACGCTCCCCAGCATCAGATCTTTGCTGGAGCTGGCGAAGAACTCGATAGTAAAATTCAACTGTATCCCGTCTTTCCCGACCTCGTTGGTAGGATATGTTCTTAAAGACGCGGCGGATCCCTGGTTTAACCAAAATATCCCACCAGTCTGCGCAGTCGCGAAATTTGCATTTTTGTTGGACCCATCGAGTCCAGTGTTGTCTGAAAATATCTTGGCATTCCTCCTCCAGTAACAGCGAGCAATTCAGTTTCCAATAACCTCTTCCTAAGTGAAATATGGGATGGGGGTAAGAGATTGTACATACGACAGCATGATGGTTAGTGAAACTGGCAGGTATCACTTCATATCGTCTAGGCTGGAGAAGTTCCTGTGAAAAGTAGATGCGGTCAATTCGTGATGAGGAGTTGTGACTTATACAGGTGTAATGGGGCAGGGGCACCCTTAAACTATCCACACCATCAATGAGGTGTAGGGAGGTAAGAAGGGTCCTGAGAGCCGGGTTGACACCTTTGTATGGACTAGTGGAATCCTCTGGGCGTTGAATACAATTGAAATCCCCTGCAAGAATAAGTTTTTCCTTAACATCGTGCAGATGAGGCAGTATACTCTGTTCAAAGAACATTTTCCGTTCCACACGTTTATTGGACCCAGATGGGGCATATACATTTATCAGGGTGGTATTGTTTATGTGTCCAGATATTATGCGTCCTGATGGATGACATAGCACACCTTCGAGTGGGATATCATGTCTTATGAGGAATCCGGTCCCTCTATTCGTATTACCGGTATTGATGTATTGTTTGTAGAAGGCAGATATGGGTAAACACGGTATGGCAACTTCTTGAATGAAGGCAATGTCAATGTCTGCATCTCGAAGGAATCTCTCCAACAGTTGAAATTTCAGAGGGCATTCTATTACATTGATATTCACAGTGGCCACAGTGAGAAATTGCGCCATTAAGAGAAGTATAAAAGCTGTGCTAGACATACTGGAAGGTGGACTCGAAAGAAGACACAGCTGAGAATTATCCTGGTGCACTATGTCAAATTAGGTTGAGAGAGTTCCTTATGATTGCTATTCATAGGCCGGCAGTCAGCGTTTGAGAGCGTTCGTGGGTCCCTAGATGACGTAGAATGAAGATTTTGTTTCTTTTTCACAGCTGCGGGAACGGTTGTAGAGCCAGTTTGATTCTTCTGGGCTGGTACGGCAATCGAGGCATTTGTTTTTATCTTTTTAGATACGTTCTCGGATCCCCGATCAACCTGCGTAGGTGAGTCGGTAGGTACCAGAGAAGGTGGGGGCAGTGAAGACAAAATTTCTGTGGCAGCCTGTAGTGGCGGCATAATTGGATCTAAGGCTGCGATACATGTTGCCGATAGCACAGGGGCACTCTGTGACTCGCTGAGCTGGTCAGTGTAAGGAACCAGTTCTTCGTCGTGTGTATCAGAGGCCACTGCTGGTGTTGTCCCAGCTGACTGATCAATAAACATGTGTTCATGTGACGTTTGCTGTGTCACGACTTCCGAGTATTGAACACGTCGTTGTTGTGTTGGAGTTATACCGAGGGTAATCATTTTCTGTGGGCAGTTGATACGTAGGTGTGTGTTAGCATTGCAAATTAAACAGGTCTGTTTCTGTCCATTATAAGATAGATAGCCAGAATGGCCACCAAAAGTCTCAGTGGAGGGGATATCTTGTTTTATTTCCATTGTGACTGCGCGTATTCCATTATACACCGGGAACTGATAAGCAGAAGACCATTGTTCTTTCCTGACGTCACTCACAGTGCCATATTTCGACAGGACGGATTTGAAAATTTCAGGTGGAACTTCAAGTGGGACATTAAATATACGCACTGTGGTAAAATAGGAATCCGCTGGGGAGAGCTTAACATTAGTAATTTCGCCTGAGGCATACTGAAATTTAATAGGATCTGCAAAATTATTTAACAATTTCTGATAAGTAGATATGCTGATTACCTTGATGTACATGGTTTTTTCTTGTGCATTTAACTGGATGGCTTCTACTTGGTCGACAGTCAACCGGAGAGTATCGCTAATCCAGCGGTGAATTTCTCCTGGTGTGGCGCGAGAACTCTGCTTGTCCCATTGGCAGCGTACGGTATTTTTTCTCTGGTATCCGGACATGATTTTCAGCGGGGTTTTCTGGGTTTCCTGGTTTTGTTGTCCTATCTGGAACACTACTTGAAAAAGTATTGTCCGAATGACACACGGAAGGTCAGTTCACCCGTGGAACTATCGGAAGCACCGGTATTAGAAAATGTACACTCTTCCAATGAAGCCCCTACTTGCCACTAATTTCTCTGTTTGCAAAGAGCTACCCGAGCAAGCAACTGCTGAAGAAATACTTCGTACGACTAATGAATAGGCCTATGTGGTCCGTAATGAAATAACACGAGAGAAATGTAATTTTAAAAAAATCCACAGCCTGCTTCCAGTCTCCGACCGGGTCAGGAATGGAATGCACGAAGCCCCCATCTAGCGGCGAGTATATGAACTGTGCCGGCTGCATAGGCCTGACGCACTCCTCTGGGGCAATGATTAAAGGAATGACAGATGAAATGAATTGATAGTGGAGAGTGCTGCTGGAATGAAATTTTGGCAGGGAAAACGGAGTACCCGGAGAAAAACCTGTCAGCCTCCGTTTTGTCCAGCACAGACCTCACATGGAGTGGCCGGGATTTGAACCACGGCCCCAGCGGTGAGAGGCCGGCGTGCTGCCGCCTTAGCCACGGAGGCTTCAGAGAATTGTAATATATTTCATAATTAAGATGGTTGATTTATTTAGGGACTCTGTAATATTGTGATCAAGTATCCCCGTGTACTTGGGTGTGCGTGAAATCGGTTTGATAACCTGTATTAATTGACGGCTATATTAATGTGTGTGTATTAGTAATTATGTCTAGGGGTCGGGTAGGACGCGGAAGTGGCCTTAAGTTAGGAACCATCTCAGCATTTTCCTGGTGTGGAAGAGGGGAAACCACTTCAAAAATGGTTGATATTGGAATCGAACCCACCACCTCTCAGTTGCACTTAACTAACCTTTAGAACGGACAATACCGACAATTGAACCCAGACATCGGAGGCGACAGAATGCTATCCATCACACCACGAGTCGGTCGTTCTGAATATCCGTACGTTCTTTGTCACTTGGTGGATAGATCACAGTCAAATATTCAAACATTTTTTTTTTCTAACGTTTTACCCTCCAGGGTTGGCTTTTCCCACGGAATAAGCGAGGGATCCCACCTCTACCGCCACTGAGGGCAGTGTCCTGGAGCTTGAGACTCTGAGTCAGATCGATGAGTCCACCGATATTGGCGGTCACGCACAACTTCTTTCGTACAATAGGTATGTTGATGGGGATGTAATTGCCACTAATTACTTTGTTTGCAAAGAGCTACCCGAGCTACAACTGGGGTGTGTGACCAGCACTACGCTCAGGCGGCCTCACCTGCAACGCGAACAGGGGGCCTGATGAAGGGATGGGAATTGTGGGATGGTTAGGCGAGGAAGTGGGAAGGAGGCGGCCGTGGCCTTACAGTAGGAACCATCCCGGCATTTGCCCGAAGACGAAGTGAGAAACCACGGAAAATCACTTCGAGGATGGCTGAGGTGGGAATCGAACCCCCTCAACCCATTTGGGCCACCCGAGGCTGACTAGACCCAGTCCCAGTACTCATACCACTTTTCAAATTTCGTGGCAGAGCCGGGAATCGAACCCAAGACCTCCGGGGCGGCAGCTAACCATGCTGACCGCTACGCTACGGAGGCGACATATTCAAACATTATCTTAGAAAACACTCAAAAGTTAAAACCCTTTACGGTTAAGATTAGAAAGCAAGACCCAAAGCTGAGAACGATTACGTCAGATTGACTGGTAAGAGCATTATGGTCTTTTGTGGGATCTCTTTTGATGCTGAATTCTCACAGGCACCATGAACAGTTGTCATCTTGTTTCCACAGTCTCTTTTCATTGTCGGCAAAAAATCTTAGCAGAGCGTGGTTTCGATCCACGGACCTCTGTGTTATGGGCCCAGCTCGCTTCAACTACGCCACTCTGCTTCCGGTGACATTCGCCTAAACAGGACGGACTGTAATATGCTGTAGGGAGAGACTGTTGTGCAACTTACTAAAGGTAGAGGGGAGAATTCAATACGGCCTTTGCTCCCCTTTACCTTTAGTAAGTTGCACAACAGCTGTAATACCAGTCTCCCTACAGCATACTGTATTTGAGCCTATCCAGTTTAGCCATGATTCGTCAAGTAACAGAGTGGCGCTGTGGAAGCGTGCTGGGCTCATAACCCAGAGGTTCGTGGATCGAAACCACGCTCTGCTATTTATTTTTTGTGGGCCCATAACCCAGAGGTCCATGGATCGAAACCACGCTCTGCTAAATATTTTTCTTGTCGACAGTAATTCGAGGGTTTACCTACCCGTCAAAACGGACAGTCCATGAACTTAGCAATTTTCCACATGCATACCAAATGCAAACGAAGTAGAAAGTAGTACAGTGTTATTATGTTTACTACTTGGTAACCGGATTCCTCACATCCCCTGTGGACCAGACAATACTTGAATGCACTAGAATTCAGTGTTCCGCAACCGGTGTGCCGCGAACATTTACCTAATATTGTTTCTTTCTTTTTAGTCGGTTTACCCTCCAGGTTAGCTTTCCCTCGGACTCAGCGAGGGATCCCAATATTACCGCCGCCAGGGCAGTGTCCTGGAGCTTGAAACTTAGACTTTGGGTATACAACTGGGAAGGTGGGACGAGCATCCCGCCCAGGCGGCCTCACTTGCAAAGCGATCAGAGGCCTTATGAGGGATGGGAAGGATGTGGAAGTATGGGAGGCATAGGTAAGGAAGAGGGAAGGAGGCTGCCGTGGCCTTACGGTAGGTACTGGAGACGAAGTGGGAAACCTCGGAGTACCATTTCGAAGATGGCTGAGGTGGGAATCAAAACCCCGCTACTCATTTGGACCAGCCGAGGCTCAGTAGACCTCGTTCCAGTCCTCATACCGCTTTTCAAATTTCGTGGCAGAGCCGGGAATCGAACATCGGCCCTCCGGGATGGCAACTAAGCTCGCTGACCACTCCACAACGGAGGCGATATTTGTTATTTAATATATGTATATAACTGTTATATTTTCGTAGAAATTAATGTTATATTTTTATTCAGTAGTTTTCTTAAGTTCCGGCCCCGTGGTGTTGGGGTAGCACGCTGGCCTCTCACCCGGAAAACCCGGTTTCGATTTCCGGCTCCGTCAGGTATCTTAGAAAGTGACGTGAGGCCTGGAATGGGGTGCTCTCAGCCTTGTGAGGACAATTGATCAGCTATCTGACACAGTGAGGCAGCGCCCCGGTCACGATAACCAAGATTAACGTTCGAGGGGTACTGATGCGCTGACCACGCGCCACTCCAATATCTGAAGGCCAAATGGCTGGGCAGCGGTCGCTTGGTAGGCCTACGCCCTTCAAGGGCTGCAGTGCCAGTGGTATTCATTTTTAGTTTTCTTACGTTAGGGTATTTGTATTCTCGCATGTACGGCTGTGTCCCAATAATCAAGTTGTCTGCTATTGACTAGCTGCAAGGCTGCTAGCTACTATGTGCTATGCACTACGGAGATTTGGGACATATGTGATTGATCACAGCCTCCTTCACAGACTTGCGTTCTGAAACGCACTGGCCTTACATGCTGGTACCAAACCAACACTCAAGATGGCGGTGATCTGCTACTCCTTGTAATCTCTTTACACTTTCATCAGCTGTTTTAAATAAACAATACCTGAACGATACGATCATGGATGCGCCAAGAAGATCAGTTTTAGCCGTGCCCTAATTATGGGTTGTGTTCGGCTTAAGTCAAATACAACCTACAATTTACATAGCCTACAATACCGATAAGCAACAATTTCTATAACTTCCTTGACGTAGTCGGCCAATCTTGCAAGCACTTTCGTTCACTAGCTACTACAGACTTGATTGCTATGTACTAAGCAGTATTGGATCACAACTTCTGACGTCACATCCGGTAAAGTAGTCGACTATTAGTTCACTACGGCTGAAATTGTACTATTGGGACACAGCCTAATATTTGGCCAGTTCGATGGGTTGCAGTCGTCACCGCAGAGAAAGCCCTATAAGACTTTTAGCAAGTCTGTTAGTTGCACGCACCAATCATACAATAATAGACTTAACGTTCAACACTCGACAACATGTGAGTGCTTTGTAACGTCGCATTTTTTGTGTACGTGCTTTCAACTAAACTTGTGAGGATTATCAAATATGTACCGCTCTTTAATTATTTTATTGCCTCGTTCTAATTTTGCAGTATTTCAGTGCAGTTCTATAAATCTCCGACCGGGTCAGGAATAGAATCAATGAAGCCCCCATCTAGCGGCGAGGATAAGACCTGTGCCGGCTGCCGAGGCCTGACGCACTCCTCTGGGGCAATGATTAAATGATTAACAGATGAAATGAAATGATAGTGGAGAGTGTTGCTGGAATGAAATTTTGACAGGGAAAACCAGAGTACCCGGGAAAAAACCTGTCTGCCTCCGTTTTGTCCAGCACAGATCTCACGTGGAGTGACCGGGATTTGAACCACGGTGAGAGGCCGGCGTGCTGCCGCCTAAGCCACGGAGGCCCCCTCTCTGTTAAGTTGTTGTTGTTTGAGTCTTCAGTCATTTGACTGGTTTGATGCAGCTCTCCATGCCTCCCTGTCCTGAGCTAATCGTTTCATCTCTACATAGCTCCGACACCCTACATCGGAGGCAATCTGTTTAACATATTCTAACCTTGGTCTACCCCTACAGTTTTTGTCCTCGACCCTTCCTTCCATAACTAAGCTTGCTATTCCTGGGTGTCTTAGTATGTGTCCTACCAACCTATCTCTTCTCTTTATTAGCAGTCGCCAGAAACATCTCTCCTCTCCCACTCGTCTTAATACCTCTTCGTTTGTAACCCTATCTATCCATCTGATCTTCATCATTCTCCTGTAACACCACATTTCAAATGCTTCAATTCTCCTCTTTTCTGCTGCACCAATAGTCCAAGTTTCACTTCCATAGAGCGCCACGCTCCAGACAAAGGCTTTCAAAAATGACTTCCTAATACCTAAATCTATATTCGATGTCAGCAGATTCCTTTTTTGTAGAAATGCTTTCTTTGCCTGAGCCAACCTACTTTTAATATCCTCTTTGCTTCGTCCATCACTGGTTATTCTGCTTCCTAAGTAACAGAAGTCTCCTACTTCCTTCAGCTTTTCACCTGCCAATTTGATCTCCATAGAGGTTTCTGATTTATTTCGGCTGCATTCTAGTATTTTTGTTTTACATTTATTTATTTTCATCATGAATTCTTTCCGTAAGACGGAGTCCATACCATTCAAAAACTCATTCAAATCCTCAGGCTTGTCGGCCAAGATGACGATGTCATCAGCAAATCTCAGAGTTGAAATTATTTCTCCTTGAATCTTCACTCCCACTTTAAATTTTTCTCTAATTTCCTTCATTGCTTGTTCAATGTAAAGATTGAAAAGTATGGGTGATAAGTTGCAGCCTTGCCTTACACCTTTCTGAATACCAGCTTCTCTCTCATGTCCTTCAACTCGAATGACTGCTGTCTGGTTTCTGTACAGATTGTATATCACCCTCCTATCCCTGTACTTTATTCCAATTGATTTCAAAATGTCAAACAATTTAGTCCAATCAACGTTATCAAAAGCCTTTTCTAAGTCTACAAAAGCCATGAACGTTCTCTTATCTTTCCTTATTCAACCTTCTAAAATCAGCCTAAGACTTAGTACAGCTTCCCTTGTTCCTACATTTCTCCTGAAACCAAACTGGTCTTCACCCAACTCCGTTTCTATCTGGCTTTCAATCCTCTTGTAAATTATTCTAGACAGGATCTTTGAAGCATGAGTAATCAAACTGATTGTACGGTAATCTTCACATCTGTCAGCTCCCACTTTCTTTGGTATAGGGATGATTACATTCTTCTTGAAATCAGGGGGTACCTCACCTGTCTCATAAATCCTACACACCAAGTGAAATAACCTGATCTGTTAAGTAAGGATGTGAATTATTTACGTCAGTCCTTGGAACAAAAGAAGAAACAAGTGTCGCTCATGAGTACGTCGGTACGTGTATCGCAATAGATACAGGAAGCTAGCTGTAAGGTAGACAAACTTATCGTAAAGGCCAAGAAACCGCACACAATAGCAGAAACGTTAATGCTCCCTTGTAAGGAAATGGTAGAAATAGTCCTGGGTTAGAAGCTGCTACTGAAATTTCAAAAGTTCCTCTCTCTGTCGACACAATCAGCCGCCGAGTCAGTGTCATGTCCAGTGGCATCGAAGACATTATGAACGAGAAAATAAAGAGCAGTCGAAAGTTCACACTTCAGATCTACGAGTCCACTGATATTGGCGATCACGCACAACTTCTTTCCTACAATAGGTACCGTATGTTTTTGTTCTTTTTTTTTTTAGTGATGGAAGTGCCCGAGGACATGTTCGGCTCGCCTGAGTCTGTAGCTGCTTCAAGCGGACAACCTAAAGGGTGAGCTACAAGTTCCGTTCAATTTCAAGTAGTTCCAACTCTCACCTCCAGATATCAATGAAAGCTAGTGGTGAACGTTGGAACTTTGATAGAGCGTTCTGACAAAATCTAACCTAACAATTTTGCTTTACACAATTTTAGTATGTGAAAGGATCTTTTACATAAGTCGCCTCCGTAACGTAGCTGTCAGCATGTTTAGCTGCCGCCCCGGAGGTCCTGGGTTCGATTCCTGGCTCTGCCACGAAATTTGAAAAGTGGTACTGCACCATTATTCATAAAGGTCTTAAGTACAGACATGGTTACAGTATTTTGGGAACGCCCTATAACTTCCTAACTAGCCTCTGAAGTCTATAATTACAGCTGGTCTACAGCGAGCAAAAGTCATACTATCAAGAAAGAGATCGGCAGAGCTCGTGTTTCCGACGAGGAACCCGAAGGTCATCGATAATAACCATGTTGACTGTGTCTAACACTATATCGATCGATTCACCTGAGAGTGATTAATACAAATTAAAGCATTTTTAACGCTATATGTATGCAGATACATATGTCTATATGTATATTTCCATGGCAGAAAGCTATTATTAAGAAAGTATGAAGAACAGAAGATAATCTGTTAACTCACTGCTGATTACGTTTCGACTGCGATATATTTTATATCGAGTCGTGACGTATAGAGGAGTGGGAGAGCGGATGTGAGGCCAAGGCGACCTCGTGCAGAGCGCAATGAGTCAAGAAACAGGTTTGAGCCTGGAAACAGTGAAAGTGAAGTCGCCAGCTAACGGAAGTTTTAAAAACGTGTGACCGTGCTGAAGTGTATACGCTAGTTCGTTCAGCATTCTACGTGAAGTAGACACGAGTTTAATAGGGCTCAGACATGGTCTTGAACTTGTAATATTTTATCTTTGCGACCGTGTATCGACAGCTAATAACGGGCCATGCGGAAGGATACTTTCATAATCCCGACCGCCAGCTCGGTTGTAATGTGTCATAAAACTCTGCATATAAACCTTCGTGGAAATGCAGCCTAGATTTGATTCAGACTCTTCACAATGGTTATACTTCTTTGAAAAAAGCACGTTCTCAAGCAAGGTGTCAGAGGGAAGGGATACTATGAAGCTTATATCCATTACGATGGTAGGCTAGATTAATATAAGAATACTGCATTAGCAGGGTGTAGCGGGGACATGTTGGCAGCAACTTTCATTTAGCATGAAGTGTGCAAGCGACTCTCGTGATGCAAGGGGCCGCGTGGACCCTTGTGAACTTGCTCACATTCGCGTTCATATATTGGAACTATTTAGCGGCTGTTCGAGTTCACCCTCGCTTCGTGACGAGTTGATAAACTGTGTGCGGTCCGTCCATCGGTATTCGAATATGTGTGGGAAGATATCGCCAGGATATGTTGGGACTTTTTCGACCGATCGGGTGTTGTTCGAGCCTAGGAGGACTTTGGTTCGTTCTTTGGAAACCCAGTTGGAGTCCGGCATGTTTTCTGTTGGTCTGGAGCTGAGTATGGCCAACGATATCCTTTTTTTCCTCATCTAGATTCGCCAAAGGTACAGATCACTTCAACTTGTTACAGTAGCGTAGCGTGGACATTTTGAACTACCACATATTGCCATATTTGATTTAGTAGATTAAATGGTTGAGTAGAAAGTGCGGGTTCGATGTTTTTTTTTTTTCGAAGCTGACCTTCTATGATGCCAGGATTTTGACTCATAAAAATGAGTGCATCCTTTGTGTAATTTGATGGATAAATTAAAAATTTCAGTAGTATTTTACAGTATTTAAACTGATATGCTCATTCTTATTTGTCGAGAAATAAATGTAGGAAGAAGATCTACAGTTTTTTCTGTGTAAGAACATTTTAGTAACACAATTCCTTTTAAGAACTCTGACTGAGTTTTTCATATTCTAGTGCATTGTTCTTTAAGCACTTTCGCTTGGATCATCGTATTCTTTGAGGGGAATTTTCCTTTTCGTATTCTTATTACGATATTAGGAAGTTTTCGGTTCCTGTTATTCTAAATGTTACTTCGAGTCCTTGGACTATATTTTCTTCAGTTTATTATCAGATTTAACTTGTATTTTCTGAGCGTGATTTTCGAAATGGATTGCCTAATGGGTCATTAGTCGCTTAGCCTTTGTTGCTAACCTAGACCCATGCTGTAGGTCTAATCCATCGATATTTTCGCGTTTTGGAAATTCAGGGAAGATCTTATTTTGAGATTGAATTTATCTTTATAAATCGCTTTGACAACCTCAGTTTGTGTGGTTGGGCAGCGTTATACTTTTCTTTTTTAATGAAGTTAACACTGGATTAAATTGATATCATTGCCTTTGGTGCAATAGTTTTTCTGTATTAAGAGGGTATTTGAACGACATCCAAATTTGCGAGGATAATCCCAGGGACGACTTACTATAAGTCATACGTTTAAGAATTATGGATCATGTAATACATCAATGAAAGGCAAGTTTTTAAAGATAGGTGGAATATTTCTGAAATCCACTGGGCTTTGTTGGTAATCTGTTACAGGATCATATTATTCTTTCGCACACGAGTTCAGGATTTTACCATAAACAGCTGATTTGCATAATTGTGGATTTATAACAGTAAGGCTCCTATTATAGGTGCATGTTCTACTTTAGAGAGGCTTGTATTTTGAATATTGCCTTTGTGTTTAAGTGTATTGATGCAGTGCTTTGTAAAGCATATTTTTCTTGTTGAGGATTGAGCCAGGTGTGCCAATCAGGATTAGATTGATTGGGGTTTTAACCCAGAGAGGTGTTGTTTTTAACCTAGTATGGTTAATATTTGGTCATAGATGACTTTATCGCTGTTATCGTGAAAATGCCTGTGTGAAGATTAATATTTTTCTGAGCAGTATTATTGGGAATCTTGAGTGGATATCCGGTTAAATATTTCCAGTAAAACTAATATAACAATTTTGCCATAAGATGTATGTTTAATAAGGAAACCGATAACTATTTAAGGCTGAATTTATGATTAATTTTTGCTTAGCTTAACTGTTCGGCAGAATTACCCTAAAACTAGAAATGAAACAATATTAAGCAGAAAGGAATGTCGTGACATTAAGTCAGTGGGAAGAGAATAATTGAAATTATTCTGGAATTTTGTGTAAATTATATTCTGTAAATATGCCATATGAATTTCTTCGTTTAATAACAAGAACATATAATGTTAATGAAGATGTCGTGTAGGATTATTAGTTTTAATCAGAATATTTTTGTATAAGATGTTATTTCCGTTAAGGAACCGAAATGAATTTAATGTATTCAAGTCTTATAATATTTTTCTTTTGTAAATGCTTACCATATGGGATTGATTATTATTATTAATATGCCTTATATTTTAATCAACTAAAAGTTAGTTGTGATAATGGGTAATTTTTTTTTGAAAGACAATCCAGTATTATCAATGAGATTTTTTTTGATTGGTCGTGGTATCGACAAAATTGATTGTTTTTCTGTCTTGTTTATTCTTACAATAAACTACTTTATTACTTGGTTTTAATTATTGCGTGATGCTTTATAGAGGTGATGGAAGGGTGTATTAAGGGGGCCATCGCTAGGTATTTTAGGGTTTTCCACACCTTTGAGATTCTTTCTTCCTCTTGAAGAATTCTTGTGTTTTGAGCTAGTTTTTTTTCTGAGCCTTGGTCAGTCTTAATACATCCTGTTAGGTATTCGAGTGGCCCTATTATCCCTATGTCTGTTGGTAGAACTTGGGGGTCTTTAGAGCCGGGGCATTTTCAGGTTCTACGATCCAGCTGCTATCCAGGGATTCAACAGGTATTGGTAGGTAAAAGGGTACATTAGGTGGCGCCCAGCTCAGGGGCTTCGAAGAACTGGAATACCAGAGCGAATACCAGGGAGTTGAATGCCATAATTCTGCCAAAATTGAAACTGAAAGTACAAAGTGGAAATTAGTTTTATGATCATGTAACACAGATCGCGAATTGGAACACCGTGTTTCTTGTGTGACTATGAATCTAGGCGATAAAATAATGGTGAACCAATATTTTGGCACGAACTATTGGAATTCCTATGGAACAAAGCAATTACGAGGATACTCGAGCTACTTGACTTACAAGTGGTATTGCAACCATTATTAATTTTTATTATATTTTATGTATTGGAGTGGTGCCACACGCTCTGTTAATAATTTGTTCTACTTGTTTCCGGCTGATGATCATTGCTGACATCATTAAAAATAGAAGTATTTGTAGTAAATTTAAAATTAAAGTAATGGTAGAATCATAGACCTTCACCGATGTAAACCAACACGCACTTGTATATGGTCGATCCCAAATCAAATTGGGCACTTTGTGTTTAGACATAAGCTTATTTTAAGGTAATGCCAGACAATAAGAATGAGCATGTACGGTAAATGGTGGTTGTTTGTAGATGTTCTCGCTGTGCTTTGTTGGTGTGGTATTCTTATTTCTTGTGAAGTGTAGTGAAGCATGTCTGAAGGTAATATGGTGACTGTTGGTGACGTTAAGAAGATGTTTGAAATTATTCAACATAAAATGGACAATTTGAATCAGGACATGGAAAATATTAAGGTCCAAACTAAATCTGCATTAGACCATATGTCTGAAACTGTTATTCAAAGTCAGGGAGTGATAAAAGATGCAGTTGCTGAAGGTATCAGGGGGGAAATTGATACTATGCAATCCTCATTGAAGGCTATCAATGACAGTTCTAAAAGGGTAGAAAAGAAGGTTACCAGTGTAGAATCTAATATCGAAGATATCCAGGACGATAATAGAAAAACACAACTAGATATCAGTACACTACGGGCTAATGTTGGGTTGGTACAGGTTGCCCAAGAAAGAATCCAAAATAGTCAAACTTCAATGCAAACAGATGTTAACAATATCCAAACTAGTCAAACATCAATGCAAAATAGTCAAACTTCAATGCAAACAGATCTTAACAATGTTCAGACTAGTCAAAGGGGAATTGAGGAAACAGTAAAGGATGTAAACTCTAATGTAAGGATTATGCAATCCCAAATCAATGATTTAAGAACAGATGTGGGATTAATAGAATCCAGTCAAAATAAAATGGAGCTAGAGGTCCGAAAAATCGAATCTAGTCAAAATCAGACGGAGGTTACGTTAATGGAGCTAGAAAAATCTAATAAAGAGTTTCAAGTTGAGATTAGACTAGACTTTGAAAAAAGTGTGAAGCTCAGTAAAAAAAATAGAAACACTTCAGCAACAGTTTTCCCATGACACTAATCAGACCCAGAATAGCCTGGAGCAGTTGAAATGTGAAATGGGGACACTCCGAGCTCAAGTCACTGATCATACGAAACTTCTCAGGGATGATTTTGACATCGATTTGAAAGGGATCATAAGAGATAATATTGTAACATTTCGTCAAGATATCATGAAAATTAATGAGGAATGTTTTAAAGTTGAGAAATCTAAGTTAGAATCTAAACTTGCCACTGGTCTTGCAACTAATAGCAAAGACATAATAAATGTTAGGGAAGATCTAAGCAAAAGAATGGATGGAATTCAAAATACACAGGTTAATAACATATCCGATTTAGAGAAACGTATTAACAGTGTTGAAACTAAAGTCGACCAAAGTAAGATAGAGTTAAATGAGGTCAGGGAGAAGAAAACTTCCGAGATTAATGAAATTAGAAAGGGTCTCGAGCAAATTAATCTAGAGGGGCATATCAATATAGATACGCTAAAAGATCAATTGCGATCACTTTTACAGTCCGATTTTAGAGTTGTAGTTGAACAACCTGAAGTGATAGTACCTGATGGTAGGGAAAAGATGATGCAGGAATCTTCCAACAACGAACCCAACGTTCGGCTCAGTCAAATGGAACATCTGAGTCCCATTCGAACAAGCAGGGAAACTTTTAGTTCTCCGAACCCCAACGTAGGCGTGGATGATTATACTTCGAAATCATTGGAAAGGACACCGAATGTAACCATAATAAGAAACTTCGATGACAAACCTAGGAAGTTTAGCAACTTGGATGGAATGACACCAATCGAATTTGTAAGGGCATTAAGAGATTACTTTTTGGAGTCACATGTGCCACGTGAGCGTGAGCTACGTATGGTGGAAAGGTTTCTTACCGATGATCCGTTACAATGGTTCAGGGCTTTTCGTTACACATTTGACAATTTTGAACAGTTTTCGGAGGCCTTCATACAAATATTTTGGTCGATC
This sequence comes from Meconema thalassinum, assembly GCA_946902985.2. NCBI lineage: Eukaryota > Metazoa > Arthropoda > Insecta > Orthoptera > Tettigoniidae > Meconema > Meconema thalassinum. The sequence continues at coordinate 100,464,727 of OX336397.1, read as the reverse complement.
GAGGTCCAACAAAATGTGAGATCGGAAGTCTATTCACGCAAGTACTCCAGTACAGGACCAACCAGCTATGCTGAGTACTTTGCGTGTCAGTTAGCAAAACTCCGTTTTCTTCAGCCGCCGTTAACCCAGGAAGAACTCCTTGAAGCTATCTCACGTCAATTGCCTGCGGAAGTAAGGAGATCAATTATTTCTTCCGGAGTATCGTCTTTAACGTCGTTAGATGACTTGTTACGTCGATTAGATCACATGAGTATGATGACGCAACCTACCATAGTCAAAAATGCCAGGCAGGAATCGAAAGTTGTAAATGCGGTAATGATGAACCGTACACAGCAGACGGATCCTTTTGGGCAAAGAAGAGATGATAGAATGGGTCCTATTAGAAATACCCATCAGCAAGAGAGGAGATGGGAAAACCAACGTAGGGACGTCCAGGAGAGACCATGGCAACGTCGCTACGAGGAGAGAAATTTCTATCGAAGAGATAATGATCGAAACCGGAATGATCATCGAGAAACGCCTTATAACAGGAATTACAGATATGATCAAAATAATCGAGATAACAGATATAATAGGAATGATAGGGATACCCGTGACAACAGAGATAAGAGACAAAATCAAGGGTACTCAAGATATAACAATTATCGGACGGAGGCATACGATAAGAAAGGGCAACAGGAGATGCTCAAGAGAGGGCGAGATAAGTCCACGGAGGTTGGACGAAGAAAATCGAAGGAAAGAAAGTATGAAAATCCAGATAAGTCACGACCCAGCACTAGCAGAGAAGGTCGGAGTTCAGAAAGAACGCCTGACCGGGACAAAGAAAAAACATTTTCGAAAAGAAAATAAGCACTGAGATGTCACGCATTCTACCTGTTCACGACTACAAGAAAGAGATTACCATGACAGAGAAGTCATTATAATAAAATGAAATAATTGTTATGAGGTAGTAAGCCTAAATGGAAGAGAAATGATAGGTCGTTTCAATGCAAAAAACCTGAAAAGATATGTGCAGAAGATAGTCTGAGTGTTGACTGAATAATGCTACATATGCCGAGATTACCTGGAATGGTGTAAATAAAAGTTGAGGAGACTTTTATTTAAGGTATCAAAGGGAAAAAGCACCATTATTCATAAAGGTCTTAAGTACAGACATGGTTACAATGTTTTGGGAACGCCCTATAACTTCCTAACTAGCCTCTGAAGTCTATAATTACAGCTGGTCTACAGTGAGCAAAAGTCATGCTATCAAGAAAGAGATCGGCAGAGCTCGTGTTTCCGACGAGGAACCCGAAGGTCATCGATAATAACCATGTTGACTGTGTCTAACACTATATCGATCGATTCACCTGAGAGTGATTAATACAAATTAAAGCATTTTTAACGCTATATGTATGCAGATACATATGTCTATATGTATATTTCCATGGCAGAAAGCTATTATTAAGAAAGTATGAAGAACAGAAGATAATCTGTTAACTCACTGCTGATTACGTTTCGACTGTGATATATTTTATATCGAGTCGTGACGTATAGAGGAGTGGGAGAGCGAATGTGAGGCCAAGGCGACCTCGTGCAGAGCGCAATGAGTCAAGAAACAGGTTCGAGCCTGGAAACAGTGAAAGTGAAGTCGCCAGCTAACGGAAGTTTTGAAAACGTGTGACCGTGCTGAAGTGTATACGTTAGTTCGTTCAGCATTCTACGTGAAGTAGACACGAGTTTAATAGGGCTCAGACATGGTCTTGAACTTGTAATAGTTTATCTTTGCGACCGTGTATCGACAGCTAATAACGGGCCATGCGGAAGGATACTTTCATAATCCCGACCGCCAGCTCGGTTGTAATGTGTCATAAAACTCTGCATATAAACCTTCGTGGAAATGCAGCCTAGATTTGATTCAGACTCTTCACAATGGTTATACTTCTTTGAAAAAAGCACGTTCTCAAGCAAGGTGTCAGAGGGAAGGAATACTATGAAGCTTATATCCATTACGATGGTAGGCTAGATTAATATAAGAATACTGCATTAGCAGGGTGTAGCGGGGACATGTTGGCAGCAACTTTCATTTAGCATGAAGTGTGCAAGCGACTCTCGTGATGCAAGGGGCCGCGTGGACCCTTGTGAACTTGCTCACATTCGCGTTCATATATTGGAACTATTTAGCGGCTGTTCGAGTTCACCCTCGCTTCGTGACGAGTTGATAAACTGTGTGCGGTCCGTCCATCGGTATTCGAATATGTGTGGGAAGATATCGCCAGGATATGTTGGGACTTTTTCGACCGATCGGGTGTTGTTCGAGCGAGGAGGACTTTGGTTCGTTCTTTGGAAACCCAGTTGGAGTCCGGCATGTTTTCTGTTGGTCTGGAGCTGAGTATGGCCAACGATATCCTTTCTTTCCTCATCTAGATTCGCCAAAGGTACAGATCACTTCAACTTGTTACAGTAGCGTAGCGTGGACATTTTGAACTACCACATATTGCCATATTTGATTTAGTAGATTAAATGGTTGAGTAGAAAGTGCGGGTTCGATGTTTTTTTTTCGAAGCTGACCTTCTATGATGCCAGGATTTTGACTCATAAAAATGAGTGCATCCTTTGTGTAATTTGATGGATAAATTAAAAATTTCAGTAGTATTTTACAGTATTTAAACTGATATGCTCATTCTTATTTGTCGAGAAATAAATGTAGGAAGAAGATCTACAGTTTTTTCTGTGTAAGAACATTTTAGTAACACAATTTCTTTTAAGAACTCTGACTGAGTTTTTCATATTCTAGTGCATTGTTCTTTAAGCACTTTCGCTTGGATCACCGTATTCTTTGAGGGGAATTTTCCTTTTCGTATTCTTATTACGATATTAGGAAGTTTTCGGATCCTGTTATTCTAAATGTTACTTCGAGTCCTTGGACTATATTTTCTTCAGTTTATTATCAGATTTAACTTGTATTTTCTGAGCGTGATTATCGAAATGGATTGCCTAATGGGTCATTAGTCGCTTAGCCTTTGTTGCTAACCTAGACCCATGCTGTAGGTCTAATCCATCGACATTTTCGCGTTCGGGAAATTCAGGGAAGATCTTATTTTGAGATTGAATTTATCTTTATAAATCGCTTTGACAACCTCAGTTTGTGTGGTTAGGCAGCGTTATACTTTTCTTTTTTTATGAAGTTAACACTGGATTAAATTGATATCATTGCCTTTGGTGCAATAGTTTTTCTGTATTAAGAGTGTATTTGAACGACATCCAAATTTGCGAGGATAATCCCAGGGACGACTTACTATAAGTCATACGTTTAAGAATTATGGATCATGTAATACATCAATGTAAGGCAAGTTTTTAAAGAAAGGTGGAATATTTCTGAAATCCACTGGGCTTTGTTGGTAATCTGTTACAGGATCATATTATTCTTTCGCACACGAGTTCAGGATTTTACCATAAACAACTGATTTGCATAATTGTGGATTTATAACAGTAAGGCTCCTATTATAGGTGCATGTTCGACTTTAGAGAGGCTTGTATTTTGAATATTGCCTTTGTGTTTAAGTATATTGATGCAGTGCTTTGTAAAGCATATTTTTCTTGTTGAGGATTGAGCCAGGTGTGCCAATCAGGATTAGATTGATTGGGGTTTTAACCCAGAGAGGTGTTGTTTTTAACCTAGTATGGTTAATATTTGGTCATAGATGACTTTATCGCTGTTATCGTGAAAATGCCTGTGTGAAGATTAATATTTTTCTGAGCAGTATTATTGGGAATCTTGAGTGGATATCCGGTTAAATATTTCCAGTAAAACTAATATAACAATTTTGCCATAAGATGTATGTTTAATAGGGAAACCGATAACTATTTAAGGCTGAATTTATGATTAATTTTTGCTTAGCTTAACTGTTCGGCAGAATTACCCTAAAACTAGAAATGAAACAATATTAAGCAGAAAGGAATGTCGTGACATTAAGTCAGTGGGAAGAGAATAATTGAAATTATTCTGGAATTTTGTGTAAATTATATTCTGTAAATATGCCATATGAATGTCTTCGTTTAATAACAAGAACATATAATGTTAATGAAGATGTCGTGTAGGATTATTAGTTTTAATCAGAATATTTTTGTATAAGATGTTATTTCCGTCAAGGAACCGAAATGAATTTAATGTATTCAAGACTTATAATATTTTTCTTTCGTAAATGCTTACCATATGGGATTGATTATCATTATTATTATTAATATGCCTTATATTTTAACCAACTAAAAGTTAGTTGTGATAATGGGTATTTTTTTTTTGAAAGACAATCCAGTATTATCAATGAGATTTTTTTTTGATTGGTCGTGGTATCGACAAAATTGATTGCTTTTCTGTCTTGTTTATTCTTACAATAAACTACTTTATTACTTGGTTTTAATTATTGCGTGATGCTTTATAGAGGTGATGGAAGGGTGTATTAAGGGGGCATCGCTAGGTATTTTAGGGTTTTCCATACCTTTGAGATTCTTTCTTCCTCTTGAAGAATTCTTGTGTTTTGAGCTAGTTTTTTTTCTGAGCCTTGGTCAGTCTTAATACATCCTGTTAGGTATTCGAGTGGCCCTATTATCCCTATGTCTGTTGGTAGAACTTGGGGGTCTTTAGAGCCGGGGCATTTTCAGGTTCTACGATCCAGCCGCTATCCAGGGATTCAACAGGTATTGGTAGGTAAAAGGGTACAGTACGAGGACTGGAACGGGGCCTACTCAGCCTCGGGTGGCCCAAATGAGTAGAGGAGGTTCGATTCCCCCTCAGCCATCCTCGAAGTGGTTTTCGGTTGTTTCCCCTTCGTCTTCGGGCAAATGCCGGGATGGTCCCTTCTTCAAGGCCACGGCCGCCTCCTTCCCTCTTCCTTGCCTATCCATCCTAACCATCCCTTACCTTCCCTCACGAGGCCCCTGTTCGCTTTGCAGGTGAGGCCGCCTGGGCGAGGTGCCAATCCCACCTCACCAGTTGTATCCCTTCCGATTCGATGTTCCCCGCTCTAGGACACTGCCCATAGAGGCGGTAGTGGTGAGTTCACTCGCTGAGTCCGTGGGTTCCACCAACCTGGAGGGTAAACGACTAAAAAAAAAGAAAAGAAAGGATCCTTTACATGCCATAAATCTATGACATGGGACCGCCGGCTTTACTTCCCCTCCGAAGGAAGACATACTGAAGGATTTTTTACGCTCTTAAAAAAACCGACGACTTTGGCCGGGTTTGAACCCTCTATCTTGGGCACAGCAGTTCAGCATGCTACCGACTAGGCCACGGAAGCCCCTACTTGCCACTAATTTCTCTGTTTGCAAAGAGCTACCCGAGCGAGCAACTGCTTAAGAAATACTTCGTACGACTAATGAATAGGCCTATGTGGTCCGTAATGAATTAACATGAGAGAAATGTAATTTTAAAAAAATCCACAGCCTGCTTCCAGTCTCCGACCGGGTCAGGAATGGAATGCATGAAGCCCCCATCTAGCGGCGAGGATATGAACTGTGCCGGCTGCACGAGGCCTGACGCTCTCCTCTGGGGCAATGATTAAAGGAATGAAAGATGAAATGAAATGATAGTGGAGAGTGCTGCTGGAATGAAATTTTGGCAGGGAAAACGGAGTACCCGGAGAAAAACCTGTCAGCCTCCGTTTTGTCCAGCACAGACCTCACATGGAGTGGCCGGGATTTGAACCACGGCCCCAGCGGTGAGAGGCCGGCGTGCTGCTGCCTAAGCCACGGAGGCTTCAGAGAATTGTAATATATTTCATAATTAAGATAGTTGATTTATTTAGGGACTCTGTAATGTTGTGATCATGTATCCCCGTGTACTTGGGTGTGCGTGAAATCGGTTTGATAACCTGTATTAATTGACGGCTATAATAATGTGTATGTATTAGTAATCATGTCTAGGGGTTGGGTAGGAGGCGGAAGTGGCCTTAAGTTAGGAACCATCTCAGCATTTTCCTGGTGTGGAAGAGGGGAAACCACTTCAAAAATGGTTGATATTGGAATCGAACCCACCACCTCTCAGTTGCACTTAACTAACCTTTAGAACGGACAGTACTGACAATTGAACCCAGACATCGGAGGGGACAGAATGCTATCCATCACACCACGATTCGGTCGTTCTGAATATCCGTACGTTCTTTGTCACTTGGTGGATAGATCACAGTCAAATATTCAAACATTTTTATTTTTTATTTTATTTTTTTTTGCTAACGTTTTACCCTCCAGGGTTGGCTTTTCCCACGGACTAAGCGAGGGATCCCACCTCTACCGCCACTGAGGGCAGTGTCCTGGAGCTTGAGACTCGGAGTCAGATCGACGAGTCCACCGATATTGGCGGTCACGCACAACTTCTTTCGTACAATAGGTATGTTGATGGGGATGTAATTGCCACTAATTACTTTGTTTGCAAAGAGATACCCGAGCTACAACTGGGGTGTGTGACCAGCACTACGCTCAGGCGGCCTCGCCTGCAAAGCGAACAGGGGGCCTGATGAAGGGATGGGAATAGTGGCACGGTTAGGCGAGGAAGTGGGAAGGAGGCGGCCGTGGCCTTACAGTAGGAACCATCCCGGCATTTGCCCGAAGACGAAGTGGGAAACCACGGAAAATCACTTCGAGGATGGCTGAGGTGGGAATCGAACCCCCTCAACTCATTTGGGCCACCCGAGGCTGACAAGACCCAGTTCCAGTACTCATACCACTTTTCAAATTTCGTGGCAGAGCCGGGAATCGAACCCAAGACCTGCGGGGCGGCAACTAACCATGCTGACCGCTACGCTACGGAGGCGACATATTCAAACATTATCTTAGAAAACCCTCAAAAGTTAAAACCCTTTACGGGTAAGATTAGAAAGCAAGAACCAAAGCTGAGAACGATTACATCAGATTGACTGATAAGAGCATTATGGTCTTTTGTGGGATCTCTTTTGATGCTGAATGCTCACAGGCACCGTGAAAATGAAAATCCACAGCCTGCTTCCAGTCTCCGGCCGGGTCAGGAATGGAATGAATGAAGCCCCCAATCTAGCGGCGAGGATATGAACTGTGCCGGCTGCCGAAGCCTCACGCACTCCTCTGGGGCAATGATTAAATGAATGACAGATGAAATGAAATGATAGTGGAGAGTGTTGCTGGAATGAAATTGTGACAGGGAAAACCGGAGTACCCGGAGAAGAACCTGTCTGCCTCCATTCTGTCCAGCACGTATCTCACATGGAGTGACCGGGATTTGAACCACGGTGAAAGGCCGGCGTGCCGCCGCCTGAGCCACGGAGGCACCCTCTCACATGCATCATGAACAGTTGTCATCTTGTTTCCACAGTCTCTTTTATTGTCGGCAAAAAAACTTAGCGGAGAGTGGTTTCGATCCACGGACCTATGGGTTATGGCCCCAGCACGCTTCCACTGTGCCACTCTGCTTCTGGTAGACATTCGCCTAAACATAACGGACTGTAATATGCTGTAGGGAGAGACTGTTGTGCAATTTACTAAAGGTAGAGGGGAGAATTCAATACGGCCTTTGCTCCCCTCTACCTTAAGTAAGTTGCACAACAGCAGTAATAGCAGTCTCCCTACAGCATACTGTATTTGATCCTATCCAGTTTAGCCATGAATAGTCAAGTAGCAGAGTGGCGCAGTGGAAGCGTGCTGGGCCCATAACCCAGAGGTCCGTGGATCGAAACCACGCTCTGCTATTTATTTTTTGTGGGCCCATAACCCAGAGGTCCGTGGATCGAAACCACGCTCTGCTAAATATTTTTCTTTTCGACTGTAATTCGAGGGTTTACCTACCCGTCAAAACTGACAGTCCATGAACTTAGCAAGTTTCCACATGCATACCAAATGCAAACGAAGTAGAAAGTAGTACAGTGTTATTATGTTTACTACTTGGTAACCGGATTCCTCACATCCCCTGTGGACCAGACAATACTTGAATGCACTAGAATTCAGTGTTCCGCAACCGGTGTGCCGCGAACTTTTACCTAATATTGTTTCTTACTTTTTAGTCGGTTTACCCTCCAGGTTGGCTTTCCCTCGGACTCAGCGAGGGATCCCAATATTACCGCCGACAGGGCAGTGTCCTGGAGCTTGAAACTTCGGCTTTGGGGATACAACTGGGGAGGTGGGACGAGCATCTCGCCCAGGCGGCCTCACTTGCAATGCGATCAGACGCCTTATGAGGGATGGGAAGGAAGTGGAAGTATGGGAGGCATAGGCAAGGAAGAGGGAAGGAGGCTGCCGTGGCCTTACGGTAGGTACTGGAGACGAAGTGGGAAACCTCGGAGTACCATTTCGAAGATGGCTGAGGTGGGAATCGAAACCCCGCTACTCATTTGGACCAGCCGAGGCTCAGTAGACCTCGTTCCAGTCCTCATACCACTTTTCAAATTTCGTGGCAGAGCCGGGAATCGAACATCGGCCCTCCGGGATGGCAACTAAGCTCGCTGACCACTACACAACGGAGGCGATATTTGTTATTTAATATATGTTGATAACTGTTATATTTTCGTAGAAATTAATATTTTATATTTTTATACAGTAGTTTTCTTAAGTTCCGGCCCCGTGGTGTTGGGGTAGCGCGCTGGCCTCTCACCCGCAAAACCCGGTTTCGATTTCCGGCTCCGTCAGGTATCTTAGAAATTGACGTGAGGCCTGGAATGGGGTGCACTCAGCCTTTTGAGGACAATTGATCAGCTATCTGACACAGTGAGGCAGCGCCCCGGTCACGAAAACCAAGATTAACGGTCGAGGGGTACTGATGTGCTGACCACGCACCACTCCAATATCTGAAGGCCAAATGGCTGGGCAGCGGTCGCTTGGTAGGCCTATGCCCTTCAAGGGCTGCAGTGCCAGTGGTATTCATTTTTAATTTTCTTACGTTAGGGTATTTGTATTCTCGCATGTACGGCTGTGTCCCAATAATCAAGTTGTCTGCTATTGACTAGCTGCAAGGCTGCTAGCTACTATGTGCTATGCACTACTGAGATTTGGGACATGTGTGCTTGATCACAGCCTCCTTCACAGACTTGCGTTCTGAAACGCACTGGACTTACATGCTGGTACCAAACCAACACTCAAGATGGCGGTGATCTGCTACACCTTGTAAGCTTTTGCACTTTCATCAGCTGTTTTAAATAAACAATACCTGAACGATACGATCATGGATGCGCCAAGAAGATCAGTTTTTAGCCGTGCCCTAATTATGGGTTGTGTTTGGCTTAAGTCAAATACAACCTACAATTTACATAACCTACAATACCGATAAGCTACAATTTCTATAACTTCCTTGACGTAGTCGGCCAATCTTGCAAGCACTTTCGTTCACTAGCTACTACAGACTTGATTGCTATGTACTAAGCAGTATTGGATCACAACTTCGGACGTCACATCCGGTAAAATAGTCGACTATTAGTACACTACGGCTGAAATTGTACTATTGGGACACAGCCTAATATTGGGCCGGTTCGATGGGTTGCAGGCGTCACCGCAGAGAAAGCCCTATAAGACTTTTAGCAAGTCTGTTAGTTGCACGCACCAATCATACAATAATAGACTTAATGTTCAACACTCGATAACAAGTGAGTGCTTTGTAACGCCGCATCTTTTGTGTCCCTTGCTTTTAACTAAACTTGTGAGGATTATCAAATATGTACCTCTCATTAATTATTTTATTGCCTTGTCCTAATATTGCTGTGTTTCAGTGCAGTTCTATAAATCTCCGACCGGGTCAGGAATGGAATGAATGAAGCCCCCATGTAGCGGCGAGGATAAGAACTGTGCCGGCTGCCGAGGCCTGACGCAATCCTCTGGGGCAATGATTAAATGATTAACAGATGAAATGAAATGATAGTGGAGAGTGTTGCTGGAATGAAATTTTTACAGGGATAACTGGAGTACCCGGGAAAAAACCTGTCTGCCTCCGTTTTGTCCAGCACAGATCTCATATGGAGTGACCGGGATTTGAACCACGGTGAGAGGCCGGCGTGCTGCCGCCTAAGCCACGGAGGCCCCCTCTCTGTTAAGTAAGGATTTGAATTATTTTCGTCAGTCCTTGGAACAAAAGAAGAAACAAGTGTCGCTCATGAGTACGTTGGTACGTGTATCGCAATAGATACAGGAAGCTAGCTGTAAGGTAGACAAACTTATCGTAAAGGCCAAGAAACCGCACACAATAGCAGAAACGTTAATACTCCCTTGTAAGGAAATGGTAGAAATAGTCCTGGGTTAGAAGCTGCTACTGAAATTTCAAAAGTTCCTCTCTCTGCCAACACAATCAGCCGCCGAGTCAGTGTCATGTCCAGTGGCATCGAAGACATTATGAACGAGAAAATAAAGAGCAGTCGAAAGTTCACACTTCAGATCTACGAGTCCACTGATATTGGCGATCACGCACAACTTCTTTCCTACAATAGGTACCGAATGATGTTTTTATTTTTATTTTATTTTTTTGTGCTGGGAGTGCCCGAGGACATGTTCGGCTCGCCTGAGTCTGTAGCTGCTTCCAGCGGACAACCTAAAGGGTGAGCTACAAGTTCCGTTCAATTTCAAGTAGTTCCAACTCTCACCTCCAGATATCAATGAAAGCTAGTGGTGAACGTTGGAACTTTGATAGAGCGTTCTGACGCAATCAAACCTAACAATTTTGCTTTACACAATTTTAGTAAGTGAAAGGATCTTTTACATAAGTCGCCTCCGTAACGTAGCGGTCAGCATGTTTAGCTGCCGCCCCGGAGGTCCTGGGTTCGATTCCTGGCTCTGCCACGAAATTTGAAAAAGTGGTACGAGGACTTGAACGGGGTCTACTCAGCCTCGGGTGGCCCAAATGAGTAGAGGGGGTTCGATTCCCCCTCAGCCATCCTCGAAGTGGTTTTCCGTGGTTTCCTCTTCGTCTTCGGGCAAATGCCGGGATGGTCCCTTCTTCACGGCCACGGCCGCCTCCTTCCCTCTTCCTTGCCTATCCATCCTAACCATCCCTTACCTTCCCTCATGAGGCCCCTGTTCGCTTTGCAGGTGAGGCCGCCTGGGCGAGGTGCCAATCCCACCTCACCAGTTGTATCCCTTCCGATTCGATGTTCCCCGCTCTAGGACACTGCCCATAGAGGCGGTAGTGGTGAGTTCCCTCGCTGAGCCCGTGGGTTCCACCAACCTGGAGGGTAAACGACAAAAAAAAAAGAAAAGAAAGGATCCTTTACATGCCATAAATCTATGATATGGGACCGCCGGCTTTACTTCCCCTCCGAAGGAAGGCATACTGAAGGATTTTTAACGCTCTTAAAAATCCGACGATTTTGGCCGGGTTTGAACCCGCTATCTTGGGCACAGCAGTTCAGCATACTACCGACTAGGCCACGGAAGCCCCTACTTGCCACTAATTTCTCTGTTTGCAAAGAGCTACCCGAGCGAGCAACTGCTGAAGAAATACTTCGTACGACTAATGAATAGGCCTATGTGGTCCGTAATGAATTAACATGAGAGAAATGTAATTTAAAAAAAATCCACAGCCTGCTTCCAGTCTCCGACCGGGTCAGGAATGGAATGCATGAAGCCCCCATCTAGCGGCGAGGATATGAACCGTGCCGGCTGCCGAGGCATGACGCACTCCTCGGGGGCAATGATTAAAGGAATGACAGATGAAATGGAATGATAGTGGAGAGTGCTGCTGGAATGATTTTTTTGGCAGGGAAAACGGAGTACCCGGAGAAAAACCTGTCAGCCTCCGTTTTGTCCAGCACAGATCTCACATGGAGTGGCCGGGATTTGAACCACGGCCCCAGCGGTGAGAGGCCGGCGTGCTGCCGCCTAAGCCACGGAGGCTTCAGAGAATTGTGATATATTTCATAAGTAAGATAGTTGATTTATTTAGGGACTCTGTAATGTTGTGATCATGTATCCCCGCGTACTTTGGTGTGCGTGAAATCGGTTTGATAACCTGTATTAATTGACGGCTATATTAATGTGTGTATATTAGTAATTATGTCTAGGGGTTGGGTAGGAGGCGGAAGTGGCCTTAAGTTAGGAACCATCTCAGCATTTTCCTGGTGTGGAAGAGGGGAAACCACTTCAAAAATAGTTGATATTGGAATCGAACCCACCACCTCTCAGTTGCACTTAACTAACCTTTAGAACGGACAGTACCGACAATTGAACCCAGACATCGGAGGCGACAGAATGCTATCCATCACACCATGAGTCGGTCGTTCTGAATATCCGTACGTTCTTTGTCACTTGGTGGATAGATCACAGTCAAATATTCAAACATTTTTATTATTTTATTTTATTTTTTTTTGCTAACGTTTTACCCTCCAGTGTTGGCTTTTCCCACGGACTAAGCGAGGGATCCCACCTCTACCGCCACTGAGGGCAGTGTCCTGGAGCTTGAGACTCTGAGTCAGATCGATGAGTACACCGATATTGGCGGTGACGCACAACTTCTTTCGTACAATAGGTATGTTGATGGGGATGTAATTGCCACTAATTTCTTTGTTTGCAAGGAGCTACCCGATCTACAACTGGGGTGTGTGACCAGCACTACGCTCAGGCGGCCTCGCCTGCAAAGCGAACAGGGGGCCTGGTGAAGGGATGGGAATTGTGGGACGGTTAGGCGAGAAAGTGGGAAGTAGGAACCATCCCGGCATTTGCCCGAAGACGAAGTGGGAAACCACGGAAAATCACTTCGAGGATGGCTGAGGTGGGAATCGAACCCCCTCAACTCATTTGGGCCACCCGAGGCTGACTAGACCCAGTTCCAGTACTCATACCACTTTTCAAATTTCGTGGCAGAGCCGGGAATCGAACCCAAGACCTCCGGGGCGGCAGCTAACCATGCTGACCGCTACGCTACGGAGGCGACATATTCAAACATTATCTTAGAAAACCCTCAAAAGTTAAAACCCTTTACGGTTAAGATTAGAAAGCAAGAACCAAAGCTGAGAACGATTACGTCAGATTGACTGGTAAGAGCATTATGGTCTTTTGTGGGATCTCTTTTGATGCTGAATGCTCACAGGCACCATGAACAGTTGTCATCTTGTTTCCACAGTCTCTTTTTATTGTCGGCAAAAAATCTTAGCAGAGCGTGGTTTCGATCCACGGACCTCTGGGTTATGGGCCCAGCACGCTTCCACTGCGCCACTCTGCTTCTGGTAGACATTCGCCTAACAGGACGGACTGTAATATGCTGTAGGGAGAGACTGTTGTGCAATTTACTAAAGGTAGAGGGGAGAATTCAATACGGCCTTTGCTCCCCTCTACCTTTAGTAAGTTGCACAACAGCAGTAATACCAGTCTCCCTACAGCATACTGTATTTGAGCCTATCCAGTTTAGCCATGGTCCGGCAAGTAGCAGAGTGGCGCAGTGGAAGCGTGCTGGGCCCATAACCCTGAGGTCCGTGGATCGAAACCACGCTCTGCTAAATATTTTTCTTGTCGACTGTAATTCGAGGGTTTACCTACCCGTCAAAACTGACAGTCCATTAACTTAGTAAGTTTTCACATGCATACCAAATGCAAACGAAGTAGAAAGTAGTAGTGCAGAGTTATTATGTTTACTACTTGGTAACCGGATTCCTCACATCCCCTGTGGACCAGACAATACTTGAATGCACTAGAATTCAGTGTTCCGCCACCGGTGTGCCGCGAACTGTTACTTAATATTGTTTCTTTCTTTTTAGTCGGTTTACCTTCCAGGTTGGCTTTCCCTCGGACTCAGCGAGGGATCCCAATATTACCGCCGCTAGGGCAGTGTCCTGGAGCTTGAAACTTCGAATTCGGGGATACAACTGGGGAGGTGGGACGAGCATCTCGCCCAGGCGGCCTCACTTGCAAAGCGATCAGGGGCCTTATGAGGGATGGGAAGGGTGTGGAATTATGGGAGGCATAGGCAAGGAAGAGGGAAGGAGGCTGCCGTGGCCTTACGGTAGGTACTGGAGACGAAGTGGGAAACCTCGGAGTACCATTTTGAAGATGGCTGGGGTGGGAATCAAAACCCCGCTACTAATTTGGACCAGCCGAGGCTCATTAGACCTCGTTGCAGTCCTCATACCATTTTTCAAATTTCGTGGCAGAGCCGGGAATCGAACCCAAGACCTTCGGGGCGGCAGCTAATCATGCTGACCGCTACGCTACGGAGGCGACATATTCAAACATTATCTTAGAAAACCCTCAAAAGTTAAAACCCTTTACGGTTAAGATTAGAAAGCAAGAACCAAAGCTGAGAACGATTACGTCAGATTGACTGGTAAGAGCATAATGGTCTTTTGTGGGATCTCTTTTGATGCTGAATGCTCACAGGCACCATGAACAGTTGTCATCTTGTTTCCACAGTCTCTTTTTATTGTCGGCAAAAAATCTTAGCAGAGCGTGTTTCGATCCACGGACCTCTGGGTTTTGGGCCCTGCACGATTCCACTGCGCCACCCTGCTTCTGGTAGACATTCTCCTAAACAGGACGGACTGTAATATGCTGTAGGGAGAGACTGTTGTGCAATTTACTAAAGGTAGAGGGGAGAATTCAATACGGCCTTTGCTCCCCTCTACCTTTAGTAAGTTGCACAACAGCAGTAATACCAGTCTCCCTACAGCATACTGTATTTGAGCCTATCCAGTTTAGCCATGGCCCGTCAAGTAGCAGAGTGGCGCAGTGGAAGCGTGCTGGGCCCATAACCCAGAGGTCCGTGGATCGAAACCACGCTCTGCTAAATATTTTTCTTGTCGACTGTAATTCGAGGGTTTACCTACCCGTCAAAACTGACAGTCCATTAACTTAGTAAGTTTTCACATGCATACCAAATGCAAACGAAGTAGAAAGTAGTAGTACAGAGTTATTATGTTTACTACTTGGTAACCGGATTCCTCACATCCCCTGTGGACCAGACAATACTTGAATGCACTAGAATTCAGTGTTCCGCCACCGGTGTGCCGCGAACTTTTACTTAATATTGTTTCTTTCTTTTTAGTCGGTTTACCTTCCAGGTTGGCTTTCCCTCGGACTCAGCGAGGGATCCCAATATTACCGCCGCCAGGGTAGTGTCCTGGAGCTTGAAACTTCGAATTCGGGGATACAACTGGGGAGGTGGACGAGCATCTCGCCCAGGCGGCCTCACTTGCAAAGCGATCAGGGGCCTTATGAGGGATGGGAAGGGTGTGGAATTATGGGAGGCATAGGCAAGGAAGAGGGAAGGAGGCTGCCGTGGCCTTACGGTAGGTACTGGAGACGAAGTGGGAAACCTCGGAGTACCATTTCGAAGATGGCTGGGGTGGGAATCAAATTCCCGCTACTCATTTGGACCAGCCGAGGCTCAGTAGACCTCGTTCCAGTCCTCATACCAATTTTCAAATTTCGTGGCAGAGCCGGGAATTGAACATCGGCCCTCCGGGATGGCAGCTAAGCTCGCTGACCACTACACAACGTAGGCGATATTTGTTATTTAATATATGTTGATAACTGTTATATTTTCGTAAAAATTAATATGTTATATTTTTATACAGTAGTTTTCTTAAGTTCCGGCCCCGTGGTGTTGGGGTAGCGCGCTCGCCTCTCACCCGGAAAACCCGGTTTCGATTTCCGGCTCCGTCAGGTATCTTAGAAACTGACGTGAGGCCTGGAATGGGGTGCACTCAGCCTTTTGAGGACAATTGATCAGCTATCTGACACAGTGAGGCAGCGCCCCGATCACGAAAACAAAGATTAACGGTCGATGAAATGATAGTGGAGAGTGCTGCTGGAATGAAATTTTGGCAGGGAAAACGGAGTACCCGGAGAAAAACCTGTCAGCCTCCGTTTTGTCCAGCACAGACCTCACATGGAGTGGCCGGGATTTGAACCACGGCCCCAGCGGTGAGAGGCCGGCGTGCTGCCGCCTAAGCCACGGAGGCTTCAGAGAATTGTAATATATTTCATAATTAAGATAGTTGATTTATTTAGGGACTCAGTAATGTTGTGATCATGAATCCCCGTGTACTTGGGTGTGCGTGAAATCGGTTTGATAACCTGTTTTTTTTATTTTTTTATTTTTTAGCGTAAGGCTTTTAGGCCGGGAGTGTCCGAGTGTAGCTGCTTCGAGACGGACACCCGATGGGTGAGCTGCAATTACCGTTGGGGGGGGGGAGTTGGAAGGTAGCGGCTGTGGCCTATAGTGAGGGACCAACCCCGGCATTTGCCTGGAAGGAAGATGGGAAACCACAGAAGAACATCTTCAAGGTTGCCGGCGGGGGGATTCGAACCTCCTCGCCTCCCGGATGTGAGCGACTGCCATTAGTCATGCCGTAACCACCACGGCTAACTCACCCGGTGATAACCTGTATTAATTGACGGCTATATTAATGTGTGTGTATTAGTAATTATGTCTAGGGGTTGGGTAGGAGGCGGAAGTGGCCTTAAGTTAGGATCCATCTCAGCATTTCCCTGGTGTGGAAGAGGGAAAACCACTTCAAAAATGGTTGATATTGGAATCGAACCCACCACCTCTCAGTTGCACTTAACTAACCTTTAGAACGGACAGTACCGATAATTGAACCCAGACATCGGAGGCGACAGAAGGCTATCCATCACACCACGAGTCGGTCGTTCTGAATAACCGTACGTTCTTTGTCACTTGGTGGATAGATCACAGTCAAATATTCAAATATTTTTATTATTTTATTTTATTTTTTTGCTAACGTTTTACCCTCCAGGGTTGGCTTTTCCCACGGACTAAGCGAGGGATCCCACCTCTACCGCCACTGAGGGCAGTGTCCTGGAGCTTGAGACTCTGAGTCAGATCGATGAGTCCACAGATATTGGCGGTCCTGCAAAACTTCTTTCGTAAAATAGGTATGTTGATGGGGATGTAATTGCCACTAATTTCTTTGTTTGCAAAGAGCTACCCGAGCTACAAATGGGGTGTGTGACCAGCACTACGCTCAGGCGGCCTCACCTGCAAAGCGAACAGGGGGCCTGATGAAGGGATGGGAATTGTGGCAAAGTTAGGCGAGGAAGTGGGAAGGAGGCGGCCGCGGCCTTACAGTAGGAACCATCCCGGCATTTGCCCGAAGACGAAGTGGGAAACCACGGAAAATCACTTCGAGGATGGCTGAGGTGGGAATCGAACCCCCTCAACTCATTTGGGCCACCGGAGGCTGACTAGACCCAGTTCCAGTACTCATACCACTTTTCACATTTCGTTGCAGAGCCGGGAATCGAACCCAAGAACTCCGGGGCGGCAGCCAACCATGCTGACCGCTACGCTACGGAGGCGACATATTCAAACATTATCTTAGAAAACCCTCAAAAGTTAAAACCCTTTACGGTTAAGATTAGAAAGCAAGAACCAAAGCTGATAACGATTACGTCAGATTGACTGATAAGAGCATTATGGTCTTTTGTGGGATCTCTTTCGATGCTGAATACTCACAGGCACCATGAACAGTTGTCATCTTGTTTCCACAGTCTCTTTTTATTGTCGGCAAAAAATCTTAGCTGAGCGTGGTTTCGACCCACGGACCTCTGGGTTATGGGCCCAGCACGCTTCCACTGCGCCACTCTGCTTCTGACAGACATTCGCCTAACAGGACGGACTGTAATATGCTGTAGGGAGAGACTGTTGTGCAATTTACTAAAGGTAGAGGGGAGAATTCAATACGGCCTTTGCTCCCCTCTACCTTTAGTAAGTTGCACAACAGCAGTAATACCAGTCTCCCTACAGGATACTCTATTTGAGCCTATCCAGTTTAGCCATGGTTCGTCAAGTAGCAAAGTAGCAGAGTGGCACAGTGGAAGCGTGCTGGGCACATAACCCAGAGGTCCATGGATCGAAACCTCGCTCTGCTAATTACTTTTTTCGTGGGCCCATAACCCAGAGGTCCGTGGATCGAAATCACGCTTGCTAAATATTTTTCTTGTCGACTGTAATTCGAGGGTTTACCTACCCGTCAAAACTGTCAGTCCATGAACTTAGCAAGTTTCCACATGCATACCAAATGCAAACGAAGTAGAATGTAGTACAGTGTTATTATGTTTACTACTTGGTAACCGGATTCCTCACATTCCCTGTGGACCAGACAATACTTGAATGCACTAGAATTCAGTGTTCCGCAACCGGTGTGCCGCGAACTTTTACCTAATATTGTTTCTTTCTTTTTAGTCGGTTTACCCTCCAGGTTGGCTTTTCCTCGGACTCAGCGAGGGATCCCAATATTACCGCCGCCAGGGCAGTGTCCTGGAGCTTGAAACTTCGACTTTGGGGATACAACTGGGGAGGTAGGACGAGCATCTCGCCCAGGCGGCCTCACTTGCAAAGCGATCAGAGGCCTTATGAGGGATGGGAAGGGTGTGGAAGTATGGGAGGCATAGGCAAGGAAGAGGGAAGGAGGCTGCCGTGGCCTTACGGTAGGTACTGGAGACGAAGTGGGAAACCTCGGAGTACCATTTCGAAGATGGCTGAGGTGGGAATCAAAACCCCGCTACTCATTTGGACCAGCCGAGGCTCAGTAGACCTCGTCCCAGTCCTCATACCACTTTTCAAATTCCGTGGCAGAGCCGGGAATCGAACATCGGCCCTCCGGGATGGCAGCTGAGCTCGCTGACCGCTACACAACAGAGGCGATATTTGTTATTTAATATCTGTTGATAACTGTTATATTTTCGTAGAAATTAATATTTTATATTTTTATACAGTAGTTTTCTTAAGTTCCGGCCCCGTGGTGTTGGGGTAGCGCGCTGGCCTCTCAGCCGGAAATCCTGGTTTCGATTTCCGGTTCCGTCAGGTATCTTAGAAACTGACGTGAGGCCTGGAATGGGGTGCACTCAGCCTTGTGAGGACAATTGATCAGCTATCTGACACAGTGAGGCAGCGCCCCGGTCACGAAAACCAAGATTAACGGTCGAGGGGTACTGATGCGCTGACCACGCGCCACTCCAATATCTGAAGGCCAAATGGCTGGGCAGCGGTCGCTTGGTAGGCCTATGCCCTTCAAGGGCTGCACTGCCAGTGGTATTCATTTTTAGTTTTCTTACGTTAGGGTATTTGTATTCTCGCATGTACGGCTGTGTCCCAATAATCATGTTGTCTGCTATTGACTAGCTGCAAGGCTGCTAGCTACTATGTGCTATGCACTACGGAGATTTGGGACATGTGTGCTTGATCACAGCCTCCTTCATAGACTTGCGTTCTGAAACACACTGGACTTACATGCTGGTACCAAACCAACACTCAAGATGGCGGTGATCTGCTACTCCTTGTAAGCTCTTTGCACTTTCATCAGCTGTTTTAAATAAACAATACCTGAACGATACGATCATGGATGCGCCATGAAGATCAGATTTTAGCCGTGCCCTAATTATGGGTTGTGTTTGGCTTAAGTCAAATACAACCTACAATTTACAAAACCTACAATACCGATAAGCTACAATTTCTATAACTTCCTTGACGTAGTCGGCCAATCTTGCAAGCACTTTCGTTCACTAGCTACTACAGACTTGATTGCTATGTACTAAGCAGTATTGGATCACAACTTCTGACGTCACATCCGGTAAAGTAGTCGACTATTAGTTCACTACGGCTGAAATTGTACTATTGGGACACAGCCTAATGTTAGGCTGGTTCGGTGGGTTGCAGGCGTCACCGCAGAGAAAGCCCTATAAGACTTTTAGCAAGTCTGTTAGTTGCACGCACCAATCAAACAATAATAGACTTAACGTTCAACACTCGATAACAAGTGAGTGCTTTGTAACGCCGCATCTTTTGTGTACGTGCTTTTAACTAAACTTGTGAGGATTATAAAATATGTACTGAACTCGAATTCTAAATGATTCAGGATGGACAGGATGCTATTTAGGACGTTTTGGTGAAATTTGGAGAAGATTGCGATATTTTTGGAGGAATTACGATATTTTTAAAATTTTAATATGAGAGGAAGCTTCAGATTGTGTTTGACAACAACAAAATGGCGAGAGAAGCCGCCCTTGGGCAATGCTGCGTAGTATTTTCGCTAGGCCGCCCATAGCAACTTGTAGAGTTCGAAGAGAAATGCGTTGATTGGCTAATCCAATTGCCAGAATCAGTAAGGGTAGGAGAAATGAGCGCGCTTGATGAGAAGCTTCGTCGATTTATAAACTGCCATTTATTAAAGAAGAGAGAATCTGCACATTTAAAACTATTGAGAAAGGATCTAAATTAAAAGGATTTATGATAGTCACCCAGAGATGGAAGTTTGTTAATCCTGTAAGAAGATATAAGTAATGATTGGTTTGCCGCTTTTTCTCATGACGCGCCATTCGATTGGTTTTGAGGTGCGTGGTGACGCGCTGCCGATCGAGGTCTTTTGTGCGGAGGTGACGAGAGGAACGGACCTGCGACAGAGGAGTTCCTGAAACTAGCGTGTGCGAGATATGGGTCTCACGCGAACATAGTTTGTCGGCGAGGGAGGCAGTCCCGTCGGTCAGGAATTAACATGGGAAATCCGGTGAAGATGTGGGAAACAGAATATCGTCATAATATCAGTTCTCGTGTGAAACTAGTATTGAAAGTTTGACTAAACTAAAGAGAAACGTCGTGCGCACATTACATGTAAGTTTCAAGACGACATCCGAAAGAATAAGATAGTTTTCTTTGTTGAAAGCACTTTCGTTAAAGAAGCACGTTTCGCTTGGTGCGTGTCAGCTATACAGGCGTGAAGGAAAGGCCCGTTATCTGCCTGTGCTAACATTTGTATGACAGCAGCACTCATTTATAGCAAGTCTCTGTTTAGTGACAAGCTTTTTATCGAAATGTTCGACATGCAAGCGTTAAGGGGAACAGTTAACATTGTGTTTAACGCAGTTGTGATCATGTTCTAAGCCAAGTTATGCGCAGGGAACGTGATGTTACACTGTTGGACTGGAATACCGGGCAACCGACATTAATCTTAAAATTATGAGATGTGGTGTAACGATTACAAGGCTACAATCCAACGTTACGAAATGGAACTTGATTACCGCGTCATGGCTAGATATTATCAGACCCGAAGCGAAGCAGTTCATCGTGCTTCGACACTGGGAGATTCTTGCGGTATCGCTGATCGAGGCGAGCTCCGTGTTCGAAGCCAACCAGGGAGATTGACGATCGGGGAGCAGTGTTCGAGTCGTGACAAGGCAGTCTTCCGAAGAAAGAGGATGAAGATTAGTAAGTGTGGAATTGCTGGTGTCGTTAGTAATTCCCTCCATACTTCTTCTACAAGATGTCATCGCAAAGTAGAAACAGATATCCTCGTTAGTAGCTGTTGGTTCTTTTTGTAGTTAGTTGTAGAATAGAATATCAGAGAGCATGGCACCATTTCAACGCTAAATTATTTTGTTGTGTGTGAAATAGTTTAAGCCCAGAAATTATTTTTCAGCGTTGGACATTTAAACATTAATTTTCTTTTAGTGAGATTTTCGGATAGAAACATTTGGATTTTTGACTTATAGGTTTTGAGATTTAAGCTCATTTTATTAATAATTTCGTTTATCGAATTTCTTTCGATCCATGTATCTTTGGGAATTTTATTGTATATTATTGAATTTTATTGGGAATTTTATTGAATTTTATTGAAGTTTATTGAACATTATTGGAATATTATTGGAATTTTATTGGATATTATTCAATATTTTAGAAAATGGTATTACTTTACCCAAGCAACTTAGACTTTGAAAAGAATGTTTATTTGGAAATGAATTATTATTTGGACATTTCCAAGACTTTATAGTTATCTTCGAGTCTGACTTCGCTCAAGTAATTATTTAATCAAACATTTTGAATTGGTGAAAGGATGAAACATTATTTGGACATTCCACTTTAGCCAGTTATAACTAATAATAATTTTTCTGTGGATAAATTATTTTATTTTATTTGAGAGATCTTATCTGCTCGGACAAATTAGCACATTTGAGTATTCTACGAAATTTTACAACACTCTTGGAGATTGTTATTGACTTTAATTGCATTAACGCAATATTTTGGGAAGACCAGAGGGAAGTAACGAATGTTTATATTTATTAAATGTTAACAACAATTATTTGAAATCTAAAGTAACTTTTACTAGTAAACCATTACGTCATCACTGTTTATTAGAGTCGACTATTATGTATTTTCACAACATCTGAAAGAGCTATACGCTGTAATTATTATAAGTAAATATATTATGAAAGCAAGGCATTATATGCAATTTAAATAAGTTGTTATGGCAGAATACTGTATTAAGAGATTGAAGTGAAGAATTATAGCAGCTATATTTGTTTAATAATATCAAGCTGAGGAAAATGTTATACGGAATTTACCTATGTAATTGAGAGAAGTCGTTGTTTAAGTATTCTGTGGATATTTGTTCAGACTATTAGAGAAGGGAAGGTCATTATACGCGTTGTGAGCGTTTAATTGGAACTTATAAGTAAATATATTACAGTAAAGAATTAAGTAAGACCTTAGTTGTCCAGTATTATTGTAAAACGACTCTCAGTTGAATTGATTAGTTCTATTGGCGGAAAATATTTGGGAAACGGATTGAAAGTGAAAATGTTGTTAATTATTATTAAGATATTATCAAGGATAAGACATTAATTATATAAGCTTAACTTAACCGTTCGGCGATGTATGTATGCCCAATTATGAAACGAAACATCTTTATTATGATAATAGCGATAAGAAATTGTAACAGTGACACTTTATTTAAGAGCATAAAAATTTGGGATTGTCAGTAGTTGTTCAGAGGAGGAAGGTTGGATGATTGAGAATCATCACGAATTATGTAAATAACATAAGACATTTGTTAACAATATTTAAATATAATACTATTAATAACTAGGA
The DNA here is from genome assembly GCA_946902985.2 of Meconema thalassinum. Classification (NCBI taxonomy): domain Eukaryota; kingdom Metazoa; phylum Arthropoda; class Insecta; order Orthoptera; family Tettigoniidae; genus Meconema; species Meconema thalassinum. The sequence continues at coordinate 100,441,929 of OX336397.1, read as the reverse complement.
GAATTTAACGATATAATAAAGTTAACTGAATAACTTTCTTAATAAACATCTGATCCTAAAACAATAATAATAATATGGTTTATTATTTGGATTAACATGATTAATAATTATTTCTAATAATTAATAAACATTTAAATAACGAACATTTTACAAACTTAATTAATAATTTGGAAATATTAATAGTCTTTAATTAAATTATTTAATAATAATTTCTACCATTAATCATTAAATAATTTTGGGAACCTTAGTTGACAATTAAACGAAAGTTTAATATACTTTAATGTTTTTAAACGTTTAAACCATAAATTGGAGTGACGTTTAAAGAACGTGACGACGTTTTTTAAATACAGTAAGGTTGTTTACTGTTGTGTAAAGGTGATCTTATGGAAGATCAGTATAAAATTAATTTCTATTAATTTTACCAACGGATGACATTGGAATAGTAGGTAGAAATGTCATGGGAAGACATTGGATGTATTAAAACCGATCTTTGTTTATATATTACTAGGGAACAAGAGTAAAATTTAAGAGCTGTTGTGCAAACAGCTGATTGATAATTTGTTTATTTAATTTTATTTAAGAAGTGGAGTACTTCTAGTGTCCATGGGACGATGATTTAATTTCATAATCTTATTATAGGAATTTTCGCAGAATCATTTGCGGATTACATGTAATTGTTATAGGAATATTTGTTAATTCAATTTTATTTATTATCACTTCGTTAATAAATTTATTTGTTAGTTTTGTAACTGCGTTTTGATGATTTATTTAAGTTATGAAGGAGGATTATGTTTTGGTGCATTTGAGGTTTTATTGAACCACTAATTTCGCCCACTTAACCGAGAATAGTTTGTATCTCGAGCTCTTCGTTTATTTAGTTGATATACCCATTTTGCTTTACCAAAACATGATCTTAGAAAGTGTGCACCCCCCATTTAGCTATTGTTGGTAGGATTTCCAGGTTTTTGAGCCGGGGACCTCGAGATTCTGCAATCCAGCTGATCTTCGGATACGACAAGCAGCTCAAATGGTTTAAACGGGTACACATTAAATGGCAGCCCAACGTTTAGGCTCGAACTGTGGTTCGTAGCGACGTATTTCGTGATGTCAGGCACGATTAGGCTTGTTGAGGCTTAATTGGGCGTGATTGGGTGCAATTGTTTTAATTTTGGAAGATTAGATTGAAAGAAATCCTGTGTAAGGAAGAATAAGTCGAGAAACAGAAAGCTGACTTATAATCTAAATCTGATGGTTTGATAATCCGGTTGTTGACATTTCAGTCACAGTCATGTAACGTAAATGATCAAAATTAATTAATAATAATAGAATTAGGACTTCATGATTTAAGTGAATCATTAACAGAATTACTCTAGGGTTTAGCATAAGTCTGGTAAACAATAAAATTCCCAAATATTAAGTTGAAAATGGTTGCTCTTTGGTGTTCTAGTTCTGCAGTGTATGTCATGTTCCCGTAGCAGTTGAAATATTTGTAATTGTTGCAATGGCAATGAAGATTGAAGAGGTATATAAGATGTTTTCAGATGTCCAAAATAAGATCGACAATCTGACAAAAGATGTGGAAGGTGTTCGCACGTACACCCAGAAAGGTTTTAAGAGTGTTAAAGAGGACGCTGAAAAGAAATTTAAGTCTGTTAGGGAAGAAGCAGAAAGAAATAGGGACACTATTAAAGAATCTGTAATTGAAAGCGTTAAAACAGAGGTAGATGCTGTTAAAGAAAGTGTTAGGGACACTATAGTAGTAAACATTGCTGACACAGTAAAGGAAAGTGTTAAAGACAGTATTAAACAAGATCTAGGTGAATTACAAGAGTCTTTGGAGAAATTACAAAGCAGTGCTACTTCCGTTAGCAGCGATGTTAATAAATTGCAAGTTAGTTCTACACAAGTCACGAACACAGTCGACAAGATACAGGGTAATGTTGACAAGATGCAGGAAAACGTTGACAAGATACAGAGTAATGTTGACAAGATACAGGGAAATGTTAGAAAGGCCCAAGATGAGTCTAAATTACTCAAAGAAAGAGTCATTACAATCAGAACAACACCGTCGATTTACAAACTAGACTAGGTAGTGTAGAGTCTAACACAGAACAAGTTCAATCAAGATTAAGTATGATAGAATCTAACACAGAAAAAGTTCAATCAAGATTAAGTATGATAGAGTCTAACACAGAAGAAGTTCAATCAAGATTAGGTGGAATTGAGTCCAACATGCAACACAAGTTTAAAGAATTAGAAACAAGTAATGAGAATTTCCAGACTGAAATCAGAAAAGAATGGGAATCCAATAAACAACAAGCTGAGGGAAACACATCACAAACTAACATGAGGTTAACAGAACTTAAAATAGTTGTTGACAGTTTGAAAACATAAGTACAGGATCACAGTAAATTGTTGAAAGATGGAATTGATGTAGATGTGGAAAATATTGTCAAAAAAAGTTTGGAAGCATTGAAGGATGATTGGAAGAAACTCAGTTACGATCATGTTTCAAGCATCAAACGTGATATGGAAACCAAGATAGTTTCAACTGAAGCTAGATTAAACAAGGATGTTTCTGATGCAAGGGAGGATTTAATTAAAAGAATCAATCTTGTACAGAAAACTCAAAGTGATGATATGTCAGGAGTAAGAGCAGATCTCGATAGAGAAATGAATGAAACTAAGTCTTTAGGGGATAAAGTGAATCGAATGGATAATGACTTGACGGACGATAGGGAAAGGAGGTTAATTGAGCTTGAGGAAATTAAAAGGGGCATTCAAAATATTAACTTAGGCGATGCATTAACGGCAGAAGCTACTCAGATTTCATTAAAGGACGAACTTAGGAAGGAGATTCAGGAATGCATAGGAAATCAGGTCGAGACCGAAAACGAAGTAAAGGAAACAGATCAAGCTAGGATGACACGATTAGAAGATGAAATTAGAGATGTTAGAGCGAAACAAACTCCGATAGGACTTTCGATGCAACAAGATATAGATATAGGAGAGAATGATTTCGGGATAGGAAGTCTAAGACAGGTACACCCTTCGAGCAGAACATCTAATGTCACTATCATTAGAAATTTTGAAGAAAAACCACGAAAATTTAATGACAAAGATGGTCTTACACCAATTGAGTTCGTTAAGCATCTCCGTGATTATTTTTATGAAAATCATATATCTCAAGATAGAGAAATGCGTATCGTGGAACGCTATCTCGAGGGATCACCTTTGGAGTGGTAACGTGCATTCAGGTATACGTTCGGAGACTTTGAGGAATTTGCCGAAGCTCTAGTCAAAAGATATTGGAGTGTGGAAAGACAGCAAGATTTGAGAGCGAAGGTTTATTCTAAGAAATACTTAGGTACTCTCCCAACTAAGTACGCTGATTTCTTTAATATGCAATTAGCGAAACTACGTTACCTTCAACCCCCTTTGACACAAACAGAGTTGATAGAAGCTATTTCTAGGCAGCTTCCGGTCGATGTCAGACGTAATTTAATATCGTCAGGAGTCAATGATCTTGCCAAGATGGATGAACTACTTCGTAGACTTGACTACACAAGCTCCATGCCTATTGTAATTCCTAGAAACAGGCAGGATAGTAGAGAGGTGAATACGATAGTCATTGATCAGACCCAACAAACGGAAGAAGTAACGAATCAAGTTCAAACTAAATCAGGTCCTGATAGGAACAATTACTTTAGAGACAGACGGTATGAACCAAGGTACCGCCGATTCAGAGAAGGTAGACCTTACCAGCAAGAGGAGCGTAGAAATGGAGAAAATAACAGAAGGACAGGTTATTTCCGCAATAACAATAACTATAATAACAATTATAGGAACTACAACTCCAACCAACGAAATGATCAGAATAATCGAAACAATAGAGGTTATAGCGGCTATAAAAACTATAACGATGATGTATTCTCTAGACAGCAGTATAATGAGAGGTATCGTGAAGGTCAGGAGTACATTAGAAACGCTAACCAGGGGAATACAACTCGAGATTCCAGAAATAACAACAGGAGTGAAGTTGACCCTAAGCCAGGCACTAGTCAACAGGGAAGAGCTGAAGAAACAGCCCCTGAACAAAAAATGACTCCAATCACGAAGCGCAATTAAATGAAGGTCACTTGTCATATCACAATGTCACGATTAATGAGATTTACCAGGTCACTGACGAAGACTTACTCTTTGAGGAAGAAATTATAAGAGAGGAAAGGAAAACAGAATTACCCATTATCAATATTCATGTGGAAGAGGAGAAATGCAAATCTTTGGTTGATACTGGGGCAGTATTTTCGATTTTGTCCGAGGAATGTTATTTGAGGCTTTTGAAAGGCAACAGTATGACGATTTTGCCAGCTTCAACGGTGAAGGTGAGGGGTATCTTTCAGGATAAGACGGTCAAATGTAAAGTACAAGTATTGTTAAATTTCAAGATCAATGAGAAAGAGTATGAACATGTCTTTATCGTGGTACAGAAAATCAACCTTGATATGATTCTGGGAATAGATTTTATTGGAAAAGTAGGAGCAGTTATCGATTTGAAGAATCGAGTGATGAAACTATACGAGAATAATTTGGAAGCGGCGAATTTGGAAGGACAGGAAATAAGTACAGATCTAGATACAGATTATAGGGAGGATGTTTTAGAAAACATCGTGAGTGAAGTGGAAAGAGAAAGAGAATATCATACTCAATCGATTGAAGGGTTCGAAGAAATCCAAGAAGAATTTGAAGATTTGATAATCGAATTCAAAGACATTTTTGATGAGAAACCAGGTCTAATTAAAGATTTCCAGTATCGTATTCGATTGACCAATGAAATGCCTTACCAGAAAAAGATATACCCTATTCCTGAAAAATATTACGAGGAAGTGAAAGGAATTATTAGAAAAATGGAAGAGGATGGAATAATTAGAAAGCAAGCATCATCCTATATCAATCCTATAACTGTCGTGAAGAAAAGCAATGGACAATTACGTTTATGCCTCGATGCAAGAAGTATCAACGCGTTGATTTTGCCGGAGACAGATAGACCACCGAGGATTCGAGATTTATTAAGAAGATTTAAAGGAAAGTCATGTTTCAGTGTACTGGATCTCACAGCCTCCTTTTATCAGATAGAACTCTCAGAAGATAGTAGACAGTATACCGGGTTTTTATTCGACCAATCGAGCTACGTATTTTTGAGATTACCTTTTGGTATTGTCAACAGTGGACCAGCTTTAATAAGAGCTTTGGACAGTAAGCTTAGTGACGAGGTGAAGGAAAACACAATGTGTTATATTGATGATCTCATCATTTCATCTGAGAATGAAAGGGAACATTTGGAACATTTAAAGAAGTTGTTTTTGTATTTGAGAGAAGCAAATATTAAGGTAAATTTTGGCAAGTGCCATTTTTTGAAGGAAAGAATAGATTTCTTGGGTCACACCATTGATCAGTTTGGCTACCATCCGAATGAGAAGAAAGTAGAAGCTATTGTTCGATTCCCAAGATCTACTAAAGTGAAACAAGTTCGAGAATTTGTAGGCATGTGCCAATTCTTGAGTAATCACTGTAGCCGATATTCAGAGGTCATGGCACCATTGTATGTTCTTCTTAAAAAGAATAATAGATGGAAATGGGGTCCCGCAGCAGAAGAGGCATTTGAAAAAGCAAAGGAAATGCTTAGAAATAATATTAAATTGGAGTATCCAGAGTTCGACCGTATATTCTATTTAGAATCGGATGCGTCGAGAGTGGGAATCAGTGCTGTGTTATATCAGAAGGATGAGAGTGGAAATAAGCATTATATTGGATTTTGCAGTAGGAAACTGAGGAAACACGAGGAAAATTATTTTACCACTGAGTTGGAGGCGCTAGCTTTTGTAACGGCGTTGCAGCGATGGAAGAAAGTCCTGCTGGGACATCAAATTGTTATTTTAACTGACCATAAAGCTCTCCAGTTCATGATGCAGTCGGATTTATCCAGCGATCGATTAACAAGATGGACTTTGTTTGTTCAGCAGTTTAATGCGACCATAATCCATCAACCTGGCAAAGATAATCTTTTAGCTGATGCTTTATCGTGTAATCCTGTAGAGAATATCCAGATAAATGCGATACAATTGGAGCCGAAAGATCAAAAGACTTTGGTGAAACTTGAGAGGATCAATGTATCACAGAAAAGATGCACTCCAATAAGGATCATGTATCGGTTTTTGAAAGGTTATATGGATAATGCTGATCCAGACTATGAGATTGTCCGAAGGCGCTCGAATCGATATGCTTTGTCAGGAGACATTGTTTGCAAGTATGTCGAAAAGGAGAAGACAAGAGTCAGAGTTATGGTTCCTCCCAATTTAGTAAAACCTTTGGTTTGGTTGACACACCACAGTATAGGCCACGGTGGTTTGGATAAGACTGTCAATACTTTACAGGAAATGTATTATTGGAAGAAGTTGCGGAATTCGGTGGCTGAGATCATTCGAACTTGTGAGAAATGTCAGATAGGGAAATATACATCGGAGCTTCTTAAGGAAAGACCTAGGTCCATTATACCATCTAAACCCCTTGAACTATTCGCCTGCGACATTTTTGGTCCATGTCCCAAGGGACATAGAGGAAATCAGTTTGTATTAGTAACGATAGACGTATTTTCAAAATTGGTATCTTTGGATCCGATCCAGAAAGCTACAACAAGGCAAGTTTTGAATAGGATTGAGAGATCAGTAATTCCGAAGGCAGGAAAGCCGGAATTTATTTTAACTGACCATGGGCCTCAGTTTACATCTATGGGATTTCAGGAAGCCATGGAAAGGCTAGACATTAAGCATATATTTTCTAGTGTGCGATGTCCGGAGACGAATCCCAGTGAAAGAATTATGTCAGAATTTGCAAAATTCTGTAGGATTTGTTGTCCTAATGATCATCGAAGTTGGGTTAGATTCGTTCCCATCATTGAAGAATGCCTTAATACAACGTTTCACGAGAGTTCAGCGGATGTTACGTTGATGCTCCATTTTGATAGGAAGCCAGAGAGGCCTTGGAAGAATTTGTTTGATTCCATACCTAAAGATCCAGAAATTCCGAGAAGAGAAAGGATCGAGAAAGCCAAGGATAATTTAAGAAAGGCAGCAGACAAACGTATGAAGAGGATTCGGGGAAAACGATTCAGTGCATCATTTAACGTCGGAGATTTAGTCCTGATTAGGAAACCAACGAAAGCTGATGTAGCTCAGAAGATATACACAAAATTTTCGATCGTGTACATGGGTCCGTTTAGAGTGGGCACTGTTTTTGGAAACAACTGTTATGAAATTTTGAAGATTGATAGCGATAATTCAGTGGGAAGATTCAATGCTAAGAATCTGAAGAAGTTTTATGAGAGAGTGGATTAACAAACGAATTTAGAATTCTATTTCAAGGTTTGTTTTATGAAACCCGAATAAAAGCATTGGTCACGCTTTGATTCAAGCGTTAAGGGGAAAATGAACTCGAATTCTAAATGATTCAGGATGGACAGGATGCTATTTAGGACGTTTTGGTGAAATTTGGAGAAGAATGCGATATTTTTGGAGGAATTACGATATTTTTAAAATTTTAATAAGAGAGGAAGCTTCAGATTGTGTTTGACAACAACAAAATGGCGAGAGAAGCCGCCCTTGGGCAATGCTGCGTAGTATTTTCGCTAGGCCGCCCATAGCAACTTGTAGAGTTCGAAGAGAGATGCGTTGATTGGCTAATCCAATTGCCAGAATCAGTAAGGGTAGGAGAAATGAGCGCGCTTGATGAGAAGCTTCGTCGATTTATAAACTGCCATTTATTAAAGAAGAGAGAATCTGCACATTTAAAACTATTGAGAAAGGATCTAAATTAAAAGGATTTATGATAGTCACCTAGAGAAGGAAGTTTGATAATCCTGTAAGAAGATATAAGTAATGATTGGTTTGCCGCTTTTTCTCATGACGCGCCATTCGATTGGTTTTGAGGTGCGTGGTGACGCGCTGCCGATCGAGGTCTTTTGTGCGGAGGTGACGAGAGGAACGGACCTGCGACAGAGGAGTTCCTGAAACTAGCGTGTGCGAGATAGGGGTCTCACGCGAACATAGTTTGTCGGCGAGGGAGGCAGTCCCGTCGGTCAGAAATTAACATGGGAAGTCCGATGAAGATGTGGGAAACAGAATATCGTCATAATATCAGTTCTCGTGTGAAACTAGTATTGAAAGTTTGACTAAACTAAAGAGAAACGTCGTGTGCACATTACATGTAAGTTTCAAGACGACATTCGAAAGAATAAGATAGTTTTCTTTGTTGAAAGCACTTTCGTTAAAGAAGCACGTTTCGCTTGGTGCGTGTCAGCTATACAGGCGTGAAGGAAAGGCCCGTTATCTGCCTGTGCTAACATTTGTATGACAGCAGCACTCATTTATAGCAAGTCTCTGTTTAGTGACAAGCTTTTTATCGAAATGTTCGACATGCAAGCGTTAAGGGGAACAGTTAACATTGTGTTTAACGCAGTTGTGATCATGTTCTAAGCCAAGGTATGCGCAGGGAACGTGATATTACACTGTTGGACTGGAATACCGGGCAACCGACATTAATCTTAAAATTATGAGATGTGGTGTAACGATTACAAGGCTACAATCCAACGTTACGAAATGGAACTTGATTACCGCGTCATGGCTAGATATTATCAGACCCGAAGCGAAGCAGTTCATCGTGCTTCGACACTGGGAGATTCTTGCGGTATCGCTGATCGAGGCGAGCTCCGTGTTCGAAGCCAACCAGGGAGATTGACGATCGGGGAGCAGTGTTCGAGTCGTGACAAGGCAGTCTTCCGAAGAAAGAGGATGAAGATTAGTAAGTGTGGAATTGCTGGTGTCGTTAGTAATTCCCTCCATACTTCTTCTACAAGAAGTCATCGCAAGGTAGAAACAGATATCCTCGTTAGTAGCTGTTGGTTCTTTTTGTAGTTAGTTGTAGAATAGAATATCAGAGAGCATGGCACCATTTCAACGCTAAATTATTTTGTTGTGTGTGAAATAGTTTAAGCCCAGAAATTATTTTTCAGCGTTGGACATTTAAACATTAATTTTCTTTTAGTGAGATTTTCGGATAGAAACATTTGGATTTTTGACTTATAGGTTTTGAGATTTAAGCTCATTTTATTAATAATTTCGTTTATCGAATTTCTTTCGATCCATGTATCTTTGGGAATTTTATTGTATATTATTGAATTTTATTGGGAATTTTATTGAATTTTATTGAAGTTTATTGAACATTATTGGAATATTATTGGAATTTTATTGGATATTATTCAATATTTTAGAAAATGGTATTACTTTACCCAAGCAACTTAGACTTTGAAAAGAATGTTTATTTGGAAATGAATTATTATTTGGACATTTCCAAGACTTTATAGTTATCTTCGAGTCAGACTTCGCTCAAGTAATTATTTAATCAAACATTTTGAATTGGTGAAAGGATGAAACATTATTTGGACATTCCACTTTAGCCAGTTATAACTAATAATAATTTTTCTGTGGATAAATTATTTTATTTTATTTGAGAGATCTTATCTGCTCGGACAAATTAGCACATTTGAGTATTCTACGAAATTTTACAACACTCTTGGAGATTGTTATTGACTTTAATTGCATTAACGCAATATTTTGGGAAGACCAGAGGGAAGTAACGAATGTTTATATTTATTAAATGTTAACAACAATTATTTGAAATCTAAAGTAACTTTTACTAGTAAACCATTACGTCATCACTGTTTATTAGAGTCGACTATTATGTATTTTCACAACATCTGAAAGAGCTATACGCTGTAATTATTATAAGTAAATATATTATGAAAGCAAGGCATTATATGCAATTTAAATAAGTTGTTATGGCAGAATACTGTATTAAGAGATTGAAGTGAAGAATTATAGCAGCTATATTTGTTTAATAATATCAAGCTGAGGAAAATGTTATACGGAATTTACCTATGTAATTGAGAGAAGTCGTTGTTTAAGTATTCTGTGGATATTTGTTCAGACTATTAGAGAAGGGAAGGTCATTATACGCGTTGTGAGCGTTTAATTGGAACTTATAAGTAAATATATTACAGTAAAGAATTAAGTAAGACCTTAGTTGTCCAGTATTATTGTAAAACGACTCTCAGTTGAATTGATTAGTTCTATTGGCGGAAAATATTTGGGAAACGGATTGAAAGTGAAAATGTTGTTAATTATTATTAAGATATTATCAAGGATAAGACATTAATTATATAAGCTTAACTTAACCGTTCGGCGATGTATGTATGCCCAATTATGAAACGAAACATCTTTATTATGATAATAGCGATAAGAAATTGTAACAGTGACACTTTATTTAAGAGCATAAAAATTTGGGATTGTCAGTAGTTGTTCAGAGGAGGAAGGTTGGATGATTGAGAATCATCACGAATTATGTAAATAACATAAGACATTTGTTAACAATATTTAAATATAATACTATTAATAACTAGGAGAATTTAACGATATAATAAAGTTAACTGAATAACTTTCTTAATAAACATCTGATCCTAAAACAATAATAATAATATGGTTTATTATTTGGATTAACATGATTAATAATTATTTCTAATAATTAATAAACATTTAAATAACGAACATTTTACAAACTTAATTAATAATTTGGAAATATTAATAGTCTTTAATTAAATTATTTAATAATAATTTCTACCATTAATCATTAAATAATTTTGGGAACCTTAGTTGACAATTAAACGAAAGTTTAATATACTTTAATGTTTTTAAACGTTTAAACCATAAATTGGAGTGACGTTTAAAGAACGTGACGACGTTCTTTAAATACAGTAAGGTTGTTTACTGTTGTGTAAAGGTGATCTTATGGAAGATCAGTATAAAATTAATTTCTATTAATTTTACCAACGGATGACATTGGAATAGTAGGTAGAAATGTCATGGGAAGACATTGGATGTATTAAAACCGATCTTTGTTCATATATTACTAGGGAACAAGAGTAAAATTTAAGAGCTGTTGTGCAAACAGCTGATTGATAATTTGTTTATTTAATTTTATTTAAGAAGTGGAGTACTTCTAGTGTCCATGGGACGATGATTTAATTTCATAATCTTATTATAGGAATTTTCGCAGAATCATTTGCGGATTACATGTAATTGTTATAGGAATATTTGTTAATTCAATTTTATTTATTATCACTTCGTTAATAAATTTATTTGTTAGTTTTGTAACTGCGTTTTGATGATTTATTTAAGTTATGAAGGAGGATTATGTTTTGGTGCATTTGAGGTTTTATTGAACCACTAATTTCGCCCACTTATACGAGAATAGTTTGTATCTCGAGCTCTTCGTTTATTTAGTTGATATACCAATTTTGCTTTACCAAAACATGATCTTAGAAAGTGTGCACCCCCCATTTAGCTATTGTTGGTAGGATTTCCAGGTTTTTGAGCCGGGGACCTCGAGATTCTGCAATCCAGCTGATCTTCGGATACGACAAGCAGCTCAAATGGTTTAAACGGGTACACATTAAATGGCAGCCCAACGTTTAGGCTCGAACTGTGGTTCGTAGCGACGTATTTCGTGATGTCAGGCACGATTAGGCTTGTTGAGGCTTAATTGGGCGTGATTGGGTGCAATTGTTTTAATTTTGGAAGATTAGATTGAAAGAAATCCTGTGTAAGGAAGAATAAGTCGAGAAACAGAAAGCTGACTTATAATCTAAATCTGATGGTTTGATAATCCGGTTGTTGACATTTCAGTCACAGTCATGTAACGTAAATGATCAAAATTAATTAATAATAATAGAATTAGGACTTCATGATTTAAGTGAATCATTAACAGAATTACTCTAGGGTTTAGCATAAGTCTGGTAAACAATAAAATTCCCAAATATTAAGTTGAAAATGGTTGCTCTTTGGTGTTCTAGTTCTGCAGTGTATGTCATGTTCCCGTAGCAGTTGAAATATTTGTAATTGTTGCAATGGCAATGAAGATTGAAGAGGTATATAAGATGTTTTCAGATGTCCAAAATAAGATCGACAATCTGACAAAAGATGTGGAAGGTGTTCGCACGTACACCCAGAAAGGTTTTAAGAGTGTTAAAGAGGACGCTGAAAAGAAATTTAAGTCTGTTAGGGAAGAAGCAGAAAGAAATAGGGACACTATTAAAGAATCTGTAATTGAAAGCGTTAAAACAGAGGTAGATGCTGTTAAAGAAAGTGTTAGGGACACTATAGTAGAAAACATTGCTGACACAGTAAAGGAAAGTGTTAAAGACAGTATTAAACAAGATCTAGGTGAATTACAAGAGTCTTTGGAGAAATTACAAAGCAGTGCTACTTCCGTTAGCAGCGATGTTAATAAATTGCAAGTTAGTTCTACACAAGTCACGAACACAGTCGACAAGATACAGGGTAATGTTGACAAGATGCAGGAAAACGTTGACAAGATACAGAGTAATGTTGACAAGATACAGGGAAATGTTAGAAAGGCCCAAGATGAGTCTAAATTACTCAAAGAAAGAGTCATTACAATCAGAACAACACCGTCGATTTACAAACTAGACTAGGTAGTGTAGAGTCTAACACAGAACAAGTTCAATCAAGATTAAGTATGATAGAATCTAACACAGAACAAGTTCAATCAAGATTAAGTATGATAGAGTCTAACACAGAAGAAGTTCAATCAAGATTAGGTGGAATTGAGTCCAACATGCAACACAAGTTTAAAGAATTAGAAACAAGTAATGAGAATTTCCAGACTGAAATCAGAAAAGAATGGGAATCCAATAAACAACAAGCTGAGGGAAACACATCACAAACTAACATGAGGTTAACAGAACTTAAAATAGTTGTTGACAGTTTGAAAACATAAGTACAGGATCACAGTAAATTGTTGAAAGATGGAATTGATGTAGATGTGGAAAATATTGTCAAAAAAAGTTTGGAAGCATTGAAGGATGATTGGAAGAAACTCAGTTACGATCATGTTTCAAGCATCAAACGTGATATGGAAACCAAGATAGTTTCAACTGAAGCTAGATTAAACAAGGATGTTTCTGATGCAAGGGAGGATTTAATTAAAAGAATCAATCTTGTACAGAAAACTCAAAGTGATGATATGTCAGGAGTAAGAGCAGATCTCGATAGAGAAATGAATGAAACTAAGTCTTTAGGGGATAAAGTGAATCGAATGGATAATGACTTGACGGACGATAGGGAAAGGAGGTTAATTGAGCTTGAGGAAATTAAAAGGGGCATTCAAAATATTAACTTAGGCGATGCATTAACGGCAGAAGCTATTCAGATTTCATTAAAGGACGAACTTAGGAAGGAGATTCAGGAATGCATAGGAAATCAGGTCGAGACCGAAAACGAAGTAAAGGAAACAGATCAAGCTAGGATGACACGATTAGAAGATGAAATTAGAGATGTTAGAGCGAAACAAACTCCGATAGGACTTTTGATGCAACAAGATATAGATATAGGAGAGAATGATTTCGGGATAGGAAGTCTAAGACAGGTACACCCTTCGAACAGAGCATCTAATGTCACTATCATTAGAAATTTTGAAGAAAAACCACGAAAATTTAATGACAAAGATGGTCTTACACCAATTGAGTTCGTTAAGCATCTCCGTGATTATTTTTATGAAAATCATATATCTCAAGATAGAGAAATGCGTATCGTGGAACGCTATCTCGAGGGATCACCTTTGGAGTGGTATCGTGCATTCAGGTATACGTTCGGAGACTTTGAGGAATTTGCCGAAGCTCTAGTCAAAAGATATTGGAGTGTGGAAAGACAGCAAGATTTGAGAGCGGAGGTTTATTCTAAGAAATACTTAGGTACTCTCCCAACTAAGTACGCTGATTTCTTTAATATGCAATTAGCGAAACTACGTTACCTTCAACCCCCTTTGACACAAACAGAGTTGATAGAAGCTATTTCTAGGCAGCTTCCGGTCGATGTCAGACGTAATTTAATATCGTCAGGAGTCAATGATCTTGCCAAGATGGATGAACTACTTCGTAGACTTGACTACACAAGCTCCATGCCTAATGTAATTCCTAGAAACAGGCAGGATAGTAGACAGGTGAATACGATAGTCATTGATCAGACCCAACAAACGGAAGAAGTAACGAATCAAGTTCAAACTAAATCAGGTCCTGATAGGAACAATTACTTTAGAGACAGACGGTATGAACCAAGGTACCGCCGATTCAGAGAAGGTAGACCTTACCAGCAAGAGGAGCGTAGAAATGGAGAAAATAACAGAAGGACAGGTTATTTCCGCAATAACAATAACTATAATAACAACAATTATAGGAACTACAACTCCAACCAACGAAATGATCAGAATAATCGAAACAATAGAGGTTATAGCCGCTATAAAAACTATAACGATGATGTATTCTCTAGACAGCAGTATAATGAGAGGTATCGTGAAGGTCAGGAGTACATTAGAAACGCTAACCAGGGGAATACAACTCGAGATTCCAGAAATAACAACAGGAGTGAAGTTGACCCTAAGCCAGGCACTAGTCAACAGGGAAGAGCTGAAGAAACAGCCCCTGAACAAAAAATAACTCCAATCACGAAGCGCAATTAAATGAAAGTCACTTGTCATATCACAATGTCACGATTAATGAGATTTACCAGGTCACTGACGAAGATTTACTCTTTGAGGAAGAAATTATAAGAGAGGAAAGGAAAACAGAATTACCCATTATCAATATTCATGTGGAAGAGGAGAAATGCAAATCTTTGGTTGATACTGGGGCAGTAGTTTCGATTTTGTCCGAGGAATGTTATTTGAGGCTTTTGAAAGGCAACAGTATGACGATTTTGCCAGCTTCAACGGTGAAGGTGAGGGGTATCTTTCAGGATAAGACGGTCAAATGTAAAGTACAAGTATTGTTAAATTTCAAGATCAATGAGAAAGAGTATGAACATGTCTTTATCGTGGTACAGAAAATCAACTTTGATATGATTCTGGGAATAGATTTTATTGGAAAAGTAGGAGCAGTTATCGATTTGAAGAATCGAGTGATGAAACTATACGAGAATAATTTGGAAGCGGAGAATTTGGAAGGACAGGAAATAAGTACAGATCTAGATGCAGATTATAGGGAGGATGTTTTAGAAAACATCGTGAGTGAAGTGGAAAGAGAAAGAGAAAATCATACTCAATCGATTGAAGGGTTCGAAGAAATCCAAGAAGAATTTGAAGATTTGATAATCGAATTCAAAGACATTTTTGATGAGAAACCAGGTCTAATTAAAGATTTCCAGTATCGTATTCGATTGACCAATGAAATGCCTTACCAGAAAAAGATATACCCTATTCCTGAAAAATATTACGAGGAAGTGAAAGGAATTATTAGAAAAATGGAAGAGGATGGAATAATTAGGAAGCAAGCATCATCCTATATCAATCCTATAACTGTCGTGAAGAAAAGCAATGGACAATTACGTTTATGCCTCGATGCAAGAAGTATCAACGCGTTGATTTTGCCGGAGACAGATAGACCACCGAGGATTCGAGATTTATTAAGAAGATTTAAAGGAAAGTCATGTTTCAGTGTACTGGATCTCACAGCCTCCTTTTATCAGATAGAACTCTCAGAAGATAGTAGACAGTATACCGGGTTTTTATTCGACCAATCGAGCTACGTATTTTTGAGATTACCTTTTGGTATTGTCAACAGTGGACCAGCTTTAATAAGAGCTTTGGACAGTAAGCTTACTGACGAGGTGAAGGAAAACACAATGTGTTATATTGATGATCTCATCATTTCATCTGAGAATGAAAGGGAACATTTGGAACATTTAAAGAAGTTGTTTTAGGATTTGAGAGAAGCAAATATTAAGGTAAATTTTGGCAAGTGCCATTTTTTGAAGGAAAGAATAGATTTCTTGGGTCACACCATTGATCAGTTTGGCTACCATTCGAATGAGAAGAAAGTAGAAGCTATTGTTCGATTCCCAAGACCTACTAAAGTGAAACAAGTTCGAGAATTTGTAGGCATGTGCCAATTCTTGAGTAATCACTGTAGCCGATATTCAGAGGTCATGGCACCATTGTATGTTCTTCTTAAAAAGAATAATAGATAGAAATGGGGTCCCGCAGCAGAAGAGGCATTTGAAAAAGCAAAGGAAATGCTTAGAAATAATATTAAATTGGAGTATCCAGAGTTCGACCGTATATTCTATTTAGAATCGGATGCGTCGAGAGTGGGAATCAGTGCTGTGTTATATCAGAAGGATGAGAGTGGAAATAAGCATTATATTGGATTTTGCAGTAGGAAACTGAGGAAACACGAGGAAAATTATTTTACCACTGAGTTGGAGGCGCTAGCTTTTGTAACGGCGTTGCAGCGATGGAAGAAAGTCCTGCTGGGACATCAAATTGTTATTTTAACTGACCATAAAGCTCTCCAGTTCATGATGCAGTCGGGTTTATCCAGCGATCGATTAACAAGATGGACTTTGTTTGTTCAGCAGTTTAATGCGACCATAATCCATCAACCTGGCAAAGATAATCTTTTAGCTGATGCTTTATCGTGTAATCCTGTAGAGAATATCCAGATAAATGCGATACAATTGGAGCCGAAAGATCAAAAGACTTTGGTGAAACTTGAGAGGATCAATGTATCACAGAAAAGATGCACTCCAATAAGGATCATGTATCGGTTTTTGAAAGGTTATATGGATAATGCTGATCCATACTATGAGAATGTCCGAAGACGCTCGAATCGATATGCTTTGTCAGGAGACATTGTTTGCAAGTATGTCGAAAAGGAGAAGACAAGAGTCAGAGTTATGGTTCCTCCCAATTTAGTAAAACCTTTGGTTTGGTTGACACACCACAGTATAGGCCACGGTGGTTTGGATAAGACTGTCAATACTTTACAGGAAATGTATTATTGGAAGAAGTTGCGGAATTCGGTGGCTGAGATCATTCGAACTTGTGAGAAATGTCAGATAGGGAAATATACATCGGAGCTTCTTAAGGAAAGACCTAGGTCCATTATACCATCTAAACCCCTTGAACTATTCGCCTGCGACATTTTTGGTCCATGTCCCAAGGGACATAGAGGAAATCAGTTTGTATTAGTAACGATAGACGTATTTTCAAAATTGGTATCTTTGGATCCGATCCAGAAAGCTACAACAAGGCAAGTTTTGAATAGGATTGAGAGATCAGTAATTCCGAAGGCAGGAAAGCCGGAATTTATTTTAACTGACCATGGGCCTCAGTTTACATCTATGGGATTTCAGGAAGCCATGGAAAGGCTAGACATTAAGCATATATTTTCTAGTGTGCGATGTCCGGAGACGAATCCCAGTGAAAGAATTATGTCAGAATTTGCAAAATTCTGTAGGATTTGTTGTCCTAATGATCATCGAAGTTGGGTTAGATTCGTTCCCATCATTGAAGAATGCCTTAATACAACGTTTCACGAGAGTTCAGCGGATGTTCCGTTGATGCTCCATTTTGATAGGAAGCCAGAGAGGCCTTGGAAGAATTTGTTTGATTCCATACCTAAAGATCCAGAAATTCCGAGAAGAGAAAGGATCGAGAAAGCCAAGGATAATTTAAGAAAGGCAGCAGACAAACGTATGAAGAGGATTCGGGGAAAACGATTCAGTGCATCATTTAACGTCGGAGATTTAGTCCTGATTAGGAAACCAACGAAAGCTGATGTAGCTCAGAAGATATACACAAAATTTTCGATCGTGTACATGGGTCCGTTTAGAGTGGGCACTGTTTTTGGAAACAACTGTTATGAAATTTTGAAGATTGATAGCGATAATTCAGTGGGAAGATTCAATGCTAAGAATCTGAAGAAGTTTTATGAGAGAGTGGATTAACAAACGAATTTAGAATTCTATTTCAAGGTTTGTTTTATGAAACCCGAATAAAAGCATTGGTCACGCTTTGATTCAAGCGTTAAGGGGAAAATGAACTCGAATTCTAAATGATTCAGGATGGACAGGATGCTATTTAGGACGTTTTGGTGAAATTTGGAGAAGAATGCGATATTTTTGGAGGAATTACGATATTTTTAAAATTTTAATAAGAGAGGAAGCTTCAGATTGTGTTTGACAACAACAAAATGGTGAGAGGAGCCGCCCTTGGGCAATGCTGCGTAGTATTTTCGCTAGGCCGCCCATAGCAACTTGTAGAGTTCGAAGAGAGATGCGTTGATTGGCTAATCCAATTGCCAGAATCAGTAAGGGTAGGAGAAATGAGCGCGCTTGATGAGAAGCTTCGTCGATTTATAAACTGCCATTTATTAAAGAAGAGAGAATCTGCACATTTAAAACTATTGAGAAAGGATCTAAATTAAAAGGATTTATGATAGTCACCTAGAGATGGAAGTTTGATAATCCTGTAAGAAGATATAAGTAATGATTGGTTTGCCGCTTTTTCTCATGACGCGCCATTCGATTGGTTTTGAGGTGCGTGGTGACGCGCTGCCGATCGAGGTCTTTTGTGCGGAGGTGACGAGAGGAACGGACCTGCGACAGAGGAGTTCCTGAAACTAGCGTGTGCGAGATAGGGGTCTCACGCGAACATAGTTTGTCGGCGAGGGAGGCAGTCCCGTCGGTCAGATATTAACATGGGAAGTCCGATGAAGATGTGGGAAACAGAATATCGTCATAATATCAGTTCTCGTGTGAAACTAGTATTGAAAGTTTGACTAAACTAAAGAGAAACGTCGTGTGCACATTACATGTAAGTTTCAAGACGACATTCGAAAGAATAAGATAGTTTTCTTTGTTGAAAGCACTTTCGTTAAAGAAGCACGTTTCGCTTGGTGCGTGTCAGCTATACAGGCGTGAAGGAAAGGCCCGTTATCTGCCTGTGCTAACATTTGTATGACAGCAGCACTCATTTATAGCAAGTCTCTGTTTAGTGACAAGCTTTTTATCGAAATGTTCGACATGCAAGCGTTAAGGGGAACAGTTAACATTGTGTTTAACGCAGTTGTGATCATGTTCTAAGCCAAGTTATGCGCAGGGAACGTGATGTTACACTGTTGGACTGGAATACCGGGCAACCGACATTAATCTTAAAATTATGAGATGTGGTGTAACGATAAAGCGAAGCAGTTCATCGTGCTTCGAGACTGGGAGATTCTGGCAGTATCGCTGATCGAGGCGAACTCCGTGTTCGAAGCCAACCAGGGAGATTGACGATCGGGGAGCAGGGTTCGAGTCGTGACAAGGCAGTCTTCCGAAGAAAGAGGATGAAGATTAGTAAGTGTGGAATTGCTGGTGTCGTTAGTAATTCCCTCCATACTTCTTCTACAAGATGTCATCGCAAGGTAGAAACAGATATCCTCGTCAGTAGCTGTTGCTTCTTTTTGTAGTTAGTTGTAGAATAGAATATCAGAGAGCATGGCACCATTTCAACGCTAAATTATTTTGTTGCGTGTGAAATAGTTTAAGCCCAGAAATTATTTTTCAGCGTTGGACATTTAAACATTAATTTTCTTTTAGTGAGATTTTCGGATAGTAACATTTGGTTTTTTGACTTAAAGGTTTTGAGACAAGAGTTTAGTGCTTTTCAGTCGATCAACACGAATGTACCCAAAAGAGATGGGTTATGCCCTAATCCTGAAATAAATTACATGAGATTAATAATTTATTTCAGGATTAGGGCATAACCCATCTCTTTTGGGTACATTCGTGTTGACCGACTGAAAAGCACTAAGCTCTTGTTTACTTAGGCAACACTGAAAATATGGCTTCAAACACCACAAGGTTTTGAGATTTAAGCTCATTTTATTAATAATTTCGTTTATCGAATTTCTTTCGATCCACGTATCTTTGGGAATTTTGTTGTATATTATTGAATTTTATTGGGAATTTTATTGAATTTTATTGAATTTTATTGAAGTTTATTGAACATTATTGGAATATTATTGGAATTTTATTGGATATTATTCAATATTTTAGAAAATGGTATTACTTTACCCAAGCAACTTAGACTTTGAAAAGAATGTTTATTTGGAAATGAATTATTATTTGGACATTTCCAAGACTTTATAGTTATCTTCGAGTCTGACTTCGCTCAAGTAATTATTTAATCAAACATTTTGAATTGGTGGAAGGATGAAACATTATTTGGATATTCCACTTTAGCCAGTTATAACTAATAATAATTTATCTGTGGATAAATTATTTTATTTTATTTGAGAGATCTTATCTGCTCGGACAAATTAGCACATTTGAGTATTCTACGAAATTTTACAACACTCTTGGAGATTGTTATTGACTTTAATTGCATTAACGCAATATTTTGGAAAGACCAGAGAGAAGTAACGAATGTTTATATTTATTAAATGTTAACAATAATTATTTGAAATCTAAAGTAACTTATACTAGTAAACCATTACGTCATCACTGTTTATTAGAGTCGACTATTGTGTATTTTCACAACATCTGAAAGAGCTATACGCTGTAATTATTATAAGTAAATATATTATGAAAGCAAGGCATTATATGCAATTTAAATAAGTTGTTATGGCAGAATACTGTATTAAGAGACTGAAGTGAAGAATTATAGCAGCTATATTTGTTTAATAATATCAAGCTGAGGAAAATGTTATACGGAATTTACCTATGTAATTGAGAGAAGTCGTTGTTTAAGTATTCTGTGGATATTTGTTCAGACTATTAGAGAAGGGAAGGTCATTATACGCGTTGTGAGCGTTTAATTGGAAATTATAAGTAAATATATTACAGTAAAGAATTAAGTAAGACCTTAATTGTCCAGTATTATTGTAAAACGACTCTCAGTTGAATTGATAAGTTCTATTGGCGGAAAATATTTGGGAAACGGATTGAAAGTGAAAATGTTGTTAATTATTATTAAGATATTATCAAGGATAAGACATTAATTATATAAGCTTAACTTAACCGTTCGGCGATGTATGTATGCCCAATTATGAAACGAAACATCTTTATTATGATAATAGCGATATGAAATTGTAACAGTGACACTTTATTTAAGAGCATAAAAATTTGGGATTGTCAGTAGTTGACCAGAGGAGGAAGGTTGGATGATTGAGAATCATCACGAATTATGTAAATAACATCAGACATTTGTTAACAATATTTAAATATAATACTATTAATAACTAGGAGAATTTAACGATATAATAAAGTTAACTGAATAACTTTCTTAATAAACATCTGATCCTAAAACAATAATAATAATATGGTTTATTATTTGGATTAACATGATTAATAATTATTTCTAATAATTAATAAACATTTAAATAACGAACATTTTACAAACTTAATTAATAATTTGGAAATATTAATAGTCTTTAATTAAGTTATTTAATAATAATTTCTACCAATAATCATTAAATAATTTTGGGAACCTTAGTTGACAATTAAATGAAAGTTTAATATACTTTAATGTTTTTAAACGTTTAAGCCATAAATTGGAGTGACGTTTAAAGAACGTGACGACGTTCTTTAAATACAGTAAGGTAGTTTACTGTTGTGTAAAGGTGATCTTATGGAAGATCAGTATAAAATTAATTTCTATAATTTTTACCAACGGATGACATTGGAATAGTAGGTAGAAATGTCATGGGAAGACATTGGATGTATTAAAACCGATCTTTGTTTATATATTACTAGGGAACAAGAGTAAAATTTAAGAGCTGTTGTGCAAACAGCTGATTGATAATTTGTTTATTTAATTTTATTTAAGAAGTGGAGTACTTCTAGTGTCCATGGGACGATGATTTAATTTCATAATCTTATTATAGGAATTTTCGCAGAATCATTTGCGGATTACATGTAATTGTTATAGGAATATTTGTTAATTCAATTTTATTTATTATCACTTCGTTAATAAATTTATTTGTTAGTTTTGTAACTGCGTTTTGATGATTTATTTAAGTTATGAAGGAGGATTATGTTTTGGTGCATTTGAGGTTTTATTGAACCACTAATTTCGCCCACTTAACCGAGAATAGTTTGTATCTCGAGCTCTTCGTTTATTTAGTTGATATACCCATTTTGCTTTACCAAAACATGATCTTAGAAAGTGTGCACCCCCCATTTAGCTATTGTTGGTAGGATTTCCAGGTTTTTGAGCCGGGGACCTCGAGATTCTGCAATCCAGCTGATCTTCGGATACGACAAGCAGCTCAAATGATATAAACGGGTACAGTACCTCTCTTTAATTATTTTATTGCCTTGTTCTAATATTGCAGTATTTCAGTGCAGTTCTATAAATCTCCGACCAGGTCAGGAAAGGAATGAATGAAGCCCCCATCTAGCGAAGAGGATAAGAACTGTGCCAGCTGCCGAGGCCTGACGCACTCCTCTGGGGCAATGATTAAATGATTAACAGATGGAATGAAATGATAGTGGAGAGTGTTGCTGGAATGAAATTTTGTAAGGGAAAACCGGAGTACCCGGGAAAAAACCTGTCTGCCTCCGTTTTGTCCAGCACAGATCTCACATGGAGTGACCGGGATTTGAACCACGGACCCAGCGGTGAGAGGCCGGCGTGCTGCCGCCGAAGCCACGGAGGCCGCCTGTCTGTTAAGTAAGGATGTGAATTGTTTTCGTCAGTCCTTGGAACAAAAGAAGAAACAAGTGTCGCTCATGAGTACGTCGGTACGTGTATCGCAATAGATACAGGAAGCTAGCTGTAAGGTAGACAAACTTATCGTAAAGGTCAAGAAACCGCACACAATAGCAGAAACGTTAATGCTCCCTTGTAAGGAAATGGTAGAAATAGTCCTGGGTTAGAAGCTGCTACTGAAATTTCAAAAGTTCCTCTCTCTGCCGACACAATCAGCCGCCGAGTCAGTGTCATGTCCAGTGGCATCGAAGACATTATGAACGAGAAAATAAAGAGCAGTCGAAAGTTCACACTTCAGATCTACGAGCCCACTGATATTGGCGATCACGCACAACTTCTTTCCTACAATAGGTACCGTTTGTTGTGTGTATTTTTTTTTTATTTTTATTTTTTAGTGCTGGTAGTGCCCGAGAACATGTTCGGCTCGCCTGAGTCTGTAGCTGCTTCCAGCGGACAACCTAAAGGGTGAGCTACAAGTTCCGTTCAATTTCAAGTAGTTCCAACTCTCACCTCCAGATATCAATGAAAACTAGTGGTGAACTTTGGTACTTTGATAGAGCGTTCTGACGAAATCTAACCTAACATTTTGCTTTACACAATTTTAGTATGTGAAAGGATCTTGCTTTACACAATTTTAGTATGTGAAAGGATCTTTTACATAAGTCGCCTCCGTAACGTAGCGGTCAGCATGTTTAGCTGCCGCCCCGGAGGTCCTGGGTTCGATTCCTGGCTCTGCCACGAAATTTGAAAAGTGGTACGAGGACTGGAACGGGGTCTACTCTGCCTCGGGTGGCCCAAATGAGTAGAGGGGGTTCGATTCCCCCTCAGCCATCCTCGAAGTGGTTTTCCGTGGTTTCCCCTTCGTCTTCGGGCAAATGCCGGGATGGTCCCTTCTTCAAGGCCACGGCCGCCTCCTTCCCTCTTCCTTGCCTATCCATCCTAACCATCCCTTACCTTCCCTCATGAGGCCCCTATTCGCTTTGCAGGTGAGGCCGCCTGGGCGAGGTGCCAATCCCACCTCACCAGTTGTATCCCTTCCGATTCGATGTTCCCCGCTCTAGGACACTGCCCATAGAGGCGGTAGTGGTGAGTTCCCTCGCTGAGTCCGTGGGTTCCACCAACCTGGAGGGTAAACGACTAAAAAAAAAAAAAGAAAAGAAACGGTCCTTTACATGCCATAAATCTATGACATGGGACCGCCGGCTTTATTCCCCTCCGAAGGAAAGCATACTGAAGGATTTTTAACGCTCTTTAAAAATCCGACGACTTTGGCCGGGTTTGAACCCGCTATCTTGGGCACAGCAGTTCAGCATGCTACCGAATAGGCCACGGAAGCCCCTACTTGCCACTAATTTCTCTGTTTGCAAAGAGCTATCCGAGCGAGCAACTGCTGAAGAAATACTTCGTACGACTAATGAATAGGCCTATGTGGTCCGTAATGAATTAATATGAGAGAAATGTAATTTTAAAAAAATCCACAGCCTGCTTCCAGTCTCCGACCGGGTCAGGAATGGAATGCATGAAGCCCCCATCTAGCGGCGAGGGTATGAACTGTGCCGGCTGCCGAGGCCTGACACACTCCTCTGGGGTAATGATTAAAGGAATGACAGATGAAATGAAATGATAGTGGAGAGTGCTGCTGGAATGAAATTTTGGCAGAGAAAACGGAGTACCCGGAGAAAATCCTGTCAGCCTCCGTTTTGTCCAGCACAGACCTCACATTGGGTGGCCGGGATTTGAACCACGGCCCCAGCGGTGAGAGGCCGGCGTGCTGCCACCTAAGCCACGGAGGCTTCAGAGAATTGTAATATATTTCATAATTAAGATAGTTGATTTATTTAGGAACTCTGTAATGTTGTGATCATGTATCCCCGTGTATTTGGGTGTGCGTGAAATCGGTTTGATGACCTGTATTAATTGGCGTCTATATTAATGTGTGTGTATTAGTAATTATGTCTAGGGGTTGGGTAGGAGGCGGAAGTGGCCTTAAGTTAGGAACCATCTCAGCATTTTCCTGGTGTGGAAGAGGGGAAACTACTTCAAAAATGGTTGAAATTGGAATCGAACCCACCCCCTCTCAGTTGCACTTAACTGACCTTAAGAACTGACAGTACCGACAATTGAACCCAGACATCGGAGGCGACAGAATGCTATCCATCACACCACGAGTCGGTCGTTCTGAATATGCGTACGTTCTTTGTCACTTGGTGGATAGATCACAGTCAAATATTCAAACATTTTTAGCCCACTTTTCACATTTTGCAAAAATGAGGAAAAAGTAGACTTATGAGATCGGGCAAATGTGTGTCTGTCTGTCTGTCTGTCCTTCTGTCTGTCTGTCTGGCTGTGTGTGTGTCCCCCCCTATCAACTCCTAAACGGCTGCAGCAATCGAAACAAAATTTGGTAGGAGTAAAGATCTAGACCTGAATATCTCACGGCCATATTTGAAAATGATGTCAGTGCTACCAACTGCTAAAAAATCGCAATTGAAATTTGAGCTCCATGAATGGGAGCTATTTCAAAATTGGCACACGTACAGATCATAATATTTCAGTTTAATTTCCAGGAGGCCAAACATGGCAGTGTTGCCAAAATGATTATAAGTCTCCTGATAGGTCCAATTTTTAAATGCATATAACTTCTACACTATCAATTGGAATTCAACCAAATTTCGTATGTTGTATGTGTACATAACCAGATATGACTGAGCGTATTCTTAAGACCTACCAGGGCTGCCAACTGTTAATAAATGCTCCTAATTTATTTTATCCAAATACCAATATATCAGAAAGTATGCAAGCCGACAGCTTTAAACTATGCACACGTATAGTACCTGACATTCTATATTAATTTGGAGTAACTTATATACGTCAGTGCTACCAACATGATTCTAAGCCTGCTGACAGGTCCAACTTTAAATACATGCAACTTCCATACTATCATTTGAATTTCAACCAAATTTCGTATGTGTTATGTGTACCATAACAGATATGACTATGCGTATTCTAAGGAGCAACCAGGGCTGCCAACTGTTAATATGTGCTGCCCTATTTTTGTTACCCTAATATCTATATATCAGAAAGTATGCAAGCCAATAGCTCTAAAATTTGCACAAGTATAGTACCTGGCATTCTAGACGAATATGGAGTAACTAATATACGTCAGTGCTCTCAACATGATTCTAAGCCTGCTGATAGGTCCAATTTTAAAATGCATGTAACTTCTATACTAACTAATGGATTTCATTCAAAATTGGCACAACAATAGATCATATTATTTCAGATTATTTCTGACCAATACATGCATGACATTGTTGCCAACATGATTTTATGCGCGCTGTTAGATCCAATGTTTAACTGCATGTAACGTCCATGCGATTCATTGGAATTCAACCAAATTTTGTATTTTGTACCTTAAGAGATGGAACTAACAATATATTCAGTCATCAGGGCTGCCAACTGTAGTGCTCTATTAGGATACATTATGCCAGGTATACAGTATTTCGAACTAATTGGAAATTTCGATATTAGCAACTTAATTTCGTCATTATTCTAGATAGGTTCATATTCTGTAGAATAATCATTGCCATGAAAAGTAGGCTGTATTGTTCTTAACGGAACTTCTTGTTATTTTTTTATTTCATTTTTTGCTAACATTTTACCCTCCAGGGTTGGCTTTTCCCACGGACTAAGCCAGGGATCCCAGCTCTACCGCCACTGAAGGCAGTGTCCTGGAGCTTGAGACTCTGAGTCAGATCGATGAGTCCACCGATAATGGCGGTCACGCACAACTTCTTTCGTACAATAGGTATGTTGATGGGGATGTAATTGCCACTAATTTCTTTGTTTGCAAAGAGCTACCCGAGCTACAACTGGGGTGTGTGACCAGCACTACGCTCAGGCGGCCTCACCTGCAAAGCGAACAGGGGGCCTGATGAAGGCATGGTAATAGGGGGACGGTTAGGCGAGGAAGTGGGAAGGAGGCGGCCGTGGCCTTACAGTAGGAACCATCCCAGCATTTGCCCGAAGACGAAGTGGGAAACCACGGAATATCACTTCGAGGATGTCTGAGGAGGGAATCGAGCCCCCTCAACTCATTTGGGCCACCCGAGGCTGACTAGACCCAGTTCCAGTACTCATACCACTTTTCACATTTCGTGGCAGAGCAGGGAATCGAACCCAAGACCTCCGGGGCGGCAGCTAACCATGCTGACCGCTACGCTACTGAGGCGACATATTCAAACATTATCTTAGAAAACCCTCAAAAGTTAAAATCCTTTACGGTTATGATTAGAAAGCAAGAACCAAAGCTGATAACGATTACGTCAGATTGACTGGTAAGAGCATTATGGTCTTTTGTGGGATCTCTTTCGATGCTGAATACTCACAGGCACCATGAACAGTTGTCATCTTGTTTCCACAGTCTCTTTTTATTGTCGGCAAAAAATCTTAGCAGAGCGTGGTTTCGATCCACGGACCTCTGGGTTATGGGCCCAGCACGCTTCCACTGCGCCACTCTGCTTCTGGTAGACAATCGCTTAACAGGACGGACTGTAATATGCTGTAGGGAGAGACTGTTGTGCAATTTACTAAAGGTAGAGGGGAGAATTCAATACGGCCTTTGCTCCCCTCTACCTTTAGTAAGTTGCACAACTCCAGTAATACCAGTCTCCCTACAGGATACTGTATTTGAGCCTATCCAGTTTAGCCAGGGTTAATCAAGTAGCAGAGTGGCACAGTGGAAGCGTGCTGGGCTCATAACCCAGAGGTCCGTGGATCGAAACCACGCTCTGCTAAATATTTTTCTTGTCGACTGTAATTCGAGGGTTTACCTACCCGTCAAAACTGTCAGTCCATGAACTTAGCAAGTTTCCACATGCATACCAAATGCAAACAAAGTAGAAAGTAGTACAGTGTTATTATGTTTACTACTTGGTAACCGGATTCCTCACATACCCTGTGGACCAGACAATACTTGAATGCACTAGAATTCAGTGTTCCGCAACCGGTGTGCCGCGAACTTTTACCTAATATTGTTTCTTTCTTTTTAGTCGGTTTACCCTCCAGGTTGGCTTTCCCTCGGACTCAGCGAGGGATCCCAATATTACCGCCGCCAGGGCAGTGTCCTGGAGCTTGAAACTTCGACTTTGGGGATACAACTTGGGAGGTGGGACGAGCATCTCGCCCAGGCGGCCTCACTTGCAAAGCGATCAGAGGCCTTATGAGGGATGGGAAGGGTGTGGAAGTATGGGAGGCATAGGCAAGGAAGAGGGAAGGAGGCTGCCGTGGCCTTACGGTAGGTACTGGAGGCGAAGTGGGAAACCTCGGAGTACCATTTCGAAGATGGCTGAGGTGGGAATCAAAACCCCGCTACTCATTTGGACCAGCCGAGGCTCAGTAGACCTCGTCCCAGTCCTCATACCACTTTTCAAATTCCGTGGCAGAGCCGGGAATCGAACATATGGCCCTCCGGAATGGCAGCTAAGCTCGCTGACCACTACACAACGGAGGCGATATTTGTTATTTAATATATGTTGATAACTGTTATATTTTCGTAGAAATTAATATTTTATATTTTTATACAGTAGTTTTCTTAAGTTCCGGCCCCGTGGTGTTGGGGTAGCGCGCTGGCCTCTCAGCCGGAAATCCTGGTTTCGATTTCCGGTTCCGTCAGGTATCTTAGAAACTGACGTGAGGCCTGGAATGGGGTGCACTCAGCCTTGTGAGGACAATTGATCAGCTATCTGACACAGTGAGGCAGCGCCCCGGTCACGAAAACCAAGATTAACGTTCGAGGGGTACTGATGCGCTGACCACGCGCCACTCCAATATCTGAAGGCCAAATGACTGGGCAGCGGTCGCTTGGTAGGCCTATGCCCTTCAAGGGCTGCAGTGCCAGTGGTATTCATTTTTAATTTTCTTACGTTAGGGTATTTGTATTCTCGCATGTACGGCTGTGTCCCAATAATCAAGTTGTCTGCTATTGACTAGCTGCAAGGCTGCTAGCTACTATGTGCTATGCACTACGGAGATTTGGGACATGTGTGCTTGATCACAGCCTCCTTCACAGACTTGCGTTCTGAAACGCACTGGACTTACATGCTGGTACCAAACCAACACTCAAGATGGCGGTGATCTGCTACACCTTGTAAGCTTTTGCACTTTCATCAGCTGTTTTAAATAAACAATACCTGAACGATACGATCATGGATGCGCCAAGAAGATCAGTTTTTAGCCGTGCCCTAATTATGGGTTGTGTTTGGCTTAAGTCAAATACAACCTACAATTTACATAACCTACAATACCGATAAGCTACTATTTCTATAACTTCCTTGACGTAGTCGGCCAATCTTGCAAGCACTTTCGTTCACTAGCTACTACAGACTTGATTGCTATGTACTAAGCAGTATTGGATCACAACTTCTGACGTCACATCCGGTAAAATAGTCGACTATTAATACACTACGGCTGAAATTGTACTATTGGGACAGCCTAATATTGGGCCGGTTCGATGGGTTGCAGGCGTCACCGCAGAGAAAGCCCTATAAGACTTTTAGCAAGTCTGTTAGTTGCACGCACCAATCATACAATAATAGACTTAATGTTCAACACTCGATAACAAGTGAGTGCTTTGTAACGCCGCATCTTTTGTGTTCCTTGCTTTTAACTAAACTTGTGAGGATTATCAAATATGTACCTCTCATTAATTATTTTATTTCCTTGTCCTAATATTGCTGTATTTCAGTGCAGTTCTATAAATCTCCGACCGGGTCAGGAATGGAATGAATGAAGCCCCCATCTAGCGGCGAGGATAAGAACTGTGCCGGCTGCCGAGGCCTGACGCAATCCTCTGGGGCAATGATTAAATGATTAACAGATGAAATGAAATGATAGTGGAGAGTGTTGCTGGAATGAAATTTTTACAGGGATAACCGGAGTACCCGGGAAAAAACCTGTCTGCCTCCGTTTTGTCCAGCACAGATCTCATATGGAGTGACCGGGATTTGAACCACGGTGAGAGGCCGGCGTGCTGCCGCCTAAGCCACGGAGGCCCCCTCTCTGTTAAGTGAAAAATGAAAATCCTCAGCCTGCTTCCAGTCTCCGACCGGGTCAGGTATGGAATGAATGAAGCCCCCATCTAGCGGCGAGGATATGAACTGTGCCGGCTGCCGAGGCCTGACGCACTCCTCTGGGGCAATGATTAAATGAATGACAGATTAAATGAAATGATAGTGGTGAGTGTTGCTGGAATGAAATTTTGACAGGGAAAACCGGAGTACCCGAAGAAAAACCTGTCTGCCTCCGTTTTGTCCAGCACAGATCTCACATGGAGTGACCGGGATTTGAACCACGGAACCAGCGGTGAGAGGCCGGCGTGCTGCCGCCTAAGCAACGGAGGCTTTTTCTCTGTTAAGTAAGGATTTGAATTATTTTCGTCAGTCCTTGGAACAAAAGAGGAAACAAGTGTCGCTCATGAGTACGTCGGTACGTGTATCGCAATAGATACAGGAAGCTAGCTGTAAGGTAGACAAACTTATCGTAAAGGCCAAGAAACCGCACACAATAGCAGAAACGTTAATGCTCCCTTGTAAGGAAATGGTAGAAATAGTCCTGGGTTAGAAGCTGCTACTGAAATTTCAAAAGTTCCTCTCTCTGCCAACACAATCAGCCGCCGAGTCAGTGTCATGTCCAGTGGCATCGAAGACATTATGAACGAGAAAATAAAGAGCAGTCGAAAGTTCACACTTCAGATCTACGAGTCCACTGATATTGGCGATCACGCACAACTTCTTTCCTACAATAGGTACCGAATGATGTTTTTATTTTTATTTTATTTTTTTGTGCTGGGAGTGCCCGAGGACATGTTCGGCTCGCCTGAGTCTGTAGCTGCTTCCAGCGGACAACCTAAAGGGTGAGCTACTAGTTCCGTTCAATTTCAAGTAGTTCCAACTCTCACCTCCAGATATCAATGAAAGCTAGTGGTGAACGTTGGAACTTTGATAGAGCGTTCTGACGCAATCCAACCTAACAATTTTGCTTTACACAATTTTAGTATGTGAAAGGATCTTTTACATAAGTCGCCTACGTAACGTAGCGGTCAGCATGTTTAGCTGCCGCCCCGGAGGTCCTGGGTTCGATTCCTGGCTTTGCCACGAAATTTGAAAAGTGGTACGAGGACTTGAACGGGGTCTACTCAGCCTCGGGTGGCCCAAATGAGTAGAGGGGGTTCGATTCCCCCTCAGCCATCCTCGAAGTGGTTTTCCGTGGTTTCCCCTTCGTCTTCGGGCAAATGCCGGGATGGTCCCTCTTCACGGCCACGGCCGCCTCCTTCCCTCTTCCTTGCCTATCCATCCTAACCATCCCTTACCTTCCCTCATGAGGCCCGTGTTCACTTTGCAGGTGAGGCCGCCTGGGCGAGGTGCCAATCCCACCTCACCAGTTGTATCCCTTCCGATTCGATGTTCCCCGCTCTAGGACACTGCCCATAGAGGCGGTAGTGGTGAGTTCCCTCGCTGAGCCCGTGGGTTCCACCAACCTGGAGGGTAAACGACAAAAAAAAAGAAAAGAAAGGATCCTTTACATGCCATAAATCTATGATATGGGACCGCCGGCTTTACTTCCCCTCCGAAGGAAGGCATACTGAAGGATTTTTAACGCTCTTAAAAATCCGACGATTTTGGCCGGGTTTGAACCCGCTATCTTGGGCACAGCAGTTCAGCATGCTACCGACTAGGCCACGGAAGCCCCTACTTGCCACTAATTTCTCTGTTTGCAAAGAGCTACCCGAGCGAGCAACTGCTGAAGAAATACTTCGTACGACTAATGAATAGGCCTATGTGGTCCGTAATGAATTAACATGAGAGAAATGTAATTTTAAAAAAATCCACAGCCTGCTTCCAGTCTCCGACCGGGTCAGGAATGGAATGCATGAAGCCCCCATCTAGCGGCGAGGATATGAACTGTGCCGGCTGCCGAGGCCTGACGCACTCCTCTGGGGCAATGATTAAAGGAATGACAGATGAAATGAAATGATAGTGGAGAGTGCTGCTGGAATGAAATTTTGGCAGGGAAAACGGAGTACCCGGAGAAAAACCTGTCAGCCTCCGTTTTGTCCAGCACAGACCTCACATGGAGTGGCCGGGATTTGAACCACGGCCCCAGCGGTGAGAGGCCGGCGTGCTGCCGCCTAAGCCACGGAGGCTTCAGAGAATTGTAATATATTTCATAAGTAAGATAGTTGATTTATTTAGGGACTCTGTAATGTTGTGATCATGTATCCCCGCGTACTTTGGTGTGCGTGAAATCGGTTTGATAACCTGTATTAATTGACGGCTATATTAATGTGTGTGTATTAGTCTAGGGGTTGGGTAGGAGGCGGAAGTGGCCTTAAGTTAGGAACCATCTCAGCATTTTCCTGGTGTGGAAGAGGGGACACCACTTCAAAAATGGTTGATATTGGAATCGAACCCACCACCTCTCAGTTGCACTTAACTAACGTTTAGAACGGACAGTACCGACAATTGAACCCAGACATCGGAGGCGACAGAATGCTATCCATCACACCATGAGTCGGTCGTTCTGAATATCCGTACGTTCTTTGTCACTTGGTGGATAGATCACAGTCAAATATTCAAACATTTTTTTTTTTTTTTTTTTTTGCTAACGTTTTACCCTCCAGTGTTGGCTTTTCCCACGGACTAAGCGAGGGATCCCACCTCTACCGCCACTGAGGGCAGTGTCCTGGAGCTTGAGACTCTGAGTCAGATCGATGAGTACACCGATATTGGCGGTCCTGCACAACTTATTTCGTACAATAGGTATGTTGATGGGGATGTAATTGCCACTAATTTCTTTGTTTGCAAAGAGCTACCCGATCTACAACTGGGGTGTGTGACCAGCACTACGCTCAGGCGGCCTCACCTGGAAAGCGAACAGGGGGCCTGATTAAGGGATGGGAATTGTGGGACGGTTAGGCGAGAAAGTGGGAAGGAGGCGGCCGTGGCCTTACAGTAGGAACCATCCCGGCATTTGCCCGAAGACGAAGTGGGAAATCACGGAAAATCACTTCGAGGATGGCTGAGGTGGGAATCGAACCCCCTCAACTCATTTGGGCCACCCGAGGCTGACTAGACCCAGTTCAAGTACTCATACCACTTTTCAAATTTCGTGGCAGAGCCGGGAATCGAACCCAAGACCTCCGGGGCGGCAGCTAATCATGCTGACCGCTACGCTACGGAGGCGACATATTCAAACATTATCTTAGAAAACCCTCAAAAGTTAAAACCCTTTACGGTTAAGATTAGAAAGCAAGAACAAAAGCTGAGAACGATTACGTCAGATTGACTGGTAAGAGCATTATGGTCTTTTGTGGGATCTCTTTTGATGCTGAATGCTCACAGGCACCATGAACAGTTGTCATCTTGTTTCCACAGTCTCTTTTTATTGTCGGCAAAAAATCTTAGCAGAGCGTGGTTTCGATCCACGGACCTCTGGGTTTTGGGCCCTGCACGCTTCCACTGCGCCACCCTGCTTCTGGTAGACATTCGCCTAAACAGGACGGACTGTAATATGCTGTAGGGAGAGACTGTTGTGCAATTTACTAAAGGTAGAGGGGAGAATTCAATACGGCCTTTGCTCCCCTCTACCTTTAGTAAGTTGCACAACAGCAGTAATACCAGTCTCCCTACAGCATACTGTATTTGAGCCTATCCAGTTTAGCCATGGTCCGTCAAGTAGGAGAGTGGCGCAGTGGAAACGTGCTGGCCCATAACCCAGAGGTCCGTGGTTCGAAACCACGCTCTGCTAAATATTTTTCTTGTCGACTGTAATTCGAGGGTTTACCTACCCGTCAAAACTGACAGTCCATTAACTTAGTAAGTTTTCACATGCATACCAAATGCAAACGAAGTAGAAAGTAGTAGTACAGAGTTATTATGTTTACTACTTGGTAACCGGATTCCTCACATCCCCTGTGGACCAGACAATACTAGAATGCACTAGAATTCAGTGTTCCGCCACCGGTGTGCCGCGAACTTTTACTTAATATTGTTTCTTTCTTTTTAGTCGGTTTACCTTCCTGGTTGGCGTTCCCTCGGACTCAGCGAGGGATCCCAATAATACCGCCGCTAGGGCAGTGTCCTGGAGCTTGAAACTTCGAATTCGGGGATACAACTGGGGAGATGGGACGAGCATCTCGCCCAGGCGGCCTCACTTGCAAAGCGATCAGGGGCCTTATGAGGGATGGGAAGGGTGTGGAATTATGGGAGGCATAGGCAAGGAAGAGGGAAGGAGGCTGCCGTGGCCTTACGGTAAGTACTGGAGACGAAGTGGGAAACCTCGGAGTACCATTTCGAAGATGGCTGGGGTGGGAATCAAAACCTCGCTACTCATTTGGACCAGCCGAGGCTCATTAGACCTCGTTCCAGTCCTCATACCATTTTTCAAATTTCGTGGCAGAGCCGGGAATCGAACCCAAGACCTCCGGGGCGGCAGCTAATCATGCTGACCGCTACGCTACGGAGGCGACATATTCAAACATTATCTTAGAAAACCCTCAAAAGTTAAAACCCTTTACGGTTAAGATTAGAAAGCAAGAACCAAAGCTGAGAACGATTACGTCAGATTGACTGGTAAGAGCATTATGGTCTTTTGTGGGATCTCTTTTGATGCTGAATGCTCACAGGCACCATGAACAGTTGTCATCTTGTTTCCACAGTCTCTTTTTATTGTCGGCAAAAAATCTTAGCAGAGCGTGGTTTCGATCCACGGACCTCTGGGTTTTGGGCCCTGCACGTTTCCACTGCGCCACCCTGCTTCTGGTAGACATTCGCCTAAACAGGACGGACTGTAATATGCTGTAGGGAGAGACTGTTGTGCAATTTACTAAAGGTAGAGGGGAGAATTCAATACGGCCTTTGCTCCCCTCTACCTTTAGTAAGTTGCACAACAGCAGTAATACCAGTCTCCCTACAGCATACTGTATTTGAGCCTATCCAGTTTAGCCATGGTCCGTCAAGTAGCAGAGTGGCGCAGTGGAAGCGTGCTGGGCGTGGATCGAAACCACGCTCTGCTAAATATTTTTCTTGTCGACTGTAATTCGAGGGTTTACCTACCCGTCAAAACTGACAGTCCATTAACTTAGTAAGTTTTCACATGCATACCAAATGCAAACGAAGTAGAAAGTAGTAGTACAGAGTTATTATGTTTACTACTTGGTAACCGGATTCCTCACATCCCCTGTGGACCAGACAATACTTGAATGCACTAGAATTCAGTGTTCCGCCACCGGTGTGCCGCGAACTTTTACTTAATTTTGTTTCTTTCTTTTTAGTCGGTTTACCTTCCAGGTTGGCTTTCCCTTGGACTCAGCGAGGGATCCCAATATTACCGCACCAGGGCAGTGTCCTGGAGCTTGAAACTTCGAAATCGGGGATACAACAGGGGAGGTGGGACGAGCATCTCGCCCAGGCGGCCTCACTTGCAAAGCGATCAGGGGCCTTATGAGGGATGGGAAGGGTGTGGAATTATGGGAGGCATAGGCAAGGAAGAGGGAAGGAGAATGCCGTGGCCTTACGGTAGGTACTGGAGACGAAGTGGGAAACCTCGGAGTACCATTTCGAAGATGGCTGGGTTGGGAATCAAAACCCCGCTACTCATTTGGACCAGCCGAGGCTCAGTAGACCTCGTTCCAGTCCTCATACCACTTTTCAAATTTCGTGGCAGAGACGGGAATCGAACCCAAGACCTCCGGGGCGGCAGCTAATCATGCTGACCGCTACGCTACGGAGGCGACATATTCAAACATTATCTTAGAAAACCCTCAAAAGTTAAAACCCTTTACGGTTAAGATTAGAAAGCAAGAACCAAAGCTGAGAACGATTACGTCAGATTGACTGGTAAGAGCATTATGGTCTTTTGTGGGATCTCTTTTGATGCTGAATGCTCACAGGCACCATGAACAGTTGTCATCTTGTTTCCACAGTCTCTTTTTATTGTCGGCAAAAAATCTTAGCAGAGCGTGGTTTCGATCCACGGACCTCTGGGTTTTGGGCCCTGCACGCTTCCACTGCGCCACCCTGCTTCTGGTAGACATTCGCCTAAACAGGACGAACTGTAATATGCTGTAAGGAGAGACTGTTGTGCAATTTACTAAAGGTAGAGGGGAGAATTCAATACGGCCTTTGCTCCCCTCTACCTTTAGTAAGTTGCACAACAGCAGTAATACCAGTCTCCCTACAGAATACTGTATTTGATCCTATCCAGTTTAGCCATGGTCCGTCAAGTAGCAGAGTGGCGCAGTGGAAGCGTGCTGGGCGTGGATCGAAACCACGCTCTGCTAAATATTTTTCTTGTCGACTGTAATTCGAGGGTTTACCTACCCGTCAAAACTGACAGTCCATTAACTTAGTAAGTTTTCACATGCATACCAAATGCAAACGAAGTAGAAAGTAGTAGTACAGAGTTATTATGTTTACTACTTGGTAACCGGATTCCTCACATCCCCTGTGGACCAGACAATACTTAAATGCACTAGAATTCAGTGTTCCGCCACCGGTGTGCCACGAACTTTTACTTAATATTGTTTCTTTCTTTTTATTCGGTTTACCTTCCAGGTTGGCTTTCCCTCGGACTCAGCGAGGGATCCCAATATTACCGCCGCCAGGGCAGTGTCCTGGAGCTTGAAACTTCGAAATCGGGGATACAACTGGGGAGGTGGGACGAGCATCTCGCCCAGGCGGCCTCACTTGCAAAGCGATCAGGGGCATTATGAGGGATGGGAAGGGTGCGGAATTATGGGAGGCATAGGCATGGAAGAGGGGAGAAGGCTGCCGTGGCCTTACGGTAGGTACTGGAGACGAAGTGGGAAACCTCGGAGTACCATTTCGAAGATGGCTGGGGTGGGAATCAAAACCCCGCTACTCATTTGGACCAGCCGAGGCTCAGTAGACTTCGTTCCAGTCCTCATACCACTTTTCAAATTTCGTGGCAGAGCCGGGAATCGAACCCAAGACCTCCGGGGCGGCAGCTAATCATGCTGACCGCTACGCTACGGAAGCGACATATTCAAACATTATCTTAGAAAACCCTCAAAAGTTAAAACCCTTTACGGTTAAGATGAGAAAGCAAGAACCAAAGCTGAGAACGATTACGTCAGATTGACTGGTAAGAGCATTATGGTCTTTTGTGGGATCTCTTTTGATGCTGAATGCTCACAGGCACCATGAACAGTTATCTTGTTTCCACAGTCTCTTTTTATTGACGGCAAAAAATCTTAGCAGAGCGTGGTTTCGATCCACGGACCTCTGGGTTTTGGGCCCTGCACGCTTCCACTGCGCCACCCTGCTTCTGGTAGACATTCGCCTAAACAGGACGGACTGTAATATGCTGTAGGGAGAGACTGTTGTGCAATTTACTAAAGGTAGAGGGGAGAATTCAATACGGCCTTTGCTCCCCTCTACCTTTAGTAATGAACCCTTTACCCTATGTTGGTTAAATGATTCTACTTTTTATTTCTTCAATTAATAAATATTTCAACCAGCATCATGAAAGTAGCCAGACAGTGATGAGGAAATCTCAGGCATTTGTTGGAGACAGTAGGGACATACCTGCGACAGTTTAACAAAAGGCTAAGTACTTGAGCTATGAAAAGAAATAGCAGCGCGATGTATCATAAGGACAGGTGTGGCTACCTCAATTTTAGAAGCGACGCGCGGTGAGACATGGTTCTGGTATGTTCATTGTGTTATTCGCGCCTAGAAGAAATAAGATGCAGTAACGTGAATGGCTGATGAAGTAAATAGACACTCCCAAGACGCCAAGATCTACTAGAAACCGCCAAATTACAGAAAATGGAGAACCAATGAGAAGAGAATGCCTACTTGCGCACCAACTCCGGCTGGGGTACGCGGCGGCTAGCATTCACGCGGGAAATCGCCTAGACAAAATCTCTGCGATCGATTCTAGGATTAATGGGCATATTCTTGACCTGTGCAATATTACGAGTTCAGTGATATTTATTTCATTCCTGTATCACAATTACTTCGAGAAATTTTTACATAAAATCCCCCTCCATCTAGACCCAAGGGCCAGTTCATTTATAAGTGTGTCGAAGAGCCAAGACATTGACTTTCATTCTATGTGTCGAGGACACATAATTATTATTCTGTTCGTCTGAAGAGATAGACTTTCATTCTGTGTGTTGAGGACACATAGACTATTATTCTGTGCGTCTACGGACGTAGACTTTTATTCCGTGTGTCGTGGACACAGGACTTTGATTCTGTTCGTCTAAGGGCGCAGATACAAGATATTCATTGTAAAGTGTTAAATTCAGTGATAGATAGTCATTGTACTATAGTTATAGGGAAAGTATCGTCGATAATTCGCCAACGAACAGTGACAGGGAATATAGTACCTGAACAAGCGAATTTAGCAGTCAGACATAAAGTGTATATTAACCTAATTTTTGTATCAGCGCAAGGATGACATCGATGAATGCAGAGGAAGTGTGGAATTCTCAACAGTCCGTCCAGATGGCTGCTATGAGATAAAGAACCATCCAGTTGGGGAATGGCGTCTGATGTTCTTTGACGGGTGACTACAAAAAGAGTTGAGTACGAAATAATATTTTATTATTTATTAAATTAACTTATGGTTTATGGGACATATTTTTTGTAAATACTTTGCTTGTGTGATTAATGTAATATATTTAGTGATGATCTGACACATTTTTGTTTGGAAGCAGCTCGCACAATTGTAGTTAATGGAAAGTTCTTTTCTTTGTGTTGTGTTAACTAACGTAGCTATGTGAACGGCCGTGTTCGCCTATGTTACGAAGTGCGGTTAAAAACGTCTCTCGGAGGTATGTCGTGTTTCAGAAGTAGGACTGAATTAATATAATTATATAGTAGATTGGAGGGTAATTAAATTTTGTTGAGATTTATTATTGATCAGATTCAGTGTGATTATTGCCTTTTGGAGCAATATAATTTGTGACGAAGAGTATTCTGCTCTATCGTAGGTTTTAAATATTGTGTTAAATGTTTGCGAGCTCTAATTCAGCAGACCCATGTGAAAGGCGTTATGTCAGTCCCAGATGTGTGTATTGTGAGTATATATTATGGTATTACAAGCGGGAACTTCAGCAGAGACTGATTTCTGTCAGCTTGGTATCAGATTCATATTGTATCCTCGCGAGGACAATTATGGATATGTGATTATTGTCTGACCATATGTTGAGTTGGAGATGATGTTAGCTGCTGTTGATTCCTTGAGATAACAGTTCAGCTGGTCGGCTATTTATATACACTGGAAAGGGGGACATGACTGGTATTTGTGGAAAGGGTGAGTTGTTGTCACGAGGGCTGGCTGAGTTTCGCAAGCTCATTAGTGGAGTGCACGTCTGGCTCCCAATTTACTTGAAAATAAATATAAATGTGAGAAACTGATCAATGGTAAAAATTGTTTTAAATAAATGGGAGTTGCGTACGAAACACGATAACCTTCGAAGCGTTTCCTTAACATGCAAATTTGTTAATATAAAGTAATCTTAACCAATCAGGTTGTTTGTTGTTGTTGGTTTATTCTATGTTTATTTTCCATGTCAGTGACACGTGAGTCACGTGCGGCGCTGTTTTTCCTTGTTGTTGAGCATCTGGCCAAGGTGGCAGCTCATTTGGTTAAGTGTGTCACCACACTAATGAGGGTCTCAGAGAGATGCCTGTAAATAGTAGAGTTGCAATATGTGTGTCAGAGTTAGATTTAAGGATTTTTAGCCTACTTTTCACATTTTGCAAAAATGAGGAAAAAGTAGACTTATGAGATCGATCCGGGAAAATGTGTGTCTGTGTCTGTCTGTCTGTCTTGCTGTGTGAGTGTCCCCCCCTATCAACTCCTAAACGGCTGCAGCAATCAAAACCAAATTTAGTATGAGTAAAGATGTGCACCGGAATATCTCACGTCCATATTTGAAAATGATGTCAGTGCTACCAACTGCTGAAA
This sequence comes from Meconema thalassinum, assembly GCA_946902985.2. NCBI lineage: Eukaryota > Metazoa > Arthropoda > Insecta > Orthoptera > Tettigoniidae > Meconema > Meconema thalassinum. The sequence goes on along the minus strand of OX336397.1, from coordinate 100,402,266 downwards.
ATACGCACTAGAAATTTGAGCTCCATGTTGGATATCTTGCAAGGTATGCATGGGAGCTATTCCAAAATTGGCACACTTGTAGATAAGACTATTTCAGTTTAATTCCCAGGAGGCCAACTATGACAGTGTTGCCAAAATAATGTTAAGCCTTCTGATAGGTTCAATGTTTAAATGCATATAACTTCTACACTATCAATTGGATTTCAACCAAATTTTGTTTGTAATATCTGTACATAAACAGATATGACTGAGCGTATTTTTAAGGTCACCAGGGCTGCCAAGTGTTAATAATTGCTCTCTCTATTTTTTCATCCAAATACCTATATATCAGAAAGTATGCAAGCCAACAGCTTTAAACTATGCACACGTATATTCTGACATTTTAGATTAATTTGGAGTAACTTATATACGTCAGTTCTACCAACATGATTATAAACCTGCTGATAGTACCAATTTTTAAATACATGTAACTTCTATACTATCAGTTGGATTTCAACCAAATTTCGTATGTTCTATGTGTACCATAACAGATATTACTATTAGTATTGTTAAGAGCAATCAGGGCTGCCAACTGTTAATAAATGCTGTCTATATTTTTTTACCCTAATATCAATATATCAGCAAGTATGCAAGCCAACAGCTCTATACTTTGCACACGTATAGCACCTGACATTCTAGATTAATTTGGAGTAATTAATACAAGACAGTGCTGCCAACATGATTCTATGCCTGCTGATATGTCGAATTTTAAAATACATGTAACTTCTATACTAACAAATGTATTTCATCCAAAATTGGCACAAAAAGATATCATAATATTTCAGATTATTTCTGACCAGCACACGCATGACATTGTTGCCAACATGCTTTTACGCGTGCTGATAGATCCAATGTTTAACTGCATGTAACGTCCATTGGACGTCAAACAAATTTTGTATTCTGTACCTTAAGAGATGGAACTAAGAATATATTCAGTCACCAGGGCTGCCAACTGTAGTGCTCTATTAGGCTACATTATACCAGGTATATTTTGAACTAATTAGATATTTCGATATTACCAACTTAATTTCGTCATTATTCTAGATAGGTTCATGTTCTGTAGAATAATCATTGGCATGAAAAGTAGGCTGTATAGTTCTTCACGGAACTTCTTGTTATTAATGTTATGCCCATAGCCATAAAAGTTGATTTACGAGATGATTGTTCGTGAGCACCGTGGCTGTCAACCCGTTGTGAACGAATGATCATCCAAGTACTCATTTCTCGTGGATAGTCATCACGCGAACATAAATTCACATGCAAGGTAGTGGAACTTGGACCCACATTTTATTAGAAAAGGGGAGATCCATCTGACTCCTCAAAGTGATAAATATTCATGTCAGGGGAAAAATGCAGGGAGGATTTTGTTTATTATTGTTTGTTTTATTCTTTTATGCACAAATTAGTTATTAAATCTTGTTATTATCTTGCGTTTTGTCTCCTTTCTTTCTTAGTTATAGTTTTCATCCTATAACCCTTGCCTCAGAAAAGCACGTTGTTTGGCGGACGTAAACACCACACTATGAACTGAACGCGACCCCTTGATCTAAGATTCTTGCATAAAACACTGCTATTCTGAAGGGTTCATAGGTGAAAACTGGCGCGGCCAACGTTGGGGCTATTCACGGTGGTGTAACGGGGAGATTACACATGTCAATAGTGGCGCATTTGAGTAAAACTGGCATGCCGCAAGTGCAGGCAGATATGACAGTATTTAATCACCGGGAAGTGATATTTTATTAAAAGTAGTTGAGGCGAAGTGGATACCGCCAAAAGTGTGAAAAATAAATTAAAATCAGGAGTTTGCAAAGTTAAATACGGTTCACGTTGTTGTCTTTTAAATTAAAGTAAAATTAAGATGTGATACCGGGCGCCCAATGATAAAGTTAAAACTAGATTTGTGTAGAAAGTCAAACTCATGGAAATATTAGGAGGCTGGAGCCTAAAATGACAATTAATACTTTGTTAATTAGTCAGTGTTAATATCAGATCAGGATAACTGTTTAATGACTAAATATGTGCTTGGGGTTTAAAATTAAATTGAGTAAAACTAGAACTACTCAGAGATGCAATCAACTAATGGGATTAAAGGTAAAAATAAATGAACTGAGTAGGATAAAGAAATTAAATGTGCATTGAATTTGTGTGCGTGTCAAAGGGCATTGGCATATGCCATTTCCCATATGTCTCATATATATTGTAAAACATGGCAACGGTGGCGCAGATCCAGGAGATCATTGAGAGTGCAGCAAGGAGAACTCAGGAATTGTTGGATACTAAATTAGCAGAACAAAGTGAAGCGTTGAATACTAAACTATCAGAACAGAGTCAATCTATAAACACTAATATGTTAGAGCAAAGTGAAGCGTTGAATACTAAACTATCAGAACAGAGTCAATCTATAAACACTAGTATTTCAGAACAAAGTGAGTCCATAAAGAAATTGTCAGAGCAAAGTGAATCGCTAAAAATAAAACTGTCAGAGCAAAGTGAATCGCTAAATACTAAACTGTTAGAACAAAGTGAATCGCTAAATACGAAAATGTCAGAACAAAGTAAATCGCTAAATACTAAACTGTCAGAACAAAGTGAATCGCTAAATACTAAACTGTTAGAACAAAGTGAATCATTGCGGACACAGTTAAATAACAGTAGAATTGAGCAAAACGAATATCAGGCGGAACAAGCTAGGTTATTAAAGAGTGAAATTAATGACACTATAAATTCACAGTTAGAGGCGCAAAATAATAAAAACACGAACCAATTAGCTTCGTTAACCGCAGAAATGAAAGAGCACACAAACCAACAGATGATATTACTGGCCCTTGATGTAAGCAAAAATAATGAGAAACAATTAGAGCAGATTGAAAAAATGGAGAGAATTTTTGATAAAAAACTTAGCATTCTCGATGAAACGGTGTTAGCTAAATTAGAGCAGATTGAAATAGCATGCACAATGAATACAAGCGAGGTAAAAATAGCTCAAGATAGGTTGGAAGGACGATTCAAGGAGATGGAGAAAAGTGGCAGGGTCATTCAACAACAAATATCAGCAGTAGATGAGAACATATCAGGCATAATTAAAGATATGGACCGTCTTGAGGTAAAATCAGCGGAACAGTGGAAAAGCCTAGAAATGGAACAAGAACAATTTAAGAGTACATTAGACGAAAGGCTAAGCCAGATAGAAAATAATCAGGATGAAAATAAGAGCCAGATTGAAGAAAAAATAAGCACGATTAAAGAACAGATCAGGAAAGATTGGAAGAAAATGAATATTGATTCTAGACAGGAAAGATCCACCATTCTTAAAACAGTAGGCGAAAACCACACGCGTATTCAAGCTTTGGAGCAGGAGGTAAAAAATAGACTTAAAGAGCAGACAGACAGAATCATAAAAGCCGAACTTCGCTCATTAGAACAATCGTCTATATTTAAAACGGGAGCATTGAAAGACAAGCAGGATGACTCACATAGTCCCCAACCCAGCATAGCAGGAAGTCAGACTCAAGCAGAGAGCCCATTAACAACAAACACAGAAGGATTTCGCAAGAACGTAGATAGGAGCTCAACACCACAGGACGGTCATCAGCCCACACAACTTATTCAAGTAATTCGCTCAAATGACTACAAGCCGCAGAAATACACAGACAATTCAGGGGTAACACCTAAGGCCTTTATCAAAGAGATTGAAGACCACTTTAATGACACTGGGGTACCTGAAGCACGTAGATTGAGAATGATGGAGAGATTTTTATCAGGGAATGTTCTCACCTGGTTTTTAAGTTTCAAATACACATTTGGAACCATGTCAGACTTTAATTTAGCATTTCTGCGCAAATACTGGTCTCCCGCCATATAACAGAGTTTAAGAATGGAGCTTTACTCTAGAAAATATCAAACTACCCAGCAGACAAAATACTCAGATTTCTTTAACATGCAAATGCTAAAATTTCGCGACCTAGATTACCCGTTAAACGAAGCAGATCTGGTGATGACAATAGCAAGGCAAATGCCAGTTAATGTACAGCAAGTACTAGTCGCAGCAAACGTTAGTACGGCCCTACACGCAGAGCAGATATTACGGCAAATAGATGAGACCACATCTCATAGTCATTTTAGAGGAGGAAGACAGCTGGAATTAGTCAACACTACAGAGGTCGTAAATACAAAACAGGGAAATACTAAAACGCAGGGTACTAATACAAGCACCTCCACACCTAGGCGAAACCAGGAAGAAGGGGAAAACAGACCATATCAGCGTAACGAAAATCACTACAACAATAGATACCAGGGCAACAATAGATACCAACAAAGAGGATATCAACAATGGCGTGATAATCGAAGGAATGACCGGCCTTATGGAAGATACGGTGATTACAATGCCAATCAACGATGGAAAGGAAGGAGAGATCAGAATCAAGGAGATCAACGTAACTATCGAGATGACTGGGATGATAGGCACGCTCAATCACAAAATTTCTTAGAGGAGTTACACGCTAATCAAGGTGGAGAACTAGGAAGATGGGAAAAGGCCATTGGGAACAGAAAGAACCCAGATACACATACTGAGGAAGCTGGAAGTCTACTGAGACAAGAGGAATATCGAGGACATGAGCGACAGAAGGATGATGGGAGTCGAAATGGAGCTAAAAAAAAATGTTAATTTTGGATCAAGGAGACAGTCTCAAAACACAACAGTCGGAAGTTGACGATGGATGGATAGTAGCGAACATACAAGAATGGATTGCTTTACCAGAAGACTGCCTGGAGGAGACGGTGAAACCACGGAACGATGAAATTAGGCAATTACCCATTATTTACGCAAGGATTGGTGGAATTAATATAAGATGTTTATTGGATACAGGGTCACAGATCAGTCTAGTATCGGAGGCCTTGGTTCGAGAGTTGGGACGGACTCAGAATATTCCTGTAATTCCGGTACCACAGCTCAAAGTGAGAGGTGTTATTCCTGAACGCACCGTCACTTGTAAACGTCAGGCATACTTAGAGCTGAACATATTGGAACACACTTTTGGGCAAACATTCATTATCATGGCAAAGATGAATTTCAATATAATTCTTGGTGCAAATTTCATTTGTGACTATCAAGCAGTGATAGATTTACACAAGAATACAGTCAGTTTTAGAGAATATGACCAGCTGAAAAACGTGGGATTGCATATGGATGAAATCACTACCGGAAGAAATGTAAATTCTTGGGCATTGGAAGCAATATCAGAAGAAACGGAAGAGGAGGTACGAAAGGCGGAAGATAACATCGTAGAAGGGGCTGTTGTGGAACTAGATGAGGAGATAGAATCCCAGGAGATATGGTCTTTATTAACAGAAGGAGATAACAGCGATGCACAATTCGAAGAGTTACTACAGGAGCGGCTCAATGACATTCAACTTGGGGGTGAACACAGAAAGCAGTTGGAAGAGATTTTAAGGAAGAACAAAACAGTATTTGATACAGTACCTGGGAAAATTTTAAATTTCAAGTACTCTATGCAAGTCGAGGACTGGTCACCTTTCAAAAGCAGATTGTACCCAATTCCTGAAAATTATCGTGGTCAAGTTAAAATCATTATAGATGAGATGTTAGAAGCTGGAGTGATAAGGAAGACACCTACACCTTATCTAAATGCAATTTTGGCAGTCACAAAACCAAATGGATCTATAAGACTTTGTTTAGATGCCAGAAATCTCAACATGAGACTCATTTTTCCTGAGTATGACAGAGCGCCAATTATCAGAGACGTATTAAAAGGCTTTAAAAACAAGAGCATTTATTCATCAGTCGATCTGACGAGCTCGTTCCACCATCTTGAGTTGGATGAGAAGTCTCAGCTTCTAACTGGCTTCTTATTCGATAACCAGACATATTGTTTCGTCAGAATGCCTTTTGGAGTCAAAACAGCGGGCTGTGCTTTAATCCGAGCACTGGACCGGAACCTAACCGAGGAAGTAAAGGAGATGACGGTGCGATACATTGACGACATTCTGTTGGCATCCGACAACATTGAAACTCACATGGAAAATTTAGATAAAGTATTGGGCAACTTGAACGCATCGAATTTCAAAGTAAACCTGAAGAAATCGCATTTCTTCAAGAGCGAGATCTTATATTTGGGTCACGTCATTGACAAGGAGGGAGTGAAACCAAACCCAGCTAAGATTGAAGCGATAAAGAATTTCCCTACACCAACGAGAGTAAAGCACATTCGGTCTTTCTTAGGCGTAACGCGATTCTTTAAAGAAAACTGTCCAGGTTATACGGAGACTGTAGCTCCAATGCAGGAAATGTTAAAGAAAAATAACAAATGGTCATGGAACGCGGAATGTGAGAAGGCATTCCAAGCAACAAAACAGCTATTGGAAAACTGCATTAAATTAGGATATCCAGATTTCAAGCTCAAATTTATAATCCAAGCGGATGCTTCACTAATTGGGATAGGTGCTATGCTCTACCAAGAAGATCCAGCTAACCTGCAGCACAAAACATATTTGGCATTTGTCAGCCGAAAATTGCGTAAGCACGAGCGAAATTACACTGTAACCGAGCTAGAATTGTTGGCCATCCTTCATGCGATCCAACAATGGAAACGAATAATCTATGGTTACCCTATTGTTGTCAGAACTGACCACAAGGCACTAACATTCTTGTTTAAGACGTCTATGGCAAGCGAACGTGTGACACGTTGGTCTATATACATTCAGCAGTTCAGCATTGAAATTGAACATTGTCCAGGGAAGATGAACGTGATACCGGAAGCACTCAGCAGGAACCCAGAGCCTGATAATGAAGAAGCAGCGATGGTACAACACTTGGAGTTAACACCGAAGGACCGGGAATTCTTGGAGGAGTTACGTGAGATACAGCGAGAACAGGAAGCGGAACCATGGATGATGCTATTAATTAAATACTTCAAAAAGCAACTACCTACAGGAACACCTGCATTTCGAGAAGCGAAAGCCAAAGAAGGAAGATATGTTTATGTCAACAATTTGCTTCACAAATGGGTAGATAATGACCACACCAAGTTACGCATAATAGTACCTGCATCGTTACAACGAGGATTGACATGGCATACGCACGAAAGTTACGGTCACGTGGGCTTAGACAAGTGCGAAGCAACAATAGGAGAGACATTTACATGGCCACGTATGAGAACAACTATATGTGACGTCATTACAACTTGTGACCCGTGTCAGAGGACAAAGCCAAATAATTATTTACTGAGGCAATATCCTAGACCATTGCTACCTCAGAAACCATGTGAGCTACTGGCGATGGACTGTCTTGGTCCAATTCCGAAGGGAAGGAGAGGTTGCCGTCATTTGCTAGTGTGCATTGATGTATTTTCTAAGTTCGTAGTACTATGCCCTATTCAGAAAACCACATCGAAGCAGGTACTCAGTCGCATTCGTAATAGAGTTATTCCAACCCTTGGAAAACCAGAGTTTATATTATCAGATCACGGCAGTTATTTCACAAGCGCCGAATTCAAGAAAGGAATGGAAGACATGGGTATAAAACATGTTTTAAGCAGTATCCGACATGCCCAAGCTAATCCAAGCGAGAGAGTAATTAAATGTGTAACTGCATATTTTAGAATCTTCATTCCGAACGAACACCACAAATGGGTCGATAAAATTAAGGACGTAGAGACGTGCATGAATTCTACCAGGCACGAGTCAACAGGACAAATCCCTATGGTCCTACACAAGAACGAGTATCCAGTAAGAACGTGGAAAAGCATCATTAACTGTCCACAAGGTCCCATGATAGCACCAGACCTGCGAATTGAAAGAACGAGAGAATACATGAGGAAACAAGCAGACCGCAGATTACAGCGAGTAAGAAATAAGAGGTTCCACGGTGATCTTGAAGTCAACCAGCTCGTTTTGGTAAAACGACCTGCTACATCGGACCCAGAAAAGAAAATCTTTAGTAAGTTCTGCGAGAAATTCATAGGACCCTATTCTATCGTAAGAAACCTTGGAAATAATGCTTACAGAGTGAAAGAATTGAGCACAGGAACAATGTCAGTTTACAACGCTGCCAACCTAAAGAAATATCGTCGAAGTGAACCATGGTAGTGCAGAAATAATGACGCTGTTTGAATAAACGGACGTCCTACTATCAACAAAGTAAACGGGGAGCAGTTGAGTACGGCACGTGGTGAAGGAGGAAGTAGACTTGTTGTTGACAAACATTAACGAGGCGAGTAAGGTATTGCCGCAGGCATCAGAGCGTCACGCAAGATTGGAAGGGGGAGAGACAAGCAGGAAATGAAAACGAGTAAATGCCATTGAAGACAGGAGCGCCTTGACCAAGTAAGGAAAAGGGGTGATTCTGGAATTAAAACAGATTGGCCTACGGAAGTATTGTAAAATTGTCGACTTTATTCCTAAGTTCGAAATTTTGTGAGTGGGAGAGTTGTGAACCCTTTACCCTATGTTGGTTAAATGATTCTACTTTTTATTTCTTCAATTAATAAATATTTCAACCAGCATCATGAAAGTAGCCAGACAGTGATCAGGAAATCTCAGGCATTTGTTGGAGACAGTAGGGACATACCTGCGACTGTTTAACAAAAGGCTAAGTACTTGAGCTATGAAAAGAAATAGCAGCGCGATGTATCATAAGGACAGGTGTGGCTACCTCAATTTTAGAAGCGACGCGCGGTGAGACATGGTTCTGGTATGTTCATTGTGTTATTCGCGCCTAGAAGAAATATGATGCAGTAACGTGAATGGCTGATGAAGAAAATAGACACTCCCAAGACGCCAAGATCTACTAGAAACCGCCAAATTACAGAAAATGGAGAACCAATGAGAAGAGAATGCCTACTTGCGCGCCAACTCCGGCTGGGGTACGCGGCGGCTAGCATTCACGCGGGAAATCGCCTAGACAAAATCTCTACGACCGATTCTAGGATTAATGGGCATATTCGTGACCTGTGCAATATTACGAGTTCAGTGATATTTATTTCATTCCTGTATCACAATTACTTCGAGAAATGTTTACATAAAATCCCCCTCCATCTAGACCCAAGGGCCAGTTCATTTATAAGTGTGTCGAAGAGCCAAGACATTGACTTTCATTCTATGTGTCGAGGACACATAATTATTATTCTGTTCGTCTGAAGAGATAGACTTTCATTCTCTGTGTTGAGGACACATAGACTATTATTCTGTGCGTCTACGGACGTAGACTTTTATTCCGTGTGTCGTGGACACAGGACTTTGATTCTGTTCGTCTAAGGACGCAGACACAAGATATTCATTGTAAAGTGTTAAATTCAGTGATAGATAGTCATTGTACTATAGTTATAGGGAAAGTATCGTCGATAATTCGCCAACGAACAGTGACAGGGAATATAGTACCTGAACAAGCGAATTTAGCAGTCAGACATAAAGTGTATATTAACCTAATTTTTGTATCAGCGCAAGGATGACATCGATGAATGCAGAGGAAGTGTGGAATTCTCAACAGTCCGTCCAGATGGCTGCTATGAGATAAAGAACCATCCAGTTGGGGAATGGCGTCTGATGTTCTTTGACGGGTGACTACAAAAAGAGTTGAGTACGAAATAATATTTTATTATTTATTAAATTAACTTATGGTTTATGGGACATATTTTTTGTAAATACTTTGCTTGTGTGATTAATGTAATATATTTAGTGATGATCTGACACATTTTTGTTTGGAAGCAGCTCGCACAATTGTAGTTAATGGAAAGTTCTTTTCTTTGTGTTGTGTTAACTAACGTAGCTATGTGAACGGCCGTGTTCGCCTATGTTACGAAGTGCGGTTAAAAACGTCTCTCGGAGATATGTCGTGTTTCAGAAGTAGGACTGAATTAATATAATTATATAGTAGATTGGAGGGTAATTAAATTTTGTTGAGATTTATTATTGATCAGATTCAGTGTGATTATTGCCTTTTGGAGCAATATAATTTGTGACGAAGAGTATTCTGCTCTATCGTAGGTTTTAAATATTGTGTTAAATGTTTGCGAGCTCTAATTTAGCAGACCCATGTGAAAGGCGTTATGTCAGTCCCAGATGTGTGTATTGTGAGTATATATTATGGTATTACAAGCGGGAACTTCAGCAGAGACTGATTTCTGTCAGCTTGGTATCAGATTCATATTGTATCCTCGCGAGGACAATTATGGATATGTGATTATTGTCTGACCATATGTTGAGTTGGAGATGATGTTAGCTGATGTTGATTCCTTGAGATAACAGTTCAGCTGGTCGGCTATTTATATACACTGGAAAGGGGGACATGACTGGTATTTGTGGAAAGGGTGAGTTGTTGTCACGAGGGCTGGCTGAGTTTCGCAAGCTCATTAGTGGAGTGCACGTCTGGCTCCCAATTTACTTGAAAATAAATATAAATGTGAGAAACTGATCAATGGTAAAAATTGTTTTAAATAAATGGGAGTTGCGTACGAAACACGATAACCTTCGAAGCGTTTCCTTAACATGCAAATTTGTTAATATAAAGTAATCTTAACCAATCAGGTTGTTTGTTGTTGTTGGTTTATTCTATGTTTATTTTCCATGTCAGTGACACGTGAGTCACGTGCGGCGCTGTTTTTCCTTGTTGTTGAGCATCGGGCCAAGGTGGCAGCTCATTTGGTTAAGTATGTCACCACACTAATGAGGGTCTCAGAGAGATGCCTGTAAATAGTAGAGTTGTAATATGTGTGTCAGAGTTAGATTTAAGGATTTTTATTAATGTTATGCCCATAGCCATAAAAGTTGATTTACGAGATGATTGTTCGTGAGCACCGTGGCTGTTAACCCGTTGTGAACGAATGATCATCCAAGTACTCATTTCTCGTAGATAGTCATCACGCGAACATAAATACACATGCAAGGTAGTGGAACTTGGACCCACATTTTATTAGAAAAGGGGAGATCCATCTGACTCCTCAAAGTGATAAATATTCATGTCAGGGGAAAAATTCAGGGAGGATTTTGTTTATTATTGTTTGTTTTATTCTTTTATGCACAAATTAGTTATTAAATCTTGTTATTATCTTACGTTTTGTCTCCTTTCTTTCTTAGTTATAGTTTTCATCCTATAACCCTTGCCTCAGAAAAGCACGTTGTTTGGCGGACGTAAACACCACACTATGAACTGAACGCGACCCCTTGATCTAAGATTCTTGCATAAAACACTGCTATTCTGAAGGGTTCAGTAAGTTGCACAACAGCAGTAATACCAGTCTCCCTACAGCATACTGTATTTGAGCCTATCCAGTTTAGCCATGGTCCGTCAAGTAGCAGAGTGGCGCAGTGGAAGCGTGCTGGGCCCATAACCCAGAGGTCCGTGGATCGAAACCACGCTCTGCTAAATATTTTTCTTGTCGACTGTAATTCGAGGGTTTACCTACCCGTCAAAACTGACAGTCCATTAACTTAGTAAGTTTTCACATGCATACCAAATGCAAACGAAGTAGAAAGTAGTAGTACAGAGTTATTATGTTTACTACTTGGTAACCGGATTCCTCACATCCCCTGTGGACCAGACAATACTTGAATGCACTAGAATTCAGTGTTCCGCCACCGGTGTGCCGCGAACTTTTACTTAATATTGTTTCTTTCTTTTTAGTCGGTTTACCTTCCAGGTTGGCTTTCCCTCGGACTCAGCGAGGGATCCCAATATTACCGCCGCCAGGGCAGTGTCCTGGAGCTTGAAACTTCGAATTCGGGGATACAACTGGGGAGGTGGGACGAGCATCTCGCCCAGGCGGCCTCACTTGCAAAGCGATCAGGGGCCTTATGAGGGATGGGAAGGGTGTGCAATTATGGGAGGCATAGGCAAGGAATAGGGAAGGAGGCTGCCGTGGCCTTACGGTAGGTACTGGAGACGAAGTGGGAAACCTCGGAGTACCATTTCGAAGATGGCTGGGGTGGGAATCAAAACCCCGCTACTCATTTGGACCAGCCGAGGCTCAGTAGACCTCGTTCCAGTCCTCATACCACTTTTCAAATTTCGTGGCAGAGCCGGGAATCGAACCCAAGACCTCCGGGGCGGCAGCTAATCATGCTGACCGCTACGCTACGGAGGCGACATATTCAAACATTATCTTAGAAAACCCTCAAAAGTTAAAACCCTTTACGGTTAAGATTAGAAAGCAAGAACCAAAGCTGAGAACGATTACGTCGGATTGACTGGTAAGAGCATTATGGTCTTTTGTGGGATCTCTTTTGATGCTGAATGCTCACAGGCACCATGAACAGTTGTCATCTTGTTTCCACAGTCTCTTTTTATTGTCGGCAAAAAATCTTAGCAGAGGGTGGTTTCGATCCACGGACCTCTGGGTTTTGGGCCCTGCACGCTTCCACTGCGCCACCCTGCTTCTGGTAGACATTCGTCTAAACAGGACGGACTGTAATATGCTGTAGGGAGAGACTGTTGTGCAATTTACTAAAGGTAGAGGGGAGAATTCAATACGGCCTTTGCTCCCCTCTACCTTTAGTAAGTTGCACAACAGCAGTAATACCAGTCTCCCTACAGCATACTGTATTTGAGCCTATCCAGTTTAGCCATGGTCCGTCAAGTAGCAGAGTGGCGCAGTGGAAGCGTGCTGGGCCCATAACCCTGAGGTCCTTGGATCGAAAGCACGCTCTTCTAAATATTTTTCTTGTCGACTGTAATTCGAGGGTTTACCTACCCGTCAAAACTGACAGTCCTTTAACTTAGTAAGTTTTCACATGCATACCAAATGCAAACGAAGTAGAAAGTAGTAGTACAGAGTTATTATGTTTACTACTTGGTAACCGGATTCCTCACATCCCCTGTGGACCCGACAATACTTGAATGCACTAGAATTCAGTGTTCCGCCACCGGTGTGCCGCGAACTTTTACTTAATATTGTTTCTTTCTTTTTAGTCGGTTTACCTTCCAGGTTGGCTTTCCCTCGGACTCAGCGAGGGATCCCAATATTACCGCCGCCAGGGCAGTGTCCTGGAGCTTGAAACTTCGAAATCGGGGATACAACTGGGGAGGTGGGACGAGCATCTCGCCCAGGCGGCCTCACTTGCAAAGCGATCAGGGGCCTTATGAGGGATGGGAAGGGTGTGGAATTATGGGAGGCATAGGCAAGGAAGAGGGAAGGAGGCTGCCGTGGCCTTACGGTAGGTACTGGAGACGAAGTGGGAAACTTAGGAGTACCATTTCGAAGATGGCTGGGGTGGGAATCAAAACCCCGCTACTCATTTGGACCAGCCGAGGCTCAGTAGACCTCGTTCCAGTCCTCATACCACTTTTCAAATTTCGTGGCAGAGCCGGGATTCGAACCCAAGACCTCCGGGGCGGCAGCTAATCATGCTGACCGCTACGCTACGGAGGCGACATATTCAAACATTATCTTAGAAAACCCTCAAAAGTTAAAACCCTTTACGGTTAAGATTAGAAAGCAAGAACCAAAGCTGAGAACGATTACGTCAGATTGACTGGTAAGAGCATTATGGTCTTTTGTGGGATCTCTTTTGATGCTGAATGCTCACAGGCACCATGAACAGTTGTCATCTTGTTTCCACAGTCTCTTTTAATTGTCGGCAAAAAATCTTAGCAAAGCGTGGTTTCGATCCACGGACCTCTGGGTTTTGGGCCCTGCACGCCTCCACTGCGCCACCCTGCTTCTGGTAGACATTCGCCTAAACAGGACGGACTGTAATATGCTGTAGGGAGAGACTGTTGTGCAATTTACTAAAGGTAGAGGGGAGAATTCAATACGGCCTTTGCTCCCCTCTACCTTTAGTAAGTTGCACAACAGCAGTAATACCAGTCTCCCAACAGCATACTGTATTTGAGCCTATCCAGTTTAGCCATGGTCCGTCAAGTAGCAGAGTGGCGCAGTGGAAGCGTGCTGGGCCCATAACCCTGAGGTCCTTGGATCGAAAGCACGCTCTGCTAAATATTTTTCTTGTCGACTGTAATTCGAGGGTTTACCTACCCGTCAAAACTGACAGTCCTTTAACTTAGTAAGTTTTCACATGCATACCAAATGCAAACGAAGTAGAAAGTAGTAGTACAGAGTTATTATGTTTACTACTTGGTAACCGGATTCCTCACATCCCCTGTGGACCCGACAATACTTGAATGCACTAGAATTCAGTGTTCCGCCACCGGTGTGCCGCGAACTTTTACTTAATATTATTTCTTTCTTTTTAGTCGGTTTACCTTCCAGGTTGGCTTTCCCTCGGAATCAGCGAGGGATCCCAATATTACCGCCGCCAGGGGAGTGTCCTGGAGCTTGAAACTTCGAATTCGGGGATACAACTGGGGAGGTGGGATGAGCATCTCGCCCAGGCGGCCTCACTTGCAAAGCGATCAGGGGCCTTATGAGGGATGGGAAGGGTGTGGAATTATGGGAGGCATAGGCAAGGAAGAGGGAAGGAGGCTGCCGTGGCCTTACGGTAGGTACTGGAGACGAAGTGGGAAACCTCGGAGTACCATTTCGAAGATGGCTGGGGTGATAATCAAAACCCCGCTACTCATTTGGACCAGCCGAGGCTCAGTAGACCTCGTTCCAGTCCTCATACCACTTTTCAAATTTCGTGGCAGAGCCGGGAATCGAACCCAAGACCGCCGGGGCGGCAGCTAATCATTCTGACCGCTACGCAACGGAGGCGACATATTCAAACATTATCTTAGAAAACCCTCAAAAGTTAAAACCCTTTACGGTTAAGATTAGAAAGCAAGAACCAAAGCTGAGAACCATTACGTCAGATTGACTGGTAAGAGCATTATGGTCTTTTGTGGGATCTCTTTTGATGCTGAATGCTCACAGGCACCATGAACAGTTGTCATCTTGTTTCCACAGTCTCTTTTTATTGTCGGCAAAAAATCTTAGCAGAGCGTGGTTTCGATCCACGGACCTTTGGGTTTTGGGCCCTGCACGCTTCCACTGCGCCACCCTGCTTCTGGTAGACATTCGCCTAAACAGGACGGACTGTAATATGCTGTAGGGAGAGACTGTTGTGCAATTTACTAAAGGTAGAGGGGAGAATTCAATACGGCCTTTGCTCCCCTCTACCTTTAGTAATGAACCCTTTACCCTATGTTGGTTAAATGATTCTACTTTTTATTTCTTCAATTAATAAATATTTCAACCAGCATCATGAAAGTAGCCAGACAGTGATGAGGAAATCTCAGGCATTTGTTGGAGACAGTAGGGACATACCTGCGACTGTTTAACAAAAGGCTAAGTACTTGAGCTATGAAAAGAAATAGCAGCGCGATGTATCATAAGGACAGGTGTGGCTACCTCAATTTTAGAAGCGACGCGCGGTGAGACATGGTTCTGGTATGTTCATTGTGTTATTTGCGCCTAGAAGAAATATGATGCAGTAACGTGAATGGCTGATGAAGAAAATAGACACTCCCAAGACGCCAAGATCTACTAGAAACCGCCAAATTACAGAAAATGGAGAACCAATGAGAAGAGAATGCCTACTTGCGCGCCAACTCCGGCTGGGGTACGCGGCGGCTAGCATTCACGCGGGAAATCGCCTAGACAATATCTCTACGACCGATTCTAGGATTAATGGGCATATTCGTGACCTGTGCAATATTACGAGTTCAGTGATATTTATTTCATTCCTGTATCACAATTACTTCGAGAAATGTTTACATAAAATCCCCCTCCATCTAGACCCAAGGGCCAGTTCATTTATAAGTGTGTCGAAGAGCCAAGACATTGACTTTCATTCTATGTGTCGAGGACACATAATTATTATTCTGTTCGTCTGAAGAGATAGACTTTCATTCTGTGTGTTGAGGACACATAGACTATTATTCTGTGCGTCTACGGACGTAGACTTTTATTCCGTGTGTCGTGGACACAGGACTTTGATTCTGTTCGTCTAAGGACGCAGACACAAGATATTCATTGTAAAGTGTTAAATTCAGTGATAGATAGTCATTGTACTATAGTTATAGGGAAAGTATCGTCGATAATTCGCCAACGAACAGTGACAGGGAATATAGTACCTGAACAAGCGAATTTAGCAGTCAGACATAAAGTGTATATTAACCTAATTTTTGTATCAGCGCAAGGATGACATCGATGAATGCAGAGGAAGTGTGGAATTCTCAACAGTCCGTCCAGATGGCTGCTATGAGATAAAGAACCATCCAGTTGGGGAATGGCGTCTGATGTTCTTTGACGGGTGACTACAAAAAGAGTTGAGTACGAAATAATATTTTATTATTTATTAAATTAACTTATAGTTTATGGGACACAATTTTTGTAAATACTTTGCTTGTGTGATTAATGTAATATATTTAGTGATGATCTGACACATTTTTGTTAGGAAGCAGCTCGCACAATTGTAGTTAATGGAAAGTTCTTTTCTTTGTGTTGTGTTAACTAACGTAGCTATGTGAACGGCCGTGTTCGCCTATGTTACGAAGTGCGGTTAAAAACGTCTCTCGGAGATATGTCGTGTTTCAGAAGTAGGACTGAATTAATATAATTATATAGTAGATTGGAGGGTAATTAAATTTTGTTGAGATTTATTATTGATCAGATTCAGTGTGATTATTGCCTTTTGGAGCAATATAATTTGTGACGAAGAGTATTCTGCTCTATCGTAGGTTTTAAATATTGTGTTAAATGTTTGCGAGCTCTAATTTAGCAGACCCATGTGAAAGGCGTTATGTCAGTCCCAGATGTGTGTATTGTGAGTATATATTATGGTATTACAAGCGGGAACTTCAGCAGAGACTGATTTCTGTCAGCTTGGTATCAGATTCATATTGTATCCTCGCGAGGACAATTATGGATATGTGATTATTGTCTGACCATATGTTGAGTTGGAGATGATGTTAGCTGATGTTGATTCCTTGAGATAACAGTTCAGCTGGTCGGCTATTTATATACACTGGAAAGGGGGACATGACTGGTATTTGTGGAAAGGGTGAGTTGTTGTCACGAGGGCTGGCTGAGTTTCGCAAGCTCATTAGTGGAGTGCACGTCTGGCTCCCAATTTACTTGAAAATAAATATAAATGTGAGAAACTGATCAATGGTAAAAATTGTTTTAAATAAATGGGAGTTGCGTACGAAACACGATAACCTTCGAAGCGTTTCCTTAACATGCAAATTTGTTAATATAAAGTAATCTTAACCAATCAGGTTGTTTGTTGTTGTTGGTTTATTCTATGTTTATTTTCCATGTCAGTGACACGTGAGTCACGTGCGGCGCTGTTTTTCCTTGTTGTTGAGCATCTGGCCAAGGTGGCAGCTCATTTGGTTAAGTATGTCACCACACTAATGAGGGTCTCAGAGAGATGCCTGTAAATAGTAGAGTTGTAATATGTGTGTCAGAGTTAGATTTAAGGATTTTTATTAATGTTATGCCCATAGCCATAAAAGTTGATTTACGAGATGATTGTTCGTGAGCACCGTGGCTGTTAACCCGTTGTGAACGAATGATCATCCAAGTACTCATTTCTCGTAGATAGTCATCACGCGAACATAAATACACATGCAAGGTAGTGGAACTTGGACCCACATTTTATTAGAAAAGGGGAGATCCATCTGACTCCTCAAAGTGATAAATATTCATGTCAGGGGAAAAATTCAGGGAGGATTTTGTTTATTATTGTTTGTTTTATTCTTTTATGCACAAATTAGTTATTAAATCTTGTTATTATCTTACGTTTTGTCTCCTTTCTTTCTTAGTTATAGTTTTCATCCTATAACCCTTGCCTCAGAAAAGCACGTTGTTTGGCGGACGTAAACACCACACTATGAACTGAACGCGACCCCTTGATCTAAGATTCTTGCATAAAACACTGCTATTCTGAAGGGTTCATAGGTGAAAACTGGCGCGGCCAACGTTGGGGCTATTCACGGTGGTGTAACGGGGAGATTACACATGTCAATAGTGGCGCATTTGAGTAAAACTGGCATGCCGCAAGTGCAGGCAGATATGACAGTATTTAATCACCGGGAAGTGATATTTTATTAAAAGTAGTTGAGGCGAAGTGGATACCGCCAAAAGTGTGAAAAATAAATTAAAATCAGGAGTTTGCAAAGTAAAATACGGTTCACGTTGTTGTCTTTTAAATTAAAGTAAAATTAAGATGTGATACCGGGCGCCCAATGATAAAGTTAAAACTAGATTTGTGTAGAAAGTCAAACTCACGGAAATATTAGGAGGCTGGAGCCTAAAATGACAATTAATACTTTGTTAATTAGTCAGTGTTAATATCAGATCAGGATAACTGTTTAATGACTAAATATGTGCTTGGGGTTTAAAATTAAATTGAGTAAAACTAGAACTACTCAGAGATGCAATCAACTAATGGGATTAAAGGTAAAAATAAATGAACTGAGTAGGATAAAGAAATTAAATGTGCATTGAATTTGTGTGCGTGTCAAAGGGCATTGGCATATGCCATTTCCCATATGTCTCATATATATTGTAAAACATGGCAACGGTGGCGCAGATCCAGGAGATCATTGAGAGTGCAGCAAGGAGAACTCAGGAATTGTTGGATACTAAATTAGCAGAACAAAGTGAAGCGTTGAATACTAAACTATCAGAACAGAGTCAATCTATAAACACTAATATGTTAGAGCAAAGTGAAGCGTTGAATACTAAACTATCAGAACAGAGTCAATCTATAAACACTAGTATTTCAGAACAAAGTGAGTCCATAAAGAAATTGTCAGAGCAAAGTGAATCGCTAAAAATAAAACTGTCAGAGCAAAGTGAATCGCTAAATACTAAACTGTTAGAACAAAGTGAATCGCTAAATACGAAAATGTCAGAACAAAGTAAATCGCTAAATACTAAACTGTCAGAACAAAGTGAATCGCTAAATACTAAACTGTTAGAACAAAGTGAATCATTGCGGACACAGTTAAATAACAGTAGAATTGAGCAAAACGAATATCAGGCGGAACAAGCTAGGTTATTAAAGAGTGAAATTAATGACACTATAAATTCACAGTTAGAGGCGCAAAATAATAAAAACACGATCCAATTAGCTTCGTTAACCGCAGAAATGAAAGAGCACACAAACCAACAGATGATATTACTGGCCCTTGATGTAAGCAAAAATAATGAGAAACAATTAGAGCAGATTGAAAAAATGGAGAGAATTTTTGATAAAAAACTTAGCATTCTCGATGAAACGGTGTTAGCTAAATTAGAGCAGATTGAAATAGCATGCACAATGAATACAAGCGAGGTCAAAATAGCTCAAGATAGGTTGGAAGGACGATTCAAGGAGATGGAGAAAAGTGGCAGGGTCATTCAACAACAAATATCAGCAGTAGATGAGAACATATCAGGCATAATTAAAGATATGGACCGTCTTGAGGTAAAATCAGCGGAACAGTGGAAAAGCCTAGAAATGGAACAAGAACAATTTAAGAGTACATTAGACGAAAGGCTAAGCCAGATAGAAAATAATCAGGATGAAAATAAGAGCCAGATTGAAGAAAAAATAAGCACGATTAAAGAACAGATCAGGAAAGATTGGAAGAAAATGAATATTGATTCTAGACAGGAAAGATCCACCATTCTTAAAACAGTAGGCGAAAACCACACGCGTATTCAAGCTTTGGAGCAGGAGGTAAAAAATAGACTTAAAGAGCAGACAGACAGAATCATAAAAGCCGAACTTCGCTCATTAGAACAATCTTCTATATTTAAAACGGGAGCATTGAAAGACAAGCAGGATGACTCACATAGTCCCCAACCCAGCATAGCAGGAAGTCAGACTCAAGCAGAGAGCCCATTAACAACAAACACAGAAGGATTTCGCAAGAACGTAGATAGGAGCTCAACACCACAGGACGGTCATCAGCCCACACAACTTATTCAAGTAATTCGCTCAAATGACTACAAGCCGCAGAAATACACAGAAAATTCAGGGGTAACACCTAAGGCCTTTATCAAAGAGATTGAAGACCACTTTAATGACACTGGGGTACCTGAAGCACGTAGATTGAGAATGATGGAGAGATTTTTATCAGGGAATGTTCTCACCTGGTTTTTAAGTTTCAAATACACATTTGGAACCATGTCAGACTTTAATTTAGCATTTCTGCGCAAATACTGGTCTCCCGCCATACAACAGAGTTTAAGAATGGAGCTTTACTCTAGAAAATATCAAACTACCCAGCAGACAAAATACTCAGATTTCTTTAACATGCAAATGCTAAAATTTCGCGACCTAGATTACCCGTTAAACGAAGCAGATCTGGTGATGACAATAGCAAGGCAAATGCCAGTTAATGTACAGCAAGTACTAGTCGCAGCAAACGTTAGTACGGCCCTACACGCAGAGCAGATATTACGGCAAATAGATGAGACCACATCTCATAGTCATTTTAGAGGAGGAAGACAGCTGGAATTAGTCAACACTACAGAGGTCGTAAATACAAAACAGGGAAATACTAAAACGCAGGGTACTAATACAAGCACCTCCACACCTAGGCGAAACCAGGAAGAAGGGGAAAACAGACCATATCAGCGTAACGAAAATCACTACAACAATAGATACCAGGGCAACAATAGATACCAAAAAAGAGGATATCAACAATGGCGTGATAATCGAAGGAATGACCGGCCTTATGGAAGATACGGTGATTACAATGCCAATCAACGATGGAAAGGAAGGAGAGATCAGAATCAAGGAGATCAACGTAACTATCGAGATGACTGGGATGATAGGCACGCTCAATCACAAAATTTCTTAGAGGAGTTACACGCTAATCAAGGTGGAGAACTAGGAAGATGGGAAAAGGCCATTGGGAACATAAAGAACCCAGATACACATACTGAGTAAGCTGGAAGTCTACTGAGACAAGAGGAATATCGAGGACATGAGCGACAGAAGGATGATGGGAGTCGAAATGGAGCTAAAAAAATGTTAATTTTGGATCAAGGAGACAGTCTCAAAACACAACAGTCGGAAGTTGACGATGGATGGATAGTAGCGAACATACAAGAATGGATTGCTTTACCAGAAGACTGCCTGGAGGAGACGGTGAAACCACGGAACGATGAAATTAGGCAATTACCCATTATTTACGCAAGGATTGGTGGAATTAATATAAGATGTTTATTGGATACAGGGTCACAGATCAGTCTAGTATCGGAGGCCTTGGTTCGAGAGTTGGGACGGACTCAGAATATTCCTGTAATTCCGGTACCACAGCTCAAAGTGAGAGGTGTTATTCCTGAACGCACCGTCACTTGTAAACGTCAGGCATACTTAGAGCTGAACATATTGGAACACACTTTTGGGCAAACATTCATTATCATGGCAAAGATGAATTTCAATATAATTCTTGGTGCAAATTTCATTTGTGACTATCAAGCAGTGATAGATTTACACAAGAATACAGTCAGTTTTAGAGAATATGACCAGCTGAAAAACGTGGGATTGCATATGGATGAAATCACTACCGGAAGAAATGTAAATTCTTGGGCATTGGAAGCAATATCAGAAGAGACGGAAGAGGAGGTACGAAAGGCGGAAGATAACATCGTAGAAGGGGCTGTTGTGGAACTAGATGAGGAGATAGAATCCCAGGAGATATGGTCTTTATTAACAGAAGGAGATAACAGCGATGCACAATTCGAAGAGTTACTACAGGAGCGGCTCAATGACATTCAACTTGGGGGTGAACACAGAAAGCAGTTGGAAGAGATTTTAAGGAAGAACAAAACAGTATTTGATACAGTACCTGGGAAAATTTTAAATTTCAAGTACTCTATGCAAGTCGAGGACTGGTCACCTTTCAAAAGCAGATTGTACCCAATTCCTGAAAATTATCGTGGTCAAGTTAAAATCATTATAGATGAGATGTTAGAAGCTGGAGTGATAAGGAAGACACCTACACCTTATCTAAATACAATTTTGGCAGTCACAAAACCAAATGGATCTATTAGACTTTGTTTAGATGCCAGATATCTCAACATGAGACTCATTTTTCCTGAGTATGACAGAGCGCCAATTATCAGAGACGTATTAAAAGGCTTTAAAAACAAGAGCATTTATTCATCAGTCGATCTGACGAGCTCGTTCCACCATCTTGAGTTGGATGAGAAGTCTCAGCTTCTAACTGGCTTCTTATTCGATAACCAGACATATTGTTTCGTCAGAATGCCTTTTGGAGTCAAAACAGCGGGCTGTGCTTTAATCCGAGCACTGGACCGGAACCTAACCGAGGAAGTAAAGGAGATGACGGTGCGATACATTGACGACATTCTGTTGGCATCCGACAACATTGAAACTCACATGGAAAATTTAGATAAAGTATTGGGCAACTTGAACGCATCGAATTTCAAAGTAAACCTGAAGAAATCGCATTTCTTCAAGAGCGAGATCTTATATTTGGGTCACGTCATTGACAAGGAGGGAGTGAAACCAAACCCAGCTAAGATTGAAGCGATAAAGAATTTCCCTACACCAACGAGAGTCAAGCACATTCGGGCTTTCTTAGGCGTAACGGGATTCTTTAAAGAAAACTGTCCAGGTTATACGGAGACTGTAGCTCCAATGCAGGAAATGTTAAAGAAAAATAACAAATGGTCATGGAACGCGGAATGTGAGAAGGCATTCCAAGCAACAAAACAGCTATTGGAAAACTGCATTAAATTAGGATATCCAGATTTCAAGCTCAAATTTATAATCCAAGCGGATGCTTCACTAATTGGGATAGGTGCTATGCTCTACCAAGAGGATCCAGCTAACCTGCAGCACAAAACATATTTGGCATTTGTCAGCCGAAAATTGCGTAAGCACGAGCGAAATTACACTGTAACCGAGCTAGAATTGTTGGCTATCCTTCATGCGCTCCAACAATGGAAACGAATAATCTATGGTTACCCTATTGTTGTCAGAACTGACCTCAAGGCACTAACATTCTTGTTTAAGACGTCTATGGCAAGCGAACGTGTGACACGTTGGTCTATATACATTCAGCAGTTCAGCATTGAAATTGAACATTGTCCAGGGAAGATGAACGTGATACCGGATGCACTCAGCAGGAACCCAGAGCCTGATAATGAAGAAGCAGCGATGGTACAACACTTGGAGTTAACACCGAAGGACCGGGAATTCTTGGAGGAGTTACGTGAGATACAGCGAGAACAGGAAGCGGAACCATGGATGATGCTATTAATTAAATACTTCAAAAAGCAACTACCTACAGGAACACCTGCATTTCGAGAAGCGAAAGCCAAAGAAGGAAGATATGTTTATGTCAACAATTTGCTGCACAAATGGGTAGATAATGACCACACCAAGTTACGCATAATAGTACCTGCATCGTTACAACGAGGATTGACATGGCATACGCACGAAAGTTACGGTCACGTGGGCTTAGACAAGTGCGAAGCAACAATAGGAGAGACATTTACATGGCCACGTATGAGAACAACTATATGTGACGTCATTACAACTTGTGACCCGTGTCAGAGGACAAAGCCAAATAATTATTTACTGAGGCAATATCCTAGACCATTGCTACCTCAGAAACCATGTGAGCTACTGGAGATGGACTGTCTTGGTCCAATTCCGAAGGGAAGGAGAGGTTGCCGTCATTTGCTAGTGTGCATTGATGTATTTTCTAAGTTCGTAGTACTATGCCCTATTCAGAAAAGCACATCGAAGCAGGTACTCAGTCGCATTCGTAATAGAGTTATTCCAACCCTTGGAAAACCAGAGTTTATATTATCAGATCACGGCAGTTATTTCACAAGCACCGAATTCAAGTAAGGAATGGAAGACATGGGTATAAAACATGTTTTAAGCAGTATCCGACATGCCAAAGTTAATCCAAGCGAGAGAGTAATTAAATGTGTAACTGCATATTTGAGAATCTTCATTCCGAACGAACACCACAAATGGGTCGATAAAATTAAGGACGTAGAGCCGTGCATGAATTCTACCAGGCACGAGTCAACAGGACAAATCCCTATGGTCCTACACAAGAACGAGTATCCAGTAAGAACGTGGAAAAGCATCATTAACTGTCCACAAGATCCCATGATAGCACCAGACCTGCGAATTGAAAGAACGAGAGAATACATGAGGAAACAAGCAGACCGCAGATTACGGCGAGTAAGAAATAAGAGGTTCCACGGTGATCTTGAAGTCAACCAGCTCGTTTTGGTAAAACGACCTGCTACATCGGACCCAGAAAAGAAAATCTTTAGTAAGTTCTGCGAGAAATTCATAGGACCCTATTCTATCGTAAGAAACCTTGGAAATAATGCTTACAGAGTGAAAGAATTGAGCACAGGAACAATGTCAGTTTACAACGCTGCCAACCTAAAGAAATATCGTCGAAGTGAACCATGGTAGCGCAGAAATAATGACGCTGTTTGAATATACGGACGTCCTACTATCAACAAAGTAAACGGGGAGCAGTTGAGTACGGCACGTGGTGAAGGAGGAAGTAGACTTGTTGTTGACAAACATTAACGAGGCGAGTAAGGTATTGCCGCAGGCATCAGATCGTCACGCAAGATTGGAAGGGGGAGAGACAAGCAGGAAATGAAAACGAGTAAATGCCATTGAAGACAGGAGCGCCTTGACCAAGTAAGAAAAAGGGGTGATTCTGGAATTAAAACAGATTGGCCTACGGAAGTATTGTAAAATTGTCGACTTTATTCCTAAGTTCGAAATTTTGTGAGTGGGAGAGTTGTGAACCCTTTACCCTATGTTGGTTAAATGATTCTACTTTTTATTTCTTCAATTAATAAATATTTCAACCAGCATCATGAAAGTAGCCAGACAGTGATGAGGAAATCTCAGGCATTTGTTGGAGACAGTAGGGACATACCTGCGACAGTTTAACAAAAGGCTAAGTACTTGAGCTATGAAAAGAAATAGCAGCGCGATGTATCATAAGGACAGGTGTGGCTACCTCAATTTTAGAAGCGACGCGCGGTGAGACATGGTTCTGGTATGTTCATTGTGTTATTCGCGCCTAGAAGAAATATGATGCAGTAACGTGAATGGCTGATGAAGAAAATAGACACTCCCAAGACGCCAAGATCTACTAGAAACCGCCAAATTACAGAAAATGGAGAACCAATGAGAAGAGAATGCCTACTTGCGCGCCAACTCCGGCTGGGGTACGCGGCGGCTAGCATTCACGCGGGAAATCGCCTAGACAAAATCTCTACGATCGATTCTAGGATTAATGGGCATATTCTTGACCTGTGCAATATTACGAGTTCAGTGATATTTATTTCATTCCTGTATCACAATTACTTCGAGAAATGTTTACATAAAATCCCCCTCCATCTAGACCCAAGGGCCAGTTCATTTATAAGTGTGTCGAAGAGCCAAGACATTGACTTTCATTCTATGTGTCGAGGACACATAATTATTATTCTGTTCGTCTGAAGAGATAGACTTTCATTCTGTGTGTTGAGGACACATAGACTATTATTCTGTGCGTCTACGGACGTAGACTTTTATTCCGTGTGTCGTGGACACAGGACTTTGATTCTGTTCGTCTAAGGACGCAGACACAAGATATTCATTGTAAAGTGTTAAATTCAGTGATAGATAGTCATTGTACTATAGTTATAGGGAAAGTATCGTCGATAATTCGCCAACGAACAGTGACAGGGAATATAGTACCTGAACAAGCGAATTTAGCAGTCAGACATAAAGTGTATATTAACCTAATTTTTGTATCAGCGCAAGGATGACATCGATGAATGCAGAGGAAGTGTGGAATTCTCAACAGTCCGTCCAGATGGCTGCTATGAGATAAAGAACCATCCAGTTGGGGAATGGCGTCTGATGTTCTTTGACGGGTGACTACAAAAAGAGTTGAGTACGAAATAATATTTTATTATTTATTAAATTAACTTATGGTTTATGGGACATATTTTTTGTAAATACTTTGCTTGTGTGATTAATGTAATATATTTAGTGATGATCTGACACATTTTTGTTTGGAAGCAGCTCGCACAATTGTAGTTAATGGAAAGTTCTTTTCTTTGTGTTGTGTTAACTAACGTAGCTATGTGAACGGCCGTGTTCGCCTATGTTACGAAGTGCGGTTAAAAACGTCTCTCGGAGATATGTCGTGTTTCAGAAGTAGGACTGAATTAATATAATTATATAGTAGATTGGAGGGTAATTAAATTTTGTTGAGATTTATTATTGATCAGATTCAGTGTGATTATTGCCTTTTGGAGCAATATAATTTGTGACGAAGAGTATTCTGCTCTATCGTAGGTTTTAAATATTGTGTTAAATGTTTGCGAGCTCTAATTCAGCAGACCCATGTGAAAGGCGTTATGTCAGTCCCAGATGTGTGTATTGTGAGTATATATTATGGTATTACAAGCGGGAACTTCAGCAGAGACTGATTTCTGTCAGCTTGGTATCAGATTCATATTGTATCCTCGCGAGGACAATTATGGATATGTGATTATTGTCAGACCATATGTTGAGTTGGAGATGATGTTAGCTGCTGTTGATTCCTTGAGATAACAGTTCAGCTGGTCGGCTATTTATATACACTGGAAAGGGGGACATGACTGGTATTTGTGGAAAGGGTGAGTTGTTGTCACGAGGGCTGGCTGAGTTTCGCAAGCTCATTAGTGGAGTGCACGTCTGGCTCCCAATTTACTTGAAAATAAATATAAATGTGAGAAACTGATCAATGGTAAAAATTGTTTTAAATAAATGGGAGTTGCGTACGAAACACGATAACCTTCGAAGCGTTTCCTTAACATGCAAATTTGTTAATATAAAGTAATCTTAACCTATCAGGTTGTTTGTTGTTGTTGGTTTATTCTATGTTTATTTTCCATGTCAGTGACACGTGAGTCACGTGCGGCGCTGTTTTTCCTTGTTGTTGAGCATCTGGCCAAGGTGGCAGCTCATTTGGTTAAGTATGTCACCACACTAATGAGGGTCTCAGAGAGATGCCTGTAAATAGTAGAGTTGTAATATGTGTGTCAGAGTTAGATTTAAGGATTTTTATTAATGTTATGCCCATAGCCATAAAAGTTGATTTACGAGATGATTGTTCGTGAGCACCGTGGCTGTTAACCCGTTGTGAACGAATGATCATCCAAGTACTCATTTCTCGTAGATAGTCATCACGCGAACATAAATTCACATGCAAGGTAGTGGAACTTGGACCCACATTTTATTAGAAAAGGGGAGATCCATCTGACTCCTCAAAGTGATAAATATTCATGTCAGGCGAAAAATTCAGGGAGGATTTTGTTTATTATTGTTTGTTTTATTCTTTTATGCACAAATTAGTTATTAAATCTTGTTATTATCTTACGTTTTGTCTCCTTTCTTTCTTAGTTATAGTTTTCATCCTATAACCCTTGCCTCAGAAAAGCACGTTGTTTGGCGGACGTAAACACCACACTATGAACTGAACGCGACCCCTTGATCTAAGATTCTTGCATAAAACACTGCTATTCTGAAGGGTTCAGTAAGTTGCACAACAGCAGTAATACCAGTCTCCCTACAGCATACTGTATTTGAGCCTATCCAGTTTAGCCATGGTCCGTCAAGTAGCAGAGTGGCGCAGTGGAAGCGTGCTGGGCCCATAACCTTGAGGTCCTTGGATCGAAAGCACTCTCTGCTAAATATTTTTCTTGTCGACTGTAATTCGAGGGTTTACCTACCCGTCAAAACTGACAGTCCATGAACTTAGCAAGTTTTCACATGCATACCAAATGCAAACGAAGTAGAAAGTAGTAGTACTGAGTTATTATGTTTACTACTAGGTAACCGGATTCCTCACATCCCCTGTGGACCCGACAATACTTGAATGCACTAGAATTCAGTGTTCCGCCACCGGTGTGCCGCGAACTTTTACTTAATATTGTTTCTTTCTTTTTAGTCGGTTTACCTTCCAGGTTGGCTTTCCCTCGGACTCAGCGAGGGATCCCAATATTACCGCCGCCAGGGCAGTGTCCTGGAGCTTGAAACTTCGAATTCGGGGATACAACTGGGGAGGTGGGATGAGCATCTCGCCCAGGCGGCCTCACTTGCAAAGCGATCAGGGGCCTTATGAGGGATGGGAAGGGTGTGGAATTATGGGAGGCATAGGCAAGGAAGAGGGAAGGAGGCTGCCGTGGCCTTACGGTAGGTACTGGAGACGAAGTGGGAAACCTCGGAGTACCATTTCGAAGATGGCTGGGGTGGGAATCAAAACCCCGCTACTCATTTGGACCAGCCGAGGCTCAGTAGACCTCGTTCCAGTCCTCATACCACTTTTCAAATTTCGTGGCAGAGCCGGGAATCGAACCCAAGACCGCCGGGGCGGCAGCTAATCATTCTGACCGCTACGCTACGGAGGCGACATATTCAAACATTATCTTAGAAAACCCTCAAAAGTTAAAACCCTTTACGGTTAAGATTAGAAAGCAAGAACCAAAGCTGAGAACGATTACGTCAGATTGACTGGTAAGAGCATTATGGTCTTTTGTGGGATCTCTTTTGATGCTGAATGCTCACAGGCACCATGAACAGTTGTCATCTTGTTCCCACAGTCTCTTTTTATTGTCGGCAAAAAATCTTAGCAGAGCGTGGTTTCGATCCACGGACCTCTGGGTTTTGGGCCCTGCAAAAACTGACAGTCCATTAACTTAGTAAGTTTTCACATGCATACCAAATGCAAACGAAGTAGAAAGTAGTAGTACAGAGTTATTATGTTTACTACTTGGTAACCGGATTCCTCACATCCCCTGTGGACCAGACAATACTTGAATGCACTAGAATTCAGTGTTCCGCGAACTTTTACTTAATATTGTTTCTTTCTTTTTAGTCGGTTTACCTTCCAGGTTGGCTTTCCCTCGGACTCAGCGAGGGATCCCAATATTACCGCCGCCAGGGCAGTGTCCTGGAGCTTGAAACTTCGAATTCGGGGATACAACTGGGGAGGTGGGACGAGCAACTCGCCCAGGCAGCTTCACTTGCAAAGCGATCAGGGGCCTTATGAGGGATGGGAAGGGTGTGGAATTATGGGAGGCATAGGCAAGGAAGAGGGGAGGAGGCTGCCGTGGCCTTACGGTAGGTACTGGAGACGAAGTGGGAAACCTCGGAGTACCATTTCGAAGATGGCTGGAGTGGGAATCAAAACCCCGCTACTCATTTGGACCAGCCGAGGCTCAGTAGACCTCGTTCCAGTCCTCATACCACTTTTCAAATTTCGTGGCAGAGCCGGGAATCGAACCCAAGACCTCCGGGACGGCAGCAAATCATGCTGACCGCTACGCTACGGTGGCGACATATTCAAACATTATCTTAGAAAACCCTCAAAAGTTAAAACCCTTTACGTTTAAGATTAGAAACAAGAACCAAAGCTGAGAACGATTACGTCAGATTGACTGGTAAGAGCATTATGGTCTTTTGTGGGATCTCTTTTTTTATGCTGAATGCTCACAGGCACCATGAACAGTTGTCATCTTGTTTCCACAGTCTCTTTTTATTGTCGGCAAAAAATCTTAGCAGAGCGTGGTTTCGATCCACGGACCTCTGGGTTTTGGGCCCTGCACGCTTCCACTGCGCCACCCTGCTTCTGGTAGACATTCGCCTAAACAGGACGGACTGTAATATGCTGTAGGGAGAGACTGTTGTGCAATTTACTAAAGGTAGAGGGGAGAATTCAGAAGCCTCCGTGGCTTAGGCGGCAGCACGCCAGCCTCTCACCGCTGGGTCCGTGGTTCAAATCCCTCGGATTCAGCGAGGGATCCCAATATTACCGCCGCCAGGGCAGTGTCCTGGAGCTTGAAACTTCGAATCCGGGGATACAACTGGGGAGGTGGGACGAGCATACCAAATTCAAACGAAGTAGAAAGTAGTAGTACAGAGTTATTATGTTTACTACTTGGTAACCGGATTCCTCACATCCCCTGTGGACCAGACAATACTTGAATGTGAGATCTGTGCTGGACAAAACGGAGGCAGACAGGTTTTTCTCCGGGTACTCCGGTTTTCCCTGTCACAATTTCATTCCAGCAACACTCTCACTTTCATTTCATTTCATCTGTCATTCATTTAATCATTGCCCCAGAGGAGTGCGTCAGGCCTCGGCAGCCGGCACAGTTCATATCCTCGCCGCTAGATGGGGGCTTCATTCATTCCATTCCTGACCCGGTCGGAGACTGGAAGCAGGCTGTGGATTTTCATTTCAGAGGGGAGAATTCAATACGGCCTTTGCTCCCCTCTACCTTTAGTAAGTTGCACAACAGCAGTAATACCAGTCTCCCTACAGCCATGGTCCGTCAAGTAGCAGAGTGACGCAGTGGAAGCGTGCTGGGCCCATAACCCAGAGGTCCGTGGATCGAAACCACGCTCTGCTAGTTATTTTTCTTGTCGACAGTAATTCGAGGGTTTACCTACCCGTCAAAACTGTCAGTCCATTAACTTAGTAAGTTTTCACATGCATACCAAATGCAAACGAAGTAGAAAGTAGTAGTACAGAGTTATTATGTTTACTACTTGGTAACCGGATTCCTCACATCCCCTGTGGACCAGACAATACTTGAATGCACTAGAATTCAGTGTTCCGCCACCGGTGTGCCGCGAACTTTTACTTAATATTGTTTCTTTCTTTTTAGTCTGTTTACCTTCCAGGTTGGCTTTCCCTCGGACTCAGCGAGGGATCCCAATATTACCGCCGCCAGGGCAGTGTCCTGGAGCTTGAAACTTCGAATTCGGGGATACAACTGGGGAGGTGGGACGAGCATCTCGCCCAGGCGGCCTCACTTGCAAAGCGATCAGGGGCCTTATGAGGGAAGGGAAGGGTGTGGAATTATGGGAGGCATAGGCAAGGAAGAGGGAAGGAGGCTGCCGTGGCCTTACGGTAGGTACTGGAGACGAAGTGGGAAACCTCGGAGTACCATTTCGAAGATGGCTGGGATGGGAATCAAAACCCCGCTACTCATTTGGACCAGCCGAGGCTCAGTAGACCTCGTTCCAGTCCTCATACCACTTTTCAAATTTCGTGGCAGAGCCGGGAATCGAACCCAAGACCTCCGGGGCGGCAGCTAATCATGCTGACCGCTACGCTACGGAGGCGTCATATTCAAACATTATCTTAGAAAACCCTCAAAAGTTAAAACCCTTTACGGTTAAGATTAGAAAGCAAGAACCAAAGCTGAGAACGATTACGTCAGATTGACTGGTAAGAGCATTATGGTCTTTTGTGGGATCTCTTTTGATGCTGAATGCTCACAGGCACCATGAACAGTTGTCATCTTGTTTCCACAGTCTCTTTTTATTGTCGGCAAAAAATCTTAGCAGAGCGTGGTTTCGATCCACGGACCTCTGGGTTTTGGGCCCTGCACGCTTCCACTGCGCCACCCTGCTTCTGGTAGACATTCGCCTAAACAGGACGGACTGTAATATGCTGTAGGGAGAGACTGTTGTGCAATTTACTAAAGGTAGAGGGGAGAATTCAATACGGCCTTTGCTCCCCTCTACCTTTAGTAAGTTGCACAACAGCAGTAATACCAGTCTCCCTACAGCATACTGTATTTGAGCCTATCCAGTTTAGACACGGT
This sequence comes from Meconema thalassinum, assembly GCA_946902985.2. Taxonomy (NCBI): domain Eukaryota; kingdom Metazoa; phylum Arthropoda; class Insecta; order Orthoptera; family Tettigoniidae; genus Meconema; species Meconema thalassinum. Next base: position 100,370,656 of record OX336397.1, on the reverse strand, counting down.
CGGTCAAGTAGCAGAGTGGCGCAGTGGAAGCGTGCTGGGCCCATAACCCAGAGGTCCGTGGATCGAAACCGCGCTCTGCTAAATATTTTTCTTGTCGACTGTAATTCGAGGGTTTACCTACCCGTCAAAACTGACAGTCCATTAACTTAGTAAGTTTTCACATGCATACCAAATGCAAACGAAGTAGAAAGTAGTAGTACAGAGTTATTATGTTTACTACTTGGTAACCGGATTCCTCACATCCCCTGTGGACCAGACAATACTTGAATGCACTAGAATTCAGTGTTCCGCCACCGGTGTGCCGCGAACTTTTACTTAATATTGTTTCTTTCTTTTTAGTCGGTTTACCTTCCAGGTTGGCTTTCCCTCGGACTCAGCGAGGGATCCCAATATTACCGCCGCCTGGGCAGTGTCCTGGAGCTTGAAACTTCGAAATCGGGGATAAAACTGGGGAGGTGGGACGAGCATCTCGCCCAGGCGGCCTCACTTGCAAAGCGATCAAGGGCTTTATGAGGGATGGGAAGAGTGTGGAATTATGGGAGGCATAGGCAAGGAAGAGGGAAGGAGGCTGCCGTGGCCTTACGGTAGGTACTGGAGACGAAGTGAAAAACCTCGGAGTACCATTTCGAAGATGGCTGGGGTGGGAATCAAAACCCCGCTACTCATTTGGACCAGCCGAGGCTCAGTAGACCTCGTTCCAGTCCTCATACCACTTTTCAAATTTCGTGGCAGAGCCGGGAATCGAACCCAAGACCTCCGGGGCGGCAGCTAATCATGCTGACCGCTACGCTACGGAGGCGACATATTCAAACATTATCTTAGAAAACCCTCAAAAGTTAAAACCCTTTAGGGTTAAGATTAGAAAGCAAGAACCAAAGCTGAGAACGATTACGTCAGATTGACTGGTAAGAGCATTATGGTCTTTTGTGGGATCTCTTTTGATGCTGAATGCTCACAGGCACCATGAACAGTTGTCATCTTGTTTCCACAGTCTCTTTTTATTGTCGGCAAGAAATCTTAGCAGAGCGTGGTTTCGATCCACGGACCTCTGGGTTTTGGGCCCTCCACGCTTCCACTGCGCCACCCTGGTAGACATTCGCCTAAACAGGACGGACTGTAATATGCTGTAGGGAGAGACTGTTGTGCAATTTACTAAAGGTAGAGGGGAGAATTCAATACGGCCTCTACCTTTAGTAAAGTGCACAACAGCAGTAATAACAGTCTCCCTACAGCATACTTTATTTGAGCCTATCCAGTTTAGCCATGGTCCGTCAAGTAGCAGAGTGGCGCAGTGGAAGCGTGCTGGGCCCATAACCCAGAGGTCCGTGGATCGAAACCACGCTCTGCTAATTATTTTTCTTGTCGACAGTAATTCGAGGGTTTACCTACCCGTCAAAACTGACAGTCCATTAACTTAGTAAGTTTTCACATGCATACCAAATGCAAACGAAGTAGAAAGTAGTAGTACAGAGTTATTATGTTTACTACTTGGTAACCGGATTCCTCACATCCCCTGTGGTCCAGACAATACTTGAATGCACTAGAATTCAGTGTTCCGCCACCGGTGTGCCGCGAACTTTTACTTAATATTGTTTCTTTCTTTTTAGTCGGTTTACCTTCCAGGTTGGCTTTCCCTCGGAGTCAGCGAGGGATCCCAATATTACCGCCGCCAGGGCAGTGTCCTGGAGCTTGAAACTTCGAATTCGGGGATACAACTGGGGAGGTGCGACGAGCATCTCGCCCAGGCGGCCTCACTTGCAAAGCGATCAGGGGCCTTATGAGGGATGGGAAGGGTGTGGAAATATGGGAGGCATAGGCAAGTAAGAGGGAAGGAGGCTGCCGTGGCCTTACGGTAGGTACTGGAGACGAAGTGGGAAACCTCGGAGTACCATTTCGAAGATGGCTGGGGTGGGAATCAAAACCCCGCTACTCATTTGGACCAGCCGAGGCTCAGTAGACCTCGTTCCAGTCCTCATACCACTTTTCAAATTTCGTGGCAGAGCCGGGAATCGAACCCAAGACCTCCGGGGCGGCAGCTAATCATGCTGACCGCTACGCTACGGAGGCGACATATTCAAACATTATCTTAGAAAACCCTCAAAAGTTAAAACCCTTTACGGTTAAGATTAGAAAGCAAGAACCAAAGCTGAGAACGATTACGTCAGATTGACTGGTAAGAGCATTATGGTCTTTTGTGGGATATCTTATGATGCTGAATGCTCACAGGCACCATGAACAGTTGTCATCTTGTTTCCACAGTCTCTTTTTATTGTCGGCAAAAAATCTTAGCAGAGCGTGGTTTCGATCCACGGACCTCTGGGTTTTGGGCCCTGCACGCTTCCACTGCGCCACCCTGCTTCTGGTAGACATTCGCCTAAACAGGACGGACTGTAATATGCTGTAGGGAGAGACTGTTGTGCAATTTACTAAAGGTAGAGGGGAGAATTCAATACGGCCTCTACCTTTAGTAAATTGCACAACAGCAGTAATACCAGTCTCCCTACAGCATACTTTATTTGAGCCTATCCAGTTTAGCCATGGTCCATCAAGTAGCAGAGTGGCGCAGTGGAAGCGTGCTGGGCCCATAACCCAGAGGTCCGTGGATCGAGACCACGCTCTGCTAATTATTTTTCTTGTCGACAGTAATTCGAGGGTTTACCTACCCGTCAAAACTGACAGTCCATTAACTTAGTAAGTTTTCACATGCATACCAAATGCAGCAGCTAATCATGCTGACCGCTACGCTACGGAGGCGACATATTCAAACATTATCTTAGAAAACCCTCAAAAGTTAAAACCCTTTACGGTTAAGATTAGAAAGCAAGAACCAAAGCTGAGAACGATTACGTCAGATTGACTGGTAAGAGCATTATGGTCTTTTGTGGGATCTCTTTTGATGCTGAATGCTCACAGGCACCATGAACAGTTGTCATCTTGTTTCCACAGTCTCTTTTTATTGTTCGGAAGAAATCTTAGCAGAGCGTGGTTTCGATCCACGGACCTCTGGATTTTGGGCCCTGCACGCTTCCACTGCGCCACCCTGGTAGACATTCGCCTAAACAGGACGGACTGTAATATGCTGTAGGGAGAGACTGTTGCACAACAGCAGTAATACCAGTCTCCCTACAGCATACTGTATTTGAGCCTATCCAGTTTAGCCATGGTTCGTCAAGTAGCAGAGTGGAAGCGTGCTGGGCCCATAACCCAGAGGTCCGTGGATCGAAACCACGCTCTGCTAAATATTTTTCTTGTCGACTGTAATTCGAGGGTTTACCTACCCGTCAAAACTGACAGTCCATTAACTTAGTAAGTTTTCACATGCATACCAAATGCAAACGAAGTAGAAAGTAGTAGTACAGAGTTATTATGTTTACTACTTGGTAACCGGATTCCTCACATCCCCTGTGGACCAGACAATACTTGAATGCACTAGAATTCAGTGTTCCGCCACCGGTGTGCCGCGAACGTTTACTTAATATTGTTTCTTTCTTTTTAGTCGGTTTACCTTCCAGGTTGGCTTTCCCTCGGACTCAGCGAGGGATCCCAATATTACCGCCGCCAGGGCAGTGTCCTGGAGCTTGAAACTTCGAATTCGGGGATACAACAGTGGAGGTGGGACGAGCATCTCGCCCAGGCGGCCTCACTTGCAAAGCGATCAAGGGCTTTATGAGGGATGGGAAGGGTGTGGAATTATGGGAGGCATAGGCAAGGAAGAGGGAAGGAGGCTGCCGTGGCCTTACGGTAGGTACTGGAGACGAAGTGGGAAACCTCGGAGTACCATTTCGAAGATGGTTGGGGTGGGAATCAAAACCCCGCTACTCATTTGGACCAGCCGAGGCTCAGTAGACCTCGTTCCAGTCCTCATACCACTTTTCAAATTTCGTGGCAGAGCCGGGAATCGAACCCAAGACCTCCGGGGCGGCAGCTAATCATGCTGACCGCTACGCTACGGAGGCGACATATTCAAACATTATCTTAGAAACCCCTCAAAAGTTAAAACCCTTTACGGTTAAGATTAGAAAGCAAGAACAAAAGCTGAGAACGATTACGTCAGATTGACTGGTAAGAGCATTATGGTCTTTTGTGGGATCTCTTTTGATGCTGAATGCTCACAGGCACCATGAACAGTTGTCATCTTGTTTCCACAGTCTCTTTTTATTGTCGGCAAGAAATCTTAGCAGAGCGTGGTTTCGATCCACGGACCTCTGGGTTGTGGACCCCGCACGCTTCCACTGCGCCACCCTGCTTCTGGTAGACATTCGCCTAAACAGGACGGACTGTAATATGCTGTAGGGAGAGACTGTTGTGCAATTTACTAAAGGTAGAGGGGAGAATTCAATACGGCCTTTGCTCCCCTCTACCTTTAGTAAGTTGCACAACAGCAGTAATACCAGTCTCCCTACAGCATACTGTATTTGAGCCTATCCAGTTTAGCCATGGTCCGTCAAGTAGCAGAGTGGCGCAGTGGAAGCGTGCTGGGCCCATAACCCAGAGGTCCGTGGATCGAAACCACTCTCTGCTAAATATTTTTCTTGTCGACTGTAATTCGAGGGTTTACCTACCCGTCAAAACTGACAGTCCATTAACTTAATAAGTTTTCACATGCATACCAAATGCAAACGAAGTAGAAAGTAGTAGTACAGAGTTATTATGTTTACTACTTGGTAACCGGATTCCTCACATCCCCTGTGGACCAGACAATACTTGAATGCACTAGAATTCAGTGTTCCGCCACCGGTGTGCCGCGAACTTTTACTTAATATTGTTTCTTTCTTTTTAGTCGGTTTACCTTCCAGGTTGGCTTTCCCTCGGACTCAGCGAGGGATCCCCTCCAGGGCAGTGTCCTGGAGCTTGAAACTTCGAATTCGGGGATACAACTGGGGAGGTGGGACGAGCATCTCGCCCAGGCGGCCTCACTTGCAAAGCGATCAAGGGCTTTATGAGGGATGGGAAGTGCGTGGAATTATGGGAGGCATAGGCAAGGAAGAGGGAAGGAGGCTGCCGTGGCCTTACGGTAGGTACTGGAGACGAAGTGGGAAACCTCGGAGTACCATTTCGAAGATGGCTGGGGTGGGAATCAAAACCCCGCTACTCATTTGGACCAGCCGAGGCTCAGTAGACCTTGTTCCAGTCCTCATACCACTTTTCAAATTTCGTGGCAGAGCCGGGAATCGAACCCAAGACCTCCGGGGCGGCAGCTAATCATGCTGACCGCTACGCTACGGAGGCGACATATTCAACCATTATCTTAGAAAACCCTCAAAAAATAAAACCCTTTACGGTTAAGATTAGAAAGCAAGAACCAAAACTGAGAACGATTACGTCAGATTGACTGGTAAGAGCATTATGGTCTTTTGTGGGATCTCTTTTGATGCTGAATGCTCACAGGCACCATGAACAGTTGTCATCTTGTTTCCACAGTCTCTTTTTATTGTCGGCAAAAAATCTTAGCAGAGCGTGGTTTCGATCCACGGACTCTGGGTTATGGGCCCAGCACGCTTCCACTGCCCCACTCTGCTTCTGGTAGACATTCGCCTAAACAGGACGGACTGTAATATGCTGTAGGGAGCAAAGGCCGTATTGAATTCTCCCCTCTACCTTTAGTAAATTGCACAACAGCAGTAATACCAGTCTCCCTACAGCATACTGTATTAGAGCCTATCCAGTTTAGCCATGGTTCGTCAAGTAGCAGAGTGGCGCAGTGGAAGCGTGCTGGTGCCATAACTCAGGGTTCCGTGGATCGAAACTACGCTCTTCTAAATATTTTTCTTGTCGACTGTAATTCGAGGGTTTACCTACCGTCAAAACTGACAATCCATGAACTTAGCAAGTTTTCACATGCATACCAAATGCAAACGAAGTAGAAAGTAGTAGTACAGAGTTATTATGTTTACTACTTGGTAACCGGATTCCTCACATCCCCTGTGGACCAGACAATACTTGAATGCACTAGAATTCAGTGTTCCGCCACCGGTGTGCCGCGAACTTTTACTTAATATTGTTTCTTTCTTTTTAGTCGGTTTACCTTCCAGGTTGGCTTTCCCTCGGACTCAGCGAGGGATCCCAATATTACCGCCGCCAGGGCAGTGTCCTGGAGCTTGAAACTTCGAATTCGGGGATACAACTGGGGAGGTGGGACGAGCATCTCGCCCAGGCGGCCTCACTTGCAAAGCGATCAGGGGCCTTATGAGTGATGGGAAGGGTGTGGAATTATGGGAGGCATAGGCAAGGAAGAGGGAAGGAGGCTGCCGTGGCCTTACGGTAGGTACTGGAGACGAATTGGGAAACCTAGGAGTACCATTTCGAAGATGGCTGGGGTGGGAATCAAAACCCCGCTACTCATTTGGACCAGCCGAGGCTCAGTAGACCTCGTTCCAGTCCTCATACCACTTTTCAAATTTCGTGGCAGAGCCGGGAATCGAACCCAAGACCTCCGGGGCGGCAGCTAATCATGCTGACCGCTACGCTACGGAGGCGACATATTCAAACGTTATCTTAGAAAACCCTCAAAAGTTAAAACCCTTTACGGTTAAGATTAGAAAGCAAGAACCAAAGCTGAGAACGATTACGTCAGATTGACTGGTAAGAGCATTATGGTCTTTTGTGGGATCTCTTTTGATGCTGAATGCTCACAGGCACCATGAACAGTTGTCATCTTGTTTCCACAGTCTCTTTTTATTGTCGGCAAAAAAACTTAGCAGAGCGTGGTTTCGATCCACGAACCTCTGGGTTTTGGGCCCTGCACGCTTCCACTGCGCCACCCTGCTTCTGGTAGACATTCGCCTAAACAGGACGGACTGTAATATGCTGTAGGGAGAGACTGTTGCGCAATTTACTAAAGGTAGAGAGGAGAATTCAATACGGCCTTTGCTCCCCTCTACCTTTAGTAAGTTGCACAACAGCAGTAATACCAGTCTCCCTACAGCATACTGTATTTGAGCCTATCCAGTTTAGCCATGGTCCGTCAAGTAGCAGAGTGGCGCAGTGGAAGCGTGCTGGGCCCATAACCCAGAGGTCCGTGGATCGAAACCACGCTCTGCTAATTATTTTTCTTGTCGACAGTAATTCGAGGGTTTACCTACCCGTCAAAACTGACAGTCCATTAACTTAGTAAGTTTTCACATGCATACCAAATGCAAACGAAGTAGAAAGTAGTAGTACAGAGTTATTATGTTTACTACTTGGTAACCGGATTCCTCACATCCCCTGTGGACCAGACAATACTTGAATGCACTAGAATTCAGTGTTCCGCCACCGGTGTGCCGCGAACTTTTACTTAATATTGTTTCTTTCTTTTTAGTCGGTTTACCTTCCAGGTTGGCTTTCCCTCGGACTCAGCGAGGGATCCCAATATTACCGCCGCCAGAGCAGTGTCCTGGAGCTTGAAACTTCGACCTCGGGGATACAACTGGGGAGGTGGGACGAGCATCTCGCCCAGGCGGCCTCACTTGCAAAGCGATCAGGGGCCTTATGAGTGATGGGAAGGGTGTGGAATTATGGGAGGCATAGGCAAGGAAGAGGGAAGGAGGCTGCCGTGGCCTTACGGTAGGTACTGGAGACGAAGTGGGAAACCCCGGAGTACCATTTCGAAGATGGCAGGGGTGGGAATCAAAACCCCGCTACTCATTTGGACCAGCCGAGGCTCAGTAGACCTCGTTCCAGTCCTCATACCACTTTTCAAATTTCGTGGCAGAGCCGGGAATCGAACATCGGCCCTCCGGGATGGCAACTAAGCTCGCTGACCACTCCACAACGGAGGCGATATTTGTTATTTAATATATGTATATAACTGTTATATTTTCGTAGAAATTAATGTTATATTTTTATTCAGTAGTTTTCTTAAGTTCCGGCCCCGTGGTGTTGGGGTAGCGCGCTGGCCTCTCACCCGGAAAACCCGGTTTCGATTTCCGGCTCCGTCAGGTATCTTAGAAAGTGACGTGAGGCCTGGAATGGGGTGCTCTCAGCCTTGTGAGGACAATTGATCAGCTATCTGACACAGTGAGGCAGCGCCCCGGTCACGAAAACCAAGATTAACGTTCGAGGGGTACTGATGCGCTGACCACGCGCCACTCCAATATCTGAAGGCCAAATGGCTGGGCAGCGGTCGCTTGGTAGGCCTATGCCCTTCAAGGGCTGCAGTGCCAGTGGTATTCATTTTTAGTTTTCTTACGTTAGGGTATTTGTATTCTCGCATGTGCGGCTGTGTCCCAATAATCAAGTTGTCAGCTATTGACTAGGTGCAACGCTGCTAGCTACTATGTGCTATGCACTACGGAGATTTGGGACATGTGTGCTTGATCACAGCCTCCTTCCCAGACTTGCGTTCTGAAACGCACTGGACTTACATGCTGGTACCAAACCAACACTCAAGATGGCGGTGATCTGCTACTCCTTGTAAGCTCTTTGCACTTTCATCAGCTGTTTTAAATAAACCATACCTGAATGATACGATCATGGATGCGCCAAGAAGATCAGTTTTTAGCCGTGCCCTAATTATGGGTTGTGATTGGCTTAAGTCAAATACAACCTGCAATTTACATAACCTACAATACCGATAAGCTACAATTTCTATAACTTCCTTGACGTAGTCGGCCAATTTGCAAGCACTTTCGTTCACTAGCTACTACAGACTTGATTGCTATGTACTAAGCAGTATTGGATCACAACTTCTGACGTCACATCCGGTAAAGTAGTCGACTATTCGTTCACTACGGCTGAAATTGTACTATTGGGACACAGCCTAATATTAGGTCGGTTCGATGGGTTGCAGTCGTCACCGCAGAGAAAGCCCTATAAGACTTTTAGCAAGTCTGTTAGTTGCACGCACCAATCATACAATAATAGACTTAATGTTCAACACTCGATAACAAGTGAGTGCTTTGTAACGCCGCATCTTTTGTGTACGTGCTTTTAACTAAACTTGTGAGGATTATGAAATATGTACCTCTCTTTAATTATTTTATTGCCTTGTTCTAATATTGCAGCATTTCAGTGCATTTCTCTAAATCTCCGACCGGGTCAGGAATGGAATGAATGAAGCCCCCATCTAGCGGCGAGGATAAGAACTGTGCCGGCTGCTGAGGCCTGACGCACTCCTCTGGGGCAATGATTAATTGATTAACAGATGAAATGAAATGATAGTGGAGAGTGTTGCTGGAATGAAATTTTGACAGGGAAACCCGGAGTATCCGGGAAAAAACCTGTCTGCCTCCGTTTTGTCCAGCACAGATCTCACATGGAGTGACCGGGATTTGAACCACGGTGAGAGGCCGGCGTGCTGCCGCCTAAGCCACGGAGGCCCCCTCTCTGTTAAGTAAGGATGTGAATTATTTTCGTCAGTCCTTGGAACAAAAGAAGAAAAAAGTGTCGCTCATGAGTACGTCGGTACGTGTATCGCAATAGATACAGGAAGCTAGCTGTAAGGTAGACAAACTTATCGTAAAGGCCAATAAACCGCACACAATAGCAGAAACGTTAATGCTCCCTTGTAAGGAAATGGTAGAAATAGTCCTGGGTTAGAAGCTGCTACTGAAATTTCAAAAGTTCCTCTCTCTGCCGACACAATCAGCCGCCGAGTCAGTGTCATGTCCAATGGCATCGAAGACATTATGAACGAGAAAATAAAGAGCAGTCGAAAGTTCACACTTCAGATCTACGAGACCACTGATATTGGCGATCACGCACAACTTCTTTCCTACAATAGGTACCGTATGATGTTTTTTATTTTTATTTTATTAGTGCCGGGAGTGCCCGAGGACATGTTCGGCTCGCCTGAGTCTGTAGCTGCTTCCAGCGGACAACCTAAAGGGTGAGCTACAAGTTCCGTTCAATTTCAAGTAGTTCCAACTCTCACCTCCAGATATCAATGAAAGCTAGTGGTGAACGTTGGAACGTTGATAGAGCGTTCTGACGAAATCTAACCTAACTATTTTGCTTTACACAATTTTAGTATGTGAAAGGATCTTTTACATAAGTCGCCTCCGTAACGTAGCGGTCAGCATGTTTATCTGCCACCCCGGAGGTCCTGGGTTCGATTCCTGGCTCTGCCACGAAATTTGAAAAGTGGTACGAGGACTGGAACGGGGTCTACTCAGCCTCGGGTGGCCCAAATGAGTAGAGGGGGTTCGATTCCCCCTCAGCCATCCTCGAAGTGGTTTTCCGTGTTTTCCCCTTCGTCTTCGGGCAAATGCCGGGATGGTCCCTTATTCAAGGCCACGGCCGCCTCCTTCCCTCTTCCTTGCCTATCCATCCTAACCATCCCTTACCTTCCCTCATGAGGCCCCTGTTCGCTTTGCAGGTGAGGCCGCCTGGGCGAGGTGCCAATCCCACCTCACCAGTTGTATCCCTTCCGATTCGATGTTCCCCGCTCTAGGACACTGCCCATAGAGGCGGTAGTGGTGAGTTCCCTCGCTGAGCCCGTGGGTTCCACCAACCTGGAGGGTAAACGACAAAAAAAAAAAAGAAAGGATCCTTTACATGCCATAAATCTATGACATGGCACCGCCGACTTTACTTCCCCTCCGAAGGAAGGCATACTGAAGGATTTTTAACGCTCTTAAAAATCCGACGATTTTGGCCGGGTTTGAACCCGCTATCTTGGGCACAGCAGTTCACCATGCTACCTACTTTTTTTTTTATTAGCTCTTTACAGAATTACAGAATTTTCAGATATGATACATACCATACTATTACATCACAAGAAAGTGCAGATAGTGTCCATATTTATCGTACAATTGTCCACTTTCACTAAGCTTCCAACGCTCTTTCTGCAGGTGATACCTGAGATCCAGGAATGAGAAATGTTGATCATTGTCCATCACGAAGTGTACATATTGGCCCATTATCCACACAATGGCAGTCTGTTTAATTTGGGGGAAGGCGGTCACCGACAAGCGAATCAACTTCCTGTCATCAAGGTCATCCGTGGGCACATTTAATAGTTGACATACGTTTCCCTTACACCACAGCCACGTGGAGGCAACTCGCGTGCATGATGTGAAGCGGTGTATCGCCGTATCAGTTTGACCACATATAGTACACCATGGGTAAGCTTCAAGACGGATGGTATATCGCCGTAGAGCGGTTGGGATGAGATCGTTGTGGAAGATAAAAACCCGGGAGTGTACAGCAGAAGAAATGGTCATAGCCCCAAAATTTTTCCAAACAGTGGGCCAATGGACGTAGAGGGTGGTGGCCTCGATTCGCGGTTTGGAGTGTACCACTTGCCGCAACATGTTATAAATACTTTTCGTCGTTGGAACAGTCCCTGAAGGCATTTGGCGAACAGTTTCCAGAAGGTGCTGTTGATGGTCCCTAAATATCTTCGGCAAAGCTCTCTCACAACCACGGGCTGTGTTCCGAATATCTTTGTATAGCGCTTTCGTAAAAGTGTCATGTTGGGAAAGAATGGTGATGTCGTTCTTGCAGAGGAGTGCACGGCATTTCATGCCATGAGCGGTTAGCCCTAGCCCGCCTTGCCGGGATGGGAGATACAACTGTTCCCGTTGTACTCGGAACAAAAATCCTTGCCATAGAAACCAACCTATATATTTTGCCAATTGGCTCTCAAACATTTTGGGCAGTGGGAAAAGTTGTGCGACATACCATATTTTAGAGAGCGCAAATACGTTGAGGACTACGACCCGTTGCACTATATTGAGGTTTCTTTGACCAAATTGGATCAGCACTCCCCTAACTTTGGCAATGACCTTAGTCCAGTTTGCGTGCACCGTGTCCAGAATCGATTGCTTCCAGGTAATGCCAAGAATTTTCACCTCATTTACTATCCGGAACCAGGGCTGTTGGGTAATCACTGAGTTATTATTGAGCGGAAGCAAAGCAGTTTTCTGGGGGTTCGATTGTGCTCCAGAGGCGATATGGTAGAGCTGAAGGACGCTATCGATGTGGGAGATGTCTTCGTTATTGCGGATCAATATGGATACGTCATCAGCATAGGCGCACATGCCAAAAACATGTGTGGACAGTTTGTAACCCTGTAGCTTCACCTGGGTAGTCCGAATGAACGGTTCAAGGCCAATGACAAAAAGTAGCATGGAGAGGGGACATCCTTGCCTAACTGATCGTTGTATTGGAATCAGAGGGGAAAGAAAACCGTTGACGAGCACTCGAGACGTAGCATTACAATTTATCATACGAATGTAGTCAATAAGGATTGCAGGAAATTCAAAGTGCTGCAAGACCATGTACAAGTATTCATGACTGATGCGATCGAAAGCTTTATCAAGATCCAAGGTGAGAAAACTCATTGGCTCAGTGAGGAGCATTTCGGCTTTTAGGTGTAGGTCCCTTAGTATCGCTAAGTTTGTTAACAGAGTTCTTCCAGGAATACTGCAACATTGTTCATCACCAATGATATCATGTAGAACAGTCTTCAATCGGCATGCAAGTACTTTGGTAAGGACTTTATAATCACTGCAGAGCAGAGTAACTGGTCGGAAGTCACCAACTGCCATGGGAGAGGATGTTTTTGGTATGAGGACTATGGTACCCTCGTGATGTGATCGACAAAGAGCACGACGTTGGAGAATGGTACGCAGGACATGACAAAATTCTTTGCCAATGAGAGGCCAGAAGTGTTTATACATTTCATATGGCAGTCCATCAATGCCAGGTGAGCGGTTGTTTGGGAGGTGCTTAACCACAGAGTGAATCTCTTCATCCGTAATATCCGCGCTGAGCCGAGTTTTGTTGTCCGGAGACAGATGGGTATTGCAAGATGAAAGCAATAGGGTCACCTGCTGTGGATCAATTGGAGCCGGAGCGTAGAACCGTTGATAAAACAGTGATATTTCACTACGTATAGCGTCAGGGGAGGTGACGACACTTCCAGTACTGGTGCGGAGGCGGTGGATATATTTACGTTGCCGCTCACGTTGTCCTTTGGCGATATGGTATACACTTGCACTTTCGTCTGGGAGCACTGTACGATCTTTTAAAGCCACGTTTATATGAGCGAGCGTTCGTTGCTGTAGAGACAGGAGCTTGGTTTTAACTTCCCGAATCTGGTCATATAAACGCTCCCCAGCATCAGATCTTTGCTGGAGCTGGCGAAGAACTCGATAGTAAAATTCAACTGTATCCCGTCTTTCCCGACCTCGTTGGTAGGATATGTTCTTAAAGACGCGGCGGATCCCTGGTTTAACCAAAATATCCCACCAGTCTGCGCAGTCGCGAAATTTGCATTTTTGTTGGACCCATCGAGTCCAGTGTTGTCTGAAAATATCTTGGCATTCCTCCTCCAGTAACAGCGAGCAATTCAGTTTCCAATAACCTCTTCCTAAGTGAAATATGGGATGGGGGTAAGAGATTGTACATACGACAGCATGATGGTTAGTGAAACTGGCAGGTATCACTTCATATCGTCTAGGCTGGAGAAGTTCCTGTGAAAAGTAGATGCGTTCAATTCGTGATGAGGAGTTGTGACTTATACAGGTGTAATGGGGCAGGGGCACCCTTAAACTATCCACACCATCAATGAGGTGTAGGGAGGTAAGAAGGGTCCTGAGAGCCGGGTTGACACCTTTGTATGGACTAGTGGAATCCTCTGGGCGTTGAATACAATTGAAATCCCCTGCAAGAATAAGTTTTTCCTTAACATCGTGCAGATGAGGCAGTATACTCTGTTCAAAGAACATTTTCCGTTCCACACGTTTATTGGACCCAGATGGGGCATATACATTTATCAGGGTGGTATTGTTTATGTGTCCAGATATTATGCGTCCTGATGGATGACATAGCACACCTTCGAGTGGGATATCATGTCTTATGAGGAATCCGGTCCCTCTATTCGTATTACCGGTATTGATGTATTGTTTGTAGAAGGCAGATATGGGTAAACACGGTATGGCAACTTCTTGAATGAAGGCAATGTCAATGTCTGCATCTCGAAGGAATCTCTCCAACAGTTGAAATTTCAGAGGGCATTCTATTACATTGATATTCACAGTGGCCACAGTGAGAAATTGCGCCATTAAGAGAAGTATAAAAGCTGTGCTAGACATACTGGAAGGTGGACTCGAAAGAAGACACAGCTGAGAATTATCCTGGTGCACTATGTCAAATTAGGTTGAGAGAGTTCCTTATGATTGCTATTCATAGGCCGGCAGTCAGCGTTTGAGAGCGTTCGTGGGTCCCTAGATGACGTAGAATGAAGATTTTGTTTCTTTTTCACAGCTGCGGGAACGGTTGTAGAGCCAGTTTGATTCTTCTGGGCTGGTACGGCAATCGAGGCATTTGTTTTTATCTTTTTAGATACGTTCTCGGATCCCCGATCAACCTGCGTAGGTGAGTCGGTAGGTACCAGAGAAGGTGGGGGCAGTGAAGACAAAATTTCTGTGGCAGCCTGTAGTGGCGGCATAATTGGTTCTAAGGCTGCGATACATGTTGCCGATAGCACAGGGGCACTCTGTGACTCGCTGAGCTGGTCAGTGTAAGGAACCAGTTCTTCGTCGTGTGTATCAGAGGCCACTGCTTGTGTTGTCCCAGCTGACTGATCAATAAACATGTGTTCATGTGACGTTTGCTGTGTCACGACTTCCGAGTATTGAACACGTCGTTGTTGTGTTGGAGTTATACCGAGGGGAATCATTTTCTGTGGGCAGTTGATACGTAGGTGTGTGTTAGCATTGCAAATTAAACAGGTCTGTTTCTGTCCATTATAAGATAGATAGCCAGAATGGCCACCAAAAGTCTCAGTGGAGGGGATATCTTGTTTTATTTCCATTGTGACTGCGCGTATTCCATTATACACCGGGAACTGATAAGCAGAAGACCATTGTTCTTTCCTGACGTCACTCACAGTGCCATATTTCGACAGGACGGATTTGAAAATTTCAGGTGGAACTTCAAGTGGGACATTAAATATACGCACTGTGGTAAAATAGGAATCCGCTGGGGAGAGCTTAACATTAGTAATTTCGCCTGAGGCATACTGAAATTTAATAGGATCTGCAAAATTATTTTACAATTTCTGATAAGTAGATATGCTGATTACCTTGATGTACATGGTTTTTTCTTGTGCATTTAACTGGATGGCTTCTACTTGGTCGACAGTCAACCGGAGAGTATCGCTAATCCAGCGGTGAATTTCTCCTGGTGTGGCGCGAGAACTCTGCTTGTCCCATTGGCAGCGTACGGTATTTTTTCTCTGGTATCCGGACATGATTTTCAGCGGGGTTTTCTGGGTTTCCTGGTTTTGTTGTCCTATCTGGAACACTACTTGAAAAAGTATTGTCCGAATGACACACGGAAGGTCAGTTCACCCGTGGAACTATCGGAAGCACCGGTATTAGAAAATGTACACTCTTCCAATGAAGCCCCTACTTGCCACTAATTTCTCTGTTTGCAAAGAGCTACCCGAGCAAGCAACTGCTGAAGAAATACTTCGTACGACTAATGAATAGGCCTATGTGGTCCGTAATGAAATAACACGAGAGAAATGTAATTTTAAAAAAATCCACAGCCTGCTTCCAGTCTCCGACCGGGTCAGGAATGGAATGCACGAAGCCCCCATCTAGCGGCGAGTATATGAACTGTGCCGGCTGCATAGGCCTGACGCACTCCTCTGGGGCAATGATTAAAGGAATGACAGATGAAATGAATTGATAGTGGAGAGTGCTGCTGGAATGAAATTTTGGCAGGGAAAACGGAGTACCCGGAGAAAAACCTGTCAGCCTCCGTTTTGTCCAGCACAGACCTCACATGGAGTGGCCGGGATTTGAACCACGGCCCCAGCGGTGAGAGGCCGGCGTGCTGCCGCCTAAGCCACGGAGGCTTCAGAGAATTGTAATATATTTCATAATTAAGATGGTTGATTTATTTAGGGACTCTGTAATATTGTGATCAAGTATCCCCGTGTACTTGGGTGTGCGTGAAATCGGTTTGATAACCTGTATTAATTGACGGCTATATTAATGTGTGTGTATTAGTAATTATGTCTAGGGGTCGGGTAGGACGCGGAAGTGGCCTTAAGTTAGGAACCATCTCAGCATTTTCCTGGTGTGGAAGAGGGGAAACCACTTCAAAAATGGTTGATATTGGAATCGAACCCACCACCTCTCAGTTGCACTTAACTAACCTTTAGAACGGACAATACCGACAATTGAACCCAGACATCGGAGGCGACAGAATGCTATCCATCACACCACGAGTCGGTCGTTCTGAATATCCGTACGTTCTTTGTCACTTGGTGGATAGATCACAGTCAAATATTCAAACATTTTTTTTTTCTAACGTTTTACCCTCCAGGGTTGGCTTTTCCCACGGACTAAGCGAGGGATCCCACCTCTACCGCCACTGAGGGCAGTGTCCTGGAGCTTGAGACTCTGAGTCAGATCGATGAGTCCACCGATATTGGCGGTCACGCACAACTTCTTTCGTACAATAGGTATGTTGATGGGGATGTAATTGCCACTAATTACTTTGTTTGCAAAGAGCTACCCGAGCTACAACTGGGGTGTGTGACCAGCACTACGCTCAGGCGGCCTCACCTGCAAAGCGAACAGGGGGCCTGATGAAGGGATGGGAATTGTGGGATGGTTAGGCGAGGAAGTGGGAAGGAGGCGGCCGTGGCCTTACAGTAGGAACCATCCCGGCATTTGCCCGAAGACGAAGTGAGAAACCACGGAAAATCACTTCGAGGATGGCTGAGGTGGGAATCGAACCCCCTCAACCCATTTGGGCCACCCGAGGCTGACTAGACCCAGTCCCAGTACTCATACCACTTTTCAAATTTCGTGACAGAGCCGGGAATCGAACCCAAGAACTCCGGGGCGGCAGCTAACCATGCTGACCGCTACGCTACGGAGGCGACATATTCAAACATTATCTTAGAAAACACTCAAAAGTTAAAACCCTTTACGGTTAAGATTAGAAAGCAAGACCCAAAGCTGAGAACGATTACGTCAGATTGACTGGTAAGAGCATTATGGTCTTTTGTGGGATCTCTTTTGATGCTGAATTCTCACAGGCACCATGAACAGTTGTCATCTTGTTTCCACAGTCTCTTTTCATTGTCGGCAAAAAATCTTAGCAGAGCGTGGTTTCGATCCACGGACCTCTGTGTTATGGGCCCAGCACGCTTCAACTACGCCACTCTGCTTCCGGTGACATTCGCCTAAACAGGACGGACTGTAATATGCTGTAGGGAGAGACTGTTGTGCAACTTACTAAAGGTAGAGGGGAGAATTCAATACGGCCTTTGCTCCCCTTTACCTTTAGTAAGTTGCACAACAGCTGTAATACCAGTCTCCCTACAGCATACTGTATTTGAGCCTATCCAGTTTAGCCATGATTCGTCAAGTAACAGAGTGGCGCTGCGGAAGCGTGCTGGGCTCATAACCCAGAGGTTCGTGGATCGAAACCACGCTCTGCTATTTATTTTTTGTGGGCCCATAACCCAGAGGTCCGTGGATCGAAACCACGCTCTGCTAAATATTTTTCTTGTCGACAGTAATTCGAGGGTTTACCTACCCGTCAAAACGGACAGTCCATGAACTTAGCAATTTTCCACATGCATACCAAATGCAAACGAAGTAGAAAGTAGTACAGTGTTATTATGTTTACTACTTGGTAACCGGATTCCTCACATCCCCTGTGGACCAGACAATACTTGAATGCACTAGAATTCAGTGTTCCGCAACCGGTGTGCCGCGAACATTTACCTAATATTGTTTCTTTCTTTTTAGTCGGTTTACCCTCCAGGTTAGCTTTCCCTCGGACTCAGCGAGGGATCCCAATAATACCGCCGCCAGGGCAGTGTCCTGGAGCTTGAAACTTAGACTTTGGGTATACAACTGGGGAGGTGGGACGAGCATCCCGCCCAGGCGGCCTCACTTGCAAAGCGATCAGAGGCCTTATGAGGGATGCGAAGGATGTGGAAGTATGGGAGGCATAGGTAAGGAAGAGGGAAGGAGGCTGCCGTGGCCTTACGGTAGGTACTGGAGACGAAGTGGGAAACCTCGGAGTACCATTTCGAAGATGGCTGAGGTGGGAATCAAAACCCCGCTACTCATTTGGACCAGCCGAGGCTCAGTAGACCTCGTTCCAGTCCTCATACCGCTTTTCAAATTTCGTGGCAGAGCCGGGAATCGAACATCGGCCCTCCGGGATGGCAACTAAGCTCGCTGACCACTCCACAACGGAGGCGATATTTGTTATTTAATATATGTATATAACTGTTATATTTTCGTAGAAATTAATGTTATATTTTTATTCAGTAGTTTTCTTAAGTTCCGGCCCCGTGGTGTTGGGGTAGCGCGCTGGCCTCTCACCCGGAAAACCCGGTTTCGATTTCCGGCTCCGTCAGGTATCTTAGAAAGTGACGTGAGGCCTGGAATGGGGTGCTCTCAGCCTTGTGAGGACAATTGATCAGCTATCTGACACAGTGAGGCAGCGCCCCGGTCACGATAACCAAGATTAACGTTCGAGGGGTACTGATGCGCTGACCACGCGCCACTCCAATATCTGAAGGCCAAATGGCTGGGCAGCGGTCGCTTGGTAGGCCTACGCCCTTCAAGGGCTGCAGTGCCAGTGGTATTCATTTTTAGTTTTCTTACGTTAGGGTATTTGTATTCTCGCATGTACGGCTGTGTCCCAATAATCAAGTTGTCTGCTATTGACTAGCTGCAAGGCTGCTAGCTACTATGTGCTATGCACTACGGAGATTTGGGACATATGTGATTGATCACAGCCTCCTTCACAGACTTGCGTTCTGAAACGCACTGGCCTTACATGCTGGTACCAAACCAACACTCAAGATGGCGGTGATCTGCTACTCCTTGTAATCTCTTTGCACTTTCATCAGCTGTTTTAAATAAACAATACCTGAACGATACGATCATGGATGCGCCAAGAAGATCAGTTTTAGCCGTGCCCTAATTATGGGTTGTGTTCGGCTTAAGTCAAATACAACCTACAATTTACATAGCCTACAATACCGATAAGCAACAATTTCTATAACTTCCTTGACGTAGTCGGCCAATCTTGCAAGCACTTTCGTTCACTAGCTACTACAGACTTGATTGCTATGTACTAAGCAGTATTGGATCACAACTTCTGACGTCACATCCGGTAAAGTAGTCGACTATTAGTTCACTACGGCTGAAATTGTACTATTGGGACACAGCCTAATATTTGGCCAGTTCGATGGGTTGCAGTCGTCACCGCAGAGAAAGCCCTATAAGACTTTTAGCAAGTCTGTTAGTTGCACGCACCAATCATACAATAATAGACTTAACGTTCAACACTCGACAACATGTGAGTGCTTTGTAACGTCGCATTTTTTGTGTACGTGCTTTCAACTAAACTTGTGAGGATTATCAAATATGTACCGCTCTTTAATTATTTTATTGCCTCGTTCTAATATTGCAGTATTTCAGTGCAGTTCTATAAATCTCCGACCGGGTCAGGAATAGAATCAATGAAGCCCCCATCTAGCGGCGAGGATAAGAACTGTGCCGGCTGCCGAGGCCTGACGCACTCCTCTGGGGCAATGATTAAATGATTAACAGATGAAATGAAATGATAGTGGAGAGTGTTGCTGGAATGAAATTTTGACAGGGAAAACCAGAGTACCCGGGAAAAAACCTGTCTGCCTCCGTTTTGTCCAGCACAGATCTCACGTGGAGTGACCGGGATTTGAACCACGGTGAGAGGCCGGCGTGCTGCCGCCTAAGCCACGGAGGCCCCCTCTCTGTTAAGTTGTTGTTGTTTGAGTCTTCAGTCTTTTGACTGGTTTGATGCAGCTCTCCATGCCTCCCTGTCCTGAGCTAATCGTTTCATCTCTACATAGCTCCGACACCCTACATCGGAGGCAATCTGTTTAACATATTCTAACCTTGGTCTACCCCTACAGTTTTTGTCTTCGACCCTTCCTTCCATAACTAAGCTTGCTATTCCTGGGTGTCTTAGTATGTGTCCTACCAACCTATCTCTTCTCTTTATTAGCAGTCGCCAGAAACATCTCTCCTCTCCCACTCGTCTTAATACCTCTTCGTTTGTAACCCTATCTATCCATCTGATCTTCATCATTCTCCTGTAACACCACATTTCAAATGCTTCAATTCTCCTCTTTTCTGCTGCACCAATAGTCCAAGTTTCACTTCCATAGAGCGCCACGCTCCAGACAAAGGCTTTCAAAAATGACTTCCTAATACCTAAATCTATATTCGATGTCAGCAGATTCCTTTTTTGTAGAAATGCTTTCTTTGCCTGAGCCAACCTACTTTTAATATCCTCTTTGCTTCGTCCATCACTGGTTATTCTGCTTCCTAAGTAACAGAAGTCTCCTACTTCCTTCAGCTTTTCACCTGCCAATTTGATCTCCATAGAGGTTTCTGATTTATTTCGGCTGCATTCTAGTATTTTTGTTTTACATTTATTTATTTTCATCATGAATTCTTTCCGTAAGACGGAGTCCATACCATTCAAAAACTCATTCAAATCCTCAGGCTTGTCGGCCAAGATGACGATGTCATCAGCAAATCTCAGAGTTGAAATTATTTCTCCTTGAATCTTCACTCCCACTTTAAATTTTTCTCTAATTTCCTTCATTGCTTGTTCAATGTAAAGATTGAAAAGTATGGGTGATAAGTTGCAGCCTTGCCTTACACCTTTCTGAATACCAGCTTCTCTCTCATGTCCTTCAACTCGAATGACTGCTGTCTGGTTTCTGTACAGATTGTATATCACCCTCCTATCCCTGTACTTTATTCCAATTGATTTCAAAATGTCAAACAATTTAGTCCAATCAACGTTATCAAAAGCCTTTTCTAAGTCTACAAAAGCCATGAACGTTCTCTTATCTTTCCTTATTCAACCTTCTAAAATCAGCCTAAGACTTAGTACAGCTTCCCTTGTTCCTACATTTCTCCTGAAACCAAACTGGTCTTCACCCAACTCCGTTTCTATCTGGCTTTCAATCCTCTTGTAAATTATTCTAGACAGGATCTTTGAAGCATGAGTAATCAAACTGATTGTACGGTAATCTTCACATCTGTCAGCTCCCACTTTCTTTGGTATAGGGATGATTACATTCTTCTTGAAATCAGGGGGTACCTCACCTGTCTCATAAATCCTACACACCAAGTGAAATAACCTGATCTGTTAAGTAAGGATGTGAATTATTTACGTCAGTCCTTGGAACAAAAGAAGAAACAAGTGTCGCTCATGAGTACGTCGGTACGTGTATCGCAATAGATACAGGAAGCTAGCTGTAAGGTAGACAAACTTATCGTAAAGGCCAAGAAACCGCACACAATAGCAGAAACGTTAATGCTCCCTTGTAAGGAAATGGTAGAAATAGTCCTGGGTTAGAAGCTGCTACTGAAATTTCAAAAGTTCCTCTCTCTGTCGACACAATCAGCCGCCGAGTCAGTGTCATGTCCAGTGGCATCGAAGACATTATGAACGAGAAAATAAAGAGCAGTCGAAAGTTCACACTTCAGATCTACGAGTCCCCTGATATTGGCGATCACGCACAACTTCTTTCCTACAATAGGTACCGTATGTTTTTGTTCTTTTTTTTTTTAGTGATGGAAGTGCCCGAGGACATGTTCGGCTCGCCTGAGTCTGTAGCTGCTTCAAGCGGACAACCTAAAGGGTGAGCTACAAGTTCCGTTCAATTTCAAGTAGTTCCAACTCTCACCTCCAGATATCAATGAAAGCTAGTGGTGAACGTTGGAACTTTGATAGAGCGTTCTGACAAAATCTAACCTAACAATTTTGCTTTACACAATTTTAGTATGTGAAAGGATCTTTTACATAAGTCGCCTCCGTAACGTAGCGGTCAGCATGTTTATCTGCCACCCCGGAGGTCCTGGGTTCGATTCCTGGCTCTGCCACGAAATTTGAAAAGTGGTACTGCACCATTATTCATAAAGGTCTTAAGTACAGACATGGTTACAGTATTTTGGGAACGCCCTATAACTTCCTAACTAGCCTCTGAAGTCTATAATTACAGCTGGTCTACAGCGAGCAAAAGTCATGCTATCAAGAAAGAGATCGGCAGAGCTCGTGTTTCCGACGAGGAACCCGAAGGTCATCGATAATAACCATGTTGACTGTGTCTAACACTATATCGATCGATTCACCTGAGAGTGATTAATACAAATTAAAGCATTTTTAACGCTATATGTATGCAGATACATATGTCTATATGTATATTTCCATGGCAGAAAGCTATTATTAAGAAAGTATGAAGAACAGAAGATAATCTGTTAACTCACTGCTGATTACGTTTCGACTGCGATATATTTTATATCGAGTCGTGACGTATAGAGGAGTGGGAGAGCGGATGTGAGGCCAAGGCGACCTCGTGCAGAGCGCAATGAGTCAAGAAACAGGTTTGAGCCTGGAAACAGTGAAAGTGAAGTCGCCAGCTAACGGAAGTTTTAAAAACGTGTGACCGTGCTGAAGTGTATACGCTAGTTCGTTCAGCATTCTACGTGAAGTAGACACGAGTTTAATAGGGCTCAGACATGGTCTTGAACTTGTAATATTTTATCTTTGCGACCGTGTATCGACAGCTAATAACGGGCCATGCGGAAGGATACTTTCATAATCCCGACCACCAGCTCGGTTGTAATGTGTCATAAAACTCTGCATATAAACCTTCGTGGAAATGCAGCCTAGATTTGATTCAGACTCTTCACAATGGTTATACTTCTTTGAAAAAAGCACGTTCTCAAGCAAGGTGTCAGAGGGAAGGAATACTATGAAGCTTATATCCATTACGATGGTAGGCTAGATTAATATAAGAATACTGCATTAGCAGGGTGTAGCGGGGACATGTTGGCAGCAACTTTCATTTAGCATGAAGTGTGCAAGCGACTCTCGTGATGCAAGGGGCCGCGTGGACCCTTGTGAACTTGCTCACATTCGCGTTCATATATTGGAACTATTTAGCGGCTGTTCGAGTTCACCCTCGCTTCGTGACGAGTTGATAAACTGTGTGCGGTCCGTCCATCGGTATTCGAATATGTGTGGGAAGATATCGCCAGGATATGTTGGGACTTTTTCGACCGATCGGGTGTTGTTCGAGCCTAGGAGGACTTTGGTTCGTTCTTTGGAAACCCAGTTGGAGTCCGGCATGTTTTCTGTTGGTCTGGAGCTGAGTATGGCCAACGATATCCTTTTTTTCCTCATCTAGATTCGCCAAAGGTACAGATCACTTCAACTTGTTACAGTAGCGTAGCGTGGACATTTTGAACTACCACATATTGCCATATTTGATTTAGTAGATTAAATGGTTGAGTAGAAAGTGCGGGTTCGATGTTTTTTTTTTCGAAGCTGACCTTCTATGATACCAGGATTTTGACTCATAAAAATGAGTGCATCCTTTGTGTAATTTGATGGATAAATTAAAAATTTCAGTAGTATTTTACAGTATTTAAACTGATATGCTCATTCTTATTTGTCGAGAAATAAATGTAGGAAGAAGATCTACAGTTTTTTCTGTGTAAGAACATTTTAGTAACACAATTTCTTTTAAGAACTCTGACTGAGTTTTTCATATTCTAGTGCATTGTTCTTTAAGCACTTTCGCTTGGATCATCGTATTCTTTGAGGGGAATTTTCCTTTTCGTATTCTTATTACGATATTAGGAAGTTTTCGGTTCCTGTTATTCTAAATGTTACTTCGAGTCCTTGGACTATATTTTCTTCAGTTTATTATCAGATTTAACTTGTATTTTCTGAGCGTGATTTTCGAAATGGATTGCCTAATGGGTCATTAGTCGCTTAGCCTTTGTTGCTAACCTAGACCCATGCTGTAGGTCTAATCCATCGATATTTTCGCGTTTTGGAAATTCAGGGAAGATCTTATTTTGAGATTGAATTTATCTTTATAAATCGCTTTGACAACCTCAGTTTGTGTGGTTGGGCAGCGTTATACTTTTCTTTTTAATGAAGTTAACACTGGATTAAATTGATATCATTGCCTTTGGTGCAATAGTTTTTCTGTATTAAGAGGGTATTTGAACGACATCCAAATTTGCGAGGATAATCCCAGGGACGACTTACTATAAGTCATACGTTTAAGAATTATGGATCATGTAATACATCAATGAAAGGCAAGTTTTTAAAGATAGGTGGAATATTTCTGAAATCCACTGGGCTTTGTTGGTAATCTGTTACAGGATCATATTATTCTTTCGCACACGAGTTCAGGATTTTACCATAAACAGCTGATTTGCATAATTGTGGATTTATAACAGTAAGGCTCCTATTATAGGTGCATGTTCTACTTTAGAGAGGCTTGTATTTTGAATATTGCCTTTGTGTTTAAGTGTATTGATGCAGTGCTTTGTAAAGCATATTTTTCTTGTTGAGGATTGAGCCAGGTGTGCCAATCAGGATTAGATTGATTGGGGTTTTAACCCAGAGAGGTGTTGTTTTTAACCTAGTATGGTTAATATTTGGTCATAGATGACTTTATCGCTGTTATCGTGAAAATGCCTGTGTGAAGATTAATATTTTTCTGAGCAGTATTATTGGGAATCTTGAGTGGATATCCGGTTAAATATTTCCAGTAAAACTAATATAACAATTTTGCCATAAGATGTATGTTTAATAAGGAAACCGATAACTATTTAAGGCTGAATTTATGATTAATTTTTGCTTAGCTTAACTGTTCGGCAGAATTACCCTAAAACTAGAAATGAAACAATATTAAGCAGAAAGGAATGTCGTGACATTAAGTCAGTGGGAAGAGAATAATTGAAATTATTCTGGAATTTTGTGTAAATTATATTCTGTAAATATGCCATATGAATTTCTTCGTTTAATAACAAGAACATATAATGTTAATGAAGATGTCGTGTAGGATTATTAGTTTTAATCAGAATATTTTTGTATAAGATGTTATTTCCGTTAAGGAACCGAAATGAATTTAATGTATTCAAGTCTTATAATATTTTTCTTTTGTAAATGCTTACCATATGGGATTGATTATTATTATTAATATGCCTTATATTTTAATCAACTAAAAGTTAGTTGTGATAATGGGTAATTTTTTTTTGAAAGACAATCCAGTATTATCAATGAGATTTTTTTTGATTGGTCGTGGTATCGACAAAATTGATTGTTTTTCTGTCTTGTTTATTCTTACAATAAACTACTTTATTACTTGGTTTTAATTATTGCGTGATGCTTTATAGAGGTGATGGAAGGGTGTATTAAGGGGGCCATCGCTAGGTATTTTAGGGTTTTCCACACCTTTGAGATTCTTTCTTCCTCTTGAAGAATTCTTGTGTTTTGAGCTAGTTTTTTTTTCTGAGCCTTGGTCAGTCTTAATACATCCTGTTAGGTATTCGAGTGGCCCTATTATCCCTATGTCTGTTGGTAGAACTTGGGGGTCTTTAGAGCCGGGGCATTTTCAGGTTCTACGATCCAGCTGCTATCCAGGGATTCAACAGGTATTGGTAGGTAAAAGGGTACATTAGGTGGCGCCCAGCTCAGGGGCTTCGAAAAACTGGAATACCAGAGCGAATACCAGGGAGTTGAATGCCATAATTCTGCCAAAATTGAAACTGAAAGTACAAAGTGGAAATTAGTTTTATGATCATGTAACACAGATCGCGAATTGGAACACCGTGTTTCTTGTGTGACTATGAATCTAGGCGATAAAATAATGGTGAACCAATATTTTGGCACGAACTATTGGAATTCCTATGGAACAAAGCAATTACGAGGATACTCGAGCTACTTGACTTACAACTGGTATTGCAACCATTATTAATTTTTATTATATTTTATGTATTGGAGTGGTGCCACACGCTCTGTTAATAATTTGTTCTACTTGTTTCCGGCTGATGATCATTGCTGACATCATTAAAAATAGAAGTATTTGTAGTAAATTTAAAATTAAAGTAATGGTAGAATCATAGACCTTCACCGATGTAAACCAACACGCACTTGTATATGGTCGATCCCAAATCAAATTGGGCACTTTGTGTTTAGACATAAGCTTATTTTAAGGTAATGCCAGACAATAAGAATGAGCATGTATGGTAAATGGTGGTTGTTTGTAGATGTTCTCGCTGTGCTTTGTTGGTGTGGTATTCTTATTTCTTGTGAAGTTTAGTGAAGCATGTCTGAAGGTAATATGGTGACTGTTGGTGACGTTAAGAAGATGTTTGAAATTATTCAACATAAAATGGACAATTTGAATCAGGACATGGAAAATATTATGGTCCAAACTAAATCTGCATTAGACCATATGTCTGAAACTGTTATTCAAAGTCAGGGAGTGATAAAAGATGCAGTTGCTGAAGGTATCAGGGGGGAAATTGATACTATGCAATCCTCATTGAAGGCTATCAATGACAGTTCTAAAAGGGTAGAAAAGAAGGTTACCAGTGTAGAATCTAATATCGAAGATATCCAGGACGATAATAGAAAAACACAACTAGATATCAGTACACTACGGGCTAATGTTGGGTTGGTACAGGTTGCCCAAGAAAGAATCCAAAATAGTCAAACTTCAATGCAAACAGATGTTAACAATATCCAAACTAGTCAAACATCAATGCAAAATAGTCAAACATCAATGCAAAATAGTCAAACTTCAATGCAAACAGATCTTAACAATGTTCAGACTAGTCAAAGGGGAATTGAGGAAACAGTAAAGGATGTAAACTCTAATGTAAGGATTATGCAATCCCAAATCAATGATTTAAGAACAGATGTGGGATTAATAGAATCCAGTCAAAATAAAATGGAGCTAGAGGTCCGAAAAATCGAATCTAGTCAAAATCAGACGGAGGTTACGTTAATGGAGCTAGAAAAATCTAATAAAGAGTTTCAAGTTGAGATTAGACTAGACTTTGAAAAAAGTGTGAAGCTCAGTAAAAAAAATAGAAACACTTCAGCACCAGTTTTCCCATGACACTAATCAGACCCAGAATAGCCTGGAGCAGTTGAAATGTGAAATGGGGACACTCCGAGCTCAAGTCACTGATCATACGAAACTTCTCAGGGATGATTTTGACATCGATTTGAAAGGGATCATAAGAGATAATATTGTAACATTTCGTCAAGATATCATGAAAATTAATGAGGAATGTTTTAAAGTTGAGAAATCTAAGTTAGAATCTAAACTTGCCACTGGTCTTGCAACTAATAGCAAAGACATAATAAATGTTAGGGAAGATCTAAGCAAAAGAATGGATGGAATTCAAAATACACAGGTTAATAACATATCCGATTTAGAGAAACGTATTAACAGTGTTGAAACTAAAGTCGACCAAAGTAAGATAGAGTTAAATGAGGTCAGGGAGAAGAAAACTTCCGAGATTAATGAAATTAGAAAGGGTCTCGAGCAAATTAATCTAGAGGGGCATATCAATATAGATACGCTAAAAGATCAATTGCGATCACTTTTACAGTCCGATTTTAGAGTTGTAGTTGAACAACCTGAAGTGATAGTACCTGATGGTAGGGAAAAGATGATGCAGGAATCTTCCAACAACGAACCCAACGTTCGGCTCAGTCAAATGGAACATCTGAGTCCCATTCGAACAAGCAGGGAAACTTTTAGTTCTCCGAACCCCAACGTAGGCGTGGATGATTATACTTCGAAATCATTGGAAAGGACACCGAATGTAACCATAATAAGAAACTTCGATGACAAACCTAGGAAGTTTAGCAACTTGGATGGAATGACACCAATCGAATTTGTAAGGGCATTAAGAGATTACTTTTTGGAGTCACATGTGCCACGTGAGCGTGAGCTACGTATGGTGGAAAGGTTTCTTACCGATGATCCGTTACAATGGTTCAGGGCTTTTCGTTACACATTTGACAATTTTGAACAGTTTTCGGAGGCCTTCATACAAATATTTTGGTCGATCGAGGTCCAACAAAATGTGAGATCGGAAGTCTATTCACGCAAGTACTCCAGTACAGGACCAACCAGCTATGCTGAGTACTTTGCGTGTCAGTTAGCAAAACTCCGTTTTCTTCAGCCGCCGTTAACCCAGGAAGAACTCCTTGAAGCTATCTCACGTCAATTGCCTGCGGAAGTAAGGAGATCAATTATTTCTTCCGGAGTATCGTCTTTAACGTCGTTAGATGACTTGTTACGTCGATTAGATCACATGAGTATGATGACGCAACCTACCATAGTCAAAAATGCCAGGCAGGAATCGAAAGTTGTAAATGCGGTAATGATGAACCGTACACAGCAGACGGATCCTTTTGGGCAAAGAAGAGATGATAGAATGGGTCCTATTAGAAATACCCATCAGCAAGAGAGGAGATGGGAAAACCAACGTAGGGACGTCCAGGAGAGACCATGGCAACGTCGCTACGAGGAGAGAAATTTCTATCGAAGAGATAATGATCGAAACCGGAATGATCATCGAGAAACGCCTTATAACAGGAATTACAGATATGATCAAAATAATCGAGATAACAGATATAATAGGAATGATAGGGATACCCGTGACAACAGAGATAAGAGACAAAATCAAGGGTACTCAAGATATAACAATTATCGGACGGAGGCATACGATAAGAAAGGGCAACAGGAGATGCTCAAGAGTGGGCGAGATAAGTCCACGGAGGTTGGACGAAGAAAATCGAAGGAAAGAAAGTATGAAAATCCAGATAAGTCACGACCCAGCACTAGCAGAGAAGGTCGGAGTTCAGAAAGAACGCCTGACCGGAACAAAGAAAAAACATTTTCGAAAAGAAAATAAGCACTGAGATGTCACGCATTCTACCTGTTCACGACTACAAGAAAGAGATTACCATGACAGAGAAGTCATTATAATAAAATGAAATAATTGTTATGAGGTAGTAAGCCTAAATGGAAAAGAAATGATAGGTCGTTTCAATGCAAAAAACCTGAAAAGATATGTGCAGAAGATAGTCTGAGTGTTGACTGAATAATGCTACATATGCCGAGATTACCTGGAATGGTGTAAATAAAAGTTGAGGAGACTTTTATTTAAGGTATCAAAGGGAAAAAGCACCATTATTCATAAAGGTCTTAAGTACAGACATGGTTACAGTGTTTTGGGAACGCCCTATAACTTCCTAACTAGCCTCTGAAGTCTATAATTACAGCTGGTCTACAGTGAGCAAAAGTCATGCTATCAAGAAAGAGATCGGCAGAGCTCGTGTTTCCGACGAGGAACCCGAAGGTCATCGATAATAACCATGTTGACTGTGTCTAACACTATATCGATCGATTCACCTGAGAGTGATTAATACAAATTAAAGCATTTTTAACGCTATATGTATGCAGATACATATGTCTATATGTATATTTCCATGGCAGAAAGCTATTATTAAGAAAGTATGAAGAACAGAAGATAATCTGTTAATTCACTGCTGATTACGTTTCGACTGTGATATATTTTATATCGAGTCGTGACGTATAGAGGAGTGGGAGAGCGAATGTGAGGTCAAGGCGACCTCGTGCAGAGCGCAATGAGTCAAGAAACAGGTTCGAGCCTGGAAACAGTGAAAGTGAAGTCGCCAGCTAACGGAAGTTTTGAAAACGTGTGACCGTGCTGAAGTGTATACGTTAGTTCGTTCAGCATTCTACGTGAAGTAGACACGAGTTTAATAGGGCTCAGACATGGTCTTGAATTTGTAATAGTTTATCTTTGCGACCGTGTATCGACAGCTAATAACGGGCCATGCGGAAGGATACTTTCATAATCCCGACCGCCAGCTCGGTTGTAATGTGTCATAAAACTCTGCATATAAACCTTCGTGGAAATGCAGCCTAGATTTGATTCAGACTCTTCACAATGGTTATACTTCTTTGAAAAAAGCACGTTCTCAAGCAAGGTGTCAGAGGGAAGGGATACTATGAAGCTTATATCCATTACGATGGTAGGCTAGATTAATATAAGAATACTGCATTAGCAGGGTGTAGCGGGGACATGTTGGCAGCAACTTTCATTTAGCATGAAGTGTGCAAGCGACTCTCGTGATGCAAGGGGCCGCGTGGACCCTTGTGAACTTGCTCACATTCGCGTTCATATATTGGAACTATTTAGCGGCTGTTCGAGTTCACCCTCGCTTCGTGACGAGTTGATAAACTGTGTGCGGTCCGTCCATCGGTATTCGAATATGTGTGGGAAGATATCGCCAGGATATGTTGGGACTTTTTCGACCGATCGGGTGTTGTTCGAGCGAGGAGGACTTTGGTTCGTTCTTTGGAAACCCAGTTGGAGTCCGGCATGTTTTCTGTTGGTCTGGAGCTGAGTATGGCCAACGATATCCTTTCTTTCCTCATCTAGATTCGCCAAAGGTACAGATCACTTCAACTTGTTACAGTAGCGTAGCGTGGACATTTTGAACTACCACATATTGCCATATTTGATTTAGTAGATTAAATGGTTGAGTAGAAAGTGCGGGTTCGATGTTTTTTTTTCGAAGCTGACCTTCTATGATACCAGGATTTTGACTCATAAAAATGAGTGCATCCTTTGTGTAATTTGATGGATAAATTTAAAATTTCAGTAGTATTTTACAGTATTTAAACTGATATGCTCATTCTTATTTGTCGAGAAATAAATGTAGGAAAAAGATCTACAGTTTTTTCTGTGTAAGAACATTTTAGTAACACAATTTCTTTTAAGAACTCTGACTGAGTTTTTCATATTCTAGTGCATTGTTCTTTAAGCACTTTCGCTTGGATCACCGTATTCTTTGAGGGGAATTTTCCTTTTCGTATTCTTATTACGATATTAGGAAGTTTTCGGATCCTGTTATTCTAAATGTTACTTCGAGTCCTTGGACTATATTTTCTTCAGTTTATTATCAGATTTAACTTGTATTTTCTGAGCGTGATTATCGAAATGGATTGCCTAATGGGTCATTAGTCGCTTAGCCTTTGTTGCTAACCTAGACCCATGCTGTAGGTCTAATCCATCGACATTTTCGCGTTCGGGAAATTCAGGGAAGATCTTATTTTGAGATTGAATTTATCTTTATAAATCGCTTTGACAACCTCAGTTTGTGTGGTTGGGCAGCGTTATACTTTTCTTTTTTTATGAAGTTAACACTGGATTAAATTGATATCATTGCCTTTGGTGCAATAGTTTTTCTGTATTAAGAGTGTATTCGAACGACATCCAAATTTGCGAGGATAATCCCAGGGACGACTTACTATAAGTCATACGTTTAAGAATTATGGATCATGTAATACATCAATGTAAGGCAAGTTTTTAAAGAAAGGTGGAATATTTCTGAAATCCACTGGGCTTTGTTGGTAATCTGTTACAGGATCATATTATTCTTTCGCACACGAGTTCAGGATTTTACCATAAACAACTGATTTGCATAATTGTGGATTTATAACAGTAAGGCTCCTATTATAGGTGCATGTTCGACTTTAGAGAGGCTTGTATTTTGAATATTGCCTTTGTGTTTAAGTATATTGATGCAGTGCTTTGTAAAGCATATTTTTCTTGTTGAGGATTGAGCCAGGTGTGCCAATCAGGATTAGATTGATTGGGGTTTTAACCCAGAGAGGTGTTGTTTTTAACCTAGTATGGTTAATATTTGGTCATAGATGACTTTATCGCTGTTATCGTGAAAATGCCTGTGTGAAGATTAATATTTTTCTGAGCAGTATTATTGGGAATCTTGAGTGGATATCCGGTTAAATATTTCCAGTAAAACTAATATAACAATTTTGCCATAAGATGTATGTTTAATAGGGAAACCGATAACTATTTAAGGCTGAATTTATGATTAATTTTTGCTTAGCTTAACTGTTCGGCAGAATTACCCTAAAACTAGAAATGAAACAATATTAAGCAGAAAGGAATGTCGTGACATTAAGTCAGTGGGAAGAGAATAATTGAAATTATTCTGGAATTTTGTGTAAATTATATTCTGTAAATATGCCATATGAATGTCTTCGTTTAATAACAAGAACATATAATGTTAATGAAGATGTCGTGTAGGATTATTAGTTTTAATCAGAATATTTTTGTATAAGATGTTATTTCCGTCAAGGAACCGAAATGAATTTAATGTATTCAAGTCTTATAATATTTTTCTTTCGTAAATGCTTACCATATGGGATTGATTATCATTATTATTATTAATATGCCTTATATTTTAACCAACTAAAAGTTAGTTGTGATAATGGGTATTTTTTTTTTTGAAAGACAATCCAGTATTATCAATGAGATTTTTTTTTGATTGGTCGTGGTATCGACAAAATTGATTGCTTTTCTGTCTTGTTTATTCTTACAATAAACTACTTTATTACTTGGTTTTAATTATTGCGTGATGCTTCATAGAGGTGATGGAAGGGTGTATTAAGGGGGCCATCGCTAGGTATTTTAGGGTTTTCCATACCTTTGAGATTCTTTCTTCCTCTTGAAGAATTCTTGTGTTTTGAGCTAGTTTTTTTTCTGAGCCTTGGTCAGTCTTAATACATCCTGTTAGGTATTCGAGTGGCCCTATTATCCCTATGTCTGTTGGTAGAACTTGGGGGTCTTTAGAGCCGGGGCATTTTCAGGTTCTACGATCCAGCTGCTATCCAGGGATTCAACAGGTATTGGTAGGTAAAAGGGTACAGTACGAGGACTGGAACGGGGCCTACTCAGCCTCGGGTGGCCCAAATGAGTAGAGGAGGTTCGATTCCCCCTCAGCCATCCTCGAAGTGGTTTTCCGTGGTTTCCCCTTCGTCTTCGGGCAAATGCCGGGATGGTCCCTTCCTCAAGGCCACGGCCGCCTCCTTCCCTCTTCCTTGCCTATCCATCCTAACCATCCCTTACCTTCCCTCACGAGGCCCCTGTTCGCTTTGCAGGTGAGGCCGCCTGGGCGAGGTGCCAATCCCACCTCACCAGTTGTATCCCTTCCGATTCGATGTTCCCCGCTCTAGGACACTGCCCATAGAGGCGGTAGTGGTGAGTTCCCTCGCTGAGTCCGTGGGTTCCACCAACCTGGAGGGTAAACGACTAAAAAAAAAGAAAAGAAAGGATCCTTTACATGCCATAAATCTATGACATGAGACCGCCGGCTTTACTTCCCCTCCGAAGGAAGACATACTGAAGGATTTTTTACGCTCTTAAAAAATCCGACGACTTTGGCCGGGTTTGAACCCTCTATCTTGGGCACAGCAGTTCAGCATGCTACCGACTAGGCCACGGAAGCCCCTACTTGCCACTAATTTCTCTGTTTGCAAAGAGCTACCCGAGCGAGCAACTGCTTAAGAAATACTTCGTACGACTAATGAATAGGCCTATGTGGTCCGTAATGAATTAACATGAGAGAAATGTAATTTTAAAAAAATCCACAGCCTGCTTCCAGTCTCCGACCGGGTCAGGAATGGAATGCATGAAGCCCCCATCTAGCGGCGAGGATATGAACTGTGCCGGCTGCACGAGGCCTGACGCTCTCCTCTGGGGCAATGATTAAAGGAATGAAAGATGAAATGAAATGATAGTGGAGAGTGCTGCTGGAATGAAATTTTGGCAGGGAAAACGGAGTACCCGGAGAAAAACCTGTCAGCCTCCGTTTTGTCCAGCACAGACCTCACATGGAGTGGCCGGGATTTGAACCACGGCCCCAGCGGTGAGAGGCCGGCGTGCTGCTGCCTAAGCCACGGAGGCTTCAGAGAATTGTAATATATTTCATAATTAAGATAGTTGATTTATTTAGGGACTCTGTAATGTTGTGATCATGTATCCCCGTGTACTTGGGTGTGCGTGAAATCGGTTTGATAACCTGTATTAATTGACGGCTATATTAATGTGTATGTATTAGTAATCATGTCTAGGGGTTGGGTAGGAGGCGGAAGTGGCCTTAAGTTAGGAACCATCTCAGCATTTTCCTGGTGTGGAAGAGGGGAAACCACTTCAAAAATGGTTGATATTGGAATCGAACCCACCACCTCTCAGTTGCACTTAACTAACCTTTAGAACGGACAGTACTGACAATTGAACCCAGACATCGGAGGGGACAGAATGCTATCCATCACACCACGATTCGGTCGTTCTGAATATCCGTACGTTCTTTGTCACTTGGTGGATAGATCACAGTCAAATATTCAAACAGTTTTATTTTTTTATTTTATTTTATTTTGCTAACGTTTCACCCTCCAGGGTTGGCTTTTCCCACGGACTAAGCGAGGGATCCCACCTCTACCGCCACTGAGGGCAGTGTCCTGGAGCTTGAGACTCTGAGTCAGATCGACGAGTCCACCGATATTGGCGGTCACGCACAACTTCTTTCGTACAATAGGTATGTTGATGGGGATGTAATTGCCACTAATTACTTTGTTTGCAAAGAGATACCCGAGCTACAACTGGGGTGTGTGACCAGCACTACGCTCAGGCGGCCTCGCCTGCAAAGCGAACAGGGGGCCTGATGAAGGGATGGGAATAGTGGCACGGTTAGGCGAGGAAGTGGGAGGGAGGCGGCCGTGGCCTTACAGTAGGAACCATCCCGGCATTTGCCCGAAGACGAAGTGGGAAACCACGGAAAATCACTTCGAGGATGGCTGAGGTGGGAATCGAACCCCCTCAACTCATTTGGGCCACCCGAGGCTGACAAGACCCAGTTCCAGTACTCATACCACTTTTCAAATTTCGTGGCAGAGCCGGGAATCGAACCCAAGACCTGCGGGGCGGCAACTAACCATGCTGACCGCTACGCTACGGAGGCGACATATTCAAACATTATCTTAGAAAACCCTCAAAAGTTAAAACCCTTTACGGGTAAGATTAGAAAGCAAGAACCAAAGCTGAGAACGATTACATCAGATTGACTGATAAGAGCATTATGGTCTTTTGTGGGATCACTTTTGATGCTGAATGCTCACAGGCACCATGAACAGTTGTCATCTTGTTTCCACAGTCTCTTTTTATTGTCGGCAAAAAATCTTAGCAGAGCGTGGTTTCGATCCACGGACCTCTGGGGTTTGGGCCCTGCACGATTCCACTGCGCCACCCTGCTTCTGGTAGACATTCTCCTAAACAGGACGGACTGTAGTATGCTGTAGGGAGAGACTGTTGTGCAATTTACTAAAGGTAGAGGGGAGAATTCAATACGGCCTTTGCTCCCCTCTACCTTTAGTAAGTTGCACAACAGCAGTAATACCAGTCTCCCTACAGCATACTGTATTTGAGCCTATCCAGTTTAGCCATGGCCCGTCAAGTAGCAGAGTCGCGCAGTGGAAGCGTGCTGGGCCCATAACCCAGAGGTCCGTGGATCGAAACCACGCTCTGCTAAATATTTTTCTTGTCGACTGTAATTCGAGGGTTTACCTACCCGTCAAAACTGACAGTCCATTAACTTAGTAAGTTTTCACATGCATACCAAATGCAAACGAAGTAGAAAGTAGTAGTACAGAGTTATTATGTTTACTACTTGGTAACCGGATTCCTCACATCCCCTGTGGACCAGACAATACTTGAATGCACTAGAATTCAGTGTTCCGCCACCGGTGTGCCGCGAACGTTTACTTAATATTGTTTCTTTCTTTTTAGTCGGTTTACCTTCCAGGTTGGCTTTCCCTCGGACTCAGCGAGGGATCCCAATATTACCGCCGCCAGGGTAGTGTCCTGGAGCTTGAAACTTCGAATTCGGGGATACAACTGGGGAGGTGGGACGAGCATCTCGCCCAGGCGGCCTCACTTGCAAAGCGATCAGGGGCCTTATGAGGGATGGGAAGGGTGTGGAATTATGGGAGGCATAGGCAAGGAAGAGGGAAGGAGGCTGCCGTGGCCTTACGGTAGGTACTGGAGACGAAGTGGGAAACCTCGGAGTACCATTTCGAAGATGGCTGGGGTGGGAATCAAAACCCCGCTACTCATTTGGACCAGCCGAGGCTCAGTAGACCTCGTTCCAGTCCTCATACCACTTTTCAAATTTCGTGGCAGAGCCAGGAATCGAACCCAAGACCTCCGGGGCGGCAGCTAATCATGCTGACCGCTACGCTACGGAGGCGACATATTCAAACATTATCTTAGAAAACCCTCAAAAGTTAAAACCCTTTACGGTTAAGATTAGAAAGCAAGAACCAAAGCTGAGGAAGCCTCCGTGGCTTAGGCGGCAGCACGCCGGCCTCTCACCGCTGGGTCCGTGGTTCAAATCCCGGTCACTCCATGTGAGATCTGTGCTGGACAAAACGGAGGCAGACAGGTTTTTATCCGGGTACTCCGGTTTTCTCTGTCAAAATTTCATTCCAGCAACACTCTCCACTATCATTTCATTTCATCTGTCATTCATTTAATCATTGCCCCAGAGGAGTGCGTCAGGCCTCGGCAGCCGGCACAGTCCATATCCTCGCCGCTAGATGGGGGCTTCATTCATTCCATTCCTGACCCGGTCGGAGACTGGAAGCAGGCTGTGGATTTTCATTTTCAACCAAAGCTG
Source organism: Meconema thalassinum (assembly GCA_946902985.2). Lineage (NCBI taxonomy): Eukaryota > Metazoa > Arthropoda > Insecta > Orthoptera > Tettigoniidae > Meconema > Meconema thalassinum. The sequence continues at coordinate 100,334,281 of OX336397.1, read as the reverse complement.
AGAACGATTACGTCAGATTGACTGGTAAGGGCATTATGGTCTCTTGTGGGATCTCTTTTGATGCTGAATGCTCACAGGCACCATGAACAGTTGTCATCTTGTTTCCACAGTCTCTTTTTATTGTCGGCAAAAAATCTTAGCAGAGCGTGGTTTCGATCCACGGACCTCTGGGTTTTGGGCCCTGCACGCTTCCACTGCGCCACCCTGCTTCTGGTAGACATTCGCATAAACAGGACGGACTGTAATATGCTGTAGGGAGAGACTGTTGTGCAATTTACTAAAGGTAGAGGGGAGAATTCAATACGGCCTTTGCTCCCCTCTACCTTTAGTAAGTTGCACAACAGCAGTAATACCAGTCTCCATACAGCATACTGTATTTGAGCCTATCCAGTTTAGCCGTGGTCCGTCAAGTAGCAGAGTGGCGCAGTGGAAGCGTGCTGGGCCCATAACCCTGAGGTCCTTGGATCGAAACCACGCTCTGCTAAATATTTTTCTTGTCGACTGTAATTCGAGGGTTTACCTACCCGTCAAAACTGACAGTCCTTTAACTTAGTAAGTTTTCACAAGCATACCAAATGCAAACGAAGTAGAAAGTAGTAGTAAAGAGTTATTATGTTTACTACTTGGTAACCGGATTCCTCACATCCCCTGTGGACCCGACAATACTTGAATGCACTAGAATTCAGTGTTCCGCCACCGGTGTGCCACGAACTTTTACTTAATATTGTTTCTTTCTTTTTAGTCGGTTTACCTTCCAGGTTGGCTTTTCCTCGGACTCAGCGAGAGATCCCAATATTACCGCCGCCAGGGCAGTGTCCTGGAGCTTGAAACTTCGAAATCGGGGATACAACTGGGGAGGTGGGATGAGCATCTCGCCCAAGGCTGAGAAAGATTACGTCAGATTGACTGGTAAGAGCATTATGGTCTTTTGTGGGATCTCTTTTTATGCTGAATGCTCACAGGCACCATGAACAGTTGTCATCTTGTTTCCACAGTCTCTTTTTATTGTCGGCAAAAAATCTTAGCAGAGCGTGGTTTCGATCCACGGTCCTCTGGGTTTTGGGCCCTGCACGCTTCCACTGCGCCACCCTGCTTCTGGTAGACATTCGCATAAACAGGACGGACTGTAATATGCTGTAGGGAGAGACTGTTGTGCAATTTACTAAAGGTAGAGGGGAGAATTCATTACGGCCTTTGCTCCCCTCTACCTTTAGTAAGTTGCACAACAGCAGTAATACCAGTCTCCCTACAGCATACTGTATTTGAGCCTATCCAGTTTAGCCCTGGTCCGTCAAGTAGCAGAGTGGCGCAGTGGAAGCGTGCTGGGCCCATAACCCTGAGGTCCTTGGATCGAAACTACGCTCTGCTAAATATTTTTCTTGTCGACTGTAATTCGAGGGTTTACCTACCCGTCAAAACTGACAGTCCTTTAACTTAGTAAGTTTTCACATGCATTCCAAATGCAAACGAAGTAGAAAGTAGTAGTAAAGAGTTATTATGTTTACTACTTGGTAACCGGATTCCTCACATCCCCTGTGGACCCGACAATACTTGAATGCACTAGAATTCAGTGTTCCGCCACCGGTGTGCCGCGAACTTTTACTTAATATTGTTTCTTTCTTTTTAGTCGGTTTACCTTCCAGGTTGGCTTTCCCTCGGACTCAGCGAGGGATCCCAATATTACCGCCGCCAGGGCAGTGTCCTGGAGCTTGAAACTTCGAATTCGGGGATACAACTGTGGAGGTGGGATGAACATCTCGCCCAGGCGGCCTCACTTGCAAAGCGATCAGGGGCCTTATGAGGGATGGGAAGGGTGTGGAATTATGGGAGGCATAGGCAAGGAAGAGGGAAGGAGGCTGCCGTGGCCTTACGGTAGGTACTGGAGACGAAGTGGGAAACCTCGGAGTACCATTTCGAAGATGGCTGGGGTGGGAATCAAAACCCCGCTACTCATTTGGACCAGCCGAGGCTCAGTAGACCTCGTTCCAGTCCTCATACCACTTTTCAAATTTCGTGGCAGAGCCGGGAATCGAACCCAAGACCTCCGGGGCGGCAGCTAATCATGCTGACCGCTACGCTACGGAGGCGACATATTCAAACATTATCTTAGAAAACCCTCAAAAGTTGAAACCCTTTACGGTTAAGATTAGAAAGCAAGAACCAAAGCTGAGAACGATTACGTCAGATTGACTGGTAAGAGCATTATGGTCTTTTGTGGGATCTCTTTTGATGCTGAATGCTCACAGGCACCATGAACAGTTGTCATCTTGTTTCCACAGTCTCTTTTTATTGTCGGCAAAAAATCTTAGCAGAGCGTGGTTTCGATCCACGGACCTCTGGGTTTTGGGCCCTGCAAAAACTGACAGTCCATTAACTTAGTAAGTTTTCACATGCATACCAAATGCAAACGAAGTAGAAAGTAGTAGTACAGAGTTATTATGTTTACTACTTGGTAACCGGATTCCTCACATCCCCTGTGGACCAGACAATACTTGAATGCACTAGAATTCAGTGTTCCGCCACCGGTGTGCCGCGAACTTTTACTTAATTTTGATTCTTTCTTTTTAGTCGGTTTACCTTCCAGGTTGGCTTTCCCTCGGACTCAGCGAGGGATCCCAATATTACCGCCGCCAGGGCAGTGTCCTGGAGCTTGAAACTTCGAATTCGGGGATACAACTGGGGAGATGGGACGAGCATCTCGCCCTAAGCTGAGAACGATTACGTCAGATTGACTGGTAAGAGCATTATGGTCTTTTGTGGGATCTCTTTTGATGCTGAATGCTCACAGGCACCATGAACAGTTGTCATCTTGTTTCCACAGTCTCTTTTTATTGTCGGCAAAAAATCTTAGCAGAGCGTGGTTTCGATCCACGGACCTCTGGGTTTTGGGCCCAGCACGCTTCCACTGCGCCACCCTGCTTCTGGTAGACATTCGCCTAAACAGGACGGACTGTAATATGCTGTAGGGAGAGACTGTTGTGCAATTTACTAAAGGTAGAGGGGAGAATTCAATACGGCCTTTGCTCCCCTCTACCTTTAGTAAGTTGCACAACAGCAGTAATACCAGTCTCCCTACAGCATACTGTATTTGAGCCTATCCAGTTTAGCAATGGTCCGTCAAGTAGCAGAGTGGCGCAGTGGAAGCGTGCTGGGCCCATAACCCAGAGGTCCGTGGATCGGAACCACGCTCATCTAAATATTTTTCTCGTCGACTGTAATTCGAGGGTTTACCTACCCGTCAAAACTGACAGTCCATTAACTTAGTAAGTTTTCACATGCATACCAAATGCAAACGAAGTAGAACGTAGTAGTACAGAGTTATTATGTTTACTACTTGGTAACCGGATTCCTCACATCCCCTGTGGACCAGACAATACTTGAATGCACTAGAATTCAGTGTTCCGCCACCGGTGTGCCGCGAACTATTACTTAATATTGTTTCTTTCTTTTTAGTCGGTTTACCTTCCAGGTTGGCTTTCCCTCGGACTCAGCGAGGGATCCCAATATTACCGCCGCCAGGGCAGTGTCCTGGAGCTTGAAACTTCGAATTCGGGGATACAACTGGGGAGGTGGGACGAGCATCTCGCCCAGGCGGCCTCACTTGCAAAGCGATCAGGGGCCTTATGAGGGATGGGAAGGGTGTGGAATTATGGGAGGCATAGGCAAGGAAGAGGGGAGGAGGCTGCCGTGGCCTTACGGTAGGTACTGGAGACGAAGTGGGAAACTTCGGAGTACCTTTTCGAAGATGGCTGGGGTGGGAATCAAAACCCCGCTACTCATTTGGACCAGCCGAGGCTCAGTAGACCTCGTTCCAGTCCTCATACCACTTTTCAAATTTCGTGGCAGAGCCGGGAATCGAACCCAAGACCTCCGGGGCGGCAGCTAATCATGCTGACCGCTACGCTACGGAGGCGACATATTCAAACATTATCTTAGAAAACCCTCAAAAGTTAAAACCCTTTACGGTTAAGATTAGAAAGCAAGAACCAAAGCTGAGAACGATTACGTCAGATTGACTGGTAAGAGCATTATGGTCTTTTGTGGGATCTCTTTTGATGCTGAATGCTCACAGGCACCATGAGCAGTTGTCATCTTGTTTCCACAGTCTCTTTTTATTGTCGGCAAAAAATCTTAGCAGAGCGTGGTTTCGATCCACGGGCCTCTGGGTTTTGGGCCCTGCGCGCTTCCACTGCGCCACCCTGCTTCTGGTAGACATTCGCCTAAACAGGACGGACTGTAATATGCTGTAGGGAGAGACTGTTGTGCAATTTACTAAAGGTAGAGGGGAGAATTCAATACGGCCTTTGCTCCCCTCTACCTTTAGTAAGTTGCACAACAGCAGTAATACCAGTCTCCCTACAGCATACTGTATTTGAGCCTATCCAGTTTAGCCATGGTTCGTCAAGTAGCAGAGTGGCGCAGTGGAAGCGTGCTGGTGCCATAACTCAGGGTTCCGTGGATCGAAACTACGCTCTTCTAAATATTTTTCTTGTCGACTGTAATTCGAGGGTTTACCTACCCGTCAAAGTGACAGTCCATGAACTTAGCAAGTTTTCACATGCATACCAAATGCAAACGAAGTAGAAAGTAGTACAGAGTTATTATGTTTACTACTTGGTAACCGTATTCCTCTCATCCCCTGTGGACCAGACAATACTTGAATGCACTAGAATTCAGTGTTCCGCAACCGGTGTGCCGCGAACTTTTACCTGATTTTGCTTCTTTCTTTTTAGTCGGTTTACCCTCCAGGTTGGCTTTCCCTCGGACTCAGCGAGGGATCCCAATATTACCGCCGCCACGGCAGTGTCCTGGAGCTTGAAACTTCGACCTCGGGGATACAACTGTGGAGGTGGGACGAGCATCTCGCCCAGGCGGCCTCACTTGCAAAGCGATCAGAGGCCTTATGAGGGATGGGAAGGGTGTGGAAGTATGGGAGGCATAGGCAAGGAAGAGGGAAGGAGGCTGCCGTGGCCTTACGGTAGGTACTGGAGACGAAGTGGAAAACCTCGGAGTACCATTTCGAAGACAGCGGAGGTTGGAATCAAAACCCCGCTACTCATTTGGACCAGCCGAGGCTCAGTAGACCTCGTTCCAGTCCTCATACCACTTTTCAAATTTCGTGGCAGAGCCGGGAATCGAACATCGGCCCTCCGGGATGGCAACTAAGCTCGCTGACCACTCCACAACGGAGGCGATATTTGTTATTTAATATATGTATATAACTGTTATATTTTCGTAGAAATTAATGTTATATTTTTATTCAGTAGTTTTCTTAAGTTCCGGCCCCGTGGTGTTGGGATAACGCGCTGGCCTCTCACCCGGAAAACCCGGTTTCGATTTCCGGCTCCGTCAGGTATCTTAGAAACTGACGTGAGGCCTGGAATGGGGTGCTCTCAGCCTTGTGAGGACAATTGATCAGCTATCTGACACAGTGAGGCAGCGCCCCGGTCACGAAAACCAAGATTAACGGTCGAGGGGTACTGATGCGCTGACCACGCGCCACTCCAATATCTGAAGGCCAAATGGCTGGGCAGCGGTCGCTTGGTAGGCCTATGCCCTTCAAGGGCTGCAGTGCCAGTGGTATTCATTTTTAGTTTTCTTACGTTAGGGTATTTGTATTCTCGCATGTGCGGCTGTGTCCCAATAATCAAGTTGTCAGCTATTGACTAGCTGCAACGCTGCTAGCTACTATGTGCTATGCACTACGGAGATTTGGGACATGTGTGCTTGATCACAGCCTCCTTCACATACTTGCGTTCTGAAACGCACTGGACTTACATGCTGGTACCAAACCAACACTCAAGATGGCGGTGATCTGCTACTCCTTGTAAGCTCTTTGCACTTTCATCAGCTGTTTTAAATAAACAATACCTGAATGATACGATCATGGATGCGCCAAGAAGATCAGTTTTTAGCCGTGCCCTAATTATGGGTTGTGATTGGCTTAAGTCAAATACAACCTACAATTTACATAACCTACAATACCGATAAGCTACAATTTCTATAACTTCCTTGACGTAGTCGGCCAATTTGCAAGCACTTTCGTTCACTAGCTACTACAGACTTGATTGCTATGTACTAAGCAGTATTGGATCACAACTTCTGACGTCACATCCGGTAAAGTAGTCGACTATTCGTTCACTACGGCTGAAATTGTACTATTGGGACACAGCCTAATATTAGGCCGGTTCGATGGGTTGCAGTCGTCACCGCAGAGAAAGCCCTATAAGACATTTAGCAAGTCTGTTAGTTGCACGCACCAATCATACAATAATAGACTTAATGTTCAACACTCGATAACAAGTGAGTGCTTTGTAACGCCGCATCTTTTGTGTACGTGCTTTTAACTAAACTTGTGAGGATTATCAAATATGTACCTCTCTTTAATTATTTTATTGCCTTTTTCTAATATTGCAGCATTTCAGTGCAGTTCTCTAAATCTCCGACCGGGTCAGGAATGGAATGAATGAAGCCCCCATCTAGCGGCGAGGATAAGAACTGTGCCGGCTGCCGAGGCCTGACGCACTCCTCTGGGGCAATGATTAAATGATTAACAGATGAAATGAAATGATAGTGGAGAGTGTTGCTGGAATGAATTTTTGACAGGGAAACCCGGAGTATCCGGGAAAAAACCTGTCTGCCTCCGTTTTGTCCAGCACAGATCTCACATGGAGTGACCGGGATTTGAACCACGGTGAGAGGCCGGCGTGCTGCCGCCTAAGCCACGGAGGCCCCCCCTCTGTTAAGTAAGGATGTGAATTATTTTCGTCAGTCCTTGGAACAAAAGAAGAAAAAAGTGTCGCTCATGAGTACGTCGGTACGTGTATCGCAATAGATACAGGAAGCTAGCTGTAAGGTAGACAAACTTATCGTAAAGGCCAAGAAACCGCACACAATAGCAGAAACGTTAATGCTCCCTTGTAAGGAAATGGTAGAAATAGTCCTGGGTTAGAAGCTGCTACTGAAATTTCAAAAGTTCCTCTCTCTGCCGACACAATCAGCCGCCGAGTCAGTGTCATGTCCAATGGCATCGAAGACATTATGAACGAGAAAATAAAGAGCAGTCGAAAATTCACACTTCAGATCTACGAGACCACTGATATTGGCGATTACGCACAACTTCTTTCCTAGAATAGGTACCGTATGATGTTTTTTATTTTTATTTTATTAGTGCCGGGAATGCCCGAGGACATGTTCGGCTCGCTTGAGTCTGTAGCTGCTTCCAGCGGACAACCTAAAGGGTGAGCTACAAGTTCCGTTCAATTTCAAGTAGTTCCAACTCTCACCTCCAGATATCAATGAAAGCTAGTGGTGAACGTTGGAACTTTGATAGAGCGTTCTGACGAAATCTAACCTAACTATTTTGCTTTACACAATTTTAGTATGTGAAAGGATCTTTTACGTAAGTCGCCTCCGTAACGTAGCGGTCAGCATGTTTATCTGCCACCCCGGAGGTCCTGGGTTCGATTCCTGGCTCTGCCACGAAATTTGAAAAGTGATACGAGGACTGGAACGGGGTCTACTCAGCCTCGGGTGGCCCAAATGAGTAGAGGGGGTTCGATTCCCCCTCAGCCATCCTCGAAGTGGTTTTCCGTGTTTTCCCCTTCGTCTTCGGGCAAATGCCGGGATGGTCCCTTATTCAAGGCCACGGCCGCCTCCTTCCCTCTTCCTTGCCTATCCATCCTAACCATCCCTTACCTTCCCTCATGAGGCCCCTGTTCGCTTTGCAGTTGAGGCCGCCTGGGCGAGGTGCCAATCCCACCTCACCAGTTGTATCCCTTCCGATTCGATGTTCCCCGCTCTAGGACACTGCCCATAGAGGCGGTAGTGGTGAGTTCCCTCGCTGAGCCCGTGGGTTCCACCAACCTGGAGGGTAAACGACAAAAAAAAAAACGAAATGAAAGGATCCTTTACATGCCATAAATCTATGACATGGCACCGCCGGCTTTACTTCCCCTCCGAAGGAAGGCATACTGAAGGATTTTTAACGCTCTTAAACGCTCTTAAAATCCGACGATTTTGGCCGGGTTTGAACCCGCTATCTTGGGCACAGCAGTTCACCATGCTACCTACTAGGCCACGGAAGCCCCTACTTGCCACTAATTTCTCTGTTTGCAAAGAGCTACCCGAGCAAGCAACTGCTGAAGAAATACTTCGTACGACTAATGAATAGGCCTATGTGGTCCGTAATGAAATAACACGAGAGAAATGTAATTTAAAAAAAATCCACAGCCTGCTTCCAGTCTCCGACCGGGTCAGGAATGGAATGCACGAAGCCCCCGTCTAGCGGCGAGGATATGAACTGTGCCGGCTGCATAGGCCTGACGCACTCCTCTGGGGCAATGATTAAAGGAATGACAGATGAAATGAAGTGATAGTGGAGAGTGTTGCTGGAATGAAATTTTGACAGGGAAAACCAGAGTACCCGGGAAAAAACCTGTCTGCCTCCGTTTTGTCCAGCACAGATCTCACATGGAGTGACCGGGATTTGAACCACGGCCCCAGCGGTGAGAGGCCGGCGTGCTGCCGCCTAAGCCACGGTGGCTTCAGAGAATTGTAATATATTTCATAATTAATATGGTTGATTTATTTAGGGACTCTGTAATATTGTGATCAAGTATCCCCGTGTACTTGGGTATGCGTGAAATCGGTTTGATAACCTGTATTAATTGACGGCTATATTAATGTGTGTGTATTAGTAATTATGTCTAGGGGACGGGTAGGAGGCGGAAGTGGCCTTAAGTTAGGAACCATCTCAGCATTTTCCTGGTGTGGAAGAGGGGAAACCACTTCAAAAATGGTTGATATTGGAATCGAACCCACCACCTCTCAGTTGCACTTAACTAACCTTTAGAACGGACAATACCGACAATTGAACCCAGACATCGGAGGCGACAGAATGCTATCCATCACACCACGAGTCGGTCGTTCTGAATATCCGTACGTTCTTTGTCACTTGGTGGATAGATCACAGTCAAATATTCAAACATTTTTTTTTTTTTGCTAACGTTTCACCCTCCAGGGTTGGCTTTTCCCACGGACTAAGCGAGGGATCCCACCTCTACCGCCACTGAGGGCAGTGTCCTGGAGCTTGAGACTCTGAGTCAGATCGATGAGTCCACCGATATTGGCGGTCACGCACAACTTCTTCCGTACAATAGGTATGTTGATGGGGATGTAATTGCCACTAATTACTTTGTTTGCAAAGAGCTACCCGAGCTACAACTGGGGTGTGTGACCAGCACTACGCACAGGCGGCCTCACCTGCAAAGCGAACAGGGGGCCTGATGAAGGGATGGGAATTGTGGGATGGTTAGGCGAGGAAGTGGGAAGGAGGCGGCCGAGGCCTTACAGTAGGAACCATCCCGGCATTTGCCCGAAGACGTAGTGAGAAACCACGGAAAATCACTTCGAGGATGGCTGATGTGGGAATCGAACCCCCTCAACCCATTTGGGCCACCCGAGGCTGACTAGACCCAGTTCCAGTACTCACACCACTTTTCAAATTTCGTGGCAGAGCCGGGAATCGAACCCAAGACCTCCGGGGCGGCAGCTAACCATGCTGACCGCTACGCTACGGAGGCGACATATTCAAACATTATCTTAGAAAACACTCAAAAGTTAAAACCCTTTACGGTTAAGATTGGAAAGCAAGACCCAAAGCTGAGAACGATTACGTCAGATTGACTCGTAAGAGCATTATGGTCTTTTGTGGGATCTCTTTTGATGCTGAATTCTCACAGGTACCATGAACAGTTGTCATCTTGTTTCCACAGTCTCTTTTCATTGTCGGCAAATAATCTTAGCAGAGCGTGGTTTCGATCCACGGACCTCTGTGTTATGGGCCCAGCACGCTTCAACTACGCCACTCTGCATCCGGTGACTTTCGCCTAAACAGGACGGATTGTAATATGCTGTAGGGAGAGACTGTTGTGCAACTTACTAAAGGTAGAGGGGAGAATTCAATACGGCCTTTGCTCCCCTTTACCTTTAGTAAGTTGCACAACAGCTGTAATACCAGTCTCCCTCCAGCATACTGTATTTGAGCCTATCCAGTTTAGCCATTGTTCGTCAAGTAACAGAGTGGCGGTGTGGAAGCGTGCTGGGCTCATAACCCAGAGGTCCGTGGATCGAAACCACGCTCTGCTAACTACTTTATTTGTGGGCCCATAACCCAGAGGTCCGTGGATCGAAACCACGCTCTGCTAAATATTTTTCTTGTCGACAGTAATTCGAGGGTTTACCTACCCGTCAAAACGGACAGTCCATGAACTTAGCAATTTTCCACATGCATACCAAATGCAAACGAAGTAGAAAGTAGCACAGTGTTATTATGTTTACTACTTGGTAACCGGATTCCTCACATCCGCTGTGGACCAGACAATACTTGAATGCACTAGAATTCAGTGTTCCGCAACCGGTGTGCCGCGAACTTTTACCTAATATTGTTTCTTTCTTTTTAGTCGGTTTACCCTCCAGGTTAGCTTTCCCTCGGACTCAGCGAGGGATCCCAATATTACCGTCGCCAGGGCAGTGTCCTGGAGCTTGAAACTTAGACTTTGGGTATACAACTGGGGAGGTGGGACGAGCATCTCGCCCAGGCGGCCTCACTTGCAAAGCGATCAGAGGCCTTATGAGGGATGGGAAGGATGTGGAAGTATGGGAGGCATAGGTAAGGAAGAGGGAAGGAGGCTGCCGTGGCCTTACGGTAGGTACTGGAGACGAAGTGGGAAACCTCGGAGTACCATTTCGAAGCTGGCTGAGGTGGGAATCAAAACCCCGCTACTCATTTGGACCAGCCGAGCCTCAGTAGACCTCGTTCCAGTCCTCATACCGCTTTTCAAATTTCGTGGCAGAGCCGGGAATCGAACATCGGCCCTCCGGGATGGCAGGTAAGCTCGCTGACCACTACACAACGGAGGCGATATTTGTTATTTAATATACGTTGATAACTGTTGTATTTTCGTAGAAATTAATATTTTATATTTTTATACAGTAGTTTTCTTAAGTTCCGGCCCCGTGGTGTTGGGGTAGCGCGCTGGCCTCTCACCCGGTTTCGATTTCCGGCTCCGTCAGGTATCTTAGAAACTGACGTGAGGCCTGGAATGGGGGGCACTCAGCCGTGCGAGGACAATTGATCAGCTATCTGACACAGTGAAGCAGCGCCCCGGTCACGAAAACCAAGATTAACGGTCGAGGGGTACTGATGCGCTGACCACGCGCCACTCCAATATCCGAAGGCCAAATGGCTGGGCAGCGGTCGCTTGGTAGGCCTACGCCCTTCAAGGGCTGCAGTGCCAGTGGTATTCATTTTTAATTTTCTTACGTTAGGGTATTTGTATTCTCGCATGTACGGCTGTGTCCCACTAATCAAGTTGTCTGCTATTGACTAGTTGCAAGGCTGCTAGCTACTATGTGCTATGCACTACGGAGATTTGGGACATATGTGATTGATCACAGCCTCCTTCACAGACTTGCGTTCTGAAACGCACTGGACTTACAAGCTGGTACCAAACCAACACTCAAGATGGCGGTGATCTGCTACTCCTTGTAAGCTCTTTGCACTTTCATCAGCTGTTTTAAATAAACAATACCTGAACGATACGATCATGGATGCGCCAAGAAGATCAGTTTTTAGCCGTGCCCTAATTATGGGTTGTGTTCGGCTTAAGTCAAATACAACCTACAATTTACATAACCTACAATACCGATAAGCAACAATTTCTATAACTTCCTTGACGTAGTCGGCCAATCTTGCAAGCACTTTCGTTCACTAGCTACTACAGACTTGATTGCTATGTACTAAGCAGTATTGGATCACAACTTCTGACGTCACATCCGGTAAAGTAGTCGACTATTAGTTCACTACGGCTGAAATTGTACTATTGGGACACAGCCTAATATTTGGCCAGTTCGATGGGTTGCAGTCGTCACCGCAGAGAAAGCCCTATAAGACTTTTAGCAAGTCTGTGAGTTGCACGCACCAATCATACAATAATAGACTTAACGTTCAACACTCGACAACATGTGAGTGCTTTGTAACGCCGCATTTTTTGTGTACGTGCTTTTAACTAAACTTGTGAGGATTATCAAATATGTACCTCTCTTTAATTATTTTATTGCCTCGTTCTAATATTGCAGTATTTCAGTGCAGTTCTATAAATCTCCGACCGGGTCAGGAATAGAATGAATGAAGCCCCCATCTAGCGGCGAGGATAAGATCAGTGCCGGCTGCCGAGGCCTGACGCACTCCTCTGGGGCAATGATTAAATGATTAACAGATGAAATGAAATGATAGTGGAGAGTGTTGCTGGAATGAAATTTTGACAGGGAAAACCAGAGTACCCGGGAAAAAACCTGTCTGCCTCCGTTTTGTCCAGCACAGATCTCACATGGAGTGACCGGGATTTGAACCACGGTGAGAGGCCGGCGTGCTGCCGCCTAAGCCACGGAGGCCCCCTCTCTGTTAAGTAAGGATGTGAATTATTTTCGTCAGTCCTTGGAACAAAAGAAGAAAAAAATGTCGCTCATGAGTACGTCGGTACGTGTATCGCAATAGATACAGGAAGCTAGCTGTAAGGTAGACAAACTTATCGTAAAGGCCAAGAAACCGCACACAATAGCAGAAACGTTAATGCTCCCTTGTAAGGAAATGGTAGAAATAGTCCTGGGTTAGAAGCTGCTACTGAAATTTCAAAAGTTCCTCTCTCTGTCGACACAATCAGCCGCCGAGTCAGTGTCATGTCCAGTGGCATCGAAGACATTATGAATGAGAAAATAAAGAGCAGTCGAAAGTTCACACTTCAGATCTACGAGTCCACTGATATTGGCGATCACGCACAACTTCTTTCCTACAATAGGTACCGTATGTTTTTGTTCTTTTTTTTTTTTTAGTGATGGAAGTGCCCGAGGACATGTTCGGCTCGCCTGAGTCTGTAGCTGCTTCCAGCGGACAACCTAAAGGGTGAGCTACAAGTTCCGTTCAATTTCAAGTAGTTCCAACTCTCACCTCCAGATATCAATGAAAGCTAGTGGTGAACGTTGGAACTTTGATAGAGCGTTCTGACAAAATCTAACCTAACAATTTTGCTTTACACAATTTAATATGTGAAAGGATCTTTTACATAAGTCGCCTCCGTAACGTAGCGGTCAGCATGTTTAGCTGCCGCCCCGGAGGTCCTGGGATCGATTCCTGGCTCTGCCACGAAATTTGAAAAGTTGTACTGCACCATTATTCATAAAGGTCTTAAGTACAGACATGGTTACAGTATTTTGGGAACGCCCTATAACTTCCTAACTAGCCTCTGAAGTCTATAATTACAGCTGGTCTACAGCGAGCAAAAGTCATGCTATCAAGAAAGAGATCGGCAGAGCTCGTGTTTCCGACGAGGAACCCGAAGGTCATCGATAATAACCATGTTGACTGTGTCTAACACTATATCGATCGATTCACCTGAGAGTGATTAATACAAATTAAAGCATTTTTAACGCTATATGTATGCAGATACATATGTCTATATGTATATTTCCATGGCAGAAAGCTATTATTAAGAAAGTATGAAGAACAGAAGATAATCTGTTAACTCACTGCTGATTACGTTTCGACTGCGATATATTTTATATCGAGTCGTGACGTATAGAGGAGTGGGAGAGCGGATGTGAGGCCAAGGCGACCTCGTGCAGAGCGCAATGAGTCAAGAAACAGGTTTGAGCCTGGAAACAGTGAAAGTGAAGTCGCCAGCTAACGGAAGTTTTAAAAACGTGTGACCGTGCTGAAGTGTATACGCTAGTTCGTTCAGCATTCTACGTGAAGTAGACACGAGTTTAATAGGGCTCAGACATGGTCTTGAACTTGTAATAGTTTATCTTTGCGACCGTGTATCGACAGCTAATAACGGGCCATGCGGAAGGATACTTTCATAATCCCGACCGCCAGCTCGGTTGTAATGTGTCATAAAACTCTGCATATAAACCTTCGTGGAAATGCAGCCTAGATTTGATTCAGACTCTTCACAATGGGCATACTTCTTTGAGAAAAGCACGTTCTCAAGCAAGGTGTCAGAGGGAAGGAATACTATGAAGCTTATATCCATTACGATGGTAGGCTAGATTAATATAAGAATACTGCATTAGCAGGGTGTAGCGGGGACATGTTGGCAGCAACTTTCATTTAGCATGAAGTGTGCAAGCGACTCTCGTGATGCAAGGGGCCGCGTGGACCCTTGTGAACTTGCTCACATTCGCGTTCATATATTGGAACTATTTAGCGGCTGTTCGAGTTCACCCTCGCTTCGTGACGAGTTGATAAACTGTGTGCGGTCCGTCCATCGGTATTCGAATATGTGTGGGAAGATATCGCCAGGATATGTTGGGACGTTTTCGACCGATCGGGTGTTGTTCGAGCCTAGGAGGACTTTGGTTCGTTCTTTGGAAACCCAGTTGGAGTCCGGCATGTTTTCTGTTGGTCTGGAGCTGAGTATGGCCAACGATATCCTTTTTTCCTCATCTAGATTCGCCAAAGGTACAGATCACTTCAACTTGTTACAGTAGCGTAGCGTGGACATTTTGAACTACCACATATTGCCATATTTGATTTAGTAGATTAAATGGTTGAGTAGAAAGTGCGGGTTCGATGTTTTTTTTTTTTCGAAGCTGACCTTCTATGATGCCAGGATTTTGACTCATAAAAATGAGTGCATCCTTTGTGTAATTTGATGGATAAATTAAAATTTTCAGTAGTATTTTACAGTATTTAAACTGATATGCTCATTCTTATTTGTCGAGAAATAAATGTAGGAAGAAGATCTACAGTTTTTTCTGTGTAAGAACATTTTAGTAACACAATTTCTTTTAAGAACTCTGACTGAGTTTTTCATATTCTAGTGCATTGCTCTTTAAGCACTTTCGCTTGGATCATCGTATTCTTTGAGGGGAATTTTCCTTTTCGTATTCTTATTACGATATTAGGAAGTTTTCGGATCCTGTTATTCTAAATGTTACTTCGAGTCCTTGGACTATATTTTCTTCAGTTTATTATCAGATTTAACTTGTATTTTCTGAGCGTGATTTTCGAAATGGATTGCCTAATGGGTCATTAGTCGCTTAGCCTTTGTTGCTAACCTAGACTCATGCTGTAGGTCTAATCCATCGACATTTTCGCGTTTTGGAAATTCAGGGAAGATCTTATTTTGAGATTGAATTTATCTTTATAAATCGCTTTGACAACCTCAGTTTGTGTGGTTGGGCAGCGTTATACTTTTCTTTTTTAATGAAGTTAACACTGGATTAAATTGATATCATTGCCTTTGGTGCAATAGTTTTTCTGTATTAAGAGGGTATTTGAACGACATCCAAATTTGCGAGGATAATCCCAGGGACGACTTACTATAAGTCATACGTTTAAGAATTATGGATCATGTAATACATCAATGAAAGGCAAGTTTTTAAAGATAGGTGGAATATTTCTGAAATCCACTGGGCTTTGTTGGTAATCTGTTACAGGATCATATTATTCTTTCGCACACGAGTTCAGGATTTTACCATAAACAGCTGATTTGCATAATTGTGGATTTATAACAGTAAGGCTCCTATTATAGGTGCATGTTCTACTTTAGAGAGGCTTGTATTTTGAATATTGCCTTTGTGTTTAAGTGTATTGATGCAGTGCTTTGTAAAGCATATTTTTCTTGTTGAGGATTGAGCCAGGTGTGCCAATCAGGATTAGATTGATTGGGGTTTTAACCCAGAGAGGTGTTGTTTTTAACCTAGTATGGTTAATATTTGGTCATAGATGACTTTATCGCTGTTATCGTGAAAATGCCTGTGTGAAGATTAATATTTTTCTGAGCAGTATTATTGGGAATCTTGAGTGGATATCCGGTTAAATATTTCCAGTAAAACTAATATAACAATTTTGCCATAAGATGTATGTTTAATAAGGAAACCGATAACTATTTAAGGCTGAATTTATGATTAATTTTTGCTTAGCTTAACTGTTCGGCAGAATTACCCTAAAACTAGAAATGAAACAATATTAAGCAGAAAGGAATGTCGTGACATTAAGTCAGTGGGAAGAGAATAATTGAAATTATTCTGGAATTTTGTGTAAATTATATTCTGTAAATATGCCATATGAATTTCTTCGTTTAATAACAAGAACATATAATGTTAATGAAGATGTCGTGTAGGATTATTAGTTTTAATCAGAATATTTTTGTATAAGATGTTATTTCCGTTAAGGAACCGAAATGAATTTAATGTATTCAAGTCTTATAATATTTTTCTTTTGTAAATGCTTACCATATGGGATTGATTATTATTATTAATATGCCTTATATTTTAATCAACTAAAAGTTAGTTGTGATAATGGGTAATTTTTTTTTGAAAGACAATCCAGTATTATCAATGAGATTTTTTTGATTGGTCGTGGTATCGACAAAATTGATTGTTTTTCTGTCTTGTTTATTCTTACAATAAACTACTTTATTACTTGGTTTTAATTATTGCGTGATGCTTTATAGAGGTGATGGAAGGGTGTATTAAGGGGGCCATCGCTAGGTATTTTAGGGTTTTCCACACCTTTGAGATTCTTTCTTCCTCTTGAAGAATTCTTGTGTTTTGAGCTAGTTTTTTTTCTGAGCCTTGGTCAGTCTTAATACATCCTGTTAGGTATTCGAGTGGCCCTATTATCCCTATGTCTGTTGGTAGAACTTGGGGGTCTTTAGAGCCGGGGCATTTTCAGGTTCTACGATCCAGCTGCTATCCAGGGATTCAACAGGTATTGGTAGGTAAAAGGGTACATTAGGTGGCGCCCAGCTCAGGGGCTTCGAAAAACTGGAATACCAGAGCGAATACCAGGGAGTTGAATGCCATAATTCTGCCAAAATTGAAACTGAAAGTACAAAGTGGAAATTAGTTTTATGATCATGTAACACAGATCGCGAATTGGAACACCGTGTTTCTTGTGTGACTATGAATCAAGGCGATAAAATAATGGTGAACCAATATTTTGGCACGAACTATTGGAATTCCTATGGAAAAAAGCAATTACGAGGATACTCGAGCTACTTGACTTACAAGTGGTATTGCAATCATTATTAATTTTTATTATATTTTATGTATTGGAGTGGTGCCACACGCTCTGTTAATAATTTGTTCTACTTGTTTCCGGCTGATGATCATTGCTGACATCATTAAAAATAGAAATATTTGTAGTAAATTTAAAATTTAAGTAATGGTAGAATCATAGACCTTCACCGATGTAAACCAACACGCACTTGTATATGGTCGATCCCAAATCAAATTGGGCACTTTGTGTTTAGACATAAGCTTATTTTAAGGTAATGCCAGACAATAAGAATGAGCATGTATGGTAAATGGTGGTTGTTTGTAGATGTTCTCGCTGTGCTTTGTTGGTGTGGTATTCTTATTTCTTGTGAAGTGTAGTGAAGCATGTCTGAAGGTAATATGGTGACTGTTGGTGACGTTAAGAAGATGTTTGAAATTATTCAACATAAAATGGACAATTTGAATCAGGACATGGAAAATATTAAGGTCCAAACTAAATCTGCATTAGACCATATGTCTGAAACTGTTATTCAAAGTCAGGGAGTGATAAAAGATGCAGTTGCTGAAGGTATCAGGGGGGAAATTGATACTATGCAATCCTCATTGAAGGCTATCAATGACAGTTCTAAAAGGGTAGAAAAGAAGGTTACCAGTGTAGAATCTAATATCGAAGATATCCAGGACGATAATAGAAAAACACAACTAGATATCAGTACACTACGGGCTAATGTTGGGTTGGTACAGGTTGCCCAAGAAAGAATCCAAAATAGTCAAACTTCAATGCAAACAGATGTTAACAATATCCAAACTAGTCAAACATCAATGCAAAATAGTCAAACATCAATGCAAAATAGTCAAACATCAATACAAAATAGTCAAACTTCAATGCAAACAGATCTTAACAATGTTCAGACTAGTCAAAGGGGAATTGAGGAAACAGTAAAGGATGTAAACTCTAATGTAAGGATTATGCAATCCCAAATCAATGATTTAAGAACAGATGTGGGATTAATAGAATCCAGTCAAAATAAAATGGAGCTAGAGGTCCGAAAAATCGAATCTAGTCAAAATCAGACGGAGGTTAAGTTAATGGAGCTAGAAAAATCTAATAAAGAGTTTCAAGTTGAGATTAGACTAGACTTTGAAAAAAGTGTGAAGCTCAGTAAAAAAAAATAGAAACACTTCAGCAACAGTTTTCCCATGACACTAATCAGACCCAGAATAGCCTGGAGCAGTTGAAATGTGAAATGGGGACACTCCGAGCTCAAGTCACTGATCATACGAAACTTCTCAGGGATGATTTTGACATCGATTTGAAAGGGATCATAAGAGATAATATTGTAACATTTCGTCAAGATATCATGAAGATTAATGAGGAATGTTTAAAAGTTGAGAAATCTAAGTTAGAATCTAAACTTGCCACTGGTCTTGCAACTAATAGCAAAGACATAATAAATCTTAGGGAAGATCTAAGCAAAAGAATGGATGGAATTCAAAATACACAGGTTAATAACATATCCGATTTAGAGAAACGTATTAACAGTGTTGAAACTAAAGTCGACCAAAGTAAGATAGAGTTAAATGAGGTCAGGGAGAAGAAAACTTCCGAGATTAATGAAATTAGAAAGGGTCTCGAGCAAATTAATCTAGAGGGGCATATCAATTTAGATACGCTAAAAGATCAATTGCGATCACTTTTACAGTCCGATTTTAGAGTTGTAGTTGAACAACCTGAAGTGATAGTACCTGATGGTAGGGAAAGGATGATGCAGGAATCTTCCAACAACGAACCCAACGTTCGGCTCAGTCAAATGGAACATCTGAGTCCCATTCGAACAAGCAGGGAAACTTTTAGTTCTCCGAACCCCAACGTAGGCGTGGATGATTATACTTCGAAATCATTGGAAAGGACACCGAATGTAACCATAATAAGAAACTTCGATGACAAACCTAGGAAGTTTAGCAACTTGGATGGAATGACACCAATCGAATTTGTAAGGGCATTAAGAGATTACTTTTTGGAGTCACATGTGCCACGTGAGCGTGAGCTACGTATGGTGGAAAGGTTTCTTACCGATGCTCCGTTACAATGGTTCAGGGCTTTTCGTTACACATTTGACAATTTTGAACAGTTTTCGGAGGCCTTCATACAAAGATTTTGGTCGATCGAGGTCCAACAAAATGTGAGATCGGAAGTCTATTCACGCAAGTACTCCAGTACAGGACCAACCAGCTATGCTGAGTACTTTGCGTGTCAGTTAGCAAAACTCCGTTTTCTTCAGCCGCCGTTAACCCAGGAAGAACTCCTTGAAGCTATCTCACGTCAATTGCCTGCGGAAGTAAGGAGATCAATTATTTCTTCCGGAGTATCGTCTTTAACGTCGTTAGATGACTTGTTACGTCGATTAGATCACATGAGTATGATGACGCAACCTACCATAGTCAAAAATGCCAGGCAGGAATCGAAAGTTGTAAATGCGGTAATGATGAACCGTACACAGCAGACGGATCGTTTTGGGCAAAGAAGAGATGATAGAATGGGTCCTATTAGAAATACCCATCAGCAAGAGAGGAGATGGGAAAACCAACGTAGAGACGTCCAGGAGAGACCATGGCAACGTCGCTACGAGGAGAGAAATTTCTATCGAAGAGATAATGATCGGAAGCCTCCGTGGCTTAGGCGGCAGCACGCCGGCCTCTCACCGCTGAGTCCGTGGTTCAAATCCCGGTCACTCCATGTGAGATCTGTGCTGGACAAAACGGAGGCAGACAGGTTTTTCCCCGGGTACTCCGGTTTTCCCTGTCAAAATTTCATTCCAGCAACACTCTCCACTATCATTTCATTTCATCTGTCATTCATTTAATCATTGCCCCGGAGGAGTGCGTCAGGCCTCGGCAGCCGGCACAGTTCATATCCTCGCCGCTAGATGGGGGCTTCATTCATTCCATTCCTGACCCGGTCGGAGACTGGAAACAGGCTGTGGATTTTCATTTTCAGATAATGATCGAAACCGGAATGATCATCGAGAAACGCCTTATAACAGGAATTACAGATATGATCAAAATAATCGAGATAACAGATATAATAGGAATGATAGGGATACCCGTGACAACAGAGATAAGAGACAAAATCAAGGGTACTCAAGATATAACAATTATCGGACGGAGGCATCCGATAAGAAAGGGCAGCAGGAGATGCTCAAGAGAGGGCGAGATAAGTCCACGGAGGTTGGACGAAGAAAATCGAAGGAAAGAAAGTATGAAAATCCAGATAAGTCACGACCCAGCACTAGCAGAGAAGGTCGGAGTTCAGAAAGAACGCCTGACCGGGACAAAGAAAAAACATTTTCGAAAAGAAATTAAGCACTGAGATGTCACGCATTCTACCTGTTCACGACTACAAGAAAGAGATTACCATGACAGAGAAGTCATTATAATAAAATGAAATAATTGTTATGAGGTAGTAAGCCTAAATGGAAGAGAAATGATAGGTCGTTTCAATGCAAAAAACCTGAAAAGATATGTGCAGAAGATAGTCTGAGTGTTGACTGAATAATGCTACATATGCCGAGATTACCTGGAATGGTGTAAATAAAAGTTGAGGAGACTTTTATTTAAGGTATCAAAGGGAAAATGCACCATTATTCATAAAGGTCTTAAGTATAGACATGGTTACAGTGTTTTGGGAACGCCCTATAACTTCCTAACTAGCCTCTGAAGTCTATAATTACAGCTGATCTACAGTGAGCAAAAGTCATGCTATCAAGAAAGAGATCGGCAGAGCTCGTGTTTCCGACGAGGAACCCGAAGGTCATCGATAATAACCATGTTGACTGTGTCTAACACTATATCGATCGATTCACCTGAGAGTGATTAATACAAATTAAAGCATATTTAACGCTATATGTAAGCAGATACATATGTCTATATGTATATTTCCATGGCAGAAAGCTATTATTAAGAAAGTATGAAGAACAGAAGATAATCTGTTAACTCACTGCTGATTACGTTTCGACTGTGATATATTTTATATCGAGTCGTGACGTGTAGAGGAGTGGGAGAGCGAATGTGAGGCCAAGGCGACCTCGTGCAGAGCGCAATGAGTCAAGAAACAGGTTTGAGCCTGGAAACAGTGAAAGTGAAGTCGCCAGCTAACGGAAGTTTTAAAAACGTGTGACCGTGCTGAAGTGTATACGCTAGTTCGTTCAGCATTCTACGTGAAGTAGACACGAGTTTAATAGGGCTCAGACATGGTCTTGAACTTGTAATAGTTTATCTTTGCGACCGTGTATCGACAGCTAATAACGGGCCATGCGGAAGGATACTTTCATAATCCCGACCGCCAGCTCGGTTGTAATGTGTCATAAAACTCTGCATATAAACCTTCGTGGAAATGCAGCCTAGATTTGATTCAGACTCTTCACAATGGTTATACTTCTTTGAAAAAAGCACGTTCTCAAGCAAGGTGTCAGAGGGAAGGAATACTATGAAGCTTATATCCATTACGATGGTAGGCTAGATTAATATAAGAATACTGCATTAGCAGGGTGTAGCGGGGACATGTTGGCAGCAACTTTCATTTAGCATGAAGTGTGCAAGCGACTCTCGTGATGCAAGGGGCCGCGTGGACCCTTGTGAACTTGCTCACATTCGCGTTCATATATTGGAACTATTTAGCGGCTGTTCGAGTTCACCCTCGCTTCGTGACGAGTTGATAAACTGTGTGCGGTCCGTCCATCGGTATTCGAATATGTGTGGGAAGATATCGCCAGGATATGTTGGGACTTTTTCGACCGATCGGGTGTTGTTCGAGCGAGGAGGACTTTGGTTCGTTCTTTGGAAACCCAGTTGGAGTCCGGCATGTTTTCTGTTGGTCTGGAGCTGAGTATGGCCAACGATATCCTTTCTTTCCTCATCTAGATTCGCCAAAGGTACAGATCACTTCAACTTGTTACAGTAGCGTAGCGTGGACATTTTGAACTACCACATATTGCCATATTTGATTTAGTAGATTAAATGGTTGAGTAGAAAGTGCGGGTTCGATGTTTTTTTTTTCGAAGCTGACCTTCTATGATGCCAGGATTTTGACTCATAAAAATGAGTGCATCCTTTGTGTAATTTGATGGATAAATTAAAAATTTCAGTAGTATTTTACAGTATTTAAACTGATATGCTCATTCTTATTTGTCGAGAAATAAATGTAGGAAGAAGATCTACAGTTTTTTCTGTGTAAGAACATTTTAGTAACACAATTTCTTTTAAGAACTCTGACTGAGTTTTTCATATTCTAGTGCATTGTTCTTTAAGCACTTTCGCTTGGATCACCGTATTCTTTGAGGGGAACTTTCCTTTTCGTATTCTTATTACGATATTAGGAAATTTTCGGATCCTGTTATTCTAAATGTTACTTCGAGTCCTTGGACTATATTTTCTTCAGTTTATTATCAGATTTAACTTGTATTTTCTGAGCGTGATTTTCGAAATGGATTGCCTAATGGGTCATTAGTCGCTTAGCCTTTGTTGCTAACCTAGACCCATGCTGTAGGTCTAATCCATCGACATTTTCGCGTTCGGGAAATTCAGGGAAGATCTTATTTTGAGATTGAATTTATCTTTATAAATCGCTTTGACAACCTCAGTTTGTGTGGTTGGGCAGCGTTATACTTTTCTTTTTTTATGAAGTTAACACTGGATTAAATTGATATCATTGCCTTTGGTGCAATAGTTTTTCTGTATTAAGAGGGTATTTGAACGACATCCAAATTTGCGAGGATAATCCCAGGGACGACTTACTATAAGTCATACGTTTAAGAATTATGGATCATGTAATACATCAATGTAAAGCAAGTTCTTAAAGATAGGTGGAATATTTCTGAAATCCACTGGGCTTTGTTGGTAATCTGTTAAGGATCATATTATTCTTTCGCACACGAGTTCAGGATTTTACCATAAACAACTGATTTGCATAATTGTGGATTTATAACAGTAAGGCTCCTATTATAGGTGCATGTTCGACTTTAGAGAGGCTTGTATTTTGAATATTGCCTTTGTGTTTAAGTATATTGATGCAGTGCTTTGTAAAGCATATTTTTCTTGTTGAGGATTGAGCCAGGTGTGCCAATCAGGATTAGATTGATTGGGGTTTTAACCCAGAGAGGTGTTGTTTTTAACCTAGTATGGTTAATATTTGGTCATAGATGACTTTATCGCTGTTATCGTGAAAATGCCTGTGTGAAGATTAATATTTTTCTGAGCAGTATTATTGGGAATCTTGAGTGGATATCCGGTTAAATATTTCCAGTAAAACTAATATAACAATTTTGCCATAAGATGTATGTTTAATAGGGAAACCGATAACTATTTAAGGCTGAATTTATGATTAATTTTTGCTTAGCTTAACTGTTCGGCAGAATTACCCTAAAACTAGAAATGAAACAATATTAAGCAGAAAGGAATGTCGTGACATTAAGTCAGTGGGAAGAGAATAATTGAAATTATTCTGGAATTTTGTGTAAATTATATTCTGTAAATATGCCATATGAATGTCTTCGTTTAATAACAAGAACATATAATGTTAATGAAGATGTCGTGTAGGATTATTAGTTTTAATCAGAATATTTTTGTATAAGATGTTATTTCCGTTAAGGAACCGAAATGAATTTAATGTATTCAAGACTTATAATATTTTTCTTTCGTAAATGCTTACCATATGGGATTGATTATCATTATTATTATTAATATGCCTTATATTTTAACCAACTAAAAGTTAGTTGTGATAATGGGTATTTTTTTTGAAAGACAATCCAGTATTATCAATGAGATTTTTTTTTGATTGGTCGTGGTATCGACAAAATTGATTGCTTTTCTGTCTTGTTTATTCTTACAATAAACTACTTTATTACTTGGTTTTAATTATTGCGTGATGCTTTATAGAGGTGATGGAAGGGTGTATTAAGGGGGCCATCGCTAGGTATTTTAGGGTTTTCCACACCTTTGAGATTCTTTCTTCCTCTTGAAGAATTCTTGTGTTTTGAGCTAGTTTTTTTTTCTGAGCCTTGGTCAGTCTTAATACATCCTGTTAGGTATTCGAGTGGCCCTATTATCCCTATGTCTGTTGGAAGAACTTGGGGGTCTTTAGAGCCGGGGCATTTTCAGGTTCTACGATCCAGCTGCTATCCAGGGATTCAACAGGTATTGGTAGGTAAAAGGGTACAGTACGAGGACTGGAACGGGGTCTACTCAGCCTCGGGTGGCCCAAATGAGTAGAGGAGGTTCGATTCCCCCTCAGCCATCCTCGAAGTGGTTTTCCGTGGTTTCCCCTTCGTCTTCGGGCAAATGCCGGGATGGTCCCTTCTTCAAGGCCACGGCCGCCTCCTTCCCTCTTCCTTGCCTATCCATCCTAACCATCCCTTACCTTCCCTCACGAGGCCCCTGTTCGCTTTGCAGGTGAGGCCGCCTGGGCGAGGTGCCAATCCCACCTCACCAGTTGTATCCCTTCCGATTCGATGTTCCCCGCTCTAGGACACTGCCCATAGAGGCGGTAGTGGTGAGTTCCCTCGCTGAGTCCGTGGGTTCCACCAACCTGGAGGGTAAACGACTAAAAAAAAAGAAAAGAAAGGATCCTTTACATGCCATAAATCTATGACATGGGACCGCCGGCTTTACTTCCCCTCCGAAGGAAGACATACTGAAGGATTTTTTACGCTCTTAAAAAAACCGACGACTTTGGCCGGGTTTGAACCCCCTATCTTGGGCACAGCAGTTCAGCATGCTACCGACTAGGCCACGGAAGCACGGAGTCCACCGATATTGGCGGTCACGCACAACTTCTTTCGTACAATAGGTATGTTGATGGGGATGTAATTGCCACTAATTACTTTGTTTGCAAAGAGCTACCCGAGCTACAACTGGGGTGTGTGACCAGCACTACGCTCAGGCGGCCTCGCCTGCAAAGCGAACAGGGGGCCTGATGAAGGGATGGGAATAGTGGCACGGTTAGGCGAGGAAGTGGGAAGGAGGCGGCCGTGGCCTTACAGTAGGAACCATCCCGGCATTTGCCCGAAGACGAAGTGGGAAACCACGGAAAATCACTTCGAGGATGGCTGAGGTGGGAATCGAACCCCCTCAACTCATTGGGGCCACCCGAGGCCGACAAGACCCAGTTCCAGTACTCATACCACTTTTCAAATTTCGTGGCAGAGCCGGGAATCGAACATCGGCCCTCCGGGATGGCAACTAAGCTCGCTGACCACTACACAACGGAGGCGATATTTGTTATTTAATATATGTTGATAACTGTTATATTTTCGTAGAAATTAATATTTTATATTTTTATACAGTAGTTTTCTTAAGTTCCGGCCCCGTGGTGTTGGGGTAGCGCGCTGGCCTCTCACCCGCAAAACCCGGTTTCGATTTCCGGCTCCGTCAGGTATCTTAGAAACTGACGTGAGGCCTGGAATGGGGTGCACTCAGCCTTTTGAGGACAATTGATCAGCTATCTGACACTGTGAGGCAGC
This sequence comes from Meconema thalassinum, assembly GCA_946902985.2. Lineage (NCBI taxonomy): Eukaryota > Metazoa > Arthropoda > Insecta > Orthoptera > Tettigoniidae > Meconema > Meconema thalassinum. The sequence continues at coordinate 100,308,698 of OX336397.1, read as the reverse complement.
GCCCCGGTCACGAAAACCAAGATTAACGGTCGAGGGGTACTGATGCGCTGACCACGCACCACTCCAATATCTGAAGGCCAAATGGCTGGGCAGCGGTCGCTAGGTAGGCCTATGCCCTTCAAGGGCTGCAGTGCCAGTGGTATTCATTTTTAGTTTTCTTACGTTAGGGTATTTGTATTCTCGCATGTACGGCTGTGTCCCAATAATCAAGTTGTCTGCTATTGACTAGCTGCAAGGCTGCTAGCTACTATGTGCTATGCACTACGGAGATTTGGGACATGTGTGCTTGATCACAGCCTCCTTCACAGACTTGCGTTCGGAAACGCACTGGACTTACATGCTGGTACCGAACCAACACTCAAGATGGCGGTATTCTGCTACTCCTTGTATGCTCTTTGCACTTTCATCAGCTGTTTTAAATAAACAATACCTGAACGATACGATCATGGATGCGCCAAGAAGATCAGTTTTTAGCCGTGCCCTAATTATGGGTTGTGTTTGGCTTAAGTCAAATACAACCTACAATTTACATAACCTACAATACCGATAAGCTACAATTTCTATAACTTCCTTGACGTAGTCGGCCAATCTTGCAAGCACTTTCGTTCACTAGCTACTACAGACTTGATTGCTATGTACTAAGCAGTATTGGATCACAACTTCTGACGTCACATCCGGTAAAATAGTCGACTATTAAGACACTACGGCTGAAATTTTACTATTGGGACACAGCCTAATATTGGGCCGGTTCGATGGGTTGCAGGCGTCACCGCAGAGAAAGCCCTATAAGACTTTTAGCAAGTCTGTTAGTTGCACGCACCAATCATACAATAATAGACTTAATGTTCAACACTCGATAACAAGTGAGTGCTTTGTAACGCCGCATCTTTTGTGTTCCTTGCTTTTAACTAAACTTGTAAGGATTATCAAATATGTACCTCTCATTAATTATTTTATTGCCTTGTCCTAATATTGCTGTATTTCAGTGCAGTTCTATAAATCTCCGACCGGGTCAGGAATGGAATGAATGAAGCCCCCATCTAGCGGCGAGGATAAGAACTGTGCCGGCTGCCGAGGCCTGACGCACTCCTCTTGGGCAATGATTAAATGATTAACAGATGAAATGAAATGATAGTGGAGAGTGTTGCTGGAATGAAATTTTGACTGGGAAATCCGGATTACCCGGGAAAAAACCTGTCTGCCTCCGTTTTGTCCAGCACAGATCTCACATGGAGTGACCGGGATTTGAACCACGGTGAAAGGCCGGCGTGCTGCCACCTAAGCCACGGCGGCCCCCTCTCTGCTAAGTAAGGATGTGAATTATTATCGTCAGTCCTTGGAACAAAAGAAGAAACAAATGTCGCTCATGAGTACGTCGGTACGTGTATCGCAATAGATACAGGAAGCTAGCTGTAAGGTAGACCAACTTATCGCAAAGGCCTAGAAACCGCACACAATAACAGAAACGTTAATGCTCCCTTGTAAGGAAATGGTAGAAATAGTCCTGGGTTAGAAGCTGCTACTGAAATTTCAAAAGTTCCTCTCTCTGCCGACACAATCAGCCGCCGAGTCAGTGTCATGTCCAATGGCATCGAAGACATTATGAACGAGAAAATAAAGAGCAGTCGAAAGTTCACACTTCAGATCTACGAGTCCACTGATATTGGAGATCACGCAGAACTTCTTTCCTACAATAGGTACCGTATGGGTAGATTATGGGATGAGGAATAACCCACCCACCAAGGGAAGATGATTAAGAGAAGGAAGTAGATTTGGGATTTGGAAAAGAAGGATAGAAAAATAGGAGGAGAGTCCCACAAAATTAATAAGTTGAGATTTAAATACACTTAGAAGCAGTTGCCAATGGAAATTAACTCTCGGATACCTAGAGTAGGTACGAGCTTGGTCGAGGCTAACGGGAACCGCAGCTAGGACTTGGGCGGTTTGCAAGAGAGAGGCTTTAGTACATTTCCTCCCGAGCATGTATAAAAGTACTATGGGGAAGGGTGATGGTCTGGCAAGACTGAGAGGAACAAATTTACTGTATGTCTTCTCGAAGAAATTAGGTTTTACAAAGTAATTCGAAGAATGCCAATGATTTAACTCATGTTTGGTATTTTCAATTTCCAAAATTATGGAGTTCCTGCAAGGGCGACCAAGTGTCTCTAAGAAGGAATATGATAAAAGATTATGCCTTATTGGGTAATCTTGGTAAATGAACCAATGGTTGCATTGGACAATGGCTAAGCTTTTACTCAGCGAGGAGCCGGCTAAAAGTTTAGACAAAAAGAAACACTTATTTTTTAGAAAACTGACCATAAGTTTTCGGAGAGGGTCTCCACAAGCAGGTAGTTGGCTTAGCGAACTTTACTTGCCTTACTGGCCAATTAGAATTAGCTATTAACGCTAAGAAGAACTTTAGTAAGGTGAAAATTAAGAGTTCTTGCCCAAATGCAACAAATGGTGAAAGCCCTGTTAAAGATTTTAATGTCATTGAGTGAGGAGAGTCAAGGAAGACAGGATTTTGCCTAAACTTTATATTCGCAAATGAAAAAGCGAAGGGAAAAGATTTGTTTATTTTACAATTAGAAAAAGTTTGATGAAATTAACAATTGTGCAATATAATTTTAATTAACATAGTTCATTTGAACTTTTTAACAAATAGGGTCGCAGACCTCTAAACATTAAACGGTTGCTCCAGGCAATTGACAATTTACAAGGTTTCAAACCTTACATGTTTCTAAAATCTTTATAAGAGTTAAACCAATAAACAATGAAATAATTAAAGCTTGAACGTGAATTGGAGTACAAAAAGTGTACCTTAAGAAATTCTTGAGAGAATGTTCTAGAGAAAATGACAATTTTGAAAATGACAATAATAACAACGTGAAAAATAAGATAGAAGTTCCTACAACTTCTTATATTTATACAGAGTTAATATATGAGAATTATACAAAGAGGGCAGGTCACTTACTGTGAAACCTGGAGAAAGTGAAAAGGAAGTTTCTAGACTTCCTATGTTCAATTAGGAGTCACGAGAAAAATGGGGCAGTTTCCATTTCGTGAAACCTGAACATGACTCGCTCAAGAGTTTAGAGAATTGTTTTCCCTGATTTTGAAGGGAGAAACAATGTAAGTTTGAAACGTGTGCTAGACACGTATCACAAAGATTATACAGAGATACTTAATGATAAACCAACAAAATGGATGGGCACTTCTTGGAATGACACCTTATTGAAACAGACCTAGATTGCAGATTGTTAGTGAAAGGTTTAGGAAAGAGAAATGGGAATTAAGGAAAATGTTCATGGCCGTATTTAATATAACCGGACGATCGCGACGCGGTAGAAACGTGGAGAAAGCACTTATTATCACTATAGTCTGTAAAGATTGATTCAAAGTTCACTATAGAAACACTAAAGTTCATGAAAAGAAAGTTATTGCAATTATGGAAAGAACTGATTGCACTATATAGGTGAGAGTCTATTTCTTGAAAAAGTTGTAATTTACAATTGAATGCGCCATAGAATTTTCCAGAGGTTCCAGCGGTGGAAGAAAGTTAGCTATTGCAAAAATTTATAAGGAAGATTCCTCATTTTAACTAGTATTTTCACAGTGCGTGAACAATACTTGACGACAAGACTCGCAGATAGAGAACAAGGTCTAGAAGGTTCCAGAACGACCTTAGCAGAAAATGGGGTTGAGAAAATCCAACGGAGGAAATAATTTTATAATTATAGGCAGCGGGTATTAGATAATATCCCACGTAGCGAGAGGATTTCTCGTTTGAATCGCTTAAGAAAAGCTCTTTTATAGTAAGGTTGGCTTATACACGCAAAAGCTCAACATGGCAAAACCCACGAAGAATGATTATTGCCCCAAAGTAAATAATTTCACACTGCCTATATTTAAAAGCACTTGGAAGTTAAAACCATGAAGATGAGGTTAAAACTTTTTTAAAAATGGTACTTATCTCGATTTCATGTTGAAGTCGGAGTTCCTTATGAAGACTATCTAGCCAACATGGCGTAGAAGAGTGTGTGCCTCTTGGATTGAGAAGGCAAGCTCGAGCGGAGCTTTGACTGAACGAGTCAACTGCAGACGAAGAAGTGAGAGCAGCTCAACGAAGCACGGAAGGTCCTAGGAAGGGGAGAGAGTGGGGGTAGGAAACAAAAGGTATACATATCAGCATAACCAACTTGGAAAAAATAAATTTTCTTCTTGATGGATGGTCTTCTAAGAGTTGATAGTAGGCGATATTAGCGCAGCATGGTGAGTGAAGAAGTAGACGTAGTCCTCTTGCTCAAGGAGAAAATAGCTGACGATGGTAACAGGATCTGGTGGCCAAATGGATAAGTAAGTCCTCTTGCAAGATGAGGAATTGAGTAGCTTCAGAGGTTCGCTACTAGATGACGCTAGGTGGATCACAGAAGTTATATATCTGAAACATACTTATGAAGACATAAGAGATATGCCCAACAAGGAGAAAACAGATGATCACTGTTGGTGTTTGACAAAGAGGAAGGAAGAAATGAACATGCAAAGAGCAGTAAAAATTATATCTCAGGTACCGTGTATTCAAAGAATACACCACACTGGGGGGGAAAAACACCAACAGAGAGCAAATAAACAGTTACACATTTATTGGAAGAGGAGCGATCAAAGACAGTGGTCTTGTGATCGGTCCATTTGTGGTCAAGATTCTGGCCACCCTGACTCTCCCATCTCTTCCAGGGTAACAATCGGTCACCCTACCAGAAATCCATACTAGCGGGGGTGAAACATCCCTAACCAAGACCAAGTCCCCCACCTTAATGTCGGGACTGGAAAGAAACCACTTCTGTCTCCGTTGTAAGGAAGTTAAATATTCCAAGTTCCACCTCTTCCAAAAAGAATTACGGAGGGCTTCAAGCTTACGCCAAGCGATAGGTAGATTAGAATCCCTGTAAGAATTGGAAAGAGGAGGAGGGGCAGAAAGAGAAGTGCCGATAAGGAAGTGACCAGGGGTGAGTGGAAGTAGGTCATCAGGGTCATTGGAAAGTGGAGTTAAAGGGCGAGAGTTAACAACACCTTCAATCAAAACAGACAATGAATTGAATTCTTCGTAAGTCAGAATTCGATTACCTAAGACTTTTCTTAAATGACGTTTAGTGAGCTTTACGCAAGATTCCCACCTACCACCATGATGCGGAGCGTAAGGAGGTATAAAGCGCCATTTAAAACCTTTTGAATAAGAAAAATTAGTGATTTGTTCCATGGCAGGAGAGGAAGTGAGAGCTTTCTTCCACAGGGAAGCTGCGCCCTGAAAGGTGGAAGCGTTATCAGAGAACATCTCAGAAGGAACACCACGCCTAGCGGTGAAACGAGAGACAGCTGATAAAAAATAAGAAGTAGAAGCATTCGTTACTAGTTCCAAGTGGATTGCGCCGGTAACCATGCAAACAAAGAGAGAAACATAAAGCTTACCAAACAATTTGCGTTTAGCTTCAGGAGAGTTTCGTTGATATTGGAACGGACCCATATAGTCCACACCAGTTAAAGCAAATGGGCGTATAGGAGAAGAACGAAAAGAGGGCAGATCGCTCATTAATTGAGTGTTGATTTTAGGTTTCGCTTTGAAACAAGGAATGCACTTATGAATTACAGAAGAAACTTCATGAATTCCATTTATAATCCAGTACTTTTCTCTTAAAAGGCAGAGCAGAGTACGTGTACCAACATGAAGATTACGGTAATGAAAGTCACGTATAATTAAGGAAGTTACGTGATGTTTGGAAGGCAAAATAACGGGATGCTTTTTGTCTTCAGAGAGTAAAGATTGCGAGAGCCTTCCACCTACCCTGAGTAACCCATGGTCATCAAGAAACGGGGCCAAAGCACGAAGACGGCTGGATTTGGGAAGATCTCTTTTAGAAGAAAGCAATGACAATTCAGAAGAAAAGGCTTCTTGCTGTGTCAGTTGTAAAATCTTAATGGTAGCGAGATTCAATTCATGATTGGTAAGGTGTGGTTTAGGGAGAAGAGGTTGGTCAACCACAAGATATTTCCATCTAAGGAGATAGGCAACAATCCGTAGTAATTTATGGAAGGAAGAATAGCGTGACAACAAAGGATGAGAAGCATTAGAAACCAGACACGAGGCAATAGACAAAGGTACTTTAGCGTCAGGCAAGTTGGAGTTTGTAGCTGGAGGTTTAGCAGGCCATGAAGAAGAGTCTTTGATTAACCACGAGGGCCCATGCCAGTACAATTGGGAAGCTGCCAATTGAGAGGGTAAACAACCACGAGAGATGATATCAGCTGGATTATCCGCACTGGGAACATGCCTCCATTGACATCCAGAAGAAAGAGTTTGAATTTTGGAAACCCTGTTTGCAACGAAAGTTTGCCAGTGAGAGGGGTTCTTGGCGATCCAAGAAAGGGCGATCATGGAATCGCTCCAGAGATAAATTTGCGAGAATTCGACCTTTAATACTTCCCGTAATTTCTTGACAAGTTCTGCAGCCATTAGTGCAGCGCACAGGTCGAGCCTAGGCAAAGTGATAGTTTTAAGAGGAGCGACCTTCGATTTGGCACAAACAAGGTTAGAAACTGGAGATCCATAGAGTGAATCGTGATAAACTAAATATGCACAGCAACCATAAGCTTTTTCGGAACTGTCCGCGAACACGTGAAGGAAAAAAGATGCATTAGAATGAGAGCTGATTAAATTCCTGGGAATTTCAATAAGGGAAAGATCCAACAAATTGCTGCGAAACGAAAGCCAACGATTAAGAAAAGAAAGAGGGACGGCGTCATCCCATTCACATTTAAGTGACCACAGCTCTTGCATGAAGAGTTTGGCTATAACGATAACTGGGGCAAGAAATTGAAGCGGATCAAAAATTTTTGCAATTTCAGAGAGGATCTGTCTTTTTGTATTAGGAAGCTCTTCTGCGAGCGTAACTTTATAGATAAGAGTGTCAGTGCTAGTGCACCAATGAACTCCTAAAGTTTTTATAGATTCGGAGTTTCCACAAATTTCGACAGACGAGGGATCTACGTCTTCGATGGGAAATTGGGCGAGAAACTCTGGGGAGTTGGAGTTCCACTTATGAAGTGGGAAACCTCCATTCCTTAGTAATGCTTGAAGTTCTAAAGACACAAAAGAAGCTTCCTCCAAAGTAGAGAAGGACTGCAAGTAATCGTCAACATAGAATGACGTAGTTAGTGCTTCAGAGGCTTTGGGGTTAAATAAATGACCATCTTGAGAGGCTAGCAAGTGTAGGGATCGGATAGCAAGGAAAGCAGAGGGTTTTAAGCCATAAGTAACCGTTTTCAAGCGAAATACCTTAATGGGCTTATTGATTTCATCACGCCACAAGATTCTTTGAAGATCTCGTTGTTCTGGTTGAATTAACACTTGACGGTACATCTGTTTTATATCGGCTATGACAGCTATGGGAAATAATCGAAAGTTTAAAAGTATAGCAGATAAATCTGATTGAATAGCAGGACCAGAATAAAGAGTGTCATTAAGGCTGTTGCCATTAACGTCGGGTGATGAACCATTGAAAACAACTCGGATTTTATCTTTTACAAAAGGGTTTTTCCACACAGGATGATGATTTAAATAAACCGTTTCGATTGGGGGGTGCAATTCATCATCGGATTTGTTAACAACCTCCATATGATCTAAGCTTTCATACTCATCCATAAACTCAGTGTACTGCTTTTTGACGAGGGGTTCCTTTTTGAATTTGCTCTCGATAGCAAAGAGAGCTTTTCGAGCTTTAGGCTGAGAGTTAATAAGTTTGGGGGGATTATGTAATCTTGGCATTTGAACAATGAACCGGCCATCAGAAGAACGAGTGGTCGTGTTCAAAAAAAGTTGCTCACAGAATTCATTTTCTGAAGAAGTTACATTAGGAGAATCAACATTTTCAAGCCTCCAAAACTGTTCCAGATCAGTATTGGAGAAGTAACATTGAGATGCAGGTTGGGGTGAATAATGGGGAAGTTGCCCTGTGACAATCCATCCAAAATTAGTGTCTCTAGCGACCACGTTTGAGGATAGCTTGCGAACCTGTTTCCGAAGGCAGTTCCAAAAGACATTGGCACTAAAGAGTATGTCAATGGGATTTTGTGTGTTAAACGAAGGATCGGCTAACCTTAAATGCGAGGGAATGTTTAACCCCGAAATATCAACCGAGTGACTAGGAGTGTCTTCTCCAATGCTATTGAGAATGAGACAATTAAGTTTAAAAAAGTTGTTTCTATGACAAATATCTCTTATGGTTAGTTTTGAAAATTGTAAAGCTTGCGATTTTGAGCTGTTGATGCCCGACACATTGATAGAAGTGGGGTTTACAGGTAGACCTAGTTTTCTAATCAGGGAATTAGATACAAAATCATGAGTTGCCGCTGAGTCTAGAAGACCGCGTGCACGGACCCAGTTGCCAAAGTTATCCTGAACTTCAATTTGAACAGTGGACAACAATACTTGAGCACTGCGAATGGACTTAGCATTTTGAATGTATGATGAAGCATTAGAACTGTTAACACTATCATTTTTAGGAGAAGTGGATGCTGTTGATGACCTTGCCTGATCATGACGATGTAGCAAAGTATGATGAGCCTTTTCACAATGGTAACAAAGTCTTGTAGACTTACAGTTAGAAGCAGAATGCGTGGGCGCTAGGCAGTTGAAACAATGTTTATTTTGAGCAACTAGTTTTCGTCTGTCGTCGACTGACATTTCTTTAAAGGATTTGCAGAGGTATAGGGCATGGGGATCTTAACAAAGTATGCACTTTACCGGTTCGTTTAAACTTTTGCGAGGTTCACCTTGCGTGTTTAAAACAATGGAGCTAGCAACACGACGTTCACTAGACCTAGTTGGGTAACCAGTAGTGTTTGATTTAAATTTGGATGAGCTGAACCCTGATTTTTGGGTATTAGACGCTGAGCGTTCGCTTTTGGGTTTGATGGACATTAATTCGAATTTGGAACTAGGAGATGAAGGTTCGCTCTGATTAGCTAGCGCGGTTAAAAGTTGGCATCTAGCGTTTATGAAAGTGACTAAATGTTCGTAAGAATAGTCGTCTTCCTTAGAAAGTTCAATTTCCCAAGCTTTGAGGGTAGCAGCATCAACTTTAGAAACTACTAAATGTATTAGGAAAGTATCCCAATGTTCAGTAGGCTGCTCTAATTGGGACAAAGCTTTAACGTGGAGTTGGGTAGTGTTAATTAAAGTACGCAAACTAGTGACGTCATTGTGCTGTGACGCAGGTAGGTTAAATAGAGCCTTAATATGGCGTTGAATACGTAAACGTGAATTTCCATATCTTTCTTTTAATAAGTTAAAGGCAATGGGGTAATTTTCGGCACGCAGAGGAAGTGCTTCAACTAACTGCAAAGCTTGACCTCGAAGGATAGATCTCAAGTAATGAAACTTGTAAATGACTTGAATGTCTTCATTGTCATGAACAAGGGAGCAAAATAATTCATAGAAAGAATCCCAGGTGGATTCATCTCCAGAAAAATGGGGTAAATCAATTTTCGGTAAAGTAGGTTTGGGCTTGTGAGTGCCCTCACGGAAAGAAGTTTGGGGTTCGTGAAGGGAACCAAGAACAGAAGCGTCCTTTTTCTGCTCCTCTTCGAGTTGGCGTATTATTCTGAAAGCAGAACCTATGCCTTCGTAATATAAGTTCTCTACTTCGACACGATCTTCTGTTTGATTGAGCATGCAAGTTTCAATTTCAGTTTGAATGTTACAGTAGTTTTCATAAGAACGTTCAAAATCCTTTACACGATGTTTCAACAAATCTAATTGCGCGTCTGAGGGATCTAATTCTTTTATGTACCTTCTGAATCGGGTAATTTGCCCTTTATAGGATGCTCGTTTAGAAGTAAGTTTTTCATCCTTATCCTTATCAGTGGGAGCCATATTAAAGAAGATAAATGAAAATGTAACTCACGAAACTGTGGAACCTTGGAAATGCTGTCAAGCTGGCAGCAGCGAATGAGTAGAAAGAATGGGACACACCATAGGAGACAGGAGCGGCCTCTTTCCCGTTCACAGGCTTTGCACGATGTGGTTATAGCTGAAATATTCAACACAGATATTAGAAATATGCAAAGTATTGTCAAATGACACTTTTTTAAAGAGAGAAAAGAAAAAATGGGCTCTCCCGGGTTTCTGGTACCAATTTTTGGGTAGATTATGGGATGAGGAATAACCCACCCACCAAGGGAAGATGATTAAGAGAAGGAAGTAGATTTGGGATTTGGAAAAGAAGGATAGAAAAATAGGAGGAGAGTCCCACAAAATTAATAAGTTGAGATTTAAATACACTTAGAAGCAGTTGCCAATGGAAATTAACTCTCGGATACCTAGAGTAGGTACGAGCTTGGTCGAGGCTAACGGGAACCGCAGCTAGGACTTGGGCGGTTTGCAAGAGAGAGGCTTTAGTACATTTCCTCCCGAGCATGTATAAAAGTACTATGGGGAAGGGTGATGGTCTGGCAAGACTGAGAGGAACAAATTTACTGTATGTCTTCTCGAAGAAATTAGGTTTTACAAAGTAATTCGAAGAATGCCAATGATTTAACTCATGTTTGGTATTTTCAATTTCCAAAATTATGGAGTTCCTGCAAGGGCGACCAAGTGTCTCTAAGAAGGAATATGATAAAAGATTATGCCTTATTGGGTAATCTTGGTAAATGAACCAATGGTTGCATTGGACAATGGCTAAGCTTTTACTCAGCGAGGAGCCGGCTAAAAGTTTAGACAAAAAGAAACACTTATTTTTTAGAAAACTGACCATAAGTTTTCGGAGAGGGTCTCCACAAGCAGGTAGTTGGCTTAGCGAACTTTACTTGCCTTACTGGCCAATTAGAATTAGCTATTAACGCTAAGAAGAACTTTAGTAAGGTGAAAATTAAGAGTTCTTGCCCAAATGCAACAAATGGTGAAAGCCCTGTTAAAGATTTTAATGTCATTGAGTGAGGAGAGTCAAGGAAGACAGGATTTTGCCTAAACTTTATATTCGCAAATGAAAAAGCGAAGGGAAAAGATTTGTTTATTTTACAATTAGAAAAAGTTTGATGAAATTAACAATTGTGCAATATAATTTTAATTAACATAGTTCATTTGAACTTTTTAACAAATAGGGTCGCAGACCTCTAAACATTAAACGGTTGCTCCAGGCAATTGACAATTTACAAGGTTTCAAACCTTACATGTTTCTAAAATCTTTATAAGAGTTAAACCAATAAACAATGAAATAATTAAAGCTTGAACGTGAATTGGAGTACAAAAAGTGTACCTTAAGAAATTCTTGAGAGAATGTTCTAGAGAAAATGACAATTTTGAAAATGACAATAATAACAACGTGAAAAATAAGATAGAAGTTCCTACAACTTCTTATATTTATACAGAGTTAATATATGAGAATTATACAAAGAGGGCAGGTCACTTACTGTGAAACCTGGAGAAAGTGAAAAGGAAGTTTCTAGACTTCCTATGTTCAATTAGGAGTCACGAGAAAAATGGGGCAGTTTCCATTTCGTGAAACCTGAACATGACTCGCTCAAGAGTTTAGAGAATTGTTTTCCCTGATTTTGAAGGGAGAAACAATGTAAGTTTGAAACGTGTGCTAGACACGTATCACAAAGATTATACAGAGATACTTAATGATAAACCAACAAAATGGAAGGGCACTTCTTGGAATGACACCTTATTGAAACAGACCTAGATTGCAGATTGTTAGTGAAAGGTTTAGGAAAGAGAAATGGGAATTAAGGAAAATGTTCATGGCCGTATTTAATATAACCGGACGATCGCGACGCGGTAGAAACGTGGAGAAAGCACTTATTATCACTATAGTCTGTAAAGATTGATTCAAAGTTTACTATAGAAACGCTAAAGTTCATGAAAAGAAAGTTATTGCAATTATGGAAAGAACTGATTGCACTATATAGGTGAGAGTCTATTTCTTGAAAAAGTTGTAATTTACAATTGAATGCGCCATAGAATTTTCCAGAGGTTCCAGCGGTGGAAGAAAGTTAGCTATTGCAAAAATTTATAAGGAAGATTCCTCATTTTAACTAGTATTTTCACAGTGCGTGAACAATACTTGACGACAAGACTCGCAGATAGAGAACAAGGTCTAGAAGGTTCCAGAACGACCTTAGCAGAAAATGGGGTTGAGAAAATCCAACGGAGGAAATAATTTTATAATTATAGGCAGCGGGTATTAGATAATATCCCACGTAGCGAGAGGATATCTCGTTTGAATCGCTTAAGAAAAGCTCTTTTATAGTAAGGTTGGCTTATACACGCAAAAGCTCAACATGGCAAAACCCACGAAGAATGATTATTGCCCCAAAGTAAATAATTTCACACTGCCTATATTTAAAAGCACTTGGAAGTTAAAACCATGAAGATGAGGTTAAAACTTTTTTAAAAATGGTACTTATCTCGATTTCATGTTGAAGTCGGAGTTCCTTATGAAGACTATCTAGCCAACATGGCGTAGAAGAGTGTGTGCCTCTTGGATTGAGGAGGCAAGCTCGAGCGGAGCTTTGACTGAACGAGTCAACTGCAGACGAAGAAGTGAGAGCAGCTCAACGAAGCACGGAAGGTCCTAGGAAGGGGAGAGAGTGGGGGTAGGAAACAAAAGGTATACATATCAGCATAACCAACTTGGAAAAATAAATTTTCTTCTTGATGGATGGCCTTCTAAGAGTTGATAGTAGGCGATATTAGCGCAGCATGGTGAGTGAAGAAGTAGACGTAGTCCTCTTGCTCAAGGAGAAAATAGCTGACGATGGTAACAGGATCTGGTGGCCAAATGGATAAGTAAGTCCTCTTGCAAGATGAGGAATTGAGTAGCTTCAGAGGTTCGCTACTAGATGACGCTAGGTGGATCACAGAAGTTATATATCTGAAACATACTTATGAAGACATAAGAGATATGCCCAACAAGGAGAAAACAGATGATCACTGTTGGTGTTTGACAAAGAGGAAGGAAGAAATGAAGATGCAAAGAGCAGTAAAAATTATATCTCAGGTACCGTGTATTCAAGGAATACACCACCGTATGTTGTTTTTTTTTTTTTTTTTTAGTGCTGGGAGTGCCCGAGGACATGTTCGGCTCGCCTGAGACTGTAGCTGCATCCAGCGGACAACCTAAAGGTTGAGCTACAAGTTCCGTTCAATTTCAAGTAGTTCCAACTCTCACCTCCAGATATCAATGAATGCTAGTGGTGAACGTTGGAACTTTGATAGAGCGTTCTGACGAAATCTAACCTAACAATTTTGCTTTACACAATTTTAGTATGTGAAAGGATCTTTTACATAAGTTGCCTCCGTAACGTAGCGGTTAGCATGTTTAGCTGACGCCCCGGAGGTCCTGATTTTGATACCTGGCTCTGCCACGAAATTTGAAAAGTGGTACGAGGACTGGAACGGGGTCTAATCAGCCTCGGGTGGCCCAAATGAGTAGAGGGGGTTCGATTCCCCATCAGCCATCCTTGAAGTGGTTTTCCGTGTTTTCCCGTTCGTCTTCGGGCAAATGCCGGGATGGTCCCTTCTTCAAGGCCACGGCCGCCTCCTTCCCTCTTCCTTGCATATCCATCCTAACCATCCCTTACCTTCCCTCATGAGGCCCCTGTTCGCTTTGCAGGTGAGGCCGCCTGGGCGAGGTGCCAATCTCAACTCACCAGTTGTATCCCTTCCGATTCGATGTTCCCCGCTCTAGGACACTGCCCATAGAGGCGGTAGTGGTGAGTTCCCTCGCTGAGTCCGTGGGTTCCACCAACCTGGAGGGTAAACGACTAAAAAAAAAAGAAAAGAAAGGATCCTTTACATGCCATAAATCTATGACATGGGACCGCCGGCTTTACTTCCCCTCCGAAGGAAGGCATACTGAAGGATTTTTAACGCTCTTAAACGCTCTTAAAAATCCGACGACTTTGGCCGGGTTTGAACCCGCTATCTTGGGCACAGCAGTTCAGCATGCTACCCACTAGGCCACGGAAGCCCCTACTTGCCACTAATTTCTCTGTTTGCAAAGAGCTACCCGAGCGATCAACTGCTGAAGAAATACTTCGTACGACTAATGAATAGGCCTATGTGGTCCGTAATGAATTAACATGAGAGAAATGTAATTTTAAAAAAATCCACAGCCTGCTTCCAGTCCCCGACCGGGTAAGGAATGGAATGCATGAAGCCCCATCTAGCGGCGAGGATATGAACTGTGCTGGCTGCCAAGGCCTGACGCACTCCTCTGGGGCAATGATTAAAGGAATGACAGATGAAATGAAATGATAGTGGAGAGTGCTGCTGGAATGAAATTTTGGCAGGGAAAACGGAGTACCCGGAGAAAAACCTGTCAGCCTCCGTTTTGTCCAGCACAGACCTCACATGGAGTGGCCGGGATTTGAACCACGGCCCCAGCGGTGAGAGGCCGGCGTGCTGCCGCCTAAGCCACGGAGGCTTCAGTGAATTGTAATGAAAATGAAAATCCACAGCCTGCTTCCAGTCTCCGACCGGGTCAGGAATGGAATGAATGAAGCCCCCATCTAGCGGCGAGGATATGAACTGTGCCGGCTGCCGAGGCCTGACGCACTCCTCAGGGGCAATGATTAAATTAATGACAGATGAAATGAAATGATAGTGGAGAGTGTTGCTGGAATGAAATTTTGACAGGGAAAACCGGAGTACCCGGAGAAAAACCTGTCTGCCTCCGTTTTGTCCAGCACAGATCTCACATGGAGTGACCGGGATTTGAACCACGGACCCAGCGGTGAGAGGCCGGCGTGCTGCCGCCTAAGCCACGGAGGCTTGTAATATTTCATAATTAAGATACTTGATTTATTTAGGGACTCTGTAATGTTGTGATCATGTATCCCCGTGTACTTGGGTGTGCTTGAAATCGGTTTGAAGACCTGTATTAATTGACGGCTATATTAATGTGTGTGTATTAGTAATTATGTCTAGTGGTTGGGTAGGAGGCGGAAGTGGCCTTAAGTTAGGAACCATCTCAGCATTTTTCCAGGTATGGAAGAGGGGAAACCACTTCAAAAATGGTTGATATTGGAATCGAACCCACCACCTCTCAGTTACACTTAACTAAGCTTTAGAACGGACAGTACCGACAATTGAACCCAGACATCGGAGGCGACAGAATGCTATCCATCACACCACGAGTCGGTCGTTCTGAATATCCGTACGTTCTTTGTCACTTGGTGGATAGATCACAGTCAAATATTCAAACATTTTTATTATATTTTTTTGCTAACGTTTTACCCTCCAGGGTTGGCTTTTCCCACGGACTAAGCGAGGGATCTCACCTCTGCCGCCACTGAGAGCAGTGTCCTGGAGCTTGAGACTCTGAGTCAGATCGATGAGTCCACCGATATTGGCGGTCACGCACAACTTCTTTCGTACAATAGGTATGTTGATGAGGATGTAATTGCCACTACCCGAGCTACAACTGGGGTGTGTGACCAGCACTACGCTCAGGCGGCCTCACCTGCAAAGCGAACAGGGGGCCTGATGAAAGGATGGGAATAGTGGAACGGTTAGGCGAGGAAGTGGGAAGGAGGCGGCCGTGGCCTTACAGTAGGAACCATCCCGGCATTTGCCCGAAGACGAAGTGGGAAACCACGGAAAATCACTTCGAGGATGGCTGAGGTGGGAATCGAACCCCCTCAACTCATTTGGGCCACCCGAGGCTGACTAGACCCAGTTCCAGTACTCATACCACTTTTCAAATTTCGTGGCAGAGCCGGGAATCGAACCCAAGACCTCCGGGGCGGCAGCTAACCATGCTGACCGCTACGCTACGGAGGCGACATATTCAAACATTATCTTAGAAAACACTCAAAAGTTAAAACCCTTTACGGTTAAGATTAGAAAGCAAGAACCAAAGCTGAGAACGATTACGTCAGATTGACTGGTAAGAGCATTATGGTCTTTTGTGGGATCTCTTTTGATGCTGAATTCTCACAGGCACCATGAACAGCTGTCATCTTGTTTCCACAGTCTCCTTTTATTGTCGGCAAAAAATCTTAGCAGAGCGTGGTTTCGATCCACGGACCTCTGGGTTATGGGCCCAGCACGCTTCCACTGCGCCACTCTGCTTCTGGTAGATAGATAGATAGATAGATAGATTTATTTTGTCTGGCAAGATTAGGGCCATTGGGCCCTCTCTTCCATCTAACCAGATTTTACAATTAATACATTATTACATTATTTGCAAAACTTAACAATGGTACTTAAATCTAACAGGAATACATTTCAGATTTGATCACAATACATATAATGGCAGGTAAGCATGGCGTAGGAAAAATTATTGTAATTAGTTAATTATAGCTAAAGTAAGGAAATAATAGGGAAACACAAACACTAATAAAACAGAACCTGATGATGATGTGATGATGTTGATGATGATGATAAGCATAATGGATGAGTTATTACTATAGCCTATTATTGATTTTGCAATGCGCATTTAAAAGGATGTAAGAAAACATTTAGGTAACTAAACAGAAAATAAATAAAACGTAAATTAGAAACACGAATATAACTCAGCATAAGGATTCAAATATTTGGCGTGTTGAGTTCAGGTTTCATTTCTTTTGTGATATGTACAGCTGGCATTGCTGCCTGAAGCTAGACGGGGTTGCTCCTCTGACAGAGTGCGGCAGGTTGTTCCACAGTCGTGCAGTAGAAACTACGAAGGACTTAGTGTAGCGTACCGTACGGTGTATTGGTATGAGCATGAGTGAATCATTTTTGACCGTGTACCAAGAATATGTTCGTGTGAGAGGCTGTGAAACTGAGAATGCAGGTAAGCTGGAGAGGAACTTAAGAGTATTTGTCGGAAAAGACATAAAGAATGAAGATCGCGGCGTTGATTTAGTCGCAACCAGCTGAGTTGTTCGTACGCAGGGGTGACGTGGTCGTAATACCGTAAGTTGCATATGTAGCGTACACAGGCATTTTGTGCTAGTAGGAGTTTGTTTTTAAGAGTAGCAGACAGGTCATTGTATACCACATCGCAATAGTCAAAATGAGGCAGTACTAGGGAGGAAACAAGTCGTTCTTTTAACACGCGAGAGAAAATATTCCCAAATCGTCTCAATGAATTCAGTGCGGAAAATACTATTCTAGAGACGTTGTGGACTTGCTGCGTCCAAGAGAGTTGTTCGGTAGACATCCGCCTAAACAGGACGGACTGTAATATGCTGTAGGGAGAGACTGTTGTGCAATTTACTAAAGGTAGAGGGGAGAATTCAATACGGCCTTTGCTCCCCTCTACTTTTAGTAAGTTGCACAACAGCAGTAATACCAGTCTCCCTACAGCATACTGTATTTGAGCCTATCCAGTTTAACCGCGGTTTGTCAAGTAGCAGAGTGGCGCAGTGGAAGCGGGCTGGGCCCATAAACCAGAGGTCCGCGGATCGCAACCACGCTCTGCTAAATATTTTTCTTGTCGACTGTAATTCGAGGGTTTACCTACCCGTCAAAACTGACAGTCCATGAACTTAGCAATTTTCCACATGCATACCAAATGCAAACGAAGTAGAAAGTAGTACAGTGTTATTATGTTTACTACTTGGTAACCGGATTTCTCACATCCCCTGTGGACCAGACGATACTTGAAAGCACTAGAATTCAGTGTTCTGCAACCGATGTGCCGCGAACTTTTACCTAATATTGTTCCTTTCCTTTTAGTCGGTTTACCCTCCAGGTTGGCTTTCCCTCGGACTCAGCGAGGGATCCCAATATTACCGCCGCCAGGGCAGTGTCCTGGAGCTTGAAACTTTGTCTTTGGGGATACAACTGGGGAGGTGGGACGAGCATCTCGCCCAGGCGGCCTCACTTGCAAAGCGATCAGAGGCCTTATGAGGGATGGGAAGGTTGTGGAAGTATGGGAGGCATAGGCAAGGAAGAGGGAAGGAGGCTGCCGTGGCCTTACGGTAGGTAGTGGAGACGAAGTGGGAAACCTCGGAGTACCATTTCGAAGATGGCTGTGGTGGGAATCAAAACCCCGCTACTCATTTGGACCAGCCGAGGCTCAGTAGACCTCGTTCCAGTCCCCATACCACTTTTCAAATTTCGTGGCAGAGCCGGGAATCGAACATCGGCCCTCCGGGATGGCAACTAAGCTCGCTGACCACTACACAACGGAGGCGATATTTGTTATTTAATATATGTTGATAACTGTTATATTTTCGTAGAAATTAATATTTTATATTTTTATACAGTAGTTTTCTTAAGTTTCGGCCCCGTGGTGTTGGGGTAGCGCGCTAGCCTCTCACCCGGAAAACCCGGTTTCGATTTCCGGCACCGTCAGGTATCTTAGAAACTGACGTGAGGCCTGGAATGGGGTGCACTCAGCCTTGTGAGGACAATTGATCAGCTATCTGACACAGTGTGGCAGCGCCCCGGTCACGAAAACCAAGATTAACGGTCGAGGGGTACTGATGCGCTGACCACGCGCCACTCCAATATCTGAAGGCCAAATGGCTGGGCAGCGGTCGCTTGGTAGGCCTATGCCCTTCAAGGGCTGCAGTGCCAGTGGTATTCATTTTTAGTTTTCTTACGTTAGGGTATTTGTATTCTCGCATGTACGGCTGTGTCCCAATAATTAAGTTGTCTGCTATTGACTAGCTGCAAGGCTGCTAGCTACTATGTGCTATGCACTACGGAGATTTGGGACATGTGTGATTGATCACAGCCTCCTTCACAGACTTGCGTTCTGAAACGCACTGGACTTACATGCTGGTACCAAACCAACACTCAAGATGGCGGTGATCTGCTACTCCTTGTAAGCTCTTTGCACTTTCATCAGCTGTTTTAAATAAACAATACCTGAACGATACGATCATGGATGCGCCAAGAAGATCAGTTTTTAGCCGTGCCCTAATTATGGGTTTTGTTTGGCTTAAGTCAAATACAA
Source organism: Meconema thalassinum (assembly GCA_946902985.2). Taxonomy (NCBI): domain Eukaryota; kingdom Metazoa; phylum Arthropoda; class Insecta; order Orthoptera; family Tettigoniidae; genus Meconema; species Meconema thalassinum. The sequence goes on along the minus strand of OX336397.1, from coordinate 100,289,745 downwards.
CCTACAATTTACATAACCTACAATACCGATAAGCAACAATTTCTATAACTTCCTTGACGTAGTCGGCCAATCATGCAAGCACTTTCGTTCACTAGCTACTACAGACTTGATTGCTATGTACTAAGCAGTATTGGATCACAACTTCTGACGTCACATCCGGTAAAGTAGTCGACTATTAGTTCACTACGGCTGAAATTGTACTATTGGGACACAGCCTAATATTAGGCCAGTTCGATGGGTTGCAGTCGTCACCGCAGAGAAAGCCCTATAAGACTTTTAGCAAGTCTGTTAGTTGCACGCACCAATCATACAATAATAGGCTTAACGTTCAACACTCGACAACATGTGAGTGCTTTGTAACGCCGCATCTTTTGTGTACGTGCTTTTAACTAAACTTGTGAGGATTATCAAATATGTACCTCTCTTTAATTATTTTATTGCCTCGTTCTAATATTGCAGTATTTCAGTGCAGTTCTATAAATCTCCGACCGGGTCAGAAATAGAATCAATGAAGCCCCCATCTAGCGGCGAGGATAAGAACTGTGCCGGCCGCCGAGGCCTGACGCACTCCTCTGGGGCAATGATTAAATGATTAACAGATGAAATGAAATGATAGTGGAGAGTGTTGCTGGAATGAAATTTTGACAGGGAAAACCAGAATACCCGGGAAAAAACCTGTCTGCCTCCGTTTTGTCCAGCACAGATCTCACATGGAGTGACCGGGATTTGAACCACGGTGAGAGGCCGGCGTGCTGCCGCCTAAGCCACGGAGGCCCCCTCTCTGTTAAGTAAGGATTTGAATTATTTTCGTCAGTCCTTGGAACAAAAGAAGAAACAAGTGTCGCTCATGAGTACGTCGGTACGTGTATCGCAATAGATACAGGAAGCTAGCTGTAAGGTAGACAAACTTATCGTAAAGGCCAAGAAACCGCACACAATAGCAGAAACGTTAATGCTCCCTTGTAAGGAAATGGTAGAAATAGTCCTGGGTTAGAAGCTGCTACTGAAATTTCAAAAGTTCCTCTCTCTGCCAACACAATCAGCCGCCGAGTCAGTGTCATGTCCAGTGGCATCGAAGACATTATGAACGAGAAAATAAAGAGCAGTCGAAAGTTCACACTTCAGATCTACGAGTCCACTGATATTGGCGATCACGCACAACTTCTTTCCTACAATAGGTACCGAATGATGTTTTTATTTTTATTTTATTTTTTTGTGCTGGGAGTGCCCGAGGACATGTTCGGCTCGCCTGAGTCTGTAGCTGCTTCCAGCGGACAACCTAAAGGGTGAGCTACAAGTTCCGTTCAATTTCAAGTAGTTCCAACTCTCACCTCCAGATATCAATGAAAGCTAGTGGTGAACGTTGGAACTTTGATAGAGCGTTCTGACGCAATCCAACCTAACAATTTTGCTTTACACAATTTTAGTATGTGAAAGGATCTTTTACATAAGTCGCCTCCGTAACGTAGCGGTCAGCATGTTTAGCTGCCGCCCCGGAGGTCCTGGGTTCGATTCCTGGCTTTGCCACGAAATTTGAAAAGTGGTACGAGGACTTGAACGGGGTCTACTCAGCCTCGGGTGGCCCAAATGAGTAGAGGGGGTTCGATTCCCCCTCAGCCATCCTCGAAGTGGTTTTCCGTGGTTTCCCCTTCGTCTTCGGGCAAATGCCGGGATGGTCCCTCTTCACGGCCACGGCCGCCTCCTTCCCTCTTCCTTGCCTATCCATCCTAACCATCCCTTACCTTCCCTCATGAGGCCCCTGTTCACTTTGCAGGTGAGGCCGCCTCGGCGAGGTGCCAATCCCACCTCACCAGTTGTATCCCTTCCGATTCGATGTTCCCCGCTCTAGGACACTGCCCATAGAGGCGGTAGTGGTGAGTTCCCTCGCTGAGCCCGTGGGTTCCACCAACCTGGAGGGTAAACGACAAAAAAAAAAAAGAAAGGATCCTTTACATGCCATAAATCTATGATATGGGACCGCCGGCTTTACTTCCCCTCCGAAGGAAGGCATACTGAAGGATTTTAACGCTCTTAAAAATCCGACGATTTTGGCCGGGTTTGAACCCGCTATCTTGGGCACAGCAGTTCAGCATGCTACCGACTAGGCCACGGAAGCCCCTACTTGCCACTAATTTCTCTGTTTGCAAAGAGCTACCCGAGCGAGCAACTGCTGAAGAAATACTTCGTACGACTAATGAATAGGCCTATGTGGTCCGTAATGAATTAACATGAGAGAAATGTAATTTTAAAAAAATCCACAGCCTGCTTCCAGTCTCCGACCGGGTCAGGAATGGAATGCATGAAGCCCCCATCTAGCGGCGAGGATATGAACTGTGCCGGCTGCCGAGGCCTGACGCACTCCTCTGGGCCAATGATTAAAGGAATGACAGATGAAATGGAATGATAGTGGAGAGTGCTGCTGGAATGAAATTTTGGCAGGGAAAACGGAGTACCCGGAGAAAAACCTGTCAGCCTCCGTTTTGTCCAGCACAGACCTCACATGGAGTGGCCGGGATTTGAACCACGGCCCCAGCGGTGAGAGGCCGGCGTGCTGCCGCCTAAGCCACGGAGGCTTCAGTGAATTGTAATATATTTCATAAGTAAGATAGTTGATTTATTTAGGGACTCTGTAATGTTGTGATCATGTATCCCCGCGTACTTTGGTGTGCGTGAAATCGGTTTGATAACCTGTATTAATTGACGGCTATATTAATGTGTGTGTATTAGTCTAGGGGTTGGGTAGGAGGCGGAAGTGGCCTTAAGTTAGGAACCATCTCAGCATTTTCCTGGTTTGGAAGAGGGGACACCACTTCAAAAATGGTTGATATTGGAATCGAACCCACCACCTCTCAGTTGCACTTAACTAACCTTTAGAACGGACAATACCGAAAATTGAACCCAGACATCGGAGGCGACAGAATGCTATCCATCAAACCATGAGTCGGTCGTTCTGAATATCCGTACGTTCTTTGTCACTTGGTGGCTAGATCACAGTCAAATATTCAAACATTTTTATTATTTTATTTTATTTTTTTTGCTAACGTTTTACCCTCCAGTGTTGGCTTTTCCCACGGACTAAGCGAGGGATCCCACCTCTACCGCCACTGAGGGCAGTGTCCTGGAGCTTGAGACTCTGAGTCAGATCGATGAGTACACCGATATTGGCGGTGACGCACAACTTCTTTCGTACAATAGGTATGTTGATGGGGATGTAATTGCCACTAATTTCTTTGTTTGCAAAGAGCTACCCGATCTACAACTGGGGTGTGTGACCAGCACTACGCTCAGGCGGCCTCACCTGCAAAGCGAACAGGGGGCCTGATGAAGGGATGGGAATTGTGGGACGGTTAGGCGAGAAAGTGGGAAGGAGGCGGCCGTGGCCTTACAGTCGGAACCATCCCGGCATTTGCCCGAAGACGAAGTGGGAAATCACGGAAAATCACTTCGAGGATGGCTGAGGTGGGAATCGAACCCCCTCAACTCATTTGGGCCACCCGAGGCTGACTAGACCCAGTTCAAGTACTCATACCACTTTTCAAATTTCGTGGCAGAGCCGGGAATCGAACCCAAGACCTCCGGGGCGGCAGCTAACCATGCTGACCGCTACGCTACGGAGGCGACATATTCAAACATTATCTTAGAAAACCCTCAAAAGTTAAAACCCTTTACGGTTAAGATTAGAAAGCAAGAACCAAAGCTGAGAACGATTACGTCAGATTGACTGGTAAGAGCATTATGGTCTTTTGTGGGATCTCTTTTGATGCTGAATGCTCACAGGCACCATGAAAAGTTGTCATCTTGTTTCCACAGTCTCTTTTTATTGTCGGCAAAAAATCTTAGCAGAGCGTGGTTTCGATCCACGGACCTCTGGGTTATGGGCCCAGCACGCTTCCACTGCGCCACTCTGCTTCTGGTAGACATTCACCTAACAGGACGGACTGTAATATGCTGTAGGGAGAGACTGTTGTGCAATTTACTAAAGGTAGAGGGGAGAATTCAATACGGCCTTTGCTCCCCTCTACCTTTAGTAAGTTGCACAACAGCAGTAATACCAGTCTCCCTACAGCATACTGTATTTGAGCCTATCCAGTTTAGCCATGGTCCGTCAAGTAGCAGAGTGGCGCAGTGGAAGCGTGCTGGGCGTGGATCGAAACCACGCTCTGCTAAATATTTTTCTTGTCGACTGTAATTCGAGGGTTTACCTACCCGTCAAAACTGACAGTCCATTAACTTAGTAAGTTTTCACATGCATACCAAATGCAAACGAAGTAGAAAGTAGTAGTACAGAGTTATTATGTTTACTACTTGGTAACTGGATTCCTCACATCCCCTGTGGACCAGACAATACTTGAATGCACTAGAATTCAGTGTTCCGCCACCGGTGTGCCGCGAACTTTTACTTAATTTTGTTTCTTTCTTTTTAGTCGGTTTACCTTCCAGGTTGGCTTTCCCTCGGACTCAGCGAGGGATCCCAATATTACCGCACCAGGGCAGTGTCCTGGAGCTTGAAACTTCGAATTCGGGGATACAACAGGGGAGGTGGGACGAGCATCTCGCCCAGGCGGCCTCACTTGCAAAGCGATCAGGGGCCTTATGAGGGATGGGAAGGGTGTGTAATTATGGGAGGCATAGGCAAGGAAGAGGGAAGGAGGCTGCCGTGGCCTTACGGTAGGTACTGGAGACGAAGTGGGAAACCTCGGAGTACCATTTCGAAGATGGCTGGGGTGGGAATCAAAACCCCGCTACTCATTTGGACCAGCCGAGGCTCAGTAGACCTCGTTCCAGTCCTCATACCACTTATCAAATTTCGTGGCAGAGCCGGGAATCGAACCCAAGACCTCCGGGGCGGCAGCTAATCATGCTGACCGCTACGCTACGGAGGCGACATATTCAAACATTATCTTAGAAAACCCTCAAAAGTTAAAACCCTTTACGGTTAAGATTAGAAAGCAAGAACCAAAGCTGAGAACGATTACGTCAGATTGACTGGTAAGAGCATTATGGTCTTTTGTGGGATCTCTTTTGATGCTGAATGCTCACAGGCACCAAGAACAGTTGTCATCTTGTTTCCACAGTCTCTTTTTATTGTCGGCAAAAAATCTTAGCAGAGCGTGGTTTCGATCCACGGACCTCTGGGTTTTGGGCCCTGCACGCTTCCACTGCGCCACCCTGCTTCTGCTAGACATTCGCCTAAACAGGACGAACTGTAATATGCTGTAGGGAGAGACTGTTGTGCAATTTACTAAAGGTAGAGGGGAGAATTCAATACGGCCTTTGCTCCCCTCTACCTTTAGTAAGTTGCACAACAGCAGTAATACCAGTCTCCCTACAGCATACTGTATTTGAGCCTATCCAGTTTAGCCATGGTCCGTCAAGTAGCAGAGTGGCGCAGTGGAAGCGTGCTGGGCGTGGATCGAAACCACGCTCTGCTAAATATTTTTCTTGTCGACTGTAATTCGAGGGTTTACCTACCCGTCAAAACTGACAGTCCATTAACTTAGTAAGTTTTCACATGCATACCAAATGCAAACGAAGTAGAAAGTAGTAGTACAGAGTTATTATGTTTACTACTTGGTAACCGGATTCCTCACATCCCCTGTGGACCAGACAATACTTGAATGCACTAGAATTCAGTGTTCCGCCACCGGTGTGCCACGAACTTTTACTTAATATTGTTTCTTTCTTTTTAGTCGGTTTACCTTCCAGGTTGGCTTTCCCTCGGACTCAGCGAGGGATCCCAATATTACCGCCGCCAGGGCAGTGTCCTGGAGCTTGAAACTTCGAATTCGGGGATACAACTGGGGAGGTGGGACGAGCATCTCGCCCTGGCGGCCTCACTTGCAAAGCGATCAGGGGCCTTATGAGGGATGGGAAGGGTGTGGAATTATGGGAGGCATAGGCATGGAAGAGGGGAGGAGGCTGCCGTGGCCTTACGGTAGGTACTGGAGACGAAGTGGGAAACCTCGGAGTACCATTTCGAAGATGGCTGGGGTGGGAATCGAAACCCCGCTACGCATTTGGACCAGCCGAGGCTCAGTAGACTTCGTTCCAGTACTCATACCACTTTTCAAATTTCGTGGCAGAGCCGGGAATCGAACCCAAGACCTCCGGGGCGGCAGCTAATCATGCTGACCGCTACGCTACGGAAGCGACATATTCAAACATTATCTTAGAAAACCCTCAAAAGTTAAAACCCTTTACGGTTAAGATTAGAAAGCAAGAACCAAAGCTGAGAACGATTACGTCAGATTGACTGGTAAGAGCATTATGGTCTTTTATGGGATCTCTTTTGATGCTGAATGCTCACAGGCACCATGAACAGTTGTCATCTTGTTTCCACAGTCTCTTTTTATTGTCGGCAAAAAATCTTAGCAGAGCGTGGTTTCGATCCACGGACCTCTGGGTTTTGGGCCCTGCACGCTTCCACTGCGCCACCCTGCTTCTGGTAGACATTCGCCTAAACAGGACGGACTGTAATATGCTGTAGGGAGAGACTGTTGTGCAATTTACTAAAGGTAGAGGGGAGAATTCAATACGGCCTTTGCTCCCCTCTACCTTTAGTAATGAACCCTTTACCCTATGTTGGTTAAATGATTCTACTTTTTATTTCTTCAATTAATAAATATTTCAACCAGCATCATGAAAGTAGCCAGACAGTGATGAGGAAATCTCAGGCATTTGTTGGAGACAGTAGGGACATACCTGCGACAGTTTAACAAAAGGCTAAGTACTTGAGCTATGAAAAGAAATAGCAGCGCGATGTATCATAAGGACAGGTGTGGCTACCTCAATTTTAGAAGCGACGCGCGGTGAGACATGGTTCTGGTATGTTCATTGTGTTATTCGCGCCTAGAAGAAATATGATGCAGTAACGTGAATGGCTGATGAAGAAAATAGACACTCCCAAGACGCCACGATCTACTAGAAACCGCCAAATTACAGAAAATGGAGAACCAATGAGAAGAGAATGCCTACTTGCGCACCAACTCCGGCTGGGGTACGCGGCGGCTAGCATTCACGCGGGAAATCGCCTAGACAAAATCTCTACGATCGATTCTAGGATTAATGGGCATATTCTTGACCTGTGCAATATTACGAGTTCAGTGATATTTATTTCATTCCTGTATCACAATTACTTCGAGAAATTTTTACATAAAATCCCCCTCCATCTAGACCCAAGGGCCAGTTCATTTATAAGTGTGTCGAAGAGCCAAGACATTGACTTTCATTCTATGTGTCGAGGACACATAATTATTATTCTGTTCGTCTGAAGAGATAGACTTTCATTCTGTGTGTTGAGGACACATAGACTATTATTCTGTGCGTCTACGGACGTAGACTTTTATTCCGTGTGTCGTGGACACAGGACTTTGATTCTGTTCGTCTAAGGACGCAGACACAAGATATTCATTGTAAAGTGTTAAATTCAGTGATAGATAGTCATTGTACTATAGTTATAGGGAAAGTATCGTCGATAATTCGCCAACGAACAGTGACAGGGAATATAGTACCTGAACAAGCGAATTTAGCAGTCAGACATAAAGTGTATATTAACCTAATTTTTGTATCAGCGCAAGGATGACATCGATGAATGCAGAGGAAGTGTGGAATTCTCAACAGTCCGTCCAGATGGCTGCTATGAGATAAAGAACCATCCAGTTGGGGAATGGCGTCTGATGTTCTTTGACGGGTGACTACAAAAAGAGTTGAGTACGAAATAATATTTTATTATTTATTAAATTAACTTATGGTTTATGGGACATATTTTTTGTAAATACTTTGCTTGTGTGATTAATGTAATATATTTAGTGATGATCTGACACATTTTTGTTTGGAAGCAGCTCGCACAATTGTAGTTAATGGAAAGTTCTTTTCTTTGTGTTGTGTTAACTAACGTAGCTATGTGAACGGCCGTGTTCGCCTATGTTACGAAGTGCGGTTAAAAACGTCTCTCGGAGATATGTCGTGTTTCAGAAGTAGGACTGAATTAATATAATTATATAGTAGATTGGAGGGTAATTAAATTTTGTTGAGATTTATTATTGATCAGATTCAGTGTGATTATTGCCTTTTGGAGCAATATAATTTGTGACGAAGAGTATTCTGCTCTATCGTAGGTTTTAAATATTGTGTTAAATGTTTGCGAGCTCTAATTCAGCAGACCCATGTGAAAGGCGTTATGTCAGTCCCAGATGTGTGTATTGTGAGTATATATTATGGTATTACAAGCGGGAACTTCAGCAGAGACTGATTTCTGTCAGCTTGGTATCAGATTCATATTGTATCCTCGCGAGGACAATTATGGATATGTGATTATTGTCTGACCATATGTTGAGTTGGAGATGATGTTAGCTGCTGTTGATTCCTTGAGATAACAGTTCAGCTGGTCGGCTATTTATATACACTGGAAAGGGGGACATGACTGGTATTTGTGGAAAGGGTGAGTTGTTGTCACGAGGGCTGGCTGAGTTTCGCAAGCTCATTAGTGGAGTGCACGTCTGGCTCCCAATTTACTTGAAAATAAATATAAATGTGAGAAACTGATCAATGGTAAAAATTGTTTTAAATAAATGGGAGTTGCCTACGAAACACGATAACCTTCGAAGCGTTTCCTTAACATGCAAATTTGTTAATATAAAGTAATCTTAACCAATCAGGTTGTTTGTTGTTGTTGGTTTATTCTATGTTTATTTTCCATGTCAGTGACACGTCAGTCACGTGCGGCGCTGTTTTTCCTTGTTGTTGAGCATCTGGCCAAGGTGGCAGCTCATTTGGTTAAGTGTGTCACCACACTAATGAGGGTCTCAGAGAGATGCCTGTAAATAGTAGAGTTGTAATATGTGTGTCAGAGTTAGATTTAAGGATTTTTAGCCTACTTTTCACATTTTGCAAAAATGAGGAAAAAGTAGACTTATGAGATCGATCCGGGAAAATGTGTGTCTGTGTCTGTCTGTCTGTCTGGCTGTGTGTGTGTCCCCCCCTATCAACTCCTAAACGGCTGCGGCAATCAAAACCAAATTTAGTATGAGTAAAGATGTGCACCGGAATATCTCACGTCCATATTTGAAAATGATATCAGTGCTACCAACTGCTGAAAATACGCACTAGAAATTTGAGCTCCATGTTGGATATCTTGCAAGGTATGCATGGGAGCTATTCCAAAATTGGCACACTTGTAGATAAGACTATTTCAGTTTAATTCCCAGGAGGCCAACTATGACAGTGTTGCCAAAATAATGTTAAGCCTTCTGATAGGTTCAATGTTTAAATGCATATAACTTCTACACTATCAATTGGATTTCAACCAAATTTTGTATGTAATATCTGTACATAAACAGATATGACTGAGCGTATTCTTAAGGTCACCAGGGCTGCCAACTGTTAATAATTGCTCTCTCTATTTTTTCATCCAAATACCTATATATCAGAAAGTATGCAAGCCAACAGCTTTAAACTATGCACACGTATATTCTGACATTTTAGATTAATTTGGAGTAACTTATATACGTCAGTTCTACCAACATGATTATAAACCTGCTGATAGTACCAATTTTTAAATACATGTAACTTCTATACTATCAGTTGGATTTCAACCAAATTTCGTATGTTCTATGTGTACCATAACAGATATTACTATTAGTATTGTTAAGAGCAATCAGGGCTGCCAACTGTTAATAAATGCTGTCTGTATTTTTTTACCCTAATATCAATATATCAGCAAGTATGCAAGCCAACAGCTCTATACTTTGCACACGTATAGCACCTGACATTCTAGATTAATTTGGAGTAATTAATACAAGACAGTGCTGCCAACATGATTCTATGCCTGCTGATATGTCGAATTTTAAAATACATGTAACTTCTATACTAACAAATGTATTTCATCCAAAATTGGCACAAAAAGATATCATAATATTTCAGATTATTTCTGACCAGCACACGCATGACATTGTTGCCAACATGCTTTTACGCGTGCTGATAGATCCAATGTTTAACTGCATGTAACGTCCATTGGACTTCAAACAAATTTTGTATTCTGTACCTTAAGAGATGGAACTAAGAATATATTCAGTCACCAGGGCTGCCAACTGTAGTGCTCTATTAGGCTACATTATACCAGGTATATTTTGAACTAATTAGATATTTCGATATTACCAACTTAATTTCGTCATTATTCTAGATAGGTTCATGTTCTGTAGAATAATCATTGGCATGAAAAGTAGGCTGTATAGTTCTTCACGGAACTTCTTGTTATTAATGTTATGCCCATAGCCATAAAAGTTGATTTACGAGATGATTGTTCGTGAGCACCGTGGCTGTTAACCCGTTGTGAACGAATGATCATCCAAGTACTCATTTCTCGTAGATAGTCATCACGCGAACATAAATTCACATGCAAGGTAGTGGAACTTGGACCCACATTTTATTAGAAAAGGGGAGATCCATCTGACTCCTCAAAGTGATAAATATTCATGTCAGGGGAAAAATTCAGGGAGGATTTTGTTTATTATTGTTTGTTTTATTCTTTTATGCACAAATTAGTTATTAAATCTTGTTATTATCTTGCGTTTTGTCTCCTTTCTTTCTTAGTTATAGTTTTCATCCTATAACCCTTGCCTCAGAAAAGCACGTTGTTTGGCGGACGTAAACACCACACTATGAACTGAACGCGACCCCTTGATCTAAGATTCTTGCATAAAACACTGCTATTCTGAAGGGTTCATAGGTGAAAACTGGCGCGGCCAACGTTGGGGCTATTCACGGTGGTGTAACGGGGAGATTACACATGTCAATAGTGGCGCATTTGAGTAAAACTGGCATGCCGCAAGTGCAGGCAGATATGACAGTATTTAATCACCGGGAAGTGATATTTTATTAAAAGTAGTTGAGGCGAAGTGGATACCGCCAAAAGTGTGAAAAATAAATTAAAATCAGGAGTTTGCAAAGTAAAATACGGTTCACGTTGTTGTCTTTTAAATTAAAGTAAAATTAAGATGTGATACCGGGCGCCCAATGATAAAGTTAAAACTAGATTTGTGTAGAAAGTCAAACTCATGGAAATATTAGGAGGCTGGAGCCTAAAATGACAATTAATACTTTGTTAATTAGTCAGTGTTAATATCAGATCAGGATAACTGTTTAATGACTAAATATGTGCTTGGGGTTTAAAATTAAATTGAGTAAAACTAGAACTACTCAGAGATGCAATCAACTAATGGGATTAAAGGTAAAAATAAATGAACTGAGTAGGATAAAGAAATTAAATGTGCATTGAATTTGTGTGCGTGTCAAAGGGCATTGGCATATGCCATTTCCCATATGTCTCATATATATTGTAAAACATGGCAACGGTGGCGCAGATCCAGGAGATCATTGAGAGTGCAGCAAGGAGAACTCAGGAATTGTTGGATACTAAATTAGCAGAACAAAGTGAAGCGTTGAATACTAAACTATCAGAACAGAGTCAATCTATAAACACTAATATGTTAGAGCAAAGTGAAGCGTTGAATACTAAACTATCAGAACAGAGTCAATCTATAAACACTAGTATTTCAGAACAAAGTGAGTCCATAAAGAAATTGTCAGAGCAAAGTGAATCGCTAAAAATAAAACTGTCAGAGCAAAGTGAATCGCTAAATACTAAACTGTTAGAACAAAGTGAATCGCTAAATACGAAAATGTCAGAACAAAGTAAATCGCTAAATACTAAACTGTCAGAACAAAGTGAATCGCTAAATACTAAACTGTTAGAACAAAGTGAATCATTGCGGACACAGTTAAATAACAGTAGAATTGAGCAAAACGAATATCAGGCGGAACAAGCTAGGTTATTAAAGAGTGAAATTAATGACACTATAAATTCACAGTTAGAGGCGCAAAATAATAAAAACACGAACCAATTAGTTTCGTTAACCGCAGAAATGAAAGAGCACACAAACCAACAGATGATATTAATGGCCCTTGATGTAAGCAAAAATATTGAGAAACAATTAGAGCAGATTGAAAAAATGGAGAGAATTTTTGATAAAAAACTTAGCATTCTCGATGAAACGGTGTTAGCTAAATTAGAGCAGATTGAAATAGCATGCACAATGAATACAAGCGAGGTCAAAATAGCTCAAGATAGGTTGGAAGGACGATTCAAGGAGATGGAGAAAAGTGGCAGGGTCATTCAACAACAAATATCAGCAGTAGATGAGAACATATCAGGCATAATTAAAGATATGGACCGTCTTGAGGTAAAATCAGCGGAACAGTGGAAAAGCCTAGAAATGGAACAAGAACAATTTAAGAGTACATTAGACGAAAGGCTAAGCCAGATAGAAAATAATCAGGATGAAAATAAGAGCCAGATTGAAGAAAAAATAAGCACGATTAAAGAACAGATCAGGAAAGATTGGAAGAAAATGAATATTGATTCTAGAGAGGAAAGATCCACCATTCTTAAAACAGTAGGCGAAAACCACACGCGTATTCAAGCTTTGGAGCAGGAGGTAAAAAATAGACTTAAAGAGCAGACAGACAGAATCATAAAAGCCGAACTTCGCTCATTAGAACAATCGTCTATATTTAAAACGGGAGCATTGAAAGACAAGCAGGATGACTCACATAGTCCCCAACCCAGCATAGCAGGAAGTCAGACTCAAGCAGAGAGCCCATTAACAACAAACACAGAAGGATTTCGCAAGAACGTAGATAGGAGCTCAACACCACAGGACGGTCATCAGCCCACACAACTTATTCAAGTAATTCGCTCAAATGACTACAAGCCGCAGAAATACACAGAAAATTCAGGGGTAACACCTAAGGCCTTTATCAAAGAGATTGAAGACCACTTTAATGACACTGGGGTACCTGAAGCACGTAGATTGAGAATGATGGAGAGATTTTTATCAGGGAATGTTCTCACCTGGTTTTTAAGTTTCAAATACACATTTGGAACCATGTCAGACTTTAATTTAGCATTTCTGCGCAAATACTGGTCTCCCGCCATACAACAGAGTTTAAGAATGGAGCTTTACTCTAGAAAATATCAAACTACCCAGCAGACAAAATACTCAGATTTCTTTAACATGCAAATGCTAAAATTTCGCGACCTAGATTACCCGTTAAACGAAGCAGATCTGGTGATGACAATAGCAAGGCAAATGCCAGTTAATGTACAGCAAGTACTAGTCGCAGCAAACGTTAGTACGGCCCTACACGCAGAGCAGATATTACGGCAAATAGATGAGACCACATCTCATAGTCATTTTAGAGGAGGAAGACAGCTGGAATTAGTCAACACTACAGAGGTCGTAAATACAAAACAGGGAAATACTAAAACGCAGGGTACTAATACAAGCACCTCCACACCTAGGCGAAACCAGGAAGAAGGGGAAAACAGACCATATCAGCGTAACGAAAATCACTACAACAATAGATACCAGGGCAACAATAGATACCAACAAAGAGGATATCAACAATGGCGTGATAATCGAAGGAATGACCGGCCTTATGGAAGATACGGTGATTACAATGCCAATCAACGATGGAAAGGAAGGAGAGATCAGAATCAAGGAGATCAACGTAACTATCGAGATGACTGGGATGATAGGCACGCTCAATCACAAAATTTCTTAGAGGAGTTACACGCTAATCAAGGTGGAGAACTAGGAAGATGGGAAAAGGCCATTGGGAACAGAAAGAACCCAGATACACATACTGAGGAAGCTGGAAGTCTACTGAGACAAGAGGAATATCGAGGACATGAGCGACAGAAGGATGATGGGAGTCGAAATGGAGCTTAAAAAAATGTTAATTTTGGATCAAGGAGACAGTCTCAAAACACAACAGTCGGAAGTTGACGATGGATGGATAGTAGCGAACATACAAGAATGGATTGCTTTACCAGAAGACTGCCTGGAGGAGACGGTGAAACCACGGAACGATGAAATTAGGCAATTACCCATTATTTACGCAAGGATTGGTGGAATTAATATAAGATGTTTATTGGATACAGGGTCACAGATCAGTCTAGTATCGGAGGCCTTGGTTCGAGAGTTGGGACGGACTCAGAATATTCCTGTAATTCCGGTACCACAGCTCAAAGTGAGAGGTGTTATTCCTGAACGCACCGTCACTTGTAAACGTCAGGCATACTTAGAGCTGAACATATTGGAACACACTTTTGGGCAAACATTCATTATCATGGCAAAGATGAATTTCAATATAATTCTTGGTGCAAATTTCATTTCTGACTATCAAGCAGTGATAGATTTACACAAGAATACAGTCAGTTTTAGAGAATATGACCAGCTGAAAAACGTGGGATTGCATATGGATGAAATCACTACCGGAAGAAATGTAAATTCTTGGGCATTGGAAGCAATATCAGAAGAGACGGAAGAGGAGGTACGAAAGGCGGAAGATAACATCGTAGAAGGGGCTGTTGTGGAACTAGATGAGGAGATAGAATCCCAGGAGATATGGTCTTTATTAACAGAAGGAGATAACAGCGATGCACAATTCGAAGAGTTACTACAGGAGCGGCTCAATGACATTCAACTTGGGGGTGAACACAGAAAACAGTTGGAAGAGATTTTAAGGAAGAACAAAACAGTATGTGATACAGTACCTGGGAAAATTTTAAATTTCAAGTACTCTATGCAAGTCGAGGACTGGTCACCTTTCAAAAGCAGATTGTACCCAATTCCTGAAAATTATCGTGGTCAAGTTAAAATCATTATAGATGAGATGTTAGAAGCTGGAGTGATAAGGAAGACACCTACACCTTATCTAAATGCAATTTTGGCAGTCACAAAACCAAATGGATCTATTAGACTTTGTTTAGATGCCAGATATCTCAACATGAGACTCATTTTTCCTGAGTATGACAGAGCGCCAATTATCAGAGACGTATTAAAAGGCTTTAAAAACAAGAGCATTTATTCATCAGTCGATCTGACGAGCTCGTTCCACCATCTTGAGTTGGATGAGAAGTCTCAGCTTCTAACTGGCTTCTTATTCGATAACCAGACATATTGTTTCGTCAGAATGCCTTTTGGAGTCAAAACAGCGGGCTGTGCTTTAATCCGAGCACTGGACCGGAACCTAACCGAGGAAGTAAAGGAGATGACGGTGCGATACATTGACGACATTCTGTTGGCATCCGACAACATTGAAACTCACATGGAAAATTTAGATAAAGTATTGGGCAACTTGAACGCATCGAATTTCAAAGTAAACCTGAAGAAATCGCATTTCTTCAAGAGCGAGATCTTATATTTGGGTCACGTCATTGACAAGGAGGGAGTGAAACCAAACCCAGCTAAGATTGAAGCGATAAAGAATTTCCCTACACCAACGAGAGTCAAGCACATTCGGGCTTTCTTAGGCGTAACGGGATTCTTTAAAGAAAACTGTCCAGGTTATACGGAGACTGTAGCTCCAATGCAGGAAATGTTAAAGAAAAATAACAAATGGTCATGGAACGCGGAATGTGAGAAGGCATTCCAAGCAACAAAACAGCTATTGGAAAACTGCATTAAATTAGGATATCCAGATTTCAAGCTCAAATTTATAATCCAAGCGGATGCTTCACTAATTGGGATAGGTGCTATGCTCTACCAAGAAGATCCAGCTAACCTGCAGCACAAAACATATTTGGCATTTGTCAGCCGAAAATTGCGTAAGCACGAGCGAAATTACACTGTAACCGAGCTAGAATTGTTGGCCATCCTTCATGCGGTCCAACAATGGAAACGAATAATCTATGGTTACCCTATTGTTGTCAGAACTGACCACAAGGCACTAACATTCTTGTTTAAGACGTCTATGGCAAGCGAACGTGTGACACGTTGGTCTATATACATTCAGCAGTTCAGCATTGAAATTGAACATTGTCCAGGGAAGATGAACGTGATACCGGATGCACTCAGCAGGAACCCAGAGCCTGATAATGAAGAAGCAGCGATGGTACAACACTTGGAGTTAACACCGAAGGACCGGGAATTCTTGGAGGAGTTACGTGAGATACAGCGAGAACAGGAAGCGGAACCATGGATGATGCTATTAATTAAATACTTCAAAAAGCAACTACCTACAGGAACACCTGCATTTCGAGAAGCGAAAGCCAAAGAAGGAAGATATGTTTATGTCAACAATTTGCTGCACAAATGGGTAGATAATGACCACACCAAGTTACGCATATTAGTACCTGCATCGTTACAACGAGGATTGACATGGCATACGCACGAAAGTTACGGTCACGTGGGCTTAGACAAGTGCGAAGCAACAATAGGAGAGACATTTACATGGCCACGTATGAGAACAACTATATGTGACGTCATTACAACTTGTGACCCGTGTCAGAGGACAAAGCCAAATAATTATTTACTGAGGCAATATCCTAGACCATTGCTACCTCAGAAACCATGTGAGCTACTGGCGATGGACTGTCTTGGTCCAATTCCGAAGGGAAGGAGAGGTTGCCGTCATTTGCTAGTGTGCATTGATGTATTTTCTAAGTTCGTAGTACTATGCCCTATTCAGAAAACCACATCGAAGCAGGTACTCAGTCGCATTCGTAATAGAGTTATTCCAACCCTTGGAAAACCAGAGTTTATATTATCAGATCACGGCAGTTATTTCACAAGCGCCGAATTCAAGAAAGGAATGGAAGACATGGGTATAAAACATGTTTTAAGCAGTATCCGACATGCCCAAGCTAATCCAATCGAGAGAGTAATTAAATGTGTAACTGCATATTTTAGAATCTTCATTCCGAACGAACACCACAAATGGGTCGATAAAATTAAGGACGTAGAGACGTGCATGAATTCTACCAGGCACGAGTCAACAGGACAAATCCCTATGGTCCTACACAAGAACGAGTATCCAGTAAGAACGTGGAAAAGCATCATTAACTGTCCACAAGATCCCATGATAGCACCAGACCTGCGAATTGAAAGAACGAGAGAATACATGAGGAAACAAGCGGACCGCAGATTACGGCGAGTAAGAAATAAGAGGTTCCACGGTGATCTTGAAGTCAACCAGCTCGTTTTGGTAAAACGACCTGCTACATCGGACCCAGAAAAGAAAATCTTTAGTAAGTTCTGCGAGAAATTCATAGGACCCTATTCTATCGTAAGAAACCTTGGAAATAATGCTTACAGAGTGAAAGAATTGAGCACAGGAACAATGTCAGTTTACAACGCTGCCAACCTAAAGAAATATCGTCGAAGTGAACCATGGTAGTGCAGAAATAATGACGCTGTTTGAATATACGGACGTCCTACTATCAACAAAGTAAACGGGGAGCAGTTGAGTACGGCACGTGGTGAAGGAGGAAGTAGACTTGTTGTTGACAAACATTAACGAGGCGAGTAAGGTATTGCCGCAGGCATCAGAGCGTCACGCAAGATTGGAAGGGGGAGAGACAAGCAGGAAATGAAAACGAGTAAATGCCATTGAAGACAGGACCGCCTTGACCAAGTAAGAAAAAGGGGTGATTCTGGAATTAAAACAGATTGGCCTACGGAAGTATTGTAAAATTGTCGACTTTATTCCTAAGTTCGAAATTTTTTGAGTGGGAGAGTTGTGAACCCTTTACCCTATGTTGGTTAAATGATTCTACTTTTTATTTCTTCAATTAATAAATCTTTCAACCAGCATCATGAAAGTAGCCAGACAGTGATGAGGAAATCTCAGGCATTTGTTGGAGACAGTAGGGACATACCTGCGACAGTTTAACAAAAGGCTAAGTACTTGAGCTATGAAAAGAAATAGCAGCGCGATGTATCATAAGGACAGGTGTGGCTACCTCAATTTTAGAAGCGACGCGCGGTGAGACATGGTTCTGGTATGTTCATTGTGTTATTCGCGCCTAGAAGAAATATGATGCAGTAACGTTAATGGCTGATGAAGAAAATAGACACTCCCAAGACGCCAAGATCTACTAGAAACCGACAAATTACAGAAAATGGAGAACCAATGAGAAGAGAATGCCTACTTGCGCGCCAACTCCGGCTGGGGTACGCGGCGGCTAGCATTCACGCGGGAAATCGCCTAGACAAAATCTCTACGATCGATTCTAGGATTAATGGGCATATTCTTGACCTGTGCAATATTACGAGTTCAGTGATATTTATTTCATTCCTGTATCACAATTACTTCGAGAAATTTTTACATAAAATCCCCCTCCATCTAGACCCAAGGGCCAGTTCATTTATAAGTGTGTCGAAGAGCCAAGACATTGACTTTCATTCTATGTGTCGAGGACACATAATTATTATTCTGTTCGTCTGAAGAGATAGACTTTCATTCTGTGTGTTGAGGACACATAGACTATTATTCTGTGCGTCTACGGACGTAGACTTTTATTCCGTGTGTCGTGGACACAGGACTTTGATTCTGTTCGTCTAAGGACGCAGACACAAGATATTCATTGTAAAGTGTTAAATTCAGTGATAGATAGTCATTGTACTATAGTTATAGGGAAAGTATCGTCGATAATTCGCCAACGAACAGTGACAGGGAATATAGTACCTGAACAAGCGAATTTAGCAGTCAGACATAAAGTGTATATTAACCTAATTTTTGTATCAGCGCAAGGATGACATCGATGAATGCAGAGGAAGTGTGGAATTCTCAACAGTCCGTCCAGATGGCTGCTATGAGATAAAGAACCATCCAGTTGGGGAATGGCGTCTGATGTTCTTTGACGGGTGACTACAAAAAGAGTTGAGTACGAAATAATATTTTATTATTTATTAAATTAACTTATGGTTTATGGGACATATTTTTTGTAAATACTTTGCTTGTGTGATTAATGTAATATATTTAGTGATGATCTGACACATTTTTGTTTGGAAGCAGCTCGCACAATTGTAGTTAATGGAAAGTTCTTTTCTTTGTATTGTGTTAACTAACGTAGCTATGTGAACGGCCGTGTTCGCCTATGTTACGAAGTGCGGTTAAAAACGTCTCTCGGAGATATGTCGTGTTTCAGAAGTAGGACTGAATTAATATAATTATATAGTAGATTGGAGGGTAATTAAATTTTGTTGAGATTTATTATTGATCAGATTCAGTGTGATTATTGCCTTTTGGAGCAATATAATTTGTGACGAAGAGTATTCTGCTCTATCGTAGGTTTTAAATATTGTGTTAAATGTTTGCGAGCTCTAATTCAGCAGACCCATGTGAAAGGCGTTATGTCAGTCCCAGATGTGTGTATTGTGAGTATATATTATGGTATTACAAGCGGGAACTTCAGCAGAGACTGATTTCTGTCAGCTTGGTATCAGATTCATATTGTATCCTCGCGAGGACAATTATGGATATGTGATTATTGTCTGACCATATGTTGAGTTGGAGATGATGTTAGCTGCTGTTGATTCCTTGAGATAACAGTTCAGCTGGTCGGCTATTTATATACACTGGAAAGGGGGACATGACTGGTATTTGTGGAAAGGGTGAGTTGTTGTCACGAGGGCTGGCTGAGTTTCGCAAGCTCATTAGTGGAGTGCACGTCTGGCTCCCAATTTACTTGAAAATAAATATAAATGTGAGAAACTGATCAATGGTAAAAATTGTTTTAAATAAATGGGAGTTGCCTACGAAACACGATAACCTTCGAAGCGTTTCCTTAACATGCAAATTTGTTAATATAAAGTAATCTTAACCAATCAGGTTGTTTGTTGTTGTTGGTTTATTCTATGTTTATTTTCCATGTCAGTGACACGTGAGTCACGTGCGGCGCTGTTTTTCCTTGTTGTTGAGCATCTGGCCAAGGTGGCAGCTCATTTGGTTAAGTATGTCACCACACTAATTAGGGTATCAGAGAGATGCCTGTAAATAGTAGAGTTGTAATATGTGTGTCAGAGTTAGATTTAAGGATTTTTATTAATGTTATGCCCATAGCCATAAAAGTTGATTTACGAGATGATTGTTCGTGAGCACCGTGGCTGTTAACCCGTTGTGAACGAATGATCATCCAAGTACTCATTTCTCGTAGATAGTCATCACGCGAACATAAATTCACATGCAAGGTAGTGGAACTTGGACCCACATTTTATTAGAAAAGGGGAGATCCATCTGACTCCACAAAGTGATAAATATTCATGTCAGGGGAAAAATTCAGGGAGGATTTTGTTTATTATTGTTTGTTTTATTCTTTTATGCACAAATTAGTTATTAAATCTTGTTATTATCTTACGTTTTGTCTCCTTTCTTTCTTAGTTATAGTTTTCATCCTATAACCCTTGCCTCAGAAAAGCACGTTGTTTGGCGGACGTAAACACCACACTATGAACTGAACGCGACCCCTTGATCTAAGATTCTTGCATAAAACACTGCTATTCTGACGGGTTCAGTAAGTTGCACAACAGCAGTAATACCAGTCTCCCTACAGAATACTGTATTTGAGCCTATCCAGTTTAGCCATGGTCCGTCAAGTAGCAGAGTGGCGCAGTGGAAGCGTGCTGGGCCCATAACCCAGAGGTCCGTGGATCGAAACCACGCTCTGCTAAATATTTTTCTTGTCGACTGTAATTCGAGGGTTTACCTACCCGTCAAAACTGACAGTCCATTAACTTAGTAAGTTTTCACATGCATACCAAATGCAAACGAAGTAACCGGATTCCTCACATCCCCTGTGGACCAGACAATACTTGAATGCACTAGAATTCAGTGTTCCGCCACCGGTGTGCCGCGAACTTTTACTTAATTTTGTTTCTTTCTTTTTAGTCGGTTTACCTTCCAGGTTGGCTTTCCCTCGGACTCAGCGAGGGATCCCAATATTACCGCCGCCAGGGCAGTGTCCTGGAGCTTGAAACTTCGAATTCGGGGATACAACTGGGGAGGTGGGACGAGCATCTCGCCCAGGCGGCCTCACTTGCAAACCGATCAGGGGCCTTATGAGGGATGGGAAGGGTGTGGAATTATGGGAGGCATAGGCAAGGAATAGGGAAGGAGGCTGCCGTGGCCTTACGGTAGGTACTGGAGACGAAGTGGGAAACCTCGGAGTACCATTTCGAAGATGGCTGGGGTGGGAATCAAAACCCCGCTACTCATTTGGACCAGCCGAGGCTCAGTAGACCTCGTTCCAGTCCTCATACCACTTTTCAAATTTCGTGGCAGAGCCGGGAATCGAACCCAAGACCTTCGGGGCGGCAGCTAATCATGCTGACCGCTACGCTACGGAGGCGACATATTCAAACATTATCTTAGAAAACCCTCAAAAGTTAAAATCCTTTACGGTTAAGATTAGAAAGCAAGAACCAAAGCTGAGAACGATTACGTCGGATTGACTGGTAAGAGCATTATGGTCTTTTGTGGGATCTCTTTTGATGTTGAATGCTCACAGGCACCATGAACAGTTGTCATCTTGTTTCCACAGTCTCTTTTTATTGTCGGCAAAAAATCTTAGCAGAGCGTGGTTTCGATCCACGGACCTCTGGGTTTTGGGCCCTGCACGCTTCCACTGCGTCACCCTGCTTTTGGTAGACATTCGTCTAAACAGGACGGACTGTAATATGCTGTAGGGAGAGACTGTTGTGCAATTTACTAAAGGTAGAGGGGAGAATCCAATACGGCCTTTGCTCCCCTCTACCTTTAGTAAGTTGCACAACAGCAGTAATACCAGTCTCCCTACAGCATACTGTATTTGAGCCTATCCAGTTTAGCAATGGTCCGTCAAGTAGCAGAGTGGCGCAGTGGAAGCGTGCTGGGCCCATAACCCTGAGGTCCTTGGATCGAAAGCACGCTCTTCTAAATATTTTTCTTGTCGACTGTAATTCGAGGGTTTACCTACCCGTCAAAACTGACAGTCCTTTAACTTAGTAAGTTTTCACATGCATACCAAATGCAAACGAAATAGAAAGTAGTAGTACAGAGTTATTATGTTTACTACTTGGTAACCGGATTCCTCACATCCCCTGTGGACCCGACAATACTTGAATGCACTAGAATTCAGTGTTCCGCCACCGGTGTGCCGCGAACTTTTACTTAATATTGTTTCTTTCTTTTTAGTCGGTTTACCTTCCAGGTTGGCTTTCCCTCGGACTCAGCGAGGGATCTTAATATTACCGCCGCCAGGGCAGTGTCCTGGAGCTTGAAACTTCGAAATCGGGGATACAACTGGGGAGGTGGGACGAGCATCTCGCCCAGGCGGCCTCACTTGCAAAGCGATCAGGGGCCTTATGAGGGATGGGAAGGGTGTGGAATTATGGGAGGCAAAGGCAAGGAAGAGGGAAGGAGGCTGCCGTGGCCTTACGGTAGGTACTGGAGACGAAGTGGGAAACTTAGGAGTACCATTTCGAAGATGGCTGGGGTGGGAATCAAAACCCCGCTACTCATTTGGACCAGCCGAGGCTCAGTAGACCTCGTTCCAGTCCTCATACCACTTTTCAAATTTCGTGGCAGAGCCGGGATTCGAACCCAAGACCTCCGGGGCGGCAGCTAATCATGCTGACCGCTACGCTACGGAGGCGACATATTCAAACATTATCTTAGAAAACCCTCAAAAGTTAAAACCCTTTACGGTTAAGATTAGAAAGCAAGAACCAAAGCTGAGAACGATTACGTCAGATTGACTGGTAAGAGCATTATGGTCTTTTGTGGGATCTCTTTTGATGCTGAATGCTCACAGGCACCATGAACAGTTGTCATCTTGTTTCCACAGTCTCTTTTTATTGTCGGCAAAAAATCTTAGCAGAGCGTGGTTTCGATCCACGGACCTCTGGGTTTTGGGCCCTGCAAAAACTGACAGTCCATTAACTTAGTAAGTTTTCACATGCATACCAAATGCAAACGAAGTAGAAAGTAGTAGTACAGAGTTATTATGTTTACTACTTGGTAACCGGATTCCTCACATCCCCTGTGGACCAGACAATACTTGAATGCACTAGAATTCAGTGTTCCGCCACCGGTGTGCCGCGAACTTTTACTTAATTTTGTTTCTTTCTTTTTAGTCGGTTTACCTTCCAGGTTGGCTTTCCCTCGGACTCAGCGAGGGATCCCAATATTACCGCCGCCAGGGCAGTGTCCTGGAGCTTGAAACTTCGAATTCAGGGATACAACTGGGGAGGTGGGACGAGCATCTCGCCCAAAGCTGAGAACGATTACGTCAGATTGACTGGTAAGAGCATTATGGTCTTTTGTGGGATCTCTTTTGATGCTGAATGCTCACAGGCACCATGAACAGTTGTCATCTTGTTTCCACAGTCTCTTTTTTTGTCGGCAAAAAATCTTAGCAGAGCGTGGTTTCGATCCACGGACCTCTGGGTTTTGGGCCCTGCACGCTTCCACTGCGCCACCCTGCTTCTGGTAGACATTCGCCTAAACAGGACGGACTGTAATATGCTGTAGGGAGAGACTGTTGTGCAATTTACTAAAGGTAGAGGGGAGAATTCAATACGGCCTTTGCTCCCCTCTACCTTTAGTAAGTTGCACAACAGCAGTAATACCAGTCTCCCTACAGCATACTGTATTTGAGCCTATCCAGTTTAGCCATTGTCCGTCAAGTAGCAGAGTGGTGCAGTGGAAGAGTGCTGGGCCCATAACCCAGAGGTCCGTGGATCGAAACCACGCTCTGATAAATATTTTTCTTGTCGACTGTAATTCGAGGGTTTACCTACCCGTGAAAACTGACAGTCCATTAACTTAGTAAGTTTTCACATGCATACCAAATGCAAACGAAGTAGAAAGTAGTAGTACAGAGTTATTATGTTTACTACTTGGTAACCGGATTCCTCACATCCCCTGTGGACCAGACAATACTTGAATGCACTAGAATTCAGTGTTCAGCCACCGGTGTGCCGCGAACTTTTACTTAATTTTGTTTCTTTCTTTTTAGTCGGTTTACCTTCCAGGTTGGCTTTCCCTCGGACTCAGCGAGGGATCCCAATATTACCGCCGCCAGGGCAGTGTCCTGGAGCTTGAAACTTCGAATTCGGGGATACAACTGGGGAGGTGGGACGAGCATCTCGCCCAGGCAGCCTCACTTGCAAAGCGATCAGGGGCCTTATGAGTGATGGGAAGGGTGTGGAATTATGGGAGGCATAGGCAAGGAAGAGGGAAGGAGGCTGCCGTGGCCTTACGGTAGGTGGGAAACCTAGGAGTACCATTTCGAAGATGGCTGGGGTGGGAATCAAAACCCCGCTACTCATTTGGACCAGCCGAGGCTCAGTAGACCTCGTTCCAGTCCTCATACCACTTTTCAAATTTCGTGGCAGAGCCGGGAATCGAACCCAAGACCTCCGGGGCGGCAGCTAATCATGCTGACCGCTACGCTACGGAGGCGACATATTCAAACATTATCTTAGATAACCCTCAAAAGTTAAAACCCTTTACGGTTAAGATTAGAAAGCAAGAACCAAAGCTGAGAACGATTACGTCAGATTGACTGGTAAGAGCATTATGGTCTTTTGTGGGATCTCTTTTGATGCTGAATGCTCACAGGCACCATGAACAGTTGTCATCTTGTTTCCACAGTCTCTTTTTTTGTCGGCAAAAAATCTTAGCAGAGCGTGGTTTCGATCCACGGACCTCTGGGTTTTGGGCCCTGCACGCTTCCACTGCGCCACCCTGCTTCTGGTAGACATTCGCCTAAACAGGACGGACTGTAATATGCTGTAGGGAGAGACTGTTGTGCAATTTACTAAAGGTAGAGGGGAGAATTCAATACGGCCTTTGCTCCCCTCTACCTTTAGTAAGTTGCACAACAGCAGTAATACCAGTCTCCCTACAGCATACTGTATTTGAGCCTATCCAGTTTAGCCATGGTCCGTCAAGTAGCAGAGTGGTGCAGTGGAAGAGTGCTGGGCCCATAACCCAGAGGTCCGTGGATCGAAACCACGCTCTGATAAATATTTTTCTTGTCGACTGTAATTCGAGGGTTTACCTACCCGTCAAAACTGACAGTCCATTAACTTAGTAAGTTTTCACATGCATACCAAATGCAAACGAAGTAGAAAGTAGTAGTACAGAGTTATTATGTTTACTACTTGGTAACCGGATTCCTCACATCCCCTGTGGACCAGACAATACTTGAATGCACTAGAATTCAGTGTTCAGCCACCGGTGTGCCGCGAACTTTTACTTAATTTTGTTTCTTTCTTTTTAGTCGGTTTACCTTCCAGGTTGGCTTTCCCTCGGACTCAGCGAGGGATCCCAATATTACCGCCGCCAGGGCAGTGTCCTGGAGCTTGAAACTTCAAATTCGGATACAACTGGGGAGGTGGGACGAGCATCTCGCCCAGGCGGCCTCACTTGCAAAGCGATCAGGGGCCTTATGAGGGATGGGAAGGGTGTGGAATTATGGGAGGCATAGGCAAGGAAGAGGGAAGGAGGCTGCCGTGGCCTTACGGTAGGTACTGGAGACGAAGTGGGAAACCTCGGAGTACCATTTCGAAGATGGCTGGGGTGGGAATCAAAACCCCGCTACTCATTTGGACCAGCCGAGGCTCAGTAGACCTCGTTCCAGTCCTCATACCACTTTTCAAATTTCGTGGCAGAGCCGGGAATCGAACCCAAGACCTCCGGGGCGGCAGCTAATCATGCTGACCGCTACGCTACGGAGGCGACATATTCAAACATTATCTTAGAAAACCCTCAAAAGTTAAAACCCTTTACGGTTAAGATTAGAAAGCAAGAACCAAAGCTGAGAACGATTACGTCAGATTGACTGGTAAGAGCATTATGGTCTTTTGTGGGATCTCTTTTGATGCTGAATGCTCACAGGCACCATGAACAGTTGTCATCTTGTTTCCACAGTCTCTTTTTATTGTCGGCAAAAAATCTTAGCAGAGCGTGGTTTCGATCCACGGACCTCTGGGTTTTGGGCCCTGCAAAAACTGACAGTCCATTAACTTAGTAAGTTTTCACATGCATACCAAATGCAAACGAAGTAGAAAGTAGTAGTACAGAGTTATTATGTTTACTACTTGGTAACCAGATTCCTCACATCCCCTGTGGACCAGACAATACTTGAATGCAGTAGAATTCAGTGTTCCGCCACCGGTGTGCCGCGAACTTTTACTTAATTTTGTTTCTTTCTTTTTAGTCGGTTTACCTTCCAGGTTGGCTTTCCCTCGGACTCAGCGAGGGATCCCAATATTACCGCCGCCAGGGCAGTGTCCTGGAGCTTGAAACTTCGAATTCGGGGATACAACTGGGGAGGTGGGACGAGCATCTCGCCCAAAGCTGAGAACGATTACGTCAGATTGACTGGTAAGAGCATTATGGTCTTTTGTGGGATCTCTTTTGATGCTGAATGCTCACAGGCACCATGAACAGTTGTCATCTTGTTTCCACAGTCTCTTTTTATTGTCGGCAAAAAATCTTAGCAGAGCGTGGTTTCGATCCACGGACCTCTGGGTTTTGGGCCCTGCACGCATCCACTGCGCCACCCTGCTTCTGGTAGACATTCGCCTAAAGAGGACGGACTGTAATATGCTGTAGCGAGAGACTGTTGTGCAATTTACTAAAGGTAGAGGGGAGAATTCAATACAGCCTTTGCTCCCCTCTACCTTTAGTAAGTTGCACGACAGCAGCAATACCAGTCTCCCTACAGCATACTGTATTTGAGCCTATCCAGTTTAGCCATCGTCCGTCAAGTAGCAGAGTGGCGCAGTGGAAGCGTGCTGGGCCCATAACCCAGAGGTCCGAGGATCGAAACCACGCTCTGCTAAATATTTTTCTTGTCGACTGTAATTCGAGGGTTTACCTACCCGTCAAAACTGACAGTCCATTAACTTAGTAAGTTTTCACAGGCATACCAAATGCAAACGAAGTAGAAAGTAGTAGTACAGAGTTATTATGTTTACTACTTGGTAACCGGATTCCTCACATCCCCTGTGGACCAGACAATACTTGAATGCACTAGAATTCAGTGTTCCGCCACCGGTGTGCCGCGAACTTTTACTTAATATTGTTTCTTTCTTTTTAGTCGGTTTACCTTCCAGGTTGGTTTTCCCTCGGACTCAGCGAGGGATCCCAATATTACCGCCGCCAGGGCAGTGTCCTGGAGCTTGAAACTTCGAATTCGTGGATACAACTGGGGAGGTGGGACGAGCATCTCGCCCAGGCGGCCTCACTTGCAAAGCGATCAGGGGCCTTATGAGGGATGGGAAGGGTGTGGAATTATGGGAGGCATAGGCAAGGAAGAGGGGAGGAGGCTGCCGTGGCCTTACGGTAGGTACTGGAGACGAAGTGGTAAACCTCGGAGTACCATTTCGAAGATGGCTGGGGTGGGATTCAAAACCCCGCTACTCATTTGGACCAGCCGAGGCTCAGTAGACCTCGTTCCAGTCCTCATACCACTTTTCAAATTTCGTGGCAGAGCCGGGAATCGAACCCAAGACCTCCGGGGCGGCAGCTAATCATGCTGACCGCTACGCTACGGAGGCGACATATTCAAACATTATCTTAGAAAACCCTCAAAAGTTAAAACCCTTTACGGTTAAGATTAGAAAGCAAGAACCAAAGCTGAGAACGATTACGTCAGATTGACTGGTAAGAGCATTATGGTCTTTTGTGGGATCTCTTTTGATGCTGAATGCTCACAGGCACCATGAACAGTTGTCATCTTGTTTCCACAGTCTCTTTTTATTGTCGGCAAAAAATCTTAGCAGAGCGTGGTTTCGATCCACGGACCTCTGGGTTTTGGGCCCTGCAAAAACTGACAGTCCATTAACTTAGTAAGTTTTCACATGCATACCAAATGCAAACGAAGTAGAAAGTAGTAGTACAGAGTTATTATGTTTACTACTTGGTAACCGGATTCCTCACATCCCCTGTGGACCAGACAATACTTGAATGCACTAGAATTCAGTGTTCCGCCACCGGTGTGCCGCGAACTTTTACTTAATTTTGTTTCTTTCTTTTTAGTCGGTTTACCTTCCAGGTTGGCTTTCCCTCGGACTCAGCGAGGGATCCCAATATTACCGCCGCCAGGGCAGTGTCCTGGAGCTTGAAACTTCGAAATCAGGGATACAACTGGGGAGGTGGGACGAGCAACTCGCCCAAAGCTGAGAACGATTACGTCAGATTGACTGGTAAGAGCATTATGGTCTTTTGTGGGATCTCTTTTGATGCTGAATGCTCACAGGCACCATGAACAGTTGTCATCTTGTTTCCACAGTCCCTTTTTATTGTCGGCAAAAAAACTTAGCAGAGCGTGGTTTCGATCCACGGACCTCTGGGTTTTGGGCCCTGCACGCTTCCACTGCGCCACCCTGCTTCTGGTAGACATTCGCCTAAACAGGACGGACTGTAATATGCTGTAGGGAGAGACTGTTGTGCAATTTACTAAAGGTAGAGGGGAGAATTCAATACGGCCTTTGCTCCCCTCTACCTTTAGTAAGTTGCACAACAGCAGTAATACCAGTCTCCCTACAGCTTACTGTATTTGAGCCTATCCAGTTTAGCCATGGTCCGTCAAGTAGCAGAGTGGCGCAGTGGAAGCGTGCTGGGCGTGGATCGAAACCACGCTCTGCTAAATATTTTTCTTGTCGACTGTAATTCGAGGGTTTACCTACCCGTCAAAACTGACAGGCCATTAACTTAGTAAGTTTTCACATGCATACCAAATGCAAACGAAGTAGAAAGTAGTAGTACAGAGTTATTATGTTTACTACTTGGTAACCGGATTCCTCACATCCCCTGTGGAGCAGACAATACTTGAATGCACTAGAATTCAGTGTTCCGCCACCGGTGTGCCGCGAACTTTTACTTAATATTGTTTCTTTCTTTTTAGTCGGTTTACCTTCCAGGTTGGCTTTCCCTCGGACTCAGCGAGGGATCCCAATATTACCACCGCCAGGGCAGTGTCCTGGAGCTTGAAACTTCGAATTCGGGGATAGAACTGGGGAGGTGGGACGAGCATCTCGCCCAGGCGGCCTCACTTGCAAAGCGATCAGGGGCCTTATGAGGGATGGGAAGGGTGTGGAATTATGGGAGGCATAGGCAAGGAAGAGGGGAGGAGGCTGCCTTGGCCTTACGGTAGGTACTGGAGACGAAGTGGGAAACCTCGGAGTACCATTTCGAAGATGGCTGGGGTGGGAATCAAAACCCCGCTACTCATTTGGACCAGCCGAGGCTCAGTAGACCTCGTTCCAGTCCTCATACCACTTTTCAAATTTCGTGGCAGAGCCGGGAATCGAACCCAAGACCTCCGGGACGGCAGCTAATCATGCTGACCGCCACGCTACGGAGGCGACATATTCAAACATTATCTTAGAAAACCCTCAAAAGTTAAAACCCTTTACGGTTAAGATTAGAAAGCAAGAACCAAAGCTGAGAACGATTACGTCAGATTGACTGGTAAGAGCATTATGGTCTTTTGTGGGATCTCTTTTGATGCTGAATGCTCACAGGTACCATGAACAGTTGTCATCTTCTTTCCACAGTCTCTTTTTATTGTCGGCAAAAAATCTTAGCAGAGCGTGGTTTCGATCCACGGACCTCTGGGTTTTGGGCCCTGCACGCTTCCACTGCGCCACCCTGCTTCTGGTAGACATTTGCCTAAACAGGACGGACTGTAATATGCTGTAGGGAGAGACTGTTGTGCAATTTACTAAAGGTAGAGGGGAGAATTCAATACGGCCTTTGCTCCCCTCTACCTTTAGTAAGTTGCACAACAGCAGTAATACCAGTCTCCCTACAGCATACTGTATTTGAGCCTATCCAGTTTAGCCATGGTCCGTCAAGTAGCAGAGTGGCGCAGTGGAAGCGTGCTGGGCGTGGATCGAAACCACGCTCTGCTAAATATTTTTCTTGTCGACTGTAATTCGAGGGTTTACCTACCCGTCAAAACTGACAGTCCATTAACTTAGTAAGTTTTCACATGCATACCAAATGCAAACGAAGTAGAAAGTAGTAGTACAGAGTTATTATGTTTACTACTTGGTAACCGGATTCCTCACATCCCCTGTGGACCAGACAATACTTGAATGCACTAGAATTCAGTGTTCCGCCACCGGTGTGCCGCGAACTTTTACTTAATATTGTTTCTTTCTTTTTAGTCGGTTTACCTTCCAGGTTGGCTTTCCCTCGGACTCAGCGAGGGATCCCAATATTACCGCCGCCAGGGCAGTGTCCTGGAGCTTGAAACTTCGAATTCGGGGATACAACTGGGGAGGTGGGACGAGCATCTCACCCAGGCGGCCTCACTTGCAAAGCGATCAGGGGCCTTATGAGGGATGGGAAGCGTGTGGAATTATGGGAGGCATAGGCAAGGAAGAGGGGAGGAGGCTGCCGTGGCCTTACGGTAGGTACTGGAGACGAAGTGGGAAACCTCGGAGTACCATTTCGAAGATGGCTGGGGTGGGAATCAAAACCCCGCTACTCATTTGGACCAGCCGAGGCTCAGTAGACCTCGTTCCAGTCCTCATACCACTTTTCAAATTTCGTGGCAGAGCCGGGAATCGAACCCAAGACCTCCGGGGCGGCAGCTAATCATGCTGACCGCTACGCTACGGAGGCGACATATTCAAACATTATCTTAGAAAACCCTCAAAAGTTAAAACCCTTTACGGTTAAGATTAGAAAGCAAGAACCAAAGCTGAGAACGATTCCGTCAGATTGACTGGTAAGAGCATTATGGTCTTTTGTGGGATCTCTTTTGATGCTGAAAGCTCACAGGCACCATGAACAGTTGTCATCTTGTTTCCACAGTCTCTTTTTATTGTCGGCAAAAAATCTTAGCAGAGCGTGGTTTCGATCCACGGACCTCTGGGTTTTGGGCCCTGCACGCTTCCACTGCGCCACCCTGCTTCTGGTAGACATTCGCCTAAACAGGACGGACTGTAATATGCTGTAGGGAGAGACTGTTGCGCAATTTACTAAAGGTAGAGGGGAGAATTCAATACGGCCTTTGCTCCCCTCTATCTTTAGTAAGTTGCACAACAGCAGTAATACCAGTCTCCCTACAGCATACTGTATTTGAGCCTATCCAGTTTAGCCATGGTCCGTCAAGTAGCAGAGTGGCGCAGTGGAAGCGTGCTGGGCCCATAACCCATAGGTCCGTGGATCGAAACCACGCTCTGCTAAATATTTTTCTTGTCGACTGTAATTCGACGGTTTACCTACGCGTCAAAACTGACAGTCCATTAACTTAGTAAGTTTTCACATGCATACCAAATGCAAACGAAGTAGAAAGTAGTAGTACAGAGTTATTATGTTTACTACTTGGTAACCGGATTCCTCACATCCCCTGTGGACCAGACAATACTTGAATGCACTAGAATTCAGTGTTTCGCCACCGGTGTGCCGCGAACTTTTACTTAATTTTGTTTCTTTCTTTTTATTCGGTTTACCTTCCAGGTTGGCTTTCCCTCGGACTCAGCGAGGGATCCCAATATTACCGCCGCCAGGGCAGTGTCCTGGAGCTTGAAACTTCGAATTCGGGGATACAACTGGGGAGGTGGGACGAGCATCTCCCCCAGGCGGCCTCACATGCAAAGCGATCAGGGGCCTTATGAGGGATGGGAAGGGTGTGGAATTATGGGAGGCATAGGCAAGGAAGAGGGAAGGAGGCTGCCGTGGCCTTACGGTAGGTACTGGAGACGAAGTGGGAAACCTCGGAGTACCATTTCGAAGATGGCTGGGGTGGGAATCAAAACCCCGCTACTCATTTGGACCAGCCGAGGCTCAGTAGACCTCGTTCCAGTCCTCATACCACTTTTCAAATTTCGTGGCAGAGGCGGGAATCGAAACCAAGACCTCCGGGGCGGCAGCTAATCATGCTGACCGCTACGCTACGGAGGCGACATATTCAAACATTATCTTAGAAAACCCTCAAAAGTTAAAACCCTTTACGGTTAAGATTAGAAAGCAAGAACCAAAGCTGAGAACGATTACGTCAGATTGACTGGTAAGAGCATTATGGTCTTTTGTGGGATCTCTTTTGATGCTGAATGCTCACAGGCACCATGAACAGTTGTCATCTTGTTTCCACAGTCTCTTTTTATTGTCGGCAAAAAATCTTAGCAGAGCGTGGTTTCGATCCACGGACCTCTGGGTTTTGGGCCCTGCTCGCTTCCACTGCGCCACCCTGCTTCTGGTAGACATTCGCCTAAACAGGACGGACTGTAATATGCTGTAGGGAGAGACTGTTGTGCAATTTACTAAAGGTAGAGGGGAGAATTCAATACGGCCTTTGCTCCCCTCTACCTTTAGTAAGTTGCACAACAGCAGTAATACCAGTCTCCCTACAGCATACTGTATTTGAGCCTATCCAGTTTAGCCATGGTCCGTCAAGTAGCAGAGTGGCGCAGTGGAAGCGTGCTGGGCCCATAACCCATAGGTCCGTGGATCGAAACCACGCTCTGCTAAATATTTTTCTTGTCGACTGTAATTCGACGGTTTACCTACGCGTCAAAACTGACAGTCCATTAACTTAGTAAGTTTTCACATGCATACCAAATGCAAACGAAGTAGAAAGTAGTAGTACAGTGTTATTATGTTTACTACTTGGTAACCGGATTCCTCACATCCCCTGTGGACCAGACAATACTTGAATGCACTAGAATTCAGTGTTTCGCCACCGGTGTGCCGCGAACTTTTACTTAATTTTGTTTCTTTCTTTTTATTCGGTTTACCTTCCAGGTTGGCTTTCCCTCGGACTCAGCGAGGGATCCCAATATTACCGCCGCCAGGGCAGTGTCCTGGAGCTTGAAACTTCGAATTCGGGGATACAACTGGGGAGGTGGGACGAGCATCTCCCCCAGGCGGCCTCACATGCAAAGCGATCAGGGGCCTTATGAGGGATGGGAAGGGTGTGGAATTATGGGAGGCATAGGCAAGGAAGAGGGAAGGAGGCTGCCGTGGCCTTACGGTAGGTACTGGAGACGAAGTGGGAAACCTCGGAGTACCATTTCGAAGATGGCTGGGGTGGGAATCAAAACCCCGCTACTCATTTGGACCAGCCGAGGCTCAGTAGACCTCGTTCCAGTCCTCATACCACTTTTCAAATTTCGTGGCAGAGGCGGGAATCGAAACCAAGACCTCCGGGGCGGCAGCTAATCATGCTGACCGCTACGCTACGGAGGCGACATATTCAAACATTATCTTAGAAAACCCTCAAAAGTTAAAACCCTTTACGGTTAAGATTAGAAAGCAAGAACCAAAGCTGAGAACGATTACGTCAGATTGACTGGTAAGAGCATTATGGTCTTTTGTGGGATCTCTTTTGATGCTGAATGCTCACAGGCACCATGAACAGTTGTCATCTTGTTTCCACAGTCTCTTTTTATTGTCGGCAAAAAATCTTAGCAGAGCGTGGTTTCGATCCACGGACCTCTGGGTTTTGGGCCCTGCTCGCTTCCACTGCGCCACCCTGCTTCTGGTAGACATTCGCCTAAACAGGACGGACTGTAATATGCTGTAGGGAGAGACTGTTGTGCAATTTACTAAAGGTAGAGGGGAGAATTCAATACGGCCTTTGCTCCCCTCTACCTTTAGTAAGTTGCACAACAGCAGTAAAACCAGTCTCCCTGCAGCATACTGTATTTGAGCCTATCCAGTTTAGCCATGGTCCGTCAAGTAGCAGAGTGGCGCAGTGGAAGCGTGCTGGGCTCATAACCCAGAGGTCCGTGGATCGAAACCACGCTCTGCTAAATATTTTTCTTGTCGACTGTAATTCGAGGGTTTACCTACCCGTCAAAACTGACAGTCCATTACCTTAGTAAGTTTTCACATGCATACCAAATGCAAACGAAGTAGAAAGTAGTAGTACAGAGTTATTATGTTTACTACTTGGTAACCGGATTCCTCACATCCCCTGTGGACCAGACAATACTTGAATGCACTAGAATTCAGTGTTCCGCCACCGGTGTGCCGCGAACTTTTACTTAATATTGTTTCTTTCTTTTTAGTCGGTTTACCTTCCAGGTTGGCTTTCCCTCGGACTCAGCGAGGGATCCCAATATTACCGCCGCCAGGGCAGAGTCCTGGAGCTTGAAACTTCGAATTCGGGGATACAACTGGGGAGGTGGGACGAGCATCTCGCCCAGGCGGCCTCACTTGCAAAGCGATCAGGGGCCTTATGAGGGATGGGAAGGGTGTGGAATTATGGGAGGCATAGGCAAGGAAGAGGGGAGGAGGCTGCCGTGGCCTTACGGTAGGTACTGGAGACGAAGTGGGAAACCTCGGAGTACCATTTCGAAGATGGCTGGGGTGGGAATCAAAACCCCGCTACTCATTTGGACCAGCCGAGGCTCAGTAGACCTCGTTCCAGTCCTCATACCACTTTTCAAATTTCGTGGCAGAGCCGGGATCGAACCCAAGACCTCCGGGGCGGCAGCCAATCATGCTGACCGCTACGCTACGGAGGCGACATATTCAAACATTATCTTAGAAAACCCTCAAAAGTTAAAACCCTTTACGGTTAAGATTAGAAAGCAAGAACCAAAGCTGAGAACGATTACGTCAGATTGACTGGTAAGAGCATTATGGTCTTTTGTGGGATCTCTTTTGTTGCTGAATGCTCACAGGCACCATGAACAGTTGTCATCTTGTTTCCACAGTCTCTTTTTATTGTCGGCAAAAAATCTTAGCAGAGCGTGGTTTCGATCCACGGACCTCTGGGTTTTGGGCCCTGCACGCTTCCACTGCGCCACCCTGCTTCTGGTAGACATTCGCCTAAACAGGACGGACTGTAATATGCTGTAGGGAGAGACTGTTGTGCAATTTACTAAAGGTAGAGGGGAGAATTCAATACGGCCTTTGCTCCCCTCTACCTTTAGTAATGAACCCTTTACCCTATGTTGGTTAAATGATTCTACTTTTTATTTCTTCAATTAATAAATATTTCAACCAGCATCATGAAAGTAGCCAGGCAGTGATGAGGAAATCTCAGGCATTTGTTGGAGACAGTAGGGACATACCTGCGACTGTTTAACAAAAGGCTAAGTACTTGAGCTATGAAAAGAAATAGCAGCGCGATGTATCATAAGGACAGGTGTGGCTACCTCAATTTTAGAAGCGACGCGCGGTGAGACATGGTTCTGGTATGTTCATTGTGTTATTCGCGCCTAGAAGAAATATGATGCAGTAACGTGAATGGCTGATGAAGAAAATAGACACTCCCAAGACGCCAAGATCTACTAGAAACCGACAAATTACAGAAAATGGAGAACCAATGAGAAGAGAATGCCTACTTGCGCGCCAACTCCGGCTGGGGTACGCGGCGGCTAGCATTCACGCGGGAAATCGCCTAGACAAAATCTCTACGATCGATTCTAGGATTAATGGGCATATTCGTGACCTGTGCAATATTACGAGTTCAGTGATATTTATTTCATTCCTGTATCACAATTACTTCGAGAAATGTTTACATAAAATCCCCCTCCATCTAGACCCAAGGGCCAGTTCATTTATAAGTGTGTCGAAGAGCCAAAACATTGACTTTCATTCTATGTGTCGAGGACACATAATTATTATTCTGTTCGTCTGAAGAGATAGACTTTCATTCTGTGTGTTGAGGACACATAGACTATTATTCTGTGCGTCTACGGACGTAGACTTTTATTCCGTGTGTCGTGGACACAGGACTTTGATTCTGTTCGTCTAAGGACGCAGACACAAGATATTCATTGTAAAGTGTTAAATTCAGTGATAGATAGTCATTGTACTATAGTTATAGGGAAAGTATCGTCGATAATTCGCCAACGAACAGTGACAGGGAATATAGTACCTGAACAAGCGAATTTAGGAGTCAGACATAAAGTGTATATTAACCTAATTTTTGTATCAGCGCAAGGATGACATCGATGAATGCAGAGGAAGTGTGGAATTCTCAACAGTCCGTCCAGATGGCTGCTATGAGATAAAGAACCGTCCAGTTGGGGAATGGCGTCTGATGTTCTTTGACGGGTGACTACAAAAAGAGTTGAGTACGAAATAATATTTTATTATTTATTAAATTAACTTATGGTTTATGGGACATATTTTTAGTAAATACTTTGCTTGTGTGATTAATGTAATATATTTAGTGATGATCTGACACATTTTTGTTTGGAAGCAGCTCGCACAATTGTAGTTAATGGAAAGTTCTTTTCTTTGTGTTGTGTTAACTAACGTAGCTATGTGAACGGCCGTGTTCGCCTATGTTACGAAGTGCGGTTAAAAACGTCTCTCGGAGATATGTCGTGTTTCAGAAGTAGGACTGAATTAATATAATTATATAGTAGATTGGAGGGTAATTAAATTTTGTTGAGATTTATTATTGATCAGATTCAGTGTGATTATTGCCTTTTGGAGCAATATAATTTGTGACGAAGAGTATTCTGCTCTATCGTAGGTTTTAAATATTGTGTTAAATGTTTGCGAGCTCTAATTCAGCAGACCCATGTGAAAGGCGTTATGTCAGTCCCAGATGTGTGTATTGTGAGTATATATTATGGTATTACAAGCGGGAACTTCAGCAGAGACTGATTTCTGTCAGCTTGGTATCAGATTCATATTGTATCCTCGCGAGGACAATTATGGATATGTGATTATTGTCTGACCATATGTTGAGTTGGAGATGATGTTAGCTGCTGTTGATTCCTTGAGATAACAGTTCAGCTGGTCGGCTATTTATATACACTGGAAAGGGGGACTTGACTGGTATTTGTGGAAAGGGTGAGTTGTTGTCACGAGGGCTGGCTGAGTTTCGCAAGCTCATTAGTGGAGTGCACGTCTGGCTCCCAATTTACTTGAAAATAAATATAAATGTGAGAAACTGATCAATGGTAAAAATTGTTTTAAATAAATGGGAGTTGCCTACGAAACACGATAACCTTCGAAGCGTTTCCTTAACATGCAAATTTGTTAATATAAAGTAATCTTAACCAATCAGGTTGTTTGTTGTTGTTGGTTTATTCTATGTTTATTTTCCATGTCAGTGACACGTGAGTCACGTGCGGCGCTGTTTTTCCTTGTTGTTGAGCATCTGGCCAAGGTGGCAGCTCATTTGGTTAAGTATGTCACCACACTAATGAGGGTCTCAGAGAGATGCCTGTAAATAGTAGAGTTGTAATATGTGTGTCAGAGTTAGATTTAAGGATTTTTATTAATGTTATGCCCATAGCCATAAAAGTTGATTTACGAGATGATTGTTCGTGAGCACCGTGGCTGTTAACCCGTTGTGAACGAATGATCATCCAAGTACTCATTTCTCGTAGATAGTCATCACGCGAACATAAATTCACATGCAAGGTAGTGGAACTTGGACCCACATTTTATTAGAAAAGGGGAGATCCATCTGACTCCTCAAAGTGATAAATATTCATGTCAGGGGAAAAATTCAGGGAGGATTTTGTTTATTATTGTTTGTTTTATTCTTTTATGCACAAATTAGTTATTAAATCTTGTTATTATCTTACGTTTTGTCTCCTTTCTTTCTTAGTTATAGTTTTCATCCTATAACCCTTGCCTCAGAAAAGCACGTTGTTTGGCGGACGTAAACACCACACTACGAACTGAACGCGACCCCTTGATCTAAGATTCTTGCATAAAACACTGCTATTCTGAAGGGTTCATAGGTGAAAACTGGCGCGGCCAACGTTGGGGCTATTCACGGTGGTGTAACGGGGAGATTACACATGTCAATAGTGGCGCATTTGAGTAAAACTGGCATGGCGCAAGTGCAGGCAGATATGACAGTATTTAATCACCGGGAAGTGATATTTTATTAAAAGTAGTTGAGGCGAAGTGGATACCGCCAAAAGTGTGAAAAATAAATTAAAATCAGGAGTTTGCAAAGTAAAATACGGTTCACGTTGTTGTCTTTTAAATTAAAGTAAAATTAAGATGTGATACCGGGCGCCCAATGATAAAGTTAAAACTAGATTTGTGTAGAAAGTCAAACTCATGGAAATATTAGGAGGCTGGAGCCTAAAATGACAATTAATTAGTCAGTGTTAATATCAGATCAGGATAACTGTTTAATGACTAAATATGTGCTTGGGGTTTAATATTAAATTGAGTAAAACTAGAACTACTCAGAGATGCAATCAACTAATGGGATTAAAGGTAAAAATAAATGAACTGAGTAGGATAAAGAAATTAAATGTGCATTGAATTTGTGTGCGTGTCAAAGGGCATTGGCATATGCCATTTCCCATATGTCTCATATATATTGTAAAACATGGCAACGGTGGCGCAGATCCAGGAGATCATTGAGAGTGCAGCAAGGAGAACTCAGGAATTGTTGGATACTAAATTAGCAGAACAAAGTGAAGCGTTGAATACTAAACTATCAGAACAGAGTCAATCTATAAACACTAATATGTTAGAGCAAAGTGAAGCGTTGAATACTAAACTATCAGAACAGAGTCAATCTATAAACACTAGTATTTCAGAACAAAGTGAGTCCATAAAGAAATTGTCAGAGCAAAGTGAATCGCTAAAAATAAAACTGTCAGAGCAAAGTGAATCGCTAAATACTAAACTGTTAGAACAAAGTGAATCGCTAAATACGAAAATGTCAGAACAAAGTAAATCGCTAAATACTAAACTGTCAGAACAAAGTGAATCGCTAAATACTAAACTGTTAGAACAAAGTGAATCATTGCGGACACAGTTAAATAACAGTAGAATTGAGCAAAACGAATATCAGGCGGAACAAGCTAGGTTATTAAAGAGTGAAATTAATGACACTATAAATTCACAGTTAGAGGCGCAAAATAATAAAAACACGAACCAATTAGCTTCGTTAACCGCAGAAATGAAAGAGCACACAAACCAACAGATGATATTACTGGCCCTTGATGTAAGCAAAAATAATGAGAAACAATTAGAGCAGATTGAAAAAATGGAGAGAATTTTTGATAAAAAACTTAGCATTCTCGATGAAACGGTGTTAGCTAAATTAGAGCAGATTGAAATAGCATGCACAATGAATACAAGCGATGTCAAAATAGCTCAAGATAGGTTGGAAGGACGATTCAAGGAGATGGAGAAAAGTGGCAGGGTCATTCAACAACAAATATCAGCAGTAGATGAGAACATATCAGGCATAATTAAAGATATGGACCGTCTTGAGGTAAAATCAGCGGAACAGTGGAAAAGCCTAGAAATGGAACAAGAACAATTTAAGAGTACATTAGACGAAAGGCTAAGCCAGATAGAAAATAATCAGGATGAAAATAAGAGCCAGATTGAAGAAAAAATAAGCACGATTAAAGAACAGATCAGGAAAGATTGGAAGAAAATGAATATTGATTCTAGAGAGGAAAGATCCACCATTCTTAAAACAGTAGGCGAAAACCACACGCGTATTCAAGCTTTGGAGCAGGAGGTAAAAAATAGACTTAAAGAGCAGACAGACAGAATCATAAAAGCCGAACTTCGCTCATTAGAACAATCTTCTATATTTATAACGGGAGCATTGAAAGACAAGCAGGATGACTCACATAGTCCCCAACCCAGCATAGCAGGAAGTCAGACTCAAGCAGAGAGCCCATTAACAACAAACACAGAAGGATTTCGCAAGAACGTAGATAGGAGCTCAACACCACAGGACGGTCATCAGCCCACACAACTTATTCAAGTAATTCGCTCAAATGACTACAAGCCGCAGAAATACACAGAAAATTCAGGGGTAACACCTAAGGCCTTTATCAAAGAGATTGAAGACCACTTTAATGACACTGGGGTACCTGAAGCACGTAGATTGAGAATGATGGAGAGATTTTTATCAGGGAATGTTCTCACCTGGTTTTTAAGTTTCAAATACACATTTGGAACCATGTCAGACTTTAATTTAGCATTTCTGCGCAAATACTGGTCTCCCGCCATACAACAGAGTTTAAGAATGGAGCTTTACTCTAGAAAATATCAAACTACCCAGCAGACAAAATACTCAGATTTCTTTAACATGCAAATGCTAAAATTTCGCGACCTAGATTACCCGTTAAACGAAGCAGATCTGGTGATGACAATAGCAAGGCAAATGCCAGTTAATGTACAGCAAGTACTAGTCGCAGCAAACGTTAGTACGGCCCTACACGCAGAGCAGATATTACGGCAAATAGATGAGACCACATCTCATAGTCATTTTAGAGGAGGAAGACAGCTGGAATTAGTCAACACTACAGAGGTCGTAAATACAAAACAGGGAAATACTAAAACGCAGGGTACTAATACAAGCACCTCCACACCTAGGCGAAACCAGGAAGAAGGGGAAAACAGACCATATCAGCGTAACGAAAATCACTACAACAATAGATACCAGGGCAACAATAGATACCAACAAAGAGGATATCAACAATGGCGTGATAATCGAAGGAATGACCGGCCTTATGGAAGATACGGTGATTACAATGCCAATCAACGATGGAAAGGAAGGAGAGATCAGAATCAAGGAGATCAACGTAACTATCGAGATGACTGGGATGATAGGCACGCTCAATCACAAAATTTCTTAGAGGAGTTACACGCTAATCAAGGTGGAGAACTAGGAAGATGGGAAAAGGCCATTGGGAACAGAAAGAACCCAGATACACATACTGAGGAAGCTGGAAGTCTACTGAGACAAGAGGAATATCGAGGACATGAGCGACAGAAGGATGATGGGAGTCGAAATGGAGCTAAAAAAAATGTTAATTTTGGATCAAGGAGACAGTCTCAAAACACAACAGTCGGAAGTTGACGATGGATGGATAGTAGCGAACATACAAGAATGGATTGCTTTACCAGAAGACTGCCTGGAGGAGACGGTGAAACCACGGAACGATGAAATTAGGCAATTACCCATTATTTACGCAAGGATTGGTGGAATTAATATAAGATGTTTATTGGATACAGGGTCACAGATCAGTCTAGTATCGGAGGCCTTGGTTCGAGAGTTGGGACGGACTCAGAATATTCCTGTAATTCCGGTACCACAGCTCAAAGTGAGAGGTGTTATTCCTGAACGCACCGTCACTTGTAAACGTCAGGCATACTTAGAGCTGAACATATTGGAACACACTTTTGGGCAAACATTCATTATCATGGCAAAGATGAATTTCAATATAATTCTTGGTGCAAATTTCATTTGTGACTATCAAGCAGTGATAGATTTACAAAAGAATACAGTCAGTTTTAGAGAATATGACCAGATGAAAAACGTGGGATTGCATATGGATGAAATCACTACCGGAAGAAATGTAAATTCTTGGGCATTGGAAGCAATATCAGAAGAGACGGAAGAGGAGGTACGAAAGG
Source organism: Meconema thalassinum (assembly GCA_946902985.2). Lineage (NCBI taxonomy): Eukaryota > Metazoa > Arthropoda > Insecta > Orthoptera > Tettigoniidae > Meconema > Meconema thalassinum. Next base: position 100,248,564 of record OX336397.1, on the reverse strand, counting down.
CGGAAGATAACATCGTAGAAGGGGCTGTTGTGGAACTAGATGAGGAGATAGAATCCCAGGAGGTATGGTCTTTATTAACAGAAGGAGATAACAGCGATGCACAATTCGAAGAGTTACTACAGGAGCGGCTCAATGACATTCAACTTGGGGGTGAACACAGAAAACAGTTGGAAGAGATTTTAAGGAAGAACAAAACAGTATTTGATACAGTACCTGGGAAAATTTTAAATTTCAAGTACTCTATGCAAGTCGAGGACTGGTCACCTTTCAAAAGCAGATTGTACCCAATTCCTGAAAATTATCGTGGTCAAGTTAAAATCATTATAGATGAGATGTTAGAAGCTGGAGTGATAAGGAAGGCACCTACACCTTATCTAAATGCAATTTTGGCAGTCACAAAACCAAATGGATCTATTAGACTTTGTTTAGATGCCAGAAATCTCAACATGAGACTCATTTTTCCTGAGTATGACAGAGCGCCAATTATCAGAGACGTATTAAAAGGCTTTAAAAACAAGAGCATTTATTCATCAGTCGATCTGACGAGCTCGTTCCACCATCTTGAGTTGGATGAGAAGTCTCAGCTTCTAACTGGCTTCTTATTCGATAACCAGACATATTGTTTCGTCAGAATGCCTTTTGGAGTCAAAACAGCGGGCTGTGCTTTAATCCGAGCACTGGACCGGAACCTAACCGAGGAAGTAAAGGAGATGACGGTGCGATACATTGACGACATTCTGTTGGCATCCGACAACATTGAAACTCACATGGAAAATTTAGATAAAGTATTGGGCAACTTGAACGCATCGAATTTCAAAGTAAACCTGAAGAAATCGCATTTCTTCAAGAGCGAGATCTTATATTTGGGTCACGTCATTGACAAGGAGGGAGTGAAACCAAACCCAGCTAAGATTGAAGCGATAAAGAATTTCCCTACACCAACGAGAGTCAAGCACATTCGGGCTTTCTTAGGCGTAACGGGATTCTTTAAAGAAAACTGTCCAGGTTATACGGAGACTGTAGCTCCAATGCAGGAAATGTTAAAGAAAAATAACAAATGGTCATGGAACGCGGAATGTGAGAAGGCATTCCAAGCAACAAAACAGCTATTGGAAAACTGCATTAAATTAGGATATCCAGATTTCAAGCTCAAATTTATAATCCAAGCGGATGCTTCACTAATTGGGATAGGTGCTATGCTCTACCAAGAGGATCCAGCTAACCTGCAGCACAAAACATATTTGGCATTTGTCAGCCGAAAATTGCGTAAGCACGAGCGAAATTACACTGTAACCGAGCTAGAATTGTTGGCTATCCTTCATGCGCTCCAACAATGGAAACGAATAATCTATGGTTACCCTATTGTTGTCAGAACTGACCTCAAGGCACTAACATTCTTGTTTAAGACGTCTATGGCAAGCGAACGTGTGACACGTTGGTCTATATACATTCAGCAGTTCAGCATTGAAATTGAACATTGTCCAGGGAAGATGAACGTGATACCGGATGCACTCAGCTGGAACCCAGAGCCTGATAATGAAGAAGCAGCGATGGTACAACACTTGGAGTTAACACCGAAGGACCGGGAATTCTTGGAGGAGTTACGTGAGATACAGCGAGAACAGGAAGCGGAACCATGGATGATGCTATTAATTAAATACTTCAAAAAGCAACTACCTACAGGAACACCTGCATTTCGAGAAGCGAAAGCCAAAGAAGGAAGATATGTTTATGTCAACAATTTGCTGCACAAATGGGTAGATAATGACCACACCAAGTTACGCATAATAGTACCTGCATCGTTACAACGAGGATTGACATGGCATACGCACGAAAGTTACGGTCACGTGGGCTTAGACAAGTGCGAAGCAACAATAGGAGAGACATTTACATGGCCACGTATGAGAACAACTATATGTGACGTCATTACAACTTGTGACCCGTGTCAGAGGACAAAGCCAAATAATTATTTACTGAGGCAATATCCTAGACCATTGCTACCTCAGAAACCATGTGAGCTACTGGAGATGGACTGTCTTGGTCCAATTCCGAAGGGAAGGAGAGGTTGCCGTCATTTGCTAGTGTGCATTGATGTATTTTCTAAGTTCGTAGTACTATGCCCTATTCAGAAAAGCACATCGAAGCAGGTACTCAGTCGCATTCGTAATAGAGTTATTCCAACCCTTGGAAAACCAGAGTTTATATTATCAGATCACGGCAGTTATTTCACAAGCACCGAATTCAAGTAAGGAATGGAAGACATGGGTATAAAACATGTTTTAAGCAGTATCCGACATGCCAAAGCTAATCCAAGCGAGAGAGTAATCAAATGTGTAACTGCATATTTGAGAATCTTCATTCCGAACGAACACCACAAATGGGTCGATAAAATTAAGGACGTAGAGACGTGCATGAAATCTACCAGGCACGAGTCAACAGGACAAATCCCTATGGTCCTACACAAGAACGAGTATCCAGTAAGAACGTGGAAAAGCATCATTAACTGTCCACAAGATCCCATGATAGCACCAGACCTGCGAATTGAAAGAACGAGAGAATACATTAGGAAACAAGCAGACCGCAGATTACGGCGAGTAAGAAATAAGAGGTTCCACGGTGATCTTGAAGTCAACCAGCTCGTTTTGGTAAAACGACCTGCTACATCGGACCCAGAAAAGAAAATCTTTAGTAAGTTCTGCGAGAAATTCATAGGACCCTATTCTATCGTAAGAAACCTTGGAAATAATGCTTACAGAGTGAATGAATTGAGCACAGGAACAATGTCAGTTTACAACGCTGCCAACCTAAAGAAATATCGTCGAAGTGAACCATGGTAGCGCAGAAATAATGACGCTGTTTGAATATACGGACGTCCTACTATCAACAAAGTAAACGGGGAGCAGTTGAGTACGGCACGTGGTGAAGGAGGAAGTAGACTTGTTGTTGACAAACATTAACGAGGCGAGTAAGGTATTGCCGCAGGCATCAGATCGTCACGCAAGATTGGAAGGGGGAGAGACAAGCAGGAAATGAAAACGAGTAAATGCCATTGAAGACAGGAGCGCCTTGACCAAGTAAGAAAAAGGGGTGATTCTGGAATTAAAACAGATTGGCCGACGGAAGTATTGTAAAATTGTCGACTTTATTCCTAAGTTCGAAATTTTGTGAGTGGGAGAGTTGTGAACCCTTTACCCTATGTTGGTTAAATGATTCTACTTTTTATTTCTTCAATTAATAAATATTTCAACCAGCATCATGAAAGTAGCCAGACAGTGATGAGGAAATCTCAGGCATTTGTTGGAGACAGTAGGGACATACCTGCGACAGTTTAACAAAAGGCTAAGTACTTGAGCTATGAAAAGAAATAGCAGCGCGATGTATCATAAGGACAGGTGTGGCTACCTCAATTTTAGAAGCGACGCGCGGTGAGACATGGTTCTGGTATGTTCATTGTGTTATTCGCGCCTAGAAGAAATATGATGCAGTAACGTGAATGGCTGATGAAGAAAATAGACACTCCCAAGACGCCAAGATCTACTAGAAACCGCCAAATTACAGAAAATGGAGAACCAATGAGAAGAGAATGCCTACTTGCGCGCCAACTCCGGCTGGGGTACGCGGCGGCTAGCATTCACGCGGGAAATCGCCTAGACAAAATCTCTACGATCGATTCTAGGATTAATGGGCATATTCTTGACCTGTGCAATATTACGAGTTCAGTGATATTTATTTCATTCCTGTATCACAATTACTTCGAGAAATTTTTACATAAAATCCCCCTCCATCTAGACCCAAGGGCCAGTTCATTTATAAGTGTGTCGAAGAGCCAAGACATTGACTTTCATTCTATGTGTGGAGGACACATAATTATTATTCTGTTCGTCTGAAGAGATAGACTTTCATTCTGTGTGTTGAGGACACATAGACTATTATTCTGTGCGTCTACGGACGTAGACTTTTATTCCGTGTGTCGTGGACACAGGACTTTGATTCTGTTCGTCTAAGGACGCAGACACAAGATATTCATTGTAAAGTGTTAAATTCAGTGATAGATAGTCATTGTACTATAGTTATAGGGAAAGTATCGTCGATAATTCGCCAACGAACAGTGACAGGGAATATAGTACCTGAACAAGCGAATTTAGCAGTCAGACATAAAGTGTATATTAACCTAATTTTTGTATCAGCGCAAGGATGACATCGATGAATGCAGAGGAAGTGTGGAATTCTCAACAGTCCGTCCAGATGGCTGCTATGAGATAAAGAACCATCCAGTTGGGGAATGGCGTCTGATGTTCTTTGACGGGTGACTACAAAAAGAGTTAAGTACGAAATAATATTTTATTATTTATTAAATTAACTTATGGTTTATGGGACATATTTTTTGTAAATACTTTGCTTGTGTGATTAATGTAATATATTTAGTGATGATCTGACACATTTTTGTTTGGAAGCAGCTCGCACAATTGTAGTTAATGGAAAGTTCTTTTCTTTGTGTTGTGTTAACTAACGTAGCTATGTGAACGGCCGTGTTCGCCTATGTTACGAAGTGCGGTTAAAAACGTCTCTCGGAGATATGTCGTGTTTCAGAAGTAGGACTGAATTAATATAATTATATAGTAGATTGGAGGGTAATTAAATTTTGTTGAGATTTATTATTGATCAGATTCAGTGTGATTATTGCCTTTTGGAGCAATATAATTTGTGACGAAGAGTATTCTGCTCTATCGTAGGTTTTAAATATTGTGTTAAATGTTTGCGAGCTCTAATTCAGCAGACCCATGTGAAAGGCGTTATGTCAGTCCCAGATGTGTGTATTGTGAGTATATATTATGGTATTACAAGCGGGAACTTCAGCAGAGACTGATTTCTGTCAGCTTGGTATCAGATTCATATTGTATCCTCGCGAGGACAATTATGGATATGTGATTATTGTCTGACCATATGTTGAGTTGGAGATGATGTTAGCTGCTGTTGATTCCTTGAGATAACAGTTCAGCTGGTCGGCTATTTATATACACTGGAAAGGGGGACATGACTGGTATTTGTGGAAAGGGTGAGTTGTTGTCACGAGGGCTGGCTGAGTTTCGCAAGCTCATTAGTGGAGTGCACGTCTGGCTCCCAATTTACTTGAAAATAAATATAAATGTGAGAAACTGATCAATGGTAAAAATTGTTTTAAATAAATGGGAGTTGCGTACGAAACACGATAACCTTCGAAGCGTTTCCTTAACATGCAAATTTGTTAATATAAAGTAATCTTAACCAATCAGGTTGTTTGTTGTTGTTGGTTTATTCTATGTTTATTTTCCATGTCAGTGACACGTGAGTCACGTGCGGCGCTGTTTTTCCTTGTTGTTGAGCATCTGGCCAAGGTGGCAGCTCATTTGGTTAAGTATGTCACCACACTAATGAGGGTCTCAGAGAGATGCCTGTAAATAGTAGAGTTGTAATATGTGTGTCAGAGTTAGATTTAAGGATTTTTATTAATGTTATGCCCATAGCCATAAAAGTTGATTTACGAGATGATTGTTCGTGAGCACCGTGGCTGTTAACCCGTTGTGAACGAATGATCATCCAAGTACTCATTTCTCGTAGATAGTCATCACGCGAACATAAATTCACATGCAAGGTAGTGGAACTTGGACCCACATTTTATTAGAAATGGGGAGATCCATCTGACTCCTCAAAGTGATAAATATTCATGTCAGGCGAAAAATTCAGGGAGGATTTTGTTTATTATTGTTTGTTTTATTCTTTTATGCACAAATTAGTTATTAAATCTTGTTATTATCTTACGTTTTGTCTCCTTTCTTTCTTAGTTATAGTTTTCATCCTATAACCCTTGCCTCAGAAAAGCACGTTGTTTGGCGGACGTAAACACCACACTATGAACTGAACGCGACCCCTTGATCTTAGATTCTTGCATAAAACACTGCTATTCTGAAGGGTTCAGTAAGTTGCACAACAGCAGTTATACCAGTCTCCCTACAGCATACTGTATTTGCGCCTATCCAGTTTAGCCATGGTCCGTCAAGAAGCAGAGTGGCGCAGTGGAAGCGTGCTGGGCCCATAACCCAGAGGTCCGTGGATCGAAACCACGCTCTGCTAAATATTTTTCTTGTCGACTGTAATTCGAGGGTTTACCTACCCGTCAAAAATGACAGTCCATTAACTTAGTAAGTTTTCACATGCATACCAAATGCAAACGAAGTAGAAAGTAGTAGTACAGAGTTATTATGTTTACTACTTGGTAACCGGATTCCTCACATCCCCTGTGGACCAGACAATACTTGAATGCACTAGAATTCAGTGTTCCGCCACCGGTGTGCCGCGAACTTTTACTTAATTTTGTTTCTTTATTTTTAGTTGGTTTACCTTCCAGGTTGGCTTTCCCTCGGACTCAGCGAGGGATCCCAATATTACCGCCGCCAGGGCAGTGTCCTGGAGCTTGAAACTTCGAATTCGGGGATACAACTGGGGAGGTGGGACGAGCATCTCGCCCAGGCGGCCTCACTTGCAAAGCGATCAGGGGCCTTATGAGGGATGGGAAGGGTGTGGAATTATGGGAGGCATAGGCAAGGAAGAGGGAAGGAGGCTGCCGTGGCCTTACGGTAGGTACTGGAGACGAAGTGGGAAACCTCGGAGTACCATTTCGAAGATGGCTGGGGTGGGAATCAGAACCCCGCAACTCATTTGGACCAGCCGAGGCTCAGTAGACCTCGTTCCAGTCCACATACCACTTTTCAAATTTCGTGGCAGAGCCGGGAATCGAACCCAAGACCTCCGGGGTGGCAGCTAATCATGCTGACCGCTACGCTACGGAGGCGACATATTCAAACATTATCTTAGAAAACCCTCAAAAGTTAAAACCCTTTACGGTTAAGATTAGAAAGCAAGAACCAAAGCTGAGAACGATTACGTCAGATTGACTGGTAAGAGCATTATGGTCTTTTGTGGGATCTCTTTTGATGCTGAATGCTCACAGGCACCATGAACAGTTGTCATCTTGTTTCCACAGTCTCTTTTTATTGTCGGCAAAAAATGTTAGCAGAGCATGGTTTCGATCCACGGACCTCTGGGTTTTGGGCCCTGCACGCTTCCACTGCGCCACCCTGCTTCTGGTAGACATTCGCCTAAACAGGACGGACTGTAATATGCTGTAGGGAGAGACTGTTGTGCAATATACTAAAGGTAGAGGGGAGAATTCAATCCGGCCTTTGCTCCCCTCTACCTTTAGTAAGTTGCACAACAGCAGTAATACCAGTCTCCCTACAGCATACTGTATTTGAGCCTATCCAGTTTAGCCATGGTCAGTCAAGTAGCAGAGTGGCGCAGTGGAAGCGTGCTGGGCCCATAACCCTGAGGTCCTTGGATCGAAAGCACGCTATGCTAGATATTTTTCTTTCGACTGTAATTCGAGGGTTTACCTACCCGTCAAAACTGACAGTCCTTTAACTTAGTAAGTTTTCACATGCATACCAAATGCAAACGAAGTAGAAAGTAGTAGTACAGAGTTATTATGTTTACTACTTGGGAACCGGATTCCTCACATCCCCTGTGGACCAGACAATACTTGAATGCACTAGAATTCAGTGTTCCGCGAACTTTTACTTAATATTGTTTCTTTCTTTTTAGTCGGTTTACCTTCCAGGTTGGCTTTCCCTCGGACTCAGCGAGGGATCCCAATATTACCGCCGCCAGGGCAGTGTCCTGGAGCTTGAAACTTCGAATTTGGGGATACAACTGGGGAGGTGGGACGAGCAACTCGCCCAGGCGGCCTCACTTGCAAAGCGATCAGGGGCCTTATGAGGGATGGGAAGGGTGTGGAATTATGGGAGGCATAGGCAAGGAAGAGGGGAGGAGGCTGCCGTGGCCTTACGGTAGGTACTGGAGACGAAGTGGGAAACCTCGGAGTACCATTTCGAAGATGGCTGGAGTGGGAATCAAAACCCCGCTTCTCATTTGGACCAGCCGAGGCTCAGTAGACCTCGTTCCAGTCCTCATACCACTTTTCAAATTTCGTGGCAGAGCCGGGAATCGAACCCAAGACCGCCGGGACGGCAGCAAATCATGCTGACCGCTACGCTACGGAGGCGACATATTCAAACATTATCTTAGAAAACCCTCAAAAGTTAAAACCCTTTACGGTTAAGATTAGAAAGCAAGAACCAAAGCTGAGAACGATTACGTCAGATTGACTGGTAAGAGCATTATGGTCTTTTGTGGGATCTCTTTTGATGCTGAATGCTCACAGGCACCATGAACAGTTGTCATCTTGTTTCCACAGTCTCTTTTTATTGTCGGCAAAAAATCCTAGCAGAGCGTGGTTTCGATCCACGGACCTCTGGGTTTTGGGCCCTGCACGCTTCCACTGCGCCACCCTGCTTCTGGTAGACATTCGCCTAAACAGGACGGACTGTAATATGCTGTAGGGAGAGACTGTTGTGCAATTTACTAAAGGTAGAGGGGAGAATTCAGAAGCCTCCGTGGCTTAGGCGGCAGCACGCCAGCCTCTCACCGCTGGGTCCGTGGTTCAAATCCCTCGGACTCAGCGAGGGATCCCAATATTACCGCCGCCAGGGCAGTGTCCTGGAGCTTGAAACTTCGAATTCGGGGATACAACTGGGGAGGTGGGACGAGCATACCAAATGCAAACGAAGTAGAAAGTAGTAGTACAGAGTTATTATGTTTACTACTTGGTAACCGGATTCTTCACATCCCCTGTGGACCAGACAATACTTGAATGTGAGATCTGTGCTGGACAAAACGGAGGCAGACAGGTTTTTCTCCGGGTACTCCGGTTTTCCCTGTCACAATTTCATTCCAGCAATACTCTCCATTTCATTTCATTTCATCTGTCATTCATTTAATCATTGCCCCTGAGGAGTGCGTCAGGCCTCGGCAGCCGGCACAGTTCATATCCTCGCCGCTAGATGGGGGCTTCATTCATTCCATTCCTGACCTGGTCGGAGACTGGAAGCAGGCTGTGGATTTTCATTTCAGAGGGGAGAATTCAATACGGCCTTTGCTCCCCTCTACCTTTAGTAAGTTGCACAACAGCAGTAATACCAGTCTCCCTACAGCCATGGTCCGTCAAGTAGCAGAGTGACGCAGTGGAAGCGTGCTGGTCTTTTGTGGGATCTCTTTTGATGCTGAATGCTCACAGGCACCATGAACAGTTGTCATCTGGTTTCCACAGTCTCTTTTTATTGTCGGCAAAAAATCTTAGCAGAGCGTGGTTTCGATCCACGCACCTCTGGGTTTTGGGCCCTGCACGCTTCCACTGCGCCACCCTGCTTCTGGTAGACATTCGCCAAAACAGGACGGACTGTAATATGCTGTAGGGAGAGACTGTTGTGCAATTTACTAAAGGTAGAGGGGAGAATTCAATACGGCCTTTGCTCCCCTCTACCTTTAGTAAGTTGCACAACAGCAGTAATACCAGTCTCCCTACAGCATACTTTATTTGAGCCTATCCAGTTTAGCCATGGTCCGGCAAGTAGCAGAGTGGCGCAGTGGAAACGTGCTGGGCCCATAACCCAGAGCTCCGTGGATCGAAACCACGCTCTGCTAATTATTTTTCTTGTCGACAGTAATTCGAGGGTTTACCTACCCGTCAAAACTGACAGTCCATTAACTTAGTAAGTTTTCACATGCATACCAAATGCAAACGAAGTAGAAAGTAGTAGTACAGAGTTATTATGTTTACTACTTGGTAACCGGATTCCTCACATCCCCTGTGGACCAGACAATACTTGAATGCACTAGAATTCAGTGTTCCGCCACCGGTGTGCCGCGAACTTTTACTTAATATTGTTTCTTTCTTTTTAGTCGGTTTACCTTCCAGGTTGGCTTTCCCTCGGACTCAGCGAGGGATCCCAATATTACCGCCGCCAGGGCAGTGTCCTGGAGCTTGAAACTTCGAATTCGGGGATACAACTGGGGAGGTGCGACGAGCATCTCGCCCAGGCGGCCTCACTTGCAAAGCGATCAGGGGCCTTATGAGGGATGGGAAGGGTGTGGAAATATGGGAGGCATAGGCAAGGAAGAGGGATGGAGGCTGCCGTGGCCTTACGGTAGGTACTGGAGACGAAGTGGGAAACCTCGGAGTACCATTTCGAAGATGGCTGGGGTGGGAATCAAAACCCCGCTACTCATTTGGACCAGCCGAGGCTCAGTAGACCTCGTTCCAGTCCTCATACCACTTTTCAAATTTCGTGGCAGAGCCGGGAATCGAACCCAAGACCTCCGGGGCGGCAGCTAATCATGCTGACCGCTACGCTACGGAGGCGACATTTTCAAACATTATCTTAGAAAACCCTCAAAAGTTAAAACCCTTTACGGTTAAGATTAGAAAGCAAGAACCAAAGCTGAGAACGATTACGTCAGATTGACTGGTAAGAGCATTATGGTCTTTTGTGGGATCTCTTTTGATGCTGAATGCTCACAGGCACCACGAACAGTTGTCATCTTGTTTCCACAGTCTCTTTTTATTGTCGGCAAGAAATCTTAGCAGAGCGTGGTTTCGATCCACGGACCTCTGGGTTTTGGGCCCTGCACGCTTCCACTGCGCCACCCTGGTAGACATTCGCCTAAACAGGACGGACTGTAATATGCTGTAGGGAGAGACTGTTGTGCAATTTACTAAAGGTAGAGGGGAGAATTCAATACGGCCTTTGCTCCCCTCTACCTTTAGTAAGTTGCACAACAGCAGTAATACCAGTCTCCCTACAGCATACTGTATTTGAGCCTATCCAGTTTAGCCATGGTTCGTCAAGTAGCAGAGTGGCGCAGTGGAAGCGTGCTGGGCCCATAACCCAGAGGTCCGTGGATCGAAACCACGCTCTGCTAAATATTTTTCTTGTCGACTGTAATTCGAGGGTTTACCTACCCGTCAAAACTGACAGTCCATTAACTTAGTAAGTTTTCACATGCATACCAAATGCAAACGAAGTAGAAAGTAGTAGTACAGAGTTATTATGTTTACTACTTGGTAACCGGATTCCTCACATCCCCTGTGGACCAGACAATACTTGAATGCACTAGAATTCAGTGTTCCGCCACCGGTGTGCCGCGAACTTTTACTTAATATTGTTTCTTTCTTTTTAGTCGGTTTACCTTCCAGGTTGGCTTTCCCTCGGACTCAGCGAGGGATCCCAATATTACCGCCGCCAGGGCAGTGTCCTGGAGCTTGAAACTTCGAATTTGGGGATACAACTGGGGAGGTGGGACGAGCATCTCGCCCAGGCGGCCGCACTTGCAAACCGATCAAGGGCTTTATGAGGGATGGGAAGGGTGTGGAATTATGGGAGGCATAGGCAAGGAAGAGGGAAGGAGGCTGCCGTGGCCTTACGGTAGGTACTGGAGACGAAGTGGGAAACCTCGGAGTACCATTTCGAAGATGGCTGGGGTGGGAATCAAAACCCCGCTACTCATTTGGACCAGCCGAGGCTCAGTAGACCTCGTTCCAGTCCTCATACCACTTTTCAAATTTCGTGGCAGAGCCGGGAATCGAAACCAAGACCTCCGGGGCGGCAGCTAATCATGCTGACCACTACGCTACGGAGGCGACATATTCAAACATTATCTTAGAAAACCCTCAAAAGTTAAAACCCTTTACGGTTAAGATTAGAAAGCAAGAACAAAAGCTGAGAACGATTACGTCAGATTGACTGGTAAGAGCATTATGGTCTTTTGTGGGATCTCTTTTGATGCTGAATGCTCACAGGCACCATGAACAGTTGTCATCTTGTTTCCACAGTCTCTTTTTATTGTCGGCAAAAAATCTTAGCAGAGCGTGGTTTCGATCCACGGACTCTGGGTTATGGGCCCAGCACGCTTCCACTGCCCCACTCTGCTTCTGGTAGACATTCGCCTAAACAGGACGGACTGTAATATGCTGTAGGGAGAGACTGTTGTGCAATTTACTAAAGGTAGAGGGGAGAATTCAATACGGCCTTTGCTCCCCTCTACCTTTAGTAAGTTGCACAACAGCAGTAATACCAGTCTCCCTACAGCATACTGTATTAGAGCCTATCCAGTTTAGCCAAGGTTCGTCAAGTAGCAGAGGGGCGCAGTGGAAGCGTGCTGGTGCCATAACTCAGGGTTCCGTGGATCGAAACTACGCTCTTCTAAATATTTTTCTTGTCGACTGTAATTCGAGGGTTTACCTACCCGTCAAAACTGACAGTCCATGAACTTAGCAAGTTTTCACATGCATACCAAATGCAAACGAAGTAGAAAGTAGTAGTACAGAGTTATTATGTTTACTACTTGGTAACCGGATTCCTCACATCCCCTGTGGACCAGACAATACTTGAATGCACTAGAATTCAGTGTTCCGCCACCGGTGTGCCGCGAACTTTTACTTAATATTGTTTCTTTCTTTTTAGTCGGTTTACCTTCCAGGTTGGCTTTCCCTCGGACTCAGCGAGGGATCCCAATATTACCGCCGCCAGGGCAGTGTCCTGGAGCTTGAAACTTCGAATTCGGGGATACAACTGGGGAGGTGGGACGAGCATCTCGCCCAGGCGGCCTCACTTGCAAAGCGATCAGGGGCCTTATGAGTGATGGGAAGGGTGTGGAATTATGGGAGGCATAGGCAAGGAAGAGGGAAGGAGGCTGCCGTGGCCTTACGGTAGGTGGGAAACCTAGGAGTACCATTTCGAAGATGGCTGGGGTGGGAATCAAAACCCCGCTACTCATTTGGACCAGCCGAGGCTCAGTAGACCTCGTTCCAGTCCTCATACCACTTTTCAAATTTCGTGGCAGAGCCGGGAATCGAACCCAAGACCTCCGGGGCGGCAGCTAATCATGCTGACCGCTACGCTACGGAGGCGACATATTCAAACATTATCTTAGAAAACCCTCAAAAGTTAAAACCCTTTACGGTTAAGATTAGAAAGCAAGAACCAAAGCTGAGAACGATTACGTCAGATTGACTGGTAAGAGCATTATGGTCTTTTGTGGGATCTCTTTTGATGCTGAATGCTCACAGGCACCATGTACAGTTGTCATCTTGTTTCGACAGTCTCTCTTGATTGTCAGCAAGAAATCTTAGCAGAGCGTGGTTTCGATCCACGGACCTCTGGGTTTTGGGCCCTGCACGCTTCCACTGCGCCACCCTGCTTCTGGTAGACATTCGCCTAAACAGGACGGACTGTAATATGCTCTAGGGAGAGACTGTTGTGCAATTTACTAAAGGTAGAGGGGAGAATTCAATCCGGCCTTTGCTCCCCTCTACCTTTAGTAAGTTGCACAACAGCAGTAATACCAGTCTCCCTACAGCATACTGTATTTGAGCCTATCCAGTTTAGCCATGGTCAGTCACGTAGCAGAGTGGCGCAGTGGAAGCGTGCTGGGCCCATAACCTTGAGGTCCTTGGATCGAAAGCACGCTCTGCTAAATATTTTTCTTGTCGACTGTAATTCGAGGGTTTACCTACCCGTCAAAACTGACAGTCCTTTAACTTAGTAAGTTTTCACATGCATACCAAATGCAAACGAAGTAGAAAGTAGTAGTACAGAGTTATTATGTTTACTACTTGGTAACCGGATTCCTCACATCCCCTGTGGACCAGACAATACTTGAATGCAATAGAATTCAGTGTTCCGCGAACTTTTACTTAATATTGTTTCTTTCTTTTTAGTCGGTTTACCATCCAGGTTGGCTTTCCCTCGGACTCAGCGAGGGATCCCAATATTACCGCCGCCAGGGCAGTGTCCTGGAGCTTGAAACTTCGAATTCGGGGATACAACTGGGGAGGTGGGACGAGCAACTCGCCCAGGCGGCCTCACTTGCAAAGCGATCAGGGGCCTTATGAGGGATGGGAAGGGTGTGGAATTATGGGAGGCATAGGCAAGGAAGAGGGGAGGAGGCTGCCGATGCCTTACGGTAGGTACTGGAGACGAAGTGGGAAACCTCGGAGTACCATTTCGAAGATGGCTGGAGTGGGAATCAAAACCCCGCTTCTCATTTGGACTAGCCGAGGCTCAGTAGACCTCGTTCCAGTCCTCATACCACTTTTCAAATTTCGTGGCAGAGCCGGGAATCGAACCCAAGACCGCCGGGACGGCAGCAAATCATGCTGACCGCTACGCTACGGAGGCGACATATTCAAACATTATCTTAGAAAACCCTCAAAAGTTAAAACCCTTTAGGGTTAAGATTAGAAAGCAAGAACCAAAGCTGAGAACGATTACGTCAGATTGACTGGTAAGAGCATTATGGTCTTTTGTGGGATCTCTTTTGATGCTGAATGCTCACAGGCACCACGAACAGTTGTCATCTTGTTTCCACAGTCTCTTTTTATTGTCGGCAAGAAATCTTAGCAGAGCGTGGTTTCGATCCACGGACCTCTGGGTTTTGGGCCCTGCACGCTTCCACTGCGCCACCCTGGTAGACATTCGCCTAAACAGGACGGACTGTAATATGCTGTAGGGAGAGACTGTTGTGCAATTTACTAAAGGTAGAGGGGAGAATTCAGAAGCCTCCGTGGCTTAGGCGGCAGCACGCCAGCCTCTCACCGCTGGGTCCGTGGTTCAAATCCCTCGGACTCAGCGAGGGATCCCAATATTACCGCCGCCAGGGCAGTGTCCTGGAGCTTGAAACTTCGAATTCGGGGATACAACTGGGGAGGTGGGACGAGCATTCCAAATGCAAACCAAGTAGAAAGTAGTAGTACAGAGTTATTATGTTTACTACTTGGTAACCGGATTCTTCACATCCCCTGTGGACCAGACAATACTTGAATGTGAGATCTGTGCTGGACAAAACGGAGGCAGACAGGTTTTTCTCCGGGTACTCCGGTTTTCCCTGTCACAATTTCATTCCAGCAATACTCTCCATTTCATTTCATTTCATCTGTCATTCATTTAATCATTGCCCCAGAGGAGTGCGTCAGGCCTCGGCAGCCGGCACAGTTCATATCCTCGCCGCTAGATGGGGGCTTCATTCATTCCATTCCTGACCTGGTCGGAGACTGGAAGCAGGCTGTGGATTTTCATTTCAGAGGGGAGAATTCAATACGGCCTTTGCTCCCCTCTACCTTTAGTAAGTTGCACAACAGCAGTAATACCAGTCTCCCTACAGCCATGGTCCGTCAAGTAGCAGAGTGACGCAGTGGAAGCGTGCTGGTCTTTTGTGGGATCTCTTTTGATGCTGAATGCTCACAGGCACCATGAACAGTTGTCATCTGGTTTCCACAGTCTCTTTTTATTGTCGGCAAAAAATCTTAGCAGAGCGTGGTTTCGATCCACGCACCTCTGGGTTTTGGGCCCTGCACGCTTCCACTGCGCCACCCTGCTTCTGGTAGACATTCGCCAAAACAGGACGGACTGTAATATGCTGTAGGGAGAGACTGTTGTGCAATTTACTAAAGGTAGTGGGGAGAATTCAATACGGCCTTTGCTCCCCTCTACCTTTAGTAAGTTGCACAACAGCAGTAATACCAGTCTCCCTACAGCATACTTTATTTGAGCCTATCCAGTTTAGCCATGGTCCGGCAAGTAGCAGAGTGGCGCAGTGGAAACGTGCTGGGCCCATAACCCAGAGGTCCGTGGATCGAAACCACGCTCTGCTAATTATTTTTCTTGTCGACAGTAATTCGAGGGTTTACCTACCCGTCAAAACTGACAGTCCATTAACTTAGTAAGTTTTCACATGCATACCAAATGCAAACGAAGTAGAAAGTAGTAGTACAGAGTTATTATGTTTACTACTTGGTAACCGGATTCCTCACATCCCCTGTGGACCAGACAATACTTGAATGCACTAGAATTCAGTGTTCCGCCACCGGTGTGCCGCGAACTTTTACTTAATATTGTTTCTTTCTTTTTAGTCGGTTTACCTTCCAGGTTGGCTTTCCCTCGGGCTCAGCGAGGGATCCCAATATTACCGCCGCCAGGGCAGTGTCCTGGAGCTTGAAACTTCGAATTCGGGGATACAACTGGGGAGGTGCGACGAGTATCTCGCCCAGGCGGCCTCACTTGCAAAGCGATCAGGGGCCTTATGAGGGATGGGAAGGGTGTGGAAATATGGGAGGCATAGGCAAGGAAGAGGGATGGAGGCTGCCGTGGCCTTACGGTAGGTACTGGAGACGAAGTGGGAAACCTCGGAGTACCATTTCGAAGATGGCTGGGGTGGGAATCAAAACCCCGCTACTCATTTGGACCAGCCGAGGCTCAGTAGACCTCGTTCCAGTCCTCATACCACATTTCAAATTTCGTGGCAGAGCCGGGAATCGAACCCAAGACCTCCGGGGCGGCAGCTAATCATGCTGACCGCTACGCTACGGAGGCGACATATTCAAACATTATCTTAGAAAACCCTCAAAAGTTAAAACCCTTTACGGTTAAGATTAGAAAGCAAGAACCAAAGCTGAGAACGATTACGTCAGATTGACTGGTAAGAGCATTATGGTCTTTTGTGGGATCTCTTTTGATGCTGAATGCTCACAGGCACCACGAACAGTTGTCATCTTGTTTCCACAGTCTCTTTTTATTGTCGGCAAGAAATCTTAGCAGAGCGTGGTTTCGATCCACGGACCTCTGGGTTTTGGGCCCTGCACGCTTCCACTGCGCCACCCTGGTAGACATTCGCCTAAACAGGACGGACTGTAATATGCTGTAGGGAGAGACTGTTGTGCAATTTACTAAAGGTAGAGGGGAGAATTCAATACGGCCTTTGCTCCCCTCTACCTTTAGTAAGTTGCACAACAGCAGTAATACCAGTCTCCCTACAGCATACTGTATTTGAGCCTATCCAGTTTAGCCATGGTTCGTCAAGTAGCAGAGTGGCGCAGTGGAAGCGTGCTGGGCCCATAACCCAGAGGTCCGTGGATCGAAACCACGCTCTGCTAAATATTTTTCTTGTCGACTGTAATTCGAGGGTTTACCTACCCGTCAAAACTGACAGTCCATTAACTTAGTAAGTTTTCACATGCATACCAAATGCAAACGAAGTAGAAAGTAGTAGTACAGAGTTATTATGTTTACTACTTGGTAACCGGATTCCTCACATCCCCTGTGGACCAGACAATACTTGAATGCACTAGAATTCAGTGTTCCGCCACCGGTGTGCCGCGAACTTTTAGTTAATATTGTTTCTTTCTTTTTAGTCGGTTTACCTTCCAGGTTGGCTTTCCCTCGGACTCAGCGAGGGATCCCAATATTACCGCCGCCAGGGCAGTGTCCTGGAGCTTGAAACTTCGAATTTGGGGATACAACTGGGGAGGTGGGACGAGCATCTCGCCCAGGCGGCCGCACTTGCAAAGCGATCAAGGGCTTTATGAGGGATGGGAAGGGTGTGGAATTATGGGAGGCATAGGCAAGGAAGAGGGAAGGAGGCTGCCGTGGCCTTACGGTAGGTACTGGAGACGAAGTGGGAAACCTCGGAGTACCATTTCGAAGATGGCTGGGGTGGGAATCAAAACCCCGCTACTCATTTGGACCAGCCGAGGCTCAGTAGACCTCGTTCCAGTCCTCATACCACTTTTCAAATTTCGTGGCAGAGCCGGGAATCGAAACCAAGACCTCCTGGGCGGCAGCTAATCATGCTGACCGCTACGCTACGGAGGCGACATATTCAAACATTATCTTAGAAAACCCTCAAAAGTTAAAACCCTTTACGGTTAAGATTAGAAAGCAAGAACAAAAGCTGAGAACGATTACGTCAGATTGACTGGTAAGAGCATTATGGTCTTTTGTGGGATCTCTTTTGATGCTGAATGCTCACAGGCACCATGAACAGTTGTCATCTTGTTTCCACAGTCTCTTTTTATTGTCGGCAAAAAATCTTAGCAGAGCGTGGTTTCGATCCACGGACTCTGGGTTATGGGCCCAGCACGCTTCCACTGCCCCACTCTGCTTCTGGTAGACATTCGCCTAAACAGGACGGACTGTAATATGCTGTAGGGAGAGACTGTTGTGCAATTTACTAAAGGTAGAGGGGAGAATTCAATACGGCCTTTGCTCCCCTCTACCTTTAGTAAGTTGCACAACAGCAGTAATACCAGTCTCCCTACAGCATACTGTATTAGAGCCTATCCAGTTTAGCCATGGTTCGTCAAGTAGCAGAGGGGCGCAGTGGAAGCGTGCTGGTGCCATAACTCAGGGTTCCGTGGATCGAAACTACGCTCTGCTAAATATTTTTCTTGTCGACTGTAATTCGAGGGTTTACCTACCCGTCAAAACTGACAGTCCATTAACTTAGTAAGTTTTCACATGCATACCAAATGCAAACGAAGTAGAAAGTAGTAGTACAGAGTTATTATGTTTACTACTTGGTAACCGGATTCCTCACATCCCCTGTGGACCAGACAATACTTGAATGCACTAGAATTCAGTGTTCCGCCACCGGTGTGCCGCGAACTTTTACTTAATATTGTTTCTTTCTTTTTAGTCGGTTTACCTTCCAGGTTGGCTTTCCCTCGGACTCAGCGAGGGATCCCAATATTACCGCCGCCAGGGCAGTGTCCTGGAGCTTGAAACTTCGAATTCGGGGATACAACTGGGGAGGTGGGACGAGCATCTCGCCCAGGCGGCCTCACTTGCAAAGCGATCAGGGGCCTTATGAGTGATGGGAAGGGTGTGGAATTATGGGAGGCATAGGCAAGGAAGAGGGAAGGAGGCTGCCGTGGCCTTACGGTAGGTGGGAAACCTAGGAGTACCATTTCGAAGATGGCTGGGGTGGGAATCAAAACCCCGCTACTCATTTGGACCAGCCGAGGCTCAGTAGACCTCGTTCCAGTCCTCATACCACTTTTCAAATTTCGTGGCAGAGCCGGGAATCGAACCCAAGACCTCCGGGGCGGCAGCTAATCATGCTGACCGCTACGCTACGGAGGCGACATATTCAAACATTATCTTAGAAAACCCTCAAAAGTTAAAACCCTTTACGGTTAAGATTAGAAAGCAAGAACCAAAGCTGAGAACGATTACGTCAGATTGACTGGTAAGAGCATTATGGTCTTTTGTGGGATCTCTTTTGATGCTGAATGCTCACAGGCACCATGAACAGTTGTCATCTTGTTTCGACAGTCTCTCTTTATTGTCGGCAAGAAATCTTAGCAGAGCGTGGTTTCGATCCACGGACCTCTGGGTTTTGGGCCCTGCACGCTTCCACTGCGCCACCCTGGTAGACATTCGCCTAAACAGGACGGACTGTAATATGCTGTAGGGAGAGACTGTTGTGCAATTTACTAAAGGTAGAGGGGAGAATTCAATACGGCCTTTGCTCCCCTCTACCTTTAGTAAGTTGCACAACAGCAGTAATACCAGTCTCCCTACAGCATACTGTATCTGAGCCTATCCAGTTTAGCCATGGTCCGTCAAGTAGCAGAGTGGCGCAGTGGAAGCGTGCTGGGCCCATAACCCAGAGGTCCGTGGATCGAAACCACGCTCTGCTAATTATTGTTCTTGTCGACAGTAATTCGAGGGTTTACCTACCCGTCAAAACTGACAGTCCATTAACTTAGTAAGTTTTCACATGCATACCAAATGCAAACGAAGTAGAAAGTAGTAGTACAGAGTTATTATGTTTACTACTTGGTAACCGGATTCCTCACATCCCCTGTGGACCAGACAATACTTGAATGCACTAGAATTCAGTGTTCCGCCACCGGTGTGCCGCGAACTTTTACTTAATATTGTTTCTTTCTTTTTAGTCGGTTTACCTTCCAGGTTGGCTTTCCCTCGGACTCAGCGAGGGATCCCAATATTACCGCCGCCAGGGTAGTGTCCTGGAGCTTGAAACTTCGAATTCGGGGATACAACTGGGGAGGTGGGACGAGCATCTCGCCCAGGCGGCCTCACTTGCAAAGCGATCAGGGGCCTTATGAGGGATGGGAAGGGTGTGGAATTATTGGAGGCATAGGCAAGGAAGAGGGAAGGAGGCTGCCGTGGCCTTACGGTAGGTACTGGAGACGAAGTGGGAAACCTCGGAGTACCATTTCGAAGATGGCTGGGGTGGGAATCAAAACCCCGCTACTCATTTGGACCAGCCGAGGCTCAGTAGACCTCGTTCCAGTCCTCATACCACTTTTCAAATTTCGTGGCAGAGCCGGGAATCGAACCCAAGACCTCCGGGGCGGCAACTAATCATGCTGACCGCTACGCTACGGAGGCGACATATTCAAACGTTATCTTAGAAAACCCTCAAAAGTTAAAACCCTTTACGGTTAAGATTGGTTGGTTGGTTGGTTGGTTCCTTAGTTTAGGGGTTGCGACAACGCGGTCATGTAGCCCCGTGTACTTTGGGTGTGTGTAGAATTTGTCTGATAACCGGTGTTAATTGTGATTACTGTATTAGTGTGTGTATCTGTTTTTTTTAATTCAAGTAGGGTCTGCAACTTTGAATTTTCAAATAGTTCCTACTTTTGCCGCCAAACGCCACCGTCAACGACTACTAGGCCTAGTTCAGAACTAGCTACTAGACGCCACCGCAGTCGGCTCTTGGCAACGAACGTAGCAACCTAAGAGCGTTGTTTACATTCTTAACCTATCCAATTTAGTTTCACACAGGTGTAATTAGTGGAAAGATCTTTAACATGCCATAAATCTATGACATGGGACCGCCGGCTTTACTTCCCCTCCGAAGGAAGGCATACTGAGGGATTTTTAACGCTCTTAAAAAATCCGACGGCTTCGGCCGGGTTTGAACCCGCTATCTTGGGCATTGAAGCTCAGCATGCTACCAACTACGCCACCGAAGCAAGAACCAAAGCTGAGAACGATAACGTCAGATTGACTGGTAAGAGCATTATGGTCTTTTGTGGGATCTCTTTTGATGCTGAATGCTCACAGGCACCATGAACAGTTGTCATCTTGTTTCCACAGTCTCTTTTTATTGTCGGCAAAAAATCTTAGCAGAGCGTGATTTCGATCCACGGACTCTGGGTTATGGGCCCAGCACGCTTCCACTGTCCCACTCTGCTTCTGGTAGACATTCGCCTAAACAGGACGGACTGTAATATGCTGTAGGGAGAGACTGTTGTGCAATTTACTAAAGGTAGAGGGGAGAATTCAATACGGCCTTTGCTCCCCTCTACCTTTAGTAGGGGAGAATTCAATACGGCCTTTGCTCCCCTCTACCTTTAGTAAGTTGCACAACAGCAGTAATACCAGTCTCCCTACAGCATACTGTATTAGAGCCTATCCAGATTAGCCATGGTTCGTCAAGTAGCAGAGTGGCGCAGTGGAAGCGTGCTGGTGCCATAACTCAGGGTTCCGTGGATCGAAACTACGCTCTTCTAAATATTTTTCTTGTCGACTGTAATTCGAGGGTTTACCTACCCGTCAAAACTGACAGTCCATGAACTTAGCAAGTTTTCACATGCATATCAAATGCAAACGAAGTAGAAAGTAGTAGTACAGAGTTATTATGTTTACTACTTGGTAACCGGATTCCTCACATCCCCTGTGGACCAGACAATACTTGAATGCACTAGAATTCAGTGTTCCGCCACCGGTGTGCCGCGAACTTTTACTTAATATTGTTTCTTTCTTTTTAGTCGGTTTACCTTCCAGGTTGGCTTTCCCTCGGACTCAGCGAGGGATCCCAATATTACCGCCGCCAGGGCAGTGTCCTGGAGCTTGAAACTTCGAATTCGGGGATACAACTGGGGAGGTGGGACGAGCATCTCGCCCAGGCGGCCTCACTTGTAAAGCGATCAGGGGCCTTATGAGTGATGGGAAGGGTGTGGAATTATGGGAGGCATAGGCAAGGAAGAGGGAAGGAGGCTGCCGTGGCCTTACGGTAGGTACTGGAGACGAAGTGGGAAACCTCGGAGTACCATTTCGAAGATGGCTGGGGTGGGAATCAAAACGCCGCTACTCATTTGGACCAGCCGAGGCTCAGTAGACCTCGTTCCAGTCCTCATACCACTTTTCAAATTTCGTGGCAGAGCCGGGAATCGAACCCAAGACCTCCGGGGCGGCAGCTAATCATGCTGACCGCTACGCTACGGAGGCGACATATTCAAACATTATCTTAGAAAACCCTCAAAAGTTAAAACCCTTTACGGTTAAGATTAGAAAGCAAGAACCAAAGCTGAGAACGATTACGTCAGATTGACTGGTAAGAGCTTTATGGTCTTTTGTGGGATCTCTTTTGATGCTGAATGCTCACAGGCACCATGAACAGTTGTCATCTTGTTTCCACAGTCTCTTTTTATTGTCGGCAAAAAATCTTAGCAGAGCGTGGTTTCGATCCACGGACTCTGGGTTATGGGCCCAGCACGCTTCCACTGCCCCACTCTGCTTCTGGTAGACATTCGCCTAAACAGGACGGACTGTAATATGCTGTAGGGAGAGACTGTTGTGCAATTTACTAAAGGTAGAGGGGAGAATTCAATACGGCCTTTGCTCCCCTCTACCTTTAGTAAGTTGCACAACAGCAGTAATACCAGTCTCCCTACAGCATACTGTATTAGAGCCTATCCAGTTTAGCCATGGTTCGTCAAGTAGCAGAGGGGCGCAGTGGAAGCGTGCTGGTGCCATAACTCAGGGTTCCGTGGATCGAAACTACGCTCTGCTAAATATTTTTCTTGTCGACTGTAATTCGAGGGTTTACCTACCCGTCAAAACTGACAGTCCATTAACTTAGTAAGTTTTCACATGCATACCAAATGCAAACGAAGTAGAAAGTAGTAGTACAGAGTTATTATGTTTACTACTTGGTAACCGGATTCCTCACATCCCCTGTGGACCAGACAATACTTGAATGCACTAGAATTCAGTGTTCCGCCACCGGTGTGCCGCGAACTTTTACTTAATATTGTTTCTTTCTTTTTAGTCGGTTTACCTTCCAGGTTGGCTTTCCCTCGGACTCAGCGAGGGATCCCAATATTACCGCCGCCAGGGCAGTGTCCTGGAGCTTGAAACTTCGAATTCGGGGATACAACTGGGGAGGTGGGACGAGCATCTCGCCCAGGCGGCCTCACTTGCAAAGCGATCAGGGGCCTTATGAGTGATGGGAAGGGTGTGGAATTATGGGAGGCATAGGCAAGGAAGAGGGAAGGAGGCTGCCGTGGCCTTACGGTAGGTGGGAAACCTAGGAGTACCATTTCGAAGATGGCTGGGGTGGGAATCAAAACCCCGCTACTCATTTGGACCAGCCGAGGCTCAGTAGACCTCGTTCCAGTCCTCATACCACTTTTCAAATTTCGTGGCAGAGCCGGGAATCGAACCCAAGACCTCCGGGGCGGCAGCTAATCATGCTGACCGCTACGCTACGGAGGCGACATATTCAAACATTATCTTAGAAAACCCTCAAAAGTTAAAACCCTTTACGGTTAAGATTAGAAAGCAAGAACCAAAGCTGAGAACGATTACGTCAGATTGACTGGTAAGAGCATTATGGTCTTTTGTGGGATCTCTTTTGATGCTGAATGCTCACAGGCACCATGAACAGTTGTCATCTTGTTTCGACAGTCTCTCTTTATTGTCGGCAAGAAATCTTAGCAGAGCGTGGTTTCGATCCACGGACCTCTGGGTTTTGGGCCCTGCACGCTTCCACTGCGCCACCCTGGTAGACATTCGCCTAAACAGGACGGACTGTAATATGCTGTAGGGAGAGACTGTTGTGCAATTTACTAAAGGTAGAGGGGAGAATTCAATACGGCCTTTGCTCCCCTCTACCTTTAGTAAGTTGCACAACAGCAGTAATACCAGTCTCCCTACAGCATACTGTATCTGAGCCTATCCAGTTTAGCCATGGTCCGTCAAGTAGCAGAGTGGCGCAGTGGAAGCGTGCTGGGCCCATAACCCAGAGGTCCGTGGATCGAAACCACGCTCTGCTAATTATTGTTCTTGTCGACAGTAATTCGAGGGTTTACCTACCCGTCAAAACTGACAGTCCATTAACTTAGTAAGTTTTCACATGCATACCAAATGCAAACGAAGTAGAAAGTAGTAGTACAGAGTTATTATGTTTACTACTTGGTAACCGGATTCCTCACATCCCCTGTGGACCAGACAATACTTGAATGCACTAGAATTCAGTGTTCCGCCACCGGTGTGCCGCGAACTTTTACTTAATATTGTTTCTTTCTTTTTAGTCGGTTTACCTTCCAGGTTGGCTTTCCCTCGGACTCAGCGAGGGATCCCAATATTACCGCCGCCAGGGTAGTGTCCTGGAGCTTGAAACTTCGAATTCGGGGATACAACTGGGGAGGTGGGACGAGCATCTCGCCCAGGCGGCCTCACTTGCAAAGCGATCAGGGGCCTTATGAGGGATGGGAAGGGTGTGGAATTATTGGAGGCATAGGCAAGGAAGAGGGAAGGAGGCTGCCGTGGCCTTACGGTAGGTACTGGAGACGAAGTGGGAAACCTCGGAGTACCATTTCGAAGATGGCTGGGGTGGGAATCAAAACCCCGCTACTCATTTGGACCAGCCGAGGCTCAGTAGACCTCGTTCCAGTCCTCATACCACTTTTCAAATTTCGTGGCAGAGCCGGGAATCGAACCCAAGACCTCCGGGGCGGCAACTAATCATGCTGACCGCTACGCTACGGAGGCGACATATTCAAACGTTATCTTAGAAAACCCTCAAAAGTTAAAACCCTTTACGGTTAAGATTGGTTGGTTGGTTGGTTGGTTCCTTAGTTTAGGGGTTGCGACAACGCGGTCATGTAGCCCCGTGTACTTTGGGTGTGTGTAGAATTTGTCTGATAACCGGTGTTAATTGTGATTACTGTATTAGTGTGTGTATCTGTTTTTTTTAATTCAAGTAGGGTCTGCAACTTTGAATTTTCAAATAGTTCCTACTTTTGCCGCCAAACGCCACCGTCAACGACTACTAGGCCTAGTTCAGAACTAGCTACTAGACGCCACCGCAGTCGGCTCTTGGCAACGAACGTAGCAACCTAAGAGCGTTGTTTACATTCTTAACCTATCCAATTTAGTTTCACACAGGTGTAATTAGTGGAAAGATCTTTAACATGCCATAAATCTATGACATGGGACCGCCGGCTTTACTTCCCCTCCGAAGGAAGGCATACTGAGGGATTTTTAACGCTCTTAAAAAATCCGACGGCTTCGGCCGGGTTTGAACCCGCTATCTTGGGCATTGAAGCTCAGCATGCTACCAACTACGCCACCGAAGCAAGAACCAAAGCTGAGAACGATAACGTCAGATTGACTGGTAAGAGCATTATGGTCTTTTGTGGGATCTCTTTTGATGCTGAATGCTCACAGGCACCATGAACAGTTGTCATCTTGTTTCCACAGTCTCTTTTTATTGTCGGCAAAAAATCTTAGCAGAGCGTGATTTCGATCCACGGACTCTGGGTTATGGGCCCAGCACGCTTCCACTGTCCCACTCTGCTTCTGGTAGACATTCGCCTAAACAGGACGGACTGTAATATGCTGTAGGGAGAGACTGTTGTGCAATTTACTAAAGGTAGAGGGGAGAATTCAATACGGCCTTTGCTCCCCTCTACCTTTAGTAGGGGAGAATTCAATACGGCCTTTGCTCCCCTCTACCTTTAGTAAGTTGCACAACAGCAGTAATACCAGTCTCCCTACAGCATACTGTATTAGAGCCTATCCAGATTAGCCATGGTTCGTCAAGTAGCAGAGTGGCGCAGTGGAAGCGTGCTGGTGCCATAACTCAGGGTTCCGTGGATCGAAACTACGCTCTTCTAAATATTTTTCTTGTCGACTGTAATTCGAGGGTTTACCTACCCGTCAAAACTGACAGTCCATGAACTTAGCAAGTTTTCACATGCATATCAAATGCAAACGAAGTAGAAAGTAGTAGTACAGAGTTATTATGTTTACTACTTGGTAACCGGATTCCTCACATCCCCTGTGGACCAGACAATACTTGAATGCACTAGAATTCAGTGTTCCGCCACCGGTGTGCCGCGAACTTTTACTTAATATTGTTTCTTTCTTTTTAGTCGGTTTACCTTCCAGGTTGGCTTTCCCTCGGACTCAGCGAGGGATCCCAATATTACCGCCGCCAGGGCAGTGTCCTGGAGCTTGAAACTTCGAATTCGGGGATACAACTGGGGAGGTGGGACGAGCATCTCGCCCAGGCGGCCTCACTTGTAAAGCGATCAGGGGCCTTATGAGTGATGGGAAGGGTGTGGAATTATGGGAGGCATAGGCAAGGAAGAGGGAAGGAGGCTGCCGTGGCCTTACGGTAGGTACTGGAGACGAAGTGGGAAACCTCGGAGTACCATTTCGAAGATGGCTGGGGTGGGAATCAAAACGCCGCTACTCATTTGGACCAGCCGAGGCTCAGTAGACCTCGTTCCAGTCCTCATACCACTTTTCAAATTTCGTGGCAGAGCCGGGAATCGAACCCAAGACCTCCGGGGCGGCAGCTAATCATGCTGACCGCTACGCTACGGAGGCGACATATTCAAACATTATCTTAGAAAACCCTCAAAAGTTAAAACCCTTTACGGTTAAGATTAGAAAGCAAGAACCAAAGCTGAGAACGATTACGTCAGATTGACTGGTAAGAGCTTTATGGTCTTTTGTGGGATCTCTTTTGATGCTGAATGCTCACAGGCACCATGAACAGTTGTCATCTTGTTTCCACAGTCTCTTTTTATTGTCGGCAAAAAATCTTAGCAGAGTGTGGTTTCGATCCACGGACTCTGGGTTATGGGCCCAGCACGCTTCCACTGCCCCACTCTGCTTCTGGTAGACATTCGCCTAAACAGGACGGACTGTAATATGCTGTAGGGAGAGACTGTTGTGCAATTTACTAAAGGTAGAGGGGAGAATTCAATACGGCCTTTGCTCCCCTCTACCTTTAGTAAGTTGCACAACAGCAGTAATACCAGTCTCCCTACAGCATACTGTATTTGAGCCTATCCAGTTTAGCCATGGTTCGTCAAGTAGCAGAGTGGCGCAGTGGAAGCGTGCTGGGCCCATAACCCAGAGGTCCGTGGATCGAAACCACGCTCTGCTAAATATTTTTCTTGTCGACTGTAATTCGAGGGTTTACCTACCCGTCAAAACTGACAGTCCATTAACTTAGTAAGTTTTCACATGCATACCAAATGCAAACGAAGTAGAAAGTAGTAGTACAGAGTTATTATGTTTACTACTTGGTAACCGGATTCCTCACATCCCCTGTGGACCAGACAATACTTGAATGCACTAGAATTCAGTGTTCCGCCACCGGTGTGCCGCGAACTTTTAGTTAATATTGTTTCTTTCTTTTTAGTCGGTTTACCTTCCAGGTTGGCTTTCCCTCGGACTCAGCGAGGGATCCCAATATTACCGCCGCCAGGGCAGTGTCCTGGAGCTTGAAACTTCGAATTTGGGGATACAACTGGGGAGGTGGGACGAGCATCTCGCCCAGGCGGCCGCACTTGCAAAGCGATCAAGGGCTTTATGAGGGATGGGAAGGGTGTGGAATTATGGGAGGCATAGGCAAGGAAGAGGGAAGGAGGCTGCCGTGGCCTTACGGTAGGTACTGGAGACGAAGTGGGAAACCTCGGAGTACCATTTCGAAGATGGCTGGGGTGGGAATCAAAACCCCGCTACTCATTTGGACCAGCCGAGGCTCAGTAGACCTCGTTCCAGTCCTCATACCACTTTTCAAATTTCGTGGCAGAGCCGGGAATCGAAACCAAGACCTCCGGGGCGGCAGCTAATCATGCTGACCGCTACGCTACGGAGGCGACATATTCAAACATTATCTTAGAAAACCCTCAAAAGTTAAAACCCTTTACGGTTAAGATTAGAAAGCAAGAACAAAAGCTGAGAACGATTACGTCAGATTGACTGGTAAGAGCATTATGGTCTTTTGTGGGATCTCTTTTGATGCTGAATGCTCACAGGCACCATGAACAGTTGTCATCTTGTTTCCACAGTCTCTTTTTATTGTCGGCAAAAAATCTTAGCAGAGCGTGGTTTCGATCCACGGACTCTGGGTTATGGGCCCAGCACGCTTCCACTGCCCCACTCTGCTTCTGGTAGACATTCGCCTAAACAGGACGGACTGTAATATGCTGTAGGGAGAGACTGTTGTGCAATTTACTAAAGGTAGAGGGGAGAATTCAATACGGCCTTTGCTCCCCTCTACCTTTAGTAAGTTGCACAACAGCAGTAATACCAGTCTCCCTACAGCATACTGTATTAGAGCCTATCCAGTTTAGCCATGGTTCGTCAAGTAGCAGAGGGGCGCAGTGGAAGCGTGCTGGTGCCATAACTCAGGGTTCCGTGGATCGAAACTACGCTCTGCTAAATATTTTTCTTGTCGACTGTAATTCGAGGGTTTACCTACCCGTCAAAACTGACAGTCCATTAACTTAGTAAGTTTTCACATGCATACCAAATGCAAACGAAGTAGAAAGTAGTAGTACAGAGTTATTATGTTTACTACTTGGTAACCGGATTCCTCACATCCCCTGTGGACCAGACAATACTTGAATGCACTAGAATTCAGTGTTCCGCCACCGGTGTGCCGCGAACTTTTACTTAATATTGTTTCTTTCTTTTTAGTCGGTTTACCTTCCAGGTTGGCTTTCCCTCGGACTCAGCGAGGGATCCCAATATTACCGCCGCCAGGGCAGTGTCCTGGAGCTTGAAACTTCGAAATCGGGGATACAACTGGGGAGGTGGGACGAGCATCTCGCCCAGGCGGCCTCACTTGCAAAGCGATCAGGGGCCTTATGAGTGATGGGAAGGGTGTGGAATTATGGGAGGCATAGGCAAGGAAGAGGGAAGGAGGCTGCCGTGGCCTTACGGTAGGTGGGAAACCTAGGAGTACCATTTCGAAGATGGCTGGGGTGGGAATCAAAACCCCGCTACTCATTTGGACCAGCCGAGGCTCAGTAGACCTCGTTCCAGTCCTCATACCACTTTTCAAATTTCGTGGCAGAGCCGGGAATCGAACCCAAGACCTCCGGGGCGGCAGCTAATCATGCTGACCGCTACGCTACGGAGGCGACATATTCAAACATTATCTTAGAAAACCCTCAAAAGTTAAAACCCTTTACGGTTAAGATTAGAAAGCAAGAACCAAAGCTGAGAACGATTACGTCAGATTTACTGGTAAGAGCATTATGGTCTTTTGTGGGATCTCTTTTGATGCTGAATGCTCACAGGCACCATGAACAGTTGTCATCTTGTTTCGACAGTCTCTCTTTATTGTCGGCAAGAAATCTTAGCAGAGCGTGGTTTCGATCCACGGACCTCTGGGTTTTGGGCCCTGCACGCTTCCACTGCGCCACCCTGGTAGACATTCGCCTAAACAGGACGGACTGTAATATGCTGTAGGGAGAGACTGTTGTGCAATTTACTAAAGGTAGAGGGGAGAATTCAATACGGCCTTTGCTCCCCTCTACCTTTAGTAAGTTGCACAACAGCAGTAATACCAGTCTCCCTACAGCATACTGTATCTGAGCCTATCCAGTTTAGCCATGGTCCGTCAAGTAGCAGAGTGGCGCAGTGGAAGCGTGCTGGGCCCATAACCCAGAGGTCCGTGGATCGAAACCACGCTCTGCTAATTATTGTTCTTGTCGACAGTAATTCGAGGGTTTACCTACCCGTCAAAACTGACAGTCCATTAACTTAGTAAGTTTTCACATGCATACCAAATGCAAACGAAGTAGAAAGTAGTAGTACAGAGTTATTATGTTTACTACTTGGTAACCGGATTCCTCACATCCCCTGTGGACCAGACAATACTTGAATGCACTAGAATTCAGTGTTCCGCCACCGGTGTGCCGCGAACTTTTACTTAATATTGTTTCTTTCTTTTTAGTCGGTTTACCTTCCAGGTTGGCTTTCCCTCGGACTCAGCGAGGGATCCCAATATTACCGCCGCCAGGGAGGTGTCCTGGAGCTTGAAACTTCGAACTCGGGGATACAACTGGGGAGGTGGGACGAGCATCTCGCCCAGGCGGCCTCACTTGCAAAGCGATCAGGGGCCTTATGAGGGATGGGAAGGGTGTGGAATTATTGGAGGCATAGGCAAGGAAGAGGGAAGGAGGCTGCCGTGGCCTTACGGTAGGTACTGGAGACGAAGTGGGAAACCTCGGAGTACCATTTCGAAGATGGCTGGGGTGGGAATCAAAACCCCGCTACTCATTTGGACCAGCCGAGGCGCAGTAGACCTCGTTCCAGTCCTCATACCACTTTTCAAATTTCGTGGCAGAGCCGGGAATCGAACCCAAGACCTCCGGGGCGGCAACTAATCATGCTGACCGCTACGCTACGGAGGCGACATATTCAAACGTTATCTTAGAAAACCCTCAAAAGTTAAAACCCTTTACGGTTAAGATTGGTTGGTTGGTTGGTTGGTTCCTTAGTTTAGGGGTTGCGACAACGCGGTCATGTAGCCCCGTGTACTTTGGGTGTGTGTAGAATTTGTCTGATAACCGGTGTTAATTGTGATTACTGTATTAGTGTGTGTATCTGTTTTTTTTAATTCAAGTAGGGTCTGCAACTTTGAATTTTCAAATAGTTCCTACTTTTGCCGCCAAACGCCACCGTCAACGACTACTAGGCCTAGTTCAGAACTAGCTACTAGACGCCACCGCAGTCGGCTCTTGGCAACGAACGTAGCAACCTAAGAGCGTTGTTTACATTCTTAACCTATCCAATTTAGTTTCACACAGGTGTAATTAGTGGAAAGATCTTTAACATGCCATAAATCTATGACATGGGACCGCCGGCTTTACTTCCCCTCCGAAGGAAGGCATACTGAGGGATTTTTAACGCTCTTAAAAAATCCGACGGCTTCGGCCGGGTTTGAACCCGCTATCTTGGGCATTGAAGCTCAGCATGCTACCAACTACGCCACCGAAGCAAGAACCAAAGCTGAGAACGATAACGTCAGATTGACTGGTAAGAGCATTATGGTCTTTTGTGGGATCTCTTTTGATGCTGAATGCTCACAGGCACCATGAACAGTTGTCATCTTGTTTCCACAGTCTCTTTTTATTGTCGGCAAAAAATCTTAGCAGAGCGTGATTTCGATCCACGGACTCTGGGTTATGGGCCCAGCACGCTTCCACTGTCCCACTCTGCTTCTGGTAGACATTCGCCTAAACAGGACGGACTGTAATATGCTGTAGGGAGAGACTGTTGTGCAATTTACTAAAGGTAGAGGGGAGAATTCAATACGGCCTTTGCTCCCCTCTACCTTTAGTAGGGGAGAATTCAATACGGCCTTTGCTCCCCTCTACCTTTAGTAAGTTGCACAACAGCAGTAATACCAGTCTCCCTACAGCATACTGTATTAGAGCCTATCCAGATTAGCCATGGTTCGTCAAGTAGCAGAGTGGCGCAGTGGAAGCGTGCTGGTGCCATAACTCAGGGTTCCGTGGATCGAAACTACGCTCTTCTAAATATTTTTCTTGTCGACTGTAATTCGAGGGTTTACCTACCCGTCAAAACTGACAGTCCATGAACTTAGCAAGTTTTCACATGCATATCAAATGCAAACGAAGTAGAAAGTAGTAGTACAGAGTTATTATGTTTACTACTTGGTAACCGGATTCCTCACATCCCCTGTGAACCAGACAATACTTGAATGCACTAGAATTCAATGTTCCGCCACCGGTGTGCCGCGAACTTTTACTTAATATTGTTTCTTTCTTTTTAGTCGGTTTACCTTCCAGGTTGGCTTTCCCTCGGACTCAGCGAGGGATCCCAATATTACCGCCGCCAGGGCAGTGTCCTGGAGCTTGAAACTTCGAATTCGGGGATACAACTGGGGAGGTGGGACGAGCATCTCGCCCAGGCGGCCTCACTTGTAAAGCGATCAGGGGCCTTATGAGTGATGGGAAGGGTGTGGAATTATGGGAGGCATAGGCAAGGAAGAGGGAAGGAGGCTGCCGTGGCCTTACGGTAGGTACTGGAGACGAAGTGGGAAACCTCGGAGTACCATTTCGAAGATGGCTGGGGTGGGAATCAAAACGCCGCTACTCATTTGGACCAGCCGAGGCTCAGTAGACCTCGTTCCAGTCCTCATACCACTTTTCAAATTTCGTGGCAGAGCCGGGAATCGAACCCAAGACCTCCGGGGCGGCAGCTAATCATGCTGACCGCTACGCTACGGAGGCGACATATTCAAACATTATCTTAGAAAACCCTCAAAAGTTAAAACCCTTTACGGTTAAGATTAGAAAGCAAGAATCAAAGCTGAGAACGATTACGTCAGATTGACTGGTAAGAGCATTATGGTCTTTTGTGGGATCTCTTTTGATGCTGAATGCTCACAGGCACCATGAACAGTTGTCATCTTGTTTCCACAGTCTCTTTTTATTGTCGGCAAAAAATCTTAGCAGAGTGTGGTTTCGATCCACGGACTCTGGGTTATGGGCCCAGCACGCTTCCACTGCCCCACTCTGCTTCTGGTAGACATTCGCCTAAACAGGACGGACTGTAATATGCTGTAGGGAGAGACTGTTGTGCAATTTACTAAAGGTAGAGGGGAGAATTCAATACGGCCTTTGCTCCCCTCTACCTTTAGTAAGTTGCACAACAGCAGTAATACCAGTCTCCCTACAGCATACTGTATTAGAGCCTATCCAGTTACGCCATGGTTCGTCAAGTATCAGAGTGGCGCAGTGGAAGCGTGCTGGGCCCATAACCCAGAGGTCCGTGGATCGAAACCACGCTCTGCTAAATATTTTTCTTGTCGACTGTAATTCGAGGGTTTACCTACCCGTCAAAACTGACAGTCCATGAACTTAGCAAGTTTTCACATGCATATCAAATGCAAACGAAGTAGAAAGTAGTAGTACAGAGTTATTATGTTTACTACTTGGTAACCGGATTCCTCACATCCCCTGTGGACCAGACAATACTTGAATGCACTAGAATTCAATGTTCCGCCACCGGTGTGCCGCGAACTTTTACTTAATATTGTTTCTTTCTTTTTAGTCGGTTTACCTTCCAGGTTGGCTTTCCCTCGGACTCAGCGAGGGATCCCAATATTACCGCCGCCAGGGCAGTGTCCTGGAGCTTGAAACTTCGAATTCGGGGATACAACTGGGGAGGTGGGACGAGCATCTCGCCCAGGCGGCCGCACTTGCAAAGCGATCAAGGGCTTTATGAGGGATGGGAAGGGTGTGGAATTATGGGAGGCATAGGCAAGGAAGAGGGAAGGAGGCTGCCGTGGCCTTACGGTAGGTACTGGAGACGAAGTGGGAAACCTCGGAGTACCATTTCGAAGATGGCTGGGGTGGGAATCAAAACCCCGCTACTCATTTGGACCAGCCGAGGCTCAGTAGACCTCGTTCCAGTCCTCATACCACTTTTCAAATTTCGTGGCAGAGCCGGGAATCGAAACCAAGACCTCCGGGGCGGCAGCTAATCATGCTGACCGCTATGCTACGGAGGCGACATATTCAAACATTATCTTAGAAAACCCTCAAAAGTTAAAACCCTTTACGGTTAAGATTAGAAAGCAAGAACAAAAGCTGAGAACGATTACGTCAGATTGACTGGTAAGAGCATTATGGTCTTTTGTGGGATCTCTTTTGATGCTGAATGCTCACAGGCACCATGAACAGTTGTCATCTTGTTTCCACAGTCTCTTTTTATTGTCGGCAAAAAATCTTAGCAGAGCGTGGTTTCGATCCACGGACTCTGGGTTATGGGCCCAGCACGCTTCCACTGCCCCACTCTGCTTCTGGTAGACATTCGCCTAAACAGGACGGACTGTAATATGCTGTAGGGAGAGACTGTTGTGCAATTTACTAAAGGTAGAGGGGAGAATTCAATACGGCCTTTGCTCCCCTCTACCTTTAGTAAGTTGCACAACAGCAGTAATACCAGTCTCCCTACAGCATACTGTATTAGAGCCTATCCAGTTTAGCCATGGTTCGTCAAGTAGCAGAGGGGCGCAGTGGAAGCGTGCTGGTGCCATAACTCAGGGTTCCGTGGATCGAAACTACGCTCTGCTAAATATTTTTCTTGTCGACTGTAATTCGAGGGTTTACCTACCCGTCAAAACTGACAGTCCATTAACTTAGTAAGTTTTCACATGCATACCAAATGCAAACGAAGTAGAAAGTAGTAGTACAGAGTTATTATGTTTACTACTTGGTAACCGGATTCCTCACATCCCCTGTGGACCAGACAATACTTGAATGCACTAGAATTCAGTGTTCCGCCACCGGTGTGCCGCGAACTTTTACTTAATATTGTTTCTTTCTTTTTAGTCGGTTTACCTTCCAGGTTGGCTTTCCCTCGGACTCAGCGAGGGATCCCAATATTACCGCCGCCAGGGCAGTGTCCTGGAGCTTGAAACTTCGAATTCGGGGATACAACTGGGGAGGTGGGACGAGCATCTCGCCCAGGCGGCCTCACTTGCAAAGCGATCAGGGGCCTTATGAGTGATGGGAAGGGTGTGGAATTATGGGAGGCATAGGCAAGGAAGAGGGAAGGAGGCTGCCGTGGCCTTACGGTAGGTGGGAAACCTAGGAGTACCATTTCGAAGATGGCTGGGGTGGGAATCAAAACCCCGCTACTCATTTGGACCAGCCGAGGCTCAGTAGACCTCGTTCCAGTCCTCATACCACTTTTCAAATTTCGTGGCAGAGCCGGGAATCGAACCCAAGACCTCCGGGGCGGCAGCTAATCATGCTGACCGCTACGCTACGGAGGCGACATATTCAAACATTATCTTAGAAAACCCTCAAAAGTTAAAACCCTTTACGGTTAAGATTAGAAAGCAAGAACCAAAGCTGAGAACGATTACGTCAGATTGACTGGTAAGAGCATTATGGTCTTTTGTGGGATCTCTTTTGATGCTGAATGCTCACAGGCACCATGAACAGTTGTCATCTTGTTTCGACAGTCTCTCTTTATTGTCGGCAAGAAATCTTAGCAGAGCGTGGTTTCGATCCACGGACCTCTGGGTTTTGGGCCCTGCACGCTTCCACTGCGCCACCCTGGTAGACATTCGCCTAAACAGGACGGACTGTAATATGCTGTAGGGAGAGACTGTTGTGCAATTTACTAAAGGTAGAGGGGAGAATTCAATACGGCCTTTGCTCCCCTCTACCTTTAGTAAGTTGCACAACAGCAGTAATACCAGTCTCCCTACAGCATACTGTATCTGAGCCTATCCAGTTTAGCCATGGTCCGTCAAGTAGCAGAGTGGCGCAGTGGAAGCGTGCTGGGCCCATAACCCAGAGGTCCGTGGATCGAAACCACGCTCTGCTAATTATTGTTCTTGTCGACAGTAATTCGAGGGTTTACCTACCCGTCAAAACTGACAGTCCATTAACTTAGTAAGTTTTCACATGCATACCAAATGCAAACGAAGTAGAAAGTAGTAGTACAAAGTTATTATGTTTACTACTTGGTAACCGGATTCCTCACATCCCCTGTGGACCAGACAATACTTGAATGCACTAGAATTCAGTGTTCCGCCACCGGTGTGCCGCGAACTTTTACTTAATATTGTTTCTTTCTTTTTAGTCGGTTTACCTTCCAGGTTGGCTTTCCCTCGGACTCAGCGAGGGATCCCAATATTACCGCCGCCAGGGTAGTGTCCTGGAGCTTGAAACTTCGAATTCGGGGATACAACTGGGGAGGTGGGACGAGCATCTCGCCCAGGCGGCCTCACTTGCAAAGCGATCAGGGGCCTTATGAGGGATGGGAAGGGTGTGGAATTATTGGAGGCATAGGCAAGGAAGAGGGAAGGAGGCTGCCGTGGCCTTACGGTAGGTACTGGAGACGAAGTGGGAAACCTCGGAGTACCATTTCGAAGATGGCTGGGGTGGGAATCAAAACCCCGCTACTCATTTGGACCAGCCGAGGCTCAGTAGACCTCGTTCCAGTCCTCATACCACTTTTCAAATTTCGTGGCAGAGCCGGGAATCGAACCCAAGACCTCCGGGGCGGCAGCTAATCATGCTGACCGCTACGCTACGGAGGCGACATATTCAAACGTTATCTTAGAAAACCCTCAAAAGTTAAAACCCTTTACGGTTAAGATTGGTTGGTTGGTTGGTTGGTTCCTTAGTTTAGGGGTTGCGACAACGCGGTCATGTAGCCCCGTGTACTTTGGGTGTGTGTAGAATTTGTCTGATAACCGGTGTTAATTGTGATGACTGTATTAGTGTGTGTATCTGTTTTTTTTAATTCAAGTAGGGTCTGCAACTTTGAATTTTCAAATAGTTCCTACTTTTGCCGCCAAACGCCACCGTCAACGACTACTAGGCCTAGTTCAGAACTAGCTACTAGACGCCACCGCAGTCGGCTCTTGGCAACGAACGTAGCAACCTAAGAGCGTTGTTTACATTCTTAACTTATCCAATTTAGTTTCACACAGGTGTAATTAGTGGAAAGATCTTTAACATGCCATAAATCTATGACATGGGACCGCCGGCTTTACTTCCCCTCCGAAGGAAGGCATACTGAGGGATTTTTAACGCTCTTAAAAAATCCGACGGCTTCGGCCGGGTTTGAACCCGCTATCTTGGGCATTGAAGCTCAGCATGCTACCAACTACGCCACCGAAGCAAGAACCAAAGCTGAGAACGATAACGTCAGATTGACTGGTAAGAGCATTATGGTCTTTTGTGGGATCTCTTTTGATGCTGAATGCTCACAGGCACCATGAACAGTTGTCATCTTGTTTCCACAGTCTCTTTTTATTGTCGGCAAAAAATCTTAGCAGAGCGTGATTTCGATCCACGGACTCTGGGTTATGGGCCCAGCACGCTTCCACTGTCCCACTCTGCTTCTGGTAGACATTCGCCTAAACAGGACGGACTGTAATATGCTGTAGGGAGAGACTGTTGTGCAATTTACTAAAGGTAGAGGGGAGAATTCAATACGGCCTTTGCTCCCCTCTACCTTTAGTAGGGGAGAATTCAATACGGCCTTTGCTCCCCTCTACCTTTAGTAAGTTGCACAACAGCAGTAATACCAGTCTCCCTACAGCATACTGTATTAGAGCCTATCCAGATTAGCCATGGTTCGTCAAGTAGCAGAGTGGCGCAGTGGAAGCGTGCTGGTGCCATAACTCAGGGTTCCGTGGATCGAAACTACGCTCTTCTAAATATTTTTCTTGTCGACTGTAATTCGAGGGTTTACCTACCCGTCAAAACTGACAGTCCATGAACTAAGCAAGTTTTCACATGCATACCAAATGCAAACGAAGTAGAAAGTAGTAGTACAGAGTTATTATGTTTACTACTTGGTAACCGGATTCCTCACATCCCCTGTGGACCAGACAATACTTGAATGCACTAGAATTCAGTGTTCCGCCACCGGTGTGCCGCGAACTTTTACTTAATATTGTTTCTTTCTTTTTAGTCGGTTTACCTTCCAGGTTGGCTTTCCCTCGGACTCAGCGAGGGATCCCAATATTACCGCCGCCAGGGCAGTGTCCTGGAGCTTGAAACTTCGAATTCGGGGATACAACTGGGGAGGTGGGACGAGCATCTCGCCCAGGCGGCCTCACTTGTAAAGCGATCAGGGGCCTTATGAGTGATGGGAAGGGTGTGGAATTATGGGAGGCATAGGCAAGGAAGAGGGAAGGAGGCTGCCGTGGCCTTACGGTAGGTACTGGAGACGAAGTGGGAAACCTCGGAGTACCATTTCGAAGATGGCTGGGGTGGGAATCAAAACGCCGCTACTCATTTGGACCAGCCGAGGCTCAGTAGACCTCGTTCCAGTCCTCATACCACTTTTCAAATTTCGTGGCAGAGCCGGGAATCGAACCCAAGACCTCCGGGGCGGCAGCTAATCATGCTGACCGCTACGCTACGGAGGCGACATATTCAAACATTATCTTAGAAAACCCTCAAAAGTTAAAACCCTTTACGGTTAAGATTAGAAAGCAAGAACCAAAGCTGAGAACGATTACGTCAGATTGACTGGTAAGAGCATTATGGTCTTTTGTGGGATCTCTTTTGATGCTGAATGCTCACAGGCACCATGAACAGTTGTCATCTTGTTTCCACAGTCTCTTTTTATTGTCGGCAAAAAATCTTAGCAGAGCGTGGTTTCGATCCACGGACTCTGGGTTATGGGCCCAGCACGCTTCCACTGCCCCACTCTGCTTCTGGTAGACATTCGCCTAAACAGGACGGACTGTAATATGCTGTAGGGAGAGACTGTTGTGCAATTTACTAAAGGTAGAGGGGAGAATTCAATACGGCCTTTGCTCCCCTCTACCTTTAGTAAGTTGCACAACAGCAGTAATACCAGTCTCCCTACAGCATACTGTATTAGAGCCTATCCAGTTTAGCCATGGTTCGTCAAGTATCAGAGTGGCGCAGTGGAAGCGTGCTGGGCCCATAACCCAGAGGTCCGTGGATCGAAACCACGCTCTGCTAAATATTTTTCTTGTCGACTGTAATTCGAGGGTTTACCTACCCGTCAAAACTGACAGTCCATGAACTTAGCAAGTTTTCACATGCATACCAAATGCAAACGAAGTAGAAAGTAGTACCGAGTTATTATGTTTACTACTTGGTAACCGGATTCCTCACATCCCCTGTGGACCAGACAATACTTAAATGCACTAGAATTCAGTGTTCCGCAACCGGTGTGCCGCGAACTTTTACCTAATTTTGTTTCTTTCTTTTTAGTCGGTTAACCCTCCAGGTTGGCTTTCCCTCGGACTCAGCGAGGGATCCCAATATTACCGCCGCCAGAGCAGTGTCCTGGAGCTTGAAACTTCGACCTCGGGGATACAACTGGGGAGGTGGGACGAGCATCTCGCCCAGGCGGCCTCACTTGCAAAGCGATCAGAGGCCTTATGAGGGATGGGAAGGGTGTGGAAGTATGGGAGGCATAGGCAAGGAAGAGGGGAGGAGGCTGCCGTGGCCTTACGGTAGGTACTGGAGACGAAGTGGGAAACCTCGGAGTACCATTTCGAAGATGGCTGAGGTGGGAATCAAAACCCCGCTACTCATTTGGACCAGCCGAGGCTCAGTAGACCTCGTTCCAGTCCTCATACCACTTTTCAAATTTCTTGGCAGAGCCGGGAATCGAACATCGGCCCTCCGGGATGGCAACTAAGCTCGCTGACCACTCCACAACGGAGGCGATATTTGTTATTTAATATATGTATATAACTGTTATATTTTCGTAGAAATTAATGTTATATTTTTATTCAGTAGTTTTCTTAAGTTCCGGCCCCGTGGTGTTGGGGTAGCGCGCTGGCCTCTCACCCGGAAAACCCGGTTTCGATTTCCGGCTCCGTCAGGTATCTAAGAAAGTGACGTGAGGCCTGGAATGGGGTGCTCTCAGCCTTGTGAGGACAATTGATCAGCTATCTGACACAGTGAGGCAGCGCCCCGGTCACGAAAACCAAGATTAACGTTCGAGGGGTACTGATGCGCTGACCACGCGCCACTCCAATATCTGAAGGCCAAATGGCTGGGCAGCGGTCGCTTGGTAGGCCTATGCCCTTCAAGGGCTGCAGTGCCAGTGGTATTCATTTTTAGTTTTCTTACGTTAGGGTATTTGTATTCTCGCATGTGCGGCTGTGTCCCAATAATCAAGTTGTCAGCTATTGACTTGGTGCAACGCTGCTAGCTACTATGTGCTATGCACTACGGAGATTTGGGACATGTGTGCTTGATCACAGCCTCCTTCACAGACTTGCGTTCTGAAACGCACTGGACTTACATGCTGGTACCAAACCAACACTCAAGATGGCAGTGATCTGCTACTCCTTGTAAGCTCTTTGCACTTTCATCAGCTGTTTTAAATAAACCATACCTGAATGATACGATCATGGATGCGCCAAGAAGATCAGTTTTTAGCCGTGCCCTAATTATGGGTTGTGATTGGCTTAAGTCAAATACAACCTACAATTTACATAACCTACAATACCGATAAGCTACAATTTCTATAACTTCCTTGACGTAGTCGGCCAATTTGCAAGCACTTTCGTTCACTAGCTACTACAGACTTGATTGCTATGTACTAAGCAGTATTGGATCACAACTTCTGACGTCACATCCGGTAAAGTAGTCGACTATTCGTTCACTACGGCTGAAATTGTACTATTGGGACACAGCCTAATATTAGGCCGGTTCGATGGGTTGCAGTCGTCACCGCAGAGAAAGCCCTATAAGACTTTTAGCAAGTCTGTTAGTTGCACGCACCAATCATACAATAATAGACTTAATGTTCAACACTCGATAACAAGTGAGTGCTTTGTAACGCCGCATCTTTTGTGTACGTGCTTTTAACTAAACTTGTGAGGATTATGAAATATGTACCTCTCTTTAATTATTTTATTGCCTTGTTCTAATATTGCAGCATTTCAGTGCATTTCTCTAAATCTCCGACCGGGTCAGGAATGGAATGAATGAAGCCCCCGTCTAGCGGCGAGGATAAGAACTGTGCCGGCTGCTGAGGCCTGACGCACTCCTCTGGGGCAATGATTAATTGATTAACAGATGAAATGAAATGATAGTGGAGAGTGTTGCTGGAATGAAATTTTGACAGGGAAACCCGGAGTATCCGGGAAAAAACCTGTCTGCCTCCGTTTTGTCCAGCACAGATCTCACATGGAGTGACCGGGATTTGAACCACGGTGAGAGGCCGGCGTGCTGCCGCCTAAGCCACGGAGGCCCCCTCTCTGTTAAGTAAGGATGTGAATTATTTTCGTCAGTCCTTGGAACAAAAGAAGAAACAAGTGTCGCTCATGAGTACGTCGGTACGTGTATCGCAATAGATACAGGAAGCTAGCTGTAAGGTAGACAAACTTATCGTAAAGGCCAATAAACCGCACACAATAGCAGAAACGTTAATGCTCCCTTGTAAGGAAATGGTAGAAATAGTCCTGGGTTAGAAGCTGCTACTGAAATTTCAAAAGTTCCTCTCTCTGCCGACACAATCAGCCGCCAAGTCAGTGTCATGTCCAATGGCATCGAAGACATTATGAACGAGAAAATAAAGAGCAGTCGAAAGTTCACACTTCAGATCTACGAGACCACTGATATTGGCGATCACGCACAACTTCTTTCCTACAATAGGTACCGTATGATGTTTTTTATTTTTATTTTATTAGTGACGGGAGTGCCCGAGGACATGTTCGGCTCGCCTGAGTCTGTAGCTGCTTCCAGCGGACAACCTAAAGGGTGAGCTACAAGTTCCGTTCAATTTCAAGTAGTTCCAACTCTCACCTCAAGATATCAATGAAAGCTAGTGGTGAACGTTGGAACTTTGATAGAGCGTTCTGACGAAATCTAACCTAACTATTTTGCTTTACACAATTTTAGTATGTGAAAGGATCTTTTACATAAGTCGCCTCCGTAACGTAGCGGTCAGCATGTTTATCTGCCACCCCAGAGGTCCTGGGTTCGATTCCTGGCTCTGCCACGAAATTTGAAAAGTGGTACGAGGACTGGAACGGGGTCTACTCAGCCTCGGGTGGCCCAAATGAGTAGAGGGGGTTCGATTCCCCCTCAGCCATCCTCGAAGTGGTTTTCCGTGTTTTCCCCTTCGTCTTCGGGCAAATGCCGGGATGGTCCCTTATTCAAGGCCACGGCCGCCTCCTTCCCTCTTCCTTGCCTATCCATCCTAACCATTCCTTACCTTCCCTCATGAGGCCCCTGTTCGCTTTGCAGGTGAGGTCGCCTGGGCGAGGTGCCAATCCCACCTCACCAGTTGTATCCCTTCCGATTCGATGTTCCCCGCTCTAGGACACTGCCCATAGAGGCGGTAGTGGTGAGTTCCCTCGCTGAGCCCGTGGGTTCCACCAACCTGGAGGGTAAACGACAAAAAAAAAAGAAAGAAAGGATCCTTTACATGCCATAAATCTATGACATGGCACCGCCGACTTTACTTCCCCTCCGAAGGAAGGCACACTGAAGGATTTTTAACGCTCTTAAAAATCCGACGATTTTGGCCGGGTTTGAACCCGCTATCTTGGGCACAGCAGTTCACCATGCTACCTACTTTTTTTTTTTTATTAGCTCTTTACAGAATTACAGAATTTTCAGATATGATACATACCATACTATTACATCACAAGAAAGTCCAGATAGTGTCCATATTTATCGTACAATTGTCCACTTTCACTAAGCTTCCAACGCTCTTTCTGCAGGTGATACCTGAGATCCAGGAATGAGAAATGTTGATCATTGTCCATCACGAAGTGTACATATTGGCCCATTATCCACACAATGGCAGTCTGTTTAATTTGGGGGAAGGCGGTCACCGACAAGCGAATCAACTTCCTGTCATCAAGGTCATCCGTGGGCACATTTAATAGTTGACATACGTTTCCCTT
Organism: Meconema thalassinum; assembly: GCA_946902985.2. NCBI lineage: Eukaryota > Metazoa > Arthropoda > Insecta > Orthoptera > Tettigoniidae > Meconema > Meconema thalassinum. The sequence continues at coordinate 100,206,369 of OX336397.1, read as the reverse complement.
ACACCACAGCCACGTGGAGGCAACTCGCGTGCATGATGTGAAGCGGTGTATCGCCGTATCAGTTTGACCACATATAGTACACCATGGGTAAGCTTCAAGACGGATGGTATATCGCCGTAGAGCGGTTGGGATGAGATCGTTGAGGAAGATAAAAACCCGGGAGTGTACAGCAGAAGAAATGGTCATAGCCCCAAAATTTTTCCAAACAGTGGGCCAATGGACGTAGAGGGTGGTGGCCTCGATTCGCGGTTTGGAGTGTACCACTTGCCGCAACATGTTATAAATACTTTTCGTCGTTGGAACAGTCCCTGAAGGCATTTGGCGAACAGTTTCCAGAAGGTGCTGTTGATGGTCCCTAAATATCTTCGGCAAAGCTCTCTCACAACCACGGGCTGTGTTCCGAATATCTTTGTATAGCGCTTTCGTAAAAGTGTCATGTTGGGAAAGAATGGTGATGTCGTTCTTGCAGAGGAGTGCACGGCATTTCATGCCATGAGCGGTTAGCCCTAGCCCGCCTTGCCGGGATGGGAGATACAACTGTTCCCGTTGTACTCGGAACAAAAATCCTTGCCATAGAAACCAACCTATATATTTTGCCAATTGGCTCTCAAACATTTTGGGCAGTGGGAAAAGTTGTGCGACATACCATATTTTAGAGAGCGCAAATACGTTGAGGACTACGACCCGTTGCACTATATTGAGGTTTCTTTGACCAAATTGGATCAGCACTCCCCTAACTTTGGCAATGACCTTAGTCCAGTTTGCGTGCACCGTGTCCAGAATCGATTGCTTCCAGGTAATGCCAAGAATTTTCACCTCATTTACTATCCGGAACCAGGGCTGTTGGGTAATCACTGAGTTATTATTGAGCGGAAGCAAAGCAGTTTTCTGGGGGTTCGATTGTGCTCCAGAGGCGATATGGTAGAGCTGAAGGACGCTATCGATGTGGGAGATGTCTTCGTTATTGCGGATCAATATGGATACGTCATCAGCATAGGCGCACATGCCAAAAACATGTGTGGACAGTTTGTAACCCTGTAGCTTCACCTGGGTAGTCCGAATGAACGGTTCAAGGCCAATGACAAAAAGAAGCATGGAGAGGGGACATCCTTGCCTAACTGATCGTTGTATTGGAATCAGAGGGGAAAGAAAACCGTTGACGAGCACTCGAGACGTAGCATTACAATTTATCATACGAATGTAGTCAATAAGGATTGCAGGAAATTCAAAGTGCTGCAAGACCATGTACAAGTATTCATGACTGATGCGATCGAAAGCTTTATCAAGATCCAAGGTGAGAAAACTCATTGGCTCAGTGAGGAGCATTTCGGCTTTTAGGTGTAGGTCCCTTAGTATCGCTAAGTTTGTTAACAGAGTTCTTCCAGGAATACTGCAACATTGTTCATCACCAATGATATCATGTAGAACAGTCTTCAATCGGCATGCAAGTACTTTGGTAAGGACTTTATAATCACTGCAGAGCAGAGTAACTGGTCGGAAGTCACCAACTGCCATGGGAGAGGATGTTTTTGGTATGAGGACTATGGTACCCTCGTGATGTGATCGACAAAGAGCACGACGTTGGAGAATGGTACGCAGGACATGACAAAATTCTTTGCCAATGAGAGGCCAGAAGTGTTTATACATTTCATATGGCAGTCCATCAATGCCAGGTGAGCGGTTGTTTGGGAGGTGCTTAACCACAGAGTGAATCTCTTCATCCGTAATATCCGCGCTGAGCCGAGTTTTGTTGTCCGGAGACAGATGGGTATTGCAAGATGAAAGCAATAGGGTCACCTGCTGTGGATCAATTGGAGCCGGAGCGTAGAACCGTTGATAAAATAGTGATATTTCACTACGTATAGCGTCAGGGGAGGTGACGACACTTCCAGTACTGGTGCGGAGGCGGTGGATATATTTACGTTGCCGCTCACGTTGTCCTTTGGCGATATGGTATACACTTGCACTTTCGTCTGGGAGCACTGTACGATCTTTTAAAGCCACGTTTATATGAGCGAGCGTTCGTTGCTGTAGAGACAGGAGCTTGGTTTTAACTTCCCGAATCTGGTCATATAAACACTCCCCAGCATCAGATCTTTGCTGGAGCTGGCGAAGAACTCGATAGTAAAATTCAACTGTATCCCGTCTTTCCCGACCTCGTTGGTAGGATATGTTCTTAAAGACGCGGCGGATCCCTGGTTTAACCAAAATATCCCACCAGTCTGCGCAGTCGCGAAATTTGCATTTTTGTTGGACCCATCGAGTCCAGTGTTGTCTGAAAATATCTTGGCATTCCTCCTCCAGTAACAGCGAGCAATTCAGTTTCCAATAACCTCTTCCTAAGTGAAATATGGGATGGGGGTAAGAGATTGTACATACGACAGCATGATGGTTAGTGAAACTGGCAGGTATCACTTCATATCGTCTAGGCTGGAGAAGTTCCTGTGAAAAGTAGATGCGGTCAATTCGTGATGAGGAGTTGTGACTTATACAGGTGTAATGGGGCAGGGGCACCCTTAAACTATCCACACCATCAATGAGGTGTAGGGAGGTAAGAAGGGTCCTGAGAGCTGGGTTGACACCTTTGTATGGACTAGTGGAATCCTCTGGGCGTTGAATACAATTGAAATCCCCTGCAAGAATAAGTTTTTCCTTAACATCGTGCAGATGAGGCAGTATACTCTGTTCAAAGAACATTTTCCGTTCCACACGTTTATTGGACCCAGATGGGGCATATACATTTATCAGGGTGGTATTGTTTATGTGTCCAGATATTATGCGTCCTGATGGATGACATAGCACACCTTCGAGTGGGATATCATGTCTTATGAGGAATCCGGTCCCTCTATTCGTATTACCGGTATTGATGTATTGTTTGTAGAAGGCAGATATGGGTAAACACGGTATGGCAACTTCTTGAATGAAGGCAATGTCAATGTCTGCATCTCGAAGGAATCTCTCCAACAGTTGAAATTTCAGAGGGCATTCTATTACATTGATATTCACAGTGGCCACAGTGAGAAATTGCGCCATTAAGAGAAGTATAAAAGCTGTGCTAGACATACTGGAAGGTGGACTCGAAGGAAGACACAGCTGAGAATTATCCTGGTGCACTATGTCAAATTAGGTTGAGAGAGTTCCTTATGATTGCTATTCATAGGCCGGCAGTCAGCGTTTGAGAGCGTTCGTGGGTCCCTAGATGACGTAGAATGAAGATTTTGTTTCTTTTTCACAGCTGCGGGAACGGTTGTAGAGCCAGTTTGATTCTTCTGGGCTGGTACGGCAATCGAGGCATTTGTTTTTATCTTTTTAGATACGTTCTCGGATCCCCGATCAACCTGCGTAGGTGAGTCGGTAGGTACCAGAGAAGGTGGGGGCAGTGAAGACAAAATTTCTGTGGCAGCCTGTAGTGGCGGCATAATTGGTTCTAAGGCTGCGATACATGTTGCCGATAGCACAGGGGCACTCTGTGACTCGCTGAGCTGGTCAGTGTAAGGAACCAGTTCTTCGTCGTGTGTATCAGAGGCCACTGCTGGTGTTGTCCCAGCTGACTGATCAATAAACATGTGTTCATGTGACGTTTGCTGTGTCACGACTTCCGAGTATTGAACACGTCGTTGTTGTGTTGGAGTTATACCGAGGGGAATCATTTTCTGTGGGCAGTTGATACGTAGGTGTGTGTTAGCATTGCAAATTAAACAGGTCTGTTTCTGTCCATTATAAGATAGATAGCCAGAATGGCCACCAAAAGTCTCAGTGGAGGGGATATCTTGTTTTATTTCCATTGTGACTGCGCGTATTCCATTATACACCGGGAACTGATAAGCAGAAGACCATTGTTCTTTCCTGACGTCACTCACAGTGCCATATTTCGACAGGACGGATTTGAAAATTTCAGGTGGAACTTCAAGTGGGACATTAAATATACGCACTGTGGTAAAATAGGAATCCGCTGGGGAGAGCTTAACATTAGTAATTTCGCCTGAGGCATACTGAAATTTAATAGGATCTGCAAAATTATTTAACAATTTCTGATAAGTAGATATGCTGATTACCTTGATGTACATGGTTTTTTCTTGTGCATTTAACTGGATGGCTTCTACTTGGTCGACAGTCAACCGGAGAGTATCGCTAATCCAGCGGTGAATTTCTCCTGGTGTGGCGCGAGAACTCTGCTTGTCCCATTGGCAGCGTACGGTATTTTTTCTCTGGTATCCGGACATGATTTTCAGCGGGGTTTTCTGGGTTTCCTGGTTTTGTTGTCCTATCTGGAACACTACTTGAAAAAGTATTGTCCGAATGACACACGGAAGGTCAGTTCACCCGTGGAACTATCGGAAGCACCGGTATTAGAAAATGTACACTCTTCCAATGCGGTCACACAGCGCGCTCACACGCACCTCACTCGGCCACGACTAGTGACCAACTGTCACCTACTAGGCCACGGAAGCCCCTACTTGCCACTAATTTCTCTGTTTGCAAAGAGCTACCCGAGCAAGCAACTGCTGAAGAAATACTTCGTACGACTAATGAATAGGCCTATGTGGTCCGTAATGAAATAACACGAGAGAAATGTAATTTTAAAAAAATCCACAGCCTGCTTCCAGTCTCCGACCGGGTCAGGAATGGAATGCACGAAGCCCCCGTCTAGCGGCGAGTATATGAACTGTGCCGGCTGCATAGGCCTGACGCACTCCTCTGGGGCAATGATTAAAGGAATGACAGATGAAATGAATTGATAGTGGAGAGTGCTGCTGGAATGAAATTTTGGCAGGGAAAACGGAGTACCCGGAGAAAAACCTGTCAGCCTCCGTTTTGTCCAGCACAGACCTCACATGGAGTGGCCGGGATTTGAACCACGGCCCCAGCGGTGAGAGGCCGGCGTGCTGCCGCCTAAGCCACGGAGGCTTCAGAGAATTGTAATATATTTCATAATTAAGATGGTTGATTTATTTAGGGACTCTGTAATATTGTGATCAAGTATCCCCGTGTACTTGGGTGTGCGTGAAATCGGTTTGATAACCTGTATTAATTGACGGCTATATTAATGTGTGTGTATTAGTAATTATGTCTAGGGGTCGGGTAGGACGCGGAAGTGGCCTTAAGTTAGGAACCATCTCAGCATATTCCTGGTGTGGAAGAGGGGAAACCACTTCAAAAATGGTTGATATTGGAATCGAACCCACCACCTCTCAGTTGCACTTAACTAACCTTTAGAACGGACAATACCGACAATTGAACCCAGACATCGGAGGCGACAGAATGCTATCCATCACACCACGAGTCGGTCGTTCTGAATATCCGTACGTTCTTTGTCACTTGGTGGATAGATCACAGTCAAATATTCAAACATTTTTTTTTTGCTAACGTTTTACCCTCCAGGGTTGGCTTTTCCCACGGACTAAGCGAGGGATCCCACCTCTACCGCCACTGAGGGCAGTGTCCTGGAGCTTGAGACTCTGAGTCAGATCGATGAGTCCACCGATATTGGCGGTCACGCACAACTTCTTTCGTACAATAGGTATGTTGATGGGGATGTAATTGCCACTAATTACTTTGTTTGCAAAGAGCTACCCGAGCTACAACTGGGGTGTGTGACCAGCACTACGCTCAGGCGGCCTCACCTGCAAAGCGAACAGGGGGCCTGATGAAGGGATGGGAATTGTGGGATGGTTAGGCGAGGAAGTGGGAAGGAGGCGGCCGTGGCCTTACAGTAGGAACCATCCCGGCATTTGCCCGAAGACGAAGTGAGAAACCACGGAAAAATCACTTCGAGGATGGCTGAGGTGGGAATCGAACCCCCTCAACCCATTTGGGCCACCCGAGGCTGACTAGACCCAGTCCCAGTACTCATACCACTTTTCAAATTTCGTGGCAGAGCCGGGAATCGAACCCAAGACCTCCGGGGCGGCAGCTAACCATGCTGACCGCTACGCTACGGAGGCGACATATTCAAACATTATCTTAGAAAACACTCAAAAGTTAAAACCCTTTACGGTTAAGATTAGAAAGCAAGACCCAAAGCTGAGAACGATTACGTCAGATTGACTGGTAAGAGCATTATGGTCTTTTGTGGGATCTCTTTTGATGCTGAATTCTCACAGGCACCATGAACAGTTGTCATCTTGTTTCCAGAGTCTCTTTTCATTGTCGGCAAAAAATCTTAGCAGAGCGTGGTTTCGATCCACGGACCTCTGTGTTATGGGCCCAGCACGCTTCAACTATGCCACTCTGCCTTCGGTGACATTCGCCTAAACAGGACGGACTGTAATATGCTGTAGGGAGAGACTGTTGTGCAACTTACTAAAGGTAGAGGGGAGAATTCAATACGGCCTTTGCTCCCCTTTACCTTTAGTAAGTTGCACAACAGCTGTAATACCAGTCTCCCTACAGCATACTGTATTTGAGCCTATCCAGTTTAGCCATGATTCGTCAAGTGACAGAGTGGCGCTGTGGAAGCGTGCTGGGCTCATAACCCAGAGGTTCGTGGATCGAAACCACGCTCTGCTAACTATTTTTTGTGGGCCCATAACCCAGAGGTCCGTGGATCGAAACCACGCTCTGCTAAATATTTTTCTTGTCGACAGTAATTCGAGGGTTTACCTACCCGTCAAAACGGACAGTCCATGAACTTAGCAATTTTCCACATGCATACCAAATGCAAACGAAGTAGAAAGTAGTACAGTGTTATTATGTTTACTACTTGGTAACCGGATTCCTCACATCTCCTGTGGACCAGACAATACTTGAATGCACTAGAATTCAGTGTTCCGCAACCGGTGTGCCGCGAACATTTACCTAATATTGTTTCTTTCTTTTTAGTCGGTTTACCCTCCGGGTTAGCTTTCCCTCGGACTCAGCGAGGGATCCCAATATTACCGCCGCCAGGGCAGTGTCCTGGAGCTTGAAACTTAGACTTTGGGTATACAACTGGGGAGGTGGGACGAGCATCCCGCCCAGGCGGCCTCACTTGCAAAGCGATCAGAGGCCTTATGAGGGATGGGAAGGATGTGGAAGTATGGGAGGCATAGGTAAGGAAGAGGGAAGGAGGCTGCCGTGGCCTTACGGTAGGTACTGGAGACGAAGTGGGAAACCTCGGAGTACCATTTCGAAGATGGCTGAGGTGGGAATCAAAACCCCGCTACTCATTTGGACCAGCCGAGGCTCAGTAGACCTCGTTCCAGTCCTCATACCGCTTTTCAAATTTCGTGGCAGAGCCGGGAATCGAACATCGGCCCTCCAGGATGGCAACTAAGCTCGCTGACCACTCCACAACGGAGGCGATATTTGTTATTTAATATATGTATATAACTGTTATATTTTCGTAGAAATTAATGTTATATTTTTATTCAGTAGTTTTCTTAAGTTCCGGCCCCGTGGTGTTGGGGTAGCGCGCTGGCCTCTCACCCGCAAAACCCGGTTTCGATTTCCGGCTCCGTCAGGTATCTTAGAAACTGACGTGAGGCCTGGAATGGGGTGCTCTCAGCCTTGTGAGGACAATTGATCAGCTATCTGACACAGTGAGGCAGCGCCCCGGTCACGAAAACCAAGATTAACGTTCGAGGGGTACTGATGCGCTGACCACGCGCCACTCCAATATCTGAAGGCCAAATGGCTGGGCAGCGGTCGCTTGGTAGGCCTACGCCCTTCAAGGGCTGCAGTGCCAGTGGTATTCATTTTTAGTTTTCTTACGTTAGGGTATTTGTATTCTCGCATGTACGGCTGTGTCCCAATAATCAAGTTGTCTGCTATTGACTAGCTGCAAGGCTGCTAGCTACTATGTGCTATGCACTACGGAGATTTGGGACATATGTGATTGATCACAGCCTCCTTCACAGACTTGCGTTCTGAAACGCACTGGCCTTACATGCTGGTACCAAACCAACACTCAAGATGGCGGTGATCTGCTACTCCTTGTAATCTCTTTGCACTTTCATCAGCTGTTTTAAATAAACAATACCTGAACGATACGATCATGGATGCGCCAAGAAGATCAGTTTTAGCCGTGCCCTAATTATGGGTTGTGTTCGGCTTAAGTCAAATACAACCTACAATTTACATAACCTACAATACCGATAAGCAACAATTTCTATAACTTCCTTGACGTAGTCGGCCAATCTTGCAAGCACTTTCGTTCACTAGCTACTACAGACTTGATTGCTATGTACTAAGCAGTATTGGATCACAACTTCTGACGTCACATCCGGTAAAGTAGTCGACTATTAGTTCACTACGGCTGAAATTGTACTATTGGGACACAGCCTAATATTTGGCCAGTTCGATGGGTTGCAGTCGTCACCGCAGAGAAAGCCCTATAAGACTTTTAGCAAGTCTGTTAGTTGCACGCACCAATCATACAATAATAGACTTAACGTTCAACACTCGACAACATGTGAGTGCTTTGTAACGCCGCATTTTTTGTGTACGTGCTTTCAACTAAACTTGTGAGGATTATCAAATATGTACCGCTCTTTAATTATTTTATTGCCTCGTTCTAATATTGCAGTATTTCAGTGCAGTTCTATAAATCTCCGACCGGGTCAGGAATAGAATCAATGAAGCCCCCATCTAGCGGCGAGGATAAGAACTGTGCCGGCTGCCGAGGCCTGACGCACTCCTCTGGGGCAATGATTAAATGATTAACAGATGAAATGAAATGATAGTGGAGAGTGTTGCTGGAATGAAATGTTGACAGGGAAAACCAGAGTACCCGGGAAAAAACCTGTCTGCCTCCGTTTTGTCCAGCACAGATCTCACGTGGAGTGACCGGGATTTGAACCACGGTGAGAGGCCGGCGTGCTGCCGCCTAAGCCACGGAGGCCCCCTCTCTGTTAAGTTGTTGTTGTTTGAGTCTTCAGTCTTTTGACTGGTTTGATGCAGCTCTCCATGCCTCCCTGTCCTGAGCTAATCGTTTCATCTCTACATAGCTCCGACACCCTACATCGGAGGCAATCTGTTTAACATATTCTAACCTTGGTCTACCCCTACAGTTTTTGTCCTCGACCCTTCCTTCCATAACTAAGCTTGCTATTCCTGGGTGTCTTAGTATGTGTCCTACCAACCTATCTCTTCTCTTTATTAGCAGTCGCCAGAAACATCTCTCCTCTCCCACTCGTCTTAATACCTCTTCGTTTGTAACCCTATCTATCCATCTGATCTTCATCATTCTCCTGTAACACCACATTTCAAATGCTTCAATTCTCCTCTTTTCTGCTGCACCAATAGTCCAAGTTTCACTTCCATAGAGCGCCACGCTCCAGACAAAGGCTTTCAAAAATGACTTCCTAATACCTAAATCTATATTCGATGTCAGCAGATTCCTTTTTTGTAGAAATGCTTTCTTTGCCTGAGCCAACCTACTTTTAATATCCTCTTTGCTTCGTCCATCACTGGTTATTCTGCTTCCTAAGTAACAGAAGTCTCCTACTTCCTTCAGCTTTTCACCTGCCAATTTGATCTCCATAGAGGTTTCTGATTTATTTCGGCTGCATTCTAGTATTTTTGTTTTACATTTATTTATTTTCATCATGAATTCTTTCCGTAAGACGGAGTCCATACCATTCAAAAACTCATTCAAATCCTCAGGCTTGTCGGCCAAGATGACGATGTCATCAGCAAATCTCAGAGTTGAAATTATTTCTCCTTGAATCTTCACTCCCACTTTAAATTTTTCTCTAATTTCCTTCATTGCTTGTTCAATGTAAAGATTGAAAAGTATGGGTGATAAGTTGCAGCCTTGCCTTACACCTTTCTGAATACCAGCTTCTCTCTCATGTCCTTCAACTCGAATGACTGCTGTCTGGTTTCTGTACAGATTGTATATCACCCTCCTATCCCTGTACTTTATTCCAATTGATTTCAAAATGTCAAACAATTTAGTCCAATCAACGTTATCAAAAGCCTTTTCTAAGTCTACAAAAGCCATGAACGTTCTCTTATCTTTCCTTATTCTACCTTCTAAAATCAGCCTAAGACTTAGTACAGCTTCCCTTGTTCCTACATTTCTCCTGAAACCAAACTGGTCTTCACCCAACTCCGTTTCTATCTGGCTTTCAATCCTCTTGTAAATTATTCTAGACAGGATCTTTGAAGCATGAGTAATCAAACTGATTGTACGGTAATCTTCACATCTGTCAGCTCCCACTTTCTTTGGTATAGGGATGATTACATTCTTCTTGAAATCAGGGGGTACCTCACCTGTCTCATAAATCCTACACACCAAGTGAAATAACCTGATCTGTTAAGTAAGGATGTGAATTATTTACGTCAGTCCTTGGAACAAAAGAAGAAACAAGTGTCGCTCATGAGTACGTCGGTACGTGTATCGCAATAGATACAGGAAGCTAGCTGTAAGGTAGACAAACTTATCGTAAAGGCCAAGAAACCGCACACAATAGCAGAAACGTTAATGCTCCCTTGTAAGGAAATGGTAGAAATAGTCCTGGGTTAGAAGCTGCTACTGAAATTTCAAAAGTTCCTCTCTCTGTCGACACAATCAGCCGCCGAGTCAGTGTCATGTCCAGTGGCATCGAAGACATTATGAACGAGAAAATAAAGAGCAGTCGAAAGTTCACACTTCAGATCTACGAGTCCACTGATATTGGCGATCACGCAGAACTTCTTTTCTACAATAGGTACCGTATTTTAGTTCCGTTTGGGCCGGCTGTGGACCACGTGGTTCTTATCTCTGGCAGCTTTCCTCCTAGCCCAGTATTCCTTCATTCTGGCACTGTGAATGTCCTTCCGCTCCTGAGTCCATTTCGCACCTACTCCTGGACGCACTGCTTTTGCTGTTAGTGACTGGAGAGAGTCTGATGTTCTGACTAAAGTCCTGTATTTATTCCTGTCATAGATGTTACTGGGGTCAATATCCAATTGTTCAAGGTCTTTTCTGACTAGTTTCGACCACTTGGCGTTAGTTGCTTTCCCTCTAGAGACAGTGTTGAAAATTCTGGAGGTGAGCCTCTGATTATCCATTCTCACAATATGACCATAGAAGATCAGCCTCCTCTTCCTCATAGCTGTTGTAATGCTCTCCACTTGTTCATAGAGTTCATTGTTGTGCCTGATTCTATACTTGCCTTCCTCTTTAATAGGGCCCATGATTTTTCGTAGAATCTTCCGGTCCTTCAGCTCCAATTTCCGGAGTTGTCCTTTTCTGACCATATTTAGGCATTCTGAGGCATATAGTACTGATGGTCTCACTACAGTACTGTAGTGTCTGAGTTTGAAATTCATTGAGAGGGATTTTGATTTGTACATATTCTTGCATAGGTGGTAGGCTCTCTCCAGTTTGATGCATCTGTCGTTCATGGCCAGGTCTTCATTGATGTTTGGGGTTATCCATTCTCCTAGGTATTTGAAGGAGTTAGTCCTTTGTACTACTTTGTCCCCCAGTGGGATTGACTCGGGCGCATCTCTGATGTTGCTGATAAACTGTGTTTTGTTGATGGCGATCTTTAAGCCTACTTTAGCTGCTATATAGTTCAGAGAGGATAGTTGATGGTTAGCTTCCTCCACACTGGACGCTAGGAGTGCAAGGTCGTCTGCAAAGGCTAAACAGAGGACTGTTAACTTGTCTTTCTTGTAGCCTATTCTTAATCCAGAATCATCCTTCAGAGTTTTCGTCCACTCACGAATTACTTTTTCTAGTAGGCAATTGAAGAGGATCGGAGACAAGCCATCCCCTTGTCTAACACCAGTTCTGACCTCGAAGCTCTTGGACAGTTCCCCTCTGAATTTGACTTTGACTGTGGTGTTAGTGAGAATAGGTACCGTATGTTTTTGTTCTTTTTTTTTTTAGTGATGGAAGTGCCCGAGGACATGTTCGGCTCGCCTGAGTCTGTAGCTGCTTCAAGCGGACAACCTAAAGGGTGAGCTACAAGTTCCGTTCAATTTCAAGTAGTTCCAACTCTCACCTCCAGATATCAATGAAAGCTAGTGGTGAACGTTGGAACTTTGATAGAGCGTTCTGACAAAATCTAACCTAACAATTTTGCTTTACACAATTTTAGTATGTGAAAGGATCTTTTACATAAGTCGCCTCCGTAACGTAGCGGTCAGCATGTTTAGCTGCCGCCCCGGAGGTCCTGGGTTCGATTCCTGGCTCTGCCACGAAATTTGAAAAGTGGTACTGCACCATTATTCATAAAGGTCTTAAGTACAGACATGGTTACAGTATTTTGGGAACGCCCTATAACTTCCTAACTAGCCTCTGAAGTCTATAATTACAGCTGGTCTACAGCGAGCAAAAGTCATGCTATCAAGAAAGAGATCGGCAGAGCTCGTGTTTCCGACGAGGAACCCGAAGGTCATCGATAATAACCATGTTGACTGTGTCTAACACTATATCGATCGATTCACCTGAGAGTGATTAATACAAATTAAAGCATTTTTAACGCTATATGTATGCAGATACATATGTCTATATGTATATTTCCATGGCAGAAAGCTATTATTAAGAAAGTATGAAGAACAGAAGATAATCTGTTAACTCACTGCTGATTACGTTTCGACTGCGATATATTTTATATCGAGTCGTGACGTATAGAGGAGTGGGAGAGCGGATGTGAGGCCAAGGCGACCTCGTGCAGAGCGCAATGAGTCAAGAAACAGGTTTGAGCCTGGAAACAGTGAAAGTGAAGTCGCCAGCTAACGGAAGTTTTAAAAACGTGTGACCGTGCTGAAGTGTATACGCTAGTTCGTTCAGCATTCTACGTGAAGTAGACACGAGTTTAATAGGGCTCAGACATGGTCTTGAACTTGTAATATTTTATCTTTGCGACCGTGTATCGACAGCTAATAACGGGCCATGCGGAAGGATACTTTCATAATCCCGACCGCCAGCTCGGTTGTAATGTGTCATAAAACTCTGCATATAAACCTTCGTGGAAATGCAGCCTAGATTTGATTCAGACTCTTCACAATGGTTATACTTCTTTGAAAAAAGCACGTTCTCAAGCAAGGTGTCAGAGGGAAGGGATACTATGAAGCTTATATCCATTACGATGGTAGGCTAGATTAATATAAGAATACTGCATTAGCAGGGTGTAGCGGGGACATGTTGGCAGCAACTTTCATTTAGCATGAAGTGTGCAAGCGACTCTCGTGATGCAAGGGGCCGCGTGGACCCTTGTGAACTTGCTCACATTCGCGTTCATATATTGGAACTATTTAGCGGCTGTTCGAGTTCACCCTCGCTTCGTGACGAGTTGATAAACTGTGTGCGGTCCGTCCATCGGTATTCGAATATGTGTGGGAAGATATCGCCAGGATATGTTGGGACTTTTTCGACCGATCGGGTGTTGTTCGAGCCTAGGAGGACTTTGGTTCGTTCTTTGGAAACCCAGTTGGAGTCCGGCATGTTTTCTGTTGGTCTGGAGCTGAGTATGGCCAACGATATCCTTTTTTTCCTCATCTAAATTCGCCAAAGGTACAGATCACTTCAACTTGTTACAGTAGCGTAGCGTGGACATTTTGAACTACCACATATTGCCATATTTGATTTAGTAGATTAAATGGTTGAGTAGAAAGTGCGGGTTCGATGGTTTTTTTTTCGAAGCTGACCTTCTATGATGCCAGGATTTTGACTCATAAAAATGAGTGCATCCTTTGTGTAATTTGATGGATAAATTAAAAATTTCAGTAGTATTTTACAGTATTTAAACTGATATGCTCATTCTTATTTGTCGAGAAATAAATGTAGGAAGAAGATCTACAGTTTTTTCTGTGTAAGAACATTTTAGTAACACAATTTCTTTTAAGAACTCTGACTGAGTTTTTCATATTCTAGTGCATTGTTCTTTAAGCACTTTCGCTTGGATCATCGTATTCTTTGAGGGGAATTTTCCTTTTCGTATTCTTATTACGATATTAGGAAGTTTTCGGTTCCTGTTATTCTAAATGTTACTTCGAGTCCTTGGACTATATTTTCTTCAGTTTATTATCAGATTTAACTTGTATTTTCTGAGCGTGATTTTCGAAATGGATTGCCTAATGGGTCATTAGTCGCTTAGCCTTTGTTGCTAACCTAGACCCATGCTGTAGGTCTAATCCATCGACATTTTCGCATTTTGGAAATTCAGGGAAGATCTTATTTTGAGATTGAATTTATCTTTATAAATCGCTTTGACAACCTCAGTTTGTGTGGTTGGGCAGCGTTATACTTTTCTTTTTTAATGAAGTTAACACTGGATTAAAGTGATATCATTGCCTTTGGTGCAATAGTTTTTCTGTATTAAGAGGGTATTTGAACGACATCCAAATTTGCGAGGATAATCCCAGGGACGACTTACTATAAGTCATACGTTTAAGAATTATGGATCATGTAATACATCAATGAAAGGCAAGTTTTTAAAGATAGGTGGAATATTTCTGAAATCCACTGGGCTTTGTTGGTAATCTGTTACAGGATCATATTATTCTTTCGCACACGAGTTCAGGATTTTACCATAAACAGCTGATTTGCATCATTGTGGATTTATAACAGTAAGGCTCCTATTATAGGTGCATGTTCTACTTTAGAGAGGCTTGTATTTTGAATATTGCCTTTGTGTTTAAGTGTATTGATGCAGTGCTTTGTAAAGCATATTTTTCTTGTTGAGGATTGAGCCAGGTGTGCCAATCAGGATTAGATTGATTGGGGGTTTTAACCCAGAGAAGTGTTGTTTTTAACCTAGTATGGTTAATATTTGGTCATAGATGACTTTATCGCTGTTATCGTGAAAATGCCTGTGTGAAGATTAATATTTTTCTGAGCAGTATTATTGGGAATCTTGAGTGGATATCCGGTTAAATATTTCCAGTAAAACTAATATAACAATTTTGCCATAAGATGTATGTTTAATAAGGAAACCGATAACTATTTAAGGCTGAATTTATGATTAATTTTTGCTTAGCTTAACTGTTCGGCAGAATTACCCTAAAACTAGAAATGAAACAATATTAAGCAGAAAGGAATGTCGTGACATTAAGTCAGTGGGAAGAGAATAATTGAAATTATTCTGGAATTTTGTGTAAATTATATTCTGTAAATATGCCATATGAATTTCTTCGTTTAATAACAAGAACATATAATGTTAATGAAGATGTCGTGTAGGATTATTAGTTTTAATCAGAATATTTTTGTATAAGATGTTATTTCCGTTAAGGAACCGAAATGAATTTAATGTATTCAAGTCTTATAATATTTTTCTTTTGTAAATGCTTACCACATGGGATTGATTATTATTATTAATATGCCTTATATTTTAATCAACTAAAAGTTAGTTGTGATAATGGGTAATTTTTTTTTGAAAGACAATCCAGTATTATCAATGAGATTATTTTTGATTGGTCGTGGTATCGACAAAATTGATTGTTTTTCTGTCTTGTTTATTCTTACAATAAACTACTTTATTACTTGGTTTTAATTATTGCGTGATGCTTTATAGAGGTGATGGAAGGGTGTATTAAGGGGGCCATCGCTAGGTATTTTAGGGTTTTCCACACCTTTGAGATTCTTTCTTCCTCTTGAAGAATTCTTGTGTTTTGAGCTAGTTTTTTTTTCTGAGCCTTGGTCAGTCTTAATACATCCTGTTAGGTATTCGAGTGGCCCTATTATCCCTATGTCTGTTGGTAGAACTTGGGGGTCTTAAGAGCCGGGGCATTTTCAGGTTCTACGATCCAGCTGCTATCCAGGGATTCAACAGGTATTGGTAGGTAAAAGGGTACATTAGGTGGCGCCCAGCTCAGGGGCTTCGAAAAACTGGAATACCAGAGCGAATACCAGGGAGTTGAATGCCATAATTCTGCCAAAATTGAAACTGAAAGTACAAAGTGGAAATTAGTTTTATGATCATGTAACACAGATCGCGAATTGGAACACCGTGTTTCTTGTGTGACTATGAATCTAGGCGATAAAATAATGGTGAACCAATATTTTGGCACGAACTATTGGAATTCCTATGGAACAAAGCAATTACGAGGATACTCGAGCTACTTGACTTACAAGTGGTATTGCAACCATTATTAATTTTTATTATATTTTATGTATTGGAGTGGTGCCACACGCTCTGTTAATAATTTGTTCTACTTGTTTCCGGCTGATGATCATTGCTGACATCATTAAAAATAGAAGTATTTGTAGTAAATTTAAAATTAAAGTAATGGTAGAATCATAGACCTTCACCGATGTAAACCAACACGCACTTGTATATGGTCGATCCCAAATCAAATTGGGCACTTTGTGTTTAGACATAAGCTTATTTTAAGGTAATGCCAGACAATAAGAATGAGCATGTATGGTAAATGGTGGTTGTTGGTAGATGTTCTCGCTGTGCTTTGTTGGTGTGGTATTCTTATTTCTTGTGAAGTGTAGTGAAGCATGTCTGAAGGTAATATGGTGACTGTTGGTGACGTTAAGAAGATGTTTGAAATTATTCAACATAAAATGGACAATTTGAATCAGGACATGGAAAATATTAAGGTCCAAACTAAATCTGCATTAGACCATATGTCTGAAACTGTTATTCAAAGTCAGGGAGTGATAAACGATGCAGTTGCTGAAGGTATCAGGGGGGAAATTGATACTATGCAATCCTCATTGAAGGCTATCAATGACAGTTCTAAAAGGGTAGAAAAGAAGGTTACCAGTGTAGAATCTAATATCGAAGATATCCAGAACGATAATAGAAAAACACAACTAGATATCAGTACACTACGGGCTAATGTTGGGTTGGTACAGGTTGCCCAAGAAAGAATCCAAAATAGTCAAACTTCAATGCAAACAGATGTTAACAATATCCAAACTAGTCAAACATCAATGCAAAATAGTCAAACATCAATGCAAAATAGTCAAACATCAATGCAAAATAGTCAAACTTCAATGCAAACAGATCTTAACAATGTTCAGACTAGTCAAAGGGGAATTGAGGAAACAGTAAAGGATGTAAACTCTAATGTAAGGATTATGCAATCCCAAATCAATGATTTAAGAACAGATGTGGGATTAATAGAATCCAGTCAAAATAAAATGGAGCTAGAGGTCCGAAAAATCGAATCTAGTCAAAATCAGACGGAGGTTAAGTTAATGGAGCTAGAAAAATCTAATAAAGAGTTTCAAGTTGAGATTAGACTAGACTTTGAAAAAAGTGTGAAGCTCAGTAAAAAAAATAGAAACACTTCAGCAACAGTTTTCCCATGACACTAATCAGACCCAGAATAGCCTGGAGCAGTTGAAATGTGAAATGGGGACACTCCGAGCTCAAGTCACTGATCATACGAAACTTCTCAGGGATGATTTTGACATCGATTTGAAAGGGATCATAAGAGATAATATTGTAACATTTCGTCAAGATATCATGAAAATTAATGAGGAATGTTTTAAAGTTGAGAAATCTAAGTTAGAATCTAAACTTGCCACTGGTCTTGCAACTAATAGCAAAGACATAATAAATGTTAGGGAAGATCTAAGCAAAAGAATGGATGGAATTCAAAATACACAGGTTAATAACATATCCGATTTAGAGAAACGTATTAACAGTGTTGAAACTAAAGTCGACCAAAGTAAGATAGAGTTAAATGAGGTCAGGGAGAAGAAAACTTCCGAGATTAATGAAATTAGAAAGGGTCTCGAGCAAATTAATCTAGAGGGGCATATCAATATAGATACGCTAAAAGATCAATTGCGATCACTTTTACAGTCCGATTTTAGAGTTGTAGTTGAACAACCTGAAGTGATAGTACCTGATGGTAGGGAAAAGATGATGCAGGAATCTTCCAACAACGAACCCAACGTTCGGCTCAGTCAAATGGAACATCTGAGTCCCATTCGAACAAGCAGGGAAACTTTTAGTTCTCCGAACCCCAACGTAGGCGTGGATGATTATACTTCGAAATCATTGGAAAGGACACCGAATGTAACCATAATAAGAAACTTCGATGACAAACCTAGGAAGTTTAGCAACTTGGATGGAATGACACCAATCGAATTTGTAAGGGCATTAAGAGATTACTTTTTGGAGTCACATGTGCCACGTGAGCGTGAGCTACGTATGGTGGAAAGGTTTCTTACCGATGATCCGTTACAATGGTTCAGAGCTTTTCGTTACACATTTGACAATTTTGAACAGTTTTCGGAGGCCTTCATACAAATATTTTGGTCGATCGAGGTCCAACAAAATGTGAGATCGGAAGTCTATTCACGCAAGTACTCCAGTACAGGACCAACCAGCTATGCTGAGTACTTTGCGTGTCAGTTAGCAAAACTCCGTTTTCTTCAGCCGCCGTTAACCCAGGAAGAACTCCTTGAAGCTATCTCACGTCAATTGCCTGCGGAAGTAAGGAGATCAATTATTTCTTCCGGAGTATCGTCTTTAACGTCGTTAGATGACTTGTTACGTCGATTAGATCACATGAGTATGATGACGCAACCTACCATAGTCAAAAATGCCAGGCAGGAATCGAAAGTTGTAAATGCGGTAATGATGAACCGTACACAGCAGACGGATCCTTTTGGGCAAAGAAGAGATGATAGAATGGGTCCTATTAGAAATACCCATCAGCAAGAGAGGAGATGGGAAAACCAACGTAGGGACGTCCAGGAGAGACCATGGCAACGTCGCTACGAGGAGAGAAATTTCTATCGAAGAGATAATGATCGAAACCGGAATGATCATCGAGAAACGCCTTATAACAGGAATTACAGATATGATCAAAATAATCGAGATAACAGATATAATAGGAATGATAGGGATACCCGTGACAACAGAGATAAGAGACGAAATCAAGGGTACTCAAGATATAACAATTATCGGACGGAGGCATACGATAAGAAAGGGCAACAGGAGATGCTCAAGAGAGGGCGAGATAAGTCCACGGAGGTTGGACGAAGAAAATCGAAGGAAAGAAAGTATGAAAATCCAGATAAGTCACGACCCAGCACTAGCAGAGAAGGTCGGAGTTCAGAAAGAACGCCTGACCGGGACAAAGAAAAAACATTTTCGAAAAGAAATTAAGCACTGAGATGTCACGCATTCTACCTGTTCACGACTACAAGAAAGAGATTACCATGACAGAGAAGTCATTATAATAAAATGAAATAATTGTTATGAGGTAGTAAGCCTAAATGGAAGAGAAATGATAGGTCGTTTCAATGCAAAAAACCTGAAAAGATATGTGCAGAAGATAGTCTGAGTGTTGACTGAATAATGCTACATATGCCGAGATTACCTGGAATGGTGTAAATAAAAGTTGAGGAGACTTTTATTTAAGGTATCAAAGGGAAAATGCACCATTATTCATAAAGGTCTTAAGTACAGACATGGTTACAGTGTTTTGGGAACGCCCTATAACTTCCTAACTAGCCTCTGAAGTCTATAATTACAGCTGGTCTACAGTGAGCAAAAGTCATGCTATCAAGAAAGAGATCGGCAGAGCTCGTGTTTCCGACGAGGAACCCGAAGGTCATCGATAATAACCATGTTGACTGTGTCTAACACTATATCGATCGATTCACCTGAGAGTGATTAATACAAATTAAAGCATTTTTAACGCTATATGTGTGCAGATACATATGTCTATATGTATATTTCCATGGCAGAAAGCTATTATTAAGAAAGTATGAAGAACAGAAGATAATCTGTTAACTCACTGCTGATTACGTTTCGACTGTGATATATTTTATATCGAGTCGTGACGTATAGAGGAGTGGGAGAGCGAATGTGAGGCCAAGGCGACCTCGTGCAGAGCGCAATGAGTCAAGAAACAGGTTCGAGCCTGGAAACAGTGAAAGTGAAGTCGCCAGCTAACGGAAGTTTTGAAAACGTGTGACCGTGCTGAAGTGTATACGTTAGTTCGTTCAGCATTCTACGTGAAGTAGACACGAGTTTAATAGGGCTCAGACATGGTCTTGAACTTGTAATAGTTTATCTTTGCGACCGTGTATCGACAGCTAATAACGGGCCATGCGGAAGGATACTTTCATAATCCCGACCGCCAGCTCGGTTGTAATGTGTCATAAAACTCTGCATATAAACCTTCGTGGAAATGCAGCCTAGATTTGATTCAGACTCTTCACAATGGTTATACTTCTTTGAAAAAAGCACGTTCTCAAGCAAGGTGTCAGAGGGAAGGAATACTATGAAGCTTATATCCATTACGATGGTAGGCTAGATTAATATAAGAATACTGCATTAGCAGGGTGTAGCGGGGACATGTTGGCAGCAACTTTCATTTAGCATGAAGTGTGCAAGCGACTCTCGTGATGCAAGGGGCCGCGTGGACCCTTGTGAACTTGCTCACATTCGCGTTCATATATTGGAACTATTTAGCGGCTGTTCGAGTTCACCCTCGCTTCGTGACGAGTTGATAAACTGTGTGCGGTCCGTCCATCGGTATTCGAATATGTGTGGGAAGATATCGCCAGGATATGTTGGGACTTTTTCGACCGATCGGGTGTTGTTCGAGCGAGGAGGACTTTGGTTCGTTCTTTGGAAACCCAGTTGGAGTCCGGCATGTTTTCTGTTGGTCTGGAGCTGAGTATGGCCAACGATATCCTTTCTTTCCTCATCTAGATTCGCCAAAGGTACAGATCACTTCAACTTGTTACAGTAGCGTAGCGTGGACATTTTGAACTACCACATATTGCCATATTTGATTTAGTAGATTAAATGGTTGAGTAGAAAGTGCGGGTTCGATGTTTTTTTTTCGAAGCTGACCTTCTATGATGCCAGGATTTTGACTCATAAAAATGAGTGCATCCTTTGTGTAATTTGATGGATAAATTAAAAATTTCAGTAGTATTTTACAGTATTTAAACTGATATGCTCATTCTTATTTGTCGAGAAATAAATGTAGGAAGAAGATCTACAGTTTTTTCTGTGTAAGAACATTTTAGTAACACAATTTCTTTTAAGAACTCTGACTGAGTTTTTCATATTCTAGTGCATTGTTCTTTAAGCACTTTCGCTTGGATCACCGTATTCTTTGAGGGGAATTTTCCTTTTCGTATTCTTATTACGATATTAGGAAGTTTTCGGATCCTGTTATTCTAAATGTTACTTCGAGTCCTTGGACTATATTTTCTTCAGTTTATTATCAGATTTAACTTGTATTTTCTGAGCGTGATTATCGAAATGGATTGCCTAATGGGTCATTAGTCGCTTAGCCTTTGTTGCTAACCTAGACCCATGCTGTAGGTCTAATCCATCGACATTTTCGCGTTCGGGAAATTCAGGGAAGATCTTATTTTGAGATTGAATTTATCTTTATAAATCGCTTTGACAACCTCAGTTTGTGTGGTTGGGCAGCGTTATACTTTTCTTTTTTTATGAAGTTAACACTGGATTAAATTGATATCATTGCCTTTGGTGCAATAGTTTTTCTGTATTAAGAGTGTATTTGAACGACATCCAAATTTGCGAGGATAATCCCAGGGACGACTTACTATAAGTCATACGTTTAAGAATTATGGATCATGTAATACATCAATGTAAGGCAAGTTTTTAAAGATAGGTGGAATATTTCTGAAATCCACTGGGCTTTGTTGGTAATCTGTTACAGGATCATATTATTCTTTCGCACACGAGTTCAAGATTTTACCATAAACAACTGATTTGCATAATTGTGGATTTATAACAGTAAGGCTCCTATTATAGGTGCATGTTCGACTTTAGAGAGGCTTGTATTTTGAATATTGCCTTTGTGTTTAAGTATATTGATGCAGTGCTTTGTAAAGCATATTTTTCTTGTTGAGGATTGAGCCAGGTGTGCCAATCAGGATTAGATTGATTGGGGTTTTAACCCAGAGAGGTGTTGTTTTTAACCTAGTATGGTTAATATTTGGTCATAGATGACTTTATCGCTGTTATCGTGAAAATGCCTGTGTGAAGATTAATATTTTTCTGAGCAGTATTATTGGGAATCTTGAGTGGATATCCGGTTAAATATTTCCAGTAAAACTAATATAACAATTTTGCCATAAGATGTATGTTTAATAGGGAAACCGATAACTATTTAAGGCTGAATTTATGATTAATTTTTGCTTAGCTTAACTGTTCGGCAGAATTACCCTAAAACTAGAAATGAAACAATATTAAGCAGAAAGGAATGTCGTGACATTAAGTCAGTGGGAAGAGAATAATTGAAATTATTCTGGAATTTTGTGTAAATTATATTCTGTAAATATGCCATATGAATGTCTTCGTTTAATAACAAGAACATATAATGTTAATGAAGATGTCGTGTAGGATTATTAGTTTTAATCAGAATATTTTTGTATAAGATGTTATTTCCGTTAAGGAACCGAAATGAATTTAATGTATTCAAGTCTTATAATATTTTTCTTCCGTAAATGCTTACCATATGGGATTGATTATCATTATTATTATTAATATGCCTTATATTTTAACCAACTAAAAGTTAGTTGTGATAATGGTTTTTTTTTTTTTTTGAAAGACAATCCAGTATTATCAATGAGATTTTTTTTTGAAGGTCGTGGTATCGACAAAATTGATTGCTTTTCTGTCTTGTTTATTCTTACAATAAACTACTTTATTACTTGGTTTTAATTATTGCGTGATGCTTTATAGAGGTGATGGAAGTGTGTATAAAGGGGGCCATCGCTAGGTATTTTAGGGTTTTCCATACCTTTGAGATTCTTTCTTCCTCTAGAAGAATTCTTGTGTTTTGAGCTAGATTTTTTTCTGAGCCTTGGTCAGTCTTAATACATCCGGTTAGATATTCGAGTGGCCCTATTATCCCTATGTCTGTTGGTAGAACTTGGGGGTCTTAAGAGCCGGGGCATTTTCAGGTTCTACGATCCAGCTGCTATCCAGGGATTCAACAGGTATTGGTAGGTAAAAGGGTACAGTACGAGGACTGGAACGGGGTCTACTCAGCCTCGGGTGGCCCAAATGAGTAGAGGAGGTTCGATTCCCCCTCAGCCATCCTCGAAGTGGTTTTCCGTGGTTTCCCCTTCGTCTTCGGGCAAATGCCGGGATGGTCCCTTCTTCAAGGCCACGGCCGCCTCCTTCCCTCTTCCTTGCCTATCCATCCTAACCATCCCTTACCTTCCCTCACGAGGCCCCTGTTCGCTTTGCAGGTGAGGCCGCCTGGGCGAGGTGCCAATCCCACCTCATCAGTTGTATCCCTTCCGATTCGATGTTCCCCGCTCTAGGACACTGCCCATAGAGGCGGTAGTGGTGAGTTCCCTCGCTGAGTCCGTGGGTTCCACCAACCTGGAGGGTAAACGACTAAAAAAAAAGAAAAGAAAGGATCCTTTACATGCCATAAATCTATGACATGGGACCGCCGGCTTTACTTCCCCTCCGATGGAAGACATACTGAAGGATTTTTTACGCTCTTAAAAAAACCGACGACTTTGGCCGGGTTTGAACCCTCTATCTTGGGCACAGCAGTTCAGCATGCAACCGACTAGGCCACGGAAGCCCCTACTTGCCACTAATTTCTCTGTTTGCAAAGAGCTACCCGAGCGAGCAACTGCTTAAGAAATACTTCGTACGACTAATGAATAGGCCTATGTGGTCCGTAATGAATTAACATGAGAGAAATGTAATTTTAAAAAAATCCACAGCCTGCTTCCAGTCTCCGACCGGGTCAGGAATGGAATGCATGAAGCCCCCATCTAGCGGCGAGGATATGAACTGTGTCGGCTGCACGAGGCCTGACGCTCTCCTCTGGGGCAATGATTAAAGGAATGAAAGATGAAATGAAATGATAGTGGAGAGTGCTGCTGGAATGAAATTTTGGCAGGGAAAACGGAGTACCCGAAGAAAAACCTGTCAGCCTCCGTTTTGTCCAGCACAGACCTCACATGGAGTGGCCGGGATTTGAACCACGGCCCCAGCGGTGAGAGGCCGGCGTGCTGCTGCCTAAGCCACGGAGGCTTCAGAGAATTGTAATATATTTCATAATTAAGATAGTTGATTTATTTAGGGACTCTGTAATGTTGTGATCATGTATCCCCGTGTACTTGGGTGTGCGTGAAATCGGTTTGATAACCTGTATTAATTGACGGCTATATTAATGTGTATGTATTAGTAATCATGTCTAGGGGTTGGGTAGGAGGCGGAAGTGGCCTTAAGTTAGGAACCATCGCAGCATTTGCCTGGTGTGGAAGAGGGGAAACCACTTCAAAAATGATTGATATTGGAATCGAACCCACCACCTCTCAGTTGCACTTAACTAACCTTTAGAACGGACAGTACTGACAATTGAACCCAGACATCGGAGGGGACAGAATGCTATCCATCACACCACGATTCGGTCGTTCTGAATATCCGTACGTTCTTTGTCACTTGGTGGATAGATCACAGTCAAATATTCAAACATTTTTATTTTTTTATTTTATTTTATTTTGCTAACGTTTCACCCTCCAGGGTTGGCTTTTCCCACGGACTAAGTGAGGGATCCCACCTCTACCGCCACTGAGGGCAGTGTCCTGGAGCTTGAGACTCTGAGTCAGATCGACGAGTCCACCGATATTGGCGGTCACGCACAACTTCTTTCGTACAATAGGTATGTTGATGGGGATGTAATTGCCACTAATTACTTTGTTTGCAAAGAGATACCCGAGCTACAACTGGGGTGTGTGACCAGCACTACGCTCAGGCGGCCTCGCCTGCAAAGCGAACAGGGGGCCTGATGAAGGGATGGGAATAGTGGCACGGTTAGGCGAGGAAGTGGGAAGGAGGCGGCCGTGGCCTTACAGTAGGAACCATCCCGGCATTTGCCCGAAGACGAAGTGGGAAACCACGGAAAATCACTTCGAGGATGGCTGAGGTGGGAATCGAACCCCCTCAACTCATTTGGGCCACCCGAGGCTGACAAGACCCAGTTCCAGTACTCATACCACTTTTCAAATTTCGTGGCAGAGCCGGGAATCGAACCCAAGACCTGCGGGGCGGCAACTAACCATGCTGACCGCTACGCTACGGAGGCGACATATTCAAACATTATCTTAGAAAACCCTCAAAAGTTAAAACCCTTTACGGGTAAGATTAGAAAGCAAGAACCAAAGCTGAGAACGATTACATCAGATTGACTGATAAGAGCATTATGGTTTTTTGTGGGATCTCTTTTGATGCTGAATGCTCACAGGCACCGTGAAAATGAAAATCCACAGCCTGCTTCCAGTCTCCGACCGGGTCAGGAATGGAATGAATGAAGCCCCCAATCTAGCGGCGAGGATATGAACTGTGCCGGCTGCCGAAGCCTGACGCACTCCTCTGGGGCAATGATTAAATGAATGACAGATGAAATGAAATGATAGTGGAGAGTGTTGCTGGAATGAAATTGTGACAGGGAAAACCGGAGTACCCGGAGAAAAACCTGTCTGCCTCCGTTCTGTCCAGCACGGATATCACATGGAGTGACCGGGATTTGAACCACGGTGAAAGGCCGGCGTGCCGCCGCCTGAGCCACGGAGGCACCCTCTCACATGCACCATGAACAGTTTTCATCTTGTTTCCACAGTCTCTTTTATTGTCGGCAAAAAATCTTAGCGGAGCGTGGTTTCGATCCACGGACCTATGGGTTATGGCCCCAGCACGCTTCCACTGTGCCACTCTGCTTCTGGTAGACATTCGCCTAAACAGGACGGACTGTAATATGCTGTAGGGAGAGACTGTTGTGCAATTTACTAAAGGTAGAGGGGAGAATTCAATACGGCCTTTGCTCCCCTCTACCTTTAGTAAGTTGCACAACAGCAGTAATAGCAGTCTCCCAACAGCATACTGTATTTGAGCCTATCCAGTTTAGCCATGATTAGTCAAGTAGCAGAGTGGCGCAGTGGAAGCGTGCTGGGCCCATAACCCAGAGGTCCGTGGATCGAAACCACGCTCTGCTAATTATTTTTTGTGGGCCCATAACCCAGAGGTCCGTGGATCGAAACCACGCTCTGCTAAATATTTTTCTTTTCGACTGTAATTCGAGGGTTTACCTAACCGTCAAAACTGACAGTCCATGAACTTAGCAAGTTTCCACATGCATACCAAATGCAAACGAAGTAGAAAGTAGTACAGTGTTATTATGTTTACTACTTGGTAACCGGATTCCTCACATCCCCTGTGGACCAGACAATACTTGAATGCACTAGAATTCAGTGTTCCGCAACCGGTGTGCCGCGAACTTTTACCTAATATTGTTTCTTACTTTTTAGTCGGTTTACCCTCCAGGTTGGCTTTCCCTCGGACTCAGCGAGGGATCCCAATATTACCGCCGACAGGGCAGTGTCCTGGAGCTTGAAACTTCGGCTTAGGGGATACAACTGGGGAGGTGGGACGAGCATCTCGCCCAGGCGGCCTCACTTGCAATGCGATCAGACGCCTTATGAGGGATGGGAAGGAAGTGGAAGTATGGGAGGCATAGGCAAGGAAGAGGGAAGGAGGCTGCCGTGGCCTTACGGTAGGTACTGCAGACGAAGTGGGAAACCTCGGAGTACCATTTCGAAGATGGCTGAGGTGGGAATCGAAACCCCGCTACTCATTTGGACCAGCCGAGGCTCAGTAGACCTCGTTCCAGTCCTCATACCACTTTTCAAATTTCGTGGCAGAGCCGGGAATCGAACATCGGCCCTCCGGGATGGCAACTAAACTCGCTGACCACTACACAACGGAGGCGATATTTGTTATTTAATATATGTTGATAACTGTTATATTTTCGTAGAAATTAATATTTTATATTTTTATACAGTAGTTTTCTTAAGTTCCGGCCCCGTGGTGTTGGGGTAGCGCGCTGGCCTCTCACCCGCAAAACCCGGTTTCGATTTCCGGCTCCGTCAGGTATCTTAGAAACTGACGTGAGGCCTGGAATGGGGTGCACTCAGCCTTTTGAGGACAATTGATCAGCTATCTGACACAGTGAGGCAGCGCCCCGGTCACGAAAACCAAGATTAACGGTCGAGGGGTACTGATGTGCTGACCACGCACCACTCCAATATCTGAAGGCCAAATGGCTGGGCAGCGGTCGCTTGGTAGGCCTATGCCCTTCAAGGGCTGCAGTGCCAGTGGTATTCATTTTTAGTTTTCTTACGTTAGGGTATTTGTATTCTCGCATGTACGGCTGTGTCCCAATAATCAAGTTGTCTGCTATTGACTAGCTGCAAGGCTGCTAGCTACTATGTGCTATGCACTACGGAGATTTGGGACATGTGTGCTTGATCACAGCCTCCTTCACAGACTTGCGTTCTGAAACGCACTGGACTTACATGCTGGTACCAAACCAACACTCAAGATGGCGGTGATCTGCTACTCCTTGTAAGCTCTTTGCGCTTTCATCAGCTGTTTTAAATAAACAATACCTGAACGATACGATCATGGATGCGCCAAGAAGATCAGTTTTTAGCCGTGCCCTAATTATGGGTTGTTTTTGGCTTAAGTCAAATACAACCTACAATTTACATAACCTACAATACCGATAAGCTACAATTTCTATAACTTCCTTGACGTAGTCGGCCAATTTGCAAGCACTTTCGTTCACTAGCTACTACAGACTTGATTGCTATGTACTAAGCAGTATTGGATCACAACTTCTGACGTCACATCCGGTAAAGTAGTCGACTATTCGTTCACTACGGCTGAAATTGTACTATTGGGACACAGCCTAATATTGGGCCGGTTCGATGGGTTGCAGGCGTCACCGCAGAGAAAGCCCTATAAGACTTTTAGCAAATCTGTTAGTTGCACGCACCAATCATACAATAATAGACTTAACGTTCAACACTCGATAACAAGTGAGTGCTTTGTAACGCCGCATCTTTTGTGTTCCTTGCTTTTAACTAAACTTGTGAGGATTATCAAATATGTACCTCTCATTAATTATTTTATTGCCTTGTCCTAATATTGCTGTATTTCAGTGCAGTTCTATAAATCTCCGACCGGGTCAGGAATGGAATGAATGAAGCCCCCATCTAGCGGCGAGGATAAGAACTGTGCCGGCAGCCGAGGCCTGACGCACTCCTCTGGGGCAATGATTAAATGATTAACAGATGAATTGAAATGATAGTGGAGAGTGTTGCTGGAATGAAATTTTGACGGGGAAAACCGGCGTACCCGGGAAAAAACCTGTCTGCCTCCATTTTGTCCAGCACATATCTCACATGGAGTGATCGGGATTTGAACCACGGTGAGAGGCCGGCGTGCTACCGCCTAAGCCACGGAGGCCCCCTCTCTGTTAAGTAAGGATGTGAATTATTTTCGTCAGTCCTTGGAACAAAAGAAGAAACAAGTGTCACTCATGAGTACGTCGGTACGTGTATCGCAATAGATACAGGAAGCTAGCTGTAAGGTAGACAAACTTATCGTAAAGGCCAAGAAACCGCACACAATAGCAGAAACGTTAATGCTCCCTTGTAAGGAAATGGTAGAAATAGTCCTGGGTTAGAAGCTGCTACTGAAATTTCAAAAATTCCTCTCTCTGCAGACACAGTCAGCCGCCGAGTCAGTGTCATGTCCAGTGGCATCGAAGACATTATGAACGAGAAAATAAAGAGCAGTCGAAAGTTCACACTTCAGATCTACGAGTCCACTGATATTGGCGATCACGCACAACTTCTTCCCTACAATAGGTACCGTATGTTTTTTTTTTTTATTAGTGCTGGGAGTGCCCGAGGACATGTTCGGCTCGCCTGA
Organism: Meconema thalassinum; assembly: GCA_946902985.2. Lineage (NCBI taxonomy): Eukaryota > Metazoa > Arthropoda > Insecta > Orthoptera > Tettigoniidae > Meconema > Meconema thalassinum. Next base: position 100,177,741 of record OX336397.1, on the reverse strand, counting down.
GTCTGTAGCTGCTTCCAGCGGACTACCTGAAGGGTGAGCTACAAGTTCCGTTCAATTTCAAGTAGTTCCAACTCTCACCGCCAGATATCAATGAAAGCTAGTGGTGAACGTTGGAACTTTGATAGAGCGTTCTGACGAAATCTAACCTAACAATTTTGCTTTACACAATTTTAGTATGTGAAAGGATCTTTTACAAAAGTCGCCTCCGTAACGTAGCGGTCAGCATGTTTAGCTGCCGCCCCGGAGGTCCTGGGTTCGATTCCTGGCTCTGCCACGAAATTTGAAAAGTGGTACGAGGACTGGAACGGGGTCTACTCAGCCTCGGGTGGCCCAAATGAGTAGAGGGGGTTCGATTCCCCCTCAGCCATCCTCGAAGGGGTTATCCGTGTTTTCCCCTTCGTCTTCGGGCAAATGCCGGGATGGTCCCTTCTTCAAGGCCACGGCCGCCTCTTTACCTCTTCCTTGCATATCCATCCTAACCATCCCTTACCTTCCCTCATGAGGCCCCTGTTCGCGTTGCAGGTGAGGCCGACTGGGCGAGGTGCCAATCCCACCTCACCAGTTGTATCCCTTCCGATTCGATGTTCCCCGCTCTAGGACACTGCTCATGGAGGCAGTAGTGGTGAGTTCCCTCGCTGAGTCCGTGGGTTCCACCAACCTGGAGGGTAAACGACTAAAAAGAAAAGAAAAGAAAAGAAAGGATCCTTTACATGCCAAAATCTATGACATGGGACCGACGGCCTTACTTCCCCTCCGAAGGAAGGCATACTGAAGGATTTTAACGCTCTTAAAAATCCGATGACTTTGGCAGGTTTGATCCCGCTATCTTGGGTACAGCAGTTCAGCATGCTACCGACTAGGCCACGGAAGCCCCTACTTGCCACTAATTTCTCTGTTTGCAAAGAGCTACCCGAGCGAGCAACTGCTGAAGAAATACTTCCTACGACTAATGAATAGGCCTATGTGGTCCGTAATGAATTAACAGGAGAGAAATGTAATTTAAAAAAAATCCACAGCCTGCTTCCAGTCTCCGACCGGGTCAGGAATAGAATGCATGAAGCCCCCATCTAGCGTCGAGGATATGAACTGTGCCGGCTGCCGAGGCCTGACGCACTCCTCTGGGGCAATGATTAAAGGAATGACAGATGAAATGAAATGATAGTGGAGAGTGCTGCTGGAATGAAATTTTGGCAGGGAAAACGGAGTACCCGGAGAAAAACCTGTCAGCCTCCGTTTTGTCCAGCACAGACCTCACATGGAGTGGCCGGGATTTGAACCACGGCCCCAGCGGTGAGAGGCCGGCGTGCTGCCGCCTAAGCCACGAAGGCTTCAGAGAATTGTAATATATTTCATAATTAAGATAGTTGATTTATTTAGGGACTCTGTAATGTTGTGATCATGTATCCCCGTGTACTTGGGTGTGCGTGAAATCGGTTTGATAACCTGTATTAATTGACGGCTATATTAATGTGTGTGTATTAGTAATTATGTCTAGGGGTTGGGTAGGAGGCGGAAGTGGCCTTAAGTTAGGAACCATCTCAGCATTTCCTTGGTGTGGAAGAGGGGAAACCACTTCAAAAATGGTTGATATTGGAATCGAACCCACCACCTCTCAGTTGCACTTAACTAACCTTTAGAACGGACAGTACCGACAATTGAACCCAGACATCGGCGGCGACACAAGGCTATCCATCACACCACGAGTCGGTCGTTCTGAATATCCGTACGTTCTTTGTCACTTGGTGGATAGATCACAGTCAAATATTCAAACATTTTTATTATTTTATTTTATTTTTTTTGCTAACGTTTCACCCTCCAGGGTTGGCTTTTCCCACGGACTAAGCGAGGGATCCCACCTCTACCGCCACTGAGGGCAGTGTCCTGGAGCTTGAGACTCTGAGTCAGATCGATGAGTCCACCGATATTGGCGGTCCTGCACAACTTCTTTCGTACAATAGGTATGTTGATGGGGATGTAATTGCCACTAATTTCTTTGTTTGCAAAGAGCTACCCGAACTACAACTGGGGAGTGTGACCAGCACTACGCTCAGGCGGCCTCACCTGCAAAGCTGATGATGATGGTAATTGTTGTTTTAAGGGGCCTAATATCTAGGTTATCGGCCCCACCTGCAAAGCGAACAGGGGGCCTGATGAAGGGATGGAAATAGTGGCAGAGTTAGGCGAGGAAGTGGGAAGGAGGCGGCCGTGGCCTTACAGTAGGAATCATCCCGGCATTTCCCCGAAGACGAAGTGGGAAAACACGGAAAATCACTTCGAGGATGGCTGAGGAGGGAATCGAACCCCCTCAACTCATTTGGGCCACCGGAGGCTGACTAGACCCAGTTCCAGTACTCATACCACTTTTCACATTTCGTGGCAGAGCCGGGAATCGAACCCAAGAACTCCGGGGCGGCAGCTAACCATGCTGACCGCTACGCTACGGAGGCGACATATTCAAACATTATCTTAGAAAACCCTCAAAAGTTAAAACCCTTTACGGTTAAGATTAGAAAGCAAGAACCAAAGCTGATAACGATTACGTCAGATTGACTGATAAGAGCATTATGGTCTTTTGTGGGATCTCTTTCGATGCTGAATACTCACAGGCACCATGAACAGTTGTCATCTTGTTTCCACAGTCTCTTTTTATTGTCGGCAAAAAATCTTAGCAGAGCGTGGTTTCGATCCACGGACCTCTGGGTTATGGGCCCAGCACGCTTCCACTGCGCCACTCTGCTTCTGGCAGACATTCGCCTAACAGGACGGACTGTAATATGCTGTAGGGAGAGACTGTTGTGCAATTTACTAAAGGTAGAGGGGAGAATTCAATACGGCCTTTGCTCCCCTCTACCTTTAGTAAGTTGCACAACAGCAGTAATACCAGTCTCCCTACAGGATACTCTATTTGAGCCTATCCAGTTTAGCCATGGTTCGTCAAATAGCCGAGTAGCAGAGTGGCACAGTGGAAGCGTGCTGGGCACATAACCCAGAGGTCCATGGATCGAAACCACGCTCTGCTAATTATTTTTTTCGTGGGCCCATAACCCAGAGGTCCGTGGATCGAAATCACGCTCTGCTAAATATTTTTCTTGTCGACTGTAATTCGAGGGTTTACCTACCCGTCAAAACTGTCAGTCCATGAACTTAGCAAGTTTCCACATGCATACCAAATGCAAACGAAGTAGAATGTAGTACAGTGTTATTATGTTTACTACTTGGTAACCGGATTCCTCACATTCCCTGTGGACCAGACAATACTTGAATGCACTAGAATTCAGTGTTCCGCAACCGGTGTGCCTCGAACTTTTACCTAATATTGTTTCTTACTTTTTAGTCGGTTTACCCTCCAGGTTGGCTTTCCCTCGGACTCAGCGAGGGATCCCAATATTACCGCCGCCAGGGCAGTGTCCTGGAGCTTGAAACTTCGACTTTGGGGATACAACTGGGGAGGTGGGACGAGCATCTCGCCCAGGCGGCCTCACTTGCAAAGCGATCAGAGGCCTTATGAGGGATGGGAAGGGTGTGGAAGTATGGGAGGCATAGGCAAGGAAGAGGGAAGGAGGCTGCCGTGGCCTTACGGTAGGTACTGGAGACGAAGTGGGAAACCTCGGAGTACCATTTCGAAGATGGCTGAGGTGGGAATAAAAACCCCGCTACTCATTTGGACCAGCCGAGGCTCAGTAGACCTCGTCCCAGTCCTCATACCACTTTTCAAATTCCGTGGCAGAGCCGGGAATCGAACATCGGCCCTCCGGGATGGCAGCTAAGCTCGCTGACCGCTACACAACAGAGGCGATATTTGTTATTTAATATATGTTGATAACTGTTATATTTTCGTAGAAATTAATATTTTTATACCGTAGTTTTGTTACGTTCCGGCCCCGTGGTGTTGGGGTAGTGCGTTGGCCTCTCACCCGGAAATCCTGGTTTCGATTTCCGGTTCCGTCAGTTATCTTAGAAACTGACGTGAGGCCTGGAATGGGGTGCACTCAGCCTTGTGAGGACAATTGATCAGCTATCTGACACAGTGAGGCAGCGCCCCGGTCACGAAAACCAAGATTAACGGTCGAGGGGTACTGATGCGCTGACCACGCGCCACTCCAATATCTGAAGGCCAAATGGCTGGGCAGCGGTCGCTTGGTAGGCCTATGCCCTTCAAGGGCTGCACTGCCAGTGGTATTCATTTTTAGTTTTCTTACGTTGGGGTATTTGTATTCTCGCATTTACGGCTGTGTCCCAATAATCATGTTGTCTGCTATTGACTAGCTGCAAGGCTGCTAGCTACTATGTGCTATGCACTGCGGAGATTTGGGACATGTTTGCTTGATCACAGCCTCTTTCACAGACTTGCGTTCTGAAACGCACTGGACTTACATGCTGGTACCAAACCAACACTCAAGATGGCGGTGATCTGCTACTCCTTGTAAGCTGTTTGCACTTTCGTCAGCTGTTTTAAATAAACAATACCTGAACGATACGATCATGGATGCGCCAAGAAGATCAGATTTTAGCCGTGCCCTAATTATGGGTTGTGTTTGGCTTAAGTCAAATACAACCTACAATTTACAAAACCTACAATACCGATAAGCTACAATTTCTATAACTTCCTTGACGTAGTCGGCCAATCTTGCAAGCACTTTCGTTCACTAGCTACTACAGACTTGATTGCTATGTACTAAGCAGTATTGGATCACAACTTCTGACGTCACATCCGGTAAAGTAGTCGACTATTAGTTCACTACGGCTGTAATTGTACTATTGGGACACAGCCTAATGTTAGGCTGGTTCGATGGGTTGCAGGCGTCACCGCAGAGAAAGCCCTATAAGACTTTTAGCAAGTCTGTTAGTTGCACGCACCAATCAAACAATAATAGACTTAACGTTCAACACTCCATAACAAGTGAGTGCTTTGTAACGCCGCATCTTTTGTGTACGTGCTTTTAACTAAACTTGTGAGGATTATCAAATATGTACTGAACTCGAATTCTAAATGATTCAGGATGGACAGGATGCTATTTAGGACGTTTTGGTGAAATTTGGAGAAGATTGCGATATTTTTGGAGGAATTACGATATTTTTAAAATTTTAATATGAGAGGAAGCTTCAGATTGTGTTTGACAACAACAAAATGGCGAGAGAAGCCGCCCTTGGGCAATGCTGCGTAGTATTTTCGCTAGGCCGCCCATAGCAACTTGTAGAGTTCGAAGAGAAATGCGTTGATTGGCTAATCCAATTGCCAGAATCAGTAAGGGTAGGAGAAATGAGCGCGCTTGATGAGAAGCTTCGTCGATTTATAAACTGCCATTTATTAAAGAAGAGGGAATCTGCACATTTAAAACTATTGAGAAAGGATCTAAATTAAAAGGATTTATGATAGTCACCCAGAGATGGAAGTTTGATAATCCTGTAAGAAGATATAAGTAATGATTGGTTTGCCGCTTTTTCTCATGACGCGCCATTCGATTGGTTTTGAGGTGCGTGGTGACGCGCTGCCGATCGAGGTCTTTTGTGCGGAGGTGACGAGAGGAACGGACCTGCGACAGAGGAGTTCCTGAAACTAGCGTGTGCGAGATAGGGGTCTCACGCGAACATAATTTGTCGGCGAGGGAGGCAGTCCCGTCGGTCAGGAATTAACATGGGAAGTCCGGTGAAGATGTGGGAAACAGAATATCGTCATAATATCAGTTCTCGTGTGAAACTAGAATTGAAAGTTTGACTAAACTAAAGAGAAACGTCGTGTGCACATTACATGTAAGTTTCAAGACGACATTCGAAAGAATAAGATAGTTTTCTTTGTTGAAAGCACTTTCGTTAAAGAAGCACGTTTCGCTTGGTGCGTGTCAGCTATACAGGCGTGAAGGAAAGGCCCGTTATCTGCCTGTGCTAACATTTGTATGACAGCAGCACTCATTTATAGCAAGTCTCTGTTTAGTGACAAGCTTTTTATCGAAATGTTCGACATGCAAGCGTTAAGGGGAACAGTTAACATTGTGTTTAACGCAGTTGTGATCATGTTCTAAGCCAAGTTATGCGAAGGGAACGTGATGTTACACTGTTGGACTGGAATACCGGGCAACCGACATTAATCTTAAAATTATGAGATGTGGTGTAACGATTACAAGGCTACAATCCAACGTTACGAAATGGAACTTGATTACCGCGTCATGGCTAGATATTATCAGACCCGAAGCGAAGCAGTTCATCGTGCTTCGAGACTGGGAGATTCTTGTGGTATCGCTGATCGAGGCGAGCTCCGTGTTCGAAGCCAACCAGGGAGATTGACGATCGGGGAGCAGGGTTCGAGTCGTGACAAGGCAGTCTTCCGAAGAAAGAGGATGAAGATTAGTAAGTGTGGAATTGCTGGTGTCGTTAGTAATTCCCTCCATACTTCTTCTACAAGATGTCATCGCAAGGTAGAAACAGATATCCTCGTTAGTAGCTGTTGGTTCTTTTTGTAGTTAGTTGTAGAATAGAATATCAGAGAGCATGGCACCATTTCAACGCTAAATTATTTTGTTGTGTGTGAAATAGTTTAAGCCCAGAAATTATTTTTCAGCGTTGGACATTTAAACATTTATTTTCTTTTAGTGAGATTTTCGGATAGTAACATTTGGATTTTTGACTTATAGGTTTTGAGATTTAAGCTCATTTTATTAATAATTTCGTTTATCGAATTTCTTTCGATCCACGTATCTTTGGGAATTTTATTGTATATTATTGACTTTTATTGGGAATTTTATTGAATTTTATTGAATTTTATTGAAGTTTATTGAACATTATTGGAATATTATTGGAATTATATTGGATATTATTCAATATTTTAGAAAACGGTATTACTTTACCCAAGCAACTTAGACTTTGAAAAGAATGTTTATTTGGAAATGAATTATTATTTGGACATTTCCAAGACTTTATAGTTATCTTCGAGTCTGACTTCGCTCAAGTAATTATTTAATCAAACATTTTGAATTGGTGGAAGGATGAAACATTATTTGGACATTCCACTTTAGCCAGTTATAACTAATAATAATTTATCTGTGGATAAATTATTTTATTTTATTTGAGAGATCTTATCTGCTCGGACAAATTAGCACTTTTGAGCATTCTACGAAATTTTACAACACTCTTGGAGATTGTTATTGACTTTAATTGCATTAACGCAATATTTTGGAAAGACCAGAGAGAAGTAACGAATGTTTATATTTATTAAATGTTAACAACAATCATTTGAAATCTAAAGTAACTTATACTAGTAAACCATTACGTCATCACTGTTTATTAGAGTCGACTATTATGTATTTTCACAACATCTGAAAGAGCTATACGCTGTAATTATTATAAGTAAATATATTATGAAAGCAAGGCATTATATGCAATTTAAATAAGTTGTTATGGCAGAATACTGTATTAAGAGATTGAAGTGAAGAATTATAGCAGCTATATTTGTTTAATAATATCAAGCTGAGGAAAATGTTATACGGAATTTACCTATGTAATTGAGAAAAGTCGTTGGTTAAGTATTCTGTGGATATTTGTTCAGACTTTTAGAGAAGGGAAGGTCATTATACGCGTTGTGAGCGTTTAATTGGAAATTATAAGTAAATATATTACAGTAAAGAATTAAGTAAGACCTTAGTTGTCCAGTATTATTGTAAAACGACTCTCAGTTGAATTGATTAGTTCTATTGGCGGAAAATATTTGGGAAACGGATTGAAAGTGAAAATGTTGTTAATTATTATTAAGATATTATCAAGGATAAGACATTAATTATATAAGCTTAACTTAACCGTTCGGCGATGTATGTATGCCCAATTATGAAACGAAACATCTTTATTATGATAATAGCGATATGAAATTGTAACAGTGACACTTTATTTAAGAGCATAAAAATTTGGGATTGTCAGTAGTTGACCAGAGGAGGGAGGATGGATGATTGAGAATCATCACGAATTATGTAAATAACATAAGACATTTGTTAACAATATTTAAATATAATACTATTAATAACTAGGAGAATTTAACGATATAATAAAGTTAACTGAATAACTTTCTTAATAAACATCTGATCCTAAAACAATAATAATAATATGGTTTATTATTTGGATTAACATGATTAATAATTATTTCTAATAATTAATAAACATTTAAATAACGAACATTTTACAAACTTAATTAATAATTTGGAAATATTAATAGTCTTTAATTAAATTATTTAATAATAATTTCTACCATTAATCAGTAAATAATTTTGGGAACCTTAGTTGACAATTAAACGAAAGTTTAATATACTTTAATGTTTTTAAACCTTTAAACCTTAAATTGGAGTGACGTTTAAAGAACGTGACGACGTTCTTTAAATACAGTAAGGTTGTTTACTGTTGTGTAAAGGTGATCTTATGGAAGATCAGTATAAAATTAATTTCTATTAATTTTACCAACGGATGACATTGGAATAGTAGGTAGAAATGTCATGGGAAGACATTGGATGTATTAAAACCGATCTTTGTTCATATATTACTAGGGAACAAGAGTAAAATTTAAGAGCTGTTGTGCAAACAGCTGATTGATAATTTGTTTATTTAATTTTATTTAAGAAGTGGAGTACTTCTAGTGTCCATGGGGCGATGATTTAATTTCATAATCTTATTATAGGAATTTTCGCAGAATCATTTGCGGATTACATGTAATTGTTATAGGAATATTTGTTAATTCAATCTTATTTATTATCACTTCGTTAATAAATTTATTTGTTAGTTTTGTAACTGCGTTTTGATGATTAATTTAAGTTATGAAGGGGGATTATGTTTTGGTGCATTTGAGGTTTTATTGAACCACTAATTTCGCCCACTTAACCGAGAATAGTTTGTATCTCGAGCCCTTCGTTTATTTAGTTGATATACCCATTTTGCTTTAACAAAACATGATCTTAGAAAGTTTGCACCCCCCATTTAGCTATTGATGGTAGGATTTCCAGGTTTTTGAGCCGGGGACCTCGAGATTCTGCAATCCAGCTGATCTTCGGATACGACAAGCAGCTCAAATGGTTTAAACGGGTACAGTACCTCTCTTTAATTATTTTATTGCCTTGTTCTAATATAGCAGTATTTCAGTGCAGTTCTATAAATCTCCGACCGGGTCAGGAATGGAATGAATGAAGCCCCCATCTAGCGGCGAGGATAAGAACTGTGCCGGCTGCCGAGGCCTGACGCACTCCTCTGGGGCAATGATTAAATGATTAACAGATGAAATGAAATGATAGTGGAGAGTGTTGCTGGAATGAAATTTTGACAGGGAAAACCGGAGTACCCGGGAAAAAACCTGTCTGCCTCCGTTTTGTCCAGCACAGATCTCACATGGAGTGACCGGGATTTGAACCACGGACCCAGCGGTGAGAGGCCGGCGTGCTGCCGCCGAAGCCTCGGAGGCCCCCTCTCTGTTAAGTAAGGATGTGAATTATTTTCGTCAGTCCTTGGAACAAAAGAAGAAACAAGTGTCACTCATGAGTACGTCGGTACGTGTATCGCAATAGATACAGGAAGCTAGCTGTAAGGTAGACAAACTTATCGTAAAGGTCAAGAAACCGCACACAATAGCAGAAACGTTAATGCTCCCTTGTAAGGAAATGGTAGAAATAGTCCTGGGTTAGAAGCTGCTACTGAAATTTCAAAAGTTCCTCTCTCTGCCGACACAATCAGCCGCCGAGTCAGTGTCATGTCCAGTGGCATCGAAGACATTATGAACGAGAAAATAAAGAGCAGTCGAAAGTTCACACTTCAGATCTACGAGCCCACTGATATTGGCGATCACGCACAACTTCTTTCCTACAATAGGTACCGTATGTTGTGTGTATTTTTTTGTTTTTTTAGCGCTGGGAGTGCCCGAGGACATGTTCGGCTCGCCTGAGTCTGTTGCTGCTTCCAGCGGACAACCTAAAGGGTGAGCTAAAAGTTCCGTTCAATTTGAAGTAGTTCCAACTCTCACCTCCAGATATCAATGAAAGCTATTGGTGAACCTTGGTACTTTGATAGAGCGTTCTGACGAAATCTAACCTAACAATTTTGCTTTACACAATTTTAGTACGTGAAAGGATCTTTTACATAAGTCGCCTCCGTAACGTAGCGGTCAGCATGTTTAGCTGCCGCCCCGGAGGTCCTGGGTTCGATTCCTGGCTCTGCCACGAAATTTGAAAAGTGGTACGAAGACTGGAACGGGGTCTACTCTGCCTCGGGTGGCCCAAATGAGTAGAGGGGGTTCGATTCCCCCTCAGCCATCCTCGAAGTGGTTTTCCGTGGTTTCCCCTTCGTCTTCGGGCAAATGCCGGGATGGTCCCTTCTTCAAGGCCACGGCCGCCTCCTTCCCTCTTCCTTGCCTATCCATCCTAACTATCCCTTACCTTCCCTCATGAGGCCCCTGTTCGCTTTGCAGGTGAGGCCGCCTGGGCGAGGTGCCAATCCCACCTCACCAGTTGTATCCCTTCCGATTCGATGTTCCCCTCTCTAGGACCCTGCCCATAGAGGCGGTAGTGGTGAGTTCCCTCGCTGAGTCCGTGGGTTCCACCAACCTGGAGGGTAAACGACTAAAAAAAAAGAAAAGAAAGGGTCCTTTACATGCCATAAATCTATGACATGGGACCGCCGGCTTTACTTCCCCTCCGAAGGAAGGCATACTGAAGGATTTTTAACGCTCTTAAACGCTCTTAAAAATCCGACGACTTTGGCCGGGTTTGAACCCGCTATCTTGGGCACAGCAGTTCAGCATGCTACCGACTAGGCCATGGAAGCCCCTACTTGCCACTAATTTCTCTGTTTGCAAAGAGCTACCCGAGCGAGCAACTGCTGAAGAAATACTTCGTACGACTATTGAATAGGCCTATGTGGTCCGTAATGAATTAATATGAGAGAAATGTAATTTTAAAAAAATCCACAGCCTGCTTCCAGTCTCTGACCGGGTCAGGAATGGAATGCATGAAGCCCCCATCTAGCGGCGAGGGTATGAACTGTGCCGGCTGCCGAGGCCTGACGCACTCCTCTGGGGCAATGATTAAAGGAATGACAGATGAAATGAAATGATAGTGGAGAGTGCTGCTGGAATGAAATTTTGGCAGGGAAAACGGAGTACCCGGTGAAAAACCTGTCAGCCTCCGTTTTGTCCAGCACAGACCTCACATGGGGTGGCCGGGATTTGAACCACGGCCCCAGCGGTGAGAGGCCGGCGTGCTGCCACCTAAGCCACGGAGGCTTCAGAGAATTGTAATATATTTCATAATTAAGATAGTTGATTTATTTAGGGACTCTGTAATGTTGTGATCATGTATCCCCGTGTATTTGGGTGTGCGTGAAATCGGTTTGATGACCTGTATTAATTGACGTCTATATTAATGTGTGTGTATTAGTAATTATGTCTAGGGGTTGGGTAGGAGGTGGAAGTGGCCTTAAGTTAGGAACCATCTCAGCATTTTCCTGGTGTGGAAGAGGGGAAACTACTTCAAAAATGGTTGAAATTGGAATCGAACCCACCACCTCTCAGTTGCACTTAACCGACCTTTAGAACGGACAGTACCGACAATTGAACCCAGACATCGGAGGCGACAGAATGCTATCCATCACACCACGAGTCGGTCGTTCTGAATATCCGTACGTTCTTTGTCACTTGGTGGATAGATCACAGTCAAATATTCAAACATTTTTATTATATTTTTTTGCTAACGTTTTACCCTCCAGGGTTGGCTTTTCCCACGGACTAAGCGAGGGATCCCACCTCTACCGCCACTGAGGGCAGTGTCCTGGAGCTTGAGACTCTGATTCAGATCGATGAGTCCACCGATATTGGCGGTCACGCACAACTTCTTTCGTACAATAGGTATGTTGATGGGGATGTAATTGCCACTAATTTCTTTGTTTGCTAAGAGCTACCCGAGCTACAACTGGGGTGTGTGACCAGCACTACGCTCAGGCGGCCTCACCTGCAAAGCGAACAGGGGGCCTGATGAAGGGATGGGAATAGAGGGACGGTTAGGCGAGGAAGTGGGAAGGAGGCGGCCGTGGCCTTACAGTAGGAACCATCCCGGCAATTGCCCGAAGACGAAGTGGGAAACCACGGAAAATCACTTCGAGGATTGCTGAGGTGGGAATCGAACCCCCTCAACTCATTTGGGCCACCCGAGGCTGACTAGACCCAGTTCAAGTACTCATACCACTTTTCAAATTTCGTGGCAGAGCCGGGAATCGAACCCAAGACCTCCGGGGCGGCAGCTAACCATGCTGACCGCTACGCTACGGAGGCGACATGTTCAAATATTATCTTAGAAAACACTCAAAAGTTAAAACCCTTTACGGTTAAGATTAGAAAGCAAGAACCAAAGCTGAGAACGATTACGTCAGATTGACTGGTAAGAGCATTATGGTCTTTTGTGGGATCTCTTTTGATGCTGAATACTCACAGTCACCATGAACAGTTGTCATCTTGTTTCCACAGTCTATTTTTATTGTCGGCAAAAAATCTTAGCAGAGCGTGGTTTCGATCCACGGACCTCTGGGTTATGGGCCCAGCACGCTTCCACTGCGCCACTCTGCTTCTGGTAGACATTCGCCTAAACAGGACGGACTGTAATATGCTGTAGGGAGGGACTGTTGTGCAATTTACTAAAGGTAGAGGGGAGAATTCAATACGGCCTTTGCTCCCGTCTACCTTTAGTAAGTTGCACTACAGCAGTAATACCAGTCTCCCTACAGGATACTGTATTTGAGCCTATCCAGTTTAGCAGTGATTCGTCAAGTAGCAGAGTGGCGCAGTGGGAGCTCGCTGGGCCCATAACCAAGAGGTCCAAGGATCGAAACCACGCTCTGCTAGAAAATTTTGCCGACTGTAATACGAGGGTTTACCTACCCGTCAAAACCGACAATCCATGGACTTAGTAAGTTTCCACATGCATACCAAATGCAAACGAAGCAGAAAGTATTAGGAATGTTATTATGTTAAAACCAAGTAGCCTCCATTGTGTAGTTGTCAGCGTGCTTAGCTGCCACCATGGAAGTCCTGGGTTCGATTCCCGGCTCTGCCACGAAATTCCAAACTTCTTATTAGGACTGGACAGCCTCGGGTGGTCCAAATGTGTAGAGGGGGTTCGATTCCCACCTCAGCCATCCTCGAAGTGGTTTTCCTTGGTTTCCCACCTTCGGGCAAATGTTGGGATCATACCTACCGTGTGGCCACGGCCGGCTCCTTCCCTCTTCCTTGCCTATCCCACCCAATCTTCCCATCCCTCATAAGGCCCCTGTTCGGTTTGTAGGTGAGGCCGTCTGGGCGTAGTGCTGGTCACGCTCTCCAGTTGTATCCCCGACTCAAAGTCTCAAGCTCCAGGACACTGCACTCAGTAGCGGTCCGTGTGTAAAGCCAACCCTGGAGGGTACAACGATATCGAAGAAAAAGAAGAAAAAAATACCGTACATTAGATTTGTTGGATTATTGGATTATCCTAGTTAACGAGTATGTCAAGAGCTGTGCTGGTTGGTAGTGGGGGAAATTAGTTGATCGTCTGAAGCTTTGTAAATTCGGTACTCGCAAAATGTCCATAAATGTTGAAAAACCCTTTATTTTATATTTTAGGTTAGTTTGAGTACAGGTTGTATCGGCGGGACGTCACAGTAGTATCGATATTACTCTGAGAACGAGTTAGTTATTGTTGCGGAACAGCGAGGTCATCTGCCCCTACTCTAAGAACAAGCGGCAGCCATTGTATAGATCACCTAGATTCTTTAGCTGTATTTTTTAAATCATACACGGACATATCTGTGTTCGTTGTATCACTTAAAGCAGCTAGAATGACTTTGTGCAATGTTTTGGATGTTCTTTAGGATTTAGCCGAGGTAAAGACCAATTCACAACGTTCAGTTGTCAGTTGTTGTTTTTTTTTTCGCTATCGTTTTACCCTCCAGGGTTGGGTTTTCCCACGGACTACGCGAGGGATCCCACCTCTACCGCCACTGAGGGCAGTGTCCGGGAACTTGAGACTCTGAGTCTGGGATACAACTGGGGTGTGTGACCAGCACTACGTCCAGGCGGCCACACCTGCAAAGCGAACAGGGGGATGATGAAGGGATGGGAAGAGTGGAACGGTTAGGCAAGGAAGTGGGAAGGAGGCGGCCGTGGCCTTACAGTAGGAACTATCCCGGCATTTGCCCGAAGACGAAGTGGGAAACCACGGAAAACCACTTCGAGGATGGCTGAGGTTGGAATCTAACCCCCGCTACTCATTTGCGTCACCCGAGGCTGAATAGACCCCGTTCCAGTCCTTACACCACTTTTCAAATTTCGTGGCAGAGCCGGGAATTGACCCAAAGACCTCCGGGGCGGCAGCTAACCATGCTGACCACTACGCTACGGAGGCGACTGATATGTTTTAACATAAATATTAATAAATATCTGTTGAGATTGTCACTAGAATTTTGTGATCGGGTGCTGCGCAGGGTAGGATATCTCTGATTTCCAAGCTCTCTGCATGTGAGAGTTTCGAAGTGAAATGCCATGTCCTGTGGTTCGGATTCCACGTAAAAAGAAGGTCCCGTGGCTCATAATCACAAGATTCACGGTCACGTTAAACTACAATCTTACTTCCTTCAATTTATGTAATAAACTGGTGTAAATGAAGAATCTAAATATTCTCGGGAATCCAGGGGGGGGGGGGGCACTCCTTGCCCCCACCCCTTACATCTCCCCAACTCCCGAACACCTGCGGGCGGGCGCCCATGCTGCTATGCGAGAGCTTTGGGGAGATTTAAGAAGACCGATGAATCATCCGCCAACAGCTCGCAAACAGCAATAAGCGAAAAAGTTGAAGAAGAACTGTTTGACTAAGAACTGCTTTTCCCAACAGCTCTTGTATCCTGCCTGCTACGGGACAAACAGTAAGTTGATTTGTTAGAGAGGGGATGGGAGTGGTATACTGTCGAACGATGACGACCTCAACCGAATAGCTCCGGCGGACCAGAAAGCGAAGTTACTGTAGGTTCCGGTAGGTTTCATTCAAGGTTACAGTAGTGCCAGTGAGTCACTACGTCATTAGCAAACAGTTTAAGACAAACAGTGGATTCGTTCCAACCAATCGTAATAGACAGAAGGAAAACTGTTTGGTGTAACTTTAAAAAACAGTTCGTTCGTTTTTCATCGGACAACTGTTTTCTCCAAACAGTTGGGCGTTTTTCTGTCCATCACTAATTGCAAGACGTATTTGATACATGTGTATCCACGTCGCGAGCAAAGCCAGTGCACTATGGGAGTCGAAACTCCACTCCTAAGCAATTATAACCTTACCTTGGCATTGAATATATAATTTTCAAAAGAAAAATATGTATTGTCCGTTGAGCCATTATATATTTAAACACAAATTGTGCTAAATGTTCCGGCATAACTCAACAAAATGACAGTGTTTCGCCCCGGTGAGCAATTGGGCTCTTCAGTTGGTTAAAGCACACCTCACCAAGACACTGTCTAGTACACACTGGGAAGGCCATTGCAAGACGTATTTGATACATGTGTATCCACGTCACGAGCAAAGCCAGTGCACTATGGGAGTCGAAACTCCACTCCAAA
Source organism: Meconema thalassinum (assembly GCA_946902985.2). Classification (NCBI taxonomy): domain Eukaryota; kingdom Metazoa; phylum Arthropoda; class Insecta; order Orthoptera; family Tettigoniidae; genus Meconema; species Meconema thalassinum. Next base: position 100,162,152 of record OX336397.1, on the reverse strand, counting down.
GCAATTATAACCTTACCTTGGCATTGAATATGTAATTTTCAAAAGAAAAATATGTATTGTCCGTTGAGCCATTATATATTTAAACACAAATTGTGCTAAATGTTCCGGCATAACTCAACAAAATGACAGTGTTTCGCCCCGGTGTGCAATTGGGCTCTTCAGTCCATGTCCTTAAATGGAGACAGCTTGTTTGAGATTATCTGACTGGGATATCTTGTTCTTAGATGGCTAATGCTTGTAAGGAAGCGAGGGATTACAAGATTTGGCTTTTAACTTTATGGCTTGGCGAGGCGCTTTCTTAAATGGTATGTCAACAGGTTACAACAGGCTAGGTTCCCAATGAGAAGAAATAATAATAATTATATAATTTAGAAACCAAACTTATTGGAACACATAGTCCTAGGTTCTGTACTGGGCAGGGAACATGATTCTTCCCCCCTTAGTGTTTTGCTGTTCTCAGCAACATTTACATTTTTCTTACGTCTAAGTTTTACAGATTTACATAAATGACATAATTTTTGTCTGAATATAAACAAAATGATACATATTATAATTAATACAAAAATTACATTAAGGGATGTAAACTGTCTCTTTGTGATATAAGTTGTAGGAATTGGCTTCAAGTGTAATTTCAATTTGGTTACATCTAGATGGGAATTAAGGAAGTTTACTTCACTTTTTATTATGGGTGTGTCATGGATATTCAGGATTGGGAAGTTGTGAACATAATTTGTAGGTTTTTGTTGCAGCGTTATGCCTATACTAGACATTGGGCAAGATTCGTTTGAAAACACTATTTGTGGACCTGAGAGTTTCAGAGAGCTTTGAGTCTCCTTGCATGTTTGTAAAATTATTTCAGGTGTTCTGGTAAAGATTAGAATGTGTTCCTTATTTATAGGTTGGAATATTCTTATATCATTTCTTATGGATGCATATTCACATCCGGCAGGATTTGTTAGATTACAATTGGTAATTCTAATATTGTGGTGTTTGAAGCCATATTATCAGTGTTGCCTTAGTAAACAAGAGTTTAGTGCTTTTCAGTCGGTCAACACGAATGTACCCAAAAGAGATGGGTTATGCCCTAATCCTGAAATAAATTACATGAGATTAATAAAACACTAGGATGACCAGTTTCGATCGTCAAGCGATCATCATCAGATCCAATACACTTAGGCTATAAAATCTATGTTTGAAATACAGGTGAAAATATTTACAATATGTACAATTATTTAGTTGCAGTATTGGTACTGCAACTGTCAGTGTATGCTAAATGCAGTATATATGTTAGGTGAAATGCTAAATGGTGATGGCTATCCGGAGATTGTACTTTAGAGAGATTATATGGTTGTAAACTATGGTTAAACTATAAAATTTTAGGCTAACTACTTATCTGATTGTCCTCTACATTTCTTGTTTAAAAAACTTTTCTTTAAAATACGTCGATTCAGAGAAAAACGCTTTTCAATGTTTTTTTGAGTTTTCCGACAAAATGACCGTGCAAATTATTATAAAATTCAGAGTTAAGCTTTTTTTGTGATTTTCTAACGATTTACAAAAAGCCAACCATAGCACAGTTTTTGGAACAAAACCATTCCAGCTGTACTGTACTACACACACAGGACTGCGCTACCTATTGTAAAATAGATTTACTAAGCCTGAAACCTTTACTGAAGTGTACACAACAATTCACCAAAGTTTCATCGCATTCGGATAAATGGTATATGGACGCATACGGTACTGTGTTGAAATAATTCGCGTGCCGTCACTCATTTGTTGAATCTACTCGTGGATTGTAAAATTGTAAAATGGATTTATTAAGCCAGACACCATCCGTAGGGTATACACAACATCTCACCCAAGTTTCATCGTAATCGGACGATTGGTATTTGAACGCATACGGGACCTTATTGAAACGCTTCGCGCGTCGTCGCTCATTTGTTGAATATATTCGTGGGCGACCTCCTGTGAAATGGATTTACTAAGTTAGAAACCCTCACGTAAGTGTACACAACATCTCACCCATGTTTCATTGCAATCGGATGAATGGTATATGAACGCATACGGGACTTTATTTAAACGTTCGCGCGTCGTCGCTCATTTGTTGAATCTACTCGTGCGCTACCTATTGTAAAATGGATTTACTAATCAAGACGCCTCCCCTGGAGTATACACAACATCTCACCCAAGTTTCATCGCTATCAGACGAATGGTATTTGAACGCATACGGGACCTTGTTGAAACGCTTCGCACGTCGTCGCTCATTTGTTGAATCTACTCGTGCGCAACCTCCTGTGAAATGGATTTACTAAGTTAGAAACCTTCACGTAAGTGTACACAACAACTCATCAAATTTTCATCTCAATCGATGAGTGGTATATAAACTGATACGGGATTCTGTTGAAACGCTTCGCGCGTCATCACTCATTTGTTGAATCTAGTCGTGCGCTACCTATTGTAAAACTGATTTACTAAGCCAGAAGCCTTCCCTGGAGTGTACATAACATCTCACTCAAGTTTCATCGCTATCGGACGAATGGTATTTGAACGCATACGGGACCTTTTTGAAACGCTTCGCGCGTCGTCGCTCGTTTGTTGAATCTAGTCGTGCGCTATCTATTATGGATTTACTAAGCCAACCACCTTCCCTGGAGTGCACTCAACATCTCACCCAAGTTTCATCGCAATCAGATGAATGGTATATGAACGCATACAGGACTTTGTAACGCTCTAACGTGCGGAGACAAACAGTGGAATTCGACATCATTGCCACCTTTGGAACAAAACACAAATTTCCGCCACGGGCGGAGTGTATGTTATGGCGGTAGTTGCACAGGTTGCGACCAGAGGGCTCTACGTGCAGAGACAAACAGTAAAAAAGCATCACTTTTCGCTATGGCTAGCGGTTTCCATGACGACTGTTTATGACTGTATATTGTCGATCTAAAATTGTGTGTAAATTGTGGTTCTAAAATTCTAAAAATCCACCTACCTGGTCAAATAGTGAATCTAAACCATACATGGATCCACCCTCAGATACATACAAAATTTCATCGAAATCGGCCCAGCCGTTTAGGAGGAGTTCAATCACATACACACGTGTCGAAGAATTATATATATAAAGATATATATGTACACTCACCGGCAATAAAAGCGAAACACTACAAATTTCAGACTAAACTCAATGTTGGACCGTTCCAAACCTTGTATTAATCAAATACTATGGCATTACAACAATATGGCAATGTATGTTAAGTTATTTACCTTAATTAGTTCAATAATTGACAAACATTATTGATCAAGACTATCACAACAGTGCACAAGCACGAATTTGGAAATGACGAAACCTGGAATCCATTGTACTGTAGCACTGTATGATTACGAATGTTGTAGACAAACCTTAATGTCCACAAAAATACGCGGAACGAGAATTCACAGCAATAAACCTTAAGACAGCCGTTTGTGGTTATTCTTGTCCAAAGGCGGGAAACGGTATCATTAGTGTCGTGATTGTCCCGATCAACAATGTGTATCAATATTATTGCCCTGAAACTTCTCAAATGAGCTAATTATCTCATGATTAACTCACGATACATTGCCATGTCGCAGGAAAGTTACGACATTCAATTTATAACAGATATGAAACAGATAAACATTTGCGTTTTGTCCGAGATTCGTAGTGTTTCGCTTTTTATGCCGGTGAGTGTATATCAGTTTCTTGTGGACACGATAACTGTCGTAATTTTGCACCAATCACTTTTTAGCCTACTTTTCACATTTTGCAAAAATGAGGAAAAAGTAGACTTATGAGATCGGGAAAATGTGTGTCTGTCTGTCTGTCTGTCTGTCTGTCTGTCTGTCCTTCTGTCTGTCTGTCTGGCTGTGTGTGTGTCCCCCCCTATCAACTCCTAAACGGCTGCAGCAATCAAAACCAAATTTAGTATGAGTAAAGATGTGCACCGGAATAGCTCACGTCCATATTTGAAAATGATGTCAGTGCTACCAACTGCTGAAAAAACGCACTAGAAATTTGAGCTCCATGTTGGATATCTTGCAAGGTATGCATGGGAGCTATTCCAAAATTGGCACACATGCAGATAATACTATTTCAGTTTAATTTCCAGGAGACCAACAATGACAGTGTTGCCAAAATAATTTTAAGCCTTCTGATAGGTCCAATGTTTAAATGCATATAACTTCTACACTATCAATTGGACTTCAACCAAATTTTGTATGTAACATCTGTACATAAACATATATGAATGAGCATATTCTTAAGAGCCAACAGGGCTACCAACTGTTAATAATTGCTCTCTCTATTTATTTATTTTATCCAAATACCAATATATCAGAAAGTATGCAAGCCAACAGCTTTACACTATGCACACGTATATTCTGACATTTTAGATTAATTTGGAGTAACTTATATACGTCAGTTCTACCAACATGATTATAAGCCTGCTGATAGTACCAATCTTTAAATACATGTAACTTCTATACTATCAGTTGGATTTCAACCAAATTTCGTATGTGCTATGTGTACCATAACAGATATGACTATAAGTATTGTTGAGAGCAATCAGGGCTGCCAACTGTTAATAAATGCTGTCTATATTGTTTTTACCCTAATATCAATATACCAGAAAGTATGCAAGCCAACAGCTCTATACTTTGCACACGTATAGCACCTGACATTCTAGATTAATTTGGAGTAATTAATGGAAGGCAGTGCTGCCAACATGATTCTATGCCTGCTGATATGTCCAATTTTAAAATACATGTAATTTCTATACTAACAAATGGATTTCATCCATAATTGGCACAACAAGATATCATAATAATTCAGATTATTTCTGACCAGCACACGCATGGTATTGTTGGCAACATGCTTTTACGCGTGCTGATAGATCCAGTGTCTAACTGCATGTAACGTCCATTGGACTTCAACCAAATTTTGTATTCTGTACCTTAAGAGATTGAACTAAGAATATATTCAGTCACCAGGGCTGCCAACTGTAGTGCTCTATTAGGCTACATCATACCAGGTATATTTTGAACTAATTAGATATTTCGATATTACCAACTTAATTTTGTCATTATTCTAGATAGGTTCATATACTGTAGAATAATCATTGGCATGAAAAGTAGGCTGTATAGTTCTTCACGGAACTTCTTGTTTTACATAATATGTATACCCTTAAAATCTCGGTCGAGTTCGTTAATGGGCAAAATCGGTCAAAGGGGGTGAAAATGGGAGGCTTTTTTCGAAAAAAGTGAAATATCGCTATAACTCTCTTAATATATGAAATATTGAATCCATTCAAAGTTCATACTATGTGTCGGACAAGGCCCTAAAATTTATGTTTGAAAAGTTTTTTGATAGCACCAACCATTGACCGAAGGGGTGGGAAAAAGTGGGTTTTTCGGGAAACATTAATCATATCTCTGTTAATAGGCACAATATCAAAACCGTACAAAATGGACAATATTCCTCCAATAATTACCTAAAACTTATGTCTGAAAGAATTTTTGATATGACCCACCATTACGCCACGGGGTGAGCAAAATGATTTAAATTATAAGAAAATGCCAAGTGCCGAGAGAGGTTGCCATGACAACTTTACTTTTAATTGATAAGGGATGAGCCATCAGCAGTTACTATGACAACGCCACTGCACGAGATAACATTCAGTTTTCCATGTGTCTGTGGGAAGCGACTTCGGTATCGGAACTGGTAGCATGCTGAACTTCTATGCCCAAGATCGCGGGTTCAAACCCGGCTGAAGTCGTCGGATATACTAAGAGCGCTAAAAAAAACCCGGAGTTTGCTTTCCTTCGGAGGAGAAGTTCCAACGTTCGTTGCGAGTTGATGGTTCCGGTGGCATCTAGTAGCCAAGTTCACAGATAGGTGTCGTTGATGGTAGTATTTTAGGTAGATTTCATTAGAAAGCTAACTATTGCAATGGGTACCATGTTTCGATTTCCGGAAAATTTCGACATATCTTCGCGTTTCACATCCTCCAGACCCCAAAACCACCGTCAGTTCAAATGTATATATATCAGTTTCTTGTGGACACGATAACTGCCGTAATATTGCACCAATAACTTTGAAATTTTTATCGAATATGTATACCCATAAAACCTCGGTCGAGTTCGTTACTGGGCTAAATCGGTCGAAGGGGATGAAAATAGGGGACTTTTTTCGAAAAAATGAAATATTGCTATAACTCTCTTAATATGTGAAATATCGAATCCGTTCCAAGTTCATACTATGTGCCGGAAAAAGCTCAAAATTTATGTTTGAAGAGTTTTTTTATAGCACCAACCATTGACCAAAGGGGTGGGAAAAAGTGGGGTTTTCGGGAAACATTAATCATATCTCTCTTAATAGGCACAATATCAAAACCGTACAAAATGGACAATATTCCCCTAATAATTACCTAAAACTTTTGTCTGAAAGAATTTTTGATATGACCACCATTACGCCAAGGGATGAGAAAAATGATTTCGGAATTATAAGAAAATGCCAAGAGCTATCAGTGGTTGCCATGACAACACTACTAAATTGATGAGGGATGAGCCATCAGACGTTGCCATGACAACGCACTTGCGCGAGATCAGATTCAAATGTCCATCTGACTAAGTGTGAAGCGGCTTCGGTGACGTAACTGGTAGCATGCCCAAGGTCGCGGGTTCAAAGCCGGCCAAAGTCATCGGATTTTCTAAGAGCGCTAAAAATCCCTCAGTATGCTTTCCTTTGGAGGGGAGGATCCAACGTTCGTTGCGAGTTGCTGATTGCAGTGGCATCCAGTAGCCAAGTTCACAGCTAGGTGTCGTTGACGGTAGTATCTGGTAGCAACATTAGGAACTACTGCTTGAAATTGAGCGTCTGCATTCCTTACCTGAATTACAGACTAATACAGCCATCACAATTCACACCGTTTATCAGACAGATTCTACACTCACCCAAAGTACACGGGGTTACATGACCGCGTTGTCGCAGCCCCTAAACTGAGGAACCAACCATCATCTCTGCGGGAGATATAATTTTGCGTGAAGGAGTAACAGACCGTTACATAGTTACACATCAGTGTCGAAACCTTGCATAAGGACAGTGTGACCACAAGTATAAAAATGGACCCCAAATGACAAGATGGTCCCCATAAGACAATAAAATGTTTAAAATATGCATAAAATGACGAAAAACAATGTTAATTAATCTCCAATTATAAAATACTTTCTCGCAATAAATTGGGTCTGATCCATATTCTGGCTATTTTCACCTATCCCCAAGTTTGCCCGATGAAAGCTACCTCCGCCTTCCGTCGTGCCGAGAGGACTTTTTACATTATGTTTTGTCTTCACTCTCTGCTAATATCTCTTCATCTTCTCTCCCACTTCCTTTTCCGTTCCTCAGTATAAGACGGCTTCGATAGCGTAGTTAGTAGCATGCTGAGCTTCTATGCCCAAGATCGCGGGTTCAAACCCGACCGAAGTCGTCGGAGTTTTTAAGAGCGTTAAAAATCCCTCAGTATGCCTTGCTTCGGAGGGGAAGTAAAGCCGGTGGTCCCATGGCATAGATTTATGGCATTTTAAGGAACCTCCTACTAATCACACCTATGTGAAGCTAAATTATAAGTTAAACATTTGACAAACGCTCTTAGATTCCGACTTTCGTCGCCAGGAGCCGACTTCGATGGCGTCTGGTAACCAAGTTGTGAACTAGTAGTCGTTGACGGTGGGGTTTGGCGGCAAAAGTAGGAACTATTTGAAAAAATTAAATGTCTGCAGTCCTTACTTGAATTGAATACAGATAACACACACTAATACAGTCATCACAATTAACACCGGTTATCAGACAGATTCTACACACACCCAAAGTACACGGGGCTAAATGACCACGTTGTCGCAGCCCCTAAACTGAGGAACCAACCAACAATCCTCCATGTAAGATCTTCCTTTCCTCACTGACAACTCCCCTGTCTCCTGAAAACCTGTGAACCCCTTAACCAGACGTCTAATCGCTCTCTGTCCATTATGTCCTCTTCTTTCACCCTCATCCGATACAAGTCCAATCTCACTTCCCGAAACCATTTCGGCTCCGTCTTCCTCTACCTGAAGAATTCAAAAATCCTCTTCGTCAATCTGGTACTGTTCATCCTCACCAAGTGTCTATAAAACTATATTCTCCTTTTCCTCATTAGGGCTACGACTCCTTCTGTCTTCAGGTATAGTTCTGTGTTAGGTTTGAGTCTGCTCTCTCCATGCTTGATATTAAAATTCCATGCACCATCCAAAAAAGTTTTTGTTCCCCAGTGTTATTGTTGTCTTAGTCGTCAGTCTTTTGACTGGTTCGATGCAGCTCACTATTCCTCCCTATCCTGAACTAATCTTTGCACATCTGTTTAACATCTAACCCTACAGTTCTTGCCCTCGATCCTTCCATCACTAAGTTTGCTATTCCTGGGTGTCTTGGTTAGCAGTAGCCAGAAATATCTATTCTCCCCCAGTCGTCTTAATACCCCTTCATTTGTTGCTCTATCTGAACATCTCAACTTGATGATTCTCCTGTAACACCACATTTCAAACGCTTCAATTCTCCTCTTCTCTGCTGCACCAATAGTCCAAGCTTTACTTCCATAGAGCGCCACTCTCCAGACAAAGGCTTTAAAAAATGTCTTCCTTATACCAAAATCTATATTTGTTGTCAACAGATTTCTTTTCTGTAGAAATACATTCCTTGCCTGAACCAATCTACTGTTTATTTCCTCTTTGCTTTGTCCATCACTGGTTATTTTGCTTCATAAGTAACAGAAGTCTCTTACTTCCTTTGGCTTTTCACCTGCCAATTTGACATCAATACAGAAGTAAATCATAATAACTTATAATGGTTGCTCTGATTCAAATTGTTCATCTGGAAATTACGTGATTTCTGCATTTTACGGATTTAAGAATGTAAATAAGAACTTCAATTGGCCTACTATTGTGTTAATGCAGAATTATATTATTTACCCTTTCACGAATTGATAGCCGGCGGTCGAGATGGGAACTATTCTCTGTTTACTTGTGTCACACGTCACTCTGATTCGTTGACATGTACAGGTGCGCGAGTAGGATATGACTCAGCTTAGTAGCTTCAGGCATCGTTTAACTGTCCGTGGTGACATGAGCTCCTATGACGCTTATCTGCGCTTCTAAGACAGGTAGCGCGCGCAATGCTGCTTGACTTATGTGTGGACTGCACTCTGTCATCACTGTGTTCTCCTCTTTACCCCTCGGGGCTCCTGCTACAATAATCAACAGACGGTGGCGCAGCCTCGCTCAGCGGCAATCAAATCTTAAATAGGTAATACGACGGTTATGTCGGCAGGTTGATCTTGAGTGGCGAATTTGCTTCAAAGAGTAAATAAATTACTTGTATTTTAGTGGTTATGTTAGGCTGTAAAAGGGCTCCCAATGGAACATGCTAATGAAGTTAAGCACCATTTCAGGAAATACAATCGACAAAGCCTCAGCTAGCGTGCGGTACATAAACCTGTCCACAGCCAAAGCGGGCGACCTTGGGCAGGTCCATTATCACAGCCACATGAATCACAAACAGCTGATTGTTGACGTCAAGGAGTAATTATTGTTATTGATGGCGCTACTGTCTCACTTCCTATCATCGCACTCAGTAGTCAAAATATGAAGTGTTACAGCGGTGACGTCATAAGTAGGAAGCAGTAGGAGCAAAACGTCAGTGTTCACAGCAAGGGCAAAGAGTGGGTGGTCAGAGGCGGCTCTAGCAATACAGTTGGGTGGTGCGAGTCATTGCGGCGCCCCCTCCCCTGAAGAGACTAAATATAACAACCATTTTTTTACATTATTAATAAGTTTAATAACTATTGAACGCCTCCGAGGCTTGGGCGGCATCACGCCGGCCTGTCGCCGCTGGGTCCGTAGTTCAAATCTCGGTCACTCCATGTGAGATTTGTGCTGGACAAAACGGACGCAGACAGGTATTTATCCAGTTACTCCAGTTTTCCCTATCACAATTGCATTCCAGCAACACTCCACTATCATTTCATTTCATCTGTTATTCGTTTAATCACTGCTCCAGGGAAGTGCGACAGGCTTCGGTAGCCGGCACAGTTCATATCCTCGCCGCTAGATGGGGCCTTCATTCATTCCATTCCCTCACGCAGTCGGTCGACTGGAAGCAGGCTGTCCATTTTCATTTTCATTGCCTAATCCTGAAAAAAAAGTTACAGTCAGTCTGAAAGACTAGACTTTAAATCATTTCAAATGACGCATGCTACAAATGCTACACATGTTAGAAAGGCAGGAGAGCTTCTCGCTCCGCTCGAAGCCCCAGGACTCCTTCAACAGACTCCATTACCCATTAACTTAAGCTTCCCGTGCGGGGAACGGAGAGCGGGAGGTGCACTCTGCTGCATGACGTCACGCGCTCTCCGTCTCCGTATCGCACAACGCCCTAGCCCAGGAGTAAACTCAGACTCGGTGCATTTGCACTGAACAACATGATGACGTCATACGCTCTCCGTCTCCGTATCGCATAACGCCATAGCCCAGGAGTAAACTCAGACTCGGTGCATATGCACTGAACAACATTATGACGTCATACGCTCAAGTGCAACCTTAGTACATTTCCTCTTCGTAACCGTAACGTATAACGGTAGACCAAAGCATAACGATGAAGTCGAGAAGATCATTTGAAATGATTAAAAAAACACTTGGATGACTAATTTCTATCGTCAAGCGATCATCATCAGATCCATTACACGTAGGCTATTGAATATATGTCTAAAAGTATAGGAGAAAGTATTTGCAATATGACGTAGCCTACACTTATTTAGTTGCAGTTGAGAGCAGATAGTGAAGTGAACTGCTCTCAATAGGAGCGCGCAAGACTCAACCAGATAAGTAACCTATACAATACAATCTGAACTGACCATTTAACAACCATCACATATTCACACTAAGCAAGTAAATTTGGAGATCAATCACCACTTCCAATATCTTAACAAAACATCACATCGACTATAACTACAGTAGTGGCAGATGACCTCTTAGTTCTGCCCAGTACTTGATTTGTATAAAAGGAGGTTCCGGTACAATGTGCCACTGGGTGGTGGTGGTGGAGGGAGAGGAGAGGGAGTGGGGGGCTTTATGGAATATTGAAATATAGAGTTCTAAAAGCGATACTTTTTATCCTTTTAAAATATCTTGTCGACTTCGTCGTTACGCTGGGGTCTGGCGTTACGTTACGGTGACGGGACGAAATGAACCTAGATGCACTGAGGTGTGTGACGTCATAGTACCGCTTGGTGCATGTGTTCCCCGACAATCTCTACTTCGTTAGTTTAAGACAAAAATCCCCGATTCTTGGATTCCACGGGAAATCTTGAGAACCTCTGGATGGATTTTGATGCGGTTTTCACCATTTTGTAAAGGATATCTCGAGGAAAGATTCTGTAGAAAATAATTTATGTATGATGAAAGGAAGCCAAGCAGTAACGATTTCAGTGAAAAAGTCGAAAACAAACTTGGCGTCCGTGCGCTTCTTAAGCTTACGCTGGGTAACCGTTAAACATATCAATATACTATGAGCGTAAGAATTGGTCAGCATGAAAAGTTCTACAGAAAAGTCCGCGAGAGCATATCTCTATCTTCAATACATCGCCCATTATAAGTGTTTTTAGACTGGATGGAAGGGGCACGTCCCCGCGCGCTCTGGTGAGCTTGCGGCATCCCTCGAGCTTGACCTTGCTTTGCCCTTGGTTTGCACTTGCCGTTAGCGAGTAATTTGAAACAAGGTAAAGTATTATAAACCAAGATAAGTATTATGCAGATAATTTTCTAACATGTCAAGAGCTTCGAGCGAAGCGAGAAGCCTCCAGCCTTTCTAGCATTTTTCAGCACTTGTAGCATTTAAAATGATACAAAGTCTAGTCTTTCAGACTGACTGTCACTTTTTCGCTTTTCTGAACACCTTTAAAAATTAATCAGTGGACAAAATAGCAATCTAATTTTGATTACAATTTTAAATTAAATTGAGACTGCTTTAGCAACATTTTTCTTACCATAGCCGTTGGCCTATATTAAATTTTAATGTAGGCCAACTAGGCTACCATTCAAAGAGTGTACATTATTTCAATTTATTCTTTTTAAGTAATTTAAAAATTAAATAAATTCGGTTTGAAAATACACACAAGTTCACCAATAACCTCTTACTTCTTGTTGTATAATTTCAGCTTTACAGTTTTCTGAAATAATTATTTATTATAAAAGGTACTGTACTTAAACATGTTTTATGTTCGACCATGACTATTATATGTCAGAAAACTGTATCATAATGATGGTCATTATAACACTATTTTTCATTATGAAACAGTTTCTCCCACCAATCACAGCTCAAAAAACAGTTGTTTGACCAATTAGATAAGAATATCATCGCACCTGCACTGAGTTCCAAGGCCTTTTAATTTAAATTTCACTGCCTGGCCTAGTGTCATAGTGGGGTAATCGAGGAGGCCATGGTCAAATACAAGGCATTCTCTGCATCACATGCGCTCTGTTCAGTACATAAAACTGGTGAAATCTCGACAGATATTTATGAATATTTAGGTTCGAACTTAAAAGAGTTTTAATAATTATCGTCGAACATAAACAGTCGTATTCAACTCGCCTATAATGGTAATTAAGACACTCGTATGGAAATTATAAAACTCTCATACGCTCGTTTTATAAACATACTCGTGTCTTAATTATTGCCATTATAGGCTCGTTGCATAATGTACTATTACCTCCCAGTTTATAGAATTGTCCAAAGTTTAGAAAAGTTTTCGTTGTATGTCCCTCCTCTCTCCCTCACCTTGCTGTTAGTATCCAGAGCGGAGTGCCGTCCCCGAAGCAGCCAAGATTCCACGTACTTTGAAGTACAGTTCAGTCCAAGACCAAGTTGACCCTGACTTACAACTAACGTTCCACAGTTCTAAAAATTATGTTATATATTCGACTTTTCCCCCGATCAGAGGTTTCGGTACGCCGTACCGGTGCGTACCGTCACAAATCCAGCCCTGGTTCCGCCCCTTAAAACAATAATAACTAACTAACTAGACTATAACTAACAAATACTGTCTAGTTGCATTATTTTAACTAATAGACTTAGTTACTTAGACTTGGTTCCTCCAATGCTAGGTAGCTCCATCGGGCAACAAGTTTCCCCCAGCGAACTCGATCAGCTGCCAGGTTTTCTGCTTCCTCCCAGTTCATATCCATGCATTCAAGATCCTTTGCAAAAGTTCGTTTCCAGGTGTTACGAGTTTTTACTCTACTTCGGTATCCTCCTTTTGGTCTTCACAACAGTGCTGATTTGGGTATCCTTCTGTCACTCATACGTAGAACATGTCCCGCGAACTTCATTCTTCTTTGAGCAACGATTTTGTGCAGGCTGCGTAGACCAGTTCTTCTCAGTACCTCATCATTTGTTATGTAGCTTGCCACGGTGGGTGAGTGGATAGCGTGTCGGTCTACTAACCCCAAGATTGCAGGTTCGACCCTGACCGTGGTAAGTGATTTTTGAAAGGCGGCAAAAATACGATACGCATGTCATACGATGTTGGCATGTCAAAGAACCCATTTGAATTCAGTAGGCCGAGTTCATAATGGCAAAATTAATCTCGGGAGTTTCCGCCAACACAAAGTTCCTCATTTCTCTACTAGAAAGCGCTATTGTGTTCAAGGAGATTAGATATCTAACCTCCTTGACTTTCATAGTCAAGGAACTACGAAATTCGACATGCAAGCTACCCTCTGGGTGTCAAATAGCAAAGCTTGCACCAGGCACCCGAGGCCATACGATATTATATTATTATTATTATTATTTGTTATGTGGTCACGATAACTGATTTTCAAATTTCTCCTCAAGCATCGTCGGTGAAAAACGTTGAGCTTGTGTGCTGATTTTACTTGATATTTTCCAGGTCTCACATGCATATATGGCGACCGGCAAGACGATAGAGGAATATAGCTGAATCTTACCTATAGAGTCTAATTGCCATATGGATCGCATTTTTTGAAGGACTGCCGAAGCTTTCCCAATTCTGCTGCCGATGTCTGCATCTACGTCCCCATTACCACAGATAAGTCTGCCGAGATATGAAAATCGGTCAACATCTTGTAGAATCTTCTGTTGCACTATAATTTGTGTAGATACATTCCAACTTTTTATGCACATTGTATTTGTCTTGTCACCATTTATCTGTGGTCCAGCAGAACTGGCCATTCCATCCAGCTTGGTTTTCATTAATTGTAAACTTTGTGGTGTTTCTAACAAAAGGACGATGACATCAGCAAAATCCAGATCCGTTAGCCTAATACTGCAACTAAATAAGTGTACATATTGTAAATGCTAAAACCCACACTTTTGGACATGGATGTAAAAGCGTAAGTGTAATGGATCTGATGGTGATCGCCTGACGATCGAAACTGGTCATCCAAGCAGGGCTGGATTTAAGAGTAAGCCACCTAAGAGGCTTAAGTCTATCTGCCGTCTCCTCTATAGTTCATATTTGCTTAATACATTTGTTTTATTCACTAAAAGGATAGGGTTCATTGGCGTTTTCATCTTTTTTAAACATAAAGTTAATTTAGTTTAGATAAAACTACAATTGTTATGGTTTACATAATAAATTATATATATATTGAATCCTTATTAATCCGTCGATGAATAAGTCTTCATGATTTTATTATTATTATTACTGATGCCCAGGCAGTACATGTTGAAATTGGCAAAGGGAAGGCAAGGTTGTGTGTTGCAACGATTACAACAGAAGCAAGCCTGGTAGTTATTCCTGAAGACGACCGGTTAAGCCGAGTTCAAGGACAAATTCTGTACCAACGCGCACCTAAATTGGAGTCATTATGGGAGGGTCATGAGTAAAGTTTCAACCGATCCAGGATTGAATCAGCCAATCAGAAGAGACGACGCCAAAGCCACGTGGTGAATTGCGTACCCTGGAAAAGGGCGCGTAAACGCATATCTAAAGAACCGCCGATCCGAATTAATTCCGCATAAGTGCATTGAGACGTTTGGATTAAATTAAGAAGATTGATACTAGTCCCAAGTTTGTGAGGTGAAAACTCCAGATTATTTTTACAAATTCTCCCCACCCTACCTCATTCTGTCAGTTTCCAATAAATTGATCGGTGATGAGCTGTTTAGGACACAACTTTATTGAGCTCTGGTGAGCAACGTTCACATCAGTCTGCGTCACGATTTTTCAAGCTCTAATGAGCATACTTCACTAACATTTCATTTTGTGCTCAAGGGAGCAGAGTTCACGTTTAGCAGTGGAGATCTCTAGGCGAGATAAGAGCTGCATGATAGACATGTTTAAGACTTGTTTTCAAGCCAGTGGCGATGAGTTTGAAGTGTGTAATTTTATGTAAATTTTTGTATTATATTTTGAGTGATATGTGTGCGTGTGATAAGCAAATGCTGAGTTAGGGAAAATCTTCGATCAGTAATCGCATAGGACATTATTTGTGAGTGAAAGTAGTAGCTCACAGCGATTATAGCTAGGCATATTATTAACATTGAATATTTCTGTCAAGAAGATACACCAAGATGTCCGACGTATGGTCGTGTGATGGATTGATGTGCATCGCCTCTACAACTACGTCGACGATGGAGCGCTAGATTTCCCGTAGGGAAATGCGCCGGGATGGAGGTTAATGTTCTGCAAGCTGAAACGGTGATGTACAAACATTGATTTACTCAATATGTAGTTAGATAAGGCGCGGGAACGTTGTAAATATTTCATTCTTGTTTTTCTTGTGTTTAGATTTTTTTGTGTGCCGACACTATTATCTGTAAATGTACGTTGGCGCGTGGCCAAATTTGTTTGTTGTATATTTTTCTTTGGAGTCATATTTAGTGTACACGGCGTGTGTATTCGATTTTATCCATGCGAATGCGAAACTCGTTACATTCGATAAGTGGTGCTTTATTAAAGTTCATTTTTTATAGGAATGGGGGTAATTATTGGAAGATGTTTGATGAACAGGTTCTTTTATTCATACTAGGGTTGCCGAGTGCAACAAATTAAGATGTAACTGTAGAACATCTTGGTTCTAATTCTTTTTAGCTTTTTTTTTTCGAGTCCTTTTCAGATTCTTTAGTCATGGACAAGATTGGAAGCGCAAGCTGGTGGAAAATATTTTATGTCATTTTATTTCAGGTTTCTGTCAAACCTATACGTGTGATTCTGTGTGTGTTCTTGTGTCAGGTGTGTGTATTGATTCTTCGTGATGAGGGGTAGGTGGTGCTACCGCCCTCATATATTGTTGTTGTTGTATTTTGATGGAAAGGCAGAGCGCTCTTGGAGGTTACTGTACCTTGTCCAGTGCTGATTCTTGGATTTCCTAGGGGAAATGCTGAGATATATTATTCTGACACACACACGTATATTATTGTGCTTTGGGAGCACGCTTCTTCGAGACTCGAACCCATGCCACGACAGGTCGAGGTTACTGACACGTGGGTTGACAGATGTGCAGATTTCCACTTAGCGCCCGTCTAGGTCTAGTGACTCATCCTTTAGGCAGTCCAGCTGACCGACTGACCCCTATAAGCTATCATTAGCAAACCTGTTCTTTTGTGATGGTCATTGGACCATAATTAATTGGGGAGTTCGCCATGTCTATTACGAATTATCGCATATCATATGAATGGAATATTGTTTTAATGATTATATGTTGGCTTTGAGCCTAGTGATTTTCTATGACTCATTTCATGTTAGTTTGTCTGTGTTACACCTGTTGGTGTAGTTGTATTTACTTGTAAAAATGACAAGCGGTCATAGTGTTTTCTTTTGTTGGTCACGTGTTAATTTACTTCTGTTGATTTTGAAAAGTCCTAATGTTTAGGCATTAATGTTTTTTGCTACGGCATTTCTTTGATTCCAATTTCTTGCGGAAATTATTTGTTGTTTATTTTAGTGTAGGAAGTGTCGGTTTAATTTTTGGTTGTATAGTTGGTTCCCCGCGTCTGTCTAGCTCTAGACAATGCAGATTCGTCCTCTGAAGGTTTACCGGATGATGACGAATCTCGCATTTATTTGTACTCATCGTTAAGCATGTAGAACAGCCGCACACGTACACAATGTCATTGAAGTATTTGGGACATTTGGTCCAGTTTACAATCTCTCCTGAGATTAGGCCGTGTTATGGCAAGTATTTAATTCAAGTGGGAGTCATTTGGAATATCTTGTTTGTTTTTTTATTGTAAATAGTTGATCTGTTATTAAATTCATTTGTTTTAACCCTGGTATTCACTTCTTCCTGCATTTTATTTTGTTATCTGTTACCCTGCATGTTATAGAAGCGCTTTAACAACAACTTACGAAATGGACTGTTACACCCCCCGAAACTGAATCTCATCAGCTTCTTTGCAAGGGTTCAATATATAAATTAGTTATCTACTTGTTCTTTTTTACTTCTTTTAATATTCGTTGAAAAATGAAATTGGTTTCAACTTTATTAATTAATTTGTTCTTGGAGATCATTGATCACTATATTAAACATATTTTTGCTACCGTAGTGACTATCTTTTGCGTAATTGAAGAAATGTGTTCAATTTGAATTAAGTTGTCCTACACGGTGAAATGAAATCACACAAAATGTAGTTAATTACTGGTTTATTTGTTGAAAAATATACAAACTTCTCAACAACAACAAAAAATCACCCCATGTAATCTTGATGTTCAAATTTACATAGCTCTCTTACGAGATTTTTTAATGGCAAACTCGTTAATAATGTCCTCATATGATAGTGTTTTTTGTTGAAAGTGAGTTTAACCGTATTTCAGAAATACTAATTCGCAGATAGTTCTTAACTCTTCTAAGGCAGGAAAAACTGCGATCTCCAAAGCAATTTGTATTATTTGTGAATTTATATTATGTTATAGTTTTAGAAAGTTGGCTATGTAGAAGGACTAAACCATATTTTTAAGTAACATGTATTCTTAAATTCATTTCTTTTCTTCTCCAGGTTGGTGGAACCCAGGACTCAGCGAGGGAACTCACCACTACCGCCTCTACGGGTAGTGTCCTAGAGCTGGGAACATCTAATCGGAGTGGATACAACTGGTGAGGTGTGATTGGCACCTCGCCCAGGCGGCCTCGCCTGCAAAGCGAACAGGGGCCTCATGAAGGAAGGTAATGGATGGTCAGGATGGATAGGCAAGGAAGAGGGAAGGAGGCGGCCGTGGCCTTGAAGAAGGTACAGCCCCCGTAATTGAATTATATAGAGACCACGGTGGCTATGTTGGAAAATATAAGGAACATTATGGCTGTCATAGTTATGACGTGGGTAGTCATGACGTAAGCACGGATGTAGCAAATGTTATACCAGCAGGCTACTTGAGCTGAGATTCTCAGTGACGTCAGCATTTAGTCGAGAATGTTCCAAGATTTACGACGCAGTCGCAGGAAACGAGGAATTCTGCTGAGGAAGAAACTATGCTATTGGAGGAGAGGCTTGAACCAATGAACGATAGTTTAAAGGAAGACGGAGATTGCTGAAACTATGGTATTTTTATTACTTTTGGAATGCAGAATTGTGGAAATCCATTTGCAGTAGAAGCATTGATTTGGAATTTTGGTGAAATTTATTTTCAGTTTTTGAATTTTGAAAATCCGTCATGTATTAACGAAGTTGGAACTTTTAGCGATGACGTAGTATCACGCTCTGGAAGGGATGGAAACGCCCCTCGTGAAGTTAATAAAAGGGCTTGCGCAGAAGAGAGGAGCCTCTTTCATTCTCCGATCATTCTCAGATCTCATTCTCAGATCATCGAAGTATAATTGTGAAAGTTCTTTTCTTATACATTAATTTTAGTGAGACGTCGAAGTGAACAGTAGTGAAAAGAATCGTCTGTATAACGCGTGGCGAAGCCACTATATTAACGAGATCCATGTCAAACTAGGTGAAGTTAAAACGGACCTTAGAACGCTTCTGCAAGTTTAGTTTTGAACAGTTAGCGGTCGCCGATAAGCTAATTGTATTGTGCAGTGCTACATAAAGGAATAGAGAAAAGCTGAACAATTTCGACCGATTAGTTTGAAAGATATTAGCAGTTTTATACGACTGACAAAAGTGATTATCTCGCCACAAGAGAAGCACTTTTGTATAGCCAGAATCAACGCCACGGCTTACGCTGCGAGTGGAATAGAAAGACTTCAGATTGCTTTGTTACACAACGCTACAGTATAATGGAGCAATTTAATACGGCAGTTTGTTCTTCTATGACTACAACCGAAGAGCAGATGGAAGGCTAAAGGACTTAATGCAATTGGGACATATTTCAACGGAGTAAGATAGCAACATGGAACTTCGCTAATTGCTATTCCACACAAGCGAACATGTGGTGAATACCATCTACACCCATGTTTCGTGATTAAAGGCTGAATACCATCGAACAGCCATGAAAATGATTTCATACTCTTTCAATATGAATAATTTCTTCGGAAATTTCTACAAAACTTCATGACGATTGTCTACTGGAACTTCAGGGAATTTTTCAAGAGAGGTCAGGGATATCCCGACTCACAAAGAAGATTATTGCCGGAAGGATGTCTATTCGTCTTCGAGGAGCAGAGCGATTCACGGAGAAGGAAGCAGTTCGATTCTCCGAGGGTGCTATTTCCTATTTCGAGGATGGAGCTCAGCTTTAACTTGGTGAAATGGATCCATCAGCAGTCTTCTTTGGGGAATTTTCCTCTGGAACGTCAATCGGCAGATAAGGTAGTCGTGAACGTTTATTGTATTTGAGTTTATTAATAATGTTTGAGCAACTATTTTTCCCATATTTTTGTCCTCATGTATTTGCCCTATTTTCTTGTTGAGATTCTTATTCTCAGTACACCTTGTTGAGTTATGCCTTTTTCGACGATTTTTAAGACATTGTTATGTCATGGGCATAGTTAAATGATTTTGGATCAGTTGAGACTGATATTTAGATTTTTCAGTAATTAATATTTTTGTAGTCACGATTTGACTGTAAGTTAATGATTTTTATGGCAGATTTAAATTCAGACAGCGTGTCACTTTATTAAAGTAATTCTACCCCAGTTTAATTACTTTGACCAATTTTCTGTCATCATCAAGAAGGAAGAACATTTAAATGATTTTAGAGCGTTAAAATCCATTACGTTGTCGACGATCTTGGAAATACTAGTCGTTATTTGAATTGATTGCAACACAGACATTTATCGTCAGTTATGAATGAACATTGCATCATAGACACTTTTGTGAAAGAGTAACTTTAATAATGAATTATTGAATGCATTAAAGTCAAGAACTTTTGTTAGGAGTTTTTCTCAATTAGAGATTTATATAACGATGTTTGCATTCCCCAGTATAATTGGATTCTATTCGACTACTTTGCATTTTAGTCGCACTTTATTTGATGATAGTATTTTTATACTACATTTCTTTTAAGATGTTAATCTTAAATTTTGATAGACCAGACAGGCGTATATAAGCGTATTCACTATTAAATCTGTTTGTGATTGGCAAGTTTTGACTTCATTTCGGTTCATGAATGAAATCCACGAAGGTTAAATAAAAACAGTTTTGAAACAATTAATGATTATTAGAATTTTTAAGTGGAACTATGAATGTATAATCGCTAGTGCAGCGCGTGTTGAAAGTCGCTGATGTATAATGCCCTTGAATATGAAGGAAGTTCCCACAGGAATTAATGTTAAAGAATTATTTGTGGAAGTTTTTGTAAGTTATGTGGAAGTTTTTAATGCCATATAGATTAATATATGATGATTTTGGGCCTAATTTTAATGCAGTTTGTGCATTATTGTGTTAGCGAAGTATTTTCCGCTGGAATAAGATTGTCATAGTTCGTTGAAAATTAATCAAGTGAATTAACTGTTATAATTAACACGAGATTTGAAAGAATTTGAGATAAGATTTTGAATGAAGATTACCGTCACAAATAATTATTAAAACCTTTATTAAACCAGATTGTGACATTAATATGTATAACTAACCTTCATTGGTCGATTATATTAAACACGATTATAAAATTACCAACCGGATGAACATGTGGTTAATGTATTTCTTAAATTTAATAATTTAAATAATTTCAATGTTAATATTGTAAATAATTGCTGTAAATATTTTTGAAAATAATGTGGAACGAGAGTGATGTTAAAGGCGTGCTTATAATATTTTTATTGTCTTTGACAAATATTATAAACAATTTCTAATTGTTATAAATAATTTATGTGATTTTGTTATAAACATTTAAGAGCTAATTAAACATTTGGATGAGAACTTAACAAGTTTAAGGAATTAACATAATGATCCAATAGGATGTGAGCAAAGTACTTGAAAGATTTGCGTAAATATAAATGTGAGTTGTCTTGTAGACATTTAAAAGCTTGAGAGAGCAAGCTGTATTCTTACATAACGTAGCACGTGAGAAGGGAGTCTATTTGACCAGTATGCAACAGGTTGGAGGGTAGCTCACAGCTGTGCCAACATCTGGTTATCAGCGGGCTAGGTCGTACACACTCCGGCCTTGCGACTATAAATACCATTCTCATGTTTATTAAAAGGAAACCAAATGCTCTATATATGTCACACCCTGACGTCCTTTTCCAATCCAATTATGTTATGAATATTACGTTATTTGGAGCTCGTGGGAGCTAGTGTGTTCTATATCATGTTGTATGATAATTTTGCAAGTCCTACAGGAGGACGTAGTCAGATTGACATGGGCTACTGATAGCCACGTTTATTTTGTTGTGTTAGTAAAATCTTACCCTTTATTTGAAATAAAGCTTTTGTACAGTTCAAAGTTCTCGTCTTCGTTCTGGTTCATTTTTAAATGTCATGGTGGAGGTTATTGTGTGAACAGACTTTAGTGATCCTGTTGTCAACTCAATCCCCGAGATAATTAAGAGGTAAGTAACGGTAAGTATGAACCCCCGTCTATTTTGGTGTGTTCCACAATGATTTCCTGTGAACTTCTGTGCTCTTATCTCGATAGTATCTGTCAGTGCCATTTTCATTGATGTAGCTGAGCCGGTGCGTTTGATTGTTGGCAATCCGATTGAGGGGGCGGATATCTGACAGTCTACTATCCAGGTAAACGGGGACAGTACCATCCCGGCATTTGCCCGAAGACGAAGTGGGAAACCACGGAAAACCACTTCGAGGATGGTTGAGGTGGGAATCGAACCCCCTCTACTCATTTGGAACACCCGAGGCTGAGTAGACCCCGTTCCAGTCCTCATACCACTTTTCAAATTGCGTGGCAGAGCCGGGAATCGAACCCAGGACCTCCGGGGCGGCAGCTAACCATGCTGACCGCTACGCTACGGAGGCAACCCTTCTTAAATTCTCACGGAAAATATTATCAACGTCTGAAATACTTCATTTTAGGGTTCGAATGAATTGCCAAACTG
Organism: Meconema thalassinum; assembly: GCA_946902985.2. Classification (NCBI taxonomy): domain Eukaryota; kingdom Metazoa; phylum Arthropoda; class Insecta; order Orthoptera; family Tettigoniidae; genus Meconema; species Meconema thalassinum. The sequence continues at coordinate 100,139,658 of OX336397.1, read as the reverse complement.
CCGCCCCTGAAAATTTGCCACTCTAGGATGCAGCCTACTTAGCCTATTTAGAAATACGGCCCTGCATCCAAGTCTAGGTATATATTAATATCATGTAATTTTTTTCAGGATTTTTGATGCTCTGCAGGATGAAGGAAGATTTAATAAAAACAAGTGCTTGAGTCTAATAATTTGAACAGATCTTTAAATATAATTACTGTATAAATAACGTTTTATTTTTCTCAAAATGTCCAGGTGAGCTTCCCTATCCAGCAGAGCCGCGCCTGGAGACTAGTGTCTTTTGAAGACCTGAGTTGGCAACAGTGGACTTAAAACTAATCGTGTTGTGCACTCCAATATATTGCGTTACGTTCCACTGATGAAACGGCCACGAGTGAAATGACTCAACTTTAGTTTGCAAGTTAACTTAACTCTGTATAAAATTTGTTCGTTATTCTAGAGGACGCTGTAATTAGTCCTGGGACCGTGCGTCTCTCTTACTCTCGGCTGTAATTAACACGGTCATTAAAACACTCATTTACATGTATGAGTTTTCATTTACAAGACATGTGTGGGGACCAGTTTAAAATATTATACGTAGATTTTGTTACAAGTTCATTAACGGAAGAAAGTTAGGTTTCGTGCCTTACTACAAGTGGCGAACCGAACGTAAGTTGTTGTCGTTAATGCAACTCTCCATGCCTCTCTGTCCTGAGCTAATCGTTTCATCTCTACATAGCTACCACAACCTACATCCGAGGCAATCTGCTTAACATATTCTAACCTTAGTCGACCCCTACTTTCCATCCATAACTAAGCTTGCTATTCCTGGGTGTCTTAGTATGTGTCCTAGCCCGCCACGGTGGGTGAGTGGATAGCGTGTCGGTCTACTAACCCCAAGATTGCAGGTTCGCTCCTGGCCGTGGTAAGTGATTTTTGAAAGGCGGCAAAAATACGACACGCATGTCATACGATGTTGGCATGTCAAAAAAACATTTGAATTCAGTAGAACGTGTTTCCGCCAACACAAAGTTCCTCATTTCTCTACTAGAAGCGCTATAGTGTTCAAGGAGCTTAGATGTCTAACCTCCTTGACTTTCATAGTGATTCAAGGAACAACGAAATTCGACATGCAAGCTGCCCTCTGGGTGTCAAATTACAAAGCTTGCACCCGGCATCCGAGGCCATATGATATTATTATTATTATTATTATTATTATTATTATAGTTTGTGTCCAACCAACCTACTCTTCTCTTCATTAACAGTTGCCATAAACATCTCTCCTCTTCCACCCGTCTTAATACCTCTTCACTTGTAACCCTATCTACCCATCAGATCTTCATCTTCTCCTGTAACATCACATTTGAAACGCTTCAATTCTCCTCTTTTCTGCTGCACCAATAGTCCAAGTTTCACTTCCATAGAGCACCACGCTCTCAAAAATGGCTTCCTAAAATCTAAATCTATTTTCGATGTCAACAGATTCCTTTTCTGTATAAATGCTTTCCTTGCCTGAGCCAGCCTACTTTTTAAATCCTCTCTGCTTCGTCCATCACTGGTTATTTTGCTTCCTAAGCAACAGACGTCTCCTACTTCCTTTACCTTTTCACCTGCCAAATTGATGTCCATAAAGGTTTCCGATTTATATCGGCTGCATTCCAATATTTTTGTTTTAAATTTATTAATTTTCAACATGAATTATTTCCTCGAGATGGAGTCTAAACCATTCAAAAACTCATCGAAATCCTCTGGCGTGTCAGTCAAGATGACGATGTCATCCGCAAATCTCAGAGTTGAAATTATTTATCCTTGAAGTTACATCATACTATTTCACAGGGATGTACACTTATCTCTCGATTATCCGAACTTGATGGGACCATTCGGTTAATTGAAAATTCGGACAAACTGGAAACATTCAATTTTAGCGATAAAGCGAGTATACGGCGATAATAGACCTACGCTAATTTCTGGTCGGAATTTATTTTAGGGGCTTGGAACAACTTGGAATGAGGTAGGCACCACAGGATTTGAAGTAAGGTACTAACTCGGCATTTACCCGGAGTAAATGTGGAAAAACACGTGGGAAACCACTCTCAGGATAGTCAACCCGCTCGTGCGCCTCAATCGCGAGGACAGCTGTAGCAATCTCGAATATTGGGGGTTCTAATCCTTGCGCTGACCGTGGCTATCCTGAGTGTGGTATTTCTCCGGGTTTTTCCACACTCCCACCAGGAAAATGTCAGGATAGTACCTTACTGCAAGTCCCGAGATACCTAGCCCATCCCTGTCCCTAATACACACACTACTACAGTCATCACATAAATACAGGTTATCAGACAGGGCAGAGGGCCGACCGCAGCCAGGGCCGGATTTAGATTTTATGCGCTCCTAGTCCCGTGGGTTTTTGCCGCCCCCTCTTCAAACCATTGTGAAGGAGGAAGAATTTAGAAAGGTCTTTGTGAAGGTATTTTTTATTTTATTCTAATATATCGGGAAGTAAATCAATTAAATAAATTAAATAATGAGAGATCAACTGTCTCTAAATTTGTATATATAAAGTATGAATAAATAGGTCAACGAGATATTAAAATAAGTTTATGTTCGACCCTCACTATTATGTGTTAGAAAACTGTATCATAATGATGGTCATTATAACACCGTTTTTCATTATGATACAGTTTCTCCAGCCAATCAGAGCTCTTCATTGACCAATTAGGTAACGATACCTTCGCGCATGCACTCAAAATCCAACATATCGGACATAAACACAGCATCGAACTATAATAAATTACCGACATGGAATACGCACCGTCCATTTGTTCGCGTAAATAAACTGGCGAATATGAGACAAGAAATAGCACTGTACCGGCACCTTAATATCCCCAAAACCAATTTCTACACAGCACGTGGTTTTGACACGACTTCAGTGACAGTTTTACTGAATACTGGTGCGAAATCTGAAGATATGGTATTGAAGCACACAGAGAGCTTGGACAAGAGAGATATACTACCCACCTCAGCACCCGATCACAACATTCTACTGTAGTGACTGAACAGATATTTATGAATATTTATGTTAAAACATATAATAAAGTTATAATTATCGTCGAACATAAACAGTCGTATGCAACTCGCCTATAATGGTAATTAAGACACTCCTATGGAAATTATAAAACTCGCATACGCTCGTTTTATAAAAATACTCGTGTCTTAATTATAGCCATTATAGGCTCGTTGCATAATGTACTATTAAATCATTTAAGACTCATTATACACTTACAGATATTCAGATATACATATACACTACATCAAACAACGCACAACTATGCATAATGAATTATTCAAATTAATATTCAAGATTTGAATTTTCTCCTAATAAATCTTCCTGTTCTAAAGCTGAAGTCAAAAAATCTGCTGTTGCAAAATATTTGTTGGAAAATGATGGCCACAATATAAATTGGAAAAGTGTCAAAATTTTGGAAAGTTTAGTTTAAATCATAAAATGTAGATGTAGACGTGTATTGTAGTCTATAATATTTTAAGGAAATTTTCTGATTTAAAAAAATTGCGCATTAATTTTGCGCCTCACAGCAGGGTGCGCCCCTAGGCCGGGGCCCATGGGGCCTATTGGTAAATCCAGTCCTGACCGTAGCGTACAAATTATAGGGAATATTCTTTCATTAACTGTGGTATTGATAATTGGAAGTCATTACCTGTCACAGTCGTAGAGCCTTTCCCCAAACATATTGATGTGAAGAGAAGACTGAACATTTGTGTAAATACTACTACGTAATTACTAAAGTTCCCAAATCAAAACTTGTACAGCCTACATTAAACTCTAAACTGGGTATGCCGTACATTCGTATGTTAAATGTTATAATTTAATGGGCGTGACGAATATATACGTACTCCATCTTTTACCCCTTGCGCCACCTGGGCGTGTCGAGTTTTCACGGCATGGCGAATGTCTTCGAGAAAATTGATGTTTTGGCAGCAGGTTGGCAGCCGTTACGACATTTCCCGCCTCCTGTATCTTGGTTGAATTTAGTTTTTGTATTTGATTTTGAGTACGTTTTCTGCTTTTTCTTTTTTTAATTCTTTTTTTATTTGTGTTATTTTTGTTTTTTGTGTTTGTTTTCTGTATTTGCTTTTGTTTTTGTTTTGTGTTGTTTTTATTTTGTTTTTGCTTTGTGTTTTTTCGTTTTGTGTTTGTTTTCTGTATTTGCTTTTGTTTTTGAATTTTGCTTCTTTTTTATTTTTTATTTTATGATCTTTTTCTGCTTTTTCTTTTGTCTTTGCATTTTTGTTCTTGTGTTTGTTTCCTGTATTTGCTTTTGTTTTTGATTTTTATTTTTGGTTTTGAATTTGTGTTCATGTTTTGCTTTTTATTTTGTTTTTGAATTTTTGTTTTCGCTTTGTGGTTTTTGTGTTCGTTTTCTGTATTTGCTTTTGTTTTTCATTTTTGTTTTTTGTTTTTTGGTTTTAGAATTTGCGTTCGTTTTCTGCTTTTTTCTTTCATTTGAATTTTGATTTGCTTTTTTGTTTCTTTGTTTTGTTTTTGTGTTTGTTTTTCGCTTTTGCTTTTGTTTTTAAATTCGGCTTTTTGCTTTCTGTTTTGGTCATGTGTTTGTTTTTGCTTTATGCGGGGAGCAATACAAGTCAATCAATGAAAGCAAACCTACACTTTTGATCTCGATAGCATTTGATACGTTTTATTTGCACCTCTCAATGTGCGGAAATGAACAGTTTAGGTCATACGCACAAAACTCTTAAGTTCTAATCAGGTAGGTTGGTTGGTTCTTAAGTTTAGGGGCTGCGACAACGCGGTCATGTAGCCCCGTGTACTTTGGGTGTGTGTAGAATCTGTCTGATAACCGGTGTTAATTGTGATGACTGTAATAGTGTGTGTTATCTGTTTTTTAATTTGAGTACTGCAACTTAGAATTTTTCAAATAGTTCCTACTTTTGTCGCCAAGCGCCACTGTCAACGACTACTAGGCCAAGTTCTCAACTTTGCTACTAGACGCCACCGCAGTCGGCTCTTGGCAACGAACGTAGAAACCTAAGAGCGTTGTTTACATTCTTAACCTATCCCATTTTGCTTCACACAGGTGCAATTAGTGGAAGGTTCTTTAACATGCCATAAATCTATGACATGGGACCGCCGGCTTTATTTCCCCTCCGAAGGAAGGCATACTGAGCGATTTTTAACGCTCTTCAAAAATCCGACGGCTTCGGCCGGGTTTGAACCCGTTATCTTGGGCATAGAAACTCAGCATGCTACCGACTACGCCACCGAAGCCGCTTCTAATCAGGTAAATGACCTTGTAGTTAGTGTAAAAATGGTCAAAATGTCTCTCGAATTATACTTAATACATTGCAATTTCCTTATTATACTATAAGACAACATTATTATTGCAAATATTCCCGCTAGCCTTTCCACCTCTACTGTCGTAGCAATTGGCTGGATATAATACACAGGGCAGGTTACACCAAGCACTCAAAAATACCCAGTTAAGAGGTCTATGACCAAGCAGTCAGGTCTGTTTATCATCATCATCTGGGCCTATGACCAAGTAGTCAGGTCTGTTTATCATCATCATCTGGACCTATGACCTTGTAGTCAGGTCTGTTTATCATCATCTGGGCCTATGACCAGGTAGTCAGGTCTGTTTTATCATCATCTGGGCCAATGACCATGTAGTCAGGTCGGCTTATCATCTTCTGTACAACAATTATCATCATCATCATCTATTAGACTGTGGTGTGTGAGTGTGTCTGGTGGCAGTTGAAGGTTTATTAGATATAGTTCATTGTTTCATTAGACTGTGATGTGTGAGGGTGCATGTGAGTGTGCCTGGTGACGGAATGTTTTAGTGGTAGTACTTGTTGTTGGTGGAACTTACGTAATTTTTCGTTAGTAGAATTTTGGTATTTAATTGTTAGTAGAATGTTAGTATTTTTGTTAGTAGAATTGCTCTTTACTTATTCTGAAAGGGAGTAGCAGCCTTTCAGAATAAATCAGTTCTTTACTTGTCTTATAGACGGTTAAGATAAGCCAACTAATGGCTACACTGCGTTCTGCTGCACGGCTGAAAGCAACGGGAAACTACAGCCGTAATGCTATTCCCGAGGATATGCACCTCTCTATGCATATTTACATGTGATGATGGCCTCCTCCCTTGTAAAATTTCATTCCGGAGGTAAACTAGTTCCCCGTTCGGATCTCCGGGTGGGGACTACTCGAGAGGGGGTTAACATCACTGAAGTGACAAAGAGGAAATCAGACATTCTACGGATCGGAGCAAGGAATGTTAAAAGTCTGCTAGGAGATGGAAGGTTAGAAAACTTAGAAAGGGAAATGGATAGGTTGAGGTTGGATTTGGTTGGGATTAGTGAAATGCGCTGGCAGGAAGAACATGACATTTGGTCAGGGGACTATAGGGTCATTAGCACTAAATCAAACAATGGCCATGCAGGGGTTGGTCAAATATTGAGTAGGAAACTTGGACAGCGGGTGGAATATTATGAGCAATATAGTGAACGGATTATTGTAGCAAACATCAATACTAAACCTACGTGCACCACAGTGGTACAAGTCTATATGCCTACCAGTCAAGCTGATGATGAAGATGTTGAAAAGGTCTACGAAGAGATAGATGAAATTCTGAGGTATATCAAGGGTGATGAAAATGTTATAGTAATGGGAGATTGGAATGCTGTGGTAGGAAAAGGCAGAGAAGGAAAGATAGTAGGAGATTTCGGATTAGGTTAAAGGAATGATCGAGGAAGCAGGCTGATGGAATTCTGCACCGAGCATGAGTTGGTCATAGCTAACACCTTATTCAATAACCACAATAGAAGAATATACACATGGATGAGACCAGGAGATACAGGGCGTTACCAAATCGACTTCATTATGGTCAAGCAGAGGTTTCGAAACCAGATTTTGGATTGCAAAGCATATCCTGGTGCTGACATAAACTCTGACCACAATCTGGTTGTTATGAAATGCAGATTAAAGTTGAAGAAACTGAAGAAAAGTCAAAAGCCAAAAAGGTGGGCAATAGACAGACTGAAAGTGAAGGATGTAAACGAAAGATTCAAGAAGAGTATGAAGGAAGGACTAATGAAAACCCCTAACCAACTTCAATTGCAGACGAATGGGAAATTTTGAAGAATGAAATAACAAAATCCGCAGAAGAAAACATTGGTAGGAAAGAAAGAATAGGTAAAAAACCGAGGATCACGCAGGATATACTAGAATTGATGGATGAAAGGCGGAAACACAAGAATGTAAGAGATGAAAAGGGGAAAGCTGAATACAGACGTCTGAGAAATGAGGTTAACAAGAAGTGCAAGGAAGCGAAAGAGGAATGGTTGAAAGAGAAATGTGCAAGTATAGAAAATTGTCTGAAATTAGGAAAAGTAGACACAGCTTATCGAAGGATTAAGAATACCTTTGGGGAAAAGAAGACCAAGTGCTGTAATATTAAGGACACAAATGGAAAGCCTCTAACAGATAGAAAAGAAAAGGTTGAGAGATGGAAAGCTTACATAGAGTGATTGTATTAGGGAAAGGAGATTGAGAATCATGTAATGGAAAGGGTGGAGGAAATTGATGAGGATGCAAATGGAGATTTAATATTGAGATCAGAATTTGTCAGAGCATTGGAGGACATAAGCAGGAACAAAGCACCAGGCATAGATGATATACCGATTGAGTTGCTACGCTGCATAGGAGATGAAGGTCTGATCAGGTTATTTCACTTGGTGAGTAGGATTTATGAGACAGGTGAGGTACCCCCTGATTTCAAGAAGAATGTTATTATCCCTATACCAAAGAAAGTGGGAGCTGTCAGATGTGAAGATTACCGTACAATCAGCATGATTACTCATGCTTCAAAAATCCTGTCTAGAATAATTTACAAGAGGATGGAAAGCCAGATAGAAACGGAGTTGGGTGAAGACCAGTTTGGTTTCAAGAGAAATGTAGGAACAAGGGAAGCTGTACTAAGTCTTAGGCTGATTTTGGAAGGTAGAATAAGGAAAAATAAGAGAACGTTCATGGCATTTGTAGACTTAGAAAAGGCTTTTGATAACGTTGATTGGACTAAATTGTTTGACATTTTGAAATCTATTGGCAAAAAGTACAGGGATAGTAGGGTGATCTACAATCTATACAGAAACCAGACAGCAGTCATTCGAGCTGAAGGACATGAGAGAGAAGATGGTATTCAGAAAGGTGTAAGGCAAGGCTGCAACTTATCACCCATACTTTTCAATCTTTACATTGAACAAGCAATGAAGGAAATTGGAGAAAAATTTAAAGTGGGAGAGAAGATTCAAGGAGAAATAATTTCAACTCTGAGATTTGCTGATGCCATCGTCATCTTGGCCGACACCCCTGAGGATTTGGAGTTTTTGAATGGTATGGACTCCGTTTACGGAATGAATACATGATGAAAATTAATAAATGTAAAACAAAAAATACTGGAATGCAGCCGAAATAAAACAGAAACCTCTATGGACATCAAATTGGCAGGTGAAAAGCTGAAGGAAGTAGGAGACTTCTGTTACTTAGGGAGCAAAATAACCATTGATGGACGAAGCAAAGAGGATATAAAAAGTAGTTTGGCTCAGGCAAGGAAAGCCTTTTTACAAAAAAGGAATCTGTTGAAATCGAATATAGATTTAGGTATTAGGAAGTCATTTTTGAAAGCCTTTGTCTGGAGCGTGGCGCTCTATGAAAGTGAAACTTGGACGATTGGTGCAGTAGAAAAGAGGAGAATTGAAGCATTTGAAATGTGGTGTTACAGGAGAATGATGAAGATCAGAAGGGTAGATAGGGTGACAAACGAAGAGGTATTAAGACGAGTGGGAGAGGAGAGAAGTATCTGGCGACTGCTAATGAAGAGAAGAGATAGGTTGGTAGGACACATACTAAGACACCCAGGAATAGCAAGCTTAGTTATGGAAGGAAGGGTCGAGGACAAGAACTGTAGGGTTTGGCCAAGGTTAGAATATGTTAAACAGATTGCTTCGGATGTAGGGTGTGGTAGCTATGTAGAGATGAAACGATTAGCTCAAGACAGGGAGGCATGGAGTGCTGCATCAAACCAGTCAAAAGACTGAAGACTCAAACACACAAGAGGTTAAGTGTGTTTGATGTTTTTGTTGGTAATTTTTCGTAATTTTACAATTTGTCACCGGGGAATTACCCCCATTTCCAAAGAAGTAAACAAGCGGACCCCTGCGAGAAATCTCACATGTTCATAAACCACACTTTCCCCAATAGGTTTATAATGAGAGACTTAAGGAGAAAGGTTGTTATGTTTCTATTTCAACCAAATGATTATAGAACACTATTTACATTTCAGTTAGAATTCCAAGTTCTACGTTCCCTAACTTAAGAAGGCAATCACTGAAAATTGGATCATCATAACACTCACCGGTTATTCGATATTTATGAAATTATACGATTTGTGTACTCGTTCCTTTGATTTACTGTTTCTGAAATCCATGCAAAATGATAAAGGAAAGACCTCAGAATGTTAAAATGACACGAAACAGGCGTCACAGCGGCCAAAATGTGAAGTAGACAGCAATTATAGAGCGTATTTTTCTACAGAAACAGTATCAGCAAATCGCACACTTCGTACATTTTTTTCAAAGTCATTTTTTAAAGAAATTTATGAAAAAAAGCTAACTCCGAACAGGCCATGGAGGCCCTGGGAGTAGTGGAAGGTAGAGGCTTCCACTTTTTTTGGTGACATCGGCACTAGATGGGATGGAGTTGTCAGCTCCTACTCCCAGGAATTACCCTGGTACTCATTTCTGGTGTAGGCTGAGTGAACCCCAGGGCTATTTGCGTTTCCGAAAGTGGTAGTTTTGTTTCTAAAATCCACTACCTGGGTGGGAATCGAACCCACTCCATTTCAGTTAGAAGCTCAGCGCCTCTACTGACTGCGCCACGCAGCCCCCACATATTTATGAAATTAGAGTGGAATTCAACACTGCTAATGTCTATTTTCTTCCATTTGAATGCTCATTTGTTACGATCGGTCGCTTTTGAGCGCCGCAGGAGGGAGCTATACTACTGGAATAATATATATGATGATGGTGAATGAATGATTGAAAATTTCAATATCCATCCAACTACACGGAGCTGATGACTATGATGTCCCCAACTCCTAATATGAATTGCCAACAACAACTTTGCTCCCAAATATCTTCCGCGTCTTGCATTCTTTAGGCGTGGCCACACAGCCACTTGACACTGACATTGGAGAGCAACTTTCTCCATAGAGTTCAATGTCAGAGCGGGAACTATAAAAATGACTGACAAATCTTGTGACAGCATCAGTCTCATACAGGCCAACAAACAAACCAACCTACAAACATGTACAAGCTGGTAAGTACAGACAAGAGAAACACAGTAATTTTCCTTTAATGTTTAGCAAATATAACAGTAACAAATTTTTCAATGAATACAATATTTTGTACGGAAAGATCTTCTAATATAATGAACACAATTACGAGTAATAATAGCACTTTTATATTGAAGCGAGTAATCTACTTTGTATTCGAGGAAGTCAATCAACAACTTTCAAATAGTGAATTTTCATTTAACCTGTATACACAACGTTAAAATATATTTTTTTTTCAAGAAATGTTCGTTCAAAATGTCGCATTTGCGGAGATATTTATGGCTGAGTGTGTTGGTTGTGTGGTCATGGCCAACCATGTAAACAATTTCAATACTAATAATTTTTAATACCATGTAAAAAAACCAAAGAATTCGATAACCAATTCATTCTAATGAAATTAGGGGTACAACAAAATAATATTATGAAACTAAGGGATACGGGGAATTCTCGGACACATCGTGCAGTTCAACTACTCATTGCCTTCTAAATCACACAGCTCAACCACTTACTGCCTTGTAAATTATAACACTTCGACCACACTGAAAGTAGGCTTCTAGTATTTATATATTTTAATCAATAGGTTATGTGGAAACATAATTCGCTAATCCATAATCTCTTCAGTAAAACTTGAAGAAGATTCTAACGTAACTGTAGCAGGCAGCAAACAATCTACTCAAAGGATAACTATTACTATGGGATTGCAAATGAAGATGTTTCATTAAAATGTGTCATGGATCAGCTGCAACAGACATCTCTGGTTTTAAAACGTCATGGATACAATAGGAATATCCTGAACTAGCACCAACAGATAGCGTACAGGTACTATGTGGGATCGTTTTGTTCTTTAGTTCAAATAACATTTGCAAATAACACAATAGACGGTTACAAATGCTTTAACCCTTTATAGGGCAAACCTTTTTTTAACTTTTATGTGTTTCTACATTTTAATTATTATAATTATAAATAATGAATTTTTTGTTTCACTAACTTTAATGTTTATATATTTATTTTCTATTTTCAATTTATGTTCTTATAGATTTAATTTTGATATTTTTATTGAATGAATTAATAAACTAATTTCGAATTGATTTTTACAACTATTTTCATAGTTTTTTCATAGTTATGTTTATTATTTTAAATTGTATATATCTTTTAAGAGGGGGTTCGATTCCCCCTCAGCCATCCTCGAAGTGTTTTTCCGTGGTTTCCTACTTCCTCTTCGGGCAAATGCCGGGATGGTACCTTCTTATGGCCACGGCCGCCTACTTCCCTCTTCCTTGCCTATCCATCCTAACCATCCCTTACCTTCCCTCATGAGGCCTCTGTTCGCTTTGCAGGTGAGGACGCCTGGGCGAGGTGCCAATCCCACCTCACCAGTTGTATCCCTTCCGATTCGATGTTCCCAGCTCTAGGACACTGCCCGTAGAGGCGGTAGTGGTGAGTTCCCTCGCTGAGTCCGTGGGTTTCACCAACCTGGAGGGTAAACGACTAAAAAAAATATATATATCCAACACATTACGTCAAGTAGATAAGTTTATAATATTTGATTTTTAGAAATACAAGCACTTCAGCATGAAAATTCTCCAAAATTTGACTGAAAGTTTCAACTATCAGCATCTTTGAAAGCATAAACTGTCCTTATGACAGGTGGATAATATAGAGACCACTATCCCATAAAGGGTTAAAATAGAAATGCATCGTATTATCAACTTGTCATTCTTCAAATTCGATGCTTATAGAATGCCAACGGAAGGCAAACCAATAGAGTCCACATAGAACAGTGATGACATCTAGCAGAAACGTTTCGCATAAGATAACCCCTATTGGTTATGAGAACAGTACAAGTAGTGTTGCTATGGTTACAGCTGTACTGAAGTGTTGATTCTCTGTCCACAGTTGATCGTCCTCCTGGTCGCCATGTTGGCACTCTCCTCCGCTCAGATCCTCTACGGGGGAATCTCAGGACAGTCCCTCGTCCAGGCTCACAGCCCCTTCGCCGCCAGCTACTCTGGACGCATCCAGACCCACGCTCCTGGAGTCCTCATTGGTTAAACAAAATAAAAAATCTAGTCAATAAAAAATAATATAAAAACCGACAATGTTTAACTGTGTCTTACTTTACGATCCTTGTGCCTCCATATGATAATGCAATATTTATTATTGTAAATCAATTATTCAGTTTGAAAATCAGTCCTCTGCATCCAAATAATGTGATAGGAGACAAAAGAAAACCCGTTTTCTCTCAGTATACAACATAAATACAATAGTGGAAAAAGTATCCGCATCCCCTTAATAGACGGTACATCATCATTCATAAATCATTGACATTATTTTTAGCCTATTTCTATTTTATGAAAAAAAAAAGGCTTATGAGATCACCTTTTGTCCGTGTGTGTGTGTGTGTGTGAGGTGTGTGTATGTCCCCCCCTAATAAAATCTAAACGGCTGGAGCGATTACAATGAAACTCGGTAAGATCATAGCACTATTCTGGCCGACCCCGACCGTGCCCTTCAAATTTTATTGTGTCTCACCAATCCAACATGGCGGCTGGGCGAAATATTTGAGCAGCATTCAGTATCTCTGAAACCATTACCGATATCGCCCTGAAATTCTGTACGGTGATAAAGGGCACTACTAGAAGTTCACCAATTTGACTTTCAAAAACCTGGTGACTACAAAATCATCATGGCGGCCAAGCGAATTTGAGACATTTAAATAGACTTTTCCCGCGATTTAACCATCCAAACGTAATGAAACTTGGTACAGCAAATGTTTATACACATTGTAATACACTGAAGGCTAATTAAGTTCAATTGTTTACATAACCTCAAAATGGCGGCTGTGCGAAATATTTCACTGACATTCCATATCTCCGAAACTGTTAAAGATATCACCCTGAAATTTTGTACGGTTATAAAGGGTACTGATACAAGTTTATCTACGTAACTTTTATAAACCTGTAAAGTTCAAAATGAACATGGCGGCCAAGCGAAGTTGAAACATTTTAATTGACTTTTCTCGTGATTTAACTCTCTGAGCGCAGTGAAATGTTGTACAGTAAATGATTTTACAAATTGTAATGCACTGGAATCTAATTTAGTTCAATTGTTTACAAAACCTCAAGATGGCGGCTGTGCGAAATTTTAAAATTAAGTTTTTATTTCTTGTGTCGAAATCATGCGATCGAAGTGAAAGTTTGAATAATGAACCTAGGCAATAATTGTCCTTGAATGGTACATAACTCTATGGCCTATACATATAACAATCCAAAATGGCGAGCATCCGAAATATTTAGACGGTTCTCGATATCTATGAATCTTTTACAGCAATCAAACTGAATTTTTTTAATGTTCATAGAGGCTATGAACATACGTTCACCTATCGGACATTCAGTAACCTGGTGAGCACAAATCCAACATGGCGGCGATGCGAAGTATAAATATTTAAATGGACGTTTCTTGCGAATTAACTATCCGAATATAGTGAAACGTTGCACGTTAAACGCTTATACAAATATTAATCCACTGGCATCTAATTTATTTCAATTGTTTGCATAATCACAAGATGGCAGCTGTGCGAAATTTTAAAATCTCTTTTTACTTCTTGTGTTCTAATCATGCGATTGAAGTTTGAATACCACACGTACACAATAATCATAATGTAATAGTACAAAAATAAAAATCCAACCTGGTGACCATCTGAAATATTTAGACGGTTCTCAATATCTACAAATCTATCACAACCTTCAAACTGAAATTTTGTATGTTGATAGAGGTAATTAACATGAGTAGGATATATGAAAATAGGCTGTATAGTTCTTCACGGAACTACTTGTTATACAATATTTTGATTTATGTTTTGACGTGACAACGTCAACTAAATTGTTGGACTACAGTAACGTTCGTGAAAAAGTGTTACAGTGAAAGGTGATGATATCGTTTTATCTCTCTTCTGCTGCAACGCTCTCACTCTCTCTTCTGTTGGTGCGCACGAGTGTCACTACTGTCGTTTTTGGATGAAACGGGTGCACCTCTGGATGGATTTTGATTCGGTTTCACCATTCTGTAAAGATATCTCGAGGAAGATATCTGTAGAAAATAATTTATTTATGATCAAAGAAGCCGAGCAGTAACGATTTCAGTGAAAAATTTGAAAAAAAAATACATGGCGTCCGTGTGATTTTTAAGCTTACGCTGGGAAAACCGTTAAAGATATCTATGTACTAGTAGGTGTACGAATTGTTCAGCTTGAAAAGTTCTACAAATAAGTACACGAGAGCATATCTCTATCTTCAATACATCGCCCACTATAAGTGTTTTTACGTTTTAATTTCTTCCAACAATCTCCATCAATTATTGAGATGTTTGCTATCCATATCTACCTGGAACACCCTGTTAGGTAGCACGTTGTTTTTAAGCGCTGACATTAATTTACATCCCACAAGTTTGATGAACTTGCACATTAAACCTTCTCTCCACATCGTATCAATATGTAACGTGTTTTTCGAGGGTATTTTACGCCTCTGACATAAGTCAGTAGGAAGCCATTCAATGTTTATTTACGCGGCAAATTGTTCTGCCAAGACAAGTTTCATGTAACTTATTATTATTATTATAACTTTTAGCGTATGGCTTTTAGTGCCGGGAGTGTCCGAGGACATGTTCGGCTCGCCAGTTTTGTAGCTGCTTCGAGACGGACACCCAATGGGAGAGCTACAAGTACCGTTGGGGAGGGAAGGAGGGAAGTTGGAATGTAAGGACGAGGAGTTGGAAGGTAGCGGCTGTGGCCTATAGTTAGGGACCAACCCCGGCATTTGCCTGGAAGGAAGATGGGAAACCACAGAAGACCATCTTCAAGATTGCCGGCGGGGGGATTCGAACCTCCTCGCCTCCCGGATGTGAGTGACTGCCATCAGTCATGCCGTAACCACCACGGCTAACTCATTATTATTATTATTATTAAGGTTTTTTGGAGCGATTTTTATAAGATTATAAGTATACAGATAGGTTTTCGATGTTATAGAAAACACTATCAAGCGAATTATTACGTACAACATTATCGCGGAAAATTATATGATTACGGAATTTTACGGATTTTTGTCAGTTAGAGTTTATTGTGAGAGAGATGAGTCACTGGGAATTCAGCTACATGTATATTCTTGTCGAGAAGCGTGACACAAGCCGTGGGGCACTTCCAGCTGGCTGCATCAAGAAAAGGCGAAATGGCCTGGACCGGTAATCGACATCGTCGCGCCGAGTGTATTGACCCTTAGGTGGGGAGTATCGCGTGGTGGCTCCGCCAATCAGTGGAGACCGGGTGAGTAGAAGACGAGTCCGGAGAGGGGATTCGAGGAGTGCATGTATTGTTTGCGCGCCGAGAAGGCAGGACGATTATCATTGTAAAACTTGACCGTTGTGGTTGCTCGTGTGGTTGGTTCCGGTGTGATCGGACCATAACTTAACATTTCTTCAACAATCTCCACAACTGACGAAGAAGATGGCGACGTCCAGAAGGCTGTGGGAAGCTCTCTTCAGCATCAAGTACGAGGGAAATACCACGGCAATTTCCAATGGTAAGCGCGAATGACTCAGATCTACATAATCTCTCGTTTCTTTGTTTCATATTCAGTATTTCAGTAACTTCTTAGCTTGGGAATAATAGTAAAATCAGTAATTCATCCGACTCCGTTTTCACATAATTCTCTAGTGGTAAATTCAAATCGTTACGCTCCAATTTAAATTTATTATTATTACTATTAAAATGCCACTACTTGTTTTTATACAATAAATTCATTTCTTATACTATGCAATCTTTGTTTTCAGTAGGTAGCATTAGATATAGACCAAATTCCTTCTCCTGATACAATTGTTAGTTGGGTTAATGATCAAATCATACTACGGTCTGAGTGTGAAGATTCTTAAAGGTGTTCTGCCAGAGCTAGGTGTTGTTAAATATAAATTTAGATTTCAACATAGCGTTGAGGTCTTGGCGCCCATTATTACAACGTATCCTAGTCAGAGTAAACATAACACTTGTCATCCCAACTGTGGAGCTTCTTATATATGTATTTTAAAGTGCAAGGCAGGGCTAAAGATACCATTACATTTGTCGCTACCAACGTGAGGCCGAAAACCTAATAACAGTTGTGGAAGGAGAAGGGTATATATTTCTGTGCCTGTATTTTGGGGGTTTTTCATTTATCGGTGTGTATCAGCATGGGTAGTGTTGAGGAAGAGATGAAGTTGCGTATTGGTCACCAGTTGGATAGTGAAGATACGAGCAGTATGGCTAGTCTTGAAAATGAAAGCAGTACAGGGATGTCGGAGGTAAATCCCGATACTGAGGGGGGTAATCAAAACAGTCAAGCAGGGTTAGAGAGTTTGCTTCTTCACTTTATGCAACAAAATAAGATAAGTACAGACGCTTTAAATGCTAAACTCGAACAAAATAATGCTAAACTTGAACAAAATAGTAGGGAAAATAATGAGAGTACTGAAACTTTAAATTCTGAACTCGAACAAAATAATGCTAAACTTGAACAAAACAGTAGGGAAAATAAAGAGAGTACAGAGGCTTTAAACGCTAAATTGGAACAGAGCAGTAAGGAAGTGAGCAATAAATTAAATGAGAAATTTGAAGAGAACAATCTAAAATTAGATAAGAAATTTGAGCAGATTAGAGGAGAAATCAGAGGGGTGATGGAAGAAAAAGCTAAAGAGATTATTGCAGATGTAGACAGAAAATTAGGAAAAGTACAGGAGGAGTTAGAAATTAGAATCAGTACACAGGCTGAAAATTTAAAAGAACTAGTGCAACTTGAAACACAGCAGGTCAAAAAGCAATTTGGGGGAGAAATTGATAAGATTCAGGTTGCAACTAAAGAGGTTAAAGAACAGCTGGGGGAAGAATTGATCAAGTTCATGCAGAAATAATCACTGAAGTTAATGATTTAAGGGAGAGGAATAAGGAAAGCATTAATGAGATTAATGAGAAACAAGCTAAGTTAAGTGGTAAAGTTGAAGCATCGGAAGGGAGCATTAGGTTAACTGCAACTAATATTGAAAGAAAAGCTGAGGAGAAAATTGCTGAATTAGAACAGAAGTTGAAAGCTAGAATTAGGCAGGAAAATAGTCAGAGTAGGACAGTTCATGTGAATAGCACACACAGGGAAATAGAACTAGGCAAATTCAGTAATCGGCAGGGTTGTCCAATGGAGTTCATGAATGCAATAGAAAAGAAATTCAGGGAGAGGTTGGAAGATGGTAGTATTGAGTGGTGCCAGGTAGTTGAGATTTTAGAGCAAGCGTTTGTAGGGGAGACAAGAAACTGGTTTGCTGTCTACAGAGACAATTTTGAGAATATTTCAGATTTTAAAATTAAATTTTGTGAGAAATTTTGGAATGAGGTAATTCAGTCTCAGCATCGTGAGGGAATTGTGTGTGGGAAATATAACCCGTAGGGTATTTTTAGGACAGGTATGGTTTGAGGGAGGAAAGTGATGTAGTCAGGCTATTACTAAGACATTTTCCATATAGAATCAAAGAAGCTGCCTGTATCCAAAATGTTAAATCTATTTCACAAGTGGAAAATTTATTAAGTACATTCGATGCTCTGGGAGGAGGTGGTTACGAGGAGAATTTCGGTAGGAACCAGGGTAACCATAATAACAGGCCTAATGAGAATAGGAATCAGGAAGTTCAAGAGAACAGTGGCGAAGGGGCCAACGTCCAAAATAGGGGGAACCAGAATAATAATAATAATAATAATAATAATAATAATAATAATAATCAGCAAAATCAGTACAGAGGAAACGGGTATGGTACGCAGTACCAAGGTAGAAATAATGATTTCAAGGGAAATCAAGGTCGAAATAATGATTTTAGGGGTAACCAAGGGAGGAATAATAACAATAATTATTATAACCAGAACAGGGGTCAAGGAGGTAATAACGGACAGAGAAATACCGTTAACACAGCCCCGAACAACCAGACCAGTGCAGTAGTGAGTAGTACTACACCAAGCGGTAGCGGTACTTTAAACACGAACCAGGCTGCGATGTAAGGTCAGAATCTCAGTCTGTAACATGCACTGTCCTTACACTTATACAGGAACCCTATGACCTATTTGTAAGAAGTGAATTATTACGTGAACTAAATGATGTAGGTATTATTCAGGAGGTGGCTAGTAAGAGCCCCTTAGTTAAATTTAACGTGTACGAGGCGTACACAGATGTTTTAATTGATAGTGGTTGTATGAAAAGTTGCATAAGTAGTGCATTTTATGATAAAATGAAAGGAACTGGAGTAAATTTTGAGGAGATGCCAATTAAAAGCACTTTTGTTATCACAGCTGTTGGAAAGAGGTCTAAAGTAATTTCTAAGCAAGTTTTAGTAGACATTAAAATTAATAATCATGTAGAAAAGCAGATTTGTCTTGTAATTCCAAATTTAGTATTCAGTGTTATCTTGGGTTCAGAGTGGCTAAGTAGAGTGTCTGGTAACTTATGTTATGATGTAGGGAGTTTGAAATTTAAATGGGGTGATTCTAAAGTAGAGGAGCGTTCAATGACCATATTCAGAGAAGTAGTTTTGTAGGTGTGATTTGTACTTTAAATGAGATATCACCAGCCGTAGAGCGGGATTCTCCATGTTTTGTGGGCAGTGTGATTACTAACGGTAGTCTAGAGGACTCGTTACGTGATGCTGCATTTCAGGGAAATATAGAGGAAGAACAGTGTGTTCGGCTCTATGATGTGTTATTGTGTAATAGGAGAGTTTTTGAGGATCGCATTGGTATGGCCAATTGCTATACACATTCATTGAACGTTATTGATAGGTCAGTATTCACAGGACATAGATATCCTGTACCTTTCGATTATCAGAGTGCAGTTGAGGCACAAATTAACCAGATGCTTGAAGATGGGATTATTGAGCACTCTAACAGTCCATATGTTAATTCTTTGATCACCGTACCCAAGGCCGACGGCACAGTTCGTATTTGTTTAGACGCTCGTTTGGTTAACAGTAGAATTAGTTCAGATCAGCTGAAATCCATGTCAATAGAGGAATTAATGCAAACATTTGAGGGGAAGAAGTATTTCACTTGTGTAGATTTGAGTTCCAGTTTTTGGCAAGTGCCACTTATGTACGAAGATAGACCATTTACAGCTTTTAGTCATAAATATAACCTTTATCAATTTTGTAGAACACCTTATGGGTTAAAGAGTAGTTCAGTAGCTTTAATTAGGGCTTTAAACATCGCTTTAGGGGATGACACAGGAGAGTTTGTAACCATTTATATTGATGATATGGTAATTAGTTCACGCAGTTTTGAGGAGCATCTACGTCATTTAGATATAGTTTTTCAGAAGTTAGATCAGGCAGGGTTCACTTTGAAGCTGTCTAAGTCGTCATTCTGTCAGTCAGAAGTGACATTTTTAGGTCATAGAGTGTCGAGTAGAGGTGTAACACCAGAAGAAAGTAGGGTTAATAAGATACTTAACGCAGAGGTGCCACAGAATGTTAAACAGTTAAAAACATACATGGGAATTTGCAACTTTTTCAGGAGGTTCGTTATTAAATACTCTGGGTTGGTAGAACCATTCAGGGAATTGCTTAAAAGTGGGACTCGGTGGAGATGGGAGTCCAAGCATGATCATGCTTTTAGAGCGCTGAAGGAAGGTTTTGAGAAAGCTGTAGTGCTGAAATATCCTTTGAAAGATAAGGAATATGTGGTTATGACAGATGCTTCGCACATAGGCAATGCTTGAGTATTGTGCCAGAAGGATGATGAGGGTAATCTGTGCATTGTATCTTTAGCCTCGCGAGGACTGACATCAGCAGAGAAAAGATACACGATTACTGAGTTAGAGCTTTTAGGTATTGTTTTCAGTTTGGGGAAATTTAGAATGTATTTAGTAGGGGGGAAATTTGAGATCCATACAGATCACCATGCATTACTGTATATGAGGACTTGTAAACTCAGTTCTAACAGAGTTAGTAGGTGGATTCTTGCTCTGCAGGAATACGAATTCACAGTAAAATATATTAAAGGTAAAGATAACATTCTTGCAGACATGCTATCAAGGGACACTAATTTATGAAGGGATTATCCTGTGGTTAAAGCAGAGGACGGTATTTTATTGTGTGCATGTGTGGACAGTAGCAACAGGGCATCGTTACAGACACTGAGAAATATGCTAGTGGAGCAACGTGATGACGTTAAGTTAAGGGAGCCACTGGCTAGGTTGGAAATAAGTGAAGAAGAGTATGTGAAAGTAGGACGGTTCACGTACAAGATGCAGGATGGGCTTCTTGCACGGAAATGTAGGAATAATCGGTGGGCAATATGTGTTCCTGCCACTTTGCGGGAGGAGCTAATTTGGTTCATTCATAGGGAATTAGGACACTTTGGTGCTGCCAAGGTCTTCTATGAAATTGGTCGTGACTTCATTTGGAGTAAAATGGGAAGGGATGTTAGGAGGATTTTAGCCAAGTGTGATACCTGTCAAAGGAGCAAATATCCAGTTAAATATTTAGTGGGGGATAGATCTGCAGTTCTCACCAGTAGTCCCGGTGAACTACTCTGTGTGGATTTATTTGGCCCGATCGTTAAAGGACAGTACGGCTACGAGTACATTTTTATAGTTATTGAAGCTTTTAGTAAGTATGTCAAGCTATATCCGCTAAGCAAAGCCATGGGACTAGCGTGTAGCCGTCTGATCATTAATAAGTATGTATCTGAGTTTGGCCTTCCTCTCGGGATACTATCTGACAGTGGACCATAGTTTACTGCAAAGAAATGGAGAACCAGTATGCAGGAAGCTGGTATTTCACACGTTCATTCCTCTGTAAGGTACCCTCAGGGTAATTCTGCAGAGCGTCCATTAAGGGAAGTGGCTCGTCTTTTTCGGACTCTAGTGCATGACAAGCATACGGCCTGGGTTGGACATCTTCCCAAAGTCGAGACTTGGCTGAATTCTGTCCAGCATGAGAGCACGAAATTGACGCCATACGAAGTTCACTTCGGAAAGAGACCACAAAATGAAATAGCAAGGGTGTTGGCTTTAAATGAGGGAAAACAACCGGGGATGGATTACATTGTCCAGTTGGCGAAACAGAATTTATCTAAATCAGCACAAAAGAGAATTCGCCAACAAAAAGAAACTAAATTTGACCTATTCGAGCCGGGAGACAGAGTCTTACTTAGAGTGCCGAAACAGTCAAATAAGCTAGAGAAAGTCATGTCCAAGTTCTTTTATCTCTACGAGGGCCCATTTATGGTTTCCAAACGTATTGGCAAAACAGCATATGTGCTGGAGGATAGCAAGGGAAACAGATTATACGGGACGTATAATATACATAGTCTACGAAAGTATGTGTCATAAAGTAAGTGTGTTTAGCTGGCGAGCCAGCCTATCAAATGAGTAAGTGTGGTATTTGGTGCGGGGGAGATCTGGTCTCCCAGGCAGGCGTATCGGAAGTCACTAAGGGGGGTAGTATATAAGTAATTGAGAGTTTTCAAGGTACAGGGAAATATGACGGGATTGTCGGATGCTCTTGAGCACTAAAATGTCTCGACACACCTAGGCCAGAATTTGATAGCGCTGGTGAATTCCCATTTGTCTCCTAGAGATGGGTGAGCGCTTGTACAGGGTATTTTTGCTTAAGGCGTCCACGAGACAAAAGATGGGCCACCAGAAGGCGAGACAGCCCTTCATGAAACTCATACAAAACAGCACACGTGATTTCTGTTTACGGCCTCGCCATGTAAGAGCTGTAGGTGTGTAATTTAAGGTAATTAGTACAAAGGTATTATTTTAGTGAGGTGAACTGGTCTGGGTTGCGATCTAGTATTAAGTAGAATATGGTCTATGGGAACTTAAGAAGACGGCACAGAAATATTTGGTGTTATATGTAATGCGCACATACTGGTTTTTTTTTCAGAAATCAATATTCATTTTATCTAATACACAGAGAGATTATTATGGTCACGATGCGCAGCCACAATAGTGTGATCGTGTGCTCAGTGAGATTAAGTTTCACCAGAAGGAAGCGACCTCTAGTGATATTAGGAAGTTCTGTGGTGATATATATATCAGAACACCTTTGATGCGTGTGATGTGACATCATATATACACAGTGCTCACACATTATTTATGTATATCTTTCCCAACATAGAGATATTTGAGAGGCGGAAATATCCGTGGAACATTAATCAAAATGAAAAACATTGGACTGATTGCATAGGGCAATCCAATATAACAACAGACTTTGACGCAAAGTGCGTAAAGAAAATTACGAGTGTATATATATGTAATTTAGGGTGATTTAATTGGTGTAATATGTATTTTGGATGGAGATTTTATTAACGTGTCTGGGATAATCGCCTGATGTACCGTCGTCACGGTAAATCATCCGATGATCCGAGGCGAATATGTAACGTGTTTTTCGAGGGTATTTTACGCCACTGACATAAGTCAGTAGGAAGCCATTCAATGTTTATTTACGCGGCAAATTGTTCTGCCAAGACAAGTTTCATGTAACTTATTATTATTATTATTATTATTAAGGTATTTTTGGAGCGTTTTTTATAAGATTATAAGTATACAGATAGGTTTTCGATGTTATAGAAAACACTATCAAGCGAATTATTACGTACAACATTATCGCGGAAAATTACATGATTACGGAATTTTACGGATTTTTGTCAGTTAGAGTTTATTGTGAGAGAGATGAGTCACTGGGAATTCAGCTACAGGTATATTCTTGTCGAGAAGCGTGACACAAGCCGTGGGGCACTTCCAGCTGGCTGCATCAAGAAAAGGCGAAATGGCCTGGACCGGTAATCGACATCGTCGCGCCAAGTGTATTGACGCTTAGGTGGGGAGTATCACGTGGTGGCTCCGCCAATCAGTGGAGACCGGGTGATTAGAAGACGAGTCCGGAGAGGGGATTCGAGGAGTGCATGTATTGTTTGCGCGCCGAGAAGGCAGGACGATTATCATTGTAAAACTTGACCGTTGTGGTTGCTCGTGTGATTGGTTCCGGTGTGATCGGACCATAACTTAAAATTTCTTCAACAATCTCCACAACTGACGAAGAAGATGGCGACGTCCAGAAGGCTGTGGGAAGCTCTCTTCAGCATCAAGTACGAGGGAAATACCACGGCAATTTCCAATGGTAAGCGCGAATGACTCAGAACTACATAATCTCTCGTTTCTTTGTTTCATATTCAGTATTTCAGTAACTTCTTAGCTTGGGAATAATAGTAAAATCAGTAATTCATCCGACTCCGTTTTCACATAATTCTCTAGTGGTAAATTCAAATCGTTACGCTCCAATTTAAATGTATTATTATTACTATTAAAATGCCACTACTTGTTTTTATATAATAAATTCATTTCTTATACTATGCAATCTTTGTTTTCAGTAGGTAGCATTAGATATAGACCAAATTCCTTCTCCTGATACAATTGTTAGTTGGGTTAATGATCAAATCATACTACGATCTGAGTGTGAAGATTCTTAAAGGTGTTCTGCCAGAGCTAGGTGTTGTTAAATATAAATTTAGATTTCAACATAGCGTTGAGGTCTTGGCGCCCATTTTTACAACGTATCTTAGTCAGAGTAAACATAACACTTGTCATCCCAACTGTGGAGCTTCTTATACAGTGTGGTCCACCAGCCCCGAATTTTTTTTTTGGAGGAAGGCAACCCAACTAACGCGTATATCACAGTCATCCCAAAAACATTAGTACCTGCTCCTTTACGTCCATTGTACAACTTTACCGTTGAGTATATCCTCACGAATATAGTAGAAATCAATAGTGGCAGTGTTCTTTCAATGACCTCAAATATAATGCATGATTGAAACGATCAGAGCTCCGAATAACACCTTCTTACGTTTGGACAGGAAGTGTCTACGAATAGATTTAATACGTGCCAGCAACACCCCCACGTTTCTCGGTTGCTATGGTGGCTAAATCAAGAATTGCTAGAGTAGCGTCAACGAAGTCGCATTGCAGTAGGTTCGAACCTTGAACTATAGCTTTTTTTTTTTTTTTTTTTTGCTTAATGTCGTTTATATGTATTATGGACGCATATCTATCTGTTCCAACGAGTGATTTTTTATTTGGTCCTCAAAAGCACCGTACTTATCCGATGGTAAGCAGCCAGATTGGACGACGACATAATGGTCTGTAGAACGAAAGCAAGGTATCCTGTATATTCAACGTAGCAAGTGTTCGAAATTGTGACCACCTTTGTTTAAAGGAAACCTCCGACTCACTCCGACGACCCACATAACAAATAGATTTGTTATGTGGGTGGGCTCACGAATAAATACACCAGACCGAAACTATAATTTCTTTCAACGCCATCTGTGCGAAAAGCGCTTGCTATACACTTACAATAATAGTTAGTTAGTTAGTAAGGTTTTAAGGGGCGGAACTACGAGGTCACCTCCCCGAACATGCAGTAAATACAGATAATTATAACATTATTGGTTTTACGTCCCTTTTAACTGCTCTGGCTTTTAGATACGCCGGGGTGCCGGAATTTTGCTCCGAAGGGGATCTTCAACGTGCCAGTAAATCTACTGACACGGCTCACTCGCATTTGCGCACCCTCGAATGCCAGCTGACTGCGCCAGGATACGAACCTGCAATCTTGGGCACAGCAAGCGAGAACGTTACCGCTGAGCCTCGCAGCAAGGCAGTAATTACAGAACGTGTCATATTATTATTCTGGGATAAATATTGAACTATTAAAATTCTAATTATCACGAAGAGAGTCGCCTCCGTTGTGCAGTGGTCAGCATGATTAGCTGCCACCCCGAACTTCCTGGGTTCGATTCCCGGCTCTGCTACGAAATTTGAAATGTGGTATGAGGACTGGGACGGGGTCTACTCAGACTCGGGTGGTCCAAATGAGTAGAGGTGGTTCGATTCCCACCTCAGCCATCCTCAAAGTGGCTTTCCGTGGTTTCCCACTTTGCCTTCGGGCAAATGCCGGGATGTTACCTACCGTACGGCCACGGCCGCCTCCTTCCCTCTTCCTAGCCTATCCCTCCCGATCTGCCCCCCCCCCCTTTCCCATCCCTCAAGAGGACCCTGTTCACTTTGCAGGCCGCCTGAGCGAGGTGCTGATCCCACCTCCCCAGTTGTATCCCCCAGCCGAGATGTTTCAAGCTCTAGGACACTGCCCGTAGAGACGGTAATGATGGGATCCCTCGCTGAGTCCGTGGGAAAACCTAACCTGGAGGGTAAAATCGACTAAAAAAGTAATAATTATAACGAATAGTATCCACCCATGGTTTTGAACAGTATTTAGGGAAAATAGCCATTTAAATGAGACAAGAAAATAACTTTCCCTATCGTCTTCGTAGATAATGTGAACAAAACCAAGTTGAAATCTTGCTGTACGAGGTATGGAGGGTATAATAAAATAGTTAAAAAGAATTTTAAAAATCTGGCGTTGGATAGTCTTGAACCGGGATCTTCGGAAGAGCGAGCGGACGCAATAACACTTGCACACATTTCCAACACAATCTGGAGGTTTTGTTGCGCTTCATATTAACGCGTATGGTAAAATAATCAATTATTGCAGTTAGATCTCAAATATTGATTGGAATGCATTCATTCAGTACCTGGCATGTTTTCTAATTTATTTAAAGCGAGTTTCGCGACCGCTTTACGTTAATAAGGCGACAGAACTGCAAATAATGCCCTCAAACGACAGCCCTTCGGTTTTATTTCATACAACATAGCGTCCAAAATGCTAGCGTGTGATACACTTCGGTCATACAAGCAGGTTTACTGACGATGAGAACAGAATCATACAGGATTTTGTACCAGCGATCACTGCAGCTTCCTTGCCAGCAAGTGTCGTGTGATACGGGCCTATGCTATGACTTTTTGTTAAAATTTAATAACAAATTTAATAACAAAACAAGATGTTCGGTAAAGAACGTATTGCCTACTCTTTGTCCTTTTCAAGGAGTATAATTGAATGTTGGTTGTAGTAGCTTCTTGAAATACAACGTGCTATGCGGATATTATACATGAATATGATGTGCCCTTTGCTTGTGCTACCTCTGTAAACAATTTCATTCAATTCGGTTTCACCGTGTTTGAATTGATGTGGGGAATCAATTTGCACACATACATGGCCGCTATTTGCAAACTATTGGACTGATGACCTTGTAGTTCAGTCAAAAGATGCTTCCCACAAAAAGGTATGTTGTTGAAAAATTTGGTAGAGATCAAATGATTAGGTTGGTCGTAATTTGATTTAAGCTTTTAACATTTGGGTGGCCGCCATTCCGTTTCCATCAAGATGGCGGCGATATAATACATGACACTGAGATGGCCTTTGCTAGTGCTACTTCTGTACCAAACTTCGTTCCATTCGGTTTCACCGTGTTTGAAAAGATAGGGGGAATCGATTTTCACACATACATGGCCGCTATCCGCACATTATTGGCCTGATGACCTTGTAGTGTGGTCAAAAGATTCTCTATACAAAAGGGTATGCTGTTGCAAAATTTGGTAGAGATCAGATTATTAGGTTGGTCGTAATTTGATTCAAGCTTTTAATATTAGGATGGCCGCCATTACTTCGTCGTCAAGATGGCGGCGATATAAAACATAACACTGGAGTGCCCTTTGCTAGTGCTACCTCTGTACCAAATTTCGTTCAATTCAGTTTCACCGTGTTTGAATTGATAGGGGGAATCGATTTGCACACATACATCGCCGTCATCTACAAACTAATGGGCTGATGGCCTTGTAGTTCAGTCAAACGACGCTCGCCATACAAGTATATGTTGTTGCAAAATTTGGTAGAGATCGGATGATTAAGTTAGTCGTAATTTGATTCAAGCTTTTAATATTAGGATGTCCGCCATTACTTTTTCGTCAAGATGGCGGCGATATAAAACATAACACTGGAGTGCCCTTTGCTAGTGCTACCTCTGTACCAAATTTCATTCAATTCGGTTTCACCGTGTTCGAATTGATAGCGGGGGCAGACATTCAGAGTACACACACTCACACACACAGAGAGACACAGTCACACACACACACAGACAGACACACAATTTTTGGCCCTGTGTAGATCCCATGTCTACTTTCTTTTTTTGCAAAAATCGAAAGTATGCTAATAATACCTTGGGAATTTCCAAGGAATACGTATACTTCGATGCAAGCACTGGCGATCAGAATATCCTTCGATATGTTGTTGTTTTCTTTCATTTGAGGGGCTAGAACATCGCGGTCACATTGCCCCGTTTACTTGGGTGTGTGTGTAGAATTTGTCTGATAACCTGAGTTATTGCGGGCTTGTAATGATGTGTGTATTTGCAATTAAGGATTGGGAAGGAGACGGCCGTGGCCTTAAGATAGAATCCGTCCCGGAATTTGGCCGGAGTAGAAGTGGGAAACCACGGAAAACCATTTCCAGGGTGGCTGAGGTGGGAATCAAACCCACTTCTTCTCATATTTGCTTCATGAGACTACGTGTACCCAATTTCAGCCCTCAGACAAGTATTACATTTCTTGGCAGAGCTGGGAATCGAACCCGGACCTCCGGAGCAACACTTCGATATGTTATGTTAATATTCATGCCAGTTTTTTAATTTTCAGCCATTACAGGTCACGTGGCATATCGTACCAATTCGATCGCATTTTCTTTATAAATCATCAAAATTCAACGTACTCTTCACAAGAATGAGTCGTAAGGCAATAAATGTGGCAATGTAGTTACAGCCCGACTAAAATGAAATGTGGGCTTTCGTTCAAAAAAGTATTCCTACCACTGAATTGGAAGCGGCGTTCTACCCGATCGCGCCCACCATGTACGGTCAGGCTTTAAACCTCTCAGCCACCAACACATAGTACATACTGCACGCTAAATATGCTATAGTTACTGTAGCCGTCCCACCTCAAACGTTTAAGTCCATCTCAAAGTCTTCAATCACGGTTTATGGTGTTGATTTAACCTTTTACTATTACAGATCACGTGGCGTAAGCTATTAATTCGATCGTATTACGTGTATGTGTGTTATTTCAAGGAGCAGTAAGTCGTATGTTAGTAGAATGGGCCAAAGTATTTGGCGGGGAAAAGTTTAAGGTCGGTTTTTCTTTGCTAGACCCATGACCCAATTACATTACTGTCACACAGTCAGAGCGCAGAGCAATATCGATCATCGGGAGAATTGAGATGTTAGTTGGGTTTCATAAAACTAAATAATAAGGGCCGGGGGGACCACACTGTATTTATGTATTTTAAAGTGCAAGGCAGGGCTAAAGAAACCATTACAATATGAGGTTTATAAACACTGCTCTGCTTTAATTTTCTATCAAACACTACCTCAATATGTGTTGTTAAAGCGAGAATAAATGTATTCAGTTCTTGTGCTTTGATTTCAAGGAACATTCAGACGCTAAATATGAAAAAACTTTCAAAAGTTGTTCAGGGTGACTTAGGTCTCTTGGTGACTGGAAAGTATTTTTAATTTTGTAAATAGGCCTATGAAGTTGACAATATTTGGATTTTTGGAATAAAATATGGGAAAGTACGCAATATTCACTTTGGGTACCTTTGTACCCCACTTGGTATTCCGTGTGTGTTCTTAAGCTTGGTATTAGGAAGGTTAATTAAAGCAATTTATTGTTGTTATTTTTAGCGTATGGCTTTTAGTGCCGGGAGTGTCCGAGGACATGTTCGGCTCGCCAGTTTTGTAGCAGCTTCGAGACGGACACCCAATGGGTGAGCTACAAGTACCGTTGGGGAGGAAAGTTGGAAGGGAGGGTCGAGGAGTTGGAAGGTAGCGGCTGTGGCCTATAGTTAAGGACCAACCCCGGCATTTGCCTGGAAGGAAGATGGGAAATCACAGAAGACCATCTTCAAGGTTGCCGGCGGGGGGATTCAAACCTCCTCGCCTCCCGGATGTGAGCGACTGCCAACAGTCATGCCGCAACGACCTCGGCTAACTCACCCGGTAATTTATTGGTGTTAAGGGGTCATGAGAAACATTTCCCATCAGCATTTCCCATGAGGACATTGACCATCCAATGATAGCTTTATAATTATTTTTGGCATTTGTATACTATTTTCAAATTTTTAAATGTTTTTATTTGCATATATCAACTTACAATAGGCACAGTGGGTCCTACAGCCACTAGAGTGCTCTAGAATATAAGGTCAATGTCGAGAGTTTGCTGTTATTTTTTATGGGCTACTGAACATCACTGAACACTTTATTACAAACAAGATGATAAAAATTAATCCCTGTTTGATATGGATTTGGCTAATGGAGTGTGTAAGCTTCTGTACTCGCCATGAACAGTATGCAAGCACACGTCCAGGCTTCAGATAACTCAGCCATTAACTTTTACGGCTACGTAGTAGCATGTTATGGACTATCACGGCCGACTGAATACGAGCTGCGCTCTATACCGGCCTTGACATTCCCAGTCAGAACCCATGTATAACATGTAATTGGAAAGTTTCCAATCGTTGCCGGTAGAGCGCACTCCCCTCCCATTATAGGCGCGATAAGGAATCAGCTGTACAGTACGTATATTAAATGTGTAATCTCAAGAACCACTGGATGGATTTTGATGCTGCTTTCACCATTCTGTAAAGGTGATCTCGAGGAAGATTTGTGTAGAAAATAATTTATTTATGACCAAAGGGAGCCAAGCAGTAACGATTTCAGTGAAAAGGTCGAAAAAATAGCCTGGCGTCCGTGCGCTTTTTAGCTTACGCTGGGCGAACCGTTAAAAATATCATTATATTATGAGTGTAAGAATTGTTCAGCGTGAGAAATTCTACAAAAAAGTCCGCGAGAGCATATCTCTATCTTCGATACATCGCCCACTATAAGTGTTTTTAGTTTGGACGGGAGGGGAACAAGTAGCAGCTAATCGTGTGTTGTGTTTTGTGCTAAGAGATCTTTCGACAAATTATCAGATACCGTGTGCCTTCTTTTTCACGAAGCAGCTGTCAGGACGGGACTTACGTAAACTCCTGCTGGACGTTTTTCTCGAGGTTGAACAATGCGGTTTCATAATTATAATAACTGTCTCTGATAATCACAAAACTAACACTACAATGACAATGATGAGGCTTTTAGGGGGAGGGAATTTGCAACCAATGGTCAATCACCCATACGACGAGTCTAGGAATGTATTCCCTAGTTTTGATAATTGTCACATTAAAAAAAAGCCATTAGAACGAATTTTCTGTAACGAGAGATGACTGATGGTACTGGGATAATTTCAGGGAAATACTTGTCATTACTATACACAATGCAAAAGGGTGAGATCGTCAAACCGGTCAGACACCTCACTAAAAAACACATCGAACCCACTAAATTTGAAAAAATGAATGTTCGGCGTGCCAAGGAAGTGTTCTCGTCAGAAGTTATTGGTGCCATTAGTACACTGAAAGAAAATATAGGCATGCACCCGGAAGCGTACACATTCATGGACGCAGAAGCAACCATTAAAAAAAAAACGTTAATAAATGGTTCGCTATGCATGACGTAAGCATCACATATCATCATATTCAGTCTAGAAATCCAGATAAAGGGCATTTTTTCTCATTAAATGTCAGTCGCCTAAACTGGCTAGAGGAATATTTTCTTTCTTACCTTGAAACTTTGAAAGCTGCTAGTAACGCTGCTAGAAAGGACTTCCTGAGTTCTGAGACTTACGAAGCTACCTATACAATTAATCACGGATTCAGCTGTCCAGTGCATAAGGTATCTTCTAAAAATGGGTAGAGGAAAGTCGCCAAATATGGGGAGTTTTTTTTATAGGGCTCACATTAGACATAAGAAGGAACGGAATAATTTTGGGTTTCTCACCAATGTAAACCTCAGGCGATATACTATGTATATTACAAATATGGGCACGTTTGATGTTGTAATACCCTCTGATATTATTGTTAACTTTAAAAGTGCACTTTCCCCGTATTAGGCAACCGGGTTTCGTAATATGGGGAGGTGAGAAACCTCACGGTTTTTATTTATAATAGGTACACTGAATAGTATACCCTACTAATTAAAGCATTAATTCTGACATATTGTTTTTCGTGTGGCCTCCTGAGAGGCCGAGTGCAGGTCTTTCTAGTCGACGCCCGTGGGTGACCTGCGCGTCAGGATGAGAGATGGAATGGATGAAGATGAATGAAACTGGGCAAGGATGTGGAAGGAAGCGGCCGTGGCCTGTTAGAAGGTACCGTCCCAACATTTGCCTGGTGTTGAAAAATGGGAAACCACGGAAAATCATTTCAAGGACGGCCGACGGTGGGGCTCGAACACACGCGTCTACCGAGTCAGCAGAGATCTTGGCCCCATGGCCTAACGCTGCGCTTTAGCCTGCGTAGCCACTACTGTCGGTAATTCTGACAATGTAATGAAATCACGAACACAAATAGTACAAAAATACAAAAATGAATATTTTAAGTAAATAACAGTCCTAGTTTCCTGTTGCCGAACTTCCAAACCGTTCAGCAGAAAAATGCATAAACTTTAATGAAAACCGAGTGATTCTGATCGAATTCAACTGTAACGAGGTGCAAGGTATGTCTAATTTCTCTTAGATTTATTAGCACGCTATTTTATTTTGTGACATAATTTGCATTTTGATATTGTGGGAATTATAATGATAATATAATAGTGTCACTAGCAACCCGCCCCGGCTTCGCCCGGGAACAGTTATGAATGTGCAAGGAATTCCTGTCAGACGTAATTTAAGAATGGCGAGGAGCAAGCCAAATCCCCCTCCTGTCCAAACTAAAAACACTTATAGTGGGCGATGTATCGAAGATAGAGATATGCTCACGCGGACTTTTTTGTACAATTTTTCATGCTGAACAATTCTTACACTCATAGTATATTGATATTTTTAACGGTTTGTCCAGCATAAGCTTAAAAAGCGCACGGACGTCAAGTTCTTTCTTCGACCCATTCACTGAAATCTAAAATCGTTACTGCTTGGCTCCCTTTGATCATAAATAAATTATTTTCTACAGAAATCTTCCTCGATATTACCTGTACAGATGGTGAAAGCCGCATCAAAATCCATCCAGTGGTTCTCGAGATTACCCGTGATATCCAAGAATCGGGGACTTCGTTTTACACTAAGTAGAGATAAGTCTTAGTCGTGCAATGCTTGGTGAACAGCGCTGTGTGAGCAGTTGGGTAACTAACTAGATTTCATGAAAAAGGTCTCATTGTCTAGGCCGGTATGTGCGCATTCAGTCGGCCGTGGGACTATGGAGTGGCTTTCGTAACCCTCCACCAGAGAGCAGGCCGCTCGTTACGACGTGTCAACGTCGAGAACATAACCTCACTTATATTGGTAGAACCGTCAAGGTTGAAAGCTCTGTTAAATCAACACTTACCTACTGTTTTGAAACTGTATTTGGCGATACATCTTCCTCGTTTAATACGGCTGAATACAGTGTTAGTCGCCTAGGATGACCCTCCAAATGTATTCTGGTTCGTTGCGGTAAAAAGCGCGGCAAGTCCTTATGTAGTCCTAGAAAATATGTGAACTCTAGATATCCCGTTGGCATATTATTTTCTCCCGCTCGAGCCACTTATTAGTCTCGCGACTACAAACTCCGGTAAATTTTTCGTGCACAGTCGGAATGTTTCGGTATCGCTCAGAATTCCTAGAGCAGCAAAGAGCAACAGACAAGAGACACTCCACTTCCAAGTTCTATACCATTTTGCGCATGCGCATTATTAACGCAAATCAGACTTTAAACTTATATTATCATTTAGACTTTCACGGCCCGTGTTACTATTCATAATATTGAATTTTGGGCTTATGCCATGTTTTATTAT
Organism: Meconema thalassinum; assembly: GCA_946902985.2. Lineage (NCBI taxonomy): Eukaryota > Metazoa > Arthropoda > Insecta > Orthoptera > Tettigoniidae > Meconema > Meconema thalassinum. The sequence goes on along the minus strand of OX336397.1, from coordinate 100,106,385 downwards.
ATTAAAATTCGACGCGTTTCGAAAGAAACCATGTCTTTCTTCGTCAGGAATAATCTGGGATACGACAAATGATTGCTAAGAGAAAGCAACAAAGAACATAAGGTGCCCAAAGATGGACGCCATTATAGCCCCATGTTAGGGACAACGGAAAGCAGCAGTGAATTACTTTCTCAGGGTTATGATAATAGGTAGCCAGGATTCACTGAGATTGTAGCCGGTGTCGCGGTTGAAATTATCTGGGTGTTTACGTATTTCAACCGCCTCCCTGATGATTCTGGGACGATATTGCTTTATACGGGCAAGAACATCCACTCCTTGGAACATGACATCATGGCCAGGTGTTAATGCATGATCGGCAACAGCTGATTTATCAGGTTGAATGAGCCTGATACATCTATTATGTTCCTTAATGCGAGTGCATATTGTTCTCGAAGTCTGCCCGATGTAAACCTTGCCACAAGTACAGGGAACTCTGTAGATGCCCAATTCCCATAGTCTAGATAATTAATCATTTTCTCACAGCAGTTTTGTTGGAGATTGATACATCATCATACACCAAGAGAGGCAGAAACCAGCATAAACTGCAGAAACTGCCACACGCTGCCGACCTACAGTAAATGGTCAAGTGCAAGACATGTAGCCGAGGTCTGTCGGAACTAAAGTTTATTACTTGCCAAGAAGGAAGCGCGTGGTGAAATATATTATTTGACTTATTAGTTGCTGCCCTTTGTAATGTGCATGGCATTGTGAACCTTATGTACGGGTTTAGGGGAGATCTTTCGTGAGAAAACACTTAGCAGACCTTAAAATCCAACTTGATCTTGGCTAGACCCTAAAGAACATCCACATCCATAAAGAACATTGCATATAGTCATTCTATGTGTCTTAGGTAATACAACTAACGAAAGTTTGATTATTTTCAGTCGGTCAACACTATTGCACCCAAATGAGATGGGTTATTCCCTAATCCTTAGAAAAGTCACATGAGATTAATAAAGTGACCAAGTGAACTGCTCTCAACAGGACCGCGCAAGACTCAACCAGATAAGTAGCCTGTACAATACAATCTGAATTGACCATTCACAACAACCACATATTCACTCCAATCAGGCAAATACCGGAGGACAATCACCACTTCCAGTTCCTCAACAAAACATCACGAAGACTACAACTAACAAATACAGCAACTAAATAAGTGTATTACATATTTTCACCCAAACTTTCAGACATATATTTTATAGCCTAAGTGTAATAGATCTGATAATGATCACTTGACGATCGAAACTGGTCATCCAAGTGTGTTTATTAATCCCATAGCATTTTTTTTTCAGGATTAGGGAATAACCCATCTCATTTGGGTACAATCGTGTTCACCGACTGAAAAGCATCAAACTTTCGTTTACTAAGGCAACACTGAAAATAGCTTCAAATACCATATCAATACAACGCCGTTCCGCTCCTTAGAGCAACTATAACTAACTCATTCTCAGAGTAATATCGACAATACCACCTACACTCAAACCAACTTCAAAGATAACATATGAGCTATTTCACCATTTACGGTACGTTTTTATAATCTAGTGCACTCAAGTATTGTCTGGTCCAGAGGGGATGTGAGCAATCCGGTTATCAATGTGTAATAAGTATTAAACATAACCACACTCGACTACTTTCTCCTTCGTTTGCATTTGGTATGATGTGGAAACTTGCTAAGCCCATGGACTGTCGGTTGGTTTTGACGGTTATGTATACACTCGAATTACAGTAGGCAAAAACATTTAGCAGAGCGTGGTTTCGATCCACGGACCTCTGGGTTATGGGCCCAGCACGCTTCCACTGCGCCACTCTGCTTCCCAGCGACATTTAGCTAAACTGGACGGACTGCAATATGCTGAAGGGAGAGACTGTTGTGCAACTTCCTAAAGGTAGAGGGGAGAATTCAACACGGCCTTTGCTCCCCTCGACATTTAGTAAGTTGCACAACAGCGGTAATACCAGTCTCCCTACAGCATACTCGATTTGAGTTCATCCAGTTTAGCCATAATGGATTAAGTAGCAGAGTGGCGCAGTGGAAGCTTGCTGGGCCCATAACCCAGAGGTCCGTGGATCGAAACCACGCTCTGCTAAATATTTTTGTCGACTGTAATTCGAGGGTTTACCTACCCGTCAAAACCGACAGTCCATGGACTTAGCGAGTTTCCACATGCATACCAAATGCAAACGAAGGAGAAATCAGTCGAGTGTTATGTTTTCGTAGAAATTAAGTGTGCGTATTTGTCACCTCTGTGGAGTAGTGGTCAGCGTGCATAGCTGTCACCCCGGAGGTCCGAAGTTCGATTCCCGTCTCTGCCACGAAATTTGAAAAGTTGTATGAGGGGTGGAACGGTGTCTACTCAGCCTCGGGTGGTCCAAATGAGTAGAGAGGAATCGATTCCCACCTCAGCCATCCTCGAAGTGGTTTTCCGTGGTTTCCCACTTCGTCTTTAGGCAAAATGCTGGGATGGTACTTACCAAGAGGCCACGGCCGCCTCCCTCGCTCTTTTTTGTCCATCCCTCCCATTCTTCCCATCCCATCCCTCATGAGTCCCCTGTACGCATTGCAGGTGAGGCTGCCTGGACGAGGTGCTACTCCCGCCTCCCCAGTGGTATCCCCCACCGATGTCAGGCTCCAGGACACGGCCAGTATAGGCGGTAAAGGTGGGATCCCTCACTGAGACTGTGGGAAAAGCCTATCTGGAGGCTAAACTGACTACGAAATTGATATCAAGTGTAATTTACTTTCTCAATATTTGTATAGAGTAGTTTTCTTAAGGGGTTATTGTATTTGTATCCTCGGTTTGTTGTGTTTCAGGAGGCAACGTGTGGTTGCCGCAGAGAAAGCCGCGTAAGATTTTAGCAAGTCTTTTATCTGCCCGCACCAATCATATATTAATGGACTATACGTTCAACACTCGATAACAAGATAGTTCTTTGTAATCTTTTGTGTACGGCTGCCTGTACGTGCTTTAACTATACTTGCGAGGATTATCAAAAATGTACCCCTCTTTAATTATTTTATTGCCTTGTTGTAATATTACAGTATTTCAGTGCAGTTCTATCAAAGCTATGCTCTGCAGTGGTGCGAATATTGTGATTGCTATGCTATCTTTCTGTCTACTATTACAGAGTTATTAAACTATTTTTTCTTTCCATTTTCGATATGGATAAGTTCCTTGTACGTACCAGTCCGTCCTCGACTGAAGTAGTAAGTCGTGAAACTACCGCTAATATAGTGATGATTATTTATCTTACGTTTTGTTTTTTTGGTGTGGTGACAAAACATGCCCTGTGTTGTGTGTAGTGAAATACTCATGGTTGGTTGTCTCCTTAGTTTAGGGGCTGCGACTACGCGGATATGTAGCCCCGTGTATTTTGGGTGTGTGTAGAATCCATCGGATAGCCGGTGTAAATTGTGTTTGTAATTGAATTAAGGACTGTAGATGATAATTTCAAATTGTTCTTACTTTTGCTACCAAATGCTACCGTCCCACCCTAGCTTAGGGACTTGGCTACTATATGCTATCGCAGCCAGCACATGGAGGTGAACGTTGGAATTAATATAGCGTTATCCTAACCTACAGATTCACACAAGTGTAGTTAGTGGAAGGATCTTTATCATGCCATAAATATAGGACATGGGACCGCCGGCTTTACTTCTCCTTCGAAGGAAGGCATAGACTACTGAGGGTTTTTTAACGCTCTTAAAACATCCCACGACTTCGGCCGGGTTTGAACCCACGACCTAGGGCATAGAAGCTCAGCAGAAACCGCAGTGAAAATCTCAGTAATGCTGCTATGTTTCCCAGTAAATTGAAACGATACTAAAGAAAACATTCCTCTCTGTTAAGTAAGGATGTGAATTATTTTCGTCGGTCGTTGGAACAAAGGAAAAAACAAGTGACACTCATGACTACGTCGGTAGATGTTTCCAAAAAGATACAGCTATAAGGTAGCCGAACTTATCGTACAGGCCAAGAAACCACTCACAATGGCACCGATATTGGCGGTCACGCACAACTTCTTACCTAAAATAGGTATGTTGATGGGGATGTAATTGCCACTAATTTCTTTGTTTGCAAAGAGCTACCCGAGCGAGCAACTGCTGAAGAAATATTTCGCACGACTAATGAATAGGCCTATGTGGTCCGTAATGAATTAACATGAGAGAAATGTAATAAATTTCATAATTAAGATTGTTGATTTATTTAGTGGCTCTGCGATGTTGTGATCATGTATCCCCGTGTACTTGGGTGTGAGTGAAATCTGTTTGATAACCTGTATTAATTGACGGCTAAATTAATGTGTGTGTATTAGTAATTATGTCTAGGGGTTGGGTAGGAGGCGGCAGTGGACTTAAGTTAGGAACCATCTCAGCATTACCCTGGTGTGGAAGAGGGGAAACCACTTCAAAAATGGTTGATGTTGGAATCGAACCCACCACCTCTCAGTTGTCCTTAACTAACCCTTAGACCGGACAGTACAGGGAATTGAACCCAGACATTGGAGGTGACAGAAAGCCATCCATCACACCACCAGTCGGTCGTTCTGAATATCCTTACGTTCTCCAGTTTGAGACTTTGCCACTTGGTGGATGGAGTAAATTGCAGCAGCCGTTATAGATCACAGTCTAAACCTCCAGGGTTGACTCTTCCCACGGACTAAGTGAGGAATCCCACCTCTACCGCCGCTGAGGGCAGTGTCCTGGAGCTTGAGACTCTGAGTCAACAGGGGTGTGTGACCAGCACTACGCCCAGGCGGCCTTACCTGCAAAGCGAACAGGGAGCCTGATGAAGTGATAGGAAGAGTGGGACGGTTAGGCAAGGTAGTAGGAAGGCGGCGGACGTGGCCTTACAGTAGGAACCATTCCAGCATTTGCCCAAAGACGAAGTTGGAAACCACGGAAAACCCCTTCGAGGATGGTGAGGTGGGAATCGAAACCCCTTTACTCATTTCGGCCACCCGAGTCTGAGTAGATCCCGTTCCAATCCTCATACCACTTTTCAGATTTCGTGGCAGAGCCGGGAATCGAACCCATGACAACCGGGGCGGCAGCTAACCATGCTGACCGCTACGCTACGGAGGTGACATATTCAAATTTTATCTTAGAAAACCCTCAAAAGTTAAAACCCTTTACGGTTAAGATTGGAGAGAAAGAACCAAAGCTGAGGACGATTACGTCAGATTGATATGTAAGAGTATTATGATTTTTAGTGGAATCTCTTTTGATGCTGAATGCTCACAGGCACCATGAACAGTGTCATCTTGTTTCCACCGTCTCTTTTTATTGTCGGCAAAAGAACCTAGAAGAGCGTGGTTTTGACCCACGGACCACTGGGTTATGGGCCGAGCGCGCTTCCTCTGCGCCACTCTGCTTTTAGTCAACATTTGCCTAAACTGGACGGACTGTAATATGCTGTAGGGAGAGACTGTTGTGCAACTTCCTAAAGGTAGAGGGGAGAATTCAACACGGCCTTTGCTCCCTCGGCCCTTAGATCATAAATACAACTCGACCCTTAGCAAGTTGCACAACAGCGGTAATACCAGTCTCCCTACAGCATACTGTATTTGAGTCCATCCAGTTTAGGCTAATTGTACCTAGTAACAGAGTGGCGCAGGGGAAGCGAGCTGGGCCCATAACCCAGAGGTCCGTGGATCGAAACAACGCTATGCTTTTTTTTTTTTAATTCGAGGGTTTACCTACTCGTCAAAACTGACAGTCCATGGACTTGGCAGGTTTCCACATGCATACCACATGCAAACGAAGGAGAAAGTAGTACAGTATTATTATGTTTAATACTTTTACACATTGGTAACCGGATTCCTCACATCCCCTGTGGACCGGACAATACTTGAGTGCACTAGAATTCAGTGTTCCACAACCGGTGTGCCGCTAACTTTTACCTAATATTGTTTCTTTCTTTTTAGTCGGTTTACCCTCGGACTCAGCGCCCGGGCAGTGTCCTGGAGCTTGAAACTTCAACTTTGGGGATACAACTGTGGAGGTGGGACAAGCCCCTCGCCCAGGCGGCCTCACCTGCAAAGCGGACAGAGGGCCTAATGAGGGATGGGAAGGGTGTGGAAGTATGGGAGAAATAGGCAAGGAGGAGGGAAGGAGACGGCTATGGCCATACGGTAGGTACTGGAGACGAAGTGGGAAACCTCGGAGTACCATTTCGAGAATGGCTGAGGTGGGAATCGAAACACCGCTACTCATATGTGCCAGCCGAGGCTGAGTAGACCCCGTTCCAGTCCTCATACCACTTTTCAAATTTCATGGCAGAGCCGGGAATCGAACATCGGCCCTCCAGAATGACAGCTAAGCACGCTGACAACTACTACACCACGGAGGCGACATTGGTTATTTAATATATGTTGATAATTGTTATATATTCGTAGAAATTAATATTTTATATTTTTATACAGTAGTTTTCTTAAGTTCCGGCCCCGTGGTGTTGGGGTAGCGCGCTTGCCTCTCACCCGGAAACCCCGGTTTCGATTTCCGGCTCCGTCAGGGATATTCGAAACTGATGATGATGATGATGATAATTGCTGTTTTAAGGGGCCTAACATCTAGGTTATCGGCCCCTAATGGGTTGGCTGATCATGAAGATGATAATGAAATGTAAACTATAACTAAAACTATCTACTAACTTATATACTTGAAGAAGGAATGGAAAACAAAAGGAGATTAAGACAAATAAAGGACAGGAGGAAAAGAAATGCCCTCAACCCTCGAAGAATGCGGATTGAGGGACTTGGAAGGAAGAAGAGCCATAAAAGGCAGATAGGAAAGTGAAAGAGGAGAGGGTCCGCCCCACAGGTAATGGATAAAAGGGGGAAAACCGAACCGAGCTCAGGAATCCCTCGGGGTCGCCAACTCCCGAACTCACCACCCGTGAGCCCCTGAGGGTGTAGCAATATCCAGGGTGGACCAGAAGTGGTGGGGCTACATACAACCTGCCTCCTTGAGGGCCTTGAGCAGAAGGCAGGAGATAACAGGAAAAGAAAAAGAAGCCTGACCCCTCGCAGAAGGAGGGTATCAGAAAAGATGAGACAAGGGCCAATTAAGCCTGGAAAGGAAGAGACTCCCCAGGCCTCGGATACCCTAATACCGTTGGGGTCGGAAGAGAACAAGAGTTGACCAAGTGAGGTCGACAGGAAAGAAGACGGAGAGGAGCCCGGCACAAGTAAGTGGACTCAGCTGGGGCCCCGTGATCACCAACCCACGTCCCACTAGATGTGAGCCCTTGGGGGGGATTGGAAACTGACGTGAGGCCTGGAAAGGGGTGCACTCAGCCTTGTGAGGACAATTGAACAGCTATCTGACAGAGTGAGGCAGCGCCCCGGTCACGAAAACCAAGATTTACGGTCGAGGGGTACTGATGCGCTGACCACGCGTCACCCCAATATCTGCAGGCCAAATGGCTGGGCAGCGGTCGCTTGGTAGGCCTATGCCCTTCAAGGGCTACAGTGCCAGTGGTATTTGGTATTAGTTTTCTTAAGTTAGGGTATTTGTGTTCTCGCATGTAATATTGGGCCGGTTCGATGGGTTGCAGGCGTCATGTTGTGTGGTCACCGCAAAGAAAGCCCTATAAGACTCTTAGCAAGTGTTTTAGTTGCACGCACCAATCATACAATAATAGACTTAACGATCAACACTCGATATCAAGAGAGTGCTTTGTAACGCCGCATCTTTTGTGTACGTGTTTTTAACTAAACGTGTGAGGATTATCAAATATGTCCCTCTCTTTAATTATTGTATTGCCTTATTCTAATATTGCAGTATTTCAGTTGTACCCGTTCGTCCTGGGGATGCGATGACCCATCTGCTATAACATCGCATTCCTGGAGTTCCGGGACAGAGCGGAGTTAAATGAACCTCTAGTCAAATAAGGAATGTGTCGGAAATTCAGCTGAGTTATCGAAAAAGCAGTGGGTATCACGAGACAAAGTATCTCTAGGGTCGTTACGGGCTTAAGTTTAATAGAAATAATGCAAATATAAATGGGCGCCATCAACTGAATTCCTAGCAAACCACTTCCTTTCCGGATAAGCCTTACTCAAGACAAGGAAAGAAAAAGGAACATCACACCATCATCAGATCACAACTAAGATAAAAACAAATTTATTTCACTTTGATAGTCAGACAGACATTTTAAATATAACTCCTACCTGAGAGTATGGTCGAATGCCAACGTTAAATTGTCATTGTCCAAAAATGGAACCATCTCTTTTCTAATCAAAATTATTTCATCCACATAGAGCAGAAAAATCTCTAAAGTTCTCTTGGGTTCTCAGGATCACTGTAGCACTATGTCTTTCGTCACTGACATTTGTGAAACCTGAGACCTAATTTCTTTTTAATTTAACATCATCAATGTGGATTTGAAAAAGTTATTAATCTGTCTAAACATACACATATTATAATCACATATATTAAACATCACGTAATTTATGGCTTGCATGGCATAATTTAAATGTTGAACATGTTAGTCAAATGCTCCTAAACATCGAATAATTAATTTACACTATTTACATTGTCATTCATAATTACTTATCTGTGAATTACAGAAAATTCACGGCTCATTGGTCATCGTTATCGTCATCATCAAAATTAAATATTTCTCACATTAATTCTCACTTCAAAATTCTACATATTCCTGTCAGAATCCTTAATTCATCACCATTACATCATTTAAATCCTCAACTCAAGTTGCAATTCCTCAAATTATATCTCAATTATATTTATTTAATTCCATATAAATTCATTACTCATCAGCTTCTTTAATTAATTATCACCTTCTAATTCAGTTATTCATCATCATTACAATCGTCTATTAATTTATTTCAATCAGTTTATTTATTCAATCTTTAATTCATCCATTTATTTAATTCATCGATTTATTCCAAAATTTAATTTATCAAATTATTTAAATTTTATTCTTCTGGTTATTTAGATTTTCATTATTTCATCTAGTCATTCTGATTTTTATTTCATTAGGTCAAATCATTAATATGCTTAAATCTCAGATTATTATTTCATTAATTATTATTTTCAGAAAATCTTGTATTATCAACTTTATTTATTTGTTTAATTTCCTAACAAATTGTTCAATAAGGTTATAGAACGTTGTCTTACAGTTTTATCACTTCCAAGTTATATCTCGTATTTAATTTATCATGCCAAAAAATATTATTGCCTTCACGACATCACGTTGGATCTAATTATCCACAACGACATTATATTTCCTCAATACTTCAAATATCACATTTGAATACAACAATTATTCCACAAAACTCCATAAATATTCAGCACATACAGCATGAATCTCAACAATTACGCTAGACTGGGTACGACGACCTCATGTCTGCCTCAAAATACATTATCAACGTTGCAACTATCACATGGCAACTTCCACAAAATGCCTATCACAAACTTCACTTAACCATGTTGCATGATCTACAAAATATATAACTGGCTTCAAATTATCAACGCACACAATCTCCAATAACTGTAATTAATCTGATCACATCTAGACAACTTCTTAAACAATTGGAAAAAAATATATTACCTCAGTAATTTAAGATCTGCTTTCAAATAGCATAAATTCTCTTACAATTTTCATAACTCACATCACAGAAAAACACCAATGTGCTATAATCTCTCATATCAAAATCTGCAATACTGATCTGCCTTAAAATAAATCTGACCATTAATGATTAATCTTACACGATTCAATTACTTTAAATCCTTCTCAAAGGTATCAAACACAATTATAAAACTCATCAAAAGCTTCAGCTGTAACAGCTGTTAAACTGAAATTACTCTCAAAAGAGTATAGCAACAAAATATTGGATTGGCAAACAAGAATTACTAAACGCAATCCTGCTGACATTTATCGTTACTTTATTTAACAAAATTTCGACTGATATGTGACTAGTAGTTCCTTGTTTGATTCACTTACAATCTCGTGTACACTCGGATGATAAAAATGAGTCCCTCAATGGCAAGTAAGATGTGTAACCACCGTACAGTCGTATAAATACGAAAGACCTCGCCCCGTCGACTTAGATGATAGTGCCCTGAACGATGGGTAAGATGAGTAGCCACCATACAATCGTATAAATACGAAAGACCCCATCTCGTAGACTATATGAGTGAATGTACCATATAGGAATCAACAAGTCTCTAGTTGTCATATAAAAGCGATGTTCATTCACTAAAGTGAATAACTTCTTAATATCTCCAAACAATCCAATGGAAAAAATCCCTACTGATGAATAATACACACTCGCTAGTATGCAATGAACTGACGAAGTAATTTTAGATAATCAATTGCAGATCACGAGTTCGAAATACTCGTTACACAAAAAAAAACTATTCATGAAAAATATCCTAGCTGGAAAAATGTCTAAAAGACCAAACATCTGCTTAATAAAGCCAACCAATGGTGAGAATTTCGTATAATGATGCCTGCCATATCATATGGTCACTCCATATTCTAGCAAATTCGAAGTATATAAAGTCAAACCATGTTTAAATAATCGTATCACTCCTATTAGAAAAATATACATGTGTGCCCAGTATTCATGAAAATAATCGTATCAGGTAGTTATAACTCTTAGAGTACCTTTTCAAAATCAGCTGTTATTAAATTTCCAAGATCGTCGATTTTCCCTACATAATGAATTTCTCGAAAGATCGGCGTGAATATCATTCCATCCATGAAATGACGATTGCCTTCGAAATCCCAAGTGAATCAGCTGGTGGACCTCCTCTCGTCAGGAATCGAATCCATCGCTCTGCGGTGCCATCTTGTCTCTATCTGCGTCTACTCTGACAGGTTGAACTTCTGATTACCCATAGCGGATATTGTCCAACTCCTCTCGAAAAAGTTCATGGAAACAGCGGACCCCCTATTCCTCTTCTAAGTCACGCCACTGTTCCATTAAATGTTCAGTTTGAGTATTGAAAGATCGATCTCCAACAACTGCTAAGTCTCACTTTCGTAAAATAAAATTTTACATGAGAGTGTCCAAGTTTACGGAACACCCTGTAGTTGTGTGTATTTGGTAATTCATGAAACTGCATAAGAAATAAATTTCATTAATGCACGATCTAATGTTCATCAGTGCCTATGCTTACGACATTCCGTTTGCTTGAAATTGTTAAAGTAACTTTGAATGCGTTACGGAAAAGCATAGTCATAATGTTATTCAGAAAAACTGTGTTCAAACTGCGTAGAAATGTAGCTTGTAATAAAGTCTCCAACTACTTGCAATGCTGTTCTAACATATCCCGGCCGTCTGTGATTGCTTGCTCGGCAAGTCCGCCTGGATCAATGACCTGCTTGGCGTTCGCTGCCCGGCGATGCTGAAACTGTCGCCTACACTCTGCCGTGACAGTTTCGGTATGCTACGCGACCTTCACCATGCGTCTGGCTTGCGCTACAGAGCTCGATCCTACTTTCTCGACTGACAGAGCTCCACTGAATGTGTTGGCACTGTCTTCACTCCTATCTGCCTGGCGCAGACATGTGGCGTTCACCCCCACCACTATGCTCTCGCGTCACAATTTTAGTCTCGAACCCTCATCATCTCGGCTATTCCGTTATAAAATAACTTAAGGGTTATCGGACTTCCTTAAAATTATTTCCACATATAATGCATGTTATATATCCTCTTCTAAGATGTTTAAATACCATATTCCATACATATCTTAAAAGCTTCACATTTTTATCCATAATTCCATCTTCTTACAGATGTCAGTGCCTCCTTGATCCTAGACCTCCTACGTCATCTTGACATTCCTCTTGACGCGATCTGGGCGCTATCTTTTCCTAACTCTTCCCAAAACCTCAACTACGGCTTAATGTCTGCTGGCGTAGCCGATAGCCTAAACTAGGTATCGGGTACACAGTGAAGTTCTATAAATCTCCATGGCTTAGGCGGCAGCACGCCGGCCTCTCACCGCTGGGTCCGTGGTTCAAATCCCGCTCACTCCATGTGAGATTTGTGCTGGACAAAACGGAGGCAGACAGGTTTAACTCCGAGAACTCCGGTTTTCCCTGTCAACAATTTCATTCCAGCAACACTCCCTACTATCATTTCATTTCATCTGTCATTCATTTAATCATTGCCCCAGGGGAGTGCGACAGGTTTCGGCAGCCGGCACAGTTCATATCCTCGCCGCTAGAGGATATGACCCGGTCGACTGGAAGCAGGCTGTTGATTTTCATTTTTAAAGCTATGCTCTGCAGTGGTGCGAATATCGTGATTGCTATGCTGTACCAATCTGACTATCTACTATAACAGTGTTATTAAAATATTTTTTCTTTCCATTTTCGATACGGATAAGTTCCTTGTGCGTTGTAGTCTGTCCTCGACTGCAAGTAGTGAAACCATCGAGCCCTAAACTGGACGGACTCAAATATGCTGTAGGGAGAGACTGTTGTGCAACTTACTAAAGGTAGAGGGGAGAATGCAACACGGCTTTTGCTCTCCTCGACCTATAGTAAGTTGTACAACAGCAGTAATACCAGTCTCCCTAACTCTATTTGAGCCCATCCAGTTTAGACAATACACGTCGAGTAGCAGAGTGGCGCAGTGGAAGCGTGCTGGGCCCATAACCCAGAGGTCCGTGGATCGAAACCACGCTCTGCTAAATATTTTTGCCGACTATAATTCGAGGGTTTCTGTCAAAACCGACAGTCCATGGCCTTAGCTAGATCCACCTGCATACTAGATTATAAAAACGTACCATAAATGTTGAAATAACTCATATTTTATCTTTGAAGTTGGTTTGAGTGTAGGTGGTATTGAAGGGAAGGCACGGTAGTATCGATATTACTTTGAGGACGAGTTAATTATTGCTGTTTTTTTATATAGTCAATTTACCCTCTAGGTTGGTGGTTCCCACGGACTCAGCGAGGGAACTCACCACTACCGCCTCTATGGGCAGTGTCCTGGAGCCTGAAACATCTGGTAGTGAGGGATACAACTGGGGAGGTGGGATCAGCACTTCGCCCAGGCGGCCTCGCCTGCAAAGCGAACAGGGGCCTCATGAGGGATGGGAAGGGATGGAAGATTGGGATGGATAGGCGAGGAAGAGGGGAGGAGGCGGCCGAGGCTTTACAGTAGGTACTGCACCCGATTTCAGCAGTGTCGTGAATGCCTCAATCCAAGAAAACAGCGGATCAAGTATCAACGGCAGTACCCCGGCTAAAAATACATACCGTAATATCCGGCATCACACACTCTGAAATCGTGGACACATATCAGGTGTTATATATTCAACATTCAATGGAAAATCCTCCACAGGATCAGCGACAACACACACACACACATGAGCGCGAGACTCTCATTCACTCAGGCGTAACAGGGACAAAGGAATGGATAAAATGTTTCAAGCCGCTAAAATAACCATGGCATGTTCCTATCCTCCCCACTATCTATAAAAAAACAACGCAAGAGTAAATTGAAAATGGTATAAGCCTACGCAAATGCGTGCCCAAATTTTTATCAGAAAAGAGAAGACACCGCAAAAATGGATATAATTAAATCGAAAATCCATAACTGACTGTAATTACAATTGATGTCTTATGGCACACACTCTGACATAACGTCCGCTAAAATACACCAAAAAAATAACGACTTAAAGATCAACAATAAACTGGCAACTTATCGCAATGCCTTTTCTATCAGGATTAATAATAAAAAAACAATTTATGAAGAGCGAGAGAAAAAAAACAACACCCCCTTAATAGAATTAAATAGTGACGGCCTCTCACTATTTACAGTATCAAAATATTACTCTATACATAGATCCTGATTTTTATTCTTCATTGGATTACCGAAATATCTTTTAATTCTAATTACAAAAATTTAAGAAATAGCTAATTATAACCATATATGTGTCGTTCTAGAACAGTATCTACACCAATGTTCCTCCACTAATCTACATAGACCTATTATTCATCAATATTTACTGACGGTGGTCAACATCGAGGTTAACGAGCAAACAATTGTTTAGCGTTCCGACCAATAAAGGTGAGAATGCTATCCACTGAGCCCCTGTTCTATCCAGTCTTCAAAACAATAACAATAATCATCTAACTGAATTAGCATCAACGTCTTGAACACCATACTTATGGAGCCCCCGGTATCGCCAACCCAGCTGATCTACAAGAACGCGACAGTCTACCAGACAAACAACAAACACAACCAAAATGGTCCTACAACACGAATATAAAGAAATACTGTCATCAAACACAGTAAAAGAAATCTAACAGCAGTCGAAATAAACTCCACAAACCCTAATAATACGGCATTCCAACGAACGGCAATCGCAGCTAACAGCTGACTCACAAGACTGCAATCCTAATCATCTACACCACGCAGTCCAAATAACAACAACAACCATTAACCGAGGAAAGGTTCCCAGGACATAACGTCCCTTACAGGGGTCAACCTCCGAAATACCAACAAAAAAAGCAATTGGTATTGTCGCACACCTCTTCAATGTAAACACCACCATCCCGCACTATGCTATCAAAAAAAATGACCATCTCTCCCTCAAGTTATGTAATTCAAAGACGTTGATACTAATTTTAAATATGCTTCGTAAGCGATAACTGTTACAGATCGAATGACAATCTCCCAGTGCGTGTTAACTAAGCACGATGTATTTCTGACTATAATCCGTTCCAAGTTACATTTATAGTGAGTGTCAACTCAAAAACATTTCCACTTATGTGTGCACTATATTCAGTAAACTTTTAAATAAATAATTATGTATATACACTGTTTCACTCAATAACAACAGTCGAGAATAATACTCGAATCATCATTACATTTTATAATTCAAAATTGTTTTCGAAAGAACTCTTCATCTGAACGATCAGAATTGCAACCAACTTTAAATCAACGAGACATTTTCTAAAAGTCAAAAACTGAAAATTAATTATACTTTCAAAGAAAGAAAAATAAAATCTTGTTGAAAAATCTCAAGTCAGGATTGAAGTCCCAAAATTCTCAAAATCAAAATCGATCGGGATTTTCTGAAATCCGAGGAAAGATTTGATTCAAATTCCAATATCTAGCCTAAATGAAATAAATTTTCGGAGTGAAAATTTCAAAATCCAAAATAATTCAAAATTGAAAATTCCGAAAATAATTCAAATGGTAAAGTCAGATAATTGTGCAACAGCACAATGTGAAAAGAATCATCGAAGATCAAATAGCTAAATCTCAAAATTCAAAATTGAAAATCTAAGAAAATCTAAATTTCGAAAGCAATTTTCAAAAACTAACTCCTCTGAAACTGCGAAGTGGCAACAGCGCGGGAAAAAATGCAAAGAAGCAAAGTGCGCAGGAAAAAGTTCATCCCGGAACACTCTTAAATCCAAAATAACACAAAGCGAAACCCAAGAGGTCGAAAATTTCAAAACTGAGAAAGAAAATCTTACAATTGAAAAAGCCAGCGATAAACATCGAAACGAGAACTCCACTAACCCAAGCACGGTCAGCAAGCAGATAACTCGCCTGCAAAGATCCCCAGACAGACTGGAACTGAGGCTCACAAGCCCACTAAAAGCATACCGTAACTTGCTTCGATGAATTAAAAAATACTGACCACATGATCCAAACCAACTACTTAACAAAAATTTCTACTGAAATAAAATGATCACACAAAGCATCTACGAGAACATAGAACTACGAACTGGGGCTACAAATATTGAAAGACTTGTCTTACATTCTGCTGAATCGGAGATGAACAATGTGAAGATCCATTCACGTTCAGAACAGGCGCTGGTTTCCATTTCACTCGGCTGACATCTGGGTAGCCTCGCTTCAAACCACGATCCTTCTTCCCTGGTGCGCCTAGAAACTGCTCGTTCCCTGCCATCGGCCATCCGAGTTCTTGAGAAGGGCTGATTGCCACGGCAATCGCATGGCCCCCTGACAGACACCTCGTTCGATCCCTGGTCTTCGTCCTGGCGTTTTCTTCTTCTCGTCCCTCCAGAAAATCGTGTAGTCTCCTTCCATAATTGCGTTGGCCATAATTCATAATGTTCTCTAGTAGATTGTGCATTTTTGATGTGGCTGCGTGAACTTTGCTTTTCCGCATATCGTTCTAAGTGACTCCACTCGAAGGAATTCTCACTTTCATGATGTAGACCACATTTCCCTCAGCATAATTTAACAAAATACCATAACTTCCTCTGATAAATCACACTGTCCTTCCGGCCACGTGTTCATAATGTTCTCCATTTTATTGTTCACCACTACCTTCTCGAACATATCGCTCCGAAGTAACGTGTCTCAAGGCGTTTCCTTACAAACATACACGTTCATTACTTTTCAAAAAGTACATTCACATTTCCCTATTCTCCACGAATACGTTACACAGTACTGACTGACAATTCATTGTCTCCCCATGCCACCGTTTTTATCGTGGAATATTCCAAAATTCATTCAAAATCACACAGACTTCCGTGCTTCACAATACACTAGCACATTTAGACACGATGTTTCACACGTTCATATCACTTCCTTAAACATCCCACACGAACAACCACTGTCGTAATGCCTTTCCGCAGCACACAACTCCCCTCTCTCCGACCAAGTAGGCTCTCCCTCACGTCACCTGACACACTCTGACGTCATCCTTCTCTCGCCTTCTCGAAGCACCTGTTCCTTACTCAATGCTGCTTACCCAAACTCGTACATGAATATCCTCAAACATACTTCGGGCATTAATATCCATAGAAGACATTTCCTGATTATAACTTAATTAATGTCTTCCATTTATTTCCCAAGGTCAATTCTTCCAAATGCATTAAATAGCCTACTAGACAAAATAAAACATTCCATTTCTAACTTTGCTCACCGAATCTTCCAATCCCATTCCTTTTCTTCAAGAACCGGCTATGGTCTATCTCGAATGGATAACCCAATCAAATCCGCCCTTTCTAGGAGGAGATTACATTCAGCCAACAAGCCTCTTGTTGAGCAATACATCATGACATAAAGCTGGTGTAATGGACCTATTCCAAAATTCATTCTTCCTTTATTAATTAAATGCTCTCCTTTCCTATCAATACCTCGTATCTCTTTATACGAATTCGGGGACAGTACCATCCTGGCATTTGCCCGAAGACGAAGTGGGAAACCACGGAAAACCACTTCGAGGATGGCTGAGGTGGGAATTGAACCCCCTCTACTCATTTGGACCACCCGAGGCTGAGTAGACCCCGTTCCAGTCCTCATACCACTTTTCAAATTTCGTGGCAGAGCCGGGAATCGAACCCAGGACCTCCGGGACGGCAGCTAACCATGCTGACCGCTACGCTACGGAGGCGACTTATTGCTGATCTAAGGGGCGGAACAGCGAGTTCATCTGCCTCTTGTGTTAGTTGTATTACTTAAAACAGATACTGTAGAATGACTATGCGCAAGGTTATGGATGTTCTTTAGGATCTAGCCAATATCAAGTTGGATTTTGAGGTCTGCTAAGTGTTTTCTTACGAAGGATCTTCCCTAATCCCTTACATAAGATTCCCAATACCGTGCAGATTTCAAAGGGCAGCACTAATAAGTCAAATAATATATTTCATCAAGTACTTCCTTCTTGGCAAGTAATAAACATTAGTTTCAACAGACCTTGGCAGCCACTTACAATATGTTGGATTGTTTCTGGTTCTAGTTACCATCTACAGCATATTTTTTTTAGTCGGTTTACCCTCCAGGGTTGGCTTTTACCTCGGACTCAGCAAGGTATCCCACCTTTACCGCCTCCAGGTTAGAGTCCTGGAGCTTGAAACATTGAATCGGGGGTTAAACTGGGGAGGTGGCACGAGCACCTCGCCAAGGCGGCCTCACCTGCAAAGCGAACAGGGGGCCTTATGAGGGATAGGAAGATTGGGAGGGATAGGCAAGGAAGAGGGAGCGAGGCGGCAGGGGCCCAACGTTGGGTACCATCTTGTTATTTGTCTGGATGGCTGAGCCGGGAATCGAACCACGGACCTCCGGGGTGGCAGCTAAGCATGCTGACCACTACACCACGGAGGTGACTATTAAAACATTAATTAGTTAAAAAATAATCCTTGATTAGGAGAGTAATAAATTTCATAATTAAGATTGGTCATTTATTTAGAGGGGGTTTCTGATGTTGTGATAATGTATCCCCGTGTACTTGGGTGTGCGTGAAATCTGTTTAATAACCTGCATAATTTTACGGCTATATTAATGTGTGAGTATTAGTAATTATGTCTAGGGGTTGGGTAGGAGACGGCAGTGGCTTTAAGTTAGGAGCCATCCCAGTATTTGCCTAGTGTGGAAGAGGGGCAAACCACGGAAAACCACTTCCAAAATAGATGAGGTTGGAATCGAACCCACTATCTCTCAGTTCTCCTTAACTGGGCTGAGTGTACCCCCTTCCAGCCCTTAGACCGGACAGTACCGGGAATTGAACCCAGACATCGGAGGTGACAGAATCCTATCCATCACACCATGAGTCGCTCGTTCTGAATATCCTTACGTTCTCCAGTTAGAGACTGTGCCACTTGGAGGATGGAGTAAATTGCAGCAGCCGTTATAGATCATACTCAAATATTCAAACATTATCTTAGAAAACCCTCAAAAGTTAAAATCCCTTACCGTTGAAAATGTAAATCCACTGCCTGCTTCCAGTCTCCGACCGGGTCAGGAATGGAATGAATGAAGCCCCCATCTAGCGGCGAGGATATGAACTGTGCCGGCTGCCGAAGCCTGTCGCACTCCTCTGGGGCAAAGATTAAATGAATAACAGATGAAATGAAATGATAGTGGAGAGTGTTGCTGGAATGAAATTGTGACAGGGAAAACCGGAGTACCCGGAGAAAAACCTGTCTGCCTCCACTTTGTCCAGCACAAATCTCACATGGTGTGACCGGGATTTGAACCACGGACCCAGCGGTGTGAGGCCGGAGTGCTGCCGCCTAAGCCACGGAGGCTCAAAATCCCTTACCGTTAAGGTTAGAAAAAAAAAGAACCAAAGGCTTAAGAGCTGAGGAAGATTACGCCAGAGTGCCAGGTAAGAGTAGTCTATATGATCTTTTGTGGGATCTCTTCTGATGCTGAATGCTCACAGGCACCATGAACAGCCTTCTTCTTGTTTCAACACTCTTTTTAGTGTCGAAAAAAAAACGTAGCAGAGCGTGGTTTCGATTCACTGACCTCTGGATTATGGGTTCAGCACACTTCCACAGCTCTACTCTGCTGCTTGTCGACAACTGGCAAAACTGGACTGACTGTGATATGCTGTAGAGAGAGACTGTTGTGTAACTAACAAAAGGTAGATAGGATAATTCAACACGAGCTTAGCTTGAAGGGTTTGTGGTACAGGAAGTTTACTCCAGTAAACCAATTCCTCCAAGCAAAGGCCGTGTTCGATTCTCCCCTCTACCTTTACTAACAAGGCGAGGATATGATGCATGGATCACCGATTCGAACCATCTTTAGTACACGTGTAGGGCACGACCAGGCGTATATCAGGTGCAAGTAGTGAGGTGCGCTTCTCAGCCGTTTCCGAGAAATTAATTAATTACAATTGCAGTGCGGCATCCATGTGCGTTGTACGCTAGCAAAAAGCAACGAGCGCGTGGTGCAGCAGTGAGTACGGGATCACTGGATCGAATCCCACCGATGAGCCTATTCAGATTTTTTTTTTCAACCAATACCCATAGCATGAGTCACTGCTTGCAGTGTAAGACGTGCAATGAACGGAACAGACTGCGCCTTCAATGTATAAATGTATGCATATAATAGAATACGTCGCCTCCGTAGCGTAGCGGTCAGCATGGTTAGCTGCCGTCCGGAGGTCCTGGGTTCGATTCCCGGCTCTGCCACGAAATTTGAAAAGTGGTACGAGGACTGGAACGGGGTCTACTCAGCCTCGGGTGGCCCAAACGAGTAGAGGGAGTTCGATTCCCTCTCAGCCATCCTCGAAGTGGTTTTCCGTGGTTTCCCACTTCGTCCCACCTAATGTAAGGCCACGGCCGCCTCCTTCCCTCTTCCTAGCCTATCCATCCCAATCTTCCATCCCTTCCCATCCCTCATGAGGCCCCTGTTCACTTTGCAGGTGATGCCGCCTGGGCGAAGTGCTGATCACACCTCCCCAGTTGTATCCATCCCCACCAGATGTTCCAAGCTCCAGGACACTGCCCATAGAGGCGGTAGTGGTGAGTTACCTCGCTGAGTCCGTGGGAACCACCAACCTAGAGGGTAAATTGACTAAATTAAAAAAATAAGAAAATAAAAAAAATCATAATAGAATACACCTCACCGTGTATAATACCAATGTATTTGCAATGCCAGCAATGCCGATACTGTACATTATGTAATGTCACAAACGTTGTCCCCCATACGATGAATTCAGAATCTCTTTTCCCGCTCAGATAACACGTTATTACAATTGACTGCAAAATAAACATTATTCACGACACCTACAGTTGTACGAATTGCTATAAAATTGTTTATAAAATAGAAGAAAAAAAACACGACACAATGCAAAGGATCATCGGTGGGATTCGATCCAGCGATCCCGCTCTTACGAAACAGGGCTCTTAACACTGCACCACGCGCTCGTTGGATTCCTCCTAGCGTACAACGCACATGAACGCCGCACTGCAATTGTAATTAATTAATTTCTCGGAAACGGCTCAGAAGCGCACCTTACTACTTGCACCTGGTCGTGCCCTACACGTGTACTAAATATGGTTAAAATCGGTGATCCATGCATAGTATCCTCCCCTTGTAAGTTACATAACAGTCTCCTTACAGCACAATGTATTTGTGTCCCTCCAGTTTAGCCATATTGCGTCAATTCGCAGAGTGGGGCAGTGGACGCGTGCCGGGCCCATAACCCAGTGGTCCGTGGATCGAAACCACGCTCTGCTAAACATTTTTTTACCGACTGTAATTCGAGGGTTTACCTACCCGTCAAAACCAACAGTCCATTGACTTAGCAAGTTTCCACATCCATACCGATTGCAAACGAAGGAGAACGTAGTAGAGTGTGATTACGTTTAATACTTTTACACATTGGTAACCGGATTCCTCACATCCCCTGTCGACCAGAAAAGTCCAAGGTGTGCCGTGAAATTTAACCTAATATTGTTGTTTTTTTTTGTCGGTTTACCTTCCAGGTTGGATTTTCCCTCCAATACCGTCACCAGGGCAGTGTCCAGGGGCTTGAAAACCTGGTTGGGGATACAACTGGGGAGATGGGACCAGTACCTCGCCTAGGCGAGGGAAAGGGAACAGGGGCCTCATGGGGAATGGGAAGAGAGGGGAAGATTGGGAAGGACAGGCAAGGAAGAGGGAAGGAGGCGGCCGTGGCCTTACGGTAGTTACTATCCCCGCATTTGCCCGAAGACGAAGTGGGAAACCACGGAAAACCACATCGAGGATGGCTGAGGTGTGAATCGAACCCCATCTACTCATTTGGACCACCTGATGCTAAGTAGACCCCGTTCCAGTCCTCATACCACTCTTCAAAGTTCGTGGCAGAACTGGGAATCGAACCTCGGACCTCTGGGGTGGCAGCTAAGCACGCTAAGCACTACACCACGGAGGCGACTGTTAAAGATTAATTAGTTAAATAAATAATCTTTGATTAGAAGTGTAATGAATTTCATAATTAAAAAGGAAATGTTGATTTATTTAGGGGCTCTGTGACGTCGTGATCATGTGACCCCGTGTACTTGGATGTGCGTGAAATCTGTTTGATAACCTGTTGACCAAAGTATTATGTGCACCCGAGTTTGACGGTTGTTTGTAAAGTAACCAATAGACCTACATAAAATCCAATAAGATCATCATTTTCGTCGTTCTAACTTATGTTAGATCGTATAGGAATGAAATTTTCAATTTATAATATTTTTTATCGCAGTTGGAACACAAAAAGTGTCCGAGTTTAAGCGTGTTTCAACCATGCGTCATATTTAAGAAATAGTTTCTGAAAAAACGTTCATCAGATCGAATCCAAATTGTAACACAGTATACATTGAAATGTTTTATAACTGGTTTATTAATTTCCATTTTTTTGTTTGCTTGAAACAAAGTTATCATCATATTTGTAAGGTAACGTTTTCTCGACTCGGGGTGGTTGGAAAATTTCTTTCTTGGTCGCGTTGTAATCCTTATATATCAAAATGTAATGCTGTATGGCTGTAAAATACGTAAATGAATTCACTTATTTCATATCGGTTTGTATTTCTCCGGGATAAAATGACATGGTTCAGCACCTAGCCGATACGGGGAAAGCTGTACAGCGTTGCCGAGATGGAGCACAACCATGCGTCATGGCGCGCCTCACTCGGAATTGCATGGGCAGCTTCCTTCCCTATTTAAAATTAACTTGTGATTAACTTCATTAATTTAAGCAAATGTTATTTATTAAGAGTACGTGAGAAACATTTCCCATCAGCATTTCTCATGAGGGCTTTGGACTTCCATAGCAGCAATAATTTGTTCTATTTTTTATATTATTTTTTAGTCGGGAACTCACCACTACCGCCTCTACGAGCAGTGTCCTAGAGCTGGGAACATCGAATCGGAAGGGATACAACTGGTGAGGTGGGAATGGCACCTCGCCCAGGCGGCCTCACCTGCAAAGCGAACAGGGGCCTCATGAGGGATGGTAAGGGATGGTGAGGATGGATAGGCAAGGAAGAGGGAAGGAGGCGGCCGTGGCCTTGAAGAAGGTACCATCCCGGCATTCGCCCGAAGACGAAGTGAGAAACCACGGAAAACCACTTCGAGGATGGCTGAGGGGGAATCGAACCCCCTCTACTCATTTGGGCCACCCGAGCCTGAGTAGACCCCGTTCCAGTCCTCGTACCACTTTTCAAATTTCGTGGCAGAGCCGGGAATCGAACCCAGGACCTCCGGGGCGGCAGCTAACCATGCTGACCGCTACGCTACGGAGGCGACTTTTTATTGTTAAGTTTTTTAATGTTCTCTTTATTTGCGTTTATCTATTTACAATATATACATTGGTTTAAGTCACCAACAGCGGTAGCTATACTCGCCAACGCGCAGCGCTAGGCCATGGGGACAAGGTATCTGCTGACTTGGTAACTTTGGTTTGAGCCCCACCTCACCCATCCTCGAAGTGGTTTTCCGTGGTTTCCCATTTTCAACTCCAGGTAAATGCTGGGATAGTGCCTTCTGATAGGCCATGTCACTTCCTTCCACAGACTTGCCCAGCGTCATTCATCTTCATTTATTTCATTTCTCATACAATAACTCCTCTCATGAGATTGGCGTCCAGCCGTAAAAACCATCCGCCACATAGCCTTTCATCGCGTCTCATCCCCAACCCCGTTGAATACGGGAATAATAAGTGGTAGACATACTCTAACACATTGGTTTAAGTCACCTTACAATTCAACGCGTGTTTAGAGGCTGCGATCGATAACGATTCCATAAGAACAGGTTTTTTTCATTCAGTTTTTCAAATCGAAATTCGATTATGTAAACAATTAGCCAAAGTTTTTCAAGGGACATTTCTAAAAAGAATGTCTTTGAATGCTCGAGTCTCTCTTTTAATTTTGAAATTGTTGGGAACACCTCCACAAATAAGCTGTGAATGGTAAGTCGAATAACTCCAACAGTAAATTAATCTAATACAATGTGAGGTCGTCCTGACAGTCGTCTCTTCTTTGCCGCAGGAGATTCTTATGTTTTTTAAAGAAATTTTATTCATTCTTCATCACTGCATGTTTTAAAGACCGAAGTGATATTCCAAGACAACCAGCTGTTCGTTGATAAACAGGAAACCGTTTTTCATCTAGCATCTCGGCCTCTAGAGTAAAAAAACAAATGGCACTTACTATCATCTGAAGCTCAAATACAGTAAAAGCAGATCTTGGAGGCATCTGGCATGAATCTGCACTTACAACACTAAACAAGACTGAACTGATCTGATAGGAAGGTGGATAATTTGTTTTCATTTTACTTCGCCACATGGGAATTCCATTGACCGACAGTAGTGGCTACGCTGGCTAAAGCGCAGCATTAGGTCATGGGGCCAAGCTCTCTGCTGACTCGGTAGATGCGTAGGTTCGAGCCCCACCGTCGGCCGTCCTTGAAATGGTTTTCCATGATTTCCCCATTTTCAACACCAGGCAAATGCTGGGACGGTACCTTCTGACAAGCCACGGCCGCTTCCTTCCACATCCTTGCCCAGTTTCATTCACCATCATTCATTTCATCTCTCATTAACTCCTCTCATGGGGTTGGCGTCAGGAAGGGCATCCGGCCGTAAAAACCATCGCCACAAAGACTTCCATCGCATTTCATCCCCGGCCCCGTTGGAAAACGGGAATAATAAGGGGTAGACATACATGGGAATTCCATTGACTCATATGTGGAAAGGCCAGTAGGTTGCAGGGGTGAGGTCAGGCTCGGAAGTAAACATCAAGCATTGCATGTGCCACGATCTACCACAACATCCTCCCAACACCGTTTGTTTGAATAAAAGCAGATATCCAAACATTTATGATCCTAGAAACTTTCTCACCTGCTGTTCTCAATGTTGCAAGATCGAATCCTGGCGCAGTCAGTTGGTATTTCAGGATGGTTAAATAAGCCGAAGCCGTGTCAGACTTAATGACACGTTAAAGATTCCCTTCGGGAGAAAATAAGGCAACTGTGTGTCTCTAAAAGCCACAGTAATTAACAGGGACGTAAAACCAGTATTGTTATTATTATTATTGCCGGCCCCATGATGTTGGGGTAGCGCGTTTGTCTAGCACCCGGAGGCCCCGCGTGCGATTCCCGGCTCCGTTAGGGATTTCAGAAACTGACGTGAGGTCTGGAACGGGGTGCACTCAGCCTCATGAGGACAATTGAGTAGCTGTCTGACAGTGCGGCAGCGGGGTCACGCATACCAAGATTAATGGCTGAGGAGACCTGACGCGCTGACCACGCATCACCCCCATAATCTGCAGGCCAAATGGCTGGGCAGCGGTCGCTTGGTAGACATAGGCCCTTCATGGGCTGTAGTGCTACGTAGGTTTGGGTTTTATAATAATGAATGAAATGAAAATCCACAGCCTGCTTCCAGTCTCCGACCGGGTCAGGAATGGAATGAATGAAGCCCCTATCTAGCGGCGAGGATATGAACTGTGCCGGCTGCCGAGGCCTGACGCACTCCT
This sequence comes from Meconema thalassinum, assembly GCA_946902985.2. Lineage (NCBI taxonomy): Eukaryota > Metazoa > Arthropoda > Insecta > Orthoptera > Tettigoniidae > Meconema > Meconema thalassinum. The sequence continues at coordinate 100,081,141 of OX336397.1, read as the reverse complement.
CTGGGGCAATGATTAAATGAATGACAGATGAAATGAAATGATAGTGGAGAGTGTTGCTGGAATGAAATTTCGACAGGGAAAACCGGAGTACCCGGAGAAAAACCTGTCTGCCTCCGTTCTGTCCAGCACAGATCTCACATGGAGTGACCGGGATTTGAACCACGGACTCAGCGGTGAGAGGCCGGCATGCTGCCGCCTAAGCCACGGAGGGGTTTTATAATAATAATAATTATTATTATTATTATTATTATTATTATTATTAACGTTAAATAGAACGAGAAAAATGTAGTGTTATTGAATTATATGTAGGCCAATTAGCTGTTTCTTAAACAACTTCCAAACTCAAGTGCACATAATATACTGTATTAGTCGACAGTAGCATGCACGTCGATGCTTTATACATCTCGATCTAACAGCCTTGTTATGGACAACCCTAGAACTGCTGCAGGTTTATCTGTCAAATGCTGCAGTAAATTCCCATAAAATACACACTAAAGGAATGTTGTATCTGTAAGCATACTGTGTTCATGAATATGACTTATCATACATCAATAGAAAGCTGAAAGACTGTTGTATATTATTTTAATATAGGTGAATCATTCAGACACATCAGTTTGAATTAATCATAAAAAGTATTTTATAAAAATTAAAAACAATTATTGACTTTTATGCTCTAGTAAACCATATTGCCAAGTTAAATGTTTGTCAGAGACATCTTAAATGAAAAGTTCACAGTTTTTTTGTTCCTAATTCAAGAACCAGTTTTAAATAATTTCTGTTATTTACTAAAAAAAAAGAAAAGTATTTTTACAATGTGACATTTCTCGATTTCGAAGTACATAATCGGCGCGCAATTACGGGGAGGCGAGTTCACAGGCCCAGGATGATGAACGACAAACGGTACATTTTTACGTGGAAAGTCACTTCCTTCGGGTTGAATATCAGTCTGCTCCGTAGCGTAGCGGTCAGCATTAGTACGGTGCAATTAGACCCAAACCTCAACATCCAAAGTAATAGTTTTCCTTCAGCACCAAATTGTTCTACACAGTCCACATGTTGTTCGGTAAAAAGTCTCATCATTTTGATCGTCGGGTTTGGGGGAGGGGGAGGGGGAGGGGGAGGGGGAGAAGTTGGTAAATTAGTAGTTTTTATCTATTTTTCTTAAATATTTCGAAAAATATGCCGTTTAGCACAAAATGTGGCATATACAAAAATAATTTTGCATTAAATTGCGAACAAAAAAGGTCCCATGCATAATCTTGCTAAAGTGAACGGTTCCAGAGTTACGGAGGGTGTAAAAGTGGACTTTTTTCGTTTTTTTTTTAAGAATATGACATTATCACTAAGGAAACTAATTTTGTTTATACAGGATTGTGTTTTGTAAATGCAAATACCGATTTTATTGACCGGTGGTATACAAAACAAAAGATTGGTGCTTTTCAGTCGGTAAACAGGAATGTACCCAAAATATTTGGGTAATACCCTAATTCTAAAAAAAATAGATTAATAAATACCTACCATCTCATGTAATTGAACTATTTTGGGCACATTCGTGTTGACCGACTGAAAAGCACCAAACTTTTGTTTACCAAGGCAACACTGATAAATGGCTTCAAACCCCATAATGACCGGTGGTATGTTAGTGATAAGCCCTTGAAGGAACGTCAACCTCACCACCTTCTCAAGGGGCGCTACTTTTTAAGGGAAAAGAGGCTTCCACAGGCCTAAGCCATATAAACCTGTGGTACGGAGAAACTCACTCTGAACTATTAAAACTAATAAAAATGTAGAATGTTAAATGCGACCTTAAATTAATGTAAAGTAGGCCATTCATCAGTATTCAGTACTCTTCAATCAAAGCACTTTCCTGTTCTTGATCTTCGTCTATGATGTTCGTGTCCCTGTTATCACATCCTAGGCCGGAGCAATTACCGCATATGATCGAGCAGTTTAGACCACTCTTTCTGCACTCGCAATTACGGACGCATTCGTCTTTGCAAGCGCACACTATGAGGGAAAGTAATTCCTGGGGAGCTGCAGGACGTGCTGTAGTAATTGGTCTCAGGTGTTCGCCAATCTTCTTCCACCCCCACTCGAGCGGATTCTTCTTCTCATTCAGCCACTGCTGCACCTGGTGGTAGGTTCTAAATGAATGCTGCCTGGAAGCTTCCTGAGAGGGGGGAAGTGCAGCCAACTTGAACAATGATTGTATAGGCTGCTTTGCAATAGTCTGCAAGTAACACTGGTAGCGAAAACAATCTTGATCTCTAGTGTTCTTAGCTCTGAACATCGCAAGAAGGAAATGCTTTCCAGGGTCAGCTGGGGTCAGCTTTGGGGTCGTTGAAGACTAGAAGTTAAGTACGAAGAGCTATATTGGCTTGCACTTTCCCATACGGTGTAATTTCCAATGAACCAAAAAGTTTGTATACAGCGTGTCACCGCCATTTAGATCGCTCTTGATTTCCAATCTTTGTATCGCATTAGTTCGACAGTAGTCCGTGTTTATGCCTTCATTTATGTCGAGAGCAGTCAAATTACAGCGGGTCCAACCTTCAGGTAATCCTTCTGCCGCGTAGACAATCCGAGGTATTCCCATACAAAGGAATACAATTATATCAATAACCTTCATCTCATACACAGTAGCGATACCTGCTTCGTAATGAGCCCAAGCCCATCAGTCAATAGCCTGGGTGCTTTTTTGTAATCCCTAACTTGGCACTTTCCGACTAATTTACATCATCTAAAAATATACATATCCCTTTTTCTTATAATTAACATAATATATGAGGTAATGGCGCGGACGAAAATAAGTAATACCGAGTATTGCTTGATATTAAAATGAGATGATTAAATTAATATAATGATTAATGATGAGGAGTGCCTGTGCAGATCCAAGATCTGTCACAGTATAACCACATAGTTGGAAGAGTATTCTGAAGACGAACAATAAAAAATGACAGCAGAACTTCACTAGAAATAACAAACGCATAAAACGGGTCTCCCAATACGAATGAGGGAAAGAGAGTAGATGAGATAGTGTGTGCGTGGGAGGGGCAGGCGGCCGGTGCAGGGTGGAGGTGGTCGATCGGCCCCTCACGCACGGTTTTGTACTGGCGGCCGCGCTTGTACTAAACCGGTTTTTGTTCACAGTATGTTTACTCTTCTAACCCTTTGTGGTGCATCAGCATCTTTTGTACTACAATACGATTGTACAATATTACTTTTTAATAAAATTGTTTAGTTATTTCTGTTTACATAGTAGTTATAATTTCATTTTTCCAAAAAATCTAACAAAATACGAAAAATTGCTACTTTCGCACCCACCGTAACTCTGGAACCGTTCACTTAAGCAAGATTATGCTTGGGACCTTTCTTGTTCGCAAATTAATATAGATTATTTTTGTAACTGACACATTTTGCGCTAAACAGCATATTTTTCGAAATATTTAAGAAAAACTGATAAAAACAACTAATTTACCAACTTCTGTCCCCCCCAAACGCGACGCTCAAAATGGTGAGACCTTTTACCGAACAACATGTGGACTGTATAGAACAATTTGAGCTTGGAAGGAAACTTTTACTTTGGATGTTGAGGTTCGGCCGTTTTAGGACTAATTGCACCGTATTACATGGTTAGCTGCCGCCCCGGAGGTCCTGGGTTCGATTCCCGTCTCTGCCACGAAATTTGAAAAGTGGTATGTGGATTGGAACGGGGTCTACTCAGCCTCGGGTGTCCCAAATGAGTAGAGGATGTCCGATTCCCACCTCAGCCATCCACAAAGTGGTTTTCCGTGGTTTCCCACTTCGTCTTCGGACAAATGCCAGGATGGCCTGCAAGGCCACGGCCGACTCCTTCCCTCTTCCCTGCCTATCCATCCCAATATTCCCTTCCCTTCCCATCCCTCATGAGGCCCCTGTTCGCTTTGCAGGTGGGGCCGCCTGGGCGAAGTGCTGATCAAATCTCCCCAGTTGTATCCAATCCGACCAAGTGTTCCCAGCTCTAGGACACTGCCTGAAAAGGCGGTATTGGTGAGTTCCCTCGATGAGTCCGTGGGAACCCTCAACCTGGATAGAAAAATTAACACACACAAAAATGGATTTAAATGCTCGTAAAGTCTCTCACGGCATAACTTACAGATACGTTAACTGAGCGATAGTAATCAAAGCAAAACTCGACTGCTTTAAGTAGCCAGCCACCAGAACAATCTGTACCAATTACAACTTAACAATAATCAAATAAAAATGAACAAGAAGTTCCGTGACGAACAAAAGAGCCTACTTTTCTTAAAATTTAAGATTCATGGCAATGATTAATCTATATGGACCCATCTAGAATAATGACGAAATTAAGTTGGTAATATCAAATTTTCTAATTAGTTCGAAATATACCTGGCATAATGTAGCCTAATAGAGCACTACAGTTGGCTGCCCTGGTGACTGAATATATTCTTAGTTCCATCCCTTAAGCTACAGAATACAAAATTTGGTTGAAGTCCAATGGATAGCATGGACGTTACAGGCAGTTAGACATTGGATCTATCAGTGCGCGTAAAGTCATGATGGCAACAATGTCATGCATGTTTTGGTCAGAAATAATCTGAAATATGATGATCTCTTGTTGTGCCAATTTTGGATGAAATCCATTTGCTAGTTTAGTATTTTAAAATTGGACCTATCAGCAGGCTTAGAATCATATTGGCAGCACCGACATATATTAGTTACTCCAAATTAATCTAGAATGTCAGATACTATACGTGCGCAAAGTTTAGAGCTGTTGGCTTGCATACTTTGATATATTGATATTAGGGTAAAAAATATAAACAGCATTTATTAACAGTTGACAGCCCTGATTGCTCTTAAGAATATGCATTGTCATATCTGTTATGGTACACATAGCACATACGAAATTTGGTTGAAATCCAATTGATAGTATAGAAGTTACATGTATTTAAAAATTGGTCCTATCAGCAGGCTTAGTTTCATGTTGGTAGTACTGACATAAATTAGTTGCTCCAAATTATTCTAGAATGTCAGGCAAAGATTAAAGCTGTTGGCTCGCATACTTTCTGATATATTGGTATTTGGATGAAAAATAGAAAGAGCATTTATTGACATTTGGCAGCCCTGGTGGCTCTTAAGAATACGCTCAGTCATATCTGTTTATGTACACATAGTACATACGAAATTTGGTTGAAATCCAATTGATAGCGAAGGAATTATATGCATTTAAAAATTAGACCTATCAATGGCTTAGAATAATTTTGGCAACACTGTCATATATGGCCTCCTGAAAATGAAACTGAAGTATTATTATCTATATGTGTGCCAATTTTGGAATAGTTTCCATTTATACATTCCAAGATATCCAACATGGAGCTCAAATTTCAATTGCGATTTTTCAGCAGTTGGTAGCACTGACATCATTTTCAAGTATGACATTGAGATATTCCCGTATAGATCTTTACCCATACCAAATTTGGGTTCGATTGCTGCAGACATTTAGGAGTTGATAGGGGGGGGGGGGGACACACACAGAGAGACACACAGACAGACAGACATTTTCCCGGATCGATCTCATAAGTCTACTTTTTCCTCATTTTTGCAAAATGTGAAAAGTAGGCTAAAGAAAAATTATAGCTGCTATGGAAGTCCAAAGCCCTCATGAGAAAAGCGGATGGGAAATTTTTCTCACGTCCTCTTAATAACATTTGCTTGAATTAATGAAGTTAAACACAAGTTAATTTTATATAGGGAAGGAAGCTGCCCATGCAATTCCGAGTGAGGCGCGCCATGAGGCGTGGTTGTGCTCCATCTCGGCAACGCTGTACAGCTTCCCCCGTATCGGCTAGCTGCTGAACCATGTCATTTTATCCCGGATAAATACAAACCGATATAAAATAAGTGAATTCATTTACGTATTTCACGGTCATACAGCATAACGAAAATGATGATGTTATTGGATTTTATGTAGGCCTCTTGGTTACTTCACAAACAACCTTCAAACTCGAGTGCCCATAATATTTTGGTCGACAGTAGGGGTTGGGTCAGAGGTGACAAATGCCTTAAGTTAGGAACCATCACAGCATTTGCCTGGTGTGGAAGATGGGGAACCATGGAAAATCACTTTCAAAATGGTTGAGGTTGGAATCGAACCTACCACCTCTCACTTATCCGTAACGTGGATGTGTGTACCCCGTTCCAGACCTTAGATCGGACAGTACCGGAAATTGAACCTAGACTTCGGAGGTGACAGAATGCTGTCCATCACACCACGAGTCGGCCGTTCTGAATATTCTTTCGTTCTCTAGTTCAGAGACTTTGCCCCTTGGTGGATGGAGTAAATTGCAGCTGCCGCTATAGATCACAGTCAAATATTCAAACTTTATCGTAGAAAACCATCAAAATAAAAACCCTTTACCGTTAAGATTAGAAAAACAGGATGTCCAGTAAAGAACATATAGCCTACTTTCTCCTAAATGCATGGGAATAGTTATAACTCTTTGTACTTTTCAAGGAGTAGACAATTGAATGTTGGTTGTAGTAGCTTGTTGAAAAACAACGTGTTATACGGATATTAAACATGAATATTAGGCGTCCTTTGCAAGTGCTACCTCTGTACAAAATTTCATTCAATTCGGTTTCACCGTGTTTGAATTGATATGGTGAATCGATTTGCACACATACATGGCCGCTATCTGCAAACTATTGGGTTGATGACCTTGAAGTTCAGTCAAACGATGCTTCCCACAAAAAGGTATGTTGTTGCAAAATTTGGTAGTGATCAGATGATTAGGTTGGTCGTAATTTGATGTAAGCTTATAACATTTTGGTGGCCGCCATTACGTTTCCGTCAAGATGGCGACGATATAAAACATGACACTGAGTTGCTTTTGCGAGTGCTATCTCTGTACCAAATTTCGTTCAATTCGGTTTCACCGTGTTTGAATTGATAGGGGGAATCAATTTGCACACATACATGGCCGCTATGTGCAAACTATTGAGCTGAAGATCTTGTAATTTGGTCAAAAGATGCCTACCATATAAAGGTATGCTGTAGCAAAATTTAGTAGAAATCAGATGATTAGGTTGGACGTAATTTGATTTAAGCTTTTAACATTTGGGTGGCCGCCATTACGTTTCTGTCAAGATGGCGGCGATATAAAACATGACACTGAGGTGCCCTTTCCTAGTGTTGTCTCTGTACCAAATTTCATTCAATTCGGTTTCACCGTGTTTGAATTAATAGGGGCAATCGATTTTCACACATACATGGCCGCTATCTGCAAACTATTTGGCTGATGACCTCGTCGTTTGGTCAAAGAACGTTTCTCCCATAAAGGTATGTTGCAAAATTTAGTAGAGATCAGATGATTAAGTTGGTTTTAATTTGATTTAAGTTTTTTACATTTGGGTGGCCAGCATTACGTTTCCGCCATGATGGCGGCGATATAAAACAAGACATTGAGGTGCCCTTTGCTAGTGCTTCCTCTGTACCCAATTTCGTTCAATTCGGTTTCACCGTTTGAAAAGATAGGCGAAATCGATTTGCAAACATACATGACCGCCATCCGCAAATTGGGCTGATGACCTTGTAGTTTGGTCAAAATATTGTTCATACATAAAGATATAATATTTTAAAATTTGGTAGAGAACAGATGATCAGTTGGACGGAATTTGATTTAAGCTTTTAACATTTGGGTGGCCGCCATTACATTTTCGTCAAGATGGCGGCTATATAAAACATGACACTGAGGTGCCCTTTGCTAGTGCTACCTCTGTACCAAATATTGTTCAATTCGGTTTCACGGTGTTTGAATTGATAGGGGGAATCGATTTGCACCATGGTCGCCATCCGCAAAATATGCGGCTGATGACCTTGTAGTTTAATCAAAAGACGCTCGCCATATAAATATATGTTGTTGCAAAATTTGGTAGATATCGGATGAATAGGTTAGTCGTAATTTGATTTAAGCTTTGAACATTTGGGTGGCCGCCATCACGTTTATGTCAAGATGGCGGCGATTTAAAACATGACACTGAGGTGCCCTTTGCTAGTGCTACCTCTGTACCCAATTTCGTTCAATTCGGTTTCACCGTGTTCGAATTGCTAGGGGGGGGGGACAGACATTCAGAGTACATACACTCACACACACACAGTCAAACACACAATTGTTCGCCCTGTGTTGATCTCATAAGTCTACTTTCATTTTTTGCAAAAATTGAAAGCTGGCTAATAAGGAACCAAAGGCTGAAGAGCTGAGAAAGATTACGTCAGAGTGCCAGGTAAGTGTATATGATCTATTGTGGGATCTCTTCTTATGCTGAATGCTCACAGGCACCATTATCAGGTTTCTTCATGATTCCACAGTCTCATTATATTGTCGGGGGAAAAGAAAAAAAGTAGAGCGCGGCTTCGGTCTACGGACCGCTGTGTTATAGGCCCAGCACTCTTCCACTGCGCCACTCTGCTTCTAGACAGCCCCTGGCAAAACTGGACGGACTCTAATATGCTGTAGGGACCAAGGAGGATATATGGGTAGAGCTGCAACTTAAGAGCCGGCCGGAGTGGGAACGGCCGACCGCCAGCCCAGCACTTGTTGTAACATGGGTGAAAAGTTTGTGAAACGTTTTATAAAGAAACGGGACAAGGTAAAATTATTTTGTTTCTATAGCCCGCTGTAGTATTTTATACACTTTTCATCGGTGCAAAAGCATATCGAACAGGAATAAAAAGATAGTTATAAAAAGTGTAGTTAAAATCACAATTCTCCATATAAAATAGAGTTCTGAACTGCAATTTTCCTAACCTCTTCAATGCCTTCAGATGATGTTGAAAACAGAAACAAACTCCACTGCAAGACAGCTTATAGTTTTCTCTATTGTGCTACTGAAACATATTTTCAAATTAAGAACTCTGTATATGTTTAATCGTGATTTTAGAAAATGTCAGCGTATTGAGTTGCTAATGCTAGCCGTGTCGAGGTGCTGGTAGTTCAGGCAGTTACCATCAGATACCGCATCGTTGCAAAGTCATGTCCTTGAAACAGGGTGAAGGAAGACAGAGCCGGCTTCTGAGAGATGGTAATCTCATGCCAGGAAGTGATGAAATCAGCTCATGTCCAGGTGCTGTCAGTCGCTTCATTACAATCAGTGCCGGATCCAGGCTTTGCGGTGCCCTGGGCGATATGATACGGTCGGGCCCTCAACAATAGAAAATATAAAAAATATCAAATCAAATGGAAAATAGTTTTGTAATAATAATAAATAAAGAATAGTTACAATATTTTGAATACACTACGGTACATTATTTTAATAATATGAAAGAAACCCTTAAGTCCCCTTGAAGAAGATTATGTAAACTATGAAATATTAAAATATTACTTTGCGACTCTTTTTCTCGGATGAAGTCTTCCATCATTTCACTGAAATCTATACTTGCTAAACGGTCACGGGAGGTCATAGCTGCACTGAAAAAAGAATATGAATTATAAATTAGTTTGAAAAGTATAATTAATTAATCAATTAGACTTAGACAACAGATGTTTGAGCAGACTCCCAAAGAGAGACAACCGGGAAAGAAGTGGAGGGAGGAGAGACAGAGGAAGCATAGTGTGTGTGTATGAGAGGTTTTTTGGGGAAAAAAGAAGGGCCAGAATTAAACATGAAAATTGATTGTGTTATAACGCTCTCCTTATGGGGAATTAACGAATAAATAAAAAATTAATCAATTAAATTTAAAACAATCCATGACCCCCCCCCCCCCCCTGGACCGCGGGGCCCTGGGCGGTCGCCCTCCCCTAGATCCACCCCCGATTACAATCGGCTGCTTTCTAGATCATCATATTATGGTGTGTGGCCTACAGGTCTTTTGCAGTTCCAGTGTTTATTATGAGCTTTTTAGTTCTTTCTAACATGTCTGTAATATAGTATAGGCTACTTTCAAGATTATGCCATTGTTGTACTGTAAATAGAGTTGTTGTTGTTGTTGGAGGTGGTGATTCGTTTAGGAGCTTTGGGACATGGTGGTCATGTAGCCGCGTGCACTTGGGTGTGTGTATAATGTGTCTAATAACCTGTGTTATTGTGATGGTTGTATTAGGGTGTGTATTTGTATTTGGGACGGGTTTTGTATATGCGGCGGCCGTGGCCCTAAGTTAGATACCATCCCAGCATTTTCCTGAAGCATAAGTGATGAAACAACTTCCAGGATGGCTGAAGTAAGAATGTAACCCTTCTCTTCCCAGTTCTGCCTCACAAGCCTCAGTGTATCCCATTCCAGCCCTCAGCTCCCAAACCTGGACCTCTGCGTTGACAGCTAAGAAAACTAGCCACTACGCCACGAGGTGGATTGTAAATAAAATGTTGCTTTGTCAGTCTAAATATGATGTAGCGACTACTGGCCTTTTGAAGTTACAGTAATTATTATATGAGTAGCAAGCAATCACTAGTTAGTAATCATCACTAAAGTGGGCCTGAATTTCATTAAACTAATTTATTTATTTATAATTATTTGTTTATTTATAGCTCTTCTAACAGTTTACAACCTAATTATGAGAAATAACAATATGAATTACACTTAATATTTTTAATATTTTTCTTACACAAATATAAAATGATACTTATAATAGGTGTGGCTAAATATAATTCTAGTAAGTATCGTACTTGAAATTATGTTACAAGTCACTGATAAGGAGTGTATGATATTAAGTGATTTCTCTACAATACAAATGAACAAAAGGTGCTGTCTGATATATTGAAATGTGTGCATGTTTTTTTTTTTTTTTTTTTTTTTTTTTTTTTTTTTTTAAGATATTGAATGTGTTCGATACAGGTGAATGTTTATGTTACTCTGTATTGGTTCTTGGACAGTGGGATGTTATACGTTTCGGTCTTATTGATCGCGAAGGAACATATAGTTCAAATTCAGATGACAAATAAGGTCTATCAAAGATGTTACCAAATTATTTAAATGTAATAACCTGCCTACTTTTCTCTAAAGTCTTTAAAGAAAAAGTTCCAGTAGGAAATTATGCTTAGCATATTTAAAAGAAATGTGTAGTTTATGTTACCATCAATCTCGCAATCAATAGCCACGGGACCTCCTTTTTACGTGGAATCCGAACCACTGGACATGGCGTTTCACTTTGAAAATCTCACATGCATCGACCGGGAACCGAACCCGGTCCGCTGTGGTGAGAGGCCAACAGCTTGGCCACACCACTGGGCCACCACATTCCCGCTTAGCATATTTAGGATGTGCATTTGTCCTTTTGTATTCCAAGAATATAGGGAATTTATTTTTTATCGATTCAACTCTATCGTTAGCATTCGCACATCTTGGGTTCCAAACTATTGAGCCAAATTCACGTCTACTTCATACGAATGCATTATATATTATTTAGCAATGTACAGGTTCCTAAAATAAAATGTGCATCTTCTTATATATCCCAGCATTTTGAATATATCTCAAAAATTTTATCAATACGGTGAGAAAAGGATAACTTTTTTTTATCAAAGTATAACCTACCATAGACCTTGATGACTTGAGATGGGAACTACATAGGAAATGGTGGTGTTTTCTATCAAAATTTGTGTGTTTTCGTGTAAATGCAATCGGATGACACTTATAAATCTAAACAATTTGTTTTGTTCCAATTTATTTTTTCTTCATATTTTGGAGCAGCATACAATCCCATAACGAATAAATGTATTTAAACGATTACACGTCAATTGCAAATAATAATATATTGGCATCCCGGAGATGGTTAATTAAGATAAAAATTACAGAGGCACAAGATTCGATCCCAGGGTACCACCAAAGGGTGAATGGAGCTTTTCTCTATGATACAAAGTGTTGCCTCTTACATACTGTAAGTATGATCCGTAATATGACATTTTCGTAAGTTGTAGGCTACGTGATGGTTAACTCTGCCAATAATCTGTATATATTACATCGGCTCGTTATCCTTTAATCTAAACCAGATGACTCCTGATTCGTGAAAATTGGTTATTGTTGATCATCGAGGGATGAATCCGTGTTATGAATCGTGAATAAAATGTCATGTATGCCTGAATAATTATGTGTTCATGAAGTGTTTGCTCGTAAAGTTTGTACTACCGGTACTGTTCGATAGTTAAGAATTAGTGAGATCTTACCCGACTTGTGAATATGACTGACTTTAGTAAGTTTCCATTTCTCTGAAAATATCGAAGACTTGATCGATAAATTAAATTTAATATCAAGAGGATAAGCTATTTTTTTCCGGATCTTTTTGTCAAATATGGAAAAATAACGTCAGGATCTGCTACCCTCTTGTGTCCCATATATTCATCGTAAGTATCGAAGTGAGAATGTCACTACGGGTTACCTCATAATAAATAAGATGTCAATTTCGAGATGACTTTCTAGGTTATCATGCGTTAAAATGTCATAGTTGGATCCATTTTGGCAATATACTGATGAGTAAGGCTAGGATTTTAATGTAATATCTATCATCATCATAGCAAACATTCGTATCGAGTAGATTGGCCTTTCAATCCGGAATGTGAGTTCGGAGGTGACTATACAGCCCAATGCGGGAGGCACACAATTTGCCGCAGCAATGACAGGTGGTTCCACGTGGGGCATCTGCGTTCCTTCCATTTCTTCTATGTAATATTACATTAAAAATTTGAAATACCGGTATGTAATATTGATTTAATTTTTATATAAATCATATACATTGCACATGATATTGCTTGTAGATTCATTTTATTCTTTTTTTTTTTGCAAAATAAAGGGTGGTACACTAATTAATTAATTAATTAATTAAGCATGTTCATATTACAGCAAATTTAAATAAATTCCATGAATATGTATGAGAAAATGCGTTCGAACTCCACAATAAGTATTGTCAGAGTCACTTTTTGTTTGCGAGGTGGGAGGAAATATAGGCTAGTAGCCTTTATGATCAACGTTGAAAAGTTGAGTCTCAGGCACTGCCGGCTGGATCGCAACACTCCTGGTTGCTTTAAACTGCCTGCCCATTCGACGATTACAGCATTGTTTTGAGCGTACAACCTCGTTTCCAAATAAAGGCGCTAGGAAGCAGCACTAAGGCTCTGTAGCAGACATAAGTTTTGTATTGATGTTAATGGCGAATTCGTGTTTTGGAATGCTTTTTGTGTGATTTTATAAGGGTGTACTGCTGCGTGCCCTTTTGTAAATCGGAACGGGGCAAGCTAGAATACCGGGGAATATCATTTTATTACCATAACACTTGAAGGTTACATACATTATTATATAGTTTAATGTTTCTTTTCATGTCCCACCACCAGGGGCTTACAACTAGTGGGATGTGGGTTGGCTCCTCTCTTTCATCTTTCCTGCCAACTCTTGTTCCCCAACGTTATTAGGGTATTGGAGGCCTGTGATGTCTTTCATTTCCCTGCCTTAATTGGCTCTTGTCTTTTTCTTTCCTATTTTTTGTGGGATCAGAATCTTTGAAGAATGAGTATTGAGTATTTGGAAACTACTAGAGCCATAAAAGGCAGATAGAAAAGGGAAAGAGGAGAGGGTCCATCCCAAAGTCAATAAAAAGGGGAAAATGGATACAGCTCTGGAACCCCTCACAGTCGCTGACTCCCGAGCTCAAAAGCTGACGGTGTAGACTTAGCCATGTGCTGACCCTTCGAAGAAGGAGGGTATCAGGATAGATGATGTTAGGGCCAGTTAAGGCAGAAAAATGAAAAACTCCCTAGATTTCGGATACCCTAATACAGTCGGGGTTGGAAGAGAACAAAAGCTCGCTAGGGGAGGTCGACAGGTAGATGACAGAGAGGAGCCTGGCACAAGTAAGTGGAAATAATAACGGACAAGGCTGGGGTCCAGTGGTCTCGAAGCCAAGTCCCACTAGTTGTGATCCCTGGGGTTGGGGATATACCCTCAAGGGCTCATGGATAGTGTGGTTGGTAATAGGCATCTCGGAAGAATTTCTGAGCTGGGTTCGGTTTTCTTCTTTTCCCGTGACGGGGCTAACCCCTCTATCCGTTATTGTTTTAAGGGGCGGAAATACGAGGTCATCTCTCCCACACCCTTTTCTATCTGCCTTTCATAGCTTTACTAGCTTGCCACGGTGGGTGAGTGGTTATAGTGTCGGACTACCAACCCCAAGATTGCAGGTTCGCCCCTGGCCATGGTAAGTGATTTTTGAAGGCGACAAAAATCACGATACTCATGTCATACGTTGTTGGCATGTTAAAGAACCCATTTGAATTCAGTAGGCCGTGTTCAATGGCAAAATTAATCTCGGGAGTTTCCGCCAACACAAAGTTCCTCATTTCTCTACTAGAAAGCACTATAATGTTCAAGGAACTTAGATATCTATTATCTAACCTACTTGACTTTCATAGTGATTCAAGGAGCAACGAAATTCGACATGCAAGCTACCCTCTGGGTGTCAAATTACAAAGCTTGCACCAGGCACCCGAGGCCATACGATATTATTATTATTATTATTATTAATGGCAAAATTAATCTCGGGATTTTCCGCCAACACAAAGTTCCTCCATTCTCTACTTTAAAGCGCTGTAGTGTCAAGGAGTTTAGATATCTAACCTCCTTGACTTTCATAGCGTTCAAAGGAACGACGAAATTCGACATGCAAGCTACCCTCTGGGTGTCAATTAACAAAGCTTGCACCAGGCATCCGAGGCCATACGATATTATTATTATAGCTTTACTTCCTTTCAAGTCCCTCAATCCTTCTCTCGTGGTTTAGCAGCTAGGATGCTTGGCGCTAGCCCCGGAGGTAGAATTCAATTCCCTGTCTGCCAAGAAATTTAATTCTGGTTTGAGTGCTGGAACGGGGTACATTCGTCATCGCGATTCAAAAATGAGTGGATGTGGGTTCGAATCCCACCTCAGCCATCCTCGAAGTGGTTTTCCGTGGTTTCCCCACTTCTACTCTGGGCAAATGCCGGGATGGTTCCTAATTTAAGGCCGCGGTCGTCTCCTTCCCAATCCTCACTTGACTTAAAAATACACACACTAATACAGTCATCACAATACGATGGGTTATCAAACAAATTCAACACACATCTAAGTACATGGTGCTACATGACCACGATGTCGCAAAGCCCCTGAATAAATGAACATCCCATTTTTCGGCGGCCCTTTTTTGATCTTTTATTGCCCTTATTCTTTATTTTCATCTCTAGTATACCGACAGTAGTGGCTACGCGGGCTAAAGCGCTACGTTAGGTCAAGAGGCCAAGCTCTCGGCTGACTCGGTAGACGCGTGGGATCGAGCCCCACCGTCGGCTGTCCTTGAAATGGTTTTCCCATTTTCAACACCAGGCAAATGCTGGGACAGTACCCTCTGACAGGCCACGGCCGCTTCCTTCCACATCCTTGCCCAGTTTCATTCATCTTCATCCATTCCATCTCTCATCCCGACGCGCAGGTCGCCCACGGGCGTCGACTAGAAAGACCTGCACTCGGCCTCTCAGGAGGCTACACGACAAAAAATAAATCTCTAGTATGTAAGTTAGATTTAAATCAGTTGGAAGTAGCCTAATTGTATTTTATTACCATCCGTATAATTACGGGCAAATGAGCTAGACATTTCGCCCCTTAAAAACAATCGCCACCACCACCATGCATTTTTGCTTTTCTTAATACTGAAAATTTGCCCGTAAGTATGTGTCTGAATACTTTTAGATGATTGAATAACAAAAGAACTAACTTATTGTAAAGTTTTCACGTCCGTCAATTTCGATATTGATCCTCCAAACATAGAAATTCTTCGTTTCAGGTATCTTCCTCTTTAAAAAGCCGCGAAAATTCCAGTGCCTTAGTGCTGCACCTAGCGGTGAATTAATGCATATATTTTGTACGCCTGTGAGTGTCGAATGGGCAGGCAGTTTAAAGCAACCAGGAGTGTTGCGATCCAGCCGGCAGTGGTCTCAGGCATTCACGGGACAATTGAAATGAACCAAGTCCCGCCGATGAGTCTCCGGCAATGTGTGATGCGAATTCCCATCCCCTTATCTTCACTAATATCTTACTTGGAATTCTTCCCTTGCCCTTTCTCAGCAGGTTATGAATAGGTTGGAAAATCCGTTTCATGTACCTGAGTTTCTAGTGGACAAATATGGTTATACCTAACTGTTTTGAATTACCGTTTATTTCATTTGCCAAAAATTACTTTTTTTTTTCAATCACAGTAAGAGACGGTATATGTAATTTTACATAAAAAGTAAAAAATGCTATTATGATAAAATATACCAACACGTATATAGCCACCACGGCTACGCTCGCTAAAGCGCAACGTTAGGCTGTGGGGCCAAGCTCTCTGCTGACTTCGTAGACGTGGGTTCGAGCCCCACCGTCGGCCGTACTTGAATGGTTTTCCGTGGTTCCCCATTTTCAACTCCACAAATGCTGAGACGGTACTTTCTACAGGCCATGGCCGCTTCCTTCCACATCCTTGCCCACTTTCATCCATTCATCTCATCTTTCATTCCGACACGCAGGTCACCCACGGGCGTCGACTGGAAAGACCTGCACTCGGCCGCTCCTCAGGCCACACGACAAAAAAGAAAATGATCAAATATGCAAAATATATAACAACATATAATTATATGATAGCTAAGGTTCTAATTCATGGACATTTATCATTTTTAGTTGTGTATAAGGAAAGGGAAACAATATGTATTTACATAAAAATCCTAGCCCAAATAATGAGAAATAGTTCGGAAACCAGGCACGGCTAATTTGGACCGGGGAGATGATTTCGGGGTTCCCCAATTTCGAAAATTGATGTTTTTAAGTCTTTCAAAAATGTCAAAATGAGTTTTATATATCGTTTCATCACATTTACCCGCGTACACACAGCCTGTCGATGACTATAAGTTAGACTAAATTCAGCTGACCAGCTTAGGAAAATGTATGTATGTATGTATGTATGTATGTAGATCTGATTACTAATTCAGTGTCTATTTAAAATAAATAAACAATTTGTGCCTATAAATTGTGTTTATATTAATATGATATCCTTATTTCTTCTCCCAGTCGTCATTTAAAACTACTATGAACAATACTTTACGCACTATCGTTCTTTGAAGGTAATATATATAATGCATAATAATGGGGTTGAAAATAGGAAATCACTCAAAACCTTTTGAAGGACGACCGACAGAGGGGTTCGAACCCACTCGCTCACTGAATCCGGGGATACCTTGACCGTTCAGTTGATTGTATACAGACTTCCACTTAGTACATTCTGGTCGCAATGTTCTGAAGGTACTTTGGCGTGACACAGACACTGGAGCATGAAGAATAATAGAAATAATATTTCTATTCGTCATGACTGGAGGAGAGGATAGGATCGAATCGAACGGCCTTGAGCCTCCCTCACTGCCCTCTAGGCACCCTCGATGAAACTACCAGTGGAGCTAGCTGCAGTCGACAGCAACAGCGAACCTAGTGGCGAGCTTTTGAAATGAAAGGCGAAATCCGTTCCCACTCCGGCCGGCTCTTAATGCAAAATTTTGACCCCAACCTATTGCTCGACGCAAGTAGTTCCAACTGACAATATGAGATGGCGCGACGATGCACTCTCGAGCGCGTTCCGTCCCCGACCTGGCCTACTCGCTCCTCTCCCGTCCCGGCCCGTGCCTACCCCACCCTTTCCACTACTCTATCCCCCACCCCTACTTTATATTCTTTTCTTTCTTTCTTTCTTTCTTTCTTTCATATTTTAGTAATTGGTATAATAATAGGCGATTTCTTCCCCCTGTGATATCAGGTAGAGAAGAAAACATAGGCCCTATCAGAATAGTTGAGGATGTTTCCACAAAGCACATGGCATGACATGGGCCTACCCCACAGATATGTACAAATAGAAAGAGTAGGCTACTATATTACAATATTAAAAATGAATTGTAGTACAAAATTACAGCTGCAATTATCACACACCAGTATTATTTAATTGTCCGTGCGGTACTTCCTATCAATCGAATTAAGAAATATCACGTTTGAATTACGGGAAGCGTTGGAACAACCAGCTCTTAGTTTGAATTATATCGATAGTATCTGATATCGTTTTCGAGCGCAGTGTATCGACTAAATTCGATGTGTGATTCAATATAATTCAATTTCTTCGTATAATATTGTTCGAAAGCGATTGTATTCTTTTCTAAGCACTGCAATATGTATTTACTATTGATATATATTCAAATATTAATTAAATATACAACATTAACAAGAACACTCACCAATTTTCCGATTTTGCTGCCATCTATAGAAGTACAACTCAACTACATCGTCGTACGCGATGACAGCTAGCGTTTTTAACGTTGTCAGCAGGTACTACTACAAGGCAAGCTAGCGTTGGCACCAAAACACCCTATAAAGTTTCACCCAGCCGGTAGGGACACACACTTGTGTAACTAACTAAAGGCAGGGGGGAGAACAACACGGCCTTTGCTTAAAGGATTTGTGGTACAGGAAGTTTACTCCAGTTAACCAATTACTACAAGCAATGGCTGTGTTCATTTCTCCCCTCTACCTTTCGTAAATTGCACAATATCAGTAATACCAGTCTCCCTACAGCATATTGTATTTGAGTCCCTCCAGTTATGCCAAATTGCACCAAGTAGCAGAGTGGCGCAGTGGAAGCGTGCTGGGCCCATAACCCAGAGGTCCGTGGATCGAAACCACGCTCTGCTAAGTAATTTTTGCCGACTGTAATTCGAGGGTATACCTAAACGTCAAAACCAACAGCCCATGGACTTAGCAAGTTTCCACATGCATACCAATTGCAAACGAAGGAGAAAGTAGTGGAGTGTGATTGTGTTTAATACTTTTACACATTGTTGCCTCCGTAGCGTAGCGGTCAGCATGGTTAGCTGCCACCCCGGAGGTCCTGGGTTCGATTCCCGGCTCTGCCACGAAATTTGAAAACTGGAACGGGGTCTACTCAGCCTCGGGTGGTCCAAATGAGTAGAGGGGTTTCAGCCATCCTCTAAGTGGTTTTCTGTGGTTTCCCCACTTCGTCTTCGCCACGGCCGCCTCCTTCCAATCCCTTCCCTCATGAGGCCCCTGTTCGCTTTGCAGGTGAGGCCGCCTGAGCGAGTTGCTGATCACACCTCCCCAATTGTATCCATCCCAACCATATGTTCCACGCCCCAGGACACTGCCCGTAGAGGCGGTAGTGGTGAGTTCCCTCGCTGAGTCCGTGGGAACCACCAATCTAGAGGATAAATCGACTAAATAAATAAAATATAAACAAACTTTTACACATTGGTAACTGGATTCCTCACATCCCCTGTGGACCAGATAATACTTAGTGCTCTAGATAATAAACACGTACCATAAATATTGAAATAGCTCATATGTTATGTTTGAAGTTGGTTTGAGTATATGTGGCATTGGTGGGACGGCACGGTAGTATCGATATTACTCTGAGAACGAGTTATTTATTGTTGCTCTAAAGGGCGGAACAGCTAGGTCATCTGCCACTTGTGTTAGTTGTATTGTTATGGTGTTTGAAGCCATTTTAGTGTTGCATTAGTAAACAAAAGTTTGATTATTTTCAGTCGGTCAACACGATTGTACCCAAATGAGATGGGTTATTCCCTAATCCTGAATGGGATTAATAAATACACTTGGATGACCAGTTTCGATCGTCAAGCGATCATCATCAGATCCATTACAGTTAGACTATAAAATCTATGTCTGAATGTGGAGGTGAAAATATTTACAATTTATAAACTTATTTAGTTGCAGTATTATTTAAAATAATGCAACTCGTCATTATTTGTTGTGTTGTAGTCTTCATGATCTTTTGTTAAGAAACTGGAAGTGTTGATTGTCCTCCGGGATTTACTTGTTTGGAGTGAATATGTTATGGTTGTTGTAAATGGTCAATTCAGATTGTATTGTACAGGCTACTTATCTGGTTGAGTCTTGCGCGGTCCGGATGAGAGCAGTTAACTTGGTCACTTTATTAATCTCATGTGACTTTTTCAGATAGAATGTTCTTTATGGATGTGGATGTTCTTTAGGATCTAGGCAAGACCGAATATGGATTTTAAGCTCTGCTTTCTCACGAAGGATCTCCCCTAAATCAGTCCGTAAGGTTCCCAATGCCGTGCACATTACAAAGGGCAGCAACTAATAAGTGAAATGAAATATTTCACCAAGCACTTCCTTCTTGGCAAGTAACAAACATTAGTTGCGACCACTGATCTCTATACATGGATCGCTGATGGCAGCTCTCCGCTGCACGAGAAAGTACGCGAGGTTGAGCGCGCGGTCCGCCATGTTGGTGTGCCCATTCTCGAGCCATTCTTATGGGGAAGCAATGATAATCTAGTCAATTTTAAATCGTAATTAATGGTGCTTTGGAACAAATAAAAATATAGAGATATGTCCACTCATAGCATAAGGGCATTGGGATCACTGACACGTCATTCCGAGGTCAGTAAATCTCCGGAATAGCAATAAAAATGAATGTATAATAACGGCTGACAAATATCAATTTAGGTGCTGAATACACGCAATTAGCGATCAGTAACAGAGTAACGAGTGAAAAACAATTTCTGGAAACTTTCTTGTAAATTGTATAAATATATATGCCACGAAATTATGCATTCTTCAAATGATGTACCTATAAACGTAGCTCACTATACACTCGACATATCGTAATCGGTTCTTGGTAATGAATTTCTGTTTCCATGAAATAACGCGCAGTTTAATTTATAAAATGAAAATATCATTTAAGCAAATTGTACGCATTTATGAAACCAGCAAATATTCAGACCTTGTCAATATATCACATAACCAGCAGCTTAATTGCCACAGTAAAAATTACACAAAAATAAATGTACCGGTAGCCTATATAATTATCAGGGTGCGAAATCGGAAAGTAATGGTGGAGGGGGGAGAAGGATTACAGCGCTTAATTACTAATCCCAGCACTCTACATCAAATACTACAGCTTTTAATCACGCTAGCAGCACAATAAACTTAATAATAAAGGGAAGTAGATCTAGGCCAAACTGCACTTTAAACCAAACCAATTTCACTCCTCAGCTCCACATTAAAGTTAACACAACTAAAAACCTACTCAAAATATACTCTCCCCACAGTTTTACAACTATTAAGCGAACTATTCGCTCCCTTAACCGAAAAACCCTGAAATAGGATCAAATTTAAAAACGCCATGGCCTAGCCGATCACGTCTGCTTCAGCACCACTGCATATGTATACTTAACTTCACAATAACTTCAAAATTACGGCTAGGTGACCTGTCTGCCTGAGAAGTAAAGGTATTACCGACTTGCCTGGGATGATGGGTCACCAAACCGGTACTTGAAACTAAGATTTTACGCTTTAAATAACCAAATGCTGAACACTGCGGCATGTTGAAACCTCATTCAGAATTCACATGAACACATAGTACACATTGAAATTGAATCTTGTAAAGTATACTACTAGACATCGAATCTAAATTCGCAAAATACACTACTACTTCTTTTGCATTAACACAACACAGAACACTCGTGGAACTACAATCAAGAGGCCTGGCCACTGGGCATGGCGTCACTGAATAGGACAAGAGCGCTCTACGGACCACGTGGTCTACGAGCAATATTGCACCATGCGCTTGCTGCCATCTTGCTATACCTCCTGTCATCGTCTATTCGGCTTACTACTGCCTCAGCTACCAGCCATCCATGTATAGAGATCAGTGGTTGCGACAGACCTCGGCAACATGTCTTGCACTTGGCCATTTAGTTAGGCAGAGTGCGGCAGTTTCTGCAGTTTCTGCTGGTATCTGCCTCTCTTGTTGTAGGATGATGTATCAATCTCCAACAAAACTGCTGCGAGAAAATGACCAATTATCTAGATTAAGGGAATTGGGCCCAATGTCTGGCCGGTTCGCTGGCAGCCACTTGAAATTTGTTGGAATGTTTCCGGTTCTAGTTAGCACATTTTCTTTCGTAGTCAGTTTACTCTCCAGGTAGGCTTTCCCCACGGACTCAGCGAGGGATCCCACCTTTACCGCCTCTACGAACAGTGTCCTGGAGCTTGACATTTGGTCGGTCAGGCGGGACTAGCGCTTCGCCCAGGCGGCCTCACCTGCAGAGCGAACTGAGGGCCTCATGAGGGATGAGAAGGGTGTGGAAGTATGGGAGGGATATGCAAGGAAGAGGGAAGGAGGTGGCTGTGGCCTTACGGTAGGTACTGGAGACGAAGAGGGAAACCTCGGAGTACCATTTCGAACATGGCTGAGGTGGGAATCGAATCCCCGGTACTCATTTGAACCAGCCGATGCTGAGTAGACCCCGTTCTAGACCTCATACCACTTTTCAAATTTCGTGGCAGAGCCGGGAATCGAACATTGGCCCTCAGGGATGGCAGCTAAGCTCGCTGACCACTACACCACGGAGGCGACATTTGTTATTTAATATATGTTGATAACTGTTATATTTTCGTAGAAATTGATATTTTATATTTTTATACAGTAGTTTTTCTTAAGTTCCGGCCCCGTGGTGTTGGGGTAGCGCGCTTGCCGCTCACCCGGAAACCCCGGTTTCGATTACCGGCTCAGTCAGGGATTAAGAAACTGATGATGATGATGGTAATTGTTGTTTTAAGGGGCCTAACATCTAGGTTATCGGCCCCTAATGGGTTGGGTGATCATGCAGATGATAATGAAATGTAAACTATAACTAAAACTAACTACTAACTTATATACTAGAAGATGGAATGGAAAACAAAAGGAGATTAAGGCAAATAAAGGACAGGAGGAAGAGAAATGCCCTCAACCCTCGAAGAATGCGGATTGAGGGACTTGGAAGGAAGGAGAGCCATAAAAGGCAGATAGGAAAGTGAAAGAGGATAGGGTTCACCCCACAGGTAATGGATAAAAGGGGGAAAACCGAACCGAGCTCAGGAATCCCTCGGGGTCGCCAACTCCCGAACTCAACACCCGTGAGCCCCTGAGGGTGTAGCAATATCCAGGGTGGACCAGAAGTGGTGGGGCTACATACATCCTGCCTCCTTTAGGGCCTTGAGCAGAAGGCAGGAGAAAACAGGAAAAGAAATAGAAGGCTGACCCCTCGCAGAAGGAGGGTATCAGAAAAGATGAGAAAAGGGCCAATTAAGGCGGGAAAGGAAGAGCCTCCCCAGGCCTTGGATACCCTAATAGCGTCGGGGTCGGATGAGAACAAGAGTTGACCATGTGAGGTCGACAGGAAAGAAGACGGAGAGGAGCCCGGCACAAGTAAGTGGAAGCAATGCCGGACTCAGCTGGAGCCCCGTGGTCACCAACCCACGTCCCACTAGATGTGAGCCCCTGGGGGGGGGGTTAGAAACTAACGTGAGGCCTGGAACGGGGTGCACTCAGCTTTGTGAGGACAATTGAGCAGCTATCTGACACAGTGAGGCAGCGTCCCGGTCACGAAAACCAAGATTAACGGTCGAGGGTTACTGATGCGCTGACCACGCGTCACCCCAATATCTGCGGGCCAAATGGCTGGGCAGCGGTCGCTTGGTAGGCCTATGCCCTTCAAGGGCTGCCGTGCCAGTGGTATTTGTTAATATATTTCTTAAGTTAGGGTATTTGTGTTCTCGCATGCAATATTGGGCCGGTTCGATGGGTTGCAGGCGTCATGTTGTGTGGTCACCGCAGAGAAAGACCTATAACACTTTTAGCAAGTGTTTTAGTTGCACGCACCAATCATACAATAATAGACTTAACGATCAACACTCGATATCAAGAGAGCGCTTTGTAACGCCGCATCTTTGTGTACGTACTTTTAACTAAACTTGTGAGGATTATCAAATATGTCCCTCTCTTTAATTATTGTATTGCCTTGTTCTAATATTGCAGTATTTCAGTGCAGTTCTATAAATCTCCATGGCTTAGGCGGCAGCACGCCGGCTTCTCACCGCTGGGTCCGTGGTTTAAATCCCGGTCACTCCATGTGAGAGTTGTGCTGGACAAAACGGAGACAGGCAGGTTTTTCTCCGGGTACTCCGGTTTTCCCTGTCAACAATTTCATTCCAGCAACACTCTCCACTATCATTTCATTTCATCTGTCATTCATTTAATCATTGCCCCAGGGGAGTGCGACAGGCTTCGGCAGCCGGCGCAGTTCATATCCTCGCCGCTAGACGGGGCTTCATTCATTCCATTCCATGACCCGGTCGGTCGACTGGAAGCAGGCTGTGGATTTTGATTTCCAAAGCTATGCTCTGCAGTGGTGCGAATATTGTGATTGCTATGATATACCGATCTTACTATCTACTACAACAGTGTTATTAAAATATTTTTTCTTTCCATTTTCGATATGGATAAGTTCCTTGTGCGTTGTAGTCTGTCCTCGACTGCGAGTAGTGAAACCATCGAGCCCGAAAGCAAGGAACAGAAAGTAGTTCACCGGCAATATAGTGATGATTATTTGACTTCGTTTTTTTGATGTGGTGAAAAAACATGCCCAATCCCCGCGTGCGTTATGTGTGGTGAAAATCTCAGTAATGCTCCTATGGTTCCCAGTAAATTGACACGACACTTGTCAACAAAACATTCCTTTCTGTTAAGTAAGGATGTGAATTATTGGTGTCTTCCTGATTGCGGTCACCTCATTAGTAGTCCAGATTGCGTTCACCTCATTAGTAGTCCAGAGCTATAAACATTCCAGCGTCCAGATTGCGATCACTTTTCTTGGGAGACAGGTCCGGTTGTAAGTTGTAACTTCTCTGGGGATTTCCTCACCTTTCACTTCCACCTCTCTTGCCAACGTTGAGGTACATGTCATGTGTTAGTTCTCTTTGGTCATGATACACTACATTAGCCTCAAATGGGAGAGGAGGGGCAGAAATTAAAAATTATACCCTATAAGTATAAAATTTCCCGTTACAACAATATTGTTGAAAGTGAAGGTCGTTGATTCCGATCAGAAACGTTTTTATTCTTAAGACTGAAAATGTTATAATCATTGCTTTACGAGGTGCCATCAGATTGGGAGTGGACTTAATTTTTTTAAGCGAAGTTTTATGGGGTGTGCTCAGCTGAACACTGAACTGTATTCTTTGGTTAGGTAGTGAAATATCAGTTTCCCCTTGTTATCCAAAAAACTTACGGAAGGTATGAGTCAGTCGGGAAGAACCAAGCACCAAGAACCGGCCTCCTAAGAAAAGTGATCGCAATCTGGACGCTGGAATGTTTATAGTACTTCTCTCAAATGAAAGTGACCGCAATCTGAACTGCTAATCAGGTGAATGCAATCTGGAATGACCGCAATCAGGGCACAACCGAATTATTTTCGTCAGTCCTTAGAACAAAAGAAGAAACAAGTGACACTCATGAGTACGTCGGTACGTGTATCGCAATAGATACAGGAAGCTAGCTATAAGGTAGATTAACTTATCGTAAAGCCCAAGAAACCGCACACAATAGCAGAAACGTTGCTCGCTTGTAAGGAAATGGTAAAAATAGTACTGGGTTTAGCAGCTGCTACTGAAATTTCAAAAGTTCCTCTCTCTGCCGACACAATCAGCCGCCGAGTCAGTGTCATGTCCAGTGGCATCGAAGACATTATGAACGAGAAAATAAAGAGCAGTTAAAAGTTCACACTTCAGATCGACGAGTCCACCGATATTGGCGGTCACGCACAATTTCTTTCGTACAATAGGCATGTTGATGGGGATGTAATTTCCACTAATTTCTTTGTTTGCAAAGAGCTACCCGAGCGAGCAACTGCTGAAGAAATATTTCGTACGACTAATGAATAGGCCTATGTGGTCCGTAATGAATTAACATGAGAGAAATGTAATTTTAAAAAATCCATAGCCTGCTTCCAGTCTCCGGCCGGCTCAGGAATAGAATGAATGAAGCCCCCATCCGGCAGCGAGGATATGGACTGTGCCGCCTGCCGAAGCCTGACGCACTCCTCTGGGGCAATGATTAAATGAATGACAGATGAAATGAAATTATAGTGGAGAATTTTGCTTGAATGAAATTTTGACAGAGAAAACCGGAGTACCCGGAGAAAAACCTGTCTGCTTCCGTTTTGTCCAGCACAGATCTCACATGGAGTGACCGGGATTTGAACCACGGCCCCAGCAGTGAGAAGCCGGCGTGCTGTCGCCTTAGCCACGGAGGCTTCAGAGAAGTGTAATTAATTTCATAAGTAAGATAGTTGATTTATTTAGGGGCTCTGTGATGTTGTGATCATGTATCCCCGTGTACTTGTGTGTGCGTGAAATCGGTTTGATAACCTGTATTAATTGACGGCTATATTAATGTGTGTGTATTAGTAATTATGTCTAGGTGTTGGGTAGGAGGCGACAGTGGCCTTAAGTTAGGAACCATCTCAGTATTTTCCTTGTGTAAAAGAGGGGAAACCACTTCAAAAATGGTTGATATTGGAGTCGAACCCACCACCTCTCAGTTGTCCTTAACTAACCCTTAGACCGAACAGTACCAGGAATTGAACCCAGACATCGGAGATGAAAGAATGCTATCCATCACACCACGAGTCGGTCGTTCTGAATATCCTTACGTTATCCAGTTAGACTTTGCCACTTGGTGGATGGAGTAAATTGCAGCAGTCGTTATGGATCACAGTCAAATATCCATACATGATCTTAGAAAACCCTCAAAAGTTAAAACCTTTACGGTTAAGATTAGAAAGAACCAAAGCTGAGAACCATTACGTCACATTGACAGGTAAGAGTATCATGATCTTTTGTGGGATCTCTATTGATGCTGAATGCTCACTGGCACCATGAACAGTGTATTCATCTTGTTTCCACAGTCTCCTTTTATTGTCGGCAAAAAGAATGTAGCAGAGCGTGGTTTCGATCCACGGACCTCTGGGTTATGGGCCCAGCACGCTTCCACTGCGCCACTCTGCTTCTGGTCGACAATCGACTAAACTGCACGGACTATAATATGCTGTAGGGAGAGACTGCTGTGCAACTTACTAAAGGTAAAGAGGAGAAATCAACACGGCCTTTGCTCTCCTCGACCTTTATTAAGTTGCACAACAGCGATAATACCAGTCTCCCTACAGCATACTGTATTTGAGTCCATCCAGTTTGGCCAGTTAGCGTCAAGTAGCAGAGTGGCGCAGTGGAAGCGTGCTGGGCCCATAACCCAGCGGTCCGTGGATCGAAACCACGCTCTGCTAAATAATTCTTTTATCGACTGTAATTCGAGTGTTTACCTACCCGTCAAAACTGACAGTCCATGGACTTAGCAAGTTTCCACATGCATACCAAATGCAAACGAAGGGGAAAGTAGTACAGTGTTTTTATGTTTAATACTTTTACACACTGGTAACCGGATTCCTCACATCCCCTGTGGACCAGACAATACTTGAGTGCACTAGAATTCAGTGTTCCACAACCGGTGTGCCGCGAACTTTTACCTAATATTGTTTCTAAAAAGTCGGTTTAGCCTCCAGGTTGGCTTTCCCTCGGACTCAGCGAGGGATCCCACCATTATCGCCACCAGGGCAGTGTCCTGGAGATTGAAACTTCGACTTTGGGGTATACAACTGGGGAGGTGGGACGAGCACCTCGCCCAGATGGCCTCACCTGCAAAGCGAACAGAGGGCCTTATGAGGGATGGGATGGATGTGGAAGTATGGGAGGGATAGGCAAGGAAGAGGGAAGGAGGCGGCTGTGGCCTTACGGTAGGTACTGGAGACGAAGTGGGAAACCTTGGAGTACAATTTAGAGGATGGCTGAGGTAGGAATCGAAACCACGCTACTCATTTGGACCAGCCGAGGCTGAGTAGACCCCGTTCCAGTCCTCATACCACTTTTCAAATTTTGTGGCAGAGCCGGGAATCGAACATCCGCCCTCCGGGATGGCAGCTAACCACGCTGACCAATACACCACTGAGGCGACATTTGTTATTTAATATATGTGGATAACTGTTATATTTTCGTAGAAATTAATATTTTATATTTTTATACAGTAGTTTTCTTAAGTTCCGGCCCCGTGGTGTTGGGGTAGCGCGCTTGCCTCTCACCCTGAAACCCCGGTTTCGATTTCCGGCTCCGTCAGGGATTTTAGAAACTGAAGTGAGGCCTGGAACGGGGTGCACTCAGCCTTGTGAGGACAATGGAGTTCGATGGGTTGTCGGCGTCATGTTGTGTGGTCACCGCAGAGAAAGCCCTATAAGACTCTTAGCAAATATTTTAGTTGCACGCACCTTCTTCTTCTTCTTCTTCTTCGTCTTTTCCCGTTCATGCGGGGTCGACGTTTCTGACAAGTCGTTTCCATTTTCCTCGGTCCCAAATAGTGTTTTCTGTTAACTGCTTCTCCCGGAGATCATCCTGCACGCAGTCCAGCCATCTTCTTCTAGGCCTGCCTCTTTCCCTTTTGCCTTCCACCTCCAGACCAAGCACTCGCCTTCCTACATAACTCTCATCCCTGCGCTTAATGTGGCCATACCAGAGCAAGCGTCTTTCTTGCACTTTTTTTGATACTTCAGTCACTTTTACGCTGCCTCGTATGAAGGTGTTTTTGATGTGATCGTTCCTTGTAACACCACACATCCATCTTAGCATCTTCATTTCAGCTACTTCCAGTCGCTTGCACTGTGACTGCACTGTTGGCCAAGTTTCTGCTCCGTATAGCATTGCAGGTCTCACTGCACATTTATAGGCTTTACCCTTTACTTGGATATTCAGTCTCCTGTCACAGAGAATACCAGATAACCTTTTCCAGTTTAACCAGGCAGCCTGGATTCGGTGGGTAATTTCCAGATCTAGATTGCCATCGTTAGATACAGTGGATCCCAGATACTTGAAACTGTCCCTTGCCTGTAGCTGGCTACCATCCATCTGAATAGTTTCATTTCCAGTTCCTCCAAGGCACAGGTATTCGGTCTTATTCCTACTGATTTTAAGGCCTCTGTCCTCTATGGCTCTTCTACAGCATTCCAGTTTATATTCAAGCTCTTCCCTGTGTGTGCTACATAAGACAATATCATCTGCAAATAGCATACACCAAGGAGCTGGTTCTCTTAAGTTTTCAGAGAAGACATCCATTATTAGATCAAAAATATAGGGGCTTAGTGAAGATCCTTGGTGAAGACCTACTTGAACCGGTATAGTATCTGACAATCCTACACTGCTTCTAATTCGTGTCCTTGCTCCACGGTACATATCCTGAACAATGCGCACATACTTCTCCGGTACTCCCTTGCATCTCATGCATCTCCATACCTCTTGACGGGGAACTCGATCATACGCTTTCTCTAGGTCTATGAACACCATATGTAGTTCTTTTCTCTTCTCCCTGTGCTTTTCCATGACCTGCCTAAGTGCAAAAATAGCATCTGTTGTTCCCTTTCCCGGCATAAATCCAAACTGTTCATCTCCTATTGTCGTCTCCACCCGAAGCCTACTTTCAATAACTTTCTCCCAGATCTTCATTGTGTGTGACATGAGTTTTATTCCTCTGTAATTTGCACAATCCTGAATGTCACCCTTCTCCTTATAAATGGGAATTATGGTACTCTCCCGCCATTCCTTGGGCATTACTTCCTCTTGAAGTACCTGTTGGAATAGATTCCACAACATATCTATGCCCTCTTCATCCAGACATTTCCAAGCCTCCACTGGAATTTCATCGGGGCCGGTTGCTTTTCCACATTTCATTTTCATAATAGCAGTTACAACCTCTTCCCTGCATATGCCAGTTGTTACGTTGTGATTTGGGATACCATCCTCAAACACAAGACGGGCATTTTCCTCATTTAGCAACTTTTCAAAATATTCCTCCCATCTCTTCTTAATATGCTCTTCATCTTGAATTACAATTCCTTGTTCACTTTTCATCTGCCTGATGTGTGTGAGATCTTTTGAAGCCCTGTCTCGTGCCTTAGCGATTCTGAAAAGCTTGGCCTCCCCTTCTGTGGTCTCTAGTTCTTCATAGACTTCCTTCCATGCAGCTGTCTTTGCTTTCCCTACAGCTCTTTTCACAACTTTATTTGCCTTTCTGTAGTGTTCTCTATTTTCGTCATTTCCAGACTCATCCCATTTCTTTTTTTGCCTGTCGTTTTGCCTTGATGGCATCCTGAACCACATCATTCCACCACCATGTTTCTTTATCCAGGGGAGCACCTTTCCCAGACGTCTTCCCCAAAACTTCTACGCCTGCTTTCCTGATTGCTTCTGAATTTACTGTCCACCATCTCTGAACTCCTTCCACTGGCCGTGTTCCTTGCAACACCTTTTCCTTGAATTCACTTCTCAAAATAGGATCTTTCAATTTCCACCATTTAATTCTTGGAGTAATTTTCCTTGCTGTTCTTTTCTTAATGCCCGTGAATTCATAATCAATAACTAGCACTCTGTGTTGTGGTGTAACATGTTCCCCCACAATAACTTTACAATTCTTAACCTCCTTCAAATGCATTCTTCTGCACAAAAGGAAATCTATTTGGTTCTCTCTTCCTCCACTTTTGTAGGTCACCAGTTGCCTTTCGTTTTTCTTGAAGAAGGTGTTACATATTGCTAGATCTAATGCCAAGGAAAAACTTAGCACTCTCTCACCCTCCTCATTTCTCGTACCAAATCCCCAGCCTCCATGCACTCTCCTCACTACTTCCCCTTCCACACTGGTGCCAACATGTCCATTTAGATCTCCACCCAGAAATACCCTTTCATCTGCTGATATACTAGAAAGTTCCTGCTCCAGGTCCCTCCAAAAACCATCCTTTTCTTCTTCCTCACAGCCAACTTGGGGAGCATAGGCACTTACAATGGTAAACCCTTCCCCAAGGCACAGCTTCACACTCATCAAGCGATCACTTCTTCTGTTTACACTGACTAGAGAGGGGATCAAATCGTTAGCCAGGATAATTCCAACACCATTTCTTCCCGCTCTGTTTGCTACACTGTACAACAATTTAAAGCCACTTCCAAGCTCTCTTGCTTTATTACCCTTCCACCTAGTTTCTTGGACACACAGAATTCCAATTTTTCTTCTCATCATTAGGTCCACAACCTCTCTTCCTTTCCCAGTCATCGATCCAACATTCAGGGTTCCAATTCTAATCTGGACTTGCTTCTTCAGCCGAGCCCGCCCATGACTCGGTAGCCTTTGCTCATTTCTCACAAGGGGTAGGCGGGACCCTTGCGCGTCGCTTCCGGGGAACGCCCTAGCAGTTTCCGAGGCTAAATTTACAGAACTTGTCATATTTGTACGGTTTTGGCAGTTTGTTTTATAGCCGGATGCCCTTCCTGACGCTAACCCTTTACTAATTTCTGGGATAAAAGAGAATAAAGCTATCTATAATAAAACAAGTATTAAAAAACCATAGCCTACATATAAAAATTGTAAGTAATATATAAAAGTTAGGGATCGACAGCTACTTCACGGTGGACGCATAGAAGCGTACGCTATTTAATCGCTTAGTATGCATGCGATGAATCCGGTAATGACAATAGCTTAAGGCTATAATTGTAACTGCTGGATTGATGTGGATATTTTATCATGCAGAAATAGACTTAACGTTCAACACTCGATAACAAGAGAGTGCTTTGTAACGCCGCATCTTTTGTCTATGTGCTTTTAACTAAACTTGTGAGGGTTATCAAATAAATGTCCCTCTCTTTGATTATTTTATTGCCTTGTTCTAATATTGCAGTATTTCAGTGCAGTTCTATAAATCTCCATGGCTTAGGCGGCAGCACGCCGGCCTCACACCGCTTGGTCCGTGGTTCATATCTCGGTCACTTCATGTGAGATTTGTGCTGGACTAAACGGAGGCAGACAGGTGTTTCTCCGGGTACTCCGGTTTACCCTGTCAACAATTTCATTCCAGCAACACTCTCCACTATCATTTCATTTCATCTGTCATTCATTTAATCATTGCCCCAGGGGAGTGCGACAGGCTTCGGCAGCCGGCACAGTTCATATCCGCGCCCCTAGACGGGGGCTTCATTCATTCCATTCCCTGACCCGGTGGTCGACTGGAAGCAAGCTGTGGATTTTCATTTCCAAAGCTATGCTCTGCAGTGGTGCGAATATTGTGATTGCTATGATATACCAATCTTACTATCTACTACAACAGTGTTATTAATTTTTTTTCTTTCCATTTTCGATATGGATAAGTTCCTTGTGCGTTGTAGTCTGTCCTCGACTGCAAGTAGTGAAACCATCGAGCCCGAAAGCAAGTAACAGAAAGTAGTTCACCGGCAATATAGTGATGATTATTTGTCTTACTTTTTTGATGTGGTGACAAAACATGCGAATCCCCGCGTGTGTTATGTGTGGTGAAAATCTCAGTAATGCTGCTAGAGTTCCCAGTAAATTGACACGACAGTAGTCAACAAAACATTCCTTTCATACTCATTTTTTATGTTTAGGTACTGTCCCCGTATATTCTAGAGGCGATCTGTTGGATATCCGAAGCACCAGCTGGATTCGTAGATCCTGACTGCTCCGGTGCAAAATACTAGTCAAGGATCTACGTCCAACTAGACCCTCTCAAATATACGTGGCGGAAATTACAATACAACTGTGAATTACATGAAAAATACACTTAGCTCGCAGTAAAACACCCACCTTATTCTCGGGGATCTCGTGGTCAGCCTCTCTGGACCTAAAATGGGTTTCACAGTTGCATCTCCTTATATATAAAATGAATCATGACGACACGGCTTCTAATAAAACTAAACGATTTAATAACAAAATGTGAACTAGGGCTAAACATTCACACAACAAAATAAAATGCACACTCCCATTCGCTCATCTCTACACTCACGCCAGTGACAGAACTGCGTTCTATGAACATTTTGACAAAAGTTGGTGTAGCTTGTGTCCATACATCAAGCTGTACAAAAATTACACACCTCTGTGTATTTACATTCTTCTGGCACGCTCCCAAGAACATCTAGGCGCTCGGCGCACGCGACCCTTGTCACGTGTCCGATGACATAACATTCACCGTTGCATTCCCAGTCTGGCTGGTTTAAAAAAGAAAGAGCACGAGCCGTGCGGTTCGCAACAACTCTCCCCATTTGTTCGGCCTGGCCGAGCTATGGCCTTGGCTAGAAACGAGTTTTAAAGAAGTCCTCACTATTCCTGCCTGGTCCACAAATGTGCTCTCCATAACAATAGAAACTGTGTTAAAATGAAGCAGATTCACGTCAGACAAATACGTGAACAGTACGCAAATCCTACATGCTACTGGCATAAAACTTCTACACACACTCTCATTCATACTCTCGCATTGTGACGTCCCAATGGAGTTCATTTCATTCGCACTGAACAAGAAACAAACCACATACAGTCACATAATCATTCATACTCTAACCTCTACGTTAAACAAACTATAAACTTCCTATTCCTAACATGTTATACACTCGATTGACAAATAATAATAAAGATGAACACTAAATGAATTTATAATGACGCTTTTAGCATCAGCTATAGTCTTTTCATAGTAATAGCGTCTAAATACACTCGAGCCTGCGCTCTGATCTATCAGTTATGTCAAATACAGTGAAATGTGATCCTTAAAATCTTCTACATCTCCAGAAATAACCACCACCAGTCTCTCCTATCTGATCTGGTGTCAAAATAGTTTAAATACATTCGACCACTTAAGGTGAAACATATGCCGTTACATGTTTGCGTTTAATAATCTCGATAAAAGTATAGCATAACAGCTGTCATCATCACTTTCCCGTTCCAATTTCAACCGTGACCCTTCCTGTCCTCTCTAAATCCCAGGTCTTGTATAACAAAATAAGGAGTACACTCTACTCGCACTTTTAATACCATGCCCAAAACTAGTCATGCCCACGCAATGACTGTACTATAAAATGCGGAACACACCTTCGCAATAACCTCGTATGCCAACTACATACGGAAACACATAAAAAACCACTATCAAAGGGTTATCAACTCCAATTCTTTCAACCTGGCATTCCTACAAAAGGGCATAATTTCTCAGCGTTGTCACCACAATCGCTGGTCTCATGAACAATAACAACAATTGTTAAATTATTAATTTATACATCTTAA
This sequence comes from Meconema thalassinum, assembly GCA_946902985.2. NCBI lineage: Eukaryota > Metazoa > Arthropoda > Insecta > Orthoptera > Tettigoniidae > Meconema > Meconema thalassinum. The sequence continues at coordinate 100,047,089 of OX336397.1, read as the reverse complement.
CGACATCTGGAATTTACAATACTGACCTCCTCACTTAATACTCTTGAAACGATACTCTGATAAGTATAAACTGTCGTGCATACATTTAATAAAAAATACTACATCTCATCTTCACACATCTGGGTTCGACTTTAATCGAAGAAGGAATATTATGTCTAAAACGTGACATGATATTACTCCTCGTAAATATTTAATTACATCATCATATCTATGTGTTTGTGTCCAACAAGAATCTATCACGACGAGGATATCAAACGATAACTACCCTAACGTCGGATGATAATTAATCTTCCAAGAAGATTCTAGCTTCCAATAAATTAAATGATTGAAAGTTCATAGCTTTCCTCAATAAAAACATACAATTAGTCATGTTCGTATTCTCTTCATTCAGAACGAATGTCTATGAGTTCTAACGATAATAATCGTGTCCACGTTAAATGTTTCTTTTCCACAATGTGACATGATATTTCACAATATATCACTACCAGGATCTTCTTTCTTGACGTTTCTTCTTGACGGATAAAATGCCCAAATTAAACTAATAAAAATTAATTTAATGGGTAACATAGACGAACATGTCTATCACCTGCATTCAAAAAGAATACAAAACGTCGATAATAAATTACTGTTCCTTAAAGGAAATGACATAAGCTTGTTTCTCGAACAAGTAAATAATCTCAGTGCAGAAACTGGATTCCTAACAAACGAAGTCAATAGCGTCACAAGACGATCACTATAATACATTTCGAAGAATAAAAATGCTATACATGGAGTACATAAATACTGTGTCGAAAAATGGATAAAGGATTTGCTCAGAAAATGTCACTACAAGCTCTAACTACAAGGTTAGTGAACACTGCTACCTGGTCTCGAAGTCTAGAAGATCAAGATATAGTATATCAAAATACTCAGATGTGACATGTCGCAAAGATCTGGGCTGGATCCTAGTACGTGTCCACGAACTCGTGACCTCAGGAAAGGAACGAATTCCCCCGCTGGAAACAGCAAGCTCCGACCGGAATCGAACTGCGGGCCTCCAATCATCATCTTCCTTGTGACCGGGATAACCCTGGACCTCTTGATAATCTTGATGTTTCTTCTATCTCCGTCACAGCACAGTCTAATCATAACAGTGAGTAGCGTCGAAAGTTCTGCTTTCCACTTCAAAAGGCATTTGAAGAGAATGTCTTGGACCTCACTCGTATAACGAACATTCATGTAGATGGAATCTGAACATCGTTCTGTAGTCTCTGATGTTAATGTTGAGCTCATGTTTGACAAGAATGCACTAGAATAGAGTTGTGCATCAAGTCTCATGACCGCTCACTAAGTAGAAATTCTCGAACAGTCTCCTCTAACGAAGCTCCATCGCTGACTACATTGCTTCTATCTGCTTATAGGCTACTCCTGGCGCACATAATAATTTAGTCCATAATAATCTTCATAATACTAGACTGAATATTGTTCTTCACTATGGAATACAACTCCATCCTGAAAATGAAAATCCACAGCCTGCTTCCAGTCTCCTAAGTGTTGTAATACAGTTCCACACAAGCAATATTAATACGCACTCGTAATCACTCGTGGCTGTTGCCTGAGCTGCAGTCGCTCGGACAAAGTGTCGTATCGCGCTGGAAAGAAACACTTTTCTCGCGCTTCACCAAACTGCTTATAATTGCCGAAATCCTTCTCTCAAACTTCTGAAAGTTTGTAATATATAAAATCTGTTAGTCAGCTACAATATGTAGTTGAAATAAAATCTCTGAAGCCGATCAGACCGAAGTGATTGCGGTATATATATTTCTCGCAACTTCACCTAGATTCAAGGCGCGGTCGTCTCCTAATTCCGCCCTTGCTTATGCCTTGTCTCCACGAGTCACCTTCTACTAGCTCGGTGAAAAACTCGGAACTCCTTTCTCTTCCAATCGCACACGTCTGACCTCTCCGACGTTCAGATACACAAGAGCCCCGGTGCTTGGCGTCTCCCCTCCAAGTCTACCGATTTTAGCCGCCTTTTCGAGTTCCCTCTCGAATTCGCGCGGGCTCTAGCAAATCGCTTATTTCTTCCAATAACGACCTGCTATTGACTTATAAAATATTTCCAATATTTTATTATCATATTCTTCTCTTTTCCAATATATAAATTCATTCTCTAAGGGCTTAAATGAATTAAATATCCTTAAAATTTTAGTTGATGGAACTCCCGTCTTCTCTAAAACTTCTTCCTATTGGCTGTAAGCTCATATCCAATGGGATAATTTATAACAATATTTAAACAAATCCTGGGAATATTCACTGTTGCTAGGTCGATTCCAAGCTTCTAGAAACTTCCATTGCACAATACAATCACGTGACGGAATTTCACTCCTTGCTCGACGTCGCCTCACGACTGGTTTCTGCCAAGTTTCAGCCATCATATTCCTTGGTTAAATTTTATCATGGGCTTCGAAAAAAATGTAATATTCCCATTTTCATCCCTTATAATTCATTTTACGGGGACATTCCCTTCCCATCTCTGTTTAAAAAAAGTTGCAAAATTGTTTTCAACCACTTCGAATCAGGACCTTAGACATGTCAGTGAACTCGAAAATGAATTATACCGTAATTTTCAGCATACTTTCTTAAAATATTTCTTCAAGTTCTTCGCGTTGAATTTTCCCAAAATGACATTGTTCTCTTCATCATACAGCTCATAACAATTATTCCCATAGACAGTCTCAATTCGGAACGGTATTCCTCTTTCTTCTTTCTTCTTTCCCTGCGTCCATCTCAGATATATTTATTGGACCGTTCTCCTCTTCTAGTCTTGCGTGGTGGTATTTCTGCTCTCCTCCTACTTCTCTCGTCGTCCTACCGGTGTTCCTCCATATCTCCTATGCGAGTCTTTCTCATTGGGTTTCTCTTTACTCGTACTGGGAATCGGATCTTCACTCAAGTTCGAATTACTTCCGTTTCCGCCTTCCTTTTCTCTTAATTCCTTCAAGTATCTCTTTCCTTCTTGATGGCGTTCATCGTAGTCCTCTTTGGTCATAACCTCATTTTCTTGTGGTCTATCGCGGTTCTGATTCTGGTAATTGCGGTTGTTTCGACCATTATAATTATTGTTATTGCGATAATTATTGTTGTTGTGGAAGAAACCGCTTCTTCGATTCTCCTGGTAGTTTCCATGTCCTTGCTGTTGTTGATAGGGACGGCCACCACGGAATCTCCTATACCTTGGTTCAGGTCGCCTATCTCTAAAATAGGTATATCTTTCTGGACCTACATTTCCTTTCTCCTGTTCTTTAGGGCTTTCTGTTTGCTGTGTCTGATCAATATACACAGTATTAATATCTTTGTAGTCCTGACGTTGTTTTCTAGCTACGACATTGGGCGTTGGACTAGTATAATCCAATTTCCGAAGAAGTTCGCCCATGCCGGCCAAATCGCTGATTCCTGACGAAATTATCAGTCTTCTCACTTCAACTGGCAACATTCTGGCAATGGCATCTATCAATTGTGCCATAGATAGAGGGGGTTGCAAAAAACGTAGCCGGGCAAGTTGCGTTGTGAAGAAATCGGCGTAACGCGTCGGTAATGTACCCGAATACTTCCTCGAGTATACTTCTGCGCGTAAACTGTTCTGCGCTTCTATGGACCAATAACGTTTCATGAGGTCTTCAGCAAACTCCTCAAAGTCCACAAATGTGTACCTGAAGGCGCGAAACTATTCAAGGGGGCCTTCTCCCATACAGTGTTCCACTATCTTCATCTCTCGTTTTCTCGGAATGTGAGCCTCCGCAAAATAGTCACGGATGTTCCTGATATACTCAATTGGGGTGTAAGAATCGAGGTTGGTAAATTTACGCGGTTTGTCCTCAAAATTACGGATTACCGTCACGTTTCTCTGTTGAGAATCTTGGAAACTGGGACGATATTCCTTCCTTTCTCTTTCGTGCTTTCTATTCCTATCCTCGAGTCCTTCATGGTGTCTTAACATCCTTTCTTCTGGTCTCACTTCTCTATCTCCTGTTTCCGTACTGAGTTTTCTACGATAATCTCCATAGTCCTTCGTTTCTATCTTCTCCCTGTCTTCTATCTCCGCAATCAACTCTTTTACTTGCTTCTCTATCTCTTTCTTCATATCCTCCTTATAGATTTCAAGATCTGCCACGTCTATTAAGCTCAGATTTTTCAATTTCCCACTAATGTATTCCTCAATATTAGTGGATTTTCCTTCCTTAATCTCATTTACGACGGTGACTACTGTGTCTATCCTTTCATCTAACCGTTTACTTCGACTTTCTAACGTCTCTTTTAACGCTTGATATTCCTCGACCGATTGATTCTTGTCGTCAACCTATCTCTGTAATAGTTGATCAATACGTTTCCCTAGATCTGACCTAACAGACATTACATCACGATTGATCTGTAATTGCGTATTGGCAAGCTTACTTTCAACTTTACCCTGAATTAGCTTAATATGCTCTGCGCTCGACTTATCCCATTCGTCTTTCCAAATGACAACATTAGCCTTCAACATTTCAGCTATATCTAGTTCAAAGTCCCCCTTCAAAATTTTATTGTGGTCTATCACCTGACTACGCAGAGTATCAACATTTGTCTTCAACTCGGCTAAAGAAACAATGGTATTTAGAGAATCGTCAACAAATTGCGATCTCAAAGCACCTATACATTCTGAACATTGTGTTTTAGACACTTCCACTTCCTTCCTGATCTGATTAATGTCCCCTTGGACCTTGTTTACATCAACAAACATAGAATTAACCTCAGACTGTACTTTACCGATATCATTTGGTACACTAGTTATTTCTGTCTGGACATTATTAACATCAATTTGCATGTTGTTTACATTCTCCTGAACATTCTCTACTTTTGTTTGGACATGGGACACATCTGACCTTACATTGGCAACTTCTGACTTTACAAGAGACACACCACCTTTGACTAGGGCAACATCAGAATGCACACCCTCTACTTTATCTTTCAATTCAGCGGAGCTGGTCTGCATTCCCTGTAAAGAATTTTGCATACCCTGAATATCTCCCTTAAAACTCTCCTCTACACCACTGACCTTATTAACGACAGTGTCAAGATCTTCCTGTCGATCTTTCTTTAGCTGCTCTTTGCCCTTATTTGCCTCGTACAATTTCCTATGTAAATCAATAACATTTATTTTCAGATTCTCTTTAATCTGATTTTCCACACTATTTAATTTCTCCTTCATGCTGTTGTCCATTTTCTCCATCATATCTCCCATCATCTTACGGACATCGTCTGCCGCCATCATTGCCATTACAACAATATCAATAATAAAAGTGCTATAGGAGTACAAACAAATAGAGCAATATAGCAACACTTTAGAGCATCCTTTAAATCCGTGTATTTGGGCATCGTATCGTCTCGCCTTAACATTAACTTAATGCTAAATCACCATATATCTTATTCTAAAATACCAGTACCTAAACGTTCGCGTGTGATTCATTTTGGATATACTACAATAAAGTATATTTTCATTTATCACCATTAAACAAGTTAGCTTTACATTAGCATGGCAGTCAATAACCACGAGCCGGTAAAATGAAAATAGATTCAGATCATAGGTCATTCCGAAAAATATAACCTATTACTCCTCTCCCGGGCTATTCAAAAGATCTGATCTTACGTTTGAGTGCAATTTTATTAAAAACAAAGAAAATATAACCTATATAATTACACTCTAGCTCATCGCAGATGATATGGTTAATTAACCCCATAAACGTAAACATTAAGCTGTCATCTGGATAGCTTCTAAATGGCCTCACGAAGCTATTTTCGTGGCCCCAAAGTCCAGGGTGCCATCTTTCAACTGTCCCCGTATTTTCTAGAGGCGATCTGTTGTATATCCGAAGCACCAGCTGGATTCGTAGATCCTGAATGCTCCGGCGAAAAATACTAGTCAAGGATCTACGTCCAACTAGACCCTCGCGAATATACGTGGCGGAAATTACAATACAGCTGTGAATTACATGAAAAATACACTTAGCTCGCAGTAAAACACCTACCTTATTCTCGGGGATCTCGTGGTCAGCCTCTCTGGACCTAAAATGGGTTTCACAGTTGCATCTCCTTATATATAAAATGAATCATGACGACACGGCTTCTAATAAAACTAAACGATTTAATAACAAAATGTAAACTAGGGCTAAACATTCACACAACAAAATAAAATACACACTCATCTCTACACTCACGCCACTGACAGAACAGCGTTCTATGAACATTTTGACAAAATTTGGTGTAGCTTGTGTCCATACATCAAGCTGTACAACAATTACACACCTCTGTGTATTTACATTCTTCTGGCACGCTCCCAAGAACATCTAGGCGCTCGGCGCACGCGACACTTGCCACGTGTCCGATGACATAACATTCACCGTTGCATTCCCAGTCTGGCTGGTTTAAAAAAGAAAGAGCACGAGCCATGTGGTTCGCAACAACTCTCCCCATTTGTGCGGCCTGGCTGAGCTATGGCCTTGGCTAGAAACGAGTTTTAAAGAAGTCCTCGCTATTCCCGTCTGGTCCACAAATGTGCTCTCCATAACAATAGAAACTGTGTTAAAATGAAGCAGATTCACGTCAGACAAATACGTGAACAGTACGCAAATCCTACATGCTACTGGCATAAAACTTCTACACACACTCTCATTCATACTCTCGCATTGTGACGTCCCAATGGAGTTCATTTCATTCGCACTGAACAAGAAACAAACCACATACAGTCACATAATCATTCATACTCTAACCTCTACGTTAAACAAATTATAAACTTCCTATTCCTAACATGTTATACACTCGATTGGCAAATAATAAAGATGAACACTAAATGAATTTATAATGACGCTTATAGCATCAGCTATAGTCCTTTCACAGTAATAGCGTCTAAATACACTCGAGCCTGCGCTCTGATCTATCAGTTATGTCAAATACAGTGAACTGTGATCCTTAAAATCTTCTACATCTCCAGAAATAACCACCACCAGTCTCTCCTATCTGATCTGGTGTCAAAATAGTTTAAATACATTCGACCACTTAAGGTGAAACATATGCCGTTACATGTTTGCGTTTAATAATCTCGATAAAAGTATAGCATAACAGCTGTCATCATCACTTTCCCGTTCCAATTTCAACCGTGACCCTTCCTGTCCTCTCTAAATCCCAGGTCGTGTATAACAAAATAAGGAGTACTCTCTACTCGCACTTTTAATGCCATGCCCAAAACTAGTCATGCCCACGCAATGACTGTACTATAAAATGCGGAACACACCTTCGCAATAACCTCGTATGCCAACTACATACGGAAACACATAAAAAACCACAATCAAAGGGTTATCAACTCCAATTCTTTCAACCTGGCATTCCTACAAAAGGGCATAATTTCTCAGCGTTGTCACCACAATCGCTGGTCTCATGAACAATAACAACAATTGTTAAATTATTAATTTATACATCTTAACGACCTCTGGAATTTACGATACTGACCTCCTCACTTAATACTCTTGAAATGATACTCTGATAAGTATAAACTGTCGTGCATACATTTAATAAAAATACTACATCTCATCTTCACACATCTGGGTTCGACTTTAATCGAAGAAGGAATATTATGTCTACAACGTGACATGATATTACTCCTCGTAAATATTTAATCACATCATCATATATATATGTGTTTGCGTCCAACAAGAATCTATCACGACGTGGATATCAAACGATAACTACCCTAACGTCGGATGATAATTAATCTTCCAAGAAGATTCTAGCTTCCAATAAATTAAATGACTGAAAGTACATAGCTTTCCTCAATAAAACATACAATTAGTCATGTTCGTATTCTCTTCATTCAGAACGAATGTCTATGAGTTCTGACGATAATAATCGTGTCCTCGTTAAATGTTTCTTTTCCACAATGTGACATGATATTTCACAATATATCACTACCAAGATCTTCTATCTTGACGTTTCTTCTCGACAGATAAAATGCCCAAATTAAACTAATAAAAATTAATGTAATGGGTAACATAGGCGAAAATGTCTATCACCTGCATTCAAAAAGAATACAAAACGTCGAAAATAAATTACTGTTCCTTAAAGGAAATGACAAAAGCATGTTCCTCGAACAAGTAAATAATCTCAGTTCAGAAACTGGATTCCTAACAAACGAAGTTAATAGCGTCGCAAGACGATCACTATAATACATTTCGAAGAATAAAAATGCTATACATGGTGTACATAAATACTGTGTCGAAAAATGGATAAAGGATTTGCTCAGAAAATGTCACTACAAGCTCTAACTACAAGGTTAGTGAACACTGCTACCTGGTCTTGAAGTCTAGAAGATCAAGATTGAGTATATCAAAATACTCAGATGTTACATCTCGCAAAGATCTGGGCTGGATCCTAGCTCGTCTCCATGAACTCGTGACCTCAGGAAAGGAACGAATTCCCCCGCTGGAAACAGCAAGCTCCAACCGGAATCGAACTGCGGGCCTCCAATCATCATCTTCCTTGTGCCGGGATAACCCTGGACCTCTTGATAATCTTGATGTTTTTTCTATTTCCGTCACAGCACAGTCTCATCATAACAGTGAGTAGCGTCGAAAGTTCTGCTTTCCACTTCAAAAGGCATTTGAAGAGAATGTCTTGGACCTCACTCGTATAACGAACATTCATGTAGATGGAATCTGAGCATCGTTCTGTAGTCTCTGATGTTAATGTTGAGCTCATGTTTGACAAGAATGCACTAGAATAGATTTGTGCATCAAGTCTCATGACCGCTCACTAAGTAGACATTCACGAACAGTCTCCTCTAACGAAGCTCCATCGCTGACTATATTGCTTCTATCTGCTTATACTCCTGGCGCACATAATAATTTAGTCCATAATAATCTTCATAATACTAGACTGAATATTGTTCTTCACTATGGAATACATCTCCATCCTAAGTGTTGTAATACAGTTCCACACAAGCAATATTAATACGCACTCGTACTCACTCGTGGCTGTTGCCTGAGCTGCAGTCGCTCGGACAAAGTGTCGTATCGCGCTGGAAAGAAACACTTTTCTCGCGCTTCACAAAACTGCTTATAATTGCCGAAATCCTTCTCTCAAACTTCTGAAAGTTTGCAATATATAATATCTGCTAGTCAGCTACAATATGTAGTTAAATTAAATCTCTAAAGCCGATCAGACCGAAGTGATTGCGGTATATGTATTTCTCGCAACTTCACCTAGATTCAAGGCGCGGGTTCTCCTAAATCCGCCCTTGCGTATGCCTTGTCTCCACGAGTCACCTTCTACTAGCTCGGTGAAACGCTCGGAACTCCTTTCTCTTCCTATCGCACACGTCTGACCTCTCCGACGTTCAGATACACAAGAGCCCCGGTGCTTGGCGTCTCCTCTCCAAGTCTACCGATTTTAGCCGCCTTTTCGAGTTCCATCTCGAATACGCGCGGGCTCTAGCAAATCGCTTATTTCTTCCAATAGCGACCTGCTATTGACTAATAAAATATTTCCAATATGTTATTATCATATTCTTCTCTTTTCCAATATATAAATTCATTCTCTAAGGGCTTAAATGAATTAAATATCCATAAAAATTTAGTTGATGGAACTCCCGTCTTCTCTAAAACATCTTCCTATTGGTTGTAAGCTCATACCCAATGGGATAATTTATAACAATATTTAAACAAATCCTGGGAATATTCGCTGTTGTTAGGTCGATTCCAAGCTTCTAGAAACTTCCATTGCGCAATACAATCACGTGATGGAATTTCCCTCCTTGCTCGACGTCACCTCACGACTGGTTTCTGCCAAGTTCCAGCCATCATATTCATTGGTTAAATTTTATCATGGGCTTCGAAAAAAATGTAATATTCCCATTTTCATCCCTTATAATTCATATTACGGGGACAGTACCAATAACTAGGAAACCATTTAAGATAGAGGTCTATTTTTTTACATTAACATACCTAATGGAGTACTTGAATGTTTTAACCTATTTTCACTTTCAAAACATAGTAGGCATGGATTGGGAAGAGAAAAATTGATACATAATTTTGAATAAATTTAGGAAGAAAGAGTTCGGATTTTTTTCTTGCATTCTGTCCCAATAATAGTGAAACAAAGTGGTTTCTCATCTGCCATGATCCATTCCAAGTATGTGAACAAAATTTGAGAATATTTGATTGAAAAACAATTGAGAAATGTGTACCTGAAGCAACTTATACAACATTATTTTGAAAATGTATCTGTCCAAAATTGTATCCATTTCATACATACTATAAAAGCGAAGTAGCACTACAGGGTCAAAAACAGCTCAGAATATACCGCTTCTTATATGTGACATGAATCATAGCTGTACTTTTAGCATAAACCCAAAAAATACTTAGTAAAGTGATGCCACAAAAAAGACTTTTTCATCGTGTAAGAGTACGTGGTGACCTTAAGTAAGGGTGTGAATTATTTTCGTTAGTCCATGGAATAAAAGAAGAGACACGTGACGCTCATGAGTACGTCGGTACGTGTATCGCAATAGATACAGGAAGCTAACTATAAGGTAGACGAACTTATCGTAAAGGCCAAGAAACCGAACACAATAGCAGAAACGTTAATGCTCGCTTGTAAGGAAATAGTAAAAATAGTCCTGGGTTTAGAAGCTGCTACTGAAATTTCAAAAGTTCCTCTCTCTGCCGACACAATCAGCCGCCGAGTCAGTGTCATGTCCAGTGGCATCGAAGACATTATGAACGATAAAATAAAGAGCAGTTAAAAGTTCACACTTCAGATCGACGAGTCCACCGATATTGGCGGTCACGCACAACTTCTTTCGTACAATAGGCATGTTGATGGGGATGTAATTGCCACTAACGTCTTTGTTTGTAAAGAGCTACCCGAGCGAGCAACTGCTGAATAAATACTTCGTACGACTAATGAATAGGCCTATGTGGTGTTAAGTAATTAACATGAGAGAAATGTAATAAATTTCATAATTAAGATTGTTGATTTATTTAGGGGCTCTGCGATGTAGTGATCATGTATCCCCGTGTACTTGGGTGTGCGTGAAATCTGATTGATAACCTGTATAAAAAGTAGGTTAGCTCAGGCAAGGAAAGCATTTCTACAGAAAAGGAATCTGTTGAAACCGAATATAGATTTGGGTATTAGAAAGTCATTTTTGAAGGCCTTTGTCTGGAGCGTGGCGCTCTATGGAAGTGAAACTTGGACTATTGGTGCAGCAGAAAAGAGGAGAATTGAAGCGTTTGAAATGTGGTGTTACAGGAGAATGATGAAGATCAGATGGGTAGATAGAGCTACAAACGAAGAGGTATTGTGACTAGTGGGAGAGGAGAGATGTTTATGGTGACTGCTAATGAAGAGAAGAGATAGGTCGGTAGGACACATACTAAGACACCCATGTAGGCCCTATAGCAAGCTTAGTTATGGAAGGAAGGGTTGAGGACAAGAACTGTAGGGGTAGACCAAGGTTAGAATATGTTAAACAGATTGCCTCGGATGTAGGGTGTGGTAGGTATGTTGAGATGAAACGATTAGCTCAGGACAGGGAGACATGGAAAGCTGCATCAAACCAGTCAAAAGACTGAGGACTCAAACAACAACCTGTATTAATTGACGGCTATATTAATGAGTGTGTATTAGTATATTGTACAGCCTCCCAGGGGTATGCACCCCTTGGAGACCATCCCCCCATCATCTGCCTAAATCTCCTAACGGGCAACCCTTGGAAAGCCGGGCCAACATCCATAAACGTAGCAAGGACAGCTTGCCACTCTAGAAAGCAGCTCAGTCCTTGCACAATGGTTACACATAAGCGACATACTATTAACTGGGGCAGCAATGCCAACACATTGCTGACAGCATAGCGCCGAAGAGTATAAGAAGGCGTCTTAATCAGGTCAGGGAATCTCTCCATTATCAGTGCTTCAACGTTACGGCCGGAGGCTACGCCAGTGTCATCAGAGGTGAGTCAGTCGTGTTCAGACATCCTACTTTTGTAACCTGTAACCCACAACTTGTACTTTACATTGTGAACATAATTACATTCCCTACAAGGGACTCATACTTCAGAATTACGGACCAATAAACACTTGGTCAACACAGCACACTAGTCTTACTGTCCATACGCCTCTTTACGTCCCAACGCCCTTCCTTTTTCCCGTCACGGTTAGACGTGACAGACGGTAGTCTGATAGAGCTAGCTCAGATACCATTGTATTTCTCGAGCCGGCCCGGCTGCTAACAAGCAGCGCGTGCCACTTGGCTGACACGAGCAGATTCAATTACATCATAAGCAGTCAGCTGAGCGACCAGCGCAGTGACCCTTGCAGTGAGTCACATCCCCTAAAACACTACTACATTATTTATAGGAGCGCCCCCTAGTTCCTAGCACACCACAACACTCTACACTGGTCAGCTTACCCTGCCAAGGGAAGCTACCCTTTTTAGGTACCGCTTTATAAATTAATACAATAACTCTTCCTTTTAGATCCACCCCCAAATAAGGGATCTAAAACACTGGTGGAGGCGCGGAGTACCGTGACGTTGTTTTAGAACAACGCCCTAGGGGTACAAACAACGTATCCCTGCGGTCAAGACGGTCCTAACCGCACGCAGCCAAGCGAATAGTGAAAATTTTTTTTCTCCCCAGACAGACAACACCGTTTTTGCTCTAAAACTAGCTATACAGGGGAAATTCTTACTAAACCAACCCCCCCGCCCCAGAAAGAACCAAACAGATACGAAAATACACTGTCAAACACGCACAGATTTTTTATTTTATTTTATTCGCATACACTTCAGTCAGAATGGCACCTCATGCAGAGATTGCAAGCCGTAGAGCCAATAGGGGTACGACAACAATACTTACACTACTGCTCACCCTCATGGTCAGCGGGATCCTCACACACGCCTTAAAACAAGCCCCAAGGGGGGCGAGGGTAAAGATCACCCCTGGCGTCCATTGGAAACACATACGAGGGGGCTTCAAGAACCACTACGTCAACATCCCAACCTCCAGTTCCGTTCCCGTTCGCGAGGACGCGAACAAATGAAGGAAGACGCTTGTACAGCCTCCCAGGGGTATGCACCCCTTGGAGACCATCCCCCCATCATCTGCCTAAATCTCCTAACGGGCAACCCTTGGAAAGCCGGGCCAACATCCATAAACGTAGCAAGGACAGCTTGCCACTCTAGAAAGCAGCTCAGTCCTTGCACAATGGTTACACATAAGCGACATACTATTAACTGGGGCAGCAATGCCAACACATTGCTGACAGCATAGCGCCGAAGAGTATAAGAAGGCGTCTTAATCAGGTCAGGGAATCTCTCCATTATCAGTGCTTCAACGTTACGGCCGGAGGCTACGCCAGTGTCATCAGAGGTGAGTCAGTCGTGTTCAGACATCCTACTTTTGTAACCTGTAACCCACAACTTGTACTTTACATTGTGAACATAATTACATTCCCTACAAGGGACTCATACTTCAGAATTACGGACCAATAAACACTTGGTCAACACAGCACACTAGTCTTACTGTCCATACGCCTCTTTACGTCCCAACGCCCTTCCTTATTCCCGTCACGGTTAGACGTGACAGACGGTAGTCTGATAGAGCTAGCTCAGATACCATTGTATTTCTCGAGTCGGCCCGGCTGCTAACAAGCAGCGCGTGCCACTTGGCTGACACGAGCAGATTCAATTACATCATAAGCAGTCAGCTGAGCGACCAGCGCAGTGACCCTTGCATTGAGTCACATCCCCTAAAAACACTACTACATTATTTATAGGAGCGCCCCCTAGTTCCTAGCACACCACAACACTCTACACTGGTCAGCTTACCCTGCCAAGGGAAGCTACCCTTTTTAGGCACCGCTTTATAAATTAATACAATAACTCTTCCTTTTAGATCCACCCCCAAATAAGGGATCTAAAACAATATGTCTAGGGGTTGGGTAGGAGGCGGCAGTGGCCTTAAGTTAGGAACCATCTCAGCATTTTCCTGGTGTGGAAGAGGGGAAACCACTTCAAAAATGGTTGATATTGGAATCGAACCCACCACCTCTCAGTTGTCCTTAACTAACCCTTAGACCGGACAGTATCGGGAATTGAACCCAGACATCGGAGGTGATCGAATGCGATCCATCACACCACGAGTCGGTCGTTCTGAATATCCTTACGTTCTACAGTTAGAGATTTTGCCACTTCGTGGATGGAGTAAAATACAGCAGCCGTTATAGATCACAGTCAAATATTCAAACATTTTTATTTATTTTTTATTTTCGCTATCGTTTTACCCTCCAGGGTTGGCTTTTCCCACGGACTAAGCAAGGGATCCCACCTCTACCGCCACTGAGGGCAGTGTCCTGGAGCTTGAGACTCTGAGTCAGGATTACAACTGGGGTGTGTGACCAGCACTACGCCCTGATGAAGGGATGGGAAGAGTGGGAAGGTTTGGCAACAAAGAGGGAAGGAGGCGGCCGTGGCCTTACAGTAGGAACCATCCCGGCATTTGCCCGAAGACGAAGTGGGAAACCACGGAAAACCACTTCGAGGATGGCTGAGGTGGGAATCGAACCCCCTCTACTCATTTGGTCACCCGAGGCTGAGTAGACCCCATTCCAGTCCTCATACCACTTTTCAAATTTCATGGCAGAGCCGGGAATGGAACCCAGGACCTCCGGGGCGGCAGCTAACCATGCTGACCGCTACGCTACGGAAGCGACATATTCAAACATTATCTTCGAAAACCCTCAAAAGTTAAAACCCTTTATGGTTAAGATTAGAAAGAAAGAACCAAAGCTGAGAACGATTACGTCAGATTGACAGGTAAGAGTATTATGATCTTTTGTGGGATCTCTTTTGATGCTGAATTCTCACAGGCATAATGAACAGTTGTCATCTTGTTTCCACAGTCTCTTTTTATTGTCGTCAAAAAATCTTAGCAGAGCGTGGTTTCGATCCACGGACCTCTGGGTTATGAGCCCAGCACGCTTCCACTGCGCCACTCTGCTTCTGGTTGAGATTCGCCTAAAATGGACGAACTGTAATATGCTGTAGGGAGAGACTGTTGTGCAACATACTAAAGGTAGAGGGGAGAATTCAACACGGCCTTTGCTCCCTTCGACCCTTAGATCATAAATACAACTCGACCTTTAGTAAGTTGCACAACAGCGGTAATACCAGTTTCCCTACAGCATACTGTATTTGAGTCCATCCAGTTTAACTAAGCTGCATCAATTAGCAGAGTGGCGCAGTGGAAGCGTGCTGGGCCCATAACCCAGAGGTCCGTGGATCGAAACCACGCTCTGCTAAACATTTTTGTCGACTGTAATTCGAGGGTTTACATACCCGTCAATCCATGGACTTACAACGGGAAGATACGATGCATGGATCACCGATTCGAACCATCTTTAGTACACGTGTAGGGCATGACCAGGCGTATACCAGGTGCAAGTAGTAAGATGCGTTTCTCAGCCGTTTCCGAGTAATTAAATAATTGCAATTACAGTGCGGCGTCTGTGTGCATTGTACGCTAGTACGAATACAACGAGCTCGTTGTGCAGCGGTAAGAGCCCTGCTTCGTAAGCACGGGATCGCTGGTTCGAATCCCACCGGTGAGCATTTCCGATGTGTCGTCTTTTTTTTCTTTTTGGTAACCATAGTCAAACCAATACCCATAGCAAGAGTCACTGCTTACGGGGTGGTGTGATGGTTTACAGACGTGCAATGAACGGAACAGAATGGGACTTCAACGTATAAATGCATACATATGATAGAATACACCTGACCGTGTATAATTTTCTTCTTTTTTCTTCTTCTCTTTTCTTAGTCGTTTTACCCTCCAGGTTGGTGGAACTCATGGACTCAGCGAGGGAACTCACCACTACCGCCTCTACGGACAGTATCCTAGAGCTGGGAACATCTAATCGGAGTGGATACAACTGGTGAGGTTGATTGGCACCTCGCCCAGGCGGCCTCACCTGCAAAGCGAACAGGGGCCTCATGAAGGAAGGTAAGGGATGGTTAGGATGGATAGGCAAGGAAGAGAGAAAGAGGCGGCCGTGGCCTTGAAGAAGGTACCATCCCGGCATTTGCCCGAAGACGAAGTGGGAAACCACGGAAAACCATTTCGAGGATGGCTGAGGGGGAATCGAAGCCCCTCTACTCATTTGGGCCACCCGAGGCTGAGTAGACCCCGATCCAATCCTCGTACTACTTTTCAAATTTCGTGGCAGAGCCGGGAATGGAACCCAGGACCTCCGGGGTGGCAGCTAACCATGCTGACCGCGACGCTACGGAGGCGACGCTACCGTGTATAATACCAATGTATTTGCAATACCAATACTGAACAGCATGTAATGTCACAAACGTTGACCCCCCCCAAACGATGATTTCAGAATCCCTTTTCCCGCTCACAAAACACTTTATTACAATTGACTGCTTCTTTTCTTTTCTTAGTCGTTTACCCTCCAGGTTGGTAATAATCATATCGTATGGCCTCGGGTGCCTGGTGCAAGCTTTGTTAATTGACACCCAGAGGGTAGCTTGCGTGTCGAATTTCGTCGTTCCTTTGAACGCTATGAAAGTCAAGGAGGTTAGATATCTTAACTCCTTGATACTACAGCGCTTTCAAGTAGAGAATGGAGGAACTTTGTGTTGGCGGAAAATCCCGAGATTAATTTTGCCATTGAGCACGGCCTACTGAATTCAAATGGGTTCTTTAACATGCCAACAACGTATGACATGAGTATCGTGATTTTTGTCGCCTTCAAAAATCACTTACAATAGCCAGGGGCGAACCTGAAATCTCGGGGTTGGTAGTCCGACACTATAACCACTCACCCACCGTGGCAAGCTCCAGGTTGGTGGAACCCACGGACTCAGCGAGGGAACTCACCACTACCGCCTCTACGGGCAGCGTCCTAGAGAGGGGAACATCTAATCGGAGTGGATACAACTAGTGAGGTGTGATTGGCACCTCGCCCAGGCGGCCTCACCTGCAAAGCGAACAGGGGCCTCATGAGGGAAGGTAATGGATGGTCAGGATGGATATGCAAGGAAGAGGGAAGGAGACAGCCGTGGCCTTGAAGAAGGTACTGTCCCCGTTTACCTGGATAGTAGGCTGTCAGATATCCGCCCCCTCACTCGGATTGCCAATTATCAATCGCACCGGCACAGTTACATCAATGAAAATGGCACTGACAGATACTATCGAGATAAGAGCACAGAAATTCACAGGAAATCATTGTGGAACACACCAAAATAGACGGGGGTGCATACTTACCGTTGCTTACCTCTTAATTATCTCGGGGTTTGAGTTGACAACAGGATCACTAAAAGTCTGTTCACACAATAATCTCCGCCATGACATTTAAAAATGAACCAGAAACGAAGACGAGAACTTTGAACTGTACAAAAGCTTTATTTCTAATAAAGGGTCTGATTTTCCTAACACAACAAAATATACGTGGCTATCAGTAGCCCAAGTCAATCTGACTGCGTCCTCCATTAGGACTTGCAAAATTATTATACAACATGATATATAAAACATTTTAGCTCCCAAGAGCTCCAAATACCGTAATATTCATAACACTATTGGATCGGAAAAGGACGTCAGGGTGTGACATATATAGAGCATGTGTTTCCTTTTAATAAACAAGAGAATGATATTTATAGACGCAAGGCCGGAGTGTACGACCTCACTCTCTGAAAACCATATGTTGACACAGCTGCGGGCTACCTTCCAGCCTGACGCATACCGGTCAAATGCACTCCCTTCTCACACGCTATGTTACGTAAGAATCCAGCCTGCACTCTCAAGCTTTTAAATGTCTTACAAGACAACTCACATTATATTTACGCAAATCTTTCAAGTACTTTGATCACATCCTAATGGATCATTACATAAATTTCTTAAACTTGTTAACTTCAATCCAAATGTTTCATTAGCTCTTAAATGTTTATAACAAAATCACATAAATAATTTATAACAATTAGAAATTGTTTATAATATTTGTCAAAGACAATAAAAATATTATAAGCACGCCTTTAACATCACTCTCGTTTCATATTATTTTCAAAAATATTTACAACAATTATTTACACTATTAACATTTAAATTGTTTAAATTATTAATTTAATAAATACATTAGCCACATGTTCATTCGGTTGATAATTTTATAATCCTGTTTAATATAATCGACCAATGAAGGTTAGTTATACATGTTAATGTCACAATCTGGTTTAATAAAGTTCTTTTAATAATGATTTGTGACGGCAACCTTCATTCATAATCTTGTCTCAAATTCTTTCAAAACTCGTGTTAATTATAACAGTAAATCACTTGATTAATTTTCAACGAACTATAATAATCTTACTCCAGCGGAAAATCCTTCGCTAACAAGTTAATGCACAATCTGCATTAAAAATATGCCCAAAATCATCATATATTAATCTATATGGCATTTAAAACTTTCACATCACTTACAAAACTTCCACAAATAATTCTTTAACATTTATTCCTGTGGGAACTTCCTTCATATTCAAGGGCATTATATCTCAGCGACTTTCAACACGCGCTGCACTAGCGATTATACATTCATAGTTCCACTTAAAAATTTTATAATCATAAATTGTTTCAAAACTGTTTTTCTATTTAACCTTCGTAGATTTCATTCATGAACTGAAATGAAGTCAAAACTTGCCAATCACAAACAAATTTAATAGTGAATACGCTTATATACGCCTATCTGGTCTATCAAAATTTAAGACTAACATCTTAAAAGAAATTGTAGTATGAAAATACTATCTTCAAATAAAGTGCGACTAAAATGCAAAGTAGTCGAATAGAATCCAATTAGATTGGGGAATGCAAACATCGTCATATAATTCTCTAATTGAGAAAAACTCCTAACAAAAGTACTTGACTTTAATGCATTCAATAATTCATTATTAACATTACTCTTTCACAAAATTGTCTATGATGCAATGTTCATTCATAACTGACGATAAATGTCTGTGTTGCAATCAATACAAATAACGACTAGTATTTCCAAGATCGTCGATAACGTAAGATTTTAACGCTCTAAAATCATTTAAATGTCCTTCCTTCTTGATGATGACAGAAAATTGTTCAAAGTAATTAAACTGGGGTAGAATTACTTTAATAAATTGACACGCTGTCTGAATTTAAATCTGCCATAAAAATCATTAACTTACAGTCAAATCGTGACTACAAAAGAAAAATATTAATTACTGAAAAATCTAAATATCAGTCTCAACTGATTCAAAATCGTTAACTATGCCCATGACATAACAATGTCTTAATAAATTGACGAAAAATGCAAAACTCATCAAGGTGTACTGAGAATAAGAATCTCAACAAGAAAATAAGGCAAAATACATGAGGATAAAAATATGGGAAAAATGGTTGCTCAAACATTACTAGGTTACTCAAATACAATAAACGTTCACGACTACCTTATCTGCCGATTGACGTTCCAGAGGAAAATTCCCCAAAGAAGACTGCTGATGGATCCATTTCACCACGTTAAAGCTGAGCTCCATCCTCGAAATAGGAAATAGCACCATCGGAAAATCGAACTGCTTCCTTCTCCGTGAATCACTCTGCTCCTCGAAAACGAATAGACATCCTTCCGGCAATAATCTTCTTTGTGAGTCGGGACTACCCTGACCTCTCTTGAAAAATTCCCTGAAGTTCCAGTAGACAATCATCATGACGTTTTGTAGAAATTATTCATATACTGAGTATGAAATTGTTTCTATGGCTGTTCGATGGTATTCAGCCTTTAATTACGAAACATGGGTGTAGATGGTATTCACCGCATGTTCGCTTGTGTGGAATAGCAATTAGCGAAGTTCCATGTCGCTATCTTACTCCATTGAAGTATGTCCCAATTGCAATAAGCCTTCTTAGCCTTCCATTTGCACTTCAGTTGTAGTGTCAGAAGAACAAACTGCCGTATTCAAATGCTCCATTATACTGTATCGTTCTATAAGCAAGCAATCTGAAGTCTTACTACTCCACTCACAACGTTAGCCTTGCGTTGATTC
This sequence comes from Meconema thalassinum, assembly GCA_946902985.2. Taxonomy (NCBI): domain Eukaryota; kingdom Metazoa; phylum Arthropoda; class Insecta; order Orthoptera; family Tettigoniidae; genus Meconema; species Meconema thalassinum. The sequence continues at coordinate 100,026,959 of OX336397.1, read as the reverse complement.
TGGCTTATACAAAAGTGTTTCTCTAGTGGTGAGATAATCACTTTTTCCAGTCGTATAAAATAGCTAATATCTTTTGAAGTACTCGGTCGAAATTGTTCAGCTTTTCTCTATAATTGCATGTAGTACTGCACAATACAATTATGTTATCGTAGACCGCTAACTGTTTGAAGTTAAACTTATAGAAGCTTTCTAAGGTCTGTTCCAACTTCACCTAGTTTGACCTGTATCTCGTTAACATAGTGGCCTCGCCACGCGTTATAAATGCGATTCTTTTCACTTGCTGTTCACTTTGATGTCTCACTATATTGAATGTATAAGAAACTGACTTTCGATGATCTGAGCATTAGATCTCAGAATGATCAGCGAACGAAATAGAAGAGAAGAGAAGAGAAGAGGCTCCTTTCTTCTGCGCAAGCCCTTTTATTACCTTCTCGAGGGGCGTTACCATCCCTTCCAAAGCGTGATACTACGTCATCGCTGGAACTTCCAACTTCGTTAATACATGACGGATTTTCAAAATTCAAAAACTGAAAATAAATTTCACCAAAATTCCAAATCAATGCTTTTACTGCAAATGTATTTCCACAATTCTGCATTCAAAAAGTCATAAAAATTCCATAGTTTCAGCAATCTCCGTCTTCCTTTAAACTATCGTTCATTGGTTCATGCCTCTCCTCCAATAGCATAGTTTCTTCCTCAGCAGAATTCCTCGTTTCCTGCGACTGCGTCGTACATCTTGGAACATTCTGGACTAAAATGCTGACGTCACTGAGAATCTCAGCTCAAGTAGCTTGCTGGCATAACATTTACGTCATCCGTGCTTACGTCATGACTACCCACGTCATAACTATGACAGCCATAACTCTAATCATAATTTCAAATATAGCCACCGTGGTCTCTACATAATTCAATTACGGGGGCATTCTCCTCCCACCACGTTTTAAAAACAGTTGCAAATTGTTTTTAAACTCAATGTTACAAGTATCTCAACTCTCTTGAACACGAAATTGAATTATTACTGGCTTACTCTAGTATGATATTTCCTCTATGTTCCTTAATCATTACCTCTTCTATTCTGGGTTGTATGTGGTTAATGTATTCTTTCCTCTCTACTTCCTCTTCTGACCAGTGTTTCTATTCTCTAAGTTCTGCTGGCTCGTAGAAGGACCAGGATCGATTACAACCTCCTGCCTTTTCCTTTGATTGTCAGCTTCTTTATCCCTTAATTCTTTTAAGTATTGCTGGCTTTCCTTTTCTCTTTGCTGATATTGCTCAGGTGTCATAACCTGACTTTGAGTATTCTGGTTTCTATTTTGATTTTGGTTATTCCTATTATAGTTACGATTATACCCATTATTGTTATAATATCTGCCTCTTCCATTATAGTTTCCTCGGTTGTAGTTCCAACCTCTTTTCTGTTGATATGGTCGGTAACCTTGTGATCTGTAATTTCTAAACTGATTATTCCTGTGAGGACCTACATTGTCAGTTTTCTCCTCCTCTGGCTTGTCAGTTTGTTGGACTTTGTCCATGTATACCGTATTGATTTCCTTATACTCTTGTCTTTGACCTTTCTGAACTACGTTAGGCATTGGACTTGTGTAGTCTAACCTTCTTAGTAATTCATCCATGCTGGATAAATCCCTGATGTTGGACGAAATTATAAGTCTCCTCACCTCAACTGGCAGCATACGAGAAATCGCATCTATTAGTTGCTCCGTGGACAATGGGGGTTGCAAAAATCTCAAGCGGGACAACTGACTCGTAAAGAAATCAGCGTACCTCGTTGGAAGAGTACCTGAGTATTTTCTTGAATATACCTCCGCTCTTAACGAATTCTGCGCTTCTATGGACCAAAATCGTTTGATTAATGCCTCTGCAAACTCGTCAAAGTTGCTGAATGTATATCTAAAAGCTCTAAACCATTCAAGGGGTCCTCCAATCAGATATCTCTCTACAATCTTCATCTCTCTCTCTCTGGGAATGTGAGCTTCGATGAAATAATCTTTGAGATTCCTTACATACTCTATAGGTGTCAAACTATCAGTGTTACTGAATTTTTGTGGTTTGTCCTCGAAATTCCTAATGACCGTCACGTTCCTTGGATATGAATCCGGATAGTTTTTCCCACTATCTCGATAATTCCACTCAGATTCCATATTCCTCTCGTCATCCTCCTCTCTGAATCTGGATACACGTTCTTCAGGAGTCACGTCTCTTTCTTCTAGATCTAGGTGACATCTTCTGGTATGCTTCCTGTTCAATTCGCAAGCTAAGCCTTCTGTATCCTTGTCGGTGATTTCTGTTAAGACTTTCTTGACTATCTCTTCCTTGTAGTTCTCCATTAAACTAGCCTCTCCTAACTTCAAATTTTTCAGTTTACTCGTCGTTTCATTTACGTCAGAGACAACTTTATGAATTTGATCCTCTAATGTCAATTTTAAAGTTTGCATATCCTGATCTAGTTGTGTTCTATCGTCAACTTGTTTTTCGGATAGCGAATTTATCCTGACGCTTAAATCTTTTCTAATCTGTACTACCTCATTATTAATTTCTATCTGCGTACTGGCAAGTTTTCTTTCAATCCTTTCCTGAATTTGGGTTACATGTTCCCCACTTGACTTATTTCATTCGTCTTTCCATACCGCTACGTTTGCTGTTAACATTTCGGCTATGTCTACTTCGATATCCTCTTTTAATACTCTATTGTGGTCTAATACCTGTGTTCTCATGACCTCTACGTCGTACTTCAACTCTGCAAAAGACGTTGTTGTTCTAACTGATTCGTCGACTAACCTAGTCGTTAATGCAGTTATATTCCGCGTACAAAGAGTTTTTGAGTTTTCGATTTCTTCCCTGACTTTATTGACATCAGTTTGGACTTTAGTGATATCTACGAAAACTGTGTTGACCTCTACCTGAATCTTAGTTACGTCACTTTGCACCTCAGTTATATCCGCATGAATGTTGTTAATGTCTATCTGAACATTAGATACATCTGTTCTAGCTTTTTGAATTTCTTTCTGGACTTCCTCGACCTTGTCTTGGACAGTCGCTACATCGTTTTTGACAACAACAACTTCGGCTCTAGCACAAGAAATATCCCCTCGGACATTAGCTACATCTAGATTTAACATTGTAAGGTCCCTCTGTACCTTAGACACATCATTTTTAACATCAGACACATTTGTGCGGATGTCACTTACAGTATTTTCAATTCCTAGGGTATTAATCTGTAAACGCGACATATTATCCTCCAAATTAGCAGCACTAGTTTGGATACCCTTCAAACTTTCATCCATGCTAGCTTTCAAATTACTAGCATTCTCCTCCATTCGACTAGTATTCTCCTCCATTCTTGCATTCAAATTAGCATTTTCCTCCATCATCTGCTTCATGTTAGCAGACATCTCCTCTAACATTTTCTTCAAACTTTCATCTGCCATTACAATATTATTATTCAAAATGGATTGCTGTAGGGACATACATCAAAAGAGCAAAATAACAACATTTGAGCAACACTTTTCACCATATATAAATTTGATCAATTTTCTGTCTTAAATCTAACTTATAACTACCTTATAATTAATATTCGAAGATACTTCATGTTGAAACAAACTCAAGCACATGTTCAAATTTCTCTGGCTCATTTTAAAATATCCTAACACAAATAATTTACATTTACAATCCAAATAATTTAATTTTATCTTTAATATGACTGAAGTGTCATAAGCCGGTCAAATAAAATAAGATTCCAGATTATAGGCGATTTTTCTAAGTTTCCAGCCTATTTAACCTTTCTCAAGTTGTATAAGATCTGATCTTTTCTGAGTGTAATTTTCCTAATACAATACAACATTTAATTCCTATATAATCACACTCTTAAATACTACAATTGGCCTAGACATCTAACAAAGAATCAACCTCTTTATTTGAGTCTAATCGAACCTCACGTTTTAGGTTTGTCAATCTTTCTAGTGTTCAACCTGGTGATCCAGTTTTGTCGAATTCGTCCCACATATTAGGGTCAATCTTACTGTTGACTCAGCCCCACGCTCTTGGGTCGCCAATCTTTCTGTCCCCGTTTACCTGGATAGTAGGCTGTCAGATATCCGCCCCCTCACTCGGATTGCCAATTATCAATCGCACCGGCACAGTTACATCAATGAAAATGGCACTGACAGATACTATCGAGATAAGAGCACAGAAATTCACAGGAAATCATTGTGGAACACACCAAAATAGACGGGGGTGCATACTTACCGTTGCTTACCTCTTAATTATCTCGGGGTTTGAGTTGACAACAGGATCACTAAAAGTCTGTTCACACAATAATCTCCGCCATGACATTTAAAAATGAACCAGAAACGAAGACGAGAACTTTGAACTGTACAAAAGCTTTATTTCTAATAAAGGGTCTGATTTTCCTAACACAACAAAATATACGTGGCTATCAGTAGCCCAAGTCAATCTGACTGCGTCCTCCATTAGGACTTGCAAAATTATTATACAACATGATATATAAAACATTTTAGCTCCCAAGAGCTCCAAATACCGTAATATTCATAACACTATTGGATCGGAAAAGGACGTCAGGGTGTGACATATATAGAGCATGTGTTTCCTTTTAATAAACAAGAGAACGATATTTATAGACGCAAGGCCGGAGTGTACGACCTCACTCTCTGAAAACCATATGTTGACACAGCTGCGGGCTACCTTCCAGCCTGACGCATACCGGTCAAATGCACTCCCTTCTCACACGCTATGTTACGTAAGAATCCAGCCTGCACTCTCAAGCTTTTAAATGTCTTACAAGACAACTCACATTATATTTACGCAAATCTTTCAAGTACTTTGATCACATCCTAATGGATCATTACATAAATTTCTTAAACTTGTTAACTTCAATCCAAATGTTTCATTAGCTCTTAAATGTTTATAACAAAATCACATAAATAATTTATAACAATTAGAAATTGTTTATAATATTTGTCAAAGACAATAAAAATATTATAAGCACGCCTTTAACATCACTCTCGTTTCATATTATTTTCAAAAATATTTACAACAATTATTTACACTATTAACATTTAAATTGTTTAAATTATTAATTTAATAAATACATTAGCCACATGTTCATTCGGTTGATAATTTTATAATCCTGTTTAATATAATCGACCAATGAAGGTTAGTTATACATGTTAATGTCACAATCTGGTTTAATAAAGTTCTTTTAATAATGATTTGTGACGGCAACCTTCATTCATAATCTTGTCTCAAATTCTTTCAAAACTCGTGTTAATTATAACAGTAAATCACTTGATTAATTTTCAACGAACTATAATAATCTTACTCCAGCGGAAAATCCTTCGCTAACAAGTTAATGCACAATCTGCATTAAAAATATGCCCAAAATCATCATATATTAATCTATATGGCATTTAAAACTTTCACATCACTTACAAAACTTCCACAAATAATTCTTTAACATTTATTCCTGTGGGAACTTCCTTCATATTCAAGGGCATTATATCTCAGCGACTTTCAACACGCGCTGCACTAGCGATTATACATTCATAGTTCCACTTAAAAATTTTATAATCATAAATTGTTTCAAAACTGTTTTTCTATTTAACCTTCGTAGATTTCATTCATGAACTGAAATGAAGTCAAAACTTGCCAATCACAAACAAATTTAATAGTGAATACGCTTATATACGCCTATCTGGTCTATCAAAATTTAAGACTAACATCTTAAAAGAAATTGTAGTATGAAAATACTATCTTCAAATAAAGTGCGACTAAAATGCAAAGTAGTCGAATAGAATCCAATTAGATTGGGGAATGCAAACATCGTCATATAATTCTCTAATTGAGAAAAACTCCTAACAAAAGTACTTGACTTTAATGCATTCAATAATTCATTATTAACATTACTCTTTCACAAAATTGTCTATGATGCAATGTTCATTCATAACTGACGATAAATGTCTGTGTTGCAATCAATACAAATAACGACTAGTATTTCCAAGATCGTCGATAACGTAAGATTTTAACGCTCTAAAATCATTTAAATGTCCTTCCTTCTTGATGATGACAGAAAATTGTTCAAAGTAATTAAACTGGGGTAGAATTACTTTAATAAATTGACACGCTGTCTGAATTTAAATCTGCCATAAAAATCATTAACTTACAGTCAAATCGTGACTACAAAAGAAAAATATTAATTACTGAAAAATCTAAATATCAGTCTCAACTGATTCAAAATCGTTAACTATGCCCATGACATAACAATGTCTTAATAAATTGACGAAAAATGCAAAACTCATCAAGGTGTACTGAGAATAAGAATCTCAACAAGAAAATAAGGCAAAATACATGAGGATAAAAATATGGGAAAAATGGTTGCTCAAACATTACTAGGTTACTCAAATACAATAAACGTTCACGACTACCTTATCTGCCGATTGACGTTCCAGAGGAAAATTCCCCAAAGAAGACTGCTGATGGATCCATTTCACCACGTTAAAGCTGAGCTCCATCCTCGAAATAGGAAATAGCACCATCGGAAAATCGAACTGCTTCCTTCTCCGTGAATCACTCTGCTCCTCGAAAACGAATAGACATCCTTCCGGCAATAATCTTCTTTGTGAGTCGGGACTACCCTGACCTCTCTTGAAAAATTCCCTGAAGTTCCAGTAGACAATCATCATGACGTTTTGTAGAAATTATTCATATACTGAGTATGAAATTGTTTCTATGGCTGTTCGATGGTATTCAGCCTTTAATTACGAAACATGGGTGTAGATGGTATTCACCGCATGTTCGCTTGTGTGGAATAGCAATTAGCGAAGTTCCATGTCGCTATCTTACTCCATTGAAGTATGTCCCAATTGCAATAAGCCTTCTTAGCCTTCCATTTGCACTTCAGTTGTAGTGTCAGAAGAACAAACTGCCGTATTCAAATGCTCCATTATACTGTATCGTTCTATAAGCAAGCAATCTGAAGTCTTACTACTCCACTCACAACGTTAGCCTTGCGTTGATTCTGGCTTATACAAAAGTGTTTCTCTAGTGGTGAGATAATCACTTTTTCCAGTCGTATAAAATAGCTAATATCTTTTGAAGTACTCGGTCGAAATTGTTCAGCTTTTCTCTATAATTGCATGTAGTACTGCACAATACAATTATGTTATCGTAGACCGCTAACTGTTTGAAGTTAAACTTATAGAAGCTTTCTAAGGTCTGTTCCAACTTCACCTAGTTTGACCTGTATCTCGTTAACATAGTGGCCTCGCCACGCGTTATAAATGCGATTCTTTTCACTTGCTGTTCACTTTGATGTCTCACTATATTGAATGTATAAGAAACTGACTTTCGATGATCTGAGCATTAGATCTCAGAATGATCAGCGAACGAAATAGAAGAGAAGAGAAGAGAAGAGGCTCCTTTCTTCTGCGCAAGCCCTTTTATTACCTTCTCGAGGGGCGTTACCATCCCTTCCAAAGCGTGATACTACGTCATCGCTGGAACTTCCAACTTCGTTAATACATGACGGATTTTCAAAATTCAAAAACTGAAAATAAATTTCACCAAAATTCCAAATCAATGCTTTTACTGCAAATGTATTTCCACAATTCTGCATTCAAAAAGTCATAAAAATTCCATAGTTTCAGCAATCTCCGTCTTCCTTTAAACTATCGTTCATTGGTTCATGCCTCTCCTCCAATAGCATAGTTTCTTCCTCAGCAGAATTCCTCGTTTCCTGCGACTGCGTCGTACATCTTGGAACATTCTGGACTAAAATGCTGACGTCACTGAGAATCTCAGCTCAAGTAGCTTGCTGGCATAACATTTACGTCATCCGTGCTTACGTCATGACTACCCACGTCATAACTATGACAGCCATAACTCTAATCATAATTTCAAATATAGCCACCGTGGTCTCTACATAATTCAATTACGGGGGCAGTACCATCCCGGCATTTGCCCGAAGACGAAGTGGGAAACCACGGAAAACCACTTCGAGGATGGCTGAGGTGGAATTGAACCCCCTTTACTCATTTGGAACACCCGAGGCTGAGTAGACCCCGTTCCAGTCCTCATACCACTTTTCAAACTTCGTGGCAGAGCCGGGAATCGAACCCAGGACCTCCGGGGCGGCAGCTAACCATGCTGACCGCTACGCTACGGAGGCGACTCAATTGACTGCAATATGATCATTATTCACGACACCGACAGTTGTACGAATTGACTACGTTTACAAAAAAAAAAAGGGCTAACCCATGGGATTCGATCCAGTGATCCCACGCTTACGAAGCAGTGCTCTTACCGCTGCACCATGCGCTCCTTGGCTTCGGCTTAACATACAGCGCAAATGAACGCCGTACAGCAATTACGAATAATTTATAATTAATTTCTCGGAATCGGCTGAGAAGCGCACGTTACTACTTGCACCTGATATACGCCTAGTCATGCCCTACTAGTGTACTAAAGATGGTTCGACTCGGTGACCCACGCATCGTATCCTCCCCTTGTTAGTACGTTTCCACATGCATACCAAATGCAAACGAAGCAGAAAGTATTTGGAGTGTTATTATGTTAAAACAAAGTAGTCTCCGTTGTATAGTTGTCAGCGTGCTTAGCTGCCACCCTGGAGGTCCTGGTTTCGATTCCCGGCTCTGCCACGAAATTTGAAAAGTTTTATTAGGACTGGACAGCCTCGGGTGGTCCAAATGTGTAGAGGGGGTTCGATTCCCAACTCAGCCATCCTCGAAGAGGTTTTCCTTGTTTTCCCACCTTCGGGCATATGCCGGGATTATACCTACCGTGAGGCCACCGCCGGCTCCTTCCCTCTTCCTCGCCTATCCCTCCTAATCTTCCTATCCCTCATAAGGCCCCTGTTCTACTCAAAATGCTAGTACGTAATAATTCAATATAATGGTTAAAAATGCCACAGGATTGCCAAAAAAGGTGCCGTGAATAAACCCGAGATTGCTCAGGGCCGTCACCAACGGTTCGCTAGCGTACTATAAGACTTCTCAGGGCCATCACCAACGGTTCACTAGCGTACTATAAGACTTCTCAGGGCCATCACCAACGGTTCACTAGCGTACTATAAGACTTCTCAGGGCCATCACCAACGGTTCACTAGCGTACTATAAGACTTCTCAGGGCCATCACCAACGGTTCACTAGCGTACTATAAGACTTCTCAGGGCCATCACCAACGGTTCACTAGCGTACTATAAGACTTCTCAGGGCCGTTACCAACGGTTCAAAAGCGTACTATAAGACTTCTCAGGGCCGTCACCAACGGTTCACTAGCGTACTATAAGATTACTCGGGGCCGTCACCAACGGTTCACTAGCGTACTATAAGATAACTCGGGGCCGTCACCAACAGTTCTCTAGCTTACTATATGATTTCTCGGGGCCGTCACTAACAGTTCGCTAGCGTACTATAAGATTACTCGGGGCCGTCACCAACGGTTCTCTAGCTTACTCTAAGATTACTCGGGGCCGTCACCAACGGTTCTCTAGCTTACTATAAGATTACTCGAGGCCGTCGCCAACGGTTCTCTAGCGTACTATAAGATTACTCGAGGCCGTCACCAACGGTTCTCTAGCTTACTATAAGATTACTCGGGGCCGTCACCAACGGTTCTCTAGCTTACTATAAGATTACTCGGGGCCGTCACCAACGGTTCTCTAGCTTACTATAAGATTACTCGGGGCCGTCACCAACGGTTCTCTAGCTTACTATAAGATTACTCGGGGCCGTCACCAACGGTTCGCTAGCGTACTATAAGATTACTCGGGGCCGTCACCAACGGTTCTCTAGCTTACTATAAGATTACTCGGGGCCGTCACTAACAGTTCGCTAGCGTACTATAAGATTACTCGGGGCCGTCACCAACGGTTTTCTAGCTTACTATATGATTACTCGGGGCCGTCACCAACGGTTCTCTAGCTTACTATAAGATTTCTCGGGGCCGTCACTAACAGTTCGCTAGCGTACTATAAGATTACTCGGGGCCGTCACTAACGGTTCTCTAGCGTACTATAAGATTTCTCAGGGCCGTCACCAACGGTTCTCTAGCTTACTATAAGATTTCTCGGGGCCGTCACTAACAGTTCGCTAGCGTACTATAAGATTACTCGGGGCCGTCACCAACGGTTCTCTAGCGTACTATAAGATTTCTCAGGGCCGTCACCAACGGTTCTCTAGCTTACTATAAGATTTCTCGGGGCCGTCACTAACAGTTCGCTAGCGTACTATAAGATTACTCGGGGCCGTCACCAACAGTTCGCTAGCGTACTATAAGATTACTCGGGGCCGTCACCAACGGTTCTCTAGCTTACTATAAGATTTCTCGGGGCCGTCACTAACAGCTCACTAGCGTACTATAAGATTACTCGGGGCCCGTCACCTACGGTTCACTAGCGTGCTATAAGATTACTCGGGGCCGTCACTAACAGTTCGCTAGCGTACTATAAGATTACTCGGGGCCCGTCACCAACGGTTCGTTTCCGTACTACGAGATATCTCAGGGCCCATCACCGACGGCTCGTTACCGTACTACGAGATTTCTCAGGGCCCGTCACCAGTGGCTCGTTACCGTACCATGAGATTTCTCTGGGCCCGTCACCAGCGGCTCGCTACCGTAGGGCTACTATTATTTTTCTCGGTGCTGGTCACGAACGGTTCGCTACCGCTTAGATATTGTGTTTGTGAAGATTTGGCCGATGAGTTCCCTAGTTTTCCTGTCTACTCGAAGTTGTTCTAGCGTGTCAAACAAGGTCTATCTATCCACTTATTCTTCTTCTTTAATCGTATCGGCCTACTAAGGACCACGTCATTTGAACTGTCTTCTCTGGGCTTTGATCGTTACCCAGTGCTCCTTCATACGTTACCGGTGTTGCCCTTTTCTGTCTCCCGTCTTCAACTTTGTCTTTTATCATTTCAAATGATCTTGTCGACTTCATCGTTATGCTTGGGTCTAACGTTATGCGTTACGGTTACGACGTGTATGACGTCATCATGATGTTCAGTGCATAGGCACCGAGTCTGAGACGGCGAGTGCGTGACGTCATGCAGCAGAGGGGACCTCCTGCTCCCCGTTCCCCGCGCGGGAAGCCTACGCGCAAGCTGCGTGACACTGAATGACTTGCAACTTGTTGATCATGAAGCGTTCACGTGATTCTTGCTATCTCTGTACTTGCGGGTTCGTTCGTTAAGCTTGCTTACTTACAGTTTACAATTTGTGCAAGGTAGTAAAGTGTGTTAATAATGGAGTCTGTGGATCGTTCGTTAAACTTGCTTACTTACAGTTTACGTAAATTGTGTTAATAATGGAGTCTGTTGTCAGTAATAGTGCTATTATATCTACTAAAGCTAAATCTCGTGCTGTAATGGAGTCTGTTGATAGAGCCTTTCTAACATAGCATTTGTAGCATGCGTCATTTGAAATGATATAAAGTCTAGTCTCTCAGACTGACTGTATCTTTTGTCATAGGCTTATTATTATTATTATTATTTTTTTTTTTTTACAGCGTATTCTCCCAATATTTGAAAGCGTTAAGACTCAATTCTTGACGTTCTTCTTATTTTGCCAGTATTGTTTCATTCTGTTGGAGAATGTCAATTTTCTTTCGTCAGACTATTGAGGAAGGCCTATGTAAGGTGTAGGTTTTGCTTACTCTGGTTGGACTTCCCAGTTGTTCACTCTGTCTGATGTGTCGGTTATGTTAGCGGTTCGCATGTCTTTTTGTGCTTCCTTCAGCCATGGTGTTGTACTTTTGATTGATGATATGTAATCTAGTATTCTTTTGGTTAGTCGGGTATTCGGCAGTCTATTTATGTGTTCGAAGAATTGCAATCGTCTTTTTCTGCTGTCGACTTCGATGTTTGAGTATTTTTCAGTTGTCTTGACTGACTGTAGTCGGTACCATTCAGGAGTGAGTTTTGCTCCGTACGATGTTTCTTTCTTCTTTCTTGGTGTCGTCAAGTTCATATTTCTTATTGAGTGTAAGTGTTTCGCTTGCTTAGAGATTTGCCGGTATGATGACAGTTATTATTATTAATAACAATATTTTCCTGAGTGAAGAGGGGTATTGCTCCCGGTAACTGTGCACTCTTTAATAAGAAATTACAAAGGAACTCATTAACTGATGTAGTTACACAGTAGAGGGAAGCCAAGACCCCATCAGCCTACCCGTTTGTATGCATTATGTTCATAACTAACAAGCACCATACTCTCTTAGGTCGTTATAGAGGTGAGAGCCATAAGTTTAAGAGGGTGAGAGAGACTCACATTAACGCCGCAGGCAAGGAGCAATATCTTACGTGTGAAAAATGGCAGGTCCGTGCCATGGATATTAAACAATCGTTCATCTCATCGATAACAGCCAAACACATCGGTTGTTGTTGCTTCCAGTGATGAATTCGGTTTAATTATCAATTTCATCGCTATGATGACTCACATTTATTATTCTCAAAAGAGTATTTTGACACAATTGAACTGAAATGTTTTGAGTCTGGCCCCTTAAAACAACAATTATCATCATCATCATCATCATAGAAAAGTAGAAACGAGTTTGGTTGGTTGGTTCCTCAGTTTAGGGACTGCGACAACCGGTCATGTGGACCCGTGTACTTTGCGTGTGTAGAATTTGTCTGATAACCGGTGTAAATTGTGATGACTGTATTAGTGTGTGTTATCTGTTTTTTAATTCAAGTAAGGACTACAGGCATTCGATTTTCAAGTAGTTCCAACTTTTGCTACCAAACGCCACCGTCAACGACCAACAATGGGCCAGAACGCATAAAACCTCCCATTAATATTACTCTTCACAAATTCGTCATCACACTGTACGTTTACATTGGTCGTAGTTTCCGAAAAACACGAATGAGAGCTTCAAATTGAGACCAAGTTTCCTGCTGTACGTTTATCCTGGGCTGAGAAAACGGTAAACAGAAAAAGTATATGGACTTTTTATTGGGTAGTAGAAAACATTCTAACTTGAGATTTTCACTACCAATACTTGTGCCTGTAACTTATAAAAATTTCACTACCCTCAGCCAAGTAGTTTTCCACGTCAAAAACCCAGACTATTTTTCATACAACCACAAATATTAAAAAAAAATATTAAACATGAGAATATTTGACTTGTATAGTCTAACGCAAAATTAAACAGAAAAATATTGGTATAACTTGTTTTTCAATAGGTCTGTTGGTTTGCTTGTAATTAAGGCCTAAACTCGAGTAACCATAATAAAAAATCCTATAGTAGTTCAGAACTTTGTTACTAGATGTCCCCACAGACGGCTCCTGGCGTCGAACGTCGGAACCTAAGAGTGTTAGTCAAATATGACCGATAATTTAGCTTCAATCAAGTGTAATTAGTGGAAGGTTCTTTATCCTGCCATAAATTTATGACTTGGGACCGCCGGCTTTACTTCCCCTCCAAAGGAAGCCATAATGAGGGATTTATAACGCTATTAGGGGCACATGACCTCGTAGTTCCACCCCTTAAAAGAACAATAACAATATATTCTAACGCTATTAAAAATCCGACGACTTCTGCCGAGTTTGAACTCGCGACCTTTGGCATGGAAGCTCAGCATTCTACCAACTACGCCAGCGAAGCCGCAGAGACGAGTTTAAGAGGCCTAGGTATTAAAAATAACTCATGAGGAAATATTTAAGCTTTCTGTCTTGCTGTTGCAATTCTACCTTCTGTTCTGAATTATTTATATATTATACAAAGATATGGAATACATTTTCAATTCTCGTCTAACTATACTGCTCAAAAAAATTAAAGCACCACTTTTTTCAAAGGCGACCAAATTTGGAAAGTTGACTGCACAAGGTCGAAATCTCAGTATGACGTTTGCCCCGACGCCTACCAAGCACATGCTTCAGCACAACTCCCCAACTTGTGTAGTTTCGGGATAGCGCCCCCAAAACCAGCCCATTTTTGAAAACCGTAAATTGAAGCTTGCGAAAAACGCTGTAGGACTTGTCGCAGGTTGCCAAAGCAGTCGAAAATGAATGAGTCTTGCTCTTAAGGTTCCACGTACACGTTGAAATCGTTACATTTGACGTTTGGGCATTTTCAACCCCCTTCATCATCCCCTAAACATGGACTACCATTGGGGGCGCCTGAGAAGGTACCGGATGTGTTTAACCACCTGAGAACCTGCACACCGTCCTCAGTTGCTGATTGCAGTACGTTCTTAAGACCTCCGGCAATGTTCACCCCTCCTAACACCCTCAACTGGCAAGGGACCAAACCACCCCGTCTTGATTCACCCCTAAGGAAGGTTTAAATCGAGATTTTTATCAGTGCTGCTAAAGGGGGGGGGGGTCTTCCCCTAACGTTTCAAAAGAGGACCTGCGCCTGTGTCGCCATCCCTTCCCTTGCTACCCCCTTTTGTATGATTTTTCGAATCAGGCCCTTTTTAAGGGCTGAAATGAGGTCTTAATCGCTGAAAGGGTTGTAAAGGTCCTTAGAAGTAGTGGTGACACGAAATCAACCCCTTCCGATGTTTGATTGACATTCCATCCCCCAAAGTTGACATTTTTGTACCCTCAACCCTCCCTGTCTGGACGTGTAACGCGTCACGGCAGAGTTTTCAGAGTTGGATCAAAATGAAGCTTATGGCCTGAAATGGAGCCCAAAACAGCAGGTTGGATGAAAATTCATCGGTAGGGTGGGAAACGGGACCAAAACGTTTTCAAAAAAGTTAACAGCCTCTAGTAAGTACACCAATGCATAGGCAACCCACATCACGTCATTTTTCTCCCATTGCCAAACTTTGTAACCTATTGCCGATCATAGGCAACCCACACGCACGGACGTGATGTGGGTTGCCTATGCATGGGCGTACTTACTGTAGGCTGTACACTTTTTTGAAAAATTTTGGTCCCGTTTCCCAACCCACCGATGAATTTCTATCCAGCCTGCTGTTTTGGGCTCCATTGCAGGCCATAAGCTTCATTTTCATCCAACTCTGCAAACTCTGCCATGACGCATTACGCGTCCAGACAGGGAGGGTTGGGGGTGCAAAAATTTCGAATTTGGGGGACGGAATATCAATCATCGATCGGAAGGGGTTGATTTCGTGTCACCACTACTTCTAAGGACCTTTACAGCCCTTTCAGCGATTAAGACGTCGTTTCAGCCCTTAAAAAGGGCCTGATTCGAAAAATCATACAAACGGGGGTTGCAGGGGAAGGGGTGGTGACAAAGGCACAGTTCCTTTTTTGAAACGTTAGGGGAAGACCCCCCCCATTAGCAGCACTGATAAACATCTCGATTAAAACCTTCCTTAGGGGAGAATCGAGAAGGGGTGGTTTGGTCCCATGCCAGTTGAGGGTGTTAGGGGGTGTGGACATTGCTGGAGGCCTTAAGAACTTACTGCAATCAGCAACTGAGGACGGTGTACAGGTTTTCAGGTGGTTAAACACACCCGGTACCTTCTCAGACGCCCCCAATGGTAGTCCATGTTTAGGGGATGATGAAGGGGGTTGAAAATGCCCAAACGTCAAATGTAACGATTTCAACGTGTTTGTGGAACCTTTAAGAGTAAGACTCATTCATTTTTGACTGCTTTGGCAACCTGCGACAAGCCCTGCATCGTTTTTCGCAAACTTCAATTTGCGGTTTTCGAAAATGGGCTGGTTTTCGGGGTGCTACCCCGAAACTACTCAAGTTGGGGAGTTGTGCTGAAGCATATGCTTGGTAGGCGTCAGGACAAACGTCATACTGCGATTTCGAGCTTGTAGGTCAACTTTTCAAAATTCGGTGGCCTTTGAAAAAAGTGGTGCTTTAATTTTTTTGAGCAGTATATAAATGTTTGCTAATTGAAATAGCCTGCTTAGACTGTGTTCCAAAGCTCAAGATGCTAGCAACTAGTCTACTCACTATGTGCTATGCACGGTTACGTCTCAAAACTCACGACAATAAACTAGTAGCTGAATGAACATTATAATAATAGTCTCAAATCTCACGACTCCGGAGAGCACACTGCACTTCAACCCATGTTTGTCCACCCAGTTTTATTGGATTTCGTTTGTATTGTACAGATGTCACAGTGACGCAGGTTATCAGACAAATGCTTTACCACCGAAGTGCATGACCACGATGACGCAAAACCCCTAAAAGAATCAATAACAACATCTTGATGAGAGAGGTGCCAATTACAAGAGGGCAAGCAGTTCTGGCTGGCTCTAACAATGGACCTTTTCCCAATGAACTGGCTTGGCCATAGCTACCTATAACCTTATAGGTGGCTATGGCTTGGTTCGTGAGTTTTGAGACTGGCCCAGGTACAGCAACCGGTTAGAACCTACTTTTACTAACCCTCATCTTGAAATTCGTAAATTTTGAGTCTCGTAAGGTTTGAGGCGACACGCAATGCACTACGGAGCTTTGGAACCTGTGTGCTTGAAGCAGGCCTCTTTCATAGACTTGTGTTCTGAAACGTAAAGGTTTACATTCCGGTATATTCTTTGTACTAGTCGACAATCAAGCAAGCACTTTCGTTCACTAGCTACTACAGACTTCATTGCTAGCGGCTTCGGTGGCTTCTATGCCCAAGATCGCGGGTTCAAATCCGGCTGAAGTCGTCGGATTTTTAAGAGCGTTAAAAATCCCTCAGTGTGCCTTCCTTCGGAGGGGGAAGTAAAGCCGTCGATCCCATGTCATAGATTTATGGCATGTTAAAGAACCTTCCACTAATTACACCTGTGTGAAGCTAAATTAGGATAAAAATGTAAACACAACGCTCAGGTTCCTACGTTCGTCGCCAGTACCCGACTGGATGGCGTCTAGTAGCCAAGTTCAGGACTTTTAGTTGTTGTCGGTGGCGTTTGGCGGCAAAAGTAGGAACTACTTGAAAAATTCAAAATTGCAGACCTTACTTGTTTCTTTTTTTCATATAGCTTTCAGTGCCGGGAGTGTTCGGGTCGCCAGAGTGTTGTAGCTGCTTCTATACGGACACCCATTGGGTGAGCTACAAATACCGTCGCGTGTGGCGTGTTGACTGGGGAGGAAAGTTTGAATGTAAGGACGAGGATTTTGAAGGTAGCGGCTGTGGCCTACTGCATAGTTAGGGACCAACCCCGGCATTTGCCTGGAAGGACGATGGGAAACCACAGAAAACCATCTTCAATGTTGCCGGCGAGGCGATTCGAACCTCCTCGCCTCCCAGATGTGAGCGACTGCCTGCAGTCACGCCGTAACGACCACGGCTAACTCACCCGGTCTTACTTGAATTAAGAAACAGAAACACACACTAATACAGTCATCACAATTAACACCGGTTATCAGACAGATTCTACACGCACCCAAAGTACACCCAACTACATGACCGCGTTGTCGCAGCCCCTAAACTGAGGAACCAACCAACCAGACTTGATTGCTATGTGCTAAGCAGCTTTGGATCATGACTTGTGACGTCACATCCAGATTATTAGTCGACTATCTAGTTCACTACGGCTGAAAATGTAGCTTTGGGACACAGAACCCTGATGATACAGTAATTGGAATGGGATGTAATTGTATGGTCCATGCGATTAATGATAGTATATATATTTCGTATGACATACAGAGGATACAATAATGCTACGGTATATACAATATATATAGTTACGTGCCACCCCCCCCCCCCCCCTGGTGGCACTTTTGTTAACTGGATTACGGTGGGTCGAAAGCACAACACCAATTACTGCTTAAAGAAATAAATAACTTTATTGTGGCCAGAAAGATACACTACTCAACAGCAAATACAAGCAATTATTACCTTACTCCAGTTTCCTCACGTCGAGAATACTTCCCCTTTCACTTGTCAACAGACCACAGTTAATCCTCTCGCTAATGAGTCCGGTCCCGTACGCTGGCTGAAAATAGCTGCACTAGGTCTGTCACTCACTGTTTTGCAACTCGCCACAATGACCTCCCTCGCACTGAGTAAGCACACTCGCTCAAAACACAGGCAGTCCCCTGTAAGCCCCTCACTCCCTTCGCTGTCAAGAGAATCGGCTTCACTAGGGGTTTCGCAAGTCACCACACTTCTGTCGCTCAGGATAAGCGCTCGCACTCGCTCGTAAAACACAACAACAACAACCGCCACTGCTTGACAGGTCGCACTTATATAGCAGTCCGGTGACTCAATAAATGCTTCTAGATCCATCCAGGGTTCACGGCTTCTCGAGGTTTCCATCGCTGGTTCAGTCACGAATATTCTGGACCATCCCTTTGTCCTAGTAGCCCTGTTGCATAAGGCGCACGCAATACACGAGGCAGGGCACAGCCCAGCCCTGGGGCAGTTGTGACTCATGCTGCGAGCGATGACACAAACACACAGCCGTAACAATATTTATCGAAAAATAATGCCAACAATTCAAAAAATTATAGCACCGAAACCCTTTATGTTAAACGTGTAATTCTTTCACTGAACGCCAGCTGGTTAAAGTAAGTTTTGTTTTGGAGGGGACGTGACCTTGCTATGCGCACACTAGGTGCGTGGTAGCCAAGGTCGGCCGGGGGCGCGCGCGCCAATGAAGTCCTGACCTAACCACTTTGGATTTTTTTTCTGGGGGTACATTAAAAACATTGTGTATGCAGAAGAAATTCGGGATTAGGATCACCTGCGGGAGCGAATTTCTACCGCCATCTTGACAGTTACTCCTGAAATGATTGCACGTACCAATCTAGCCATTGGGAAAGCGTGCGTTCAATGCTGATATTGGTGGTCGGACTGGCCTAGATTTTTTTCTCTACAGTCCCTGTTTCCTTAAACTGATTAAACCATCGAATGACAGCTTTGTAATCAGGTGCAGTTTGTTGGGCGGTGCAGTCATAGGTGCGCGCGCGCCCCCGCCCAACATTGGCTACTACGCATCTAGTGTGCTCATAGCAAGATCACGTCCCCTCCAAAACAAAACTTACTTTAACCAGCTGGCGTTCAGTGAAAGAATTACACGTTTAACATAAAGGGTTTCGGTGCTATAATTTTTTGAAATGTTGGCATTATTTTCCGATGACCCTGTACAAGTAATAAATATCTAGTAACATTGAAAACGAAACCAGAAGTCACAGTTGGATGTCAAGAGCAGCAATCCACTCCACTGCATCATCAGTTGCGTTCTGCAGGTCGTCATATCCTCCCTTGAAGGACCGTGAAGGGCATTCCGACACAATATGATGGATTGTCTGCACTGAATTGCCACAATCGCACTGAGGACTAGAAATTTACCCCCATTTGTGGAGCCAAAAGTTACATCTTCCGTGACCAGTCCGCATTCTGTTCAGTGACGTCCATATCCTTCTTGGAAGATTGAAACAAGGAGGTTTTCTGCAGGGGTCGGTGATCAATACTAGCTCATTAGGGTTTGATGTAGCCCATTCTTCTCGCCAAGTTTCGTCCATATTGAACTTAGATTCAACAAGCATCTTGCCTAGCTAACATGACGGATGTCGAGATTTTAATCTCCCTTGCTTCTGTGGATTACAGACCTGATGTATGGGTAAGTGATCATTTGCAGCGCATTTTGACCATTCCCTTTTTAGAGCTATTAGCCTGAATGACGTAAAATTTCGTTATATAACAAGAATTTATTATGTTTCATAATAATACTCTTACTCAGAAGGCTTCTATGGGACACGAACATCCCGCGCCCATCTCACAAAAGGCCTCCACTGAACTCTGTTTGGCCGAGTTCATGCCAGTTGTCCACATTCAGATGTCTACAAAGTTTGGAGATTTTAATTTTCCAGGAACTTCGTGGTCTTCCTACAGGCCTATTTCCTCTTGGTTCTTATTTAAAGATTTGTAAAACCATCCTATCATATCCTATGCTTGCCACGGTGGGTGAGTGGATAGCGTGTTGGTCTACTAACCCCAAGATTGCAGGTTCGCTCCTGGCCGTAGTAAGTGATTTTTGATAGGCGGCAAAAATACGACATGCATGTCATACGATGTTGGCATGTCAAAGAACCCATTTGAATTCAGTAGGCCGTGTTCATAATGGCAAAATTAATCTCTGGAGTTTCCGCAAACACAAAGTTCCTCATTTCTCTACTAGAAAGCGCTAACGTGTTCAAGGAGCTTAGATATCTAACCTCCTTGACTTTCATAGTGATTCAAGGAACAACGAAATTCGACATACAAGCTACCCTCTGGGTGTCAAATTACAAAGCTTGCACCCGGCACCTTAGTACATGACTACCAACAGCAGTGGCTACGCGGGCTAAAGCGCAGCGATAGGTCATGGGGCCAAGCTCTCTGCTGACTCGGTAGACGCGTGGGTTCGAGCCCCACCGTCGGCTGTCCTTAAAATGGTTTTCCGTGGTTTCCCCATTTTCAACACCAGGCAAATGCTGGGACGGTACCTCTGATAGGCCACGGCCGCTTCCTTCCACATCCTTGCCCAGTTTCATTCATCTTCATACATTCCATCTCTCATCCCGACGCGCAGTTCGCCCACGGGCGTCGAATAGAAAGACCTGCACTCGGCCTCTGAGGAGGCCACACGAAAAAAAAATACATGACTAGCCCATTGAAGTCTTCTGGAGTTAATGGTGTTGGGTATTGGTGCTTGCTGTGATAGTGAGTGTATGTCTTATTTGATAGGGCCCGATAACCTAGATGTTAGGCCACTTAAAACAACAATTATCATCATCATCATCCTTATTTGATCTTTTCTTCCAGTTTTGAGATGCTGAGTCCAAAATTTTTCTATAGCCTACACTTTATTTTCGAAAACATGCAACTGGTGTTCTTTCTGTTTTGTTCAACACATCTTTCATAATAATGATAATATTTTTTTCGTAGTCAGTTTACCCTCCATGTAGGCTTTTCCCACGGACTCTGTGAGGGACCCCACATTTATCGCCTCTACCACCAGTGTCCTTGAGTTTGACAACTGCGGAGGTGGGATTTGCGCCTCGCCCAGGCGGCCTCACCTGCAAAGCGAACAGGGGGCCTCATGAGGGATGGGAAGAATGTGAGGGATAGACAAGGAAGAGGGAAGGAGGCGGCCGTAGCCTGACGGAAGGGACCATCCCGGCATTTGCCCGAAGACGAAGTGGGAAACCACGGAAAACCACTTCGAGGATGGCTGAGGTAGGAATCGAACCTCCTCTACTCATTTGGACCACCGGGGTGGGGGGGGTGGGGGCTGAGCAGACCCCGTTCCAGTCCTCCTAGCTTACCACTTTTCAAGTGCTTGCCACGGTGGGTGAGTGGTCAACGTGCAGGTTCGCTCCTGGCCGTGGTAAGTGATTTTTTTTGAAAGGCGGCAAAAATTATGACACCATGTCATACGATGTTGGTATGTCAAAGAACCCATTTGAATTCAGTAGGCCGTGTTCATAATGGCAAAATTAATCTCGGGATTTACCGCCAACACAAAGTTCCTCATTTCTCTACTAGAAAGCGCTATAGTGTTCAAGGAGATTAGACATCTAACCTCCTTGACTTTCATAGTGCTTCAAGGAACAATGAAATTCGACAAGCAAGCTACCCTTTGGGTGTCAAATAACAAAGTTTGCACCGGCATCCGAGGTCATACGATATTATTATTAATACTTTTCAAATTTCGCGGCTCAACCGGGAATTGAACCTCGGACCTCCAGGTTGGCAGCTAAGGACGCTGACCACTACACCACGGAGGTGTCGGGTTTTATTGTAATTCTGTGAAATGAACTAAACAATACCTCCATTTACAATGAGTATATTTTACATTGGTTTCCGTCACACCAGAAGGCAGGACATGGGTGGTTTTTGCTTCTACCAATTCAATTGTGTTTGCAGCTCAAAGGCAATGATGTGTTCTGTTTGTTTACAAACCACAGGCGGCCATTCACGATGTGGATATGAACTATTTAACGAGTGTACGCTGACAATATTATAACACAAACTGTGATCATCTGATTGAATATATCCTCTTTAAACAACATACTGTATCATTGCTTTACTGATAATCACAATCTCTATTCATCACCACCCAAGGACTCTGTTACAACAGATTATGGAGAAAGAAAAAACCTCATGGACAACAGTATTAGCACAGTTATCAGTAGGGCTCGGATTTTAGGTGCTAAAAATCTGGAAAATATTTATTTTTTATGTATTAAAAATACCGGAAATATGTGACAAAAATGTAAAAATATTTAAATATAATTTAGTTTATTAATTTACAGATTGGATTCCGGCTCGAGTAGGTTTACACCAAGGTTCGGCTTTAAGTCCATATCTGTTTGACCTAATTCTGGACGAAATGTCTTGTGGATTACGAGACCAAGCCCCCTGGTGCATGATGTTTGCGGACGATATTGTGTTGTGTAGTACCACCAAAGATGTCATAGAAGAAAAACTGGAACAGTGGAGGGCAACCTTGGAAGACAGAGGACTCAGGATTAGCAGGAAGAAGATGAGGTTCAATACAGACCAAGACTGTGAGATCAGAATGCAAGGGGGGACTTTAAATAGAGTGGATGAGTTCAAATACCTGGGTTCGGTGGTGACTGGAGATGGAAATCTGGATCTGGAAGTGTCACACAGGATTCAGGTAGGATGGATGAACTGGAGGAAAATGTCAGGAGTGCTCTGTGACCGCAGGATCAAGCCTAAGGTTAAGGGGAAAATATATAAAACTGTCGTAAGACCTGCATTGCTGTATGGCTCGGAAACATGGCCTGCACGCAAAACGCACACACACAGGCTTGACGTCACGGAAATGAAAATGCTCAGGTGGATGAGTGGAGTGACTAAGCGTGATAGAGTGGAAAATGTCAAAATAAGAGGAACATTGAAGGTTGTGGAAATATCTAAGAAGATACAAGAAAAGCGACTTCAATGGTACGGGCATGTGAGAAGAAGGGAGGAATCCTACGTGGGGAGGAAGATGCTAGACATGCAAATACAGGGAGTGAGAATGCGAGGCAGACCTAAACGAAGATGGATGGATTGTGTACAGGAGGACCTCAGAGAAAAACAGTTGTCAGAAGAGGATGTGCATGACCGGGCTAAATGGAGGAGAGCTGTCAGAAACATCGACCCCACATAGGAGTGGGAATGATGTAAAGAGAAAGAAGAAGAAGTTTATTAATTTGAATATAAACAATATGCAGTACTCACGAATGCAATCTGTTCTATGTCTCACTGACTGCTGAAGCATGACGATACACAACGAGATACATCTTCAGGTTGTCCATCACAAATGACCGACGATTATCGCGAAACACTTCTTCTGAAGGCGCGAAACTGCGGTAATATGTTTCTTACCCTTGTGTAACTTGAGATCGCTCTTCAGCCTTGATTGCTTTCCCACATGGTTGGCAGAACCCCATAAAAAGTAAAATTATCTTTAAATTCTGTAACAGACGATAACTTGTAGTTGTTTTTACTTTAGGCATCGTAGAACTGCCTTACACTTCACAGTGCCAAAAATGAACTGCATGTGAGAGACATTGGTTCCAGGTAGCTGGGGGAGGGGGAAGTCTAGCACGTGGTGCAATATGGCTGTGGACAAGGAAATCCCCGGCTTCCACAGTGAGTGGCACGGGGCGACAAGTTAAGAATAACACAGTTACAAGCTGACATACGCTCTGCATGAAGATTACATAGCTCACAGGTTCTTACCCGTTGGAAGTACCACAGAACAAAAATGCATTTTTAAGAAATGTAAATATTATGTATTTTTATGTGCTAATAAGTGAAAAGCGGGAATTTATGTATTTATAGAAAAAATGCTTAATATATGTATTTACATTAAAAAAACATTTATTTACCTAAAAATCCGAGCCCTAGTTATCAGCCGTCCCAACAAAATGTGGGAGATTGTTGATTTTTGCTCTTGTACGGGGGGCATATCGGTACTATATTGCTTTATTCTTCATTATTTTCTACCCAAATTAAGTACATTACACATCAGTTGTTACGTCCACCTTCTCAACATAATCTTCTTGTAACTTTATGCACTTTTGACATCGATGTGTCAGTCTCCCCAGACCTTCCTGAAACCATTCTTTCGGAGTGCTACGTACCCTTGCCTTGACAGCTGTATTTCTTCATGTTCCCGAACAGGTGCTAGTCAAAAGTGCCAAGTCGGGAGAATGTGGTGGATATGGCAGCACCGTGAATCCCATTTGATCAATGGCAGCAGTGGTCTCTCGGCTAGTGTGGGGGCGTGCATTGTCATGTTGCAGAAGCACACTTTTATCCCATTTTCCTGGCCGCTTATTTTGAATGGCACGACGTAAGCGCTTAAGGGTTGCCACATATGCTGCACTGTTAATCGTGCCCCCCAATTCCAGCCAGCCAATGAGGATGATGCCCTTTGTGTCCCAGAACACTGTCGCCATTCGCTTGCCAATTGATGACACTGTTCGACATTTCTTTGGCGGTGGACTGTCCCTGTGCTTCCATTGCATGATCGCCGTTTTGCGGATTTTGCAGAACTGGACACAGCTGTTAAGGCATGGGTTCGCAGCACTCGGAAAGAATGGTTTCAAGAAGGTCTGGAGAGACTGACACATCGATGGGAAAAGTGCATAAAATTACAAGGACATTGTGTTAAGAAGGTGGACGTAACAATTGATGTGAAATGTTCTTCATTTGGGTAAAAAAAAAGTGTAAAACGATATAGTACGCCCCTTGTAATATAGTTTCTCTTACGAAATCTGGAAATTGTGGCCTGTCTCTCATGTTCTTTCCATCTTCTGGTTGTACTGTAAATAAATAACTAAAACAGCCTTATTACAAATCCCATAAGGTCTATGGCCTCCTGCAATGCAGAGACAGTGCTCATTAACAAATGAAAATCCACAGCATGTTTCCAGTCGACCGACCGTGTCAGGGATGGAATGAATGAAGCCCCCATCTAGCGGCGAGGATATGAACTATGCCAGCTGCCGAAGCCTGTCGCACTCCTCTGAGGCAATGATCAAATGGATGACAGATTAAATAATAATAATAATAATAATATCGTATGGCCTCGGGTGCCGGCTGCAAGCGTTGTTATTTGACACTTGCATGTCGAATTTCGTTGTTCCTTGGAACACTATGAAAGTCAAGAAGGTTAGATATCTAAGCTCCTTGACACTATGGCGCATTCTAGTAGAGAAATGAGGAACTTTGTTTTGGCGCAAAATACCTAGATTAATTTTGCCATTATGAACTCGGCCTAATGAATTCAAATGTGTTCTTTAACATGCCAACAACGTATGACATGCGTATCGTGATTTTGCCGCCTTTCAAATATCACTTACCACGGCCAGGAGTGAACCTGCAAGCTTGGGGTTGGTAGTCCGACACGATAACCACTCACCCACCGTGGCAAGCATGAATGACAGATGAAATGAAATGATAGTGGAGAGTGTTGCTGGAATGAAATGGTGACAGGGAAAACCGGAGTACCCAGAGAAAACCCTGTCTGCGTCCGTTTTGTCCAGCTCAGATCTCACATGGAGTGACCGGGATTTGAGCCACAGACCCAGCGGTGAGAGGCCAGCGGTGAGAGGCCAGCGTGCTGCAGCCTAAGCCACGAAGGCTTAGTGCACATTAACAATGTTTTTAAAGCTAGTATATTGAAACCTTTTTTGACCTTTTGAGGCTCTGGGTACAAAGGCCCTGATTCGATTCCTGGCTTTGGCAAGAATTTTAAATTCTCCTCTGATTGTGTAGTGGCTGTCATCGCAGTGATGCGGGTTCGATATCAACCATAGCCAACCTAGAGGTTGTTTTCCTGATTTACAATTTCTACTCCAGGCAAATATTGGGATGGCCCTCCACTTTCATTCTAAACCCAATTACAAATAAACACACTACTACAGCCACCACCATGACACAGTTTATCAAACAGATTCCACACAAACCACCAAGTACATGGGGCTACATAACCACGAAGACTTTAAGAGGTGAGTGGGATCACTCCTGATGCTCCAATGATCAGAGGCATTACAATATCTTATTACACAGCGTTAGCACAAATAATTTAAGCGATTTCATGCACATGCATTATTGAAAGTAACTTATATAGCTTACAGCATTGACACATATACCAATTAAAAGAGAAACACATCGAGTTTTTTGAGTCTGCTTGCTACAAATTCTCGATGAGCCCTCCTTGCGTCACACGGAAAATATCGATACAGCAGTCCAACTCTCACCACACACGATCCTGATAAATTTTAGCTACAGCCGCATAGATTCCTTTCCTCGGTTTAACAAGATTAACTGGCATGGGTGGTACATAAACTTCATCTGTGATAAACCCAGCGCATAAGACACCGATCTGAACCTGTCACAAGATGACAATAATCTACGCTACAGGTTTTCACTTGTTGAACTGAGGAATCGGCTCCACGCGGATGTAGCTAAAATTACTCCAGCGTGTGTGGTTGGAGTTTTGGCTACTTTCAGAATGAAGTCGCTGACTGCGAGCGAAGCGAACAGGTCAGCGACGCTTGGATACCAGGTACATGGTGCGACTATGCGCTCCTTTGCCTGGGATTTTAAATAGTAGGGGGATTAATTAATGTATTTATTATCTGATTTTGGTGTAATTATTTGTTTTTGTTTGTTGAATAATTAAATTGTTGGCCTGGCGCGGGCTGCCGACCGACAGAGCCCCGCCAGCTTCGCTAATGAGGTGTTCTGGGAGTTGAAAAAGAATGAAAATAATAATAATAATTTTTAAATGTTTTTATGGTTAATGGTTCGTTGAAGGTGTATGACGAGTTGAAATAGCCTAAATTCTTGTCATACTGACGTGGCCAGATGGTGAGCCTTATGTCCTCATTGTATGCTTGCCATTGGCTGTTGCTGTTCTGTAATTGGTTGATTGTATTGCCTAGTAGAATGGACTTAAAATTTGTAGCTGCGAATTTACTGTTATTTATTTTCTAATATTAAGGTGCTCGGATAAGATTGGTTGCACTTTTGAAGTTGTAATTTATTTTACTCTTTGTTAAGGTGCGTTCTGTTCGAGCCCCCTTAGTTGTAATTTGAATATTTCTCTGCCGAGAGGGTCTCTGCTATTATTTGGCAGATGACTTGCCTATTTGTAGTTAAAACGGCCCTTTGGGCTGTGAGAAGGGGTTTTAAATAGATAATTGGAGTTGCTAGTAGTCATTTTTGTAGCGTGGTTCGTAACGTATAAACTGAGCTGTTAAGTATTATTTTCTTAATTAATTAATTAATCTATTAATCAGTCGCCTCCGTAGCGTAGCGGTCAGCATGGTTAGCTGCCACCCCGGAGGTCCTGGGTTCGATTCCCAGCTCTGCCACGAAATTTGAAAAGTGGTACGAGGACTGGAACGGGGTCTACTCAGCCTCGGGTGGCCCAAATGAGTAGAGGGGGTTTGATTCCCCCTCAGCCATCCTCGAAGTGGTTTTCCGTGGTTTCCCACTTCGTCTTCGGGCAAATCCCGGGATGGTACCTTCTTCAAGGCCACGGCCGCCTCCTTCCCTCTTCCTTGCCTATCCATCCTAACCATCCCTTACCTTCCCTCATGAGGCCCCTGTTCGGTTTGCAAATGAGGCCGCCTGGCCGAGGTGCCCATCCCACCTCACCAGTTGTATCCACTCCGATTAGTTGTTCCCAGCTCTAAGGCACTGCCCGTAGAGGCGGTAGTGGTGAGTTCCCTCGCTGAGTCCGTGGGTCCCACCAACCTGGAGGGTAAACGACTCAAACAAAACAAACAAAAAACTATTAATCAATCAATTGATTATTTTGGCCTGTGGGGCATGGCATGTCCCTCCATAATAGCGTTGGACTGCTGTATCAATATTTGCTGTGTGGTGCGAGGAGGGCACATTGAGAATTTGTAGCGAGCAGGCTCAGAAAAGGTTGATGAGATCCTCTTTTAATTGGTAAATGTGTCAATGCTGTAAGCTACTGTATACAGTATACTGGACTTTCAATAATGGATGTGCATGTGAAAATGAAAATACACAGCCTGCTTCCAGTCGACCGACTAGGTCAGGGAATGGAATGAATGAAGCCCCCATCTAGCGGCGAGGATATGAAATGAGCCGGCTGCCGAAGCCTGTTGCACTCCTCTGGGGCTATGATTAAATGAATGGCTGATGAAATGTAATGATAGTGGAGAGTTGTTGTTTTCTTTTAAATCGATTTTCCCCCCCCAGGTTGGTGCCTCCGACGGACTCAGCGAGGGAACTCACCACTACCGCATCTACGGGCTGTGTCCTAGAGCTGGGAACATCTGCTCGGAGGGGATACAACTGGGGAGGTGTCATTAGCACCTCACCCAGGCTGCCTCACCTGCAAAGCGAACAGGGGACTCATGAGGGAAGGAGGGGGGGGGGGATTAGAATGGAAAGGCAAGGAAGAGGGAAGGAGGCGGCCGTGGCCTTACAGTAGGTAGGCCCTACCATCCCGGCATTTGCCCGAAGACGAAGTGGGAAACCACGGAAAACCACTTCGAGGATGGCTGAGGTGGGAATAGCATCCCCTCTAATCATTTGGGGCACCGGAGGCTGAGTAGACCACGTTCCAGTCCACATACCACTTTTCAAATTTCGTGGCAGAGCCAGGAATCGAACCCAGGACCTCCGGGGTGGCAGCTAACCATGCTGACCGCTAAGCTACAGAGGCGACTCGTGGAGAGTGTTGCTGGAATGAAATTTGTGACAGGAAAAACTGTAGAAAAACCTGTCTGCCTCCGCTTTGTCCAACACAAATCTCACATGGAGTGACCGGGATTTGTACCACGGACCCAGGGAGAGAGGAAGGCGTGCTTCCGCCTAAGCCACGGACGCTTATGCATGTGCATGTAATCGCCTAAATCATTTGTGCTAACCCTATATATTGTCGGCAAAAATATATAGCAGAGCGTGGTTTCGATCCACGGACCTCTGGGTTATGGGCCCAGCACGCTTCCACTGCACCACTCTGCTCCTTGCCTCTACCCAGCACAACTGAAGTTATGGAAATGTGCTGTGCCGAGACTGCTATTGTGTGACTAGCAGAAGGTAGAGGGGCCTTAGCTTGGAGGATTTGGGCTACAGATGGTTTGGTTGGTTGGTTCCTTAGTTTAGGGGCTGCGACAACGCGGTCATGTTGCCCCGTATACTTTGAGTGTATGTAGAATCTGTCTGATAACCGGTGTTAATTGTGATGGCTGTATTAGTGTGTGCTATCTGTGATTCAGGTAGAAGGACTGCAGACGATTATTTTTTTCAAGTAGTTCCTACTTTTGCTACCAAATGCTACCGTCCACGACACCTACCTGCAGACATGGCTACTAAATGCCATCGCAGACAGCACCTGGCGGCGAACTTTGGAACTATTATAGCGTTATCAAACTAATCTAAAACGCTTAGCTTCCACAAGTGTAGTTAGTGGAAGGTTCCTTTACATGCTATAAATCTGGGACCACCGGCTTTACTTCCCCTCCAAAGGAAGGCATACTGAGGAATTTTTAACGCTCTGAAATAATCCGACGACTTCAGCCTGTCTTGAACCCACGATCTTGGGCATAGAAGCTCAGCATGCTACCAACTACGCCACCGAAGTCGCTACTGATGGTTTTCTGTAATTTCTGGCTTGAGGGCTGGGACGAGGTACATCTCAGCCTCGTGAGGGAAAACTGAGAAAAGGAGGGGTCCAATTCCCACCTCAGCCATCATGGAAGTGTTTTTCCGTGGTTTCTCACTTCTACTGCAAGCAAATGTCGGGATGGTTCCTAAGTTAATGTCACGGCCACTAACTTTCCAATCCTCACCTGAATCACAAATACACTCACCAGCACAATGACACAGGTTATCAGACATACTCTAATAATAATAATAATAATAATAATAATAATAATAATAATAATAATATCGTTTGGCCTCGGATGCCGGGTGCAAGCTTTGTTAATTGACACCCAGAGGGCAGCTTGCATGTCGAATTTCGTCGTTCCTTTGAACGCTATGAAAGTCAAGGAGGTTAGGTATTAAGCTCCTTGATACTACAGCGCTTTCTAGTAGAGAAAGGAGGAACTTTGTATTGACGGAAAATCCCGAGATTAATTTTGCCATTGAACACGGCCTACTGAATTCAAATGGGTTCTTTAACATGCCAGCAACGTATGACATCCATGTCGTGATTTTTGTCGCCTTTCAAAAATCACTTACCACACCCACGTTTGTATGTCTACCCCTTATTATTCCTGTTTTACAACGGGGTCGGGGAGGAGATGCGATGAATTTTTTTATAGAGGATAGCTTTACGGCCGGATGCCGTTCTTGACGCCAATGTCATGAGAGGAGTTTTAGAGATGAAATGAATGAAGATGAATTAAACTTTGCAAGGAGATGGAAGGAAGTGGCCATGGCCTATCAGAAGGTACCATCCCAGCATTAGCCTCGAGTTGAAAAATGGGAAACCACGGAAAACCGTTTCAAGAATGGCCGACGGTCTACCGAGTCCGCAGATAGCTTGGTCCTATGGCATAGCGCTGCGCGTTAGCGAGCGTTGCTACTGGTGTCGATCTACACACACCCAAGTACATGGGGCTAAATGACAGAGATATTCATTACCACATGTCAATAACTTGCTTAAGGGGTTTCTACACAAAATCTTATTTTGCTGTTATTCTTCTTTAATACATCAAAGGTATGGAATTCATTTTAATTCTGGCTGACTATGTGGCTCAAAGGTAACGTTAGTTAGTTATTGTTGTTTTAAGAAGCACAACTACGAGGTCATCTGCCCCTCTTAACACAGATTAAAGAATACAAATTTGGAATTGATTTTAAAATTTAGAGGTGGACACCTAAATTTGCAAAGACCTAACATTAATAAAGCAAATAATAATAATAATAAAAATAATTATAAATATATAGTCGCCTCCGTAGCGTAGCGGTCAGCATGGTTAGCTGCCGCCCCGGAGGTCCTGGGTTCGATTCCCGGCTCTGCCACGAAATTTGAAAAAGTGGTATGAGGACTGGAACGGGGTCTAATCAGCCTCGGGTGTTCCAAATGAGTAGAGGGGGTTCGATTCCCACCTCAGCCATCCTCGAAGTGGTTTTCCGTGGTTTCCCACTTCGTCTTCGGGCAAATGCCAGGATGGTACTGTCCCCGATAATCCGGATAGTAGGCTGTCAGATATCCGCCCCCTCAATCGGATTGCCAATAATCAATCGCACCGGCACAGCTACATCAATGAAAATGGCACTGACAGATACTACCGAGATTAGAGCACAGTAGTTAACAAGAAATTATTGTGGAACACACCAAAATATACGGGGGTTCATACTTACCTTTTACTTACCTATTCAAATTAATCTCGGGTCTGGGTTTTCAACTGGATCACTTAATAGTATGCCCTCACAATAACCTCCACCACGATATTTAAAATGAACCAAAACGGACACAAAAAATTTAAACTGCACAATAATTTATTTCACATAAAGAAAATAATTTAACAAAATTTAACAACAAAATATACGTGGCAATCAGAAGCCATTGTCCATGTAACCATGTCCTCCTGTAGGACTTGTAGACTTCACATACAAAATTTCAGCTTTCTCTAGCTCAAAAGAACGTAATAATAATAATGCACTCTGGAATGGATAAGGGAGTTGGGACGAGACATATAGCAATTGTTTCCTTGTTTATGAACTTCACATTTTATTTATAACCGCAAGGCTGCTATGTAGATGACCTTGGCCTCTATCATACAGTTATCTGGCCACCTGCGATACACCCTGCACCGTGTCGCATGCTTGCATCGTCAAATGGACGCACCTGTCCATCCCATGTTAGCATATGCTAGTAACCTCAGAGCCTAGCTCCTTTTCAAAACACTTTAAATATTCACGTCTCAACTCAAATATTATCACGCAAATCTTTTAAATGCTCTCCGTTCAAATATCAATGGATTACTCTAATAATCCCAAATCTTGTTTAATTGTATAATCCAATTGTTTAACTAGCGTTGTTTAGAGTATAATAACGAAAACGCTTAATGTTTATAACAAAAAGTTCATTAATTATTTATAACATTTTTAAATTGTTTATAACATTGTCAAACGACAATTGAATAATTTATATACGCCTCTATTAATCCCGTTCGTTTCAAATTATTATTAAAGATATTTACATAGTTATTTACATTATTTATATTATTTATATTATTTATATTAGAAATACATTAAACCACACGTTTATCCGGTTGATAATTACTTAAATCATGGTGATATAATCGACCAATGAAGGTTAGTTATATTTAAATTTTAGATTCAGGTTTAATAAGATTTAATAATTATTATCATTATTTGTGACGGTAACCTCCATTCAAAATCGTTATCTCAAATTATTTAAACACTCTTGTTAATTTTAACAGTAACTTCACATGAATAAATTTCAAAGGACCTGAACAATACACTCAGCGAAAAAAATACCTCGCTCAAAACGCACAAAATTGCACCAAAATTGGCCCATAATTCATCATATATCTCATTATATATGGCATCAAAATCTTCCACAATACATACAAAAAACCTCCACTTACAAATTCATCAACATCATCAATATTACTGTGGGAACCTCCTTCACTTATTACAGGGCATTATTCATCAGCGACTTTTACACGTCCACTGAACTAACGATTATACATCCATAGTTCCCCTTTAAAAATCTTATATTCATCAATTGTATCGAAAACTGTTATTATATTTAACCTTCGTGGGTTTCATTCATGAATCGATATGAAGTAAAAATTTGCCAATCACAAATACATTTAATAGCAAATACGATTAGACACGCCTCCCTGGTCTATCAAAATTGAGATTAATATCATCAAAGTATCGCAGTATAAAAATACTATCTTCAATCAAAGTTCATCTAAACTGCATAAATAGTCGAATAGAATACAATTAGACTGTGGAATGCAAACATTATTGTTCCAATCTAGAATTGAGAAAAACTCCTATCCAATGTTCATTACTATAGTGTACTCAATAAATCGTACTCAAAGTTCATATTTCATAAAATTGTCTATAATGCAATGGTATTTCAGAATTGACGATAAATGTCTTTGTTGCAATCATGTTCATAAAACGACTAGTATTTCCAAGATCGTCGATAAAGTAATAGATTTTAACGCTCTAAAATCTTTTAATCATTCTTCTTTCTTGAGGATGACAGATAATTGGTCAAAGTAATTTACTGAATAGAATTACTTTAATAAAGTGACACGCTGTCTGAATTTAAATTTGCCATAGAAAATCGTTAACTTTACAGTCAAATCGTGACTACAAAAATATGCAAATTACTGAAAGAATATACTATATTATCAGTCTCAACTGATCCAAAATTATTTAAATATGCCAATGACATAACAATGTCTCAATAAATCGTAGAAAAAGGCATAAATCAGCAAAGTGAACAGAGATATCAAGCAAGAATATGGGGCAAAATATATGGGACAGAAAATATGGGAAAAATGGTTGCTCAGATATCGCTAAATGGCTCAAATAAAACAAGAAACGTTCACGACTACCTTATCTGTTGATTGAAGTTCTAGAGGAAAATTTCCAAAGAAGACTGCTGTTGGTTCTATTTCACCACCGTAAAGATGTGCTCCGACCTCGAACCTGGAACCTGTGCCCTCGGAGAATAGAACTGCTTCCTCCTCCGGAAATTGCACTGCTCCGTGTAGACGATAGACATCCTTCTGGCAAAACTCTTCTTTGTGAGCCAGTCCACCCTGGCCTCTCTTGATAATTCCCTGAAGTTCTGGTAGAAATTCGCCATGAAGTTTATTGCAATTATTTCCGCAGAAATGTTCATAATTGTGGAGTATGAAAATATTTCCACTGCCATTTGATGTAATTCAGCGATGGATTACGATGCATGAGTGTAGTTGGATGTTCACTACATGCTCGCTTTTGTAGAATGACGATTAACGAAGTTCTATGCTGCTATTTCACTCCATTGATATATGTCCCAATTGCATTAAAGTTTTAGTCTTCCATCTCCACTTCCGTTATAATAATAGTCGAAAGTACTGCCAGATTATATAGTTCCATTGTAGAACGTAGCGTTGTATCACCAAACGTAATCTTCAGTATCACGGTTGCAATACAAGTGTCAGCCGTAGCGTAGAATGTGGTATTATAAAAGTGCTTCTCAGGTGTCGAGAAAATCACTTTTGTCTGCAGTCTTAAAATGCGAATATCTTCCAAAGTATAATAGTGAAAATGTTCAACTTTCGTACACGCCTCAATATTGTAATGCACAATTGAATGAGCATAAATGCAGTAGCTAACTCTTGATAGATAATCTTGTAGACTCGTTTATGTGTGCGCTCCAACTTCGCCTAGTTTCAGTAACCGTAAAATTGCACTGCTGCACGCTCAGTGCTTGTTCGATGCTGTGGGCTCTACCACACGTGTTAATGACGACTTGCTTCACTTAAGAACTCGAAGTCTGACAATATGAGAATCAGAAAAATGAGCCATGAGACATGAGAACTTCCTCTCTGCTGTGCAAGGCCTTTTATCAACTTATTAAGGGGCGTATCCATCCCTACCATAGCTTGTTCCTCCGTCATTGCTAGAAGTTCTAACTTTGGCTATACTTGACGGATTTTCAAATTTCAAAAACTCATAATTAATTTCTTCAAAATTCCAAATCAATGCCATAACTGAAAATAGATTTCCACAATTCTGCATGCCAAAAGTAATTAAATATGGTAGTTTCAGTAATCTCCGTCTCCCTCCAAACTATCATTCATTGGTTCGAGCCTCTCCTCCAATAGCGTAACTTCTCCTCAGCACAATTCCTTGTTTCCCTGCGACTGCGTCGTAAATCTCAGATCCTTCTCGAACAAAATCATGACGTCACCAAGAATCTCAGCTCAACCAGCCTACTTGCATGAAGTCTGCGTCATCCGTGCCTACGTCATGAATATACACGTCACAACTATGACAGCCATAACTTTATTCATATATGCCAATACAGCCACCGTGGTCTCAATATAATTCAATTTACGGGGGCAGTACCTTCTTCAAGGCCACGGCCACCTCCTTCCCTCTTCCTTGCCTATCCATCCTGACCTTCCATTACCTTCCCTCATGAGGCCCCTGTTCGCTTTGCAGGTGAGGCTGCCTGGGCGAGGTGCCAATCACACCTCACCAGTTGTATCCCCTCCGATTAGATGTTCCCAGCTCTAGGACACTGCCCGTAGAGGCGGTAGTGGTGAGTTCCCTCGCTGAGTCCGTGGGTTCCACCAACCTGGAGGGTAAACGACTAAGAAAGAAAGAAAGAGATAAATATAAACAAAAATTACGTAAGAACAAAAAAATTATCATTCAAAAACGAACAAGTCGTTGAGTCAATGTTCACTGGAAAATTTAGCTTGCTGTTCCTAACCCACTCTCATTTATAAAGCAGAGGAAACGTTCTTGCCTGCTGTTCCCAAGATTACAGGATCAAATCCTGGCGCAATCACTTAGCATTTGAGGGCGCGAAAATGCGAGGGAACCGTACCAGTTACTGGCACGATACCTCTCACCAAGGCGGTCCGGGTTCGATTCCCGGTCAATGCATGTGAGATTTTCGATGTGAAATGCCATGTCCTGTGGTTCGGATTCCACGTAAAAAGGAGGTCCCGTGGCTCATGATCTCGAGATTAACGGTCACGTTAAACTACAAGCTTCCTTTTTTTTTTACTGGCACGATATCCTCTTCGGGGCAATATTTTGCCACCCTGGCGTTTCTAAACGCCAGAAATATTAAAAGGGACGTAAAACCAATAAAATTAATATTATTATTATTCATTTTAATTGTACACATTAATTTTTATTTAAGTTTTTCTCGAATCATGTTCGATTGTTGGCTCATACAGTATTGGCATAATTTCAAAACAGGAAGTTGCATAATTATGGCTGAGTTGAGTTCACAGCACTTTCTTTCAATTGTTGCCGCTTTCTCCTCGAACCACACATTGTATTTTGCATTCAGTGTAACACAAATTTAATATTTTCCCTACGTATTTCCGTACATCGAATTTGTGATGAGTCGAATTAATTTTTACACCCGCTAACGATTCGAGATATTGTTAACCTCTCGATTCAGCAGAAAGTAACAACGGTTACTCCGACCACGATGTCGCAAAGCCCCTTAATTAAATGTGCTTTACCTCTGTGTTGAGGTCAGCTACCAGGATCCGCCCAGCAGGAAATACTCGGAGTTATGTAATGTTGCTGTACTCTACTGTATTTGCATGGCGAGTCACGCCAGGTCCTCTTTGACATTGACCTTATTTTAGCGTTCACATCATAGCAAAGGCGAGCCCAGCTTTAGCATCACTTACATCATGTCCTCTACGGGAGATGTTGAGTTGGGGCCCACGTTCATAACTAGGGCTCAGATTTTTAGGTGCTAAAAATCAAGAAAATATCTGAAATATGTGACAAAAATGTAGAAATATTTAATTATAATTTAGTTTATTAATGTGAATATAAACAATATGCAGTAGGCCTACTCACGAATGCAATTTATGCTATATCTCACTGACTGCTAAAGCATTACAATACACAACGAGATACATCTTCAGGTTGTTCATCACAAATAGCCAACGATTATCCCGAAACACTTATTCTGAAGGAGCGAAACTGCGGCAATATGATTCTTGCCCTTGATGTGTTGTGTAACTTGAGATCGCTGTCCAGCCTGGATTGCTTTCCCACATGGTTGGCAGAACAGCACGCCCCATCAGAAGTAAAATTATATTTTAATTCTGCAAGAGACGATAACTTGTAGTTGTTTTTACTTTAGGCATCGTAGAACTGCCTTACACTTCACAGTGCCAGAAATGAACAGCATGTGTCACCCTGGGGGGAGGAGGAGGTCTGGCATGTGGTGCAATATGGCTACGGACAAGGAAATCCCCGGCTTCCACGGTGAGTGGCACGGGGCGACAAGTTAAAAATAACTCAGTTGCAAGCTGACATACGCTCTGCATGAAGATTAGATAGCTCACAGGTTCTTCCCCGTTGAAGTAAAACCGAACAAAAATGCAATAAACTGAAAGTGTTCGCCGTACACTTGTGACATTCGGCGATGAATGTCCATTCCCCCTACTCCTTCCGCTGACAGAAGCCGAACAACATACTGATTTAAAAATGTTAATATTATGTATATTTATGTGCTAATAAATGAAAGGCAGGAATTTATGTATTTATAGAAAAAAATGCTTAAAATATGTATTTACATAAAAAAAATAGTTATTTACCTAAAAATCCGAGCCCTAGTCATAACTTTCCTCTGTGAATTACCGTCGACCCTACTACGTTATGGTAGATTTAGTTACGTTAGCTGAGGTTAGGTTAGGTGGGGAAAGTTTAGGTTAAATTAGGTTAGGTTTAGTGAGTTGAGGTAAGGTTAGGTGAGGGAAATTTAGGATAGATTAGGTTAGGTTTGCTGAGGTAAGGTTAGGTGTGGTGAGGTAAGTTAGGTTAGATGAGGTCAGGTTATGTTAGGTTAGGGAAGTTTAGGTTAGGTTATGTTAGGTTAGGTTTGGTGAGGTGAGGTTAGGTTAGGTGAGGGGAGTTAAGGTGAGGTTAACTCAGGTTAGATGAGGTTAGGTTTGGTGATGTGATGTTAGGTTAGGTTGGGTGAGGTTAGATGAGATAAGATTAGGTGAGGTGAGATTAGATTAGGTGGGTTAAGTTATGTTAGGTGAGGTTAGATTCGGTTAGTTTCGGTTAGGTTAGTTTAGGTGAGGTTAAATTAGGTTAGATGAGGTGGGGTTAGGTTTGGTTAGTTTTGATGAGTTTAAGTTAGGTGAGGTGAGTTTAGGTTAGGGGAGGCTAAATTAGGTTAGATGAGGTGAGGTTTGGTTTGGTTAGTTTAGGTGAGTTTAAGTTAGGTTAAATAAGGTTAGCATAGGTGAGATTAGGTTAGATGAAGTTATATTAGGTTAGATGAGGTGCGGTTAGGTTTGGTTAGTTTAAGTTAGGTTAGATGAGTTTAGGTCAGGATTGGTTAGTTTAGGTGAGTTTAAGTTAGGTAAGATGAGTTTAGGTTAGTATGTGTGCGGTTAGGTTAGTTTAGGTGAGGTAAAATTAGGTTAGATGAGGTGAGGTAAGTATATGTTAGTTTAGGTGAATTTAAGTTAGGTTAGGTTAGGTGAGTTTAAGTTAGGTTAAGAGGGCTGAGAAAAAACAGTGAAACAAGCATGGCAGTTTCAAAATAAAGTACTATTGGTGCTAATAATTATTGTACTGCAATTATTTCAGATTTTAACTACGGTTTTCAACTAAGCATAATTAAATGAAGAAAAAATATAACAAGTAGCCTAGAAAATTAGCGTGGATTCAAAAGTGGGCATAAACTTCAATTTATTATTATTATTATTATTATTATTAATGACAATGCGCACAATGAGCAAATAAAGAAATTGAGTACATTACTCTTATGCTAGTTGCGTTAATGAAATGTTGTCATTCTCTGCAATGCTTTGCATGATATCTGTCACAGTATTGACTGCAAAGCTCACATAAACAGTTCTCTTCCGGCTGGTGGAATCTGTTTTGACAGAACTTGTGGTGAAAACCATGTGCTGCGTATCGTGTTATTACATGTTGAAGGTCATAGTTCGCCTGTTTCCATTCTTCCGTCACCATGCCATTTCTTTATGACACTGTAATGGGAATTTGTTGAAAGAAAAGAAAACTGTATCATATTGAATACAATTCAACGAATACCGTATAGTAAAGTTTAAACAAGAACATTGTCAAAATTTGTTGAAATCTAAGGTACGTTCACCCGTGGTATTTTAATAAAAATTCAAATCTAAACAAATAATCAATAGCCTATTTCATATTATTTTATTCACCTTGTATAGGCTAATATCGCTTCCCTTACAGCGGCCATACGTGTTGATAATAATTATAATTATCAATTGTCATTACTGACAAAAAGCGAGCCTCCGTGGCTTAGGCGGCAGCACGCCGGCCTCTCACCGCTGAGTCCGTGGTTCAAATCCCGGTCAATCCATGTGAGTAGTGTGTTTTGGATGGTTCAAAACCCTCCACCTCCACACCCTCCACACAAGATGGCGGCAGCCCGATAACTCCCGAACCCGTGGTCGGATTTTGACGAATGAGGTGTCATTGAACTCGGGCTGACACCCCCTTTCCATTGGACAACATATTTCAACCCCAAAAATAAAACCTACCCCTACTAGAGGGTGAAATTGAATTTTTTAGAGAATCTCGGTTACCAATTGCAACATGTGAGAGTTTGAATGCCGATATGGATTTAAACGTTGTTCCACATAAAGTGCATATGTTCGGTGGAAAGCCACTATGAATTAGCATGCCCACTCATGGCTTTTGAAGAGGGTGGGGGAGCGGATCCCTGTGGATGGGTTATTGTTGACGGGTCATTGTTGGCGGGGTCATTGTTGCCGGGTCATTGTGGACGAGTCCTTGTGGACAAGTCCTTGTGGACAGGTCCTTGTGGACAAGTCCTTGTGGACAGGTCCTTGTGGACGAGTCCTTGTGGACAAGTCTGTGTGGACAGGTCCTTGTGGACAAGTCCTTGTGGACGAGTCCTTGGCCCTTTGGACTGATCCCTTTGGACGGGTCCCTTTGGCCTGGTTCCTATGGACTGACCCATGGTCTCTAATGCTATGATGAAATTAAACGTTGTTCCACATGAAACGCATGTGAAGAGCCGATTGCTACTATGAATTAACATGTTTGTTTTCTGTTTTTACGCATGCGCACTTGGGGTTTTCGTAAGAGGGCGGACTTTTTTAATAATGATTTATAGATACGTTTTGTTTTACAAATTAACCAAAGATCCAAAAAACTAATAGGTCATCGGCTTTTTAATATTTTATGAACTAAGAAAGCTAGGGACTTGTATGAGGGGTCGTTGGACTTGGTATGACGCCCCGTATTTCAATGCATTTTTGATTTTTGTCAAAAGGGCCTAAGTACACTTTTGTTAATATCTCGTGAACCAATAAGGCTAGGGACTTGTATGAGGGGTCGTAGCACATGGGATGACATTCCCTTTTTAAATGTATTTGTTGAAATTTTGACAAGGGGCCTAACTACACTTTTGTTGATATTTCCTGAACCCATGATGGGATTTTGACCTGTAAGGTGTCGTTGGACTTGAGCAGACACTCTCTTTTTGAATGTATTTTTGACATTTTAACAAAGGGCCTAACTACACTTTTGTTAATATTTCGCGAACCAATAAGGCTAGGGACTTGTATGTGGGGTCCTAGCACTCGGGGTGACGCTCTGTTTCTAAATATATATTTAATGTTTGTCAAAAGGGCCTAATTGCACTGTTGTTAATATCTCGATAACTAATAATGGGAGAGAGTCAAGTGAGGTGTTATAATACTAAGGATGGCCAACCCTTTCCCATGACCAACGAATTTACCCCAAATATTCAAAACAACAAGGACATTGAGCTGAGATTATATAAACTAATACTCGGATATCGACATATGAGGTGTCATAGGACTTAGAATGGTCAACTCTTTCCCATGACCAATGAATTTACCTAAAATATCCAAAATATTAAGGTCATTGACCTGAGATTTTATAAATTAGTAATTGGATACGGACATGTGAGTTGTTTACCGTGAGTGATGAAACATGGCTAGGCAGAGAAAGAACTAGTGTAGGCAACATGTATGGTGACTGACAAGTCTTTCACTATTGGAACTTGTTTTCAGATCAGACTGTAGTACAGAGAGAGTATAGGTTGCAGGCATGGGTTAATAAATGACAAACGGTGTATACAAAATCAGATTTATTGATTCAAGAATTAAGAGTAGACTATCTTTAATTGATTGGTTAAAGAGGATAGCTAATGAAACAAAATGGTGACTACATTGAACTAAACTGAACCAAGCTGAATCAAACCCCACCAAACCGAACCAAACCTAATCGAAAACGAGCCAAGGGTTTAAGTGTAAAACTTGTGGGTGGATGTGGTCATTGGTAATGTCAAAAAGGAAAGGGATAACGCTCTACCTATAGAGGGTAAGGTAAAGCTAGTGCATGGTGCTAATGCACACACCCAAGTACATGAACCTCACCCGTCTATTCTATGCAGTTTTTATGGGTTGACTGTTAAAACTTGCTCAGTGGTTACTAGGACAAGATGGTCACTACACACAACAAGCTTTAAATACCTGAGGCTAATAATCTATACACACACACTTGTTCTAAACTAAGCTGTCTTGCTGACAGTGCTCACGCTGTAGGCAGATGACAGAAATGCTTGGCTAACAGAAATACAATCATTTCCGGTTGTCTAATGTTACCAGCTAACCATTTTTTGCTGCAGTGGCGCGCACATGTGCCACTTACACTAGAGAGTTTAACTCGATTTCAAGCTCTAAGTCCTAGAACGAATCAAACTAAGAAAAAGGGGCATAGTGGCGTAGTGGTTAAGCTGTTAGCCTTTCACTAAAGTGGACTAGGGTTTGATTTCAGGTTAATACGCATGTCATAAACATATAAAAAAGCAGAGATAATGTTTTAAACCGATTACACTCGTCTCTTTTCAAATTATTACTTGGATTACAAATACAAAAGTGGACTGGGTGTGATATACAGTTAATGCTGTCTATCGCACACTAGCTGTAAGGAAGCCATATGTAGAGCTATATGTAGAGAACTACCTAGCGATTTCATGAACCGGTATAGCTATGTCGCATAAACGGTGCAGGATACAATCCGGCAACTATAATTCGTATCTTGTGGAACAGAGAAAATGCACTGTTGCCTTGATGGATAACAAATGTGTGCAGATGAATGACCTACGCATTAGCCTAGCAAGGGGTTATAACCACGTGGAGGAGGTGTGATTTCTATATTTTATTGTTTAGAGACATGGCTTTTGTAACCAGTAGATTTAATTGATTTAGTATTTTGTAAATATTTATTTTTGTAATTGTAAATAGTTAATTTTTTGTAAATAGTGGAAACCATTTATTTTTGTAATGGTTAATGTTAAATGTATAATTAAAGTTCTTTGGGATGAGTGTGCATGTCAATGATGTTTTTAGGGATAAATAGAGTGGTTGTGTGTTTGTTCTCAAAGACAGGCAAGGTTGTGTGGATGTATGACTACACAGAAAGAGAGAGAGAGAGAGAGGGAGAGAGTGTAGAAACAGCCTTACCTTCAGTAGTAATAGTAGACCTCTATGTTTTGCATACACATAGACAGACTCTAAGATCGCAATGGCCGAGCACTCACTTTAACACCATTTACAAAATCTTGAAATGAAAAAATCACGTTTCGCAAATATGAACTTTTGACATAAACAAAATAAAAATAAAATGTGTAAACTACAAATTGGAAAATCCATGTTTCCATATCATGAAATTCAAAAACTTTAAACTGACATTTAAAAGAAATGCAAATGGAAAATTGACAAATTGTAATGTGTGAAATGTGAAAATGAACAAATGGCTATCAATATTTTAAAAAAAATAAAAAAAATGGTGCTGTATGGTTGAGGTGTGAATCAAACCCTACTTATTTTGGACCACTCGAGACTGAGTATACTTGTTTTAGTCCTCATACCACTTTTAAAATTGTGTGTTAAAGCTAGGAATTGAACCCAAGAGCTTGTAGGGGGAGACAAAGGTTAGAATATGTTAAACAGATAGCCTTGAATGTAGGATGTGGTAGCTGTATAGAGATGAAACGATTAGCTCGGGACAGATAGACACTGAGATCTGCATCAAACCAGTCAAAGGACTAAAGACTCAAACAACAACATATACGTTCACCAAAATAATGTTGTGTAACGGTAAATGTTAGTCAACGAACAGTAATGCATTACTAAAACCCATGACACGATACCTAAGAGCTTTTCTAAAATGATTTTAAAATGCCTTTAACCCTATATTGAACACCCAGTTCACAAGACTCATAACTGCAATATTATGGTAAAATAAAACAAAATCTATATTTCAAAACAAGCAAGTGGTTTAGGCAATGTATACTGGAAAAAAAAGTTTTGTAAACACTCAAGTCCTCAAGACCAATTAAATTAGTAACTGTCAGGTTGGCCGAGTGGTTAAGGTGTTTGACTTAAGATCAAATTTCTGTATAAGGAAGCAAGGGTTCGAATCCCTTACCTGACATAACTATTGCCTTAACATGGCTTGGCCACACTGTATTATTATGATACTCGGTACACAAACCATAGATATAGTGTATTGTTTAAGGCCACTCCCTTTCTGAACATAGTCAGAGACTGTTGATGGTTAACAATTGTATTAATAGTGGGACATGGGGATAGCAATTAAGAAAAAACAGCCAATACCCATACAATATTTTTATTCATTTAGTTTTTTTTACAATAGTTACACACTGAATACAACATTTTATCTCTTTACCATTGTTTGATATAGATTTTAAACACAACGCTTGTTGTAGATCCTTTTACAACTTTCTCCAGGTACTCTTGTTCTTAAAAACTGGGGAAGCCGCAATGGTTTTATAGACATTAAACCCTCATTCTCTTCTTTTTCATCATCATCATCATCATCATCATCATTATAAATATTATCTTTATAATTATTATAGTCATTGTCACCATCATTATCATCATCATTATCATCCTCAACATCACTAGAACTATCCAATTCCTTTTTTTCCTTTTCAAAAGGGGCCTCTTGAAGAGTCTGTGTTGCTTTTGATAGTGTTACGTTTTTATTGAACGTTGACAACTGTCCTAACATGACTTTTTGAGGAGATAAATGTTTTTTCACAAGGAAGTCACTATGTAGAGTAACACTATGTTTTTGTTGGACTTGCTTTTTATTGTTCTTTTGATCATGTTTTGTTAACACTAACGGTGTTTCATTTGGTATACCACATTGATGAGTACCCACACTTAAGACCTCACTATGTTTACTTTTTAGATGACCTAGACATTTTGTTGTTCTTTGTTTTGAGCACTGCCAAAATATGATGCCATTCGCATTTTCTCGCTTATAGTTATAAGAGTACCCATGATACAGGGCACGTGGTTTACCTTTATTGGTTATAGTATATTCCATAGTAGCCACTGACTTGTATAGTCGATCCGCCTACTACAAAGGTCTGAACACTTGTGGTGAAAGAATGATGTTGTGTGTTGACGTTTTATGCAGGATAATGTTGGTGGCATATGCGGGTGGCTTATGT
The DNA here is from genome assembly GCA_946902985.2 of Meconema thalassinum. Classification (NCBI taxonomy): domain Eukaryota; kingdom Metazoa; phylum Arthropoda; class Insecta; order Orthoptera; family Tettigoniidae; genus Meconema; species Meconema thalassinum. The sequence continues at coordinate 99,982,745 of OX336397.1, read as the reverse complement.
GGGTGGCTTATGTTGATGACATGTATTGTTGACTGATTTTGGTGGCTTATGTTGATGGCTTATGGTGATGGCTTATGTTGGTGGCTTATGTTGGTGGCTTATGTTAGTGGCTTATTTTGATGACATATGTTGGTGACTTATGTTGATAGCTTATGTTGGTGGCTAATGTTGATGACATATGTTGTTGGCTTATGGTGGTGGCTTATGTTGATGGTTTATGTCGCTGGTCTATGTTGATGGTTTATGTTAATGGCTTAGGTTAATGTCTTAGGTTGATGGCATAAGTTGATGGCTTATGTTGGTGGCTTATGGGGGTGGCTTATGCTGGTGGCTTATGCTGGTGGTTTATGGTGGTGGCTTATGTTGATGACATATGTTGGTGACTTATGTTGGTGGCTTATGCTGGTGGCTTATGGTGGTGGCTTATGATGGTGGCTTATGGTGGTGGCTTATGATGGTGGGTTATGGTGGTGGTTTATGGTGGCTTATGGTGGTGGCTTGTGGTGGTGGCTTGTGGTGGCTTATGATGGTGGCTTGTGGTGATGGCTTATGGTGGCTTATGGTGGTGACTTATAGTGGTGGCCTATGTTGGTGGCTTATTTTTGGTGGTTTACGTTAATACCTTATTTGTAATGGCTTATTTGACAAGTTATTGTTGTCAATGTATTTAGAGGATTTTTCTCTTGGTCTTGGCAAGTATCTCAACCCTTTTTTTTATGGTAGCATAATGCTTACCGCCATGTTTGTAAGCAACAACAACACACTAAAATTCCAAGAATCCAAAGTACTCTAAGGTTAATGATTGTCTCTCAACTCCATTCAACGTCTAGTCAAAAACATTATATATTTTTCACATTTTTCAAAAGAAAAAGTTTAATTGGGAAAGTAGGCTATATGTTTAAACTAAAAATCATATCAAATCATATGCTAACTCCAACACCTACGTCTATCCCACTCTCAGTCAAAAAAATATAATGTTCTTCAAATTTTACCAACACAGTATTTGGAAAGTAGGCCATATTTTGAAAACTAATCATCCTATGAAGTCATATATATAGACTCAAACCAATGGCTTTTATATCCTTAATCGTAAGAACAAAATATGGAATTTTTGTCATTTCTTTCAAAAATGTTCATTTTAAAACGGGGCTATATTTTGGAAACTAGGAATTTTACAAGAAAGTTTGTTTAACGTAAATGACAGGTATTTACCCCCACTACCCACAAACCAAGTCCCAGGTCACAAGATGGCGGCCGTAGCTTAACTTAACCTAGCCTAACCTAACAAGATGGCGGCCGTAGCTTAACTTAACCTAGCCTAACCTAACCTGACCTACGAGGTGTGATCAAAAAGTTCCAAAAATGTGGCTGCAACTTAACCAAACCTAGCCTAGCCTAACCTAACCTAACTTACAAAGTGTGATCAAAAAGTTCCAAAATGGCGTAGCTTCACTTAACCTAACCTAACTTAACCTAAACCTACGAGGTGTGATCAAAAATTTTTCATAATAGTGGTCATAGCTTAACTGAACCTTGCCTAACCTAACCTAGCCTAAACCTACGAAGTGTGGTCATAAAGTTCCAAGATGGAGGTCGTAGCTTAACTCAACCTAACCTAACCCTACGAGGTGTGATCAAAAAGTTCCAAAAATGGCTGCCGTAGCTTAACTTAACCTTTGAGTCATTTTTTTAACGGGTCCCTGTGGCGGGTCCCCTTTGACATAATTTGGATAAAATGCAAGGGCCAGTCCATAGGGATCAGTCCAAAGGACCTCGTAGGTTTAGGTTAAGTTAGGTTAGGTTAAGTGAAGCTACGGCCGCCATTTTGGAACTTTTTGATCACACTTTGTAGGTTAGGTTAGGTTAGGCTAGGCTAGGTTTGGTTAAGTTGCAGCCACATTTTTGGAACTTTTTGATCACACCTCGTAGGTCAGGTTAGGTTAGGCTAGGTTAAGTTAAGCTACGGCCGCCATCTTGTTAGGTTAGGCTAGGTTAAGTTAAGCTACGGCCGCCATCTTGTGACCTGGGACTTGGTTTGTGGGTAGTGGGGGTAAATACCTGTCATTTACGTTAAACAAACTTTCTTGTAAAATTCCTAGTTTCCAAAATATAGCCCCGTTTTAAAATGAACATTTTTGAAAGAAATGACAAAAATTCCATATTTTGTTCTTACGATTAAGGATATAAAAGCCATTGGTTTGAGTCTATATATATGACTTTATAGGATGATTAGTTTTCAAAATATGGCCTACTTTCCAAATACTGTGTTGGAAAAATTTGAAGAACATTATATTTTTTTGACTGAGAGTGGGATAGACGTAGGTGTTGGAGTTAGCATATAATAATAATAATAATATCGTATGGCCTCGGATGCCTGGTGCAAGCTTTGTCAATTGACACCCAGAGGGTAGCTTGCATGTCGAATTTCGTCGTTCCTTTGAACGCTATGAAAGTCAAGGAGGTTAGATATCTAAACTCCTTGACACTACAGCGCTTTCAAGTAGAGAATGGAGGAACTTTGTGTTGGCGGAAAATCCCGAGATTAATTTTGCCATTGAACACGGCCTACTGAATTCAAATGGGTTCTTTAACGTGCCAACAACGTATGACATGAGTGTCGTGATTTTTGTCGCCTTCAAAAATCACTTACCACGACCAGGGGCGAACCTGCAATCTTGGGGTTGGTAGTCCGACACTATAACCACTCACCCACCGTGGCAAGCATATGATTTGATATGATTTTTAGTTTAAACATATAGCCTACTTCCCCAATTAAAATTTTTCTTTTGAAAAATGTGAAAAATATATAATGTTTTTGACTAGACGTTGAATGGAGTTGAGAGACAATCATTAACCTTAGAGTACTTTGGATTCTTGGAATTTTAGTGTGTTGTTGTTGCTTACAAACATGGCGGTAAGCATTATGCTACCATAAAAAAAAAGGGTTGAGATACTTGCCAAGACCAAGAGAAAAATCCTCTAAATACATTGACAACAATAACTTGTCAAATAAGCCATTACAAATAAGGTATTAACGTAAACCACCAAAAATAAGCCACCAACATAGGCCACCACTATAAGTCACCACCATAAGCCACCATAAGCCATCACCACAAGCCACCATCATAAGCCACCACAAGCCACCACCACAAGCCACCACCATAAGCCACCATAAACCACCACCATAACCCACCATCATAAGCCACCACCATAAGCCACCATCATAAGCCACCACCATAAGCCACCAGCATAAGCCACCAACATAAGTCACCAACATATGTCATCAACATAAGCCACCACCATAAACCACCAGCATAAGCCACCAGCATAAGCCACCCCCATAAGCCACCAACATAAGCCATCAACTTATGCCATCAACCTAAGACATTAACCTAAGCCATTAACATAAACCATCAACATAGACCAGCGACATAAACCATCAACATAAGCCACCACCATAAGCCAACAACATATGTCATCAACATTAGCCACCAACATAAGCTATCAACATAAGTCACCAACATATGTCATCAACATAAGCCACTAACATAAGCCACCAACATAAGCCACCAACATAAGCCACCACCATAAGCCATCAACATAAGCCACCAAAATCAGTCAACAATACATGTCATCAACATAAGCCACCCACATAAGCCACCCGCATATGCCACCAACATTATCCTGCATAAAACGTCAACACACAACATCATTCTTTCACCACAAGTGTTCAGACCTTTGTAGTAGGCGGATCGACTATACAAGTCAGTGGCTACTATGGAATATACTATAACCAATAAAGGTAAACCACATGCCCTGTATCATGGGTACTCTTATAACTATAAGCGAGAAAATGCGAATGGCATCATATTTTGGCAGTGCTCAAAACAAAGAACAACAAAATGTCTAGGTCATCTAAAAAGTAAACATAGTGAGGTCTTAAGTGTGGGTACTCATCAATGTGGTATACCAAATGAAACACCGTTAGTGTTAACAAAACATGATCAAAAGAACAATAAAAAGCAAGTCCAACAAAAACATAGTGTTACTCTACATAGTGACTTCCTTGTGAAAAAACATTTATCTCCTCAAAAAGTCATGTTAGGACAGTTGTCAACGTTCAATAAAAACGTAACACTATCAAAAGCAACACAGACTCTTCAAGAGGCCCCTTTTGAAAAGGAAAAAAAAGGAATTGGATAGTTCTAGTGATGTTGAGGATGATAATGATGATGATAATGATGGTGACAATGACTATAATAATTATAAAGATAATATTTATAATGATGATGATGATGATGATGATGATGATGATGATGATGATGATGATGATGATGATGATGAAAAAGAAGAGAATGAGGGTTTAATGTCTATAAAACCATTGCGGCTTCCCCAGTTTTTAAGAACAAGAGTACCTGGAGAAAGTTGTAAAAGGATCTACAACAAGCGTTGTGTTTAAAATCTATATCAAACAATGGTAAAGAGATAAAATGTTGTATTCAGTGTGTAACTATTGTAAAAAAAACTAAATGAATAAAAATATTGTATGGGTATTGGCTGTTTTTTCTTAATTGCTATCCCCATGTCCCACTATTAATACAATTGTTAACCATCAACAGTCTCTGACTATGTTCAGAAAGGGAGTGGCCTTAAACAATACACTATATCTATGGTTTGTGTACCGAGTATCATAATAATACAGTGTGGCCAAGCCATGTTAAGGCAATAGTTATGTCAGGTAAGGGATTCGAACCCTTGCTTCCTTATACAGAAATTTGATCTTAAGTCAAACACCTTAACCACTCGGCCAACCTGACAGTTACTAATTTAATTGGTCTTGAGGACTTGAGTGTTTACAAAACTTTTTTTTCCAGTATACATTGCCTAAACCACTTGCTTGTTTTGAAATATAGATTTTGTTTTATTTTACCATAATATTGCAGTTATGAGTCTTGTGAACTGGGTGTTCAATATAGGGTTAAAGGCATTTTAAAATAATTTTAGAAAAGCTCTTAGGTATCGTGTCATGGGTTTTAGTAATGCATTACTGTTCGTTGACTAACATTTACCGTTACACAACATTATTTTGGTGAACGTATATGTTGTTGTTTGAGTCTTTAGTCCTTTGACTGGTTTGATGCAGATCTCAGTGTCTATCTGTCCCGAGCTAATCGTTTCATCTCTATACAGCTACCACATCCTACATTCAAGGCTATCTGTTTAACATATTCTAACCTTTGTCTCCCCCTACAAGCTCTTGGGTTCAATTCCTAGCTTTAACACACAATTTTAAAAGTGGTATGAGGACTAAAACAAGTATACTCAGTCTCGAGTGGTCCAAAATAAGTAGGGTTTGATTCACACCTCAACCATACAGCACCTTTTTTTTTATTTTTTTTAAAATAATGATAGCCATTTGTTCATTTTCACATTTCACACATTACAATTTGTCAATTTTCCATTTGCATTTCTTTTAAATGTCAGTTTAAAGTTTTTGAATTTCATGATATGGAAACATGGATTTTCCAATTTGTAGTTTACACATTTTATTTTTATTTTGTTTATGTCAAAAGTTCATATTTGCGAAACGTGATTTTTTCATTTCAAGATTTTGTAAATGGTGTTAAAGTGAGTGCTCGGCCATTGCGATCTTAGAGTCTGTCTATGTGTATGCAAAACATAGAGGTCTACTATTACTACTGAAGGTAAGGCTGTTTCTACACTCTCTCCCTCTCTCTCTCTCTCTCTTTCTGTGTAGTCATACATCCACACAACCTTGCCTGTCTTTGAGAACAAACACACAACCACTCTATTTATCCCTAAAAACATCATTGACATGCACACTCATCCCAAAGAACTTTAATTATACATTTAACATTAACCATTACAAAAATAAATGGTTTCCACTATTTACAAAAAATTAACTATTTACAATTACAAAAATAAATATTTACAAAATACTAAATCAATTAAATCTACTGGTTACAAAAGCCATGTCTCTAAACAATAAAATATAGAAATCACACCTCCTCCACGTGGTTATAACCCCTTGCTAGGCTAATGCGTAGGTCATTCATCTGCACACATTTGTTATCCATCAAGGCAACAGTGCATTTTCTCTGTTCCACAAGATACGAATTATAGTTGCCGGATTGTATCCTGCACCGTTTATGCGACATAGCTATACCGGTTCATGAAATCGCTAGGTAGTTCTCTACATATAGCTCTACATATGGCTTCCTTACAGCTAGTGTGCGATAGACAGCATTAACTGTATATCACACCCAGTCCACTTTTGTATTTGTAATCCAAGTAATAATTTGAAAAGAGACGAGTGTAATCGGTTTAAAACATTATCTCTGCTTTTTTATATGTTTATGACATGCGTATTAACCTGAAATCAAACCCTAGTCCACTTTAGTGAAAGGCTAACAGCTTAACCACTACGCCACTATGCCCCTTTTTCTTAGTTTGATTCGTTCTAGGACTTAGAGCTTGAAATCGAGTTAAACTCTCTAGTGTAAGTGGCACATGTGCGCGCCACTGCAGCAAAAAATGGTTAGCTGGTAACATTAGACAACCGGAAATGATTGTATTTCTGTTAGCCAAGCATTTCTGTCATCTGCCTACAGCGTGAGCACTGTCAGCAAGACAGCTTAGTTTAGAACAAGTGTGTGTGTATAGATTATTAGCCTCAGGTATTTAAAGCTTGTTGTGTGTAGTGACCATTTTGTCCTAGTAACCACTGAGCAAGTTTTAACAGTCAACCCATAAAAACTGCATAGAATAGATGGGTGAGGTTCATGTACTTGGGTGTGTGCATTAGCACCATGCACTAGCTTTACCTTACCCTCTATAGGTAGAGCGTTATCCCTTTCCTTTTTGACATTACCAATGACCACATCCACCCACAAGTTTTACACTTAAACCCTTGGCTCGTTTTCGATTAGGTTTGGTTCGGTTTGGTGGGTTTGATTCAGCTTGGTTCAGTTTAGTTCAATGTAGTCACCATTTTGTTTCATTAGCTATCCTCTTTAACCAATCAATTAAAGATAGTCTACTCTTAATTCTTGAATCAATAAATCTGATTTTGTATACACCGTTTGTCATTTATTAACCCATGCCTGCAACCTATACTCTCTCTGTACTACAGTCTGATCTGAAAACAAGTTCCAATAGTGAAAGACTTGTCAGTCACCATACATGTTGCCTACACTAGTTCTTTCTCTGCCTAGCTATGTTTCATCACTCACGGTAAACAACTCACATGTCCGTATCCAATTATTAATTTATAAAATCTCAGGTCAATGACCTTAATATTTTGGATATTTTAGGTAAATTCATTGGTCATGGGAAAGAGTTGACCATTCTAAGTCCTATGACACCTCATATGTCGATATCCGAGTATCAGTTTATATAATCTCAGCTCAATGTCCTTGTTGTTTTGAATATTTGGGGTAAATTCGTTGGTCATGGGAAAGGGTTGGCCATCCTTAGTATTATAACACCTCACTTGACTCTCTCCCATTATTAGTTATCGAGATATTAACAACAGTGCAATTAGGCCCTTTTGACAAACATTAAATATATATTTAGAAACAGAGCGTCACCCCGAGTGCTAGGACCCCACATACAAGTCCCTAGCCTTATTGGTTCGCGAAATATTAACAAAAGTGTAGTTAGGCCCTTTGTTAAAATGTCAAAAATACATTCAAAAAGAGAGTGTCTGCTCAAGTCCAACGACACCTTACAGGTCAAAATCCCATCATGGGTTCAGGAAATATCAACAAAAGTGTAGTTAGGCCCCTTGTCAAAATTTCAACAAATACATTTAAAAAGGGAATGTCATCCCATGTGCTACGACCCCTCATACAAGTCCCTAGCCTTATTGGTTCACGAGATATTAACAAAAGTGTACTTAGGCCCTTTTGACAAAAATCAAAAATACATTGAAATACGGGGCGTCATACCAAGTCCAACGACCCCTCATACAAGTCCCTAGCTTTCTTAGTTCATAAAATATTAAAAAGCCGATGACCTATTAGTTTTTTGGATCTTTGGTTAATTTGTAAAACAAAACGTATCTATAAATCATTATTTAAAAAGTCCGCCCTCTTACGAAAACCCCAAGTGCGCATGCGTAAAAACAGAAAACAAACATGTTAATTCATAGTAGCAATCGGCTCTTCACATGCGTTTCATGTGGAACAACGTTTAATTTCATCATAGCATTAGAGACCATGGGTCAGTCCATAGGAACCAGGCCAAAGGGACCCGTCCAAAGGGATCAGTCCAAAGGGCCAAGGACTCGTCCACAAGGACTTGTCCACAAGGACCTGTCCACACAGACTTGTCCACAAGGACTCGTCCACAAGGACCTGTCCACAAGGACTTGTCCACAAGGACCTGTCCACAAGGACTTGTCCACAAGGACTCGTCCACAATGACCCGGCAACAATGACCCCGCCAACAATGACCCGTCAACAATAACCCATCCACAGGGATCCGCTCCCCCACCCTCTTCAAAAGCCATGAGTGGGCATGCTAATTCATAGTGGCTTTCCACCGAACATATGCACTTTATGTGGAACAACGTTTAAATCCATATCGGCATTCAAACTCTCACATGTTGCAATTGGTAACAGAGATTCTCTAAAAAATTCAATTTCACCCTCTAGTAGGGGTAGGTTTTATTTTTGGGGTTGAAATATGTTGTCCAATGGAAAGGGGGTGTCAGCCCGAGTTCAATGACACCTCATTCGTCAAAATCCGACCACGGGTTCGGGAGTTATCGGGCTGCCGCCATCTTGTGTGGAGGGTGTGGAGGTGGAGGGTTTTGAACCATCCAAAACACACTACTCATGTGAGATCTGTGCTGGACAGAACGGGGGCAGACAGGTTTTTCTCCGGGTACTCCGGTTTTCCCTGTCAAAATTTCATTCCAGCAACACTCTCCACTATCATTTCATCTATCATTCATTTAATCATTGCCCCCAGAGGAGTGCGTCAGGCCTCGGCAGCCGACACAGTTCATATCCTCGCCGCTAGATAGGGGCTTCATTCATTCCATTCCTGACCCGGTCGGAGACTGGAAGCAGGCTGTGGATTTTCATTACTGACAAAACTTACCAAACTTCTAATAATTTCAACTCAGAGATTTACTGATGACATCGTCATCTTGGCCGACACGCCAGAGAATTTGAATGAGTTTTTGAATGGTATGGACTCCGTCTTACGGAAAGAATGCATGATGAAAATCAATAAATGTAAAACAAAAATACTGGAATGCAGCCGAAATAAATCAAAAACCTCTATGGACATCAAATTGGCAGGTGAAAAGCTGAAGGAAATAGGAGACTTCTGTTACTTAGGAAGCAAAATAACCAGCGATGGACGAAGCAAAGAGGATATAAAAAGTAGGTTGGCTCAGGCAAGGAAAGCATTTCTACAAAAAAAAGGATCTGTTGACATCGAATATAGATTTAGGAATCAGGAAGTCATTTTTGAAAGGCTTTGTCTGGAGCGTGGTGCTCTATGGATGTGAAACTTGGACTATTGGTGCAGCAGAAAAGAGGAGAATTAAAGCGTTTGAAATGTGATGTTACAGGAGAATGATGGGCGGCTTCGGTGGCGTAGTTGGTAGCATGCTGAGCTCCTATGCCCAAGATAGCGGGTTCAAACCCGGCCGAAGCCGTCGGATTTTTTAAGAGCGTTAAAAATCCCTCAGTATGCCTTGAAACTATATTGTATAGGTTAAGAATGTTAACAACGCTCTTAGGTTGCTACGTTCGTTGCCAAGAGCCGACTGCGGTGACGTCTAGTAGCTAAGTTCTGAACTTGGCCTAGTAGTCGTTGACGGTGGCGTTTGGCGGCAAAAGTAGTAACTATTCGAAAAATTCCAGTCCTTACTTGAATTAAAAAAAACAGATACACACACTAATACAGTCATCACAATTAACACTGGTTATCAGAAAGATTCTACACACACCCAAAGTACACGGGGCTACATGACCGCGTTGTCGCAGCCCCTAAACTAAGGAACCAACCAACCAACCAGGAGAATGATGAAGATCAGATGGGTAGATAGGGTTACAAACGAAGGGGTATTAAGACGAGTGGGAGAGGAGAGATGTTTCTGGCGACTGCTAATGAAGAGAAGGGATAGGCTAGTAGGACACATACTAAGACACCCAGGAATAGCAAGCTTAGTTATGGAAGGAAGGGTTGAGGCCAAGAACTGTAGGGGTAGACCAAGGTTAGAATATGTTAAACGGATTGCCTCGGATGTAGGGTGTGGTAGCTATGTAGAGATGAAACGATTAACACAGGACAGGGGGCATGGAGTGCTGCATAAAACCAGTCAAAAAACTGAAGACTCAAACACAATAATTTCAACAATATTTTGTTATAAAATATCCAGCATGAATGATTAATATTTAATGAAAAAAAAATATTACCTTAAGTCAATAAAATTATAATTCATATTCTGTAATACAAAGTACTGGTTTTGGTCACATTATGACCTTCGTCAGCAAAGGTAATTAGTTATTGTTGTCTTAAGGGGTGGAACTACGATGTCATCTGCCCCTATCAAAGGTAATTAATATAAAATAAAGTTGCAAGTATGTGTGATTTAAAAAAGGTCATGTTCAATACAATTTAAAAAAATGCTATTTAAAAATATACGATAAATCTTTTTTTTTTAAAGAACAGTTCTATTGTAATTTTGATTACAGAGGTGGCCAAATTATTAGACTAAAGGTCTGAAAATCCATTATTCAATTTTGCTGAGTACACATTTATTTATTTTTCTATGGAAACTGACACTGGAGATATTACAATGATTTAAGGACATTTGGATAATGATTTTAGGATTTTCTGTTTCATAGTTTTGCAAAACTGTCACAATTGATTGCCTACTGTCTCAAGGAACTATTTATTTCTATGCACTTGTGGTCGTTTGTTTGAAATTTATCAAGAATTTAGTGATTGTTAGTTACTATCTGTCACTTAATTCCTTCAGCAAAGCTCTGGTGCTTTAAGCTGACATATTGAAACCTATATTTGCGACGTGATTAGAAGGCAGTGCATCACATCGACCTATCAAGGGAATTTTATGTTTATGGGGAGAAAAAGTGATACGTCCCCAAGGAAAATTGGGATAACAAGAACATTGCTTACTGAAGGACACTTCACACATCAGGAGATAGCAACAAAACTCAATATTGCACAAAAATCAGTGAGTAGAATTAAGAAAATGGATGAAAACAGCGAGGTTTACCAGTCTTAACGAAATGGAAAATGTGATAGGAAAGGTAAATTAAGCCCTAGAGGTGTACAAAACTAATCTCAATTTCACGAAACCATCGTTCAGCTACGAGCAATGAACTAAGAAATAATTTGAAGAGTAGTGGCATAGATGCATCTGCTAGACCTGTAAGAAGAACATTGTACAATAGCGGATTGAAATCTAGACGACCCATAAGAAAAGCAAAGATCACTCCAGTTATGGCAAAAAAGAGATTGGAATGGGCAAAGGGCCAGGAAGATTGGTGCACATACAACTGGAAGAAGGTATGTAACAACAAAATAGTAGTTTTACAAAAATTAACTACTTTTATCACAGGTTTAACAATGCTCACGGGAAATTTATAAAATTGTTGTTATTATTGTTCCTTTATTACTTGAAATAATACCGACATTGCACTACTAAAATGAAAAAGTGTTTATAGGTTTGCTTCAGTGATGAATCTATATTTTAAGTAAGTGAAGGAATGAGTCAGTACGTTCATAGGAGGTCAGAAGAAGAGTTTCATCACCAGTGCGTACAACATACAGTAAAATATCCAACGAAAGTTATGGTGTGGAGTATGATGTCTGTGCATGGAACCGGAAGATTATATATTGTAAGGGTACCATGAAGCAGTACCAATATATAAAAGTCCTTGAGAAGCGTCTCTTAGCTCAGATAGGGATTGCTTTGGGGAAAATCCTTGTGTCTTCATGCATGACGGTGCACCCTGCCATGCGGCCAAGAAAGGGGCTTAATTTCTCAGTGATAAAAACCTTTCTGTGCTTTCGTGGCCTGGAAATAGCCCAGATATGAACCCCATTGAAAGTTGTGGACTATTGTCAAGAAGAAAATCGAGAAAATCACAGATACAACAAAAATTGGGCTGATTGAAATTTTAGTACGGATTTGGCACCATGACAATGACATCAAAAACAATGGCCAAATACTCAAGAATGTATGCCCCAAAAGGGTGAAAATGCTTATTTCTAACAAAGGAATGCATACAAAGTATTTAGGCACATGCATGTTTAATTTTCACTTGTAAGCTTAGCCAGGAAAATTAAATATGCTATTTTTCAAGCTTTAGTCTAATAATTTGGCCACCTCTGTAATGTGGACAAATATTTCCTGGAAACAGCTCAACGTTGGAAATACCATTCTAATAACCTTATATTTTTGATTAACAATTTCACACCAACGTTATCATAAAGTTATTATTTTCACGTTAGCATATGAAAGAAACATGTCTTACCAACCTCAAATGTCAACATTTTCACTGTACCAATACATCGTGCCCACGTCGAGCTGTTTTCAAGAAATGTTTCCACAATAATCAAAATTGTAACAGGTCTGCTTTTTTAGTTTTCTTTAGTATATTTTTTAAGAATTTAGATAGAAATAGTTTTAGAGCATAACTTCATATATATTATTTCAGTAGTTTAGATCCCTCCTGTGGCGCTCACAAGCGATCCATCGTGACAAATGAGCATTCAAATGAAAGAGAATAGCCATTAGCAGTGACGAATTGCACTCTGATTTCATAAATATCTATATCTTCTTTAAAAAACGACTTCTAAAAATGTACGAACTGTGTGATTTGCAGATACTGTTGCTGTGGGAAAATACTCTCCATAATTGCTGTCCACTTCACATTTTGGCCGCGGTGACGCCTATTTCATGTCATTTTAACCTTCTGAGTTCTTTTCTTTATAATTTTGCATGGATTTCAGAAACAGTAAATCAAAGAAATGAGTACTCAATTCGTATAATTTCTTAAATATCGAATAACCGGTGAGTGTTATGATGATCCAATTTTCAGTGATTGCCTTCTTAAGTTAGGGAACGTAGAATTTGGAATTCTAACTGAACTGTAAATAGTGTTCTATAATCATTTGGTTGAAATAAAAACATAACAGCCTTTCTCCTTAAGTCTCTCATTATAAACCTATTGGGGAAAGTGTGGTTTCTCGCATGGGTCCGCTAGTTTTTATAAATTTAAGTACGGTATCACACAGATTTGCAACTTCATTTTCTATTAATTACATTTGCTGACGAAGGTCATTATGTTGTCGAGCCCGGTACATTGAATTACATAATTACAATAATTTTCTGACTTAAGGTATTATTTTTTCGTTTTATATTAAACATTGTTGATAAGGATCACTTTGGGTAGACATGGTTACCGTATTTGCATGTCTTTTCGTATGAATTATTAAATCTGATGATGTTTAAATAACAACCTAAATATGTCGTAATAGAGAAATTGATTCTCTTCACAGCAAATATTGTATTCGTCATACTTTCCCAAGTATACTGTAAGGTTGCCGAATTTCACACTAATATTCTAAAGAGAGAAGAGCTTACAAAATGATAAATTGCAGATTACTTTAATAGCAAGAAATATGGAAGAAATATTGTACCCGATCGGGTATCTCTAGGCCTAAAAATTAAATAATAATAATAATAATAATAATAATAATAACAATAATCTCGGGTGCGGTACGTTCGTTAAATGATCACTAATGGCCTAGGTCAACAGGAAACAGGTTCGCTAAACTACTGAAATGGCGTACACTAGTTAACTGGTAAAATCTAATTTATTGAACTCAAAAATCCGGTTTGAAAAATTACATTAACTCAAAAGAACAAAAATATAAATGCAACAGCAAAACAAGTTACAATAACGTTACAAAATTAAACCCAAATAAGAAGAGAAAAACAAAATAAGTTTAAAATAACAAAATCAAAATAGTAAAAGAAAAACACGGCTCTCCCAGAGCTCATCATCGGCCTCAAATACAGCTTAAAAGAAACGAAAATAAAATACATTAATTGGATCCAGCTGTGAGCAAGCAAAGATTACATCACTACGTTAACAGCTGACTGCCAGGGGTGGCAAAGTTATTACGGTGAATGTCAACTCCTACGACAAATTCAGGGTCTCAAACAAAATGCAGTTGCCCTTAAAATAATAAAATAAAATATTCTGATCCAGCTGTGAGCAAACAAAGATTACATCACTACGTTAACAGCTGACTGCCAGGGGTGGCAAAGTTATTACGGTGAATGTCAACTGCTACAACAAATTCAGGGCCTCAAACAAAATGCAGTTGCCCTTAAGATACTAAAATAAAATATTCTGATCCAGCTGTGAGCAAACAAAGATTACATCACTACGTTAACAGCTGTCTGCCAGGGGTGGCAAAGTTATTACGGTGAATGTCAACTGCTACGACAAATTCAGGGTCTCAAACAAAATGCAGTTGCCCTTAAGATACTAAAATAAAATATTCTGATTCAGCTGTGAGCAAACAAAGATTACATCACTACGTTAACAGCTGACTGCCAGGGGTGGCAAAGTTATTACGGTGAATGTCAACTGCTACGACAAATTCAGGGTCTCAAACAAAATGCAGTTGCCCTTAAGATACTAAAATAAAATATTCTGATCCAGCTGTGAGCAAACAAAGATTACATCACTACGTTAACAGCTGACTGCCAGGGGTGGCAAAGTTATTACGGTGAATGTCAACTGCTACGACAAATTCAGGGTCTCAAACAAAATGCAGTTGCCCTTAAGATACTAAAATAAAATATCCTGATTCAGCTGTGAGCAAACAAAGATTACATCACTACGTTAACAGCTGACTGCCAGGGGTGGCAAAGTTATTACGGTGAATGTCAACTGCTACGACAAATTCAGGGTCTCAAACAAAATGCAGTTGCCCTTAAGATACTAAAATAAAATATTCTGATCCAGCTGTGAGCAAACAAAGATTACATCACTACGTTAACAGCTGACTGCCAGGGATGGCGAAGTTATTACGGTGAATGTCAACTGCTACGACAAATTCAGAGTCTCAAACAAAATGCAGTTGCCCTTAAGATACTAAAATAAAATATTCTGATCCAGCTGTGAGCAAACAAAGATTACATCACTACGTTAACAGCTGACTGCCAGGGGTGGCAAAGTTATTACGGTGAATGTCAACTGCTACGACAAATCCAGGGTCTCAAACAAAATGCAGTTGCCCTTAAGATACTAAAATAAAATATTCTGATCCAGCTGTGAGCAAACAAAGATTACATCACTACGTTAACAGCTGACTGCCAGGGGTGGCAAAGTTATTACGGTGAATGTCAACTGCTACGACAAATTCAGGGTCTCAAACAAAATGCAGTTGCCCTTAAGATACTAAAATAAAATATTCTGATTCCTCTTACTGGCACACACATCTGTAAATACACTTGGACGTAGTGTGAGAGTATTCTTTCTGATAGGCATCTGACATTTGGTCGTTCAGCCTATCGGGTGGACAATAATATAGAAAATATCGGGGCCAACGAGATAACGCAAATTAACAGGGGGCGTAACTACACCAAATGCAACACAAAACATTCTGGGTTCGAACCAGAAACTTACATAAAGAAAATAGCCCAACAATGGCTCACTTAAACAGAGAAAATGCCAGCATGCCTAACTACTAATAAACAAACCCCCTCTCCTGTCTAAAATCTAACTTCAATCTTCCGTGTGTTGATAAACTAATCGACCTTGACCAACCAGCCGGGGTGACACTCCCCATGGGTAGCGGACACGCTTCCACGAGCCAGCTGGACAGATGACTTCACATTCTAAAATGTGGTCTCTTACTAAAAACGCCTTATTGGCGATGCTACGATTTGTGACATTTACAGGGTTTTAAATAAATTTTATATCAGACCAGGGCCGCGCAACAAAAACCAGAGACGTCAGCACTCCTCCAACCTGTAAAAAAAAACACATCGCGTGTGTGTGTACACAAAACAAACATGATGAACCAGAACGTACTTTGTGTGCATACTAATTACTTCGGACTACGCTGTCCGGAAACACTTACCTCGGAATACCATCCGGAAACACTTACATCGGAAATACAATCCGGAAAAACACTTACCTCGGAAATACAATCCGGAAACACTTATGGGCTCAAAATTCGGCCGGTATGCACACAAATACAACCTCACCGCTCCTTGCCGGGAAAAAATTAAAGCACACACGCACTCCTGGGAATTCACTGGTCAATTCGCAACCGGTCTGGGAAAAAAAAGAACGGTGGGTCATGGGTCGCTAACCATCTGACCTATTTTCCTAAAGTGGCAAGACTAGTCTAACCTAGCTGGGCGTTACTAAATGTCACCAAAAAAAAAACAAATTCTTACCCTATCTACTTGTCAGGTCGTACACTTAACTTACAGTTAGTCTTACATGAATATTATAGCCACAACAAAATCCATCCTTAAACACACGGCAATTTAACTTATGATGCCTTTGGCAAATAAAAAATTACAGACACCTCCGTCATCCACCAACAGACATGCATTATTTTTAAGGACTGACGGACAAAACAAAATAAAAAAAAGGACTGGCATGCTGACAAAAAAAAACTAATAGCCCCTGTCTTAAACGAAATATTGACATCAAAAGTCAAAACAAAGCTAATACTACTGTACAAATATCTCGTCCCCTTTTCTACATTACGTCCCCAAATATAGAAAGTTTAATAGTCATCACTTGTCCCTGGAGTAGACAGGCCCATGACGGCTGCTGGGTCACCACTTCGACACCCGGACGTAAGGCCCTTAGCCCCTCATCAATCCGGTGTCGTTCCACTGGGTCATCTTACAAGGCGATGACATACAGATAAATACACTGTTAACACTAATCGATGCACTTATTTTGCACACCCTATCACATAAGACACTTTCTACACTTATATCCACGGGCTTCATTCGCTGCGAAACGTTATGATATGTGGCTGGCGGTACCGTTACTGCGAATCGGGCTTGCAGGTCCTCAGTAGGCCGACATACCCCTATCCCGTTCAGTCCTAGATTGGTATTTCCTACGATTTCCTAGACCGTCGAAACATATGAGTACAAGCCTGTAGGTTCAGCGATCTCGCTTGCAACTCGTTAGCTCCACAAAGTTCCCTGCTCGGGTCTCGAATGGGCTGCTGGTCACGGCTCCGCGTTCTCGGCTCCGCACGGCGTGGCGTTAAGTTTTTTTTAATGGACGTGGGCGGCAAACCCCGTCTGGATAGATTTGTATAAATAGTGTTCGTCTTCGATAACTATCATGACCTCTGTGAATGATTGGCGGTAAAAGTTTATCACTTAGAAAATGTTTTCTCACTCGGCTACGCGGTATGAAAGTCGCGAGCAGCGTGGACTATGCCCGGTGTGGCCGCAAAACTGACTGACTAGTGTGTGCGCTCAATGCCTATATCCACCCTCAACTTTGGGACAATGGACTTGTCACCTCTGTCACGTGCGCTCCCATAGCAATCGTCACACTGCAATAATTTTTGGTTCAACTTGTAGGTCAAGATGAAGACGGCAACATTCATAGGATTAAATTCGAAATCGATCGGCAGAAACCTCTTCAAATCAAATTGCATCATGACGCTACAGGGTAGATCCTCGTTTGGCGCCATGTCTTGAGTGTCGTGGAGGGGGGGAAATATTCCTCCGCGGCTGACTCAGTAATATCCCCGTAACTCTGGTAGTTTTTGGGCTTGGGCCGTGATTAAAATTCATAAATGCATTTCTCAGCCTCTTCTCTGATTGGACCTTTTCATTACAATTATTTCATAGGCGGATCTCAAATTAGCATCTCGGCGCTACTTTACATTGTCTAATTCCGCGGGCTCCAGTGCTGGAGGATTATCGAGACTAGGGTGTCGTAAATCCAGCACTTCAGCAGCACAATAAGTGTGTTGGCTAAACAATAGGAGCTCTTGTCCACAAGATTCTTGGAAATGCGGGCCTCACCCAGTAAGGCCACGTTGTTGTCCTGCTCGTATTCCAAACCTCCGTGTTTTCTCTTAGTGCTATGGGCAGTAGAGTAATTATTGTTCTTAACATCATATTGGACTGGCAACTCACATGTCGTATTCATTTCGGTTCAAACACTATCGTGTTCCTTGTGTAAGGCTCCCCCACAATTTCGGCACTGAGAACACCGAAAATTATGCGTGCTGGGTATGCGATCGATCCTGAGGTCTCCGATAACTCAGCCTGCTATCGATCCCTAGCCCCCTGATCGGTCACAATATATTTACTCACCATTGAATTGATGAGGTGCTGAATTCCATTGATTATATTCATAGAATGTTTTCACGTGGTTCATTGATTATGATGATAATTCTTGTTTTAAGGGGCCCAACATTTAGATTATCGGTCCCTCAGGATTCATTGCTGGCAATATCCATTTTTTAGTAAAAGTGCTAATGAGTTGAACAAAATCAAAATTTTGAAAAGTGATCACTGATATAGCCTATCATAACAGGCCTACTGTTTCAGATCTATGCTGTTTATGGGGCCGATAACCTAGATGTTAGGCCCCTTAAAACAATTATCATCATCATCATCATCATCATGTTTATGACAGAATTATTAATACATTACTCACCAAAATGTTCGTATTTTGAAAATGTAGCCATATTTGCTATTCAACAAGCATCACATCTTCTAATTTTTAATATTTCTTACCTGAGTTTATCTGAACGTTTATTTTTATAAGTGGTATAATTCATCTTACAGTAGTTGGCAACTCAAACTGCTTGCGTTATTATGATAAATAAATAGCATATACATTATTAAATGAAAACAATTTAAGTTCATTTACAATCAATTTCTATTCAAAACACCATCATATGCAGAACACGATTCTGTTTTCTCACCAAAAAATATAAAATAAACTTTTCACTTTAAGTGTTATGACGCACTATAAAATTAATAAACAATTATAGCACAGTCGGTGTCTTCGTAAACATTCAACTTTCATATATATCTAAGTTTGGCAATGTTTCTCATAAAATTACACTCACTTTCGCTTGGTTGGACCAGTCTTCATAAAACAAAACAATAAATAATGAGCATTACCATATTTTAAAATTATTATAAATCACCAAGTTCTTACTATTGAATTTACAAATACATTAGTCACACTTTATTCGCACTGTCAATCGATACACAAATAATCATATAAGTTGCTTTGTTATCCTGGTCAAATTTAATTGACATTTCTATGTAAGATGGCTCTGTCTCAATGAAAATCAAAATTAAATGTTTTGAAATGGTTAGTTACACAAGTGAATTCCAAACGATGAAATATATTTTATTGTGTAGCACTATTCATAGCAATTTGCTTGAATATTTAATTTTGGAAGTTTAAATTATATTTATCGTTTGGACGGACTGCAGGAAGCATGAATTATGTTTATTTGCGACTATTAAGAGGCAGGAACACTATTTAGGTCTAATTTTCCAGATAAACAACAAATAACATTCACGTTCAGAAAATCTCGCCAACATTGCAATTATAAATTCCTTAGCTATCAAGAGAAAAACTAATTAACTAGATTAGGATAATATTAGCCATAGGAGTTTTTTAAATGAAATAATACGTACCCCAATAAAAATGACGTAAACGTAACAATTATGCTGCACATGTTACCACTACCGAAGGAAATCTGTTCCTAAGACTTCTGATAGTAACTACTTCATGACGAATTGGAAGTAAGTTATGTTGATGAAATTTAAAGAACAATAAATTATATTTACGTCAACGTACTAGAAATTCACAAATTATTGAACAATTGAAGCAAACGACAAACAATCCTGATTTTAATTAATGGTCATCTTCCACAAAGAACCTAATTAAATTACTAATTTAGATTATAACGATATCGAACTTCCAAACAATCTCATAACCAAAAAAAAAGGTAACAAAAGAAAAGTGATAGCATTAACTAGTCTACCTCTTCAATTTTCGGTCCATCGCTGCCGTAATTCTTGGATTCACCGGCTCCTTGACTGTAATTGCCCTGGTGCAATTTGGTCATGAGGGGACTGCATTCCGCCTGAACCTCCTTCAACTTGTATTCGAACTCTTCCTTGTTGGCTTCCTGGTTTCTATCCAACCATTGCATGGTGTTCGTGCACATGGATCGAGCCTTCTTTGTCTCAGATTCGCTTAGACGGTTCCCGGTGTTGTCGTCCAGTGCCTGCTTCACGCCATAGACATAACACTCCAGTTGGTTCCTGGCCGCCACTCGGTCCTTCTGCACGTTATCCTCTTCGCGATACTTCTCGGCTTCCGCGAGCATCCTGTCAATCTCCGCCTTGGACAGTCTTCCCTTATCATTCCTGATGGTGATATTGCGAGAATGCCCACTGCTGATATCCTTGGCAGTCACATTCAATATCCCATTGGCATCAAGGTCGAACGTTACCTCTATTTTAGGCAGTCCTCTAGGTGCTGGTGGAATGCCAGTCAAGTCGAATGTGCCCAGAAGGTTATTATCCCTCGTCATCGCTCTTTCACCCTCGTACACCTGAATAGTGACAGCAGGCTGATTGTCAGAGTAAGTTGTAAACATTTCGGTCTGTTTGCAAGGAATGCGAGCGTTTCTCTGAACTATGGTCGACATAACGCCTCCAGCAGTTTCTATTCCCAAAGACAATGGAGTGACATCAACTAGCAACACATCTTGTATCTTAGAACTTGAGTCTCCGCTCAAGATTGCGGCTTGGACTGCAGCTCCATAAGCAACAGCTTCATCGGGGTTGATAGATAAATTCAGAGGCTTGCCATTGAAGAAGCTCTGGAGAAGATTTTGTATCTTAGGTATGCGTGTTGATCCACCCACTAACACCACGTCATTAATAGTATGCTTATCCATCTTAGCGTCAGACAGAGCTTTCTCCACTGGTTGCAGCGTGCTCCGGAATAGGTCATTACACAATTCTTCGAATCTTGCTCGAGATATTTTAGTATAAAAATCCACTCCATCAATTAGAGCATCTACTTCAATGCTAGCTTCAGTGCTGGATGACAGAGTGCGTTTAGCCCTTTCTGCTGCGGTTCTTAGTCTTCTCAGAGCACGCGGATTGGTCTTCACATCCTTTCGGTATTTTCTCTTGAATTCCTCAGCCAAATGATTCACCAATCTACTGTCAAAGTCTTCACCTCCAAGATGAGTATCTCCAGCTGTAGATTTCACTTCAAACAACGAACCTTCATCGATGTTCAAAATTGATACGTCGAAAGTACCTCCTCCAAGGTCAAATATTAAAACGTTGCGTTCTCCACGTAAGTTTTTATCCAAGCCATAAGCAAGAGCTGCGGCGGTTGGTTCGTTGATGATACGGAGGACATTGAGTCCAGCAATGGCTCCCGCATCTTTGGTGGCTTGGCGCTGAGAGTCGTTAAAATAAGCTGGAACAGTTATAACAGCGTCTCGCACCGATGTTCCCAAGTACGCTTCAGCTGTTGTCTTCATTTTAGTTAAGACCATGGAACTTATTTCTTCTGGAGCAAACCTCTTGAGTTCACCCTTGAACTCTACTTCAATCTTAGGTTTGCCGCCATCGTTGATAACTTTGAATGGCCACTGCTTCATATCCGCCTGTATTTTATCGTCATCAAACTTGCGTCCAATAAGACGTTTAGCGTCGAAGACGGTGTTCTTTGGATTCATAGCCACCTGGTTTTTGGCGGCATCTCCGATGAGACGTTCGTTGTCACAAAATGCCACGTAACTCGGTGTAGTACGGTTCCCTTGATCGTTGGCGATAATCTCGACTTTTCCATGCTGCCAGACTCCAACACACGAGTAGGTGGTACCGAGATCGATTCCAACTGCTTGCGATCGCGGTGGCATCTTCTTGGGGTTCACTTCACTGCGTTACTGCTCAGTCAACTGTGAATGTCAACTTCAGTTCTTCCTCACTTTTATACACGTCCCGTCACTGCGGTTCTGGAACACCGGAGAAAATAAATGAATGCAGTACCATTATGTACCTCGCTCCTCCCCCCCCCCCCCCCCCCCCACACACACACTCCCACAACCATGTTGGTTACCATGGTGACCGCGACGCAGGCGCGCCTCACGAAGAAGGTTGTGCTGGCGAGATAGCGTGATGCAAGCAGGTCTCCTTTTTTATTTACACTTTGGCTATTCTAAGGAAGTGCGGCATATCGTGAATCTTAAACATGTATAATTCAGTAATAATTACAGCCATAGACTAATATTTCGTTGTTGTTGCTGTTGATTCTCTCAGGGTCTTTTCGATATCGAGGTCGTGTAACACCGTGTACTTGGGAGTGTGTAGAATATGTTTGATAACCTGTGCTATTGTGGTGGTTCTTCTAGTGTGTGTCTTTGTAAATATTGGAGAAAGGATTGGGAAGGAGGTGGCCGTGGCCCCCGTTTTTATAGTAATACTCCAATACTTGCTGCATATCCCTAAAATGCATAGGTCATATTGAATTGGTTTTAGGGGCATATTTGCTAGCATATTTTGTACTTTTTGGGTTAATAATATTATCGTATGGCCTCGGATGCCGGGTTCAAGCTTTGTTAATTGACGCCCATAGGGCAACTTGCATGTCGAATTTTATTTCTCCTTGAAGCGCTATGAAAATCAAGGGGGTTAGATACAGTAGTATCTAAGATCCTCGACACTACAGCGCTTTCTAGTAGAGAAATGAGGAACTTCGTGTTAGCGGAAAATCCCGAGATTAATTTTGCCATTATGAACACGGTCTACTTAATTCAAATGGGTTCTTTTTCATGCCAACATCGCATGACATGCGTATCGTGATTTTAGTCGCCTTTCAAAAATCACTTACCACGGGCAGGAGCGAATCTGCAAGCTTGGGGTTGGCAGTCCGACACGATAACCACTCACCCACCGTGGCAAGCTACTTTTGGGGTTTAAACACCGTGGTCATTTATCCCCGTGTACTTGGATGTATGTGTAATTTTTGTCTGTTAACCTGTGTGATTGTGATGGCTGTATTAGTGTGTGTATTTGTAATTCAGGTGAGGATTGAGAAGGAGACGGCCGTGGCCTTAAGTCAGGAACCATCCTGGCATTTGCTTGGAGTAGAAATGGGAAACCATGGAAAACCACTTCCAAGATGGCTGAGGTGGAAATCGAAACCTCCTCTTCTCAGATTTGCCTCACGAGGCTGAGAGTATCCCGTTCCAGCCCTCAGAGCAGAATTAAATTTCTTGGCAAAGCCGGGATTTGAACCCAGACCTCCGGGACAGTCAAGAATGCTAGCCGCTACATCATGAGGATGGGGTAAAGAACTGGCCTATCAGACAAAATATTATATTATATACTCGTATTTCTAGTGAGCAACGTGTAAAAATACTTCTCCCTCGACTGCATATTAAACTAGATCTAGGCGGCTTCGGTGGCTCAATTAGTAGCATGCTGAGCTTCTATGCCCAAGGTTTCGGGTTCTAATCCGGCCCAAGTCGTCGGATTTCTTTAAGAGCGTTAAAAATTCCTCAGTATGCCTTTCTTCGGAGGAGAAGTAAAGCTGGCGGTCACATGTCATAGATTTATGGCATGATAAAGAACCTTCCACTAATTTGACTAATGCTCTTAGGTTCCAACGTTCGTCACCAGGAGCCGACTGTGGTGGCATCTAGTAACCAAGTTCAGAACTAGTTGGCCGTTGACGGTGGTGTTTGGTAGCAAAAGTTGGAACTAGCCTACTTGAAAATCGAATGTCTGCAGCCCTTACTTGAATTAAAAGCAGATAACAAACACTAATACAGCCATCATAATACCGGTTATCAGACAGATTCTCCACACACCCAAAGTACACGGGGCTACATGACCGCCTTGTCACAGCCCATAAACTGAGGAACCAACCAACCAAACTAGGGCTAATAAAGACTTTTGTGAAAGCTCTACAGAAAATTGTAGAAGCCTTAGAATATTCAAGAACTCTATTCCCTACGATCAGTGATTGTAAATTAAAAGAAGTCATATTACTGTCGGTCCACATATTAGAAAACTCATGAATAATAACATATTTCAGAAAAGACTTAACCCTAAGGAATTACCAGCAAGGAAATCTTTTATATCTATCGTCAAATAGTTTTTAGGGAATCACAAGGAAGAAAATTCTCTCCAGTTAATAGTGGCGTTACTTAGATACTACAAAACAATGGGGCTACCGAAGATCCACTTCCTACAAAATCCAATTAGCTTTAGTTAGTTATTGTTGTTTTAAGGGGCAGAACTACGAGGTCATCTGCCCCTCTTAACACAGATTAAAGAATACAAATTTGGAATTGAAATTAAAATTTTAAGGTGGACACCTAAATTTAAAGAGACCTAAATTAAAAAAAAAAGTTATAAAAATAAACAATAAATACGGAAAAACAAAAACATCATCATTCAAAAACGAACAAGTCGTTGAGTCAATGTTCACTGGAGAATTTAGATTGCTGGCCCTAACCCACTCTCACTTATAAAGCGGATAACGCGATCAGCAGCCACCGCGTCATCGGCTAATATAAGATTGAGTGTCATCTGAAAACCAAGGTTTCTTCGTAAGTCAGCAAGATCCACACACTCGGTTAAAATGTGGGCCACGGTGAAAACGGCTCCACAGGTACAAAGTGGGGGGTCTTCCCTTCTCATTAGGTACGAGTGGGTGGATCTTGTATGGTCTATCCTTAGCCTACACAAAATGACGGACTCTCTCCGTGACCGGAAGGAGCTCCGCCAGACGCGAGTAGTTCCCTTGATCGCTCTCAGTTTACTGGACAGTGGGTCAGCTATCCACTGACTCTCCCAAAATGCCAGAACTTGTAGGCGTAACTGAGAGCGAATATCTCTAGCGGGTACCTCCATTGGTCGAGGTGGTAGTGATACCGCCTCTTTTGCAGCTTGATCCGCTAACTCATTTCCCACAATTCCCATGTGGCTTGGAAGCCACAGAAAGGTGATTCGAGTGTCAGCGTGGCACAGCCCGGCTAGTAGGTCATGGATTCGCTGCACTAGGGGGTGTTGAGGGAAACATGTAGCAATTGACTGCAACGAACTCAAAGAATCGGTACACACGAGAAAGTGGATTCGTGCATCTGGTAGTGCAAACTGCAGATTCGATTTATATGTTCAGTACAAGACAAAATACCATCCATTTTATTAGAAGTCAGATAGCAAGGATGAATAAAGTCCGACATAAGCAATGGAAGCAAGGGTATTCACGCCCCACAAGCTGTGAGACCCTGAGGAAAGTTGTACTTGTGAAACAGCCTATGACTGCGCTATGAATCTGGGAGAATGCATACGCTCTGTGAAGTTTGATCAATACTGACAGAACCAGGTGGAGGAGGTAATATTGAAGGTTAGGACGACCTTTCTCCTGGTTGGATTCATGTCTACAATAGGGGCAGATGACCTCGTAGTTCCACCCCTTGAAACAACAATAACTAACTAACTAACTCTCTACAATGAGAGTCCTCCCTACAGAACGGAGCCTCGGACGCACCGCGTTGCGGACGAGGCACTGGGGCTAGCCACTTGTCGTGCAAGGCATTAGCAGCAACGTAGCGCCCAACTAGCTCAACACAATTACATTTTTTTAACGTACGAGGGGCACACTGTATTGTTTTTCACTTTATTTTTTCTACCCAAATGAAGTACATTACACATTAGTTGTTACGTCCACCTTCTCAACATAATCTCCTAGTAGCTTTATGCACTTTTGCTACCGATGTGTCAGTCTCTCCAGACATTCCTGAAACCATTCTTTCGGAGTGCTGTGTACCCATGCCTTGACAGCAGTGTCTAGAGGTTTCTTCATGTTCCCGAACAGGTGATAATCACTTGGTGCCAAGTCCGGAGAGTATGGTGGGTGTGGCAGCGCCGTAATCCCATTCGATCAATGGCAGCGGAGGTCACTCGGCTAGTGTGGGGGCGGGCATTGTCATGTTGCAGAAGCACACCTTTAGCCCATTTTCCTGGCTGCTTAGTTTGAATGGCACGACATAAGCGCTTAAGGGTTGCCACATATGCTGTACTGTTAATCGTGGCTACTAATTCCAGCCAGTCAATGAGGATGATGCCCTTTGTGTCCCAGAACACTGTTGCCATTCGCTTGCCAACTGATGGCACTGTTTGACATTTCCTTGGCAGTGGACTGCGCCTTTGCTTCCATTGCATGGTCGCCGTTTTGCGGATTTTGCAGAACTGGACACAGCTGTCAAGGCTTGGGTACGCAGCACTACGAAAGAATGGTTTCAGGAATGTCTGGAGAGACTGACACATCGATGGCAAAAGTGCATAAAGCTACTAGGAGATTATGTTGAGAAGGTGGACGTAACAGCTGATGTTAGTTAGTTAGTTAGTTAGTTAGTTATTGTTGTTTTAAGGGGCAGAACTACGAGGTCATCTGCCCCTCTTAACACAGATTAAAGAATACAAATTTGGAAGTGAAATTAAAATTTTGAGGTGGACACCTAAATTTAAAGAGACCTAAATTTAAAAAAAAATACGGGAAAACAAAAAAACATAATCATTCAAAAACGAACAAGTCGTTGAGTCAATTTATACTTGAAAATTTTGCAAGAGGAACAGTATGGCTTCAGGAGTGGAAGATCCACAGTGGACCCAATCTTTAGCTTGAGGCAGGTGAAGGAAAAGAACTGGGAATATGGAGAGGATTTGATCATGACTTTCATAGATCTAGAAAAGGCATATGATAGTGTCCCCAGAGAGAAGGTATGGGAAACCATGGTTAAGAAGAGACTGGGAAGAGAAATGTTGGAAATGGTGCAAGCAATGTACAACAACTGTGTTAGCAGGGTACTGACCCCAGTTGGAAAGACAGATTGGTTTAGGAACAAGACTGGACTAAGACAGGGGAGTGTGCTGTCACCTGTTTTATTCATAATGGTAATGGATGAAATTGTAAAGGAAACAAAGGAAGCATATGGACATAAAGAAATGAAGTTACTATTATTTGCAGACGATATTGTGGTCTGGGGAAGGAACACCGAAGAAGTGCAAAAACAACTAGATGCACTGAACGAAAATATCCAGAAGTATGGCCTGAAAATCAGTATAGAGAAAAGCAAGACCATGGTGATGACAAGAGGGGAAAGACAAGGAAAGGGCACTGTGAAAATTGGAAGTCAGAGTTTGGAAATTGTGGACACGTTCAAATACCTAGGAAGTGAATTGATGCAAACTGGTAGGTTGGACATGGAGATTGGCAGGAGGGTACAGCAGAGCAATGCATTCTATCAAAGTGTAAGAAAACTTGTTTGGGATAAGGAAGTACCAAGGAAAAGCAAGGAGGTAATGTATAAAATGTACTATGTACCCATATTAACTTATGCAGCTGAGACTTGGACCCTGACGAGCAGGCAAGAGAGTAGAATCCAATCCAGTGAAATGAAATTCCTAAGAAGTATGATAGGTAAGACAAGGAAAGACAGAGTGAGGAATGAAGATGTTAGGAAGGAAGTTGTGATGGGAAAACTAAATGAGAGAATTGAGAAGAATAAACTAAGGTGGTTTGGACATGTAAAGAGGATGGAGGAAAATAGAATACCAAGACAGATGCTGGAGGCCAAGTGCAAGGGTAAGAGAGCAAGGGGAAGACCTAGAACAAGGTGGATCGATTCAGTGAAGAACAGCGTGAGAAAAAGGAATCTGGACTGGGACAAGATCGTGGAAGAAGAATTGTGGAAGGAAAGAGGAAAGTGGAGAAGTGCCATAAATACCCCGACCCGGCAGGAGCTGGATAAGGGGAAATGATGATGATGATGATGATGATGGCCCTAACCCACTCTCACTTATAAAGCGGATAACGCGATCAGCAGCCACCGCGACTTCGGCTAATATAAGTTTGAGTGTCATCTGCAAACCATGGTTTCTTCGTAAGTCAGCAAGATCCACACACTCGGTTAAAATGTGGGCCACGGTGAAAACGGCTCTACAGGTACAAAGTGGGGGGTCTTCCCTTCTCATTAGGTACGAGTGGGTAGATCTTGTATGACCTATCCTTAGCCTACACAAAATGACGGACTCTCTCCGGGCCCGGAAGGAGCTCCGCCACACGCGAGTAGTTCCCTTGATCGCTCTCAGTTTACTGGGCAGTGGGTCAGATAGCCACTGACTCTCCCAAAATGCCAGAACTTGTAGGCGTAACTGAGAGCGAATATCTCTAGCGGGTACCTCCATTGGTCGAGGTGGTAGTGATACCGCCTCTTTTGCAGCTTGATCCGCTAACTCATTTCCCGCAATTCCCATGTGGCTTGGAAGCCACAGAAAGGTGATTCGAGTGTCAGCGAGGCACAGCCCGGCTAGTAGGTCGTGGATTCGCTGCACTAGGGGGTGTTGCGGGAAACATGTAGCAATTGACTGCAACGAACTCAAAGAGTCGGTACACACGAGAAAGTGGAATCGTGCATCCTGTAGTGCAAACTGCAGAGCTTCATAGATGGCAGCTGATGTGTAATGTACTTCATTTGGATAGAAAAAAATAAAGTGTAAAACAAAATAGTATGCCCTTCGTATTCATTAATCGTCATTATTCACATGAATTTCAGAGTAGTTGCTGGAAATACTGTCCTTAACTTTCTAAACACACATTGCATCAACGTAGGAAGTTTTGGTACACTCACTGTAATTCCTCACTGATATTTCGTATCAGTTCTGTTACTTACGAACACATCTACTGCAAGACTTCTTCTTGAGAAGATTAGTTTCCACTAGGAAAACTCGATGTTTTATTCTGTACCTAACCGTGTTCACGGGATACGAGGTAGGCTTCAGTACTTCACATGTCTTTACTCTCTCACTTAAGGTATCTTGCTAGCTGGGAATGTAATCAAACTAAGACCGTATGTGGGGCTTCCCGACGCGCTGTTGTGTAACGGTAGATGATAGTCAACTGGCGCTGACTCAACGACCGTCCTAGGGCGCATGCGAAGTTCCTTTCTATAAGGAAAGTCCTCACTGTATAAGTACAGTAGGTCCCGGAAGTACAAAACCTTAAAATCCATTAAATTAACTTGTATGTATACAGGGTCATCGAAAAAAACATTTCAAAAAATTATAGCACCGAAACCCTTTATGTTAAACGTGTAATTCTTTCACTGAACGCCAGCTGGTTAAAGTAAGTATTGTTTTGGAGGGGACGTGACCTTGCTATGCGCACACTAGATGCGCAGTAGCCAAGGTCAGCCGGGGGCGCGCGGCAATGACTTCACCGCGCAATAAACTGCACCTGATTACAAAGCTGTCATTCGATGGTTTAATCAGTTTAAGGAAACAGGGACTGTAGAGAAAAAATCCAAGCCAGGCCGACCATTAACATCAGCATTGAACGCACGCTTTCCCAATGGCTGGATATGTACGTGCAATCATTTCAGGAGTAACTGTCAAGATGGCGGCAGAAATTCGCTCCCGCAGGTGCTCCGAATACCGATTTTTTTCTGCATACACAATGTTTTTAACATACCCCCAGAAAAAAAATCGAAAGGGGTTAGGTCAGGACTTCATTGGCGCGTGCACCCCCGGCTGACCTTGGCTACTGCGCATCTAGTGTGCTCATAGCAAGGTCACGTCCCCTCCAAAACAAAACTTACTTTAACCAGCTGGCGTTCAGTGAAAGAATTACACGTTAAACATAAAGGGTTTCGGTGTTATACATTTTTCAAATGTTGGCATAATTTTTCGATGACCCTATACTGGCGGAAAAATATATTCCAGCACCATGAAATCAGGAATGTAGAGTACAGAATATTTTGGCAATATATTGGGCGAG
The DNA here is from genome assembly GCA_946902985.2 of Meconema thalassinum. Classification (NCBI taxonomy): domain Eukaryota; kingdom Metazoa; phylum Arthropoda; class Insecta; order Orthoptera; family Tettigoniidae; genus Meconema; species Meconema thalassinum. The sequence goes on along the minus strand of OX336397.1, from coordinate 99,952,815 downwards.
GTAACATGTTACAAGACAACAAGAGGGGGGCCCATACACCGTAAGTGGGAATTTCCGCATACAGTTACGAATCATATCATAGCTTCACTAATATGTAACATGGAAACTGACATGCGTATAGTAAATACACAGAGCTTTCATCTAATTTAGAGAGAGGAACAGTATATAAAGTATTTCGTGATTTATTGAAAGGATCATATTAGTGATTTTTTAAACTCCGTGAATCACAAAAAACACCATTTAACAAGAAATACCAGTTTGAATGTAATGTTTTTTTTTCATGTAAACTAAACGCATAAATACCGAGGATGAACCACCATGAATGTTATATGGTAAATAGCATATTTTTTTAAATATTAAATTTGTCTTTCAAAAAATGAACAGTTTTTTGTTTAATTTTCCAAGTACACCTCAATAATAATAATAATAATATCGTATGGCCTCGCGTGCCGAGTGCAAGCTTTGTAATTTGACACCGACAGGGTAGCTTGCATGTCGAATTTCGTTGTTCCTTGAATCACTATGAAAGTCAAGGAGGATCGAAATCTAAGCTCCTTGAACACTATAGCACTTTCTAGTAGAGAAATGGGGAACTTTGTGCTGGCTGAAACTCCCGAGATTAATTTTGCCATTATGAACACGGCCTACTGAATTCAAATGGGTTCATTGGCATGTCAACATCGTATGACATGCGTGTCGTATTTTTGCCGCCTTTCAAAAATCACTTACCACGGCCAGGAGCGAACCTGCAATCTTGGGGTTAGTAGACCGACACGCTATCCACTCACCCACCGTGGCAGGCTATCTCAGTTATTTTTTAAGATAATTTCATGAATGTGGTTAATCCTCTAGGGATCATAGGTTGGAATGTATATGCTGAGTTTCATCCAGTTTCATCACATGTTCACAAGATATTGTGTTTTTCCTATCAAAAACAAACAAACGTTCGGGTAAACAGCTTTGAATATTAAACACTCCATTGACAGATAGGCACGTGGTCTCAAGTAATACGCTATATATCTGCCAAAACGCTGAATTTAGTTATACACGTAACATATATTTTAGAAAGATATTGTCTTTCATTTAAATGAAAAAAAAAAAATGACATCCGACTCTGTTCGAGCCCCCTTAATGTCAGCGCGAGAAAAACCATCGTAAATATGCCATGCTGGTCCATTAATGACCGGTATAATCAGCAGACTGTTGAATGCAGGCATGCATTGTGTCGTACAGGTGCCGGATGTCAGCTTGAGGGATGGAGTTCCATGCCTGTTGCACTTGGTCGGTCAATACAGGGACGGTTAATGCCGGTTGTGGATGACGCTGGAGTGTCGTCCAATGACGTTCCATACGTGCTCGATTGGGGAGAGATTGGGAGATCGAGCAGGCCAAGGCAACATGTTGACACTATGTAGAGCACGTTGAGTTACAACAGCGGCATGGGGGCGTGCGTTATCCTGTTGGAAACACCTCCGTGAATGCCGTTCATCAATGGCAGCACAACAGGTCGATTCACCAGACGGACGTACACATCCGCAGTTAGGGTGCGTGGGATAATCACGAGAATGTTCCTGCTGTCATAGGAAATTGCTCCCCAGACCAGAACGCCCGGTGTAGGTCCAGTGTGTCGACGCCGTAGACAGATCAAATGCAGGCGCTCACTTGGCCTCCTTCTAGCCAACTTACGGCCATCACTGGCACCAAGGGCAGAATCGGCTTTCGTCGGAAAACACAACAGACCTCATCTCCAACCTCCAATGAGCTCTCGCTTGACACCACTGAAGTCGCATACGACGGTAATTTGGGGTAAGGGGAATGCACGCCACAAGGCGTCAGACTCGGAGCTGTCCTTCGAACAGTTCATTACGCCACTGTGGTGACAACTGCCACTGGAATTGCTGCTGCAGACATCGTCTGATGCGCCAAAGCCATCCGCCGAATACGGCGGTCCTCCCTCTCAGTGGTGCCACGGGGACGTCCTGAGCCTGGTCTTCTTGCGACTGTACCTTCACGTGACAACTGCTGCCAGCACGCATGCACAGTGGAGACATTCTTCCCGCGGCTTCGGTGGCGTAGTTTGTAGTACAGTATGCTGAGTTTCTATGCACAAGAACGTGAGTTCAAACCCGGCCGAAACCGTCGGATTTTTTAAGACCGTTAATAATACCTCAGTATGCCTTCCTTCGGAGGGGAAGTAAAGCCGGTCGGCCCATGCAATAGATTTAGATTTGATTAACGCTCTATTAAGTTCCAACGTTCGTTGCAAGATGCCGGTTGCGGTGGCATCTAGTAGGCAAGTTCGTAACTAGGTGTCGTTGACGGTAGCGTTTGGTAGCAAAAGTAGAAAATTGAAATTGATCGTCTGCAGTCCTTACCTGAATTACAGATAACACACACTAATACAGCCATCACAATTAACACCGGTTATCAGACAGATTCTACACACACCCAAAGTACACGGGGCTACATGACTGCGTTGTCGCAACCCCTAATCTTATAGGAACCAACGACATTCCTGCCAAGTCGTTCTGCAATAGCGCGGCAGGAAAATCCACCTTCACGTAGCCCCATTACACGGCCTCGTTGAAACGCAGTGACCTGTTGATACTGGCCTGTTCGTTGTCGTGAAGGCATTCATGACCCACTCACAGTCACTCCGTTCAATCTCAGAGGTAACTACCGCTCTCGCAAAGTACAGCTCGTAATTGGTAGCATGCTGAGCTTCTATGCCCAAGATCGCGGGTTCAAACCCAGCCGAAGTCGTCAGAGTTTTTAAGAGCGTTAAAAATCCCTCAGTATGCCATCCTTCGGAAAGGAAGTAAAGCCGGCGGTCCCATGTCATAGATCTTTGGCATGTTAAAGAACCTTCCACTAATTACACCTTGTGAAGCTAAATTGGATAGGTTAAGAATGTAAACAACGCTCTTAGGTTTCTACGTTCGTTGCCAAGAGCCGACTGCGGTGGCGTCTAGTAGCTAAGTTCTGAACTAGGCCTAGTAGTCGTTGACGGTGGCGTTTGGCGGCAAAAATAGGAACTATTTGAAAAATTCTAAGTTGCAGTCTGTACTTAAATTTAAAAAAACAGATACACACACTAATACAGCCATCACAATTAACACCGATTATCAGACAGATTCTACACACACACACCCAAAGTACACGGGGCTACATGACCGTGTTGTCGCAGCCCCTATATTGAGGAACCAACCAACCAACCAACACTTGTGTGAAGCTGAATTATAGGTTAGATTTGACTAACGCTCTTAGGTTCCAACGTTCGTCGCCAGGAGCCGACTGTGGTGGCATCTAGTAACCAAGTTCAGAACTAGTTGGTCGTTGAAGGTGGCGTTTGGTAGCAAAAGAAGTAACTACTTGAGAAATTGAATGTCTTCAATTAAAGACAGATAACACATACTAATACAGCCATCTCAATTAACACCGGTTATCAGACAGATTCTACTCACACCCAAAATCACGGGGCTACACGACCGCGTTGTCACAGCCCCTAATGATAGAACGTACAAGGCATTGCCGGCAGGACGTTACGTACTCATTTGAGTACGTAATTCAATTGCTTATATGAGGACGAAGCGTCCTGCTGGCAACACCGTTCTTTTTTCCATTATAAAGAGGGAAATGTAACAAATCAGCGCATGCAAGTCTGAAGTTGGTAGCTCTGACCGTTCAGTAATGGCAGCGATTATACGTAAGGGTGGTCGTGTTTATATTTTGCTACCTATTTCGATGCGCCAAACAGCGGAAATGCATGGAGTCACTCGGTATTTGCTAGTGGCATCATAGAATGTTTGCTAGTATATTTGGTATTATTGAGACTAACGCCTTTTTAGCATACATCATGCACAGACCTGCCAATGAAAAGACGTCTCACTCAGACTTCACTACAGCACTAGCCTTGCAGTTGATTAAAAAAAATACATTTGGCGTTCCACCATAAACAAGACCCGTAGAAGCTTTGTTGGCCGATTAAGTGAATTTACCTGTAGAGGAAACCTCACACGTCCGTGTGAATATTTCTGAAGAAATGACTGCAGACGAAAAGCAAGAAATCGAACATTTTTTCATTTATATATTTTAGATGTTAATTTTAGATATTTTAGATATTCTTTGAAATGGCTAAAGCTGTAGGGAAATAAATCCCATTTTCTTATGCATTTTATTATAGCCTATTTTAGATCTTAAAATGTTTACAACTTTTTTATACTTCTCATACATTTACCTAGTCTCTGCGCTGTACGAAAACACGTTTATACTTTATACGTTTATACATTTTATAGTCAATAAGTGATTACGAGACAGTTATTGTATTAGTCAATATGAGTCATATTACACTGTTTTAGAATATTTACAGACTTTTATTGTTTGCCCAGTACCAGATCTGCAGTATTATTACGCTCCGATAACCCAAAGTACTGCCGGAAGGACGCGTCCTGCTGGAAGGCCAGTTCAAACATTTGCCATAAGGGTCCTAAGTCCTGCTGGAAGGACGCGCCGCTGTGTACAAAAGTACTTCCGGAAGGTCCTTCTAGCAGGACGAGTGACTGTACGCTCTATCACTAAACTGAGGAACCAACCAACCAGTATAGCCCGTGTTTAAAGCAAACCTGATGTGCAACGTCATGGGGCCACTATTAGCGCCACGCTAATGCGATTTGCGGGATATTTGAATCAACGTCATCTTTTAGATGTATAAACACGCCTACCAACGTTCGTTAATATAGCACAACCCCTTCTTGTTGTGGGGATATTTTTTTTCCGCCAATGTATCTGTTAACGCCGTTAATTCGAATTTCGTCCGTCCGAACGGTGTTTTACTGTTGATTTAGCTTGCCACGGTGGGTGAGTGGTATTAATTATAATAATAATAATAATAATAATAATAATAATAATAATAATAATAATAATAATAATAATAATAATAATAATAATAATATCGTATGGCTCGGGTGCCAGTTGCAAGCTTTGTAATTTGACACCCAAAGGGTAGCTTGCATGTCGAATTTCGTTGTCAAGGGTACACACTTTCTACTAGAGAAATGAGGAACTTTTTGCTGGCGGAAACTCCCGATATTAATTTTGCCACTATGAACACGACCTACTGAATTCAAATGGGTTCTTTGACATGCCAACATCGTATGACATACCGGGTGAGTTAGCCGTGGTCGTTACGGCATGACTACTGGCAGTCACTCACATCCGGGAGGCGAGGAGGTTCGAATCCCCCCGCCGGCATCCTTGAAGATGGTCTTCTGTGATTTCCCATCTTCCTTCCAGGCAAATGCCGGGGTTGGTCCCTAACTATAGGCCACAGCCGCTACCTTCCAACTCCTCGTCCTTACCTTCCAACTTCCCTCCCCAACGGTACTTGTAGCTCACCCATTGGGTGTCCGTCTCGAAGCAGCTACTAAACTGGCGAGCTGAACATGTCTTCGGACACTCCCGGCTCTAAAAGCCATACGCTAAAAAAAAATCGTATGACATGCCTGTCGTATTTTTGCCGCCTTTCAAAAATCACTTACCACGGCCAGGAGTTAACCTGCAATCTTGGGGTTAGTAGACCGACACGCTATCCACTCACCCACCGTGGCAAGCGGTGAGTGGTTATCGTGTTGGACTGCCAACCCCAAGCTTGCAGGTTCACTCCTGGCCGTGGTAAGTGATTTATGAAAGGCGACAAAACTGACGATACGCATGTCATACGATGTTGGCATTAAAGAACCCATTTGAATTCAGTAGGCCGTGTTCATAATGGCAAAATTAATCTCGGGATTTTTCGCCAACACAAAGTTCCTCATTTCTCTACTAGAAAGCGCTATAGAGTCAAGGAGCTTAGATATCTAACCTCTTTGACTTTCACAGTGCTTTAAGGAGCGATAAAATTAGTCATGCAAGCTGCTCTGTGGTGTCAAATAACAAAGCTTGCACCCGGCACCCGAGGCCATATGATAGTATTATTATTATAATTACTGTTGATTTGAAAAGAAGAAGCAGACGCATGAAATCCCGTCCCTACCTATCGAATAATGCACTGAAACGTTGATTGGACTAAATTGTTTGACATTTTGAAATCAATTGGAATAAAGTACAGGGATAGGAGGGTGATCTACAATCTATACAGAAACCAGACAGCAGTCATTCGAGCTGAAGGATATGAGAGAGAAGCTGGTATTCAGAAAGGTGTAAGGCAAGGCTGCAACTTATCACCCATACTTTTCAATCTTTACATTGAACAAGCAATGAAGGAAATTGGAGAAAAATTTAAAGTGGGAGTGAAGATTCAAGGAGAAATAATTTCAACTCTGAGATTTGCTGATGACATCGTCATCTTGGCCGACACGCCTGAGGATTTGAATGAGTTTTTGAATGGTATGGACTCCGTCTTACGGAAAGAATTCATGATGAAAATTAATAAATGTAAAACAAAAATACTGGAATGCAGCCGAAATAAATCAGAAACCACTATGGAGATCAAATTGGCAGGTGAAAAGCTGAAGGAAGTAGGAGACTTCTGTTACTTAGGAAGCGGAATAACCAGTGATGGACGAAGCAAAGAGGATATAAAAAGTAGGTTGGCTCAGGCAAGGAAAGCCTTTCTACAAAAAAGGAATCTGTTGACATCGAATATAGATTTAGGTATTAGGAAGTCATTTTTGAAAGCCTTTGTCTGGAGCGTGGCGCTCTATGGAAGTGAAACTTGGACTATTGGTGCAGCAGAAAAGAGGAGAATTGAGGCATTTGAAATGTGGTGTTACAGGAGAATGATGAAGATCAGATAGGTAGATAGGGTTACAAACGAAGAGGTATTAAGGCGAGTGGGAGAGGAGAGATGTTTCTGGCGACTGCTAATGAAGAGAAGAGATAGGTTGGTAGGACATATACTAAGACACCCAGGAATAGCAAGCTTAGTTATGGAAGGAAGGGTCGAGGACAAGAACTGTAGGGGTAGACCAAGGTTAGAATATGTTAAACAGATTGCCTCGGATGTAGGGTGTGGTAGCTATGTAGAGATGAAACGATTAGCTCAGGACAGGGACGCATGGAGTGCTGCATCAAACCAGTCAAAAGACTGAAGACTCAAACAACAACAAACTAGCCAACATTATTCTTGCATCCGGTCAATAATTTTTATGAAGTTCAAACACTGTGCACGGTGGTAAAATTCCTAGAAAGGTGTCAGGGTGAAATATTTGCTCGCACGCTATGTTTAAAACATGCAGCGTTCTCCCATAGCTTGTAAATATTAATTAGAACGGAGGGTTGGATATTTTTTTACCTGCCTTGTGAAGCGTCTACACAAGATAGATCAAGTAAAATTCTCAGCATTTCTCGTAGTGACATTAATGAATGTTACGTTAAACATACTGCATATTACTTCTTTTACATTAAATTCTTGGGATAGCTGATAGGAGTGACTCAGTCAATGGTAGCACACAATGACTCTATCCTAAAATACACAATTAATATTTAGAAGAATGGATTACATGTAACCCTGTGTACTTTGGGTGTGTGTAGAATCTGTCTGATAACCGGTGTTAATTGTGACGACTGTATTAGTATGCGTTGTGCCGGCCCCGTGGTGTTGGCGTAGCGCGCCTGCCTCCCACCCGGAGGCCCCGGGTTCGATCCCCGGCTACGTCAGGGATTTTAAAACTGACGTGAGGGTTGGAACGGGGTGCACTCAGCCTCATGAGGACAATTGAGTAGCTGTCTGACTGTGATACAGCGCCCCGATCACGAAAACCAAGATTAACGGCCGAGGGAACCCGACGCACTGATCACGCGTCACCCCAATTTCTGCAGGCCGAATGGCTGGGCAGTGGTCGCTTGGTCGGCCTTAGCCCGTCATGGGCTGTATAGTGCCAGGGGTTGACTTTTTTTTTGTATTAGTGTGCGTTATCTGTTTTCAATTCAAGTAAGCTTATGCGGCTTCGGTGGCGTAGTTGGTAGCATGCTGACCTGCTGTGCCCAAGATAGCGGGTTCAAACCCGGCCGAAGTCGTCGGATTCTTTAAGAGCGTTAAAAACCTTCTGTATGACTTCCTTCGGAGGGGAAGTAAAGCCGGCAGTCACATGTCATAGATTCATGGCATGTAAAAGATTCTTTCACAGAGTAAACTTGTGTGAAGCTAAATTTCTAGGTTAGATTTCGTTGGAACGCTCTATCAAAGTTCCAACGTTCACCACCAGTGACATTTGGTAGTGAAAGTTGGAACAACTTGAAATTGACCGGAACTTGTAGCTCATCCTATGGGTGTCTGCTTGAAGCAGTTACAACCTCTGGCGAGCCGAACATCACCTCGGACACTCCCGGCACTAAAAGCCATACGATAAATAAATAAATAAATAAATAAATAAATAATTCAAGTAAGGACTGCACGATAATTTCAAGTAGTTCCTACCTTCGCTACCACGACACCTAGCTGTGAACTTCGCTACTACTAGATGCCATCGCAACCAGCGTCCGGTGACGAACGTTGGAAGTTAAGAGCATTAATCATACCTAACCTACAAACTTTGGCTTCACACAAGTGTAGTTAGTGGAAGGTTCTTTAACATGCCAGAAATCTATGACATGGGACCGCTGGCTTTACTTTCCCTCCGAGGGATGCGATTAAAACTATTCGATATTTTCCTCTGATGAAGGACAAATCACTTGATTTTACTACCCCTGTTACTAAAAAGTGCTAAGGATCATGATGGAAACTCTCCGTATCTGACTGTGCTGTCATACGACATTGATCAATCACGAGCACCAGTCGTCTCCTGGTACACTAACCACATAGCAGCTGCAGTTGGTACATTTGGTAGCAATGCAATCGATGCATTCAGTTCATTGGCTTGTACGTACAATAGATTCAGAATAGGGCACAATCAGAGCTTCCTGCCTGCTTTCGTGATTCACGCGACCAGCGAACAAGTGCACTTGTGAATTCATAATACCCACAGGAGGGGGATTCATTGTGTATCCCAAATAATTAGGAACGAACTCGATGGCTGTTCAAGGCGAGGAAAATAATTTTAAAGTGTAATTCTAAATTTTGCGTCGCGGATTGTGACTATTCAGTTCTGCATTGAGCGAATATTTCGCTCGAATACATTCATCGTAATACAGTATAGCGATAAAATCAAGTGGTTATGAAGCATAGGCACAGTGTGCAATAATTCGGAATTCTGGGTTTACCGGTGATTCAAAATCATTCATTAACAAAAACTATGGATATCCTGGTTTAGAGAATTGATCTAGAAATAACTGCATAAGGACGACTCTTAAATTTATTTATGACGTACTGTTTGCCACGGTGGGTGAGTGGTTATCGTGTCGGACAACCAACCCCAAGCTTGCATGTTTGCTCCCCGTGGTAAATCATTTTTGAAAGGCGACAAAAATCACGGCACGCTTGTGATACGTTGTTGGCATGTTAAAGAACCCACATTAATTCAGTAGTGTTCATAATGGCAAAATTAATCTCGGGAGTTAACGCCTACGCAAAGTTCCTCCATTCTCTACTAGCAAGCGCTATAGTGTCAAGGAGCATAGATATCTAACCTCCTTGACTTCCATAGCACTCCATGGAACTACAAAATTTGACATGCAAGCTGCCCTCTGGGTCAAATAACAAAGCTTTCACCTGGCACCCGAGGCCATACGATATTATTATCATTATTATTATTATTCCTTCTTTGTTTCTTCGATTCGGCCAACTAGGGACCTGGTCAGTTCAACTGTCTCTTCTTCCGAGCTCTAACTACCGCCCAGTGTTCCCGCTTTCGTCTCCGGTGTTGTTCTTTTCACTCTTGGGACCACGCCTTTCCTGTCTGCAGCTTCAGCTTTTCCTGGAAACCTTTGTGCGTACGTATTTTTTCCTGAACTGGAACACACTCCTGAATATCTTTAGGGGAAATTTCCATTTCACATATATCTTTCTCAATTTCCGTGAACCATGCCCCTTTGGTTTTCTGATCATGAAAGTACGTCAATATCCGTTTTGATATCCTGCCTGGGCTCATTCGTGTCACGTGGCTATAAAAGGCAATCCTTCTTTTTCGAATCGTGTCACTGATCTTCTCCACGCGCTTGCATAATTCGTGGTTGTGACGCCTTCTGTACTCACTGTTTTCTTTGATGGGACCCAGGATTTTCCTCAAAATCTTCCTTTCTTTAGCCTCTAGTTTTTCCATTAGACCTTTCTTATTCATTATTAGAGTCTGCCGCATACAATGCCTCTGGTCGAATAACAGTGCAGTAATGTCTAATTTTGGCGTTTAAGGATATCGATCTCTTATTGTAGATGTCTTTAGTCAGGTTGTATGGCATTTCCATTTTATTAATGCTTGACCCGAAGGCTTCTTTCTTTGATACCGAGGTATTTAAACTTTTCTGCCTTCTGAACTTTTCCTAGTCCGACCTCCAGTTCCCAGGACGCTGATTTTATGTTTATCATGAATTGTGTCGTTCAAAGGAGATTTGAATCTCAGCCTGCAGTGCTTGAAGTCTCAGATGGTTAAGTTGTTCTTCTGCCATGTCAATGGAATCTGAAAAGATCACTAGATATCTGCAAAGGCTAGACAGTCGATTGTAAGATTCATATACTTGTACCCTAGCCTTACACCATTTTCTACCTTTGAAGTTTTCATTTCCTTCCGCCATTCTCGGATGACCTTTTCTAAAACACAGTTAAAGAGAAGAGGAGATAGTCCGTCTCCTTGCCTCACTCCTGTCCTGATTTCAAAGGCATCAGACATCTTTCCTCTGAACTTCACTTTGGAGGTGGTGTTGGTCAGCATTTGCTGGATAATTGATTGTGTCTTGTTATCTAAGCGAAACTCTTCAAGGATTTGCAATAGGGTGGTTCGATCAATTGAGTCGTACGCTTTCCTAAAATCAACAAAGGTCATCACGAATTCCCTGTCCCTGAGTTTCAGATATGAAAGGATGGACTTCAGATTCATAATCTGCTCAGCACATGATCGTCCCGTTTTGAAACCCCCTTGGTAATCCCCCAGTTGTGGATCGATGTGTTGTTCCCCCCTATTCTGTAGAGCTTTTGAGAGGATCTTGTAAGTTATTGATAGAAGAGAGATGCCACGGTAATTGTTCACATCGGTTTTCTCCCCTTTCTTATGTAGTGGATGAATTACGGCAGAGGTCCATCCACTTAGGAGTTTTTCGCTCTCCCAGATCTCTTGAATAATTGCAACAAGCTTGTCGATTGCCTTTTCCCCTGCATGTTTCCACAGTTCAGCAATTCAAATCCTCACCCGGTGCGTTGTTGTCCTTCAGCTCTTGGATGATCTTCGTGATTTCAGCCTTCATAGGTGGGGAAGAATCGGGGTAGATGTTTGGATTTATTTCCATAAACGAAAGGGGTCTCTGGAGCCTCACCCTTGAGGAGGTTTTCAAAATTACTTGCTAGAATCTGACAATTATCTTTATCATTGTGAGCTAATTTCCCATTGGAATCTTTAAACTGTAGATTTGGGGGGTTGTATTTGTTCAGAATGTGTTTGAAGGTTTTATAGAAGTTACGTGTGTTATTTTTCTGGAAGTCTTGCTCAATCTGTACCAACTGTTCGTTATTAAACATACGTTTCACGCCACGGATGGTTTTTGATGCAGATTTTCTCGCGTTTAGGAAGTTAACCCTGTTCTCTTCATTTTTGTGACAATTCCATTTCCGCCACGCAACCTGTCTTTGCTGAACATCTGTATCCATTTCATGATCCCACCAAGGATGCTTTCTTGATTTTTGAGAGGGAAAGTCTCCTTTGCTGTTCTGACTATAGCCTCTTGTAATTGTTCCCAATTCTCTGGATGTAAAGTTTCCAACTTGTGGGTGAATTCTTGGTTGCTCCTTAGCTTGTATCTGTCAAACTTATCAGTTTTTTCTTGGAGTAATCCTCTTGTTATTTCTTGTAATTAGTCTAACTTTGATCTGAAAAAGGTAGTGATCCGAGTCTAAGTGTCACTTCTCAGAACTTTTACGTTCTGGATTTCTCGTAGCGCTTTCCGTGCAATGGCGACATGATCAATTTGGAATTCACCAAAGTTGGAGTTTGGAGAAATCCAGGTCTTCTGTTTTCTGGGTAGGTGTTTGAACGCCGTTGACTTTAGGACCAGATTCAATGCTCTGCATAACTCCACAAGTCTCTCTCCATTACGATTAGTTCTCCTGTGAGCTGGGTAGTTTCCAATAATCTTCTGATATTTTCGTTGTTTGCCAAGCTGGGCATTGAAATCCCCTAGCAGAATGATGGTATGTTTGTCAGGTACCTTTGAGAGGATATATTCTAGCACCTCCCAGAATGCGTCTGTTCCTTCCGGGTCCTTCTTATTCACCTGATTGATTGGTGCATGTACATTCACCATTGTGTAAATTCTATTTGTACACCGAAAAGAAAGAGTAGAGACTCGGCTGTTAGGGAATGTGAAGTCCACAATCGAACCCAAAATCTTCCTTTTGACAATAAATCCTGTGCCTAAGTGTGGGATGGTTTTTACTACACGTTTACCGGTCTTGCCTTTGAAGATTCTATAACCTTATGACTCGAAGCACTGTTCATCAGTGAATCTTGTTTCCTGAATTGCAGCGATCAATATCTGATATCGGGACAAGACATCAGTAACCTGTTTGAGTTTGCCGGTCTTAAAAAGTGAGTTTGCGTTGAAAGTAGCAAAAGAACCGGCGTTTGTGTCTGATTTTTCCTGGAGTATCCGATACCTCCACGCATGTCTGCGCAGGCTCCCCAGAATCCTAAGGCCTGCATGCTTCACTTAAGGTGAATGTGGATTGGTTACCACCTGGGGTAGTAGCTTCTGCTGAATTTTTCTCCATGCTTTGAACAGTTGAAAAACTGTAGATTGGGGTCAGTGATATTTCGCACTGACCAAAATACTACCAATGTTGTGAGACTTGGAGGGCCTCATGATGTGTTCCGGCTAAGAGCAGGCATTTCTTCCTACTCTAAAAAGGTATGGTTTTCCCGTCAATACTCGGTTGGCTGATTGCAGTGGTCACCCACTGGACGATTATTATTATTATTATTATTGTTATTATTACCACAACTAGTGTAAAATTACGCCAATTAGTACATCAGTGGATCAGAGCCCTATGGCTGGACCCAAATCGTAGGCTACGAACATCAAGAACCAATTATTTAAGTTAGGCTACAGGAGATATATTTTAAATCAACTGGGCTTACAATATTTATTATTTTCGGGCCATTTTTAAACAACGTATGTTAAGGCTTAATTTTATTTTATATTTATGGCAAAAATTGAACCACTGCAATCAATATGCATTGCTTTAGCCAATTTAGTTCTTATATTTTGCCAATAGGTTTTCATCCTCTCAGGTGTTAACTTCTTGTCTGCAGAATAGAACACACTTCTTTTATTAATTTTGGTAGGTAGTCTAATATGTGATCCTCCAACATCCACCGCAACCATAACCCGCGCCAGTAGGTCTTCCTCGGATTCCACAGGGGTATCGTAAATCAAGTCGTTCATGTGACCCCACAGGTAGTAGTCTAGCGGTGTCAAGTCGGGTGAACGTGTAGGCCAAGCAATCGGACCACCACGACCTATCCACTGTTGCCCAAATATGTGGTGCAGATGATCTCGGACCGTAATTGAAATATGAGGTGGTGCGCTATCGTGCTGAAACGAGATGTTTTGACGCTCATACAGTGGTACATCGTATAAGAACTCATGCAGTAGACCTACAGTACGTCTTCAAGGAATACCAAGCACGCGGAACCCGTGAGATTTTGTGGCAGCCATTCAGGATCCCTGCCCTAATGTTCACACCGTATCGTTGCTGAAACCCATGGGGGCGCGCAGCACGCGGGTTTTCATCAACCCAAAATAACAAATTTCGAAAATCACTTCCAGCCTAAACGCTCTAATCAAAAAATGTGCTAAAAAAAGCTCGTAGCATTTAGATAAAAATAATTAAAATTGGACTGAGCATTCTGTACTGGATCGTCAAATATAATACACGAGGACTGTTGCGGGTTTGAAAACACACACTCATCTGAATGGCATGGAATGTCAACAAACCTGTAGGGGATATGGGACATCAGGTGATCGTCAAATGATGTACGTACTCTAGTCAGTGGCGCCAAAAATGCAGGAGCTGTGAATGTGTGCTGTTTTGGTATTTTGCGGGTAGCGAGAAGACGGTACATTTCTGGACACAAGTTCCTGTGCTAAACTTAACCGTGATGGTCCCCACTACATGCCCTCAAAATTTTTAGTGGATATTTAGAATCTCCCTGTATATAGGCCTACATAGATATATTTGATGAATGAAAAAAATCATAAATACATTAAAAAATTTAAGAAAAATTCTCGGACCAAAAAAATATGCTGACACATACCGATTACGTAGTAACAAAGAGTATATAAAACATGCAGCAGAATCTTAGATAACATACGAAAACGAAGGGTTGAATCCTTTGGACATGTTTGAAGAATGTCTGACGACAGACTCACTAAGAAAATCTTTAACCACTTCCACAACCCCATTGGAAAAGGTAACTTTTATGAAAAATGGTTTGCTAACACCAAGAAGGATCTACAAGAAATGAACATCACTGATCAAGACATCCGCAACAGAACCACTTTCAGAAATAAGATACACACATTTGAGGGGTTTCTAGAGCTAGAAACAGCGACCAAGAAGAAACAACATTGGACAGCTGAAAAGAAAGAAGCTGTGAGAAAGGGAATGAAGGAATACTGACGACAAAAAAAAACTGAAATCATGAAGAGTTATTTACGTGGTCTTTCGTTGGACAAACTCGATTGTGATGATGAGATAAAAGGACAGATAGATAAATGCTACGTAAATAAACAAATAGATGTGTACGGTATTGGTAGATGAATAAATAAAGAAAAATAAATAAAATTAATTAAGCCTCCGTGGCTTAGGCGGCAGCACGCCGGCCTCTCACCGCTGGGTCCGTGGTTCAAATCCCGGTCACTCCATGTGAGATCTGTGCTGGACAGAACGGAGGCAGACAGGTTTTTCTCCGGGTACTCCGGTTTTCCCTGTCAAAATTTCATTCCAGAAACACTCTCCGCTATCATTTCATTTCATCTGTCATTCATTTAATCATTGCCCCAGAGGAGTGCGTCAGGCCTCGGCAGCCGGCACAGTTCATATCCTCGCCGCTAGATGGGGGCTTCATTCATTCCATTCCTGACCCGGTCGGAGACTGGAAGCAGGCTGTGGATTTTCATTTCAAATAAAATTAATTAAATAAATAGTGCCTGTTTCCAACTAAGAAGTCCCCCCTAAGGGTCCTCGAAGCACAGGAATGGAAATTCTTGCGAAAAATAGTGGGACCAAGGATCTTACCAGATGGAAGACGATGGTACAAACGAAATTGTGAACTCTACAAACACCAGGAAACTTCACAGATACCTTCAAAGACGCCTGGCTTTCTACTGCCACCTGTACAGAATGGACCACCACAGGTTGTCTTATAAGATCTTCAAAGTGGCCAAGAAGAGTAAAGCTACTGGGTCCCTATGGATCAAGTTGAGAAGGATCTTACTGAACTTAATATTCAGCAAGACACAATAAATGACAGGAGTCGCTACCGTCTGACAATATTGAAACCAGACCTTTCCCCACATCCATTACAGAAGTTCATCACACCGCGTCCAGCAAATGGTCCGAAGAACGTAAGATAGAGTTCAGCAAGAAAATGAAAGATTACTGGTCCAATAAAAAGGCTCAAGATTTCCGCACGAAAGCAGCCACCAAACAATCCACCAAAAACACCAGAAGTGGTAAAAAACAACAGCAGCTAAAACACAAGCACCGTGGTCCATAGGTGGCCCAAACGGCCTAAGAAGATACATAACTGTTTAAAAGACTATTACGTTAATTTTTGTTATTCTTTCGTAATTTTCTATGGGAAGAAGTTCGTCAAGGCGAGGGGATGGAGGAAACATTGGGCCCTCCTTCTGGGCCCTGTCGTCATCATCATCATCATCATTGTACAGTTCCAGTTTCCCGGGTACTGTTTATGAGCCTCTCCACTTCAACCTGTCCATATGCAAGTTGTCATGGAGAACATAATGCACTGTCCATCCTCTGGTCGCTAGATAAACCTTGATCATGTCCATCCATTGGATTCTAGGTCTTCCTACAAGTCTTTTTCCATCCACCTGTCTTTCCAAATTTATTCTGGCTGATCTTGTAGACTCCATCCTCATCATATGCCGTAACACCGTAGTCTAGATTGCTGACTTGGTCTAATAGGGATGTCTTTATTCCAGCTTGTTTTCTGAACTCCTCGTTCTTTAACTTGTCCATCTTGGTCTTCTGGATGGTGGATCTAAGAAATTTCATCTCTGATGCTTGCAGTCTTGATGCATCTCTCTTTGTAAGGGTGCATGCTTCAATACCATAGGTCAATATTGGTACAAAGTAGCTGTTAAACATCACCAGTTTAGCTGGTTTTTGAATCATGTCATCCCATAGAAGTGTCCTTACTTGTTGGTAGAATTCTGATCTCTTTTGCACTGTCGTCATTGGTCTAAAATACGATGCTCTGGAATATTTTGTGTGTACAGCCCTATTGAGTCAACACCACAATGCTAGCCTGGGAACATCGCTCTTTAACAGATCCTTGACCCCACCTCGTCCAGCCCATGCATGCATTGTTGAGCTTTCTGCTCTATTGGACACCTAAACTGGAGGAAGCTTTACGTCACAACAGTGTGCCGTACTACTCCACAGCACTCCGTTTTAAATTAGACCTCAAATAATGAAGAGGTTGTTGACAGTCGAAGGACATTAGAAGCGTACAGCGGCTTACTAGTACAGGAGTGGTCAATTAATAGAATAAAAATTCATAGTAATGGTATCTGGAGATGATGGTAATAGGTGTTTACTCCTCCGCTGTCTGTAACCCACCCAGCTATCCCAAATAGGATCACGACATATATAGGCCTATATGAAATTCCAGCAGACATCGACGAAACTGTTCCACGACAAAATGTCTCCAATGTGCGGAAAACCAAAAGGCTAAGAAGTGGAAAACAACGGAAAACCGTAACTGTTGTTCTTATCTTATTTGAGGAGCGTAGACAGCATGGTCATTTAGCACCGTGTAATGAGTTGAGAAATTAACTGGTAACCTGTGTTATTGTGGTCTCTGTAGTAGAGCGTGTAATTCAGGTGAGGATTAGGAAGGAGGCAATCGTGACCTTAAGTTAGGCACCATCGTGGCATTTTCCTGGAGTACAAGTGGGAAACCAATGATAGCCACTTCCAAGATGACTCAGGTGGAAATCGAACATCTCCCCTCTCCCACTTGTCTTGTTCGTTTCCCGGTCACTGCGTGTGAGATTTTCGATTTGAATTGCCATGTCCTGTGGTTCGGATTCCACGTAAAACGGAGGTCCCGTGGCTTATGATCGCGAGATTAACGGTCACGTTAAACTACTAGCTTCCTTTTTTCCACTTGTCTTAATACCTCTTCATTCTACCCATCTGATCTTCATCATTCTCCTGTAACCCCTCAGACCAGAATTAAATTTCTTGGCAGTGCCTGGAATCAAACCCCTGACCTTTGGGTTTGGAATCCCAATACATACCCCAAAGGCGGCTAAAACAACATTACTCTAATAGTAAGTGTAATTGTTATTAGGAAAGGTGCCTCGAGAATTGTCAGATTTTGCATTGAGGGAGTGTGATAAACTTTACTCGGGTTGGTTGGTTCCTCAGTTTAGGGGCTGCGACAACGCGGTCATGTAGCCCCGTGTACTTTGGGTGTCTGATGAATCTGTCTGATAACCGGTGTTAATTGTGATGACTGTATTAGTGTGTGTTATCTGTTTTTAATTCAAGTAAGGACTGCAGACATTGAATTTTTCAAGTAGTTCCTACTTTTGCCACCAAACGCCACCGTCAATGACTACTAGTTCAGAACTTGGTTACTAGATGCCACCACAGTCTGCTCCTGGCGACGAATGTTGGAACCTAAGAGCGTTGTGTTAATGTACGGTAACCTATAATTTAGCTTCACACAGGTGTAATTAGTGGAAGGTTCTTTAACATGCCATACATCTATGACATGGGACCGCCGAAGGAAGGCATACTCAGGGATTTTTAACGCTCTTAAAAGATCCAACGACTTCGGCCGGGTTTAAACCCGCGATGTTGGGCATAGAAAAAAAAACATAGGATGTGACATTTCACTTCGAAAAATCTCACATACATTGACCGGGAATCGAAACTGGTCCACCTTGGTGAGAGGCTAGCAGCTTTGCCACTGCATTATAATGCCCCTGCCTACAGATACATCTTCCGTATTACGAATAGCTGTGTATTCGTCTGGTGTTTTAGAGAAAGGTAGCATCGAGTTCGTCCCCACTTCGGTGAAGAAGTTTATGAGTTGGAACACAGCTTCAACTTTCTCCTATTCTGAGAGCAATATTACCACGTTCTCCCATTTCACCCCCCAATAAAACACACGAACTTTCCCCATAAAACCGTCAGCTGCCAATTCCTTTCAAGAAATCTCTTCCTCGAGGAGCGTAAAAATTCTGCTCGTCCACTAAAAAAAAAAAAAAAAAAAATCTATAAATCATAAGTATGATACTCGTATGTGATTTAAAGAGTACACATCCAACATAATGGTTTCCGGAGGTATGTATTTTTTAAAAATTTACTTATTTACTTGTTAATTTTTATTAATTTTCATTTAATTATTTAACCCGTTCTAATTACCAAATAAAAGCAACAATAACGGCCGCTGTCGATCTCAGGATTTAAAGGGGTCTCATATGTAGAATTAGCTTGCCACGGTGGGTGAGTGGTTATCGTGTCGGACTACCAACCCCAAGCTTGAAGGTTCGCTCCTGGCCGTGGTAAGTGTTATTTTTTTTTGAAAGGCAACAAATATCACGACATGCATGTCATACGTTGTTGGCATGTTAAACAACCCATTTGAATTCAGTAGGCCGTGTTCATAATGGCAAAATTAATCTCAGGATTTTCCGCCAACACAAAGTTCCTCCATTCTCTACTAGAAAGCGCTATAATGTCAAGGAGCTTAGATATCTAACCTCTTTGAATTGCATAGTGTTCCAAGGAACGACGAAATTCGACATGCAAGCTGCCCTCTTGGTGTCAAATAACAAAGCTTGCACCCGGCACCCGAGGCCATACGTTTTTATTATTATTTGTAGAATTATATTATTATTATTATTATTATTATTATTATTATTATACAAAATCTATAGAGCTTTGTGGATGATGAGGACGTTTTATCAGCATTTCGCAATATAAGAATTGCCATTCACAATTAAAATAAATAAGAGGAGAATTAAGAAATCAGATGTCAAAACAATGTCTACAGGGTTAAATGAGCATGGAAATTCTAACTTCTCTACATAATATAAAACAAAAGTCCCCGATTCTTGGATGTAACGGGTAATGTCGAGAACCACTGGATAAATTTTGATGCGGTTTTCACCATTCTGTAAAGGATTTCTCGAGGAAGGTTTCTGTAGGAAAATATGGATTTATGACCAAAAGAAGCCGAGCGGTAATTATTTCAGTGGGTCCAGTCGAAGAGAAACCCGCCGTCCCTGTGCCTTTTAAGCTTACGATGGGTAAACCGTTAAAAATATCAATATACTATGAGAGTAAGAATTGTTCTACAAAAAAGACCCCGACAGCATACCTCTATCTTTAATACATCGCCCACTATAAGTGTGTTTACGATTTCATTTCTTCTAACAATCTCCATTCAGTGGAAATATAAATAACTACTGTAGCTTCAGAGCGAGTTTACGAGCTAGCAAGCGAGCTTCGGCCAGCGGCAAACTGTCGAGTCGTGTCGAGTTAAGACTTCAGAGAAGAGTATATGTGTTTGGAGTTTCGCTGTTCACCTCGGCTTTCCTTAATTGCGTCTGGGACCAGCCGTCCGTGCGCCATTTAATCTTATGCTGGGTAAACCATTAAAGATACCGGGCGAAGCCGGGGTGGGTGGCTAGTTAAAGAATAATTCACTATTTTGCCTGCTTCAAGAGGTTCACCCTAGGGTAGTTTTCTTGAAAGGAAGAATGTGAATGTGATTGAAATTTGTTTCTACATCAGACAGGTGAGTAATTTAAAACGCTAAGGCTTTCATACGTGCATAACGACTATTTATTACGTTCTAACCGGGTGAGTTTGCCGTGGTTGTTATGGCGTGGCTGCAGGCAGTCGTTCACATCCGGGAGGCGAGGATGTTCGAATCCCCCCGCCGGCAACCTCGAAGATGGTTTTCTGTGGTTTCCCATCTTCCTTCCAGGCAAATGCCGAGGTTGGTCCCTCACTATAGACCACAGCCGTACCTTCTAATTCCTCGTCCTTACATTCACACTTTCCTCCCCAGACAATACTCCACACGCGGCGGTGCTTGTAACTCACCCCATGGGTGTCCACATAGAAGCAGCTACAAACTCTGGCGAGCCGAACATGTCCTCGGATACTCCCGGCACAAAAATCCATACGCTAAAGAAAAAAGAAAATAAAAAAATAAAAAATAAGAAAAGAAAAAATAACAATAATACGTTCTAGCTGTAGTTGCTTATTTTTGAGGCTGGGACATCGTGGTCATAATGCCCCGTGTATTAGGGTGTATGAGGAATTTGTGTGATGAAAAAAAGTCCACAGCCTGCTTCCAGTCTCCGACCGGGTCAGGAATGGAATGTATGAAGCCCCCATCTAGCGGCGAGGATAAGAACTGTGCCGGCTGCCGAGGCCTGACGCACTCCTCTGGGGCAATGATTAAATGAATGACAGATGAAATGAAATGATAGTGGAGAGTGTTGCTGGAATGAAATTTTGACAGGGAAAACCAGAGTACCCGGAGAAAAACCTGTCGGCTTCAGTTTTGTCCAGCACATACCTCACATGGAGTGACCGGGATTTGAACCACGGACCCAGTGGTGAGAGGCCGGCGTGCTGCCGCCTAAACCACGGAGGCCACAATTTGTGTGATAACCCGCGTTATTGTGATGGCTGCACTAGTGTGTGTATTGTTAAATTGGGGATAGGATTGGAAAGGAAGCGGCTAAGGCCTTTAGTTTGGAACCATCCCAGCATTTTCCTGGAATAGAAGTGGGGATGGAAAACCACTTGCAGTATTGTACCCGATTGTCACCCTGTGGACCATGTGTTCATATCCCAACTAGCTCACGGTCTTTCGAGGTATGGGACGTTCCTGCCCACAATACGACCACATGCTCAGGATTTGAGTCTATCAGGTAACTACTCTACAGGAAATACACAACATTCCTATGAATAAAATATTTACTGGTCTAAAATCGTGGCTGTACAACAAATACAAAACAAAGGACAAATTACAATTAATTCCCACAAATAAATAGGGTTATTCTGTGAGCTTTCTCCTTAAAAATAGCGCTACAATGCACTCAAACCTACTTCTAATATCCTGTCAATAATAGTTCAGATTACAAGGTTTTCATAGTGTTCGTCATGTGACACAATTTTATTTAGTGGAAATATCTTAACACAAAAACCACATGTCACATAAACATGAATTTCTAAGACATTATTCCGTCTCTTACGGCATTTACTTTGATTAGCATTACTTTAATGTTTCCAATATTTATTAGCAAATATTTGTTGTGTTGAGGCCTGTTCGCCATCTCTTGATGAATACAGTACTTTTGCATTTGTCAGTTGGCACAGGCTAGAGTAAAAGGTGGCTTTTCACCGATGTCTCAGTCTCACTCATGGCTGTGATTATATGGAAGCTACTGAGGTATGGGTGGTGCTTAGTAATGGCATTCGGGGCACAGTCAGTGCCTGTGAATGTTGTGAAAGGTTCAACTCATAGGGTTAGGACTACTGTTCTGACTCAGTGAGGAAAGCAATGGCAAACTATCTCACTCCTCTTCTTGCCTAGAACACCTCAAAATAGCGCTGCCTTGGGTTTTTGTGGGTATCTACTCACATAACGTAACGGCGGTACTTTTTGAGGATCCAACCAGCCTTTGGGCTGACTACCTAACATTTGTTGTGTCGTGCGAATCATCTTCCTTCTTTCCATCCCTATGAACGCTCTAGGAAAATGAGTCATGCTTCTTAATCATAAAATAAACATAAACATGGATATCATATTTATAGTTTCACCATATAACGATTATCTGGGTCTTGTCGGACTTATCATAGATACAACTGTGTCATTTTCTGGGAAAAACACATACCCGTTTTTCCTAAATTAGCATAAACTGGCAAAATGCACTTTAACGAAGATTCCTACATTATTTTGGTTCAGCCTTCCCCCTCAGAGGATAACTTCGCCAAATATCATCTGATTTCTATGGTTCAACCACATATGTGAGTTGCCATACACCATTTAATTCCATTGGCATCACTAAAATACTTATATTTTAATTGCATATTGAATAACGAGATCTCTCAGTGTCCTATTGTGACTGTAATTGACAAGGGATCGGTCGAGCAACCTCCCCTTCCCTCAGCAGGTCATAAAATTCGTTCCAGACAGCTCTCCAAGATGGCTGCCACGGAAATGGTCTCCATTCCCTGTCTCTCTCTACCGTCAAGGCCACACTTGTTTACAATGATATAACAGTAAAGATCCGCTAGGCATAGTCCTAAGTAATTGAGTCATTTAATTAATTAACACCTAACTTTACAGTGTATTTGGGCTCGAATGGCTCCTATTAAACATTCATGGCAGGGGTGAAATTCTAATGATAGCATTGCCGTTCTAAGGTGATTACTTGTGGCTTTTAAGACGCGCATCATAATGAAACCCCATGGTTATCATCAGCAGCTGTCATTAACATATATTGGGAACCGCGTTCCTCGTCGACGAATATGATTCTACCTCTCGGGCAGACCATAAGTATAAATGCACACCGCGCCTCGCTGGGCGTCCATAGTGGCTATAATACAATGCAAGCGTTGGCAATAGACAGAATCTATCCAAATCGCTGCGTAACAAATACAGTATGCACAACGGCGATACTTCTCGAAGATTAAGCCAATTTTCACCTCACGCGCAAGCTATACTAGTCTTTCCCGTGCTTATCTTACGTAAATCACTGGATTCTACGTTAATCTGCACGCTATATGCGGCTAAACAATATTTCACATATATGACTCCATTATCAAGGTACCTGCGTTCTTCCTGTTATACTATTTAAGCCAAAGCTTTACATAGCTCCTAACACAAATGTATAAATATACTGGCTTACTTTAATTTCAAATATTCATTCAAAATTTCACTGACACTGAGAAAAGCTCCCGTATTTCGCTATATTCCACACTACATTCTTTACTGTTTACCAAATGACAGTATCTTAAATTAGACATGACACTATTTGAACATTACTTAGGCCAACTTTGCCCTTACTTTATGGTTGCCGACCCCAGTTATTATTATTATTATTATTATTTTAACGTTTAGATCCATCACTATTTTTGACCTAAATGGTCCTAAGCAAATCACCTTCCAAGTCATACTTTATTCAAGACGAGTGGTGAAAACTCGTTCAGTAAGTGACTATTACATCTTTAATTTCAAAGTGATTAATCGTTACATGGTGAACTATGCCTTTATAATGCTACTATTTGCATGTGTACTCACGTTTCCTTCTGGCTGGAAAGTACCAGTATCTCCGCCTGAGCTCTACCATGATGATTGACTTAATCCATCATGATATCCAATACACAACACTGAGATTCACACTTTTTACACATGATACACATATTATCACAAGTGGCCTTTACCACTGATAAACACTGAATATTAATCATTAAACACATTAACACTTTAAATTATTATTTCACAATTTATACACTTCATCTATCATTTCACATGTTGATCCTTAATCTGGATTCACCTACGCTTGACCTCAGAGATGCGATGAACTTATGATAACCGCTGGTCTCCGTGAAATCTAGTAGCGTTTTTATAGATGTTCGATCCTAGTTCCCTGCATTCCCGTTCACCTCACTGTCCTGGTTAGGTGGCAATAACTTCCACTCTCCCATCACTGGAGTGCTCCTGATGCTGATGTCATATAATTGACAATACCTTCCGGTATACGAACTGTTCCAAACATTATCAGTTCCTATTCGCTGTAGCGAATTTATATCTGTGTCAGATAATAAAGAAATATCTGCATTGAGTTACTTTTGATGCACTTCATTATTACAGATGAAGCTTACAATTTGCTTCCATTTTCTCCAACGGCGGTACGCTGATATTTTAATAATTTGGCGTGCTTACTGCAGAGCGCTTGTAGACAAAGGACTAACTTCCAACTCGAGCGACCGTCTGACGTCTTCAACTGCCTGCAACTGCTTTTCAACTGACCGTAACTGACTCTTGGCGTAGGCTGCTCTCCCTTATATTGGTTTCTTGCACAAAATAGTTCACGGGACACGTGAGAGCGACTCCCTTCTTGAAATACTCCGTCTTCAGCCGAAATAATATCTGCATCTTGTTTATCTAGGCGTGGAGGTTTTAAAAACACTCGCGTGCCGGCGATCGCTTCGGCCAATTAATTACAATTAATTGCCTTAGTTCAGCGCGTGGGACGCCACAGTGGGGGTTTCCCGCTGGTTGGTTAAAGTATTCCTGCTCTCGAGCGTGAGTTAGGTTGTAATGCGGTCATTTTGAGAAATAGGCGTAATTTTAGGTGATAAACCACTCCTAAATTACTCCTCCGTGAATACATTCATCTGTGTGTATGTTCCATTGCATTACAATGCTCCATTTATCTGTAATTATTTAATTTCTTGTGGGCTTGGTCCCGCCAAAGCTTTGCTCGTTGTCGACCGGTGAATTCCCGGGTCATTAATTTTGAGCTGTCTGACCGCCCTAGACGGAAATAGTTCCGTAGGCGCCAGGCCTACCCCGCCTACTTGCCAAAGTAATTTGTCAGACTTCAAACTAGCCTTCCTTCGACTTCGTATGCACTGAAAACGTACATTCCCTTGCATTTTGCTTATAATTTTTCCTTTAATTTGCTATGATTTGCACCTAAATAATCGTGAAATCATGCTAGACTATTATGTGTCAGTAGACCTCTCATTGCTCTGTGGGTTCCATATAATGGCTCCCCCTTAGAGACCACTGGTTCGACCTTAGGCATAACCATTTGCCTGGTCTTCTCTGATAAGGCCTGAGTTTGATGCCAGACTGCCGTGACCAGTTGGGCACAGTATGGATGAGGTGGGAATCAAACCCTCCTCTTCTCAGTTTTGCCTCACGAGGCTGAGTGTACCCCGTTCCACTCCTCAGACCAGAATTAGTCCAACATTTCTTGACATAGCCGGGAATCGAATCCAGACAGCCAAGAACGTTAGTTAATTATTAGTTAGTTATTGCTGTTATAAAGGGAGGAACTACGAGGTCATCTGCCCCTAGCCAAGAACCTTAGCCGCTAAGATGTCGTAAGTTGTATTTTCTTTTTTAAGAACTATAGGTAAAATCTTGCTCGCATTCTCACGCCGAGAGTAGTATTTTTGGATAAAGAGCAATAAAAATGATGATAAACTAAAATAGAGATCGTAAATTTTAATCACCGAAAACTACCGTATCGATAAAATCTATTGTCATCATAGATGGTTTAAATTATCGATAGTTTGTTTTCACTTCTGCTCTGGCCAGACGAGCGCCGATGGGCAGTGCGAAAGGGCAGCTTCCGTTTGCTATTTAAGTCTTGAACGTAAGGATGGTATTATTAATAATAATAATAATAATATCGTATGGCCTCGGGTGCCTGGTGCAAGCTTTGCTATTTGACACCCAGAGGGTAGCTTGCATGTCGAATTTCGTTGTTCCTTGACTATGATAGTCAAGGAGGTTAGATGTTAGATATCTAATCTCCTTGAACACTATAGCGCTTTCTAGTAGAGAAATGAGGAACTTGGTGTTGGCGGAAACTCCCGAGATTAATTTTGCCATTATGAACACGGCCTACTGAATTCAAATGGGTTCGTATGACATGCGTATCGTATTTTTGCCGCCTTTCAAAAATCACGTACCACGGCCAGCAGCGAACTTACAATCTTGGGGTTAGTAGACCGACACGATATCCACTCACCCGCCGTGGCAAGCTATGGTATTAATGATTAACGTTGTGCGATTCCCAAAGACTACACGTTCTCTCTGAGTTGCCAATGTTCCCTTGATCTAAGTGGATTAGTGTTATATCTTTAGTCTTTGCTCTTTGTTTTTAGGAAACAATAAAGATGGTGTATTCCTTACTCCCTGCTGCAGTGGTGCCAAACATCTAGGAGGCTGTGCGGAATGAGTCCTTGGATTGCGTTGTTGAATGAATCGTATCATGTCATCGCCTTCTATTCTTTGAAGCCGTGGCATTACGCTTGGTAACGCCGCCCACCTATTATCTGTACTAGGGTTGTTGAGGTTAAAATTTGATAATGATTCCCATTATTAACGCAAAATTATCTTGAAACTTGCTTTAACTAAAGTTAAAAATATACCAGGCGCTGAATGATTGCATTCCAATTGGTATTTACGATCTCACGTAATTGAAATCATTCGACAATAACCTCGCAATTTCGTAGGTAAAGTTTACCAGTGGTATTGAGTCTGCTCAGTAACCTAAGTTCAAGTTTTCTTCTTTCATATGGCAGAAATACAAGTTTTGTTCAGCGTGGAACCTCCGCAATTTTTGGATGATACAGTACTGGCCCAAACTCCTGACTTGCCTCTTTCAATGCGCAAGTTAGTGCAGAATTGGGGGTCACGAAAGAAGCCTCCTAGAAGAATGCACTAATTACATGCACTCGGGTGTCCCTGGGCAACAGTAAAAAATATTGTAAAATTTATCGGCTGATTCTTTCAACGCCAAAACACTACTATAATAAACGGAAGGTATGCACCAGGAACAACATCGTTCGGAAGCTCACAAACACCAGATGGGGAGCGCAACCTAGTGTCCTGCGTACAACTGCCCTTGCTCTGAGTTTCTCTGCTGTAGAATGCTGCCCCAGTCTGGAGGAACAGCCAGCCCCGTGGTGTTGGGGTAGCGCGGCTGCCTCTCGCCCGGAGGCCCCGGGTTCGATTCCCGGCTCCGTCAGGGATTTTAGAAACTGACGTAAGGGCTGGAATGGGGTGCACTCAGCCTCGTGAGGACAATTGAGTAGCTGTCTGACAGTGAGGCAGCGCCCCGCTCACGAAAACCAAGATTAACGGTCTAGGGGATCCGATGCGCTGACCACGTGTTACCCCAATAACTGCAGGCCAAATGGCTGGACAGCGGTCGCTTGATAGGCCTAGGCCCTTCATGGGCGGTAGTGCCACGGGGTTAGGGTTAGTTAGTCTGGAGGAACTCTGCTCATGCGAACCAAGTAGATGTTGCCCTCCATGAGACAGGCCGCATTGTGACAAGCTGTCTACGCCCAACTTCTGTCGATAAGATCTTTCCGCTCATAAGAGTAGCAACTCCAGAAGTTAGAAGACAAGTAGCGGCAGAAGTAGAGAAGAAAAAGCAAGAAACAGATCCAAGACACCCAATGTATGTGAGACGAGTCCATCCACCTAGGATAAATTCAAGAAGAAACTTCCTCCAAACAACAATATCCATTCCTTCCTCAGCTGAAGCTCGCCGAATTGAACTTTGGAAAACAAAATCACCGGGAGGATCGTGGAAAATGAAGGAGAAACCGGCAGCAGGCTACCATCTACAATACGAATCTTGGAAGACGCTAAACAGACTGAGAACTGGTGAGAGTCGGTGCAAAAGCAATTTAATGAAGTGGGGATACAGTACAGAAGAACTTTGTTGATGTGGTGAAAGACAAGACCCTGGGCACCTTCTGAATTGCAGCATGTTATCAAGACCATGTGCTACGCAGGACTTGATAGAAGCTTATGACTGTATTAGTATTACCTGGCATTATAATATTTAACCTTTGTTTGTGATATTTAGCGGACGTTATCTTCTGCTGTAGGGGCAGATGACCTCGTAGTTCCGCCCCTTAAAAGCTAACAGTTGAACACTGGAGAAATGAAGTTTAGTGCAATTTATATGTATATTTGTATGTGTTTTGGACTCGGATAAATAAATAAAGTACAGAACTTAAAGTGTAGTGTATCGGGTCTGTTGCTCTTTGCTGCTCTAGGAATACCGAGCGATGTCGAGACATTCCAACTCTGCACGAAAAATGCACAGGAATTTGTGTTCGCGAGACGTGTGTCATCTGGTAGTCCTACAGGAAGCACATGGTCATTGCTAACGCTGAGTTAAAAACACAGATTTTGACGCGAAATGTTTCCGAAAATACAGCAGAAGATAGTTAGTTATTGTTGTTTTAAGGGGCGGAACTACGAGGTCATCTGCCCCTACAGCAGAAGATAACGTCCGCTAAATATCACAAACAAAGGTTAAATATTATAATGCCAGGTAATACTAAAATGCTTTATTTTACCTCAATAACCCCGAGTCTGAAATTACGCTGTCTTGCTGCTATGCTTACTGCCATCATTGACGCACTCAGAAAAAAAAAAGAAAAAGAAAACTATTCTAACAAACTTAGAGACTGGCATTCACATTTTTCCCACAGATGGATGCACTTATCATAGACAGAATAGACATAATTTTGTCTCCAAGCCTATTGTTGACAGTCTAACAAAAATGTTCCACTGGTCACTTCATTTGAAAAATACACTTGCCAACTGAGTAGAATTCATAATTTACTGAAATAGGTTGGTTGGTTCCTCAGTTCAGGGGCTGCGACAACGCGGTCATGTAGCCCCGTGTACTTTGGTGTGTGTAGAATCTGTCTGATAACCGGTGTGTATTGTGATGGCTGTATTAGTGTGTGTTATCTGTTTTTAATTCAAGTGAGGACTGCAGACATTCGATTTTCAAGTAGTTCCAACTTTTGCTAACAAACACCGCCGTCAACGACCAACTAGTTCTGAACTTTGTTACTAGATGCCACCGCAGTGGGGCAGATGACATCGTAGTTCCGCCCCATAAAACAACAATAACTAACTAACTAACTAGCTAACTCCTGATGACGAACGTTGGAACATAAGGGCGTTATTCAAATATAACCTATAATTTAGCTTCACACAAGTGTAATTCGTGGAAGGTTCTTTATCATGCCATAAATCTATGACATGGGACCACCGGCTTTACTTCCCCTCCGAAGGAAGGCATACTGAGGATTTTTAAAGCTCTTAAAAAATCCGACGACTTCGGCCGGGTTTGAACCCGTGACCTTGGGCATAGAAGCTCAGCATGCTACCAACTACGCCACCGAAGGCACCCTTTACTAAAATATGAAGGTCACTTGATATACAGTATTATCCAAAACTAAATTATTAGGCACTGAAAGTCCTCCACATTGTAAATTATCGAAATATACATCACCAACTTCCATTCTCTTTCTCTTTCTGAACAAAGCAATATCAGAAATTGAGACCTTACCTACTCTGTGTGGAACATAACCTCATACTTCTGAGCTCAATTGGTGCACTAATACTGAGGTAGGAATGATATTTGGAAACTTCCAGAGCACTGCATCTTCTGTTAATATTTGGAAGATCTCAGAACAGTTTTGTAAATGTGCCATACGGTAGAATCCAATCTTCAAAAGCTATTACGTTACGCCCTTTCCATCAAAGTGGTGTGCACACACACTTCGGTTGGTTGGTTCCTTAGTTTAGGGGGTGGGACAACGCGGTCTTGTAGCCCCGTGTACTTTGGGTGTGTAGAATCTGTCTGATATCCGGTGTTGATTGTGATGGCTGTATTAGTGTGTGTTATCTGTTTTTAATTCAAGTAAGAGCTTGCCACGGTGGGTGAGTGGTCAACGTGTCGGTCTACTAACCCCAAGCTTGCAGGTTCGCTCCTGGCCGTGGTAAGTTAGTTTTGAAAGGCGGCAAAAATTACGACACCATGTCATACGATGTTGGAATGTCAAAGAACCCATTTGAATTCAGTAGGCCGTGTTCATAATGACAAAAATAATCTCGGGAGTTTCCGCCAACACGAAGTTTCTAATTTCTCTACTATAAAGCGCTATAGTGTTCAAGGAGCTTAGATATCTAACCTCCTTGACTTTCATAGTGGTTCACGGAACAACGAAATTCGACATTCAAGCTACCCTTTGGGTGTCAAATAACAAAGCGCACACCTGGCACCTGAGGCCATACGATATTATTATTATTAATTCAAGTAATGACTGCAGACATTTTATTTTCAAGTAGTTCCGGCTTTTGCTACCAAACGCTACCGTCAACGACTGATTAGTTTTGAACTTTGTTACTAGATACCACCGCAGTCGGCTCCTGGTGACGAACGTTGGAACCTAAGAGCGTTAGTCAATTAGTGGAAGGTTCTTTAACATGCCATAAATCTATGACATGGGACCGCCGGCTTTACTTCCCCTCCGAAAGAAGGCATACTGGGGGATATTTTAACGCTCTTAAAAATCCGACGAATTCGGTCGGGTTTGAACCCGCGATTTTGAGCATAGACGTTCAGCGTGCTACCAACTACGCCACCGAAGCCGCTTACACAGAAACATTTCATTGACGGCATTTCACTGTTGTCAATGTAATGAAAATCCACAACCTGCTTCCAGTCTCCGACCGGGTCAGAAATGGAATGAATGAAGCCCCCATCTAGCGGCGAGGATATGGACTGTGCCGGCTGCCGAGGCCTGACGCACTCCTCTGGGGCAATGATTAAATGAATGACAGATGAAATGAAATGATAGTGGAGAGTGTTGCTGGAATGAAATTTTGACAGGGAAAACCGGAGTACCCGGAGAAAAACCTGTCTGCCTCCGTTTTGTCCAGCACAGATCTCACATGGAGTGACCGGGATTTGAACCCCAGACCCAGCGGTGAGAGGCCGGCGTGCTGCCGCCTAAGCCACGGAGGCTTCCACTGTTGTCAATGTATGGTACTCAAAATACACGAAACAGGTAAGTGAACGGAGCGAGAAACTATTGGCTTCTGTCTGGCCGAAAATTACTGCTTGTACTGTACTGCAAGCAAAGGGGTCTGAAGCCTTATCCCCAGGTTAGTTTTTTTTTCTGTATATAAAGCCTTATTAACATAGAAACACAACGAAGCGAACGAAGCTAGCGCAGCATAAAACGAACACCACACGGCCGCCCTTAGCGTATGCCTGAGGTTGGCAATCTTTTATTATTGTCCCATAAATCATGCCTGCAATGGCCGACACAACTGAAATTTCACCATATAAGTCGTGTTATAAAAAGTAGTTGGTCGGTGTGTTATACACAGGAGAGGAGAAAGCATCTATTACCACATGATTTCCATTATTCATCATTACACAAGGAATTTCGGATAATTTAAGTAGTTGTGTACGTTCATCATCATTCTATCAGCAAGTTCGATATCTACTCTGGAATAAGCAAGTGCAAGGAGCCTATGTGGCTTAGGCGGCAGCATGCCGGCCTCTCACCGCTGGGTCCGTGGTTCAACTCCCGGTCACTCCATGTGAGATTTGTGCTGGACAAAGTGGAGACAGACAGGTTTTTCTCCGGGTAGCCTACTCTGGTTTTCCCTGTCACAAATTTCATTCCAGCAAACCTCTCCACTCTCGTGTCATTTCATCTGTCATTCATTTATTCATCCCCAGGGGAGTGCGACAGGCTTCGGCAGCCGGCACAGTACATCTCCTCGCCTTTAGAAGGGGGCTTCATTCCATACCCTGACCCGGTCGGTCGACTGGAAGCAGGCTGTGGATTTTCAATAAGCAAGTGCCACTAAGATCAAAACAAACTCTGTTTCGAACATACAGTAGCCTACTTTGTCCCTAAATTAACTTATGGGTTGGAAACATGCACAACTACCAAAAAAAGATGACAGCAGACAGCTTCAGAAATGAAGTTTCCAAGAAGCATGCTTCAAAAAACTAGGAAAAACAAAGTATGGAAAGAGAAGTTCAAATAATAATAATAATAATAATAATAATAATAATATCGTATGGCCTCGGGTGCCGGGTGAAAACTTTGTTATTTGACACCCAGAGGGCAGCTTGCATGTCAAATTACATCGTTCCTTGGAACGCTATGAAATTCAAGGAGGTTAGATATCTAAGCTCCATGACACTATAGCGCTTTCTAGTAGAGAATGGAGGAACTTTGTGTTGGCAAAACATCCCGAGATTAATTTTGCCATTATATACACGGCCTAATGAATTGAAATGGGTTATTTAACATGCCAACAACGTATGACATGCATGTCGTGATTTTTTCCGCCTTTCAAAAATCACTTACCACGGCCAGGAGCTAACCTGCAAGGTTGGGGTTGGTAATCCGACACGTTAACCACTCACCCGCCATGGCAAGCAGAAGGTTAGATAACAAGCTGGAATATATCAGTCCCATAAGGAGACCATAACTAGGGCACGTTTACGATGGTTTGGTCACGTCAAACGTATGACAGAAAGAAGAATTGCAAAACAATGGTTGCATACTGAGATTACTGGAAAAAGACCTGTTGGAAGACCTAGGAGGAGATGGCTGGACCAAGTGAAGGAAGATATCACATCCAAGGGAATCAACTGGGATGAAGTCTTGAATGAGCAGTGGTACTTGAATAGACCAAAATGGAGAATGCTCGTAAACCACACCCGGGAAACTGGAGTGGAAACTTGATGATGATGATGATTAAGGTTCGGATATACAATTTTCATAGGAAAATATGCATTGTCCGTTGAGCCATAATATATTTAAACACAAATAGTGCTAAATGTTCCGGCATAACTCAACAAGATGACAGTGTTTCGCCCCGGTGTGCTATTGGGCTCTTCAGTTGGTTAAAGCACACCTCACCAAGACACTGTCTAGTGCACACTGGGAAGGCCATTACAAGACGTATTTGATACATGTGTATCCGCGTCACGAGCAAGCCAGTGCACTATGGGAGTCGAAACTCCATTCCAAAGCAATTATAACCTTACCTTGGCATTGAATATACAATTTTCATAAGAAAATATGCATTGTCCGTTGAGCCATAATATATTTAAACACAAATAGTGCTAAATGTTCCGGCTAACTCAACAAGATGACAGTGTTTCGCCCCGGTGTGCTATTGGGCTCTTCAGTTGGTTAAAGCACACCTCACCAAGACACTGTCTAGTGCACACTGGGAAGGCCATTACAAGACGTATTTGATACATGTGTATCCGCGTCACGAGCAAGCCAGTGCACTATGGGAGTCGAAACTCCATTCCAAAGCAATTATAACCTTACCTTGGCATTGAATATACAATTTTCATAAGAAAATATGCATTGTCCGTTGAGCCATAATATATTTAAACACAAATAGTGCTAAATGTTCCGGCATAACTCAACAAGATGACAGTGTTTCGCCCCGGTGTGCTATTGGGCTCTTCAGTGCAGTGGCTTGCTCGTGACGCGGATACACATGTATCAAATACGTCTTGCAATGGCCTTCCCAGTGTGCACTAGACAGTGTCTAGGTGAGGTGTGCTTTAACCAACTGAAGAGCCCAATAGCACACCGGGGCGAAACACTGTCATCTTGTTGAGTTATGCCGGAACATTTAGCACTATTTGTGTTTAAATATATTATGGCTCAACGGACAATGCATATTTTCTTATGAAAATTGTATATTCAATGCCAAGGTAAGGTTATAATTGCTTTGGAATGGAGTTTCGACTCCCATAGTGCACTGGCTTGCTCGTGACGCGGATACACATGTATCAAATACGTCTTGCAATGGCCTTCCCAGTGTGCACTAGACAGTGTCTTGGTGAGGTGCGCTTTAACCAACTGAAGAGCCCAATAGCACACCGGGGCGAAACACTGTCATCTTGTTGAGTTATGCCGGAACATTTAGCACTATTTGTGTTTAAATATATTATGGCTCAACGGACAATGCATATTTTCTTATGAAAATTGTATATTCAATGCCAAGGTAAGGTTATAATTGCTTTGGAATGGAGTTTCGACTCCCATAGTGCACTGGCTTGCTCGTGACGCGGATACACATGTATCAAATACGTCTTGCAATGGCCTTCCCAGTGTGCACTAGACAGTGTCTTGGTGAGGTGCGCTTTAACCAACTGAAGAGCCCAATAGCACACCGGGGCGAAACACTGTCATCTTGTTGAGTTATGCCGGAACATTTAGCACTATTTGTGTTTAAATAAGGTTCGGATGTTAAGGAAAAGTCATATTTTTTTCCTGAGCTCATTTTACCCGAAATCTGAAAAATGAGTTTGAATGACGGGTCCCTGACCACGTTCAAAGCAATTTGTTGTTGCCTATAAATGCATATTTCGGCCATTTTTATTGTTTTGGTCATATTTGGTCATATTTTAGTGACATAAGGTCATATTTGGTTATAATTTCAGCATTTTGTTTAAATTGAGGCGTCGTTAAAAAGGTACGTGTTATCTGCGTCGAGTTTCAAACACAGGATTTCCGAATAGTATAGTAGATATATTTTTCTTTCTTTTCTTTAAGGAAAACAGAGCAAGAACTGCATCTCAAGGCTATGATACTGAATGAATGTTGAAAATTTCCATGTAGGCCTACTGTAGCTCTCTGTCAGTTTGTATGGTTAAATGTGTCTGGTGTATTATCGCTGATCACGTTTTGGCACTTAAGACGTTTACTGTATGTTAGAGATAGTCTTACCTATCCCAAAAATTCATGTCATATTTCATAGTTTTTTAAGTCATATTTTATAATTTTCAGGTCATATTTAGCTAGTTTTTAGGGCATATTTGCTTGCATATTTTGCACTTCTTTAGGTCATAAACTTCCGAACCCTAATGATGATGGTGTACGTTCATCACTCCCGAAGCTTTACCCTTTAGTTTTGCTTATTTTAAGTATTCTAACCTCCCTAGACCTGTGGTTTTAGCATGATTTGTAATCCATGAATGCAATATATAGCACGACCTATCGTCGTTTTAAGTGTTTGCTAAGTAATGTGCGATGCTGTTCTAGTACGGTATGTTCTGAGGGCCATCCCGCTTACAAATAAATATGAGTTATATGTACCGGTATTTGTTTGAATGCAGCGAAATTATCACTTTATTTAGCTTATTTTAAGAGTAACCTCAGTATAGTTTGCGTTGACGTAAACTCATTTAGGTTAGTACTATCATTACAGCGGTATCATTAGTAAACGATTAATTCAATTTCCACTGACAGACACAATATTTGTATAAACTCTTACTCACCCCAACATAAACGTGTGAGTTAGCTTCCAGGAACTGGACATAACACTTTTTAAGTAAATAAGTCTTACGACAAAAAAAAATATAGCTTGAAAACACCCAGTACTAAATTTACAACAATATTGAGCCTGTGCGTGGCGTATATAACAGGTCTCCAGTTAACCTTCTCGGAGTAAATAGTATGGCTTCCGCTCTTTACAATAATTATCTCCACGGAATAAACAAAGAGAAACAAAGAGTGAAGTTGGGATAGGATTGCTAGCCTACTGTATGTTGATAAGACGGGTTTCTTCCTGATGAGAACCGCATTGATGCGTTGAATATTTTCTACTTAAGTGGCGATCAATCTTTGAGAGTTTACACTCTTGTTAGATGTCACTGAAAGCGTCAGTTTTGTACGAGAACAAGTCTCAGGTAGACCCCAAGCACCGGACTCCCCTGGTAGCCAAAGTTGGAACTACTTGAAATTGCTCTGGGCTCTCGTGTATTCTATGGCGCCTCGTTTCAAAGTTGTTATTTTTGCTAGTAGCGCTCTGAAAATTGTTTGTACGTACTGTGCCATGTTATTGAAGCTGACTGCTGTTAACAAACACCACGTTTACACTTAAAAAATAAGGGAATTGTCATCATTAACTTTCAAGCAATCAACTTACCAAAAAGCACGCCGCCATGTTGGATAAGACAATGCTGCCAACTTCACTTCACCGCAGTCCCCTGTTGCGAGGTTTGGACGTAATTATTGG
This sequence comes from Meconema thalassinum, assembly GCA_946902985.2. Classification (NCBI taxonomy): domain Eukaryota; kingdom Metazoa; phylum Arthropoda; class Insecta; order Orthoptera; family Tettigoniidae; genus Meconema; species Meconema thalassinum. The sequence goes on along the minus strand of OX336397.1, from coordinate 99,916,810 downwards.
TCAAAATTACTGATTGTACTACTAGGAAAAACCATTGGTCTGGATAAAGATTATTGATGCGTGACTACCCCCACTGTGCGTGACAAAAACCATGGGTGTCTATATTTGCTAACGCGCTACCTAACATGTGTAATTAGCGGCTTCGGTGGCGTAGTCGGTAGCATGCTGAACTGCTGTGCCAAAGATAGCGGGTTCAAACCCGGCCGAAGTCGTCGGATCTTTTAAGAGCGTTCATAATCCTTCAGTATGCCTTCCTTCGGAGGGGAAGTAAAGCCGGCGGTCCCATGTCATAGATCACCACCAGGTATCATTGATATCTGGTGGCGAAAGTTGGAACTACTTGAAATTGAACGGAACTTGTAGCTCACCCTTTAGGGTGACCGCTGGAAGCAGCTACAGACTCAGGTGAGCCGAACATGTCCTCGGACACTCCCGGCACTAAAAGCCATACGATAAATGAATAGTGGAAGGTTCTTTAACATGCAATAAATTTATGACATGGGACCGCCGGCTTTACTTCCCCTCCGAAGGAAGGCATACTGAGGGAGATTTTTAACGCTCTTAAAAAATCCGACGACTTCGGCCGGGTTTGAACCCGCGATCTTGGGCATAGAAGCTCAGCATAAGACACCCAGAAATAGGAAACTTAGTTATGAAAAGAAAACGAAGGGTTGAGGACAAGAACTGTAAACGTAGATCAAAGTTAGCAGCGGATAAAAGGTGAGGTAGCTATGTAGAGATTAAACGATTAGCTCAGGACAGGGAAGCATGGAGAGCTGCATCAAACCAGTCGAAAAACAATAATTAATGTGAAATTTCAAAATGATCAGAGTGCAATCTTACTTTCTTTTAGGAGACAAGAAGCACGTACAGCATCCTCTTCTTTTGATCCCAAGATTTGTTCTAGCGATTTCGTGCATCCTAGTACTCTTACAGATGCTACTTTCTCTTAGTAATTCAATAAAGTCATTTCGTTTTTAAATTGAAACTCGACTTTAAAAGGAAGCTCACTTTCCTTTCAACTAGAAAGGTTTCTAAATCTTCTTTACCGTCTGAGTGTTTCCATTATAGAGGTACAAAGACAAGGATTTTGTCTTGATGCAGAGAACATCGTACAGCGGCACGATTGTGCATTACAGTAAACCCTTCTTCAATGTTGTTGATGATGAATAGGGCCCGGATGATGCCGTAAAAACGTTTAAAAAATGCACTTAAAATTTTCAAAAATGACTGTAATAAATGACCTATAAATCTGAAAAATGCACTATAAAATGGAGAAAATGATCACCAATATTTAAAAAACGTCATCTTAAACTCAAACTGGAAAGTCAATCAAAATATAAGGTGCGTTCAAAAAGTAACGAGCCGGAGGCTGTAATGCGCAAACCGGTGACCACATCGGCTAATCGTGGCGTGTGTAACGAGGTGTGGTTCCGACCAGAGCGTGGAAGGTCACAGCCCGTCGATAGAGGGCACGCGTGCACGTCACGTGACGATACAAAGCGAGCAGCAGCATGCATCAAACATCCAACGCTGCCAGTCGCATTGCAAACAGTGACATGAAGGCGTCAAACGAAGAGCAAAGAGGTGTTGTTCGGTTTCTGACAGCGAAAGGAGTAGGGGGAACGGACATTCATCGCCGAATGTCACAAGTGTACGGCGAACACTGCATGTCCCTTACAAGGGTCAAGGCGTCGGACAAGCGCTTCAGGGAAGGACGGGTGTCGTTAGCCGATGATGCCCGGTCTGGGGTACCCCCCTGCATTCCCGATGACAACGTCCAGCTGGTTGATGCACTCATTACCCAGGACCGCCGAGTGACAGTGAACGCCATAGCCACCGTGGTCGGATTGAGCGTCGGAAGTGTGCACACCATCATGAAGGAACTACTGCACTTGCGCAAAGTGTGTGCCCAATGGGTGCCCCACAGTCTTCAACCACACCAGGAAGCATGTCGAATGGTCCACTGTCTTGGTCTTGGTTGGACGATTGATGAATGCTGCTGCTCGCTTTGTATCGTCACGTGACGTGCACGCGTGCCCTCTAGCGGCGGGCTGTGACCTTCCACGCTCTGGTCAGAACCACACCTCGTTACACACGCCACGATTAGCCGATGTCGTCGCTGGTTTGCGCATTACAGCCTCCAGCTCGTTACTTTTTGAACGCACCTTTTAGATTTGTAGCACTTAACAAAAGGTTTATGTTCACTTTATCCTGAGTTGCACTGCACTACGAATGTCATTCTGATGTTGTCAAATATAAATGATCTGCGGTTATCAGCCAACAAGTTTTTTTAATCTCGAAAAGCTGCGTTCAACAACAACTGATGTGATCAGAGCGTACTTGAAGTGAGGAAGGTCGTTTGCTGCTAAATCCTCCTCAATCCCGTCCATGCAGTAGTTTTCACCAGAAATAATATCTAAGATTTTGCATAATGTTTTATACCCGGTGTTTTTGTCCAGTTTTCATGCAATACCCGCAGCGATTTCGCCACGATTGTTGCTAAGACCAGGGCCGTGGAGAGCGAGTACGGGCCCTAGGGCTATCACTTACGGGCCCCCTCCATATTTGTCATCCCATGGCATCGTGTAAATATCAAATTTGCTTTCTTTATTTTTAAAGCCCTCTAAAAAACTTTGTGCATTTTATTTAATTTACTTATTTTGGAACTTACTAAATTTTGTTGATTGTAAATTTGCAATGTCGTTTGTGTTGTATCTGTCCGAAAAGTTTACTCTCTCTCATCACAAGAACATGTTTAACGCCTTTCACAATCTTATGTACTAAAATTCGAACTCTGCGAAGGTACATTAATGTAGCTTAGCGGCAATTACGTCCAGTTGAAATGTTATTTAGAAACTTTCCTCCCTATAGACATTGGAAACTTTGCTATATCTCTGGCCGCAAAAATATGAAGATAATGGTTATTTACATGTTCTCTTGATAGTATTTTGTAGCATAGTCAATTGATTCAGTTACACTGAATATCATAAAGTGTCAAAGTTGTTGGCAAATACGTAAAAGTGTCTATTCTGGGTTTTTTAACTTTCGCGGGCCCCTCAGCAAGACCGGGCCCCAGGGCTACAGCCCCGTTTGCCCCTCTCTCTCGTCGGGCCTGGCTAAGACTAGTTTCCACCCGGCTGATTAAGGCAATGGAATCAATGTTTCAATATTTTAAATTATCTTGTATCAGCTACTAGCTTCTTCTTAATTCTGAGAGACGTAACTTCCTCATATAAATCTGTGACATAACTAAATTGAAAAAAATAAATCTTAAAAGGCCGTTTTCTCTAAAAAAAAAGACCCAAAAAATTCTACCAAACTTTAAAAAATGCTCTTAAAATGGAAAATAGAAAAAAATGCAAAAATATGCAAAATTAAAATGACATATTTGAAGACAGGATGGCCCGTCCGGGATTTCTATGTACTTCAGCATTGTTTTAGACAGCTCAGTAAAAAGATTACATGTCATCAACATCCGGGCCCTAAGATGATATTATTGAATCGGACAGAGCTGAAAAACATTAGGTCAAAAATTGTCATTTTTTTAAGAATTAGTATTCTGAAGCATTGACCCAAGGGCCTTGGAACGGCATAAAAAGAATTAAGTTTAAGCTACACACAAAACATTTTCTTCAGGAGAAAAAGCACGGAAGCTCACTGGCAAGGCAAAATCCATCACAAAGCAATTTGTTTTGTGGGTTTAAGCCAGAAAGCACTGCTACATGTAGTGCGATCAGAGGAGTTTTTTTTTTTTTTTTTTTGTCGTGTAGCCTCCTGAGAGGCCGAGTGCAGGTCTTTCTAGTCGACGCCTGTGGGCGACCTGCGCGTCGGGATGAGAGATGGAATTGATGAAGATGAATGAAACTGGGCAAGGATGTGGAAGGAAGCGGCCGTGGCCTGTCAGAAGGTACTGTCCCAGCATTTGCCTGGTGTTGAAAATGGGAAACCACGGAAAACCATTTCAAGGACAGCCGACGGTGGGGCTCGAACCCACGCGTCTACCGAGTCAGCAGAGAGCTTGGCCCCTTGACCTAACGCAGCGCTTTAGCCCGCGCAGCCACTACTGTCGGTTATCAGAGGAGATAAGCATTAAGTCAACGACTTGCTGCTTTTCAATGCCGTAGGCTATTCCCTACTTAATGTTGGCTGCACTGGAAGATTCCCGCATGTTACAGTGCTATGGTAAATTACATTTATACAGGGTTCAGGCGGTTTTTATGTAACAAATCTATTTTAAAATAAAATAACATGTGAAATATTAATTTAAGATAGCTTTATTCCTAACTAAACTGACCACGGAGCTGAAAGGCATTCAGCCACGTTTGCAAAATTCATTAGAAAAACATTTTATTAAATAAAATTGAAGCGGCTTCGGTGCCGTAGTCGGTAGCATGCTGAGCTTCTATGCCCAAGATAGCGGGTCCAAACCCGGCCGAAGCCGTCGGATTTTTTAAGAGCGTTAAACATCCCTCAGTATGCCTTCCTTCGGAGGGGAAGTAAAGCCGGCGGTCCCATGTCATAGATTTAACCTTCCACTAATTACACCTGTGTGAAGCTAAATTGGATAGGTTAAGAATGTAAACAACGCTCTTAGGTTTCTACGTTCGTTGCCAAGAGCCGACTGCTGTGGCGTCTAGTAGCTAAGTTCTGAACTTGGCCGAGTAGTCGTTGACGGTGGCGCTTGGGGGCAAAAGTAGGAACTATTTGAAAAATTCTAAGTTGAAGTCTGTACTTAAATTAAAAAAACAGATAGCACACACTAATACAGTCATCACAATTAACACCGGTTATCAGACAGATTCTACACACACCCAAAGCACACGGGGCTACATGACCGCGTTGTCGCAGCCCCTAAACTAAGGAACCAACCAACCAACAACCAAATAAAATTGATATTCCGCTAACACAAATATAACCTGAATAGTTGCTTCACTACATAGATGACTAGTATAGTGTGTTTGTTAAGTTCTGTTCTATCAGTGACGTTTTATTTGTCTCCTGTTGTTGTTGTTTGAGTCTTCAGTCTTTTGACTGGTTTGATGCAGCTGTCCATGCCTCCCTGTCCTGAGCTAATCGTTTCATCTCTACCTAACTACCACACCCTACATCTGAGGCAATCTGTTTAACATATTCTAACCTTGGTCTACCCCTACAGTTCTTGTCCTCGACCCTTCCTTCACATAACTAAGCTTGCTATTCCTGGGTGTCTTAGTATGTGTCCTACCAACCTATCTCTTCTCTTCATTAGCAGTCGCCAGAAACATCTCTCCTCTCCCACTCGTCTTAATACCTCTATGTTTGTAACCCTATCTACCCATCTGATCTTCATCATTCTCCTGTAACACCACATTTCAAAAGCTTCTATTCTCCTCTTTTCTGCTGCACCAATAGTCCAAGTTTCACTTCCATAGAGCGCCACGCTCCAGACAAAGGCTTTCAAAAATGACTTCCTAATACCTAAATCTATATTCGATGTCAGCAGATTCCTTTTTTGTAGAAAAGCTTTCTTTGCCTGAGCCAACCTACTTTTTATATCCTTTTTGCTTCGTCCATCACTGGTCTCCTGAAGAGTAATAAAAACTGACTTAATGTTTTTCAACTCCGATCGATTCAATTGTTGCTTTAAGGGGCCTAACATCTGGGTCATCGGCCCGTAATAGTTTGGGTGATTGTGAAAATGTAAATGCAAATGAAATGAAACTAAACCTAAAACAAACTACTGTACCCGATTGTCACCATGTGGACCATGTGTTCGTATCCCAACTAGCTCACGGTCTTTCGAGGTATGGGACGTTCCTGCCCACAATACGACCACATGCTCAGGATTTGAGTCTACCAGGTAACTACTTCTACAGGAAATACACAACATTCCTAAAAATAAAACATTTACTGGTCTAAAATCATGGCTATACAATAAATACAAATCAAAGGACAAATTACATTTAATTCCCTCAAATAAAATAGGGTTATTCTGTGAGCTTTCTTCTTAAAAATAGTGCTACACTGCACTCAAACCTAATTCTAACATCCTGTCAATAATAGTTCAGATTACAAGGTTTCCATAGTGTTCATCATGTGACACAATTTTAGTTAATGGGAGTATCTTAACACAAAAATCACATGTCACATAAAAATGTTATTACTAAGACATTATTCCGTCTCTTACGGCATTTACTTTAACTAGCAAAAATTCATTATATTCTGCATTTATTAACAAATATTTGTTGTGTCGTGCGAATCATCTTCCTTCTTTCCATCCCTATGAACGATCTAGGACAGTGGTACATGCTCCTTAAAAAAATAGACATGGATAGAATATTTTATAGTTTCACCATATAACGATTTTCTGGGTCTTGTCGGGCTTACCATAGTTACAACTGTGTCATGTTCTGGGAAAAACACATACCCGTATGCATAAATTAGCATGAACTGGCAAAATGCACTTTAAAGGAGATGCCTACATTATTTTGGTTCAACTTTCCTCCTCAGAGGATAACTTCGCCAAATATTATCTGATTTCTATGATCCAACAACGTATGTGACTTGCCACACACCATTTAATTCAATTGGCATCATTATAATACTCATATCTTAATTGCATATTTAAATACCGAGATTCCTCAGTGTCCTACTGTGACTGTAAATGACAAGGGATCGGTCGACGGACCTTTCTCCCCCTCAGCAGGTCATAAAATTCGTTCCAGCTGGCTAACCAAGATGGCTGCCACGGAAATGGTCTACAATACCTCTCTATCTCTACCGTCAAGGTCAAACTTGTTTACAATTATATAACAGTACAGATACGCTAGGCGTGATTCCTAAGTAATTGAGTCATTTAATTAATTAACACCTATCTTTATAGTGTATTTGGGCTCAAATGGCTCCTTAATAAACATTCATGGCTGGGGTGGAATTTTAGTGATAGCCTTGCCGTTCTAAGGTGATTATCTGTGGCTTTAAGACGCGCATCATAGTGAAACCCCACGGTTTTCACCAGCAGCTGTCAATAATAATATCAGGAAATCTGCGTACCTAGACGACGAATATGGTCCTACCTCTCAGGGTAGACCATTGGTACAAATGCTCACTGCGTCTCGACGGACGTCAATAGTGGCCATAATTCATGAAAGCGTTGGAAATAGACAGGATCTATCCAAATCGCTGCGTATAATACAGTATACACAAAGGCGATACTCCTCGAAGATTCAGCCAACTCTTCACCTAACGCGCAAGCTATACTAGTCAATCCCCGCGATTATCTTACGTAAATCACTGGATTCTACGTTAATCTGCACGCTATACATGCGGCTCAAAGAATCTTTCACATAGATGACTCCATTATTAAGGCACCTGCGTTCTCTCTGTTATACTACTTAAGCCAAAGCTTTACATAGCTCCTAACACAAATGTATAAATTTACTGGCTTACTTTAATTTAATGGTCCTCAAACATAATCCTAAGGATTGACCATATCAAATATCCATTCAAAATTTCACTGACACTGAAAAAGCTCTCGTATTTCACTATATTCCACGTTACATTTTTACTGTTTACCAAATTACAGTATCTTTAAATTAGACATGACACTATTTGAATATTATTTAGGCCACATTTGCCCATTACTTTATTGTTGCCGACCCCAGTCATTATTATTATTCATTTACCGTTACCGTTAGATTCATCACTAATTTTTGACCTAAAGGGTCCTAAACAAATCACCTTCCCAGCCATACTTTACTCAAGACGAGTGGTGAAAACTCGTTCAGTAAGTGACTATTACATCTTTTAATCTCAAAGTGATAAATCGTTACATGGTGAACTATTCAGTTATAAGGATATAATTGCATGTGTACTCACTTTTTCCTTCTTGCTGGAAAATACCAGCTCTTCAGCTTAAGCGCTACCATGATGTTTGGTTTAAGCCATCATGATATCCTTAACACAACACTGAGATTCACACACTTGCCACATGATACACATATTATTATAAGTGGCCTTTACCACTGCTATACACTGAATATTAACCATTAGACACATGAACACTTTAAATCATTATTTCACAATTTATGTACACTTCATCCATGACTTCACATGTTGATCCTTAATCCGGACTTCTCCTACGCTTGATCTCAGAGATGCGATGCAATTATGACAACCGCTGGTCTACGTGAAATCTAGTAGCGTTTTACGGATATTCGATCCTCGTTCCCTGCAATCACGTTCAGCTCACTATCCTGGTTAGGTGGCAATGACTTCCACGCTCCCATCACTGTAGTGATCCTGATGATAATGTCATACAATTCTGACAATACCTCCCGGTATAAGAACTGTTCGAGAACATTATAAGTTCCTTTTCGCTGTAGCGAATTTATATCTGCGTCAGGTAATAGATAAATATCTGCATTACTTTACTTTCGACGCACTTCATGATTATTTATGAAGCTTATAACTTGCTTCCATTGTCTTCAACGGCGGCGCGTTGATATTTTAATACTTGGCGTGATTACTGTAGATCGAATGTAGACAAAGACTAACTTCCAACTGCTGTAGGTCAACTAACAACTTTCAACTCGAGCGACTGTAGATCAACTTCTTTCAACTGATGCTTTCAACTGCTTGCTTTCAACTCACGCTTTCAACTCCCTTGGCGTGGGCTGCTCCCCCTTATAAAGGTTTCTTGCACAAAATAGTTCACGGGACACGTGAGAGCGACCCCCTTCTTGAAATAATCCCTCTTCAGCCGAAATGACATCTGCATCTTGTTTATTTAGGTGTGTAGGTTTCAAAAACATTCGCGTGCCGGCGATCGCTTCGGCCAATTAATTACAATTAATTGCCTTAGTTCAGCGCGTTATGACGCCACGGTGGGGGTTCCCCGCTGGCTGGTTACAATATCCCTGCTCTTGAGCGTGAGTTAGGTTGTAATGCGGTCATTTGGAGATATAGGCATCAATTTATGTGAAAAACCACTCCTAAATTACTTCTCCGTGAATATATTCATCTGTGTATATATTTCAATGCATTACAATGTTCCATTTAGCTGGAATTAATTAATTTCCTTGTGCATGCAGCTTGCCCCGTTGTCGAATGGTGGATTCCCGGGTCATTAATTTTGAGCTGTCTCTCCGCCCCAGACGTAAGTAGTGCGGTTGGCGCCTAGGCTACTCCGCCCACTCGCTAAGGGTCATTTGTAAACTGCCAAACTCGCCTTCTCTCGTTTTCGTATGCTCTGAAAACGTATATTTCCTATGCATTTGGCTACAATTCTTCCTTTTAATTGCTATGATTTTCACGTATAAATCGTGAAATCACGCTAGACTAATATATGTCAGTATACCTCTCATTGCTCTGTGGGTTCCCTATAATTGCTCCCCCTTAGAGACCAATGGTTCGACCCTAGGCATAACCATGTGCCTGGTCTTCTCTGATGAGACCTGAGTTCGATGCCAGACTGCCGTGACTAATTGGGCACATCTTTCTCCTGCTGAGTTCGAAAAATTTATTTCATAAGTGAATTTTTCGGGCCTATCAGCTGGCATCAACTCCATGCAGTATTTACTTTAAGCGGTCATTGCTCTCGGCAATGGGCTTTCTCGTTCCGCACTCCATCCTGTCTGCTGCCTCGTAGACTCTCGTTCTCCCTTCTCAATTGTTCATTCATCCCCCTTAGCTCCACAGCGGCTTCCCTCAACTGGTCATAAAGTTCCTGCAGTAGACAGCTGCATTCTTCCTTCGTGTCCGCTGGGTTGGCGAGCTGGTTGCTTCGCTTCGACTGCCGTGACTAATTGGGCACACTACATGCTTTCATAGACGGCTGTGGTGGCGTAGTGGGTAGCATTCTGAGCTTCTATGCCCAAGGTCACGGGTTCAAACCCTGCCGTAGTCATCGGATTTTTAAGAGCGTTAAAATCCTTCAGTATGCCATCCTTCGGAGGGGAAGAAAAGCCGGCGCGGCGGTCCCATATCATAGATTTAGGGCATGAGAAAGACCCTTCCACTAACTACACTTGTGTGAAGCCAAAATTTGTAGGTTATCAATTATTGATAACGCTCTATTAGTTCCAACGTTCACCACCGGGTGCCATCTAGTAGCCAAGTTCGCAAGCTAGGTGTCGTGGCCGGTAGCATTTGGTAGCAAAAGTAGGAACTACTGTACTTGGAATTATTGTCTGCAGTCCTACTTGGATTAAAACATATAACACATACTAAGATACTTGAGCTAAATAAGGCCCGATTCCAAATAATGCCCATCGGTGATTTTATTAGCAGAATATTGGAAATTCTACAAGATTCTTAATGTTTCTGACAGCTACCAGCCTTTAACGGGGAGACTAGAAACTAGAACTTTACTGTTGAAGTAAACGATTCCGCGATGTTTGCTTCAGTCGAGTAGTAGGGCACGCCCGGGCAACGAGGATAGGCCGGGCAAAGAGATTAATGTTTAGTATTCGAAAAATACACTAGATGGCACTCTATGTACTCGCTGCATAGTAGCGACATCTGTTGGACTACCTGGAGAAGCATGCACGCATTCATGGAGCGCTTGTACTGTGTGCAACAAGACATTTCTAATTCTGCAGAATATTCCTCAAATATTTCAATGTAAGTACATATACATTTACTTAGAGGTTTAAAATATTGTCGTGAATTGGTTTGTTTCTCCTTAAGCTTCATATTTTCCCTATTCAGATCACGTGACTGTCGTATGTGGGTGCATTTCATTTCGACTCTGACAACTTCTTTGAAACCAATGACGTCACACCGGGCAAAGCCGTGGCAAAGCGAACAGGGCAAAGTGAATAACTATTCGCTTTGCCCGGGTTGTTGTAAAAGAGGTTGAATGTTGGACTTAGCTTACTTGAAGTCATGTTTGTTTTTAATCATTTTAATAGAAACTGTTAGTAATGGGAGGATACTCACCTTGTTTCAGACGGTGTATAGATATAAAAGAAAAACCAATCAAGCAAATTGGAGCGAACATGACATGGAAAAAGCCATGCAAGAGGCAGCATTAGGATCCTTGAGATCTGCAGCTGCAAAATATACCGTATGCAACTTTGTATAGGCACATGAAAAAGGGTTCTACAGAAGAAAAAAATAGGGAGATTTGTGACTGTATTCAATAGTCAACAGGAGGAGGAACTCCTGCAGTACCTGCATTACATGGACAATTTATTCTATGGTTTGACAAGGAACGAATTCAAGAAACTCTCGTTTGATTTTGCGCATAAAAACCAGAATCCCTAATCCATTTCAAAATGGAGCTGCTGGAGACGAGTGGCTCAAGGGATTTATGGACAGACATAAAGGTGTAAGCTTGAGGTCTCCAGAGCCCACTTCAATTGCTAGGGCAAGAGGATTTAATCGTCCGCAAGTGACTCGATTTTTCACATTCTAGGGGAACATATAGAGAAACATGGAATTGAGCCATCTCGTCTGTATAACATGGACGAGACTGGAGTTCAAACATCAACTAAACGGCCACCTAGAATTCTTTCTACGTCAGGAAAGAAGCAAGTAGGTATGATCGCTAGCCTAGAACGTGGTCAACTAACAACTGCAATTTGCTGCTATAATGCTTCTGGGTCTTTCATTCCTCCATTTCTAATTTTTGCTCGGAAACGCATGCAGGAACGACTTCTTGACGGAGCTCCACCAGGATGTCAAGCTTCGTGCACTGATAATGGCTGGATCAACGGAGAGACATTTCTGCAGTGGCTACAGTTCTTTGTAGAACAAGTGCGTCCCTCTCCTGACAAGAAAGTTATGCTAGTGTTGGACAATCACGAGTCTCACAAAAACATAAAGGTTCTCGATTATGCCAAGGAAAATAATGTTATATTTCTCTCCTTTGCACCACATACGACACACAAAATGCAGCCTTTAGACATTGCCGTATATGGGCCTTTGAAAACTTATTTCGAACAAGCAATCTGCACATTCCAAAGGAATCATGTGGGAAGAATTGTCAACCAATACGATGTTGCGAAATTGTTTGCATCTGCTTACTTGAGGGTGGCAACTTCTCAAAATGCTACTAGTGGATTTCAGTCATCAGGAATTTGGCCTTACAATCCAAATATATTTTCTGATTCTGATTTTGCTCCATCTTCTCTCACCGATCGTCCAGATCCTGGCTGTGCTCCAGAATCTCGTCCTGAAAACCCAGACATTGTTAATGTTCCTGCTTCCCATGATAGCCTAAGTCAGGGTAATGGGTCAACACCAGAACTACCCACTAGTTCCTACAGTCCACATGATATTCGGCCTGTTCCTACTATTCTTTGTTCTTCCTCAACTGGACGGAAAAGAAAATGTCAACAGGCAGAAATACTAACTAGTACTCCGATCAGAAAACAGCAACAAGTGAAATTTGATAAAAGAGAGCAACAACAATTGAGGGCGGTTGCTAGAAACCTGGGAAATTTCTCGAAAAAGTCCAAAACAAGCAAACAAAAAGTTGCTGAGGGGAAGTATTTTTGCCTGATGTGTGGACAACCCTACAGTGACCCACCGAAAGAAGATTGGATACAGTGTTCACAGTGTACATTGTGGTGTCACGATTCGTGCTCAAACTACAGTGGTCGTGGTTCCTACTTTTGCGATGATTGCTTTGACTAAACTGACTATTCACTTTGCCCGGAGCAGATATTCACTTTGCCCGGGTATGCCGGGCAAAGCGACTAAAGTGCACATGTTTATAATATTTTATTTGTATGTTATTAGTAGAGATTGGAATTTTTCGGTGATTTCAGAGTGAAGAAAGCGGTATTTTAAAGTGTCAAATTCGGTGGTTTCAAGTGCACTTTTCGGTACTTTCAAAATCATGAATTTTAGGCGGGATTTTTTAAATATCATGGATAACATAACACATTACAGTCATCCTTCAAAGTATACTTCAGTGAAGAGATCCAAATTACCTTGTGACTAACGGTGACGCATATCACTTAACGTGCTAGTGTAAGCTGAAAAACAAAAGTTCACAGCGTTTGAACAGGGGATCCAAATGGTTTTCAACACAGATTCTGAGAACTTTGGAAATACAAATGTCATTCCTTGCAAAACTCCAACAATGTCTGTCTTGGTCCTGTCATGCATCTGCTTCCTCATTGATGTTCATTGGCACTATTTCTGCTGGATCAAATGCACACATTTGTAAATCCTGTTCCCAGGGTCAACGGATCTCAAGCTGATTAAGTTTCCAAGAGCATGCGACCCAGCATTCACTAAAACTGAATGTATTTTCCCTCTTTTTAACACATTTCCACAACCTTCCAACTGCTCCTTAATGTTGGTAACGTACTTTCCAGAAACAGCAAGTTTAAGGGCTTGCTGAATTCTCTGTAGATGTCCATCTAGAAGGTGAACAGTCTGATAAGACTGGCCTTCTAATAAGGGGATGAGTTCAGTGATGTCTGTGCCAAATTCTTTGAATCTCAAGTATTTCGTTATGTGAAATATTGTTGAGAAAATCAACACCAGAGTTATGTCCCTACTACTTCACTCATAAATTGCAAAATATCTTTCAAGTACTCTGACAGACACACTACAGAATGAAACCAAGAAGACCGCCTGGTTAATTCTGGTTCCGGAAACAGTGGCACATTTTGATCTGGATACTTGCCATCTAGATATTCATGTCTGAAAGGCGCACTATACGACGCCACGTGGCGAGTAGTTACTAGGATGAAGGGGCAGATGACCTCGCTGTTCTGGCCCTTAATACCACAATAACTAAGTAACTTACCAGGATGACCACCCAGATTGATAAAGAAAGCGAGGCCGACTATCTACCGTTAAGTGACCGATCTTTCCGTGTTTGTTGGATGCTCTCCATGCAGTCAAGTCATGGGAGAAGATTACCGGTACTACACTCGCACAAAAACAAGCGTTTGTCGGCTTCTGTGATGATATTTTAAACAGGCAAGGTGGTTTCACTACGATGACATTAGGGTAAAACCTAGATGAATATCAAGATGCAGAAGAAAGTGACATTCAGTAGTTAGACTTCGATAAAGACAATCATGGTTTCAGACATGAAAGCGATGAGGATATTGTACGGAATTTGACTGTCGGTGAGGTAAACTGAGATCCAGTACATATCGAGTGAAGGAGTGATGCAACGGAAATCACGAAAGTTCCCACAGTCAAGCTAGTGTGTCTATAGTCACACTTACCTCTTATATAGAAAATCAAGATGAATTTTCGTTCTCATATATTGTTTTCTTCAGAATTGTACAATCTTAAATTAGAAAAAATAAACCACCTAAGAAACAAAAAGTGATGACAGTCATTTTTCTTAGTTTTTAATATTGGTAAAGCCCACATAGTGTGTCTTACAATACTATGTTATAAAGTATAATATTTTTTTTTTGCATGTTCATAAAATACATTTCAATATTTTTAACCAATATTTTTCTCTTTGCTAGGCTTAAAAACATACTGTGGATAATTCGCGGAAATTCGTGCATTGATTGCCGCGAATTATCAGAAGTGCACAGTAAAGAAAAAAACGAAAAAGCTAAAATTCGCGGTTTCGTGCGAAATTCATGCATAATTCGCGTCTTCGTGCGAAATTCGCGAAATTTCGCGACTTCAAAACCCATTTTTTTCGTCATTTTTAGGGTTATTAAAACACATTACTATCTGTGTATTACTTCATTTAATAATTCGCGAAATTCGCGATCGCGAATTTTTCCATTCCCTAGTTATTAGGAGTGAATGCACTGAAAAAAAACTTGTTCATTAAACAGCCCAATAATGTTGTAATATAACCAATAAAGCATTTAGTTCCACTTACTCGAGTGTTGTGGTATTCATGACTTGAAGTTAACAACCGCTTTGCCCGGACTTCCCCTAAATGGTGTCCGAAGCTCTTTTTGTTACTACTGTATTTCTAGGTATTAATAAACCTTGTTCATGTTTTTGAAATTTAACATAGCCAACATAAACCTGGCAGGCACGGATTCAAAGGGGGGGGGGGGGGGGGTCACGGGGTCATGACCCCCCCCCGCAAACGGAGACCAATTTTTTTTGCAAATTCAAAACACGAAAACACAATAACCAGACAAATAAAACTTAACGAATTTTAACTGAAAAACAGGATTTTTTTCATTTTATTCAATATTGATAATATCTTTATTGCAATTATAATGTTCTGTTATAACTGTACATATTTACAACTTCATACCTGTTATATAAAAACGATTATTTATATAACAAAATCAACTCGTCTATTTTGTTTAGCAAACCTTGTGATTACCGAATCGATGTCTGTAGTGATGTCTCGATGAATGTGCAGCAATGCACGGATAGGAATGTGGGCCTTTTTTTTCGCACCAAAAAATTTTGCCGACGTCCGAGCTGCAAGCATGGTTGGCAATTTAAGCTGTGACTTTCTCCCTTCGTCGGTACCAACTCGACTTGCCGAAACTGTAACTTACCTTGATACTTTTCTCGAAGCTCGATGTAAAAGTCTCAAAACACGCCGTTGCAATTTGTACGATTTTTTTTGGTGTGCTAAACGCATCAAATTTCTATCCATGTAGCTTGCAAAAAAATTGGTCTGGTTTTGTACGTTTGTTTATTTTGTGATTGCGTTTCTGGTGATACCATTTTTCTTAACAATTTCGATTCTCTGACCCCGCCCCAAATCCAAACTCTAGATCCGCGCCTTAAACCTGGTGTATATAATTTCAATGAATGTGATTTGTATATTAATACCTAGGTATACTTTATAGATATTTTAGGCTTAATGTGCATATCTTTGTCTCTTTTAATTTACATATGGGCCTTATTTGGAACGGGTGTTCCTAACAAGGCACGTTACTCGCATTTTAAATATTGTATTGTTACGTGCCACCCCCCTAGTGGCACTTTTGTTAACTGGATTACGGTGGGTATAAAGCACAACACCAATTACTGCTTAAAGAAATAATTAATTTTATTGCAGCCAGAAAAATACACTACTCAACAGCAATTATTACCTTACTTCAGTTTCCTCACGTCGAGAATACTTTCCCTTTCACTTGTCAACAGACCACAGTTAATCCTCTTCGCTAATGAGTCCGGTCCCGTACGCTAGCTGGAAATAGCTGCACTAGGTCTGTCACTGTACTATACACTGTTTCACAAGCACCACAATCACTTCCTCGGTGTCAAGAGAATCAGCTTCACTAGGGATTTCGCAAGTCACCACACTTCTGTCGCCCAGGATAAACACTCGCACTAGCTCATAAAACACAACAACAACAACAACTGCTTGACAGGTCGTACTTATATAGCAGGCCGGTGACTCAATAAATGCTTCTAGATCCATCCAGGGTTCACGGCTTCTCGAGGTTTCCATCGCTGGTCCAGTCACGAATATTCTGGACTATCCCTTTGTCCTAGTAGCCCTGTTGCATAAGGCGCAAGCAAAACAGGAGGCAGGGCACAGCCCAGCCCTGGGGCAGTTGTGACTCATGCGGCGAGTGATGACACAAACTCACAGCCGTAACAGTATTATTACTTAAATACAGTATATTCCAGTGATTCTAATTATCAACCCATGTTTTCATTACTGCTTGCCTTCAAGTTAAATCCAGGATATTGTTCAGATTGTTTCCCCTTCTAGTAAAAATACAAAATATCTTTAAACGTTAAGTGGGTCTTATTTGGCACATTTACCTTAATACAGTCATCACAATTAATACCAGTCATCAGACAGATTCTACTCACACCCAAAGTACACGGGGCTACATGACCGCGTTGTCGCAGCCCCTAAACTAAGGAACCAACCAACATACTCACATACTAGAAGAGAAAACTGAAAACAAAAATAAGAATAAGGAGGAAAGGAAATACCCTAAACCCTCGAGGATGAGAATTAAGGGGCTTGGAAGAAAGGAGAGCCAGGAAAGGTAAAGAGGAGTGGGGCTGTCCCAAAGGCGATGGAAAAAGGAGAAAAACCGGACCCAGCTCAGGAAGCCCTCGAGGTAACCAACGCCTGAACTCACCAGACGTGAGCCCTTGAGGGTGTAGCACTATCCAGGATGCACCATAAGTGGTGGGGCTACACACGCCCTGCCTCCTTGAGGGTCTTGAGCAGAAGGCAGAAGATACAATGAAAATAAAACAAGAGGTATGTCCCCTCGAAGAATGAGAGATCGGGAAAGATGAGACAAGGGCCAATTAAAACGGGAGAGTGAAGGACTCTCTAGGCCTCGATACCGTAATACCGTCGGGGTCGGAAAAGAACAAGAGTTGACCAAGGGAGGTCGAGAGGAAAGATAACAGAGAAGAGCCCGGCACAAGTAAGTGGAAGCAATGCCGTACTCAGATCGAATTGCTTGTGCTTTCGATAAAAGTAACAGGAAAGCACGTAGGGGAAACAACTAAAAAGCCATACCAGTCACTGCAAATTGTTATGCGGGTTTTTAAATGAGACAATTGGAGCATTTCATTCCGTTTTATGGAGCAGAAATATTTTAAACGACACTAAGAAACTTATTTACAGTTCATTGGTACAAAGGATTTTGGTATACGGAGCAGAAACTTGGACGGACAGCAAGCAAACACATTATTAGTAACAGAGATGGATTATTGGAGGAGGGCGGCAAGAAATCAAGATTGGATAAAATTAGAAATACGAGAGTCAGATAAATTCTGCGGGTAAAAAAATGTACTAGAAGTGGTTGAAGAAAGAAGATTACACTGGTTTGGACATGTGGAAAGGATGCAGAATAGTCGAGTTCCAAATTTAATGTTACATTGGCAAGCTGAAGGCAAACGGAGACGGGGTAGGACCAAAAGAACAATGGATGGATGGTGTAAAGAGAAGCATGGCTACCAGAGGCTTAACCGAGGAAGATGCTGAAGACCGAAATTTGTGGAGGAGTAGAGTATTTTTGGGTTGAAGGAAAACTACTGTATTGTAGAATATTCCTAATAAATAAGAAGAAGAAGAAGAAAAATATTAGGGAGAGAGGTTATCTGTCTCTCGTAAGACCGCAGCTGAAGGAAGCAAGGATGCTTGTCGATTTGTGGTGGACATAAAAATAAGAAACTCTTTGAAGTAGCACTACATTGTTTAAAAAAAATGAAGTAGACTACGAAAATAGAGAGTCTGTTGTTTAGTTTTGGTGGTACCCAGTGTCATATTTCTTACTACGAAATGTATAAATGAAAATCCACAGCCTGCTTCCAGTCTCCGACCGGGTCAGGAATGGAATGAATGAAGCCCCCATCTAGCGGCGAGGATATGGACTGTGCCGGCTGCCGAGGCCTGACGCACTCCTCTGGGGCAATGATTAAATGAATGACAGATGAAATGAAATGATAGTCGAGAGTGCTGCTGGAATGAAATTTTGACAGGGAAAACCGGAATACCCGGAGAAAAACCTGTCTGCCTCCGTTTTGTCCAGCACAGATCTCACATGGAGTGACCGGGATTTGAACCACGGACCCAGCGGTGAGAGGCCGGCGTGCTGCCGCCTAAGCCACGGAGGCTTCACGAAATGTATAAATAAATATACAAAATAGAAGTTAGTTGTTTAATGAAAAGATAAAAACACAAAATATTACAGAGTTACGTGACCATTAATCGTGTGATCATGAACTACGGGACCTCCTTTTTACTTGGAATCCAAACCATAGGACATGGCATTTCACTTCAAAAATCGCACACGCAGCGGCTTCGGTAGCGTAGTCGGTAACATGCTGAGTTTCTATGCCCAAGGTCGCGGGTTCAAAACTGGCCGATTGTGTCGGATTTTTTAAGGGCGTTAAAAATCCCTCAGTATGCCTTTCTTTGGAGGGGAAGTAAAGCTGGCGGGCCCATGTCATAGATTTATGGCATGTTAAAGAACCTTCCACTAACCAAACTTGTGTGAAGCAAAATTTGTAGGTTAGGTTTGATTAACGCTCTTAAGTTCCAACGTTCGTCACCAGGCACTGGTTGCGATGGCATCTTGTAGTAGCCAAGTTCACAGCTACTGTACGTGTCGTGGACGGCAGCATTTGGTAGCGAAAGTAGGAACTACTTGAAATTATCGTCTGCAGTCCTTACTTGAATTAAAAACAGATAACACACACTAATACAGTCATCACAATTAACACTAGTTTTCAGACAGTTTCTACGCACACCCAAAGTACACGGGGCTACATGACCGCGTTGTCGCAGCCCTTTAACAGAACAACCAACCTCTTGCACCGACAATCGGCTCCAGTATCATGAAAACTAGTGTTTTCGCAGATCAGATGGTGAAACCCTTGCGCAGAGAACCTGCCGACCAAAGTATTGTGTGCACTCGAGTTTGAAGG
This sequence comes from Meconema thalassinum, assembly GCA_946902985.2. Taxonomy (NCBI): domain Eukaryota; kingdom Metazoa; phylum Arthropoda; class Insecta; order Orthoptera; family Tettigoniidae; genus Meconema; species Meconema thalassinum. The sequence goes on along the minus strand of OX336397.1, from coordinate 99,897,505 downwards.
TTGTTTGTGAAGTAACCGATAGACCTACATAAAATCCAATAACATGATCAATTTCGTCGTTCTATTTTACGTTAGTTCGTGTAGGTTTGGAATTTTTAATTTATATTTTAATATTTTTTATCGCATTTGGAACACAAAAAGGGCCCGTTTTTAAGCATGTTTCAACCATGCGTCACATTTAAGAGTTATTATCTCAAAAACCCGTCAGCAGATCGAATCCAAATTTTAAGAAAATATGCACTGGTATGTTGTATAACTAGTTTATTAATTTCAAAACTTTGTGTGTCCAAGAAACAAAGTTGTTATCATTTTTGTAAGGTAACTTTTTCTCGGCCCGGGGTGGTGGGAAAATGTAGTTCATGGTCGCATTGTAATCCTTATTCATCAAAACGTTATGCTGTATGACTGTGAAATAAGTAAATTAATTCAGTTATTTTATTTCGGTTTGTATTTGCACGGGGAAATAAGGCATGGTTCACCAGCTAGCCGCTCCGAGGAAAGCTGTACAGCGCTGCCGAGAAGGAGCCCATCTCGCGTCATGGCGCGCCTCACTCGAAAGTGATAAATATCGTTTAAAATGATAATCTGGTAGCAAAAATATCTACCCTGTTCGGGAATCGAACCCAAGATCTCTAAATTCACAGTCATAAGCACTAATCCCACGGCTATTTCGACTACGCAAAAAATGTGCACAAGATGGTGACTTATTTCCACGTTCCAATAATACTGCATTACGGAATTAAGTTTCATTTATATTTTGCTTCTTTCGATAATGTTCGTGCGTGAAATTGAGTTTAAATGCCTTATGAATAGGCCCTCTTGTGAGTAAAGAGAATGTATTTAGTAAGAGTTCATGAAGGCTTGCTCAATTCTCGTATAACCACAAGGATTATATTATATTGATGACTGCATTACCGTTATGTGGGTTAATATTTGAATAGCCATTGTGCAGAAACATAATACCGGCAATGCCGACTACTTACAATGTTTGATATTAAGGCATTTTACCATTTAAATACTGATACGAAGACTTCGAACATGTACCATGTCATTTGTTTCAATAACTTGACACCAGAGTTCGCATGAGCGTTTTCCAATCGATCGAGCGGGCAGTGCATACTTCCGTTTTCCACCACTGCCAGCTAGTACACTTCCGTTCGATCGATCGAGCGGGCAGTGCATACTTCCGTTTTCCACCACTGCCAGCTAGTACACTTCCGTTCGATTGATCGAGCGGGCAGAGCATACATCTGTTTTCCACCACTGCCAGCTAGTACACTTCCGTTCGATTGATTGAGCGGGCAGAGCATACATCCGTTTTCCACCACTGCCAGCTAGTACACTTCCGTTCGATCGATCGAGCGGGCAGTGCATACTTCCGTTCGATCCACCACTGCCAGCTCGATCGTTCCGATCCACTTCCGTCCTCAATTTTCAAAATCACTCCCACAAAACTATCCAGCAACCGAACGGAAAGATGTTACACATCAAAAACCTTCAAACTCGAGTGCACATAATACTTTGGTCGACAGTAGTTATATAGCAGATGCCTTAGTAAGTTCATAGTTTGCTCGCATCAAGTCGTGGGAAATCATGGCGTCTGTTGCCTGCACTGCCAGCTGGATCGCATTCTGGCTGGTCGCTTGAAAGCAGCCAGCCGGGATGTGATCCAACGAGCAGTGGTTGCATGGAACTCTGTCCATACGTTTACTCTCCTTGTTTGTAGTTCTGTCATGGATTCGGTGATCGTGGATGGCAATAGCACGATAAGTCGTAGTTTTTACAGATAATGCTGCTCCCTAGCTAGCAAGTAGGCCTATATTAAACGAGTTGGTGTGAACTTCAACAGACCTAGAATATTCTTGAGGAAAGTTGCCGAAACTTGTGAGAGATGTGTCCATACATTTTATATGGCATACGTAGCAATTGGCGATATCTCTATGTGAAAAAGTTTTATTTTTGGAATTCAGGAGATGGTTGGTTGGTTCTTCAGTTTAGGGGCTGCGACAACGCGGTCATGTAGCCCCGTACACTTTGGGTGTGTGTATAATCTGTGTGATAGCCGGTGTTAATTGTGATGGCTGTATTAGTGTGTGTTATCTGTAATTAAGGTTTGGACTGCAGACGATCAATTTCAAGTAGTTATTACTTTTTCTACCAAATGTTACCGTCAACGACACCTATTCACGAACTTGGCTACAAGATGCCACCGAAACCGGCACCTGGCGCCGAACGTAGGAACTTAATCGAACGTTAATCAAATCTAACCTACAAATTTCTCTTCACACAATTCTGGTTAGTGGAAGGTTCTTTTACATTCCATAAATCTATGATATAGACTTGCTGGCTTTAATTCCCCTCCAAAGGAAGGCATACTGAGGAATTTTTAACGCTCTTAAAAAATCCGACGTCTTCGCCGGGTTTGAACCCGTGATCTTGGGCATAGAAGTTCAGCATGCTACCAACTACGCCACCGAAGACGCTTTGTTAAGACATAGGTCATTTCTATCTGTCCATTGTCCCAATCGATTGAAGAATTTCGGGAGTTTATCCTGTGATTCTGTTGTTATTACCATATCGTCGGTATATTCGAATTTATTCTGATGTTAAAGCCCGTACGACATCTGCTGTGGCTATGATGAATAATAAAGGGATCAGTGGATCTCCCTGTAGGACGCTGTTAAGGTACGGTTTGGCTACAGCGATGATCGCCGGCGCACAAAGTCAGAAAAGCGGTTTCCCTAGCCAGCGATCATCGTCCTTCGTCCACTGCCTCCTACAACAGGATCACTTTCACTTCTCAACAGCTCAGTAGCCTACTCTTTGCTTATACAGGTTCGTGGGGTGAATACTAATCAGCTGATTATAGTCTGAAATAATATAACGTTGCCAGAATGACCTTAAGCAGAAATACATCAGCGTTGATATTGCTTCTTTTAAAAGAGGAAGAAGAGATGCTGATCGAATTAGGTATATGTACATGGAGCGAAAAATACTCCAAACTAATAGTGGTGAGCGATGTTTGTAACGGGTAGTCCCCCTTGAGCAACATTCTGTACCCAATAAATAATAACATGTACAAAACTAGGCGTACATGAGCATGTTTTAATGCCCTGATTCATCGACACCTGCTTAATGACCAAATAAAATTTAAGGAATACTCAAGACCAGCGGCGTAACTTCGGGGGGGGGGGGGGGGGGGGTCAGAACCAATTAATGAAAATATTAAATATTAAACTTATGAAGTTTTTAAGTTTGAATAGAACCATCCTTTGGATTGATGACATCTTTGAGTAAGGGCTATGAAATCATCATACCATGTGTTACATGAAAACTTATGTTACCGTGTGTCTGTCCTAAATAATATGTATTAAAATACAGGTGAACAAATAAGCACACTTACTACCACGTTTCTGTGACAAGCAGTATCTATATATTTAAAACAGTAAGGTGATTTTTGTTATCACAAGATTGAGAGAACGACAGAACCGATTTACTTCGTAGAGCACTCTAACGAAAGCTCTTGGTCTGTAGTTTTGCAGAGTGTCTCTAAAATAAACAAATATATTACGGTATATTTTTAAATTAATATAGAAAATAGCAGAATTCTAACCCCTCACGCATGCGCACAATCCGCTTGGGCTCATGACAAAATGGCGGTGAGAAGTCCATTAAAACGTAAGTTATTTAATAAGCTTCCATGTAATTGAAATCATACATTAGCCAAGTTCTGACTATAAAATATAATAACAGTATGAACGTATACGAATGTGCAACATTGATTTTTTTTATAATGAAATTGATTATTTCCTTCAGACAGCGGCTTTTGAATGGACTGAATGCTTTAGTCTGCTGTCGAATCAGAGTGCGCGAGCAGCTGTGTGGTTAAGGCGACTGACTGTGGTTCCAAGGAGCACAGGTGCGATCCCATCATTCGACAGTTTTTTTTACCACTGAAATATTGTTTAATCAAGGAGTATTAGTAAGGTTTTATGTCTGTTAAAGATACATATTTCTACATTCCCTCTCAATATGTTTTATTTCCGTTTTACCATTGCATTACAACATGTGATCAAGAGAGCTAACTGTTGTCCTCAATACGCCGTTCGAATATCTGCAATCAGTTCCAGTAACTGACAACAGATGGCAGTACCTCGCCCATATATTTCCTTTAACTGACAACAGATGGCAGCACCATTGCATCGCTATATTTAAAACACAAGACATGGCGCGTTTTCACGTGATGGAGAATTATAAAGGAGGGGAATATTTAAGAAGGGAAATGTTGAAGAACATTAACTGACAGTTGAATGTATAGGCTATGTTGTTTATGTACCTCAATATTGCAATTCTTCCCAATGCTTCGGAGGTCAAGTTATTAGCGTCCAAGACTAAAAGTTATAATTATGCATCGTTGATATACTCTTAAATTATTAAAGAAAAAAGAAGTTTTCCAGGCACCCGCGCGTGTCCACAATTGCTTGCGCCACGAGAGACACTTGGCAAACATAATTCGTTTGAAGGGCTCCGACGTCGTGGTCACTCAGCCCCGCGTACTTTGGTGTGTATGTGTAAAATTTTCTCTGATAACCTGCGTTATTGTGATGGCTGCATTAATGTGTGTATTTGTAATTAAGGTGGGAAATGGCAAAGAGACGGCCAAGGCCTTAAGTAAGGAACCATCCCGGTATTTGCCTTGAGTGGAAGTGGGAAACCACGAAAAACCACATCCAAGATTGTCGAGGTGGGAATCAAACCTTCCTCTTCTTAGTTATACCTCAAGAGACTGAATGTGCCCCGTTTTTGCCCTCAGACCAGAATTAAATTTCTTGGCAGAGCAGGAAATGTAACCCGGGTCTCCGAGGCGATAGCCAAGAATGGGTGGGCTTCCATGTGTTAATACGATTTTTGACATGCACGGGACATAAAATTCAAAAACTGCCTCCATTAGGGTGACTGCCGAAGTGAGTATTGAGTATAGGCCTATGGTCATTCCAGTAGCTGGCGAAGTGATTCTATGTTCCCCTGCAAAATTTACCGCCATAACCTATAACAGGTGATGGAAATTGCTTATTTAGAGCAGTTTTGTACTGTTTATAACAAAATGAAGAACGTCATTCTGAGCTGCGTTTTCAAGCTATTGCAAAAAATTTCGTTTGCAGGAACAATTATAAGGAATTTATTTTAAGCGATCAGTCTCATCGCATTCTCCTCACCAACCAACTTGAGTATGAAAGTCTCTGGACGGTCATGTTGAACTTCTTTTTATAAGACAATTGTTTAATGATTATTTGTTTAGAGTACTGAGTCTAACTACGCAGTTGATTTCGGCAATGGAAGTATTATTTGCCATTTAATATTTAGCGGCTCCGTTATTGCAGGCAAATAGCTTATAAAGATAATAGCGGAAACGCGGCCGTTAAAGCATGCGCTCGCCTGGAGACAGCGATCACAGTGCCATCTCTTGGTGCGAGTTGACAGCATTTCTCTCCTTGCCACCCACAGCTAGCATTTTTGAGTGTACACCGACCGAAATTGCAAGGAAATATTAGGACATTGGTTTTAATCTATCCTTTTTGACATACTGGTATTTAAAAACGAGTTGAACACGCTTAATTACATAAAAAGTTACCTTCTTATATATTTCCTAATAAAGTCAGTAAAATTAACATTTGTGTTTCTGAACTTGTTAGATTGCACCAACTTCCTTTAGCTTTAATAGTGCAATACGTACACTTAAGAGGCAGATGACCTCGCTGTTCCGTCCCTTATAAAAACAAATAACTACGTACACTTTCAATCGGAAATATTGAAGCATGTTGTTAAATGTTAGGCCTACTGTACAGTAGAGTCACCTCGTTCTATAATTATGCTGTTATTTCAATATTAACATTAGGCCTACTATCAACAACCTATAAAGATCTTATTCTTGACTTGACAAGTCTTTATTCCTGAAATCTTTCTCCACAAAGTGGTCTGAACATGCAACATGAGTTCTCTTTAAATGTTCTGGGCCATTCCTTTTCAATACGTCATCTAAGTCAGCCCTTCGGCTTCGAATAACCCACTGAGTGCATCTATAAATAAATAAAGAACAGGCTAAAATATGCTTAATTATATTGTAAAAGCCGGCCCCGTGGTGTTGGGGTAGCGGGCCTGCCTCTCACCCGGAGGCCCCGGGTTCGATACCCGGCTCAGGGATTTTAAAACTGACGTGAGGGCTGGAACGGGGTGCACTCAACCTCGTGAGGACAATTGAGTAGCTGTCTGACAGTGAGACAGCGCCCCGATCACGAATACCAAGATTAACGGCCGAGGGGACCCGACGCGCTGATCACGCGTCACCCCAATATCTGCAGGCCAAATGGCCGGGCAGCGGTCGCTTGGTCGGCCTTAGCCCGTCATGGGCTGTATAGTGCCAGGGGTTGACTTTTGTTGACTTTTTTTAATATTGTAAAAGCATTCTGTAATAAAAGAAAACCGAACTATCAGTGTAATGGTAGGCTACTTGTTTACAATAAATTCATACTTACATTTCCTTATTTCTTGGGAACCTGAAGAAAGATTTTGGGTCACTTTGTTGATTATAATTATTACAGCCATATATGGCACAAATACTCCCCGTACCAACCATTATAATTGGATAATTAGATCATCCACAGGTCAATAATTTCTTATAATTGTGTGGTTGGATCTCACGGTTGTAAATCAGCTGGTCTTACGTTGCCAACTCGGACCGCTAGGCGGTGCTGAGGAGCGCTGTCTCCTGTTTTGGCGAGGAGTTTCCGCTATTATCTTTATAAGCTATTTGTTGCAGGACACTATAGTGTTATCGAATAATACGAAGCCACATTTAAAGTCCAATATAAATAGGCCATTTCAGAAACAATTCCAGATATTATGCAGTACAGTGTAAGGTCTTTGACGATCAAATGTAAACATTGTTCTAAATTGTATTTCTCTTGCGTAAAATCTACGCGTGGTTATTTTGGCCTTTACTGTTGTGATGGTAAAATTGATCTGCTGGAATATATAATACATGTATTTGCCAATTTGCAACAATGTAATGATATTCATTTAAAAGTCATTCAACTTATGTCCAGTAGTTCAAACACATACATCAGCGTTAACAAATTGGATACTGAAGATGAAAGCCAGCTACTTCATTTCCCTATTATAGAATTCTTCAATTCCTTGGAATTAAGTGATTCGCTTCCACATACTCCGAACGTTTGAGCCATAGTTATGCTCCTTAGAAATCTGAACGTTTCCCAAGGACTCATATATGGAAATATATAAATTGTAAGAAATATGTAAGAAATTGCTTAGATTCGAATATAATAGGTGTAGTAATATTAGGCAGAGAGCTCAAATCCTACGACTTGATTTAACACCTTCCGATAAAACACTTGCAGGTACAGTACATTTTCTTTTAATAGGCAACAATATCTTATTCGCTCGGCCTACTTTATCACAATCAATCAAGCTCAAAGAGAATCTCTGGAACGTATTGGGCTCTTTACCTCATCACGTTTTCAGTCATGACCAGCATTATGTTGCAATGTTGAGAGTGCTATCCTTTGACGCCTTTTAAGTTGCAATAGTGCTAAAAAGTAATCGTACAAAGAATGTAACTTATATAAGAAGCTTCTTCAGTAAATATATATTTCCATTGTCCGTCATGTTTTGACGGGTTTCATCTAGTAATTTATTAAAAGATTAAAAATCATCAGTTTATTTTGAGATAATACAAAATACTGTCTGTATGGAAGCCATGATACTGTTTCCCAAAGAGATGAGAGCTTTATCGTTATTCTTTAGTTCACGAAATGGCCAGCGATCATCGCTGCCTAAATGCAATGAATTGACGCCAGCGCAGATCGCTGTAGGGAAACCAGTCCCATTTGTTTACATGCGTTCATAAAGCAACGAAGATCGCCAGCGATGTGCGCCCGGCGATCATCGCCGTGGCCAAACCGTACCTTTAGTCTGCCGTGTTAGTTGAAAACGGGATAAGCCACTGCGGATCTCCACGTAAGGCTCGTTCTCACGGTGGCACTGATGTCACGACATTGCTGTCATGACATGAAATGTCGCAGCAGTGTCATTGTCGGAACAGTTTTTGATGCCACCGTCACAGTGCCGTGGCAGTGGTGTCGCGTATTGAAAAGTTTTGATATGCGACACCGCGGCATCGTCGCTGTCGTGACACTAACGTGAACTTCCACACATAATGTCGTCATGAGAACAGGTTTGTGCCAGTCGTGTCGTGACATTGCATCACTCGACCACGTGTGAAATGAAAATCCACAGCCTGCTTCCAGTCTCCGACCGGGTCAGGAATGGAATGAATGAAGGAAGCCCCCCATCGTGTAATTATATTATGTCTGCGTTTGATATTCTTCAGTTTCTTAAGAGTTCCTCAAACATATTCTCGTCGATTCCTAGAAAATTGCTCAATGACCGAGAATCTTCCAATGCCAATTCTCTCAGTAACGTTTCAGATACACCTAGTTTTCCTCCGCGTAGCATCCATTTTCTCACCCACACTTCTTTCTCCTTCTTCTTACATGTTCTCTCCTCCAGAGCTATAAATTCTCCGACAACACTGGCAACGGCACAAACAACGTCCACCATGTTGCATGAAAATGCCACGGAAGCCCAAACTTCTGTACCTAACGTGTGAACAGTAACTCCCATGGCAGCGAATGCCGTGACATTTCATGACAGCAATGTCGTGACATCAATGCCATCGTGAGAACGAGCCTTACGTGGCGATCCGCAGTGGCTTATCCCGTTTTCAACCAAAACTGCAGAGTAACAGCGTCCTACAGGCAGATCCACTGAGCCCATTATTATTCATCATAGCCCAACGAGCTAGAGAAAGGTATATAGAGAGGCAAGAAGCCGCGTAGCAGCGCTCTGGGCGGAGGCAAGCTGAGTTAAGGCGGCCATGATTCAGAACGTCGTCTGACAAGAGCTTGTTGCGATTATTCGGGCTGTGCAGGAACATGCGTTGAATAAAATTTATTTAAAAATACATAGACCATGCCGTCAGTGTGTTCGTCATTCAATTGTTCGAATAGAAGTAATAAGACAACAGGAGTGTCGTATTTCAGGTAAGAAATGTCATCCAAATTCAAAAATTAATGAGGTAGACTCTTACGAAAGCGTGATGCAGCAATTTAAGTTTGTGTGATATTTACATTTCAGATTCCCTTTGCAGAAGCAGGAACTAACATTTCCACTCTATATACCCTTCTCTAGCTCATTGGTGATGATGATGATGATGATGATGATGATAATTGTTGTTTTAAGGGGCCTAACATCTAAGTTATCGGCCCCTAATGGTTTGGGTGATCGTGAAGATGAAAATGAAATGTAAACTATAACTAAAACTAACTACTAACTTAGGTCTATATACTAGAAGAAGAAACGGAAAATAAAAGGAGAATAAGGCAAATCAAGGACAGGAGGAAAAGAAATGCCCTCAACCCTCGAAGAATAAGGATTGATGGACTTGGAAGGAAGGAAAGCCATGAAAGGCAGATAGGAAAGTGAAAGAGGAGAGGGTACGCCCCTGAGGTATTGGATAAAAGGTGGAAAACCGGACACAGCTCAGGAATCCCTCGGGGTCGCCAACTCCCGAACTCACCAGCCGTGAGCCCCTGAGGGTGTAGCAATATCCAGGGTGCACCAGAAGTGGTTGGGCTACTTACACCCTGCCTCCTTGAGGGCCTTGAGTAGAAGGCAGGAGATAACAGGAAAAGAAAAGGAAGGCTGACCCCTCGCAGAAGGAGGGTATCAGAAAAGATGAGACAAGGGCCAATTAAGGCGGGAAAGGAAGAGACTCCCTAGTCCTCGGATACCCTAATACCGTCGGGGTCGGAAGAGAACAAGAGTTGACCAAGTGAGGTCGACAGGAAAGAAAACGGAGAGGAGCCCGGCACAAGTAAGTGGAAGCAATGCCGGACTCAGCTGGGGCCCCGTGGTCGCCAACCCACGTCCCACTAGATGTGAGCCCCTGGGGGGGTAGCTCGTTGGTAACGATGCCTAATTCTCAAGAGGCTGCTCACGCCGTGCCTCTATTAGGGTCTTGTGCACAAGGCAGGAGATACAATGAAAAGATCAGTTCTGATACCCTATCAGGAAAGATGAGACAAGGGCCAAATAAGACATGAATTTGAAAGACTCTCCAGGTCTCGGATACCGTTAGTGCCTGAAGAGAACAAGAGGTGACTAAGGAAGGTAGACAGGTGGATTTGCAAACAATGCCAGTCTCAGCTGAGGTCCCGTGGTCGCCAATCCATGTCCCACAAGTTGTGAGCCCTTGGCGGGGTATGCATATGAACGATATGTATGTAGAAAATTTTGTTCAGTACATAGCAGGAAGTGTCGTTCGCCAAGTGTCTAAAAAATTAACTTGTAATGAATGCCTAGAAGTGTTTTTATCGGGTCAAGATATTCAGAAAGAAGGACTGATTAAAGAGAAAGACGTGAAAGACGGCCTTTTGAATCCATCATATGATGTAGTGAAATTATGTAAAATAGCTGAGATTGTCATCAGGAATAATGACAGTATGTTGCGAAAGAACACGATGAGTCTCAAGCTGAAGTTGCAGACAGATGTCTATGCTATGCTGCCGGGTTATCTGTTTCAGAAATCTGACCATCTATTTACAGCTACTGAACCTGGGGAAATGTCTCACTATGCTTCACTCATCGAGCGAATTGTGAAACAGTATTATAAATGCAGGCTTCACCACTTCTGCAGAAATACAGCTCAACGTGAGAGAGGGCAACAGGTGCGTCAGTTGTACACAAAAAAAATATTCTTTTTAAAGGACAATGAAATCATGCAATGTACTGTGCATAAGCAACGTAGCGTATTGTCTTGTAAGATGATTGTGTTAGTTTTCGTTCAATGTACAAATTAAATTGTCAGGTCTTGCGTAGGCCTAATCTTATATTACGCTTCGTTAGTCACGCCTCTCCCTCCCTGCCTCCCACCCTCTTGACAGGGTATATCATGGCGGCTGCCAGTTCAACCTGCTTCAAATATGGCGGTGCCATTTCCACTCCATATACCTTTCTCTAGCTCGTTGTCATAGCCACAGCAATGGGAGTGTTCTAGGCGAACTTCGTGTTGCCGCCACAAGAGTGCAGCAGGGACAGAGAGGCAAAGAGTAATAAGAAGAAGCCCCAACGGCCAGGAAGTGAAGCTACAAGTTACTCCTGCGTTAGTGTTCAAAACATTGCGATGGTTATAGTCTCATAAGAAAGCCATGCAAATTATGTCATATCAATTCTTTAACACCCACGAACAATAAATCTAGAGCGTGTAACTGTCAAGTTGTCAACAGAGTGCAGCATGGCTAGAACGTGTCCAATACGTAATAGGCCTATAGCTAATGGCGAATGCTAAGCAACGTCAAGTAATACAAAAGAAGCTTCATTTTGGAGTTCTATGCAGCCAGTAATACAATTCGCTTAGAGCATAAATACAATAGAGGGCGCATTGCCACACTGCGCCTGTACTGTGACGTGAAACCAACATCTCGATCAGCTGACTGAAGGGTAATGGCTCAAGACCGACTACAATTGGCTAATGGCAAATGCTAAGCAACGTCAAGGAATACAAATGGAGCTCCATATTCATCATCATCATTTATTGAACAATTAATTCCAACGAGCCAGAGGCTCTTACATAGGAATTGTACAATACAAATTTATTGGCGTCTACTACAATTTTATATACATATATACCTTACATACACATTTGCTGCGTGATTAAGTTAATTTACGACAATGATACTAGACCTAACACTGTAATTAGCTTACCAAAAGAAAATGTACAATGTAAATAACATAAAAGTAAAATAATAATTAAGATAATAAGTTTATCAATGCAGAGTGAAATGAGACATGATGATTCACTAAATTTGGCTACGGTACATACTTTATTAGGTACCGATTCCAAAGTAGTCTCTTTAATTTAAATTTGAAAGTCGACAGATTGGAAATTGATTTTAAATCGCTTGGAAGATGGTTGTAAGATTGAATGGCTGAGAACTTAAAGCTACAGTTACCAAATTTATACGAGCGGATTTGAAAGAGAGCGAAGTCATCTGCTTGTCGTGTGTTATAAGTATGAATGTCTGAATTTAGGGTGTAGTCACTGTTATGCAGCACATTGTTTTGCTTAATTCTGTGTATTAGTATTGCTGACCTTAATTCTGCACACATTGACATTGGCATTATTTTACTCTTGGCATATAAATCTCGACTGTGTGTATTAAAGGGTAGATTATATATATTTTTTATCGCTCTATTTTGTATTACCATAAGTTCATGCAGGGCTGTCTTTTTACACTGAGACCAAATTACATTTAGATACTGCAAGTGACTGTGTACGAGTGAGTAATATACTGTGATTAGAAGGTTTCTAGGGATTAAGTATCTCAATTTTCTCAACAGCCCAGATGCCGGAGCTATCTTCTTCGCAATATAATGAACGTGTGCTACCCAGCTTAGATGTTTATCAATGATTAGCCCCAAATATTTAAAATGTTCGACCTCGTTTATTATTGTGTTGTTGCTATATATATGATTATGTTCAATATTTTTCATACTGGGTTTTGTCATTATCATATATTTTGTTTTCGTGATGTTCATAGTCAATTTATTAATATTGAGCCACTTGGCTATTGCGTTTAAGTCTTCTTGCATATTATTGATTATTGTGCCCACTTTGCTACCAGTATAGAAAACATTCGTATCATCAGCGTAAAGCATAATTTGACCTTTTAAATTAACTTTACTTAAATCATTTATATATATTAGAAACAGCGTAGGGCCCAAAATGGACCCTTGAGGAACCCCACACGATACAGCCTTTTCCTCACTTTGATAGCCATTCATGGCAACATATTGCTTTCTTCCACTAAGGTAGCTATGGAACCACTCCAATGCAACGCCTCGAATTCCAGCATTCTCTAATTTTGATAATAGAATTCCGTGATTTACTGTGTCAAAAGCTTTAGCGAGATCAATGAATAACCCAGCTGCTATCTCGTTGCGGTCAATGCTTTCCTGAAGCATTGAAATAAGATCAGTAATAGCTAGTTCTGTGCTGGAGTTCTCAACAAAACCATATTGGGCTCTATAAAAAAATTGTTATTCTGCAGAAACTTCACTAGCCTCAACTTAACAATGCTTTCCAGGACTTTGGAAATAATTGGTAGTATAGATATAGGTCTATAGTTCCCTGCATCACTTGTATTTCCTCCTTTGAAAATTGGTAATACTTTAGCAATTTTTAGAGCTTGTGGTACTATGCCACTAGTCATAGATTCATTAATTATAGCAACAAGCATCGTTATTAGTTGATCATCAAACGTTTTAACCACACTAGCTGAAATCCCATCTACACCACAACTTTTTTTATTTTTTAGATTCTTAATTATACATTTAACTTCAACGTGATCTGTTGGATACAGAAAGAGTGATTCTGACTGGTAGTTAGCATTCTGACTTGTACAGTCCTGATCAGTTATCTGGGATGCAAGATTGCTGGCTATGCATGTAAAATAGTCATTGAATGAGTTAGCAATTTCCTGTTTATCTGCAACGACCGTGTTATCTATCATAAGAGATGTGCAAGTTTTAGAGCTATACCTTTTGTTATATATAATTTCATTCAAGATTTCCCATGTTTTCTTTACGTTTTTATCATACAAGTTTAGCTTTTGTGAGTAATAATCTGCTTTTAGTTTCCTTTTCAATGATGTTACTGCATTTCTGCACATAATATATTCTTCTTTTAGGGATATGTTATCTTTGTGTTGCCTGATCTTGAGTTTTTGGTGTAGTGTGTTGCGTCGCTTAATCAATATTATCAATTCAGATGTAATCCATGGACTTGCATCATCTGTATTTGACAATATTTTCTGATTGTTGGAATTGTGCTTGCGTCTTTTTATAGTTCCTTGCATTTGGTCAATAAAAGCGCTGTACATGTTGTTGATCGTAATATCCTGGCTAGTTTGTGTGATATCATTATTATCGTTTGTTTCGTTAGCCATACAATTAGGACTAATCGACGAAGTGAAAATTTTGTTATGAGAATGGGTTCTTTTGTATGGCCAGACAGTGTCTGTGATGATTATATTGTGGCCACTTATGTCTGTATCCACATTGGATATTGTGAGCTGCATTTTGTCATTGTTTACTACTACATGATCGAGAAGAGTTGATGATGTGTCAGTCGTACGTGTTGCGTATATTTTGTTACACAATGTGAATCCATAGCTTGTTAAAACATTAAGGTATCGCATTTTTAGGAGGTCGTCAGTAAAAGTGTTAATATTTGTGTCACCTATGAAAAGACAAGGAGTATTGTTGGTCTGAGAGAGGAAATTTTCCAAAGATGTTAGAAATAACGCTGCATTAGATCTCGTTGGGTTGTATCCTCCAATGATGGATAGATTGTCTGATTTGATTTTACCAGTTGAGGTGTCTCGCCATATCTCCACCCAGATTAAGCTATGGTTCAATTCACACTTATTAATTAATTTAAAGTTCCATTTTTTATGTACAAATAACCCCGTCCCACCTCCTCTCATATCATCTATGTGAGCTAACACACCAGAGTAGTTGTTTAAGTTGTAATATTTAGCCTCGTTGCTCTTAATCCATGTTTCAGATATAACCAAGACATCTACTTCACCTAAAATATGCAGGAGTATTTCCAATTCATCCAGCTTATTTTTAACACTTCTACTGTTAAGATACACAATTTGTAGGCTGTTACAGTCATTAGTGATAGTTTTATATTTAATAGAGTAATCATGCACACTCACAAATTTTAGTTCTCTGCAGTTGGTAGGACTGGAGTTGTATATCTGGTCCATCGTTATCGTCATGTTGTCTCCGGGATGGTCTTCTACTGTTGGGTAGTTAAGAAGAGTTGTTATTACTGGAGGGGCTTCCATTGACAGGCTTAGATATCTTCTTAGCTAGTTCGCTCTGAAATTTACGGATGTCCTCCATGCTGGTGATGCGAAAAGTGCTTCCACTTTCGTCTTTCTTCACAAAGATTTTACAGTCCTTCGTCCAAACATATTTACAACCATGTTGCCGGAGGTCTCGTGCTTGTTTGTGCAGATATTTATTCTGCGACGTCAGGTGTTCATTTATATAAACACTCCGTGACTTTGCCTGGATCCCAACATCAATGGATGTCATTCTCGGCTTGAATTTCTTAGCCGTTAATAGTTCGTCTTTTATTAAGCGACTACAGAATTTTACCAGCAGAGGAGGCGGTAGTTCTGCTTTCCTTTGAGGGAGTCTGTGGCACGCATCAATGTAATTGGTGTTAATGTCTACGCCTAAACACTTTCCAATATCTTTCACAATTTCCACAGGCTTCTCGTTGTTAATAAGAGGCAGTCCATGAATTTCGAGGTTATTCCTGCGAACATATTGCTGGAGCTCTTGATTTTCAACTCTCAGTTGTTGTATCACACTGTTATTTGTATCGCGCTCGTGTTGTAAAGTACGAACTTCGTTTCGCAGAACGGTGATTTCCGCCAATGCCTTGTTGAAGTTGTCAGACATTTGTTTTAGCTCTAACTTCATCTCATCAAAACTCGCAGCACAGAACGATACCGACCTTTGCATCTCCTTTTGTTCTGACTCGATTGATTCAATCTTAGTGAGCCTGATGTTGATTTGATTAATAACACTTGCGAGGTCGTTGAGGTTAGGAGCATCACTATCTACATTGGATAATTCAATTATCACTATCCGCAGTTCCCTTCAGTCAGCTGATCGAGATGTTGGTTTCAACAATGTGACGTCATCAGCCATCTATTGAATTTATGGTCTAAGACAATTCGTATGCGCCTCGACCTCTTTGGTCCCTGCTGCAATCTCGTGACAACTTTTGACAGTTACACGCCCATTTCTGATTGTTTTAGAAAGGTAGTTCTTGCATCTTTTTTTTTTTATGTGTAACATCTTTCCACTCGGTAGCTGGACATTTTTATGGGTGTGATTTTGGAAAAGGGACGGCAGTGGATGGGACGGAAACAATGAGCGCGCGTGGTGGCGGAGATCGGTACAACGACGTACTGTAGGCCATGTGGCTATGGGGAATGTATATCGCATACAGTTTAGTTCAAGGTTTGGAGAGCTCATTTAAGATATTCCTACAATAAATCATCTTCAAGCTGTCGTTCTTTGGTGTGAAAATATTCATTTTATCATATTTGCTGAAAACAATTAAGATTAATTAAATCTTCATACTTTTGCTTTATTCTTATTTAATGTAAGCACTCGATGTACTGTCGGCCATGTGGCTATGTGGAATCTATATCGCATCAACAAACACTCCAAACAACGTAGGAATTCAGTATATTAACGCCGATTACTATTGTCCGTCCAGAGTTAAGAGTGTACTACGGGCTCTTATGGGCTTTTACATTTAGCGGACTCCCCCAGAATTGATGTCTTCGAAGTCTTTAAAACTGGATTTTCGCTATGGTATTTAATAGGTTAATGGTCATGGGTGGATAGTACATGATCCTCAGCATTCATTTAATGATATGTAATTCTTACATTCTTGATATGCAACATGATTTTGTAATGTATCTGACAGCAGTGTCTGCGCGCTGGATGGAACAGCGCGCACGCTGTAGTACGTGTCTTAGCTCTCCACTGAACGCACGAGTCCAGATCTCTCCAAGATATTTGGAACAGTGTTGGAGTGTAAGGATCGTTTTGTGTAGGCTAATATAAAAATAATTGTGATTTAGGTATAAGTGTCATTAAAGATATGGCTGATGTTCCGTTTGCGAAACGTAAACCCGGGGAAATTTTAAGGCGCAGAGAACGACAGATAGTTTGTAACGTCTACAATTATATAAAGACCAAGAATCAGGATAAAAGTGCTGCTGTACGTTTTTGAAAAACCCGTGATGATATATTATTATTATTATTATTATTAACTACTCACCTGCAATAATGTGCGTAACAGAACTTTCATGCAGTTAAATTACGCGATTTATGCCGAATGAGAAGCTTATAGTTTTGTGTAAAATAAACCGCTAAGGCTCATTATGAAATGGATAATGATTGTTTTGAGAAATATTTTAAAGAACAGATTGTCGCAAATTTCCCACATCAGTCTGTATTATTTGCCATTCATTGTCCAATGTACGTTGTGCCACTGAACTTTTGTTTACTTTCTTTCATCTATCTATACCGAGCTCGATAGCTGCAGTCGCCAGTATCCAGTATTCGGGAGATAGTGGGTTTGAACCCCACTGTCGGCAGCCGTGAATATGGTTTTCCGTGGTTTCCAATTTTCACACCAGGAAAATGCTGGGGCTGTACCTTAATTAAGGTCACGGCCACTTCCTTCCCACCCCTAGCCCTTTCCTGGCCCATCGTCGCCATAAGACCTATCTGTGTCGGTGCGGCGTAAAGCAACTTATCTATGCGTGTAATAATATGTGAAGTATCATATGATAAGCACAAAATTACTTCTTATTTCCGGGTACTCTCTTCGCCTCTGCAGATGAAACTGACTCACTGGGTTCTGTGTAGGTGTCGTTACGACAGATGATTTGTATCCTGTCACTGACCTAGGCCGACCTTGGAGAATATATTGCCATATTACGTATTAAACTTGATCCATATCTAACGGATGACTCAGGTTAGCTTTCATGTCATTTCAATTGTTTTGTCATAGCCATACCGTACGTAACTAAAATTTCAATGTAAATAAATAGTAAATTGTCGCAGTATTTATAATCCGTTCTAAGCATTGTTATGTAAATCAATTACTATCCTCGGATTCCCCACTCCTTAGGGGAATAACTCAGTCTTTATCTTTATTAAAAACTGTTCATCCAAATTCTGTTATTCTTACGGGAATTATAGTAAAAGGTTGCTGATTATAATGGCGCGAAGAATCGAAATTCCGTCGGGGTAAGAAGCTTGCTGATACTCAGTCCGGCAGCGGGCTGTAATACTCGTGTGGAGTACTGTACAATAGCTGCCCTTCTACACATGCTAGGCGTGGCAACGCTTGTGCCATAAGAGCCCGTAGTACACTCTTAACTCTGGACGGACAATAACAATAATTGAAACTTCGATGGTCTAAACCTTAGACCATAAATTCAATAGATGGCTGATGACGTCACATTGTTGAAACCAACATCTCGATCAGCTGACTGAAGGGAACTGCGGATAGTTATAATAGAATTATAATATAATAAGAACTTTATTGCAGCCAATGGCCAAATTAATAAATTAACATTAAAAGACAAAAAAGATTGCCTTAGTCTTCACTACAAAACATTGTAAGTGTGACCCGTCTTTGTTTGCACAACATCACGTGATACCTATCACACTGCTCTCCACATAGCAAACAGATGCACTGCTGGTCCGGCTGATGAAATCTCTTCTTGGTGCATACTTTAAAGTGAAAACCATGCACCGAAAATCTCGTGACTATATGACGCAAATCGTACAATGCATTTGTCCATTCAGTTGAAAGCATCGCGTCAGTGCCGTAAAAGTCGTCCCATATGTCTTCTCTCTTCCTTTTCAATTCTGTCAGTAGGGTCTCATATCCAGGTGTAACGGGCAGCAGTAGGTTCAGTCTCAGGTCTTCAACAAAATATGGCGCTCTAGCTAGCAGGTAAACCAAACGGGATGGCGTGTACTTTGAAAAGCACAAAGCTCTCTTGAGATAGATGGATTTTACTCTTTCCAGATCTGCCAGGTGTTTTCTCTTGAGGTGTATCCATATATTTTCCAATCGATACGATGCAATTGGTGCTATTTTTACATGAAACAATTGGATTGCAGTCTTTAGGGACAATTTATGAATTTGTTTTACGTCACTCATCGCTTTCACTGCAGCGGTCAGCTTGTCTCTCATATGGATTGTAAAAACGTTTCCCAGAGTCTGCCAAGTTATCCCGAGATACTTAAAATGAGTCACCGATGGAATAAGTCTGTCTTTATAGCTTATCTTTCCCCGCTTCCCTCCTTTCCTGAATGTCATCATATCCAATATGGAGCTCCTTTTGTATTCCTTGACGTTGCTTAGCATTCGCCATTAGCCAATTGCAGTCGGTCTTGAGCCATTACCCTTCAGTCAGCTGATCGAGATGTTGGTTTCACGTCACAGTACAGGCGCAGTGTGGCGATGCGCCCTCTATTGTATCTAAACATATCACTGGAAGGAACACATTTAATATACCTTCCGCACACCTAATTTTTTATCGCGCCTATACTTGTCAGTGCGCTGATCGGCAAAACGAGGCCATTTTCAATAACATCGCTGGCATGGGTTCACTAACTGGCCGGTATAGAGCGCAGCTCGCATCAAGTAGGCAGTGGATTGCTTCCGCCACGGCAAATAACAATTATGATTCATTTCGGTCAGGATTTGGGAGTGGAGTTTTACAAGTAGTTATTTCAATGACCAACAGAGTTCACTGTCAACGAGGGATTTGCGCTCCCGAGGCACACATAGCAGGATAACATATCACATGTTACACATCATATGCGACTACTGTAAGGCTCGCGTAATTATTTCTTTTATTTTTGCAGTTTTTCCGTGGTGATAGTCCCACTAACAGTTGTTGTTGATTCATATAGGGGTCTTGCGACATCATAGTCATGTAGCCCCGTATACTTGCGTATGTGTAGAATGTTGTCTCATAACCTGTGTCACTGTGATGTCTATACTAGTGTGTATATTAATTTGTAATTAAGGTAGGATTTGGGTAGGAAGTGGCCGTGGTCTTACGTTACGTAACATCCCGGCATTTTGCCTGAAGTAGAAGTGGGAAACAACAGAAATCCACTATTCTTCCAAGATGGCTGAGGTAGGATTCGAATCCACCTGTTTTCAGTTTTGCCTCACGAGGCTGAGTATACCCTGTTCCAGCACTGAGACCAGAATTAAATCTCTTGCCAGAGCCGGGAATCGAACCCGGGTCTCTGCTATGACAGCCAAGACAGCAAGCCACTACGCAACGAAGCGGACGCAATTTTTATGAAGTGCTTTCATGAAGTCAATCAATATTGTAACTATGGAAGCTTGTAGTTTTACGTGACGGTTAATCGTGCGATCATGAGCCACAGGACCTCCTTTATACGTGGAATCCGAACCACATGACATGGCATTCCACTTCGAAAAACTCACATGCATTGACCGGGAATAGAACCCGGTCCACCTTGGTATGGTATGGTATGGATTCTATCTCGAGGAAAGAATTCATGATGAAAATTAATAAATGTATACTTTCCTGTGCTTTTCCCAATTAATTGGGGTCGCCGGAACCAACCAGGCTCATTTTGGTTTAACCCTAGAACACAAACCCTAATTTAGTAGTGCATAAACACAAACCCTCGTAAAATTTACGACATTTATTTCCATGATGAATAAAATGTAATTGCGCACCAAAATATATAAGAAGCACATATTAACATGGAAGTTACTTTACAGAGTGTTAACTTCTAGGTTTTCAAGTCCCTGGTGTCTCATTTACAGCAGTTAGTGCAAAGATTTGCTCTATGTTCCTTGCAATACGCGCGGTAACATTCCTTGCAGTATGTTGTCGTCATTCGCCTTTTCTGAGCAGGAGAGATGTGACAAACAGCTCTTACCCAGGCGCGGATTCAAGGGGGGGGGGGTCACGGGGGTCTTGACACCCCCCCCCCCCCCAAATGGAGACCAAATTTTTTTGCAAACTCAAAAAACGAAAATACAATTACCAGACAAATAAAACTTAACGAATTTTAACTGAAAAACAGTTTTTTTTTTCATTTTATTCAATACTGAATTATCTTTATTGGAATTATTATGTTCTGTTACAACTGTACATATTTACAACTTCTAACCTATTGTATAAAAACTATTAGTTATACAACAAAATCAACTCGTCTGTTTTGTTTAGCAAACCTTGTGATTACCGAATCGATGTTTATAGTGATGTCACGATGAATGTGCAGTAATGCACGAATAGGAAACTGGGGCTTTTTTCGCACCAAAAATTTTTGCCGACGTCCAAACTGCAAGCTTTGTTGGCAATTTAAGCTGTGACTTTCTCCCTTTGTCGGTACCAACTCGACTTGCCGAAACTGTTACGTACCTTGATCCTTTTTTCGAAGCTCGATGTAAAAGTCGCAAAATACGCCGTTGCAATTTGTACGAATATTTTTGGTGCGCTAAACGCATCAAATTTCTATCCATGAAGCTTGCAAAATAATTGGTCTGGTTTTGTACGTTTGGTTATTTTGTGATTGCGTTTTTAGTGATACCATTTTTCTTAACAATTTCGATTCTCTGACCCTCCTCCCTCCCAAGCCAAACTCTAGATCGATTCTCTGACCCCCCCCCCCCCAAAACCGAACTCTAGATCCGCGCCTGCTCTTACCAGTATGTATATGGCAAGTTGTGCGGTTCTAAATACTTATTTCATTCATAATAGTGCTTTAATTTAACTTTGTTACAGAACTTACTTTGCTAAGTTTACAGTAGCATACGTTGTCACAAATCGTCGTAAATTTTACGACGCAAGGGTCTTCAATTTGAAATCAACAGACTCACTCTAACAATGCACGCACACTGACGAAGCTCGCGGTATTATAGGAAGCTACTGAGTAGGATAGCAACGTGGTGAGAAAAGCCTTGCAGATAGAGCCGTGTTGCCAAGTATACGTCGTAAAAATTACGAGGATTTGTGTTCTAGGGTTAAGCCGGGGATTTAAGGCCGGATGCCCTTCCTGACGCCACGTGATTTTTTCAGGTGAAAATTCCACCCCGCTGTCACCGGGATTCGAACCCCGGCCGTCCGGGTGAAAGACGACCAGCTATGCCATAGCGCCATCACGCTCCCCGATGAAAATTAATAAATGTAAAACAAAAATATTGGAAAGCAGCCGAAAGAAATCAGAAACCTCTATGGACATCAAATTGGCTGGTGAAAAGCTGAAGGAAGTAGGAGACTTCTGTTACTTAGGAAGCAAAATAACCAGTGATGGACGAAGCAAAGTGGATATAAGAAGTAGGTTAGCACGGGCAAGGAAAGCATTTCTACAAAAAGGAATCTCTTGACATCGAATATAGTTTTTGGTATTAGGAAGTCATTTTTGAAAGTCTTTGTCTGGAGCGCGGCGCTCTATGGAAGTGAAATTTGGACTGTTGGTGCAGCAGAAAGGAGGAGAATTGTAGCATTTGAAATGTGGTGTTACAGGAGAATGATGAAGATCAGATGGGTAGATAGGGTTACAAATGAAGGGGTAATAATAATAATATCGTATGGCCTCGGGTGCATGGTGCAAGCTTTGTAATTTGACACCCAGAGGGTAGCTTGCATGTCGAATTTCGTTGTTCCTAGAATCACTATGAAAGTCAAGGAGGTTAATAGATATCTACGCTCCTTGAACATTATAGCGCTTTCTAGTAGAGAAATGAGGAACTTTGTGTTGGCGGAAACTCCCGAGATTAATTTTGCCATTATGAACTCGGCCTACTGAATTCAAATGTGTTCTTTGACATGCCAACATCGTATGACATGCGTATCGTATGTTTGCCGCCTTTCAAAAATCACTTACCACGGCCAGGGGCGAACCTGCAATCTTGGGGTTAGTAGACCGACACGCTATCCACTCACCCACCGTGGCAAGCTAATGAAGGGGTATTAAGACGAGTTGGAGAGGAGAGATGATTCTGGCGACTGCTAATGAAGAGAAGAGATAGGTTGGTAGGACACATACTAAGACACCCAGGAATAGAAAACTTAGATACAGAAGGAAGAGTCGAGGATAAGAACAGTAGGGGTAGACCAAGGTTAGAATATGTTAAACAGATTGCCTCAGATGTAGGGTGTGGTAGGTATGTAGAGATGAAACGATTAGCTCAGGACAGAGAGACATCGTGAGCAGCATCAAACCAGTCGAAAGACTGAAGACTCAAACAACAACCACCTTGGTGAGAGGTAAATAGCTTGACTGCTAAGCCACCACGCCTCGCCACCCCCAATAAATGAATCGCTTATTTATGAATGGTCTCTTGTCACATGTTCTACTAAATCCACTTTTGTGTGAAAATGGAATCTTTAGGCTTCTATACATCGTTGGATAATTAAAGGTCTCTCCTCCCATTGCTCCAATACTGTCATTAGACCATATGAAATATGCGTTTATTTAAGAAAGTCCTCTTGTCTCGGATAAGAGGCGTTTCATAACTATAGGTGTTGTGGCTGCACTGGGAACCAACTGTTTTTTTTTTTTTTTTTTTTTTTTTTTGCCAATTCTTATTTACCCTGTGACAGGGATTTTGGTCTAGTTAAAAGGAATTGAGGAAACAAGACAGGTGTTACACTGTAAAAATAAGTTGCATCTATATTTTGTACTCAACAAAACAAGGGAAATTTATTGTTGATCTTGTTCAAACAGAAGATATTTTGGAATTCCGAAAGTGGTGGCCCCAATTTTGCACAAATAAAAAGGAAAACTACACTTTCTGAAGAAAGTAAGAAAGAAAAGTAAGGAAAAAAGGAATGTCTTACTCTATCAGTATACCATGAACTTCTCCTTGAAAAATAAAGAAAAGGAGATGACTCAGCATCTGACTTCATTGATAGACTCCTGAGGAAAATGTTCCAGCTTACGTCCTCCAAATCAGATTTGGTTAGTTTACCAAGGCAAAGAGTATTTACTTTGAGAAAATCAGCTGTATTATAATTTTCTTCACCTTTATTTGTGAAACGACTCATGTCAGTGACTTTCAAAAAATGAAAAAAAAAAAAGAGGTTCAAATGTCAAGACAAAATTTCAACAACAATAAATGGGAGTTCTGAGGATATCTAAAATCGTAGTAAAAAATTAAAATTCTTATTTTTAATGATGGTTAAGAAATAAACAGTTTTCTTTTTTACCGAATACTGTATTTGGATTTTGGGACAAGAAGCCCTTCAGAAATAAGTGACCAAATATTGAGACTGGCTGCGTGGCTCAGCGTTAACGTTCTCGCTTGCTGTGCCCAAAGTTGCAGGATCGAATCATGGCGCAGTCAGCTGGCATTTGAGGGTGCTCAAATGCGAGGGAGCCGTGTCATTAGATTTACTGGGACGTTAAAGATGCCCTTTGGAGCGAAATTCTGGCTCCCTGGCGTCTCTAAAACCAGAGTAGTTAAAAGGGACGTAAAACCAATAACATTATTATTATTATTATTATTATTATTATTATTATTATTATTATTATTATTATTATTTGATACAGCCACCAATGGACTACAAACACACAACAACTGTTCAGGTTTTCTTTAAGGTGTTTCTTCCTTGTCGTTTAGCTTCCTGCCAAAGATCCTTCAGCCTCTGGCTCCTTCTCAATCGCTTTTCGACTGGAAGCGGGGTCTTTTTCTTTCGGGAGATCCTTCAAACCTGCTATTTTGGTTCTAAATCCTGTCCTGTCCCAGCCTTCGGCCGGTCTAATGTTTACCCTTTTCAAGTCCTGATGGACATTTTGAAGTCATGGAGATTGCACCTTCCATTTTTCCTGAAGTTTGAGAATTTTGTTAGCCAATCTCTCTGTCCCCAATCGTTTAATATGTCCATAGAACATCAACCTCCTCTTTATCATGCAGACAGAGATCACTTCACACTTGTCATATAGTCTTGGTTTGACCTCAGTTGAAATTTGTATCTATCTCCAGGTAGTTTCTTGGGACCAAGAATTTTCCGGAAGATCTTCCGTTACTTCTTCTCAATTTCAACAGTGTTCATGCTTGATAAGGTTTCTGCCTATTGCATGCAGTTTTCTTTAGGCTTTGACAGTACTGTACCCGAATCGCGGAATGCCTTCGTGATGTCGTGACATATTTTGTAAGGAAGCAGCGGAGTTTGAATAACGCGCTACTCTCCTTCTAGAACAAATAGAAGGTCATACTGAGTGCCCGTGACGCGCACCGCGATCAACGTAACAGCATGTTTACAATTATCCTTTGAACAATGTTTTCGAGATTTGAAAAGTAGTACACGTTTCTGACAGTGGATTTTGCAGAAGTTTAAGCCATCTCTGAAGAAAAGCTGTTCGCTAGAAGCCGAGATATGAAGATGGCAATTTCGAGAAGGTTATCGCTATGACGCAGAGAGTCGATGACGCGAGAGCCCAGAGCAGTTCAAGCAGTCGCTTGAGTAACATCGTTGCTACGCTACGAATCTACGACGCGCTACGATCCGGTTATTATCATCGAAGTGGAACATAGTCCCTGTGACTATAGTTCAGGACTTAGTTATTTCGGTGAACTGAGCACTTGTACTTTTTCACGAGTTATCTATCTGAGTGGAACATAGCCTACGATCTTGTCCCATCTGTTTTTACAGATTGTGGTGGACAATATTCAATATGCCAGTTATTAGGAGAATAGAGGGAGCTATCTACACGGTAGATATGTCTTGAGGCATACTCATTACCCGACAAGAGATTAGCCTTCGTTGCGAGACAAGCATTGCTTTGCGAGGTTGTTACAGAACATATCTGATTACTCGCTTAGGTTTATTTACATTAGGAATTCTACGCTATCCACTTATCTCAGAATGTCAGAGTATACTCGATGAAATTCAAGCTGCTAAAGTTAACACAGTCATACATGGTTAAATAAAGAACAGTCAAATCACACAGTTTACGGATGAACTTTAAAGAAGTGAACGCATCGTGTCCAAACACAGAACAGTTCATAATGACAACAGTTAAAATTTCGAACAGTGAAAAGTATCGCCATGAAGTTTACTTATGCGTACTTTTAAACGCTAATATGTGTCGTTAAATCGTGGAAGGATAGGTCTACAATGGATGGAAACGAGGATGAAGCTAATGGGGGAGCTGATGACCAAAGGAGATCGCCATACTAATAGGATGGTTGTAGACCATTAGTTAGTGACGAACACCGAGGACACGCCACCATCACATCAAGAATGAAGTTAGCCGAATTCCACATGTATTTTCTTACTAGTTTAATGTAATTGAGAAATTCCTTTTTACCCATTCAATTTGTAAAAGATCAACACTACCTTCGCATCGATTCTACATGTATTTGTCCAGCGTGACAAATTGAGAGCAAATACAATTTAGAATGATTAAATATGTGATTTTCTTTACTGTTAGAACAGCTATAGTAATGTCAGAAAGACAGGCTGAATTTATTTATGGAATAGGAATGTTTTCAAAGCATCGAAGGAGCTTGGATTATTCAAAATAATTCCGTATTCATTTTTAGCCTACTTTCGATTTTTGCAAGAAATTAAAGTAGACTTATGAGATCTACACAGGGCCAAAAATTGTGTCTGTCTGTGTGTGTGTGTGTGTGTGTGTGTGTGTGTGAGTGTGAGTGTGAGTGTGTGTACTCTGAATGTCTGTGCCCCCTATCAATTCGCACACGGTGCAACCGAATTGAACGAAATTTGGTACCGAGGTAGAACTAGCAAAGGGCACCTCAATGTCATGTCTTATATCGCCGCCATCTTGACGGATACGTAATGGCGGCCACCTAAATGTTCAAAGCATAAAACAAATTACGACTAACCTAATCATCTGATCTCTACCAAAATTTGCAACAACATGCCTTTACCTAGGAAGCATATTTTGACCAAACTACAAGATCATCAGCCCAATACTTTGCGGATGGCTGCCATGTATTTGTGCAAATCGATTCCCCCTATCAGTTCAAACACGGTGAAACCGAATTGAACGAAATTTGGTACAGATGTAGCACCAGCAAAGGACACCTCAGTGTCGTGTTTTATATCGCCGCCATCTTGACGGAAACGTAATGGCGGACACCAAAATGTTAAAAGTTTAAATCAAATTACGACCAACCAAATAATCTGATCTCTACCAAATTTTGCAACATTATACCTTTATGTATGAAGAATCTTTTGACCAAACTACAAGGTCATCAGCCCAATACCGTGCGGATGGCGGCCATGTATGTGTGCAAATCGATTCCCCCTATCTATTCAAACACGGTGAAACCGAATTGAACAAAATTTGGTACAGAGGTACCACTAGCAAAGGGCACCTCAGTGGCATGTTTTATATTGCAGCCATCTTGATGGAAACGTAAAGGCGGCCACCCAAATATTAAAAGCTTGAATCAAATTACGACCAACCTAGTACTCTATCTCTACCGAATTTTATAGCAATATACCCGTATGTAGGATGCGTATTTTGACCAAACTACAAGATCATCAGCCCAATAGTTTGCAGATGGCGGCCATGTATGTGTGCAAATCGATTCCTCCTATCAATTCAAACACGGTGAAACTGAATTGATCGAAATGTGGTACAGAGGTAGCACAAGTAAAGGGCACCTCAGTGTCATATTTTATATCGCCGCCATCTTCACGAAAACGTAATGGCGACCACCCAAATGTTAAAAGCTTGAATCAAATTACGACCAACCTAATCATCTGATCTCTACGAAATTTCTCAACATTATACCTTTATGTATAAATAATCTTCTGAGCAAACTACCAGGTCATCAGCCCAATAATTTGCGGATGGCGACCATGTATGTGTGCAAATCCATTCCCCCTATCAATTCAAACACGGTAAACCCGAATTGAACGTAATTTGGTACATAGGAAGCGCTAGCAAAGGGCACCTCAATGTCATGTTTTATATCGCCGCCATCTTGACGGAAACGGAATGGCGGCCACCTAAATGCTAATTGCTTAAATCAAATTACGACCAACCTAATCATTTGATCTCTACCAAATTTTGCAACAACATACCTTTTTGTGGGAAGCATCTTTTGACTGAACTACAAGGTCATCAGCCCAATAATTTTCAGATAGCGACCATGTATGTGGGCAAATCGATTCCCCATATCAATTCAAACACGGTGAAACCGAATTGAATGATTTTTTTTACAGAGATAGCACTAGCAAAGGGCACCTCATATTCATGTTTAATATCCGTATAGCACGTTGTATTCAACAAGCTTCTACAACCAACATTCAATTATACTCCTTGAAAAGCACAAAGAGTTATAACCATACCCATGCATTTAGGAGAAAGTAGGCTATATGTTCTTTACTAAACATCTTGTTTAATAATAATTTACCTTGATATAATAATAATTCAATTTATAGATGTTCACAATTAAATAATTTAATGTATTTAAATAATTTAAAGGTGATAGCACCATTTAAATTATTTAATTTGGGCTATTTAAAATCTAAGTTGATTTTAAATAATAATCATGACATGAAACTAATTACAAATAATTTGCGAAAATTGTTAAATAAGTGTGAGGGCTAAATATTTTGCTTAGTTATTATATTTAAATATTTTGTGAATAGTGTCATAACAGTAATTATTTAAATGTTGTTAGAAGGAATAATAATAACAATGGTTATTTAAAATATTGGTGAACAGGGATAATAAAGACAGTGATTATTTATTTAAATAAAATATTTTTGAAGCAGGATTAATATTTATGAACAGAGTTAATAATAACTGAGTTTGTTTGAATGATATTTCATGGCAATGTTAACAAAGTTAAGCCATCAGCAATGAAGAATAAGTGTAGATGGCATTTCTGAAAGCACTAAGTGAAAACAAGAAAGGAAATATAGTAATGGCAGGTTATATAAAAATGTATCAACTAGGATGCGATTTTGTTCAATAGAAGCAGGGAAGATTTTGACCAGGAATCAATACACCTATCATTGGAAAACTTTATAAATTCCAAGTACACAAGGTCATTTGTATGACTGAATAATACAACATTAGAAAAATATTATATTAAGAATCACATGTGATGATTATTGTTAAAAAAAAGTATAATTATTATGCGATATAAGTATCGGTATTAATGTTATGGTTATATGGAGACTGAGTGTCGTCCGGAGTTGTGGAAGAAGTTAGTTGGAGCACGTGTTTGCTCATAGTTGGTTGGTTGGTTCTTAAGTTTAGGGGCTGCGACAACGCGGTCATGTAGCCCCGTGTACTCAGGCCCGACGAGAGGGGGGTCAGGCAGGGCTGGTGCCCTGGGGCTCGACCCTGCCAGAGGGGCCCGGCGTCCTAGGAGGATGGGCCCGATCAGGGATTGATTTATTATTGCCTTTATGTGACTTGCATTTTTCTACTGGCAATCATTCAGTGAATGCAATGAACTGTCTGTGAACAAAGTTTCAAGGATTGAAAAACTTATTCTGTTAAGTGGACAATATTTTCCTTTACAAAGCGCTTGTGGGAAGAACAACTGTCTCAAAGCGGTCAACTTGGGCGATGGGGCTTCGCTATGTATTGTTCTCAGATTCTAAATTTAGCTTATTCGGCTTATGCACCAATCCTTCAAATAACTTTCTCATCGCTTCACTTATTTCGCCAAGGCCAAGGAGCCTGGGCTGCCCTGGTGTGTTTGGTCAGCTAGCTGAAGAGTTTTAAGTTTGGTGCGTCACATCGAACTTAGATATTTAGAGGTGTTAGTGTCTGAAATGTATGTATTGTCTAGCTTGACATATCGTATGCCGTGCAGGCAGTTGCTATAAGTAAAATAAAGTTTAAAGTAGCGTCCACGCAGTAATTCACTTTATAGTTATTGTTGATTTGAGGGGCGGAACAGCGAGATCATCGTTCCCTAGTAGTTCACTTTCGCACTATGTGAAAAATTATCATTGTTGGCTAAATATCTTGCGAAAGGGTGGAATGATTCTGTTGTCAGATGTAGATAGAAGAAATTCATGCGAAATTGTTCATCTTCTCATATACTGAATTGAGAAAACAATGCTAACATTTAAATAATCTGTATGTTTAGGAGCAGTATAATTATTAAAATTACTGGTTCATTCAATAAGATCAACAATCCTAGGTACTTGGGTTCGTGTGCAAATCATTTCTAATTAACGGATTTATTGAAAACCTATATTACTATTGGTACTAGAGTTGGGAAATGTATCCAAAAGCTGAAACTAAGGTAACATTCGAGTATTTTTCTGGACGGAGTGTTTAATTAACCAGGAGAAAAATGACAATTAAGCTATAGTACTGAACTTTGATTTCCAATTCCTCTCATGGAACGTCAGTGGTACGGGCAGATGACCTAGCTGTTCCGCCCCTTAAAATCAATAAGTAACGTCAGTGGTGTGCATGGCGATGGATAAATTAATATATTGCATGTAGACAACCGCGCAGATTTTCCTAAGACCAAATATTTGAACTCTGCTTAATTTAGAAGAAAATTAAGATGAAGTATTGCCACGGTGGGTGAGTGGTTAACGTGTTGGTTGGTTGGTTGGTTGGTTCTAAAGTTTAGGGGCTGCGACAACGCGGTCTTGTAGCCTCGTGTATTTTGGGTGTATGTAGAATCTGTCTGATAACGGTGTTAATAGGGATGTAGCCTGTGAAAGTTCACGCCAGATAGTGCTCGTGTAGTACTGGGTAAGCGCAAGGCGATCGTCCTATGTTGCCCCCAGTCAGCTGCGAGGAATGTATAGATTGTGACCGAGTTTTCTAAGCTAAAGTAAATTATAATTTCTCTAATTTACTCCAAGACTATATTAATTAATTCTATAGGTATATCCTCTAATATATTATGAACGATTTTCAGCGTTTAAGCGTTAAACAGCTGCAAAATGAGCTATGGACGAAAGGTGCTAAAACTAGTGGGAGGAAGGAAGAATTAATAGGCTACAACGGTAATAACAACATTCTAACAGCTTTATTATTTAAATAATGAATAGGAGTCAGAATGCTTGAGTATTGTAGGCCTATATTGATAAATATATCTCCATAAGACTTAAATCATAAATAGAGATTTCCCGGTCAATGCATGTGAGATTTTCAATGTGAAATGCCATGTCCTGTTGTTCGGATTCCACATAAAATGGAGGTCCCGTGGCTCAGAATCTCTAGATTAACAGTCACGTAAAACTACAATCTTCCTTTTATACATAGGTTTAAATATTCACTTGCTCCCCTTACTTATAGACTTCGATTCATGTTTTTTTTGGTTGATAGCTTACATGAAACTGTCATGTTTTAAGGTAAACATAATCAAAGAATGTTGTTACCGGTATTGTATACCTCAAAATCCATCTCAACGTTTGGTTCTTATGTAATTTTGTCAATTTCTTAATACGAATCTTTTCCGAACCCCTTGGAAACGACTTAGGGGTACAGTATTTAAAAAGTTTGAGAATCCCTGCTTTAGGGCCACGAACTGCTTCCATTCATCTGGCTAACTTATGTCTCAAGAATGTAGAAGTCAGTCGCTACCGGTACCACATTCTCCGTCGGGCAGATGGAAGTTGACGATTAATTCTGATTTCAAGAAACCAACCATAATACGTTTTTGACTTTTAATCTTGTGACATTTATTCTTGAAGTATTTGTCCGAGTATTGATGCCTTTGAAAATGGGAGTCACAAATTTTACATTCACTTCTTCCTGTATATTGACGATTTCTTCCCGTACCGTACTTCAATGGAGATAATTTATGTAGGCTTATCGTGGTAAACCGACAATTTTCTTGTGTATGGCCTCTTCCTTATTTTTGTTGTGTTCGTGGTCCACGGAAAAAGCGATGGAGCAGTGCCCGGTTTTAATCTTGCTCTCTCACCTTCAAATACAAACGCATAAATTCAGTGGTTGTTATCGAAATGTCTAATCAGTTTATAGGTAGGAATTATTTCCCTTTGTAGATCACACTTGTCCAACACCGTTTTCGTGAAGTCATCGAGTTGAAAATGATGGGAACACACTTTAATATTTTCGGTCAGATTTTCTTCGCCGAAATATTCCCATTTCTTTATTTTGTGAAAATTGGTGACACGAAAACGGGCTTCCCTGATTTTTGCAAAGAGGTTCGCTGCAATAGCTCGGCATAGTCACGAAAATATCAATTTAAACAACTTAAATTCGTGGATATTAGCGGCATGAGAACACAGGAGTCAAATGAAGAGCGCCTTGCGCTTACCCAGTACAACAGCAGTGCGCTCTATCGGTGCTAGTTCTATACATCCCTATTGTGATGACTGTAATAGTGTGTGTTATCTGTTTTTTAATTTAAGTACTGCAACCAGGGGGTGTCAACCAGATAGGGATTATTTGGTACCATCGGTGTAGTAGCGCGGCCAGACGTAAGGAGCGGATTAAGCGCTGTATATCGTCTTGCCAACATATGCATGATACACGTTTTAATTGAATTGCAAATATATCCCTATATTTAGTCAATAAATATACACATAATTCCTAATTGACATTTCCTTGCAATTATCTTGCTCACAGACGGTAATTATAGCACATGTCATTAAGTGAACATTATTTCTACTGGGTTGGTGGCATTGTCTATATTCCCAACAACTTGGCGACTTTCATTCTTCAACGCTTAAGTACTCACCTGTAAATTGCCTCGTGGTATTTTGGTTGATTGTAAACCAGTATCGGTATTTCAGTTTCTCTGGTAAGTACCAATAATGCATTATATATTATTCAAATGATTTCTTGATCGATAGGATTCTCATGAGAGCCATGCAGTATTTTTTTTTTTGGGGGGGGGGACCGATAGCCTAGATGTTAGGCCCCTTAAAACAACAATTATCATCATTATTAGTATTTTTTGGTGAATTTTCTTAGTAGTAGAAAGCTAGGTTAATGACTTGAATTCAATTTATTTTCTATTACATTTTGTATTTCATGCTTTCTGTTTCTGTACCTCATTCTGTATATTTGATATGTAGGTTATGGGAAAATATCACTCGGAATGTTCTGTTGTTGGCTGCAAAAGTAGAGGTTGGAAATACACTCCTGAGGATTGAAGAGCCCTATCATTTCATCGCTTCCCCTTTGATGAAGCAAGGTATGTATCAATAATTGGGCTATTCTCTAATTATTTAATCACGTTCCTTTGATGGCATTTTTAAATGAAATTAAAGTGAGTAGTAGGCTACTTGGTGGGTGGGTTGTAACGTATATTAACATTGGCCTCTAATTTTGGGAACATTTAGCCTAAATGACCATGATGCGACTAACATAACCTAATCAATGTGCAAGTGACTTCAAGTGTTTAAGTATTTCATACTAACATGCAAATTACAAAATTACAAATCTGCTAATCATGGTGGTAACTTCTAATCGGCAGGTTATTACAGGTTTCAACATTGTTTGAATAACATTGCTGGTTCAAGTATATACCGGGATTCCTACGTGTCTAGGTTTATTTTATTTTATTGTAGGCAATGCCTTCACGGATGTACGGAGGTTTGGTTTACGTGCCTTGAATTGCTGCCATGTTACCCCGCGGTAGGAGGTTTCAAATAGTGCATCGTTACATGCAGATGCAGTCACTTGTGTTCAAGAGTGAGGCTTGGTCGTGAGTTACAAATGTTCGTAAATTACTTGCAGTTCAGTTTAATTGAAAATTTGCACTACACTCTTCTAAAGACAAAACCATTGGTCTCTATTAGGTTAGACGACTGTCTGGACAAAACCTTTGACTGCTCCTAGGTTAGGGCTCTGTCTGGATGAAATTTACATTACATTACTAGTTGAAGCGAGAACATGCCTTTGACACTTACAACTTCATTAATACGGATAATCTATGATTTTGAGTCGTTTCTAGGAGACAATATCAATTGAAATTGCCGTCTATTATCACATGTGGTAAATTACATAAATATGTGTTTGTTTCTTGCTCATTGAACGACTGCAGCCATGTTCCTCAAGCGCTGAGCATTCATCAACTGTTACATGGGCGGAGACACTGACGAGACATGACACATTCATGTCATGGTAGTGTTGCCAAAATTTAAGATATAAAATACATCACCATATGAGGTATGGGTGACTAAAGCCATTGGTCGAGAGAAAGATTATGCTTGTCAAATACCTGGGGTGCATATATGGCTAACGCGGCCCACAGGCTAAAACCGTTGTGAAAATCCATTGTATTGGACAAAACGAAGGTTAGAATGGTTGGGTTGAGGGGCACTGTTGACATGTTAGGCTGTAACCATTGCCAAAACCACTGTTCCTTTTATTTTATAACCCCTAGACTGCCTATACCATTTAGTACCAGCCTATGGGTGGGGTTGGCAATACTGTTCTTGTACATAATTAACACTGATAATGACTGACACAGTTGGAATTTTACTATATAAGTCGTGATATGATTTGGTATGGCGGCTGGGTTATAGACAGTGGAGGAGTGAACTACATCCTTTCCACATGTATTTTGAATCATTACAGAAAGTATTTATGGCCTATATCAGTAGTTTGGTAACTTTTCCATATGTTCTCTTCTCCTCAACTGTTACCTCCTTATTAACACACAGAATGTAACAAGTATGGCTCTTTTAAGCCTTTAGTGTCGTTCTTAAAGTCATGGGTGCCGCTATTTTTTGTCTAGGGGATTTTTTTGTTTACGGAATCGCGATCTTCCAGTTTGCTGAGGTAAGTTCCAGGTAGGGACAGTTCACTGGCTCTTGACAGATGAAGGTTAGGTTCCATTTATGTCTGTATGCATTTTAATTCATTACTTGCTGAGAAAGTGTAATCGATTTAACATTACTTTTCCTGGGGAAAATAAATGAGACCAGAACGTTGCTTTTACATACCTTCATCTACTGGGCGACATTACTTATTGAAATTAATAACTTTGGGCACTACTGTACCTGAAATGTGTTATATATTGCATAAATATGTGTTTTTTTATTTATTAACGGCAGTCATGTTCTGACAGCGTTTGAACCCGTTCAACTGTGAACAAGGCGCGCTCAAGGGCACACATTGTTGCCAACATGTGGGATACAAAGTCACTGTTGACCAAAATACATTGATCTGGTCGCGTTAGTCTGTAACCATTGGCTTGGATGTGTTCGGCTGTAACTAGTGTAAAAAACCATAAGTTATTTTGGCTAATTCATGTACTATAGAAAATTTTATCGTCTGTTCGTATTTCATTCAGTGCTACCGTGTAGTTTGCCTTCATTGAAGTGATTTTCCCATACGAATTCTGTTAGTGTTCCTATCTTTAATAGATACACTACTGAAATGGTATTAAGATTCCGAAATGGATGGTTAACATTTTATCATGTGTGAGAGGAAATTGAATGAAGCACACCAAACAGTAACACTTACAGGACTGTAACATAACCTGGAGGGGCAGATAACGTAGACGTTCCAACTACTACCAAGTACTACCCCCCACCCCATAAGGGTAGGGTAATCTCTCACATATGGTCCATGTAAACGAACCAATTCAAGTTTCTTAAGTATATCAATGCACTCCTCCCTCAGTACGGTATCTTGGTGAAATGTGACTGGATGCCGAAACCCGCAAGCATATCAGATTCTTGGGGGCGTTGTGGCGCAGCGGTCAAGCTGCTGGCCTCTCACCAAGGTGGACCGGGTTCGATTTAGTGTATGTAGTAGTAATGAACGTCATAACCATCCTCTTTTGTAGTAATCATAAATATTGCTATTCTTCTATGAGCATTTTCTAATTGTAACTTCGTTTTTTTTTCAGGTCCAGAGTGTGGATTGAGCTAGTTGATCCATCACTTTCATCCAAGTCGAAAGAACAGCTAAGACGGCTGCGAGTTTGTGGACTTCATTTCACTGAAGACCAGTTCCTGAATCGTTTAAAAAGAACATTGGTTCATAATGCTGTACCTAATATCTCATCTCTTTCAGGATTGACCGAGGAAGGGAGACAGCCCCAAGGAGTTACTCCAAGACCGTCAAATGACTTTGTTGAATCGTCTGCCTTTTTGTCAGTTTCAGGATCACCCCAAGAAGAAACTGGTGTTGCAGAGTGTAGCCAAGAACTTCCGCTTCCAGCTGGTACGCACGGGCCATCTTTAGTCCATTCAAGACCTATTAGGTCTGAACCTCTTTTTCAGGCAACTCCTGTTCTTGATGCCAAGGAAAGGAGAGCAAAACGAAGAAGGTGTTTATTGCAGGAAATGGAACTGGCTCAGAAGGACATCACACCTAAGAAAAAGAAGATTTTGAACCTGACTCGACAAACCCTGAGAAATTACACGCGTCTCCGGAAACGTATCCAGGACTCCTGTGGCAAGATGAAGTCACTTATGAAAGTAGCTTCTTGTAGGAACATGAATTTCTTTTTGCAGCAAGATATCTCACCTGCAGCAGCAGCTTTAGCTTGTGGGGATGCAAGGAATAAGCTGGTGAGACCCAAGCATCGTCGTTGGACAAAGAAGGAGAAGCTGTTATTCCTACAAGAAAGCAAGGAATCCCTCATAACCATGTCTTCTGACGTTTCAGGTGTTCTAGACGAGACTACTACCACTAGTATTTCATGTGATCTCTCTTTTGCAGAAGCAGAGTCAGTGGCATATGTAAGTGGTTATATAGCTAAACGACTGTTGAGTGCCATTAATGAGCCGTGCAATGACTGCAGGACCACTATGACATCAGAACCTGACCTGGAGCTTCATCCTACTAATCGAAACGTTCCCAAATTTTGCAGTTTTATATCAGAACGAGATGCTGGTGGATGATATATCCTTCTGAGGAATTAGCCCATACAGTAGGAGTTGGAGTCAAAATTTCCGAGTCCTTTCTTCAAAAATTCCTCCATACAGATGCTGTAGGTAGCAAGCTGTCTGAAGAGGTGAAGCGTCATGCTGACTTTTCTTGGATGGGTTGCGTTAATCATAGGACTCGCCTAATAAGTAACTTCCTCCATCTTTTTAACAGGATAACAATTCATCAGTTTTGTAGGATCCTCAACCGCAAAGCTGGGAAATAATGTGTTCAGGGCAGTCTTCATGAAAATACATTGTATTCCTTATACCTGTAATTTTTTTTAGGGTGCTTTTGTTTTTATCTTGCTGCTTAGGAAACAAACTTAT
This sequence comes from Meconema thalassinum, assembly GCA_946902985.2. Classification (NCBI taxonomy): domain Eukaryota; kingdom Metazoa; phylum Arthropoda; class Insecta; order Orthoptera; family Tettigoniidae; genus Meconema; species Meconema thalassinum. The sequence goes on along the minus strand of OX336397.1, from coordinate 99,860,591 downwards.
CAGGTTAGTTACAACTTCTATGAACAGATACGATCGCAAATATGTTCCGGCAGATGCACGCTGTACCGAGGGGTAAAGGTCGAAAATGTGTAGTCCTAAATTGTACATTATTTAATGGTGTTTATAACTAATACATGTCTTTTTTTCATGAGTATTTATTTACTAATTTTTATATTATTACTAGCATTACCAGTCGCGGCTTCGCTTGCAAAAGTCATATCCTCACTACACTTCCAATTTAGCGAGGACTCGCTGATGAATACCATGATTTATTTGTATTTAAATTTTGAAACGGCCCAATTTGCGATACGCTTGGTAAGGCACCATGCTGGGTATTCTATTCTCTCTTTATATAAAGAACAGTTTCAGGCCAATTTGCTAGAATTTTGTCTTCGTAAAGTTCTAAACATGATCAATATAGGAGGTATTATCTTATTCACATCAAAGTAAAGATATATTTTAAATGTAGCTTTTGTTGTGTTGAAAGTAATACATTCCTTATCACCATAGACAAACATCAACAATAAGCTACAGCATTTCACCACTGCAACAGAGTAACTCCTGCTTTCACATTGCCTCTATGTAAAACACAAACAAGAAATGTCAAAAAGCCAAAAGCTTAGTGGCTATAGAGAAAGAAAGAAAACTCTAAAAACCATTCACCATGAAGATCGCATCACTAGAATTACGAAAGTATCCTAGTGTCGTGCTGATGGTAGGTCTATCAATTTGTCCGTGGCAACAGTATGCCAATTCGTACTTGTTGAATGACTCTGGTGCCACATATTACAAGGTTATTTTTTTAACCTACTTGCGTGCCAACACTACTACTTAAAATGCCATGTTTTCTGCCTACGTTCATACAGTAGCTTTAGTCACCCGTATGGAACTTCCCAGTTTTTTTTTTGTAAGCTCATTGACACACAATTTGAGTACATTGTTTCGTTCTATTGAAAAAGTTCAGAAACCTTCTTGGGAGTGTCCATTTTTATTATGTATATTAGATGTACCCCTGCCCAGTCATTTGGGCAAACTTGTGTTGACTGAAGTTGCTACTAACAATGCTAGTACTGCAGTTCCTTCTCTTGTTGGGATCTAATTTTCTTATGATGCTTGAGACATATGTGCCCAAGATGTGTATAATATGCACTATTTACTGTCCCTTTTAACCATGCATCGACAATCAGAGCCTTCATTAATGCTCAATGCTGCACACTCGCTGCTTCTGTCACTGAAACCTTTCGAGAGGTGTCACAATGTACCACTAATCAACATAACAAAGGAGTTCAACATTTTTTTTAAAACTCTATTGAACTATAATTTGATCAATCATTAATCAAGACGCATCATATTACTGAAGATAGGATATGTCATAAAGAAATGTTAAAAGTTATATAAATAAAAACAATAAGATAGCTTTGAAGCCATTTTTCAGTGTTGCTTTATTGACAACATGGTAGTTTCACCGACTGAAAAATGACAAGATCAATAGTCGATGATTAATAACAAAATGAAAGGGTTTACGTCCCATTTTACAATTGCGGCTTTTAGAGATGCTTAGGTGGTGGTATTTTGTCCTGAAGGGAGATCTTGAGCGTGCCGGTAAATCTACTGACATGGCTTTCTGATATTTAAGCATCCTCAAATGCCAACCGACTGTGCCAGGATACAATCCCGCTCTTTTGGGCACAGCAGGCGAGATCTTTACCGCCGAACCATGCAGCCTGTCATTGACAATTGACTGACTGCGTGACTCAGTGGTTCTCGCCAGCTTTGCCCAAGGTTGCAGTTTCGAATCCTGGCGCAGCTGATTGGCAATTGAGGGCGCGCAAACGTGAGGGAGCAATGTCATTAGATTTACTGGCACGTTAATGATACCCTTCTGGGCAAAATTCCGGCATCCCGGCGTCTCTAAAAGCCCCAATAGGGCAGTAAGACCAATAACATTATTATTAATCATTGACAATTGATCTTGTCAATTTTTCAGTCGGTGAACACATGATTCCAATTACTGGAACAGCAAAAGCAACCTGGTATTATATTGTGTTGACCAACTAAATAAATAACCAATCTCTTAATGGCAGCAAGAACAGATCACAAAGGCCTTGGTAATAATGGCAACATTGTTCGTGTTACCATAGCAATGGTCCAGCGACAGTGGCACCTTGTCACAGATCCGTTCTCTTGTTTAAAATAGTATAACTTACAGTAGTTTGTTGCAGATTAAGGCTACACATCAGTTTCTGTTTTAGGAAAGAGTACATAATTTACAGGTTTATTTTTTACTTCAAGTATCACATTTTGAATATCAAGGAAAACCATGAATGAATTTTTGAAAGAAATATTTCTTTAAATGTTTTTCCTCTGTTGCAGGAATTTGCTAACAATCACCATTGACCCTTTCCAAGAAGCTTCCCAATTATGTACTAAATGTATTGTGATTTTTAATATAGGCTTATTATTACCTGATTGAGGTTTTTCCATGGTTTTCCCTCTTTCTGATAGGCAAATGCCAGGTAATAGGATGGTGTGACCATGGATTTAATTATACCATCTGTTTTCTTACATTCTCTTTTAAAAATAAATTTACTGGTTTTTACCCAATAGCACTGTTTTTTATCTTAATAAAAATTGACCCTCTCCTTTTCCTTTCTTGTGCCCTAATTTAAACTACCTTTCTTTTGTCCGTCTGCTCTAAAATAAATTTAGGATCTCGATTTTAACAAGTTCTAATTATTCCTGTAGTTTGGAACTTCTCCCGAGTCAGTGATACCTTTTCTTTTTCTTGTTTGTGAGGTATTTGTCCTGTTGAACCTTGCATGCCTATCCCTTTAAACGACCCGAGATATTCGATCTCTTGCCTGCCCGACCTAGTTGTTTTGATTATTTTTTTTATTTGACACATATTTCCAGGACTTATTTTTTTTCTATAGCCTGTGTCCCTTCTTCGGTTTCTCGTTGCAATCGTCTTGGAAACGGGCACAATACCTTTAAATACGAGCTTTATTTTCTAATTGTATGCATGATACACTGCAATATACTCGCATTCAAGTTTTACAAGTATATATAAGAGAAGTGCTCTTATAAAAGATACAGTTTCAAAGTTCATTTACAAAATGTTCAGAATTAGGCGAGTCAATGAAGTAGATCTGCATTGGTCTGTTCAACTAGAAATTTTCTATGTTTTCAGTTTTGAATGATTTTCTTAAATCAGTCAATAAAAGTTTCAATGACGAGAACGACCTCACAAAAGGTTAAAAGCCTGCGGTTCTATTATTCGCACCAGATAGGCTTTTCAGTAATTATTTCTGTTTTCGAACCTTAAGGATTGTCAGGGCCCGAATTCGAAGAAAAACATACTATTTAGACGAAAACCACAAGAATATGCATTTATATGCTTCTATTCTGAAAACCGCGCTTTTATGCATTTATATGCTCGATAAATTTCAATTCTGTTGGTCCCAGAGAGGTGAAAATACCACCAAAAGGCTTCTTTCAATGTGTACTATTCAGGAAAAAAATATGCAAATATGCTCATCCGAGCCCTAGTCATCACTATTCAATGTTGGCATGTATATCTGGATAAGTGTCGACAGAAGATGATAGAAGTCGAAGGTCCATTATCCTGTAGTTTGTCACTCACTCATCTTGAAGCATTCTCTTCGTGAATGCACCACTCTGTATTCCCCACTTTGGAATTCACCCTCTTCTGGCCATCTTGTCTCGCATAACCCAAGAATGTGCAGTTGTATATCTATACATGGATTAGCCTTGGAGAGTCTTCTAACTTGATGTGTTCAAACTTAGGACCCAGCATTGTGCGCACATTCCACGTATCAATGTTTATGCATGGTTTTAGTTTGTTGACGACCAAAGAAGCCTTGCTTCTACCCTGCCGGGCCCGACTGATGCCTCTTGGACTCTGGAATTGCCGGGAACAACTATACTTTGCATACTTATTTTGATGACATTAACTTGGGGGTATAATGAGGTGGTTTCTCGTTGAATTCCTCACCAGGAATTGCCCACTTCAGGGGCTTAGTGTGGTGACCGTTGTCGCTTATTCCATTTTGTAAATAATTGTGGGTAACATAGTCACGGCCATTGAATTAAAACTCGTCAATTTTTCTAGGTTGATGCCGTGTCTTGTGTGGGGTTTCGCCTGGGAACACCGGGCTCTTGGTATCCGCGCCCGGACTCCCACAGGAGTAATAAACTGTGCGCCACCTCCCTTCTTATGAAGCTCCGGAAATGGACACCAAGAGCCCGCTGATGAGCCAGCTTGGTGTTACTAGGCGAGACTCCGTACGGGACACGGCATAAACCTGGAAAATTAGCTCAGTTTTACAGTCATAATAGTTAAATAGTTGAAAAAACTTGCAATAAGTAAATTTTGCACTTATCGCAGTTTCGATTTCCCCGTATCTACTCATAACCCTGAACTGGCCCTCCATATTTATAACACTTGGAGAGAGGATGTCTCAGTGTTGTGAAGCCCCCAGGTATTAGGCTACCTGTTCGTCGGTGGGCTCAATTGGAGGGCATTTGAACCAGCCATTACCGTATCCCACATACTGGTAAGTTCGAGTCCCCGCCAGAGCCGCGAAGAAGAGCTCTTACCTATACGAGCACACTACCTTCGATTGAAATATTACAGTCCCCGTATCAATTGTAAAATGGCTTTAACTTGACGTCAGTAAGAGGTACGAGCTCTTCTTCCCGGCTCTGGCGTGTTGTCATCGACTCTCAACTTACATGGGATAAGGTATAGTAATACAGTAGCGGCCCCCTGTCTGCCACCTAGGGAGTTATTGATACCATTACATTATTAAAACATTTTGATTCTCTTTCGAGAACATTTGATTATAGTACATTATTATTCAAATATTTTCAGTTAAAATAGTTTTCAGTAGGAATGAGAAATATGTACCTACCGGTATTTACAAGGTTTTAATTCAGCAAATTAATATTTCCAAACCGTTTTATTTCATAGGGAAGAAAATCCTTCAGATTCATGTATACTTTGAAGGCATTGGTATATTAATATGCTGGCATAGGACCAGAATTGTGTATCTTAATAGGATTACCATTGAAGATACGCTATTCTGGTCCTACACCCGCGAATGCACTGTTATGTTAATATGATTATCTTGTGCAAATCTCAATCCGAGAGCTTATAGGCCAGAGTATAAATACACGAGTTGGAATAGCTGACCTGGGTCACAGCAATGGCTTCTTAAATATTTCTCAAAGATACAATGATACTGAAAATCAATGCATCTTTGCCTAAAGAGAAAGGATTTATAATGCCCACAAAACCATCCATATTAAGATAAACTTAATTTTATAAACTGTTGAATTAAACTATAAATATGCTAGTGTTTCCAAACAAATTCTTAAGTACATAACTCGACAGCAATTCAAGGGTTATGCTATTTCATAAAAGGGACGGGTAGGCAAAAGAGATGCGGAAGGTGGGAATCGAACCTGCCACGTCAAGACTGGCATGCTGACAACCTTTGTCTTTACCCTTTACACATTGTATGTCACTATCCAATAAGAATGTTTCAAATATTAATAAATTATTAGGCCAGTATTTCTAGCATGGAATGCTCATTGTTTTTGTGTCTATTTTAAACAGTAGACCAGAAATCTTCTAATTTATGCATAAGGCAAGCATTTATCGGCCATCTTGGAGCTCATATTTCTTCCTATCATATTGTTATATAAGTGGTTTTGATCCTGGTATACTTAACCCAGATATCCCTGACGTCCTTCCTGAAGGAGGAACGAACAGTTCAAACTCGGTTGTGCTCTAGTTGTAAAAACAAGTAGCTATCTGCATGCATGCTTGTATTTACAGTCCTGCCAATAACTCATCAGTTTGCGACTGAATGCACTGCAGTGCAGATTGTTTGTTAGCAACAAAGCGTTAAAGGTGAACCGATGTTTCTGTGATGGATGAATTGACTAACATCATTGTAGAAGGGTAAGTATTATGACCACAGTTATGCCTGGATGATTAAAAAATATTGTCACACCAACTGTATGGATGTTGTTCGACATATGTTATGATGTTTTCATTCGCTGTACCAATATTAGTTGAAGTTATTATAACCTAAAACTGTGGATCCTTCCCGAAGGACGTCAGGGAAATACGAAGTATTTTTGTTTTACAAAGGTTCTTAATTTGAATGAACTTCTAGCGATTATTGAAAAGAATGACACCCCTGAACTTGAGTCATTTGATGTAACAGTTATTCCTCCTACTGGAGACATCACAGATGAAGACTCGGGGGCAGAAGATTTTCCTACAATTGATCATCTTCTAGCAGGGTGTCGACTACTATGGAAAACAGGGAATACTCGGGGAATTTTTAAATCCTGGAAAACTCAGGGAATTATCAGGGTATTTTAATGACACTCAGGGAATTTTAGTTTTACAAGGTCTTCTTTTCTTCAGAGTTTGTCTCGCCTGGTGGCAGGGTCCGCTACATGGATTCGATGTCTCCATTTAGTTCTGTCCTGGGCCATGTCAGGGTGGAGATTGACGCACTTCAGATCTTTGTGAAGGGTATCGACCTATCGCTGTTTTGGTCGTCCTCTTGGTCTATTACCGACGACTTCCAACATGTAACCCGTCTTTGCTATCGTATCAGTCCCTGTCCTCAGCACATGTCCTAACCATCTTAAACGACTTTCGCGCATTTTTTCGGGAATGGGTGCAATGCCAAATCTCTCCCTGATGTATTCATTGGGGATGTGATCCAGTTGAGTAACACGTCCACCGCAGCATCTTGGTCTCCATGACTCCCATTCGACGCTCCGTCTCAGTCGTAGTAGGCCAACATTCGCAACCATACAGTGCGACTGGTCGGATGACAGTACGATAGATTTTAGATTTGAGGTGATCTGTCACCCTCCTGTCGCAAGTGACGCCAGTTGTTGTTCACCATTTCATCCAAGCTGCGGATATCCTTGCATTGACCTCTTCGACAAGTCGACCATCAGCAGCGATCGTGGAGCCAAGATACTTGAATCTCGTTACTCACGGTAGATCCTCGCCGTCTACCTGAATGGTTCCGATTGCTTGTGTGTCAGATGTCATATATTCGGTTTTCTTCTTATTGAGGCACAGGCTGTATTGTGCCAGCCGATTGTTCCGTTGCTGGGTTTGACGTTGCAGTGCAACCTGGGTCTCAGAGGCCAACATTACATCGTCTGCATATAGGAGCGTCCATTGGCAAAGGATGGTGAAGGTCTGCTGTTACAGTGTCCATTACTAGAATGAACAAAAGCGGTGACATCGCTGAACCCTGGTGAACGCCGACGGTGATGGGAAAGTCACGGGAGGCTCCTGCAGCAGCCGGAACGTAGCTCCGTGGATCCACGTAAAGCAGCTGAACCCAGTTGACAAGATATTCCGGTATACCATGCTCTCGCAGTGCTAGCCATATGAGGTCATGAGGTACACGATCAAGGTCCAGGAAAGCTAGATGAATCGGCTTGTTCTTCTCACAATGCTTTTCAATCAAGAGCCGTGCAGCGTGGATTGCATCGGTTGTGCCGCAATTCTTCGCAAATCCAAGGTCCAACTTTGAATAATTTGTAATTAAGAATTCAAATTTTGATTGGGGGAAAAGTATATTCTGGTGATGATTGTTGTAGAAGTAGGTTCGTATTGAAGTTCAGTAAGCTCTCATTTCTTGCAAGATAGAGCACACAAATTACATGTGTAGACTGTGTATTTGTATATAAATGTGTAACTGTATGATTTTTGAGAGCATTCCTATTGACAAACTACTTAGAATATTCGCAAGTACAATAGTCTTTCTGGATGGAAAATTTAGAAATTGATAAAATATATAAAAATATTTTTCTGTTGTACAGTTGTACGTATGTAGTTAGTTTTGGTTGTAAGTAGGTAGTTAGTTTGTCTATTAGATATATGTCATTGTTCTATTAGACTGTGGTGTGTGAGTGTGTCTGGTAGCAGTTGCATTGTTTATTAGTTCTAGTTCATTGTTTCACTAGACTGTGATGTGTGAGGGTGCATGTGAGTGTGCCTGGTGACAGACTGTTTTAGTGGTAGTATTTGTTGTTGGTGGAACTTTAGTATTTTTTTCGTTAGTAGAATTTTGGTATTTCATTGTTAGTACGGTAGAAGGTTAGTATTTTTGTTTAGTAGAATTGCTCTTTACGTATTCTGAAAGGGAGTAGCAGCCTTTCAGAATAAATCAATTCTTTACTAGTCATATAGACGGTTAAGATATTGATAATATAAGCCAAATAATGGCTACACTGCGTCCTGCTGCACGGCTGAAAGCAACGGGAAACTACAGCCGTATGCTATTCCCGAGGATATGCACCTCTCTATGCATAATTACATGTGATGATGGCCTCCTCCCTTGTAAAATTTCAATCCGGAGGTAAACTAGTCCCCCGTTCGGATCTCCGGGTGGGGACTACTCGAGAGGGGGTTAACATCACAGAAGTGACAAAGAGGAAATCTGACATTCTACGGATCGGAGCGTGGAATGTTAGAAGTCTGCTAGGAAGTGGAAGGTTAGAAAACTTAGAAAGGGAAATGGATAGGTTGAGGTTGGATTTGGTTGGGATTAGTGAAATGCGCTGGCAGGAAGAACAGGACTTTTGGTCAGGAGACTATGGGGTCATTAGCACTAAATCAAACAATGGCCAAGCAGGGGTTGGCCTCATATTGAGTAGGAAACTTGGACAGCGGGTGGAATATTATGAACAATATAGTGAACGGATTACTGTAGCAAAAATCAATACTAAACCTACCTGCACCACAGTGGTACAAGTCTATATGCCTACCAGTCAAGCTGATGATGAGGATGTTGAAAAGGTCTACGAAGAAATAGACGAAATTCTGAGGTATATCAAGGGTGATGAAAATGTTATAGTAATGGGAGATTGGAATGCTGTGGTAGGAAAAGGGAGAGAAGGGAAAATAGTAGGAGATTTCGGATTAGGTGAAAGGAATGATCGAGGAACCAGGCTGGTAGAATTCTGCACCGAGCATGAGTTGGTCATAGCTAACACCTTATTCAATAACCACAATAGAAGAATATACACATGGATGAGACCAGGAGATACAGGGCGTTACCAAATCGACTTCATTATGGTCAAGCAGAGGTTTCGAAACCAGATTTTGGATTGTAAAGCATATCCTGGTGCTGACATAAACTCTGACCACAATCTGGTCGTAATGAAATGCAGATTAAAGTTGAAGAAACTGAAGAAAAGTCAAAAGCCAAAAAGGTGGGCAATAGACAGACTGAAAGAGAAGGATGTAAACGAAAGATTCAAGAAGAGTATAAAGGAAGGACTAATGAAAAACCCTAAACAAACTTCAATTGCAGACGAATGGGCACTTTTGAAGAATGAAATAACAAAACCCGCAGAAGAAAACATTGGTAGGAAAGAAAGAATAGGTAGAAAACCGTGGATCACTCAGGATATACTAGAATTGATGGATGAAAGGCGGAAACACAAGAATGTAAGAGATGAGAAGGGGATAGCAGAATACAGACGTCTGAGAAATGAGGTTAACAAGAAGTGCAAGGAAGCGAAAGAAGAATGGTTGAAAGAGAAATGTGCAGGTATAGAAAATTGTCTGAAATTAGGTAAAGTAGCCACAGCTTATCGAAGGATTAAGAATACTTTTGGGGAAAAGAAGACTAAGTGCTGTAATATTAAGGACACAAATGGAAAGCCTCTAACAGATAGGGAAGAAAAGGTTGAGAGATGGAAAGCTTACATAGAGAGTTTGTATAAGGGAAAGGAGATTGAGAATCATGTAATGGAAAGGGAGGAGGAAATTGATGAGGATGTGAAGGGAGATTTAATATTGAGATCAGAATTTGATAGAGCTTTGGAAGACTTAAGCCGGAACAAAGCACCAGGCATAGATGATATACCGATTGAGTTGCTACGCTGCATAGGAGATGAAGGTCTGATCAGGTTATTTCACTTGGTGTGTAGGATTTATGAGACAGGTGGGGTACCCCCTGATTTCAAGAAGAATGTAATCATCCCTATACCAAAGAAAGTGGGAGCTGACAGATGTGAAGATTACCGTACAATCAGCTTGATTACTCATGCTTCAAAGATCCTGTCTAGGATAATTTACAAGAGGATTGAAAGCCAGATAGAAACGGAGTTGGGTGAAGACCAGTTTGGTTTCAGGAGAAATGTAGGAACAAGGGAAGCTGTACTAAGTCTTAGGCTGATTTTGGAAGGTAGAATAAGGAAAGATAAGAGAACGTTCATGACTTTTGTAGACTTAGAAAAGGCTTTTGATAACGTTGATTGGACTAAATTGTTTGACATTTTGAAATCGATTGGAATAAAGTACAGGGATAGGAGGGTGATATACAATCTATACAGAAACCAGACAGCAGTCATTCGAGTTGAAGGACATGAGAGAGAAGCTGGTATTCAGAAAGGTGTAAGGCAAGGCTGCAACTTATCACCCATACTTTTCAATCTTTACATTGAATAAGCAATGAAGGAAATTAGAGAAAAATTTAAAGTGGGAGTGAAGATTCAAGGAGAAATAATTTCAACTCTGAGATTTGCTGATGACATAGTCATCTTGGCCGACAAGCCTGAGGATTTGAATGAGTTTTTGAATGGTATGGACTCCGTCTTACAGAAAGAATTCATGATGAAAATTAATAAATGTAAAACAAAAATACTGGAATGCAGCCGAAATAAATCAGAAACCTCTATGGAGATCAAATTGACAGGTGAAAAGCTGAAGGAAGTAGAAGACGTCTGTTACTTAGGAAGTAGAATAACCAGTGATGGACGAAGCAAAGAGGATATAAAAAGTAGGTTGGCTCAGGCAAAGAAAGCTTTTCTACAAAAAAGGAATCTGCTTACATCGAATATAGATCTAGGTATTAGGAAGTAATTTTTGAAAGCCTTTGTCTGGAGCGTGGCGCTCTATGGAAGTGAAATTTGGACTATTGGTGCAGCAGAAAAGAGGAGAATAGAAGCATTTGAAATGTGGTGTTACAGGAGAATGATGAAGATCAGATGGGTAGATAGGGTTACAAACATAGAGGTATTAAGACGAGTGGGAGAGGAGAGATGTTTCTGGCGACTGCTAATGAAGAGAAGAGATAGGTTGGTAGGACACATACTAAGACACCCAGGAATAGCAAGCTTAGTTATGGAAGGAAGGGTCGAGGACAAGAACTGTAGGGGTAGACCAAGGTTAGAATATGTTAAACAGATTGCCTCAGATGTAGGGTGTGGTAGTTATGTAGAGATGAAACGATTAGCTCAGGACAGGGAGGCATGGAGAGCTGCATCAAACCAGTCAAAAGACTGAAGACTCAAACAACAACGAAAATAATTTTAATGGATAGATTGAATCCTGTGTGTTTCCATTGTTCATTTCAGTGTTCTGAACTCCACAATTTTGCAGCATTATTTGTGTGATTATTTAGGTAAATATTTGCTATCAATATATTCTATGTGTGGATTTTGGAACGAAGTGGACAAAGCATTTGAGGGGTATAGATGCAAAACCGGCGATCTCCACTTTTTGGTGACAATGAGTGGAGAACCATTCTCTGAGGTGTTTGTTATCTGTTTATAAACTTGTTTGGTTGAAAATCCGGCCTGAGGCCAAACAAGTTCATAAACAGATCACAAACACCTCAGAGAATGGTTCTCCAACTTGAACTCATTGTCATAAAAAAAGTGGAAATCGCCGGTTTTGCATCTAGACCCCTCATTTAGCGAAACGAATGGAGTGTGGGAGGAACGAGGGGAGGGATGGGAGGGGTAGTGTTTACAAGTTCTGCTCATAGGTGGCGCTACGGGCTACACGTAGTAGTACCGCGGTCATACACCAGACAGCGCTGAAGTCTTAGGTGCCAAGAATTAGCATGGCAGTCGGCTATCTGTAGTAGTAGGTAATCTGTGACTGCAACTTAGAATTTTTCAAATAGTTCCTACTTTTGCCGCCAAGCGCCACGGTCAAAGACTACTAGGCCAAGTTCAGAACTCAGCTACTAGACGCCACCGCAGTCGGCTCTCGGCAACGAACATAGAAACCTAAGAGCGTTGTTTACATTCTTAACCTATCCAATTTAGCTTCACACAGGTGCAATTAGTGGAAGATTCTTTAACATGCCATAAATCTATGACATGGGACCGCCGGCTTTACTTCCCCTCCGAAGGAAGGCATACTGAGGGATTTTTAACGCTCTTAAAAATCCGACGGCTTCGGCCGGGTTTGGTTAACGTGTCGGACTACCAACCCCAAGATTGCAGGTTCGCTCATGGCCATGGTAAGTAACTTTCGAAAGGCGACAAAAACCACGACATGCATGTCTTACGTTGTTGGCATGTTAAAGAACCCATTTGAATTCACTAGACCGTGTTCATAGTGGTAAAATTAATCTCGGGATTTTCCGCCAACACAAAGTTCCTCCATTCTCTACTAGAAAGCGCTATAGTGTCAAGAAGCTTAGATATCTAACCTCATTGACTTTCATAGCGTTCCAAGGAACGTCGAAATTCGACAGGCAAGCTGCCCTCTGGGTGCAAATAACAAAGCTTGCACCCAGCACCCGAGGCCATACGATATTATTATTATTATTATTATTATATAAATACAATTTTGTTTTGTGCTGGTGCACTGGCTATTATTATTATTGGACATTTCTACGCCGTTTATTCCAAAGAGCAGCATCGATCAGCAAAGCACTTATATTTCAGGACGCGAAGAGATACTTTCCCTTGCGAATCAAGCCCTTCCGTGATACGCTTTAATTCTGTATTTGCTGACGCGTTAATTTTCCGGTTTGTTTTTGAAGGCCTCCACGTTATTGAATGAACTTTTACTTCAATATCGGAGAGTCTTTTCTTTAGCCACTAAATGTCAATGGTCACCAAATTTTTACTCCAAAATATCACAAAACTGATCACCCAAATGGCCTTTACCTCAATAATTTCGACCTAATTTTCACAAAATTTTCCGGAGGAGGATCTCCGGACCCGACTCTGAGCTTGGTGATATTCCATCCCCCAGATCCCATGTGTGTCCACTCCCCCATAATGTTGACTTAAATCCGTCCCTGACGGTCACCAGTCATAGATAGGGTAGAGGATTTTTAGGAGAATCTGACTCTAGTTTTGTTTACTGCAATGCAATATTAAATTATAAGAAATCCACGGATTGCAAATTACAAAATATAGTTCAAATTCACAGTTTCTCCTTTTGTGAAAACAAAACACTGATCAGCTGCAATCTAACTTGACTTGCACGTACGAGTACTGTATACCTGAGGCTAATTATGAAAATATATTTTGCTTTGTTTAATGTACAAAGTTGTGTGATCGCCGTTCAACCAAAACACTTACCAGCGTTTAGGCTTAGACGCAGGGTCGTGACTCTTCAAGGGCAGCAAATTTTAAGAATGTCAACATAAAAGCACTATATGTAAAACGTATTTTAAAATAAGTCTTGACTTTGTGTAAAAATCATGTTTTCATTATGAAAAGAGATTACGTCATATGTCACAGAGGACGTAGTACTGCACAGTGTAGGTACAGTATAAACTTTCCACCTATTTTAACATGCAGTTCAGTGAACTGAACTTCCTGTTGATTAAGTTTTGGGTCTGAGGACGTCGTGGTCAACAGTCCATTCTACTTACTGTGCGTGTAGAACTCTGTCCGACAATCTATATCTGAAGTTAATAATATATTTTTAATTAATTTGGGATATATTTGGGGAGAAAATGAATGTACGATGGTGCAACTGCAGCCTTTGGCTATAGGGTTAAAACGATGAATCATGGAAATTATGCTTACAATCACTGACGGTGGAATTCGAACCCACCTGTTTCCGAGTTAATGGACAACAGCTTTTTCCAATGTGAAATTTTTCCCCAAGTTAAATACTGTAAATGCGATGAAATTACGGTCCGATAAATGCATTTTCTTTTGAAATTTGTGTACGACAAACGAGCAAATTGCTTTTACGAATATCACTGAAGTTCTAAAATTATAGATATCAAAGAGGATCTGCAGAACTTTATATCTGAACACTGTTCATGCTTACAGTGTTACCTCATCGGGGCAAATTTAGATCTGTCAAACGCCAAAACTAAATAGAATAGTGAAGTAATAATAATAATATCGTATGCCCTCGGGAGCCGGTAGCAAGCTTTGTAATTTGACACCCAGAGGGTAGCTTGCATGCCGAATTTTGGTGTTCCTTGAATCTCTATGAAAGTCAAGGAGGTTAGATATCTAAGCTCCTTGAACACTATAGCGCTTTCTAGTAGAGAAATGAGGAACTTTGTGTTGGCGGAAACTCCCGAGATTAATTCTGCCATTATGAACACGGCCTACTGAATTCAAATGGGTTCTTTAACATGCCAAGATCGTATGACATGCGTGTCGTATTATTGCCGCCTTTCAAAAATCACTTACCACTGCCAGGAGCGAACCTGCTATCTTGGGGTTAGTAGACCGACACGCTATATACTCACCCACCGTGGCAAGCTAGTGAAGTAATGAAAATTATTATCTAGTTTTCGATGGCTTTACTCTGATATTTATTTTTGTTAATTGAAAATAATGCATTGGTACGCGCTTGTCAGGCATATAGGCCTACATTTAGTATAATTTAATACAATTATTGTTATTGTTATTATTATTATTATTATTATTATTGCTTACTGGTTTTTATGTTCTTGAAATTGATTTCGTGATAAACATTTTTTGCAAAAAAATTGCGCAAAATCAGTTTGTGCAAATTTACGAGGATCATAATTTAAATGTACAGAATTTGGTCGCCGCTCTCCACGGCCCTGTGCCTGTCTGCACCCCCATAGGATTAGCGAACTGCGCGCTACTTCCCTTTTTATGAAGCGCACCGGCGCCTCCTTACTGCAATAACTAAAAGCTCAAGCAGCCATAACCTCACCATGAAGGCTTCCAAAAAGATAGTATATAGGCTTTCATACTGGAATACAGCCAAAATAAATCATAAACCTCTATGGACATCAAATTGGCAGGTGAAACACTGAAGGAAGAAGGAGACTTCTGTTACGTAGGAAGCAAAATAACCAGTGATGGACGAAGCAAAGAGGATATAAAAAGTAGGTTGGCTCATTCAAGGAAAGCATTTCTACAAAAAAGGAATCTGTTGACATCGAATATAGATTTAGGCATTAGGAAGTCACTTTTGAAAGCCTTTGTCTTGAGCGTGGCGCTCTATGGAAGTGAAACTTGGACTATTGGTGCAGCAGAAAAGAGGAGAATTGAAGCGTTTGAAATGTGGTGTTACAGGAGAATGATGAAGATCAGATGGATAGATAGGGTTACAAACGAAGAGGTATTAAGAGGAGTGGGAGAGAAGAGATGTTTCTGGCGACTGCTAATGAAGAGAAGAGATAGGTTGGTAGGACACATACTAAGACACCCAGGGTTTAGCAAGCTTAGTTATGGAAGGAAGGGTTGTGGACAAGAACTGTAGGGGTAGACCAAGGTTGGAATATGTTAAACAGATTGTCTCGGATGTAGGGTGTGGTAGCTATGTAGAGATGAAACGATTAGCTCAGGACAGGGAGACAAGGAGAGCTGCATCAAACCAGTCATAAGACTGAACACTCAAACAAACAGACATTGGCTTTCACGGCCAGTGAATTATAACTCAGCATTTTTCTAGGTTTATGCCGTGTCTTGTGTGGGGTTTCTTCTTTCCCCTTTTCCTTTTTGTATACAGTGAAACTTGGGCAATTCGAACCTCAAGGGACCAGTAAGAAAATCGAATTATCCAAAAATTCGAATTAAAAAAGTTCTTTGAAATGGGTAGAGAATATTGTATTACGTTTACATAATGATTTACGTTCAACAAAGCAGATTAACAGACAACGGTAGTTTATAAAGACTGTATCGTGAATAACCTCAAAAGTTTCGAATGTAAAATAAAACCAAAAAGTACTAAGTTATTCACCTATTTAACAACAGAAGTAATCCAGCAATCTAGTTAAGTCTTAGAGAAATCTACTCTTTTTAAAAATAGTTTGAGATTTTTACCTGTTTCCAATAATTAAGTCTCTCAGCCATCACAAAAGAATCTAACAAATTTAAGGAACGGAAAACAGAACTAGTTATGTCATTTCTACTTTCAAAAAAACGCCTAAGTTCTGTGATGTGGTTTGTTGCTTGGGCTGCACTCGGGAACTGAC
This sequence comes from Meconema thalassinum, assembly GCA_946902985.2. Taxonomy (NCBI): domain Eukaryota; kingdom Metazoa; phylum Arthropoda; class Insecta; order Orthoptera; family Tettigoniidae; genus Meconema; species Meconema thalassinum. Next base: position 99,844,344 of record OX336397.1, on the reverse strand, counting down.
CCAACTGACCCAACTGTTTGGTTTCCGATCGGCTTTTTACACTAAAAAAATCGAATTATCCAAAATATAATTCGAATTAACCACGATTTTTTGGCATTGATTGTATATAAAATGCTAGGGATCAAGAGAAAAATTCGAATTATAGAAGTTCGAATTAGCCACGTTCCACTGTACTGTGCTCTTTTTAAAGTTCTTAATCTGTTTCTCTTTCCTTTTGTCATCTGCTGTAGACCTTAAAGGCCCGTCAATGCAATACATGATGATGATGATGATGATGATTGGCAACACTGGAAAATGGCTTCAAAGCTATCCTTAATGTAAGATAGCTAGGCCGTGGTTGGCGTAACATGTTATGTGAAACGCATTTTATTATGAAGGCTCTACATCATCTGAGACATATGAGGTAATCCGGCTCAGTGCTGCCAATAGAGAAACTATATATTGTGGTGGAAAGACAGAGAGACCATTTCCAATTACCCACGCCATGCGGTATCGGATTCCAATAGCGCTGCTAGACGAGCTTCGTTAAAGTTGCACAGACTGTCTTTAGAGCAGCCCACTAGGGAATTCCCCTAACCCACGAGATGGATGAGTGCAGTCTCCGATGCTGTTTATTCACTAAGCTGTACAAGTTTCAAGACTGATATTAATGGAGCGCAGTACCTTGGTAATTCAATACTAGCAAGTTGTAGGCCCAGGGAATTAAATATGGCTCAGTAGAGAGATAAATTGAATCGTCCGGAGTTGAAAAGTACCAAGTCAGTGCCTGGTGACGGACTGTTTTAGAGGTAGTACTTGTTGGTGGAACTTAAGTAATTTTTCTTTAGTAGAATTTTGGTATTTAATTGTTAGTAGAAGGTTAGTATTTTTGTTAGTAAAATTGCTCTTAACTTATTCTGAAAGGGAGTAGCAGCCTTTCAGAATAAATCCGTTCTTTACTTGTCTTATAGACGGTTAAGATATTGATAATATAAGCCAAATAATGGCTACACTGCGTTCTGCTGCACGGCTGAAAGCAACGGGAAACTACATCCGTAATGCTATTCCCGAGGATATGCACCTCTCTATGCATAATTATATGTGATGATGGCCTCCTCCCTTGTAAAATTTCAATCTGGAGGTAAACTAGTCCCCCGTTCGGATCTCCGGGTGGGGACTACTCGAGAAGGGGTTAACATCACAGAAGTGACAAAGAGGAAATCTGACATTCTACTGATCGGAGCGTGGAATGTTAGAAGTCTGCTAGGAAGTGGAAGGTTAGAAAACTTAGAAAGGGAAATGGAAAGGTTGAGGTTGGATTTGGTTGGGATTAGTGAAATGCGCTGGCAGGAAGAACAGGACTTTTGGTCAGGTGACTATAGGGTCATTAGCACTAAACCAATGGCCAAGCAGGGGTTGGTCTCATATTGAGTAGGAAACTTGGGCAGCGGGTGGAATATTATGAGCAATATAGTGAACGGATTATTGTAGCAAAAATCAATACTAAACCAACGTGCACCACAGTGGTACAAGTCTATATGCCTACCAGTCAAGCTGATGATGAAGATGTTGAAATGGTCTACGAAGAAATAGAGGAAATTCTGAGGTATATCAAGGGTGATGAAAATGTTATAGTAATGGGAGATTGGAATGCTGTGGTAGGAAAAGGCATAGAAGGGAAGATAGTAGGAGATTTCGGATTAGGTGAAAGGAATGATCGAGGAAGCAGGCTGATGGAATTCTGCACTTAGCATGAGTTGGTCATAGCTAACACCTTATTCAATAACCACAATAGAAGAATATACACATGGATGAGACCAGGAGATACAGGGCGTTACCAAATCAGCATTATGGCCAAGCAGAGGTTTCGAAACCAGATTTTGGATTGCAAAACATATCCTGGTGCTGACATAAACTCTGACCACAATCTGGTTGTTATGAAATGCAGATTAAAGTTGAAGAAACTGAAGAAAAGTCAAAAGCCGAAAAGGTGGGCAATAGACATACTAAAAGTGAAGGATGTAAACGAAAGATTCAAGAAGAGTATAAAGGAAGGACTAATGAAAAACCCTAAACCAACTACTATTGCAGACGAATGGGCAATTTTGAAGAATGAAATAACAAAATCCGCAGAAGAAAACATTGGTAGGAAAGAAAGAATAGGTAAAAACCGAGGATCACGCAGGATATACTAGAATTGATGGATGAAAGGCGGAAACACAAGAAAGTAAGAGATGAAAAGGGGAAAGCAGAATACAGACGTCTGAGAAATGAGGTTAACAAGAAGTGCAAGGAAGCGAAAGAAGAATGGTCGAAAGAGAAATGTGCAGGTATAGAAAATTGTCTGACATTAGGAAAAGTAGACACAGCTTATTGAAGGATTAGGACTACTTTTGGGGAAAAGAAGACTAAGTGCTGTAATATTAAGGACACAAATGGAAAGCCTCTAACAGATAGGGAAGAAAAGGTTGAGAAATGGAAAGCTTACATAGAGCGTTTGTATAAGGGAAAGGAGATTGAGAATCATGTAACGGAAAGGGAGGAGGAAGTTGATGAGGATGAAAAAGGAGATTTAATATTGAGATCCGAATTTGACAGAGCATTGGAGGACTTAAGCAGGAACAAAGCACCAGGCATAGACGATATACCGATTAAGTTGCTACGCTGCATAGGAGATGAAGGTCTGATCAGGTTATTTCACTTGGTGTGTAGGATTTATGAGACAGGTGAGGTACCCCCTGATTTCAAGAAGAATGTAATCATCCCTATACCAAAGAAAGTGGGAGCTGACAGATGGGAAGATTACCGTACAATCAGCTTGATTACTCATGCTTCAAAAATCCTGTCTAGAATAATATACAAGAGCATGGAAAGCCAGATAGAAACGGAGGTGGGTGAAGACCAGTTTGGTTTCAGGAGAAATGTAGGAACAAGGGAAGCTGTACTGTCTTAGGCTGCTTTTGGAAGGTAGAATAAGGAAAATAAGAGAACGTTCATGGCATTTGTAGACTTATAAAGGGCTTTTGATAACGTTGATTGGACTAAATTGTTTGACATTTTGAAATCTATTGGAATAAAGTACAGGGATAGGAGGGCGATATACAATATCTACAGAAACCATACAGCAGTCATTCGAGCTGAAGGACATGAGAGAGAAGCTGGTATTCAGAAAGGTGTAAGGCAAGGCTGCAACTTACCACCCATACTTTTCAATCTTTAAATTGAACAAGCAATGGAGGAAATTGGAGAAAATTTTAAAGTGGGAGTGAAGATTCAAGGAGAAATAATTTCAACTCTGAGATTTGCTGTTGACATCGTCATCTTGGCCGAAACGCCTGAGGATTTGAATGAGTTTTGAATGGTATGGACTCTGTCTTACGGAATGAATACATGATGAAAATTGATAAATGTAAAACAAAAATACTGGAATGCAGCCGAAATAAATCAGATACCTCTATGGACATCAAATTGGCAGGTGAAAAGCTGAAGGAAGTAGGAGACTTCTGTTACTTAGGAAGCAAAATAACCAGTGTTGGACGAAGCAAAGAGGATATAAAAAGTAGGTTGGCTCTGGCAAGGAAAGCATTTCTACAAAAAAGGGATCTGTTGACATCGAATATAGATTTAGGTATTAGGAAGTAATTTTTGAAAGCCTTTGTCTGGAGCGTGGCGCTCTATGGAAGTGAAACTTGGACTATTGGTGCAGTAGAAAAGAGGAGAATTGAAGCATTTGAAATGTGGTGTTACAGGAGAATGATGAAGATCAGATGGGTGACAAACGAAGAGGTATTAAGACGAGTGGGAGAGGAGAGATGTTTCTGGCGACTGCTAATGAAGAGAAGAGATAGGTTAGTAGGACACATACTAAGACACCCAGGAATAGCAAGCTTAGTTATGGAAGGAAGGGTTGAGGACAAGAACTGTAGGGGTAGACCTAGGTTAGAATATGTTAAACGGATTGCTTCGGATGCAGGGTGTGGTAGCTATGTAGAGATGAAACGATTAGCTCAAGACAGGGAGGCATGGGGAGCTGCATCAAACCAGTCTAAAGACTGAAGACTCAAACAACAACAAGTTAGTTTTCACTACTTTTCAGGAGATAGGCAGAACAGAACTTAATAAACAAACTATACATGGTCATCGAAAAAGGTTCTTCTTCTTCTTCTTCTTCTCCTCCTCAACCACTAGGCTGGTGGGTAACGTGCATGTCTTCCAAAACGTCTTCTTTCTCTGGCCCGTAGTTTCCAATGACAATAAGTGTGCTTGTCTTTAATGCTGTCTATAAATTGAGTCCTTGGTCTTCCTCGACTCCTATTTCCTTCTAGCTTCCCTTCGAAGAGTGTGGTGCGACAGTCAGAATGACGAATCAAATGGCCAACAAAACTATTCCTTCTTCTGTTTAAGGATTCAACCAAGGTACTGTACCTTCATTCTCATGACTGGAATGCCTTTATGGGAAGGTAATATGTTTTTACCTGTGAACAAGAATGGCGAGACAGGATCATATGTTTCGCGACCCACAAGTTGACTTTGGATAGCGATCTCGACGAGAGAAGCGGGGCGCATGCGTTGCATGTACTGTTGTCACAGCTGATTGGTTAGGAGTATTGATTATTTTATCGATTAGCAACAAGAGATAGACTATGCTTTTGGTGGTAGGGAATTCAAGTCTTTTATACGTTTGGGCATAGTTTAACATGTCTGTAATTATAGCAGGTGTTGGATTATTAACTTCTTTCAAATAATTGTACTCTTAGGAACCCGGAAATAAGATATTTGCATCTTATCAGTTCCAGTTTTGAGCGCTCGTAGCGCGACGGTAGGTGATCTGGCAGTCGCGTTCTGACGTGATCAACGAGTAGAGTAGATTGGTTTAAGCCACGCACGAACACACATGTTTTGAGATATACCGGTGACCGGCGGCGAAACGTCACGTGCACCGTGAGTGAAAGTTTGTCTTGAGTAGTGTACTATCATTGTATCGAGGAGAGTTGCCTTAGTGACAGAAAGGACTCCAATTTTAGTTCTGGTTAGGAAATGGCAATCGAAATGAAAACGCAGCTTGTCTTGATAGATAGCTGTTCTTTATAGGCCAGCCATATAGTGTTCGCATGAAAGGTGGATACTTGCTTTAACAAGAACACAGTCATAATGTTCTTTCAGTAGACATTCTTTGCGTTGGAACTGGCTGTAACGATACACTTACTTCGTGTGTGTTGTCAGAACAATTAGCACCTTCATTTGAGAAGTATTTCTCAATACAAGTGCTTGGATATTGTATATACTTTTTATATTTATAAATGGCCTAACTCATATGTCTGTGATCTTGCAACTATGTTGAGCTAGTTCTTGTCGAAAGGAAAGGCTGTTATGAACTTCAGTGACTTAAATATGTGCGGCTAGATGTTTTAAACATGAGTGTCACTATGCGAGCGAAGTTACGTGCATTCCGATGATATACGTCGCGCGGCCCGTGCTGGTGACTGCGAACACAGCTGTTGTTTGGCAGTACAGTGTGTATCAAAATGATCCGATTACGCGGGGCCGATGAACTTTGGTGTTCGGGCCGATATAGACATCATTGCGTGCTGCGGTTGATGGGACGTTATCCGAAGATGAAAGAAACTGTCGTTGGTATTAGAGTGGAACATTCAGTCTGGATGGGCGATGTCTGGAGATCCAGGGTTCGTTTCTCGCTTTCCTGGACAGTGAAGACTTCCATTGCTTGCATGGAGGGTACAGTCATAATGGACATGACTGTGTCGTGTCGAGATCTACAAGAATCATCTAAGGTACTGAATTAACCATCTTCAATCGTAGCTAAGCATGTTCATTCTAACGTTGTCTCCCTGCCACATTTATTTTCTTTTTGGGAATTTTTGTAGAATGTCTAAGAATGGAGTTTAGGCTTGATCCCAGTGTCAAGACTGATTCTATTCTGGACAGGATTTTGATTCTACTAAAAGGATGCACCCATTGTAATTAATTGCATTATAGTGTAATTTTCTTTTGATTACTGTAAATTCAAGTTCATTTTATGGGGATTTATTTAATGTAGAGAAGAGGAACTTTAGGCCACTCAAGATTAATCAGTTTTCGTGTTTGATTTATATTGAAAATGAACACTAGTTTTATGCCTTCATATGACATTACTCGAGCGTGAGTAGACTCAATTTGGAGTTTCTACTTCCGTAAGCCTATTTAGAGGACTGTTATACACTCAAACGTGAAATTTCAGTATTCAGGTTGATTTTCGAATATTGCAGTAAGCTTTAGGAAGCGAGTTCAGTGAAGAAAGCGGATTTGCTTTGATTTGCAATTTTGACTTGATCCAGGTTCTTTCTAACGCATATTTTTTTTGAGATCTTACATCACGTTTGCTTTATTAGATTCGATCAAGATCCATTATTAATGGACTAGACAGATGTTTTAAACACAATTTGAAGACATTTGAATACATTCACCCTATGTTATTAACGCGAATCCCAGACTAGATTTATGTGGAAGTAGATATATCGACAAAATTGCAATTGTTATTTAACACTTACTAAAAGCTATGCATATTGATCGTGAATAATAATAACATAAGAGCAAATGAAATAATAATTTAACAGTGATTAATTGAACTGTAAAGAAACTTGTATACATTTAGCAACAATATTTCACTGTGAATGTGACTTGTCAATTAAGCTGAATTTTTGTTCACTAAGAAAGATAACTAGTTGAAGCGCTAAAGAGATAGTAGTAATGCCTGATAATATGAATAAGATGAATGCTTAATATAGCATGATATTAAATGGCAAAGCCATGTTAAGGCTAATGTCCTTGATTATTAAAAGGGTATTCAATGGAATATTCCAAGTTGTAATATAGAAAGTAATCCACTCACATAGATTGTGAAATTAGGGCAATTTACTTCACTATCAGTTCAAGTAAATAATTTGTTGTGAAATTCATGCATTTCAGGCATGTTGAAATAAACCTATCTGGTAAAATTTTCGATTATTTGTATCAATGCAATGCTTAACAGGCGTTTTAAGAATCACTAATTCCGGTCTGGCGAGGACAGTTCATTTGAAGGGTGTGAAAATTAAATGAAAGAAATTAAATTTTTGACTTAGCTTTATTGTTCGGTCAGAAGAGATGAATAAAATCAAAAAAAAAAAAGGGAAACCAGCAAACATAAATATAATAAATTATGTGGAAGATGTCACTTCTGAATCCTATAAAAAGAAACACGCTAAGAAGGTGTTACAAAAATGACTGTACATTTGTAATATAGCTTTAAATAATTTTTTTTTCAGGGTATAAATTGATATATGTCTTGTAAATATGAAAATTTCCAGGCTTTATTTTTAAATGTTGCAATTGCTATCAGCATCTATGTTGGAATATACATATGATTGGTGTTCACCATTCTTGGGAAAAATGCAGTCAATGACATTGATGAATGTGGGGCTAGTATTTTTTTTTTCCCATGTTCATGAAACTTCGGATGGAAGTTGGGCACTTTGCTTTGAAGTATATTATAGTGACTTACACTATATTTTCATTTCCTGAATAAATTTTTCTTTGATCAGTTTAAAATCTTCGAAGTGTGGTACTTTATAGAAACGATAAGAGAACACGTTAAGAAGGCCAGCGGTGGGTATTTCAGTGGTTTTCCCACACACCTGAGATTGCGTTCATTGTTATTCTTGTGCTTTTGAGTTTTTATGCCGTTCACCTTGGTTTTTCTTAACGTAGTCTCAGTTAGGAATTCCTGTACCCCTTTTCCTCGTCTCATGTTGGGTAGAATCTGGCAAATTTTATAGCCGGGGTTTCCAGGCTCTACGATCCAGCTGTCTTCGTGGGATTCCAACATGCTGATGGTAGGTATTTCGGGTACATAGAAAATGGCTTCCAACGCTCAGGGGAGAGAATTTACTGGAGTACCATTAAATTCCATGGTTTTTAGAGACCAATGTTTGGAAGTGATATAAATGGAATGGAAGAGAGAGAGCCATAGCTTATGGGGACTTAGACAGATATGTCATACTCCATGATGGTTCTATAGGCCGGTTGAATGACGCCATTTCATGCTAGTGTTCGACATTGCTGTCAAACGCGTGGAAGGAGTCATAAACGGGTATACTCTGACGCCATTACATCGATCATTGCGAATTCTTTGAATGAACGTCAGAAAGTAATGGTGCACTGACATTTTTAGCACAAAATGACGGAATTCACTTGTGAACGAAGCGTATATGAGGACACTCAATTTGCATGGCATACATGTAGATACGCAACCATTAATAGATTTTCTTTTTATTAATAGTGGTGCTACACTTGTTTGTAATAAATATACGATTGGAACATGAACAGTGAAAGGAATACTCTGGAATCTTTACTGACGTGTTTGGTCGACTGGGGCATTGGATGTAGTTCTCGTTTGAGCTACACACACAGTGCTTGGTGTAGTTAAATCCGGCTGATGAGCATTTTTGAACTCATCGTAATTTAGGAGGGTTTTTATTCATTTAAATTATGGTCAAATTAGGATCTTTAATATGATTATCGTCGATATAAAGCATCACACTTTTAGGAGTGGAAAATTTCATATTTATAACTGACTTTATTATTAATTATGTTTAAGTTAGCTTAGCTATAAGGTAATGCAATACATTAAATAAATTCCCATGTGGCAGTGGATTTCATTGGAATGTTCGTGCTTTGCTTAGTTATAGTGATACTCATGTAGTTTGTCTTTAGTGAACTATATTAATTATACCATGTCTGGAGAAGAGGAGGTACTGGACCTTAAGTCGTTATACAGTATGTTACAAAATAAAATCGATGCCATACATGATCATTGGACAAATACAAGTAAAAGTCTTATACAAGATGTAGTTGCTGAGAGTCTCAGGCAAGATATTACGGGCATCCAAGGCACATTAAAGGAACTAAAAAATAGTTCTAAAAGAGTAGAAACCAAAGTGAATAGGGTAGATGAAACAGTAGATGAGGTCCAAGTGGACGTAAAACAAGCCCATACAGACATTCATAAAGTACAAACGGACTTAGGAGCAGTTCAAACTGGACAAATGAAGCTAGAATTATGCGGCAATAAACTTCAATCCACAGTTGATGAGCTTCAATTGAGAATAGGTAAAGTTGAATCTAGTCAAGATAACCATCAACGAGAACTAAGTAAAATTAAAACTAGCCAGGATTGTGTTAAACTTAGCCAGGATAACCTTGAAACAGAATTAAGTAAAATTAAAACTAGCCAGGATAATCTTGAAACAAAACTAGATAAATCAGAAACAAAGTTACTTAAAATTGAATCAACACAAAGCCTGATGCAATCTACACAGTCAAACATACAAACTAAGATAGACTTAGTAGATGCCAATCAGAAATTGTTACAGGTCCAGTTGAATGAAGCTGAACAATCCAATAAAGATTTTCAATTAGAAATGCGATTAGAATTATCCAATAATAAGAGAGAATCTAAAAATAATATTGAAGCACTTCAATTACAAGTGTCAAATGACACAATTCACACCCAAGCATCTTTAGAAAACTTAAAAGAAGAGTTATTGTTGTTGCAAACACAAGTTAGGGACCACAATAAACTTATTAAAGACGACTTTGATGTAGATATAAAGGGAATTATAAACGAAAATGTAGTCACTTTAAGGCAAGAGATGACTAAAATTAATGAAGACTATTTCAAAGACTTCAAATTAGAGGTCAATAAGAATATTGTAGAAGGTGAAATTAGATCCAGCAAGGAAATCACAGATGTAAGGGAGGACCTGATAAAAAGGTTGAATGTTATTCAGTCCAATCAAACTACAAACCATGGCAACATGGAGGATAGAATTCAAACTTTAGAGGTAAAATTTGATCAAGGCGAAACGGAATTAATTGAATTGCGTGAGAAAAAGACTTCGGAAATCAACCAAATCAGAGATCAACTTGAGAGTTTAACAATTGGGGACGGTTTAGATCTGGATAAGTTAAGGGATAAATTAAGGGTAAATTGGATCGCAGATTTCCAGACCACGATTAAGGAGATTAATCTCACTTCACATGAAAGGGAAGGAGGCGATAAATATCCAATTCCTATGGCAAATAGTAGTCCACAGTATCAAATTAATCCAAATTTGAGCTCACCTAATCCACGTGTCCAAACATACACGTCACCGATGACACATACAGGAACGGGAGCCTACAATCTGAACACATCTAATGGGGCAGGCCACATTACGATTATTAGGAATTTTGAAGATAAGCCTCGTCGTTTCAATAATCTTGATGGGACGACACCTATAGAATTCATAAGAAGTATGCGTGATTATTTTACTGAATCTCACGTGCCAAGGGAAAGACAACTACGTGTGGTAGAGCGTTTTCTTTCCGATGCACCGCTTCAGTGGCACAGGGCGTTTAGATACACGTTTAACGACTTCGAGGAGTTTGCCGAAGCATTTATCAATCGTTTTTGGTCTACGGAAGTTCAGAATAACGTTCGTTCCGAAATCTATTCGAGCAAGTACTCAAGTACTGGTCCGACCAGTTACTCGGAGTATTTTCCTTGTCAGTTATCGAAATTAAGATTTTTACAGCCTCCGTTAACCGAAGAACAATTGATCGAGGCGATATCTCGACAGTTTCCTGTTGACGTAAGGAGGAACATAATTTCATCCGGAATCACTAGTTTAGCCGCGATGGACGATTTGTTGAGACGTCTGGACTATGTGAGTGCTGTTACGACAACCACAGTGGTGAGAAACAATCGACATGAACACAGATCCGTGAATACTATCGTCATGGACAGAACACAGCAAACAGAACCAGCCAAACCAGAAAACAGAAACTATGTTAAACCAGGGTGGAATAGGAACAATTACCAAAGGGACGATCGTCAGATCGATCGATACGCAGAACGTAATGAACAACTTTGGACACGAAAATACGAAGAAAGAAATTTCTATCGTCGGAATAATGAATATGATCGAAATAAGTACCGAGATAGACCATACAACCCCAACTATAGACCACGTACTGGTTATAGCAGATACAAAAACTATAGGACGGAGGAATTTGAACGAGATCAAGAGAAACAAAGCCTCAGAAGCGAGCAGGAAAAGTCTAAAAATAATAGACAAAAAAATTCAGGAGAGAGGGAAAATCAGGAGATTGATGAACGAGAAAATAGACCGAGTACGAGTCGTCAGGGGAGCATCGAACAGACTCCCGACGAATAAAAAAACACGCCAATCTCGAAACGCAAGTAGGAATTCAGAATTTGACACTTCCATATGAGATAACTATAAATGAAACATTCAACGTAGCGGATGAGGATCTCTTATATGAAGAAGGAGGGAGAGAGGAAGGAAGGCCTACTGAACTACCGGTGATCCAAGTACAAGTAGGAGAGCAACTATGTAGAGCTTTAGTTGATACGGGGGCTATTATTTCGATCATAAGCGAGGATTGTTTTGAAAGATTAAAAAAGGAAGATCCTTTTATCATACTGCCAGCGTGCTCTATGAAAGTTAAAGGAATATTTAAAGACAGGTCGATGAAATGCAAAATTCAAGCTCTGATGAAATTCCGGATAAACAACAAGCTATATGAGAATATATTCGTCGTTGTGAGGAACATCAATTTTGATTTAATCATTGGGATGGACTTTATTATCAAAGCTAGAGCTGTGATTGATATGAATAAAAGACTAATAAAATTTCATGAAGATGCTACAGATCAGGTGGCAATAGAAGAACAAGATATAGATAACATTAATGATGATCACCCTAGATTGGATATCCTAGAAAACATAGTCAATGAAGTCGAGCAAGAGAGGGAGCAGTATGCACTCAAAGCCGAGGGATTTGAGGACGTTGAACAGGAGTTCAAAGAATTAATAGAGAAATATCAGGACGTTTTTGACGACAAACCAGGAATGATTAAGGATTTTAAATACCGGATAAGGTTAACTGATAACTCTCCATACCAGGCGAAGTTGTACCCAATTCCGCAGAAATACTATGATGAAGTCAAAGTCATCATAAGGAAAATGGAGCAAGAAGGTATTATTAAGAAACAAGCATCCTCATTCCTCAATCCGATCACGGTAGTGAAGAAAGCGAATGGACAACTGCGATTATGTCTCGATGCACGGAAAATTAACACAAGAATACTCTTAGAAACAGACCGACCACCTAGGATTCGTGAACTTCTAAGGAAGTTTAAAGGAAAAGCTTGTTTTAGTGTATTAGACCTTACGGCGTCCTTTTACCAAGTTGAACTTGAGGAAGACAGTCGCCAATACACCGCTTTCCTATTCGATCAAACCACGTATGTGTTTTGCAGGGTCCCATTTGGAATGATTAACAGTGGCCCAGCACTCATACGAGCTCTCGACGACAAGCTAACTGATGCTGTGAAAGAACACGTAATATGTTATATTGATGACATCATTGTATCATCAACAGACGCTCGGGAACATCTAGGATTTCTCAGACAGTTGTTTGATAATTTGCGTCAGGTTAACATCAAGTTGAACTACGACAAATGTAGATTCATGCATGAGCGCATAAATTTCCTGGGGCACACGATAGACCAGAAGGGTTATCATCCTAATACTAAAAAAATTGAGGCGATCACTCAATTCCCTAGGCCTATGAAGATCAAACAATTAAGAGAATTCCTAGGCATGTGTCAATTCTTGTCTAGCCACTGTCCAGGATATTCAGTGACTATGGCACCTCTTTATGAAATTCTAAAAAAGAACAACAGATGGAAATGGACAGAAGAAACAAACCAAGCATTCGAAGCGGCTAAGGACATGTTAAGGAACTGTATTAAATTAGAATATCCGGAGTTCGACAAGACTTTTTAAATTGAATCTGATGCGTCTAGGATAGGCATAAGTGCAGTGCTCTATCAGAAGGATAGCGAAGGCAAGAAACATTATTTAGATTTTCATAGTAGGAAGTTGAAGAACCATGAACGAAACTACTTCACTACTGAATTGGAAGCGCTTGCTTTCATTTCTGCTTTGCAGAAATGGAAAAAGATATTGATGGGTTATCAAGTGGTTATCGTTACTGACCACAGAGCCCTTCAGTTTATGCTGAAAACAGACTTATCCAGTGACAGGTTGACGAGATGGACATTGTTTCTTCAACAGTTCAATGCCACCATCGTGCACCAGCCTGGTAAGGACAACCTGTTAGCTGATGCCCTTTCAAGAAATCCTTCAAACAATATCCAGATTAACACTGTACAGTTGGAGAGGGAACATGTGGCTACCCTAGAAAAGCTAAAGAAGATAGCAGTGTCACAGAAGAGACACAACTCAACTAGAGCTATGTACAGGTTTTTGAAAGGGTATATGGATGACTCCGATCCGAGCTATCAACAGGTTAGAAAGCGTTCTGTGAAGTATCTGATCTGCAATGACACTGTGTGTAAATATATCAACAGGGAGAGGACGAAAGTCAGGATTATAGTCCCTCCAAAGATCACTTTGGGTCTGATATGGTTGGCTCACAACATCACTGGACATGGAGGGTTAGATAAAACGTTTAAAACGTTATTAGAAACCTTCACATGGAACAGGATGAGAGAATCCGTAGCAGACGTTATAAAGACGTGCCAGGAGTGCCAACGAGGGAAATACCCCTCAGCATTATCAAAGGAGGAACCTCGAGCCATTATTCCTTCAAAGCCAAGAGAGCTGTTGGCATGCGACCTGTTCGGTCCTTGTCCAAAGGGGGCTAGGGGAAACCAATTTATCCTAGTTACTGTCGATGTGTTTTCCAAGTACGTGACCCTTGATCCCATACAGAAAGCCACATCTACACAGGTCCTTAGTCGATTGGAAAAGAGAGTTTTTCCTAAAGTCGGGAAGCCCGAATCACTGTTGTCTGACCATGGAACTCAGTTCACGTCTCAGGAGTTCGAGACGGCCATGGAAAGATTGGGCATAAATCACGTATTCTCCAGTATACGATACCCGGAATCAAACGTCTCGGAACGTATAATGGGCGAAATTTCGAAATACGCACGTTTATATTGCCCAGAAGATCATGCGAGTTGGGTTAGGTTTGTACCACTTATGGAAGAGTGCATGAACTCCACATTCCACGAAAGTATTGCAGATGTGCCCATGACTGTGCACTTCAATACAAAACCTACCAGAGTATGGAGCGAGATCACCAACTATATTCCCAGAGATCTAGAACCAACAAGGGAAGAAAGAATACTTTCTGTTCGTGAAAATCTCATGAATGCGGCTGAGAAACGGCAGAAGCGTGTTAGAAACAAGCGCTATCGTCCGCCGTTCAATAGGAATGACTTAGTCTTGATAAGAAGACCTACGAAAGCAGATGTTCTCAGGAAAAAGTACACGAAACTTGCTTATGTCTTCCACGGTCCACATCGAATATCTCGTGTCTTTGGTAATAATTGCTACGAAGTCACTAGTCTGGATGGGAGAGATACCATTGGGCGCTTTAACGCGAAAAACATTAGAAAATATTACAAGAAGATTATATGAATAAATGAGAATGATGTTCCATTATTTTGAGAGGTTTGTTTTCGTATACATATAAGTCTGTTCCGACTTTATGTATCTTGTCGAGAGGAATATGTACCTTCATTCTCATGACTGGAATGCCTTTATGGGAAGGTAATATGTTTTTACCTGTGAACAAGAATGGCGAGACAGGATCATATGTTTCGCGACCCACAAGTTGACTTTGGATAGCGATCTCGACGAGAGAAGCGGGGCGCATGCGTTGCATGTACTGTTGTCACAACTGATTGGTTAGGAGTATTGATTATTTTATCGATTAGCAACAAGAGATAGACTATGCTTTTGGTGGTAGGGAATTCAAGTCTTTTATACGTTTGGGCATAGTTTAACATGTCTGTAATTATAGCAGGTGTTGGATTATTAACTTCTTTCAAATAATTGTACTCTTAGGAACCCGGAAATAAGATATTTGCATCTTATCAGTTCCAGTTTTGAGCGCTCGTGGCGCGACGGTAGGTGATCTGGCAGTCGCGTTCTGACGTGATCAACGAGTAGAGTAGATTGGTTTAAGCCACGCACGAACACACATGTTTTGAGATATACCGGTGACCGGCGGCGAAACGTCACGTGCACCGTGAGTGAAAGTTTGTCTTGAGTAGTGTACTATCATTGTATCGAGGAGAGTTGCCTTAGTGACGGAAAGGACTCCAATTTTAGTTCTGGTTAGGAAATGGCAATCGAAATGAAAACGCAGCTTGTCTTGATAGATAGCTGTTCTTTATAGGCCAGCCATATAGTGTTCGCATGAAAGGTGGATACTTGCTTTAACAAGAACACAGTCATAATGTTCTTTCAGTAGACATTCTTTGCGTTGGAACTGGCTGTAACGATACACTTACTTCGTGTGTGTTGTCAGAACAATTAGCACCTTCATTTGAGAAGTATTTCTCAATACAAGTGCTTGGATATTGTATATACTTTTTATATTTATAAATGGCCTAACTCATATGTCTGTGATCTTGCAACTATGTTGAGCTAGTTCTTGTCGAAAGGAAAGGCTGTTATGAACTTCAGTGACTTAAATATGTGCGGCTAGATGTTTTAAACATGAGTGTCACTATGCGAGCGAAGTTACGTGCATTCCGATGCTATACGTCGCGCGGCCCGTGCTGGTGACTGCGAACACAGCTGTTGTTTGGCAGTACAGTGTGTATCAAAATGATCCGATTACGCGGGGCCGATGAACTTTGGTGTTCGGGCCGATATAGACATCATTGCGTGCTGCGGTTGATGGGAAGTTATCCGAAGATGAAAGAAACTGTCGTTGGTATTAGAGTGGAACATTCAGTCTGGATGGGCGATGTCTGGAGATCCAGGGTTCGTTTCTCGCTTTCCTGGACAGTGAAGACTTCCATTGCTTGCATGGAGGGTACAGTCATAATGGACATGACTGTGTCGTGTCGAGATCTACAAGAATCATCTAAGGTACTGAATCAACCATCTTCAATCGTAGCTAAGCATGTTCATTCTAACGTTGTCTCCCTGCCACATTTATTTTCTTTTTGGGAATTTTTGTAGAATGTCTAAGAATGGAGTTTAGGCTTGATCCCAGTGTCAAGACTGATTCTATTCTGGACAGGGTTTTGATTCTACTAAAAGGATGCACCCATTGTAATTAATTGCATTATAGTGTAATTTTCTTTTGATTACTGTAAATTCAAGTTCATTTTATGGGGATTTATTTAATGTAGAGAAGAGGAACTTTAGGCCACTCAAGATTAATCAGTTTTCGTGTTTGATTTATATTGAAAATGAACACTAGTTTTATGCCTTCATATGACATTACTCGAGCGTGAGTAGACTCAATTTGGAGTTTCTACTTCCGTAAGCCTATTTAGAGGACTGTTATACACTCAAACGTGAAATTTCAGTATTCAGGTTGATTTTCGAATATTGCAGTAAGCTTTAGGAAGCGAGTTCAGTGAAGAAAGCGGATTTGCTTTGATTTGCAATTTTGACTTGATCCAGGTTCTTTCTAACGCATTTTTTTTTAGATCTTACATCACGTTTGCTTTATTAGATTCGATCAAGATCCATTATTAATGGACTAGACAGATGTTTTAAACACAATTTGAAGACATTTGAATACATTCACCCTATGTTATTAACGCGAATCCCAGACTAGATTTATGTGGAAGTAGATATATCGACAAAATTGCAATTGTTATTTAACACTTACTAAAAGCTATGCATATTGATCGTGAATAATAATAACATAAGAGCAAATGAAATAATAATTTAACAGTGATTAATTGAACTGTAAAGAAACTTGTATACATTTAGCAACAATATTTCACTGTGAATGTGACTTGTCAATTAAGCTGAATTTTTGTTCACTAAGAAAGATAACTAGTTGAAGCGCTAAAGAGATAGTAGTAATGCCTGATAATATGAATAAGATGAATGCTTAATATAGCATGATATTAAATGGCAAAGCCATGTTAAGGCTAATGTCCTTGATTATTAAAAGGGTATTCAATGGAATATTCCAAGTTGTAATATAGAAAGTAATCCACTCACATAGATTGTGAAATTAGGGCAATTTACTTCACTATCAGTTCAAGTAAATAATTTGTTGTGAAATTCATGCATTTCAGGCATGTTGAAATAAACCTATCTGGTAAAATTTTCGATTATTTGTATCAATGCAATGCTTAACAGGCGTTTTAAGAATCACTAATTCCGGTCTGGCGAGGACAGTTCATTTGAAGGGTGTGAAAATTAAATGAAAGAAATTAAATTTTTGACTTAGCTTTATTGTTCGGTCAGAAGAGATGAATAAAATCAAAAAAAAAAAGGGAAACCAGCAAACATAAATATAATAAATTATGTGGAAGATGTCACTTCTGAATCCTATAAAAAGAAACACGCTAAGAAGGTGTTACAAAAATGACTGTACATTTGTAATATAGCTTTAAATATTTTTTTTTTCAGGGTATAAATTGATATATGTCTTGTAAATATGAAAATTTCCAGGCTTTATTTTTAAATGTTGCAATTGCTATCAGCATCTATGTTGGAATATACATATGATTGGTGTTCACCATTCTTGGGAAAAATGCAGTCAATGACATTGATGAATGTGGGGCTAGTATTTTTTTTCCCATGTTCATGAAACTTCGGATGGAAGTTGGGCACTTTGCTTTGAAGTATATTATAGTGACTTACACTATATTTTCATTTCCTGAATAAATTTTTCTTTGATCAGTTTAAAATCTTCGAAGTGTGGTACTTTATAGAAACGATAAGAGAACACGTTAAGAAGGCCAGCGGTGGGTATTTCAGTGGTTTTCCCACACACCTGAGATTGCGTTCATTGTTATTCTTGTGCTTTTGAGTTTTTATGCCGTTCACCTTGGTTTTTCTTAACGTAGTCTCAGTTAGGAATTCCTGTACCCCTTTTCCTCGTCTCATGTTGGGTAGAATCTGGCAAATTTTATAGCCGGGGTTTCCAGGCTCTACGATCCAGCTGTCTTCGTGGGATTCCAACATGCTGATGGTAGGTATTTCGGGTACATAGAGTGTCTCTTTTGCTCTTTTGAGAACATTTTCATTCGTGACTTTATCAGTCCAAGGTATCTTTAGTAGTCGTTGCCAGCACCACATCTCGAATGCCCTAAGTTTTGATACATCTGCTTGTCGCAGAGTCCATGTTTCAGAGCCGTAACTTGCAATACTCCATACAAAACTTTTCACGAAGTGTTTTCGCACCTCTAAGTTAACAGTCTTCGATGTTAGTAAATACTTCTTTTTTGAGAAGGCTTCTTTTGCCTGTGCGATTCGAGCATTTACTTCTCTCGTACACTTTCCATTTGATGTGATCAAGCTCCCCAAATAGTTTTTCACCATCCTTTAGCACATTGACTATTTGGTCGCCATCCCTAGTGAATGCCATTACTTTGGATTTCTTTTTATTAATCCTCATACAACACTTCTCTTGCAATAATTCATTTATGTGATTCAGAGAATTTTCCATGCAGCACTTTAAAAAAAATCCTATCTCAGTAACTATTTGAGATATTAAAACGTCTATTTTTCTGATAAATTCACCAACTCAAAAAGTATTTTTATGTTCGACGATGTCGAAATGTGAATATTCACATCATAATGATGGTCATTATAGTACTGTTTTCCATTATGATACAGTTTCTCCAGCCAATCAAAGCTCATTCATTGACCAATTAGTTAAGGATACCTTCGAGCATGCGTTCAAAATCCAACATGTCGGACGTGAACACAGCATCCTTCTATATAAATTACCGACATGGAAAGTGCGCCGTCCATATGTTCGCGTAAATAAACTGGCGAATATGAGACAAGAAATAGCACTGTACCTTAATATTCCCAACACCAATTTCTACACATCGCATTGCTTTCAAACGACTTCGGTGACAGTCTGAATGCTGGTGCACATCGGTGTTCGGCAGCCTGTAATCATTTTGACATTGCCAAGCAGACAGAGCGCATGCGTCGGTCGGTCAGAGAACTTGGGAAACAGATATATCAATCCCAGCGCTTGCACTCCGATCACAAAATTCAAGTGACTGAATCTCATCAGATATTTATGAATATTTATGTTAAAACATATAATTAAGTTATAATTATCGTCGAACATAAACAGTCGTATGCAACGAGCCTATTATAGCAATAATTAAGACACGAGTACGTTTATAGAACGAGCGTAAGCTAGTTAATTACCATAATAGGCTAGTTATAATAATATTTCTATGTGCGCTCCCTTGGTGGCTCTGCAAACATCCAGTCGATAGTCGATTTTGGTCCAAGTGCGCCGGAACATCTAAGGCGTGATTGTAGCGACAGCAGTGGTGATGCGTTATCTTAAATGTTGCAGGTCTCTGACCGGTTCAATGAATACGATGTATTTTACGTATCCCCATAAAAATAGTCTAGGGGCATCAAGGAGGCCATTGAATGGGACCGGTCCTACCAATCTAAGGATCAGGTAATCTTGCGTTCAGAGAGTGAGGGGGATTCCTACCGTAACCACGTTGGAAAGTGCGCTAAACAGTAATAACAGGTTTAAACTCTGCTAACCACAACACACACTGTGCTTTCTGTTGAATTGTCACCATTGCAATCACACTCACTACTGAAACAGAGGCATGGCAGCTTCCTGTCGCGCATTCATTCTGCGCATCGGCTGAAGGTCACGGGCGGAGTACGGTCACATCTAAAACTATAACTCGATGAGTTCCTGATTAGTTTTCAAGTCGATTAATTAATTTATCTCACTTACAATGGGAGATATGACTTTTTGAAATTGCTGCAACCTTTTCCAATGAACCTGTATTAGTCATGTATATTGTGAAGCAACTATTCAGGTTATATTAATAATAGCAAAATATCAATTTTAATTTAATAAACATATTTTTCAAATAAATTTTGGAAACGTGACTTAATGCCATTCAGCTCCGTGGTCAGTTTAGTTGGTTGGTTGGTTCCTAAGTTTAGAGGCTGCGACAACGCGGTCATGTAGCCCCATGTACTTTGGGTGTGTGTAGAATCTGTCTGATAACCGGTGTTAATTGTGATGACTGTATTAGTGTGTGTTACGTGTTTTTTAATTCAAATAAGGACTGCAGACTTTTGAATTTTTCAAATAGTTCCTACTTTTGCCGCCCAACGCCACCGTTAACGACTACTAGTTCAGAACTTAGCTACGAGTCGCCACCGCAATCGACTCTTGGCAACGAACGTATGAACTTAAGAGCGTTGTTTACATTCTCTACCTACACAATTTAGCTTCACACAGGTGTAATATTAGTGGAAGGTTCTTTAACATGCCATAAAACTATGACATGGGACCACCGGCTTTACTTCCCCTTCGAACGAAGGCATACTGAGGGATTTTTAACGCTATTAAAAATCCGACGACTTCGGCCGGATTTGAACCCGCGATCATGCGCATAAAAGCTCAGCATGCTACCAACTACGCCACCGAAGCATAAAGCCATCCAGAATGAGTGTTTCACATTAAATTTTAATTTTAAATGTATTTGTAACCTAAAATCCACTTGAACTCTGTACAAATGTAATTTACAATAGCACTGTAACACACGGGAATATTGCAGTGTGGCCAACATTAAGTACGAAATAGGGCGCTGAAAGGCAGGAAGTCACTGACTTAGCAATTCTTCTAGGTTTGTGCCGTGTCTTGTGTGGGGTTTCGCCTAGGACACCAAGCTGGCTCATCGGCGGGCTCTTGGTGTCCCCGCCCGGACCCCCACAGGAGTGACGAACTGCGCGCCACCTCCCTTTATATTAGGTGCAACTGCACCACTTGACTGCGAGAACTAAAAGCTCAAGCAGCCTTAACCTCCCTATGAAGGCTTCCAAAAAGATGGTATATTGGCTTTCACGGCCGGTGAATTATAACTCAGCAATTCTTCTAGGTTTGTGCCGTGTCTTGTGTGGGGTTTCGCCTAGGACACCAAGCTGGCTCATCGGCGGGCTCTTGCTTTTTGGAAGCCTTCATAGGGAGGTTAAGGCTGCTTCAGCTTTTAGTTCTCGCAGTCAAGTGGTGCAGTTGCACCTAATATAAAGGGAGGTGGCGCGCATTTCGTCACTCCTGTGGGGGTCCGGGCGGGGACACCAAGAGCCCGCCGATGAGCCAGCTTGGTGTCCTAGGCGAAACCCCACACAAGACACGGCACAAACCTAGAAGAATTGCTGAGTTATAATTCACCGGCCGTGAAAGCCAATATACCACTGACTTAATGATTTTCTCCTCTGATCGCACCTCATGTAGCAGTGGTTTCTGGCTTAAACAGAAGGCTGACTTACTGTAATTCTTTCCTATGCCATTCCAAGGTCCTTGGGTCAATACTTCAGAATAGTCTACTAATTGTTTATAAAACACCATTTTTGACCTAATGCTTTTCAGCACCGACCAATTCAATTAGTATTTACCAGAGTTTGTGCGTAACCACTACTTTTACGCTAATGATGTCATTAAAGTGTAATTCAAGTGTAACAAGAAGTTCCGTGAAGAACTATACAGCCTACTTTTCATGCCAATGATTATTCTACAGAATATGAACCTATCTAGAATAATGACGAAATTAAGTTGCTAATATCGAAATATCTAATTAGTTCAAAATATACCTGGTATAATGTAGTCTAATAGAGCACTACAGTTGGCAGCCCTGGGGACTGAATATATTCCTAGTTCCATCTCTTAAGGTACAGAATACAAAATTTGGTTGAAGTCCAATGGACGTTACATGCAGTTAGACACTGGATCTATCAGCACGCGTAAAAGCATGTTGCCAACAATGTCATGCGTGTGCTGGTCAGAAATAATCTGAAATATTACCATATCTTGTTGTGCCAATTTTGGATGAAATCCATTTGTTAGTATAGAAGTTACATGTATTTTAAAATTGGACATATCACCAGGCATAGAATCATGTTGGCAGCACTGCCTTGTATTAATTACTCCAAATTAATCTAGAATGTCAGGTGCTATACGTGTGCAAAGTATAGAGCTGTTGGCTTGCATACTTTCTGATATATTGATGAAATGAAAATCCACAACCTGCTTCCAGTCTCCGACCGGGGCAGGAATGGAATGAATGAAGCCCCCATCGAGCGGCGAGGATATGGACTGTGCCGGCTGCCGAGGCCTGACGCACTCCTCTGGGGCAATGATTAAATGAATGACAGATGAAATGAAATGATAGTGGAGATTGTTGCTGGAATGAAATTTTGACAGGGAAAACCGGAGTACCCGGAGAAAAACCTGTCTGCCTCCGTTTTGTCCAGCACAGATCTCACATGGAGTGGCCGGGATTTGAACCACGGACCCAGCGGTGAGAGGCCAGCGTGCTGCCGCCTAAGCCACGGAGGCTTTGATATATTGATATTAGGGTTAAAAAATATAGACAGCATTTATTAACAGTTGGCAGCCCTGATTGCTCTTAACGATACTTATAGTCATATCTGTTATGGTACACATAGCACATACGAAATTTGGTTGAAATCCAACTGATAGTATAGAAGTTACATGTATTTAAAAATTGGTAGGTCCACTATCAGCAGGCTTATAATCATGTTGGTAGAACTGACGTATATAAGTTACTCCAAATTAATCTAAAATGTCAGAATATACGTGTGCATAGTTTAAAGCTGTTGGCTTGCATACTTTCTGATATATTGGTATTTGGATAAAAAGTAGAGAGAGCAATTATTAACAGTTGGCAGCCCTGGTGGCTCTTACGAATACGCTCAGTCATATCTGTTTATGTACAGATATTACATACAAAATTTGGTTGAAATCCAATTGATAGTGTAGAAGTTATATGCATTTAAACATTGGACCTATCAGAAGCCTTAAAATTATTTTGGCAACACTGGCATGGTTGGCCTCCAGGAAATTAAACTGAAATAGTCTTATCTACATGTGTGCCAATTTTGGAATAGCTCCCATGCATACCTTGCAAGATATCCAACATTGACCTCAAATTTCTAGTGCGTTTTTTCAGCAGTTGGTAGCACTGACATCATTTTCAAATATGGACGTGAGCTATTCCGGTGCACATCTTTACTCATACTAAATTTGGTTTTGATTGTTGCAGCCGTTTAGGAGTTGATAGGGGGGGGGGCACACACACACACACAGCCAGCCAGACAGACAGAAGGACAGACAGACAGACAGACAGACAGACAGACTGACTGACTGACAGACAGACAGACACACATTTTCACGGATCGATCTCATAAGTCTACTTTTTCCTCATTTTTGCAAAATGTGAAAAGTAGGCTAAAAATAAAATACAAATGTAGAAAGAAAAATCATGGAAATAAAATTACAATAATAAAAGAAATAAAAAATATTATTTATTAATAATTAGTAGTCTATAGCAAAGAGGACGTCACCCCAATGCCAACAACACCTCATTCGTTAAAATCCGACCATGCTTTCGCGAATTATCGCCAAAGTTCGCGAGAAATTGGGCTATTATTTTGTTTTGTCCTACTCACTTGAAATTTTCTGTCTGCCTAGAGGGCATTCATTTACGTCAATCAAACTTTTTTTTTCTAAAATTCACTGTTTCTAAAATAGCGCCATTTTCAAAAACAAACATTTTCATTTTTCTTAAATAAATACCAAGACGCATTCATAGCAAAGAGGACGTCAACTCAACCCCAAAAACACCTCGTTTGTTAAAATACATTCATGCGTTCGGGAGATATCGGCAAAGTTCATAGGAAAGTAGGCTGTGAGGCAGATGGCCATATCTACAGAATGAACAGCGACAGACTAAGAGATTATTCAGAGTAGCCTAATCAACTCAAAGAAGGTCAAGATAAAATGGCTAGAAGAAACTAAGGCGGACCTCCAAGAAATGAATATTACAGACGACATCATAGACAAACGTGGGGCTTTTAGGACAAAGGTAGCCAACCGTAAATTTAGGGAGAAACCCATAAAGAAAACTGGTAGGAAGTGGTCGACAGAACGCAAGATGCAACACAGTGCATTCATGAAGAGATTTTGGGAGGATAAGAAGGCGAAAACCACCAGGCCTGCCAACTAACAAGTTCAAACGCTCTCCTTGATTGAGCATAACGGCGCAAGAAGAAGATGATGAAGAAGAAGATGATGAAGAAGAGGAAGCAGAAGAAGAAGAAAAGAAATATAAAATATAAAATAATGATCATAACTATAAAAATATATGAGAATAATTGTAAAAATTAATTCGAAATTAGTTAATTAATTAATTCAATAGAAATATCAACATCAAATCTAAACAAGATTAATTGAAAATTAAAAATATTCCATAAACATTAAAATTAGAGAAACAAAAATAATACTATTAATAATTATAATAATTCAAATAAATTAAGTGTCGCCTCCGTAGCGTAGTGGTCAGCATGGTTAGCTGCCGCCCCGGAGGTCCTGGGTTCGATTCCCGGCTCTGCCACGAAATTTGAAAAGTGGAACAGGGTCTACTCAGCCTCGGGTGGTCCAATTGAGTAGAGGGGGTTCGATTCCCACCTCAGCCATCCTCGAAGTGGTTTTCCGCGGTTTCCCACTTCGTCCTCGGGCAAATGCCGGGATGGTACTGCCCCCGTAATTGAATTATATAGAGACCACGGTGGCTATTTTGGAAAATTATAAAGAAAGTTATGTTTGTCATAGTTATGACGTGGGTAGTCATGACGTAGGCCTAAGCACGGATGACGCAGACGTTATGCCAGCAGGCTACTTGAGCTGAGATTCTTAGTGACGTCAGCATTTATTCGAGAAGGATCCGAGATCTACGACGCAGTCGCAGGAGAAGTGGAATTCTGCTGAGGAAGAAATTATGCTACTGGAGGGGAGGCTCGAACCAATGAACGATAGTCTGAGGGAAGACGGAGATTGCTGAAACTATGGTATTTTTATTACTTTTCGGAATGCAGAATTGTGGAAATCCATTTGCAGTAGAGGCATTGTTCTGGAATTTTGGTGAAATTTATTTTCAGTTTTTGAATTTTGAAAATCCGTCATGTATTGACGAAGTTGGAACTTCTAGCGATGACGCAGTAACACGCTATGGAAGGGATGGATACGCCCCTCATGATGTTTATAAAAGGCCTTGCGCAGAAGAGAGGAGTCTCATTCTCAGATCATCAATCGTCTGATATCTATTGTCTGATAGCTCAATCGTCAGATCTCAAATAGCCATTTCGGTGAAACGTCGAGTGAGATTATTAGTAAGAGTCGTTTTTATAACGCGTGGTGAAGCCACTGCATTAAACGAGAGTCGAGCATACAAGCAGTGCAAGTTTACTGTGAGTAAATCTAGGTGAAGTTGAAACGCACATTATAACGCGTCTACAAGATTAGCTGTGAACAGTTAGCGGTAGCCTATAAGCTAATTCTATTGTGCAGTGCTACATTAAGCAGTATAGTAAATTTGAACAATTTCGAGGAATTATTTTGGAAGTTATTGGCAATTTTAGACGACTGACAAAAGTGATTTTCTCGCCACCTGAGAAGCACTTTGTATCGCCAGATCCTACGCCACGGCTGACACGGCTAGTGAAATAGGGAGACTCCAGATTGCTTTTGTGACACAACGCTACAGTATTATGGAGCAGTTTAATACGGCAGTTTGTTCTTCTATTACCATAACCGAAGAGAAGATGGAAGGCTAAAGGACTTTAATGCAATTGGGACATATTTCAACAGAGTAAGATAGCAGCATGGAACTTCGCTAATTGCTATTCCACACAAGCGAACATGTGGTGAATAACCATCTACACCCATGTTTCGTGGTTCAACGCTGAATACTATCAAACAGCAATGGAAACGATTTCATACTCACTGAATATGAATATTTCTTCGGAAATTACTACAAAAACTTCATGGCGATTTTCTACTGGAACTTCAGGGATTTTTCAAGAGAGGTCAGGGTTGTCCCGACTCACAAAGAAGATTATTGCCGGAAGGATGTCGTTCGTCTTCACGGAGCAGTGCAATTTCCGGAGGAGGAAGCAGTTCGATTCTCCGAGGGTGCTGTTTCTTGTTTCGAGGATGGAGCTCAGCTTTAACTTGGTGAAATGGATCCATCAGCAGTCTTCTTTGGCGAATTTTCCTCTGGAACGTCAATCGGCAGATAAGGTAGTCGTGAACGTTTATTGTATTTGAGTTTCTTGGCAATATTTGAGCAACCATTTTTCCCATATTTTTGTCCTCATGTATTTTGCCTTATATTCATGTTTGAGATTCATATTCTCAGTACACCTTGATGAGTTATGCCTTTTTCGACGATTTATTAAGACATTGTTATGTCATGGGCATAGTTAAACGATTTTGGATCAGTTGAGACTGATATTTAGATTTTTCAGTAATTTGCTTATTTTTTTTTGTAGTCACGATTTGACTATAAGTTAATGATTTTTATGGCAGATTTAAATTCAGACAGCGTGTCACTTTATTAAAGTAATTCTACCCCAGTTTAATTACTTTGACCAATTTTCTGTCATCATCAAGAAGGAAGAACATTTAAATGATTTTAGAGCGTTAAATTCCATTACGTTGTCGACGATCTTGGAAATACTAGTCGTTATTTGAATTGATTGCAACACAGACATTTATCGTCAGTTATGAACGATCATTGCATCATAGACCATTTTGTGAAAGAGGAACTTTAATTATGAATTATTGAATGCATTAAAGTCGTGAACTTTTGTTAGGAGTTTTTTCTCAATTAGAGAGTTATATAATGATGTTTGCATTCCCCAGTCTAATTGTATTCTATTCGACTATTTTTCAGTTTAGTCGCACTTTGTTTGATGATAGTATTTTTATACTACAATTCTTTGAAGATGTTAATCTTAAAATTTGATAGACCAGACAGGCGTATATAAGCGTATTCACTATTAAATTTGTTTGTGATTGGCAAATTTTTACTTCATTTCGATTCATGAATGAAATCCACGAAGGTTAAATGACAACAGTTTTGAAACAATTAATGATTATAAGAATTTTTAAGTGGAACTATGAATGTATAATCGCTAGTGCAGCGGACGTGTTGAAAGTCGCTGATGTATAATGCCCTTGAATAAAAGAAGGAGGTTCCCACAGTAATTAATGATAAAGAATTTGTTAGTGGAGGCTTTTGTAAATTCTGTGGAAGATTTTGATGCCATATATATTAATATATGATGAATTTGGGCCTATTGTAATGCAGTTTGTGCATTATTTTGTAAGCGAAGTATTTTCCGCTGGAGTGTATTGTCATAGTTCGTTGAAAATTAATCAAGTGAATTTACTGTTATAATGAACAAGAGTTTTGAAAGAATTTGAGATAAGATTTTGAATGAAGATTACCGTCACAAATAATTATTATAATTATTACAACCTTTATTAAACTAGATTGTGACATTAACATGTATAACTAACCTTCATTGGTCGATTATATTGACACGATTATGAAATTACCAACCGGATGAACATGTGGTTAAATGTATTTCTAAAATTAATAATTTGAATAATTTAAATGTTAATATTGTAAATAATAATGTATATATCTTTGAAAATAATGTGGAACGAAAGTAATGTTAGAAGCGTGTTTAAAAGTTTTGTAATTATCTTCGACAATATTATAAACAATTTCTAATTGTTATAAATAATTTATGTGATTTTGTTATAAACATTTAAGAGTGTGTTTTATACTCTAAACTATGCTTATTAAACATTTGGATGATAACTTAACAAGTTTTGGGATTGTCAGAATAATCCAGTGGTATGCGAGTTGAGCATTTGAAAGATTTGCGTCAATATATATGAGTTGTCTTGCAGACATTTAAAGCTGTTGAGAGGGAGCTGAATTCTTACGCAGTGTGGCGTGACAAGTGAGCACCATTTGACGGGTGTACGTCAGGTTGAAGGGTAGAGAGCAGCTGGCCCGACAACTGGTTATCAGCGGGCGAGGTCGTTCACATTGAGGCCTTGCGCCTATAAATACAAGTGTCATGTTTATTAAAAGAAACCAAATGCTCTATATATGTGTCTCGTCCTGACTTCCTTATCCAATCCAAATGTGTTTTGAATGTTACGTTATTTTGAGCTCATGGGAGCTAACATATTGTTTGATAACTTTGCAAGTCCTTTAGGAGGACATAGTCAGATTGACATGGGCTACTGATAGCCACATTTATTTTGTTGAGTTGTTAAAAATCATACCCTTTATTTGAAATAAAAGCTCTTGTACAGTTCAAAGTTCTCGTCTTCGTTCTGGTTCATTTTTAAATGTCATGGTGAAGGTTATTGTGGGAGCATACTTTAGAGATCCTGTTGTCAACCCAATCCCCGAGATAATTTTTAAGAGGTAAGTAAAGGTAAGTATGAACCCCCGTCTATTTTGGTGTGTTCCACAATAATTTCTTGGTAACTTCTGTGCTCAAACCTCGGTAGTATCTGTCAGTGCCATTTTCATTGGTGTAGCTGAGCCGGCGCGGTTGATTATTGGCAATCCGATTGAGGGGGCGGATATCTGACAGCCTACTATCCGGGTAAACGGGGACAGAAGGATTGGCACACCTAAAACGTGGGGCCTGTTCAACATAAGTGGATCACCAGGTTGAACGCCAGTAGGATTGGCAAACCTAAAACGTGTGGTTCGATTAGACTCAAATAAAGAGGTTGATTCTTTGTTAGATGTCTTGGCCAATTGTAGAATTTAAGAGTGTGATTATATAGGAATTAAATGTTGTATTGTATTAGGAAAATTACACTCAGGAAAGATCAGATCTTATACAACTTGAGAGAGGTTAAATAGGCTGGAAACTTAGGAAAATCGCCTATGATCTGGAATCTTATTTTATTTGACCGGCTTATGACATTTTAGTCATATTAAAGATACAATTAAATTATTTGGATTGTAAATGTAAATTATTTGTGTTAGGATATTTTAAAATGGGCCAGGGAAATTTGAACATGTGCTTGAGTTTGTTTCAACATGAAGTTACTTCGAAAGTTAATTATAAGGTAGTTATAAGTTAGATTTAAGACAGAAAATTGATCAAATTTATATATGGTGAAAAGTGTTGCTCAGATGTTGTTGTTTTGCTCTTTTGATGTATGTCCCTACAGCAGTCTAATTTTGAATAATATTGTAATGGCAGATGAAAGTTTGAGGATGATGTTAGAGGAGATGTCTGCTAACTTGAAAGCAA
The DNA here is from genome assembly GCA_946902985.2 of Meconema thalassinum. Taxonomy (NCBI): domain Eukaryota; kingdom Metazoa; phylum Arthropoda; class Insecta; order Orthoptera; family Tettigoniidae; genus Meconema; species Meconema thalassinum. Next base: position 99,815,081 of record OX336397.1, on the reverse strand, counting down.
GCATGAATAGTAGTATGAAGCAGATGCTGAATGAAAGTATAAAGGAGATGGAAGCTAGGAATACTAGTCGAATGGAGGAGAATGCTAGTAATTTGTCTGCTAATTTGAAAGCAAGAATGGAGGAGAATGCTAGTAATATGTCTGCTAATTTGAAAGCTAGCATGGATGAAAGTTTGAAGGTTCTTCAGACTAGTGCTACTAACTTAGAGGATAATATGTCGCGTTTACAGATTAATACCCAAGGAATCGAGAATACTGTAACTGACATCCGCACAGATGTGTCTAATGTGCATACAAATGTGTCTGATGTTAAAACCGATGTTTCTAAGGTCCAGAAAGATCTTACAATGTTGAATCTAGATGTAGCTAATGTCCGAGGTGATATTTCTTGTGCTAGGGCTGAGGTAGTTGTTGTTAAAAATGATGTTGCGACTGTCCAAGACAAGGTTGAGGAAGTCCAAAGAGAAATCCAAAATGTTAGAACTGATGTATCCAATGTTCAGGTTGATATTAATAACATTCATTCGGATGTAAATGAGGTGCAAAGTGACATAACTAAGATTCAAGTAGAAGTCAACACAGTTTTCGTAGATATTACTAGAGTCCAAACTGATGTAAATAAAGTCAGGGAAGAGATAGAAAATTCGAAAACCCTTTGTACACGTAATTTAAGTGCATTAACGACTAGATTAGTTGATGAGTCAGTTAGAACGACAGCGTCTTTAGCAGGTTTAAAGTATGATGTAGAGGTCATGAGAACCCAGGTATTAGACCATAATAACGTATTGAAAGAAGATATCGAAGTAGACATAGCAGAAATGTTAACGGCAAATGTAGCAGTATGGAAAGACGAGTGGAATAAGTCAAGTGGGGAACATGTAACCCAAATTCAGGAACGTATTGAAAGAAAACTTGCCAGTACTCAAATTCATATTAACAATGAAGTAGTACAGATTAGGAAAGATTTAAGCGTCAGGATGGATTCGCTATCCGAAAGACAAGTTGAAGATAGAACACAATTAGACCAGGATGTGCAAGCATTAAAATCTGCATTAGAGGAACAGATTCATAAAGTTGTCTCTGATGTGAATGAAACGTCGAGCAAGCTGCAGAATTTGAAGTTAGGAGAGGCTAGTTTGATGGAGACCTACAAAGAAGAGTTAATCAAGAAAGTCTTAACGGAAATCACTGACAAGGATACAGAAGGCTTGGCTTGCGAAACCAATAGGAATTATGCCAGAAGATATAACCTAGATCCAGAAGAGAGAGACGTGACTCCTGAAGAACGTATATCCAGATTCAGGGAGGAAGATGACGAAAGGAATATGGAACCTGAGTGGAACTATCGAGATAGTGGGAAAAACTACCCGGATTCATATCCGAGGAACGTGACGGTCATCAGGAATTTTGAAGACAAACCGCAAAAATTCAGCAACACTGATAGTTTGACACCTATAGAATATGTAAGGAACCTCAAAGATTATTTAATCGAAGCTCACATTCCCAGAGAGAGAGAGATGAAGATAGTGGAGAGATTTTTGATTGGAGGACCCCTCGAATGGTTTCGCGCATTTAGATACACATTCAGTAACTTTGACGAGTTTGCAGAGGCATTAATCAAACGATTTTTGGTCCATAGAAGCGCAGAATTCGTTAAGAGCGGAGGTTTATTCAAGAAAATACTCAGGTACTCTTCCAACGCGGTACGCTGATTTCTTTACGAGTCAATTATCCCGCTTGAGATTTTTGCAACCCCCATTGTCAACGGAGCAATTAATTGATGCAATTTCTCGTATGCTACCTGTGGAGGTGAGGAGACTAATAATTTCATCAAACATCAGGGATTTAACCAGCATGGATGAATTACTGAGGAGATTAGACTACACAAGTCCAATGCCTAACGTGGTACAGAAAGGTCAAAGGCATGACTTCAAAGAAATAAATACTGTATATATGGACCAAGTCCAACAAACTGACAAACCAGATGAGGAGAAAACTGACAATGTAGGTCCCCACAGGAATAATCGGTTTCGAAATAACAGATCGCAAGGTTACCGTCCGTATCAACAGAGAAGAGGCTGGAACTATAATCGAGGAAATTACAACAATGGAAGAGGCAGATATTACAACAATAATGGTTATAACAGAAATTATAATAGGAATAACCAGAACCAAAACAGAAATCAGAATCCTCAAGGTCAGGTTATGACACCCGATCAGTATCAGGAAAGAGAGAAGGAAAGCCAGCAATACCTAAAAGAATTACGGGAAAAAGAAGCCGACAACCAAAAGAAAAGGCAGGATGTTGTAATCGATCCTGGGCCTTCTACGAGCCAGCAGAATTTTGAGGTCGGTAACACAAAAAAAACGCTGATTTCTCAACGACAGTGAGAACTTGTGAATACATTGCCACACCACACCTGATTACGATTAATGAGATATATGAAGTTACTGATGAAGATTTGCTAGAAGAGAGGGGTATCGTTAAAGAGGAAAGACCATGTGCCTTACCTATTATTTTTGTACGGATAGATGGCCAACAGTACAAAGCCCTGATGGATACTGGTGCAATTATCTCCATCATTTCAGAGGATTGTTATCAAAGTCTGCTAAGAGGAGAGAACATGACAGTTCTACCTGTTTCTACCGTCAAAGTGAGAGGGATATTCCAAGATAAGGCAGTGAAGTGCAAGATTCAAGTGTTATTGAACTTTGAGATCAATGGAAGGAATTATGAACAGATCTTCACTGTAGTGAGCAAGATCAATTTTGATATGGTGCTTGGAATCGATTTTATATCGAAGGTGGGAGCTATTATTGACATGAAGAACAGAAGTATTAGCTTTAATGATGGGTACATGATCACAGAAGAGATAGAAAAACAGGACGTGAAGAACAGTCTGGAAATAGACCTTAGGGAAGAAATTTTGAATACCATAATTAATGAAGTGGAAAATTTAGCAGAAATACCCAGTAGAAAAACTGAAGGATTTGAAGAAATTCAGGGGGAATTTGAGGATCTGATAAAGGAATTCCAAGATATTTTTGATGAAAAGCCTGGATTGATTAAGGATTATAAATACAAGATAAGGCTGACAGATGAAACCCCTTACCAGAAGAGAATATACCCCATTCCTGAGAAATACTATCAAGAAGTACGAGGGTTAATCAGAAAAATGGAGGTAGACGGGATTATTAAAAAACAGGCGTCGTCTTATATAAACCCCATCACAGTAGTGAAGAAAAGTAATGGTCAGATACGTCTTTGTCTCGATGCCAGGACCATCAACTTGAAGATTCTTCCAGAAAATGACCGACCACCCAAGATTAGAGATCTGCTTCGAAAATTCAAAGGGAGAGCATGTTTCAGCGTTCTTGACTTGACGTCTTCATTTTATCAAGTTCAACTAGAAGAAGATAGTATGCAGTACACTGGATTCTTATTTGACCAGACGTCATGGGTCTTTGTCAGAATGCCTTTTGGTATGGTTAACAGTGGACCAGCACTTATTCGAGCACTTGATAGTAAGCTTACTGACGAAGTGAAAGAAAATGTAATCTGCTACATTGACGATTTAATCGTATCTTCACTCAGCGCCGCAGAACATTTAGTGCACTTGAGAAAGTTGTTCGAGAATTTAAGGGAGGCCAATATCAAGGTCAATTTTGGAAAATGTCAATTCTTGAAGAAGGAGATAAATTACTTAGGGCATACTATTGATAAAGATGGATATCATCCAAACATGAAAAAAGTAGATGCGATCACGAGATTTCCAAAGCAAACTAAGGTGAAACAAGTCAGAGAATTTGTAGGCGCATGCCAATTTATTAGCAGCCACTGTCCAAGATACTCTGAAATTATGGCTCCTCTGTATGACTTACTCAAGAAGAATAACAGATGGAAATGGAGCACCGCTGCAGACGAGGCTTTTGAGAAAGCAAAAGAGATGCTCAGAAATAATGTGAAACTGGAGTACCCAGACTTTGAGAAGGTGTTCTATATTGAGTCTGATGCATCAAGAATAGGCATTAGTGCAGTCTTATACCAGAAAGACGAGGCAGGCAACAAGCACTACATTGCGTTCACCAGTCGGAAGTTGAAGAAACACGAGGAAAACTACTTCACGACAGAACTTGAAGCGTTAGCTTTTGTGACAGCATTGCAAGCCTGGAAGAAAATCCTGCTGGGACATAAGGTCATCATTATTACTGACCATAAAGCACTACAGTTTATGCTGAAAACTGACATGTCGAGTGATAGATTGACACGTTGGGCTTTGTTCACCCAACAGTTTAACGCCACTATCGTCCACCAGCCTGGGAAAGATAACTTACTGGCTGATGCTCTATCACATAGCCCTATTAAAAATGTGCAGATACACCATGTACAATTGGAGCAAGAAGATCAAGAAACCGTTAGGAGGTTAGCCCGAATCGGTGTGTCACAGAAGAGACACGCTCCAATAAGGAAAATGTACAGGTTCCTCAATGGTTACATGGACAATACTGATGTTGACTATGCAGCTACACGGAGAAATTCACGACACTTTGTCTTGAGTGGAGACATCGTATGCAAGTATGCTGACTCTGCGCATACAAATCTCCGAATAGTCGTGCCACCTAAACTTGTTGTCAATTTAGTGTGGGTAGCTCATCACGCAACTGGACATGCCGGTTTAGATAAAACTCTTAATACTCTTAAAGAGAGATTTATTTGGACTAACATGCGTTCCAGCATTGCCAAGGTCATTCACTCATGTGACAAATGTCAAAGAGCAAAGTATGCTTCTGCTTTATTAAAAGGAAAACCGAAGGCTATGATTCCTTCTAAGCCAAACGAACTAATGGCGACGGACATATTTGGCCCCTGTCCGAAGGGATATCAGGGTAACCAGTACCTGTTGGTTACCGTGGATGTTTTCTCAAAATTTGTTACAATGAGTCCCATGCAGAAAGCTAACACAAGGAACGTAGTAAGCAGACTGGAAAATGCTGTATTTCCTAAAGCTGGTAAACCAGAATATCTACTGTCAGATCATGGAACGCAGTTTACATTCGTGGAATTTGCAGCGGATATGGAAAGGCTTGGCATTAAGCACTTATTTTCAAGCGTGCGTTACCCAGAATCGAATTCCTCAGAAAGATATATGGCTGAATTTTCGAAATTCTGTCGAATTTTCTGTCCAAATGATCATTCTGGTTGGGTGAGATTTGTACCCCTTATTGAGGAATGTCTGAACTCTACAGTGCAGGAGAGCACAGGAGAAGTGCCGACGCGACTTCATCTAGGAAGAAACCCAGAAAGGCCGTGGGATAATCTTTTCAACCACGTTCCTAGAGATCCCGACCTATGAAGGCAACAGAGGATTGACAAGGCGAAGGAACAACTCCAGAAAGCAGCAGAGAAACGATTGAAAAGAGTAGCTGGAAAACGTTTTGGTACACCCTTACAAGTTGGAAATCTTGTATTATTACGCAGACCTATCAAGGCTGATATGACCAAGAAAATCTACCCCAAATTTGGAAATGTGTTCATGGGTCCGTTCAGGATTACGAACGCCTATGGGAACAACTGCTATGAACTCTACGATGATGAGAATAATGTCATTTACGGCAAGTTCAATGCTGGAAATTTGAAAAGATACTATCCTAGAGTAAGCCAGTAATAATTCAATTTCGTGTTCAAGAGAGTTGAGGTACTTGTAACATTGAGTTTAAAAACAATTTGCAACTGTTTTTAAAACGTGGTGAGGGGAGAATGTCCCCGTAATTGAATTATATAGAGACCACGGTGGCTATTTTGGAAAATTATAAAGAAAGTTATGTTTGTCATAGTTATGACGTGGGTAGTCATGACGTAAGCACGGATGACGCAGACGTTATGCCAGCAGGCTACTTGAGCTGAGATTCTCAGTGACGTCAACATTTATTCGAGAAGGATCCGAGATCTACGACGCAGTCGCAGGAGAAGTGGAATTCTGCTGAGGAAGAAATTATGCTACTGGAGGGGAGGCTCGAACCAATGAACGATAGTCTGAGGGAAGACGGAGATTGCTGAAACTATGGTATTTTTATTACTTTTCGGAATGCAGAATTGTGGAAATCCATTTGCAGTAGAGGCATTGTTCTGGAATTTTGGTGAAATTTATTTTCAGTTTTTGAATTTTGAAAATCCGTCATGTATTGACGAAGTTGGAACTTCTAGCGATGACGCAGTAACACGCTATGGAAGGGATGGATACGCCCCTCATGATGTTTATAAAAGGCCTTGCGCAGAAGAGAGGAGTCTCATTCTCAGATCATCAATCGTCTGATATCTATTGTCTGATAGCTCAATCGTCAGATCTCAAATAATCATTTCGGCGAAACGTCGAGTGAGATTATTAGTAAGAGTCGTTTTTATAACGCGTGGTGAAGCCACTGCATTAAACGAGAGTCGAGCATACAAGCAGTGCAAGTTTACTGTGAGTAAATCTAGGTGAAGTTGAAACGCACATTATAACGCGTCTACAAGATTAGCTGTGAACAGTTAGCGGTAGCCTATAAGCTAATTCTATTGTGCAGTGCTACATTAAGCAGTATAGTAAATTTGAACAATTTCGAGGAATTATTTTGGAAGTTATTGGCAATTTTAGACGACTGACAAAAGTGATTTTCTCGCCACCTGAGAAGCACTTTGTATCGCCAGATCCTACGCCACGGCTGACACGGCTAGTGAAATAAAGGAAGCTTGTAGTTTAACGTGACCGTTAATCTGGTGATCATGAGCCACGGGACCTCCTTTTTACGTGGAATCCGAACCACAGGACATGGCATTTCACTTCGAAAATCTCACATGCATTGACCGGGAATCGAACCCAGACCGCCTTGGTGAGAGGCATACAGCTAGACCGCTGAGCCACCACGCCCCGCTAGTGAAATAGGGAGACTTCAGATTGCTTTTGTGACACAACGCTACAGTATTATGGAGCAGTTTAATACGGCAGTTTGTTCTTCTATTACCATAACCGAAGAGAAGATGGAAGGCTCAAGGACTTTAATGCAATTGGGACATATTTCAACAGAGTAAGATAGCAGCATGGAACTTCGCTAATTGCTATTCCACACAAGCGAACATGTGGTGAATAACCATCTACACCCATGTTTCGAGGTTCAACGCTGAATACTATCAAACAGCAATGGAAACGATTTCATACTCACTGAATATGAATATTTCTTCGGAAATTACTACAAAAACTTCATGGCGATTTTCTACTGGAACTTCAGGGATTTTTCAAGAGAGGTCAGGGTTGTCCCGACTCACAAAGAAGATTATTGCCGGAAGGATGTCGTTCGTCTTCACGGAGCAGTGCAATTTCCGGAGGAGGAAGCAGTTCGATTCTCCGAGGGTGCTGTTTCTTGTTTCGAGGATGGAGCTCAGCTTTAACTTGGTGAAATGGATCCATCAGCAGTCTTCTTTGGCGAATTTTCCTCTGGAACGTCAATCGGCAGATAAGGTAGTCGTGAACGTTTATTGTATTTGAGTTTCTTGGCAATATTTGAGCAACCATTTTTCCCATATTTTTGTCCTCATGTATTTTGCCTTATATTCTTGTTTGAGATTCCTATTCTCAGTACACCTTGATGAGTTATGCCTTTTTCGACGATTTATTAAGACATTGTTATGTCATGGGCATAGTTAAACGATTTTGGATCAGTTGAGACTGATATTTAGATTTTTCAGTAATTTGCTTTTTTTTTTTTGTAGTCACGATTTGACTATAAGTTAATGATTTTTATGGCAGATTTAAATTCAGACAGCGTGTCACTTTATTAAAGTAATTCTACCCCAGTTTAATTACTTTGACCAATTTTCTGTCATCATCAAGAAGGAAGAACATTTAAATGATTTTAGAGCGTTAAAATCCATTACGTTGTCGATGATCTTGGAAATACTAGTCGTTATTTGAATTGATTGCAACACAGACATTTATCGTCAGTTACGAACGATCATTGCATCATAGACCATTTTGTGAAAGAGGAACTTTAATTATGAATTATTGAATGCATTAAAGTCGTGAACTTTTGTTAGGAGTTTTTTCTCAATTAGAGAGTTATATAATGATGTTTGCATTCCCCAGTCTAATTGGATTCTATTCGACTATTTTTCAGTTTAGTCGCACTTTGTTTGATGATAGTATTTTTATACTACAATTCTTTGAAGATGTTAATCTTAAAATTTGATAGACCAGACAGGCGTATATAAGCGTATTCACTATTAAATTTGTTTGTGATTGGCAAATTTTTACTTCATTTCGATTCATGAATGAAATCCACGAAGGTTAAATGACAACAGTTTTGAAACAATTAATGATTATAAGAATTTTTAAGTGGAACTATGAATGTATAATCGCTAGTGCAGCGGACGTGTTGAAAGTCGCTGATGTATAATGCCCTTGAATAAAAGAAGGAGGTTCCCACAGTAATTAATGATAAAGAATTTGTTAGTGGAGGCTTTTGTAAATTCTGTGGAAGATTTTGATGCCATATATATTAATATATGATGAATTTGGGCCTATTGTAATGCAGTTTGTGCATTATTTTGTAAGCGAAGTATTTTCCGCTGGAGTGTATTGTCATAGTTCGTTGAAAATTAATCAAGTGAATTTACTGTTATAATTAACAAGAGTTTTGAAAGAATTTGAGATAAGATTTTGAATGAAGATTACCGTCACAAATAATTATTATAATTATTACAACCTTTATTAAACTAGATTGTGACATTAACATGTATAACTAACCTTCATTGGTCGATTATATTGACACGATTATGAAATTACCAACCGGATGGACATGTGGTTAAATGTATTTCTAAAATTAATAATTTGAATAATTTAAATGTTAATATTGTAAATAATAATGTATATATCTTTGAAAATAATGTGGAACGAAAGTAATGTTAGAAGCGTGTTTAAAAGTTTTGTAATTATCTTCGACAATATTATAAACAATTTCTAATTGTTATAAATAATTTATGTGATTTTGTTATAAACATTTAAGAGTGTGTTTTATACTCTAAACTATGCTTATTAAACATTTGGATGATAACTTAACAAGTTTTGGGATTGTCAGAATAATCCAGTGGTATGTGAGTTGAGCATTTGAAAGATTTGCGTCAATATATATGAGTTGTCTTGCAGACATTTAAAGCTGTTGAGAGGGAGCTGAATTCTTACGCAGTGTGGCGTGACAAGTGAGCACCATTTGACGGGTGTACGTCAGGTTGAAGGGTAGAGAGCAGCTGGCCCGACAACTGGTTATCAGCGGGCGAGGTCGTTCACATTGAGGCCTTGCGCCTATAAATACAAGTGTCATGTTTATTAAAAGAAACCAAATGCTCTATATATGTGTCTCGTCCTGACTTCCTTATCCAATCCAAATGTGTTTTGAATGTTACGTTATTTTGAGCTCATGGGAGCTAACATATTGTTTGATAACTTTGCAAGTCCTTTAGGAGGACATAGTCAGATTGACATGGGTTACTGATAGCCACATTTATTTTGTTGAGTTGTTAAAAATCATACCCTTTATTTGAAATAAAAGCTCTTGTACAGTTCAAAGTTCTCGTCTTCGTTCTGGTTCATTTTTAAATGTCATGGTGAAGGTTATTGTGGGAGCATACTTTAGAGATCCTGTTGTCAACCCAATCCCCGAGATAATTTTTAAGAGGTAAGTAAAGGTAAGTATGAACCCCCGTCTATTTTGGTGTGTTCCACAATAATTTCTTGGTAACTTCTGTGCTCAAACCTCGGTAGTATCTGTCAGTGCCATTTTCATTGGTGTAGCTGAGCCGGCGCGGTTGATTATTGGCAATCCGATTGAGGGGGCGGATATCTGACAGCCTACTATCCGGGTAAACGGGGACAGTACTGTACCCGATAATCCGGAAAGCCGTTTGTCAGAAATCCGTCCCCTAAATCTGATTGCCTACCTCAATATGCTCCGGCTCTATTACATCATTTGAAATGGCTCTGACAAACCTATCGGGATCATAGCACAGCAGTTTACAAGAATATTGTGGAACACACCAAACTACACGGGGAAAAACACTTAGCTTACTTACCGTTCTCGGGGTTTATGGGTGGCACCCTATCTCTAAACAGTGTGTCCGCACAATATCTCGCATACATGATATTTAAAATGAACCCACACGTCAAAGACTATTAAAACTGAACGGTAAAATTTTATATGATATAAATATAAATAAAATTGTACACTAAAAAAAATTAGAGTCTTGTGAAATCATCACAAATTCTCCTCAGCCACCACTGGACTGTAAAACAATTACACAAAAGTTATGAGCTTATTCGGACTACTGTAAGCTAGTCAAAACATCATTTTAAATTAACCCAAAAAAAAACTGGAAACCTTTAGTAGCAATCAGCTCTATCGCTGTGCATCTTGAGGTAACTTCCTCATTCCAATGACACATATACGCAAGGCCACAGAGTTGTTGACCTCAATACACAAGTCCTTATCTGAACATATGGACTATGAATGAGACACACACACCTTGCCTCCCCCCCATTGTTAAATGCGGCCGGTCAATAGCGACATGCGAGAATCAGTCTCGAACACGCTAGATCGTTGCCACTAAACAAATGCTGATAACTCTGAACCTAATCTACAGAATATCATGAAACATTTTATACTCTCTTCCAGACACACCCTATATTGTTTCGAACCAATGCAGTTCCTGATTCACTCTTACAAAATTTTCATCATTTACTCGTCATTCATTCACAAAAATTTAATGTTAACAAATTATTATATGACCTTAATAAACATTATTATATTATTATATTTATTACAGATTTATTTTACATAGTTATAAGATTATATACAGCGTTGCCTAATATGGACAAAACGCTAAACACTACACTGAAGTGTTTATTTAAATGATCTCTAAATAATTTTAGAGTCTTTGACGATGTCGTAAATCGACAATAGAATTTACATTAGAATATAGAAATTCTATTTCTTTTAAATTATTACTATACATTACACACAAGTCATGTCGGGTTATAGTTACAAAATTAGTTCAAATACAACCGACCAATTAAGGTTATTTGCATGTAGTTACATATTCGTGGTTAATAAATTTTAATAGGGAATATCTGTGACACTAATCTTTATCTGTAGTAGAAAAAATATTAAACTCACACCCTCTGTTAAATAAAACAGTAAATTTCCATGAATAGAATCTGGATGGGGAATAACATCACTAAACTTGCGGTAAAACCTCGCTCCAAGCACACTATGGCTTAACAACCTCATATATATTACATCATATATGGAAAAACTTCCGCTGTGGGACACTGGGAGAGTTTTCATATTTCTGTAATTATCAATGGATATTGTTATAATTTTACACACATCACTCAAATACTAATATACCCTATACTACTGATTAACACTTTTCTATCTCTAACCGTTTAGGAGATATGATTATTTTTATATAGAAATTATGCAAATTTTGAAAATGTTCCTTGCGTTAAACAGATAGAGGTAGCTCATTTATCAGGACTTTCCCATATAGATATTTAGTATGAAAGCAATCCTAGTGATTGGTTTTGAGTTCATATGAATATGTGTTGAGATATAAATTAACTCATTTCACTTTTTTTTCCATTAATTGCCTATTATTTAAAATTAAAATATTTTTAATGGCTAACTTAAGAATACTACAGTAAAACTAATCACTGGACTTATAGATGCCTTAATATAGAATATGAATACAAATTTGCAATATTATAGCAGCAAATCTAATGCGCAAGGACCAAATGTTCAAAAAATGGGATTCCGCGATAAATGGACTTTTATAAAAACATGCATATTTTTTGGTTATCAGCTTTCAATTTTAGGTAATTATCAGTGGATATTGTTATAATGATACACACAGCACTCTAATAGAAATATACACTAGACTTCTGATTTACACTTTTCTATCTCTAACCGTTCAGGAGATATGATTATTTTAATATGAAAAATGTGCAAATTTTGAAAATGATCCTTGCGTTAAACGGATAGAGGTAGGTCAATTATCATGACTTTCCCATATAGATATTTAGTATGGAAGCAATCCTAGTGATTGGTTTTAAGTTCATATGAATATTTGTTGAGATATAAATTAACAAATTTCACAATTTATTTGTCCCATTAATTGCCTATTATTTGAAAATTAAAATATTTTTAATGGCAAAACTATGAATACTACAGTAAAACTAATCACTGAACTTAAGTATGCATTAATATAGAATATGAATACAAATTTGCAATATTATAGCAGCAAATGCAAATGCAAGGACCAAATGTTGTATCAAAAAATGGGAAGCCACGATAAATGGACTTTTATAAAAACATGCATATTTTTTGGTGATAGGCTTTCAATTTTAGGTAATTATCAATGGATATTGTTCTAATGATACATACAGCACTCCAATAGTAATATACACTAGACTACTGATTTACACTTTTCTATCTCTAATCGTTTAGGAGTTATGATTATTTTAATATGAAAAATATGCAAATTTTGAAAATGGTCCTTGCGTTAAACGGATAGAGATAGGTCAATTATAATGACTTTCTCATATAGATATTTAGTATGGAAGCAATCCTAGTGATTGGTTTTAAGTTCATATGAATATTTGTTGAGATATAAATTAACATATTTCACTATTTATTTATCCCATTAATTGCCTATTATTTGGAAATTAAAATATTTTTAATGTCAAAACTATGAATACTACAGTAAAACTAATCACTGTGCTTATGGATGCATTAATATAGAATATGTATAAAAATTTGCTACATTATAGCTTTAAGTCTGATGCATATGGGGCGAATTTTGTTTAAAAAAAATGGGAAGCTCAGAAAAATGCACTTTTATAAAGCCATGCATATTTTTTTAGTTATCAGCTTACCTTGTCAGCTAAAACTGCCCAGCACCATATGTTAACACCCTCTTTCTTGCTTTTCTGAGCTCCTTATTAGGAAAATAAGTACAGAAATACTCGCCTCAATGAAAGTCCATGAATAGGAGGCGTTTAAATACCATGCACTAGACATTTCAAGAATTCGCTGGGCCTTTAAATATGGCGGAATTCGGAAAAGACTTTCACTAAATTATCCGCTGGAGTCAGGGGCATAATTATATCAAAGAATAAAAAAATCAATATTTTTGCGATTTCTGACAAAAACTCAGTCCCAGTGTCCCTTAAACAAAATCACCAATGATTAATTTGTTATAAACAATATCGTGGGAAAACATCCTTCAACAAGGGCTCTATCAATCAGTGACTTCCACACGTCCACTGAGCTCTAATTTATACATCCCATCGTTCCTCTCGAAAACTCTACATTATCAAAACGTATTCAAACTGTTGCACAATTTTAACCACCATGAGTATCTTTAACAAAACGATATGAAATAAAAATCGGCCAGTCACAAATATGATTAATAAAATACAATCTGACTCTCCTCACTTGTCTATCTAAAAAATATCATTATAATATTATCGCAGTACAATGAAATATTACACTCAAGAGAATTTAAATAATTTCAGGTTATTTAAATCAAGTTGGATAAAAGTCAACCGAGACTGGAGTATGCAAGCATCGATATCCTAGCCTATGATATGAAAATCTTCTACCAAAAGAGTTCTTTTCAACTGTTAACTGAATAAATCTCATTCAATACTCAAATTACATAAAGATGTCTTCGCTGAAATGTTTTTCATTATCTAATGATATTGTCTTTGTTTCAACAACACACTCTAAAGATCGACTAGTAATTCAAAAGATCGTCGTAAAGTTACATATATTTTAACGCTCTAATTAACGTTCGATGGTTTCTTCTCTCTTGAAGTTGGACAGAAAAATGTTCAAAGTAAGTTAACGGAGACATTACTTTGAAATGATGACACGATGTCTGAATTCTGACTTGAAATGGAAACTAGTTATTTTTAAAGTCAAACCGTGACTGCAAAATTAATCCACATTCTCTAAAGAATATTTAAATGTCAGTAAAACTGATCATCACAAGAATTTAAATATAAATATGAAAGACTAAAGTCTCTAGACACTAAAGAAAATATAATACACCTGAAAAGAGTACAGAATACAAGAACATATTAAAATATAAAATATGGGGAAAGATCGTTGCTCAAATTTCACTATACAGCTCACATTATAACAAATAAATATCACGGCAACCTTATATGATGTTCAGACGTTCTTGAAGAGTATTCACAGATTACTATAGATGTTCCTATAAAACCAGAGTTCATATCTGGACAGTACTCGAATATCGGAACAGCGACCTCGGATAATAGAACGATTCTATCCCCGGAATACACCCATCCGTGTTAACAAGTAACTTCCTTCTGGCAACTTCTTCTGTTTGTGCTGGGATACCCTAGCCACTCTTGAAAATCCCCAATGTTCTACGTCGAAATTAACCATGAAATCCATTGTATAATCGAGGCAGAAATATTCATGTTAATGGATAATGAATAAATTTCCACTGCCGTATGGATGTTATATCAGCGTTTGGTAGATATGCACGAGTGTAAATGCTGGTTACCCACTCCATGCTAGTATTCCAAGAATACTGACTATCGTAATTCCATGTTGGATCTTCACGCTATCGATATATGTCCCAGGTGCATAGTTAGTTTAATACTCCATCACTACTTTCATATCAATGTCTGTTAAATATAATAACTGAGTATTAACTGCCATTGTAATGTCAATTGTCTGTAGCACCAACTGAATAATGTTCTGTTTCACACTTGCAGTACGCCTGCCCTCTGAATGTTCAAAGTGTGTAGCATGAAAAGTGATTCTGGGATCTGTGAAAAACACTTTTGTATTTCGTCTTCTATCGCTTATATTTCCCAAATTATAAAAGCTGGAATGTTCTGCTTTTAATACAGGCTCTATATAGCCTTACACTGCTTCATTATAATAAACGCTGAAGCCTAATTGTGTATGTTCATGAGATAATGTCACTTATACTTGCGTTTTAACTTCGCCGAGATTTGAGTTGTATAATGCACTGCAGCTTACCCAAACTGTGCTGTTTCACGAGCGGACAACCTCCACGCTCTGACTCGAAGAAACTTTTGGTACTGCGTTAACCCATCAACACACTTCACTTGTCGACTGATTGATTAGAAAGAGACTCGGCTCTCCGCTCCCGTCGTTTAAATACCCTGACAGGGGGGCGTATCCTCCATCCCTTCCATAGCTTCTATACGCGTCATTACTCCTTTCCAACATTGGCTATAATCAATCGATTTGAAGATAATAAAGTAGTAGAAATAATGTAAACTTAATTCCATTCCATTTCTTGTGCTGAAAATAACATTCCAAAGTTTTAAAAGCCGATTTTCACTAAAAATCATAGTTGCAATACCTTCAGTCTTCACTAAGACTTTCGCTCATTGGTTCAAGACAGCCAACCAATAGCTTAATTTCTCTCTACGAATCTTATATTATTTCCTTCTAGATGTTGCGTCATGCTTCCAGAGCTTTCTCGAAAACTTCTTATACGTCATCATGGATCTCAGCGGAGCCTCCCTGCTTGCCTGAGCTATGAGCCAGCCGTGACTACGTCATTAATAACACTTAATAGCTATGACGGCTGCTACTTTACTCATGCTCTCCCAAATACTACCATCGTGGTCTCTGGATAATTCAATTTACGGGGGCAGTACCTACTGTAAGGCCACGGCCGCCTCCTTCCCTCTTTCTAGCCTATCCATCCAAATCTTCCCCTCCCTTCCCATCCCTCATGAGGCCCCTGTTCGCTTTGCAGGTGAGGCCGCCTGGGCGAAGTGCTGATCACACATCCCCAGTTGTATCCACTTCTACCAGATGTTTCAAGCTCCAGGACATTGACCGTAATGGCGGTAGTGGTGAGTTCCCTCGCTGAGTCCGTGGGAACCACCAACCTACAGGGTAAATCAACTTTAAAAAAATAATGAACATAACCATAAAAAATATAAAACAGGATGTTCGGGAAAGAACATATAGCCTACTTTCTCCTAAATGTATGGGTATAGTTATAACTCTCTGTCCTTATCATCTCCTAATTTCTTCCTATTTGAAGTGCAAATTGGCACACAGGATTTGAACTGTGGCGTTCAAACCATAGTTTATAATTTACCCCAGCATTTTGCAATTTCATCAGCAAACACTCCAAACACCGACTACTTACAATAATTGAAACTTCGTTGCTCTAATAAGGCCCATCTGCAATGCGCAGTCGGCAGTCCGTAATTGGTAGTCCTCGGTCGGCAGTCGCGATCGACTCCGTGTATACTATAGGCACCATACACAACATGAAGTTGCAGTTGGTAGCTGGCAGTTGGCAGTCGCGAATTTTATCCTTGACTGCCAACTACCCGACTGCAGCAATGTAATAGCCAATCAGAGCAGATCAGAAACTGACGTCACGTTGTTGTTCTGTGTCGTATACGAATGATATAGGACTAAGTGAAGTAACTTCGCAACCCGTTAATTTATAGGCTAATCTTAAATACACGGTATAACAAAATAATCCATCTCCAAATCATCCATATTGCAAGTTTTGAGGTTATCAACAACGCCTCTGTGCACAAGGAATAAACGAATGTTACTGCATTTTTACTCCTAGCAGTCGTTAAGACTGGGTTCACTAACTGGCCGGTATAGAGCACTGCTCGAATCTATAGTCTCTGCATAGTACAACTGAAGGCTGGTAGATGTCACTCCGGTGGAGAATGTCGTTTTTTTAATATATAATTTCCATTGCAAAAAGCACCATATAACGCTTTATTTTATAACGTCTCAGTACTCAAGAAACAATGAATATAAAAAAAATCAAGCAAAAATGTTCTACTCTGATAGGATTTGAACCCCGGCCAGCCACATGAGAGACGGGAGCCCTAACCACACAGCCAATCGTACACTCATAACTCACGCGTTATCGATCAATTACATATAACGTACTGTATTAGCAAATAATCACTTGGACTGAAGATTTCTTCACTGGAGTGTATTTCAAACCGAGTTCTTTTCATATTAAGTTCATATAATTTTTATCAGTAGGTTATATTGCATGCAACATACTGAAATTAGTAAAATGTAGGTCAGAACGAGAGATCAGCTGCCATCTTGTCAAATAGCCGAGACGATTCAGATTTTAAAGTCACTTCTAGATTATAATATTACAATATAAACTTTTAATTTCGAACGAACCACGTCGCTTAGAACAGTGTAAACGATTCTTGGTTCGATGTGCACAAGGAATAAACGAATGTTACTGTATTATTACTCCTAGCAGTCGTTAAGACTGGGTTCACTAACTGGCCGGTATAGAGCGCTGCTCGAATCTATAGTTTTTGCATAGTACAACTGAAGGCTGGTAGATGTCACTCCGGTGGAGAATGTCGTTTTTTTTAATATATAATTTCCATTGCAAAACGCACCATATAACGCTTTATTTTATAACGTCTCAGTGCTCAAGAAACAATAAATATAAAAAAATCAAGCAAAAAAGTTCTACTCTGATAGGATTTGAACCCCGGCCAGCCACATGAGAGACGGGAGCTCTAACCACACAGCCAATCGTACACTCATTACTCACGCGTTATCGATTAAATACATATAACGTACTGTATTAGCAAATTATCACTTGGACTGAAGATTTATTCACTGGAGTATATTACAAACCGAGTTCATTTCATATTAAGTTCATATAATTTTTATCAGTAGGTTATATTGCATGCAACATACTGAAATTAGTAAAATATAGGTCAGAACGAGAGATCAGCTGCCATCTTGTCAAATAGCCGAGAAGATTCAGATTTTTAAAGTCACTTATAATATTACAATATAAACTTTTAATTTCGAACGAACCACGTCGCTTAGAACAGATTAAACGATTCTTGGTTCGATAATCGGAACTGGTGGGTCCCATGTTATGGATTATAAATTTTGCATAATTCACACGGCCGCCATCCTGAAATGGTACATTTGATGACCTTGTAGTTTGGGCACAAGACGCGTCCCATATGAAGGTAGGTTGTTACCAAATTTGGTAAAGATCCGATGATTAGTTTGGTCGTAATGCATTATTAAGTTTTTACCATTCGATTGACCGCCATTACCTTTTGGTGAAGATGGCGGCAATATAAAACATGACACTGAGGTGCCCTTTGCCAGTGCTACCTCTGTACCAAATTTCGTTCAATTCGGTTTAACCGTGTTCGAATTGATAGGGGGGGGACAGACATTCAGAGTACACACACTCACACACACACACACACACACACACATACACACACACAGACAGACACACTTTTTTTCGTCCTGTAGTGATCTCATAAGTCTACTTTCATTTTTTGCAAAAATCGAAAGTAGGCTAAAAATTGTAAAAATTAATTCGAAATTAGATAATTAATTAATTCAATAAAAATCAAAATTTAAAACATAAATCGAAAATTAAAAATAAATATATATACATTAAAATTAGAGAAACAAAAATAATACTAATAATAATAATAATTAAAATAAATTAAAACATACAATCACATAAAAGTAGATTTGCCCTATAAAGTGTTAGGGGGCGGATCACCGAGGACATCTGCCCCATTTTGAGTTAGATTATGGCTCTACATATTCATGAATAGTCAACAAAAAAAAGTCAACCCCTGGCACTATACAGCCCATGACGGGCTAAAGCCGACCAAGCGACCGCTGCCCAGCCATTCGGCCTGCAGATTGTTTTAGATCCCTTATTTGGGGGTGGATCTAAAAGGAAGAGTTATTGTATTAATTTATAAAGCTGTGCCTAAAAAGGGTAGCTTCCCTTGTCAGGGCAAGCTGACCAGTGTAGAGGGTTGTGGTGTGCTAGGAACTAGGGGGCGTTCCTATAAATAACGTAGTAGTGTTTGAGGGGATGGGACCCAACGCAAGGGTCACTGTGCTGGTCGCTCAGCTGACTGCTTATTATGTAACTGACTCTGCTTATATCAGCTAAGTGGCACGCGCTGCTTGCTAGCAGCCGGGCCGGCTCGAGAAATACAATGGTATCTGAGCTAGCGCTATCGGACTACCGTCTGTCACGTCTAACCGCGACGGGAATAAGGAAGGGCGTTGGGACGTAAAGAGGCGTATGGACAGTAAGACTAGTTTGATGTGTTGACCAAGTGTTTATTGGTCTGTAATTCTGAAGTATGAGTCCCTTGTAGGGAATGTAGTTATGTTCACAATGTAAAGTACAAGTTGTGGGTTAAAGGTTACAAAAGTAGGAAGTCTGAACACGACTGACTCACCTCGGATGACACTGGCGTAGCCTCCGGCCGTATCGTTGAAGCACTGATAATGGAGAGATCCCTTGACCTGATTAAGGCGCCTTCTTATACTCTTCGGCGCTATGCTGTCAGCAATGTGTTGGCATTGCTGTCCCAGTTAATAGTATGTCGCTATGTGTAACCATTGTGCAAGGACCGAGCTGCTTTATAGAGTGGCAAGCTGTCCTTGCTACGTTTATGGATGTTGGCCCGACTTTCCAAGGGTTGCCCGTTAGGAGATTTAGGCAGATGATGGGGGGATGGTCTCCAAGGGGTGCATACCCCTGGGAGGCTGTACAAGCGTCTTCCTTCATTTGTTCGCGTCCTCGCGAACGGGAACGGAACTGGAGGTTGGGATGTTGACGTAGTGGTTCTTGAAGCCCCCTCGTATCTCCTGGTGGTGTCGTATCGAAGTGTAGGTGTGAGGTCAGCCCGTGTTCAGAGGGGAGGGTTATGGGATGTACAGATATATATATATATAACATTGACATTGGCATTGTGACAGTAGAAATGGACGTTGAAAAAAAATTGACATTGAAAAAAATTTTGCCATCGAGAAAAAAAAATTGACATTGAAAAAAAAATGATATTGTTGGCATATTGCTAGTTTCAAAAAAAAAACATGGTTATTGATAGTGATTCGTTACATAGTTGTGCAGGGAGGAAAAACCCAGCTAGACGAGGAATTGTGTCGTCTGGCTTTATTTTGGGGAAAAAGTGCTCCCTGCAAAGAGAAAGATAGAAGAGAATAGAAAAAAAAATGAGTGTCCCAGGGTATAATTTAAGGGATATAATCAAAGTGTATTTATTGGTTCGGGATGAAACGGAACACCCTGACAAATGGGGAAGTTAGAAGAAGGAAAAATGAAAGAAAACAAATCATAGACATTATGTACGTTGGTGGTCTTGACAATGGTAACAGATATGACCCGATAATAATAATAGTAATTCTTACATCTGTAAAATTTCTGACAAGTTATAATTGAACATAGTAAACATAGTAATAAAGATGAACATAGAAAAAATAATGGTTGCCATGTTGGGACCCTTTACGTATAAGTATCTTGGCCACTCTTGTGGAACCTTGCAATTGTATGACATGGCGAGAAAATACAAAATAAATTACACTTTACAATTATCACTATCATATATATATATATATATATATCCTATAGAGCTCTATTACCTGGCCAGTTATTGCATACCTCTTATACTTGGTGCGCACCGTACTATCATGCCTCGCTGACCGTTCTCTAATCGGCCGTTCCTGGTGCGGTTTAGTGGCCAGTCCACTATTCTCTCCCTGTACTTATCACATAACCTCGTGGTTTTCCGTCGTGGGTCGGAATCCCACCTTAGGGTCGAAGGTCCGGCACTTACAAACTTTGTGTCGCCCTTTGAGCCTGAAGTAACGCTTCATTTGCGTATGCTTAAGTGTGTTTGCGTTCAGCGATGGTCATCATCCCACGTATGCTGTCCACCGCTGACCGCTGGCGTTGTCACCTTTAAGGGTGCAACTAAAATTGATGAGGAGTGTATTTGTGTATGACATATATGTGTATTTTGGTAATATGTTTACCACAGACATATTCACGTTCGTGGTTACCTGTAAATCAAAAACAAACAAAAAATGTATCCATATGAAGATGTTTATCTCTTCGAGCTCCGTGGTCTTCCTGTGTGGGTGAAAAGTGGATTAATTATGAATAGGCCAGTACAATACATTATAATTCATTACCAGTACATATAGAACCTTCCTTGGTAGCGCTTAGTTTGTAAACTAAGTGTAGCGCCACCGAAGTCTAACTTAACCTAGGTTAGCCTATTTTAACCTATTCTAGTCTAGTGCTGTCGGACTTACCCTGGTAACGGATTTTGAGTCACCAAGTGCCGAGATATTCTATTGTGATCTATTTTTTTTAAATGTAGGCTTATGCTATCTTACAACGAATTATCATGCCTTATCATTAGTTGTCGGACTTACCCTGATGCCGGGTTTCTGGGTCATCAGGTGCCGACCGGCGTTACTTAATGCTATCTATCTTAAATATGGTCTAATAATATAAAAAAATGCTATTTCTAAGCCGAAAGGGTTGCCTTAATCTATTGCCGAAATGTGCTGCGCCATACCTGGCACCAGCGGTGAATAAATTTGCTTAATCCTAGGTTGCGTGTCAAATGCAACCGTCTTATAGCTAAATTTGGCCTAGAACGATCGCCTGGGGCAATTTACTTCCCCAGGACACCACCCGCACGAGTCCTAGAAACACCGGTTGTCTCTAGGATCGCTGGATTCCGTTCCCTTAATTCTAGGTGTCGACGTCTATTACTAGTACTAATCTAATCACAGGCGGCTTACGGTGCCACTAAGCAAACCGTTTCGCCTGCTGTACCTTCCATTTCTTTTGACCGTTGTCGTTCATCGTTGTCGTAGTTGAGCCGCCCACTTTGGCTCCTATGAGGTGCCCGCAATGCCCCTCTCTTAATGCCCATTGACTGCCCGCTGTGGCGCCATTTATGTGGGCATTGGACATTGTCGTCCAATGGCATAATATAATCTTCGCCTTTATCGGCAATCGCTGTCTGCCTTTCGCAGTAATAGAATCTCTTCGCCTTTGTCGGCAATAGTGGTTTGCTTTTCGCAATAATCTTCGCCTGTATCGGCAATCGTGGTTTGCTTTTCGCAATAATCTTCGCCTGTATCGGCAATCGTGGTTTGCTTTTCGCAATAATCTTCGCCTGTATCGGCAATCGTGGTTTGCTTTTCGCAATAATCTTCGCCTGTATCGGCAATCGTGGTTTGCTTTTCGCAATAATATTCCCCTCCAACGCACAGGAGTTTTGCTTCCCGCTATGGAAGCCGTGCCTACTTAAATTTAAATTTAACTACAAGTCTAGTCATAATGGGGTCGTCTCTAGGGATAGTTCCCGAGTCTGGCGCTGAGTGAGCTATTTCTCCCGCCATTCCCAGAAAGTCTCCCTGCAGGTCTTGGCTTCGATGACCGTGGCACATAGTGGGTGTAACCTTCTCCGACAAGGGGGATAAGCGACATGCACCCCTAGATCTCGATGTTTGCCCGCGCCAGGTCGCGAATGCTTTGACCTTACGTGGTTCGTCTGTTTGGTCTAGCCGTCAAGTTAAGTGAGGTCGCTGCGCTGTTGAGCCAACTGGGGTAAGGGTCCACATCGCCTTCCCCAGCTCTGCTCCAGTGTGGTCCCTCTGACCTTCGGCTTGCACCGTTGTCATCAATCAGATCGTATCAGATTCCTTTGTAAAAAAAATGTAGCGTAACCTGTGTAAATGGTTTAATCTCTGTGTAAAATGTAAAATATTTCCAGTGTTGCGGGGTTGTAGATCTTCTAAGTACATAGGCTACTTCTGGTCTACCATTGCTACGTCAGCTTTCCAGCAATAATGCTTTCTTTACCTTAATGGAGGTGTTAGTAGGGTCTGTAATGTCAGGTACCCTGTTATTAGGATCTGGGGGTAGTTATTTGTCGAGTGGGCTGAAACAAGGCAGGAAGGGGTTGCGCACCTTTGGGTTCCACGTTAGTGGTGGCCTGGAACCGGTGGTGGCGTTGGGATGCTCCTATAGTGAGTGGAGTGGGGAGGTAATTCCCGGGATTGCAAAGATACGAAAATTTCATGCAGGCTTGATATTAAAATCCCTGGTATATGGACGGGATATTCATGCATGTGTCTGGATATGAAGTGTCTGCCTTCATGTACGGATAGGTGTAGGGTGGGGCATAATACCAATATATTCCTGTCATGCGGGAGTGTTTAAGTACTAAAGAATGGTTAATATATATCTATGGCCTCATCTCTCAATTGGAGATGTGCATTATGCTTATTTAATGTGTGCTGACCCACCCCTAATACTCAGGTGGTAGCATCGTGGCCAAGGCGTAGCATGCCTTCTCTTTAGACGCATGAAGTCCATCAACCCCTTGTGTGTACTTTGTAATGTAGTGTAGCTGTTTTTGGTCGTGTACATTTGTCTGCGTTGGCTTATGTGGGACGTGAGAGGGTTATTGGAAGGGAATTGGGTATTAACAATGGTAGCCTGCTGTAGTATGTCGGTAATCCCTCTGGGATTATCCACCTATGGTTTGTCATCCTCTCTTGGTCCATGTTGGCTTTCTATCCGCGCCTTGGGATAGCAAAGCTTCACGACCTACTCTGGTCTGCCATTTGTAGTGCAAGTGTGGCCAGTGGTCGTAGTGCGACTGGTCATGTGCTAGTCATCTGTAATGACTCCTATGCCTTACGATCGATAAGAGAAGTTATTAGAGGGGAGATTTTGTCTGTGTTTGCTCCTAATTGTTGAGTGCGTGTGCGTGTGTGTGACTATGCTCCGCTACACCACGCGGACGGTTGGTCTGTTGCAGGCTAAGTCGTAATATGTGTCGCATGTATGGGCAGGAGGCGCCCGTGGCCTGCCAACGTCTTGGCGAACGTGCTCTTATAGGCCCAAGATAAGTTCCGCTGTGTCACGTCTTGTCCATTCCCAAATGTTTTTGCAGTGTGGGAAAAAAAATGTATGGTGTTATAATTGTTTTGTGTTTGTACTTTCACGGTCACTGGCGATACACAATAGTGTCTTGTCATCGCAGTATTGCAGTGTGAATAGTCTGCAAGTCAGCAATTGGTATGTGTAATGTCAGGCTGGGATGTTATTGTTTGTCATCCGCTGGCATGTGCTTTCCTGCACGTTTGCAAGTGTGGTCATTGTTTTAGATTCCTGGCGGACTTAATGTGGCAATTCATACTATTTGCCAATACTATTGTGTGTTCACCATTCCGTAAGACCTTTGTCTTCCGAAATTATCCTAGCTGTGTCTGGGAAATGTATTTCTCATGTCAGGTGTATTTTGAAATTTTATGCCCGGTTTTTGGCGTGAGGAAATGTGGTATTTCCTGTTCATGTATCGGTATGGGCCAATTTTGGTGTGGTTGGCAGCCTGGATGATTGCCTTTCTTGGTGTCTGATGTTTGCTGGGATTGGAACCCGTGACCTCATGTCATTCTCTGTGTTCTGTGTCTGCGTTGTGTTTCAGGGCTTGGGGCTTCCCCAGTGTGGTTTTTGCTTGTGTTTCGTGTACCAAAAATACCATTGGATAGTTAGTTTTTGGTACGAGTGTGGTGTGTGGTCATGGGTTCGAATCCGGTTGCCTGTAAAGACTTGGTGTGACCCTCTCTGTGCCGGATATACTATGGCACATGTAGTGTGTATCTACTATTCGCAAACGAAAGTACTCAATACTGCGAGGAGTTTGCGTATTTTTGAACTCTCCTCGTAGTGTAATTTTGGGAGTTATAGGGTCCTTAGATCGGCCGTGAATGATGCGTTGGTTTCTGTCCAGTAGGAGTTGGCTCGGCTCGGCTGTGTCGAGCGGTCTTGCTCATTGAGGAGTATGTTAGTGCTGATGCGACGGTGTTGAATTACGATGTTGTGTGCTTTCATTTGTTTTATGTTCTGCCCACGTCCTTGTTCTCTGCACGTGCATGTGTGTGAACTTGATTGTTGCCTGTAGTGATTGCGAGCAGTGCCCCTCGCATTGTAGAAAAAAAACTTGTGCTGTAACATGACTGTTAATCTGCAGATCATGCGTCACTGGACTTCCGTTTTAGGTGGAATCCAAACCACAGGCCGTGGCCTTTCACTTCGAAAGTCTCACATGCATTGGCCGTATTGTGAAAGAACCTCTTACTAACTACATTTGTGTCCCCAATTGTGTGTTACTGTAACGTGGTTCAAGTATATTCCTATCTGTTGTACCAAATGTCGTTATACACTAGTGTGTCTGGTCCGCTAGTCGCGTGTTTGGTGACTAGATGCCAGAGGCGATTTTGTTGTTTTTCATTTATGACCCGCTATTAGTGGGACTGTCCCAATCTGTCTTAGCTTTCCCATTTTTCTATCCTAGAACTGGATAGCTACCCAACCTTATATTCTTGGTATTCAGAAGGTTGCGGGTTTTGAGACCGTCTTTTACCCAGAGTAATTGTTTCTGGCCCTATTCAGGTTGTGTCTCCGGGACAGTTTGGTAGTATTTTACTGTCATGTGGCTATGTAAATTGATTGTGTGATTTCCTAAAATATGCAGGGTTTCCCAAAGCCTGGGGTTTTCATCCTACGGTGTGTTAGCGTTTTAGCTTGCGTGTTGTTGTGGAAATGATAAAAAAATTATATTACAGGCAATGTAACGTGTCACGTATGCCTATGGGTTAAATACATACAGTTCAACTTGGCCACCCTTTTTTTTTTCATCGGGCCTAATGACTGAGGCAGAGAAAGAGGAGAAAAAAAATGAGCTATGCCCCGCTCCGTATTAAGAGAGCATTTTGAAAAGGTATAGAATATATGCTTGTATGTCGCCTGCCCACTGCTGTATGCTTTGCTAAAGTGGGTTGCCGGACGGCGATAGTCTGTCACAATTGTGTCGGAAACACCATGAAAAAAAATGCTTAAAAAATGGTAAGTAGGTCCTGATCGTACTATGCACCTAGTAGGTGACGTTAGCACTATAGTAATCTGGTTACATCTCAGGGGACTCTACCGACCTTGTTTAGTACACCCGGGGAGGGCCATTGCCAGACGTATTTGATACATGTGTATCCACGTCACGAGCAAAGCCAGGGCACTATGGGAGTTGAAACTCCACTCCAGAGTAATTATAACCTTACCTTGGCATTGAATATATAATTTTCAAAAGAGAAATATGTACTGTCCGTTGAGCCATTATATATTCATACACAAATTGTGCTAAATGTTCCGGCATGATTCAACAAAATGACAGCGGTTCGCCCCGGTGTGCAATTGGGCTTTTCAGTTGGTTAAAGCACACCTCACCAAATTTTTGAAAATTAGTTTGCGATTTTTAATTCTTGCCACTCTTATGGCTTTTGCCCTCTACAAGAGAGTCTATCCAACTGTTGAACCGGAACGTAGAACATTTAGTCATTTCTGCTTAGAAAGACTCGCTTAAGCTCTATGCTGTGATTTGATGTTTACGCTATGTTTAAAATATCTCTTTCCGGCTTTAAGCCGCGTAGTTCACCTGATGGGCTTCTACTTGGCTTTGGATATTAGAAACTTTACGTTATCCAATTTATGGTGATGACCACCCCGACCAATAATCATTACTGGCCTGGGAGAAAAAATGTCAGGGGCAAACCAAAAAAACAAGGATTTTGAATCATGCAGCTCTGATCTAGCCAAGTTGCACTGCATATCCATGAAAGAAGGCAGATGGAGAAAGAGAGAAAAAAAATGTGCATTTTACGTTAGTGAGTCTGTATGTATTTATTGGCGTATTTCCCCCGTGTAAAGGAATTTATGTGTGCCATACTATTGGTGCACGTGATGTCGGAATATATTGTATTCCTAGTGAAAGCCGTTATCCTATTTCGAGCGTCAGTGTTCGGCAGGTGGATACCGTCGCCTCGTCACTAGGGTGTAAGCCCCTGGGATCCACTGAGGTGCCCCTCTGCCATTTTTCGGAGGAGTTTGTAGCAGAGTACGACCGGGCTTGCTTTCACCGTATCGCTTGACCGTTGGCGTAAGTGCACCTGTGTTCGCAGACTTACTGGCGCTCAGAGCTACTCTAGTAGAGTTTACGGGGGTGTGTGTATTTTCGACCGATCTGTTCTGTGGGGTAGGTAATAACACTTTTCCTAATCCCCGTATACTGTATGGTAGTGCCTGGTCAAAATGTGCGTGCGTGTATCGTGCATCCTGAGGGACTAATACCGGTGTTCGCCTTCGTTCTGGCAAATTTGCCCTTTGAACTGGCGGTAAAGGTCGCTTAATGGCTTGTGTCTGGCCTAGCAATGTGGTGGCGTGTAGCCTGACCGCTTTTCGGCCT
This sequence comes from Meconema thalassinum, assembly GCA_946902985.2. Classification (NCBI taxonomy): domain Eukaryota; kingdom Metazoa; phylum Arthropoda; class Insecta; order Orthoptera; family Tettigoniidae; genus Meconema; species Meconema thalassinum. The sequence goes on along the minus strand of OX336397.1, from coordinate 99,787,830 downwards.
GTGGCCACGGCAGACTCCTGCCATTGCGTTAGCCTATCTGTGTGGGTGTATGTAGGTTTTATGTGTAGTGGGACGGGTTCTATGTCGTCTGCCCATGACGTGGTTACGTCCTGTTGTCTCTCTGTCATGCTATGTGTGTCTGAGAGTCCTGGCTTCAACTCCCTCTCGTCCCTTTGTTCCGAGGGGGTTGTTCTAGGCTCTGCCCCTCGGTTTGGCAAAATTGCCTTCCGATCCGGAGCTGAAGGACATGTGTTCGTGTAACTTTGTGTTTTTAGCCTATTGGAGCCTAAACTGGCCGTCTTCTTGACTGTAGCCATGGTGACCTCCTTCCCATGTGTGGCAGTACATGGCGAGAGGGACATCCTCGCAAATTGTCGAGTCAGCGTATCCACGCTTATGTCCTCTCTCGGGTGGGCTGATGGCCCTACCAACTGTGTGTGGTCCTGTACGTGTACCAGGTGTGAGTCTCGGTATGAGTCCACGTCTGCACTTGCCCTCGTGGTCCTGGCGCTGAATTAGCCATTGCATGCCTAGGCAGGTCCGTGTGCCTAGTGTACCTATATGCCCTATCGTGATGTTGTAGCGTGGATGTCCAAATGTTATGTTCGTTTTGCCGACGATTGCGGGTTTCATCCCTTACCGGAGCATGTGCTCCTTCTGTCGGTCTAGTTGTGTCTCTATAATCCCGGTAGTGTGTTTGTCTGTAGGCTCTCGCTCGCTCTTCCCTCCTGTGTCTTCCCTTGTCCCCCCCGGTTGTTTGTTTGTCTGTTGTTTGACGTGGTGTCGGGGTGGGTAGCCCCGTTCTTCTCTGTATTGGTGTGGGAGGGACATGTCCCCGGCTTCGCCAGTTCGCTGTTTTGTTAGGCTTCCGGGCCGGTTCCGGGAATTGGTGGCATGTGTGTGTGTGTCCCCTCATTGTACTGGAGGGTGGTCTGTCCGTCTTTCGGCCTGTGGCCATGGTAGACTCCCGCCCTTGTGTTGCGGTGCATGCTGAGAGAGACGTTTTCGCAAATTGCTGCGTTAATACGTCTACAGAGGTGTCGTTTATGTGCCTCTTGGGTTTTTCATCTGACCGCTCCCAATGGATGTTCCTCAGCATGGCCTTTCGTGCGGGCTCATACATCTTTATATATGTGTTGAGAAAAGAGAAAAAGAAAGAAGGATTTCTCCTGTGTAGGTAGTGTGAGGCAAAAAAAAAACCTACTTTCTGTCTGGGAAGAAAAAAATTTTCACTATTCGCTTGGCTTTTTGCGGTACGGAAGGGGTCGTTTTACCTACGAGGGCTCGTTGGTTGAGTCCCGGTCTATTATGCGTAGTACCGCGCGTCCACCAGTGTTTTAGATCCCTTATTTGGGGGTGGATCTAAAAGGAAGAGTTATTGTATTAATTTATAAAGCTGTGCCTAAAAAGGGTAGCTTCCCTTGTCAGGGCAAGCTGACCAGTGTAGAGTGTTGTGGTGTGCTAGGAACTAGGGGGCGTTCCTATAAATAACGTAGTAGTGTTTGAGGGGATGGGACCCAACGCAAGGGTCACTGTGCTGGTCGCTCAGCTGACTGCTTATTATGTAACTGACTCTGCTTATATCAGCTAAGTGGCACGCGCTGCTTGCTAGCAGCCGGGCCGGCTCGAGAAATACAATGGTATCTGAGCTAGCGCTATCGGACTACCGTCTGTCACGTCTAACCGCGACGGGAATAAGGAAGGGCGTTGGGACGTAAAGAGGCGTATGGACAGTAAGACTAGTTTGATGTGTTGACCAAGTGTTTATTGGTCTGTAATTCTGAAGTATGAGTCCCTTGTAGGGAATGTAGTTATGTTCACAATGTAAAGTACAAGTTGTGGGTTAAAGGTTACAAAAGTAGGAAGTCTGAACACGACTGACTCACCTCGGATGACACTGGCGTAGCCTCCGGCCGTATCGTTGAAGCACTGATAATGGAGAGATCCCTTGACCTGATTAAGGCGCCTTCTTATACTCTTCGGCGCTATGCTGTCAGCAATGTGTTGGCATTGCTGTCCCAGTTAATAGTATGTCGCTATGTGTAACCATTGTGCAAGGACCGAGCTGCTTTATAGAGTGGCAAGCTGTCCTTGCTACGTTTATGGATGTTGGCCCGACTTTCCAAGGGTTGCCCGTTAGGAGATTTAGGCAGATGATGGGGGGATGGTCTCCAAGGGGTGCATACCCCTGGGAGGCTGTACAAGATATTGGGGTGACGCGTGATCATCGCGGGTCCCCTCGGCCGTTAATCTTGGTTTTCGTGATCGGGGCGCTGTCTCACTGTCAGACAGCTACTCAATTGTCCTCACGAGGCTGAGTGCACCCCGTTCCAACCTTCACGTCAGTTTTTAAAATCCCTGACGGAGCCCAACACCACGGGGCCGGCTATTCATGAATAGGAAAGGTACAACCTAGGGAGGCACAGTATAAACAAGTAGTTCCGTGAAGAACTATACAGCCTATTTTCATATATCCTACTTATGTTAATTGCCACTATCAACATACACAATTTCAGTTTGATTGCTGTAATAGATTCGTAGATATTGAGAACCGACTAAATATTTCGGATGGTCGCCATGTTGAATTTTATATATGTAGGTCCTAGAGTTATGTACTGTTACATGCAGATTATTGTGAACATGTAGTATTCAAACTTCAATCTCATAATTAGGACACAAGAAAAAACAAGGAGATTTTAAAAGTTTTCACAGCTGCCATCTTGAGGTTATGGAAACAATTGAAATAAATTAGATGCCAGTGGATTAACATTCGTATAAGGATTTACTGTACCAAGTTTCACTGCACGCGGATGGTTCAATTGCGAGAAACGTCCATGTGAATAGTTATAATTCGCGTCACCGCCATGTTGGATTTGTGATCACGAGGTTATTTAAAGTCCTATAGGTGAACTTAAGTTCATAGCCCCTATGAACATTAAGATATGCAATTTGATTGCTAAAATAGATTAGTAGATATTCAGTATCGTCTAAATATTTCGGATGGTCGCCATGTTGGATTGTTAAATGTATAGGCCATAGAGTCATGTACCATTAAAGGAAAATTATTGCGTAGGTTCATTATTCAAACTTTCACTTCGATCGCATGACTACATCACAATAAATAAAATCTTAATTTTAAAATTCGCACTGCCGCCATCTTGAGGTTATGTAAATAATTGAACTAAATTAGATACCAGTGGATTACAATGTGTGTAAATATTTCCTGTGCCAGGTTTCAGTGCGCTTGGAACATTAAATCGCGAGAAAGGTCTATTTAAAATTTTCAAATTCGCTTGGCCGCCATGTTCGTTTTGTAGTTAACCGGTTTTTGAAAGTCTTATAGTTGGACTTCCAGTAGTGCCCTTTATCTCCGTACAAAATTTCAGGGTTTTACCGCTAATAGTTTCCCTAGATATAGAATGCCAGTGAAATATTTCGCACATCCGCCATCTTATGATTTTGTAAACAATTGAACGAAGTTAGATGTCGTTGCATTACAATGTATATAAACATATACTGTACCAAGTTTCATTGCGTTTGGTTGGTCAAATCGCGAGAAACGTCTATTTAAAAGTCGCAAATTCGCTTGGACGCCATGTTGGTTTTGTAGTTACCAGATTTTCAAAAGTCACATAAGTGAACTTATAGTAGTTCCCTCTATCACCATAGAAAATGTCAGGGTAATATCGGTAATAGTTTCGGAGATATTGAAAGCTGGTGAAATATTTCGCACAGCCGCCATGTTGGATTGGTGAGTCGTAACAAAATTTGAAGGGCACGGTCGAGGTCGCCGGGAATAGTGCTATGAACTTTCCGAGTTTCATTGAAATCGCTCCAGCCGTTTAGATTTTATTAGGGGGGGGGGACACACACACGAATCACACACACACACACGCACACACACACACACACGGACAAAAGGTGATCTCATAAGCCTATTTTTTCAAAATTGAAAATAGGCTAAATACAGTCAGTCTGAGAGACTACTGTCGACCAAAGCATTATGTGTACTCGAGTTTGAAGGTTGTTTGTGACGTAACCAATAGACATACATAAAATCTAATAACATCATTATTTTCGTCGTTCTATTTTACGTGAGTTCATGTAGGTTTGGAATTTTTAGTTTATATTTTAATATTTTTTATCGCAGTTGGATCACAAAAAGTGTCCGTTTTTAAGCGTGTTTCAACCATGCGTCACATTTAAGAATTATTATCTCACAAACCCTTCATTGTATCGAATCCAAATTTTAACACAAGATACATTGGAATGTTGTATAACTGGTTTATTAATTTCAAAATTTTGCGTGTCCAAGAAACAATGTTGCTATCATTTGTCTAAGGTAACGTTTTCTCGGCTTGGGGTGGTTGGAATATGTAGTTCTTGGTCGCATTATATTCCTTATACATCAAAAAGTTATGCTGTATGACTTTAAAATACGTAAATTAATTCACTTATTTTATATCGGTTTATATTTGAACGGGGAAATACGACCTCGCCTCGCTCGGCAGTGATGGGCTCCATCTCAGCAACGCTGTACAGCCTACCCCGGAGCGGCTGGCAGGTGAATCATGCCTTATTTCCACGAACAAATACAAACCGATATAAAATAAGTGAATTAATTTACGTATTTCACAGCCATACAGCATAACTTCTTGATGTATAAGGATTACAACGCGACCAAGAGCTATATTTTCCAACCACCCCGAGCCGAGAAAAAGTTACCTTACAAAAATGATAACAACTTTGTTTCTTGGACACATAAAATTTTGTAATTAATAAACCAGTTATACAACATTCCAATGTATATTGTGTTAAAATTTGCATTCGATCTGATGACGGGGTTTTGAGATAATAATTCTTAAATGTGACGCATGGTTGAAACACGCTTAAAAACGGGCACATTTTGTACTCCAACTGCGATAAAAATATTAAAATATAAATTAAAAATTCCAAACCTACATGAACTAAGTAAAATAGAACGGCGAAAATGATGATGTTATTGGATTTTATGTAGGTCTATTGGTTACTTCACAAACAACCTTCAAACTCGAGTCCACATAATACTTTGGTCGACAGTAGACTTTATATCATTTCAAATGACGCATACTACAAATGCTACGCATTTTAGAAAGGCTCAGGAGAGCTCTTTCAACAGACTCCATCACCCATTAACTTACGCTTCCCGCGCGGGGAACGGAGAGCAGGAGGTGCACTCTGCTGCATGACGTCACGCACTCGCCGTCTCCATATCGCATAACGCCAGACCCCAGGAGTAAACTTAGACTCAACAGACTCCATTACCCTTTAACGTAGGCTTCCCGCGCGGGGAACAGAGAGCGTGAGGTGCACTCTGCTGCATGACGTCACGCACTCGCCGTCTCCGTATCGCATAACGCCAGTCCCCAGGAGTAAACTCAGTCTCGGTGCATATGCACTGAACACATGATGACGTCATACACGCCATAACCGTAACGCATAACGATGAAGTCGACAAGATCATTTGAAATGATAATAAATAAATGAGCGAATTCATGTCACTGGACTTTAATATAATAAGTAAAGTGTTACTCACCAATAACTCAATAAGGTTATGCTCAGCTTTTGTATTTCAGAGGCTTGTTAACTAAAAAGCCCTAAATTGCAAACCTACCACTAATAGGCCTATGTACAGTTCGTCAGGGAATGTTCTCCGCAGTGCCTAGGCTCTGCTACGTTAGGTGAGAGCCGGAGTTAAGTTGGCAGACCTTTCGCTCACTCGCCGACAGCCAGGTACTAGCTTGTCTTCTCCAAGGTCGACAGGATATCAGAACACACGTGTGAGCTGTGCTGTAGAAAGCGTCAGTGTGAATGCAGTAAGGGAGCGTTTAGATTATTGGAGTAGTGCAACAGGATACAGTCGGTAATGTTTACCACTGAAGAGAGAGCGTTTTTGGTGGAATACGTTTTACGTGAAGGCGATCGGTTTTACAGAAAATGTAAAACTAAAATTTCAGGCGTGGTTTCCTAATTCAAAGTGTCCAAACCGGGATACCGTTCGGGATTTGATAAGTAAATTTCGTGTGACCGGCTCAGTTCACGATGTACCAGGAACAGGCAGGCCTACACTGTTAACAGACGAAAAACTTGATGAAATTTCCTATATAACGCTACGAAGTCCAAGTAAATCAATACGCAAATTAGCTCAAGAAACAGGAATCTCTAAGTGGACTGTTTGTTGTTTGTTTAGTTTTGATACAAGCGGCGGCAGCCGCGCTGTCAGCAGTAACCGTGCTGCCAACTTAACTCCGGCTCTCACCTAACGTAGGCACTGCGGAGAACATTCCCTGACACCTGTATATTTCAGTACATAAACAGTTTAATCATATTCATTTGCAGCTGAGTTTCATTAAGGCATAAAGTAATTCACTAAACACCCAACATTGTTGATATTCCACAGCTTCTTTCACTCGTGTCACAGGCTCCAAAACACAATATATCGTGGGTGTTCTATTAAAGTTATTAACAAGTTAGTCTAGCACTTAAGCAATGTCGAAAGTAATCCAAATTGCTGTCATCGTTTTGAAATATAATTAGGACTAGGAAGCATCTTCACTTTTCACAGTGATTAAAGAACGAAGGTGTAATAACCACCCTTGGTGACACGCTGGTTCAAATGAAGAGTTTTTGCATTCGAAATATTAATGCATATTTCTGTAAACACTTTCTCCTGCACCCAACAAAGAAGGCGATCGTCATTTAAAGTGCTTTAAAACAAATCTCACAGCCAATTGCCGCTATATTAGCACTTGAGAAATGAAAATCCACAGCCTGCTTCCAGTCTCCGACCGGGTCAGGAATGGAATGAATGAAGCCCCCATCTAGCGGCGAGGATATGAACTGTGCCGGCTGCCGAGGCCTGACGCACTCCTCTGGGGCAATGATTAAATGAATGACAGATGAAATGAAATGATAGTCGAGAGTGTTGCTGGAATGAAATTTTGACAGGGAAACCCGGAGTAGCCGGAGAAAAACCTGTCTGCCTCCGTTTTGTCCAGCACAGATCTCACATGGAGTGACCGCGATTTGACCCACGGACCCAGCGGTGAGAGGCCGGCGTGCTGCCGCCTAAGCCACGGAAAATAAATCTCAACGCATAATGTAAATAGAACGGACAGGAATCTTTAAATACAATTGACAAGATCGATAGTCTTCTCCTGTATCGTTGGAACGTCGAATCATCGCCGTCTACAATTCTCAAGCCACGTCATAAGGTTTGGCAACACCGCCCATCTGTCGTCTGGGAGACCTAGCACAAGAACATGGTAATTGCTAACACTGCGTAAACACACAGATTTTGACGCCAAATCTTTCTGAAATGTCGCCTCCGTAGCGTAGCGGTCAGCACGTTTAGTTGCCGCCCCGGAGGTCCTGGGTTCGATTCCCGGCTCTGCCACGAAATTTGAAAAGTGGTACGAGAACTGGAACGGGGTCTACTCAGCCTCGGGTGGCCCAAATGAGTAGAGGGGGTTCGATTCCCCCTCAGCCATCCTCGAAGTGGTTTTCCGTGGTTTCCCACTTCGTCTTCGGGCAAATGCCGGGATGGTCCCTACCGTAAGGCCACGGCCGCCTCCTTCCCTCTTCCTTGACTATCCATCCCAATCTTCCCCTCCCTTCCCTCATGAGGCCCCTGTTCGCTTTGCAGGTGAGGCCGCCTGGGCGAGGTGCTAATCCCACCTCACCAGTTGTATCCCTTCCGATTAGATGTTCCCAGCTCTAGGACACTGCCTGGATAGGTGGTAGGGGTGAGTTCCCTCGCTGAGTCCCTGGGAGCCACCACCCTGCAGGGTAAACACGATTTTAAAAAATGTTTCTGAAATTACAACAGAACATAACGCCCCCTAATCTACTCACATGAAAATCCACAGCCTGCTTCCAGTCTCCGACCGGGTCAGGAATGGGATGAATGAAGCCCCCATCTAGCGGCGAGGATATGAACTGTGCCGGCTGCCGAGGCCTGACGCACTCCTCTGGGGCAATGATTAAATGAATGACAGATGAAATGAAATGATAGTGGAGAGTGTTGCTGGAATGACATTTTGACAGGGAAAACCGGAGTACCCGGAGAAAAACCTGTCTGCCTCCGTTTTGTCCAGCACAGATCTCACATGGAGTGACCGGGATTTGAACCACGGACCCAGCGGTGAGAGGCTGCCGCCTGAGCCACGGAGGCTTCCTCCTAATCTACTCACAAATAACACAAATAAAGGATACTTATTATCATGCTATGTACTGTCGATTCCCAATAAGGTAATAATAAAGGGCTGTACTGTGCCTCAATGTCCAATGTCTGAAGTTTCCTTTAATTGCTACTATGTTCACTGCTGTCATTGACACGCTCAGAACAAATATTTAAGACTATTCTTACGAACTTCGAGACTGACTTTGATAATAAATTCTTTACATTTTGTCCACACACTCATCATAGTCACAATAGGCCTCCAAGCTTAATGCTGACAGTCTAGCAATAATTCTCCACTGGTCGCTTAATTTAACAAGAAGTTCCGTGACGAACTAAAGAGCCTACTTTTCTAAAATTTAAGATTCATGCCAATGATTAATCTATACGGATCTATCTAGAATAATGACGAAATTAAGTTAGTAATATCGAAATTTCTAATTAGTTCGAAATACTGTATATTTGGCATAATGTAGCCTAATAGAGAACTACAGTTGGCAGCCCTGGTGACTGAATATAATCTTAGTTCCAACTCTTAAGGTACAGAATACAAAATTTGGTTGAATTCCAATGAATAGCATGGACGTTACATGCAGTTAAACATTGGATCTAACAGCGCACGTAAAATCATGTTGGCAACTACGACATACAGTACATGTATTGGTCAGAAATAATCTGAAATAATATGATCTATTGTTGCGGCAATTTTGAATGAAATCCATTAGTTAGTATAGAAGTTACATGCATTTTAAAATTGGACCTATCAGCAGGCTTAGAATCATGTTGGCAGCCCAGGCGTAGGCCTATATTAGTTAGCCCAAATTAATCTAGAATGCCAGGTACTATACGTGTGCTACGTATAGAGCTATTGGCATGCATACTTTCTGATATATTGATATTAGGGTTACAAAAATAGAGACAGTATTTATTAACAGTTGGCAGCCCTGGTTACTCTTCATAATCGGCATAGTCATATCTGTCATGGTACACATAGCACACACGAAATTTGGTTGAAATCCAAATGATAGTATAGAAGTTACATGTATTTAATATTGGACCTCTCAACAGCCTTAGAATCATGTTGGTAGCACTGACGTATATAAGTTACTCCAAATTAATATAGAATGTCATGTACTATAGATGTGCAAAGTTTAGGGCTGTTGGCTTGCATACTTTCTGATATAATGGGTATTTGGATAACAAAAATTGAAAACATTTATTAACAGTTGGCAGCCCTGGTGGCTCTTAAGAATACGCTCTGTCATATCTGTTTATGTACACATAGCACATACGAAATTTGGTTGAAATCCAATTGATAGTGTAGAAGTTATATGCATTTAAAATTTGGACCTATCAGCAGGCGTATATTCATTTTGGCAACACTGCCATGTATGGCCTCCTGGAAATTAAACTGCAATATTGTTATCTATACGTGAGCCAATTTTGAAATAGCTCCCATTCATACCTTCCAAGATATCCAACATGGAGCTCAAATTTCAATTGCGATTTGTCAGCAGTTGGTAGCACTGACATCATTTTCAAATATGGCCGTGAGATATTTAGGTATAGATCTTTACTCCTACCAAATTTTGTTTTGATTGCTGCAGCCGTTTAGGAGTTGATAGGGGGGGGGGGACACACTCAGCCAGACAGACAGACAGACAGAAGGACAGACAGACAGAAGGACAGACAGACAGACAGACAGACATTTGCACGATCTCATGTCTACTTTTTCCTCATTTTTGCAAAATGTGAAAAGTAGGCTAAAAATAGGTAGCTTTCTAATGAAATATACTTAAAGGCACTTGCCAACTTAGTACAAGGGGCAGATGACCACGTAGTTCCACCCCTTAAAACAACAATAACTAACTAACTAACAACTGAATACAGTTCATAATGTACTGGAATATAGAGGTCACATGAAGATATATACTGGTACCAAAAACTGGGCACTGAAAGTCCACCTCACTGTAGTGATCGAAACGTAGTGCTTTAACCAGTTATTTTAATAGTGCTGCCATAATTTGACTTACAGTCAGGCACACAACATTCATAGGCATCTGAAATAGTTTAATGAAATATTAGTGAAGAATTTGTTGGTTAAATTAATTAGTAGGTATTGGTTACACATGCAACTTAATACGAGAAATACTCACTTCTACAACTTTCAGCAGGTCTAATTAACCACGAGGAATTTCACGGGTGTTGAAATAGTTAGTACGTACTGCTTTTAGATGCTGTCATATCAAAATAAGCGATATGAATAAAACTTAGCATGTGGTCTTACGTGTTTATAGAACTTACGGACTCTACTAAACGTTGCCAATTCTACCAACAGCACGGCTTGAGAATTATAGACGTCGATGGTCGAATCAAAGGGAATCGATTCGTGTGCTTGTAGCTTTTCTCATTTAATACTAGATCACAGGCACTTTCTTTGCATTCTGATATTCAGAAACGATAATATTATTTAAAAATTCTTATTGAATTCGATGCATAAAATAAAGCTTCCATACAAATCAATATGTTTCCTGCCATCTATTGGATCTGGGGTGAACCATTAATAGCATGCAATGACTACTAGCGCTCCTACAGAGCCAAGCTAGTGATGGAATCAAAGGCTCCATAATTAAGGCTTTCACCCACCCGGTCTTGTCGCAATAGGCTTTAACACTTACAAGGGGACCCTACGGCAATCAGATTTTTATAATTTTCCCCACTTCGGGTACGTAAAGTTCAGACCTCGAACAACAATTTCCCAAAGCCGTTCAATGCCATATTCATAAATTCTCGAGGAAATCGACTTCGAAGTTTTCCGAGCGCTTCATATCCTGTAAAGATGTTACAGCGTTTGAGCAGGACGCGTGGTTCACCCGGTAAGGTTCTGGGCCAGTAATCGCCGGGATATTAGTTCGAGTCTCATTTCGGGTGCTATTTTTTTTCTTCCAATTCATATACTACTAATGTGATTGAAATATATAAATCAGGCGGATGGTCGTCCTCCACGCCCGACATTATGATCTTCTTGATCGTATGTTAGAAAAAAACAGCCACCACGCCAAGAAACACTATCTGCTTCTCTGGAAACCAACGGTCAAATGCTACTTCGAACAGGCATCCCTTGGGAATGACGTGGTATGTATCCCTTCCGCCCATCCTGGAATAGCCACAAATCCTTTGTGCTAGAGCAGCTGTGCCTATTTCGCAGGTAGAAAAACGTGACAAAGGCAAACGATACACGCAGAACTGTTGTTCGAAATAATGACAGATCTCGAAGAAACCGCCATATTCAAATATTTCATCACATTCAATTTTACTCATTCCATTGTTTACATTACTTTATTCTTCTAATTATATTTTTATTAATCTACAAGGTGTGAATATTATTGCTGGATATTATTTTTATCGCTTATTTGCAATTTCAAATAGGATATAATTAGAAATGAGACGTGCGTTTTTTCATTGGAAATTATAATTACATATCTGTGAATTACTACAGACTTGATGAAAAAAAAATCCACAGCCTGCTTCCAGTCTCCGACCGGGTCAGGAATGGAATGAATGAAGCCCCCAACTAGCGGCGAGGATATGAATTGTGCCGGCTGCTGAGGCCTGACGCACTCCTCTGGGGCAATGATTAAATGAATGACAGATGAAATGAAATGATAGTGGAGACTGTTGCTGGAAACTGTTGCGTGAAACTAAAGTTGCTTGCAACAAATATACTACAGACTTGATGATTTTTATATTTCAATCACATTATTAATATATGAATTGAAAGAAAAAATGGCACCCGAAGTGAGACTCGAACTAATATCCCGGCGATTACTGGCCCAGAACCTTACCGGGTAAGCCAGGCGTCCTGCTCGAACTCGGTAACATCTTTACTGGTTATGAAGCGCTCGGAAAACTTCGAAGTCGATTTTCTCTAGAATTTATGAATATGCCATCGAACGGTTTTAGGAAATTATTGTTCGAGGTCTGAACTTTACGTACGCGAAGCGGAAAAAAATATAAAAATCAGATTGCCGTAGGGTCCCCTTGTTAGCAATAACACGTTATAAAATTTTGAAACAGTCGCCTCCGTAGCGTAGCGGTCAGCATAGTTAGCTGCCGTCACGGAGGTCCTGGGTTCGATTCCCGGCTCTGCCACGAAATTTGAAAAGTGATATGAGGACTGGAACGGGGTCTACTCAGCCTCGGGTGGCCCAAATGAGTAGAGGGGATTCGATTCCCACCTCAGCCTTCCTCGAAGTGGTTTCCCACTTCGTCTTCGGGCAAATGCCGGGATGGTTCCTTCTCTAAGGCCACGGCCGCCTCCTTCCCACTTCCTTGCCTAACCGCCCCACTCTTCCCAGCCCTTCATCAGGCCCCCTGTTCGCTTTGCACGTGCGGCCGCCTGGAGTAGTGCTGGTTACACACCCCAGTTGTATCCCTGACTCAGAGTCTCAAGCTCCAGGACACTGCCCTCAGTGGCGGTAGAGGTGGGATCCCTCGTTTAGTCCGTGGGAAAAGCCAACCCTGGAGGGTAAAACGATAGCGAAAAAAAAAATTGAAACAAAATAACAATTAAACAATAACTGTACGTCGTAAACAATGAAGTTGAGTCGTCTTAATATCTTGAGGTCTCGAATGCTTGAATTTTGATCATTGCCAAAATGGAAGCAATGTTATATCTACGGAAAAAACTTGAGAAGCCATGTACTGTTGGTCTCACATCACCAGGTACAGCAGGGACTAGTGCTAACCGCTCAAGGGCCGTATTCACCATCGCCGGTAAACTCTTCCATTAACTGAGATTCCGAAAACTCGGTTAATACTAGTATCTCAGACAACATAAACATCGGTATTCACCATTGCCTTTATTATCTCGGTTTTCCAAATCTCGGTTTTCGTTTCAATGTGTACTGCATCGCTGCAATTTTCATATAGATGCACTGGAAACAGTTGAATAGCGCCGCGCAAATCATATGTTTATTGTCAAAACAAAGTTCTGTTTGGTGGCTTCGGTGGCGTAGTCGGTAGCATGCTGACCTTCTATGCCCAAGATAGCGGGTTCAATCCCGGCCGAAGGCGTCGGATTTTTTAAGAGCGTTAAAAATCCCTCAGTATGTCTTCCTACGGAGGGGAAGTAAAGCCGACGGTCCCATGTCATAGATTTATGGCAAGTTAAAGAACCTTCCACTAATTACACCTGTGTGAAGCTAAATTGGATAGGTTAAGGCGCGGTGCACACTGGAGAAACCCGTTTCGTAAAACGGGAAACTAAAGTTGCTTGCAACAAATAGATAAGACTAACATAGGGCTGTACACACTGCGTTTCATGAAACTGTGGTTGCATTGGTTTCGTGAAACCGGGTTTCGTGAAACTCGGAAAAGCAGTTTCATAAAACACAGCGTGCACAGCCCTGTGTATTTTAATATTATTCTTTGGCCAATGCCTCCCGTGTTTTACGTAAATATATGAACTTGCTATTGAAGGATGAAGTGCGAACTTCGGAATCAAAAACGTGGCCTGCTGTTGGTTGGACATTACGAACATAGTTGTAAATTGTACCTCGTAATAACAGCAGGGGTGTATATAGAGTTTTATTTTGCGGGGTGCCCAACCGGGAGTTGGGGGACATGGTATAGGCCCCAAAGAATAGGGGATCCGGAGTTTTCCCCGAGAAACTTTTATATAATTTGGTGCAAAATGATGAGTTTTAAGGCTAACTGGCATCACTTTTTCAACCAATTTGTTGTGGTGCTTTATGTTTGGTTAATGTCAAACACAACTAAGACCATTTGATGTTACGATTTATTAATACAATCATCTTGCTTACTTGATAGTGTTTACATGAAAAGAATTTTCATTACTGTTTTGATTTACAACTTACACTATAATATAAAGTCAAGGTTTCTTGAAGCGTTACCAAGTCAGTTTATAACTTCATCGTCGGTGTTTTTATGTCTCTGTAACAAAACTAGACCGTTGAGTCTGTTTTCAGAAGTAGAATTTCTAAAGTATGTTATCAACCAACTCAAACTCTGTTCGGCAGTACCAGTAGCTGCAGAGGGAGGCAAATTTGACAAAAGTTTGATAAGGGTATTGGCAACTCAAACTAACACTTGGGGCGCTGCGGTCGGTCTGAATAAGTAGGGTTTAAAATACTCAATAACACGCGTTTGATATGGAACACTTTTTATTTTTCGGTTATAATCAGTAAATATGGTCTCTAAAGTAATGACAGTGTTATTTTTAATTGTATATATGTATAACTGTGCGATACACGTGATCTAATTTGTGTGTTCCACTGGATTTTTTGGTGTCATTTGCATATTATCAAGCATCAGTTTTTATGGGTGATGTAGATCAGCTGATTCAAATTTACACAGGGCTACACTTCGGACATTATTTCGGTACTATTATGCGCAATATAATGTAAATGTCGATCCTGAGTCAACGCCGAGGACATTCAAATAGAGAAATACGGTACATAAACAAATAAATAACACACCGAAGCTGTGCTACTTTTATCATTCCGAGACCAGCATCCACGCAAAGCAGACGCCACTGTTCCAAGCTCCGACTTATATCGTGAATTGATGTCAAACTGATGATCCGCCAGCCTTTCCGCCAAGCCTACACCTCGTAATCGCTAAGTTCTTCGATATTCGAGCTATTCCACTACGAGTCATATAGGCCTAATTTGCCTCCCCGTGGGCACTGTAGAATGAGTGATTCCGCTACCATTCAAATATTCAACACCAAACCCACCTTTTAACCATCCAAATCAAGCAATTCCTGTCGCCCCCCGAGTTTCAATACAAGTTAAACTCATCCCTTCTCCCTACCAAGCAGCCAATAATTAATTATTCAAGTAACTTCAATCTTACCAGCGCGCCCATCGTAACAGCTGTTTTTATACTGAATAACCTTCGCTGGCTTTACGTCGCAGGTCTTCTGTCTGTCTACCTCGACAAGTGCTAGATCCTTCCCGGGGTGGAAAGGTATTATTATTAGGTATTATTATGTATCATCACATTTCGGCTATTGCTATTTGCATCTTTTGGAAAGTGATGAAAACGTATGTCCGCAGCCTTCTTATACATCGACTTACAGCCGTAAACTGAGCAATACACTTTGCTTTTACTCATTTTTCACTCTATCAACGAGTAAAACTTATTACTTATGTATAAAGACACGAACAATTTACCACGATCTGTTTACCAATACAAGAAACCATATACAAACAGTCACCACGTGACAAATGTACCCTACTTGGTAAGTTTCTCATTTTTACCGCTAGATGTCATATCAGATAGCTGGAGTTGCCAATAAAAGCACTTGTTGCTGTTCTTGGTAGGTTCATAAGAGCGAAGGTACTGGAGAGTAATAAGAGGTTATGTTGTTACACAAAGATCAGAGCTAAATGATTGTTTACATCGCCATACGTCGCGTAGTAATAATACTACATGATAAGTAGACTAAATTAGTCTTTAATGTTTTAATTCATAAACAAATATTATATGTGACAAAAATTTCGGGGGCGGCCCGGGCTCCCCTTTCATATACGCCCCTGAATAACAGGGGGGTGGGGAATCGGGCAACCTCTTTGCTCACGTCATCCGCGAGGTCAGTTATTTAAGTTAGTATTATCTATACTAATACAATAAAGCTGAAGAGTTTGTGTGTTTGTGTGTTTATGTGTTTAAACGCGCTAATCTCTGGAACTACCAGTCCGATTCGAAAAAATCTTTTTTTATAAGATAGCCTGATTTAAGAGGAATAGTTTAGGCTATGTAGCATAAGGCTACAGCTCTCAGGTGACCTTCAAGATTGATTTTTGTTCAGCAAGTCGGTAGAACAAGCGCTCTCGAACAGCTCTATCCGCATGCGCTGACGTTATGGTTAGTGATACGTACACCGTTTCACCGATCTGCACCAAAATTTGTATACTTACCCTTTGGAACCCTGATGGTAACACTGTCTAAGGGAAATTGATGACAGACCAGATCATTCCCTGCATTTAGGCCCTTTGGTTCAAATCTACACCTTTTCCCCGATCTGAACCAAAATTTGTATACTTGCCCTTTGGAACCCTGCGAGTAACACTGTTTACATGAAATTTCGGACAGACCACTCTATTCCTTGCATTTAGGCCCTTTGGCACAAATCCACACCGTTTCACCGATCAGAACCAACATTTGTATACTTACCCTTTGGAACCCTGCGAGTAACACAATCTGCATGAAATTTCGGACAGAACACTCCATTCCCTGCATTTAGGCCCTTTGACACAAATCTACACCGTTTCACCGATCTGAACCAAAATTTGTATACTTACCCTTTGGAACCCTGCGAGTAACACTGTCTACATGAAATTTATGTCAGACCAGTCCATTCCCTGCATTTAGGCCGTTTGGCACAAATCTACACCCTTTCACCATTCTGAACCAAAAGTTGTATACCTGCCCTTTGGAACCCTGCGAGTAACACTGCCTACATGAAATTGATGACAGACCACTCCATTCCTTGCATTTAGGCCCTTTGGCACAAATCTACACCCTTTCACCAATCTGAACCAAAATTTGTATACTTACCCTTTGGATCCCTGCGAGTAACACTGTTTACATGAAATTTCGGACAGACCACTCCATTACTTGCATTTAGGCCCTTTGGCACAAATCTACACCCTTTCACCAATCTGAATCAAAAGTTGTATACTTACCCTTTGGAATCCTACGAGTAACACTGTTTACATGAAATTTCGGACAGACCACTCCATTCCCTGCATTTAGGCCCTTTGGCACACATCTATACCGTTTCACCGATCTGAACGGCAATTTGTATACTTACCTTTGGAACCCTGCGAGTAACACTGACTGCATGAAATTTTGGACAGACCCCTCCATTCCCTGCATTTAGGCCCTTTGGCACACATCTATACCGTTTCACCGATCTGAACGGCAATTTGTATACTTACCCTTTGGAGCCCTGTGAGTAACACGGACTGCATGAAATTTTGGACAGACCCCTCCATTCTCTGCATGTAGGCCCTTCATCACAAATCTACACCGTTTCTCTTAATTGCACCAAATTTTACATACACTTTGAAACCCTGCTGGTAACACTGTTCACTTGATATTTTGGACAACGCTCCCCATTCCCTACAATTAGAATAGCAAACAAACTGATCTTGAAAACCACGTATTAAGGCCCTAGAACCATTCATGCCCGTAGTAGTGTAACAGTGAGAGTATTTTAATAAGTCTGTTGTTGACCGGCAGTTCGGGCTGCTTCACGACACCCCTACCAGTGTTCTGGTGCAGAATTGCGAAAATAGTTGCATCTTGCGCTGTTTATAAATTGCAGTCATGGGGGGTAATTAGTGCAAAAAGATTTCTTAGCCCCCTTTAAACAGTTATCATCATGAAAATATTATGCCTCTGTATAAGTGCAATGGTTTTGGTGCAGTACATTGAGGTTATCAGCTGCAATAAACTTTGGTGCTTTCAAATTTACCTTCATTTATTCTGAAACTTATCGTTGAGCGCTTTGTGGCGATAAATGATACTATTGCTACCTCAGTAGCTCGGGACAGCCGAAGTTTGCCAAAGAGTTCTGATTATTTTCCTACGGCGCTATGCGACAAAAGACGACACTATTGGTCCCTACATTTCTAACAGCCAATGAGATATAGGCCCTAGGCAGTGTCTTTTGTTTCACTTACTGTTCTTTATATATTTTTTTTGTAAATTTGTTTGTAAATTACATGTGTCAGTGCTGTAGTTAGTAAATAGCTGTTTCCCTATTCATAATTATCATTAGGGGAAATTGACCTGAATGTTACGTCCATTATACTGTACTACTTATCACCCCCACTACAACCACCACCACCACCACCACCACCACAAAAAATTATTTTTAAAATATTGGTTTCTTTTAGTTAAGTATCATGTGCCAGTTCTGTAGTAGTATTTATTATCATCCATAAAACAAATAAATCCATCGGGCGACGCCGGGCACTACTGCTAGTGTTATATATTTATAATGTGGGTGTCCTTGTCCTTTCTATTGATTCTCGTCAGCTGAACCGGGTGTTCTTTCTTTGGGCTAGCAAGTAGGGGATGCTGCTTGGATGCGATAGTGGTTTGTAATGCGATCACGTGAACATAACACGAAGGCTACTGGTGGTTGTTGTTGTTGTTGTTGTTGTTGTTTTAAAGGGCGGAATAACGAGGTTATCTGACCCTGAAAGCTACAGGCATGGTTACCGAATTTTAATTGTATTTATAGTTACCGTTCGGGTTCATTATTCTTTGGAGGCATGGTCCTCGTTAGGAAGGCGGGGCTATGAAATCCAACAATAACAAAATCATGGCCCCACCATCCTAACTGATAAAAAAAAAACGTTGCTTCTGTGTGCATGTTCCAATGCAACTGGTTTCTTGAAACCTATTTCATGAAACCAGTTACATGAAACAGGTTTCTCCAGTGTGCACCGCGCCTAAGAATGTAAAGAACGCTCTTAGGTTTCTACGTTCGTTGCCAAGAGCCGACTGCGGTGGTGTGTAGTAGCTAAGTTCTGAACTTGGCCTAGTAGCCGTTGACGGTGGCGCTTGTCGGCAAAAGTAGGAACTATTTGAAAAATTCTAAGTTGCAGTCTGTACTTAATTTTTTAAAAAAAAAGTAAACAGATAACACACACTAATACAGTCATCACAATTAACACCGGTTATCAGACAGATTCTACACACACCCAAAGTACACGGGGCTACATGACCGCGTTGTCGCAGACCCTAAACGTAAGAACCAACCAACCAACCAAAGTTCTGCTCTGTAGCTTTATAGGTTAGGTGTGAGATATATTAGTACAGTAAATATTCGTAAATAATGTCAAGTTTTGAATTGGAACGTAGCCTAATATGACACCTCAGGAGAAGCAACTGCTGATAGAAAGGCAAGATGGAAGTGCTGAAGACAAATGGAGGCTCTAGTAACATTAAAAAAGACCCTATTCTAGAAAGAGCTATTGAACTTATTAAACCTTCCATAGAAGGACTGAGAAACCCTTACGACGATGACAGTGAATTATCACAACTATTAGAGACGCCAGTTATTGACAGTGATGATGCTGTAGTATTAGCGGAGGGATCTGGGCCTACAACTACCAATTTTGAGGTGACGTGGAGCAAGTACACATCAAATATGCTCAAGTCTCCGATACATCCAACTCTACAACCCAATAAAAACAGCAATAGTGTTACCAGCGCCCAAGTCGATAACCGTGATCACTCCTCAGATTTACTTAGAACTCCGTTAGCTTCGAGCCTAACCTCTCCAAGTTGGGCTGCGCGCCGACGACCAATGCAATGGTAAGCAATAGAGATGGGCAGCAGTCGACTGAAAACAGTCGAATTAGTCGATAGTTAAAACAATCGACTAGTCGACTGCTTTTAAAAAACAGTCGAATGAATTCAACGACTACTCACCGTATCATAAACAAGTCGTTTGAAAACGACTGATCCCAAAACAATCGTTCGAAATCATTCGAATGAAACAAGTCGTTGGCAAACGACTAATTCCAAGCGAATGGAATCATTCGAATTTAAGTAGTCGTTCTAATCAAACGACTTCTTCAGGATAACTTCATGCTACAATTCATTGTGCTGTATGTTTATTGTAGAGCCTTAATTGATAAGTTAAGTATACCTGTAGGTGCCTATAGTTTTATACAGTTCGTTGATTCTTTCAATGAAATAGCCTAAATCCAGTTGTCCAAGTTATTGGAAATGTTAAGCATTCAATATTTAGGTTATGTTTGAACTCCAGATACCGGTTTAATGGCCCATCATCCCAGGCAAGCCGGTAAATACCTTTGCCTCTCAGTCAGATGGATCATTTGGCAGTAATTTTGAATTAGATTAAGGTTGTAGTATGCGTGGTCAGATTTAGACAATAGCCTACTCCATGAAGGGGTCATGGCTACGCCTTCTATGTTCGTTTAATGAATAGAGTAACTGAAATGAGGGATGTATACTGATTTTAAGATTTGTGGAATGATTTTATGAATTTTTAATAGAATTTAATGAAGTCTTCGGTAAAGTTGAAGGAGACATGATCGTGTTTAGACAATAGCGTACTCCATGAAGGGCTCATGACTATGCTTTCTATGTCTGTTTAAGGTGTAGTGTGGCTGAAATGAGGGAGGTTTACTGATTTTGGTGTTTGTGGAGTAGTCTTTTCGTTTATAATTTAGGTTTTGTGAAACTTGTTGCGGAGTTGTTTTATGGATTTTATTGCTCTGCAAATGAAGTGGGTTCTGGGTTTGGTTTAGCTGTAGTTTACAGGGTTATGGCTGAGAGTTGTTGTAGCAGGCCTAACAACTGTGTCAGAGCAGTGGCGTGCTGTGTGGGAGGGGGGTTAGTGGCAAAGACATGAGGGCTGGGATGGAGAGTTTATGTGTTCCCTCACAGTTGGCGCACTTAGGCTTATCTAGAGGTACCGTACAGATAGAGTGGTGATGGTAAATCTCCAGCGGGTACTGTGAGGACAGCTTGACGGCTGTAGGTGCCTATAGTTTTATACAGTTTCTTGTTCGTAGATTCTTTCAATGAAATAGCCTACGTCCAGTTGTCCAAATATACAGTATATGTATGTCATTTCATTGGAAATGTTAAGCATTCAATATTTAGGTTATGTTTGAACTCCTTAACACAGTCTATACACTTTTAATGAGAATTGGGTGCATTCTTGAATTATTACACAACTTGAACATGGGCTTACCAATTATGGCTTAGAGTTCTATTTATTTTATGATTGAATTTCATTCATTTATTCTACCGCATGATAAATGAATTACAAGAAAATTATTATGAAATTCTCCCCATAGCGTGATGGTAATGATCGATGCAAACATAGAATAGATTTTCCAGGAAAATTAAATCAGAAAATATTTTATATTGGGATCCAATATTAATAGCATTTTAGCAAGTCGGAGAGCGCGTACGCTCAATTTGATTCTGGTCGTCAATTGGTTTGTAGAGATGGGCATCAGCAGTCGACTAACAAAAGTTAAAACCATCGACTTGTTTGACTGGTTTTAGAAAACAGTCGAATGAATTCAACGACTACTCACCATAATATAAACAAGTCGTTTGCAAACGACTGAACATATCCCAATTGTTTTAACATGTTCTGAGCGCTGGCATAGTTTTACGTTTAGGTCATAAATTGTTTGTATTCACATGGTTGCCAACATCTCCACTGAAAGTTCGCTCTCGTTACTGTTCTAAAGTGCTCTATTGTCGTGTCTCATGTGTATTTATTCTAGGCTGTCGTGTTCTTGTTGAAGTTGTATTTCTACTCTACATTCTTAGTATTTTCTGCAAAACAACTAAGAAATAAAAGGTACGTTACAATTTTGGCTATGGAATTGTTACCGGTACTTACGAACTCCCTTTCAGTTCTAGTAATTTAATTAAGTATTGCTCTATTGCTTCACTTATTCCGAGTACATACAGATAATGTGTCCTATACCAATATCGGGGAACATTTACTCATTGCAACATTGGATATAATGGCTGCACTATACACAACGCCGCAACCTCCATTCGAAGCACAGTAAAAATAAATAACTTGGATCAATTGCATGTTGCCGAGTGTCGCGTAGTCCAAACTAACGTCTGCAAAAATAGGTAGGTTAAGGAGAAGTTTGTTTTTCATCTGTTGGTACAACAGAACTCCGCGGGTAACGGCTTACAGTGCTTTGTACGCCGCCTAGAAGCGACTACTTACAGTCGAATACATGAAACGACACGCTTTTAAGAGCTATGCGTATTCAGGTAACCATTCGACTGAAAGTAGTCGAAAGTTTCTTCCAACGAATGACTAGTCAGTCGATAGTTAAATGTAGTCGATAGTCCCATCTCTGGTAAGCAAGTCAGGAGCGCTTTTAGCAAACATTCATTAACAAATAATTTCCTTATTGTCTAATCTAAATAAAATATAATATGCCGTAATATACCGCTTCCATCTATCTATTTGTGGTTATTTCATTCCCTCGCCCCGATAGGGGCGAGGGCGGGCCTTCGGCTAAACAAGTAGCCCTTTGGCCGTAGGGTAAAGTAAATTGTGTGAAAAGAAAATTTTAAGTGGGAGGGGAGTGTGCTATGGCACACGTATATAAAAGAAATATTTGAAGTTGCTGGCGCAGAGGTCACCGCGATCCAGGAAGCCCCCAGGGAAAAGGCCCCCCACCACACCCCACCAAGGAGTAACCCCCCAAATAATCCCCGTTTATTAAGTAAAAACATATAGGGTAGAGCGGGGCTATTACGCTCATTTCAAACTGTAAACATTATAAATCAAAAACTATTCATTTTTCTAAGATGGAACCAACAGCAAAGCACACCTTATTTATTGCTTATTACATACGAATGTTGTCAAAATACAGTTATAACAATACACCGGCTTGATGAAATAAAATATAAATCAAAGCAAAAATGACGAATCACAAATTTAATGGGGCTATTACGCCCATGCTTGGGGCTATTTCGCTCACTGTATTAATGTCCTTTCCTCAACGGCATTTACCACAAATGAAGTTTTTCCTTTCTGTAGCCCCAACATACATGTCATGATACCAAGTTTCACAGTCTTTGCATTGAATCCAACCACCCTTTAATGATGACTGAGTGGTATAAAAAGTTACGCCACAAAATCCACATGGTGTTTCTTCCTTGTCAAAGTCTTTTGGTCGTACGGATTGAAGGTCCCGGTCATTTGTCTTGCAAATGTCTCGAAAATGTTTTTGTCAAACTTTTCTTTACGGGCTTTATCAAATTTTAAGCTCCGTTTTGCCCTTCGAATCTGTTCTGTTGTGCATCCAAATACTCTTGCTGCCAAGCATTTTATCCGGGAAGCTAAATCCGTCTCCTCTTGCATACTAAATGCTGTGGGATGACGCGGTGGTTTGTCCATTGTGATTTTCTCTAATGGTTCTTGTCGTTTACGCAAATAAACATGATTTTTGAGTGTTGAATAAGGCACATTGAATAGTCCAGCTGCACCTCTCATGCTCACATCGCCTCGTAATACACTTGGAATAGCTCGGTCAATATCTTCTTCCGTCCATTTTCGTACTGGCCCTTTCCTTTTAAACGTCCGTACCATCTCTAACGTAACAAGAATGAGATACTAATCTGCTATCTGAAATAATTTGGTTGCAATATTATAACAAGAGAGAAGTCTTGGCTGAGCGGAGTAGCCCCCATATTTCTGGGCGGAGTAGCCCCAATTACTGGAATTTACACTAGCGCGTCTTGTGTTGGCTGTGACCAAGGAAACGCGCTACCTGCTATGTCCAGATGTAACTTAACCTTCAGACTGCCAGGCCCCTCACTTCCGGGAAAAATAAAGCCCTTACTCTGGACACTAATCCGTAAGTTGCAAGCACAAATTCTTAATGACGACAAATTCCACAACATAAACAACGTACCTTGCAGTATTCTCCCTTTGTTTTACTCAACACTCAAGCTGTCACTTTCAAACAAACGATAGATGTAGTAGCACAGAGACCGAGGGTCACACTGAACACAACGGGCGATATCAGCTGAGCAAGGTGGCTGCTCAGTGCAACGTTAAGCTTATTTTGAGCGGGAAAGCCCCGTGGGCGAATTAGCCCCGCTGTACCCTACAGACATATAAGGTGGGTAAAATACAAAATAAATATATACAGTGACTGTGTGGTTCTTTACACAGTTAAATATAAGTCCAAATGTTCTTAAAATGTTCGTCCTAGAACGGGGGAAAAGAAAACAAGATATATGAACATGAAATGAAGGAAAAGTCAAAATATAGTTCGTAGAATAAATTAAAAAAAACTGTTAGTAATGGACTCTTTGATCGTGCACTAGATAGACGGTTTTACGCCAATAATCGAAGCACTGGGGAGCACAGAGAAGCACGTGTGAATTGACACTGTGTCGGAGCACTAATTAGTAGAAAGGGGTACGGAGCACTTGTAAAACATAGGGGGGCGAAGACGGAGAACTTGTAGAGGGTCAACGAAGATGGTGGTGTGCACTGAAGAGGGATTCGGAGATCTGCAGTTGGAGAAATGTAGCCAGGAGCAGGCTATGCGCCTAAAATAAACTCGCTGCACTAAGGGCAGGCCAGAAGGGCCGACACCCCTGAGGTCGAATTGGAAATCGAACGTTCAGGAGAATCAGGAAAAGGAAGAAGACAGGGGTGAGGGCAAGCTAGGGGGTGGGGTGGAAGTTATCAAGTAATGGGTGGGGGGAAAAGATGAGAGTTGGCGGGTGTGCGGCGGTCATAAAGGATATCTTGGGCGAGAGGAGAGAGAGGAAGAGCTTCAGTGAAAAATGGTAGGGAAGAGCTTTGGGCGCGGGTGAGGTATTTTAAACGAAGGGAGTGAAGATGGCTGAGAATAGTTGGGAAGGTATAGTAGGGGGCAAAGAGGGCATAAGGGGTATCCAGTTTGAGATGATAGGCAATGTGAATGGCATGACGGTCGAGGCGGTGGAGCTTGAAATAAAGGGGTTGTGGGGCAGTAATCCAGGTGAGGGAGGCATAGAGAAGGAGAGGGCGAATGAAAACTTTGTAGATATTGATGATTTGGGGGGGTTTAAGGCCCCAGGTGTGTCCTGTGAGGGAACGGATAGCGGAGATACGTTGGTAGGCACGGCGGTAGAGGGTGTTGAGGTGATGTTGCCAGCGAAGATTATTTTGGAAAGTAATGCCTAAATAGACGGCGGTAGTGGATTCGGGAATAGGGACGTCGTGAAGGGTGAGGGTGACTTTGTTACGGGGACGGGTGATACGGAATTTTTGGCGGAAAACGACGAGTTGGGTTTTGCGAGCATTAACGGTGATATGGGAGGAAAGGAACCATGATTCGAGGTCAGAAAGATAGGATTGGATGAGACGAGTGAGCTTAGGGGCAGAGCGGGCTAGGGCAAGAATGGCAAGGTCATCGGCGAATTGGTATAGACGAAGAGGTGGTGGTGGGTGGGGAATGTCATAAGTGAAAAGGAGGTAGAGGAGAGGGGAGAGAGGTGAACCCTGAGGGACACCAGCGCGGAGAGAGAAGGTGGAAGAGGAGGTGTTGCGAATACGGACGGAAGCAGTACGATGGTGAAGGAATTGGAAGATAAGACGAATAAAAGAAGGGGGTAGGGGAAGATGACGGAGTTTATACATGAGGACGGGGTGGTAAACGGTATCAAAGGCTTTTTCGACATCGAGACAAAGTAGAGCGGCGGTAAAGCGAGGTTTAACATAGGAAAGAAGGGAAGAGCTGAGATGGAAGAGGTGGTCATGGGTGGAACGTCGGGCACGGAAACCTGCTTGGGATTCTGGGAGAAGATGGAGAGATTCTAGGTAGGAGCTGATACGTTTGGCGAGGATAAGTTCGAGGATTTTCGATAAGACGGGGAGAAGGCTGATGGGACGATAAGAGTGGAGATCAGAGGGGGGTTTCTTTGGTTTGAGAAAAAGAAGAATGGAAGCGTGGCACCAGTGAGAAGGGTAATGACCGGTATAGAGGATGGTGGTATAAATGGCGCTGAGGGCGTGGAGAAGGACTGGCGGGGCTTCTTGGATGTGGCGATATGTAATGGTGTCAGCGCCCGGGGCGGTGGGTTTACGATGGCGAAGGACAAGAGAGATTTCTTCGGGCGTGATAGGGCGGTTGAGAGGGTGATTGTAATCGATATGGGTGAAGTGGTCGAAAGAGGGAAGAAGGGAAGGGGTGTTAGTGGGGTCATTGAGGCGATGGACGAGAGCAGAGTCGGGGTGAATGAAGTGAGGGTTGGGGACGGGGGAGAACACGGTGGTATAATGATTGGCGAAGAGGTCGGCTTTAGCAAGATCAGTGGTAGGGACGAAGGTAGGGGTACGAACGGGGTAAGTGGGTCGGGGAGGTTGGGTTTTGGTAAGGCGACGAAAAGTGGACCAGAATTGAAAAGGTTCAGGAGTGTGGGAAAGATTTGTACAGGCAGTATGCCAATAGGAGCGTTTGATGGCTTTGATGTATGATTTGGCGTGACGTAGGTGAAGGCGGTGTTGGCGGAGAGAGTTTGGATCACGGGTACGGACATAGGCACGATAGTAATCATGAGCAATGTTAAGAAGACGAAGGGCTTTGGGTGGAATGGGAGGCTTAGTAGGATGAAAGGAGCGGCGTGGTATATGGAGACGATCGGCGGTGAGAATAGCGGATTCAGTTTCATGGATAAGGGCGTGAAGGTTAGGAAGAGAAAGTGGGGCAGTAGGGTGGGAGAGAAGTGATGTGATAGTAGCACGGTAGGCGGGCCAATCGGTATTAGTGAAACTGCGGGAGGGGGGAGGTGGGGGTTTGGCAGCGGAGTGGGGGAAAATGTGGGGAATGGTGATGAGGGCTGGTAAATGGTCGCTGCCAATGGAAGGGAGGATGCGAACGATAGGAGAAACGCTGAGCGTGGGAGACATCAGGATAATATCTGGGGTAGTATTGGAAAGGGGACGAGTGGGGGAAGGGAAGGGGATGTTGGCTCCTCGGATGCTGCGAAGAAGGGTGTGAAAAGCTTGGGTTTGAGCGACGTTATAAGAGTGAATGTTGATATCGGCGACAAGAATATAGTTACGAAAAGTGTGATCAATGTATGTGAGAAAGTCGAGGGGAGGAGGGGTACGAGGGGGGAGATAGAGAGTAACGATGGTAAAGGTTTTAGAGGGAGCAGAGACTTCTAAAATTAAATATTCGGAGAAATGGTTAGGAAAATTGTAATGATGTTGAGTGACTGTAAGGTTACGGTGGATTCCAACAGCTACACCTCCTCGGGCTGCAAAGTGAGGGCGGTCAGCACGATAAAGAGTATACGGAGGTAGGTCTAGCTGTTGGGTGGGAAGGAGAAAGGTTTCGTTAAGTACTACAGCATCCGGGGAGTGTTGGTGAAGGGCAAGGTCTAGGGTCGGCCGGTTGGCAGAGATAGAGCAAATGTTGTCATAGAATAACTTAAACGCTATTGCATGTTTAGTGGAGAGGAGCTGCGGTTAGCGGGAAGAATGCAAAGTGCATTCTATTGCCCGCATAGGCTATGTCCAGATGAGTGTTAAACACCAACCGGGCGGCCGTTTGGATGTGCTGGGTGATGAGGGGGCGTTGGAAAGGGAGGCAATTTTGGAGAACCATGGTGAGGAAGCGTAGGATGTTTTCAGTACTAGGGGAGGGGAGGACATAGGAAGGGGCAGGGGTGGGTGGATCATGAGATATGACGGGAATGACAGTTTCAGGTTCTGAGGGAAGGGGAGCGGGGCGGCTGCGGCATTTGAAGCTGAAGGCGGGATGGGGCTGGGAACAGTTTATACATTTGGGAGAAGTACGGTTTTCACAAAGAGAAGTAGGGTGCTCCCGGCTACATATTCCACATACCTGCGGCTGGATGCAGGGGGCTCCCGGGGCGTGGTCGTACCGCTGGCACTTGTCACATCGGATGCGCTGCGGGGCGGAGGCTCGGGATGGTTCCACTCGGTGACGACGAGCATAGAGGACGGCGCCATCACGCAGGAGAGAGTCCAGGGTGCCGGTGTCGCGACTCAAGATGCGGACAAGGGATGTGGTACCAGCGGCGTTCCGAATGCGGGTGACCTTGAATATGATGTAACCCTGTAGTTGGAGTTGCTGAGCGATTTCTTCGTCTGTGTACAACTGGTCGACGCCGTAGGCGACGACTGAAAGGATGGGGGTGGGGCGGGTAGGGGGGGGTGGGGAGACGGGGGGTTTGGGAGACAGTAAGGTTAGAGGCCCGTGCTCGGGGCCCGAACTGCTGCAAGCCTATGACGTTCTTGAGGTGGGAGTAGAACGGCTTGCAAGTTTTAATATTGTATCCCTCGCGGGTGCGCTGCAGTTCGAGCTTGTAGGAGGCGATGTCGGGGGTGAAGGAAGACAGGATGGTGTAGAGGGAACGGGGGTTGGCTTTTTGAAGGTCGATCTCTGTCATCTTGATGACGTGGAATGGGGGAGGAGGAATGGGGAGGGGGGAGACGATGCTCCTCTGTCTGACTTGCGGATGAAGGGCGGGGTTCATGGCGGCGGCTGCGTAACTTCGCACGGGACCAGGAATGTAGGCTGGCTGAGCTGGCAGAGGTTGGGGGAGCTGTGAGGGAGGTGGCAAGGTGGAGGGTGCCACAATAGGATGATCTATTAAAGATGAGATTCCACTCACCGAGTCCCCCAAAGTCGCCGTTGAAGATGTTTGTGTGGTGTAGACAGATCCAGATGACGTAGTAGAAGGTGTGCCACACACACGTTTCCGGGGTATTTCGGCGTTAGGGTCGAGATCCTCCGCTTGGCGAGGGCACTTAATTTGCTGTGTTTCCATGGCTGGTGATGGAGGCGATTCGAAAAGGCTTCGAGTAAGCACAAGCGGAGGGGGAGGGGGCGTATTTTCCTCACTCGACATGTTGAATGGGCCAGGCAATACGACAACACAAAATGGCGGCGCACACGGTAACACGTGGTCAGAGAAGGCCGAGATATGAAGCGGTTGAAACTTTGGCGCACACGAGTTCACTTGGTTTTCTGAACGTACTTCCACAAAAATAGCACTGAAAAAATTAAACCACACGAATAAATAATTCTGCAGAGTGACTGGCCGAGATTTACTTAGTGGCAGAGCTTCCAATCTATCTATCTATCTATTCGTTGTTTCATTCCCTCGTCCCGATAGGGGCGAGGGCGGGCCGTCGGCTAAACAGGTAGCCCTTTGGCCGTAGGGTAAGTAATTTTAGAGAAAAAAGTTAAGTGGGAGGGTAGTGTGCTATGGCACGCGTATATGGAAGAATTAAGTGAAGTTGCTGGCGCAGAGGTCACCGCGACCCAGGAAGCCCCCCAGGGAAAAGGCCCCCACCACACCCCACCCAGGAATAACCCCCCAAATAATCCCCGTTTATTGATCAAAAAATTTACAGACATGTAAGGCGTGGGTAGAATACAAAATAAATGCATACAGTGGCTGTGTGGTTCTGTACACAGTTAAATAATGTCCAAATGTTCTTAAAATGTTCGTCCTGGAACGGGGGAAAGAAAACAAGATACATGAGCATAAAAATGAAGGAAAAGTCAAAATATAGTTCGTAGAACAAAAATAAAACTATGGTTAAGGGACACTGTGATCGTGCACTAGAGGGACGGCATTGCGTCATTGATCGAAGCACTGGGGAGCACAGAGATGCACGTGGGAATCAACACTGTGTAGTTGGGTGATCGGAGCACTAAGGCTTGAAGATGGGGCGGAGCACTTGGAAAATAACACTGGGGTGCGAAGACGGAGAGCATGTAGAGGGTCAACGAAGATGGTGGTGTGCACTGAAGAGGTATTCGGAGATCTGCAGTTGGAGAAATGTAGCCAGGAGCAGGCTGTGCGCCTAAAATAAACTCGCTGCACTAAGGGCAGGCCAGATGGGCCGACACCCCTGAGGTCGAGTGAGAGATCGAATATTCAGGAGCACCAGGAAATAGAAGAAGGCAGGGGTGAGGGCAAGCTAGGGGGTGGGGTGGAAGTTATCAAGTAATGGGTGGGGGGAAAAGATGAGAGTTGGCGGGTGTGCGGCGGTCATAAAGGATATCTTGTGCGAGAGGAGAAAGAGGAAGAGCTTCAGTGAAAAATGGTAGGGAAGAGCTTGGGGCGCGTGTGAGGTATTTTAAACGAAGGGAGTGAATATGGCTGAGAATAGTTGGGAAGGTATAGTAGGGGGCAAAACGGGCTGAAGGGGTATCCAGTTTGAGATGATAGGCAATGCGAATGGCATGACGGTCGAGGCGGTGGAGCTTGAAATAGAGGGGTTGTGGGGCAGTAATCCAGGTGAGGGAGGCATAGAGAAGGAGAGGGCGAATAAAAACTTTTTGACATTGATGATTTGGGGGGGTTTAAGGCCCCAGGTGTGTCCTGTGAGGGAGCGGATAGCGGTGATACGATGGTAGGCACGGCGGTAGAGGGTGTTGAGGTGATGTTGCCAGCGAAGATTATTTTGGAAAGTAATGCCTAGATAGACGGCGGTAGTGGATTCGGGAATAGGGACGTCGTGAAGGGTGAGGGTAACTTTGTTACGGGGACGGGTGATACGGGATTTTTTACGGAAAACGACGAGTTGGGTTTTGCGAGCATTAACGGTGATATGGGAGGAAAGGAACCATGATTCGAGGTCAGAAAGATAGGATTGGATGAGACGAGTGAGCTTAGGGGTAGAGCGGGCAAGGGCAAGAATGGCAAGGTCATCGGCGAATTGGTATAGACGAAGAGGCGGTGGAGGGTGGGGAACGTCATAAGTGAAAAGGAGGTAGAGGAGGGGGGAGAGAGGTGAACCCTGAGGGACACCAGCGCGGAGAGAGAAGGTGGAAGAGGAGGTGTTGCGAATACGGACGGAAGCAGTACGATGGTGAAGGAATTGAAAGATAAGACGAATGATAGAAGGGGGTAGGGGAAGATGACGGAGTTTATACATGAGGACGGGGTGGTAAACGGTATCAAAGGCTTTTTCGACATCGAGACAAAGTAGAGCGGCGGTAAAGCGAGGTTTAACATAGGAAAGAAGGGAAGAGCTGAGATGGAAAAGGTGGTCATGGGTGGAACGTCGGGCACGGAAACCTGCTTGGGATTCAGGGAGAAGATGGAGAGATTCGAGGTAGGAGCTGATACGTTTGGCGAGGATAAGTTCGAGGATTTTAGATAAGACGGGGAGAAGGCTGATGGGACGATAAGAATGGGGATCAGAGGGGGGTTTCTTTGGTTTGAGGAAAAGTAAAATGGACGCGTGACACCAGTGAGAAGGGTAATGACCGGTATAGAGAATGGTGGTATAAATGGCGCTGAGGGCGTGGAGAAGGACTGGCGGGGCTTCTTGGATGTGGCGATATGTAATGGTGTCAGCGCCCGGGGCGGTGGGTTTACGATGGCGAAGGACAAGAGAGATTTCTTCGGGCGTGATAGGGCGGTTGAGAGGGTGATTGTAGTCGATATGGGTAAAGTGGTCAAAAGAGGGAAGAAGGGAAGGGGTGTGAGTGGGGTCATTGAGGCGATGGAGGAGAGCAGAGTCAGGATGTACGAAGTGAGGATTGGGGACGGGGGAGAACACGGTGGTATAATGATTGGCGAAGAGGTCGGCTTTAGCAAGATCGGTGGTAGGGACGAAGGTTGGGGTACGAACGG
This sequence comes from Meconema thalassinum, assembly GCA_946902985.2. Classification (NCBI taxonomy): domain Eukaryota; kingdom Metazoa; phylum Arthropoda; class Insecta; order Orthoptera; family Tettigoniidae; genus Meconema; species Meconema thalassinum. The sequence continues at coordinate 99,756,416 of OX336397.1, read as the reverse complement.
GGTAAGAGGGACGGGGAGGTTGGGTTTTGGTAAGGCGACGAAAAGTGGACCAGAATTGAGAAGGGTCAGGAGTGTGGGAGAGATTCGTACAGGCAGTATGCCAATAGGAGCGTTTGATGGCTTTGATGTATGATTTGGCGTGACGTAGATGAAGGCGGTGTTGGCGGAGAGAGTTAGGATCACGGGTACGGACATAGGCACGGTAATAATCATGAGCGATGTTAAGAAGACGAAGGGCTTTGGGTGGAATGGGAGGCTTAGTAGGATGAAAGGAGCGGCGTGGGATATGGAGACGATCGGCGGAGAGAATAGCGGATTCAGTTTCATGGATAAGGGCTTGAAGGTTAGGAAGAGAAAGTGGGGCAGTAGGGTGGGAGAGAAGTGATGTGATAGTAGCACGGTAGGCGGGCCAATCGGTGTTAGTGAAACTGCGGGAGGGGGGAGGTGGGGGTTTGGCAGTGGAGTGGGGAAAAATGTTAGGAATGGTGATGAGGGCTGGTAAATGGTCGCTGCCAATGGAAGGGAGGATGCGAACGATAGGAGAAACGCTGAGCGTGGGAGACAGCAGGATAATATCTGGGGTAGTATTGGAAATGGGACGAGTGGGGGAAGGGAAGGGGATGTTGGCTCCTCGGATGCTGCGAAGAAGGGTGTGAAAAGCGTGGGATTGTGCGACATTATAAGAGTGAATGTTGATATCGGCGACAAGAATATAGTTACGAAAAGTGTGATCAATGTATGTGAGAAAGTCGAGGGGAGGAGGGGTACGAGGGGGGAGATAGAGAGTAACGATGGTAAAGGTTTTAGAGGGAGCGGAGACTTCTAAAATTAAATATTCGGAGAAATGGTTGGGAAAATTGTAATGATGTTGAGTGACTGTAAGGTTACGGTGGATGCCAACAGCTACACCTCCTCGGGCTGCAAAGTGAGGGCGGTCAGCACGATAAAGAGTATACGGAGGTAGGTCTAGCTGTTGGGTGGGAAGGAGAAAGGTTTCGTTAAGTACTACAGCATCCGGGGAGTGTTGGTGAAGGGCAAGGTCTAGGGTCGGCCGGTTGGCAGAAATAGAACAGATGTTATCATATAATAACTTAAAAGCTATGGCATGATTAGTGGAGAGGAGCTGCGGTTAGCGGGAAGAATGCAAAGTGCATTCTATTGCCCGCATAGGCTATGTCCAGATGGGTGTTAAATACCAACCGGGCGGCCGTTTGGATGTGCTGGGTGATGAGGGGGCGTTGGAAAGGGAGGCAATTTTGAAGAACCATGGTGAGGAAGCGTAGGATGTTTTCAGTACTGGGGGAGGGGAGGACAGAGGAAGGGGCGGGGGTGGGTGGATCATGGGATATGACGGGAATGACAGTTTCAGGTTCTGAGGGAAGGGGAGCGGGGCGGCTGCGGCATTTGAAGCTGAAGGCGGGATGGGGCTGGGAACAGTTTATACATTTGGGAGAAGTACGGTTTTCACAAAGAGAAGTAGGGTGCTCCCGGCTACATATTCCACATACCTGCGGCTGGATGCAGGGGGCTCCCGGGGCGTGGTCGTACCGCTGGCACTTGTCACATCGGATGCGCTGCGGGGCGGAGGCTCGGGATGGTTCCACTCGGTGACGACGAGCATAGAGGACGGCGCCATCACGCAGGAGAGAGTCCAGGGTGCCGGTGTCGCGACTCAAGATGCGGACAAGGGATGGGGTACCAGCGGCGTTCCGAATGCGGGTGACCTTGAATACGTTGTAACCCTGTAGCTGGAGTTGCTGAGCGATTTCTTCGTCAGTGTACAACTGGTCGACGCCGTAGGCGACGACTGAAAGGATGGGGGTGGGGCGGGTAGGGGGGGGTGGGGAGACGGGGGGTTTGGGAGACAGTAAGGTTAGAGGCCCGTGCTCGTGGCCCGAACTGCTGCAAGCCTATGACGTTCTTGAGGTGGGAGTAGAACGGCTTGCAGGTCTTAATGTTGTAACCCTCGCGGGTGCGCTGCAGTTCGAGCTTGTAGGAGGCGATGTCGGGGGTAAAGGTAGACAGGATGGTGTAGAGGGAACGGGGGTTGGCTTTTTGAAGGTCGATCTCCGTCATCTTGATGACGTGGAATGGGGGAGGTGGAATGGGGAGGGGGGAGACGATGCTCCTCTGTCTGACTTGCGGATGAAGGGCGGGGTTCATGGCGGCGGCTGCGTAACTTCGCACGGGACCAGGAATGTAGGCGGGCTGAGCTGGCAGAGGTTGGGGGAGCTGTGAGGGAGGTGGCAAGGTGGAGGGTGCCACAATAGGATGATCTATTAAAGATGATATTCCACTCACCGAGTCCCCCAAAGTCGCCGTTGAAGATGTTTGTGTGGTGTAGACAGATCCAGATGACGTAGTAGAAGGCGGGCCACACACACGTTTCCGGGGTATTTCGGCGTTAGGGTCGAGATCCTCCGCTTGGCGAGGGCACTTAATTTGCTGTGTTTCCATAGCTGGTGATGGAGGCGATTCGAAAATGCTTCGAGTAAGCACAAGCGGAGGGGGAGGGGGTGGATTTTCCTCACTCGACATTTTGAATGGGCCAGGCAAGAATACAGCACAAAATGGCGGCGCACACGGTAACACGTGGTCTGAGAAGGCCGAGATACGAAGCGGTTGAAACTTTGGCGCACACGAGTTCACTTTGTTCACTGAGAGTACTTCCACAAATATAGCACTGAAAGAATCGTTCCACAAGAATAAAAAATTCTTCAGAGTGACTGGCCGAGATTTACTTAGTAACAGAGCGAGAGCTTCCAATGTTGGGTTTAAAGTTTATACTAAGCTTACTGCGTTTCGCTTCCGACAGCCACTACTTATCATTCCAATTTCTACCTATCGTACTGCACACATCCCTTCAATTCATAACTTCCCATGTTTTGCCTAATTTTCCACACCAAAAACCATTCACCAACAACAAGCCGCTTAATTTCATCTCCGTACATAACCTATTTTATACACTCAAATTCTTAAACAAATTCGCTAGCCTCAAATGGCTCCTCTTGTCTGCGATCTGGCGGCAACACTTCGTACTGGTTGCTGGCAGGGAAGAAGAATTTCTTGGCAGTGCCAGGTCGTTGACGAGGAATGCTTTTCCACTACTGCAATCACTACAAATACGCCAACGAGTTCGAACGCTTCCGGATTTATCTCTTCATCTTATACTTTGTCAACTTCCCCCTTATTGTCCCCAGCTAATAGTTATTTAATTGCCTCAATTTCTAGAAAATATTCTCTACTTTTACATGGTGACTTAGCGAATCCTTCCATTCACTCCTGCTGCGATCTGACGGCACAATATGGGACTTAGCTTCCTACCTGGTGCCATGGAACTTTTCCAAACATTGACATATTCTTTCCCAACACGGCATTCAAGCAAACCATTACAAGGTCCATTTCTTCCTCAATCCCCCTCGAAATCAATCAATCCCGACATTTGTTATTTGTTGTTGTAGTTAATGTCTACATAGTATACAGTAAAACAAAGTTCTTGAGAACAAATGTTTCTCCATTCTGTAAAGGTTTTCTCGAGGAAGGTTTCATTTCCTGTGTAGAACTAATGTCGTGATCCACGGCGTTCTTAAGTTACAGGCGGGAGCGGTACCCCCACTCTGCCACCAGCGAGTGACGTCAGGGGTCTCAGCTGGCCGGAGGAGAGCACGCTAGTCATATGGCAGAGAGATGCATTCATGTAATTAAATCGGTTTTGTTTTCAGAAGAAATTGGGATGGACTTCCGAATTTCACCACAGTCCTTCCTTAGTGATCGATGAATTGTGTGAGACGTTTTCCGCTGTCACTACGGGCGATTAAAGCAAATGACTGCGATACATGTCAGCCCAGAGCGGTATACAAAAAGAGCATGCTGGAAACTAATGTTTGATTGCACTACAAGTAAGCGGTTTTTGTTTCTTCTACAGAACACAATAATTAGTTGGATATATTTAAGTGAGAATATCATATCTGTTTATGTACTTTAACAAATGGGAAATTTCTTCTTTAACATATATTTCATCAAGTTGCAAAATTACCCACTTATCATCACACTTTTCAGCGTCTTTTTTTAAGAAATGAACGTTTTCGTTAAAATTACCCGGAACTACATTAAGGGAAGAAGTCAATCTTTGTAAATGTTTAGAATGAGGAAGGGATAGAAATTTGCTCTCCCTGATAGTATCATAACACTTCGCGGATTGCATGTACAATATGTAAGAGCAAAGTATCACGTTGGGGGACCTTTTTTTGTTCTTAAATATAAGAGAGAATTGCTCGGATAAAAAATAACTTGCTGAGAAATTCCCTCTTCTCCACTATCCAATAAAGTTTCTTGAATGACATCCAGCAATTTTAAGACATTGGCCACGTAATTTTCCAAGTTGGTTTGGAATCTCTTCTCAGTAAGATACTGTAACAAACTGAACAGTGTTATCCAACTCTTCACAGCTGTTTCAATTCCCAACACTGAAGAAAGTTCTGTAGAAGACAATTGTAAATTGTTATAGAAAGCTGAAACAAGTAAATGATTATCTACATTAATATAAAGAAACAAAAGTCATAGACTCAAAATTGATTCTATATATAACCACTCTATCGTCAAAAATATTGAAATTAATAGCTGAGTCCCCTTTCACTTTAGTGCTATTATCTGCTAATCGTTTCTCAAGAGAATTGCATAAATTCTCGAAACTGATTATAACATCGTCCCATTCTGCAGCAGCAACAGCACTTTCTTGAGCATGTTCCTTCCTCACTTCGATTTCTCTTCTCCTCTCTTCTGGTTGTTTCCGCTTAATTTCACTTTCCTTTGTCAAGTATTTTGGCAAACCTTCAACAATAGTAAGACAAGAACATTTAACTAGCTTAGGATGATCGTATTTATACACTTGTTTCTGTCCATTAGAATCACAGTATTCATTCTGTAAAATAATGCAGTCCGGTTGAAAATGTTTAATACACACAACACTGTTCTCCGAAGGTGTCCAGTTCTTCCTCGGGATGCTTCTCAGCCATCTATTTCTCAAGTTTACTTCCTTGCGAGAAGAGAAACATTTCACGTAGGTGGTTTCAACTCCACGAACCAGAAAATTACTGCTACATCCTGGTACATAACACCTTCGTGGCATTATATATATATTTTTTAATTTATTTTTTTATTTAGTCAATTTACCCTCTAGGTTGGTGGTTCCCACTCAGCGAGAGAACTCACCACTACCGCCTCTATGGGCAGTGTCCTGGAGCTTGGAACATCTGGTCGGGATGGATACAACTGGGGAGGTTTGATCAGCACTTCGCCCAGGCGGCCTCACCTGCAGAGTGAACAGGGGCCTCATGAGGGAGGGGAAGGAATGGAAGATAGGGATGGATAGGCTAGGAAGAGGGAAGGAGGCGCCCGTGGCATTACAGTAGGTACTGTACCCTTTTACCTACCAATACCTGTTGAATCCCTGGATAGCAGCTGGATCGTAGAACCTGAAAATTCCCCGGCTCTAAAGACCCCCAAGTTCTACCAACAGACACAGGGATAATAGGGCCACTCGAATACCTAACAGGATGTATTAAGACTGACCAAGGCTCAGAGAAAGAAAAAGACTAGCTCAAACACAAGAATTCTTCAAGAGGAAGAAAGAATCTCAAAGGTGTGGTAAACCCTAAAATACCTAGCGATGGCCCCCTTAATACACCCTTCCTTCACCTCTATAAAGCATCACGCAATAATTAAAACCAAGTAATAAATTAGTTTATTTCAATAATAAACATGACAAAAAAATATCAATTTTGTCGATACCACGACCAATCAAAAATCCCATTGATTATATTGGATGGGCCGATAACCTAGATGTTAGGCCCCTTAAAACAACAATTATCATCATCATCAGATTATACTGGATTGTTATTACACGATGAAATATATATGGCATATTTACAGAATATAATTTACACAAAAATCTAGAATAATTTCTATTATTCTCTTCCCACTGACTTATTGTCACGACATTCATTTCTGCTTAAAATTGTTTCATTTCTAATTTCAAGATAACTTGGTAATTTCTGCCGAACAGTTAAGTTAAGCAAAATTAATCCTAGATTTAGTATTAAATATTTATCGGTGATCCTTGTTAAACATACATCCTATGGCAAAGTCCTTATATTAATTTTATTGGAAATATTGAACTGGATATCCACTCAAGATTCTCAACAATACTGCTCAGAAAAATATTAATCTTCACACAGGCATTATCACGATAACAACAGCGATAAAGTCACCTATGACCAAATATTAACCATACTAGGTTAAAAACAACGCCTCTCTGGGTTAAAACCCCATTCAATCTAATCCTGATTGGCACACCTGGCTCAATCCTCAACAAGAAAAAAATTGCTTCGCAAAGCACAGTATCAATATACTTAAACACAAGGGCATTATTCCTAATACATGCCTCTCTAAAATCGAACATGCACCTATAATAGCTGATTATGAAAATCAGCTGTTTAAAATGCCTGAACTCGTGTGCAAAAAAAAATATGATTCTGTAACAGATTACCGATAAAGCCCAGTGGATTCCAGAAATACCCCACCTATTTTTAGAAAACTTGCCTTAGATTGATGTATTACATTATTCATAATTCTTAAACATACGACTTATAGTAAGTCGTCCCTGGGATTATCCTCGCAAATTTGGATGTCGTTCAAATACCCTCTTAATGGAGAAAAACTATTGCACCAAAGGCAATGATATCAATTTAATCCAGTGTTAACTTCATAAGAAAAGAAAAGTTAAACATTCCCAACCACACAAACTGAGGTTGTAAAAGCGATTTATAAAAATAAATCCAATCTCAAAATAAGATCTTCCCTGAATTTCCCGAACGCGAAAATGTCGATGGATTAGTCCACACGAAAGTGCTTAAAGAACAATACATTAGAATATATAAAACTCAGTCAGAGTTCTCAAAAAAAATAATGTGTTACTAAAATGTTCTTACACAAAAAAAAACTATCTGTATATCTTCCTCCTACGTTGATTTCTCGACAAATAAGAATGAGCATTTCAGTTTAAATACAGTAAAATACTACTGAAATTTTAAATTTATCCATCAAAATACACAAAGGATGCACTCATTTTTATGAGTCAAAATCCTAGCATCATAGAAGGTCAGCTTCGAAAAAAAAACATCGAACCTGCACTTTCTACTCAACCATTTAATCTACAAAATCAAATATGGCAATGTGTGGTAATTCAAAATGTCCACGCTACGCTACTGTAACAAGTTGAAGTGATCTGTACCTTAGGCGAATCTGGATGAGGAAAAAAGGATATCGTTGGCCATAATAGGCTCCAGACCAACAGAAAACATGCCGGACTCCAACTGGGTCTCAAGAGAACGAACCAAAGTCCTCCTTGGCTCGAACAACTCCCGGTCGGACGAAATGGTCCCAACATATCCTGGCGATATCTTCCCACACACATTAGAATACAGATGGCCGGACCACAAACAGTTTATCAACTCGTCACGAAGCGAGGGTGAACTCGAACAGCCGCTAAATAGTTCCAATATAAGGACGCGAATGTGAGCAAGTTCACAAGGGTCCACGCGGCCCCTTTCATTACGAGAGTCGCTTGCACACTTCATGATAAAATGAAAGTTGCTGCCAACATGTCCCCGCTACACCCTGCTAATGCAGTATTCTTATATTAATCTAGCCTACCATCGTAATGGATATAAGCTTCATAGTATTCCTCCCTCTGACACCTTGCTTAAGAATGTGCTTTTGTTAAAGAAGTATAGCCACTGTGAAAAGTTTGAATCAAGTCTAGGCTGCATTTCCACGAAGGTTTATATGCAGAGTGTTACGACACATTACAGCCGAGCTGGCGGACGGGATTATGAGAGTATTCTCCCGCATGGCCCGTTAGTAGCTGTAGATACACGGTCGCAATGATAAACTTATTACATGTTTAAGACCATGTCTGAACCCCATTAAGCAAGTGTCTACTTCACGTAGGATGCTGAACGAACTAGCGTATACACTTCACCACGGTCACACGTTTTTAAAATCCCGTTAGCTGGCGACTTCACTTTCACAATTGTCAGGATCAAACCTGCACGCTGTCGGTTTCTCTAGTACTTGCTCTCCGCACGAGGTCGCTTGAGCACTACATGCGCTCCCCCACTCCTCAATACGTCACGACTCGATATAAAATATATCGCAGTCGAATTGTAATCAGCAGTGACTTAACAGATCATCTTCTGTTTTTCATACTTTCTTGATAATGGCTTTCTGCCATAGAAATATACATACAGACATATGTAACTGCTTACATATAGCGCTAAATATACTTCAATTTGTATTAATCATTCTCAGGTGAATCGATCGATATAATGTTAGACAAACATGGTTATTATCGATGACCTTCGGGTTTCTCGTCGGAAACACTAGCTCTGCCGATCTCTTCTTTATAGCATAACTTTTGCTCGCTGTAGACCAGCTGTTATGATAGACTTCAGAGGCTAGCTAGAAAGTTACAGGGCGTTCCCAAAATACTGTATCCATATCTGTACTTAAGACTTTTAGGAATAATGGTGCAGTACTGCCCCCGTAAATTGAATTATATTGAGACCACGATGGATGTATTGGCAAATATGAATAAAGTTAGGGCTGTCATAGTTGTGACGTGTATATTCATGACGTAGGCACGGATGACGTAGACTTCATGCAAGTAGGCTGGTTGAGCTGAGATTCTTGGTGACGTCATGATTTTGTTCGAGAAAGATCTAAGATTTACGACGCAGTCGCAGGAAACAAGGTATTGTGCTAAAGAAGAAGTTACGCTATTGGAGGAAAGGCTCGAACCAATGAACGATAGTTTGGAAGGAAGACGGAGATTACTGAAACTACGATATTTAATTACTTTTGGCATGCAGATTTGTGGAAAACTATTTTCGGTTATGGCATTGATATGGAATTTTTAAGAAATTAATTTTGAGTTTTTGAAATTTGAAAATCCGTCAAGTATAGCCAAAGTTGGAACTTCTAGCGATGACGGAGCAACAGGCTATGGAAGGGATGGATACGCCCCTTAAGAAGTTGATAAAAGGTTGTGCACAGGAGAGAGGAGCTCTCATACCGCATATATATTTCTGATGTCATATAGTCAATTTCGAGTGAATAAGTGAAGCAAGTCGTCTTTAGCGTGTGGTTAAAGCCCGGCGCATCGAGCGAACACGGAGCAGTTCCATTTTACGGTGTTTGAAACTAGGCGAAGTTGAAACGCACACATTAACGTTTCCACCAGATAATATATCAAGAGTTGGCTTCTGCCTTTATTATAAATCTATTGGGCAGTACAACATTGAGGTGTGTAGAAGATTTGAACAATCTCACGATTATAATTTGGAAGATATTGGCATTTTAAGACTGCAGACAAAAGTGATTTTCTCGCCACCTGAGAAGCACTTTTAAAATACCACATTATACACTACGGCTGACACGTGTATTGCAACCGTGATATTGAAGAATACGTTTGGTGATACAACGATACATTCTACTATGGAACATTATAATATGGCAGTGCTTTTAATGATTATAACAGAAGTGGAGATGGAAGGCTAAGGCTTTAATGCAATTGGGACATATATCGATGGAGTGAAATAACAGCATGGAACTTCGTTAATCGTCATTCTACAAAAGCGAGCATGTAGTGAACATCCAACTACACTCATGCATCGTGAATCCATCGCTGAATTATATCAAATGGCAGTGGAAATATATTCATACTCCACGATTATGAATATTTCTGCGGAAATAACTGCAATAAACTTCATGACGAATTGCGACCAGAACTTCAGGGAACTTTCAAGAGAGGCCAGGGTGGACCCGGCTCACAAAGAAGAGTTTTGCCAGAAGGATGTCTTTCGTATACACGGAGCAGTGCAATTTCCGGAGGAGGAAGCAGTTCGATTCTCCGAGGGCGCTGATTCCAGGTTCGAGGTCGGAGCACATCTTCACTGTGCCGTTACTTTGGCACTAATCTCTGATTGAACGTACAATTTTTACTTTAGCATAAACTTTTGAATCGAGCGGCGGAGTTAGTTGTGGCTGGCCTCGATAGGTAGCATATCTTGTCGGTGCTGCCTTGGACTGGGATTGTTGTTTCTCCCTCTGTCCGATAGGAAGAGCTATGTTCTAGCGACAAGTATTTCTCTATCTCGATGTTGATCTAATGGTTTTGGAAGGCTGCGATTTTCGAGACATGTATGATTCTCGTAATGAGCTTGTTAGGCCAGTCATCATGGATCTACGTGGTTTTATAAATACATAAGAAGTAAACTGAAGTTCTACTGTATGTGAAAATATTGAATGATATTATCCCTCTTCGTCAAGTTATTGACTGGTTACCTATTGTAACCTTACTGGAGATAAACGTCTGGATATGCTTCGTATATTGTGGAATTAAGGTAGGCTATTTTGTCATCGTTAGTACTTGTGACTGTATCGACTGGCAAGGTAAATGTATTTATTTTGTATTTTACTACGTTGCATGACAGGGCCTTTCAAGGTTATACATTCAAACTTAATGTCATCCTCGTGTATTCACTCTGGTAGGCTAACTGACACTCATATTTGCTTTGCGTAATTAATGATTTGTTTTCTGTTTTCTGTTAATTGTAAATGCATTTTAATTACAAGTAGTATGCCTTATGGTCTGTGGAAAATTTATTAATGTAGGATTTATTTTGATGTTCGATGGTGCTAGTACGGTGATCGTTTTTCTTCTGTTTTTCATGATGGCTACTGTCGTATTGTTTTTAACTATGTGCGATCATCTGTTGTTAATAAAAAAGGATTTTTGGTAGCCATTGAGGTGAAAAGACGTAAATTGAATTAGCTCCGTATATTTTGTGTTGGAAGACATTAATTCTTCAGTTTTAGGCAACGTATTATATTGGATATTGTAACATGCGTAGGCCTAGCTTTGTGACATGTATTGTCTCGGGAATTAATTAATTATTTATTTGTGTGGAAATGTATGAAATACGGTATGATGCATTATGCAGGGGCATAATGAAGCTATTGAATATTTAATTCGTCATCCTCTTGATTATTTGGCTTGGATTCTCACTAATGACAACAGATGATTGGTTGAAAGCACCGCTTATTTACTTCATCGTAACAACTTTGGCTGGATTACTAAAATATGTATTACAGTCAACTAAAAGGAACAAATATTTGATGTCAGAATCCACATCTTGATTTGTAAGTGTTTTATTAATTTGTATGCATGTTTATTGTGAATATATTATGATTTTACCCGATCACCTTAGTATTATTTCTGGGTTCCGGGGTTCGAAGATGGTCTCAGACAATTGCCCTCTGAGTATGAACTTACTATGGTCCAGTGCCTTCCCTCCCAAGGCCTTTACTTTACTACGGGGTTAAATGTGTTATAGCAGTAGCGTGGTTAGATTTGTACCACTTTCAGTAGTTGTTTGGGGCTAGTCTTTGAATCTTGGGGCTTGGAAGTATGATTGGGCCTGAAGTGTGATATTTTAATGTTTGTTGTTATTGTTTTATCTTTGTATAAATTTCTTGTTATTTTTGTTTCATGTGATAATATACTGAATGGACGAGAGCATTTTAAAAGCTGTACAATATTTATCCAAAGAGGAACTGGCTTATGAAATACAAATAAGGAATGGCAACCCTAATTTTCATCGTGAACTGGATATTATTCTTCTCAAATCCTTAAAGTCAGCTTCTGTTGTTAGTCTGACTGATCAACATTCTTATGGGACAAAAGGTAGGTCTGATGTTGTGATATCTGTTTCAAACCTATTAGTGTCCTGTGATGAGTTAAAGCAAGTTGCCAAACATTCGGCATATCGTGTGAACAAATTAAAATTTCGTTCGATACACTGGATTAATCGTTTAGTGAGCTTAATTGAATATTGGTCCAAGTGTGATATTGTTTTTTCAACCAAGTTAGTTGAGCTTCGCGACAAGCTGATAGATAGTTTTAATCGGTTGTCCTCGAGTGATATTTCTGAGAATATTAGTGGACCTGTTGTGTGTTCTGAAAGCGTTTGTTCATATGTTAGTGATTCTTGTGATGGCGTTGTGAATAATAGTAATTATATTGGTAATTTGGAATCAGTATCGATGGAGAATAATGAAAATATGGTAGGCGCTTTACAAACTAATAATTCTACTGAGGTAGATAAACAAATAGGCTCGTCAAGAAATACACCAGAGGTCATGTCGAGTCCTAGTAATTTGAATGCTGTTGGTAATTCATGTTCTGATAAGAGATATAACGATTTTTCTAGTTCAGTTTCTTGCCATGACGTTGGTAGTGCTGGGAATAGGTTAGGATCTCACCGTACTTGTACTGATAAGGAAGTACAAACTGTTGATAGCTTATTTGGTGAATGTGACGTGATAGATAGAGTAAATAGACTTAATCTTTCTGATAATCGAGCCTCGACTAACGTTGTTTCTCTAAATAAACTTATGACTGATGGTCAGGTTAATTTTGCTTCCCTTCCTAACCCATTAACTCTAATTTTGAAAGATTTTCATGTGTGCTATGGCACTGATATTAATTTATTTGTGAAATTTTTGAAGAAATTAGTGGAATTAAGAGATAGTGCTGGCATATTTGGTCTGTCAGATTTTCAAATTTTGAAATCATCTTTCCATGCACTGAAGGAATGTTGCGAGGAAAACTGTTTGAGAGTATGAGTGCTGGCCATTCTTTGGATGTTTTCCATAGAGAGGTTTAGAAATATTTTATCACTCCACGTATCTTGGCAGATTTGAGTAGAGATTATGTATTTCGCGTTCAGCGTATGAGTGAAACGTTAAATGAGTACTTCATTGATATTAGGACTTATGCAAAGGTTTTGGCAGTTGAGTTGACTGAAGAGCAGGTTGTCAATTCATTAGTCGAAGGTATGAATCCCATTTATCGTTCATTCTTGTCCATGCATGCTAAGCCCAAGAATTTCACTGATTTTAATGAAATTATTTTATCTGCGGAGAAGATTAAGAATGCTAATCTGTTGCGGGTAGATGATTCTCCCGTTCCTAGTAATTATCTTCAAGGTTGTTCAGGTTATATGCCTTCTATAAATAATTTTCAGCCACGTGGAGAGATGCAGCTTGTGGATAATTATAGTAGTCTTGTTCCTTATAAGAATTTGCCTACTAATGTTCAAGGTCATGTATTTCAGAGGCGTGCTGAACAGAGGTTTAATGGGAGTAGAGTTAGCAAAGGTAGAAGATGTGATCGTTGTGGGTCATATGCCCATATTAGTCGTTGGTGTGATGTTAAATATAACAATAAATTTTTATCGTATGTAAACAAGACGTCATCAGATGATAAAATTTGGTATTCTAATGTGTCAAAAAAGAAATGTAAACGTTCACGTGACAGTAACTTTTGTCGGGGTCTGTTCAAAAGTAAAAAGATGTGTAACCGCATCACTGAAGTTGTTCATGGAATTTCTCCATTTATTGTCATTGACATTAATAATGAGCCGGTTTCTGCACTTATTGACTCTGGGAGCGTGAGTTCATTTTTAAGCTTAGAATGGTTTAATAATATGAAATCTGTATGTAAATTTGGAAAACTGATTGCAGAAAATAATGATGTGAGATCCGCGAATTCTTCTTCTCTGGATATTAAAGGGTACATAACAGTTAAGATCAGGATATTAAACTTCACGTGGAAATTTAGGTTATGGGTAGTACATCATCTGTCTTGCGATGTCATCCTTGGTGCTGATTTTTTGGCACATGTTGGGTTACTGATTGATCTGAGGGATCAATCATGTCAATTTAAGTTCAAGCCCAGTTTAAGGTTAAAATTTCATAATTATACTAGTAATGTTAGTATTAATGCTGCTCAGAGTGGTGACAAACCTAAGGATATTGAAAATTTGGACCTGGGACATCTAAGGGAGGATCAAGCTGATAGTATTCGTAAACTATGCTCTGAGTTTACTGATGTTTTAACCGACAGGTTAGGTGTCACGAATATTTTGGAATATGAGATTGAGTTATCCGATTCAGTGCCTGTTAGGTCTTCTCCTTACCGTCTGGCTCCACCTAAGATGAAAGTTTTGAAAGGTATCATCGATGAGATGATTAATGAGGGAGTAATTAGGAAATCTACTTCTTCCTATTCATCTCCCATTTTCTTAGTGCCCAAACCTAATGGAGAATTTAGACCTGTGGTCGACTACCGTGCCTTAAATAAGAAAGTGATTCTCCAACAGATTCCTTTGCCGGATTTACAGTCTTGTTTTGGGTGGTTTCAGGGTTTCACTAATGACAACAGATGATTGGTTGAAAGCACCGCTTATTTACTTCATCGTAACAACTTTGGCTGGATTATTAAAATATGTATTACAGTCTGACACGCAAGAGTTACCCCCTTTATTGGAATGACCAGGCCCAAAAGAAAAACATACCCAGGATAGTATTCCGAGACCACAGTACTTAGCTTAGACATAGAAATGATACACTTGCGTTCCTTAAATGAACAACTTCTATTGACATGTTTCAACATTACATCTACAATAACATTAACAACAAGATTAGATTTAACAAAACTAGAAGATGTGGAAATAGTTCACGTTCCCAGTACTTGCCTTCGCACGGAGAAAGACATAGGTGATCCAGCATACTTTTTACGACAGTTATCCAACAGATCCTTCTCTGTTCACATACCAGCTGACTGTCTTACATCGTTTCAGAAACCCAACTATCAATTATATAGGTCTCATTATCATCGACGGAATGGCCATTAAAATCTTTTGATTACTAGAATAACTTCATAAGAAGCCAGAACTTAGCAATGGCTCCGTCGATCCTTTTCTGTTCACATTCCAGCTGACTGTCGTACATCGTTAAGAAACCACAACTATCAAACATATAGGTTTCATTATCATCGAAGGAATGGACATTAAAATCTTTTAATTACTAGAATAACTTCATAAGAAGCCAGAACTTAGCAATGGCTCCGTCGATCCTTTTCTGTTCACATTCCAGCTGACAGTCGTGCATAGTTAAGAAACCCCAACAGAACATCGAAGAAAAACAAAACGCAATTGACTTCAAAATATCAGGAAGACTGGTCATGCTCCAAAGATACATATAGCAGACCCAAGGCTACTATGAACTTCTTACCGTGGTGCAGCTCTCTAGCGGCAAAACAGAGAACTGATATCTCCACTGCAGGCAGAGTCCTAGAGACCATCGACTAAACAGAGCAGTAAGGGTAAAAAGTGACGTAATAACGGCACAAATCTCCCCCACTACAAGCTTGACGTTGGTTCAACAACCACGTCAATGGAAATAGAATTAGTTACATCATGCTGACATGCAAACCTTCATGCAAAATAAAGTTTTTTTATCACAACATATTAGAATATGAACTCTTCATGCCAAATAAAGTCTTATCACATTCTTCCACCAATTTTAAATCACACTAGCATGTCGTTTCCAGGTTTTGACATCATGTCAAGAACGTTTGCTAGTACTATCACGCGTCTTACAATGGTACAAAATTACAAATACAGGTTTTCTAGTACAAATACAATATAAATTGTATCTTCGAAGTCTTCAAACATAGACGAAGGTAGTTTCCCATTCTTACAGATCCATCGGCAACAGCTTAGTTATCTGGGCTCTGGATTGCCTCACATAATACACCAAAGAACCTTCTCCGCAGAAGCAATCTCCAAATAAATAGGGCTGAAATCAATTTCGCTTGGGACAGTACCATGTAATTAAAGGTCTTACAACTAACACACAATAAAATGATTTTCGAAACAGCATAATATATAATCTTTCAATAAATCTGGCAAGAATTTCGACAAAATCGAATTCCAAAAAAAAGAAAAATTTCCACATCTTTTACAATCAAGGTTTTAAGTTTTACAATCCTTTTTTTATGTACTCATATGTAATAAATATTTCTCATCTTTAACAACCCAAAATAATCTTTCATTATACAAATATTATTTCCAAATAAAATGAACTCTCTTATTAACAGACAACAAATACTTTCCACCTACACAGATATAGACTTAAATGTAAAGGAGCTTGCTTGCCAAAGAAAAAAATAATAAAATTTTCACAGGACTAACTAAATGCAGGTTAAATCCTTCATCGCCTCATCTGTTTCCACTCATAGAAACCCTGACCAGACACACACCAACCAGAGGATAAAACAAAGAAGAATCGCCCATAAAATTCGACCGAACAACGAACAAATTCCCAAAAAAGAAAAATATAGCAGAATCAGACGACACGCACAAACCAACAAATAAACACACAACCATTTCATAACACCACTCACATTACCTCCATTTCACACAATCAACAAAATTACCAATTACCACCCACAAATTACCCAGAAAATACCAGAATATAACCAAGTTCTCGTTAAAACGCCTATTCAAACACAATGACACAAATACATTACCCTTTAATATTAACAAACACTAAACTTACAACTAATAATTACTTTCTTTCACCTAAACCAGATCCCATACAGAAAATGTCAAGGATCGTAAAGTAATTCTCTTAAACTAATACTTACCTCATTGAAAGGTATTTTAACAAATACTAGATTATACTTTCGGTAATAAATTAAATTAATAAGTTAACCCAAAAAAAATCGCTAGAAACCTAACCTTATTTCGACACCATAACAAGAAACGAAACATCCCACCCAAATTAATATGCAAAGCTAACATCTCACACTCAAACGTACATCCACACGATAAACAAAGGTTGTGTCCATTTATAGATCTGCACAAATTTAGGAAATTACATACATAACGAAAAATTAGCAAATCCAAAAAACGATGAAAGATCTCAAGAAAATCCCAAGAACAACCAAAAGACTCTACAATAAATTAATAACCAGAACACACGTGCAGACAAACAAAATCAGATAAGAAAGCTTACATTCCTACATCCACAACCTCAAAAATCACACCTTACATACAACAAGTTACCACCCACAAATATCCCAAAAATCTACCAAAAATATAAATAGGATCACATTAGAACACCGACATACACAAAATAAAATTACCCTGAAACACTATTAATATGTCGACTCATCACCATAATTATCCTTATCTTCGACCAACAACAACAATTACCTTTCGACATACTTCTTATAACCTCAACTCATCTGTAAGTCTTTACATTCCGAAATCAACAAGCAATAAAAAGTGCATTCTAGACACTTACTTGGAGACTCAAATGGAATTGTTTATTAAATACCTACCATCACATTTCTGAACACCTTATATCACCTAATCAAGTCCCATAACTTGATAATATTAGGATCGTAAGATGCCCAATGATATCCTAACGAGATCCCAATTTATATATTCTGTTATACATTAAAATACCTTAAAACCATTAAATATAATAAAACCCTAAACTTATTTTACCATCAAAAGCAACAACAAACCACCCAATTACCAAAACAAAGCTAAATATACACGATCACTCAACGTCCACACATACCATAAACACGAGAAAATGATCTTGTCTGTCTAGTACAATTTAGAAAATTGTACTCACATAACAAAATACCCATACCATGCACACAAGAAAATGATTTTGTCTGTCTAATACAATTTAGAAAAAAATACACGTGCAGACAAAAAACGTACCAATAGCACACACAAAACATACATACTAGAGGAATAATCAATTGCCGTACACAATTTTGAAGATACACGTTTACAGACCCTATTTCATCAATAACGATTTCCAATAGCATCACACCAACGGCTAAGATGGGCATATGACCCACAACGATGACATCTCTTACCTTGGTTGCTACCTCTAATAGGTCTCTCGTAGACACGCCACTGAGGAGTCTCCGCACCCACACGAACTGGTACTAGTTCTCTGCTACTATGCTGAAAATCATTACTAAAAAAAATATTTCTACTCTCGTCAGGCTGGTTATATCTGTCAGCATGCTGCATCTCTTCACGCTTCTGAAAATAATTAGTACCTACAATAGCTCCAGAAGGAGGGAAACCAGTAGAACATAATCTCGGAACCTAACACCATTATCAGGCATGACATGCATCGGTACGTTACTCTGAGACCAAGCACATTTTCTTAATAGAGGATTGAAAATATCACAATCAATCGCTTCACTTTTATCTAATAGGCTCCTCTCAGTCTGCACAGACTTGCTAACACCAGAACAGCTATAATTCAGATTAAGAGGAGTCCTAATCGCAGAAACATTTGGTACAGGAGTATTTGCCGAGATACATTTTTCTATGAAATTGCTTTGCTTGTTCACATCAGGCCTAATTGTACACTACCTACCCCTGGATAAACTGATTGACGACCCTACCAGATTATTAACATCAGAAGTATTCCAATTTTCAAAATTATCTACCATGTTTTCATTTTCACTCAATGACACACGTTCTAAATTCTCGATAATATTAAGACCATCACTATTTTCACACGCTTCATCACAATTATTAATACCACCACTCGCACACACAATAGAATCATTACTCTCACCTTCAGAAACCTCAGCAAAGATTTGGTCATAATACTCAACAAGTTTAGCTCGCAATCTAGATAACTCTTCAGAAAATATCTTATCACTTCGTGACCAAACTTCAATCAAATCGTGCAATCTATTAATCCAATGAATGGACCTGTACTTAATACGATTCAATTGCGAAGCAGATTGATTTCCAACGCAATTCAAACCACCTAACGAATCCAATAAGCAAGAAACAGAGGGTACAATGTCAGACTTACCTACATCCCAACAGATATTGTCATGAGTGGGAATGACAATAGGCACACCTTTTAGTTTCCTTAAGGCAATGACATCTAACTCACCATGATAGGATGGAGATCCATTTCTAATTAATATCTCATAGGCCACCTCACTTTTATTCAAGTATGAAATGGCAGGCATAACTCGATTATCCATTTGGTTTTGGTGTAAAATCATATGAAACAAAAAATACAATAATTAGAGATTATATAAAAATATCATAAACACTTTACGTAATTTCATTTAATATATAATCACTTCCATGTCTATAACCAGCAAGTTAACCTCAATTAAATATAGATGTGGTAAATAATCGAAACCACGCTCATGATACAAGTTGACACGCAAGAGTTACCCCCTTTATTGGAATGACCAGGCCCAAAAGAAAAACATACCCAGGATAGTATTCCGAGACCACAGTACTTAGCTTAGACATAGAAATGATACACTTGCGTTCCTTAAATGAACAACTTCTATTGACATGTTTCAACATTACATCTACAATAACATTAACAACAAGATTAGATTTAACAAAACTAGAAGATGTGGAAATAGTTCACGTTCCCAGTACTTGCCTTCGCACGGAGAAAGACATAGGTGATCCAGCATACTTTTTACGACAGTTATCCAACAGATCCTTCTCTGTTCACATACCAGCTGACTGTCTTACATCGTTTCAGAAACCCAACTATCAATTATATAGGTCTCATTATCATCGACGGAATGGCCATTAAAATCTTTTGATTACTAGAATAACTTCATAAGAAGCCAGAACTTAGCAATGGCTCCGTCGATCCTTTTCTGTTCACATTCCAGCTGACTGTCGTACATCGTTAAGAAACCACAACTATCAAACATATAGGTTTCATTATCATCGAAGGAATGGACATTAAAATCTTTTAATTACTAGAATAACTTCATAAGAAGCCAGAACTTAGCAATGGCTCCGTCGATCCTTTTCTGTTCACATTCCAGCTGACAGTCGTGCATAGTTAAGAAACCCCAACAGAACATCGAAGAAAAACAAAACGCAATTGACTTCAAAATATCAGGAAGACTGGTCATGCTCCAAAGATACATATAGCAGACCCAAGGCTACTATGAACTTCTTACCGTGGTGCAGCTCTCTAGCGGCAAAACAGAGAACTGATATCTCCACTGCAGGCAGAGTCCTAGAGACCATCGACTAAACAGAGCAGTAAGGGTAAAAAGTGACGTAATAACGGCACACAGTCAACTAAAAGGAACAAATATTTGATGTCAGAATCCACATCTTGATTTGTAAGTGTTTTATTAATTTGTATGCATGTTTATTGTGAATATATTATGATTTTACCCGATCACCTTAGTATTATTTCTGGGTTCCGGGGTTCGAAGATGGTCTCAGACAATTGCCCTCTGAGTATGAACTTACTATGGTCCAGTGCCTTCCCTCCCAAGGCCTTTACTTTACTACGGGGTTATTCACGCTGGTGAAATGGAACCAACAGCAGTTTTCTTTGAAAACTTTCCTCTAGAACTTCAATCAACAGATAAGGTAGTCGTGAACGTTTCTTGTATTATTTGAGTCATGTAGCGATATCTGAGCAACCATTTTCCCCATATTTTCTGTCCTATATTTTGCCCCATTTTCTTGCTTGACATTTCTGTACTCAGTACACTTCGATGATTTATGCCTTTTTCTTCGATTTATTGAGACATTGTTATGTCATTGGTATACTTAAATAATTTTGGATCAGTTGAGACTGATAACTTATATTCTTTCAATAATTTGCATATTTTTGTAGTCACGATTTGACTGTAAAGTTAACGATTTGCTATGGCAGATTTGAATTCAGACAGCGTGTCATTTTATTAAAGTAATTCTTTTCAGTAAATTACTTTGACCAATTTTCTGTCATCCTAAAGAAAGAAGAATAATTAAATGATTCTAGAGCGTTAAAATCTCTTACTGTATCGACGATCTTTGAAATACCAGTCGTCTTATGAATATGATTGCATTATAGACAATTTTATGAAATATTAACTTTGAATACGATTTATTGAATACACTATAGTAATGAACATTTGATAGGAGTTTTTCTCAATTATAGATTGGAACAATAATGTTTGCATTCCACAGTCTAATTGTATTCTATTCGACTATTTATGCAGTTTAGATGAACTTTGATTGAAGATAGTATTTTTATACTGCGTTACTTTGAAGATATTAATCTCAATTTTGATAGACCAGGGAGGAGTGTCTAATCGTATTTGCTATTAAATTTATTTTTGATTGGCAAATTTTTACTTCATATCGATTCATGAATGGAACCCACGAAGGTTAAATAATAACAGTCATTAATACAATTGATGAATATAAGAATTTTTAAAGAGGAACAATGGATGTATAATCGTTAGTTCAGTGGACGTGTAAAAGTCGCTGATGAATAATGCCCTTGAATAGTGAAGGAGGTTCCCACAGTAAGATGGATGATGTTGTTGAATTTATAAGTGGAGGTTTTTGTATGTAGTGTGGAAGATTTTGATGCCATATATATGAAGATATATGATGAATTCTGGGCCTATTTTTGTGCAATTTTGTGCGTTTTGAGCGAAGTATTTTTCCGCTGAATGTATTGTCCTGGTTCTTTGGAAGTTATTCATATGAAGATACTGTTAAAATTAACAAGAGTGTTAAATAATTTGAGATGAAGATTTTGAATGGAGGTTACCGTCACAAATATTAATAATTATTATTAAACCTTATTAAACCTGAATCTAACATTTAAATATAACTAACCTTCATTGGTCGATTATATCACCACGATTTGAGTAATTATCACCCGGATAAACGTGTGGTTTAATGTATTTCTTATTTAAATAATATAAACAATATAAATATTGTAAATAATTATGTAAATAAATATGATAATAATTTGAAATGAAAGGGATTAATAGAGGCGTGTATAAAATTTTCAATTGTCGTTTGACGTTGCTATAAACAATTTATTATTGTTATAAATAATTAATGAACTTTTGTTATAAACATTTAGAGTTTTGTTATTATACTCTAAACAACGCTAATTAAACAAGTGGATTGAACAATTAAACATGATTTGGGATTATTAGAGTATTCCATTGGTGTTTGAATGGAGCTTTTAAAAGATTTGCGTGATAATATTTCAGTTGAGATGTGGACATTTAACGTGTTTTGAAAGAAAGCTAGGCTCTGATGTAACTCGCATATGCTGGGGTTGAATGGACGGGTGAGTCCATTAGACGATGCAGGTGTATTGCACCTGGCCAGACAAATGTATGATAGAGGCCAAGGACCTTTACATAATAGCCTTGTGGCTATAAATAAAAATGTGAAGTGTATAAACGCGCAAAACAATTTCTATATGTCTCGTCCCAAATCCCGTTTCCATTCCAAGTGCATTATAATTTTTACGTTATTTTGAGCTTGAGAAAGCTGAAACATTGTATGTAGAGTATACAAGTCCTACAGGAGGACATGGTTATGTGGACAATGGCTTCTGATTGCCACGTTTATTTTGTTGTTTTATTTTTGTTAAATTCATTCTTTATGTGAAATAAATTATTGTGCAGTTTAAAATTTCTTGACTTCGTTCTGGTTAATTTTAAATATCATGGTGGAGGTTATTGTGAGGGCATACTTTTAAGTGATCCAGTTGACAACCCATCCCCGAGATAAATTTAAAAGGTAAGTAAAAGGTAAGTATGAACCCCCGTCTATTTTGGTGTGTTCCACAATAATTTCTTGTTAACTACTGTGCTCTAATCTCGGTAGTATCTGTCAGTGCCATTTTCATTGATGTAGCTGTGCCGGTGCGTTTGATTATTGGCAATCCGATTGAGGGGGCGGATATCTGACAGCCTACTATCCGGATATCGGGGACAGTACTGTCCCCGTTTACCCGGATAGTAGGCTGTCAGATATCTGCCCCCTCAATCGGATTGCCAACAATCAATCGCACCGCTCAGCTACATCAATGAAAATGGCACTGACAGATACTATCGAGATATGAGCACAGAAGTTAACAGGAAATTATTGTGGAACACACCAAAATAGACGGGGGTTCATACTTACCTTCACTTACCTCTTAAAAATTATCTCGGGGATTGAGTTGACAACAGGATCACTAAAGTCTGTTCACACAATAACCTCCACCATGACATTTAAAAATGAACCAGAACGAAGACGAGAACTTTGAACTGTACAAAAGCTTTATTTCAAATAAAGGGTAAGATTTTAACAACACAACAAAATAAACGTGGCTATCAGTAGCCCATGTCAATCTGACTACGTCCTCCTATAGGACTTGCAAAGTTATCATACAACATGATATAGAACATATTAGCTCCCACGAGCTTAAAATAACGTAATATTCATAATACAATTGGATTGGAAAAGGACGTCAGGGCGAGACATATATAGAGCATTTGGCTTCTTTTAATAAACATGACACTTGTATTTATAGTCCCAAGGCCAGAGTGTGGACGACCTCACCCGCTGATAACCAGTTGTTGGGACAGCTGCGAGCTACCCTTCAACCTGTCGCATACTTGTCAAATGGGCTCCCTTCTCATGCCACATTACGTAAGAATACAGCTCTCAAAAGCTTTACATGTCTGCAAGACAACTCAAATATATATATAGACGCAAATCTTTCAATTACTTTACTCACATCCTACTGGATTATTATGACAATCCTTAAACTTGTTAAGTTCTCATCCAAATGTTTAATAAGCTCTTAAATGTTTATAACAAAATCACATAAATTATTTATAACAATTAGAAATTGTTTATAATATTATCGAAGACAATTACAAAATTTTTAAATACGCCTTTAACATCACTTTCGTTCCACATTATTGTCAAAAATATTTACAGCATTTATTTACAATATTAACATTTAAATTAATCAAATTATTAATTTAAGAAATACATTAACCACATGTTCATCCGGTTGGTAATTTCATAATCGTGTGAATATAATCGACCAATGAAGGTTAGTTATACATATTTATGTCACAATCTGGTTTAATAAAGGTTTTAATAATTATTTGTGACGGTAATCTTCATTCAAAATCTTATCTCAAATTCTTTCAAAACTCTTGTTAATTATAACAGTAAATTCACTTGATTAATTTTCGACGAACTATGACAATACACTCCAGCGGAAAATACTTCGCTAACAAACTAATGCACAAACTGCATTAAAATTTAGGCCCAAAATTCATCATATATTAATCTATATGGCATCAAAAACTTCCACAGAACTTACAAAAACCTCCACTAATAAATTCTTTATCATTAATTCCTGTGGGAACCTCCTTCATATTCAAGGGCATTATACATCAGCGACTTTCAACACGTGCGCTGCACTAGCGATTATACATTCATAGTTCCACTTAAAAATTCTTATAATCATTAATTGTTTCAAAACTGTTGTCATTTAACCTTCGCGGATTTCATTCATGAATCGAAATGAAGTCAAAATTTGCCAATCACAAACAAATTTAATAGTGAATACGCTTATATTCGCCTGTCTGGTCTATCAAAATTTAAGATTAACATCTTCAAAGAATTGTAGTATAAAAATACTACCATCAAATAAAGTGCGACTAAAACTGCAAAATAGTCGAATAGAATCCAATTAGACTGGGGAATGCAAATATCATTATATAACTCTCTAATTGAGAAAAAATCCTAACAAAAGTTCTTGACTTTAATGCATTCAATAATTCATTATTAAAGTTCATCTTTCACAAAAGTGTCTATGATGCAATGGTCGTTCATAACTGACGATAAATGTCTGTGTTGCAATCAGTTCAAATAACGACTAGTATTTCCAAGATCGTCGACAACGCAAGAGATTTTAACGCTCTAAAATCATTTAAATGTTCTTCCTTCTTGATGAAGACAAAAAATTGGTCAAAGTAATTAAACTGGGGTAGAATTACTTTAATAAAGTGACACGCTGTCTGAATTTAAATCTGCCAAAAATCATTAACTTACAGTCAAATCGTGACTACCAAAATAATAATTAAATTACTGAAAAATCTAAATATCAGTCTCAACTGATCCAAAATCATTTAACTATGCCCATGACATAACAATGTCTTAATAAATCGTCGAAAAAGGCATAACTCATCAAGGTGAACTGAGAATAGGAATCTCAAACAAGAAAATAGGGCAAAATACATGAGGATAAAAATATGGGAAAAATAGTTGCTCAAACATTGCTAAGAAACTCAAATACAATAAACGTTCACGACTACCTTATCTGCCGATTGACGTTCCAGAGGAAAATTCCCCAAAGAAGACTGCTGATGGATCCATTTCACCAACTTAAAGCTGAGCTCCATCCTCGAAATAGGAAAAGCACCCTCGGAGAATCGAACTGCTTCCTTCTCCGGAAATCGCTCTGCTCCGTGAAGACGAATGACATCCTTCCGGCAATAATCTTCTTTGTGAGTCGGGATAACCCTGACCTCTCTTGAAAAATCCCAGAAGTTCCAGTAGACAATCGCCATGAAGTTTTTGTAGAAATTTCCGAAGAAATATTCATATTCAATGAGTATGTAATAGATTCCATTGCTGTTGGATAGTATTCAGCCTTTAATCACGAAACATGGGTGTAGATGTTTGTTCACTACATGTTCGCTTGTGTGGAATAGCAATTAGCGAAGTTCCATGTTGCTATCCTACTCCGTTGAAATATGTCCCAATCGCATTAAGTCCTTTAGCCTTCCATTTTCTCTTCGGTTGTAGTAATAGAAGAACAAACTGCCATATTAAATTGCTCCATTATACTGTAGCGTTGCGTAACAAAAGCAATCTGGAGTCTCCCTATTTCACTAGCCGTGTCAGCCGTGGCGTAGAATCTGGCGATACAAAGTGCTTCTCTTGTGGCGAGATAATCACTTTTTTCAGTCGTGTAAAATTGCTAATATCTTTCAAACTAATTACTCGAAATTGTTCAGCTTTTCTATATTACTTCATGTAGCACTGTACAATAGAATTAGCTTATATGCGACCGCTAACTGTTCAAAGCTAATCTTGTAGATGTGTTCTAAGGTGCGTTTTAACTTCACCTAGTTTGACTTGAATCTCGTATAATGCAGTGGCTTCACCACGCGTTATAAAGACGACTCTTTTCACTACTTTCACTGGACGTCTCACCAAAATGACTGTATAAGAAAGAACTTCGATGATCTGGAAATGAGACTCCTCTCTTCTGCGCAAGGCCTTTTATGACCTTCCTAAGGGGCGTATCCATCCCTTCCATAGCGTGACACTGCGTCATCGCTAGAAGTTCCAACTTCGTCAATACATGACGGATTTTCAAAATTCAAAAACTGAAAATAAATTTCACCAAAATTCCAAATCAATGCCTCTACTGCAAATGGATTTCCACAATTCTGCATTCCAAAAGTAATAAAAATATCATAGTTTCAGCAATCTCCGTCTTCCTTTAAACTATCGTTCATTGGTTCAAGCCTCCCCACCAATAGCATAATTTCTTCCTCAGCAGAATTCCACGTTTCCTGCGACTGCGTCGTACATCTCGGATCCTTCTCGAATAAATGCTGACGTCACTGAGAATCTCAGCTCAAGTAACCTGCTGGCATAACGTTTGCGTCATCCGTGCTTACGTCATGACTACCCACGTCATAACCATGACAGCCATAACTTTCCTTATAATTTCCAATATAGCCACCGTGGTCTCTATATAATTCAATTACGGGGGCATTCTCCTCTCACCACGTTTTAAAAACAGTTGCAAATTGTTTTTAAACTCAGTGTTACAAGTATCTTAACTCTCTTGAACACGAAATTGAATTATTACTGGTTTACTCTAGTATGATATTTCCTCTATGTTCCTTAATCATAAATCTCTTCTACTCTGGGTTGTGTGTGGTTAATGCATTCTCTCCTCTCTAATTTCTCTTCTGTCCAGTATTTCTATTTTCTAAGTTCTGCTGGCTCGTCGAAGGTCCAGGATCGATTACAACATCCTGCCTTTTCTTTTGATTTTCGGTTTCTTTTTCCCGTAATTCTTTTAGGTATTGCTGGCTTTCCTTCTCTCTATGCTGATACTGATCGGGTGTCATAACCTGACCTTGAGGATTCTGATTTCTGTTTTGGTTCTGGTTATTCCTATTATAATTTCGGTTATAACCATTATTGTTGTAATATCTGCCTCTTCCATTGTAGTTTCCTCGATTGTAGTTCCAGCCTCTTCTCTGTTGATACGGTCGGTAACCTTGCGATCTGTTATTTCTAAACTGATTATTCCTGTGAGGACCTACATTGTCAGTTTTCTCTTCGTCTGGCTTGTCAGTTTGATGGACTTGGTCCATATATACAGTATTGATTTCTTTGAAGTCTTGTCTTTGACCTTTCTGTACTACGTTAGGCATTGGACTTGTGTAGTCTAACCTCCTCAGTAATTCATCCATGCTGGTTAAATCCCTGATGTTGGACGAAATTATTAGTCTCCTCACCTCAACTGGCAGCATACGAGAAATCGCATCAATTAATTGCTCCGTTGACAATGGGGGTTGTAAAAATCTCAAGCGGGACAATTGACTCGTAAAGAAATCAGCGTACCGTGTTGGAAGAGTACCTGAGTATTTTCTTGAATACACCTCCGCTCTTAACGAATTCTGCGCTTCTATGGACCAAAATCGTTTGATTAATGCCTCTGCAAACTCGTCAAAGTTACTGAATGTGTATCTAAATGCGCAAAACCATTCGAGGGGTCCTCCAATCAGAAATCTCTCCACTATCTTCATCTCTCTCTCTCTGGGAATGTGAGCTTCGATGAAATAATCTTTGAGGTTCCTTACATACTCGATAGGTGTCAAACTATCAGTCTTACTGAATTTTTGCGGTTTATCTTCGAAATTCCTGATGACCGTTACGTTCCTCGGATATGAATCCGGGTAGTTTTTCCCACTATCTCGATAGTTCCACTCAGGTTCCATATTCCTCTCGTCATCCTCCTCTCTGAATCTGGATATACGTTCTTCAGGAGTCACGTCTCTCTCTTCTGGATCTAGGTTATATCTTCTGGTATAATTCCTATTGATTTCGCAAGCCAAGCCTTCTGTATCCTTGTCATTGATTTCCGTTAGGACTTTCTTGATCAACTCTTCTTTGTAGTTCTCCATCAAACTAGCCTCTCCTAACTTCAAATTCTGCAGTTTGCTCGTCGTTTCATTTACATCAGAGACAACTTTATGAATCTGTTCCTCTAATGTAGATTTTAATGTTTGCATATCCTGACCTAGTTGTGTTCTATCGTCAACTTGTTTTTCGGATAGCGAATCCATCCTGACGCTTAAATCTTTCCTAATCTGTACTACTTCATTGTTAATCTCTATTTGAGTACTGGCAAGTTTTCTTTCAATCCGTTCCTGAATTTGGGTTACATGTTCCCCACTTGATTTATTCCACTCGTCTTTCCATACTGCTACGTTTGCTGTTAACATTTCTGCTATGTCTACTTCGATATCCTCTTTCAATAATCTATTATGGTCTAATACCTGGGTTCTCATGACCTCTACATCATACTTTAAACCTGCTAAAGACGTTGTCGTTCTAACTGATTCATCAACTAATCTAGTCGCTAATGCATTTATATTACGCGTACAAAGGGTTTTTGAGTTTTCTATCTCTTCCCTGA
Organism: Meconema thalassinum; assembly: GCA_946902985.2. NCBI lineage: Eukaryota > Metazoa > Arthropoda > Insecta > Orthoptera > Tettigoniidae > Meconema > Meconema thalassinum. The sequence goes on along the minus strand of OX336397.1, from coordinate 99,727,859 downwards.
CTTTATTTACATCAGTTTGGACTTTAGTAATATCTACGAAAACTGTGTTGACTTCTACCTGAATCTTAGTTATGTCACTTTGCACCTCAGTTATATCCGAATGAATGTTATTAATATCAACCTGAACATTGGATACATCAGTTCTAGCATTTTGAATTTCTCTTTGGACTTCCTCGACCTTGTCTTGGACAGTCGCAACATCATTTTTAACAACAACTACTTCGGCTCTAGCACAAGAAATATCACCTCGGACATTAGCTACATCTAAATTCAACATTGTCAGATCTTTCTGTACCTTAGAAATATCACATTTAACATCATCAACATTTTTATGCACAATAGACACATCTTTATGGACATTGGACACGTCTGTGCGCATGTCCGTTACAGTATTCTCAATTCCTAGGGTATTAATCTGTAAACGCGACATATTATCCTCTAAATTAGCAGCACTAGTCTGAAGAACCTTCAAATTAGCAGACATATTACTAGCATTCTCCTCCATTCTTGCATTCAAATTACTAGCATTCTCCTCCATTCGACTAGTATTCCTAGCTTCCATCTCCTTCATGCTTTCATTCAGCATCTGCTTCATACTACTATTCATGCTTGCTTTCAAATTAGCAGACATCTCCCTCGCACTTTCATTCATGCTAGCTTTCAACTCTTCTAACATCATCCTCATACTTTCATCTGCCATTACAATATTATTCAAAAATAGACTGCTGTAGGGACATACATCAATAGAGCAAAATAACAACATTTGAGCAACACTTTTCACCATACATAAATTTGATCAATTTTCTGTCTTAAATCTAACTTATAACTACCTTATAATTAACCTTCGAAGATACTTCATGTTGAAACAAACTCAAGCACATGTTCAAATTTCCCTGGCTCATTTTAAAATATCCTAACACAAATAATTTACATTTACAATCCAAATAATTTAATTTTATCTTTAATATGACTAAAATGTCATAAGCCGGTCAAATGAAATAAGATTCCAGATCATAGGCGATTTTCCTAAGTTTCCAGCCTATTTAACCTTTCTCAAGTTGTATAAGATCTGATCTTTTCGGAGTGTAATTTTCCTAATACAATACAACATTTAATTCCTATATAATCACACTCTTAAATTCTACAATTGGCCTAGACATCTAACAAAGAATCAACCTCTTTATTTGAGTCTAATCGAACTTCACGTGTTAGGTTTGCCAATCACACTAGCGTTCAACCTGGTAATCCAGTTATGTTGAATCGGGCCCCAACGTTTTAGGTGCGCCAATCTTACTGTCCCCGTTTACCCGGATAGTAGGCTGTCAGATATCCGCCCCCTCAATCGGATTGCCAACAATCAATCGCACCGGCTCAGCTACATCAATGAAAATGGCACTGACAGATACTATCGAGATATGAGCACAGAAGTTAACAGGAAATTATTGTGGAACACACCAAAATAGACGGGGGTTCATACTTACCTTCACTTACCTCTTAAAAATTATCTCGGGGATTGAGTTGACAACAGGATCACTAAAGTCTGTTCACACAATAACCTCCACCATGACATTTAAAAATGAACCAGAACGAAGACGAGAACTTTGAACTGTACAAAAGCTTTATTTCAAATAAAGGGTAAGATTTAAACAACACAACAAAATAAACGTGGCTATCAGTAGCCCATGTCAATCTGACTACGTCCTCCTATAGGACTTGCAAAGTTATCATACAACATGATATAGAACATATTAGCTCCCACGAGCTTAAAATAACGTAATATTCATAATACAATTGGATTGGAAAAGGACGTCAGGGCGAGACATATATAGAGCATTTGGCTTCTTTTAATAAACATGACACTTGTATTTATAGTCGCAAGGCCAGAGTGTGGACGACCTCACCCGCTGATAACCAGTTGTTGGGACAGCTGCGAGCTACCCTTCAACCTGTCGCATACTTGTCAAATGGGCTCCCTTCTCATGCCACATTACGTAAGAATACAGCTCTCAAAAGCTTTACATGTCTGCAAGACAACTCAAATATATATAGACGCAAATCTTTCAATTACTTTACTCACATCCTACTGGATTATTATGACAATCCATAAACTTGTTAAGTTCTCATCCAAATGTTTAATAAGCTCTTAAATGTTTATAACAAAATCACATAAATTATTTATAACAATTAGAAATTGTTTATAATATTATCGAAGACAATTACAAAATTTTTAAATACGCCTTTAACATCACTTTCGTTCCACATTATTGTCAAAAATATTTACAGCATTTATTTACAATATTAACATTTAAATTAATCAAATTATTAATTTAAGAAATACATTAACCACATGTTCATCCGGTTGGTAATTTCATAATCGTGTGAATATAATCGACCAATGAAGGTTAGTTATACATATTTATGTCACAATCTGGTTTAATAAAGGTTCTAATAATTATTTGTGACGGTAATCTTCATTCAAAATCTTATCTCAAATTCTTTCAAAACTCTTGTTAATTATAACAGTAAATTCACTTGATTAATTTTCAACGAACTATGACAATACACTCCAGCGGAAAATACTTCGCTAACAAACTAATGCACAAACTGCATTAAAATTTAGGCCCAAAATTCATCATATATTAATCTATATGGCATCAAAAACTTCCACAGAACTTACAAAAACCTCCACTAATAAATTCTTTATCATTAATTCCTGTGGGAACCTCCTTCATATTCAAGGGCATTATACATCAGCGACTTTCAACACGTGCGCTGCACTAGCGATTATACATTCATAGTTCCACTTAAAAATTCTTATAATCATTAATTGTTTCAAAACTGTTGTCATTTAACCTTCGTGGATTTCATTCATGAATCGAAATGAAGTCAAAATTTGCCAATCACAAACAAATTTTATAGTGAATACGCTTATATACGCCTGTCTGGTCTATCAAAATTTAAGATTAACATCTTCAAAGAATTGTAGTATAAAAATACTACCATCAAATAAAGTGCGACTAAAACTGCAAAATAGTCGAATAGAATCCAATTAGACTGGGGAATGCAAACATCATTATATAACTCTCTAATTGAGAAAAATTCCTAACAAAAGTTCTTGACTTTAATGCATTCAATAATTCATTATTAAAGTTCATCTTTCACAAAAGTGTCTATGATGCAATGGTCGTTCATAACTGACGATAAATGTCTGTGTTGCAATCAGTTCAAATAATGACTAGTATTTCCAAGATCATCGACAACGCAAGAGATTTTAACGCTCTAAAATCATTTAAATGTTCTTCCTTCTTGATGATGACAAAAAATTGGTCAAAGTAATTAAACTGGGGTAGAATTACTTTAATAAAGTGACACGCTGTCTGAATTTAAATCTGCCAAAAATCATTAACTTACAGTCAAATCGTGACTACCAAAATAATAATTAAATTACTGAAAAATCTAAATATCAGTCTCAACTGATCCAAAATCATTTAACTATGCCCATGACATAACAATGTCTTAATAAATCGTCGAAAAAGGCATAACTCATCAAGGTGAACTGAGAATAGGAATCTCAAACAAGAAAATAGGGCAAAATACATGAGGATAAAAATATGGGAAAAATAGTTGCTCAAACATTGCTAAGAAACTCAAATACAATAAACGTTCACGACTACCTTATCTGCCGATTGACGTTCCAGAGGAAAATTCCCCAAAGAAGACTGCTGATGGATCCATTTCACCAACTTAAAGCTGAGCTCCATCCTCGAAATAGGAAAAGCACCCTCGGAGAATCGAACTGCTTCCTTCTCCGGAAATCGCTCTGCTCCGTGAAGACGAATGACATCCTTCCGCCAATAATCTTCTTTGTGAGTCGGGATAACCCTGACCTCTCTTGAAAAAATCCCTGAAGTTCCAGTAGACAATCGCCATGAAGTTTTTGTAGAAATTTCCGAAGAAATATTCATATTCAATGAGTATGTAATAGATTCCATTGCTGTTGGATAGTATTCAGCCTTTAATCACGAAACATGGGTGTAGATGTTTGTTCACCACATGTTCGCTTGTGTGGAATAGCAATTAGCGAAGTTCCATGTTGCTATCTTACTCCGTTGAAATATGTCCCAATCGCATTAAGTCCTTTAGCCTTCTATTTTCTCTTCGGTTGTAGTAATAGAAGAACAAACTGCCATATTAAATTGCTCCATTATACTGTAGCGTTGCGTAACAAAAGCAATCTGGAGTCTCCCTATTTCACTAGCCGTGTCAGCCGTGGCGTAGAATCTGGCGATACAAAGTGCTTCTCTTGTGGTGAGATAATCACTTTTGTCAGTCGTGTAAAATTGCTAATATCTTTCAAACTAATTACTCGAAATTGTTCAGCTTTTCTATATTACTTCATGTAGCACTGTACAATAGAATTAGCTTATATGCGACCGCTAACTGTTCAAAGCTAATCTTGTAGATGTGTTCTAAGGTGCGTTTTAACTTCAACTAGTTTGACTTGAATCTCGTATAATGCAGTGGCTTCACCACGCGTTATAAAGACGACTCTTTTCACTACTTTCACTGGACGTCTCACCAAAATGACTGTATAAGAAAGAACTTCGATGATCTGGAAATGAGACTCCTCTCTTCTGCGCAAGGCCTTTTATGAACTTCCTAAGGGGCGTATCCATCCCTTCCATAGCGTGACACTGCGTCATCGCTAGAAGTTCCAACTTCGTCAATACATGACGGATTTTCAAAATTCAAAAACTGAAAATAAATTTCACCAAAATTCCAAATCAATGCCTCTACTGCAAATGGATTTCCACAATTCTGCATTCCAAAAGTAATAAAAAATATCATAGTTTCAGCAATCTCCGTCTTCCTTTAAACTATCGTTCATTGGTTCAAGCCTCCCCTCCAATAGCATAATTTCTTCCTCAGCAGAATTCCACGTTTCCTGCGACTGCGTCGTACATCTCGGATCCTTCTCGAATAAATGCTGACGTCACTGAGAATCTCAGTTCAAGTAACCTGCTGGCATAACGTTTGCGTCATCCGTGCTTACGTCATGACTACCCACGTCATAACCATGACAGCCATAACTTTCCTTATAATTTCCAATATAGCCACCGTGGTCTCTATATAATTCAATTACGGGGGCAGTACCATCCCGGCAATTGCCCGAAGACGAAGTGGGAAACCACGGAAAACCACTTCAAGGATGGCTGAGGTGGGAATCGAACCCCCTCTACTCAATTGGACCACCCAAGACTGAGTAGACCCCGTTCCAGTCCTCATACCACTTTTCAAATTTCGTGGCAGAGCCGGGAATCGAACCCAGGACCTCCGGGGCGGCAGCTAACCATGCTGACCGCTACGCTACGGAGGCGACCGGCATAATATTTGCTTTTAAAATATACCACGTGGCGCACGGGTATATTTAACACTTGTCACTTGTCAACAGGAAAGCAATATATTGTGAAATGTCACCCTCGAAACATAGAAACAATGACCACATCACAGCGCTCCAACAAGACTGAGCATCTCCTTGCTGTCTGTAGTAAGACCCATGACGTCACAGTCCCGCCGGCAGTGTTCCCGCCTGTTAACTTAAGAACGCCGTGCGTGATCCCATGCTCTCTCCTTACCGTCTCGGTTCTTATCTTGTCCAATTTGTTCCTTTGGATAGTGGACCTAAGGAACTTCATCTTCGAAGCCTGTATTCTTGACATGTCTCTTACGGTGAGGAGACATGTTTATATATATTGAACCCTTGCAAAGAAGCATATGAGACTCAGTTTCAGGGGGTGTAACAGTCCATTTCGTAAAGTTGTTGTTAAGCGCTTCTTATAACATGCAGGGTAACATATAACAAAATAACATGCAGGAAAAAGTGAATACCAGGGTTAAAACAAATGAATTTAATAACAGATCAACTATTTACACTATTTACAATAAAAACAAAGCAAACAAGGGTCTCCCCAAATGACTCCCACTTTAATTAATAAACTGCCAAACTTAGGCCTAATCTCAGGAGAGATTGTAAAATATATGGACCAAGTGTCCCAAATTACTACAATGACCATGTGCGTATGCGGCTGTTCTACATGCGTTACGATGTGTACAAATTAATGCGAGATCCGTTACCATCCAGTACACCTTCAGGGGACGAATCTGCATTGTCTTAGAGCTAGACAGACACAAGGAACCAACTAAAAACTAATTAAACTAATCCGACACTTCCGACACTAAATAAAACAAAAATAATTTCCGCATGAAATTGGAATCAAAGAACTGCCGTAGCAAACAACATTAACGCCTAAAACTAGGACTTTTCAAATCAACACAAGTAAATTAACACGTGACCAATAAAAAAAATACACATATGGCCGCTTGCCATATTTACAAGGAAATACTAAAATACACCCAACGGTGTCACAACAGACAAATCTAACAATGAAATGAGTCACAGAAATCACTAGGCTCAAAACCAACATTTACATCATAAAACAAATATTTCATTTCATACGATATGCGGTAATTCGTAACGGACATGGCTAGCTCCCAATTAAAAATTATGATCCAATGACCATTAAAAGAACAGGTTTGCTACAGATAGCTTACAGGGGTCAGTCGGTCAGCTGGACTGCCTAAACGATGAATCACCAGACATAGACGGGCGCAAAGTGGAATCTGCACATCTGTCAACCCACGTGTCAATAACCTCGACCTGCCGTGGCAGTCGTTCGAGTTCTCGAAGAAGCGTGCTCCCAGAAGCACATAATATACGTGTGTGTGTCAAAATAAAATATCTTAGCATTTCCCAAGGAAATCCAAGAATCAGCACTGGACAAGGAACTGTAGTCTCTGAGAGCTCTGACTTTCCAATAAAATACAACCATAATATTTGAGGGCGGTAGGCACATTCTACCCCTCATCACGAATAATCAATACACACACATTGACACAATACACACACAGAATCACACGTATGGGTTTGACAGAAACCTGAAATAAAGGACATACAATATTTTCCACCGACTTGCGCTCCCAATCTAGTCCGTGACTAAAGAACCTGAAAAGGACTAAAAAAACTCAAAAAAATATAGAACTAAGGTGTTCTACAGTGACATCTTAATTTGTTGCGCTCGGCAACCCTAGTATGAATAAAAACCTGTTCGCACAACATCTAACAACTCTTACCCCCTTTTTCTAAAAAAAATGAACTTGAATAAAGCACCACTTGTCGACCGTGACGAGTTTCGCATTCGCATGGATAAAATCAAATACACACGCCGTGCATACTAATAATGACTCATAAGAAAAAAAATGCAATCAAACAAACGCTTTGGCCACGTGCCAACGTACATTTAAATATAACAGTGTCGGCACACAAAAAATCTAAATACAAGAAAAAAATGAATAAAAATATTTACAACATTCCCGCGTCTAATCTAACTACATATTGAATAAATCAATGGTTTGTACATCACCGTGTGGCTTGTAGAACTCAACCTCCATCCAAGGCATTTCCCTACGGGAAATCTACTCGTCCATCGTCGACGTATTGGTAGAGGCGTAGCACTTCATTCCACCAATCGACCTTCCAGGAGACATCTTGGCGTTGCTTCTTGGAAAGAAATGTTCAAAGTTATTAGTTTGCCTAGCTAGAATCGCTATGAGCTACTGACTTTCACTCACAATAAAGTCCTAGGCGATTACTCAACGTAGAACTGGCCCCATCTCAGCATTTGCTTATATCACACGCACATATACGTCACACAAAATATAACACAAATTTTACAGAAAGTAACACTCTTCGTTCTCCACGCAACTGGCTTTTAACGAGTCTCTCAAATTATGTCTACCGCGTAGCGCTTATCTCGACTAGAGATCTCCCTCCGCTAAGCGTGCACTCTGCTCCCATGAGCACAAAATAAAATGTTTGTCCAAACAGACGTGAAGTATGCTCACTAGAGCTTGATAAATTGTGACTCAAACTGGCGTGAACGATGCTCACCAGAGCTCGATAAAGTTGTGTCCCAAACAGCTCAACACCGATCAATTTATTAGAAACTGACAGAAAGGGGTGGAGTGGGGGCAATCTGTAAAAATAATCCGTAGTTTTTAACTCACAGACTTGGGACTAGTATCAATCTTCTTCTTTTCATCCAAACGTCTCATTGGACTTATGCGGAATTATATCGCATCGGCTGTTCTTCAGACACGTGTTTTAGCGCGCTTTTTAAGGTACGCCACTCTCCGCGTGGCTTAGGCGTCCTCTCTCCTGATTTGCTGATTCAATCGTGTATCGGTTGGAACTTCTCTTCTGGCACGCCCATAATTACGCCGACTCGGATGAGCGTTGATACTGAATTTGTCCTTGAACTTGGCTTAACTGGTCATCGTCAGGAATAACTACCACGCTGCTTCTGTTGTAATAGTTGCGACACACTATCTGTCTCCCCTTTGTCAACCTCCAACATGTACTGCCTGGGCATCAGTAATAATAATAATAAAAATCATGAAGACTTATTGATCGGCAAATCAATAAGGGTTTAGTATATTCTTTTAAATTATGAAATTATGAAATTGAAAGTGTTTGAGGATTGTTAGTGGAGGCATTGTGGGGAGATTTGGAGAAGGGCGCGGGGGGGGGGGGGCGAAGTATTGTTTTGAGCAGGAAGAGTTAGGTGCAGGAATGGGGATGTGGGAGAGAAGGGTGACTGCTTCATTGTGTGTAAGGATAATTTTGAAATGTCGGAAATTTTTTCCAGACCAAGAAAATGCGGAAAACATGGAAACAACTGCTGCAAGTGCCAAAGTAGACTAAGGAACTGCTATTGCTCTGAGATTTGTGTAAATTTGTAACGAAGTAAGTTTGGTGAAGAAAAGAAAAGGGGGGCTGTAATTACGTCCAGATCATAAGTTTTTTTTTTTGATGGCGATGAGAAGGGAGAAATGAAAGATGTTTGCTGAGGTGAAAAGGAACGTGGTATGGTAGTAAAGAGACGGAAAGAAAGAATTATAAAGCTGGTGGTTTGAGGACAGTGGCGAATGGATAAGTTGAGCTGAGGGGACTAGTGAACGGAAGAAGACAACGAGTAGAAGGAAGGTGATGGTGTCGAAGTTGTAAGATTTGCTGGTGGATTTGTGAGAAGATGAACATGATTTTTTTTTATGGAGATGAACAATGTTGGTGGGAGGAGGGTAATGATTGATGTTGGTTGAGATGAGGATGAGACAGATATAGAATAGAGAGAGAAAGAAAGAAAGAAAAGTAAGAAAGAGAGAAAAGGAAAAAGAGAATAGTATTGCTGGCGATATAATGAAGTGAAGGGGGGATTTGCGGATGATGTGAATGAGTAGTTGAAGAGTTATGAAGAGTTATAACGGCGTAAGATGTGCGTGATGGAGATGCTGAAAGTTGAAATCATTGGTTGCTACTTGGACCGTTGGTCGGTGCTAGAGCTGGTGGGTGAGGCTCGTGTTACTGCGTGTTTGTCGCCCAACGCCATTCTCAGTTAGGGGCTGGAGGCAGTGCCAAAAGGCTGTAGATGCCCAGTTTTGTCCGCACCGGGGCGCGATGTGGTTGTTGGATGAGTGGCGTGACTATTGGGTTGCCGGTTCTTCGCGCTCTCAAGAGATATCGGCGATGCCGGAGGTCTATATAGGTGGTGAGCGGTGGCAGTGGCATCCTGTCCAGCAGGTCTGCCGTTCGATATGTGAAAGACAACCGCATGGCGACCCTGACGAGGCGGCGCTCCAGTGCAAGATAGGGGCGAAGGGGGCATTCGGGGAATCCTGCCCATGCCGGATGCCCGTACACTAAGAAAGTGCGTATTAGGACCTTGTAAGTATATAATAATAACTTCTCGTTGAGGCCCCAAGTGGTCCCTGCCAATCGCCGCAGTAGATATGCGCACTTGCGTGCATTGGGGAGATTCTGTTTGAAGTGAGGTCGGTAGGTGAAAAACTCATCAAAGATCAATCCAAGGTACAACAGTGCGGGCGGGGACCAGTCGACGGTTGTGCAGGCGGATGTTGAGGTTGTCGGGATTTCGAGTAGGCACAGAGGCCCTCCGACGGGGGCGAAAGAGAATGGTTTGTGTCTTCGAGGAATTTAGGCGCATGTGCCATCTGCCACACCAGGAGGAGAAAAGGTCCAAATTGGATTGGACTTGAGAGTTTATGTGGGCGACGGTGGGGAAAGGCGCGACTATTGCCGTATCGTCGGCGAACTGCAATAGTTGCATTGGAGGGGATGGTTGGGGGATATCGGCGACGAAGAGGACGTACAGAAGTGGGGAGAGGACGCAGCCCTGGGGGACGCCCTGTTCGAAAGGGATGGGGCGGGAGTAGTGGCCGTTGATGCGTATTCGTGCCGTGCGGTGGCGGAGAAAGGTGTTGAGGAAGCGGAGGTAAGTGTGGGGGAGATGGAAAAAATGAAGTTTGAGGACGAGTGCGTCGTGCCAGACGGTGTCAAAAGCCTTCTAGAATTCGAAGGCGATGAAAAGGGTGGGAGCAGGGCGGTTGTAATTATTGGCAATGAGGGAGGAGAGACGGAGGAGTTGGTCTTTGGCGGAGAGGTGGGGACGGAAGCCACATTGGGAGAGGGGTAAGAGCTGGTGTCGGTGGAGATGGGTATGGATACGCTTGGTAAGGATTCTCTCGAAGGTTTTTGAAAGGACGGCGGTCAGGCAGATGGGACGGTAGGAATCGGGCGAGGAAAGTGGTTTGTCTGGTTTTGGGAAGAGGAGCATCGTGGCTTGCCGCCAGGGGGTAGGGTAGAAACCGGTGCGAAGGAGATGGTTATAGAGGTGGGCTAGAGCGGTGAAGAAAGGGGGTGGTGCTTCCTTGAGGTGGCGGTATCTGATGGAGTCGGGACCAGGGGCGGTGTTAGTGGTACGGGAGAGAGTGATGGTTATGTCGATGGGGGTGATGGGGTCGTCTAGAGGGTGGGGGGAGAGGGCATGGTTGGGTGAGGGCTGCAGATAGGGGCGTTGAGGTACCGTGGAGATGAACTCGTCATCGTCGTATAGAAACGTTGGGTCCGGTGCGTCTCGGAATACTCGGGCGAATTGGTTAGCAAAGATGGCTAGTTTTGCCGGGTCGTCAGGTGGTGCGACGTTGTCATAGACAATGGGGTATTGCGGAGTGGACGTCTTTCCGGTGAGTCGGTTGAGGTGACTGCAGAAGCGAGAAAGGGAGGGCGATACTGCATTCAGCTTCGAGCAGGTGTTGTCCCAGGAGCGCCTCTTGTGTGCCTCAATGTACGATTTTACCTGGCGAAGAGTCTGTCGGTGCCGCTGCAGGAAGTAGCGGTCACGGGTGCGGAGGTAGGAGTTAGGATAGGAGTGGGAGAGTGCTAGTAGACGCATAGCTTTGGGTGGGACAGGTGGTCGGTTAGGGGTCAATGGGGTAAGGGGGACGTGGCGTTGTGCCGCTTGTTGAAGCGTATCCTGTAGATGATACGTGAAGGCATCGACCGTTTCCTGGGAGCTGAGCGGTAATGTGTCGGTTTGCAAACGCTCCGTGATCTGCAGGCGATAAGCTGGCCAATTTGCCGAGCAGAAGTTTTGAACCATAACGGGAGGTGGTTTAGGTATATATCGATCGGGAGTGTGAAAAGGGGCATGATCGCCTCCAATGAGAGGTAAGACTGAAACGTGAAGGAGGTGGAGTAGGGAGTTATGCGCTATGATGGCATCAGGAGTGGTTTGGGAGGATGGGCGCGTGGGTTGTGGAATGGGGACGAGCGAGGCGTTAATGTGGTTTAGGTAGATGTCGAGGCTCCGGAGTTCGGTAGCCGTGCGATCATGTAGATTGAGATCAGCCATGATGATAAAGTGGGGGAAGGATTCGGCCACATGGGCAATAAAAACCTTTGGAAGAGGATGGCGAGGACGGGTGTATATTGTTGCGAGATGGAGAACGCGGGATGGGAAATAAACCGTGGCGATGAGGCTCTCTGGAAAGTGTAGGGGGGGGGGGATATGGGGGCGGATGGGGAAGCGTGGTCGGTGAGCGAGTGCAGAACCGCCACGGCCTAGGTTATGGGGATGGTCCGCTCGTAGAAGGGTATATCCTGGGAGTAGGGCGTGGTGATCGCTCCGGAGAAACGTTTCATTTAAAAGAGCCACATCGACGTGGTGGGTGGATAAGGTGTGGCTCAATAGTGTGCGGCGGGCGTTGAAGGAGCAGACGTTCTGGTAGAGGATGGTGATGTTACGGGGAGTTCGGATCCTTGTTTGTTGTTGGGCCATTTTCGGCTTATACTGCGGTGACGCGGGGGTAGGGCAAGAAAGTGAAGTGAGTTAGAGGACCCGAAAAAGAAGGATGGAATTGCACCCCGAAGATCTGCTGGGCAGCGTACTGAAGTTGAGTCAGTATGAGAGGGCGATTGTACGGCAGAATGTTTTGAATGGATATGACCATGAATCTGATCACATCCTCGATGGTTGGAGGAGGGAATTGGGAAAAAGCGGGTGCGGTAGGAGGGTCAATGGACCTGACGGGACTACGGTTTCAGGGCGGTTGGGGAGTGGTGCAGGTTTGGCCTTACACTTATAGGAGTAAGTGGGATGGGGCTCGTGGCATTGGTTGCAACGAGGGGGCTGAGCGAGGTTAGGGCACCGTCCGGTGGTGTGCGCGGGTTGGGAACAGTGGCCGCAGCGCGGGGGTTCCCGGCATTGGTCAGTAGGATGGGCGTTAAATTGGAGGCACCGATTGCAACGAAGTGCGATAGGGGCCGGTGCTTTGGAGGGCTCGACACGGTGGCCAGAAGGATACGCACCATCCAGGTCGGACCGTCCGCATTACGGATGCGAAAAGCCTTCCTCACACCAATCTGCTCAAGTTGAAGTTCCTGGAGCACCGCCTCCTCGGTGAGGTCGGGGTCCACACCCCGGATGACGCACGAGAAGTGAGGTTGGCGCGAAGAGGCTCCGCGGTGACGTTAGGGCCCAGTTCGTGAACGACGTCCGGGCTGTGCAGTACAGTGGCCGTGGCGTCGTCGTCCGTTTTTACGTACACGCCGTTGGTAGAGGCTGTGGCGGTGAATTTGGCGTGGCCAAGCACATGGCGCAGTGCGTCGGTGAAGAGGTATTTGTTAGCGTGTGTGTGTCCACGAAAGAGGAAGACATGTTTGTAAGTTGGTTCGGAAGCCTTGGAGGCATAGGATGGGAGGGTTGAGGGGATAGAAGCTGGTGCGGCGTCTGAGAGTGCAAAGTTAGGGATAGGGGCGGTGGCAGGTAAGCGTGGATCGTGCGGAGAAGGATGAACTTTGGGTGGTGGGGAAATACTGCAGTGCCGCCTGGAAGAGGACGGAGCCTCCTCCATCCCTTCATGAACCCTCTGGCGACAGCGGTGGGCTGCCCCCTCGGTATCGGATGAGTCAGATCCGGGCCGCTTTTCAGAACGGCTCGGAGTTTGTCTCATTAGACCCGGTAGTTGGAAGTGGGTTCCGGTGGGAGGTAAGGTGGGGATCCTGGTCGTGATAATTTTTTGGGGGATTGCCCCCCCCCCCCCCCCCCCTCCCTCTGAGGGGCGGGCGGAACGTTGGTGACGTTCCCCGGAGGGCCGGATGTGGTAGGAGTGGTTTGCTTCTGTGCTTGGCGATGTGGCGAAGTTTTCCCCTTGCCTCTGCCCATGGTGAGATGTTGAGAGTTTTAAGAAAAGCGAGTTGGTGAAATATTAACGGAAAGAAGCAACGAAACCAGGAAAGTCAACTGACAATGGGTGGAAGAGAAGGGAGGAGACGAATGGGTCGCTGGGTGAAGTGGGACGGAAGGCTGTATGGCGCAGTGGTTTGATGTCGCCTTCAATAATAAGGAATGGAGTGGTACGTGAAAAGGAATGCAAGGGAATTATACACAAAAACGTAAGATGATGATGAGGATATGTCGAAGAAATGCCTACGTCAGGAGAAATATATCTCGCTGGCGAGGACTGAATGATAATGGGAGAATGAAAGCAGTATGTATGATGAATGAGTAAGTCTGGAAAGAAATATTTCGCAGACGAGCTGTGTGTATGTAAGTGTAAATGTAATATGGATGATGATGTTTCGTGGAGAAAATGAAGTAGCGATGAAAGTAATGTCACTACAGCAGTACTCGAGAAGAAGGCAATACGTCTACAGGCGCTATACAGAAAGAACGTAGTTGTGTATTGCAAGCACTAGGTGTTCTGAGTAGCGTGCACTGGCGATGATAAAATGCTGGCTCTGGTCAATCCCCTTGAAGAACGGTAGGTAGGCAATCAGCGTGGATAAGACAATGTTACCAGACAGTAGAGTAGATTTGCGATGCGAGGATGAGATGTAGTGATTGTTTAAATGTATGAATTTATGAAACGAAAGTGCACTGACTGTAATGGCGAGATGTGAGCTCCACGTGGCCAGACGGGGTCGCCTGGAAAGATCCAGAAACTTTCAGAGCTATGACGATGGCGATGACGTGGCGATGACTAGATGATGACGTGTGTCTTGAAGACGTAGATACTTTTCTGGATTTATTCGGCGAGAATGTTGTTCTTCTGAATATAGTCAGAAAATAAGATGGAGACATGTTATTATTATTATTATGCAGTTGTTTCATTCCGCCGCATGGCTATGGCCTCTGCGGCGGCGGGCCCCCTTAGACGGTTTCGCCGTCTCTTCGGGCCAGGGAATTAATGTTTTTCGGAGGGGTGAAATTTTGGGGATGGTTGGGTTTGGTGTGAAGATTTGGGGGAAAGTGTGTTTGAATTTAGGTTTGGGGCAATGCGGTGGAGTTTGAAGATGGGCTTGGGCGATGTGGCGATGTGGAGAAGGGAGAGTTAGATGCTAGGTGGGGGAAGAAGGTGGAGAAGGGGGATTGTGTGGTTTGACATGGGTAGTGTTGAAAAGGTCGGAGATGGATGACCAACAAAGAAAACATGGAATTACTGCTGCAATTGCCAAAAGTAGACGGTGTAACTTGTATTGCTCGGAGGTTATAGAGGTGCGTTGGTGTTGAAGAGACTAAGTGTAGTGGATAAGGGGCTGCAATGACGTCCAGATCATAATATTGTGGAGGAGATAAAGTAATGGTGATGTTGAAGAGTGAGTTTGGAGCTGAAGAGATAGATAGTTTTTTTTTTAATGAAATGAATGTTGTCGATGGCGATGGAGTAGATAAGTATGATCGCTGAGATGAAGAGGAGAGTGATAATACCTTAAGAAAGAGAAAGAATAAGTGAAAAAGAAGAAGAGAAAAAGAAAAGGGATAGTATAACTGGTGAAATGGGGAGTGCGGCGAATTAATGAGATGTGGTGTAGCAAGCGTATGAAATGAATCAGTTTTTTTTTAATATATAATGTAAGTGGTGAGATGGAAATAGTGGGTGAGTCGTGCGGGGTCAGAAGAAGAGTGGTGCAGTAAAAGGAAAGAAAGAGAGAGAAACTGATAGAAAGAAAGAAAGAAAGAAAGAAAGAAAGAAAGAAAGAAAAAGAAAGAAAGATAGAAAGAAAAGAAATAAAGAAACAAACGGACCCATAGCAGATCTGCTGGGACAGTTGACTAACTAATTTTGGGGGTAGTAGGCAGATGAGGTGAATGAATTATTGTAAGACGGTGGTGACTATGGTGACAGTTTGGCGTGAGAGGTGTGAATGGGGTAGACCATTGCGGGAGACGTAAATGGTGGATGAAATATCTTATTATGGCGGATGGTGGTTGTTGAGGAGGTTGGGATGGATGCGAAAGCTGTGAACTGTAAGTCGGATAATGGAACCACATAATGTTAGCCATTTGCTGGTGTTGAACCGTGTGTGAGAGCCAGAGCCAGTGGTGGCGTCTAGAACCATTGGTTGCTACTTAAGATGTAAGGTATTGATTATGGAAAAGTAGGGGGTTCTGAAGGCTGTAGGTGACCTCATCGGTTGACGGGATTTAGTCCGGCGCCGGGAGGAGCCCCTTGAGGGTATAAACGCCCAACTTGGTGCGCAGGGGCGTGCGGAGAGGTCGTGTCAACAAGGGGCTGACAACAGGATTTTGTGTGGTGCGTGCCCTCAGGACGTAGCGGCGTTGGAGAATCTCGACGTACGTGGTAAGAGGTGGCAGGGGCATGCAGTCGATGAGATCCGCGGTCCGAAATGTGAAGGGAAGGCGCATGGCCACTCGGACCAGGCGACGCTCGAGTTGGAGATAGGGTGTGAGGGGACGCTCTGGGAAGCCAGCCCAGGCGGGATGCCCATATACAATGAAGGTGCGGATTAGTGCCTTGTAGGTATGGATGAGGGTCTTGGTGTTGAGGCCCCATGACGTGCCTGCCAGGCGGCGAAGGAGGTGTGCGCGCTTGCGAGCTGCTGGCAGTCTCGCTTTAAAGTGCGGACGAAAAGTAAAACGCTGGTCAAATAGCAAGCCCAGGTAGCGGACGGTGGGTGTGGGAATGGAGACATGTTTCTACGCCATAGGTCAATATTGGTGTGAAGTAACACTTCAAGAGTGTCAACTTTCTTGGAACTTTCATATTCCAGAGTAGCGTCCTCACTTGCTGGCAGAAAAGAGAACTCTTCTGTATTCTATTATTAGCTAGGGCATCTTTGGAGACTACAGTACCAAGGTATGGTCATGTAATGAGAATTGATAACACAAGAACAAATAAGAAATACTTCGAACTGGACCAAATGCTACCGTGAACGACACCTAGCTGTGTACTTGGCTACTAGATGCTACCACAACTGGCACCTCGCGGCGAACGTTGGAACTTAATAGATTGTTAATCAAATCCAACCTACAAATTTCGTTTCACGCGAATCGGTTTTTTCAGAAACCCCATAAGTCAAGTTTTTTGTGAAAATGAGTTTGACATGAAACTAGGTTGTACTCAGTTAGCTATCCCATAAGTCCGAGCATAATCACAGTGGGAAATGAGATCTGTTGAAATGAGTTTTGTTTGAAAAGCCCATAAGTCAGTGACTTATACAATATTTTCTGCTGCCTAATTTCTCAAGGTATTCTCAGATTAAGCTATTGATAGTCTACAATGATAATGATGAAGAATCACTTAGATTTGAGATGCTTAGGTATGACTGAAGAGAAAGAATTACCTTATAAAATTTTTATTTTAAGAGCATATCATAATATGTATGTATTCAGCTATTATTAGTTTAAGAACATATTATAAGTAATGATATATATATAAGAAATTATAAATGTTAAAATAAACAAAATAGTGAGATATGCAGTGTATTTATTAGTTTTTCCATTGAAGAACCCTACTTTTGCTAACATTTTTTGTCAAAAACCCCATAAGTCATTTTTAGCCTACTTTTCACGTTTTGCAAAAATGAGGAAAAAGTAGTCTTATGAGATCGGGCAAATGTGTGTCTGTCTGTCTGTCTGTCTGTCTGGCTGGCTGGCTGGCTGTGTGTGTGTGTCCCCCTATCAACTCCTAAACGGCTGCAGCAATCGAAACAAAATTTGGTAGGAGTAAAGATCTATACCTGAATATCTCACGGCCATATTTGAAAATGATGTCAGTGCTACCAACTGCAAAAAGATGGCAATTGAAATTTGAGCTCCATGTTGGATATCTTGGAAAGTATGAATGGGAGCTATTTCAAAATTGGCACACGTATAGATAATAATATTGCAGTTTAATTTTCGGGAGGCCATATTTGGCAGTGTTGCCAAAATGATTATAAGACTGCTGATAGGTCCAAATTTTAAATGGATATAACTTCTACACTATCAATTGGATTTCAACCAAATTTTGTATGTACTATGAGCACATAAACAAATATGACTGAGCGAATTCTTAAGTGCCACCAGGGTTGCCAACTGTTAATAAATGCTCTCAATTTGTTTTATCCAAATATCCATATATCAGAAAGTATGCAAGCCGACAGCTTTAAACTATGCACACGTATAGTACCTGACATGCTATATTAATTTGGAGTTACTAATATACGTCAGTGCTACCAACATGATTCTAAGCTTGCTGATAGGTCCAACTTTAAATACATGTAACTTCTATACTATCATTTGGATTTCAACCAAATTTCGTGTGTGCTATGTGTACCATAACAGATATGACTGTGCTGATTCTTAAGAGTAACCAGGGCTGCCAACTGTTAATAAATACTGTCTCTATTTTTGTTACCCTAATATCAATATATCAGAAAGTATGCAAGCCAATAGCTCTAAACTTTGCACACGTATAGTCCCTGGCATTCTAGATTAATTTGGAGTAACTAATATAGGCCTACGCCAGTGCTGCCAACATGATTCTAAGCCTGCTGATAGGTCCAATTTTAAAATGCATGTAACTTCTATACTAACTAATGGATTTCATTCAAAATTGAAACAACAATAGAGCATATTATGTCAGATTATTTCTGACCAATACAAGTATGTCATTGTTGCCAACATGATTTTACGTGCGCTGTTAGATCCAATGTTTAACTGCATGTAACGTCCATGCTATCCATTGGACTTCAACCAAATTTTGTATTCTGTACCTTAAGAGATGGAAGTAAGAATATATTCAGTCACCAGGGCTGCCGACTGTAGTTCTCTATTAGGCTACATTATGCCAGGTATACAGTATTTCGAACTAATCAGAAATTTCGATATTACCAACTTAATTTCGTCATTATTCTAGATAGATCCATATAGATAAATCATTGGCATGAATCTTAAATTTTAAGAAAAGTAGGCTCTTTAGTTCGTCACGGAACTTCTTGTTTTAAAGTAATATTGTGGCTATACCAATGCACTCCAAAGCATATTTAGGTCCCAGGATATTCAAAAGGATTAGTAACCACATTATAAAACAAAAAATATTTTCATTCGATTTATACTAAACTTTAAAATTAGTTTTTTTGCTCTCCTTAACTATTGGTGACTTATGGGGTTTCTGAGAAAGTGATTATATGTTGTTAGTGGAAGGCCCTTTTAAATGCCATATATCTATGACATGGACCCACCGGTTTTACTTCCCTTCCGAAGGGAAATGTTGACGTTCTTAAAAAATCCGACGGCTTCAGGAGAAAACAGCCAGTACTTCTCACCGAAGGCGTCATCTTCGTCCATGAGAAGGCGCGATCTCATACAGTCCAGAAGACCACTACGCTGTTGACTCGTTTACGCTGGGACATCACTGACCAGCCTCCGTACAGTCCGGATCTCCCTTCAAGTGACTTGCACCTGCTTCCTCACTTGAAGGAGCACCTAGGAGGTCAACAATTCGCTTCAGACGACAACGTGGCTGAACACGCAAAGACAGGATGCTTACCATGTGGGTTATTTATGGATGTGTATCCACTCGGTTGCTGGATATTTTTCGTGTGATTTTGAAAAGGGACGGAAATAGGACGAAAATGTGTAAGAGGAAACATCGATACAGTTTACTTCAAGGTTTGGAGGCCACATTAAAGATATTCCTACAATAAATCATCTTCAAGTTGTCGTTCTTGGTGTGAAAATAGTTGCTGAAGACAATTATGATTTATTAAATTTTCATACTTTTGCTGTATTCTTATTTATTGTAAGCATTCGAGGTAATGTCGGCCAACATACAGCCCTATGTGGAATGTATATCGCATACGGTTTATTTCAAAGTTTGGAGGCCCCATTAAAGATATTCCTACAATAAATCAACATCACAATGTCGTTCTTTGGTGTGAAAACATTATATCATATTTGCTGAAAACAATCATGATTTATTAAATCTTCCTACTTTTGCTGTGGAATGTATATCGCATTCGGTTTACTTCAAGGTTTTGAGGCCCCATTAAAGATATTCCTACAATAAATCATTGGTACTGTACCCGATACCTAGTTGAGGCTATCGGCTACGCCAGTTCTGATCGAGCCATAGTTGAGATTTGTGGGCAAAGAGAAAAGATAGCGCTCAGATCGAGTCAGAAGAATGGTAGGAAATGACGTAGGAGGCCGAGGGAGAAGGAGGCACTAACCTTCAAGCCTATGGAATTATGGGAGAAAGACTAGATAATTATAAAGATTAATATGGAATAAAACCTTATCTAACTTCAGAAGAGAAGGAAATATCAAGAAATCTTATTGGTAATAACTTGAAGAAAGGCAGATAACTCCTTAAGTTATGTTATAACTTAATAGCCGATATAATAGTGGTCGAGGTTATAGCTGTGACGTCAGACAGCGGAAGGAAGGGGAAAGTCACGTGATAGAGCCGGGCGAGGCAGCCGAACGCAGTGACACTAGCAGAAAGAAGTATTCCAGCAGTCAAGCTAAGCGGATCACATCGTGCGGTGAGAGAACAGTTAACAAGGCAGTGCGATACATAAAGTTGCGTGCGGGAGAGAGTCGCTAAGCGAAGCCTGCAACGCAGTAGTAGGAGTTCGTTGTTGGAGCGCACGCTATCCGCAAGGCAGGTTATACAAGCCGGTGTTCAGGCATATGTCTTTTCAACATCGCAGTAATAGTTACGTGAAACAGCAATGCTTTTCCAAACTTAAAGTTCACCGAAGCAATACGCAGCATTACGATAGGATTGAGAACATTATTTGAGCTACATTCTCAATGCAGTACAGCACAGCGAAGCAGTATAACGAGGCCAGTATTCAACCTCATATTGTACAAGGACAGTGAGGCGGAACGTGTCGTGCTGTGGCCGACATTTTACAATCAGGCGATAGTCAAGCAGCTGAACATTACTTTGACATTTTGTCTAGCTTTAGATGTGTGGACTTGTGTTTCGACAGTCCAATTGTGCAGTCCAATTACAATTATACACTTCTATTATGGACATTTAGATGGACTTGAACTTATTTCAGCGGTATTACGGCATATTTTATGATGCATTTAGACCGAAATATTTAAGGCGACCATGGGGTCATTCCAACATTACTGCTTTTGGCAAGTAAAAAAGTTATAAGCGTTTGCACTTTGTGAATAGTGGCACGTGCAGCATAAGAGTTGTATATCATGAACAGTTATGAAATATCTCAGTTACGAACACAGATACAGGGTGTTTGACAAATCAGTACACTTTTCAAGATAATTTATTTTTCTACCAGTGAAATTCAGCCGCTGTGGAGATTAGCATTATTGTCGTATGCCAACCGAATAGTTTATGGGACAGTGGCGTGACATATTCGAAGAGAATGGGGTACTCTGCATTTTATGAACTTTTGTGGAAGAGTTTGGACAATATCCGTGATGGATAATCTTCAGTTCATCATGTCGGGCTAGGCGGATACGGAGACGTGATGGCACCACAGAGCGATGGATTCGGTTCCTGACGAAGAGGATCATACAACATCAGATTCACTTGGATGAAGTCAAGCGTTAGTTCAGTGGGTGATACAGCGTTTTCGTCGATCTAGCGAGAAATCTGTGACAAACACGTGGATTATCGACGATCTTTGAATTATATTAACATCTGGAATATGAAGGTATTGTAAGAGTTATGGCATTCTTGATATGATTTTTCATGAACACTGGGCATACTTGTATATATTGTGCCCGTTTAGACCGGAGTCCGCACGACCACATATGCATTTTACCAATAATCAGCCAGCACGAGAACAAAAAAATATCCCGGAGCGCCAGATGGGTTAAAGCAAATCGCAAAAACGACATCAAATTTAAAAAAATGCTTTACTGATTTTTGGCTCAATGCAACAATAAGGATAGAAGGAGATTTAATTGGGAGAAACACATCTGGTAAAATTATCTCAGTTTATTTTAAAGTTAAAATCTGACTGCAAAGATGCTCAAAGCAGCATCATCCACATGTGGCGATCCACACTCTTATTTACACACAATACACAGAAATTTCCCAAACACATTTGACAATCTTTTTGGAAACACAAGTCCGATTAATAGTCCTGTGGACTGTGTTCCAAAATTATTAATATTTAATTCCAGTTCAAAATTAATTGTCTATACTGGAAATAACGTAGATCACTGTTTGAATATTTACATGATATTAACACTCGTAGAATGAATGTTTATAGAATTTTTAAACTTTCACTTGTTTTCCAGTTTCAAAAATATATCGTCGAAAATATTATCATCATCGAAGCAACACAAATCATTTACATATTAATAACATCTGAAAAGTATTTGACCTTGAGCATAGCATCGAAGAACTGTGCGAAGCACAACAACAATTAATTGTTCTTCTGACATTAAACATTCGAGAAGTGACTCGATTATGAACTTCAAGTTCCTAACAAAATATATGATTTCTGAATCATCAACTTGATCAATAAATGGTTGAACCATTCAACTATTCAATTTTCCACTTGGAATCATTATTAAAAAAATATTTATATTCATGGCCATTTCTAGTAACTTTTACAACTTGCAATTCTTCGACAGAATGCGGAAATTAGAATTGTAGTTTTATAATGAATTCATTTAGTTCATGGCACTAGGATTGAAAATATCCTTCAAATTATTCGTGGTTAAAGAATTATTTTAAATTGGCAGTGGCTCATTCTACTATTTGTGTAAGAACACAATATTACAACAACAACGGCAAAGGTCTTCCTCTGAAGAAGAATAAACTACTATCATGACAAATCCGGGTTCTAGCAAAATCAAAGTCTAAATGGAATTCGTAAACAAGGTTGAAATAAGAACTGATGGTTTTAAAGAAATAACCTTCGGGTCATTCATACGACGAAATGTGTGGCTCCAATACTCCTACTATAAACCTGAGCCATCGAACCTGCTATTTGATTGATGCTCGAAAAAACCTTCATTCCTGCGACTTAAACATGCGCACCTGGGAATGGCATTCAACTACTCCACACATAAATTATCTTCCCAAAATGTATACAATAAATCAAGCCTCTGCTTGTTATCAACACTGGAAGATTAATAAACTTACAAGTTTATTTTATTTTACCATTCAGTTCAACACGTGAATTTACCATACTTATGAAAAGCTTTATTTCACTTTCGAGTGTATTTACGTCCTGATTTTATATAAATACAAAAATATCCTATTTGATACAAATATCATTTGCTTCCCGTTTCATGCCTCTCCGTGTTATCTGAAAAATATACTTTGCTCATAGCAAATATCAACTGTTCAACCAGAACTGAAATATTGGTTGAATGCGGGCTTGCGCTAACCACTCTCCTTCGGAAAATCTCCTGTTCCAAACTAGAAATGTTTAAACTACTTCACAGGCTCTTTCTCAATACATATGATTATTAGAAAATATAATATCCAAGAATTATTTAGAAAAATTATGAAAATTATTATTATTATTATTAGTGGATTATTATTATTATTATTATTTTAAATGTGTTTAATTATCATCTCATTATGTGAGAATCCACATGTTCGAACCTTCGAATATGGAAACAATATCCATTCCTCAACAAAAATAAATTTAACTTTTACAGTTACATCGGGGTTTTCCGTGTTTTCCTTAAAGTATGAAAAATTCAAATAAATCTTCGAAATGCTCGGTCATCGATCCTAAACTGTTCTGAGTGCTGAAAATACTCAGAATAACTCTAATAAGTCTTGCGTAAATCATTGCAAGCTTTAAATACGACGAAAAAATGTGTTGGTCATCTGCAGAAAAATAGTTTGTTCCAATTAGCTAGGCATAATATAATTCAAATGTGGGTTACATTTCTTGATGGTCTTGAAGCGAAGTAAACCTGGTCTGTACCAGATTTATCCATAGACATGCCCTATCGGACAAGCATGTACAATCCTTGTATCGGCCGCCATCATTTACCCACAAATCGTCTAGTCAGACATAGTGGTAGTATCTTTCGACGTTTGAATAAACTGTTGTTCCATTTTAATATGGGCTTCTATCAAAGCCATAACAGTTTGTTTAAATAGGGTCAGATCTAAGTGATCTCTTCTTAAATATGTCAGTTGTAACATAACTCACTGTAATCTCATCAGTACAAGAAAAACACTGACAGTCTAAGCAATTAACGGCTGTTCTGAACATCGTTGCCTGGGCATGGTTTGTTATATCACCATCTGTCATGCGCTAAGCAACCTGCAGTTTCCCTTGCGTAGACTAATGAACGCCACCGTTATAGACTAGTCTTCAGTGTACTGACAGATCGAAGTGGTTAACTAGTTACAAATGTGAAAACTGACTTGAAATGGATTTAAACATCCAAGTATTAAGTTACTACTGGACTGTGACAAAATACTATTTTCTAGACAAAGTCTAGCATATGTCCTTGTGAAAATATAAATATTTCCACCAATGTCTGTATAAAAATCAATCACCTCAGTGATTCTCCTCACCAGAAACTTACTAAGTCCAACTCGTAGCGCAGCACTTTTCGTGACTATCACGACTTGAAAAGAACTTCTGCGTAGATTCGGCAACCATGTGCCTTGGCTCAGCGTAGACGCAACTTGCTCGCCAAGTGCTTGTGTTAGAATGAGCTAACCATGCCTGCTCCAGCTGGCTTTTATTCAAAACTGTCAGGGTCACGCGTCATCACCTGATATCTAGAAATCCTCATATCTCTTGAATCCCTGATCCGATTTACTTGATACTAATTGCATTCTCTTTCTTTTGGCCGTGCCAGTAATCTGATCCCAGTCTCAAGTCTCTGCTCCATAGTTAACTATTTAATCAATAAATAGCCTCCACCTCTGCTATTACTCGCTACGTCACTTGACATCCAACTATCGGTAAATTCTTTCTAAATGCTTCTGGAAGCAATGTAGCGCGATATTCAAATATCTGAACTTTCAAAAGCGGCTACAGCCTTTCCCTTGATATCTAGGTGTCTGAAACTTGGAATACCCATTCCTAGAGTTGGGCACAATATTTCTAGTAGGAGTGCTACTATTATTTTTCGACATGGCTTTAAGATATTATTGCTCCATTTGCTAAAATATGGTGTTACCATATGATATGGCAGGCGCATTTATACGACGTTCTCACCTTTGGTTGACTTTATTAGACAGGATTTTGGTCTTTTTATATTTTTCTGTGAGGATAGTATTTCTTGATTATGGATATTTTTAGCGAGTATTTCGAACTCGTGATCTGCAATTGGATAATTTAAATTATTTCGTCAGTTCATTGCATACTAGCGAGTATGTATAATTCATCAGTAGGGATTTTTTGTTGGATTGTTTGGTGATATTAAAATTTTATTCACTCAAGTGAATGCATATCGCTTTTATGTGACAAATAGAGTCTTGTTGATTCCAATCATGTACACTCACTAATTAGTCCACGAGATGGGGCCTGTTGCATTAAGCAATTGTGTAGTGGCACTCACCTTACCCATCGTCTAGGGCATTATCATGATAGTCTACGGGGCAGGGCCTGTCGCTTTAGGCGATTGTGTGGTGGCACTCACCTTACCTGCCAGTCGAGGGTCTCATTTTATCATCCGAGTGTACTTATGATCGTAAGAGGATTAAACAATAAACTACCAGTCACATGTTAGTCGAATTTTGTTAAATAAATTAAAAATAAATGTCAGCAGGGTTACATTTTGTAATTCTTGTTTTGCCAATCCAATATTTTGTTGCAATACTCTTTTGAGAGTATATTCAATTAATAGCTGATACTTTTGATACTCTTTGTGAGTAATTTGATACCTTTGAGAAGGATTTCAAGTAATTGAATCTTGTAAGATGAATCATTTATGGTCAGAATTTATGTTGAGGCAGATCTTTGTTAGATATTTTTGATGTGAGGTAATATAACATATTGGTGTTTTTCTTTGAAGTAAATCTTGAGAATCTTAAGAGAATTTATGCTCTAATTGAAACCAGATCTTGAATTGGATTACGATTACTAAGGTAATTTTTCATATTGTTTAAGAAGTTGTCTAGATATGATCAGATTAATTGCAGTTCTTGTAGATTGTGTGCGTTAATCATTTGAAGCCAATTATATATTTTTGTGGATCATGCAACGTGATAATGTGAAGTATTTTTGATAGATATTTTTGGAGGTTGCCAAGTGGAAGTTTGCAATGTTGCCAATGATAGTTTTGAGGCAGAGATGAGGTTGTTGAACCCAGTCTAGCATATTTTTGAAGATTCATGCTGTGCGCTGAATAATTATGGTGTTATATGGAATAATTATGGTGTTATATGGAATAATTATGGTATTCAAATATGGTATTTGACAAAGTGAGATTAAATGGTGAAGTTTTGGATAGTGAGATCCAACGTGATTTTGTGAAGGCAACATATTATTTTGGCATGATAATTAAATACGAGATATAACTTGGAACTGATAAAACTGTAAGACAACGTTCTATAACCTATAATAAACAATTCTTTAGGAAATTAAATGAATAAATAATTTTGATAATCCAAGATTTTCAGATAATAATAATTTATGAAATAATAATCTGAAGTTTAAGCATATTAATGATCTGACCCGATGAATTAAAATTTGAATAAATTGATAAATTAAAATTTGAATAAATCGATGAATTAAATAAATTGATGAATTAAAGTTTGAATAAATTAACTGAATTAAATAAATTAATAAGTGATTAAACAGCTGATGAATAACTGAATTAAAAGGTGATAATTAATTAAAGAAGCTGATGATAATAACATTTAAATGAATTTAAATAAATTTAAATAAGAGATATGACTTAAATAAATTGACGAATTGCAACTTGAATTAATGAATTAAACAATTTAAATGGATGAATTGAGATAATTTAATCTGAATGAGATAATGAAATGAGAGTGTGTGGATAATTGAAGAATATAATGAATTAATGATTATAATATTCATTTAAATGATTTGATGGTAATAAATTAATTATTTTGACTTGAATATAACGAATATTGGGATGAGAACTAATGTGAGAAACATTTAATTTTGATAGGATAATGATGATGATAACCAATGAATAGTGAAGTTTTCTTTGATTCACAACCAAATAATAATCAGTGATAGTGTAAATATGGTGTATAAATTAATTGTTAGATTTTTAGGAGCAATTGTTGGGTTTTCCAGCATTGATTAGTGCCATTTAAGCCATGGAAATGAGTTAATATTTGGATATATGTGTTTTTAGGATTTTGGGTTAGACAGATTCATGTTTCTTGACATCCACATTCCTGATGTTAAATTAAAGAAAGGTTAGGTCTCAGGGATCACGAAATGTCAGTGACGCAAAGACATAGTGCTACGGTGGCCCTGAGAACTCAAGCGAACTTTAGTAAATTTTCATATTTTATGTGGATGAAAAATACTTTGGAATAGAACAGAGATGGTTCGATTTGGAGGACATTAACAACCTGACGTTTGCATTCGACCATACTCTTAGGTAGGGTTTGTGTTTAATTTTTCTGTCTGACTATTTAAGTTTAAATAAATTTGGTTTTATCTTAGTTGTGATCTGATGATGATGTTGTTTTCCCAATCCTTTCCTTTGTCTTAATTAAGGCTTAACCAGAAAGGATGTGGTTTGCTAGGGGTTCAGTTGATGGCGCCCATTTCTATTTGTTATTTTGATTAAATTTAAGCCTGTAACGACCCTGGAGATACTTTATATCGTGTTACCCTCTGCTTTTGTGATATTTCAACTGAATTTATGACACATTCCTTATTTGACTCCATGTTCATTTAACTCCACTCTGGCCTGGGAAGCCAGGTGTGCGATGTAATGGCAGATGGGTCATCGCATCCCTCGGATGAACGGGTGCAGTACCACGACGTACCTCGCGCATGTGCATCTGTCAGGATTTGGCACTGGAGTTTTACAAGTAGTTATTTCAATGACCAACAGAGTTCACTGTTAACATGGGATTTGCGCTCCCGGAAGACATATAGTAGGATAATATGTCACATGTTACACATCATATGCCACTACTACAAGGCTCGTAATTTTTTAACTTATTTATCGTATAGCTTGTAGTGCCGGGAGTGCCCGAGGACATGTTCGGCTCACCACAGGCTGTAGCTGCTTCAAGTGGACACCCATAGGGTGAGCTTCAAGTTCAGTTCAATTTCAAGTAGTTCCAACTTTCGCTACCAGATATCACTGACACCTAGTAGTGAACGTTGGAAATTGATAGAGCGTTCCAACGAAATCTAACTTATAAATTTAGATTTACACAAGTTTAGTCTGTGGAAGGATCTCCTACATGCTATAAATCTATGACATGGGACCATCGGCTTTACTTCCCCTCCGAAGGAAGGCATAATGAAGGATTTTAACGCTCTTAAAAAAACGACGTCTTCGGCCGGGTTTGAACCCGCTTTCTTGGGCACAGCATGAGGGAATATACGCTCAGCTTGTGTTTCGTGTGCTACATGTGCACTATTGGACAGCTATGAACATTTTGGACTTTCTTGCTATGTTTTTCTCACACATGATCATACTCCTTCCACCTCCACCTCCTGTTCGCCTACTAGGCGCCTTTCCTGTTTCTCATTCTTCGATATCCCACTTCTTCTCGCCCCTCTTCTTTTAGCTCTTACCCCTCTCGATTTTCCATGCGTTCTCCGCCTCCCGTTCTCCCTTCCTCCTTCTCGATCAGCCGTCTACAAGGCACTTTCTCACTTCAACTCTCAATCTCCACTCCCGCTCAAACCCGTCCAAAGTCGTCGGATTTTTAAGAGCGTTAAAAATCCCTCAGTCGCCTCCGTAGCGTAACGGTCCGCATGGTTAGCCGCCGCCCCGGAGGTCCTGGGTTCGATTCCTGGCTCTGCCACGAAATTTGAAAAGTGGTATGAGGACTGGAACGGGGTCTACTCAGCCTGGGGTGGTCCAACTGAGTAGAGGGGGCTCGATTCCCACCTCAGCCATCCTCGAAGTGGTTTTCCGTGGTTTCCCACTTCGTCTTCGGACAAATGCCGGGATGGTACATTCTGTAAGGCCACGGCCGCCTCCTTCCCTCTTCCTAGCCTATCCATCCCAGTCTTCCATCCCTTCCCATCCCTCATGATGCCCCTGTTCGCTTTGCAGGTGAGGCCGCTTGGGCGAAGTGCTGATCACACCTCCCCAGTTGTATCCATCGTGACTAGATGTTCCGAGCTCTAGGACACTGCCTATTGACGCGGTAGTGGTGAGTTACCTCGCTGAGTCCGTGGGAACCACCAACCTAGAGGGTAAATTGACCAAATAAAGTAAATAAAAAATAAAAATAAAAATCCTTCAGTATGCCTTCCTTCGGAGGGGAAGTAAAGCCGTCGGTCCCATGTCATAGATTTATGGCATGTTAAAGAACCTTCCACTAATTACACCTGTGTGAAGCTAAATTGTATAGCTTAGGAATGTAAACACCGCTCTTAAGTTTCTACGTTCGTTGCCAAGAGCCGACTGCGGTGGCGTCTAGTTGTCTAGTTATGAACTAGGCCTAGTAGTCGTTGACGGTGGCGTTTGGCGGCAAAAGTAGGAACTATTTGAAAAATTCAAAGTTGTAGTCCTTACTTGAATTTAAAAAAAACGGATACACACACTAATACAGCCATCACATTTAACACCGATTATCAGACATATTCTGCACACACCCAAAGTACACGGGGCTACATGACCGCGTTGTCGCAGCCCCTAAACTAAGGAACCAAACAACCACTCCCCCTCATCATTTCTCACAATGTCAGACGGCTTTCTTTTGCTCTGTTTGCATTTCTTTCGGATGTATTTCTGTATTTTGACCACATTACGTATTGTCTGTTTCTTTATTCCATGTACCATGTTTTTTAGGTAGATTTCATTAGAAAGCTAACTATTGCAATGGGTCCCATGTTTCGACTTCCGGAAAATTTCCACATATCTTCGCGTTTCACATCCCCCAGACCCCAAAACCACCGTCAGTTCAAAAGTTTATATATAATATATGTATATATGTATATATACTGTATATATGTATATCAGTTTCTTGTGGACACGATAACTGCCGTAATTTTGCACCAATCACTTTGAATTTTTTTACCGAATATGTATACCTATAAAATCTCAGTCGAGTTCGTTACTGGGCTAAATCGGTCGAAGGGGGTGAAAATGGGGGGCTTTTTTCGAAACATTGAAATATTGCTATAACTCTCTTAATATGTGAAATATCGAATCCGTTCAACGTTCATACTATGTGTCGGATAAAGCCCAAAAATTTATGTTTGAAGAGTTTTTTTTATAGCACCAACTATTGACCAAAGGGGTGGGAAAAAGTGGGTTTTTCGGGAAACATTAATCATATCTTTCTTAATAGGCACAATATCAAAACCGTACAAAATGGACAATATTCCCCTAATAATTACCTAAAACTTTTGTCTGAAAGAATTTTTGATATGACCCAATGCCAAGAGCTATCAGTGGTTGCCATGGCAACACTACTAAATTGATGAGGCATGGGCCATCAGACGTTGCCATGACAATGCACTTGCACGAGATCAGATTCAGTATTTCCATCTGACTAAGTGGTTGGTTGGTTCTTAAGTTTAGGGGCTGCGACAACGCGGTCATGTAGCCCCGTGTACTTTGGGTGTGTGTAGAATCTGTCTGATAACCGGTGTTAATTGTGATGACTGTATTAGTGTGTGTTATATGTTTGTTAATTTAAGTACTGCAACTAACAATTTTTCAGACAGTTCCTACTTTTGCCGCCAAGCGCCACTGTCAACGACTCCGAGGCCAAGTTCAGAACTGAGCTACTAGACGCCGCCGCAGTCGGCTCTTGGCAACGAACATAGAAACCTAAGAGCGTTGTATACATTCTTAACCTATCCAATTTAGCTTCACACAGGTGCAATTAGTGGAAGGATCTTTAACATGCCATAAATCTATGACATGGGACCGCCGGCTTTACTTCCCCTCCGAAGGAAGGCATGCTGTGGGATTTTTAACGCTCTTAAAAAATCCGACGGCTTCGGCCGGGTTTGAACTTGTTATCTTGGGCATAGAAGCTCAGCATGCTACCGACTACGCCACCGAAGCCGCCTGACAAAGTGGGAAGCAGGTTCGGTGACGTAATTGGTAGCATGCTGAATGTCTATGCCCAATGTCGCGGTTTCAAAGCCGGCCGAAGTCGTCGGATTTTCTAAGAGCGCTAGAATCCCTCAGTATGCTTTCCTTTGGAGGGGAAGTTCCAACGTTCGTTGCGAGTTGGTGGTTGGGGTGGCATCTAGTAGCCAAGTTCACAGCTAGGTGTTGTTGACGGTAGTACCTGGTAGCAACATTAGGAACTACTGCTTGAAATTGACCGCCTGCAGTCCTTACCTGAATTAAGACTAATACAGCCATTACAATTCACACCGTGTATCAGACAGATTCTACACTCACCCAAAGTACACGGGGTTAGATGACCGCGTTGTCGCAGCCCCTAAACTGAGGAACCAACCAGAGGTAGATTTCATTAGAAAGCTAACTATTGCAATGGGTACCATGTTTCGACTTCCGGAAAATGTCGACATATCTTCGCGTTTCACATCCCCCAGACCCCAAAACCACCGTCAGTTCAAAAGTTATATATAATTTATGTATGTATATGTATATATATATCAGTTTATTGTGGATACGATAACTGCCGTAATTTTACACCAATCACTTTGAATGTTTTACCGAATATGTATACCTATAAAATCTCGGTCGAGTACGTTACTGGGCTTAATCGGTCGAAGGGGGTGAAAATGGGGGGCTTTTTTTTTCGAAAAAGTGAAATATTGATATAACTCTCTTAATATGTGAAATATCGAATCCGTTCAACGTTCATACTATGTGTCGGATAAAGCCCAAAAATTTATGTTTGAAGAGGTTTTTTATAGCACCAACCATTGACCAAAGGGGTGGGAAAAAGTGGGGTTTTCGGGAAACATTAATCATATCTCTCTTAATAGGCACAATATCAAAACCGTACAAAATGGACAATATTCCCCTAATAATTACCTAAAACGTTTGTCTGAAAGAATTTTTGATATAATCCACCATTATGCCAAGGGATGAGCAAAATAATTTCGGAATTATAAGAAAATGCCAAGACCTATCAGTGGTTGCCATGGCAACACTACTAAATTGATGAGGGATGAGCCATCAGACGTTGCCAAGATAACGCACTTGCACGATATCAGATTCAGATTTCCATCTAAGTGTGAAGCGGCTTCGGTGACGTAACTGGTAGCATGCTGAATGTCTATGCCCAAGGTCGCGAGTTCAAAGCCGGCCGAAGTCGTCGGATTTTCTAAGAGCGCTAAAAATCCCTCAGTATGCTTTCCTTTGGAGGGGAAGTTCCAACGTTCGTTGCGAGTTGCTGGTTGCGGTGGCATCTAGTAGCCAAGTTCACATCTAGGTGTCGTTGACGGTAGTACCTGGTAGCAACATTAGGAACTACTGCTTGAAATTGACCGTCTGCAGTCCTTACCTGAATTACAGACTAATACAGCCATCCCAAAGTACACGGGGTTACATGACCGCGTTGTCGCAGCCCCTAAACTGAGGAACCAACCAAAATCTCTGCGGGAGATATAATTTTGCGTGAAGAAGTAACAGACCGTTACATAGTTACACATCAGTGTCGAAACCTTGCATAAGGATAGTGTGACCACATGTATAAAAATGGATCCCAAATGACAAGAAGGTTACCGTTCCCATAAGACAATAAAATGTTTAAAATAAGCATAAAATGACGAAAAACAAAGTTAATTAAGCTCCAATTATAAAATACCTTCTCGCAATAAATGAGATCTGATCCTTCTAAGAAAATCTGCATATTCTGCCTATTTTCGCCTATCCCCAAGTTTGTCCGGTGAAATCTACCTCCGCCTTCCGGCGTGCCGAGAGGACTTTTTTTCAATAAATGGGGGTGTTTGGTGGGTTCTTTCCTGGCGGGCGGGGTGTGGGGGTCTCCTCTGGGTTTTCGCCGGTGGTCCGGTTTTCCTCTCCGCCAGCTCACTCAAAATTTATTTTCCTTTTACGTATGTACTACACATAGGCCTACTTCTCTTAAGGTGCCTGTACACTGGAGAGTGATTTTCATAGAGCAAGTCTAGCTAGACCGCTCTAGCTAAACTGAGTGCGTGTACACTGTAGAGTAATTTTCCCTAGGTAGAGTATTCGTAGAGTGGAGATAGACAAATCTAAGTAGAGCACTCTCTGAACCTGTGTACACTGTCAAACGTAAATGCACTAGGTAGAGCAGCACTAAAAAATTCTGAGAGCAGTGAGAGTCTAGGTTTTTAGCGATGCATTGTGAAGTTAAAATGTCTTCATGAGAGCTTTTAGCATCTGTGGTGGTTGTGTGTGCCTTGTTAAAAAACAAAACTCTGAAGAGGAAAAGAAGGTTGTGGGTGAGGAATTCGATATCAAAAAGAGAATACGAGGGAATGCACGCTAAATTATTGCAATAGTTTTGTTCGAAAGATTCTGAAGCGTACAAGAAATTTTTAAGAATGAGCAAAAATTACTATGATTATATTTTGGCCAAAATTACCCCAAGGATCAGCAAAAGGGATCACCCGAAACGACTGTGCCTTCAAATTTCTGTTTCTGTATTCTTTCCGAGTACAATTCCAAGTTTCTGGATGGGCTTCAATATTTTCAATTGATGTTAGGCCTATTGTTTTTTTCGCGACTCCACACAAATTCAGCCATATTCAAACACTATAATTAAAACAACAAACAACACCACTGATTCTACGTAGAGCACTTTCCAATATTCAACCGAACGAATAGAGCTAGTTAGCCGGCCCTAGCTAGAGCTTAGAGCGGTCTCCGCTAGGGTTCTCTACCACCTGTGTACACTAGAGAGGAGCTTAGAGTGCCTTAGCT
This sequence comes from Meconema thalassinum, assembly GCA_946902985.2. NCBI lineage: Eukaryota > Metazoa > Arthropoda > Insecta > Orthoptera > Tettigoniidae > Meconema > Meconema thalassinum. The sequence continues at coordinate 99,694,161 of OX336397.1, read as the reverse complement.
AGAGCTACTCTACGCTCTAGCTAGGGAAAAAGCTCTCCAATGTACAGGCACTTTTAATTCTTTCTTATCACTCACAATTCTCCATCCTCTATGGCCTAAGGGCTACTCGTTTAGCCGACGGCCCGTCCACTGCCAGCAATGGGAATGAAATAATTTACTTTGCTTGCTTGCTAATGAGATAATATTCAAACTCATTCCACGAAGCGACAAGTGCCTAAACCGATATGGAGACCATGTCGAAAAACAATCCAATGTATGTAGTGTCGTTTGGCTGTATTGGCTGTATCAAATAAAATGTACACGCTTCTCTGCAGGCTTTGTAACCTTACTTTCTGATCATCCCTTGTTAATACAATATGGAATTTAACTAAGCTTCTCACCAAAATATGAAGTGTCTCGCTTTTATTGGAGAGCAGTGTAGATACATAACAAGTAGTTCCGTGAAGAACTATACAGCCTATTTTCATATATCCTATTTATGTTAATTGCCACTATCAACATACAAAATTTCAGTTTGATTGCTGTAATAGATTGAGAACCTACTAAATATTTCGGATAGTCGCCATGTTGGATTTTATATTTGTAGGTCCTAGAGTTATGTACTGTTACATGAAGATTATTGTGTACGTGAAGTATTCACACTTCAATCGCATGATTAGGACACAAAAAGTAACAAGGAGATTTTAAAATTTCGCACAGCTGCCATCTTGTGGTTATGGAAACAATTGAAATAAATTAGATGCCAGTAGATTAACATTCGTATAAGGATTTACTGTACCAAGTTTCACTGCACTAGGATGGTTAAATTGCGAGAAACGTCCATGTGAATATTTATACTTCGCGACACCGCCATGTTGAATTTGTGATCACCAGGTTATTTAAAGTCGTATAGGTGAACTTAAGTTCATAGCCCCTATGAACATAAAAAAAATCAGTTTGATTGCTATAATAGATTCGTAGATATTCAGAACCGTCTAAATATTTCGGATGTTTGCCATGTTGGATTGTTAAATGTATAGACCATAGAGTCATGCACCATTAAAGGAAAATTATTGCGTAGATTCATTATTCAAAATTTCCCATCGATCGCATGATTACGACACAAGAAATAAAAACTTAATTTTAAAATTCGCACAGCCGCCATCTTGAGGTTATGTAAACAATTGAACTAAATTATACATCAGTGTATTACAATGTGTATAAACATTTCCTGTGCCAGATGTCATTGCATTTGGAACATTAAATCGCGAGAAAGGTCTATTAAATTTTCAAATTCGCTTGGCCGCCATGTTCGTTTTGTAGTTAACCGGTTTTTGAAAGTCTTATAGATGAACTTCCAGTATTGCCCTTTATCTCCGTACAAAATTTCATGGTGATACCGCTAATAGTTTCAGAGATTTAGAATGCCGGTGAAATATTTCGCACATCCGCCATCTTGTGGTTATGTAACCAATTGAACCAAGTTAGATGTCGATGCATTACAATGTGTATAAACATATACTGTACCAAGTTTTATTGCGTTTGGTTGGTTAAATCTCGAGAAAGGTCTATTTAAAAGTCGCTAATTAGCGTGGCCGCCATGTTGGTTTTGTAGTTACCAGTGTTTCAAAAGTCACATATGGGAACTTCTAGTAGTTTCTTTTATCACCGTAAAAAATCCAGGGTGATATCGCGAATAGTTTCGGAGATATTGAATGCTGGTGAAATATTTCGCACAGACGCGATGTTGGATTGGTGAGAACTAACAAAATTTGAAGGGTACGGTCGGGGTCGTCCGGAATAGTGCTATGAACTTACCGAGTTTCATTGAAATCGCTCCAGCCGTTTAGAATTTATTAGGGACACACACACACACACTCCTCACACACACAGACACACACGCACACGCACACACACACACTGACAAAAGGTGATCTCATAAGCCTATTTTTTTTCTTTCAAAATTGAAAATAGGCTAAAAAATACAAGTTTCTTTCCTTGTATTTGAGAGCTTGATCTAGAGTTCGCCCGGGCGGCTTCGGTGGCGTAGTTGGTAGCATGCTGAGCTTCTATGTCCAAGGTCGGGGGTTCAAACCCGGCCGAAATCATAGGATTTTTAAGAGCGTCAAAAATCCCTCAGTATATCTTCCTTCGGAGGGAAAGCAAAGGCCCATGGCATAGATTTATGACATGTAAATGGACCTTTTACTAACTAAATTTGAGTGAAGCTAAATTATAGGTTAGATTTGACTAACGCTTTTAAGTTCCAACGTTCGTCACCAGGCCCTGGTTGCGATGGCATCTAGTAGTCTTGTAGCGAGGTTCACAGCTAGGTGTTGGTGACGGTAGCATTTGGTGGCAAAAGTAAGAACTACTTGAAATTGTATGTCTGCAGTCCTTACCTGAATTACAGATAACACACACTAATACAGCCATCACAATTAACACTGGTTATCAGACAAATTCTACACGCACCCACGCTTCGTCGCAGCTCCTAAACTAAGGAACCAACCAACTAAGATTCGCCATCGACCATTATGTGAGGAATCGCCCATATTTCACTCAACTTGCTGTACTGTATATACCTCCAGCGTCATTTCTCTTAAAAGGGAGAGCTACAGAAGTGTTTGGTAAACAATTGACTGCTCGGGTGCGGAGACAAGACAACAGGTAGTCCTGCTCGATAGCAGTCAAGTCGCTGTCACTCTGGTTACATTGAGACGGTCCCTTTCAACAGCGACAGAGAGAGAGAAGATTTAAACCGACCGGGTGTTTTGGTACCAACGCAAGCTTGCCTTGTAGTAGTACCTGCTGACAACTTTTAAAAAGCTAGCAGTCATCGCGTACGACGATGTAGTTGAGTTGTACTTCTCTAGATGGCAGCAAAATCGGAAAATTGGTGAGTATTCTTGTTAATGTTGTATATTTAATTAATATTTGAATATATATCAATAGTAAATACATATTGCAGTGCTTAGAAAGGAATACAATCGGTTTCGAACAATATTACACGAAGAAATTGAATTATATTGAATCACACATCGATTTTAGTCGATACACTGTGATCGAAAACGATATCAGATACTATCGATATAATTCAAAGTAAGAGCTGGTGGCTGGTTGTTCCAACGTTTCCCGTAATTCAAACGTGATATTTCTTAATTCGATTGATAGGAAGTACAGCACGGACAATTAAATAATACTTGTGTGTGATATGTGCAGCTGTAATTTTGTCTTACCATTCATTTTTAATATTGTAGTATAGTAGCCTACTCTTTCTATTTGTACATATCTGTGGGGTAGGCCTATGTCATGCTATGTGCTTTGTGGAAACATCCACAACTATTCTGATAGAGCCTATGTTTTCTTCTCTACCTGATATCACAGGGGGAAGAAATCGCCTATTATTAGACCAATTACTAAAATATGAAAGAAAGAAAGAAAGGAATATAAAGTAGAGGTGGGGGGGATAGAGTAGTGGAAAGTGAGGGGTAGGCACGGGCCGGGAGAGGAGAGGAGCGAGTAGGCCAGGTCGGGGACGGATCGCGTTCGAGAGTACTTCGTCACGCCATCTCATATTGTCAGTTGGAACTATTTGCGTCGAGCAATAGTGTAATGGTTTGGTGGACTTAGAGAGAGTGTTACTGTTAATAGTAAAAGCGCTCCACTGTTGGGCGTTATTTGTAATGGTTTTTTGTTCATATTTTAATTGACTATTAATAAGAAAGCTCCACTGTTGGGCGTCATTTGTAATGGGTTGTGAGAGCTTAGTGGGGTTCCATTAATAATAAGAAAAGCGCTCCGCTAGTTGGGCGTTATTTGTAATGGTTTATAGAGATATTTAAACTTGATTACTGTTAATAAGAATAAAGTTAATTAAAAAAAGTTAATATGCAAAGCTCATTATTTAAATAGTCGCCCACTTTAGGGTGATCAAAAAGAAACATTTGATTGTGTATTAATCTAATAGTGTATCTGTATTGTTGTCAGCTTCACTAAAAAAGTACATAATGTGTAATATATGTGTTGCCAGGGCGCCAGATCATTTATATATATCATGATCAAAATAATATATTAAACCTCGGTTACACAGAGGTAGAGCATCGAAATTCCTATCTCCAGCCGTAGTGAAACTTACGTAATCTAACCTTACGATAATTAGTTCAGGAGTATGGTGTTGCCTTATAGTAATTTCTAGCTACTAAAGGAAACCAGTCAAGCAATTGAATTTAAAATGAATTTAATATATAATAAACAACAAGTGCAAAAAAATATAAAATACTAAAGAAAATAATAATAATAAATTTAAATTAAAGAATCTACTGAATTTACTTGTATTATGGTTCTTGATTAGAAATTGGAGTATACTGAGTTAATTGAATAGAATATATTGAATTTAATAAGCATGATAGCCTTCTGATTTGACTGGAGTATAACTGTTTACATCGCTCACCGCATTGAAGATCTTTGTAGTTGGATTGGTGCGTAGAGACTTCCAGGTGGCCCTGATCATCCTCAAAGTAATTAATTTATATGTGGATGACGGAATAAATTCCAAAAATCATCCCTGTGACAATAGCCTCGTACACAACCATGTCACAGTTTGATGAGACAGAATGTCTTATCAAATTCACATACTTAATAGTCAACTGTCTAGTTTAGAACTGCGTTATAGACTCCATCTCGATACACGTTTCTCTGCTCCACTCAGCATCCTTCCTTCTCCTCCAGCAATTCAATAATAATAATTCCATTTGGGCGGCCGTCATATATATATAACGTTCCCAGGTAAAGCACGTGTATGACCCCTCTTCAGAAGTCGCTAGGCGATATAAGCCCGCCTTTCATATATCAACAATGACAATACTTCTTTGTAGTATTTCTCGGGAGGTCTAGCCCACCCTCTGTATATAGTTGCAAAGGATTCATTCATCGGCCCAGCATTGTTAGTGGTAAGTCTTCTTAGAATCTTTTCTTAGTATGATTTGTATATTGTTAGAATACTTGATGTGACAGACATAAGTGTCTATTTATGTCATTTCCAAGAAGCCGTGAATATGCCGCCCTTCTGTGAACAACCCTCTTTCTTCTCTTGTTCGAATTTTCTTCAGAAATACTATTCAGTCAAGCGTCAAACTAATTTCAAATATAATGTGTAACGCTCCAAATCCTTTCAATTACCATAATATTCTACATTACCGCATAATAATAGATATAAATATATTAGTTAACATAATAACTAATAAAAGGTAAAATGTAAACTTAAAAAATATTGATAATAATAATAATAATAATAATAAAATATATAAAATTATTTCGTTCTGGTCACAAATTGGGACCATCACATATTCGCCCCAGAGAATTATGGTATATGTCAACAATCATATCACCATACTTCTCTTCAACACTTGTACAAATATAAAATAGTATACTCTACAAAGAAATTACAAACATCGACATTATTATACCCTTCAAAGCAATTACCAACATCAAAAAAATTATACCCTTCAAGTTTTATGTATATATATTTTTAAATCTCATCATTTCAGTCATTCACTGTTCATAATGTCTTTTTCTTTCTTCTTTACCTAATTAAAGCGACCTGTAAACAATGTACATCAAAATACCCTTCACTTTTATATTCTTGTTTTGGACATAAGTCATCGTTGCACTTATGTATATTTGGGTGGCATACACCTTTGCTTTATATCTTGAGGACGTAGAATTCAATTTTCAGCCTGGTGTCGAACTGAATACACTATTGCTAGTTGGTGGGACTGCCAACTGATTAATTCACTTTATCACTTCACAACACTTGGTATGTGATGCGAGTCACCAGATCTACTCCAGTCTCTCAGGAATTATATTTATCTAGTAACACAGGCATATTATAGAAAAAATGAAACTTTATTAGCTTGTATTATCTAAGGCAACATCGTTCAGTGCAAATGCAGTGCGCTAAATTACCCCACATATGTATATATATCACACTCAAATACACAAGCTTATAGCCGACAAAATACGCTTTATATTTCCTCTGTGCTCTTCAAGACACACAATATCATAGGTTGATGCAAACCCTCTCCATTACCTGCTCGTTCAGACCACAATTATTCACTTAATATTAAGCGACTTTCCTTACTTACCATCAACTTCACTTCTATTACTCATGACACATATTTCCTTAAGGATCTCACATTGTAAGTGCCATATAATCGTTTTCCTGCGTCTTCTAGTACATATGCGGATTTACCTATCCTCTTCTGCACAGTATAGGGGCCTTCAAAAATAAGGAAGAACTTCATTATAACTTTCTGAAGAATACTGGATTGCCTTGGAACACGCAACAAGACTTTGTCACCGACCTCGAATTGATCCAGCTTTTTACCTTTTTGTTGGCGAATTCTGCGTTCAGCTGCTTTACCTAAATTCTTTTTTGCCATCTGGATAATGACATCCAATCCTGGTTCTTTTCCCACTGTTAATCCCAATATTCTTGCTAACTCATTTTGTGGCTTACTGCCAAAATGCACTTCATGCGGCGTCATTTTCGTGCTTTCGTGTTGGACAGCATTCAACCAAGTTTCAACTCTGCTAAGTTGCGATACCCAAGAAGAGTGTTTGTCATACACGAGAGCTCGTAACAAGCGACCAAGTTCCTTCATATTTCTTTCACAAATATTCCCTTGTGGATAGCGAACTGATGAATGGACATGTGATATCCCGGCTTCACGCATCTTGGTTTTCCAGTGTTTAGATGTGAATTGCGGGCCGCTATCAGTTAATATTTTGAGTGGAAGACCGAACTCAGGTATATATTTCTCTATGATCAATTTGCTACAAGCTTTCCCGGTGGCCTTCCTTAAAGCATATAGTTTGACATATTTACTGAATGAGTCAACTATTACAAAAATGTATTCATAGCCAAATTGACCTTTCACTATAGGCCCAAATAGGTCCGCACATAGTAACTCTCCGGGTTTACTTGTGAGAACGGCCTGCATTTCCTGATTACTCACCTTTTTAACCGTAATTACTGATCCTATTTCTCACAATTACACTCCATTCTATTCAAGATTACACATCTTAATCACCTGTCGATACTCACCTTTTTTCTCAAAATTATACTTCATTCTATTCAAGATTACACCTCTTTATCACCCGTAGTTGTTCACATTATTTCTCAAAATTATACTTCTTTCTATTCAAGATTAGACCTCTCTATCACCCGTAGTTATTCACATTATTTCTCAAAACTATACTTCTTTCTATTCAGGATTAGACCTCTCTATCACCCGTAGTTATTCACATTATTTCTCAAAATTATACTTCTTTCTACTTCATAATACCTCTCTTTCGCGGAATCCGTATGACCGATAAAATTTAATTTCTCCAGTACAAAAAATGACTTTCCTTTAAATCCTTGCATTACTATCCTAGCTACTGAAATATTAACTGTTAACAAAATCTGCCTAATTAAATTACGGGCATCAAAATATAGCTTTATTTTCCTTTCTGACTTGGGAACTACCCTTAACGAATTAATATATATATGGGCTAATATAGGGTTCTATAATTGTATCTTGCAGTATGCTTTCTATCTGCCTACTTAAATTACGGGCATCACAATATAGCTTTACTTTCCTTTCTGATTTTGGAACTACCATTAACGAATTAATATATGGGTTAATTAATATAGGGTTCTATAATTCTATTCTGCAACATGCTTTCAATCTGCCTTCTCTCAGCTTCCTGAAATTTGTAAGGCACGGGGTAGCGATGACCTACAAAAATACTACGATCATGTACATTTAATGAATGTTCGTAGCAATTAGCTAATCCAATACGGTTCTCAAATATATACTAATTCTCTTACAACACCTTCAACACTCGATCCACACGATCAACAATCGATCTACACGATCACACTCTAACGCACTCTGTAATGCAGCCTCACGCAAGGAATCCTCTAGATAATCCTTCGTCATCATACTGCCTAAAAATGTAAAAAAACAAGGTTCCCTCTCAAGAGATACCCCAACAATCTCACCACTCACCACCTCACTACAAATATCGACTCCTTTAGTCATTAATACCTCCTCAAGCGTACATCTATTCTTAGAACCACCATGACGAATAGAAGGAGAAAGTGAGAAGACTCCTGAAGTTCAAGCGCGCCCCGCCAGGCAGCGCTCGAGTGGTCAAGTTCCACACTGCCGGAGTCAGCTGGTCTTAGGGATTGTGCTAAGGGAAACGAATTACTTTGTAACTAATACTCTTTTAAAAAGTAATTAGCGGTTACAATTAAAATAGCATGGCAGGGCACAATGGAAAATATAATTCACGGAAATAAGAACTACGGTCTTCATTACATGTTACGGAACGCACAGATTCCTGGAGTATTCAGTCGGAGAAAGCCCAGATCTTTCTCGTAACATCTGCAGGATTAAGGATGTGAGGTTGTAGAGAGCTTGTCTTGCCACTGACTCCTAACGAATTCCTGGCCTTTTTATTTGATTGACTACCATCACAAGTAAAGCCACCCTCGCCCCAGCCTCTTCTAACTGCAAAATCACCTATATTCGAATTTTTGCGAATTTTTGTCCCCTGGAGTAGCATTTCTGCTTGCATAAACAGCAACTGGCTGCACCTAATTATGCATGAATGGTACGAACATAAACACTAGAGCGTGATTTGCAAGTACGTTCTTCTGGAGGTCAGGTGTGTGTTCACCTAAATCAACTAATCCATCTACTTTATCAGAAAAGCTATTTAACTCGATTTCTTCTCTTAGCTTCTCTTCTTCGAAAATTACAACACCGTAACGTGAATTATCATTCTTTTCTTCCTTAAAATTGTCTGAAATAGCATTTATACTATGCGTATTAACTCCATAAGGGCACTTAAGTCCTTTACAAAGTTTCCTCAAGCGACTTTCTGAAGGCAGAGGCAAGAGATAATGTCGCCGACAATGACTGAATCCTTTCGGTGATTTTATTCTCAACAATAAACACTCTAAAATGAATTCATTGCTGTACCTCATTCCATTGGGAGATTTTTCCTGGCATTTATTGAGCATAGTGTCTATTATCTTTTCCTTCTTGCTAAGGTGTTCGTTATCTTTGTAATTAAATGCCTGTGAATTTCGAACCTGCTTCTCCAGCAAATTAATTCTCGATTTTGCCGAGTTGAGGCAGGATCTAACGCGAATTAAATTACGGTTAGAATTCTTTAGGCGCTTTTTGAGCAATATTATAGTCTTTTCAGCATCAGTAAGTACACTAGAATGACCCAAATTCTTATCAACATTGGACTGACCTTTTAATGCCTCATTCGTTGCTCCACTCCCATCTTCAATCTTCTTTTTCTGGTGGCGTCGAGATTCTTTTTCCTGTTGGGAGCTTTACAGGACTTATTCTCACTACTTCGGTAAATTAGGGGGAAAATGAGGCACTGCTCAGGACGTAACTTCCACCACACACGAGAGATTTCCACTTCTTCACCATTCACTATAAAATTACCTGATTTTACTATCAAATCGTCAGAGAAATGAATTTGACAAATTCTAATACTTCGCGTTAACTCCGTATCCTTTCGTGGAATAGCTCTGGCCCACAAATTGATTTTTATTCTTCGCTGGTGAAAAAATCGTATATCGTCAACTACTCTATCATACCCTGGCTTACAGCCAGGCAAAAAACAGTACGGCATGTTGAACTATTAAATTAACAAAGCCGCATAAGAAATATGTTTGAAGTTCACAACACAAAACGCTGATGTACACAAGACACAATGAACCGAATTTAAGAACTGAATGCAAAGAAAATTCAATTTAATTCACACAAATATCTCACACAGTAACTTCTCGCGCACTTTTCTAAGACCCGGCTCGACCCAACAACAGGACACGTTGTTGGACATTATCGCTTGCAGTGCTTGTAGCGGCGGGACCACAAACTACCGTGCTATAATGGCGGAGTCCTCACACTAGGTCCTTCTATTCGTCATGGAACCACCATATAACTTACTTCAATTATTAAATGACATGATCACATCTTTATCCATCCATCTGAATTTAACATTACCCTCCTTATAACATAGCAGTGCAGAATGTTGCGACATCCTGTCCGAACCCATAATTAGTGAATATATCAGATTTGGAATAAAAAAAATCATACTTGTGTTCCAATCTTACTTTCTTTTAAAATTTCTCCAACCACTTGTTTAGAAATTATGCGGAATATCTTTCCCATTGCAGTTAACACAATAGTAGTTCTAATTGGAATTTCCTATAATTTTATTATACCATGTTCCTTCCTATTATTATAAAATGCTGCACTGATGCAGAAACCTGACAGCCACTGTCAAAAAGTGTATCGATACACGCCCCTAACACTTGTAATTTTAACACTGAGTTAAAATTAATAACGGTAGATTCTTTAGATACCTCCATAAATTAACTTAATAAATCATTACGGATATTTAGGTCATACGGTTCGCTCAAAATAGTAATACCGACTCACATAACTACTCTATCTGGCATTTTTAAGTTCTTATCACCTTCTTCTTCGCTTCTATATTTATTTATAGTTACGCTCTCTTCTCTCCTCAAAACAATAGTTTCTTCCTCCCCCGTACTATATTTATTAATAGTAACGCTGTATTTCGCCTTTCCGCCTATCACTTCCCCTATTCTACCTTCTATGGCACGCCACTGCACCTGATAATCTTTCTCTCTCTCTTTCATCCCATTTTCCCTTTCCTCTATCACCTTAATCCTTTTCTCTTTCATTTTACTTCTAAAAGTTCTTCCTGCATACCTTCCCTTCATTTCTCCACTATCTCTCCCCATCATTTCCTCTAACATCGTGCTTTGCTTGTGCTTTTTCTTCCTATTCTTGAGATTCCTTATCTCAGTCTTCTGCTTTTCTTGTTCAATAATTACGTCTTTCTGACTATGAATTAACGCACGCTTCTTTATCTCTGTTAATTTCATATTAACTTCCTCTATACAGGCTTTGAATTCTTCCCTGGTCTGCCTAATCACTTCATATATGATTTTCTGCATTTCTATTTCTTGAGCGCTTAGTACTTTATTTGTTTTACATACTTCCGCTCTTTCTTTCAAATTATTCTCTTTTTCTATTAATCCATATCTTAATATCTTCTTTTTCTCGTCCTTCTTACTACGTTCTATAATCTCTTCTACAGGTATCCAGCTTTCATCTATCATCTCCGCTACCTCAGCTGACTGCTGTTTTTCCTGAATCTCCTGATAATTTTCTTCATTTGTCAGGAGACTATCCTCTACTTTTTTATGAAATTCCGACTGCACTTTCTTTATCTCTCCTCCCAATTCTGTTCTTACTTGTCTAGTTTCCATCTGTACTATTTTCTGAAGATTCTCTCTTTGATTGACTAACTTTTCCTGAATTTTCCCTTCCACTTCTACTAATTTCAGATCTACTTCCTCTGTAATCTTTTTAGCCTTTTCTTCTAACACTTCCTTAATTTCACATCTGATCTCCTGTTTTGCCCCCTGAATACTCTCCTGCAGCGTCCCATACTTTCTATTTAATTCCTCATTCTCCTTGACCATATTATCTAGTTTTTGATTAATTTCTTTATTATCTTTACATATCGCTTCTCTTATCTCCCTACTCATCTCCTGATTTTGCTTACTTATCTCCTCTCTCATCTGCCTACTCATCTCCTGATTATTTTTATTGCTATCTTCTAGCTTCTTGTCTATTGCCTTGCTTATCTCCTCTCTCATCTCCCTACTCATCTCCCGATTTTGCCTATTCATCTCCAGAAACATTCCCATGATCTCATCTAATTTGTTTTCCGAAATATCCAAAGGCTTTTGTTTCTCCTTCCCTCCACTAGTCTCAGGATTTATTTCAGGATGTACCTCTATATTCGTCTCAGGGTTAACCTCGGGATTATTCTCAGGATTACTCTCAAGATTTACCTCCGACATCTTGGTATAATCCTCTACACTCTCAGCCTCAGTACCACTATCAACTTTCGTATAATTAGCTTTCTCGCCTTTACCCCTACTCCTCAATTTCCTTTGTTCCTCATCCGCCATCTCGAAGTACACCGTATAAAGTTTATCGTTCCAAAATTCACCTCACTTTCCCCCAAAATCAATCACTAATAATACACTAATTCACTTCACTTTCCCCCAAAATCACTCACTAATAATACACAAATTCACTTCACTATCCCCCAAAATCACTGACAATTTGCACTGAATTAACACTCACTCCTTCCGTAAATATCGTTAGGTTTTCGTGCCGCACAGTTGGGTGCCATTTGTAATGGTTTTTGTGGACTTAGAGAGAGTGTTACTGTTAATAGTAAAAGCGCTCCACTGTTGGGCGTTATTTGTAATGGTTTTTTGTTCATATTTTAATTGACTATTAATAAGAAAGCTCCACTGTTGGGCGTCATTTGTAATGGGTTGTGAGAGCTTAGTGGGGTTCCATTAATAATAAGAAAAGCGCTCCGCTAGTTGGGCGTTATTTGTAATGGTTTATAGAGATATTTAAACTTGATTACTGTTAATAAGAATAAAGTTAATTAAAAAAAGTTAATATGCAAAGCTCATTATTTAAATAGTCGCCCACTTTAGGGTGATCAAAAAGAAACATTTGATTGTGTATTAATCTAATAGTGTATCTGTATTGTTGTCAGCTTCACTAAAAAAGTACATAATGTGTAATATATGTGTTGCCAGGGCGCCAGATCATTTATATATATCATGATCAAAATAATATATTAAACCTCGGTTACACAGAGGTAGAGCATCGAAATTCCTATCTCCAGCCGTAGTGAAACTTACGTAATCTAACCTTACGATAATTAGTTCAGGAGTATGGTGTTGCCTTATAGTAATTTCTAGCTACTAAAGGAAACCAGTCAAGCAATTGAATTTAAAATGAATTTAATATATAATAAACAACAAGTGCAAAAAAATATAAAATACTAAAGAAAATAATAATAATAAATTTAAATTAAAGAATCTACTGAATTTACTTGTATTATGGTTCTTGATTAGAAATTGGAGTATACTGAGTTAATTGAATAGAATATATTGAATTTAATAAGCATGATAGCCTTCTGATTTGACTGGAGTATAACTGTTTACATCGCTCACCGCATTGAAGATCTTTGTAGTTGGATTGGTGCGTAGAGACTTCCAGGTGGCCCTGATCATCCTCAAAGTAATTAATTTATATGTGGATGACGGAATAAATTCCAAAAATCATCCCTGTGACAATAGCCTCGTACACAACCATGTCACAGTTTTATGAGACAGAATGTCTTATCAAATTCACATACTTAATAGTCAACTGTCTAGTTTAGAACTGCGTTATAGACTCCATCTCGATACACGTTTCTCTGCTCCACTCAGCATCCTTCCTTCTCCTCCAGCAATTCAATAATAATAATTCCATTTGGGCGGCCGTCATATATATATAACGTTCCCAGGTAAAGCACGTGTATGACCCCTCTTCAGAAGTCGCTAGGCGATATAAGCCCGCCTTTCATATATCAACAATGACAATACTTCTTTGTAGTATTTCTCGGGAGGTCTAGCCCACCCTCTGTATATAGTTGCAAAGGATTCATTCATCGGCCCAGCATTGTTAGTGGTAAGTCTTCTTAGAATCTTTTCTTAGTATGATTTGTATATTGTTAGAATACTTGATGTGACAGACATAAGTGTCTATTTATGTCATTTCCAAGAAGCCGTGAATATGCCGCCCTTCTGTGAACAACCCTCTTTCTTCTCTTGTTCGAATTTTCTTCAGAAATACTATTCAGTCAAGCGTCAAACTAATTTCAAATATAATGTGTAACGCTCCAAATCCTTTCAATTACCATAATATTCTACATTACCGCATAATAATAGATATAAATATATTAGTTAACATAATAACTAATAAAAGGTAAAATGTAAACTTAAAAAATATTGATAATAATAATAATAATAATAATAATAAAATATATAAAATTATTTCGTTCTGGTCACAAATTGGGACCATCACAATAGGTTGGGGTCAAAATTTTGCATTAAGTTGCAGCTCTACCCATATATCCTCCTTGATTTAAACTGAACCTCTGGGTTTGAAAACAACATACAGTCAGGTAATCAATTGAGACTTTCAGTTATTAGGCCACGTTTACCGCATTGAATTATTATAATATTGCTATTGTTTGAGTCTTCAGTCTTTTGACTGGTTTGATGTTGCACTCCATGTCTCCCTGTCCTGAGCTAATCGTTTCATCTCTACATAGCTACCACACCCTACATTCGAGACAATCTGTTTAACATATTCAAACATTTGGAATTGCATTAATTGGGGAAAAACTCAAGATAAGCGATTTGAAAAGGCTTGAAAAGGTCAAGGCATTGTTCATGAAACGAGTATTAGGAGTCGCAAAAACAGCGCCATCACGGCTAGTTTATGAACTAATGAGGGAGACCTACTTTATAGAGGATTGTTAGACTACACCGCTGCCTGCCATCTATAGGACCCTACCAGGATCCGATTAACATTCGAGAAAAAAAGAAAATGGAGATAAAAATGGGGTTCTACACCACTTCAGCAATGATAGATGATGGATGGAAGAAGGAATGCCAGTCCCAGAGACATGTTATCACAAGAACTGCAATTCACGGATTCCATCAAGAGATATGCAATATCAAAACATACCATAAACCGACTGACGATTGTCAATGTGTGCTGTGCTGGCAGACCTGTGACAAATATCACATATTGACATGCGTAAAGAGGACAAAATCACTTACAGAATATGTTGTTGTTGTTGTTTCCTATGGCTAGCCCGGATTCCAATCCATCAGCTTTCTTGCGTTCCAATAGAGTTGTGTGAGGTTTCCAGAAGTTCTAGCAGTCACATCAAGTTTGTTGCAATGTAGCAGGTGCCCCTTATCGCTTTTACTTCCAGGTTCGTGACAAAATGTGCATTCTTCAGATCTCAGGATGTTGATTCGTTTCAGATGAGCTGCAAGGCAGTCATGGCCAGTGTTAAGTCTGAAGAAGACTACAGCTTCTCTTCTTGGTGTTAATTTATATTGATCCCATTTATCATCAATGTCCTTCCATAATTTGGTTTCTGCTGTTTTCTTTGCCATTTCTTCATACCTGTTTTTGATAGTAGTTTTCAAGATCCTTTTTGCTGACATAAAATCAGTCTGACTGACAGGTTGTTGTAGTGTGGTACCTTGTTTTGCTAATCTGTCTGCCTCTTCATTTCCTGCTATTCCAACATGAGAAGGGATCCACTGAAATGAGATCTGTTTGTGGAGTCTTTGAAGGGTTTTTATCACACAAAAAATTTATTTCCGTTCTTTATTTTGGGGCTTATAATTTGACGAGATGGCTTGGATAGCTGCTTTTGAATCTGTAATGATAACACATTTTTGATAATCAATGTTTCTGCCTAATAACTGATGGAGTGCATGTGAAATTGCTCTTATCTCAGCATCAAAGTATGTTTTGTTTTGGCCTACTGGGAAGTAGAGTGAGAAGAGAGATGAATGTATCCCTGCTCCAGTTCTATTTTCTTTGTCTTGTGAGCCATCTATAAATATTTTTAGCCATTGATTAGATGGATATATTTCTTCTATTGTACAGAGGGCCAGTACTTACAGTACTTACAGAATATAGCAAAGAATAATCTGTTCTTTTAGATATGCTTCAATATGTGTAAATTAATGCTCCAATCGTGCGCACTTTTCTTGTTAATAAAAATAATTGTGATGGCTGTATTAGTGTGTGTTATCTGTTTTTTTATTCAAGTAAGGATTGCAGACATTCGATTTTTAAGTAGTTCCAACTTTTGCTACCAAACGCCACCGTCAACGACCAACTAGTACTGAACTTGGTTACTAGATGCCACCGCAGTCGTCTCCTGGCGACGAACGTTGGAACCTAAGAGCGTTAGTCAAATCTAACCTATAATTTAGCTTCAAACAGGTGTAATTAGTGGAAGGTTCTTTTACAAGCCATAAATTTATGACATGGGACCGCCGGTTTTACTTCTCCTCTGAAGGAAGGCATACTGAGGGATTTTTAACGCTCTTAAAAATTATACGAGCCTTACAGTAGTCGCATATGATGTGTAACATGTGACATGTTATCCTACTATGTGTGTCCCGGGAGCGCAAATGCCTTGTTGACAGTGAACTCTGTTGGTTATTGAAATAACTACTTGTAAAACTCCAGTGCCAAATCCTGTCCGTAATGAATCATAATTGTTATGGAAGCAATCCACTGCCTACTTGATGCGAGCTGCGCTCTATACCGGCCAGTTAGTGAACCCATGCCAGCTTTGTTATTGAAAATGGCCTCGTTTTGCCGATCAGTGCACTGCCAAGTATAGGCGCCATTAAAAATTAAGTGTGCGGAAGGTATATTAAATGTGTTCCTCCGAGTGATATGTTTAGACCAACGAAGTTTCAATAATTGTTAGTAGTCGGCGATAATATACTGAATTCCTACGTTGTTTGGAGTGTTTGTTGATGCGATATAAGTAGTAAGTGTTTGTTAGACTCTAAATATTGCATCATCATGACCAGAAATTGCGAAATCCTGACCACGTGGTCCAGGAGCGGGGCATGTGCACTGCACGTGTTAGCGTGGGAAGGGGTTGACCTTTTGGCTTGTTTATGTGATGGTGATAAAAAGTTAATGGGTGTTGACGGCATGGGGGTTGTTTATTAGGATGGTAACTCGAAATTCAGACTCCTCTTCCACTCCTACAGGGGGGTTTCTTGGTTCGATTCCGTGTTTTGTTATTTAATTCCCGGGGGGCAGCCTGTGTATCATGGTTATTAAGTATTGATTGATTATTGAATTATATTTTGGTAATTTCCCAAGGAAGTGTAGAGAGTCTTGGGTGTCATAACTTTTGAATGAGAGTGTACGGTGAGGCACTCGACATAGCCGGATCGCTACCAGACATGTGTGTGCAGCTGTTCCGTTTTTGCTCGCGCCGTGCGGCAAGCCATGAGAGCACTCAGCTCATGTAGTGCATGGTTGTCGTTAAAGTTTTTGCTCGCGCAAGCTAAATAAGCAATCATATGTTGTAATGCTACACTCCGTTTAAGTATGACATATATTACCACGGCGTGGGAGTGGAGTTGTGTTACTCCTTCTCGCTATGTTATGTCTGTTTAATTTAAATGATGTTAACATTTTTGTGTTCTGGCTTGCTTCATGATCTCAATCTGGTTAAAGTGTTTTATATGACATGTATAACTTTGAGTGTGTGAAATGAATTTCGATCTGTTTGTTTTTAGATTCCCAGACGTCATTAGTCAAGTCTGTAATTTTTAATGCGAGAACGAGATTGGATGTCGGTTCCCAGAGCTTCATGCGAAATGTTTTAAAGAGGTTTTTTGGCGCTCTAACTTCTTAATATATATATAAGAGGAGATTGCTATGGAGCAGTAGTTAGCTATCTTTATCTGCAATATCATGAGTCTGTGCGAGGGGTTGATAGAAAAGTTAGTAAAATTGCAACACATTATGATGTTTGCGGAAAGTGCCCTGAATCAAGGGTTGCATTTCATCGTCAGTGCGACGAAAATAGAGGAGGAGGTGTGGTATAACACCTTAACACCGGGAGAAAAGGAGCTTTTAAGCGCCGAAATATTCGAGCTGATGAGGGATCAACACCACTGCCGTGAAATTATTTTCAACGGCATGACATTTCACATTGTCAATATTATTATTGACAAGTTGAGATCCATCGGCTCGATGAATTTCAACGTGTTTGAACCTACATTGGCGGAAGAGCTAATGGCCGTGTTTGAACGGCCATTAGAGGAACAGCATATGGAAGAGCATATGGAAGAAGTGCAAGAAGAAGCAGAAGAAGAAGAAGACCATCGAATGGAAGAAGAAGAAGAACATCGAGCGGAAGGAGAAGAAGAAGACCGACAAGAAGAAGAAGAAGAAGAAGAAGAAGAAGAAGATGATGATGATGATGATGATGATGATGATGATGATGATGATGATGATGTTCAAATCTTAAATTAAATTCAATGGACAGTGGACAGTGGATTAATATTGTGCAGTGTAAATTTTATTTTTTAAATATATTTATTTGATCATTTGTGGTTTACATTAATTATATAATATGAAATAGTGAAAAATGATATGATCTTCGTTCTTAAAGTGGTAAGTAGTTCCTTTTCCAACAAGCTGCAGAGAGAATTGAAGATGCTGTGTTGTTTGCAGAGTGGAATATGCTGGTCTTGTGCACGGGGTAAGTACAATCATTCTTTTCTTTCTTGCGTGTGTTGGTTTTAGTGAGCTGAAAAATATATATATAGAGACACATTAATAATAATAATAATAATAATAATAATAATAATAATAATAATAATAATAATAATAATAATAATAATAATAATAATAATAATAATATCTTTGTGAGGAATAAAAAATAAAAATAAAAAAACTTACACTGTTCTAATTATAAGATATTTTTGTTGGGGATCCAAGAGTTGTGAGTTGAATCGAATCCAAGCCAAGATACGAAGGCTCGGGTTCCTTTTCTACGTAGTACTTTGTTGACTAAGTAAATATTAGGATGTTTTGTTCGTTGTAACTCTGCTTCGTAGAACGCACCAAATATTGGGGTATTTTTATTATCTTTTAAAAGATATGTTCGTGGATTAGTATTTTGAACTTTATAAATTGTAAATAATTCTGTTGTCCAATTACCTTCGTACCCTTTACTGAAGTGTTTCTTGATTTTTGATATCCTTACAATGTCGCCGATTTTATATTTTGGTTTTCTTAAAGTTTCATTATATTGTGTTGGCAAGCGGGGTGGATTGTTTCTTTTCACATCATTAGGTTTCATGCCAATGCTGCGATGTATTTTGTGATTATACTTTACTAGTAACTCAGGCAAAATATGTACCCATCGGTAAGAACCTCGTGTTGTGAATTCTTTCCACATCGATTCCTTAAGAGTTCGATTTAATCTTTCTATCACACTCGCTTTAATGGAGCTGCCAGTGGAATAATGCTTTAGATTTTGTTTCTGAGACCATGTTTTGAATTCACTGTTATAAAATTCCGTTCCTCGATCGGTGTGAAAATAATTGGGCAATCTTTTACTTTGAGAATAAACAAATTTTAAGCTGTTCACAATCTCACTTCCTTTTTTGGTTTTAAGAGGAATTGCCCATGCATATTTCGAGTAAACGTCAATAATGGTTAATAAATATTTAAATCCATTATTCCATTTTGCAAGTTTGGACATGTCCACAATGTCAGCTTCATGGAGGTCATCGATTCCTTTGCTAATAACACGTCGTCTTTTAAACTTTTTTCTAAGCGGTGCGTGAAGTTCTTTTGCAATTTCTCGTCTGATTTCGTTCATAGTTATTTTCCAAACAATGTTTTATAACATACTGTGCATTGTTTTACAAACGTTGGAATTTTTATTCAATATATCCAGCATTTCTTAGTTCTTCTTCTATTGCAAAGATTTCGCTGTCTACTCCTGTGTGACCTGCAGCTTTCGATGCAATTAATGTTTTAAGTCTTGATACCAATTTGTTTGGTTCATTCCAGTGAACGAATTCAATATTGTTTCCGCCTTCAAATTTCCAAATGGCTTGTGGCGCGATGTGTTTTTTTTGACCATATCCAGTATGCATTGTAGTATTTGCTTCTTCATTTTCATCTGCTGTTTTTATAATTCTATCTATGTCTTCAGTGAGAAGGGGTTCAATTATATTTTTATACTTATAAGATTGCGTTCCTCTCGGAGCTGCATTGCTTGTATAATTTCTTTTGTGCACGTTTGAAACATTTAATAATTTCAAATATGAACTTAAATCACTCCTATCTATTAGAGTGGGGTCTGGTACTTTCCTTTGAATCAATTCAAGTAGACCTTCTGTAATAGGAAATTTTTCACCGCCAACTTTTATCCACTTTTTATCGAAGAAAACTCGTTCGCGTCCCAAGTATTGTTTATCATTTCTTATCGTTATACCAAATGTTCTATCCACGTTTTGTTTAATGAACGGATCAAAGTAGCGGTTAAGTAGTGAAATTATTTTGATGCTATCTCCATCTTCTTCGTCTGAAGTAGCAGTGGATTCAGAATCGTCATATTTTCCTTTTCTTTTTCGATTTTCTTTATTTTGAGTCGACGTATTAGCAATAGCTACAAGTTGATTTAATGAACTTGTTACTGGTTTAAAGTTAGTCTCTATATCTAATTCTTTTCGTCTAACATCATCTTGAAGTGAAAGATACTTGTCTTTAACATCTTTTTTTAAGCGAGAAAGTTTATCCTTTACTCGACTTTCAGCTTTAATCTTTGACCTCTTCTCCATGACTAAACGGAAATTGTGGTTGTTTTACTTATTTATAGTATATTCAAAATCGATTTGAAGAGGAAGATCATCAGTTTTATGTTTTTTCGGGTCTCTAAGTCGAAACTGAATTTCATCTTGCTCTTCAACGACAATATCACTGCCATCCAGTTCAATCTCTTGACGTATATTTAAAATTGCATACACAATTGGAGATCTTGGTGAAACAAAAATTGGTTTTAATACACCTTTGTAGGGAAGTTGGTACTGTATGTTATGATTATGAAGCGTGTATACTGGTGAATGGATTGATGGTGTGTTGGAGAATTTCAGAATAAATTTCGATAAGTTCTTTTTCTTTACTTCATCTTTTAATATACCATATTCTTCTTTGGATGCAGTAAAACTTTCGAGTGGTTCTTTGTTAACCATTTGCTCAATTTTTCCCAGTTCAGTTTTTAACTTGTTATATTCTTCTTTGGATTCAGCAGCATAACTTTCAAGATCTTCTTTTTTAACAATATTGAGATTGTTAGCAACACCCTCAATACGAGTTTGTAAATTGCTTAAAATTTCTTTTAGTTGATTAACTTCAGTTCGTGACGCAGCATAGTGTTCTACAAACCGTTTATTTGTCACGTCTTGGTCGTTAACAGGGAACTCAACATTTGTTTGTTTTTGATGTTGTAGATTGTTTACAGTTTGTTTCAATTGATCAAATTCACGTTGGGAAGCGGCATATTGCTCAACAAACGTCTTATTTGCAACATCGTTATCGTATATGGGGTTGTTTACGTGAGTAATTCGTCCACTCATCATATTTAAAGTTCCACCATCGTCTACGTTTAAAACGTTTTGTTTATTAAATTTAGCGATTAAGTCTTCTAGATCTTTTCGAGAGGCAGCAAAGTTTTCTAAGTAATATTTGTTTATTGCATCTAACGAATCGATTGGTTGAGATATGTTTGTTATTCTTCTATTTAACATATCTACAGTTTCATCATCTCTGTTTATATTCAAAAGAGATTTTTTAATTTCATCGAGTTCATTTGTTACATGAGTTTTAAGAAAAGAATACGTTACCGCATCTTGATTTTGAATTGGATCTTTAACATTTCTTATTCTTTTGTTACCCAAGTCGAGAGTATCTTGATCATACGGAAAGTGATCTTCTGAAAATTCTCGCACTAAACCATGAATGAATTCTACTCGTTGTAACACTTCTGTTATTCGGGTCTCAAGATATTTTTTTATATTCGATGTATGTTGCTGCATTGCAATAAGGTTTACTGCATCATTTGCAGATGATGGTAAAGCTAAGCCCGCGAGACGTTTGTTTTGAAAGTCAAGTTCTTTTTTCTCTATTTTACAAATTGAAAAAATTAAACCTTTAAGCTCGTTAAAGTTTCGTTGTATGTCTTCTTTAGACTCGATTTTATTTAGCTCATTTAATAACTTCACTACATAACCTTTGTTGCATGCATCTTCAACATGTATTGGCATTCCGACATTTTTTAACCGTTTGCCGTTAATACTTAGATGTCCGTCGCTTGTTGTTGTTGTTAGTTGATTTTCATATTGCACTAGCTTATCATCAACATATGATTTAGTTGCAATATCATGTCGTGAAGTCGGTCGTCCGATAGACACATTATTGGTTTTGTTAAACGATGTCATAGTTAAGTTGTTAACCACGCAAAAGCTATAACACGAATGGCCATTTACCTCTTTTTGAAGTCATATTTATAACTGAAAATAAACATCAAATCCATTGCGATATCGACCATTTTGTAAATCGCTATCTTTATCGATAACCAAAAAACCAAACTTAGAGTTTTGCCAACAATACGAACAAATATCAAAGAACTGTTCATAGCTCATATCTGTATTTACATGATCGTTATATACGTGACGCAAGTTTGTTCCGTCTTGTTTAAAAAGAATTAAAAAATTAGCGTTATCTCTAATTAGATGTTTAGGTATACAAGAATATGTTTGACAAAGATAAAATACGTCAACGTCGTGATGACGACCTCTACTGAAATAATCTTTCATGTGTTGTTGTTTATTGCTGGCTACATCATCAAAAACAAATATAGAGTTTTTTCTAGCCATTTCTGGAGGCATTACTTCATCATTATCGGAAAAAAAATCACTTTTTATTTCTTTTATGGAGTCCAAAAACTTTTTTAATTCAACATATTTACTTTGAGCAAGTGATTTAGAATAAATATAAACGTTTTCAAAACGAACTCCATTTTTGTGGCATAATAAATTTAGCATTACGTTTGTTTTACCGCAGTTCGATGGACCGCAAATGATACATCGAATTGTGTTCGGTAGTAAAACACCATGCTTTCTTTTTTCACTTTTACTCTGGTTTTCAGCATTAGTAAATGAAATTACTGGTAGAGTGTTTGACTGCTTAACAAACTTCAACATGTCTACGTTTACGTCTGAGAATGCACACTGCACAAAAAATCACATCACATCAACATATATTGCTTCCACACGTATCATAACTTGTATTATGTGGAATAATAGTAGGATTTTCAGGATTTAAATCAACGTTGCCGACGTAAAACCCTCTTATATATGGACAATATGGCGCCCATTTTTCATGATCATTTAAAGGATTATCGTTTTCCCTCCAATTTTCAATTTCAATCTTACAGAATATACATTTCACCTTATCACCATGTCCAGTATAATAAAACCCTGCTGGTGCTAAACAAAATTCGTTTGGACAGGGAAGAGGCCAATTTTGAAAAGTTTTAAGTCTATCATATTCGCATTTCAATTCTATGCTAGGAGAAATATTGTTTACGTAGGGGCAAGAAAAAGCCCATTTCTTATGTTCTTCAAACGGATCATCATCTTCTTCCCAATAACTAAGTTGCAGATTACAGAAAGCACACCTAACCATATCCTTATATCCAAAATAGAAAAATCCTGCAGCTGCTAACCATGCAGTGTTCGTAAAACTGTCTGAAGACCAGGTCTTAAATGTTTTTAGCCGATCTCTTTCAGATTTTAAATTCATTTCTTTTTGACTCAATATCATTTGCATTAACTGTTTTTTGGAATACTTTACACAATTAAAATACTTCATGATGCTGGTTTACTTCACAAAGAAAAGATGTTCACCACACAAAGCTAAATGCGAACTGACATGAATCAACAAAACACGTTGGCTAATATGCACGTGTTGGGTTGGCCGAGCGGTCTAAGGCGTTAGACTTAAGATCTAATTTTCAGAAATTGAAAGCGAGGGTTCGAATCCCTCACCTGACAATATTATTATTATTATTATTATTATTATTATTATTATTATTATTATTATTATTATTATTATTATTATTATTATTATTATTATTATTATTATTATTATTATTTTATTTACATGTAGAGTGAGGAGGTAATTGATCATTAATAAGAACTTTCATATGAAATGGTACAAAAGACATTTTTTTTTTCTTCTTTATTCATTTAGAATTACAATTAATACAATTTTATTTCTCTTGAAGTAATCTCATTCTTTTTTTAGTTGTCCAGATGAGTGTGGCTGTGTTGAGATGATCTTCTTCTTTTTAGTTGTCCAGATGATTATTTTCTGTAGACAAAAAAAAGATACACTGTGTTAAAAAGCAAACTAAAAACAAAATATGTATAGCTGTCAACTACAGTAGTAGATCTAAATTATTCACCTTTTATAGATAGCGATTACAGTTGTCACATTTGCAGCGAAGATGAAACAGTTGAAATTTCCTCTTTAGATGATCTGGTAGATGTTCCCACTCTAGACGAATTCGTTGTGGTTCATATATAGTCAGCACGTTTATAGGAAAGTAGTTCCAATCAAACTTATTAAAACCTCGAAGTCCACTGTTTCGAAACTTGTTTATTATCGAACACACGATTTTCATGATGCCATCAGAAGAATTTAACCAATGTTGAACAGCATTGACGTTGAATTTAGCACAACTATTGCTTCCCATTGCTAGAGATGGTAAATGTTTTGGACAATCTGTAGGTAAACGATGGCTATGCCTCAACATTAGGTCTGACATTCCATCAATCGTATTAAGATCGAATAATGAGTCTGGGGAAAGTGCTTTTAGTGCAAACAAAGAAAATTCCTGTGGCAAATTATATACAACTAAATAATCATATTTATTCTTAATAGACTCAAAAAAAGAAGAAAGAGTTTTTTCACAATATGCTGCAACCCATGTGATCACGGGGCTGAATGAAGGTATATTGCCGTTATTTAACATACAGTAAGCAAGTTCCAAACTACCGTTTGGTAGCTTGCGAATGTCTGCAACTATTGGTTGCTTCTTATTCCACGTGCCAGCATCAGTAGAAGGAGAGTTTGTTGTTGTCAATTCCATGATTGCAACTAAAGTGAGAATACTTGTTTACTTGCTTGCTTATAACTTAGCAAATATTGGTTTAGATAATTACTTCATTCGTTAATGGTCTGTAAGATATTTGACGATCATGAATAAGAACACAATAAAGAGTTGTATCTTCAGGTATATTCTCACTTGTCTCGATTTCAATTCGCACATCGACTGAAGATGTCTTCACTGCTTCCACTTGTTCGAGACAATTAATTACAATAATAGGACAAAGAGACTTAAATTCATCTCGTGAAACCAGAGTCTCTGAACGAACATCATCGATCTGATAATATACATTACGAAATTTAACAAACATGTCATACAACTCGCTGTAGTCATTTATGGCAATTTCAGAAGTTGGCATTTCATAGGGATAAAAAATTGAATTTAAAAAAACTCTTATAGATTTAATGTTACAATGGTCGAAATAGGAAGAGCATGTGTTTAGTAAATTTCTTCTAGTTTGAAAACCTAATAAAAATTGACGCGGTTTTTGAGTTTCAGAAGTTGTCATTACAGTCCAACTATATTTAGTTGTTCTAGGAAGAGAAGGCAAGACGTGAACATCCCACGATCGATAACCAACCTGAATGGGAATATTTTTCTGCATTAGTTTTAATCTTTTAATTTGTTCTTCGTCTGATAATAATAAAACGGGGATTTTTAGATAAACTTTAAATAACTTGACCTTAGAAAGATCGTTTTCGGTTGTCGATTGCAACGCACGTGCGTCACTTGACGATCGGAGAAGTATTACCTCATGCTTGCAGTTTAAAATCGGCTTTCTGTAATCCTCTGCTATTCCTAACAGGTTGCTTAAAGGAAGTATTATATGAAAACGTTTTGTGTTACTATCAACAATATTTGCTTCACTTGCTGGCGTTGTTAAAGAGGGAAAATAACCGGCATTTTGTAAAGCTGTATATTCGTTTTTTGAATATGATGCAAAGGTTTTTATAGAACTTGTTATACCTAGATGGCGTGTACGATCAATTTCTTTACCATTTAACGTGATGCGAATTTCGCTAAAAAGATTAGCCCCAAAATTTTGGTCAGGATGCGCTGTAGTAGAAGCAGCTGGATTTATGTTAGAAGTAATAATTTGACCTTCTAAGTGAAGAACACCTTCTGATAATAAAACTATGTTTTCTTCATTTTGAATCGGTATTCGAATTTCATCATTATTTTCGAATTTATTAGCTGAATAAGGTTGATAAACTCTTTCTTCTCGTCGCACAACTCTGTTGTCAACCTCTCTTTTATCTGTTATGTTAAACATGTTAACAGCTTCAACTATAGATAGAAACTAAATAAGATTAACAATTGCATATATATTTATATTGAAATTAAAGTACGCGATAGCCTAAAGACTGTAAGAATTGTTTGTTGTTACTCGATAACTGTTTCTTAGATTTCAAGGTGCGATGTCGTTGTTTGTTTTTTTTACAAATTTTAGCTGATTGATTTATATTATTTTTTCGAATCAGAGTCGACTTCTTTTTTTTCAAACTTTGAGTATTATATAGTATAACCATATTTGTGATTGTTTTCTAGTATGCTTACTCAAGTAGAATGAAAACATAACAGTATTTCATTACTTTATATAGCAAGATATCGTGCTGGACGAATAATTAATTCTACAGTTAAATCTTCATCTTGCAAATCAATGAGCTGTTGAAGATGATCTTCAAGTTGCACAGATACATGTTGAATAAGCTTGGTGTTCATGGGCAAAAAATTAATCGTTGTTGGTTGTACAACAATCGGGTAACCAGCAGGAACATGAGCTTTAAAATTATATAAAGAGTGTGTTGGTTTATGGTTCAAATAAGAACTCGTACCAAGCACAAGGTTGCAACATACTCGAATACTATTAACAGTGTTAATTTTAATCATATATTCAGAATGATGAGTTGTGTTTGCCTTGAACTTTCTATGAGAAAAGCCTAACAAATCTGCAATAGAATCTGCAACACCGAAATCTATAGCAAACACTTTCGAATGTAGTTTACAATGATAAAAGACTTTATCATAATTAATATAAAATGATGGGAATTTGTCTTTGTCGCCTAATAAATGTTCAACTAATAAATCATCAATCTTTCCACTTAATTGTTTTAACGTATAGCTAGCATTGGGTATTATTAAAATCGCTCTATCCGCTTCGTTCAACTTTATAGCCAAAATGTTATTATTCTCGTTAATTGCAAACTTCATTATCGATTCTATTTTTCGATGAATTTCAATTTCTCTTTTATTCTCTTTAGGGTAAACTTTCTTTTCAATACCTAAAGGCCCTGCTACACTGTTGGCTACAGTGAAATCAATATTAAACGGGGAAGACAAAACGAGACGGTTGTCTCTTTTTCCATCTATATCCTCTTCCACATACAATTTTGTTTTTTCTAAATGTTCTGGTATAAGTTTCGACAATGAGTGATAACTAAGTAAATCATCAAAAGCTGAGGCTAGATCTTCAAATTCATAAATACCCGGTGGTACCACTAAATCAATTGATAAAAAATTAGTAAAATGAATGCGAAATTTATTATTTCTGTTGGTAACATTTCGAATAGAATTAGATGTATACAATCCTGCAAGTCCTATTTCAAAAAACTCTGCTCCTACAAGATGAATCGGGTTCTCCAATGTAACATCAATCTTCGAGCCTTTACCTTCAAGAGTTATCCGTCTTTCGAAAGCCATCTTTGAAATGTTTAAAGACGGTCTGTGTTTCCCTTATTTATACAATACAAGAAGACTAAACATAAATGTCCACAAATCGAAGAAGTAATCGATTGATATGAATGAAAATTATATTGTAGATAGCAATTTTTAAGATATGTTAAAATTTCAAATGGTGGTCTTAAATTACCAATACTATCAAAATAATGCACATATTTACCATGTTTACTGAAAGCTACCCAATGTGAACCGGATTTATCCATCGGTTCAAGGTTAACAATACAGTTTTCATTTTTTCGAGGATATCTTGGTAACGTATCTCGCATAAAGACTCCTCTAAAATTTGGAATCTTTAATTGATGTGCGTATTTAGCTAAATCGAAATTACTTAATGCTTTATTTGGTATTTGGTTAATTATCTTTTGTATGCAGGAGGATTTAAATAAATGCCTTGACCTCCTTTTCCTCGCATTGCTTCTATCATTCGATTGTGTCTTTTCATTTCTTTTAGTTCTTCTTGAGCAGCTTTCGCCTTGTTTATAGCAGACGCCACCCCTGCTGCTCCGCCTGCTAGACCCCCCAAGCCCGACAAGGCTGCAAATATCGGAAGTAGGGGTAAAATACCACCTTGCTTTTTCGATGTTCTTCTTTTTTTTTTTAATCTTTTCTTGTTTTTTTTTTATTATTTAAGTTTCGCTTACCTCCTCCAATCTTAGACTTAGCTTTCATGATGCCACCCACTGTTAGTGCAGCCGCTCTCTCTCCAAATGATGCGTCACGGGATTTTACACGAGACCAAGCTTTTGAAGCTAAAATTTCATCAGCCTCTCTTCTTTTGTTTGAATCTTTATGCTTTGCGTAAGCAATGTCGTGCTCTTTGCACGCTTTATCTAATATATTTATTCCTGGATCACCACGGCTCAATCGCTTTTCTAATTTTGTTCCTGGTCCACAATATTCATATCCCGGGATGTGTAATTCCACGGGTAAATTATCAATAGTTTTATTAAGTACACGACTGATTAATGATCCACTTCCTGTTCGTTTATATTGAGTGGTAGAGTTGCTCCTCTTACAACGCACCATTACTAAATGATATGTAATATAAAGTAATTATACATATATATTTCTGGAAAATGGGAAATGGTGGGGGGAGGTGTTTTTTTTTTTTTAAATAATACACACAAAATTTGGGTTATTATTTATTCTTTTTTCATAAGCAAAGGAACACACAAAAATTAGTATTATTACCAGCATAAAAGTGTGTGTGTGAAAGAAATAAAGTAAGTGAGATGAACTGCTTTAATCTCAATTTGTTTCTAATCATTTTTCAGAGAAAAATGACCAAACGGTAAAGTATCAATTCCGTTTTCAGTTATGTGTCTTTTATCTTCGTTTGATGAAATTGCCAACTTATTTTGCCGAACAGTAAATACAGAATGAGATTTTGAAATTATACAAACTTGAACTTTGTTGACTTTTTCTCTGTTATAAAGACACTTTCGATACTCATCAATATTCATACTTTTACTCACACTCTTCTTAATGCCTTTAGCCTTACACAAGCTATTCATTTCATCACACAATTTTATTGCATACATTTTGGGTCGTAACCCCACAAATTCTTCAACAATCCTTCCAGCATTTTCATCTTTCATTAAACCAATTTCACCTTTATTTTGTCTCACAATGCCAAAAGGATTGTTTGTTTCATAGTTTCCAGTATCAAACAAATTTGAATGTTGTTTCATGAACTCATAAATATCATAATAGAATATATACATAAAACTATCGGTGTCTGTGTATAACAACCTCACATTTGATTCAGGATTTGCTAAAATAACATTGTAATGAAAGTCATTCATTTTACATTTAGACAAATCTAATATAGATGCACCAACATATACTGGTTGATTGTGAAAAATCTTTAGTCTACTCATCTCGATGACCATACATTGTTCATCGAATATAATTCTATGTTTAAAATTAGCCTTAGCTATTAAAGACCTACCACCACGAGCTCCATGCCATTTGGTGACCCATTTGATGTCCCTTAACTTCCTCACATTCATCAGTGAACGACCAAAAATTGCATTATTCATCAATTTATAAAAATTCTTTTCAAAATCATTTTTGGCTTGTTTTCGTTTCTCTGTGTTCACATCAATATATGGTTTTAGCCATTGGCTCTGATTGAATTCAATTATTCTGTGAATACGATCTAATTTCATTCCTAGTTGAATACATTGCTTTAACAATCTATAATGCAAAACATAACGTTCTTTATTATCTAGGGTAGCCATTAGCTTTGTCAACTTTTCTGGACATAGAGGGTAATCTGAATGTTTGTCATGTAACTCTTGAGGATAAGTCAAATCTACTTCCAAAATATATCCAATTTCTGAAGTATCATCAATAGTTAAAACATCAAAGCCTTCAACATTTGCAATCCATTTAAAGCCACCCGTTGGAAGATATTCCATCATCGCATATCCATACAAATTATTAACGTCAAAGTACATTATGTAGGACTCTTGCTTTTTCTCATCATAAGTTTTCATATACTTATTATTAGCAATCGCATGTCGTGTTATACACTGAACATTTCCTCCTCGAATAGATCGTTCAAAAAAGTGTAACATATCAATATCTTGAAGCAATTCAAGTTGAACGTTGGTTATCTTTTTCATAGCACACCAAGACATAGATGGAGCAGTGTAAAAATGAGCTGCATCAATGCCATAAGTTTCCATGCCATTCGATCTAAAATTTTCAAAGACATCCGCCAAAAGAAGTGTGTCAACTTTTAAATACAAATCTGCGTATTCTCCTAATGTTTGACAGGAAAACGTTTCCCACACCGATTGAGCAAACTCATACTCTTCATTCGATATTGTTTGATCATTAAGGCTGCTCTAAAACTTGGATATTTCAGGTAATTTAGTTTCGTTAAGAACATCCATACTCGTGACGTATTCATAGGGAAACACACCTTTTCTCGCAGTAAGTCGAAACTGTGCATCATCATTAAAATAACGTCGTGTTATTTGCTTTGAATCTTCGCTTAACGAAGATGAACATTGATCTAGTGAACAGGACAAGAAATTATATGTATCGAAAAATCTTAACTGAATGAATCCATTCTTAGCCCGTACATACTTTGTAAACCCTTTGTAACGTTCCATATTCATCGCTAACAATTTTATATGACCAGGATTATGTAACACCTCTCCATCACGTTTCTCGCAAATTTCTTTAATTATAAAATGTCCATCATAGGCGGTTAGATTATGAAATGCTATAGGCAAAACCTTTGTTACTTTGTAATTTAAATTACAACTATTGTGTGCGCTTCCTCTATATTTTCCAGTTAAGTGACAATGATCGCGTACTTTGAGTTCATTAACTGCAATCGGTTTCTCGCAAATGTGACACATTTTACTTGACAAAAATAATCTTTCTTCATTTTCGGTCATCTTTAACATTGGCTTAACCGATAAGTAATATGTTTGAAGTTTATCCACAATACTATAAAGTTCCTTTACAAACAATTCAATGCAATTATTTTCCCTAACGAGCTTGAAACTGCACAATTCACTATCGAAATTACAATGAAGGTATAAAGAAATGCTGTAAGGAATATGTTTATGTGTTAAAGTAGAGTTATGAATGTCACTATTTGGAAAACAGGAGGAAATTGGAGACAAAACGCATTCAGTGTCTGCATATATTATAAATGGAACTGTATCTTTAACTCGGAATTCTGTAAAATTAACAAATCTTTGTTCATCAGTCGGCATTATGCTTTTTGCAACAGGAAACTGTTTACAGTCTGCAAAGTGAACATTTAACTCATCCTCAAGAAGATAATATGACAAACAACGTCTACATATATAAATCCTTCTCTGAGTGCTAGTGATGCTTGAACGCACAAGGCGAGCAAGATTTCTAATTAAACAAAAGTGATAACTTTCACTGTTTCCAATCTGCAACATCAATAAGTCTACACTCCTTTCATATACTTTATCTGATACATACAAAGGTACAATAGTAAAAGTTTTTTTTTCCTTTTACTTCGTTTGTTCCCATACATACCCAATTGTTTTCATCATATTGTGCTCCAAACACATTTACAGAAATATTGTTTTGGTTTTCAAACTTGTTTAAATATTTCATTTCCATCGGAATTGGAATACCATCTAAATTTAAAACATCTCTGTAATTAGGATAGGAAGAAAGATGATTCATGTTTCGAGTTTTTGGATACAAACCAGCAACCACACTCCACGCAAAACAAGCTTCCTTTGTATCATACAAATTTAGCACTGCTTTTTTATTGACTATTACATCAGGCAATCGACTAGTATTGGACATTCCTACTCGAAATCCAACATATTTATTTATATTAATTCTCAAACTATGAATTTTTTCTAAAGCCCACCCGGAACCATTTGCTTCAAATTCGCTCATTTTTGTCAATGTACCTTCAATGATATTCTTATTATAAAATTCATTTAAATCAGTATACTCGAAAACTACCTCATTTTTTATAGCAAAATATTTTGTTTCTGATATGTCGCGAAGCACGTATTGTGCACACAAAACTGAATTCACCTTTAAAGCTTGTACAGTTAACGCTTTCTTAACATACTTTGTAAACCAAATATTAGCATTCGCTAAAAATTCGCGAGGATCCAAAAACTCATTCTTAACATTTGATACTGCAAGTGTGTACACTCTAGAATTGAATGCCGTTTCAATTAACTCACAGCTCAAGAAAGATTCATCCTTTATTTGAATTGTAATTTCTTCGAAATTCACAGCTTGTTGCAATATGTGCTCACTAATAACTCTCCAACATTCAATCAACTCATCACTGTTCTCAATCAACTCGGTTTGAGTGTTTTCCCCGATTTGGTATGATACTGAAATAGCACCGTTTAGTTCACTTCGAAAATTAGAAACACTTTCAAATGCTTTGTCCAATTGGTTTCTTATATTTTCACTGTTATTATGTAATACAATATCGACCTTTCTACGTTTGCTAGGAGGCGAGGTCATTGTTGCTGTTGTCTAAGCAAATGTCCAAATTGCACTAAAGTTAATACACCACCAACAGTTGGTGTACCATCACTGATGTCTAAGCATACGTCCAATTTGCACTATTGTTAATACACCACCAGCAGTTGCTGTAACATCGGTTTACCATAAACCTATAATCTTTTAAAGTATATTCAAGCCATTGTGATAAATTACTGCCTGTAATCTCCAATGAACAATGAACAGCCTCAAAAGGAAATTCATCCTGAAGTTTACCAAGCAAATTGTTTCTATACACATTCAATTTTGTCACATCGTAACACGTCATGGAAAATTCGATTTTGAAAACTTCATCAAATGTATTGTATCCGAAGAAACAAATAAAATGTTCATCTTCACATAATTCTTTCAATAGATATCTTAGAACTGTTTCTGTCACCTCTCGCTGACTATCCTCTGATTTGCTAACATTGGTAACGTAGACTGAAAATGTTGAAATTCCACTCGAAGATGTCCATTTGTTAAAACAAGCTTCTTTCTCATTACAACTCACCTCGTTATCATCTTCTTCCTCTTCTTCCGGTTGTTGAAAGCATACACGATGATACTCTATTAGCGGGTGCGATCGATGTTCAGTTCCACTCAGGAAATTAACAGTTTTCCACTTCATTATGCTGGTTGTTTTATTAGTTTTTTAGATAATCTGAAAAATTAAACAAATTAAGAAATAATTAGCAAGTAAATATATCAATCGTTATATCAATCATTACATAATATATAATCTAATACTCACCAAAACATGTCGATGTGAGCGGTTCTTCAACCCAAACTACACCGTCATCAGTTTGCCTTCGAGTACTGTTTCAAAATGACTTGATGCGAGCGGTTCTTCACCCCCAAATACACCAGCATCAGTGTGCCTCCCATTGAGTTTAGTTCATCGATCTCTGATGTGCTTAATTTTGAAAATACTGCCGGTAGAAATACACTTGTTACTTCATCTTCGATGTTAATATCCACAACTATTTTTCTTCCAAACCTCGCTGTACGGGGCGAATAATTTGGACCACATATGGTAAATCAATGACTAGTTCAGCTAGTTTCTTATTAGAATACTCAGTACAAGATGATAAGTTATTGAACTTCGCTAGAGCTTCCATCACACAATTTGTTCCTCGTCGTTGACTTTCTTTATTTCTTTCACACACACTCACACACTCTTCGCGCAAAAGTAAAAGTTAAACTCTTCCATGCACTCATCCATTTATATATCCTTCACCCCCACCCACACTCCAGAAACCATATGCCGCAAACTAGCTTCTAACGCAATCATTTCCTTTTTCCACTATTGCTTAAAGAAGTCGAAGATTACATTCTTAGCCAATGACGTTAAAGGTCAACTCTGTCTCACGCGAACGCAGCAGACGAGATCAATCACACTGCTGCACATGGTCAAACTTGCACGGGTGTCAAATGACGGTTAGCATCCAAAGCAAAAAAACATAACAGCTGCACACCACATGTGCGGATCGCTGGCACTGGCACACATGCTCACACTCGCACGGGTGTCAGATGACAGTTAGCATCCTAATAAACAACCCCCATGACGTCAACACCCATTAACTTTTTATCACCATCACATAAACAAGCCAAGAGGTCACCCCCTTCCCACGCTAACACGTGCACCGCACATGCTCGCTCCTGGACCACGTGCTCGCTCTAAGGACCCATGACGTCATCCCATGACGTCATCAGGATTACGCAATTTCTGGTCATGATGATGCAATATTTAGAGTCTAACAAACACTTACTACTGATATAGATTCCACATAGCCACATGGCTGACAGTACATCGAGTACTTACATTAAATAAGAATACAGGAAAAGTATGAAGATTTAATAACTCGTAATTGTTTTCAGCAAATATGATAAAATGAATATTTTCACACCAAAGAACGACAACTTGCAGAAGATTTATTTTAGGAATATCTTAAATGGGGTCTCCAAACCTTGAACTAAACTGTATGCGATATGACATTCCCCATAGCCACGTGGCCTACAGTACGTCGTTGTACCGATCTCCGCTATCACGCGCGCTTATTGTTTCCGTCCCATCTACTTCCGTCCCTATTCCAAAATCACTCCCACAAAATGTCCAGCTACCGAGTGGAAAGATGTTACACATCAAAAATCCGACTACTTCGGCCGGGTTTGAACCCTCGACCTTGGGCATAGAAGCTCAGCATGCTACGATCTACGCCACCGAAGTCACCCAGAAAAGAGAGCAGACGGAGGGAAAGTAGAAATAGTGACATACAGCCAGAAGAGGATTGCAAAATGTTTTGTGTGGAGTGTGGTGTCTTATGGTTCGGAAACATGGACAGTCAGACAGAAAGAGGAAAAATATTTAGAATATTTTGAAATATGGTTATGAAGAAGAATGGTTAAAGTGAAATGAACCGATAGAATGAGAAATGAGGAGGTGCTAAGAAGGGTGGGAGAGGAGAGGAGTTTCTTGAGGATGATACAGAAGAGGAAAGAATCTTGGATGGGTCACATACTACGTGGGAATTGTCTACTATAGGATGACCAGGTAGAAAAGAATGTTTCAATGCGCAAGCGCACCAAAGTAGGGGAGAGTGTTTTCAGCTCCCTTGTCCCTCCACGGCTAGTCTTTCTTCTGCGCATGTGCGTCAGGTAGGGGAAGTGTCTCTCTCTCTTTCTCGCTTCTACTGGTTTCTTTGTCGTTGGACCTTGTGCTTGTGCAATGTGGGGTCGTAGTGCCAAGTGGGGGAAGCTCTACAGCAGCAACTTACGGTGAGTCCCGCCCCCAACATTCTTTTCTACCTGGTCATCCTATACAAAGAATCATGGAAGGAAAGTAAGGGGGAGGAAGAAGAAGGTTTGGAATGTTAACAGATATGAAGAGGGGAAGAAGTTACAAACAAATGAAAGAAGAGAAATTGTGGACGTTCAGTTGAAACCTGTCAGCGGATAGATTTACTAAGTGAGAGAGAGCAGCCTGACGGTGAAAGTTGTTGTTGATTCATTGCGGGGCTTTGATACATCGTGGTCATGCAGCCCCATGTACTTGGGTGTGTGTAGAATTTGTCTGATAATAACCTGTGTCGCTGTGATGTGTGTAATTGCATTCGATGTATGATTTGGGTAGGAAGCAGCCGTGGCCTTAAGTTACGAACCATACCAGCATTTGCCTGGAGTAGAAAAGGGGAAACCACTGAAAACTACTTTCAGGATGGCTGACATGGGAATTGAATTCTCCTCTTCTCAGTTTTGCCTCACGAGGCTTAGTGTATTGTACCCCGTTCCAGCCTTCAGACAAGAATTAATTTTCTTGGCAGAGCTGGGAATCAAACCCAGACCTGTCAACGTCACGACCCTTTATAGGTTAGTAGTCTCTCTATTAACCAGCTACTACAGTGTGTCCGCAAAGTCTCTCCGCAGCGGCTACTACTGAAGAGCGTGTAATTTTAATGGAAGAGGCTTTCCGTGCCGGCGGAAACTTTACGGAGCACAGTTTGATAGCGGCGAGTACTTAATTTACTTAATTTAATGAAATTGTTTTCCTCGTGACAACATAACTTTTATGTACTGTTAACCCAACACGCCCCGTAAGGCGAGACACGCGCTGCGGAGAGTCTTAGCGGACACACTGCATAAGCACAATTTATATTGTCGAAGATGCTGACGGTTGAATCTTTCAGCCATATATCAAAGAATTAATTATTATTATTATTATATTATTAGTCTATTATTATTATTATTATTATTATTATTATTATTATTTTGAAACTATTTATTTCTGAAAACCAAATAATATACCTGATTTGCTTTATAAAATTATTTATTAAATAATAACATTTAAAATTAAAGAGTGAAAAAATGAAATACGATAATAAAAATTAGAATTAAAATTAAAAAGAGCTCCAAAAATAAAATTATAATAATTTAGGATTTTAAAAATAATAGATTAAAATGAAAATTATCAAAATGAATATGAACATTAACCTTCTTGCGGTCGCGCGAAGGTAATCTACCGTCCTCCCGTTTTTTTTTTTTTTTTTTTTTTTTTTTGTTTTTTTTTTTTTTTTCAATATAGCGTGTTTCTTTGCACTTTCAATGGCAATATGACTGGCTTTGAGGTTGATCGAACATGTAATTGTCATACAGAGGTGTAAATATAGAAATATTTATTAAATAAAACGCCATAAAAGGAGCGACAACTGTGGTGGCAAATATGAAAAAACACTATATGACAGTTTAAATATAGTACAGTGAAACGTGGTTAATTCGAACTTCTATAATTCGAAATCTTCTTTAATTCTAATTTTTCTCTTGGTCCCTAGCATTTTATATACAATCAATGCTAAAAAATCGTGGTTAATTCGAATTATATTTTGGATAATTCGAAGTTTTTACGTGTAAAAAGCCCATCGGAAGCCAAGCAGTTGGGTCTGGAATTCCCGAAAAACGACAAACCACATCACAGAACTTAGGCGGGTTTTTTTTTCGAAAGTAAAAATGACGTAAGGGATTCTTTTTTCCGTTCCTTAAATTTGTTACATTCCTTTGTGATGGCCAAGAGACTTTATTGCAGGAAACAGGTAAAAATCTCTAACTTTTTTGAAAAACTGTAGAAGTCTCTAAGACTTAGGCTAACTAGATTGCTGGATTACTACTGTCGTTAAATAGCTGAACAGTACATTTTGGTTTTATTTTATCATTTGAAACATTTGAGGTTAATCACGATACAGTTATTATAATTTTATTAATGCAGCCAATGGCCATGTACCTTTCTTTTGAGGACGGGTCAGGGGAGGAATATTGGAAGAAAATCGGCCGTGGACCTATTGAAAGGAACCGTCCCGGCATTTGCCTGGTGGCGAAAATGGGAAACCACGAAAACCATTTTCAGGACGGCTGAGGTGGGATTCGAACCCACGCTCTCCCGATACCAGCGAGGCACGAGGTAGCGAGTTAGTGCTCTCGGCCACCGCGACCGGTGATACAGTCATTATACAGTACCGTTGTCTGTTAATCTGCTTTGTTGAATGTAAATCATTATGTAGACGTAATACAATATATTTTCTCTACCCTTTTCAAAGAACATTCTTAGTTCGAATTTTTGGATAATTCGATTTTTTTTACTGGTCCATTGAGGTTCGAATTATCCAAGTTCCACTGTATTGTGTTTATGCGTGTGTGGGGATATTGGGGAAAGGATGAGCAACTGGGCTATCAATAGTGAATGAAATGTGTTAGAAATGAGGAAATACTATGATAAATACTCACATTTTGTTTAAGGCGGTCGGAAAAAAAATTGCACTTACGGTCGCGCGCGACTGCGCTCTTGGCACTTTGATGAACAACTGAGCGAAAACGTCGCCGTCAAGAACCGCTACTCCTCTGTCATCTAGTGAAGAATATCGTACCTTGAGAATACATGTCCCTTTTGCGCGCACTTTGTAACGATCAGAGGAGCTCTACGCGCGTTCTTTTCAATAGGAGGGTAATCTACCGCGGGCGCGACCGGATTCATTCATTCATTGATTTCTTTATTTCTCCATGGTAATATGTTTTATATACATATGGGAGTCATCAAATCATAAAATACATAATTACAGGGGTACAGGTAAATACAATAATCAATATACAAACACTTATATCTCTATGCACATTCATGTTAAAGAACCTTCCACTAATTGCACCTGTGTCAAGCTAAATTGGATAGGTTAAGAATGTAAACAACGCACTTAGGTTTCTACGTTCTTTGCCAAGAGCCGACTGTGGTGGCGTCTAGTAGCTAAGTTCTGAAC
Source organism: Meconema thalassinum (assembly GCA_946902985.2). NCBI lineage: Eukaryota > Metazoa > Arthropoda > Insecta > Orthoptera > Tettigoniidae > Meconema > Meconema thalassinum. The sequence continues at coordinate 99,655,831 of OX336397.1, read as the reverse complement.
TTAGCCTAGTAGTCGTTGACGGTGGCGCTTGGCGGCAAAAGTAGGAACTATTTGAAATATTCTAAGTTGCAGTACTTAAATTAAAAAAAAAACAGATACACACACTATTACAATCATCAATTAACACCGGTTATCAGACAGATTCTACACACACCCAAAGTACACGGGGCTACATGACCGCGTTGTCGCAGCCCCTATACTTAAGAACCAACCAACCTCTATGCACATTGCCTTGAATTCTTCTACGGAATATATTGCTTTGTCTGAGAGGAATTTTTTTTATTAAATTTTAGTTTGAATGTGGAAATTGTGCTGACATTTCTTAGAGATAGGGGCAGCAAGTTAAAATATTTGGAGGCAGTAAAGAAGGGATCATTTTTTCTGTAAGCTCCTCTATAATATTGAGAGTGAACATCCATTCTGCTTCTAGTGTTGTACGAATGTAGATCAGAATTGTTTACAATATTAGCATTTCCAGTTAGAATTTGTCTCGTAATATACATAGAACAATTGAGTAAATACAATGATGGTAATGTCATTATTCTGAATTTTTTAAAATATTCGCTACAAGATGTTAGAGGGTGTAAACCAAGCATAACACGCATTGCACTCTTCTGAAAAACTAACCATAAGTGGTAGAGAGAATCTCCACAAGCAGGAAGCTGGCGTAGCGAGCTATGCTTGCCTTAATGGCCAGTTAGAATAAGCTATTAAAGCTAAGGGACACTTTACTAAGTTGATAAATAAGAGTTCTTGCTCAAATGCAACAAGTGGTGAAAACCTTATCAATGGATTTATTTTTATTAAAGAGGGCATAAACCTAGGAAGAGTCAAGGAAGACAGGATCTTGCCTAACCGTTATGTTAGAGAAATGATAAAGCAAAGAACAAATCTTAATTTATTTAACAATGTAAAAGGAAGTGGCTTATGTAACAAATATTTTGCCACAAGGGCGAATAGACCAATTTTTGCGATTTTCACTTTATGTAATTTCTAATATCGATAGGTCGAAATGCGTCTACTGCCACAAGGGCGAACGTCTAGTATCGAAAATAACGGCGGGAAAATAACTTTGTTTAGAAGTTACAACGGCGAATGTGATAAATGTTTGTCACCAAAAGGGCGAATCTCACATCCAGAAAGGCGAACGTGAAAACTGCTTACTACCAGAAGGGCGAATGTCCATGGAATTCTATTGAAATAAGAGTTTGACATTGTTTTCATTCTTACCGCGCATGCATTCTTGTACACAGGACACCTTATCTGCATTGTTGATGAGTGGGAAACTGCAATAGCTTGTGTTGACATTTCCTCTCGATGATAATTTAAGGTATGTGCATGCTTCTTAATAATTAGAAACTAAATATTAACATAAAATTGGTAAAATATAATTAATTATAAGGATAGAACTAGTTTTCATGGTTATGCCAGTTTGTTCCGAAACAAAACCCACGATAAGCACAGTAATTGGAATCCCTTCCTACGTATGCTTTGATAAACATAGCTAACTGAAGTTGTAGACCGTAGACATCATGGCAATGCCTCGCAATGAAAGTTAAAGTGTAGGTATAAAAACAGCTTTGTGGCTAATCAAAGATGAGTGTTTACTTAGGGTATTTCTTTATTTCAGAAACATTTCAGCATGTCGTTATTCAGAGGGAGAAAGTTGGTGGAGCTAGCACTGAGAGATACAAGTAATGAGCGGGAGAATGCTGAGCACGTTGAAATGAACTGTGAACAGGAGATAAGCCAAAGTCACGTTGGAAATACTACCGGAACTTCTGATCTACAGAGTGTTTCAGTGGACCAAGATACAAGAACTGAAAATAATGAAATTACGAATTTCGACTATGTGTTTGAGCGTGAATTGGTGCCTGTGTTGGGAAGTGATGAGATGTGCCCTAATAATGGTACAACGGTGATTCATGAGAGCGATTTTCAAGAAGCTGATGATTTGACTACTGAAAGGGGAAGCAATGAAACTCACATTAGTTGTCCCCATCTGGAAGACAAAGGCCAGGATTCATTCGTACCTTGCAGTGGTTCAAATAATGAACACCCGACAATAGATCTGCAACTACCTGAAGTGAGTGACCAAGATTCAGATGGAACATCACACTTAACCACGAGTCGTGAGTCTCTAATTGTAGGGCAAAGTGGGAAGAGAAAGAAAAAATCACTCCCAAAAAAAGAATTGCGGAAGAAGAATCGTCTGCATGGTCTGGAATATCTGTCATCCAGGGGCAAGAAAGTGTCACAAAAATGTGTGTTAGGTAATAATCCATGTGTCGGTAAAAGTTGCAGTAACGAATGCAGCAAATTTAAAGAAGAAGACAGAGAGAGAATTTGTGATAACTATTGGAAGCTTTCATCCGGATTAGATAAAAAAAACTTTATTTTAAGTAATGTAAAGTTAGTACCAATGAAAAGACGAAGAGTTGAAGAAACCAAGAGTAGGAAATCAAACACTAAGCACTACCTTTTGCCACTTAATGGAAAGCGTGTGCGTGTATGTTTAAGATTTTTTCTAAAGACCCTTGCTATATCCGAGAAACTTATTAGGTACACTGTCGAAAATTCAACAGATTTAATTGTTGCTAAGCCAGATATGCGAGGTCGCCATGAGCCACATAACAAAAGCAAGAATAGCAGTGTAAAAGAGGTAAAGGAATTCATTATGCGGTTGCCAGCGGTACCTTCACATTATTGCAGGAAGAGTACAACACGAAAGTACCTGCCAGCTGAAATGAAAAATATTTCGAATGTATACAGACAGTATAAACAGCAAGCAACTGATTCCGTGAGTATCCAAGTGTTTAAGAAGATATTCAACACATCCTTCAATATCGGCTTTCACATCCGAAAGAAAGACAAATGTTCCACTTGTGAAAAGTATAAAAATATGCCAGAAGAAAGCGTAACTGTGGAACAAAGATCAGAGTTAGATATCCACCTTAAAGAAAAGCAACATGTGCAAGAGATATTCCTAAATAATCAGAAGATACATACAGAAGACCCCAGTGTCCTTACAGCGTCATTTGACCTACAAAAGGTACTCAATACACCCATGGGAGATAGCATGTTGTTGTATTACAGTAGGAAGTATGCTGTATACAATTTGTGTTTCTATGAGAGTTCGACTAGAAATGGCTTTTCTTATGTCTGGGGAGAATGTGATGGAAAACGAGGAGCTAACGAAGTTTGCACCATTCTTCAAAAGTACATAAAACATGTTGATGGAAGAAATGAAATCACTACGTTAAATTTATATTGCGATTCTTGTCCGGGACAAAATAAGAACAAGCAGGTGATTAACACCCTCAGTCAAGTGTTGCAGGAATGCATAACAATACAGGTAATCAAAATAACGTATCTTGTTCCAGGCCACACGTACATGCCAGTAGATTCAATGCATGCCTCTATTGAAGCAGCGTGCCGCAAAATTACAATATGGGCTCCAAGTGAATGGCCAACAATAATAAGAAATTCCAGAACAAATCCTCGACCATACGTATGTCATGTTTTGAACCATAGTGAGTTTCAAGACTGGAAGAGCAATTCTGCTGATAAGGATGTGATGTTTAATAAGAAGCGATTTCCCTTTAAAGGCATCCGTTCGGTCAAGTTCGTGAAGGGAGAAAAGTGCCTGTACATTACCCGCACACTTGCTGACAACAGCGAGACAATTGCAGAAATATTGCCAGTGAAAAGGCAAAGATCTAAGAAAAAGCAGGAGATGCTCCAGCGGGCCTACGAGACACGACTTCCTCTGCCTATGAAGAAATTCGAGGACCTACAGAAGCTATGCTCAATGAACATTATCCCGCCAATTTACCATCAGGAATACCTACAGTTGCCGAAATCTGGAAATGTCCATGACACATTGGAGGAAACTGATGAAGAAGATGAATATCCAGAGGAACTTTAAATCTGTATCCTTCCCATTATCACGCAGCCATTACATCACCTGTACATTTTTCTTAAAGTAATGCAATAAATTAAAGTTGATCATTGATTTGAGATTCAATATTTCTTACTCGTTTAGAATTTTCTCTCTGTTTGAAATATCCTCAAAACAGGTACCAATCTATCAAAATAAACGGAGAGCTAGTTAAAGCAGTTACAAACGGAAAGTTGAATATAACTTTCTGATACCGCCAAAAAGGCGAACGTAGGGGCGAATAAGATAGGTAAGGAGACTTTACTCCACCAAATGGGCGAATATGCCAAAAATTCTCGTTTTTTACGTGTGAGCGACAAACCAAAGGTTTCAGTGATGAATAATAGTTAATAGAAAATGAGAAACATATTAGGCTTCTTAAATTTGCATGGAACATTAATACTAATTTACTAAAGACAGTAGAAATCAGTTTTCTGTTAATACTGAAAATTTTTGTAAATGGCGCATTCGCCCTTCTGGCGAAATATAATTTTGATTTTTATAAACAATTGGGGTCACAGACCTCCGAAAACATCTAAAGCTTGCGCCAGGCAATTTACAATTCTTTTGGTTTTAAACCTTTTATATGCTTTAAAATCTTCGTAAGATTTAAAAATGTTATTGATATTAACAATAGGAAATTTAAATATAATTGACGTAATTAAGGTTAACCAATAAATCAAGTACAAGATGTGTACTTTAAGGATTTCTAGATAAGTATCTTAGAAATATGAACAAATAACAACTTCGAAAGTAACAACAACAAAAACAGGAAGAATGAAATAGAAGTTTCTATAATATCGAGTCGTCTCAAAACTCACGAGTCTCAAAATTCACGAATTTCAAGATGAGGGTTAGTAAAAGTAGGTTCTAACCGGTTTCCTTACGTGGGCCAGTCTCAAAATTCACGAATCAAGCCATAGCCACCTATAAGGTTATAGGTAGCCATGGCAAGCCAGTTTATTGGGAAAAGGTCCATTGTTAGAGCCAGCCAGAACTGCTTGCCCTCTTGTAATTGGCACCTCTCTCATCAAATGTTGTTGATTCTTTTAGGGGCTTTGCGTTATCGTGATCATGTACTTGGGTGGGCATAGAATTTGTCTGATAACCTGCGTTACTGTGACGTCTGTACAATACAAACGAAATCCCATTCTAAAATTGGAAGGACAAACATTGGTTGAAAGGCAGTGTGCTCTCCGGAGTCGTGAGTTTTGAGACTATTATTATAATGTTCATTCAGCTACTAGTTTATTGTCGTGAGTTTTGATACTATTTGTTACTCGTGAGTTTTGAAGCGTAACCAAAAACATTGCTTAAAACTTCTTTTGTTGCACTGCCATATAGATTTATACCATAAACCAGGTGGGAGTGAAACAGAGCATAATAACTTGATAACAGGATATTAATGCTAACTTCCTGTCTTAGCTCCTTTTAAACAAATATTGCACTGCTTAATTTAGATTGAGGTTTAATTATGTGGTATTTTCTTCCAACAAAGATCTGTTTCCATTGTCTTACCAAGAAAGATTTGAATGTAAGATGTTGAAGGAAACAAAAATTAAAATTAATAATAAATTATAGTTAGGTTAATATAATTAAAATGTAATTCGAATAAATAGGCTACAGACAAAATATCTTAACCCTTTTTAGGTCAAAAGACTGGGGGTAGAAAAAATATATATATTTCACATTTGTAATTGGAGGTGATAGATGAGTAGGAATATGCAACAATTTTATGGGTGTGGATTCTATTTTATGAAATATGGGGTGGAAAATTATTATCCCACTGCCCATACCCGACAGTTTGTTTCCTTAAATGAGCAGTGGGGTAATAATCTCCCACCTCCAAATTTCAATAATGAGGTTTAATTAACAGGATATAATATATAAAAACACCCATCACCCTCTATAATTAAAAAAAAAGTAACTCCCACGCAACACAAGGTCAATGACCTATATCATCTTTGCCAAAAACACAGAAGATTAATTTTAGAAATCTTATATTCTATGGCAAAGCCTCCGTGGTTTAGGCGGCAGCATGCCGGCCTCTCACCGCTGAGTCCGTGGTTCAAATCCCGGTCACTCCATGTGAGATCTGTGCTGGACAGAACGGAGGCAGACAGGTTTTTCTCCGGGTACTCCGGTTTTCCCTGTCAAAATTTCATTCCAGCAACACTCTCCACTATCATTTCATTTCATCTGTCATTCATTTAATCATTGCCCCAGAGGAGTGCGTCAGGCCTCGGCAGCCGGCACAGATCATATCCTCGCCGCTAGATAGGGGCTTCATTCATTCCATTCCTGACCCGGTCGGAGACTGGAAGCAGGCTGTGGATTTTCATTTTCATATTCTATGGCAAACACCCTGAGCGGATAATTATTTCCATTCTAACTGAAATACATTTACTCAAGTGACCAAAAACATTATTAGCATTGTAATTCAAATATATACCAACGTTTACAAATCTCTTATCTTCATTAAAAACACCTTCTTCTGTAAAACAATGTATTTCATTCACTCAACACAACCGAACTGGCGAGCACGTGCACTGTGGAGACCACTGGGATATATGCTTCCCACCTTTGGTTTCTGATGACAGTATACATCAAATTAATGGGTTTGCAATATTTCTCTGCATCTAGCTTGTGGAACTGCTTGAAATGTAAGGGGTGGGAAGATTCTCTCTCTAACACCGTTCTATAAATACATGGTGGGAAGATAGTATCCCAACGACCTATAAAGGGTTAATTAATATTCAGCCATGTGAGGTAGAGGTTAAAGCTTGACTTCACTCTTACAAGCCCTGGGCAACTCTTTGTCCATCGAGTGGAATGTCGGGAACTGCCAGAGCAGATTAGAGTAATGTGAAGGATGGTTTAACACAGGAAGTACACCATTCCTTGCATAATCTTGATTAATTAATAATTCGCATTTCGCTTATATTATAGCGAGAGATTTACAGGTCCAAATTCGCTAATAAATCTTGTGTTTGTGTGGCTTGGCTAAGCTTTATAAGCGTGTATTGTGTTTTATGGTAAACTGAGATGATTTAGATTCACAGATACACGGATCCGGAAGGGAAACCCATAATTGTATTAATTGTTCAAAGAGACTATGAACATATGTTCACCTATAGGACTTTCAGTAACCTGGTGATCACAAATCCAACATGGCGGCGACGCGAAGTATAAATATTTAAATGGACATTTCTCGAGAATTAACTATCCGAGTGCCGTGAAACGTTGCACATTAAATGCTTATACAAATGTTGATCCACTGGCATCTAATTTATTTCAATTGTTTGCATAATCACAAGATGGCTGCTGTGCGTAATTTTAAAATCTCGTTTTTACTTCTTGTGTTCTAATCATGCGATTGAAGTTTGAATACCACACGTAGACAGTAATCTTAATGTAATAGTACAAAAATAAAAATCCAAACTGGCCACCATCTGAAATATTTAGACGGTTCTCAATATCTACGAATCTGTTACAGCAATTAAACTGAAATTTTGTATGTTGATAGAGGCAATTAACATGAGCATGATATATGAAAATAGGCTGTATAGTTCTTCACGGAACTACTTGTTTTAACTTCTTACCGCATCAACATCCGGGCCCTAACTATAGGAGGAACGCACACAGGACTACAAAAGTTGATACCACTCTATGACAAGGGTCTCAATTCGTTTAGTGCCTGTGTCGAAAAATAGCTGACACATTGCATTTAACTATGTTTTTTATATACTTTCTGGAAGCACCTCGTATCTAAATGTGACTTGAGTGCTCTCTGTACTAGTTTTAAATGTCCAAAAACTGATTTATTTTTTTTTGGAATCCACCTTTTCCTGTTAGTAGAACGATTCTTTCAAATAAGTAGTTTAGTAATCGATATTCCACATTAATATTTAAAGAGAAAGTTTAGGGACAAAAAGCTCCTTTTTCCGCGCGACAAACACAAAGTTAAACTGTCCCCTGTCCTTCCCAAATAAAACCACGCTTGTTCCTGCTGACTCTCCTTTTGGGAGTTGTGCCAGTACATCAGGGAACCTGGCGCGTTCCCAGCGATCAATTCCAACTCTCCAAGTTCATTGAATGTCTTCATAGTAGAACAGTTTCTTCAATGGACACACACACACAGACACAAAGAAAAACTGTCTGAACAATTCAGATTTCTCTACTTTCTTCTTCAATGGCAACACTTTCTTTTTATGTAAATATATGCGAATGAATGACGAGAGAGACGAAACTCCTCGTTGAATGATGATGATGATGATGATTATGATGATAATTGTTGTTCTAAGGGGCCTAACATCTAGGTTATCGGCCCCTAATGGTTTGGGTGGTCGTGAAAGATGAGATGAGAATGAAAACTATAACTAATACTAACTACAGACTTACATACTAGAAGAAGAAATGGTAAACAAATGAAGGACAGGAAGATAAGAAATGCCCTCAACCCTCGAAGAATGAGGATTGAGGGACCTGGAAGGAAGGAGAGCCATGAAAGGCAGATAGGAAAGGCAAAGAGGAGAGGGCCCGCCCCAAAGTCAGTGGAAAAAGGGGAAAAAGCGGACCCAGCTCAAGAATCTCTCGGGATCGCCAACTCCCGAACTCACCAGCCGTGGGCCCTTGAGGGTGTAGCACTATCTAGGGTGCACCAGAAATGGTGGGGCTACATACGCCCTGCCTCCTTGAGGGCCTTGAGCAGAAGGCAGGAGATATCATGAATAGAAAAAGAAGGCTAATCCCTCGCAGAAGGAGGGTATCAGAAAATATGAGACACGGGCCAATTAAATCGTGAAAGGATGAGACTCCTTAGGCCTCGGGTACCCGAATACCGTCGGGGTCGGAGAAGAACAAGAGTTGACCGTGAGAGGTCGACAGGAAAGAAGACGGAGAGGAGCCCGACACAAGTAAATGGAAGCAATGCCGGACTCAGCTGGGGTCCCGTGGTCACCAACCTACGTCCCACTAGATGTGAGCCCCTGGGGGGCCTCGATGAATGAACTCCTGTCCTGGTTATACCACGGATATACAGTGAGGGCCTTCCTTAAAGAACGGAGGTTTGCTTGCCCTCGAGACAGGCGGAAAATGATTATAAGTCACCGCCACTTGAAAAGCACTTAGCAATAACACAAGGGCAGGACGGGAAGTCCCGAATGCTAGCAGTGCACTTATTACGCACGCAGCTGGCAAGACACATTAGTTAAGAGAGTTAAGACTTGTGGTAATAATAATATCGTATGGACAAGGGTCCCGGGTGCAAGCTTTGTTATTTGCGCCCTAAGGGCAGCTTTCATGTCGAATTTTGTTGTTCCTTGGAGCGCTATGAATGTCAAGGAGGTTAGATATATATGCTTCTTGACACTATAGCGCTTTCTAGTAGAGAAAGGAGGAACTTTGTTGGCGGGAAATCCCGAGATTAATTTTGCCATTATGAACACGGCCTACTGAATTTTTTATTTTTATTTTGCTATCGTTTTACCCTCCAGTGTCGGCTTTTCTCACGGACTAAGCGAGGGATCCCACCTCTACCGCCACTGAGGGCAGTGTCCTGGAGCTTGAGACTCTGAGTCAGGGATACAACTGGGGTGTGTGACCAGCACCTCGCCCAGGCGGCCTCACCTGCAAAGCGAACAGGGGGCCTGATGAAGGGATGGGAAGAGTGGGACGGTTAGGCAAGGAAGTGGGAAGGAGGCGGCCGTGGCCTTACAGTAGGAACCATCCCGGCATTTGCCCGAAGACGAAGTGGGAAACCACGGAAAACCACTTCGAGGATGGCTGAGGTGGGAATCGAACCCCCTCTACTCATTTGGGTCACCCGAGGCTGAGTAGACCCCGTTCCAGTTCTCATACCACTTTTCAAATTTCGTGGCAGAGCCGGGAATCGAACCCAGGACCTTCGGGGCGGCAGCTAACCATGCTGACCGCTACGCTACGGAGGCGACCTACTGAATTCAAAGGGGTTATTTAACATGCCGATAACGTATGACATGCGTACCGTGATTTTTGCCGCCTTTCAAAAATACTTACCACGGCCAGGAGGGAATCTGCAAGCTTGGGGTTGGTAGTCCGACAGGATAACCACTCACCCACTGTGGCAAGCTATCTTCACAACAACTTTGATGACAGAATTATAAGCCAAGAACTATGGCCTGCCCGGTTCCCCAATTTGTCCGTGTGCGAATTTTACTTGTGGGGGAATCTCAAACTAAAGGTATACCACGTACTCTGGAGGCTCTCGAGAACGAAATTACTGCACTGATAAGAAATATCAGTGAGGATGAATTACAGTTAGTGTACCTAAACTTCCTGCGTCGGTGCAATGTGTATCTAAAAAGAAAAAAAAGGATAGCATCAACTACTGTGAAATTCAAGTAAGTAAATACAGGGTCATCGAAAAATAATTCCAACATTTCAAAAATGTATAGCACGGAAACCCTTTATATCAAACGTGTAATTCTTTCACAGAACGCCAGCTGGTTAAGGTAAGTTTTGTTTTGGAGGGGGTGACCTTGCTATGCGCACACTAGATGCGCAATAGCCAAGGTCGGCCGGGGGCGCGCGCGCCAATGACTGCACAGCCCGACAAACTGCACCTGATTACAAAGCTGTCATTCGGTGGTTTAATCTGTTTAAGGAAACAGGGACTGCAGAGAAAAGATCTAGGGCAGGCCGACCACCAACATCAGCATTGAACGCACGCTTTCCCAATGGCTGGATTGGTACGTGCAATCATTTCAGGAGTAACTGTCAAGATGGTGGCAGAAATTCGCTCCCGCAGGTGCTCCAAATCCTGATTTTTTTCTGCATACACAATGTTTTTAATGTACCCCCAGAAAGAAAATCCAAAGGGGTTAGGTCAGGACTTCATTGGCGCGCGCACCCCCGGCCGACCTTGGCTACTACGCATCTAGTGTGCGCATAGCAAGGTCACGTCCCCTCCAAAACAAAACTTACTTTAACCAGCTGGCGTTCAGTGAAAGAATTCCACGTTTATCATAAAGGGTTTCGGTGCTATAATTGTATGAAATGTAGGCATTATTTTTCGATAACCCTGTATGATTATTTAATGTTACGTTAAAAGGTGTATATGTGTTGAACTAAAACTCAGCAATTTTTCTAGGTTGGTGCCGGGTCTTGTGTGGGGTTTCACCTAGCTGCCTCTTCAGCGGGCTCTTGATGTCCCCGCCCGGACCCCCACAGGAGTAGCGAACTGCGCACTACCTCCCTTTTAATGAAGAACACCTGCGTCTCTTTACTGCGAGAACTAAAAGCTCAAGCAGCTCCCTATGAAGGTTTCCAAAAAGTGCAAATTTAGGGACAAAAAGCTTTTAGTTCTCGCAGTGGAGAGGCGCAGGTGCGCTTCATATAAAAGGAGGTAGCGCGCAGTTCGCTACTCCTGTGCGTGTCCGGGCGGGGACACCAAGAGCCCGCTGATGAGCCATCGTGGTGTCCTAGGTGAAACCCCACACAAGACACGGCACAAGCCTAGTAAAATTGCTGAGTTTTAATTCACTGGCCGTGAAAGCCAATATACCATCTTTTTGTGTTGAACTAGTTGGGCGCTAAGCTGCTGCTAGCGCTAGTGCCTTACTCAACAGGCGGCTACTCACAGTGGCCCATCCATCACGCGGCGCCTGCGAGGTTCCGTTCTTCAGCAACTTGCACTGGGGAGCGTAACTCCTCTACTTCCTTCCTTCTTCCATGAATATCAAGGAAATTAAAACAATTAGTGAAATGTCCGACTGTTTAAGTAGGCAGCGCTTCAGCCGCAGTGCTGGATTACCAATTAGGCCCGATTAGGCCCAGGCCTAGGGCCCCCGATTATCTGGGGCCCCCAAGCAATTTCTAATTTAGTTCAATTTTATTCCGAAGATTTAGAAAAATTTTATCCAGAACTGAGACAGTTTCAGCATTATATCAAATTACACTGTCCTTTAAAAACTGAGTTCACTCATTCTGAACCTTACGAAATTCCTATTCGAGACAAGCTTGAGTCTTTTTTTTCCAAACGTTGAAATTGCTTTTCGCATTTTCCTGACCCTCATGATAACGAATTGTTCTGTGGAGCGCTCGTTTTCAAAATTGAAACGGACGAAAAGTGCGCAAGGAGTATCATGTCACAAGAACGATTAGTCATGCTATGTTTAATGTATATCGAGTCAGATGTTCTTCGGTAAATTGATTTTGATGACATTGTAGAAGATTTCATTGACCGAAAAAAAAAACATTTTACCGAAGTAAAATACAGTATGAATTGTTAAATTGTTCTTCAAATAATCTGAAATGTTTTCAAATAACGATGATCGTTTCAATTGAAATGTAAGTATATACGTAGGCCTATGTATGATTTTATTAAAAAATATATTATTCTTCTTGAGAAAAATAACTCTTGTATATACTTTATTAAATGTGCAGGTGCTGAAAAATAAAAAAATATTTGAAAAAAAATAAAGGGGCCCAAAAAATCTGAGGGACTTGGGCATTATTTTACCTTAATCCGGTACTGCTTCAGCCCCAAGGTTTGTCATATTTTCAAAATAAGCATGCATGTCCCGTAGCCATTGAATACATTATTCTTCCAACACGAGAACCACTTCTTACTGTATCTCAACACCTACAATCATTGTCTTGAAATGGAACACATCTTTATCTCTTGTGCGGAAATGGCTTGGCTTGGCGTGTTCCCAGGCTATCACTTGGTGAGTTGATGTTGATAGCAATCTGAGCATTTCCTCAAACTAGTAGCATGGAACTGCACACTCACGCTGTGAATAGAAAACTAAAGGTTAGGCTACGATTGCTGATTTTTACGTTTGAAACCGTTATTTTATCTTTTAGTTCCTTGTGGTTTTAGTGAATTTTAAATCCGGGGAATTAAAACAATTAAAACAAGTCAGACAAAAGGCAAACTCATGTGTAACTAGTGTTTATTTATTTATTCATTTATTAATTCATTTATTTACTTATTCAATTATTTATTCACTTGTTTATTCATTTTTTTATTTATTCATTTATTAATTCATTTATTAATTCATTTATTAATTCATTTATTTATTCATTTGTTTACTTATTCAATTATTTATTCACTTGTTTATTCATTTTTTATTTTTTTATTTATTCATTTATTAATTCATTTATTTATTAATTTGTTTACTTATTCAATTATTTATTCATTTACTTATTCATTTATTTATTTATTCATTTGTTTATTCATTTATTTATTTTTTCGTTTGTTTATTTATTCATTCGTTTATTAATTTATTTGTTTATTCATTTATTCATTTGTTTATTCATTTGTTTAATTATTCATTTATTAATTCACTTATTTATTCATTAATTAATTTATTTATTTATTCATTTGTTTATTTATTCATTTATTTATATTACTTATTCATTTGTATATTCATTTATTTATTCATTTGTTTATTTATTCATTCGTTTATTTAGTCATTTATTTATTTATTCATTCATTTATTAATTTGTTTATATATTTATTCATTTGTTTACTTATTCATTTATTTATTAATTTACTTATTCATTTGTTTTTTCATTTATTTATGCATTCATTTGTTTATTTATTCATTAGTTTATTTATTCATTTGTTTATTCATTTGTTTAATTATTCATTTATTAATTCACATATTTATTCATTAATTAATTTATTTATTTATTCATTTGTTTACTTATTCATTTATTTATTCAATTACAAATTCATTTGTATATTCATTTATTTATTCATTCGTTTATTTATTCATTTGTTTATTCATTTATTCATTTGTTTATTTAATAATTTATTAATTCATGTATTTATTAATTTGTTTACTTATTCATTTATCTATTCATTTACTTATTTACTTATTCATTTATTTATTCATTTACTTATTCATTTGTTTATTTATTTATTCATTTGTTTACATATTCATTCGTTTATTTATTTGTTTACTTATTCATTTATTTATTCATTTACTTATTCATTTGTTTCTTCGTTTGTTTATTTATTTATTCATTTGTTTACTTATTCAATTATTTACTCATTTGTTTATTCATTTGTATATTTATTTATTTATTAATTTATTAATTCATTTATTTATTCATTTGTTTACTTATTCAATTATTTATTCATTTATTTATTTATTTATTCATTTACATAATTATTTCTTCTTTGGTCGTATGGGCCACCTATGGACCACGGTGCTTGCGTTTTAGTTGTAGTTATTGTCTGCCATTCTGGTGATCTTGGAGCATTGTTTGGTGCTGCTTCCTATTGGACCAGTATTCTTTCATTTTCCTGATGAACTCTATCTTACGTTCCTCGGACCATTTGCTGGACGCGTTGTGATGAACTTCTGTAATGGATGTGAAGAAAGGTGTTGTTTCAACTGTCAGACGGTAGCGACTGCTGTCATTTATTGTGTCTTGCTGAATATTAAGTTCAGTAAGTTCCTTCTCAACTTGATCCACAGTGATCCAGTGGCTTTAACCTTCTTGGCTACTTTGATGATCTTATTAGACAGCCTGTGGTTGTCCATTCCGTATAGGTGGCCGTAGAAAGCCAGGCGCGTGTACGTTGGGTGTGTGTAGAATCTGTCTGATAACCGGTGTTAATTGTGACGGATGTATTAGTGTGTGTTCTGTAATTCAGATAAGGACTGCAGACGATCAATTTCAAGTAGATCCTACTTTTGCTACCAAATGCTACCGTCAATGACACCTAGCCACAATTTTGGCTACTAGCCACCACAACCGGCACCTGGCGTTGAACGTTCGAACTTAATAGAGCGTTAATCAAATCGAATCTACAAATTTAGATTCGCACAGTTGTAGTTTGTGGAAGGTTCTTTTACATGTCATATATATATATTTTACATGGGCCCGCCGGTTTTACTTCCCTTCCGAAGGAAGGCATATGACTATTGAGGGATTTTAACACTCTTAAAAAATCCGACGACTTCGGCCGGGTTTGAACCCGGGTTTGAACATAGATACACACTGTAAAATAAATTCGCTCGCCCATCTCAAAGGATCTTAACGTGAGTTTCGGGTACTTTGGGAGGGGCTTCTTCTCGTAAGCCCGTTCTATGGCCACGTGTCGGCTGTTGCTTCATTCTAAACCTCTCCCATAAGAGGATGAAAGCCAGTAGTGAGCCCTCAAAAGGAATAATATATTTCTGTCGCCTAATGTTGGTGATGGCTTCATCTCATCCCCAAACAGAATCGACCGGCTGAGGTATTAGAGCCTTCATTAATAATGACCAAAGCCTACTAATGGATGCCACCCACATGGAGCATAGATAACCTGTCTCGGATCTAAATTGGCTCACAGTATCATCAGAGCGGCATCGATGGCGTTGTTGGTAGCAAGCTGAGCTTCTATGTCTAAGGTCATAGGTTCAAACCCGTCCGAAGTCGTCGGATTTTTTAAGAGCGTTAAAAATCCCTCAGTATGCCTTCCTTCGGAGGGGAAGTAAAGCCGGCAATCCCATGTCATAGATGGCATGTACAAAAAACTTCCACTAATTACATTTGGGTGAAGCTAAATTATAGGTTAGATTTGACTAACGCTCCTAGGTTCGCCAGGAGCTGACTGTGGTGGCATCTAGTAACCAAGTTCAGAACTAGTTGTCGTTGACGGTGTCGTTTGGTAGCAAAAGTAGGAACTACTTGAAAATTGAATGTCTGCAGTTCGTAAACCGGTGGTCCCATGTCATAGATCCTTGCACAGACTAAACTTCTGTGAAGCTAAATTGTTAGGTTAGATTTCGTTGGAGCGCTCTATCAAAGGTCCAACGTTCACCACTAGGTATCATTGATATCTGGTAGCGAAAGTTGGAACTACTTGAAATTGAACGGAACTTGTAGCTCACCCAAAGTGTGTCCGATGGAAGCAGCTACAGACTCAGGCAAGCCGAACATGTCCTCGGACACTCCCGGCACTATAAGCCATACGATAAATAAATAACTTCAATTAAAAACAGATAACACACACTAATACAGCCATCACAATTAACCCCGGTTATCAGACAGATTCTACACACACCCAACGTACACGGGGCTACATGACCGCGTTGTCGCAGTCCCTAAACTGAGGAACCATCCAACCAACAGTCTCACCAGTCCGAGAGATCGAGGTATTGGTGATTATTTCTGTATATCCTGATATAACTCTCGGTTGGGGATGATTTCCTTTGGGCTCCCGAAGTGAACAGACACTGCATACTTACACCTAAAAGTTTAATGATTTCGCGGTGATTCGGTAATTACCGTCAGTAGGATCCATCTCCTTGAAGCAAGTTTACGTTTTTGAAAGTGCAGTTAAACCTTACTTACTGGTAGGGCTACTTATTTAATTAATTACTAGCATTACTCGTCACGGATTCGCTCGCGAATATTCTAGTTGTAAAGAGTACCCTTAGCAAAATCTCAGTCATGAATGCCATGACAGATTTATCCTTGGTATGAATAATCAGACTTTATCAATCCAGCTACTGGTGCAGTGGTTAGGGGTATGGCATTTCTTCATAGGTATATCAGAGCGAAGTTAGTTTTCTGGAATTATCACAGACACTGTTAATTTAAGGGCCTTTAAATGTGGTTTTCGGAGACCCTTTATAGTCGGGTAAAACAGACCTTTCGTACTACACACACACACGTGAAAATTGCGTGAAAAAATCTAGAGTGCCCCTTGAGCCTCTTAAGCGCATTATACTGTATGTATTGATGAATTTTACAGATTAATTTGGTTCAGTGATAACCTTATAATCGTCTGGAAACTTTCACAGTAACTTAATGTAATAATTGGAATTGCATTGCGTCTTACAGAAGTAGATGGACCTGTGAGATTCTGTTACCATGGTTAGCGTGTTGCATTCTTTCATTATTTCATTGTAAATATACATGTTTTAAGGTATTTATTTAATTTTGAGGCATAGAGTAAGTGAGTGCGTTTCGCTTACTCATTGGGTTATGCTGAACCTGTAGGTACCCCATATGTGTAGGTTGGTGTTAATGGGACCTTATTTTCGGTACAAAACTGGAATGGAACCTTAACAGAATAATATAGGGAGGGATTTACTTACTCTCCTACTAACTTCATTCCTAATTTACTCAGGGGCAGATGACCTAGCTGCGCTGCCCCTTAAAACAAAAATAACTAACTATCGCTAAATTACTCACTCACTTAATTACTCACTTAGTTACTTAATTACGTATTCGCTTAATTACTCGCTTACTTAATTGCTTACTCGCTTATTTACTCACTGCTTGCCACAGTGGGTGAGTGGTAATCGTGGCGGTCTACTAACCCCAAGCTTGCAGGTTAGCTCCTGGCTGTGGTAAGTGATTTATGAAAGGCGGCAAAAATTACGACTCGCATGTCATACGTTGTTGGCATGTTAAAGAACCCATTTGAATTCAGTAGGCCATGTTGATAATGGCAAAATTAATCTCGGGAGTTCCCGCCAACACAAAGTTCCTCATTACTAGAAAGATAGTGTTCAAGGAGCTTAGATATCTAACCACCTTGACTTTCATAGTGCATCAAAGAACAACGAAATTCGACATGCAAACTGCCCTCTGGGTGTCAAATAACAAAGCTTGCACCCGGCACCCGAGACCATAGGATATTATTATTATTATTTAGGCACTCACTTAATTACTCACTCGCTTACATAATTACTCGCTCGCTTACTCGCTTAATTACTCATTTGCTTAATATTACTCACTCACTTAATTACTTTTTCGCTTACTTAATTATTCACTCGCTCAATTACTCACTCGCTTACTTAATTACTCACTCGCTTAATTGCTCACTCGTCTAATTACTCACTCACTTAATTACTCACTCACTTACTTAATAACTCACTCGCTTACTTAATAACTCTCTCACTTAATTACTCACTCGCTTATTTAATCACTCTCTCACTTAATTACTCGCTTACTTAATAACTCACTCACTTAATTACTCACTCGCTTACTTAATTACTCACTCACTTATTTACTTACTCGCTTACTTAATTACTCACTCACTTATTTCCTTACTCGCTTACTTAATAACTCACTCACTTAATTACTCACTCGCTTACTTAATAACTCACTCGCTTACTTAATTACTCACTCGCTTACTTAATCACTCTCTCACTTAATTACTTTTTCGCTTACATAATTATTCACTCGCTCATTTACCCACTCGCTTACTTAATTACTCATTCGCTTAATTGCTAACTCATCTAATTACTCACTCACTTTATTATTTACTCGCTTACTTAATTACTCACTCGCTTACTTAATTACTCACTCACTTAATCACTCACTCGCTTACTTAATCACTCTCTCACTTAATTACTCGCTTACTTAATTACTCACTCACTTAATTACTCACTTGCTTAGTTAATAACTCACTCACTTACTTAATTACTCACTCGCTTACTTAATCACTCTCTCACTTAATTACTTTTTCGCTTACTTAATTATTCACTCGCTCAATTACTCACTCGCTTACTTAATTACTCACTCGCTTAATTGCTCATTCGTCTAATTACTCACTCACTTAATCATTTACTCGCTTACTTAATTACTCACTCGCTTACTTAATTACTCACTCAGTTACTTACTCGCTCACTTAATAACTCACTCACTTAATTACTCACTCGCTTACTTAATAACTCACTCGCTTACTTAATCACTCACTCGCTTACTTAATCACTCTCTCACTTAATTACTCGCTTACTTAATTACTCACTCACTTAATTACTTACTCGCTTACTTAATTACTCACTCGCTTACTTAATAACTCACTCACTTAATAAGTCACTCGCTTACTTAATTACTCTCTTACTTACTCATTTAATTAATCTCACACTTAATGACTTACTCGCTTAATTAATTGCTCACTTACTTACTCACTCACTTAATTACTTACTCACTTAATTACTCACTCGCTTACTTAATTGCTCACTCGCTTAATTGCTCACTCATCTAATTACTCACTCACTTAATTATTTACTCGCTTACTTAATTACTCACTCGCTTACTTAATTACTCACTCACTTAATTACTCACTCGCTTACTTAATCACTCTCTCACTTAATTACTCGCTTACTTAATTACTCACTCGCTTACTTAATAGCTCAATCGCTTACTTAATTACTCTCTTACTTACTCATTTAATTACTCTCGCACTTAATGACTTACTCGCTTAATTAATTGCTCACTTACTTACTCTCTCACTTAATTACTTACTCACTTACTTAATTACTCACTCTCATAATTACTCACTCACCTAATTACTCACTCACTTAATTACTCACTCGATTATTTCATTATTCATTTGCTTACTTAATCACTCAATCACTTAGTTAATTACTCACTCACTTACTTAATTAGTCACTCACTTAATTAGTTACTCGCTTACTTAATTACTCACTCACTTAATTACTCACTCACTTGATCACTTACTCACTTACTTAATTACTTACTCGCCTGCTTAATTGCTCACTCGCTTACTTAATTACTCACTCACTTACTCTCCTAATTACTCGCTTAATTGCTCACTCACTTAATTTTTTACTTCCTCGCCTACTTAATTACTCATTCGCTTAATTACTCACTCACTTAATGACTTACTCGCTTACTTAATTACTAACTTACTTACTCGCTTAATTACTCATTCACTTAATTGCTTACTCACTTACTTATTTACTCACTTACTTTATTACTTGCCCGCTTACTTAATTAATTATTCAATTAATTACTCACTTAATGACTTACTCGCTCACTTAATCACTCACTTATTCACTCACTTAATTACTTACTCACTTAATTTATTACTTACTCTCTTACTTAATTAATTATTTGCTTAATACTTACTCACTTAATGACTTACTCTCTCACTTAATTACTCACTTACTCACTCGCTTAATCACTCACTCACTTAATTACTTACTCAATTAATTAATCAGTTACTTAATTACTCAATCAATTACTTGCTCGCTTAATTACTCATTCACTTAATTATTCGCTTAATTACTCACTCACTTAATTACTCAGTCACTTAATTACTAACTCGCTTAATTACTTAGTTACTTGATTACTTACTTGCTTAAACACTTACTTGCTTATTTACTTCACTACTTCTACTTACTCTTCATGGAATAACCTGTTCTAACCTCAGTTATCTTCCATAATGTCGATTATTCAGGTCCGTATTGACGTAACTATAACTTTGAAGGAATAATAAAATGTCCACCTTTCAATACTATTTATTACTAATTACTTACAGGGACATGTTTCGAGGGCTAACACTCCCCCTTCATCAGCCTGTCCAAACATAACTTCAAAAGAAAACTTTCCTTGTATAAGCACATACAAATCACATGAAGAATAATGAAAATGTAAATAATGGATTGGAGAACATTTTCATTATTCTTCAAGTGATTTGTATGTGCTTATACAAATAAGTTTTCCTTTGAAGTTATGTTTGGGCAGGCTGATGAAGGGGGAGTGTTAGCCCTCGAAACATGTGCCTGTAAGTAATTAGTAATAAATAGTATTGGAAGGCGGACATTTTATTATTCTTTCAAAGTCTCAGTTTTCTTGCCACCTCTTAATGGCTCGACCAATAACTGGATGGTGCTCAAGAGCAAGCTTCGAGATTCGTCGTCATCCATTCTTAGAACGAGGTGTTTTCAATTTCCTCTATTTTGGGAAATTCTATCATTCAATTAAAATATTTTAATTGCCTCCTTATTTCTTCATTGCGGTTTCTATCTTTTTAATCTTAGACACAGTGCCTGAGAGGGTCTGTTGTACCAGCGATCACGTTTTTTTTATCAACTCCAAATTCATCCAAAACTTGAACGAGAGTCTGGCGGTCAATTGAATCATATGCCTTTCTGAAATCAACGAAGAAAACTAACGTGTTTTTACCTCTTATAGCTGTCAATCTAAGAATACTTTTTAGATTGAATATTTTATCAACACACGATCGTCCCTTTCGAAATCATCCCTAATATTCACCTATTTGATGGTCTAACTGAGTTTCCAGTATACGAAGTAGACATTTTGATAGTATTTTATAAGAGACAGGTGAAAGAGAAATTCCTCGGTAATTGTTAGGGTTGGCACCATTACCCTTCTTATGTAAAGGATGTATCCGGGCGCATTTCCAGTCAGTGGGAATCTCTTCCTTTTGCCAAATACGAGTTTTACAAAGTAAACAATGTAATTTCTCTACAATTTGACCCCCTCCATATTTCCACATATCAGCTGTTATTGTATCTTCACCCGGCGTTTTATTTGATTTGAGTTCTTGAATGACATGATGTATTTCAAGGAGGGTAGGTGGTTCCGACTGCTGGTATGTTGTTGATGGGATTTCAAAAGTCAATTTTTCTTCTGGCTCCTCACAGTTCAAAAGATCCTCGAAATAAGTAGCCAGAAGCTGACAGATTTCATCATCACTGAATGCTTTCTTTTAAAACAGAGGCTAGGAGATTGATATGATTGTAATTAGTCCTTAAAAGTTCTATAAAATTTCCTTGTATTATGTTTTTTGAAGATCTCATCCAACTGTTACAAACAACTTTTATCGTACTTCCTCTTTTCACCCCAGTTATTTTGGAAGTAAGTTTTCTTTGTTGAAGAAAGGCATTATAGTTTCAGTCGGCCTTATTCGAGTTTCATCTTTGCCAAGCTTTTAATCTCTCTTCGAGAACAATGTCGCACTGGTCATTCCACCAACGTTGTTTTCTTTTCCTCTTCAGTAGTGGCAAGCTTTCATCTGCTTTTATTAAGGATTCTTTAATTTCATCACAATCAATTAAATCGAATTTTGATAAATGATTCTGGTAAGTATCTTTATTTTGTTTCAGAATCTCTACAGGAAACATTGGTTTCACCTTACCTCTACGGCATGGTTTACCGTGTCAAAATTTTACTTTTATCTGGGAGTTGATGTTAATACTTTTCCTTACCTTAGCATTCATGATCTCTCTGTAGTTGCTAGCTGATATTGCAACGTGGTCGAGTTGGAATTCTCCTAGTAATGGGTTGGGGTAAACCCATGCTTTCTTCCTCTTCTTCGGGAGGGATTTGAAATGAGTTGACATAAGTTTTAAATTAAATTGTTGGCAGAAAGCAATTAAGCATTCCACATTCCTATCTGTTTGGTTATGTGCTGGGTAGTTACCTACAATTTTTTATATTTTCCTTCTGACCCTACTTGAGCATTGAAGTCCCCGACGAGTATTTTAACATTCTAGGGAGGGATTTTATATTATTTATTTATTTATTTATTTATTTACCGTATTTATTTATTTATTTATTTATTTATTTAACGTGAAGCGGTCAGGGAAGGACGAACTGACCACGCCGGCTAATGTTTAAACTCTGTGTGCTACCAGAATGGGATTGACAGTTCTCGCCTCACCATGTGGTCAGGGAACGAGGTTGCCAAACTGCTCGCTCCTACTGCGCGCGCCTGGGCAAATGAAATACAGTAGTAGTTCATTCAACTGGCTATAATATAATTATTTAATAATTATTTCAGCGATAAGCTACAGAATTATTTAAAATCTAGAATAATTGCTACAGATGTAGAATATACAATATCTAGTTATTTTTTGCGATAAGAAAACGCTGAGTTCGATAACTTACAAAAATGTTGGCCTACATTTTTTCTATGGCAATCTACTGCTTCAGGCTTAAAAGAGGATTTTTCTCCTATATTGCGTACGAAATAGTTAGGCCAGGTTTGCACTTAAGCCCGACAAATATTTACTCACATGCTTTCACGTGTTTTTCTTTACAACTTATTAAGTACCGTATGTTCGAGTAAAAGGTCTTGGCATTTCATCAGCTCTCGCTACCATTATTGGTATACGCACCAGTCATAACGCTGTCAGTAAGCTTGTTAGTTTTCATTGTTGCATCATTAACATTCCTCAAGTCAGCTACTTCGCTTAACGTCCCAAGCTATGCCTTAACTTTGGAGAGAGCAAGTTGTTACTCAACGCAAAGTTATGTTTAAGAAAACACCCAGAAAACTATCAGTTCAAAGATAACCAAAAAAAAAAGGAACTTACCATTTGAAGGATAGCATCAAGAACCTTCACACTGGTAGCTAGATGTGGGGTGACCCACTAAGACTGATATTACTGGAAGTTCTCGTTGCAGATGTACAATGGATTACTTTCCTGGTGTGTTCCATGGATATAAGGATACACATATTATAAGTAACTAATTACTTTTAACTACTGCCGTTCTACTCTACGTAACTACACAATAGTACATTATGCAACGAGCCTATAATGGCAATAGGCTAATTAAGACACGAGTATGTTTATAAAACGAGCGTATGCGAGTTTTATAATTTCCATACGAGTGTCTTAATTACCATTATAGGAGAGTTGCATACGACTGTTTATGTTCGACGATAATTATAACTTTATTATACACACATCAAAAAAAGTTTTGCATCACCTCGGTTCCCAGATCTCCGGCATATAGACGTTGACTGTGTATATTGTATCAAAGATACAGTCCCTTTGACTGTTCATAGATGTCACTAAAACTGCTCAAAGATGTAAACAACCATGCATGAGCAGGGCCTATTACACGAAGGGGGTACGACAGCCGATCAGTTCCAGTCATTCCACCAGGACGAAGGTACGCTGCTCATGTTGTCTGTAGTTCTACCATGCCTAGAAGGTCAATACCGCAGTTCGATCGCGTCCGCATTGTTACTTTGTGTCAAGAAGGGCTCTCAACAAGGGAAGTTTCCAGGCGTCTCAGAGTGAACCAAAGCGATGTTGTTCGGACATGGAGGAGGTACAGAGATACAGGAACTGTCGATGACAGGCCTCGCTCAGGCCGCCCAAGGGCTACTACTGTAGTGGATGACCGCTACTTACGGATTGCCGCTCGAAGGAACCCTGACAGCAATGCCACCATGTTGAATAATGCGTTTCGTTCAGCCACAGGACGTCGTGTTTCAACTCAAACTGTGCGCAATAGGCTGCATGATGCGCAACTTCACTCCCGACGTCCATGGCGAGGTCCAGCTTTGCAACCCCGACACCATGCAGCGCGGTACAGATGGGCCCAACAACATGCTGAATGGACCCCACAGAATTGGCATCACGTTCTCTTCACCGATGAGTGCCGCATATGCCTTCAACCAGACAATCGTCGGAGACGTGTTTGGAGGCACCCTGGTCAGGCTGAACGTCTTAGACACACTGTCCAGCGAGTGCAGCAAGGTGGTGGTTCCCTGATGTTTTGGGGTGGCATTATGTGGGGCCGACGTACGCCACTGGTGGTCATGGAAGGCTCCGAAACGGCTTTACGATACCTGAATGACATCCTCCGACCCATAGTGCAACCATATCGGCAGAATATTGGAGATGCATTTGTCTTCATGGACGACAATTCTCGACCTCATCGTGCACATCTTGTGAATGCGTTCCTTCAAGATAACGACATCGCTCGACTACAGTGGCCAGCATGTTCGCCAGACATGAACCCTATCGAACATGCCTGGGATATGTTGAAAAGGGCTGTTTATGGACGTCTTGACCCACCAACCACTCTGAGAGATTTACGTCGAATTGTCGTTGAGGAGTGGGACAATTTGGACCAACAGTGTCTTGATGAACTTGTGGATAGTATGCCACGACGAATACAGGCATGCATCAATGCAAGAGGACGTGCTACTGGGTATTAGAGGTAGTGGTGTGTACTGCAATCTGGACCACAAATGCTGAAAGTCTAGCTGTATGATGGTACAACATGCAATGTGTGGGTCTCATGAGCAATAAAACGAGCTGAAATGTTGTTTGTGTTGATCTCTCTATTCCCTTTGTATTTAAAGGTTCCGGAACTCTTGGAACCGAGGTGATGCAAAACTTTTTTTGATGTGTGTATGTTTTAACATAAATATTCATAAATACCTGTTGAGATTGTCACTAGAAATTTGTGATCGGGTGCTGTGCTGGGTAGTATATCTCTGACTTCCAAGCTCTCTGACCGACCGACGCATGCGCTCTGTGTGCTTCAATGCCATATGTTCAGATTGTGCACCAGTATTCAGTAAAACTGTCACCGAAGTCGTTTGAAAAAAACAACGCGCTGTTTAGAAATTGGTTTTGGGGATATTAGAGTACAGTGCTATTTCTTGTCTCATATTCACCAGTTTATTTACGCGAACATATGGACGGTGCACTTTCGGTAATTTATATAGACATGTTGGATTTAGAGCGCATGCGCGAAGGTATCCTTATATAATTGGTCAAACAACTGTTTCTTGAGCTGTGATTGGTGGGAGAAACTGTTTCATAATGAAAAATAGTGTTATAATGAGCCTCATTATGATACAGTTTTCTGACATATAATAGTCAGGGTCGAACATAAACAATCAGTGGCGAATCCAGGCCTTGCGGGGCCCTGGGCGATATGATAAGGTGGGGCCCACAACTTCTTCTTCATCATCATCTTATCCCACTTCAAGTGGGGTCGATGTTTCTGGCAAGACTTTTCCATTTTATTCTGTCCCACACATCGTCGTCCCCTAACTGCTTCTCCTTTAGGTCTTCATGGATATTGTCAGTCAATGTTCTTCGAGGTCTGCCTCTATTCCTCGTGCCATCCACAACCAGAGACATCGCTCTCCTCCCTACATAGTTATTATCCCGACGCATAACATGCCCATACCACAGCAGTCTTCTCTCCTGGATTTTCTTGGAGACTTCAGTTACTTTTACTGTGCCCCTGATTTTCTCATTTGCGATGTGATCAATCCTAGTGATGCCACTCATCCAGCGCAGCATCTTCATCTCAGTCACATCCAGCTTATGACATTGTGACTTAGTCATTGCCCATGTCTCCGCACCATACATCATGACTGGCCTCACAGCTGTCTTGTAGGCCTTTCCTTTCACCCTTATATTGAGCCTTTTGTCACACAGAATGCCAGAAAACCTTTTCCAGGTGGGGCCCACAACAATAGGAAATAAAAGAATATCAAATCAAATGGAAATTAGTTTTGTAATAATAATAAAATAAAGAATAGTTACGATATTTTGAATACAATACAGTACATTTTTTTAATAATATGAAAGAAACCTTTAACTCCCCTTGAAGAAGATTATGTAAACTATAAAATACTAAAATAATACTTTGCGACTTTTTTCCGGCTGAAGTCGTCTATTATTGCTCTGAAATCTAAACTTGTTCAACGGTCACGGGAGGTCATAGCTGCACTGAAAAAATAAGAATTATAAATTAGTTTGAAAAGTATAATTAATTAATTAATTAATTTTTAAAAAATCCGTGGCGCGGGGCCCAGGGCGGCCGCCCTCCTCGCCCTCCCCTAGATCCGCCCCTGTAAACAATTATGAAAGCACTATTACTATCACTAAAGCACAAATACACGAATACATGAACAAAGCGACCAGCGAATTAAGCGACCATCACGAAATACGCGAACTAAGCGGCCAAGCTACCTTGACTCATGGAATATCTGAACAAAGCGACCATCGAATTAAAAGACCAGCACGGAATATGCGAACTAAGCGGCCAAGCTACCCTGACTCATGGAATACCTGAACAAAGCGACCATCGAATTAAAAGACCAGCACGGAATATGCGAACTAAGCGGCCAAGCTACCTTGACTCATGGAATACCTGAACAAAGCGACCATCGAATTAAAAGACCAGCACGGAATATGCGAACTAAGCGGCCAAGCTACCTTGACTCATGGAATACCTGAACAAAGCGACCATCGAATTAAAAGACCAGCACGGAATATGCGAACTAAGCGGCCAAGCTACCTTGACTCATGGAATACCTGAACAAAGCGACCATCGAATTAAAAGACCAGCACGGAATATGCGAACTAAGCGGCCAAGCTACCCTGACTCATGGAATACCTGAACAAAGCGACCATCGAATTAAAAGACCAGCACGGAATATGCGAACTAAGCGGCCAAGCTACCCTGACTCATGGAATACCTGAACAAAGCGACCATCGAATTAAAAGACCAGCACGGAATATGCGAACTAAGCGGCCAAGCTACCTTGACTCATGGAATACCTGAACAAAGCGACCATCGAATTAAAAGACCAGCACGGAATATGCGAACTAAGCGGCCAAGCTACCTTGACTCATGGAATACCTGAACAAAGCGACCATCGAATTAAAAGACCAGCACGGAATATGCGAACTAAGCGGCCAAGCTACCTTGACTCATGGAATACCTGAACAAAGCGACCATCGAATTAAAAGACCAGCACGGAATACGCGAACTAAGCGGCCAAGCTACCTTGACTCATGGAATACCTGAACAAAGCGACCATCGAATTAAAAGACCAGCACGGAATATGCGAACTAAGCGGCCAAGCTACCTTGACTCATGGAATACCTGAACAAAGCGACCATCGAATTAAAAGACCAGCACGGAATATGCGAACTAAGCGGCCAAGCTACCTTGACTCATGGAATATCTGAACAAAGCGACCATCGAATTAAAAGACCAGCACGGAATACGCGAACTAAGCGGCCAAGCTACCTTGACTCATGGAATATCTGAACAAAGCGACCATCGAATTAAAAGACCAGCACGGAATATGCGAACTAAGCGGCCAAGCTACCCTGACTCATGGAATACCTGAACAAAGCGACCATCGAATTAAAAGACCAGCACGGAATATGCGAACTAAGCGGCCAAGCTACCTTGACTCATGGAATACCTGAACAAAGCGACCATCGAATTAAAAGACCAGCACGGAATATGCGAACTAAGCGGCCAAGCTACCTTGACTCATGGAATACCTGAACAAAGCGACCATCGAATTAAAAGACCAGCACGGAATATGCGAACTAAGCGGCCAAGCTACCTTGACTCATGGAATACCTGAACAAAGCGACCATAGAATTAAAAGACCAGCACGGAATATGCGAACTAAGCGGCCAAGCTACCTTGACTCATGGAATACCTGAACAAAGCGACCATCGAATTAAAAGACCAGCACGGAATATGCGAACTAAGCGGCCAAGCTACCTTGACTCATGGAATACCTGAACAAAGCGACCATCGAATTAAAAGACCAGCACGGAATATGCGAACTAAGCGGCCAAGCTACTCTGACTCATGCCCATCACATCGCCCGAAGTCATTCAACCGGGTTATTCCCAACCGGTTTATAGCTATACCTGCCCCTAATTCTGACCATAACTGTTCTATCCTTGGTAACCTGAAGGTCGTGTGATTTAGTCAGTTAGTTAGTTAGTTGTGTCAGTGTTTTGTTGGTTTGTGCTATCAGTTTTTTATCAGTTTGCTATTATGGAACTTACTACAACTAACAAAGATTACGGTTACCCTTATAACTTCAAGCGACAAAATGTGGAAGGGACGATATTCTGGCGATGTTCAAAGTAGAGGTCAAAAAGGTGTCGATGTATCATGAAAAGTAAAAATGGCGAGATCTTGAGTACGAGTGAACATCAGTGTGGCGCTCAGATGAAGCACGGTTGGAGGTCAGGAAAACTCTTCAACAGGCGAAGAAGCGGGCCAGGGAAGAACATACGGCTGTCTCGAAAATGTACAATCAGGAATTAGGCGAACTTCACAACAAAGGATACGAATTCGTAACAAATATGCCAGCTGAACTTACGTCAAAGAGAGTTCTATACAAACAAAAATGCACATCTCAAGGAAATCAAGCAGAGCCAGAGAAGCGCGATGATGTGCTTCTTGACGAAGAAATTCTGAAGTTGAAAGACGGCAGCAGTTTCCTCCTGGAGGATGACAAATCAGGTGAAAGAATTCTAATTTTTAGTGGAACTTTGGGGAAAGAGGGGCTGGCGTCATGTGAAGACTTTTTTCATGGATGGAACCTTCAAAAGCTCCAGTAAGCAATTTGCTCAGATTTACTCCATCCATGCTGACTATGGAAGCTCGACCGAGGAAACAAATATATATCCAGTGGCTTTTGCTCTTTTGACGAATAAAAAGAAAGAAACGTATGTCAGGCTTTTTCAGCTGATACGTAAAGCTATACCTAACTGGGCACCAAGGCGAGTAAATGCAGATTTTGAAGTGGCAGCAATATTGGCTTTGAAAGAGGTTTTCGCGACAGTAGATGTAAAGGGATGTTACTTCCATATGAAGAAGTGTCTATGGAGAAGAGTTCAAGACCTGGGTCTTACGCGGGACTAAAAAGAAAATGAGGAAATTCGTACTCTCATAAAAATGTGTGCATCATTTGCATTTCTGAAGCGATGTCTCCGATGATTAGTTGGAGATCTACTCCCTGAAACCAGAAAGTGAGAAGTTAACTGCGTTCTTTGATTATTTCATTGAAAATTGGATTGAAAATTAGCAAAATGACATATAGCAATGGAACTGCCACAGTAGCCGACATAGGACCACAAATGCAGTTGAAGGGTGGAACAATAAACTAAATAGTATTAGAGGACACGCCTAAATATAGAATAATAATAATGTTTTTGGCTTTACGTCCCTCTTAACTTCTAAAATTCCGTGGTGGTCGCTTAGTTCGCTGGTCGCTAAATTCACAGAAGTGTTGACCTTCGAGGCGCAGGTAAAATTTCGTGATGGTCGCTTAGTTCGCTGGTCGCTAAATTCGCTGGTCGCTTTTTTCGCGACACCCAAATACACGGCTAGAATAGCACGCGATCACACTGTACAAGTCACAGACAGAGTTAACCAAGCACTGACGCACGTGGGCGGTGATTATGCAACGCAGAGAATTATGACATCAACTATGCGATCATGGATTGGTCAAGAGGCAGAGAGGTGATGTCTGAGGTGAAACATCCGGCCAAATGTCAATCCTATTCAGGCAGCTCACGGAGTATAGTTGCGGGGGTTTGTGAAACTGAATCCATTGTATCAATATGGCTCGTTTTAGTCGATGGTGTCTGACTTTAAATTTCACCAACACACAACAACGAGAGAAATAAAAGCCTGAGTACAGTAGAATACTCATCAGATATGTCACGTGACGCAAGATGAATGTGCAATATGGAATGATACATGACGCACTAATGAAAGAGGGAAAAAAGTCATTAGTTTTCATCGCGTCATTTATTATTTTGTTCCGATAACTTTTCAACCATGAGAATTAACCAGCTGCTATGTTCAGTGGTGCCTCCAGTGACCTAGCACAAGTTTCAAATAAAAACAATGGAAATCAATCATAGTATTCAGGGGCGTATATACATTTTTTCGGGGGGAGGAGGGGGGGGGGGGCTGACTATATTTTAGATAAGATTCAAAGTTTCTATAGCCTACAATTATTACTGGCTATATAAAAAAGTTGTGAAATACAACACAACACACAAATAATAGTACATTATGCAACGAGCCTATAATTAAGAATTACCATTATTATAGGCGAGTTGCATACGACTGTTTATGTTCGACGATAATTATAACTTTATTATATGTAGGGTGAATGTTGCCAGACCTCCCACTTGAAACGCTGCAGCAGTTCGCTCGTTTGACGGACCTAGTGCCATGTGACTTTCATGTGTTTGGTAAGCTCAAAACGGAGCTCGGTGGTCGACGTTTCCAGACCGATGAGGAGGTGAAGGCCGCTGTCTCCATGTGATTGCAGGACGCTGGAGGAACTTTCTATGCATCCGGCATCGACAAGTTGGTTGTGCGTTCGCAGAAATGTTTGGAGTCTCATGGAAACTATGTGGAAAAGTGACGTTACATTGTTTGTCGTTATAGGCGTGTTGCTGTTGTATAGGTGGTGTAAGAAATGGCCATAACTGGGAAGTGCAACTGATTTTTTGATCCACCTTCGTACAAACTATATAATTTAGGTAATTACAAAATATATTTTTCTTATTGCAATACTATGATGTGGCGTTAAATAACTTACAAACAATATGATTATAACAAAAGTTTATTACAGTATAACATATTTATAAAATATTGTATAATTTTTTCATAACTCTTAAATTGATGTTTTTATTCCTATTCCTAACAGTCTTGAGGGCCGCAAAAAATCATTCCCAGGGCCGCGTAGTGAGAATCGCTGATCTAGCGTGTTCATTTCTATCTTAGCCTTCATCTCTTCATTACGAGCACCCTCCTGCCATTGCTCCCATCTATTTGTTCCAGCTACCCTCATATCAGTTACCTCTAGTTTATGTATCAGATATTCTGTATCTACCCGGCTCTCACTTCCATACAGCAAGGTCGGTCTAACTACTGAGTGATGTAGGGAAAGTTTCGTGGCTACACTAACTTCTTTTTGCACAATACTATAGATCGCAACTGAGATCTCACTGCATTGGCTTTTCTACACCTCGACTCCATTTCTTTTCCCACACAACCGTCCTGAGAGAATTACAGCCCAAGTACTTAAAATGTTCCACCTACACAAATTTAGTTCTTCCTACCTCACATTCTATCTTCTTGCGTTTCTTCGTGGTTTCTTCCCTGCCGACAGAACCTTCGTCTTTGTCTTTGAAATGCTGATCATCATACCATACTCCCTACATTTCTGTTCCAGTTCAAACATGTTGGCTTGCAAGCTTTCGACAGAATCTGTCTTTACAACCAGATCATCAACATAGGCCAAAATACTTATCTGGTTTCCACCTAATTGAATCCCACCCAGTCAGTTTATGCCCCTCAGGAAATGGTCCATATATTAAAAACAAGATGTTCAGTAAAGAACATATAGCCTACTTTCTCCTAAATGTATGAGTATAGTTATAACTCGTTGTTATTATCAAAGAGTATAATAGAACTATTCTTTGTTGAAGGCCATAGAAACGATTTTCCTCTACCAAACGCCACAATCTAGATAAAAACTGCTACCATCATTGAAGAAAGAAAGATAAGAAGTATCTCAAGAATGTTATGGATCTGGAGACATAATCGACCGGACTGGCTGCGTGGCTCGGCGGTAACGTTCTCGCTTGCTGGGCCCTAGGTTGCAGGTTCGTATCCTGGCGCAGTCAGCTGGCATTTGAGGGTGCACAAATGCGAGGGAGCCGTGTCAGTACATTTACTGGCACGTTAAAGATCCCCTTCGGGCCAAAATTCCGGCACCCCGGTGTCTCTAAAATCAGCAGTAGTTAAAGGGATGTAAAACCAATAACATTATTATTATTATTATTATTACGACCTGCCGTGGGCAACATCCAACTTTGAGTTGAGGCATGTCTTTACACGTCTGGTTGTGCATGGCTTTCACAACCCTAATTGAATTAACAAATCTTTCCATGACCCTACAGAGACGTGTGTATACAAACTATGTGGATATTTTCGATAATATAATCCTAACAGAGCGAGTGCATTCTAGCGGCCAGAAGAAGAAACTTTTCAATAAAATCTGGAAGTTACCTTTTTGGCAGCTAGATGTCTCGAGTAAATCTGCTGGCGAATTATGTTTTAATTAAATATATATTTTACACCATAATGTGCACAATATAACGCTTAATAACATTTTCAAGTAACGCAAAATAGGCTGTTACAAACCCTTTAAAATAAAAAGTTAAAATGTATCGTATTATCATCTTGTCATTTTTCAAATTCGATGCGCATAGAATGATAATGGTATAGTAATCAATGGATCCCCACGTAGACTAGTCGTGACATCTATTGGTGAGATATCGAACAATATAATCCTAACAGAGCGAGTGCATTCTAGCGGCCAGAAGAAGAAACTTTTCAATAAAATCTGGAAGTTACCTTTTTGGCAGCTAGATGTCCCGAGTAAATCTGCTGGCGAATTATGTTTTAATTAAATATATATTTTACACCATAATGTGCACAATATAACGCTTAATTTTAAAACATCTGAGTCATTACAAAACAATAAACATATAACATTTCAAGCAAAAATCCTAGCTCTGATCGGGTTTGAACCATCGGCATTTGAGCGATAGTCGAACGCTCTACCACTGAGCTAATTGTGTCAACGAATATCGTTCAATTTAAAATGACTTACATAGAACTTGTTAGCAAATAATGATTTATACTAAACGATTTCATCACTGGAGTATATTGTTTATATATAAAGCATTTCATACAAAGTTTATTTATTTTTTATCAGTACGCTATATTGCATGCAATACTCAAATTAGTGAAATATAAGTCCGGCACAAGATATCCGCTGCCATCTTGTCTTATTACTGAATCAGTTCAGCTTTTTAAAATCACGTCTGCACTATAGTATTACAAAATAAACTTTTAATTTCGAACGTGCCTCTTCCTTTAGAACAGTTAAAACGATTCTCGGCTCGATAATCGGAACTGGTGGGTCCCATGATATGGATTATAAAGTTTGCATAATTCGCACGGCCGCCATCCTGAAATGGTATGGCGGACGACCTTGTAATTTGGTCACAAGACGCATCCTATACGAAGGTATGTTGTTACCAAATTTGGTAGAGATCGGATGATTTGGTTAGTCGTTATTTGATTTTACGTTTTGAACGTTTGAGTGGCCGCCATTCAGTTTTAGTAAAGATGGCGGCGATATAAAACATGACACTGAGGTGTCCTTTGCTAGTGCTACCTTTGTACCAAATTTCGTTCAATTTGCATTCACCGTGTTCGAATTGATAGGGGGGGACAGACATTCAGAGTACACACACTCACACACACACAGACACACACACACACACAGACTCACACACACACATACACACACACAGACTCACACACACACATACACACACACAGACAGACACACTTTTTTCGCTCTGTGTTGATCTCATAAGTCTACTTTCATTTTTTGCAAAAATCGAAAGTAGGCTAAAAACAGTAGTGGTGAAATATTACAGCCTTGTCTCACTCTTGGAACAACCTTGAACCAAGCAGTCATCCTACCATCAATTCTCACTGCAACCTGTTCGTCAGAACGCTCTATCAAAGTTCCAACGTTCACCACTAGGTATCATTGATATCTCGTGGCGAAAGTTGGAACTACTTGAAATTGAACGGAACTTGTAGCTCACCCTTTAGGGTGTCCGCTGGAAGCAGCTACAGACTCTGGCGAGCCGAACATGTCCTCGGACACTCCCGGCACTAAAAGCCATACGACAAATAAAATAATAAATCAACATAGCCTAAATAAGTTTCATATGTTGTCAATATACGTAAATCACTTACGGTATAGATGAAACAACTATATTAGGATTTTTAAACCGCACAATAAGAGTCAGGAACACTCTTCAAATTAAACTTTCAATAATTTTGTATTAATAGGAGCCCAGCTGTATTAGTTTAGATTTTGTCCGAAATATCCTGCAGAATATTACCAATTCACAAGGCTGCATTTTTTCGGTTGTATCATGTTTTTCAAGTTCTGGTGACGGAATCCTATGTATTTTTGTGCGCTAAATCCAAAAATTACCTTAGTTTTTCTCTATCACGTTCGAGTTTTTTTTTTTTTTTTTTTTTTTTTTGCAAATCGCAATCTGTAGAAGTTTCATATGTTGTCAATATAAATCAATTACGGTATAGATGAACCAGATATAACTACATAGAAAAGGCTGCCATCTGTCACTTTACGATGAAAACAAGTTGTTCACTTCATAAGCCGGCAGATGGCAGCACTTTCGTCCATAAACGTTTTGAATATCTCAACTGTCAGTGTTGGCGGAAATGTTGGTGTGTATCGGCCACGATCAAACGTGTTGGTGCCGCCGGATAGCTGTCAGTAAATCTGATACAGTATTATTGTGATATTTTTCGTCATATACCACATTTGGAACATTGCGAATTGTAAAATATTCTGACGTGATGGAACTGAACTAAGGTCATTTTCGGGTTTAGCGTACCAAGATACATAGGAATCAATCATTAAAATTTAAACAAGATGTTCAGTAAAGAACACATAGCCTACTTTCTCCTAAATGCGTGGGTAACGTTATAACTCTTTGTCCTTTACAAGAAGTATAATTGAATGTTGGTTGTAGTAGCTTGTTGAAATACAACGTGCTATAAGGATATTAAACATAAATATGACCTCTGTAAATAATTCATTCAATTCGGTTTCACCATGCTTGAATTGATATGGGGAATCGATTTGCACACATACATGGCCGCTATCTGTAAACTATTTGGCTGATGACCTTGTAGTTCAGTCAAAAGATGCTTTCCAGAAAAAGGTATGTTGTTGCAAAATTTGGTAGACATCCAATGATTAGGTTGGTCGTAATTTGATATAAGCTTTTAACATTTGGGTGGACACCATTCCGTTTTCGTCAAGATGGCGGTGATATAAAACATGACACTGACATGTCCTTTGCTAGTGCTACCTCTGTACCAAATTTCGTTCAATTCGGTTTTACTGTGTTTGAATTGATAGGGGGAATCAATCTTCACACATACATAGCCGCCATTCGCAAAGTATTGGGCCGATGATCTTGCAGTTTGGTCAAGAGATTCTTCATACATAAAGGTATAATATTGCAAAATTTGGTAGAGATCAGATGATTCGGTTGGTCTTCATTTGATTTATGCTTTTAACGTTTGGGTGGCCGCCATTACGTTTTCGTAAAGATGGTGGTGATATAAAACATGACACTGAGGTGTCCTTTGCTAGTGCTACCTCTGTACCAAATTTCGTTCAATTCGGTTTCACCGTGCTTTAAAACATAGGGGCAATCGATTTGCACACATAGGCTACATGGCCGCCATCCGCAAATCATTGGGCTGATGATCACATAGTTTGGTCAAAAGATTCTTTGTACACAAAGGTATAATGTTGCGAAATTTGGTAGAGATCAGATGATTAGGTTAGTCGTAATTTGATTCAAGCTTTTAACATTTGGTTGACCGCCATTACGTTTTCGTCAAGATGGTGGCGATATGAAACATGACACTGAGGTTTTCTTTACTAGTGCTACCTCTGTACCAAATTTCGTTCAATTCGGTTTCACCGTGCTTGAATTTATAGGGGTAATCGATTTGCACACATGCATGGCCACCATCCGCAAAGTTTTGGGCTGATGACCTTGCCTTGTATTTTGATCAGGAGATTCTTCATACAAATTTGGTAGAGATCGGATGATTAGGTTAGTCGTAATTTGATTCAAGCTTTGATCATTACGTTTCCGTCAAGATGGCGGCGATATAAAACATGACACTAAGGCGCCTATTGCTAGTTCTACCACTATACCAAATTTTGTTCAATTCGGTTTCACAGTGTTCGAATTGATAGGGGGACACAGACATTCAGAGTACACACACAGACACACAAATTTTGGCCCTGTGTAAATCTCATAAGTCTACTTTCATTTTTTGCAAAAATCGAAAGTAGGCTAAAAACAGAACCATCGTGGGCTAGTGTTACCTGTCTTCTGTCCTTAGATTGGACTAATACATTTTATATTTGGACATGTCTGCACTACATTCAGACAACCTTACAGCAGGGATCCAATAAATCCTTTCTTAACACTCACACGAACTATCCTCGCCAAGGAAACGGATCTGTTGCAGTTAACAAGCATTATGTCTGCTCTCCATCTTTCTTCTTTTCGCGTAGTGTAGACAGTAATGTCTGCGATAAGCTAAGACGAGCCAAGAAAACACAAAAGCCTAACATCTTGTATACTTCACCCGCTATCTGTAACATTCGCTATTCCTTCCTCTTTTGTTCTGTAGCTCGCTACTCTTTGCCGTCAGCTGACTGAATACACGAAGAGCTGAACAGTTTGATACACGATTACAGGCCGGACCAGGGGGATGACAGATCATAGGGAGCGCGTGGGTTTCGATAAAGCTCCGCTATAGATGTTCTGCCAACTTATGAAGAATTAATTTCAGTACTATGTTTCCGTAGTTGGCACTCACCCAACGCTCACAGCAAACAGACTGGCGGAAGCGGGAATAGTCTATTTTGATTGATTTTCCTCGTGGTGGTGTTGGTTGTTTTGATTTGTTCGGTATTTTGATTATTTATTTGAATTGAATTGAGAGTCAATCATGCCTCTGCAAGGGAGGAAAAATTGCCAAGCACCGGGATGTAAGAATTATAATGATAGTAAGAACAATACGGCAATTTTCATCTTCCTTGAGTTGACCATGTGTAAAACTAGTGGACAATATTGACTACTCTCGAATAAAAATATATAGAGAATAAATGTGTGCATTTCATCTCTTGTTTGTTTTCTTACCCATTCTCCTTTGCATTGCAACAAAACTGTGGTTTAGGGCTACGGGGAGGGGTGGGTGGCAGCCGGCATGCTAGGCAAAAGTGAGGTTATGGCAGTATAGAGTGTGCATTTGGACAGTTTTCTTTATATTCATCGAATATCCCAACAATTCTGTAGAGTAGGAGAGCAATGTTCAATTAGCCTAAAGGTGAATTAAGCTCTAGAACGGCATAATTCTGTCCTTCGTGACAAATCCATTGCCAACATTGATATATATCAAAGAGTACTATTTTCCTATCTGGACGTACATTTCTACGCCAAGCGAAAGGCGCAGTTATGTTTGTGTTATTTTCATCAATAATCAATAACTCATCGCAGAACACACTGTTCAATTACGTGTAATAAAGGCTACATTCATATGGCTTTTTAATTTTTATGTTGCCAGACTTGGTATAGCGGTACATAGCCTCTCTCCCGGAAATTATATAACCAAAAGTGACGAATCTCTTATACTTACATCATCCTTGGGCCGGACGTTTGTTTTAGACGAGTGAAAAATCTTAATGGAAGCCTGGAGGCGAGTTACTACAGTACCTGTGTTGTTATCAGCTGCCCCAAGCGGTCCGTTGATTGACAAAGCTGTTTCACACTACTGCTGAATTACAGTCATTGCCAATATAATGACGTTCTGTTCGTAACTACGTAACGTGTACTTCCGCGTCACAAAATACTTCGACGTGAACTGTACTGTCTGCTTAAGTCCGGAATTCCATTACATCAGATCGGTGGTGACAAGTGTGAAGCGATAGGGTGAAAGAGTGAGTGTGTGTAGGCTCACCTACAGGCTTCAAGGTCAAGGGCAATCGTAACTCATGGACTTATCTCAGGTGGCAGGGAAGGTTGTCGTATTTTACCCAGACATATCCTCCTTTGTACTCGTAGTTCCAAATGGGTGGATATTTATCCACAACATACATAAATCTATTACATCTCTAGGTATAAAACAATAGAGATATTTACAACAGTGTGTTTTTTGATACGCTGGTTGGATGGTATGTTCCTTAGTTTAGGGGCTGCGACAACGTGGTCATGTAGCCCGGTG
This sequence comes from Meconema thalassinum, assembly GCA_946902985.2. Lineage (NCBI taxonomy): Eukaryota > Metazoa > Arthropoda > Insecta > Orthoptera > Tettigoniidae > Meconema > Meconema thalassinum. The sequence continues at coordinate 99,617,634 of OX336397.1, read as the reverse complement.
GACGTACTTCGGAATGTACTGTCCGTCCACCAGCTTAAGATCCGTGGCAGGAATGCAACGAGTCAGCAGTAGACAGCTGTCCTCTGCGTGAACGACAATGGTGCCAACCTCAGATACTTATGCGCTCTACTCAGCACAGGCTGTGTGGCAAACACGTTTTTTATGTGGATGGTGTTGACACAACACAGTGAGATTTCTAAGTAATATTATCGTACTAGTTTAGAATGTGTATTTATGCTTAGATTAAAGATGAAAGCAAAGAGGTCGCTGAAAATTGTGAAACTTGAACGTTATTCAGTTCATGCTGTTTAGGTTATAACTAAAGCCCTGTGCGGATAGCGGATAACCTGCGGATAATGTTTGGAGTAAATTTGCGGATAGTTTTTAGAATACAATCCGAACTTGTTGAATATCATTACTAAGACCCGTATGCTTATGATATATCATATTTTTCCATTATGTTTCTTTCTCATGACAAATGTAAGATGATGATTTACGCTAATCTCATTAAAATTATGTCAAGGACAATTAACACTCCGAACTGAAAAGGGTAGCAACTCTGGCTGTAGGCCTATAGGTAAGATGGTGGCTGAGTAAGAGTGGCGTGTTGTTCAGCTCCCGAACTTTGTGTATTATTTTGTGTACTAATCTGAATATTTTGCAACTATAGCAAAGAAAAGTCTTCCTTTTAATTACTTTGACAAACTGAGTGTGCGTTGCTTAATCAGTGTACCATCGTTTATCCGTGTAATCGTTGTTTACTGTAGTGAGCTGTGTCACCAAGAAACATGCCGACCTGCGCCTTCTGTGACAAGGAGCTGGGGAAGAAGAAGGTACAGTGTGTAGCGTGTGAAAAGTGGAGCCATACGAAATGCATGGAAGAAAGAAATGGCGAGTGTTGTGTGAAAGCTGCGCCGAGTTATTCATTGGAGAATATCGTAAAACTCCTATTAGAAATGCAGGCAGAAATCAGGGAGATGAAGCAACAACAACAATCTAGGGAGCAGGACCTCGCAAAATCTCTGAACTTTTGCCATGAGGGAGTAGATGAAAATGCGAAGAGTATCAAACAGCACGATACTCATCTGAAGGAAATCTCGCAGCAGGTTCTATCCCTACAACAAGAGAACACTGATCTCAGGGCCCGTGTGAAGACATTGGAGACTCGCCTCTCGGATGGAGAGCAGTATTCACGCCGTAACACTGTAGAGATATTTGGGGTCCCTGAAACTAAAAATGAAGACGTGCTCGAGACCGTTAAAGCCGTTGGCAGGGCAATGGACATGAACATTGACAATCTGATGGTGGACGCATGTCATCGCTTGCCTAAGCGACCAGATCAGCCTCATGGTGGAATCATCGTGAAATTTGTCCGGCGGTTCGACAAGGAAGACTTCATGTTTCGAAGGCGTGTGAAGCGTAACCTGTCCACCAAGCACATGGGGCTTTCTGGAGACAACATAATCTATATAAATGAAAGTCTGTCACCTGAGAAGAAGAAACTGCTGGCTCTATCGCGGAACTTCAAGAGGGAACACGGCTACAAGTTCTTATGGGTACGTAACGGTGTGATAAAACTCAGGAAGAGTGAGGGGTCAAATATTTATATCATAAATGACAATAATGATCTCAGGAAGCTATCATAATTCGTGACAACCCGTAAGGTCTCATTTGAATTACCTTGTAAGGTTTATAGTGATTGTACACTGAGAGTACTGGAGGGTCACTGTCAGATTATTTCTGGACAGTTTCTTGAGCCTTTCTCTTCCCTTGCCCCATTGTTTCGCCTAACGGAAATCCCTACTAATGGCCTAGCCTCACTGCAGGTGCCTCTCTTCTCATTTAAGTAAAATGTCTTCTTCTTATAAATCGCTAAATTTATATTATCAAAATTGTAGGGGTTTGAGAACTAAAACTACTCAGTTTTATACAAATATGACCAGCGAGAGCTACGGTATAGTGGTTTTAACAGAATCTTGGCTTATTTCGTCAATCTATTCGTCTGAACTCTTTGATGAGAGGTATGCTGTATTTAGAAATGATCGTGACGAAAATATAACCGGCAAGAGGCTAGGAGGGGGTGTAGTCCTCGCTGTCCATAACAAGTATAAAGCTGTGGAGATTGACCTGGGTCTGGAAACGGAAGTCCTTTGTGTGAAACTCTTCATAGACAACTATTTTACCATAGTTATCTGTTCTGTTTACTTTCCGCCGGAGTCGAAGGCAGAGAAATACGAGGAATTTTACACAAGTATAGAATCGAACTCACTCATAAGCAACAATCCTGTTCTTATTTTGGGAGACTTTAACATTCCAGAAATAACCCCAACATTTGATTTAAAAACAGGATCTCGGCTTTCTACCTCCTTAAATAATTTTATAAATATGATGAACTTGAAAAGTTTTAATAATATCGTGAATGTGAATAATAGAACACTTGATCTAGTACTGTCCACCATCTCCTCTATTGCTGTCAATAGAGAGGAACAACCCCTTGTACCGGAAGACAATAATCATCCCCCCTTAAACATTAATGTACGATACTGGCAGAGAGAAGTTAGACACAATATTCACCAAACTCATACATACAATTTTAAAAAGGCTAATTTCGAACATCTTTATACAAAATTACAAGAAGTGGATTGGAGTGTTCTCTCGCAATTTTCCCATGTAGACGAGGCGGTGTATAATTTTTATTCCCGTTTCTATCAGGCTCTGGATTCTAGTGTACCTGTAAGCACTAGTAAGAGGACCAAACTGTATCCATGCAGGTTTAATTTTGATATAATAAAAAACATCCGAAGAAAATCTTACCATCGAAAGAAAATGCGTAGGGAACAGGCCAACAAGGACTTTCATTGCGAAAAGTTTAAAGAGCTCAGGAAAATTCTAAAACGTGATATTCAATCCGCCTACCGGCAATACGTACGTAATGTCGAAAATGCAATCGGAGAGGACACGAATCGCCTCTGGGCATTTATTCGACACAAGAAACGATCCCCGGCAATACCCGTAATGAAAATTAATGGGGAAATATTAGAAAATGATAAGCAGATAGTCAACGGTTTTGCTGATTATAACTCGTCAGTTTATTCCAAGGAATGCGCCAAGTATGACAATTTAGGTGCAAGTGACCAGGACATACACCCATTGCTTGATGTACTGGATTCTAAACAGATTAGTATTTCTGATGTTAAGAATGCGATACTAAAAATAAATCAAAAGAAAGCCGCTGGCCCAGACCTAATTCCTCCATACATAATCAAAGGCTGTGCAGAGGTGCTGGCCTATCCTTTAACTATAATATTTAATATAGCCATTCAAACTGGTACTTTTCCCAGTCGTTGGAAAATTACCAGGGTAAGTCCCATACATAAGTCTGGACACAAGTCTGATTTTGATAATTACAGACCCGTGGCAATACTGTCAGCCATTGCAAAGCTCTTTGAACAATTGTTATATCAGCATATATTTCAGCACGTACAGTACATTATAAGTGACTTTCAACATGGGTTCATGCCTAAAAGATCAACAGTAACTAATCTAATGGAGTTTACTCACAAAGTATCAGCAGCAATGGACAAAGGAAGTCAAGTTGATGTAATTTATACAGATTATGCGAAGGCATTCGATAAGGTAGATCATGATATCCTCTTAAATAAGTTAGCATATTATGGCTTCTCCTACAATTTGCTGAAGTTGTTCACCTCATATCTCAGTGAACGAAAACAGTTTGTTGCTTGCAATGGATGTGAATCCTATTCATACTATGCCCGATCAGGCGTCCCACAAGGTTCAAACCTAGGCCCTCTATTATTCTTACTGCTTATCAATGATCTTACAAGGTGTATTAAATATTCGAACGTTTTGTTATTCGCGGACGATGTCAAAATTTTTAGAAATATTCAGACAGAGCAGGACTGTCAATTACTACAAGAAGATCTCAATAATGTGGCATCCTGGAGTAAATTAAATCGCTTGAACCTTAACATAAAGAAATGCTCAGTTATGAAGTTTACTAGAAACAAATTCCAGGTGATGTTTCGGTACCGGATATTGGATGCGTATCTCACTATTAACAATTCTATCAAAGACCTAGGAGTCCATTTTGATTCAAAGCTAACATTTTCATTGCACACTCATGAAATGGTAGCTAGTGCTTATAAAATGCTAGGCTTTATAAGAAGAAATTCTAAAGATTTCGTCAACCCAAAAAGTATAAAATTATTGTTCAATTATTTTGTTAGAAGCAGATTAGAATATGCATGCAGCATCTGGAATCCCTGGTACTTGAACCACATTAGTGAAATTGAAATGGTTCAGAATAAATTCCTAAGATATCTGCAGTATAAAATGACGGGTATTTATCCGAAATATGATAGCTATGGAAATCTTCTAAGTTACCTGAATTATACATCTCTGGCTAACAGACGAAAAATTGCAATTCTTGTTTTTGTCTTCAAAGTATTCAATAACCTTTTGTATAGTCCGTATTTAATATCACAGTTTAATTTACGTGTCCCACCTCCATCAACTCGACCTAAGTTTATTACATTTTACTGCCCAAGAACTAGAACTGAACAGCATAAACATTCCCCAATAATAAGTGCTATTCAATTATACAATGAACATTCAATAGCAAACAACCTCGACTTATTCAGTTACACCTATAGTTCCTTTGTTTCTGCCTGCTGTGCGATCACATGAACTCGTACATTCCACCTACCAATTACCTGCACAGTATTATTATATTTTCGTATTTAGTTGTAGAATTAATTTGCATTACAATCTCAGCATTATGTCTGTCAATTATATAATAATTTGATAGAATTGTGTAACCAAATGTACATGTGTTTCTTTTTATTAGGCATATGCCTGTTAGAAGCACAATAAATCCAAATAAATAAATAAATAAATAAATAAATACCATTCTTTTTAAACATGGAACGAAAATATTATTGTAATGCCAGTAGATTGGGATAACAAACGTGCGAATTGGGATAAAAGTCGTGCGGATGTGGGGCGGATGCGGATAACAGTCGTGCGGATGTGGGGCACTTCAGATAACAGCCGTGCGGTGCTTCTTCATCACATCCCTCAATCACTTTCCCAATTATTTCCCTACCCTCAGAATGAATCACTCTTTTCTTCTTCACTTCCGACATAACACTACTGACCCGTACGATTTCACAATTGAAACTAAACGCAAGTAGCAGTGATTAAGCATAGCGTGAATAACATAGGTGCTAAGTTGGCAATATCTGCAGCGGCAAGTCCACTCGATCAACACAGCTGGAATGTCTCTCCGCTCCCCTTCAGTCCCCTGAGATCATGAGCTGGTGGACGGACGTACAGAGAAAGCTCCGGCTGGGCGCCAAGTTCCTGCGACCTGTTTTGGGCCACGCTGCATGCAGTTACAGCGTTGCCAGAGCCTCGTTTCTTAACACGCATTTCTGTTAAACCTATTGGCGGGACTAGGTTTTGCAACATAAACTTTTTTTGTGAATTTCGACGAGGAACCGCTTGCCGACCTCCAAGTGCGGCATTTTTTGTTCACTCTGTATATTGTGCCCAAATGGAGAAGGATGTCACGGTATGAGTTTCGTGGGAATCAAGCGCCTTACTCCCCACCCAAATCTCTCTACATGACTCGCTTGTTCAAACCACAGTACAATCACTGCTACCACTTTATAAACAATGAATGCATTAATCTGCAGATAAGCGGCTTCGGTGGCGTAATTGGTAGCATGCTGTGCTTCTATGCCCAAGGTCGCGGGTTCAAATCCGGACGAAGTCGTCAGATTTTTTAAGAGCGTTAAAAGTCCCTCAGTATGCCTCCTTCAGAGGGGAAGTAAAGCCGGCGGTCTCATGTCATAGATTTATGGCATGTTAACGAGCCTTCCACTAATTACACTTGTGTGAAGCTAAATTATAGGTTATATTTTACTAACGCTCTTAGGTTCCAACGTTTGTCGCCAGGAGCCGACTGCGGTGGCATCTAGTAACCATGTTTAGAACTAGTTGGTCGTTGACGGTGGCGTTTGGTAACAAAAGTTGGAACTACTTGAAAATCGAATGTCTGCAGTCCTTACTTGAATTAAAAACAGAGTAGCGGACCCGTGTGAGAGATCTCGCATGTTCATAAACCACACTTTCCCCAAAAGGTTTATAATAGGGGACTTAAGGAAAAAGGTTGTTATGTTTTTATCTGAAGCAAATACTACAGAACACTATTTACGTTTCCGGCGTCCGTACGGCCAAAATGTGAACTGAACAGTAATTATGTCGCGTATTTTCCTACAACAACAGTATTTGCAAATCGCACCTTTCTTACAAAAATTGATATTTATGAAATTAGAATGCATTTCGTCACTGCTGATCTCATTTGTGTGCTTAGTCCATTGTTTATTTATTTATTTATTTATTTATTTATGTTGTGAACATTACAGGAAGCCCCAATTACATTGCTCACTACTAGAATCATATAATATACAACAATATATAAATAGAAAAACAAAAGATACATAAAGAGAAGATATAGATAGAGAAACACGTTATAAATAATAATAATAAGAAGAATAAGAAAAGGAAGGTTAGGTATGAGAAGGAAATGGGCTGAATACAGTACAATATATTACAAGACATCTTGCAGTTTATCACAGGACGCTGCAAACTGGTTTTCTGACATACTGAAAATATCTAAGTCAAGATGATGAACTTTATTATAGTGGGATAAAATTCTGTTAATCGGCGAGTTTTTATGGTTGTCTGTGTGAACTCTCGGAATAAAGAAAATGTTTCGGAATCTACTAGGTTTCACAGCTGGTACATATAACGTAATTCTCTCTCGAATTTTAGCGTCGTCAATTTTATTGTTTACTATTTTATAGAGAAAAAGCAGGCCCTGACAATTTCGCCTGTGAGATAGTTTTCTGGCATTGAAGGACTGTAATATAAATGTGTACGATTCGTAAGAGGGATAATAGCCAAATCTTTTGTAATATACATATTTTAAGAATTTCTTTTGGATGTTCTCTATAAGCTTATTATGTTTCAATGTGTATGGATTCCATATAACTGAAGCATATTCTAGTTGTGATCTGATGAAGGCATTAAAGAGCAATATTAAAATCCCATAGGAGAAATTAAATGAATTTCTTATTACAAATCCCATACATTTATGTGCTTTAGAGACAATTTTCTCTATATGTCTTTGAAAATTCAGATCATTGGTAAATACAATTCCCAGATCCTGAACTTCATGAATTTTTAGTAAGCTTTCCCCGTCAATGTCATAGTGAAACTTTATGTAATTTTTTCGCCTAGTAAAATTAATTTGCTTGCATTTACTGATGTTAAATGGCAATTTATTTTCTTTCGTCCATAGGTTTAGTTCATTTAAATCATTTTGAAGTTTGATACAATCGTAAGGGTCACGTATTGATTTATATAATTTTATATCGTCTGCGAATAATAAAATTTCTGAGTGTTGAACTTTATCAGAGATGTCGTTTAAAAATAATAAGAATAGTAATGGTCCTAAGTTAGATCCCTGAGGAACTCCTGAGTTGGTGGGAAATGTTTTGGATAGTTGCGTTTTATATTTCACAACTTGTGTTCTGTTCTTCAGGTATGAAATCAGCAGACGAAACAGTGGTTCAGAAAAATTATACGTTGATAGTTTAGTGATGAGTACGTCATGATCCACTTTGTCAAATGCCTTTTGAAAGTCAGTATATATTACATCTACTTGGCCTTTGTGATCTAGCTCCGTGGATACAAATTGCGTAAAATTAATAAGGTTAGTCACGGTTGACCTGTTTGGTATAAATCCATGCTGATTTGGGGAAATGATCACTTTAACATGTTGAAAAATATGACTATACAAAATACTCTCAAATATCTTAGCCGGAGATGACGATACAGCTACAGGTCTGTAATTCTTAATCTGAACTGAGTTTCCGGATTTTAGAATTGGTGTTACTTTTGTATGTTTCCATTTATCTGGAAATGTGCTGGTCTTCAGTATGAGATTGTATATTATAGTCAGTGGTTTAGTAATATGTTCCTTACAACCTTTAAAGAGGTATGGTGGTAACCCATCAGGCCCCGCTGACTTTTTTGGTTTTAGTTTCTTAATGGCGAATTCAACCATATCCTCGGTGACTTCAGATATAACCAAATAATTTTGAAAATAATGTTGCTTTACGTTATTGCTGTTTGTGTTCAAATTATAGTTGGGAATAGTTTGCGAATATACTGATTTGAAATAGTCAGCGAAACAATTGGCAATTTCCAGTGATTTACAATATTCTTTACCTTCATATTCCATCGCCAATCCTGATCCTTTACGCTCCTTTCTATTTTTTATAAAGTTCCAGAAGCTGTTGCTATCTTTTTCCATGTTCCGCTCAGTAAGAGCTACATAGTCATCATATGCTTTTTTTATGTCTATTTTAGTTTTAGATCTAAGTTGAGTATAATTATTTAAGTAATATTCGGATAAATTTTTCTTTTTTCTATATTTTTCCTTTAGCTTTAAATTTGATATTATGGACTGAGTGAACCAAACAGGATATGTGCGCTTGTAATGTTTAGTCTTTGGAACGCACTGGTCAATTATAGAGTATATTTTGTCATAAAAGATATCAACAGCTTCGTTTACATTTCTACAATTATTCATGTTATCCCAATTGCATTTTTTCACTAATTCATACAATTTTAAGAAGTCTGCCCTGAGGAAGTTATATTCATAGGTTGAACTTTCATGTGATCTGGTTATTTTCCCCTGTTTGTATATAATTTGCAATGCTGGATGATTTTCATCTAATCGGACTAAGGGGTCGGTTTCTTCCTGGATATGCAACTGGTCAATGTTACTGATTATTAAATCAAGAGTTCTCCCATTAACATTCTTAATATCGTTAAACAGCCTGGCATTCAGCAGGTGCAAACAATTCTGTAACTCTTTGGATTTGTTTGAACCCTTCAATAGATTGTAAGATTTATCAGTTACTTCCGGTAAATTAAAGTCACCAATGATACAAATATCGTAATCTTTAAATAACTGCATATTTTCTTCTATTTTCTCATAAAATGATTTGTATGCTTCTATATTGGAATTCGGCGGAAAGTATGGAACACATATATAACATTCCCTATTGTTGAATGAAACTTTAATCCATAATGATTCGGTATCCGATTCTAACATTGGCATTCTCTTCGAATGTATTGTACTTTTAACACTTATTAAAATTCCACCACCATCTTTCTTGGAACTTAAAGAAAAATCTCGGTCTTTCCTATACACAATATATCTGTCATCAAAGAGCTCAGAACTGCTTACACCCTCAAGAAGCCATGTTTCTGAAAGACAAATAATATCATAGTTATTTGACAGTGTATTTAAAAATAAAGTATTGGATTTGGTCCGTAGTCCTCTTACGTTCTGGTAGTAAATGATGGTTTCTTTTTTCTTATGAGTCATCTTCAATGTTCAGGTTAAAGTTTGCCAAGGTCCTCTTCAGTGTTGATGGAGATTACCTGAGAGTGGTCGTGTTTCCTCATGAGTATTCTGCCATTCTTTGTCCACAAGTGCTTTAGGTCCTTCGCTCGTTTCACTTCCCTTGCCTTTGCTAGAAGTTTTTTCCGCTCCCCGCAAAGGCTTTCATTTATATACACCGGGTTGTTGTAGGTGTATCCAAGGTCAAGGGTACTCAGATTACGTTTAATTCTCCGTTGTCTGAGGATTTCTTCTTTGTAGTGACGTCTTGTAAATTTCACGATTATAGGCGCAATCTGGGAATTGTTACGAGGGGGAAGTCTGTGGCAAGCGTCAATATGTTCCTCTTTCAGTTCCACGTGGAGTGTTCGCGCGACTTCTTGAACCAACCTGCTTGTGTCCTCTGCAGGGTTTGACGGTATACCATGTATTTCTATCATATTGATCCTTGAGTATTGCTCAGAATCAGTAAGTCTTGATTTTAGTTCCAAGTTTTCTTTCTTTAACTTTAGGTTCTCCTGATGCATCTCTTCAATTGCTTGCCTGCAATCTTTAATAGTTTCTGCTTGTTTCCGCAGGGTTTCCTTATTTTCGTCCAATTTCTCGTGCACCAGATCTAACGACCTCCCCAAATCAGTTTCCCTCTGTTTACACAATTCCTTTAACTCAGAAATTTCTTTGTTTAAATTAGTCAATAAGTTAAAAACTTCGTCGTTGTTAGGTAGGGCTAACTGATTCTTTCCCTCTTCATGTAGGCTAAGCTTCTTCTTGGGACACTTATTACATTTCCATTGTTTGTGCGAAGAAATTATGGACTTGAGATCATCTTCTTTTAAATTTACACAATAATTATGATACCAGTTTTTACATACAGCACATTGAATTTTTGCATTGATGTCTTGCCTGGACACCGCCTTGTTGCACTCGAAACAGACACCCATTATTGCACTGGCTCCTAATAATGCTACTAGTATTGTAAAGGCACTGCTTTAGATGTGAAAGGTGTATTATTAATTCTTTGGCAGTACGTAACTCGTCACTTCACTGTTTAATATTTGTGCGAGAGCTCACTAGCGCTGATGCGGACAAGGATGTAGGGTAGCGTTCAAGTCGGAAATTTGTTTGGGAGTGGTTGGCAGAAACAGTTGACTGTCGGGGTGCACTTGAGTCACAGATTATTGTTTCGCTGGGTGGTAGCACTGGCGTTCAAACGAACAGTTGAAAGTCGCATTTGTTGGTTATGTATCCACACGCTTAGAAAATATCCTAGATGTTGCTAGTCCATTGATGTAGTATTAAGATTTATACATCCAAATGATCTTTATTACTCACCGATTCAGTGTGAACATATCCTTGTCCCGAGCAGTGCACTTTACTAAACTATTTGACTTATAAACACGGAGCACAGAAACTTGCGTTATGTTAGTCACTCATACCAACTAAAAGTCAGCTTAGCCGTAACGCTTACCAGTTATTCGATATTTATGAAATTATACGATTTGAGTATTCATTCCTTTAAATTACTGTTTCTGAAACCCATGCAAAATGATAAAGGAAAGACCTCAGAATGTTAAAATGCCATGAACCAGGCGTCACAGCGGCCAAATTGTGAAGTGGACAGCCATTATGGAGCGTATCTTCCTGCAGCAACAGTATCTGCAAATCGCACGCTTCGTACAGTTTTTAAAAGTCAGTTTTTAAAGAAATGATAGATATTAATGAAATGCGAGTGCAATGCGTCACTGGTAATGTATATTCTCTTTCATTTGAATGCTCATTTGTCACGATCGGCCTCTTGTGAGCGCCGCAGGAGGGATCTATACTACTGAAATAATATATAGGCCTATGATGATACACACACTAATACAGTCATCACAATTAACACCGGTTATCAGACAGATTCTACACACAACCAAAGTGCACGGGGCTACATGACCGCGTTGTCGCAGCCCCTAAACTGAGGAACCAACCACCAACCAATCCGCAGATAGAAAGAAAAGCATTTACGTGCAGTCCATGTTTTTGCGGTAATTCTACCCGGAAGAGAAATTGTGTGTAACATCGCTGACTGTGGTCGTACAGAGGCCAAAGCAATTAATATGAAGGAAGGCCCTGATAAAGTCGTGCCGGGGAAGGAAGAGTAGCACAGGACGTTGAGTAATCGTGGTCGTGGATCCACCCACATATCATCCTAATGAATTAGTGGCATAAATCCTCGCCACGCTAGGCCGTGTGGGGTGTGGTTCTGTCGCCATGGTTACCAGCCAGTAGGGCGTTCAACTGCTACAGGTGCAGCACATCTTTCCTGTCCTGTGCTTTGTTTGCTTTGCTTTCATACACTAACTCTCTTTTATGTTCGACCCTGACTATTATGTGTCAGAAATCTGTATCATAATGAGGCTCATTATAACACTATTTTTCATTATGAAACAGTTTTTCCCACCAATCAGAGCTCAAGAAACAGTTGTGTGACCAATTAGATATGGATACCTTCGCGCATGCGCTCAAAATCCAACATGCCTATATAAATTACCGAAAGTGCACCGTCCATATGTTCGCGTAAATAAACTGGTGAATATGAGACAAGAAATAGCACTGTACCTTAATATCCCCAAGTCCAATTTCTACACAGCGCGTTGTTTTCAAACGATTTCGGTGACAGTTTTACTGAATGCTGGTGCACAATCTGAACATATGGCATTGAAGCACACAGCGCGCATGAGTCGGTCGGCCAGAGAGCTTGGAAAACAGAGATATATTACCCAGCGCAGCACCCGATCACAAAATTCTAGTGACTGAATAGATATTTATGAATATTAATGTTAAAACATATAATAAAGTTATAGTTATCGTCGAACATAAACAGTCGTATGCAACTCGCCTATAATGGTAATTAAGACACTCGTATGGAAATTATAAAACTCGCATACGCTCGTTTTATAAACATACTCGTGTCTTAATTATAGCCAATATGGGCTCATTGCATAATGTACTATTATTTGACTAGCGGACCCGCGTGAGAAATCTCCTATGTTCATTAACCACACTTTCCCCAATAGGTTTATACCGAGAGACTTGAGGAGAAATGATTATAGAACACTATTTACAGCTTGTTGCAGCATGTTACAGCAACAGTATTTGCAAATCGCACACTTCTTAAAAAGATCGATATTTATGAAATAGAATGCAGAAGAGAAACCCGTAATTAACGTTTACTAGTTTTAAGGTTTTAGACGAAAACTCAGAATTGCAACATGTTAGATCATCAGTATTTGCAAATTCAGCTTAGAACTCTCACCGGTTATTCGATATTTACGAAATTATACGATTTCAGTACTCATTCCTTTGATTTACTGTTTCTAAAAGCCATGCAGAATGATAAAGGAAAGACCTCAGAATGTTAAAATGACAAGAAACAGGCAACACGGCGGCCAAAATGTGTAGTGAACAGCTATTATGGAGCGTATTTTCCTACAGCAACAGTATCTGCAAATCGCACACTTCATACATTTTTAAAGTAATTTAAAAATACATATATATATGAATTTACAGTGCAATTCGTCACCGCTAATATCTATTCTCTTTCATTTGAATGCTCATTTGTCACGATCGGTCGCTTGTGAGCGCCACAGGAAGGATCTATAGGCTACTACTGAATTCGTATATGTGATGATCATCCCCAAACCGCCAGAGGACGTCATTCGAGCGTTGATTTGAAAGTAATTAATAAGGAAAGAAGCTTGTAGTTTAACTTGACCGTTAATCTTGCAATCATGAGCCACGGGACCTCCTTTTTATGTGGAATCCGAACCACAGGACGTGGCATTTCGATCGAAAATCTCACATGAATTGACCGGGAATCGAACCCGGACCTTGGTGAGAGGCAGACATCTTCACCTCTGAACCACCACGTCCCTGAAACTAATTAATAACTTTTAGTTACCGGCATTGTTCAAAGACCACCTTATGGAGTAGCGGTTAGCATTCAAGACTTTGACTGGCTGCGTGGCTCAGCGGCAACCTTCACACCTGCTGTGCCCATGGTTGCAGGTTCGAATCCTGGTGCAGTCAGCTGGCATTTGAGGGTGACATGTTAAAGATCCCCTTTGGGGTAAAATTTCGGCCCCCCGGCGTCTCTAAAAGCTGCAGTTGTTAAAAGGAACGTAAAACATTGCATGTATGTACAGTTGTACACCCCTTATAATTCCCGTTTCGAACGGGGTCGGGGATGAGATGCGATGAAATTCTATGAGGCGGATGTTTTTACGGTCGGATGCCCTTCCTGGCGTCAACCTCATAAGTAGAATTAATGAGAGATTAACATAAATGAATGAAGATGAATGAAACTGGGCAAGGATGTGGAAGGAAGCGGTCATTGCCTGGCAGAAGGTACCATCCCAGCATTTGCCTAGAGTTAAAAATTGGGAAACCATGGAAAAATAATTCAATGACGGCCACCGGTGGGACGCGCAAACCCACGTATACCGAGTCCACAGAGAGCTTGGCCCCGTGGCCTAGCGCTGCGCGTTAGCGGGCTTAGCTACCGTTATTATTATTATTATTATTATTATTATTATTATTATTATGTCACTTCCGTGGTGTAGTGGTCAGCGTGCTTAGCTGCCACTCCGGAGGTCCGAGGTTCGATTCCCGGCTCTGCACGAAATTTGAAAAGTGGTATGAGGACTGGAACGGGATCAACTCAGCTTCGGGTGATACCACCTCAGCCATCCTCGAAGTGGTTTTCCGTGGTTTCCCACTTCGTCTCCGGACAAATGCCGGGATGGTTCCTACCGTCAGGCCACGGCCGCCTCCGTCCCTCTTCCTTGTTATCCCTCCCATTCTTCCCATCCCGTCCCATCCCTCATGAAACACCCTGTTCGCTTTGCAGGTGAGGCCGCCTGGGCGAGGTGCTAGTCCCGCCTCCCCAGTTGTATCCCATTATCCGATGTCAAACTCTAGGACACTGCCCGTAGAGGCGGTTAAGGTGGGATCCATCGCTGAGTCCATGGGAAAAGCCTACCTGGAGGGTAAACTGACTTCGGAAAAATATATAATTATTATCATCATTCATGATTGTCGTCCACGAGGACCGAATTCAATTACTGGCTCTGCCAAGATAGCCTACTTAAGTCTGCTGTGGGGGCTGGAACGGTATACAGTAATTATAGGCCTACTCAGCCTCGTGGAGGCAAAACTGAGAAATGGTGAGTTCAATTCTCACCTCAGCCATCCTGGAAATGGTTTTGCGTGTTTTGCCACTTCTACTCCAGGCAAATGCCAGGATGGTTACTAACTTAAGGCCACGGCCGTCTCCTTTCCAATCCTTACTTGAATTAACAATACACACTCCTCAAGCACACAGATTGTATGTACAGTATGTCTACCCCTCATTAATAGGGATGAGATGCGATGAAATTCTATGTGGCGGATTGTTTTTACGGTCGGATGCCCTTCCTGACGCCAACCTCATGAGAGGGAGTTAATGAGAGATCCGCGGTGGCTGAGAGCGTTAACGCGCTACCTCGTACCTCGCTGGCATCGGGAGAGCGTGGGTTCGAATTCCACCTCGGTCATCCTGAAAATGGTTTTCATGGTTTCCCATTTTCACCACCAGGTAAATGCCGGGACGGTTCCTTTCAATAGGTCCATGGCCGATTTCCTTCCAATATCCTTTCCCTGACCCGTCCTGAAAAGATAAGTACATGGCCATTGGCTGCATTAATAAAATGATTTAAATGATTGAAGAAGAATGAATCTGAGCAAGTTCAATTTAAAGTAGTTCCTACTTTGGCTACCAGATGCCACTGTCACAGACACTGTCACCTAGTGGCGAAAGTTGGAACTTCATGCCATGCCTCGCTCTCTGATCTAGTAGGCCGTGGTATGTATGGAGGAAAGAACGGAAGGAGATGCCTTCCCTGCGCTGCCTAGCGCAAGCTGCTGAAGCCAAACGGCTCGCCCACTTTGGGGAGCAAGAAAATGGCTGTTCCTATGCTTAAAGCTGTAAACCACTCCAACTAGTCTTGGATTTTAGTGACATAAAACTGCAATGACAAGGCAAGATGTTTTCTTGGATAGGCAGAATACACTCTGAACATCACGGTACTTGGCACAAATAAGCTGCGTTATCGTTTTAAAAGCCAATTTAAATATAAATATGAGAGCACCTTTGCAAGGCTAGTTTTGTAAGGAAGACGCTGAAACACTGATTAAATTCAATACAGTATCTGAAGGTGCGAGTTGTTGTACCAAAGAGGAACATCTTGGCAACTATCATAATGATGCCGAACTAATCACGGTACGGTATTTACACCAAATTGATTTTTATTTCATCAGTTTTTAGGCCTAATTTCGAGCACAGCCACTTTCACTCATTGTCCGTACACATTTTGATATTCAAGAATACGAACCTTACAATTAATAAACAGAACACTTACTCGATTCGTACAACCATATGCAAGTCACGGAACACCGAATACAGTTAGGGTCACGCCCACTTCGGACGCAGCGCTTGGCTTCACTCAAACGAGTACAGGGCATCTCCTCTTATTCTTTCCTCCATGGTGGTGTGTTACAAGACCTTCGCAATGTTGCCACCAGGTGGAGTCCGAGTGCAACGGTCTGAGCATAAGACGTATACTTCAACCAATCGCATGCGACCAACGGTATTGGTCTTCTTCCCAATCGAAGGTAACGAACCGTGGACAACGTAGGCGACTACTTTGAAGGATGTTGTCCATCAACATGCTTCAACGCTCGTCAAGAAATGACGCATCGACAAATGTTAAACAGGTGTCAAATTGGCAACTGAAAAGATAAAAGAAGTAGGTGACTTCTGTTACTTAGGAAGCAAAATAACCATTGATGGACGAAGCAAAGAGGATATAGACAGTAGATTTATGGCGTAGTTGGTAGCATGCTTAGCTTCTATGCCCAAGATCGCGGGTTCAAACCCGGCCGAAGTCGTCGGATTTTTAAAGAGCGTTACAAATCCCTCAGTATTCCTTCCTTCGGAGGGGAAGTATAGCCGGCGGTCCCATGTCATAGATTTATGGCATGTTAGAGAACCGTCCACTAATTACACCTGTGTGAAGCTAAATTATATATAGGTTAAACATTCGACAAACGCTCATACGATCCGACGTTCGTCGCCAGGAGCGGACTGCGGTGGCATCTGGTAATCAAGTTCTGAACTAGTAGTCCTTGACGGTGGCGTTTGTCGGCAAAAGTAGGAACTACTTGAAGAAATTCAATGTCTGCAGTCGTCACTTGTATTGAAAACAGATAACACACACTGATACAATCATCACAATTACCACCGGTTATCAGACAGATTCTATACACACCCAAAGTACACGGGGCTACATGACCGCGTTGTCGCAGCCCCCAAACTGAGGAACCAACCAACCAGACAGTAGATTGGCTCAGGAAAGGAAAGCACTTCAACAGAAAACTGCTGACATCTATTTAGGCATTAGAAAGTCATTTACGAAAGCCTTTGTCTGTACCGTGGCGCTCTATGGGAGTGAAACTTGGACTGTTGGCGCAGCAGAAAAGAGGAGAATATAAGCGTTTGAAATGTGGTGTTACAGGAGAATGATGAAGATCAGATGGGTAGATAGGGTTACAAACGAAGAAGTATTAAGACGAGTGGACGAGGAGAAATGTTGGTTCCTCAGTTAGGGCTGAGACAACGCGGTCATGTAGCACCGTGTACTTTGGGTGTGTGTAGAATATGTCTGATAACCGGTGTTAATATTGTGATGACTGTATTAGTGTGTGTTATCTGTTTTTTAATTCAAGTAAGGACTGCATACTTTTGAATGTTTCAAATAGTTCCTACTTTTGCCGCCAAACGCCACCGTCAACGACTACTAGTTCAGAACTTAGCTACCAGACGGCACCGCAGTCGGTCTTGGCAACGAACGTAGGATCCTAAGAGCATTGTTTACATTCTTAAATAATACAATTTAGCTTCACACATGTGTAATTAGTGGAAGGTTCTTTAACATGCCATAAATCTATGACATGTGACCGCCGGCTGTACTTCCCCTTCGAAGGAAGGCATACTGAAGGATTTTTAACGCTCTTAAAAATGAGGAGAGATGTTTCTGGCGACTGTTAATGAAGAGAAGAAATAGGTTGGTAGGACACATACTAAGACACCCCGGAATAGTAAACTTAGTTATGGAAGGAAGGGTTGAAGTCAAGAACTGTAGGGGTTGACCAAGGTTAGATTATGTTAAACATATTGCCTCGGGTGTAAGGTATGTTAGCTAAGAAATCATTAGCTCAGGAGCGGGAGGCAAGGAGTGCTGCATGAAACCAGTCAAAAGACTGAAGACTCAAACGACAACAACAACAACAACAAACCGGTTTTACGAGAATTAAGCAGTGATTTCAAAATGATCTATTGATCTTGCCTTCTTTCACAGAATCCAGCATCCATGCCCCATGAGGTGGCAACATTACGAAGATCACGTGACAGTGTTTCTAAATTCCCATTCCAAACTTTGAGAGCTTGTAGTGGTTGATGATGATAATTGTTGTTTTAAGGGGCCTAACATCTAGGTTATTGGCCACTGATGGTTTGGGTGATCGTGAAGATGAAAAGGAAATGCAAACTTAAAACTAAAACTAACTACTAACCTACATACTAGAAGAAGAAATGGAAAACTAAAGGAGAAAAAGGCAAATAAAGGACAGGAGGAAAAGAAATGCCCTCAACCCTCGAAGAATGCGGATTGAGGGACCTGGAAAGAAGGAGAGCCATGAAAGGCAGATAGGAAAGTGAAAGAGGAGAGGGTCCACCCCACAGGTAAGGGAAAAAAGGGGGAAACCGGACCCAGCTCAGGAATCCCTCGGTGTCGCCAACTCCCGAACTCACCAGCCGTGAGTCACTGAGGGTGCAGCATTATCGAGGGTGCACCCAAAGTGGTGGGGGAGATGGTACGTTTCCGGACACAAGTTCCTATGCTAAACTTAACGGTCTTGGTCCCCAATACAAGCCCTCAAAGTCTGTAATGGGAATTTAGAAACAGGTATAGGCCTAGTTAATTTCACCGACGGGAAATAAAAACTAGTTGCTGTGGCATGATTCGCCCCATTGTAGATATTCTCTAGTGCAGTGTTTCCCAAACTTATTTGTGTGTGTAGTACTAGGTATGAGAATCTCTCGCGTACCACCTAATGGTTGGGAGATATAGTAACTATAACCCCCACCACCACCTCTACGTAGCAGACCAAAAGACGGATTGTTAATTGTGTTTGTTAAAGTTAGACTGTTGGAGTTAAAGTTCAAATAATAAAAACTGTGTCCAGTTGTTTTATTATTTATTACAATAAGTATTCAATTCAAACATTCAGAAAGAACTCTTAATAATTGAGCATAAACACCATAGTTCAACTAACAATTTCAATGTGAAGGGTGAGCTTGAAGAATTGAAGCCAACTTAGGAATGTCTGGTTTAAGATTGCCGAGTATCAAACGAAAATCGTTTCCCACTGTAAGGAGCCTATTCCGGTATTAATTCTTGAGATAAACAAGTGAAGAAAATGCAGTCTGGTTGGTTGGTTCTTAAGTTTAGGGGCTGCGACAGCGCAGTCAAGTAGCCCCGTGTACTTTGGCTGTGTGTAGAATCTGTCTGATAACCGGTGTTAATTGTGATGACTGTATTAGTGTGTGTTATCTGTTTTTTAATTTAAGTACTGCAACTTAGAATTTTTCAAATAGTTCCTACTTTTGCCGCCAAGCGCCACCGTCAGCGACTACTAGGCCAAGTTCAGAACTTAGCTACTAGACGCCACCGCAGTCGGCTCTTGGCAACGAACGTAGAAGCCTAAGAGCGTTGTTTACATTCTTAACCTATCCAATTTAGCTTCACACAGGTTAAATTAGTGGAAGGTTCTTTAAGATGCCATAAATCTATGACATGGGACCGCCGGCTTTACTTCCCCTCCGAAAGAAGGCATACTGAGGGATTTTTAACGCTCTTAAAAAATCCGATGGCTTCGGCCGGGTTTGAACCCGCTATCTTGGGCATGGAAGCTCAGCATGCTACCAACTACACCACCGTAGCCGCCAAAATGCAGTCTCTCACAAGTACGAAGTAGTGAAAGGCAGTAAAACTTAACTGCTTTGTCAGGTATGACTGCATAGTCTGCACGCCTCTCAACCCAAAAGTTCATAAGAGTCATTTTGGAAAACGTTTGCCTTAGTTCTGAATCACAATTCAATTCTTAAAACTGCTCCTTGTCTTTGGCCTTAAAGTCCTCCGGCAACTTATCAATGCTTTTATATTTTTACATTTTATATATTTACACTCTTATATTTTTCGTAACGTATCTCATATCTATACTGATATAATAAAGCTGAAGAGTTTCTGTGTTTGTTTGTGTGTTTAAACGCGCTAATCTCTGGAACTACCAGTGGGATTCGAAAAATTCTTTTTGTATATGATAGCCTGGTTCAAGAGGAATAGTTTAGGCTATGTAGCATTAGGCTACACCTCTCAGGTAACCTTAAAGTTTGCTTTTGGTTCAGTAAGTCGAAAGAACAAGAGCTCCAGGACGGCTTCAATAATACCAGTCTATTGTTGCCATGTAATGCGGGCTGCATCACGTCGCCCCTACCAATGCTCTGGTGCAGAATTGCGAGCTGCTTATAAATTGCAGTCACGGAGAGTAATTAGTGCAAAAAGATTTCCTAGGCCCCTTAAAACAGTTATCATAGTATGCCTCTGTATAAGGGCAATGGTGTTGGTGCAGTATACTGAGGTTAACAGCTGCGATAAGCGTTGGTGCTTTCAAATTTACTTTCAGATCCTTATCCTTGAGCACTCCAGTTCTGTAAAACAAATGAATCCACCGGGCGAAGCCGGGCACTACTACTAGTTTTTTTTTAATATATTTTTCGTACCATCACCACGTACCACAGTTTGGGAAACGTTGCTCTAGTCTAGTGTATAAAATCTCTCAAGTAGATTTTCTCTCTTGTGTAGTGTACCCGATACCTAGTTGAGGCTATCGGCTACGCCAGCAGACATTAAGCCGTAGTTAAGATTTTGGGAAGAGTTGTGAAAAGATAGCGCTCAGATCGAGTCAAGAGGAATGTCAGGATGACGTAGAAGGTCTAGGATTAAGAAGGCTCTGACCGCAGTCAAGCAGATGGAATTATGAAGCTTTATTAAGATCTATATGGAACATGGTATTTAAACATCTCAGAAGAGGAGATAAAACAAGCATTATATGTGGTAATTATTTGAAGGAAGTCAGATAACCCTTAAGTTATTTTATAACTTAATAGCCGAGATGATCGGGGTTCGAGATTATATTTGTGACGCAAGACCGCAAAGGTGGGGAGAACGTCACGTGACTGCGCCAGGCAGGTAAGGGTCAATCCAGTACAGAGACAGTCAGTCTAGCTCAGTGAGCCAAGCAGTCAAGATCTGTTAGCAAGAGAGTCCAGTACAGCGAGCAACGCAGTCGAATTCAGATAGCGAGCTGAGTAGGACATATGCCGAGCGTATGGAAAGGTCGCGCAGCGCACAGCTTTTGTCACGGAAAGTGAAAGAGACAGTTTTAACTTCACTAAGCAGCGAACGAAAAGTAGGTCAGTGAGCCGGGCGGACACCAGCAGTAGGCAGCGTGAAGACCGGTTACATAACCAGCTGTACGGGCCAGGCAGGCATCAGAAGGCCGGGGTTTATAACAGTACAGTAAAACGAGTTGGAGAACTTTATTCCAAGCTGCGTTTTGGAAACGCAGAACAGCATAGTAGAGCGACATGGCGAGGCCAGCTTTAGGCGGAGATTATTATAGCATTGCAGTATGGACGAGCGGGTTATTTCCCATTTTATACGCAAGCATTATGACAGAAGTTGAACTTTATTACAACATTGAGTTGGAACGTTTATCCAGCATTTGAATTGTACAGACAAATAGTTACGAGATACTGCAACTGTGAACTTCAAATGAACATAGTTTTTCAATGACATTACGACTATGCATTTCATAACGCATTCCAAGTAACATTAAAGATTATAAGCAAATGAAATGTTTTAAGCAAATGCACTTAGGAACATTAGAACGTGCATTAATGCAATTCTTTCTTATGAAGTATTATGAATTACCGAGTACGAACACAGCTACATGGTGTTTCATAAACTTAGACACTCTCATATAACATTTTATTTTCTGAAAGTGAGACTTTACAGTTATTGGAGATTGAACTTTCAACACTCAAACCGAACATTGTATGGAACAGTGGCGTAACGTAGAAGAGGAAAAGGGGGTCCGCTGTTTCTATGAACTTTTTCGTGAGGATTTGGACAATATCCGCTATGGATAACCAGAAGTTCATCATGTCGGAGTAAACGCAGACAGAGACGCGATGGCACCACGGAGCGATGGATTCGATTCCTGACGAGGAGGAGGTCTACCAGCTGATTCACTTGGGATTTTGAAGGCAATCGTCATTGCGTGGGTGGAATGATATTCACGCCGATCTTTCGAGAAATTCATTACATAGGGAAAATCGACGATCTTTGAAATTTAATAACAGCTGATTATGAGAAGGTACTGTAAGAGTTATAACTTCCTGATACGATTATTTTCATGAATACTGGGCACACATGTATATTTTTCTAATAGGAGTGATACGATTGTTTAGACATGGCTTTGACTTTATATGCTTCGAAATTTTGCTAGAATATGGCGTGACCATATGATATGGCAGGCATCATTATACGAAATTCTCACCATTGGTTGGCTTTATTAAGCAGATGTTTGGTCTTTTAGACATTTTTCCAGTAAGGATAGTTTTCATGAATAGTATTTTTTTGTGCGACGAGTATTTCGAACTCGTGATCTGCAATTGATTATCTAAATTACTTCGTCAGTTCATTGCATACTAGCGAGTGTGTATTATTCATCAGTAGGGATTTTTTCAATTGGATTGTTTGGAGATATTAAGATGTTATTCACTTTAGTGAATGAATATCGCTTTTATATGACAACTAGAGACTTGTTGATTCCTATCTGGTAAATTCACTCATTTAGTCTTCGAGATGGGGTCTTTCGTATTTATACGATTGTATGGTGGTTACTCATCTTACTTGCCATTGAGGGACTCATTTTTATCATCCGAGTGTACATGAGATTATAAGAGAATCAAACAAGGAACTACTAGTCACATATCAGTCGAACTTTTGTTAAATAAAGTAAAGATAAATGTCAGCAGGGTTACATTTAGTAATTCTTGTTTGCCAATCCAATATTTTGTTGCTATACTCTTTAGAGAGTACTTTCAGTTTAACAGCTGGTACAGCTGATGCTTTTGATGATTTTTATAATTGTGTTTGATACTTTTGAGAAGGATTTAAAGTAATTGAATCTTGTAAGATGAATCATTAATGGTCAGATTTATTTTAAGGCAGATCAATATTGCAGATTTTGATATGAGAGATTATAGCACATTGGTGTTTTTCTGTGATGTGAATTAGGAGAATTGTAAGAGAATTTATGCTATTTGAAAGCAGATCTTGAATTACTAAGGTAATATTTTTTCCAATTGTTTAAGAAGTTGTCTAGATGTGATCAGATTAATTACAGTTATTGGAGATTGTGTGCGTTGATAATTTGAAGTCAGTTATATATTTTTTGTAGATCATGCAACATGGTTAAGCGAAGTTTGTGATAGGCATTTTGTGGAAGTTGCCAAGTGATAGTTGCAACGTTGCTAATGTATTTTGAGGCAGACATGAGGTTGTCGAACCCAGTCTAGCGTAATTGTTGAGATTCAGGCTGTATGTGCTGAATATTTATGGAGTTTTGTGGAATAATTGTGGTATTCAAATGTGATATTTGAAGAATTGAGGATATATAATGTAGTTGTGGATAGTCAGATCCAACGTGATGTCGTGAAGGCAATAATATTTTTTGGCATGATAATTAAATACGAGATTTAACTTGGAAGTGATAAAACTGTAAGACAACGTTCTATAACCCATATTAAACAATTTGTTAGGAAATTAAACAAATAAATAAAGTTGATAATACAAGATTTTCTGATAATAATATTTAATGAAATAATAATCTGAAATGTAAGCATATTAATGATCTGACCTAATGAAATAAAAATCAGAATGACTAGATGAAATAATAAAAATCTAAATAACCAGAAGAATAAAATTTAAATAAATTTATAAATTAAATTTTGGAATAAATCAATGAATTCAATAAATGGATGAATTAGAGATTGAATAAATAAACTGATTTAAATAAATTAATAGATGATTGGATAGATGATGAATAACTGAATTAGAAGGTGATAATTAATTAAAGAAGCTGATGAATAATGAATTTATATGGAATTAAAATAAATTTAATTGAGATATAATTTGAGGAATTGCAACTTGAGTTGAGGAATTAAACAATTTGTATTGATGATTTAAGACGATTTAGTCTGAAAGAGATAATAAGATAAGAGTGTGTGAATAATTAGAAAGCATAATGAAGTGATGATAATAATTTTCATTTAAATGATTTAATGGTGATGAGTTAATGATTCTGACAGGAATATGTTGAATTTTGAGATGAGAATTAATGTGAGAAATATTTAACTTTGATGATGATGATAAGTATGACTAATGAGCAGTGAATTTTCTGTAATTCACGAACAAGAAATTATTAATGACAATGTAAATAGTGTAAATTAATTATTCGATGTTTAGGAGCATTTTTCTAACGTATTCAACATTTAAATTATGCCATGCAAGCCATAAAATTACGTGATGTTTAAAATATGTGATTATAATGTGTATGTTTAGACAGATTAATAATTTTTTCAAATCCACATCCATGATGTTAAATTTAAGAGAAATTAGGTCTCAGGTATCACAAATGTCAGTGACGAAAGACATAGTGCTACAGTGATCCTGAGAACCCAAGTGAACTTTAGAGATTTTTCACGTTTTATGTGGATGAAATATTTTTGATTAGAAAAGAGATGGTTCGATTTTTGGACAATGACAATTTAACGTTGGCATTCGACCATACTCTCAGGTAGGATGAATATTTAAAATGTCTGTCTGACTATCAAAGTGAAATAAATTTGTTTTTATCTTAGTTGTGATCTGATGATGATGTGATTTTCCTTTTTCTTTCCTTGTCTTGATTAAGGCTTAACCGGAAAGGAGGTGGTTTGCTAGGAGTTCAGTTGATGGCGCCCATTTATATTTGCATTTTTTTAATTAAACTTAAGCCCGTAACGACCCTAGAGATACTTTGTCTCGTGTTACCCACTGCTTTTTTTCGATAACTCAGCTGAATTTCCGACACATTCCTTATTTGACTAGAGGTTCATTTAACTCCGCTCTGTCCTGGAACTCCAGGAATGCGATGTAATAGCAGATGGGTCATCGCATCCCCAGGACGAACGGGTACAGTAGGGACATGGAAAAAGTGATGTTGCGAGGGTCTGACTGAACCTAGAGTTTCCGGATCATAAATGAAAAGCCCACAACAATTATTAAGTTGCAGTGTGCGCCAGTGACAGCCCCATCTGTCTCCGGGTAGCGTGGAACGCCCCTCTGGACCAACAAAGCACCGAGATGTATTTGTCCGGGGTTGGAGGAGATAAAAACGGCCCTTGACCTCGACTCTAGGGTTAAAGGTGATGGATTGTTCTCCATCTGTCCTCAGCTCACAGTCGGGGAAAAAGAACTCAAAATGAGGATGGAATCTTCTCGGCGCGATTTTATCTCGCTTAGAACAGCGCTCTTCAACTCGCTCTCCGCAGACCACATGTGGCTGTTTCAGCTGATTTATGAGTCACACTAGCAATTAAGGGTTTCATAGCTATCTCCGCATGCTTATGACTCCAATGAAGTTTTGTAAACCATGAAAGGAGACCTTCTAATAGTAGCTAGTGTCCAAAACTTGTATTTGTTTGGTAGTATGATGAAAATACTTCCAAACAAATCAACAGGGTTACTATATTTATATATCGACACCGTTGTGCGCTGAGATTTTCCACTCGGCTGTTACCCGTGCATCGGCCAAACGCGGCTAATGTAATTCCCCTTGTTATCTCTATGCATCTTGTCTTGTCCGATCTTGTCAAATGCATGGGAATTACATCAGTCGCGATCGGCCAATACACAGGCAACAGCCGAGTGGAAAATCCCCGCGCGCGACTAAGTATAGCCAGAGTTTAAAACAAACAAAAATAATGCGTAGGTGCCTGAAGCACCCTTGCAAGCAATACACTTCACTTCATTAAGTTACATACAATTGATGAAGCAGATTATTATTATTATTATTATTATTATTGTTGTTGTTGTTGTTTTAACAACGTTACGCCCAACTAAGGAGTGCGTTGGAATCTATCTACGGACTGTCTCGTAACTGAATATGAATTTGCTTTTTTTCTTCCCAAAATCACTTCATTCTCTCAATATAATTTTTCTATTATTATTATTATTATTATTATTATTATTATTATTATGCTTGCCACGGTGGGTGAGTGGTCAACGTGTCGGTATACTAACCCCAAGCTTGCAGGTTCGCTCCTGGCTGTGGTAAGTGATTTTTGAAAGGCGGAAAAAATTACGACACCATGTCATACGATGTTGGGGCATGCCAAAGAACCCATTTGAATTCAGTAGGCCGTGTTCATAATGGCAAAATCAATCTCGGGACTTTCCGCCAACGCAAAGTTCCTCATTTCTCTACTAGAAAGCACTAGTGTTCAAGGAGCTTAGATATCTAGCCTCCTTGACTTTCGTAGTGCTTCAAGGAACAACGAAATTCGAAATGCAAGCTACCCCTTGTGTGTAAAATAACAAAGCTTGCACCCGGCACCCGAAGCCATACGATATTATTATTATTATTATTATTATTATTATTATTATTATTTCTTTCGTTTCTGTCTTCTTTGGACCATGCTATTTCAACTACTTGCTCCATCGATCCCTCACATTCACCCAGTTTTCCCGTATTCTTCTTCGGTGAGCTTCTTCCGTTCTTCGGTCCACATCTTGGCCATTTTCATATTGGGTTTCGGTTGAAAATTCCTTATTTCCCCAAGTTTATTCTTCAAAGCGTCGCGTTCCAAGATGTCCTCATGTGATATCCCCAGTTCTTGTAGGTCTTTTTCCACCTCTGTAAACCAAATCCCTTTGGATTTTCTTTCCCACAAAGTAGGCACAGATTAGATTGGACAATCTTCCGGAATTCATCCGTGTCAAGTGGCGATAGAAAAAGACAGTGGTGATTCCTCTATGTAGGACATGAGGATCGTCCTACAGTTAGCTCTCAGCTGGAATTATTTTTAAAAAATATAAATTAATTGTTTTGTAAAATAGTCTTTGGGACTACCTTGCGCACCCTCTCGAAAAGCTCTGACTCACTGTCACTGTTAGTACTTCAAACTAGTTCTACATTTCACCCCTAGATGGGTGAAGTGTGACCTTCACCGCCCGGAGTAGAAAAATGAGGAAGGAAGCTTTGCATCCTCAAAGCATGTGTTTATAGCTTTAGAAATGTATGGATAGCCCTTGAGGGGGAAGGTGCAGGGTTGGTCTGTTTAATGGCGCCCTGAAGATGTCGACTGAGATCCTCGAGTCTCGCTATTGGTTGATTTTGAACTAACACTACGAGCTTATTGGTTACGATTTCGAGCGGATAAATGGATAGTCTGTTTTCAGCGTGTGCACATCTTTGGAGTGGTATTGTGTATTAATGTGTTAGTAATAGTGCTGTGCGACTGAATAATTAATATTAGACCGAGTCTAATATCTCAATTTGGCCCAGCTAAAAAAATTATCTTAGTTAATAAGTAGCCTATCCTAATTACGCCCTACACATTATAAAAATTCCTATCGGCACGCCGGAAGGCGGAGGTAGATTTCACCGGGCAAACTAGGGGATAGGCTATAATAGGCAAAATATGCAGGTTTTCGTAGGTGGATCAGACCTCATTTATTGCGAGAAAGTATTTTACAATTGCAGGTTAATGAACTTTTTTTGTGTCTTTCTATGCATATTTTTAACATTTTATTGTCTTATGGGGATGGTAACCTTCTTGTCATCTGGGGTTCATTTTTAGCCTACTTTTCACATTTTGCAAAAATGAGGAAAAAGTAGTCTTATGAGATCGGGCAAATGTGTGTCTGTCTGTCTGTCTGTCTGTCCTTCTGTCTGTCTGTCTGTCTGTCTGTCTGTCGGGGCGTGGTGGCTCAGTGGTCTAGCTGTATGCCTCTCACCAAGGCGGTCCGGGTTCGATTCCCGGTCAATGCATGTGAGATTTTCGAAGTGAAATGCCATGTCCTGTGGTTCGGATTCCACGTAAAAAGGAGGTCCCGTGGCTCATGATCTCAAGATTAACGGTCACGTTAAACTACAAGCTTCCTTTTTGTCTGTCTGTCTAGCTGTGTGTGTGTCCCCCCTATCAACTCCTAAACGGCAGCAGGAATCGAAACGAAATTTGGTAGGAGTAAAGATCTATACCTGAATATCTCACGGCCATATTTGAAAATGATGTCAGTGCTACCAACTGCAGAAAAATCGCAATTGAAATTTGAGCTCCATGTTGGATATCTTAGAAGGTATGAATGGGAGCTATTTCAAAATTGGCACACGTATAGATAATAATATTTCAGTTAAATTTCCCGGAGGCCATGCATGGCAGTGTTGCCAAAATGATTCTAAGCCTGCTGATAGGTCTAATTTTAAATGCATATAACTTCTATACTATCAATTGGATTTCAACCAAATTTTGTATGTAATATGTGTACATAAACAGATATGACTGGGAGTATTCGTACGAGCCACCAGGGCTGCCAACTGTCAATAAATGTTATCTCTATTATTTTATCCAAATACCAATATATCAGAAAGTATGCAAGCCGACAGCTTTAAACTATGCACACGTATAGTACCTGACATTCTAAATTAATTTGGAGTAAGTTATGTACATCAGTGCTACCAACATGATTCTAAGACTGCTGATAAGACCAATTTTTAAATACATGTAATTTCTATAATATCAATTCGATTTCAACCAAATTACCTATGTGCTATGTGTACCATAACAGATATGACTATGCTTATTCTTAAGAGCAACCAGGGCTGCCAACTGTTAATAAATGCTGTCACTATTTTTTACCCAAATATTAATATATCAGAAAGTATGTAAGCCAACAGCTTTAAACTTTGCACAAGTATAGTACCTAACACTCTAGATTAATTATGAGAAACTAATATACGTCAGTGCTGCCAACATGACTCTAAGCCTGTTGATAGGTCCAATTTTCAACTACATGTAACTTCTATACTAACAAATGGATTTCATCCAAAATTGGCACAGCAAGATATCAAAATATTTCAGATTATTTCTGACCAACGCATGCGTGACATTGTTGCCAACATGATTTTACGCGCGCTGATAGATCCAATGTCTAACTGCATGTAACGTCCATGCTATCCATTGGACTTCAACCAAATATTGTATTCTGTATCTTAAGAGATGGAACTAAGAATATATTCAGTCACCAGGGCTGCCAACTGTAGTGTTCTATTAGGCTACAGGTATCTTTCGAACTAATTAGAAATTTCAATATTACCAACTTAATTTCGCTATTTTTCTAGATAGGTCTATATAGATTGGCACGAATCTTAAATTTTAAGAAAAGTAGGCTCTTTAGTTCGTCACGGAACTTCTTGTTATACTTCTGATCACACTGTCCTTATGCATGGTTTGGAACTGATCTAACAGTCTGTTACTTCTTCACGCAAAATTTTATCTCCCGCAGAGATGTTGGTTGGTTCCTCAGTTTAGGGGCTGCGACAACGTTGTCATGTAACCCCGTGTACATTGGGTGTGTGTAAAATCTATCTGATAAACAGTGTTAATTATGATGACTGTATTAGTCTGCAATTCAGGTAAGGTCTGCAGAAGGTCAATTTTAAGTAGTAGTACCTAATTTTGTACCAAATACTACCGTCAACGACACCTAGCTGTGAACTTGGCTGCTAGATGCCACCGCAACCAGCAACTTGCAACGAACGTTGGAACTTCCCCTCCGAAGGAAATCATGATGAGGGATTTTTAGCGCTCTTAGAAAATCCGACGACTTTGGCCAGTTTTGAACCAGCGACCTTGGGCATAGAAGTTCAGCATGCTACCAGTTAGCCGCTTCCCACATAATCAGATGGAACAAGAAGTTCCGTGACGAAATAAAGAGCCTACTTTTCTTAAAATTAAGATTCATGCCAATGATTAATCTACAGTAAATGAACCTATCTAGAATAATGCCGAAATTAAGTTGGTAATATCGGAATGTCATAATTAGTTCGAAATACTGTATACTAGGCATGGTGTAGCCTAATAGAGCAATACAGTTGGCAGCCCTGGTGACTGAATATATTCTTAATTCCATCTCTTAAGGTACAGAATACAAAATGTGGTTTAAGTCCAAAGGACGTTACATGGAGTTAGACATTGGATCTATCAGCACACGTAAAAGAACGTTGGAAACAATGTCATGCGTGTGCAGGTCAGAAATAATCGGAAATATTATGATATCTTTTTGTTCCAATGTTGGATGAAATCCATTTGTTAGTATAGAAGTTACATGTACTGTATTTTAAAATTGGAGCTATCATCAGGCAAAGAATCATGTTGGCATCACTGACTTATATCAATTACTCCAAATTAATCTAGAATGTCAGGTGCTATACTGTACGTACGCAAAGTATAGACCTGTTGGCTTGCATACTTTCTGATATATTGATATTAGGCTAAAAAAAATACAGACACCGTTTATTAACAGTTGGCAGCCCTAATTGCTCTTAAGAATACTTATAGTCATATCTGTTATGTTACGTATAGCACATACGAAATTTGGTTGAAATCCAACTGACAGTATAGAAGTTACATGTATTTAAAAATTGGTCCTATCAGCAGGCTTAGAATCATGTTGGTAGAACTGACGTATATATGATACTCCAAATTAATGTAAAATGTCAGGTACTATAAGTGTGCATAGTTTAAATCTGTCGGCTTGCATACTTTATAATATATTGGTATTTGGATGAAAAATAGAGAGAGCAATTATTAACAGTTGGCAGCCCTGGTGGCTCTTAAGAATACGCTCAGTCATACCTGATTATGTGCACATATTACATACAAAAATTGGTTGAAATCCAATTGATAGTGTAGAAGTTATATGCATTTAAATATTGGACTTATCAGAAGGCTTACAATTATTTTGGCAACACTGTCATGTATGGCCTCCTGGAAATTAAACTGAAATAGTATTATTTACATGTGTGCCAATTTTGGAATAGCTCCCATGTATACCTTCCATGGTATCCAACATGGAGCTCAAATTTCTATTGCGTTTTTTTTAGCAGTTGGTAGCACTGACATATTTTTCAAATATGGGTTTGAGATATTCCGGCATACATCTTTACTCATACTAAATTTGGTTTCGATTGCTGCAGCCGTTTAGGAGTTGATAGGGTGGAGGGACACACACACACACAACCAGCCAGACAGAAGGACAGACAGACAGAAGGACAGACAGACATTTCCCGGATCGATCTCATAAGTCTACTTTTTCCTCATTTTTGCAAAGTGTGGAAAGTAGGCTAAATATGAATGTGATCTCGTCAATGGCGTTGTCTTGGTAACCTCTGATGGCTCTTGGCATTTTCTTTAATTCCGAAATCATTTTTCTCATCCCTTGGCGTAATGGTGGGTCATATCAAAGATTCCTTCAGACAAAAGTTTTAGGTAATTTTAGGGGAATATTTTCCATTTGGTACGGTTTTGATATTGTGCCTATTAAGAGAGATATGATTAATGTTTCCCGAAAAACCCACTTTTTTCCACCCCTTTGGTCAATGTTTGGTGCTATCAAAAAACTTATTTGATATAAATTTTTGGCACTTATCCGACACATATTATGAACTTTGAATGGATTCGATATTTCACGTATTAAGAGAGTTAAAGCGAAATTTCACTTTTTCGAAAAAAAGCCCCCCATTTTCAACCCTTTCGACCGATTTTGCCCATTAACGAACTCGACCGAGATTTTAATGGGATACTTATTATGTAAAAAAATCAAAGTGATTGGGGCAAAATTACGGCAGTTATCGTGTCCACAAGAAACTGATATACATATATATATATACATAAATTATATATAAACTTTTGAACTGACGGTGGTCCGGAAGTCGAAACATGGTACCCATTGCAATAGTTAGCTTTCTAATGAAATCAGGAGTCACCACAGGAAGGAGATTTTCCTTTTTCGTGTGGTGTCCGTCTCCGTGTGAAGATATAGTTCATCGTTGTGTCGTCTTCGGCACTCTCCTTGTTCTTTGACCGGGTCCAAGATTATTATTATTTAACATTTGAATTTAGCTTCTATATCATTATGGTAAAAGCCTCCGTGGCTTAGGCGGCAGCACGTCGGCCTCTCACCGCTGGATCCGTGGTTCAAATCCCGGTCACTCCATGTGAGATCTGTGCTGGACAAAACGGAGGCAGACAGGTTTTTCTCCGGGTACTCCGGTTTTCCCTGTCAAAATTTCATTCCAGCAACACTCTCCACTATCATTTCATTTCATCTGTCATTCATTAAATCATTGCCCCAGAGGAGTGCGTCAGGCCTCGGCAGCCGGCACAGTTCATATCCTCGCCGCTAGATGGGGGGCTTCATTCATTCCATTCCTGACCCGGTCGGAGACTGGAAGCAGGCTGTGGATTTTCATTTCATCATTATGGTAGCTTGTTCAGTTCTGTGTCAGCTATCGGTACTACAGTTTAGAAGTGCTGTACAGCAGAGTTTCTCAAAGTTCTTGATTCTGCGAATCCCCTCCTAGAAAACCGACTTCGCAGACCCCACTCCTCCCCCCAAAAATCCCCACATCTATTCGTATTCTGCAATGATACCTACCACTCATATTTTTTGTCTTCTAGCGAAGGCACACCAGCAGTATTTATCCTGTAATCATTTTAAATACTGCAATTTTTCGCTAACTGTTATAACCCTGTGTAGATGATTTTGACCAATATGAACTAATCACACACGCAACCATCGATTCAGCTGATAAATAAACTGATTGTAATTCTGAGTAGTCCAACAATGTTTGACTGAACATAATCCTTTTGTGCTTTGGTATAAAAGAAAATCAAGATACTTTGCAAGATTCAAATATATTTGATCAATTAAAAATTAGGCTACCTAAGATTATATATCGTAATGAAAATCCACAGCCTGTTTCCAGTTGACCGACCGGGTCAGGGAATGGAATGAATGAAGCCCCCATCTAGCGGCGAGGATATGAACTGTGCCGGCTGCCGAAGCCTGTCGCACTCCCCTGGAGCAAAGCTTAATGAATGACAGATGAAATGAGTGTTGCTGGAATGAAATTTGTGACAGGGAGAACCGGAGTACCCGGAGAAAAATCTGTCTGCTTCCGCTTTATCCTGCACAAATCCGACATGGATATATTGTAATAATGGTCTTAATTAGTAGGATGTAATCAAAAATGTGTTAACCCTATTCAAGTGAGATTATTTCGCGTAGAACTAGAAATAAATAATTCGGAAAATTTTGCAAATATGTTTCATATCCAAAATACTTTTAACACTTATAAACATATTTAAAATACTTAAAAACATTGTGATAGGTGTATTTTCACAAAACATTAAGTCAGCGATGATGAATAAGGTACAGCACGTATCAATAGGAGGGTATGAAGCTGTTTCTTTGATTGAATTATATCTAAGGTTTTGGGGAAATTCTCAATCTGAGGGCTGCTTCTACATTCTTAAGACGATTTCTTCCCAATGTTTAATATTGCAAACCGTTGAAAATGCCTGCTCAAACAAATAAGTAGTGCAATAAGTCATAAGATGTTTTAGTGCGTTGATTGATAAATGTACGTGCTTGTTTTTTTAATCATACTTAGGGCCAATTTAAAAAAAATAGGCTAGTCGTGGATTCCCTCGAATACTTTGCAAATAATCACAGGCTAATACCAGTGTGATGGCTTCGGTCGCGTAGTTGGTAGCATGGTGAGTTTCTTTGCCCAAAGTCACGGGTTCAAACCCGGCCGAAATTATCGGATTTTTAAGAGCATTAAAAATCCCTCAGTATGCCTTCTTTCGGTGGAGAAGTAAAGCTGGCCGGCCCATGTCATAGATCTACGGCATGTTAAAGAACCTTCCACTAACTAAACTTATGTGAAGCAAAATTTTTAGGTTAGGTTTGATTAATGCTCTTAAGTTCCAACGTTCGTTACCAGGCGCTGGTTGCGATGGCATCTAGTAGTAGCCAAGTTCACAGCTAGGTGTCGTGGATGGTAGCATTTGGTAACGAAAGTAGGAACTACTTGAAATTATCGTCTGCAGTCCTTACTTGAATTAAAAACAGATAACACACACTAATAACACCGGTTATCAGACAGATTCTTTACACACCCAAAGTACACGGGGCTACATGGCCGCGTTGTGGCAGCCCCTAAACTAAGGAACCAACCAACTAATTCCAACGTTTAGCGCTGCACTAAAGGAGAGAAAATAGCCAATAGTTGAGTGGAGTATCTTTCGAGTTGGAGTTCTTTGCAAGCAACCATCGTTGTCTTCCGCCCGAGTAGTGCCGAAACAATCCGATTGTGCACGAGAAAACAACACATTTTGTGCTCGCTAGAATAAGCTAGAGACATCATTTCCATGGGTTTACTTTTCATTTAAGAGTTTAGCCTATATCCAAACGAAAGAAAACAGATAAAAAGCCAAGCTTTAAAATTAGCTCTGAAATAAGTTTGGTGTTCCAATTTGATTTCCTCTTTGCTCAAGTTCGCAGAGCAAAATGCTAATATTCCTCTTTTATTTGACGTAAGATTATTGTGTGCATATAGAGTTCAGAACAATACTGTTTTCTTCCGATAGGCAAATCAGGCTGTATTGCAAAGGGAACTGGAAGGAGCATATAATAACAAAAACCTCTCCCCTTTCAGATCAAATACTTTTCAACGTTTTTTTTTAATATAGCACGAACGAATATATAAAACTTGCGAAACATTTTTCTTCTGTGGCGAAGTTGGAATTAGTTTCTGAATTGCTACTGGGATAGCATATGGACTGATAAAAGGCTCAATAAAAATAAAAAACAGTTATATAAATGGACGGAATAAAAGGAACTCTTCGTCTGTGAGCCATTGTGAATGAAATATATTTAACCGGAGTAGGGAAAAAAGAGAGTATTGGTAAATTGGATTTATAATTAAAAAGGTCTACAGCTCAAAGAGAAAGAGGTAATTAAGTTATTTGATATTCAGGATATTTATATTGGCTCCTTCATTTCATAGCAGGCTTTGAAAGCTTTGAAGCCATATTTTGGAATTAACTAGCTAGATCCTGTATGTGTACTGTACGATGCTTAAGAGTTAACATTTTTAATTCACACAAACATAAAGGCACGACTATAATTATTATCCTTCTTTATTTGCTTCACCCAACTTCAGGGTACATGAAATCAATCATTTTATTGTTTCGAGCTTTCCTTTTGGCCCAATATTGCCTCATCCTTTGAGATCTTGCTTTCCTTTCTTCGGCAGAGATGTGGAGCGTATGCTTTTGTTTGATTTTAGTTTGGAACCGTTGTTTCTTATCCTTGGTGATGGTTTTGGCTGTTTTGTCCATGAGCATGGTGTCTGTAATTTGGAGTTCTACAAGGTATTTCTCAGTTTCCTTAAACCAAAGAGGTTTTGTTTTTTTATTTCGAAAGTAGTCGAAGATCTTTTTGGTTAATCTATTTGAATTCATTCGAAGGATGTGCCCATAAAAATTAATTTTCCATTTTTATTTTGTGTCCGAGAGTTTTTCAGTCTTTTGGTAAAGAGTTTCGTTCCTGATTTGGATTAATTTGTTGTTATGAAATTTGGAGCCCAAGATTTTGTGTAATATCTTTCTTTCCTTGACCTACAGTCTTTCAAGCGGTCCCTGGCTGGTGAGAGACAATGTTTCGTCTGAATATTATTATTTTATTTTCGTATTTGGTCAACTATGGACCGCAAAGAACTTTTTGGCCTTTCTTCTTTTCTCCTCCCTGAACCTTTTCATTCGTTCGCTTCTTTTCTTTCACTCCTCATCGGAAATGATCCGTTTGGGTCTTCTCATTGTTGGTTTTTCCTGAACTGCTTTCCTTCTAAACTCTCCCCTGTTGTGGACCATCTATAGTGTGATTCCAACTTCCGCTGCATCCCTTTCCACCTCATCTACCCATTTAGATGTGGCCTTTAACCTCATGATGTACTGTAGTTGAAGATCCTTTTGATCAGTCTGTATTCATCCATTCCTTGTAGGTGTCCGTAGAACTTCAACCTCCGCTTCCTCATTGCGTCCGTGATCTTCTCAGTGCACATGTAGAGTTCTTCGTTTTTCCTCCTCCTCCAAGTCTCATCCGTAGATTTCAGTGGTCCGAGTTTTCTCCGAACAATCCACCGTTCTTTCTTTTCTAGTTCTTGAAGTTCACCCTTCTTATTAAAAATAAAACACTCCGAAGCGTACAATCCTTCAGGTTGTATTACCAATGTACTGTCTTCTTTAATCGTATCGGCCAACTAAGGACCACGTTATTTCAACTGGCTTCTCTGGGCTTTGATGTTTGCCCAGTGTTCCTTCATACGTTGCCGGTGTTGCTCTTTTCTTTCTTCCGTCCACATCTTTCCCGTCTTCAACTTCGGTTTTTCCTGAAAACCCTGGTGGTCGTGTAGTTTCTTCCTGAGCGAATTGCGTTCATGAATATCCCCACAGGTAATGTCCATCTCTTGCAGGTCACTGTCCACCTCTTCGAACCAGGCTGGCTTGGTCTTCTTATTTTTAAAATAGTTAAAGATCCGGTTCGTCAATCGTGTGGGTTTCATTCTAAGCAAGTGGCCATAAAATGCAATCCTCCTTTTCCTCATTACATCAGAGATCTTCTGGACATGAATATACAGCTCATAGTTATGCCGCCGTCTATATTCACCGTTGTCTTTAATCGGGCCAAGAATTTTCCTCAAGATCTTTCTTTCCTTGATCTCCAATTTTTCTACCAGGCCTTTCTTGTTCATGGTGAGGCATTCCGCTGCGTACAGAGCCTCTGGTCGTATGACAGTGCAATAATGCCTAAGTTTTGCGTTCAGGGATATTGACTTTTTGTTGTAAACGTCCTTGGTGAGTTGGTACGCCATTTCCATTTTGTTCATGCGCGAAGTGAAGGTTTCTTTCTCACATACGTTGGGTTCTACCCACTCGCCAAGATATTTAAACTTATCTGTCCGTTTGATTTTCCCCTGGTTTACTTTTAGTTCCCTTGGTGCTGGCTTGATGTTAGTTATGAAGTGTGTTTTCTCCAAAGAGATCTGAAGACCAACTTTTGTTGCCTGTACCTGCAGCTGGTTAATTTGTTTTGTGGCCATATCTAAAGAGTCAGAGAAAATTGCAAGATCATCTGCAAAAGCTAGGCAATCAATAGAAAGGTTCATGTTCTTGTAACCCAGTCGTACTCCATTTTGGACCCCATTGTTCATTTCTTTGTGCCACTCGCGGATGACTTTTTCAAGTGCACAGTTGAAGAGCAGGGGTGAAAGCCCATCTCCCTGCCTAACTCCTGTCTTAATTTCGAAAGAGTCTGAAATTTCTCCTCTGAACTTAACTCTGGAGGTTGTGTTAGCTAAGGTCTGTTGAATGATTGCCCTGGTTTTATTATCCAATCCAAATTCCTTTAGAATTTGAATAAGAGCTATTCTATCAATCGAATCATAGGCCTTCTTGAAGTCGACGAAGGTTACCACAAATTTCTTGTTCCTTTGCTTCAGATAGAAAAGGATGGATTTCAGATTCATAATTTGTTCGGCACATGAGCGCTCTTTCCTGAACCCTCCTTGGTACTCTCCTAATTGCGGATTAAGTTGTTGTTCTGCCCTAATCTGTAGAGCTTTTGAAATAATTTTGTAAGTTATCAGTAGGAGGGAAATGCCGCGGTAGTTGTTAACGTCCGTTTTGTCACCTTTCTTATGCAGGGGATGAATCAAGGCAGAAGTCCAATCACGTGGAAGTCTCTCAGTTTCCCAAATCTCCTTGATAATGTCCGTCAATTTATCAATCATCTTTTCACCAGCATACTTCCACAGTTCGGCGATTATCGAGTCCTCACCTGGTGCCTTGTTGTTCTTAAGTGACTGGATAATCTGTGTGATTTCTTCTTTCGTTGGAGGGGATGAATCTGGGTGGACTTGTATGTTGTCTTCAAATGAGAAAGTGGAGTTTGGAGTCTCACAATTAAGGAGGGATTCAAAGTATTTCGCTAGAATCTGGCAATTTTCTCTTTCACTGTAAGCTAGTCTCCCATTTGAGTCTTTGAACTGTAGACTCGGAGGATTGTATTTGCTTAGATTGCGTTTGAAGGTTCTGTAGAAGTCCCTTGTGTTGTTCCTCTGAAAGTCTAGCTCAATTTGAGTTAGTTGGCTCTTGTTGTAGGCACGTTTTACATTGCGGATGATTTTTGCAGCGCGTTGTCTCTCGATCACGAAGTTTTCCCAATTATCTTGGTTCTTTCCCGAGTTCCATTTCTGCCAGGCAAGTTGTCTTTGCTTTACCACTGAATCACATGCATTATTCCACCACGCATGTTTCTTTGACTTCGTCAGTGGAACTGTCTCCTGTGCTGTTGTGACCAAGGCCTGTTGTAGTTCATCCCAGTTTTCGGGATTCAAAGATTCTAGTTTTTGAGTAAATTCAGGGCACAGTCGTAGTTTTTCAGTACCAATGTACTGTATTATTATTATTATTATTATTATTATTGCTTACCTCAATTATAACAACTAAGATCACAGGTCTGCTTCAACATTCTATGAATCAATGGTTTATAGCTCTTCATGCCAGGAAAAGACCCCAGTCTCTTAAATCCTGAGTGATCAACATGAAGAGGGAAATATTTCAAGGGGATGCGCTGAGCCCCGTCTGGTTCTGCATGTGACTTAACCCACTAAGCTACCTTCTACGTGCTCCCATCTAGTGGGGCGTGGTTTGGCGACCACAGGACCCTAGCTGAGTCCGGCATTGCTTCTACTTACATGTGCCAGGCTCCTCTCCGTCTTCTTTCCTGTCGACCTCTCTTGGACAACTCTTGTTCTCTTCCGACCCCAACGGTATCAGGGTATCCGAGGCCTAGGGAGTCTTTCACTTTCCCGCCTTAATTGGCCCTTGTCTCATCTTTCCTGATACCCTCATTCTTCGAGGGGTCAGCCTTCTTTATCTTTTCATGTTATCTCCTGCCTTCTGCACGAGGTCCTCAAGGAGGCAGAGTGTTTGTAGCCCCACCACTTCTGGTGCATCCTGGATATTGCTACACCCTCAAGGGCTCACGACTGGTGAGTTTGGGAGTTGGTGACCCTGAAGGATTCCTGAGCTGGGTCCGATTTGTCCCCTTTTTCCTCTGACCTTGGGGCGGGCCCTATCCTCTTTCCCTTTCATATCTGCCTTTCATGGCTCTCCTTCCTTCCAAGTCCCTCAATCCTCATTCTTCGACGGTTGAGGGCATTCCTTTTCTTCCTGTCCTTTATTTGCTTTATCCTTTATTTGTTTACCATTTCTTCTTCAAATATGTAAATTTATCGTTAGATTTAGCTATCATTCTCATTCCATCTTTCACTATCACCCAAACCATTAGGGGCCGATAACCTAGATGTTAGGCCCCATAGAACAACAATTATCATCATCATCATCATCATCATCATGATCCACTAAGCTACTGGCTCAACTCGACAGAATATGGGTTTAAGGTGAAGAGTTGGGACACAGAATTTACGATAATCCACCTCCTGTATTATAGATGACTTAGTTCAGAGACGCAACTTCAAAAGCTGCTGAACATAACAAGCAGTTTCTCAAAATCAATATGCATGAATATTGGCCTGGATAAGTGGTTGGTTGGTTCCTCAGTTTAGGGGCTGCGACAACGCGGTCATGAAGACCCTGGGTGTGTGTAGAATCTGTCTGATAACCGGTGTTAATTGTGATGACTGTATTAGTGTGTGTTATCTGTTTTTAGTTCAAGTAAGGACTGCAGACATTCAATTTTCAAGTAGTTCCTACTTTTGCTACCAAACGCCACCATCAACGACCAACTAGTTCTGAACTTGGTTACTACATGCCACCACAGTCGGCTCCTGGTTACGAACGTTGGAACCTAAGAGCGACAGTCAAATCTAACCAATAATTTAGCTTCACACAAGTGTAATATTAGTGGAAGGTTCTTTATCATGCCACAATTCTATGATATGGGAACGCCGGCTTTACTTCCCCTCCGAAGGAAGGCATACTGAGGGATTTTTAACGCTCTTAAAATTTGAACCTGCGACCTTCGACATAGAAGCTCAGCATGCTACCAACTACGCCACCGAAGGCACCTGGATAAGTGCAAGGCGATACACTTACAATGAGGGAAATTAAGAAGCAGTAATGGAATCAGCTTAGGCGATGATGTACTTGAATACTTAACCTAAGAAAAGAGTTACACAGCTCGCCGGAAAGCGGAGGTAGATATCACCGGTAAAAGAAAAATATATGGAATTCACTAAATTTGCCTCGTTTATCCGTATTAAGTGGGATCGGAACTGATCCGGATTATCGATAATCCGAAGGAAAAAAAACATCATATGAGTCGTCCAGTTGCAAAACTCGTTTAATCCACTTGTGAATAAGGATCATGTCGTAAAATTATTAATATTATTTATTTATTCGTTAATTCCCCATAAGGAGAGCGTTACAACGCAATCAATTATCATGTTCTACTCTGGCCCTTTCTTCCTTTTTCCCAAAAACCTCTCATGTATACACTATGCTTCCTTATTTATTTAATTATTTTATTTATTTTATTTTGTTTTAATTTGCTTTGTTTAATTTAATTTAATTTAATTTTGTTTTGTTTTATTTCGTTTTATTTTGTTTCAAAATGTTTTGCTTTATTTTTCGTTTTGTTTTTTTATTTAGTTTGATTTTGTTTTTGTTTTTATTTTGTTTTGTTTATTTTGTTTTGTTTATTTTGTTTTAATTTATTTTGTTTTGTTTTATTTCGTTTTGTTTTATTTTGATTTTCTAGAAAACAAACACAAAAACAAAAACAGAAAACACGAAGCAAAAAGCAAAATTCAAAAAAAAACGAAAACAAAAAACAAGAAACACAAAGCAAAAAAGCAAAATTCTAAAGAAGCAAAAGCAGAAAACAAACACAAAACCAAAACCAAGACAGAAAAGCAAGAAGTAAAATTCAAATGCAAAAACACAAAGCAAACAGAAAACCAAAAAACACAAAGCAAAAATTAGAAAACAACTAACACAAAAGATACGTGAGCAAAGTCCAGAGAACATTTCTCATGAAAATGATTCTTATTCACAAGTGGATTAAACGAGTTTTGCAACTGGACGACTCATATACTGTATATTATTTCAGTAGCATAGATCCCTCCTGTGGCGCTCACAAACGACCGATCGTGACAAATGAGCATTCAAATGAAAGAGAATAGACATTAGCAGTGACGAATTGCACTCTAATTTCATAAATATCTATAATTTCTTAAGAAAATTACTTTTAAAAAATGTACGAAGTGTGCGATTTGCAGATACTGTTGCTGTAGGAAAATACGCTCCATAAATGCTGTCCACTTCACATTTTGGCCGCTGTGACGACTGTTTCATGTCATTTTATAATTCTGAGGTTTTTCCTTTATCATTTTGCATGGATTTCAGAA
This sequence comes from Meconema thalassinum, assembly GCA_946902985.2. NCBI lineage: Eukaryota > Metazoa > Arthropoda > Insecta > Orthoptera > Tettigoniidae > Meconema > Meconema thalassinum. The sequence continues at coordinate 99,576,317 of OX336397.1, read as the reverse complement.
TCAGTAAATCAAAGGAATGAGTACTCAAATCGTATTATTTCTTAAATTTCGAATAACCGGTGAGTGTTATGATGATCCAATTTTCAGTGATTGCCTTCTTAAGTTAGGGAGCGTAGAACTTGGAATTCTAACTGAAATGTAAATAGTGTTCTATAATCATTTGGTTGAAATAAAAACATAACAACCTTTCTCCTTAAGCCTCTCATTATAAACATATTGGGGAAAGTGTGGTTTATGAACAGGCGAGATTTCTCGCAAGGGTCCGCTAGTATTATAAAATCTATTACCATAAGTTGTAATACCTTTTTTCAATTGTACAAAAAAACATAAAAACACTTTTCTTACATTTACGACTCTGTGTTATGCACTAAATTAATGTGTGAGTTTTTTCTCTATAGCGTTTCCTCGCTGCACTATCACGAATACGTTTTACTAGCATCAGTTCTCAATTCCAGGCGAATGCCGGGACGGTTTTTGATAGCCCGTGGCCGAATTACTTCCAATGCCTGTCCTTAACTATCCTTGGCGGAAAAGACATAGTCGACCCCGTAAAAGAAATACTGTACAGTAGAAATATTTTTATTTTATTTTTATCGATCCGGATAAACTGGAGATCCGGATTAATAAACGAGGTTCTTGTGTACCTACAAACGTTCCTATACTTACTTACTTAATTCCTGCCGCTCCTTCCGGAGCATAGTGCCTTGGCGAAATTTCTCCACGCAGTACGGTTCCTGGCCATTCTCTTCACTTGACTCCAGTTCTTGTCCACCTCTGCAATTTCATTTTCGATCGTCCTCTTCCAGGTCTTCTTAGGTCGACCTCGCTTCCTGGCGCCTTGAGGATTCCAGTCTAGCGCCGCCCTCTCAATAGCTCCGTCCGGCTTCATTAGTGTGTGACCAATCCAGCGCCATTTCCTCTCCTTGATCTGGATGCTAATCGGTTGTTGATTGGTGATGGTCCAAAGAACTTCATTTGAGATTATGTCCGGCCACCTCACATTCATGATGCGACGCAGACATCTGTTAATGAACACCTGTAACTGGTTGTTGATCGGTTTTTGTGACTTTCCATGTTTCACAGCCGTAGAGAAGAATCGACTTTACGTTGCTATTGAAAAGGCGGAGCTTGGTCTTCCTGGATATGTTTCTATTTCTCCTGATGGGGTAGAGCTGGACAAAGGCACCATTTGCCTTCCTGATACGGCTTCGAACATGTTCCTCTGCTCCCCCATCATTTGTGACTATACTTCCAAGGTAGAGGAAGGACTTAACTCGCTCAATGTCCTTTCCTTTGACTGTCAAACTAGTCGTGATGTCAGAATTTATCCTCATCTCTTTGGTCTTGTTGGTGTTGATCATCAGTCCTGCACGTTCTGCTTCTCTCTGAAACCTCCCCAGCTTATCTTCTATGTCTCGGTACCGTTGTGCCATAAGACAAATGTCGTCTGCGAAATCCAGATCTTCAAGCCTATCATTTATACCCCATTGAATACCCCTCTTCCGTCCTCCCATTACCTTCTTCATCACAATATCCAGGACCAACAGGAACAGAGTGGGGGAAAGGACACACCCCTGTCTCACTCCGGAACTGACCTTTATCTTTTCTGTTAATTTGCCTTCGTGAAGAACCTGGCACTCATACCCTTCGTACATCTCTTCCATGATTCTGATGATCTTTGTTGGAATTTTATATTCCTCGAGGGTCTTCCACATGATTCTTTGATTTACGGAGTCGAAGGCTTTCTCGAAGTCAACCAAGTAGTTCCGTGAAGAACTATACAGCCTATTTTCATATATCCTGCTCATGTTAATTGCCTCTATCAACATACAAAAATTCAGTTTAATTGCTGTAACAGATTCGTAGATATTGAGAACCGTCTAAATATTTCAGATTGTCGCCAGGTTGGATTTTTATTTTTGTACTATTACATTAAGATTATTGTGTACGTGTGGTATTCAAACTTCAATCGCATGATTAGAACACAAGAAGTAAAAACGAGATTTTAAAATTACGCACAGCAGCCATCTTGTGATTATGCAAACAATTGAAATAAATTAGATGCCAGTGGATCAACATTTGTATAAGCATTTAACGTGCAACGTTTCACGGCACTCGGATAGTTAATTCGCGAGAAACGTCCATTTAAATATTTATACTTCACGTCGCCACCATGTTGGATTTGTGCTCACCAGGTTACTGAAAGTCCTATAGGTGAACATATGCCCATAGTCTCTATGAACATTAAAAAAATTCAGTTCGGTTGCTGTAAAAGATTCATAGATATTGAGAACCGTCTAAATATTTCGAAAGCTTGCCATTTAGGATTGTTATATGTATAGGCCATAGAGTTATGTACCATTCAAGGACAATTATTGCCTGGGTTCATTATTCAAACTTTCACTTCGATCGCATGATTACGACACAAGAAATTAAAACTTAATTTTAAAAGTTCGCACAGCCGCCATCTTGAGGTTATGTAAACAATTGAATTAAATTAGATGGCAGTGCATTACAAGCTGCAGAATCATTTACTGTACCACATTTCACTGCGCTCAGAGAGTTAAATCACGAGGAAAGTCTATTAAAATATTTTAAATTCGCTTGGTCGCCATGTTCGTTTTGTACTTTGCAGGTTTATGAAATATACATAGGTAAACTTGTATCAGTACCCTTTATCACCGTACAAAATTGCAGGGTGATATCTGTAATAGTTTCGGAGATATAGAATGTCATTGAAATATTTCGCACAGCCGCCATTTTGAGGTTATGTAAACAATTGAACTAAATTAGACTCCAGTGCATTACAATGTGTATAAACATTTGCTGTACCAAGTTTCATTACATTTGGATACTTACATCACTAGGAAAGTCTATTTAAAAGTCTCAAATTCGCTTGGCCGCCATGTTGGTTTTATAGTCACCAGGTTTTTGAAAGTCTCATAGGTGAACTTTTAGTAGTGCCCTTTATCACCGTACAAAATTGCAGGGCGATATCGATAATAGTTTCGGAGATATTGAATGCTAGTGAAATAGTTCGCACAGCCGCCATGTTGGATTGGTGAGACGTAACAAAATTTGAAGGGCACGGTCGAGGTCGCCGGGAATAGTGCTATGAACTTACCGAGTTTCATTGAAATCGCTCCAGTCGTTTAGATTTTATTAGGGGGGAACACACACACACCTCACACACACACACACACACACACACGCACACACACACGGACAAAAGGTGATCTCATAAGCCTATTTTTTCAAAATTGATAATAGGCTAAAAATGTGAGGTAAAGGGTATTCCGCCACTCCACACTCTGCTCCTATGTTCAGCATATATAATACGAGAAGCCCCATTATCTTACAATTCCAAACACATTTTCCTCATCCTTTGGCTTAAGGATGGGTCATATAAAAAATTATTTCAGACAAACGTTTTTGGTAATTTTTAGAGGAATATTAACCATTTTAAAACGCTTTTGATATTGTGCATATTAAGGGTGGTATGGTTGTTTTTCTCAAAAAACTCAATTTTTCCCACCCCTTTCGTCAATGGTTGGTTCTATTAAAATACTTTACTGAGATATGTTTTTGGCCTTTATATGAAAAATTCTATGAACTAAGAATGGTCTCGATTTTTCACATATTAAGAAAGTTATAGCTAGGCGGCTTCGGTGGCGTAGTTGGTAGCATGCTGAGCTTCTATGCCCAAGGTCGCGGGTTCAAACCCGGCCGAAGTCTTCGGATTTTTAAACAGCATTACAAATCCCTCAGTATGCCTTCTTTCGGAGGGGAAGTAAAGCTGTCGGTCCCATGTCATAGATTTATGGCATGGAAAAGGACCTTCCACTAACTACACTTGTGTGAAGCCAAAATTTGTAGGTTAGGTTTGACTAATGCTCTTAAGTTCCAACGTTCGTCACTGGTTGCGATGGCATCTATAAGGTGCGTTCAAAAAGTAACAAGCTGGAGGCTTGAGTGCGCAAACCGGTGACGACATCGGCTAATCGTGGCGTGTGTAACGAGGTGTGGTTCCGACCAGAGCGTGGAAGGTCACAGCCCGTCGCTAGAGGGCAAGCTTGCACGTCACGTGACGATACAAAGCGAGCAGCAGCATGTATCAATTGTCCAACGCTGCCAGTCGCATTGCAAACAGTGACATGGAGACGTCAAACGAAGAGCAAAGCGGTGTTGTTCGGTTTCTGACAGCGAAAGGAGTAGGGGGAACGGACATTCATCGCCGAATGTCACAAGTGTACGGTGAACACAGCATGTCCCTTTCGAGGGTCAAGGCGTGGCACAAGCGCTGCAGGGAAGGACGGGTGACGTTAACCGATGATGCCCGGTCTGGGGTACCCCCCTGCATTACCGATGACAACGTCCGGCTGGTTGATGCACTCATTACTCAGGACTGCCGAGTGACAGTGAACGCCATAGCCGCCGTGGCCGCTCCACGACAATGCACGACCTCATATGGCCTACAAAGTCGTGGCACTCCTACAGAAATTCAAATGGGAGGTTCTCGGCCACCCTCCATACAGTCCAGACCTCTCTCCCTGTGATTACGCCATGTTTGGTCCCCTGTAAAGTGATCTGCAGGGCCAACGATTCACCTCGGAAGCCAATGTCCAGCTGTACGTTCGGAACTGGTACACATCACAGCCCAGGGAATTTTATGAGACAGCCATTCGGCGCCTCGTGTCACAGTGGGACAAGTGCCTCAACAGCCAGGGCCAATACTCCTAACATACAGGTACTGGTTTCTGTAATTATTCCTCCGGCTCTTTACTTTTTGAACGCACCTTATAGTAGCAGGCATGTTCACAGCTACGTGTCGTGGATGGTAGCATTTAGTAGCGAAAGTAGGAACTACTTGAAATAATCGTCTGCAGTCCTTACTTGAATTAAAACAGACCAGCGGACCCGTGCCAGAAATCTCGCATGTTCATAAGTCACACTTTCCCCAATAGGTTTATAATAAGAGACTTAAAGTGAAAGGTTGTTATGTTTTAATTTGAACTAAATGATTATAGAACACTATTTAAGTTCCTAGCGTCCCTAAGGCCAAAATGCGAACTTAACAGCAATGACATCACGTATTTTCCTACAGCAACAGTATTTGCAAATCGCACACTTATTTAAAAATATTAAATTAGAATGCAATTCGTCGCTGCTAATGCCATTTGTGTGCTGAGTCCATTAATTGACAGCTTAGACCTCGCTGTAATATTTGATAACTATTTAAGTCATGATGAAAATCAATGAATGTGAAACAAAAACAAGATGTTCAGTAAAGAACATATAGCCTACTTTCTCCTAAATGTATGAGTATAGTTATAACTCGTTGTTATTATCAAAGAGTATAATAGAACTATTCTTTGTTGAAGGCCATAGAAACGATTTTCCTCTACCAAACGCCACAATCTAGATAAAAACTGCTACCATCATTGAAGAAAGAAAGATAAGAAGTATCTCAAGAATGTTATGGATCTGGAGACATAATCGACCGGACTGGCTGCGTGGCTCGGCGGTAACGTTCTCGCTTGCTGGGCCCTAGGTTGCAGGTTCGTATCCTGGCGCAGTCAGCTGGCATTTGAGGGTGCACAAATGCGAGGGAGCCGTGTCAGTACATTTACTGGCACGTTAAAGATCCCCTTCGGGCCAAAATTCCGGCACCCCGGTGTCTCTAAAATCAGCAGTAGTTAAAAGGGATGTAAAACCAATAACATTATTATTATTATTATTATTATTACGACCCGCCGTGGGCAACATCCAACTTTGAGTTGAGGCATGTCTTTACACGTCTGGTTGTGCATGGCTTTCACAACCCTAATTGAATTAACAAATCTTTCCATGACCCTACAGAGACGTGTGTATACAAACTATGTGGATATTTTCGATAATATAATCCTAACAGAGCGAGTGCATTCTAGCGGCCAGAAGAAGAAACTTTTCAATAAAATCTGGAAGTTACCTTTTTGGCAGCTAGATGTCTCGAGTAAATCTGCTGGCGAATTATGTTTTAATTAAATATATATTTTACACCATAATGTGCACAATATAACGCTTAATAACATTTTCAAGTAACGCAAAATAGGCTGTTACAAACCCTTTAAAATAAAAAGTTAAAATGTATCGTAGTATCATCTTGTCATTCTTCAAATTCGATGCGCATAGAATGATAATGGTATAGTAATCAATGGATCCCCACGTAGACTAGTCGTGACATCTATTGGTGAAATATCGAACAATATAATCCTAACAGAGCGAGTGCATTCTAGCGGCCAGAAGAAGAAACTTTTCAATAAAATCTGGAAGTTACCTTTTTGGCAGCTAGATGTCCCGAGTAAATCTGCTGGCGAATTATGTTTTAATTAAATATATATTTTACACCATAATGTGCACAATATAACGCTTAATTTTAAAACATCTGAGTCATTACAAAACAATAAACATATAACATTTCAAGCAAAAAACCTAGCTCAGATCGGGTTTGAACCATAGGAATTTGAGCGATAGTCTAACGCTCTACCACTGAGCTAATTGTGTCAACGAATATCGTTCTATTTAAAATGACTTACATAGAACTTGTTAGCAAATAATGATTTATACTAAACGATTTCATCACTGGAGTATATTATTTATATATAAAGCATTTCATACAAAGTTTATTTATTTTTTATCAGTACGCTATATTGCATGCAATACTCAAATTAGTGAAATATAAGTCCGGCACAAGATATCCGCTGCCATCTTGTCTTATTACTGAATCAGTTCAGCTTTTTAAAATCACGTCTGCACTATAGTATTACAAAATAAACTTTTAATTTCGAACGTGCCTCTTCCTTTAGAACAGTTAAAACGATTCTCGGCTCGATAATCGGAACTGGTGGGTCCCATGATATGGATTATAAAGTTTGCATAATTCGCACGGCCGCCATCCTGAAATGGTATGGCGGACGACCTTGTAATTTGGTCACAAGACGCATCCTATACGAAGGTATGTTGTTACCAAATTTGGTAGAGATCGGATGATTTGGTTAGTCGTTATTTGATTTTACGTTTTGAACGTTTGAGTGGCCGCCATTCAGTTTTAGTAAAGATGGCGGCGATATAAAACATGACACTGAGGTGTCCTTTGCTAGTGCTACCTTTGTACCAAATTTCGTTCAATTTGCATTCACCGTGTTCGAATTGATAGGGGGGGACAAACATTCAGAGTACACACACTCACACACACACAGATACACACACACACACAGACTCACACACACACATACACACACACACACACACAGATTCACACACACACATACACACACACAGACAGACACACTTTTTTCGCCCTGTGTTGATCTCATAAGTCTACTTTCATTTTTTGCAAAAATCGAAAGTAGGCTAATATTGCAATGCAGTCGAAATAAATCAGAAACCTCTATGGTCATCAAATTGGTCGGTGTTAAGCTAAAGAAAGTAGGAGATTTCTGTTACTTGGGAAGCAAAATAACCTGTGATGGACGAAGCAAAGAGGATATAAAAGGTAGGTTGGCTCAGGCAAGGAAAGTATTTCTACAGAAAAGGAATCCGTTGACATCGAATATAGATTTAGGAATTTGGAAGTTTTTTTGAAAGTCTTTGTCTGGAGCGTGGCGCTGTATGAAAGTGAAACTTGGACTATTGTTGCAGCAGAAAAGAGGAGAATTGAAGCGTTTGAAATGTGGTGTTACAGAAGGATGATGAAGAACAGATGGGTAGATAGGGTTAAAAATGAAGAGGTATTAAGATGAGTGGGGAGGAGAGATGTTTCTGGTGACTGCTAATGAAGAGAAGAGATAGGTTGGTAGGATACAAACTAAGACACCCAGGAATAGCAAGCTTAGTTATGGAAGGAAGGTTCGAGGACAAGAACTGTAGGGGTAGACCAAGGTTAGAATATGTTAAATTGATTGCCTGGGATGTAGGGTGTGGTAGCTATGTAGAGTAGAAACGATTAGCTCAGACAGGGAAGCATGGAGAGCTGCATCCAACCAGTCAAAGGACTGAAAACTCAAACAACATTTAATTTCCGTCAATTTTCTGGTTCAGTGAAAGCAAGTACCGTAATAGCTTCTGCGTAATTTTACAACAAATTCAACCAGACAAGCCTAGACGAGAATTTTCCTTTAATCAAGGCTGGCAACTGTTTCATTAAGAGTAAAGCTATGGCTATCCCGGATACCACACAGGCAAATCCAATCTCCTGTGTACAAAGAGACAAGGCAAGGCGACAGTTCCCTGCTGTGAAACGGGACCATCCAGAGGAAGCAATCGCGGTGCAGCCTCATTATCACCGCCTTCTTGAGGAGAAAACTTTTCCAATATTCTTAACATGTTGTGGACCCACGCTCCAAGTTTATAATCTGCTGTAAGGTTGATCAAACACGCCATGATGGAACGGTTCACTATAATTTCTTCGCAATTAGAACTTCGGTTGGTTCCTCAGTTTAGGGGCTGCGACAACGCGGTCATGTAGCCCCGTGTACTTTGGGTGTGTGTAGAATCTGCCTGATAATCGGTGTTAATTGTGATGGCTGTATTAGTTTGTGTTATCTGTTAGGTAGATTTCATTAGAAAGCTAACTATTGCAATGGGTCCCATGTTTCGACTTCCGGAAAATTTCGACATATCTTCGCGTTTCACATCCCCCAGACCCCAAAACCACCGTCAGTTCAAAAGTTTATATATAATTTATGTATATATATATATATATACTGTATATGTATATCAGTTTCTTGTGGACACGATAACTGCCGTAATTTTGCACCAATCACTTTGAATTTTTTACCGAATATGTATACCTATAAAATCTCAGTCGAGTTCGTTACTGGGCTAAATCGGTCGAAGAGTGTGAAAATGGGGGGCTTTTTTCGAAAAAGTGAAATATTGCTATAACTCTCTTAATATGTGGCATATCGAATCCGTTCAACGTTCATACTATGTGTCGGATAATGCCCAAAAATTTATGTTTGAAGAGTTTTTTTTATAGCACCAACCATTGACCAAAGAGGTGGGAAAAAGTGGGTTTTTCGGGAAACATTAATCATATCTCTCTTAATAGGCACAATATCAAAACCGTACAAAATGGACAATATTCCCCTAATAATTACCTAAAACTTTTGTCTGAAAGAATTTTTGATATGACCCACCATTACGCCAAGGGATGAGAAAAATTATTTCGGAATTATAAGAAAATGCCAAGAGCTATCAGAGGTTGCCATGGCAACACTACTAAATTGATGAGGGATGAGCCATCATTGTTGCCATGATAACGCACTTGCACGAGATCAGATTCAGTATTTCCATCTGTCTAAGTGTGAAGCGGCTTCGGTGACGTAACTGGTAGCATGCTGAATGTCTATGCCCAAGGTCGCGAGTTCAAAGCCGGCCGAAGTCATCGGATTTTCTAAGAGCGCTAAAAATCCCTCAGTATGCTTTCCTTAGGGGAAGTTCCAACATTCGTTGCGAGTTGCTGGTTGCGGTGGCATCTAGTAGCCAAGTTCACAACTAGGTGTCGTTGACGGTAGTACCTGGTACCAACATTAGGAACTACTGCTTGAAATTGACCGTCTGCAGTCTTTACCTGAATTACAGACTAATACAGCCATCCCTAAGTACACGGGGTTACATGACCGCGTTGTCGCAGCCCCTAAACTGAGCAACCAACCAAAATCTCTGCGGGAGATATAATTTTGCGTGAAGAAGTAACAGACCGTTACATAGTCACACATCAGTGTCGAAACCTTGCATAAGGACAGTGTGACCACAAGTATAACAAGAAGTTCCGTGAAGAACTATACAGCCTACTTTTCATGCCAATGATTATTCTACAGAATATGAACCTATCTAGAATAATGACGAAATTAAGTTGCTAATATCGAAATTTCGAATTAGTTCGAAATACTGTATACCTGGCATAATGTATCCTAATAGAGCACTACAGTTGGCAGCCCTGATGACTGAATATATTCTTAGTTCCGTCTCTTAAGGTACAAAATACAAAATTTGGTTGAAGTCCAATGAATAGCATGGACGTTACATGCAGTTAAACATTGGATCTGACAGCGCGCGTAAAATCATGTTGGCAACAATGTCATGCATGTATTGGTCAGAAATAATCTGAAATAATATGATCTATTGTTGTGCCAATTTTGAATGAAATCCATTAGTTAGTATAGAAGTTACATGCATTTTAAAATTGGACCTATCAGCAGGCTTAGAATCATGTTGGCAGCACTGACGTATATTAGTTACTCCAAATTCGTCTAGAATGCCAGGTACTAAACGTGTGCAAAGTTTAGAGCTATTGGCTTGCATACTTTCTGATATATTGATATTAGGGTAACAAAAATAGGGACAGCACATATTAACAGTTGGCAGCACTGGTTGCTCCTTAGAATACGCATAGTCATATCTGTTATGGTACACATAGCACCTACGAAATTTGGTTGAAATCCAAATGATAGTATGGAAGTTACATGTATTTAAAGTTGGACCTGTCAGCAGGCTTAGAATCATGTTGGTAGCACTGACGTATATAAGTTACTCCAAATTAATATAGAATGTCAGGTGCTATACGTGTGCATAGTTTAAAGCTGTCGGCTTGCATACTTTCTGATATATTGGTATTTGGATAAAAAAAAATAGGAGCAATTATTAACAGTTGGCAGCCCTGGTAGGTCTTAAGAATACGCTCAGTCATATCTGGTTATGTACACATACAACATACGAAATTTGGTTGAATTCCAATTGATAGTATAGAAGTTATATGCATTTAAAAATCGGACCTATCAGGATGCTTATAATCATTTTGGCAACACTGCCATGTTTAGCCTCCTGGAAATTAAACTGAAATATTATGATCTGTACGTGTGCCAATTTTGAAATCGCTCCCATTCATACTTTCCAAGATATCCAACATGGAGCTCAAATTTCAATTGCGATTTTTTAGCAGTTGGTAGCACTGACATCATTTTCAAATATGGCCGTGAGATATTCAGGTATAGATCTTTACTTCTACCAAATTTTGTTTCGATTGCTGCAGCCGTTTAGGAGTTGATAGGGGACACACACACACAGCCAGACAGACAGACAGAAGGACAGACAGACAGACAGACAGACAGACACACATTTGCCCGATCTCATAAGTCTACTTTTTCCTCATTTTTGCAAAATGTGAAAAGTAGGCTAAAAATGGATCCCAAATGACAAGAAGGTTACCGTTTCCATAAGACAATAAAATGTTTAAAATAAGCGTAAAATGACGAAAAACATAGTTTATTAAGCTCCAATTATAAAATATCTTCTCGCAATAAATGAGGTCTGATCCTTCTACGAAAACCTGCATATTCTGCCTATCTTCGCCTATCCCCAAGTTTGTCCGGTGAAATCTACCTCCACCTTCCGGCGTGCCGAGAGGACTTTTTTTAAATTCAAGTAAGGACTGCAGATATTTAATATTCAAGTAGTTCCAACTTTTGCTACCAAACGTCACCGTCAACGACCAACTAGTTCTGAACTTGGTTACTAGATGCCACCGCAGTCAGCTCCTGGCGACGAACGTTGGACCTAAGAGCGTTGGTCAAATCTAACCTATAATTTAGCATGGCATGTAAAAGAATCTTCCACTACCTACTATATTATTGTGTGAAGCTAAACTTGTAGGTTAGGTTTGATTAACGTTACGTTAAGTTCCAACGTTCGCCACCAGGTGCAGGTGGCGTCTAGTAGCCAAGTTCACAGCTAGGTGTCGCTGACGGTAGCGTTTGGTAGCAAAAGTAGGAAGTACCTGAAATTGATCGTCTGCAGTCCTTACCCGAATTACAGATAACACACGCTAATACAGCCATCACAATTAACACCGGTTATCAGACAGATTCTACACACACCCAAAGTGCACGGGGCTAAATGACCGCGTTGTCGCAGCCCCTAAACTGAGGAACCAACCAAACATTGTTCGGATTGTATTAGAAAAACTATCCGCAAATGATTTCGAAACATTATCCATAGCTCCGCATGGTGAAAAATTTAGTGGATAGGCCTATAGGCATCCGCGCAGGGCTTTAGTAATAATATTCTACACACACCCAAGTACACGGAGCTATATGACCACGGTAACGTAAACCCCTTAAATGAATCTACAATAATTATTTCTTTGGTAATGCTTTGAACCGCGAACAATACATTTATATCCGTACAAAATCCAGTTAAGTTAGTAACTCATAAAATTCCAATTCAAGATTGCATTAAGACTCTGTCTCCATGGCAACAGCATTATTAACGAGATTCCTCATCTTGCTACCAGATGAAAACTGTCATGCAAGTCCTTTTACTTAATCTCGTTTACAGACGCAAGCTGATAGGATATGATCGACGATTCTCATTTAAAGCTTAGAAAGTAAAAAAGATGGTGTATTGGCTTTCACGGCCGGTGAATTAAAACTCAGCAATTCTTCTAGGTTTGTGCCGTGTCTTGTGTGGGGTTTCGCCTAGGACACCAAGCTAGGCTCATCGGCGGGCTCTTGGTGTCCCTGCCCGGACCCCCACAGGAGTATCGAACTGCGCGACACCTCCCTTTATATAGAGTGCAACTGCACTCCTTGACTGCGAGAACCAAAAGCTCAAGCAGCCATAACCTCCCATGAAGGCTTCCAAAAAGATGGTGTATTGGCTTTCACGGCCGGTGAATTAAAACTCAGCAATTCTTCTAGGTTTGTGCCGTGTCTTGTGTGGGGTTTCGCCTAGGACACCAAGCTAGGCTCATCGGCGGGCTCTTGGTGTCCCTGCCCGGACCCCCACAGGAGTATCGAACTGGGCGACACCTCCCTTTATATAGAGTGCAACTGCACTCCTTGACTGCGAGAACCAAAAGCTCAAGCAGCCATAACCTCCCCATGAAGGCTTCCAAAAAGATGGTGTATTGGCTTTCACGGCCGGTGAATTAAAACTCAGCAATTCTTCTAGGTTTGTGCCGTGTCTTGTGTGGGGTTTCGCCTAGGACACCAAGCTAGGCTCATCGGCGGGCTCTTGGTGTCCCTGCCCGGACCCCCACAGGAGTATCGAACTGCGCGACACCTCCCTTTATATAGAGTGCAACTGCACTCCTTGACTGCGAGAACCAAAAGCTCAAGCAGCCATAACCTCCCATGAAGGCTTCCAAAAAGATGGTGTATTGGCTTTCACGGCCGGTGAATTAAAACTCAGCAATTCTTCTAGGTTTGTGCCGTGTCTTGTGTGGGGTTTCGCCTAGGACACCAAGCTAGGCTCATCGAACTCCTGTGGGGGTCCGGGCAGGGACACCAAGAGCCCGCCGATGAGCCTAGCTTGGTGTCCTAGGCGAAACCCCACACAAGACACGGCACAAACCTAGAAGAATTGCTGAGTCTTAGAAAGTAAGATTATAGAGATAATCTGGTTATAATTTTTGACGTTCAATTATAGTAGCAATCAAAAGAGATTGGTGAATACTACGAAATTAATGTCAGAGAATCGCACCTGAGAGCGGTTGAATATTACGGGGGTGTTCAGAAACTAATAGTTAATTATTGAGGTTTTAAGGGGTGGAACTACGAGGTCATCTACCCCTTTCAACAGAAACTAAGGTTACAAGGCCGATATTACTGGAGTTCCATCTGTTATAGAGAAATTAGTATAATACAGAAAAAATAATATCGTATGGCCTCGGGTGCCGGGTGCAAGCTTGCATGTCGAATTTTGTTGTTCCTTGAAGCTCTATGAAAGTCAACGAGGATAGATATCTAAGCTCCTTAACACTATAGCGCTTTCTAGTAGAGAAATGAGGAACTTTGTGTTGGCCGAAAATCCCGAGATTAAATTTGCCATTAAGAACACGGCCTACTGAATTCAAATGGGTTCTTTAACATGACAACATCGTATGACATGCGTATCGTGATTTTTTCGCCTTTCAAAAATCACTCACCATGGCCAGGAGCTAACCTGCGAGCTTGGGGTTAGTAATCCGTCACAATAACCACTCACCCACCGTGGCAAGCTAGAGAATTTATTAATGTCGGGTAACTGTACAGGGTTTAAGGGTGTTCTGGGATAGCGCGCGTGTCATACTCGTGGAGGTTTTTGAAAAGAGAGCACACAATGCCCGCTGACAGATACTGCTTACAGACTGCTTACATAACCTCAAGATGGTGGCAGTGCAAAATTTTAAAATTAAGTTTTCATTTCTTGTGTCGTAATCATGCGATGGAAGTGATAATTTGAATAATGAACCTACGCAATTATTTTCCGTTAATGGTACATAACTCTATGCCCTATACATACAACAACCCAACATGGCGACCATCCGAAATACAGTATTTAGACGGTTATCAATATCTGCGAATCTTTTACAGCAATCAAACTGAAATTTCTTATGTTCATAGAGGATATAAGTTCACCTATAGCACTTTCAATAACCTGGTGAGCACAAATCCAACAAGGCGACGACGTAAAGTAAAAATATTTAAATGGACGTTTCTCGCGATTTAACCATCCGATTGCAGTGAAACTAGGTACGCTAAATTCTTATACAAATGTTAATCCACTGGCATCTAATTTATTTTAATTGTTTTCATAACCACAAAATGGCGAAATTTTAAAATCTCGTTTTTACTTCTTGAGTCCTAATCATGCGATTGAAGTTTGAATACTACACGTACACAATAATCTTCATGTAATAGTACATAACTCTAAGACCTACATAATATAAAAATCCAACATGGCGACCAACCGAAATATTAAACGGTTCTCAATATCTACGAATCTATTACAGCAATCAAACTGAAATTTTGTATGTTGATAGAAGCAATTCGAGCCTCCGTGGCTCAGGCGGCAGCACGTCGGCCTCTCACCGCTGAGTCCGTGGTTCAAATCCCGGTCACTCCATGTGAGATCTGTGCTGGACAGAACGGAGGCAGACAGGTTTTTCTCCGGGTACTCCGGTTTTCCCTGTCAACATTTCATTCCAGCAACACTCTCCACTATCATTTCATTTCATCTGTCATTCATTTAATCATTGCCCCAGAGGAGTGCGTCAGGCCTCGGCAGCCGGCACAGTTCATATCCTCGCCGCTAGATAGGGACTTCATTCATTCCATTCCTGACCCGGTCGGAGACTGGAAGCAGGCTGTGGATTTTCATTTTCGATAGAAGCAATTCACATAAGTAGGATATGTGAAAATAGGCTTTTGCTCTTTACGGTACTACTTGTTATATATAGAGATTGCCGAACCGCAATATATTATAACCTTCTGATTTTGGCCCTTTGTCACTGATGATAGGCTAAAATATGTAAAAAATCTCAAAGTTTAGGTTGTTGTTGCATACTTTTGGAGCTGCGACGTCGTGGTCAAATTTTCCCTTTTATTTGTGTGTGTAAGGAATTTGTGTGATAACCTGTGTTAATGAGATAGCTGTACTAGTTGCGAATTTGTGATTTGATGATATGATAGGGAAGGAGGTGGCCGTGGCCTTAAGTTAGGAACCATCGCAGCATTTGCCTAGAGTGGAAGTGGGTAGACCACGGAATACCACCTCCAGGATGTTTGAGGTAGGAATCGAACCCTCCTCTTCTCAGTTTTTCCTCACGTGGCTGGCCCTCGCACCAAAATTAAATATCTTGGCAGAGCCAGGAATCGAATCCAGATCTCCGAGGCGACATCCAAGAACGCTAGTCACTAAACCAAAAGGACTTCGTCTCAATTAGGAATACACCCACTCAAGTTCACGGGGCTAAATGACCACGATGTCACAAGCCCCTAAAATCGTTGTTGTTTCATTTGAGGGACTTGGACATCGTGGTCATTTGACCCCATGAACTTGGGTGAGTGTGGAATTTGTCTGATAACCTGTGTTTTTGTGATGGCTGTATTAGTGCGTGTATTTGTAATTAATGTGATATTAGGACAGAAACGGCCGTGGCCTTTATTTAGAAAACATCCCAGCATTTTCCTGGAGTAGAAGTGGGTAGACCACGGAATACCACTTCCAGGATGGCTGAGGTTGGAATCGAAGGAAGTTTTGCCTCACTAGGTTGAGTTGACCCCGTTCCAGCACTCACACCAGAATTAAAATTTCTTGGCAGAGCTGGGATTCGAACCTGGAACTCCGGGGTGACAGCCAAGAATGTTAGGTGCTACATCAGGAGTTGAACCTCTGGATAAATCAAAAACAGCAAAGACGAAGCAGTATTGGAAGAGGTTCAGCGGTCTCGTAGAAGACTCTATGAGATGAAGGATGAAAATCCACAGCCTGCTTCCAGTCGACCGACCGGGTCAGGGATGTAATTAATGAAGCCCCCATCTAGCGGCGAGGATATGAACTGTGCCGGCTGCCGAAGCCTGTCAAACTCCTCTGGGGCAATGATTAAATGAATGAGAGATGAAATGAAATGAAGACGTGGATGGAGGAAAGGCGTAAGTTAGGTTGCGTCGTTATTCGGTAGATTGCACAAACACGTTACCCTGGTGGCTATTCGAGATACTATCAGAAAGACTTCGCCGTAGTGTCAATAGATGGCATGCGATATGCTATATTGAGTTACGCCGTTCTTGGGAATATTGCTCCTGCCTGGCTACTTGACGTTACAGACAGTTAGGAACAGGGCTCCGAGTGAAAGCCGAAGTTAAACGATTGACTTCGCGTCACCACATGGTAGCTTTACGACTGGTTACGAAGTGAGAAGCTTATTATCCTCTCTGTTTCAAAATAAATCATGTGATTGTGCCAGAGCTTATCTATATTTACGACACTTTACTAAATGTAAAATACTGTAGTGTAATATTCAACAGATCATATTCTCAGAATACATTACATTGAAGTACCTCCATTTTCTGCAGAATGTACGTCGCCCTGTTGGATTAGGGGTATGATTCCTGCTTTGAGTGCGAGAGGTCCCGATTCAAACCCCGGAAGTGCCCAGCAATTTTACTTTTGTTTTATGTCTTGAAAATATTCAAAAAGTGTATAAAAGAACCTTAGGAACGTTCTTTTTTTCGGGCGAGACTTGTACTTATACCGGTACTATAAATACATACGTTCAGGTAAACGCTTCTTTTTTTCCCGTGGATTTATCCTCCAGGTTGGTTTTTCCCTTGAACTTAAGTTGGTTGGTTGGTTGCTTCCACTGTTTAGGGGCTGTGACAACGCGGTCATGTTGCCCCGTGTCCTTTGGGTGGGTGTAGATTCTGTCTAGTATTAATTGTGATGGCTGTATTAGTGTGTGTTACCTGTTTTCAATTCAAGTAAGGACTGCAGACATTGATTTTTTTTTCAAGTAGTTCCTCCTTTGGCGCCAAACGCCACCATCAACATCTACTAGTTCAGAACTTGGTTACTAGACGCCACCGCAGTCGGCTCCTGGCAAAGAACGTTAGAACCTAAGGGCGTTATCCAAATTTTAACCTATAATTTTGCTTCACTCAGGTTTAATTACTGGAAGGTTCTTTAACATGCCATAAATCTATGACATGGGACCGCCGGCTTTACTTCCCCTCCGAAGAAAGGCATACTGAGGGATTTTTAACGCCGGCTTCGGCCGGGTTTGAACCCGCGATCTTGGGTATAGAAGAACAGCATGTACCAACTACGCCACCAAAGCTGCTACCCTTCCTTGGACTCAGCGAGGGATCCCATCATAACCGCCGCCAGAGCAGTGTCCTGGAGCTTGAAACACCTGGATGAGGGATACCACTGGGGAGGTGGAGCCACCCTCCTTGCCTCTTCCTTGCCTACCCCTCCCAATCTTTCCCTCACTTTCCATCCCTCATGAGGTCCATGTTCGCTTTGCAGGTGAGGCCACCTGGGCGAGATGCTGGTCCCACCTCCCCAGTTTTATCCCTCGTCCAGGTGTTTCAAGCTCCAGGACACTGCCCTGGCGGTGGTAATGGTGGGATCCCCCGCAGAATCTGAGGGAAAAGCCAACATGTAGCATAAAGCGACTAAAATTTTAAAAAATGCGTTTGACCTCAAACTATGTATTTATATTACTAGCACACAGTAAGTACAAGTCTCGCACGAAAAAAAAAACGTTCTTAAGGTTCTTATATACACTTTTTGAATCATTTCAAGAGATAAAACAAAAGTAAAATTAAAACTCAGCAATTCTTCTAGGTTTGTGCCGTGTCTTGTGTGGGATTTCGCCTAGGACACCAAGCTAGGCTCATCGGCGGGCTCTTGGTGTCCCTGCCCGGACCCCCACAGGAGTATCGAACTGCGCGATACCTCCCTTTATATAGAGTGCAACTGCACTCCTTGACTGCGAGAACCAAAAGCTCAAGCAGCCATAACCTTCCTATGAAGGCTTCCAAAAAGATGGTGTAAATTTGCTGGGCACTTCCGGGTGTTTGAACTCGGGACCTCCCGCACTCAAAGCAGGAATCATACCCCTAGACCAACAGGGCGACTCTCATTATGCAGAAAATGGAGGTACTTCAATGTAATATGTATTCTGAGAATATGATACGTTGAATGTTACACTACAGCATTTTACATTTAGTAAAGTGTCGTAAATATAGATAAGCTCTGGCACAATCACATGACTTATTTTGAAACAGAGAGGATAATAAGCTTCTCACTTCGTAACCAATCTTAAAGCTACCATGTGGTGACGCGAAGTCAATCGTTTAACTTCGGCTTTCACTCGTACCCTGTTCCTAACTGTCTGTAACGTCAAGTGCCTGGCTTACGCCGCGCGCGCAGAAGCGAAATGGCTGTGACAGGAGTAGGCTCGGGAGGAGAAACTTCAGATATTTCGTCTGATGAAAGCGAATATATACCCAGTTAAAGCTCAGTTGATTCGGATACATGTTTACTGAGATTTGTAAGCACAGATGTACGTGCATGGTTTGAAAAAAAAATCCAGGAAGTTCGATCTGTGGGAATAGGAAATTCTGTGAATAGTGACTCCCCGAATGACATGCTGTGACCAGTGAAATGTTGGAACCTGTAGACGTGTCTACATGCTTCGAACAATGTAAATAAAATGAATTTTCAAAGAAAATATTTCCTGAAAATGGAAAAAGGGCGTAACTGTAGAACAAAAATGGACGACAGTGCCAAATTTCTTATTAAACATTAATTTGCATATTAGTCGCCTCCGTAGCGTAGCGATCAGCATGGTTAGCTGCCGCCCCGGAGGTCCAGGGTTCGATTCCCGGCTCTACCACGAAATTTGAAAAGTGGTGTGAGGACTGGCACGGGGTCTACTCAGCCTCGGGTGTTCCAAATGAGTAGAGGGGGTTCGATTCCCACCTCAGCCATCCTCGAAGTGGTTTTCCGTGGTTTCCCACTTCGTCTTCGGGCAAATGCCGGGATGGTACTGCCCCCGTAAATTGAATTATATTGAGACCACGATGGCTGTATTGGCATATATGAATAAAGTTATTTCTGTCATAGTTGTGACGTGTATATTCATGACGTAGGCACGGATGACGTAGACTTCATGCAAGTAGGCTGGTTGAGCTGAGATTCTTGGTGACGTCACGATTTTGTTCGCGAAAGATCTGAGATTTACGACGCAGTCGCAGGAAACAAGGTATTGTGCTAAGGAAGAAGTTACGCTATTGGAGGAAAGGCTCGAACCAATGAACGATAGTTTGGAAGGAAGACGGAGATTGCTGAAACTACGATATTTAATTACTTTTGGCATGCAGAATTGTGGAAAACTATTTTCAGTTATGGCATTGATATGGAATTTTGAAGAAATTAATTTTGAGTTTTTGAAATTTGAAAATACGTCAAGTATAGCCAAAGTTGGAACTTCTAGCAATGACGGAGCAACAGGCTATGGAAGGGATGGATACGCCCCTTAAGAAGTTGATAAAAGGTCGTGCACAGAAGAGAGGAGCTCTCATGCCGCTCATACCGCATATATATTTCTGATGTCATATAGTCATTTTCGAGTGAATAAGTGAAGCGAGTCGTCTTTAGCGTGTGGTTAAAGCCCGGCGCATCGAACGAACACGGAGCAGTTCCATTTTACAGTGTTTGAAACTAGGCGAAGTTTAAACGCACACATTAACGTTTCTACCTGATAATACATCAAGAGTTGGCTTCTGCCTTTATTATAATTCAATTGGGCAGTACAACATTGAGGTGTGTAGAAGATTTGAACAATTTCACAGTTATAATTTGAAAGATATTGGCATTTTAAGACTGCAGACAAAAGTGATTTTCTCGCCACCTGAGAAGCACTTTTAAAATACCACATTATACACTACGGCTGACACGTGTATTGCAACCGTGATATTGAAGAATACGTTTGGTAATACAACGATACATTCTACTATGGAACATTATAATCTGGCAGTGCTTTCAATGATTATAACGGAAGTTGAGATGGAAGGCTAAGGCTTTAATGCAATTGGGACATATATCGATGGAGTGAAATAACAGCATGGAACTTCGTTAATCGTCATTCTACAAAAGCGAGCATGTAGTGAACATCCAACTACACTCATGCATCGTGAATCCATCGCTGAATTATATCAAATGGCAGTGGAAATATCATCATACTCTACGATTATGAATATTTCTGCGGAAATAACTGCAATAAACTTCATGGCGAATTGCGACCAGAACTTCAGGGAACTTTCAAGAGAGGCCAGGGTGGACCCGGCTCACAAAGAAGAGTTTTGCCAGAAGGATGTCTTTCGTATACATGGAGCAGTGCAATTTCCGGAGGAGGAAGCAGTTCGATTCTCCGAGGGCGCTGATTCCAGGTTCGAGGTCGGAGCACATCTTTACGCTGGTGAAATGGAACCAACAGCAGTTTTCTTTGAAAACTTTCCTCTAGAACTTCAATCAACAGATAAGGTAGTCGTGAACGTTTCTTGTATTATTTGAGTCTTGTAGCGATATCTGAGCAACCATTTTTCCCATATTTTCTGTCCTATATTTTGCCCCATTTTCTTGTTTGATATTTCTGTACTCAGTACACTTCGATGATTTATGCCTTTTTCTACATTTTGTTGAGACATTGTTATGTCATTGGCATACTTAAATCATTTTGGATCAGTTGAGACTGATAATTTATATTCTTTCAATAATTTGCACATTTTTGTAGTCACGATTTGACTGTAAAGTTAACGATTTTCTATGGCAGATTTGAATTCAGACAGCGTGTCATTTTATTAAAGTAATTCTATTCAGTAAATTACCTTGACCAATTTTCTGTCATCCTCAAGAAAGAAGAATGATTAAATGATCTTAGAGCGTTAAAATCTATTACGTTATCGACGATCTTTGAAATACTAGTCGTCTTATGAACATGATTGCATTATAGACAATTTTATGAAATATGAACTTTGATTACGATTTATTGAATACACTATAGTAATGAACTTTTGATAGGAATTTTTCACAATTCTAGACTGGAACAATAATGTTTGCATTTCACAGTCTAATTGTGTTCTATTCGACTATTTATGCAGTTTAGATGAACTTTGATTGAAGATAGTATTTTTATACTGCGTTACTTTGATGATATTAATCTCAATTTTGATAGACCAGGGAGGAGTGTCTAATCGTATTTGCTATTAAATTTATTTGTGATTGGCAAATTTTTACTTCATATCGATTCATGAATGAAACCCACGAAGGTTAAATAATAACAGTCATTAATACAATTGATGAATATAAGAATTTTTAAAGAGGAACAATGGATGTATAATCGTTAGTTCAGTGGACATGTAAAAGTCGCTGATGAATAATGCCCTTGAATAGTGAAGGAGGTTCCCACAGTAAGATGAATGATGTTGTTGAATTTATAAGTGGAGGTTTTTGTATGTAGTGTGGAAGATTTTGATGCCATATATATGAAGATATATGATGAATTCTGGGCCAATTGTTGTGCAATTTTGTGCGTTTTGAGCGAAGTATTTTTCCACTGAATGTATTGTTCTGGTTCTTTGAAAGTTATTCATATGAAGTTACTGTTAAAATTAACAAGAGTGTTAAATAATTTGAGATGAAGATTTTGAATGGAGGTTACCGTCACAAATGATAATAATAATTATTAAACCTTATTAAACCTGAATTTGACCTTTAAATATAACTAACCTTCACTGGTCGATTATATCACCACGATTTGAGTAATTATCAACCGGATAAACGTGTGGTTTAATGTATTTCTTGTATAAATAATATAAACAATATAAATATTGTAAATAATTATGTAAATATCTTTGATAATAATTTGAAATGAAAGGGATTAATAGAGGCGTGTATAAAATTTTCAATTGTTATAAACAATTTATTATTGTTATAAATAATTAATGAACTTTTGTTATTAACATTAAGAGTTTTGTTTTTATACTCTAAACAACGCTAATTAAACAAGTGGTTTGAACAATTAAACATGATTTGGGATTATTAGAGTATTCCATTGGTGTTTGAATGGAGCATTTAAAAAATTTGCGTGATAATATTTCAGTTGAGATGTGGACATTTAACGTGTTTTGAAAGGAGAGCTAAGTTCTGATGTAACTCGCATATGCTGGGGTTGAATGGACGGGTGAGTCCACTTTGACGGTGCAGGTGTATCGCAGCTGGCTAGGACAACTGTATGATAGAGGCCAAGGACGTTTACATAATAGCCTTGTGGCTATATATAAAATGTGAAGTATATAAACACGCAAAACAATTGATATATGTGTCTCGTCCCAAATCCCTCGTCCATTCCAAGTGCATTATTATTTTTACGTTATTTTGAGCTTGAGAAAGCTGAAACATTGTATGTAGAGTATACAAGTCCTACAGGAGGACATAATTATGTGGACAATGGCTTCTGATTGCCACGTTTATTTTGTTGTTTTATTTTGTTAAATTCATTCTTTATGTGAAATAAATTATTGTGCAGTTTAAAGTTTCTCGTCTTCGTTCTGGTTCATTTTAAATATCATGGTGGAGGTTATTGTGAGGGCATACTTTAAGTGATCCAGTTGACAACCCAGTCCCCGAGATAAATTTAAAAGGTAAGAAAAAGGTAAGTATGAACCCCCCGTATATTTTGGTGTGTTCCACAATAATTTCTTGTTAACTACTGTGCTCTAATCTCGATAGTATCTGTCAGTGCCATTTTCATTGATGTAGCTGTGCCGGTGCGTTTGATTATTGGCAATCCGATTGAGGGGGCGGATATCTGACAGCCTATCCGGATATCGGGGACAGTAGGATTGGCGACCCTAAAACGTGGGGCACGTTCGACTGAATAACATTGGATTACCAAGTTATTGCAGTAGAATTGACACCGCAATTTGTGGAGTGTTCGAATAACATTGGATTACCAAGTTATCGATGTCAAAGGGATTGTGAAGACTCATATAAAGAGGTTGATTCTTTGTTAGATGTCTTGGCCAATTGTAGAATTTGAGAGTGTGATTATATAGGGATTAAATGTTGTGTTGTATTAGGAAAATTACACTCAGAAAAGATCAGATCTTATACAACTTGAGAGAGGTTAAATAGGCTGGAAACTTAGAAAAATCGCTTATGATCTGGAATCTTATTTTATTTGACCGGCTTATGACATGTTTAGTCATATTAAAGATAAAATTAAACTATTTGGATTGTAAATGTAAATTATTTGTGTTAGGATATTTTAAAATGAACCAAAGAAACTTGAACATGTGCTTGAGTTTATTTCAACATGAAGTGTCTACGAAGGTTAATTATAAGGTAATTATAAGTTAGATTTAAGACAGAAAATTGCTCAAACTTATATATGGTGAATGATGTTGCTCAGATGTTGTTATTTTGCTCTGTTTGATGTATGTCCCTAAAGCAGTTTATTATTGAAATATTATTGAAATGGCAGATGAAAGTATTAAGAAAATGTTGGAGGAGATGTCCAACAATATGAGGGAGATGAAAGCTAGCATTAATGAAAGTGTGAGGGAGATGGAAGCTAGGAATACTAGTCGATTGGAGGAGAATGCTAGTAACGTGTCTGCTAATTTGTCTATTAGAATGCAGGAGATGATGAAGGAGAATGCTAGTAATTTGTCTACTAGGATGGATGAAAATTTGAAAGTTATTCAGACCAGTTCTGCAAACTTAGAAAATGATATGTCGCGTTTACAGATCAGTACCCAGGGAATCGAGAATGCTGTAACTGACATGCGCACAGACGTGTCCAATGTCCATAAAGATGTCTCGGAGGTTAAAGTAGACTTATCAAATGTGCATAAAGATGTGTCTGATGTTAAAATTCATGTTTCTAAGGTACAGAAAGATCTTACTATGTTGAATCTTGATGTTGCTAATGTCCGGGGTGATATTTCATGTGCTAGAGCTGAAGTAATTGTTGTTAGGAATGATGTTGCTACTGTACAAGACAAAGTAGAGGAAGTTCAAAAAGAGGTTAGAAATGCTCGAACTGATGTGTCAAATGTTCAAGTAGACATCAATAATATTCATTCAGATGTTAATGATATGCAAAGCGATATCAATAAGATACAAGTAGAAGTGAATACTGTTTTTGTAGACATTGCTAAAGTTCAAACTGATGTTAACAAAGTTAGAGAGGAAATTGAAACTTCAAAAACGCTTTGTACTCGTAACATTAGTGCATTAACAACTCGGTTAGTTGACGAGTCTGTTAGGACAACAGCTTCTTTAGCTGGCTTAAAATACGATGTAGAGGTCATGAGAACCCAAGTCTTAGATCATAATCGTTTACTTAAGGAAGACATCGAAGTGGATATCGCGGAAATGTTAACTGCAAATGTAACGGTTTGGAAAGATGAATGGAACAGGTCAAGTGGGGAACATGTCGATCAGATTCAGGAGCGAATTGAAAGAAAACTTGCCAGTACACAAGTAGACATTAATAATGAAGTAGTTCAGATTAGGAAAGACTTGAATGTAAGGATGGATTCGCTATCCGAAAAGCAGGTAGAGGATAGAACTCAAATAGGTCAGGACGTGCAAGCATTAAAAACTGCGTTAGTGGAACAAATTCATAAGGTTGTCTCTGATGTTAATGAAACTACGAGCAAACTTCAGAATTTGAAACTAGGAGAAGCTAGCATGATGGAAACCTATAAGGAAGAGTTGATTAGGAAAGTCATCACGGAAATCACAGACAAGGATACTGAAGGATTGACTGGTGAAGAGGATAGAAATTACGTGAGAAGATGTAACCTAGCTACAGAAGAGAGAGATATTAGTCCTGAGGAACGTATATCCAGATTCCGGGAAGAAGAAGAGGATCGGAATATTGAACCCGAATGGAAATATCGTGATAGTGGGAAAAATTATATGGATTCATATCCGAGAAATGTGACAGTCATCCGGAACTTTGAAGACAAACCTCAAAAATTTAGCAACACTGATAGTCTCACACCGATAGAATATATCAGGAACCTTAAAGACTATTTCATTGAAGCCCACATTCCTAGAGAGAGAGAGATGAGAATCGTAGAAAGATTTCTAGCTGGAGGACCCCTTGAATGGTTTAGAGCATTTCGGTACACTTTTAGCAATTTTGACGAATTTGCAGAGGCACTGATAAAACGATTCTGGTCAATAGAAGCTCAGAATTCATTAAGAGCTGAGGTATACTCGAGGAAGTATTCAGGTACTCTTCCAACTCGGTACGCTGATTTCTTCACGAGCCAGTTATCACGCTTGAGATTTTTGCAACCCCCATTGTCAACAGAGCAGTTGATAGATGCGATTTCACGTATGCTGCCTGTGGAGGTAAGAAGACTCATCATATCGTCAAATATCAGAGATTGGCCAGTATGGACGAACTGTTGAGAAGGCTTGACTACACGAGTCCAATACCAAATTTGGTACAAAAAGGTCAGAGGCACGAATTCAAAGACGTTAATACAGTCTACATGGATCAAGTGCAGCAAACTGATAAGCCTGATGAAGAAAAAACTGAAAATATAGGTCCTCACAGGAATAATTATTTCCGCAACAACAGATCCCAAGGTTACCGTCCATATCAGCAAAGACGAGGCTGGAATAATAATGGAGGGAATTATAACAACGGAAGAGGTAGATACTATAACAATGGTTATAATATAAACTACAATAGAAATAACCAGTACCAGAATCAGAATCAGAATTCTCAAGGTCAGGTTATGACACCCGACAAGTATCAAGAAAGAGAGAAAGAAAGTCAGCAGTATCTGAAGGAATTACGAGAAAAGGAAGCTGAAAACCAAAAGAAAAGACAGGATGTAGTAATCGATCCTGGTCCTTCTACAAGTCAGCAGAACTTGGAAAACAGGAATTCAGGACAGAAGAGAAAGTAGAAAGGAGAGAATGCATTAGCCACACACAAACCAGAGAAGAAGAGACTTATGATTAAGGAACATAGAGGAAATATCATGTAAGAGTAGAATAATAATTCAATTTCGTGTTCAAGTGAATTGAGATATTTATAACACAGAGTTTAAAAACAATTTGCAACTGTTTTTAAAACGTGGTGAAGGGAGAATGCCCCCGTAAATTGAATTATATTGAGACCACGATGGCTGTATTGGCATATATGAATAAAGTTATGGCTGTCATAGTTGTGACGTGTATATTCATGACGTAGGCACGAATGACGTAGACTTCATGCAAGTAGGCTGGTTGAGCTGAGATTCTTGGTGACGTCATGATTTTGTTCGAGAAAGATCTGAGAATTACGACGCAGTCGCAGGAAACAAGGTATTGTGCTAAGGAAGAAGTTACGCTATTGGAGGAAAGGCTCGAACCAATGAACGATAGTTTGGAAGGAAGACGGAGATTGCTGAAACTACGATATTTAATTACTTTTGGCATGCAGAATTGTGGAAAACTATTTTCAGTTATGGCATTGATATGGAATTTTGAAGAAATTAATTTTGAGTTTTTGAAATTTGAAAATACGTCAAGTATAGCCAAAGTTGGAACTTCTAGCAATGACGGAGCAACAGGCTATGGAAGGGATGGATACGCCCCTTAAGAAGTTGATAAAAGGTCGTGCACAGAAGAGAGGAGCTCTCATGCCGCTCATACCGCATATATATTTCTGATGTCATATAGTCATTTTCGAGTGAATAAGTGAAGCGAGTCGTCTTTAGCGTGTGGTTAAAGCCCGGCGCATCGAACGAACACGGAGCAGTTCCATTTTACAGTGTTTGAAACCAGGCGAAGTTGAAACGCACACGTTAACGTTTCTACCTGATAATACATCAAGAGTTGGCTTCTGCCTTTATTATAATTCAATTGGGCAGTACAACATTGAGGTGTGTAGAAGATTTGAACAATTTCACAGTTATAATTTGAAAGATATTGGCATTTTAAGACTGCAGACAAAAGTGATTTTCTCGCCACCTGAGAAGCACTTTTAAAATACCACATTATACACTACGGCTGACACGTGTATTGCAACCGTGATATTGAAGAATACGTTTGGTAATACAACGATACATTCTACTATGGAACATTATAATCTGGCAGTGCTTTCAATGATTATAACGGAAGTTGAGATGGAAGGCTAAGGCTTTAATGCAATTGGGACATATATCGATGGAGTGAAATAACAGCATGGAACTTCGTTAATCGTCATTCTACAAAAGCGAGCATGTAGTGAACATCCAACTACACTCATGCATCGTGAATCCATCGCTGAATTATATCAAATGGCAGTGGAAATATCATCATACTCTACGATTATGAATATTTCTGCGGAAATAACTGCAATAAACTTCATGGCGAATTGCGACCAGAACTTCAGGGAACTTTCAAGAGAGGCCAGGGTGGACCCGGCTCACAAAGAAGAGTTTTGCCAGAAGGATGTCTTTCGTATACATGGAGCAGTGCAATTTCCGGAGGAGGAAGCAGTTCGATTCTCCGAGGGCGCTGATTCCAGGTTCGAGGTCGGAGCACATCTTTACGCTGGTGAAATGGAACCAACAGCAGTTTTCTTTGAAAACTTTCCTCTAGAACTTCAATCAACAGATAAGGTAGTCGTGAACGTTTCTTGTATTATTTGAGTCTTGTAGCGATATCTGAGCAACCATTTTTCCCATATTTTCTGTCCTATATTTTGCCCCATTTTCTTGTTTGATATTTCTGTACTCAGTACACTTCGATGATTTATGCCTTTTTCTACATTTTGTTGAGACATTGTTATGTCATTGGCATACTTAAATAATTTTGGATCAGTTGAGACTGATAATTTATATTCTTTCAATAATTTGCACATTTTTGCAGTCACGATTTGACTGTAAAGTTAACGATTTTCTATGGCAGATTTGAATTCAGACAGCGTGTCATTTTATTAAAGTAATTCTATTCAGTAAATTACCTTGACCAATTTTCTGTCATCCTCAAGAAAGAAGAATGATTAAATGATTTTAGAGCGTTAAAATCTATTACGTTATCGACGATCTTTGAAATACTAGTCGTCTTATGAACATGATTGCATTATAGACAATTTTATGAAATATGAACTTTGATTTCGATTTATTGAATATTTAATGAACTTTTGATAGGAATTTTTCTCAATTCTAGATTGGAACAATAATGTTTGCATTTCACAGTCTAATTGTGTTCTATTCGACTATTTATGCAGTTTAGATGAACTTTGATTGAAGATAGTATTTTTATACTGCGTTACTTTGATGATATTAATCTCAATTTTGATAGACCAGGGAGGAGTGTCTAATCGTATTTGCTATTAAATTTATTTGTGATTGGCAAATTTTTACTTCATATCGATTCATGAATGAAACCCACGAAGGTTAAATAATAACAGTCATTAATACAATTGATGAATATAAGAATTTTTAAAGAGGAACAATGGATGTAAAATCGTTAGTTCAGTGGACATGTAAAAGTCGCTGATGAATAATGCCCTTGAATAGTGAAGGAGGTTCCCACAGTAAGATGAATGATGTTGTTGAATTTATAAGTGGAGGTTTTTGTATGTAGTGTGGAAGATTTTGATGCCATATATATGAAGATATATGATGAATTCTGGGCCAATTGTTGTGCAATTTTGTGCGTTTTGAGCGAAGTATTTTTCCACTGAATGTATTGTTCTGGTTCTTTGAAAGTTATTCATATGAAGTTACTGTTAAAATTAACAAGAGTGTTAAATAATTTGAGATGAAGATTTTGAATGGAGGTTACCGTCACAAATAATAATAATAATTATTAAACCTTATTAAACCTGAATTTGACCTTTAAATATAACTAACCTTCATTGGTCGATTATATCACCACGATTTGAGTAATTATCAACCGGATAAACGTGTGGTTTAATGTATTTCTTGTATAAATAATATAAACAATATAAATATTGTAAATAATTATGTAAATATCTTTGATAATAATTTGAAATGAAAGGGATTAATAGAGGCGTGTATAAAATTTTCAATTGTTATAAACAATTTATTATTGTTATAAATAATTAATGAACTTTTGTTATTAACATTAAGAGTTTTGTTTTATACACTAAACAACGCTAATTAAACAAGTGGTTTGAACAATTAAACATGATTTGGGATTATTAGAGTATTCCATTGGTGTTTGAATGGAGCATTTAAAAAATTTGCGTGATAATATTTCAGTTGAGATGTGGACATTTAACGTGTTTTGAAAGGAGAGCTAAGCTCTGATGTAACTCGCATATGCTGGGGTTGAATGGACGGGTGAGTCCACTTTGACGGTGCAGGTGTATCGCAGCTGGCTAGGACAACTGTATGATAGAGGCCAAGGACGTCTCCATAATAGCCTTGTGGCTATAAATAAAATGTGAAGTATATAAACACGAAAAACAATTGATATATGTGTCTCGTCCCAAATCCCTTGTCCATTCCAAGTGCATTATTATTTTTACGTTACTTTGAGCTTGAGAAAGCTGAAACATTGTATGTAGAGTATACAAGTCCTACAGTAGGACATGTTTATGTGGACAATGGCTTCTGATTGCCACGTTTATTTTGTTGTTTTATTTTGTTAAATTCATTCTTTATGTGAAATAAATTATTGTGCAGTTTAGAGTTTCTTGTCTTCGTTTTGGTTCATTTTAAATATCATGGTGGAGGTTATTGTGAGGGCATACTTTAAGTGATCCAGTTGACAACCCAGTCCCCGAGATAAATTTAAAAGGTAAGAAAAAGGTAAGTATGAACCCCCCGTATATTTTGGTGTGTTCCACAATAATTTCTTGTTAACTACTGTGCTCTAATCTCGATAGTATCTGTCAGTGCCATTTTCATTGATGTAGCTGTGCCGGTGCGTTTGATTATTGGCAATCCGATTGAGGGGGCGGATATCTGACAGCCTATCCGGATATCGGGGACAGTAGGATTGGCGACCCTAAAACGTGGGGCACGTTCGACTGAATAACATTGGATTACCAAGTTATTGCAGTAGAATTGACACCGCAATTTGTGGAGTGTTCGAATAACATTGGATTACCAAGTTATCGATGTCAAAGGGATTGTGAAGACTCAAATAAAGAGGTTGATTCTTTGTTAGATGTCTTGGCCAATTGTAGAATTTGAGAGTGTGATTATATAGGGATTAAATGTTGTGTTGTATTAGGAAAATTACACTCAGAAAAGATCAGATCTTATACAACTTGAGAGAGGTTAAATAGGCTGGAAACTTAGAAAAATCGCCTATGATCTGGAATCTTATTTTATTTGACCGGCTTATGACATGTTTAGTCATATTAAAGATAAAATTAAACTATTTGGATTGTAAATGTAAATTATTTGTGTTAGGATATTTTAAAATGAACCAAAGAAACTTGAACATGTGCTTGAGTTTATTTCAACATGAAGTGTCTACGAAGGTTAATTATAAGGTAATTATAAGTTAGATTTAAGACAGAAAATTGCTCAAACTTATATATGGTGAATGATGTTGCTCATATGTTGTTATTTTGCTCTGTTTGATGTATGTCCCTAAAGCAGTTTATTATTGAAATATTATTGAAATGGCAGATGAAAGTATTAAGAAAATGTTGGAGGAGATGTCCAACAATATGAGGGAGATGAAAGCTAGCATTAATGAAAGTGTGAGGGAGATGGAAGCTAGGAATACTAGTCGAATGGAGGAGAATGCTAGTAACGTGTCTGCTAATTTGTCTATTAGAATGCAGGAGATGATGAAGGAGAATGCTAGTAATTTGTCTACTAGGATGGATGAAAATTTGAAAGTTATTCAGACCAGTTCTGCAAACTTAGAAAATGATATGTCGCGTTTACAGATCAGTACCCAGGGAATCGAGAATGCTGTAACTGACATGCGCACAGACGTGTCCAATGTCCATAAAGATGTCTCGGAGGTTAAAGTAGACTTATCAAATGTGCATAAAGATGTGTCTGATGTTAAAATTGATGTTTCTAAGGTACAGAAAGATCTTACTATGTTGAATCTTGATGTTGCTAATGTCCGGGGTGATATTTCATGTGCTAGAGCTGAAGTAATTGTTGTTAGGAATGATGTTGCTACTGTACAAGACAAAGTAGAGGAAGTTCAAAAAGAGGTTAGAAATGCTCGAACTGATGTGTCAAATGTTCAAGTAGACATCAATAATATTCATTCAGATGTTAATGATATGCAAAGCGATATCAATAAGATACAAGTAGAAGTGAATACTGTTTTTGTAGACATTGCTAAAGTTCAAACTGATGTTAACAAAGTTAGAGAGGAAATTGAAACTTCAAAAACGCTTTGTACTCGTAACATTAGTGCATTAACAACTCGGTTAGTTGACGAGTCTGTTAGGACAACAGCTTCTTTAGCTGGCTTAAAATACGATGTAGAGGTCATGAGAACCCAAGTCTTAGATCATAATCGTTTACTTAAGGAAGACATCGAAGTGGATATCGCGGAAATGTTAACTGCAAATGTAACGGTTTGGAAAGATGAATGGAACAGGTCAAGTGGGGAACATGTCGATCAGATTCAGGAGCGAATTGAAAGAAAACTTGCCAGTACACAAGTAGACATTAATAATGAAGTAGTTCAGATTAGGAAAGACTTGAATGTAAGGATGGATTCGCTATCCGAAAAGCAGGTAGAGGATAGAACTCAAATAGGTCAGGACGTGCAAGCATTAAAAACTGCGTTAGAGGAACAAATTCATAAGGTTGTCTCTGATGTTAATGAAACTACGAGCAAACTTCAGAATTTGAAACTAGGAGAATCTAGCATGATGGAAACCTATAAGGAAGAGTTGATTAGGAAAGTCATCACGGAAATCACAGACAAGGATACTGAAGGATTGACTGGTGAAGAGGATAGAAATTACGTGAGAAGATGTAACCTAGCTACAGAAGAGAGAGATATTAGTCCTGAGGAACGTATATCCAGATTCCGGGAAGAAGAAGAGGATCGGAATATTGAACCCGAATGGAAATATCGTGATAGTGGGAAAAATTATATGGATTCATATCCGAGAAATGTGACAGTCATCCGGAACTTTGAAGACAAACCTCAAAAATTTAGCAACACTGATAGTCTCACACCGATAGAATATATCAGGAACCTTAAAGACTATTTCATTGAAGCCCACATTCCTAGAGAGAGAGAGATGAGAATCGTAGAAAGATTTCTAGCTGGAGGACCCCTTGAATGGTTTAGAGCATTTCGGTACACTTTTAGCAATTTTGACGAATTTGCAGAGGCACTGATAAAACGATTCTGGTCAATAGAAGCTCAGAATTCATTAAGAGCTGAGGTATACTCGAGGAAGTATTCAGGTACTCTTCCAACTCGGTACGCTGATTTCTTCACGAGCCAGTTATCACGCTTGAGATTTTTGCAACCCCCATTGTCAACAGAGCAGTTGATAGATGCGATTTCACGTATGCTGCCTGTGGAGGTAAGAAGACTCATCATATCGTCAAATATCAGAGATTTGACCAGTATGGACGAACTGTTGAGAAGGCTTGACTACACGAGTCCAATACCAAATTTGGTACAAAAAGGTCAGAGGCACGAATTCAAAGACGTTAATACAGTCTACATGGATCAAGTGCAGCAAACTGATAAGCCTGATGAAGAAAAAACTGAAAATATAGGTCCTCACAGGAATAATTATTTCCGCAACAACAGATCCCAAGGTTACCGTCCATATCAGCAAAGACGAGGCTGGAATAATAATGGAGGGAATTATAACAACGGAAGAGGTAGATACTATAACAATGGTTATAATAGAAACTACAATAGAAATAACCAGTACCAGAATCAGAATCAGAATTCTCAAGGTCAGGTTATGACACCCGACAAGTATCAAGAAAGAGAGAAAGAAAGTCAGCAGTATCTGAAGGAATTACGAGAAAAGGAAGCTGAAAACCAAAAGAAAAGACAGGATGTAGTAATCGATCCTGGTCCTTCTACAATTCAGCAGAACTTGGAAAACAGGAATTCAGGACAGAAGAGAAAGTAGAAAGGAGAGAATGCATTAGCCACACACAAACCAGAGAAGAAGAGACTTATGATTAAGGAACATAGAGGAAATATCATGTAAGAGTAGAATAATAATTCAATTTCGTGTTCAAGTGAATTGAGATATTTATAACACAGAGTTTAAAAACAATTTGCAACTGTTTTTAAAACGTGGTGAAGGGAGAATGCCCCCGTAAATTGAATTATATTGAGACCACGATGGCTGTATTGGCATATATGAATAAAGTTATGGCTGTCATAGTTGTGACGTGTATATTCATGACGTAGGCACGGATGACGTAGACTTCATGCAAGTAGGCTGGTTGAGCTGAGATTCTTGGTGACGTCATGATTTTGTTCGAGAAAGATCTGAGAATTACGACGCAGTCGCAGGAAACAAGGTATTGTGCTAAGGAAGAAGTTACGCTATTGGAGGAAAGGCTCGAACCAATGAACGATAGTTTGGAAGGAAGACGGAGATTGCTGAAACTACGATATTTAATTACTTTTGGCATGCAGAATTGTGGAAAACTATTTTCAGTTATGGCATTGATATGGAATTTTGAAGAAATTAATTTTGAGTTTTTGAAATTTGAAAATACGTCAAGTATAGCCAAAGTTGGAACTTCTAGCAATGACGGAGCAACAGGCTATGGAAGGGATGGATACGCCCCTTAAGAAGTTGATAAAAGGTCGTGCACAGAAGAGAGGAGCTCTCATGCCGCTCATACCGCATATATATTTCTGATGTCATATAGTCATTTTCGAGTGAATAAGTGAAGCGAGTCGTCTTTAGCGTGTGGTTAAAGCCCGGCGCATCGAACGAACACGGAGCAGTTCCATTTTACAGTGTTTGAAACCAGGCGAAGTTGAAACGCACACATTAACGTTTCTACCTGATAATACATCAAGAGTTGGCTTCTGCCTTTATTATAATTCAATTGGGCAGTACAACATTGAGGTGTGTAGAAGATTTGAACAATTTCACAGTTATAATTTGAAAGATATTGGCATTTTAAGACTGCAGACAAAAGTGATTTTCTCGCCACCTGAGAAGCACTTTTAAAATACCACATTATACACTACGGCTGACACGTGTATTGCAACCGTGATATTGAAGAATACGTTTGGTAATACAACGATACATTCTACTATGGAACATTATAATCTGGCAGTGCTTTCCATGATTATAACGGAAGTTGAGATGGAAGGCTAAGGCTTTAATGCAATTGGGACATATATCGATGGAGTGAAATAACAGCATGGAACTTCGTTAATCGTCATTCTACAAAAGCGAGCATGTAGTGAACATCCAACTACACTCATGCATCGTGAATCCATCGCTGAATTATATCAAATGGCAGTGGAAATATCATCATACTCTACGATTATGAATATTTCTGTGGAAATAACTGCAATAAACTTCATGGCGAATTGCGACCAGAACTTCAGGGAACTTTCAAGAGAGGCCAGGGTGGACCCGGCTCACAAAGAAGAGTTTTGCCAGAAGGATGTCTTTCGTATACATGGAGCAGTGCAATTTCCGGAGGAGGAAGCAGTTCGATTCTCCGAGGGCGCTGATTCCAGGTTCGAGGTCGGAGCACATCTTTACGCTGGTGAAATGGAACCAACAGCAGTTTTCTTTGAAAACTTTCCTCTAGAACTTCAATCAACAGATAAGGTAGTCGTGAACGTTTCTTGTATTATTTGAGTCTTGTAGCGATATCTGAGCAACCATTTTTCCCATATTTTCTGTCCTATATTTTGCCCCATTTTCTTGTTTGATATTTCTGTACTCAGTACACTTCGATGATTTATGCCTTTTTCTACATTTTGTTGAGACATTGTTATGTCATTGGCATACTTAAATAATTTTGGATCAGTTGAGACTGATAATTTATATTCTTTCAATAATTTGCACATTTTTGCAGTCACGATTTGACTGTAAAGTTAACGATTTTCTATGGCAGATTTGAATTCAGACAGCGTGTCATTTTATTAAAGTAATTCTATTCAGTAAATTACCTTGACCAATTTTCTGTCATCCTCAAGAAAGAAGAATGATTAAATGATTTTAGAGCGTTAAAATCTATTACGTTATCGACGATCTTTGAAATACTAGTCGTCTTATGAACATGATTGCATTATAGACAATTTTATGAAATATGAACTTTGATTTCGATTTATTGAATATTTAATGAACTTTTGATAGGAATTTTTCTCAATTCTAGATTGGAACAATAATGTTTGCATTTCACAGTCTAATTGTGTTCTATTCGACTATTTATGCAGTTTAGATGAACTTTGATTGAAGATAGTATTTTTATACTGCGTTACTTTGATGATATTAATCTCAATTTTGATAGACCAGGGAGGAGTGTCTAATCGTATTTGCTATTAAATTTATTTGTGATTGGCAAATTTTTACTTCATATCGATTCATGAATGAAACCCACGAAGGTTAAATAATAACAGTCATTAATACAATTGATGAATATAAGAATTTTTAAAGAGGAACAATGGATGTAAAATCGTTAGTTCAGTGGACATGTAAAAGTCGCTGATGAATAATGCCCTTGAATAGTGAAGGAGGTTCCCACAGTAAGATGAATGATGTTGTTGAATTTATAAGTGGAGGTTTTTGTATGTAGTGTGGAAGATTTTGATGCCATATATATGAAGATATATGATGAATTCTGGGCCAATTGTTGTGCAATTTTGTGCGTTTTGAGCGAAGTATTTTTCCACTGAATGTATTGTTCTGGTTCTTTGAAAGTTATTCATATGAAGTTACTGTTAAAATTAACAAGAGTGTTAAATAATTTGAGATGAAGATTTTGAATGGAGGTTACCGTCACAAATAATAATAATAATTATTAAACCTTATTAAACCTGAATTTGACCTTTAAATATAACTAACCTTCATTGGTCGATTATATCACCACGATTTGAGTAATTATCAACCGGATAAACGTGTGGTTTAATGTATTTCTTGTATAAATAATATAAACAATATAAATATTGTAAATAATTATGTAAATATCTTTGATAATAATTTGAAATGAAAGGGATTAATAGAGGCGTGTATAAAATTTTCAATTGTTATAAACAATTTATTATTGTTATAAATAATTAATGAACTTTTGTTATTAACATTAAGAGTTTTGTTTTTATACACTAAACAACGCTAATTAAACAAGTGGTTTGAACAATTAAACATGATTTGGGATTATTAGAGTATTCCATTGGTGTTTGAATGGAGCATTTAAAAAATTTGCGTGATAATATTTCAGTTGAGATGTGGACATTTAACGTGTTTTGAAAGGAGAGCTAAGCTCTGATGTAACTCGCATGTGCTGGGGTCGAATGGACGGGTGAGTCCACTTTGACGGTGCAGGTGTATCGCAGCTGGCTAGGACAACTGTATGATAGAGGCCAAGGACGTCTCCATAATAGCCTTGTGGCTATATATAAAATGTGAAGTATATAAACACGCAAAACAATTGATATATGTGTCTCGTCCCAAATCCCTTGTCCATTCCAAGTGCATTATTATTTTTACGTTATTAGAGCTTGAGAAAGCTGAAACATTGTATGTAGAGTATACAAGTCCTACAGGAGGACATGGTTATGTGGTCGATGGCTTCTGATTGTCACGTGGATTTTGTTGTTTATTTTGTTAAATTCATTCTTTATGTGAAATAAATTATTGTGCAGTTTAGAGTTTCTTGTCTTCGTTTTGGTTCATTTTAAATATCATGGTGGAGGTTATTGTGAGGGCATACTTTAAGTGATCCAGTTGACAACCCAATCCCCGAGATAAATTTAAAAGGTAAGAAAAAGGTAAGTATGAACCCCCCGTATATTTTGGTGTGTTCCACAATAATTTCTTGTTAACTACTGTGCTCTAATCTCGATAGTATCTGTCAGTGCCATTTTCATTGATGTAGCTGTGCCGGTGCGTTTGATTATTGGCAATCCGATTGAGGGGGCGGATATCTGACAGCCTACTATCCGGATATCGGGGACAGTACATTCTTCAAGGCCACGGCCGCCTCCTTCCCTCTTCCTTGCCTATCCATCCTGACCATCCATTACCTTCCCCCATGAGGCTCCTGTTCGCTTTGCAGGTGAGGCCACCTGGGCGAGGTGCCAATCACACCTCACCAGTTGTATCCACTCCGATTAGATGTTCCCAGCTCTAGGACACTGCCCGTAGAGGCGGTAGTGGTGAGTTCCCTCGCTGAGTCCGTGGGTTCCACCAACCTGGAGGGTAAACGACTAAGGAAAGGAAGGAAAGGAATTTGCATATTATGAAAACATCAACATAATAGTTAAGAATAACATCCCAAAATTTTGCCTTTCTGCGAAAAGTCTTTGATGTCATAATTCTTTAAACTCATTTATCTCAAAAGTGTGTTTTTTGAGTTACGCCCTTCTTCCATCCATGTCTTCCAATGAGAGTGGAGAGTGTTGCTGGAATGAAATTTTTGACAGGGAAAACCAGAGTACCTGGAGATAAACCTGTCTGCCTCCGCTTTGTCCAATACAAATCTCACATGGAGTGACCGGATTTGAACCAGGGACCCAGCGGTGAG
The DNA here is from genome assembly GCA_946902985.2 of Meconema thalassinum. Lineage (NCBI taxonomy): Eukaryota > Metazoa > Arthropoda > Insecta > Orthoptera > Tettigoniidae > Meconema > Meconema thalassinum. The sequence continues at coordinate 99,538,284 of OX336397.1, read as the reverse complement.
AGGCCGGCGTGCTGCCGCCTATGCCACGGAGGATTACGCTATGAGATCTTTGGCAATAATATGTAGCAGCTAAGTGTCCGAATAGAAGGCAGGACTGCAGTGGCTCCCAGCCAACATCTCTAATGACGCTGTATGTCTTAATCATAGGATGTTGCATTGGATCGTTTGTTTGTTTGTTTGTTTGTTAATGCCACAGCTGATATGATGCATGGTAAACAGTCACACGTCACTGACTCCCGATACCATATATCTTCAATGTCAGGCGACAACAGGGCTATACTTCACCAATAAATGAATATCGATATTAGACTCCTCTCTTCTTTGAGAGGAAAACAAAGGCACAGGGCATTGACTCTCAATATTCAGGGTGTGTGTTCAGTTGATCTAATAACATGTTTTCTTATGGTGGCTGTAGTACAGGGTCAAAATCTATGTGCGCCCCGATAAACACGGCAAGCTAAGCCTGCTTCGACTGACGAAGAACGCGGGCGCGCGTACCGGTGCAGCTGTTGGTTGGCGTGCTCCGCTGACTCATATCGTTAGTTCACACTTTTTTATCACTCATATGGACGTGTATCTGCAAAGCTTAGACGTTAGTGTTGCACGTTTAGTGAGTATTGTGATTACTGTGATTGTTGGTCATTCTTTCATCAGAAGATGTCAGGTCTGTGTTATACGAGAGGGAGGACATTTTCAGCATCGCCTATTGGCGCATTATTGAGCATGTTTGGTAAAAGTGTAAAAGTGCGCACCACCATCGGCTGAACCAGCTGAACCGGCTGAACCGTGTACGCGCTCCCGCGATCTGCACCAGAGTCAAAGCCAGCTTAGCTTGCCGTGTTTATAAGGGCGCACATAGTTAATGACCCTGTAGCATGAGTAACTGTTTCAGGGGCAGATGCACCGGGATTTGAAGTAAGGTATAAATGGGCCGGCCATTGTTGGCCGGTCATATTCGTACGCGAATTTCAGAGTCAGTCTACATAATATGACGTAACATCAGCTCGACGGTCTTCAGGCACTACCTTGGCACTCACACGTTACTATGTTGTTCGCACGCTGACAGTTCGAGTAGAACATTAACAATAAGACTCAATACGTGTATGAGCTGCGTGAGGAGATACTGCGCACGTAGATTGTACCGGCCAAGAAGGAAGGGTCCAGTTATACTATCCCAGCATTTGTCTGGAAGGAGTGTGGAAAGACTCTGGGAATAAACACACTCAGGATAGCCGCTGTCAGCAACGGGATTCGAACTCCAATCTTCGGACTCCTATAGCTCCCCATCACTGTCGTAGTGAGAGACTTAATATGCTCGGCTACGCTGGAGTGTACGAGGCTACATCAGGTTCAGCACAATACTTTGGTTGATTGGTCCCTCAGTTTAGGGCCTGCGACAACGCGGTCATGTAGCCCAGTGTACTTTGGGTGTATGTAGAATCTAACTTTTAACCGGTGTTAATTTTGATGGCTGTATTAGTGTGTGTAGTCTGTGATTCCGGTAGAAGGACTGCAGACGATTAATTTTTTCAAGTAGTTCCTACTTTTGCTACCAAATGCTACCATCCACGACTCCTAGCTGTGGACGTGGCTACTAAATGCCATCACAGTCAGCACCTGGTAGCGAACGTTGGAACTAATATAGCATTATCAAACTAACCTAAAAACTTTAGCTTCCAAAAGTGCAGTTAGTGAAAGGTTCTTTTTCATGCCATAAATCTATAACATGGGATCGCCGGCTTTACTTTCCCTCCGAAGGAAGGCATACTGAGGGATTATTAACGCTCTTAAAAAACCGACGACTTCGGCCGTGTTTGAACCCGCGATCTGGGGCATAGAAGCTCTGCTTACTACCACCTACACCACCGAAGCCGCTCATAGTACTTCAGAAGTGTTAATGAGGTAATGGTTAGGTCTATTCTCTGAGCAGATCATGGCTGCCTCTAATGTTATCATCTTCTTCTTTGACTCAGGAGGTCATGTTCCGACATAGCCTCCTATCTGATATAATTTAATCTCATGCTTTATTCCGACAAACAACTAAAAAGTAGTCGATGGTTTATTCCGACAAAGAACTAAAAAGTAGTCGATGGTTTATTCCGACATAAACTAATAAGTAGTCGATGGTTTATTCCGACAAAACAACTAATAAGTAGTCGATGGTTTATTCCGACAAAGAACTAAAAAGTAGTCGATGGTTTATTCCGACAAACAACTAATAAGTAGTCGATGGTTTATTCCGACAAACAACTAATAAGTAGTCGATGGTTTATTCCGAGAAACAACTAAAAAGTAGTCGATGGTTTATTCCGACAAAGAACTAAAAAGTAGTCGATGGTTTATTCCGACAAACAACTAATAAGTAGTCGATGGTTTATTCCGACAAACAACTAATAAGTAGTCGATGGTTTATTCCGACAAACAACTAATACGTACCGTAGTCGATGGTTTATTCCGACAAACAACTAAAAAGTAGTCGATGCTTTATTCCGACAAACAACTAAAAAGTTGTCGATGGTTTATTCCGACAAACAACTAAAAAGTAGTCGATGGTTTATTCCGACAAACAACTAATAAGTAGTCGATGGTTTATTCCGACAAACAACTAATAAGTAGTCGATGGTTTATTCCGACAAACAACTAAAAAGTAGTCGATGGTTTATTCCGATAAAGAACTAAAAAGTAGTCGATGGTTTATTCCGACAAACAACTAATAAGTAGTCGATGGTTTATTCCGACAAACAACTAAAAAGTAGTCGATGCTTTATTCCGACAAACAACTAAAAAGTAGTCGATGGTTTATTCCGACAAAGAACTAAAAAGTAGTCGATGGTTTATTCCGACAAACAACTAATAAGTAGTCGATGGTTTATTCCGACAAACAACTAATAAGGAGTCGATGGTTTATTCCGACAAAACAACTAATAAGTAGTCGATGGTTTATTCCGACAAAGAACTAAAAAGTAGTCGATGGTTTATTCCGACAAACAACTAATAAGTAGTCGATGGTTTATTCCGACAAACAACTAATAAGTAGTCGATGGTTTATTCCGACAAACTAATAAGTAGCCAATGGTTTATTCCGGCAAACAACTAATAATTAGTCGATGGTTTATTCCGACAAACAACTAATAAGTAGTCGATGGTTTATTCCGACAAACAACTAATAAGTAGTCGATGGTTTATTCCGACAAACTAATAAGTAGTCGATGGTTTATTCCGGCAAACAACTAATAAGTAGCCGATGGTTTATTCCGACAAACAACTAATACGTAGTCGATGGTTTATTCCGACAAACTAATAAGTAGTCGAGGGTTTATTCCGACAAACAACTAATAAGTAGTCGATGGTTTATTCCGACAAACAACTAATAAGTAGTCGATGGTTTATTCCGACAAACAACTAATAAGTACTCGATGGTTTATTCCAATAAACAACTAATAAGTAGTCGATGGTTTATTCCGACAAACAACTAATAAGTAGCCGATGGTTTATTCCGACAAACTAATAAGTAGTCGATGGTTTATTCCGGCAAACAACTAATAAGTAGCCGATGCTTTATTCCGACAAACAACTAATAAGTAGTCGATGGTTTATTCCGACAAACAACTAATAAGTAGTCGAAGGTTTATTCCGACAAACAACAGAGTAGTCGATGGTTTATTCCGACAAACAACTAACTAGTCGAAGGTTTATTCCGACAAACAACAGACTAGTCGATGGTTTATTCCGACAAACAACAGAGTAGTCGATGGTTTATTCCGACAAACAACTAACTAGTCGAAGGTTTATTCCGGCAAACAACAGAGTAGTCGTTGGTTTATTCCGATAAAGAACTAAGTAGTCGATGATGAAAAATAGTCGCTATTTTCATCTCTAAATGATGAACGGAAATAGCAAGCAAAGACAAAGGAATCATGACGATAAGGGGGAGATTCTTGACGCGCTATTGTTGATCTTCCATTCTGTGGTGTTGATGAAGTTACTGTATGCCCGTGCAAAGAATATCACACGTGTACATCTTTCCTCATATAATATTCAACAGGCGCGCCACCTTCTTCTTCGCATATCCTCGCCTCCGATATTAGAATATGAATGAAGCATGTAGCATGACAGGCGGAGCGCAATACTGCGTCTTCAATATCAAAAGGATTTTCACACTCTTTACCACTTGCTTCTGAGCGTCACACTCAACCTGGTATTGTTTAATGTTTTTTTTTTAATTTCAAGAAGGAATAGATTCAAGGGTTCTTGACCTATTATTGCCACGACCAATGTTCAACCAGGTGATCAATGCGCATAACGCATCGCTCTATAGAATGTTTATTACAATGCTTTTAAAAGTAAAATTTTCGACTTATAATAGATATAATAATAAAAATTTAAATATTTAGGAGAAATTATTCAGCCCTCTGGTTTAAACCGCAAAGCAAATAATGAAAGAATTACCTAATTACAGAAAGCTTACAGGATCACTTGGAACAGGTACCAAAATATCAATATCTCGGAAAGCAAAACTTAGCCACTATAATACAGGGTCATCTAAAAATAATGCCAACATTTCAAAAAAATATAGCACCGAAACCCTTTATGTTAAACGTGTAATTCTTTCACTCAACGCCAGCTGGTTAAAGTAAGTTTTGTTTTGGAGGGGACGTGACCTTGCTATGCGCACACTAGATGCGCAGTAGCCAAGGTCGGCCGGGGGCGCGCGCGCCAATGAAGTCCTGACCTAACCCCTTTGGATTTTTTTTCTGGGGGTACATTAAAAACAGTGTATGCAGAAGAAATTCGGGATTTGGATCCCTTGCGGGAGCGAATTTCTGCCGCCATCTTGACAGTTACTCCTGAAATGTTTGCACGTACCAATCCAGCCATTGGGAAAGCGTGCGTTCAATACTGATGTTGGTGGTCGGCCTGGCCTAGATGTTTTCTCTACAGTCCCTGTTTCCTTAAACTGATTAAACCATCGAATGACAGCTTTGTAATCAGGTGCGGTTTGTCGGGCGGTGCAGTCATTGGTGCGCCCCCCCCCCCCCCCCCAGCCGACCTTGGCTACTGCGCATCTAGTGTGCGCATAGCAAGGTCACGTCCCCTCCAAAACAAAACTTACTTTAACCAGCTGGCGTTCAGTTAAAGAATTACACGTTTAACATAAAGAGTGTCGGTGCTATAATTTTTTTAAATGTTGGCATTATTTTCCGATGACCCTGTACAAGTAATCAAACCTGATCGTTGTATGCATCGGAAAGCGTAATCATTGGTGGTTGATCTTTAACCAAAGACATAGAGAAACAAGAAAGGAACATTTTAAGAAACATTTTTGGCGCAGTCTGTATTGAGGGAATATGGAGGAAGAAAATCATCCCTGGAAATATATTGGCAATCTGAAAAAATCTCTTACACTTTTATTTATTTATTTATTTATTTATTTAATAATTATTAGAACAACAGAACTTCATAGACATCACATTACAATATTAGCCCTTCAAGAGACCAGGTTCTAGGATGAGGACACCTTTGAATCTGACAACTTCCGAATTTTCAAAGGAAAAGTTGGGAAGAGAGTGATGAAGAACATGCCACATCTTGGAACAGCTTTTATGGTCAACAAGAATTTTTTGGACGCAGTTATCGCTTTTAGAAGTGTGAATGCCAGACTATCTTTTCTAACTATAAAATCTCTCAATAAGAGATACACGCTAATCAACGCCCATGCTCCTATACATAAGGATAATAAAACGAATCCAGAGAATGTTGATGAATTTTGGGACGAGTTAGAAGCCGAAATTCTCAAAATTCCTTCTAATCATGTAAAAATTTTACTTGGAGATTTCAATGCTCAGCTTGGATCTGAGAGAAAATTTTCTGATATAATAGGTAAATATCCCGCTCACAATAGAACCAACAGGAATGGTGAGAGATTGGTTAAACTCTGTGAACATCTAAACTTAAAGATTATGTCCACACATTTTAAAGCAAAACCAAGTAAAAAGAAAACATGGGTCTCCCCAAATGCGTTGCTGGGTGAGTTTCAACTAGATCATGTAGTTATCTCTCGAAATTGTTTCAAAGAAATTCAAAATGTCAAGGTCAGAAAATCCATTAATGTAACTTCAGATCATTACCTTTCTCAAATCAAGATGAATTTCATACCTTTTACACGCAAACAAAATACAACTAGAATTAAAATTTCGAAAATTAATAGAGAGGTTCTTACAAATGAAAAAAGGATAGAATTTCAAGGAAAACCTAAAATACCAACCAATTGGAATGATGTTACTAATAACCTTCTTGAACCAGCTCAGGAAATTGCACCGTTGAACTTTTATAGGAAACATGCTTGGTGGAATGAACAATGTGAAAGAGTGATCAAAGAAAGACATTGTGCTTGGCACAAGTGGAACGGGAACAAGACTCCAGAAAATTTAGAGGAAGTACAAAGATTAAGGAAAATGGCCCACCAGACTTTAAGAACGATTCGAAGAAAATATATGAAGGACCAAATAATGGAAATGGACGACAATTTTAAGAAAAATGACACCCGATTGTTTTATAGAGCATTTAAGAATGAAATCACTGGATATTCAGCGCCGAGTTTAAATTTCAAAAGGGAAGATGGTTCGCTAGCATTAAACAACAAGGAAAATTGTGATATCTTGGCTGCGTATTTTGAGAAGTTGTTAAATTGTCCAAAACCGACAGACAAGTTGAGTTTCAAATTGACAACACAAAATTTTGACTCTACGCCCCCAGATGTAAATGAAGTTAAATGTATTATCAACTCACTTAAAAATAATAAAGCCTCAGGCAAGGATGGAATAATTGCAGAAATGTGGAAGCTTGTAGATGATGAATTTTTAATAGCGACGACAAATCTATTCCAGAAAATTTGTATTGAGGAAGCAATTCCAGAAGACTGGTTAATCGCCTTAATTCATCCACTACATAAAAGAGGCTCAAAAATTGATGTCAATAGTTATGGGGGGATCTCATTGTTGTCTGTCGCATATACAATATTTGCCAAATTACTTTTAAACAGACTTGAACCACAGATCGAACCACAGCTTGGCGAGTTCCAAGGAGGTTTCAGAAGGAATAGATCGTGTGCGGAACAAATTCTTAGTTTAAAATTGATATTAAAATATTACAACAACAGGCCAAAGAATATCTTTATCTCATTCGTTGATTTTCAGAAAGCGTATGATTCAGTGGATAGGGATACTGTTTTTGACACATTGAAGGAATACCAAGTTGATCAAAAAAACATAAATTTAATAAAACTTACATTAACTAATACGATTTCCAGAGTCAAATTTTTAAATGAAGTTAGCGAGCCCTTCGAGGTAAAAACTGGGCTAAGACAAGGGGACAGTCTATCACCACAGCTTTTCAATTTGGTCTTGGATAAAGTCATGAGGACGTTTTGGGAGAAGAACGATTCAAGTGCTAAAATTGGTACAAAGAATAAGAACCTCAAAGTCAAAGGTTTAGCATTTGCTGACGACGTAGCGTTGTTTGCTGAATCAGAACAAGAAGCTATTAACCAAATTGATCAGTTAAAAGAGCGGGCTTACAGATTTCGTTGGTAAAAACAGAGATGATGACAAGTGATCAGAAATACACTAAGAAAATGATAAAAACAAATTATGGGAACATCAGGGTCACTGACCGATTTAAATATCTTGGAGAAATAATTAGTAGCAATGGGACGGATAAATTGGCAATCGAGAACAAAAAAGGGAAATTGGAAAGATTAAATTTTTGTACAAAAAATATATACAATAAAAAGAACCTGTCTATCAATGCAAAATTACGACATTTTAATACTGTTGTTAGACCAGTCATCTTGTACGGCATGGAAACTAACAATATAACCGGAATGGAGAATTTGCTCAAGATAGAAAGAAGAATTTTTAGAAAGATTTATGGTCCTAGGAAAACACAGGAAGGTTATAGACTGAGATCAAATGCAGAAATTTATAGTAAAATCGACAACCTTGAAGTGATGATCAGAATACGGCGACTTCAGTTCTACGGACATATGGTCCGCATGGATTGCTCAAGGTTAAACAAACAAATGTTTGATAAAATCTGGAACTATAAAGGACAAGGAGGCTTGTAAAACAAATGAAAGAAGAACTTCAAAAATTCAAAATTACTGAAGAAGATTGTCTAAATCGAATAGAGTACAGAAAAAAATTTTTGGTCTCAAAATTCTTGTCGGGGAGAAGAAAAATCTCAACAGAGGAGAATGGACTGCTGAAAGAAGAGCTGCACAGTCGACCAGGATGAAAGACTTCTGGAAGAGAAAGAAGGAAACTAGTCCTATAAAGAAGTGATATTTGCGTGGTCCTTGTTGGCCTGTCCGCGGTGTATATATATAATTATTAGATACAACCATGAAAAGGTCATTTTACACTAATATTTTAACAATTTCAAATAATATTAACAAAAACAACAACAACAACAACAATAACAGGTAACAATTGGCAGTGATGGCAGCAAGGGATAAATCTCGGGAAGGACGCAGGGAGTGATTGGGGGTAGTGAGTGATTAGGAGGGTGAGGGGTTAGGAATTGAGGGTGAAAGGGATCTTCAAATGTTATGTTTGAATGTTCTATAGGGAGAGAATATGTCAATATTTGGAAGGGAGTAGCTAAGGGTAGGTAGACGATGGAAAATAGAGCGCTTCTGTATTTCAAGACGTGGGCGAGGTATGTGGTGTAAATGGTTCTGACGTGTTGAACGGGAGGGAACATGGAGTGAGAAGTAGCTTGAGAGCATGTTACATTTTGTGTAACCATTCATAATTTTATGTAGGAAACACAGGTCAGTAAATTGTAGACGGCTTTTCAGGTCGAGTAATTTGAGCTGATTTAGAATGTCGGATTTGGCAAAGTGCCTTAGTGAAGGATTGCGAGCTTTGACAATTGATATGAAGAAATTAAAGACACCGTTCAATTTAGAAATATTGGTTATAGCCGAAGTAGACCAAATTGGAGAAAAGAAATCTAGGATAGGGAGAACATATGTGGTGAAGTATAATTTAAGTGCAGTGAGGTCTTTAATTTCTGTGAATCTGTATAGAATGTCGAGACTGCGCATTGCGCGAGATTTGATATGGCCAATGTGGGGAGAGAATGTCAGTTTATCATCGTGAATAATACCTAAATCTTTTCGGAAAATACGATAGAAATTTTATGAACACATTATCAGAATGAACAATAACAGACTGAAATAATTCTCAACCTGGCCCTTTCATTAAAAACTGGCTTCGTGAAATTGAAACATATCTTCAGGAAGTCAACATCTCAGAAGACATTGTACAGGACAGATGTAAATTCAGAACCAAAATCGACAATCACCAATCGGGAGACAACCCCAACACTATAATTTGGACAGAACAACGAAAGAAGAAGCTCAGTGAGAGGATGAGGAGATGTTGGGAGGAAAGGAAGGTCAATACATCAATCGAGCTCCTGAGTAGGGCATAACAATGTAAAGAAAAAAAGTGACAGTTAGTCTGAAAGACTAGACTTTGTATCATTTTAAATGCTACAAATGCTGAAAAATGCTAGAAAGGCTGGAGGCTTCTCGCTTCGCACGTAGCCAAAGACTCTTGACATGTTAGAAAATTATCTGCATAATACTTATCTTGCTTATCTTGTTTCAAATTACTCGTGAAGGGCAAGTGCAAACCAAGGGCAAAGCAAAGTCCAGCGCGGGGGATGTCGCAAGCTCACCAGAGCGCGTGGGGACTTGCCCCTTCCATCCAGTCTAAAAACACTTATAGTGGGAGATGTATTGAAGATAGAGATATGCTCTCGCGGAATTTTTGTAGAACTTTTCATGCTGACCAATTCTTACGGTCATAGTAGCCTATATTGATATGTTTAACGGTTTACTCATCGTAAGCTTAAGAAGCGCACGGACGCCAAGTTTGTTTGTTTTCGACTCTTTCACTGAAATCGTTATTGCTTGGCTTCCTTTGATCATACATAGATTATTTTCTACAGAATCTTTCCTCGAGATATCCTTTACAGAATGGTGAAAACCGCATCAAAATCCATCCGGTGGTTCTCGAGATTACCCGTGACATCCAAAAATCGGGAATTTTTGTCATATACTAACGAAGTAGAGATTGTCGGGGTACACATGCACCGAGCGGTACTATGACGTCACACACCTCAGTGCATCTGTCAGCCCGTCACCGTAACGTAACGCCAGACCCCAGCGTAACGACGAAGTCGACAAGATCATTTAAAATGATAATAAGAGCAAATAGACAGTTTAATTGGACAATCTTACTCTCTCAATGTAAGCTAAGAAGAAGCTAGTGTTCACTGTTACATTACGAACAAGGTGTAGCAGATAAGGCAGCGGTAGAAGAGATGGTGTCCTTCCATTTGCAATCACTCTGATCAGTGCGATCATTCTCAATGTGCTAGAATTCTTGGCTGTCGCCCCAAAGGTCCGGGTTGGATTCCCGGCTCCACCAAGAAATTTAATTCTTGTCTGAGAGCTGGAGCGAGGTAAACTCAGCCTCATGAGGTAAACCTTAAAACAGGTGGGTTCGATTCCCCTCCCAGCCACCCTGACAGCAATCCTATCGCCAATTTACAATAGTCATCACAATAACACAGGTTATTACAAACACACGACCAAATACTTAATGTTATTTATTTTATTTCCCTTTTAACTACTGTGGCCTTCAGAGAAACCGGGGTGCCAGAATTTTGCCCCGAAGGAGATCTTTAACGTGCCAGTAAATCTACTGACACGGCTTCCTCGCTTTTGCGCACCCTCAAATTCCAGGTGACTGCGCCAGAATTCGATCCTGCAACCTTGGGCATAGAAAGCGAGAACGTTACCGCTGAGCCACACAGTCAGCCATACACACTCAAATAACGGGGCTCTATGACGACGATGACGTAGTCCCTAAAAAGCAAGTGAATAACAGGCAGAAAACCATGAGCTTATAAAGCGATTCTGTACTATATTTCTCTATACAAGGACAGGCGTATTGGGTTAAATTACTGTTTGTATAATAATGCTCACGGTATTTCCAATATTTTTGTTTCATCGGCCTGTCAATTATATTCCCACCTACAGTTTGAAATAACTACGATGCGTGGGGAATATATCATATGTGTTTGTATATTGGCGCAGACCAGTGAACCATAGGCTACATATATGTTTACTTTCATCACAGATTGGGAACTAGAAAAGGTTCAAGTACACAGGAAAATGATTATGATATTCGTTTAAAGATATTCGGGGAATAATAATTATTCAAAAAGTGTATTATTATTTATTATTATTATTATTATTTATTTATTTATTTAAGCGAATATTCCCCTACAGGAGAGCGATTAAACTTGGATCACATGATGTCATTTAGAGGCGTGTCTCCTTCGCTCCTCCCAAAATCTCTTTATTCTCGCGGAATGTTCCCACTTCCTCTCATCCGTCCACTTTTTCCCAGGTTGTCTTGGTTCGAACTTAATATTTCCGATTTTTGTCTGGCACTCAGTTCGGTCTTCGAAATTTTGTATACTGATTACTTGCAAGTCTCTCTGTACCTCTTTAAGCCATTCTGTGCCGCATTTGCTCTGCGTTATGATACCGAGTAGTTTCTTGGGCAATCTGGAGTTGGCCATCCTGTGGATGTGAGTGTAAAATTTGGCTCTGCGTTTTCTAATTTCGTCTGTTATCGTAATGGTGTTTTGATAGAGTTCAGTACTAGGTCTCTTCATCCAAATGCCGTTTCTCTTGATTGCTCCGTAGATCTTTCGGAGAATTTTTCGTTCCTGCTCTTCCAGTTCCCTAATCTTGGAATGACCATCGATTACTATTGTTTCAGCGGCATATGTTGTTTCTGGAAGAATAACTGTTTTATAATGTCGTAATTTGGCGTTTGTCGAAATACATTTCTTGTTGTAATGGGCCCACGTTAGCCTGTAGGCCTTCTGGAGCTTAGTGATTCTGTCTTCATTGGCGATTCGATTAAGTCCTGAGGGCTGTATAATTTCGCCAAGGTATTTAAATCTGCAGACTTGTGCGATTTTACCGTATTTGGTGTTTAAAGGGGATTTATTTTCTGGCCTTCTCTCCATATATTTGGTCTTGTCGTAAGATATATGTAATCCGATCTTTAGTGCAATCTCATGGAGCTTTATTATTATTATTTTTATTCCTTACCGACAGCAGTACCTACGCTCGCTAACGCGCAGTGCTAGGCGATGGGGCCTAGCACTCTGCGGACTCGATAGACGTGGATTCGAGCCCCACCGTCGGCCGTCCTTGAAATGGTTTTCCGTGGTTTCCTCATTTTCAACTCCAGAAAAATGCTGGGCCGGTCCCTTCTGATAGGCCACGGCCGCTTCCTTCCACATCCTTGCCCAGTTTCATTCATCATCAATTATTTCATTTCTCATTAACTCCCTTCATAAGGTTGAGGTCAGGAAGGGCATTTGGCCATAAAACCACCCGCCACATAGCCTTTCATCGCATCTAATCCCCGACCCCGTTGTAAATGGGAATAATAAGGGGTCTTATTTTTTATTTTTTATTATGGAGTCGTGATGGCGCAGTGGTCAAGATATTCGCCTCTCACCAAGATGGACCGGGTTCGATTCCCGGTCAAAGCATGTGAGATTATCGATGTGAAATGCCATGTCCTGTGGTTCGGATTCAACGTAAAGAAAAGGAGGTCTCGTGGCTCATAATTGCGAGATTGACTGTCACGTAGGCTAAAACTACAAGCTTCCTTCCTTATTATTATTATTATTATTATTATTATTATACTATTATTATACTTGTCTAATAGAAAGGCTCAAGATTCCAGCAAAAAAGCAGCCGGCAAGCAATCCTCTAAAAACACCAGAAGTGGGCGGCGTCGGAGGCGTAGTAGGTAGCATGCTGAGCTTCTATGCCCAAGATAGCGGGTTCAAACCCGGCCGAAGCCGTCGGATTTTTTAAGAGCGTTAAAAATCCCTCAGTATGCCTTCCTTCGGAGAGGAAGTAAAGCCGGCGGTCGCATGTCATAGATTTATGACATGTTAAAGAACCTTCCACTAATTACACCTGTGTGAAGCTAAATTGGATAGGTTAAGAATGTAAACAACGCTCTTAGGTTTCTACGTTCGTTGCCAAGAGCCGACTGCGGTGGCGTCTAGTAGCTAAGTTCTGAACTAAGCCTAGTAGTCGTTGACGGTGGCATTTGGCGGCAAAAGTAGGAACTATTTGAAAAATTCTAAGTTGCAGTCTGTGCTTAAATTAAAAACCAGATACACACACTAATACAGCCATCACAATTAACACCGGTTATCAGACAGATTCTACACACACCCAAAGTACACGGAGCTATATGACCGCGTTGTCGCAGCCCCTAAACTGAGGAACCAACCAACCACCAGAAGTGGCAGACAGCAGCTAAAGCACAAGCACCGTGGTTCATAGGTGGCCCAAACGACGGGTATATACTATCTGTACTCGGCAGGCGTTGCAATGTCAATCAAAGAAAGAAAGAAAGAAAGAAAGAAAGAAAGAAAGAAAGCGTTTTTATTGTAATTATGTTGGTTGAATTGCTTTTGAATATGCAATATTTAGTTTTGTTTTCCTGTCTGGTACGTACACGAAACAATCAGGCTTTCCAACGAGTGAGGAGGCCACAAACAGCCGTACATGTGAGACGCATGGATTTTCCTAATTTAGTCCACACACTTTTAGGGATTGCTCCTGTGCTTTGTTGATGGTCATCGCAAATGCGAGTCGCACCGGAAACTGTCAACGTTTTGAAACACATAAACTGCCGATAAATTGTATGAAATATATACATTTGTTAAAGCGACTCATTGTAAAATGGGTTTACTGTTCAAAAACTATCGCGGGCGTGTGCACAACTCACCAAAGTTCATTTGTTGTACCAATTAGCGTGCCAACACTAATTTTTTGAAAGGACTTGGCGCGCCTCCTATTGTGAAATGGAGTTACCAATTCAGAAACTTTCGCAGGCGTGCACCCGACAATTAACCAAAGTTTATTTCTTGAAACAATTCGTGCGCCAACATCCATTTTTTCTACGAATCACGCGCCACCTATTATAATTTCAGAAACTCACCAAAGTTTCTTCGCAATCAGACGAATGTGAACGCATACGGGAATTTGTTGAAACGATTCGCGCGCCAACACACATTTCTTGAAGTGACTCGTGTGCCACCTATTGTGAAATTGATTTGCTAATTAAGAAACCATCATTATTTCTACAGTATAGTACTCTTTTTCTATATTCCCTTCTTCTTACTTTCTTTTATCTTTCCCTCTATATAACTGTTTTTCTTTCTTTCTTTCTTCCTAAATGGATTTCTTTATATCTACAATTCTTTCTATATTTCTTTCTCTGCCCAAGGTCGTGGGTTCTAACCCAGCATATGTCATCGGCTTTTTTAAGAGCGTTAGAAATCCCCCAGTATACCTTCCTTCGGAGGGGAAGTAAAGCCGGCGGTCCCATGTCATAGATTTATGGCATGATAAGGAACCTTCCAATAATTACACTTGTGTGAAACTAAATTATAGGTTAGATTTGACTACTGCTCTTAGGTTCCAACGTTCGTCGCCAGGAGCCGACTGCGGTGGCATCTAGTAACAAAGTTTAAAACTAGTTGGTCGTTGAAGGTGGCGTTTGGTAGCAAAAGTTGGAACTACTTAAAAATCGAATGTCTGCAGTCCGTACTTGAATTAAGAACAGATAACACACACTAATACAGTTATCACAATTAACAATTATCAGACAGATTCTACACACACCCAAAGAACACGGGGCTAAATGACCGCGTTGTCGCAGCCCCTAAACTGAGGAACCAATCAACCTTTCTTTCTCTGTCTATCGTAGCTGATTTTTTTCTAGGATATTTCTTATCTTCGCATATTTTTGTTCGGCAAACTTTCGTGAAGATTTTCATGCAAGTTTTGTATTTTCTGGGAACTATATACATGCTAACCTCCGCAATATCTCCTTTATAAGCCATACAAAATATATCTAACAAAAGAAATATAATATAATATCGCTTTTTTTAAGTAGAACTTAGTTCGTCTCTCAAAGGGCGGTCCTTACAGCTCCATAGCTCTGAGAGTTAAGGGGTAACTTGAATGTTATTAAAGTTTCTCTTCCAAACTCAAACTTTTGTTGTATTTGAAACCGGACCAACAACTACCGATACTCTGTAAAACTTGTGAGTTCTATTTGCTATGAAGTGTATCGGGCATGTAAGAAGTTTAACGATTAATATGCCCCGAGATGTGATATTAATATTGCTCTCGTATGAGTAGATCAATACAGGGTCGCGCTAGAGAACTGAACTTCGATACTAAAGGTTTATTACTTCACCGGGGAAGTTTATCCACTAAAAAAAACAGGGGCTCACATCTAGTGGGACGAGGGTTTAGTAGAAGTTAATAGAATAATTTAACAATTGCTGGTCTCCTCTTCGTCTTCTTTCCTGTCGACCTCTCTTGGTCAACTCTTGTATTAGGGTATCTGAGGCCTAGGGAGTCTCTTTCTCCCCCGTCTTAATTGGCCCTTGTCTCATCTTTTTCTTTTCATGTTATCTCCTGCCTTCTGTACAAGGCCGTCAAGAAGGCAGGGTGTATGTAGCCCCACCACTTCTGGTGCACCCTGGTTAGTGCTACACCCTCAGGGGCTCACTGATGGTGAGTTTGGGAGTTGGCGACCCCGAGGGATTCCTGAGCTGGATCTGTTTTGTCCCCTTTTTCCTCTGACCTTGGAGCGGACCCTCTCCTCTTTCCCCTTCCTATCTGTCTTTCATGGCTCTCCTTCCTTCCAAGTCCCTCAATCCTCATTCTTCGTGGGTAGAGGGCATTTCTTTTCTTTCTGTCCTTTATTTGCCTTATCCTATATTTGTTTATAATTTCTTCTTCTAGTATGTAAGTCTGTAGTTAGTATTAGTTATAGTTTTCATTCTCATCTCATCTTTTACTATCACCCAAACCATTAGGGGCCGATAACCTAGATGTTAGGCCCCTTCAAACAATTATCATCATCATCATCATCTAAAAAAAATTAATAATTCCGAATTGAAGCCTCCGTGGTTCAGGCGGCAGCACGCCGGCCTCTCACTGCTGGGTCCGTGGTTCAAATCCCGGTCACTCCATGTGAGATCTGTGCTGGACAAAACGGAGGCAGACAGGTTTTTCTCCGGGTACTCCGGTTTTCCCTGTCAAAATTTCATTCCAGCAACACTCTCCACTATCATTTCATCTGTCATTCATTTAATCATTGCTCCAGAGGAGTGCGTCAGGCCTCGGCAGCCGGCACAGTTCATATCCTCGCCGCTAGATGGGGGCTTCATTCATTCCATTCCCTGACCCGGTCGGAGACTGGAAGCAGGCTGTGGATTTTCATTTCAATAATTCCGAATTATAGCATGACGTCATATTATACGCAAATCATCCTCCATTAACGTCACAAGCCCTGGACTTAGCGGCGTATCCGAGTACGTTAGTTAACACCCCAATCCGAGATGGCAGCAAGCAGATAGGTGGTGTGAAGCACGGCTACACTCCTTTCAAGCACATGCTGGGATAGTACCTCATTTCACGTTCGTCCACCTACTGGGGTAGTGACAGGCATTCTTGACTGTCACACATGGAGTTCCGAGTTCGATTACCGTCTCAGCCAAGAAATTAAATTCTGGTCTGAGCGCTGAAAAACTGTCGATTCCCACCTCAGCCATACTGGAATTGATTTTCCGTGGTTTCCAACTTCTACTCCAGGCAAATGCTTAACTTAAGGCCATGGCCGCTTCCTTCCCATTTCTCACCTGAATTACAAATACACACACTCTACCTACAGTCAGAACAGAAACACAGGTTATCAGTCAGATTGAAAACACACCCAAGTAAACGGGGATCATAACCAAGATGTCCCAAGCCCCTAAAATGATTTAAAAACTATCTTTAACAATTATCTTTGGGAGATCGTAGTCATGTAGCCCTGTTTACTTGTGTGTGGAAAATGTCTGATAACCTGTGTCATTGTGATGGCTGCACTAGTGAATGTTTAAGTAAATGGGGTTAGGATTGGGGTATGAGGTAGCAGTTGCCTTGAGTTAGGAGCCATTAGCATCCACATTAAAAAAATAGAAATGTCCAAAAATTCTGCAAAATTACGATTTGAATTTGGAAAATTTAATACTTTGGTTGGTTGGTTGGTTGGTTGGTTGGTTTCTCAGTTTAGGGTCTGCGACAACGTGGTCATGTATCCCCGTGTACTTTGGGTGTCCCCGCCCGGTCCGGCTTCATTAAAAGGGAGGTAGCGCGCTGAGGCCGGCCCTTAACTTTGAAAGGATGATCGCTCCTGCTCATGTAAGTGGGCTTACCCATACGTTTGCTAAGCTCACCCCATGCTGGTTGATTTGTATACGTGTTGTACATAGCGCAAAGTCTAGATTTCCACAAAAGTTTCTTTAATCATACGGCTCACACTGCTCCTGGGATTAAAGTCACTGAGCACAAATCTAGCGGCCTTTCTTTGTACCATTTTCAACTCATATATGAGCCCTACTTGATATAGATCCCAAACCGCCGAGGTGTATTCCAGAATAGCAAGTGACAAATTCGTAAATTCGTAACCGTGCCATTGATAACTGGAGCTCTCTACCTGCCGCAGTCTTAGAGTCTTTTTCCCAAACATAGGCTATAGGTGTGTTTAAGAAAAGACTGACTACTTATTTGTGTAGATACTCCAATTTAATTGTTATTGAATTGTGTATAATTATTTATTTGGTATGTATATCTAATTTGCCACGTGGGGACATACTCCCAATTACAAATAAATGAATGAATGAAATAATCTTCTCTCTGTATTTATGGTGGATATTATGGTCATTCGGAACAGATATGTAAATCAAGTACGTGTGATGGTTCTTCTTATCAGTTAAAGTTTTCTCTGGTCTCTTATGAGGAGTTGTTTTGTCAGTTTGAATAGTTATTATTATTATTATTATTATTAGTAGTAGTAGTAGTATTATTACCATTATGTTACTTAACTTTGTCTGGCAAATATGTGGCAACAATTTCAGATTACTATTTCCAATAGTCCATGGAATTTCTGCTAATCTGGTTGTCGCAATGAAGACTGCTTTGCATTGCCTTGTATAAATTGGTGTCCACATTAAGTTTCTTCAACCCCTGCAGTAGACTCATCGATACAACGCCAGTGCTTGATATAACAATTAGTATAATCTTCACGTTTCCAATCTGCCAATGTTTCCTGATAGCTCCACTTGGTCTCTATATTGGGAGATCTTTCCGTCTTCTTTGCCTTTAAGTTATTGCTATTGGGAACTGCTTCATCAACCAGCATGGTTTCTTTAAGCTTATTAATAACTACAATATCTGACCTGCTATGGCTGACTGTCCGCTCGGTCAATATCGTATGATTTCAATAGGGACGATATGTTTCATTTTCCGTGATGCACTCTGGGACGTGTTGATAGTATGGAACTTTTATCCCTCCCTATATTATTCTGCTAAGGTCCCATTCCAGTTTTGTACAGAAAATAAGGTCACATTAACACCAACCTACACATATGGGGTACCTACAGGTTCAGCATAACCCAATGCGTAAGCGAAACGCACTCACTTACTCTTTAAATGCCTCACAATTAAATAAATACCTTAAAACATGTAATTAAAGAATTCAATACGGTAACCATGGTAACAGAATCTCACAGGTCCATCTATTTCTGTAAGACGCAATGCAATTCCAATTATTACATTACTGTGAAAGTTTCCAGACGGTTATAAGGTTATCACTGAACCAAATTAAGCTGTAAATTTCAACAATACATACAGTACAATGCGCTTAAGGGGGTTCAAGGGCACTCTATAATTGTTTCACGCAATTTTCACGTGTGAATGTGGTACGAAAGGTATTTTTCACCCGAATATAAAGGGTCTCCGAAAACCACATTTAAAGGCTCTTAAATTAACAGCGTCTGTGATATTCCCAGAAAACTAACTTCGCTCTGATATACTGTACCTATGAAGGAATGACAAACCCCTAATCACTGCACCAGTAGCTGAATTGATAAAGTCTTATTATTCATACCAAGGATAAATCAGTCATAGCATACATGATTCAGATTTTGCTAAGTGTACTCTTTACAACTAGAATATTCGCGGGCGAAGCCACGACGGGTAATGCTAGTTATTATTATTATTATTATTATTATTACTTACAGTACTTAATTGCTTTACTTTTATCGTTGTGACCGCGAGATCTCAACTGTTTTTCTTCTTGTTAGTCCACCACGCCTTCATCCTTTCGGAATGGGATTTCTTCCATTCATCCGAGTGAGCATATCTCTTGCTGGGTTTTACAGCCTCTTGATTAACCTGTCGGAGTATTTGTTTCAGTGGGGTTCTGAGCAAGATATCTGATTCAGAAATTTCAAACTTTAACAAGTCTTTATCCACTTTGATTTTCCGTGGTTTCCAACTTCTACTCCAGGCAAATGCTTAACTTAAGGCCATGGCCGCTTCCTTCCCATTTCTCACCTGAATTACAAATACACACACTCTACCTACAGTCAGAACAGAAACACAGGTTATCAGTCAGATTGAAAACACACCCAAGTAAACGGGGATCATAACCTCGGAAGTATGATATTAGACGGTTGGAGAATCTACTGACTGGCATTCTGAGGATGTGGGTATAGAATGTTATTCTCCGTTTCCGGATTACACTTGAGATCTTTTCAGTGTGGAAGTATATATTTGAATTACTTCAGAGCTTGTAACCTCCATCTTTGAACTTAGGACCAAGACTTTTCCTAATGATATTTCTTTCCTTAACTTCAAGTCTCTCGATAGGTCCAGCTGTGCGGTTTGTTAGGCATTCCGCTGCATACATAACAGTGCTTCTGGTCTAATCACAGTTTGATAGTGTCTTAAATTTGCATTCCTAGAGATGGACTTTTTATTGTACAGTTGGTGTGTGAGGTAGGAGAATGTTTCGAATTTATTGACTCGTGTTGAGATGGCGAACTTTTCAGAATTATTATTCACTCACCAATATATTATTATTATTATTATTATTATTATTATTATATTGTAGGGAACCATAAATGGGGGTTGTAAATCCGGCATCAGCTCAATATTTTCAAAAGCAGATTTGGTGCGTTTTGGAATCTGCTTCCTTAATTCGAAACATATTATTTGGGGATAAATACGAGTATTTGAAAGGTTTCGATTAGCAGTAACGGGGACTGCAAGGAGAAAGGCACTGTATTGCCATCTGTTGGCCAACATAAGTAGCGAGTTTCTCGTTACGCCTGCTAGCGCTTTCTACTAGCGAGTGATGAAAACTACAGCTCAGCGCTATCTCTTGCGTAAAGAATGAACCACGTCCAATTTGTCAGTCTCTTGTTTTGTATTCATTATCCCTGTCTCATTTACCGTTCTTCAATATTATTGTATTTTAGAGTTTGATCCCTGTCTCATTTACCGTTCTTCAATTATTGTATTTTCGAGTTTGAACTGAGCAATAGAACAGATGAATCTTTATAAGGAGAGCAACAACGCCGACTTTACGAAACCTTGATTTAGAAGTAAATTGAACAGGTAGGCTACTGCAGGGTTGTCAACCTTTGTTAAAAAGCTGGCTTTCTTTTTGTTTAATTTAACTGGCGTGTACTTCTTGGTCATTTAGCCCCGTGTACGTAATTTGTCTGATAACCTGTATTATTGCTGGATCAGTACTAGTGTGTGTATTGGTAATTCAGGTGAGGATCGGGAAGGTGGCAAACCGTCAGTGGTGGCTACGCTTGCTAAAGCGCAACATTAGGTCCCCAAGCTCTCTGCTGACACGGTAGGCGCGTGGTTTCGAACCTGACTGTCGGCCGTCCTTGAAATGGTATTCCGTGGTTTCCCCATTTTAAACTCCAGGCAAATGCTGGGACGGTAACTTCTGACAGACCACGGCCGCTTGCTTCCACATCCTTGCCTAGTTTCATTCACCATCATTCATGTCATCTCTCCGTAAATCGTCTCATGAGGTTGGCGTCAGGAAGGGCATGTGGCAGTAAAAACCATCCGCCACAAAGACTTCCATGGTATCTCATCCCCGACCCAGTTGGAAAACGGGAATAATAGGGGGTAGCCATATAAACACTTTGCGCCTTCGGTGGCGTAGTTGGTAGCATGCTGAGCTTCTCTGCCCAAGATCACGGGTTCAAACCCGGCCGAAGTCATCGGATCTTTTAAGAACGTTAAAAACCCCTCAGGGGAAGTAAAGCCGGCGGTCCCATGTCATAGCTTTTTGGCATGTTAAAGAACCTTACACTAATTACATCTGTGTGAAGCTAAATTGTATAGGTTAAACATTTGACTAACGTTCTTCGGTTCCTACGTTCGTTGTCTGCGGTGGCATCTGGTAACTAAGTTCTGAACTAGTTGGTCGTTGACGGTGGCGTTTGGCGGCAAAAGTAGGAACTACATGAAAATATTCAATGTCTGCAGTCCTTACTTGAATTAAAACAGATATACACACTAATACAGCCATCACAATTAACACCGGTTATCGGACAGATTCTACACACTCCCAAAGTACACGGGGCTACATGAGCGCGTTGTCGCAGCCCCTAAACTAAGGAACCAACCAACCAACTACGTCTCGGCATGATGGGTTAAAATCACTGACTGGACAATTAATTATATTATCATGGAGATGCATGTGCAACGAATTCTTGTCAGACGTAATTTAAGAATGGCGAGCTGCATGAAACACAAAACCCCTTTCCGTCCAATCTCAAAACACTTATAGTTAGCGATGTATTGAAGATAGAGACATGCTCTCGTGGACTTTTTATAGAACTTTTCATGCTGAACAATTCTTACACGCATAGTATATTGATATTTTTAACGGTTCGCCCAACGTAAGCTTAAAAAGCGCACGGATGTCAGGTTTCTTTTTCGACTTTTCCACTGAAATCGTTACTGCTTGGCTTCTTTTGATCATAAATAAATCATTTTCTACAGAAACCTTCCTCGAGAAATCCCCTACGGAATGGTGATAACCGTATCAAAATCCATCCAGTAGTTCTCGAGATTACCCATGACATCCAAGAATCGGGAACTTTGTTTTATACGTACTAAGCAGAGATTAGTAATCTGCCCCCAATGATCAGTGTTTCAGAGGCGTATAGTGCCTCGGATTTGATTACCTTATTGTAATGTTGTAATTTTGCTTTACGGGAGATGAATTTATTATTTTACCCGTTCCATGTGATTTACAATTTAGAGATACTCTCATTGTTTACATCAGAATTCAGGCCTGTAGGTTGGATAATTTCGGGTAGGTATTTGAATTTACGCACTTGACTTATGCCTACTTTGCCGATCCGGGTTACCAAAGATTGTTTATCCATGTACCGACGAGATCTTTCTATGAACTGGGATTTTTGGTTCAATATAAGATTTGGAGTCCGGTTTTGACTGCAAATTCATGGAGTTTTTCAATGGATTCAATCGCTGCCTGCCTATTTTTGGACAAAATCGCCAGGTCATCTGCAAAGGCCTAACATCGTAAATGGATTTTGTTCTCGCGTAGTCTGCCAATGGTTATCGCTTTAACTTCCTTTTCCCATATCCTAACCACTTTTCCTTGAAGAGATTAAATAATAACGAGGGCATGCCGTCTCCTTGTGGTAATCCAGTTTTACCTTTAAAAGTTTCAGACATTTCGCCTAAGAGTTTAACCTCTGAAGTTATTATTATTATTATTATTATCATCATTATTATTACTAGCAACCCACCCCAACTTCGGTCGGTATCTTTAACGGCTTTTAACCTTATATTGGATTGCCAAGGTAAGGCTTTTGTTTTCATGAAAGGGAGTTTGACTCCCGTAGCACATTGGCATGCTCGTGACGTCAATACTGCTTGTATTTTGTGTCTTGCATGGCCTTCTCAGTATGTGCTAGCCACGCGTATTGGTAGGTGTGTCTGTACCAACTGACGAGCCCAACGGCACACTGGGGTGAAACGCTGGCATTGTTTGAGCTAACCGGACCATTTTTATCATTTATTGATAATTACCCAGCGTAAGCTTAAAAGGCGCACGGAGTGCAGGTCCCAGACGCAATTCAGAAAAGCGCAGGTCAACAGCGAAACTGCAAACACATATACTCTTCTCTGAAGTCTTAACTCGACATGACTCGACAGTTGGATTCCGGCTGAAGCTGGGGTATTAGGCTCGCTCGCTAGCTCGTAAAATCGCTCCGAAGTTGGTAATTTAAATTTCCACTGAATGGAGATTGTTGGAAGAAAATAAAACGTAAAAACACTTATAGTGGGCGATGTATTAAAGATAGAGATAGGCCCATGCTGTCGCCGACTTTTTTGTAGAACTTTTCACACTGAATAATTCTTACACTCTTAGTACATGTATATAGATATTTTTAACGGTTTATGTAACTTTTAAGGGATTTTGTGTTGACACTAAAATTTAAAAGGCGCACGGACGGCAGGTTTCTCTTCGACTCGATTCGCTGAAATCGTTACTTCTCGGCTTCGTTTGGTCATAAATGAATGTTTTCCTACAGAAACCTTTCTCGATAAAATCCTTTACAGAATGCTGAAAACCGCATCAAAATCCATCCAGTGGTTCTCGAGATTACCCGTTACACCCAAGAATCGGGGACTTCGTTTTAAATTTAAATCTGATCATGTTGCCATTTTCTAATAAAAGTTTATTCCACATACTGTACCCATGTTAAGTAATTGTAACACAGGCCTTCTTTCGAATTCATTTCAATAGGTTGATTTGGACAAAATGTAAGCACTCGATATTTTCACATGTTTTTTTTTTTTCACTTCTTTTTCATTCATTCATTCATTTGTAATTGGGGGTGTCCCCCCTCGGTGGAAAATGGGTATACATAATAAATAAACAATTCAATAACAATTAAAATGGAGTATTTACACAAATCGTCTGTCTTTTCTTAAACACACCAATAACCTATGTCATTTTGGGGACAGATGGCCTCGTAGTTCCACCCCTTAAAATAACAATAACTACGAAGGTGGATCAAAAAGTTAGTTGCACTAACACGCCGCAGCAGCGCGCTGTGTGTCGCAAACGTGGACTTAGCGGAGAAAGGGACAGACACTGCCCACACGTCTGTTAGGCAGGTCGCTGTGGTGTCTCGTCTTGTATGGTGTGAATAACGGCCAAATGCAATGGAGCGTCGACTGGACGTTCACTCCAAATATGAGGTGCGTGCGACAATCCGATTCCTATGGGCCAAAAGGAAGAAGAAGGAAGGAAGATTGTAGTTTTACGTGACCGTGAATCTTGTGATTATGAGCCACGGGACCTCCTTTTTACGTGGAATCCGAACCACAGGACATGGCATTTCACTTCGAAAATCTCACATGCATTGACCGGAAATCGAACCCGGACCGCCTTGGTGAGAGGCATACAGCTAGACCGCTGAGCCACCACGCCCCTCCAAAAGGAAGAATTGCACGGACATTCATCGTGAAATTAGTGCTGTGTATAGGGAACGCGCCATTTCCCGGCAAGGGATCGTAAAGTGGTGTCAGCAATTCGAAGCCGGACGCACGGATATCGCGAGGGCAGGCCCGCAACATCCAGGACCCTTGCCAATGTCAACAGTGTGAATGCGATCATTAGACAGGTGGTCGACGTTTCCAGACCGATGAGGAGGTGAAGGCCGCTGTCTCCGTTTGGTTGCAGAACGCTGGAGGAACTTTCTATGCATCTGGCATCGACAAGTTGGTTGTGCGTTCGCAGAAATGTTTGTAGTCTCTTGGGAACTATGTGGAAAAGTGACGTTACATTGTATGTCGTTATAGGCGTGTTGCTGTTGTATAGGTGGTGTAATAAATGGCCATAACTGGGAAGTGCAGCTTATATTTTGATCTGCCCTCGTAACTAACAAACTAAGCCTATGTTTGGGGAAAGGCTCTAAGACTGTGGCCCGTGGAGAGTTCCAGTTATCAATGGTACGCTTTACGAAAGAAAATTTACCATAATTTATACGATGTCGATGCTGTTTTGAAACGGTCAAAAGCAAATAGCCGAATCATTTGAAATCTTCCTCTTCCTATATTCTTTAGGGGAGATTCTAGGTAGATAGCCTACTGTATGCTGGGTTCGGAGGATGACCAGATCGCTGGTTACCAATGAAGTGTGCACTACGAATTCTTGAGAATGGTGTTGGCTACCATGAAAAGCCATCTTCACTGAAAAAGATAACATTCATTTTTAGCCTATTTTCATTTTATGAAAAAATAGGCTTATGAGATCACCTTTTGTCCGTGTGTCTGTCTGTGTGTGCGTGTGTTTGTGATGATGTGTGTGTGTCCCCCTCTAGTAACATCTAAACGGCTGGAGTTATTACATTGAAACTCGGTAAGATCATAGGACCATTCTAGACGACCCCGACCGTGCCCTTCAAATTTTACTGTCTCTCACCAATCCAACATGGCGGCTGTGCGAAATATTTCAACAGCATTCCATATCTCCGAAACTATCACCGATATCACCCTGAAATTTAGTACGGTGATAAAGGGCACTACTTGAAGTTCACCTATGAGACATTCAAAAACCTGGTAACTACAAAACCAACATGGTGGCCAAGCGAAGTTGAGACTTTAAATAGACTTTTCTCGCGATTTAACCATCCAAACGTAATGAAACTAGGTACAGCAAATGGTTATGCACATTGTATTGCACTGGAGTCTAATTTAGTTCAATTGTTTGCATAACCTCAAAATGGCGGCTGTGCGAAATATTTAACTGACATTCTATATCTCCGAAACTGTTACAGATATCACCCTGAAATTTTGTACGGTGATAAAGGGTACTGATACAAGTTTACCTATGTAACTTTCGTAAACCTGTAGAGAACAAAACGAACATGGCAGCCAAGCGAAGTTGAAACATTTTAATAGACTTTTCTCGTGATTTAACTCTCTGAGGACAGTGAAATGTGGTACAGTAAATGAT
Organism: Meconema thalassinum; assembly: GCA_946902985.2. Classification (NCBI taxonomy): domain Eukaryota; kingdom Metazoa; phylum Arthropoda; class Insecta; order Orthoptera; family Tettigoniidae; genus Meconema; species Meconema thalassinum. The sequence goes on along the minus strand of OX336397.1, from coordinate 99,512,221 downwards.
TATACATATTGTAATGCACTGGCATCTAATTTAGTTCAATTGTTTACGTAACCTCAAGATGCCGGCTGTGCAAAATTTTAAAATTAATTTTTTATTTCTTTAGTCGTAATCATGCGATCGAAGTGAAAGTTTGAATAATGAACTGAGGCAATAATTTTCCTTGAATTGTACATAACTCTATGGCCTATACATATAACAATCCAAAATGGCGAACATCCGAAATATTTAGATGGTTCTCAATATCTACGAATCTTTTACAGCAATCAAACTGAATTTTTTTTATATTCATAGAGGCTATGAACATGTTCACCTATAGGAATTTCAGTAACCTGGTGAGCACAAATCCAACATGGTGTCGACGCGAATTATAAATATTTAAATAGACGTTTCTCGCGATTTAACTATCCGAGTGCAGTGAAACGTTGCACGTTAAATGCTTATAAAAATGTTAATCCACTGGCTTCTAATTTATTTTAATTGTTTGCATAACCACAAGATGGCAGCTCTGCGAAATTTGAAAATCTCGTTTTTACTTCTTGTGTTCTAATCATGCGATTGAAGTTTGAATACCACACGTACACAATAATCTTAATGTAATAGTACATAAATAAAAATCCAACCTGGCGACCATCTGAAATATTTAGACAGTTCTCAATATCTACGAATCTATCACAACCTTCAAACTAAAATGTTGTATGTTGATAGAGGCAATTAACATGAGTCGGATATATGAAAATAGGCTGTATAGTTCTTCACGGAACTACTTGTTGTAAATGTAATTTACTCCTAATTTTTTATCTAGTCATGAGACGATTGTAAGAAATATAAAATGAAACTTACTTGATGCTAAAACTCAGCAATGAAGGTGAACAAGTGACAGGACCTCACCTTCACGCTGAATGCTTTCACAACTGGGTTAGCCTAAGATTCTGTGTTTTAATTCCTTGGGCATGAAAGTCAATATTGACCTACCTTATGTTTGAAAGTCTTTATAGGGAGGGGAAAGACTGCTTGAGATTTTAGCTCTCGCAGTAAAGAAGCGCAGGTGTGTTTCATAAGAAGGGAAGTAGAGCGCAGTTTGCGACTCCTGTGGTGGTCTGGGCATGAGCACCAAGAGCCTGCTGGTGTTCCTAGGCGAAAACCCATACGAAACACGGCATAAACTTAGAAAATTGCTGAGTTTTAATTCCTTGGCCGTGAAACCCAATATACCATCTTTTACTTTATACTGTTTACTGCCTGAATCCATTTACATCATCATTCTGCTTCCGTTCTTTTCTCGTCGGAAATGAATAACAAACTAGGCTATATCAGTGTTATTTATTCTTGTACCTATTTGAGAATCTAAAAGCGTAAAACTTCTCTCTTTCACAACGTATTCATATTTTCTACAATTCTTTACCTGTGACTTCGAACAAACATGCCGATGTGAAGTCCACAGTTAGTACGCTTGGCGCCGCTAGAATTGCACGTACGGTGCCCTTTTGAACTACATGACGATCACTTGTTGGTATTTTGTCCACAGTAATCAAAGATAAACCCCCGGGCCAAAAAAAAATCCATTCTTTCTTAGTTTATAATTTCACGATTTCACTTATGGGTGGAGGCATGATTTTTTCGCATTAACGATAAACGCGACAAAGAATATATTGAAGCGATTTTGCGATATCTTTACGAATCATATGTTTCTGGTTAAGAAAATAGGGATAGTATGTTCGCGAATTAAAGCAATAAGGCCATTTTAAAGTGAAATTCAATTATTTCGCGATAAGCGCGATATTACTGGGAAATCTGTAGTGAATTAGGAGCTTGAAATTTTGTTTCAAGATTACGTATGAAAGGAAAGAGAATAGCGAACAATGATTCAACAAGTTGAAATAATTCAGTCACTGTTAGCATTTAAATTGATGCAAAATCAGGAATATAATAATAATAATACGGTAAAATTGCCGAAGTCTGCACTTTTAAATACCTTGGTGAACTTATGTAACCCTCAGGACTTAATCGAATCGCCAAAGAAGACATAATCACTAAGCTCCAGAAGGTCTACAGGCTAACGTGGGCCCATTAAAACAAGAAATGCATTTCGATGAACGCCAAATGACGACATTATAAAACAGTTATTCTTCCAGAAGCAACATATGCCGCTGAAACAATAGTAATCGATGGTCATTTCAAGATTAGGCAACTGGTAAAGCAGGAACGAGAAATTCTCCGGAAGTTCTACGGAGCAATCAACAGAAACGGCATTTGGATTAAGTGACCTAGTACAGAAATCTATCAAAAGACCAATACGATAACAGACGAAATTAGAAATCGCAGAGCCAAATTTTACACTCAAATCCACAGGATGGCCACCTCGAGATTACCAAAGAAACTACTTGGTTTCATAACGCAGAGTTAATGCGGCACAGAATGGCTTAAAGAGGTACAGAGAGACTTACACGTAATCAGTATACAACATTTCGAAGACCGAACTGAGTGCCAGACGAAAATCGCGAATGTTAAGTTTGAACCAAGATCATTACGACAATCTGGGAAAAAGTGGACGGATGAGAGGAAGAGGGAGTATTCCGTGAGAATGAAGAGATTTTGGGAGGAGCGGAGGAGACACACCTCCAAATGACATCATGTTATCAAGTATAATAGCTCTCCTGTGGGGGAATTTCCGCTTAAATAAATAAAATGATAAAAGCCCAAAAATTAACATGGTCTACATATAAAAGAAAATGTCTATCAATCTCAACAAAATTAAAACATTACAAGACGGTGGTTAACCAGAGGTGACCTATGGAAGTGAAACTCTTTTTAAAGTTACTCAGAAAAACAGAATCGACAAAAATTTAAAAGTAGAAAGAAGAATAGCTAGAACATGCATAAATAAAAAAATTCAGAAAGATGGACAGTGGCGGATAGTACCAAATGAAGTGGTATACAGAGAACTGGAGCCCATCACTGATACTATTCGGAAGAAACGGATTTCTTTTTCTTTTTTTGGTCACATCATGAGGACACCAGAAACCAGATTATCTAGAAAAATTGTAGTGAAACTTTGGAACATGAAACAAGTAGGATGGATAAAGGAAATTAGAGAAGATATGAAAGAATTGGAAATATCCTTGGATGACTTGCAAAACAAAACAAAACAAAACAAAATTAAAAACTGAGAGATATAAAAATAAGATTTCAGGCTAAAATAGACAAACGTAATACAGTAAAAAGGGTATTTACAGATGAGGAACGCCTGAGAAGATCAGAGCGAATGAAGAGCTACTGGGCGACTCGGAAAGGAAACTTACTGAAGAAGAGGACCAAGAAATGATTGACTGAAGTGGTCCAATGAGGCCGTAAAAGAAGAAGAACAAGAAGAAGAAGAATATCGTATGGCCTAAGATGCCGGGTGCGAGCTTTGTTATTTGACATCCAGAGAGCAGCTTGCATGTGAAATTTTGTTGTTCCTTGAAGCACTATGAAAGTCAAGGAGGTTAGATATCTAAGCTCCTTGACACTATAGCGCTTTCTAGTAGAGAATGGAGGAACTTTTTTTGTGTTGGCGGAAAATCCCGAGATTAATTTTGCCATTGAAAATGAAAATGAAAATCCACAGCCTGTTTCCAGTCTCCGACCGGGTCAGGAATGGAATGAATGGAGCCCCTACCTAGCGGCGAGGATATGAACTGTGCCGGCTGCCGAGGCCTGACGCACTCCTCTGGGGCAATGATTAAATGAATGACAGATGAAATGAAATGATAATGGAGAGTGTTGCTGGAATTAAATTTTGACAGGGAAAACCGGAGTACCCGGAGAAAAACCTGTCTGCCTCCGTTTTGTCCAGCACAGATCTCACATGGAGTGACCGGGATTTGAACCACGGACCCAGCGGTGAGAGGCCGGCGTGCTGCCGCCTAAGCCACGGAGGCTTTTAATTTTGCCATTATGAACACAATAAAATAATATTGCATGCTTACTAGTAATTTATACATCTACCATTCATAGGCCTATAAATAATTCAGAACCACGACAATGAAACCTTTAATGATTAATTTTAGAATTTCATTAGAGCGATTCAGCAATATCTATTTCGCAAAATAACAAGAAAATTAGTATCCTTCTCGCGAAATCGTTCAAAAATTTATGCTAAAAAATATGTCTCTACTTATGGGTAACCTTAAGCGAGCAATGCGTGTCCACGATCGGTGTAGAACTTGTATTCCGAGGTAGTTGAAGGTACAGAGTCGACAAATGGAATCTGAAGTACGCAACTCATTAGCAATGTATTGTGAACTTAACTCGCTCTCAACATGAAATGAACTGTGTATATCATCTGCCACCGCCTTGGCTCTCCTTAACCAACTCGACAAGCCAGTAATGAAGACAAGACAAATGAGGTGTGTGTGCGCGAAATGACAGCCGAGTTGAGGTTATGCAAACATGAGATTCTGTACTTGGTTGGTTGGTTCCTTAGTTTAGGGGCTGCGACAACGGGGTCATGTAGCCCCGTGTACTTTGGGTGTGTGTATAATCTATCTGACAACCGGTATTAATTGTGATGGCAGTGTTAGTATGTGTTATCTGTTTTAATTCAAGTAAGGATTGCAGACGATAATTTCAAGTAGTTCCTACTTTTGCTACCAAATGCTACCGTTCTCGACACCTATCTGCAAACTTGGCTGCTCAATTCCATCGCAACCTGCACCTGGCGACGAACGTTGGAACTTAAGAGCATTAATCAAATCTAACCTACTAATTTTGCTTCACACAATTTAAGTTAGTGGAAGGTTCTTTAACAGGCCATAAATCTGTGACATGGACCCGCCGGCTTTACTTCCCCTCCGAAGGAACGCATACTGAGGGAATTTTAACACTGTTAAAAAATCCGACAACTTCGGCCGGTTCTTGGGCATAGAAGCTCAGCATGCTACCAACTACAGGTCGGACGTTTGTTTTAGACGAGTGAAAAATCATAATGGAAGCCTGAAGGTGAGTTACTGCAGTACCTGTGTTGTTGTCAGCTGCCCTATGCGGTCGGATGATGGACAAAACTATCTCACGCTACTGCTGAAGTACAGCCATTGGCAAATATAATGGCGTTCAGTTCGTAACTATGCAACGTGTACTTCCGCGTCACACAGTACTTCAACGTGGACTGTACTGTTCTGCACGGTGGTGTCGTCACGTGCTCAAGTCTGGAACTCCATTACATCAGACTGTTGGTGACAACTTTGAAGCGATAGGGCGAGAGAGTGACTGTGTACAGGTTCACCCGCGAGTTTCAAGATCAAGGGCAATCGTCTAAAACAAACGTCCGACTTTTACGCCACAGATACGCTCATTCTGTACTTAGGATACATACCGTACATGGACTACAGAAGAGAGAGAAAAGTAATGGAAGACATGTTTCGCACTTCAACCAAACATCATCCAATACCGTAGTATAAAACAAAGTCCCCGATTCTTGGATGAAACGGGTAATCACGAGAACCACTGGATGGATTTTTATGCGGTTTTCACCATTCTGTAAAGGATTTCTCGAGGGAGGTTTCTGTAGAAAAACATTCATTTATGACCAAAGGAAGTTGAGCAGTAACGATTTCAGTGAATCGAGTAGACGAGAAACATGCCATCCGAGCGTCTTTTAAGCTTACGCTGGGTAAACCGTTAAACATATCTATATACTATGAGTGTAAGAATTTTCAGCATGAAAAGTTCTACAAAAAAGGCCGCGAAGGCATATCTCTATCTTTAATACATCACCCACTATAAGTGTTTTTGCGTTTTCATTTCTACCAACAATCTCCATTCAGTGGAAATTTAAATTACTAGCTTCGGAGCGAGTTTACGAACTAGCGAGCGAGCCTATCACCCCAGCTTCGGCCAGCATCAAACTGTTGAGTCGTGTCGAGTTAAGACTTCAGAAAAGAGTATATGTGTTTGAAGTTTCGCTGTTCACCTCGGCTTTTCTGAATTGCGTCTGGACCTGCCGTCTGTGCGCCTTTTAAGCTTACGCTGGGTAAACCGTAAAAGATACCGGGCGAAGCCGGGGGTGGGTTGCTAGATAAAATATATATAAGAAGAAATAGCTCTACAAATCACAATGACACCCACTATACTCTGATTAACAAAAGATTTACAAAAGCTGTCACCCGCTTGAAAGGTGAGGTGAGGAGTGGAGACGAGAGGGGTAACGGTCTCCATAGCAACAGCGAGCAATGTTGCAATGTATGCCCACACAGCAGTAAGCACATGGTTTGACTCTGGGTGTCTTCACTCGCCACGGTCATTTGTGTCTTCTTCAAGCCTCTTGGAATGTTATGAGTCATGATCTGCCTCAGTAGTAACGCAGCATTTTCCCACGTGCTAGCTTTGACAGCTGTCAGCGACCATTATTAGTAATTCAGAGTATAGCAGTCACTGCCCACCAAAAACAAAACAAAACAAAACGTCAAAATGTATATTGAAACTATTTACAAAATCTCATGAAACAAGTTGTTCGTTTTTTATTGCCATTTATGTTACAAATCTTAAGTCAATTCTCAGAGTGAATTATCAAAGTAAACAAGTTCAAACTGTGTATACCACCTGGCAAGAGATCCTGTAGGTGGGAAGATTGCGGGGGTGTGGATTGAGAGAGAGCGCGCGCTATTGAGTGTTGACGAGGAAACTTGGGGTATCCCAGTTGTGAAAGCATTCGGTGCGAAGGTGAGGTCGTGTCACTTGATTACGTGTCGAGTGCGACCGTGCCAGATGCGACCCAGTATAAAATCGTGGCTTTAGCGACCCTGCTAGCAGGCGCGGATCTAGAGTTTGGCTTTGGAGGGGGTCACAGAATCGAAATTGTTAAGAAAAATGGTATCACTAACAACGCAATCACAAAATAACCAAACGTACAAAACCAGACCAATTTTTTTGCGAGCTACATGGATAGAAATTTGATGCGTTTAGGGCACCAAAAATATTCATACAAATTGCAACGGCATATTTTGCGACTTTTACATCGAGCTTCGAGAAAAGTATCAAGGTACGTTACAGTTTCGGCAAGTCGAGTTGATACCGACAAAGGGAGAAAGTCACAGCTTAAATTGCCAACCAAGCTTGCAGTTTGGACGTCGGCAAATTTTTTTGGTGCGAAGAAATCTCCAAATTCCTATCCGTGCATTGCTGCACATTCATCGTGACATCACTATAAACATCGATTCGGTAATCACAAGGTTTGCTAAAAAATAGACGAGTTGATTTTGTTATACAAATAATCGTTTTTATATAACAGGTATGAAGTTGTAAATATGTACAGTTGTAACAGAACATAATAATTGCAATAAAGATATCTTCAGTATTGAATAAAATGAAAAATAAAACAGTTTTTCAGTTAAAATTCGTTATGTTTTATTTGTCTGGTTATTGTGTTTTCGTTTATTGAGTTTGCAAAATTATTTGGTCTCCGTTTGGGGGGGGGGGGGGGTCATGACCCCCGTGACCGCCCCCCCCCCCTTGAATCCGTGCCTGCCTGCTAGTAGCTTACAGTGCCCCATGCGACCCATTTTTCGAGAGAAGAATTGAAGAACTTATATCCCAAGTGACGTAAATCCATGAAATGCAAAACTTCAGAAATCGCGTTTTTGTTTTGTGAACATTTAAATGGTTTAAACACAACAAACACAAACTAATGCTCTACGTATTCTTCAAAGTTAGCCATGGCCTTGATTCATCACGTGTTCACGTGACGTCCAGAGAGCCATCGGATTGGTCAACATGAATATAAGACACATTGAAAATAAATACACGTTGGAGTTACTTCACTTTGCAAATAAACTTCGTTCTTAGATCTCTGTTAATATGAGATATACGACGTATTGAGACTTCAAACCTTTGCTATACGTTGAGAGAATCTATAAATTTGATTATGAAAGAAAAAACTGAAAAACAGTCAATTTTGGATTTACGTTACTTTGAAAATGCTTGGGTCGCTAGTGACTCGATGGCAAATTGGTGGGTCGCTTGCGGCACGGGTCGCATCCGGCACGGTCGCATTCGGCACGACACCTGCCACTTGTTCACCTTCATCTGATACCGACAGTAGTGGCTACGCGGGCTAAAGCGCAGCGTTAGGCCATGGGGCCAAGCTCCCTGCTGACTCGGTAGACGCGTGGGTTCGAGCCCCACCGTCGGCCGTCCTTGAAATGGTTTTCCGTGGTTTCCCGTTTTCAACACCAGGCAAATGCTGGGAAGGTATCTTCTGACAGGCCACGGGCGCTTCCTTCCACATCCTTGCCCAGTTTCATCTCCATCCATTCCATCTCTCATCCCGACGCGCAGGTCGCCCACGGGCATCGACTAGAAAGACCTGCACTCGGCCTCCCAGGAGGCCACACGAGGGGGGAAAAAAAGAAGAAAAAACCTTCATCTGATAAAAGGTCTCGCCTCAGATCCCGCAAGCGACAACTCGTTTGAACAGACTGAGGAGCACACTGCCCATAGACATGTCACCAAAGGAAGAGATGGCTCCTGGCGTCGACCTACCTTATCCTTTGTGGAGGTTCCTCTACCGCTTAAGAGTGGGTGTCCCTCGATGCAAGAACAACCTGCAAAAATGGGGGATCCTTCCAGCAGACGCAGCACCTCTTTTGAATGTGGATCTGAACAAGACCCAAGACACATACTTATCTGCCCCCTCCTGGATGACCCATTTAGAGTAAAAAACAAGGCCATCGCAGCTGCAGTTTTTTGGAAATGCTGACCGGACACGGAATTGATGAATGATCTGATAATAATAATAATAATAATAATAATAATAATAATATCGTGTATATTAAGGCTTTCACGGCCCAGATTATATAATTAATTCATGTCCTTTGAGCTAATGCCGTGTGTATTTAGATTAGAACCATACGTTTCGGAGAAACCTTGCCTCCTTTTTCAATGGAATTAAACAATGTGGCCAAAGAAAGTATATCATTGAGATTACAAAAATTACAAAAAATATGGATAAATTCCTCGGTTCGTCACCAGAGAACAGCTGCCAGAAATTACTGTATGGACGGCGGACAGAGTAGTAAGTTGTTGTTGTTTGAGTCTTCAGTCTTTTGACTGGTTTGATGCAGCTCTCCATGTCTCCCTGTCCTGAGCCAATCGTTTCATCTCTACATAGCTACCACATCCTAAATCAGAGGATATTTGTTTAACATATTCTAACCTTGGTCTACCCCTACAGTTCTTGTCCTCGACCCTTCCTTCTATAACTAAGCTTGCTATTCCTGGGTGTCTTAGTATGTGTCCTACCAACCTATCTCTTCTCTTCATTAACAGTCGCCAGAAACATCTCTCCTCTCCCACTCGCCTTAATACCTCTTCGTTTGTAACCCTATCTACCCATCTGATCTTCATCATTCTCCTGTAACACCACATTTCAAATGCTTCAATTCTCCTCTTTTCTGCTGCACCAATAGTCCAAGTTTCACTTCCATAGAGCGCCACGCTCCAGACAAAGGCTTTCAAAAATGACTTTCTAATACCTAAATATATATTCGATGTCAACAGATTCCTTTTTTGTAGAAAGGCTTTCCTTGCCTGAGCCAACCTACTTTTTATATCCTCTTTGCTTCGTCCATCACTGGTTATTCTGCTTCCTAAGTAACAGAAGTCTCCTACTTCCTTCAGCTTTTCACCTGCCAATTTGATCTCCATAGAGGTTTCTGATTTATTTCGGCTGCATTCCAGTATTTTTGTTTTACATTTATTAATTTTCATCATGAATTCCTTCCGTAAGACGGAATCCATACCATTCAAAAACTCATTCAAATCCTCAGGCTTGTCAGCCAAGATGACGATGTCATCAGCAAATCTCAGAGTTGAAATTATTTCTCCTTGAATCTTCACTCCCACTTTAAATTTTTCTCCAATTTCCTTCATTGCTTGTTCAATGTAAAGATTGAAAAGTATGGGTGATAAGTTGCAGCCTTGCCTTACACCTTTCTGAATACCAGCTTCTCTCTCATGTCCTTCAGCTCGAATGACTGCTGTCTGGTTTCTGTATAGATTGTATATCACCCTCCTATCCCTGTACTTTATTCCAATAGATTTCAAAATTTCAAACAATTTAGTCCAATCAACGTTATCAAAAGCCTTTTCTAAGTCTACAAATGCCATGAACGTTCTCTTATCTTTCCTTATTCTACCTTCCAAAATCAGCCTAATACTTAGTACAGCTTCCCTTGTTCCTACATTTCTCCTGAAACCAAACTGGTCTTCACCCAACTCCGTTTATATCTGGCTTTCAATCCTCTTGTAAATTATTCTAGACAGGATCTTGGAAGCATGAGTAATCAAGCTGATTATACGGTAATCTTCACATCTGTCAGCTCCCACTTTCTTTGGTATAGGGATGATTACATTCTTCTTGAAATCAGGGGGTACCTCACCTGTCTCATAAATCCTACACACCAAGTGAAATAACCTGATCAGACCTTCATCTCCTATGCAGCGTAGCAACTCAATCGGTATATCATCTATGCCTGGTGCTTTGTTCCTGCCTAAGTCCTCTAATGCTCTGTCAAATTCTGATCTCAATATTAAATCTCCTTTTGCATCCTCATCAATTTCCTCCTCCCTTTCCATTACATGATTCAATCTCCTTTCCCTTATACAAGCACTCTATGTAAGCTTTCCATTTCTCGACCTTTTCTTCCCCATCTGTTAGAGGCTTTCCATTTGTGTCCTTAATATTACAGCACTTAGTCTTCTTTTCCCCAAAAGTATTCTTAATCCTTCGATAAGCTGTGTCTACTTTTCCTAATTTTAGACAATTTTCTATACCTGCACATTTCTCTTTCAACCATTCTTCTTTCGCTTCCTTGCACTTCTTGTTAACCTCATTTCTCAAACGTCTGTATTCTGCTTTCCCTTTTTCATCTCTTAGATTCTTGTGTTTCCGCCTTTCATCCATCAATTCTAGTATATCCTGAGTGATCCACGGTTTTCTACCTATTCTTTCTTTCCTACAAATGTTTTCTTCTGCGGATTTTGTTATTTCATTCTTCAAAAGTGCCCATTCGTCTGCAATTGAAGTTTGTTTAGGGTTTTTGATTGGTCCTTCCTTTATACTTTTCTTGAATCTTTCGTTTACATCCTTCACTTTCAGTCTGTCTATTGCCCACCTTTTTGGCTTTTGACTTTTCTTCAGTTTCTTCAACTTTAATCTGCATTTCATTACAACCAGATTGTGGTCAGAGTTTATGTCAGCACCAGGATATGTTTTACAATCCAAAATCTGGTTTCGAAACCTCTGCTTGACCATAATGAAGTCGATTTGGTAACGCCCTGTATCTCCTGGTCTCATCCATGTGTATATTCTTCTATTGTGGTTATCGAATAAGGTGTTAGCTATGACCAATTCATGCTCGGTGCAGAATTCCATCAGCCTACTTCCTCGATCATTCCTTTCACCTGATCCAAAATCTCCTACTATCTTCCCTTCTCTCCCTTTTCCTACCACAGCATTCGAATCTCCCATTACTATAACATTTTCATCACCTTTGATATACCTCAGAATGTCATCTAATTCTTCGTAGACCTTTTCAACATCCTCATCATCAGCTTGACTGGTAGGCATATAGACTTGTACCACTGTGGTGCAGGTAGGTTTAGTATTTATTTTTGCTACAATAATCCGTTCACTATATTGCTCATAATATTCCACCCGCTGTCCAAGTTTCCTACTCAATATGAGACCAACCCCTGCTTGGCCATTGTTTGATTTAGTGCTAATGACCCTATAGTCTCCTGACCAAAAGTCCTGCTCTTCCTGCCAGCGCATTTCACTAATCCCAACCAAATCCAACCTCAACCTATCCATTTCCCTTTCTAAGTTTTCTAAAGGTAAAGGGGGCGGGGTGTAAATATAGAGACTCCTCGAAAAATGAGAATGTCCAAAAGAAAGGGGGGAGAGGAGATGAGGTGGGAGGGTTAGATGGATATAAGGAACAACAAACAAAAGGGAAGTGTATCTGAACGATAACTAACGTCATACAGGCAACGGCGAAAAAACAGATGCAAACTCCTCCAGTGACGAACAAAGGAGATCAAATCCAGGCTCTGTAGCCATAGAGGAAAAAAGTACAAATAAAATAGGTGAAGAACAGAGAGACTGAGAGAAACTATCTTCCTAGATCTATAATAACTGGTAGCCAAGTGTCACTTAGCTGATATCCAGTGTCTCTGTTAAAATTATTGGGTTCTAATCTAATTACACACGGCATTAGCCCAAAAAACATGAATGATTTAAATAATAAAATCGTATGGCCTCGGATGCCGGGTGCAAGCTTTGTTATTTGACACCCAGAGGGTAGCTTGCATGTCAAATTTCGTTGTTCCTTGAAGCACTAAGAAAATCAAGGTGGTTAGACATCTAAGCTCCTTGAACAATATAGCGCTTTCTAGTAGAGAAATGAGGAACTTTGTGTTGGCGGAAATCCCTGAAATTAAGTTTACCATTATGAACACGGCCAGCTGAATTCAAATGGGTTCTTTGACATGCCAACATCGTATGACATGCGTGTCATAATTTTTGCCGCCTTTCAAAAATCACTCATCACGGCCAGGAGCGAACCTGCAAGCTTGGAGGTGAGTAGACCGACACGTGAACCATTCACCCACCGTGGCAAGCAATTATCTGATAAAAGCCAGAAATGTTTCCAAGAATAACCCCATAGCCTAAACTGGCTCCGTTTTCAACGTTGTAACACATTACTTCAGTCGTCAAGCCTATTGCATAAATACATCCCTTAAAGGTTTTAAGGGGTCACCTAGAAGCTGGTCTGAGAGAAGGGTGGAGTTTTAATTGAGGTACACATTACCGGTACATTGATATAATGTTGGCTCATACAAAAATCTGTCGCTTAGAGGAGCGGGCTTTTAAGAGACGCTTTATTGTGTTGCAAAAGTGTCAACAGAATCATGAAATTTGAATTGAAACTTTACCATCTGAGCGCATTTTTCATCATTGTAGTGTGACCGATCCAGTCAGGGTCAATTACCAGCCCCGGATGACAGAAGATGAAGGAACTCGGAGAGTCAGTATGACGTCATGGCATGACGCGGCGAGAGCAGGGGAATGCTCCAGAAGGTTCCAACCCCTCCCACTTTCTTTTTCTCGAAGAAGGACGGAGTTCCGGAATGTTTAGTATGTGAATCAGCAGTATGTGAGTCAGTAGTGCGTGGACGAGAATGTCACACAGCGGAGCACGGAAGATTAGCCCATGTCATGTAGACAGTGATTTTTATATCGGGAACTTGAATGTTTTTTTGTGAGTAACCAGCAGGCCATGAAGCCTGAAACTAGCGTGCATATATTGCCAGTGAGTTTTTTTACAGTGAAATATGTCAGTTGGTTGGTCGAACAGTGTGAATTTCAAGGCGATTTCGGACTCGCTAGTGTGTGAGGAAATAGTTAGAACTGATAAAGGAAGTCAGTTTATGCCGACAATTTATGTTCATTAAAGATTGATACCAGGAGGTGTTTAAATTTACGAGTATCAGGGGAAGAACTATATAAGGATAGTCGAGGCGAAACATTATCGCGAGGCCCTATATTTTAACTGGCATCCATTCGGAAATAGCATAGCAGTACGGCGTTTTAAGACACGTAGTGAAAACGCAGTAAGGGAGGCCACATCTACTTTAAGCTTGGGTTGGAAGACTACGGGCCGCAGGCAACTTGATATGTCGGTCAAGGCCAGCTCGAAATACCTCCTCGTGGAAGGAAGTGTGTCACCGGGCTAAAGGAAGTGAAAACATATAACTCAAGTGAACCAGGAACTAGACGCTTTAGTGTGCGAGCATGGATGTGCTCTGATATAGTGAGGTGTAATATTGCCACATGGCAGCATGAACTTAATAGCCATGGACTCATATATTCTGGGCAACAACATGCATATTAACACGCGAATTATGCTGCACTGAACTGCTAAGGGGCCATAATGGGATGAACGGTCTCAACGAGGTGGACGAGTGGACCATGGTTGGGACGTCGATCCACGGCGCTGATGAAGGTGACGGGGGACAACCTGTGGGCAGACATGGGCGTCGCCAGGAGATCGGGAGTTGCCAGAGGCGGATACCTCTACCAGTACGCTGGGAGACCACATCGCGGGGACGCTGGAGGGACGCCGCCGCCCTGACGCCGCAGACGATGACGACGCCGACGCCATGGATTTCCGAGGACGCCAGATATAAAGTAAGACGTTTCCTTTCCATCCTTGTTCATCAGAAAGAAGAGAACTTCTACCTCGGATAGCCATGCAATGAGATAACCTGAGATCGTGTAACTTAACGCCCTTTATAATAATTTATTCCAGATTGAATAAGAGCATCATTTTTTTTTTCTTTTCATAGGGTCGTGCAGATGTTTTTTTTTTGTCTTTCTTCTCGGGTCATTTGACCTATATAAATTTACAGCATCAATGGTAGGAGTAAGACATGTATTTATTCTCTGAGTCATAATAATAATAATAATAATTTGAAATTGGGTAACCATAATAAGAGATGCCCATTTTGCTGGGAGATCCTAGCACGTCGATTTCAGAGGTCATTATTCGAATTCTATTCTGAAAGGTTTGTCACGGAATGAACAGATTTTTATAGCAATGAATATGGTTGAAGATTGCCGGATAAGGTTCCTTGGATAGGATGCCATATTATCATACGACCTCGTGGTCCCGATAAAGTTGATACGCTCTGTTAGTGTGGGTTCTTGAGACATGCTGATAATGCCTGATTTATTTTGTAATGATGTTGTGTAAAGTTTATGTGATAATTATGTGGTAATTAGATATGGTATTATTCCGTCAAAATGTGAAGAGATTATTCACGGGGCGACGGATGCCCGTTGAATTGTAGTTGTAAGGACAGGGTCCTCTTGACGAACGTGCCACGTTCATTGATGAATTGTATTGAATAGCGCAGGGGTGTAATTGATGGTGCGCTCGACAGTCAGGTTGTTTGGATCTTCACACAGAGTGTTCGGCGGAAGGGTTACGATTAAATGTTGGTTATGTGAGTATGAAATACGCTAGGGCGCCTTATTGCGAGGTTCTTAACCTTTCATAAACATTAGACAATGCTATAATTTAATTACAAGGACAAATATGACCATGTGGATCAAGGTTGTTGGAAAGAGGAAGATAAATTAATAATAATAATAAGAATTAGTAGTGTAAATATGTAAGCACAATCTGGGTGTGTTAATAATTTATGATAGGTTATAATTAATTGTTGAAATGTCATCTTATGTGAAGCTGAGTCGATGTTTGAGTGCTATTTGATGTAACATGATGCTCTTTAATTATTCATTTGCAGTTCGATAGAGGAGATCCGTCCATTACTGTATAAGGGTAGACAGTTGTAATTTACGTAGACATTCGATATTTTCTTAGAGTTTTTTTGCCGCAGGTGAACTTTATGTTGATTGGCTAGTGATGTTTACATGCGTGTGCACCGATAAATTATGGTTAATTTAGCTTTTTGAAAGACGATCTCCCTGTCGGAACTTTAAGAGAGGACACCCACGAGTTTGAATAAGCGTAATTTTCTTTTCTTTGTTTAGGGACTATGAACTTTATTTCTTTTCCGGACTTTGTCCCACCATAACATTATACTCGTGCGTGATAGGCAGGTTGCATATTTATTTATCCTTTGGCCAATAAAGGAGCAGATGTGATTTTACGAGGGCTTTTACTTCCTTTCTGTTTGTCAATTCAAGTTAGGGTTTTGCTTGTGAATCCTGGTTCAGTCTATTTACCATCCCAACCCGTAAACGACCCGAGACCCTTTGTCTCTAGCTCACTGGAGCTTTTCTTTTAGTCTTGTCTGTATGAACCAAGATTCATGCCCTAATTTTTTTTTTGTACCCACTCCCTTGGCTGTTTCTTCTAATGGGGCCGGGATGCTAGTCGGGTGATCGCCTGTCCCATTGGAGAAACGGGCACAGTAGTAATAATAATAATGTTATTGATTCGGTATAATGAAAATGAAAATCCACAGCCTGCTTCCAGTCTCCGACCGGGTCAGGAATGGAATGAATGACGCCCCCATCTAGCAGCGAGGATATGAACTGTGCCGGCTGCCGAGGCCTGACGCACTCCTCTGGGGCAATGATTGAATGAATGACAGATGAAATGAAATGATAGTGGAGAGTGTTGCTGGAATGAAATTTTGACAGGGAAAACCGGAGTACCCGGAGAAAAACCTTTCTGCCTCCGTTTTGTCCAGCACAGATCTCACATGGAGTGACCGGGATTTGAACCAGGGACCCAGCGGTGAGAGGCCGGCGTGCTGCCGCCTAAGCCACCGAGGCTTGCTATTGATTCGGTATAATAATAATAATAATAATAATAATAATAATAATAATTTCGTATGGCCTCGAGTGCAGGGTGCAAGCTCTGTTATTTGACGCCCAGAGGGCAACTTGCATGTCGAATTTCGTCGTTCCTTGGAACGCTATGAAAGTCAAGGAGGTTAAGCTCCTAGACACCATAGCGCTTTCTAGTAGAGAATGGAGGAACTTTGTGTTGGGGGAAAATCCCGAGATTAATAATTTTGCCATTATGAACACGGCCAGCTGAATTCAAATGTGTTCTTTAACATGCCAACAACATGGCATACATGTCGTGATTTTTGTCGCCGTTCAAAAATAGCTTACCACGGCCAGGAGCGAACCTGCAAGCTTGGGGGGGTTGGTAGTCCGAGACGATAACCACTCACCCACCGTGGCAATTTTTTTGTATTCGGTAGCTTTTGTAGAGTAGCTCTTTGAGTCAGGGAGTTTTCAGATCCCTGTTATAAGTTACACATGTTGAGCCATGATTTGTTTACAGCAGGGCCTCTCAAGGTGCAAAAGACGACTGCGCTAGGTCGACTACAGTGCACATCCTCTGCTCCACGATTTTTAGCAATAGTGCTGTATCTCTCTTTCCCTATGCGTATCTAGCTCGCTCCGTCTATCTTCTCCTTCCTCGCTCTTTCATCCACAAATCACTGGAACAAACCTCATTTGTAGGCGGCTTCGGTGGCGTAGCCGGTAGCATGCTGAGCTTCTATGCCTAAGATACCGGTTCAATCCCGGCCGAAGCAGTCGGATTTTTAAGAGCGTTAAAAATCCCTCAGTATGCCTTCCTTCGGAGGGGAAGTAAAGCCGGTGGTCCCATGTCATAGATTTATGGCATGTTAAAGAACCTTCTACTAATTACACCTGTGTGAAGCTAAATTGGATAGGTTAAGAATGTTGGTTGGTTGGTTCTTAGGGCTGCGACAACGCGGTCAAGTAGCCCCGTGTACTTTGGGTGTGTGTAGAATCTGTCTGATAACCGGTGTTAATTGTGATGACTGTATTAGTGTGTGTTATCTGTTTTCTAATTTAAGTACTGCAACTTAGAATTTTTCAAATAGTTCCTACTTTTGCCGCCAAGCGCCACCGTCAACGAATACTGGGCCAAGTTTAGAACTTAGCAACCAGACGCCACCGCAGTCGGCTCTTGGCAACGAACGTAGAAACCTAAGAGCGTTGTTTACATTCCTAACCTCTCCAATTTAGCTTCACACAGGTGCAGTTAGTGGAAGCATGCCATAAATCTATGACATGGGACCGCCGGCTTTACTTCCCCTCCGAAGGAAGGCATACTGAGGGATTTTTAACGCTCTTAAAAAATCCGACGGCTTCGGGGGGGTTTGAACCCGCTATCTTGGGCATACAAGCTCAGAATATTAAGAATGTAAACAACGCTCTTAGTTTCTACGATCGTTGCCAAGAACCGACTGCGGTGGCGTCTAGTAGCTAAGTTCTGAACTTGGCCCAGTAATCGTTGACGGTGGCGCTTGGCGGCAAAAGTAGGAACTATTTGAAAAATTCTAAGTTGCAGTCTGTACTTAAATTTTAAAAAAACAGATAACACACACTAATACAGTCATCACAATTAACACCGGTTATCAGACAGATTCTACACACACCTAAAGTACACGGGACTACATGACCCCGTTGTCGCAGACCCTAAACTCAAGAACCAACCAACCAAACCTCATTTGTGGATTCAGAATGCTCTTCTTCAATATGTTTCAACTTCCTTAAGCGACTTCGGTGGCGTAGTTGGTAACATGCTGAACTACTGTGCCCAAGATTGCGGCTTCAAACCCGGCATAAGTCGTCGGATTTTTTAAGAGCGTTAAAAATCCTTCAGTGTGCCGTCCTACGGAGGAGAATTAAAGCCGGTGGTCCTCTGCCATCGATGTATGGCATGTAAAAGATCCCCCCACATACTAAACTTGTGTGAAGCTAAATTTCTAGATTATATTTCGTTGGAACGATCTATTAAAGTTCCAATGTTCACCACTAGCTATCATTAACATCTGGTAGCGAACGTTGGAACTACTTGAAATTGAACGGAACTTGTAGCTCAACCTATGGGTGTCCGCTAGAAGCAGCTACAGACTCTGGCGATCCGAACTTGCTCTCGGACACTCCCGGCACTAAAAGCCGTACGATAAATAAATAAATAAATAAATAAACTTCCTTAATTCTTCCTCTGCAAATTTCCCTGTGATTTCACCATATTTTTCTGAATGAACTCTGTTGTAGTCAGTGGCGGCTCGCATATATCGCAGTTGGGGGGAGCTACATGCACAAGCATTAACTTACCTTATTTGTAGATCAGCACCAGGCGCCGAGTCTTGAACGTGCCGAATTTTTCGATGACGAGGTTATTGAAACTCGGTATGCTCAATAGAAAGCATACAGTGTGCAGTAAGTCAAGAAATTCGCTGTAGAATTGAGCAGGCCAGAAGTTCTTTCATGAAAATGAGACAAGTTTTCACCAGCCGTGATTTAAGTCTGTCATTACGCATCCGACTGCTTCGATGCTACGTTTTTAGTGTCCTACTTTATGGAGTTAAATCATGGACACTTACCGAGGTTTTAAGTAAGAAACTGATAGCTTTTGAATTGTGGACGTATCGCAGGATTTTAAGGATATCATGGATAGCTAAAGTCACAAATGTGGAAGTACTGCGGCGTATGAACAAAGACTCGGAAATTCTCAGTATCATCAAAAGGAGAAATCTAGAATACTTTGGTCATTTGATGCCCAACAACAAATACCACCTCTTGCAATTAATTATCCAATGGAATATTGATGGCATTAGGGGTCCAGGACGCAGACGAATATCCTGGCTAAAGAACTTAAGCCAGCGGTTTGGACTTAATACAGTGTCAGTGTTTAGAAGAGCTATGGACAAACAGCAGATTATGCTACTGATCGCCAATGTTCTTGGAGGACGAGGCACTTGAAGAAGAAGAAGAAGAAGAAGAAGAAGAAGAAGAAGAAGAAGAAGAAGAAGAAGAAGAAATGCAGTAAGTCTTTCTTGTCCCATAGCATTCCTGAGTTACCGTACATTTTGATCCTCTTGAGGTACGAGTACCAGCATTCTGGTTCAGCGGTAGTCATAGGCAGAGTGATAGCGATGCG
This sequence comes from Meconema thalassinum, assembly GCA_946902985.2. Classification (NCBI taxonomy): domain Eukaryota; kingdom Metazoa; phylum Arthropoda; class Insecta; order Orthoptera; family Tettigoniidae; genus Meconema; species Meconema thalassinum. The sequence goes on along the minus strand of OX336397.1, from coordinate 99,492,716 downwards.
TAACAGTTTAACGATCTCTGTAAATGACGGGCCTAAGTTTTCAGTGAGATGGAAACTCAAAAGTAGGGGCAGATGACCTTGTAGTTCCGCCCTTTAAAACAACAATAACTAACTAAACTTAAAAATACTGTATTAGAGCTCCACCGATATTTCCAAATTCTTCTCTTTGATATAAACATATTCCTGCGATAGTACAGGGTCTTTATATTTGCTTGGCTGGGACATTCTCGCCCACGCGCTCCACGAGTGGCACCTCAGTTGCCGGCTGCCGCGTGCGCATATGTACGGCAGAATACGGTGCTTAAAATCAGTGTCATGCATTTTTACTCACCATGCTTACAGTAGATGCTGAAAATGTTTCCCATCCGCTGCCAAACATAATCGGCATCCACTTATGAAGTTTCCGGTTACTCCGGTTAATTTAACTTCAGTACCGTAAGGAAATAACGACCTTTACGTCTATTTTTATTGTTTACTGAACCTGTACGTTTGAATCTCTTAGCCAGTTGTTTTGTGGTGATAGTGTACAGTGCTGTATTGCATTATGTGAAATATTCGTTACTTGAAGGTGTACTGTATATCTGCCCAATACGTACAAAAAGTGCAGGAAATCGTGCGCTAGAGCAAGACAAAAGTTTCGAGTGAAATTTCCATGGAGAACCATTCTTATAAATCGGACAATAAAATAACTGGATAATTTGAGATTCAAACGTACAGGTTCAGCAAACAATAAAAATAGTCGCTAAAGTCGTTATTTCCTTACTCAAGCTAAATTAACCGGATTAACCGGAAACTTCCTAAGGAGATGCCGATTATGTTTAGCAGCGGATGGGAAACATTTTCAGCATCTACTGTAAACATAGTGTGTAGAAATGCATGATACTGATTGTAAGCACCGCATTCCGCCGTACATACGCGCGCGCGGCAGCCGGCAACTGAGCCGTCACTGGTGGAGCGCGTGAGCTTCAATGTCCTTGCCAAGTAAATATAAAGAACCTGTATTATGATTCTATTTATATACTGAATTTCCCTGTTTCTAGTTACTTCATTGTTATGACCCTCAATCGATTGTTGATACGCCGAACTTAAGCTCTTCTGTACATCCACTTTCCACTTGATCATGTTATTTAAATGAGTTCCGGAAGATGCGTGCTTCTGATCTTTTCCGCTCAGTTTTCTAAGATCTGTCACTCCCTTTTGAGTTCAGCTAAATTCTCCACCGAATATACTGTGAAATAATATACAAGCATTTGTTTAAATCACGCAAGCATACCACCATTAGAATCTTGATCTATAATTCGCATGTTGGCAAGACTGATTGTACAAGTGTTTGAAGAAAATATGCACAAATCATGGAGATGGTGGAATGACTCCTTTTCACTGGCTAAGGGATGATGATGGACTTGGTTCTTCTAATACCTACTAGATGCCGTGAGCGTCTACTTAAGTTCGATCCTGCTTCTACTCATGATTCTTATTGTCATTCAGTGCTACATTCAGTTGCAGCAGAAGCCTTTCCCATTTAAACATTTTCTTGCGATAGTACCGGTAGTATAATTTATAACAGACAGATTCTACACACACCCAAAGTACACGGGGCTACATGACCGTGTTGTCGCAGCCCCTAACTGAGGAACCAACCAACCATCTTAGTTGGCCGTGGTACGAACTCAACAAACCATGCATCTAACAATCAGCGCGTAACCATAGCGATTGCACATTATCATATAACTAATTCCATTGCAAGGGATTTGAAGCTGTATCATAAATGACATGTCGCCGGTGTTAGTTAGTTAGTTATTGTTGTTTTAAGGGGCAGAACTACGAGTTCATCTGCCCCTGCCGCCGGTGTAAACTGCCAGAATGTGCACACCGTCGAAATTCTTACCAAATACAGTATAATAGGCTACTTATCCCACACGTGCGGATGAATGGTCACAAGCTAACCCAATCATCGAACAACGCTACGGTGAATTTCCAGGTTAAACTTCCAACCTGCTTGATCTGATCCACGTCTTTTAGGATTCATGCTAACGAATGGCTATGCCATTTACTGAATTGCAGATCAAAGTAACTAAGATCATCGTGTAAGTCATCCCGAACATTCCTCATGTGTCTTGTCAAATCTTCTGTTGCTCTACTGTACAGGAACCAGCTGACCTCTGTGCCTCATAGATTCAACAGTCAGTAACGCCAATTGCAATGATGGAGAGTTCAAGTGATGAGCATCTTCGGTGAGGTAGTATTGAACTAAGGACCAGTAAGTGTTTTGAGAATCGGTAAGTGTCTAGTTTATTAACAGATATCATGTGTGTCTGGTTATGGGAGTGAGAGCACATCATCACAGAGCAGTCTCGGTCACTGGTATCAGGAGCACAGCCATGTCAGTGAGGAGGTTACGTACCCATAACTGAACCTCCATTGGCTGTGAGACTGCTGTATCCTTCAATACCCTCCCATTCATGTGTGTCTAATGGGGAGTTTGTGTGTGTGTATGTGAGAGAGAGTGGGGTCATCATCAAAGTGTAGTCTCGGCCGCAGGTATCAGGAGCACAGCCATGTCAATGAGGAGGTTACGTTCCCATAACTGGACCTCCTTTGGCTGTGAGACTACCTTATCCTCCAATACCCTCCCCATCATGAGTGTGTGAACTATAGTATTGTTCTAACCCTACTGACTAAATAAAGAGGACAATTCCCATTTGTTTCAGCAAGCGCTGGTCGCTTAACAATCGACTCTGATACACGTCTGATTACAAAAAAGAACACGAAGAGGGAGATAAAAGAAATATATCAATTCTAACAGTATCAGAAGCGCTACTGGAACACTATTACCGAGGTGAGGGAACAGCAACAATGTTCGTACTACATATGGCATGCAATGTAACCAATAAGTATTACACTGAAATGGTTGAAATATTTTGAAACATAAGAAAATGACAGACTTCACCCAAATTATAATGATCGAAGGAGCGTTTAGCTCTTCATGTTTTACTAAAGGCAGTCGATGGAGACCAACTGGTGCCTTGTATTAAGTCTAATTGTACATGTATAGTGATTATTAACTTCTTTAACGGGAGAACCATCGAAAGTCGATGGATGACGAGTCACCAGTGGAAACAGTCAAAGTTTACGATCAGTTTACAACGAAATAGACGCTGAATATTACTGTGGACCAGAACCTATCATGAGGGTCATATATTATTAAACAGAGGAATCGTGGACTAGGCCTACTGGGGAAACCACGTTAAAAAAAACGCGCCATGTACTCTACCTCATGGTGGTGTGGAAACGAGTACTCAGCCAGACCGACCCTCACTTAAGATCGCCTTATATTGTAGTGTCTTTCAATAGACGATTTTCTTACACTCGTAATTCAGTGGCGACCAGTATTAAGACTGCAGTGTTGAACAACAACCAGATTTTTTCAATCAATAAATAAATAATATTTTAGCAATAAAAAATATGCGTTTCTTTTTACGTACACAGGAACTTATAGATTTGTTCTTTAATAATACAGAAAATCTTGTAGCAATGTCAACTGTGTGAGAAAGCGAAGCATGCCAACACTACTGTATAAGAGTGATCGCCGTGTGATCGTTGCCAGGCTCGACCACCGACCAGATCTTTACAATAGAGGGTATGGAAGAATAAGTCCTATCCCAACAGTTAACTAGGCTGGTCGTTGCAACAAGGGAGGAGATGTGCTCCGTCTACTGCCGATACCATTGTCTATCAATATAATCTGCGCGTGATTGCGACACTTGTGATTATTGCTCGCTTCGTATACGCTGTTTTGTTCTCGTAAAATAATTCGAAATAATCCATCTAATCCCTAGGTGAATGTGTTGTTCTCTGGATTGCAGCATTCGTGATGAATAAGCTATATATTATGTTTCACCGTACACGAGTATACCGTTTTCTCTGATATCAAGGAGTCTTTTACCCTACCAACCCCAACCCCGGTTGGTTGGTTGGTTCCTTAGTTTAGGGGCTGCGACAACGCGGTCATGTAGCCCCGTGTACTTTGGGTGTGTGTAGAATCTGTCTGATAACCGGTGTTAATTGTGATGACTGAACCCCAACCCCTTCTCCTCCTCAGTGAAAATAGTGCAGACTCGCGAAAGACCGTTCGATCGAACTTTTTTCTTCAGTCTTTGGCTGTATCGTCAAGAGTCAAGACTGAAAAAAAAAGTTCGATCGAACGGTCTTTCGAGAGTCTTTACTTTCTTCGGAGCAGTGTGTTCTATTGTTATGTGGCTAGCATTCTTGGCTGCCACTGTGGAGGCCCGTGTTCGAATCCCGACTCTGCCAAAGAATGTAATTCTGGTCTGATGGCTGGAAGGGGCTACAAACAGCCTCGTGAGGCAAAACTTGAAGAGGTGGGTTCCATTCCTACCTCAGCTATCCTGGATGTGATTTTCCGTGGTTTCCCACTTCTACTCCAGGCAAATGCCGGGATTGTACCTAACTTAAGGCCACTCCCTACCCACATCCTACCTTGCTCATAAGTGCACACACTGGAACAGACATCACAGTGACGCAGTTTATCAGACAACTACACACACCCACTTGTACGGGGCGACATGACAACGATGTCACAAAGCCCCTAAAGAATCAACAACAACAACAACAACAATTCCATTATTAAGGAGTTGTCTTGCGTTTATCTATTTCACTGATAAGTAAATCAACGCATGCTTCGTCGCACTGTAGCGTGCTACACCATCCAAACCGAGTTGAGCCGAGCTTAGCCGAATCGCCCTGCGCTGGTTTAATACACGGTGCACAGAGCAAGCGGAGATGATCTCTCGGCGCACGTCAGAAAAGCAGTTCCCCTTAATTGACGATATTGGTGCTTGAAAGAGTCTTCCTGCGGCTTCGGTGGCGTAGAGCATGCTGATCTTCTATGCCCAAGATCGCGGGGTCAAACCCGGCCGAAGTCGTCGGATCTTAAGAGCGTTAAAAATCCCTCAGGATGCCTTTTTTCGGAGGGGAAGTAAAGCCGGCAGTCCCATGTCATAGATTTATGTCATGATAAACTACCTTTCACTAATTACACTTGTGTGAAGCTAAATTATAGGTTAGATTTGACTAACGCTCTTAGGTTCCAACGTTCGTCGCCAGGAGCCGACTGCGATGGCATCTAGTAACAAAGTTCAGAACTATTTGGTCATTGACGGTGGCGTTTGGTATCAAAAGTTGGAACTACTTGAAAATCGAATGTTTGCAGTCCATCTTGAATTAAAGACAGATAACTCACACTAATACTGCCATCACAATTAACTCCGGTTATCAGACAGATTATACACACACCCAAAGTACACGGGGCTACATGACCGCGTTGTCGCAGCCCCTAAACTGAGAAACCAACCAACCAACAGAGCCTCTGCACCTCGGTTTTCAATCGTTTGAGAAGCCCTGTTCCACGGCGGTGATCGCTCGCCGCACGTCAGAAAAGCAGTTTCCCTTAACTGACGATGTTGGTCCTTCCTCCTTTCCTTTTGGCAACTGTTTCCCCGTGCACCTTGCAATCCAGCAGCCTGTTCTCCAGGTGTCGCCACTTACTGTCGAAAATAGTCCCACATGAGGTCCGATTATATATTTAGGAGTCTTGGCAGTACTCCGCAACCCTGATTATCGTCTGCCAGGCGGACAGAAAAAGAAATGTCTGGTGTTGATATTCAAAGTTGAATGTTCCATACGGCGTGACGGATTATTGCAGAACTCCAGCCAACTCCCGTTGTCACCCATTCAGACCCGCACGGTAAGACAAGTGAAGTTGTTGTTTCATTACAGGAGCTTTGATATCTTGGTCATTTAGCCCCGTGTACTTAGGTGTGTGTATTTGTAATTCAGGAAAGGATTGGGAAGGAGGTGGCGTTGGCCTTCACTTAGGAACCAGAAGAAACAATTCCCTGATGCATTAACGTCACAAGGCGTGCACGACTGAGGCGTTTACAGAACAAGCATCGGGACTTTCCGAGATGAGAAACTGACACTGTACATTTGAAAGTGATTGGTGCAAGATGGCGGTAATTATACTGTGGTGTCCACAAAAAAGTGATATAAACTTTTGAACTGACATGTTCAAAGACTTCCACCGACTAGGCCTACACACAAGAAAGATCATGCATGACCTACGCAGAAAAACTGAAGAATATACCGTGAATTCAGCAAGTCAAACAGGATTTGGAGTGGATGTCTTTGACAGGAACCTATTCCGTTGTAGGGTAAATGGATGGATAGTAACACCAGAGAATGACGCCCCGAAGAGACCAGAACCCAAGTGGAAAGGAGAGAGAATGGAAGCTATATGGAAGATCAGAAAAGCGAATCGTAAAAGCACGGCGTGATCCATCTGGGTCTATTCGCACATAATAATAACTTTTGAACTGACGATGGTCCTGGGGAAATTTTCTGGACGTCAATAAATACATGGTATCCATTGCAAAATTTCCAATGAAAAAAATATGGCCTGTGTGGGGATCGAACCCACGACCTTCGCGATATTAGCACGACGCATACAAATTACTTAAAATTTTAGTTTTATAACTTCAAACGAATTGCTCAAAATACATTAATTACAATAAAATTGCAATATTTTATTGATAGTTGCTCAAAATCTGGGCCCATAGCTTGAAATAATAAAAGGTCCTGGCATACAAGGAATCAATATTTGACTGAACGAGCTCTGTTGGCATAATCACACTTCATGTCTGATAATTCCAAGTTTTACCGTTGCAATCGCTGCGGAGTAGGGGCCGCAGTAAAAGTACTTCAGTTTTATTAATAGCCTTATAAGCACTATTTTAATGTATGTACTTTAAACCATTATTTGAATACGAATTCTCTCAAGATAATGATTTACGAAATATCCTCCATGGAGAATTTGGTCAACAATGTGCTTACCAAACGCAAACTGGTGCCTAGTCCGCAGCGATCACAACGTTAAAGTTTGGAACTAGCAAACGTTATGCACGGCCGACTGGATGCGAGCTCGCATCTAGTAGGCCGTGCATTATGTGACAAACATTTTTCGCTTGCAGGATACTTCCCACACTTCCAAGGCTACTAAACTCATTGAACTACTAAACTACAGTAGTTTATAGAAGCCTTGGGATACTCCAGCCCAGTGGCCATTTCAATTGTTTGTAGGTTTACACTTCCAGGATAGGTTAGAGAGAGCGCTGCCAGCGGAACGTGGGGCCTGAATAAAATCACCTGATGTTGGTATAAAATAGTGGAAACTCCCACGAGAAACTGGCGACACCGATTATGCGTGCCATCTAGCGGTTCGCGCTGACAACTAAGAAGTCGATTTCAATCAGCTGGCAAGTTTATCTGCCCATGTTAGAAGTGTAACTTTTGGGCTATGTATGGGTGTTTTCATTACAAAATACAAAGTGATCCCAAGTCATTTTACAGATGTCCTCAAAACAAACAGTTGTGAGTATACCTACTAATGTTTACGTGCCTGTATGTTTTTCTATTAATCTGAGCATAGCATACTTTCTCAGGGACGGCCCTAGGGCGGTGAGAGTGATGCGACCACACCGTGCGCTGTCATTTGGGAGGCGCAGAATAACTTATGCAACGATAGTTTGACAGCGCAAAAAAATAAACCCAATCAGCTTATTAGCATACTACTTAACCCTACCCGTCAAAATTAATTCTATATAGATTGTAAGTGAGCTGGGGTGCGTGCATTTCAATGGTATAGACATACAGTATAACGTGAAATTCTCACATAACGTTGTATAAATTGTGCCGTTATTACGTCACTTTTACCCTTACTGCTCTGTTTAGTCGATGGTCTCTGTGACTCTACCTGCTGTGGAGATATCAGTTCTCTGTTTTGCCGCTAGAGAGCTGCACCACGGTAAGAAGTTCACAGTAGCCTTGGGTCTGCTATATGTATCTTTGGCGCATGACCAGTCTACCTGATATTTTGAAGTCAATTGCGTTTTGTTTTTCTTTGATGTTCTGTTGGGGTTTCTTAACGATGTACGACAGTCAGCTGGTGTGTGAACAGAAAAGGATCGACGGAGCCATTGCTAAGTTCTGGCTTCTTATGAAGTTATTCCGGTAAATAAAAGATTTTAATGTCCATTCCTTCGATGATAATGAAACCTATATGATTGATATGTGGGGTTTCTTAACGATGTACGACTGTCAGCTGGTATGTGAACAGAAAAGGATCGACGGAGCCATTGCTAAGTTCTGGCTTCTTATGAAGTTATTCTAGTAATTAAAAGATTTTAATGTCCATTCCTTCAATGATAATGAAACCTATATGATTGATAGTTGGGGTTTCTTAACGATGTACGACAGTCAGCTGGTGTGTGAACAGAAAAGGATCGACGGAGCCATTGCTAAGTTCTGGCTTCTTATGAAGTTATTCTAGTAATTTAAAGATTTTAATGGCCATTCCTTCGATGATAATGAGACCTATATGATTGATAGTTGGGTTTCTGAAACGATGCACGACAGTCAGCTGATATGTGAACAGAGAAGGATCTGTTGGATAACTGTCGTAAAATATATGCTGGACTACATAAGTTGTTTTCTCCGTGCGAAGGCAAGTACTGGGAACGTGAACTATTTCCACATCTTTAAGTTTTCTAAATCTTATCTTGTTGTTAATGTTTTGTAAATGTAATGTTTTAAAAATGTCAATAGAAGTTGTTCTTTTAAGGAACGTAGGTGTATCATTTCTATGTCTAAGCTTAGTACTGCGGTCTCGGTATACTATCCTGGGTATGTTTTCTTTGGGCCTGGTCCTTCCAATTAAAGGGGGTAATTCCTGCGTGTCATAAATATTAACGAGTTGAAACCAATATCTATACATCTAGGGTTTTGTCCGTCTGTTTTCTTGGCGTTCAATCGTGTGCGGGTGCATGTGGATTGTGATTTTTGTCTGTGTTGCAAGCTACGCGTGAAATTGAAACTTGACTTACCGGTACTGTTACTAAGGTGGTGTTATGTAATGTAAGACATTAGTAGCATCTTATTAGGCATATTTCCTTTTGTGTAGATAATGTTCATGCCTAGCCTGGTCTAAGCGCGACTATAAACGAACAATATTGTTTAATATTAAATTATATTTTAGTAGCGTTCTTGGAATATTATTTTTAATATTAAAATAATAGTTATAAATAATGTAAAAAATGTTTGTTATACTTAGTCTCCAGAGGGGAGGGGGATCTCGCACCACCTGAAGATATTGCTAGGGCCGCCTCCCTGTCTTTCTTTAAAACATTGTTGTGATTAAACCTATCCATTTAATCCTTTTCCAAGTGTGCTCATTAGGTTGTGAAGAGTAGATAACTCCCCAATGCTGTTTCCAAATGTGTGTGGGGGTTTGTCTGCCAAAATGTCATGAACATGGAGATAGTTTTTGCCATTTTTTGTCTGAAAGCACCCATGGGATTGGAAGGAGATTAACTGGTTGTTTTCTATCAATTAATGACTCTTATGGAGGTATCTGTAATAGCTGTACGAAATTACTGACTAATAAGTATTTCAAAGTCACTATTAAGGCTTACGGTATGTGTTTAATTTTAATTTTTATTGGTTTTACGTCCCTGTTAAGTACTGCAACTTTTAGAGACGCCGGGGTACCGGAATTTCGCCCCGAAGTGAATATTTAACATGCCAGTAAATCTACTGACACGGCTCCCTCGCATTTCCGCACTCTCAAATGCCAACTGGCAGTGCCAGGATTCGATCCTGCAACCTTGGGAACATCCCGGTGAGATCGTTACCGCTCAGCCACGCAGCCAGCATAAAAGGCATATGTGAATAGAACTAATGATTCATCAGTGAAAAATCTTCCCACTAAAAATATCAAGCTCAATAAGATATTTCACGTGTACTGTAATTTGCTTTTCGAAATATCTCAAACTGCTTTCATAAAATAACGATTGATTGTTTTAATGACAATATACATTTATTTCATTCATATTGCTGCCCCTTTCGGATCAACGGCCATCTCCCTTCCTTATATTATGCTGCAATAAGTACGCAAAGTACTAACAATCTGTATTTCTTTGCGTTTTAAGTCGAATTGTGATAAACTCCAATAGTTCGTTCCGGTAGTTATCTATTCGAGCCGCTAGATAGTAGCACTATGAGCGGTCGCCGCTGCTCTGCGTGTTAAGTGGCGAGAGTGTCCACTATAAATTTGACGCCTATGCCCAAGCTGTCAGCGTGAGCGGGAAGATCATACTTTATTATTATCGATATACGAGACCATTTATGCAGTATAATATATTACAAATGTATAAAATACCTATTTTCCTTTATGTAAGAAGCTGAATGTGAAAGCTACCCTCCTTTATACACACCAATGACAATAACGTAAAGTCGGCGGGTTCCTACATTTTACCGCTAAGCGCTGCTTGTCTAGCTGGTACCGTAGCAATTTCATTTTGTTTGTATTTGACGTTGATGGTTGGTTGGTTGGTTCCTTAGTTCAGCGGCTGCGACAACGCGGTCATGTAGCCCGTGTACTTTGGGTGTGTGTAGAATCTGTCTGATAACCGGTGTTAATTGTGATGTCTGTATTAGTGTGTGTTATCTGTTTTGATTCAAGTAAGGACTGCAAACAGTAATTTCAAGTAGTTCCTACTTTTGCTACCGTCCACGACACCTAGCTTGCGGACTTGGCTACTAGATAGCATCGCAGTCAGCACATGGTGGCGAACGTTGGAACTAATAGAGCGTTATCAATTCTAACCTACAAATGTTGGCTTCACAAAAGGTTCTTTTTGTCGTGTAGCCTCCTGAGAGGCCGAGTGCAGGTCTTTCTAGTCGACGCCCGTGGGCGACCTGCGCGCCGGGATAAGAGATGAGATGAATGGATGAAAGTGGGCAAGGATGTGGAAGGAAGCCTGTCCGAAGGTACTGTCTCAGCATTTGCCTGGTGTTGAAAATGGGAAACCACGGAAAACCATTTCAAGGACAGCCGACGGTGGGGCTCGAACCCACGCGTCTACCTAGTCAGCAGAGAGCTTGGCCCCATGACCTAACGCCGCGCTTTAGCCGGCGTAGCCACTACTGTTGGTCTTCACAAAAGTGTAGTTAGTGGAAGGTTCTTTTTCATGCCATAAATATATGACATGGAACCGCCGGCTTTACTTCCCCTCCGAAGGAAGGCATACTGAGGATTTTAACGCTCTTAAAAAATCCGATGGCTTCGGCCGGGTTTGAAGCCGCGATCTCGGGCATAGAAGGTCAGCATGCTACCAACTACGCAACCGAAGCCGTTATTTTGTCGAACTGATACTGTGTGACACGGACTAAAGTTCGATTTATCGACCGATTAAAGGCATTCGGTAAACCGATCAAAATTTTTAAGCGATCGACAACTCTATTGTTTTATAATGGATTAACTTACCTATGGAAATAAATGCCCGATCTTTTCTCAAACGTCTCCTTCCATTCACACGCGACACAGTAATACACCATTCTGGCTTAGTACGCTAGTGAATAAAACTCACTTTAAAAAGCCCAATTCTATCATCTCGTGTAGACTAGTATTTCAGTGTTCCAAACTATCGCAGTTCACTACAATCAGCTGAACGAGGTGTTGCTCTCAACAATGTGACGTCATTAGCCATCTATTGGAAGCCTTGTTGGCATGTTAAAGAACCACAGTAGACCGTTTTCATAATGGCAAAATTAATCTCGGGATTTTCCACCAACACGAAGTACCTCCATTCTCTACTAGAAAGCGCTATAGTGTTAAGCAGCTAGGCCTAGTTCATAAGACTCTTGACATAACTCATATTAGGCGTAAAATGTTTCAATCTCACTTTATGGTGCACCATACAAGTTTCAATTTTAAGGGAATTTTAAGTGCTACGCAAAAAAATATTCTTGTATCGTTCCTCTGACATATCGGCTGATGAAGGGGCCAAAACTATTAATTAGGCCTCGAAACATGTCCCAATAATGACCACACAGTGATCTTAATTAATAAAAGTATTGATCAGGCGGAAGCCTCCGTGGCTTAGGCGGCAGCACGCCGGCCTCTCACCGCTGGGTCCGTGGTTCAAATCCCGGTCACTCCATGTGAGATCTGTGCTGGACAAAACTGAGGCAGACAGGTTTTTCTCCGGGTACTCAGGTTTTCCCTGTCAAAATTTCATTCCAGCAACACTCTCCACTATCATTTCATTTCATCTGTCATTCAGTTAATCATTGCCCCAGAGGAGTGCGTCAGGTCTCGGCAGCCGGCACAGTTTATATCCTCGCCGTTAGATAGGGGCTTCATTCATTCCATTCCTGACCCGGTCGGAGACTGGAAGCAGGCTGTGGATTTTCATTTCATTGATCAGGCGGAACTTTTAACCTGTTTATACTAACTTATCTGGTTTTAGAAACTGATCCTTTTAGCGTGTTAGTTTGTAGGTTATGTAAATACTTTCCTCCCGCCTAATGTAATTGGGCACAATTCGTATTGACCGACTGCAAAGCTTTCTTTAATAGAGAGAGCAAGGTTGAGAATCCTTTAGGTGATCCTGTCATTGTTCATTGTGAGAATATGGCTGTAACACTTCAATTGCCTTTTCAGAATGCCTTTAAAGCTTCCGAGACTTCCGTTTCACCCAGATTCCTTCTGAGCAGACTGGACCAAAAATTTTCCTCAATATTTTCCTCTTTGTTCCTTTCTCTTTCTTTCTATCTTTATCGTTTACCCTCCAGGGTTGGCTTTTCCCACGGACTAAGCGAGGGATCCCACCCCTACCGCTATTGGCAGTGTCCTGGAGCTTGAGACTCTGAGTCAGTATTACAACTGGGGAGTGTGACTAGCACATCGCCCAGGCGGCCTCACCTGCTATGGGAACTGGAGTATGATGAAGGGATCGGAAGAGTGTAAGGGAAGGGAAGGAGCCAGCCGTGGCCTTACGTTGGGCACCATCCCGGCATTTGCCCGAAGACGAAATGGGAAACCACGGAAAACCAATTCGAGGATGGCTGAGGTGGGAATCGAATGCCCTCAACTCATTTGGACCACCCCGGGGCTGAGTAGACCCCGTTCCAGTCCTCATACCACTTTTCAAATTTCGTGGCAGAGTCGGGAATCGAACAGCGGACCTCTGGGGTGGCGGCTAAGCACGCTGACCACTACACCACGGAGGTGACTTTCTCTTGTGTTTCTCTACGTCTTTAATAAGAGAACTGCCTCCAATTATGAAGGTTTCCAAGACATATAGTGCTTCATATTTGGTTACTGTGGTATAATGTCTTAATTTTGCATTCGATATTGATTTTTGGTTATATCTGTTCCAGATGATTCAACTGGCTACGTGGCTCAGTGGTAACGTCCTCGCCTGCTGTTCCCAAAGTTGCAGAATCGATTCCTGGTGCTGTCAGCGGGCATTTGTGGATGCGCAAATGTGAGGGAGCCGTGTCAGTAGATTTACTGGCACGTTAAAGATGCCGTTCGGGACAGCATTCCGGCACCCCAGCGTCTCTAAAAGCCTCACAAGGGAAGTATCAGGTAAGACAGGTCGAAACCTATCTTGAAACTTTATGGACACAGTCGTTGTACTGTAAGAGGACAACGTTAGGGAAATCCGCCACCAGATTGAACTGCAAGGCTCCGAAATCATGTGGCGAATCTCCCATATAAATCAATGGGAAGTAGCGAGTACTGTACATGTTGGAGGGGACAGCCCTGACGGCCCAAGATCTCAAGGGTGGTGGGAAGCAGCCGCGCGCTCTAGTCAGCATATACGCCCTGCCTCGCTACTATGCTGTGAGCAGGGGCGGTCCCAAGGGGGGGGGGGGGCAGGGGGGCCATGCCCCCCCCCAAACGGTCTTCAAAAATAGAAAGAAAAAAAGAAAATGAGAAAGAAAAATTGAGAAAGAGAAAGGCAGAGGAGAGAGAGAGGGAAGAGAGCAAAGGTTTGACTTGACAGTTCCAATTTTGACACCACAGGACCTGCCTGTGAGAGTGAGACCAGCCCTCCAGACCCCTTAGAAAATGAAGGAAACTTCCGTGAACTCCTTCGGTTTCGAGTCGAAAGCGGCGACGAAACTCTTCGTAGCCACCTTGAAAATGCATCAGCACGGGCTACGTATATTAGTAATAGAACACAAAATGAACTGATAAAGTGCTGTCGTGAGGAAATCCACGAAGATATTGTCCGGAAGGTGAAAGTAGCAGGCATGTTTTCCGACATGTTCGATGAGACATCAGACATTTCCCTAGAAGAACAGCTTGCATTGTCACTTCGCTACGTCCACGAAGAGAAGGTGCACGACGATTTTTTGTCATTTGCGGACGCCTACGAGTCTATTAGGGAGGACGATATTCAAGGCGGGGAACCAAAATTGTCAGGCTTTGCTCTTGGTCACGTTGTACAAGATCTCACTACAAAGCTCTCACTCGATCTTAAGCTTTGTGTTGGGGTAGGCACGGATAACTGTTCGGTGACTTTTGAAAGCGGCACCTTGCGGTTCTAGGTGTCCATGCTATAATCACGCCCTTAACAGCAGCTTAGCGAAAACTTCAAAAGTAGTGCCCACTCGTAATGGTACAGCATTGATGAAAAATACAATTAACTTTGCTAGATCATCTCCTAAAAGATACAAAGCTTTTTTTAGCCTACTTTTCACATTTTGCAAAAATGAGGAAAAAGTAGACTTATGGGATCGGGCAAATGTCTGTCTGTCCTTCTGTCTGTCTGTCTGTCTGGCTGTGTGTGTGTGCCCCCCCCCCCCTATCAACTCCTAAACGGCTGGAGCAATCGAAACAAAATTTGGTAGGAGTAAAGATATTTACCTGAATATCTCACGGCCATATTTGAAAATGATGTCGGTGCTACCAACTGCTAAAAAATCGCAATTGAAATTTGAGCTCCATGTTGGATATCTTGGAATGTATGAATGGGAGCTATTTCAAAATTGGCACACGTATAGATAATAATATTGCAGTTTAATTTCCAGGAGGCCATATATGGCAGTGTTGCCAAAATGATTATAAGCCTGCTGATAGGTCCAAGCTTTAAATGCATATAACTTCTACACTATCAATTGGAATTCAACCAAATTTCGTATGTTGTATGTGCACATAACCATATATGACTGAGCGTATTCTTAAGACCCACCAGGGCTGCCAACTGTTAATAAATGCTCTTAATTTATTTTATCCAAATACCAATATAGCAGAAAGTATGCAAGCTGACAGCTTTAAACTATGCACACATATAGTACCTGACATTCTATATTAATTTGGAGTAACTTATATACGTCAGTGCTACCAACATGATTCTAAGCCTGCTGAGAGGTCCAACTTTAAATACATGTAACTTGTATACGATCATTTGGATTTCAACCAAATTTCGTATGTGCTATGGGTACCATAACAGATATGACTATGCGTATTCTTAAGAGCAACTAGGGCTGCCAACTGTTAATATGTGCTGTCTCTATTTTTGTTACCCTAATATCAATATATCAGAAAGTATGCAAGCCAATAGCTCTAAACTTTGCACACGTATAGTACCTGGCATTCTAGATGAATTTGGAGTAACATATACGTCAGTGCCGCTAACATGATTCTAAGCCTGCTGATAGGTCCAATTTTAAAATGCATGTAACTTCTATACTAGCTATTGGATATCATTAAAAATTGGCACAACAATAGATCATATTATTTCAGATTATGTCTGACCAATACATGCATGACATTGTTGCCAACATGATTTTACGCGTGCTGTTAGATCCAATGTTTAACTGCATGTAACGTCCATGCTATTCATTGGACTTCAACCAAATTTTGTATTCTGTACCTTAAGAGATGGAACTAAGAATATATTCAGTCACCAGGGCTGCCAACTGTAGTGCTCTATTAGGCTACATTATGCCAAGTATACAGTATTTCGAACTAATTAGAAATTTCGATATTAGCAACTTAATTTCGTCATTATTCTTGATAGATCCATATAGATTAATCATTGGCATGAATCTTAAATTTTAAGAAAAGTAGGCTCTTTAGTTCGTCACGGAACTTCTTGTTTTGTCAGTTTTAGGTGAAGACTTTGGCAAACTGTGTGAAACGAGGTTGAGTGAAAAACATGATGGCCATTTACAGGTCGAGAGACTCTTAGTTAAGATAATTCGAGCTTTAGAAATCATAGCAGAATGGGAGGACAGCGACACATCGAGTGCAGCCAATTCCCTCATTCAATCATTGTGTGATACGCAATTTGTGGTTTCAATGTTGTGTCTGTGCGACGTCGTAGGTAAAACCCGGCCTTTGAGCCTTCTTCGTCAGGACGATTCATTGGACTTGGTGATGGCTTCCGCGGGTGTCATGGACACCATCGCGGCGCTTTCGACTGCACGTGAGAATGCTGAACCGTACTTCGAGATAATATTTTGCGGAAGAACTGGAGTTTGAGGTGGCGTTGCCCCGAAGAGCAGGCAGGAGGAAGCGGTCCAACGTTCCAGCTGACATTGACGCACCCGAAGAGTTTTACCGCCGAACTGTCTTCATTCCGCTGATCGAGCATGTGGTGCAGGATCTCAAGGAACAATTTCCAAATGAATCTTTGGCCGCATTCGACTTGATGTCTGCAATCTGCGTGGACAAACCGGCTGAAGACCCAACAGTGGTGCAATGTTTGGTGGCTCTTCGTATCAAGTATCAGCGTTTGCTAATTTCCGACGGGCGCCACTTGCAGGGAGAGTATGTTGTATGGAGACAGCGATGGTTGAGATTGAAGTCGGGAGGGAAGAAATTGCCATCAACTACAATTGAGTCAATGGTATCTGCTTCTCAAAGCTTGACACCTACAGTCAACACTCTCCTTCAGGTTTTGGCGACGTTGTCTGTGAGTAACGCCACTCCCGACATTGCGACGGCTGAAGGACTGGCTACGGTCCCGAATGCCGGAAGATAGGCTAACCGGACTGGCTCTGTTACATTGCCATCGGTCAACGAAAGTCAGTGTGGAGAAAGTCATTGATCAGTTTGCCAAAATGAAGTCAAGGCGATTGGATTTTGTTCTTTGATCAGATACCTACAATAAACAGATCAAAATTTTATTATGTGTGTTCTCTTTCTAGAGTCTATTCGACCCTCTCCTCGATTTTTATAAAACTAATAGGTTATTATACGAATTTCAGTCTTTATGATATTATGCGACATGCTACCAGTAAAAATTAAATATAGCCTACTGTAACTTATATAAAAAGAGGATGGATGCCTCCCCCCCCCCCCCCTCCTTATGGGCTTAGGGCCCCCTCCAAAAGTTCTGGCTGCGACCGCCCCTGGCTGTGAGTGCCACAGGGATGTGTCCAGCTCCGCCAGCCGTTATGTCCGAATACCAGGATGTCAGGCACGATTTCGGAGCTTTGCAGTTCAAACGTTTCAAGATAGGTTTCGGCCCGTCTTACCTGATACTTCCCATGTTATCGCCAATCTAGATCAAGACCCTCAATCTATCCTATTGGTCAGTAGAAAAAGGGACGGAAAATCAATAACAATATTATCATTATTCCAGATGATTCTATAGGCATTCTGTAATTTTGAAATAATCTCTATAATGATGATGATAATTGTTATTTTAAGGGGCCTAACATCTAGATTATCGACCCGTAATGGTTTGGGTGATAGTAAAAGATGAGATGAGAATGGAAACTATAACTAATACTAACTACATACTTAAATACTAGAAGAAGAAATGGTAAACAAATAAAGGATAAGGCAAATAAAAGACAGGAAGAAAAGAAATGCCCTCAACCCTCGAAGAATGGAAGGAGAGTCATGAAAGGCATATAGGAAAGTGAAAGAGGAGAGGGCCTGCCCCAAGGTAGAGGAAAAAGAGGACAACCCGAACCCAGCTCAGGAATCCCTTGGGATCGCCGACTCCCAACTCCCGCCGTGAGCCCTTGAGGGTGTAGCAATATCCAGGGTGCACCCGAAGTGGTGGGGCTACACACACACTGTCTCCTTGAGGGCCTTGTGCAAAAGGCAGGAGATAACATTAACAGAAAAAGAAGGCTAATCCCTCGCAGAAGGAGGGTATCAGGAAAGATGAGACAAGGGCTAATTAAGGCGGGAAAGGAATAGACTCCCTAGGCCTCGGATACCCTAATACCGTCAGGGTTTATTTATTTATTTATTTATTTATTTATTTATTTATTTGTTGACGGCACACAACAGGGCTCAGTGTGCGCCCCAATAACTGTGCACCTACACAGTAAAATACATTTCCTGATATGTCTGCATTAAGTATTAATATCTAAATGTAATTATTAAAATTAGGAAGTTCACACAGATCAAAATGCATAGTAGTAAAAAGCTTAATCTAAAGATAATATAAAAACTAAATCTACATTTGATCTAATGTCAAATATAAAAACAGGTTTTGAAATTATTACATAATAAACTAAAAGGTAACATTAATAACTAGGGAACAGGCCTATCCACATATACACATTGTTGATTCTGTTTTGTGTGATAATTTTATTTCAAGTATGAATTAGAGCGACTGGATTATAATTTCCAAGAACGGTCTGATTGAGAGACAGAAATATAGTTTCCAGTTTACACGAACCGCATCGTTGTAAATACTGCAAAACCTCCATACAGGTGAATTGTTATGTGAAGTAGTATTGGTTATATCATTTTTGAATGTTATGGTTGATCTTGTAGTTAAGCGAGGGTTGAAAGAGAACAGGAGTTGACCAAGAAAGGTCGACAAGAAAGACAGGCACAAGTAAGTGGAAGCAATGCCGGACTCAGTAGGGGTCCCGTGGTCGCCAACTCACGTCCCACTATAGATCTGAACCCCTGGGGGCTCTCTTTGTTTGCATCACGATTCAATCCTGATGGCTGAATTACTTCTGCTAAGCACTGGATAACGAGATAACGAGATAACGAGAGCAACCACCTCCTGGAGTAGTGGCTAGCATTCATGATTATCTCTCCGAAGGTCCAGGTTTGATTCCCGGCTCTGTCAAGAAATTTTAATTCTCAGCCTCGCGAGGCAAAACTGAGAAGAGGAGGGTTTAATTCCCACCTCAGCCATCTTAGAAGTGGTTTTCCGTGGTTTCGCACTTCTACTCCAGGCAATTGCCGGGATGGTTTCTAAGTTAAGGCCACGGTAGCCTCCCCATCTGAATTACAAGTAGGCCTACACATACTAATACAGCCATCGCAATAACACGAGTTATCAGACTAATTCCACACACACACACACCCAAGTACACGAGGCTAAATGACAACGTTGTCCAAGTCCCTCAAATGAAAATACAACAACATATAACGAGCGGATCTTTCCATGTACTAAGATTTTTCATAAATTATATTTGGAGCCCGCCTTTGCTGCAATTTCTTTGAGTATTTCATTGGACTGAACTGTTTCTTGTCTATTTTTAGAAAGAATAGCTAGATCATCTGTGATTATTTTATTATTACTAGCGGACCCGTGCTAGAAATCTCGCATGAACATAAACCACACTTTCCCCAATAGGTTCATAATGAGAGACTAAACAGCAATGATGTCAAGTATTTTCCTACAGCAACAGTATTTGCAAATTGCACACTTCTTTCAAAAATTGACATTTATGAAATTAGAATGCAATTCGTCACTGCTAATGCCATTTGTTTGCTGAGTCAATTGATTGACAGCTTAGCTGTAACACTCACCGGTTATTCGATATTTATAAAATTATACGATTTGAGTAGCCTACTCATTCCTTTGATTAACTGTTTCTGAAATCCATGCAAAGTGATAAAGGAAAGACCTCAGAATGTTAAAATGACATGAAGTTTCGGAAGTCTTAACTCGACACGACTCGACAGTTTGATGCTGGCCGAAGCTGGGGTGATAGGTTCGCTCCGAAACTAGCAATTGAAATTTCCACTGAATGGAGATTGTTGGAAGAAATTAAAACGTAAGAACGATGTATTAAAGATGCTGTCGCGGACTTTTTTTGTAGAAGTTATCATGCTGAACAATTCTTACACTCATAGTGTCTGTTAGGTAGTCAGCCCGAAGGCTGGTTGGATCCTCAAAAAGCACCGCCGTTAGGTTATGTGTGTAGATACCCACAAAAACCCAAGGCTATATTGAGGCGTACTTGACAAGATGAGGAGTGACGTAGTTTGTCATTGCTTTCCTCACTGAGTCAGAACAGCAGTACTAACCCTATGAGTAGAATCTTTCACAGCATCTATAGGCACTGAATGTCATTACTAAGCACCATCCATACCTCAGTAGCTTCCATATAATCACAGCCATGAATTAGACTGAGACATCGGTGAAAGGCCACATTTTACTCTAGCCTGTGCCAACAAACAAATGCGGAAATATTGCATTCATCAAGAGATGGCAAATAGGCCAACACTCATAGTATATAGATATTTTTAACGGTTTACCCAGCGTTAGCTAAAAAGGCGCAAGGACGGCAGATTTTTCTTCTACTCGATTTACTGAAATCGTTACTGCTCGGCTTCCTTTGGTCATAAATGAATGATTTTCTAAAATAAAACTTCCTCGGGAAATCCTTTACAGAACGGTGAAACCCGCATCAAAATCCATCCAGTGGTTCTCGAGATTACGCCTTACATCCAAGAATCGGGGATATTGTTTTATAGTATGTAGAGACATTTATTAGACTTCTTCTTCTACTCAAGCTGTATGCCTCTCACCAAGGCGGACCGGGTTCGATTCCCGGTCAATGCATGTGAGATTTTCGATGTGAAATGCCATGCCCTGTGGTTCGGATTCCACGTAAAACGGAGGTCCCGTGGCTTATGATCGCGAGATTAACGGTCACGTTAAACTACAAGCTTCCTTCCTTTTTTCTTCTTCTACTTTCGATTCGGCCATCAAACGACCACGTCATTTCAACTGCTTCTTGTAGCATCGAGCTTTAACATCCTCCCAGTACTTTCACATTAGTTCTCGATGCTGTTGTTTCCTTTCAGCAGTTCACTTCTTGCCTGTAGGAAGCTTAGGCTTTTCTTGGAAACATCGGTGTGCTGTTAGTTTTTGCTTAAGGGTGGCACGTTCCCAGATATCGTTGCTTGTAATTCCCACTTCTTGCAAATCTTTGTCCACCTCAGTGAACCAAGCTCCCTTGGTTTTCTTTTTGAGGAAGTAGGTAAAATTATATTTGTCAATCATGCTGGGTTCATCCTTGTTATATGATCGTAAAAGGTAATTCTCCGTTTCCTCATGGTGTCAGTTATTTTTTCACATGGGTGTAAAGTTCGTGGTTGTGCCGTCTCCTATATTCCCCATTTTCTTTTACTGGGGCTAAGATTTTCCGTAGAATTTTCCTTTCTTTTACTTCCAGTTTCTCTATTAGTCCCTTGCGTGGCATTGCAAGGCACTTTGCAGCATACAAGGCCTCTGGACGGATGAGTTTGGTAGTGTCTTAACTTGACATTTATAGATATGGATTTATTGTTAAACTATAAATGGCTTTTCTTAGATTATATGCCATTTCCATTTTCCTGAATCGTGTCTCGAAAGCTGCCTTCTCGGAGAGATTGGGGTCTATCCACTCACCCAAATGCTTGATTTTCCCCTGTCCTACATCCAGCTCTTTTGGCGCTTGTTTGGTAATTGTGATGAATTCTCTTTTTTCAAAAGAGATCCTAAGGCCTCCTTTTGCTGCTTCAAACTATTAGACTATTATTATTATTATTATTATTTCATTTCCCGAATCAATATACATTCTCTAAACGTCGACAAAGAAGTTGTTCTCCCAACACGCTGCTCAGAGGAGAGGGTGATGGTGGAGTTGTGAGTTATGGATATTGCGACCTGCAGGTGCGAGATTCATAAAGTCCCTCGTAAAGTGCAGGAGACGCTCTGTTATCAGACAGCCGGACGTGCAGTATCAGCTGTGCTGAAATGGAACGTCGGTCGAGAATCTATTTCCGGTGCATAAACACCAGTCCCAACGTATGTCGAGTTATTTCTGATTCCAACCTTCCCGAGATCGTCAATTTGCTAGCACTCACGTACCTTTACACCCAGGCTATGTGCCGCAGTATTATTAGTAGGGCTCGGATTTTCAGGTGCTAAAAAACGGGAAAATATTTATTTTTATGTATTAAAATATCTGAAATATTGTGACAAAAAAGTAAAAATATTTAATTATAATTTAGTTCATTAATGTGAATATAAACAATATGCAGTAGGCCTACTCATAAATGCAATTTATTCTATGTCACATTTGACTGCTGAAGAATTACAATACACGAGATACATCTTCAGGTTGTCCATCACAAATGACCGACGATTATCGCGAAACACTTCTTCTGAAGGCGCGAAACTGCAGCAATATGTTTCTTGCCCTTGAGGTGTTGTGTAACTACCGGTAGAGATCGCTGTTCAGCCTTGATTGCTTTCCCACGTGGTTGGCAGAATAGAACGCCCCCATCAGAAGTAAAATTATCTTTAAATTCTGCAACATACTTCTGCAGACGATAACTTGTAGTTCCTTTTACTTACGCATCGTAGATCTGTCTTACACTTCACAGTGCCAGAAATGAACTGCATGTGACTGACACTGGTTCCAGATAGCTGAGGGAGGGGGAGGGGGAGGTCTAGCACGTGGTGCAATATGGCTATGGATAAGGAAATCCCCGGCTTCCACAGTGAGTGGCACGGGGCGAGAAGTTAAGAATAACACAGTTGCAAGCTGGCATAGGCTCTGCATGAAGATCAGATAGATCGCAGGTTCTTCCCCGTTGAAGTAACACAGAACAAAAAATCGATAAACTGAAAGATCCAGCATACTGATTGTAATAACATGTAAATATTATGGCTTTTTATGTGCTAATAAGTGAAAAGCAGGAATCTATGTATTTATAGAGAAAATGTTTAAAATATGTATTTAAACAAATAGATATTTATTTACCTAAACTCCGAGCCCCAATTATTCCAGATGATTCTATAGGCATACTGTACTGTAATTTTGATATTATTTCTTTGTTTGCCTCACGATTCAATCCTGATGACTCCTCAGGGGCTCACGATTAGTGGGACGTGGGTTGGCGACCACGGGACCCCATCTGAGTTCGGCATTACTTCCACTTACTTGTGCCGGGCTCCTTTCTGTCATCTTTCCTATCGACCTCCCTTGGTCAACTCTTGTTCTTTTTCGATTCCGACGGTATTAGGGTATCCGAGGCCTATGGAATCTTTCACTCTCCCACCCTATTGGCCCTTGTTTCGTCTTTCCTGATACTCTTACTCTTCGAGGAGTCGGCCTTCTTTTTCTTTTCATGATATCTCCTGCCTTCAGCACAAGGCCCTTAAGGAGGTAGGGTGTCTGTAGCACCACCACTTCTGGTGCACCCTCGACATTGCTACACCCTCAAGGGCTCATGGCTGGTGAGTTCGGAAGTTGGTGACCCGAGGGGTTCCTGAGCTGGGTCCGGTTTTCCCCTTTTTCTATTGCCTCTGGGGGCGGACCCTCTCCTCTTTCCCTTTCATATCTGCCTTTCATGGCTCTCCTTCCTTCCAAGTCCCTCACTTCTCATTATTCGAGGATTGAGGGTGTTTCTCTTCCTCCTGTCCTTTATTTGCCTTATTCTATTGTTTTCCATTTCTTCTTCTAGTATATACTGTAGGGTTAGTAGTTAGTTTTAGTTATAGTTTACATTTCATTATCATTTTCACGATCACCCGATCCATTAAGGACCGATAACCTAGATGTTAGGCCCCTTAAAACTACAATTATCATCATCAATCCTGATGGCTGAATACGTCTTCTCCTAAGCACTGGAATTTATTTACTTGATATAATTTTACGAACTTAGTCTTGTTTCCCATCTGTTACCCTTTACTGAAGTCCGGGTTAGATTCCCGGCTCACATCTGAGGTATGGAACGGGGTATACTCAGCCTCGTGAGTCATAACTGAGAAAAGGTGGGTTCGATTCCTCCATCTTGGTTTTCCATGGTTTCCCACTTTACTTCAAACAAATCCAAGGGATGGTTCATGATATAAGACCTCCGCCCCTTCCGGATCTTCATTAGAAGTGGTTTTTCATTTTTGTTGTTGATTTTTCTGGGGCTTTGTGGCATTGTGGTCATGTATCCCCGTGTACTTGGGTGTGTCTGATAACCTGTATTTCTGTACTGGCTGTAGTAGTCTAGTGTATTTAGAAACATGGATGAGGACTTGAAATAATAATGGTGTTTGAAGCCATTTTCAGTATCGCCTTAGTAATGTTATTCATTCGGTCAACACGTTTGTACCCAATTGTGATGGGTTATTCTCTAATCCTGAAAAAACAAACAAACGTGAGATTAATAAATAATAATAATAACCCCTGGCTCTACAGCCCTTGAAGGGCCTAGGCCTACCAAGCAACCTTTGCCCTGCCATTTGGCCTGTAGATATTGGGGTGACGGGAGGTCAGCGCATCGGGTCCCCTCGGTCGTTAATCTTGGTATTCGTGACCGGGGTGCTGTCTCACTGTTAGACATGAGGCTGAGTGCACACCGTTCCAGCCCTCAAACGTCAGTCTCTAAAATCCCTGACACACCCGGGAATCAAACCCGGGGTCTCCGGGTGAGAAGCAGGCGTGCTACCCCAGCACCACGGGGCTGGCGAGAATAATAGATACCTGGCCAATACTGGTCGAAACTGGTCATCCAAGTGTATTTATTAATCTCTTGTACTTTTTTTCAAGATTATGGATTAACCCACCACAAACGCCACCGTCCACGACACCTAGCTGCGGATTTTGCTACTAAATGCCATCGCAGCCAGCACCTTGTGGCGAACGTTGGAACTAATATAGCGTTATCAAACTAATCTACAAATTTTAGCTTCCACAGGTGTACTTCCCCTCCGAAGGAAGGCATACTGAGGGACTTTTAACGTTCTTAAAAAATCCGACGACTTCGGCCGGGTTTGAACCCGCGACCTTGGGCATAGAAGCTCAGCATTCTACCAACCACGCTACCGAAGCCGTCCGGTGTTATAGGAAAATGTTGAAGATCAGATGGGTAGGGCTAGATAGAATAACAAATGAAGAGGTATTAAGACGAGTGAGAGAGGAGAGATAGGTTGGTAGGACACATACGCCTACTAAGTCATCCAGGAATAACAAACTTAGTTATGGAAGGAAGGGTCGAGGACAAGAACTGTAGGGGTAGACCAAGGTTAGAGTTTGTTAAACAGACTTTTTTTTAGCGTATGGCTTTTATGCCGGGAGTGTCCGAGGACATGTTCGGCTCGCCAGTTTTGTAGCTGCTTTGAGACGGACACCCAATGGGTGAGCTACAAGTACCGTTGGGGAGGAAAGTTGGAATGGAAGGACGGGGAGTTGGAAGGTAGCGGCTGTGGCCTATAGTTAGGGACCAACCCCGGCATTTGCCTGGAAAGAAGATGGGAAACCACAGAAGACCATCTTCAAGGTTGCCGGCGTGGGGATTCGAACGTCCTCGCCTCCCGGATGTGAGTGACTACCAGCAGTCATGCCGTAACGACCACGGCTAACTCACCCGGTTGTTAAACAGATGTCTTGATATAAGGTGTGGTAGCTATGTACAGATGGAACGATTAGCTCAGGGCAGGGCTGCATCAAATTAGTCAAAAGACTGAAGACTCGATCACACAGCAACTGCATGGCGATAGGGTTCAGCAGAATACGAAGTTTATCAGCACTGGTAGCTGACCTGGGAATACATCACTTTACGAGTATAACTCAATGATACATCGGTGAGGTTCAAGCCATGAAATTGTGATGGATTGAGCCTTCAAACCCGTACTAATCTCTGATACGTAGCTACTGGATTGTTTTATACAAGATAGCGTGGACAGTGTCACATCATAACATCAATCCATCAAACCAATTGTTCACATCTCACCACTACAACTAATTTCTGTTTTACTCTATCAAGTTAATTATGTACAGTCACGCTATTATAAAACGTCGTATCTCTTTTGACTCGTGAAATATGTCGCAGTGCATCTTCAGGAATCGTTTTACTGCAAAAATAGCTTGCCACGGTGGGTGAGTGGTTATCGTGTCGGACTACCAACCTCAAGCTTGCAGGTTCGCCCCTGGCCATGGTAAGTGATTTTTGAAAGGCGACAAAACACTCGACACGCATGTCATACGATGTTGGCATGCTAAAGAACCCATTTGAATTCAGTAGGCCGTGTTCATAATGGCAAAATTAATCTCGGGATTTTCCGCCAACACAAAAGTTCCCGCTTTCTCTACTAGAAAGCGCTCCAAGGAACAACTAAATTCGACATGCAAGCTGCCCTCTGGGTGTCAAATAACAAAGCTTGCACCCGGCACCCAAGACCATACGATATTATTATTACCACAAAAATAACATAACTAATTAAGGTATTATCTCCAGCCACGGTGGCCGAAAGCACTAACGCACTGTCATCGGGAGAGCATGAGTTTGAATCTCACCTCGGCCGTCCGGAAAATGGTTTTTGTGATTTCCATTTTCACCACCAGGCAAATGCCGGGACGGTTCCTTTCAACAGGTCCACGGCCGAATTCCTTTCAAAATCCCTTCCTTAATTAGACCCAAGTTAACGCTCGCCTGTCACCAACTGCTGACAGAGTGTGTCCAGCTCCAAGTCCTTGCGACGGTAGAGGAATGATCTTGACTGTCATAGCGCTCCAAGGAACAACTAAATTCGACATGCAAGCTGCCCTCTGGGTGTCAAATAACAAAGCTTGCACCCGGCACCCAAGACCATACGATATTATTATTACCACAAAAATAACATAACTAATTAAGGTATTATCTCCAGCCACGGCGGCCGAAAGCACTAACGCACTGTCATCGGGAGAGCATGAGTTTGAAACTCACCTCGGCCGTCCGGAAAATGTTTTTTGTGATTTCCATTTTCACCACCAGGCAAATGCTGGGACGGTTCCTTTCAACAGGTCCACGGCCGAATTCCTTTCAAAATCCCTTCCTTAATTAGACCCAAGTTAACACTCGCCTGTCACCAACTGCTGACAAAGTGTGTCCAGCTCCAAGTCCTTGCGACGGTAGAGGAATGATCCCTCGCAGAGTCCGTGAGTGAATTCAAGCTGTGAGGATAAAAAATAAAATTTATAAAAATATTTTTAGCTAACTCTTAAACACAAATGTCATCTATAAATTGTTGTGGTTGTTTATTTTAGGGGCTACAACATCGTAGTCACATTGCCCCGTGCACTTGGGCGTGTGTGTGAAATTTGTCTGATAGCCTGTGTTACTGTGATGTTGTAGTTGTAACATTCAGATGAGGATTGGGAAGGAGGAGGAGGCAAATTTTGGCAAAAGTTCAAGAAAGATACAATTCAAGCAGCATATGGGACGATCTCCGAGGCATCCTCGTTCAAATACCTTGCATAAATGGTTGGTTGGTTCCTCAGTTTAGGGGCTGCGACAACGCGTTCATGTAGCCCCGTGTACTTTGGGTGTGTGTAGAATCTGTCTGATAACCGGTGTTTATTGTGATGACTGTATTAGTGTGTGTATCTTTTTTAATTCAAGTAAAGACTGCAGACGATAATTTCAAGTAGTTCCTACTTTCATTACCAAATTCTACTATCCACGACACCTAGCTGTGAAATTCACTACTAGTAGATTCCATCGAAACCAGCGCCCGGTGACGAACGTAGGAACTTAAGAGCATTAATCAAACCTAACCTCTAAATTTTGGCTTCACACAAGTGTAGTTAGTGGAAGGTTCTTTTCCCCTCCATCCAATACTAATTGGTAGAGTTACGTATAAAAATATCAACATTGTTCACCAAACTTCAAATATTTGTAAAGATGTTGTCATTCATCAGCGTAACTTAATATTGATAAAAATATTTCTTTTGAATTTGAATTTGAATTTATTCATAAATAACTGCCACTGAGGCTAAAGAGCCCCTTTATGTAGCGTATACAATGTTCTGGCTTGAAGTTATGTAATAAAAAAATAAGAATACAAAATAAACCTAGCTTAATAACTAAGAAAAACTAAATATAAAATATACTTATAACTAAACGAGCCAATTACCAGACACTTCATACAAAATGAATTATACAAATTAGAATATAGAATAATTAAATAAAGAACCTACCTAATAATGTATTATATCTATTAAAAGAAAACAAATTATAGTACAGTAACAAAGGGTACAATTTTGATGTAAGTATAATATGATCTATTATCTTTTGAAAGACGTATAATGAAAGGAAGCTTGTCGTTTTACGTGATCAACAACCGTGTCCGGCTCCGTGGTTAAATGGTTAGCGTGCTAGACTTTGGCCCGAAGTGCCCCGGGTTCGATTCCCGGCCGAGCCATCAGGGATTTTAATCTCCTGAGGTTAATTCCCGTGACTCGGGGACTGGGTGTATGTGCCGTCTTCATCCTCACTTCATCCTCATTACGACGCGCAGGTCGCCCACGGGCGTCAACTAGAAGAAAGATCTGCACTTGGCCTCTCCGGAGGCCACACGATCATCATCACCAATAACCGTGTATTTATGAGCAACGTAGAATCCGAACCACAGGACATGGCATTTCAAATCGAAAATCTCACATGCATTGGCCGGGAATCGAATCCAGTCCACCTTGGTGAGAGGCCAACAGCTTAACCGCTGCGCCACCACGCCCCCACGTATAATGTATTGGTGTTTCTGAGGAAGGAATTCATGATGACAATCTATAATAATAAAACAAAATTAATGGGATGCAGCCTAAAGAAATTAAAAACGCCTATTGACATAAATTTGCAGGCAAAAAGCTAAAAGGAAGTAGAAGACTTCTGTTACTTAGGAAGCAAAATAACCAGTGATGGACGAAGCAAAGAGGATATAAAGTGTGGGTTGGCTCAAACAATAAGTGCGTTTCCATAGAAAATGAACATTTTGACACCGCATATAGATTTAGGTATTAGGAATTTATTTTTGAAAGCCATTGTCTGGAGCGTGGCGCTCTATGGAAGTGAAACTTGGACTATTGGCGCAGCAGAAAAGAAGAGATAAATCCAATTGAAATGAGGTGTTACAGGAAAATTGATTTAGTTAAGATCATATGGGTAGAGAGAGTAACAAATGAAAGGGTATTAAGACGAGTGGGAGAGGAGAAATGTTTCTGGCGAATTCTAATGAAGAGAAGAGATAGGTTGGTAAGACACATATTAAGACACCCAGGAATAGCAAACTTAGTTATGGAGGGAAGGGTCGAGGTTGTGAACTGTATGGGTAGAGCAAGGTTAGAATATGTTAAACGGATTGCCTCGGACGTAAGATGTGCTAGCTATGTAGATATGAACAGGACAGGGAGGGGTGGTAGGCTGCATCAAACAGTCAAAAGACTGAAGACTTAAACACACACCACATACAGAGTTAAGATGGAAGCTTGAAATTTTACGCAACGTTATCTCGCGATCATGACCGTTTAGAAACCCGAGACGTATCATTTCTCTTCAAAAATCTCGCATATCGAACCCGATCCACCTTGGTGAGAGACAAGCAGCTAGATCACTGCTCCATTATTCCCCACTAATATATTCACCACAGAGACACAGGTTAACAGACAAATTCTACTTATACGGAGGCTAATAATCCCTAACATTAATTTAAATATATATATATATATAAATGAAAGCCTCCGTGGCTCAGGCGGCAGCACGCCGGCCTCTCACCGCTGGGTCCGTGGTTCAAATCCCGGTCACTCCATGTGAGATCTGTGCTGGACAAAACGGAGGCAGACAGGTTTTTCTCCGGGTACTCCGGTTTTCCCTGTCACAATTTCATTCCAGCAACACTCTCCACTATCATTTCATTGCATCTGTCATTCATTTAATCATTGCCCCAGAGGAGTGCGTCAGGCCTCGGCAGCCGGCACGTTCATATCCTCGCCGCTAGATAGGGGCTTCATTCATTCCATTCCTGACCCGGTCAGAGACTGGAAGCAGGCTGTGGATTTTTTATATATATAAATAAATAAATATATATATATATGTATACTTATATATACACACATCAAAAAAAGTTTTGCATCACCTCGGTTCCAAGAGTTCCGGAACCTTTAAATACAAAGGGAATAGAGATCAACACAAACAACATTTCAGCTCGTTTTATTGCTCATGAGACCCACACATTGCATGTTGTACCATCATACAGCTAGACTTTCAGCATTTGTGGTCCAGATTGCAGTACACACCACTACCTCTAATACCCAGTAGCACGTCCTCTTGCATTGATGCATGCCTGTATTCGTCGTGGCATACTATCCACAAGTTCATCAAGACACTGTTGGTCCAAATTGTCCCATTCCTCAACGACAATTCGGCGTAAATCTCTCAGAGTGGTTGGTGGGTCAAGACGTCCATAAACAGCCCTTTTCAACATATCCCAGGCATGTTCGATAGGGTTCATGTCTGGCGAACATGCTGGCCACTGTAGTCGAGCGATGTCGTTATCTTGAAGGAACGCATTCACAAGATGTGCACGATGAGGTCGAGAATTGTCGTCCATGAAGACAAATGCCTCTCCAATATTCTGCCGATATGGTTGCACTATGGGTCGGAGGATGTCATTCAGGTATCGTAAAGCCGTTTCGGAGCCTTCCATGACCACCAGTGGCGTACGTCGGCCCCACATAATGCCACCCCAAAACATCAGGGAACCACCACCTTGCTGCACTCGCTGGACAGTGTGTCTAAGACGTTCAGCCTGACCAGGGTGCCTCCAAACACGTCTCCGACGATTGTCTGGTTGAAGGCATATGCGACACTCATCGGTGAAGAGAACGTGATGCCAACTCCGTGGGGTCCATTCAGCATGTTGTTGGGCCCATCTGTACCGCGCTGCATGGTGTCGGGGTTGCAAAGCTGGACCTCGCCATGGACGTCGGGAGTGAAGTTGCGCATCATACAGCCTATTGCGCACAGTTTGAGTTGAAACACGACGTCCTTTGGCTGAACGAAACGCATTATTCAACATGGTGGCATTGCTGTCAGGGTTCCTCCGAGCAGCAATCCGTAAGTAGCGGTCATCCACTACAGTAGTAGCCCTTGGGCGGCCTGAGCGAGGCCTGTCATCGACAGTTCCTGTATCTCTGTACCTCCTCCATGTCCGAACAACATCGCTTTGGTTCACTCTGAGACGCCTGGAAACTTCCCTTGTTGAGAGCCCTTCTTGACACAAAGTAACAATGCGGACGCGATCGAACTGCGGTATTGACCTTCTAGGCATGGTAGAACTACAGACAACATGAGCAGCGTACCTTCGTCCTGGTGGAATGACTGGAACTGATCGGCTGTCGTACCCCCTCCGTCTAAAAGGCCCTGCTCATGCATGGTTGTTTACATCTTTGAGCAGTTTTAGTGACATCTATGAACAGTCAAAGGGACTGTATCTTGGATACAATATACACAGTCAACGTCTATATGCCGGAGATCTGGGAACCGAGGTGATGCAAAACTTTTTTTGATGTGTGTATATCAACACTGGAGGTACTAACGATACATATCGATCGAGTCATGGAACATTAAAACTGGCAACGCTGTATAAATCCCCAGTCTGTTGTTACTATTCATTAAATTCTATTTTAAGTCTTCAAATCCTATTTGATGCTGTCCGATATCCGCTGGGATTCACGAGGGACCGGATGTTAAATATCAGATTCATGTTCGATATGTCATTTCAGAGGATATTTATATAGCCTATAGATTTTAAAAACGACACAAAAATCTCTGCAAATACAATCTCCTCCTGATAAGAGTTATTAACTTATTTATTTATTGGCGCCTTGATTGTGGCGAAGGCCTCTCTCTTACACTTAACCACACACAGTGCAACAAACATGAATACTCACAAATGTTATTCTTATCCTTCCAAACTTAAATACTAGGAAAACGTAAATACTAGAATTAAATTGGCGACTGCGACTGAGCTACCGGTATACAAATGATATGCATTTTTAACAACATTTTACTAAGGTCATTCACTCACGCATTCATACACAAATTGTTCTAGTTAGCCTACGAATTCTAGAGGAATTCTTTACATGCAAGTTGGAAAGTTGTTAGGGATGTACAATTTCTAACGTCACGAGAACAATTATTCCAAATTCTAGTTCCCGACATGAGGAAAGAGTTACTGAAGGCAGATGAATGATGTAGAGGAATTGCAATATTATAGATCCAGATCGCGTGTGACGATCATGAAAGGAAGGAAGGAAGGAAGGAAGAAAGAAAGCGAAAATTAAAAGAGAGATAGTTCAAAATGAGTTCAAAATCTGCAGGTAGGGTCGAGGAAATTCGCCCTTGTTTAGCTCGGTAAAGGCAAGCTTCCTTATTGCCGATACCGCCTCCTAACAAGGGCACTCAACGTCAAGTCTATCGCTGAGTGAGAATCTAATGTAGTTGGTTTGTTGGTTGGTTCCATAGTTTAGGGTCTGCGACAACGCGGTCATGTAGCCTCGTGCACTTTGTGTGTGTGTAGAATCTGTCTGTTAACCGGTGTTCATTGTGATGGCTGTATTAGTATGTGTTCTCTGTAATTCAAGTAAGGACTGCAGACGATCAAATTCAAGTAGTTCATACTTTTGCTACATAATGCTACCGTCAACGACACCTAGCTGCAAACTTGACTACTAGATGCCACCACAACCAGCACCTGGTTGCGAACGTTGAAACTTAATTGAGCGTTAATCAAATCTAACCACCGTTTTCCCGAAAAAGATGTTACATTGGAATAAAAATTAGCGGCTTCGGTTGGCATGCTGAGCTTCTATGCCCAAGATCGTGGGTTCAAACCCGTCGGATTTTTTAAGAGCGTTAAAAATGCCTCAGTATGCCTTCCTTCGGAGGGGAAGTAAAGCCGGCGGTCCCGTCTCATCGATTTATGGCATGAAAAAGAACCTTCCACTAATTACACTTGTGGAAGCTAAAATGTGTAGGTTAGTTTGATAACGCTCTATTAGTTCCAACGTTCGCCACTAGGTGCTGACTGCGATGGCATTTAGTAGCCACGTCCGCAGCTAGGAGTCATGGATGGTAGCATTTGGGGGCAAAATTAGGAACTACTTGAAAAAAATAATCGTCTTCAAGTCCTTCTACCTGAAGCACATATAACACACACTAATACAGTCATCACAATTAACACCGGTTATCAGACAAATTCTACACTCACCCGAAGTACACGGGGCTACATGGCCGCGTTGTCGCAGCCTTCGAGCATAAATACAATGGAGTGCGCATTGCCACACTGCGCCTGTACTGTGATGTGAAACCAACATCTCGATCAGCTGATTAAAGGGTAAACAGAGGACCTCGTAATGGAAGGCGATAGGAGTATGTGAGGAAATGATTCTAAATGAGGGTTTAAACACACATTTTCGTAATGTATACGGCATTGGGAAAAGCATCGCATGTTTCTTTACGTACCGGAAGGTAGCAAAGCT
Source organism: Meconema thalassinum (assembly GCA_946902985.2). Taxonomy (NCBI): domain Eukaryota; kingdom Metazoa; phylum Arthropoda; class Insecta; order Orthoptera; family Tettigoniidae; genus Meconema; species Meconema thalassinum. Next base: position 99,459,287 of record OX336397.1, on the reverse strand, counting down.
TAAGAAAGTAACCTATTTGGTGTTAAAAGTGGCTGTCGTGTTCCGTAATACTCATACATCCAAGATCCGATCTTGTAAATAATTAATAACAAATCCAACTCTGAATTAGGCCTACTGAATTTTGAACAGAATTGTGTTTGTCTAGCTGGTCATTTTTGATTTTACGCCCGTAAGCTTCAAAAATTAGTTCAATCTATTAACTTACTACATCATTTCTCAAATTATTTTTCATCATTAGAAAATGTATTTTGGCTAATTTCAGTACCGGCACGTAAGAACATTTTATCGTACGATGAGCTCTCATTCAGCGTTACCTTTCCACTTCAGTATTTTATGAAAGTGAACAAAAAAAACAACAACATGGGCAAATGGAAATAAGGTAGTTTATAGATTTAGTAAGCGTTGGTTTTTAACAACTATAGGCCTACATTACATTTGCTACATAGGAAAATATTTTAATCAATGAACTGTTTCCTTTTAAATTCCATTGTCCATGAATCATAGAAACCTTCGCAAAAATAACCCAGAATTCTGAAATTCTACGAAGAATTGACTAATTTAGGGATGCAATGTAGCCTATCCTAGACGAATCTTAAAATTCCCTCAACCATACGCACTGTCCAAAACTTACGTTTAATATTTATTATCGAAGACTACACCGTCACATCTGTAGCATAACCTGCAATTTGACACTGAACATGATTGACGACTGCATTGTGTAGTCCACACTACAGTTAATCCAGCATAGGAACATAAAGCATTTTTATGTTCAGAGATGCATTTACTAGCAGTCTCAACAAAACACCAAGAAAAACGTCTAGCCTATGGACATGTAAATACCTGATACCTTCGAGCATAAATACAAGCCTGTTCAGTGGAGTAAGGGATAGGGTACCGGTAAATTATAATAATCTATAATAAATTCGAGCATTTCCATGTTGAATTATTTTTCTTTCATGTTTCGGAGTTAAGAGGAAACGTATGCTAGAGAAATGCAAGTAATTAAGTCAAGAATTTTAGGGTTATTTAGCAATGAATTAACATACGTATGGAAAGAAATGCCCGATCCTTTTTTAAACGTCTCCTTACATCCATACGCGACACAGCAATACACCATTCTGACTTAGTAATGAATAGAACTCACTTTAAATAACCCAATTCTATCATCACGTGTAGTATTTCAGTGCTCCAAACTACCGCAGTTCCCTTTAGTCAGCCGATCGAGATGTTGGTTTCAACAACGTGACGTCATCAGCCATCTATTGGATTTATGATGTAAGGTCGCAGCCCCTGTCGACTAACATTCCGGATGTGACGTCACAAGTCGTGATCCAAAGATGCTTAGCACATAGCATTCAAGTCTGTAGTAGCTAGTAAACGAAAGTGTATGCTAGATTGGCCGACTTGTCGACTTGTACAAGAAAGTTATAGAAAATGTAGGTTATCTTTGATTTTTGAATTGATTATTAATCCTCTTTGCTTGGGACTTTGCCTATACTCTGCCATCAACCGTGCTTCAACCTACGTGCTGTGTTGCTCTGTCTTGATCTTGATTTAATTTCTTAAGTTAATTATGGACAGTTGCTCTGCTGAGAACTCTCTTCCCGTGGAAAACAGAAATGGTGCGGAATTTAAATGTAAGTACAATCCCATATTCTTTGGTAGACTATAGTTTTAACATTTTTTAATACATGCTATCAGTTCTTTAACTTTTGCCTACAGACCTAGGTGGTATGTGATTAAACTATTTTAACTTATTTAACCCGTCACTACCACAAATGAAAAATATTTAATTAAAGACACACATGGGTGCAGGGGACCCGTTATTTTGTAATCAAGGTGACAGAATCTCTGCCATTGTCTACTGTAACATTCAATAGAGCCTATTCCTTGCAGCAATGTGGACACATGGACATATTCACTTTTACCACACAGCAATGCTTTGCACTTCCGCTTAAGACACGGACGGGTTTAGAGGACCCGATGACTTATTTATGGCAGACCGGGTAGAATAATTAACCGAAAGCAATGGCATCTCGAGGCTAACTGAAGGGAATGGAGATACGCAGGCTGCCGATCGCTGAGACAGAAAATGAAAAAGAAATTTTGTTCGGGTTCCCTGCACCCATGTGTGGCAGTTACGGGTTAACAGTTCTTTATAAAGCTTCACGTACCGACCAAGGACGTGTGGTGAAATTGAGTAACATAGTCTTTACTGACTAGTTATCAAGTTGTATTCATTTCATTGTTGTTTCTTTTCAGGGTCGGAGGAGGCAACATTGTCCTTCATAAAATTAAGGATTGTGCACCACGAGCTCTTCACAGGGAAGAGGGGCTCTGCGTCGGTGGGGTACTCCACAATGGTACAAAAAATGAATGCCGGCTGGACTATGTCCCCACCGATATCAAAAAAGATACTTGAAAGGAAGTGGGCGAATCTCACTGCAAAGTATCGGGCGATTAAATCCCCCTCCTACGGGAAGAGGCAGCGAGGATGATCACCGTACCTCTACCACTTGGCCATACTACAATAAAATAGATGTTTTTTTTTTCGGAACGCCACACCATCAATCACCCTTTCATAGTAGATTCATCAAGACCCTCATGTTCCAATCCAACTCCTGGTCCTCCTCACAGTCCCGATTTCTGTTATGTCACTCCTTCCCTGTCCACTTCCATTTATTTACCCCAGTCACCAGCCGAACCAAGTACACCTGGACCATCCTCGCCCATTCCTACTAGGGCGCATCATACCCCCAGGCGCCTTGAAGGAACGAAAAGGAAGAGGGAGAGGAGTGAGGCAGATGAAGACCCTCTCCTTAAATATCTGAAGGAACAGGATGCTAGGGACCAGGAAAATACTGAGCGCCTGCTCTCTTTGCTTGAGAGGATTGTTGACAGGCAGTAGGCCTAGTTGTAATATAATAAATTTATTGTTGAATAAAACTTTTAATGGAACACATTTTTCTCTGTTTTAGTACATGTTCCCAGTGTAATGCTGTTTAATTAGAGATCTTTTCGAAGTAGGTAGGTGATTTTGAACTTTACTTCTTGTTAAAGACACCATTTCTAGTTGTTGAACAAATTAAGTTTAAAATTTGTGTGTTCAGAGTAGGCCTCTTTGTTCCTAAACGAAAGTATTAGAATTCTCCTGTTGGATAGGTGCGACCTTCCTTTTCAAGTCTACTTCCCCTTTCATAATTAAAGCTCGGCTAAAAAGAGATCTTCCACGTACATCCGTGATGATATCCAAAGAATAGTGTCGTTATTTTAAAACAGCTGATATCTTAAATTTGAACACTCGGCTCTCGTCATGAAAGCGCAAAGAGCTTACAAGGAGTAGAGATCACCGCCATCTTGAGTGTTGGTTTGGTACCAGCATGTAAGCCCAGTGCGTTTCAGATCACAAGTCTATGAAGGTGGCTGTGATCAAGTACACATGTCCCAAAGCTCCATAGTGCGTAGTACCTAGTCAGTAGTAGCTAGCAGCTAGTCAATAGCAGACAACTTGAGCTTTGGGACACAGCCTTAAGGAACCAACCAACCAAAATTGGAATAAGGATATACATGAACTCCTGCAATGTGGAGCAGTCATACGGAAGAATTCGGAACTTGCGGTGCTAGTGCAGGATCTTCTATACTACCGGACCTGACACTGCAATCCAAGATGGCCGCCGTAGTTGGTGGTCGGACATCAAACGCATGACGTCTGTCAGAATCCAACACAACACAAAATAACATCATGACGTGATTTTGTCTGCTGTTAATTCATTTTATGGGCTTGGGACATCTTGGTCATTAGCCCGTGGGATTGGGTTGAATTCCTCCAATTACGTGATGACTGTAGTAGTGTGTGTAGCTGTGTAAGGGACACGCATGGGGAGGTGCCCCGGGAGTTAATATAAGGTACTGTTACGGCTGTGAGTTCGTTCATCGCTCGCCGCATGAGTCAAAACTGCCCCAGGGCTGGACTGCTCTCCCTCAGTGTATTGCATGCGCGTTACGCAACGGACTGCGAAGTGAAAGGGATGGTCCAGAATCTTCGTGACACCACCAGCGAAGGAAATGTCGAGAAGCCGTGTGTCCTGGACGATTCTAGAATTTATTGAGTCACCAGCCTGCTATATAAGCGGCTTCAACAGTGAGGGGACCGAGTTTTCTGTGGGTGTGTGTTTTTGAGCGAGTGCGACAAAGTGTGGTGACGAAGTGCTGTGCGAGTTACGAAATCCAGTGACATTGTTTCTCCAGCTTGTGGACTGCGAAATAGCCTGCAGCAAGTGATCGTAAGTAATTGTGGTCGGTGAACATAAGAGAGAGGGGCAGGTAGTTTCTGTCAAGGCCACCGTACTCATTAGGACGGATTAACTTCTGTGGTCTGTTGACAAGTGGAAGGGCCAAGAGCACTCAAGTAAGAGACTTGTGGAAACTGGAGTAAGGCTCCTAATTGCTTGTATTTGCTGATTAGTGTAATTTTCTGGCCACAATAAAGTTAATTATTTCTTTAAGCAGTAATTGGTGTTGTGCTTTGTACCCCACCGTAATCCAGTTAACAAAAGTGCCACTAGGGGGGTGGCTCGTAACAACTGGTGTCAGAAGCCGGATTACGAACTCAAGCACAACACCTGACGGTCCTGGTTTCAAAACCCGAGCAGGTCATTTTCTCTAATTTTCCTGTGAGTGCATGCCCTTTACAAGACAAACAACTAAAATGGAGGCGCAATTGGCAGCATTGCTCGAAAAGTTAAATGGCATGGAAACCAAGATGGAGGACGGCCAGAAGAATTTAACCAAGGACCTAACTGCCAAATTAGAAGACGGTCAAATAAGTTAGCGGCGGACCTGAAGAAGATGGAAGACAGCCAGAAAAGTTTAGCTGAGGACCTAACTTCCAAATTAGAAGACGGTCAGAATAAGCTAGCAGAGGACCTAACCGCCAAATTTCTGGATGGCCAGAAAAATCTGGAAGAGTGTCTGCTGACGAAATTACAGGAAAGTCAAAAGAAATTGGAACAGGGTCTGCGTCAGGAAGTCAACACCGTCTGCCAGGGCCTACGTGAGGAAGTCACAGCAGTAGAAAAGAAGTTCGACGCCTTACAAGAGGAAGTTGCCGAACTGCGCCAACGCCCACTGACGGGGATGGAAGCGAGATTCAACGCTCTTCAAGAGGAAGTTGCCGAGCTGCGCCGACGCCCGCCCACAGGTACACCGGGAATATCAGGAACGGGACAGAGCAGAGTGACGCCCCCAACCTTCGACGGAAAGGTCCCGTGGAGCACCTATTTACGTCAGTTCGAGGCAGCCTGTTCAATAAACAACTGGAACAGCCCGGAAAAGGCTACAGCCCTCATTGTAGTGCTGAGAGAGGACGCCCTTAACGTCCTTCAGGCCATCCCGACTGGATCCCAGGACTACGCTTCACTAATCGCCCATATGGAGTCCCGATATGGAGATAGCCATCTTCAGCAGGCCTACCAGATGCAGCTCCGGACCCGGGTACAAAAGAACGCGGAAACCCTGCAGGAGTTCGAGATGGACATCGCACGTCTCGTAAGGCTCGCCTACCCAACAGCGCCGGCCGACTTTCTGGAGCAGATAGCGACGCAGACTTTCACCGACGGGCTGCGGGACTCGGACACTCAACAGGCGCTGCGTCTCGCGCGCAATAAGACCCTGGCAGATGCGCTGAGCCACGCACTTGAGTTCGACACGGCAAAACAGGCATCCAGAATGCACGCGCGGGTGCGTCAAGTGGACGTCGACGAACCAGTAAAAACCAACGAGACCAAGCCCCTGGCCGACGAATTGATGGAGGCGCTAAGCCGTTTCTTCAAGAATCGCAGTACCACCAATAAAAACGTAGCCGAAGGACATCCGGAGAGGCGGCCCGGAAGAGGACTACCGACCTGCTGGACCTGCCGTAAGAGAGGCCACCTGAGCAAGGACTGCGGTGATCGCCGCCGCCAAGGGTTTCCGTCGGGACAGTCAGTCGTAGGGAAACCGCGCGGCCCAGGAAAGCAAGTATCAGCCAACCTTGGGGGGCAAAGGTTGGCTTGAGACAGTCGTCAAGCCCCGGCAGTCCAAGTGCGTGTGACGAAGTTACGGAGGGACAATAGCAGCCTGATGGTCGACGGAGTCATCAACGGAGTGAGCTGGCCCATGCTGATCGACACGGGAGCATCGAGTACCATCGTCAATCCCACTGTGATCCCGAAGTGGAGAGTGCAACCCACACAAAGGAACCTCCAGCTAATAACCGCGACCGGAGAGACCGCACCGGTACATGGCGAAGCATCACTGGAGTTCGTCATTGGTCGACGGGTGATAAAGCATCCAGTGCTTGTGGCTGACGTATCAAACGAAGTGATCATCGGACTGGACTTCCTGGACCAGAACAACATCATCATGGACCTGAGTACCAACACTCTGCACTTCGGAGGTGAGGAACTTGCTTTGCAACCAGCACACGAGGCCGTCACCGCACGACGAGTAAGGCTGAGAGAGGACGTCATCGTTCCTGCCAGGACGGAGGTCAGCGCCGCCGTAATTGTCGACGGAACTGCTGAGGGAGTGGCGGCTGTCATCGAGCCAAAATATGAGGACATCCAGACAAAAGGATTGCTAGTTGCCAAGACCCTCATCAACACGACGTCTCGGCCGTACGTCCGCCTGTCCAACCTGAACGACTACGACATTACGGTTCACCGGGACACCAACCTAGGAGTCTGTGAGCCCGTTACCTGGATTGCCCGCATCACCGACACGACGGACGGAAACCTGCAGACGGACAACCGAAGAAGACGCACACTGCCAGAAGAACTACAGAAGCTGTACCAAGGATCCCAGGACCATTTAGACGAGGAACAATCACGCCAACTTCAGGACCTGCTACGCGAATTCCAGGATGTCTTCTCCGTGGGGAGCAAAGACTTCGGCAGGACAAGCTTGGTCCAGCACAGAATCGACGTTGGGGACAGCGCACCGATTAGGGCCCCATTCCGACGTGTCCCGCTCGCCAAGCAAGCCGAAGTCGACCGGATGGTAGAAGAGATGAAGGAGCAAGGGGTGATCGAGCCATCACATAGTCCTTGGAGTTCTCCGGTCGTGCTTGTGAAGAAGAAGGACGGTTCCACCAGGTTCTGCGTGGAATACAGGCGGGTGAACGACGTCACGAAGAAGGACAGCTACCCTCTACCCCGGATCGACGACACGCTGGACACCATATCAGGGTCAAGATGGTTCTCCACCTTGGATTTGAAGAGTGGCTACTGGCAGGTGGAGGTCCACCCTAGGGACCGCGAGAAAACGGCGTTCTCTGTAGACAGCGGGCTCTGCCAGTTCACCGTCATGCCATTCGGTCTGTGCAACGCCCCTGCGACCTTCGAAAGGCTAATGGAGTCCATTCTGAGGGGACTACACTGGAAGACCTGCCTGGTCTACCTAGACGACGTCATCGTTCTGGGGAGGAGCTTCGAGGAGCACTACAGCAACCTGAAGGAGATCTTGTTGAAGCTACGGGCTGCCCAGCTGAAGTTGAGCCCCAAGAAGTGTCAGCTCTTCCAGAAGCGGGTCCAGTACCTTGGGCATATCGTCTCCGAGGAAGGGGTGCGCACCGACCCAGAGAAGACCGCAGCTGTGAGGGAGTGGCCAGTCCCGAAGGACAAGTCCCAACTACGAAGCTTCCTGGGACTCTGCACTTATTACCGTCGCTTCGTGAGAGGATTCGCAGACATCGCCAAACCTTTACATCGACTGACTGAGAAGGACCAACTCTTCACGTGGACAGCAGAATGCCACAGTGCCTTCGAACAACTCAAGCAAGCTCTGTGCACCGCGCCTATTCTGGCCTACCCCAGACCGGGAACAAGGTTCATCGTCGATACCGATGCCAGTGACTTTGGCATAGGGGGAATCCTGTCGCAAGTAGTGGACGGCGAGGAGAGAGTAGTGGCCTACTTCAGCAAGGCCTTGTCAAAGCCAGAAAGGAACTACTGCGTCACCAGGAAGGAGCTGCTCGCCATCGTGAAGACCATTGAACACTTCCACAAGTATCTGTACGGACAAGAATTTCTCATCAGGACCGACCATGCATCCCTGCGGTGGCTCCTGAACTTCAAGCAGCCCGAGGGTCAACTCGCGCGGTGGTTAGAGAGGCTTCAACAGTACAACTTTGAGATTCAGCACAGGAAAGGCCAACTGCATTCTAACGCCGACGCCCTGTCACGAAGACCGTGCCCCGAAGACTGCACCTTCTGTGCCCGAAGGGAGGAGAACACCGGGATACAGTGCCGAAGGACTACCGTGGAACTACAAGGGAGCTGGAGCCGCGAATCTTTCACGCGGGCGCAAGCAGAAGATGATGACCTGGGACTGATAGCCGAATGGAAGAGGGCCTGTGTCCCCAGACCCGGGTGGAACATTGTGAGTGACTGCAGCCCAAAGTTTAAGTCCTACTGGGCGCAGTGGGACTCGCTGATTGTAAGGGATGGCCTCATCTGCCGTTCCTGGGAGAGCACCGACGGGAAGACATCTCGGGAACAAGTCGTCGTTCCAAAGGCTATGACGGAGGACGTTCATGGAGGATCATCTGGTGGACACCTAGGGATAAAGAAGACCCTGGAGAAGCTGAGAGAGCGGTTCTACTGGATCGGATACCGAACAGACGTGGAGAACCACTGCGCGAGGTGCCACGATTGCGCAGCCAGCAAGGGCCCAGGACGAAGACGACGGGGTCCACTGAAGACCTACAACGTGGGTGGCCCCATGGAGAGAGTGGCCATCGATGTTGCTGGGCCATTCCCGTTAAGCGAGGCAGGGAACCGCTACATATTAGTCGTCAGCGACTACTTTACCAAATGGCCGGAGGCGTATGCGCTCCCTAACCAAGAAGCCGCGACGATTGCAGAGACCCTGGTGAAGGAATTCGTCAGCCGGTACGGAGTACCCCTGGAGCTGCACTCCGACCAAGGGAGGAACTTCGAGTCGCAGGTGTTCCAGAACCTATGCCAGCTGCTGGGAATCCGGAAGACAAGGACAACGCCACTACACCCTCAGTCCGACGGGATGGTAGAGCGATTCAATCGCACCATCGAGAACCATCTTCGAATAGTCGTCAGCGAGCACCAGAGGGATTGGGACAAACATCTTCCACTATTTCTCCTGGCCTACCGCGCCGCCGTGCATGAAGCCACCGGGTGCACACCAGCCCGGGCCATGTTTGGGAGGGAGCTCCGTCTACCTGTCGATCTTGCCTTTGGCCGACCTGGGAATGATCCGATCCCGGTAAGCCAGTATTGTCAAGAACTGGTCGACCAACTGGAGGACGTGCACGCGTTCGCGAGGAGGAAACTGCGGATCGAGACCGACAGAACGAAGACCCGATACGACCAGCAGACGGATGCCGGCGGATTCCACGAGGACGACCTGGTCTGGCTCTTCAACCCATTACGGAAGAAAGACCTGTCACCCAAACTGCAGAAGTCCTGGGAGGGCCCGTACCGAGTCGTGAAACGGATCAACGATGTCGTCTACAGGATCCAGCGGAGCCCGAGGGCGAAGATGAAGATCGTGCATCGAGATCGCCTGGCAGCCTACGGAGGGACACAGACGGACCAATGATTGATCGGGACGATCAGCCTTTTAGGAAGGGGGTGGTGTTACGGCTGTGAGTTCGTTCATCGCTCGCCGCATGAGTCAAAACTGCCCCAGGGCTGGACTGCTCTCCCTCAGTGTATTGCATGCGCGTTACGCAACGGACTGCGAAGTGAAAGGGATGGTCCAGAATCTTCGTGACACCACCAGCGAAGGAAATGTCGAGAAGCCGTGTGTCCTGGACGATTCTAGAATTTATTGAGTCACCAGCCTGCTATATAAGCGGCTTCAACAGTGAGGGGACCGAGTTTTCTGTGGGTGGGTGTTTTTGAGCGAGTGCGACAAAGTGTGGTGACGAAGTGCTGTGCGAGTTACGAAATCCAGTGACATTGTTTCTCCAGCTTGTGGACTGCGAAATAGCCTGCAGCAAGTGATCGTAAGTAATTGTGGTCAGTGAACATAAGAGAGAGGGGCAGGTAGTTTCTGTCAAGGCCACCGTACTCATTAGGACGGATTAACTTCTGTGGTCTGTTGACAAGTGGAAGGGCCAAGAGCACTCAAGGAAGAGACTTGTGGAAACTGGAGTAAGGCTCCTAATTGCTTGTATTTGCTGATTAGTGTAATTTTCTGGCCACAATAAAGTTAATTATTTCTTTAAGCAGTAATTGGTGTTGTGCTTTGTACCCCACCGTAATCCAGTTAACAAAAGTGCCAGTAGGGGGGTGGCTCGTAACAGTACTACCGGAGTTCCATCAGGAAAGGAATAAAATAAAATAATGTTGAGGCCCACAGGAGAGATCTGCAGAATATCTTGGCTGAGTGAACAGGGAAAGTTGTAAATGATGATGTTGATGATAATTGTTGTTTTAAGGGGCCTAACATCCAGGTTATCGGCCCTTAATCGTTTGGGTGATGGTGAAGCTGATAATGAAATGTAAACTATAACTAAAACTAACTACTAATTTATATACTAGAAGAAGAAATGGAAAACAAAAGGAGAATAAGGCAAATAAAGGACAGGAGGAAAAGAAATGCCCTCGACCCTCGAGGAATGCGGATTGAGGGACTTGGAAGGAGGGAGAGCCATAAACGGCAGATAGGAAAGTGAAAGAGGAGATGGTCCGCCCCACAGGTAATGGATAAAAGAGAGAAAACCGGACCCAGCTCAGGAATCCCTCGGGGTCACCAACTCTCGAACTCACCAGTCGAGAGCCCCTGAGGGAGTAGCAATATCTAGGGTGCACCAGAAGTGGCGGGGCTACATACACCCTGCCTCCTTGAGGACCTTGAGCAGAAGGCAGGAGATAACATGAAAAGAAAAAGAAGGCTGACCCCTCCCAGAAGGAGGGTATCAGAAAAGATGAGACAAGGGTCAATTAAGGCGGGAAAGGAAGAGACTCCCTAGGCCTCGGATACCCTAATACCGTCGGGGTCGGGAGAGAGCAAGAGTTGACCAAGTGAGGTCGACAGGAAAGAAGACGGAGAGGAGCCCGGCCAAAGTAAGCGGAAGCAATGCCGGACTCAGCTGGGGCCCCGTGGTCGCCAACCCACGTCCCACTAGATGTGAGCCCCTGGGGGGAGTTGTAAATGTTCCTGTAGGAATTTCAATCTCTTTTTAGTAAGTTATCTATTATTCTGGGCCTGTTGGCCATCTCTTGATGAATGCAGTACATTTGCATTTGTCTGTTGGCACAGGCTAGAGTAAAATGAGGCTTTTCACCGATGTCTCAGTCTCACTCATGACTGTGATTATATGGAAGCTACTGAGGTATGGGTGGTGCTTAGTAATGACATTCAGGGCACAGTCAGTGTCTGTTGGCACAGGCTAGAGTATCACCAATGTCTCACTCATGGCTGTGATTGTATGGAAGCTGCTGAGGTATGGGTGGTGCTTAGTAGTGACATTCTGGGCACAGTCAGTGTCTGTTGGCACAAGCTAGAGTATCACCGATGTCTCAGTCTCACTCATGGCAGTGATTATATGGAAACTACTGAGGCATGGGTGGTGCTTAGCAATGACATTCAGGGCACAGTAAGTGCCTGTGGATGCTGTGAAAGGTTCTACTCATAGGGTTAGTACTGCTGTACTGACTTAGTGAGGAAAGCAATAATAATCTACCTCACTCCTCTTCTTGTTTAGTACGCCTCAATATAGCGCTGCCTTGGTTTTTTGTGGGTATCCACCCACATAACCTAACGGCAGTGCCTTTTGAGGATCCAACCAGCCTTCGGGCTGACTACCTAACAGACAGACATATTATCCTTAAAAATAAATGTGACCAACCAGGTGGTGTAGTTCTTGGTTATCACTTCTGGGGTCCAAGTTTGATTCCTGACTGTCAAAAAATCTTAATTCTAGTCTAAGGGTAAGAACGGGGTACACACAGCCTTTGAGGTAAACCGGTAAATGTTGGGTTCGATTCTCCGCGTAGCCACCCAGCAAGTGGTTTACCAAGGGGTCCCACACATACTGAAGCTAAATGCCTAGGTAATTCCTATCATAAGGTCACGACTGCGTTCTGTAAATCCGTCAACAAGTAGGCTAGTCGTATTCATTCATTCCTATTCATGAGATTAAATGGCACTCCGTGATTTTGTCTGCTGTTAATTCATTTTATGGGCTTGTGACTTCATGGTCATCAGCTCCGTGAAGTTGGGTGTGGGTTGAATTCCCCTGATAGGAAATTAGAAAATAGGCACCAATGGCTTATCTTTATCATAATTGGATTTGCATCCAGTCACACAACAGTTTCAAGGCATATCACCACAATTTTAGCATAGCCTATGCATGAGTAAGCCTACTGGTAGGTTATTAAAACGGGATCCACACCAAGTACGTGATAAGATTGATATCCTTGAACTGGCAGGCGTATAATTGGATGAGAGAACACTGCAGACAATTTAAAAAGTAGGTTATGTTCATACGTACGGTAATCAATTTTCAGATCATCTTAGACCTTAAATTGGAATACGTTAATTATTACTATGCTTGCTCATAATGAATTACCATTACTAATAATATATTAACCCTAAACAGAATAATATATAGGCCAAACTTACCCTCTGATTGGCAATAGTATTGATGGTATCACAAGCGTAACAGAAGTCACCGGTATCTCGTATTTATGAAGCACTAATGCAGACATTTACTTACACGAACGTGTAATATCATTAAGCAATAATCAATAAGCACAGATAATCAAAGGAGACGATTGCTAACCGAAATTCACACCACTATCACATCGTAAACAAAACGACTCAACTTATAAACAAAGCATGTAACCACCAACAGCGACAGCCATCTTTCATCTGTCCCGCCGCTAGTGTCAGGTCCGGTATTATAGAAGGTCCTGGCTAGTGGGTGGGAAACTTCCGGATCGCCCTGAATAGGCATGGCGGTGCATAGTTCTTTGCTTGTGACAACGAGTGCATTAAAGCATGAAAATGCATCTAGAAAACGCAAACGTAATGAAATGAGTGGAAGGACGTCAAGCGCAAACATCTTACGGATGCTGGCTTGGCATATACTTCAAGGAAAGATATCGCATTTACAGGGGAAAAAAGCACCAGAAACGTTGTTGTAAATAATTTCTTTTGCACGTAGTTCGTGGGCTGTTTCATTGGCTTAGTCATCATAATAGTTGGTGGCTTCGGTGGCGTAGTTGGTCGCGGGTTCAAATCCGGCCAATGTAGTAGGAATTTTAAGAACGTTAAAAATCCCTCAGTAGGCCTTCCTTCGGAGGGGAAGTAAAGTCGGTGGTCCCATGTCATAGATTTATGTCATGTAAAAGAACCTTCGACTAATTACACTTGTTTGAAGCTAAATTATAGGTTAGATTTGACTAACGCTCTTAGGTTCCAACGTTCGTCGCCGAGAGCCGTCTGCGCTATAATCTAGTAACAAAGTTCAGAACTAGTTGGTCGTTGACTGTGCCGTTTGGTAGCAAAAGTTGGAACTACTTGAAAATCGAACGTGTGCAGTCCTCACTTGAATTAAGAACAGATATCAGACACTAATACAGTCATCACAATTAACACCGGTTATCGGACAGATTCTACACATACCCAAAGTACACGAGGCTACATAACCGCGTTGTCGCAGCCCCTAAACTGAGGAACCAACCAACCATCAAAATACTTATCAATCAGCACATAATGGCACAAATTATGCCTACATTTCGTTGAACTACGTTTTTTGCAATTAACTCATAATTGCCTAAAGCTTTTGTTCGGCTCAACGCTTTATTTGTAGTTGGTGGAAGTTTCTTTTACATGCCATAAATCCACCACATGGGACCGCCGGCTTTACTTCCCCTATACTATAGCCTACACTACCCTACCAGGGAATTGTTACCGCTAGACGGAGAGCGCAGTTGTTGTGTATGCATTACGTAATCTCGCCTCGTTATGGCTGCAGCGAGCGGCTTGCGGGCAGGAGAGGGACGCATGTACAGTCATACAATGAGAACACACCGCACAGCGCACGAACCAGCATGAATCATGCACACAAATGACATGCGACGAGGTTTCGCTGGCGACAACTGCACGTCTATTGCAGGCGTGTGGCTGGGCGGAGCGCATTAGTTCCGATTTCCGCCACCGGTAACAATTCTCAGGTAGGGTAGTACCATTACTCTCGTAATTCACAAAAACCAACAGTGTAAATAATACAACCCCTGGCCCGTGAAGGGCCTAGGCCTACCAAACGACCGCTGCCCAGCCATTTGGCCTGCAGATATTGGGGTGATGCGTCCCCTCGGCCGTTAATCTTGGTTTTTGTGATCGGGGCGCTGCCTCACTGTCAAACAGCTACTCAATTTTTCTCACGAGGCTAAGTGCACCCCGTTCCAGCTCTCACGTCAGTTTCTAAAATCCCTGACGAAGCCGGGAATTGAACCCGGGCCTCCGGGTGAGAGGCAGGTGCACTCTCCTAACACCATGGGGCCGGCAAACAAACAGTGTAACGAGATTCAAATTGCGAAGCGTATCCTAAAGACCAAAAACGCGCTACAATCGTAGTTATATATATATATATATATTTCATAGTTTACCCTCCAGGCAGGCTTTTCCCAAGGACTAGGTGAGGGATCCCACGTTTACCACCTCTACGGGCAGTGTCCTGGAGCTTGACATCTGGGTGGGGGATACAACTGGGGAGGCGACCGCACCTGCAAAGTGAACAGAGGGTCTCATGAGGGATGGGACGGGATGGGAAGAATGGGAGATAAGGGAGAGGGAAGGAGGCGGCCGTGGCCTGACGGTAGGCACCATCCCAGCAGTTGCTCCAAGACGAATTGGGAAACAACAGAAAGCTACTTCGAGCATGGCTGAGGTGGGAATCAAACCCCCGTTACTCATTTGGACCACCCGAGGCTGAGTAGAGCCCGTTCCAGTCCTCATACCACTTTTAAAATTTCGTGGCAGAGCTGGGAATCAAACCTCGGGCTTCCGGGATGGCAGGTAAGTACGCTAGCCACTACACCATGGAGGCGACACAGTTAAGATATATTAGTGCATAATTTAATGATAAGGCCAGTGGCACTCTACGCCACAGAATGTTGGCCAGCTTCAACCAAATACGAACAAGCCCTCCATTGTATGGAAATGAAAATGCTTCGTTGGTCAATGGGTATTACAAGGCTTGACCATGTCAGAAAAAAACATGTAAGGAAGCAAATGGGAGTTGCAACAATTAAAGACAAAATGAGGGAAGCGCGTTTTCGCTGGTATGGGCATGTCACTATAAGTGATGATAACTCTGTGATAAAAAAAAAGGGCCCTCTCATACGTCCTAAGAGAAGATGGATGGATAGAATGAGTGAAGAACTACTGGAGTGCGGCCTCAAACCTGAAGATTCCCTTGACAGGAAGTTGGTTGGTTCCTCAGTTTAGGGGCTGCGACAACGCGTTCATATAGCTCCGTGTACTTTGGGTGTGTGTAGAATCTGTCTGATAACCAGTGTTAATTGTGATGACTGTATTAGTGTGTGTTATCTGTAATGCAGACGATCAATTGTGGTGACTGTATTAGTGTGTTGCTATGGTGGGTGAGTGGTTAACGTGTCGGTCTAACAACCCCACGCTTACCGGTTCGCTCCTGGCCGTTGTAAGTGATTTTTGAAAGGCGGCCTCGTGTGACGGGTGCAAGCTTTGTTATTTGACAACCAGAGGGCAGCTTGCATGTCGAATTTCGTCGTTCCTTGGAACGCTATGAAAGTCAAGGAGATTAGATAATATCAACGCTCCTTGACACTATAGCGCTTTCTAGTAGAGAATGGAGGAACTTTGTTTTGGCGGAAAATCCCGAGATTAATTTTGCCATTATGAACACGGCCTACTGAATACAAATGGGTTCTTTACCATGCCAACAACGTATGACATGCTGAACCCATTATCCTCTGTTGGATAAATGATTCTATGTTTTATTTCTCCAATTAATAAATATTTCCACCAGCATCATGAAAGTAGCCAGACGGAGATGAGGAAATTTCAAGCATTGGTTGGAGACAGCGGGGACATACCTGAAGCAGATTGACAATAGGCTAAATACTTTAGCTGTGAAAGGAAATAGCCTAGCGATGTGTCAGAAGGACAGGTGTTGGCCGCCTCAAATAGAAGCGACGCGCAGTGAGACATGCTGCTGGTATGTTCATTGTAATATTCGCGCCTAGAAGAAATATGATGCAGTAACGTGAGTGGCTGATGAGCATGCTAGACACTCCTACGACGCCAAGATCTGCTATAAACCGCCAAATTACAGAAAATGTGAGAACCAATGAGAGAAGAATGCCTATTTAGCGCGGCAGGTCTAGCGTGGGCACGCTCGGCTAGCATTCACGCGGGAAATCGCCTAGACAAAATCTCTACGATCGATTCTAGGATTAATGGGCATATTCTTGACCTATGCAATGTTACGAGTTCAGTGATATTTATTTCATTCCTGTACCACGATTATTTCGAGAAATTTTTACATAAATCCCCCCCATCGAGACCTAGGGCCAGTTCATTTATAAGTGGCGTGAAGAGCCAAGACATTGACTATTACTGTGTTCGTCTGCGGAAAGAACGACTTCTATTTGGTGTGTCGAAGGCATAAGACTATTATTCTGTGCGTCTACGGACGTAGTCAGTTATTACTTTGCGTGTCATAAGGACACAGAAATTATTGTAAAGTGTTAAATTCAGTGATAGATAGTCATAGTACTATATTTGTAGGGGCAGTCTCGTCGATAATTCGCCAACGAACTGTGACAGGGAAAGTAGTACCTGAACAGCGAATTTAGTAGTCAGATATCAAGTGTATAATAATCTAATTTTTGAATCAGCGCCAGAGATAACATCGACGACTACAGAGGAAGTTTGGAATTCTCAACACTCCGTCCAGATGGCTGAGAGGAGATAAGAACCATTCAGTTGGGAAATGGCAGCTGATGTTCTTTGACGGGTGACTACAAGAGAGATGAGTACAAAATAATATTCTTTATTATTTGATAAATTAACTTATGGTTTATGGGACGTATTTTTGTAAATACTTTGCTTGTGTGATTAACGTAGTATATTTAGTTTTGGTCTGACACACTTTGTATGGAAGCAGCTCGCACGAATGTTGTTAGTGGAAGGTTCTTGTTTTTGTGTTGTG
Organism: Meconema thalassinum; assembly: GCA_946902985.2. NCBI lineage: Eukaryota > Metazoa > Arthropoda > Insecta > Orthoptera > Tettigoniidae > Meconema > Meconema thalassinum. The sequence goes on along the minus strand of OX336397.1, from coordinate 99,442,060 downwards.
TTAACTAACGTAGCTATGTGAACGGCCGTGTTTGCATATGTTACGCAATGCGGTTAAAAAACGTCTCTCGGAGATATGTTGTGTTTCAGAAGTAGGACTGAATTAATGTAATTATACGGTAGATTGGAGGGTAATTAAAATTGTTTAAGATTTATTATTGATCAGATTCAGTGTGACTATTGCCGACTGGAGCAATGTAATTTGTGACGAAGAGTAATCAGCTCTATCGTAGGTTTTAAATATTGTGTTAAATGCTTGCGAGCACCTATTCAGCAGACCTGTGTGAAAAGCGTCATGTCAGTCCCAGATGTGTGTATGTGTGTATTTTTTGTGGTATTACAAGCGGGAATTTCAGCTTAGACTGAATTCTGTCAGCTTGGTACCAGGTCCATATTGTATCCTTGCGATGGCAATTGTGGATATGTGATTATGTCTGACCATATGTTGAGTTGGATGAGTTTTTTTGTTGCTGTTGATTCCTTGAGATAGCGGCACAGCTGGTCAGCTATTTATATACACTGGAGTGGGACACGACAAGTATTTGAGGAAAGGGGGAGATGTTTCACAAGGCTGTCTGAACGTGCAAACATGGTCATTAGCGAGGAGTGCTTGTTGGCTCCCTAATTACTTGAATTACAGATAAGAACTGATCAATGGTAAAAAATTGTTGAAATAAATGGGAGTTGCCTACGAATCACGATAATCTCCGAAGCGTTACCGTAACATGCAGTTTTGTTCATATAAAGTAATCTTAGCCGGTCAGGCTTTTGTTGTTGTTGGTTTATTCCAGGTTTATTTTCATTTCTGTGACCCGTGAGTCATGTGCAATGCTGTCTTTCCTTGTGTGTATTGAGCAATTGGCCAGTTGGTAGCTCATGTTGTTAAGTGCGTCATCGCGCTAATGAGGATCTCAGAGAGATTCCTGTAAATAATAGATTTGTAGTGTGTGTGTCAGCATTAGAGTTTTTAAGGGTTTTTATTAATGTCATGCCCATATCCATAAACGTTGATTTACGTGATGATTGTTCGTGAGCACCGTGGCTGTTAACCCGTTGTAAACGAACGGTCATCCAAGTACTCATTTTCTCGTAGTTAGTCATCACGCGCACATAAAACTCAAATGCAAGGTAGTGGAACTAGGATCCACAATTTTATTATAAAGGGGGAGATCCGTCTGACTCCTCAAAGTGTTAGATATTCCTGTCAGGGAAAAATTCAGGGAGGATATATTTTTATTATTGTTTGTTTATTTTCTTTTATGCACAATTAGTTATTAAATCATGTTATTATCTTACGTCTTGTCTCCTTACTTTCTTAATTATAGTTTTAATCCTACGACCCTTGCCTCAGTAAAGCATGTTGTTTGGCGGACGTAAACATCACACTATGAACTGAGCGCGACCCCTTGATCAAGATTCTTCCATAAAACACTGCTATTCTGAAGGGTTCATAGGTTAAAACTGGCGCGGCCAAGCGTGGGGCCATTTACTGTGGTGTAACGGCGGAGAGATTACACATGTCAATAGTGGCGTATTTGAGTAAAACTGACATGCCGCAAGCGCAGGCAGATATGACAGTATTTAATCACCGGGAAGTGATATTTTATTAAAAGTAATTGAGGCGAAGTGGATACCGCCAAATGTGTGAAAAATAAATTAAAATCAGGAGTTTGCAAAGTAAAATACGGTTCACGTTTTTGTCTTTTAAATTAAAGTAATTAATATGTGATACCGGGCGCCCAAATGATTAAAGTTAAAACTAGATTTGTTTAGAAAGTCAAACTCATGGAAATATTAGGAGGCTGTAGCCTAAAATGACAATTAATACTTTGTTAATTAGTCAGTGTTAATATCAGATCAGGATAACAATTTAATGACTAAATATGTGCTTGGGTTTAAAATTAAATTGAGTAAAACTAGAACCACTCAGAGATGCAATTGACTAGTGGGAGTAAATGTAAAAATAAATGAACTGAGTTGGATAAAGAAAGTAAATGTGCATTGGATTTTATGTGTGTGTCAGAGGGCATTGCTTTATGCCATTTCCCTAATATCTCATATAAATTGTATAACATGGCAACGGTGGAGCAGATCCAGGAGATCATTGAGAGTGCGGCGAGGAGAACACAGGAATTGTTGGATACTAAATTGGCGGAACAAAGTGTATCGCTAAACACGAAGTTATCTGAACAAATAAACACTAAGCTATCAGAACAGAGTCAATCTATAAACACTAGTATATTAGAACAAAGTGAAGCAATAAACAATACTATGTTAGAACAAAGTGAGTCTATAAACAAATTATCTGAGCAAAGTGAATCGCTAAAAACTAAACTGTCAGAACAAAGTGGATCGCTAAATACTAAACTAGCTGAACAAAGTGAATCATTGCGGACACAATTAAATAACAGTAGAATTGAACAAAATGAATATCAGGCGGAACAAGCTAGGTTATTAAGGAGTGAAATTAATGACACTATCAATTCGCAGTTAGAGGCGCAAAATATTAAAAACACCAACCAATTAGCTTCGTTAACCGCAGAAATGAAAGATCACACTAATCAACAGATGGTATTACTGGCCCTAGATGTTAGCAAGAATAATGAGAAGCAATTAGATCAGAATTAAAAAATGGAAAGTATTTTTGATCAAAAACTTAGCATTCTGGATGAAACGGTGTTGGCTAAATTAGAGCAAATTGAAATAGCATGCACAATGAATACAAGCGAGGTCAAAATAGCTCAGGATAAGTTGGAAGGACGATTTAAGGAGATGGAGAAAAGCGGCAGGGTCATTCAACAACAATTATCAGCAGTAGATGAAAACATATCCGGCATAATTAAAGATATGGACCGTCTCGAGATAAAATCAGCGGAACAATGGAAAAGCCTAGAAGCGGATCAAGAGCAATTTAAGAGTACATTAGACGAAAGGCTGAGCCAGATAGAAAGTAATCAGGATGACACTAAAAACCAGATTGAAGGGCAAGTAAGCACGATTAAAGAACAAATAAGGAAAGATTGGAAGAAAATGAATATTGATTCTAAAGAGGAAAGATCCACCATTCTTAAAACAGTAGGCGAAAATCACACGCGTATTCAAGCTTTGGAGCAAGAAGTGAAAAATAAACTTAAAGAGCAGACGGACAGGATCATAAAAGCCGAACTCCGCTCATTAGAACAATCATCTATATTTAGAACGGGAACATTGAAAGACAAGCCGGATGACTCAAATAGTCCAGAGTCCAGCACACCAGGAAGTCAGACTCAGGCAGACAGCCCATTAACAACAAACACGGAAGGATTTCGTAAGAATATCGATAGGAGCTCAACACCACAAGACGGTCATCAGCCCACACAACTTATTCAAGTAATTCGCTCAAACGACTACAAACCGCAGAAGTACACGGAAAATTCAGGGGTGACACCTAAAGCCTTTATCAAAGAGATGGAAGACCATTTCAATGACACTGGGGTACCTGAAGCACGTAGATTGAGGATGATGGAGAGATTTTTATCAGGAAATGTCCTCACATGGTTTTTAAGCTTCAAATATACATTTGGAAACATGTCAGATTTCAACTTAGCGTTTCTGCGCAAATATTGGTCGCCCGCAACACAACAGAGTCTAAGGATGGAGCTTTACTCTAGGAAGTACCAAACCACCCAGCAAACAAAATACTCAGATTTCTTTGACATGCAAATGTTAAAATTTCGCGACCTTGATTACCCTTTAAATGAAGCAGATCTGGTGATGACTATAGCGAGACAAATGCCAGTCAACGTTCAACAAGTACTAGTCGCAGCGAACGTTAGTACGGCCCTACATGCAGAGCAGATACTACGGCAAATAGATGAGACTACATCTCATAGTCATTATAGAAGAGGAAGACAGCTGGAGTTAGTCAATACTACAGAGGTCATAAAACCAAAACAGGCAAACACCAAAACGCAGGGCACTAATACAAGCACTTCCACACCTAGGCGAAACCAGGAAGAAGGAGAAAACAGACCATATCAGCGTAACGAAAATCATTACAACAATAGGTCATACCAAGGCAACAATAGATACCAACAGAGAGGATATCAGCAATGGCGTGAAAATCGAAGAAATGACAGGCCTTATGGAAGATACGGTGATTACAATGCTAATCAAAGATGGAAAGGAAGAAGAGACCAAAATCAAGGAGAGCCACGAAATTATCGAAATGACTGGGACGATAGGCACGCTCAATCACAAAATTACCTAGAGAAATTACACGCTAGTCAAGGTGGAGAGCTAGGAAGATGGGAAAAGGCCATTGGGAACATGAAGAATCCTGATACACATACTGAGGAAGCTGGAAGTCTACTGAGACAACAGGGATATCAAGGACATGAGCGACAGAAGGATGATGGGAATCGCAATGGAGCTAAAAAAAATGTTAAATTTGGATAAAGGAGACAGGCTACAAACACAACAGTCGGAAGTTGAAGATGGATGGATAGTAGCGAACATACAAGAATGGATTGCTTTGCCAGAAGATTGCCTGGAGGAGACGGTGAAACCACGGAAAGATGAAATTAGGCAATTACCCATTATTTACGCAAGGATTGGTGGAATTAATATAAGATGTTTATTGGATACGGGGTCACAGATCAGTCTGGTATCGGAGGCCTTGGTTCGAGAGTTGGGACGGAGTCAGAATATTCCTGTAATTCCGGTACCACAGCTCAAAGTGAGGGGTGTTATACCTGAACGCACCGTCACTTGTAAACGTCAGGCATACTTAGAGCTGAACATATTGGAACATACTTTTGGGCAAACATTCATTATCATGGCAAAGATGAATTTCAATATAATTCTTGGTGCAAATTTTATTTGTGACTATCAAGCAGTGATAGATTTGCACAAGAATACAGTCAGTTTTAGATAATATGATCAACTGAAAAATGTGGGATTGCATATGGATGAAATCACTACCGGAAGAGATGTAAATTCTTGGGCATTGGAAGCAATATCGGAAGAGACGGAAGAGGAGGTACGAAAGGCAGAAGATAACATCATAGAAGGGGCTGTTGTGGAACTAGATGAGGAGAGTGAATCCCAGGAGATATGGTCTTTATTAACGGAAGGAGATAACAGCGATGCACAATTTGAAGAGTTACTACAGGAGCGGCTCAATGACATTCAACTTGGGGGTGAACACAGAAAGCAATTGGAAGAGATATTAAGAAAGCACAAAAGAGTATTTGATACAGTACCTGGGAAAATATTAAATTTCAAATATTCTATGCAAGTCGAGGATTGGTCACCTTTCAAAAGCAGATTGTACCCAATTCCTGAAAAATATCGTGGTCAAGTTAAGGTCATTATAGATGAGATGTTACAAGCTGGAGTGATAAGGAAGACACCGACACCTTATCTAAATGCTATTTTGGCAGTCACAAAACCAAATGGATCTATTAGACTTTGTTTAGATGCCAGAAATCTCAACACGAGACTCATTTTTCCTGAGTATGACAGAGCGCCAATCATCAGAGACGTACTAAAAGGCTTTAAAAACAAGAGCATTTATTCATCAGTTGACCTGACGAGCTCCTTCCACCATATTGAATTGGATGAGAAGTCACAGCTTCTAACTGGCTTCTTATTCGATAACCAGACGTTTTGCTTCGTTCGAATGCCCTTTGGAGTCAAAACAGCGGGCTGTGCTTTAATCCGAGCCCTGGACCGGAATTTAACCGAGGAAGTTAAGGAGATGACGGTACGCTACATTGATGACATTTTGCTGGCATCCGACAACATTGAAACTCACATGGAAAATTTAGATAAAGTATTAGGCAACCTGAATGCATCTAATTTCAAAGTAAATCTGAAGAAATCGCATTTCTTCAAGAGCGAGATCTTATATTTGGGTCACATCATTGACAAGGAGGGAGTGAAGCCAAATCCCGCTAAGATCGAAGCGATAAAGAATTTCCCTACACCAACGAGAGTCAAGCACATCCGGGCTTTCTTAGGCGTAACGGGATTCTTTAAGGAAAACTGTCCAGGTTACACGGAGATTGTCGCTCCCATGCAGGAAATGCTAAAGAAAAATAATAAATGGTTATGGAATGCGGAGTGTGAGAAGGCATTCCAAGCAACAAAGCAGCTATTGGAAAACTGCATTAAATTAGGATATCCAGATTTCAAGCACAAATTTATAATCCAAGCGGATGCTTCATTAATTGGTATAGGTGCTATGCTTTACCAAGAGGATCCAGCTAACCTGCAGCACAAAACATATTTGGCATTTGTCAGACGAAAATTGCGTAAGCACGAGCGCAATTATACGGTAACGGAACTAGAGCTGTTGGCCATACTTCATGCGCTACAACAATGGAAACGAATAATTTACGGCTACCCTATTGTTGTCAGGACCGACCACAAGGCACTAACATTCTTGTTTAAGACGTCGATGGCAAGCGAACGTGTGACACGTTGGTCTATATATATTCAGCAGTTCAGCATTGAGATTGAACATTGCCCAGGGAAGATGAACGTGATACCGGATGCACTCAGCAGGAACCCAGCGCCTGATAATGAAGAAACAGCGATGGTACAACACTTGGAGTTAACACCGAAGGACCAGGAATTCTTGGAGGAGTTACGTGAGATACAGCGAGAACAGGAAGCGGAACCATGGATGATGCTTTTAATTCAATACTTCAGAAAGCAACTACCTACAGGAACACCTGCATTTCGAGAAGCGAAAGCCAAAGAAGGAAGATATGTTTATGTCAACAATTTGCTGCACAAATGGGTAGATAATGACCACACCAAGTTACGCATATTAGTACCTGCATCGTTACAACGAGGATTGACATGGCATACGCACGAAAGTTACGGTCATGTGGGCGTAGATAAGTGCGAAGCGACAATAGGAGAGACATTTACATGGCCACGTATGAGAACAACTATATGTGACGTCATTACAACTTGTGATCCGTGTCAGAGGACAAAGCCCAATAATTACTTAATGAGGCAGTATCCTAGACCATTGCTACCTCAGAAACCATGTGAGCTACTGGCACTCGACTGTTTCGGTCCAATTCCGAAGGGAAGGCGAGGCTGCCGTCATTTGCTAGTGTGCATTGATGTATTTTCTAAATTCGTAGTACTATGCCCTATTCAGAAAACTACATCGAAGCAGGCACTCAGTCGCATTCGAAATAGAGTTGTTCCAATCCTTGGAAAACCAGAGTTTATATTATCAGACCATGGCAGTTATTTCACAAGCGCCGAATTCAAGAAAGGTATGGAAGACATGGGTATAAAACACGTTTTAAGCAGTATCCGACATGCCCAAGCTAATCCAAGTGAGAGAGCAATTAAGTGTGTAACTTCATATTTGAGGATCTTCATTCCGAATGAACACCACAAATGGGTCGATAAAATCAAGGATGTAGAGACATGCATGAATTCTACCAGGCACGAGTCAACAGGACAAATCCCTATGGTCCTACACAAGAACGAGTATCCAGTAAGAACGTGGAAAAGCATCATTAACTGCCCACAAGATCCAATGATAGCACCTGACTTGCGAATTGAGAGGACGAGAGCCTACATGAGAAAACAAGCAGACCGCAGATTACGGCGAGTAAGAAATAAGAGGTTTCACAGTGATCTTGAAATCAACCAGCTCGTTTTGGTGAAACTACCTGCTACATCGGACCCAGAAAAGAAAATCTTCAGTAAATTCTGCGAAAAGTTCATAGGACCCTATTCTATCGTAAGAAACCTTGGAAACAATGCTTACAGAGTGAAAGAATTGAGTACAGGAACAATGTCAGTCTACAACGCTGCCAAATTAAAAAAATATCGTCGAAGTGAGCCATGGGAGCGCCAAAAATAATGATGCAGTTTGAATATATGGACGTCCTACTATCAACAAAGTGCACGAGGAGCAGTTGAGTACGGCACGCGAACGAGGAAGTAGAGTTGTTGTTGACAAACATTAACGAGACGAGCAGAGTGTTGCCGCAGGCACCAGAGCGTCATGCAACAGACTGAGAGGGGAGATACGAGCAGGAAATGAAAACGAGTAAATGCCATTCAAGACAGGAGCGACTAGACCAAGTAATAGAAAAGGGGTGATTCTGAAATAAAACAATTTGGCCAACGGAAGTCTTTTAAAATTATCGACTTTATTCCTAAGTTCGAAATTTTGTGAGTGGGAGAGTTGTGAACCCTTTATCCTCTGTTGGATAAATGATTCTATGTTTTATTTCTCCAATTAATAAATATTTCCACCAGCATCATGAAAGTAGCCAGACGGAGATGAGGAAATTTCAAGCATTGGTTGGAGACAGCGGGGACATACCTGAAGCAGATTGACAATAGGCTAAATACTTTAGCTGTGAAAGGAAATAGCCTAGCGATGTGTCAGAAGGACAGGTGTTGGCCGCCTCAAATAGAAGCGACGCGCAGTGAGACATGCTGCTGGTATGTTCATTGTAATATTCGCGCCTAGAAGAAATATGATGCAGTAACGTGAGTGGCTGATGAGCATGCTAGACACTCCTACGACGCCAAGATCTGCTATAAACCGCCAAATTACAGAAAATGTGAGAACCAATGAGAGAAGAATGCCTATTTAGCGCGGCAGGTCTAGCGTGGGCACGCTCGGCTAGCATTCACGCGGGAAATCGCCTAGACAAAATCTCTACGATCGATTCTAGGATTAATGGGCATATTCTTGACCTATGCAATGTTACGAGTTCAGTGATATTTATTTCATTCCTGTACCACGATTATTTCGAGAAATTTTTACATAAATCCCCCCCCCATCGAGACCTAGGGCCAGTTGATTTATAAGTGGCGTGAAGAGCCAAGACATTGACTCTTACTGTGTTCGTCTGCGGACGGAACGACTTCTATTTGGTGTGTCGAAGGCATAAGACTATTACTGTGTTCGTCTGCGGAAAGAACGACTTCTATTTGGTGTGTCGAAGGCATAAGACTATTATTCTGTGCGTCTACGGACGTAGTCAGTTATTACTTTGCGTGTCATAAGGACACAGAAATTATTGTAAAGTGTTAAATTCAGTGATAGATAGTCATAGTACTATATTTGTAGGGGCAGTCTCGTCGATAATTCGCCAACGAACTGTGACAGGGAAAGTAGTACCTGAACAGCGAATTTAGTAGTCAGATATCAAGTGTATAATAATCTAATTTTTGAATCAGCGCCAGAGATGACATCGACGACTACAGAGGAAGTTTGGAATTCTCAACACTCCGTCCAGATGGCTGAGAGGAGATAAGAACCATTCAATTGGGAAATGGCAGCTGATGTCCTTTGACGGGTGACTACAAGAGAGATGAGTACAAAATAATATTCTTTATTATTTGATAAATTAACTTATGGTTTATGGGACGTATTTTTGTAAATACTTTGCTTGTGTGATTAACGTAGTATATTTAGTTTTGGTCTGACACACTTTGTATGGAAGCAGCTCGCACGAATGTTGTTAGTGGAAGGTTCTTGTTTTTATGTTGTGTTAACTAACGTAGCTATGTGAACGGTCGTGTTTGCATATGTTACGCAATGCGGTTAAAAAACGTCTCTCGGAGATATGTTGTGTTTCAGAAGTAGGACTGAATTAATGTAATTATACGGTAGATTGGAGGGTAATTAAAATTGTTTAAGATTTATTATTGATCAGATTCAGTGTGACTATTGCCGACTGGAGCAATGTAATTTGTGACGAAGAGTAATCAGCTCTATCGTAGGTTTTAAATATTGTGTTAAATGCTTGTGAGCACCTATTCAGCAGACCTGTGTGAAAAGCGTCATGTCAGTCCCAGATGTGTGTATGTGTGTATTTTTTGTGGTATTACAAGCGGGAATTTCAGCTTAGACTGATTTCTGTCAGCTTGGTACCAGGTCCATATTGTATCCTTGCGAGGGCAATTGTGGATATGTGATTATGTCTGACCATATGTTGAGTTGGATGAGTTTTTTTTGTTGCTGTTGATTCCTTGAGATAGCGGCACAGCTGGTCAGCTATTTATATACACTGGAGTGGGACACGACAAGTATTTGAGGAAAGGGGGAGATGTTTCACAAGGCTGTCTGAACGTGCAAACATGGTCATTAGCGAGGAGTGCTTGTTGGCTCCCTAATTACTTGAATTACAGATAAGAACTGATCAATGGTAAAAAATTGTTGAAATAAATGGGAGTTGCCTACGAATCACGATAATCTCCGAAGCGTTACCTTAACATGCAGTTTTGTTCATATAAAGTAATCTTAGCCGGTCAGGCTTTTGTTGTTGTTGGTTTATTCCAGGTTTATTTTCATTTCTGTGACCCGTGAGTCATGTGCAATGCTGTCTTTCCTTGTGTGTATTGAGCAATTGGCCAGTTGGTAGCTCATGTTGTTAAGTGCGTCATCGCGCTAATGAGGATCTCAGAGAGATTCCTGTAAATAATAGATTTGTAGTGTGTGTGTCAGCATTAGAGTTTTTAAGGGTTTTTATTAATGTCATGCCCATATCCATAAACGTTGATTTACGTGATGATTGTTCGTGAGCACCGTGGCTGTTAACCCGTTGTAAACGAACGGTCATCCAAGTACTCATTTTCTCGTAGTTAGTCATCACGCGCACATAAAACTCAAATGCAAGGTAGTGGAACTAGGATCCACAATTTTATTATAAAGGGGGAGATCCGTCTGACTCCTCAAAGTGTTAGATATTCCTGTCAGGGAAAAATTCAGGGAGGATATATTTTTATTATTGTTTGTTTATTTTCTTTTATGCACAATTAGTTATTAAATCATGTTATTATCTTACGTCTTGTCTCCTTACTTTCTTAATTATAGTTTTAATCCTATGACCCTTGCCTCAGTAAAGCATGTTGTTTGGCGGACGTAAACATCACACTATGAACTGAGCGCGATCCCTTGATCAAGATTCTTGCATAAAACACTGCTATTCTGAAGGGTTCAATGCATGTCGTGATTTTTGTAGCCTTTCAAAAATCACCTACCATGGGCAGGAGCGAACTTGCAAGCTTTGCTTTGGTAGACCGACAAGATAACCACTGTGGCAAGCATTTTGAACTAAAACTTTCAAAATCACATCAATCCAAAGTTGATGGTTGCAGCTCTCGATTAGGGATGCATGCTACTGTCCGAACTAATGTATTTGCATTACCTTCTGTGTATACATTGTCTTAGATAAGGAAAAATCTTACTCGCTGGATAACATGCAATACATATCCACATAATCGGAAGATTTGGATTAGCATCCTTTTCTCTCTTAAAGCTTTTGTCTCACCTCCGCATCTTCTGATGAGGATTTTCAGTTAAGCAAAGTGGAATGGCAGACAACTAACAATGCTATAAGCTGTTCCTCCTTAGTATTACGGCTTCTCTCTCTCTCTCTCTCTCTCTCTCTCTCTCTCTCACCGTTTAGTGTAAAGAATCCACCGAGCGACACAATTTAGGAATATATTGTATCTTAGCTTGTCTTTAATAAGGCTTTTAACTTTACTTTCTTTAATAATAACCAAGTGACTTTCCACTTAACTTTATTTCTTCCTTTTTGCTGAGAATTGTTTAAATCCACTCTTTCAATGTTTCTAATCTCCGGTTTGGTTTCCTTCTAGCACAACGAGGACGCCCTTCTTCATAGTATTCACAACTTTAACAAACCTTCATTAAGCTGTAATATTGCAAAAGTAACAAAATCTCCACTACAGGCACTGTCTGCTTGGTCTGAACAAGTGTGGTCAAGTCCGCCATATTTCTCCCAATCAATCCAAAATAGCGTAACATCTCTCTCTCTCTCGCGCCGTTTACTGTAGAGAATCCACCAAGCGACACAAATTAAGAATATATTGTATCTTAACGTGTCTTTAATAACTTTACTTTCTTTAATAATAACCGAGTGACTTTCCACTTAACTTTAATTCGCCTTTTTACGGAGAATTGTTTAAATACGCTCTTTCAATGCTTCTAATCTCCGGTTTAGTTTCCTTCTAGCAAAACGAGGACGCCCTCCTTCATAATATACACAACATTAACAAACCTACATTAAGCTGTAGTCTAATATTTCAAAAGTAACGAAGATCGCCGCTAAAGACACTGTCTGCTTGGTCTGAACAAATGTGGTCAAATCCGCCATATTTCTCCCAATCAGTCTAAAATAGCGTAACATCAAACACAGCACAATTCAGAATCTTGGAAGAAATTATATGAGGAGTTTCTTTTCAGAACGGAATATCTCCACAATCATACATTTTACAGGAGAGAGGAAAAGCATACATCTTCAGACAGTATTATCAGAATGGAGTAATACATAGTTTGAATGATAGCTAGAAAGAGCAACATACAATCACTAAAAGTGCACCAAATTATATATAGTATATAAAAAGTTATTGATAAAAGACTGATACAAATGAATGGATATCCTATATTTAGTTTTGAAAGAAATGGTTGTTGTATTTAGCTATGGAAATCAGGACATTTCACATAATCTCAAATATTTATTCTAATTCGTGATGATATTTATAATATGTTGAACATAATATTAATATGTACAATTAGAAATTAAATGCCTTAATTTAAAAAATACTCATTTTATTCAATATATTATAAGTTATGGAGTAATTCAGTTTTAAACGAAAAGCATGTTTTCTCACAGCCTTATCATTGGGATATATTAACATTTGATCAAAAAATATTTTACCATCCAATGCAGCTGAGGCTGTTACTGAATCAACCATATTTTTTTTTGAGATATTATGTTTGAAATCAAGCTCCTCACATATAATACATGTACACTGCTCAAAAAATAAAATCAGTTCCTCCACTACACTGAGTACTATCGAATAATGTGTTATTTATGCTTTAATTCATTCATTCGTGTTACAAGTATCACGAACCCTTCAACGAGTGGGATAACTGCACTTGTATTATTGATGCTATGGTAACTAAATGTTGCAAATTTGTCGCTGAACACGCTTCAACTACTGTAGTGGAGACTACATAATATTCGTTTAGGAAGAAAATCCACATTTTTGAACCGATTCTTCAGAAACTTTTATCACATCACACATGAAACCCAACCATCATATTTCTTGTATCAGAAACTTTGTTTTCTGTTTTCATTTGTCTGAATTTTTGAAAAACAGAATAAAAATTGTCAATTTTTCAAAATGCCCAAAAATTACTAAATATTAATCAATCATCAAAATTATCACCGAGTTCTTCTATTTAACGCATGTAATGTTCTGAAGTAGAATCTTCAACAGAGTGTAGGAGGATTTTATTCATTTTTCAAAAAAGGAAATGCAATAAATCACTGCTTAAAATAAATAAGGTAGCTAAAATTTTTCACAAAGCATCCAAAAATCCCAAGTTCACAGCATTCCTACATTCATTACCTTTAATTTGATGTATCAATAATATTCCTGTGTCAATTCTTGATGTTGATTTGAAAGGCATAAAATGTTATTTTATTCAGAGAATTACATAAAATGAAGTTACACATTTGTGATATGACCAAATAAACGTAGACATACTAAATACGGTATTTCTTTGGGAGTTGGTTGGTTGGATCCTTAGTTTAGGGGCTGCGACAAGGCGGTTATGTAGCCCCGTGTACTTTGGGTGTGTGTAGAATTTGTCTGATAACTGGTGTTAATTGTGATGGCTGTATTAGTGCAAGACCAACTACAATCCTCAGACCTTAATGTAGAAAAAACATGGCGGCGATGGTTGCCCTACCTGTAGCTTAGTCATGTCATCGGGCTTATCACAGTTCGTGTAAATTATTACTTTTACTCACCTAAGAGCATAAAATATATCCCAAGACGAGACTAGATTCCGAAGAAATATGCATCAATAATTTAGACTTACCTGAATTAATTTATCTATTGTGCCCATTCAACAATGAAATATGCAAATCACAGTTTGCCAGCAATGCGCAATCGGGATTATCGGGGTTCATGGTATGTTCTCCCACTCTGTGACTTACACACTTTGGATTAAATAGAGGATACACTTCCAAAAATAAACAAAAATCAACTCCTACTATAAAAACATTTAATTATCCAAATATATGGCGCTACAAAAATTAAACAAATAAAATACTGACCCTTCAAATCATACTTGTTCAAAGTTGAACAAGGAAGTCATATTAAACAAATGAAAATGAAAATCCACAGCCTGCTTCCAGTCGCCGATCGGGTCAGGAATGGAATGAATGAAGCCCCCATCTAGCGGCGAGGATATGAACTGTGCCGGCTGCCGAGGCCTGACGCACTCCTCCGGGGCAATGATTAAATGAATGACAGATGAAATGAAATGATAGTGGAGAGTGTTGCTGGAATGAAATTTTGACAGGGAAAACCGGAGTACCCGGAGAAAAACCTGTCTGCCTCCATTATGTCCAGCACAGATCTCACATGGAGTGACCGGGATATGAACCACGGACCCAGCGGTGAGAGGCCGGCGTGCTGCCGCCTAAGCCACGGAGGCTTTTCATATTAAACAAATAAAAAATCATAATAACTGGGTTTCCATAAACCAACAAACTTCTACTAAGTTTCACTTCCATATAGTGTCCTTTTAAATTCATTAAAATCAAGAGCTCCAAACTGCTCAGTAATGTTTATCTACACTGTGTTATCCCTTTAATATACATCACTTCCTATTACATGAGTATATCTTTTAATCAAAAATATCAAAATTTATCAAAGTATTGATAATCATCACTTAATTTTTGGGCTTTCACACTGTTCGTCTGTTACCATCCCTCTCTCTCAAGTCAACAACTCACTACTGTGATTGGGAAAAACTTGCGTAATCCCGAGCTACAGAAGGCTACTTGAACAAGTCAAAAATTAAGATCACTCCCGGAATCTAATTGTCCTCACTAAAACTCGTGAATCACTGAATCATATAATCATAAAGTTAGGGATTTATCATTATTTGTCTTAAAATACCATTATATTATAAGAAAGCAACGATCTGAACTCTGCAAGCGATAATCATTTATCTAAAGGAACCTCGGTTCAAAGACCGGGTCGTTAAAACAAACTCTAAACACTCCTGTGTATTATAACTCAAACAGACCGTTTCCCGACCTACCGTGATACATCAATGGTACTTGACTACTTAGCGTGATTTATTGTAGGGAGACAGAGACTTCACAGTCTCGCTTCTACCAGAGACGGGCTACCCTCAGCTTTCATACAGCTGTTCTTAAATGCAATTCCCTGAATGACAAGGCTTTCATACTGATTTTTATAACAACATATTTAGGCTCAACAAACCTATTCTCTTGGCTTCGGCATATAGTAATTATGAAGTGTCCTCATTGGCGGGTAAGAATAATTCAATAATACAACAAATATTTAGGAGCTTAAACACGGACGACTCTGAGTTCGATCCTTTCAAATGCCTCGGGAGCAATATCCCACACTGGAGGACTTATAACATTTGCGACTTAGGGCAGGCCTTGCCATATACCAGCGCTCATAATACAACATAATTAGCACCCTTTTTACCATATAACACACACTGCCTCGTGATTACATCACAACTTTTAGGACTTACCATAGTTCAATTACCACGACCAACTGCCCCTCATAATTAGTTTTACCGAGCATTTTAACGCACTCCTAGCGTGACAAATTACTACAATGCGCTACATGGCGCTTATACATTAATTAGCCAAGTTGCCTTCAGAGAACTAATAAATTCAAAATCAACGATTGATCTACATCTCAATTATGTATTACTCTTCTCCCTTGACAATAATCATTTTTACCATAAGAACATGTATTAATAACATGTATTAATTCATTTAAAGGGGCTCGGAAGCTACTACTTTCCAATATAAAATTCATCATAATATTCATTCATTTATCTAATTATTATTATTATTATTATTATTACGCTTGCTTTCTCATATTTATATCATTTATCAATTACACTGATATTTTACTTAATATATTCCCCAAGGGAATCATTTACATTTCACATATTTCTTATATATTTTCTCAAATTAATCGTTCAGATCACGCTATTATTCTTTTATTTGTTATTCAACATCCCTATTCTCTCTCTCTTTCATACGCAAATCTTCGCAAACACACAACATAATGAAATATTTACTCACATGATTGTACGGTCAACGACCGAATCCTCCAGCGATGAAACATTTTCCCCACACACTGCTTTTTTAAGCCATCTCCATGGATATACTTACACTCAATGACACTTCTTTAATAACACATAAAATATTTACCTTAATCACTTGTAATATAATGAGTACCATTTTGTATTTGTTTACCTTAACACAATATAAATTCACTAAAAATATTACACTCAAAAATTTTCACTATATTTACATTACACAGCTTTTTATCACTTGGGCGTTAATTTCGCCTTACACACGTCATTTCTTTTCTTCCCCGTTTCCAAGGGTGACACTTTTAGAACGTCGGCTCCCTAATCTGACGAGATGATGGAAAGTCTCGATCGAACTACACCTCCCTGGAACGGCTGATCTTCAAATCCGGGTTTTGACTATCGGCTTCTATACTTCACTTGCACGATGTCGTTTATTGCTAGACGCTAGTTAGTTCGTCTAGATAAAGTCTGTCCTGGTTACGGCCTCTCGAATAGTTTATCGGTGACCTAGTAGTTTCCTTGTCTTTACTGCTATTACTTTAATTCGTCGCTTATTGGAGTCCTCCCCAATGTTTACTGTTCGTTTGTCTACTTAGACAAAGCCGGGAACTACAATTCCTAATTCTTATCGTTCTGCGCTCTAGTCCCTACCTTTTCGGAACACTAGGCGTTACTTATTTTGTTCGACCCTGATCGGGTTCCTTAACGTCGATACAACTGTCTATTTCACTTCCTTGAGTAATTCGAAACTTTATGATGCGTTGTTTCTTTCACTGAACTATTTTTCGAGTACCTATCGCTTATTATTTCTTCGAGTCCACAGCCTAACTTTGACTATACTGGTGAACTTTAACGATAATTTTCTGAAGCTTGCCGATATTATTCCTTTACTAGGATTTTATGTGTCTCCACACGGCGATACAAATGACGATACTGCTCGACCACTCCCATACGGGGTGCTCGTTGGTGATACAGCGTATCACGACCTCTCAAGGTCTGGTAAAGACTGCATGCTCTCCCTGGTTCAGCCAGAGTTTTTATACAAATCAGCGACAAAAAGATAAAATCCGCATCTTCTCCAGCACTAACTTTTGAAGTAATCGTTGTATAATTTTGAAAAATATATCTCTGGAAAGCTCGTGTTCTAAACGTCAACTGGTTTCTTTGATCATGAAAATCGATCGCACAATTCCAAGATATTAAATAATTTTGCTCTTCAGATACGTGGGTGTTGCGGTTTATTTTTCTCTCCCTACCAACTATGATCTCAGGGAATTTTTAATTACGTCATGCTGTGTCGGCACTTCTTTCCTGTGCAAATATTATAAACTTTTTCCCCACACAAAAATCTCTCTTCCAAAATGATTCACAATGATGTGTTTCTTTTATTAATTAACTGCTCGCAAATGGCTTAAATCTAATTATTCCTCTTCTTGAGCAATTGCGAGGTTGTCATTTTATAGCTGAGTAAGGTCGATTTCCGAAACCTCTTCTCTCTTACACGCGTGGAAAGTTTTTATAGTTCTATTAATAATCATGAGCCAGCTCTTTATCAATGCGTCACGCATGATATCATATCCGCATGACTCGTAAACAGCCCATTCCTTACATCTTTCTAAGTCGTTATAAAGACTGAATTTTTCCTCTCTTCTTTTGCCAATATAATATGGATTCGACCCTTGAACCAATGGCACGTGGGTTCACTATATAGTGCTGGCCTCGAATTATAGGTTCCTTCGTCTTCACTCAATGGGCAGCTACAAGAGTCTCATTGTTTCTATGGTTGAATAAGAAGCTTTTTGGCGAGTTATCACGATTTGTATTTAAGTTCAGTAATTATAGAATAATATTATTAGCAAAAAATCAAACAGATCCTGAAGTAGGAGAGAAGAAAGTACCCGGTTACTGAAGTGCTGTCCCAGCACATGCAGAGTATTTGTGTACACAATCGGAATGAGAATAGTTGCCTGAAATAATCGAACCAACGCCATAGAGATACAATTCAATTAAGACCTCTCGTGGAATTGCCTAAAATCTCGGGTAAAACATCACACCGAATTAGTTGATTGAAATATGCAATGAAGTCGTCGTGTGGATATCAGAACATAATTATGGAGAATACTACACACAAGGGACACGATAATATGTTACACTTGCACTTAGCTAATATAGTATGTCATTTTCATGATTTCCGTACCTTATTTGATATTCCGGGATATTTAGATGCAAGTAAGATGCTGTGGAGCTACGGCCCTAGACATGTGCACACGAGTCCCCTTAAAATAGATTTTTAACTCATTACAGGTGGAATAATTGACATGAAATTCAGTAAAACCTGCCTAAAGCAGAACGCGATAGTTCCGGATTTATTTTTCCGTTTTCACAGGTTTCCGTTTTACAAAGGGTTGAGTATTTATCAGCCCTCCCTATATTATTCTGCTAAGGTCCCATTCCTGTTTTGTACCGAAAATAAAGTCCCATTAACACCAACCTACACGTATGGGGTACCTACAGGTTCAGCATAACCCAATGCGTAAGCGAAACGCACTCACTTACTCTTTAAATGCCTCACAATTAAATAAATACCTTAAAACATGTATATTTACAATGAAATAATGAAAGAATGCAACACGGTAACCATGGTAACAGAATCTCACAGGTCCATCTATTTCTGTAAGACGCAATGCAATTCCAATTATTACATTACTGTGAAAGTTTCCAGACGGTTATAAAGTTATCACTGAACCAAATTAAGCTGTACAATTTATCAATACATACAGTATAATGCGCTTAAGGGGGTCAAGGGGCACTCTAGATTTTCTTCGCGCAATTTTCACGTGTGAGAGTAGTACGAAAGGTCTTTTTCACCCAACTATAAAGGGTCTCCGAAAACCGCATTTAATGGCCCTTAAATTAACAGTCTGTGATATTCCCAGAAAACTAACTTCTCTCTGATATACCAATGAAGGAATGACAAACCCCTAACCATTGCACCAGTAGCTGAATTGATAAAGTCTGATTGTTCATACCAAGGATAAATCAGTCATAGCATTCATGATTGAGATTTTGCTAAGTGTACTCCTTACAACTAGAATATTCGCGGGCGAAGCCGTGACGGGTAATGCTAGTATATACACACATCAAAAAAAGTTTTGCATCACCTCGGTTCCAAGAGTTCCGGAACCTTTAAATACAAAGGGAATAGAGATCAACACAAACAACATTTCAGCTCGTTTTATTGCTCATGAGACCCACACATTGCATGTTGTACCATCATACAGCTAGACTTTCAGCATTTGTGGTCCAGATTGCAGTACACACCACTACCTCTAATACCCAGTAGCACGTCCTCTTGCATTGATGCATGCCTGTATTCGTCGTGGCATACTATCCACAAGTTCATCAAGACACTGTTGGTCCAAATTGTCCCACTCCTCAACGACAATTCGGCGTAAATCTCTCAGAGTGGTTGGTGGGTCAAGACGTCCATAAACAGCCCTTTTCAACATATCCCAGGCATGTTCGATAGGGTTCATGTCTGGCGAACATGCTGGCCACTGTAGTCGAGCGATGTCGTTATCTTGAAGGAACGCATTCACAAGATGTGCACGATGAGGTCGAGAATTGTCGTCCATGAAGACAAATGCCTCTCCAATATTCTGCCGATATGGTTGCACTATGGGTCGGAGGATGTCATTCAGGTATCGTAAAGCCGTTTCGGAGCCTTCCATGACCACCAGTGGCGTACGTCGGCCCCACATAATGCCACCCCAAAACATCAGGGAACCACCACCTTGCTGCACTCGCTGGACAGTGTGTCTAAGACGTTCAGCCTGACCAGGGTGCCTCCAAACACGTCTCCGACGATTGTCTGGTTGAAGGCATATGCGACACTCATCGGTGAAGAGAACGTGATGCCAATTCCGTGGGGTCCATTCAGCATGTTGTTGGGCCCATCTGTACCGCGCTGCATGGTGTCGGGGTTGCAAAGCTGGACCTCGCCATGGACGTCGGGAGTGAAGTTGCGCATCATGCAGCCTATTGCGCACAGTTTGAGTTGAAACACGACGTCCTGTGGCTGAACGAAACGCATTATTCAACATGGTGGCATTGCTGTCAGGGTTCCTCCGAGCGGCAATCCGTAAGTAGCGGTCATCCACTACAGTAGTAGCCCTTGGGCGGCCTGAGCGAGGCCTGTCATCGACAGTTCCTGTATCTCTGTACCTCCTCCATGTCCGAACAACATCGCTTTGGTTCACTCTGAGACGCCTGGAAACTTCCCTTGTTGAGAGCCCTTCTTGACACAAAGTAACAATGCGGACGCGATCGAACTGCGGTATTGACCTTCTAGGCATGGTAGAACTACAGACAACATGAGCAGCGTACCTTCGTCCTGGTGGAATGACTGGAACTGATCGGCTGTCGTACCCCCTCCGTCTAATAGGCCCTGCTCATGCATGGTTGTTTACATCTTTGAGCAGTTTTAGTGACATCTATGAACAGTCAAAGGGACTGTATCTTGGATACAATATACACAGTCAACGTCTATATGCCGGAGATCTGGGAACCGAGGTGATGCAAAACTTTTTTTGATGTGTGTATTATTTCAGTAGTATAGATCCCTCCTGCGACCGATCGTGACAAATGAGCATTCAAATGAAAGAGAATAGACATTATCAGTGACGAATTGCACTCTAATTTCATAAATATCTATAATTTCTTTAAAACATGACTTTAAAAATGTGCGAAGTGTGCGATTTGCAGATACTGTTGCTGTAGAAGAATACGCTCCCATAATTGCTGTCCACTTCACATTTTGGTCGCTGAGATGCTTGTTTCATGTCATCTTAACATTCTGAGGTTTTCCCTTTATCATTTTGCATGGATTTCAGAAACAGTAAATGAGTACTCAAATCGTATATTTTCATAAGTATCGAATAACCGGTGAGTGTTATGATGATCCAATATTCAGTGATTACCTTCTTACGTTAGGGAACGTAGAACTTGGAATTCTAACTGAAATGTAACTGAGGGATTTTTAACGCTCTTAAAAAATCCGACGACTTCGGCTGGGTTTGAACTCGCGACCTTAGGCATAGAAACTCAGAATGCTACCAACTACGCCACCGAAGCCACTGTTTTCCTGTTTACTGTGTCATTTTACATAGGAAATACCTCCGGTCCGAATTTAGTCATCCGTTTGTCCAGGTTTCCGGTTTAGTCAGGTTTTACTGTATATGTTAATTTGAAGCAGATAAATAAGGTTTCCCTTCACAATTTTAAAAAACGAAAATTGAAATTTTGGTCACAAATGCCATTTCAGACGTATAATAGGCCTATGCCTTAATTATTTTTATAGTAAATTTTACCCTCCAGGTAACTCACCACTACCGCCTTTCCAGGTAGTGTCCTAGAGCTGGGAAAACTTGGTCAGATTAGATACAACTGGGGAGGTGTGATCAGCACATCGCCCAGGCTGCCTCACGTGCAAAGCGAACAGGGGCCTCATGAGGGATGGGAAGGGAAGGGAAGATTGGGGTGCATAGGCAAGGAAGAGGGAAGGAGGCGGCCGTGGCTTTACAGTAGGGGACCATCCTGGCATTTTCCCGAAGACGAAGGGGGAAACCACGGAAAACCTCTTCGAGGATGGCTGAGGTGGGAATCGAACCCCCTCTACTCATTTTGGACCACCCGAGGCTGAGTAGACCCCGTTCCAGTCCTCATACCACTTTTCAAATTTCGTGGCAGAGCCGGGAATCGAACCCAGAACCTCCGGGACGGCAGCTAACCATACTGACCGCTACGCTACGAAGACGACTCTATGCCTTAATGTGTCATGTTTTAACAAAGAGGGAGGAAGCCGTGTCAGTAGATTTACTGGCACGTTAAAGATCTCCTTCGGGGTAAAATTCCGGCATTCCGGCGCACAGTGGGTCAAAATCGAAATCTAGGGTGACAAAATTATTTTTACGTTTTAACCATGAATTTAGAGTGAAAGCAACGTATATAATTTGTTTACTTCAGGATAAACATCAGTTAAGACCTTTTTTTAAGCTAAGTCTACACATGCAAGAAATTGTCTAGACTAGGAGTTAGATAGAACATTCAGTTATCTCTTCAGAACATATTTTCTACCGCTAATTTACTTTTAACAAAGTCGCAAAGTTCCACTTTTGACATAATCGTCGAACCCAGTGTTTCAAACAGTTGTAAACGTGTGAGAACTGGTTGCGCGGCATCTTCTAAAACGTAAAATAACTAAGCAAGTTGCAAAAAGATGCAAAAAATCTTATAACAGGCGTAAACTACAAGATTTTATCTACATTTTAGCATTAAGTACAAAGTGACGCAGAGTGTCGTGACATACTAAAAATCTAATTGAAAATATCATTTTAAAAATACCGACAGTAGTGGCTACGCTGGCTAAAGCGCAGTGTTAGGTCATGGGGCCAAGTTCTCTGCTGACTCGGTAGACGCGTGGGTTCGAGCCCCACCGTCGGCCGTCCTTGAAATGGTTTTCCGTGGTTTCCCCTTTTCAACACCAGGCAAATGCTGGGACGGTACCTTCTGACAGGCCACGGCCGCTTCCTTCCACATCCTTCTCCAATTTAATTCACCTTAATGAATTCCATCTCTCATCCCGACGCGCAGGTCGCCCACGGGCGTCGAGTAGAAAGACCTGCACTAGGTCTCTGAGGAGACCACACGGAAAAAATAATAATAATAATAATATTTTTATTTAGTCAATTTACCCTCTAGGTTGGTGGTTCCCACGGACTCAGCGAGGGAACTCACCACTACCGCCTCTATGGGCAGTGTCCTGGAGCTTGCAACATCTGGTCAGGATGGATACAACTGGGGAGGTGTGATCAGCACTTCGCCCAGGCGGCCTCACCTGCAAAGCGAACAGGGGCCTAATGAGGGAGGGGAAGGGATGGAAGATAGGGATGGATAGGCTAGGAAGAGGGAAGGAGGCGGCCGTGGCCTTACAGTAGGTACTATCCCGGCATTTGCCCGAAGACGAAGTGGGAAACCACGGAAAACCACTTCGAGGATGGCGGAGGTGGGAATCGAACCCCCTCTACTCAGTTGGACCACCCGAGGCTGAGTAGACCCCGTTCCAGTCCTCATACCACTTTTCAAATTTCGTGGCAGAGTCGGGAATCGAACCCAGGACCTCCGGGGCGGCAGCTAACCATGCTGACCACTACGCTACAATAATAATAATAATAGTTAAATATTATATAATGCAAATATAGCTAAAATTACGTAACAATTACACCCATTAATAACTGAAACACGTTACAAAGATCATACCTTCAGCTGCATGTTCCATCTTAAAGCATCACACTAACCACAAAGACAACCAAACCACAGTCACTTACATTCACCCTCCAATTCTGACTGCTCGAACAGTGCTGACAGATTTACACTAAGATGCGTTTATATCCCAGAATAGTGAGCGGCAATTATATGAGAATGCTGTAGAAGTAATACATTTTTTTTTTTTTTATCATGAATATGAATAATTTTGTCCTCTTAGATTTCGATTTTGACCCACTGTGCGGCGTCTCGAAAAACCAGAGTAGTTAAAAAGGATGTAAAACCAATAACATTATTGTTGTTAATATGTACGGTTTATGGATAGCAGAATGTATGAGGGCTGGATTATCCTGTCCAAGGCCGCCTGTATTCTCACCCTGTGACGTCCTCCCCACCCCTACCACTCAACACGCCGTGCGCCGTGCCTCATTGGCTCAGTTCCGCGGTGAAGACCGCACGTTCCGGACGTGTGTGTGTGTATTCAGTGTACGCTCGCGTTGCGCGTCGTGTATATTTCACGTACGACCCAATTCTCTTTATCAGAGCCGGTGTCCCCATTGCATACTATCAGCTGCTAGTGGTTGGTTCATGGAGAGTTATTACATAGCTTCGAGGTAAGACAGTTATTCAAGCAGTGTCAAACAAATGAAACGCCCACATTCAGGCGCGTGTCCAGTATATTTTTGGAGGGGGCTGAATTCTTAAAAATGTTTTACTGTGTTGGAGAACCAAAACAGAATAATGTTCCTATTGGTCTGTTATAAGTACTGCCTTGTGCGTAGCCATCACTAGTGACCAGATTTTTAGGGTTTTAAAATTGGCATTTTATGTCTTAAAAAACATAAGCCTTTTTTGTTTTGTTTTTAAATACGGTAGCTTTTTATGTTTAAAGTGGAGCAAAAGTTAACATAAACTGCCCGAAGCCTAAAATTAATGCCTAATTGTTAGTCGAAAATATGATTGTTATGAGAATGCAAGGATTTTACATAATGATTGATACGTTATCAAATCATCACCGAGAACTTCACACTTTTAGGCAACATTTTCCTCTCCTTAATTATGTTAATTATTCAAATTCAATAAAATCAAGGATGCCAGAGGTGATTTTCAGACTGTTGGCCGTTTAATTAATTTTGTTTATCTCTACTTAGTATAAAACAAAGTCCCCGATTCTTGGATGTCACGGGTAATCTCGAGAACCACAGGATGGATTCTGATGCCGTTTTCACCATTCTTTAAAGGATATCCTGAGGAAGGTTTCTGTAGAATATTATTTATTTATGATGAAAGGAAGCAAAGCAATAATGATTTCAGTGAAAAAGTCGAAGAAAAACCGGCGTCCGTGCACTTTTTAAGCTTACGCTGGGCAAACCGTTAAAAATATCTATATACTATGAGCAGGCGCGGATTCAAGGGGGGGGGGTCACGGGGGTCATGACCCCCCCCCCCCCCAACGGAGACCAAATTTTTTTTTGCAAACTCAAAAAACGAAAACACAATTACCAGACAAATAAAACTTAACGAATTTTAACTGAAAAACAGGTTTTTTTTTCATTTTATTCAATACTGAATTATCTTTATTGGAATTATTATGTTCTGTTACAACTGTACATATTTAAAACTTCAAACCTCTTGTATAAAAACTAGTAGTTATACAACAAAATCAACTCGTCTATTTTGTTTAGCAAACCTTGTGATTACCGAATCGATGTTTATAGTGATGTCACGATGAATGTGCAGCAATGCACGGATAGGAAACTGGTTTTTTTTTCGCACCAAAAATTTTTGCCGACGTCCAAACTGCAAGCTTGGTTGGCAATTTAAGCTGTGACTTTCTCCCTTTGTCGGTATCAACTCGACTTGCCGAAACTGTAACGCACCTTGATCCTTTTCTCGAAGCTCGATGTAAAAGTCGCAAAACACGCCGTTGCAATTTGTACGAATATTTTTGGTGCGCTAAACGCATCAAATTTCTATCCATGAAGCTTGCAAAAAAATTGGTCTGGTTTTGTACGTTTGGTTATTTTGTGATTGCGTTTTTAGTGATACCATTTTTCTTAACAATTTCGATTCTCTGACCCCCCCCCCCCCCCCCCCCCAAAGCCAAACTCTAGATCGAATCTCTGACCCCCCCCCCAAAAAAACCAAACTCTAGATCCGCGCCTGATATGATTGTAAGAATTGTTTTGCATGCAAATTTCTAAAACAAAAATCCGCGAGAGCATATCTATCTTCAATACATCGCCCACTAATAGTGTTGGATGGAAGGGGGTTTGTGTTTCATTTTTCAATTTCGTCTGACATTGCACATGAATCTCCATGATAATATAATTAATAGTCCAGTCAGTGATTTTAACCCGCCGTGCCGAGACGTAAAACGATTATAGGTCATAGTTCATTGACATCGAAAGAAAAAGCGCTTATCAGGTAATGCATTCATAACTGTTCTCGGGCGAAGTTTGAAATACAGGGAACTTGGAAACAATAAGAGATTTATCCCCACTTTCGTGCCAGTAAATAACCAAACAATAAGATGAAAAGTGCTGAAAATATTTCAATGTTCTGCCAGGTAGGATTTCTCTCAATCAACTAGAGCTAGGAATGAACACTATCTTCCGGTTTATTTTTAAAAATTATGGACTAAAACTCCAAATATACTATAATAAATGAAACAAAACTTCAATTAGAAAATCTTAGGTACTCGCATATCATTTAGTATTTTTTTAGGTACCGTACTACAGAAATTCTTGAAATTGAGTGTGATTCGGAAAAGTACTTTTGTATTTAGAAGTGAGAAAATAAAAAACTAAGAATCCGGTTCCTAGTCATCACGCACGCTTTAACGAGTAGGAACTAAGTGCACTTCCACTTGTTACCATGGTAACTAGGTACGTCTCCAGCCCCCAAAAATAATGTTCCTGTGCTGCACTGAGAAATATCGAACGTTATTACCAGGGCCCGGATTCTCATGACATGCCATCTTTTAAATTGTTCACCACAGACATTGCTAACTTATATACAAGTCCTGTTCATGGTCCCCACATTACAGAAATGCTTATTTATTAAGTCATTTTTCGTTAGGTTTCTATTTTGCTTTTTGAACATTGTCTCGCTTTTCGCTTCATTATTATGTCATTTTATAGAATTTATTAGAATATTTTATACGTTTTGAATAATTTTCTCATATTTTTAATGGTTTATGATGCTTTTTTTTTGCGTATGGTACTGGATATTAACGGAACTGAAGGTGAGGAAGAATACGAAGACATGAGAATCTTCACAACTTTATTCAAGCCGTATTTCTTGGAATATTCACATTTCAGGAGACACACCAGACTGAAATAATAACCAATAGTTGTGTGCCAATAATTTGTATTTGTCAAATAATAATTAAATTATTTAGGTACCTATTAAAATCATTTCAACATGCAATGACGTAGTTTGTTTGCGTTTATGATGAAATTATGTCAGTCCAATTCAAATTTCTAGGTCATTTTTATAAGTTTTCGGGTTATTTTAAGGGAATTTCTCAGTTATTTTATAGATATATTTTTAAACATTCTTAGGTCATCAAAATCCGGGCTCTGGTTATTACTATCAATTTCGTTAATTCCCTCTCTTCCTTCTTCCCAACAACCTCTCATATATTCACTGTGTGTCCTCTTTCTCTATTCTGCCCATTCCTTTCTTGTTTTCTTTTTCTCTTTGTGTGTTTGCTCAAATTTCTCTTATCTGATTTTTAAATCTGTATACTTTCCTGTAATGTCGCCTCCGTGGTGTAGTGGTCAGAGTGCATAGCTGCCACCCCGGAGGTCCAAGGTTCGAATCCCAGCACTGCCACAAAGTTTAAATAGTGGTATGAGGTCTGGAACGGGGTCTACTCAGCCTAGGGTGGTCCAAATGAATAGAGAGGGTTCGATTCCCACCGCAGCCATCCTCGAAGTGGTTTTCCGTGGTTTCCCACTTCATCTCCAGGCAAATGCCAGGCCGCCTCCTTGCCTCCCAATCTTCCCATCCCTCATAAGACCCCTGTTCGCTTTGCAGGTGAGGCCACCTCGGCGAGGTGCTCATCCCATCTCCCCAGTTGTATCCCCCGACCCGATGTTTCAAGCTCCAGGACACTGGTGGTAAAGGTGGCATCCCTCGTTGAGTCCGAGGGTAAAGCCCAACCCTGTAGGGTAAAATACACGTAACTTTGTAAATAATAACAATAGAATAATATGGTCTATTTTGTATCGGACATGTTGACAACGCAATATGACGTCAATGTGTCGGCAACAAACATTTGCCGTCGTTCTGTTGCCGTTGAATAAGCTACAAATAAAAACCTTCATTGAAGAAATTTTAGTAATATTTGACAGTATATTCATTTCCTAATGACTCTCAAAAAGGAATGTGAATGATAGCCTTTATGTTCAATGATCTAGCACGTTCTGGTTTGGTTCCGGTTCTGGTAAACTCCACAATTAATGCCTTTCTCTAAAGGTGCCAGGATTGTATCCCCGAAACGTAGGATTATGCCTGTCATACGCCCTGGGATGTACACAAGAGGGGTTCGGCGACCATACGTGATGCACCACCTCTTCCCTATTGATATCGGTCTCGGATTTACTGGTCGTGCAGACGTTCACCGGGTCGTCTCCACACTCGCACAGATCTATTCTCATTGACACAGGTAATAATAATATTATAGCTTGCCACGATGGGTGAGTGGTTAACGTGTCGGACTACCAATCCCAAGCTTGCAGGTTCGCTCCTGGCCGTGATAAGTGATTTTTTTTTTGAAGGCGACAAAAATCACGACATGGATGTCATACGTTGTCGGCATGTTAAAGGACCCATTTGAATTCAGTAGGTCGTGTTCAATGGCAAAATTAATCTCGGGATTTTCCGCCAACACAAAGTTCCTCCATTCTCTACTAGAAAGCGCTGTAGTGTCAAGGAACTTAGATATCTAACCTCCTTGACTTTCATAGCGCTCAAAGGAACGACGAAATTCGACATGCAAGCTGCCCTCTCGGTGTCAATTAACAACAGATTGCCTTGGACGTAGGGTGTGGTTGCTATGTAGAGATGAAACGATTAGCTCAGGACAGGGAAGCATGGAGGGCTGCATCAAACCAGTCAAAAGACTGAGACTCAAACAACACCAACAACAAAGAGAGAAGGACCCCCCCCCCCCCCCCCCTGTGTGTGTTGTGGCGCCCACCTTACCGTGGCACACATTCTCTTGGAGTGTTTGGACCTGGCCGATCTGAAAAGAACTCTCAAACTGCCTAACACCCTCTCCCTTATTCTCCGTGATGATGGGTTGTCAGGTATCCTCGTCATCCGGTTCATGAGGGAAAGTGGTTACTTTCTTAGGTTTTAATGTAAGTTAAGACTTTTAATTCAGGTTTAGTCTTTTTTATGTTTTTATTGCGTTCATCTATTTTATTGTTCACTATGCCTTATTTGTTTTATTGTTTTTTACCACCCCCCTTATACTGTTTTTATTCAAATAAGGCATAATTGTTGGGGTCACTGTCGGTTTGACATAAACCATTTTCGTTTCATCCATGGCAGTGAGATGCTTTTATCTTCATCCTTTCATTTCATACCATTTCATTTCATTAGGGGCCGATAACCTAGATGTTAGGCCCCTTAAAACAACAATTATCATCATCATAATTAGTCACCGCCACTTGACTAGCATTTAACGATAACACAAGAGCAGTCCCCAATCCTGGCATTGCATTTATTACATACGGAGCTGGCAAGATACCTTACAGTAGTTGAGATGATTAAGACTTGTGGTGAAGTACTGTAAGCTATCTCGTATCCTCACCCAGGGGCTCACATCTATTGGGACTTGGATTGGCGACCACGGGGCCCCAGCTTAGTCCGGCATTGCTTCCACCTACTTGTGCCGGGCTCCCCTCAGTCTTCTTTCCTGTCGACCTTTCTTGGTCAACTCTTGTTCTCTTCCAAATCCGACGGTACTAGGGTATCCAAGGCCGAGGGAGTCTCTTCACTTTCCCGCCTTAACTGGCTCTTGTCTCATCTTTCCTTATTCTCACCATGGCAGGCCGGGTTCGATTCCCGGCCAATGCATGTGAGATTTTCAAAGCGAAATGCCATGTCCTGTGGTTCGGATTCCACGAAAAAAGGAGGTCCCGTGGCTTATGATCTCGCGATTAACGGTCACGTAGAACTACAATCTTCCTTCCTTCCTTCCTTCCTTCCTTCCTTCCTTCCTTCCTTCCTTCATCTTTCCTGATACCCTCCTTCTGCGAGGGGTCAGACGTCCTTTTCTTTTCATGTTATCTCCTGCCTTCTGCTCAAGGCCCTCAAGGAGGCAGGGTGTCTGTAGCCCCACCACAAAAGGTACATCCTGGATATTGCTACACCCTTAGGGGCTCACGGCTGGTGAGTTCGGGAGTTGGCGATCACGGGGGATTCCTGAGCTGGTCCGTTTTTTCCCCCTTTTTCCACTGACTTTGGGGTGGATCCTCTCCTCTTTTACTTTCCTATTTGACTTTCATGGCTCTCCTTCTTTCCAAGTCCCTCAATCCTCATTCTTCGAGGGTTGAGTGCATTTCTTTTCTTCCTGTCCTTTATTTGCCTTATCCTTTATTTGTTTACCATTTCTTCTTCTAGTATGTAAGTCTTCTTAGTTGGTATTAGTTATAGTTTTCATTCTCATCTCATCGTTCACTATCACCCAAACCATTAGGAGCCGATAACCTAGACGTTAGGCCCCTTAAAACAACAATTAGCATCGTCATCTTCATCATATCTTGTGTCCCGTGAGTATTAAATACGTTAAAAGTGTAAATGTTTTAAACTAGTTGGGCGCTACGCTGCTGCTAACCACAGTGCTCCAGCCGTCACAAGGCCACCGCGACCTTCCGTTCCATAGGGAGGATCGTCACTGTACCTGTCCCATGTGATTTGGAAGGCTCTTTGCAACTTAGAGATCCTCTCTTTGTTTTTATAATGTTTCAGGCTTGAGGGTTGGATAATTTCTCCTAGATATTTGAATTTAGATGGTTGAGTTACCTTACCGAGGTTGTTTATCCATGTTCCGAAGAGATCCTTCCATGAACTGGGGTGGCTTCGGTGGCGTAGTTGGTAGCATGCTGAGCTTCTATGCTCAAAGTCACGATTTCAAACCCAGCCGAAGTCGTTGGATTTTTAAGAGCGTTAAAAATCCCTCAATGTGCCTTACGTCTGAGCAAAAGTAAAGCCGGCGGGCCCATGTCATAGATTTAAGGCATGTATAAGAACCTTATACTAACTAAACTTGTGTGAAGCAAAATTTGTGGGTTAGGTTTGATTAATGTTCTTAATTTCCAAAGTTCGTCACTGGGCGTTGGTTGCGATGGCATCTAGTAGTAGCCAAGTTCACAGCTAGGTGTCGTGGACGGTAGCATTTGGTAGCGGAAGTAGGAACTACTAGAAGTTATTGTCTGCAGTCCTTACTTGAATTAAAAACAGATAACACACACTAATACAGCCATCACAATTAACACCGGTTATCAGACAGATTCTACACACACCCTAAGTACACGGGGCTACATGACCGCGTTGTCGCAGCCCCTAAACTAAGGAACCGACCAACGATGAACTGGGATTTTGGTATGGTAATTGGAGTCCGGTTTTGGCTGCAATTTCATGGAGTTCTTATTTCTTTAACAGTAGGAATGTTCTACAGTACAGAAGATTTCCTTCAACCCAAAAAATACTCTACTCCCCCACAAATTTCGGTCTTCAGAATCGTCCTTGGTTAAACCTCTGGTAGCCATGCTTCTCTTTACACCATCCATCCATAGTTCACTTGGTTTACCCCGTTTCCGCTTGCCTTCAGCTTGCCAATGTAACATCAAATTTGGAATTCTACTATTCTGCATCCTTTTCACGTGTCCAAACCATTGTTATCTTCTTTCTTGAACCACTTCTAGTACATGTTTTTAGACTACATAATAATTAATCCATCTCTGTTACTAATAAAATTTGCAATTATTATTATTAATAACAATAAACACTACTGCATGTACCACAAAACCACTTGCCACGGTGGGTGAGTGGTTAACGTGTCGGACTACTAACCACAAGCTTGCAGGTTCGCTCCTGGCCATGGTAAGTGATTTTTGAAAGGCGACAAAAATCACGACATGGATGTCATACGTTGTTGGCATGTTAAAGAACCCATTTGAATTCAGTAGGCCGTGTTCAATGGCAAAATTAATCTCGAGATTTTCCGCCAACACAAAGTTCCACCATTCTCTACTAGAAAGCGCTGTAGTGACAAGGAGCTTAATATCTAACCTCCTTGACTTTCATAGCGTTCAAAGGAACGACGAATTCGACATGCAAGCTGTCCTCTGGGTGTCAATTAACAAAGCTTGCACCAGGCACCGAGGCCATACGATATTATTATTATTATTATACCACAAAAACACAGTTATTATTACTATTATTATAATAATTACTAGTATACGTCCCCCAAAAGATTTATATTTAAATCAATGTTAACCTTAGGGCTGAGAAAATGTACCGTATATGCAAATATTTGAAGTGGCGTCTTTCGTCAACAATGCTCGTATTATCCTACACATGTCTTGCATATCAGTAGGGACCATTAAATTATTCCAAAGGAATATATTATTGTAGCATTCTGAACTGCTATGCTCAAGATCGCCGGTTCAAACCCGGCTTAAGTCGTCGGATTTTTAAGAGCGTTAAAATGATTCCTTCGGAGAGGAAGTAAAGCTGGTGAGCCCATGTCTTAGATTTATGGCATGTAAAAGAACCTACCACTATAATTTTGGTAGTGTGTAGCTAAATTTGTAGGTTATTTGGTTTAGAAACGCTTTATCAAGTTCCATCGTTCACCGCTGGGTGTCAGTGGCGTCTGCTAGCCAAAGTTCATTAATTTTATCTCTCATTAACTCCTCTCGTGAGGTTGGCATCAGGAAGGTCATCCGGCCGTAAAAACCATCATCCACGTGGAATTTCATCGCATCTCATCCTCGACCCCGTTGGAGACGGGATTAATAAGGTATAGACACGGAATAGTTAGTTATTGAGGTTTTAAGTGGCGGAACTAAGAGGTCATCTGCCCCTCGATATAGAATAGAATAGATTATTATTATTAATAATAATATTATTAGGTAACAGTTGATGCGATTCATAGCATTGGGCCATTTTGAGATCCGTGTTGTCTTGGTAACCAGATCACTCGAGCACTTAAAGTAACACGAAGAAATTTGAATTTTACTTACTAACTTTTTAGGGAATTTTAGTTGACACAATTTTTTCTGTTGGTAGCACTAAAGGAAGTAGGAGACTTCTGTTACTTAGGAAGCAAAATAACCAGTGAAGGACGAAGCAAAGAGGATATAAAAAGTAGGTTAGCTCAGGCAAGGAAAGCATTTCTAGAGAAAAGGAATCTGTTGACATCGAATATAGATTTACAGTAGATATTAGGAAGTCATTTTTGAAGGCCTTAGTCTGGAGCGTGGCGCTCTATGGAAGTGAAACTTGGGCTAATGGTGCAGCGGGAAAGAGGACAATTGGAGCTTTTGAAATGTGGTGTTACAGGAGAATGATGAAGATCAGATGGGTAGATAGGGTAATATTAATTAAGAGGTATTAAGACGAGTGGGAGAGGAGAGATGTTTCTGGCGACTGCTAATGAAGAGAAGAGATAGGTTGGTAGGACACTTACTAGAACACCCAGGAATAGCAACCTTAGTTATGGAAGGAAGGGTCGAGGACAAGAACTGTAGGGGTAGACCAAGGTTATAATATGTTAAACAGATTGCCTCGGATATAGGGTGTGATAGCTATGAGGAGATGAAACGATTAGCTCAGGACAGGGGGTGTGGAAGGCTGCATCAAACCAGTCCAAAGAATGAAGACTTAAACAACAACAACTGCACTGATTATTAAAGTTTAAAATGGCACTCGGATACTCTATAAGGGAAAAAAATAGACTCCACCTCCTGGTGTGGTGACTAGCATTCTTTTTCTGTCGCCCCCGGAGGTCTTGGCTCGAATCTCGGCTCTACCTAGAAATATAATTCTGGTCTGAGGGTTGGAGCGGGGTACACTGAGGCTCGTGAGGCAAAAGTGATAAGTGGTGCAAATATCTGCGCAGGGCTTTGCCAATATTATGGTGCGTTCTAACTTCATTGCACTCGCAGTAAGACCCCGCAGCCTGGTGATCGTAACAAATACATGTAATATTTTCCAGGAGTGTTATTTACTTACTATTAACTTTCCAACCCCCAGGGGCTAACATCTAGTGGGACGTGGGTTGGCGACCACGGGGCCCCAGCTGAGTCCGGCATTGCTTCCACTTACTTGTGCCGGGCTCCTCTCGTCTTCTTTCCTGTCGACCTCACTTGGTCAACTCTTGTTCTCTTCCAACCCCGACGGTATTAGGGTATCCGAGGCCTAGGGAGTCTCTTCCTTTCCCGCCTTAATTGGCCCTTGTCTCATCTTTTCTGATACCCTCCTTCTGCGAGGGGTCAGCCTTCTATTTCTTTTCATGTTATCTCCTGCCTTCTGCTCAAGGTCCTCAAGGAGACAGGGTGTATGTAGCCCCACCACTTCTGGTGCACCCTGGATAGTGCTACACCCTCAGGGGCTCACGGATGGTGAGTTCGGGAGTTGGCGACCCCGTGGGATTCCTTAGCTGGGTCCGGTTTTCCCCCTTTTATCCATTACCTCTGGGATGGACCCTCTCCTCTTTCACTTTCCAATCGCCTTTCATGGCTATCCTTCCTTCTAAGTCCCTCAATCCGCATTCTTCCAGGGTTGAGGGCATTTTTTTTCCTCCTGTCCTTTATTTGCCTTATTCTCCTTTGGTTTTCCCTTTCTCCTTCTAGTATATAAGTTAATAGT
The DNA here is from genome assembly GCA_946902985.2 of Meconema thalassinum. Classification (NCBI taxonomy): domain Eukaryota; kingdom Metazoa; phylum Arthropoda; class Insecta; order Orthoptera; family Tettigoniidae; genus Meconema; species Meconema thalassinum. The sequence continues at coordinate 99,407,671 of OX336397.1, read as the reverse complement.
TTGTTATAGTTATAGTTTAAATTTCATCTTCATGATCACCCACACCATTAGGTGTCGATAACCTAAATGTTAGACCCCTTAAAACAACAATTATCATCATCATTAACTTTCCAGTGAGCCTCCGTGGCTTAGGCGGCAGCACGCCGGCCTCTCGCCGCTGGGTCCGTGGTTCAAATCCCGGTCACTCCATGTGAGATCTGTGCTGGACAAAACGGAGGCAGACAGGTTTTTCTCCGGGTACTCCGATTTTCCCTGTCACAATTTCATTCCAGCAACACTCTCCACTATCATTTCATTTCATCTGTCATTCATCTAATCATTGCCCCAGAGGAGTGCGACAGGCTTCGGCAGCTGGCACAGTTCATATCCTCGCTGCTAGATGGGGGCTTCATTCATTCCATTCCTGACCCGGTCGGAGACTGGAAGCAGGCTGTGGATTTTTTTCATTAACTTTCCAGTGCTGGCGCCCATTTGCCACGCGTTACTGCTGGGGTCAAGTCTGACAGACCCAATACCAACATATTTTCTTCTACAGTAGTTATAAGAATTTTAATTGTACGTACTTTGTCTTACTGTACGTTTTGAAAGAAAAAAAATGGCACCTTTTTCTAACTTCTTCAGGTAACTTCTCAGCAGTCACTGGCTGCAGTAATGTTCCCGATACTTTTCTGACTGGGTTTCCATACTTCAGGTGGAATATCTGTTAGAGCAAATATACATTGTCAATGTGGTTCAGTTAGTGACAACGCCAGAACTTTCGAGGTAGTTTCTACGATCTGTTGTTGGGAACCGAGACCATTTTTGTGAGTTTAGCAAAGTAACACAAAATGTTTTTTTTATTGCAAAGAGTAACCCATCCACTACACACCAGAACTGTGCAAGAGTTCCTTAATCGTATTCATTGTTACACCAACACTGGCGCTAATTCTGACGGACCCGCACTGCTAGTCTCACCCTATAAAACCGAACACCCACGCGCGTGTTCAGGGAGACACTAGATGATGAAGTTAAATAGGAAAACAGGTATCAAACCCCAATCCTCAGTACACAGTCACGAAAAGCAGGAGCTTCTGGTCTGAGAGATTTGGCGCCAGCACCTAGGCATTGGGCATATCCATGTTGACCGACTGTAGAGTTACAACTGACATGTTAATCACACAAATTCTACACACACACAAAGTACACGGGGTTAAAAATGACCACGATGTTCAAGTTCTTAAGAGACACATCAACAAGAACAGCAACAACAAGATCTTTTCAACAAAGAGGAGAAACCCGCTTCAACATATTTACTCTTTGGAGCTCCAGCTAAATAAACAGTTCCATGAGCATTGCTTCAGGTAATATTGACAGTATGCTGGTAAATATACACGAATTAGGTTTCAGAGTTGGTTTTGGAGTATGGCAACTTCGTTTCCAGTGTTGACATAAAATATTTGTACATTTTTTAATGATAATTTTCGTAATGAGATAGAAAAGATTAACGGCAAACCATTGAAACCTTGACTGTATGTGAACCATTTAAACATCCGTTCTAGATCGAAATTTATTGTTTCTCTGTTGGTTGTACTCAATTGTAATGGGTGGTTTCCTAATCCTGAATTTTAAAAAAACATGACATTAATACATACACTAGGATGACCAGTTTCGATCGTCAAGTGATCATCATCAGATCCTTTGCACTTAAGCTATTAAATCGATGTCTGCAAATGAGTAATCTGATTGCAAAGGCCGCTAGAAACCGAGGAAATGCCAAAAGGCTGGGTACGACCATACTATTTAAGCTAATGCCATATTTGTACCCCCTAATAGCAACCAAAAATCATTTATTATTCGGTTAAAATCTGTGAAATCTACGGTGGGACTTCTGTCCCAAAATATCGATTGCAACTGAGAACTCATTGCATTGACTCTATTTCTTCCCCACACTACCATCCTGAGAGATTACAAAGGTGAGAAACTATTTAACTATATCAATATTATGAATTTCCAAATTTCCCCCCATGACCTCACATCTAGTGGGACGTGGGTTGACGACCAAGGCAACCCAGCTGAGTCCAGCATTGCGTCCACTTACTTGTGCTGGGCTCCTCTCCGTCTTTCCTGTCGATCTCCCTTAGTCAACTCTTGTTCTTTACCGACCCCGACGGTATTAGGGTATCTGAGGCCTAGGGAGTCTTTCACTTTCCCGCCTTCATTGGCCATTCTCTCATCTTTCCTGATCCCTCATTCTTCTAGGGATCAGCCTTCTTTTTTTTTTTTTTTTTCATTACAGTTCCTCTTCTCTTTAAGATTCCCGCCCTATTTTTCTGAATTGGCTCCCTTTGTCTCTATATTACATTTTGTGACTATTTGAATCTCAACCACATTTTGTAAGTATTTCCAATCTACATTGCATTTTGTAAGTATTTTCGATCTAGACTCCATTTTGTAAGTATTTTCAAAAAATTTCATTTTGTCAGTACAGTATTTGGAATCGCGGCCTTCCGCATATAGTGAGTATTTTGTATCTACCATACATTTCAATTGCATTTTGTAAGTATTTTGAATTTAAATTGCATTTTGTAAGTAGTTTGACTCTGGTTGGTTGGTTCTTAAGTTTAGGGGCGGTGACAACGCGGTCATGTAGCCCCGTATACTTTGGGTGTGTGTAGAATCTGTCTGATAACCGGTGTTAATTGTGATGACTATATTAGTGTGTGTTATCTGTTTTTTAATTCAAGTACGGACTGCTGACTTATGAATTTTAAAATAGTTCCTACTTTTGCCGCCAAACGCCACCGTCGACAACTACTATTTCAGAACTTAGCTACCAGACGCCACCGCAGTCGGCTCTTGGCAACGAACGTAGAAACCTAAGAGCGTTGTTTACATTCTTAACCTATACAATTTAGCTTCACACAGGTGTAATTAGTGGAAGGTTCTTTAACATGCCATAAATCTATGACATGGGACCGCCGGCTTTACTTCCCCTCCGAAGGAAGGCATACTGAGGGATTTTTAACGCTCTTAAAAGATCCGACGACTTCAGCCGGATTTGAACCCGCGATCTTGGGTATAGAATATGTTTTTTATTTTTTTTTATGTTGACTCTACATTGCATTTTGTACGTATTGAACCTTAAGTACCGGTACACGTTGTGCGTATTTTTCAATTTATTCCTTTTGTGAGTATTTTCCTTCTAAATTCCCTTTTGTAAGTATATTCCACTCTACATTATGTGAGTCGTTTCAATCTGAGTTACATTTTTTTAGTATTTTAAGTCTCACTTTTTCGTTCTGGTTTCCATTTAATTGTCATTTTCGCTATCACCCAGACCATTAGGGGCCGATAACCTAGATGTTAGGCCCCTCAAAACAACAATTATCATCATCATCATCAATTTCCAAATTTGAACTGCGTTGGAGGTGTGGCGCAAGACTATTTCTTTCTAAATGACTCAATCTATTCCCTTTTTTTAATTTCCTTTATAATACTTTTTATTTTATTTTGTATTTTAGTTTGTTCTTGTTGATACATTTAGGGGGCTTGCGACATCGTGGACATTTAGCACGTGTATTTGTGTCTGTGTGTGGAATTTGTGTGATAATCTGTGTTATTGTAGTGGGTATACTAATGTGTGTATTTGTAAATTAAGGATATGATTGGGAAGCAGGCGGTCGTGGCCGTAAGTTAACAACCATTCCGGCATTTTCCTGGAGTAGAAGTGGGGAGACCACGGAAGAAACGGTTTTAGAATGCCTGACGTTTGAATCGAACACGCCTCTTCTTAGTTTTGCCTAAGGAGGCTGAGTGTACCCCGTTCCAGCCCCCAGACCAGAATTAAATTTCTTGGTAGAGCCAGGAATCGTACCCGGGCCTCTGCGGTGACATGATGATGACGATAATAATTCTTGTTATAAGGGGCCTAACATCTAGGTTATCGGCCCAAATGGTTTGGGTGATAGTGAAAGATGAGATGAGAATGAAAACTATAACTAATACTAATTACAAACTTACTTACTAGAAGAAGAAATGGTAAACAAATAAAGGATAAGGCAAATAAAGGACAGGAAGAAAGGAAATGCCCTCAACCCTCGAAGAATGAGGTTGGAGTGACTTGGAAGGAAGGAGAGCTATAAAAGGCAGATAGGAAGGGGGGGGGGGAGAGGAAAGGGCCCGCCCCAAGCTCAGGAATCCCTCGGGGTCGCCAACTCCCAAACTTACCACCCGTGAGCCCCTGAGGGTGTAGCACTATCCAGGGTGGACCAGAAGTGGTGGGCTACATTGCTACATACTCCCTGCCTCCTTGAGGGCCTTGAGCAGAAGGTAGGAGAAAACACGAAAAGAAAAAGAAGGCTGACCCCTCGAAGAATGAGGATATCAGGAAAGATGAGACAAGGGCCAACTATGGCTGAAAAGTGAAAGACTCCCTAGGCCACGGATACCCTAATACCGTCAGAGTGGGAAAGGAACAAGAGTTGACCAAGGGAGGTCGACAGGAAAGAAGACGGGAGAGGAGCCCGGCACAAGTAAGTGGAAGCAATGCCGGACATAGCTGGGGTCCCGTGGTCGCCAACCCACGTCCCACTATCCACGGTGACAGCCAAGAATGCTAGCCACTACGTCACGGGGGGGGGGGGGGGGGGGGCGAGAGAGAGGGGAAAAGGGCAAGCCCCAAAGACATTGTGTTCCCTGACCTGTGGACAATAAAAACAAAAACTCTTAGCAGTGTCAGCCAGCAGGACCTCAGTGAGAGGCAAACAGCTACGGAATGCTAGTCGGTTAAGAGTACCACAATTTCGTAAATCGTATTTATATAACAGGCAGTGCGTGTTTAAATGCAGTACGACACCAGTCTCTTAAGAAACCTGAATTACCGCCATCGTAAAACATTTGTGTGTCTCATTATTTTGATCTAGTATCGCACTTTAAAACTAGTAATGCATACAGAATGCGTTCTTGCACACAATATTTATGTCTGAGCAAAGAGGCTGCACATTCACGTTAAAGTGCCAAGCCGGAAATGTGTCTTAAATTGAAGTGTCACCATTACAGGGGGCCTTGATTCTCAACAGCGCCATTTTATGGTCTTGACTAGCTTTGACTATACGTCTCGCGAGCACAAACCTCTGTGTGCCTTTTACGTGCACAGTCGGAATGTTCCGGCATCGCTCGGGATTCCTAGAGCAGCAAAGAGCAACACGAACCATACACTCCACATCCAAGTTCTGTAAAAACTTGCGCTTGAGCATTGAAAGAGGCAGGTAAGAATTTTGAAGCGGCTTCGGTGGCTTAGTTGGTAGCATGCTGAGCTTCTATGCCCGAGATCGCGGGTTCAAACCCGGCCGAAGTCATCGGATTTTTTAACATCGTTAAAAGCCCTCAGTATGCCTTCCTTCGGAGGGGAATGAAGTAAAGCCGGCGGGCCCATGTCATAGATTTATGACTAGTAAAAGAACCTTCCACTAACTACGATTGGGTGAAGCTAAATTTCTAGGTTAGATTTGATTAACGCTCTATTAAGTTCCAACGTTCGCCACCAGGTGCTGGTTGTGGTGGCATATAGTAGCCAAAATCGCAGCTAGGTGTCGTTGACGGTAGTATTTGGTAGCAAAAGTAGGAACTACTTGAAATTGATCGTCTGCAGTCCATACCTGAATTACAGATAACACACACTAATACAGCCATCACAATTAATACCGGTTATCAGACAGATTCTACACACACCCAAAGTACACGGGGCTACATGACCGCGTTGTCGCAGCCCCTAAACTGAGGAACTAACCGTTTTGCGTTAATAAATGTGAATCAACAGCAAATTAGAATCCTCTGGAACCAAGTACTGTATGTTACAGACTGGATGTGGAGTCTCTGTCGTCTGTTGCTCTTTGCTGCTCTAGGAATCCCGAGCGATGCCGAAACATTCCGACTGTGCACGAAAAATGCGCAGAAGTTTGTGCTCATGAGACGTAGGCTAATAAGTGTTTTGATGGGTTTATAGGGTCAAGGAAGGTAGATTATGAGGATAACCGTTCCCAAAGAAAAATGTTCCTGTGCACAAGCGTGCAGAGTTACAACATAAAGGTCACTTATATTTTCTAGTCACATGGACATTCAGTCTTCAGCACATAAATAGTTGTCACTGATTTCTCACATTTCGTGCATCAGAGCGTACATGGTAACGGCCTACGACAGTTAATAGGATCGCGCGGAGCGTTGTAAAGATGCGTTCTGGCAGTTCTGCCAACAAATGAGGTGTCAACTCTAGCAATTAATTTTGGCAGTTGGCACTCACCAACGCTCGCACAGAACAGATTGTCGGGAGTTGTTTGCATTCTTTGAATTGTGATTTGAAGTTTTGAGTTCGCGGCCGCATGTTGTTTTGATCAGTCTTTTGATTTCCTTTCACTCGAAACACATACCGTACGTCACAAGAACTGTCTGCGATACTGTGGCCCGCTATGGCTATAAGTGTGCATAATGCGTGCTTTGGTGTGTTTACAACTGTTAGTGAGATGTGAAGAATCAGAATCTTCACTTATTTCGTAATTGATGCATCCTCCCTTATCTATACTAATATATAAGGTGCGTTCAAAAAGTAACGAGCCGGAGGCTGTAATACGCAAACCGGTGACGACATCGGATAATCGTGGCGTGTGTAACGAGGTGTGGTTCCGACCAGAGCGTGAAAGGTCACAGCCCGTAGCTAGAGGACACGCATGCACGACACGTGACGATACAAAGCGAGCAGCAGCATGCATCAGTCGTCCAACCAAGACCAAGACAGTAGGCCATTCAACATGCTTCCTGGTGTGATTGAAGACTGTGGGGCACCCATTGGGCTCACACTTTCCGCAAGTGCAGTCGTTCCTTCATGATGGTGTGCACACATCCGACGCTCAATCCGACCACGGCGGCTATGGCGTTCACTGTCACTCGGCAGTCCTGGGTAATGAGTGCATCAACCAGCTGGACGTTGTCATCGATAATGCAGGGGGGTGCCCCAGACCGGGCATCATCGGGTAACGACCCCCGTCCTTTCCTGAAGCGCTTGTGCCACGCCTTGACCCTTGCAAGGGACATGCAGTGTTCGCCGTACACTTGTGACATTCGGCGATGAATGTCCGTTCCACCTACTCCTTTCGCTGTCTGAAACCGAACAACACCTCTTTGCTCTTCGTTTGACGCCTCCATGTCACTGTTTGCAATGCGACTGGCAGCGTTGGACGATTGATGCATGCTGTTCCTCACTTTGTATCGTCACGTGACATGCACGCGTGCCCTCTAGCCACAGACTGTGACCTTCCAAGCTATGATCGGAACCACACCTCGTTACACAGGCCACGATTAGCCGATGTCGACACCGGTTTGCGCATTACAGCCTCCAGCTCGTTACTTTTTGAACGCACCTTATATAAAAAATGAGATGGTGTGTGTCTGTGTGTCTATGTATTACTCAGTCACGCAAGAACCGCTGGTCCGATTTACTTGAAATTTTACATGGAAGTAGCTGATTTACCTGGTTAACATAATAGACTACTTTTCATTTCGATACTTTGCATTGTTTAAATATGGCGACCATTTTAGTGACGTCACTACACCCTTTGGCTTCAAACTTTCATATTTCCATTTCAAGTAAAAAGAGAACGCTAAGAAATAGAAAACTTTTGACGGCATATTAACATTTAATTTTCTATCCCAAAGGTTCTTATCACTTTTCGAGTATCTCGAACGGTTATTGAGTAAAACCTAAATGTGTGCTATAAAACACGGTCAACGCCGAGCGGTGTAGTTGGACAAAATGTTCCATCATTACTCTCCCTCCACGCAGCACCACGCCTATTCCCTCTTTTAACTGTCACCCTCACATTTTAAATTATTTATGACCCGCAGCGAAGCACGGGTACTTCTGCTAGTGTTTGAATAAAAGTAAAGTTTGCAATTCAAAGTCTGGTACTCCCTTTGTCCAGTCGATACTATGTCATTGAAATCGTTGCTTAGCCATGGGTAGCAGTGAGAAGAGGGTGGGAGTAGGCAATCATGGTGCATAAGTGAGGTTATGGAAGTCTCATAATGAAAGCAGTGGCATTTTGATATTTTATGAGCTTTGCAGCATTTGTACACAGTAGGCCTAGTAGGGATGTATAGAACTAGCACCGATAGAGCGCACTGCTGTTGTACTGGGTAAGCGCAAGGCGGTCTTCATTTGTCTCCTGTGTTCTCATGCCGCTAATATCCACGAATTTAAGTTGTTTAAATTGCTATTTTCGTGTCTATGCCGAGCTATTGCAGTGTTCCTCTTTGCAAAAATCAGGGAAATCCGATTTCGAGTCACCAATTTTCACAAAATAAAGAAATGAGGAAGAAATGGTTACATGCTATTAGAAGGAAACATTTCGGTGAAGAAAATCTGACCCAAAATATTAAAGTGTGTACCCATCGTTTTCAACTCGATGACTTCACGAAAACTGTGTTGGGCAAGTGTGATTTACAAAGGGAAATAATTCCTACCTATAAACTGAATAGACATATCGATTTTTTTTGTCGTGTAGCCTCCTGAGAGGCCGAGTGCAGGTCTTTCTAGTCGACGCCCGTGGGCGACCTGCGCGTCGGGATGAGAGATGGAATGGATGAAGATGAATGAAACTGGGCAAGTATGGGGAAGGAAGGTACTGTCCCAGCATTTGCCTGGAGTTGAAAATGGGAAACCACGGAAAACCATTTCAAGGACAGTCGACGGTGGGGGCTCGAACCCACGCGTCTACCGAGTCAGCAGAGAGCTTGGCCCCATGACCTACCGCTGCGCTTTAGCCCGCGTAGCCACTACTGTCGGTGACATATCGATAACAACCACTGAATTTATGCGTTTGTATTTGAAGGTGAGAGAGCAAGATTAAAACCGGGCACTGTTCCATCGCTTTTTCCGTGGACCACGAACACAACAAAAATAAGGAAGAGGCCATACACAAGAAAATTGCCAGTTTACCACGATAAGCCTACAATATCGGAATCTGCATAAATTATCTCCATTGAAGTACGGTACGGGAAGAAATCGTCAATATACAGGAAGAAGTGAATGTAACATTTGTGACTCTCATTTTCAAGGGCATCAATACTCGGACAAATACTTCAAGAATAAATGTCACAACATTAACAGTCAAAAACGTATTATGGTTGGTTTCTTGAAATCAGAATTAATCGTCAACTTACATCTGCCCGACGGAGAATGTGGTACCGGTAGTGACTGACTTCTACATTCTTGAGTCATAGGCCAAAGTTAGCCAGATGAATGGAAACAGTTCATGGCCTTAAAACAGGGATTCTCGAACTTTTTAAATACTGTACCCCTAAGTCGTTTCCAAGGGGTACGGAAACTATTTGTATTAAGAAATTGACACATTACAAAAGAAACAAACGTTGCGATGCATTTTGAGGTAAACAATACCGGTATCAACTTTCTTTGATTATGTTTACCTTAAAACAAGACCGTTTCATGTTCGCTATCAACCAAAAAAATACACGAATCGAAGTCTATAAGCAAGGGGAGCCAGTGAATATTTAAATCTCTATTTATAACAGGAAGATTATAGTTTTACGTGACCGTTACTCTAGAGATAATATGGCACAGAGGACTTCCTCTTTACGTGGAATCCGAAATAGGCTATTTATCAATATAGGCCTACAATACTCAAGCATGCTGACTCCTATTCATAATTTGAATAATAATTTACTTTAGCTTAGAAAACTCGGTCACAATCTATACATTCCTCGTAGCTGACTGGGGGAAACATAGGACGATCGCCTTGCGCTTATCCAGTACTACACGAGCGCTATCTGGCGCGAACTTTCTCAGGATACTGTATACAACTGAATTAAGATGCTAGAACCTTGAGAGAACTAAATTTAACAAATCTGTTACCAACATTGAAGTAATTGATTGTCATGTTTTTTTTAAACCACCATGTTTGTGCAATGTAATTCATTAGAGACGCAAACATATTACATATTTCGCACACATATTACAATAATGTCTATTTTCGCAAGTAATATGAGTAGGGAGGCTGTGGGGGTTTTGAACCAAATACCGTTATTTATGCAAATTAGGGGGCGTGGCAAGCTCAATGACCTTGAGGTAGGTCATGCTCAATGACCTTGAGGTAGGTCATTGACCCCCAAGGTCGCCGGGACCCCGGAAGGTAAACAAACCTTCGGAGGGTCCAGGAACCGGTTTGAGGGGGTGTGGGTGGAGGGGGAGGAGTGGGGGTGGGGAGGGGGAGTGGGGGGTGGGGAGGGGGAGGGGGGTGGTGGCGAGGTTGGGGGATGAGGGGGAAGGATGGAAGAGGGTCTGCACGAGACCTTCCTCGACCCAGTCTCTCTCTTGGACTGAGCGCCTTCTCTGATATTATCCTGGGCTATATAGCTTTGCTTTGATCCCGACGAGATCCGAGTGTTGCCGAAGGTTTCCGAATCCTTGGTTGTGAATGAATCGTCAGAGAATTGAACGGTCAACTGGTGTGTGTGACGTCACAGCAGATTATGGGATGTGAGGTAGGTCATGAACGGGAGTGTTTTGAATGGAAAACATTAGTGTAACTGGTGTGTGTGACGTCACAGCAGATTACGGGATGTGAGGTAGGTCATGAACGGGAGTGTTTTGAATGGAAAACATTAGTGTAACTGGTGTGTGTGACGTCACAGCAGATTACGGGATGTGGGGTAGGTCATGAACGGGTGTGTGTTGAATGGAAAACATGAATGGCAGTGGATGACGGTGGTTGTTTGGACCCTGACGTGGTAGGTTGGTTAGGTGTTAATGGGTCTTAGAGACAAACAAGATGGGGTTGAAAGCGCTCAATGGTAAACAAACATCAATGGTATCGGGAGTAGTGAATGGAATTGAGAGAGAGGGGGAATGAACTGGTTGTTGAATGTGCTCAATGGTAAACAAACGTCAATGAATCAGGAGTAGTATTTCCTGTAAATGGTAGGGTGGGGATAGGATACAAATCGCATAGCATGTTGAGTCGGCCAGCTCGACATGAAATAAAAAACAAGAAGGTGTACACCAGATCTGATTTATTAATCCATGAATTATATGTGGCATTAAAACCTAGCCACTTAACAAAAAGTTTATTGCCACGTTTTTGTACAATTTTTTCAACAAGATAATGATTGGGATATTGCGTCCTTTGCAGTTCCACCATGTAGAATCCTCCTTGGATTGGCTGCTTGTTGAGGTCGTCAAGTAAATAAACAACTGGATTAGAAAGTTTTACCTTGCGAATACGAAATATTTCTGTGCTCCAGTTTGGTGTGTATCCTTTAGCGAAGATTGATTTATGTTTACTGATGCGCACATAATCACCAATACGTAATTGATGACGTCGTGGATCTACTGTTTTGATTTTGTGATGAATGCGATCCAATTGCGCAATGTTCTTGGTTACAAGGCGTGGTTTCATTTTGATGGTTCTATGTTTAGTGTTGTTGTAACGTGTCACCAGGTCGCCTACAAGTTCAAGCCAGCGATAGGATCCTCTTGCTGTAAATTGTTCCCACATGCGCGTCTTGAGCGTGCGGTTGAAACGTTCTACAACACTTGCCTTTAGATTGCTAAAAGTGGAATAGTGATGGATGTCAAGCGATTTGAGATAAGCGGAAAAAGTCTTGTTGAAAAATTCTTTGCCTTGATCTGTTTGAAGCAAACGAGGTTGTCGTCTTGACCGCTGAACGATGGTCTTGAATGCAGCGGTGACCAGTTGTGCAGATTTATTTCGAACAGGTTCAACAAAGGCCATTTTGGAATAAACGTCGATGACGGTGAGCAGATAGTTGACCCCGTTGTTAGCTTTGGCATAGGGAATCATTTCAACCAGATCAGCTTGCCAAAGATCGTCAACGCCCCGTGTGATGACACGACGACGATGGTAGAGACGACGAGCTGGTCTATGCAACTCGCGAGCAATGGCAGCCTTAACAGGCGAGGGTGTGTGAACACGTTGACTCATTAGACAATAATGCCAGCATGACGAAGCTCCTCTTCTATTTCTAAAACTTCCGCCTCGTGTCCGGTATGACCGGCCTGTTCTGATGCACGCAACAGTTGCAGACGTTTAACCAACTTATTTGGATTGTTCCAATAGGCGAAATCGATGAATGGTTTCAAAGTATTAAACGTGATACCGGACGCTGAATTTGCACGGCGAACACTTGCATAGGTGGGAAACAATTTTGATATGATGGTTTTATATTTGAATCCCTTATTAGCATTTATTGCTTCAGAACGTTTATAATTACGTCTAAAACCATTTGTAGCCATCAAGATGTCTTTATACTTTTCAAGATCTTCTTTATCATAGTCCTCGGTAGATGGTGTACGTGAAAATAAAAGTTCTAAAAGCCCTGGCGTCAATTTGTAACGAACTGTTTTAACAATCAAAACATTGTCACTTATCTTGATTGCTGAATCGCCAATTCGAAATCTATTGTTTTCATAGCGAACACCATAGGTAGTATCAGTTTTCTTAGTAAAAAGATCTTCAAGGAAGGGGGTAACCAACGCACCATAATTTTGTAGTAAAATGGATTTTAACCGCACATATTGTTCGGGCGTATTTAATATTTCTTTAAGAGTAGGATGCTTTTCTTTGGCTCTAGTGGGTGTTTCAGCAATTATTGATGTTTTCAAAAACTGGGGCAGCGGTGATTCTTTGGAGTCAGAAGACGGAAGCAATGGAGAAAAAACATCCTCAGGTTCTTCATCATTTTCTTCCTCCTCCTCTTCAATTGTTTGTGTTTCTTTTGAGCGTGTACTAGGCTTTGTTGTTCCTTTCAACACAGCTTCCAGAGGTGATTTCAAATGTTTTTTGACAAACAATTCACTGTCGGCATGTGCACGTTTTAGATAGCGAAACTTTTGTCGAATGCTATTTCGCGCACGGATTATGTGCTTTTTTAATTGACTCCCTGTTGTCGCCATGACATCTGAACTAATGATGTTTAGAAAAGCGATGCAGCTACTTAAATACGAATGAAATGATCAAATCCCATGCGGTAGCGTCCATTGTTGATGTTGCTCTGCTTATCAATAACAAGACAACTGTGGTGATGAGCGTTCCAACACATGGCACACAACTGTGTAAAGGCTTGAAAGGTCATGTCTGGGTTCACGTGATCATCGTAGACGTGATGCATGTTGCGCTCATCCTGACGGAAGAGAACAATCACGTTGGCATTGTCGCGAATCAACTGTTTTGGTATTCGCGAATAGGTTTGAGCGAGATAAAAACAATCAATATATTTATGACGTCCCATGCTAAAGTAAGCCTGAATAATGCCCTGTCGTTCTGTGGCCACATCGTCAAAAATCATAAGCGAATGGGGGCGAACATTGTCTGGAGAAATGACATCTTCGTGCGCTGCGAATGTGAAGTAGTCCATGTTGCGCAGACCTGACATGACCTGATCCAAGAACACGTACAGCGGTTGATACAGCGATTTGGCAAAAATATAGATATTTTGAAAGCGCACTCCGTTTAAGGAGGTGATGAGGGTAAGCAGAAGATTGGTTTTTCCACATCCCGACGGGCCGGCGATGAGACAGCGAATGGAGGATGGGAAGAGTGATCCATGACGTTGTTCGGACGATGTTGAGAAGAGGTGTGAAACCAAGTCTCCCACCGGAAGTGAATGTTGTTGCTTAATAATCTGCATATCAACTAAATGTGAAAGGGGAAGAGCTGGTCTCTATATACATGAGACAAACGGGTGTTTCAGTTCCAGTGTAACCATGGACGCCTTTGGAAGAACTCTCAAAACAAATGAACGATTTGCTTTGACAAACGATCCAAAACATGATACAGATCCGGCTACTAAACGATATGTCGATGCTAATGTATTGTCACGCACTACAGATGGCAATTACGACTTTAATGGAAAGCGATTGACCAATATAACAGAACCCGTATTACCCTCGGACGCATGTTCAAAAAAGTATGTAGATTATTATCGATTACGACGTATCAAATGAGATTATGAGGCTCAGAATAAACGTATTACAGGCGTTGCAGATCCTGTGAACGATCAAGATGTGTGCACCAAAGCCTATATGTTAACCAATGCTGTGGTGTTAACAGAAGCAAAGGACTATGACGTACACCAACGTCGAATCACTCAGCTGGCTCTTCCAACAAACAACACGGACGCTGCTCGAAAGGACTATGTAGATAACAAGGTGAAACAGGTGCTCAGTATTGTGCCCACCCTAACTGCAAAGGGCTATACAGCAAATAATGCACGCCTTGTGCATGTGGCCGATCCTGAAGATGATCAAGATGTTTGTACAAAACGGTTTTTAAACTCTGAAATGGAAAAGGTGTGGGAAATTAAGGAGAATGCCCTACAGATGAAGCGAAGACGAATAGCCGAAGTTGCTGATCCTGTGCAACCTCACGACGTGACGACCAAACGATTTTTGGAACAACGGTTATCGCTTTTTATTAAATCAATACCCTCTATATTTCTGCTTCACATTGTAAACCAACAACCGGTAAAAGATCCCAATAACCTCGCCTACATACTACGTTCGGGGTATGACAATTACCGTTTAATGTATGATGGTGCCATTCGTGTAATTGAGTATGCACCAGATTTGAAACATTTAGAGGTACGATTAAACGGTAGTGTTCAACCACTTATTGATCAACCGGTGAAAGCCGGAGACAAATTATTCTTTCACTTGAAACTCTCGTCTGAAGAAAAAGAGGCGGGGAAAACGATGAACGATTTTCCTCTGTATATAGAACTTGAATATACAGCCACCATTGAATAAATAACTACAGGTTCCCTTCCAGAGGAGTGTTAGTTGTGTTCTATACTTGGCGGTGTGAGGTTGTCTTGTTCTTTGGTTGCGATGGTGAAACAGAGATATGTGGTGAAGAAGAGGAAGAAGTTGTCAAGAAAGGGAGGCTTTAAAGCTATTCTTCATGCGGCACGTCAAGCTTCGCGCGGAGAAACAAATAGTGAGTTGGCTATTAAGAAAGCACTCCGAGCAGCACGATTGCATGCGAATCCCAAAAGTAAACTACGTTTTAGAAAACGTGCCCGAGTTATTCCTGTGCCGAAACGTGGTGGATTTTTACCTGCACTGTTTGCTGGACTAGCAGCCCTGGGTTCACTTCTTGGAGGAGCAAGTGCGGTAGCACGAACGGTGAAAGCTGTTGAGGAGGCGAAGCAACAGTTGAAGGAAAGTGAAAGGCATAATAAAACTATGGAGGCCATAGCACTGCGCGGTAAAGGTGTGAACATGAAGCTAGCACCCTACAAGAAAGGACTCGGCATTTACATGTCGCCAAAAAACGGTTAATCGATGCACTGCCACGACGAGCCATGACGCATGAGGAAGTTATAAGATATGCAAAACAGCTTAAGATCTCCCACTTTCGAGGCGTGTTTATGCGCAACCAACTACCGTCTCGACCACGGAGCCATGAAAGTGCAGTTGTCAATTTGGATGACAGTCATGGACCGGGAACGCATTATGTGGCCTACATAAAGCATGGGCGAACCGTGTGGTACTTTGACAGTTTTGGAAATCTTCCTCCTCCGACAGAGCTTGTTCGCTATTTTGGAAGCAGTGCAACAATACACTATAATGTGAAACGAGTGCAAAATTTTAACACGCAACAGTGCGGTCGTCTATGTTTGACTTTTCTATATAAGACCGAGCACGGCGGGTGACGTGGTCATTATGACAACAGAAAGTAGAACGTTTACAGTGCACGGACAAGGTGCGGAAGTAACTGTTGACTTTTATCCTCCTATTGAATTGGGACGACGACCCTACGTGCTGGGACTTGTTTCGTTTGAAGGCTATAATAGAATCTGCAACATAATTGAAGACGTCAATGATAAGTTCTACTACGATGACTATGTGTTAACTCTACCGTCTGGCAGCTACACCGTAGATGATATTCACGATCACATCTACACAACTCTCACCAAAGAATTTACTCTAAAAGCATTTCTGGACGGGACACGCAAGTTTGAACTCATAGCCAACAACGTGACACATCGCTGCAGTATTCTTTCTTCTTTTAGGATTGATTTTAAATCTCAACCAGATTCGATTGGGTCATTGTTAGGCTATTCACCACAAGTGTTAGTACCGAACGTGATACACAAGTCTGACCAACCGGTGAAAATAATTGAAGATCATCACGTATCTGTCACGTGTAATATTATTACAGACGTCTACACCAATCAAGATCCCTCGCATTCGCTTTATGATTTTATTGTTACTTCACCTGGTGGTTATATCATCCGCGAAAACCCGTCGGTGGTGCTCTATCATCCTGTGAGTGTGACCAACGTCAGGAATATTACATTAAGACTGGTGAATAGAAACCAACGTCTCATCCGATTAGACCCTCATACACCTGTGACCTACAAACTGTATTTGAAACCAGCATGAAACAAGTGTATAAAGCGGCAACGCTGTCAAGAGCAGGTGTTAGTTGTGGTCAACGCGTGTACAGGTTAACACGTGTCAACAAGCAGATCCTACAACAACTTGGTTACATCTTACGTCATGAATTCGATTCTAGACGTGACAAACCCTGTCGAAGTTCAGGAGGGTATTGTAAGAATTGAACACCATTCCTACCAACCGTATACTCAGGGACTAAATAATAATGATGAGATTCGAATTACTATTAACCAACAAGATATCTACACGCTTCCACATGAAAGTTACATCCAGATTGAAGGACAACTCACCAAATTGGATGGTACCATTCCAACAACGTCAAAGTTGGCCAACAATGCTTTGGCCTTTTTGTTTTCTGAGGTTCGCTACGTGATCAACGGTATTGAAGTGGATACTACTCGAAATGTTGGCATAACAAGTGTCATGAAACTTTATCCCTCGTACGGAAGCGAAGAGAGTAAAGCTTTTTGTATGGCTGGTTGGTGTCCCAACTCAACCAACGACTGGATGATTAACGATGATGGTACATTTACTGGACATTTACCTCTAAAATTAATACTAGGCTTTGCAGAGGATCATAAGCGCATTGTTGTAAACGCAAGACAGGATCTGATTCTTGTACGAGACAGGAGTGATTATAATGCGCTAAAGGGAGCTGATACAGCGCCAATAGATACAAAAATTCTACTGCAACGAATTCTATGGAAAGTACCGCACGTTACTCTATCAGATCAGAAAAAATTGAGTCTGCTCAAGATTGTGGAGAAGGATACAGCTTTACCCATTCAATTTAGAAGCTGGGAGCTGCATGAATACCCGGTATTACCACTCTCCGATACACAGACTTGGTCTATAAAAACCTCACGGTATACAGAGCGGCCACTCTACGTCCTGGTTGGATTTCAAACAGATCGGAAATATCAACAGAATAAAGATGCATCAAAATTTGACCACATCCAATTACGAAATATACGACTCTTTTTGAACGGAGTTACCTTTCCCTATGAGGGAATGGATTTAAACTTTAACAAGAACAAATATGGTAAGCTCTATGACATGTTTGTAAACTTTCAGTCTTCCTATTATCAGAAAGAGACATGTCCGCTATTATCACCACAAGACTTCAAGTCCAAGGCGCCTCTGGTGGTGATGGACTGTTCGTATTTGGAGGAGTCGATGAAGGAAACAACAATTGATATCAGACTAGAATTTGAAACATCGACAGTTATTCCAGAAAAAACAACAGCCTATTGCCTTATTGTTCACGAGGCGCAAGTGTTTTATCAACCGCTGTCCAATATGGTGACCAGAGTATAAATAGCATGTCTTCCTCCATTGTCCTTCACAGTCATGGAAAGCTACGATGAAGTCACAACCCCCTCTGCGAGGTGGGTCTGCAAATGTGAAAGTGATTCACCAGGTTCAGATGAAGATTCAAGGTTTACCATTTATCGCGCCCTAGTGAGTGAAGCTATAACTGCCTATCACAAGAATCATACTGTGCTTAGAATGCCGCCGCATCTGGTTCACTATTTACCAGATGGATTCATGTCTACGTTTGGTATTCATGACAGGGGCTACAACAACAAGCCCATCGCTAATCAAACAAATAATGTGGACGATGGCGTTGCCAAAGCTTCATCTTGTCATGTTGGAGAGCGGGTAGATTGTATGGACTGCAAATGCGATCGTTGCTCAACAAGTCGAGACGCTGATGCAGCATTTGAGATTTATCGCACCCTGGTGAGCTTAGCAATACGCGCCTACCATAAAGCACAATTTCTTCGTGAAATGCCGCAGCATCTGATTGCCTATTTACCAGCTGGATTTCTGACCGCGTACGGTGCACACGACATTGACCTTAATTGGGATAAGCTACCATTACACCTCCGTATGTCGGCGGATGTTGCAGCCTGCCGTCCTTGTCGTAGACACTTTATGCATCGAGGAGATTCTCACTGTGATTGGGATGGTCCAAATCCTATGATAAAAAATTGTAAGCGATGTACTGATAACTTTATGAATACAATTGTGTAATTGATTCTTTGTGTGTATATTATTTTCCCGCTCCTATCCAATCAGTTAGTTGTTAAGAAGCAGCGGTGGTGGAAGGTCTGATATCCGTCGCCATGCCGAAAACATTGATTGTCGACGTGCAGGGTTTCAAGGTGAACGGAAACAAGTTTGTATTTAAAGAAGTAGGAATTATTGACTGCACAACCATGTGGGCACCAAGAGTAACCAGTTTTGTCTTTGAACCACCGTTTCCATTGCATTTGCAGTCAGACGAGGACAGAAGACAAACAGAGTGGTTGCAACGCAATTTGGGACTAGTCTGGAAAGAAGGCGACATTCCTTACCAGCATCTATCACTTGTTCTGAAAGCTCACTTGTTTGGTGCTGACCTTGTATTTGTAAAGGGAAGTGAAAAAAAGGAATGGTTGCGTCAGTATGTTAATTCAACATGTCAACTTGTTGACCTTCATGATCTGGGATGACCTGCACTGTACAACCTGTCCGTGCCTGATGAACCTCTACAAAATAAAACACTTCAAAATGTTTGGAAGCTTTTTGATTGGCTAGCTCGCAGAGCATGTCAAAACTTGCATGTTGAGTGCAAAGCGTCGTAACGTCAGCTTTAGTGTGAGACATACCAGTGATCAGTGTGGACGTGTAGTAATATGGCAGCAATTGAAGGTTTGGACTCAAACCCCACAGAGCGAGCTATTGTCAAGTTTTTTGCCTGTAAAAAAAAGCTTGACAGTTTCACAGATGAGGAATTGAACGCTTTGCCCAAGGCGTTCCTTTTTTATGTTGCTTCAAACGCGGTGAAAAATATTTGGCACAGTGTACCTAGTGAATGGAGCAGAGATCCTGGTCTGCGTGAACTACTACCATGCACTGACTTTAGTCATCACCAGCAAGTGTCTATTACTAAAATGCCATCCATTAGACAGTGTGGAACGTGTCAGCTCATCAAATTGTACCACGGTCATACAAATATACCGTCCTGTAAAGACTTTGCTTCATCATTCCATGGTTGCGATGAAGAAGAGGAAGAAGAGACAGCAGCGGCAGTATCGCCAGCACCAAAAAGTAAGACAACGATTGAAAAAGATATGCCGGACCTTTGCTGGTCATGGTCTAGTTAACAAGGCTATTGATGTACTTCCCATTGAACTGCATATTCCCGGCTATCAATTTTGTGGACCTGGGACTAAACTAAACCAACGTCTAGCACAAGGTAATTCTGGAATCAACAAATTGGATGCTGCGTGTAGAGATCATGACATTGCTTACAGCGACAAGAATGCAGAAGTACGTCGAGTTGCAGACCACATTCTTCTAAGAAAGGCTGTGCAGCGCGTGACATCATCTACTGCTTCCATTGGTGAAAAGATTGCAGCCTTGATCGTGGCAGGAGCTATGAAGTCAAAGCTAATGATTGGTGGTGGTTGTGGATTAGCGAGGAAAAGGACAAAGAAATAACCATGAATCAAATATTGTTAAGTATTTATTTGAGAGTCAGTCCACCAGATTACAGCATTCACAAAAGATGTTTTGGTTTCTTCTTGTAAAAACATACAATTGTAATAAAAAAGAATTGAAAAATTAAAGTGTGTTCTTATTTACTAGGTGTGGAAATGTCCAAAAGGCAAGCTATTTACACCATCCCACAACCGTTTATTGTCATATGTAGACAGCGATGTTTTATTTTGATTTACTGTAAATATATTATGGTTCTTTGAAAGAATGCGTGTTTGCTGGTACAAGCGAGAGGTGTTTGTGTAGAGTACACATCGATATTCCTCAACATTGAGGAATTGTGTGACGCTACGAAGAACACCCTTCGCTTTGCATTGACCTTTATTCTTTTGTGTTGAAAATGCGTACATTTTCGGCGCCAAAGCCACAAATTCCGTCATAACATCACCAGCACACTCATCCTTAAATAGACCAATGTGTTTTTTATTCATGGGAATTATGCCAAACATATTGTTAACCTCATAGTTTGAGGTATCAAAGTAACTTGGATGTTCTCTCATCACAGAGTAAATATCCGTCTTATTGGTTTGATAAATAAGACTGTCTGTATCCATATACAGTAATTTTACATCTCCAAACTTTTGTTTGGCAAACTCATAATGAAATTGATACATTACAAATTTTGAATAGTCAAGTATTACCATTCCTAAGTAAATTGGTTTGTTATACATGATTTCTGTCTTTGACAATTCAATGGTTACTAAATCAGTTTCAATAACTCGTACTGAATGGAAATTGGGCATAGCAATATATTTTCGTGCGCCATATCGACCATCCCAGTGGTTTACCAAATGAATAGTTCTTTGCTTTCTAATATTTTCCATAGATTTACCGTAGCATGCATTGTTCATTAATTTATAAAAATTTGACTCGAATGTAGTCTTGGCGTGCTGCCGATAATGAGTATTTAATTGCATGTACGGTTGTAACCATGGTTTCTGGTCAAAAAAAATAATGCGGTGAATGGTTTGTAGCTTCAAACCGTGTTTCAAACATTGCATTAAATTTTCGATGTGTATGACGTAGCGATTTTTCGGATTTAACGTTGCCAGCAACTTTTTATTGTTGGAACTTGAACTGGGAGGTTGTAGTTTTTCAACACAAAATGGTAGATCAGAATGATCATTGTGTATCTCGCGGGGATATAATATGTCAACTTCTAGAACATAGCCACGTGTGTTATTGCTCAACGCGTCCTGTAAATTAAAATTTGAAACTTCATCTGAAGTCAACCATCGAAAATTTTGATACGGAAGCGGTTTTTCCATAGCATATCCGTATAAATTGTTACAATCCAGGTAGGTGAGGTATGTTGTAGGTTGCTTTGGTTTGTATGTATCCATATATGGATTATTTGCTTTGGCATGCTTTTGCACAAGCGATACAAGCCCGCCACGTATCCCGCGTTCAAAAAAGAGCAACATGTCGATGTCAGTTAATAGTTCCAGTTCTATTTCAGTCACCTTCAACATACAGTCCCAACTGTATCCGGCAAGGGTGTAGTAATGGGCTGGATCTAGATTGTAGATTTCAAGACACAGTTTGCGAAAGTGTTCAAACACGTCTGTCAAAAGTAGTGTATCAATTTTGAGGTATAAATCAGCATACTCGCCCAAAGTTGATATCTTGAACACGTCCCATACTTTTTGGGCATGTAAATAGTCTTCTTCAGAAATATGACTTTTTGTTAAGTCATTGTAAAATTTATCCTTTGAAGGGAGTGCAGTTTCCTGCAAACATGCCCAATTGTTTACATGATTATAGGGAAACACCCCTTTTCGAATGCATAATTCAAATTGTTCGTCACCAGTAAAGTTTTGACGTACAGAATTCAAATTGTTTGGGTGAAGCCCTTGAACCAGCGCATCCAATGATGATGCGAGGAATCTATACGAATCTAAAAATCGTATACTAATTCCATTTCGCCATTTTGTAAACGAAATAAAATTTTCATGATTTTGTGGAATTAAAGAAAACTTTTGGTTTTCAAGGTTAACAAATTCCTTAATAATTAGATGACTGTCATACCGAGACATGTTGTGCAAGAAACAAGAAATATAGCGTGCTCTTTTATAGGCCAAATTACATGCACTATGAGCCGCTCCTCTAAATTTGCCAGTGTACCGATTATGGTCCCTCACCGGCGTCTCACAAGTTGCTATTGGTCTTTGACAAATGTGGCAAGTGGTTGCTGTTGCAAAAGCCACCTCGTCTGCATCCAACATTTGAAGCGGAATTGGGTTTTCCAGGATATTGTACACCCGATCTGCCAAGGCGTCCAATTCATTTAAAAACCAAGCAGCAGCATTTGCATCGCGATAAGATTTGAAGTAAGAAAGCGAAGGGTCATATGAGCAAATCACGTTTAGAGCACAACTGAATGGCACATGTTGCTGTACTTGTTGAGTGTACGGGCGTGTTGGATCCGGGTTACATGTGTCAATGGGTGTGGTTAAACATTCAAAATCTGCATATACTGTAAATGGAAGCGGTTCTTGACGAGACACATTTTGAAATTTCATACTGGCTTTATCCTTTTCTGGGAATGTAATTTTTACAGCTGGTTGTGTAATGCAATCAATAGTATGGGCTGTCAACTTTTGATTGCTAGTAAAATATTGCAAACAGCGATCACATATATATACCCTATTTTTACTCTTTGTAACTTGTGAACGAACTAGTCTGGAAAGATCTTTGATATAACAATAATGGTTGCACAATTCCCCTTCAATGTACAATAAATTAAAATGCTTTTCTTTTTTTTCCTTTGTCACATAGAGTGGCCCAATAACTTTGTCCCCTTCAACTCCGTATACATTAATGGAGTAAAGCAGATTTTTAGATTCAAAACGAGAAATGGCGTTGAGGTCCATTGGGAATTCTATGTCTGCTAAATTTAGACTGATCATTAATTCCATAAATTTCTGGTGATATTTGCCCATTCTGTGAACATGTTTACTTGCAGAACATAGCCCAGCAGCCAGGCACCACACAAAGCAGAAAACATCATTATTATCCACATTGATAACTGCGTGACGGTTTTCCAACTGTTTAGGCAAATTAACATGAGATGACCCACTATTTATGGGATCAAAGGTGCATACATTAATTTTAAGATGATTGATAGCTTCCAGCGATTTGCCGCTTTCTAATTCTTGAAACTCAGCAAAGCGTGTTGTGAGTTTATCAACAATGTTTTTACTATACCAACTGTGTATATTATCAGTGCGGTATAATTTAGTCATGTGTGTATGTAAATAAATCGGCTGAATAATTTCGACACCTTGTTTCAAAATAGCAAAGTCACATAATAATTCAGCGTTAACCTTTAACGCTACATGTTCTCTTAAACAGTCTTGTATTTTGTTTTGAAAAATGTTGTAACTAGTGTTTAAATATTCATTGAGATTTAAAATGTTTGCATCATTATTGACTTTAGTGCAACAGATATTGTTATTGAAACAACTATCCACATCTTGCCAACTTTGTATCGGTGACGACATGACGTCCCTTAGTACTTAACAATTACAAAAACTAAACGGTTTGCAGAGAGAGTGAACCAAAGTTTATTTTCCCTGAAAATTCCGTTTTTACATAAACTAATTTTAAATTTTATTTTTTTCTTCTATGAATTCAACAAGACATCTTTTGTTTTCCAGTCCCATGTATTTTAAATAGATGGTCCCTTTGTTGAGATCGGCTACATCTTCCTCGCTGAGTTCCTTGAATCTCGACGGTAGAAATACTACAAAGTCCTCCAGTTCACAAAGAATACGTTCCCCAAATTTCGTCTTGACTCGACGAACAGCAGTTACCAAATAAGACTCGTTTACCTGCAGATCCTGTAGTCGTTTAGTCTCTGCTCCAGCATCTTTCCCTATGGAATTCGCATTTTTTATTGCCGACATTCTGAAATCGAATTTGATATCTATAATAGTGTTTTAGTATACCTAAGCCATTAGCAAATATGTATATACACACAAAAGTTATCAAAACCCTTCTACACACCCATTATCGCTAGCCACTAATTTAATTGTCAGCAGCTTGCGTTCACCATTTTCCTACTTCTCCTCATTCCATTACAAGAACACAGGTTATCAAACAAGTTATACACCCAGGTGCTACATGGTCAGGTGCTGGCCATGACTGTACTTTGGTGAAACCGGGTCAGATTGTTTGTATAATTTAACTGTTCCCTGGAAAAGCCGGGGCAAACTGCTTGTGTAATTTATCTGTTCCCCGGGCGAAGCCGGGGCGGATTGTTTGTATAATTTAACTGTTCCCGGACAAAGCCGGGGCAGATTCCATGTATAATTTAACTGTTCTCGAGCGAAGTTGGTGCATGCTTTTGGTATAATATAACTGTTCGCGGGCGAAGCCGGGTTGGGTTTCTGGTATTACATAACTGTTCACGGGCGAAGCCGGGTCGGGTTGTTTGTATATTATATCTGTTCCCGGGTGAAGCCGTCGCAGATTGCTTAAATAATTTATGTGTTCAATACACCCAAGTGCATGGGGGGGGACTACATTGGTCGGGAGGTAATGATTTAAATGTCCTTAACTAAATAGGTTACTTGACCTGGAACTAAAGTATAAAAGTGAATCCATGTCTCAGAGCTAATGTTACATCAATCCTTCACCTTTGCAATACAAAAGAGGTCATTATCTATTCCGTGAATGCCTCGAGCACTGTCATTATCTCGCGAGGCAATGCAGTGAAATCGGCAACATTTAATTGGATAATAACAGTAATTATATATAATTGAGCTGCATTCATTTTATATATCCCAGGCAGCTAGTGGTTTAAGATGCAAGTCACGTTAAAACCAATCTTATTACATGCTATGAATTCTGCTCGTTTCAAACTTGAAGTAATTATTGCTTGTCTGATTCATACCGTCTGACTTTTAAACCAGCTTTGTCAATAGGCCATTATACTATTAAAATTCTAAACATCTTCATGTGGATTTAAACATACCATCTCAGCATTTACAAGTACTGTAATGTACAGTTGTTGTTTAAGTCTTCAGTCTTTTGACTGGTTTGATGCAGCTCTCCATGTCTCTCTGTCGTGAGCTAATCGTTTCATCTCTACATAGCTCCAACATCCCTACACCCGACACAATCTGTTTAACATATTCTAACCTTGGTCTACCCCTACAGTTTTTGTCCTCGAACCTTCCTTCCATAACTTAGCTTGCTATTCCAGGGTGTCTTAATATGTGTCCTACCAATGTATCTCTTCTCTTCATTAGCAGTCGCCAGAAATATCTCTCCTCTCCCACTCGTCTTAATACCTCTTTATTTGTTACTCTCTCTCTACCCATCTGATCTTCATCATTCTCCTGTAACACCACATTTCAAATGCTTCAATTCTCCTCTTTTCTGTACAGTACAATCACTTATTTTGTAAACCATTTGGTTGAGTTAGTCTCCCAATAGCACATAGTCAAATATATACACTAGGATATACTTTAAAGTTATATACTTAAGTATGTTGAATATTACCTGATAGACAAGGATCCAATTACAATCTGGTGTGAACGTTGTAAGCTCGTAGACAACTCTACCGTCATTTCAATTCTGCTCGAGTATTTATACCCCTCCGAATACAGGAAACGTCTCTGGATTACCGTTCCTTTCACACAAACATGACCTCCATACGGCATTACCCTGCGTTAATACAGGAATCGTTACTGACCTTCCTTTCACCAGAAATAGCTCCACACTGTATAACCCTGTACAACTAGCTTAAACACTTCTAATTAATCCGCCTTTCACCAGAAACCACACAGTATATAAAGAGAATGTTCCTTTTCACAACATATCATTCGCCGCAATGTCTGGGGACAAGATAAATGAAGTCATGGAGATGGAGGAGGAGTTGACGCTGGATCTGTTAATGTAAGTATTATTTATTTACTAAAGCCTTATGTAGCAGCACGCCAGTCTCTCACGGTTGGGTGCGTGGTTCAATTCCAGTCACTTTATGTTAGATCTGTGCTGGGCAAACCAAAAGCAGACAGGTTTTTCTCTGAGAACACCAGTTTTCCCTGTCAAAATTTTCTTCCGGCAACACCCTCCACTATCATTTCTTTTTATCTGTCATTCATTTAAACATTGACTCTAAAAAGTGAGACAGGCTTTGGCAGCCAACACAGATCTTTCTCGCCGCTAGATGGAGTTTAATTCATTCCATTCCTGATCTGGTCAAATACTGGAAGCAAGCGGTGTTTTTTTTTTCTTCTTCAAAATGATTAGAAATACTGAGCGTAGTTACCGCCTTTGTAGCCCATGTTTACTTGGGTGTGAGTAGAATTTGTCTGATAACCCGTGTTATTGCGATGAATAAAAAAAGGATTGGGAAGGAAGTCAGATTTTTTTTTTAGGTGTGTTAAAATCCTTTAGTATGCCTTCCTTTGGAGGGGGAGTAAAGCCAGTGGTTACATGTTCTCACTTTATGACATGTAAAAGATACGTCCACAGACTAAACTTGTGTGAAGCTAAATTGACAGGTTAGATTTTGTCAAAACAAGTTCCATCATTTACCACTAGATGGCATTATTATCTGGTAGCAAAAAACTTGGAACTTGTAGCTCACTCTAATGGCGTTCGTTGGAAGCACCTACATACTCAAGTGAGTCACACATGTTCGTGAACACTGCCAGCACTGAAAAACCCATACTCAAGTTCCAACATTCACCACTAGGTATTATTAATATCTAGTAGCAAAATTTTGAAACTACTTAAAAATGAACAGAACTTGTAGCTCACCCTAAGGGCGTCCGCTGGAAGCTGCTGCAGACTTAGGTGAACTGTACTTGCTCTCACACTCTCCCAGCAATTCACAGCACCTACATACTCAAGCGAGTCACACATGTTCGTGAACACTGCCAGCACTGAAAAACCCATACTCAAGTTCCAACATTCACCACTAGGTATTATTAATATCTAGTAGCAAAATTTTGAAACTACTTAAAAATGAACAGAACTTGTAGCTCACCCTAAGGGCGTCCGCTGGAAGCTGCTGCAGACTTAGGTGAACTGTACTTGCTCTCACACTCTCCCAGCAATTCACAGCACCTACATACTCAAGCGAGTCACACATGTTCGTGAACACTGCCAGCACTGAAAAACCCATACTCAAGTTCCAACATTCACCACTAGGTATTATTAATATCTAGTAGCAAAATTTTGAAACTACTTAAAAATGAACAGAACTTGTAGCTCACCCTAAGGGCGTCCGCTGGAAGCTGCTGCAGACTTAGGTGAACTGTACTTGCTCTCACACACTCCCAGCAATTCACAGCACCTACATACTCAAGCGAGTCACACATGTTCGTGAACACTGCCAGCACTGAAAAACCCATACTCAAGTTCCATCATTCACCACTAGGTATCATTAATATCTAGTAGCAAAATTTTGAAACTACTTAAAAATCAACAGAACTTGTAGCTCACCCTAAGGGCGTCCGCTGGAAGCTGCTGCAGACTTAGGTGAACTGTACTTGCTCTCACACACTCCCAGCAATTCACAGCACCTACATACTCAAGCGAGTCACACATGTTCGTGAACACTGCCAGCACTGAAACCCATACTCAAGTTCCATCATTCACCGCTAGGTATCATTAATATCTAGTAGCAAAATTTTGAAACTACTTAAAAATGAACAGAACTTGTAGCTCGCCCTAAGGGCGTCCGCTGGAAGCTGCTGCAGACTTAGGTGAACTGTACTTGCTCTCACACACTCCCAGCAATTCACAATACAATATTTAGATAAACAAGCGTTATAAAACAATTTTGTTGTACTCTTTATTGTATACATTTTTTTATAGCTTTGGAAATGATCCAGTGTTGGTTGAATTTTTTACCCAATTAATGACGGCGATGGAAGGGTGTGAGAGAGTTGGGGAGGAAGAAGAAGAAGATGATGATGATGACGAAGAGGAAGATGAAGAGGAAGAAGAATAAGCGTATTCGCAAGGTAAAACTTTCTAATCCAGTTGTTTATTTACTTGACGACCTCAACAAGCAGCCAATCCAAGGAGGATTCTACATGGAGGAACTGCAAAGGACGCAATATCCCAATCATTATCTTGTTGAAAAAAATGTACAAAAACGTGGCAATAAACTTTTTGTTAAGTGGCTAGGTTTTAATGCCACATATAATTCATGGATTAATAAATCAGATCTGGTGTACACCTTCTTGTTTTTTATTTCATGTCGAGCTGGCCGACTCAACATGCTATGCGATTTGTATCCTACCCCCACCCTACCATTTACAGGAAATACTACTCCTGATTCATTGACGTTTGTTTACCATTGAGCACATTCAACAACCAGTTCATTCCCCCTCTCTCTCAATTCCATTCACTACTCCCGATACCATTGATGTTTGTTTACCATTGAGCGCTTTCAACCCCATCTTGTTTGTCTCTAAGACCCATTCACACCTAACCAACCTACCACGTCAGGGTCCAAACAACCACCGTCATCCACTGCCATTCATGTTTTCCATTCAACACACACCCGTTCATGACCTACCCCACATCCCGTAATCTGCTGTGACGTCACACACACCAGTTACACTAATGTTTTCCATTCAAAACACTCCCGTTCATGACCTACCTCACATCCCGTAATCTGCTGTGACGTCACACACACCAGTTACACTAATGTTTTCCATTCAAAACACTCCCGTTCATGACCTACCTCACATCCCATAATCTGCTGTGACGTCACACACACCAGTTGACCGTTCAATTCTCTGACGATTCATTCACAACCAAGGATTCGGAAACCTTCGGCAACACTCGGATCTCGTCGGGATCAAAGCAAAGCTATATAGCCCAGGATAATATCAGAGAAGGCGCTCAGTCCAAGAGAGAGACTGGGTCGAGGAAGGTCTCGTGCAGACCCTCTTCCATCCTTCCCCCTCATCCCCCAACCTCGCCACCACCCCCCTCCCCCTCCCCACCCCCCACTCCCCCTCCCCACCCCCACTCCTCCCCCTCCACCCACACCCCCTCAAACCGGTTCCTGGACCCTCCGAAGGTTTGTTTACCTTCCGGGGTCCCGGCGACCTTGGGGGTCAATGACCTACCTCAAGGTCATTGAGCATGACCTACCTCAAGGTCATTGAGCTTGCCACGCCCCCTAATTTGCATAAATAACGGTATTTGGTACAAAACCCCCACAGCCTCCCTACTAATATGGTTGGTTTACGTGCGATATAGTAAACATTCATATGGAATTTTTCTCTTTGTGTTGGCAACATTGCCAGAACGCAACATACCCTGGGGCGTTCTTATTTCTAGGCACGTTTAGAACCAAGAGTGACCGATATAATTATGTACTTTGTATAGCATAGGCCCTAAAATGACAGCTTATGATTGGTGGATGGTTGAGCTACATCTAATCCAAACTCTCGTCTACAGATAGCGCGCCACTCGCGTCTATAGACGAGAGGAGATGCAGAAGTGCTAATAGCAATTTCAAGTTTATAGGTTATATGTTTTCATTGTAAGAAATCGTCCAAAGGTTAGGAATCCACGTAGATTGGAAGTCTTGAAGCTTATAATCGCAAGGTTAAGAACCATGTACGTTTACAAGCTTTTTTTTTGTTTTGGTATCAGTCCATACCATATCTGTGTATCTATGCATCACCTTACCTACTCAGAATAGAGACGTACCCATAAATTAATTTCTAGACAAAGCGTAACATTGCTATAAAATGCAAATATTACCGGTACTCGGTAACCTCTCAACATAGGAATTTTCTTTTCTTCACTGAGGTTGCGTTTATAGGCAAGAGGTAAGACGGTTTACTAACATTCAGTTTCTAACGGGTGAAGAATAGGGGTTGAAAAAATGACTTTCTGAAACCACTTGAATTACAATCGCAAAGCTTAACATGCATACTCTTTGATAAATTCTGATGATTGTTGTTGATTCGTTTAGGGGCCTTGCGACGTCGAAGTCATGTAGCCCCGTGTACTAGGATGTGTGTAGAATTTTACGATAACCCGTCTCTCTGTGATGACTGTACTATGTGTATTTGTAATCTAGGTAGGGTTTGGGTAGGAAGTCGTTGTGGCCTTACGTAAGGTACCATCGCGACATTTACCTGGAGTAGAAGTGGGAAACCACGGAAAACCATTTCCAGGATGGTTGAGGTGAGAATGGAACCCACCCCTTCTCAGTTTTGCCTCACGAGGCTGAGTGCACCCCTTTTCATCCCTCAGACCAGAATCCAATTCCTTGGCTGATTCGGGAATCGAACCTGAAGGACTGGCTGCGTGGCTCAGAGGAAATGCTCTCGCCTGCTGTGACCAAGGTTGCAGGATCTAATCCTGGCGCAGTTGGCTGGCATTTGAGGATGTGTAAATGTGAGGTAGTCGTGTCAGTAGATTTACTGGCACGTTATAGATCCCATTCGGGGCGAAATTCCGGCACCCTAGTGTATCTAAATTATTATTATTATTATTATTATTATTATTATTATTATTATTATTATTATTATTATTATTATTATTATACGAACCTGAAGCTCTGGGACGACAGCCAAGAATGCTAGTCACTACACCATTAATTAGTACATCTTTCATTATATTTTTAATTAATTACGCTACCTGCAGTAACTAGTGCGTGGATCGAGTAGCTCACTAGATTCTGTTGTCGGTCCCAAGCCCGCATAAAGGAGGAGGGTAAAAAAAAAAGCAGCCAGAAATCTTCTTGTGCCAACCTCTGAGGCTCAGTATCTTAGTTGTTATAGCAAGATCTACCGACAGCGATATCTTCTTAAGGCTACTTTTAACCTACTAACATAATGATGTCATCAGACGTTAATATTATTATTCTTGTTTCGTTTCAGCCACGTCATATCAACTATTTCCTTTAAGCTTTAATATTGGTCCTGTATACATTCATTCGTGGACGGTGTTGTTCCTTTCTCTCTTTTGTCCATGCCTTTCCAGTTTTCAGCGTCGGCTTAGGATGCAAAATCCGATTTGAAGAGTTTTTTTTCTCTTAAGCGGGTCACGCTCCAGGATGGGTTGGTCGTGTTGACGTCATTCGGGCCACGTGCCCATAAAACGTAATTCGTTTTTTCACATCGCGTCAGTAGTTTTGCCATCTTCTTATTCTTATTATTATTATGCTTGGTACGGTGGATGGGTGGTTATCGTGTTAGACTACCAACCCCAATCTTGCAGGTTCACTCCTGGCCATGGTAAGTGATTTTTGGAAATCGACAAAGATCACGACACGCATGTCACACGATATTGGCATGTTAAATAACCCATTTGAATTCAGTAGGTCGTGTTCATAATGCCAAATCAATCTCGAGATTTTCCGCCAACACTAAAGTTCCTCCTTTCTCTACTAGAAAGTGATATAGAGTCAAGGAGCTTAGATATCTAACCTCCTTGACTTTCATAGCACTCCAAGGAACAACAAAATTTGGCATGCAAGCTGCCCTGTGGATGCAAATAACAAAGCTTGCACCCGGCACCCGAGGCCATACGATATTATGTATATATATTATTATGAATAATACCTAAAGAATGAAGTATTAGTTATGTTGTAGTTGTTGATTGATTTAGGGGCTTTGCAACATCATGGCCATGTAGTCCTATGTACTTGGGTGAGCGTGGAATTTGTCTGATAACCGGTGTTATAGTGCTGGCTGTATTAGTGAGTGTATTTTTTAAAATTCAGGTGAGAACTGGGGAGGAGGCGACCGTGGCCTAAGTTAGGAACCATATCAGCATTTTAATTGGGTGAAAGTGGGGAACCCACGAAAATCCACTTCCAAGATGGCTGAAATGGGAATCGAACCTACCTCTTCACATTTTTTCCTCACATTTAAAATTTCATGGCAGAGCCGGGAATCGAACCCCGATCTCCAGGGCGATAGCCAAGAATGCTAGCCGCTACACCACGAGGTGGACGAAGTGTTAGTTAGTTATTGATGTTTGTAGGGTAGGAACAGCGAGGTCATCTGCCCCTAAAAGTGAAGTGTACCATTGCCTAAAAACAACGGTCCTTGTTGTAGAATTATGCCGCTGGCTAGCGCTTTTCGTGTGTTTAATGTTGCTACAATTCGACAAGGACGGTGATAGCAAGCACACTGCACAGCACCCTGAAGGCAGTCAAAGAGTTTGTATTAACTTTGACATGCTCATTGCCTTCTAGATTCTCGTAATAGGAGGCATTGTCCAAGCGCATCTGGGAGGTGCACGCTGATTTAGCAGGCTGTGCATTAACAGTAGCAACAGATAGAAGGCCGATTCTCGTCCCAAACCTTTTCAAGACTTTGTGTAATAATAATAATATCGTATGGCCTCGGGTGCCTGGTGCAAGCTTTGCTATTTGACACCCAGAGGGTAGCTTGCATGTCGAATTTCCTAGTTCCTTGACTATGAAAGTCAAGGAGGTTAGATGTTAGATATCTAATCTCCTTGAACACAATAGCGCTTTCTAGTAGAGAAATGAGGAACTTTGTGCCGGCGGAAACTCCCGAGATTAATTTTGCCATTATGAACTCGGCCTACTGAATTCAAATGGGTTCTTTGACATGCCAACATCGTATGACATGCGTATCGTATTTTTGCCGCCTTTCAAAAATCACTTACCACGGTCAGGGGCGAACCTGC
This sequence comes from Meconema thalassinum, assembly GCA_946902985.2. Classification (NCBI taxonomy): domain Eukaryota; kingdom Metazoa; phylum Arthropoda; class Insecta; order Orthoptera; family Tettigoniidae; genus Meconema; species Meconema thalassinum. The sequence continues at coordinate 99,375,000 of OX336397.1, read as the reverse complement.
AACCTTGGGGTTAGTAGACCGACACGCTATCCACTCACCCACCGTGGCAAGCTAAGACTTTGTGTAATCTGGTTGGTTGGTTGGTTCTTAAGTTTAGGGGCTGCGACAACGCCGTCATGTAGCCCCGTGTATTTTGGGTGTGTGTAGAATCTGTCTGATAACCGGTGTTCTAATTGGCAGGTGAAAAGCTGAAGGAAGTAGGAGACTTCTGTTACTTAGGAAGCAAAATAACCTGTGATGGACGAAGCAAAGAGGATATAAAAAGTAGGTTGGCTCAGGCAAGGAAAGCTTTTCTACAAAAAAGGAATCTGTTGACATCGAATATAGATTTAGGTATTAGGAAGTCATTTTTGAAAGCCTTTGTCTGGAGCGTGGCGCTCTATGGAAGTGAAACTTGGACTATTGGTGCAGCAGAAAATAGGAGAATTGAAGCATTTGAAATGTGGTGTTACAGGAGAATGATGAAGATCAGATGGGTAGATAGGGTTACAAACGAAGAGGTATTAAGACGAGTGGGAGAGGAGAGATGTTTCTGGCGAATGCTATTGAAGAGAAGAGATAGGTTAGTACGACACATACTAAGACACCCAGGAATAGCAAGCTTAGTTATGGAAGGAAGGGTCGAGGACAAGAACTGTAGGGGTAGACCAACGTTAGAATATATTAAACAGATTGCCTCGGATGTAGGGCGTGGTAGCTATGTAGAGATGAAACGATTAGCTCAGGACAGGGTGGCATGGAGAGCTGCATCAAACCAGTCAATAGACTGAAGACTCAAACAACAAACAACCGGTGTTAATTTTGGTGACTGTAATAGTGTGTGTTATCTGTTTTTTTTTATTTAAGTACAGACTGCAACTTAGAATTTTTCAAATAGTTCCTACTTTTGCCGCCAAGCGCCACCGCCAACGACTACTAGGCCAAGTTCAGAACTTAGCTACTAGACGCCACCGCAGTCGGCTCTTGGCAACGAACGTAGAATCCTAAGAGCGTTGTTTACATTCTTAACCTATCCAATTTAGCTTCACACAGGTGCAATTAGTGGAAGGTTCTTTAACATGCCATAAATCTATGACATGGGACCGCCGACTTTACTTCCCCTCCGAAGGAAGGCATACTGAAGGATTTTTGACGCTCTTAAAAAATCCGACGACTTCGGCCGGGTTTGAACCCGCTATCTTGGGCATAGAAGCTCAGCATGCTACCGACTACGCCACCGAAGCCGCTTTTGTGTAATCTAGTAGGCAATTAATGTACACGGAGCGCGGTTGCTAAGCAACGAATGCATTCCGATCTAGCTTCCATTGGTGGATCACAAAGGTGCCTTTTTCCGTTCCATCACGTTCAACATACATTCTTAAGCTACACATGAATGTTGTCACTTAGAATGGATTTTTACTGCTTCACAAAAATCTGCACTCTTAAAAAACGAACAGGCAGAAGTTAGCACAACTTCCGATGTGTCATGCAATTTACTTGTTCCTCCATGTACTTTAACAGTCAACTATTTAGGAAAACAGGCAGGCAGAAATAAGTTTAAAAAATAAGTGTATTTGAGAATACCTACTCCTAGTACAGAATAATATAATGATATGTTTATGGTTTTTCGTCCCTAGGCTTCCTCGTAAATATTGTTGGCGTGGTGGCGCAGCGGTCAAGCTGTTTGCCTCTCACCAAGGTAGACCGGGTTCTTGTCCCGAACAATTTATGTGAGATTTTTGAAGTGAAATGCTATGTCCCGTGGTTCGGATTCCACGTAAAAAGGTGGTCCCGTGGCTCATGATCACGAGATTATCGGTCACATAAAACTACACACTTCTTCGTAAATATCCCCAACAAAAAAACCTTCTATGTGGACGGAACTGAAAGATAATATCACAAAGGTTTCCCAAAGCATCGGTTTGCCTCCAAGAAAACTCGAGCATAGAGGTGGAATGAAATCTGTGACAAATCAATTGAGGTTGTTGTTGTTTTTGATTCATTGAGGGGCTTTGCTACATCGTGGTCATGTGGCCCCGTGTACTTGGATTTGTGTGGAATTTGTCTAATAACCTACACATTGTGATGGCTGTATTATAGTTTATGATTGTAATTCGGATAAGGATTGGGAAGGAAGTGGCCGTTGCCTTATTTAGAAACCATCCCGGCAGTCTCTTGGAGTAGAAGTGGGAAACCACGGAAAACCACTTCTAGGTGGGCTGAGGTGGGAATCAAACCCACTTCTTCTCAGTTTGACCTCACGAGGCTGATTGTACCCCATTCCAGCCCTCAGACCAAAAGTTTTTTTTTTTTACAGAGCCGGTAATCGAACCAGGGACTCCGCGGTGACAAAAGCAATTTAGTGCAGAATTAAAGCCCGAAAAAATTAGAATTCACACAAAACTAAAATAGAATGAATTCCTTTAAATTCAAAACCAGGTTTCGAAAACCATTCGATCAGGAATAAATAAATTATGATAAAGATAGATTAATGGAAATTGAACAGGACCTAAGAAAAATGCACGAAACTTATACAAAATATTTAGAGAAAAATCATAAAATTATAAGGCTCCTACTTTTTCTTTTAAACGTCCTGATGGGATCATTGAAACAAGTTATAAAGAAGATCTATTAAGTTGTGACCCGCCTCTGAGACATGGTCCAATCTGATGTCCAGAGGGGAAAGTTTTGGCTACCGAGAGACGGACCAGTTATGGACATTCAAGATTTGACAGGATTTTGACTTAACTTGGCGATTATGACTTTTTACACGTTTGAGAGTGCCAATCCTCCTACGTGCGGCTGCTTCGGTGTCGTAGTTGGTAGCATGCTGACCTTCTATGTGCAAGGTCACGGGTTCAAACCCGGCCAAAGTCATCGGATTTTTTAAGAGCGTTAAAAATCCCTCAGTATGCCTTCCTTCGGAGGGGAAATAAAGCCGGTGGTCCCATGTCATAGATTTATGGCATGGAAAAGAACCTTCCACTAACTTCAATCGTGGAAGCTAAAATTTGTAGGTTAGTTTGATAACTCTATATTAGTTCCAATATTCTCAGCCAGGTGCTGACTGCGATGGCATTTAGTAGCCATGTCCGCAGCTAGGTGTTGTGGATGGTAGTATTTGGTAGCAAAAGTAGGAACTACTTGTAATATTGATCGCCTGCAGTCCTACTTGAATCACAGATACACACACTAATACAGCCATCACAATTAACACCGGTTATCAGACAGATTCTACACACACCCAAAGTACACGGGGCTACATGAGCGCGTTGTCGCTGCCCCTAAACAAAGGAACCAACCAACCAACCTCCTACGTGCGACGTCAGTGACAGGCCGAGACACATCGAGTTAGTAGTATGGAGCTCTATGACCAGACAGGAACAGCACATTCTATCTGTTGTTTCTGTTAATGCACAGCCTGCTAAATCAGAGTGCACCTTTACAGATGAGCATGGACAAAGCCTCCTACGTATTAGAAGAATCTATTGATCTTCATTCAATGAATCTGTGCTGCAGAACTAATAGAAAAGAAAAAGTAATGTATATTTGTTTACATCCAAACATGCGGGTGTCAGCCTTGGCCTAGTTTTACTTCGCACCTGCTCGCACGACTTTTGAGCTTCCTCTAACAGCTGATAGACCTGTTTTTTCTTCTATTTTTTTAAGCATGATTATTTATTTCGGCAGCTTGCCACGGTGGGCGTGTGGTTATCGTGTCGGACTACCAACCCCAAGAATGCGGGTTCGCTCCTGGCCGTGGTAAGTGATTTTTGAATGGCGACAAAAATCACGATACGCATGTCATACGTTGTTGGCATGTTAAAGAACCCTTTTCAATTCAGTAGGCCGTGTTCTTAATGGCAAAATTAATCTCGGGATTTTCCTCCACACAAAAGGTTCCTCCTTTCACTACTATAAAGCGCTTTAGTGTCAAAGAGCTTAGATGTCTAACCTCCTTGACTTCCATAGCGCTACAAGGAGCATTAAATTCGACATGCAAGCTGCCCTCTGGGCGTCAATTAACTACGATGAACTCAAAAATTATTTACAGGGTGGAAATGGGTTAAGGTCAATAATTAAAGACACGGGAAAGAAATGCCATTACCCCTCGAGGATTGAGGGACCCAGAAAGAAATAGAGCAATGAAAGGCAGATAGGACAGGGAGAGAGGAGAGGGTCCGGTCTAAAGTCAATGGAAAAAGGGAAGAATGGACCCAGCTCTGGAATCTCTCGTGATCGCCATCTCTAGAACTCATTCACTCTAAAAAAAAAAAAAACGAAGACGGTATCAGAAAACAATTGTTGTTGTTGTTTCATATGATGGGCTTGGACATCTTGGTCATTTAGCCCCGTGTGCTTGGATGTGTGTGTAGGATTTGTCTGATAACTTGTGTTATTGTGTTATTGTGGAGTCTCTAACAGTATTTGTAATTCAGCTGAGGATTGGGAAACAGGTGGCTGTGGCCGTAAGATAGGAACCATTCCATCATTTACCTGAAGTTGAAGTGGAAAACCACGGAAAACCACTTCCAGGTAGGCCGAGGTGGAAATCAAGCCCACCTCTTCTCAATTTTGCTTCGCGAGGCTGAGTGTACCCCGTTCCAGTCCGCAGACCAGAATTAAATTCTTGACAGAGCTGGGAATCGAACCCTGATATCAGGGATGTCAGACAAGAATGCTAGCCACTGCTCCACGTGGCTTCGGTGGCGTAGTTGGTAGCATGCTGAACTGCTGTGCCCAAGATCGCGGGTTCAAACCCGGCTGAAGTCGTCGGATTTTTTAAGAGCGTTAAAAATTCCTCAGTATGCCTTCCTTTGGAGGTGAAGTAAAGCCCATGTCATAGATTTATGGCATGATAAAGAACCTTCCACTAATTACACCTGTAGGAACCTAAGAGCGTCATTTTGACCCATAGTGTATCACTCCCTTTTTGTCGTAGTCGTACGGATTTTAATGAAGTAATTTTACACCCGGTGTCTTCCTATGAACTATTCCCAATATAAAATGAGGTTTATTTATGTTTTTCAAATTTAACATGCAGGGAAATGACAATAATTTACATAACAGTATGATTGGCTTTAATAGTGGCGGTAAAGCAGTCATTTCAATTCTTTTGAACAAAGGAGCTGATGACCAAGGTGTCCCTAGACCTTAAACATGGATCAACAAGAACATGAGCTATGTGATTATACTGCACCAAAATAAGTGGATTTTTCCCCCATCCTTTTTTTTCATATTGTCTCCACTAACGTAAGCCTAAAATTGTCACACGAGGACTGGCGCCATGGGTAAATCTGACCCGACCGTAAATAATATAGAAATAACTTCAGTGTTCAAAAATCTATAGACATGTTTCTTTTGCAGGGTGAAGTTCAAGGCCAGAAAGGAAGGTAGCCTACAGATAATGAGGGCTGACCAAAAGGAAAATATAGAGTAATATTTAAGCTGTCTGTCTGTTAGGTAGTCAGCCCGAAGGCTGGTTGGATCCTCAAAAAGTACCGCCGTTACGTTATGTGAGTAGATACCCACAAAAACCCAAGGCAGCGCTATTTTGAGGCGTTCTAGGCAAGAAGAGGAGTGAGGTAGTTTGCAATTGCTTTCCTCACTGAGTCAGAACAGTAGTCCTAACCCTATGAGTAGAACCTTTCATAACATTCACAGGCACTGACTGTGCCCCGAATGCCATTACTAAGCACCACCCATACCTCAGTAGCTTCCATATAATCACAGCCATGAGTGAGACTGAGACATCGGTGAAAAGCCACCTTTTACTCTAGCCTGTGCCAACTGACACATGCAAATGTACTGTATTCATCAAGAGATGGCAAACAGGCCAAATATTTAAGCCTCGGTTCAAAAATACCCAAGCGCCAGTCCCCGCTGGTTAACGCCACCAGTAAACCGGAGCAAATTTTATTATGTATAAAAAAAACCGTTGGGCAGATGACCTCGCTGTTTCGCCCCTTCAAACAACAATAAAAAAAAACGTTAACTGTAGTCGAATAAGAACGCAAATACCCTTACCCTTTAAAGAGCCAACAAAGCCTTCCGGAGCGGAAGATAGCTTAACCCAATCAGTGTTGTCATAGCAACACACATGTCTGACGTCATATCAGGAGCGGAGAAACATCTCCGATTATAAAAGAGGTCCGGGGCAATATTGAAGGCTGACGTTATTAAAGGGCTACGAAGTCTTGATTTACTGAGTGATTAAAACTGAGTCCGCAGCCAACATCTGGTGATGATTATCATCATTCATCATTTACTAAAGGCAAAGACTTGTCGGGCGGCTTCGGTGGCGTAGTTGGTAGCATGCTGAGCTGCCCAAGGTCGTGGGTTCAAACCCGGCCGAAGTCGTCGGATTTTTTAAGAGCGTTAAAAATCCCTCAGTATGCCTTCCTTCGGAGGGGAATGTAGCTGGCGGTCCCATGTCATAGATTTATAGCATGAAAAGAAACCTTCCACTAACTACACTTGTGTGAAGCTAAAATTTGTAGGTTAGAATTGATAACGCTCTATTAGTTCCAACCTTCGCAACCTGGTGCTGACTGCGATGCCGTCTAGTAGCCAAATCCGCAAGCTAGGTGTTTTGGACGGTAGCATTTGGTAACAAAAGTAGGAACTCCCTGAAATTAAAGTCTGCAGTCCTTACTTGATTTAAAACAGATAACACATACTAATTCAGGCATAATAATTTACACTGGTTATCAGACAGATCCTACACACACCCAAAGTTGTCGCAGCCCCTAAACTAAGGAACCAACCAGTCAAAGACTTGTCGCAGCAGCCACATTTGACGGTCTTCTTTGTCTCTTCAAGGTGCCATAAGAACCACATGATTCTCACCAAGGCGGTCCGGGTTCGATTCCCGGTCAATGCATGTGAGATTTTCGAAGTGAAATGCCATGTCCAGTGGTTCGGATTCCACGTAAAAAGGAGGTCCCCTGGCCCATGATCTCAAGATTAACGGTCACGTTAAACTACAAGCTTCCTTTTAGAACCACATGCCAGTTCTCCAATGGAGTTCTTGATGTACGACATCATTGGTCGTCCCCTTGGATTCTTTCCCAATACTTTGCCCTTGATAATGGTTTGAAGAAGAGAGTCATGCCTGAATACATGTCCAAGGAACTTTGCTTTCCTCTTCCGTATTGTTTTTAATAAACATCGATCCTCCTTCTCGTCCTCCAGAACAAGATCATTTATTTTCCTGGTCATCCAACTTGTTTTTGTCATTCTTCTCCAAAACCACATTTCTTCAGGCTTAAGTTTTGTTTCCTCCAGTTTCCCTATTGTCCAGATTTCGCATCCATACAGTAAGACACTACAAACAAAGGTCTTGAGAAATTACTTTCAAATCCTCAAACTGAGGTGATTATTTAGAAAAAGTTCTTTTTATTTCGGAAGGCTTGTTTTGCTACCACTATTATTTTCTTGATTTCTGACAGGCACTTGTTATTAACCCTTTATAGGGCAAAAGACTGGGGGTATAATTCTTTTTTTTTTTGCACATTTGTAATTGGGGGTGATAGATGAGTAGGAATATGCAACAATTTTATGGGTGTGCATTCTATTTTAGGAAGTATGGGGTTGGAAATTATTATCCCACTGCCCACACCCGACAGTATGTTTTATTAAATGAGCAATGGGGTAATAATCTCCTACCTCCAAATTATGATGATACTGTGTTTATCACTCAATAATGAGGTTTATTTAACAGGATATAATATATAAAAACAAACATCACGCTCTATAATTTTAAAAAACGTAACTCCCACGCAACACAAGGTCAGTGACTTATATCATCTTTGCCGAAAACTGCACAAAGAATATAAAAGTGATTTTGGAATGTTAAAAGTCGGTATATTCGAATACAATTTAATAAATTCAAAATAGTATTTACTAAAAACACAGAAAATTAATTTTAAAAAACCTTCTATTCTATGGCAAACACCCTGAGCAGGATAATTATTTCTATTCTAGCTGAAATATATTTACTCAAGTGACCAAAACCATTATTAACATTGTATTTCAGTTATATACCAACGTTTACAAATCCCTTATCTTCAATAAAAACACCTTCTTCTGTAAAACAATGCGTTTCATTCACTCAACACAACCAAACTGGCGAGCACGTGCACTGTGGAGACCACTGGGATATATGCTTCCCACCTTTGGTTCCTGATGACAGTAAACATCAAATTAATGGGTTTTCAATATTTCTCTGCATCTAGCTTGTGGATTCATGTGGAACTGCTTGAAATAAAAGAGGTGGGAATATTCTCTCCCTAACACCGTTCTATAAAAACATGGTGGGAAGATAGTATCCCAAGGACCTATAAAGGGTAGGTTATAGTATTATTCACTTTCATGTTTGTTCTAGTTGTAGGCTCCTTTTTGTCAACTATCATTAATTTTGTTTTCTTAGTATTGATTTTTAGTTTGAAGTTTTCTAAGGATTTGTTGAATATTTTAAGAATTAGCCAAGAGTGCAATGCCATTTGCCGTTAAAAATCCTTCAGTATACCTTCCTTCGGAGGGGATGTAAATCCGGCGGTCCCGTGTCATAGATTTATGGCATGTAATAGAACCTTCCACTAATTATTACACTTGTGTGAAACTAAAATATAGGTTAGCCTATATTTGACTAACGCTCTTAGGTTCCAACGTTCGTCGCCAGGAGTCGACTGTGGTGCCATCTAGTAACAAAGTTCAGAACTAGTTGGTCGTTAACGGTGGCGTTTGGTAGCAAAAGTGGGAACTACTTGAAAATTGAATGTCTGCATTTCTTACTTGAATTAAAAACAGATAACACACACTAATACAGCCATCACAATTAACACCGGTTATCAGACGGATTCTACACACACCCAAAGTACACGGGGCTACATGACCGCGCTGTCGCAGCCACTAAACTGAGGAACCAACCAGGAAGTTTACGTAAGTACCAAGTACACATATTAAACAGGGGGCGAAATGACAAAAGAGGGAACAGATCACATTGACAAGTTTATACCATTTTGAGGTAGCCTCCGTGGCTTAGGCGGCAGCACGCCGACCTCTCACTGCTGGTTCCGTGGCTCAAATCCCGGTCACTCCATGTGAAATCTGTGCTGGACAAAACGGAGGCAGACTGGTTTTTCTCCGGGTACTCCGGTTTTCCCTGTCCAGAATTTCATTCCAGCAACTCTCTCCACTACAATTTCATTTCCTATGTCATTCATTTAATCATTGCCTCAGAGGAGTGCGACAGGCTTCAGCAGCCGGCAAAGTTCATATCCTCGCCACTAGATGGGGGCTTCATTCATTCCATTCCTGACCCGGTGAGTCGACTGGAAGCAGGGTGTGAATTATCATTAAATTTTTCATACCACTTTGTGCCAGAAGAGAGAAGAAGGTTAAATTTCAACATCGATCCAGTAGCGAGGTGAGTGTAAGCAAGCTTTCCTTATTCCTTTCCTGCAAATCCTCCCAGAACCGCTTTCAAGTTGAAGAAAAGCGATCTTTCCGTATACTCTGAAACCTGTTTTTTTTAATTTACCCCCTGGGAGTTCTAATTCTCTTCACCGCACCTACAGTGTCCTACTGTCAGTACTCCAGCGTCTGTCAAGCTTAGACATCAGATTGCTCACTCCAAGGCCGGCAGCTGCATAACAGCATACCAGTTCGATTTCCGATGGTCACTCATATTTTTATTTTAAAAAAGAATGCCTAGTATCAGTCTACATTGGAAAACGATAAGCACTTGCAATACAATTCCATTAAGGATATTAATGAACATCTGTGAGCTATTTGGTGTAGTTCCTCCGACATAATCGTTGTTGTTGTTGTTGTTGTTTGTTGATTTTCTAGGGTATTTGTGACATCGTGGTCATGTAGCCCCGTGTCAAATTTGTCTGATAACTTGTGTCACTGTGATCAGGGCGTATATAAGGGAGGTGCCCGGTGGAGCCCCCCCCCTAATATTTGTCACATATAATGTTTGGATATGAATTAAACATTAAACACCAATATACTTATCATGTACGTATGGCAATGTTGCAAAGGGAGGCGACGGTAGAGCGATGTAACAGTGTGACAATCAGTTTGCTCTGATCTTACCTGTAACAACATAACCTCTTATTACTCTCCAGTGTCTTCGCTCTTAAGAACGTACCAAGAACAACAACAAGTGCCCTTGGAGCGTGTGACAGACGGGTTTTCCCTAACTTTTATACCCGTTTCAAACTTTAGGTAAATATGCCTTTCTCTGTAGTTACCGGTACCACCGAACGGAGTTTGAGTTTGAGTTGGTTGAAAACATACTTAAAAAATTCTACTTCTGAAAACATACTCAACGGTCTAGTATTGTCATCTATTCACAGAGACATACATAACTACGATGAAGTTATAAACTGATTTGGTAATGCTTCAAGAAACCTTGACTTTATATTATAGTGTAAGTTGTAAATCAAAACAGTAACATTAATTCTTTCCATATAAACACTATCAAGTGATCAAGATGATTGTATTGATAAAAAGTAACATAAAATGGTCTTAGTTGCGTTTGACATTAACCAAACATAAAACATCACAACAAATTGATTGAAAAAGTAATGCTACATAGCCTTAAAAGTCATCATTTTGCACGAAATTATACAAAAGTTTCCCGGGGAGAAACCCCAGACCCCCTTTTCTTTGGGGCCTATTCCATGCCCCCTAAACACTAGTTGCCCCCCCCCCCCTCCCTCTACTCTGTGATGTCTTTACCTATTCTTTTTAAGACGTCGTCTCTGAACGGTGGTTGAGGATCCACACAACAGCCAGCTGTGATCTTGACATTGTTGCATGAAAGGGATTTTCTGATGTGCAACAATAATATCTTCGGTTATCCTTCAGCCACGAGTTTCTTCGGCTTCTATGAATTTTCCCGTCAATAATTAGTTGTAGTAACTGGTATTTTTCGTCTCTCACAACATGACTCAAGAATCTTGTTTTTCGTTGTTTTATTATAAGTAGGCTTGCCATATTTTTGGTGAGTGAAACCGGGACACATTAACATGGGATGGCCTTACCGAGGGATACAATTAAAATTAGTACTGTCCCCGTTTACCTGGATAGTAGGCTGTCAGATATCCGCCCCCTCAATCGGATTGCCAATTATCAATCGCACCGGCACAGTTACATCAATGAAAATGGCACTGACAGATACTATCGAGATAAGAGCACAGAAATTCACAGGAAATCATTGTGGAACACACCAAAATAGACGGGGGTGCATACTTACCGTTGCTTACCTCTTAATTATCTCGGGGTTTGAGTTGACAACAGGATCACTAAAAGTCTGTTCACACAATAATCTCCGCCATGACATTTAAAAATGAACCAGAAACGAAGACGAGAACTTTGAACTGTACAAAAGCTTTATTTCTAATAAAGGGTCTGATTTTCCTAACACAACAAAATATACGTGGCTATCAGTAGCCCAAGTCACTCTGACTACGTCCTCCAGTAGGACTTGCAAAAATAATATACAACATGATATTAAACATTTTAGCTCCCAAGAGCTCCAAATAACGTAATATTCATAACACTATTGGATTGGAAAAGGACGTCAGGGTGTGACATATATAGAGCATTTGTTTCCTTTTAATAAACAAGAGAATGATATTTATAGACGCAAGGCCGGAGTGTACGACCTCACTCTCTGAAAACCATATGTTGACACAGCTGCGGGCTACCTTCCAGCCTGACGCATACTGGTCAAATGCACTCCCTTCTCACACGCTATGTTACGTAAGAATCCAGCCTGCACTCTCAAGCTTTTAAATGTCTTACAAGACAACTCACATTATATTTACGCAAATCTTTCAAGTACTTTGATCACATCCTAATGGATCATTACATAAATTTCTTAAACTTGTTAACTTCAATCCAAATGTTTAATTAGCTCTTAAATGTTTATAACAAAATCACATAAATTATTTATAACAATTAGAAATTGTTTATAATTTTTGTCAAAGACAATAAAAATATTATAAGCACGCCTTTAACATCACTCTCGTTTCACATTACTTTCAAAAATATTTACAACAATTATTTACACTATTAACATTTAAATTGTTTAAATTATTAATTTAATAAATACATTAGCCACATGTTCATTCGGTTGGTAATTTTATAATCCTGTTTAATATAATCGACCAATGAAGGTTAGTTATACATGTTAATGTCACAATCCGGTTTAATAAAGTTTTTAATAATGATTTGTGACGGCAACCTTCATTCAACATCCTGTCTCAAATTCTTTCAAAACTCGTGTTAATTATAACAGTAAATCACTTGATTAATTTTCAACGAACTATAACAATCTTACTCCAGCGGAAAATCCTTCGCTAACAAGTTAATGCACAATCTGCATTAAAATATGCCCAAAATCATCATATATTAATCTATATGGCATTTACAACTTTCACATCACTTACAAAACTTCCACAAATAATTCTTTAACATTTATTCCTGTGGGAACTTCCTTCATATTCAAGGGCATTATACTTCAGCGACTTTCAACCCGCGCTGCACTAGCGATTATACATTCATAGTTCCACTTAAAAATTTTATAATCATAAATTGTTTCAAAACTGTTTTTCTATTTAACCTTCGTAGATTTCATTCATGAACTGAAATGAAGTCAAAACTTGCCAATCACAAACAAATTTAATAGTGAATACGCTTATATACGCCTATCTGGTCTATCAAAAATTTAAGATTAACATCTTAAAAGAAATTGTAGTATGAAAATACTATCTTCAAATAAAGTGCGACTAAAATGAAAAGTAGTCGAATAGAATCCAATTAGACTGGGGAATGCAAACATCGTTATATAATTCTCTAATTGAGAAAAAACTCCTAACAAAAGTACTTGACTTTAATGCATTCAATAATTCATTATTAACATTACTCTTTCAAAAAAATTGTCTATAATGCAATGTTCATTCATAACTGACGATAAATGTCTGTGTTGCAATCAATACAAATAACGACTAGTATTTCCAAGATCGTCGATAACGTAAGATTTTAACGCTCTAAAATCATTTAACTGTTCTTCCTTCTTGATGATGACAGAAAATTGTTCAAAGTAATTAAACTGGGGTTGAATTACTTTAATAAAGTGACACGCTGTCTGAATTTAAATCTGCCATAAAAATCATTAACATACAGTCAAATGGTGACTACAAAAAAAAATATTAATTACTGAAAAATCTAAATATCAGTCTCAACTGATTCAAAATCGTTAACTATGCCCATGACATAACAATGTCTTAATAAATCGTCGAAAAATGCAAAACTCATCAAGGTGAACTGAGAATAAGAATCTCAACAAGAAAATAAGGCAAAATACATGAGGGTAAAAATATGGGAAAAATGGTTGCTCAAACATTACTAGGTTACTCAAATACAATAAACGTTCACGACTACCTTATCTGCCGATTGACGTTCCAGAGGAAAATTCCCCAAAGAAGACTGCTGATGGATCCATTTCACCACGTTACAGCTGAGCTCCATCCTCGAAATAGGAAACAGCACCCTCGGAGAATCGAACTGCTTCCTTCTCCGTGAATCACTCTGCTCCTCGAATACGAATAGACATCCTTCCGGCAATAATCTTCTTTGTGAGTCGGGACTACCCTGACCTCTCTTGAAAAATTCCCTGAAGTTCCAGTAGACAATCATCATGACGTTTTGTAGAAATTTCCGAAGAAATTATTCATATACAGAGTATGAAATTGTTTCTATGGCTGTTCGATGGTATTCAGCCTTTACTTACGAAACATGGGTGTAGATGGTATTCACCGCATGTTCGCTTGTGTGGAATAGCAATTAGCGAAGTTCCATGTCGCTATCTTACTCCAATGAAGTATGTCCCAATTGCAATAAGCCTCTTAGCCTTCCATCTGCACTTCGGTTGTAGTGTCAGAAGAACAAACTGCCGTATTCAAATGCTCCATTATACTGTATCGTTCTGTAAGCAAGCAATCTGAAGTCTTTCTACTCCACTCGCAGCGTTAGCCTTGCGTTGTTTCTGGCTTATACAAAAGTGTTTCTCTAGTGGCGAGATAATCACTTTTGCCAGTCGTATAAAACAGCTAATATCTTTTGAAGTACTCGGTCGAAATTGTTCAGCTTTTCTCTATAATTGCATGTAGTACTGCACAATACAATTATGTTATCGGAGACCGCTAACTGTTTGAAGCTCAACTTATAGAAGCTTTCTAAGGTCCGTTTCAACTTCACCTAGTTTGACCTGTATCTCGATAACATAGTGGCCTCGCCACGCGTTATAAAAACGATTCTTTTCACTTGCTGTTCACTTTGATGTCTCACTATATTGAATATATAAGAAAATGACTTTCACAGATACTTCGATGATCTGAGCATTAGATCTCAGAATGATCAGAGAACGAAAGAGAAGAGAAGAGACGAGGCTCCTCTCTTCTGCGCAAGCCCTTTTATTACCTTCTCGAGGGGCGTTACCATCCCTTCCAAAGCGTGATACTACGTCATCGCTAGAACTTCCAACTTCGTTAATACATGACGGATTTTCAAAATTCAAAAACTGAAAATAAATTTCATCAAAATTCCAAATCAATGCTTTTACTGCAAATGGATTTCCACAATTCTGCATTCAAAAAGTCATAAAAATACCATAGTTTCAGCAATCTCCGTCTTCCTTTAAACTATCGTTCATTGGTTCATGCCTCTCCTCCAATAGCATAGTTTCTTCCTCAGCAGAATTCCTCGTTTCCTGCGACTGCGTCGTACATCTTGGAACATTCTGGACAAAATGCTGACGTCACTGAGAATCTCAGCTCAAGTAGCTTGCTGGCATAACATTTACGTCATCCGTGCTTACGTCATGACTACCCACGTCATAACTATGACAGCCATAACTCTAATCATAATTTCAAATATAGCCACCGTGGTCTCTACATAATTCAATTACGGGGGCAGTACCAAAATGGTGAGTTTTAAGCTTAAAAAGAAGCCTAGCAAGTGACGGGAGGGAGGAATCTGGCACCCAAAATTCTACACACCTTTTAAAAGTAAAAAAGGAATTTTTGCTACATCAAAATATATAATGTTTCCTTTTTAATGATAATTTTTCTGGTCTACCGTCTAGAAAGAAATTTTAATAAAAATTAAAATACTTCATAAAATTATTTAATTGATCAATTACTAAGTCTTATTATTTCTTAAAGAAAACTACAAATTTTTGTCTAATTACCAAAACAATTACAAATAAACGACTTTTGTCAAACTAAAAAACAATTAATTTAAGAGTTAACAAGATTACCCTACCCTCACAACGCGCTGAATTAGCAGTTTGGGCTATTGTTTTGTGTCATTCGTTGGAATACTTCTGACCTCTTTGACGATGTGCGCGCTAGTCAAAGATGTTGATTGTAGAAAATTAACCGATTCATAAAAGATTCTTAAACACATAAATTCATTACTTTCTACATCTTACAGCCGTTTTCCGGGACATTGATAAAACCGGGCGGGACACCGGGACAAGAACAAAATACCGGGACTGTCCCGGTCAAACCGGGACGTATGGCAAGCCTAATTATAAGCAGTAGTTATCTCTTTAAAGATGGTATATTGGCTCTCGCAGCCAGTGAATTAAAACACAGGAATGTTTCTAGTTTTGTGCTGTGTCTTGTGTGGGGTTTCACCTAGGACACCAAACTGACTCATCAGTGGCCGAACTCAGGGCCGTGGAGAGCGAGTACGGGCCCTAGGGCTAGGGCTTACGGGCCCCCTCCATATTGTTTCGTCCCCATGACGTCATGTATCTATCAAATTTGCTATTTTATTTTTAAGGCCCACTAAAAAACTTTGAATTTTTGAATTTACTTTTTTGGAAACGTACTAATTTTGTTCATTGTAAATTTGCAATGTCGTTTCTTTCGTATCTGACCGAAAATTTTACTCGCACTCATCACAAGGACAAGTTCAACGCCTTTCACAGTCTTATGTTCTAAACTTTGCGAAGGTTCATAAATGTAGCTTAGTGGCTATTAGTTGAAATATTATTTAGAAACTTTCCTCCCTATAAACAGTGGAAACTTTACTATTTCTCTGGCCGCCGCAAATATATGAAGATAATGATTATTTACATGTTCTCAGTATAGTATTTTGTAGCATATTCAATTTATTCAGATACATTGAATATAACAAAATGTCAAATTTGTTAGCAAGTACGTAAAATTGGGTAAATTTGTTTACTCTGGGGTTGTCCACTTTCGCGGGCCCCTCGGCAAGACCGGGCCCCAGGGCTGCAGCCCCGTTTGCTCCTCCATCTCGTCGGGCCTGGGCGAACTGCGCGCTACCAAGAGCCTGCTGATGAGCCAGCTTGGTGTCCTATGCGAAACACTACACAAGACACGGCACAAGCCTAGAAAAATTGCTGAGTTTTAATTCACTGGCCGTGAAAGCCAATATACCATCTTTTTTGAAGCCTTCATAGGGAGATTATGCCTGATTGAGCCTTTAGTTCTCGCAGTAAAGAAGCGCAGGTACGCTTCATAAAAATAGGTAGGTAGTGCGCAGTTCGCTACTCCTGTGGGGGTCCGGGCGGGACACCAAGAGCCCGCTGATGAGCCAGCTTCGTATCCTATGCGAAACCCTACACAAGACACGGCACAAGCCTAGAAAAATTGCTGAATTTTAATTCTCTCTTTGCTTTTCCAGCCGACGAAGGACCGCGTTATTCGAAACTTTCAGTATCCATGATATACGTAGGATACGTCTGTACAGATACATTTCAAATGCCTCAATTCGTTTCTCAGTATTTGGGTCCAAAATCCAACTTTCACACCCGTAAAAGTATGTATTTGTAATTTGGATAGGAAGCGGCTGTGGCCTTAATTAAGGTACCTTCCTTGCATTTGCCTGGAGTAGAAGTGGGAAACCACGGAAAACCACTTCCAGGATTGTTGACTTAGGAATTGAACCCATCTCTTCTCAGTATTGCCTCACGAGGCTCAGTGTACACCAGTCCAGCCTTCAGACCAGAATTAAATTTCTTAGCAGAGACTGGAATCGACCCCGGACCTCCGTGGTGACAGACACGAAGTGGTCAAAGCACGCTGTCATTTTCACTAAAATATACGAGAACCATAAAAGATAAATATACAGTCAAACAGGATTGGGACCATGTAGTCTTATGCGACCGTTAATCTGACGTTAAGATGCAGATGAGCGGCTTCTGTGGCGTAGTTGATAGCATGCTGAGCTTCTATGCCCTAGATCGCGGGTTCAAACCCGGCTGAAGTCGTGGGATTTTTAAGAGTGTTAAAATCCCTCAGGATGCCTTCCTTCGGAGGGGAAGTAAAGCCGAGAAAAAACTTTCAACTAACTACACTTGTAAATTTTGTAGGTTAGTTTGATAACGCTATATTAGTTCCAACGTTCGCTGCCAGGAACTGACTGCGATGGCACTTAGTCCGCTGCTAGGTGTCGTGGGCGGTAGAATTTGGTAGCAAAAGTAGGAACTAATTGAAGAAAATAATCGTCTGCAGTCCTTCTACTTGAATCACAGTTAACACACACTAATACAGTCACCACAATTAACACCGGCTATCTGACAAATTCTACACACACCCAAAGTGCACGGGGCAACATGACCACGTTGTCGCAGCCACTAAACTAAGGAACCAACCAGCCAAATGCAGTTGACCTCGCTGTTTCGCTTCTTAAAACAACACCAATCTCGAGATCTCCTTTTCACAGGTCGTGCGTGACATTCACTACCCGGGAATCGAACCTTGGTGAGGGACAAGAATCTTGCTAGCAGCTCCATCACGCCCCTAATTGCTTTAAGTACACTAATTTATTAAAGAATGCTTTTCAGTCGGTCAACACAAATTGTGCCCAATTATAAGGTGCGTTCAAAAAGTAACGAGCCGGAGGCTGGAGTGCGCAAACTGGTGACTACATCGGCTAATCGTGGCGTGTGTAACGAGATGTGTTTCCGACCAGAGCTTGGAAGGTCACAGCCCGTCGCTAGAGGGCACGCGTGCACGTCACGTGACGATACATAGCGAGCAGCAGCATGCATCAATCGTCCAACCAAGACCAAGACAGTAGGCCATTCGACATGCTTCTTGGTGTGGTTGAAGACTGTAGGGCACCCATTGGGCTCACACTTTGCGCAAGTGCAGTCGTTCCTTCATGATGGTGTGCACACTTCCGACGCTCAATCCGACCACGGCGGCTATAGCGTTCACGTTCACTCGGCGGTCCTGGGTAATGAGTGCATCAACCAGCTAGACTTTGTCATCGGTAATGTAGGGGGGTGCCCCAGACCGGGCATCATCGGCTAACGACACCCGTCCTTCCCTTAAGCGCTTGTGCCACGCCTTGATCCTTGCAAGGGGCATGCAGTGTTCGCCGTACACTTGTGACATTCGGCGATGAATACTCCTTTCGCTGTCTGAAACCGAACAACACCTCTTTGCTCTTCGTTCGACCCCTCCATGTCACTGTTTGCAATGCAACTGGCAGCGTTGGACGATTGATGCATGCTGCTGCTCGCGTTGTATCCTCACGTGACGTGCACGCGTGCCCTCTAGCGCAGGGCTGTGACCTTCCACGCTGTGGTCGGAACCACACCTCATTACACACGCCACGATTAGCCGATGTCGTCACCGGTTTACGCGTTACAGCCCCCGGCTCGTTACTTTTTGAACGCACCTTATACATTAGGTGGGAAACAAGTATTTACGAGGGGCGCACTATACTGTTTCACACTTCATTTTTTTTTCTACCCAAATGAAGTACATTACACATAAGTTGTTACGTCCACCTTCTCAACATAATCTCCTTGTAACATTATGCACTTTTGCCATCGATGTTTCAGTCTCTCCAGACCTTCTTGAAACCATTCTTTCGGAGTGCTGCGGGCCCATGCCTTGACAGCTGTGTCCAGAGATTTCTTCATGTTCCCGAACAGGTAATAATCACTTGGTGCCAAGTTGGGAGAGTATGGTGGTGTCGCAGCACCGTGAATCGCATTTGATCAATGGCAGCGGTGGTTTCTCGGCTAGTGTGGGGGCGGGCATTGTCATGTTGCAGAAGCACACCTTTAGCCCATTTTCCTCACCGTTTAGTATTTGAATGGCACGACGTAAGCGCTTAAGGGTTGACACATATGCTGCCCTGTTAATCGTGCCCCCCAATTCCAGCCAGTCAATGTGGATGATGCCCTTTGTGTCCCAGAACACTGTCGCAATTCGCTTGCCAACTGATGACACAGTTCCACATTTCTTTGCCCCTGTGCTTCCATTGCATGGTCGCCGTTTTGTGGATTTTGCAGAACTGGACACAGCTGTGTGCATACATTAGAAAGGTGTTTTCATATAGGGTGCTTCAAAAAAATGTATACACACTTTGAACTTCCATAGAAAATTTATTTACCGTTCTACAAAATTAAATTTCAGGAAATTAGAAAGCTGAAAGTCCAATGTAAATGAAACATAAATAACAAATGTTAATACTGTTCAAATTGGTGACCTGCAGCATCAATACAATTCTGAGTACGAGTCACCACTGATTCTGTACATCGTATCAAAACGTCCAATGAGATTTCTCTACACACGGCTTGAATCTCATTCCAAAGAATGTCTAGGTTACGTGGTTTACGTTTGTACACCTCATCTTTTACTGTGCCCCATAAGAAGAAATCCAGTGGTGTAAGGTCTGGAGAGCGTGCTGGAAACTCGATTGGCCCCCTGCGTCCTATCCACTGGCCCGGCAAATTTTGATCCAGGTAAGCTCGTACGTCCCTGTGATAGTGCGGCGGGGCACCATCTTGTTGAAAATAAAAATTATCATTACCGTATAATGCACGAATGGCAGGAAATATGGAATCAGCAAGCATTGTTAGGTAAGTTATACCAGTTACAGTGCCTTCAAATCGAAAAGGTCCAATGAGTCCCCTTGAAGACAAACCGCACCACACATTTACACCAGGCAAATTTACAGCTTTTTCAATTGTAATGTGAGGATTTTCTTCACCCCAGTAAACACAATTGTGCCTATTGACAGTTCCATTAAGTTTGAATTGGGCTTCATCCGACCGAATGATGCTACCCATAAATTCCGGTTCACGTATCACCCTCTCCTGAACCCATTCACAAAATTGCAACCTTCGATCTGGATCGTCGTCACTTAGCTGTTGCACCAGCCTTGGAATGTAAACACGATACTTGCCTCTCTTCAGAATGCGTAGCACGCTGCTAGCACTTACATCACTTTCACGTGCCCCTTGCCTTGAAGATTTGTTAGGAGAGCGTTGAAACAGTTCCAAGACTGCCGATGATGACTCATCACTTGTAGCTGTTCGAAGTCGACCTGAATGACCTTTATGCACATCACACACTGTTCCATGAACTTCGAATTTGTCTCGTATGCGTGTAATTGTTAATCTTGAAGGTGGTTCTGTATCATACTCCCTTCTCCACTGTCTTTGAAATTCATTTACATTCTCAAACTTCCAATACCACTTAATAACCTGCTTACGTTCTTCAAAACTCAAACGTACGTCCGCCATGTTGATATTACAAATTCCAACTGACAATATAACATAGAGGGACGATTATGCTGCCACCTGGCGAAGAAATATAACATTAGCCTTGTAGAGCGGGAAAACTACGATAGTTTAAAGTGTGTATACATTTTTTGAAGCACCCTGTATATATAATAAAAGAGCCTTATCCTGGAACACTAAATTAAGGCACTATCAAACAGTGGTCAGACCTGAACCTCTGTATGCGGCAGAAACACTTAAATTAACGAGATTTGGTGATTTAAACAAATTAGAGAAGTCTGAAAAACGAATTCTGAAAAAAAATACTGGGAGCTAAACTAAATAATAACGCAGAATATAGGTTACGACGAAATTGAGAGTTACATTTGAAATGTGAAAAATTAACTGATATAATGAGAAAGAGAAGATTACAGTTTTTCGGGCACATTTATAGAATGGAAAATAGTAGACTAATTAAACAGATCTTCAACTTACTGAATAGTTACAAATCCAAACTCACATGGTTCATTGAAATTGACAAAGATTTGACAAACGCCAGAATTCAGACAGACACAATAGCAAACAGATCACACTTCAGAGAAGCTATTCAAAGAAAGAAAGAAAGAAAGAAAGAAAGAAAGAAAGAAAGAAAGAAAGAAAGAAAGAAAGAGAGAAAGAACTCGCAGAAGGGAGATAATGGAACTGCGCCTATAATCAGTGGTATTGCCAGATCCTTTTAATTACGCCGATTGAACTGCGCCCATAGTCAAGTCGGCTGTTAACCCAAGGTCGGTTTAAGGGGAAGTGACTGACTGTCTCCCACCACTAGCTTCTGCACTGCTGAGAATAATAATGATAATGATAATAATAATAATAATAATAATAATAATGAAAATCAACAGCCTTTTTCCAGTCATTGGAGCGGGTCAGGGTTGGAATGAATGAAGCCCCCATCTAGCGGCGAGGATTGGCATTGTGCCGGCTTCCGAAGCCTGTAGCACTCCTCTGGTACAATGATTAATGAATGACAGATGAAATGAAATGATATTGATGTGTTGCTGGAATGAAAGATTACAGAGAAAACCGGAGTACCCGGAGAAAACCCTGTCCCACCTACGCTTTGCCCAGCACAAATCTCACATGGAGTGACAAGGATTTGAAGCACGGAACCCAGTGGTGAGAGGCCGGCGCGCTGCTGCCTAAGCCACGGAGGCTACACTAATAATAATAATAATACAACTCTCTCTAATCCACCATAAATAACTACCCCCCTAGTTTTGTTATACAATAAAAAATATAATAATCTTCTAAATTGTAAGATTACCTCAAACTAGATTATTAAATATTTGCAATAACAAAACTATTTTTAAAATATGGTTAGGTTGTCGAAAAAATGCCAATGTACCAGTTAATATTAATATTGCTAGAACAAAAATTAAATATGAGTCTGTTTTGAAAATTGTACCTGTTTGATGTATCCCAAGCCAACACTAATCTCTTGTCCGCAATCTGGACAGGGTATATTTAGTTGTTCGCAATCTGGACGGTTTTGGACTTGTTCGCAATCAAGACACAACCGATTTGAAATGAGCCACTTCAAATTCACACCACTCGACACAACATAATTCCGTAGAGGGGAGGAGGGAGGGAACCTACCTGACCGCTCTGAATGAGCGCAGTTCCACTGCAACTTTTCGAAGGTTGATGCTAATGACCAGGGTCATTAGTGAAGCTTGGGCGCAGTTCAATACAACCCCTCGCAGAAAGAGGACTCAAGAGGAGAAAGATCGACACTCTAGAAGGATGAAGGAAATTTGGAAACAAAGGATATAGAACACAATGGACAATACCCTAAGTTGATTCATCGTACCCTCCAAATGGATTATTTGAAAGAAGAAGAAGACGAATATGAAGAAGAGGACGAAGAAGAAGCTGAAGAAGAAGTAAACATGTTCTGGTTTAAATATAGACCCTGTATGAGGACATAAGTACACGTGCCGACCCAATAACCCGTGTTTTCGACACGATGGAGTGAAAGTGTCATTTGGGTGCTGATAACAGATATGGAAACATTCCCCTTCCATGTTATTGTATACTCCTGCCTTGATAAATGACTGTTTGGAATATATGACGAGCTAAAAATAAATCGCCTAAGTCAGTGTTTTTACAAGTTTGAGTGCATGTGGGTGTCTGGTTCCAATTCTGTACCGAGTTATCATCGGAGCGATTTGTCGACTTCAGTTTCTCTGTTTGATCTCTCTTCACCTGTTCCGTAACAGGTCTACAGCTTCAAAGAGACTAACGAGAAAGACGAAACTCTTCACATAATTAGGTAAAGTAATATTCTAGATCTAGACTAACGATTTATGTGAATGTGTACTCGCTGAGGGTGAATATCGTTAGGGTTGCTTAATCCGAGATCTACCACAGCGCCTTGTCACGGTGGGTGAGTGGTTATCGTGTCGGACTGCCAACCCCAAGCTTGCAGGTTCGCTCCTGACCGAGGTAAGTGATTTTTGAAAGGCGGAAAAAGCACGATACGCATGTCTTACGTTGTTGGCATGTTAAAGAACCCACTTGAATTCAGTAGGCTGTGTTCACAATGGCAAAATTAATATCGGGGCTTTCCGCCAACACAAAAGTTCCTCATTTCTCTGCTAGAGAGCGCTATAGTGCCAAGGAGCTTAGATATACAGTATAACCTCCTTGACTTTCATAGCGCTTCAAGGACCGATAAAATTTGACATGCAAGTTGCCCTCTGGGCGTAAATTAACAAAGCTTGCACCCGGTACCCGTGGCCATAGGATAACAAAATAAAAAATAAAAATAAAAGAACACAGCGCCTTACTGTATGTTAGCGAACTTTTAACAGATTTATAAATCGATTGACTTCTCTCAACTTTATTTCATCTATTTATTATTATTCTGCTCGCCTCCGTGGTGTACTAGTCAGCGTGCTTATCTGCAACCCAGGAGGTCTGAGGTTCGATTCCCGGCTCTGCCACGAAGTTTAAAAAGTGGTATGAGGGCTGGAACGGGGTCTACTCAGCCTCGGGTGGTTCAAATGAGTAGAGGGGGTTCGATTCCCACCTCAGCCATCCTCGAAGTGGTTTTCCGTGGTTTCCCAAATGCCAGAATGGTACCTAACGTAAGGCCACGGCCGCCTCCTTCCCTCTTCCTTGACTCTCCCTCCCACTCTTTCCATCCCTCGTTAGGCCCCTGTTTGCTTTGCAGGTGAGGCCGCCTGAGCGTGGTGCTAGTCCCACCTCCCCAGTTGTATCCCCCGAACCGAAGTCTCAAGCTCCAAAACACTACAGGCGGTAGAGGTGGGATCCCTCGCTGAGTCCGAGGGAAAAACCAACCCTGGAGGGTAAGAAGACTAAGAAAGAAGATATTATTCTCATTTCTCCCTTAATCGTATCGGCCTACTAACGACCACGTCATTTCAACTGTCTTCTCTGGGCTTTGATTCAGGGGCAAGATGACCTAGCTGTTCAGCGTGTTGGCAGTTATTAATTCTAAGTCTTAGCGTCATAAGACGTTCATTAATGCATGTTGGGATTTCAGAGAGGCTATCTAGGTAGTAGTTGTTGTTTGAGTCTTCAGTCTTTTGACTGGTTTGATGCAGCTCTCCATGCCTCCCTGTCCTGAGCTAATCGTTTCATATCTACATAGCTACCACACTCTAAATCCGAGGCAATCTGTTTAACATACTCTAACCTTGGTCTACCCCTACAGTTCTTGTCCTCGACCCTTCCTTCCATAACTAAGCTTGCTATTCCTGGGTGTCTTAGTATGTGTCCTACCAACCTATCTCTTCTCTTCATTAGTAGTCGCCAGAAACATCTCTCCTCTTTCACTCGTCTTAATACCTTTTCGTTTGTAACCCTATCTACCCATCTGATGTTCATAATTCTCCTATAACACCACATTTCAAATGCTTCAATTCTCCTCTTTTATGCTGCACCAATAGTCCAAGTTTCACTTCCATAGAGTGCGACGCTCCAGACAAAGGTTTTCAAAAATGCCTTCCTAATATCTAAATCTATATTCGATGTCAACAGATTCCTTTTCTGTAGACATGCTTTCCTTGCGTGAGCCAACCTACTTTTTATATCCTCTTTGCTTCGTCCATCACAGGTTATTTTGCTTCCTAAGTAACAGAAGTCTCCTACTTCCTTTAGTTTTTCCCCTGCCAATTTGATGTCCATAGAGGTTTCTGATTTATGGCGACTGCATTCCAATATTTTTGATTTACATTTATTAATTTTCATCATGAATTCTTTCCTCAAGATGGAGTCCATACCATTCAAAAACTCATTCAAATCCTCAGACGATGTCATCAGCCAATCTCAGAGTTGAAATTATTTCTCCTTGAATCTTCACTACCACTTTGAATTTCTCTCTAATTTCCTTCATTGCTTGTTCAATGTAAAGATTGAAAAGTACGGGTGATAAGTTTCAGCCTTGCCTCACACCTTTCTGAATACCAGCTTCTCTCTCTCATGTCAATTCGCTAAGGCGTGCTTAATTGTTAAACCTACACCACGGAGGAGTGATGCATCTGGAGGCTTTCCTTTCCAAAAGAATGTGTATCCACCACCTATTTCTGTTCTCTGTCCTTCGCCTGCATATCGAGTTTCAGATAGTGCTGCTATATCAACGCAGAAATACTGGTGTTCTGGATGATGTCGGTATTACGAGCACAGAAGCAAGTGAGAAAAACAAGAAAAATCACTTCCAAGATGGCTGACGAGGGAATCGAACCCTCTCTTCTCAGTTTTGCCTCACAAGGCTGAGTGTAGCCCGTTCCAGCTCTCACATCAGAATTAAAATTTCTTGGCAGAGCCGGGAATCGAACCCAGACCTCTGGGGTGACAGCCAATAACGCTAGCTGCTACACCATGAGATGGTTAAGGGATGCGGAACAGTAGGTGCTCCGTGACTTGAAATAAGCTACTATCCCGGCATTTGCCTGGAGGGGAAAGGGAAAAGACCACACCTAGGATAACCACTGTCAGTGCCGGGATTCAAACCTGCGATCCATGGTCTTGTTGCAGCTGCCCGTGTGGTCATGGTGCACGATTTAACAAGCACGGCTACGCCGCGGGGCAATCAATCAATCAATCGATATGAAGGAGAATTATTTATTTATGTAGCATATGGCTTTTAATGCCATAATCAATCTATACAATGTTTGGCCTATGCGGATGACATAGCAATAATGGGAAGATCTATAGAGCATCCAGCGTTTAGAAAAGACTGTGGGTCTTATGGCTTTTACTTTTAACGGAACCCCCCCCCCCCTCTACACTGGTTTTGTTACCTCACATTTTATCATGAAGGAACTCGGAACGTATATATTTTTCGTCATAATAGCTTCCTACAATTATCTGCCAATTGAGTACCTTTGTTATTGCATACAAGTATCGTTTACATTACGTCTTAGTAATTTAAACATTTTCAAGGTCAGCACGCTGGAAAGAAGAGCCTCGTCCTGTGCTGCAAGTTCGCCCGGAGTGGAGCACGTGCTCAGTTCGGCCGGCAACATAAGTTCTGAAACACTATCCGTCATTGGTGTTATTGTGTGTGTTTTATTTTCTGTTCGATCGAATCAGGGCTGCCGACAGTAGGGTTCGAGCCCACTATCTCCCGAATGCAAGCTCACAGCTGCGTGCCCCTAACCGCATGGCTAACTCACTACAATATTACAAATATTAATCTAAACAAAACAAGAATAAAATTGAAAGAAACTAAATTATAGCCTAACTAATAACAAGAAGATGATGATCAACAGTATTGCTGACGTAAACATTGTTAACATCGTCAGCATACAAACCGAGAAGGAAGGGTTGTGCTCTCGACATCATTCTGTCAATCAGTAATGCGTCATATCACAACGAAATGAAAGTCGTTATTGGTTCTCTTCGCGTACGGTATCCTTGATACTGATCGAATCCGTTAACACCTGCAAAACTGCTCCTTACTGAGCGTGTTCTATTTCAGGTAGCTGCTGGGGTTGTGTTGTCTCGCTAACTTATGGAAGGGCAGTACTCAAAGCGGGTGAACATAACGTATGACGTCACCGCTACCTCTGAACAACACTGTCGCCATAAGGCTCCACAGTCTTTTCTAAACGCTGGATGCTCTAATCAGGATGTAGTAAGAGCATATAACCAAATGGAGAGGGTATCGAAAGAAGCAGGATTGGGTGTGAATGAATCTAAAACCAAGTATATGATAATGACGAGAGATGAAGTAGACTATAGTGATTTAAGAGTGGAGAATACGGTTTTTGAGAAGACCCAATCTTTTTAGTATTTCGGATCTATCATTACAGATGGGAATGATAATCTGGAAGAAATAAAGGAAAGAATAAGTGGTGGAAATAGAAGCTATTTTGGTACTGGAGTCTAGAACAATCTCAAGAGCGTCCAAGAAGTTAATATATAGGACGGTGATTCGACCAGTGCAGTGGTAACATATGGAGGGGAAACATGGGTGTTGACAAAGAGGAGCGAAGATATTTTGAATAGATGGGAAAGGAAAGTACTCAGAAAGATTTATGGTCCGGTACGTGAGAACGGAGAGTGGAGAATACGAACTAATAAGGTGTACAGTTTATATGGGGGACCAACGATTGTGGCAGACATTAAAAAGAGTAGAATTAGGTGGATTGGACACGTAGAAAGAATGATTGAAGACAGGCAGACCCGACAAGTGCACAGGGAGAAACCGAGTGGGAGGCGGCTTCCTGGACCACCAAGAAGGAGACGGCAGGATGATATGGAGAAGGATCTTCGAGATCTTGTAATTAAATCGTGGATGAGGAAAGCGCAGGATAGAGAAGATTGGCGGTGTGTGGTGGAGCAGGCCAAGGTCCTTCAAGGACTGTAGCGCCACGGGGTAAGGTAAGGCTTTTAGTGCCGAAAGTGACCGAGGACATGTTCGGCTCGCCAGACGCTGTAGCTGCTGCAAGCGGACACCCATAGGCAGAGCTACAAGTTCCGTTCAATTTCAAGTAGTTCCAACTTTCGCTACCAGATATCACTGACACCTAGTGGTGAACGTTGGAACTTTGATAGAGCGTTACAACGAAATCTAACCTATAGAGCATCCAGCGTTTAGAAAAGACTGTGGAGCCTTATGGCGACACTGTTGCTAACTCTAGGCAGAGGTAGCGCTGACGTCATACGTTATGTTCACCCGCTTCGAGTACTGCCCTTTCATAAGTTAGCGAGACAACACAATCCCAGCAGCCACCTGCAATAGCACACGCTCAGTAAGGAGCAATTTTGCAGGTGTTAACGGATTGGACCAGTATTAAGGATACCGTACGCGTAGAGAATCAGTAACGACATTCATTTCGTTTTGATATGACGCATTACTGATTGACAGATGTCGAGAGCACAACCTTTCCTTCCTTCTCGGATGGACTGTATGGTGACGATGTTAACAATTTTTACGTTAGCAATACTGTTGATCATCACCTTTTTTTGTTATTAGTGAGGCTATAATTTAGTTCCTTTCAATTTTTTTCTTTAGGTTAATATTTGTAATATTGTAGTGAGTTAGCCGTGAGGTTAGGGGCGCGCAGCTGTGAGCTTGCATTCGGGAGATAGTGGGTTCGAACCCTACTGTCGGCACCCCTGATTCGATCGAACAGAAAATAAAACATATACACAACAGTTTAGCCAATGACGGTTAGTGCTTCAGAACGTATGTGAACTTATGTTGCCGGCGGAACTGAGCACGTGCTCCACTCCGGGCGAGCATGCAGCACAGGACGAGGCTCTTCTTTCCAGCATGCTAACCTCGAAAATTTTTAAATCACTAAGAGTCTAAGACGTAATATAAACGATACTTCAATGCAATAACAAAGGTAATCAATTGGCAGATAATTGTAGGAAGCTATTATGATGAAAAATATATTTGTTCAGAGTTCCTTCATGATAAAAGGTGAGGTAACAAAACCAGTGTAGGGGGGGTTCCGTTAAAAGTAAAAGCCCATAAGACCCACAGTATTTTCTAAACGCTGGATGCTCTATAGAAATTTAGCTTCACACAAGTTTAGTCCGTGGAAGGATCTTTTACATGCCATAAATCTATGACATGGGACCGCCGGCTTTACTTCCCCTCCTAAGGATGGCATACTGAAGGATTTTAACGCTCTTAAAAAATCCGACGACTTCGGCCGGGTTTGAACCCGCGATCTTGGGCACAGCAATGCAGCATGCTACCAACTACGCCACCGAAACCTCTTATAAAGGAGAAGACGAATTCCCAGAGACGAAATCACGCCATTTATATCAGAATTGAACCAGTACTCACTACTCAGCAATAAAACAAAAATATTCAGCTTCCGGTTATCAGACTTTTTAATTTTTTTTTTGAAATTTTTATTTCAAGTAGTCGCCTCCATGGTGTTGTGGTCAGCACGATTAGCTGCCACCCAGGAGGTCCGCGATTCGATTCCCGGCTCTACCACGAAATTTGTAACGTGGTATGAGGACTGGAACGGGGTCTATTCAGACTCGGGCGGTCCAAATGAGTAGAAGGGGTTCGATTCTCGCCTCAGCCATCCTCTCGAAGTGGTTTTCCGTGGTATCCCACTTCGTCTTCGGGCAAATGCCGGGATGGTACCTGACGTAAGGCCACGACTGCCTCCTTCCCTCTTACTTGTCTATCCCTCCCACCCTTTCCATCCCTTCAACAGGCCCCTGTTCGCTTTGCAGGTGAGGCCGCCTGGGCGACGTGCTAGTCACACTCCCCAGTTGAATCCCCGACTTAGAGTCTCAAGCTCCAGGACACTGCCCTCAGTGGCGGTAGAGGTGGGATCCCTCGCTTAGTCCGTGAGAAAAGCCAACCCTGGAGGGTAAACGATAGAGAAGAAGTAGTAGTAGTATTTCAAGTAGGACCTAAAGACATTCGAAATATATATTGTTTAAATGGAGGTGGTTTTGGAAGCCAGCGGTCAAGCTGTTGGCCTCTCAACAAGATGGACCGGGTTCGATTCCCGGTCAATGCATGTGAGATTTTCGAAGTGAAATGCCATGTCCTGTGGTTCGGATTCCACGTGAAAAGGAGGTCCCGTGGCTCATAATCTCGTGATTAACGGTCACGTTAAACTACAAGCTTGCTTTTTTGTTTTGTTTTGGAAGAATAGATTCTGAGAACGGACGTTTTACCCAATTCGTCGCACAGATATTGCTATATGCTATCCTATAAAATAAAGCTATCGACGACGGGTACGCAAAGTTAGTTTATAAAAAATTTCGCATAGGCTTTCTTAAACAATACATAGCCAATAACATTGAAGATCACCATTACAAATAGCATTTAACAACACTTATTTCTTCAGCAGCATAGACTACCTCAAAACATTGTTCCAAGTTACAAGACATGAATCACTTACTTCCTTTTAATAATCATACAAAATAATATCCACATTTTAAATTAAATGTCCTATCGATCCTCCTCGTTTTCGTGCCTTGCTAGCTGCATCAGCCTCCAATTTCCTCCACAATTCTTCTCTTTCCTTTTCTTTCTTTTTCTCTTTCTGTCTCTCTGCTTTGTACGTAGCAGTTAATTCATCAAAGCGTTTTCCATTCATCTCCATAAAGGTTTTCAATACATTATACACTAGTGCTACAATCGTTTGATTCCAATGTTCTTTGCTGATTCGATACAGAGCTGGGAACATAATGGGCATTATCGATTGATTGTTTTCTTCAACCAGAGTCATAATGTATTCATTATTCCAATAAAATAGTGCTCGCTCTGCGACCTGAAAATGAGGACTAGCAACGCATTTAGCCACTTGTCGGAAAAGAGGTTCTTGTATCTTAACGAATTGTGCTGGTTCTATTATATCCAATATTTCTTCAATCTCACCCAGAAACATAATCTCTTTTTGGCTGCAAGTTTTTGGCCAGTATTTTAAAATCGTTATCACAACTGGTTCTGTGAGTGATGGATCTTTTTCTATAAATTGTACGACACAATATGCTAAAGGGGCGTGGTACAATGACAAATATCTAGCTTTATGTAGAGGTAGCAACACTTTCGTCAAAAACTGTTTGTGTTCTGCTTTTAGTGGCAATGCAAAACCATTTATAATACTGCCCAAAATCTCCAATAGTTCACTGATACCATTAAAACGTTCCGTTTCGTATATAAATTTTAGAAACATGTTATTAATATGCTTGCGAATAAATGCTCTCAGTCCTAAAAACTTCCCATAAATACGATGTAAAACTGTCTTCAAAAAGTCTCTTTCACGAGGATCTTCACTATCAAATAACTCTAATAGTTGTAACACAAACTTTTGGTCAACATATTTCTTACCAATAGTAGGTTGAAATTCGGAAGATTCTAGAAATCTTAATAATAATTCGTAAACTAATTGTAGATGAGGCCAGGATGCTTCCAAAGTTGGATCATCCTCTTCAGGATCAAATACTGGATTTTCACTCGGTGGTAAGGTGCGAAATAAATTTCCTGAGACCATCGTGATGAGCTCTGGATATACTGGTTCAGTTAGAACTCCTCTACCGGTTGTTATAAAATCTATTATTTCATTTAATATTGATCGTTTAATTTCTTTGCCCATCAAATCACAAACAGGATCCATAAAATTGAATATCTTACAACACTGTCGTAATTTACGAATAAGGAGTTGTTCTTGCTCCATTCCTGGCACATCTTTTAGGTTTGGAAGAACTTGTAATTCTGATTCAGACCCGTCTTTATATTTTGAAGAGCCTTGAGATTTTTTAACTTTCTTTTTAGGTGTTCTTTTGTTGTAAGGATCTATACGATCCACAAACGCAGCCCCAGGAACTATACTGTCCTTGCTCATTTTGGATTGATCTTATATCTTAGACATGAACAAAATAATGTTTCATGTTTCGGAAGAGTTATCCTTAGTTAGTAATTCTCCATATTCTTGTAAACCTATCGGTGCACATTTTTGTTCACTATAACATTTACCTCTAATGTGTGATGGATAGGTTACATGGGGAGTTACACTTCTGATATTACAGTTTCCGTTAAATTTATACACACATTTAACAACTTCATTATCTCTATAATGTCTTCTAGATATTTAACAAAAAATCTTAACAAAAACTTGCATAATAAAACAAATCTTCACGTATAATTT
The DNA here is from genome assembly GCA_946902985.2 of Meconema thalassinum. Classification (NCBI taxonomy): domain Eukaryota; kingdom Metazoa; phylum Arthropoda; class Insecta; order Orthoptera; family Tettigoniidae; genus Meconema; species Meconema thalassinum. The sequence goes on along the minus strand of OX336397.1, from coordinate 99,343,281 downwards.
TACTGGAATACTGAATTTGACAGCCAAAATGGGATAGAGTCCAAAATCTCCTGTTTACTATAGGCAACAAAATACGATCGTTTATACTGCGCACCAACTTGAATGAATATTACAGCGAAATGTACCTCCGTGATCGTGATGGGAGCATTAGTTCCCATACTGCCGTATGTGGCGTGCTTTCAGACGAATATCTGAAATGAAAAATCTGCATAAGCAAGCTCTCAATTGACACAGCGATGAAGCTCTTCAAGGCAAAAATCAACCCCATAATTACATACGGTTTGGAAATAATCTGGGAAAATTGAAACAAAACCATCCTTAAACAATTAGAAATGGTCAAGGCAACATACGTGAAAAGGATACTCTGTGTTTCCAAATTCTCCCCATCACGTCTAGCTTATAATCTCACCAGAGAGACTCTAGCTACTACTGCGAGCAACAGCACATTATGTGACACTACTAGGTACTATCTGAACTGGAAATGAGAAACAGTCAGATCTGGGACGACTTTTACACCACACATGCGATGATGTCACATGATTGGAAGAGAGCATCCTACGATCTCAGGCTTGTGACCATGCGCTTGGCAGTACACGGTTTCTACTTCAGGCTCTGCCGAACTAAAGACTACCATACCATGATCCAAATTCTACGTGCATATCTGATCTCTGTGAGTGTTTCTGTGACAGATACAATGTACTAACATGCAAACGAAGGAAGAAATCGCTAACTCTATTTTGTTGCGAGTAAACATTTCTATGTATTGCTATGCACATTCGTGCGCAATTCTCTGTTAATAATAGCATATGCCCTAAAATGACGGTTTATGTTTGGTGAATGCTTGAGCTACATCTGATTCGCACTCTCACCTACAGATAGCGCACCACTCGCATCTACAGATAATTATTCAGAGGTAGTTGGTTGGTTCCTCAGTTTAGGACCTGCGACAACGCGGTCATGTAGCTCCGTGTACGTTGTGTGTGTGTGTAGAATCTGTCTGATAACCGGTGTTATTTGTGATGACTGTATTAGTGTGTGTATCTGTTTTAATTCAAGTAAGGACTGCAGGCATTGATTTTTTTCAAGTAGTTCCTACTTTTGCCGCCAAACGTCACCGTCAACGACCAAACGGTTCAGAACTTAGTTACCAGATGCCACCGCAGGCGGAACTTTTAACCTGTTTATACTAACGTTCTTTAACATGCCATAATCGCGACTGTGCTGTGAAATGTCACGAGATACCTTCTACATCGAAGATTTAAGGTGTCAACTATTGCTCCCATCTACCGCCCAGTATGAGGACCATCTAAAAGAGCTCAAAACGAAGAGGATGCAAATATGGAGTGACTTTTATTTAATAGCCGCAATTACGTCCGATGAGTGGAAGGGTCCATGTTACGACCTGAGACATACAATCACTTGTTTCGCAATACATGGATTCCATTTCAAGTTGTGCAAAATGGAAGGTTATCATGAGCCTAGTATGGAATGAATTTGCAAATTGTGTGAAAGTGTCTGTGAAAGGTATCATGCCATGACATGCGGACGGAGGGTTAAGTCTCTTAATAGCTTTTGTTGTCAATGAGAGTTGAATGTGATCTGGAATATTTTGGGTTTTTATTATTTTTATATTGCCTCATGGCCATTGGCTGCAATAAATACGTTCTTATAAATCTATGACATGGGACCGCCGGCTTTACTTCCCCTCCGAAGGAAGGCATACTGAGGGATTTTTAACGTTCTTAAAAAATCCGATGACTTCGGCCGGGTTTGAACTCGCCATCTTGGGCTATTCAGAGGTAGCTGCAGAATGTCAGAAGAACATTTACCGCTTAAGCAGTTCCAGAGACATACGCAATCCTATTTTCACCGCTAAAAAAATGGTTTACAACAAATGGAACATTTCTCAAACACACATCCCTTCGAATTTATCAAAAAGCGTACATTTCATGTTGAACGTTTGTGTTGTAAACTATTTTATCGCTTGCCTATAAACTTAAAGCAAACCCCGTGAAAAAATTAATGCTACGTCCATAGTTACCGAGATATGGTAACGAGTGCGTAAAGGTACCATTTGGCTGCACGCGACAGAGACAAGCGACCGAGACAGACGACAGCGACGAGAGACGGAGACAAGTCAACGTGTCGCCGCTCACATAATGTGATGACGACCGAGACTGACGACACGCCTAGACATACATTAGGTGTTTATTGGGATTGCGTGCACAAATTCTTTGAAAAAGGGTTACGAAAAATATTCTAATGATAAGGTTGCTCGAAGAGGAAGAAGACGATGATGTGTTGCTGTGCGAAAGAAACCAAGAAAACCTATGAGTTATATATTCAAAACCAGACGCGAAGAAGGATCTTTCTGGTTGTTAATAAAGAATCATTTATCTTTAGAATAAGAAAAGTTCAGGAGTTATTTTACATGAAATCGTAAGCAGTTTGATTAAGTACATTTTATTTCCGACATTTTTTCACTTCATAAGACACGTGCTGCGTCCGCTTGTCGCGGGACACAACTGCTCTGAGAGCGGTCTCCTACTGTTCATCTCGGTCGCCGATCTGTGGCGCCTGTCTCCGTCTCGCGATCTCAAATGTACTTCATATGGTTGAATGGAGAGCAGATCGAAAGCGACCTGTCTCAGTCTCGCAACTCTGTCGTCTGTCTCTGTCGGTTGTCTCTGTCGTGTGCAGCTAAATGGTACTTTTACATTTGCCTTTTATATACACTTTGTATACGCCCCTGTCAGTGTGCATGTGTACACAGATGTAGGCCTACTGTATTGACATATCAAAACAACAAAACAACAAAAAATGGCTTGTATTCTTACTTGAATTTTAAACTTAACGATTCAAGGAACAAGACCTCATTTTTACGTGGATTCCGAATCTCTGGACGTGGCGTCTTACATCAATGAACTAACATAACCTGAAATCAACATTAGTGCACCGGTGAGTTAGCCGTGGTCGTTACGGCATGACTGCTGGCAGTCGCTCACATCCGGGAGGCGAGGAGGTTCGAATCCCCCCTCCGGCAACCTTGAAGATGGTCGTCTGTGGTTTCCCATCTTCCTTCCAGGCAAATGCCGGGGTTGGTCCCTAACTATAGGCCACAGCCGATACCTTCCAACTCCTTGTCCTTACAATCACACTTTCCTCCCCAGACAACACTCCACACGCGACGGTACGTGTAGCTCACCCATTGGGTGTCCGCCTCGAAGAAGCTACAAAACTGGCGTGCCAAATATGTCCTCGGACACTCCAGGCACTAAAAGCCATACGCTAAAAAAACCATTAGTACGTCAGCTGCTCCCTCTCGTTTTTTTGAAAACCCGATCTCTGTAGACGAGAGTCTGAATCATATCTAGCTCATACTTCCACCAATAATCCGATATTTTAGATACAGCAATGAAATTAGGCAATTCCAACTTAAAGATAATGCCAATCGTGACGTACGGACTGGACGTAATATGGGAACAGCTGACAAAAAGTAACCTAGACGATATAGAAAGAATAAAAGCAAATTTCCTGAAGCGAGCACTCAAAAACTACAAAATCGAGACTTGTGTATGTACTGGCAAGACAAACATTTTGCATTATTGAAGATCTGCGTCATCAACTGGCACTGCCATCTACGTCATCATATATACGACTCTTAAGTGAATGACGAGAGAAAATGGAAGAAATCTGGATGGAGTTTTATACTACAGACGCAATGACAAATCGAGACTGGATGCGAGTCGACTACGAGCTCAGACACATGATGACGCGACTCGCCGTGCACGGCTTTCACCACCTTATCTGCCAGAACAAGAGCTACTACCAACCAGAAGACCAGTCCATTTGTAATCTGTGTTTCAAACTTAGTGATAGATCACGTCCTTTACTGTGACAAAAGAGAAACCTCCCTAACTGTCTTCTGTTGAGGTTATGTATTAAATTTGCACATTGTGCGTTATCTCTATTATTATTATTATTATTATTATTATTATTATTATTATTGGGCCTATGCTATACGACGTGGAATCGGTGAACATGCTGTACGGTACTGCAAACCAAGTCACTCATGTTTGAGGTCGTAGTTTGAGTTTTTCCAATCCTGTATGATCATAGCTTCGGTACCGACAGCAGTGGCTCAGCTGGCTAAAGCGCAGCCTTAGGTCATGGGACCAAGCTCTCTGCTGACTCGGAAGACGCGTGGGTTCGAGCCCCACCGTCGGCCGTCCTTGAAATGGTTTCCCATTTTCAACACCAGGCAAATGCTGGGACGGTACCTTCTGATAGTCCACGGCCGATTCCTTCCACATCCTTGCCCAGTTTCATTCATCTTCATCCATTCCATCTCTCATCCCGACGCGCAGGTCGCCTACGGGCGTCGAATAGAAAGACCTGCACTCGGCCTCTGAGAGGCCACACGAAAAAAAAAAAAAAAGCTTCGGTAGCAAAGAACTCTTCCCAGATTTCCTCTCTCTTTGATGCGAGTTCCATCATGATCACACTGTAATTGGCTGTGGCTGGGAGTAGAAATTTTAGCTTTATTTCATCTAAATAGAATGGTTCCCTTGCCAATATGTACACCAAGCGTGAGAGAGTATACTTGGAGACACATAAAGCTTTCTTTAGATAGGATGCTTTAACTTTTTCAAGTTTTGATAGTTGATCTTTGGTTAGGTATGACCAGATGTTTTCTATTCTGTAAGTGGCGACAGGCGACACTATTACATTGAACAATTTTACTGCTGCTTGAGCTTTCAGTTCTCGCAGTGAAGAGGTGCAGGTGCGCTTCATAAAAAGGGAGATAGCTCGCAATTCGCTACTCCTGTAGGGGACCAGATGGGACCACCAAGAGCCCGCTGATGAGCCAGATTGGTGTCTTAGGTGAAGTCCCACACAAGACACGGCACAAACCTAGAAGAATTGCTGAGTTTTAATTTTACTGCTGTTTTTAATGACAATAAATTTTGCGTGGCTTCGGTGGCGTAGTTGGTAGCATGCTGAACTGCTGTGCCCAAGATAGCGGGTGCAAACCCGGCCGAAGTCGTCGGATTTTTTAAGAGCGTTAAAATCCTTCAGTATGCCTTCCTTCGGAGGGGAAGTAAAGCCAGCGGTCCCATGTCATAGATGTACAGTATGGCATGTAAACGATCCTTCCACAGACTAAACTTGTGTGAAGCTACAGTTCTAGGTAAGATTTCGTTGGAACGCTCTATCAAAGTTCCAACGTTCACTACTAGGTATCATTGACATCTGGTGCTGAAAGTTGGAATTACTTGAAATTGAACGGAACTTGTAGCTCACCCTATGGGTGTTCGCTAGAAGCAGCTACAGCCCCTGGCGAGCCGAACATGTCCTCGGACACACCCGGCACTAAAAGCCATACGATAAACAAATAATAAATAAATAATGACAATTGTCATGTTCGTTTGGCTAATTCAGCCTGAAGATGGACTCGAATGTTACCGAGCACAAACATGGCCGCTTGTTCTGTACATTGTAAGCAAATTGCACGTTCTGTGTATTCTGATGCTCAGTTCTTTCGTCATTGTTTTTGCAATGAAATGAAAATCCACAGCCTGCTTCCAGTCTCCGACCGGGTCAGGAATGGAATGAATGAAGCCCCTATCTAGCGGCGAGGATATGAACTGTGCCGGCTGCCGAGGCCTGACGCACTCCTCTGGGGCAATGATTAAATGAATGATAGATGAAATGAAATGATAGTGGAGAGTGTTGCTGGAATGAAATTTTGACAGGGAAAACCGGAGTACCCGGAGAAAAACCTGTCTGCCTCCGTTCTGTCCAGCACAGATCTCACATGGAGTGACCGGGATTTGAACCACGGACTCAGCGGTGAGAGGCCGGCGTGCTGCCGCCTAAGCCACGGAGGCTCTTCATATTCTGTTTTATGTTGATAGGCTGTGCTGAGGAATAAAATAAAAGCGGTCGTATTTTTGATAACGTGGAACTGAATTCTCGTTTATCGCAATTACATCACTTCACAATGACAATTTTCTCAGGTGTTTTTGCTGTTTGTGCTTCTAAAGGTTGTGCTAACTCTATATTTATTGTGAAATGCAAATTTGTCTCCACCAGTTTGAATAATTATTTCCAACTATTTCACATGTTTCGCTGCAGCTAAAGGATTTGTTCTGTAGAAGAATATCTAAGAATAACCAATAAAGTGTAGTGCTGTTCTTCAATGACATGATTTCCCAAGGAGGAAACGGGGAGTTATATAAAAAAAACGAGCCTTACAGTAGTCGCATATGATGTGTAACATCTGACATAGAAGAAACCTCACGTGAAATTGTTGATACACGGGTATTTTATACTCTTATTGGCACGAATATTAATCTATTGTAAAAGGGAGTATTTTACAGATATTTTAGTTTATATTACGGAACTCCACCAGCACTAACCTAAATAAAGAATACGATATGGATCAACTAGATTAATAGACGCGACACCGCTCATAACCTTAAATTCCTTACAAACAGGACCTCTTGATTCAGAGACCAACACTTAATTTGATATGGATTCTGTTAAAATGAGTCATATTGATATGATAAAATATCGTTTAAAATTATAATCTGGTAGCAAAAATATCTACCCCGTCCGGGATTCGAACCCGAGATCTCTAGATTCACAGTCAAAGCCGCTAACCCCACGGCTATCTCGACTACGCAAATATTGTGCACAAGATGATGACTTATTTCCACGTTCCAATAATACTGCATTACGGAATTAAGTTTCATTAATATTTTGCTTGTTTCGATAATGTTCCTGCGTGAAATTGAGTTTAAAATGTCTTATGAATATGCCCTCTTGTGAGTAAAGAGAATGTATTCAGCAATAGTTCATGAAGGCTTGCTCAAATCTCGTATGTTGTTGTTGTTTGAGTCTTCAGTCTTTTGACTGGTTTGATGCAGCTCTCCATGCCTCCCTGTCCTGAGCTAATCGTTTCATCTCTAAATAGCTCCGACACCCTATATCCGAGGCAATCTGTTTAACATATTCTAACCTTGGTCTATCCCTACAGTTTTCGTCCTCGACCCTTCCTTCCATAACTAAGCTTGCTATTCCTGGGTGTCTTAGTATGTGTCCTACCAACCTACCAACCTATCTCTTATCTTCATTAACAGTCGCCAGAAACATCTCTCGTATAACCACAACGATTGTATTATATTGATGACTGCATTATCGTTATGTGGGTTGGGTTAATATTTGAATAGCCATTGTGCAGAAACATAAGGCCGACTACTTACAATGTTTGATATTAAGGCATTTTACCATTTAAATACTGATACGAAGAATTCAAACATGTACCATGTGCTTTGTTTCAATCACTTGACACCAGAGTTCGCATGAGCGTTTACCGTTCAGTATGTCATATACATTCCACATGGCCGAGAGTACGTCATGGTATCAATTTCCGGTACCACGCGCTCATTGTTTCTCTTACCACTGCCAGCTGGATCGATCGATCTAGTTGGCAGTGCATCTTACACTTCCGTTCGATCCACCACTGCCAGCTAGCACACTTCCGTTCGAGCACACTTCCATTCGATCAAACGGAAGTGTGCCAGTTGGTGCCACCTCGATCGTTCCGATCCACTTCCGTCCCATTTTTCAAAATCACTCCCTCAAAAATATCCAGCAACCGTGTGGAAAGATGTTACACATTAAAACATATCGATAGTCTGTAATAATATAATAACTCTATGCCACATACAGGAGAGGACGGCAGAGACAACGAAAGCGCTATATAGAATAAAGAACATTGCGTTACTATCACTCAAGACAGCCACCAGACTTTTCGACACGACAGTATCCCCAATAGTCACGTATGGACTGGAATTAATATGGGAAAATCTGTCGGTCAGTGACTTAGAACGCATTGAGAAAGTGAAGGCACGGTTCCTAAAGTATGCACTCATGGTGGGGAAGTACGCGCCATCGATACTAGTATGTGATCTGGCCAAGGAAACTTTTTATATACACACATCAAAAAAAGTTTTGCATCACCTCGGTTCCAAGAGTTCCGGAACCGTTAAATACAAAGGGAATAGAGATCAACACAAACAACATTTCAGCTCGTTTTATTGCTCATGAGACCCACACATTGCATGTTGTACCATCATACAGCTAGACTTTCAGCATTTGTGGTCCAGATTGCAGTACACACCACTACCTCTAACACCCAGTAGCACGTCCTCTTGCATTGATGCATGCCTGTATTCGCCGTGGCATACTATCCACAAGTTCATCAAGACACTGTTGGTCCAAATTGTCCCACTCCTCAACGACAATTCGGCGTAAATCTCTCAGAGTGGTTGGTGGGTCAAGACATCCATAAACAGCCCTTTTCAACATATCCCAGGCATGTTCGATAGGGTTCATGTCTGGCGAACATGCTGGCCACTGTAGTCGAGCGATGTCGTTATCTTGAAGGAACGCATTCACAAGATGTGCACGATGAGGTCGAGAATTGTCGTCCATGAAGACAAATGCCTCTCCAATATTCTGCCGATATGGTTGCACTATGGGTCGGAGGATGTCATTCAGGTATCGTAAAGCCGTTTCGGAGCCTTCCATGACCACCAGTGGCATACGTCGGCCCCACATAATGCCACCCCAAAACATCAGGGAACCACCACCTTGCTGCACTCGCTGGACAGTGTGTCTAAGACGTTCAGCCTGACCAGGGTGCCTCCAAACACGTCTCCGACGATTGTCTGGTTGAAGGCATATGCGACACTCATCGGTGAAGAGAACGTGATGCCAATTCCGTGGGGTCCATTCAGCATGTTGTTGGGCCCATCTGTACCGCGCTGCATCAACACCTTCTAAACTTAAAGCCTGCTCGCTCTGCGCGTGACGTCACGAGTGTGGTCCGGAAAGTTTGAGCAGGGAGTGCGCTTCGTAATATGCGTTATTCTCAGTGCGTTAAATTTTATGTTCGACTGGACTCAGCATACCAACGCAAAATATGATATTCTTTCACTTGACTGAGAACCTGACGAAACAATATGTCTTTCATGCTGTATGTGTGATGGTTTGACTGAAAACAGCAGTACAGAGACTACAAACATCCGTAAAAAGAAAGTCACTGCACAAAATATGTACTGCTGATTTCGCTAGGAATCATCATTAGATCCCATTTTAGAAATATACCTGTGAATACAGTTAACTTACAACTAACGCACGGGCAGTCGGTGAAAATCTACTCCGCGCTGTTTACCTGCACTCTATTTAAAACATCACTAGGAAGGAAAGCTTGTTAAAAAGGATGCAATTTATGTACGATATTACTATTATAATAGTATTTATTATTACTACAACTATGATCATTAGTCATAAAACTCTGTGAATTGATCCTCCTTACTAAGATTGTCTTCTGGTTGAATGAAGGATACAGAGGAAAGTAAACAAGGGTAAATATAATATTATAGTGTAGAAAATTTTACGAGAGTATGGTCCAGAGTCATTTAAAAAGCACAGATATAGACAACACATTACATCACAATTTGATTGGTATCGCCTTGATATTTTCATTCATGTTCTGCTTAAAATTGATGGCATTCTCCAAATTCTTGTCAATATTACACATTCAAACTTAAAGTAGGTTTATATGTTATTGATATTCTTATCTACAAACCGGGAGAATCAGGCATCTAACATTCTCCAACACAGAGGAACCTCCCCAAACTCTGTATAGTTTTTATTGAGGGAAGATGATTGTTGAAAATAATAGGTATCAATCAGTGAAATATCTTCCCTTCCTCAAACGTTGACTTGCAGACTACAGTTAAAGAAAAAATAATATTCCAATTTAAGTTACCTTACATTTATATGAACCTTGTTTACGACGTTAAAAAATGTTCTCTTTCTTCTGAATCCACAGGATTCAATTACATTTCAAAAACTATTTTGTGTAATGTCTGGTTTGATTAAAAATAAAATAATAATAATAATAATAATAATAATAGAGGCTAATTATACCATGCCTGCCAAGATGTTCAGTTGGGAGCCCTATATTAATCTGTTCCCCTATTTACTCATGAATACACTTTTTAAGAAACCAATGCAATTCATGAAATATTAATACACTAAATGATGCTCAGTGATATAAATAGAAAGAGTATGTTTCATATTAAATACGCTTGGATATTTATGTACCACAGAAGAAAGTGAATTATATGCTTTCTTAAATACTTTAAATGCCTAGCAGCAAAATTCTCAAAAACATCAGGATACTATCATTTTCCAGAGTTAAAGCAGAAGAAAAAGAAGTAGGATGTTGCTATGTAAAAAGGCAACACTGAAGGAATGGCTTGTCCACTCATTGAGCTAATGTTCTCAATACCATTTGAAATGTGGATATAAATTGATGTCGCATAAATGACCAACACATTTTGTCCTCTTATCATACACATCATACTGTATGTGGCTTGCTACCAGTGCTAATACTGTACTTCATATTTGGAAGTTACACCACATCTGAGAAGTAATCATTCCGTTTGTGAAAGAATGATTACAAAGTAGTGCAAATACACTACACTTGACCATCAACATGGAAATGTCCATGGGTCATTCTTGCTGTTGGTACAAAATTCTATTCCAGAAAGGAAGGAGTGTAAATAAGCAAAAAAAAAAATTCAGAAGCAGTATACATTTGACATTTTTAGCTGTATTCAGAAGATATATTCAGGGTAGTTTAATTGGCAAACCTTAGTTTTGTGTTTGTGTTGACCGACTGAAAAGCTTTCTTTCATAAAACTTTGTTCAACTTTAGATCTGTGATGTTTCCATTAATTTTACTTTTGTTTTTGCTGTTAAGTAAATGGTACATTCCACAACCATATTTTAGAAACTTGAAACAGTTCCAGAGCCTTGCTTTAAAAACTGGGCTATTTTATAAAATAAATTATTTACAAGAAATTAAAGATTAACAAGAGAAATGGATAATTTTAATTATTGCAAATGAGAGTAGCTGTTTTGAGAGCTACACCTGCATAACAAAATGAAATTTCAGTGTAATAGGGGATCTATCCACCATGACATACTAGCACTGTTTTATTTCTTAAATACATTCCTGTAAAATCTCAGTAGAGGTAGAAAGAATAATTTGTCCAATAATATTTGTGGGAAGAGATATTTTTCCATGAGATGACCAACACGCGTTCCACTTTTTAAATTTTGGCATAAGATGTTGCACAAATGACAAACATGTTTTGTCATAAAAAATGAAATAAAAAAAGACATTTGCTTTACATGAGTATTACCATTGCAGTGTCAACAAGCAAATCAAGTGAATGTCACTGAAATCTAAGACAACACTACTGCTAACGTTAACTCCATCCTATAAAAGTCACATTTTGTAGTCATCGGGCACCAGAGTGATATTTAAACTGCTGTAAATGTCAAATGTGCAGCATGAAGAGTTATGTCCAGGACCACACAGTAGAAGAAAAACCATGATAAAATCTATATTTCTCAGAAATACTGTGCAAAAACTATGCAGAAAAAGGCATAAAAGTATATTTTTCCTTGAGTATTAAGTCATAAGTTAGGATATGCCACTAACTGTGATAAGACAGTTACAATTCTCTTATTATACAGATACAGAATCTGTTGTTCCAATTGTGGACTTCTGTCATATTAGGAATATAAATGAGATTTCCTCTACCGTTTGTCGAATAAATGTGTTGTGCAATTGTATTGACTAGGAGGTTTAAATGTGTAATAGTATTGACTAGGAGGTTTAAATGTAAGCATGTGTTGAAATAAATTTTGTAATAAAGAGGCAAAAGGGATATCAGAGCTGTATCTCAATATTTCCTTACAGTAAAGTGTAAAAGTTCCAGCTAATATGAGATGAATTGAATCATACTGCACAAATGAGAAATACTGCATGGCGTGGACTGCTCTAAATTATGTTGTCTAAAACTGTATGAATAGGCTACCTGTCACATTATTCAATACCAGAGGCAATTGAAAAGAACTCCCTAACTTTACAATTTCTGTGTGTTTGTAATCAATTCTAAGTTCCAGTTGCTCGTGTACAAGAACAGAGTAACCAAGCTCCAAATCCCTGCTGTAATTTAAATTTAAATAAAAAACTGAATTTTCTCTTTTAGCCACTGAATCAAAATATGATGGACAGCCAGGAAAGATTGTTTCCCACAATATATCAGTTTCTTTAAAGTGTAGGCTATATGGCACAAGCAAATACAGTATGTGATAACCTTTAGGCCTAAACATGCACTTGTAGGCTTAATTTCTGCTTAAACTAGCTTGCGTCTATTGCATATTCAAAATATTTACATGTAGACCTAGTCTATACTTTAGTCAATATTAATGGTAGGCCTATTTTTTAAATTTATATACTGTGCAAAATAATACCGGTACATATTTACAATTACCTGAGGAGTAAGACAAAATGTAGCCTAACCTAAAAGTATAGCTTAATGTGTCATATACCATCCAAAATAAGAGTGTAATGTATTATAAAAGTAAGCCTACGGAATTTTATTAATATCTCCAAATGCTTTATTATATAGGCAGAAAATATAGTTTAATTTATTTATTTATTTATTTATTTACCGGTAGGCTATCTATTTATCTTCTTCTTCTTCTTCCTTCGATTTTGGCCTACTGTGGACCACGAAAAACAACTGATTTGTTGGTTAGTCTTTTTTTCTTCTCCCAAAATTTCTTCATCCTTTCACTGTGGTTCCTCCTCCTCTCATCTGACCAGGTGTTTTTGGCCCTTTTACATTGCTTTTCCTGGAACCCCTTGAATTTATCAATCTTAGCTCGAAACACATCTCTATTCCAAATGTCTTCTGGATTTATCCCCACTTCCTCCATGTCTTTTCTCGTTTCCTCTATCCATAATGTAGTTGCCTTGATCTTGGTGATGTAGTTAAAGATTCTCTTCGTTAGTCGACTCTCGCTCATTCTCATGAGGTGTCCATAAAACTTCAATCTCCTCTTACGGATGGTGTCTGTGATTTTCTCTGCCTGTCTGTAGAGATCTTCATTTCTCCTCTTCCTCCATGTACCATCTTTTTGTTTTTCAGGTCCTAGGATCTTTCTCAAGATTTTCCTTTCCTTCTTCTCTAAATCCTTGATTTCCCCTTTCTTATTCAATATCAAGCATTCTGAGCTATAGAGTCCCTCTGGCTTGACAACCGTGGTATAGTGTCTTATCTTTGCCCTGTAGGATATAGTTCTCTTGTTGTATCTATTTTGTACTAATTTATAGGCTAGCTCCATCTTTCTAGCTCTTCCTCTATTTGCTTCTTTATCAAGTCCATTCGGCTGGATCCATTCTCCAAGATATTTAAATTTATCAGCTCTCTTGATTTTCCCATATCTTGTTTCCAGATGCTTTTCTTTATTGTGTTTGTACTCCATGTACTCTGTTTTTTCGTATGAGATCCTGAGTCCAGTCTTCTCGGCTATTTCATGTAATTTTTCAAGCATTATTCGAGCTTCGTCTTTTCCTTTGGCTAGCAATGCCATGTCATCAGCAAATGCTAAGCAATCCACCTTTACACCTTGCTTTTTTGTTCCTAAACAGATTCCTTCTATACCTTCTTCTTTTATTGCTTTCCTCCATACTCTCATTATTTTTTCCAGGACGATGTTAAACAAAATTGGTGATAGTCCGTCTCCTTGTCTGACTCCTGTCTTAATCTCTAAAGCCTCTGAGATTTCTCCTTGAAATTTTACTTTGGAGACGGTTTCTGTTAGTGTCTGTTTTATAATTGCCCGCGTTTTGCCATCTATTCCAAATTCCTCCAAAATATTGAAGAGTGTCTGCCGGTCGATGGAATCATTTATCTATTTTTATACTAGACTATTTATTTATTTATTTATTTTACAACGATGCAATTGTAAATAAAGTAAAATAAATTAAAATTACGGTACCGGTACATTAAAACCCCAATTATTTATATCGAAATCCTAAACTGCCAATAACATAAAATGTATTACTTACTCTCGTGAACTGAGTTGGCGGGAAGTCCTTTCGTGGAATAGCATTGAGCTATTTATTTCACTTTAAATTCTTCGTCCATGGGGAATCTGAAGACATGGACCCTTGGTCCAATATAATAATTGCCACGACAACCTGTTACACAGCAGCGATGAGGCATCTTTCACCATTTAAACACTAAAAATTCACTGCACTGAACTTCAACGAAAACACTCCAGAAGACAAATTCAACATGTCCGCTAGGACCACACTTTTCTTAGCGGGGACCGGTGACGTCAGAGCGCGCTGGCCTGTATATAGATGGTGTTGGCTGCATGGTGTCGGGGTTGCAAAGCTGGACCTCGCCATGGACGTCGGGAGTGAAGTTGCGCATCATGCAGCCTATTGCGCACAGTTTGAGTTGAAACACGACGTCCTGTGGCTGAACGAAACGCATTATTCAACATGGTGGCATTGCTGTCAGGGTTCCTCCGAGCGGCAATCCGTAAGTAGCGGTCATCCACTACAGTAGTAGCCCTTGGGCGGCCTGAGCGAGGCCTGTCATCGACAGTTCCTGTATCTCTGTACCTCCTCCATGTCCGAACAACATCGCTTTGGTTCACTCTGAGACGCCTGGAAACTTCCCTTGTTGAGAGCCCTTCTTGACACAAAGTAACAATGCGGACGCGATCGAACTGCGGTATTGACCTTCTAGGCATGGTAGAACTACAGACAACATGAGCAGCGTACCTTCGTCCTGGTGGAATGACTGGAACTGATCGGCTGTCGTACCCCCTCCGTCTAATAGGCCCTGCTCATGCATGGTTGTTTACATCTTTGAGCAGTTTTAGTGACATCTATGAACAGTCAAAGGGACTGTATCTTGGATACAATATACACAGTCAACGTCTATATGCCGGAGATCTGGGAACCGAGGTGATGCAAAACTTTTTTTGATGTGTGTATATAGAAGATCTACGACTCAGTTTTCCATCTACCGGTCTATTAGACCTCGTGCGCCTCGCTGAATTTTGACCCTTGGAGCCCCTAGCGGATGCTTGTGCAACACTGACTGACGCAGTTGGCTTTGAGTCAATGCAAGCAATTATATTTACCGCTGTGCTCTGTTGAGGTTTGTGTTGGTTTTGAAAGGATACAGTGGACTCAGACTTATTTCAGACCTTCCACCCTGAAGAGAGGTGCAAAACTCAATAAGAGTTGCCATGTACTCAAAGTGAGAGAAACGTCGGGAGGGGAAATTGCCGGCATATGTTTGAGAGAAACAAACATAAATCAACAGGCCCGATCAGCATCAGTTATATGTCTTAAATTATCATGGGTAAGCCACTAGGCTATCATGCCCGTCTGATGACTTTATAATTCGTGTTTCTTTTCAAATCGAACGCGAAAGAAATCTTCAATCCGCTGAATGCCAGTGCAAAGCCGGCTTCTCCCAATGCTGTAAGCATATTGCTGCGTTGTGTTATTATGTTAACACAGAAAGAGACAATTCTAGTGCTTCCTCTCTGCAGCGTTGAGAGAAACCTAGGAATGTTCCCGTAGGATATACTAAAGGTGAAAGCATAAGGCAAATAATAGAGAAGAAAACAACTAAGCGACCAGTTTTACAGCATGCCAGAAAGGGGAAATGACAAATATTACAGTAAAGAAGAACTATATGTCCGTCTTAAGAACAACGATTGCATATTAACGGGAGTTTTAGAGGTGGAATGCGAAGGAGAGTCGTCTTCCATAAGTACTTCAATTATAGACCACGTCGTGGATAATGCTGTAGGACTAACTGAGAAAGCGTCTGTGACTCAGTGCCTCCATGGATTTGACAACCAATCTAAAGTGCTATGAAATGACGCACAAGGGCAGTGGTAAGATAGTGCTAGTGAAAAAAGAATATGAAGATATGTTGTCCAGTGAAGTGTTGAGATTTTATTGGGACAAAGTAAAAATCAATATTTTGCAAAAATATGAAATTGCATTTGAGACAATGGCACAGTCTCGATGTCACTTGTGGTTTCAGCACAGATTGATTCGAATTTCCGACGGTCAGAATGTACACAGGAGCATAACATTACAAAGTTGGGATTACCAAAAACTAGCATCTGCAAATAGCTCCAAAGACATAAATACTCCTGCAGTTAGGTATGGAAGGGATAATGAAACGAATGCGATAATGGAAGTCTGTGCATCGTTCCAATGTTCGGTAAGGTACGTAGGCTTGCTTGTAAAACATGAACAACCATGGCTCTGCTGCAGTCCAGACGGGATTGCTCTACGGGAACATCATGAACGGTTTCCATCTCTTCTCGAGATCAAGTGTCCGTATTCGTGCCGGGAAACACGTGTTATTGAAAGGAAACTGTGCAACATCCCATACGGGATTTGTACATTAATAATAATGGGGAAGTAAAATTAAAGGAAAACCATGTTCTGCGGAAATGCTTTGTCACACATCACAATGTCACCTGGCTGAATGTAGTTCAGAATGCCTGAATGAACTGCAAAGTAGCTATCAGTCGCTCTTCCACCGTAACATTTGGAAAGAAAACAAATATATCCGTATGGGGTGATCGCAACAAGAAATTTTACAGTAAAGGTGTTCTTATAATGCGAGAACATTAAAATTATCTGACGGACACTTTGAGATCTGTCACAAGAGACTTCACTGCAATCTAAGATGCATGTGCAATTTTCAAAATGTCTTTCAAATGCATTAGGCATGGTAGTTTTTATAGTGGTCCGCTGTGGCCAGAAAATCCAATCTTTGGTATTCTTAAACATATTCTGCAGAATAAATTTAAAGGAGGCTGATGCTGTAGTTCTGTGACAATTAAACATATACCATGAGCAGCAAAACTAATTCCTAGCTTCAGCTTCATGAGAAAGAGAAGTAGCATGTTTTCTCTGCCTAGAGAGCAATTCCGATTTATAGCGGGTACCAAGGATAACAGAACACTGAACACTCCTAATTTTACACCCGCTATTTCAAGGAGATGCGAGTCCTTTTCTTGCACAAATTTGTAGCCACAGATTACATTATTTATGCTTAAACTATCCACATTTAGTCCACAGTCTGCTTTATAACACGTATCTGTCATTGTTTGTTTATTCTCGCGAAGTGTCGGTAGATTTGTTTGAACTTCAGCTTCACCATTATTTCTTAATGAAGAAAACAGTGTATTGACATCAATGTTGGCTGTACTTACGTCCATTATATCAGTTTGTGTGCTAGCATCACTGCATTGTTTCACGAGATTGTTGTCAACTAATTCCTTTCCATGTCTGAGTTTTCTTCTCTTGTATCTCGTCGCCTCTGCAGTTTCCCTTTCTTGTTCGTGCTGGTCGGATGAAGTAGGTTTCAAGTAGACTCCGGGCATGTAACCAGGACTGTCGGGATCCCTTGTAGGTGTTCCGTTAGCAAAATAGTACAGTACAGCTGTCATGGTTTTGTTCCAAAAACCGTGCTATGGTTGGCTTTTTGTAAATCGTTAAAAAAGCACAAAAAAGCTTAACTCTAAATTTCGGAATAATTTGTAGTATCATATTGTCGGAAAACTCAAAATAAAATTGAAAAGCATTTTTCTCTAAATCTACGTACATTGAAGAAAAGTTTTTTAAACAAAAAATGTAAAGGACATTGTCACCTACAATTTGTCTCATTGAGATCATGTCATATGTTTTGAAATGTAGAAGCTAGGTGGCGCCAAAGTTTCCAAAAAAGTGTTTCTTCACTTTTTGTCTTAGGAAAAAAAAGTGTTTTTTTTTTTCACAAAAGAGTGAAACAGAAATCTGTTCTCTAAAAATTGTCTGCAACATTTATTTAAACGTTTGTTTCCTCTGACTTACCGTTCCAAAGTTATAGCGCAGCAAATGCAACGCTGCATCTTCAAGGCTACTATTGTTACTGCGGAGAGAGCGGTGGGCATAGTTTAGACTGGGACCGGTGTCGGACAATTTTCACACTTCGGCAGACTATAACTTTGGAACGGTAAGTCGGAGGAAAACAATGTTTCAATAAATGTTGTAGACAATTTTGAGAGGAACACATTTCTGATTCGCTCTTTCGTGAACAAAATCTTTTTTCTAGGACAAAAAGTGAAAAAACACTTTTTTGGAAACTTTGGCGTTACCTAGCTTCTGCATTTCAAAACGTATGACATGACCTCAATGAGACAAATTGTAGGTGACAATGCCCTCTACAATTTTTGTTTAAAAACCTTTCTTTAAAATACGTCGATTCAGAGAAAAACGCGTTTCAAAAATGTTTTGAGTTTTCCACAAAATGATCGTGCAAATTATTCTGAAATTTAGAGTTAAGCTTTTTTTGTGCTTTTCTAACGATTTACTAAAAGCCAACCATACCACGGTTTTTGGAACAAAAGGGGTTTCTTCTGTGCAGCTGTACTGTACTAAAATGACGACTACAAATACGTGCATTTTTACTGGGAGCCCTTGGTTTCCTGTCAACAGTCTCTCGCCTCACTGCCGTAATCCAAGCTATCCTTCTGATTATATGCTGTTCATCATTAGGAAAACTAAAAAATCTATACCGGGAGGACTGATTCCGTACATGTAATTGCAACCAACCACACAACAGTTTATTTGACTCTTTGTAACACTCACTTCCATCGCGACAAACTGAACATTCCTTTCCATCAAGCGGTAGCCTACCTTACAGTAGAGAGATGCGTCATCCTCACCAGCTATAGATGTGTCACCAGAGCGCAGCAGAGTAGGCGCGCACAAGGTCTTAACGAAGACGGTTGAAGAGAGTTGACACCGGAGTTGACAACAGTGTTGCCAACAAATGTTAACAACATTTACAAAAATCGTACTAAAATTTTTGTCAACATTGTTGCCAACAATGCTGTCAACACCGAAAAAGTGTTGGCAACATTACCCACCAACAATCGGTAAAGATCAAAGAGTGTTGTTAACATTTGTTGGCAGCAATGTTGACGGGACTTAAACTTTAAAGTAACCCGCAACAATGCTGGTAACAATTCTCCTTCAACTGTCCAGCGCACGTGGTTGGCCGACGCGGCTGTTGCTGGTAGTACTGGACTTCTGTTTGTGGTGTCGAACTGTCGAGTGCAACTCAATATGAGCAACCTTTTAAGTGATTTTGATCGGTCGCGGGATAATGTCCTAAATTTGATCGAGATCTATCGTGAGCAACCAGTTCTCTGGAACCCGATGGACCCAGACTTTGAAAAGAACCCGAAGAACTATGCCTGGAATGACATTTCGCGGGAAATGAAAACCACCAATCTATCTATTTAAAACACTAAGCTGTTTTTTGTACACACGAGATTGTGAAAACGACTTAACCGATTGGCTTCGTAAGACATTCTAACGAAAGCTCTTGGCATGCAGATTTGCAGAGTTTCTTTAAAAGGAAAATATATGTTACGGTATATTTTTAAATGATTAAAGAAATATGTAATATTTGACACTCTCGCGCATGCGCACAATGGCCTTTCTCAACAAGGAAAATGGCGATTCCGGTCGCGTCTAACTGAGATCTTTGTTTATGAGAATTAAAAAGGGTCTCCAATAATGTTAGTTATGTTTTTACAATATGCATTGAAATAGAATTATATTAAATAAACCACGAATTGAAGGACATAAAGTGCAGGTTGAGTGTGTATACTGGTTAGATAGCTTAATACTGCAGTGTCACATAGTTGTCTGGTTGGCCAAGGGGATAAGGTTACTGGCCAGAAATTTGTATTATGCATGATCGAGAGGGTTCGATCCCACTTCGGATATGTTTTTTTATTTTCGTTTTCTTCCTTCCTACGATTGGTATTGCATTGTAGAAACATATTTCACTTTTATCATTCCCGTCAAGTAACGAATTCTCTGTTCCCATCGAGAGGGTTCGATTCCCACCTCGGTTATGTTTTTTTTATTTTCGTTTTCTTCCTTCCTACGATTGGTATTACATTGTAGAAACATATTTCACTTTTATCATTCCCGTCAAGTAACGAATTCTCTGTTCCCATCGAGAGGGTTCGATTCCCACCTCGGTTATGTTTTTTTTATTTTCGTTTTCTTCCTTCCTACGATTGGTATTACATTGTAGAAACATATTTCACTTTTATCATTCCCGTAAAGTAACGAATTCTCTGTTGCCATCCTTTGCATGGTCGAGAGGGTTCGATTCCCACCTCGGATACGTTTATTTATTTTCATTTTCTTCCTTCCTACGATTGGTATTACATTGTAGAGATATATTTCACTTTTTCATTCCCGTAAAGTAACGAATTCTCTGTTGCCATCCTTTGCATGGTCGAGAGGGTTCGATTCCCACCTCGGATATGTTTTTTTTTGTTTTCTTCCTTCCTACGATTGGTATTAGAGTGTAGAAACATATTTCACTTTTATCATTCCCGTAAAGTAACGAATTCTCTGTTGCCATCCTTTGCATTGTCGAGAGGGTTCGATTCCCACCTCGGATATGTTTTTTTTTGTTTTCTTCCTTCCTACGATTGGTATTAGAGTGTAGAAACATATTTCACTTTTATCATTCCTGTAAAGTAACGAATTCTCTGTTGCCATCTATATATTTAAAACAGTAAGGTGATTTTTGTTATCACGAGATAGAGAGAACGACAGAACCAATTTACTTCGTAGAGCACTCTAACGAAAGCTCTTGGCCTGTAGATTTGCAGAGTGTCTCTAAAATAAACAAATATATTACGGTATATTTTTAAATAAATATAGAAAATAGCAGAATTCAGCCCCTCGCGCATGCGCACAATCCGCCTGGGCTCATGACAAAATGGCGGTGAGAAGTCCATTAAAATGTAAGTTATTTAATAAGCTTCCATGTAATTGAAAACATACATTAACCAAGTTCTGACAATACAATATAATAACAGTATGAACATATACGAATGTATATTGATTTTATTGATAATGAATTGGATTATTTTCTTCAGATAGCGGCTTTTGAAGATAGTGAATGGTTGCGTCTGCATCTAAGTCTCAGTGCGCGAGTAGCTATTTGGTTAAGGCGATTGACTGTGGATCCAAGGATCGCAGGTTCGATCCCAACTCTCGCCAGTAATTTTTTTTTTTTGCCACTGAAATATTGTTTTATCAAGGAGTATTAGTAAGGTTTTATGTCAGTTAAAGATACATATTTCTACACATTTTCTCAACACGTTTTATTTCCGTTTTACCATTGCATTACAGCATGTCCTCAATACGTCGTTTGAATATCTGCAATCAGTTCCAGTAACTGACAACAGATGGCAGTAACTCGCCAATATAGTTCCAGTAACTGAGAGCAGATTGCGTCGATATATTTAAAACACAAGGCATGGCCTTGATGGCGAGTCTTCGCGTGATAGTTAAATATTGTTTTATCAAGGATTATTAGTAACGTTTTATGTCAGTTAAAGATTCCTACATTCCCTCTCAATAAGTTTTATTTCCGTTTTACCATTGCATTACAGCATGTGGTCAAAAGAGCTAATATCTGCCATCAATTGCAGTAACTGACAACAGATGGCAGTACCTCGCCCATATAGTTTCAGTAACTAACAACAGATGGCAGCACCATTGCATCGATATATTTAAAACACAAAACATGGCGCGTTTTCAAGTGATGGAGAGTTATAGGCTAGAGGGGAATTTTTAAGAAGGGAAACGTTGAAGAACATTAACTGACAGTTGAGTGTGTAGGCTATGTTGTTTATGTACTTTAATATTGCAATTTCTTCCCAATGCTTCGGTGGTCAAGTTGGTAGCATCCTAGACTAAAAGTTATAAATTATGCATCGTCGATATACTCTTAAATTATTAGTGAAAAGGTAGTTTTCCAGGCCCTGGCGCGTGTCCACAATTGCTTTCGCCATGAGAGACACTTGGCAAACATAATTCGTTTGAAGGGCTCCGACATCGTTGTCACTCAGCCCCATGTACTTTGGTGTGTAAGTGTAAAATTTTCTCTGATAACCCGTATTATTGTGATAGCTGCATTACTTTGTGTATTTGTAATTAAGGTGGGAAATGGCAAGGTGACGGCCGAGGCCTTAAGTTAGGAACCATCCCGGTATTTGCCTTGAGTGGAAGTGGGAAACCACGGAAAACCACATCTAAGATTGTCGAGGTGGGAATCAAATCTTCCTCTTCTTAGTTATACCTCTAGAGACTGAATGTGCCCCGTTTTTGCCCTCAGACCAGAATTAAATTTCTTGGCAGAGCAGGAAATGTAACCCGGGTCTCCGAGGCGATAGCCAAGAATGGGTGGGCTTCCATGTGTTAATACGATTTTTGACATGCACGGGACATAGAATTCTAAAACAGCCTCCATTAGGGTGACTGCCGAAGTGAGTATTGAGTATATGCCTAAGCTCATTCCAGTAGTTGGCGAAGTTATTCTATGTTCCCCTGCAAAATGTACTGCCATAAACTATAACAGGTGATGGAAATAGCTTATTTAGAGCAGTTTTGTACTGTTTATATCAAAATGAAGAACGTCATTCTGCGCTGCGTTTTCAAGCTATTGCCAAACATTTCGCTGGCAGGAACAATTATAAGGAATTTATTGTAAGCGATCAGTCTCATCGCATTCTCCTCACCAACCAACTTGAGTATGAGAGTCTCTGGACGGTCATGTTGAACTTCATTGTATAAGACAGTTGTTTAATGATTATTTGTTTAGAGTACTGAATCTAACTACGCAGTTGATTTCGGCAATGGAAGTATTTTTTGCCATTTAATATTTAGCGGCTCCGATATTGCAGGTCACTATAGTGTTATCGAATAATACGAAGCCACATTTAAAATCCAATATAAATAGGCCATTTCAGAAACAATTCCAGATGTTATGCAGTACAGTGAAAGGTCTTTGACGATCAAATGTAAACATTGTTCTACATTGTATTTCTCTTGCGTAAAATCTACGCGCGGTTACTTTGGCCTTTACTGTTGTGATGGTAAAATTGATCTGCTGAAATATAAAATATTTGCCAAGCTGCAACAATGCAATGATATTAATTTTAAAGTCATTGAACTTATATCCAGTAGTTCAAACACATACATCAGCGTTAACATATTGGCGAACATAATTCATTTGATGGACTCAGACATCGTCGTCACTCAGCCCCGTCTATTTTGGTGTGCGAGTGTAAACTTTTCTCTGATAACCTGTGTTAATGTGATGGCTGTGTTGATGTGTGCATTTGTAATTAATGTGGGGAATGGGGAGTTAACGACCGAGGCTTTAAGTTAGGAACTATCCCGGTATTTGCCTGGAGTGGAAGTGGGAAACCACGGAAAACCAAATCCAAGATTGTTGAGATGGGAATCAAACTTTGCTCTTCTTAGTTTTGCCTCACGAGTGCGGCCCGTTCCAGTCCTCAGACCAGAATTAAATTTCTTGGCAGAGCGGGGATCGAACCTTTGACAAGCACTGAACATATAATTCTAAAACTCCCTGCATTACTGTGGCTGGCGAAGTGAGTCTATGCTCATTCCAGTAGTGGCGAAGTGATTCTATGCTCCCTTGCATAATTTACTGTCATGGAAATACAAAGTACCTTCAACAGGTGATGGAAATTCATTATTTACAGCAATTTCATTCTGTTTATTTCAAAATGAAAATCGTCATCCTGAGTTGCGTTTGCAAGCAAATTGCAAAAATTGCAAGGATTTTATTATTGGCGATCAATCTCATCGCATTCTCATCAGCAACCAACTTGAGAATGGAAGTATTCATTGTATATGTGAATATTATTGTTTATTGATTATTTGTTTAGAGTGCATAACAATGGGTCTAACCACGCAGTTGATTTTGGCAATGGAAGTAAGTTATTATTTGCCATTTAATATTTGGCGGCTACGTTGATGCAGGCCACTATAGTGTTATATAAAATGACGTTAATTTGGGCAGAAATGCTGCTATAAATAAACCCATTTGACGAAATAGAACATTAGCCGCAAAAAAGTGGGAAATCGGAGAAAAATACGAAGCCACTTTTAAAATCCAATATAAATATGGCATTTCAGAAACAATTCCAGATACTATGCCGTTACAGTTTAGGGTCCTTGACGAACAAATGTAAACATTGTTCTGCACTGTATTTCTCTTGCGAGAAATCTACACTTGGTTACTTTGACCTTTGCTGTTGTAATGGTAAAATTAATCTGAATAAATATAAAATATTTGACAGGCTTTAACAATTCATTTGATGGACTCAGACATCGTGGTCACTCAGCGCCGTCTACTTTGGTGTGTGAGTGTAAACCTTTCTCTGATAACCTGTGTTAATGTGATGGCTGTATTGATGTGTGCATTTGTAATTAGTATGGGGAATGGACAGTTGACGACTGAGGCTTTAAGTTAGGAACTATCCCGGTATTTGCCTGGAGTGGAAGTGGGAAACCACGGAAAACCACATCCAAGATTGTTGAGATGGGAATCAAATTTTGCTCTTCTTAGGTTTGCCTCAAGAGTGCGCCCCGTTCCAGCCCTCAGACCAGAATTAAATTTCTTGGCAGAGCAGGGATCGAACCTGGAATCTGGGGCGATAGCTCAGAATGTAGCCTTAAGACTGGGCTTCCCTGTGTTAATACGATCTTTGAAAAACACTGAACATATAATTCTAAAACTCCCTCCATTACGGTGGCTGGCGAAGTGAGTCCATGCTCATTCCAGTAGTGGCGAAGTGATTCTATGCTCCCTTGCATAATTTACTGTCATGGAAATGCAAAGTATTGTTCCTTCAACAGGTGATGGAAATTGATTATTTAGAGCAGTTTAATTCTGTTTATTTCAAAATAAAGTTCGTCATCCTGAGTTGCGTTTGCAAGCAAATTGCAAAAATTGCAAGGATTTTATTATTGGCGATCAGTCTCATCGCGTTCTCATCAGCAACCAACTTGAGAATGGAAGTCTCTGAACTTAGTTGTATAAGTGAATATTATTGTTTATTGATTATTTTTTTAGAGTACATAACAATGAGTCTAACCACGCAGTTGATTTTGGCAATGGAAGTAAGTTATTATTTGCTATTTAATATTTGGCTGCTGCGTTGATGCAGGCCACTATAGTATTATTTAATATGACGTTAATTTGGGGAGAAATGCTGCTATAAATAAACCCATTTTACGAAATAGAACATTAGCCGCAAACAAGTGGGAAATCGGAGAAAAATACGAAGCCATTTTTAAACTCCAATATGAATACGGCATTTCAGATACAATTCCAGATACTATACCGTTACAGTGTAGGGTCCTTGACGAACAAATGTAAACATTGTTCTGCACTGTATTTCTCTTGAGAGAAATCTACACTTGGTTACTTTGACCTTTGCTGTTGTAATGGTAAAATTAATCTGACTAAATATAAAATATTTAACATGCTGCAACAATTATTTTTCACTGGAGATGATATCTCAAGGAATTTCAGAGAGACTAATCGGCAGTACAATGCTATGTCCTTCGTTTCATTTGGTGCCAATGTTACTGTGCCACACCCATACGGTCCACATTGTTTTAAGATGTATGGAGGTGCACATCATCGCATTTCTTCGTTATATTCCAAAATTATATGTGACGGTTTGCGGCCAGTTTTATTAGACTCCTCAGAGTTCTTGAATTCCTTGGAACTAAATGACTTGCCTCCACATATTCCAAACGCTTGAACCGTTATGCTGCTTAGAAATCTGAACGTTTCCCAAGGGCTCCTAAATGCAACTATATTGCTTGGATTTGGAAATAATAAGTGCAGTTAAAATTAGGCAGAGAGGTCTAATCCTTCTACTTGATTTAACAGCATCCGATAAAACACTATCATTTTGTTTTAAGAGGCAATATTTTCCAATTTATTTGGCATACTCTGTCACAATCAATGAAGCACAAGGGAAAACTCTGGAACGTATAGGTCTCAATTTGCCTCATCAATTTTTCAGTCATGGCCAGCAGTATTTTGCAATGTTGAGAGTGCAATCTTTTGACGACCTTATAGTTTCAATAGAGCCAAAAAATAATCGTACAAAGAATACACAGTAGGCCTACATAAGAAAATTCTTCAGTAAATATTTTTCTATTGACCGTCATTTTTGACGGGTTTCAACTAGTCTATATTTAAAACACTAAGGTATTTTTTGTACACACGAGATTTTGAAAACGACTTAACCGATTGGCTTCGTATGGCATTCTAACGAAAGCTCTTGGCATGCAGATTTGCAGTGTGTCTTTAAAAGGAAAATATATGTTACGGTATATTTTTATATGTTTAAAGAAAAAGGTAATATATGTGGCAATTGCGCGTTGCCACAATTGCGTTTCTTCATGAGAGAAATGGCGGATAAAAGATCCACCGTATCGTAGTGTGATCTTTGTTTATGAGAATTGAAAAGGGAAATATCGCTTATGTTGTATCCCGATATATACTGGAATAGAATCATGAAATAAGGGAAATATTGATGAACTGTAACTGGCAGTTGAGTGCGTTTGTTGTTTACGTCACTTAATATTGCACTCTAATTTCGTTGTCTGGGTGGCTCAGCGGCTAACATTGTGGACAACGAAATTGATTATGCATCGTCGAAGGAGTTTGATTACCACCTCAGACATGTAATTCTATTTCCCAATTATTCTATCTTGCAATTGGTATTACATTGTCTAAACATATGTTACGTTTATTATTCCCGTAAGGTAAGAAATTCTCCATGATTTACGTTGCCAGATACTTTTAAATTGAAAATGAAAATCGGCACAATCGCTTCGCCTTGAGAGAAAATTGTCGAACATAATTCATTTGATGGACTCAGACATCGTGGTCACTCAGCCCTGTCTACTTTGGTGTGTGAGTGTAAACCTTTCTCTGATAACCTGTGTTAATGTGATGGCTGTATTGATGTGTGCATTTGTAATTAGTATGGGGAATAGGGAGTTGAGAATCATGAAATAAGGGAAATATTGATGAACTGTAACTGGCAGTTAAGTGCGTTTGTTGTTTACGTCTCTTAATATTGCACTCTAATTTCGTTGTCTGGGTGGCTCAGCGGCTAACATTGTGGACAACGAAATTGATTATGCATCGTCGAAGGAGTTTGATTCCCACCTCAGACATGTAATTCTATTTCCCAATTATTCTATCTTGCAATTGGTATTACATTGTCTAAACATATGTTAGGCTACGTTTATTATTCCCGTAAGGTAAGGAATTCTCCATGATTTACGTTCCCAGATACTTTTAAATTATTAAATAAATATCGGCACAATCGCTTCGCCTTGAGAGAAAATTGTCGAACATAATTCATTTGATGGACTCAGACATCGTGGTCACTCAGCCCCGTCTACTTTGGTGTGTGAGTGTAAACCTTTCTCTGATAACCTGTGTTAATGTGATGGCTGTATTGATGTGTGCATTTGTAATTAGTATGGGGAATGGAGAGTTGACGTCTGAGGCTTTAAGTTAGGAACTATCCCGGTATTTGCCTGGAGTGGAAGTGGGAAACCACGGAAAACCACATCCAAGGTTGTTGAGATGGGAATCAAATTTAGCTCTTCTTAGGTTTGCCTCAAGAGTGCGCCCCGTTCCAGCCCTCAGACCAGAATTAAATTTCTTGGCAGAGCAGGGATCGAACCTGGAATCTGGGGCGATAGCTCAGAATGTAGCCTTAAGACTGGGCTTCCCTGTGTTAATACGATCTTTGAAAAACACTGAACATATAATTCTAAAACTCCCTCCATTACGGTGGCTGGCGAAGTGAGTCCATGCTCATTCCAGTAGTGGCGAAGTGATTCTATGCTCCCTTGCATAATTTACTGTCATGGAAATGCAAAGTATTGTACCTTCAACAGGTGATGGAAATTGATTATTTAGAGCAGTTTCATTCTGTTTATTTCAAAATGAAGTTCGTCATCCTGAGTTGCGTTTGCAAGCAAATTGCAAAAATTGCAAGGATTTTATTATTGGCGATCAGTCTCATCGCATTCTCATCAGCAACCAACTTGAGAATGGAAGTCTCTGAACTTAGTTGTATAAGTGAATATTGTTGTTTATTGATTATTTTTTTAGAGTACATAACAATGAGTCTAACCACGCAGTTGATTTTGGCAATGGAAGTAAGTTATTATTTGCTATTTAATATTTGGCAGCTGCGTTGATGCAGGCCACTATAGTGTTATTTAATAAGCTATGACGTTAATTTGGGGAGAAATGCTGCTATAAATAAACCCATTTTACGAAATAGAACATTAGCCGCAAACAAGTGGGAAATCGGAGAAAAATACGAAGCCACTTTTAAACTCCAATATGAATACGGCATTTCAGATACAATTCCAGATACTATACCGTTACAGTGTAGGGTCCTTGACGAACAAATTTAAACATTGTTCTGCACTGTATTTCTCTTGAGAGAAATCTTCACTTGGTTATTTTGAGCTTTGCTGTTGTAATGTAAAATTAATCTGACTAAATATAAAACATTTGACATGCTGCAACAATTATTTTTCACTGGAGATGATATCTCAAGGAATTTCAGAGAGACTAATCGGCAGTACAATGCTATGTCCTTCGTTTCATTTGGTGCCAATGTTACTGTGCCACACCCATACGGTCCACATTGTTTTAAGATGTATGGAGGTGCACATCATCGCATTTCTTCGTTATATTCCAAAATTATATGTGACGGTTTGCGGCCAGTTTTATTAGACTCCTCAGAGTTCTTGAATTCCTTGGAACTAAATGACTTGCCTCCACATATTCCAAACGCTTGAACCGTTATGCTGCTTAGAAATCTGAACGTTTCCCAAGGGCTCCTAAATGCAACCATATTGCTTGGATTTGGAAATAATAAGTGCAGTTAAAATTAGGCAGAGAGGTCGAATCCTTCTACTTGATTTAACAGCATCCGATAAAACACTATCATTTTGTTTTAAGAGGCAATATTTTCCAATTTATTTGGCATACTCTGTCACAATCAATGAAGCTCAAGGGAAAACTCTGGAACGTATAGGTCTCAATTTGCCTCATCAATTTTTCAGTCATGGCCAGCAGTATTTTGCAATGTTGAGAGTGCAATCTTTTGACGCCCTTATAGTTTCAATAGAGCCAAAAAATCATCGTACAAAGAATATACAGTAGGCCTACATAAGAAAATTCTTCAGTAAATATTTTTCTATTGACCGTCATTTTTGACGGGTTTCAACTAGTTCTCTTTTAAATTACCTATGATGACGCACGCTGTTGCTATCGCCGCAAGTTCCTCTAGTGTTGACATCTCGGAATGCAGAATGCAACTGGCGAAACGTGTCAAAAATGAGCTAAATTTTTGTCAACAAATCTTACCATTCTCGATATCTGCCAACATTGTTGGCAGCATTTGTTGCCAACTTTTGTTGTCAATATGTTGTCAACGAATGTTGGCAAAAATTTGCTGGCAACATTTGGTGTAAACGCGGCTATAGACATCGACTTTTACGGGACAACTGCAATGATTGACCGCAATTGGACCAATTCGAATCAGGAGCAGAGACATACAATTACAAGATTGGTCATTCACGGCTTCCATTATAAGATATGCAACATTAAGTCGTTTCATATCACGAATGATGATTGCGTCTGTGAGTTGTGAGGGCAGATATGTACACAATATAACTTCACAGTGTGTCACAGCAGGAAAAAGAAAGGATTCAGGATAGCCTACAGCAAAGAATAAATACCCATTCGGGTGATCCTATTGTATGCTTGTTAGAAACTACAATAAATGATATTATAAGGTGCGTTCAAAAAGTAACGAGCCGGAGGCTGGAATGCGCAAACCGGAGCACGACATCGGCTAATCGTGGCGTGTGTAACGAGGTGTGGTTGCGACCAGAGCGTGGAAGATCACAGCCCGTCGCTAGAGGGCACGCGTGCACGTAACATGACGATACAAAGCGAGAAGCAGCATGCATCAATCGTCCAACCAAGACAGTGGGCCATTCGACATGCTTTCTGGTGTGGTTGAAGACTGTGGGGCACCCATTGGGCACACACTTTCCGCAAGTGCAGTCGTTCCTTCATGATGGTGTGCACACTTCCGACGCTCAATCCGACCACGGCGGCTATGGCGTTCACTGTTACTCGGCGGTCCTGGGTAATGAGTGCATCGACCAGCTGGACGTTGTCATCGGTAATGTAGGGGGTGCCCCAGACCGGGCATCATCGGCTAACGACACCCGTCCTTCCCTGAAGTGCTTGTGCCACGCCTTGACCCTTGCAAGGGACATGCAGTGTTGGCCGTGCACTTGTGGCATTCGGCGATGAATGTCCGTTGCCCCTACTCCTTTCGCTGTCAGAAACCGAACAACACCTCTTTGCTCTTCGTTTGACGCCTCCATGTCACTTTTTTCAATGCGACTGGCAGCGTTGGGCGATTGATGCATGCTGCTGCTCGCTTTCTCTAGCGATGGGATGTGACCTTCCACGCTCTGGTCGGAACCATATCTCGTTACACACGCCACGATTAGCCGATGTCGTTACCGGTTTGCACATTACAGCCTCCGGCTCGTCACATTTTGAACGCACCTTATATTATGACTTGAATCGAAAAGGACAAGTTGACCAGCTACTTAGAAAAGAGAACGCAGGCTACTACGGAAGATTTTGGGCAACAGATGGGTTGACGAGCAGGTTCGACTGAGATCCAACAAAGAAGCATACAATAAGAACCAATAAGAACAGCAATCAAAAAGAGAAGAGTAGATAGTCATTGCAATTGATAAAAAATTTACGAGCCTTACAATAGTCGCATATGATGTGTAACATGTGACATGTTATCCCTTGTTAACAGTGAATTCTGTTGGTCATTGAAATAACTACTTGTAAAACTGCAGTGCCAAATACTGATCGGGTTTCAGCAAATATGATATAATGAATATTTTCACACCAAACAACGACAACTTGAAGGTGATTTATTGTAGGAAGTATATCTTTAATGGGGCCTACAAACCTTGAAGTAAACCATATGCGATATAAATTCCACATAGGCACAGGTGGTCAGTACGTCGTGGTATCAATCTCCGTCACCACGCGCGCTCATTGTTTCCGTCCCATCCATTTCCGTTTCATTGTTTCCGTCCCATCTATTTCCGTTTCATTATTTCCGTCCCATCCATCTCCGTTTCATTGTTTCCGTCCCATCCATTTCCGTTTCATTTTTTAAAATCACCCCCACAAAAAATATATACAGATACCGAGTGGAAAGATGTTACACATCAATAAATGACAGGGAGAGTCTCAGAAGGACTTTCAAAAACCATCAGGGTTTCATAGTGGATTCAGAAACCAGGAAATAGAGAGGAGCTTTATTCGAAGATAAAAATAAAGTGCTGATTGTTGGGCTCAAAAAATACTGGCAGGATGTCAAAGCTGGCAAACGAACAAGATCTACTTGTTACTGAAATGAGATAACTTGCCACGGTGGGTGAGTGGTTAACGTGTCGGATTACCAACC
Organism: Meconema thalassinum; assembly: GCA_946902985.2. Lineage (NCBI taxonomy): Eukaryota > Metazoa > Arthropoda > Insecta > Orthoptera > Tettigoniidae > Meconema > Meconema thalassinum. Next base: position 99,311,814 of record OX336397.1, on the reverse strand, counting down.
CCAAGCTTGCAGGTTCACCCCTGGCCGTGGTAAGTGATTTTTGAAAGGTGACAAAAATCACGACATGAATGTCATACGTTGTTGGCATGTTAAAGAACCTCCTTGACTTCCATAGCGTTCAAAGGAACGACGAAATTCGACATGCAAGCTGCCCTCTGGGTGTCAATTAACAAAGCTTGCACCTGGCACCCGAGGCCATACGATATTATGTATACTGAAATGAGATTGGTTGTTAACACGTGGGCTAGTCCATTGAGGCTCTATTCGGATGTAAAAGAATATAATAAGAAATAATTGCGCACAAATTGAGCAAGAATAATTGATATAACAATTCAGAGCAATAGTCAATGATCGAAGGTGTCTTCGGTGGCGTAGTTGGTAGCATGCTGAGCTTCTATGCCCAAGGTTGCGGGTTCAAACCTTCGGAGGGGAAGTAAAACCGGAGGTCTTATATCATAGATTTATGGCATGATAAATAACCTTCCACTAATTACAGCTGTGTGAAGCTAAATTAGAGGTTATCTTTGACTAACGCTCCTAGGTTCCAACGTTCGTCGCCAGCAGTCGATTGCGATGTAATCTAGTAATGAAGTGCAGAAATAGGTGATCGTTGACGGTGGCGTTTGGTAGCAAAAGTTGGAACTACTTGAAAATCAAATGTATGCAGTCCTTACTTGAATTAAAAACAGACACACTAATACAGTCATCACAATTAACACCGGTTATCAGACAGATTCTACACACACCCAAAGTACACGGGGCTACATGACCGCGTTGTCGCAGCCCCTAAACTGAGGAACCAACCAACAAACCAACCATTCTTAGATTGCTTGATGAATTCTGGATGCGAGATTTAGGAGCGTGGAAGTTCGAGCAGTTAGTGCACCCAGGTGGTGGTGTGCACTTTTCACTTTATTGAACAGGCTTCCCGCAATTCCTGCATACAACATTGACTCTTCAGCGGGAAGACACGTGCCCGAACTTCTGACACTGGTACAATCGCATCGGAGGTGGAATGTACCGTCTGACATCACAACGATAAGAGTAGCCTGCCTTAACCTTCAAAATGTAAAATGAAGGCATCTTTTGTCACCTACCTTTCGCGTGATACGCCGAAATTTTGGTGACGCCACGTTTACTTAAACTACGCGTCAGCCCTGCATCGGAATTCAAAACTAGATCGCGGTGGAATATTATTCCACGGACCTTGTTTAGCATCGAATGCTGCTCAATCTTCACTGGGATCGTACCGAAATTTCCTGCAATTCATCAGATTCTCGGTTTGATCCCTGCCAGTGATCTTGAGAAGGAGCTGATCAATGCCCAGCTTCTGTATTCCATCTTGATCACCTTATTTTTATTTATTTATTTATTTATTTATTTATTTATTTACATACAGTAGGTCCCAATGAGCCAGAGCTCGTGCTAGGGACAATTAAGTAGCATAGATACAGCTTGGCATATAGTACATGATATTGTGTAGGTTAATGGTACATTAAAATGTTAGTGACTAACTCTACAGAAGTAGATTCGGTATGAAACATTGTATTGCTTATTGCATTGAATATGGGCTATTCATTCCTTAATAGAAAGTATCTTGTTTTACTCTTAAATGTTTTTCTAGAAAAACTTTCCTTTATGCATAATGGTAGCGAATTATATTCCTTAATTATAGAGGACATAATTCCTTTAGTTCGAAATTTAATGAATTGGGAATGGCTAGTGAATATTCGATTTACATAATGATGAATATCTTTTGCATGGGTAAAATGGATGTGTGTGTGTATCAGTTTGTTTCCTAATTTGTATACAAATACTGTTGCTGACATAGTTACTTGTGTTTTCAGTGGATAATTTTAGTTTTTGTGTATACTTCATTTGAGGGTGTGGGCCAAGGATACCCAAAGATAGATTTTATTGCACGTTTCTGGAGTATCTCAAGTTCTGTTATCAGCTCCTTCTTACAATACCCCCATATGAAATTCATGTTCATTTAGATATGAATGTATCAGAGAAAAGTATATATTTTCTATCTTCGATCTCCTCAGCGAACACAATAGACTTGACCAACGCGAAAGTTTCCCCGTCAGTTGGGGTAACTACCAGATAACGAGGAGCGTTGTCAACCGGAAATCTTTCCATGAGCGCTTCACCAAGGTGTATAACACATGTCTGTAAAGTATTCTGTGAGTGCTTAGGCATTCCAAAATGAATCCTTCCCGAATACTGCCCACTCCGAACGAGGTGTCACCACTGAGAGCGCCACCCAGCCAAAGCAATACCTATCTGGCATAGCAGGTATTGCCCGGTATTGTCTCGATCAGGCACTATTTTATTTAGCGTATGATGCATAGAAGACAGTAATTAATATATATATCTAAATTTACAAAATAAACAATTTTTAGCATTAGGACCCTTCATAATGGGCTGTCAGGTCTTGAATCCATTCAAGAGCCTGTGGAGTGGCTGCATGGAGCTCTTCTAAGGTCCCAGAGTACCTGTGGCATTCCTGCACGATGTGCTTGCACTTCGTATCCACTTTCACAACGAGGCGAGTGTATTCAATCTCACTGATGTAAGGCTGCTCTATTTCGAGCAGTGCCACATCGAATTCTGTTGAGACGGGACCAGACAGCTCGAGGGAGATGGAATCCAGGTAGTTTGATGATAGTATCAAGTGCTTCAATTAGGCCACGAGGTGGAGAGGTAGATCATTCAACTTTCCATGTATTTCAGTGGTCGAACGGAGCTGAAGTACGTTCCATAGCCGTCTTGTAGGATGGTTTCCGTGATTTCAACCTGGATGTAGAAGGTTGGTTGGTTCTTAAGTTTAGGGGCTGCAACAACGCGGTCATGTGTCCCCGTGTACTTTGGGTGTGTGTAGAATCTGTCTGATAACCGGTGTTAATTGTGATCACTGTATTAGTGTGTGTTATCTGCTTTTTTTTAAATTTAAGTACAGACTGCAACTTAGAATTTTTCAAATAGTTCCTACTTTTGCCGCCAAGCGCCACCGTCAACGACTACTAGGCCAAGTTCAGAACTTAGCTACTAGATGCCACCACAGTCGGCTCTTGGCAACGAACGTAGAAACCTAAGAGCGTTGTTTACATTCTTAACCTATCCAATTTAGTTTCACACTGGTGTAATTAGTGGAAGGTTCTTTAACATGCCATAAATCTATGACATGGGACCGCCGGCTTTACTTCCCCTCCGATGGAAGGCATACTGAGGGATTTTTAACGGTCTTAAAAAATCCGACGACTTTGGCCGGGTTTGAACCCGCGATCTTTGGCCCAGAAGCTCAGCATGCTACCGACTACGCCACCGAAGCCGCACCAAATGGATACAGGAAACTGAAGAAGACCTCAAGCAGCTAAACATCACGATGCACGACATGAATGATCGGGTTACATTTAGAAAAACCATAATGAAATATTAATTTGATAAAGAACTGCTAACAAAGATGCCAGAAAAGAAAGTGGACTAACGAACGGAAGAAAGTTGGTTGGTTCCTCGGTTTAGGGGCTGCGACAACGTGGTCATGTAGCCCCGAATACTTTGGGTGTGTGTTGAATCTTAAACACTGGTCACAAAAAATCGCATCAAACTTTTGGTCGTCTGTAATAATATGTGTGCATTTATTTTGCAGACGTAGATTATACAGAACCTAGACATGTTCCTTTATTTCTACTGAAACTAAAAATGAACAAATAATACCCACACGGTTACTCTTAATTTTCCCCAACAGAAAAAGTGGTCCAAAACCGAAAGTCACGGCACTTGAATGCAACTGAAAACAAACGGAAACTTATACTTAACTCTTTTCAGTACTCTGTGTTCCCACCTCTGGCTCGTATCACAGCAGCGGCATGCTTCTGATAAGCCTCCGAATGGCATCCTGGGGGATAGCTTCCCACTCTTCCAATAATTCTGCTGTCAGCTCCTGGAGTGTGAGGGGTTGCTGTGGGCGATTCTGGATACGCCTACCAAGTTGATCCCACTAATGCTCGATACAATTGAGGTCGGCGCTACATGCGGGCCAGTCCATTACTTGAAGTCCAGCAGCTGCAAGGAAGTACCGGGTGGCCCTAGCAGAATTTGCAGTGGCTCCATCATGAAGTAATGTGAAATGTTGTCTGCGATGGGCAATACATGCTTCTCCAGAACCTTCTCAATGTAGCGCACAGCTGTCAATCGCCCCTGAATGACTATGAGGTCACTTTTATGCTTCAAAGAAAATCCTCACCAAACCATCACTGATTCGCCACTGTAAGTGACTGTTTCCTGCACGTTGCAAGGCAAATTTCGTTCTCCATGACGTCGCCAGACTCGAATACGACCATCTGACCCAGAAAGCTTGAATCTGGATTCATCGGCAAAGAATACTGGCGTCCAGTGTTGGTGCTGCCAGTTGAGATGCTGTTGTGCAAACTGCAGATGGCATCTTCGGTGATGAGGGGTCAACCGGTGCACATTAAGTGATCTCCGGGAATTGAGCTGACCTTTCCTTAGTCTATTGCGGACTGTCTGTGTACTGACGACAGTTCCATGTGCATTAATTAGGTCATCTCATAGGTTCCTGGCTGTATTGCGGCGATTTCGGAGAGCCTGTAAATGAAGAAATCGGTTCTCAGCTGGCGTTGTCTTCCGTTTTCTCCCTGAACCATGTCGGCGTTTGACAGTGTGTAGCTCTTGATACCGCTGCCACCACGTGCAGATGACTGATTGAGACGCTCTGAGCCGCTCTGCCACGTAATAACGCTGAGTGCGTCCTTCCTGCAAGAGGGTTACTGCACGCATGACTTGGTCTGATGGTAAATGCCGTCCCATGTCTTGTGCTCTAACCTGCATATGCTGCTTACCAATACGACAGCTCACACAGCACTGACAGACCATGTTGTACGTCACAAACCACTGCTGTTTGGGGCGCGGTCACAACGATAACTGCTACGACTCGAGGGTCATGTCCTTCACTTCAATATTCCACCACATTAATGTCACCAAGTGATAAACAAACATCCCTGCAGAGCACCATGGATGTGAAACAGCATGTGTGTACGCTAGTTCATACCAAAGTTGTGATACGTTTTTTCTTGTGACCAGTGTATAACAGCTTAGGCTTTCACGGCCGGCGTTCATAATTAAATAGAGGTTTTTCGGGCTTGTAGGCCGTGGTCCAGACAGGATATCTCCCAACGTTTCACCGGAAACTACGACCGGCATTTTCAAGGGTTCTGCTCCTTTCGTTGGTCAGCAGTTAAGGCCTGAAGGTTAGATGATTTCTCCTAAGTATTTAAAATGGATTGCACTGACTGCTGACCAAGGAAAGGAGCGGAACCCTTGAAAATGCCGGACACAGTTTCCGGTGAAACGTCGGGAGATATCTGGACCACGGCCTACAAGCCCGAAAAACGTGTACTTAATTATGTGTAGAATCTGTCTGAAAACCGGTGTTTGTTGTGATGGCTAGGGCTCGGAATTTGGTGTCGTGCCATTTCGTCCAGGTGCTATTTCGTCCAAATTCCACGAACAGAGGCAGGTGGGTTGACTGTCTGCCGGCCCACTAGTGCTATTTCGTCCAAACACTTGTGATTGACAGTTTGACAGGTCTACAATAACTGTTTCATTTCATTGCGCTTCTTGTTAAAAATAAGTAATTTTTTGATGTTTGTAATAATGGAAGTTACTCGCTCCGCTCGTTTGCCACCAGTCAACTATAGTTTACAATGAAATGCTTATAATGTAAACAACATAGTGAGAATAGAAAAAAAAACTTGGATTAAATCGCTCTCTGAGCTTCGGTGTATCTTAATTATCCAAATATTGTGCCGTCGTTCGCTGCAAGGCATGAGGTACAGTTATATACGACAAACAAATATTTTGGAAATTTCCTGGGATTTTCGTAAAAGCACGCCTGTATACGAGTTATGTTACATCATGTGTCCGGCCTTGCAGAACTTGATATATGCAGTAGATCTGGCATCAGCGCGCTCCATTTAATGCGTACTGTCTTTTAAGGTAGAGACGCACTATAGAGTCTGGGGCGTAAATATTGTCACTAATAAAAATATAAACCTACCTGTGAAATGGATTTATCAGCTTCTTCGCGGGCTGTCTTCTTTCCCTGTGCCATAGCCTTATGGACATCTTGTGCAGCCACATCAGGAACACACGTATTGTGGATCTCTTCTTTAATAATTTCACGGTTTATAGTAAAACACTTTTCCACTACAAGAACGGTTAACACAACGCCACACAACTTCACCGCACTTCTTCTCATTCTTAACCGTATACCGATACCCGTTAAGTAATAAACTATGTCGGCCCCTTGTAATGGTTGAAAACTCCATAATTAACAAGGATGTTAATTCATAGAGATCTTTCGAACGAATTAAGCCTCTGTTCATAAACAGAGGTGGGGAGGGGAGGTATGGAATTCCACAGCAGGGATGGGAGGGAAATCCCACACTGCACTGCCTCAACCCTTGTCAACATTTCGTCTGGACGAAGTTAGTTAGTTAGTTATTGTTGTTTTAAGGGGCGGAACTACGAGGCCATCTGCCCCTCTTAACACAGATTAAAGAATACAAATTTTGAATTGAATTTAAAATTTTGAGGTGGACATCTAAATTTAAAAAGACCAAAAATTAATAAAACAAAAACAAACAATTAAATAAAAAATAAAAATTATAAAAATAAACAAAAATTACGGAAAAAACAAAACATTATCATTCAAAAACGAACAAGTCGTTGAGTCAACGTTCACTGGAAAATTTAGATTGCTGGCCCTAACCCACTCTCACTTATAAAGCGGATAACGCGATCAGCAGCCACCGCGTCATCGGCTAATATAAGTTTGAGTGTCGTCTGCAAACCAAGGTTTCTTCGTAAGTCAGCAAGATCCACACACTCGGTAAAAATGTGGGCCACGGTGAATACGGCTCCACAGGTACAAAGTGGGGGGTCTTCCCTTCTCATTAGGTACGAGTGGGTGGATCTTGTATGACCTATCCTTAGCCTACACAAAATGACGGACTCTCTCCGGGCCCGGAAGGAGCTCCGCCACACGCGAGTAGTTCCCTTGATCGCTCTCAGTTTACTGGGCAGTGGGTCAGCTAGCCACTGACTCTCCCAAAAAGCCAGAACTTGTAGGCGTAACTGAGAGCGAATATCTCTAGCGGGTACCTCCATTGGCCGAGGTGGTAGTGATACCGCCTCTTTTGCAGCTTGATCTGCTAACTCATTTCCCACAATTCCCATGTGGCTTGGAAGCCACAGAAAGGTGATTCGAGTGTCAGCGTGGCACAGCCCGGCTAGTAGGTCGTGGATTCGCTGCACTAGGGGGTGTTGCGGGAAACATGTAGCAATTGACTGCAACGAACTCAAAGAGTCGGTACACACGAGAAAGTGGATTCGTGCATCCTGTAGTGCAAACTGCAGAGCTTCATAGATGGCAACGAGCTCCGCAGTAAACACACTACAGGCCTCAGGCAAAGAGATCTTGGTATTTGCACCATCAATAACGTAAGCACAACCCACTTTCTCGTCCACCTTCGAACCATCCGTGTATAGAATGCCAGCGTCCGGAAATTGGTGAACTATGCTGTGGAACTGTCTCCGGTAAACGGAGGCATCCGTGTTCACCTTAGGACCTCGGTGCAGATCTAACCGAATTTCCGGACGCGGGACTTGCCACGGAGGCACCTCGCTAGATGTCCGGATCATACAGGGACCTACAGCCACTCCTATTTCAGTACACGAGCTATCGAGTCTAATACCAACCGGCCGAGTGGCACGAGGCCGGTTGGCGTAACCCTGGTGGTTGTGGGTACCGAAGAGAGCTTGATAGGTCGGGTGATGCGGCATTTGACGCACATTGGCAGCATATGCTAAAAGCATATGTTGGCGTCTATAATTTAAAGGTGGAACACCCGATTCGGCGAGTAGGCTGGGTATCGGGCTGGTCCGGAAGGCACCGGTAGCCAGCCTAACGCCACTATGGTGGATACTGTCCAGCATTTTCAAGGTTGCCGGCCTTGCTGAACCGTATGCCGCAGAACCATAGTCTAGCCGGGACAGGACAAGGGCTTGGTAGAACCGTAGCAGCACCGCACGGTCAGCCCCCCACGTAGTGCCACTAAGAAACCTGAGCATGTTCAGTTTCCTGAGACATGTCATTTTCAATTGCCGTATATGGTGCTGCCACGTTAACTTGCTGTCAAAATGGAGCCCCAGGAAGCGATAAGTGTCAACCAACGGCAACGCAGCATCCCTGAGATGTAGTTCAGGGTGTAAATGTAGCCTCCGGAGCCGACAAAAATGGACGACGGAGGTTTTCGCTGCTGAAAAACGAAAACCCCGGTCGTGAGCCCACCTGTCGACCCGGTTGATAGCTAGCTGCAATTGCCGTTCCACGACTGCCATACTTCCAGAGCTGTAATGCAGAGCTAAATCGTCTACATACAGCGATGGAACTACCGCGGACCCGGCGGCGGCAACAATGCCATTAATGGCAATCGCGAACAAGGTGACACTCAGCACTGAACCCTGAGGAACTCCATTTTCTTGGGTATAGTATTGCGACAATGTCCTACCAACCCTTACACGGAAGAGTCGGACGGACATGAAATTCGCAATGAAAGTCGGTAAGTTACCACGGAGTCCCCACTTGTGAAGGGTGGAAAGGATCCCGTAGCGCCATGTGGTGTCGTAGGCTTTCTCGAGGTCAAAGAAAACCGTGACTAGGTGCTGCTTTCGGAAAAAAGCCTCCTGTATGGCGCTCTCTAGTCGCACCAGATGGTCAGTGGTGGACCTATGAGAGCGAAATCCACATTGGTACTCAGACAGGAGACCTTTATCCTCCAAGAACCACACCAGTCGACGGTTCACCATCTTTTCGAGCAGCTTACATAGGCCATTTGTCAAACAAATGGGCCTATAGCTGCTTACAAACTTGGGATCCTTTCCAGCCTTAGGAATCGGTATCACGATCCCCTCTCGCCATTGAGATGGAAACTCCCCTTCAATCCATATACGATTAAAGAGGATCAACACTTGTTTTATACTGGATTCGCACAGATGCTTTAACATTTGATTATGTATGTTATCCGGTCCAGGAGCCGTATCCCTGCACAGTGCAAGCGCACTGCGCAGTTCCCATTCAGAGAATGGTACATTATAGGACTCCGAAGCAGCAGTGGCAAAGGACAAGGGGTGAGTCTCTGCCTCCCGCTTCAGAGTCAGAAATGTAGGATCGTAACTCCCGGAGCAGGATACATCGGAGAAGTGCGAGCCAATGCTGTTGGCAATGGCGAGATGGTCCGTGATGATGTCTCCATTGATGGACACTCCGGGTATCGACAGTGATGTCGGGAGTCCGGAGATCCGGCGAAGCTTAGTCCACACTTGAGATGATGGAGTATGCGCCGTCATGGACGACACATACTTTTCCCACGTCGTTTTCTTACTCTCCCGAATCAGATATCGGGCTCTGGCACGCATCCTTCTGAAGGTGATAAGGTTGGCCATGGTGTTTTGCCTCCGATAGCATTTGAAAGCACGTCGACGATCTTTAATGGCTGCTGCAATCTCGGCTGTCCACCAAGGGACAAGCTTCCGGCGTGAGTTTCCGGATGAGGAAGGTATTGTTTCCTCAGCAGCAGCCAAAATACCATTCGTTATGTGAATGGTATGATCGTCGACACTCTCAAAGGTATCTTCGGCAAACACCGCACGTGCCGTGAAAGTTGGCCAATCAGCCCGACGGAGAAGCCATCGACTTGGTAACTCGATGACTCTCTGGTTCGGAAGAGTAACGATAATTGGAAAATGGTCACTATTACAAAGGTCGTCGTGTACACCCCACTGTAGCAGGGGAACCAGCGCACGACTGCACAAGGTAATATCGACACTTGAATAAGTGCCGTGTGCAATAGAGAAGTGCGTAGGTTCCCCTGTGTTCAACAAACACAGGTCCAGCCGCCTGATCAGCCTCTCAAAATCTCTCCCTTTACCGCTAGTGGTAGCGGAGCCCCAGATGGTGTTGTGGGCATTAACATCTCCCAGAATGAGAAAAGGAGGGGGGAGCTGAGAGACTAGATCCTCCAGCTGTCCGTAATCCGGTTGAGAATCAGGCGGGATGTACACGTTACATACTGTTGCCATTACTGGCAACGAAGTACGAACTGCAACTGCTTCTAGCTGAGTACGCAACGGCACCTCTTCACTAAAGAGACTAGAGTGGACGAGAGTGCAGACGCCACCGGCGGCCACAGCTCCGTCCACCCGGTCTTTAGAGAAGAGTTTGAAGAGTCGCATTGTTGTCTCATGTCCAGGACGAAACCTGGATTCCTGAAGACAGACAATGTTTGCCGTAAACTGAGAAATCAATTGGCGTACTTCAGCGAGATGTCGAAAATAGCTATTACAGTTCCATTGTAATAGTGCCATAGTGTGGACTTAAGTAGAAGATAGTCGTCTACTTATGCTTAACCGTTTGCCAACCATCCCTATCCTTAGGAGTGGGTGATAGGGTAGGAGAGCATTCCTCAATCTCCACATCTCCTTCGGAGGACGAAGAAAACGGAGCGAATGCTCTCTTGGTTGGCGAACGGTTATCGCCGGACTTTCCGGGTCTCGTCCTTGGTGAAGAGCGAGAGCGGTGACGAGGGACCTTCTCCCGGTCCGATGACTGGGGGTCCGTCCCCGGCACGTCCCGACTATTTTTCTTCTTGAACCGGCGTTGACGTCTATTTGGGGAAGTAGTTGGTCCCTTCCCCCCTGACGTCTCCGTCCTGCCAAACAATGCAGCCCTTGCTAGGACTGCTCCTCCGGTGGTCGTGGAAGCAGAATTGCCAGCAGGTATTGGAGCTGCCTTTTCAGCAGGAGGGCAAGAGAGACGGCGATGAACAGTCTCTTTCTTACCCGCCGTTCCTGTTCCCTGTTTTCTTTGGCTGGATGTGGGTCCAGCCGTGGCCGGCGAAGACTTCCTCCTCGAACGAGTCGGAGATTGCTTCTTCACTGGCCTTATCGGAGGAGTTGCCTTCTCCGATGGCGCCGGTTTAGTTGGAGGCACCTGCGCCTTTTGTTGGATGCCAGAAGAAGATTCCGTAACCTTCTTCTGGCTAACAGGGGTGATAATATGGCTATTTGTAGCCCCTTTAACAGTGGTAACTCTTTTAGAACTTGCCGATGTCAAGTTTGCCGCTTGATTACTAGATTCGTTTGATACCTTTTGAGCATATGATACTGAGAAAATAGGAGAGGCCATGGAGCGATATTTTCTGCGTGCTTCAGTGTAGGAGAGCTCGTCTAAGGTCTTTATTTCTTGAATTTTCTTCTCCTCTAGGAAGGCAGGACATTCCTTCCAGCGAGGAGAGTGCTCTCCCTTGTAATTTGGACATGCGGGAGGTGGTGTACATTCCGCTCCCTCATGAGTGGCCTTGCCACAGGAAAGACAGATAGGCTTTCCCGAGCAACGAGATGAGGTATGTCCAAATCGCTGACACTGAAAACACCGCAATGGAGATGGAATATACGGTCGCACATCGAGAGTGTACATTGACACTTTGATCCTCTTGGGCAGGCTATCCGACTCAAACGATAAGATGAACGCCCCGGTGTCAACTAGTACACCATTCATCTTACGTTTAATTCGTCTCACCTCGACAACGCCATGCTTTCCAGTTCTTTCCAGGATACGCTCGTCGGTAGTGTTCACCAGGTCCCTATGAAATACTAAACCTTTCTTCAGGTTTAGGGACTGGTGCTTCACTACCTCGACTGGAATACCACCGAAACTTGTCGTCCCAAGAAGACCATCTGTCTGTCTCTTTCCTTGAGTTTTTATCAAGAGTGCGCCGTTTCGCAGCTATTTTACTGTGTCTACATCGCCCCATTTCCCCTCAATTGCATCATGTAAATCAAAAGGATCAACGTTTGTAAAATTTTGCCCATCGGTCCTTGTTACCATAAGGTACCGAGGGAAAAACGTTGAATCCTTTTCATCAAGCGGCGAAACTAGAGGCATAAACTTCCTCTTCTTAAATTTTAAAGACGGCTTTGGAAGGGAGCCACCCTGTGAAATAATGGACGCTATGTTTGGTCCCACGAGTAGCTAGGGAACTAAAAGTCAACCCCCGGCAGAGCCCCGCTTGCCCGGGGTAAGGCTAAGGTACTCCAGAGGTCGCCAGGTATCTGGAGGTGGGTCGCTTGTGACTACTCACCCAGTAGCCATTCATCACCTCGACACGACCACTCAGCTTGTGATTAGGGGAGGATTCCACCTCCTGTCACGCACACACACATTTACACCAAAGAAAGAAAAGATAAGACAAGGGCCAACTAAGGCGGGAAAGTGAAAGACTCCCTAGGCCTAGGATACCCTAATACCGTCGGGGTCAGAAGAGAACAAGAGTTGACCAAGTGAGGTCGACAGGAAAGAAGACAGAGAGGAGCCCGGCACAAGTAAGTGGAAGCAATGCCGGACTCAGCTGGGGCCCCGTGGTCGCCAACCCACTTCCCACTAGATGTGAGCCCCTGGGGGTCGTCTGGACGAAATGGCACTCATTAAATTGTGTAATAATTTGTAAAACCGAGCTGGACGAAATGGCACGTTTTTCAAGGAAATTTTTTGTTGGACGAAATAGCACCTGGACGAAATAGCACTGAACCCTGAATTTTATGTGCTAAATATCGGGATTTTTTGTATTAAAAATACCTTAAATATGTGACAAAAAAGTAAAAAATATTTAATTATAATTTAGTTTATTAATGTGAATAAAAACAATATGCAGTACTCACGAATGCAATTTATTATAAGTCCACTGACTGCTAAAGCATTACAATACACAACGAGATGCATCTTCAGGTTGTCCATCACAAATGACCGACAATTATCACGAAACACTTCTTGACGCGAAACTGCGGCAATGTGTTTCTTGCCCTTGAGGTGTTGTGTAACTTGAGATCGCTGTTTAGCCTTGATTGCTTTCCCACATGGTTGGCATAATAGAACGTCCCCATCAGAAGTAAAATTATCTTTAAATTCTGCAACAGACGATAACTTGTAGTTGTTTTTACTTGAGGCATCGTAGAACTGCCTTACACTTCACAGTGCCAGAAATGAACTGCATGTGAGTGACACATTTTCCTGGTAGCTGGTGGAGGGGGAGGTCTAGCACGTGGTGCAATATGGCTATGGACAAGGAAATCCCCTGCTTCCACAGTGAATGACACGGGGCGACAAGTTAAGAATAACACAGTTGCAAGCTGACATACGCTCTGCATGAAGATTAGATAGCTCACTGGTTCTTCCCCGCTGAAGTAACACAGAACAAAAATGCAATCAACTGAAAGATCTAGCATACTGATTTAAAAAATGTAAATATTATGTCTTTTTATGTGCTAGTAAGTGAACAGCAGGAATTTATGTATTTATATATAAAATGTTTAAAATATGTATTTACATAAAAATTATTTATTTTCCTAAAAATCCGAGCCCTAGTGATGACTGTATTAATGTGGGTTTTCTTTTTTTTCTAAATTTAAGCAAGGACTGCAGACATTCAATTTTCAAGTAGTCCCTACTTTTGCTACCAAACACCATCGTCAACGACACCTAGTTCTGAAGTTGGTTACTAGATGCCACCTCAGTCTCCTGGCGACGAACGTTGGACCCTTAGAGCGTTAGTCAAATCTAACCTATAATTTAGCTTCACACAAGTGTAATTAGTGGAAGGTTCTTTTACATGCCATAAATCTATGACATGGGACCACCAGCTTTACTTCCCCTCCAAAGGAATGCATACTGAGGGAATTTTTTACGCTCTTAAAAATCCAACGACTTTGAACCCGCGACCTTGGGCATAGAAGCTCAAAATGCTACCAACTACGCCACCGAAGCCGCTAAAAAAAGTGGAAGAAAGAAAGAAAGAAAGAAAGAAAGAAAGATCATTGTGCACGAATGAAGAGGATTTGGAAAGAATGTCTTCTCAAGACTAGGTTGTCATGAAAATTGTTCAAGTTCACACGCTCTCTTAAATGGGAATGTACGATATAGTAATAATAAATCGCCTTCAATCCATTGCTACGTTCAAGCTTAATCCCCCCCCACTACTATAAGGGCAGCTTCGGTGGCAAAGTTGGTAGCATGCTCAGCTTCTATGCCCAATGTCGCTAGTTCAAACTCGGCCGAAGTCGTCGGGTTTTTTAAGAGAGTGTTATAAATCCCTCAGTATACCTTCCTTCGGAGGGGAAGTAAAGCCGGTGGCGGTCCCATGTCATAGATTTATGGCATGAAAAAAAACCTTCCACTAAGTACACTTGTGGAAGCTAAAATTTGTAGGTTAGTTTGATAACGCGATATTAGTTCCAACGTTCGTCACAAGGTGCTGGCTGCGATGGCATCTAGTAGCAAAGTCCGCAGCTAGATGTCGTAGACGGTAGCGTTTGTTAGCAAAAGTTGCAACTACTTGAAAATCGAATGTCTGCAGTCCTAACTTGAATTTAAAAAACAGATAACACACACTAATACAGCCATCACAATTAACACGGGTTATCACACAGATTCTGCACACACCCAAAGTGCACGGGATTTCATGACCACCAACCCTACTATAAGGTAGAGCAAAACCCAAGGCAAAAAAGGCAATAACCTAGGAGCCACCACTGGAGCTAATACGCCCAACCTTACTCTTTATGATCTGGGAGAATCGAACGATTGATACTTCGAATCGAACGAGTTTGAGCGAGCGTACAGAGTGCTACCCAGTACTCTAACAAACACTATAGGCCTACGCTACATTTTATCATCTATATGGGCTTAGAGGATGGAACCGCAGCGTGTATTGGTGATTGATTCCCGACGTTTCGTCTGTCATTGCAGCAGCCTTAATCTGGGTAGGTACGAGTTGGTGTCCGTACTCGAACTGACGGTTATTGGCAGCGAGAGGTGCCTGCTTGCCCTGCATTGGCGTTACGCTGCTCCCTGATTGGTCCGTGCCCCTGCCAGTCGCGCGCTAAGAGAACTTTCCAAGTGTTGCTATGACTGAAACCATCTTCGCGATTGAAATTTTTGGGATGCTTCACAACCTCTATTGCCTCTCTAATTAACCTGTTTTGACATCCAGGAATTTTAGCAACAGTTTCGGCCTTATGCTGACGTCACGAGACACGCCATCGAATTTGAGAGGCAATAGAGGTCATGAAGCATCCCAATAATTTCAATCGCGAAGATGGTTTCAGACTTAGCAACACTTGGAAAGTTCTCCTAGCGCGTCACTGGCAGGGACGCGGACCAATCAGCGAGCAGCGTGACGTCAATGCAGGACAAGCAGGCACGGCTGGCTGGCAATAACCGTCAGTTTGAGTATGGACACCAACTCGTACCTACCCATGGTAAGGCTGCTGCAATGTCAGCCGAAACGTCGGAAAACATTCACCGATACATGACGTGACTCCATCCTGTAAGCCTAGATGATAAACTAGACACCGGACGTGAAAGCCTGCGATCTACCTATACGCTACATTGTAACATAATATGAACTCGGTGGCAATGGTTTAGGCCATTGTTTATTGAATCAGGTATTTTATGCCCTAAATCATTCATATTCTTAACTTTAACAAATTATCTTCATGTAATATATCTATTATCTTGCAACAGTATGGGTATATGACAGGGCAAGAATCATCTTCCATCCTTCAGTCAACAGAACTTTCTGATTAACTTTAGGCCTACTGGCAAAGGCTTGTCTGTGAGCACTTTCTGTCATTCTTCTTCTAATGTTTATTCTTTTCAAAGCTCATCTCACCTTATGTATATTAGAATTGTTATAATTTTTCTTTTAACAAACCTCTCCAGCACATTCCAGAAAAGAGCAAAGCGCAACAATACACAGCGAAAGAGAAAACGAACATAGTAATTCTTCCTTTTATGTTCT
The DNA here is from genome assembly GCA_946902985.2 of Meconema thalassinum. NCBI lineage: Eukaryota > Metazoa > Arthropoda > Insecta > Orthoptera > Tettigoniidae > Meconema > Meconema thalassinum. The sequence goes on along the minus strand of OX336397.1, from coordinate 99,295,873 downwards.
TTATCTCCAGCAATAGAACGAACACGTTTCTTCCAATGAAAATATCGTTTTAGGTTTGTCGGCATAAAACGAATATGATTCTTCCCAGAAAAATAACGTTTCTTCACAAAATATTTTTTTGGTTCTAGAAGCTCAGAACTAGAAATGTCCTTCGAAGGAACACTACTTTTGAAGCTTGATGGTCTAGAAAGAGAACGTTCTTTAGAAGTAAGAAGGTATTCCCAGTCTGATGGTCTAGAAGGAGAAAGGTTCTTTGAAGTAAGAAAGCTTTCCGCGCTTGACGACCTGGAACGGGAACGTTTCTTTGAAGCAAGAAAGCATTTCCAGCGTGATAGCCTGGAATGGGAACGTTTCTTTGAAGTAAGAAAGCTTTCCGCGCTTGACGGCCTGGGACGGGAACGTTTCTTTGAAGTAAGAAAGCTTTCCGCGCTTGACGGCCTGGAACGGGAACGTTTCTTTGAAGTAAGACAGCTTTCCGTGCTTGACGGCCAGGAACGACGTTTCTTTGAAGTAAGAAAGCAGTCCCAGCCTGATGGCCTAGAAGGAGAACGTTTCTTCGAAGGAAGAAATATTTCCGAGTTTGATGGGCTAATACTAGAACATTTCATCAAAGGAAGACAGCTTACCGAGCTTGACGGTCTAGAACGAGAACGTTTCATTGAAGTAAGAATGCTTTCCGAGCTTGATGTCCTGGAACGAGAACTTTTCGTTGAAGAAAGCAAGCTTTCCGAGCTTGATGGTCTAGAACGAGAACGTTTCTTCGAAGGAACAGAACTTTTTGAGCTCGACGACCTAGAATGAGATCGTATTTTTGGAGGAAGTGAACTTTCGGAGCTTGATGGGATAGAAATAGAACCTTTCATCAAAGGAAGACAGCTTTCCGAGCTTGACGGCCAGGAACGAGAATGCGCCTCAGTAGTAAGAAAGCGTTCCAAGCTTGATGGCCTAGAACTAGAACATTTCTTCGAAGGAAGATTTCTTTCCGAGCTTGATAGCCTAGAACTAGAACATTTCTTCGAAGAGAGGAATCTTTCCGAGCTTGACGCCTTATAAAGAGAACGTTTCTTCTTAGAAAGGGATCTTTTGGAGCTTGACGGGCTGGAACTAGAACGTTTCGTAGTAGTAAGAAAGCATTCCGACCTTGATGGCCTACAACGAGAATATTTCTTCGAAAGAACAAAGCTTGACGACTCAGTAATAGAACGTTCTTTCGAAGGAAGAGAAATTTCTGAGATTGATGATTTAGAAGAAGTACTTTCCTTCGAAACAAGATAACTTTCTAAGCTTGATGATTTGGAACTTTCCTTCGGAACAAGAGAACTTTCTAAGCTTGACGGGCTAGAAGGAACGTATACGGACATTTTGTTATATCTCTCCTTACCAACTCCTTTCCATTCACCGGGGAGGGCAATTCTTGGTTCCATTTTGGGAAGTTCATCAGCATACGCATCTGATAATGGGAACAATTTCCAAATATCGTTGCACTTGATCCGTTAGACTTCCATGATGTTTATCAATGCCAGTACAGAGTTGTTGTTGTTGTTGTTCTTCTTCTTCTTCACAATGGGATCACTTAAAGTATGTTTTGATTTTCTTGATCCAAATGTATGCCCACACGCCATCCTTCCTGATATTAATGAAAAAGAATAACTAGCGAATGGTTTCATTTAGTTTGTGTGAAGAGTTACTTTAACTCATATATTTTTCACCTCCGGATTCTTTTCTAAATTATTTCAAATATTCTGTAGCAAAACGGGTTTACCGGTACTCTTTGTCTGTTTTAATCAAAGCTTTCATGAAGTATTAGTTTATTAACCTCAATACTGCTGCAGTTTTTCATGCGACAGCAATTGGATGATTCCTGGCTAATGTTGTATAAACTAAGCCCCATTTCTTCGTAAATAGGTCAAGCGAACTTGGAGTCAACATATACCTCCTCTACCATACAGCATCGGTAGGGATTTCATGAAAGTAAGTCAAAGGAGCAGGTGGAATGACGTGTTCGACGAGAAATTTATGTTGTGAAGAGGAAGTTAGGTTACCCAAAGCAAAGAATAACCTGGAACTACATGTATACCGGTAATACTATTAATTAAGGTTATTTATTTTTTATGTTCTCCTTGCCTACATAAAACAAATCAGATCGAGGTCAAAGAGTACCTGACATCACAGAACACCAAATATAATGACGCATGGTAAAGCATGGAAACACGAAACTACTGCAGCGCGTATGGCAGCCACCTACTAGAATGAAAATATTAGCTCCCAAATATGTTTTTATTCCTTTCATCCGTATTTAATTTAAAGACATATTTCCATTTTTTAAAAATCACACCAACTCGAGACTTTGGACTGGATGGTTTTACTTTGAACTGTTCACACCCATATTCTTTGGAGTGAGCAACCGCATTTGACAAATCCGGCTTACGAATGGAAAGTATGGAACACGATCATAAGCTGCAAATATACGACAGTATCGTGTTATCCAGGAAGAGTATTTGCTCTTTAGAGTAGTTTGAACCTAAAGTGACAAATATCTATCAAAATCAGGATAATGAACAGTTACCGTAACGTGTCTCAAGCATGCGCCATGTTATGAACAACACAGAACGCCAAATATATCAAGGCCAAATCAACCAATTACGAGGCGACATTTTGCCTAGCAGCGCTCGCAGTGGGGTGGCGGTGAAATATCCAGTGTTGTCAGTTACTCGTATCATGACGAATAGAAGGACCTAGTGTGAGGACTCCGCCATTTTAGCACGGTAGTTTCTGGTCCCGCCGCTACAAGCACTGTAAGCGATTATGTCCAACACGTGCTGTGTTTCCGTCGAGCCGGGTCGTAGAAAGTGCGCGAGAAGTTACTGTGTGAGATATTTGTGTGAATTAAATTGAATTTTCTTTGCTTTCAGTTCTTAAATTCAGTTCATTGTGTCTTGTGTACATCAGCGTTTTGTGTTTTGTGTACTTCAAACATATTTCTTATGTGGCTTGGTTCATTTAATAGTTCAACATGCCTTATTGTTTTGTACCTGTCTGTAAGTCAGGGTATGGTCGAGTAGTTGACGATATACGATTTTTTTCACCACCGAAGGATACAAATCAATTTGAAAAATGGGCCAGAGCTATTCCACGAAAGGATACGAAGTTAACGCGTAGTAGTAGAATTTGTCAAATTAATTTCTCTGCTGATTTGATAGTAAAATCAGATAATTTTATAGTGAATGGTGAAGAAGTGGAAATCTCTCGTGTGTGGTGGAAGTTACGTCCTGGAGCAGTGCCTCATTTTCCCCCTAATTTACCGAAGTAGTAAGAATAAGTCCCGTAAAGCTCCCAACAGGAAAAAGAATCTCGACACCACCAGAAAAAGAAGAAAGAAGATTGAAGATGGGAGTGGAGCAACGAATGAGGCATTAAAAGGTCAGTCCAATGTTGATAAGAATTTGGGTCATTCTAGTGTACTTACTGATGCTGAAAAAACTATAATATTGCTCAAAAAGCGCCTAAAGAATGCTAACCGTAATTTAATTCGCGTTAGATCCCGCCTCAACTCAGCAAAATCGAGAATTAATTTGCTGGAGAAGCAGGTTCGAATTTCACAGGCATTTAATTACAAAGATAACGATTACAGTGGCGGATCCAGGCCTTGCGATGCCCTGGGCGATATGATAAGGTGGGGCCCACAACAATAGAAAAAAAAATTATCGAATAAAATGGAAAATAGTTTGCTTATAATAATAATAATAAAATAAAGAATAGTTACAATATTTTGAATACACTACAGTACATTATTTTAATAATATGAAAGAAACCTTTAAGTCCCCTTGAATAAGATTATGTAAACAATGAAATATTAAAATATTACTTTGCGACTTTTTTCCCGGCTGAAGACTTGTATTATTTCACTGAAATCTTAACTTGCTAAACGGTCTCGAGAGGTCATAGCTGCACTGAAGAAAGGAAGATTAATTATAAATTAGTTTGAAAAGTATACTTAATTAATTAATTAATTAAATGTAGAAAAATCCATGGCGCGGGGCCCCTAGGACCGCGGAGCCCTGGGCGGTCGCCCTCCTCGCCCTCCCCTGGATCCGCCCCTGATAACGAACACCTTAGCAAGAAATGCCAGGAAAAATCTCCCAATGGAATGAGGTACAGCAATGAATTCATTTTAGAGTGTTCATTGTTGAGAATAAAATCACCGAAAGGATCCCGTCATTGTCGGCGACATAATCTCTTGCCTGTGCCTTCAGAAAGTCACTTGAGAAAACTTTGTAAAGGACTTAAGTGCCCTTATGGAGTTAATACGCATCGTATAAATGCTATTTAAGACTATTTTAAGGAAGAAAAGAATGATAATTCACGTTACGGTGTTGTAATTTTCGAAGAAGAGAAGCTAAGAGAAGAAATCGAGTTAAATAGCTTTTCTGATAAAGTAGATGGATTAGTTGATTTAGGTGGACACACACCTGACCTCCAGAAGAACGTACTTGCAAATCACGCTCTAGTGTTAAAGTTCGTACCTTTCGTGCATAATTGGGTGCAGCCAGTTGTTGTTTATGCAAGCAAAAATGCTACTCCAGGGGTTTTTCTCGCAAAAATTCTAATATAGTCTAGGTGATTTTTCAGTTAGAAGAGGCTGGGGCGAGGGTGGCTGGCTTTACTTGTGATGGTAGTCAATCAAATACAAAGGCCAGGAATTCGTTAGGAGTCAGTGGCAAGACAAGCTCTCTACAATCTCACATCCTTAATCCTGCACATGTTACGAGAAAGATCTGGGCTTTCTCCGACTGTATACTCCAGGAATCTGTGCGTTCCGTAACATGCAATGAAGACCGTAGTTCTTATTTCCGTGAATTATATTTTCCATTGTGCCCTGCCGTGCTATTTTAATTGTAACCGCTAATTACTTTTTAAAAGAGTATTAGTTACAAAGTAATTCGTTTCCCTTAGCACCATCCCTAAGACCAGCTGACCCCGGCAGTGTGGAACTTGCCCACTCTAGCGCTGCCTGGCGAGGCGCGCTTGAACTTCAGGAGTCTCCTCACTTTCTCCTTCTATTCGTCATGCTCGTATCGTAGCTTCATCCCCGTAGGAACATGCACTGTCAGTCTTGGTCAGTGTAAACTATTAGTAAAATACGCTATAATACCATGTAAAAACTACTCTGGGAAGTGAAGCTCCCATAAAACCAATGGTTATTATAGATTTAATTGCAGCCAATGGTCATTAGTAAAAAGAAATACATCATTCACTACAAAATTCTATTAGGGACTTAAGCCTCTTGGCGAGCTTTGGTTTAAACTCGGGTATAGTTTGGTTATAACCAGGCTCTTGAAATCAGTAACCAAGCTACTACTGCGGTTACTGAAAGTTTAATCACTTTAGAAGCGCCAATTCAAACATAATCTGAAACTACTATTGAAAGTACGAGATATGAAATCATATTTGAACTTGAAGCATTCACCACGCAACAAATGAAATCATACAATATCAAATTCTTTTTGCAATTTTATATTTGACGATTTCGAAATCGAGCTGTTGTGACGTTACTTGGTCAGTTGATATAGGGACTACGCTCTTTTAAGAATTATGGTGGCTCTTTTTATAGCGCACGTAGCGCGCTACGAATCTCATCAGTTGTTGTTGTTGCTTTTTTTTAGAAATTGCAATATCGTGGTCATATAGCCCCTTGTATTTTTGAGTGTGTGTGAAATTTGGCTCATAACATATGTTAATGTGATGGCTGTACTAGAGTGTGTTTTAATTTGTAAATTGGGGATAGGATTGGGAAGGAGTTGGCAGTGGCTCTCCCTGCATTTGCCTTGAGTAGATGTGGGAAACCACGGAAAACCCCACTTCCAGGATGGCTAAGGTAGGAATTGAACCATCTTCTCCTCAGTTTAGCCTCACGAGGCTGAATGTACCCCGTTCCAGCCCCCACTCTACAATTCAAATTTCTTGACAGAGCCAGGAATTTAACCCGTACCTCCGCAGTTGAAGCGATCGGCTATGGTCACCATTGAGCCTTCTTTTGCCAAATACTATCATATTAAATTTCTTAACTACAATTTCTCCCCCCCCCTTATGAGCACACTACTGTGACTATGGAAAGTCTCGTGAGTCACCGTAAAATGAATATGAAAATCAGTGTCACTGTACAACAGCTTGCCACGGTGGGTGAGTGGATAGCGTGTCGGTCTACTAACCCCAAGATTGCAGGTTCGCCCCTGACCGTGGTAAGTGATTTTTGAAAGGCGGCAAAAATACGATACGCATGTCATACGATGTTGGCATGTCAAAGAACCCATTTGAATTCAGTAGGCCGAGTTCATAATGGCAAATTTAATCTCGGGAGTTTCCGCCAGCACAAAGTTCCTCATTTCTCTACTAGAAAGCGCTATTGTGTTCAAGGAGATTAGATATCTAACATCTAACCTCCTTGACTTTCATAGTCAAGGAACTACGAAATTCGACACGCAAGCTACCCTATGGGTGTCAAATAGCAAAGCTTGCACCAGGCACCCGAGGCCATACGATATTATTATTATTATTACTGTACAACGACATCCAATGTTCGCTAGGCTGTAGGCCCACAGTGAAGGTCTTAAGTGCCCGTTCTCTTGACGCATTCAGAGCCATTGCGATATTTTTTTAAAATTAGTTTCGCCCTCTATATATTGTAGGAAACACATCTGGTCGACATCATCATCTTTCGTCGCCATATTGTACGGTAACTTTTCTTAACCAATTTCGTTTTAGCGAGTGTAACCGCAAACTGTAACCAAACCTAACCCAGGTTAAAACCAGAGGGAGCGCCAAAACACGCCTATTGTAAATACAGAAAACCGGTACCCAATACAGGGACTGTTAGTCACTACATAATTGCGCCAGTGAAGTCAATCTTCTTTTGCAGTACTGTATGATATATTTCGATCACGGGGCTCGTTATACAATTTGCATAGGCATGTAGCTTCATTGTAGTGTGGAAGTCTCCTCTTTTCCTGCATATCCTGAAGTGAAATCCATGGACAACGAAACGTATCACAGTTTTACGTAAATAAATCGTAGTCTGCTCTCTTCCAGTCAGAGAACATCGCTTCTGTCCCATAGAAGTCTTACCATATCTCTCTTTTCTTCAAAAATCTGCAAGAAGTTCCTGAGAGAAAAATATAACGATGGGTTAACGTAACGGCGAGAATTACATGAACTAGTACTTGCATGGTCATAAACTATAAATATGATACAGTACTAATAAGGCTGTGTCCCAATACTCAAGTTGTCTGCTATTGACTAGCTGCTAGCTACTAGGTGCTATGTGCTATGCACTACGGAGATATGGGACATGTGGGGACATGTCTGCTTGATCACAGCCTCCTTCATAGACTTGTGTTCTGAAACGCACTGGACTTACATGCTGGTACCAAAGCAACACTCAAGATGGCGGTGATCTGCTACTCCTTGTAAGCTCTTTGCACTTTCATCAGCTGTTTTAAATAAACAATACCTGAACGATACGATCATGGATGCGCCAAGAAGACCACTTTTTAGCCGAGCCCTAATTATGGTTTGTGTTTGGCTTAAGTCAAAGACAACCTACAATTACATAACCTAAAATTCCGATAAGCTACAATTTCAATAACTTCCTTGACGTAGTCGACAATCTAGCAAGCACTTTCGTTCACTAGCAACTACAGACTTGATTGCTATGCGCTAAGCAGTATTGGATCACGACACGGCCAACGAGAAATAATGGCCCTGGTGCGCTTTTGTGACGTCAGCAATGTAGTGCTGTTCCACCACTTCCGGTAGGGTTATGTATGACGGGAACATAAACCGTATTGTCTACAAGATGCTGAAATCACAGATTACATAACCCATATCATATCAGAAAACACGCTGTATAAAGCATTGACCCAACACAACCATGGCTTCTGGCAAAACATACATGGTAATTACAACTGAAGTCTTTCACTGATCAATCTTATGAAGTCCAATACTTAGCCACAATTTACTTATTTATGCATTACTCTAAGTAGAACCAGTAGATCACGTATATTTAATCGTTGTAGTTGATCACAAGGTAATACTTTTCAGGAGTTTTTCATCTTTCCCTGGCGGTTGCTTGTTAATTATGTGGAATTACTTGACGGGTACAAAGCGTTCAGGAAGGTTATGAAAAGCTATGAATAGTGCCGGACAATGTATGCATATATCACGCTTATAGTTGAACGATATATACATAAATGTATCAAATCTTTTTGTAATAGAAAGATATTCACGAACATATATTCTATGGTCTTCGTCTTACTGCCGGTGTGTTAGTTATCTTGTCTTCATCAATGGAATTGTATAAATGCTGGTATTCATTTCCCACGTCTTGTCTTCATAGAAGGTATTGATATTAGTTGTTAGTCGGTGGCGAGTGTATTCCGCAGATCTCTTCTATAAACGTATTAATTACTGTTCCGCCCCTTAAAACAACGATAACTAATACTCCCACTGCAAGTTTCTTTGATCTAATTATACTCATATCACTGCTCATGTCCTCATAAGTTACTCACAACGAAGGTCACAAGCTCTACAACTCAACTTACTGTACTCGTTGCAGCTATTAAAGACACAACAAATCCTTGTATCCTAGTTCGAGTGGATTTTTGTTACGAGTAACTTGAACATGTAAATAGGGTATCTATAGCTGGCGTAGTTTTGTAAACCTATACAGTATAATTTATAGTGCTTGAAAACACACGGAACATCTAGTCTGGGTCCATTTCAAGAAGATTGATATAAAATATCACATTTCTGCTGCTTATGAATTGCTCTCGACTTAAACGTACAAGCACCATCAAGCACTACACACGGCCAACGAGAAAGACAGGCCATGGCGCGTAAACCTAATCCTTTTGTGACGTAGGTAATGTAGTGCTTGATGGTGCTTGTACGTTTAAGTCGAGAGCAATTCATGAGCAGCAGAAATGTGATATTTTATATCAATAATCTTGAAATGGACCCAGTTTAGATGTTCCGTGTGTTTTCAATCACGGTAAATTATACTGTATAAGTTTACAAAACTTCGCCAGCTATAGATAGCCTATTTACATGTTGAAGTTACTCGTAAAAAAAATCCACGTGAACCAAGGATTCGAGTGTTTGTTGTGTCTTTAATAGCTGCAACGAGTACTGTAAGTTGAGTTGTAGAGCCTGAGACCTTCGCTGTGAATTAAATTATGTGCACATGAGTATAATTAGATCAAAGAATCTTGCAGTGAAAGTATTACTTAGTTACTGTTGTTTGAAGGGGCGGAACAGAAATTAATACATTTATAGAAGAGATCTGCGGAATACACTCGCCACCGACTAACGACTCATATCAAAAACTTCTATGAAGAAAGTTGTAAATGAATACCAGCATTTATAAAGATTCAGTGATGCAGACAAGATGACTACCACACCGGCAGTAAAACGAAGGCTATAGAATGTTATGTTCGTGAATATCTTTCTATTACAAAAACGTTTGATACATTTATGTATATCGTTCAACATTAAGAGTTATATCCATACATTGCCCTGCACTATTCATAGCTTTTCATAACCTTACTGAATGCTTTCTACCCTTCAAATAATTCCATATAATTAACAAGCAACCGCCAGGGAAATATAACTTACCCCTGAAAAGTATTTCCTTGTGATCAACTACAACGATTAAAGATAAGTGATCTACTGGTTCTACTTAGAGTAATGAATAAATAAGTAAATTGTGGCTCAGTATTGGACTTCATAAGATTGATCAGTGTAAGACTTGAGTTGTAATTACCAAGTACTGTATGTTTTGCCAGAAGCCATGGTTATATTGGGTCAATGCTTCTTACAACATGTATTATGATATGGGTTAAGTACGATGTACTGTTCTGTGATTTCAGCAACTTGTAGACAATACGGTTTATGTTCCCGTCATACATAACCCTACCGGAAGTGGTGCAACAGCACTACATTGCTGACGTCATGAAAGCACACCAGGGCCAGTATTTCTCGTTGGCCGCGGATCACGACTTCTGACGTCACATCCGGTAAAGTAGTCGACTATCTAGTTCACTACGGCTGAAAATTGTACTATTGGGGCACAGCCTATAAATGTGAACAGCTGTTTTTAGTGCACCTTAGTTAATTGTAAGTCGTGTGCCATCACTTATGAATTGACTGCGTGCTATTCTATTTTCTGTTGTTATTTTTATGGTTGTACTAGGAAATAAAACGGATTACGAAATATGTAATCAAATATCGTACTCTTTTCCCCATTGGTGGATTATCAGTAACTGTTGGCTGGTTCCCCAGTTAAGCGGCTGCGACAACGCGGTGTGTAGAATCTGTCTGATAACCGGTGTTAATTGTGATGACTGTATTAGTGTGTGTTATCTGTTTTTAATTCAAGTAAGGACAGCTGACATTGAATTTTCAAGTAGTTCCTACTTTTTTTTAACAAACGCCACCGTCAACGACCAACTAGTCTGAACTTGGTTACTAGATTCCACCGCAGTCGGCTCCTGGCGACGAACGTTGGAGCCTAAGAGCTTTAGCCAAATCTTAACCTGTAATTTAGCTTCACGCAGGTGTAATTAGTGGAAGGTTCTTTATCATGCCATAAATCTATGACATGGGACCGCCGGCTAAGAATTCGACGGCATTTGCCGGGTTTGAACCCGCGATCTTGGCCATAGAAGCTCAGCATGTTACCGACTACGCCACCGAAGCCGCTTTGACGAGATCAACCAACACAGCTCTTAGCTCACTCATCGAAAATCCACAGCCTGCTTCCTGTCTCCGACCGGGTCAGGAAAATAATGACTGAAGCCCCCATCTCGCAGCCGGCCGGCTGCCGAGGCCTGTCGCACTCTTCTGGGGGCAATGATTAAATGAATGACAAATGAAATGATAGTGGAGAGTGTTGCTGGAATGAAATTTTGACAGGAAAAACCGGAGTACCCGGAGAAAAACCTGTCTGCCTCCGTTTTCTCCAGCACAGATCTAACATGGAGTGACCGAGATGTGAACGACGGACCCAGCGTTGAGCGGCTGGCATGCTGCCGCCTAAGCCCCGGAGGCTACTTAGCTCCCTCATTATCAGGGACAATTAATTCAGTAATCCAACAAAACTGATGTTACACATTATACAGTATACCAGTCTCATCCCACCTACCTCATATTTAACACGATACGATAACGTAATAAAATAAGTTGAGTATGGTCTTTTTGAAGGAAGTGAACAACCTGCTGGCTGCGCGGCTCAGCGGTAACGTTCTCGCCTGCTGTGCCCAAGGTTGCAGGAGTGAATCATGGGGTAGTCAACTGGCATTTGAGGGTGCGCAAATGCGAGGGAACCGTGTCAGTAGATTTCCTGGCACGTTTAAGATTCAGCCACCTCGGCATCTCCAAAAGCGGCAGCTTCGGTGGCGTAGTTGGTAGCATGCTGAGCTTCTATGCCCAAGATCGCGGGTTCAAACCCGGCCGAAGTCATCGGATTTTTTAAAAGAGTTAAAATCCTTTAGTGTGCCTACCTTCGGAGGGGAAGTAAAACCGGCGGTCCCATGTCATAGATTTTAATTTAATTGGTATTCTGCCCGAAGGCAGGTCCGTGCCTCCGAAGAGGCTACCTCCAGCCATAATTAACGTGCGGTAGGGTGGCCAGAGCCTTTCTGTCCCTCCTTATGTTGGCCAACAACGCGCAGTGCCTAGAACCGGTATAACATCCACGTTCCGACCTCGCCCGATGCTGCTTAACTGCGGAGTTCTCATGGGATCCGGTGTTCGAACACGGCTAGGCCGTTGGCCGTCATATATTTATGGTATGTGTAACCCCCCTTACCTTATCCGCCCCCGAATAAAGAGAATCAGAAAGAAAAGGAGGTAGACAGGGATAACGGAGAACTAGCTCCGAGAGTGGAAGTGGACCCTAGACGAAGAGGGTGGTTTAAAATCTAGAGTAGAAATGGCCCTGGGCGAAGAGGGTGGTTTTAAAATCCATTACTATACAAGTATAGATAATGCAGACCAAATATCCTGTATTTAAGGAAAAGGAAAAAAAATACATATATCACCAAAATACACGTGGTCACACTTAAGACAATCCCCCTAGAGAGGAGGACGGTGACAAGAAAAACTGAATAATGAAAATAAAATAGTGTCTTTCCTATTTTGATATTAAAGGAAAATCCGTCACCTCGGTGGGATAACCGTATATATAATGACATTAAAAGTGAGACGGGGAGTTCATTTTCATGTGCTAGCGTAATCCAGTCTATCTCAAGTCTAATGGCGTCACCATCCAATTGTTACAATCACAAAATTAAAAACAAGGAACTTAAGTAGTCAAACACTAGTAAAAACAAAGATATCACACTTGAGTCTCTATATGTCCGTTCACTAACCAAAACCAAGGAGATCACACATCTTCAATCTTCTCAGCGATTACACTGCTTTCCATGGCCCGGGCTTTGGCGATTGACGCAATTATGGGGTAATAGAAGTATTTTGACAGACCAACTGTCACAGTATGTTTAAGAACCTTCCACTAATTACATTTGTGTGAAGCTAAATTATAGGTTATATTTGACTAACGCTCTTAGATTCCAACAGGGCAGATGACCTCGTAGTTCCGCCCCTTAAAACAACAATAACTAACTAACTAACTAACTAACTTAGATTCCAAAGTTCGTCGCCAGGAGCTGACTGCGGTGGCATCTAGTTACCAAGGTCTGAACTAGTAGTCGTTGACGGTGCCGTTTGGTAGCAAAAGTAGGAACTACTTGAAAATTAAATGTCTGCAGTCCTTACTTGAACGGGCTGTGACGCGCTGACACTCGAATCACCTTTCTGTGGCTTCCAAGCCACATGGGAATTGCGGGAAATGAGTTAGCTGATCAAGCTGCAAAAGAGGCGGTACCACTACCACCTCGACCAATGGAGGTACCCGTTAGAGATATTCACTCTCAGGTACGCCTACAAGTTCTGGCTTTTTGGGAGAGTCAGTGGCTAGCTGACCCACTGCCCAGTAAACTGAGAGCGATCAAGGGAACTACTCGCTTGTGGCAGAGCTCTTTCCGGTCACGGAGAGAGTCCGTAATTTTGTGTAGGCTAAGGATAGGTCATACAAGGTACTACACCCACTCGTACCTAATGAGAAGGGAAGACCCCCACTTTGTACCTGTGGAGCCGTTTTCACCGTGGCCCACATTTTCCCCGAATTTGCGGATCTTGCTGACTTACGAAAAAACCTTGGTTTGCAGATGACACTCAAACTTATATTAGCCGATGACGCGGTGGCTGCTAATCGCGTTATCCGCTTTATAAGTGAGAGTGGGTTAGAGCCAGCAATCTAAATTTTCCAGTATAAATTGACTCAATGACTTGTTCGTTTTTGAATGATAATTTTCCCCCCGTGATTTTTGTTTCTTTTTATAATTTTTATTTTTATTTAATTTGTTGTTAATTGTTTTATTAATTTTTGGTCTTTTTAAATTTAGGTGTCCACCTCAAAATTTTAAATTTAATTCCAAATTTGTATTCTTTAATCTGTGTTAATAGGGGCAGATGACCTCGTAGTTCCGCCCCTTAAAACAACAATAACTAACTAACTAACTCCTTACTAGAATTAAAAACATCTAACACACACTAATACAGCCATCACAAATATCACCGGTTATCAGACAGATTCTACACACACACAAAGTACACGGGGCTACATGACCGCGTTGTCGCAGCCCCTAAACTTAATAACCAACCATCTTAACTCTGAGAGACGAAACTCCCTCATATAAAGCTGTGACGTGTCTAAAAAAAAAAGAGGCCGATTTCTCTAAAATATGACCAAAAAAATCTACCAAACTTAAAAAATGCTCTTAAATTAGAAAAATAGCAAGTAAATCAAAATAAAAATGACATATTTGATGATGGGATGGCCCGTCCGGAGTTTCTATGTACTTCAGCATTGATTTAGACAGCTCAGTAAAAAGATGCCATGTCATCAACATCCTGGCCCTAGTGATAACCATTGGTCTAATCTAATGGAAGTTTCACTTCCTAGTGTTGTTGTTCCATGCAACTAGTGCTGTGTTCCTCTTACGTTTCTAGAAATTGAAGGTCACAGGGCCGTAACTAGCACCGGGGCAGCCGGGGGGCACTGCCCCGTGTCCCCAACATCCCGAGGGGCCCCAAACTGAGGGTAAAAGAAAATATCAAAAATACTTGAGAAGTAGGCCTACAATGGCTCAAGAAAGACTTAGCAGCATAGCTTTACTTTCAATTGAGAATGATCGAGCTCAACAAATCAATTTTGACAAAGTAATTGATGAATTTCTCTTCTGTGAAATTTAGGAAACAAATGTTTCAGTAGTTGTTTAAAACTAGTATTGTTATGTTTAAGTTGAAAAAGTTTCAATATATACTATTTAAAACCACTTAATATTTAATTACCATATATAGTTTTTTGAAAATGATTGCGCAATATTTTGGATTATTCACCTCTTTTCTTCACTGAATATTTAACCTGTAAAACTTGCATCATAAACAAAATCTATTAGTAATTGTAACGATAGGGGCGTGGTGGCACAACAGTCAAGCTGTTGGCCTCTCACCAAGGTGGACTGGGTTCGAATCCCGGTCAATGCATGTGAGATTTTCGAAGTGAAATGCCATGTCCTGTGGTTCGGATTCCACGTAAAAAGGAGGTCCCGTGGCTCATAATCACAAGATTCACGGTCATATTAAACTGCAATCTTCCTTTTTAATTGTAACGTTGAGGGGCCCATTATGAAGTTTAGCCCCGGGGCCCCCAAGTTTATAGTTACGGCACTGTCAAAGACATTAATTCAAAGCGTGCCTAGACGTTGCCAACGATGTAATATCCTACACAAGGTCAAGTGTTGAGGGCTGAGAATTGCAGGTGGTAGTAGTTCTCCAATTTCCTGCCAGAATGCAGTCAATGTAGGGATAATTAATTTAAATTGGACCACACACCTATGAGATCCTAGCTACGCCACCGGATTGCGATGACCCAGCAAAAAACATCGCAAATAATTCCAAAGGACAGTACCCAGGATTCTGTGAAGTAGTGCGTGAAACTTACTTTGGAAGTCAGGGCCGGATTTAAGAGGCTAAAGTCCATTTGCCGCCCCTCTATAGTTCATAGTTCATATTCCATATTTTATACAACAAAAGGATAGATTTCATTGGCGTTTTCATCATTTTTTATACATAAAGTTCATTTAGTTTAGACAAAACTACAATTTTAATGGCTTACATAATAAATGTTATACTAATAGTACATTATGCAACGAGCCTATAATGGCAATAATTAAGACACGAGTATTTTTATTAAACGAGCGTATGCGAGTTTTATAATTTCCATACGAGTGTCTTAATTACCATTATAGGCGAGTTGCATACGACTGTTTATGTTCGACGATAATTATAACTTTATTATATGTTTTAACATAAATATTCGTAAATATCTGTTGACAGTCAGCCACTTGAATTTTGTGATCAGAGAGCGAGCGCTGGTTGTGATATCTCTGTCTTTCAAGATCTCCGAACGACCGACGCATGCGCTCTGTGTTCTTGCAATGCCATATTATGCAGGCCATATGTTTACATCTGCCGTCCCTCAGTAATATTGTCACCGGAGTCGTTTGAAGGCAATGCGCTGTGTAGAAATTAGCGTTGGTGATATTAAGGTACAGTGCCATTTCTTGTCTCATATTCGCCAGTTTATTTACGTGAACATATGGACGGTGCGTATTCCATGTCGGTAATTTATTATAGTTCGATGTTGTGTTCATGTCCGTCATGTTGGATTTTGAGCGCATGCGCGAAGGTATCGTTACCTAATTGGTCAATGAACGAGCTCTGATTGGCTGGAGAAACTGTATCATAATGAAAAACAGTGTTATAATGACCATCATTACGATACAGTTTTCTGACACATAATAGTGAGGGTCGAACATAAAATTAGTTATCTACGTATTTTTTTTACTTACTTCTTTTAAGATTCGTTAAAAAATGAAATGGGTTTCGAACTTAATTAATTAATTTGTTCTTAGAGATCAGTGATCACTATTTTACACATATTTTTTTATATTTTAACCCTAATGACTATCTTTTGCGTAATTGAAGAACTGTGTTCAATTTGAATTAAGTTGTCCTACATGTTGAAATTAAATTACACAAAATGTAGTTAATTACTGGTTTATTTGTTGAAAAATATAAAAACTTCTCTACAACAACTCACTCCACGTAATCTTGATGTTCAAATTTACATAGCTTTCTTGAGAGATTACTTAATGATAAACTCGATAATAATGTCCTCCTCATATGGAAGTATTTTTGAAATATTTGGCCTCAATACAAAGTATTAACCGTATTTCAGAAATACTAGTTCGCAGATAGTTCTTAACTCTTCTAAGGCAGGAAAAACTGTAGAAGGACTAAATTATTGTTTTAAGTAACATGTATTCTTAAATTCGTACGGAACATATCTTTAACGTCCGAAATACTTCATTTTAGCTTTTGAATAAATTGCCAAACTGCCGCCCCTGAAAATTTGCCGCTCTAGGCTGCAGCCTACTTAGCCTATTTAGAAATACGGCCCTGTTGGAAGTACAGGGTGATCACAAAGTCCCATTATTCCCTATCGTGTGTCCACATATTCATAGACGGTCGCATTGTATTAATGTGGAATCTAGACAAAGGAGTCTCTGTGTGGAGGCTACGCCATCATTTTCATAACAGAGCATGATTCTCCTCCATGCACAATGTAACGTTTTTGCAAGGCATTGTGACTCAATTCATTTACAAACGAAGGTTTAAGGAAACCGGGACGAGTAATAGACTCAAAAATGTCAATTTTTATCTTTTGGCTTAAAAAATCTCCTTTCTTTCCTGAAGAATTTCGTGTATCAATTATTGTGCTGAAGTGATATTTGATGCAATAAAATTAGGTTTAAACATAATGTTTTAAGGCCATATCGCACTGTAGCTACTATAGGGCATCCAACGTTTAGAATGGAGCATTGGTCTTATGGTGCGTTACGACAGGGTTGCCACTCCATGGGAGGAGGCAGTACAAAGCGCTTCGCGTACACATTCCGCACATTCAGCGATTGTGCAGTGACGAAGACTTGAAGTACTGTATAATAATACTAATAGTAGGCTAACATAACACATACAACGAAATTAAATTAAGTTAACTATAACGTCATTATAAAGTCATTATATTTAACATTCCTGCTATTCTTGCGAAGTGTATTACTTAGCCTCTTTTTGCGTGGCGATAGTACTGGACCCTGCCCACTCTCACTACGTATTTTAAAAACGCTAGTATTTGATATTCCTGTGGCCAGGACAGTTTCATTGACTAAATTATTTATACTTTCATTAGGTTTAAGATTCTTAAAATAACTGAACACATTAATTACGACCTGTTTTTCCCTCCTTCTGAGCACTTGACCACGCTTTCTTTTCACAAAACTATCCATTGTTGTACGTGAAATACGTAAAATACAACACGTTAAATCTAACAGAACTGTTGCACACACACTCAAGATAGAGACTGCTGAACAACTGAAATACAAGCTCGAAGGACACAGAAATAAAGCTGTGAGTAGTGAGCTGCACCCCGCTGTCCTTCGAAACTTCATCCATATAATCCGCGGTCAATGAACAGCCCGGCCTGTGTAAACAATGAAACCTACACTCGGGGTATGCAGGTAGAAAACTTCTTCCAACATTCCTCTACAACTCTCAAACTGACATGACATGGTTATCTTTAAAAATAGAAAAGTTGGCAGCATACGAACTTTTTCAATGCTGCTATGCGGTTATGAGAGAATATTCAGAAGTTTTACCTACATCAAAATTGTAATATTGCCAGCATAAAATATTTCAATAATCCATCATCAAGATGGCACACTTAGCTACACGTGTGTGAAAATTAGGCATCACAAAGTCAATGCAACATGATATAAGATCGATTTTAATAAAAAAAAAGGGGACACAGTTGATCGTTTAAAAAAAAAAATATGGATATCTAATTTTTCTAGCATTTCTATCAAGTTTACGTGGTTCTAATATAGGACAAAAAAGATCGGCAAAACATAGTTCTACCCGAATATGCTGTTTTTACGACAAAGAAAAATTTTCGACTGATATGGCAACAGTGGATTGCTAGAAAATGACAGCGTCATACATGTCTCACGTGCGACAGAAAGAGAGAAGAATATCCCTATCTAACCAGTGTTTCATTCTAAACGTTGGATGCCTTATAGTCAAACATTCTTTTTGTGTTTTCCGTAAGTCATATTTTTTGGAACTTCATGTACCATTTTCTCAGAAACTATCTGATCATTGTATTTGAAACTCGGTAGTCCTTAATTCACTATATAGATCTACTAGTGGAAGTAAATTTATTCAGGTATTTTGATTAGTTCATGGAGCCCAGCTTGAAAAGCACTGACAATTTTACAGAACATTTCAGTTTTCAACTAGGTTGTATAAAAAAAACTCAACTCCTGTAAACAACAGGACAATACTCTTACTTCAGTAGCTCAAACATGGTTAAAATATTACGCATGCAAAGTTTGTCGGGTCTGGTTTGAGTATTTGCTCAGAAAACGGGACATGTTAAGGGATTTTTTTACAATATGTTTTTTAAAGATTGTTTTTGTAATGCTCTCTCTGACACCAAATATTCAACATAGAAGCTTCAAATTCTACCCAAATGATGACGAATGTACTCTAAATATACCAAAAGAACATTCAAGGAAATATCTATTGTAGTTTCTGAGATATGTAACTAAACATCATAAGCTACATTTTTCTATCGATTCACACGTGCCGGCTCCCTTAAAAGCTTTAACTTCAAATCCTTCGTCATATGTTTTTGAAATGTCGGGTATGGAACTGCCAATTCCTGCGACCGCCTGGCGAACGTTCGACAGACGCTGCAGCCTCCACACAAGTTTCAGGCGTGTTGTTGGTCGTCATGAGCGGTGCTTACCTTTTATGCAACCAGTTGTTGTTTGAGTCTTCAGTCTTTTGACTGGTTTGATGCAGCACTTCATGCCTACCTGTCCTGAGCTAATCGTTTCATCTCTACATAGCTACCACACCCTACATCCGAGGCAATCTGTTTAACATATTCAACCCTTCCTTCCATAACTAAGCTTGCTATTCCTGGGTGTCTTAGTATGTGTCCTACCAACCAACAGTATTTCTTCTCTTCATTAGCAGTCGCCAGAAACATCTCTCCTCTCCCGCTAGTCTCAATACCTCTTCGTATGTAACTCTATCTACCCATCTGATCTTCATCCTGTAACACCACATTTCAAACGCTTCAATTCTCCTCTTGTGTGCAGCACCAATAGTCCACGTTTCACTTCCATAGAGCGCCACGCTCCAGACAAAGGCCTTCAAAAATGACTTCTTAATACCTAAATCTATATTCGATGTTAACATAGTCATTTTCTGTAGAAATGCTTTCCTTGCCTGAGCTAACCTACTGTTTATATCCTCTTCACATCGTCCAGTTACAAAGAGCTTTTTCTCCAAACGTAAAATTGTTGATTTTAGTAGGGAAGGTTTCTGAAATCTTACTGTGAAATCAGGCTGATTATCTCGCATTGATTGTCCTGTAAGAGGTCGTTGGTGAGCCCACGTGCTCTTTACTATCCGTTCCTCCATGGTGTAGGTGGACTCATCAGCCATGATTTAGATGTAGATCAACACCCACATCAATAAGGAACAACAATTCATTAACATCTGTGTAATACATAGGGGGTAATGGGACATTGAGATCACCCTGTACAATATCAAAAACGCTCGGGCGGTATGAAACAAAGTACGTTGTACTTAATCGTCGGATATACCCACGCTGTGAAGCACAGGTATAAATAAGGGACCTTTTTTTTTGGCATAAGTCAACACTAATTGAGGGTGTTTCCATGAGGTTGAACATCAACTCCCCTCGATTTCCTTAATTCCACTCGGTCCTCGAAGGCACCCAAAAATGAGTTCCTCAACTCCGCTCAGTCTTTGGCAAGGGGTCGGCAAAGGGGTTATCCCCAATGACGTAAACAATTGTCATAACCCTCCTGTTCGCATACCAAGGGCCGTGTCAAACACCTTCTGCAGCGCATGAGCGAATTCTTGAATGCAGCTGAAAACAGTATTTTCAGCATCCGCAGCTGATATCGAAGTTTTTAACACGTGCATAATTAAAATAATGTTTGTATGTTTTTTAACCTAGTCAGACATTATAGAATTAAATTTAGAAAATAATAGGTGCATAATTTGTACCTGAAAGAATACTCGCTGGCCATGGTTTGACAATTGTTTACGCCATTGGGGATAACCCCTTTGCCGACCCCTTGCCAAAGCCTGAGAGGAGTTGAGGAACTATTTTTTGGGTCCCTTGGAGGACCGAGTGGAATTAAGGAAAATCGAGGGGAATTGATGTTCGACCATGATTGGCTTCTCTCACTTCTCTATCATTCTCATACAAACCAAGCGAAAGCAAATAGGGAAATAACAAGAAACGTGAAGACGCAGATCTTAGCAAAGAAT
Source organism: Meconema thalassinum (assembly GCA_946902985.2). Classification (NCBI taxonomy): domain Eukaryota; kingdom Metazoa; phylum Arthropoda; class Insecta; order Orthoptera; family Tettigoniidae; genus Meconema; species Meconema thalassinum. The sequence goes on along the minus strand of OX336397.1, from coordinate 99,275,260 downwards.
ACAATTATTTTGAAAATATCCAGCTCAACATTGCATTCTAAAAGCTATCCACCACAAATTGTCCGCACATTATCCGCTATCCGCACTGGCATGCGAACTATATCTGCATGGCGACGCAGAGCTTTAGTTATACATCTGCTGATGGTACTAATTCTATTTGTGATGTCTTCACGCTTCATATCCATTTTTCCAGATCCTTCTTGACCTCTTTCTATGCCCAAGATCGAATGTTCAAACCCAGCCGAAGTCGTCGGATTTTTAAGAGCATTAAAAATCCCACAGTATGCCTTCCCTTGGAGGGGAAGTAAAGCTGGCGGTCCCATGTCATAGATTTATGGCATGTAAAAGATCCTTCCACAGACTAAATTTGTGTGAAGCTAAATTTCTAGGTTAGATTTCATTGGAACGCTCTTATGAAAGTTCCAACGTTCACCACTAGGTATATATCAGTGACATCTGGTAGCGGAAGTTGAAACTACTTGAAATTGAACGGAAATTGTAGCTCACCCTATGGGTGTCCGCTTGAAGCAGCTACTGCCATTGGCGAGCCGAACATGTCCTCGGACACTCCCACCACTAAAATCCATACGATACACTCTGCTGCATGACGTCACGCACTCGCCGTCTCCGTATCGCATAACGCCAGACTCCAGGAGTAAACTCAGACTCGGTGCATAAGCATTGAACAACATGATGACGTCATTCACGCCGTAACCGTAACGCATAACGGTAGACTAAAGCATAATGATGAAGTCGACAAGATCATTTGAAATGATAATAATATTAAATGTAAGTTCTTGCACCTTTTCTTATTATAATTTGCACTGAGGAAGGTCACAATATGGACGAAACTGGTACAACATTGAAGTACATCATATATTTACTTAAGACTTTAATCTTCTTTTTATAATAATACTTTGCCAATAAGGAACAGGGTAAATTTGATCATTTTCATGTCCTTCGCTCTAGATTCTTAATGTTCTCTCTATTTACAAGAAAAATTTAAAGTGGGAGTGAAGATTCAAGGAGAAATAATTTCAACTCTGAGATTTGCTGATGACATCGTCATCTTGGCCGACACGCCTGAGGATTTGAATGAGTTTTTGATTGGTATGGACTCCGTCTTACGGAAAGAATTCATGATGAAAATAAATAAATGTAAAACAAACATACTGGAATGCAGCCGAAATAAATCAGAAACCTCTATGGAGATCAAATTGGCAGGTGAAAATCTGAAGGAAGTAGGAGACTTCTGTTACTTAGGAAGCAGAATAACCAGTGAAGGACGAAGCAAAGAGGATATAAAAAGTAGGTTGGCTCAGGCAAAGAAAGCATTTCTACAAAAAAGGAATCTGCTGACATCAAATATAGATTTAGGTATTAGGAAGTCATTTTTGAAAGCCTTTGTCTGGAGCGTGGCGCTCTATGGAAGTGAAACTTGGACTATTGGTGCAGCAGAAAAGAGGAGAATTGAAGCATTTGAAATGTGGTGTTACAGGAGAATGATGAAGATCAGATGGGTAGATAGGGTTACAAACAAAGAGGTATTAAGACGAGTGGGAGAGGAGAGATGTTTCTGGCGACTGCTAATGGAGAGAAGAGATAGGTTGGTAGGACACATACTAAGACACCCAGGAATAGCAAGATTAGTTATGGAAGGAAGGGTCGAGGAAAAAACCGTAGGGGTAGACCAAGGTTAGAATATGTTAAACAGATTGCCTCGGATGTAGGGTGTCGGAGCTATGTAGAGATGAAACGATTTGCTCAGGACAGGGAGGCATGGAGAGCTGCATCAAACCAGTCAAAAGACTGAAGACTCAAACACAACTATTTACAAGCAACATGTAAATATCTTGTTACCACCAGGTTTTGCCTAACTGTAACAGTACCTATTAATAAATAAATAAAATCACATGACTAGCGGGAGAAAGGAGACGCGAGGCGCGAGCAGGAAACTATAAAATGGTCCCATTTAAACATGTTGTTGTTTGAGTCTTCAGTCTTTTGACAGGTTTGATGCAGCTTTCCATGTCTCTGTTCTAAGGTAATCGTTTCATCTCTTCATAGGTACTACACCGTACATCCGAGGCAATCTGATTAACACATTCTAACCTTGGAGGCAATAGAACGGAAATAAATGAAAGGGGAATGTGCGCAGATGGATTTTTCAGGAGTGTTAGGGGGATGATATGGAATAAAAATGTACCACAAAAATGTAAAGGAATCATCTACAAGACCTACTTTGTGCCAATTTTGACGTATTGTTCAGAAGATTGGGTGATGAAGGAAAGGAACAAAAGTAAAATACGATCAGTGGAGATGAAGTTCCAGAGGAGTAGGGTAGGAGTAACAAGAATGAGCAGAGTAAGGAATGAGAGAGTCAGAGAGATGGTAAGAGAGGAACCATTTCAAAATAGAATAGAGCGGTCTAGGCTACAATTGTATGGACATGTGATGAGGATACGAGAGGAGAGGATACCGAAGAAGATGTTTGGAATGGAAATGAAGGGTAGGAGGCCAAGGAGCAGACCAAGGGACAGATGGACAAAATGAGTTAAGAAGAGTGTGGAGGAAAGAGGAGTGAACTGAGACACAGTGAAAGACGAGAGATGGTGGATGGACAGGAAACGATGGAGGGGCTTATGTTCCAAGCAGACCCGACCAGCGGTCGATGATGATGATGAACCTTGGTCTACCCCTACAGTTCCTGTCCTCGACCCTTCCTCCCATAACTAAGCTTGCTATTCCTGGGTGTCTTAGTATGTGTCCTACTAACCTATCTCTTCTCTTCATTAGCAGTCGCCAGAAATATCTCTCCTCACTCCATGGACATCGAACCAACAATAGAGGTAGAAGGCTTTGCTTTGGACAAGATACATGGAAAAAACATTTTTAAGAAAGCAAACCAGGTGTTGCGGTGGCAGAGCAAACCTCGTCTTAAAACCGAAACTGCCGCCTTCTCCTCAGCTAGCGGAAAAATCTTCGATTCCAGTTTCTTGCTAAAATACTGTACATTTCGTAATTTAAAATTTCCCTTTTTCTCCTCAACTTTTCAACATGCAAAGCTGAATGTTTTAGAAGTAATTCCTCCTTATATGTATAATATTTTCACTGTAACTGTACAAGGAGTCACATTAAGGTTACAAGATGGCCGCCTTAGTGCATGGGCTGAACATTCTATGTAGTGCCCTAAGTTGGAAACCTTCCATGGACTTCTAACCAACAATAGAGGTAGAAGGCTTTGCAATGTAGGAGTAGGTTGACCTAGACTTGGACCTAGACCTCGTGCGAATTGCGATATTTTAGCTGCTGGCGTCCCTAGCGGCAACTGGCTCACTGAGTCCGTAGGACTAGTGTTTATGATGGCTCGTGCTGGAGAACCGAGTAAGACAGTAAAATAAGTTATTTAATGGTGAAATGTCGTCATCCATGGAAATTTATTAGGGTTTAGGGAATATTCGGAGGGATATGTCGTATTTCACAGCCTCTCGGTCAGCTTAAGAAAGGCGGAAAGCTCATTGTGAAATAAAAGTTGGAAGAGGACATAATTATACAGTTTGTGTTTACGAGAAACTAGCATTAATCAACCATCTCATGCTGTTAAATTTGAGTTGCAGTGCCTTACTTTTTGCACTGTTAATCATATATATTAATTTAGAATAGTATAGAATAGAGAATAGAATAGTAGCCAGTGGCGTAGCCAAGGGGAGGGATAGGGCGGGGAGGGGGGGGGGGGGAGGGTGGTGTTAGAACACCCCCCCACCCCCCCATCGGAAAATCGACAAGTTGTGATTTGTGTCTGCGGTGATGTACTCGTGTCGCCTTTCAGCCCGGGTCCCCATTTGTGGCTACGCACGTCTTCATGACAATGTATAACCACAGTCTACCTACAGATCGCGAAGCTTGGCTCATATTTGCAGTGGCGGTTCTAGAAGCTTAAATCTGGGGGGGGGGGGGGGGGGGCAGACATTTTACCGAATTGATCTCATTAGTCTACTTTTTCCTCATTTTTGCAAAATGAGAAAAGTAGGCTAAAAACTATCATTGGTAAAAAAATAGCGTATTTTACTGTCACATACATTTATTCTTCTGTTTCCACTCTGGGCAAACTGGTTCACTATATCAGAAGGGTCGTGAAGTAATTTTCCACTTAATTCTCTTTCAATTGAAAGAATTGCGAAAGCTCTTAAATAGGATTTTATTCGTTTCACGAGAGAGAAATTGCGCTCAGCAGAAGCAGATGACAACACAGGAAGAGTCAGCATCAACTTGAAAAGTAATAGTAGTTGTGGAAAAGCAACTTCCATTTTCAGAAGTTCAGAAAAAAAGAATGAGGAAGTGTTTGGATATTTGCCTCTAAATACATTCTTAGCTTAACTGATTTCAGTCTGTAGAACCTTACGGTCTGTGAAGATTAGATTATACTTTTCACAGAACGTGAGAATATATATATTCAAAATTCAAAAAGTTTTCACTTCTTGGGTTACAGGCATCCATTGCATTGCACACAAAATCATTTTCAGTAAATCTACGCAGTAACTCTTCTACCATGTTGTCTAATATTTCAAAAAGATTTATTTTACATGTCTCTGATAATGTGACATTTTCCTCTTCTTTCTCCGCAGAGACTGGCATTAATAAAACGTAGTCTGAAAAGTTATTTGGAATACTTGAGACTCTAGATTGCTTATAAACTTTCACGCCTAACGACTGAACAGAGTCACATGTAACCGCCCATAGTTCCTTAAATAAATCATAATTTCGTTTTTCTTGCAACGATTTTACAAGACCATAGATCAATCTATGTGCCCCTCCGAAGTCCACATGTTTTTGTTGTAAGAACATAGAGGCTCTATTGGCAAGCTCGAGAATATCAGAAAAGATTTGTAACACAAACATCACCTTCACTTTCCAAAGCTGTTTCAACAAACCTTTTGCTTCTGCCTCTTTCTTTTTAGCTGACTTTGAAAAATACTTTAGAGCTGCTTTAACTGAAGCAAAACGTTTCTGAAAATACATTACTCCTCTATATTTACATACCCATAGCGTGTCACTTTGAAGAGGTATCTCTAAAACACGTTCTCCTGGATGAAGATCACTCTGTATCTCAACAAACTTTTGGTGTCTTAAAGTAGATACAGACTGAAAAGCATAAATTGCTTCCAATAAACCAAAAGTGTCCCCTACCACGTCTACAAACTGGTTTTGAAACGTCCACCAAAACTAAATTTAAGCGATGTGCATAACAATGCACGTAAACACACGGGTTATTGACCTTCTGTCGCAATAAACGTTGCACACCGTTTATCTTCCCTGACAGAACCGCGGCTCCATCATATGCTTGTCCAATGCACTTACATGGATCGAAACCCACTGAAACAAGGTACTCTAAAGCTGAATTAGCTATAATTTCAGCATCCAGTTGAGACAAATGTACAAAACCAATGAAAAGCTCCTCTATAGAATTTTGCCCTACATATCTGACACATACGGACAGCTGTTCCACTTTACTAACAACTCTAACTTCATCCAGGATTAAGGAAACATAACCATTGTTATATTTTTTCGTCTCTCCTCCAATATGTTGAACTATTATATTAGCTGAGATCAAGAAATTCATTTTGAGAATCTTTAGATGAGTAAGTTGCATTCTTTGGTAGACTGTTTACTTGTGCTTTCACTTTCTAGTTTAATTACATTTAAAATTTCATCAAAATTCCCTTTATTATTAACACTATCATCATCCGAAACTGTTTGGCGATGACCTCTAAGCCCAATGGCTTGCCGAGCACAATGGCCATTGTTGCCACAGCTGAGCGGTTACGCAATATAACCAGAGGTTTCTCGCTTAGCTTCGAAATCACTGTGCCGCTATGTTCACTTACCAGAAAACTGTTTCACTTTACTATTGAAGATTTATAACATTCACTATCAGCATGCTTTGTATGTTTTTCTCATATTCTTTTCCAATTGCAAAATCCAGATTTACTGCTTGAATCAGATTGAACGAAATGACGACACAGAAAACAGCATCTTTGTTCTCAGAGTATTCAATAAATGTATACCTATCAAACCATTTACTGTTAAAACTTCTGTTCTTATTGTATAGTAACGTTTGTTTATAAACTGATTTACGTGGTTGGCATGGACCATCATAGATCGATGCACTGATATAAAATGGTACTGGTTCGTCTATATTAGAAACAGTTGCACTCACATTTTTGTCACAGAGTTGGGGAGATATCGATGCACTTGTATCGCATGGAGGTTTGTCTACATTGGAAACTTCTGAACTTCCATATCATAAAGTTGGGAAAAGAGTTGAATAGGTACTCTTGGTGTATGCACTACGCATTTAAAGAATATTATATTTATACACGATTTCAATTGTGTTTTTAAATTACATATAATAAAATAAATAAATCTTGAAATTGAAAGAAAAATTAACTTAATTAAATGCATTAGTTTGTTTTATATCAGATAAATTGTATCTGTAAATTATCAATTTATTTAGTAACCAAGGAATTTTAAAATAATTATTTCACTAAAACTGGGGGGGGGGGCGGTCCCCCCCCCGGCCCAGGGCTAGAACCGCCTCTGCGATATTTGTCTACCGCCAGCCAATAATGCTCTCATGCCGCCAGCAAGAATGTGCCGACTGCGCTATGTTGGTGAATGTTATTGTTGCTGGATTTACTGTATGTGAGCATTGTGTAAAGGTTATATCTTTAATTTAACATGTGCTTTACAAGAGGAGATGTGCAGTTCAATAAACAGATCTAATATTAGAAGCAATATTTCAGTGTTGCTAAGTAACCTATATGATCACTTTTCAGTCGGTCAACACGAGTGTACGGTACACAATTAGATTAGGTGGGCAGTGACAATTTATCTCCTAATGCCTAAAATAAAAATACATGAATCGTTTATACACTTAATAAAACACTTCTCACATAAAGGGTGGGGGAGGGGCGTTGTTAGAGAAGCGTTTTATTAAATGTTTAAATAATTATTGTATTATGAATTACACAGGGAAAATAATTGTTACTCCTCGCCCAATCTAATTGGGTGCATTCGTGTTGACCGGCTGGGAAGTCAGGCTGTTCAGTTCAAATAGCAAGACGACACCCGAGTTTCCAAAGGACCCTAAAAGGTAAGATTTGAGCTATGGATTTTAGGCTAGTATTATAAAGCTTTTCAAGGGGAGCGTGATGGTGCAGTGGCTTAGCTGCTCGTCAATCACCCGGACGGCCGGAGTTCTAATCCCGGTGACAGTGGGGTGGAATTTTCACCTGAAAAATAACGTGGCGTCAGGAAGGGCATCCGGCCTTAAATCCCCGGCCAAAACCAAAATGAGCCTGATTGGCTGGGGCGACCCCAATTAATAGGGATTCTCACTAGAAAGTATTATAAAGCTTTTCAATCAAACAACGGAACTAGGTCTTTAACTGTTTATAAATCAATAATAATGTTATTGGTTAAAAGGTCCCTTTTAACTACTGTGGCTTTTAGAGACACTGAGGTGCCGGAATTTTTCCCTGAAGGGGATCTTTAACGTGCCAGTAAATCTACAGTCACGGTTCCCTCGCATTTATGCACCCTTAGATGCCAGCTGACTGCGACAGGATTAGATCCTGCAACCTTGGGCACAGCAGGTGAGAACGTTACCGCTGAGCCACGCAGCCAGTCGGTTATAAATCAGAAGCATGTCACGGTAGGATATCTATGCATGGATTTGGTGGCGTGGTCGGTAGCATGCTGAACTGCTATGCCCAAGTTCGCGGGTTCAAGCCCAGTCGAAGTCGTCGGGCCCATGTCATAGATTGATGGCACGTAAAAGAACTTACAACTACAATTGGTAGTGTGTAGCCAAAATTTGTAGGCTATTGGGTTAGACACGCTCTATCAGGTTCAAACATATGCAGTTGGGTTTCAGTGACAGTGGCGTCTGGTAGCTTAAAAACTACTTGACATTGAAATTGGGGAACCTACGGGCGTTCATGTGAAATGCCCTGGTATGGCCATTGGCTGCAAATCAAATATAAATATCTATGCATTTTGAATATTAAAACATACGGTAGGCTAAGTAAACGTAAAAGATGTCATCTCAAACGCGTGCCGACATTTTAATTTTCAGATGTAGAAAATTGCTTTTTGATAGAGCTGATTTAATGAATAAAAATTTTGTACAATAATATAAACTTATTCTCGAATCCTTTGGAAGCAAGCCAATTTATGTCGTCAGAATAATGCTTACAAACTTAGATGGGGTACATTGTTAATTCTCTTATGAAATACCTGGTCTCCCACATGGCTGCTGTGAAGGTACGGTACACAATTGTTATTGCCGATATTTTGTAAAATTGGCATTGTATTATTTTGTCAAATTCAGGATTGAAAGGTTTCAAAACCACAGAAAAAATACGAAGTACCTACAATTGAGCCATTTAAGACCGTTTCGTTTCACAAATCACACTGGTATTTTTACTAATTAACTATAATGTTACTCAATTTTACGGAATAAGTTGCTTTCGATACGGTTAAGAATTTGATATTATATTATATCCATACTATCAACCCACCCCGGCTTCGCCTGGTATCTTAAAGGGGTCACTCAGCGTAAGCTTAAAAGGCGCACGGACGGTAGGTCTCAGACAAAATTCAGAAAAACCGAGGTGAATAGCGAAATTCCAAACACTTATAGTCTACTTTTCTCTGAAGTCTTAACTCGACACGACTCGACAGTTAATGCTGGCCGAAGCTGGGGTGATGGGCTAGCTCGTAAACTCGCTCCGAAGCTAGTAATTTTAATTTCCACTGAATGGAGATTGTTGGAAGAAATTAAAACGTAAAATCACTTATAGTTGGCGATGTATTCAAGATAAAGGTATGCTGTCGGGGACTTCTTTGTAGAACTTGTAATGCTGAACAATGGATATTTTTAATGGTTTACTCAGCGTAAGCTTAAAAGGCGCACGAAAGGCAGGGTTTCCTTCGACACGATTCACTGAAATCGTTACTGCTCGGCTTCCCTTGGTCATAAATGAATGTTTTCGTACAGAAACCATCCTCGAGAAATTCTTTACTGAATGGTGAAAAGCGCATCAACATCCATTCAGTGGATTTAGAAATTACCCGTTACATCCAGGGATCGTGGACTTGGTTTTATGTAGAGATGCCAGCGACTATCATTAAAACAAGTACGTGAATTTATAACTAGTATGGACTTTGAATTCTACATAAGACTCATTAAATACTTCATACAACTGTACCTACGGATACTTATACTGAACTAATAAAAACAGAGCATTATTTTTATGTTTCTATGAATTAAAAGTGTGAGTATATCAACATTGTGGCTTTTTTTCTGGAGTAGTTGGTGATTTAACATGACTTATGTTCACAATGAAAATAATCACTCAGGTGAGTTAAAATTCAAAAAACCCTTGCAAAAGTGAAATCATCAGTCCCGCGAATAACGTGCTCAAGGCAGTTGCCAGCTTGCTGGCCGCCGCGAGCGCTAGTGTCGCTTCACCTACAAAGAGGATGCAATTTCGTAGCGCAGCAAGCTTCGCGACTGTGTATTTTAGACTGTGGTAATACGATTCCGTCCTCCCAGGGTTGCCAATCTAACTTTTCCCCCGCGAAATAACTTATAGCTTATTTCAAACTGAGGCTAGCGCCAAATAATTTTGAATCCCACACAGCGGGACAATATTAGCTTTTTTTTCTTTTCTTGGCGGGAGAGAAGTTATATGTAAATTAATCTAGTTATTATTAAAAATAACGCGCTTTAATAAAGACTTAGAAAATTCTATGGGTACATTAACACTAATTTTGGGACCATTATTAACATATTGAACATGAAATAACCGTCAGCCGAGTTGCTTCATATTACGTAAATATATGTCCAGCAATTCCCCGAATTACGGTTATCTCCCAGTTACGAATGAGTGAAATTTGTCGCCTGAGTAGTGTAAGCAATTAAAACTTTTTCCGGCTGCATGTAGCATTTGTAAGGTAAGAAGGACCTTGGTAGGTGACAAAAATCTTCGAAAATGATACTTTAGGCATTCAGAGCTAATTGCAATATAAAGCACAGGATCTTGTTGGAAAAACTGAATATACATAAAGATGAGTACCGGTATTGAATTACTCATAAATCAATATCATACATCGTGAGAGGACATTCCCACTTTTGCTGAGACCTCTGTAAATAATTTCCCTTGTTGAGGGATACGCAGTCTTCATGTTGGTAGCACAGATATATTTGAGTTTATTTTGTTCCCGTCAGGGGAACAGGAATGTTCTAGATTTACCATTGAAGTGAGACATTTATTCAAAAATTAACTTATTTTTTTAAAGAACTGATTAGTTTTTGTCTTTTGAGCATAATGTATTACTCGAAAAATTCGGGATCAAAATACATGAAACTTTTTTTGTGTAATAATATCTCATAGAGAGATGGAAATACCTGTAGAGTCGTTGTTAATTCATTTGAGGTGTTTGAGACACCTTGGTCATCAGCCCCGTGTAGTTGGGAGTGTGTTGAAGCTGTCTGACAACCTGTATTGCTGTGATGATTGTAGTTGTGTGTGTAAATGTATTTGGGACAGGGATGGAGTAGACGCTCCGGGACTTGAGCAAGGCACTATCCCGGCAAATTCCTGTAGGGAGTGTTGCAAAACCCGGTGAAAAAACCCACCCAGGATAACTGCTGTCAGCACCGGGATTCGAACCTACGATATACGTACTTACCACAGCTGCCCTCGCGACCATGGTGCACGTTTGACGAGCGCGGCTAAGCCGCGGGACGAAATGCTTGTGGAAATTGGCTTGAGTAACTCTAACCCCCCCCCCCCCCATGGCCCATCCTGGCTACGCTACTGATAGTAGCCTATTATCAACGTACAACTTTGCGGTGTCGGTGGCGTAGTTGGTAGCATTCTCAGCTTCTATGCCCAGGATCGCGGGTTCAAATCCGGTCGAAGTCGTCGGATTTTTAAGAGCGTTAAAAATCCCTCAGTATGCCTTTCCTTGGAGGGGAAGTAAAGCCGGCGGTCCCATGTCATAGATTTATGGCATGTTAAAGAAACTTACACCTGTGTGAAGCTAAATTGTATAGGTTAAGAATGTAAACAACGCTCTTAGGTTCCTACGTTCGTTGCCAAGAGCCAACTGCGGTGGCGTCTGGTAGCTAAGTTCTGAACTAGTAGTCGTTGACGGTGGCGTTTGGCGGCAAAAGTAGGAACTATTGGAGTAATTCAAAAGTCTGCAGTCCTTACTTGAATTAAACAAGAAGTTCCGTAACGAACTAAAGAGCCTACTTTTCTTAAAATTTAAGATCTATGCCAATGATTAATCTATATGGATCTATCTAGAATAATGACGAAATTAAGTTGGTAATATCGAAATTTCTAATTAGTTCGAAATACTGTTTACCTGGCATACTGTAGCCTAATAGAGAACTACAGTTGGCAGCCCTGGTGACTGAATATATTGTTAGTTCCATCTCTTAAGGTACAGAATACAAAATTTGGTTGAGGTCCAATGGATAGCATGGACGTTACATGAAGTTAAACATTGGATCTAACAGCGCGCGTAAAGTCATGTTGGCAACAATGTCATGCATGTATTGGTCAGAAATAATCTGAAATAATATGATCTATTGTTGTGCCAATTTTGAATGAAATCCATTAGTTAGTATAGAAGTTACATGCATTTTAAAATTGGACCTATCAGCAGGCTTAGAATCATGTTGGCAGCACTGTCGTATATTAGTTACTCCAAATTAATCTAGAATGCCAGGTACTATACGTGTGCAAAGTTTAGAGCTATTGGCTTGCATACTTTCTGATATATTGATATTAGGGTAACAAAAATAGAGACAGTATTTACTTACAGTTGGTAGCCCTGGTTACTCTTAAGAATCGGAATATACATATCTGTTATGGTACACATAGCACACACGAAATTTGGTTGAAATCCAAATGATAGTATAGAAGTTACATGCATTTAAAGTTGGACCTCTCAGCAGGCTTAGAATCATGTTGGTAGCATTGACGTATATAAGTTTCTCCAAATTAGTATAGAATGTCAGGTACTATACGTGTGCATAGTTCAAAGCTGTCGGCTGGCATACTTTCTGATATATTGGTATTTGGATAAAATAAATTGGGAGCATATATTAACAGTTGGCAGCCCTGGTGGATCTTAATAATACGTTCAGTCATGTCTGTTTATGTACACATAGCACATACGAAATTTGGTTGAAATCCAATTGATAGTGTAGAAGTTATATGCATTTAAAATTTGGACCTATCAGAAGGCGTATATTCATTTTGGCAACACTGCGATGTATGGCCTCCTGGAAATTAAACTGCAATATTTTTATCTATACGTGTGCCAATTTTGAAATAGCTCCTATTCATACCTTCCAAGATATCCAACATGGAGCTCAAATTTCAATTGCGATTTTTCAGCAGTTGGTAGCACTGACATCATTTTCAGATATGGGCGTGAGATATTCAGGTATAGATCTTTACTCCTACCAAATTTTGTTTCGATTGCTGCAGCCGTTTAGTAGTTGATAGGGGGGACACACACACAGCCAGACAGACAGAAGGACAGACAGACAGACAGACAGACACACATTTGCCCGATCTCATAAGTCTACTTTTTCCTCATTTTTGCAAAATGTGAAAAGTAGGCTAAAAACAGATAACACACACTAATACAGTCATCACAATTAACACCGGTTGTCAGACAGATTCTACACACACCCAAAGTACACGGGGCTACATGACCGCGCTTTCGTAGCCCCTAAACTTAAGAACCAACCAACCATCGTACAACTTTACTTTTCTCTTTCCCATTTTTTTAAATATTTATTTAACAGATTTATTGCAATAAGAAATCTCAATCCTTTGAGAGTGGATGTAAACCATGTCTTTCAAAATGTAATCCTTCTTAGGTTTCAAAATGTTTTGAACACATTACGAGAGAGATTATTTGAGTCTTCCTTCCTGCAACAATGGGAAAAAACTAAGAACGTTGCCGTGGACTATTGTAAACCGGAGGGTCTGAGGGTTAGAATACGGTAAACACAAGACTTGTGAGGCTACATGTAAGGCCGCTTGACTGCAATAAAATAAATTTAATTAAATAAAGCTGAGAGGAGGATGGTTCAATTCCCACCTCAGGTATCCTATAGGCCAAGTTGTTTTTCTTGGCTTCCCCCGGAAAATGCCGGGATGATTCCTAGTAACATAGGCTTTTAAACAATTTCTACCCACACGCAAGTACATGGGTACAAATAATGAGCAGGGCACATCAGGAGTTGTTTATTTCGGATTTCTAAAAGAACAACCTTGATGCTACTGCAACCCGAACAGAATATTGCTAGTCAGGACTGTCTCACTGTTATGAAGATTGGGTGCCCTTATTCTTGTTGTGATTGATGACAACACGTGCAATGTTAGCTGTGGTGGTGACATCAAGCTCACCTCAGTCTTATCACTATTAATTATGGCCATGATATTTGTCGATATACTCGCGTTACATAATAATCCATATTTAAACACACTTCTTTCACATCCCTTACTTTCATGAAACAGTGAATCTTCCCCAGCGGCTCACAAATAGTAGGACGTGGGTTGGTGACCACGGGACTCCAGCTGAGCATGGCATTACTTCCACTTGTGCTGGGCTACTCTCTGTCATCTTTCATTTCAACCTCTCTTCGCGCAGTTAATCTGCTACCCTCCACTCGTTCACGCTGATCTGATTGGTTTGGCTTCATATAAGACAGTGCCTGGGTCTGTCAGGACCTCTTGTCGGTGTACTATTAATAAAAATGCCGACTACAAATACCATATTTAAGGAGGCGTTCCTCCTACGAATGTACCGTTCTTTGTTTCTAAATACGAAGAATTACGTTCCAGGTGGATATTTCTGTATGTGTTGTTACATTCAACCACAGAATGATTTGCTCTATTCTCTGTAGAACTTTTACCATCTTCAGTTGAAATCTATCCGTAACATGATCTAATCACGTTGTTCCACTCACACACAAGTCCTACATAATATTTGAGCGGCTTGCCGCCAGAGCCCAGCAACGTTCATTCGCACGAGGTCTATAGGAAGAAATAGGAATCTCTGTTTCGCGGGCTTAAATGCCGTGTTCCAAGGACATTTTGTCGTCCTATAGTAAGAGATTAGAATTGTGCTATTAAAAATGTATCAGAGGCAAATACAGTCAGGAAAATGATATGAATTGCAGGTTATCAAATATGAAGGAAGTGTGTCCAAGCCAGTGTTATGTTTTTGATGATAAGAGTGTTAGTAAGATTGTGTTATGTTTTTGAAAAGGAAAAATATGTATGATTTTATGCTGAATGAAAAGTATACCGAAGTAGACTGTTCAAATGAAAGGAGATGAAAAGAAGAGTTGTATAAGAAAGATTACAGTGCAGCTCTTAAGAAATAAAAGGGAGTATGATTAATTCTGTTATTTGTCCCAAGAAGTCTGTTATTCTTTTCTTGTGTGCACGACACCAGAAATTACCCCAATAATCTCACCACCCCTGTTGAAGAGCTACATAACCTAGCTGGTTTTTTTTTCAAAATTCACTTTAGTTTACTTTTACTTCATGAAAATTTTCATTATAATGCTGTTAAAATTACGCCATGTTTAAAAAACATCAACGAAAAATCAAATTTTATCTTATTTTCAGAACTCTCTCTGGGCACTGCATTAAAACTTTTCAATATCGAAGTTGTAGGCTTAAGTGGCGTAGTTGGTAGCATGATGAACTGCTGTGCACAAGATAGTGGGTTCAAACCTGGCTGCAGTCGTCGGGTTTTTAAGAGCGTTAAATTCCTTCAGTAGGCCTTCCTTCGGAGGGAAAGTTAAGCCGGCGGTCCCATGTCATAGATTTTTTTAAATCGAATTTACCCGCCAGTTTGGTGACTCCCACGGACTCAGCGAGGGAACTCACCTCTATCTCCTCTACGGGCAGTGTCCTAGAGCAGGAAACATCTGATCGGAGTGGATACAACTGGGGAGGTGTGACCAGCACCTCGCCCAGGCAGCCTCACCTGCAAAGCGAACAGGGGCTCCGTGAGGGAAGGGACGGGAAGATTAGGAGGGATAGGCAAGGAAGATGGAAGGAGGCGACCGTGGCCTTACAGTAGGCACCATCACATCATTTGCCCGAAGAAACATTGAGAAACCACGGAAAACCACTTCGAGGATGGCTGAGGTGGGAATCGATCCCCCTCTACTCATTTGGACCACCCGAGGCGGAGTAGATCCAGTTCCAGTCCTCATACCACTTTTCAAATTTCGTGGCAGAGCCGCCCCGGCAACTAACCATGCTGACCACTACGCTATGGAGGTGACTGTTGTAGATTTATGGCATGTAAAAGATCCTTCCACAGACTAAACTTGTGCGAAGCTAAATTTCTAGGTTAGATTTCGTTGGAACGCTCTATCAATGTTCCAACGTTCATCACTAGGTGTCATTGACATCTGGTAGCGAAAGTTGAAACTACTTGAAATATAACGGAACTTGTAGCTCACCCTGTGGGTGTCCGATTGAAGTAGCTACAGTCTCTGGCGAGCCGAACATGTCCTCGGACGCTCCCGGCAATAAATACCATACGATAAATAAATACATAAATAAATATCAAAGTTGCCCCAATTGTGTGTTACGCGATCAACACAAGATGGGTTCACGTAACTACTGTGAATCTGAGGAGACTTGAGGCAGTGAAAGCATCCTTCATCAAGATAGCTCCCCAGTTATCTAAATCAACTAGATCGAGGAAAATCTATTTGCTAACGGATACCGATTATATTGTGAAGGAGATAAAACAGGGATACGGTCTTCCTGTTACTTTGGCTTATGATGACCACATCAAGAATAGAGAAGATAAATGGTTGGTTCCTCAGTTTAGGGGCTGCGACAACGCGGTCATTTAGCCCCGTGTACTTTGGGCGTGTTTAGAAACTGTCTGATAACCGGTGTTTATTGTGATGGCTGCATTAGTGTGTGTTATCTGTTTTTAATTCAAGTAAGGACTGCAGACATTCGATTTCAAATAGTTCCAACTTTCACTACCATACGCCACCGTCAACGACCAACTAGTTCTGAACTTTGTTACTAGATGCCGCGACGAACGTTGGAACCTAAGAGCGTTAGTCAAATCTAACCTATAATTTAGCTTCACACAAGTGCAATTACTGGACGGTTCTTTATCATGCCATAAATCTATGACATGGGACCGCCGGATTTACTTCCCCTCCGAAGGAAGGCATACTGAGGAATTTTTAACGCTCTTAAAAAATCCGACGACCTCGGCTGGGTTTGAACCAGCGACCTTGGGCATAAAAGCTCAGCATGCTACCAACTACGCCACTATAATAATAATATCGTATGGCCTCGGGTGCCTGGTGCAAGCTTTGCTATTTGACACCCAGAGGGTAGCTTGCATGTCGAATTTCGTAGTTCATTGACTATGAAAGTCAAGGAGGTTAGATGTTAGATATCTAATCTCCTTGAACACAATAGCGCTTTCTAGTAGAGAAATGAGGAACTTTGTGCTGGCGGAAACTCCCGAGATTAATTTTGCCATTATGAACTCGGCCTACTGAATTCAAATGGTTTCTTTGACATGCCAACATCGTATGACATGCGTATCGTATTTTTGCCGCCTTTCAAAAATCACTTACCACGGTCAGGGGCGAACCTGCAATCTTGGGGTTAGTAGACCGACACGCTATCCACTCACCCACCGTGGCAAGCTAACTACGCCACTGAAGGTGCTAGAGAAGATAAAGCTACAAACATAGACCCGAGCTTCTACCTAATCCCAGCCATGAACACTGAAGAATGGAAGAAGTAACTTCGAGTTAAGACATGTATTCACGAGAACAGCAGCTCATGGATTCCATTATAAAATCTGTGAACTATTAGGATATCACTTAGCGTCGGACTTGTGTACTTGCAATCTTTGTGGACAGATTTGTGGGCAATATCATATACTTAACATGCAATTCAAGGACTAAATCATTGGCAGCCTATGCAAAAGACGATCAAAGTTGAAGTTGTCCATACAGTACCATTGTATTCTTCATATGTACACATTCTTCTTCTTATTATTATTATTCATTTCCCGTTTCCAGCTCCCTGGGTCGGGTTGCGAATCAAGGACCTCCACAGTTGTCTATCCCTCCACCATTCATTTCCTTCTTTCAATACTTCTATTTCTTTTACTCCTCTTTCCTCTATGCTTTCCTTCACCATATCTATCCACCTTTTTCTGGGCCTTCCTTGTGGTCTTCTTCCTGGTATTTTCTCCATAAATACATGTATTCTTTTTGGTACTCCATATTCTTCCATTCTCATCATATGTCCGTACCACTCCAGCTTACAGGTCTCTATCTCGTCTTGGAGTTCTGGGAACCCAGTTCTTTCCCTAATGTCCAAATTTCTGATTTTATCCCTCCGTGTCTTCCCAATTATTCTTCTAAGGAACTTCATCTCGGCTGCTTGGATTCCGCTTTCATCGCGTTCTGTTGTGGTCCACTCAAAAACACGGGACTGAATGACCACGATGGCAAAGTCCTTCACATGAAACAGAAACAACAAGCTCACTTGTACTGAATTGAGGATCATATACTTATTTTTTTTAGCCTATTTTCATTTTATGAAAAAAAAAAAGGCTTATGAGATCACTTTTTGTCCGTGTGTCTGTGTCAGCGTGTGTTTGTGTGTGAATGTGTGAGTGTGTCCCCCCGTAATAAATTCTAAACGGCTGGAGCGATTTCAATGAAACTCAGTAAGATCATAGCACCATTCTGGAGGACCCGGAACGTGCCCTTCAAATTTTATTGTGTCTCACCAATCCAACATGGCGGCTGTGCGAAATATTTCACCAGCATTCAGTATCTACAAAACTATTATCGATATCACCCTGAAATTTTGTACGGTGATAAAGGGAACTACTAGAAGTTCACCTATGAGACTTTCAAAAACCTGGTAACTACAAAACCAACATGGCGGCCAAGCGAAGTTGAGACTTTTAAATAGACTTTTCTCGCGATTTAACCATCCAAACGTAATGAAACATGGTACAACAAATGTTTATACACATTGCAATGCTCTGGCGTCTAATTTAGTTCTAATTTAGCTGCATATGTCAAAATTGGTGTGTAATACATTGAGAATAGAACTTTCTTGCATTTCTCTGGGACTTCCTGGTTCCATACTAAACCTCTCACACACTGTTAATACCCATTGTAGCTTGTAGCCATGTATACATTGTGTTAAATAAATCTTGTATATAGTCCAAAGGAAGGCGAGAGCATTTAGGAACATCCCTGGAAAAATTCAATTACTTCTGTAAGTAGTTAATGCGGAAATTAAAAAATAAAGAGTTAAAAATAACATGAAGAGCATTTCGGCTCTCATTAACGTCGTCTCTAATGGCTGTATACGATTTCTCTTTTAAATGGTTCTGAATAATATGTTTGATAACAACCATTAAGATAATAGTATTCTTTTGTCTGGCTGCATGGCTCAGCGGTAACCTTCTCGCCTGCTGAGCTCAAGGTTGAACGATTGAATCCTGGCGCAGTCAGCTGGCATTTGAGGGTGCGCAAATGCTTGGGATTTACTGGCACGTTAGATATTCCTTTCGGGGCAAAATTCTGCCATCCCGGCGTCTCTAAAAGTAAAACCAATAATATTACTGGTTGGTTGGTTCCTCAGTTTAGCGGATGTGACAACGCGGTCATGTAGGCCCATGTACTTTGGGTGTGCGTAGAATCTGTCTGATAACCGGTGTTAATTGTAATGGCTGTATTAGCTTGTGTTATCTGTTTTAATTCAAGTAAGGACTGCAGAGATTGAATTTTTTCAAGTAGTTCCTACTTTTGCCGTCAAACACCACCGTCAATGACTACGGTACGTCACCGCAGTCGGCTCCTGGCGACGAACGTTGGAACCTAAGAGCGCTATTCAATTGCTTTTAACCTATAATTTAGCTTCACACAGGTGTAATTAGTGGAAGGTTCTTTAACATGCCATAAATCTAACATGGGACCGCCAGCTTTACTTCCCCTCCGACGCGAGGCATACTGAGGGATTTTAACGCTCTTAAAAATCCGATGACTTCAGCCGGGTTTGAACCCGCGATCTTGGGCATAGAAGCTCAGCATGCTACCAACTACGCCACCGAAGCCGCAATAACATTATTATTATTATTAGAACTCCAACATATCACCTGAAAAGAAAGATTTAAAAAACTCACCAGTGGGATAACATTTGGACCTTAACTTTGAAAGGATCTGTTACGAGAGAAATAGCTTTTTCATCAACTTCAAAGTAAAATACTAGTTCCTAACTTTGTACTTAGGGGCCTACTCAATTTTTATCAGGGCATGGGAAATTCACGGCATACTTTTAGTGATATCACATCAGCTAAGGTTCGGATGTTAAGGAAAAGGCATATCATTTTCCCGAGCTCATTTTATCCGAAAGGTGAAAAATAAGTTTGAATGACGGTTCCGTGACCACGTTTAGAGCAATTTGATGTTGCCTATAAATGCATATTTCGACCATTTTTATTGTTTTGGTCATATCTGGTCATTTTTTTTTAGCGTATGGCTTTTAGTGCCGGGAGTGTCCGAGGACATGTTCGGCTCGCCAGTTTTGTAGCTGCTTCGAGACGGACACCCAATGGGTGAGCTACAAGTACCGTTGGGGAGGGAAGGAGGGAAGTTGGAATGTAAGGACGAGGAGTTGGAAGGTAGCGGCTGTGGCCTATAGTTAGGGACCAACCCCGGCATTTGCCTGGAAGGAAGATGGGAAACCACAGAAGACCATCTTCAAGGTTGCCGGCGGGGGGATTCGAACCTCCTCGCCTCCCGGATGTGAGCGACTGCCATCAGTCATGCCGTAACCACCACGCCTAACTCACCCGGTATATCTGGTCATAATTTAGTCATATAAGGTCATATTTAGTTATAATTTCAACATTGTTGTTTAAATTGAGGCATCGCTAACAAGGTACGTGTTATCTGCGTCGAGTTTCAAACACAGGATTTCCGAATAGTGCAGTGGATATCTTTTTCTTTCTTTTCCCTGAACAGACAGATAGCAGGTTTAGAAGACCTGATTCCAAGAAGGCGCTCCCAAAAATTCATGTCGTATTTCATAGTTTTTAGGTCACATTTTATAATTTTTAGATCATATTTAGATAGATTTTAGGGCATATTTGCTTGCATATTTTGTACTTCTTTAGGTTATAAATTTCCGAACCCTACACATCACTATTGCAAATGACTATACCTACTTTTGTTGATCCTCTCAATCTGTACATCACCTGCCTTTCGACTGCCCTGCTTTTGAAATGTCACCTGAGTTAGGCTACTACAATAATGAACTGACAAAACGTCTGTACCCTATACATTAAATATCATGTTGTTATTCTCATTTTCTTACATTCATCCATCGCTTGCCACGGTGGGTGAGTGGTAAACGTGTCGGATTACCAACCCCCCCAAGCTTGCAGGTTCGCTCCTGGCCGTGGTAAGTGACTTTTGAAAGGCGACAAAAATCACAACATGGATGTCATACGTTGTTGGCATGATAATGAACCCATTTGAATTCAGTAGGCCGTGTTCATAATGGCAAAATTAATCTCAGGATTTTACGCTAACACAAAGTTCCTCTATTCTCTACTAGAAAGCGCTATAGTGTCAAGGAGCTTAGATATCTAACCTCCTTGGCTTTCATAGCGTTCCATGGACCGACGAAATTCGACATGCAAGTTGCCCTCTGGGTGCCAATTAACCAAGCTTGCACCCGGCACCCGAGGCCATACGATATTATTATTATTATTATGCATCCATCATAATATCTTCCATGGTTGATTCGGTGGTGTATGTGGTAGCATGCTGAGCTTCTATGCCCAAGGTCGCGGGTTCAAACCCGGCCGATGTCGTCGGATTTTTTAAGAGCGTTAAAATTCCCTCATTATGCCTTCCTTTGGAGGGGAAGTTAAGTCGGCGGGCCCATGTCATAGATTTATGGCATGGAAAAGAACCTTCCAGTAATTACACTTGTGTGAAGCTAAATTATAGGTTAGATATGACTAACGTTCGTCGCCAGGAGCCGACTGCGGTGGCATCTAGTAACCAAGTGCAGAACTAGTTGTCGATGACGGAGGCGTTTGGTAGCAAAAGTAGGAACTACTTGAAAATTGAATGTCTAATTAACACCGATTAACAGACAGATTCTACACACACCCAATGTACACAGGGCTACATGACCGCGTTGTCGCAGCCCCTAAATTGAGGAACCAACCAACTATCTTTCATACAAGCAGTAAATATTCTGTAAGTTAATTGTTGTTCTATAACCCTAATATGTTAGGCAAAATAGGGTTCCTTCCATGTTTCGGAAATTCAATAAATAAATAAATAAATAAATGAATATTAACACTATTTTACACCAAAAAAGCTTCAAGTGGACAAACAATACATAGACACCGTCAAAGAATTTAGATATCTTGGGAAATGGATCGGCTGGAATGCGCTAGAGAAAATGGCAATGGAATCAATGAGAAATAAAGTTGAATTGGCCTTCCAATTTACGAAGGACATTTATATAACAAGAAGTCTCTCTCCAGGAATACGAAGATAAAACATTATAACACGGTCATTAAACCAGAAGCCTTATATGCAGTCGAAACATTGTCTCTCACCACCCAGGGACCGCTTGAAAGGCTGGAGGTCAAGGAAAGAAAGATATTACGCAAAATTTTAGGCCCCAAATTTCATAACAACAAAGTAATCCATGTCAGGAACGAAACACTTTACCAAAAGACTGGAAAACTCTCGGACACAATAAGAAAACTGAGAATTGATTTTTATGGGCACATCCTCCTGATGAATTCATATAGAATAACCAAAAAGATCTTCGACCACTCCCGTAATAAAAAAAAAAACCTCTTTGGTGTAAGGAAACCGAGAAGGACCTCGTGGAACTCCAAATTACAGACACCATGCTCATGGACAAAACAGCCAAAACCGTCACCAAGGATAGGAAACAACGATTCCAAGTGAAACTGAAGCTAAAGCGTACGATCCACATCTCTGCATGAGGCAATACTGGGCCAAAAGGACAGCTCAAAACAATAAAAAGTGATTGATTTCATGTACCCCAAAGTTGGGTGAAACAAATAAAGAAGAAGTATTTTACACAAATATGATGTTTTAGAAAAAGGTATGGCTATAAAGCCTAGTACCGCCTGGATCTGAAATACTCGTCATTTGTCTATCCACATTGCCGATGAATGCAGAGCGCTCTCTTGCTCCAAATGGGCTGAGTACTCTTTAATGGATAACTTTGTGATTTCCATTAATGTGACGAATGAAATAGCGACAGGAGCACACACTAGAGATAATTCAGCTACTGTGGTGACAGATTAACGAGGGGAGTGTCAAGTGCGACATGGCACCTTAATTAAAGGGCTTCATGTAGAACGTGGCTGGGCACATGATACGACAGAGGTTTCCCCTGGAGGGTAGTGTTAAAGATGTGTGATACACGAGGCAGAATAATACCAAAGTGTTGTCGCTGCTTCAATTAGGGTTTGGGGATGTCTATGGTCATCAGTCCAGGGCACCGACACACACCAGAGGATTTGAATGAGTTTTTAAATGGTGTGGATTCTGTCTTGAGGATAGAATTGGTTGGTTGGCTCCTTAGTTTAGGGGCTGCGACAACGCGGTCATGTAGCCCCGTGTACTTAGGGTGTGTGTAGAATCTGCCTGATAATCGGTGTTAATTGTGATGGCTGTATTAGTGTGTGTTATCTGTGATTCAGGTAGAATGCCTGCAGACGATTAACTTTAAATTTATAATTACCGCAGTGTATTTTTTGTTTTATATATCCCTCCCTATATTATTCTGCTAAGGTCCCATTCCAGTTTTGTACCGAAAATAAGGTCCCATTAACACCAACCTACACATATGGAGTACCTGCAGGTTCAGCATAACCCAATGCGTAAGCGAAACGCACTCACTTACTCTTTAAATGCATCACAATTAAATAAATACCTTAAAACATGTATATTTACAATGAAAGAATGAAAGATTGTAACACTGTAACCATGGTAACAGAATCTCACAGGTCCATCTATTTCTGTAAAGGTGCCTGTACACTGGAGAGCTTTTGCCCTAGCTAGAGCTTCAAGTAGCTCTAGCTAGGTCACTCTAAGCTCCTCTCTAGTGTACACAGGTGGTAGAGAACCCTAGTGGAGACCGCTCTAAGCTCTAGCTAGGGCCGGCTGAATCTACGGTGTAAACAATATTTGGGTGCCCTAGCTAGACCAGTCTAGATCTATTTGTTCGGTTGAATATTGGAAAGTGCACTATGTAGAGTCAGTGGTGGATTGATGGGGTTATTTGTTTGTTGTTAATTATAGTGTTTGAATATGGCTGAATTTGTGTGGAGTCGCGAAAAAACAATAATATTAATTGAGCATCCAGAAACTTGGAATTGTACTCGGAAAGAATAGTCATTTTTGATCATTCTTAAAAAGTTCTTGTACGCTTCAGAATCTTTCGAACATAAATCTTGCAATAATATTTAGCGTGCATTCCCTCGTATTTTCTTTTTTGATCTCAAATTCCTCACCCACAACCTTCTTTTCCTCTTCATAGTTTTCTTTTTTAACAAGGCACACTCCACCACCACAGATGCTAAACGCTCTCTTGAAGACATTTTAACTTCACAACACAGCGCAATAAAACCTAGACGCACACTGCTCTCAGGATGTTTTAGCGCTGCTCTAGCTAGTGCATTTACGTTTGACAGTGTACACAGGTTCAGAAAGTACTCTGGGTAGATTTGTCTATCTCCGCTCTACGAATGCTCTACCTGGGGAAAATTACTCTACAGTGTATACGCACTCAGTTTAGATAGAGCGGTCTAGCTAGACTTGCTCTATAAAAATCACTCTCCAGTGTACATGCACCTTAAGACGCAATGCAATTCCAATTATTACATTACCGTGAAAGTTTCCAGACGGTTACAAGGTTATCACTGAACCAAATTAAGTTGTAAAATTCATCAATACATACAGTATAATGCGCTTAAGGGGGTCAAGGGGCACTCTAGAATTTTTTGACGCAATTTTCACGTGTGAGTGTGGTACGAAAGGTCTTTTTCACCCGAATATAAAGGATCTCCGAAAGCCACATTTAAAGGCACTGTGATATTCCTGGAAAATTAACTTCGCTCTGATATACCTATGAAGGAATTACAAACCCCTAACCACTGCACCAGTAGCTGAATTGATAAAGTCTGATTATTCATACCAAGGATAAATCAGTCATAGCATTCATGATTGAGATTTTGCTAAGTGTACTCTTTACAACTAGAATATTCGCGCATGCGAAGCCGCGACGGGTAATGTTAGTATTTTTTAAATTAATAGCCTATTAGGCCTAATTATGTATCAGCTAACGCCTGCTGTATGTCGTTCATCCACGACACGTCAGGAGCTCACATGAAGGTTATAAAATACATATTATTGTTCGTAGTCTCTTAATATTCAGCGCTTTACTGGAGTCTTTAATTTGCAAACATAGGACGAAGGTAGATCTTGAAATAGCATGCAGAAAATGGGCCCATGGAACGTAGCGGAGAAAGAGAAATGGGTGGGAAAGAATAATGCAATGAAATTAATTTAAATCTCAGCGAGAAGGCGTGGAGTTGAATTTGGAATAAAACTGACCCAGAGTAGAAGGCGGTGCGTTAAAAATTACACACGTCTGCTTGATGCCGCGATAAAAGCGTATTCATGTCTTCCTGGAATAATAATCATAGAGTACCAGCACTACGTCAGAATGATAACAGACGTCATGCGAATGTAAAATAGTATAATTTTCAGTATAATTTACGAAGCAGAAGGTTTTCTCTACCAAAATGAACAATATGTGTACCCCTTATAATTCCTGTTTTTACGGGATCAGAAATAAGATGCGATTAATTTCTATTTGGTGGATGATTTGTTTTACGGCGTTAGGACATTTTGGTCAGCAAACCCATGTACCCGGGCGTGTGTTGAATTTGTAGACTACACTGAGAAACACAAAATCATAGATAAACTAATAATAATATCGTATGGCCTCGGGTGCCGGATGCAAGCTTTGTTATTTGACGCCAAGAGAGCAGCTTGCATGTCAAATGTTGTTGTTCCTTGGAGCGCTATGTAAGTCAAGGAGGTTAGATATCTAAGCTATCTATTCTAGTTGAGAAAGGAGGAACTTTTGTGTTGGCGGAAAATCCTGAGATTAATTTTGCCATTATGAACACGGCCTACTGAATTCAAACGGGTTCTTTAACATGCCAACAACTATTTCTAAAAAATTAATCGTCTAAAAGCTAAAAAGCACTCCATATTGCCCTATCTACAGATTTGAATATTTATCTCAACGACATGCTATCATTCCACAGCTTCTTCACATTTGTACATGATTATATCCATTCTCAAAAATTCAATCTTAACCTAAAATGTTTGTGTACGTAACATCCATCCTTCTTCAAGCTGGTTTTATATCAAGATTTATTTCTTTCGCATTTAACATATTTTTGTAACAGATCTGTTTTATTTTTATTTTAATGTATGTGTTTTCGTTAATCGATCATCCGTCATCCTCAAGAGATGACCGTAAAATAGTAGCCGTCTCTTCTTAATTGATGCTGTGATAGGGTCTATTTTGTTGCACAAGTCCTCAATTGCACTAATTCGCCACTGTCCATCAACCCATCGATTACACAGGTCTACAAAATAGAACTTTTTAAAAGGTGGTTTACTTCTGAAAAGTGATTATATACAATTGAGTACAGTCATTTTCAAAAAAAAAAAACACCTTTTTCTCCTATCACATCGGGTTCTTTTACAAATCGAGAATGAACAATTCAATGTTAATGACAAAAAATACACTTTTTTTTACAAATGTTAATACAGTTTTGATTGAAATACTCGTTGTATTACTTGGAAATGCACAATATTGATTCACTAGAATGCTATTTAATCAATAATAACGTTTTCGTTTGCCTTCCAGTGATCTTATCTTGAAAATTCTCTTATGAGTTCCTGCAGAGTCTTCCCTTTGAAGCATCCAGCAGTAATTGCTATCATTGATATACTCCATCGTCCTTGATACCGTCGTTCCATCTCCCGAATGTCCTGATGGAAGCGTTCGCCTTATTCCTCGCTCACCGCCCCCAAATTCTCAGAAAATATATCCAAATGTGAAAATGAAAGTGCAGCTTAAGACTCATGTTGCAACCGACAATTCTGAATTTCTCAAGCATTGTGGCTACTATTTCTGCATAGTTAGGATTTTTGGTGTTTTCTAAAAACTTCTTGTTTACATCTCTAAGGGCTTGCCAGGCTTCTTTTTTGTTCAGGAGTCATTGTATCTTCAAACTCAGTCTTTCATTAGACTTCTGATTTGTGGTCCTGCAAACATACTGTTTTAGATCCCTTAGTTGGGGGGTTAGTTAGGGCTAAAACATATATGTTATTGTACTAATTTGGAAGGCGATTCCTAGGAGAGGGTAGCTTCCCGTAGCTGGGAGAACTTACCAGTGTAGCGTGTTGTTTGGTGTACGAATGCTAGGGGGTGTTCCTGCTGAGGTGTAAGAGTCAGCTAGGGGATGAACCTCTGGGTGCAGGTTAACGTACCGGCCTCCCAGCTGGACGGAGTGAGTGATATAACAGACCTGCTTGTGTCAGCGGCTCGCTGCTAGGCGGTCGCGTGCGGGAAACACAATGGAGCCTGAGCAAGCAATTACTTGGCTACTATGGTCACGGTCAATCGTGACGAGAGTCAGGAAGGGTATTAGGATGTGAAGAGGCGTGTAATTATCAAGACAAGTGTAGTTTACTGACCAAGTGTTTATTGGTCAGTGAGTGTGAAATTGTAAGTCCCTTTTAGGGGAATGTGAATAATAATACAAGTTAAGTGTACAAGATTGTGGATGGGTTTTACAAAGTAAAGGATATCTGAACACTTGCTGATTCTCACCTGATGATAGTAGCTGGAGCAGAGCCTTCGGCGACACACACTTTATGACAGATAATGCTCCCAAAAGGCCTCTCTTCTTATAGGTCCTGCCGTTGCTCAGTCAGCATTCCATTGACGTAGCTGCCCCAGTTAGTTATAGTGTTAATGTTTATGAGTGTGTTGCAAGTGATTGGCTAACCTCCCGAGCTTGGTGGCCGCCCTTGCTGTGTAAAAGGTACTGTTCTGGACTTATGATGTTTGCCAGTTAGGGGTGAGTTTTAGTAGAAGATGGGGGGAGGCTCTCAGGGGGTACAGCCCCCCCGGGCCTGTACAAGTCTCCTCCTTCAATTAGTTCGCGTCCCCGCAAACGGGAACGGAACGTGGAGTGGGGGTGTTGATGTGCTGGATCGTTGTTGAATCCTCCTTGTACTTCTTCTTCTTTTCTTCTGTGTTGATGTCGTGTAGGGGTAGCGATGTCGTGTAGATGTGAGATCAGCTTGTGTTCAGAGGGGTAGGTTTTGGGATATACATTTGATGATTTAAAACAGTTCATTAAAAGAAATTGACATTTGCAATATGAAAAAGTTTAGCAACAAAAAAATACGTGGTTTTGACATTATATAATATATTGGTATTGTGCAGGGAGGAAAAACCCACGCTGGACGGGTGGTTGTGCCGTCCGGCGCTGTATTGGGGAAAAAATTGCTCCCTGCAATGTGAAAGATGGAAGAAATAGAAAAAATAGGTGTCCCAGGGTATAAGTTAAAGGAAATATTATAATGGTTTATTGTTCTTGGGATGAAACGGGACACCTTCCCAAATTTGGACGTTAGAAGGGTAGAAAGGAAAGTCAGTGTGTACATGTGTGTGATAAATAAAAATATGTGCATTTACGATGTGTGGCATCATTGGTAACAAATTTTGTGTGAGGTGTCTCTTAACAGTATTACATTATTTTCTTTTACATTAGTCACTTATATCTATCTTAATTATTTTATACCTAGACGGCCGTATCTACTGTACCTTGCGTGCACGCTACCCTTGTATTCATGTGCCGTCTCACGGCTAATCCTGTCCGGCCGTTTTCGGCGCAGTTTAGTGGTCATGCTGCTGATATACCCCTATCCTGTGGATCATTCTCTGAGGGCGAATGCCTCCACACTTGACAGTAAGAGTCGCCGCCACAAATCGGTTGCGCCCTTAGTGTCGTATGTTACGTCACATCTTTGACGCTATTTTCTTTATCCGTCAGTAGGCCTGATACCCCACAGGTATCAACCCTGCTGTTCAGATTTATGTGTTCTGGAGTATGGCTGTGAAAGAATGGTAGTGAGTGTGTTGCATTACGTTAGAATGTGTACAAATTAGTGAGAAAACTGATGCATAATAATAGCATGGGACAAAATCATGTTGCTGCTGTATGGCAGTGAAATCATCGTCACCGGTGTCATGTATCTGGTGCCGCCGTCTGTAAAGTGGAGAAGTAAAAAAAAAAAAAAAACATGTAATCATTAGCGTGATCTCCATGTCGCCTCTTGTGTCGGCGTGTATACTTTCTGAAATCAAAATTACAGGTGTTATGGTCTGTCAATACACTCGTGTCGTCCGTCTTGTTCTTTGTCTGGCGCTTCTTATCTTACCTTACTCTATACCTTCTTATGCCAGCTATGACTTTGTGTGTATAGTTCGGTGGTCCACCTTTCCTGATTCCATGATCATTTTTGGGTTCCACTCCTTGGTGCAATGTTGGAGTTTTTTGCTGAAATATAAAATATGTTAGCAATACCCTTGGCCAAATATATATATATTGCGGTGCTACCGCCCCTGAGACTTCTTCGGCGTCTCGTGTATTATCGAGGTCGGTCAGCTCCAGTGGCTGTACCGTTTACCTCGCTGGTGGGTCGGACGGCTTCAGTGCCTCCGCCCTGTTATGTTTTTATCGGTGATTTATCGATTTATCGGGCTTATCCTAGCAACGACTAGCCGCCAGGTGCCGAAATATTTTGCCTTAATCTTACTTATCTTACTGTATTATATCCTATTGTGTTATCGGGCTTACCCTGGCAACGGATTTGAGTCGCCAGGTGCCGAAATATTCTACCTTAATCTATTGTTAACTTAACGCATTGTCGGGCTTATCCTGATGACGGGTTTGTTGGTCATCAGGTGCCGAAATATTTTGCCTTAATTATTATAAATGAGAAAAAAAGTATTTGATATTTATAAGCCGAATGGTTTTGCCATAGTGTATTGCCGAAATATGCTGTGCTATTATTTAGCAACAGCGCTTATAAAATTTGCTTAATTCTAAGTTGCGTACCTAAATGCAACTGTCTTACATGCTAAAATTTTGACCAGAGCGATCGCCCGGGGCAGTTTTACCTCCCCAGATCACCACCCGCACGTATCCTAGAAACACCGGTTGTCTCTAGAATCGCCGGATTCCGCTCCCTTAATACTAGTTGTCGACATTTATGCTAGTGCTTACTAACTAGTAATTAATAAAGTTCCGGACGACTGCGCTGCTTGGAGGGCAAACGCATCGCCGTTGTACTTGCCTGTTCATTGCCGTTGCATTTGCATGTTGTCATTGATGTATTCATTATTGTTGGGATTGCCCACTAAAACCCCTGTGAGTGCTCGCTATGCTCCTCATTTAATATCTCTGGCTGCCCGATGCGTCACCATTTAAGCTCTGGCGACCCGTTGTCAGCCATTTACGTGGGCGTTGGACATCGTCCGATAAAATAGTGTCATCCGGGAATTTAGCGTCCGGGATCCTCTTCGCCCATATTGGCAGTAATAATAACATCCGGGAATTTAGCGTCCGGGGTCCTCTTCGCCCATATTGGCAGTAATAATAACATCCGGGAATTTAGCGTCCGGGGTCCTCTTCGCCTTTATTGGCAATAATAATGACATCCGGGAATTTAGCGTCCGGGGTCCTCTTCGCCCATATTGGCAATAATAATGACATCCGGGGATTTTAGCGTCCGGGCTCCTCTTCGCCAATATTGGCAATAATAATGACATCCGGGCATTTTAGCGTCCGGGCTCCTCTTCGCCTTTATTGGCAATAATAATGACTTCGGGGAATTTAGCGTCCGGGGTCCTCTTCGCCCATATTGGCAATAATAATGACATCCGGGGATTTTAGCGTCCGGGCTCCTCTTCGCCTCGCCGCGCGGGGCAAGGCCTTGTCGGCTCTAGGGTTGATCCCGCTGGACCCTAATAGGAGACTAACTCCCCGCCATGGAAGTTCTACTTACTTACATACTAACTAGGAGTCTAGTCCTAATTTGGTCGTCCCTTGGTTCCTCTCTTGCGTCCGGTGCGGAGTTGGCTATTTCTCCCCCCGTTCGTCAAAAGTCTCCCCAACAGGTCTGGCTTCGATGCCCGTAGCACATAGTGGGTGTAACTTTTCTTTGTCCCGGGGGCAGGCTAGGCCTTCCGGGTCTCTGACGTTTGCCCGTGCTAGGTCATCGGCGCTTCGACCTTACGTAATTCGTCTCTTTGGTCTAGTCATTAAGTTAACTGGGGTAGGGCTCATCATCGCCTTACCCAGCTCTGCTCCTGTGTGGTGCCTCTGCCCTTCTGCTTACGCTGTCATCATCATTCAGCGTGTCATCAGATTCCTTTTGTGTTAAATATAAAAAAATAGTGTGATCTGTAAATAATTTACTGTGTCACTAATGTAATTTTTTTTTAGTGTTCTGGGGTTGTAGAATCTTCTAAATGCATGGCCTACTTCAGGTCTGCTATGGCTACGTCGGACCTCCAGCTGTAATGCCTTGGTAATTTTCATGGAGGCGTTAATAGGGTTTTATGGCGTTGGGTTCCCTGTTATTAGGATACGGGGGGTGTTATTTGTTGAATAGGCTTAAAGCATGGTAGGAGAGGGTTGCGCATCTTTGGACTCTATGTTAATGGTGGCCTGGAGCCGGTGATGCTATCAGGATGCTTTTACCATGAGTGGACGGGGGTAGGTATTTCCCGGGTTTGCAAAAAATTACAACAAGTGCCATGCAGGTTCAATAATAATAATCCAGGTATGTGGGTGGGATATTCCATGCGTGCGGATGGATATGAGGCGTATACGCTCTCATTTAAGGATAGGTATAGGCCAAGGTATAATAATACTATGTCCCTTTCATGCGGGATTATTTAATAAGAAAATATTTGTTAGTTTAAGTTTGGCCGCATCTCTTTATATTGAGATGTGCATTACGCTTGCTATTCTTTCCGACACACCCCTAATACTCGGGTGTTAGCATTGAGATCCAGGGCGTAGTGAGCCCTCTCTTTAAACGCATGAAGTCTATCAACCCCGATGTATATTTCGGCATGTAGTTTAGCTGTTTTTATGTGTTTATGTGTCTGTGTTGGCTAATGTTGTGAGTGAGAAGGTTATGGAAGGAGGAAGGTGGTACAATGGTAGCCTGTAGGTGGTATATTGGCTATCTGGCTGGCCCTATCCACCTGTGCTCCTGTCATCATCACTTGGTCAATATCTGCTTTCTATCCGCTCCTTGGGATAGTAGAGTGTGGTGACGCTGTGGCGTCACGGCCTATCTGGTCTCTTATCTATGATGTTAATGTAGCAAGTGATCGTAGTGTGACTGGTCATGTCCTGATCGCCTATGATGGTTTTAGGGATTTAAAAAGTAAAAAGAGAAGTAGTTATTGGGTGGGGGTTGTTCCTTCAAGGAATCTGTCTGTATTCGCCCCTGATTAGGGGTCGCGTGTGTGGGCAGGGGGTGCCCGTGGCTGTGGTTACTGAGGCGTGCGTGACTGTAGTTGCGTTCCGCTGCAACGTGCTGGCGCGCGTGCCATTCATCGGATACGTCTTATCGTGTCTCATGATGCTAATTGTGAGCCGGCGCGTGTAACCTGTTATCGCACTTGTAAACAAGCTTCTGTGGCCCTATGATAATATGGCCCACAGTATCTGCCTATTGCTAAATGCCAGGCCTATTGTAGCGTTGCTGAATTCTGTGTTAATGTATGCCATTATTATTGGTCTGTTTATGTGGTCATGTTTCCATTTCATGGTCACTTTCGTTATAACAATAATGTCTGCCGACAGCAGTGTTGCAATGCTTCTGGAATTCGCAAGTCAGTGTTTTGCCTTGCGTAAGGGAAGTCTCTGACGTTACGTATGTCGGCTGCCGGAACGTGACTCCTGCCCATGTCCGAGTGTTGTCATAGTTTGGGATTCCGGGGGGGCCAGTGTGCTAATCTGTCCCGTTTTTGCCTACCGATGTTGTGTGTACACTGTTTTCAGCAAGACCTCTGCCTTTTGTAACTATGTGTAATCCATGTCTGGGAAGTCTATTGTGATCCCCTTGGAGGCCTAGAATTTTCGGTGCGCCCTCTTGTTGGGAATTCCTGGGTCGCCAATGCCGAGGTAGGCTGTTGTAGCGAGTACCCTGGGGCGAATCTATGCTCCATTATGTATGGGAAAAGGACCTTCCTGTCACTATAGACATGTATCTGACCCACTTATGTGCTTGTCTGGGGCCAATTTCAGTGTAATTGGGATTCTGGATTTTTGTTTTCCACGGCGTCCGATTTTTGCTGGGCATTCGGATCCGCGATCCCATGTAATTCTCCGTGTTTCATGTCTGCGTTGTCTGTTGGGATTTTTGCGTCCTTGGTGTAGTTCCTGATTGTGTTTTTCGCGCCAAAAATACCGTTGGTTAGTTTGTTTTTGGCACGACTGTGTTGTGTTAAATCGTGTGTGCGCTCCTGCCTTGTTCTGAGGTCCCGGTGCTACGGTTTCTGTACCGTATATACCATGGCACACGTATCGTGTAGTTAAGGCACGGGGATGAAAGTATGTTTTAGCGTGAAAAGTTTGGGTATTTTGGAATGCTCTTCGTATTGTAATTTTGAGAGTTATAGGGTTTTGAAACTCCCGTAAATGAATGTGTATGTTCCAGCCAGGCCTGGAGTACGCTTAGCTTGTCCGTAGCTAGTGAAGGTCGCGCCTCAGGAGTGTGTTATCGCTGACGGCGATAGTATCTAATTTCATTGACGTGTGCACTATCTATTACTTGTCTGGCGATGTTCATATGTCCAACACGTATGTGTGTGGGAGCTTGATTGCTCGCTCTGTTGTTGTGAGCATGGCTTTCCGTAATGGAAAAGAACCTTCCACTAAATACGTTCGTGTCCCCAAGTTTTGTGTTAATGTAAGCGTGGGTCGAATATATCCCTGTTAGTGGTACTAAATGTCGTTATGCATGTGTGTCACTGGGCCGCTAGTCGCGTGTTTGGTGACTAGGTGTCGGATGTGATTTTATTGTTTTATGCATATGAATATCTGTTAGTGTAACTGTCCTTTATTATTCTATCCTCCCATTGGATAGTTACCCGACCTTACATTCCTGGTATCCAGAAGGTTGCGGGTTCGAGACCGTTTTTGTCCAGGGTAATTATTCCTGTTACCTTCTGGCTTGTGTCTCCGGGACAGCTTTGCTAGTGTATTAACTGTTATGTGGCAATATGAGTTGACTGTGTGCCTTCCAGAAATATGGGGGTTTTCCCAAAGTCTGGGATTTTCTCCCTATGGTGTTTATGTTTAGTTTGCACGCTGTTATGGGGGACGAGAAAAATTCATGTTATAGGCATTGTAATATATTACGTGTACCTATGTATTAAGTGTATACATTTCAACTTGGATAATTCTCCTTTCACGGGATTAGTGAAAGAGGCGAAAAAAAGAAAAAAAATGAGTTATCCAACGATCCGAATTAAGAGAGCTCTTTGAATAGAGTAGAGAAAATATATTGTATCCCGTCTGCACAATGCTTTATGCTTATCAAAGCGGGTTGCCAGGCGGCGGTACTCTGTAAAGATTGTATCGTAAATAATGTCAAAATGTTTAAAATGAAAGGTAGGACCTGAGTGTACTATGCCCCTATTTGGCGACGTTAGTAAGACAGTAATCTGGTTACGTCTCAGGGAAATCTACCAATTTTGAAAAATAGTTTGAGATTCCTACTCTTGCTTACGATTAGGGCTCTCGGCCATCACAAGAGAATCTATCAAACTGTGGGAACGGAAAATATAACAGGATAGTTACTTCTGCTTGGAAAGACCCGCCTAAGCTTTATGCTGTGGTTTGTTGCTTAGGCTGTGTTCGGAATAGCTCTTTCCGGCCCTGAGCCGCGTGGCTCGACTAATTGGCTTCCGCTCGGCTTTGCATATTAAAAACTTTGCATTGTCCGAAATATGTCCTGAGTTAACCACGCTTATAACCCATTGATGGCCTAAAAAAATGCTAGGGGCCAAGAAAAAACTAAGAAGAATTTTGAGTTATACACTTTTGGCTTAGCCATGTTCCACTGTATATACATGAAAAATGTGCAGTTTTTGTCCGTGATTCTCTGTGTGTCTGTCGTTTACGGGGATGGAACCTGCTCTTTGTGTGTGCATTATCTTGTTCCTCACGTGTAAAAGAGCCTCCCTGTATCTATAATTGTGGTGCAAGTGACATTGGTGTATGTTGTTTTCCTGGTGAAAGTTGTTATCCCCGTCCGAGCGTCCTTGCTCGGAAAGGTGAATACTTTCGCCCTGTCACTAGGGTGTAGGCCCCTGAAACCCACTGAGATGCTTCTTTGCTATTTTCTGGAGGAATATGTAGCAAAGTAAGCCTGGGCCTGCTTTCACCGTAGTGCGTGGATGTTGGCCTTAATGTGGTTATGTCTGAGAGACTAATTGCGCTCCGCGCTACCGTAGTAGAGTTTATGGGGGTGTGTGTATTCCTGACTGCCCGGTCTCGTGGGGTAGGTAATAAGACCTTTCTTATACCCCGTGTACTGTGTGTCTGCGCCTGGTCAGCGTGTGCGGGTGTGTGTTGTGCACCTTGAGGGCCTGAAGGCAACACCCTCTTATGCATTTGCACCTGGGATACACATGTCGGTGCCCGCTTCCATTCGGGCAAAATTGCCCTTTGAACTAGCGGTAAAGGCTGTGTGATTGCCTGTATTTGCCCTGGCGATGTAATGGAGCGTAGTCTAATCGATTTCTGGCCTATGGCCACGGTAGACTCCTGCCCTTGTGTTTGCCTATGTGTGTAGGCTTGTGTGAGCTTAATGTACTGTGGGGCGGGCTCTACATCCTCAGCCCATGACATGGTTATCTCCCGTTTTCTCCCTGTTATGTCATGTGTCCTCGAGAGTCCTGGCGTCAACTCCCTCTCGTTCGTTCGTTTTGAGGGGGTTGGCCTAGGTTCTGCTCCTCGGTTTGGCAAAGTTGCCTTCCGAACTGGAGCTGAGGGACGTGTATTGATGTGACTTTGGCCCTGCAGTGTGTTGGAGTCTAACCTGGCCGTCTTCTGGACTGTGGCCACTGTGAACTCCTTCCCCTGTGTTTTGTAAGTGTGTGATAGGGACATCCTCGCTAATTGCTGCGTTAGCGTATCTACGCTTATGTCCTCTCTAGGCTGGGCTTGTGGCCCTACCATGAACTCAAAAATGGCCTTGTTAGCCTGGAGCTCGAGGTACTCGTCCCAAATTTGGGCGTACTGCCTATTGAGGCATATGGCCTGCTCAGCGACTTTTGTGCCACTAGTATCCGTTGGTGTTCCCTGATGAGTGTTTCCCATTGCTGGAACATGAACTCGTGTTGGCAGTGTAGTTGCCAGTGTGCCTTAATGATTTGTGTACGGAGGGTGGGGATTTTCGCCCGAATCTTGCGATTCTTAGCGCTGCGGAGTGGCCGGACAAGTGCCCTTATGATCCGCATATACTGGGCGTGCAGGAGCCGCTGAAACCTTCTGAGGTAGTTCTGCCTTGTTTCAAAGACCTTGTGCCAGGCAATTAACTCCTGGTACTCCCCAATGCTCCTCAGCACAGCTAGGCGGTATAGGGGGGCCATGCTGAATCAAGTGTATGTATATTGTTAAAAAAAAGCTGTGCGTGTTTCGCAATATATTATATCTCTGATTCTTTCGGGGGGGTGGGGGGTTGGTTTGAAAAAAAAAAAGAAATCCCCTGTGTAGGTAGTGTGAAGGAAAATAATGCTTTCTGTCAGAATTTTTTTTTTAACTTTTTCGCTTGGCTGCGTGTGGTACGGGCCGTTTCTACCACGAGAACTCGTTGTATGAGCCCTTTCTTTACTGTGCGTGGTACCCGGCCTCCACCAATTTGTTTTAGATCCCTTAGTTGGGGGGATAGTTAGGGCTAAAACATATATGTTATTGTACTAACTTGGAAGGCGATTCCTAGGAGAGGGTAGCTTCCCGTAGCTGGGAAAACTTACCAGTGTAGCGTGTTGTTTGGTGTACGAATGCTAGGGGGTGTTCCTGCTGAGGTGTAAGAGTCAGCTAGGGGATGAACCTCTGGGTGCAGGTTAACGTACCGGCCTCCCAGCTGGACGGAGTGAGTGATATAACAGACCTGCTTGTGTCAGTGGCTCGCTGCTAGGCGGTCGCGTGCGGGAAACACAATGGAGCCTGAGCAAGCAATTACTTGGCTACTATGGTCACGGTCAATCGTGACGAGAGTCAGGAAGGGTATTAGGATGTGAAGAGGCGTGTAATTACCAAGACAAGTGTAGTTTACTGACCAATTGTTTATTGGTCAGTGAGTGTGAAATTGTAAGTCCCTTTTAGGGGAATGTGAATAATAATACAAGTTAAGTGTACAAGATTGTGGATGGGTTTTACAAAGTAAAGGATATCTGAACACTTGCTGATTCTCACCTGATGATAGTAGCTGGAGCAGAGCCTTCGGCGACACACACTGTATGACAGATAATGCTCCCAAAAGGCCTCTCTTCTTATAGGTCCTGCCGTTGCTCAGTCAGCATTCCATTGACGTAGCTGCCCCAGTTAGTTATAGTGTTAATGTTTATGAGTGTGTTGCAAGTGATTGGCTAACCTCCCGAGCTGGGTGGCCACCCTTGCTGTGTAAAAGGTACTGCTCTGGACTTATGATGTTTGCCAGTTAGGGGTGAGTTTTAGTAGAAGATGGGGGGTGGCTCTCAGGGGGTACAGCCCCCCACCCCCCGAGCCTGTACAATACCTTCTTTTATTTTTGCCTGTGAGAGAAAAGGGAACTTGTTGCAAATATATTGAAAACAATTGCCCTCTTTGTCAAGGGATTTCACATACTGCTTCATCAGACCCAACTAGATGTGAAGAGGTGGTAATAGTATTTTCTCTAAGCTTTTCTGAACAACACTTTTACATCCTGGAGTTAAGGTGGTTCGATCAGGCCATAATTTCCCAGACCAATGCTCATCTCTTGCCCGGCTATCCCATTCACACAAGTGACATGGGAATTTCGTATATCCCTGTTGCTGACCTAACAAAATACCGATTACTTTACCATCCACTGATGTCTGTTATATTGTATTTTATCCAAGTGAAGCGTCATGTAATCATAATTCTCTTTTAGGTGGACTGAGTGAGCTATTGGAATTGAATCCAACTGGTTGTCATTGTTCAGTAACGGAGCTCTCCTACTTCTCTTACTTGAGTTAATAAATAACCTCCATCCGTTTGGGTCATACGTGGCAGCACCTACCTTGTTGATTAGGTCTGGAATGTAGTTGCAATAAACCAGTCTCTCTATATGACTAAAGTACTGGGCAAGATCCTTTTCTCTATTTTAGTAGAAAGTCACGGAAGTACCATCAGCAAGAAGATTTTGTTCTTTTAACCAGGAACTGAAAAGTTCAGCTGCATCTTTGGGGAGGTTCAAATCTCTTATTAAGTCATTCAACACGGATTGTTTGAAGAGTATAGGTACATTAGATTTTGCAGGGGTAAAGTCACTGTCAGATGTTCCCGATGTTTAACAACTTGAAGAATCAGAAATTGCAATATTGTCTTTAGGAGGTGTGGGAACTGGAATATCAGCGCCATGAGGCACTGGTCTCCTAGCAGATTCAATGCTGGGGTATGTTATGCCTTTTTTATTTTTAGCATTGAAACCTTTGAGCTTCCAAGTACAAAAGTAGCAGTC
Organism: Meconema thalassinum; assembly: GCA_946902985.2. Lineage (NCBI taxonomy): Eukaryota > Metazoa > Arthropoda > Insecta > Orthoptera > Tettigoniidae > Meconema > Meconema thalassinum. Next base: position 99,237,189 of record OX336397.1, on the reverse strand, counting down.
AATTTCTTCGTTTGGAAATCTAGCTGGTCACTTAGAGCTTTCAACTGAATTCACATCACAAAGGATTTAAGTGCTGCCATCTGGCAAGGAGTTCAACAACATTCTGCAGTGCTACCACCACAGGTTTTTAGGTCCAACAAATAGCATTCATGTAACAAAAGATTATTTTAAAGCTAAAAGATAGTGTGTAGTATGCAATAACGTTACTAAGACAAAAAAATAAGACTAAAAAATATGGTGTGATACAAGTAAACGGGTATCATATTTGGCATCAGGACATACATATTACTTCAAAATTACTCAAAATTTCAAAACAGCAAAATCACTGTAGACCTGTGTTACCTAGGAATGTTGTTAATATCCTGCGCTTTTTTTTCTCCAGTTGGTCAGCTTGACCTTTACTATTCATGGTCAAAGTTTTGGACACATATAATCCCTCAGGTTTTACAACTGTGGTATAGTGTCGGAACTTGGCCACTATACTCATAGACTTTTTGTTATAGATATGTTTTGTCATTTGGTATGCCTGGTTATATTATTTTCTTCTTGTTCTTTCTGATGGGCCAGCTAAGGACCACGACGTTCAACTTTTCAGCTTGGCGAGGGACTTGATGTTTGCCCAATATTTGCGCATTCTCTGGCTATATTTCTCCTTTCTCTCTTTTGACCGGATGGTGCCGGTTTTCTTACAGGGTGGTCTGTCCTGAAACATCTTCTGCTTAAGTATCTTTCTGAGATGTGATCGGTTTCTAATACCACTTTCCATTATCTTCAGTTCTTGGATGTCCTTGTTGACTTCTGTTAGCCACTTTCTACTGTATTCTTCCAGTAATTGAGAAGCCGGTTGATTAGTCTGGTTGGGTTCATCCTTGAGGAATGTCCGTAGAAAGCCAGACGTCTCTTCTTGTGATTTTCTCAGTATATCTGTACAGCTCCTGATTTGGTCTTCTTCTGTACTCGTCATCTATTTTGACTGGTCACAGTATCTTTCTCAGGATTTTCCTCTACCTTGACCTCCAGTTTGTTCATCAAACCTTTCCTGTTCAGTACCGAGCACCAAATTCAACTTAACGCCTTCTCGCTGAGATTTAAATTGTTCTCATTGCATTATTCTTTCTCGCCCATTTCTCTTTCTTCACCACGTTCTATGGGCCCATTTTACGCATGCTATTTCAAGATCTACCTTCGTCATATGTTTGAAAATTAAAGACTCCAGTAAGGCGCTGAATATTAAGAGACTACGAACAATAATATGTATTATATAACCTTCATGTGGGCTCCTGAGGTGTCGTGGATGAACGACTTACAGCAGGCGTTAGATGATACATAATTAGGCCTAATAGGCTATCAATTTAATATATATATATATAACAAAATAAAACACTATTTAAAACATTAAAGTTAAAAATTAAAGTCCAAGTTAAAAAGTAAAATATAAAAATTAAAAAAATAAGAATTAATACAAATTGAAAAATTAAAATTGAAAAATAAAATTAAAAGTTCAAACAAATTAAAAATTACAAATAACGAATAAAAAGTTAAAAATTAAAAATAAAATTAAACCTAAAAATTAAACATTAAAAATTAGAAATTAAAAATTACAAATTAATAAAAATTAAAAATAAAAATTTAAAAAAATAATAGATAAAACTAAAAATTTAAAATTACAAATTAAAAATTACAAATATCAAATTAAAAATTACAAATAAAATTAAACCTAAAATTAAACATTAAAAATATGAAATTAAAAATTACAAATTAAAAATTACAAATAAAATACTGCGGAGCATTGTTTCAATTTGGTGTTGCGAGGAGACCCTTCTTGTTATAAACATTCTTGGTCAGTTGATATGCCAGTTGCAGCTTGTTAATCCGGGTTGTTAGTGCTGTCCCTTCTGATAGATTGGATTCCAACCATTCTCCCAGATATTTAAATCTGTTAACTCTCTCAATTTGACCCTGTTCCAACTGTAGTTTACTGTGACTCTCACTGATATTGGTGAAATATTTTCTATTTTCTAGTGACAGTTATTTGTTAATTGTTATTTGTAATTTCCCACTCTGGCAACCTGGTGTTATTTTATTATTATTATTATTTTACATCGCTATGCTGGACTCAACTTGAGTCCCATGGTAGCCTGGGGCATGAAATGAGAAATATTTTATTTTAACAATCCGCTTTAAGAGTAGTTTTTTTGTGCTTAATTTAGGAGCTGCGACATCGCAGTCATATAGTCCTGTGTATTATTGAGTGTACGTGGAATTTGTATGATAACCTGTGTTATTATGACGGCTGTAAACCATGGAAAAATCACTTCCAGGATGGTTGTTGTTGCTTCTTTAGAGGATTTACGACATCGTGGTCGTGTAGCACAGTGTACTTTGATGTATGTAGAAATTGTCTGTTAGCCTGTGTCACTGTGATGTCTGTACGACAGTAGTGTGTGTATTTGTGATTGAGGTAGGATTTGGGTGGGAAGCGGCCGTGGCTTACGTTAGGAACCATCCCGGCATTTGCCTGGAGTAGAAGTGGGGAAACCACGGAAAATCACTTCCAGGATGACTGAGGTGTGGACCGAACCCTCCTCTTCTCATTTCTTCCTCACGAGGCTGAGTGTGCCCCGTTCCAGTCCTCAAACCAGAATAGAATTTCTTGGCAGAGACAGGAATCGAACCCAGACTTCAATGGCGACAACCAAGAACGCTAGCCACTACTCCACGAAGTGCACCTAGTGGTCGAAAGGGAAGATGAAAAATAGGAGCCTTACACAAACTCAGCTAGAGTCCCATGATCGCCTGGGGGATAAAATAAATAATAATATCGTATGGACTTGGGTGCCAGGTACAAGCTTTATTAATTGACGCCCAGAGAGCAGCTTGCATGTCAAATTTTATCGCTCATAGGAACGCTATGAAAGTCAAGGAGGTTAGATATCTATGCTCCTTGACACTATAGCGCTTTCTAGTAGAGAATGGAGGAACTTTGTGTTGGCGGGAAATCCCGAAATTAATTTTGCCATCATGAACACGGCGTACTGAATTCAAATGGGTTCTTTAACATGCCAACATCATATGACATGCGTATTGTGATTTTTGTCGTCTTTCAAAAATCACTTACCACGGCCAGAAGCGAACCAGCAAGATTGGGGCTGGTAATCCGACACGATAACCACTCGCCCACCGTGGCAAGCAGCTGGGGGATGAAATGACGTGATTTTATGTTGAATTCCGAGGAGTTTGTTATTTTCAAGTATCGCTTTAAAAGGGTCTAGCCTATCCTCTTTATCTTGTCCCTGTGTGTGTTTAAGAAGCGAAAGTGCCTGATATTTTCGCTGACGTCTCTCTTGTCACTCTTGAGAGTTGTTTCTTTATTACCCAAGCTATCACAAGTGACGAGATATAAAACACTTGAGACTATTTTATAAGAGAAATAGTTTGGAAGCTAGTTTTGCCTTATTAACAGTTAATATCGTAGCTTTCAGCCGGTGAATACAAGAATCTTTCCAATCACTAGAATATATGAAAAATAACCTAAAGAGAATTACAATTTGATTAAGATTTATATATATTGTTACGGACTATTGAAGACGAAGAAGAAGAAGAAGGGGAGGAAGAGGAGGTGGAAGAGGATAAGAGAAAGAGAAATAGGAAGAGGAAGAAGAGGACGAAGTGGAGGAGGAAGAGGAAGAAGAGGAAGAGGATGAAGAGAAGGAAGAGGTTAGTTAGTTAGTTATTGTCGTTTTAAGGGGCGGAACTACGAGGTCATCTACCCCTAGAAGGAAGAGGAGGAGGAAGAAAACGAAGAGTAGGAAGTGGAGGAGAAAGAGGAAGAGAAGGAGGAGGAAGAGGAGGAGGGGGAAGAGGAGGAGGAAGAGGAAGAAGAGGAGGAATTTGAGGAGGAAGAGGAAGAGAAGGAGGAAGAAGAGAATGAGGAGGAGGAAGAGGAGGAGGAAGAGGAAGAAGAAGAGGAGGAAGTTATGACATGTTACGCTCGTCATGCAAGCATCATCAGATCCAAGTGAAAATCCACAGCCTGCTTCCAGTCTCCGACCGGGTCAGGAATGGAATGAATGAAGCCCCCATCTAGCGGCGAGGATATGAACTGTGCCGGCTGCCGAGGCCTGACGCACTCCTCTGGGGCAATGATTAAATGAATGACAGATGAAATGAAATGATAGTGGAGAGTGTTGCTGGAAGGAAATTTTGACAGGGAAAACCGGAGTACCCGGAGAAAAACCTGTCTGCCTCCGTTCTGTCCAGCACAGATCTCACATGGAGTGACCGGGATTTGAACCACGGACCCAGCGGTGAGAGGCCAGCGTGCTGCCGCCTAAGCCACGGAGGCTTATCAGATCCAAGTATGCAATAAAAATAGCTCTACAAAACACTACCAAACCTACAGTGACACCCACAGTCAGTCGCTGCCCAACAAAAAACAAAATACAAAAGAAAACTATCAGAAAGTTAGTAGGTGTGGTAATTATTACTGATAAATATTCATAGATTAGTTTTGTTGATGGGATCGTCATTACTAAGTTTCGCAACATTAAAATAAATAGTTCTTTTTTGGCTGATTGGTTGGTTGGTTCTTAAGTTTAGGGGCTGCGACAACGCGGTCATGTAGCCCCGTGTACTTGGGGTGTGTGTAGAATCTGTCTGATAACCGGTGTTAATTGTGATGACTGTATTAGTGCGTGTTATCTGTTTTTAATTTAAGTACTGCAACTTAGAATTTTTTCAAATAGTTCCTACTTTTGCCGCCAAGCGCCACCGTCAACGATTACTAGGCCAAGTTCATAACTTAGATACTAGACACCACTGCAGTCGGCTCTTGGCAACGAACATAGAAACCTAAGAGCGTTGTTTACATTCTTAACCTATCCAATTTAGCTTCACACAGGTGCAATTAGTGGAAGGTTCTTTAACATGCCATAAATATATGACATGGGACCGCCGGCTTTACTTCCCCTCCGAAGGAAGGCATACTGAGGGATTTTAACGCTCTTAAAAAATCCGACGGCTTTGGCCGGGTTTGAACCCGCGACCTTGGGCATAGAAGCTCAGCATGCTACCAACTACGCCACCGAAGCCGCCTTTTGGCTGATTAACTCCTTAATAATTATCAGTAATAATTACCAAGGAACAGATTGCGGTGTAAAATTCTAATCTGGTTGATAATTAGTACATATTATTCCTACAAAGTTGAACAATTACTTAGTGAAAACCGCACGGGCCACTTTCAATTTTGTACGTCAATTATTGAACGAAAATCTGCCGGGCGACGGCATGAGCGAGGAGTTGGGAAGAGGTAAAGCTCACCTTGAATCCTAGCAGCACGCGATTGCTCCCGGCCCCCTGGTAGCGACCCACATTCCACCTTCCTCTCAACCCGTCACTCCCTTGTCAGTTCGATAAGGCTATGCAAAACCAAAGTGATGTTTCGGATGATCAGGTCTCAAATCGTTCCGTCATCAAGCCGTTTAAATGTGTCACTTTTATTTCGTTTGATTTCAATTTTACTGGCACGGACGACAATTAATGTTAAAAACTTAACTTTGTTGTTGTTGTTGTTTGAGTCTTCAGTCTTTTGACTGGTTTGATGCAGCTCTCCATGCCTCCATGTCCAGAGCCAATCGTTTCATCTCTACATAGCTACCACATCCTACATCCGAGGCAATCTGTTTAACATATCCTAACCTTGGTCAACCCCTACAGTTCTTGTCATCAGTCCTTCCTTCCATAACTAAGCTTGCTATTCCTGGTTGTCTTAGTATGTTTCCTACCAACCTATCTCTTCTCTTCATTAACAGTCGCCAGAAACATCTCTCCTCTTCCACTAGTCTTAATACCTCTTCGTTTGTAACCCTATCTACCCATATGATCTTCATCATTCTCCTGTAACACCACATTTCAAACGCCTCAATTCTCCTCTTTTCTGCTGCACCAATAGTCCAAGTTTCACTTCCATAAAGCGCCACGCTCCAGACATAGGCTTTCAAAAATGACTTCCTAATACCTAAATCTATATTCGATGTCAACAGATTCCTTTTGTGTATAAATTCTTTCCTTGCCTGAGCCAACCTACTTTTATATCCTCTTTGCTTCGTCCATCACTGGTTATTTTGCTTCCAAACTTTAAAGTCAGAATATTTACAAATGTCAGAAAGTGACAGCGACGATTTTCAATTTGGAACACCTTCCATATTTTAATCCTTGGAATGTCGTAGTTTGTCCACAAAGCTGCTTTGCTGAAAATGATCGCTATGGAAGCTGGTATTGTAGTACAGGCCGGGCGTTTGTTTTAGACGAGTGAAAAATCTTAATGGAAGCCTGGAGGTGAGTCACTACAGTGCCTGTGTTGTTATCAGCTGCCCCATGCGGTCAGATGATTAACAAAACTATCTCACGCTACTGCTGAAGTACAGTCATTGGTAAATATAATGTCGTTCTGTTCGTAACTATGTAACGTGTACTTCCGCGTCACACAATACTTCGACGTGGACTGTACTGTCTGCACGGTGGTGTCGTAACGTGCTCAAGTCTGGAATTCCAGAGGTGGTCTGGAGGTCCAGAGAGTGACTGTGTACAGGCTCAGCCGCAAGCTTCGAGATCAAGGGTAATCGTCTGAAACAAACTTCCGGCTTGTAACTCTCCTCCAGGCTGATATTTTAACTCATCTAAAACGAACGTCCGACTTCTTTCTTTGCAACAGCCCTATGTTAGCAGTATTGGACTAGACAGGAGCTGTTGACTAGCACTTTTCTTCCCTCATTCCACTTCATATCACCACGCAAGACCCGAGCAGTACCACTGGGAAGGATTTGTTAGATGGATAATACCGAATCATGTCTGGGGTTATTATTCTCAAGGAAATGTGTACATCTTACTTACTTACTCACTCACTCACAGGGGCGGCTTCGGTGGCGTAGTTGGTAGCATGCTGAGCTTCTATGCCCAAGATCGCGGGTTCAAATCCGGCCGAAGTCGTCGGACTTTTTAAGAGCGTTAAAAATCCCTCAGTATGCCTTCCATCGGAGGGGAAGTAAAGCTGGTGGTCCCATGTCATAGATTTATGGCATGTTAAAGAACCTTCCACTAATTACACCTGTGTGAAGCTAAATTGCATAGGTTAAGAATGTAAACAACGCTCTTAGGTTCCTACGTTCGTTGCCAAGAGCCGACTGCGGTGCCGTCTGGTAGCAAAGCTCTGAACTAGTAGTTTGGCGTTTGGCGGCATAAGTAGGAACTATTTGAAAAATTCAAAAGTCTGCAGTCCTTACTTGAATTAAACAAGTAGTTCCGTGAAGAACTATACAGCCTATTTCATATATCCTACTCATATTAATTGCCTCTATCAACATACAAAATTTCAGTTTGATTGCTATGTTAGATTCGTAGATACTGAGAACCGACTAAATATTGCAGATGGTAGCCAGGTTGGATTTTTATTTATGTACTATTACATGAAGATTATTGTGTACGTGTGGTTTTCAGACTTCAATCGCATGATTAGGACACAAGAAATAAAAACGAGATTTAAAAATTTCGCACAGCTGCCATCTTGTGGTTATGAAAACAATTGAAATAAATTAGATACCAGTGGATTAACATTTGTATAAGCATTAACGTGCAAAGTTTCACTGCACTCAGATGGTTAAATCGCGAGAAACGTCCATTTAAATATTTATACTTCGCGTCGCCGCCATGTTGGATTTGTGCTCACCAGGTTAATGAAAGTCATATAGGTGAACTTATGTTCATAGCCTCTATGATCATTAAAAAATCAGTTTGATTGCTGGAAAAGATTCTTAGATATTGAGACCCGTCAAAATAATTAGGATGCTCGCCATTTTGGAATGTTATATGTATATGCCATAGAGTTATGTACCATTAATGGAAAAGTATTGCGTAGCTTCATTATTCAAACTTTCACTTTGATCGCATGATTACGACACAAGAATAAAAATTTAATTTTAAAATTTCGCACAGCCGCCATCTTCAGTTTATGTAAACAATTGAACTAAATTAGATGGCAGTGAATGACAATATGTACAATCATTTACTGTACCACATTTCAATGTGCTCATATGATTAAATCACGAGAAAAATGTATTACAATGTTTCAACTTCGCTTGGCCGCCATGTTCGTTTCGTAGTTTACAGGTTTTTGAAAGTTACATAGATAAACTTGTAGCAGTGCTCTTTATCACCGTACAAAATTTCAGGTTGATATCATAAATAGTTTCGGAGATATTGAATGCCTGTGAAATATTTCGCACAGCCGCCATTTTGAGGTTATGTAAAGAATTGAACGAAGTTAGATGTCTGTGCATTACAATGTATATAAACATATACTGTGCCAAGTTTCATTACGTTTGGTTTGTTAAATCGCGAGAAACGTCTATTTAAATGTCGCAATTTCGCTTGGCCGCCATGTTGGTTTTGTAGTTATTAGGTTTTCAAATGTCACATAAGTGAATTTCTAGTAGTTCCCTTTATCACCATACAAAATTCCAGGGTGATATCGGTAATAGTTTCGGAGATATTGAATGCTGGTGAAATATTTCGCACAGCCGCCATGTTGGATTGGTGTGACGTAACAAAATTTGAAGGGCACGGCCGGGGTCGCCCGAAATAGAGCTATAAACTCCCAGAGTTTCAATGAAATCTCTCCAGCCGTTTAGATTTTATACACACATACGCACACACACACGGACAAAAGGTGATCTCATAAGCCTATTTTTTCAAAATTGAAAATTGGCTAAAAACAGATAACACACACTAATACAGCCATCAAAATTAACACCGGTTATCAGACTGATTCTACACACACCCAAAGTACACGGGGCTACATGACCGCGTTATCGCAGCCCCTAATCTAAGGAACCAACCAACCAACCAACCATCACTCACAGGGGCGTATTTAGAATGTGGGTGCTCCTAGGCCCGTGGGCTTTTGCTGCCCCCTCTTCATACCATCGTGTAGGAGACCTCAGAAAGGTCTTTGTGAAGGTAATATTTATTTTATTCTAATGTATCGGGAAGTAAATCAGTTAAATACATTAAAATAATACGAGAATCAAGTAGGGGGAGGTGGGTGTTCCAAATAGTGTCATGGCCGCCGCGTTAGTCCAAGCCAATATCTCGCGAACCCATGGTCGGATGTTGACATATGAGGTGTCGTTGAACTCGAGCTGACGTCCTCTTTCCTATTGACCATGTATTATATTTTTCAAAAATTCTTTGTTTTTTTTGTTTTCGAAAATAGGCGATAGTTTGAAAACCAAACTGGATAGAACGTTGTGCCATGTCTCAAACGAATGGTCTTTATGACCTTTATTTTCTATAATAAAACTTTTTTATTTTTTATGTTTTTTTGAAAAAACTCGAATTTTGAAAATTCTATATTTTGGAAACTAGGAACTCTACAAAAAAAATTGTTTGACGTAAATCAATGGTCCCTACCCCCTCTACCCCCAAAATAAATTTCAAGTCTCTAGGATGAAAACCTGTTAGTAGTGGGATGGGGACAGAGCTGCTCCACTTAGCAAGTGGTGAGCCCCTGCGACCTTGGAATGGAAGGAGCCATGCTAGGAGGGCGTGCTTGGATTCGTTTTTTTCGTCTCGTCGTGCTCTTTACGGGAATGTCGGTGTCGAAAATGTGAAAATCTGGAAACACAGTCTTTTTGGGGTAAAAACGTGATTTTAGACTTTTTGCTATATCTCACGAACCAATAACGCTAGAGGCGTGTTCGACAGGTCCAAGGACTCGGGGTAACGTCCTCTCTGCTATGGACTACTCGTTATAATTTTTAATAAAATTGGAAACTCGGTTTTGGGGTAAACACGTGTTTTTTGTGATTTTGTCGATATCTCACGAAGCAATAACGCTAGAGGCATGTACGATGGGTCCAAGGATTCGGACAGACGTCCTCTTTGCTATGAACTACTCGTTGTAATTTTAAAAAATTTTGGAAACGCGATTTTGGGGTAAACACGTGTTTTTTGTGATTTTTGCCGATATCTCACGAACCAATAACGCTAGAGACATGTACGAGGTGTCCTAGGACTCGGGCTAACACCCCCTTTCAAATGTGGTAGATATTTTTTTTCAAAAAATAATTCACATGGGTCTAACGCCATACATGTTGAAAAAACGTTTTCTTTTTCTTTGCCTGTTTATAATGTCCATGAAGCGTGGCGGTTGAGAGAGAGACGATACGGCTGGGTATGTGTGTGTGTGTGTGTGTTTCAACGAACCTGTCGCTGACCACGGTGGCTGTGTTCAATAGATCAATCGCTATTTCGACGGGTCGGTGTATGACAGAGCGAGGGTACGTTTTTTCACACCTTTTACCTTTAACGTGTAAACGGTGATGAGAACTTGGTTCTATGTTGGTCGAAGCGAGTACAGAAAACAAACTTACAGGAGGTGAAGGTCATTTGAGCTTATTGGAAGGCTCCGGTCTGACTTGACAACAGGTGCAATGGAAAAAATGACCAAGACGCTTGAAGGTGAAATAATCTGACCATCGTGGTGGCAGGGGAGTGTGAAAGGCATGCACACACATTTGTGAAACCACATGTAGGCTAAACCAGTGACATCCTGTTTTGCTTCGTACGTGACAAAATGCAAGTTCATGTGAAATTTGATCTACCGCAGGTGTTCGCTTGGGATGTTATCTGTCCACATGCGCGATAACTGTTAACAAGTTACATCCTGTCTTGCTTCGTACGTGACAAAATGCAAGTTGACGTGAAATTTGATCTGTCACAGGTGTTCAGGTTGGACGTTAGCTGTCCACGTGCCTGATAACAGAATGTTCAAAGCGTGGGAATCGCTGAATCAGTAAAAAGTATGATGCAACTTGTCGGAATGATGTCACAACCAATAGATAGGCAAGAGCTGCAAACAGCAGTGGTGGGAGGTAAAGGGAGGGAGAGGGGAGGGGTAATGTATGAGAGAACACAGGAGGAAAGGGAAAGACAAACATGTATGAACATGCATGAAGCGCGGAGCGCGGTACACATAGAGCTATAGGTGGTGTACAACATGTGTGAATAAATAAAAAGTACACAGGTTCACACAACATGTAATTTATTGATCCAAGAATTAAACGTAGAGTTAAACCCTAACCATTTGACGTAGAGTTTATTTCCTTTTTGTTTCAACACTTTTTCCACAAGATAATGCTGAGGAAATGCTGTTTTCTGAAGTTCATGGAGATAAAATCTACCTTTTATGGGTTGATGATTGAGGTCCTCGAGTAAATAGGTGACTGGACTGTCCAAGTTGACTCGACGAATTCGAAATAGTTCAGTCCCCCACTGAGGCGTGTAGCCCTTATTGAAGGCAGACTTAAATTTGCTCACACGAACAAAATCCCCAATGTTCAGTCGGTGACGTTTAGGATCGGCTGTTTTTATGGGGTTAAACAGTTTATCCAATCGCTGAATATTTTTAGTTACGAGGCGTGGCTTGGTCCCAATCGTTCTATGTTTGGTGTCATTGTAACGTGACACTAGCCCAGGTAACATGTCCAACCAGCGATACGTGCCCTGAGCGGTAAACGCTTTCCACATATGGGTTTTCAATGTTCGGTTGAACCGCTCGACCACACTGGCTTTGAGATTGCTGTACGTGGTGTAATGGTGAATATCCTTAGATTTGAGAAAACTGGAGAAATCCTTGTTGAAAAATTCTTTCCCCTGGTCAGTTTGTAGCAGCTGAGGTTGACGTTGGGAGTGTTGAATAATATGTTGAAAGGCCTTGGTAACTAGTGGACCAGACTTGCGACGCACAGGTTCAACAAAGGCCATTTTGGAATAGACATCAATGACGGTCAACATATAGCGTACACCGTCGTTAACGCCAGCATAGGGTATCATTTCAACCAAGTCAGCCTGCCAAAGTTCATCCACACCTCGTGAAATCACCTTGAGTCGTGGATAATGACGCCTAGCTGGGCGATGCAACTCGTGAGCAATACCCATTTTAATGGGTGAGGGCTTAAACAATAATTTTGGCATTTCGAAGTTCTTGTTCAATTTCTTGAATTTCCCAATCGTGACCGGTGTGGCCAGCTTGACGTGAGGCATGCAACAACTGTAGCCGCTGGACGAGCTTATTGGGATTGTGCCAGTAGGTAACATCCACAAAGGGTTTTAATGGTTTAAATGTCACTCCCGAAGCGGATGCTTTACGACGAGTACTTTGACTGGTGGGAAACATTTTTGCAATGATGGTTTTATATTTTTGAGATATATTGGCATTCACTTGTTGCGTGGGATCATACTGTCTTTTGTGGGCATGGGTATCCAATAAAATGGATTTATATTTGTCAAGATCCTCTGACGTATAATCATGGGAAGAGGGGGTCCGAGAAAAGAGCAGCTTTAACAGTCCTGGCGTTAATTTATAGTTGATGTTTTTAATGACAGCTTTAGTACGAGAAAATTTAATGGATGAATCGCCAATTTTAAAACTATCATTCTCATAGCGAACACCATACGTGGTATCTGTGTTTCCAATAAATAGATCGGTGAAATAGGGTTCCAATGTTGATCCATAATATTTTATTAAAATGGTTTTCAGTTGAGCTTTATGTTGAGGGGTGGCCAAGAGTTGTGAAAACGGAGACGCTTTGGAAGGGCAAGGTGTTTCGACCATGGCCAAGGATTTCTTTTTTCTCAAAAACTCTGTAAGGGGTGCGGCCTTTTTTTGAGGCGTAAACACTTGTTCCTCCTCATCCTCAACTTCACTAACACTAGTCAAATCTTCCTGTTCCTCTTCCTCTTTCTCAGAGTCCTCGTGCAGCGTCTGCGTGGCTTGTGAAACGGTGGGTAGCGTTTCAGATGGCTTGAAAGAGGGTTTCAACATGGCTTTTAGTGGAGGTGCTAAATGTTGCTGAATAAACAAAGCATGATTGGCACGTGATTGTTTCAATTGACGAAACTTTTGGCGAATAGTATTTTTTGCTCTAATAATATGCTTTTTCAATTGACTCTCTGCTAACGCCATGGTGTCTTGACAAATGACTTGATGGGGAATGAGACAGGGCCTTAAATAGCAATAAAATGATCAAACCCTAAGCGATACCGTCCTTGGTTGAGTTCACTTTGTTTGTCAATCACTAAACAGGCATGACGTTGAGTGTTCCAGCACTTGGCACACAATTCTGTAAACATTTGAAAGGTCATATCCGGATTCACATGTTCATTATAAATGTGACGACTGTTCCTCTCGTCCTGGCGAAATAAAACAATGACATTGGCATTGTCACGAATCAACTGTTTGGACATTTTTTAATACGTTTGTCCAAGATAGAAGCAATCGATATGTTTGTGACGACCCATGCTGAAATAGCTTTGAATGATGCCTTGACGTTCAGTGGATACATTATCGAAAATCATGAGTGAATCAGGCTTTACCTCATCCGGTGAAATCACATTTTCTTGCATGGAATATGTAAAATAACCCATATTCTCTTTTTGTAATCCAGACATGACTTGATCCAGAAACACGTAGAGGGGTTGGTAGAGAGATTTTGCAAAAATATAAATATTTTGAAAACGCAGACCATTGGGCGCTGTGATGAGCGTTAGCAAAAGATTAGTCTTTCCACAGCCGGAAGGCCCCACAATGATGCAGCGAATGGAAGATGGAAACAGTGAACCATGGCGTTGTTCACGTGATGTGGGACAGAGATGGGAAACCATGTCCCCCACGGGGAATGACTCTTGCTGCTTAATAATCTTCATGTCAACTAAGGCTTAGACAGGCTAGCCGGCTGTCTATATACAGGACACCGAACCTTGTCATAGAAACAGTAGACTGCTACTACAGGTTGACGATGGATGTCTTTGGACGTGCGTTGATGGCCAAAGATAGGCCTGTCCTCATACATGATCCTAAACAGGAAACAGATCCTGCTAATAAACACTATGTGGATAGGTCAGTAGTGCCACGCACAAAACAGGGAGATTATGACTTTAAGGGCAAGCGGTTAACCCATGTAAAACATCCTCAAGTGTCTACAGACGTTACTACGAAAAAGTATGTGGATAACAAAGTGTATGAGTTTTATGACAAAGTGCCCCAGCTTATGGTGAATGGCTATAGCGCTAATCACCATCGGATTATTCACGTGGAAGACCCACAAGACGAAGACGATGTTTGTACCAAGCGTTACGTGACCCATGAAATGAAAAGGCTTTATAAATTTATCCCATCTGTGTTTTTAGTGTATCTGACAAATGAAAAACCTGTGAATGACAGAAACCATTTACTGCTAGTCCATGATCAGCACTTGACCTATGTGCTTGCTTCGGGTTTAAGCCACTATCGATTACACTATGATGGAACCATTCACATCAAATATGCCATACCTGATGAGAACCATTTACAAATAAAGATAAATGGTCATAGGATGTTGGTCCATGACCATGAAATGGTCAATGCAGGTGACGAATTATCCTTTTATCTCATGTTGACATGGGATGAAAAGCAAGCGGGGAAAACCATAAACGATTTCCCACTTTATGTGGAATTGGAATATACAGCCATGAAATAACCATCTGACGTTAGTTGTGATTTAAACTTTCGTGTGAAAGGTTGTTGGTCATTATCATCATGGTGAAACAAAGGTATGCAGTGAGAAAGACTAAAAAAAGGACATTGTCCTTGGCAAAGCCAGGGTTTTCAACATTCGAGGACAAGCCCTTGCGAAAGAAAAAAAGAAAAAATAATGTATTAGACATAAGGAAAGCCCTTCGAGCAGCACAGAGACAGGTTATTCCAAAACGTTGGCGACAGGTTTCAAACCAAGGGCGAGTGATTCCCGTCCCCAAACGAGCGGGATTTTTACCTGCATTATTTGCCGGGTTGGCTGCTCTGGGCTCACTTTTGGGCGGTGCCAGTGCAGTGGCGAAAACCATTAAAGCCGCGCAGCAGGGCAAGCAACAACTCAAAGAAAGTCAGCGACACAATGAAACGATGGAAGCGATTGCCATGGGGGCTAGAAATGCCAATTTAAAGCCAGCCTTTTATCAACAAGGATTTGGGATTTCACCATTTCGAAATATTAAAAAAAAAAAAAAATAACCTCTGCCATAGCGAGACATGCCCTGACGCATCAACAAGTGGAAAGCTATGCTAAACAACTAAAGCTTTCTCATTTTCGAGGTGTGTTTATGCGAAACCAATTACCCCCACGACCTTGGAAACAGGAATGTGCTGTTGTCAATTTGGATGATCACCGAGGACCAGGAACGCATTATGTAGCTTATGTCAAAGAGGGATCCACGGTATGGTACTTTGACAGTTTTGGGAATTTGCCCCCGCCCATGGAACTAGTGACCTATTTTGGAAACAGGATCAGGATATATTATAATGTGAAACGAGAGCAAACGTTTAACAGCCAACAGTGTGGACGTTTGTGTTTAATTTTTTTATATAAGACGCAGCATAAGCAAAAACGCCACCAGTATGTCGGCAGAAAGTAAAACGTTTACAGTGCATGGACGTGGACCTGAAGTCAGCCTAGACTTCTACCCGCCTATCGAATTGAGTGAAAAACCCTATGGTTTAGGACTCGTTTCTCTTGAAACGTACAATCGAATATACAACATACGTGAAAATGTGAACAACAAGTTTTACTATGATGATTCTGTGCTCACCTTGAACTCTGGTGGATACACGATCGATGATATTTATGAACACATTTATGTGGTGTTGATCAATCAATATGGTTTAAAGTCATTTCTTGACGGAACGCACAAGTTTGAACTTGTAGGCAATACTAACACTCATCGCTGCAGTATTTTCTCCTCATTCAACATTGACTTTAAAACACACCCCGATTCCATTGGTCCATTACTAGGATTTAAACCACGTGTGTTGGAGCCCAACAAAAAACATGAATCAGACCATGAAGTGAAATTCATTGAGGACCATCATGTGTCGGTGACGTGTAATATTATTAGCCAAGTGTACACCAATCAAGAACCATCGCTTTCACTTTATGACTTTATTGTGACATCGCCCAATGGCTATATTATTCGTGAAAACCCTCCAGTGGTGCTTTTTCATGCTGTGGCTGTTGATAGTATTAGTAATATAACATTAAGACTGATCAATAGAGATCAACAACTCATTGATCTAGATTCTACCACACCAGTGACTTACAAGTTGGTGCTAAAGCCACTATGAAGTTTGTGTATAAAGCAACAACACCGTCTAGGAATGGTGTTAGTTGTTTGCCACGTGAATACACGTTAACATCTCAGAACAAGCAGATTTTACAGCATTTGGGTTACCACGTCAACCCTCATAATGAATTCTATCCTAGAGATAGCGAACCGCATCGAGGAGCAACCAGGAGTGGTAAGAATTGATCTCCATTCCTATCAAGCTCAAACACCTGGACTCAATAACAATGATGAAATTCAATTTGTTATCAACAACCAAGATATTTACACCCTACCGCATGAAAGTGTCATTCAGATTGAAGGTCGGCTCACCAAAGCCGATGGCTCTACACCTACCACATCCAAGTTGGCCAACCATGGTTTAGCCTTTCTGTTTTCTGAAGTACGTTATGTCATTAACGATATCGTGGTGGATAGCACTCGAAATGTGGGCATTTCCAGTGTCATGAAACTATACCCCTCTTATAGTGAGGAAGAAGGTAAAACACTTTGCATGGCAGGTTGGTGTCCTGACTCGACCAATGACTGGATGGTACACACCGATGGGACCTTTACTGGATATTTACCTCTTAAACTGATTCTAGGCTTTGCTGAAGATCACCAACGCATTGTGGTCAACGCAAGGCAAGTGCTTTATCTGGTGAGAGACAGGAGTGATAATAATGCACTCAAGGGAGCCGACAATGCCCCCATCGATTCAAAAGTTCAACTACAACGCTTGCTATGGAAAGTGCCTCATGTGACCCTTAACGATAGCAAAAAACTGGACATACTCAAAATGGTAAAGAGAGATATGCCTCTACCCATGGAATTTAGAAGCTGGGCACTCCATGAGTATCCGCTATTGCCCACCACCAACACACACAGTTGGTCTGTAAAAACAGCTCGCTATACAGAGAGACCTCTCTACCTGATCGTGGGTTTTCAAACGAATCGCAAGTATCAACAAACCAAAGATGCCTCGCAATTTGATCACCTGCAATTGAGAAATGCACGTCTTTTCCTCAACGGAGCCGTGTTTCCCTATGAAGGACTGGATTTGGATTTTTCAAAAAATAAGTTTGGGCCCCTGTACGACTTGTTTTCTAAATTTCGATGGTCGTATTATCAAAAAGAGAACGGCCCCATGCTACTACCCCAAGCGTTTAAGGCAAGAGCACCACTGATTGTCTTTGACTGTTCTTACCTGGAAGAGTCTGTCAAGCCATCCAATATCGACATTCGACTAGATTTTGAAACGCATGACAATGTACCAGCCAATACGACGGCCTACTGTTTGATTATTCATCACAAACAAGTCAACTATTATCCACTGTCCAACCAAGTGACGAGTGTATAAATAACAGGTCATCCCACGTCAAGCCGCTCAGTCATGTCTTGCTTTAAAGCCTCAAGAGACGTTACATCCATGAATTTAAACTCTGAGGAACAACGTTTCAAGACTTTTGCCACATGGCCAGTGCCTTTCATAAACCCTCAAGCCTTGGCGGCCGCTGGATTCTACTATTTAAAAACAAGAGATGAAGTGAAATGTGCCTTTTGTCCCATCATCATAGACCAATGGCAGGAGGGCGATGAACCCATGCAGGAACATCAGCGCTGGTCACCCACCTGCCCCTACCTGCGTAGAATGAAAGTGGGAAATATACCCTGTCATTCAAGCTATCCCTCACTTGTGTCTCTGGGTGATGAAAAGAAAACAAGTTACGATACGTGTGGACCGTATGGTGTCCATGGTGCTTCGGTGAGCAGCTCACCATCAAAAACACCTAGTTTAGAGACATTGGGACATCATCGATGTTATGGACGTTACAAACACAAGAGACTATATTGTTGTATCAGTTGCTATCGTCCTTATCCTAAAATGAGAAAAGCCTGTAAGACGTGTTATGATAATAAAATGATGTAATTCTTAAATTCTTATTTTTGCATGTCCCCCCTGTCCTACCCTAACCTTAATTTGAAACTAGCATGGCAGGTAAGTCCATGTCATGATCACACCTGATCGTTAGTCAGTCGTCAGTTGAACTTGGTCCAGGCAAGCGTCAACATGTTGCGCACACTCATTGTGGATTGCCAAGGGTTTAAAATTGGTGACAACAAATTTATATTTAAACAAGTGGCCATGATCGATTGTACCACGTTTTGGATATCGCAAGCTACGCATTTGCTATTTAAACCACCCCATGCTTTTGATTTGTTGTGTGAAAAAGACCGTAAACAAACCCAGTGGATTGAAAATCATAGGCAACTAGACTGGAATCAGGGAACCATTTCCTATAAATATTTGGACGTGGTCATGAAAGCACACTTGTCCTCGGCCAATGTGGTATTTGTGAAAGGTAGTGAAAAACGTCAATGGTTGCAACCATTTTTGGCGTCTTACTGCCAATGTATCGACCTCATGGAGTTGGGCTGCCCCTCCCTGCAAACGCTCATGGATACTTGTTCCTGTGGCAACATTACCCATACAGCCCTATCACATGCGTGGCATCTCTTTCATTGGTTAACCACCCATGCCTGCTGGGAGTTGTTGAACAAAATTATAACTCAAGATTTACCTGTGAATGACGCCAGTGAGATTTCTACAAGCGACGTGTAAACATCTACAGCACGTGATACCATGGAGAAAGGCAATGCTACGGACAAAGCCATCGGCAAGTTCTTTGTGTGCAAAAAGAAACTAGAAAGTTTTACCAAAGAGGAACTCTTGGCGCTGCCCAAGTCGTTCATTTATTATGTGGCCGCCAACGCAGTGAAAGAAATCTGGCAACATGTACCAAAATCATGGACTCAAGACCCTGTGTTGAGTGAATTGCAACCCTGTACGGATTACGATCACCATAAGCAAGTGGCCATGGCAAAAATACCGTCTATGCGTCAGTGTGCGACTTGCCAGCTAGTGAAACTGTATCACGGTCATAAAAGTTCGTGTAAAGACTTTGTTGAATCATTCCATGGGTGTCATGGCGAGAAAAAGCAACAACAACAACAACAACAAACACAAACATCGTCCACAGAGGAGGAGGAAGACCAAACCTTTTTACCATCGATGGAAAAGGATATGCCAGACCTGTACTGGCAATGGCGTCATTGACAAAGTGATTCAATACCTACCTTTTGAAATCCATCTTCCAGGTTATCGTTTTTGCGGCCCTGGAACTCGTCTCGAAAAACGTTTACAACGTGGTGATGTACCCATTAATCTTTTGGATCAAGCATGCAAGGAACATGACCTTTCTTATCGCCATAGTCATCCTGGTTTAAGACATGTGGCCGATAAATTGTTATTAAAGAAAGCTAAACAACGTTTCACATCCAGTGATGCCTCAGTGGGTGAAAGGGTGGCAGCCCTGATTGTCATGAGTGCTATGAAAGGAAAGTTGATGATGCATGGACATAAACATTGAGGAGTGAGGAATTGGAATGTGTTTGTATTCTATATTTCTTTTGTCAATTCACTATGACTACGAAATAAATACAAAGGTTTACCAGAGCACGATGTTTTGTTATTTTTATTTTTAAGAAATTGTGATGTTGATGGCTTATGTTTTATTTTACACATTTCACACATGATGAATTCCACACACTGTCATTTATCATTTTGCAATTTACAGTTTTTGAAAACGTTCGTTTCAAGTTTAACGTTTTTGATGATATGGATTTTTCCATTTTGCTGATGACACTTTTTAAACAATGACCGTTTGAAGATTTTGAATTTTCATATTTTACACATGGCCATTTCCAGTTTTTTTTAAATGTCCGTTTCAAGTTTTGCGTTTTTGGTGATATGGAAACATGGATTTTCCATTTTGCTGTTTTCACATTTTTCCATTTGGTGTATGTCGAAAGTTGAGATTTGACAATGATGTTGATGCGAGTGCTTGACCTTGATAATACTGCAATGTGCTGATGCGTGTTTGGAGAAACGTCGAGGTCTACGACTACTGCAGGTAAGACTGTTTTTACAAAAATAATGTCTATTGTCTGCCACATTTCAATGAAGAAACGAAACTAAAACAAAATGAGTATATAAGTGACCATTTACCCCCTCCCCACCCACCCACCCTACTTCATCGTGTTTGCTCTGGTCAATCATACACACCCGTTTTCTCTCTCCACTCATATATTCACACCTGTCTTTGGGAACAAACACAACCACTTTATTTATTCCCAAAAGCACATTCTCGACATGTACACTCATCCCAAAAGAATTTTTTTAGTTTACCATTTTACTATTTCAAAAAATAATTAAATACTAGTTATTAAAGTTACTAAAAATCTTACTTATTTCATATTTACAAAAAAAATTCAATTTTGTACAGCGTTAAAAGAATCACACTATTTACCAATCAAAAAATTTTTAAAAAATAAGGTTGCACACAACTTTTTTAAAGAGCAAAAGGTCCAAGTGGGTTGCCACTATTTACAAAATCTATTATTTACAATTGCAGAAACCAATATTTACAAAATTCTAAATCTACAAGTTTCAAAAAGCCATGTCCCATAAACGATTAAACAATGAAATCACACCTCCTCCTCGTTGCGATTATAACCCCAGGGCATGCTGGTGAGCAGGTCATCAGCCCACACACGCTTGTTATCCATGGAGGCGAGGGTGCGTTTTCTCTGTTCCACAAGATACAAATAATGGTTGCTGGATTGTATCCTGCACTGTGTATGAGACATAGCTTTGCCAGTAAGTAAAACCGCTAGGTAATCGTCTACACGTAGCGATTTTACCACTGCCTTACCTACACCTTTTGCTCTTTTGGCTTCCTTAGAGTCGAGTGTGCGATAAGCATACATTTTCGAAGCCAAACCTACGAATTCCGTCATAATGGAATCACCGCATTCATCTTTTAAAACGCCCATTTCCTTTTTGTTTTTTATGGGCAGCTGAAACACGTTGTCAGCGCTATAGCAAGAGGTGTCGAACCAGTCACTATGTTGCCTCATGACGTCATAGGGGTTGCAGTGGCGAATGTGGTAAATGAATGAGTCCGTATCCATATACAAAAGAGAGACGTCCTCAAAATGGCGTTTCGCAAACTCATAGTGGAATCGATACATGACCGATTTAGAAAAGTCTAAAATGACTTGACCCAAGTAAATGGGCTTATCCATGGTCACGCTGGTCTTACTCATTTCAATAGTAGCCAAATCCTCATCGATAATTTTGATCGATTTGAAATTTGGCTTGGCAATGTACCGCCGGGCACCCCACCGCCCCTCCCAGACATTCACTAATTTAATGTCACGGTATTTGCGGACATTCTCCATAGACTTGCCATAGATGCAGTTGTTCATTAATTTAAAAAAATTAATTTCAAACTGCTGTGTTGCCATTTGTCGGTGCTCTGTGTTGAGTCGCATGTATGGCTCAAGCCATGCTTTTTGAGCAAAAGAAATACCCCTGTGGATTTTCTTTAACACCAAGCCTTGTGCGAGGCATTGCACCAACATTTGGATATGTACCACATACCGATTTTTGTTGTAAAGTGTGCCCATGAGTTTTTCAATTTTCACTTTACTGTCAGGGGGAACCATTTGCTCAAGGCAGAATGGGAAATCGGCATGTTCATCATACAAGGATGAGGGGTATTCAATATCCACTTCTAGCACATATCCACGGCCTGTTTCTTGGCTAGCCATGTTCACATCAAATTCTGACACTTGTTTGTCTGTCAGCCAAGCAAACTTCCCATAGGGCAAAGGCTGACTCATGGCGTAACCGTACACATTATTCACGTCATAGTACATTAAGTATGATTCTGGTTTGTCTAGTGAATAATCAGGCATGTAGACATTGTTCGCTTTGGCATGGCGTTGGTTAAGTGACACAAAGCCGCCACGAATGCCCTTTTCAAAAAATAGAACCATGTCTACGTCAGTGAGTAAATCCAATTCCACTTGAGTGTATTTCAAAGCGGCATCAAACGAGAGTCCAGGACTCGTGTAATAGTGAGCCGGGTCAAGACCGTAAATGTGTTGACACAAGTTACGGAATTTTTCAAACACATCAGTGAGCAGCAATACATCCAGTTTTAGGTAATGCAAAGCATATTCACATAGCGTCTTCATGCCAAACACTCGCCAAACTTGACATGCATGTGCATAGTCTTCATCGGAAACGGTACTGCGTGTTAGTTTCGAGTAAAATTTCTCTTGTGGTGGGAGTTTTCTTTGCTTTAACACGTCCCAGCTGTTGCAGAAATCATACGGGAATATACCTTTCCGAATGCACAATTGAAATTGCTTAGGATAATTAAAATGCATTCTAGTATTTTTTAATTCCTCCTCATTCAAGCCATTCACAAGGCTGTCTAGCGAGGACGTCATAAACTTAAAGGAATCCAAAAATCGAATGCTAAAGTTGCTCAACCTCCATGTCAGGGCTGTAAAACGCTCATGGTTTTGGGGGATAATGGTAAACGAGCCCTTGTTGACATGGCCCAATTCACGAATCAAAAACTGAATGTCATAATTTGCCAGATTATGGAAAAAGACACTGATGAAACGAGGAGCTGGAAAGTTCAAGTTGCATTTACTATGCGCAGCTCCACGAAACTCCCCCGTAAAGTGCGAGTGATCACGAACGGTGTCTTCAGCATTGATCAGTGGCTTTTCGCAAATATGACATGTTGTGGCATGCTCATACCACTGCTGCTGTTCTTGAGATAGGCTCATGGGTACTGGGTGGTCCAGTATTTCCTGTACATGGTCGGCCAACTTGATAAGTTCATCCAAGAACCATTTGGCACAATCTGGCCCCTCACGGTATTTGTACACGGATTGTGTGGGGTCATAGGCACACACCACATTAAATCCTATGGCAAAGGGTTCATGTTTTTGAATGGGTGTGGTTGAGCTGATGGAGGGATCTGGTTCACATCCCGCCATGGGTGTAGTGAGAGCTTCGAAATCTGCATATACCACATAGGGGACAGTGTCACGCTTATGAATGTCCTTAAACTTTAACAAAGCCTTGTCCCCTTGTGGCAATATCAGTCTCACTGCTTCCTGAGAAACACAATCTACCCTATGACGTTCCAAAAGCGTAGGAGTGGTAAAATATTGCAGACAACGGTCACAAATATGTTTCTTAGGTTTATGTTTAGACATTTGACTGCTTAGCAATCTACTCAGGCTTTTAATGAGGCAATAGTGATTCACCTCTCCTACAGATAAATATAAAAGATGAATGTGATGTCGTTTCGGTTCTTTTGTAGCATAAAGAGGACCCACAATCTCATTACCATCAAGGCCATACACCATGAACGAAAAGTCCTGGTTATCTTGTTCAAACCTATGGATCTCGGTTAAGTCCATAGGGAACGATACTCGAGTTAAATTTAAAGTATGTTTCAATTCAACAAACTTGGCCTTGTACATTCCTGGTCGACAACCATTATGTTGTGCTGGCTGCAAATACGCAGCCACAGACCACAGAAAGCAATCATTGTCACGATTCTTTATATTGACCACAGCATTTTTCGAAGCTATAGCTGGTGGTGTTTTAATATAGCTAGACCCAGCATTCAATGGGTTGAATTGACAAATGTTGATTTGCAAATGATGAATTTTGTCTAAGGCTAGACCACTCGGTCCTTGTTGCAGTTTATCAAATTTTGATAGCAAGGCATTCACCACGTGGGTTTCATACCACTGTTCCAAATTATGGGCTATGAATAGCTCTTGCATTTTACTACAAATATAAAATGTGTCTTTATGCTCTACATCCTTCTTTTTATATATGAAATCGCACACCAGTTCTGTATTCACCTTTAAAGCCGTATGCAACCTTTGCGCTGTGCAAATTTCAATTTTAAAAAATTCAAAACAAGATTGTAAAAATTCTTTGGGAATCAAACTTTTTCTAACATTGACTACGCGGCCAGAGCACACACGTGATTTGAAACAACTGTTTAGAGGTTCCCAAGTTAGGCTATCGGTAGCAGTAGCAAATGACATTATTTTAGAAAGAACACTCTCACCTGAGTTTTCAGCTGTAGACTGCTTGACAATGGTCCCAAACACACACGTTCCTGGTTATTAACAAAGGTCAAGCGTTTTCCAACACTCTAAAAAGAAATAAAATAAACCACCATAAGTATATCCATTCCATATAGTTTATGCATTTCATAAACAAAACAAAATCAAACAGGTTATATTATATAATAAAACAAATCTCACTTTGACGAGTAATGCTTTGCTATATTCCCGTCTCGTGGGCTAGTGTGGAAATGGTTTTCTTTTCAATCTGTCTGCCTTTCTCTTTCTTTAATATCGTTCACACACACACACACGACAAGTAGGCTATACAGATTATCTGCAAACAAATACATAAATAAATAAAATCATTAATTACCTAATCAATAAATAATTGCATGTATTTATATAAAATCAATAAATATATAAATGAATAAATATATACCTACCCCACAACAAGGTTAAGTATTTTCCACCAACACCAAAACTGTTAAACAAGGCCAAGTGTTTCACACAACGCTGTAGCGTGTTCAAAAGTAGTCACATAAGTGCGAGTGGAAATGTCAGCGACGTGTCTTTATATATCACATTGCATGTATAATCTTTTTTTTCCCACGCTTTGAACATTCTCTTATCGTGCACGTGGACAGCTAACGTCCCAGGCGAACACCTGTGCCGGATCAAATTTCACCTGAACTTGCATTTTGTCACGTACGAAGCAAAACAGGATGTGACTTGTTAACAGTTATCATGCACGTGGACAGATAACGTCCAAGGTGAACACCTGCGGTAGATCAAATTTCACCTGGTCTTGCATTTTGTCACGTACGAAGCAAGACAGGATGTCACTGGTTTAGCGTGCCTGTGGTTTCACACATGTGTGCACGCCTTTCGCACTTCCCTGCCAGCACAATGGTCAGATTATTTCACCTTCAAGCTTCTTGGTCATTTTTTCCATTGCACCTGTTGTCAAGTCAGATCGGAGCCTTCCAATAAGCTCAAATGACATTCACCTCCTGCTCGTTTGTTTTCTGTACTCGCTTCGATCAACATAGAACCAAGTTCTCATCACCGTTTACACGTTAAAGGTAAAATATCAGAAAACGCACGCTTGTTCTGTCATACACCGACCAGCCGAAATAGCGATTGTTCTATTAAGCATGGCCCTTGTGGTTAGCGACAGGTTCGTTGAAACACACACACCCAGCCGTATCGTCTCTCTCAACCACCACGCTTCATAAACATTATAAACAGGTAACGGTAAAGAATTTTTTTTTCAACATGTACGGCGTTAGGCCCTTTGTGAATTATTTTTTGGAAAAAAATATCTACCACATTTGAAAGGGGGCGTTAGCCCGAGTCCTAGGACACCTCGTACACGTCTCTAGCGTTATTGGTTCGTGACATATCGGCAAAAATCATAAAAAACACGTGTTTACCCCCAAATCGCGTTTCCAAAATTTTTTAAAATTACAACGAGTGGTCCATAGCAAAGAGGACGTCTGCCCGAATCCTTGGACCCGTCGTACATGCCTCTAGCGTTATTGCTTCGTGAGATATTGGCAAAATCACAAAAAACACGTTTTTACCCCAAAATCGAGTTTCCAATTTTATTGAAAATTATAACGAGTGATCCATAGCAGAGAGGACGTCACCCCGAGTCCTTGGACCTGTCGAACATGCCTCTAGCATGATTGGTTCGCGAGATATTAAAAGCACATGACCTTTTAGTTTTGGTCTTTTCATTAAATTAAGAGGCTATAGGAAAGTAGGGGGCATCACTACGAGTGCTAGGACACCCTGTATGTTCAAATCCGACCATTGGTTAGCGAGATATCAGGTTCGGGGCAAATACGAGGGTGGCTCAATAAGAAGTGGTCCAGCTCTCATCATCCCACTACTACAGGTTTTCATCCTAGAGACTTGAAATTTATTTTGGGGGTAGAGGGCATAGGGACCTTTCATTTATGTCAAATAAACGTTTTTGTAGAGTTCCTAGTTTCCAAAATATAGGATTTTCAAAATTCGAGTGTTTTCAAAAAAAACATAAAAGTAAAAAAGTTTCATTATAGAAAATAAAGGGCATAAAGACCATTCGTTTGAGCTATGGCACAACGTTCTATCATGTTTAGTTTTCAAACTATCACCTAGTTTCAAAAACAAAAAATTTCAAAAAAAAATTGAAAAATATAACGAATAGTCCATAGCAAAGAGAACGTCAGCCCGAGTCCAACGATACCTCATTTGTCAAAATCGGACCATGCGTTCGAGAGATATTTAACATGGCTGAGGCTTAGTAGTAGAGCAAGGGGGGTTCTGGAGTGAGTTGGAACACCCACTACCCCCCTACTGAATCAACTATTTCTAAATTCGTTAGACTATAAATAAATAGTCCAACGAGATATTAAAATAAGTTTAAACCATTTAAGACTCACTTACAGATATTCAGATATACATATACACTACATTATACAACCTATATCTATGCATGAATTATTCAAATTAAACTGATATTAATATTCAAGACTTAAATTTTATCCTAATAAATCATATAATATCCCTGTTCTAAATTTGAAGTCGAAAATTCTGCTGTTGGAAAACATTTGATGGAAAATGGTGTTTTTTTTTTACGAGGGACTGTGGAAAATCTTCAAAAGACACTTGTGAAGGGTCCGCACTCCACTAAAAACCACATCCCTTTTCCCACGATGCGTTCATCACCCCGGAACCGCTCTCGCATTTATTCAGGGTGATGTCGTGCTTACTTAGCCTTTCCGACTTCTTCTTTCTTCATTTCTTCTTAAGGACGTTCGTACGCTTCCAGATCCCGCTTTTTCTGGTGAAGGACATCCTCCACATACACTGCTACCTGATCCCATGATTGCTGGTTCCGTAACATCACAGAAATAATATTATCTGGTGTCAGTTCTCCCAATTCAGTTTCCACATATTCTCTCTTTATCGTCCAATGGCCGCACACGAAGAAGGTGTGAAGTACATCATCGATGTCGTCACAATACATGCATGTTGCACCACTCGCTCCGCCTACTCTATGCAGGAATTTCCGGAAATATCCGTGTCCTGTTAGAAGTTGTGTGAGGTAATAATTGACTTCACCATGGACTCTTTCGACCCAGGTATCCAGGCGTGGTATCAGTCGCTTGGTCCATTTACCACGAGGGTCACTTTCCCATCTGAGTTGCCATCGCCTCATCCGTTGATTAAAGGCACGCTTCTTTGCACATTTCTTTCCCAGCTCTCCTTGGGTACGCCAGATTTTTTGTCGCTCCAATGCAAGTAGATCTATTGGGGCTATTGCTGCCACCGTGAGGATTGCAGGTTCAGAAACCGTGCGGTATGCACATGCAATACGTAAAGCTGCTCTCCGTTGTACGGCAGCTATCCTTCTCCGATACCATGCAAATCTCAAGGATTACGCCCAAACTTCAGAGCCATACAGGAGCACTGACTGAACCGTCGTCATGAGGAGGCGTCTTTTACTTGATTTTGGGCCGTTAATATTGCCCATCAACCTACTAAGTGCTGTCATGTATTTTACTGCCTTATCTGTCACTCTCTGAATATGGTTCCAGAATGTGAGCTTGGAGTCAAGTGTCACTCCTAAATATTTTGTACTCGTAGATGTTTCAATCACTGTATCTCCAACAGTCATTGGTACAAGAGTCTCAATCCTTTTCCTTGTCAGAAGAACTATCTCCGTTTTATGTTCTGCTAGTGTTAGCCTGTGACTCGTCATCCAGTTTTTTATGCGCCGCATCACCTGGTTCAATTTGATTTGAGCCATCTCAACATTGCGGGCCACTATCAAGGCAGCCACGTCATCAGCGTAGCCCACTAGATTCGTATCCTCTGGCATCTCCAGACGTAACAAGCCATCATACATGATGTTCCAGAGATCTGGACCCAGGATCGATCCCTGCGCTGCTCCAGCCGTCAGTCTTTTGCCCTTTGTCCATCTTCCGTATCATACAGCTGAGTGCGATCCCTGAAGTAGTCTCTCATTATGCGCATAAGATACTGTGGTACTTTGAAAGTCTCAAGAGCTTCCAGCATGTCATTCCAACTTTCCGAATTAAAAGCATTCTTTACATCAAGGGTCACAAGAAGTGTCACTTTACGAGAATGATTGCCCGTTTGCGCTCTTTCTACTGTGCTCACCACCTCCCATATTGCATCAATAGTAGAATGTCCTCTCCGAAATCCATGCTGATGAACATATAAATCCCCTGCTATCTGAACTGCTGAGAGAATTCTTGGCTGCAGAAGTTTCTCTAGGCCAGGCTGTTCCAGACGAGCAACTCGCCCCTGAGCATCGGAGTACTCGCCGCCTTGCGTGAGTAAACCTGCAACATGCAATACAGCTCTGCTGTGGGGGACTGCCGTCACTTCGCGGTGGATACATCAAAACTGGCAGGAAGCGCATACACTTGTGCTATGACCTTCGCCCAGTGACGTATTGGCTATCATCCCCAGTCCCTGTGCTCCGAGCATCACTGCTGGGTATTCGCGTGTACGCATACTCAAACTCATGGATTTGGAACAGCCTGCTCTAGGCCTTTTCCAGCTCTGTCCAACATACACCAGATTTTCATTTGCTGATCAAAACCAATTGAGCCATTTTCCATCGGGCATTAAAAACACCCGCTTGCAGGCAATGGTTGTACATATTCAACAACAGTTCTGGACCAAGTTCTGATATTATGGTATATTGGCTTTCACGGCCGGTGAATTAAAACTCAGCAATTCGTCTAGGTTTGTGCCGTGTCTTGTGTGGGGTTTCGCCTAGGACACCAAGCTGGCTCATCGGCGGGCTCTTGGTGTCCCCGCCCGGACCCCCACTGGAGTGACGAACTGCGCGCCACCTCCCTTTATATTTGGTGCAACTGCACCACTTGACTGTGAGAACTAAAAGCTCAAGCAGCC
Source organism: Meconema thalassinum (assembly GCA_946902985.2). Lineage (NCBI taxonomy): Eukaryota > Metazoa > Arthropoda > Insecta > Orthoptera > Tettigoniidae > Meconema > Meconema thalassinum. Next base: position 99,208,044 of record OX336397.1, on the reverse strand, counting down.
TTAACCTCCCTATGAAGGCTTCCTAAAAGATGGTATATTGGCTTTCACGGCCAGCTTGGTGTCCTAGGCGAAACCCCACACAAGACACGGCACAAACCTTGAAGAATTGCTGAGTTCTGATATTATCTTTAGCACTTCTGCAGGTATATCATCTGGTCCTGGAGCCTTATTGTTTCTAAGGGAGCTAAAAGCTCTATTCAGTTCTTCTTCTGTGAAGAGAGGTATATCATTCAGTTCACTTTCATCATCACAATCAGTCCTTTCTGGATGGTCGGGAAATAGTGTATCCACAATTTTTTTAATGGTTTGTGAATCCATGCTCGGGTTTGAGAATTTACCAAGTTTCTTCATTACACTCTTATAATCCAGACCCCATGGATCATCTTCCACTTCCTTAGCCAAAGCCCACCATTTATCAGCTTTGCTCTTCTTAATTGCTTTGCCGAGTTCCTTCTTCGCTGACTTATACTCCTCTGTGACTGAGGTATTCCATTGTCTGCCTCTCGTCCTCTGGGCCATGCATCGAAGTCGCAGACACTTTTCTTCTCAACTCTGCAATCTCTTCGGTCCACCAATACGCTGGGCGTCTGCTAGTTCGAGGTCTCTTTCGAGACATTGATGTATTGCATGCTTGCTGGATTAGCTGCATGGTGAGTTCAACACGTACACCAGCTGCTTCTTTTCCTCTACAGCATGAACATTTTTCTGATATGTTCTCCATGCCATTTTGTATTACATCAAGAAACGTTTCCTTGTCAATGCTGGCTGTATTCCACCGTGCTGGCCACAATATAAATTGTAAAAGTGTCAAAATTTTGGAAAGTTTAATTTAAATCATAAAATTATACGAAATTGGTTTTAAAAAACATACGTACGTAGTAAAAGTCTGTTTAGTCTATTTTTGAACTGTAAAAAGAACTATTTGAAGTGCAACAAGATTTAAAAAATTGTGGATAATTTTGCGCCCCTCAGCATAGTGCGGCCGTAGGCCGGGGCCTATTGGTAAATCCAGCCCTGCTTACTTGCTTACTTACTGGTCAGCGCTACAGTCCGCGATGAACCTTGGCCTCCTTTATCACTGCCTCCATTCAGCTCTATCTCCCGCCATCCTTCTCCAGTTCCTGATTCCCAGACTCCTAAGGTCATCTTCCACGTCATCTATCCACCGTCTCCTGGGTGATACCGAGCTCCGCTAATGAGTTCTCTCCAGGGGGTCAATTAGGAAAATCCTAACTGGGGAAGTTGCCTGAAGCATGTTTCACTGCCCCCCTACCCCAAACTGGAAGTGAAGGTACTGTAAAAATGGTCGAACATCAATTCCGCCCGATTTTCCTCAATTCCTCCCGGTCCTCCAAGGGACCCAAAAATAAGTTCCTCAACTCCGCTCAGGCTTTGAAAAGGGGTCGGCAAAGGGGTTATCCCCAATGACGTAAACAAATGTCATAACCCTCCTGCTCGCATACCAAGGGCCGGGTCAACGTCAAACACCTTCTGCAGCGCATGAGCGAATCCTTGCATTCCACACGACTACACAAGTACCACACCTCATCCAAATATATATATTTTTTAAGTGCCTACATCAGATACAGACAGACACGTACATTCTACTTAACAGCAGCGGGCGGGTGTCGAGCAAAGACAAGAATAGTCGTGTGAGAAAAGAATTCATTGAAAACAAGCTCATGCAGTACGCCAACCAAACAATGAGTAGATTAGATCTTGTGAAGTGTGTTTCTCACACAATAGTTAGGTAATGGAAAGAGTTTCATCTAATGTTTTTTGTATAGTTTGAAATGAAGTAAAGATTTATGTGAATTTAAGATGCTGATTTTTCTTATTTTATTAAATTTCCTGTCCATATTTTTATTTTACAACAGTGATTAATATCTAGCTCTTTGTATTATGTTTATATTTGATTTAACGATTGAGCGGACTTGGTGGTGGTGATTTAAAATTAATCATAATATTCTTTTACATAAGTCTGCCAAGTTTTCTATTTTTTTCTACTCATGCGATGCATAAGGTGTTTGACACGGCCCTTGGTATGCGAGCAGGAGGGTTATGACATTTGTTTACGTCATTGGGGAAAAGCCTGGGCGGAGTTGAGGAACTCATTTCTTGGAGGACCGGGTGGAATTGAGGTAACCCTGGCTACCTGAATGGAATTCCCTGGTGGAATTGATGCCCGCCCGTAAAAATATTTTGGAATGTGTCAGCCTGCCCTGATATTTACGGTGTTCGCCACTATCTACTCTTGTTATCTCAAAGACGTATTCGATACTACTCATTAGCAACTTTTGGTATTATTCCAGATTCCTGGTTTTCTTTAGCCTTGCACCAGATAAAGATAAGCTTTGGTTATTTCCTTTGTGTTTCACAGTTACTATTCAGATCTGCACATTTAAATTTTTATGTTGTGGCTTCGTAAACATTCAAGTTATAGCCTGCACTATGGGATTTAAACCGATATCTCGGGAACCAAAATGTTTATATGTATTTTGCCACAAAATAAGGTGCATTCGTAAATGAATTCCTTGTTGAAACATCTCCACATTTGGCCCCATTGTGACAACTCAAACTTACAAAATTTATAGTTTCCTATAACTCTCAATTGTGCACTTCTATGACTGTACTGTACATGGATAACATGTTAGCTATATCTACGGAAACTCCAGGGGGGACTAGATGTCAGCTAACTCAACAACATTTCAGGAGAGATTGCCTACCCCCACTCTCTTGCCAAACCCATTAGCGTGAGCTTCCAGGATTGTTTGGGTTTAACCTAATTAGCGGAGTTCGACCATCCCGCATCTCCTGGGTCTTCCTCTTCTCCTTCTTCCATCCGGTCTTTGTGTTAACACCTTTTTGACACTACGCAATTCTGTCATTCTCTGTACGTGTCCTGCCCATCTTATCCTCCTCCGCTTAGTTTTCATCACAATATCTGCCTGTCCGAAGGGTTCCTGTAGTTCCACATTTGTCCTTAATCTCCAACCTTCCTCCTCTCTCACTGGCCCATATATTTTCCTCAATATCTTCCTTTCCCGTAACTACAGGTCTTATTTTGATGTGTAACATCTTTCCACTCGGTTGCTGGATATTTTTGTGGGAGTGATTTTGAAAAATGGGACAGAAGTGGATCGGACGATCCAGCTGGCAGTGCTAAGAGGAAACAATAAGCGCGCGGTGTCGGAAATTGATACCATGACGTACTCTCGGCCATGTGGAATGTATATAACATACGGATTACTTCAAGGTTTTGAGGAGCAATTACAAATATTCATACAATAAATCATCTTCAAGTTGTCGTTCTTTGGTGTAAAAATATTCATTATATCATATTTGCTGAAAACAATTATGATTTATCAAGAGTCTGGTTTTTCAATCTCTGGATAAAAGTGATCGGCATCCACTTCCCGAGTAAATTTGCTCACTGATATTCTGACGGTAAACGCTCATGCGAACTCTGGTGTCAACTGATTGAAGCACATGATATACGGGAGTAGGCAAGCCTTCATGAACTATTGCTGAACACAGTCTCTTTACTCACAAGAGGGCCTATTCATAAGGCATTTTAAACTCAATTTCACGCAGGTACATTATCGAAACAAGCAAAAAATAAATGAAACTTAATTCCCTAATGCAGTATTATTGGAACGTGGAAATAAGTCACCATCTTGTGCATATTATTTGCGTGGTCGAAATAGCCGTGGTGTAAGCGCCTGTGACTGCGAATCTAGAGATCTCGGGTTCGAATCCTGGGCGGGGTATATATTTTTGCTACCAGATTATCATTTTAAACGATATTTATCATATCAATATGACTCATTTTAACAGAATCCATATGAAATTACGTGTTGGTCTGTGAATCAAGAGGACCTGTTTATAAGGAATTTAAGGTTATGAGCGGTGTCGCGTCTATTAATCTAGTTGATCCATATCGTATTCTTTATTTAGGCTAGTGCTGATGGAAGCTACAAATTATCTAATAAAATGAGTTCCGTATTATAAACTACAATATCTGTAAAACACTCCCTTTTACAATAGATTAATATTTGTGCCAATAATAGTATAAAATACCGGTCTATCAAAAATTTCACGTCAGGTTTCTTCTATGTCAGATGTTACACATAATATGCGACTACTGTAAGGCTCGTACATTTTTTAAAATTGATTTAAGCCCACTACGGAGCGCTTATGACTAGTTCTTCTTCGATGATCTTTTCCGTTCCCAATATCTCTTGAGCCCTGCTGATAATTTCTCCTTTCTCTCCTGCGAAAGGGGCTTCCGACATTTAGGGACTCTAGGTGGTGGGGTCCAAGATTCTACCATAGCACAAAATTTAGAACGATCTCCTACATCAAGGTCAGCAATTCCAGCCGAATCCAAGTCCTTTAGTACTTCATTAAGCCTCAGGCTTCCTGTCTTGTACCTTTTAACCAAGCAGAAGATGTTCTTAGTAAGCCTGTTGGTGTTCATTCGTTGTAGGTGCCCGTAGAACTTGAGCCTCCTACGTCGCGTACTGGTATTGGCTGATTCTAACTGTCGATACAGGTCAGAATTAGATTTCAAACGGTAGGTTCAATCTGGGAGCAAACTCGGGCCATGGATTTTCCTGAGGGTACGTCTTTCGGCTTTTTCCAGGTCATCCATGGTGCCTTTTCTGTTCATCAAGAGGGTCTCTGCGGCATACAGAAACTGTGGTATGACAGCAGTTCTGTAGTGACAGACCACAGGTCTTAGTATTGTAATGCAAAATTTTTACTTTTGTATTTTTAGTAACATTTCTTACATCCTACTGAGGAGAAATAGAAGTGCCTCTCTTCACGGTAGTAAATCCAGCGCTAACACTTTGATATTGCAAGGTACTTGTCGGGCTCCTTCTTGGCTTTTAAAAAATAAAGCGGCTCTATCGACTATCCCATTAGTGGGATGGACACTGGCTCTACATCCATTAACCCCGTGCAGAGCCACTCCACCCTCTCTCACCCATGGTCGCACCGTGGGTGGCCGCGAGTGTAAAGGAAGATTATAAGTCCTGAGATTCAAGGTTCGAATTCTGTTGCTGACGGCAGCTAAGTGTGATTCTTCCCCACCTCTCCAGACAAATGTTGAGATATACCAATAATATATATATATATATTTTTACGAGGGAAGTGGAAAAATCTTGCATAAGACCTTGAGAAGGGTCCGCACTCCTCAAGAGTGTGGGATTCTTACCCACTAAAAAACCACACCCTGTCCTCTTGGCAAAACCCATCCCGGGACTACTTTCGTATTACTTCAGGATGGAGTCATTTTCTTTGCTTCACAAGCACCATCTTACTTCTCAATTCATATTCCGCGGATCGCAGACTTTATCATCTAACTCGAGCAAGTCCCCATCCGACTTCTTCTGACGAAGGACCACCTCAACGAAGAAAGCGACCGTATCCCAACTGAGCTCGTTCCTCAGCATAATTCCAACGATACTGTCCGGCGTTATTGGACCAACCTCAGCTTCAAGTCGTTGGTTTTCCGCTGTCCAATGAGCGCAGACGAAGAACGTATGATATACGTCATCTCGTTCGTTCTCGCAGTAAATACATACTGGACTCCTTACTTTGGCCATACGATGAAGGTAACACCGAAAGTAACCATGTCCTGTCAACATCTGAGTCTCCATGTTTTCTACTTGCCCACTCGACCAGACTCGGTATCAGCTGAGCTGTCCATCTTCCTCTGAGATCGTCATTCCACCTCTGCTGCCAAAGCTCCATCTTGCGTGCTACGGCTTCCTTCCGGGCTTGAGCCTTGCCCAGTTCTACTCGTCGGAAGTATACGTCTTTACGTTCTTGCGCGAGTAAGTCTATTGACGCAACACCTGAGACAATCAGAACTGCACGTTCTGAAACTGTACGGTAAGCACACGCCACCCTCAGAGCTCCTCTCCTCTTAATTGCAACTAGGCGTTTCCTATACTTCTCTATCCTCAGCGAATCAGACCAAATCTCCGCTCCATACAGGAGAATAGACTGTACCGTGGACAACAGTAGTCGACGCTTGCTTTGTCTAGGAATAATAATAATAATAATATTAACAATAATAATAATAAGCAGAAGAAGAAGACAGAGAGTCATTACTGATTGATATCGCATGTCCCAACACTCAAAACATCCAAACAACATCTGCTACTAAAATATCTACGTACACAGAGTTAGCAATTGAGATAAAGCAGATATAACTACAATCCCAGTAATGGTATCGTGTTATACCCAAAACTCTCCACAGTATAGTCAAGCCATCATTACTTCCGACTTGACGTTTCAGTTCTAGGCTAGAGATTCATTCGCTAAATCGCGACATCGCGAACGAAGGTCAATTTGTCGTGATATATCGATTTTAATGGCTGCCTGTGATTGTCTAGTTAAGTGATTTTCTTTCTGACCGCTAGATAACTCTAGGGTAGTACTGAAACGTCAAGTCGGAAGTAATGATGGCTTTACTATAGTCTATTAATATTGAATCTGCATCCGCAGATATATATTGAACTACAAAAGGCAGTTCTGTTAAACACCTGCCACATTGTTAGGACAATACTGTCGCCGAACACTCAGCAAGGCTCGATGATTCAGATGGAAATTCAGCTCATCCTACTCATGAAGGAGCCCTGGAGACTGCTGGCACGATATGGATGTACAGTAATGTGAAGTCTCTTGAACAGTGAATACAGATGGTTCCTTGCTAAGGCCGAACCAGGCTGTAACATAAAATGTAGCCGGTATTTGCGGTGATAATGTTGTCAAACCTGAAGCATTATATGCTTCGGAGACTTTGACTATGAACAGGCGGGGACTAGTCGACCAGTTGGTCAAAAGAGAACGCAGGGTATTGAGAAAAATTTTAGGCTACAGATGGGTTGACGGGCACATACGTTTGAAGTCGAACGAAGAGTTATATAGAAAGATAGAACCAGTCACGTCAACAATAAAAAGGAAAAGGTTGTTGTTCTATGGACACATTTTCAGAATGTCCAACGATCGTCTAACAAAGAAAATTTGGAATGTCGTGAAACCAAAGAAGAAAAAATTGGCATGGTTTGAAGAATGTAACAAAGACTGCAAAATTATGAACAGGTGTGAATTCAGACACCTAATCAAAATTTACCAGGGATTTGAGGTAGGGGGCAGAACCCAAAAGACGCAAGGGACCTCTTTCAGAAGATCGGATGAAGGCGCTGAGTGATGGGCTCAAGAGATACTGGCAGGACATCAAAGCTGGCAGACGATCTAGAACGAAACATTGATTTTGATTGTTACTCCGTAGTCCATAGTGGCTCAATTCGAATGTAAAAAAAAATAAAATAATAATAATAATAATAATAATATCGTATGGCCTCGATGGCTTAGACTTTTGCGCCCAGAGGGCAGCTTGCATTTTGAATTTTTGTCGTTCCTTGGAGCGCTATGAAAGTCAAGGCGGTTAGATATCTAAGCTTCTTGACACTATAGCGCTTTCTAGGAGAGAAAGGAGAAACTTTGTGTTGGCGGAAAAATTCCAAGATTAATTTTGCCATTATGAACACGGCCTACTGAATTCAAATGGGTTCTTTAACATGCCAACAACGTATGACATGCGTGGCGAGATATTTGCCGCCTTTTGTCGCCAGGAGCGAACCTGCAAGCTTGGGGTTGGTAGTCCGACAATGTTCCGCCGGCTTTACTTCCCCTCCGAAGGAAGGCATACTAAGGGATTTTTAACGCTCTTAAAAAACCTACGATTTCGGCCGGGTTTGACCCCGCGATATTGGGCATAGAAGCTCAGCATGCTACCAACTACGTTGCTTTGATGTTAAAGCAAACCCTTAAACTGGATTAACACTTCTTGACGGATGCAATCTGTTTGTTTTTAGTCGTAGACCAGCAGGGATTTATTGTGAACATGGAATTATTGCTTATTATTCGTGTTGTGTATATCGGAATATAATTATTCATAAACTGCCGTGCGGTATTCAAACATTACACTGGCAGCAATATACAGTATCTTCTACGAAACGTAATTCTAATTTCCTGTGGTCTAGTTATAATTGATTCTGATTAAAGTGAAATAGTGTGGGATGTTTCAATTTATTTATCGTGCAAATCGAAGCATGAGCAGATGTTTCTTTGTGAGGTAGTTCTAAAGACAAAGTCTGCAAATCTAATCCCCATGCTCTACGGTAGTGGAACTTTGGAGCTTGGTGGCGCAGCGGTCAAGCTGTTGGCCTCTCACCAAGGTGAACCAGGTTTGATTCCCGGTCAATGCATGTGAGATTTTCGAAGTGAAAATTCTGTGGTTCGTATTCCACGTAAAAAAAAAGGGCCCGTGGCTCATGATCGCATGATTGTCGGTCACGTAAAACTAAAAGCTTCCTTTTTTCCCTTCTAGTGGAACTAGAGAATACTGTAGTGTAAGGGAGGATAACAGTGCAGGAGACATGAACCCAGGGGGAAAAAATAATAACTTCTGAAATTTGCATTAATTACCTTTAAAATTGATCTGGGAATGATGTAGTTCACTCCTCGGCTGTTTAAAACCCACCCACCATCCCAAATTATAACACGACTTACAGGGTGGCGCACGAAATGTCATACACTGGAAATTGTTTATAGAATATTTAATATACAACATATATAACCCTGGAGGGGGCACGTCACGGTCTTTTCGACCGGGTGCAGAGATAAATGTTTATAGTTCTTAACGTAGTGAGCCGTTAGTTTCCATCCCCTCAGTACCCTACATTGGACTCGTCCACTGTCAATGTGCGTAAACAGTTCACCCCTCCCGCTTCTCAGTTTCAGCCAGAGTGCATTGTTTAACGGACCCGGTCTAAACCTTCTGGCGCGCCCCATGACGTATGTGTGTTTATGAGTTAAGTTTTACTTTTTTTTTCAGTTAATCTTTTATTGTTTAAGTGACTTTGTGAGCATTATTTATAAGTTGGTTCATTATTATTTACTTGTTTTGTAACAATAAAAATAGTTTTTGCGTCATTTGTGTTATTTTTTCACGACCCGGTCGAAAACACCCTGCGCGCCTCCTCACGTGATTATTCTTTCGCGCCCTCTCCAGGGTTAAGAAAGAATGGCATTACAACATTTACTGAAATGTGCATGATTAGTCAGTATGCAGGACATGTTCAATATGCCCACCTTCTTGGTATAGCCTACAACAGCTTCGAGACCAACCTGCATGTTTGTGATCACTCTACGTAAATACGTAAATTAATTCACTTATTTTATATCAGTTTTTATTTGTAGGGGGAAAAGACATGGTTCACCAGCTAGCCGCTCCAGGGAAAGCTGTAGAGCGTTGCACAAATGGAGCCCACACGCATCATGGCCCGCCTCGCTCGGAAGTGATGGGCTCCATCTCAGTCATACAGCATAATTTTTCGATGTATAAGGATTACAACGCAACCAAGAACTACATTTTCCAACCACCCCGAGCCGAGGAAAAGTTACCTTACAACAATGATAACAACTTTGTTTCCTGGACACACAAAATTGTGAAATTAATAAACCAGTTATACAACATTACAATGTATATTGTGTTAAAATTTGGATTCGATCTGATGACAGGTTTTTGAGATAATAAATCTTAAATATGACGCATGGTTGAAACACGCTTAAAAACGTGCACTTTTTGTGTTCCAACTGCCATAAAAATATTAAAATATAAACTAAAAAATCCAAACCTACATGAACTAACGTAAAATAGAACGATGAAAATGATGATGGTATTGTTGATTTTATGTAGGTCTATTGGTTACTTCACGAACAACCTTCAAACTCGAGTGCACATAAGTTAATACTTTAGTCGACAGTAGGCCTACTGTTTGCTTGCATGTATGCTTGTACTGTAGATCTAAAAGCAGCGACAGAGGTGATTTCAGAGTGCTGTAAGCTTTGCGTTTATAAGTAAACAGCAACCTGTGTTTGACAAGACGTGTATTGCGTTTCAATCACTTGTCTGTTGACTCGATCAACATCGACTGTGCGCCACACTAAACTCCCTATTAAAACCACCGTGTTTCACAAAATAAAAAGCGCTATAGGACTATTGGACTTGTTGGGCCTGCCTGTGAACCAGCTGGACTGAATTGATTAATCGCGTGCAATGCCTGAGTTGGTTGGTTCCTCAGTTTAGGGGCTGCAACAACGCGGTCATGTAGACCCGTGTAGTTTGGGTGTGTGTAGAATCTGTCTGATAACCGGTGTTAATTGTGATGGCTGTATTAGTGTGTGATATCTGTTTCTAATTCAAGTAAGGACTGCAAACATTAGATTTTCAAGTAGTTCTAACTTTTGCTACCAAACGCCACCGTCAACGACCAACTAGTTCTGAACTTCTTTCCTAGACGCCACCGCAGTCGGCTCCTGGCGACGAACGTTGGGACCTAAGAGCGTTAGTCAAATATAACCTACTAACGGACCCGTGTGAGATATCTTGCATGTTCATACACCACACTTTCCCCAATAGGTTTATAATGAGAGACTAAAGGAGAAAGGTTGTTATGTTTTTATTTCAACCAAATAATTATAGAACACTATTTATATTTCAGTTAGAATTCCAAGTTCTACGTTCCCTAACTTAAGAAGGCAATCACTGAAAATTGGATCATCATAACACTCACCGGTTATTCGATATTTATGAAATTATACGATTTGAATACTCATTCCTTTTATTTACTGTTCCTGAAATCCATGAAAAATGATACAGGAAACACCTCAGAATTATACAAGAAGTTCCGTGACGAACTAAAGAGCCTACCTTTCTTAAAAATTAAGATTCATGCCAATGATTAATCTATATGGATCAATCTAGAATAATGACGAAATTAGGTTGGTAATATCGAAATTTCTAATTAGTTCGAAATACTGTATACCTGGCATAATGTAGCCACTCAGAGAACTACAGTTGGCAGCCCTGGTGACTGAATATATTCTTAGTTCCATCTCTTAAGGTACAGAATACAAAATTTGGTTGAAGTCCAATGAATAGCATGGACGTTACATGCAGTTAAACATTGGATCTAACAGCGCGCGTAAAATCATGTTGGCAACAATGACATACATGTATTTGTCAGAAATAATCTGAAATAATATGATCTATTGCTGTCTCAATTTTGAATGAAATCCATTAGTTAGTATAGAAGTTACAATCATTTTAAAATTGGACCTATCAGCAGGCTTAGAATCATGTTGGCAGCACTGGCGTAGGCCTATATTAGTTACTCCAAATTTATCTAGAATGCCAGGTAAGTTTACTATACGTGTGCAAAGTTTAGAGCTATTGGCTTGCGTACTTTCTGATATATTGATATTAGGGTAACAAAAATAGAGACAGTATTTATTAACAGTTGGCAGCCCTGGTTACTCTTAAGAATCGGCATAGTCATATCTGTTATAGTACACATAGCACACACGAAATTTGGTTGAAATCCAAATGATAGTATAGAAGTTATATGTATTTAAAGTTGGACCTCTCAGCAGGCCTAGAATCATGTTGGTAGCACTGAGGTATATAAGTTACTCCAAATTAATATAGAATGTCAGGTACTATACGTGTGCATAGTTTCAAGCTGTCGGCTTGCATTCTTTCTGATATATGGGTATTTGGTTTTAAAAAAATGAGAGCATTTATTAACAGTTGGCAGCCCTGGTGCCTCTTAAGAATACGCCCAGTCATGTATGTTTATATACACATAGCACATACGAAATTTGGTTGAAATCCAATTGATAGTGTAGAAGTTATATGCATTTAAAATTTGGACCTACCAGCAGCCTTAGAATCATTTTGGCAACACTGCCATGAATGGCCTCCGTGAAATTAAACTGCAATAATATTATCTATACGTGTGCCAATTTTGAGAAAGTTCCCATTCATACCTTCCAAGATATCCAACATGGAGCTCAAATTTCAATTGCGATGTTTCAGCAGTTGGTAGCACTGACATCATTTTCAAATATGGCCGTGAGATATTCAGGTATATATATTTACTCCTACCAAGTTTTGTTTCGATTGCTGCAGCCGTTTAGGAGTTGATGGGGGGGACGGGGACACACACACACAGCCAGACAGACCGACAGACAGAAGGACAGACAGACAGACAGACAGACAGACAGACAGACAGACATTTGCCCGATCTCATAAGTCTACTTTTTCCTCATTTTTGCAAAATGTGAAAAGTAGGCTAAAATGACATGAAACAGGCGCCACAGCGTCCAAAAAGTGAAGTGGACCGCAATTATGGAGCGTATTTTCCTACAGCAACAGTATCTGCAAATCGCACAATTTGTGCAATTTTTAAGTAATTTTTTAAAGAAATTATAGATATTTATGAAATTTGAGTGCAATTGGTCACTGGTAATGTATATTGTCTTTCATTTGAATGCTCATTTGTCACGATCGGTCGCTTGTGAGCGCCGCAGGAGGGATCTATACTACTGAAATAATATACATTATAATTTAGCTTCACACAGGTGTAATTAGGGGAAGGTTATTTATGATGACATACCTCTTTTACATTGGATCACCGGCTTTACTTCCCCTCCGAAGGAAGGCATACGGTGGGATTTTTAACGCTCTTAAAATATCTGACGACTTCGAGCGGGTTTGAACCCGCGATCTTGGGCATAGAAGCTCAGCATGCTACCAATTACGCCACCGAAGCCGCTAATGCCTGAGGTGCCGTTGAATATCGTTTGTCTCTATTCATAATATATTTTTTTTGTCGTATTGAAACTGGAGGTGTGGTGGTGCAGTGGTCAAGATGCTTGTCTCTCGCCAAGGCACCATCACAGCATCACAGTATTTTCTGGGAAACCACAGGAAACCACTTCCAGGATTGCTGAGGTTGGAATCAAACCCCCATTTTCTCAGTTCTGCCTCACGAGGCTGAGTATACACCGTTCCAGCCCTCTCACAAGAATTAATTTTTTGGGTCCTAACTTAAGGTCACGGCCACTTTCTACCCAAATCCTACCTCAATTTCAAAAACACACACATACGTAGACTACAGACAACGCAGTGACACAGGTTATCAGACAAATTCTACACACACTCAGGTATACGTGGCCACAATGTCGCAAATTCCCTCAAAGAATAAACAACAACATATTATATCCAAGTACACGGAGCTGATTACCACGATGGCAACATCTGGACCAGCGTAGTTTGTAGCTAGTTGAGCTTCTACGCCCAAGATCGCCGATTCAAACACGGCCGAAGTCGTCGGATTTTTTAAGAACGTTAAAAATCCCTCAATATTGCCTTCCTTCGGAGGGGAAGTAAAGCCGGCGGACCCACGTCATAGATTTATGGTATGAAAAAGATCCTTCCAATACCTACACCTGTGTGAAGCCAAAATCTTTAGGATAGAATTGATAACGCTCTATTAATTTCAACGTTCACCGCCAGGTGCTGACTGCGATGCAATCTAGTTGCCAAGTCCACAACCTAGTTGTCGTGGACGGTAGTATTTGGTAGCGAAAGTTGGAACACCTTGAAATTTTGTCTACAGTCCTTACCTGAATTAAAACAGATAACACATACTAATACAGCCATCACAATTAACACCGGTTATCAGCTAAATTTTACACACACCCAAAGTACACGGGGCGACATGACCGTGTTGTCGCAGCCCCTAAACTAAGGGACTACTGTCGACCAAAGTATTATGTGCACTCGAGTTTGAAGTGGTTCACCAGCTAGCCGCTCCGAGGAAAGCTGTGCAGCGTTGCTGAGTTGGAGCCCATCACTTCGGAGCGAGGCGCGCCCTGACGTGGAATGGGGTCCTTCTCGGCAACGCTGTACAACTTTGCCCGGAGCGACTAGCTGGTGAACCATGTCTTATTTCCTCGTACAAATACAAACCTATATAAAATAAGTGAATTAATTTACGTATTTCACAGTCATACAGCGTAACGTTTTGAGGTATAAAGATTACAACGCGACCAAGAACTACATTTTCCAACCACCCCCGAGCCGAGAAAAAGTTACCTTACAAAAATGACAACTGGGTACTTTGTTTCTTGGACAGACAAAATTTTGAAATTAATAAACCAGTTATAAAACATTCCAAATGCATATTGTGTAAACATTTAGATTTGAGCTGATGACGGTTTTTTGAGATAATAATTCTTAAATGTGACGCATGGTTGAAACACGCTTAAAAACGGACATTTTTGTGCTCCAACTGCGATAAAAAATATTAAAATATAAATTATAAATTCCAAACCTCCATGAACTAACGTAAAATAGAACGACGAAAATGATGATCTTATTGGATTTTATGTAGGTCTATTGGTTACTTCACAAACAATCTTCAAACTCTTGTGCACATAATATTTTGGTCGACAGTAACCAACCAACCATCATTGGATCAACGTCAAGTGAAGCGTAGCTGCAGTAAATCTAAGAATTTATTCGGCTGTCTTCCAGAACAAAAGAAGGAATCCACTGTGACAAAGAGTAACTTTTCGGTGTTTCTCAAGCGATTTATGTTCTTTGTAATAGAGAGTTGTGGTGCAGCACGTTCGCCAGCCAAGCACATGCCGGAAGTGTCGAGGGCTTTGCTCGATAACGAGCGTCATGGGCTCCGAAATGCGCAGCTGATTTGTGTCTAAGAATATCCCTCTCTCGCTCACATTAAATAGATAGCGTGCTTTGCCGTGGCAATGAAGTCTGCAAGTCTGTGGTCAGTTAGAGCTTGCGGCGCCACTTTTCGGGCAACAACGTGGGTGACGTTTATTGGCCAGCTAAGGGGGCTGGTGAAGAGCCAAGTTCTTTCAAATATGAGGGGCGGGAGCAGGTCCATCCCATGTAACAAAATCAGACATTGACCATTTTTCTAACCATTACAGATTCTCACACTAAACAAGTTCTTGGCTGTTCCCCAAAGGTCCGAGTGACAATCGGCGTAATAAGTTACTGTATCATCACAGGGGCGTATATAAGGGGGGGGGGGAGCTATGTGGGATCCAGCCCCCCTCCCCCCTCCGAAAAAGTCAATAAAAATGAAAATGGCATCTTTTTGCCGATTGAGCGCACTGCCAAGTAAGTTATAGGCGCGATTAAAAATTAGGTGTGTAGAAGGTATATTAAAATGTGTTTCTCCCAGTGATACCTTTAGACCAACGACGTTTCAATTATTGTTAGTAGTCGGTGTTAATATACTGAATTCCTACGTTGTTTGGATTGTTTGTTGATGCGATATAGATTCCACATAGCCACATGGCCGAGAGTACATCGAGTGCTTACATTAAATAGGAATACAGCAAAAGTATGAAGATTTAATAAATCGTATAATGAATATTTTCACACCAAAGAACGATAATTGGAAGATGATTGAATGTAGGAATATCTTAAATGGGGTCTCCAACCCTTGAACTAAACTATATGCGATATACATTCCCCATAGCCACATGGCCTACAGTACGTCGTTGTACCGATCTCCGCCACCACGCGCGCTCATTGTTTCCGTCCCATGCACTTCCGTCCCATCCATTTCCGTCCCTTTTCCAAAATCACTCCCACAAAAATGTCCAGCTACCGAGTGCCACAAAAATATCCAGAAACCGAGTGGAAAAATTTTACACATCAATTAAGAAAGTGTTGCTTTGGTAAAAGCAAAAAATAATTGTAAATTAGGTTGTACCCTATTCTTAACTAGGGTCGTGGTGGCTCAGCGGTCTAGCTGTATGCCTCTCACCAAGGCGGTCCGGGTTCGATTCCTGGTCAATACATGTGAGATTTTCGAAGTGAAATGCCATGTCCTGTGGTTCGGATTCCACGTAAAAAGGAGGTCCCGTGGCTCATGATCTACAGATTAACGGTCACGTTAAACTAAAAGCTTCCTTTTTTAATCTTAACTTATTGGCTAAGTTATAAACAATATCAAGATTAAAATTAGACTACCTAGTGGTGTAGCGGCTAGCATTCTTGGCTGCCGCTCCGGAGGTCCGAATTCGATTCCTGGCTCTGCCAAGATATGTTAATTATGGTCTGAGCGTTGGATCGGGCTACACTCAGCCTTGTGTGACAAAACTGAGAATTCCACAGTACGGTACTTTTGAGAAATAAATTATCAATTTGTAAACAAAAAAGAAGATAGAACAAACAAAACTGTTTACCTTTCTGCTTAATATTCGACAAATATTCAGATATTTGCCATTCATTTTCCATTGGCCATAATAAAAAATTCTTTATGAATAACATTTTTTGTGTGTGTTGTGTTGTATTTTACAATTTCTTTTGCATTGCCACTAATTGTAGGCTATATAAACTTAGAATTTTACAGTTAACTCTTATCTAAAATAATTACACCAAGTAAAATATTGGTTGATATTTCTACGTATTTTCCGGTGACAATATCCTGTGAATACTCACAATTTTTCAGGATAGTCAGCCCCACCCCCCGATAAAAATTGTATGTACGCCCCTGTATCATCATCATCGTCTTCATTTCCCGGTTACAGTCTCTTCCTGGGTCGGGATGTGAATTAAGGACCTCCATCTTTGCCTGTCCCTCCACCGCTCCTTTCCTACTTGCACTACATCTTCTGGTTTTTCTCCCCTTTTCTCTACACACTCATTCACTGAATCCATCTATCTTCTTCGAGGCCTTCCTCGTGGTCTCTTTCCTGTTCACTTTTCCAAAAATATTTTTTGTGGTACTCTCTCCTCGCGCATTGTCATCATGTGTCCATACCACTTCAGTTTAGTTGTTTCTATCCTATCCTGGAGTTTCCAGATTCCTGTCCTTTTTCTCATTTCCTCATTCCTTACTCTATCTTTTCTTGCCTTTCCTTCGATGCTTCTTAGAAACCTCATCTCTGCTGTATGTTAAATTTTCTTCTTCTTCTATCGAATTTGGCCAACCATGGTCCGCATAGAACTTAAGGCTTCTTGGTCCTCGTTCTCTTTTCTACCCAGAACCTCTTCCTACTTTCGCTCCTTATCTTTCTCTTCTCCTCGGAAATGATCCGCATGGGTCTCTTTGTAATTGGTTTCTCTTCGAATGATTTTAAACTGTCTACCTTTCTTCTAAACTCACTTCTATTGTGGATCAACTCTGGAGTAATTCCAACTTCTGCTGCATCCTTCTTGACCTCTTCTACCCACTTAGAGGTGGCCTTTAATCCCATGATGTAATTGAAGATCTTTTTGGTCAGTCGGTTCTCGTCCAATCTTACCAGGTGTCCATAGAATTTCAGCCTTTTTCTCCGCATTGTGTCCGTGATCTTTTCAGAACACTTGCAGAGCTCCTCGTTTTTCCTCTTCATCCAAGTTCCATCAGAAGTCTTCTGAGTTCCCAGAATTTTCCTTAGAATCTTCCTTTCCTTTCTTTCGAGTTCTTGCAGCTACCTCCTTTTTTATTTAAAATTGTTATTTTATTTTTAATATTAATGTATTATCTTTAATTTTAAATGGTAAATATTGAAAGTTGAATATTAAATACTCAATTCAGTGACGGTAAATATTAGAAAAACGAGGACGAAACAATAAACTGTCTTAAATATGATAAGAAGTTTACTAAGCCAACGCTGAAAATGGCTTCAAACTCAATTATGTGAAATATACAGGGTCATTGTATATGTGTACCCCGATAAACACGGCAAGCTAAGCCAGATGTGACTGGCGCAGATCGCGGGCGCACGTACCGTACGGGGTTCAGCCAGTGGTTGGCGCGCTCCTCTAACTCATATCGTTAGTTCACACGTGTTTTGTCATTCATAAGGACGTGTATCTGCAAAGCTTAGATGTTAGTGTTGCACGTTTAGTGAGTATTGTGATTACTGTGATTGTTGGTCATGTCTAGACACCAATTCACATTGCGCGAACGTGTGTATATCCATAATTCGTATATGAAAAGCAGAAAATCTTGTTCTAAAACGAGACGAACATTTCGAATCATGTTTCCAGAAAGACCCATGCCTAATGCCAGTTCAATTAGGAGGCTTGCTAAACGATTCAAAGAAACAGGCTCCGTAAATAATAAAAGAGTTGACAGACATTCTTTCATCAGAAGATGTCAGGTGTGTGTTACAAGAGAGGGAGGACATTTTCAGCATCGCCTATGAGCACTGTAAGTACACATTATTGAACATGTTTGGTAAAAGTGTGAAAGTGAGCGCCTACCACCGGCTGAACCGAGTAAGCGCGCCCGTGATCTGCGCCAGTCACAGCCGGCTTAGCTTGCCGTGTTTACTCGTGCGCACAAAGATAATGATCCTGTTTAAAGGTGCGCTTCATAAAAAGGGAGATAGTGCGCAGTTTGCCAATATACCATCTTTTTGGAAGCCTTCATAGGGAAGTTAAGGTTGCTGGAGCTTTTAACTCTCAAAGTTAAGAGGCGCAGGTGCGCTTCATAAAATAGGGAGGTAGCGCGCAGTTCGCTACTCCTGTCCGGGTACGGACCCAAGAACCCGCTGAGGAGCCAGCTTCGTGTTCCTAGGCGAAACCCCACACAAGGCACGGCATAATCCTAGAAAAAATGCTGAGTTTTAATTCACTGGCCGTGGAAGCTAATATTACTTACTTACTAACTTATTTACTAGGTTGGCCACACAAACCGTAGTCTGTCTTTGCCCTCGCCAATCAGCCTCCTCCACCTTCCTCGGTCCATGTACTCTTCTCCGGTTAGTCTAATGTCCCCTCTGACCCCATCTATCCATCTCAGCCTTGGTCTTCCCTTTGGTCTTTTGCCTCTGATGTCTTCTTCCACCACCTGCCTGGTTACAGGCCGGACGTTTGTTTTAGACGATTGAAAAATCCTAATGGAAGCGTGGAGGCGAGTTTCTGCAGTACCTGTGTTGTTACAAAAAAAAAAAGCCGGACGTTTGATTTAGACGAATGCCCTTGACCTTGAAGCCTGCGGGTGAGCCTGCACACACTCACTCTCTCACCCTATCGCTTCACACTTGTCACCACCGATCTGATGTAATGGAATTCCAGACTTGAGCAGACAGTACAGTCCACGTCGAAGTATTGTGTGACGCGAAAGTACACGTTACGTAGTTACTAACAGAACGCCATTATATTTGCCAATGACTGTACTTCAGAAGTAGTGTGAAACAGCTTTGTCAACACAGGTACTGTAGTAACTCGCCTCCAGGCTTCCATTAAGATTTTTCACTCGTCTAAAACAAACGACCGGCCTGTATCAGCTGCCCCAAGCGGTCCGATAATTGACAAAGCTGTCTCACACTCCTACTAAAGTACAGTCATTGGCAAATATAATGACGTTCTGTTCATAAATACGTAAAGTGTACTTCCGCGTCACACAATACTTCGACGTTGACTGTACTGTCTGCAAGTCGGTGTCGCCACGTGCTCAAGTCTGGAATTCCATTACAGCAGATCGGTGGTGACAAATGTGAAACGATAGGGTGAGAGAGTGACTGTGTGCAGGCTCACCCGCAGGCTTCAAGGTCAAGGGAAATCGTCTAAAACAAACGCCCGGCCTGTATCTGGCCTTCTCGACGCATTACGTGTCCATACCACTTCATCCTCCTGTCTTTAATCACTGCCACAACGTCCAGCGATTTGTACAACTCCTCAAGTTCTAGGCTTTTCCTTTTCCTCCAGTCGCCTTCATCCTTCGCTGTCCCAAAAATCTGTCTCAGCACAGCATTCTCAAATGTCAGGAGTTTTCATTCTGTGTTTTGGGTCCGAGTCCAGGTCTCTGCTCCATATAGGACCACAGGTTGTATTACAGTCCTGTAGATCCTTATCTTCGTGTCTCTCGATAGAAGCCGGGACTTGAGCAGCTTTCCAACTGCAAAGCTAATATACCATCTTTTAAATATGAAACTTCAAACGGAAGATAAAGTGCGACACTACCCTGATAAGTCCGAGCGTCTTGTGTGTTACACGAAAGTAGTAAGTGTTTCCTAGACTCCAAATATTGCATCATCATGACCAGAAATTGCGTAATCCTGATGACGTCATGGGATGACGTCATGGGTCCTTAGAGCGAGCACGTGGTCCAGGAGCGAGCATGTGCACTGCACGTGTTAGCGTGGGAAGGGGGTGACCTCTTGGCTTGTTTATGTGATGGTGATAAAAAGTTAATGGGTGTTGACGCCATGGGGGTTGTTTATTAGGATTTTAACTGTCATTTGACACCCGTGCGACTGTGAGCATGTGTGCCAGTGCGAGCAATCCACACATGTGGTGTGCAGCTGTTATGTTTTTTTGCTCGCGATTGAACCCTCGTCGTATCGGCCCCGAACCTGATATCTCGCACTCGTAGTAATGCCCCCCTCTTTTCCTATAGCCTCATTATTTAAATACAATACCAAAACAAAAGGTCATTCGCGGGTAGTGGGGTAGTGTATGTTCTCTTGCAAGTCGCGTGTGTGCTTGAATACGTATGGCTATGTTGGGAAAATGTTTGGTGGTGGGCGAGGACTAGGGTTGAGTGAGGGCTCGTTTAAATGCTATTTTTCCCGCTCTATTTGATGGTGAGGTAATTTTTTTTAAATGGGTGGAATTTGGAAACGCAATTTGAGGTAAACGTGCGTTTTTGACATTTTGGCGAATTTAATGAGCTTGTAAGGCTAGAACGATGTGTTATTTAGGAATGGTGTGACGTCCTCTTTGCTATGAATGCGTGTCGGTATATATATATTTTTTAAATTGTTGTTTTTTGAAATTGGTGCTATTTTGGAAACGGTGAAGATGAGAGAAAAGTTTGTTTGACGTCAATGAAAGGTCCCTATGTCCTCTAGGCTGACAGCAAGTTTGAAGTGTGTAGGACAAAACAAAATGATAGCCTACTTTCTGGCGAACATTGGCGATGATTCGGCGAAGGCATGGTCGGGTTTGAGCATATAGGGTGTCGTAGGACTTGTGGTGAACCACCCCTTGCTATGGACGGGAGTATATCCACCCCAAAATAAATCTACCCTTACCCGGAGGTTAAGTAGTGGTTATTTTTGTATGCATGCGCACTTGAGGGCTTTTGTAAGAGAGCGGAATTTTTAAAAGATTCTTTATAGATGAGGCTTTTTAAAAAATTTATTAAAAAAACAAAAACTAATAGGTCATTCGCTTTTTAGTATCTCGCTAACCAATAATGCGATTTAAACATATGGGGTGTCATAGGACTCGTAGTGAATTCTCCTTTTGTATGAATGAGGTATGTCAACCCCCAAAATAAAAACTACCCTTACCTGGGGTGAAAGAGCAATTTTTGTATGTATGCACACCGGTGGCTTTTGTCAAAAGGGCCTAACTACACATTTATAATATTTTCTGAACCCAGGATGGGATTTTCCCATAGGCAGTATCCTAGCACTTGGGGTGACACCTCGTTTTTGAAAGTATCATTCATTTATTTTTTTGTCAAAAGGGCCTAACTACACTTTTGTTAATATCTCGTGAACCAATCATGCTAGGGACTTGTATGAGGGGTCCTAGCACTTGGGGCGACGTCCCCCTTTATGGGGTGAAACTACCCCCCCAAAATTGAAAACTCAATATCTTGGAAACTATGAACCCTAAAATTAGGCGTTATAGCTTTAAAAATAGGTGATGACATAGGCTTTTACCTGGATTGGTCATTTCACCCCTAAAACAGTAAATAGTCATGTTATGGAAAAGAAAACGTGTTAAACACCTAAAAATGATAAATGAAACTAAGATCTTTTGTTTTTGATGAAAAATAGCAGGGGGGTGAAAACTACCCCCAAATTGAAAAATCGATACCTTGGAAACTAAGAACCGTAAAATTATGTGTAATAGCTTAAAAAATTCGTTGTGACATAGGCTTTTACCTGGATAGATGATGTCACCCCTAAAACAGTGAATAGTGATTTTACAGTGGGGAAAAAGGTCTTAAACGGGTAAAAATGATAATTGAACCTAAGATCTTTTGTTTTTGATGAAAAATAGCACGGGGGTGAAAACTACCCCCAAATTGAAAAATCGATACCTTGGAAACTAAGAACCGTAAAATTATGTGTAATAGCTTAAAAAATTCGTTGTGACATAGGCTTTTACCTGGATAGATGATGTCACCCCTAAAACAGTAAATACTGATTTTACAGTGGGGAAAAAGGTCTTAAACGGGTAAAAATGATAATTGAACCTAAGATCTTTTGTTTTTCATGAAGAATAGTAGGGGGGTGAAAACTACTCTCAAATTGAAAAAATCGATATCTTGCAAACTAAGAACCCTAAAATTAGGTTTGAAAGTTGAAAAATAGGTGATGACATACGCTTTTACCTCGATAGATTATTTCACTCATAAAACAGGGAATAGTAATGTTACAGGAGAAAAAGGTATTAAACACTTAAAAGCATAAGAGTTTTTTGAAACCATGCTTTTTAATGAATGTGTGTTTGGAGGATGACAGCTTGCAAATTATTTTTATTATTATTATTATTAGGTAATTATGGATTAATGTGTTTATAGCTAATGAATAAGGCTACAGAGTTGTATCAAGTGTTGTACAAATCAGGATGGCCAAACCGTTACCATTCCCCCATGAATATACCCAAAAGAGCCAAAACGTTAAGGTTATCGACCTGAGATTTTATAAAACTAATTATCGGAGAGGGTGAAGTAAGGTGTTGTTTTGGACTGACAGTGGCTAACCCTTTCCCATGATTTATGAATTCACCCAAAATGTTTTACCTGACAAGACTGAGTGTACCTGTTGCAGCCTTTAGAAAATCGAACCCCGGACCTGTGTGGTGACAGTCGAGTTATATTAATGATGCTTTTTGAACAAACACAGTCTTGCATACTATCGCTGGGTTGAATCTGCACAGAGACACTGGCTTTGTTTGTGTAATGAGTCTTGGTGATAAGAACACGAAGCTCTTGCCAGCAAGTTTCATATTACTCGTCTGCTTGATGGTGGACGTGATTCACACCGTGTTAACGTACATGACTTGATAGTTGTTAGGTAAGGGTTGACAAGGCTCAATGAACCTTATTGCAACCTTAAGATGAATATGAATTTCTTGGTATAGTCGGGGTTGCAAGCCAAGGCCTTAGGGTAGACAACCAACTATGTTAAACACTACACTGTGAGATGGTCAAATGATAATGTAACAGAACATATAGAAAAGTTTTATGTAGTTTAACGAATTGACTAAGAGCCATACCATGAGAGGTATAGGTAATTGAAATTGAATCCTTAGCTGTTGTCCCTACTACATGTAAGCTATAGCAATGCCCACCTATAAGCTATCATGTTAGAAAAAGAAATTTATGGGTTGTTTTAAACGGAGAATGATTGTGTTTACTGTGAAACACACATCTGAATTTAAAAATAGTTTATGCCCTACATGATGTTTGAACTCTCTTTTTATTTATACTTTAGACAAACGCTAACATAGTTGTAATTCAGAAGCCCTGGGCTGCCTCCTTTCCAATCCTACACCGTACACTGAAGTTAAAGTTAATAATGATCACGTTACAGGCAGCCAGTTTCAAAGCCATGAGAAATAAGTGAACAAAGTATAAAATACTTGACCCAGTCGGGAAATCAACATGGTGTTGTTTCAAACAAAAGATAAGCGTTCTATAAACTTGACCACCAAGCTGTCCTATCGACCCCTAATTGTTTGGCTGATGGTGAAAAATAAAATTAAATGTAAACTATAACTAAAACAAACTACACATTTATAACTAGAAAAATGAAATGTAAGACAAAAGGATAACAGGACAAATAAAGGACAGAAGGAATAAATAATGCCCCTCAACCCTCAAGAATGTGGATTGATGAACTTGAAAGGAAGGAGAGCCATAAAAGGTGGATATGAAAGTAAAAGAGGAGAGGGTCCCGCTCCAGAGGTAATCGATAAAAAGGAGGAAAACGGGGCCCAGCTCAGGAATCCCTTGTGGTCGCAAACTTCCAAACTCATCAGCCGTAAGCCCCTGAGGGTGTAGGCATATCAAGGGTGCACCACAAGTGGTGGGCTACATACACCCTACCTTTAGTGTGGCTTGGGCAATAGGCAGGAAATAACATAAAAATAAAAAGAAGGCTGCCTCCTCACACAAGGAGGGTATCAGAAAAAATAAACAAGGGTCAATTAAGTCGGAAAATAAAGAGACTCCCTAAGCCTTGGATAGCCTAGTAATGTCGGAGTCGGTAGAGAACAAGAGTTGACCAAGTGTGGTCGACAGGAAAGAAGACAGACAGGAGCCTAGCACAAGTCAGTGGGAACAATGACGGACTCAGCTGGGGCTCCATGGTCGTCAACCTACATTCCACTAGATGAAAGCCCTTGTTTGGGGGTGGTGGAAAATAAACAGCTCTTTTGTTTTAAATCACTGGCTTTAAGGACGGTAACAAATGGCATGCCTTTATAATGCAATACTGGCCCTAGGGGTATGCAAAATTGTATTAGGTACTCAGCTAATAATAGTGTACATCACCCCTTATTATTTTCCCTAATTACAGTACATGGGAATGATGACCATGATTTCCAAGCCTCTAAGTAAAACAAAAACAAATTATTTCCATTTCCAAACAGTTGGTGTGAGGTGAGGTGAGGTGAGTTTTCTAAACGTCAAACTCATGTGGATTTCCACTTTTACTCCAGGTAAATGCCGTGTTTGCCCACAGAAAAGTGCAAAGAAAATCGAAACATGTTATGTTTGGATCAATTCCTTACCTACATGACAACATGTACTCGAAAGAACAAGTAATGAGCATTCTATGTTAACAATAGAGAGATGCTTGCAAACTGCCAATGCTTAGAGCTCATTAGCGGCTTCTAAGAGAGATAAGGAGTACACTCACTTGAAAGACTAACAAGAGGAGTTTTCGATTTTCCCACAACATCCAATCTGAAAGTAAATATAAATGACTATGCACTTAAGTCCATAACCATCTCCTTACCATTCCTACCCTTCATAGTCAAAGGCACACATTAATACAGCCATCACAGTGACAGAGGTTATTTTTAAAATATCTAAATATCTGAGATTTATCTTGAAATTGACCAGAATTTTGTAAAATCCACTAAATTTACCGCAAATTTAGCAAATTCCACCAAATTTCAGCAAAATCCAACAAATCACTACCAGATTTATTGAAATGCCATTGAATTATTAAAGAATGGTTTGAACTAGCTCAAATTTATATAAAATTACCCGAATATTGATGAAAATTCACCAAATTCTACCAAATTTAGCCAAGAGGACTACAAAGCATGAAATTTAACCATTTTTTAAAATTCACAACATATACTCGAAAATTCTATAATATTCCCTTTACGTGTATGCTTTTTTAGTTGTTGTTTCGTTTCCCACACTCCCTGCAGACAAATACCTGAACATGACTTTCTGCTAGACTAGGAGCTCCACATTCGACATGATAGCTGAGTTTCATCTCCCATAAACTCGTCTCTGAGGTGGGTGCCAGAAAAGGCATCCAGCTGTAAAAACCACACCCTCACATAGACTTTCATAACTTCTTACGTTGAGGTTCATAACACTACGTTGAATGATTTATCGGTTTCCTTTTCACAATTCCTGTCTATACTTTCCTCTTGAAGGTTGCAAGATGCTTGCAAGGTTCCTAAAATGCAATTCAATTTAATAAATACCTTAAGATGGTTTGATTTGTTTAATGATATGGTGTTAATACTATTTTTACGTCTTGACTGGCTTTGCAATAAGAATTGACTAACCAAACATGAGTTACCTATGAGGGAAACATTTTGGCCACTATGTTGGCTATTGACCAGTGAGTTTAGCTGTTTATCATTTTTTAAAAGTCATAAACAACAGAGGCTTAAACGTATAGATAAACCGTGTGACCATGTTTGTTAAACAAGACATTATACCAGAGACAATTAGGATACTTATGTAGAGTTTACCAAAAATAATGTTGTGTAACAGTAAATGCTAGTCAACAAACAGTTATACACTTCTAAAAAAAAATCATCATACAATACCTGAGAGCTCTTCTAAAATTATTGATGTGTAACATGATTCCACTAACTTGCTATGTATTTTTTGGCTTGGGGGTGATTTTCAAGAAATGCAAATGGAACTGAAATGCAATACAAACGATGAGCGCGCCTGGTGGCTGAAATTGATACCACGACGTACTGTCGGTTATGTAGCTATGTGGAATGTATATCAAATATGGTTTACTTAAAGGTTTGGTGGTCCCATTAAAGGTATTCCTACAATAAATGATTTTCAAGTTGTCGTTCTGTGACGTGAAAATATTTATTATATGATATTTGCTAACAGGATATGCCACTGGAATTATTTTTCAAGTAGTTATTTTAATGACAACAGAGTTCACTGTTAATAACGGAGAGCCCTATGTGGAATGTAGGATAACATGTAACATAATATACGTGATATGTCACAACTGTAAGGCTTGTGATTTTTTAAAGATGGCTTTATACCTATATTAATCACCCAGTTTACAAGACTGATAACTGTAATGCTACGGAAAATCATAACAAACCAAAAAATGTGCATTGAAAAACCAAAAAGTGGTTGAGCAAATATACAGTCAACATGCAAAGAAAACAAGAAATATATACAAACTGTGTTAATTAATTCAAATATATATATTTTTACAATAGGTACACACACACACACACACACACACACACACACACACAGAGAGAGAGAGAGAGAGAATACAGCTCTTTTTTGTTCATGTTGTCCTGCTAGAGTTTTTAAATATAACACTTGCTGAACATTATTTTAGGGGATGGAGGTGTTGCTAGGTTGACCAATTACACAATAATACCAGCTTTACGAAGTTCATCTTCTATTTTTAACAGCTCTTCCTCATAACCAATATGACCAGCCTGTTTACAGGCATGCAAGAGCTGTAGACGTTCGACTAATATATTAGGATCGTTCCATTTGCTATTTTTTATGAATGGTTTCAAATACTCGGGAAGCAGTCCATCATTTTCACCATCAACATCATTATCATCCTCATCATTATAATCATCTTCATAATGATCATCATCATCCTCATCATCTTTACCATCATAATTTCCACCTGTGTCCACAGTCTGTTCAATGGTTTGAGTTCCCTTTGATAGTGTTGAAAGCTTCTTTTTAGATGTACTAGAGTGCTTCAACATTATGTTATTATTATCACCATCACCATCCTTTTCATCTTCCCCAACCAACTTCTTGATGGGGTATGTTGTCTCTGATAGAGTTGAGGGCTTTTGAGATGTGTGTGTGTGTCTGATCATGGGTTTTACTGGAGGTCTTAAAGGTTTCTCATTAAACAACTCGCTAACAGCATGAGTGCGTTGTAGTGTATTAAACCCGAGGTTAATATTATCTTGAGCAGCACTATTTTTTTCTTGGACTTGGTTTTTTGCTTCGGTTTGAGTTTTCCTTACATTTACACTAGCATGATTATTATGTTTACAATCATGACTGTTTGAAGAAAGTATGTCCAATTCTCTTGTCTTAAGCATTCCTCGACACTGTTTCGATCGTTGCTTTGAACAGCGCCAAATAACAGTTCCATTTTTATTGCTTCGTTTCACAATATATGAATATCCTTTATAGTATGCATAAGGCTTACCATACCTAGTCACTGATACTTCCATATCAACTGTCAAGCATAAACTAATTTCTAGTAAAGACAACTTGGTAATAACAACAATAGATTAATGTGGGAGCATATATAGATGCAAAAATAGGGAGCAAAATTGGGGGTAAAAAGTGTCAGCGAAAGTGGGAGCAAATGTGGGAGCAAAAACTGTGAGCAAACCTTGGGAAGCAAAAAGTGGGAGCATATATGGGATGAAATGTGGGAGCAAAGCAAATATAAAAAGTGGGAGCAAATATGCTAACAAATATGTCAACAAATATGCCGGCAAAAGTAAATACACATTTCAAGATAGTTGAAAGTGCAAAGAAAATATGGAAGCAAATATGAGAGCCAATGCAGTGTTTTTCTAAAACAACTAAGCATAACAAACTTAGTCATAACCTAACCTGCCGCAACCTCACCTAACTTAACTTCACCTATCCTAACCTAACCTAACCTAACCTACCCTAACCTAACCTAACTTCACCTATCTTAACCTAACCTAGCCTAACTTAACCTAACCTAACCTCACCTAACCTAACGTAACCCAACTTCACCTAACCTAACCTCACCTAACCCAACTTCCCCTAACCTAACCTAACTTCACCTAACCTAACTTGACCCAACTTTACCTAACCTAACCTATCATAAATTCACCTAACCTAACTTTACCTAACCTCACCCAACCTAACCTTTCAACTCTCAGATCAAAATTAAATTCTGGGCATAGCCGAGTTGGAACCCATGACCTCAGGGATAACACCAAAGTATACTAACCACTACATCGCGAGATGGGCAAATTATCACGCTACACAACACAAAAATAAAAGTTTCCTGTAGTGGAATTCATTGGCTGACAACCATAGTTGGGAATTCAAACCCAAGACTTCAGGACTTTTGTTATGAACATTATCAGAAATATTATTCCATTTACATTTTGCTGCTGCTTATAATTATAAGAGTTGGCATTAATATGGGATCAAAAAGTGGGAGAAAAAAGTGGGAGCCAATATGGGAGCAAAAGTGGGAGCAAAAGTGGGGGCAAAAGTGGGAGCAAATGGGGGAGCCAATATGGGAGCAAATGTGGGAGCAAATCAGCTCACCTCGGATATCACCAGTGAGTGCTCATATCCACCGCTAGGTAGCGGAAACACACTTTGCGTGTTGTATGTAATTATCTTACTAAGTTTGACTGCATGCAAAACGTGCTTGTATAAGCTGTGCATATAATTTTAATATACAATTAACACTAATTGTTCAGAACTAACATGTATAGCCTTTTCTAGGGTATCCTTAGCAAGAACGACTGACTAACCCAGGAGTGTAAAGCCTTGCCATATTCAGTAAGCACCTGTTGCCGCTTCCATATTTTCTTTGCACTTTCAACTATCGTGAAAGTTGAAATTTTCTCTTTAGATGATCTGGTAGATGTTCCCACTCTATACGAATTCGTTGTGGTTCATATATACTCAAGCCTTACAGTTGTGACATATCACGTATATTATGTTACATGTTATCCTACATTCCACATAGGGCTCTCCGTTATTAACAGTGAACTCTGTTGTCATTAAAATAACTACTTGAAAAATAATTCCAGTGGCATATCCTGTTAGCAAATATCATATAATAAATATTTTCACGTCACAGAACGACAACTTGAAAATCATTTATTGTAGGAATACCTTTAATGGGACCACCAAACCTTTAAGTAAACCATATTTGATATACATTCCACATAGCTACATAACCGACAGTACGTCGTGGTATCAATTTCAGCCACCAGGCGCGCTCATCGTTTGTATTGCATTTCAGTTCCATTTGCATTTCTTGAAAATCACCCCCAAGCCAAAAAATACATAGCAAGTTAGTGGAATCATGTTACACATCAATAATTTTAGAAGAGCTCTCAGGTATTGTATGATGATTTTTTTTAGAAGTGTATAACTGTTTGTTGACTAGCATTTACTGTTACACAACATTATTTTTGGTAAACTCTACATAAGTATCCTAATTGTCTCTGGTATAATGTCTTGTTTAACAAACATGGTCACACGGTTTATCTATACGTTTAAGCCTCTGTTGTTTATGATTTTAAAAAATGATAAACAGCTAAACTCACTGGTCAATAGCCAACATAGTGGCCAAAATGTTTCCCTCATAGGTAACTCATGTTTGGTTAGTCAATTCTTATTGCAAAGCCAGTCAAGACGTAAAAATAGTATTAACACCATATCATTAAACAAATCAAACCATCTTAAGGTATTTATTAAATTGAATTGCATTTTAGGAACCTTGCAAGCATCTTGCAACCTTCAAGAGGAAAGTATAGACAGGAATTGTGAAAAGGAAACCGATAAATCATTCAACGTAGTGTTATGAACCTCAACGTAAGAAGTTATGAAAGTCTATGTGAGGGTGTGGTTTTTACAGCTGGATGCCTTTTCTGGCACCCACCTCAGAGATGAGTTTATGGGAGATGAAACTCAGCTATCATGTCGAATGTGGAGCTCCTAGTCTAGCAGAAAGTCATGTTCAGGTATTTGTCTGCAGGGAGTGTGGGAAACGAAACAACAACTAAAAAAGCATACACGTAAAGGGAATATTATAGAATTTTCGAGTATATGTTGTGAATTTTAAAAAATGGTTAAATTTCATGCTTTGTAGTCCTCTTGGCTAAATTTGGTAGAATTTGGTGAATTTTCATCAATATTCGGGTAATTTTATATAAATTTGAGCTAGTTCAAACCATTCTTTAATAATTCAATGGCATTTCAATAAATCTGGTAGTGATTTGTTGGATTTTGCTGAAATTTGGTGGAATTTGCTAAATTTGCGGTAAATTTAGTGGATTTTACAAAATTCTGGTCAATTTCAAGATAAATCTCAGATATTTAGATATTTTAAAAATAACCTCTGTCACTGTGATGGCTGTATTAATGTGTGCCTTTGACTATGAAGGGTAGGAATGGTAAGGAGATGGTTACGGACTTAAGTGCATAGTCATTTATATTTACTTTCAGATTGGATGTTGTGGGAAAATCGAAAACTCCTCTTGTTAGTCTTTCAAGTGAGTGTACTCCTTATCTCTCTTAGAAGCCGCTAATGAGCTCTAAGCATTGGCAGTTTGCAAGCATCTCTCTATTGTTAACATAGAATGCTCATTACTTGTTCTTTCGAGTACATGTTGTCATGTAGGTAAGGAATTGATCCAAACATAACATGTTTCGATTTTCTTTGCACTTTTCTGTGGGCAAACACGGCATTTACCTGGAGTAAAAGTGGAAATCCACATGAGTTTGACGTTTAGAAAACTCACCTCACCTCACCTCACACCAACTGTTTGGAAATGGAAATAATTTGTTTTTGTTTTACTTAGAGGCTTGGAAATCATGGTCATCATTCCCATGTACTGTAATTAGGGAAAATAATAAGGGGTGATGTACACTATTATTAGCTGAGTACCTAATACAATTTTGCATACCCCTAGGGCCAGTATTGCATTATAAAGGCATGCCATTTGTTACCGTCCTTAAAGCCAGTGATTTAAAACAAAAGAGCTGTTTATTTTCCACCACCCCCAAACAAGGGCTTTCATCTAGTGGAATGTAGGTTGACGACCATGGAGCCCCAGCTGAGTCCGTCATTGTTCCCACTGACTTGTGCTAGGCTCCTGTCTGTCTTCTTTCCTGTCGACCACACTTGGTCAACTCTTGTTCTCTACCGACTCCGACATTACTAGGCTATCCAAGGCTTAGGGAGTCTCTTTATTTTCCGACTTAATTGACCCTTGTTTATTTTTTCTGATACCCTCCTTGTGTGAGGAGGCAGCCTTCTTTTTATTTTTATGTTATTTCCTGCCTATTGCCCAAGCCACACTAAAGGTAGGGTGTATGTAGCCCACCACTTGTGGTGCACCCTTGATATGCCTACACCCTCAGGGGCTTACGGCTGATGAGTTTGGAAGTTTGCGACCACAAGGGATTCCTGAGCTGGGCCCCGTTTTCCTCCTTTTTATCGATTACCTCTGGAGCGGGACCCTCTCCTCTTTTACTTTCATATCCACCTTTTATGGCTCTCCTTCCTTTCAAGTTCATCAATCCACATTCTTGAGGGTTGAGGGGCATTATTTATTCCTTCTGTCCTTTATTTGTCCTGTTATCCTTTTGTCTTACATTTCATTTTTCTAGTTATAAATGTGTAGTTTGTTTTAGTTATAGTTTACATTTAATTTTATTTTTCACCATCAGCCAAACAATTAGGGGTCGATAGGACAGCTTGGTGGTCAAGTTTATAGAACGCTTATCTTTTGTTTGAAACAACACCATGTTGATTTCCCGACTGGGTCAAGTATTTTATACTTTGTTCACTTATTTCTCATGGCTTTGAAACTGGCTGCCTGTAACGTGATCATTATTAACTTTAACTTCAGTGTACGGTGTAGGATTGGAAAGGAGGCAGCCCAGGGCTTCTGAATTACAACTATGTTAGCGTTTGTCTAAAGTATAAATAAAAAGAGAGTTCAAACATCATGTAGGGCATAAACTATTTTTAAATTCAGATGTGTGTTTCACAGTAAACACAATCATTCTCCGTTTAAAACAACCCATAAATTTCTTTTTCTAACATGATAGCTTATAGGTGGGCATTGCTATAGCTTACATGTAGTAGGGTCAACAGCTAAGGATTCAATTTCAATTACCTATACCTCTCATGGTATGGCTCTTAGTCAATTCGTTAAACTACATAAAACTTTTCTATATGTTCTGTTACATTATCATTTGACCATCTCACAGTGTAGTGTTTAACATAGTTGGTTGTCTACCCTAAGGCCTTGGCTTGCAACCCCGACTATACCAAGAAATTCATATTCATCTTAAGGTTGCAATAAGGTTCATTGAGCCTTGTCAACCCTTACCTAACAACTATCAAGTCATGTACGTTAACACGGTGTGAATCACGTCCACCATCAAGCAGACGAGTAATATGAAACTTGCTGGCAAGAGCTTCGTGTTCTTATCACCAAGACTCATTACACAAACAAAGCCAGTGTCTCTGTGCAGATTCAACCCAGCGATAGTATGCAAGACTGTGTTTGTTCAAAAAGCATCATTAATATAACTCGACTGTCACCACACAGGTCCGGGGTTCGATTTTCTAAAGGCTGCAACAGGTACACTCAGTCTTGTCAGGTAAAACATTTTGGGTGAATTCATAAATCATGGGAAAGGGTTAGCCACTGTCAGTCCAAAACAACACCTTACTTCACCCTCTCCGATAATTAGTTTTATAAAATCTCAGGTCGATAACCTTAACGTTTTGGCTCTTTTGGGTATATTCATGGGGGAATGGTAACGGTTTGGCCATCCTGATTTGTACAACACCTGATACAACTCTGTAGCCTTATTCATTAGCTATAAACACATTAATCCATAATTACCTAATAATAATAATAATAAAAATAATTTGCAAGCTGTCATCCTCCAAACACACATTCATTAAAAAGCATGGTTTCAAAAAACTCTTATGCTTTTAAGTGTTTAATAACTTTTTCTCCTGTAACATTACTATTCCCTGTTTTATGAGTGAAATAATCTATCGAGGTAAAAGCGTATGTCATCACCTATTTTTCAACTTTCAAACCTAATTTTAGGGTTCTTAGTTTGCAAGATATCGATTTTTTCAATTTGAGAGTAGTTTTCACCCCCCTACTATTCTTCATGAAAAACAAAAGATCTTAGGTTCAATTATCATTTTTACCCGTTTAAGACCTTTTTCCCCACTGTAAAATCAGTATTTACTGTTTTAGGGGTGACATCATCTATCCAGGTAAAAGCCTATGTCACAACGAATTTTTTAAGCTATTACACATAATTTTACGGTTCTTAGTTTCCAAGGTATCGATTTTTCAATTTGGGGGTAGTTTTCACCCCCGTGCTATTTTTCATCAAAAACAAAAGATCTTAGGTTCAATTATCATTTTTACCCGTTTAAGACCTTTTTCCCCACTGTAAAATCACTATTTACTGTTTTAGGGGTGACATCATCTATCCAGGTAAAAGCCTATGTCACAACGAATTTTTTAAGCTATTACACATAATTTTACGGTTCTTAGTTTCCAAGGTATCGATTTTTCAATTTGGGGGTAGTTTTCACCCCCCTGCTATTTTTCATCAAAAACAAAAGATCTTAGTTTCATTTATCATTTTTAGGTGTTTAACACGTTTTTTTTCCATAACATGACTATTTACTGTTTTAGGGGTGAAATGACCAATCCAGGTAAAAGCCTATGTCATCACCTATTTTTAAAGCTATAACGCCTAATTTTAGGGTTCATAGTTTCCAAGATATTGAGTTTTCAATTTTGGGGGGGTAGTTTCACCCCATAAAGGGGGACGTCGCCCCAAGTGCTAGGACCCCTCATACAAGTCCCTAGCATGATTGGTTCACGAGATATTAACAAAAGTGTAGTTAGGCCCTTTTGACAAAAAAATAAATGAATGATACTTTCAAAAACGAGGTGTCACCCCAAGTGCTAGGATACTGCCTATGGGAAAATCCCATCCTGGGTTCAGAAAATATT
Organism: Meconema thalassinum; assembly: GCA_946902985.2. NCBI lineage: Eukaryota > Metazoa > Arthropoda > Insecta > Orthoptera > Tettigoniidae > Meconema > Meconema thalassinum. The sequence goes on along the minus strand of OX336397.1, from coordinate 99,173,885 downwards.
ATAAATGTGTAGTTAGGCCCTTTTGACAAAAGCCACCGGTGTGCATACATACAAAAATTGCTCTTTCACCCCAGGTAAGGGTAGTTTTTATTTTGGGGGTTGACATACCTCATTCATACAAAAGGAGAATTCACTACGAGTCCTATGACACCCCATATGTTTAAATCGCATTATTGGTTAGCGAGATACTAAAAAGCGAATGACCTATTAGTTTTTGTTTTTTTAATAAATTTTTTAAAAAGCCTCATCTATAAAGAATCTTTTAAAAATTCCGCTCTCTTACAAAAGCCCTCAAGTGCGCATGTATACAAAAATAACCACTACTTAACCTCCGGGTAAGGGTAGATTTATTTTGGGGTGGATATACTCCCGTCCATAGCAAGGGGTGGTTCACCACAAGTCCTACGACACCCTATATGCTCAAACCCGACCATGCCTTCGCCGAATCATCGCCAATGTTCGCCAGAAAGTAGGCTATCATTTTGTTTTGTCCTACACACTTCAAACTTGCTGTCAGCCTAGAGGGCATAGGGACCTTTCATTGACGTCAAACAAACTTTTCTCTCATCTTCACCGTTTCCAAAATAGCACCAATTTCAAAAAACAACAATTTAAAAAATATATATATATACCGACACGCATTCATAGCAAAGAGGACGTCACACCATTCCTAAATAACACATCGTTCTAGCCTTACAAGCTCATTAAATTCGCCAAAATGTCAAAAACGCACGTTTACCTCAAATTGCGTTTCCAAATTCCACCCATTTAAAAAAAATTACCTCACCATCAAATAGAGCGGGAAAAATAGCATTTAAACGAGCCCTCACTCAACCCTAGTCCTCGCCCACCACCAAACATTTTCCCAACATAGCCATACGTATTCAAGCACACACGCGACTTGCAAGAGAACATACACTACCCCACTACCCGCGAATGACCTTTTGTTTTGGTATTGTATTTAAATAATGAGGCTATAGGAAAAGAGGGGGGCATTACTACGAGTGCGAGATATCAGGTTCGGGGCCGATACGACGAGGGTTCAATCGCGAGCAAAAAAACATAACAGCTGCACACCACATGTGTGGATTGCTCGCACTGGCACACATGCTCACAGTCGCACGGGTGTCAAATGACAGTTAAAATCCTAATAAACAACCCCCATGGCGTCAACACCCATTAACTTTTTATCACCATCACATAAACAAGCCAAGAGGTCACCCCCTTCCCACGCTAACACGTGCAGTGCACATGCCCGCTCCTGGACCACGTGGTCGCTCTAAGGACCCATGACGTCATCCCATGACGTCATCAGGATTACGCAATTTCTGGTCATGATGATGCAATATTTGGAGTCTAGGAAACACTTACTACTCACGAATTAAGAATCTGGGTTCTGTTTGTCTGATTTTGATTTGTCATGCCTAACTAATGAATGAAAAAATAGTTTTACCTAATAAAGTTTGCTTTAGGAGCTACCACAACGAAAGTTCACATTTGAAGGAAATTTTCTATGTTTATAAGTTTAAACGAAAACAAACGTTAGTGTCATATAGCCCCGTGTATTTACGTGTGTGATAACCTGTGCTATTATGATGGCTGTGCTATTGTGTGCATTTGTCAATTGGGGGGGATTAGGATTGGGAAGGAGGTGACCGTGACCATAAGTTAGGAACCATCTCAGCATTTGCCTAAAGCAGAAGTGGGGGAAACCACGGAGAACCACTTCAAGGTTGACTGATTGGGAATCGAACCCTCCTCTTCTGAGATTTGACTCACAAGGCTGAGTGTATCCCGTTCTAACCCTCACACCAGAATTAAAAATACCTAGGTATATAATTTTTCTCTAAATGGGTTAAAAATAGCTTCATTAATGAAATATGAATGTCAGACTGCTGTCTTAGCGTCATCGTTGCACGTGAATCGCTGTCCTGCCAGGAACTTCTTCAGCGGACTAAAAGCGTGGAAATCGCTAGAGGCAAGGCCCGGGTTGTATGGTGGATGGACCAGACTCTCCCAGTGATATGACCGGACTTGTTGGAGGTCTGGTTGCCACATGGAGTCTCGCATTGCCATGGTCCGCTGAAGAAGTTCCTGGCAGGACAGCGATTCACGTGCAACGATGACGCCAAGACAGCAGTCTGACGATGGTTCAACAGTCAGCCGGCTGAGTTCTACCACAGGGGCATCTCATTAGTGCTGCGATGGGACAAATGTCTGAATAAATGTGGAGACTATGTGGAAAATAGTGTAACATACGTAGAACAGTAGCCTACGTATATTTATAAGTACTTGTACTATGCATTTTTTTGGCTGAAAATAAGGCCCAAGATTTTTGATCCACCCTCGTAGATACCGATATCTAATGAGTTTTCAAACCGAATAGGTACGAGCAGGGCGTAATACAAAAATATCGTAGTTAACACTGATTTCAAATCCTCCCTATAATATTCTGCTAAGGTCCCATTCCGGGTTTGTATCGAAAATAAGGTCCTGTTAACACCTACCTACACATATGGGTTACCTACAGGTTCCGCATAACCCCATGTGTGCCCAAAACGCACTCAGTTCCTCGTTAAATGCCTCACAATTAAATAAATACTAAATACCTTAAGAAATATACATTTACAATGGGCGCACCGTACCCTGGCGAGCCTGCCGCTAGAGCGCAAGGCAACGCGGCGGTGGCAGCCATCTGGCGGGAGTGCGGCATACGGCTAGATGAGCCTGCCGCTAGAGCACAGGGCAGCGCAGCGGCGGCAGCCATCTGACGGGAGCGAGGCGTACAGCTAGCTGAGGAGTCTCTCTGCAGATGGCTCCGGTGTGGTCTCGCCAAGACTTGCTCTAGGGTTCAATCCTTTGCAAATGTAAAATTTCTGTAGAAGAAACTCACGAGCAAACAATATCCGATGAATTCGTTGTAACATCGAATATTGTCTACAAAGAGGTGCTGTGACAAGTACAAAACACTGTTCTACATAATTCTTTGTGTTCTTCTCATGTACGTATGCCGTTTAACAACAATAAATACATTTCTTCAATATTTAAAACTTCGTTCTCCCACATTCTTCCCTACCACCCCATAAACCTACATTCACGTTGCGGAAGCTCGCACGGGCCCACTAGTGTTAAATCTCTATATATAAAAATCAATGTAACGTGATAGTTTGTCTGTGGGTATGTCTGTATGTCTCCTATGCGTTCATATACCATTCGTCCGATTGCGATGAAACTTGGGTGAGATGTTGAGTACACTCCAAGGAAGGTTTCTGACTTAGTAAATCCATTTTACAATAGGTAGCGCACGCGTAGATTCAACAAATGAGCGACGATGCGCGAAGCATTTCAACAAAGTCCCGTATGTGTTCATATACCATTCGTCCGATAGCGATGAAACTTGGGTGAGATGTTGTATACACTAACGTGAAGGTTTAAAAATTAGTGAATACATTTCACAGTAGATAGCGCACGAGTAGATTCAACAAATGAGCGACGACACGCAAAGTGTTTCAAAAAAGTCCCGTATGCATTCATATACCATTCGTCCGATAGCTATGAAACTTGCGTAAAATGTTGTGTACACTGGAGGGAAATTTTCTGGCTTAGTAAATCCACTTTAGGCAGCGCACGAGTAGATTCAACAAATGAGCTACGACGCGCGAAGCATTTCAACAAAGTCACGTATGCGTTCATATACCATTCGTCCGATAGCGATGAAACTAGGCTGAGATGTGTGCACTCCAGGGAAGGTTTCTGGCTTAGTAAATCCCTTTAAAAATAGGAAGAGCAGGAGCAGAATCAACAAATGAGCGACGACGCGCGAAGTTTTTCAACAATGTCCCATATAAGGTCATATACCATTCATCCGATAGCGATGAAACTTGGGTGAGCTGTTGTGTACACTCCAGGGAAGGTTTCTGGCTTAGTACATCCATTTTACAATAGGTAGCGCAGCAGTAGATTCAACAAATGAGCGATGACACGCGAAGCGTTTCAACAAAGTCTCGTATAAGGTCATATAGGGCTACTATTCGTCAGACAGTGATAAATGTTTGGTGAATTATTGTGTACACTCCAGGAAAGGTTTCTGGCTTAGTTAATCCATTTTACAATACGAAGCGCACGTTTAGATTCAACAAATGAGTGACTACGCGCGAAGCGTTTCGACAACGTCCCGTATACGTTCACATACCATTCATCCGATTGCGATGAAACTTGGGTGAGATGTTGTGTACACTCCAGGGAAGGTTTCCGGCTGAGTACATTCATATTACAATAAGTAGCGCAAGAGAAGAATCAACAAATGAGCGACGACACGCGAAGCGTTTCAACCATGTCCCGTATGCATTCATATACCATTCGTCCGATAGCTATGAACCTTGGGTGAGATGTTGTGTACACTTCATGGAAGGTTTCTGGCTTAGTAAATCCACTATACAACAGGCAGCGCACAAGTAGATTCAACAAATGAGGGACGACGCGCGAAGCGTTTCAACAAAGTCCCGTATAAGGTCATATACCATTCTGCCGTTAGCGGTGAAACTTGGGTGAAATATGGTGGACACTCCAAGGAAGGTTTCTGGCTTAGTAAATACATTTCACAGTAGGTAGCACACGAGTAGATTCGACAAATGAACGACGACACGCGGAGCGTTTCAATACACTCCCCTATGTCTTCATATCCCATTAGTCCGATAGCGATGAAACTTGGGTGAGATGTTGTGGACACTTACGTGACGGTTTCTAACTTAGTAAATACATTTTACAGTAGGTAGCGTACGAGTAGATTCAACAAATGAGTGACGGGGCACGAATCGTTTAAACAAAATCCGGTATGCGTTCATATACTATTCATCCGATTGCGATGAAACATTGATCAGTTATTGCGTACACGCCAGGGAAGGGTTTCGACTTAGTAAATCCATTTCACAATAAGTAGCGCAAGAGTAGATGCAACAAATGGGTGCCGACGCGCGAAGCGTTTCAACAAAATCCCCTATTGGGTTCATATAACCTTCTTCGATTGCGTTGAAACCGTGATGAGTTATTGTGTACACGCCAGGGAAGGGCTTCGACTTAGTAATACATTTCTCAATAGGTAGCGCACGAGTAGATTCAACAGATGAGTGACAGCGCACGAATCGTTTAAACAAAACCCCGTATACGTGCATATACCATTCATCCGATTGCGTTGAAACATTGATGAGTTATTGTGTACACGCCAGGGAAGGGTTTCGACTTAATAAATCCATTTCACAATTGGTAGCGCACGAGTATATGCAACAAATGGGTGACGACGCGCGAAGCATTTCAACAAAATCCCCTATGCGTTCATATAACCTTCTTCGATTGTGATGAATCCTTGATGAGTTATTGTGTACACGCCAGGGTAGGGTTTCGACTTAGCAAATTCATTTCTCAATAGGTAGCGTACGAGTAGAATCAACAAATGAGTGACAGCGCACGAATCGTTCAAACAAAATCCCGTATACGTTCATATACCATTCATCCGATTGCGATGAAACTTTTGAAAGTTGTTGTGCACGCTCCCACGATTGATTCTAAATTAGAAAATCCATTTTACGATAGCATAGGGGGCAGTTAACGGAAATTGAAAAACATGTTGTGTATCCAAAAGCACTTCAAAAAACAGAATTTCAACGCCAACACTTTCTTTGATTGGCCTTGCAACGCATGCCGGGTACAGCTTGTATTCAAATATAATAGACTGGCGGACCCGTGCGAGAAATCTCGCATGTTCATAAACCACACTTTCCCCAATAGGTTTATAATGAGAGTCTTAAGGAGAAAGGTTGTTATGTTATTATTTCAACCAAATGATTATAGAACACTATTTACATTTCAGTTAGAATTCCAAGTTCTACGTTCCCTAACTTAAGAAGACAATCACTAAATATTGGAACATTATGACGCTCGCCGGTTATTCGATATTTATGAAATTGTACGATTTGAGTACTCATTCCTTTGATTTACTGTTTCTGAAATCCTGGCAAAATGATACAGGAAAGACCTCAGAATGTTAAAATGACATGAAACAGGCGTCACAGCAGCCTAAATGTGAAGTGGACAGCAATTATGGAGAGTGTTTTCCTACAGCAACAGTATCTGGAAATCGCACACATCGTACATTTTTAAGTCACCTTTTAAAGAAATTTTAGGTATTTATGAAATTAGAGTGCAATTTGTCACTGGTATTGTATATTCTCTCTCATTTGAATGCTCATTTGTCACGATCGGTCGATTGTGAGCGCCTCAGGAGGGATCTATACTATTGAAATAATATATGTAATAGATATAATCTTGCCACTAGTTATAGACTACAACGCATTTGCAAGCGACTTGGATGAGGTTCATCTCGTTGCAATGAGTCTCAGACAAGGCCACTATCTCAGTCTCTTCCTGTACATTTCCCAAATGTGTTAAGAAGTGCTTTCAATTACCCACACCACTTAATCTTCTCTTAAAAAAAAACAAAGGCCTGCAAGCCGTAACTCTTGAGCGCTAGTTCGGGAAATGTCGCATAAACTTTTCTCTCGCCTTGTCGCCGATATCCGCGAGGAATCTTCTAGACATTGTAGAAGAAGTTGGCATTCTTCGACTTCATACATCTTGGTCGACTGTGACTCCTCTAAATGCGTCTGAGGATGTGTTGGAATGAGAAGCGCACTGAAATTAGACATTCTCTGGAGACATCGTTCTAATACCATGTAACACGGCCTCTAGCCCTGACAACCAAAATATAAGCCTACCACACAAAACATTACTATTGTTTTTGGTAAATACTGAGCTATTAAAATTCTAATATTTATCCCGAATAGTATGCATCCATGGTTTTGAACAGGAAGTAGGGAAAATACAAATTTATATGAGAGAAGAAACCAATTCTCCCTACCAATGTTTATAATTGAAAATGGCTCCTATGATCCTTAATTGACAATGAAGATTTCTTATGATAGTACATTATGCAACGAGCTTCTAATGGCAATAATTAAGACACGAGTATTTCCATACGAGTGTCTTAATTACCATTATAGGCGAGTTGCACACGACTGTTTATGTTCGACGATAATTATAACTTTATTATATGTTTTAACATAAATATTCATAAATATCGGTGGGATTCAGTTAATTCAGTTAGGGAACAGGGCGCGCTGGCTTTGCTGGCTAAACAGAGCACATGCGTGGTCAAGGCACTCCGAAAGCAGAGACCATTCACTTTGCTTGCCAACACAGAAATATGTTGGATTTTGAGCGCATGCGCCAAGGTATCCTTACCTAATTGGTCACACAACTGTTTCTTGAGCTCTGATTGGTGGGAGAAACTGTTTCATAATGAAAAATAGTGTTATAATGAGCCTCATTATGATACAGTTTTCTGAAACATAATGTTTACATTTCGACATCGTCGAACATAAAATAGTACATTATCCAACGAGCCTTTAATGGCAATAATTAAGACACGAGTATGTTTATAAAACGAGCGTATGCGAGTTTTATAATTTCCATACGAGTGTCTTAATTACCATTATAGGCGAGTTGCATACGACTGTTTATGTTCGACGATAATTATAACTTTATTACATGTATTAACATAAATATTCATAAATAACTTATCTGTTCAGTAACTAGAATTTTGTGATCGGGTGGTGCGCTAGGTAGCACATCTCCGTGTTCCAAGCTCTTTGGCCGACCGACGCATGCGCTGTGTGGTTCAATGCCAGATGTGCAGATCGTGAACCAGTATTCAGCAAAACTGTCACCGTATTCGTTTGAAATCAATGCGCTGAGTAGAAATTGGATTTAGGTATATTAAGGTACAGTGCTATTTCTTGTCTCATATTCACCAGTTTATTTACGCGAACATATGGACAGTGCACTTTCGGTAATTTATATAGACATGTTGGATTTTGAGATCATGCGCGAAGGTATCCTTATCTAATTGGTCAAACAAATGTTTCTTGAGCTGTGATTGGTGGGAGAAACTGTTTCATAATGAATAATAGTGTTATAATGACCATCATTATGATACAGTTTTCAGACACATAGTAGGGAGGGTCGAACATAAATGTTACTATAGGCTAAGAGGAGTGATTTATAGGGTGGCTGAGGCAAAGCGATTGCTTAGAAAGTTTAGGACAAAGTTATGGCCAACTGTATCATACAGCACAATTCCAGAGGAAGGAGAGGAGACCGCCACTAAATATTTACATCTCATGAAGCAAATTCCAGGTTGTGAAGAAGCAGAGGTAACAGATGTAAACGAGTGGTTATTACAGGTTGTGACTGATGAGTAGAGGCATGATTTTTTCGCACTAACTTTTGAACGTTTCCGCGAAAGGGAAACTAATTTTCGCGTTATTTCGCGAAATATATATTGCTGTATCGCTTTAATGAAATTCTAAAATTAATCATTAGAAGTTTCATTATTGTGGTTCTGAATTATTTATATGAATGGTAGATGTATAAATTACTAGTAAGTATCCAATATTATTTTATTATATTCCTCATTTTGCATTAATGTTAATGCTAGCAGTGACTGAATTATTTCAACTGGTTGAATCCTTGTTCGCTCTTCTCTTTCATTTCATACATAATCTTGAAACAAAATTTCAAACTCGTTATTCACTACAGATTTCGCTGTAATTTCGCGCTTATCGCGAACTAATTGAATTTCACTTTAAAATTGCCTTATTTCTTTTATGTTCGACGATGTCGAAATGTGAATATTATACGCCAGAAAACTGTATCATAATGATGGTCATTAAAGTACTGTTTTCCATTATGATACAGTTTCTCCAGCCAATCAGAGTTCATTCATTGACCAATTAGGTAAGGATACCTCAAAATCCAACATGTCAATATAAATTACCGAAATGGAAAGTGCACCGTCCATATGTTCGCGTAAATAAACTGGCGAATATGAGACAAGAAATATCACAGTACCGTAATATCCCCAACTCCGATTTCTAACAGCGCAAAATGCGAAACAATCATGCCTCTACTGAGACGAAATAGTTTTCCTAGTACGTAGGCCTACGTAAGTCAGATGAAAATGTAGCAAATTAAAACAGGTGCAGTCCCACTACCTGGAATTACATAGGGCTACTCGTGCGGACGCAGCAAAATCGCTGGAGACATTCCTGCAGCTCGTAGAGCAACACCCCGAATGCTACAGCGGCGGGCATATTGCTTATGAAGCGATGATTGAGTATTGCTTCATTCTCATGATTTTCGTCTCTGCGTCGGTAGAAAGTGGCTGAAGTTTTGTACAATTTATTTATGTATTTATTTATTTGGGCACAACAGGATTTTCATCCCAATTACAGTGACAAAGAATAGAGAGTATGTTATCTTGTAACTTATACCAACTTAAACTAAACATTAAGTAAATTGTGTGTCTACTCCATATTATTCCCGTTTTTCCAACGGGGTCGGGGATGTGATGCGATGGAAGTCAGTGTGGCGGATGTTTTTTTTACGGCCGGATGCCCTTCCTGACGCCAACCTCATTGGAGGTGTTAATGAGAGATGAAATGAATGATGGTGAATGAAACTGGGCAAAGTGTGGAAGGAAGCGGCCGTGGTCTGTCAGATGGTACCGTCTCAGCATTTGCCTGGAGTTGAAAATGGGGAAACCGCGGAAAACATTTTAAAGGACGGCTGACGGTGGGGCTCGAACCCACGTGTTTACTGAGTCAGCAGAGAGCTTGGCCCCATGACCTAACGCTGCGCTTTAGCGAGCGTAGCCACCACTGTCGGTAAACAGTAACTAAATAAAACTGATGAATATAACTAGGTGTGAAATTAAAACAGTATAATTCAAATAATTTGCTACAAATGCAATAAACGGTTGGCTAGTTAGAATAACACAGTGGCAACAAGTCATGATTTACAATTTGCCAGGTTTGAGACATTATTTCTGGAGAGTGGTTAGAAATTCCATCAAAAATACCGTCAAGGAAGTACTGAAATCTGTGGCATTATTTCTTTGAACAACATTGTTGAAGATATTACGTAGTCTGATGTCCTGGTGCTTTTAATTTCAAATGTGATATTGTTCCTTGAATTGATGCTTGGTACTGTACCCGTTCGTCCTGGGGATGCGATGACCCATCTGCTATTACATCGCATTCCTGGAGTTCCAGGACAGAGCGGAGTTAAATGAACCTCTAGTCAAATAAGGAAAGTGTCGGAAATTCAGCTGAATTATCGAAAAAGCAGTGGGTAACACGAGACAAAGTATCTCTAGGGTCGTAACGGGCTTAAGTTTAATAAAAAGAAATTGCAAATATAAATGGGCGCCATCAACTGAATTCCTAGCAAACCACCTCCTTTCCTGGTTAAGCCTTACTCAAGACAAGGAAAGAAAAAGGAAAATCACACCATCATCAGATCACAACTAAGATAAAAACAAATTTATTTCACTTTGATAGTCAGACAGACATTTTAAATATTCCTCCTACCTGAGAGTATGGTCGAATGCCAACGTTAAATTGTCATTGTCCAAAAATCGAACCATCTCTTTTCTAATCAAAAATATTTCATCCACATAAAGCAGAAAAATCTCTAAAGTTCTCTTGGGTTCTCAGGATCACTGTGGCACTATGTCTTTCGTCACTGACATTTGTGATACCTGAGACCTAATTTCTCTTTAATTTAACATCATAAATGTGGATTTGAAAAAGTTATTAATCTGTCTAAACATACACATATTATAATCACATATTTTAAACATCACGTAATTTATGGCTTGCATGGCATAATTCAAATGTTAAACATGTTATTAAAATGCTCCTAAACATCGAATAATTAATTTACACTATTTACATTGTCATTACAAATTACTTGTTTGTGAATTACAGTAAATTCACGGCTCATTGGTCATCATTATCATCATCATCAAAATTAAATATTCCTCACATTAATTCTCATTTCAAAATTCAACATATTCCTGTCAGAATCATTAATTCATCACCATTAAATCATTTAAATCCTCAACTCATGTTGCAATTTCTTCAAATTATATCTCAATTAAATTTATTTAATTCCATATAAATTCGTTAATCATCAGCTTCTTTAATTAATTATCACCTTCTAATTCAGTTATTCATCATCTATCCAATCATCTATTAATTTATTCAAATCAGTTTATTTATCCAATCTTTAATTCATCCATTTATTTAATTCATTGATTTATTCCAAAATTTAATTCATCAATTTATTTAAATTTCATTCTTCTGGTTATTTAGATTTTTATTATTTCATCTAGTCATTCTGATTTTTATTTCATTAGGTCAGATCATTAATATGCTTAAATTTTAGATTATTATTTCATTAATTATTATTCTCAGAAAATCTTGTATTATCAACTTTATTTATTTGTTTAATTTCCTAACAAATTGTTTAATATGGGTTATAGAACGTTGTCTTACAGTTTTATCACTTCCAAGTTATATCTCGTATTTAATTTTCATGCCAAAAATATTATTGCCTTCACGACATCACGTTGGATCTGACTATCCACAACGACATTATATATCCTCAATTCTTCAAATATCACATTTGAATAAAACAATTATTCCACAAAACTCCACAAATATTCAGCACATACAGCATGAATCTCAACAATTACGCTAGACTGGGTTCGACAACCTCATGTCTGCTTCAAAATGCATTAGCAACATTGCAACTATCACTTGGCAACTTCCACAAAATGCCTATCACAAACTTCACTTAACCATGTTGCATGATCTACAAAAAATATATAACTGGCTTCAAATTGTCAACGCACACAATCTCCAATAACTGTAATTAATCTGATCACATCTAGACAACTTCTTAAACAATTGGAAAAAATATTACCTTAGTAATTCAAGATCTGCTTTCAAATAGCATAAATTCTCTTACAATTCTCATAATTCACATCACAGAAAAACACCAATGTGCTATAATCTCTCATATCAAAATCTGCAATACTGATCTGCCTTAAAATAAATCTGACCATTAATGATTCATCTTACAAGATTCAATTACTTTAAATCCTTCTCAAAGGTATCAAACACAATTATAAAAATCATCAAAAGCATCAGCTGTACCAGCTGTTAAACTGAAAGTACTCTCAAAAGAGTATAGCAACAAACTATTGGATTGGCAAACAAGAATTACAAATGTAACCCTGATGACATTTATCTTTACTTTATTTAACAAAAGTTCGACTGATATGTGACTAGTAGTTCCTTGTTTGATTCACTTACAATCTCATGTACACTCGGATGATAAAAATGAGTCCCTCAATGGCAAGTAAGATGAGTAACCACCGTACAATCGTATAAATACGAAAGACCTTGCCCCGTCGACTAATCATGATAGTGCCCTAAACGATGGGTAAGATGAGTAACCACCATACAATCGTATAAATACGAAAGACCCCATCTCGAAGACTATATGAGTGAATGTACCAGATAGGAATCAACAAGTCTCTAGTTGTCATATAAAAGCGATATTCATTCACTAAAGTGAATAACATCTTAATATCTCCAAACAATCCAATGGAAAAATCCCTACTGATGAATAATACACACTCGCTAGTATGCAATGAACTGACGAAGTAATGTAGATAATCAATTGCAGATCACGAGTTCGAAATACTCGTTACACAAAAAAAAAAACTATTCATGAAAAATATCCTTGCTGGAAAAAATGTCTAAAAGACCAAACATCTGCTTAATAAAGCCAACCAATGGTGAGAATATCGTATAATGATGCCTGCCATATCATATGGTCACGCCATATTCTAGCAAAATTTCGAAGCATATAAAGTCAAACCATGTCTATAAAAATCGTATCACTCCTATTAGAAAAATATACATGTGTGCCCAGTATTCATGAAAATAATCGTATCAGGAAGTTATAACTCTTACAGTACCTTTTCATAATCAGCTGTTATCAAATTTCAAAGATCGTCGATTTTCCCTATGTAATGAATTTCTCGAAAGATCGGCGTGAATATCATTCCATCCATGCAATGACGATAGCCTTCGAATCCCAAGTGAATCAGCTGGTGGACCTCCTCCTCGTCAGGAATCGAATCCATCGCTCTGTGGTGCCATCGCGTCTCTGTCTGCGTTTACTCCGACATGATGAACTTCTGGTTATCCATAGCGGATATTGTCCAAATCCTCACGAAAAAGTTCATAGAAACAGCGGACCCCCTATTCCTCTTCTACGTTACGCCACTGTTCTATACAATGTTCAGTTTAAGTGTTGAAAGTTCAATTTCCACAGCGGTTTAGTTTTACTTGTAGAAAATAAAATTGTTTCATCAGAGTGTCTAAGTTTATGAAACACCCTGTAGCTGTGTTCATACTCGGTAATTCATATCACTTCACAAGAAATAATTGCATTAATGCACGAGCTAATGTTCCTAAGTGCATATGCTTACAACATTCCATTTGCTTATAATATTTAATGTTACTTGGAATGCGTTATGAAATGCATAGTCGTAATGTCATTAAGAAAAACTATGTCCATTCGAAGTTCAAAGTTGCGGTATCACGTAACTATCTGCTTTTATAATTCAAATGCTGAATAAACGTTCTAACTCAATGTAGTAATGAAGTTCAGCTTCTGTCATAATGCTTGCGTATATAATGGGAAATAACCCGCTCGGTTTTACTGCAATGCTATAATCATCTCCGCCTAAAGCTGGCCTCGCCATGTCGCTCTACTATTCTGTTCTGCGTTGAAATGCAGCTTGGAATAAAGTTATCCAACTACTCGCAATGCTGTTATGAAATCCCGCCCATCTATGCTTGTTTGCCGCGGATGTCCGCCCGGCCCACTGACCTACTTGCCGTTCGCTGCTCGGTGAAGCTGAAACTGTCGCTTTCACTTTCCGTGACAGTTTCTGTTCGCTGCGCGACCTTGTACCAAGCTTGGCGTGTGCTACACAGCTCGACTCTCTTGCTTGGCTCACAGAGCTCCACTGACAGTGTCTGCACTGCCTCGACCCTTACCTGCCTGGTGCGGTCACGTGACGTCATCCCCACCACCGTGGTCTTGCGTCACAAATATAATCTCGAACCCCCATCATCTCGGCTATTAAGTTATAAAATAACTTAAGGGTTATCTGACTTCCTTTAAATTATTTCCATATATAATGCATGTTATATCTCCTCTTCTAAGATGTTTAAATACCATGTTCCATATAGATCTTAATAAAGCTTCATAATTCCATCCATAATTCCATCTGCTTGACTGCGGTCAGCGCCTTCTTGATCCTAGACCTTCTACGTCATCCTGACATTCCTCTTGACTCGATCTGAGCGCTATCTTTTCTTAACTCTTCCCAAAATCTCAACTACGGCTTAATGTCTGCTGGCGTAGCCAATAGCCTCAACTAGGTATCGGGTACATCTCTCCCGTACATCTACTTTTTTTATCAGGATTGAGAAAAAAAATACACTCTCAGGCATTCTATATATAACATATGTACACGATAGCTCTACAATACTCTTAATCAGCATGATGGTACTTTCTAATGCTATCTGCATTAAAAGTTCCTACAACTTCATCAGTATCCATTCTGACAATCTTGTAGCTATTATTTCGGTACGTTTCTTCAATACGGAATGGACCAGCGTACAATGGCGCAAATTTATGGTAGATCTTCAGTTGAAGATTCGAAGTGACTGGCTTCCTAATCAGCACCTCATCATTTTCTTGAAATGGCTCGTGGAACCTCCTTCCTGCCTGTCTCCTGGCTCTCTTCTCCGCCTGTCTTCTGAGTCTCTCTCCTGCCATCTCGACTCTTCTTTCTTGTGTGGGTTGAGGATCTACTGGTGCCCTCACGACTCGGTCCCATGGTCTGTCCGGTTTCAATCCATGATGAAGCATGGACGGAATCTGTCCTGTGCTTTCATGTACTGTGGAATTCAAGCATTGACTAATGATGGGTATCACTTCCATCCATCTATGGTGTTGCCTTGACACATATAAACAACACATCTTACTGATTTACGGCATAATTCTTTCGGCTGGATTTCCCTCTGGATACCGTACATAATTAAACACATGCCTTATTCCTAAACGATCCATAGCAGTAGAAAATTCCATACTGGTAAATTGTGATCCATGGTCACTCAACAAAACTTCAGGTTTCCCCATGCACGGAATAACTGTTTTCTCTAATCTGTTGATCACGTACTTGGATGTAGCTTTCTGGATAGGGCATAGATATACGTATTTAGAAAATACGTCTACTGTTACCAAAACAAACTGATTTCCTTTCGTCGAACGAGGAATCGGACTGAAAATGTCCGTAGCGAAGAGTTCTCTTGGCTTGTTGGGTAATATTGATCTAGGAACCTCTTTCATAAGCTTAGATGAATATTTACTTCGCTGACAACTGTCACAGGTCTTTATGACGTCGCGAATCGTTTGTCCCATTTGTCTCCAAACGAAGGTTTCTTGAGCGAGAGCCAAAGTCTTGTCTACACCTACATGAGCTGCAGTTCGGTGTATCATCCAAATAACTGGTTTGAAAAGCTTGGGTGGGATCACTACTCTAAGTTTAGTATGATCCTGGTCGATATATTGGCATATAACATCTCCCATAATATGGTATTTTCTAGCCTCTATCTCAGTTCTTTGAAAATCTGGATCAGCGTTATCCATCCTGCGTGTCAAAAAACGGTAAATTCTTCGCAAAGGTGCATATCTCTTCTGAGTTTGCGCTAACATCTTCAACTTTTCTAGAGTACCATTATCCTCTTGAATCAAATTTATATGGTTGACAATTACTTCCTCACAAGGGTTTCTGCTCAACACATCTGCTAACAGATTTAATTTCCCAGGTCTATGTACAACGGTTGGGTTAAATTGTTGTAAGAACAGAGCCCATCTGGTGATGCGGTCACTCGCTAAGTCTGTCTTCATAATAAATTGGAGGGCTTTATGATCTGTGATCACTGTTATGTCATGTCCAAACAACACCTTCTTCCACGTCTTAAGAGCATGAACCACTGCTAATGCCTCTAACTCAGTTGCATAGTAATTCTTCTCACAATTCCTGAGCTTGCGACTGGTGAAAGCTAAATACCTATGTTTCTTGTCATCATCCAACTGATATAGGATCCCACTGATACCTATTTTGGATGCGTCTGTCTCCACAAAAAATCTTCTTGTAAAATCCGGGTACTCAAGCTTGATATTTTGGATCATCATGTTCTTAGCCGCTAAAAACGCTTGATTGCATTTATCGTCCCATTTCCATCGATTTCCCTTTCTTAGTAAATCCTGCAGAGGTGCCATCGTTTCAGTATATTCAGGACAATGTGTTGAAAAGAACTGACACATGCCTAAAAACTGCCGTACCTCTTTAATCTTTCGTGGGGTTGGAAACTCTGAAATTGCCATGATCTTCTTTGGATTGGGCCTATAACCATCTCCATCGATTCTATGTCCAAGAAATTCAATTTCTTCATGAAAGAACTGACATTTATTGAAATTCACCTTGAAGTTCGTCCTCCTAAGATCTTCAAAAAGCATTCGAAGGTGCCTGATATGTTCTTCCGCTGTCTCAGACGCTATAATCAGGTCATCAATATAGCTCACCACATGCTCCTTAACTGCATCTGACAAATTTTCATCTAGTGCTCGGATCATCACCGGACCACTATTTTTCACTCCAAAAGGTAACCTATTGAATACATATGTTTTATGGTCAAACAAGAACCCTGTGTATTGTTTGCAGTCTTCTGCTAGCTCTACATGATAATAAGAACCAAGACCGACTACAATAAATCAGACCATAATGCCACTATCGAAATAGTAGAAAATGGCGGTAATCGTAGGGGATTGTTTACATTTGGTCAACCAACATTTAAGTGGGTCTGCTGCGAGAATTTCGTTCAAATGTCGCATATTTCAAGTGATTTCGAGCTGTTATATATTGTAATAGTGTACCTTAAGTAGTGAAGTGCACTGTGAATAATTATAAATGCCGAAGATACGTAATGTGAGAAGCATTGGCTGTTTATTGTCATTACTGTGTACCTGCCTGTAAATTTAATACTGCTGAAGATACTTCAACTTTTAAATTTCCTAAAGACAAATCTTTGAAAGAGAAGTGGATGAGAAATATTCACCGGGATCATTTTCGAAGTTAAAACAGTTGTATTTGTTAACTTAAACATTTCGAACCTAAATTTGTGGTTATGAAAATTGCCATACTAACCCCTGATACCATTTCGACAATTTTCCCATATCAACCGTCCTACACAACTCCTGTTTGTTAAAGTAGATGATGGTAGTTTTAATGACATACCAGCAGTGTCAGTGTCTTCTAAAGTGTCAAGTTCTTTAAGTGTAAATATATTCTATAAGAATCATGAATCAATAATCTTTGTGTGCTTGTGGAAAACATTCAAGTGGGTACTGTAATCTGATGGAAGCAGTGATTTTAAATGCAACAGGTATGTAAATAGAATTATGCTCCTGTTAGTATCATAAGCTAGGGGGCCTGGGGAGTTATCCCCAAATTAGGTTTGTTTTTGTATATACATTTATGTCTGTTACTAGGTTAGGTAGGCCTACTGCCTGGCCGAAAATTACTGTTAGTAGGCTACCACAAGCAAGGGGGACTGGGGCGTTAGTTGCTGGTTAGGTTTGTTTTTGTATTAAAAACATTAATAAGATAGAATGTATGTCCGTTGGAATTCTATACACATCGAATTTGAAGAATGACAAGTTCATAATACAGTAAATTTTCATTTTAAAGAGTTTGTAACATCAATTGTGTGTTATTGGCAAATGCTATTTGAAATAAAGTACTAATGAGAGTACTTATGCGCCATCTGTTGGAGTTAGTTCAGGATGTCCCGATACAGATAGAAGCGAGTGCGATCTCACAGCTCTCTACGCTCAAAACAAACAACCTACGGCCGTGTTTACCTATACATAGGGTTGGCAATATCTTATTTGTCAAATAAGCCACGCCCACTGGCCGACACAACTGAAATTTCACTATATAGCCCTAAGTCGTGTTATAAATTGGGATGGTGGGTGGGTTATAGACAGCGGAGGAGACTACATTTATTAGCAGATCACTGTTGTTAAAAAAAAGGCAGTCATCGGAACGCGTTAGGCTATAACCATTGTCAAAAACCATTGTTCTGGATGCGTTAAGCTGTAACCATTGTAAAAAACCATTGGATTGGACAAATCGAAGGCTGCGGCTTTGATTGTGCGCAGCTATCGGGGCAGATTGATACAAAACCATTGATCTGGACGTGTTAGGCTGTAACCATTGGATTGGACAAAACGTAGGTTAGAATGGTCGAGTGTTGGTGCGGCTAGTACCGTAATGGTGAGGTTGGCAGTACTGTTCTGACGATGGTTGATGTGAATAATGGCATCCACAGCTGGAAATTCACCTATAGCCTATAATAATAAGGGGTTTATTGCAGCCAATGCCCATGCATATAATGAATAAAATCTAAAATCATACAGTAAACTAATTGTTATTCCCTAGGAATATCAAAGATTCATGTCTGAATGTGCAGAATATGGCATGGTATCTTCGGTTGAACTATACCTTCCGATACACCGGTATCTGGGGAATATTTAGGGAGATCAGTGACGTCACCGTGATCTCACGTTTGACGTATACGAACAAAAGGATGACGTACATATGTACGACGAGATACAAGTAAAAGAGGTACTTTTGAACATTTAGGCGAATGGTAAACTAAACTGAACTTACGCCGAAATACATATTTCAAAATATCATAGTAATTTGATACTTAAAATGGCTAGGAATATATGCCAACATTAAATATTATATTGCAGCCTGATTGTTCATCATTTTATCCTTCGATCAAAGGCAGCATACACAATAACTAAGTTATAGGCCTACTGGCAAAAATACAAGTCGTACATACATTAAAATAAAATAAAAATAAGGTTAGGCTGGTAATGACTAACAATAAAGAAGAAAAAGTATGTTAATTGGTATTCAACATTCATATGTGTGTGAATATGCATAAGCCTATAACTAAACAATTAAATAGATGCTTGGTGAACAAAAATACATAGCCTGCTTTATTTATACAAAACAACCACATGTTCAATATTCTTCAAAGCAATGGGGCATGGTGGCGCAGTGGTCAAGCTATTCACCTCTCACCAAGGTGGACCAGGTTTGATTCACGGTCATTGCAAGTGAGATTTTGTAAGTGAAATGCCATGTCCTGTGGTTCGGATTCCACGTAAAATGGAGGTCCCTTGGCTCATGATCACAAGATTAACGGTCACGTAAAAACTACAAGCTTCTTTTTCTTCAAAGCAGGTCGAAACTTCGACCTCACATAAGTCATACAGCAAACGAACAGGTCCTGCAGGGAAGATCCCTTAAGCCGAATTATTTTTATCGTCTCCAAGACTGACATCATGAAAGTATACTGGAAAATGTGAAATTTTATGCCTATGCCGATGAAGAAAGTAACAGTAAATATTAGGCTACTTGTCGTTCAATAACTCTCGGTCTTTTCTTGGGTGGCTGAAGCCGATGCTGTGGGAAATTGCAATTTGCAGGTACCGCATCATCTTTAAGCTGTGGTTTGTTTCTATTTGAATGAGACAAGTAGCATGTTTATAAAAGTTTTCACAGCTATAACCCATTTCTTTAATAGGCCTACATCTGGGCGTTTCCATGGAAATCTGTAATATAAGCTAGACGTAGGTTATAATTCTGTGACTAACTTAATAACTTATAACCTACAATAGGGCCTACGTGTATTTGTCAAAATTTGATGTAAGACATATCCATAAACGCAGAATAGGCTACTTCGAAATAAAGTAGACCGTAAACCTACCGTATTATTGGAAAATACCATACATATAACGTTGCACAGAGGTACGTACGTTCAAATATATGAAAAGAATCACGACATATCAGCTGACATGCAACCTAGAGTTAAATGGTATGACAGTTTTTGGTGCGACTAGTTACGCCTGGCAGTGCACCAGGAAGCAGTTTTCAGCGAGGGTTACCATGGGAGGAGTTGTTCCAATAGTACCGACAGTTCAATGGTCTCAGCTCGCACCCCCCCCCCCCCCCCCCCCCCACTCTTCCAATCGTCAAAAATCATAGTGTCCGTGGCGCAAAAATCCTACCAATGTTCTTTGGCTCTAGTGTGTCCATGAGTTTTACATATCCTGGAGTAGAAGGTAGCAGCATTTGAAGTCTGAGTTCTTCTACATTATAAACCTCGCGAGTCACCTCTTACACCGGTCTTGAAGGTGTATACTTTGATAAACCCAAGGCCTTCTTTATGTAAGTCGCCTTCATTTTCTCCATATTGTTCCAAATACTTCATATTTAAATGTGTCCAAATGCTCTCCAGTCCATAAGTCACAATACGGGTAACATTTAACCGCAAAAGTTTTAAGGCTGTTTTTATAGATAGCTTAGTCAAATGTTTTATGTCGTTGAAGGCTTTGGTAGTGACGCTGGGTCTATCCTTGATTTGCAGTGTGAAAACATTGTCAGTTGACTAATGTAGGACCTAAGTAGGACTACTTGTAATGTGGTACACCCTCAAGCGGTTTTCCTGCAATGTGGAAAATTGCTGGCTTTCCCCCTTTCCTAAAGGTCATAGATTTAGTCTTGTTTCTGTTTAACCTAAGGTCATTGTGTAACACCCATAATTCAAAGGGGTCGAGAGCAGATTGCAATTCGACCTGTGAACTTGAAGCGAGCACCATGTCATCTGCGTATATAAATGAGATTACCCGCTCTGATAATATATCTGTGATATTATCTGCCATAGCAGTGATAAATAACACGAGGGCTTAATGGGTCTCCTTGTAGCAGCATGCCTGTAGTCTGCTCAATTGGGCTTGATGTTGTAATGCCATCGTTAATGACTATATTGTTAGAGCCTAAAATACTTTTGACAAGATGTTTAGTGTAGCTGTTACCTCTCAATAGTCTGTCTAGTTTTTCCAATATTTTCTTCCTGCTAATCGAGTCAAAAGCTTTAGAGAAGTCAATGAATATGGATTGTAACTTTCCCTTCGGTACTGACAGGGTAGACGCAATCTCAGTTTGAAGACTTCGAATTGCCTGGATTGTGCATCTTTCTCTCCTAAAGCCAAATTGTGAGTCACAATGCTATTTGGGATGGCTGGGTGGGTCACATACAGCGGAGGAGGAAGCATCTTTTAAAACATCATTCCCTGATTTATTTCTCGTTGTTTGATAAGGTATTTTGGCTAATTAATGTACTATAGAGAATATTATCGCTCGTTCTACTTTCGTTCAGTGGTACCATTCTGTTTTAGACCACCTCGTTGTGTAGTGCCTAGCATTCTTGGCTGTCGTCCCGGAGGTCCGGGTTTGATTCTCCGGCTCTGCCAAGAAATTTAATTCTCATGTGAGGGCTGGGATGGGGTGCACTCAGCCTCATGAAGCAACTTAGTAGAGGAGGGTTCAATTCCCACCTCAGTCTTTCTGGAAGTGGTTTTCCATGGTTTCCCCACTTCTAATCCAGGCGAATGCCAGGATGGTTCCTAACTTAAGGCCATGGCCGCTTACTTCCCACTACAATACCCAATTTACAAACACACTAGTTCAGCCATAACAATAACACAGGTTATCACACAAATTCCACACACAAATACATGAGGCTACAAGACCACGATGTCGTAGCCCCTAATATAAGCAACAACCATTTATATTTGCATTTTATATTTGCCTAGGCCCTTCATGGGCTGTATAGTGTCAGGGGTTGACTTTGTTGTTGGTTGATTATTCTTGTAGTTCCATTTAGAAATATTTGCATTTTTTAACATAATGTCTTACCTCTGCTTTATTTATGTCTGTATTTTTAGCTACTGTCTGTTCTCGTTGCTTGTAGCGAAATACGTCAGGGTTTCATATTGAATTTGTGCCTTATTACATAAAAACCTGTAATTTCTGGCGGAATTTAATCAAATATGCGAATGTTTGTCTTCGAATTTGCCGCTATTTCGATGGCGCCATCCCCGCCAGTTGCTACAGCTGTTCCCCTACGATTTCCGCCATCTTGGTTTTGATGTTACGGTCTGAGATATTGTAGTCGGTCTTGTAAGAACTAGTCAGATCGATTGTCGAAAAGAAACTCTTTCCTCTGAATCTGCGTAACAATTCACGAATAACAGGTGGCCTGTCGTATTCAGGAAGAACTCTTTCATTAAGGGCTCTAGCATTTGGCATATCCTCAGCTTACCATTAGGTTTCTTGACAACAGCTAAAGGATTCAAATAAGCCGTTGGCATCTTCTTAATTATTCCATCTTTCTCCATATCGCTTATCATTATGCTAACTTCCTCCTTCCATTTATCCGGAATGGGATATAAATTTTTATGGTATGGTTTGTCATCCATCAACTTGATGCTGTAGGTAAAATTTTCTATGAGACCTGGTTTGTCATTGAATATGTCCTCATATTCTGAAATTACTTGATCAAACTGCTCCTTAATTTCTGGATTTATTTTACTTGTCATGCCAGTTCTGTCTTCTATAGACCTTTCAATGCTGCATACTATCTCATCCAATATATCCTCTCTAAAGAATGTCATCTCAGATTCCTGGTTTTCCATGATCCCTTCTGGAAAGTACATGCGCCTACTCTGCATATCTATGATCAGGCCACTTTCACTTAAGAAATCCACTCCTAGGATCATGTCGAAATGTAGTTGACCCACTACTAGGAACATCTGTTCAAAACTTCTGGTTCCAATCCCAACATCTAAAAGTACCTGACTTTTACATTTCATACTCCTGTCTGGGATCACCCCTTGAATCTTGCTAACCACAGTTGGCAACATTGTAATTTCTCCTGACAATTTCAACTCATCCAGGCAACCTATGGATATGAAGCTCACCATAGCCCCCGTGTCTACAAGTGTCTTTATTTCCTTTCCCATGACTTCCACACTGATAACTGGCAATTCATGTCTATTTCCTCGATGTACTATGTCTTCCTCCTCGATTAAATCCTCGTCCTTGACCTGATACGTTTCGACAATGATGATCGATTCCCAATGATTAGCATCTTTCCCTAAAGTTAATTTGACGATTTTTTTCCTTCGCCACTCGTGCTTGCTCGATTGACATCTCTGACTGTCTCCTCGGGTGGTGCACTAGGCTGTCTATTTTCTTGCCTCGATCTCTCGTATTCACGATTATCTCGTCCTTCATTAGGATCGTTTCTTCGGCCATCCTGCCTGTCGTTTCGATTATACTGTTGACCTTGGCTCCAGTTGTTTCTACCACGATATCTATTGTTGTATCGATTCCTATCTTGATATCTGGAATTCTGGTTATAATTTCTGTATCGGCTGTCTCTTGCTTCCTGATCGTATGGCCTCTCATATGGTCCTCTATACCGATCATTTCCACGAACGTTACGGATGTTTCCTCGATTTCCTTCGTTCCTTCTGTTTTCCCAGGAATCTCTTCTGTCCGTTTGAGCTGCGTTATCAACGACTACCGCATTCACCTCTTGCGTGTTTCTATTGTCGTTTCTTGTATTTCTAGGCGTAACTTGAGCGCTTGTATAGTCCAATTGCCGTAAAATGTCGTCATAGTGCTCAAGTGTGTTTGCTCCCGACGCTATGAGTGATCGCTGTACCTCAATCGGTAACTGTCTCGCTATAGCTTGCAAAAGCTCTTCTTCTGGCAATGGAGGAATCAGAAACTGCAATTTAGCCAACTGTGACGTAAAATAATTGGCATAATGAGTCGGATGTGACGTAGAATAACGCTTCGAGTACATTTCTGCTCTTACGTTCAGTTGATCCTCTGCACTCCAAAATCTCCTCAAGAATGCTATGGCAAATTGCTCCATATTCGCAAAATTGCTTCTGAATGCTCTAAACGAAGTTAACGCAGACCCGTCTAAGGCGCGTTCGACTATTCTTAGCTCTCTTTCCTTGGCTACTCTATGTTCCGCCATGTAGTCTCGAATATCTCGCAGAAATTCGACTGGTGTGACCCCTGTATTTCCAGAAAACTTCCTCGGCTTGTCATCCAGATTTCTGATAATGGTAACTGGACCTGAGTATCGTTCACTTGTACCCAACGTACTCCTATTTGAACTCGGATTATCCTGAGGGGTTGAACTTGCCCTTTCGAATGTCACATTCTGTTGCGTTTGAAGGTCTTCTCCCATGCTAACTTCTTGATTACTCATACTGCGGTCTATCGCTGTCTGATTTATCGATATTTCCCCTGACGTAATATTTTGACTGGTGAAACTGTTAATCATAGATTCTAGTTTAGTTATCCTATCTTCTGCCAGTTTCTCTACGGTCTTGACCTGAGTCTTCAACTCATCTAACGACGTAACATTCTGCGTTTTATTACTCTCCTCTAAATCGATTTTCAACTTGTCAATCTTATCTTCGCATGTATTCTTTACTGACGCGACTTGTTCCTTTAACAGATCAACATCTGTCCTAAATAGAGTTGAATCTATCTTCATCGCTTCCTTGTTCTCCGTAAATCTCGCTTCTAAGTTCGCCATACCTGCGATTAATTTCTCGTCTAATCCTGCACGTTTTTCTTTTGCTTCGGCATCGACCTCACTATACCGTTCTTCCACGATTGCACCGACCCTATTTTTGAATAAAGCTAAGTTTTCATTAACCTTTTGCTCTATATCATCATCCATCTTCCTAATATCTTTCTGCAATTGATTCTCTAATGATTTTAAATTAGAATTAACCTCTCCTAAGACATACTCTTTAATGGTCCCAATTACTGACTTTAAATCCTTAATCTCATTACCTAGATTCATTTCTAGACCTTTGATTTTAGTTTCGAAAGATACTTCGGTAGACCACTCTTGAATTTTGCCTACATCTGCCACTAAACCATCGATGTCGAATCTCAACTTCGATACATCCGATTTAATGTCTTTCTGTATAGACATAACGTCTGTTCTTAGAGTAAGAATGTTTTCTTCTCCTCTACTTTCTAATTCAATAATATTCTTTCTTAATATTTGAACATTTTCCTCTCCTTTCATATTTACTGCAATTATATCTAATTGTAAAGTCTTAAGCATTTCATTATTCTTTAAAGTTAATCTATTCTCTAACCTAGTTAACTTGTTTTCTAACTCTGTGTTAGTTTCTTCACTACGAGCTTGTAATTTCTCTTCTAATGTTTTAAAATTATCCTCACTATTTGACTGTAATCTTTCTTCTAATGATTTAAAACTATCCTTCAAGTTAGCTTCACTAGCTTTCAAATGACTTTCAGTACTAGTCTGTAATCTAGTCTCCAATGACATCAACTCATCTTTACTATTTGACTGTAATAATTTTAAATTTTCTTCATTACTAGTCTGTAATCTAGTCTCTAATGACATTAACTCATCTTTACTATTTGACTGTAATAATTTTAAATTTTCTTCATTGCTAGTCTGTAATCTAGTCTTTAATGACTTTAAACTGTCGTTCAGATTGCCTTCGTTACTAGCCTGTATTGCTTGCACATTTTCTTTACATCTAGCTTCTAACCTAGCTTCTGAACTATTTATCTGTTCTTTAACTTCCGTTTCCATTTTAGAAATAGTTTCTGCAATACCAGACATACCACTCTGCAACTCTCCTAACACCTTAGCTAAATCTTCCGGCAACATAATTATATTTTCAATATACGTTTTATTCAGAGACGTTAGACAACAACACATCACAATGTCTCAATTCCTGCATTCACTTGGGTATAGGAAAAAATGACTTATAACTAACATGATATAATACTAATACGATTAACATGAACACTGGAATGGGCACACAAGTATATTGTCTGACTAAGTTTAATAAATTTTGTAACACAATTAAATGAACTTGAGATCAATCTCTCAGTAATCTAAATCTGATGTGATTTCATAGAATAAACAAAATCGAAGCCCCACAGGTGGGTAAAGCCAATTCTCCCTCTCTCTCTGTACCCGTTCGTCCTGGGGATGCGATGACCCATCTGCTATTACATCGCATTCCTGGAGTTCCAGGACAGAGCGGAGTTAAATGAACCTCTAGTCAAATAAGGAAAGTTGTCGGAAATTCAGCTGAGTTATCGAAAAAGCAGTGGGTAACACGAGACAAAGTATCTATAGGGTCGTAACGGGCTTAAGTTTAATAAAAAAAATTGCAAATATAAATGGGCGCCATCAACTGAATTCCTAGCAAACCACCTCCTTTCCTGGTTAAGCCTTACTCAAGACAAGGAAAGAAAAAGGAAAATCACACCATCATCAGATCACAACTAAGATAAAAACAAATTTATTTCACTTTGATAGTCAGACAGACATTTTAAATATTCCTCCTACCTGAGAGTATGGTCGAATGCCAACGTTAAATTGTCATTGTCCAAAAATCGAACCATCTCTTTTCTAATCAAAAATATTTCATCCACATAAAGCAGAAAAATCTCTAAAGTTCTCTTGGATTCTCAGGATCACTGTAGCACTATGTCTTTCGTCACTGACATTTGTGATACCTGAGACCTAATTTCTCTTTAATTTAACATCATAAATGTGGATTTGAAAAAGTTATTAATCTGTCTAAACATACACATATTATAATCACATATTTTAAACATCACGTAATTTATGGCTTGCATGGCATAATTCAAATGTTAAACATGTTATTAAAATGCTCCTAAACATCGAATAATTAATTTACACTATTTACATTGTCATTACAAATTACTTGTTTGTGAATTACAGAAAATTCACGGCTCATTGGTCATCATTATCATCATCATCAAAATTAAATATTCCTCACATTAATTCTCATTTCAAAATTCAACATATTCCTGTCAGAATCATTAATTCATCACCATTAAATCATTTAAATCCTCAACTCATGTTGCAATTTCTTCAAATTATATCTCAATTAAATTTATTTAATTCCATATAAATTCGTTAATCATCAGATTCTTTAATTAATTATCACCTTCTAATTCAGTTATTCATCATCTATCCAATCATCTATTAATTTATTCAACTCAGTTTATTTATCCAATCTTTAATTCATCCATTTATTTAATTCATTGATTTATTCCAAAATTTAATTCATCAATTTATTTAAATTTCATTCTTCTGATTATTTAGATTTTTATTATTTCATCTAGTCATTCTGATTTTTATTTCATTAGGTCAGATCATTAATATGCTTAAATTTTAGATTATTATTTCATTAATTATTATTCTCAGAAAATCTTGTATTATCAACTTTATTTATTTGTTTAATTTCCTAACAAATTGTTTAATATGGGTTATAGAACGTTGTCTTACAGTTTTATCACTTCCAAGTTATATCTCGTATTTAATTTTTATGCCAAAAAATATTATTGCCTTCACGACATCACGTTGGATCTGACTATCCACAACGACATTATATATCCTCAATTCTTCAAATATCACATTTGAATAAAACAATTATTCCACAAAACTCCACAAATATTCAGCACATACAGCATGAATCTCAACAATTACGCTAGACTGGGTTCGACAACCTCATGTCTGCTTCAAAATGCATTAGCAACATTGCAACTATCACTTGGCAACTTCCACAAAATGCCTATCACAAACTTCACTTAACCATGTTGCATGATCTACAAAAAATATATAACTGGCTTCAAATTATCAACGCGCACAATCTCCAATAACTGTAATTAATCTGATCACATCTAGACAACTTCTTAAACAATTGGAAAAAAATATTACCTTAGTAATTCAAGATCTGCTTTCAAATAGCATAAATTCTCTTACAATTCTCATAATTCACATCACAGAAAAACACCAATGTGCTATAATCTCTCATATCAAAATCTGTAATACTGATCTGCCTTAAAATAAATCTGACCATTAATGATTCATCTTACAAGATTCAATTACTTTAAATCCTTCTCAAAGGTATCAAACACAATTATAAAAATCATCAAAAGCATCAGCTGTACCAGCTGTTAAACTGAAAGTACTCTCAAAAGAGTATAGCAACAAACTATTGGATTGGCAAACAAGAATTACAAATGTAACCCTGATGACATTTATCTTTACTTTATTTAACAAAAGTTCGACTGATATGTGACTAGTAGTTCCTTGTATTGATTCACTTACAATCTCATGTACACTCGGATGATAAAAATGAGTCCCTCAATGGCAAGTAAGATGAGTAACCACCGTACAATCGTATAAATACGAAAGACCTCGCCCCGTCGACTAATCATGATAGTGCCCTAAACGATGGGTAAGATGAGTAACCACCATACAATCGTATAAATACGAAAGACCCCATCTCGAAGACTATATGAGTGAATGTACCAGATAGGAATCAACAAGTCTCTAGTTGTCATATAAAAGCGATATTCATTCACTAAAGTGAATAACATCTTAATATCTCCAAACAATCCAATGGAAAAATCCCTACTGATGAATAATACACACTCGCTAGTATGCAATGAACTGACGAAGTAATTTAGATAATCAATTGCTGATCACGAGTTCGAAATACTCGTTACACAAAAAAAAAAAACTATTCATGAAAAATATCCTTGCTGGAAAAAATGTCTAAAAGACCAAATATCTGCTTAATAAAGCCAACCAATGGTGAGAATATCGTATAATGATGCCTGCCATTTCATATGGTCACGCCATATTCTAGCAAAATTTCGAAGCATATAAAGTCAAACCATGTCTATAAAAATCGTATCACTCCTATTAGAAAAATATGCATGTGTGCCCAGTATTCATGAAAATAATCGTATCAGGAAGTTATAACTCTTACAGTACCTTTTCATAATCAGCTGTTATCAAATTTCAAAGATCGTCGATTTTCCCTATGTAATGAATTTCTCGAAAGATCGGCGTGAATATCTTTCCATCCATGCAATGACGATAGCCTTCGAATCCCAAGTGAATCAGCTGGTGGACCTCCTCCTCGTCAGGAATCGAATCCATCGCTCTGTGGTGCCATCGCGTCTCTGTCTGCGTTTACTCCGACATGATGAACTTCTGGTTATCCATAGCGGATATTGTCCAAATCCTCACGAAAAAGTTCATAGAAACAGCGGACCCCCTATTCCTCTTCTACGTTACGCCACTGTTCTATACAATGTTCAGTTTAAGTGTTGAAAGTTCAATTTCCACAGCGGTTTAGTTTTACTTGTAGAAAATAAAATTGTTTCATCAGAGTGTCTAAGTTTATGAAACACCCTGTAGCTGTGTTCATACTCGGTAATTCATATCACTTCACAAGAAATAATTGCATTAATGCACGAGCTAATGTTCCTAAGTGCATATGCTTACAACATTCCATTTGCTTATAATATTTAATGTTACTTGGAATGCGTTATGAAATGCATAGTCGTAATGTCATTAAGAAAAACTATGTCCATTCGAAGTTCAAAGTTGCGGTATCACGTAACTATCTGCTTTTATAATTCAAATGCTGAATAAACGTTCTAACTCAATGTAGTAATGAAGTTCAGCTTCTGTCATAATGCTTGCGTATATAATGGGAAATAACCCGCTCGGTTTTACTGCAATGCTATAATCATCTCCGCCTAAAGCTGGCCTCGCCATGTCGCTCTACTATTCTGTTCTGCGTTGAAATGCAGCTTGGAATAAAGTTCTCCAACTACTCGCAATGCTGTTCTGAAATCCCGGCCGTCTATGCTTGTTTGCCGCGGATGTCCGCCCGGCCCACTGACCTACTTGTCGTTCGCTGCTCGGTGAAGCTGAAACTGTCGCTTTCACTTTCCGTGACAGTTTCTGTTCGCTGCGCGACCTTGTACCAAGCTTGGCGTGTGCTACACAGCTCGACTCTCTTGCTTGGCTCACAGAGCTCCACTGACAATGTATGCACTGCCTCGACCCTTACCTGCCTGGTGCGGTCACGTGACGTCCTCCCCACCACCGTGGTCTTGCGTCACAAATATAATCTCGAACCCCCATCATCTCGGCTATTAAGTTATAAAATAACTTAAGGGTTATCTGACTTCCTTTAAATTATTACCATATATAATGCATGTTATATCTCCTCTTCAAAGATGTTTAAATACCATGTTCCAAGGTCAGCGCCTTCTTGATCCTAGACCTTCTACGTCATCCTGACATTCCTCTTGACTCGATCTGAGCGCTATCTTTTCTTAACTCTTCCCAAAATCTCAACTACGGCTTAATGTCTGCTGGCGTAGCCGATAGCCTCAACTAGGTATCGGGTACAGTACATGGAAATTTAAGCGAGAAAGTAATTCGGTATCAGGAATTGAATTGCTTATAATTTGGAAAGGAATTTCATAGGATCTATTTTTCTTCGTATTTCTAAACTGTCTAGATCAAAATTTATTAGCAGTTCCTGATATGGTATCAAGTGAGGATCATTCTTTTAAAATGCAGATAATTTTAGGAATTTATTTTGTGTGTTTTCAATCATTGAAGTTTATGTCTTGAATTTGGAACTCCATCTAATGCTAGTATATTCTAGTGTCGGTCTGACTAGTGTGTGAGTGATGTAAGATACTGTTTGTGTTATCATTATCTTATCACTGTTAAATTTATTAGCGTTAAATCACCTGATCTGTGACGTAACTAGTGACGTGACCTATTGTACAGGGTCATTAACTATGTGTGCCCCGATAAACACGGCAAGCTAAGCCGTCTGTGACTAGCGCAGATCGCGGGCGTTCGTATCCGGTTCAGCCGTTAGTGGCACGCACTTTCATACTTTTACTAAACATGTTCAATAATATGTACTTACAGTGCTCATAGGCGATGCTGAAAATGTCCTCCCTCTCTTGTAATGTGAGATTTTCGAAGTGAAATGCCATGTCCTGTGGTTCGGATTCCACGTAAAAAGGAGGTCCCGTGGCTCATGGTTTTAAAATTAACGCTCACGTTAAACTACAAGCTTCCTTCCTTTTGCTTTTCCTCTCTTGTAACACACACCTGATATCTTGTGATGAAAGAATGGGTGTCAACTCCTTCGTTATTTACGGAGTCAGTTTCCTTGAATCGTTTACCGGCCTCGTAATTGTACTGGCATTAGGCACAGGTCTTCCTGGAAACTTGATTCGAAATTTTCGTCTTGATTCAGAACAAGATTTTCTGATTTTCATATACGAATTATGGATATACACACGTTCGCGCAATGTGCTCCTCCCTTGTAAAATTTCAATCCGGAGGTAAACTAGTCCCCCGTTCGAATCTCCGGGTGGGGACTACTCGAGAGGGGGTTAACATCACAGAAGTGACAGAGGAAATCTGACATTCTACGGATCGGAGCGTGGAATGTTAGAAGTCTGCTAGGAGATGGAAGGTTAGAAAACTTAGAAAGGGAAATGGATAGGTTGAGGTTGGATTTGGTTGGGATTAGTGAAATGCGCTCGCAGGAAGAACAGGACTTTTGGTCAGGAGACTATAGGGTCATTAGCACTAAATCAAACAATGGCCAAGCAGGGGTTGGTCTCATATTGAGTAGGAAACTTGGACAGCGGGTGGAATATTATGAGCAATATAGTGAACGGATTATTGTAGCAAAAATCAATACTAAACCTACGTGCACCACAGTGGTACATGTCTATATGCCTACCAGTCAAGTTGATGATGAGGATGTTGAAAAGGTCTACGAAGAAATAGATGACATTCTGAGGTATATCAAAGGTGATGAATATGTTATAATAGTGGAAGATTGGAATGCTGTGGTAGGAAAAGGGAGAGAAGGGAAGATCGTAGGAGATTTCGGATTAGGTGAAAGGAATGATCGAGGAAGCAGGCTAATGGAATTCAGCACCGAGCATGAGTTGGTCATAGCTAACACCTTATTCAATAACCACAATAGAAGAATATACACATGGATGAGACCTGGAGATACAGGGCGTTACCAAATCGATTTCATTATGGTCAAGCAGAGGTTTCGAAACCAGATTTTGGATTGTAAAGCATATCCTGGTGCTGACATAAACTCTGATCACAATCTGGTTGTAGTGAAATGCAGATTAAAGTTGAAGAAAATGAAGAAAAGGCAAAAGCCAAAAAGGTGGGCGATAGACAGACTGAATGAAAAGGAAGTAAACGAAAGATTCAAGAAGAGTATAAAGGAAGGACTAATGCAAATCCCTAAACAAACTTCAATTGCAGACGAATAGGCACTTTTGAAGAATGAAATAACAAAATCCGCTGAAGAAAACATTGGTAGGAAAGAAAGAATAGGTAGAAAACCATGGATCACGCAGGATATACTAGAATTGGTGGATGAAAGGCGGAAACACAAGAATGTAAGAGATGAAAAGGGGAAAGCAGAATACAGACGTCTGAGAAATGAGGTTAACAAGAAGTGCAAGGAAGCGAAACAAGAATGGTTGAAAGAGAAATGTGCAGGTATAGAAAATTGTCTGAAATTAGGAAAGGTAGACACAGCTTAGCGAAGGATTAAGAATACTTTTGGGGAAAAGAAGACTAAGTGCTGTAATATTAAGGACACAAATGGAAAGCCTCTAACAGATAGGGAAGAAAAGGTTGAGAGATGGAAAGCTTACATAGAGTTAAAACTCAGCAATTCTTTTAGGTTTGTGCCGTGTCTTGTGTGGGGTTTCGCCTAGGACACCAAGTTGGCTCATCGGCGGGCTCTTGGTGTCCCCACCCGGACCCCCACAGGAGTATCGAACTGCGCGATACCTCCCTTTATATAGAGTGCAACTGCACCCATTGACTGCGAGAACCAAAAGCTCAAGCAGACATAACCTCCCTATGAAGGCTTCCAAAAAGATGGTATATTGGCTTTCACGGCCGGTGAATTAAAACTCAGCAATTCTTCTAGGTTTGTGCCGTGTTTTGTGTGGGGTTTCGCCTAGGACACCAAGTTGGCTCATCGGCGGGCTCTTGGTGTCCCCGCCCGGCGGGAAGCCTTCATAGGGAGGTTATGGCTGCTTGAGCTTTTGGTTCTCGCAGTCAATGGGTGCAATTGCACTCTATATAAAGGGAGGTATCGCGCAGTTCGATACTCCTGTGGGGGTCCGGGGCGGGGACACCAAGAGCCCGCCGATGAGCCAACTTGGTGTCCTAGGCGAAGCCCCACACAAGACTCGGCACAAACCTAGAAGAATTGCTGAGTTTTAATTCACCGGCCGTGAAAGCCAATATACCATCTTTTTGGAAGCCTTCATAGGGAGGTTATGGCTGCTTGAGCTTTTGGTTCTCGCAGTCAATGGGTGCAGTTGCACTCTATATAAAGGGAGGTATCGCGCAGTTCGATACTCCTGTGGGGGTCCGGGCGGGGACACCAAGAGCCCGCCGATGAGCCAACTTGGTGTCCTAGGCGAAACCCCACACAAGACACGGCACAAACCTAGAAGAATTGCTGAGTTTTAACTCACCGGCCGTGAAAGCCAATATACCATCTTACATAGAGTGCTTGTAAAAGGGAAAGGAGATTGAGAATCGTGTAATGGAAAGGGAGGAGGAAATTGATGAGGATGCAAAAGGAGATTTAATATTGAGATCGGAATTTGACAGAGCATTGGAAGACTTAAATAGGAACAAAGCACCAGGCATAGATGATATACCGATTGAGTTGCTACGCTGCATAGGAGATGAAGGTCTGATCAGATTATTTCACTTGGTGTGTAGGACTTATGAGACAGGTGAGGTACCCCCTGATTTCAATAAGAATGTTATAATCCCTATACCAAAGAAAGTGGGAGCTGACAGATGTGAAGATTACCGTACAATCAGCTTGATTACTCATGCTTCAAAGATCCTGTCTAGAATAATTTACAAGAGGATGGAAAGCCAGATAGAATCGGAGTTGGGTGAAGACCAGTTTGGTTTCAGGAGAAACGTAGGAACTAAGTCTTAGGCTGATTTTGGAAGGTAGAATAAGGAAAGATAAGAGAACGTTCATGGCATTCGTAGACTTATAAAAGGTTTTTGATAACGTTGATTGGACTAAATTGTTTGACATTTTGAAATCGATTGGAATAAAGTACAGGGATAGGAGGGTGATATACAATCTATACAGAAACCAGACATCAGTCATTCGAGCTGAAGGACATGCGAGAGAAGCTGGTATTCAGAATGGAGTAAGGCAAGGCTGCAACTTATCACCCATACTTTTCAATCTTTACATTGAACAAGCAATGAAGGAAATTGGAGAAAAAATTAAAGTGGGAGTGAAGATTCAAGGAGAAATAATTTCAACTCTGAGATTTGCCGATGACATAGTCATCTTGGCCAACACGCCTGAGGATTTGAATGAGTTTTTGAATGGTATGGACTCCGTCTTACGGAAAGAATTCATGATGAAAATTAATAAATGTAAAACAAAAATACTGGAATGCAGCCGAAATAAATCAGAAACCTCTATGAAGATCAAATTGGCAGGTGAAAAGCTAAAAGAAGTAGGAGACTTCTGTTACTTAGGAAGCAAAATAACCAGTGATGGACGAAGCAAAGAGGATATAAGAAGTAGGTTGGCTCAGGAAAGGAAAACATTTCTACAGAAAAGGAATCTGTTGACATCGAATATAGATTTAGGTATTAGGAAGTCATTTTTGAAAGCCTTTGTCTGGAGCGTGGCGCTCTATGGAAGTGAAACTTGGACTATTGGTGCAGCAGAAAGGAGGAGAATTGAAGCATTTGAAATGTGGTGTTACAGGAGAATGACGAAGATCAGATGGGTAGAGAGGGTTACAAACGAAGAGGTATTAAGACGAGTGGGAGAGGAGAGATGTTTCTGGCGACTGCTAACGAAGAGAAGGGATAGGTTAGTAGGACACATACTAAGACACCCAGGAATAGCAAGCTTAGTTATGGAAGGAAGGGTCGAGGACAAGAACTGTAGGGGTAGATCAAGGTTAGAATATGTTAAACAGATTGCCTCGGATGTAGGGTGTGGTAGCTATGTAGAGATGAAACGATTAGCTCAGAACAGGGAGTTATGGAGGGCTTCATCAAACCAGTCAAAAGACTGAAGACTCAAAAAACAACAACGCGCTATGTGAATTGTTGTCTAGGCATGACCAACAATCACAGCAATCACAATACTCAGTAAACCTGCAACACTAACATCTAAGCTTTGCAGATACACGTCCATTTATGAATGACAAATCACGTGTGAACTAACGATATGAGTCAGCGGAGCGCGCCAACCACCGCCTGAACCATGTACGTGCGCCCACGAACTGCGCCAGTTAGAGCCGGCTTAGTTGCCGTGTTTATCGGGGCGCACATAGATAATGACTCTGTATTATGTGCGAGTATAGAGTTCATTTGATCTTCTAAAATACAAGTCCATTCGGGTCTGAAATTTCTTTGATAATTTGCAAATTTCCTTCATTTTTTTCCGGGTTCGGATTATCCGCGTGTTTGGACTAGCGGGCTTCGGATTAACCGGGTTCTCACCAGCGGGGCTCGGATTATTCGTGTTTTAGGACCAGCGGGGATCGGATTATTCGTATTATACGGTTGGGATTATTTGGGTTTTTGGGTTTGTATTATCCGTGTTTTTTGACCATTGGGGTTTGGAATATCCGGGGTTATAAACCAGTGACGTTTGGAATATCCCGGTTTAGGACCGTAGGTGTTCGGATTATTCGGACCACCAGGATTCGAATCATCCAAGTTTTTGGACCTGCGGGGTTAGGATTTACCGAGGTCTTGGACCAGTGTTGTTTGGATAATCCAGGTTTTAGGATCAGTGGGGTTCATATTTAACCAGTTTTCAGACCAGAGATGTTCAGGTTTGGATTATCATGGTTTTCGGACAACATGGGCTTAGATTATCCTAGATTTCGGAGCTGCAAAGTTCGGAATATCGGGTTTTGGATCAGCGGGCGTAGGATTATCCGGTTTTCGGACCATAGGATGTATGATTATACGAGTTTTAGGACCATTGAGTTCAGATTATCGGGTTTTTGGACCAACGGGGTTCGTATTATCCGGGTTTCGGACTGGCGAGGTTCGGATTAACCAATGTAGTTATTTCTTAAATACAAGTTATTAAATTTGCATTTATTTCAGTTCAAGCAATGTGAATGCTGTAGGCTATGCTTACAAGTTATTGTTAAGCATGTAATTAGAGCTATCCCAAGTGTTGAAATAGCCTACGCCACTGTCCCCGTCCCATGTTTAATGCCTTCGTTTCGACTTGAGGAGAAGTGGATGGCCTAATCAAGTCTCTTTTATTGAATACGACATTAATTGAAGGAGAGAATACGACGCGCAGTTTCATTGCGCCACTAACTCTGTGAAATAAAAGACAGAACTGTTTTTGATGAATCGTCACAGACGAACTCGGAGAAAGGAAATGCGCGTGGAAATGTCTGCTCGTAATTCTCGACACAATACGGTGTTTTGTTTTGTCACTCATTTTCTCACTCCGTTTTGCTTACTCGAGCTGACCATTCAACTGCACTGTTAGTACAAGGGTAAAGTGTACCCACAGGACACTAAAAATTGCGGCAAGATTTGATTCCTTTCTTTCTGTTCATTGAGCTGATGCCACCAACAAACACTCATTTTATTGACACTAGAATTCGAGTGGATTCAGGCTTTCTACTTTTTCTCCAAATTATACCTATTCAGGTTGGATTTAACTTATATTTTGAATTTACAATTTTTGGATTTTTATTATTCATTTTTTATTTTTATATTTATTTTAAATTCTTATTTTGTATTTTTTATATTTATAATTTTTTAAATTTTAGTTTTCAATTTGAATATTTTAATGTTTATTTTTCAATTTATTATTTTAATTTTGTCAATTTTTCAACTTTTCTATTTTCCAATTTTTAATTTTTAATTTTTAATTTTTAATTTTTAATTTTTAATTTTTAATTTTTAATTTTTAATTTTTAATTTTTAATTTTTAATTTTTAATTTTTAATTTTTAATTTTTAATTTTTAATTATTACAATTTTTCAAATTTTTAATTTCTAATTTTTTAGTTTTTACATTTTTACTTATTTTTATTTTCTTTATTATTTTCAATGATTATAATTATTTTTAGCCTACTTTTCACATTTTGCAAAAATGAGGAAAAAGTAGACTTATGAGATCGGGCAAATGTGTGTCTGTCTGTGTGTCTGTCTGGCTGTGTGTGTGTCCCCCCCCCCCCCCTATCAACTCCTAAACGGCTGCAGCAATCGAAACAAAATTAGGTAGGAGTAAAGATTTATACATGAATATCTCACGGCCATATTTGAAAATGATGTCAGTGCTACCAACTGCTGAAAAATTGCAATTGAAATTTGAGCTCTATGTTGGATATCTTGGATTGTATGAATGGAAGCTATTTCAAAATTGGCACACGTATAGATAATAATATTGCAGTTAAAATTCCAGGAGGTCATACATGGCAGTGTTGCCAAAATGATTATAAGCCTGCTGATAGGTCCGAATTTTAAATGCATATAACTTCTACACTATCAATTGGATTTCAACCAAATTTCGTATGTGCTATGTGTACATAAACAGATATGACTTAGCGTATTCTTAAGAGTCACCAGGGCTGCCAACTGTTAATAAATGCTCTCTTTTTATCCAAATGCCCATATATCAGAAAGTATGCAAGCCGACAGCTTTAAACTAGGCACACGTATAGTACCTGACATTCTATATTAATTTGGAGTAACTTATATACGTCAGTGCTACCAACATGATTCTAAGCCTGCTGAGAGGTCCAATTTTAAATACATGTAACTTCTATACTATCATTTGGATTTCAACCAAATTTCGTGTGTGCTATGTGTACCACAACAGATATGACTATGCCGATTCTTAAGAGTAACCTGGGCTGCCAACTGTTAATAAATACTGTCTCTATTTCTGTTACCCTAATATCAATATATCAGAAAGTATGCAAGCCAATAGCTCTAAACTTCGCACACGTATAGAACATGGCATTCTAGATTAATTTGGAGTAACTAATATAGGCCTACGCCAGTGCTGCCAACATGATTCTAAGCCTGCTGATAGGTCCAATTTTAAAATGCATGTAACTTCTATACTAACTAATGGATTTCATTCAAAATTGATACAACAATAGATCATATTATTTCAGATTATTTCTGATAAATACATGTATGTCATTGTTGCCAACATGATTTTACGCGCGCTGTTAGATCCAATGATTAACTGCATGTGACGTCCATGCTATTCATTGGACTTCAACCAAATTTTGTATTCTGTACCTTAAGAGATGGAACTAAGAATATATTCAGTCACCAGGGCTGCCAACTGTAGTTCTCTATTAGGTTACATTATGCCAGGTATACAGCATTTCGAACTAATTAGAAATTTCGATATTACCAATTTAATTTCGTCATTATTCTAGATAGATCCATATAGATAAATAATTGGCATGAATCTTAAATTTTAAGAAAAGCAGGCTCTTTAGTTCGTCACGGAACTTCTTGTTTATTTTTTAAATGTATCTTTCCTTTTTAAATTTTAACTATTTTTGATTTAAAAAAAATTAATTCTTTTTAATTTTACAAAATTTATAGCATTTCATTTTTTACTTTAATTATTTTTTGATTTTATTTTTTCAATTGGTTTACTTTCTGTTATGTATATTGAAAGTGCGCGTGCGAAATTGATACTTGGCCTGGTGGATTTCACCTGACCCCGCAGCATAGCCGTGCTTTTTAAATCGTGCACCACGGCTACGGCAAGTCCGGATCGGAGGAGGCTCCAATCCCAGCGATGACAGTGACTATCCTTAGTGTGATGTTCCCACATTCCCTCGAGACAAGTTCGTCAAGTCCCTAATACAGTCACACACACAGCTACAGTGATCACATCAATTATTATACAGACAAGCTCAACACGCACCCAACTACACTAGGCTGATGATCAAGATGTCCCAAGCCCCTTAAATGAATTAACAACAACAACAACAACAACAACAACGAACTGTTTTCGCCTTCCTCCAAAACTTTCTTTATGAATGCACTGTGTTGTATCTTGCGTTCTGACGATTTTTATATAGATTTCATGAGAAAGCTGCCGATTGCAGTCCGATATCTTCGCGTTTCTCATCCTCCAGTCTCAAAACCACGGTCAGTTCAAAGGTTTATATATAATATGTCTATATAGCCTATCACTTTCTAAATCGGCTTCGGTGGCGTAGTCGGTAGCATGCCGAACTGCTATTATTATCTTTATACTAGCAGAAGTACCCGTTCTTCGAACGGTGTTCGGTGTCAACACCAGACATTATAATAATAATAATAATAATAATAATAATAATAATAATAATAATAATAATAATAATAATAATAATAATAATAATAATAATAATAATGTTATTGGTGTTACGTCCCTTTTAAGTACTGTTGCTTTTAGAGACGCACCAGACATTATCAATTGAGCTACTGTTGCAATGGTTAGCGGCTTGTCATTCCTTCATTAGTTTATCAAAACGAAGTTAGTTTTCTGGGAATATCACACACACTGTTAATTTAAGGGCCTTATAATGTGGTTTTCGGAGACCCTTTATAGACTCGCGAATTTTGTGTCTCACATTGAGAAGTGCAACATATGCTTCGGTCGTCCTTCTAGGATAATTTTATATTTCGCCTATTTTAGCATGTATTTTGAGAAGGTTTTCCCTATATCCACCCTTTTACTGTATGAAATGAACGGTGACGAGTTTTATAAATGATTGGTGTATTGACTCATGTTTACCATACCTAATTTTACGATGCACCAAGCATCCGAACATGAGTTATAGGCGTACATAAGGATAGGCCTACACAGAAAGACAGACAGACAGACAGACAATACTATTGTCTACAACATATCACCCAGAAATCCAAATATGGGTATATCTACCACACAGTATCAAAGAAAATCATCCTTACGATGAACCCGTATGTCGACAAAAAAAAAAAAAAAGATTAGTTGAAATGTGCTCTCAAACTAAATTCACCTAACGTGTACTTCCTGACATGAAATAGAATTGAAAGCCTTGTAGATGAAACGCAATACACGTCACATAAAAACTGACCCTCTACGTTGTGTTGGGTCCCCATACACAGGAAGACCTCTTTCATAAATTATAAAAGCTTGTGGTGCATGCAAATTCAGGTTCTTTAGTCTCAAATGGCCCAAATTCCTAAAAGCCGCAAAAATGCTGATTCAATTCAGGAATTTTTGAAAATAATGTTGTTGTTTGGAGATATAATAGACCTTCTGCACTATATGTCGCACGTGAAAATTGCATGAAAAATCCTAGGTTACCCCTTGACCCCCTTAATTGCATTGATGAATTATACAGTCTACGTTGGTTCCGTGATAAACTTATATTTGCAAACTTTCACAGAAATGTAACAAATGTAATAAATTGCTTCTTACTGAAATAGATGGAAAGTTGGATGTCACCCCTTGAGATAATGTTGTCATGGTTACCGATTTGCATTCCTTCATTAGTTTGTTAAATTAAACTTAATTAGTTTTCTGGGAATGTTTCAGAAACTGTTGGTTTTAGAGCCTTATAATGTAGTTTTCGAGGACCCTCGAGTTTTATTTCTGGCACCGAGGGGCATTGTCTCGTCGTTGTACGCCATAATATAATACTAATAATAATAATATAACATAGGGATAGGAATATAATAGACCTGCCATACCACACCCGCAGATGTAAATCGCGTGAAAAAAATCTAGACTACCCCTTGACCCCCTTAAGCGCATTTCACGTATTGATGATATTTACAGCTTAATTTGGTTCCATAATAACCATCTAACCGTTTGCAAACCTTCACACTAATGTAATTAATGGAATTGTATTGCGTCTTACAGCAATAGATGGATCTCTGAGAATCTGTTGCCATGGTTATCGGCTTGCATTCGTTCATAGTTTATTAAATTAAATTAGTTTTCTGGGAATATCTCAAAAACGGTTGGACGTAGGACCTTAAAATGTGCTTTTAGGGCCCCCGAGTTTTGTCTCTCACATTGAGGGGCTGAAAATGAGCATTGTCTCGTCCTTCTACTCCTATTTCAGCATGTATTTTAAGGGGGTATGCCCCCTTTTATGAGAGGTATAGAGAAGAGTTACATCAAAGATTAGTGTCGTGCCTCTGATGGATATCTGTACCAAATTTTACGTTGATACACCCAGCCGTTCTCGAGTTATAAGGGAACAAAGTTGTCCACAGACAATCAAGCAAACAGACAGACAGACCAAAACATTATTTTCGCGCGCATCTATCATAAAACAGTCTGAAACGTGTAAATAACTCAAATTTCCGTAGAAATTCAGAAAAAAAAACAGACAAATTTTATTTTTTATATATGTAGAGATATACTGCACCGCTCGATGTGACCGTGTTTTATTGCACAAATTTAGGTTTTACTCGCTAACCGTCGGAGATACACGAAACGTGATAAGAACCTTTTGGATATAAAATTAAATGCTAAAGCTCGTGTATACTATCAAAAGTTTGCTATTTCTTAGCGTTCTCTTTTTATTTGAAATGGAAATATGAAATTTTGAAACCAAAGGGTGTAGTGACGTCACAAAAGTAGGTTTTACTCGCTAACCGTTGGAGATACACGAAAAGTGATAAGGACCTTTCGGATAGAAAATTAAATTTTGAAGCCCGTATGTGCCATCAAAAGTTTGCTATTTACTACCGTTCTCTTTTTATTTGATATGGAAATATGAAATTTTGAAACCAAAGGGTGTAGTGACGTCACTAAAATGGTCGCCATTTCTTAATAGTGCAAAATATCGAAATTAAAAGTATCCTATATGTAAACCTGGTATTTCAGCTACATCCATGCAAAATTTCATTTAAATCGGACCAGTGGTTCTTGCGTTATTAGGTAACAGACAGACAGACAGACAGAAAGACACACACCATCTCATTTTTAGCCTACTTTTCACATTTTGCAAAAATGAGGAAAAAGTAGACTTATGAGATCGGGCAAATGTGTGTCTGTCTGTCTGTCTGTCTGTCAGTCCTTCTGTCTGTCTGTCTGGCTGGCTGTGTGTGTGTCCCCCTCTATCAACTCCTAAACGGCTCCAGCAATCGAAACAAAATTTGGTAGGAGTAATGATCTATACCTGAATATCTCACGGCCATATTTGAAAATGATGTCAGTGCTACCAACTGCTAAAAAATCGCAATTGAAATTTGAGCTCCATGTTGGATATCTTGGAAAGTATGAATTGGAGCTATTTCAAAATTGGCACACGTACAGATCATAATATTTCAGTTTAATTTCCAGGAGGCCAAACATGGCAATGTTGCCAAAATGATTATAAGCCTCCTGATAAGTCCAATTTTTAAATGCATATAACTTCTACACTATCAATTGGAATTCAACCAAATTTCGTATGTTGTATGTGTACATAACCAGGTATGACTGAGCGTATTCTTAAGAGCCACCAGGGCTGCCAACTGTTAATAAATGCTCCTAATTTATTTTATCCAAATACCAATATATCAGAAATTATGCAAGCCGACAGCTTTAAACTGTGCACACGTATAGTACCTGACATTCTATATTAATTTGGAGTAACTTATATACGTCAGTGCTACCAACATGATTCTAAGCCTGCTGACAGGTCCAACTTTAAATACATGTAACTTCCATACTATCATTTGGATTTCAACCAAATTTCGTATGTGCTATGTGTACCATAACAGATGTGACTATGCGTATTCTAAGGAGCAACCAGGGCTGCCAACTGTTAATATGTGCTGTCCCTATTTTTGTTACCCTAATATCAATATATCAGAAAGTATGCAAGCCATTAGCTCTAAACATTGCACACGTATAGTACCTGGCATTCTAGACGAATTTGGAGTAACTAATATACGTCAGTGCTGCCAACATGATTCTAAGCCTGCTGATAGGCCCAATTTTAAAATGCATGTAACTTCTATACTAACTAATGGATTTCATTCAAAATTGGCACAACAATAGGTCATATTATTTCAGATTATTTCTGACCAATACATGCATGACATTGTTGCCAACATGATTTTACGCACGCTGTTAGATCCAATGTTTAACTGCATGTAACGTCCATGCTATTCATTGGACTTCTACCAAATTTTGTATTTTGTACCTTAAGAGATAGAACTAAGAATATATTCAGTCATCAGGGCTGCCAACTGTAGTGCTCTATTAGGATACATTATGCCAGGTATACAGTATTTCGAACTAATTGGAAATTTCGATATTAGCAACTTAATTTCGTCATTATTCTAGATAGGTTCATATTCTGTAGAATAATCATTGGCATGAAAAGTAGGCTGTATAGTTCTTCACGGAACTTCTTGTTATATATTAGTATGATATATAATTCTTCGACACGTGTGTATGTGACTGAACTCCTCCTAAACGCCTGGGCCGATTTTGATGA
Organism: Meconema thalassinum; assembly: GCA_946902985.2. NCBI lineage: Eukaryota > Metazoa > Arthropoda > Insecta > Orthoptera > Tettigoniidae > Meconema > Meconema thalassinum. The sequence continues at coordinate 99,130,427 of OX336397.1, read as the reverse complement.
AATTTTGTATGAATGTTAGGGTGGGCCCATGTATGGTTTAGATTCACAACTTGACCAGATAGGTGGAATTTTAGAATTTTAGAACCACAATTTACACACAAATTTAGAACCACAATATACAGTCATAAAGAGTCGTCATGGAAACCGCTAGCCTTAGTGAAAGTGATCCTTTTGGACTGTGTGTCTCTGCACGTAGAGCCACCTGGTCGCAACCTGTGCAACTACCGCCATAACATATACTCCGCCCATGGCGGAAAGTTGTGTTTTATACCAAAGGTGGCAGTGATGTCGAATTCTGTTTGTCTCTGCACGTTAGAGCGTTTCAAAGTTCCGTATGCGTTCATATACCATTCATCCGATTGCGATGAAACTTGGGTGAGATATTCAGTGCACTCCAGGGAAGGTGTTTGGCTTAGTAAATCCATTTTACAATAGATAGCGCACGACTAGATTCAACAAATGAGCGACGACGCGCGAAGCGTTTCAAAAAGGTCCTGTATGTGTTCAAATACCATTCGTCCGATAGCGATGAAACTTGGGTGAGATGTTGTGTACGCTCCAGGGAAGGCTTCTGGCTTAGTAAATTAATTTTACAATAGGTAGCGCACGACTAGATTCAACAAATGAGTGACGACGCGCGAAGCGTTTCAACAAAATCCCCTATAAGTTTATATACCATACATCGATTGACATGAAACTTTGATGAGTTGTTGTGTACACTTACGTGAAGGTTTCTAACTTAGTAAATCCATTTCACAGGAGGTTGCGCACGAGTAGATTCAACAAATGAGCGGCGACGTGCGAAGCGTTTCAACAAGGTCCCGTATGCGTTCAAATACCATTCGTCCGATAGCGATGAAACTTGGGTGAGATGTTGTGTACCCTCCAGGGGAGGCTTCTGGATTAGTAAATCCATTTTACAATAGGTAGCGCACGAGTAGATTCTACAAATGAGTGACGGCACGCGAATCATTTCAACAAAGTACCATATGCTTCCATATACCATTTATCCGATTGCGATGAAACTTTGGTGAATTGTTGTGTACACTTCAGTTAAGGTTTCTGGCTCAGTAAATTCATTTTAGAATAGGTAGCGCACGAGTAGATTCAACAAATGTGCGATGGCGCGCGAATCGTTTCAACATAGTCCTGTATGCGTTCATATACCATTTATCCGATTACAATGAAACTTCAGTGAATTGTTGTGAACATTCAAGGAAAGGTTTCTGGATTAGTAAATCCAGTTTTTAATAAGTGTGCACGAGTAGATTCAACAAATGAGCGACGGCGCGTTAATCGTTTCCACAATGTCGCGTATGCGGTCATATATCATTCATCCGATGCGATGAAGGTTTCAGGCTTAGTAAATCTATTTTTACAATAAGTAGCGCATGAGTAGATTCAACAAATGAGTAACGGCACGCGAATCGTTTAAAAAAAAATCCCGTATACGTTCATGTGTCATTCATCCGATTGCGATGAAACTTTGATGAGTTATTGTGTATACTTACGTGAAGCTTTCTAACTTAGTAAATCAATTTCACAGGTGGTAGAGCACGAGTAGATTCAACAAATGAGTGACAGCGCACGAATCATTTAAACAAAATCCCGTGTGCGTTTTATGCCATTTATCCAATTGCGATGAAACGTTGGAGAGTTGTTGTGCACGCTCCCACGAATTTTTCTAGATTAGTTAATTCATTTCACGATAGTTTAGAGGCAGTTAACAGAAATTGAAAAAAATATTTTGTATTCAAAAGCACTTCAAGAAACAAAGTTACAACACTTTCTTTGATTGGCAGGACGTCTTCCGGGTCAGCTAGTTAGATATAATATTTGCAAACGGGGGTAAATCTCCGGTGGCAAATTGCACAAATACAGAAAATTACGAACAATAACATCAAACAGAATATACACAATTCACAATTTAAGAAGTATAGTAATTACATCGTAGTATTTCCACAAAATGTCAGTATTCTCTTAAACACATTAATATATTTGGGGAAAGGCAGGTAATGATTTCCAATTATCAATACCACGGTTAATGAAAGAATATTTCCCATAATTTGTACGCTGTGGTCGGCCCTTGATCTGCCCTGCTCAGGTAGGTGGGATTTCCCAGACGTTTGTTTAGTTCTCCCAATGCTGGCTGATTAGTGTAAGTGTTAAACATTGCGTATAGTCTGGATTTCGACCTTCTATCTTCCAGATATTCACACCCTAGTTTAAAATCGTCGAGCACAAACCTAGCAGCCTTCCTTTGTACCATCTCCAGCTCATTGATGTGCCCTACCTGATATGGGTCCCAAACCGCTGAGCTGTATTCCAAAATAAGCCTCACCAGGGTCAAATATCCTAATTCTTTTGCGGTAGAGCTACTGCCTTTTAATACCCGCGTTGCAAAATGAACTGATTTGTACGCTTTGGACACGAGCTATGCTGAGGTTCCAACCCGGCCGAAGACGTCGGATTTTTAAGAGCGTTAAAATCCTTGAATATGTCTTCCTTCGGAGGGGAAGTAAAGACGGTGGGCCCATGTCATAGATTTATGGCATGTAAAAGAACCTACCACTACGATTGGTAGTGTGTAGCTAAATTTGTAGATTATTTGATGAGAAACTCTCTATCAAGTTTGAACGTTCGGCACTGGGTGACAGTGGCATCTGGTAGCCAAAATTGGAACTACTTGAAATTGAATTTACATTCATCTCCATTCATTTCATCTCTCATTAGCTCCTCTCGTGAGGTTGGCGTCAGGAAGGGCATCCGGCTGTAAAAGCCATCGATCACATTAGTATTTCATCGCATCTCATCCCCGACCCTGTTGGAAACGGGGATTCATAAGGGGTAGACATAGATATCACTTTGTTGTGGATACGATAACTACCGCCATTTTACACGAATCACTTCCAAAGTTTTAAAATCTCGGTTGAGTTTGTTAATGGCCCGGATTGGACCAATGGGTTATGGGGGACCTTTTTCGGAAAAATGAAATATTGCTATAACTTCCTTAAAATGTAATAAATCGAATTAATTCTTCGGATAAGGACCAAAAAAATTTCTCAGTAAAGATTTTAGATAGCACCAACCATTGACCAAACGGGTGGGAAAAACGTTATTTTGAAAAAAATATTATACCTCCCTTAATAGTTACAATAACAAAACCTTCCATAATCTATACTAATATAATAAAGCTGACGAGTTTGTTTGTTTGTGTGTTTAAACGGGCTAATCTCTGGAACTACCAGTCGGATTCGACAAATTATTTTTGTATATGATAGCCTGATTCAAGAGGAATAGTTTAGGCTACACCTCTCAGTTAACCTTAAAGATTTATTTTTGTTCAGTAAATCGGAAGAACAAGCTATCCCGATCAGCTTCAATAATATATGTCTATTGTTGCCTGGCAATGCGGGCTGCATCACGACGTCCCTACCAATGTTCTGGTGCGGAATTGCGAGCTGCTTATAAATTGCAGTCACGGGGAGTAATTAGTGCAAAAAGATTTCTTAGGCCCCTTAAACAGTTATCATCATGACAACAGTATGCCTCTGTATAAGGGCGATGGTGTTGGTGCAGTATACTGAGGTTATCAGCTGCAATAAGCGTTGGTGCTTTCCGATCCTTATCCTTGAGCGCTCCAGTTATGTAGTAGTATTCATTATCATCCATAAAACAAATAAATCCACCGGGTGAAGCCGGGCACTACTGCTAGTGGTTAATAGTCCTCTATACATTACCTAAAACTTTTGTCTGAAATATATTTTGATATGACCCACACTTACGCCAAGGGATGAGCAAAATGTTCTCGAAGAAGATGCCAAATTGATGAGGGATGAGCTAAGTCGACGATAGGTATCACATATTATTGCTGATTGTACTAGGGATGTCATCACTAGGGCTCGGATTTGTAGGTGCTAAAAATCGGGAAAATATTTATTTTTTATGTATTAAAAATACCTGAAATATGTGACAAAAAATTAAAAAATAATTATCATTTAGTTTATTAATGTGAATATAAGCAATATGCAGTACTCACGAATGCAATTCATTCTATGTCTCACTGACTGCTTGAAGCATTACAATGTTGTTGTTGTTGTTTGAGTCTTCAGTCTTTTGACTGGTTTGATGCAGCCCTCCATGCCTCCCTGTCCTGAGCTAATCGTTTCATCTCTACATAGCTCCGACACCCTACATCGGAGGCAATCTGTTTAACATATTCTAACCTTGGTCTACCCCTACAGTTTTTGTCCTCGACCCTTCCTTCCATAACTAAGCTTGCTATTCCTGGGTGTCTTAGTATGTGTCCTACCAACCTATCTCTTCTCTTCATTAGCAGTCGCCAGAAACATCTCTCCTCTCCCACTCGTCTTAATACCTCTTTGTTTGTAACCCTATCTACCCATCTGATCTTCATCATTCTCCTGTAACACCACATTTCAAATGCTTCAATTCTCCTCTTTTCTGCTGCACCAATAGTCCAAGTTTCACTTCCATAGAGCGCCACGCTCCAGACAAAGGCTTTCAAAAATGACTTCCTAATACCTAAATCTATATTCGATGTCAGCAGATTCCTTTTTTGTAGAAATGCTTTCTTTGCCTGAGCCAACCTACTTTTAATATCCTCTTTGCTTCGTCCATCACTGGTTATTCTGCTTCCTAAGTAACAGAAGTCTCCTACTTCCTTCAGCTTTTCACCTGCCAATTTGATCTCCATAGAGGTTTCTGATTTATTTCGGCTGCATTCCAGTATTTTTGTTTTACATTTATTTATTTTCATCATAAATTCTTTCCGTAAGACGGAGTCCATACCATTCAAAAACTCATTCAAATCCTCAGGCTTGTCGGCCAAGATGACGATGTCATCAGCAAATCTCAGAGTTGAAATTATTTCTCCTTGAATCTTCACTCCCACTTTAAATTTTTCTCATTGCTTCATTGCTTGTTCAATGTAAAGATTGAAAAGTATGGGTGATAAGTTGCAGCCTTGCCTTACACCTTTCTGAATACCAGCTTCTCTCTCATGTCCTTCAACTCGAATGACTGCTGTCTGGTTTCTGTACAGATTGTATATCACCCTCCTATCCCTGTACTTTATTCCAATTGATTTCAAAATGTCAAACAATTTAGTCCAATCAACGTTATCAAAAGCCTTTTCTAAGTCTACAAAAGCCATGAACGTTCTCTTATCTTTCCTTATTCTACCTTCTAAAATCAGCCTAAGACTTAGTACAGCTTCCCTTGTTCCTACATTTCTCCTGAAGCCAAACTGGTCTTCACCCAACTCCGTTTCTATCTGGCTTTCAATCCTCTTGTAAATTATTCTAGACAGGATCTTTGAAGCATGAGTAATCAAGCTGATTGTACGGTAATCTTCACATCTGTCAGCTCCCACTTTCTTTTGTATAGGGATGATTACATTTTTCCTGAAATCAGGGGGTACCTCACCTGTCTCATAAATCCTACATACCAAGTGAAATAACCTGATCAGACCTTCATCTCCTATGCAGCGTAGCAACTCAATCGGTATATCATCTATTCCTGGTGCTTTGTTCCTGCTTAAGTCTTCCAAAGCTCTATCAAATTCTGATCTCAATATTAAATCTCCTTTCGCATCCTCATCAATTTCCTCCTCCCTTTCCATTACATGATTCTCAATCTCCTTTCCCTTATACAAACTCTCTATGTAAGCTTTCCATCTCTCAACCTTTTCTTCCCTATCTGTTAGAGGCTTTCCATTTGTGTCCTTAATATTACAGCACTTAGTCTTCTTTTCCCCAAAAGTATTTTTAATCCTTCGATAAGCTGTGTCTACTTTTCCTAATTTCAGACAATTTTCTATACCTGCACATTTCTCTTTCAACCATTCTTCTTTCGCTTCCTTGCACTTCTTGTTAACCTCATTTCTCAGACGTCTGTATTCTGCTTTCCCCTTTTCATCTCTTACATTCTTGTGTTTCCGCCTTTCATCCATCAATTCTAGTATATCCTGAGTGATCCACGGTTTTCTACCTATTCTTTCTTTCCTACCAATGTTTTCTTCTGCGGATTTTGTTATTTCATTCTTCAAAAGTGCCCATTCATCTGCAATTGAAGTTTGTTTAGGGTTTTTCATTAGTCCTTCCTTTATACTCTTCTTGAATCTTTCGTTTACATCCTTCTCTTTCAGTCTGTCTATTGCTCACCTTTTTGGCTTTTGACTTTTCTTCAGTTTCTTCAACTTTAATCTGCATTTCATTACAACCAGATTGTGATCAGAGTTTATGTCAGCACCAGGATATGTTTTACAATCCCAAATCTGGTTTCGAAACCTCTGCTTGACCATAATGAAGTCGATTTGGTAACGCCCTGTATCTCCTGGTCTCATCCATGTGTATATTCTTCTATTGTGGTTATTGAATAAGGTGTTAGCTATGACCAATTCATGCTCGGTGCAGAATTCTACCAGCCTGCTTCCTCGATCATTCCTTTCACCTAATCCGAAATCTCCTACTATCTTCCCTTCTCTCCCTTTTCCTACCACAGCATTCCAATCTCCCATTACTATAACATTTTCATCACCCTTGATATACCTCAGAATTTCGTCTATTTCTTCGCAGATCTTTTCAACATCCTCATCATCAGCTTGACTGGTAGTCATATAGACTTGTACCACTGTAGTGCAGGTAGGTTTTGTATTGATTTTTGCTACAATAATCCGTTCACTATATTGCTCATAATATTCCACCCGCTGTCCAAGTTTCCTACTCAATATGAGACCAACCCCTGCTTGGCCATTGTTTGATTTAGTGCTAATGACCCTATAGTCTCCTGACCAAAAGTCCTGTTCTTCCTGCCAGCGCATTTCACTAATCCCAACCAAATCCAACCTCAACCTATCCATTTCCCTTTCTAAGTTTTCTAACCTTCCACTTCCTAGCAGACTTCTAACATTCCACGCATTACAATACACAACGAAATACATCTTCACGTTGTCCATCACAAATGACCGACGATTATTTCGAAACATTCTGCAGACGATAACTTGATTTGCTTTTACTTTAGGCATCGTAGAACTGCCTTACACTTCACAGTGCCAGAAATGAACTCCATGTGAGTAACACTGGTTCCAGGTAGCTTGGGGAGGTCTAGAACGTGGTGCAATATGGGTATGGACAAGGAAATCCCCGACTTCAACAGTGAGTGGTACGGGGCGACAAGTTAATAAAAACACAGTTGCCAGCTGACATACGCTCTGCATCAAAATTAGATAGCTCACAGGTTCTTCTCCGTTGAAGTAACACAAAACAAAAATGCAATAAACTGAAAGATCTAGCATACTGATTTTAAGAAATGTAAATATTATTTCTTTTTATGTGCTAATAAGTGAAAAGCAGGAATTTATGTATTTATAGAAAAAATGCTTAAAATATGTATTTGCATATAAAATTATTTATTTACCTGAAAATCCGAGCCCTAGTCATCACAGCAATATTGATGTTTCTACAGACGAGCCAAAGATAGCGTTATCTCCAACTCCTGTCTGGATGGTCGGCAGTTGTGTTAGTGCAAGGTAAATAGCAGCAGAATCTAATTAAAGCCCTGTGCGGATAGCAGATAAGCTGCGGATAATGTTCACAGTAAATTTGCGGATAGTTTTTAGAATACAATGTTGAACTGGATTTTTTGATAGAACCTGTTTACTTTCGTTTGAATTGTATGAGAATAATAGAGAAGAGATAGAAAACAGTCATGGAAATACCCTCAATTAGTACTGCCTTATACCAGAAAAAGTATCATTTATACCGGCGCTAGCCTGCGAGGGTATATCTGACGACTAAATAAGTACTATAATTAACCACCCGCTGTTTCATATTCCGTTACTCAGAGGGACAAAACTCGGTTAACATTGTCTTGCGATTCACACACAGTCTAGAGAGGAACGCATTTCTTCTCAAATGTCTAAGTGTGTTGCTTTAATACAGGGTCTTTATTATTTGCTTGGCAAGGACATTCTCGCTCATGCGCTGCACCAGTGACGGCTCAGTTGCCGGCGACCGCGCGCACATATGTACGGCAGAATACGGTGCTTAAAATCAGTATCATGCGTTTTTACTCACTATGTTTAGAGTAGATGCTGAAAATGTTCCCCATCCGCTGCCAAACATAATCTGCTTCTCCTTATCTACTTAAGAAGTTTCCGGTTACTGCGGTTAATTTAGCTTCATTAAGGAAATAACGACCTTTAACCTACGTCTATTTTTGATGTGTAACATCTTTCCACTCGGTATCTGGATAATTTTGTGGCACTCGGTAGCTGGACATGTTTGTGGGAGTGATTTTGGAAAAGAAACGGAAGTGGATGGGACGGAAGTGCATGGGACGGAAACAATGAGCGCGCACGGTGGCGGAGATCGGTACAACGACGTACTGTACGCCATGTGACTATGTGGAATGTAAATCGCATATGGTTTGCCTTAAGGTTTGGAGGTCCATTAAAGAAATTCCTACAATAAATCATCTTCAAGTTGTCGTTCTTTGGTGTGAAAATATGCATTATATCATATTTGCTGAAAACAATTACGATTTATTAAATCTTCATACTTTTGTTGTATTCTTATTTAATGTAAGCACTCGATACCTCGAGTGCTATATCGCATCAACAAACACTCCAAACAACGTAGGACTTCAGTATATTAACACCGACTACTAACAATAATTGAAACTTCGTTGGTCTAAACGTATCACTGGGAGAAACGCATTTAATATACCTACTGCACACCTAATTTTTAATCGCGCCTATACTTGGCAGTGCGCTATATCGGCAATAAGAGGCCATTTTCAATAACACCGCTGGCATGGGTTCACTAACTGGCCGGTATAAAGCGCAGCTCGCATCAAGTAGGCAGTTGATTGCTCCCGCATACAGTAGCAGGTATATGTCACTACTGCAGATGCATTGGGGAATCCTTTCATGTTCGCTGGCACATGGTAGCCCTTTGAGTCAATTCTTTAAAAAATGCGAGTAAGTAATATGGAATTATTCGAATAACATGTCAGATGTTACACATCATATGCGACTACTGTAAGGCTCGTATTTTTTTTATTGTTTACTGAACCTGTACGTTTGAATATCTTAGCCAGTTGTTTTATTGTCCGATTTATAGGAATGGGTCTCCCAGGAAATTTCACTCGAAAGGTTTGTCTTGTTCTAGTTCACGATTTCCTACACTTTATGTACTTATTGTGCAGATATACACGTTCGCGTAACGAATATTTCACTATACACAATCATATTAGAACACTATACAATACGATATAGGCTACAGTACACAGTAGCTTTATAAAACACCCAATTAGCTCGGAACTCACACGTCTACCGCAGCTCCCCCCAGGGGCTCACATCTAGTGGGACGTGGGTTGGCGACCACGGGACCCCAGCTGAGTCCGGTATTGCTTCCACTTACTTGTGCCGGACTCCTCTCTGTCTTCTTTCCTGTCGACCTCACTTGGTCAACTCTTGTTCTCTTCCGACACCGACGGTATTAGGGTATCTGAGTCCTAGGGAGTCTCTTCCTTTCCCGCCTTAATTGGCCCTTGGGCCTGTTCCACGAATAAACTTTGCAACTTTTCACTTTTCACTTTGCACTTTTCAATTCTTGCAAAGTGCAAAGTATTTCTGTTCCACCATGATCTATGTATTACTTTTCAATTTCTTTGCAAAGTGAAAAGTCTTTGCATAGGAATGATCCGATCATGTTTATTCCATGAACAAACTGTATATTTATTCCATGATTTAATCCTTTATTTTTCATGGTGAAACATGTCCCACTAATGACCACACAGTGATCTTAATTAATAAAAGTATTGATCAAGGTGGAACTTTTAACCTGTCTATACTAAAGTGAGGTTATGAAAATTCATCTTGTCTTTGTACGTCTTCTTGTTGGATTCTTCATCACTATCCTCACTTGATGATTAAAAAAAGCTCCTGCGTAACATATTTATAACACTAAACCAAATTCTGCGCCGAGAAACTAGTGTAGAGACTTGTTCATTAACAGCTGAAAAGGGAATCGTCTCTTTGCAAAGATTTCTGAAAACTTTTCAATCATTCCTTTGCACTTTGCATTTCTGCACCAATGGAGGAACATAACAGTCTTCTAAAGTGAAAAGATTCCTAACTTTTCACTTTTCACTTTGCAAGACAAATCTGAAAAGTGATGGTGGAACAAAATCTGAACTGAAAAGTGCAAAGTGCAAAGTCTTTCTGTTCCACCATGATCTATGTATTACTTTTCAATTTCTTTGCAAAGTGAAAAGGCTTTGCATAGGAATGATCCGATCATGTTTATTCCATGAACAAACTGTATATTTATTCCATGATTTAATGCTTTATTTTTCATGGTGAAACATGTCCCACTAATGACCACACAGTGATCTTAATTAATAAAAGTATTGATCAAGGTGGAACTTTTAACCTGTCTATACTAAAGTGAGGTTATGAAAATTCATCTTGTCTTTGTACGTCTTCTTGTTGGATTCTTCATCACTATCCTCACTTGATGATTAAAAAAAGGTCCTGCGTAACATACTTATAACACTAAACCAAATTCTGCGCCGAGAAACTAGTGTAGAGACTTGTTCATTAACAGCTGAAAAGGGAATCGTCTCTTTGCAAAGATTTCTGAAAACTTTTCAATCATTCCTTTGCACTTTGCATTTCTGCACCAATGGAGGAACATAACAGTCTTCTAAAGTGAAAAGATTCCTAACTTTTCACTTTTCACTTTTCACTTTGCAAGACAAATCTGAAAAGTGATGGTGGAACAAAATCTGAACTGAAAAGTGCAAAGTGCAAAGTGAAAAGTTGCAAAGTTCATTCGTGGAACAGGCCCCTGGTCTCATCTTTTCTGATTCCCTCCTTCTGTGAGGGGTCAGCCTTCTTTTTCTTTTCCTGTTATCTCCTGCCTTCTGCTCAAGGCTCTCAAGGAGGCCGGGTGTATGTGGCCCCACCACTTCTGGTGCACCCTAGATAATGATACACCCGCAGAGGCTCACGGCTGGTGAGTTCGGGAGTTGGCGACCCCGAGGGATTCCTGAGCTGGGTCCGTTTTCCCCTTTTGTCCCTTACCTTTGGGGCGGACCCTCTCCTCTCTCCCCTCTCCTCTCCTCTCCTCTCCTCTCCTCTTTTCATTATATTTCCTTTTCTCTTTAAGATTCCCGCACTGTTTTTGTTCACCGTGTATCTAAATTTCCTTTTAGCGATTTTTTATTTTTAAGGTATTTTTAATCTACGTTGCATTTTGTAAGTTTTTTCGATCTAAATTACATCTCGCGATTGTTTTCAACCTCATTTGCATTTTGTAAAGATTGACAATCTAAATTGCTTTTTAGTAAGTCTTTCAATGTAGGTTGCAGGGCATTTTAGTGAGTATTTTGAATTTCAATTGCATTTTGTAAGTATTTTCAACCAAAACCGCATTTCGCACGAATTTTGAATCTAAATTGCATTTTGTTTGATGGGCATTTTGCACATATTTTGATTCTCAATTGCATTTTGTGGGTATTTTGAATCTAAATTACATTTTGTCAAGTATTTTCAATCTAAATTGCATTTTGTAAGTATTGTCAATCCACATGCGTCGATTGAATCTACCGTGCATTTTGTAAGCATTTTCAATTTCAATCACATTCTGTAAGTATTTTGAATTTCAATTGCACTTTGTGATTAATTTGGAAATTAACTGGGATATTTCAATCTGAATTGCATTGTGTATTTTTAATTTCAATTGCATTTTGTAAGTATTTTGAATCTCAATTGCATTTTGTACGTATTTTCGATCTCATTTGCATTTTGTAAGTATTTAGAATTTCAGTTGCATTTTGTAAGTATTTCGACGCAACATTGCATTTTGTACGTATTTTGAACCTAGCCTACATTTTGTGGGTCTTTTTCAATCTATTCTTTTTGTGAATCTTTTCGTTCTAAATTCCCTTTTGTCAGACCATATTGTGAGTTGTTTCCATCTGAGTTCCTTTTTGTACGTATTTTCCGTCTCACATAATTTTCGTTCTGGTTTCCATTTCATTATCCTTTTCGCTATCACCCAGATCATTAGGGGCCGATAACCTAGATGTTAGGCCCCTTAAAACAACAATTAACTTCATCATCATCTCTACCGCAGCAAGAGCGTGGGAATACGGCCGGAGACCGCGCGCGCCAACCTGTAACAGCCGGCTATTGGCCGGGGACTGCCGGGCAAGGTCGAGCGGAATCACCTTGCCAAGCACAAATGAAGATCCTGTACTTTATGCTGTTTCTAGTAAATTAAAAATATTCTTGTAATGGAAAAACTCCAATGTCAAGTTGAAGACTGGAATAACCGCCTCTCCCAGTATGGCCTACGTCTGAATGTGAAAAGGACGGAGTATCTGGAGTTAAACCCAAGCGACGGTACCATTCAAGTCGCTGGACAAACTCTAGTCGAGACTGAATGCTTCAGGTTCCTTGGATCTCGTCTGCAGAGTGATGGCAACTTCAATGATGAAGTAAGAGCCAGGGTAAACGCAACCTGGTTGCGGTGGAAGGAGGTCACGGGTGTGCTTTGCGACAAGAAAATGACACTTTGTCTCAAATCCAAGATATATCGGACAGTGGTACGGCCAGTTGCGCTGTATGGAGCTGAATGTCGACCATCCGACAAAATTTCAGAACGTCACCTACACGCCATGGAAATGAGAATGCTCCGTTGGACAATGGGCATCTCCCATATTGACCGTGTCAGAAACGACACAATTCGGGAACAAATGGGTGTCGCCCCAATTGTGGACAAAATGAGGGAGAAACGGCTCCGATTGTATGGCCATGCCCTGCGTGCAGCGCCTGATACTGTTACTAACGCTGTCCTTAATTTTGAGGTCGATGGACTACGCCTCAGATGACGACCGAAGCAGCGTTGGCAAGACACAACAAATGGTGACTTAAAAATTACCGGCCTAAATACAGCTGACGCACGAAACCGGACAAAATGGAGGTAATTGACCAGAAAAGTGGGCCCTGCACCAGCGGTACAACGCTAGGAAGAAGAAGATTGTAATGTCAGCGAATTCGGATAACTGTCATGCGGATGCGGGGCGGATACGGATGTTTTGTTTATCCGCGCAGGGCTCTAACTATATTATAATTATAAGAACATGGGTCTTTTCGTATGCTTAACACATAGAACATTTCTAGATACAGTATACAACAATATTGGCAAATTTAGTGAATTCGAAATATGTTGCTTTGCGCGGTGAAATCTACCTCCGCCTTCCAGCGTGCTGAGAGGGATTTTTTTTAGTTCATAGAGTCTCTTCATTTAATGGAGCTAATGACCTCAATGGCACTCCTCCAAAGCTTTTCCTCCAGCAGGTCATCTCTGCGGAATTATTGATGTATTTTAGTGCTAACGGAACTATCAAGTTGAGGAGTCTTTTGAGAGTCGCCTCGGGGGGGAAATAAAAGCCATGACAAGGGTGCATAAACTAGAGAGCAGAAGGTAATAAACTGTATCATAACGCTGTCTTTTAACAGGGTGCTATAATGGTCACTCACTGGTGCCACATTGTGATTGGTCGCCATATAAAGTAGTTGCGAATTACTGATGCTAGATCGTAATCCTTCATAATGCTTGGCGATCGGTTTTAAGGGACTCCAGAGTATCCTATTCAAAAACAAGTAGTTCCGTGAAGAACTATACAGCCTATTTTCATATATCCTACTTATGTTAACTGCCACTATCATCATACAAAATTTCAGTTTGATTGCTGTAATAGATTCGTAGATATTGAGAACCGACTAAATATTTCTGATGGTCGCCATGTTGGATTTATATATGTAAGTCCTAGAGTTATGTACTGTTACATGAAGATAATTGTGTACGTGTAGCATTCAAACTTCAATCGCATGATTAGGACAAAAGAAAAACAATGAGATTTTAAAATTTCGCACAGCTGCCATATTGTGGTTATGGAAACAATTGAAATAAATTGGATGTCAGTGGATTAACATTCGTATAGGTATTTACTGTACCAAGTTTCACTACACTCGGATGGTTAAATTGCGAGAAACGTCCATGTGAATATTTATACTTCGCGTCGCCACCATGTTGGATTTGTGATCACCAGGTTACTTAAAGTCCTATAGGTGAACTTAAGTTCATAGCCCCTATGAACATAATAATTATTCAGTTTGATTGATTTAATAGATTCGTAGATAGTCAGAGCCGTCTACATATTTCGGATGGTCGCCATGCTGGATTGTTAAATGTATAGGCCATAGAGTCATGCACCATTAAAAGTTAATTATGGCGTAGGTTCATTATTCAAACTTTCACTTCAATCGCATGATTACGACACAAGAAATAAAAACTTAATTTTAAAATTCGCACAGCCGCCATTTTGAAGTTATGTAAACAATTGAACTAAATTAGATACCAGTGCATTAAAATGTGTATAAATATTTCCTGTACCTGATTTCATTGCGTTTGGAACATTAAATCGCGAGATAGGTCTATTTAAAATTTTCAAATTAGCTTGGTCGCCATGTTCGTTTTGTAGTTAAACGGTTTTTGAAAGTCTTATAGATGAACTTCCAGTAGTGCCCCTTATCTCCGTACAAAATTTCTGGGTGATACCGCTAATAGTTTCAGAGATATAGAATGCCGGTGAAATATTTCGCACATCCGACATCTTGTGGTTATGTAAACAATTGAACGAAGTTAGATGTCGGTGCATTACAATGTGTATAAAAATATACTGCACCAAGTTTTATTGCGTTTGGTTGGTTAAATCGCGAGAAACGTCTATTTAAAAGTCACAAATTTGCTTGGCCGCCATGTTGGTTTTGTAGTTACCAGGTTTTCAAAGGTCACATAAGTGAACTTATAGTAGTTCCCTCTATCACCATAGAAAATGTCAGGGTAATATCGGTAATAGTTTCGGAGATATTGAATGCTGGTAAAATATTTCGCACAGCCGCCATGTTGGATTGGTGAGTCGTAACAAAATTTGAAGGGCACGATTGAGGTCGCCGGGAATAGTGCTATGAACTTTCCGAGTTTCATTGAAATCGCTCCTGCCGTTTAGATTTTATTAGGGGGGGGACACACTCACGAATCACACACACACACACACGCACACACACACGGACAAAAGGTGATCTCATAAGCCTCAAAACTGAAAATAGGCTAAAAATGAAACAGCGATCACTCCTTCGTAATTTATAATTTGCTGCTTTTCCGTCGGTCAACACGATTGTGGCCAATGAATTGGGCGGGATACAAGTTATAAATAGGATTACACGTTTCCACCCTCAAGTGACCATCGTCAGATCCTGATCACTGTGTTAAGGTTAATTTTCACTATTGTAAATTCACTATTGTGGTTCAATGGCACCAAAGCCATATATGACATTAAAACAATCACGAAGCTCTCATTGGGAACTGCTATGAGATTATTTGATGCGAAAATAACGTCCATTGCCACATATGGACTTGAGATCATCGGGGGGAATTATCCCTTGCAGACTTGAGGACGCAGACTTGAGGCAGTCAAATCGCGCTTTCTGAAGGCTACCCTAGGGATATAGAAATATATAAAATCTGGATTAGCATATGAACTCGCCACGGAGACCTTCGGATGAAGAGCGGGCTACCATACACAGACGCCTGGAAAAAAACTAATGCAGGAAAAAAAATACAGAAGAGGGACGAAATCTGGCTCGAGTTCTACGCAGTGGAGGCCATGTTGACTAGGACATGGATGAACACTAACCAAGACTTGCGACACTTTGTTAATTCGATGGCGCTACATGGGTATCACCATAAACTGTGCAATACCGAATACTTTCTTAACCCTGATGAATCTTGCGAATGTAAATTATGTTGTGTACAATGTAGTAGATACCATGTAATTTCTTGTGCAAATCGGGGATCATCCATTGTGATGTTTTGTGAATGTCAGTTTGTTATCATCAATATGCACAATTTGTGGGCTTTATCGTTAATAACAACACGTCGTTGGATGATTATAGCATGATGTTTGATTAGCAGTTTGAATCTCGTTCTACGTTAGGTTTGTTTTGTGTTGCAAGGATTTATGAATTACGTGAGTAAAGGTGTATATGCGCGTGAATATCATACTGTATTAATAATAAATCAAATAATATATTTTTTTGCATGCACTAGAAAGAACTAATTATAATGTACACGTAACTTGGTATTGTTCTCCTCACAGCGATGCTCACTTACAGACTTCCGCACCACTACGCGTAATCCTAAAATGCCCATTTAAGTGTGATAACTGAATAATACATGCACGGCTTCAGTGGCGTAGTAGGCAGCATGCTGAACTTCTATGACCAAGTTCGTGGGTTCAAACCCGGCCGAAGTCGTCGGAAGTAAAGCCGGCGGTCCCATGTCAGAGATTTATGGCATGAAAAAGAACCTTCCACTACCTACACTTGTGTGAAGCCAAAAATTTGTTGGCTAGAATTGATAACGCTCTATTAGTTCCAACGTTCACCGCCAGGTGCTGACTGCGATGCCATCTAGTAGGCAAGCCCGCAAGCTAGGTGTCGTGGACGATAGCATTTGGTAGCAAACGTAGGAACTACTTGAAATTACTGTATGCAGCCCTTACTTGAATTTCTAATAAAAGATAGCACACACTAATACAGTCATCACAATTAACACAGGTTATCAGACAGATTCTGCACACACCCAAAGTACACGGGGCTACATGCCCGCGTTGTCGTAGCCCCTAAACTAAGGAACCGACCAACCATCCAACATATCTAATACATGTAGTTTTTTCCAGGAGTGTGTTTACGTATTTATAACTTGTACCTCGCCCAATTCATTGGCCACAATCGTGTTGACCGACTGCAAAGCAGCAAAGACAATTCGTTTAGACAAAAATGAAAAAAGAATGGCTTCAAATTTCCACATTCCTCCGTAACTTTTCTTAAGTACAAAAATTAGCCAAAATACCTGAATTAAGGTCTGGAAAAAATCAGGAGATGATATAGATGTTTACTCCTCCGCTGTCAATAACCCACCCACGATCCCAAATATGACCACGACTTATATAAATGAAATTCCAACTGTGTCCGCCATTACGCGTGTGAATTATCGTCAAAGACAGTACTGCCAACAACGCTCTTACGGTATAGATGGACCGGACATTCGTGGCCGGTCGTAAGCGCGTCAGAATTGTTGGTTCCTCAGTTTATAGGCTGCGACAATGCGATCATTTAGCCCCGTGTACATTGGGTGTGTGTAGAATCTGTCTGATAAACAATGTTAATTGTGATGGGTGTATTAGTGTGGGTTATATGTTTTTAATTCAAACAAGGACTCCAGACTTTCAATTTCCAACTAGTTCCTACTTTTGCTACCAAACGCCACTGTCAACGACAACTGATTCTGAACTTGGTTACTAGAAGCCACCGCAGCTGGCTCCTGACGACGAACGTTGGAACCTACGAGCGTTAGTCAAATCCTACATATAATTTAGCTTCACACAAGTGTAATAAGTGGAAGGTTCTTTTACATGCCATACATCTACGACATTAGACCGCCGGCTTTACTTCCCCTCCGAAAGAAGGCATACTGAAAAAAGACTGTCTGCAGTCCTTACAAAAAACATTGAGTTAGTATAAGTGGGCCGATCCTTCTTGACCGGTGCATATTACGTGCGCAGTGGTGTCTCCACGCACAGTGAGCCTTCACACCTTTGTGATCAATGTAAATAGAGTGCGCAATGTGTCCTCGACAGCGCATGTGCATATTCAGTGGTCTCAGTGTTCTACTCGGGTTTTAAGAAGAATTCTCACGAAAACGGCTTCGGTGGCGTAGTTGGTAGCATGCTGAATGTCTATGCCCAAGGTCGCGGGTTCAAACCCGGCCAAAGTCGTTAAGAGCGTTAAAAATCCCTCAGTATGCCTTCCTTTGGAGGGGAAGTAAAGCCGGCGGTCCCATGTCATACATTTATGGCATGAAAAAGAACATTCCACTAACTACACTTGTGTGAAGCCAAAATTTATAGGTTAGAATTGATAATGCACTATTAGTTCCAACGTACGCGACACCGAACTTGCGGACTTGGCTACTAGACGGCTTCGCAGACAGCACCTGGCAGGGAACGTTAGAACTAATATAGCGTTATCAAACTAACCTACAAATTTTAGCGTCCACAAGTGTAATTAGAGGAAGGTTCTTTTTCATACCATAAATCTATGACATGGGACCGCCGGCTTTACTTCCCCTCCGAAGGAAAACATACTGAGGGATTGTTAACGGTCTTTAAAAAAAATCCGACGACTTTGGCCGAGTTTGAACCCGCGATCTTGGGCATAGAAGCTCAGTATGCTAACAACTACGCCACGAAAGCCGCTGCTGAGTTTTATCATCAAAAATATTTCACATCGCTATAAATGGCGATCTTTTACGGTGGGACTGAACAGAGTGTCTGATGCTCTGTAGTATGCTGGAAGCTGACGAGAACCATAGGGTAATCATAACGGCCCATCATTTATCACTCAACATTTTAATGTCAGGTATTGGAATTTCCTTGGCGCTATCCATCTTTATAAAACTCTCGTCCAATAAGGTGAGGAGCCAACTTGACTGATAGTTTTAGTTTTGAGGGTTTATGAGGGGGTGTGAGACGAGATGTACGCGATATAACCTCAGAGTAGGCTTCTTGCGTATACTGATGTGCTGCTCTAAGCGGACGTTCCGAGAAGTTATTGCGGGATGAGTAATTGGTATACATTGATAACGTGTGACCATTTATTCTTTATTCTATATAATTAAAACCGTTGTTTCACGTTGTTGGTTGCAATAATAGATAGGTTATTTATTGTAACACAGTATCTCTATCTCTACTTAGTATAAAACAAAGTCCCCGATTCTTGGATGTCACGGGTTATCTCGAGAACCACTGGATGGATTTTGATGCAGTTTCATCATTCTATAAAGGATATCTTGGGGAAGGTTTATGTAGAAAATAATTTATATATGCTCAAAGTAAGCCAAGCAGTAATGATTTCAGTGAAAATGTCGAAAATAAAACCTGGTGCCCGTGCGCTTTTTAATCTTATGCTGGGCAAACCGTTAAACATATCAGTATACTATGAGTGTAAGAATTTTCCTGCATGAAAAGTTCTACATAAAAGTCCGGGAGAGCATATCTCTGTCTGCATTACATCGCCCACCATAAGTTTCTTCTACGATTTCATTTCTTCCAACAATCTCCATTCAATTACTGAGGCAATAGTTTACGAGCTAGCTAGGGGCGAGCCTATCACCCCATTTACAGCCTAGCTAGTGGCCGAGCCTATTACCCCGGATACAGCCAGCAGCAAACTGTCGAGACGTGTTGAGTCAAGACTTCAGAGAAGAGTGGTTGTGTTTGGAGTATCCCTGGAAGTGTAACTCGGCTTTTCTTCATTTCGCCTGTGAACATTTTGTTCCGCAAAATACTCAGTCAAGTTAAGATTGGACGGAAGGGGGATTTGTGCTTCATGCATCTCGCCATTCTTAAATTAGCCTACGTCTGACAAGAATTCGTTGCACATGCTATCTCCGTGATAATATAATTAATAGTCCAGTCAGTGATTTTAACCCATCACGCCGAGACGTAAAACGGATATAGGTCGTAGTTCATTGACTTTGAGGAGATAGGTTGGTAGGACACATATTAAGCCACCCAGGAATAGCAAACTTAGTTATAGAAGGAACTGTTGAGGATAAGAACAGTAGGGGTAGACCAAGGTTAGAATATGTTATCAGATTGCCTTGGATGCAGGGTGTGGTAGCTATGTAGAGTTGAAACGATTAGCTCAGGACATGGAGGATTGGAGTGCTGCATCAAACCAGTCGAAATACTGAAGACTTAAACACACACATAGCAATGCATGCCGGGTACAGCTTGTAAATAAATAAATAAATAAATAAATAAATAAATAAATAAATAAATAAATAAATAAATACATCCTTGAACATTTACGTTGCTTACGTTACCTAATTGGTTATTTTTGGGGGCTTCTTCCAAGTTATATGAATTTGGGGTGGAATTTCATCAGACAGGTTTTTTCTATTTTTCTTTGCAATGCTCAAGGAAGAAATAGGGTGATTTACGTTCACGATATCCCCTTGTAAGTACAAGCTAACTCTCTCCACAATTGACATCCCCGAGTTACGAGACTCACTGCCTCATGTCGAAGACATAGAGGCGACAGACAACCTTGAACACAGAGAATTCTTCAGTTCGTATTGATCGGCCTGCCTCAACTCTCTTGTTCTTAATGTTCCTTGGTCTTCTCCGGGGTTGCTATCTTCTTGTCCCATTACTACAGTTATTTAGCAGTTGGATCGTGCACTAAGTTGGTTGTAAACTGAATGACTCGGGGAATGAAGACGGGTGATATAATTAAATGAACCCTCTTGAATCTTTGTAAACAAAATCCTAACTGATTTAACAGGCAAGATGTCTATGGCAACATTTATGGTGTGATGGACATTCAAGCAGTCCGTGGCGTATGAAATATTGAATTTCATCCTCTTCCTCCAACGCGAAGACAATGCCATGTTTTAAAAGGCATTACATGTGTTGGTTAGTTGCTATATTAATGCTTGTTTTCGAAAATGTTATTCCATTCCTTCTTATGATTTTTGTGTGTTTGATTATTTTCCTTTTGCTTATTAGTCTGTTTTTTTGTTTATTTCTTCTTGTTTATATTTTTGTTTGTTTGGGATCTTATTTGATTTTTGTTTAATTGTTAGTATTTTGTTATTTAAATTGTTAATTTGTATGCATTTAACTTTGTGTTTGTTAATTTACTAATTCATAGCTCGTTGAATGTTTTTGTATGTTAAGTTTGTTTGTTTATTGGTATGTTTGATTTTGTTATCTTAATTATTTTGATTGTTGGGTAGTTTATGTTTATTTTTTAATTATTTAGTTTGTTAAGTAGTTTGTGTATTTGTTAATTATTTTGTTTGATAAGTAGTTTATTTCTTAATTTTTGAGTTTATTAAGTAGTTTGTTTGTTTGTAATGTTTTTAGTTTGTTAAGTAGTTTGTTTGTTAATTATTTTGTTTAATAAGTAGTTTGTTTTTTAAATTATTTTGATTGATAAGTAGTTAATTTGCTAATTATTTAGTTTATTAAGTACCGGTAGTTTGTTAGTTAATTGTTTAGTTTCTGAAGTAGTTTGTTTGTTAATTATTTTGTTTAATAAGTAGTTTGTTTTTAATTAATTAGTTTGTTAAGTAGTTTGTTTACTTGTTAATTATTTAGTTTGTAAAGTTGTTTGTTAATTATTTATCTTGTTAATTAGTTAGTTTTTTAATTTTTTATCTTGTTGTTTGCTAATTATTTAATTTGTTAAATAGTTTGTTTATTTCTTAATTAATTGGATTGTTAAATAGTTTATTTGTTAATTATTTTGTTTATTAAGTAGTTTTTTGTTAATTATTTTGTTTTAACCACCCACGCGAAAATATTGATATGCGAGCTCGACGCGACCAAGTTCTGGCAGGGGTTATCGACCTTTTTTTATTTGTTTAAACGCACTTACTTAGTCTTCTTTCTGTTCATCCCAGGCGCGGCTGGAGATAAAATGCTCTCTTGAAATATTCTATAGTTTTTAACTTATACCTCTTTAATAAAGGAATGTATAATTGAATTTAATTAGAAAGATTTGTAAATTCACTCGGCCCATTCAGGCACAGAAGTCAATATATTTGGAACTGTTGATAAAGTAGATTTTTCAGATTGGTAGTAGCTCTGCTATGTAACAGGGTTGGGAGGATTGGTTAAGAAAACTCCATTAATTTCCATGGTAACTGTGAAGGCTCAGGCGATTAGAGTCTAAACCAGACCTGCCAACACCCACAGGAATTCTGTATTTAGTAGAATACATTCGAAGTTTTTCAAGAAGACTTAACCCACCCTCTTGAAACTTTCTATTTTCCCTCTTTCACTCTCCAAAGGACCATTAATTGACAAGTTACCAGAAACGCTCTTAGAAGACAAATAGGTGATATTCATTATTGACAACAGAAATGGTATCCCTTGATATGTAATTAAAATATTTCCGCCAAACCAAGAATGCTAGCCGGTACATCAAGAGGTGGTCTCCAAAATCCCTTCCCTGACCCTTCCTTAAGGTGGGAGGTAGACCTTTCAAGGTCAATTTTATTTTATTTTAATGAATTATTTGAATGACTAATCTTTTATCTTTCATTTGGCGAAAGCAAAATGAAAATATCTTCAATACTTCCAGAGAAATGCCCCTGAATGTTAGTTGCTGTCGCTTAAGTTGTCTCGGTAAATTCGAAGTTTGGAGCTCATTTCTCAAGAACTTTATATTCACACTGTGTTTACATGGTAACTCAAATACTATTCAAGATATCTCAATGATTTTTTAAATAATTGTGTATTGTACTAATATGAACAACGTACACCAAAATATTTTGTGTAGCAAGCATACTTCCTATTTTAGAGAATACTTTTTACCCAAGAAAAGTAAAAGAATCAGAGTAGGAATATGAAAGAAAATATTTCCTGAATATGTTTATCAATTATATTGGTGTATGTTGTACACTTTAATGTTATCAACGGCTCAAAAGAACATTCACGTAATGTTTCAAATTGTGGGGTACTTATCATGTAACGCAGTCCAACTGTATACAAAACAATTCAAAGTTTAGTGGTATAATAATGCATGACTGCAAACATATTATAAAATGTGTTTTTTGCATAATAATGAGTGAACTGCGTTTAACAATCGTGCCAAGTTTTATTTCTTTGCCACATATAGTTTATGAGATATAAGTATTTTTTTAACTGAGTAGAAATTGTCTTGCGATAGGTGTACCTCCACCATTAAGGGAAGGTTGAAAGCCCTATCTCCGCCAAGCTAAATTTGTAAAGTGCATGGTCCTTTTTGTCATTAAGTATTTGACCTATTGAAACAAAACTTTATATATTGAACCCTTTAGCCACAGGCAGTATAAAGGATTCTAATAATTATTCATCATCTTTTGATACATTTCTACAGACAGCAGATATGAGAGCCAGACGGTTTTGGGAAATATTGAGAAATCAGTGGCCGAGAGGACACAATGGTTTAAGCTCCTGTGGTATTTTAGGAAGCAGCATAAATATTCTTGAGACATAGGACAGGTGCAACTTTTAGCGCGGAGATGGCTTGGGCACGCACTATATGGCCTGTTGCTATGAGTGTTGGCGCCAAGAAGAAAATCGAATGCTACGATGTAATTGGTCAATCACCATGTTAACTACTTCCTGTTGCAGAAATACATGTAAAAGCGCGCAAAGACATACAAGAGTCTGGACCAATAAAATCAAGACGCGCTGTTTTAGCGGCAATTCGGCTTGGTAACGCACCCTGGTAAATTAACGCGGGAGTTATCTACGGATTAATTCCACGATCGATTCGAGCCAGCTACAGCATAATCGTAACCTCCACATCGCTACGAACTCAATGATACCGATCGCAAACTAGTCTGATAATTATTATGGAATATTTTTTCATAAACCCCTTCCACACCTACCCTAGTCAGTTTCATTTATAAGGATCCAGAAAGCTTCGAGAGAACAATTATTTTTGTACGTCTGAGGACGTAACGTCGACTCTTTATTTTGTGCGTCTGAGGACGTAAAGTTGATTTTTATTTGAGCATTTGAGGACATAAGGTGTCTGAGGACACGAGGCATACTCTGCACATTTTCATGTTATTGAACATGGAACAGTTTCGTCAAGTTATAAGTGTAACTTCAGTGATTTATTTGTAGTCCCAGAACTACTAGTAGGACCAGTTCATCGGAATAATTCACCAAATAGACTGTCAAGGAATTTAGTACTTGATAGGTGAATTTAATAGGAAATATATCGTGTGTGTATCTGACAAAACTTTATTTAATTCAGCACGAGATGACGTCTAGGAACGAGACCGGATCTTGGAACCAGCAGGACATTTGCCAGAAGATGTCAATGACGAGATAAACATCTTAAAGGCTATGGCTGCAGACGTTTTTCCTGACGCTGTTTTAAAGGATTGAGTACAAATGAATTTATTTATTTATTTATTAAATCAGCTATGGTATTATGGGACATATTTTTGTAGATATTTGTCTGCTTGTTTGGTAATGTAGATTCTTAGTTTTTGCTTTACTGACACATTAAATAGGGGACAAGCCGAGCGTTGTGTAATTTGTAAATATTGTGATTTGTGTTTGTTCAAATATACGGGGTGGCGCGCAGCTCGTGCTCGCATCCGCTTGCGTAAATCGCCGTCAAGCATTATTATTCGGAGGTATGCCTTATAACAAAAATGTAACTGAATTAATTTTGAGAATAAAAATAGAATTTGGAGGGTAGAGATTATTTGTGAGTAGAATTTTATGACGGATCAGGATTATTTTGATAGTTGCTTTTTCAGCAGATCTGAACGGGATGGCACTTTGCACCCGAGTTTTTGTTGTGTATTTTTGTTAATGTGTCAATGGACGCAGTATTGTTGATCTGTTTTGAGCCGACCCAGTGATATGTTTATGAGAATCAGTCCAAGCTTTTGGTGCGTAATGTGATTTTTTATGATGTGCTAGCGAAAATATATCATGGTGATTATTCTGACTTGCTCCACGTCAGACCAGTTCATGACCTGGCGAGGCTGGACTTGTGGTATATATTTGTGTTTTCTTGCCATCCAAGGGGATGGGTGAGATATGTTGGCGTTTCCAGAGGGAAACTGCACCTAGCTTGAGGGACTGAGAGAGATAATTGGGGCAGCGATGACTCATACAAGAGGGGGGCGCTCAAATCAGATAACGTGACTTGTCATTAGTAGCGGGCCAGGATCCTGTACTTCAATTTTAGACGTTGTTTAAAATTCACAAAACCTGATCGGTTATAATGAGTATTTGATTGATTAAATGGGTGCTGTCCATAGTTGTAAGGTAGCTTCCGAAACTCCTGTTTGTCTGGCGTTTTATATAAAGGTAAACATAGTTTTTCAGCCGTTAGGCTTGTATTTTGTTGCTTTTGCTTTAATTCTTGTGTGTTTATTTTACGCGTTCAATGACCTGTGTGGCATTAGGGTGCGCGAGGCTATGTTCCCTAGTTGTGATGGGAGCGTTTTGGCCTATTTCTGGCATGCTCTTCTTGTTTATTTACGTGCTCTGGCACCAGCTAGAATCTCAGGGAGATTCTTCATTTTTTTATTATTATTAGATTGTGCATGTGTCAGTAGTAATTAGTGTGTTAATTAAGGGTGGGTCCCATAGCCGTAGTGTGATTTAAAAGATGCAACTCCGTGAGCAACATGACTGTTTCAGTTGTAAACGGACTCGCATCAGTACTCAGTTTCTTATTAACGAGCAGTACACCACACATTATATAACTTCTTGACCAGGAAAAATGTACTTGTATCCATATGTTGTGACGAGCGAGTTCTTACAGCTCAAATGTTTATGTTATGATTTATCATTTTGTGTGAAGCTGTATTCACACTGTTTTGTTGTGACGAGCGAGTTCCTACCGCTCAGTATATTTATTTCTTAAGGGGGTGAAAGTCAGGGAGGATTTCTTTTATTTATTATTATTATTATGCACATAATTTTCAGTCATTAAATGTCCTTTGTTCAACTTGTTATTCACTTTATTTCTAGTATAGCCTCTGTCATGGACCTTTCTATTCATTAGAGCATGATGTTTTAAGCGAACTTTGCTGTGTAACGCAGTCAGGACTGAACACGACCCCGTAGATGACTCTTGAGAAAACCATGCTTTATTGAAGGGTACATAGACAAGCTGGCTTAGCCAACGTGGGGCGTTTCGCTGTTTTGGGCATTTCTAGCGGATCGTAGATAAGCTGTTACCCTACATGTGGTATTTCGCTGTTTTTGACTGTTTGAAATCACCGGAAGTGATATTTTGTTAACGTAAATACGGCGAAGAGAAATACCGCCAAGAAATTGGAATATACAGTTGAATCACGAGTTTGCAAGTTAAAATACGATTCACGTTTAGTTTGTTGATGTAATTAGTAAAGTAATGTACGTGAAATCGCGCGCCCATTGATTAAATGTAAAATTAGATTTGTTTAGAATGTCAAACTCATGAATATGTTTGGAGGCTGGTAGCCTTAAATGACAATTAATACTTTGTTAATTAGTCAGTATTAACATTAGATCTGGATAGTAATTTTATGACTGAATATGTGCGGGGTTTAAAATGTATTAAGTAAAGTTAGAACCATTCAGTGATGATTGATTTGCGGGAGTAAAGGGAATAAATTTAAATGAACCGAAAGTGGTCAAATGAAGTAAATGTATGTCAAGAATTATATATGTGTGTGTCAGGGAGACATTTGCATGCCATACTCCTGTCTTCTCAGTGATATATATTTTTGTGTGTGATAATGGCAACAGTAGCGGAGATCCAGGCGATCATTGAAAGTGCCACGGCTCGAACCCAGAAACTATTAAAGGAACAAAGTGAAAAGTTAGATATTAAGTTATGCGAACAGTCAGACGAGTTCAAAACACAACTATCTGAACAGAATGAGTCATTCCAGACTCAAATGAATGACACTATAACTAAACAATTAAACGAACAGTCAGGCGAGTTTAAAACACAATTATCTGAACAGAAGGCACAATTATTTGAACAGAGTGAATCATTACAAGCGCAAGTAAATGAAAATATAAACAAACAATTAGAAGCGCAAGAAAGTAGAAATACGAGTCAGTTAGCCACGTTATCTGCAGAGATGAGAGGGTACACTACACATCAGATGATTCAATTCGCGCTTGATATAAGTAAGAATAACGACAAACAGTTAGATCAGATACAAAAATTAGAGGACACCTTCAACCGTAAATTAAATGATTTGGACGAAACTGTATTAGCAAAACTAGCTCAGATAGAATTAGCATGCACGGTAAATAACAGTGAGGTTAAAACGGCACAGGATGGTCTTGAAAAGCAGTTTGATAAAATGGAGGAGGATTCTACGTTTATCCAGGGACAATTGTCAGGAGTAAATGAAAGTATTACGGGCCTGATAAAGGACATGGATAAATTAGAAATACAATCAGCAGAGCGATGGCGAAACATAGAATCGGACCAGGATAATTTAAAGAGTACGATAGATGAGAATAATCTACGTCTAGAAGACAGACTTGAGAAGATAGAATCGAATCAGGAGGACACGAAACAGCAGATGGAAGAAAAACTGGGAGCAATTAAGGATAGCATCAGAAAGGATTGGCGTAAGATGAGCAGCGACTCTAAAGAAGAACGGTTAACAATCATAAAGACCGTAGGTGATAACCATACACGCATTAAAGCACTTGAGGAAGAAATCAAGAGTAAAATGAAAGAACAGTCGGACAGAATTATAAAAGCAGAGTTGCGTTCACTAGGACAGAACACGTTATTTCAGACAGAGCACGCTAAATATAAGGAAGTTGACTCAACAAGCCAGGGGGCAATTAGCGCGGGGAGTAGCCACGGACTGACAGGCAGCCCATTAACGACTAACACAGAGGGATTTCACAACAACGTTGGAGGAACCTCTACTCCTCAACGTGGCTATCAGCACCCTCAAGTCGTACAAGTAATTCGATCAAATGAATTTAAACCTAATAAATTCACAGAAAATTCTGGTGTCACACCGAAGGCGTATCTGAAAGAGATGGATGAATATTTTAATGATAATAATATACCGCCCACGCGTCGTTTAAGACTGATGGAACGATTTATTTCGGGAAATGTACTTACGTGGTTCTTGAGCTTCAAGTATACTTTCGGAGGGATGGACGAGTTGAAGAATGCGTTCCTTAGAAAGTATTGGTCGGCTTCGCTACAACAAAGCCTTAGAATGGAACTTTATTCGAGAAAATATCAGTCAACTCAGCAGACGAAATACTCAGATTTCTTTTCGCTACAATTGTTGAAATTCCGGGATCTTGATCACCCTTTAGAAGAATTGGACCTGGTTATGACGATTGCACGGCAGTTGCCAGTAAATGTTCAGCAGGTATTAGTGGCAGCAAACGTGGACACAGCGGTTCGAGCCGAACAAATCTTACGTCAGATTGACGAGACAACATCTCACTTGCAGCAGAGAGGGGGACGACAAATGGAACTTGTAAACACAACGGAGGTGGTTAAACCCACTGAAGTACACACCAGGTCGCAGGCCACAAATACAAGTGTGTCAACAACACCAAGACGAGGTCAGGAGGGCGACGAAATTAGGTCACACCAGCGTCATGAAAATAATAATGATAGGCAGAACCAGGGCAACAATAGGTATCAGCAGCGAGGATACCAACAATGGAGAAATAATAGGAGAAATGAGGGACCCTACAGACGGTACGAAAATAACAATAATGAGAATCGACAGTGGCGTGAAAGGAGATATCAGAACCAGGGGGACTATCAAAATTATAGGAATGAATGGAACGACAGGCACGCCAAATCGCAGCGTTACCTGGAAGAATCACACGCTAATGGAGGGGACGAACAAGGACATTGGGAACGTGCCATTAATAGGAGGTCGAATCCTGACACCTTTAAGGAAGAAATTGGAGAGGAAGCAAATATATCAGCCTGCCAGGAAGACGAACGAAGCTTGCCAGTACGGAGTATGAGAGAACGTAGCCCGGTAGGGAAGAGAAACACCGGTGCGATACGGAAAACGAGTCAATACTAGAAGAAGACGACAGCGAGGAGGAGAAGAAGAGGATGGTAGCAGAACGGAAGAGAAGAAGAAGATGGCAGCACGGAGAAACGGAATGGATCCTTCTGTATTGTACGTAATCTTGGTAACAACGCATACAGAGTGAAAGAATTGAGTACAGGTACAATGTCTGTCAACAACGCGGCGAATTTAAAGGTGTATTTTACTAGCGAACCTTGGGAACGCAGAAATAATGCTGCAAATTGTATATATGGAAGTACTTTTGCACATCCAACTATAAGTGGGTCAGTGCGTACGTCAGTTGAACAAGGAAGTTGGGAGCAGGCTGTTGGTAATCAAACGCTAATGAGCTCTGACGATCATGACACAGCGAGCGATCGAGCGCGAGAGATAAGG
Source organism: Meconema thalassinum (assembly GCA_946902985.2). Lineage (NCBI taxonomy): Eukaryota > Metazoa > Arthropoda > Insecta > Orthoptera > Tettigoniidae > Meconema > Meconema thalassinum. The sequence goes on along the minus strand of OX336397.1, from coordinate 99,101,265 downwards.
ATACTGGAAAGGAGAGAGACAAGCCTTAGGCGGTCAGACAAGCAGGCAGGCTTGGAATGTCTGAATGAATGAGGGAACTGGAAGTAAACACGAGTGCGTGTCGACACTCCAACGACAGTGACGGCTAGACCAGACTTATGAGAGGGCGATTTCTCTAGGATTGGCAGAAATGGATTACAGATGTTATGTGTTTTAAAAAAAATCGACTATATGCTATGTTCGATTTTTTCCATGCAGGAGGATTGTGAACCCTTTATCCACAGGCTGTATACAGGATTCTAATAATTATTTATCATCTTTTGATACATTTCTACACACAGCAGATATGAGAGCCAGACGGTGTTGGGAAATATTGAGAAATCAGTGGCCGAGAGGACACAATGGTTTAAGCTCCTGTGGTATTTTAGGAAGCAGCATAAATATTCTTGAGACATAGGACAGGTGCAACTTTTAGCGCGGAGATGGCTTGGGCACGCACTATATGGCCTGTTGCTATGAGTGTTGGCGCCAAGAAGAAAATCGAATGCTACGATGTAATTGGTCAATCACCATGTTAACCACTCCCTGTTGCAGAAATACATGTAAAAGCGCGCAAAGACATACAAGAGTCTGGACCAATAAAATCAAGACGCGCTGTTTTAGCGGCAACTCGGCTTGGTAACGCACCCTGGTAAATTAACGCGGGAGTTATCTTCGGATTAATTCCACGATCGATTCGAGCCAGCTACAGCATAATCGTAACCTCCACATCGCTACGAACTCAATGATACCGATCGCATGCTAGTCTGATAATTATTATGGAATATTTTTCCATAAATCCCCTTCCACACCTACCCTAGTCAGTTTCATTTATAAGGATCCAGAAAGCTTCGAGAGAACACTTATTTTTGTACGTCTGAGGACGTAACGTCGACTCTTTATTTTGTGCGTCTGAGGACGTAAAGTTGATTTTTATTTGAGCATTTGAGGACATAAGGTGTCTGAGGACACGAGGCATACTCTGCACATTTTCATCTTATTGAACATGGAACAGTTTCGTCAAGTTATAAGTGTAACTTCAGTGATTTATTTGTAGTCCCAGCACTACTAGTAGGACCAGTTCATCGGAATAATTCACCAAATAGACTGTCAAGGAATTTAGTACTTGAGAGATGATTTTCATAGGAAATATATCGTGTGTGTATCTGACAAAACTTTATTTAATTCAGCACGAGATGACGTCTAGGAACGAGACCGGATCTTGGAAACAGCAGACAATTTGCCAGAAGATGTCGATGACGAGATAAACATCTTAAAGGAGATGGCTGCAGACGATTTTCCTGACGCAGTTTTAAAGGATTGAGTACAAATTAATTTATTTATTTATTAAATCAGCTATGGTATTATGGGATATATTTTTGTAGATATTTGTTTGCTTGTTTGGTAATGTAGATTCTTAGTTTTTGTTTTACTGACACATTAAATAGGGGACAAGCCGAGCGTTGTGTAATTTGTAAATATTGTGATTTGTGTTCGTTCAACTATACGGGGCGGCGCGCAGCTCGTGCTCGCATCCGCTTGCGTAAATCGCCGTCAAGCATTATTATTCGGAGGTATGCCTTATAACAAAAATGTAACTGAATTAATTTTGAGATTAAAAATAGAATTTGGAGTGTAAAGATTATTTGTGAGTAGAATTTTATGACGGATCAGGATTATTTTGATAGTTGCTTTTTCAGCAGATCTGAACGGGTTGGCACTTTGCACCCGAGTTTTTGTTGTGTATTTTTGTTAATGTGTCAATGGACGCAGTATTGTTGATCTGTTTTGAGCCGACCCAGTGATATGTTTATGAGAATCAGTCCAAGCTTTTGGTGCGTAATGTGATTTTTTATGATGTGCTAGCGAGAATATATCATGGTGATTATTCTGACTTGCTCCACGTCAGCCCAGTTCATGACCTGGCAAGGCTGGACTTGTTGTATATATTTGTGTTTTCTTGCCATCCAAGGGGATGGGTGAGATATGTTGGCGTTTCCAGAGGGAAACTGCACCTAGCTTGAGGGACTGAGAGAGATAATTGGGGCAGCGATGACTCATACAAGAGGGGCGCGCTCAAATCAGATAACGTGACTTGTCATTAGTAGCGGGCCAGGATCCTGTACTTCAATTTTAGACGTTGTTTAAAATTCACAAAACCTGATCGGTTATAATGAGTATTTGATTGATTAAATGGATGCTGTCCATAGTTGTAAGGTAGCTTCCGAAACTCCTGTTTGTCTGGCGTTTTATATAAAGGTAAACATAGTTTTTCAGCCGTTAGGCTTGTATTTTGTTGCTTTTGCTTTAATTCTTGTGTGTTTATTTTACGCGTTCAATGACCCGTGTGGCATTAGGGTGCGCGAGGCTATGTTCCCTAGTTGTGATGAGAGCGTTTTGGCCTGTTTCTGGCATGCTCTTTTTGTTTATTTATGTGCTCTGGCACCAGCTAGAATCTCAGGGAGATTCTTCATTTTTTATTATTATTAGATTTTGCATGTGTCAGTAGTAATTAGTGTGTTAATTAAGGGTGGGTCCCATAGCCGTAGTGTGATTTAAAAGATGCAACTCAGTGAGCAACATGACTGTTTCAGTTGTAAACGGACTCGCATCAGTACTCAGTTTCTTATTAACGAGCAGTACACCACACATTATATAACTTCTTGACCAGGAAAAATGGACTTGTATCCATATGTTGTGACGAGCGAGTTCTTACAGCTCAAATGTTTATGTTATGATTGATCATTTTGTGTGAAGCTGTATTCACACTGTTTTGTTGTGACGAGCGAGTTCCTACCGCTCAGTATATTTATTTCTTAAGGGGGTGAAAGTCAGGGAGGATTTCTTTTATTTATTATTATTATTATTATTATTATTATTATTATGCACATAATTTTCAGTCATTAAATTTCCTTTATTCTACTTGCTATTCACTTTATTTCTAGTATAGCCTCTGTCATGGACCTTTCTATTCATTAGAGCATGTTGTTTTAAGCGAACTTTGCTGTGTAACGCAGTCAGGACTGAACACGACCCCGTAGATGACTCTTGAGAAAACCATGCTTTATTGAAGGGTGCAATATATACTGTATATTATTTAGGTCTATATGTTATCTTTAAATGCTTGTCTTTGGAAATCTGTGTGTTTGTAAATAATATTTTTATTATATTTTTTCAAGCGTTAATTTTTTCATCTTATCTCTCTATGAGAACATAAAAATATATGTTTTCTATTCATGTTCACTTGACAAGAAAACATACAATCCTTTATTTCATCAAATTGAATTGCTGAAAAAAAATTCAAATCCCTATTGTAAATACTTCCTTAGTAAAAGGAACATTTGTCTAGGAAAAAACAAAATTGGAGAAAAAAGCTCTTAAAGATAAGTATTAGTCTACCTTAAGCGGCTTCGGTGGCGTAGTCGGTAGCATGCTGAACTGCTGTGCCCAAGATAGCAGGTTCAAACACGGCCGAAGTCGTCGGATTTTTTAAGAGCGTTGAAAATCCTTCAGTATGCCTTCCTTCGGAGGGGAAGTAAAGCCGGCGGTCCCATGTCATAGATTTATGGCATGTAAAAGATTCTTTCACAGACTAAACTTGTGTAAAGCAAAATTGTTAGGTTAGATTTCATCAGAACGCTCTATCAAAGTTCCAACGTTCACCACTAGGTATCATTGATATCTGGTGGCGAAAGTCGGAACTACTTGAAATTGAACGGAACTTGTAGCTCACCCTTTAGGGTGTCCGCTGGAAGCAGCTACAGTCAGGCGAGCCGAACATGTCCTCGGACACTCCCGGCACTAATAGCCATACGATAAATAAATAAATAAATAAATAAATAAGTCTACCTTAATGTGCACCAGGGCCATATTCTGGCTCATCTGGTTGTCTCCATCTTCTCTGCCCCTCTTCTGGTTTCACTTTAACGTCCTACCTTCTTTAGAACTTGCTTGAAGGAAGATAGGAAAGATGGGGAAAGAAGGAAGAAAGGAAGAGGAAAGAAGGAAGAAAGGGGACGGAAGAAAGGAAGGAAGGGGGAGTAAGGGAAAGTATGGAAGGGGAAGTAAAGGAAAGGAAGGAAGGGGAAGTAAGGGAAAGGAAGAAAGGAAGGAAGGTGAAGTAAGGGGAAGGAAGAAGGGAAGGAAGGGGAAGTAAGGGAAAGGAAGAAAGGAAGGAAGGTGAAGTAAGGGGAAGGAAGAAAGGAAGGAAGGGGAAGTAAGGGAAATGAAGAAAGGAAGGAAGGGGAAGTAAGGGAAAGGAAGAAAGGAAGGAAGGTGAAGTAAGGGGAAGGAAGAAAGGAAGGAAGGGGAAGTAAGGGAAAGGAAGAAAGGAAGGAAGGTGAAGTAAGGGGAAGGAAGAAAGGAAGGAAGGTGAAGTAAGGGGAAGGAAGGAAGGTGAAGTAAGGGGAAGGAAGAAAGGAAGGAAGGGGAAGTAAGGGGAAGGAAGAAAGGAAGGAAGGTGAAGTAAGGAGAAGGAAGAAAGGAAGGAAGGGGAAGTAAAGGGAAGGAAGAAAGGGGAAGTAAAGGAAAGGAAGGAAGGTGAAGTGAGGGGAAGGAAGGAAGGAAGGAAGGAAGGAAGGGGAAGTAAGGGGAAGGAAGAAAGGAAGGAAGGTGAAGTAAGGGGAAGGAAGAAAGGAAGGAAGGGGAAGTAAAGGGAAGGAAGAAAGGGGAAGTAAAGGAAAGGAAGGAAGGTGAAGTAAGGGGAAGGAAGGAAGGAAGGAAGGAAGGAAGGGGAAGTAAGGGGAAGGAAGAAAGGAAGGAAGGTGAAGTAAGGGGAAGGAAGAAAGGAAGGAAGGGGAAGTAAGGGAAAGGAAGGAAGGGGAAGTAAAGGAAAGGAAGAAAGGAAGGAAGGTGAAGTAAGGGGAAGGAAGAAAGGAAGGAAGGGGAAGTAAGGGAAAGGAAGGAAGGAAGGGGAAGGAAGAAAGGAAGGAAGGAAAACGAATGGAGGTAGAGAGGAAGGGGAAGCACAGAAAGAATGATGGAAGAAAGGAAGGAACGGGAAGGAAGAAAGGAAAGTAGAAAAGAAGGAAGAAAGGAAGGGAAGGAATGGGAATTAAGAAAGAAGGAAAGGAAGGAAGAATGGAAGAAAAGAAGGAAGGAAGGATTTAGTTTTACATGACTCAAATTAACGGAATTACATTAAATCAAATTCTCTCTCTCTCTCTTAAGTTAACAGCCCTGGGGCTGGTTTGCAGCGACTCGCCAATCTTCTCTATTCTCCGCCATCCTCTTCAATTCACGATATGATTTGGTGTTCGTGTCTGTCTAACTGTGTGATATATCAAGTGGTGGTCTTCTTCTTGTGTTTTTTTCCTTCTAACATCCCTTCGATGACTCTTGCTAGCAGGCTATTATGTCTGAGGTGATGTCCCAACATATTTGCTCTTCTTGTTTTCAGGCTCTTCATAAAGCTTCTACTTTCTCCTGCTCTTCTGAATACCTCTTCATTTGTCATATGTTGTATCCAACTTCTCCAGCACCAAGCCTCAAAAGCTATCAACTTCTTCTCTTCTGACTTCCCTATTGTCCAGGTCTCACTACCATACAAGGCCACACTCCACACGTATGTCTTCAACAGTCTTTTCCTTATTTTTAGGTCTATACTTCTGGATGTGAAGAGATTCTTCTTTCTATAAAAGGCGTTCTTTGCCTGAATAATTCTACTCCAAATTTCTCGTTTGCTGGTTCCATCATACGTTATCAAACTTCCCAGATACTTATATTCCTTCACATGTTGTATTCCATCATTCTCGATATAAATTGCGGGTGCTCTTCTATGATCTTCCTGATTCCGACTGCATACGAGTATTTTTGTTTTATTTTTATTCATCTTCATGTTAAATTCGTTTTTAAGGATGTTATCCATTACATGAAGTATCTGTTGAAGATCATCTTCATTATCTGTTGTTAAAGCAATGTCATCTGTAAATCGGAGCATGTCAATCTTTTCCCCGTGTATATTTACTCCAACTTGAATCTCTTCTCTTATCCTATTTATGACATCTTGGACATACAAATTAAATGAGTAAGGAGATAGCGAGCATACATGTTGTACTCCTTTTCTTATTTCAACCTCTTCCTGGTTATTTCCAGATCTTATTATTCCCCTTTCATTCTTATATATACTATGTATTATTCTTCTATCTCTATAAGAGATTCCCACTTTCTTTAGTAACTTGAACAGTATATTCCAATTCACGTTGTCAAAAGCTTTCTCCAGATCCACGAATGCTAGATATGTTGGTATTCCTTTTCTATTTCTCTTTTCAATTATTTGTCTTAGAGTTAATATTGCTTCTCATGTTCCAATGACATATAAATGGCGTTTGGCGAACAATTTCAGCAAATAGGCATATGTACATTATAAATTGTTCTTCAGGCTATCAAAAAATATAATATCTAAAGATCCATTTTTTTACACAAAGCAGCTTACAACCTCCCCTTAATTAGACCCAAATTAGTGGTCATCATCCCCCGTTGTTCAGCTCCTAGACTCCGTCCTTGCGACGGTAGAGGAATGATTCTCGCAGAGTCCGTGGGTGAACCTGAGCTGGGAAGATACGGAATAAAAGAAAATATACTGAGCACAAGTTTAAAGTGGTAAAAACACTAACTTGAAAATGTCCTCCAAAGAGTTGGACGAAACCATGGTTTATCCAGTTAAATGTGCAAGGCCGAAATTGTCAAAAGTATATCGATAAATGCCGTGAAATTCTCAAAGAAATCGTAATCGATCAGTCGATAAAACAGTGATTTGCCTCTCGTCACCGACAAGATAGGAATTATCACAGCACAATCCATTGTCGTGCTAATCTCTTTACGAATCAATTATAGTGTGGTTCACCTCAACTAACAGCGCGCTAACTTTGTTAATGACCGCAGGAACTGTCGATAAAATGTAGCAGTCTGCAATGCGAGGTTCAGAGGCGTAAATTCAGCATTCATTAGTTGCTGAGATTACCGGGAGGGGTGTTTAGAAATTTAGCATTGAAATGGTGGATATTTAAGCCTTTTGGAAGACATTTACAGAGTTATTACTGATGTTCAATAAATGGACATCTCTACCGAAATTATTTCGGTAGAGATCAGATAATTAAAACTATTTAAGCAATGTCTAATCCTATAAGTACAGATGTTAATTGACTTTTTACTTCCTATAAAGAAAACACAACAACAGTATTTAAGAGTAAGCTAGTGGGTTATATATTTAGAATCTGCTTTTCCTTTACTTAAAATGAAGTCAGCGAATCTGCGCATGCGCTTGCTGGTGGCGTATTTGTTCATAACGGGAACCCAGGAAGTATTAAACATCAGGAAACTTACGGAAGTGAAGGTTGAAAAGTCTCTTAGAGATGTTTTCACCCACGTCGAGTATCTCTTAATTCATCATTAAAGGTTATCTAAATTTGCACAAGCGTTTCATCAAACAAAAAAAACTCGTTATCTTACCACTAATAAGCAATTAAGTTACGTTAAATGGCCAAATCTGACCACTCAACTCCCTAAAGCATCGTTAAAGTGGAGGGAAACAGCCGAACTCTTCCTCACGTATATTGCAATGTCGGAAGAATTCGTTACTTTACGAGTTTTACACGAACTTTCATCCATATGAATATAACATATGAAGACTCCACGGGAAAAACGGGGCAAGTCACATTCACTAAATTTTTCAGGAGAGTGAATTTAAACTTTCAACACTAAAAAGAAATACTTATAACGCCCCAATTGAGGGTAGGCAATATCGTTCTTTTTTTTTTTTGGTCAAATTTATTTCTTATAAAGGAAGTAGATGTGAAACAAATAACAAGTAAAGTTTAATTATGAAAAAGTAAAAGGATATAGGACGTTTCTTTCCGTTTCCACTAAAAATACAAACCTCTGTATCTCTGTAACATTCCGCTTTATTTGAAATTAATTTGAACTGATCTGTAGTAACGACGGCTGGCCACCAGAATGCGCAATAAAGTCATTTCCGAAAGAAATGGACTTACCCCGTTCTTTCTGTGCGGTCTTAATTTGCTTACGACAGTGAAATTATAAAAGTCACACATGTTACTAATACCAAAGAAGAATACGGAAATTAAAAAAAAAAAAAAAAAAAAACATATCCGAAGTGAGACTCGATCTCCTTCCAGTTCTGCATAATGAGCTCTAAGTCTGCAACGCAACCACTTGTCTTATGCTACGAAGACAACGGGGAGAGGGTGTCCTATTTATCTAAGTAAACAATGTATAAACACAACCACCAATAACAATAACCCGTAATATAATAATAATAACCCCTGGCACAACAGGTCATGAACGGCCTAGGCCTACCAAGTGACCGCTGCCCAGCCATTTGGCCTGCAGATATTCGGGCGAGGCGTGATCAGCGCATCGGGTCCCCTCAGCCGTTAATCTTGGTTTTCGTGATCGGGGCGCTGTCTCACTGTCAGACAGCTACTCAATTGTCCTCAAGAGGCTGAGTGCACCCCGTTCCAACCCTCACGTCAGTTATTAATATCCCTCACGGAGCCAGGAATCGAACCCGGGGCCTCCTGGTGAGTGGCAGCCGCGCTACCCCAACACCACGGGACCGACATAGACTCAACTACCAGTTCTCCTAAATATACAGTAGTAGTTCATATCATTGTAAGGCATTGCCATGAATAAAGTCTTTAAGAGTGGAGTTGACCTGCACCGAAGTAAAACAAGTAGTTCCGTGTAGAACTATACAGCCTATTTTCATATATCCTACTATTGTTAACTGCCACTATCAACATACTAACTTTCAGTTTGATAGCTGTAATAGATTCGAAGATATTGAGAACTGTCTAAATATTTCGGATGGTCGCCATGTTGCATTTTATATATGTAGGGCTTAGAGTTATGGTACTGTTACATGAAGATTATTGTGTACGTGTAGTACTCAAACTTCAATCACATAATTAGGACACAAGAAGTAAAAACGAGATTTTTAAATTTCGCACAGCTGCCATCTTGTGGTTATGGAAACAATTGAAATAAATAAGATGCCAGTGGATTAACATTTGTATAAGGATTTACTGTACCAAATTTCACTGCACTTCGATGGTTAAATTGCGAGGAACGACCATGTGAATATTTATAATTCGCGTCGCCACCATGTTGGATTTGTGATCACCAGGTCATTGAAAGTCCTATAGGTGAACTTATGTTCATATCCCCTATGAACATTAAAAAATCAGTTTGATTGCTGTAGTAGATTCGTAGATATTGAGAACCGTCTAAATATTTCGGATAGTCGCCATGTTGGATTGTTATATGTATAGGCCATAGAGTCATGTACCTTTAAAGGAAAATTATTGCATAGGTTCATTATTCAAACTTTCACTTCGATCGCGTGATTACGACACTTGAAACAAAAACTTAATTTAAAAATTCACACAGCCGCCATCTTGAGTTTATGTAAACAATTGAACTAAATTACATACCAGTGCATACCAATGTGTATAAACATTTGCTGTACCAAGTTTCATTGTGTTTGGATCATTAAATCGCGAGAAAGGTCTATTTAAAACCTATAATTTCGCTTGGCCGCCATGTTCGTTTTGTAGTTAACCGGGTTTTTAAAGTCTCATAGATGAACTTCCAGTAGTACCGTTTATCTCCTTGCAAAATTTCAGGGTGATACCGGTAATAGTTTCAGATATATAGAATGCCGGATAAATATTTCGCACGGTCGCCATCTTGAGGTTATGAAAAGACAATTGAACGAAGTTAGATGTCGGAGCATTACAAAGTATATAAACATACACTGTACCAAGTTTCATTGCGATTGGTTGGTTAAATCGCGAGAAACGTCTATTTAAAAGTCGCAACTTCGCTTGTCCGCCATGTTGGTTTTGTAGTTACCAGGTTTTCAAAGGTCACATTAGTGAACTTCTAGTAGTTCTCTTTATCACCGTACACAATTCAGGGTGATATCTGTAATATTTTCGGAGATACTGAATGTTGGTAAAATATTTCGCACAGTCGCCATGTTGGATTGATGAGACACAATAAAATTTGAAGGGCACGGTCGGGGTCAGCCAGAATGGTGCTATGACCTTACCGAGTTTCATTGGATTCGCTCCAGACGTTTCGAAGTTATTAGGGACTCACCCACACACACACCATCACACACACATTCACACACAGACACATGGATAAAAGGTGATCTCATAAGCCTTTTTTTTTCATAAAATGAAAATAGGCTAAAATTCTTAAACCACTGAAATTAGCCAAAATAGCTGTAGTAATGATATCTGGAGATGATATAGTAATAAATGTTTACTCCTCCGCTGTCTGTAACCCGCCCAGCCATTCCAAATGGGATCACGATTTTTATAGATGAAATTCCAGCTGACTCCGCCATTTTTAGCATCATGTACAGTATTGCCAACCCCACGCATTCGGTACTATATCGCATCCAGCAGACCAATGGTTTTCGCCTAGACCAATAATTGTTAGGTAGTGCACCCGTTTAGGAAAACGGAAGTACCGGTCATCATCCGACTATTGGTCAGCTCAGGGCGTGTACAGTTATTCCCACTGTCTGACCATGTACTCAGAATGTGAACTATAGGAAGGACAAGCACGAAAGGACTATAACACCAACTACTTTAAATTGATATCCTTAATTTACTCAAATATTTTCAAATAAACAGTCACAACACAAATATATTAGTTGAAATTACCTTTATAATACACAAAAAGAAACAATATAATGACCCTTAATCTATCTTGCTTCATTTCTGATGGATTCGTCATGATCCATCCGCTTACATTGATATTTTAATCTTAGAGATTCTAAATTTTATATTCCCCAAAAATAAGGGTTTTCATTCACTCCAACCGAGTTCCGCCTGGTCAAGCTCGAACTCAGGATATTTACTTTTACTCTTACAATGCCTTCATTTGGCTATAAAATGACTTATTATTCTTCATATTTATGTTATCCTTTTTAAATCTCTTTCTCCACACATTTCTAACACAAATTATCCCCCAAAACACAAATAACATTATTTACACAGGAGTACCATTTACTTCTCCACTTTCATGCCAATAATGTTTTATTGCAGCCATTGAGTCCCTGAGAATTGGATGTTCAATTTAGCCCGCACTCCCCGAAGTCCAATTCTATAATTTTTATCTTACCCGTATTTCTTCTCTTTAAGAGTATGGAACCAAATTTGACATTTTCAAAAATGCATTTATTGTTATTATTCTTTATATTTATCATTTTCATTATTTTTATTGTTAACATTCTGGATGGGCAATCCATGAATAATAATCCTCTTTGGCAGGTATTTCTTCTGCGACATTTTAAACCTTCCAATAAAACCACGATGTCTTCATTGATATGTTCATTTACACAGTGACAGTTTTATGGCTTAGTCTGCGTGCGGTGTGACCTTCATCATTCTCCCCTCGCTTTGAGCGAGACAACGAACCTTTTATAAACACAGAGCCTTCCCTAACTTGACCTAGCGTAACTTTTAACCATATGTTTTTACCTTCAAAGATAGACCAGCTCTCCATTGAGACTCCAAGCATTTTATTTTACTCTTCCTACGGACTGCGATCAGTCTCATTATTCATATTTATTCGCGCCTCGGTTTGGGATGATTATTCTCTGCTATTAGGATGACAAACAAACATCTTATTTAGCCCGCTGTGGCCAATATATTACTCTGCTGGGATAGGTATTCCAAATACAAATGCTAACCAACTCAGGGACACAATGCCCTGCCTGGCTACGGAGGTCGGTATAGCTCGCAAGAGGGAATCAATCTCACCCTACCTCCGGCTACCCGCCTAGACAATATCATTTATCCAGTCTTACGATTCCATTTCATTCATGTGCTCTCTGGCGACATGAGAATTATATAATACCTGAGTGAGCATTTTATTATTTCACTCGAACACATTAATTTGACTTTACCATAGTCAACCGACGAATTTCCCATAGACTATAACAATTATCCGATACTTGCACGTTCATTCAATATTTCAAAGCCCTAGCTTACATTTGGTCTAGCCCATTTTTGGCGACAATAATATTTCTTGGATACTCAATTAATTATTACTGTAGTCCAGATATCCTGGCGCGGATAAATGACTTTACTTTCGTTATTTCATTTTCTATTGTTCCCTTTCATTAGTTCGTGGTCTTTTATTATTACTCTTATTTCCGTTAGGCCATTCATTGCCTTTACTCGTGATGCTAAGGTCATTTTGCAAATTCTTTTAATTTATACCATTTAAGCGTATAAGGTTTGTTTATTATTTTATCACCGACTTGGATTTTCATTGCATTACTTTAAATTTCATTAAATTATCTTCCGATTTCCTACTTATTTACTTTCGCATTAACTTAAGTTGCGTTCAACTTCTATTGCATTTAATTTGCATAAAAACGTCACTGATTTCAATTACTTAGTTTATTTATTTCAACAATACCTCGGTTCCACCCCTTCACTAATTACTTTAGATGCTTACACGCACTTGGGTATTATCCGTATAATATTTAATTCATTACTGGGCCTTATTTCCACGGCCTTTCTCATTAACAAATGACACTTTAAAGCACTATTCACCATTATCACTTTGTCATTACGGTAATCATTTCACTGTAATACATTTTCAAATTATGGGTCCATAATGGCTCAATATATTTAATTCATTTTGGTACTCACCCACCAGGATCCATTGTTGTGAAGAATTTCCCCCACGTGTTTGTAACTCAATACATTTTCACGAAAATATGGCAACACATAACACACGTTATTTTTACCTGATATGACATATTAATATACATAATGATTCTTGATTATAAAACACTTTCACAAAATTTATATTATTTTAAACAATTATCCTATCTTTACACACGTTTCCACTTTCTCACTTTCCACTCTGTGACAATTCACACGAGTTAACCCTTGGGTTAAGTCCTATTTTAAAATCTATTTACAATTTCTTTACACACTGTGTAATAGTTCTTGTCGCATCTCAGAACGCAAACGATGACTTCCAATTTGTTCCCTGATGACGACTTCTTACCTCGATCTGGTTGCACGATCGGTCCTATGATGACTTCTAGCTCGGACACCCTAGGCCTCGAATCAAAGTTCTGTTTTTAATCCACGGTTTAAACCCACCGGTTTATTAACTTAACCTGGCTTCTCCTTTAACAATGTTCTATCGTGATTATTGATCTGCTCTTGATTTCACCATGGATCGAAATGTTCTTTTCTTTGACAATGTTCGGTCCCCTTTTCCCTTTTCACTGCGCATTCGTTTTATACTGAACGCGACTCTACTTTGACTTCCGGTACGCGGTCCTATTATCTAACTGGCTTTCATTTAAAGACCAATAGCTAATGATAGCGATACTTGTTCTAGCTATCGTGTCCGGACCTTCTGTTGCGTAATGTCCATCTACCCTCACAATTTTTAATAGGCGGAGGTCTTTATACTTTCGGTAACTTCTGCCTAGTTTCGAACCAGCTTACTTGTACTCCTGAAGATTTATAGTTCTTTCCGAAGCTACATGACCTCGACCTGATATCTTTGTGTTCGGTGTACTGGACTATCCCGCCGCGGTGGACTAAATCCACTGAAGATTGTTCTTTTCGCCCCGATCGGAACCAAACTTGGCGTAATGACGACTTGTACTTGTTGAAACTGGTTGTAAAATCTTACCTCCTCTGAGGTTCAGATAACTGAATACGTTATGGCACAGTACCTCCTTACGAGGTCTGTAGTAGACTGCGTATACGATGATATAGCGTGCAGTGCCTCTGCACTCACGGATACTGTGATCCAGCGTCAGGTTTCACTGGCCTGATAAGATTGCATGCCTTCTGCCTGGAAGCTCGGCTATTTATTGGGAACTTGCAAAAATAAACTACTTTTGTCTTCTTCTTGGAGCTAACTTCTGAACTAGACGTCGCACGTTTTAAAAAAATATATCATTATGTTCCCTATATTCCAAACGTCCCATTATCATTTCGTTTCCTGAAAATCGATCGTCTATTTAATTTAAACAAAATCTACAAGGCTCCTCAGCTGAGGGGTAACGTTCTCGCTTGCTGAGCCCAAGGTTGCAGGTTCGAAACCTGGCGCAGTCAGCTGGCATTTGAGGGTGCGGAAATGCGAGGGAGCCGTGTCAGTACATTTACTGGCACGTTAAAGATCCCCTTCGGGGCAAAATTCCGGCACCCCGGCGTCTCTAAAAGCCAGTGTAGTTAAAAGGGACGTAAAACCAATAACATTATTATTATTATTATCTCCTCAGCTGTGTGGGCGAATTATTTTTTTTCATCTTCCCTCGACTTCCTCTTAGCTCCGCCTAATGACGCAATTGCTGACTAAGTGCTTTTTCCCTGGGCCTAAATTATTCACTTTTAACCTTGCTTAATTCATAATTTCCTGGATTATTCTGATCCCCGTAGACCTATTGTCGTAATTTTACATTGTTTCCGCGAAAACGGCTTATTTCACAATTTTGCGGTGTTGGTTGGCAATACAGTGTCGTAAGAAAACCGCTGACCGTAAATCTTCGCAGTGGTTCCCCTGCGTACCTGCTCTGGCTGATTCATCACGGCGTGACTGCCCTCGTGATTCACATATCGCTTGCACCACGTATCTCTAAATAAAGCTGTCAATGTTCTGCGTCATGGCCTGAATCACTTCCTATTTCCTCATGACTAGCTTATATGTTACTGAAAGTCTTATAACTATTTTACATTTCTCGATTTATAATAACTTAGGTTCGAACCCCGTACCTCTCGATCGGGCACAGTAGCTAATATAAACACCCCTGGTTTTTGTCACGCACAGTAGGGGTAGTCACGCATCAATAATTCTTTATCCAGGCCAATGGTTGTGCCAATTATTTCTTTTTTTCATATAATGACAAATTTACGTGTGTCGTGTGGTGTACAGGTCCTACCAAAAGTTTACGGACACCCTATGCAATTGAATTCTTCATTTGGCACTCAATTATTACAATACAATAGCATCATATCACACACAACTCATTTTTTGAATGTTTCTAATAGTCTGTTGCTCCTCCTCGGGCCTTCAAACATAAGTTCACCCCCTTCGCCATACTTTGAACAAGATTTCCACACTGCTGCACTGTAATATTGTTCCAAGCTTCGGATATTGCTCAACGAAGTTCCTGGCGATTTTTGGGCCTATAGGCAGCCACACGCGTACCAATGAAGTACCAGAGGTTCTCAATTAGATTGAGATCTGGACTGCGGCTGGGCCACGGCAACAATGGGATTTCATTGTCCTCAAACCAGCGCATTGCCCTTTTTGATTTGTGCTAATGCGCATTATGTTGCTGGTACACAAAATATCTATCTAGGAGCTTCTCTGCGGAAGGGAGCATATTGTCCTGCATAGTAGAAATGTACTCGTTGGAGTCCATGGAACTATCGTTGTACCTCAGTATACCAGTACCACGAGATGACATGCAGCCCCAAATCATTACTGCATCGCCACCGCCCTGAACTGCGGGTGCTAAATATTCTGGAAGGAACTTTTCAGTTTTTGTGCGCTTACGAGGATCCTCCGGTTCGGGAACAGTTGAAACCTTGACTCATCACTAAACATGACTTTGCTCCACCTTTCCATTGTCCAGTTTCTCTCTGATTTGCACCAAATTACTTAGTTTCTTCGGGACACCGCTGTCAGGTGTGGTTTCCTCAAAGCGGAATACGAACCAAGCCTTCCTTACGCAGTCTACGAGAGCAGGTCATACGCGATACTGACTTTCCAGTCCTTTCTTGGAATGCCCTTTGTATAATTGTGATAGAAGCCCTACGATTTCGTTTGGTAATCCCCGCTATTGTTCTGTCCTCCCGGGGTGATGTCACACGTGACCTACCGCTTCGCGCCAAGTCAGCAACGTTACCGGTCTTCTTGAATTTCTTCACTGTCTGTTCCACACCCGATTTACTGACACCCAACTCACTTGCAATCTCTCTCTATTCGACTTGCCACACCTGTGCATGCCAATTATCTGCCACTTGGTCTCTTCTAGCACCACTTTTTCCCCCATGTTTGCGTCGTAACAATTTTGAACAGCCAGACACCAGCTAAGTCTCGAACTGAGTGACGAAGGCAGCTAGGAGGAAGCGGTTCTCGATCCAGTACAGTACTGCATTCTGTAGGACGGCATTTACACTACAACGTGGAACATAAAGGAACTCTGTAACTTGAAGGTTCTCTCTGTTGACTTTTTTCTGCGGTTCTATTTTGGGCTATGAAACTGGTGATATTTCTTAATGAAAACACATTCTTGTGTTCCATTGCAATTCTAAATATTCTACAGGTATCTGTGTTTCTCTTTGTTTGTTTTTTCGCTATCGTTTTACCCTCCAGGTTTGGCTTTTCCCACGAACTAAGCGAGGAATCCCACCCGGCATTTGCCCGAAGACGAAGTGGGAAACCACGGAAAACCACTTCGAGGATGGCTGAGGTGGGAATCGAACCCCCTCTACTCTTTTTGGCCACCCGAGGCTGAGTAACCCCGTTCCAGTCCTCACACCACATTGCAAATTTCGTGGCTGAGCCGGGAATCGAACCCAGGACCTCCGAGGCGGCAGCTAACCATGCTGACCGCTACGCTACGGAGGCGACCATCTGTGTTTCTTCATAACCAAAATTGTGGTTGGAATCCTCATAGTGTTCTGTCCAGATCGCTTCAGATATGAAAAAAAAAACACACAAAATTTTCCTCACTTATCTTAAACAAAAAACATAACTACAAAACTAACAGTGATGTGTTCATTATGAATTCAGAAAAATATTCAGGAAAACACGTTCTCGGACCCTGTAAAAAAATCGTATGCCTGAGACCAAAACTTTAGGGACAGGAATAATGATCATCAAAATCGCAGGTGTCCGTAAACATTTGGCAGGACCTGTATTTTGTATCGAACATGTTGGCAACGCAATATGACGTCAATATGAAGTCAATGTGTCAGCCACAAACATCTGCCGTCGTTGAGCAAGCTAGAAATAAAAACCTTCATTTAAGCAATATGAGTGATATTTGACAGTATATTAGTGATATTTGACAGTATTATCAATTCCTAATGACTCCCAGAAATGTATGGGAATAATATATGTTCAATAACCTACCACGTTCTGTTTTGGTTCCGGTTCTGGTAAACTCCACAATTAATATAAAGTCTTCTGTATGTCACTCACTTCCTTTATAATTATATTCCAGAAAATATCAATGAAGCTACGCAAACAACGATGAGTGCTACACGCTTCTTATTCTGTCCGCCATGTTTCTTCATTTGAAACCGAGTCCACGCATGCGCTAGAGCAGTAAACCGTTTTTAGCCTATTTTCAATTTTGAAAAAATAGGCTTATGAGATCACCTTTTGTCCGTGTGTGTGTGTGTGTGCGTGTGTGTGTGTGTGTGTGTGTGTGTGTCCCCCTAATAAAATCTAAACGGCAAGAGCGATTTCAATGAGACTCGGAAAGTTCATAGCACTATTCCCGGCGACCTTGACCGTGCCCTTCAAATTTTGTTACGACTCACCAATCCAACATGGCGGCTGTGCGAAATATTTCACCAGCATTCAATATCTCCGAAACTATTACCGATATTACCCTGACATTTTATATGGTGATAGAGGCAACTACTATAAGTTCACCTATGTGACTTTTGAAAACCTGGTAACTACAAAACCAACATGGAGGCCAAGCGAATTTGCGACTTTTAAATAGACGTTTCTCGGAATTTGACCAACCAAACGCAATGAAACTTAGTACAGTATATGTTTATATACATTGTAATGCACCGACATCTAACTTCGTTCAATTGTTTACATAATCACAAGATGGTGGATGTGCGAAATATTTCACCGGCATTCTATATCTCTGAAACTATTAGCGGTATCTCCCTAAAATTTTGTACGGAGATAAAGGGCACTACTGGAAGTCCATCTATAAGACTTTCAAAAACCGGTTAACTACAAAACGAACATGGCAGCCAAGCGAATTTGAAAATTTTAAATAGACCTTTCTCGCGATTTAATGTTCCAAGCGCACTGAAACCTGGTACAGGAAATATTTATACACAGTGTAATCCACTGGTATCTAATTTAGTTCAATTGTTTACATAACCTCAAGATGGCGGCAGTGCGAATTTTAAAATTAAGTTTTTATTTCTTGTGATGTAGTCATGCGATCGAAGTGAAAGTTTGAATAATGAACCTACGCAATAATTTTCCTTTAATGGTACATGACTCTATGGCCTATACATTTAACAATCCAACATGGCAACCATACGAAATATTTAGACGATACTGAATATCTACGAATCTATTTTAGCTATCAAACTGCATTTTTTAATGTTCATAGGGGCTATGAACTTAAGTTCACCTATAGGACTTTAAATAACCTGGTGATCACAAATCCAACATGGCGGTGACGCGAATTATAAATATTTACATGGACGTTTCTCGCAATTTAACCATCCGAGTGCAGTGAAACTTGGTAGAGTAAATCCTTATACGAATGTTAATCCACTGGCATCTAATTTATTTCAATTGTTTCCATAACCTCAAGATGGCAGCTGTGAAAATTTTTAAAATCTCCTTGTTTTTACTTGTGTCCTAATTATGCGATTGAAGTTTGAATACTACACGTTCACAATAATCTGCATGTAACAGTACATAACTCTAGGACCTACATATATAAAATCCAACATGGCGACCATCCGAAATATTTAGTCGGTTCTTAATATCTACGAATCTATTACAGCAATCAAACAGAAATTGTGTATGTTGATAGTGGCAATTAACATAAGTAGCGGGTTTCAATTCAATGGTGCACAGGGCTTTAAACATACCCATGTCAAAAGACAACTATAATAAGGAAATAAGAACTATTATGCAAATAGCAAAGGAAAACAACTTCTCGCCAAGCAAAATAAATCAAATTATAGCCAAACATAAAAATAAAGATAAAACGATTCCCAAACCGGACAGTAATGAGAAAAAATTTGCGCGTTTCAACTATGTGAATGCGAATACATATAAAATCACTAACCTATTCAAAAAGCAAGGCATAAAGATAGCTTTCACGACGAAAAACACAACCGCTAGGCACCTCCTAAATAGTAATCTAAATAAACGTGACCCGTATTCAAGGTCAGGGGTATATTCTATAACGTGCCAAGATACCGATTGTCAAGCTAATTACATCGGGCAGAGTGGAAGGCGAGTAGACACACGTTATAATGAACATAGAAATGCGATAAGATACGGAACACATTCAGCCGTGTGCGAACATATGTGTGACGCAGGGCATAGCTTTTCCAACATAGAGTCGGACCTTAAAATAATCCATCACGAATCGAAAGGCAGAGCTCTTGACATAAAGGAAGCAATCGAGATACACCTAGCCAAACGAAACAATCCCAACAATCTAAATGAACACACGTTCATGGAGAGCTCACCCCTCTTCACGCTACTAAAAAACACACCCTGTCGGAAACAAAACACAATTTAGCGACACAGCCAAGCTAGATAAAAAAGGGGGGAAATTAGGGGGTTTTTAATAGGTAAATGTTATCTGGATCTGGTGTACGATGTACTTTTCTTCTGCAATAAACCAAGGCCCATATTAGAGGCAGTATTAAAGGTGCCGGGACGTCCTCATAAGACCGTCAACGCTTAGTTCGAATGGGTTATGCTCCACGCGTGGCGAGGACTAATCCACGGTCTTTAATAGTTGTAGATCCACCTCATTCAATAACATACATCTTATCTAGGTTGGCAACACCTCACATAAACACATCGCGATCACTCCCCACAGCACGTAGGGACAGGGGGGGAAGGCAGGGAAAAATCAGTCGTTAAGATAACCACCGCAGTCGACCGCACAGCGAGTTCAAGTGAGCACGGAAACTGCGAATAGCTGTAGTACGGAAGACAATCAGATAAGTAGTTAGCCTAAAATTTTATAGTTTAACCATAGTTTACAACCATATAATCTCTCTAAAGTACAATCTGCGGATAGCCATCACCATTTAGCATTTCACCTAACATATATACTGCATTTAGCATACACTGACAGTTGCAGTACCAATACTGCAACTAAATAATTGTACATATTGTAAATATTTTCACCTGTATTTCAAACATAGATTTTATAGCCTAAGTGTATTGGATCTGATGATGATCGCTTGACGATCGAAACTGGTCATCCCAGTGTTTTATTAATCGCATGTAATTTATTTCAGGATTAGGGCATAACCCATCTCTTTTGGGTACATTCGTGTTGACCGACTGAAAAGCACTAAACTCTTGTTTACTAAGGCAACACTGAAAATATGGCTTCAAACACCACAATAAGTAGGATATATGAAAATAGGCTGTATAGTTCTTCACGGAACTACTTGTTAACCCTGCGTTACTCGCGCACGGTCTCACGGTCCGGGAGTAGGTTGTTTTTGTTCTTACATAGATGTAAGTAGGCCAAAAGTGCGGCGAGCCGGTACAGCTTCCGTTTCCAACCCCTCAACCTCTCCCCTACTCTTTCGTTCAGTCCACGGTGTGACCTTGAGTTGTAACAGTGCTGTTTTCTCCAAACCCGGTCTGTCATTCCGTGCGTGAGTAAATGTGTTTGTGCTTTTTCAACTTTTTAGTATATATTGTTATGTCTATATCCTAAACAAAATGGATCGTAAAGAGGAGAATAGGACTCTTCGTCTAGTAAATGAAGTGTCAAGTGAACCTGATATATTTGATGATTTTCTGGAAGAAACAGATTCATACTAAAAAGTGTCGGTGTGTGTGTGTAAAAGTGTCAGATGTTTACAGAGTTGACATTATGATAACCAAACAGATTTCATTACATTCACGTTTTCTAAGATGTCATATTCAAAAGCAATGTTGTGTGATAAGTTATTTCCAGTAAAAAGGTTTTTCAGTTATTAGTTCTTTAGTTATACGTTTGATAATATCTTTATATATATAATTCTTCGACACGTGTGTATGTGACTGAACTCCTCCTAAACGACTGAACCGATTTTGATGGAATTTGGTATGTATATTAGTGTGGGTCCATGTATGGTTTAGATTCACAATCCGACCCGGTAGGTGGAATGAACACAATTTTAGAACCACAATTTACACACAATTTTAGAACCATAATATACAGTCAAAAACAGTCGTCATGGAAACCACTAGCCTTGGCCTTCGTGAAAGCTGATGTCTTTGGACGGTTCGTCTCTGCACGTTAGAGCCACCTGGTCGCAATCTGTGTAACTACCGCCATTACGTACATTCCGCCCGTGGCAAAAAGTTGTGTTTTATACCAAAGGTGGCAGTGATGTCAAATCCTACTGTTTGTCTCTGCACGTTAGAGCGTTTCAAAGTCCCGTATGCGTTCATATACCATTCATCCGATTGCGATGAAACTTGGGTGATATGTTGAGTGAGCTCCAGGGAAGGTGTTTGGCTTAGTAAATCCATTTTAAAATAGATAGCGCACGAATAGATTCAACAAATAAGCGACGACGCGCGAAGCGTTTCAAAAAGTCCCGTATGCCTTCAAATACGATTCGTCCGATAGCGATGAAACTTGGGTGAGATGTTGTGTACACTCCAGGGAAGGCTTCTGGCTTAGTAAATCAATTTTACATTAGGTAGCGCACTACTAGATTCAACAAATGAGTGACGAAACGAAGCGTTTCAACAAAATCCCGTATAAGTTTATATTCCATTCATAGATTGAGATGAAACTTTGATGAGTTGTTGTGTACACTTAAGTGAAGGCTTCTAACTTCGTAATTTCACAGGAGGTTGCGCACGAGTAGATTCAACAAATGAGCGGCGACGTGCGAAGCGTTTCAACAAAGTCCCGTATGCGTTCAAATACCATTCGTCCGATAACGATGAAACTTGGGTGAGATGTTGTGTACACTTACGTGAGGGTTTCTAACTTAGTAATGAACCCATGTACCATTGGCTCAAAAGGGGTCGAATCCATGTATTTGTGAAAGGAATGAAAGAAACACACAGTTTCTAAGGGAACGGAGAGAGATTTCAAGCAAGGGTTCTAGCCTAACATTGCGCAAGCCGCTGGACCAGGTGTTCCGGAGATGAGATCATGCCTCTTGACTCCTTGAGAGGAGCTGGTCATGGATATTAATAGAACGAGTGGAAAGTTTTTACTGTAAGACAGAGAAGCGTGACTCGGAAATCCAGCTTAGCTTGCAAGAAAATGGCAACAGCGCCGTTGTGCCAGAAGAAGAATTATTAAATTTAACCCCTTTGCAGGAATAAAAGTAAGTAAATAAATACATTACTGTGAATCATTTCGGATTAGAGATTTTTGTGTAAAGAAAAACCTTGTAAAAATTGCATAGGAAAGAACTGCAAACGCAGTATACGTCATCGGGGATTCACTGATACCAGAGGAGTGGGGAATTAAAAAAATGAACAGCAACACCCACGCAGCTGAAGATTAAAAATTAATTAATATCTCCGAAATGCACGATCGATTCTTATGCGCAATGAGATTATTTGACGTTCGGAAGACGAGCTTTCTGGAGATATAATTTTTATAATTGTACGACAATTAGTTCAAAAGTTGGTCACGAAAAGGACTAGGATTTTATCTTTTTGTGACTAAAGAGTATAAAACTCCTGACCTCACCAAGCCAATCATGCAGTTTCCGATAGCCCAGGGGGGCGTCACGCTGGATCAGTACATGCAGTTATCAAACGGCCTGAGGGCGCGTCACTTTGCTTCATCAGACACCGAATTCCGATAGTCCGTGAGGGGGCGTCACGCTGAAACACACCGAAGACAGTATACCAGCTTTCGCATCGCATAGAAAATATCCGACAGCCACGGGCGTCGCGGTATCAATAACTTGCGTGCCTCCGTAAGGAGTTGTAAAGAAGTAATATTACAGTATCGCCGTGTTGAAAAATTAGGAAAATCCTAGTTACAGGATTTAGGTCCGACAGTATAAAATTTACAGTGAAAAGTTCATAAAATACAGTCAGAGCAGGCTGCGAACTTAGGACTCAGGGCGATAGGTCTTTAAGTGAACGACCAAAAGTATCATAACGCACGGAAGTACTGGAACAGCGAGATAAACAGTTTCTCTAATTTAAAGAACCCGAGCAGGGACAGAGAAAATATGGTTCGTAAGTATTAGAGAAAGTCAGAAGTGCGAGAACCGAATAAGCAAAGAAGAAGACAGGAAACTATAGACATCGTTTCAAGAAAGCAGACGAACTACTCAAAAGCACTAAGACGCAAGAAGTATTAGTTGCTAAAAATCCATAGGTCACCGATAAATTATCGAGGGGACCGTGAACAGAACAGACTTTCGCTAAGATCAATAAATAGAATCTAAAAGGGGAGCCGTTCGTGTCAGAGAAATAGCAGATCGTCAAGAACGGGATTCGAAGGAGTGCTATTGCAGGGAGGAAGCAGATGATTCGAGACTTTCATATTCAGAGAGGATAGGAAGCCGACATGACTAAATTTCACCCTTGGAGACGGGAGATCAAGAGGTCACGTGTGATAGGCCTAATAGCGGTCTAGTGATCAAAATTCGTGAAGTGTATATCAAGATTTTGTGTTAAAAGTAATATATTTTCAGTGTTTTTATTGTGTGTTCTAAACGGATACACCAGTGTATTTAAAATGTTATTAGTGTTAAATGTATACGTGTTAAATATGTGTCAAGATATGTCTGTACATGCAATGAATTTGTACACGATGGAGTAATTTAAAAAAAGTGGGCCAAAAATGACGCATCGCACGAGGAGAAGGGTCAAGAAACGACCTTAAACATGTGAGTAAAGATTTTCATTATGTTTTGGTGTCGGAGAAATGATTGTGTACAAATCCACCGGAGTGTTTGAGTAAAAGGGATGTTTCTAAATAACTAAATACAGAATAAGAACGCGGTCTGAACAAAAATAGAATTTTGAGAAATTATAAATAATTATGTGAAAAAAAAAATCCTGTAGAGGAAATGTATGAATAAAATGTCGGTGTATTTGACGAATGTTATAAAAGCAAGCAGATTAATAATAATAATAATAATATAAAGGAAATATAAATAAAGATTAAACTGAATGATATGAAAATAAGAGCGTTGGAGCCTTAATAGAAGTATAAGACATGATATTAATGCATGTTATTTAAAATAGAGCAATTATTGTCAAAGGAAAAGATTAATATAAAAATTGAGATATGTATCAATTGTTAATATGGAATTTATCAGTTCTTTGGAAGACGCTAGGCTTAAAAATAATGTATAGCGCAATGGAGCGCAATTAAAATAAAATGTCACGCTAGGAATGCGTAAAAGTTAAAAGTACTTGGTAAATTACTTATGAGGGGTAGTTGATTGCGGAGAATTGAGATATGTTGTAAGTCCTCCAATAGTGACAGGGATCACGAGGCCATGTGTGTGTTATTGATGTTGTAAAAGGGAGCAAATGTATGGTATTATTGAGCGTAGGTCATGTAGGCCACAGGCCGACCCTAAATCGCAATTTGTATAAGTCCTCCAATGTGGGAATGGTTCCCGAGGCATGTTAAGAGATTCGAACCTAGAATCCTCTTGTTGTTGAAGCCCCTAATTATTCGTCGTAAAATGTGTATTACTCTTCCCAATCAATGAGGACCCTTTATAATTAATAAATGCCAAGGTTACGAAAGTGGTTTATGAGCCAAATAAAATGTTGTTGAAAGGAAATAAGTGAAGTTAAATGCCAGGTCTCTCCATAGGACTGAAAAGAAAGGAAGATTTGTTTTAAAAGCATTGAAGAGAGCTCCAACCGTAGACTAGACTGGAAGCCACCCTACCAGTCATAAATCTCGCTCAAGTATAACGGTCTGACCCTCATAGCAGGAGGGTTGGGTGAAGGCCGTCTGTAAGAAGGAATAATACACCGTGAGTGTTTAAAATTTGTTAATGACCCGGGAAGTGAACCGAGGTCCTTGTAGATGAAATTATCGCTTGCAAGTTCAGATCGTAGTTTTCTTATGTGATAATGGTCTTATAAGACAAATAAATAAATAACAATCCCTATTGTAATGTTGTATGGAAGTAGGATTCCACGAGTTAAATGAAGGTAACTAGATTCCGGGAGTAATCATAGTTTTTGACTTTGTCAAGTAATCTTTATAACTCTGGAGTACACAAGTATTTTCCCGATCACTATGGTGAATTTGTAAAAAAACTTGAGAGGGATGATAAATGCTGAAAACATGTGAAGCGCCCAAATATTTAAGTAAAGAATTAACATGTACTTTAAATGTAATAATATATTTGTTTTGATGATAAGAAAATAGTATTTGAGGTGTACAAGAAGAATGACACCATTATTATTGGAAAATATCGAGCCAAAGGAGCTCGTAGTTATATGGAACTTTAAGATAGATACTTTATGGAAGTAAAAATAATTATGAATTGTTGGTTTTAAAGGAAACCATGTGTTTTAATACAATATTTGTTTAATTCTTATATTATTCCTTGTTCACTTGGAACAAGCAGAAGAATTTGGTCAGTAGTTTAATTGTTTTATTGTTTGTAGCGCCATAATTTTGGTTAATTAAATGTTTTGAAATAGGAGTTGATTTTGTTGTTATTTTTGCAAGTGTATCCTCTATTTAATCCAAAATGTGTAAGTCACAGAGTGGGAGAACATACTACAACCCCGAAAATCCCGAATTGAGCAATGCTGGCATACTGTGATTTGCATATTTCTTGCTGAAAGGGCACAGTAAATCCATTTTACAATAGGTAGCTCACGAGTAGATTCAACAAATGAGAAACGACGCGCGAACTTTTAATCAAAGTCCCGTATGCGTTCATATACCTTTCATCCGATTGCAATGAAACTTGGGTGAGATGTTGTGTACACTTACGTGAGGGTTTCTAACTTAGTCAATCCATTTCACAGGAGGTTTCGCACGAGTAGAATCAACAAATAAGCGATGACGCGCGAAGCGTTTCAATAAGGTCCCGTATGCGTTCAAATACCATTCGTCCGATTACGATGAAACTTGGGTGAGATGTTGTGTACACCCTACGGACGGTTTCTGGCTCAATAAATCCATTTTACAATAGGTAGCCCACGAGTAGATTCAACAAATGTGTGACGGCACGCGAATCATTTCAACAAAGTACCGTATGCGTCATATATCATAATCCGATTGCGATGAAACCTTGGTGAATCATTGAGTACACTCCAGAGAAGGTTTCAGGCTTAGTAAATCTATTTTACAATTGGTAGCGCATGAGTAGATTCAACAAATGAGTGACGGTATGCGAATCGTTTAAAGAAAATCCCGTATGCGTTCATATACTATTCATAGATTGCGATGAAACTTTGATGAGTTGTTGTGTACACTTACGTGAAGCTTTCTAACTTAGTAAATCCATTTCACAGTTGGTAGAGCACGAGTAGATTCAACAAATGAGTGACATCACACGAATCATTTAAACAAAATCCCGTTTGCGTTATATGCCATTTATCCGATTGCGATGAAACTTTGGAGAGTAGTTGTGCACGCTCCCACGAATGTTTCTAGATTAGTTAATTCATTTCACGATAGTTGAGAGGCAGTTAACAAAAATTGAAAAAAATATTGTGTATCCAAAAGCACTTCAAGATACAAAGTTACAACACTTTCTTTGATTGGCAGGACAACGTCTGCCGGGTCAGCTAGTTACATATATTATTGTAGACTTGTACTTACGTAAAACAGGTAATTATCACAAGCACACTTCTTATGTAAATTAGTTTGCCAAAAATATCAAAATTTGTTCATTATAACCAAATTTTAACAATGAAAAGAAAATGCAGTCTCTGAGTCCGTGCGTGGGCATTGGTGTAACTGTGTTAGCGTGGGTAACGCAGGGTTAAGTAATTAGGGACCCGAATGGCCTCGTGAAATGCAGCTACGATAATCACGCATTAACTCTCGTATTTTAGTTAGGAACTAACCAACTAGTCGTTAGTAAAGAGTTGGTGAAAACGGCCCTTAGTTAAGTTTATGCGCATTTACCTTGAATAAAATTTAGGTAATTTCTCAAGCTCAAAATTCTTACTTTCAACTCTATAGGATAGGTTTATAAACAAACTAGCAACCTGTCTAGGGACAGTTATGAATGCATTACGTGATAAGCGCTTTTTTCGATATCAATGAACAACGACCAATATCCGTTTTACGTCTCAGCATGATGCGTTAAAATAAACTGACTGGACTATTAATTATATTATCATGGAGATGCATGAGCAACGAATTCTTGTCAGACGTAATTTAAGAATAGCGAGGTGCATGAAACACAAATCCCCCTTCCGTCCAATCTTAACTTGAATGTGTATTTTACGGAACGAAACGTTCACAGGCGAAATGAAGAAAAGCCGAGTTGCACTTTCAGAGAAACTCCAAACACAACCACTCTTCTCTGAAGTCTTATCTCAACACGACACAAGAGTTTGCTGGCTGTATCTGGGGTAATAGGCTCACCCGCTAGCTTGGCCGTAACTGGGATGATAGGTTCGCCCCTAGCTGGCTCGTAAACTGTCGCCTCAGTAATTGAATGGAGATTGTTGGAAGAAATGAAAACGTAAAAACACGCTTATAGTGGGCGATGTATTGAATATAGAGATACAGTAACCTCTCACGAACTTTTCTGTAGAACGTTTCTTGCTCAAGAATTCTTACACTCATAGTTTATTGATATGTTTAACGGTTTGCCCACCGTAAGCTTAAAAAGCGCATGGACGCCAGCTTGTTTTTTTCGACTTTTTCACTGAAATCGTTACTGCTTGGCTTCCTTTGATCATAATTAAATTATTTTCTACAGAAACCGTCCTCGAGATATTCTTTACAGAACGGTGAAAACCGCATCAAAATCCATCCAGTGGTTCTCGAGATTACCAGTGACATCCAAGAAGAGAGAGATTAAATCATCAGAATGCATCTGGCAGTGGAACTGCCGGGGAATTAGAATTTGATGGGACCCTGCGGAGCAAAAACCCGACTAATGGGGAGTTAATGAAATCAAGAACAAGTGATGGCAGCTGCCAGACTCACTCATAAGAACAAAATGAGTCCACAAGAGTTTAGTTAAAAGGTATCGATCGCTCTCTTAAGCTTTTGAGGTTGGACGATGAAGTTGTGTGACTGAATGAGGGGCTTGGATTTCCAACAAGCCAAAGCGCCACTGTCGCTGAACGATTGATTATTTCTAATCGAGAGTATTCAGTTGCTATGGTAACACGGGATAGGTTGCTAACGCCACTGTGTTCCGTAATATTTTGCTTCGCTTTTGTATGTGCCATATATACTGTATAATCCGTCAGTCAACTCAGGTGTGTGTTTTTTATATTGTTGTTTGAGTCTTCAGTCTTTTGACTGGTTTGATGTAGCTGTCCATGCCTCCCTGTCCTGAGCGAATAGTTTCATCTCTACCACACCCTACATCTGAGGCAATCTGTTTAACATACAATATTCTAACCTTGGTCTACCCCTACAGTTCTTGTCCTCGAACCTTCCTTCCATAACTAAGTTTGCTATTCCTGGGTGTCTTAGTATGTGTCCTACCAACCTATCTCTTCTCTTCTTTAGCAGTCGCCAGAAACATCTCTCTTCTCCAACCTCTTCATTCGTAACCCAACGTACCCATTCATCATTCTCCTGTAATACCACATTACAATTTTTTTGTTTTCTGCTGCACCAACAGTCCAAGTTTCACTTCCATAGAGCGGCACGCTCCAGAAAAAAGGCTTTCAAAAATTACTTCTTAATACCTAAATCTATATTCGATGTCAACAGATTATTTTTCTGTAGAAATGCTTTACTTGCCTTACTTGCCTTACTATCCTCTTTGCTTCGTCCATCACTGGTTATTTTGCTTCCTAGGTAACAGAAGTCTCCTACTTCCTTTAGCTTTTCATTTATTGATTGATTTAATCACTCTCTTATTTATATTATCTATTTATCATCTAACTACAGTATTTATACAGTAATTAATTAATTAATATTTTATTAATTGTTTGTTTGTTTCTTTCTTTAATTATTGATCTAACTATTTATTTATATATTTTTTATCGATTTATTTTATTTATCTATTTATTTAGTATCTATCTATTTATGAATTTATTTATCTATTTACAAATTTATTTGTGTATTTATTCATTTATTTATTTAAGCTATTTATATATAGTATTATCCATCTCTTTATTCATCGATTTATTTATTTATCTATTAATTAATTATTTCCTTTCTTTCTTTCTTTCTTTCTTTCTTTCTTTCTTTCTTTCACTCTTTCTATCTTTCTATCTTTGTTTCTATCTACCTATTTATTTATTTGTGTATTTATTTATCTAATTATTTATTTAACCATATGGTGAATATATACAATAACTAAACTTTTAAGTCAATTGAAGACCGCGGTGGACAACACCGCTAACGTGCTACCTCGCGCCCATTTTCAACACCTGGCAAATGCCGGGTTCCTTTCCCTGAAAATACGAGTAAATAGCCATTGGCTTCATTAATAAAAAATACTTTTCTTTTTAAATATCCATATTCTGCAGCTATCTGATAACATCAAAGAAAACATTGAACAGGTCGACAGGGTTCCTAGGGCAGCATTGAATCGTCTGCTACTCCCACTTTCCTGAACTGATCCAGCCCCACTGCACAGTGGGTCAAAATCGAAATCTAGGAGGACAAAATTATTTATTTTCATAATTAAAAAAACAGCATTCATTACTTCTACAGCATTCTCATATAATTGCCGCTCACTATTCTGGGACATAAACGCATCTTAGTGTAAATCTGTCACCACTGTTCGAGCAGTCTGAATTGGAGGGTGAATGTAAGTGGCTGTGGTTTGGTGTTATTTGTGGTTAGTGTGATGCTTTAAGATGGAACATGCAACTGAAGGAATGATCTTTGTAACGTGTTTCCGTTATTAATGGGCGTAATTGTTACGTAATTTTAGCTATATTTGCATTATATAATATTTAACTATTATTTTTAAAATTATATTTTCACTTAGATTTTTAGTATGTCGCGTCACTCTGCGTCACTTTCTACTTAATGTTAAAATGTAGATAAGGTCTCGTAGTTTACGCCTGTTATAATATTTTTTGCATCTTTTTGCAACGTACTTAGTTATTTTACGTTTTAGAAGATACCGCGCAACCAGTTCTCACACGTTTACAACTGTTTGAAGCACTGAGTTTGACGATTATGTCAAAAGTGGAACTTTGTGACTTTGTTAAAAGTAAATTAGGGGTTGAAAATTGTTCTGAAGAGATAACTGAATGCTCTATCCAACTCCTAGTCATAGACAATTTCTTGCATGTGTGGACGTAGCTTAAAAATGTCTTAACTGATGTTTATTATGAAGTAAACATATTACATACGTTGCTTTCGCTCTAAATTAATAATTAAAACGTAAAAATAATTTTGTCCCCCTAGATTTCGATTTTGACCCACTGTGCACTGGTGCTGAGAGAAGTTACAAAAGCCGTATCCAGTCCTAAGCCTAAGAAGCAAAGCTTCCTTGGGAGAAGAAAATCTTCAACCCTTTATAGGGCAACATATTATTGCAGATCTTGAATTGTATTTATTTTAATTTAATTTTAATTGTTTTACCCTAATATTAATTATCATTAATTTTAATTTTCTTTAACATTTTAATGTTCCAAAAAATAAGGATATAAAATTAATGTATTATGATTTTAATTTCTCTGAGCTTATTTATTTTGAATTGTAATTTTACTATGCCTAACATTTTTGAAACCTTTTAATTTTAATTCTTTTTATTATACAACTGTAATCAAAGCTGAAGCTCGCTATGCTTCAGAAACATTCAACCTCCAACACAAAACACTAAAACACCAAATAGAAGTGAAAGAACGTAAAAATAATGAGAAAAATCCTTGGACCAAGAACAAAAGATGGTGTACATTATCCAAAGCCTAATACAGAAATATACAAACAAATTTCCAAAATCATAGACACAATGAGAATGCGAAGAATCCAATTTATGGGACACGTAGAAAGAATGGACCCGAACAGACTGACACACAAAATACATACTTTCTTAAAGATCAAGGCTACTAGACCGATTTGGTATAAATTGACAGAAAAGAACTTTCAGGAATTAGGATCAGCAAACTTACATGACCGGAAGGAAATCAGGAAAATCACTCAGACGCGGAGTTTCGAGGAAGAAGAGAAGAAGACATCAATGGTCAGAGCAACGGAAACAGACCCATTCGTTGCGAATGAAGGAATACTGGTTCAAATGGAATGCTGGAAAGTGTTGATTTCGCGTGGTCCTAAGCGACCCATTCGCGAAGACGAAGACGAAGAAGAAGAAGATTAAGAATATTGTTTCTTGTACTTTAGGTCAAGGAGATAAAGAGATAATATTTGGTTTTCAGTAATATTAACACTTCCAAAATAACATTTGTTGGAACATCGCTGAAAGGTTCAACCATCAACATCATTGACAATATAAATTGTCCTTATAGTAGGCATAGGGGGTTAATATAGACTACTAACCTATAAAGGGATAAGCTTCTTAGTAGGATCCTAGATGTGAATGTGCGCTTGTATTTTTGTAGACCACTCCTCATTACACCAACTTGGGTTCAAATCAAACCAATCCGCGAGCAATTTGTCTCCAGGACTTAATACTGATCCCCTCGACTTAAGGACACTGGGTCGTAACAATACCTTATTTATGTATTTTAAGGCTTTCACGGTTTTCACAGAGACACTGGATATCAGCTAAGTGACATTTGGCTACCACTTATTAAGGTTATGGGAAGATAATTCCTCTCATTTTCTCTAGTTCTTCACCTATTTCAAATTGTACGTTTTCCTATATGGCTACAGAGCCTGGATTTGATCTCCTTTGTTCGTCACTGGAGGAGTTTCCATCTGTTTCTTCGCCGTTGCCTGTATGACGTTAGGTATCGTACAGAGACACTTCCCTTTTGTTTCCGTTTCCTTATATCCATCAAACTCTCTCCCCTCCTTCGCCCTTTCTCCTTTTTTGAACATCCTCATTCTTCGAGGATATTCGCAATATTTTTCCCCCGCCCCATATTTACCTTCTCCTTCCTTACTACTCTGCCCACCATTCTTATTAATATGGCGCGTTTTTCTACCAAGGTCCATACAGTACTTTCTGGCAGCTGCTCTCTGGTGACGAACAGAGGAATTTCTCAAGTTTTTTGTAATCTCATTGATACACTTTCTTTGGATACATTGTTTTAATTCAATTGAAAAAGGAGACAAGGTTCCTTCGAAACGTATGGTATTTCAGTTTGATTGCTATCATATATTGGTAGATATTGAAAACCGTCTAAATATTTCGGTTGGTCACCATGTTAGATTTTTATGTATGTAGGCCATAGAGTTATGTACTGTTAGATGACGATTTTTGCGTAGGTTCATTATTCAAACGTTCACTTCGATCGCATGATTAATACACAACAAGTAAAAACGTAATTTTAAAATTGCGCACAGCCGTCATCTTGAGGTTATGTGAACAATTGAACTAAATTAGATACCAGTGCATTTCAATGTGTATAAACATTTACTGTACCATATTTCACTGCACTCAGACGGTTAAAACGCGAGAAAAGTTTTGTATGTTGATAGAGGCAATGCACCTAAGTTAACCTATGTGAAAATCCATCATGGCGGCTACGCGAAATATAAATGTTGAAATGGACGTTTCTCGCTATTTAACCATCCGAGCGCAGTAAAATTTGGTACGGTAAATGCTTATACAAATTTTAATCTACTGGCATCTAATTTATTTCAATTGCTTTCATAACCACAAGATGGCAGCTGTGCGAAATTATAAAAATCGGATTTTCTTATCTTGTGTCCTAATCATGCGGTTGAAGTTTGAATACTACACTTACACATAATACTCATGTAAAAGTACATAACTCTTAAGTCCTACATATATAAAAATCCAACATGGCGACCAACCGAAATATTTAGACGGTTCTTAATATCTACGAATCTATTACAGCAATCAAACTGAAATTTTGTATGTTGATAGAGGCAATTAACATAAATAGGATATATGAAAATAGGCTGCATAGTTCTTCACGGAACTACTTGTTTTCTTTTCCTGCCACCTCCCCTTCATCATTATATAATAATAAAATTAAGACATTATACCACAGTAATCAAACCTGAAGCACTATACGCCTCGGAAACCTTCATCACTGCTGTCAATTTTATCTATAAATCGAGTTATATCAGACGAAGCATCACTACTCTGTCTGCACGCCGCCATTTTCACAGCTGAATAACGTAAACGACAGCTTGTTCTTTATTTTCTTGTCAAACTCGTAAAACAAAGTTTTAACGCATTTAGAAGGCTGTGGCATTGATAATAGTTGTATACAATAACTACAGACAGCAGCACGCGTAATTGCTTCACACGCGTATATACTGTTCGCGTATATTCGTAATTACCATGGAAACAGCTGGCGGGTATATCCCGACATACCTCCATACCAGGAAGCTAGGATGTCGGGAAATAGCCCGACAGTCGTCCGCTAAGGCTTAATATGACTGAGTGTATAGCGTGGCAAGTTAGACCTGGCCTGTCATGGCGGAGTCTCGTCTAGGAGGGGAAGTAGTGGGATCACTAGGCGCAAATGCGATTTCCCCTCTTTGGTGCAACAACTGTTTGGGGCTGCTCGCTGTTCGTCGTGGTTATATTATGCAAGCATAAAGTATCGAATAGGAGCATTCTCAGTGACATAGCATTGGTATTGGTGGTAATGAACTGAGAGCGCGCCCACTTCACACACTCCTGACAGCAAGCTTGTTGCCGTGCTTGTCAAAGAACAGAGCGGCTCAGTCTTGCTTCGCATGCCTTGACAGCATCTGTACCCTGCCAAGGTTCTGGGAATAATGACTACTTGGCAACATCTAACCAGCGCGTGACGAAGTATGTGCTCACTGGTTGACAAAGAATCCAGGCGGGGGGATGACTTAATGCAACTGGACGCACATGCGCATCGGAAGGTTCAGATCTAACTTGTTCCGTTATACCCGGTTTCAGCTCGCATACCAGAATTAAATAGCCCATCTTGGAATCGAACCCGGACGAGAGAGACAACAAGGAAACAAGCGGGAAAGTGATTTAGGCACGCGCTGCCAGGTCAGGTGTTGATGATCAATCTTGATAGAGCAGGTGAGAAGGACCCGCATCGCCTTGTTCCGGTAACCCGGCCACTGCACCCTCATAGCACGTGACAACTGTTCCTCGTATTTTAACACAGCAACCTCCGAGTATTAGGGCCACTTTTGCTACACTGTGTTGCAAGAAGTTAAGTATAGAATCACTCTTCAGTCGGTCCTCACGAGGGCTATGAAAATGAAAATCCTCAGCCTGCTTCCAGTCTCCGACTGGGTCAGGGAATTGAATGAATGAAGCCCCCATCTAGCGGCGAGGATATGAACTGTGCCGGCTGCCGAAGCCTGTCGCACTCCCCTGGGGCAATGATTAAATGAATGAGAGATGAAATAAAATTATAGTGGAGAGTGTTGCTGGAATGAAATTATGACAGGGAAAACCGGAGTACCCGGAGAAAAACCTGCCTCACATGGAGTGACAGGGATTTGAATCACGGACCCAGCGGTGAGAGGCCGGCTTGCTGACGCCGAAGCCACGGAGGCTGTCACTAGGGCTATGATTTTTATCTAATATCAACATTAAAAAAAGAAGTTCCGTGACGAACTAAAGAGCCTACATTTCTTAAAATTTAAGATTCATGCCACTGATTAATCTATATGGATATGTCTAGAATAATGACGAAATTAAGTTGGTAATATCAAAATTTTTAATTAGTTCGAAATACTGTTTACCTGGCATAATGTAGCCTAATAGAGAACTACAGTTGGCAGCCCTGGTGACTGAATATATTCTTAGTTCCATCTCTTAAGGTACAGAATACAAAATTTGGTTGAAGTCCAATGGATAGCATGGACGTTACATGCAGTTAAACATTGGATCTAACAGCGCGCGTAAA
Organism: Meconema thalassinum; assembly: GCA_946902985.2. NCBI lineage: Eukaryota > Metazoa > Arthropoda > Insecta > Orthoptera > Tettigoniidae > Meconema > Meconema thalassinum. The sequence goes on along the minus strand of OX336397.1, from coordinate 99,066,129 downwards.
ATCATGTTGGCAACAATGACATACGTGTATTGGTCAGAAATAATCTGAAATAATATGATCTATAGTTGTGTCAATTTTGAATGAAATCCATTAGTTAGTTTAGAAGTTACATGCATTTTAAAATTTGACCTGTCAGCAGGCTTAGAATCATGTTGGCAGCACTGGCGTAGGCCTATATTAGTTACTCCAAATTAATCTAGAATGCCAGGTACTATACGTGTGCAATGTTTAGAGCTATTGGCTTGCATATTTTCTGATATATGGATATTAGGGTAACAAAAACAGAGACAGAATTTATTAGCAGTTGGCAGCCCTGGTTACTCTTAATAATCGGCATAGTCATATCTGTTATGGTACACATAGCACACACGAAATTTGGTTAAAATCCAAATGATAGTATAGAAGTTACATGTATTTAAATTTGGACCTCTCAGCAGGCTCAGGATCATGTTGGTAGCACTGACGTATATAAGTTACTCCAAATTAATATAGACTGTCAGGTACTATACGTGTGCATAGTTTAAAGCTGTCGGCTTGCAAACTTTCTGATATATGGGTATTTGGATAAAAAAATAAAAAATAAAAAATTGAGAGCATTTATTAACAGTTGGCAGCCCTGGTGGCTCTTAAGAATATGCTCAGTCATATCTGTTCATGTATACATAGCACATACGAAATTTGGTTGAAATCCAATTGATAGTGTAGAAGTTATATGCATTTAAAGTTTGGACCTATCAGCAGGCTTATAATCATTTTGGAAACACTGCCATGTATGGCCTCCTGGAAATTAAACTGCAATATTATTATCTATACATGTGCCAATTTTGAAATAGCTCCCAATCATATCTTCCAAGATATCCAACATGGAGCTCAAATTTCAATTGCGATTTTTCAGCAGTTGGTAGCACTGAATCATTTTCAAATATGGCCGTGAGATATTCAGGTATAGATCTTTACTCCAACCAAATTTTGTTGCGATTTATGCAGCCGTTTAGGAGTTGTTAGGTGGGGGGGGGACACACACAGCCAGCCAGCCAGACAGACTGACAGACAGAAGGACAGACAGACAGACACACATTTGCCCGATCTCATAAGTCTACTTTTTCCTCATTTTTGCAAAATGTGAAAAGTAGGCTAATTATGTGCCTTACAATAGTCGCTTATGATGTGTAACATGTGCCATGTTATCTCTTGTTAAGAGTGAACTCTGTTGGTCTTTAAAATAACTACTTGTAAAACTGCAGTACCAAATCCTGACCGCTTTTCATCAAATATGATATCTATATATATAAAACTCAATGTTTGTCTGTCTGTCTGTCTGTCTGTCTGTCTGTTATGTATACAAATCCACACCGTTTCACCGATCTGAACCAAAATTTGTATACTTACCCTTCGGAACCCTGCGGGTAACCCTGTCCACTTGAAATTTCCGACAGACCACCCCATTCCCTGCATTTAGGCCCTTTGGCCCAAATCTACATCGTTTCACCGATCTCAACCAAAATTTGTATACTTACCCTATGTAACCATGTGAATAACACTGTTCACTTAAAATTTCGGACAGACCACCCCATTTCCTGCATTTAGGCCCTTTGGCAAACATCTACACCGTTTGACCGATCCGAACCAAAATTTGTATACTTACCCTTTGCAACCCTGCGGGTAACCCTGTCCACTTGAAATTTCGGACAGACCACCCCATTCTCTGCATTTAGGCCCTTTGACCCAAATCTACACCGTTTCACCGATCAGAACCAAAATTTGTATACTTACCCTTTGGTACCCTGCGAGTAACACTGTTTGCTTGAAATTGCGGACAGACCACTCCATTCCCTGCATTTAGGCCCCTTGGCTCAAATCTACACCGTTTCATCGATCTGAACCAAAATGTGTATACTTACCCTTTGTAACTCTGTGAATATCACTGTCCACCTAAAATTTCGGACAGACCACCCCATTTCCTGCATTTAGGCCCTTTGGCAAGAATCTATATCGTTTCACCGATCCGGACCAAAATTTGTATACTTACCCTTTCGAACCCTGCGGGTAACCCTGACCACTTGAAATTGCGGACAGATCACCCCATTCCCTGCATTTAGGCCCTTTGGCACAAATCTACACCGTTTCACCGTTCAGAACCAAAATTTGTATACTTACCCTTTGGTACCCTGCGAGTAACATTGTCTGCTTGAAATTGCGGACAGACCACTCCATTCCCGGAAAGAGGACAGGGTCCGTCCCAAAGGCAATGGAAAAAAGGGGTAAAACCGGACGCGCTCAGGAAACCTTCAGGGTTGCCAGCTCCCGAACTCACCAGCCATGAGCCCTTGAGGATGTAGCACTATCCAGGGTGCACCAGAAGTGGTGGGGCTACACACATCCTGTCTCCTTGAGGGTCTTGAGCAGAAGACATCAGATATTAAGAAAAGAAAAAGAAGGCTGACACCTCGAAGAATGAGGCTATCAGGAATGATTAGACAAGGGCCAATTAAGGCGGGAAAGTGAAAGAGTCGCTAGGCCTCGGATACCCTGATACCATCGGGGTCAGAAGAGAACAAGAGTTTGACCAAGGGAGGCTGACAGGAAAGAGAACTGAAAGGAGCCCGGCACCAGTAAGTAGAAGCAATGCCGGACTCAGCTGGGGTCCCGTGGTCGCAAACCCACGTCCCACAAGTTGCGAGACCCTGGTTGGTGGAGGGGGGAGGAGGGGGACAGGTGTGAGAATAGCTTGCTGATTCATCGCGAGTTGACATGAGAGGAATGTCCAGACCCCGCCGTGTTACCTGGTATTGCTGACTATGCTGATGTTCATACAGGGCCTTTGCTCAAACCACTGTAGTGTTACGAAAGAATGAGTGATTCACCGGTCAATGTGAATAGGACCGGGAACCCCCCCCCCCCCCCCGAACGTCTGTCATCATATATCGTCATCATCTGTGATTCGTGTAGCTTGGACCCGAGCAGTACTCGATAAGCTCTTTCACTACACGCATCGAGTATAACGTTCAGACTTTGGAAGACATCGAAGGTAGAAATCTGAATTGCCTATATCAGATTTAAAATTACACCATGTTCATTTAGTAGTCATTTTTCATTACCTTATTATTATCATAAGGGCAAATGACCTAGATGTTACGCCCATTATACCACTAATCACCACACACAATAAGTCTTCATCGCCTGTGAATTTTGAAATGTTTCTATCACGGTAGTTTGTAAGTTTGTCGTGTCAATTCAACAGTAGTTTTCATTATCATCCTCATCCAAAGGCAAATGGCCTAAATGTTACGTCCATTATAGCCTACTACTAAGTAACACCACAGTCTTCATCGCCTGTGATTTTAAAATGTGTATTTCCATTAGTTTGTAAGTTTGATATACCCGTTCAGTAGTAGTCGTCTTCATTATCATCTTCATCAAAAGTGCAAATGACCTAGATGTTACGTCCATTATACTACTGTGCCCGTTCGTCCTGGGGATGCGATGACCCATCTGCTATAACATCACATCCCTGGAGTTCCAGGACAGAGCGGAGTTAAATGAACCTCTAGTCAAATAAGGAATGTGTCGGAAATTCAGCTGAGTTCTTGAAAAAGCAGTGGGTTTCACGAGACAAAGTATCTCTAGGGTCGTTACGGGCTTAAGTTAATAAAAATAATTCAAATATAAATGGGCGCCATCAACTGAATTCCTAGCAAAACCACTTCCTTTCCGGATAAGCCTTACTCAAGACAAGGAAAGAAAAAGGAACATCACACCATCATCAGATCACAACTAAGATAAAAACAAATTTATTTTACTTTGATAGTCAGACAGACACTTTAAATATAAATCCTACCTAAGAGTATGGTCGAATGCAAAGTTAAATTGTCATTGTCCAAAAATCGAACCATCTCCTTTCTAATGCAAAATTATTTCAATCCACTTATCAAGAAAAATGTATAAAGTTCTCTTGGGTTCTCAGGATCACTGTCGCACTATGTCTTTCGTCACTGACATTTGTGAAACCTGAGACCTAATTCTCTTTAATTTAACATCAATGTGGATTTAATTAAGTTACTAATCTGCCTAAACATACACATATAATAATCACTCATGTTAAATATCACATAAATTATGGTTTGCATGGTATAATTTGAACGTAGAACATGTTAATCAAATGTTCCTAAACATTGACTAATTAATTTACATTATTTACATCGTCATTAATCTCTTATCTGTGAATTACAGAAAATTCAAATTCTCATTGGTCATCCTCATCATTATTATCAAAATTAAATATTTCTCACATTAATTCTCACTTCAAAATTCCAAATATTCCTGTCAGAATCGTTAATTCATCACCATTACATCATTTAAATTCACATTTCAAGTTGCAATTCCTTCGAATTATCTCTCAATTAAATTTATTTAATTGCATATAAATTCATTAATCATCAGCTTCTTTAATTAATCATCACCTTCTAATTCAGTTATTCATCATCATTACAATCGTCTAATAATGTATTTCAATCAGTTTAATTAATTCAATCTTTAGTTCATCCACTTATTTAATTCATCAATTTATTTCAAAATTTAATTTATCAACTTATTTAAATTTCAATCATCTGGTTATTTAGATTTTATTATTTCATCTAGTCATTCTGATTTTTATTTCATTAGGTCAGATCGTTAACATGCTTAAATCTCAGATTATTATTTCATTAATTATTATTTTCAGAAAATCTTGTATTATTAACTTCATTTATTTGTTTAATTTCCTAACAAATTGTTTAATAAGGTTTATAGAACGTTGTCTTACAGTTTTATTACTTCCAAGTTATATCTCGTATTTAATTATCATGCCAAAAATATTATTGTCTCCACGACATCACGTTGGATCTAACTATCCACAACGACATTATATTTCTTCAATATCTCAAATATCACATTTGAATATAAGAATTGCTACAAAAACTCCATAAATATTCAGCACATACAGCATGAATTTCAACAATAACGCTAGACTGGGTACAACGACCTCATGTCCGCCTTCAAAATACATTATCAACGTTGCAACTATCAAATGGCAAATTCCACAAAATGCCTATCACAAACTTCATTTAACCACGTTGCATGATCTACAAAAATATATAAATGGCTTCAAATTATTAACGCACATAATCTCCAATGACTGTAATTACTCTGATCACATCTAGACAACTTCTTAAACAATTGGAAAAAACATTACTTCAGTAATTTAATATTTGCTTTCAAATAGCATAAATTCTCTTTCACAAGTTTCATAATTCACATCGTAGAAAAACACCAATGTGCTATAATCTCTCACATCAAAATCTGCAATACTGATCTGCCTTAAAATAATTATGACCATTAATGATTAATCTTACAAGATTAAATTACTTTAAATCCTTCTCAAAGGTATCAAACACAATTATAAAAATCATCAAAGCATCAGCTGTGACAGCTGTTAAATCTGAAATTACTCTCAAAAGAGTATAGCAACAAAATATTGGATTGGCAAACAAGAATTACTAAATGCAATCCTGTTGACATTTATCGTTACTTTATTTAACAAAATTTCGACTGATATGTGACTAGTAGTTCCTTGTTTAATTCACTTACATCTCGTGTACATTCGGATGATAAAATGAGTTCCTCAATGGCGAGTAAGATGTGTAACCACCGTGCAATCGTATAAATACGAAGGACCTCGCCCCGTCGACTTGGATGATAGTTCCCTGAACGGTGGGTAAGGTGAGTAGCCACCATACAATCGTATAAATACGAAGGACCCCACCTCGTAGGCTATATGAGTGAATGTACCAGAAAGGAATCAACAAGTTTCTAGTTGTCATATAAAAGCGACGTTCATTCACTAAAGTGAATAACTTCTTAATATCTCCAAACAATCCAATGGAAAAAAAATCCCTACTGATGAATAATACACACTCGCTAGTATGCAATGAACTGACGAAGTAGTTTCTGATAATCAATTGCAGATCACGAGTTCGAAATACTCGTTACACAAAAAAAAACTATCCATGAAAAATATCCTAGCTGGAAAAATGTCTATAAGACCAAACATCTTCTTAATAAAGCCAAACAACGGTGATAATATCGAATAATGATGCCTGCCATATCATATGGTCACTCCATATTCTAGCAAATTCGAAGTATATAAATTCAAACCATGTCTTAATAATCAAATCACTCCTATTAGAAAAATATACATGTGTGCCCAGTATTCATGAAAATAATCGTATCAGGTAGATAGAACTCTTACAATACCTTTCATTATCAGTTGTAATATAATTTCCAAGATCGTCGTTTTTCCCTACCTAAAGATTTCTCGTAAGATCGGCGTGAATATCATTTCATCCATGAAATGACGATTTCCTTCGAAATCCCAAGCGAATCAGCTGTTGGACTCCTCTCGTCAGGAACCGAATCCATCGCTCTGTGGTGCCATCTTGTCTCTATTCACGTTTACTCGATCATGTTGAACCTCGGATTACCCATAGCGGATATCGTCCAACTCCTTCTCGAAAAGTTCATGGAAACAGCGGACCCCCTACTCTTCTTCTAATATGCGCCACTGTTCCGATAAATGTTCAGTTTGAGAATTGTAAGTCCACTCTCAACTTACTGCAAAGTTCGACTTCAGTAAAATAAAAATTTTACTAGATAGTGTTCAAGATTACGATACACCCTGTATCTGTCTGTAATATGTAATCCATGAAAATTGTATAAGATAAAATTCTTATAAATGCACGCTGTAATGTTCATCAGAGCCTATGCCAAACATTCAGTTTACTTGAAACAGTAAAAAGTCGCTTTGAATGTATTATATAACAGCATGGTTATAAGGTTATTTGTGAAAGCCTGTGTTCGAACAGCGTCGAAATGAAGCTTGAAATAAAGTCTTCATATGCGATCAGTGTGGTTTTGAAATACCCCGGCTATCTACAATTGTCTTCTCGGCTAGGTCGCCTGTATCAACGACCCGCTCGGCCTCTGTTGCTCGGTGATACGAGAAATGTCGCCTACTCCTGCCGTGACGGTTTACGTGTGTTGCGTGACCTTCAATGCCCGTCTCGCTGTGCTATAGGGCTGCTCTGTACTGCTCGCCTCATTGAGCTCAACTGAACTGCTTAGCGCTGTGTCTCAGCTTATGAGCTCCGTGCGGCACGTGGCTAATTCTCCCCACCACGGTGCTTCCACGTCACGAAGATAGTCTCGAACCCGAATCCTCTCGGCTGTTCTGTTATACAATAACTTATTTCCATAAAATTATTTCCACATATAATGCATGTCATATATACTCTTCTAAGTTGTTTTAACTTATTATAATCCCATATATGTTTCAATAAAGCTTCACATCTTTATTCATAATTCTATCTTCTCACAGATTTCAATGCCTCCTTGATTCTTGACCTCCTACGTCATCTTGGCTTTCTTCTTGACGCGATCGATGCGCTATCTTATCAGCTTGCCTTCCAAAACCTCAACTATAGCTTAATGTCAGCTGGCGTAGCCGATAGCCTAAAATAGGTATCGGGTACACTACTAAGCAACACCAGAGTCTACCTAGCCTGTGATTTTAAAAATATGTATTTGCATTAGTTTGTAAGGTTGATATACCCGTTCAGTAGTAGTCGTCTTCATTATCATCCTCATCAAAAGGGCAAATGACCTAGATGTTACGTCCATTATACTACTAAGCAACACCAGAGTCTACCTAGCCTGTGATTTTAAAAATATGTATTTGCATTAGTTTGTAAGGTTGATATACCCGTTCAGTAGTAGTCGTCTTCATTGTCATCCTCATCAAAAGTGCCAATGACCTAGATGTTACGTCCATTATACTACTAAGCAACACCAGAGTCTACCTAGCCTGTGATTTTAAAAATATGTATTTGCATTAGTTTGTAAGGTTGATATACCCGTTCAGTAGTAGTCGTCTTCATTATCATCCTCATCAAAAGGGCAAATGACCTAGATGTTACGTTCATTATACAGTACTACTAAGCAACACCACAGTCTTCATTGCCTGTGATTTATAAAATGTGTATTTCCATTAGTTTGTAAGTTTAATATACCCGTTCAGTAGTAGTAGTCTTCATTGTCATCCTCTACAAAATGGAAAATGACCTAGATGTTACGCCCATTATACAACTAGGCAACACCACAGTCTTCCTCGCCGGTAATTTAAAAATATGTATTTCTATTAGGGTGTAAGTTTATTATACCCGTTCAATAGCAGTCGTCGTCAGTATCATCTTCATCAATGGCGTTGAGTGTTAAGGAGACTGAAATATTATCATCATTCTACCGGACGAAGCCGGGTACTACTGCTAGTAATGAATATTTTCACACCAAACAACGACCATTTGAAGATGATTTATTGTAGGAATATCTTTAATGGGGCCTCCAAACCTTGAATAAAACCATATGCGATATACATTCCACATAGCCACATGGCCGAGAGTACGTCGTGGTATCAATATCCGCCACCGCGCGCGCTCATTGTTTCCGTCCCATCCATTTCCGTTTCTTTTTTCAAAATCACCCCTACAAAAAATATACAGAAACAGAGTGGAAAGATGTTACACATCAATAATTATTATTATTAATCGTATGGAGAGCCTCCATGGCTTAGGCGGCAGCACGCCGGCCTCTCACCACTGGGTCCGTGGTTCAAATCCCGGTCACTCCATGTGAGATTTGTGCTGGACAAAGCGGAGGCAGACAGGTTTTCCTCCAAGTACTCTGGTTTTCCCTGTCAAAATTTAATTCCAGAAACACTCCCCACTCTCATTTCATTTCATCTGTCATTCATTTAATCATTGCCTCAGAGGAGTGCGACAGGCTTCGGCAGCCGGCACAGTTCATTTTACCCTCGCTGCTAGATGGGGGCTTCATTCATTCCATTCCCTGACCCGGTCGGAGACTGGAAGCAGGCAGTGGATTTTTTATATGGCATACAGTAGAGCCTTCGTGGCTTAGGCGGCAGCACGCCGGCCTCTCACCGCTGGGTCCGTGGTTCAAATCCCGGTCACTCCATGTGAGATCTGTGCTGGACAAAACGGAGACAGACAGGTTTTTTCTCCGGGTACTCCGGTTTTCCCTGTCAAAATTTCATTCTAGCAACACTCTCCACTATCATTTCATTTCATCTGTCATTCATTTAATCATTGCCCCAGAGGAGTGCGTCAGGCCTCGGCAGCCGGCACAGTTCATATCCTCGCCGCTAGATGGGGGCTTCATTCATTCCATTCCTGACCCGGTCGGAGACTGGAAGCAGGCAGTGGATTTTCATTTCATATGGCATACAGTAGTATTAGATATCACAGAGGAACAATGTCCAAGTTCCTCAAATAATCCACTGTATCTGGAGTCACACGCAAACAATCCCCGAGGACACTTGAATACGCCCTCAGAGAACAATCAACACCACAATCACATGCAGGAGATGGCAATTTGTTCCATTTGAACACCATGCCCAGTCCGTATTCTGTTCAGTCTAGTCCAGGCGAACACGCAAGTACTCAGCAGTAATGCTCGGAGCACGGTTGTAGAGGGACTGGGGGTGAGAGCCAATACGTCTCTGGGCGAAGGTCATAACACAAATTCATGCACTTCATGCCAGTCATGATGTATCCACCCCGAAGTGACGGCAGCCCCCCACAGCAGAGCTGTATTGCATGTTGCAGATTTACTCACGGAAGGCGGCGAGTACTCTGCTGCTCACGAGCGAGTTGCTCGGCTGGAACAGCCTGGTCTAGTCCATGCCCTTCTGGGATTGAATCCAGGATCCTTCACAGTTACGGATGGCATATCACGGAGATCAGCAGTAAAAGTTGAGTTCTAGTCCGTAGTCCATTAGTTCAAGACATCACAGTTTCGATCAACTAGTTTCTAATCATAATAATATCGTATGGCCTCTGATGACGGGTGCAAGCTTTGTTATTTGCAACCAGAGGGCAGCTTGCATGTCGAATGTTTTTGTTCCTTGGAACGCTATGAAAGTCAAGGACGTCTAAGCTCCTTGACACTATAGCGCTTTCTAGTAGAGAATGGAAGAACTTTATGTTGACGGAAAGTCCCGAGAATAATTTCGCCATTATGAATTAACGCGGCCTACTGAATCCAAATGGGTTCCTTAACATTCCAACAACGTATGCCTTCAAAAATCACTTACCATGGCCAGGGGCGAACCTGCAATCTTGGGGTTAGTAGTCCGACACGATAACCACTCACCCACCGTGGCAAGTAAACATGTGCAAATATAAATATCAACACGCAGAATATGTACAGTACATATTTATAGAAGTGTACAAATTATTAGATTAGATCCCAGTTTTCCAACATTACATTATTTTTTTCCTTTTCATGACTTAATTTAGTAAGGTGCCTTCGGTGGCGTAGTTGGTAGCATGCTGAGCTTCTATGCCCAAGATCGCGGGTTCAAACCCAGCCAAAGTCGTCGGATTTTTAAGAGCGTTAAAATCCCTCAGTATGCCTTCCTTCGGAGGGGAAGTAAAGCCAGCGGTCCCATGTCATAGATTTATGGCATGTTAAAGAACCTTCCACTAATTACACCTGTGTGAAGCTAAATTGTATAGGTTAAGAATGTAAACAATGCTCTTAGGTTCCTACGTTCGTTGCCAAGAGCCGACTGCGGTGAGGTCTGGTAGCTAAGTTCTGAACTAGTAGTCGTTGACGGTGGCGTTTGGTAGCAAAAGTAGGAACTATTAGAAAAATTCAAAGTTGCAGCCCGTGCTTGAATTAAAAAAAAAACAGATAACACACACTAATACAGTCATCACGATTAACACCGGTTATCAGACTGATTCTACACACACACAAAGTACACGGGGCTACATGACTGCGTTATCGCAGACCCTAAACTTAAAGAACCAACCAACCACTATGTAATAACATTTTTTAAAATAATGGTTTCCTGAAATACAGGAAGACTTCAGGCAGGCAGGGATCACTAGCCAAATGATAGGCGATAGAGGAGAATTCAGAAACAACATTTAGAATACAAAATGCATAGTACCTGAAAAGTAGAAGACGGGAACATTGTGGACAGGAAACAGCAGCACAGTCAAAGGATGAAGAGATTTTGGGAAGAGAAGAGGAAGAAGGGAAAGAAGTGAACATTGTGTCATCATGGGTTATTTAAGTTCCAACTCTGTCAATAAGGGCAAAAATGATGTAATAATAATAATAGAAATTAAAATATGTAATATTAATTTAATCTCTACTTACGATAGTATAAAACAGTCCCCAATTCTTGGATGCTCCGGCTAATCTCGAGAAACACTGGATGGATTTTGATGCGGGTTTCTACATTCTGCAAAGGATTTCTCAAGGGAGTTTTCTGTAAAAAATAATTTATTTATGACCAAAGGAAGCCAAGCAGTAACGATTTCAGTGAAAAATTCGAAAAAAATATTTTAAGATTACGCTACGTAAACCGTCAGAACTATCTATATACATTACTGTGAGTGTAATAATTGTTCAGCATGAAACGTTCTACAAAAAGTCCGCGAGAACATATCTCTATCTTCAATACATCGCCCACTGTAAGTGTTTTTACGTTTTCATTTCCTCCAACAATCTCCATTCAATTACTAGCATCCGCGGTAGCTAGCTAGCGAGCCTATCACCCTAGTTACAGCTAGCAACAAACTGTCGATTCGTGTCGAGCATATGCACCCATATTCTTTGGTGTCGAGCAAAGGTGTCGAGTTAAGACTTCAGAGAAGAGTGGATGTGTTTGGAGATTCCGTGTAAGTGCAACTCGGCTTTTCTTCATTTCGCCTGTGGACGTTTTGTTTCTCAGAAATCACAGTCAAGTTTAGATTGGACGGAAGGGAGGATTTGTGTTTCATGTACCTCGCCATTCTTAAATTTCGTCTGACAAGAATTCTTTGCACATTGTATCTCCATGATAATATAATTAAGTGTCCAGTCAGTGATTTTAACCCATCATGCCGAGACGAAAAACGGATATAGGTCGTAGTTCATTGACATCGAAATAAATGCGCCTTTTAAGTTTACGCTGGGTAAACCGTTAAAGATACCGGGCGAAGCCAGGGCGGGTTGCTAGTTTTTATGTAAATGATATAGGCCTATTACACATGATGTTACTTGAAGATTCCTAATTTTTTTCAAACACTAGCTGATGAACCCGTGCTTCGCTACGGGTCATACATAAATTAAAATGTGAAGGTGACAGTTAAAACAGGGGATAGGGTAGGAGCTGCGCGGTGGGAGAGTAGGGATGGAACATTTTGTCCAACTACACCGCTCGGCGTTGACAGTGTTTTATAGCACAAATTTAGGTTTTACTCGCTAACCATTGGAGATACACGAAAAGTGGTAAGGACCTTTCGGATAGAAAATTAATTTTAAAACCTCGTATATGCCATCAAAAGTTTGCTATTTCTTAGCGTTCTCTTTTTATTTGAAATGGAAATATGAACGTTTGAAATCAAAGGGCGTAGTGACGTCAGTAAAATGGTCGCCATCTTTAAATAGATCGAAATCAAAAGTAGCGTATATGTTAACCAGGTAAATCAGCTACTTCCATGTAAACTTTCATGTAAATTGGACCAGTGGTTCTTGCGTGATTGAGTAACGCACCGTCAGACACACAGACAGACACACGCCATCTCATTTTTTTATATATTAGTATGGATAACGTCGATCTGTTTCTCAGAGGGAACACAGTTTCTTGGGAAAATATCTCCGAAACCGTTCATTTTAGGACCTTAAAAAGTTTGTTTCGGGGTCCCTAGGGGACCTCCGAGTATTGTTTCTTGTAGCTGGTGGCTTAACATGAGCTAAATCCTGTCTTTGTACTTATGTCCATGCTCAGTGCTAAAGGGCAAAAAAAAAAACAACTCACTTACAAATTGAATTTTCAAAAAAAATCTTATTGAGCCCCTACAACCTAGGATTAACCAACATGCAAAATTTCAGCTCTCTTGTCTAGTGGTTTGAGCGCTATAGACTAGCATCCCTCGGCGTTGACCGTGTTTTATAGCACAAATTTAGGTTTTACTCGCTGACCGTTGTAGATACACTGGAAGTGATAAGGACCTTTCGGATAGAAATTTAAATTATAAACCTCGCATAGTCCATGCCATCAAAAGTTTGCGATTTCTTAGCGTTCTCTTTTTATTTGAAATGGAAATATGAAAGTTTGAAACCAAAGGGTGTAGTGACGTCACTAAAATGGTTGCCATCTTTAAATAGTTCGTTGTATCGAAATCAAAAGTAGCCTATATGTTAACCAGGTAAATCAGCTACTTCCATGTAAAATTTTATGTAAATCGGACCAGTGGTTCTTGCGTGATTGAGTAATACACAAACAAACAGATACACTGTGCCCGTTTAGACCGGAGTCCGCACGACCACATATGCATTTTACCAATAATCAGTCAGCACGAGAGTTAAAATATCCCAGGGCGCCAGATGGGTTAAAGCTAATCGCAAAAACGACATCAAATGAAAAAAATGCTTTACTGATTTTTGGCTCAATGCAACAATAAGGATAGAAGGAGATTCAACTGGGCATAACACATCATGTAAAATTATCTAATTTTATTTTGAATTTAAAATTGACTGCAAAAATGCTCAAAGCAGCATCATTCACGTGTGGCGACCCACACTCCTATTTACACAATGTACAGAAATTTTCCAAACACATTGGACAATTATCTTTGGAAACACAAGTCTGATTATTAGTCCTGTAGACTGTGTTCCAAAATTATATTCATTCATGATTAAATCCAGTTCAAATTTAATTGTCTTTACTGGAAATGTTTTAGTTCACTGGTTGAATTTTTACATAATATTAACACTCGTAGAATAAATGTTCATAGAATTTTTAACTTTCACTTATTTTTCCAGTTTCAAAAATATATTGTCAAAAAATATTATTATTTCTGAATCAACACAAGTTATGTACACATATTAATAACATCTGAAAAGTATTTGACCTTGAGCATAGCATCGAAGAACTCTGCGAAGCACAACAAAAATTAATTGTTCTTCTGACATTAAACGTTTCGAGAAGTGACTCGATTATGAACTTCAAGTTCCTAACAAAATATATGATTTCTGAATCATCAACTTGATCAATAAATTGTTGAACCATTCAACTATTCGATTCTCCACTTGGAATCATTATTATGAAAAATATGTATATTCATGGCCATTTTAGTAATTTTCACAACTTGCAATTCTTCGACAGAATGCGGAAATAAGAATTGTAGCTTCATAATAAATTCATTTAGTTCATGGCACTAGGATTGAAAACATCCTTCAAATTATTCGTGGTTATAGAATTATTTTTAATTGGCAGTGGCCCATTCTATTATTTTCATAAGAACATAATATTCCAACAACAACGGCAAAGGTCTTCCTCTGAAGAAGAATAAAATACTATCATGACAAATCCGGGTTCTAGCAAAATCAAAATCTTAATGGAATCCGTAAACAAGGTTGAAATAAGAACTGATGGTTTTTAAGAAATAACCTTCGGGTCATTCATACGACGAAATGTGTAGTTCCAATACTCCTTCTATAACACTGAGTCATCGAACCTGCCATTTGATTGATGCTCAAATAAAAACCTCCTCATTCCTGCGACTTAAACATGCGCACCTGGGAATGGCATTTCAACTACTCCACACACATAAATTTTCTTCCCAAAATTTATACAATAAACCAAGCCTCTGCTTGTTATCAACACTGGAAGATTTATAAACATACAAGTTTATATTATTTTACCATTCAGTTCAACCCGTGAAGTTACCATACTTATGATACTCTTTACTTCACTTTCGAATGTGTATCTACGTCATGATTTTATATAAATACAAAAATATCCTAATTGATACAAATATCATTTGCTTCCCGTTTCATGCCTCTCCGTGTTATCTGAAAAATATACTTTGCTCATTGCAAATATCAACTGTTCAACCAGAACTGAAATGTTGGTTGAATGCGGGCTTGCGCTAACCACTCTCCTTCGGAAAGTCACCTGTTCCAAACTAGAAATGATTAAACTACTTCATAGGCTCTCTCTCAATAAATGTGATTATTAGAAAATATAAGATCCAAAATTATTTAGAAAAATTATGAAAATCATTATTATTATTATTAGTGGATTATTATTATTATTAGTTATATTATTTTAAATATATTTAATTATTATTTCATTATGTGAGAATCCACATGTTCGAATCTTCGAATATGGAAAAAATATCCATTCCTCAACAAAAAATAATTTAACTTTTACAGTTACATCGACGGTTTTCCGTGACTTCCCTAAAATATGAAATATTCAAATAAATCCTCGTTATGCTCGGTCATCGATCCTAAACTGTTCTGAGTGCTGAAAATACTCAGAATAACTCTAATATGTCTTACGTAAATCATTGCAAGATTTAAATATGAAGAAAAATAAATGTGTTGGTCATCTGCAGAAAAATAGTTTGTTCCAATTAGCTAGGCATAATATAAAGTCAAAATGTGGCTTACATTTCTTGATGGTCTTGAAGCGTAGTGAACCTGGTCAGTACCAGATTTATCCAGAAACATGCCCTATCGGACAAGCACGTATAATCCTTGCATCGGCCACCATTATATACCCACAATCTGTCTAGCAAGACATAGTGGTAATATCTCTTGACGTTTGAAGTAACTGTTGATCCATTTTATTATCGGCTTCTGTCAAAACCATAGCCGTTCGCTTAAATGGGGTCAGATCTAAATGATCTATTCTCAAATATGTCAGTTGTAACATAACTCACTGTAATCGTTTCAGTACAAGAAAACACTGACAGTCTAAACCAATCAACGGCTGTTCTGAAGATCGTTCCCTGGGCATGGCTTCACACCATCTATCATGCGCGAAGCAACATATAGTTTCCCATCGTCGGCTAATGAACAACACCGTGATAGACTGGCTTTCAATATACTGAAAGATCGGAGTGGTTATCAAGTTACAAATATGAAACTGACTGAATTGGACTAAAATATCCAAGTATTAGATTATTACTGGTCTGTGACAAAGTACTATTCTAGACAAAGTCTAGCATATGTCCATGTAGAAATAAAAATATTTCACCAGTGTCCGTTGAAAAATATCAATCACCTTAGTGATTCTCTCCGTCGAAAACTTACTAAGTTCCACTTGTAGCGCAGCACTTTTGTGACTATCACAATTTGAAACTAACTTCTGCGTAGATCCGGCAACCATGTGCCTTGGCTCAGCGTAGCGGCACCTTGCTAGGCAAGTGCTTGTTTTCGAAGTGAGCTGAAGTTGCTTCGTCCGGCCGACTTTTATTCAAAACGGTCAGGGTCACGCTGAATCAGCTGAAATCTGGAAATCCTCATATCTCTGGTATCCCTGGTCCGATTTACTTGATACTAAGTGCATTCTCTTTCATTTGGCCGTGCCAGTAATCTGATCCAAGTCTCAAGTCTCAACTCCATGGCTAACTATTTAATCAATAAATAGTCTCGACCTCTGCTATTACTCGCTACGTCACTTGACATGCTCTTGGCTGCATATTCTTTCCATTTCCTTCTGGAAGCAGTGTAGCGCGATATTCAAATATCTCAACTTTCAAAAGCGGCTGTAGCCTTTCCCTTGATATCTAGGTGTCTGAATCTTGGAATACCCATTCCTAGAGTTGGGCACAACACACCATCTCAGTTTCATTATATACTATACTATACGGTGTTCGGTGTTAACACCAGACATTATCAATTGAGCTACTGTTGCAATGGTTAGCGGTTTGTCATTCCTTCATAAGTTTATCAGAACGAAGTTAGTTTTCTGGGATGGCTCAAATTCCTAAAAGCCGCAAAAAATGCTGATGCAATTCAGGAATTTTTGAAAATAATGTTGCTGTTTGGAGATACAATAGACCTTCTGTACTATATGTCGCACGTGAAAATTGCATGAAAAAATTCTAGATTACCCCTTGACCCCCTTAATTGCATTGATGAATTGTACAGTCTACGTTGGTTCCGTGATAACCTTATAGCCATTTGCAAACTTTCATAGAAATGTAATAAATGGAGGGACATTGCTTCTTACAGAAATAGATGGAAAGTTGGATGTCACCCCTTGTGATAATGTTGTCATGGTTACCGATTTGCATTCCTTCATTAGTTTGTTAAATTAAATTAAATTAGTTTTCTGGGAATATTTCACAAATTGTTGGTTTTAGAGCCTTATAATGTAGTTTTCGAGGACCCTTGAGGGCCCCCGAGTTTTGTTTCTGGCACCGAGGGACTTGGTCTCGTCGTTGTACGCCATAATATAATGCTAATAATAATAATATAATATAGGGATAGGAATATAATAGACCTGCCATACCACACCCGCAGGTGTAAATCGCTTGAAAATATTCTAGAGTACCCCTTGACCCCCTTAAGCACATTATACGTATTCATGAATTTTACAGCTTAATTTGTTTCCACGATAACCTTCTAGCCGTTTGCAAACTTTCACACTAATGTAATTAATGGCATTGCATTGCGTCTTACAGCAATAGATGGACCTCTGAGAATCTGTTGCCATGGTTACCGGCTTGCAATCGTTCGTTAGTTTAGTTAGTTATAGTTAGTTAGTTATTGTTGTTTTAAGGGAGGAACTACGAAGTCATCTGCCCCTGTTCATTAGTTTATTAAATGAAATTAATTTTCTGGGAAAAAAGGGTTGGTTTTAGGGCCTTAAAATGTGGTTTGTCTCTGACATTGAGTGGCTGAAAGTGAGCTTTGTCTCGTCCTTCTACGCCTATTTCAGGCGGTAGGCCCCCTTTTATGAGAGGTACCGAGAAGAGTTACATCAATGATTAGTGTCGTGCCTCTGATGGATATCTGCACCAAATTTTACGTTGATACACCTAGCCGTTCTCTAGTTATAAGGGAACAAAGTTGTCCACAGACAAACAAACAGACAGACAAAAAAATATTTTCGCGCGCATCCATCACAAAACAACCTGAAACTCGTTATAAACTCAAATTTCCGTAGAAATTCAGTAAAAAAAAACAGACAAACTTTCATTTTTATATATGTAGAGATATACTGCACCGCTCGGTGTTGACCTTGTTTTATTGCACAAATTTAGGTTTTTCTCGCTAACCGTTGGAGATACACGAAAAGTAATAACGATCTTTTGGATAGAAAATTAAATGTTAAAGCTCGTGTATGCCATCAAAAGTTAACCATTGCTTAGCGTTCTTTTTTTATTTGAAATGGAAATATGAAATTTTGAAACCAAAGGGCGTAGAGACGTCACAAATGTGGGTTTTACTCGCTAACCGTTGGAGATACACGAAAAGTGATCAGGACCATTCGGATAGACAATTAAATTTTAAAGGTCGTTTGTCCATCAAAGGTTTGCTATTTCTTAGCGTTCTCTTTTTATATGAAATGGAAATATGAAATGTTGAAACCAAGGGGTGTAGTGACGTCACTTAAATGGTCGCCATTTTTAGCCTATTTTCAATTTTGAAAAAATAGGCTGATGAGATCACCTTTTGTCCGTGTGTGTGTGTGTGTGTGTGTGTGTGTGTGTGTGCGTGTGTGTGTGATTCGTGTGTGTGTCCCCCCCTAATAAAATCGAAACGGCTGGAGCGATTTCAATGAAACTCGGAAAGTTCATAGCACTATTACCGGCGACCTCGACCGTGCCCTTCAAATTTTGTTACGTCTCTCCAATCCAACATGGCGGCTGTGCGAAATATTTCACTAGCATTCAATATCTCCGAAACTATTACCGATATCGCCCTGAAATTGTGTACGGTGATAAAGGGCACTACTAGAAGTTCACCTATGAGACTTTCAAAAACCTGGTGACTACAAAACCAACATGGCGGCCAAGCGAAGTTGAGATATTTAAATAGACTTTTCTCGCGATTTAACTATCTAAATGTAATGAAACTTGGTACAGCAAATGTTTATACACATTGTAATGCACTGGAGTCTAATTTAGTTCAATTGTTTATATAACCTCAAAATGGCGGCTGTGCGAAATATTTCACTGACATTCTATATCTCCGGAACAATTACAGATATCACCCTGCAATTTTGTACGGTGATAAAGGGTACTGATACAGGTATACCTATGTCTATTTCATAAACCTGTAAAGTACGAAACGAACATGGCGACCAAGCGAATTTAAAATATTTTAATAGACTTTTCTCGTGATTTAACTCTCTGAGCGCAGTGAAATGTGGTACAGTAATTGATTTTGCAGATTGTAATGCAGTGCCATCTAATTTAATTCAATTGCTTACATAACCTCAGTATGGCAGCTGTGCGAAATTTTAAAATTAAGTTTTAATTTCTTGTGTCATAATCATGCGATCGAAGTGAAAGTTTGAATAATGAACCTAGGCAATAATTGTCCTTGAATGGTACATAACTCTATGGCCTATACACATAACACTCCTAAATGGTGAGCTTCCGAAATATTTAGACGGTTCTCAATATCTATGAATCTTTTACAGCAACCAAACTGAATTTTTTATTGTTCATAGAGACTATGAACATATGTTCACCTATAGGACTTTCAGGAACCTGGTGAGCACAAATCCAACATGGCCGCGACGCGAAGTATAAATATTTAAATGGACGTTTCTCGCGAATTAACTATCCGAGTGCCGTGAAACGTTGCACGTTAAATGCTTATACAAATGTTGATCCACTGGCATCTAATTTATTTCAATGGTTTGCATTATCGCAAGATGGCTGCTGTGCGTAATTTTAAAATCTCGTTTTTACTTCTCGTTGTCTAATCATGCGATTGAAGTTTGAATACCACACGTACACAATAATCTTAATGTAATAGTACAAAAATAAAAATCTAACCTGGCGACCATCTGAAATATTTAGACGGTTCTCAATATCTACGAATCTGTTACGGCAATTAAACTGAAATTTTGTATGTTGATTGTGGCAGTTAACATAAGTAGGATATATGAAAATTGGCTGTATAGTTCTTCACGGAACTACTTGTTTAATAGTGCAAAATATCGAAATCAAAAGTATCCTATATGTAAACCTGGTAAACCAGCTACATCCATGCAAAATTTCATTAAATCGGACCAGTGGTTCTTGCGTTATTGAGTAACACACAGACAGACAGACAGACAGACAGACAGACAGACACACACACACCATCTCATTTTTAGCCTACTTTTCACATTTTGCAAAAATGAGGAAAAAGTAGTCTTATGAGATCGGGCAAATGTGTGTGTGTCTGTCTGTCTGTCTGTCCTTCTGTCTGTCTGGCTGTGTGTGTGTCCCCCCCCTATCAACTCCTAAACGGCTGCAGGAATCCAAACGAAATTTGGTAGGAATACCTGAATATCTCACGGCCATATTTGAAAATGATGTCAGTGCTACCAACTGCTGAAAAATCGCAATTAATATTTGAGCTCCATGTTGGATATCTTGGAAGATATGAATGGGTGCTATTTCAAAATTGGCACACGTATAGATATTAGTATTTCAGTTAAATTTCCAGGAGGCCATGCATGGCAGTGTTGCCAAAATGATTCTATGCCTGCTGATATGTCCAATTTTAAATGCATATAACTTCTATACTATCAATTGGATTTCAACCAAATTTTGTATGTAATATGTGTACATAAACAGATATGACTGGGCGTATTCGTACGAGCCACCAGGGCTGCCAACTGTCAATAAATGTTATCTCTATTCTTTTATCGAAATACCAATATATCAGAAAGTATGCAAGCCGACAGCTTTAAACTATGCACACGTATAGTACCTGACATTCTAAATTAATTTGGAGTAACTTATGTACATCAGTGCTACCAACATGATTCTAAGACTGCTGATAAGACCAATTTTTAAATACATGTAACTTCTATAATATCAATTGGATTTGAACCAAATTTCCTATGTTCTATGTGTACCATAACAGATATGACTATGCTTATTCTTAAGAGCAACCAGGGCTGCCAACTGTTAATAAATGCTGTCTCTATTTTTTACCAAAATATTAATATATCAGAAAGTATGTAAGCCAACAGCTTCAAACTTTGCACAAGTATAGTATCTAACATTCTAGATTAATTATGAGAAACTAATATACGTCAATGCTGCCAACATGACTCTAAGCCTGTTGATAGGTCCAATTTTCAAATACATGTAACTTCTATACTAACAAATGGATTTCATCCAAAATTGGCACAGCAAGATATCATAATATTTCAGATTATTTCTGACCAACGCATGCGTGACATTGTTGCCAACATGATTTTACGCGCGCTGATAGATTCAATGTCTAACTGCATGTAACGTCCATGCTATCCATTGGACTTCAACCAAATATTGTATTCTGTATCTTAAGAGATGGAACTAAGAATATATTCAGTCACCAGGGCTGCCAACAGTAGTGTTCTATTAGGCTACAGGTATATTTCGAACTAATTAGAAATTTCGATATTACCAACTTAATTTCGCTATTTTTCTAGATAGGTCTATATAGATTGGCATGAATCTTAAATTTTAAGAAAAGTAGGCTCTTTAGTTCGTCACGGAACTTCTTGTTATATATTAGTATGGATAGTATAGATAATTTTTGCAAAATAAAGTGTGGTAAAATAATTAATTAATTAAGCATAAAGTAATTCGATTATTATGTTTGACAAAATGCGTACGAACTCAAGAATAAGTATTTTGAGGAGCACTTATTTTGTTTGTGGGGGTGGAAGGAAATATTACAGCCTTTCTGAACAACAGGTTGGGAGGTAGAGTTTCAGGCACTCACTGGACAAATGAAATAAGCTAAATTTCAGCCACTAATAATAATAATAATAATAATAATAATAATAATAATAATATCGTATGGCCTCGGGTGCCGGGTGCTAGCTTTGTAATTTGGCACCCAGAGGGTAGCTTGCATGTCGAATTTCGTTGTTCCTTGCATCACTATGAAAGTCTAGCAGGTTAGATATCTAAGCTCCTTGAACACTATAGCGCTTTCTAGTAGAGAAATGAGGAACTTTGTGTTGGCGGAAACTCCCGAGATTAATTTTGCCATTATGAACACGGCCTACTAAATTCAAATGGGTTCTTTGACATGCCAACATCGTATGACATGCGTGTCGTATTTTTGCCGCCTTTCAAAAATCACTTACCACGGCCAGGAGAGAACCTGCCACTGCGTCTCCGGCAGGGTTTGACGTGAATTCTCACCCCTAATATATTTCTTGGAATTCTTCCCTGGCCATTTCTCAGCAGCTTATGAATTGCTTGGAAAATCCGTTTCATGTACCTGGGTTTCTAGTGAACAAATATTGCCATACAGACTGTTTTGAATTGCCGTGAAAAAATACTTTTTTTATTTGCAGCAAGGGACAGAATATGTGATTTTACATAAAAAGTAAAAGTATGTCAAAAAATGTCATTATGATCAAATATGTACAATACGTGGCTTTTAGTTATTTTAGATATTTTAGATATTTTAGTTATTTTAGTTATTTTAGATATTTTAGTTATTTTAGTTATTTTAGTTATTTTAGTTATTTTGTTATTTTAGTTATTTTAGATATTTTAGTTATTTTAGTTATTTTAGATATTTTAGTTATTTTAGTTATTTTAGTTATTTTAGTTATTTTGTTATTTTAGTTATTTTAGTTATTTTAGTTATTTTAGTTATTTTGTTATTTTAGTTATTTTAGTTATTTTAGATATTTTAGTTATTTTAGTTATTTTAGTTATTTTAGTTATTTTAGTTATTTTGTTATTTTAGTTATTTTAGTTATTTTAGTTATTTTAGTTATTTTGTTATTTTAGTTATTTTAGTTATTTTAGTTATTTTAGTTATTTTAGTTATTTTAGTTATTTTGTTATTTTAGTTATTTTGTTATTTTAGTTATTTTGTTATTTTAGTTATTTTAGTTATTTTAGTTATTTTAGTTATTTTGTTATTTTAGTTATTTTGTTATTTTAGTTATTTTAGTTATTTTAGTTATTTTAGTTATTTTAGTTATTTTAGTTATTTTGTTATTTTAGTTATTTTAGTTATTTTAGTTATTTTAGTTATTTTAGTTATTTTAGTTATTTTGTTATTTTAGTTATTTTAGTTATTTTAGTTATTTTGTTATTTTAGTTATTTTAGTTATTTTAGTTATTTTAGTTATTTTAGTTATTTTAGTTATTTTGTTATTTTAGTTATTTTGTTATTTTAGTTATTTTAGTTATTTTAGTTATTTTAGTTATTTTGTTATTTTAGTTATTTTAGTTATTTTAGTTATTTTAGTTATTTTGTTATTTTAGTTATTTTAGTTATTTTGGTTATTTTAGTTATTTTAGTTATTTTAGTTATTTTGTTATTTTAGTTATTTTGTTATTTTAGTTATTTTAGTTATTTTAGTTATTTTGTTATTTTAGTTATTTTAGTTATTTTAGTTATTTTGTTATTTTAGTTATTTTAGTTATTTTAGTTATTTTAGTTATTTTAGTTATTTTGTTATTTTAGTTATTTTAGTTATTTTAGTTATTTTAGTTATTTTAGTTATTTTAGTTATTTTAGTTATTTTGTTATTTTAGTTATTTTGTTATTTTAGTTATTTTAGTTATTTTAGTTATTTTGTTATTTTAGTTATTTTAGATATTTTAGTTATTTTAGTTATTTTAGTTATTTTAGATATTTTAGTTATTTTAGTTATTTTAGTTATTTTAGTTATTTTAGTTATTTTAGTTATTTTGTTATTTTAGTTATTTTAGTTATTTTAGTTATTTTTGTTATTTTTAGTTATTTGTAAGCAAAGGGAAATAATATGTATTTACATAAATATCCTAGCTCAGATAATAATGAACAAAATTTAACGGAATACAAAACACAGAAATTCCATAAAAAATAAGATCTTTGAGTTAATATCCACTTGATAATTTAGACTGTTAATACTGTTACGGCTGTGAGTTTGTGTCACAACTGCCCCAGGGCTGGGCTGTGCCCTGCCTCGTGTATTGCGTACGCCTTATGCCACAGGGCTACTAGGACAAAGGGATGGTCCAGAATATTCGTGACTGAGCCAGCAATGGAAACCTCGGGAAGCCGTGAACCCTGGATGGATCTAGAAGCATTTATTGAGTCACCGACCTGCTATATAAGTGCGACCTGTCAAGCAGTGGTTGTTGTGTTTTACGAGCGAGTGCGAGCGCTTATCCTGAGCGACAGAAGTGTGGTGACTTGCGAAACCCCTAGTGAAGCCGATTCTCTTGACAGCGAAGGGAGTGAGGAGCTTACAGGGGACTGCCTGTGTTTTGGGCGAGTGTGCTTACTCAGTGCGAGATAGGTCATTGTGGTGAGTTGCAAAACAGTGAGTGACAGACCTCGTGCAGCTATTTCCAGCCAGCGTACCGGACCGGACTCATTAGCGAGAGGATCAACTGTGGTCTGTTGACAAGTGAAAGGGGAAGTATTCTCGACGTGAGGAAACTGGAGTAAGGTAATAATTGCTTGTGTTTGCTGTTGAGTAGTGTATCTTTCTGGCCACAATAAAGTTAATTATTTCTTTAAGTAGTAATTGGTGTTGTGCTTTCTACCCACCGTAATCCAGTTAACAAAAGTGCCACTAGGGGGGTGGCACGTAACAATATTGTATATCTCTGTGGTTCTTTTCACACCAAACTAACGTAGGTATTCATCTCTTTGTTACAGGTGAGTGCCGGTGAAAACAGGAGAAGATATCAATCAGAAACAAGACTGGAAGGTAGTCATAATATTAATGTGTGCTAAAACAAATCTGCAAGTAAAAGTCATCTCTGGAACCACTACAAGCAAGGGGATGCGATCGAGCTGGCAGTGGCTATAACAGACTTGACGTTACAAGCAGAGGAGGGTATCGTGGCGATTCAATCAGCGAACAGCAGCGGAGCGAGCCGAATTACATTCGTGGTGAACAGCTGATGAGACTCCGTTTATATGCTTCGCCTCCAATAACATTGTTCAACAATGAAAATTTGGTATAAACAAAAATACTCAATCTTTATAGATTTTGGTACGCTGAATTCGAACATGACAATAATTTTCGTTCTTTAGCTCCCGTTTTCGTGCTATATGAAGTTTGTTACGTTCTTATTTCAGGAATGCCAATGAATGCCGTGTTGTGTTTCTAGCTTACACAATCTAAGATTGCTTGTTTTCCATAGTGCGAATATCCTCAACATTATTTTGGCCCGTTATAATAATATGTGAAGGACATACAAGTTTGAATAACTTCAAAACCTGAGCAAATCTAGATCTTTTAACTGACATTTTCAACTTCAGCACACTCAAATCCATATAAATCAACAGTTCGGCTTTCTCCGCTAGCGTATGGTGACTTGATCGTGTCCGAAACACTACATTGAAGCACACTTCTCACTTCGTAACCGATCGTAACGGTTCGGCTTTCTCCGCTAGCGTATGGTGACTTGATCGTGTCCGAAACACTACATTGAAGCACACTTCTCACTTCGTAACCGATCGTAACGGTTCGGCTTTCTCCGCTAGCGTATGGTGACTTGATCGTGTCCGAAACACTACATTGAAGCACACTTCTCATTTCGTAACCGATCGTAACGGTTCGGCTTTCTCCGCTAGCGTATGGTGACTTGATCGTGCCCGAAACACTACATTGAAGCGCACTTCTCTCTTCGTAACCAATCGTAACAGTTCGGCTTTCTCCGCTAGCGTATGGTGACTTGATCGTGCCCGAAACACTACATTGAAGCGCACTTCTCTCTTCGTAACCAATCGTAACAGTTCGGCTTTCTCCGCTAGCGTATGGTGACTTGATCGTGTCCGAAACACTACATTGAAGCGCACTTCTCTCTTCGTAACCGATCGTAACAGTTCGGCTTTCTCCGCTAGCGTATGGTGACTTGATCGTGTCCGAAACACTACATTGCAGCGCACTTCTCACTTCGTAACCGATCGTAACGGTTCGGGTCTCTCCGCTAGCGTATGGTGACTTGAAGCCACATGATGTTCTCTGTTGTTAGCCTTGTTACGTCCAGTCGGGCGGCTTCGGTGGCGTAGTCGGTAGCATGCTGAGCTTCTATGCCCAAGATCGCAGGTTCAAATCCGGCCGGCGGTCCCATCTCATAGATTTATGGCATGTTAAAGAATCTTCCACTTATTACACCTGTGTGAAGCTAAATTGTATAGGTTAAGACTGTAATCAACGCTCTTAAGTCCCTACGTTCGTTGCCAAGAGCCGACTGCGGTGGCGTCTGGTAGCAAAGTTCTGAACTAGTAGTCGTTGACGGTGGCGTTTGGCGGCAAAAGTAGGAACTATTTGAAAAAATTCAAAAGTCTGGAGTCCTTACTTGAATTTAAAAACTGATAACACACACTAATACAGTCATCACAATTAACACCGGTTATCAGAGAGATTCTACACATACACAAAGTACACGGGGCTACATGACCGCGTTGTCGCAGCCCCTAAACTTAAGAACCAACCAACCACTGCGTCCAGTCGTATCTTTACAGACCTCCCACATTCTAGTCTGGCCGCATAATCGGTGTTTTTATACTATTTTAAACGGCCAAAGCAAAGAAAAGCAAACTCCGTGCAGGCCGTGGAGGCACATGGAGTAGTGGAGGTTAGAGGCTTCAACTTTTTTTTTTAGATATCTGCACTATAGCTTGTATTATAAAAGAAGAACGCTGACGGCTGTTGTCCACTCGTAAGGTGAAGTGTGTAGAGGAGGAGAGCTGGCTAACGGTTTCCATGGCAACGAGCACATGGCCTGATGCAATGTCCTTGAGTAGCGTGCCTTGCCACATACTGTAATGTAGGGCGGGCATCAATTCCGCTCGGGAATTCCAGTCAGGTAGCCAGGGTTACCTTAATTCCACTCGGTCCTCCAAGGGACCCAAAAATAAGTTCCTCAACTCCGCCCAAGCTTTGACAAGGGGTCGGCAAGGGGGTAATCCCCAATGACGTAAACAAATGGCATAACCCTCCTGCTCGCATACCAAGGGCCGGGTCAAATACCTTATGCAGCGCATGAGTGAAAGCTTGAATGCAGCTGATTTTTCCGTTCTAGGCTGGAAAACAGTATTTTCAGCATCCGCAGCTGATATCGAAAGTATTTTTAGATACAAAATATACACCTATTATTATCGAAATTTAATTAAATAATGTCTGACTAGGTTAAAAAACATACAAACATTTAATTATGCACATGTTAAAAACAATGTATAAAATTTGTAGAAAAAATAGAAAACTTGGCAGACTTAATTAAAAGAATTTTATGATCAATTTTAAATCACTTTTATTTCCTGCCATATAAGTTATAATGTGCCAAACACTTTATACCTGATTTAACGAATGAGCGGACTTGACATCAGAGCGGTTGACCAATGACACTACAATGTCTTGTGCTGCAGAAGTTGTTTGACCCGGCCGTTGGTATGCGAGCAGGAGGGTTATGACATTTGTTTACGTCATTGGGGATAACCCCTTTGCCGACCCCTTGTCAAAGCCTGAGCGGAGTTGAGGAACTTATTTTTGGGTCCCTTGGAGGACCGAGCGGAATTAAGGAAAATCGAGCGGAATTGATGTTCGACCGTAATGTATTTATAGTTGTTGTTCCATTTCAGAGGTTTAGACGTCATTGTCATTTAGTCACATATGGAATTTTTCTGATACCCTTTGTTATTGTGATGGTTATGTGCGTATGTGTAATTTTAGGTGACGTTTGGGAAGGAAGTGGTCGTGGCCTTAAGTTAGGTACCATCCCAGCATTCACCTGCAGTAGAAGTGGGGAAACCACGGAAGATCACTTCCAGGATGGCTGAGGTGTGTATCAAACCTTTTGCCTCACGAGGCTGAGTGTACCCCGTTATAGCCCTCACACCAGAATAAAACGTTCTTGGCAGAGTCGGGTATCGAACCCGGGTCTTCGAGGCATCGGCCAAGAATTCCAGCCATTACACCACCAGGTGGTTTTCGAGAAGATATGGTGACCACCCTGTAAGCCACGGCTGACTTCCACTTTAGGATCCCTGTTCCCCTTTGCGATTAAGCAGTCACGCACGATGAAGGTTCCGTTAAAAATACCTTTGGGAATGAACTCTTTTAAACTCACACCACAAAGGAAGGAGCGTCTACCTACAAACTGACCTGTTGTCCATAAACAAAGAGAGGAGGAGATCGACCACCATTCGATTCTCACCTCAACCATCCTGGAAGTACTATAGTTCTCCGTGGTTTTCCCACTCCAGGCAAATGCCGGGATTGTACCTAACCTAAGGCCACGGGCGCTTCCTACCCAAATCCTACCTCAATTACAAATACACACACTAGAACAGTCATCACCATGACACAGGTTATCAGACAAATTCTATACACACATACAAGTGCATGGGACTCCATGACCACGATTTCACAAACCCCATAAAAGAATCAACGATAACAACAACAACAAATATTATCCGGTGTTTAAAATAAGACGAGTGGAATACTTGAACATTCTGTCCGCACTCAATCAAATGAATAAATAAGTGAATAAATAAATAAATATATAAATAAATAAATAAATAAATAAATACATGAAAAGTATAAAACAAAGCCCCCGATTCTTGCTTGTAACGGATAATCTCGAGAACCACTGGATGCATTTTGATGCGGTTTTCCCCGTTCTTTAAAGGATTAATCGAGGAAGGTGTCTGTAGAAAAACATTCATTTTTGACCAAAGGGAGCCAAGCAGTAACGATTTCGGAGAATTGAGTCAAATGGAAAAATCTTGACGTCCGTGAGCTTTTTAAACTTACGCTGGGTAAACCGTTAAAAATATCAATATACTTTATTTATTTATTTATTTATTTATTTATCGTATGGCTTTTAGTGCCGGGAGTGTCCGAGGACATGTTTGGCTCGCCAGAGACTGTAGCTACTTCAAGCGGACACCAATGGGGTGAGCTACAAGTTCCGTTCATTTTCAAGTAGTTCCAACTTTCGCTACCAGATGTCACTGCCACCTAGTGGTGAACGTTGATAGAGCGTTCCATCGAAATATAACCTAGAAATTGAGGTTCACACAAGTTTAGTCTGTGGTAGGATCTTTTACATGCCATAAATCTATGACATGGGACCGCCAGCTTTACTTCCCCTCCGAAGGAAGACATACTTCAGCCGGGTTTGAACCCACTATCTTGGGCACAGCAGTTCAGCATGCTACCGACTACGCCACCGAAGCCGCTTATCTTTAATACTATGACTGTAAGAATTCTTCAGCACGAAAAGTTCTACAAAGAAGTCCGTGACACTCTAACTCTTATCTTAAATACATCGCCCACGATATGTGTTTTTACGTTTTCATTTCTTCCAACGATCTCCATTCAGTGGAAATTTAAATTACTAGCTTCGGAGTGTGTTTACGAACTAGCGAGCGAGCGAGCATAACACCCCAGCTTCGGCCAACAATAAACTGTTGAGTCGTGTCGAGTTAAGACTTCAGAGAAGAGTATAAGTGTTTGGAGTTTCGCTATTCACCTCGGCTTTTCTGAATTATGTCTGGAAACTGCCGTCCGTGTGCCTTTTAAACTTACGCTGGGTAAACCGTTAAAGATACTGGACTAAGCCGTGCCGGGTTGCTAGTAGCTCTATAAAACACTACCAAACCTACATTGACACCCACAGACAGTCTCTGCTAGTCTTGCACATAATAGTTCGCGGCTGGGAGCGATCAGTTTAGTTCGCAGCTCCTTAGCGAACTAGTTCGCTCTTTTAGTTCGTTAGCTCCCATCTCGAATTCCCTGTAAGACAGATCGTTCGCTCGCCTTGCTACTGCCACTGCACGCGCTCTTTGTTATAGCAGTCTGTCACCACTCATTACTCGTCACCAGTGATTGCTCATTCACATTACTCTCGTTTCAAGCAATACTGTTGGCTACTGTTACAGTTACTATGCTCGCTGCACGTGCAGTTCGTGTATTAGATATTGACATGTTGCGTGTGTAGTAATGTGTTTTACATTTTGATATTCGAAGATTAAAAAATACAAAAATATGAGTATTGAAACATTAGTGAAATTCCTTACTCCTTCCTTATTTCCTTTTATTCCTTGTAGGAACATAGGGTAGCTACAAACTTCTTCCATCTCTCTCTATTGTTGGCCATCCTTTTAATTAGGGTCCATGTCTTTCCTTCTGAGAAAACTTCTCTTTCTATTGTTTATAAAGCCAAAAGTCGCCATTTGTTTATCATTAGTGAAATACCGGTACCGTACCTAAAAGAATAACAGTATGGACGATGTGTTCGTTGAAGCATACACTTATTATTCTCTTTATTTTTTTTTCTCGCGTGGGGCCGACAACCTAGATGTTAGGCCCCTTAAAACCACAATTATCATCATCATTTTTCGCGTATATCGGCGCGTCACCATCCGATTCCATTTCCTACTTGTCACTAGGGGATGATAAGACGCCCCGCAATTTTCGCTTCATTTCTTACTTGATTCGTGATATTCATTATTTGGCTGCTCTGAAACCGTTGGGTACATTATCTTTATGGCACAAATGGGAGGAATAGTTTTTTTTAGTTCAGAGTTTTTGTCCATAGTGTACCCATGTGAGTAATCTCGATGGAAAATATGCTTCTGCCTCCAGCTAGCATCAGGGCTCGGGCGTGTACCGTTCTCCCATGTAGCAGTTGCATATTTTGGATTTGAGGCTAAGAGGTATCAACTCTACAATGATAAGGCACAACTCTATTCTAAAACTTTAATTCAGTAAAAACTTCATGGCTTCACACAAAAAAAACAAATCCCACAACCACAAAACAAAAGCAAACAAAAATTATTTCCACATTCCACAAATATGAACATAATATTATCATAATAAAATCATATTATAACACAAACCTTTACCCTTATGTGGACTTTACAAAGTACTCTAGTGCGCTGATGCACATACAACTTCAGAAACAAACTGTACTTTAATTCTTCTGTCATCCAATGTGACTTCATTAATTCTACAAGATTAATTATTCCTTGAACCTTGTCTTAATTTGACAATAATGTGTATCGTGTGTGTGTTTTGATCTTTCTCTTCCCACCAAATGCTTTACATGCATTAGCCTATTCTGGTGTTGCACAGCAGTCTACGTACAACTCCATAATTATGTAAGCTACCCCTACACTTCCTCTTCTCTTCAATAGCAGTCGCCAGAAACATCTCTCCTCTCCCACTCGGCTTAATACCTCTTTGTTTGTAACCCTATCTACCCATCTGATCTTCATCATTCTCCTGTAACACCACATTTCAAATGCTTCAATTCTCCTCTTTTCTGCTACACCAATAGTCCAAGTTTCACTTCCATAGAGCGCCACGCTCCAGACAAAGGCTTCCAAAAATGACTTCCTAATACCTAAATCTATATTCGATGTCAGCAGATTCCTTTTTTGTAGAAATGCTTTCTTTGCCTGAGCCAACCTACTTTTTATATCCTCTTTGCTTCGTCCATCACTAATTATTCTGCTTCCTAAGTAACAGAAGTCTCCTGCTTCCTTCAGCTTTTCACCTGCCAATTTGATCTCCACAGAGGTTTCTGATTTATTTCGGCTGCATTCCAGTATTTTTGTTTTACATTTATTAATTTTCATCATGAATTCTTTCCGTAAGACGGAGTCCATACCATTCAAAAACTCATTCAAATCCTCAGGCTTGTCGGCCAAGATGACGATGTCATCAGCAAATCTCAGAGTTGAAATTATTTCTCCTTGAATCTTCACTCCCACTTTACATTTTTCTCTAATTTCCTTCATTGCTTGTTCAATGTAAAGATTGAAAAGTATGGGTGATAAGTTGCAGCCTTGCCTTACACCTTTCTGAATACCAGCTTCTCTCTCATGTCCTTCAACTCGAATGACTGCTGTCTGGTTTCTGTATAGATTGTATATCACCCTCCTATCCCTGTACTTTATTCCAATCGATTTCAAAATGTCAAACAATTTAGTCCAATCAACGTTATCAAAAGCCTTTTCTAAGTCTACAAAAGCCATGAATGTTCTCTTATCTTTCCTTATTCTACCTTCCAAAATCAGCCTAAGACTTAGTACAGCTTCCCTTGTTCCTACATTTCTCCTGAAACCAAACTGGTCTTCACCCAACTCCGTTTCTATCTGGCTTTCAATCCTCTTGTAAATTATTCTAGACAGGATCTTTGAAGCATGAGTAATCAAGCTGATTGAACGGTAATCTTCACATCTGTCAGCTCCCACTTTCTTTGGTATAGGGATGATTACATTCTTCTTGAAATCAGGGGGTACCTCACCTGTCTCATAAATCCTACACACCAAGTGAAATAACCTGATCAGACCTTCATCTCCTATGCAGCGTAGCAACTCAATCGGTATATCATCTATGCCTGGTGCTTTGTTCCTGCTTAAGTCTTCCAAAGCTCTATCAAATTCTGATCTCAATATTAAATCTCCTTTCGCATCCTCATCAATTTCCTCCTCCCTTTCCATTACATGATTCTCAATCTCCTTTCCCTTATACAAACTCTCTATGTAAGCTTTCCATCTCTCAACCTTTTCTTCCCTATCTGTTAGAGGCTTTCCATTTGTGTCCTTAATATTACAGCACTTAGTCTTCTTTTCCCCAAAAGTATTCTTAATCCTTCGATAAGCTGTGTCTACTTTTCCTAATTTCAGACAATTTTCTATACCTGCACATTTTTCTTTCAACCATTCTTCTTTCGCTTCCTTGCACTTCTTGTTAACCTCATTTCTCAGACGTCTGTATTCTGCTTTCCCCTTTTCATCTCTTACATTCTTGTGTTTCCGCCTTTCATCCATCAATTCTAGTATATCCTGAGTGATCCACGGTTTTCTACCTATTCTTTCTTTCCTACCAATGTTTTCTTCTGCGGATTTTGTTATTTCATTCTTCAAAAGTGCCCATTCGTCTGCAATTGAAGTTTGTTTAGGGTTTTTCATTAGTCCTTCCTTTATACTCTTCTTGAATCTTTCGTTTACATCCTTCTCTTTCAGTCTGTCTATTGCCCACCTTTTTGGCTTTTGACTTTTCTTCAGTTTCTTCAACTTTAATCTGCATTTCATTGCAACCAGATTGTGGTCAGAGTTAATGTCAGCACCAGGATATGTTTTACAATCCAAAATCTGGTTTCGAAACCTCTGCTTGACCATAATGAAGTCGATTTGGTAACGCCCTGTATCTTCTGGTCTCATCCATGTGTATATTCCTCTATTGTGGTTATTGAATAAGGTGTTAGCTATGACCAACTTATGCTCGGTGCAGAATTCTACCAGCCTGCTTCCTCGATCATTCCTTTCACCTAATCCGAAATCTCCTACTATCTTCCCTTCTCTCCCTTTTCCTACCACAGCATTCCAATCTCCCATTACTATAACATTTTCATCACCCTTGATATACCTCAGAATTTCGTCTATTTCTTCGTAGACCTTTTCAACATCCTCATCATCAGCTTGACTGGTAGGCATATAGACTTGTACCACTGTGGTGCACGTAGGTTTAGTATTGATGTCATTAACAGGGTCTAAAACCTGTTCCTTTCACACTTGCTTTCACGGTTCGCTTGACCGTCCAGACCCTCTTCCCGAGCGGCCGGTACACAATAGAAGTGGAGTGAGGTCCTACAGCGCCTCAACCCTCGTTTCCTGTCATATGTCTTACCCTCCCTAAGCAGTAAAAGATTTTACAAGACAAACACTGTGGTCCCAGTGACACACATATCTCAATGGATTTAAACTGAATATTATGCAAATAGGTTCTGGATGAGCTTTCACATTTACTCCTACACTGAGGATAATAATAATTGGCTCCAAAACAGGCCCAATTCAACATGAAGGCACGAGATTCATAACACATTAGTCCATTAGGTAACCGGTATCTTTAATAAATATTGCGGCCAGCCCATGCTGCCATCTGGGATTCGCTTCAACGAGCCGAATCACTCATCAAATAGTTCTCGGGGAATCAGATAGCGTGCAGAGGTGTCCATTGTTTTCCTCCCACCTATCACGGGATTCGAACCCGGAACATTCCATATCCATCATCAGAGCTAGGGTCAAATTCACTATATACGCTCTGGCACAAAGTACATCTCTCATTACGCCCACGGCATACGAGATTTCATACGAAGAATAGATAACCTGGTCCCTTTACCTAATGCTATGATCTGCGTCCTATAAATACCAAGAGAATTCTATCAATTACTCTATAAGCTTTTCACATAAGCTGCAAATTCAATTCACTAAAAGCTCTTCCGTTTCCTGGCATAATTATATTGATGATGATGATAATTGTTGTTTTAAGGGGCCTAACATCGAGGTTATCGGCCCCTCATAATTATATTCCCATTAATACAATATATTCTGATATAAAACTCTTTTCTTAATCCCGTAACGTAATCTTACTGTATAATCTTACTGCTTAGATCGATAAGCGTAAATATTTCTTGTTTACAACATTTTGCCTGATGCGTTCATTCATACCTTTTATATTCATTATTATTATTATTATTATTATTCTCACTGACATAAATTTACCAAAATCCGACACAACTCCATCTTATACATCGAACAATCATGTTCGTGACATTTACATAACTGATTTGCCATTTTTTAATTAATAGTGGTAACGATTAATCAACTCACTGATGCAAAATAACATCTCAAATCTATTAAAATCAACACAACAATGAGTAAACTTGGAGAGTCTATCTCTTACTCAGATTCTTACTGGCATCTTTATAATTCTGAAATCACACTACATGCAGTGGCCTATATCTCTACTTACACATAATTTGTGGGGTACTCACATATCGGCTCATCAGGGTGGTTCCAACCACTCATATCCTTCCTGGTCGCCTGCCATATGCAGATTTTAGTGCGACATTTTCATCTTGAATACACACATTTTCTGACACATATTTTTCGTTAACCACACGACACTTTGCATTTCTATAAAGAAGCTATTGCTTCCAAAACACATGACACTTTAGAACATTTATTAAATCATTAATTTAAAAGACATTTCACATATGATTTATACGTAACACACGTCATTCTGTACATTTTTCCTTGGTTGACATTCCCTAGCAAAGATATCAAAAATTGCAGGTGTCGACGGCATATCCCCTACTCCTACCAACTCCTGATTGAAAGTCTGGTTCGCTTGCCCTCGGAATTCACCAACAGTTTATCCATACTCCTACGGTAAGCTTCCTGATTTGCATAAATATGCTAACTTCCGTCCTGAGCGTTATTACTTGGTATTCAAAGACATTACCAAATGCTTCGTAAGGTTTCTTTTAGCGCATTCCATCGTAATTAGACATGTATGATCAGTCAATATTTTATACATTGCGCTTAACACTGTGCATAACTTTACATAGATTATTATTTACAATAGTTCTGCAACTTATCTCACACGTTGCTTCCTAAGTGAACACACCATTGCTCGTACTACTGACTAAAACTGTGTAGCGACGACTGTTTGCGACTCTCGGTGACAAACTGTGTCCAACTGTGTAAACTGCGTTAAGACTGGCTGCAACACTGGCGTGCGACTGCCGCAAGGCTGCGTTCAAACTGGCGTACGACTGGGTTAAGACTGGTTTGAGACTGCGCTCTGCCAAGGGTCGACTCCCTTATATTGGATTCCCACGAAAAGTAGAGCTAAATTTTCCCGCGCTATCTCGACTCCTCTCCCAGCACGATTCTGGTCTCGAAACCATGCTCAACGGGTTCCTTTTCCTTCACTGATCCCAGAACTGTCTGCGTGCTGAAGAATCGCTCGGCCAATTAATTAATATTAATTCCTTTCTCCATAGCGTGGGGACGCTATCTCACTGGGAATCCCTGGCAACCTCGTTAAAACCAAGCCGCGAACAACCATAGTCTCTGTTCTTCCGCACTTCATTAAATATGCGTCAATTTCGCAGATTAAAGGCTCTAAAATTAGCCTCCTGGCTAAAGATTCATCTGTGTGCCACTCTCATGTCATTGTGTTACTCCAATCATGATTAATCAATGATTTTCCTTGGGATCTTCCCACCCCATTCTCACATCCATTCTCAGTCGGGGAAAAACTGGGTCATTATTCAAGTCCCCAACCTCCTCCAGACGACATAACGAGGTCAGCAAGATGGACGTGGCTCCATGCTGCACCTCCCACAATTCTGGGCCAATTAGTTAAACGTCAAACTCTGCACTTTTCGTGCTCCAAGTCCAGTATAGCCTACTTCAAGTAGTCTAATAATGCTGTATTTCGCTCAATTTCCTGCATTATTTTAATACATAATGTCATTATCAACTGGAATCACACTAGTGATTAAATATACACTTCTCTCTGGGGGTTTTTACCATGAAACTCCCTCAACAGATCTCGAGTTCGTTCCCTGGTGGAACCTTTATACTGAGATCACAGTCTCTGGGATCCACGTTCGATATCAGTCAGCATAACCCCCTCGGGTTCAATAGAAGTTGGCTTTTCTTTGTGAATCATCGTCATAATGTTCATTTCTTAAAAACAGGTAAAAGTAGTTGTAGACCCTATCTCCATGCATCGAGAAAAATAAATATCAACCAGTTCATTAAAATGGTAATGTTAATCCAGTTCGCCGATTTTCTAAATAATTGGACATATTTTCAAATAAACCAAAATGACTAAGTTAAATAAAACTATGGAATTATCCCCACATCTGAATCAGTTAACTATCAGTAACTTCATTTTATGAACCGCCACTGTATTATATTACAAATATAAGGTAGTTATTACCTATTAGCGTGTTAGCACTGGTAGTGTGTTATACTGTTATTATTATAAACCAACATTGAACATTCGCCGCGCCAAAACTTGACAATCTTGCCACTGATACACTCAATCAACTGAACTAACTGAACGAAACAAGGCGCATGTGATTGTGCAATGAGTGATGGCGTGACGAGCTGACGAGCTACGGCGGACCCGCGCTCTCGCGCTGTTACAAGTCGGTCAGCTCAAAAAGAGCGAACGAACTAACAAGCGAGGGATCTGGGAACTAGTTCGGTAGTTCGTCTGTGGGACCCGCTCTTCAGAACTAGTTCGTTCGCGAACTACACAAGACTAGTCTCTGCCATACAGAAGAAAAATACAATACAAGAAAACCCTTAAAAAATAGTAAATGTGGTAATTATTACTGATAAGTATTAAGGCATAGGCAACGAAAAAAGAACTATCTATTTTAATATTGCAAATTGTAGAAACTATGATCCCATCTACAGTCTTCCTCCCCAAAACTAATCTACTGTATGAAGGTGTAGCTACCCTTGCTGTGATACACAGTCGGATGTCAAAATATTTTTTTATTTTTTTACATTTAAATGGAAGACAAACTTTCTCAATATATCTGTTAAATTTTATAACTAAATTCAGCGTTTTGGCAGAGATATAGCGTATTACTTGAGACCATGCACCTATCTGTCAATGGAATGTTTAATATTCAAAGCTGTTTTGCCAAACGTTTGGCTTTTTTTGGTAGGAACAACACAATATCTCGTGAACTATGTGATGAAACTGGATGCAACTCGACAGATACATTCCAACCTATGATCCCTAAATGATGAATCTCATACATGAAATTATCTTAAAAAAAGTAGTTCCGTGAAGAATTATACAGCCTATTTTCATATATCCTACTTATGTTAACTGCCACAATCAACATACAAATTTCAGTGTGTTTGCTGTAATAGATTCGTAGATAAATATTTCGGATGGTCGCCATGTTGGATTTTATTTATGTAGGTCTTAGAGTTATGTACTGTTTCATGAAGATTATTGTGTACGTGCAGCATTCAAACTTCAGTTGCATGATTACGACACAAGAAGTAACAAGGAGATTTTAAAATTTCGCACAGCTGCCAACTTGTGGTTATGGAAACAATTGAAATAAATTAGATGCCCGTGGATTAACATTCGTATAAGGATTTACTGTACCAAGTTTCACTGCACTCGGATGGTTAAATTGCGAGAAACGTCCATGTGAATATTTATACTTCGCGTCGCCGCCATGTTGGATTTGTGATCACCAGGTTATTTAAAGTCCTATTGGCGAGTTCATAGCCCCTATGAACATTTTAAAAAATCAGTTTGATTGCTGTAAGACATTCGTAGATATTCAGAGCCGTCTAAATATTTCGGATAGTCACCATGATGGATTGTTAAATGTATAGGCCATAGAGTCATGTACCATTGAAGGAAAATTATTGCGTAGGTTCATTATTGAAACTTTCACTTCGATCGCATGATTACGACAGAAGAAATAAGAACTTAATTTTAAGATTCGCATAGCCGCCATCTTGAGGTTACGTAAACAATTGAACTAAATTAGATACCAGTGCATTACAATGTGTATAAACATTTCCTGTACCAGATTTCATTGCGTTTGGAATATTAAATCGCGAGAAACGTCTATTTTAAATTTTCAAATTCACTTGGCCGCCATGTTCGTTTTGTAGTTAGCCGGTTTTTGAAAGTCTTATAGATGAACTTCCAGTTGTGCCCTTTATCTCCGTACAAAATTTCAGGGTGATACCGCTAATAGTTTCAGAGATATAGAATGCCGGTGAAATATTTCGCCCATCCGCCATCTTGTGGTTATATAAACAATTGAACCAAGTTAGATGTCGGTGCATTACAATGTGTATAAACATGTACTGTACCAAGTTTTATTGCGTTTGATTGGTTAAATCGCGAGAAACGTTTATTTAAAAGTCGCAAATGCGCGTGGCCGCCATGTTGGTTTTGTAGTTACCAGTTTTTTTAAGTCACATAGGTGAACTTATAGTAGTTCCGTTTATCACCGTAAAAAAATCCAGGGTGATATCCGGAATAGTTTAGGATATATTGAATGCTGGTGAAATATTTCGCACAGCCGCCATGTTGGATTGGGGAGACGTAACAAAATTTGACGGACACGGTCGGGGTCGTCCGGAATAGTGCTATGAACTTACCGAGTTTCATTGAAATCGCTCCAGCCGTTTAGAATTTATTTTAAGGGGGGGGGGGGGTGGACACACACACACACCTCACACACACGCGCGCGCACACACACACACACGGACAAAATGTGATCTCGTAAGCCTATTTTTTGTTTCAAAATTGAAAATAGGCTAATAATTGAGATATACTTGAAAATTTAAACAAACATCTGTTCATTTTTGAAACACAAATTTAATATTTTCTAAAAAGTATACTATCTACAATATAACATTCATGGTGGTTCATCATCGGTATTTATGCGTTTAATTTACATTAAAAACCAGTAGTTCCGTGAAGAACTATACAGCCTATTTTCATATATCCTACTTATGTTAATTGCCTCTATCTACATACAAAATTTCAGTTTGAGTGCTGTAATGGATTCGTAGATATTGAGAACCGTCTAAATATTTCGGATGGTCACAATGTTGGATTTTATATGTGGAGGTCCTAGAGTTATGTACTGTTACATGAAGATTATTGTGTACGTGTAGCATTCAAATTTCAATCGCAATATTAGGACAGAAGAAGTAACAAGGAGATTTTAAAATTTCGCACAGCTGCCATCTTGTGGTTATGGAAACAATTGAAATAAATTAGATATCAGAGGATTAACATTCGTATAAGGATACTGAACCAAGTTTCACTGCACTCGGATGTATAAATTGCGAGAAACATCCATGTGAATATTTATTTTTCGCGTCGCCGCCATGTTGGATTTGTGATCACCAGTTATTTAAAGTCCTGTAGGTGAACTTAAGTTCATAGTCCCTATGAACATTTAAAAAATTCAGTTTGATTGCTATAATAGATTCGTAGATATTCAGAGCCGTCTAAATATTTCGGATGGTCGCCATTTTGGATTGTTAAATGTATAGGTCATAGATTCATGTACCATTAAAGGAAAATTATTGCGTAGGTTCATTATGCAAACTTTCATTTCAATCGCATGATTACGACACAAGAAATAAAAACTTAATTTTAAAATTCGCAAAGCCGCCATCTTGAGATTATGTAAACAATTGAACTAAATTACTTGCCAGTGCATTACAATGTGTATAAACATTTTCTGTACCAGATTTCATTGCGTTTGGAATAACAAAATCGCGAGAAACGTGTATTTTAAATTTTCAAATTCGCTTGGCCGCCATGTTCGTTATGTAGTTAACCGGTTTTTGAAAGTCTTATAGATGAACTTCTAGTAGTGCCCTTTATCTCCGTACAAAATTTCAGGGGGATACCGCTAATAGTTTCAGAGTTATAGAATGCCGGTGAATTATTTCGCACAGCCGCCATCTTATAATTATGTAAACAATTGAACGAAGTTAGATGTCGGTGCATTACAATGTGTATAAACATATACTGTACCAAGTTTTATTGCGTTTGGTTGATTAAATCGCGAGAAACGTCTATTTCAAAGTCGCAAATTCGCGTGGCCACCATGTTGGTTTTGTAGTTACCAGTTTAACAAAAGTCACATAGGTGAACTTCTAGTAGTTCCCTTTATCACCGAAAAAAAATAATTCCAGGGTGATATCGGGAATAGTTTCGGAGATATTGAATGCTGGTGAAATATTTCGCACAGCCGCCATGTTGGATTGGTGAGACGTAACAAAATTAGAAGGTCGGGGTCGGACGGCATAGTGCTATGAACTTACCGAGTTTCATTGAAATCGCTCGAGCCGTTTAGAAGTCATTAGGAGACACACACACACACACACACACACACACACACACACACACACACTCCTCACACACACACACACACACGCACACACACACGGACAAAAAGTGATCTCATAAGCCTATTTTTTCAAAATTGAAAATATGCTAAAAATAATTCAATTCGGACGGCTATTTCTTGTTAAATCGTGTTTTTTGTGATTCACGGAGTTTTAAAAATCACGAATATGATCCTTTCAATAAATCACGAAATATTTTATGTACTGTTCCTCTCTCTAAATTAGTTGAAAGCTCTATGTGTTTACTATACATATGTCAGTTTTCATAACTCTATGTTACATATTAGGCCTAGTGAAGCTATGATATGATTCATAACTGAATGCGAAAATTCCCACTGACGGTGCAAGACCCAAAATTACAGTAGATTGTAAACTACTATCCGGAAAAGACCTACAAGTTCTGTGTTGTAATGATTAAAAGCTATAACTACAACATAACATATTGTTTGTCTACTGTTGATACTTATCTGAAGTTGTGGAATGGCAGATAACCCGTTATGGCGTATGCCTTAGTAAAATGTCTAGTAATACTCTGAGTTCATTTGAATTTGTTTCATAAAAGCATGTGTCTCCTGAAAGTTTTTATTAGTACTTGCTGGGCCATTAAATCCTTATATTCTTGATGAAGTCCAGAGTGACGTAGTGTGCGGTATAAAGCTTGTCTGAGAATGTCCCCGGGGAGCTTCAGGCCAAAGTGGATGTGTCAATCAATCATAGCCTCCAGCAGCGTCTCTGTTATTGTACAATCTATCTCCTCAGCTTCCCATTTCGTGATTGGCTTCTAATGGAAGATTCTAATTATTTTACTTCGCGCTGTTATATGAGCTCCTGCTTTGTGGCTTGTACAAGGAACGTCTTAAAATAGAGGCTGTTATGTTCAGCGTTATGTAACGTTAGTTGTGAAAACTCACGTAGATAAATACTGTGGAAATGTTTGGAAGGTTAACTTCAATCATAGTATGAACTAGTTCTTGTTCTGCTCGGTACCGTTTCTCATCCCAAAGAGACGCCCTACCTGGCAGAGAGTGAAGCCAGCGGGCACCAAGGAGTAATAAGGAGACAAATGCTAATGAAGACAAGAGATAGGTTGGTAGGACACATACTAAGACACCCAGGAATAGCAAACTTAGTTATGGCAGGAAGGGTCGAGGATAAGAACTGTGGGGGTAGACCAAGGTTAGAATATGTTAAACAGATTGCCTCGGATGTAGAGTGTGGTAGCTATGTAGATAAGAAACGATTCTCTCAGAACAGGGAGTCATGGAGTGCTGCATCAAACCAGTCAAAAGAATGAAGACTCAAACAACAAAATTACCTGCGTTACCGTTATGAGCCAATAAACATTTGTAGGCTACTTTTAGGGTTAGATATTTTTGTAACTGTTTTAATTATCTCATCTCTAACGAAATTAATAATGAACAGATATTAAGACGAGTGGGAGAGGAGAGATGTTTCTGGAGGCTGCTAATGTAG
Organism: Meconema thalassinum; assembly: GCA_946902985.2. Taxonomy (NCBI): domain Eukaryota; kingdom Metazoa; phylum Arthropoda; class Insecta; order Orthoptera; family Tettigoniidae; genus Meconema; species Meconema thalassinum. The sequence continues at coordinate 99,023,826 of OX336397.1, read as the reverse complement.
CAAAGATATACTGTAGGTTCGTTAAGGCACTAGTCTTTACCATAGCTACATATGGTTGCGAAAGCTGGACCATAAGGAAACGAGATAGGAAGTGTATTAATGGTTTTGAGCTCTGGTGTTGGAGAAGGATACTGATTTTTCCTTGGACAGTCAAGAAGACAAATGTATGAGTAATTTAAAAAATCAAACCAGATCTGTCTCTTGAAGCATTGATAACAAGATTACAGAACTCATATTTTGGACACATTATGAGACGTTCTGATTCGTTGGGAAAGACAATTATGCTTGGAAAGGTGGAAGGGTCTCGGAGACGAGGGCGGCCAGCATTGAGATGGATCGGCTCCATCAAATCCAACATGAGTATGTCAGTGAAGGATCTGAAGTATTATGTATGGCTGAAGACCGAATCATATGGAGACGGTCCATTCTTGCAGTCGCTAGGAGTCGACGCCGACTTGATGGCACCTGATCATCATCAGGTTAGTAAGACATATACGGTACTGTACTTAGACACCCAGGAATAGCAAACTTAATTATGGAAGGAAGTGTCGATGACATGATCTGTAGGTGTAGACCAAGATTAGGATATGTTAAACAGATTGCTTCGGATGATTAACGGTCACGTTAAACTAAAAGCTTGCTTCCTTCCTTTGCTTTTCATCGTCAACTGCTTTTAAACTGTATCTTACGAACTTTGATTTATTTATATTTAAAAATAGTTCTTTACAATTGAGCCACATTTTTAACATTTTCAATCCAGCAGTTGCAACCTGTTTTACATTTCCCCATGTTCTACATTCAACACAAACTACTGTATCATCTGCGTATGATACAGTATGACATTAATATTTTCAATTGCGTGTATAGATGATTCAATATCGTTGATAAAAATCAAAAATAATAATGGACCCAGTACAATGCCTTGTGGTGATCCTCTTTTCACTTTTAGAGGTAGACTTGTTGTTCTATTTATTCTAACGTATTGAATCCTTTCAGCCAAATAGTTTTCTATCAATTTCAGTGCTATACTTCTGATGCCATATCTCTCCATCTTCTGAAGGAGAATATGGTGAGGTATGGTGTCAAAAGCCTTCTCCAAATCGAGAAATATGCCCAAGGTTGGTTTCATACTGTTAACGCAAAGTGACTAATAATATTCAAGGGATAACCCCCATTCCAAGACCTCCAGGTAATCTGATCCAGCCCAATAAAATAAGGATTTATGATGATGATGAAGATGATGATGATAATTGTTGGTTTAAGGGGCCTAACATCTAGGTTATCGTGAAGATGATAATGAAAAGTAAACTATAACAAATTACTAACTTATATACTAGAAGAAGAAATGGAAAACGAAAGGAGAATAAGGCAAATAAAGGGCAGGAGGAAAATAAATGCCCCCAACCCTCGAAGAATGCGGATTGGGGGACTTGGAAGGAAGGAGAGCCATGAAAGGCAGGTAGGAAAGTAAAAGGGGAGAGGGTCCACCCCAGAGGCAATGGAAAAAAGGGAGAAACCCGGACCCAGCTCAGAAATCCCTCGGGGTCGCCTACTTCCGAACTCACCAGCCGTGAGCCTCTGAGGGTTTAGCAATATTCAGGGTGCACCAGAAGTGATGGGGCTACATACACCCTGCCTCCTTGAGTGCCTTGAGCAGAAGGCAGGAGATAACATGAAAAGAAAAAAGAAGGCCGACCCATCGCAGAAGGAGGGTATCAGGAAAGATGAGACAAGGGTGAATTAAAGCAGGAAAGGAAGAGACTCCCTATGCTTCGGATACCCTAATACCGTCGGGGTTGGAAGAGAACAAGAGTTGACCAAGTGAGGTCGACAGGAAAGAAGACAGAGAAGAGCCTGGCACATGTAAGTGGAAGCAATGCCGGACTCAGCTGGGGCCCCGTGGGCGCCAACCCACGTCCCACTAGATGTGAACCCCTGGATAGGGAGGATGGATTTATGCGTATGATAACTAGTACCAGGAGAGTTATTAAGAGGAGCACTCGACACGACAGCCGGGTATTCCTAAAATAGGGTAGGAGCCACTAGCCACGTTTTCCCTTTTCAACGTGACGTTAATTCCATTCTTTACCCATTTTACGGCCCAGTGGCGCATATACAGCGGCCTTCCTGACATTTGATCGTGTCCGGTAGTTTATTATCAACAATGAAATGAAACCGCAGCCAGGGCTGCCAACCGATACTTTGTTTGGAAACAATAGACCAGCCAACCTGCCACCCCCACGTGACTGATTGCATCCTCCCCCACACACACGTGAAGGATGAAATAAATTCTAATTCTAGATAGTGCAACCATTGCACAAGTAGTCATAGTCAACATAGGCCTAACAATGCTACTAACATAACATCTAGTGCACCCAGGGTTGATTGCACAAGTAGTCATAGTCAACATAACAATGCTACCAACATAAAATCTAGTGCATCCGGGGTTGATTGCACAAGTAGTCTTAGTCAACATAACATTGCTACCAACATAACTTCTAGTGGATCCGAGGTTGATTGGACAAGTAGTCATGGCTAACATAACATTGCTACCAACATAACATCTAGTGCACCCAGGATTGATTGGACAAATAGTCATAGCTAACATAACATTGCTACCAACATAAAATCTAGTGCATCCAGGGTTGATTGCACAAGTAGTCATAGCCAACATAACATTGCTACCAACATAACATCTAGTGGGTCCAGGATTGATTGGACAAATAGTCATAGGCACCATATCATTGCTACCAACGTAACATCTAGTGCATCCAGGATTGATTGGACAAATAGTCATAGCTAACATAACATTGCTACCAACATAACATCTAGTGGGTCCAGGATTGATTGGACAAATAGTATTAGGCACCATATCATTGCTACCAACATAACATCTAGTGCACCCAGGGTTGATTGGACAATGTAGTCATAGCTAACATAACATTGCTACCAACATAACATCTATTGCATCAAGGGTTGATTGGACAAGTAGTCACAGCCAACATATCATTGTTACAAAAAAAAAACAGCTAGAGGGTCCAAATATACAAGACAAAACTGATCTAGAAACACAACCGAACCCTCAAACGATCGCTGCTCTCCAAAAACATAAAATGTGTGACAACTATTACTGATAAATAAGGCACGGGTAGTTGTTTAAACATTTTTATTTAACTAAATAGGCTATTTTCTATTATATATTTTTACCCTACTATGGACGAACCACATGATCCCTTGCCGGCTCACCAGTAAGATCTTCACAGTGGCAGGAAGAGGGAAGGCCTCTAGGACCCAGTGGATCTCTACTGCCAGGACGAATTTAGACCACTTAGGGATCCCACGTAAATCCATACAGGACCACCAACAGTTCCGGCAAGCCATCCGACAAGGAGTTTTTCCTGTATCACTGACAGCTAGGAAGAACACCGGGGTCAGCAGACGGATTGGCTCATAGTCAGATGATGAAAAGGTACTGGTAGACAAAGCCACGAAGAGATACGAACCCGTGGTCCCCAGTTGCCCAAACGACGAAGAAGAAGCAAATACATATTCTGGCGTATTTATACATAAGTACATATTTCCTATATTTGGCGGTATGTTGTACTTCTTAGATATCCTTACCTTGACGGGAAATTTTACTTCACAATACAGTGCTCTGGGAAGCTTGTGAGTACGAACAGAGAGGCGTTTTCGTTTCAACGATGAGTGCGGGAGTTCTGAGACGATTTTAAACTAACCTACAAATTTTAGCTTCCACAAGTGTAGTTAGTGAAAGGTTTTTTTTTCATACCAAAAATCTATGATATGGCACTGCCGGCTTTACTTCCCCTCCGAAGGAAGGCATACTGAGGGATGTTTAACACTCATAAAGAATCGGACGACTTCAGCCGGGTTTGAACCCGCGATCTTGGGCATAGAAGCTCAGCATGCTATCAACTACGCCACCGATGCCGCTCAATCAATGACTACTCTTAACTTAGTAGCAGCAGTCATGCTTTCATAAGGTACACAAACTATTGTGACAGCAAAACACGTGAAATATGCATCGTTAAAGAAGCCGACACAAAGTTTGCTTCCCGATGTGAGACCTGATCCAGCAAACTGCCAGTTCTAACAAGATATTTGTCATGCATTTCCTGCGGCTGATATACTACAGGGTCATTATCTTTGGGCGCCCCGGTAATCGCGGCTAACTATGGCGTCATTTGGCTGGCCAGGTGCGGAGCGAGTGGACCTCGCAATACCCCGCTCCGCTGACTCATATCGTTAGTTCACACGTGGTTTGACATTCATATGGACGTGTATCTGCAAAGCTTAGACGTTAGTGTTATACGTTTAGTGAGTATTGTGATTACTGTGATTGTTGGTCATGCCTAGACACCAATTCACATTGCACGAACGTGTGCATATCCATAATTCGTATATGAAAAGCAGAAAGTCTTGATCTGAAACAAGACGAAAATATCGAATCAAGTTTCCAGGAAGACCTGTGCCTAATGCCAGTACAATTAGGAGGCTCGCTAAACGATTAAAAAAAAACAGGCTCCGTAAATAATTTTTAAAAAAGTTGACAGACAACGTTGTGTTCTTACAGAACAAAAATTATATGAGATTGTTGCCCATTCTTTCATCAGATGATGTCCGGTGTGTGTTAGAAGAGAGGGAGTATGTTTTCAGCATCGACTATGAACACAGTAAGTACACATTATTGAACATGTTTAGTAAATGCGTAATTAAAAGTGCGTGCCACAACCGGCTGAACCGAGTACGTGCGCCAGCTTAGCTTGCCGTGTTTACCGGGGCGCACTAAGATAATGACCCTGTACTAAACTAACTTCAGCATCTAGTGCTATGTGGAACGTTAGAAAAGTACGTGAAATTACCTCTCCCTGACGAGTCAACACTGCGTAAGAATTATTTACCAAAATGTTACTCTGAGGCAGTACGCTGAAACTGAGGAAATCCCCGGCCTTTTATGCGGGAATATTTGTACTGTGGCTTGGATTATTCAAGCTGCTGGGCATTTCAACTGATTTTGAAGTAACTGGGGGACACAAATTTAAGAACATATTTTGGAAACTTAATCACATAATTTCCACTTTTAAGCACACAAATAAGCCTCTATGCCTTAGGCGGCAGCACGCCGGCCTCTCACCGCTGGGTCCGTGGTTCAAATCCCGGTCACTCAATGTGAGATCTGTGCTGGACAAAACGGAGGCAGACAGGTTTTTCTCCGGGTACTCAGGTTTTCCCTGTCATAAATTTCATTCCAGCAACACTCTCCACTATCATTTCATTTCATCTGTCATTCATTTATTCATTGTCCCAGAGGAGTGCGTCAGGCTTCGGCAGCCGACAGAGTTCATATCCCCGCCGCTAGATGGGGGCTTCATTCATTCCATTCCTGACCCGGTCGGAGACTGGAAGCAGGCTGTGGATTTTCATTTTCATTCAAGCACACAAATAAATACATATTTATGAAAAGTTAAGCACTTAATTATTTACTATATAATGCTGCAAGTCTGAGAAATAATGGTCCCATCAACAAACAGCCTCATTTCACCAACTAAAGTAGAGAGATACTCTGATGGACCTTGTATTGTGAACTCTACATAGTACTATATAAAAAAGTCCCCGATTCTTGGATGTAAAGGGTAGGTAATCTCGGGAACCATTATTTTGATGCAATTTTCACCATTCTGTAAAGGATTTCCTGAGGAAGGTTCCTGTAGAAATGCATTCATTTATGACCGAAGGAAGCCAAGCAGTAACGATTTCAGTGAATCGGGTCGAAGGAAAACCTGCCGTCCGTGCACCTTTTAAGCTTACGCTGGGTAAACCGTTAAAGATACCGGGTGAAGCTGAGGTGGATTGATAGTTATTATATGTAATAGTAATATTTGTTAAGCTTAGTAATTTAGCAGCCATAGGAGAAATAATATGGACTAAAAATTAAAATTCTTGAACTTTTTAAAATACAATACAATTCATTGTTCAAAATATTTATCCGCATCCTCCCCGCATCCGCACGACTTTCATTGTCCGAATCTACTGACATTAAAATAATATTTTTAATTAAATAACGTATAAATTAGTAAAGCAAAAGGGGAAAAGGCGAAAAAGTCGTTCCCTTACTGTCGACCAAAGTATTATGTGCACTCGAGTTTGAAGGTTGTTTGTGAAGTAACCAATAGACCTACATAAAATCCAATAACATCATCATTTTCGTCGTTCTATTGCACGTTAGTTCATGTAGGTTTGGAATTTTTAATTTATATTTTAATATTTTTGTCGCAGTTGGAGCACAAAAAGTGCACGTTTTTAAGCGTGTTTCAACCATGTGTCACATTTAAGGATTATTATCCCAAAAACTCGTCATCAGATAGAATCCAAATTTTAACACAATATACATTGGATTGTTGTATAACTGGGTTATTAATTTCAAAATTTTGCGTGTCCAAGAAAAAAGTTGTTATCATTTTGGTAAGGTAACTTTTTCTCGGCTCGGGGTGGTTGGATAATGTAGTTCTTGGTTGCGATGTAATCCTTATACATCAAAAAGTTAAGCTGTATGACTGTGAAATACGTAAATTAACTCACTTATTTTATATCGGTTTGTATTTGTAGGCGGAAATAACACATCGTTCACCAGCTACCCGCTCCCGGGAGAACTGTACAGCGTTGCTGTGATGGAGCCCATCACTTCCGAGCGAGGCACGCCATGATGCGCAAAATTTTGAAATTAATAATCCAGTTATACAACATTCCAATGTATTGTACCCTTGCACAAGGCCTTCAGAACAGGACTCTGTCGTCGGGGCATGAACGGTACACTAGCTTGAATATGAAACTGTTCTGGATATTATAGGAAGATCACTAGGGCTGAATAAAATTCATCACACACAGATTCTGAATTAAAATAAACAAATTTAATGCACCAAACACCAGTACAGCAAAAACAAATAAATGAAATAAAGCCAAAATAGTAGAAATGAAATTTAAAATAATAATAATAATAATAATAATAATGATAACTCAGAAGTAAAATAAATCAAATACGGAATCAATAAAATTAAGTCAGAATCAAAAATATAAACAATGGACTAATTAATGTCCAATAACCACCAATTAAATGCTAATCAGCATCAATTAACACTTATCATAATAGTCATGATGTATGATTACAATCAAATTTATTAACAAATAAAAACTAATCATATGTCAAAATAAAGTAAATGAATGGAAATGAAATCTGGTTAACACCAATTAACCTTAATTGCCATAATCAAATTTATTTATTACGATGATAAGATATCATCAGAAAGTTAAGTATTAAGAGATGAGGGATCAAGAGGGTCCGGTCAACTGCAACAACAGTATGGATTAAGAAAAAGAAATCCAATTATACGAAATTAATCAATCATTAATCTGAGTAAACATAATGATCACTGAGCCTAATATCATCAAATTACATTTCAGATACATGGTATGGTCAATATCAGAGACATCCATGGCCATTCCGAAGTATACATTATAGCCTAGCCATTGACTCATCTAATTATTAATGGCGTTTAATTAGCATTTACTGAGATCCCTCCGTTAAATAAAAGTTTACCCTCATATCAAATCTTAACCTTCATGGCATTAATTATGTATTTCTATCTGCAAACATGAACATGATTTAAGCAGCTTATTTACACACTCTTGTAAATTAATTATGGAAGCCTTTTTCGTACGAAATCTTAATGTCCAATCCCGACATTACTTTGGACGTCTTAGCTTTAAAACAAATTAGCTGAATCAATGAAGCCATTTAGTTTCCTTAGGCTTGAAACACACTTACAAATTGTCACACATTACATTAGCATATTAGCGATATGATAAGCTTGGCTTCGGCCCTTGCGTTCGACGTGATACACTCTCGAACCAAGTACTCGATGCCTTGTCAAATAATTCATGGATATTCAATAAACATACTAAGAAAAGTGCCTTAAAAACAAACAAAAATAACATCATAAAAAATGATGACTAATCATCTGCCTATCAAACTTGGGTTGGATAAACATGAAAAAGAATTAATAATTCCAACCAAACATTATTAAAGTAATCGTATCGTGTCAGAGTCACGTTAGGCAACGGTGAATGTATTTGAAGCCGCGACCCCTAGAAAAAAATGGACATGCCACAAAAGAGATACCTTGTATCAGTGTTATGTTAAACGACGGTGAATGTATTTGAAGCAGTGACCCCTGAAAAAGATAGACATGACACAAATGTGTTCTAAGCGGCATATTCAATAGGGTCAATATGTATTTAGGGGTATTCGCTACCTATACACTTCTTACCTTGGGTGCTCCTATCTTGCAGAACGAGGTTACAATAGAACAAAGCATGGTCTGTTCAACAATTATCGAGAAAAACAAATCTCAAGATAATTTTGAACCAATATTAACTACCCAAAAAAATACTAATAATAATTATTTTCCAGGACCGAAAATAATTATTCATGAACACAGGACTCTAAGGTCACTGTCTAGCTAGTACCCATTTAAAAAGACTGATCGACCAGGCATAAACAAGAGGAATTCGAACACGGGACTGCAAGGTTACTGCCTATCTAGCACCCGTTTAAAATAGTTTCTGGACCAGGCATAACCAAAGGATATCGAACCCGGGACTGTACGGTCAACAGACAAAACCGTCCCTTATATCAAAATGATCAGTAAAAAAACACTATCGACTGGAGGCATCAGGGTAGTAACCTAACGTACCCTTACGTAAATATTAAACTTGGGACCAAACACAAAAAAAAAAAAAAGAATCGCTGCGACAAAGCACCCGTGTCTTCAGTGGGCTCCCCTCCTTCGTGAAAAGGGACAATGAGCGGGCCTCGCCTGCTAGCTAACCTTGACCGCGAAAAGGTAGAGGTGCAGGTCTTCACCCCCCCGGGCTAACATATGACTGTATTCTTACCAGCTGTTCGGAACAGATCTTAGTATTCTAAATGTGGAGCGAAGCGCTCTCATTTGAATATAAATTAATTATTACAGTCACCTCGTTAAGACTCATACCGTTCTCTTACCTGTGAAATATTATTGCAATGTGAATTTTTCACCTTCATCCCTCTGTGCGATATGATTTCAATCAAATATAGATTAATTATAGCATTATTTTACCTCCGCTTATTGACCACTACCTTGCACGTACAATTCACTCATATCATTGTAAACTTATCATACTTACTTTCATCTGACATCTGCCCCTCAGGTCTATATTTACCTGGCATTATTATCTATTTCATCTTATTTCATCGTAGATTTCTCCTTACAACATCTTACCTGTATGGCCTTAAATACCACACGCGTTCTACAGTGACTAATATAACAAATAGTGAGGCTGGATCAGCCGTCACTTCTTAAATAAATCACGCCATTGTAAACTGTCCTCTAAACTCTACTCATTGCTACACCATAATATCCCATGATTACCCATCACATACTCAATGGTCCTTTAAATATCGTCCCAAAAACATCCTCGGATATTAATTCATCCGGTATGTAAATACATAAATTACTGTCTCTGGTCATTTACACGAAATAATGAGATTTTGCCTGGAAAGGGCATCTATCGAAATACCATGCTTCGTTCGTTCTATTCGGGTGAAAAACACAGGGGATAATTCTAACACACATTTATAAATAAAATAGGGGGTTCTACCATGTGTTTTATGTACGGATACGATTACCTAGCAACATCCTTTAATTCATTAAAATATTATTTTGATTATTAATCATTATGAGCGTACCCAGCTCCGTCAGATGCACAAGTAATGATATTCAACAAGTTCGGATTGTATTCTAAAAGCTATCCGCAAATTTACTCCAAACATTATCCGCAGCTGATCCGCCATCCGCACAGCCATACAAACTATATCCGCATGGCGAAAAAAAATTACGAGCCTTACAGTAGTCGCATATGATGTGTAACATGTGACATGTTATTCGAATAATTCCATATTACTTACTCCCATTTTTTAAAGAATGAACTCATAGTGCTACCTTGTGCCAGCAAACATGAAGGATTCTTTCGTGTTATTACCATCGGTTCTCATTATTATTATTTCTGCAATAACTACTTGTAAAAATCTAGTTACAAATCGTTTCAGCAAATATGTTATAATAGTGCTGTATTTTGGCCGACAGTACCTCGAATGCTTATGTCGTTGTACCAATGTCTGCTACCGCGCGCTACTTGTAAAACTCCTGTGCCAAATCCTTTCAAAATATATATGATATAATGAATATTTTCACACCAAAGAACGACAACTTGAAGATGATTTATTTTAGGAATTTCTTTGATGGTGCCTCCAAATTTTGAATTAAACCGTAATACATAGTGCTGCATTTTGGCCGACAGTACCTCGAGTGCTTATATTAAATAAGATCACAGAAAAAGTAGTAAGATTTAATAAATCATAATTGTTTTCAGTAAATATGACTTAATGAATATTTTCACACCAAAGAACGACAGTTTGAAGATGATTTATTGTAGGAATATCTGTTATGGTGCCTCCAAACATTGAAGTAAACCGTATGTGATTTACATTCCACATAGCCACATGGCCGACAGTATGTCGTTGTACCAATCTCCGCCACCGTGCGCGCTCTTTGTTTCCGTTGCATTTCCGTCCCACTTCCGTCTCTTTGTAAAAAATCACCCCCACACAAAAATATACAGCAACCGAGTGGATTGATGTTACACATCAAACAAGTAGTTCCGTGAAGAACTACAGTGTACAGCCTATTTTCATATATCCTACTTATGTTAATTGCCACTATCAACAAACAAAATTTCAGTTGATTGCTGTAATAGATTCGTAGATATTGAGAACCGACTAAATATTGCGAATGGTCACTATGTTGGATTTTTTTATATGTAGGTCATAGAGTTTTGTACTGTTACATGAAGATTATTCAAACTTCAATCGCATGATTAGGACCCAAGAAGTAAAAACGATATTATAAAATTTCGCAAATGCCATCTTGTAGTTATGAAAATAATAGAAATAAATTAGATGCCAGTGGATTAACATTTGTATAAGGATTTACTGTACCAAGTTTCACTGCACTCGGATGGTTAAATTGCGAGAAACGTCCATGTGAATATTTATACTTCGCGACACCGCCATGTTGGATTTTTGATCACCAGGATATTGAAAGTCCTACAGGTGAACTTATGTTCATAGCCCCTATGAACATTAAAAAGTTCAGTTTGATTGCTGTAATAGATTCGTAGATATTGAGAACCGTCTAAATATTTCGGATAGTAACCTGTTGGATTGTTATATGTATAGGCCATAGAGTCATGCACCATTAAAGGAAAATTATTGCGTAGGTTCTTTATTCAAACTTTCACTTCGATCGCATGATTACGACACAAGAAATAAAAACTTAATTTTGAAATTTGCACAGCCGCCATCTTGAAGTTATGTTACCAATTGAGCTAACTTAGATAGCAAGGCATTACAATGTGTATAAACATTTGCTGTACCAAGTTTAATTGCGTTTGGATTATTAAATCGCGAGAAAAGTCTATTTAAAACTTTCAAATTCGCTTGGCCGCCATGTTTGTTTGGTATTCTACAGGTTTTTGAAACTTACAAATATAAACTTTTAGTATTGGCCAGTATTACCGAACAAAATTTCAGGGTGATATCAGAAATAGTTTCTGAGATATAGAATGCTAGTAAAATATTTCGTGCAGCCGCCATCTTGAGGTTATGTAAACAATTGAACTAAATAAGATGTCAATGCATTTCAATGTGTATAAACTTTTGCTGTACCAAGTTTTATTGCGTTTGGTTGGTTAAATCGCGAGAAAAGTCTATTTAAAAGTCACAATTTCGGCTGGCCGCCATGTTGGTTTTGTAGTTACCAGTTTTTTGAAAGTCTAATAGGTGAACTTGCAGTAGTGTCCTTTATCACCGTACAAACTTTTTGGGTGATATCAGTAATAGTTTCGAGACATTGAATGCTGGTGGAATATTTAGCACAGCCGCCATGTTGGATTAATGAGATGTAATAACATTTTAAGGCCAAGGTCGGGGTCGGCCAAAATGGTGCTATGACCTTATGGAGTTTCATTGAATTCGCCCCAGCCTTTTAAAAGTTATTAGGGGACACACAGACACGCACACACATACGCGCACACTCACACACACACACACACACGGACAAAAGGTGATCGCATAAGCCTTTTTTATTTTTTCATAAAATGAAAATAGGCAAAAATTGCCGATATCCTCATCCACGCAGGGCTTTACTTATAACTTCTGTGTCCTTGAAATTATATTTTATTGCGTTCTTTATGCCTAGCAATCTGTCCACCTGATATAAATCTGTGGAGCAGAAAATTTCCAGTACACTGTGTTTATTTACCATCTTCATTGAAATGACGTTCCACAATATCAATTTGAGCGTTTTGTTCATTATCGTTGGCAATGCCCTGAATCCATGGAAATCAAATATCCTCCCGTGCGATATCTAATCGATTGAGACCCAATCTAGTTCTCTGTGTGCTGGGAGTATCGGTAGGTGCAATAAAACGCTGGTGAACTCTACCTGGCTGTAATTACATTCTCAGTGAGGGCGGACAGTTATTGGAAAAGGAAACCTGTTGTCTTGCATCGGCCTGCCTGTTCATTGTCCAACGAGATACAGGGCAAGGGAGAGTAAAGCTTTCAACACTAGGGCTTGCTCTAGTTAAAAATGTCATCCCAAGTGTTTTAATGTTCATCCTTTAGACTGTTTTAATGCAGCGATCCATGCCTCCTTGTCTTGAGTTAATCGTTCAATCTCTACTTACAAGGAAAGCATCAGGTAAGACAGTCCGAAACCTATCTTGAAACTTTGGTTGCTTGGTTCCACAGTTTTGGGGCTGCGACAACGCGGCCATGTATCCCCGTGTACTGAATCTGTGTGATGGCTGTATTAGTGTGTTTCATCTGTTTTTATTTCAAGTAACAACTGCAGACATTTCATTTTCAAGTACTTCCAACTTTTGTTACCAAACATCACCGTCAACGACCTACTAGTTCTGAACTTGGTTACTAGATGCCACCACAGCCGGCTCCTGGCGGCGAAAGTTGGAACCTAACAGCATTAGTCAAATTTAACCTATAATAAAACAAAAGTTTGGTGCTTTTCAGTCGGTCAACACGAATGTACCCAAAAGAGCTGGGTTATACCCTAATCATAAAAATAAATTACGAGAGATTAATAAATACACTAGGATGACCAGTTTCTGAACAGTTACCTATACCACGCCGAAGATGGTTACGATGTGACCGAAACCAGTACGGTTTCAATGTAGTCTACTAAATATTGACTTAACGTAATAAATAGTTTATTATAATGTATATTAATTTAATTATTATTGACTAAGGTGCAATAAGCTAATCTATTACCAATTGGTATGCGGAAAGCCGATATACAGAGTGTCATTTATGTACTTGAGTACCCTTAAGGGGCGTGAAGGGGATGGGTATATGGTCAATTTGAGATAGGGAACCTGGGGTCGGAATGGCCTCCTAACCCCAGAAAACAGGGTTGTTTCAGGCCCTCCGCCCCTGTAAAGTAGGGAAGCGTGCCATGTGGTACCCTGAGGTCGGGCACGCTTTCGCTGTCAACGGTCTTGGCGTCACCACCGCTCAACGCTGCGTTAGTCGAGAGCTGCATTCCTCTTGCCAATTGATAGTTCCGTCGTCTTTAACTACTACAGAAACACACGTAACTCGTTGATACTAATAATCCTTTGGCAATTAATTTACAGAATCAACGATAGTTTGAAAAATCAGCACAGAATAAAATCACACTGTGACTACGCCCTCTCCTACCCCTCTAAAAAATAAAGAAAAAGAAAACAAGTAGTTCCGTGAAGAACTATACAGCCTATTTTCATATATCCTACTTATGTTAATTGCCTCCATCAACATACAAAATTTCAGTTTGATTGCTGTAATAGATTCATAGATATCGAGAGCCGACTAAATATTGCGGATGGTCACCATGTTGGATTTTTATATATGTAGATCTTAGAGTTATGCACTGTTACATGAAGATTATTGTGTACGTGTAGTATGCAAACTTCAATCGCATGATTAGGACACAAGAAGAAAAAAACAAGATTTTACAATTTCGCACAGTTGCCATCTTGTGGTTATGGAAACAATTGAGAAAATTAGATGCCAGTGGATTAACATTTGTATAAGGATTTACTGTACTAAGTGTCACTGCACTCGGATGGTTAAATTGCGAGAAACGACCATGTGAATATTTATAGTTCGCGTCGCCGCCTTGCTGGATTTGTGATCACCAGGTTATTGAAAGTCCTATAGGTGAACTTATGTTCATAGCCCCTATGAACATTAAAAAGTTCAGTTTGATTGCTGTAATAGATTCGTAGATATTGAGATCCAACTAAATATTTCGGATGGTCGCCATGTTGGATTGTTATATGTATAGGCCATAGAGTAATGTACCATTAAAGGAAAATTATTGCGTAGGTTCATTATTCAAACTTTCACTTCGATGGCATGATTACGACACAAGAAATAAAAACATAATTTTAAAATTCGCGCAGCCGCCATCTTGAGGTTATATAAACAATTGAACGAAGTTAGATGTCGGTGCATTACATTGTGTATAAACATATACTGTACCAAGTTTTATTGCGTTTGGTTGGTTAAGTCGCGAGAAACGTCTATTTAAATGTCGCAACTTCGCTTGGCCGCGATGTTGGTTTTGTGATCACCAGTTTATTGAAAGTCCTATTGGTGAACTTATGTGCATAGCCCCTATGAACATTTAAGAATTCAGATTGATTGCGGTAATAGATTCCTAGATAAATATTTCGGATGGTCGCCATGTTGGATTGTTATATGTATAGGCCATAGAGGCATGTACCATTAAAGGAAAATTATTGCGTAGGTTCATTATTCAAACTTTTACATCGATCGCAGGATTTCGACACAGGAAATAGAAACTTAATAAATATCCCTCAGTTAGCCTTCTTTCGGAGGGGAAGTAAAGCCGGCGGTCCCATGTCATAGATTTATGGCATTAAAAAGAACCACACTTGTGGAAGCTAAAATGTTTGGTCAGTTTGATAACGCTATATTAGTTCCAACGTTCGGCGCCATAAGCTCACTGAGATGCCATTTAGTAGCCACGTCCGCAGCTAGGTGTCGTGAACGGTAGCATTTGGTGGCAAAAGTAGGAACTAGGCTACTTGAAAAAATTATACGTCTGCAGTCTTTCTACCTCAATCACAGTAGGCACTCACTAATACAGCCATCACAATTAACACCGGTTATCAGACAAATTCTACACACACCCAAAGTACACGGGGCTACATGACTGCGTTGTCGCAGCCACTAAACTAAGGAACCATCCAACCAAGGGAACCTGACAATGTAGGGTAGCCAAGAATTCAATAACGTCGATAGAAGAATGTCTCAATGGATTGTATTTTGTCGATAGATATATTTGCAACAATCATTGAGGATATAAAAAGTAGCTTAGCACATGCATGGAAAGCATTTCCACAGAAAGGCAATCTGTTGACATCGAATACAGATTTAGGCATTAGAAAATCTTTGTCTGGACCGTGGCACTCTATGGAAGTGAAACATGGACTGTTGGAGCAGCAGACGTATTAAGATCTTCCGCCCCCAAACTAATCTATGAAGGTGTAGCTACTATTGCTGTGACTGCCCTAACTACAGTAGAATTGTAAACTAATCAATGGATATGAACTACAAGTACTCTGTTGCGATGATTAAAAGTTTTAACTACAACATACAATATTCTACTGTATAAGGTGCGTTCAAAAAGCAACGAGCCGGAGGCATAATTACAGAAACCAGTACCTGTATGTTAGAAGTTTTGGCCCTGGCTGTTGAGGTACTTGTCCCACTGTGACACGTCTCATAAAATTCCCTGGGCTGCGATGTGAACCAGTTCCGCACGTACAGCTGGACGTCGGCGTCCGAGGTGAATCGTTGGCCCCGCAGAGCCCTTTTCAGGGGACCAAACATGGCGTAATCACAGGGGGAGAGATCTGGACTGTATGGAGGGTGGCCGACAACCTCCCATTTGAATTTCTGCAGGAGTGCCGCGACTGTGTTGGCCGTATGAGGTCGTGCATTGTCGTCGAGCGACCACGGCGGCTATGGCGTTCACTGTCACTCGGCGGTCCTGGGTAATGAGTGCATCAACCAGTTGGACGTTGTCATCGGTAATGCAGGGGGGTGCCCCAGACCGGGCATCATCGACTAACGACACCCGTCCTTCCCTGAAGCGCTTGTGCCACGCCTTGACCCCTGCAAGGAAGATGCAGTGTTCGCCGTACACTTGTGACATTCGGCGATGAATGTCCGTTCCCCCTACTCCTTCCGCTGTCAGAAACCGAACAACACCTCTTTCCTCTTCGGTTAACGCCTCCATGTCACTGTTTGCAATGTGACTGCCAGCATTGGACGATTGATGCATGCTGCTGCTCGCTTTGTATCGTCACGTGACGTTCACTCGTGCCCTCTAGAGACGGGCTGTGACCTTCCACGCTCTGGTCGGAAGCACACCTCGTTACACACGCCACGATTAGCCGATGTCGTCACCGGTTTCCGCATTCCAGCCACCGGCTCGTTACTTTTTGAACGCACCATATATATTGTAAATACTATCACGCCCATACTTGTAGACGTAGATTTAATAGCCTACGTGTAAAAGAGCTGATGAGAACCGCTTGACGATCGAAACTGCTCACACATGAGTATTTATTTACTAATCGCTTCTTTTTCTCAGAATTAAGGAATCACCCATTGACCGACTGAAAAACATTAAATTTAGTTTAACCCTTTATAGGTTAGTGGTCTGTGTATTAACCACCTGTTATATTGTCAAAGATGCTGATGGTTGAATCTTTCAGCCATATTTTTTATTTTTTTATTATCGAATTTGGCCAATTATGGACCGCAAGGAATTCAAGACTTATTGTCTTTCTTTCACTTCTCTTCCCAGAACTTTTTCATCCTGTCACTTCTTTGTTTTCTCGCCTCCTCGGAAATGATCCGTTTGGGCCTCCTGCTTGGTGGTTTCTCCTAAAATTATTTTACTCCGTCAACTCGACTGCGGAACTCCCTTCTATCGTGGGCCATCGGTGGAGTAATTCCAACTTCCGCTGCATCCCTTTTCACCTCATCTACCCATTTAGATGTGACCTTTAACCCCATGATGTAGCTGAAGATCCTTCTGGTCAGCCTGCCTTCATCCATTCGTAGTAAATGTCCGTAGAACTTGAGCCTCCGCTTCTTCATTACATCTGTGATCTTTTCAGTACACTTGTAAAGTTCTTAATTTTTCCTCTTCTTCCATGTCCCATCAGTACTGGTCGAGTCTAAGCTGCGTGGACCTGAGAGGAATGTGCATCCCAGACTATAAGTGGTGGTGGTGACGAGTGATGAGGTTTCTCGGTCCTTGCGTAGTAACAGAAGCAAATACATTAGTCGGTGACTCAGAAACTCATTCCCAACACCACACTGGTTTCAGAAAGATCCATGTTAGCAGTATTGGAATAGACGAGAATGTCAGATAACACGGCGGGCTGTCGACAGGCTTCTCAATTCTCGCCTGCTCCTACCCTGCCTCTGCCCTTCATCCCGCAAGTTCACAGAGCTTGGAACCGAGCAGTAGTCTTCTGTGGGCCAAGTATTTTTCTCAGAATCTTCCTTTCTTTATTTTCTAGTACTTGAAGTTCTCCCTTCAGGTTGTACTACGAATTTGTAGTGTCTGATTTTGACCTTTATATCAACGAATTTTCATTTGGAAGTGATAATATTTCATTAAACCAAATAATATTTTACTATCCTCTTGACAGGAGACTCCTGATACTTATGAAGCAAAATAACCAGTGATGGTCGAAGCAAAGAGCATAAAAAAGGAGGTTGGCTCAGGCAAGGAAAGCATTTCTACAAAAAAAAAGTAGTTCCGTGAAGAACTATACAGCCTATTTTCATATATCCTACTTATGATAATTGCCACTATAAACATACAAAATTTCAGTTTGATTGTTGTGACAGATTCGTAGATATTGAGAACCGTCTAAATATTTCAGATGGTCGCCAGTTTGGATTTTTATGTACTATTACATGAAGATTATTGTGTACGTGTGGTATTCAAACTTCAATCGCATGATTAGGACACAATAAATAAATACGAGATTTTAAAATTTCGCACGGCTGCCATCTTGTGGTTATGAAAACAATTGCAATAAATTAGATACCAGTGAATTAATATTTGTATAAGCATTTAACGTGCAAAGTTTCACTGCACTCGGATAGTGAAATCGCGAGAAACATCCATTTAAATATTTATATTTCGCGTCGCCGCCATATTGGATTTATGCTCACCAGGTTACTGAAAGTCCTATAGGTGAACGTATGTTAATAGCCTCTATGAACATAAAATAATTCAGTTTGATTGCTGTAAATGATTCGTAGATATTGAGATCCGTCAAAATATTTCGGATGCTCGCCATTTTGGATTGTTATATGTATAGGCCATAGAGTTATGTACCATTAAAGGAAAATTATTGCGTAGCTTCATTATTCAAACTTTCACTTCGATCGCATGAATACGACACAAGAATAAAAACTTAATTTTAAAATTTCGCACAGCCGCCATCTTCAGTTTATGTAAACAATTGAACTAAATTAGATGCCAGTGAATGACAATATATATAATTATTTACTGTACCACATTTCAATGCGCTCATATGATTAAATCACGAGAAAAATGTATTAGAATGTGTCAACTTCGCTTGGCCGCCATGTTCGTTTCGTAGGTTACAGGTTTTTGAAAGTTACATAGATAAACTAGTAGATGTGCTCTTTATCACCGTACAAAATTTCAGGTTGATATCATAAATAGTTTCAGAGATATTGAATGCCTGTGAAATATTTCGCACAGCCGCCATTTTGAGGTTATGTAAACAATTGAACGAAGTTAGATGTCGGTGCATTACAATGCTTATAAACATATACTGTGCCAAGTGTCATTGCGTTTGGTTGGTTAAATCGCGAGAAACGTCCATTTAAAAGTCGCAAATTCGCTTGGCCGCCATGTTGGTTTTGTAGTTACCAGGTTTTCAAAGGTCACATAAGTGAATTTCTAGCAGTTCCCTTTATCACCATACAAAATTCTAGGGTGATATCTGTAATAGTTTCGGAGATATTGAATGCTGTTGAAATATTTCGCACAGCCGCCATGTTGGATTGGTGAGGCGTAACAAAATTTGAAGGGCACGGTCGGGGTCGCCCGAAATAGAGCTATGAACTTACAGAGTTTCATTGATATCTCTCCAGCCGTTTAGATTTTATTAGGGGGGTCACACACACACGGACAAATGGTGATCTCATAAACCTATATTTTCAAAATTGAAAATAGGCTAAAAAAAAGGAATCTGTTGACATTGAATATAGATTTAGGTATTAGGAAGTCATTTTTGAAAGCCTTTGTCTAGAGCGTGGTGCTCCATGGAAGTGAAAATTGGACTATTGTTGCAGCAGAAAAGAGCAGAATAGAAGCGTTTGAAATGTGGTGTTACAGGAGAATGATGAAGATCAAATGGGTAGATAGGGTTACAAACGAAGAGGTATTAAGACGAATGGGAGAGGTGAGATGTTTCTGGCGACTGCTATTGAAGAGAAGAGATAGGTTGGTAGGACACATACTAAGACACCAAGGAATAGCAAGCCTAGTTATGGAAGAAAGGGTCGAGGACAAGAACTGTAAGGGTAGACCAAGGTTAGAATAATATGTTAAACAGATTGCCTCGGGTGTAGGATGTGGTACCTATGTAGAGAAGAAACGATTAGCTCAGGACAGGGGAACATGGAGAGCTGCATCAAACCAGTCAAGTGACTGAAGACTCAATCAACAACAACATCTTCTTGACCTGAGATGCTTGATGAAATGTTCTTCTTTTAACAAAAACAATTAAAACGTAAATAATAAAATATGATAGAAATTAAAATTGAAAATAAATAAATAAACAAATGAATTGTAAAAATTAGAATTGATAAGAATATAAAAGATAAAATTATAAAAATATTTAAACATAACAATTAAAAAGATAACACAAAATAACATTTGTCTAAAATAATTAAATTTTAATAAATACGAATAAAATATTTTAATAATAGTTCTTACTTATCTTGTAGAAATTATCACACGTAACTTAAACGAAAAAGTAACTTGGATTAATAGAACAAATAAAATGTATAAGACACAATCTCTAACCTGGTCAACATATAATAAAAATGCCTATCAATAGCTACCAAGATCCATAATTATAAAACTGTAACTCTCTCTGAAGCCACTTATGCTTTGGAAACACTGTTCCAAATTAAAAATGAACAAAGAACTGATCAGCTCCTCAAAACGGAAAGAAGAATCATTAGAACGTGCATAAATAAAAAGGATCAGGTTGAGGGAGTCTGGAGGATTCACCCAAATGAAATTGTCTATCGTGAGATTGATCCAATCACCAGCACAATGAATAAGAAAAGAATGCCATATTTTTTCACATCTTACTGCTTCCAGAAAACAGAATTGTACGCTAACTAGTGATGAGACATCTAGGAAAGAAAACTGGAGGAAAATGGATCCAAGAAATCCAACAAGGTCTCAATATAACAGATGCCGAGGATAGCAAGAAGTTCCGTGACGAACTAAAGAGCCTACTTTTCTTAAAATTAAAGGTCCATGGCAATGATTAATCTATATGGATCTATCTAGAATAATGACGAAATTAAGTTGGTAATATCGAAATTTCGAATTAGTTCGAAATACTGTATACCTGGCATAATGTAGCCTAATAGAGAACTACAGTTGGCAGCCCTGGTGACTGAATATATTCTTAGTTCTATTTCTTAAGGTACAGAATACAAAATTTGGTTGAAGTCCAATGGATAGCATGGACGTTACATGCAGTTAAACATTGGATCTAACAGCGCGCGTAAAATCATGTTGGCAACAATGACATACATGTATTGGTCAGAAATAATCTGAAATAATATGATCTATTGTTGTTTCAATTTTGAATGAAATCCATTTGTTAGTATAGAAGTTACATGTATTTTAAAATTGGACTTATCAGCAGGCTTAGAATCATGTTGGCAGCACTGACGTATATTACTTACTCCAAATTAATCTAGAATGGCAGGTACTATACGTGTGCAAAGTTTAGAGCTATTGGCTTGCATACTTTCTGATATATTGATATTAGGGTAACAAAAATAGAGACAGTATTTATTAACAGTTGGCAGCCCTGGTTACTATTAAGAATCGTCATGGTCATATATGCTATGGTACACATAGCACACACGAAATTTGGTTGAAATCCAAATGATAGTATAGAAGTTACATGTCATTAAAGTTAGACCTCTCAGCAGGCTTAGAATCATGTTGGTAGCACTGTCGTATATAAGTTACTCCAAATTAATATAGATTGTCAGATACTATACGTGTACATAGTTTTAAGCTGTCGGCTTGCATACTTTCAGATATATTGGTATTTGAATGAAGAAAATAGAGAGAGCAATTATTAACAGTTGGCAGCCCTGGTGGCTCTTAAGAATACACTCAGTCATATCTGTTTCTGTACACATATTACATACAAAATTTGGTTGAAATCCAATGAATAGTGTAGAAGTTATATGCATTTAAAAATTGGACCTATCAGCAGGCTTATTATCATTTTGGCAACACTGCCATGTATGGCCTCCTGGAAATTAAACTGCAATATTATTATCTATACGTGTCCCAATTTTGAAATACAGTAGCCTCTCACAAATCCGGACCTCAAAAATCCGGACTCCGGCAAATCCGGACCGCTCAAAAAATATTTTTTGTAATACAAAATCAGTAAAATGTAGGTAACGTGATGCTTAAGCGCCTTCAATTTCTCCGCGACCATTCCGCATTACAAGAATGACGTCTTTTCTATTCTACTGGCTGTGCGGCACGGCGGGAGGTCATTGACTCGCCCCCTCCCCAACAGCTCTTTGTTTACTCATACAGTACTTAGTTGACCGCGCTCACTCTCTCTGTGCAGACGTTATTTTCGGTGGCTACCTCGTGTTGTGTCGGTGCTCTGTGTTTCTCGCGTCTTGTTTTTAAGTACAGTACTGTAAGATGAGTAACAAACGAAAGCAAGTGTGTGTGTCAGTGGAAGAAAAACTCCGTGCTATAAAGAGGATTGATGCTGGAGAATCGGCGAAAAAAATCGCTCTAGAGTTAGGAGTAGGAACAAGTACAGTTTCAGATTGGAAGAAGAATCGCGGACAGATAGAAAAATGGTGTTCCTCTCAATCCAGTGGAAGTGCGATTAAAATTAGAAAAAGCATGCATAAAGGCAAACATGTAGAAGTTGAAGAAGCATTGTTCTTGTGGCATGAACATTTAAGAGGTAAAGGGGTTCCTATTACGGGGCCTATGCTTCAAGAAAAGGCGTTGCATTTCAAAAAAGAAATTGAAGGTGAAGATGGTGAGTTTACAGCAAGTGAAGGTTGGCTTGATCGTTGGAAGAAACGATTTGGTGTTCGTAAACTGTCAATAAGTGGGGAGGCATTATCAGCCAACAAAGATGCTGTTCCTGAATTCAAGAAACTACTTTTTAGTATCTTGGACAAAGAAGAAATTTCCGGAGAACAGCTCTACAACTGCGACGAGACTGGTTTAAATTATAAGATGTTGCCCACAAAAACTCTTGCGTCAAAAAAAGAAGTTTCAGCCCCGGGCTACAAAAAGAGCAAGGAACGAGTTACGGTGTTGGCGTGTAGTAATGTGACCGGCAGTCATAAGCTTAGGTTAACATTGATTGGAAAATCAAAAAAACCACGAGCTTTTAAGAAAATAAAGAAAGATGATGAGTTGCCACTTTGGTATACAAACCAACAAAAAGCGTGGATGAATTCTGCAATTTTCAAGACATGGTTTACCAAGGAGTTTGTCCCGTCAGTAGAGACACATCTGACTGAAAATAATTTACCAAGAAAAGCAATTCTGTTGTTAGACAACGCTCCAACTCATCCGATCGCTGACGAATTAACAGACGGTGAAATCAAAGCAGTGTTCTTGCCGCCAAATGTGACAGCTGTGTGTCAGCCTATGGACCAAGGGGTACTTCAAGCTCTAAAATTAAAGTACCGTCGTAGACTTCTCAGTTATTTGATTTCGGCGATTGAGAATGACGAGGATTACATCGGTGCATTGAAGAAGATTGACGTTTTGGATGTAATTAGGTGGGTAGCCGAAGGGTGGGAGGAAATTTCTCCTTCATCAATAGTTTCGTCATGGAAAGTTCTCTTGGACCATCAGGGAAACAAGTTTGAAGAAATAGCCGTCGAAAACGTTGATGAAAATCAGTTTGAAAGGGAAAACGTCGTTACACTGTTGGAAAAAATACCCGGATGTGAGGAAGTGAGTGATAATGATGTCCATGAATGGATGAACAATGACGACGAAAATGAAATAACAGACGATGATATAGTCAGAATGGTGACAAATGAAGATTGTTTGGAAGAAGAGGAACTACCTGAGAGCAACATAAACCTGATTCCACATTCAGAAGGATTTAAAATGTTGGACCGAGCCCTAGAGTACATTACTCAGCAGGATGGAATATCTTCAGCTGACATCATTTGTTTGATGAAGTTAAGAGACATTGCGGCAAGAAAACGTGCTGAAACTGTGAAGCAGAAAAATATTCAAGACTTTTTCAAGCATGTGTAAGTTTGTTTTTACACACTGTTTCTGATGATTTATTTTCATTTATTTTGCATACTGTAGTACTGTAATGTAAATTCTTAAGTCTTATTAAAGTTGTTCAATACTATTAACCATCTATTTTTTCTACCCCTGTGTTCAGTTAATTGCAGTTCAGAACTGTTTTATGCGAGTAACAATAAAGTACACATATCGGCACGGAGTGGCGGCGATCGCGGCACGCAAACCACTGCCGCGACCGACGTCACTCTGTCTCCGGGAAATCCGGATTTTTCGGAATCCGGATCGGCCGTCCGCCACATTGGTCCGGATTTTCGAGAGTCTACTGTAGCTCCCATTCATACCTTCCAAGATATCCAACATGGAGCTCAAATTTCAATTGCGATTTTTCAGCAGTTGGTAGCACTGACATCATTTTCAAATATGGCCGTGAGATATTCAGGTATAGATCTTTACTCCTACCAAATTTTGTTTCGATTGCTGCAGCCGTTTAGGAGTTGATAGGGACACACACACACACAGCCAGACAGACAGACAGAAGGACAGGCGGACAGACAGACAGACAGACAGACACACATTTTCCCGGATCGATCTCATAAGTCTACTTTTTCCTCATTTTTGCAAAATGTGAAAAGTAGGCTAAAAATAAAATTAACAACATTTTTAAAACTCACAAATGTTCTGCAGAAATGACACATAGAAAGCCTATGGAGATTTCAGATGAGTTGAGAAAATCCCGATCTGAAAGAATGAAAAAGTACTGGAAAGAGCGCAAGAACCAAGCAGTACTACCTTCAAAGAAGAAGTGATTGTGGATCGACTCAAGTGGTCCAATGTGAGCAATCAAGATTAATAATAATACTTAAGGGTTAAGAAATAAACATAACGCTGTTGAATCATAACATTTATTAAATCGAGTTCACCCATGAATGAAAAGTATAATTGATAACGTGGACATGTTCGTTTGTGGTGGTTCTCTGTTGCAAAACAAACAATATAATGCAGGTGCGGACTGCTCGTTATTGAAAAAACACAAAAGAACTCTCGTGCACCTGTTACCGTTCAACATTCAATATTCTAATACTGTGAATAAAATGCATGCACCGCAGTCAAACTGCCAGTGATTGCTTCAGCTCACGACTGCCTGCAGCCACGCCGTAACGACCACGGCTAACTCACCCGGTTCCAGCACATTACGACAAGTAGATAAGTATATAATATTTGATTTTTAGAAATACTAGCACTTCGGCATGAAAATTCTCTGAAATTTGGCTGAAAGATTCAACTATCAGCATCTTTGAAAGCATAAATTGTGCTTATGACAGGTGGTTAATATAGAGACCACTATCCCATAAAGGGCTAAACCACTGTTGTTTTACTCTTCAGTCTTTTGACTGATTTGATGCAGCCATTCATGCCTCCCTGTCTCAGCTAATCGTTTCATCTCTACATAGCTACCACACCTTACATCGGAGACATATTCTACCCTTCCTCTACACCTACAGTGCTTGTCCTTCCATAACTAAATTTCTAAGTCCTTGGTATCTCAGTAGTGTCCTACGAACCTATCTCTTCTCTTCATAGAAACATCTATCCCCTCCCATTCTTCTCAATACCTCCTCATTTTTGTTACCCTATCTACCCATCTGATCTTCATCATTCTCCTGTAACACCACATTTCAATAGCTTCTGTTCTCTTCTTTTCTGCTGCGCCAACAGTCCAAGTTCCACTTCCATAGAGCGCCACGCTCCGGACTAATACTTTCAAAAAATACTTCCTAATGTCTAAATCTACATGTACAGTATATTCGATGTCAAGAGATTTTTTTTCTATTGAAATGCGTTCCTTGCCCGAGCCAAATTACTTTTTATATCCTCTTTGATTGATTGCTTGGTTCCTTAGTTTAGGGGTTGCGACAAGGCGGTCATGTAGCCCCCTGTACTTTGGGTGTGTGTAGAATCTGTCTGACAGCCGGTGTTAATTGTGATGGTTGTATTACTATATGTTATCTGTGATTCAGGTAGAAGGACTGCAGACGATCATTTTCAAGTAGTTCCTACTTTTGCTACCAAATGATACCATCGACGACACCTAGTTGTGAACTTTTCTACTAGATGGCATCGGCAACGCCACCTGGCGATGAACGTGGGAACTTAAAGAGCGTTAGTCAAATCTAACTTACAAATTTAGCTTCACACAATTATTGTAGTATGCTCTTTAACATGCCATAATTCTATGACAGGGGCCCACTGGCTTTACTTCCCCTCCGAAGGAAGACACACTGAGGGTTTTTTTTTCAACGCTCTTAAAAAAAATCTGATGACTTTGGCCGGGTTAGAACCCGCAATCTTGGGCATAGAAGCACAGCGTGCTACCAACTACGCCACCGAAGCCACCAATATAACTTATATCGTCTTTGCTTCGTCCATCAAGGGTAAATTTGCTCCCTAAGTAGCGCTTTTCCCCTGTCAATTTTATGTCAATAGGGGTTTCTGATGTCTTGCAGATGCAGTCCATTACCCTTGGTTGGTTGGTTCCTCAGTTTAGCGGCTGCGACAACGCGGTCATGTAGCCCTGTGTACTTTGGGTGTGTGTAGAATCTGTCTGATAACCGGTGTTAATTGTGATGACTGTAATAGTGTGTGTTATCTGTTCTTAATTCAAGTAAGGACTGCAGACATTCGATTTTCAAGTAGTTTCAACTTTTGCTACCAAACGCCACCGTCAACGACCAACTAGTTCTGAACTTGGTTACTACATGCCACCGCAGTTGGCCACTGGCATACTGAGGGATTTATAACGCTCTTAAAATCTTAACATGCTACTAACTACACCACCGAAGTCTCCATTTGATAGTTTTAAATATATGTGTTAATTCCTCTTATCCGATTCAAACTATCGAAGAACTATGATCCTTTTTTTAGCGTATGGCTTTTAGTGCCGGGAGTATCCGATGACATGTTCGGCTCACCAGTTTTTGTAGCTGCTTCGAGGCGGACACCCAATGGGTGACTTACACGTACCGTCGCGTGTGGAGTGTTGTCTGGGGAGGAAAGTTTGCATGTAAGGATGAGGAGTTGGAAGGTAGCGGCTGTGGCCTATAGTTACGGACCAACCCGTGCATTTCCCTGGAAGGAAGATGGGAAACCACAGAAGATCATCTTCGAGGTTGCCGGCGGGGGGGATTCGAACCTCGAATGTGAGCGACTGCCAGCAGTCACGCCGTAACAACCACGGCTAACTCACCCGGTAACTATGATACTAATATTGATTATTCATTACTTTTGTTTCACATTTATTGATTTTCCTCATGAATTATCTTACTTGTAGCGTTGTTTACTTCGACCAATGTTATCTGCTTGTTGTCACCATCACAACGCAACCGACGTCTGTTACATTTGCACCTTGGCTGATACGTACATTCAGCTCGCGTCGGAACATCTGTTGAGTCTCTGTGAGGTTCAATGTCCGTATCTTATTGAACTCCGATATCTGCACAGTGCTAGATGGGTGCAGTCATTAGGAAACGTATGTCACAGCCCTCATGGCTAATTTACGTTCTCGCCTGCTGTTGCAGGATCGAATCCTACACAGTGAGTTGGCATTTAAGGGTGCGGAAATGTGAGGGAACCGTGTTAGTATAACTATTCGCTCGTTAAAGATCCCTTATTGGGCGAAATTCCGGCCCCCCAGCGTCTCTGGTTGGTTGGTTGGTTCCTTAGTTTAGGGACTGCAATAACGCGGTCATGTAGCCCCGTGTACTGTGTGTGTGTGTATAATTTGTCTGATAACCGGTGTTAATTTTGATGGCTGTATTAGTGTGTGTTATCTGTGATTCAGGTAGGACTGCAGACGATTAATTATTTCAAGTAGTTTCTACTTTTGCTACCTAACACCACCGTCAACGACAGCTAGTTCTGAACTTGGTTACTAGATGCCTCCGCAGTCGGCTCCTGGCGGCGAACTTTGGAACATAAGAGTGTTAAACAAATTTAACCTATAATTTAGCTTCACACAACAGTAATTAGTGGAAGTTTTTTTTACATGTCATAAATGTATGACGTGGGCCCGCTGGCTCTACTTCCCCTCCGAAGGAAGGAATACTGAGGGATTTTTATCGTTCTTAAAATCCGACTGTAAACAAATATATAAGATGATAGACCCCCACCCCCTCCCTCCCTGTCGTGTCGAGCCTTACTGTTGTGCATGGCTAAAACACAATGATGTTGAAATGCGAGATTTCTCTCACGAGTTCTCTAGTTGTTATTTATGTTGAGTTTTCTGGGGATTGAAATTGTATAACATCCACATCCAACAATTAAATACAAATTTTTCGCAATGACACAGGTTATCAGACAGATTCCACACCCAACCTAGTACACGTGGCTACATGACCACGATGTTCAAAGTGTCCAATCTCTTCCACTCTACAACCGTTACTTTAGGTGGCCATGCAAGGAGTGTGAAGGGCCAAATTAACGCTACACACGTATCTACCTGCTCAGTCGTACAAGTGGCAAGGTACAAAGCAGATCCAGTCTGCCAGCTTGTTATTGGTTGTTGGTAGAATGCAAGTATATTCCTTGGATTTTAAACTGCTTGCATGCTTTAAATTCCATGAAAAGTATTCTCAAATCTCCTCTTTTCTGCTACTCCAACAGTCCATGTTTCAGTTCCATAGAGCACCTCGCTCCAGACAAAGGCTTTCAAAAATGACTTCCTAACACCTAAATCTATTTTCGATGTCAACAGATTCCTTTTCTGTAGAAAAACTTTCCTTGCCTTAGCCAACCTACCTTTTATATCCTCTTTGCTTCGTCCATCACTGGTTAATTTGCTTTATAAGTAACAGAAGTCTCCTATTGTAGTTCCTTTTGCTTTTCACCTGCCAATTTGAGGTCCATAGGGGTTTCTGATTTCTTTCGGCTGCATTCCGTTATCTTTGTTTTACATTTTATTGATTTTTATCTGGAATTCTTTCCTCAAGACAGAGTCCATACCATTTAAAAACTCATTCAAACCCTCTGGTGTGTCGGCAAATCTCAAGAGTTGAAATTATTTCTCCTTGAATCTCTACTCCTACTTTGCATTTTTCTCCAATTTCCGTCATTGCTTAAAAATGTAAAAATAATTCACGGAAGAAGATTTTGGCATTAACTTGTGCTAGTATCAAGTTGCCTGCTAAGTCGACGTAAATAATCCTAGAACTATTCCCGAGGTGCTCGCTGTGTACACAGACAGAGGTGTGGATTATATTATGCCTGCGCAAATAGATTGAGTCATGAGAAGGGTTCGGCTTGTCTTCATGTGTAAATGTTTGCGAAAGACATGCCTCTGGGGGAGAACGAAGCTCTGAGCCCACTGATTCTATAGCGTTCTGTATAAAGGTGTAAAGATTTTTTAATATATTTTCGGATAGAACTTATGCATTTATGCTCTACTAGACAAAATATTTTAAAATATCAGGGGTGATCAGAAAGTAAGGTTACAAAGCCTGGAGTGAAATGTGTACATCTTATTTCATTCAACCTATATAGCCAACTGTTAGTACATATCATCATATATATTATATCAGTCTGGTATTTGATCCCTTCTGCGGCCCTCACAAGCGACCGATTGTGACAAATGAGCATTCAAACGAAAGAGAATTGCCATTAGCAGTGACGAATTGCACTCTAATTTCATAAATATCTATAATTTCTTTAAAGATTCGCTTTAGAAATGTGCAATGTGTGCGATTTGCAGATACTGTTGCTGTAGGAAAATACGCTCCATAATTGCTGTCCAATTCACATTTTGTCCACTGTGACGCCTGTTTCATGTCATTTTAACATTCTGAGGTCTTTCCTTTATCATTTTGCATGGATTTCAGAAACAGTAAATCAAAGGAATGTGTACTCAAATTGTATAATTTCATAAATAGCGAATAACCAGTGAGTGTTACAGCTAAGCTGTCAATCAATGAACTCAGCACACAAATGACATTAGCATTGACGAATTGCATTTTAATTTGATAAATATCATATTTTGTAAGAAGTGTGCGATTTGCAAATAGTGTTGCTGTAGGAAAATCCGTGACATCATTGCTCTTCAGTTCGCATTTTGGCCGTAGGGACGCCGGGGAAAGTGTGGTTTATGAACATGCGAGATTTCTCGCACGGGTCCGCTATCATACATACATTAGGTTATTTTTAGCCTATTTCAATTTTAAAAAATAGGCTTATGAGATCACCTTTTGTCCGTGTGTGTGTGTGTGTGAGGAGTGTGAGTGTGTGTCCCCCCTAATAACGTCTAAACGGCTGGAGCGATTTCAATGAAACTCGGTAAGTTCATAGCACTATTCCGGAACACCCCGACCGTGCCCTTCAAATTTTGTTACGTCTCACCAATCCAACATGGTGGCTGTGTGAAGTATTTCACCAGCATTCAATATCTCCGAAACTATTACCGATATCGCCCTGGAATTGTGTACGGTGATAAGGGGAACTACTAGAAGTTCACCTATGAGACTTTTGAAAAACTGGTAACTACAAAAACAACATGGCGGCCAAGCGAAGTTGCGACTTTTAAATAGATGTTTCTCGCGATTTAACCAACCAAACGCAATGAAACTTGGCAGAGTATATGTTTATACACATTGTAATGCACCGACATCTATCTTGGTTCAATTGTTCACATAACCACAAGATGGCGGATGTGCGAAATATTTCACCGGCATTCTATATCTCTGAAACTATTGGCGCTATCACCCTGGAATTGTGTACGGAGATAAAGGGCACTACTGGAAGTTCATCTATGAGACTTTCAAAAACCGGTTAAGTACAAAACGAACATGGCGGCTTAGCGAATTAGAACATTTTAAATAGACCTTTCTCGCGATTTAATGTTCCAAACGCAATGAAATCGGGTACAGGAAATGTTTATACACACCGTAATACACTGGTATCTAATTTAGTTCAATTGTTTACATAACCTCAAGATGGCGGCTTTGCGAATTTTAAAATTAAGTTTTTATTTCTTGTGTCGTAATCATGCGATCGATGTGAAAGTTTGAATAATGAACTTACGCAGTAATTTTCCTTTAATGGTACATGACTCTAAAGCCTATACATTTAACAATCCACCATGGCGACCATCCGAAATATTTAGACGGCTCTGAATATCTACGAATCTATTATAGCAATCAAACTGAATTTTTTCATGTTCATAGGGGCTATGAACTTAAGTTCACCTATAGGACTTTAAATAACCTGGTGATCACAAATCCAACATGGCGGCGACGCGAATTATAAATATTCACATGGACGTTTCTCGCATTATAACCATCTGAGTGCAGTGAAACTTGGTATAGTAAATCCATATACGAATGTTAATCCACTGGCATCTAATTTATTTCAATTGTTTCCATAACCGCAAGATGGCAGCTGTGCGAAATTTTAAAATCTTCTTGTTAATTCTTGTGTCCTAATGATGCGATTGAAGTTTGAATGCTACACGTACACAATAATCGTCATGTAACAGTACATAACTCTAGGACCTACATATATAAAATCCAACATGGCGACCTTCCGAAATATTTAGTCGGTTCTCAATATCTACGAATCTATTACAGCAATCAAACTGAAATTTTGTATGTAGATAGAGGGAATTAACATAGGTAGGATATATGAAAATAGGCTGTATATTTCTTCACGGAACTACTTGTTCGACATAGTCTCCATATCGGTTTAGGCACTTGTCGTTTAGTGGGATGAGTTGAACATTCCCTCATGGTAAACATCCGGTCCTTGCGTATTCAGTCACGTTGTCGCGAAGTGTTTCACCTCCTCGTCTGAAGCGAATCGTCAACCTCCTGCATCAAGTTAGGACACAGGTGAAAGTCGCTTGGAGCGAGGTCTGGGCTGTAGGATGGCTGGTCAATGATGTCCCAGCGAAAGCGCTTCAACAGCGTGGTGGTCTTCTGTGCTGTATGGGGTCGCGCGTTGTCATGGAGGAAGATGAACCCCTCGGTGAGAAGTCCTGGCCACGGTTACACGTTTCTCCCACAGAAATCGAATACGTGAGTGGAACTCTTTTCGAGACCAGTTTTCCAAACGAGTGGTCGGTAGTTGTTTACGTACAACTGGCGCTGTAGGTGGCAGGAGGCTGAAGCTCTGAACAGTTACCAACCGTATGTATTCGAATTACTCCACACTTCTAATTTATCTACCTAGTATAACAGACGAAACTCCAGGAATAGCGGCCTTTTATAGGCCGAACGTTTGCTTTAGACGAGTGAAAAATCCTAATGGAAGCCTAGAGACGAGTTTCTACAGTACCTGTGTTCTTGTCAACTGCCTCATGCAGTCAGATGATGGACAAAACTATCTCACGCTACTGATGAAGTACAGTCATTTGCAAATATAATGGTGTTCTGTTCGTATGTAACGTATTCTTCCGCGTCATATAATACTTCGACGTGGACTTTACTTCTCTGCACGGCGGAGTCGTCACATGCTCAAGTCTGGAATTTAATTACATCAGGCCAGTGGAGACAACTATGAAGCGGGAGAACGATTGAGTGACTGTGTACAGCCCTACCCGCATGCTTCAAGGTCAAGGACAATCGTCAAAATCAAACGTCTGGCTTGTAACCATAGCTTGCAGGTTCGCTCCTGGCCGTGGTAAGTGATTTTTTTTTAAGGCGACAGAAATCTTGACGCGCATGGCATACGCTGTTGGCATGTTAAAGAACCCATTTGAATTCAGTAGGCCGTGTTCATAATGGCAAAATTAATCTCGGGATTTTCCGCCAACACAAAGTTCCTCCTTTCTCTACTAGAAAGCGCTACAGTGTCAAGGAGCTTAGATATCTAACCTCCTTGCCTTTCATGGCCCTTTAAATCCCAAGCAAATGTTTTCATCTGGCCACACAATTGTGTGGGTACGTATTTTAATTTTTAGCCTACTTTTCACATTTTGCAAAAATGAGGAACAAGTAGACTTATGAGATCGATCCAGACAAATGTGTGTCTATCTGTCTGTCTGTGTGGCTGGCTGTGTGTGTGCCCCCCCCCCCCCCCCCACCTATCAACACCTAAACGGCTGCAGCAATCGAAACACAATTTGGTAGGAGTAAAGATCTATACCTGAAAGTCTCAACCCCGTATTTGAAAATGATGTCAGTGCTACCAACTGCTGAAAAATCGCAATTGAAATTTGAGCTCCATGTTGGATATCTTGGAAGGTATGAATGGGAGCTATTTCAAAATTGGCACACGTATTATATTTCAGTTTAATTTCCAGGAGGCCATACATGTCTGTGTTCCCAAAGTGATTATAAGCCTGCCGATAGATCCAAATTTTAAATGCATATAATTTCTACACTATCAATTGTAATTCAACCAAATTTTGTTTGTGCTATGTGTACATAAACAGATGTGACTGAGCGTATTCTTAAGAGCCACCAGTGCTGCCAACTCTTAATAAATAACCTCAATTTATTTTATCCAAATACCATTATATCAGAAAGTATGCGTGCAGACAGCTTTAAACTATGCACACGTATAGTACCTGACATTCTATATTAATTTGGAGTAACTTACATACGTCGGTGCTACCAAAATGATACTAAGCCTGCTGAGAGGTCCAACATTAAATACATGTAACCTTATACTATCATTTGGATCTCAACCAAATTACATATGTGCTATGTGTACCATAACAGATATGACTATGCGTATTCTTAAGAGTAGGGCTGCCAACTGTTAATAAATGTTGTCTCTATTTTTGTTACCCTAATATCAATATATCAGAAAGTATGCAAAGCAATAGCTCTAAACTTTGCACACGTATAGTACCTGGTATTCTAGATTAATTTGGAGTAACTTATATACGTCAGTGCTGCCAACATGATTCTAAGCCTGCTGATAGGTCCAATTTTAAAATGCTTGTAACTTATATACTAACTAATGGATTTCATTCAAAATTGACACAACAATAGATGATATTATTTCAGATTATTCTGACCAATACATGCATGACATTGTTGACAACATGATTTTAAACGCGCTGTTAGATCCAATGTTTAACCGCATGTAACGTCCATACTATCCATTGGATTTCAACAGAATTTTGTATTGTGTACGTTAATGGATGGAACTAAGAATATATTCAGTAGCCAGGGCTGCCAACTGCTGTGCTCTATAATGCTACATTATGCCGGTGTACAGTATTTCAAACTAATTAGAAATTTCGATATTACCAACTTAATTTCGTCATTATTCTAGATAGATCCATATAGATTAATCATTGGCATGAATCTTAAGTTTTAAGAAAAGTAGCCTCTTAAGTTCGTCACGGAACTTCTTGTTATTTCTAAGTTGAGGTTGCTTTTGGGCCCTAAACTGCCTGCATCGATTGTGTGGGTTACTGGCTGCATGGAACTCCAATATGAAAACTCCTTCTGTATTCCATGAAGTAGCTTTTCATCTATGAACATAATTGCTGCCAGCAACCATCGACCTCGATGTGAATATTAGTTAATTATATTCGTAATTACTGTAGCAGCAAATTAATAAACAGGATATAAAATGGCTACCTGAACATTTTAATACATTATTTCGCATATGAGTCGTCAGGTACTCAAAATAAGATACAACACTACTTTTTAGATTTTGAGATTATGGCTGATTTAACAAGTCCTAAATACCCTCTTTACAAGCGGGATGAGAGAGGTATTCAAAACAGGACACATCGTGCTGTTTCTAAATGTTGAAGCAGTCGGTTGGTTTCAAAATAAGACAAGCAGATGAATGAGTATCAAAACAGGACACATCATGTTGTTTTAAAATGCTAAAGCAGTCGGTTGGTTTCAAAAAAAGACAAGTAGATGAATGAGTATCAAAACAGGACACATCGTGCTGTTTTTAAATGCTGAAGCATTCGGTTGGTTTCAAAATAAGACAATTAGATGAATGAGTATCAAAACAGGGCACATCATGTTGTTTTAAAATGCTGAAGCAGTCGGTTGGTTTCAAAATAAGACAAGTAGATGAATGAGTATCAAAATAGGACACATCGTGCTGTTTTAATTGCTGAAGCAGTCGGTTGGCTTCAAAATAAGACAATTAGATGAATGAGTATCAAAACAGGACACATCGTGCTGTTTTTAATTGCTGAAGCAGTCGGTTGGTTTCAAAATAAGACAAGTAGATGAATGAGTATCAAAACAGGACACATCGTGCTGTTTTTAATTGCTGAAGCAGTCGGTTGGTTTCAAAATAAGACGAGTAGATGAATGAGTATCAAAACAGGACACATTATGCTGTTTTTAAATGCTGAAGCAGTCGGTTGGTTTCAAAATAAGACAATTAGATGAATGAGTATCAAAACAGGACACATCGTGCTGTTTTTAATTCCTGAAGCAGTCGGTTGGTTTCAAAATAAGACCAGTAGATGAATGAGTATCAAAACAGGGCACATCGTGCTGTTTTAATTGCTGAAGCAGTCGGTTGGTTTCAAAATAAGACCAGTAGATGAATGAGTTTCTAAACAGGACACATTATGCTGTTTTTAAATGCTGAAGCAGTCGGTTGGTTTCAAAATAAGACCAGTAGATGAATGAGTATCAAAACAGGACACATCATGCTGTTTTTAATTGCTGAAGCAGTCAGTTGGTTTCAAAATAAGACAGGTAGATGAATGAGTATCAAAACAGGACACATCGTGCTGTTTTTAATTGCTGAAGCAGTCGGTTGGTTTCAAAATAAGACAAGTAGATGAATGAGTATAAAAACAGGAAACACCATGCTGTTTTTAATTGCTGAAGCAGTCGGTTGGTTTCAAAATAAGACAAGTAGATGAATGAGTATCAAAACAGGACACATCGTGCTGTTTTTAAATGCTGAGGCAGTCGGTTGGTTTCAAAATAAGACCAGTAGATGAATGAGTTTCAAAACAGGACACATCTTGGCAGGGTCTATTGCGCATCGATCAGCGCATCAGCTGTCTGTGTGCTGATTATGCAATTCTTTCGTGTTCTGTTAGTGCCGATGTGTTTACATTTGTATTGGTGTTGAATCGGCTTTATACCTTTTTTTAATTTCACAATAAGATACATCCGATTACTGAGTTGTAAACCGAAGTACATCAGCAAGTTTTAAAACAAAATAAGACACATCAAATATTAAAACGCTTATAAACAGGAAAATAAAACAGCATGAGTTATGAAACTTTTGGGAAATATTTGTTTATATCACTTACAACTTTCAAAAAAGAGGCATATTTATATGTCAGTAAACAAAGGACTCATTCAGTTTTTTGTCTCTCTTGCAAAATTTTGTTGAAGTGATTTGTCTTGTTTTGATACCATACGCCTCATGTATAATACTCAAACGATTCTAAATACAAATATTTACTTTGAGGTCGGTGTTGCTGGCAACCATTTTGTCCACAGATGAAAGGTAACTTCATGGAATACAAAAAGACCTTCATATTGGAGTTTCATGTAGCCGATAACCCACACAATCGATGCCAGAAAGCGACCTCAACTTGGAAATAAAATTAAAATACGTACGCACACAATCGAGTCATAGATTTATGGCATGTTAAAGAACCTCTACTAATTACACCTGTGTGAAGCTAAATTGTATAGGTTAAGAATGTTAACAACGCTCTTAGGTTCCTACGTTCGTTGCCAAGAGCCGACTGCGCTGACGTCTGGTAGCTAAGTTCTGAACTAGTAGTCGTTGACGGTGGCGTTTGGGAGCAAAAGTTGGAACTATTCGAAAAATTCAAAAGTCTGCAGTCCTTACTTGAATTAAAAAACAGATAACACACACTAATACGGTCATCACAATTAACACCGGTTGTCAGACAGATTCTACACACACCCAAAGTACACGGGGCTTCATGACCGCATTATCGCAGACCCTAAACTTAAGAACCAACCAACAATCGTGTGGTCATGGATTGAAAGGGAGCGATAAAATTCGAAATGCAAGCTACCCTCTAGGCGTCAATTAACAAAGCTTGCACCCGGCCCCCGAGGCCATACAATATTATTATTATTTTTTTTACCTTAGATTCTGATCACCTCTCGTATTTTTAAGAAAGCAAAACAGCTGTTACAGTGTCAGAACTAGGGTTGATACTTTCAATCCATTAATTTCAGTTAAGGAGTCAATGATTATTCCAAGCAGAAAAATCGATTATTTGCTACTGTTGGTTGATTATTGATTAATTGTATTATCGATTAATCGATGTACTTCAAATGCAAAACAGAAATTCTATTATAGTACATTATGCAACGAGTCTATAATGGCAATAATTAAGACACGAGTATGTTTATAAAACGAACGTAGCAAGTTTTATGATTTCCATACGAGTGTCTTAATTACCATTATAGGTGAGTTGCATACGACTGTTTCTATTCGACAATAATTTTAACTTTATTGGCCTATATGTTTTAACATAATTATTCACAAATATCTGTGGGATATTCAGTAACTTCAGTTAGTGAACAGAGCGCGCTGGGTGGTTTGCTGACTGAACAGAGCGCATGCGTGGGTCAAAGAATTTCGGATGCAGAGACTATTTACTTTGCTTGGCAATGCTATTGTTTACAGCCTGCATGATGTCGAGCGCCGATCAGAACTAGCATTCACTAATATTTTCACTGAAGTCGTTTGAAAGCAATGCACTGTGTAGAAATTGGAGTTGAGGATATTAAAGTACAGTGCTATTTCTTGTCTCATATTTGCCAGTTTATTTACGCGAACATATGGGACGGTGCACTTTCCATGTCGGTAATTTATATACAAGGATGCTGTGTTGCTAACTTCTGGACGTAGATTCATAAATTTCTTGCATATGTCATAGTATTTTCTTCTTACCGTAAAGGTTCGTGCTGATTTTATCTTTGTGTTTGGAATTGTAACTACAATGGTTGATCCGATATCCAATTTGAACTTTCAAATCATGTAATTCATGTCCGATATGTTGGATTTTGAGCGCATGCGTGAAGCTATCCTTACTTAATTGGTCAATGAATGAGCTCTGATTGGCTGGAGAAACTGTTTCATTATGAAGAATAGTACTATAATGTCCCTCATTATGATACACTTTTCTGACATATAATATTTACATTTCGACATCGTCGAACATAAAATATATTGTAGCATCTCTACTTAGAATAAAACAAAGTCCCCGATTCTTGGATGTCACTGGTAATCTCGAGAACCACTGGATGGATTTTGATGCGGATTTCTCCATTCTGTAAAGGATATCTCGAGGAAGGTTTCTGTAGAAAATAATGTATTTATAATCAAAGGAAGCCAAGCAGTAACGATTTCAGTGAAAAAGTCGAAAAGGAAAACCTGGCGTCCGTGCGCTTTTTAAGCGTGCTCTGGGCAAACCGTTAAAAACATCTATATACTGTACCCGATACCTAGTTGAGGCTATCGGCTACGCCAGCTGACATTAAGCCGTAGTTGAGATTTATGGGAAAAGTTGTAAAGATAGCGCTTAGATCGAGTCGAGAGGAATGTTAGGAAATGACGTAGAAGGCCAAGGATCAAGAAGGCACTGCCAGTCAAGCAGATGGAATTATAGGAAATATTCAAGCATTACTAAGATCTAAATGGAACATAATATTATATCATCTCAGAAGAGAAGAAATGTCAAGCAATATATATGGTAATAACTTGAAGAAAGACAGATAATCCCTTAAGTTATTGTATAACTTAATAGCCGAGATGATGGTGGTCGAGATTATACTTGTGACGCATGACCACAGAAGGTGGGGGAGCATCACGTGACAGCGCGGGGTTAGGAGCTCCTCAACGCAGTCTAGAGACAGCAGTCGAGTTCAGTCAGCAGGGCTGAGTAGAACACATGCGCAGAGAGTACGGCAAAGTTGAGCGGTGCACAGCACTTGTTACGTGGCGTGAAAGCGACAGTATTACTTCACCAAGCAGAGAGCGAAAAGTAGGTCAGTGAGCCAAGGCAAGCAACGCACGGTAGGCGGCATGAGGACCGGTTACGAGGCAAGCTGTACGGGTCGTGTAAGCAGGAGAAAAGCCGGGGTTAGGACAGCATTATAATACGAGATTGAGAACTTAATTTCGAGCTGCATTTTGTAACGCAGAACAGCACAGCAAAGCGGTATGGCGCGGCCGGCTTTAAGCGTAGATCATTCCGGAGCAGTGCAGTAGAACCGAGCGTGCTAGTTCCGACTTTTATACGCAGGCAATATTAAAGAAGCTGAACTTCATTTCAACATTCAGTTACAACATTGAGTTGGGACTTGTATTCAGTAATCGAATTGTGCAGGCAGGTAGTTATAATATACTGCAATTGTGAACTTCAAATGAACTTAGATATTCAAATGACATTACGACTATGCACTTCATAACGGAACATGTAGAACGACCATGGGGTCAAGCTAACATTAATGCTTTTAAGGCAAATGAAATGTTACGAATATATGCACTTATGAACATTGGCACGTGCATTAATACAA
Source organism: Meconema thalassinum (assembly GCA_946902985.2). Classification (NCBI taxonomy): domain Eukaryota; kingdom Metazoa; phylum Arthropoda; class Insecta; order Orthoptera; family Tettigoniidae; genus Meconema; species Meconema thalassinum. Next base: position 98,984,477 of record OX336397.1, on the reverse strand, counting down.
TTCTTTTTCATGAATTATCATAAAATATCGAGTACGAACACAGCTACAGGGTGTTTCAAAAACTTATACACTCTTATTAAATAAAATTTATTTTCTACAAGTGAGACTTAACCGCTGTGAAGATTGAACTTTTAACAAGCATACCGAACATTGTATGGGACAGTGGCGTAACATAGAAGAAGAACTTGGGGTACGCTGCTTTTATGAACTTTTACGTAAGGATTTGGACAGTATCCGCTATGGATAACATGCAGTTCATCATGTCGGAGTAAACGAAGACAGAGACGCGATGGCACCACAGAGCGATGGATTCGGTTCCTGAAGAAGAGGAGGTCTAACAGCTGATTCACTTGGGATATGAAGGCAATCGTTATTGCGTGGGTGATACGATATTCACGTCGATCTTTCGAGAAATTTATTACACACGAGGATAATCGACGATCTTTGAAATATATTAACAGCTGATATGAGAAGGTACTGTAAGAGTTATGACTTTCTGATATGATTATTTTCATGAACACTGGGCATACATGTATATTTTTCTAGTAGGAGTTATACGATTATTTTGACATGGCTTAGACATTATTTGCTCCAAATTTTGCTAGAATATGGCGTTACCATATGATATGGCAGGCACCATTATACGAAATTCTCACCATTGGTTGGCTTTATTAAGCAGATGTTTGGTCTTTTAGACATTTTCCAGTAAGGATAGTTTTCTTGGATAGTAATTTTTTTGTGGCGAGTATTTCGAACTCGTGATCTGCAATTGGATTATTTAAATCACTTCGTCAGTTCATTGCATAGTAGCGAGTGCGTATTATTCATCAGTAGGGATTTTTTCCATTGGATTGTTTGGAGATATTAAGATGTTATTCACTCAAGTGAATGAATATCGCTTTTATGTGACAACTAGAGACTTGTTGATTCCAATCTGGTACATTCACTCATTAGACGACGAGATGGGGCCTTTCACTTTAGGCGATTGCGTGGTGGTACACATCTTTACCCATCGTTCAGGGCATTATCATGATAGACAACGGGGCAAGGCCTTTCGTATTTATACGATTGCGTGGTGGTACTCATCTTTACTTGCCATTGAGGAACTCATTTTTATCATCCGAGTGTACTTGAGATTGTAAGAGGATCAAACAAGAAACTACTAGTCACATATCAGTCGAATTTTATTAAATAAATTAAAAATAAATGTCAGCAGGGTAACATTTTGTAATTCTTGTTTGCCAATCCAATATTTTGTTGCTATACTCTTTTGAGAGTACTTTCATTTAACAGCTGATACAGTTGATGCTTTTGATAATTTTTATGATTGAATTTGATACCTTTGAGAAGGATTTAAAGTAATTGAATCTTGTAAGATGATTCATTAATGGTCAGATTTATTTGAAGGCAGATCAGTATTGCATATTTTGATGTGAGAGATTATAACACATTGGTGTTTTTCTGTGAAGTGAATTATGAGAATTTTAAGAGAATTTATGCTATTTGAAAGCAGATCTTGAATTTGATTACGATTACTAAGGTAATATTTTTCCTGATTGTTTAAGAAGTTGTCTAGATATGATCAGATTAATTACAGTTATTGGAGATTGTGTGCGTTGATAATTTGAAGCCAGTTATGTATTTTTGTAGATCATGCAACGTGGTTAAGTGAAGTTTGTGATAGGTATTTTGTGGAAGTTGCCAAGTGGAGGTTGCAATATTGCTAATGTATTTTGAAGCAGACATGAGGTTGTCGAACCCAGTCTAGTATAATTTTTGAGATTCATGCTGTGCGCTGAATATTTATGGAGTTTTGTGGAATAATTGTGGTATTCAAATGTGATATTTGATAAAGTGAGAATATATAATGAAGTTGTGGATAGTGAGATTCAACGTGAATTTTTGAAGGCAATAATATTTTTTGGCATGATAATTGAATACGAGATATAACTTGGAAGTGATAAAACTATAAGACAACGTTCTATAACCCATATTAAACAATTTGTTAGGAAATTAAACAAATAAATAATGTTGATAATACAAGATTTTCTGATAATAATAATTAATGAAATAATAATCTGAAATTTAAGCATATTAATGATCTGACCTAATGAAATAAAAATCAGAATGACTAGATGAAATAATAAAAATCTAAATAACCAGAAGAATAAAATTTAGATAAATTGATAAATTAAATTTTGGAATAAATCAATGAATTAAATAAATGGATGAATTAAAGATAGAATAAATAAGCTGATTTAAATAAATTAATAGATGATTGAATAGCTGATGAATAACTGAATTAGAAGGTGATAATTAATTAAAAAAGCTGATGATTAATAAATTTAAATGGATTTAAATAAATTTAATTGAGATAAATGATTTGAATGATTTGAAGAATTGCAATTTGAGTTGATGAATTAAACAATTTATATTGATGATTTGAGATGATTTAATCTGAAGGAGATGATGAAAGGAGAGTGTGTGAATAATTAGAGAGCATAAAGAATTGATGATTATAATATTCATTTAAATGATTTGATGATAATGAATTAATTATTCTGACATAAATATATTGAATTTTGAGATGAGAACTAATGTGAGAAATATTTAATTTTGATGATGATGATGATTACAACCAATGAGTAGTGGATTTTCTGTGATTCACAAACAAGCAATTATTAATGACAGTGTAAATAGTGTAAATTAATTATTCGATGTTTAGGAGCATTTTACTAACATATTCAGCATTTGAATAATGCCATGCAAGCCATAAATTATGTGATATTTTAAATATGTGATTATAATATGTGTGTTTAGACAGATTAATAATATTTTTACATCCACATTCATGATGTTAATTTAAAGAGAAGTTAGGTCTCAGGTATCACGAATGTCAGTGACGCAAAGACATAGTGCTACGGTGATCCTGAGAACCCAAGAGAACTTTAGAAATTTTTCCTATTTTATGTGGATTAAATACACTTTGAGTAGAATAGAGATGGTTCGATTTTCTGGACAATGACAATTTAACGTTGGAATTCGACCATGCTCTCAGGTAGGATGAGTGTTTAATATGTCTGTCTGACTATCAAAGTTGAATAAATTTGTTTTTATCTTAGTTGTGATCTGATGATGATGTGATTTTCCTATTTCTTTCCTTGTCTTAATTAAGGCTTGGCCAGGAAGGATGTGGTTTGCTAGGGATTCAGTTGATGGCGCCCATTGATATTTGCATACTTTTTATTAAATTTAAACCCGTAACGACCCTGGAGATACTTTATCTCGTGTTACCCTCTGCTTTTGTGATATTTCAACTGAGTTTCCGACACATTCCTTATTTGACTTGATGTTCATTTAACTCCGCTCTGTCCTGGAAATCCAGGAATGCGATGTATTAGCAGATGGGTCATCGCATCCCCAGGACGAACGGGTACAATACTATGAGTATAAGAATTGTTCAGCATGAAAAGTTCTACAAAAAAGCCCGGGAGAGCATATCTCTATATTCAATACGTCGCCCACTATAAGTGTTTTTACGTTTCCATTTCTTCCAACAACCTCCATTCAATTACTGAGGCGACAGTTTACGAGCTAGCTAGGGGCGAGCCTATCACCCCAGATACAGCCAGCAGCAAACTGTCGAGTCGTGTTGAGTTAAGACTTCAGAGAAGAGAGGTTGTGTTTGGAGTTTCCCTGGAAGTACAGCTCGGCTTTTCTTCATTTCGCCTGTGAACTTTTCGTTCCGCAAAATACACAGTCAAGTTAAGATTGGTCGGATGGGGGATTTGTGTTCAATACACCTCGCCATTCTTAAATTACGTCCGACAAGAATTCGTTGCATCTCCATGATAATATAATTAATAGTCCAGTCAGTGATTTTAACCCATCATGCCGAGACGTAAAACGGATATAGGTCGACAATGAAAAAAGAAGCGCTTATTATTTACTGCATTCATAACTTCTCCCGGGCGAAACCGGGGCGGGTTGGTAGATTATTTATAAATGTGCCTTTTTTGTGAAAACTAGGCTGAAACAAAGTAAAACCAAAATGTCCCTGTGCTAAATAGTAAACATTGAAAAGATTTCAAAATCTTTGCTGAAAAATCTTTGTTTTCTCTTTTCGAAACCTTTCCCAAATTCATTCTTGTTTGTCCTTCCACTGTCACTGATTCTTATTTGGTTATTGTTAACATAAACAAGGGCTGACAGAAAGGAAGGAAGCTTGTAGTTGTAAAGTGACCGTTATTCTCGCGATCATGAGCCATGGGACCTTGATTTTACGTGGGATCCGAACCACAGCACATGGCATTTCACTTGCCTCGTAGGGTGATTGGTTATCGTGTCGAACTACCAACCCCAAGCTTGCAGGTTTGTTCCTGGCCGTGGTAAGTGTTTTTTGAAAGACGATAAAAATTACCACACGCATGTCATACATTGTTGGCATGTTAAATGACCCATTTGAATTCAGTAGGCCATGTTCATAATGGCAAAATAAATCTCGGAATTTTTCGCCAACACAAAAAAGTTCCTCCTTTCTTCACTAGAAAGCGCTACAGTGTCAAGTAGCTAAGATATCTAAACTCATTGACTTTCATAGCGTTCCAAGGAACACCCGTCATGTAAGCTGCCCTCTGGGCATCAAATAACAAATTTTTACCCGGCACCCGAGGCCATACGATATTATTATTATTACTTCCAAAATCTCACATGCATTGACCGGGAATCGAGCCCGGCCCACCTTGGTGAGAGGAAAACGGCTTGACCGCTGTGTCACCACGCCCCCAAAGAAGGAGACTTTGTATAATTAGGTAAAAAGTATATTTTATAAATTTTTGATACATCATTCCGAAAATAAGCGTAAGTCAACTTAAGCGATGACCTCTCATTTTAACTTATTTTCTTATCTCGTGTCGACTAATGAACTAATCGATTCATCTCTGTTGGACCACCTCGTCGTATAGCGGCTGGCATTCTTGGCCTTTGACCCCCTCAGAGGTCTGGGTTCGATTCCCGGCTCAGCCAATATATTTTAATTTTGGTGTGAGGACTGGAAGGGGGTACATTCAGACACGTTAGGCTAAACTAAAAAGAGGAGGGTTCGATTCCTTCCTCAGCCATCTTGGAAGTGGTTTTCCGTGTTTCCACCACTTCTACTCCAGGCAAATATTGGAATGGTTCCTAACTTACTGTAAGGTCACGGCCGCCTCCTTTTAATCCTATCCCTAATTTACAAATACACATAAAAGTACAGCCATCACAATAACACAAATTATCACACAAATTCCATGCACACCCAAAAAAATCTTCGGGCTGTATGACCACGATGTCACTGCCCAATTTAATGGGGCACATTACTATGTCGATTGACTAAAAGAGATCTGTTTATTAGACCATGAAAACATTTCTCGCAAAAGCAAACTCACAAATCAAACACAAAACCAAAAAACAGAAGGCCGAAAACAAACACAAAACAAAAAACAAATGGCAGAAAACAAACACAAAACAAAAAAAGCAGAAAACATACACAAAACCATAAGCAAAAAAGCAGAAAACAAACACAAAACCAAAAGAAAAGCAGAAAACATACACAAAACCATAAGCAAAAAAGCAGAAAACAAACACAAAACCAAAGAAGCAGAAAACATACACAAAACCATAAGCAAAAATGCAGAAAACAAACACAAAACCAAAAAAAGCTGAATACATAAACAAAACCATAAGCAAAAAAGCAGAAAACAAACACAAAACCATAAGCAAAAAAGCTGAAAACATACACAAAACCATAAGCAAAAAAGCAGAAAACAAACACAAAACCAAAAGCAAAAATCAGAAACCAAACACAAAACCAAAAGCAAAAAGCAGAAAACAAACACAAAACCAAAAGCAAAAAGCAGAAAACAAACACAAAACTCAAAACCAATAGCAAAGGCAGTAAACAAACACAAAACCAAAAACAAAAAGCAGAAAACTAACACGTAACCAAAGGCAAAAATCAGAAAACAAACACGAAACCAAATCCAAATTGCAGAAAACAAACAGAAAACTAACAATAAAAAACACAAAACCAAAAGCAAAAGCAGAAAACAAAAACAAAAGCAACAACAAAAAGCAGAAAACAAACACAAAACCAAAAAATGAATTTTAAAAATGCAGAAAACAAAGACAAAACCAAAGATGCCATTAGCATGGAAAAGTATTATTGTTCCATGCCATTAGTTCATATTTGACTCCGCTCATCCCCCTCCAGGAGCAAGTCCTAGTTACGCCACTGCTGTTAGGTGTCAGTGACAGTGGCATCTTGTAGCCAAAGTTGCAACTACGTGAAATTGAACTTTCAGGAAGACTGCGGGCGTTCAATTAAAACACCCTGCTATGACCATTGGCTGCAATTCGTATATATATATATATATATATATATATATTTTGTACCCCCGCCCAGTATTTGGGCATATTCGTGTTGACCGACTAAAGCGTTACAACGGACAGTTTCAGACAGAAGGCGTACTTTCTGCATTAATCCATTCCATGAGCATTCTTTTTTGATGTCTAACATCTTTCCACTCGGTGTCTGTATATTTTTTGTGGGGGTGAATTTGAAAAATGAAACGGAAATGAATGGGACGGAAACAATGAAACGGAAATGTATGGGACTAAAACAATGAGCGCGCGCTGTGGTGGAGATTGGTAGCACGACGTACTACCGGCCATGTGGCTATGTGGAATGTATATCGCTTACGCTTTACTTCAAGGTTTGGAGGCCCCATTAAAGATATTCCTACAATAAATCATCTTCAAGTTGTCGTTCTATGGTGTAAAAATATTCATTACATCATATTTGCTGAAAACATGATGTATTAAATCTTCTTACTTTTTCTGTATTCTTATTTAATGTAAGCACTCGAGATTTGGAGGCCCGTTTCCTGAAATCCTGTAGGCTGTGATATGTCTGTCTATGGTATGTTTAGTGTTCTTAGGAGGTGGCGTGAGATTGAACTAGAGTAGTTACGTTAGGAGGACATGCAGGATGGCCAGTGCGGCGTTGGAGCGCTTGAGTGACGGTTGCTGGAACTTGTCGAGCGGGAGTGTCTGCTCAGTGGATTCCAGAGGTGTGAGAGACAATGGCAGGAAGGCTTTGTAAAGGAATAGATGAAGGTTATGGATTGTGCTATTGAAAATTGTTTGAGATACATGTGAAGAAATATATAAAAGGAAATATTGCATTGTCTTTACTACGTCGCATTGGTTGTATCTAACTACAACATATTATATAGCTCCTTCAAAGACATAAAATGATGGAATGAGTACTGTCGGCCATGTGGCTATGTGGAATGTAATGTATATCGCACACGGTTTACTTCAAGGTTTGGGGGCCCCATTGCACATATTCCTACAAAAAATCATCTTCAATTTGTCATTCTTTGGAGTAAAAATATTCATAAAATTATCATATTTGCTGAAAATCAATTATGATTTATTAAATCTTCATACTTTTGCTGTATTCTTATTTAATGTAAGCATTCGAGGTACAGTCGGCCATGTGGCATGTTACACATCATATGCGACTACTGTAAGGCTCGTATTTTTTAGCCTACTTTCGATTTTTGCAAAAAGTGAAAGTAGACTTATGAGACCTACACAGGGCCAAAACTTGTGTGTCTGTCTGTGTGTGTGTGTGTGTTAGTGTGTGTACTCTGCATGTCTGTCTCCCCCCTTCCCCGTACTAATTCAAACACGGTGAATCCGAATTGAACGAAATTTGGTACAGAAGTAGCACTAGCAAAGGGCACTCCAGAATCATGTTTTATATTGATGCTATCTATACCAATACGTAATGGCGGCCACGCACATGGTCAAAACTTAAAATTAAATTACGACCAAACTAATTATCGGATCATTACCCAATTTGGTGACAACATACCTTCATATAGGACGCGTCTTATGCCCAAAGGACAATGTCATCAGCCGTACCATTTCAGGATGGCGGCCGTGTGAATTATGCAAACTTTATAATCCATAACATGGGACCCACCAGTTTCGATTATCGACCGAGAATCGTTTAAACTGTTCAAAAGGACGTGCCCTGTTCGAAATTAGAAGTATATATTGTAATATTATAGTGCAGAAGTGGCTTTAAAAAGCTGAGCCGTCTCGGTTACTGACAAGATGGCAGATGATCTCTCGTTGTGACCTATATTTCACTAATTTGAGTATGTTGCATGCAATATAGCCTACAGATATAAATAATAGGAACTTTGTGTGAAATGAACTTTGTTTGAAATATTGTTTTAGATCCCTAATTTGGGGGTGGATCTAAAAGGGAGAGTTATTGTACTAATTTATGAGGTTGTGCCTAAAGAAGGGTAGCCTCCCTTGGCAGGGCAAGCTGACCAGTGTAGAGTGTTGTGGTGTGCTAGGAACTAGGGGGCGTTCTTATAAATAATGTAGTAGTGTTTGAAGGGATGGGATCCAATACAAGGGTCACCGTGCTAGTCGCTCAGCTGACTGCTTATTATGTAATTGAATCTGCTCGGATCAGCCGAGTGGCACGTGCTGCTTGCTGGCAGCCGAGCCGGCTCGGGAAACACAAAGGTACCTGAGTTAGCGCTATCAGACTACCGTCTATCACGTCTTACCGTGACGGGAGTAAGGAAGGGCGTTGGGATGTAAAAAGGCGTATAAACAGTAAAGCGTGTGTAGAGTGTGGACCAAGTGTTTATTGGTCTGTAGTTTTGAGTATGAGTCCCTTGTAGGGAATGAGATTATGTTCACAATGTGTACAAGTGGTGGGTTACAGGTTACATAAGTAGGAACTCTGAACACGATTGACTGACTCACCTCGGTTGACACCAGCGTAGCCTCGGGCCGTCTCGATGAAGCACTGACAATGAAGAGATCCTTTGACCTCATTAGGACGCCTTCTTATACCTTCTGACGCCCTGCTGTCAGCATTGTGTTGGCATGCTGCCCCAGTTAGTACTATGTCGCTGAGTGTAATGATTACGTAAGGCTTGAGCTGCTTTATGGAGTAGCAAGCTGTCCTTACAGTATTAATGGATGTTGCCCCGGCTTTCCAAGGGTTGCCATTTTAGGGGATTTAGCCAGATGCCGGGGGGATGGTCCCCAAGGGGTGCATACCCCTGGGAGGCTGTACAATATACTCCAGTGAAGAAATCGTTTAGTCAAAGTCATTATTTGTTAAGACGCTGTATCTTAATCGATTGAGTTAGTTAGTTAGTTATTGTTGTTTTAAAGGGCGGAACTTCGAGGTCATCTGCCCCTTAATCGATTGATAACATTGAACTTGGGAGGACATAATTAGTTCTGTGGTTACAGCGTTGGTCTCTCACCCGGCCGGCTGGGGTTCTAATCCTAACAGAGTTGTATTTATTGCTTGATTTTTTTATATTTATTGTCTTTTGAGTACTGAGGCGTTATACAATTGAGCGTTATATTGTGCATTTTGCAATGGAAAATATATGTTTAATTAAAACAAAGTTCTCCAATGGATCTGCAGGGGTGACATCTACCAGCAACTAGTTGAACTACGGTATATGGGGGCTATCCACTACATACTATATGCGCGCTGCGCTCTATACCGGCCAGTTAGTGAAATCATGCCTACGGTGTTATTGGAGATTTCCTCTTGTTGCCGATAGAGCACACTGCCAAGTATAAGGAAGGAAGGAAGCTTGTAGTTTAACGTGACCGTTAATCTCGCGATCATAAGCCACGGGACCTCCGTTTTACGTGGAATCCGAACCACAGGACATGGCATTTCACATCGAAAATCTCACATGCATTGACCGGGAATCGAACCCGGTCCGCCTTGGTGAGAGGCATACAGCTTGACCGCTTCGCCACCACTGCCAAGTATAGGCGTGATTAAAAATTAGGTGTGCAGTAGGCATATTAAATGTGTTTCTCCCAGTGATGCGCTTAGACCAACGAAGTTTCAATTATTGTCAGTAGTCGGTGTTACTATACTGAATTCCTACGTCGTTTGCAGATGAAATTGCAAAATGCTGGGGTAAATTATAAACTATGGTTTGAACGCCGCTGCTCAAATCCAGTGTGCTAATTTGCATTTCGAATAGGAAGAAAATAGGAGGTGATAAGGACAAAGGGTTATAACTATACCCATACATTTAGGAGAAAGTAGGCTATATGTTCTTTCCTGAACATCTTGTTTTCTTTATGTTTTTGCTTTAAAATTCCAAATGTTAACTTAATCCTTCTCGGCTGGTTGCGTCTTGTCTTCCTTTGCGTATGAATAAGATGAAATTTGTTTGGAATTTAATTAGATCTCATAGCGAGGGATGTGCAATACCTTGTAAGCGCTCTGCTGGAAACCACTGACGTTATTGAAGTTACAACTGGTTGATTCCTCAGCTTAGGGGCTGCGACAGCGCGGTCATGTAGCCCCGTGTGTGTAAAATCTGTCTGATAACCGGTGTTAATTGTGATAGCTGTAATAGTGTGTGTTATTGGTAATTCAGGTAAGGACTGCAGACGATCATTTTCAAGCAGTTCCTAATTTTGCTACCGTCGACGACACCTAGCTGTGAACTTGGCTACTAGATGCCACCGCAACTTGCAACTGGCCACGAACGTTGTAACTATAACAATAATATCGTATAGCCTCGGGTGCCGGGTGCAAGCTTTGTAATTTGACACCCAGAGGGTAGCTTGCATGCCGAATTTCGTTGTTCCTTGAATCACTATGAAAGTCAAGGAGGCTAGATATCTAAGCTCCATGAACACTATAGCGCTTTCTAGTAGAGAAATGAGGAACTTTGTGTTGGCGGAAACTTCCGAGATTAATTTTGCCATTATGAACTCGGCCTACTGAATTCAAATGGGTTCTTTGACATGCCCACATCGTATGACATACGTATCGTATTTTTGCCGCCTTTCAAAAATCACTTACCACGGCCAGGAGCGAACCTGCGGAGGCGGCGCGGAGGCGGGGCGGATGTGGATAACAGTCATGCGGAGGCGGGGCGGATGCGGATAACAGTCATGCGGAGGCGGGGCGGATGCGGATAACAGTCATGCGGAGGCGGGGCGGATGTGGATAACAGTCGTACGGATGCGGGGCGGATGTGGATAACAGTCATGCGGAGGCGGGGCGGATGCGGATAACAGTCATGCGGAGGCGGGGCGGATGTGGATAACAGTCGTACGGATGCGGGGCGGATGTGGATAACAGTCGTACGGAGGCGGGGCGGATGTGGATAACAGTCGTACGGAGGCGGGGCGGATGTGGATAACAGTCGTACGGAGACGGGGCGGATGTGGATAACAGTCGTACGGAGGCGGGGCGGATGTGGATAACAGTCGTACGGAGGCGGGGCGGATGTGGATAACAGTCGTACGGAGGCGGGGCGGATGCGGATAACAGTCATACGGAGGCGGGGCGGCTGTTGATAACAGTCATGCGGAGGCGGGGCGGATGAGGATAACAGTCGTACGGAGGCGGGGCGGATGAGGATAACAGTCGTACGGAGGCGGGGAAGATGTGGATAACAGTCGTACGGAGGCGGGGCGGATGCGGATAACAGTCATACGGAGGCGGGGCGGATGTGGATAACAGTCATGCGGAGGCGGGGCGGATGAGGATAACAGTCGTACGGAGGCGGGGCGGATGTGGATAACAGTCGTACGGAGGCGGGGTGGATGTGGATAACAGTCGTACGGAGGCGGGGCGGATAACAGTCATGCGGAGGCGGGGCGGATGTGGATAACAGTCATGCGGAGGCGGGGCGGATGTGGATAACAGTCGTACGGATGCGGGGCGGATGAGGATAACAGTCATGCGGAGGCGGGGCGGATGAGGATAACAGTCGTACGGAGGCGGGGCGGATAACAGTCATGCGGAGGCGGGGCGGATAACAGTCATGCGGAGGCGGGACGGATGTGGATAACAGTCATGCGGAGGCGGGGAGGATAACAGTCATGCGGAGGCGGGGCGGATGTGGATAACAGTCATGCGAATGCGGGGCGAATGAGGATAACAGTCGTACGGAGGCGGGGCGGATGTGGATAACAGTCGTACGGAGGCGGGGCGGATGCGGATAACAGTCATACGGAGGCGGGGCGGATGTGGATAACAGTCATGCGGAGGCGGGGTGGATGAGGATAACAGTCGTACGGATGCGGGGCGGATAACAGTCATGCGGAGGCGGGGCGGATGAGGATAACAGTCGTACCGATGCGGGGCGGATAACAGTCATGCGGAGGCGGGGCGGATGAGGATAACAGTCGTACGGATGCGGGGCGGATAACAGTCATGCGGAGGCGGGGCGGATGAGGATAGCAGTCGTACGGATGTGGGGCGGATAACAGTCATGCGGAGGCGGGGCGGATGAGGATAACAGTCGTACGGAGGCGGGGCGGATGTGTATAACAGTCGTACGGAGGCGGGGCGGATGCGGATAACAGTCGTACGGATGCGGGGCGGATGCGGATAACAGTCATGCGGAGGCGGGGCGGATGTGGATAACAGTCATGCGGAGGCGGGGCGGATGAGGATAACAGTCGTACGGATGCGGGGCGGATGAGGATAACAGTCATGCGGAGGCAGGGCGGATGTGGATAACAGTCATGCGGAGGCGGGGTGGATGAGGATAACAGTCGTACGGATGCGGGGCGGATAACAGTCATGCGGAGGCGGGGCGGATGAGGATAACAGTCGTACGGATGCGGGGCGGATAACAGTCATGCGGAGGCGGGGCGAATGAGGATAACAGTCGTACGGATGCGGGGCGGATAACAGTCATGCGGAGGCGGGGCGGATAACAGTCATGCGGAGGCGGGGCGGATGTGGATAACAGTCATGCGAATGCGGGGCGGATGAGGATAACAGTCATGCGGAGGCGGGGCGGATGAGGATAACAGTCGTACGGAGGCGGGGCGGATGTGGATAACAGTCGTACGGAGGCGGGGCGGATGTGGATATCAGTCATGCGAATGCGGGGCGGATGAGGATAACAGTCGTACGGATGCGGGGCGGATGTGGATAACAGTCGTACGGAGGCGGGGCGGATAACAGTCATGCGGAGGCGGGGCGGATGAGGATAACAGTCATGCGAATGCGGGGCGGATGAGGATAACAGTCGTACGGATGCGGGGCGGATGTGGATAACAGTCGTACGGAGGCGGGGCGGATGTGGATAACAGTCGTACGGAGGCGGGGCGGATGTAGATAACAGTCGTACGGAGGCGGGGCGGATGTGGATAACAGTCGTACGGAGGCGGGGCGGATGTGGATAACAGTCGTCCGGAGGCGGGGCGGATAACAGTCATGCGGAGGCGGGGCGGATGAAGATAACAGTCATGCGAATGCGGGGCGGATGAGGATAACAGTCATGCAGAGGCGGGGCGGATGCGGATAACAGTCGTACGGAGGCGGGGCGGATGTGGATAACAGTCGTACGGAGGCGGGGCGGATAAAAGTCATGCGGAGGCGGGGCGGATGTGGATAACAGTCGTACGGAGGCGGGGCGGATAACAGTCGTACGGAGGCGGGGCGGATGTGGATAACAGTCATGCGGAGGCGGGGCGGAAGTGGATAACAGTCATGCGGAGGCGGGGTGGATGTGGATAACAGTCGTACGGAGGCGGGGCGGATAACAGTCATGCGGAGGCGGGGCGGATGTGGATAACAGTCGTGCGGAGGCGGGGCGGATAACAGTCATGTGAGGCGGGGCGGATAACAGTCATGCGGGGCCGGGCGGTTGTGGATAACAGTCATGCGGAGGCTGGGCGGATAACAGTCATGCGGAGGCGGGGCGGATGTGGATAACAGTCATGCGGAGGCGGGGTGGATGTGGATAACAGTCATGCGGAGGCGGGGCGGATAACAGTCATGCGGAGGCGGGGCGGATAACAGTCATGCGGAGGCGGGGTGGATGCGGATAACAGTCATGCGGAGGCGGGGCGGATAACAGTCATGCGGAGGCGGGGCGGATGCGGATAACAGTCATGCGGAGGCGGGGCGGATGTGGATAACAGTCGTACGGATGCGGGGCGGATGTGGATAACAGTCATGCGGAGGCGGGGCGGATGCGGATAACAGTCATGCGGAGGCGGGGCGGATGTGGATAACAGTCGTACGGATGCGGGGCGGATGTGGATAACAGTCGTACGGAGGCGGGGCGGATGTGGATAACAGTTGTACGGAGGCGGGGCGTATGTGGATAACAGTCGTACGGAGGCGGGGCGGATGAGGATAACAGTCATACGGAGGCGGGGCGGATGTGGATAACAGTCGTACGGAGGCGGGGCGGATGTGGATAACAGTCATACGGAGGCGGGGCGGATGTGGATAACAGTCATGTTGAGGCGGGGCGGATGAGGATAACAGTCGTACGGAGGCGGGGCGGATGTGGATAACAGTCGTACGGAGGCGGGGCGGATGTGGATAACAGTCGTACGGAGGCGGGGCGGATGCGGATAACAGTCATACGGAGGCGGGGAGGATGTGGATAACAGTCATGCGGAGGCGGGGCGGATGAGGATAACAGTCGTACGGAGGCGGGGCGGATGAGGATAACAGTCGTACGGAGGCGGGGCGGATGTGGATAACAGTCGTACGGAGGCGGGGCGGATGCGGATAACAGTCATACGGAGGCGGGGCGGATGTGGATAACAGTCATGTTGAGGCGGGGCGGATGAGGATAACAGTCGTACGGAGGCGGGGCGGATGTGGATAACAGTCATACGGAGGCGGGGCGGATGTGGATAACAGTCGTACGGAGGCGGGGCGGATGTGGATAACAATCGTACGGTGGCGGGGCGGTAGTGGATAACAGTCGTACGGAGGCGGGGCGGATGAGGATAACAGTCGTACGGATGCGGGGCGGATAACAGTCATGCGGAGGTGGGGCGGATAACAGTCATGCGGAGGCGGGGCGGATGTGGATAACAGTCATGCGGAGGCGGGGCGGATGTGGACAAGAGTCGTACGGATGCGGGGCGGATGAGGATCACATTCATGCGGAGGCGGGGCGGATGAGGATAACAGTCGTACGGAGGCGGGGCGGATAACAGTCATGCGGAGGCGGGGCGGATAACAGTCATGCGGAGGCGGGGCGGATGTGGATAACAGTCATGCGGAGGCGGGGCGGATGTGGATAACAGTCATGCGAATGCGGTGCGGATGAGGATAACAGTCGTACGGAGGCGGGGCGGATGTGGATAACAGTCGTACGTAGGCGAGGCGGATGCGGATAACAGTCATACGGAGGCGGGGCGGATGTGGATAACAGTCATGCGGAGGCGGGGTGGATGAGGATAACAGTCGTAAGGATGCGGGGCGGATAAGTCATGCGGAGGCGGGGCGGATGAGGATAACATTCGTACGGATGCGGGGCGGATAACAGTCATGCGGAGGCGGGGCGGATGAGGATAACAGTCGTACGGATGCGGGGCGGATAACAGTCATGCGGAGGCGGGGCGGATGAGGATAACAGTCGTACGGATGCGGGGCGGATAACAGTCATGCGGAGGCGGGGCGGATGAGGATAACAGTCGTACGGAGGCGGGGCGGATGTGGATAACAGTCGTACGGAGGCGGGGCGGATGCGGATAACAGTCATGCGGTGGGGGGGCGGATGTGGATAACTGTCATGCGGAGGCGGGGCGGATGAGGATAACAGTCGTACGGATGCGGGGCGGATGAGGATAACAGTCATGTGGAGGCGGGGCGGATGTGGATAACAGTCATGTGGAGGCGGGGTGGATGAAGATAACAGTCATGCGGAGGCGGGGTGGATGAGGATAACAGTCGTACGGATGCGGGGCGGATAACAGTCATGCGGAGGCGGGGCGGATGAGGATAACAGTCGTACGGATGCGGGGCGGATAACAGTCATGCGGAGGCGGGGCGGATGAGGATAACAGTCGTACGGATGTGGGGCGGATAACAGTCATGCGGAGGCGGGGGCGGATAACAGTCATGCGGAGGCGGGGCGGATGTGGATAACAGTCATGCGAATGCGGGGCGGATGAGGATAACAGTCATGCGGAGGCGGGGCGGATGAGGATAACAGTCGTTCGGAGGTGGGGCGGATGTGGATAACAGTCGTACGGAGGCGGGGCGGATGTGGATAACAGTCATGCGAATGCGGGGCGGATGAGGATAACAGTCGTACGGATGCGGGGCGGATGTGGATAACAGTCGTACGGAGGCGGGGCGGATGTGGATAACAGTCGTACGGAGGCGGGGCGGATGTGGATAACAGTCGTACGGAGGCGGGGCGGATAACAGTCATGCGGAGGCGGGGCGGATGAGGATAACAGTCATGCGAATGCGGGGCGGATAACAGTCATGCGGAGGCGGGGCGGATGAGGATAACAGTCATGCGAATGTGGGGCGGATGAGGATAACAGTCATTCAGAGGCGGGGCGGATGCGGATAACAGTCGTACGGAGGCGGGGCGGATGTGGATAACAGTCGTACGGAGGCGGGGCGGATAACAGTCATGCGGAGGCGGGGCGGATGTGGATAACAGTCATTCGGAGGCGGAGGCGGGGTGGATGTGGATAACAGTCGTACGGAGGCGGGGCGGATAAATGTCATGCGGAGGCGGGCGGATGTGGATAACAGTCGTGCGGAGGCGGGGCGGATAACAGTCATGCGGAGGCGGGGCGGATAACAGTCATGCGGAGGCGGGGCGGATAACAGTCATGCGGAGGCGGGGCGGATAACAGTCATGCGGAGGCGGGGCGGATAACAGTCATGCGGAGGCGGGGCGGATGTGGATAACAGTCATGCGGAGGCGGGGTGGATGTGGATAACAGTCATGCGGAGGCGGGGCGGATAACAGTCATGCGGAGGCGGGGTGGATGCGGATAACAGTCATGCGGAGGCGGGGCGGATGCGGATAACAGTCATGCGGAGGCTGGGCGGATGTGGATAACAGTCGTACGGATGCGGGGCGGATGTGGATAACAGTCATGCGGAGGCGGGGCGGATGCGGATAACAGTCATGCGGAGGCGGGGCGGATGTGGATAACAGTCGTACGGATGCGGGGCGGATGTGGATAACAGTCGTACGGAGGCGGGGCCGATGTGGATAACAGTCGTACGGAGGCGGAGCGTATGTGGATAACAGCCGTACGGAGGCGGGGCGGATGAGGATAACAGTCATACGGAGGCGGGGCGGATGTGGATAACAGTCGTAAGGAGGCGGGGCGGATGTGGATAACAGTCGTACGGAGGCGGGGCGGATGTGGATAACAGTCGTACGGAGGCGGGGCGGATGTGGATAACAGTCGTACGGAGGCGGGGCGGATGTGGATAACAGTCGTACGGAGGCGGGGCGGATGCGGATAACAGTCATACGGAGGCGGGGCGGATGTGGATAACAGTCATGCGGAGGTGGGCGGATGAGGATAACAGTCGTACGGAGGCGGGGCGGATGAGGATAACAGTCGTACGGAGGCGGGGCGGATGTGGATAACAGTCGTACGGAGGCGGGGCGGAAGCGGATAACAGTCATAAGGAGGCGGGGCGGATGTGGATAACAGTCATGCGGAGGCGGGGCGGATGAGGATAACAGTCGTACGGAGGCGGGGCGGATGTGGATAACAGTCATACGGAGGCGGGGCGGATGTGGATAACAGTCGTACGGAGGCGGGGCGGATGTGGATAACAGTCGTACGGAGGCGGGGCGGTAGTGGATAACAGTCGTACGGATGCGGGGCGGATAACAGTCATGCGGAGGCGGGGCGGATAACAGTCATGCGGAGGCGGGGCGGATGTGGATAACAGTCATGCGGAGGCGGGGCGGATGTGGATAACAGTCGTACGGATGCGGGGCGGATGAGGATAACAGTCATGCGTAGGCGGGGCGGATGAGGATAACAGTCGTACGGAGGCGGGGCGGATAACAGTCATGCGGAGGCGGGACGGATAACAGTCATGCGGAGGCGGGGCGGATGTGGATAACAGTCATGCGGAGGCGGGGCGGATAACAGTCATGCGGAGGCGGGGCGGATGTGGATAACAGTCATGCGAATGCGGTGCGGATGAGGATAACAGTCGTACGGAGGCGGGGCGGATGTGGATAACAGTCGTACGGAGGCGAGGCGGATGCGGATAACAGTCATACGGAGGCGGGGCGGATGTGGATAACAGTCATGCGGAGTCGGGGTGGATGAGGATAACAGTCGTACGGATGCGGGGCGGATAACAGTCATGCGGAGGCGGGGCGGATGAGGATAACAGTCGTACGAATGCGGGGCGGATAACAGTCATGCGGAGGCGGGGCGGATGAGGATAACAGTCGTACGGATTCGGGGGGGATAACAGTCATGCGGAGGCGGGGCGGATGAGGATAACAGTCGTACGGATGCGGGGCGGATAACAGTCATGCGGAGGCGGGGCGGATGAGGATAGCAGTCGTACGGAGGCGGGGCGGATGTGGATAACAGTCGTACGGAGGCGGGGCGGAGGCGGATAACAGTCATGCGGAGGCGGGGCGGATGTGGATAACTGTCATGCGGAGGCGGGGCGGATGAGGATAACAGTCGTACGGATGCGGGGCGGATGAGGATAACAGTCATGCGGAGGCGGGGCGGATGTGGATAACAGTCATGTGGAGGCGGGGTGGATGAGGATAACAGTCATGCGGAGGCGGGGTGGATGAGGATAACAGTCATGCGGAGGCGGGGTGGATGAGGATAACAGTCGTACGGATGCGGGGCGGATAACAGTCATGCGGAGGCGGGGCGGATGAGGATAACAGTCGTACGGTTGCGGGGCGGATAACAGTCATGCGGAGGCGGGGCGGATGAGGATAACAGTCGTACGGATGTGGGGCGGATAACAGTCATGCGGAGGCGGGGCGGATAACAGTCATGCGGAGGCGGGGCGGATGTGGATAACAGTCATGCGAATGCGGGGCGGATGAGGATAACAGTCATGCGGAGGCGGGGCGGATGAGGATAACAGTCGTACGGAGGTGGGGCGGATGTGGATAACAGTCGTACGGTGGCGGGGCGGATGTGGATAACAGTCATGCGAATGCGGGGCGGATGAGGATAACAGTCGTACGGATGCGGGGCGGATGTGGATAACAGTCGTACGGAGGTTGGGCGGATAACAGTCATGTGGAGGCGGGGCGGATGAGGATAACAGTCATGCGAATGCGGGGCGGATGAGGATAACAGTCGTACGGATGCGGGGCGGATGTGGATAACAGTCGTACGGAGGCGGGGCGGATGTGGATAACAGTCGTACGGAGGCGGGGCGGATGTGGATAACAGTCGTACGGAGGCGGGGCGGATGTGGATAACAGTCGTACGGAGGCGGGGCGGATGTGTATAACAGTCGTACGGAGGCGGGGCGGATAACAGTCATGCGGAGGCGGGGCGGATGAGGATAACAGTCATGCGAATGCGGGGCGGATGAGGATAACAGTCGTACGGAGGCGGGGCGGATGTGGATAACAGTCGTACGGAGGCGGGGCGGATGTGGATAACAGTCGTACGGAGGCGGGGCGGATGTGGATAACAGTTGTACGGAGGCGGGGCGGATCTGGTTAACAGTCATGCGGAGGCGGGGCGGATGTGGATAACAGTCGTACGGAGGTGGGGCGGATGTGGATAACAGTCGTTCGGAGGCGGGGCGGATGTGGATAACAGTCGTACGGGGGCGGGGCGGATGTGGATAACAGTCATGCGAATGCGGGGCGGATGAGGATAACAGTCATGCAGAGGCGGGGCGGATGTGGATAACAGTCGTACGGAGGCGGGGCGGATGTGGATAACAGTCGTACGGAGGCGGGGCGGATGTGTATAACAGTCGTACGGAGGCGGGGCGGATAACAGTCATGCGGAGGCGGGGCGGATGAGGATAACAGTCATGCGAATGCGGGGCGGATGAGGATAACAGTCGTACGGATGCGGGGCGGATGTGGATAACAGTTGTACGGAGGCGGGGCGGATCTGGATAACAGTCATGCGGAGGCGGGACGGATGTGGATAACAGTCGTACCGAGGCGGGGCGGATGTGGATAACAGTCGTACGGAGGCGGGGCGGATGTGGATAACAGTTGTACGGAGGCGGGGCGGATCTGGATAACAGTCATGCGGAGGCGGGGCGGATGTGGATAACAGTCGTACGGAGGCGGGGCGGATGTGGATAACAGTTGTACGTAGGCGGGGCGGATCTGGATAACAGTCATGCGGAGGCGGGGCGGATGTGGATAACAGTCGTACGGAGGCGGGGCGGATATGGATAACAGTCGTACGGAGGCGGGGCGGATGTGGATAACAGTCGTACGGAGGCGGGGCGGATGTGGATAACAGTCGTACGGAGGCGGTGTGGATGTGGATAACAGTCGTACGGAGGCGGGGCGGATAACAGTCGTACGGAGGCGGGGCGGATGTGGATAACAGTCATGCGAAGGGGGGGCGGATGTGGATAACAGTCATGCGGAAGCGGGGCGGATGTGGATAACAGTCGTACGAAGGCGGGGCGGATGTGGATAACAGTCGTACGGAGGCGGGGCGGATGTGGATAACAGTCGTACGGAGGCGGGGCGGATGTGGATAACAGTCATGCGAATGCGGGGCGGATGAGGATAACAGTCATGCAGAGGCGGGGCGGATGCGGATAACAGTCGTACGGAGGCGGGGCGGATGTGGATAACTGTCGTACGGAGGCGGGGCGGATAACAGTCATGTGCAGGCGGTGTGGATGTGGATAACAGTCGTACGGAGGCGGGGCGGATAACAGTCGTACGGAGGCGGGGCGGATGAGGATAACAGTCATGCGAAGGGGGGGCGGATGTGGATAACAGTCATGCGGAGGCGGGGCGGATGTGGATAACAGTTGTACGGAGGCGGGGTGGATGTGGATAACAGTCGTACGGAAGCGGGGCGGATGTGGATAACAGTCGTACGGAGGCGGGGCGGATGTGGATAACAGTCATGCGGAGGCGGGGTGGATGTGGATAACAGTCGTACGGTGGCGGGGCGGATAACAGTCATGCGGAGGCGGGGCGGATGTGGATAACAGTCGTACGGAGGCGGGGCGGATAACAGTCGTACGGAGGCGGGGCGGATGTGGATAACAGTCATGCGGAGGCGGGGTGGATGTGGGTAACAGTCATGCGGAGGCGGGGCGGATGTGGATAACAGTCGTACGGAGGCGGGGCGGATAACAGTCGTACGGAGGCGGGGCGGATATCAGTCATGCGGATGCGGGGTGGATGTGGATAACAGTCATGCGGAGGCGGGGTGGATGTGGATAACAGTCACGCGGAGGCGGGGTGGATGTGGATAACAGTCGTACGGAGGCGGGGCGGATAACAGTCGTACGGAGGCGGGGCGGATGTGGATAACAGTCATGCGGAGGCGGGGTGGATGTGGATAACAGTCATGCGGAGGCGGGGCGGATGTGGATAACAGTCGTACGGAGGCGGGGCGGATAACAGTCATGCGGAGGCGGGGCGGATGTGGATAACAGTCGTACGGAGGCGGGGCGGATAACAGTCGTACGGAGGCGGGGCGGATAACAGTCATGCGGATGCGGGGTGGATGTGGATAACAATCGTACGGAGGCGGGGCGGATAACAGTCATGCGAATGCGGGGGGACATGCGGATATAGTTTTTTTTTTATCCGCGCAGTGCTCTACGAATGGACCACGGTGCTTGTTGTCTGCCACTTCTGGTGATTTTGGTGGATTGTTTGGCGGCTGCTTTTGTGTTGAAATTTTGAGCCCTTCTATTGGACCAGTAATCTTTCATTTTCTTGCTGAACTCTATCTTACGTTCCTCGGACCATTTCCTGGACGCGTTGTGGTGAACTTCTGCAATGGATGTGAGGAAAGGCCTGGTTTCAACTGTCAGAAGGTCATTTATTGTGTCTTGCTGAATATTGAGTTCAGTAAGATCCTTCTCAACTTGTTTGATCCACAAGGACCCAGTGCCTTTACCCTTCTTGGCTACCTTGGAGATCTTATAAGACAGCCTGTGGTGGTCCATTCTGTACAGGTGGCTGTAGAAAGCCTGGCGTCTCCTTCTGATGGCATCGGTGAGGTGTTCCTGGTGTTTGTCGAATTCACAATTTGGTTTGCACCATCGTCTTCCATCTGGCATGATCCTTGGTCCTACTATTTTCCACAACAAAATAGTTCATACAGTTTAGTATTAGTTTTGTTATGTTTCCAAATGTTTACAGTATCCGATCCGACTCGCATTTGCAATGAGCATCAACAAAGCACAGGGGCAAATTTGAAAATTCCATGCTTCTCTCATGAACAGATGTTTGTGACCTACTCACGCTTCGGAAAGCCTTCTGATTTATTCTGAACACGGCAGATGAAGAAACAAAAAATGATATTGTGTACCCTAAAGCATTTCAATAAATAAATTTAAAACCGAAACACTTTCTTTTCTTGATTGGGATCGCAATGCAAGCCGGGTAAAGCTAGTGGCATATAAATCCAAACTCTCACATGCAAAATGTCGCACAGACAATTTAAAATCTGACTCAAAATACGAAACTCTTGTTCGCACATTTAATGAAAATCAAATAACAGGAGTTTGCCCTGGCATATAAATCCAAACTCTCACACGCAAAATGTGACACGGAGAGTATAAAATCTGACTCAAAATACGAAACTCTTGCGCGCATATTTAATGAAAATCAAATGACAGGAGATTGCATTTTAGAGATCAGTCGTGCTTTTGATAAAGTATGGTGCAGCTGCCTGCTATGGAAACTAAAGCACAAAGATTTCCCAGCGCATTTATATAAGTTTATAATAATATTTCTCTCTTGGGAACAGGAACTTCTATGCCCAGGTGGAGGACTTCCAATCCTCTATAGCGAGGATCAAAGCCGGTGTAACGCATAGTACATTACAGATGGAATGGTTTTGTTCCAAAAACTGTGCTATGGTTGGCTTTTTGTAAATCGTTAGAAAAGCACAATTAAAGCTTAACTCTAAATTTTAGAATAATTTGCACGATCATTTTGTCGGAAAACTCAAAAAAATAACATTGAAAAGCGTTTTTCTCTGAATCGACGTATTTTAAAGAAACATTTTTAAACAAAAAATGTAGAGGACATTGTCACCTACAATTCGTCCCATTGAGGTCATGGCATACGTTTTGAAATGCAGAAGCTAGGTGGCGCCAAAGTTTCCAAAAAAGTGTTTCTTCACTTTTTGTCCTAGAAAAAATAGTTTCTTCACAAAAGAGTGAATCAGAAATTTGTTCTTCTCGAAATTGTCTGCAACATTTATTTAAACGTTTGTTTCCTCCGACTTACCGATCCAAAGTTATAGCGCAGCAAATGCAACGCTGCGTAGTCAAGGCTACTATTGTTACTGCGGAGAGAGCGGTGGGCATAATTTAGACAGGGACCGGTGTCGGACAGCTGCCTAAGGCTCGGTCAAACAGGACGCGGACTGTGTTTGTTAATTAGCTCAAACAATCATATATATTTCAATCGCAACGTATCAATCATAACTGTACACATATTAACCTTTGTGCCATCTGAATAGTACAATTTTCACACTTCGGCAGACTATAACTTTGGAACGGTAAGGCGGAGAAAAAAAATGTTTCAATAAATGTTGTAGACAATTTTGAGAGGAACAAATTTATGAATCTCTCTTTTGTGAACAAAACATTTTTTCTAGGACAAAAAGTGAAAAAACACTTTTTTGGAAATTTTGGCGTCACCTAGCTTCTGATGACATGACCTCAATGAGACGAATTGTAGGTGACAATGTCCTCCACATTTTTTTGTTTAAGAAACTTTTCTTTGAAATACGTCGATTCAGAGAAAAACGCTTTTCAATGTTTTTTTGAGTTTTCCGACAAAATGATCGCGCAAATTATTCTAAAATTCAGAGTTAAGCTTCTTTTTGTGCTTTTCTAACGATTTACAAAAAGCCAACCATAGCACAGTTTTTGGAACAAAAGGGAATGTTTCTGTGCAGCTGTCTTGTACTAGCAGGGCAGTGTTATCTCCCTCTCGATTCTCTACATCTACGTTCATAAACCGATAACAGGAACCTCCATTTGTATGCGGATGATATCTCTACCGAGCTCTAGGTAATGACGGAGAATATTTCAAGTGTGGGTTTGTCTTTTTGTATCTGCTTCTATGCGGACACCCATGGGGTGAGCTGCAAGTACCGTCACGTGTGGAGTGTTGTGTGGGGGAGGAACAGTTTGTGTCCGCATTGAAGCAGCTACAAACTCTGGCGAGCCGATCATGTCCTCGGACACTCCTGGCAATAAAAGCCTTACGAAAAAATAAAAATAAAAATGAGCTAGAAACAGTAGGGGAAGACCCAGGTTAGAATATGTTAAAAAGATTGCCTTGGATGTAGGGTGTGGTTGCTATGTACAAATGGAAACGATTAGCTCAGGACAGGGAAGCATGGAAAGCTACATCAAACCCGTCAAAAGACTGAAGGCTCAAAAAAAAAAAAAACACCAACAACAAGCTACAGATAACTGGGACAAATAGATGGGAGCAATGGCAGGAACATACTCGTAATGAAGCGATAAAGGCTAAGATAGAAATGAACACGCTAGATAAGAAGATGGTACAGTTAATTGGCTTTCACGGCCAGTGAATTAAAACTCAGCAATTTTTCTAAGTTTGTTCCGGGTGTCTGAGTATTAATTCATTGGCCGTGAAAGCAAATATACTGTCTTTTTGGAATCCTTCATAGGAAGGTTATGGGTGCCTGAGCTTTTAGTTCTCGCAGTAAAGAGGCGCAGGAGCGCTTCATATAAAGGGAGGTAGCAGGCAGTTCGCTACTTCTGTGGGGGTCCGGGCGGGGAAACCAAGAGCCCGCTGATGAGCCAGCTTGGTGTCCTAGGCGATTCTCCACATAACACACGGCACAAACCTTGAATTTTAACGCTAGATGAAGCTGTAGACTCAGATGGTGGGGTCATGTGAAGAGAATAGGGGAGGAGAGATTACCTAAGAGAAGAGGATAAGAGAAGCAGAGGTAGACCTAAGAGGCGATGGTGTTACACGATTTCAAAGTGAGAGGTGTAGAAGCAGAGGAGGCCGCAGTGCTAACTGCTGATAGGGATCATTGAGGTGACTTGACCTTAAACAGAGTCTTGCAGACTAGACTGGACGCTGAAAGGCAAAACAGTTTAAAATGAGCGGTTTCGGTGGCGTAGTTGTTAGCATGCTGAGCTTCTATACCCAAGATCGCGGGTTCAAACCCGGCCGAAGTCGACGGATTTTTAGAGCGTTAAAAATTCCTCAGTGTGCCTTCCTTCGGAGGGGAAGTAAAGCCCATGTCATAGATTTATGGCATGATAAAGAACTTTCCACTAATTACACTCGTGTGAAGCTAAATTATAGGTTATTTTAGGTTCCAACGTTCGTCGCCAGGAGCCACTGTGGTGGCATCTAGTAACCAAGTTTAGAACTAGTAGTCATTGACGGTGGCATTTGGTAACAAAACTAGGAACTACTTGAAAAATTGTATGTCTGCAGCCCTTACTTGAATTAAAAACAGATAACACACACTAATACAGCCTTCACAATTAACACCGGTTATCAGACAGATTTTACACATGCCCAAGGTACATGGGGCTACATGACCTCGTTGTCGCAGCCCCTAAACTGAGGAACCAACCAACCAGTCTCAAATGTAAATGTATGTATTGTACCTGTCAGAACGTATTTTGAAATTGTTCTCATCGGCCCCCTATTCAAGATTGTCTATAATGCGAATTGTAGGTCCTCTTTGGTAGGCGAGGGGCAGATGAACTCGTTGTTACGCCCCTTAAAACCTTAATAACTAACTAACTAACTACTTTGTTAAGCGATCGTAGAACCTTGTCGTCATCATAGCTTATAGAAGTCTATGAGTAAAATTCCCTTAGTTCCTGATAACGTTGGTTGGTTGTTTCCTCCGTTTAGGGGCTTTGACAACGTGGTTACCTGTGATTCAGGCAAGGACTGCAGACGATCAATTTCAAGCAGATCCTACTTTTGTAACCAAATGCTATCGTCAGTGAACTTCGCTACTAGATGCCACCACAACCGGCACCTTGCGACGAACGTTGGAACTGAAAGTGCGTTAATCAAATCTAACCTACGAATTTAGCTTCACACAATATTGTAGTTAGTGGAAGGTTCTTTTATTTGTCATTAATCTATGACATAGGCCCGTCGTCTTTACTTTCCCTCCGAAGAAAGGCATACTGAGGGATTTTTAACGCTCTTAAAAAAATCCGACGACTTCGGCCGGGAGTGAACCCACGATCTTGGGAATAGAAGCTCAGCATGCTACCCACTAAGCCACCGAAGCCGCTTCCTCCCTATGTGACAGATGGGAACAATGGCGGTTTCCATGACTACCTACTGTGCTCATGTCGGCAGCAGATAGACAGCTAATGTGTGTGTGTGTTTGTCCGTTCTACTGAACACCGTTACCGTTGGATGATTACCGACCAGCATGGAACCCTGATAAGAGGTATTGTATTCGTCCTACGAAACAGAGGATATATTGCACCATATGTTTGAATCCATGTGGCTGTTTACTGCAAAGCGTCCAGTGATATGGTACATCTTGGTGTTCTATGCCCAAGCGCGGGTTCAAACCCGACCAAAGTCGTCGGAAGAGCGTTAAAAATCCCTCGGTATGCCTTCTTTCGGAGGGGAAGTAAGACCGGCGGTCCCATTCCATAGATTTATGGTATGTAAAAAAAAGATGTCTGAGAGACTAGACATTTTATCATTTCAAATGACGCATACTACAAATCTACACTTGTTAGAAAGGCTCAGGAGGGCTTCTCGCTTCGCTCGATGCCCCAGGACTCTTTCAACAGACTTCATTACCCATTAACATAGGCTTCCCATGCACTCTGCTGCATGACGTCACGCACTCGACGTCACCGTTCGCATAACGCCAGACCCCAGGAGTAAACTTAGACTCAACAGACTTCATTACCCTTTAACTTAGGCTTCCCGCGCGAGGGCTGCATGACCTCACACACTCGCCTTCTCCGTTCGCATAACGCCAGACCCCAGGAGTAAACTCAGACTCAACAGACTCCATTACCCTTTAACTTAGGCTTCCCGCGCGAGGGCTGCATGACCTCACGCATTCGCCGTCTCCGTTCGCATAACGTTAGACCCCAGGAGTAAACTCAGACTCGGTGCATATGCACTGAACGACATGATGACGTCATACACGCCGTAACCGTGACGCATAACGGTAGACCTAAGCATAATGATGAAGTCGACAAGATCATTTGAAATGATAAAAAACCTTCCTCTAATTACACTTGTGTGAAGCTAAATTATAGGTTAAATTTGACTGACGCTCTTAGGTTCCAACGTTCGTCGCCAGGAGCCGACTGTGGTGGCATCTAGTAACCAAGTTTAGAACTAGTAGTCATTGACGGTGGCATTTGGTAACAAAACTAGGAACTACTTGAAAAATTGTATGTCTGCAGCCCTTACTTGAATTAAAAACAGATAACACACACTAATACAGCCATCACAATTATTGACACCGGTTATCAGACAGATTCTACACACACCGTAAGTACACGGGACTAGAATACCGCGTTGTCACAGCCCCTAAACTGAGGAACCAACCAAGCGCTCACAACTAGTAAATCGTGGATTTGCGACCATGAGTCTGCAGAATCCTCTCTGTCATCTCCTGTCGACCTCCCTTGGTCAACTCCTCTTCTCTTTCGACTGCTTCTGAAGAATACGCTCAATCCTATATTAGCAGATGACATGCTGGCTGCTGATTGCGTCATCCGCTTTATAGCCTATGTGAGACTAGGTTATGGACAGAAATCTGAATATCCACGTATTATTTCACTAAAGGAACATTTTCTTTTCGGAATTTAAAATTTTGTTTGGTATATTGGCTTTGACGGCCAGTGACATAAAACACAGCAATTCTTCTAGGTCTGTGCCGTGTCTTGTGTGGGGTTTCGCCCAGGACATCAAACTGGCTCATCAGCGGGCTCTTGGTGTCCCCGCCCGGACTCCCACAGGAGTAGCGAACTGCGCGCTACCTCCGTTTTTATGAAGCGCACTTGCGCCTCTTTATTGCGAGAACTAAATGCTCAAGCAGCCATAACCTCCCAAATTAAAGCTTCCAAAAAGATGGTATATGGGGTCCGGGCGGGGACACAATAGCGCGCTGATGAGCCAGTTTGGTGTCCTAGGCGAAACCCCACACAAGATACGGCAAAAATCTACAGCAATTATTGCTGAGTTCTATTTTTAGCCTACTTTCGATTTTTGCAAAAAATGAAAGTAGACTTATGAGATCACTACAGGGCGAAAAAAGTGTGTCTGTCTGTGTGTGTGTATGTGTGTGTGTGAGTCTGTGTGTGTGTGTGTGTGTGAGTGTGTGTACTCTGAATGTCTGTCCCCCCTATCAATTCGAACACGGTGAGCGCAAATTGAACGAAATTTGGTACAAAGGTAGCACTAGCAAAGGACACCTCAGTGTCATGTTTTATATCGCCGCCATCTTGACGGAAACGTAATGGCAGCCACACAAATGTTCAAAGCTTAAATCAAATTACGACTAACCTAATCATCCGATCTCTACCAAATTTTGCAACAACATACCTTTATGGGGGCAGCATCCTTTGACCAAATTAATAGGTCATCAGCGTAATAGTTTGCGGATGGCGGCCATCTTTGTGTGAAAATCGATTGCCCCTATTAATTCGAACACGGTGAAACCGAATGGAACGAAATTTGGTACAGAGGTAGTACTATTAAAGGGCACCCCAGTGTCATGTTTTATATCGCCGCCATCTTGACGGAAACGTAATGGCGGCCACACAAATGTTCTAAGCTTAAATCAAATTACGACTAACCTAATTATCCGATCTCTACCAAATTTTGCAACAACATACCATTATGGGGGGAGCATCCTTTGACAAATCTAATAGGTCATTAGCCTAATAGTTTGCGGATGGCGGCCATATTTTTGTCAAAATCGATTACCCCTATTAATTCGACACGGTGAAACCTAATGGAATGAAATTTGGTACAGAGGTAGCACTAGCAAAGGGCACCCCAGTGTCATGTTTTATATCGCCGCCATCTTGACGAAAACGTAATGGCGGCCACCCAAATGTTCAAAGCTTAAATCAAATTACGACTAACCTAATCATCCGATCTCTACCAAATTTTGCAACAGCATACCTTTATGAAGGGAGCATCCTTTGACAAACCTTATAGGTCATTAGCCTAATAGTTTGCGGATGGCGGCCATCTTTGTGTCAAAATCGATTACCCCTATTAATTCGAACACGGTGAAACCGAATGGAATGAAATTTGGTACAGAGGTAGCACTAGCAAAGGGCACCTCAGCGTCATGTTTTATATCGCCGCCATCTTGACGGATACGTAATGGCGGCCACACAAATATTCAAAGTTTAAATCAAATTACGATTAACCTAATCATCCGATCTGTACCAAATTTTGCTTCAACATACCATTATGGAGGGAGTATCCTATGACCAAACTAATAGGTCATTAGCCTAATATTTTGCGGATGGCAGCCATCTTTGTGTGAAAATCGATTCCCCCTATTAATTCGAACACAGTGAAACCGAATGGAACGAAATTTGGTACAATGGTAGCACTAGAAAAGGCCACCTCAGTGTCATGTTTTATATCACCGCCATCTTGACGGAAACGTAATCGCGGCCACCCAAATGTTAAAGGCTAAAATGTAATTACGACCAACCTAATAATCTAGTCTCTACCAAATTTTCCAACAACAAATCTTTATGTGGGAAGCATATTCTGACCAAACTGCTAGATCATCAGCCCAATAGTTTGCAGATGGTGGCCAAGTATGTGTGCAAATCGATTCCCCCTATCAATTCAAACACGGTGAAACCGAATTGAACGAAATTTGGTACAGAGGTAGCACTAGCAAAAGGCACCTCAGTGTCATGTTTTATATCGCCGCCATCTTGACGGAAACGGAATGACGGCCACCCAAATGTTAAAAGCTTAAATCAAATTTCGACCATCCTAATAATTTGATCTCTACCGGATTTTGCAACAACATGCCTTTTTGTGAAAAGCATCTTATGACTGACTACAAGGTCATCAGCCCAATAGTTTGCAAATAGCGGCCATGTATGTGTGCAAATCCATTCCCCAGATCAATTCAAACACGGTGAAGCCGAATTGAATGATTTTTTTTTTACAGAGGTAGCACTAGCAAAGGGCACCTCATTTTCATGTTTAATATCCCTATAGCACGTTGTATTTCAACAAGCTACTACAACCAACATTCAATTATACTCCTTGAAAAGGACAAAGAGTTATAACAATACCCATGCATTTAGGAGAAAGTAGGCTATATGTTCTTTACTGAACATCTTGTTTGTAATTAATTTTTTTTTTCACTTTTTCGATCTTTGTTAATCCTTAGTTTCTGGTTGGTGTAGGTTATGTTCTCCACATGAGTATACAGTTCATATTTCTGCCGTTTTCTACGAGGGCGTATCGAAAAGCTTTTGCTCCTATTTTTTTAGCCAAACAAAAATACATAATTACAGGTAATTACAAATATATAAGGTGCGTTCAAAAAGTAACGAGCCGGAGCCTGTAATGCGCAAACCCGTGACGACATCGGTTAATCGTGGCGTGTGTAACGAGGTGTGGTTCCGAACAGAGCGTGGAAGGTCACAGCCCGTCGCTAGAGGGCACGCGTGCACGTCACGTGACGATACAAAGCGAGCAGCTGCATGCATCAATCGTCCAACGCTGCCAGTCGCATTGCAAACAGTGACA
This sequence comes from Meconema thalassinum, assembly GCA_946902985.2. Lineage (NCBI taxonomy): Eukaryota > Metazoa > Arthropoda > Insecta > Orthoptera > Tettigoniidae > Meconema > Meconema thalassinum. Next base: position 98,953,671 of record OX336397.1, on the reverse strand, counting down.
TGGAGGCGTCAAACGAAGAGCAAAGAGGTGTTGTTCGGTTTCTGACAGTGGAAGGAGTAGGGGGAATGGACATCGCCGGATGTCACAAGTGTACGGCGAACACTGCATGTCCCTTGCAAGGGTCAAGGCGTGGCACAAGCGCTTCAGGGAAGGACGGGTGTCGTTAGCCGATGATACCCGGTCTGGGGCACCCCCCTGCATTACCGATGAAAACGTCCAGCTTGTTGATGCACTCATTACGCAGGACCGCCGAGTGACAGTGAATGCCATAGCTGCCGTGGTCTGATTTAGCGTCGGAAGTGTGCACACCATCATGAAGGAACGACTGCACTTGCGGAAAGTGTGTGCCCAATGGGTGCCCCATAGTCTTCAACCACACCAGGAAGCATGTGGAATGGCCTACTGTCTTGGTCTTGGTTGGATGATTGATGCATGCTGCTGCTCGCTTTGTATCGTCACGTAACGTGTACGGGTGCCCTCTAGCGACGGGCTGTGACCTTCCACGCTCTGGTCGGAACCACACCTCATTACACACGCCACGATTAGCCAATGTCGTCACCGGTTGGCGCATTACAGCATTCGGCTCGTTACTTTTTGAACGCACCTTATACCTACTGTTCTACATACCTTACACTATTGTTCCACACAGTCTCCACATTTGTTCAGACATTTGTCCAATCGCAGCACTAACTTTGAGTTAACTCTGTGGTAGAATTCAACCGGCTGACTGTGTAACCATCGTCAGACTGCTGTCTTGGCGTCATCGTTGCACGTGAATCGCTGTCCTGTCAGGAACTTCTTCAGCGGACCAAAAGCATGGAAATCACTAGAGGCGAGGTCCGGTGGTCCAGACTCTCCCAGTGAAATGACCAGACCGTGTTGGCGGTTCTGGTTGCCACATGTGGTCTCGCATTGTCATGGAGGATAACCTCATTCCTGACACGACAGCGATTCACGTGCGTGGAGATACAGCTAGAAGCAAGTGCAACGAAGGTGTTGATTTTTCGTTGATGACGAGATCTCGCAGAAAGAAAACGTGAATCAGCAGGCAAGCAGACATTGTTGACAATGCCTAAGAATTTGTAACGTTTTTAGCCTATTTTCAATTTTGAAAAAATAGGCTTATGAGATCACCTTTTGTCCGTGTGTGTGTGTCCCTAATAAAATCTAAACGGCTGGAGCGATTTCAGTGAAACTCGGTAAGTTCATAGCACTATTCCCGGCGACCTCGACCGTGTCCTTCAAATTTTGTTACGTCTCACCAATCCAACATGGCGGCTGTGCGAAATATTTCACTAGCATTCAATATCTCCGAAACTATTACCGATATCGCCCTGATATTGTGTACGGTGATAAAAGGGACTACTAGAAGTTCACCTATGAGACTTTCAAAAACCTGGTGACTACAAAACCAACATGGTGGCCAAGCGAAATTGAGACTTTTAAATATACTTTTCTCGCGATTTAACTATCCAAACGTAATGAAACTTGGTATAGCAATTATTTATACACATTGCAATGCACTGGAGTCTAATTTAGTTCAATTGTTTACATAACCTCAAAATGGCGGCTTGGCGAAATATTTCACTGTTATTCTATATCTCCGAAACTATTACAGATATCACCCTGCAATTTTGTACGGTGATAAAGGGTACTGATACAAGTTTACCTATGTATATTCCATAAACCTGTCAAGTACAAAACGAACATGGCGACCAAGCGAATTTGAAATATTTTAATAGACTTTTCTCGTTATTTAACTCTCTGCGAGCAGTGAAATGTGGTACAGAAAAAGATTGTGCAGATTGTAATGCACTGCCATCTAATTTAATTCGATTGTTTACATAACCTCAAGATGGCGGCTGTGCGAAATTTTAAAATTAAGTTTTCATTTCTTGTGTCGTAATCATGCGATCGAAGTGAAAGTTTGAATAATGAAGCTAGGCAATAATTGTCCTTGAATGGTACATAACTCTATGGCCTATACATATAACAATCCTAAATGGCGAGCTTCCGAAATATTTAGACGGTTCTCAATATCTATGAATCTTTTACAGCAACCAAACTGAATTTTTTAATGTTCATAGAGACTATGAACATATGTTCACCTATAGGACTTTCAGTAACCTGGTGAGCACAAATCCAACATGGCGGCGACGCGAAGTATAAATATTTAAATGGACGTTTCTCGTGAATTGCCTATCCGAGTGCCGTGAAACGTTGCACGTTAAATGCTTATACAAATGTTGATCCACTGGCATCTAATTTATTTCGATTGTTTGCATAATCACAAGATGGCTGCTGTGCGTAATTTTTAAATCTCGTTTTTACTTCTTGTGTTCAAATCATGCGATTGAGGTTTGAATACCACACGTACACAATAATCTTAATGTAATAGTACAAAAATAAAAATCCAACCTGGCGACTATCTGAAATATTTAGACGGTTCTCAATATCTACGAATCTGTTACAGCAATTAAACTGAAATTTTGTATGTTGATAGAGGCAATTAACATGAGCAGGATAGGCTATATGAAAATAGGCTGTATAGTTCTTCACGGAACTACTTGTTATCATTTTAAATGATCCAGTCGACTTCGTCGTTACGTTACGACGACGTCATGAAATGTACCGAGTATGCACTGAGGTGTGTGACGTCACAGTACCGCTTGGTGCATGTGTACTGAGTTCACTGGTGAGCTCTGGAGTTACGAGACGGCAACGACACGGCGAGCGTGACGTCATCCAGCCAGTTCCCTGCTTTCACCGCGACGACTTTTAACTTTATAGCGTTCTGATTGTTTCTTGATTATCTAACATGTCAAGAGTCTTTATCTACGAGCGAAGCGAGAAGCCTCCAGCCTTTCTGGCATTTGTAGCATTTAAAATGGTATAAAGTCCAGTCTTTCAGAATGACTGTCTCTTTTTGACAATTCAGTAAATAGTGCCGTAAAACATGTCATTGATTCAGTAATACCCCCCAAGGGCTCACAACTTGTGGGATGTGGGTTGACGACCACGGGACCCCAGCTGATTCCGGCATTGCTTCCACTTACTTGTACCGGTTTCCTCTCTGTTATCTTTCCTCTCGAATTCCCTTGGTCAAGTCTTGTTCTTTTCCAACCCCTACGGTAATAGGGTATCCGAGGCCTAGGGAGTCTTTCACTTTCCCGCCTTAATTGGCCCTTGTCTCATCTTTCCTGTTCAGGGTCAGATGACCTCGTAGTTACGCCCCTTAAAACAACAATAACTAACTCCCTCAATCTTCGAGGGGTTAGACTCCATTTATCATCAGAAATGTTCTCAATTTATATGGACTGCCTAATGTTGAGCCGGTCACAGCTGGCGGATACGAGAAGTGTGGTGTGGGTTGCCTGGTAATTAGGGGAAACTCAAACATACAGTTCTGTTGTGGTGGAGTGTTGCAACAGATGGTACGAGCACACTCGATAAGAACTACTGGGGCTTAGTGGTGATTTTGTAGTCAGTGCTGCCAAAGTTAGCAGTAAGTCACTAGATCTACGGATGTAGTTTAAAATTAATACATAAAATTCCACCAAATTAATACATATAACAATTGATTCGAGTCATATTAGCCTACTTTCGATTTTTGCAAAAAATGAAAGTAGACTTATGAGATCAACACAGGGTGAAAAATTGTGTGTCTGTCTGTGTCTCTGTGAGTCCGTGTGTCTGTGAGTGTGTGTACTCTGAATGCCTGTCCCCCCTATCAATTCGAACACAGTGAAACGGAATTGAACGAAATTTGGTACAGAGGTTGCACTAGCAAAGGGCACCTCAGTGTCATATTTTATATTGCCGCTATCTTGACGGAAATGTAATGGCGGCCACCCAAATTTTCAAAGCTTAAATCAAATTACGACTAACCTAATCATCCGTTCTCTACTAAATATTGCAACAACGTATATTTATAAGGCAAGCGTCTTTTGACAAAAATAAAAGGTCATCAGCCAAATAGTTTGCAGATGGTGGCCATGTATGTGTGCAAATCGATTCCCCCTATCATATCAAACACGGTGAAACCAAATTGAACAAAATTAGGTACAGAGGTAGCATTAGTAAAGGGCACCTCAGTAACATGTTCTATATCGCCGCCATCTTGACAAAAACGTAATGGCGGCCACCCAAATGTTAAAATCTTAAATCAAATGACGACCAACCTAATCATCCGATCTCTACGAATTATTGCAACATTATATCTTTATCTGTGAAAAATCTTGTAACCAAACTACAAGGCCATCAGCCCAATTATTTGCGGATGGTGGCCATGTATGTGTGCATATCGATTCCCCCTATCTATTCAAACACGGTGAAACCGATTTGAACGAAATTTGGTACAGAGGTAGCACTAGCAAAGGGCACCTCAGTGTCGTGTTTTATATCGCCGCCATCTTGACGAAAACGTATTGGCGGCCACCCAAATGTTGAAAGCTTAAATCAAATTACGATCAACCTAATCATCTGATCTCTACCAAATTTTTCAACATTATACCTTTATGTATGAAGAATAACGTGACTGAAAAACAAAGCCATCAGCCCAATAATTTGCGGATGGCGCCCATGTATGTGTGCAAATCGAATCCCCCTATGTATTCAAACACGGTGAAACCCAATTGAACGAAATTTGGTACAGAGGTAGCACTCGCAAAAGGCAACTCAGTGTCATGTTTTATATTGCCGCCATGTTGACGGTAACGTAATGGCGGCTACCCAAATGTTCAAAGCTTAAATCAAATTACGACTAACCTAATCATCTGATCTCTACCAAATTTTGCAACCACATATATTTATATATCGAGCGTCTTTTGACTAAACTACAAGGTCATCAGCCCAATAGTTTGCAGATCGCGGCCACGTATGTGTGCAAAGCGATTCCCCCTATCAATTCAAACATTGTGATCCCAAATTGAACAAAATTTGGTACAGAGGTAGCATTAGTAAAGGGCACCTCAGTAACATGTTCTATATCGCCGCCATCTTGACAAAAACGTAATGGCGGCCACCCAAGTGTTAAAATCTTACATCAAATTACGACCAACCTAATTATCTGATCTCTACCAATTTTTGCAACATTATATCTTTATCTATGAAAAATCTTTTGACCAAACTACAAGGTCATCACTCCAATTATTTGCGGATGGTGGCCATGTATGTGTGCAAATCGATTCACCATATCAATTCAAACACGGTGAAACCGAATTGAATGAAATTTTGTACAGAGGTAGCACTAGCAAAGGGCACTTCAGAGTCGTGTTTTATATCGCAGCCATCTTGACGGAAACGTAATGGCGGTCACCCAAATGTTGAAAGCTTAAATAAAATTACGATCAAACTAAAAATCTGATCTCTACCAAATTTTGCAACATTATACCTTTATGTATAAAGAACCACGTGACTAAACTACAAGGCCATCAGTCCAATAATTTGCGGATGGCGCCAATGTATGTGTGCAAATCGAATCCCCCTGAGTATTCAAACACGGTGAAACCAAATTGAATGAAATTTGGTACAGAGGTAGCACTCGCAAAAGGCAACTCAGTGTCATGTTTTATATTGCCGCCATGTTGACGGAAACGTAATGGCGGCCACCCAAATGTTCAAAGATTAAATCAAATTACGACTAACCTAATCATCCGATCTCTACAAAATTTTGCAACAACATATATTTATATAGCGAGCGTCTTTTGACTGAACTACAAGGTCATCAGCCCAATTGTTTGCAGATGGCGGCCATGCATGTGTGCAAATTGATTCCCGCTATCAATTCAAACACTTGTCCCAATTTGAACAAAATTTGGTACAGAGGTAGCACTAGCAAAGGGCACCTCAGTCACATGTTTTATATCGCCGCGATCTTGACGAAAACGTAACGACGGCCACCCAAATGTTAAAATCTTAAATCAAATTACGACCAACCTAATCATCTGAACTCTACCAATGTTTGAAACATTATACCTTTATCTATGAAAAATCTTTTGACCCAACTACAAGGTCATTAGCCAAATATTTGCGGATGGTGGCCATGTATGTTTGCAAATCGATTCCCCCTATCTATTCAAACACGGTGAAAACGAATTGAACGAAATTTGGTACAGAGGTAGCACTAGCAAAGGGCACCTCAGTGTCATGTTTTATATAGCCGCCATCTTGACGAAAACGTAGTGGCGGCCACCCAAATTTTGAAAGCTTAAATCAAATTACGACCAACCTAATCATCTGATCTCTTCCAAAATTTTGCAACAACATACCCGGAAAGTATCTTTTGACCAAACTACAAGGTTATCAGCCCAATAGATTGCAGATAGCGTTCATGTATGTGTGCAAATCGATTCCTTCTATGTATTCAAACACGGTGAAACCGAATTGAATGAAATTTGGTACAGTGGTAGCACTCGCAAAAGGCAACTCAGTGTCATGATTTATATCGCCGCCATCTTGACGGAAACGTAATGGCGGCCACCCAAATGTTAAAAGCTTAAATCAAATTACGACCAACCTAATCATTTGAAAGGATGGTATATTGGCTTTCACGGCCGGTGAATTAAAACTCAGCAATTCTTCTAGGTTTGTGCCGTGTTTTTGCATGCCTTTTTGTGGGAAGCATCTTTTGACTGAACTACAAGGTCATCTTCCCAATAGTTTGCAGATAGTGCTCATGTATGTGTGAAAATCGATTCACCATATCAATTCAAACACGGTGAAATTGAATTGAATGAAATGTTGTACAGGGGTAGCACTAGCAAAGGGCATCTCGTGTTCATGTTTAATATCCGTATAACACGTAATTCAACAAGCTACTACAACCAACATTCAATTATACTCCTTGAACAGGAGAAAGAAGGCTATATGTTCTTTACTGAACACCTTGTTTTTGAACTCATCTTCAGCACTTGTGACATAATAGTGTGAACATTTCTGAGATATGCTTAATTAAAACTTAGAAAACTATTTATTAAAAGCATTAAGGTCAAAAAGTTTTTCTTTCTTTTAATCTCTTGTTCAGGTAGTCTATTATCTTCGTTGAAAATATTACATAGGCATGCTTATAGTGAAATGTCGTAGCTTCCTTCGTGCATAGTACAGTGTATTGGTGTAGAAAACTTCAATTCAATAGTTTTGAGATGGAGATGTCAAAACGGAACTAAGGCTCTTGTTTCAAATGGTAGCTCAATGATAACAAGTAGTTCCGTGAAGAAATATACAGCCTATTTTCATATATCCTACTCAAGTTAATTACCACTATCAACATACAAAATTTCAGTTTGATTGCTGTAATAGATTCGTAGATACTGAGAACCGACATAATATTTCGGATGGTCGCCATGTTGGATTTTATATATGTAGGTCCTAGTGTTATGTACTGTTACATGAAGATTATTGTGTACGTGTAGCATTCAAACTTCAATTGCATGATTAGGACACAAGAAGTAACAAGGAGATTTTAAAATTTCGCACAGTTGCCATCTTGTGGTTATGGAAACAATTGAAATAAATTAGATGCCAGTGGATTAGCATTCGTATCAGGATTTACTGTACCAAGTTTCACTGAACTCGGATGGATAAATTGAGAGAAACGTCCATGTGATTATTTATATTTCGCGTCGCTGCCATGTTGGATTTGTGATCACCAGGTTATTTAAAGTTCTGTAGGCCTAGGTGAACTTAAGTTCATAGCCCCTATGAACATAAAAAATTCAGTTTGATTGCAATAATAGATTCGAAGATATTCAGAGCCGTCTAAATATTTCGGATGGTCGCCATGTTGGATTGCTAAATGTTTAGGCCATAGAGTCATGTACCATTAAAGGAAAATTATTGCGTAGGTTCATTATTCAAACTTTCACTTCGATCGCATGATTACGACACAAGAAATAAAAACTTAATTTTAAAATTCGCACAGCCGCCATCTTGAGGTTATGTAAACAATTGAACTAAATTAGATACCAGTTTATTTCAATGTGTATAAACATTTCCTGTACCAGATTTCATTGCGTTTGGATCATTAAATCGCGAGAAAGGTCTATTTAAAATTTTCAAATTCGCTTGACCGCCATGTTCGTTTTGTAGTTAACCGGTGTTTGAAAGTCTTATAGATGAAATTCCAGTAGTGCCCTGAATCTCCGTACAAAATTTCAGGATGATACCGCTAATAGTTTCAGAGATATAGAATGCCGGTGAAATATTTCGCACATCCGCCATCTTGTGGTTATGTAAACAATTGAACGAAGTTAGATGTCGGTGTATTACAATGTGTATATACATATACTGTACCAAGTTTTATTGCGTTTGGTTGGTTAAATTGCGGGAAACGTCTATTTCAAAGTCGAAAATTAACGCGGCCGCCTTGTTGATTTTGTAGTTAACAGGTTATCAAAATCCACATAAGTGAACTTCTAGTAGTTCCCTTTATCACCGTAATAAATTCCAGGGTGATATCGGGAATAGTTTCGGAGATATTGAATGCTGGTGAAATATTTCGCACAGCCGCCATGTTGGATGTGTGAGACGTAACAAAATTCGAAGGGTACGGTCGGGGTCGCCGGGAATAGTGTTATGAACTTACCGAGTTTCATTGAAATCGCTCCAGCCGTTTATAAGTTATTAGGGGGGGGGGACACTCACACACACACCTCACACACACACTCACACACACACGGACAAAAGGTGATCTCATAAGCATATTTTTTTAAAATTGAAAATAGGCTAAAAATAAGATGGAAATCGCTTTCTTAGTAATGAAAAAAATTGTTTCCGTTGTGGGAGAGAACTTGGCTTACTTGAAAAAATGTTTAGTAGTGTGCAATGGGTCATGATCCTTGTCCACTCCTATCATCATCATATATATTATTTCAACAGTATAGATCCCTCCTTCGACGCTCACAAACGACCGATCGTGACAAATGAGCATTCAAATGAAAGAGAATAGGCATTAGCAGTGACGAATTGCACTCTAATTTCACAAATATCTATAATTTCTTTAAAAAAATACTTTACAATTAATTACGAAGTGTGCGATTTGCAGATATTGTTGCTGTATGAAAATACGCTCCATAATTCCTGTCCACTTCACATTTTGGCCGCGGTGACGCCTGTTTCCTTGACACTATAGTGCTTTCTAGTAGAGAAACGAGGAACCAATTTGTTCAAATCCCATGAGACGAATCGCCAACAACAAAGCAGACTAAATTTGGACGAAGTATGTCCGGAATTGATGAGGGTGGTAGAGAGAACTGGGAACGTGTGGCAGATTGTAGGACACTTATTTCCAAGAACAACAGCAGCCGAAGACAGCTGTCGATAGAAACCTTTCCAGGGATGAGACGCTTAAGATAAGCGACAGCGATTTCTCAACAAAACAAAAACACGACAATCCAATGCAGAACGGAGCTGTATTGGTATCGTCTGTTCACGTACAACACCTGCTATGGCACAATTCTCAGTGGCGTACCAACGTGGGGGAGGGGGGGGGGGGGGGGCACTACCGCTAGTGAGGCGTCTTAATTCCTGTAATTATTTTTAAAAGTGATCACGTTTTTCACTTGGTAATAATAATAATAATAATATCGTATGGCCTCGGGTGGCGGGTGCACTCTTCGATATTTGACACCCAGAGGGTAGGTTGCATGCCGAATTTAGTTTTTCCTTGAAGCACTATGAATGTCAAGGAGGTTAGATATCTAAGCTCCTTGAACACAATAGCGCTTTCTAGTTGGGAAATGAGGAACTTTGTTTTGGCGGAAAAACCCGAGATTAATTTTGCTATTATGAACACGACCTAATGAATTCAAATGGGTTCTTTAACATGCCAACATCGTATGACATCCGTGTCGTAATTTTTGCCGTCTCTCAAAAATTACTCACCACGGCCAGGGGAGAACCTGCAAGCTTGTGGTTGGTAGTCCGACACGTTAACCACTCACCCACCGTAGCAAGCATAGTTAGGTAGATTTCATTAGAAAGCTTATTGCAATGGTTGCGACTTCCGGAACATTTTGACATATCTTCGCGTTTCACATCCCCTCAAAACCACCATTAGTTCAAAAGTTTATACAGGGTCTTTCATATAAAATAAGAGCGCCAAGCGGCGGCTTTTTTAACCGCAGCTGCGGTCACCTTGGCCGAGGTTGTGACGCGCCAAGGCCCCCTGCTTTAAGCGTGTGTACAATCCTATATGATGCAGCGGCCTTGCTAGCGTGTGTACACTGCTGAAATCTTACTTTAGTTAGTTAGTTAGTTATTGTTGATGAAACCGAAACCCCTACTTGTGCTAATTTTGTGAGTGATTTATTCGGAGACCGTTCAAGATTCTCGCCGATGTCATCTAGCTCATCCTCTGTTAAAACTGTTCGTGTGCGGGCATGTTTTTTATTGAGCACTGAGCCAGTAGTGTCAAACTTATTTGCAATTACGTGAATCTGTGCTAGTGAAGGTGGCACTTCATCAGGAAATTGCTGAACAAATGCATCACGTACCCGCCGAGCCGACTCGTACTTAAAATAAGTTTTACATAAAAAAATACAATGTTGCAATGATAACTGTCTCAGCACTTGAGGTTTAGACTGGCGACTGAGCACCTGCACGCTTATTGCAAGGTCAAGTTTGGTAATGTCAATCTGTTATTTTTATACAGTCCATCGAAACTAAAAAAAATATATAATAAACAGCCCGCGTATGTACTATGAGCGCGCTTTCAATACTACAGCAGGGGGCGTGGCGCGCCACAAGCTTGGCCAAGGTGACCGCATCAGCGGTTAACAAAGCCGCCGCTTGGCGCTCTTATTTTATATGAAAGACCCTGTAGACTATATATAGGCCTACATATCACTTTCTTGTGAACACGATAACTACCTACATTTTGCACCAATCACTTCCAAATCTCTACATAGTGTAAAACTAAGTCCCCGATTCTTGGATGTCACGGGTAATCTCGAGAACCACAGGATGGATTTTGATGCGGGTTTTCATTATTCTGTAAAGGATTTCTCGAGGAAGGTTACTGAAAGAAGAACATTCGTTTATCACCTAAAGAAACCGAGCAGTAATGATTTCAGTGCATCGAGTCGAAGAAAAACCTGGCGTCCGTGCGCCTTTTAAGCTTACGCCGGGTAAACCGTTAAAATATCTATATACTATGAGAGTAAGAATTGTTCAGCATGAAGAGTTCTACAAAAACATCCCAAACAACATATCTCTATCTTTAACACATCGCCCACTATAAGAATTTTTACGTTTTTATTTCTTCCAACAAACTCCATTCAGTGGAAAATTAAATTACTAGCTTCGGAGCGAGTTTATGAGCTAGCAAACGAGCCTATCACCACAGCTTCGGTCGGCATCAATTTGTGGAGTCGTGTCGAGTTAAGACTTCAGTGAAGAGTCTATGTGTTTGGAGTTTCGCTGTTCATGTTGGCTTCTCTGAATTGCGTCTGGAACCTCCCGTCCGTGCGCCTTTTACACTTACGTTGGGTAAACCGTTAAAGATACCGGACGAAGCAGGAGTGGGTTACTAGTGTCTTAATACATGGAGCCAATAGGAGAGAGGAGAATATGCTAAATTGATTTAGGGTTTAAGGGGCTAAGATATCTGAAAATAACTCAGCACATTGGTATTCATTCATCTAGAAATACTGGTACATAGCAGTTGAAGGGTTAAGGTATAACTTACGATGATAAGACATATTTAATATGAAATAGAGGAAAATAACCTCAACCACTTTTTTCTCTCCTCTGACGAACGTTTCAAATCGGCATATTTCTGGGAATTTAGTGTGTCCATTACAGAATCCAGATACTTCTTCCTCATCCCTTCTTCCCCAAAACATTTCCTTCCAACACGATCGTTAGGAAATTGTTATGACGTAGTTTGTGGCCAAGGAATTTTGTTTTCCTCTTTTCTATAGTGTTTATCAACTCTCTTGTTTCAACTACATCCTTAACGCTTTATAAGGCAAAACTATTTTTTACTTTTATGTGTTTCTACATTTTAACTTATTTTATTATAATTATAAATAATGTTAAAAGTTTTTCAGAAATACTTAGGAAAATTCGGGCTAAGAGTTAATTCTCGGAAGACAAAATTAATGGTGGTTGATTAAACGAAACAACCAATTTTAGCTAATATAATGTTAAATGATAGTGCCATTGAACAAGTAACAGAATTTGGTATTTGGGAAGTGTGATTAATTATGACAACAGATGCATCTCAGAAATTAAGAAAAGAATAGTGTTGGCGAAGAAAGCCTTTCAAAATCAGAAGAATTTGCTGCTCAATGAGCACCTCAACTTGAAGATAAGGAAGTTATTTCTCAAGACCTTTGTTTGGAGTGTATTGACCTATGGTTGTGTAACATGGACACTTGGGAAAAGAGAAGAATCAAAACTTGAAGCAGCTGAAATGTGGTTTTGGAGACGAATGATCCGAACAAGCTGGATGGAAAGAAAGGCAAATGAGCTTGTTCTGAACCAAATTCAGGAGAATCGATGCCTCTTGAACATCATCAAGAAAAGGAGAGCAAAATTCATGGGACACATACTCAGACGTGACACTCTCCTCCAGGTAATTTTTGAAGGAAAAATTTTGGGGAAGAAACCAAGGGGATGACAATAGCATCTCAAGAACATTGTCAAGGAGATGGAAAGTGACTCATATGTCAATGTGAAGAGAACTGCTGAAGACCATAAGAAATGGCTGCAACGACAAGGCTGTTTTAGCCTTTAGAAGATGACGATGATGATGATAAATAATCTTATTTTTGATTTTCTAATTTTAATGCAGGTTGACTCAGGCAAGGTAAGCTTTTCTACAGAAAAGGAATCTGTTGACATCGAAAATAGATTTAGGTATTAGGAAGACATTTTTTAAAACCTTTGTCAGGAGCGTCGCACTCTATGGAAGTGAAACTTGGACTATTGGTGCAGCAGAAAAGAAGAGAATTGAAGCGTTTGATATGTGGTGTTACAGGAGAATGATGAAGATCAGATGGGTAGATAGGGTTACAAACGAAGAGGTATTAAGACGAGTGGGAGAGGAGAGATGTTTCTGGCGAATCCTAATCAAGAGAAGAGATAGGTTGGTAGGACACATACTAAGACACCCAGGAATAGCAAGCTTAGTTATAGAAGGAAGGGTCGAGGACAAGAACTGTAGGGATAGACCAAGGTTAGAATATGTTAAGCAGATTGCCTTGGATGTAGGGTGTGGTAGCTATGTAGAGATGAAACGATTAGCTCAGGACAGGGAGGCGTGGAGAGCTGCATCAAACCAGTCAAAAGACTGAACACTCAAACACACACTGTATTTACTTCTAATTTTCAATTTATGTTCTTACAGATTTAACTTTGATATTTTTATTGAATTAACTAATTTCGAATTGATTTTTACATTTTTTTCAAAAATTTTATAGTTACGCTTTGTATATTTCTTTTGTTATTGTAAGTTTATTTTTATTATTTTAATTTCTATATTTTTATTTCATTTTTACACTTTAATTGTTAATGTTTTTTAATTTTTAGCCTATTTTCAATTTTGAAAAAAATAGGCTTATGAGATCACCTTTTGTCCGTGTGTGTGTGTGTGTGTGTGTGTGAGGTATGTGTGTGTGCCCCCCCCCCCCTAATAAAATCTAAACGGCTGGAGCGATTTCAATGAAACTCGGTAAGTTCATAGCACTATTCCCGGCGACCTCGACCGTGCCCTTCAAATTTTGTTACGTCTCACCAATCCATCATGGCGGCTGTGCGAAATATTTCACTAGCATTCAATATCTCCGAAACTAATACCGATATCGCCCTGAAATTGTGTACGGTGATAAAGGGCACTACTAGAAGTTCATCTATGAGACTTTCAAAAACCTGGTGACTACAAAACCAACATGGCGGTCAAGCGAAATTGAGACTTTTAAATGGACATTTCTCGCGATTTAACTATCTAAACGTAATGAAACTTGGTACAGCAAATGTTTATACACATTGTAATGCACTGGAGTCTAATTTAGTTCAATTGTTTACATAACCTCAAAATGGCGGCTGTGCGAAATATTTCACTGGCATTCTATATCTCCGAAACTATTACAGATATCACCCTGCAATTTTGTACGGTGATAAAAGGTACTGATACAAGTTTACCTATGTATAATTCATAAACCTGTAAAGTACAAAACGAACACGGCGACCAAGCGAATTTGAAATATTTTAATAGACTTTTCTCGTGATTTAACTCTCTGAGCGCAGTGAAATGTGGTACAGTAAATGATTTTGCAGATTGAAATGCACTGCCATCTAATTTAATTCAATTGTTTACATAACCTCAAGATGGCGGCTGTGCGAAATTTTAAAATTAAGATTTTATTTCTTGTGTCGTAATCATGCGATCGAAGTGAAAGTTTGAATAATGAAGCTAGGCAATAATTGTCCTTGAATGGTACATAACTCTATGGCCTATACATATAACAATCCTAAATGGCGAGCTTCCGAAATATTTAGATGGTTCTCAATATCTATGAATCTTTTACTGCAACCAAACTGATTTTTTTATGCTCATAGAGGCTATGAATATATGTTCACCTATAGGACTTTCAGTAACCTGGTGAGCACAAATCCAACATGGCGGCGACGCGAAGTATAAATATTTAAATGGACGTTTCTCGCGAATTAACTATCCGAGTGGCGTGAAACGTTGCACGTTAAATGCTTATACAAATGTTGATCCACTGGCATCTAATTTATTTCAATTGTTTGCATAATCACAAGATGGCTGCTGTGCGTAATTTTAAAATCTCGTTTTTATTACTTCTTGTGTTCTAATCATGCGATTGAAGTTTGAATACCACACGTACACAATACTCTTAATGTAATAGTACAAAAATAAATATCCAACCTGGCGACCATCTGAAATATTTAGACGTTTCTCAATATCTAAGAGTCTGTTACAGCAATTAAACTGAAATTTTGTATGTTGATAGAGGCAATTAACATGAGCAGGATATACGAAAATAGGCTGTATAGTTCTTCACGGAACTACTTGTTTTATTTTATCCAACTCATTACGTCAAGTAGATATGTAGGTATACTTGATTTTTAGAAATACTAGCACTTCGGCTTGAAAATTCTCCGAAATTTGGCTTAAAGATTCAACTATCAGCTTCTTTGAAAGCATAAACTGTCCTTATGACAGGTGGTTAATATAGAGACCACTATCCAGTAAAGGGTTAAGGACCTTTTGGTTTGACTTTCTCACTATCCAGCTTATTTTCAGCATCCTCCTCCAAATCCACATTTCCATTGCTTCCAGGTTTATTTCTGCTATGTTTCACAGCCATTCAACAAAACACTCCACACAACCATTTTGACAAAAATCTTTCCTAACTTTAGTGATTAATTTTCATTGTCAGAAGATGTTTGTTGCTACTGAAAGTTTAGCTAGACAAATCCTTCTCCTAATTTCTGCGGTGCACCTATTGCCGTGTGTGATATTCCTAATGCTTCCCAAGTAACAGAACTGAAAGTAATTTCATATATCGTAATTATTTGATTATAATAAAACTATCAAGTATAAAAGCTGACTAAATATTTCTTTCCCCCACAGTAAGAGTTATCTCTACATTGAACTAAGTTTCACCTTTAACTTCTCTAATTAGTATAAAACAAAGTCCCCGATTCTTGGATTTCACGGGTAATCTCGAGAACCACTGGATGGATTTTGATGCGGTTTTCGCCATTCTGTAAAGGATTTCTTGAGAAAGGGTTCTCTAGAAAATAATTTATTTATGATCAAAGAAAGCCAAGCAGTAACGATTTCAGTGAAAAAGTCGAAACAATCTAGCGTCCGTGCGCTTTTCAAGATTACGCTGGACAAACCGTTAAAAATATCAATATACTATGAGTGTAAGAATTGTTCAGCATGAAGAGTTCTACAAAATGGTCCGTGAGAGCATATCGCTATCTTTAATACATCGCCCTCTATACGTGTTTTTACGTTTTCATTTCTTCCAACAATCTCCATTCAATTTCTGAGGTGACAGTTACGAGCTAGCTAGGGGCGAGCCTATCACCCCAGTTACAACCTAACTAGCGGGCGAGCATATTACACCAAATACAGCCAGCAGCAAACTGTCGTGTCGTGTTGAGACTTCAGAGAAGAGTGGTTGTGTTTGGAGTTTCCCTGGAAGTGCAACTCGGCTTTTCTTCATTACGCCTGTGAACGTTTCGTTCCGCAAAATACACAGTCGACTTAAGATTGGACGGAAGGGGGATTTGTGTTTCATGCACCTCTTAAATTACGTCTGACAAGAATTCGTTGCACATACATCTCCATTATAATATAATTAATAGTCCAGTCAGTGATTTTAAGCCATCATGCCGAGACGTAAAACGAATATAGGTCGTAGTTCATTGACATCGAAAAAAAAAAGCTCTTATCACGTAATGCATTCATAACTGTACCCGTGCGAAGCCGGGGCGGGTTGCTAGTTTATAATACATATATATCTCTCTCGCGAGTTTCCACTCCGTGGCTTGCAATTCTGTTGGCAGAGCTGGAGGTATCAATTATTGTTTGTGGTTTGCAGTAAATGGAGAGCTGCCGTCAGATGTCTTGGAAAGCCACAAAGGGCTCGGTTTCCATAACGACCCCACATTGTCACTTCCTGGGAACATTTAATGAGATATCTCGCTTGGCCTTCTGCTACAGATCAGATCTCGTTACTCCGTCCTGCGTTGTAGCAGGCTTTGTATAAAATATGTTCCGTCATTCCCGCTTAGAAGCGAATAGTGAAATCATCCAGTGCAGTACAGGCACATACATGATCAAGTAGGCCGTGGTCCTCGCAACAGCTGATCGTATTAAAACATTGCATTTGTGTGATAAAAAATGCACAGCCTTCTAAACTCAGACCAAGTTCCTCAACTTAGCAATGTGTTCTAAGAGCATTAAAGTCGGCCTCCCCAGGGGCTCACATCTAGTGGGATGTGGGTTGGCGACCACGGGGCCCCAGCTGAGTCCGGCATTGCTTCCACTTACTTGTGCCGGGCTCCTCTCCGTCTTCTTTTCTGTCGACCTCACTTGGTCAACTCTTGTTCTCTTCCGACCCCGACGGTATTAGGGTGTCCGAGGCCTGGGGAGTCTCTTCCTTTCCCGCCTTAATTGGCCCTTGTCTCATCTTTTCTGATACCCTCCTTCTGCGATGGGTCAGCCTTCTTTTTCTTTTCCTTTTACCTCCTGCCTTGTGCTCAAGGCCCATAAGGAGGAAGGGTGTATGTAGCCCCACAACTTCTGGTGCACCCTAGACAATGCTACACCCTCAGGGGCTCACGGCTGGTGAGTTCGGGAGTTGGTGACCCCGAGGGATTCCTGAGCTGGGTCCGTTTTCCCCTTTTGTCCCTTACCTTTAAGGCGGACCCTCTCCTCTCTCCCCTCTCCTCTCCTCTACTCACCGCTCCTCTTTTCATTATATTTCCTTTTCTCTTTAAGATTCCCGCCCTGTTTTTGTTCCTTGGTTTACGGTGTATCAAAATTCCCTTTTAGCGATTTTAAGGGATTTTTAATCTACGATGCGTTTTGCAAGTTTTTTCGATCTAAATTACATCTCGCGATTGTTTTCAACTTCAATTGCATTTTGTAAAGATTGACAATTTAAATTGCTTTTTAGTAAGTCTTTCAATATGGTGGAGGGGCCTTTGTGAGTATTTTGAATTTCAATTGCATTTTGTAAGTATTTTCAACCAAAACCGTATTTCGCAAGAATTTTAAATCTTAATTGCATTTTGTTTGGCGGGCATTTTGCAAATATTTTGATTCTCAATTGCATTTTGTGGGTATTTTGAATCTAAATTACATTTTGTCAAGTATTTTCAATCTAAATTGCATTTTGTAAGTATTTTGAATTTCAATTGCACTTTGTGAATAATTTGGATTGGGACTGGGATAGGGCCTATTTCAATCTGAATTGCATTGTGTATTTTCAATTTCAATTGCATTTTGTAAGTATTTTGAACCTCAATTGCATTTTGTACGTACTCTTGATCTCATTTGCATGTTGTAAGTATTTTGAATTTCAGTTGCCTTTTGTAAGTATTTTGACGCTACATTGCATTTTGTATGTATTTTGAACCTAGCCTACGTTTTGTGGGTATTTTTCAATCTATTCTTTTTGTGAAACTTTTCGTTCTAAATTCCCTTTTTTAAGAACTTTTTGTGAGTTGTTTCAATCTGAGTTCCTTTTTGTAAGTATTTTCCGTCTCACTTAATTTTCGTTCTGGTTTCCATTTCATTCTCATTTTCGCTCTCATCCAGATCATTAGGGGCCGATAACCGAGATGTTAGTCCCCTTAAAACAACAATTATCATCATCATCATCATCATTAAAGTCGGTGTTACCCATAAGACTTTGCGCTCTGCTCCTCAACGGCTGATCATATTAAAACATTGCATTTTATTAAATCAGGCAGAGGCTTCTAAACTCAGACCGAGTTCCTCAATATAGCAATGTGATCTAAGAGCATTAAAGTCGGTGTTAGGCCTACCCATGGGTCTTTGCGCTCTGCTACTCAACAGCTGAGCGTATTAAAACATTGCATTTTATTTAATAAAGCACAGTCTTCTAAACTCAGACCGAGTTCCTCAGCGTAGGAATGTGATCTAAGAGCATTAAAGTCGGCGTTACCCATGAGTCTTTGCGCTCTGCTACTCAACAGCTGAGCGTATTAAAACATTGATTTTTTGTAAATAAGGCACAGGCTTCTAAACTCAGACCGAGTTCCTCAACGTAGCAACGTGATCTAAGAGCATTAAAGTTGGCGTTACCCATGAGTCTTTGCGCTCTGATAATCAACAGCTGATCGTATTAAAACATTGAATTTCAGTAAATAAGACACAGGCTTCTAAACTCAGACCGAGTTCCTCAACGTAGCTATGTGATCTAAGAGCATTAAAGTCTGCGTTACCCATGCGCCTTTGCGTTCTGCTGCTCATAAGCTGATCGTATTAAAACAATGCATTTTATTAAATAAGGCACAGGCTTCTAAACTCAGACCGAGTTCCTCAACGTAGCAATGTGATCTAAGAGCATTAAAGTCAGCGTTACCCATGAGCCTTTGCGTTCTGCTGCTCATAAGCTGATCGTATTAAAACAATGCATTTTATTTAATAAGGCACAGGCTTCTAAACTCAGACCGAGTTCCTCAACGTAGCAATGTGATCTAAGAGCATTAAAGGCAGCGTTACCCATGAGCCTTTGCGATCTGCTACTCAACAGCTGATCGTATTAAAACAATGCATTTTATTTAATAAGGCACAGGCTTCTAAACTCAAACCGAGTTCTTCAACGTAGCAATGTGATCGAAGAGCATTGAAGTCAGCGTTACCCATGAGCCTTTGCGATCTGCTACTCAAGAGCTGATCGTATTAAAACAATGCATTTTATTTAATAAGGCACAGGCTTCTAAACTCATACCGAGTTCCTCAACGTAGCAATGTGATCTAAGGGCATTAAAATCGGCGTTACCCATGCGTCTTTACGCTCTGCTACTCAACAGCTGATCGTATTAAAATATTGCGATTGTGTATACTAATGTATAAGGCTCGGCCTTCTAAGCTCAGGCACCAAGAAATCAGATTTTAGAGCATTAAAGTAGGACTAAAGAATCGAGGAGAAATAATATCAACTCTGAGATTTGCTGATGCTTTTTTAATCATAGCCGACACACTAGAGGATTCGAATGAGTTTTGAAATGTGTATAGACTCCGTCTTGAGGAATGAATTCATAATGGAAATCAACAAGTGTAAAACAATAATAATGGAATGCAGCCGAAATAAACGAGAAACCCCTATGGACGTCAAATTGGCAGGTGAAACGCTAAAGGAAGTAGGAGACTTTTGCTACTTAGGAAGCAATTTAACCAGTGATGGACGAAGCAATGGGGATATAGATAGTAGGTTTGCACAGGCAAGGAAAGCATTTCTACAGAAAAGAAATCTGTTGACAATCGAATATAGATTTAGGTATTAGGAAGTCATTTTTGAAATTCCTTTTCCGGAGCTTGGCGCTCTATGAAAGTGAAACTTGGACTGATGGCGCAGCAGAAAAGAAGAGAATTTAAAATGTGGTGTTACAGGAGAATATTGAAGATCATATGGGTAGATAGGGTAACAAATGAAGAGGTATTAAGACGAGTGGGAAAGGAGAGATGTTTTGGTGACTCCTAATGAAGAGTAGAGATAGGTTGGTAGATCACATACTAAGTCATACAGGAATAGCAAACTTAGCTACGGGAGGATGGTTGGTTGGTTCCTTATATTATGGACTGCGACAACGTGGTCATGTAGCCCCGTGTACTTTGTACTTTGGGTGTGTGTAGAATCTGGTGTTAATTGTGATGGCTGTATTAGTGTATGTTATCTGTTTTAATTCAAGAAAGGACTGAAGACAGTAATTTCATGTAGTTCCCACTTTTGTCACCAAATGTTACCGTTCATGTCACCTAGCTTGCGGACTTGGCTACTAGATAGCATCGCAGTCAGCACCTGGTGGCGAACGTTGAAACTATTAGAGCGTTATCAAATCTAACCTAAAAATTTTGTATTCACACAAGTGTAGTTAGTGGAAGGTTCTTTTTCATGCCATAATGGGACCGCCGGCTTTTCCTTCCCCTCCGATGGAAGGCATACTGAGGGATTTTTTAACGTTCTTAAAAAATCCGATGACTTCGGCCGGGTTTGAACCCGCGACCTTGGACATAGAAGCTCAGCATGCTACCAACTACGCCACCGAAGCCACCTAGCTATGGAAGGAAAGGTGAATGAACTGCAGGGGTGGACCAAGGTTAGAATAGACTATGGTAAACAGATTGCCTCGGATGTAAGGTGTTGAGGAACTTAGTTTAGAAGGCTGTGCATTATTAAGTAAAATGCAATGTTTTAATACGATCAGCTGTTAAGTAGCAGAGCGCAAAGACTCATGGGTAACGCTGACTTTAATGCTCTTAGATCACATTGCTACATTGAGGAACTCGGTATGAGTTTAGAAGCCTGTGCCTATTAAATAAAATGCAATGTTTTAATACGATCAGCTGTTGAGCAGCAGAGTGCAAAGACTCATTGGTAACGCTGACTTTAATGCTCTTAGATCACATTGCTACATTGAGGAACTCGGTATGAGTTTAGAAGCCTGTGCCTATTAAATAAAATGCAATGTTTTAATACGATCAGCTGTTGAGCAGCAGAGTGCAAAGACTCATTGGTAACGCTGACTTTAATGCTCTTAGATCACATTGCTACGTTGAGGAACTTAGTCTGAGTTTAGAAGCCTGTGTCTTATTTACTAAAATGCAATGTTTTTACATGATCAGCTGTAGAGTGGCAGAACGCAAAGACTCATAGGTAACGCCGATTTTAATGCTCTTAGATCACATTGCTACGTTAAGGAACTCGGTCTGAGTTTAGAAGCCTGTGCCTTATTTAATAAAATGTAATAATTTAATACGATCAGATGTTAAGTAGCAGAGCGCAAAGACTCAAGGGTAACGCTGACTTTAATGCTCTTAGATCACATTGCTACATTGAGGAACTCGGTATGAGTTTAGAAGCCTGTGCCTATTAAATAAAATGCAATGTTTTAATACGATCAGCTGTTGAGCAGCAGAGTGCAAAGACTCATTGGTAACGCTGAGACTTTAATGCTCTTAGATCACATTGCTACGTTGAGGAACTTAGTCTGAGTTTAGAAGCCTGTGTCTTATTTACTAAAATGCAATGTTTTTACACGATCAGCTGTAGAGTAGCAGAACGCAAAGACTCATAGGTAACGCCGATTTTAATGCTCTTAGATCACATTGCTACGTTAAGGAACTCGGTCTGAGTTTAGAAGCCTGTGCCTTATTTAATAAAATGTAATAATTTAATACGATCAGATGTTGAGTAGCAGAGCACAAAGACTCATGGGTAACGCAGATGTTAATGCTCTTAGATCATGTTGCTACGTTGAAGAACTTGGTCTGAGTTTAGAGGCCTGTGCCTTATTAAATAAAATGCAATGCCTTTATTTACGGTCAGCTGTTGAGTAACAGAGCACAAAGACTCATGGTTAACGCCGACTTTAATGCTCTTAGATCATGTTGCTACGTTGAAGAACTTAGTCTTAGTTTAGAAGCCTGTGCCTTATTTACTAAAATGCAATGTTTTTAATACTATTAGCTTTGAGTAACAGAGGGAAGACTCATGGTTAACGCCGACTTTAATGCTCTTAGATCACGTTGCTACTTTGAAGAACTCCGTCTGAGATTAGAAGCCTGTGCCTTATTTAATAAAATGCAATGTTTTAATACGTTCAGCTGTTGAGAGGACCACGGCCTACTTGATCGTGTATGTGCCTGTACTGCACTATAAAAGCATCCAACGTTTAGAATGAAGCACTGGTTAGATAGAGATATACTTCTCTCTTTCTGTTGCAAGTGAAACATGTATTATGACGCTGTCATTTTCTAGCAATCCACTGTTGCCATATCAGTCGAAAATATTTCTTGGTCCAAAAATACAGCGTATTCGGGTAGAAATATGTTTTGCCGATCTTTTTTGTCCTAAGTTATATTAGAACTGCGTAAATCTGATAGAAATGCTAGAAAATTAAGATATCCATAATTTTTGAAAAAACGATAAACTGTGTCCCCTTTTTAATAAAATCGATCTTTTATCATGTTGCATTGGCTTTGTGGCGCCTATTTTCCACAAAAGTGTAGCTAAATGTGTCGTCTTGATGATGGATTCTTGAAATATTTTATACTGGCAATATTAAAATTTTCATGTAGGTAAAACTTATGAATGTTCTCTCATAACCGCATAACAGCATTGAAAAAGTTCGTATGCTGCCAACTTTTCTATTTTTAAAGATAACCATATCATGTCAGTTTGAGAGTTGTAGAAGAAAGTTGGAAGAAGTTTTCTACCTGCATACCCAGAGTGTAGGTTTAATTGATTACACGGGCCGGGCTGTTCATTGACCGCGCATTATAAGAATGAAGTTTCGAAGGACAGCGGGGTGCAGCTTGCTATAAGGTGGCAACAATCAAAATAACCTGCGCAAAGCCCACTTCCCCGCGCATTCAATCTGAGTTGATGTGTGACGTCACAGAGGAGTGGTGGAGGGGGTCACATGCTGTCTGGCTGCCTTACCGAGCACACTGCGGAGATACGCTGACAAGAGCTTCGTGGCCAATCCATTTTCGCGCTCTTATTATTTTCTCAGTTTTATATACGTTTTCTTTATTGTGGTCCTATAATCCCTTGTTGTGTAGCGTGTACTTTATTTGTAAATGTGTTTATGTATATAGTGTTGTGTACCATGCTATTCTAGTAATAGTATCATTTGAGTTTCGTTATGGCTTCTACTTCGAAGTATGGTAGCAAATCTGGACAACCATTAAGGGGACAATGTAGAGAAATAGTATATAACGTAACTGCTCACCTACGAGAACATAAATCCCTTCATAAACTCAATTATAATGTTGTGGCTTCAACAAGTAAAGCAACGGGTGTTTCAAAGTCATTCGTGAAGCGTATAATAGCGGAAGGGAAAACGTCTATGGCCAAGGGTCGTCTGCAGTTTTCTACACCTGATGCATTATTTCGTGTTGTTAATATTATAGCCTCTGTGTGTGTACGCTTTTTGGAACAGTATATTTCTTTAAAACATAGTTTACAACTAGGAAATCATAAATACTGTATTTTCATTTAACTCCGCGCTTAATACTTTCGGTCACTTTACATTTACTCTCGTTCTTTTAATTGAATTGCGTTTGCAGCATTAATGAAGGAATAACCTCAATCGAACAGCTGGCTGCAGGTACTTACGATATGGTATGTGATGGCGATTGACAGCCAGCCGCGCCCGGGAACAGTTACGAAATGCTTTACGTGATAAGCGCTTTTTTATTTCGATGTCAATGAACTACGACCTACTGTATATCCGTTTTACGTCTCGGCATGATGGGTGAAAATCACTGACTGGGCTATTAATTATATTATCATGGAGATAGCATGTGCAACGGATTCTTGTCAGACGTAATTTAAGAATGGTGAGGTGCATAGAACACAAAGACCACTTCTATCCAGTCTAAAAACACTTATAGTGGGCGATGTATTGAAGATAGAGATATGCTCTCGCGGACTTTTATGTAGAACTTTTCATGCTGAACAATTCTTACGCTCATAGTATACTGATATTTTTAACGGTTTGCCCAGCGTAAGCTTAAGAAGCGCACGGACGCAAAGTTCTTTTCCCGACCTTTTCACTGAAATCGTTACTGCTTGGCTTCCTTTGATCATAAATAAGTTATTTTCTACAGAAAGTTTCCTCGAGAAATACTTTACAGAATGGTGAAAACTGCATCAAAATCCATCCAGTGGTTCTCGAGATTACCTGTGACATCCAAGAATCGGGGACTCTGTTTTATACTAAGTAGAGATTGTCGGGGGAGATCGGGACGAGCCGATGTGAGCTGCGCGAACCAAAGTAGCCGAGGGTTCTTTTGTTTATTGTACCTTTAATATACTCGCAGCTTTATTACTGTGCCCTCTGTGCTTTTATTTCAGTAGTTCAGCTGTCTGTATCTTGAGTGTGTGTGCAGCAGTTCTCTTATATTTATCGTGTTGTAGTTTAATTATTTGACGTACAACAATAGATAGTTTTGTTAAAAGAAAGCGTGGTCAAGTGCTCAGAAGGAGGGGAAAACAGGTTGTAAATGTGTTCAGTTATTTTATTATAAGAATGTTAAACCTAACGAAATTATAAATAATTTAGCGAATGAAACTGCTCTGGCTACAGGAATATCAAAGACTACCGTTTTTAAAATACGTAGTAAGAGTGGACAGGGTCCAGTGCTGTCGCCACGCAAAGAGACGCTAAGTAATACACTTCGCAAGAATGTTACATAGCCTACAATGACTTTGTGAGGAGAAGCATCCATTTAATTTCGTTGTATACGTTATGTTAGTATTATTATAGGCTACAGTACTCATTTCAAGTCTTCGTCACTGTACGGTTGCTGAATATGCGGGAAGTGTACGCGAAGCGCTCTGTACTGCCTCCTCTCATGGATTGGAAACACTGTCGTAAAGCGCCGTAAGACCAATGCTTCATTCTAAATGTTGGATGCCTTTTGATTTCCTTACTCGCAGGGAGATATGGAGATCTGCATGAAAGCAGTCAAAAATTGCGACTCAAACACAACACAGCTGTGTGTGCGCAGAACTTTGTTGTGATTTATGTATAAAGTATAGGCGCAGTCATTACCAGGAAGCAAGTGAGTGTTGCCCTGGATACGGTAGAGGCCGCTGAACTATGCCCCGCTGTGAGGTTTGAGTGCTACCACCCATAACGCCATTTCTCCATTATTCTGACCATTTCTCTTGTGAAGTGTTCTAGCGCGCACTCTTTCATCCAGTATTATGAACACCGCTCTATTATAGGATGTAGGAAGCTTGGAGAACACACGTACCAACCGAGTAATTTGCGGCACTTCGCTACACTCAGAAACATCGGATCATAGATATATTATTAGCCTATTTTCAGTTACGAAAACCCCGGCTGAAGTCGTCGGATTTTTTAAGAGCGTTAAAAATCCCTCAGAATGTCTTCCTTCGAAGGGGAAGTAAAGCCCGCGGTCTCATGCCGTAGATTTATGGCATTAAAAACAACCTTCCACTAACTACACTTGTGTGAGCTAAAATGTGTAGGTTAGTTTGATAACGCTATATTAGTTGCCACGTTCGTCGCCAGGAGCTGGCTGCGATGGCATATAATAGTACCCAAGTCCGCAGCTAGGTGTCGTTGACGGTAGCAGTTGGTAGCAAAAGTAGGAACTACTTGAAATTGATCGTCTCCAGTCGTTGCGTGAATGACAGATACACACACTAATACAGCCATCACAATTAACACCGGTTATCAGACAAATTCTACACACACCCAAAGTACATGTGGCTACATGACTGCGTTGTCGCAGCTCTTAACTGAGGAATCTGGCTTGCCACGGTGGGTGAGTGGTTAACATGTCGGACTACCAACACCAAGCTTTTATGTTCGCTCCTGGCCGTGGTAAGTGATTTTTGAAAGGCGACAAAAATCACGACACGCATGTCATCCATTTTTGGCATGTTAAAGAACCCTTTTGAATTCAGTAGGCCGTGTTCATAATGGCAAAATTAATCTCGGGATTTTCCGCCAACACAAAGTTCCTCCATTCTCTACTAGAAAGCGCTATAGGGGAAGGTACCCCAGTATCGGACACTTAAGGTTCCTTTTGAATAATAATTAAAGAAAGGGGTTAAATTAAAATTAAAAATTTATTTTTGAAAACTTGATTTGATTCTCTTTCGTTGTAGCAAATAATCTTTCTGCATTATATACTGATATAAAGGAATTTAAAACATTTATAAATCTCACATTTTTTACAATTCATAAACGAGGCACACAGTATCGGACAGTCTCAATATTGTAAGATTATTCTATTATTATGCTCATGTATGTACAGTATATCCATATTACTTTTTAGCACATATGTCACATTGATAATAACGAAGTGTCCCTTCAAAGAAACCTTTGCATATGTTTCACTGGATCCTGTCCTCACTGAAATTCTCACCACAAATTATGCAGTGAGTTGTTTCGCAATCAAAATTCAGTGCCTTCCTAGCTTTTATCCCCAATTACGCCAAAGATTGTAAATTCAGGTCAACACGCCTTGAGTTCACTTTATGCTTTGTATATAATATAATAATAAACTTAGGGAAAGGATTTCCAAAAATTAACATAGAAATTAAATTATTACATAATTGTGATATAAATTCAGTTCTAAAATTTTGTCTAAACATATTTACATCAGCGTCATGCTCATCAGAAAACGTGTTTTTAAATGCACCCATGGCAGTTTTCATTTGTCTCTCTTTCGCTGGAGAAATTAATTTCAATCTGTCACCTAATGGACTTCTAGGGACACAGAACTGCTCACTTGCTTTTCTAATGCTCATTTTAGCCCCTCTTACTTCATTAATTGCTAATTTTATGTTTTCCATCACCCAGATTCACCTTTATACGCCCATATTTGTCTGAAACAAACGATGGTATTGTAAGAATTGGTAAGAAAACTTCGGGTACGTTCGTCCGATACTGTGTGCCGGAAGCTTGTCCGATATTGGGTGCCCAACACGTAAAACTTGAACGGGTCATCATACGTAACACATTTAAACAAAATCCACGCCATCATCCACATTTCTTCATTAACGTATGGTTAACAATCAACAACCCTTAAAATAGTTCACTCATCAGTATTAAGGTGCCGAACAGGTTCACAAAATTATCTTCGTGCAGCAAGAAAGAGTCACAAAAGAGAGAGCATCTCACCACGTGCTTACTTCTTTGTTTATGGACACACAATGGTCACCCTCCAACGTACCTCGTGAAGGGTCAGTACTGCCATCACAAAAGTTTCCGCAACATTGTGCTGAACATCAGAAACAGACACTGTCCGATATTGTGTTCCGTCCGATACTGGGGTACCTTCCCCTAGTGTCATGGAGCTTAGATATCTAACCTCCTTGACTTTCATAGCGTTCCAAGGAACGACGAAATTCGACATGCAAGCTACCCTTTGGGTGTCAAATAACAAATTTTGCACCCGGCACCGAGGTAATACGATATTATTATTATTATTATTATTATTATTATTTTTATTATTGTTACTGTAATATGACCGCGTTGTCGCAGCCCCTAAACTGAGGAACCAACCAAGCAGTTATATTCTCGGACGTAAGCTCACACCTACTTACAGGGCAACACATCATAGGAGTGCATCATGTGTTTACACTGCCCACTTCACAAGGCAACACGATCCATACGCAAGTTAATTCCCCTGTGTATATTCCAAATGACCGCTCTAACCTTAATATCTTTCTCTCGTGTATATTTGAACTGTCAGTGCACATATATACACAGTGTAGAGCATTTATCTTCAAGAGCTACTGAACATGAGGCCAGGGCAGGGAGCTTTGGTATAGGTCAGTTACTTTACAGTACAACTTGTGGCTAGAAGTCCATGGCATGGGCGCCCGCAAGATTTTTTCCAGGGGTCAAGTAATATTTTTCATTGCATTACCTACCAGTCACCAGGTGATGATGAGACTTTCCACCCCCCCCCCCCTCACCCCCTCCCTCTCCCAACACCCCTTCTCCCCGCAATTTTGGTTTAATTTCTTATAGCTCAGTCGAATTGGAATTGTTCGAGGAATTAATTTCCAGAAAGCTGGAAATCGTTTTAATACCTTCTTCTGGTCCTAAATGGGGGTAATCCGAATTTGGTTGGTTGGTTACTCATTTTAGGGGCTGCGACAACGCGGTCATGTAGCCCCGTTTACTTTGGGTGTGTGTAGAATCTGTCTGGTAAACGGTGTTAATTGTGATGACTGTATTAGTGTATTTGTTTTTTAATTCAAGTAAAGACTGCATCTTTGAATTTTTCAAATAGTTCCTACTTTTGCCGCCAAACGCCACCGTCAACGACTACTAGGCCTAGTTCAGAACTTAGCTACTAGACGCCACCGCAGTCGGCTCTTGGCAACGAACGTAGAAACCTAAGAGCGTTGTATACATTCCTAACCTGTACAATTTAGCTTCACACAGGTGTAATTAGTGGAAGGTTCTTTAACATGCCATAAATCTATGACATGGGACCGCCGTCTTTACTTCCCCTCCGAATGAAGGCATACTGAGGGATTTTTAACGCTGTTAAAAAATCCGACGGCTTCGGCCGGGTTTGAACCCGCTATCTTGGGCATAGAAGCTCAGCATGCTACCGACTACGCCACCGAAGCCGCCCCAAAATCCGAGTTTGCACCATCCTAAGAGGTGTGCATAACTTTTCGGACCCAAATAGCCTTGACATTTTTCCTCTTTTTTCAGGTGTTTGCTTGTACCTCGAAAACGATACGTAGGACGGAAAATATTAATCAGTTCAATATTAAAGAGGGTTAAATTCTTCGTTGAATGAACATCGAACACTTCAAATATGTTTCAGTGGTATAGCCCGAAATTAAAAGTTCAAAACTGGGAAAATTTATCATTTAGGTGAAAACTTACATTTTGCGACTTACCAAGACCACATATCTGCAGAATAGATACTCCTATTGAACTCTGAAATCGTGAAAATAAATTCAGCTGTTTTATACAAAGTGTTATACCTAGGTTACTCAACTAAAATGTACGAAACAGCTTTTTTTGGATCTAATTTGATTGGCTTATTACTCGCTTCGTGATATTCAATTTTTGACTGCTCTGAAACCATTGGGTATTTATGGCATGAATGGGAGGAATAGGTTCGTTTAGTTCAGAGTCTTTGTCCATACTAGTTCGCTTTTCTTTTCAAATAATCATCCCTCTCCTATGAAGCCAACTCTATAATCCCGTGGTGAAACCTGAATGCCTTTATGCAGCGGAGACAATTGCCAGAAAGGGAATCACAGAAAAAGAAAAGAGAGAACGTAAATTTCTGAGGAAAATTCTGGGACCCAAGAAAGCAACAACAAATGAGTTTACCTTCCGTTTGAGATCAAATCACGAGCTATATAAAAATGTTAGAACATTTCAACATCTATGAGGAAAATACGACTTTCTACGGACACTTGAGAAGAATGGGACCGGAACGCTTAGCAAAATAAAATCCTCATCTTTCAGGAAAGGAGAAAGACTCAAGTACAGTGGTTGAAAGAATTTTATCAGGATCATTAAAAATGTGCCATTGAGGAGGGAGATATTGCAAACAGAAAAGTGTTCAGAAGGAAATTAGTGGAGGTGACAGATCTGTCCGTAGAGAAACCCAAGAGAACTGGAAGGGTGTTCTCGGACGAGGAACGAGCAAGAGTGAAGTTGGTTAGTTAGTTATTGTTGTTTTAAGGGGCGGAACTACGAGGTCATCTGCCCCTCTTAGAACAGATTAAAGAATACAAATTTGGAATTGAATTTAAAATTTAGATGTGGACACCTAAATTTTAAAAGACCTAAAATTAATCAAACAAAAAATTAAATAAAAATAATAATTATAAATATTAACAAAAATTACGGAAAAACAAACAAAAAATATCGTTCAGAAACGAACAAGTCGTTGAGTCAATTTACACTGAAATATTTAGATTGCTGGCCCTAACCCACTCTCACTTATAAAGCGGATAACGCGATCAGCAGCCACCGCGTCATCGGCTAATATAAGTTTGAGTGTCTTCTGCAAACCAAGGTTTCTTCGTAAGTCAGCAAGATCCACACACTCGGTGAAAATGTGGGCCACGGTGGAAACGGTTCCACAGGTACACAGTGGGGGGTCTTCCCTTCTCATTAGGTACGAGTGGGTGGATCTTGTATGACCTATCCTTAGCCTACACAAAATGACGGACTCTCTCCGGGCCCGGAAGGAGCTCCGCCACACATGAGTAGTTCCCTTGATCGCTCTCAGTTTACTGGGCAGTGGGTCAGCTAGCCACTGACTCTCCCAAAAAGCCAGAACTTGTAGGCGTAACTGAGAGCGAATATCTCTAGCGGGTACCTCCATTGGTCGAGGTGGTAGTGGTACCGCCTCTTTTGCAGCTTGATCAGCTAACTCATTTCCCACAATTCCCATGTGGCTTGGAAGCCACAGAAAGGTGATTCGAGTGTCAGCGTGGCACAGCCCGGCTAGTAGGTCGTGGATTCGCTGCACTAGGGGGTGTTGCGGGAAACATGTAGCAATTGACTGCAACGAACTCAAAGAGTCGAGAAAGTGGATTCGTGCAAGAGTGAGCCAACGAATGAAAGAGTATTGGCGTAACAGGAAAGAACATCAACAGTCAAGGAAGTTGTGTGATTGTAACCCATAGGAGGTTGAAACGAACCTAACTAACTAACTAACTAACTAACTAAATAAATAAATAAATAAATAAATAAATAAATAAATAAATAAATAAATAAATAAATAAATAAATAAATAATAAAACTGCGGAATTATTCCTACATCTAAATCAGTTAACTATTAGTAACTTCAATTTATGAGATAAACTGATGTGACAATGAACAATCGAAATATTCATGGGATTCCAGGGGGGGGGGGCACGGCCCCTCCTTGTCCCCCTCCTCCTTCCTGCGGGCACCCATGGTCCATGGGGCCAGGCTATCTCCACACCAGGCGCGGCAGGTGATCAAGGGCTCTCAGGCGGAGCCTCTCTTGAAAGATTCTATCAATATATCTCGTTAATAAAGGTAGTTATAATGTTGTTGTTTGAGTCTTCAGTATTTTGACTGGTTTGATGCAGCTTTCCATGCCTCCCTGTCTTGAGCTAATTTCATCTCTACATAGCTAGCACACCCTACATCCAAGGCAATCTGTTTAATATATTCCAACCTTGGTCTACCCCTACAGTTCTTGTCCTCGACCCTTCCTTCCATAACTAAGCTTGCTATTCCTGGGTGTCATAGTATATGTTCTACTAACCTATCTCTTCTTCGTTAGCAGTCGCCAGAAACATCTCTCCTTTCCTACTCGTCTTAATACCTCTTCGTTTGTAACCCTATCTACCCATCTGATCTCCATCATTCTCCTGTAACAACACATTTCAAATGCTTCAATTCTCCTCTTTTCTGCTGCACCAAAAGTCCAAGATTCACTTCCATAGAGCGCCACTCTCCAGACAAAGGCTTTCAAAAATAACTTCCGAATGCCGAAATCTATATTCGATATCAACAGATTCCTTTTTTTGTAGAAGTGCTTTCCTTGCCTGAGCCAACCTACTTTATATATCCTCTTAGCTTCGTCCATCACTAGTTATTTTGTTTCCTAAGTAACAGAAGTCTCCTACTTCCTTTAGATTTTCACCTGCCAATTTGATGCCCATAGAGGTTTCTGATTTATTTCGACTACATTCCAATATTTTTGTTTTACATTTATTAATTTTCATCATGAATTCTTACCTCAAGACAGAGTCCATACCATTCAAAAACTCATTCAAATCCTCAGGCGTGTCGGCCAAAATGACGATGTCATCGGCAAATCTCAAAGTTGAAATTATTTCTCCTTGAATCTTCACTCCCCCTATAAATTTTTCTCCAACTTTAAATTATTAAGAAGCATTTGTAAATTTCACTCAGTCCATTAGCCACAACAGACAATAATATATTTGGAACTATTGATAGAAATATGTTCTTTGGTTGGTTGGTTCTTAAGTTTAGGCGCTGCGACAACGCGGTCATGTAGCCCCGTGTACTTTGGGTGTGTGTAGAATCTGTCTGATAACCGGTGTTAATTGTGATGACTGTATTAGTGTGTGTTATCTGTTTTTTAATTTAAGTACTGCAGCTTAGAATTTTTCAAATAGTTCCTACTTTCGCCGCCAAGCGCCACCGTCAACGACTACTAGGCCAAGTTCAGAACTTAGCTACTATACGCCACCGCAGTCGGCTCTTGGCAACGAACGTAGAAACCTAAGAGCGTTGTTTACATTCTTAACCTATCCAATTTAGCTTCACACAGGTGTAATTAGTGGAAGGTTCTTTAACATGCCATAAATCTATGATATGGGACCGCCGCACAGGAGGCCAGAATCTTTAAAACGTGGCCAAAAATGAAAAAAGAAAGTTTTTAGATGGGAATTTTGGACTATCAGGTTGGCTACAGTAATGTTGGGACTACTGAATACCGGTTGTGCGGACGAGCAGAACTTCATTTTGTCCGTTATATTTCAGGTCAATCGCGGCAATTCATTGTTAGCGGTGCGTGCAGCCGGCTAGGCTCAAAATAGTATTTTCTTTAAAGATAAATATTTGTGTTCTGTGTAAGTGAAGCGAATATTTTCAATATGGAAGATGTTCCAGGAGGTATATACTAATTAAAAGACATGTATATCATTATTAAATCATTAATTATACATGTTTTCTTTTAACTAACTTAATACCGGAAAATGCACGAGAAATTTGTAAAATGTGTTTAAAAACTAGAGATAACTTACGAATTTCACGACATTCCGCTTTCTTTTGCACTGTGTCGGCAAGTACATATTATTACCTTTGTAAATTAACCTTCAATTCCACCTACTAGTACCAACTCCTGTTTTGAGCCACGTATTACGCGATACTCGCAAAATGTCATTATTGAGACATGTTGAAAAATGACAGTAAAATTAATTAATTTTGAGCTACATTTGTACAATTTAAATTATAATTGATGCCCAGAAGCATTGTAAAGAATATAATAAGTAGAAAAAGGACGGAAACACCGCTCGACGTTTCTTTGAAAACACTCCAACATCAGCGTTGATAACTGGAGTTTCCGAAGAACTAATCCACCGTTTTCACATTATTTGTCAGGCGATTTCGAGCGAACGTCAAATCGACGTTGAAAAGTTTTGAGCTTACGCCATAGCAACTGCCAGACACTACGTCAAAGAATAACCCTGGTACAACATGCCATCAGCAGTCCATAGATTGTTGATCCATAGACCAGAAATTATTTCATCGGTCATTTCAACTGTCTGATGATGCTCAAGAATCAATCAGTAAGTTGATAAAGCAATATCGCCTGAGTTTTTCTCGAACATTATCCAGAGTTAAGACTATGGAAGACGTGCTCAGGAGATCGTTGGCAACCACCGACCCCTACATTTCTTCTCTACGCAAATCAGCACCAAAGAAACTGAAGAGTTTGTCGCCAGAAGCCGTTGACCTCTTAGTTTCTGTCCCAATGCAGATGATGAAGAAACAGTCTTTGAAGATGATGATGATGATGACGATTCAGTTGAAGAAGCAGAAGAAAAAGAGAAGATGATGAAATATGAAAAGGAGGAAGAAAACGACTTCTGGTTATAGTTACAAACAATTTAATAAATGAATAAATGTAATTGAATTAAAATTATTTTTTGTAATATTTTACACCATCTTCTATCCTCTATTTGGTCGTTTTTCGAGCTTTCGATTTTTTGAGCTTTTAGCCTATTTTTAACCATTAACTACAACAACCCCTAGATATTGACTTTTATATAAATAAAGAGGCTTTTATCAATATTTGTGCACCATCTTGGATCCACCATTTTGTTTTATTTTTATTTTTGAACTCATAATCTTCATCAACAACCACGATAATTTCCAAAAAAATATTCTTTTATAAATAAAATGACTTTTACCAATATTTCTCCACCATCTTGGATCCGCCATTTTGATTTTTGATATATTCTTAATCAGCAACATCGATAACCTTTACATACTAACTTTCGTACAAATTGAACAACTCTTTATATTTTGGCCACGTTTTCAAGATTCTGACGCTCTTAAAAAATCCGACTGCTTCGGCCGGGTTTGAACCCGCTATCTTGGGCATAGAAGCTCAGCATGCTACCGACTATGCCACCGAAACCGCCAAAATATGTTCTTTAAAGAGGTACTGCAGCTGTTAGACGGAGCCTCACATTTCTCAATACGTCCTATGTAACAGGGTTGGAAGCCGTGGTTTAGAAAACTCCATTCATTTCCATTGTAACTGTTAAGCCAACACCAACAAGAAACTCGTATTTAGTGGAATATATTCAAAGTTGTTCATGAAGACTTAATTACACCCTCTTGAAGCTTTCTCTTTTCCCTTTTTCACTCTCCAAAGGACCATTAATTGACAAGTTACTAGAAACACTCTTAGAAGACAACACGGTGCTAGATACAAAAAAGGTAAAACATGCCTAGAGCGAACGCAATTGTTCCGGATTTTCTTTTCCGTTTTACAAAGGGTTGAGTTTTAATAAGACAAAATAGCCTACACTAAAAGGAAATACCGTAGGATTACAATGAAATAGTAATTTAAAATACAGGTCTGTAAATGAATAAAGAAAGAAAAGAAGATGTGAAAGAACGTAAAATAATTAGAAAAATCCTTGGACCAAGAACAAAAGATGGTGTACATTATGCAAAGCCTAATACACTTAGTTCCTGTTGTCCCTCGTGGAACATAGGGCATAAATGAAGCATCCCCATCTGGTTCTGTTTGCAGACAACATCTTCACCTCGCTCCAGGTCTTACCCTCCTCTATAGCCTTTAAGTGGACAGATCTGCGCCAGGTTTGCTTGGGTCTCCCTCTCCTCCTCGTAGCCTGTGGGTTCCAATCCAGTGCCTCTCTCTCAATGGCTTCATTACCTTTCCTCAGGGTATGTCCGATCCATTTCCATTTCCGTCGCTTTATTTGTATGGCCATTTCAGTTTCACCCGTCCTTCTCCAAAGTTCTTGGTTGTAGATTACTTCCGGCCAGTAGATGTTTAAGATTTTTCTTAAGCAGCGGTTGACAAAGGTCTGCAGCCTGGAGGTGATTTCCTTAGTTACCTAACATGTCTCAGACCCATATATCAGAACGGACCTAAAGCCTAATAGTGAAATATACAAAAACAAATCACAGACATATTGCGAATGCGAAGAATCCAATTTGTGGGACACATAGAAAGAATGGACCCGAACAGACCGACACACAAAATACATACTTTCTTAAAGAACAAGGCTACTAGACTGAATTGGTATAAATTTCCAGAAAAAGACTTAAAGGAATTAGGATCACCAAACTTACGTGACCGGAAATAAATCAGGAAAATCACTCAGACGCGGGGTTTCGATGAAGAAGAGAAGAAGACTACACAATATTAATGGTCAGAGCAACGAAAACAGACCCACTCGTTGCGAATGAAGGTATACTGGGCCAACAGGAAGGCTCCAAAGTGTTGATTTCGCGTGGCCCTATGCGACCCATTCGCGATAAAGAAGAAGAAGGACGAGGAGGAAGAAGGAAGAAGGAAGAAAGAAAGAAAGAAAGAAAGAAAGAAAGAAAGAAAGAAAGAAAATGCATGTATTTTCAGCCTACGTACAAAAAAAATCAGTTTCTCTGCTCGTTTCTATGTTTCCACATGTCTTTTAAAGTGCATTGACGCGACTTCTTTACAAGAGAACGGTGTAAGATCTCCTTTGCATCCTGCATTAACTCCAGGAGTTCTGGAATATTCTAGGAAACTGCAAATTCCTGAAGGTCACTCACAACAGATAGTACTTCTCCCAAAGTGTGTATTTTTAACTCCCTTTCGTTGCCTTCATCATCATCGTCGTCCATTTCTTCTATGACTTCGTACCTGCAGTTTTTTGGCAGCAATATCAACTGCACTTTGAATGTCTTCAGTCGTTAATATTTCCTAGAACTTTGGTGCAAGTACCATCGCTAAAGAAATAAATACATGAGCGGGGGAGGCAGGCGGAGGCATTCCGGAGGAGTGTGAGAAGCATGTTATGGAGCAAGGATGTCCCTCAGAACAGCAAAAGGATCATATATCGGACGTACTATGTCCCTATCCTGACGTATGCCTCGGAGACCTGGGTTATGAAAGGAAGGGAAAAGAGCAAAATACAGGCCAGTGAGATGAGGTTCTTGAGAAGCAGTATTGGAGCTACAAAGATGGACAGAATAAGAAATGAGAGGACCAGAGAATTAATGAAGGAGGAACCATTACAGGATGGTATAGAGAAATCAAGACTTAGATGGTATGGACACGTAAAACGAATGTAGGAGAATAGGATACCCATGAGGATACACGAGACGAAGTGGGAAGGAAAGAGACCGAGAGGAAGACCGAGGGACAGGTGGCTGAAGGGGGTGGAAGAAGAGAGGAGAAGGCTGGACAAGCGTGGAGGCAGAGAGATGGTGGGAAGACAGAAGACATTGGAGAAGCTTGTGTTGCAAACAGACCCGGCCAGTGGCTGGAAACTGTGCAAAATGATGATGATGATGAAGATGACCGCCGCTGAAAATTTAGTACTACACATAGCTTTGTATTATGGATAAGATAAACCGTCTTAGTCAGGTTATTTACGCCTACAGTTCCGGAATTTCTTTCCGTTTCCGCGTTAGGCAGTTTTCTGGCATAGAGTGTCATTTTGCATAAGAAATACCTCCGTTCCGAATTTTGTTTTCCGTTTGTCCAGTTTTCCGGTATATAAAGGGTCCGGTTTAGGCAGGTTTTGCTGTATATAAATACACTCCTGTAATTAAATGGGCAATTTAGGATTGCGCGTTTCGACCCTCAAGTGGTCATCATCAGATCCTGATTACTGTGTTCAAATTTTAAATTTTCAATAATGTCAATTCACTATTGTAGTACAATAAAATTCTTAAGTGATTCGCTTGAATCTTGTCGTACGTTACCTAACGTGCACAGTGATTAGGATCTGATGATGGGCCCTTGAGGGTCGAAACACGTAATCCTAAATTGCCCCATTTAATTGTGATTATTAACTAATAAGGTAATTGTGCCAAGTAAAGCCCACTTAACGTTTAAACATGTTCTGTATTTCTACTAACAGGGGAAGAAATCTGAACATTGTCTTAAGTTTAACTTGAAAGCGAGCAGTAATGAAAACATGGGTTGATAATTAGAATCACTGGAATATAATACAATATTTAACATGTGAGTAACGGGCCTTATTACGTCCACTACTTGTTCCAAATAAGGGTCCATATGTAAATGAAGAGGGATCAAGATATCTGTTGGCATCGAATATAGATTTAGGTAGTAGGAAGTCATTTTTGAAAGCCTTTGTCTGGGGCGTGGCGCTCTATGGAAGTGAAACTTGGACTATTGGTGCAGCAGAAAAGAGGAGAATTGAAGCATTTGAAATGTGGTGTCACAGGAGAATGATGGTCAGATGGGTAGATAGGGTTACAAATGAAGAGGTATTAAGACGAGTGGGAGAGGAGAGATGTTTCTGGCGACTGCTAATAAAGAGAAGAGACAGGTTCGTAGGACACATACTAAGGCACCCAGGAATAGCAAGCTTGGTTATGGAAGGAAGGGTTGAGGGCAAGAACTGTAGGGGTAGACCAAGCTTAGAATATGTTAAACAGATTGCCTCGGATGTAGGGTGTGGTAGCTATGTAGAGATGAAACGATTAGCTCAGGACAGGGAAGCGTGGACAGCTGCATCAAACCAGTCAAAAGACTGAAGACTCAAACAAAACAAAGAAATCACATTCTTTGAAATTATATACACTAGGTTTATGTATGTTAAATTTCAAAAACATGAAGAAGGTTTATTACAATACCTAGAAATAGTAACTAAAAGAGCTTCGAACGCCGTTTACTATTCGACTGAAGCAAAGATCGCGGAATCGTTCGCTTCAACTGTTGTAGTTTCTAGTCAAGCCGTTAAAGGCTAGTAGCTATCAGAGACACTAAGAATCTTCTAGAATTTCGAATATTCTGCTAATAGAATCACAGATGGACCTTATTTGGAACCGGGCTCAAGTAACTTTCATGTAATTTTTCCCAGGAGTGTATTTATATATTTGTATCTTGTACCCCGCCCATTCATTGGGCACAACTGTGTTGAAAAGCTACGAAAAGTCAATTTGTATAGGCAACATTGAAAAGAGAATGACTTCAAATCTCTATATAGGTATACTTAGAAGACAAATAAGTGATATCCATTATTAATTGGTGCCTTAGTTTAGGGGCTGTGACAACGCGGTCATGTAGCCTCGTGTACTATGGCTGTGTGTAGAATCTGTCTGATAACCGGTGTTAATTGTGATGACTGTATTAGTGTGTGCATCTGTTTTAATTCAAGTAAGGACTGCGGACGATAATTTCAAGTAGTTCCTACTTTCGCAACCAAATGCTACCGTCCACGACACCTAGCTGTGAACTTGGCTACTACTATATGCCATCGCAACCAGCGTCTAGTGACGAACGTTGGAACTTAAGAGAATTAATCAAACATAACCTACAAAAGTTTGCTTCTCACATGTTTAGTTAGTAGAAGGTTCTTTTACATGACATAAATCTATGACATGGGCCCGCCGGCTTTATTTCCCCTCCGAAATAAGGCATACTGAGGGATTTTTAACACTCTTAAAAAAGTCCGATGACTTCGGCCGGATTTGAACACGTGACCTTCGGCATAGAAGCTCAGCATGCTACCGACTAAGCCGTCTCACTCTCGGTTCATGTTGCATATAAATTCCTAGCGGTAAAGCCGGCGGTCCCATGTTATAGATTTATGGCATGTAAAAGACCCTTCCACAGTCTAAACTTGTGTGAAGCTAAATTTCTAGGTTAGATTTCGTTGGAACGCTCTATCAAAGTCCCAACGTTCACCACTAGGTATGATTGACATCTGGTAGCGAAAGTTGGAACTACTCGAAATTGAACGAAACTTGTAGCTCACCCTATGGGTGTCCGCTAGAAGCAGCTACAGCCTCAGGCGAGCCGAACATGTCCTCGGGCACTCCCGGCACTAAAAGCCACACGATAAATAAAAATAAATAAACTTAGCTATAAATAATCACACCAAACTACTTTCAGGTTTTTGGTAATTTGCAGCCTTCCCCAACCTCAACAACACACGCCGCGACTGCTCCAGACGACACCGCCGTTCTTGAAATGATTTTTTGTGGTTTCCCCCGTTTACTTCTGGCAAATGCCTCCTTCTCAATCACTAATACAGCGAACACAATAACACAGGTTATATTTCTCTCCTCGTTAACGTGCGGCTCACCTTTGAACCTAGCTGGGTGGAAATGTTGACATTCCATATCTACGGGGAGCAAAGGCTTTCCCAGCGCGAGGTGTAGCGTTATAAAGCAGGGTGACTGGACAGAACTGCGCGCAACTGTGCAACACTGGAAACTTGACAAGCCGCCAGAACTGGACTCCACGTGGAGTGACAGAGCAAGTATGCTATTGGTCAACAGCGAACAACGGTTATAGACGACGCGCAGTGATGCCAACCCGTGGGATTTGTCCCAATTGTGAAACATTTAGACAAATATTTTTAGGAAAGGGAAATGGGATTTTTTGTGTGCAGAAAGTGAGGTGAATTTGGGATATTTAGCCGATGTCATATATCACCAGCAGAGCTGCCATTAATACATAATAGCACAGCAAATATGTACGATTCATACTTGCCAACAGAATAAAAATAAACCTTTCATGGAAGTATAGACTACTGTCGACCAAAATATTATGTGTACTCGAGTTTGAAGATTGTTTGAGAAGTAACCAATAGATTTACATAAAATCCAATAACATCATCATTTTCGTCATTCTATTTTACGTTAGTTCATGTAGGTTTGGAATTTTTAATTTATATATATATTTTTTTTTTACATCGCAGTTGGAACACAAAATGTGCCCGTTTTTAACCGTGTTTCAACCATGCGTCACATTAGGAATTATTGTCTCACAAACCCGTCATCAGATCGAATCCAAATTTTAACACAATATACATGGAAGGTTGTATAACTGGTTTTTTAATTTCAAAATTTTGTGTGTTCAAGAAACAAAGTTGTTATAATTTTTGTAAGGTAAGTTTTTCTCGGCTGGGGGTGGTTGGAAAATGTAGTTCTTGGTTGCGTTGTAATCCTTATACATCAAAAAGGTATGTTGTATGATTGTGAAATACGTAAATTAATTCACTTATTTTATATCGGTTAGTATTTGTACGGGGAGTTAAGACATGGTTCACCAGTTAGCCGCTCCAGTGAAAGCTGTACAACGTTGCCAAGATGGACTCCATCACGCGTCATGGTGCGCCTCGCTCGGAAGTGATGGGCTCCATATCAGCAATGCTGTACAGCATTTCCCGGAGCGGCTAGCTGGTGAACCATGTCTTAATTCCCCGTACGAATACAAATCGATATAAAATAAGTGAATTAATTTACGTATTTCACAGTCATACAGCATAACCTTTTGATGTATAAGGATTACAACGCGACTAAGTACTACATTTTCCAACGACCCCGAGCCGAGAAAAAGTTACCTTACAAAAATTATAACAACTTTCATTCTTGAACACACAAAATTTTGAAATTAATAAACCAGTTACACAACATTCCAATGTATATTGTGTTAAAATTTGGATTCGATCTGATGACGGGTTTGTGAGATAATAATTCTTAAATGTGACGCATGGTTGAAACACGCGTAAAAACGGGCACTTTTTGTGTTTCAAGTCCGATAAAAAATATTATAGTATAAACTAAAAAATCCAAACCTACATGAACTAAAGTAAAATAGAACGACGAAAATGATGATGTTATTGGATTTTATATAGGTATATTGGTTACTTCACAAACAACCTTCAAACTCGAGTGCACACAATATTTTGGTCGACAGTTGTATTGCATTTCAATCGCCAACTGCCGCTTGTGCGATAACAGACGGTTTTGTGTGTTTTAGGAGATTAAAACTTAAATTTTGTGTTTTGTGAAAGGTTGATTTTTTTATTCAAAGATTCGTACTGGGAAAGATAAACATCTCAAACTTTAAATAAATGAAAACGTGTATTAAGTGAATGTTTAAGTGAATGATAGACTAATTTTGGTTTACAAGAAGTTTTTTGCTTCGTTAAAAAAATTAGCGCAATTAGAAGCACATTATCGAGACCCTGGAGCACAATTTTTATTCGTTATGCATTTGTTTGGAACAAAATAAACTTTTACGTGCGATATTTTCTAGTGAAAAGGGACATTCTGAGTGTGAATTTGGGATTTTGAGGTTTGAGAGGTTGGCAACTTTGACGGTGCGTGCTA
This sequence comes from Meconema thalassinum, assembly GCA_946902985.2. NCBI lineage: Eukaryota > Metazoa > Arthropoda > Insecta > Orthoptera > Tettigoniidae > Meconema > Meconema thalassinum. The sequence goes on along the minus strand of OX336397.1, from coordinate 98,912,049 downwards.
CTGCCTAACGCAGGAGTTCCCAACCGTTTAGGAACTGCGTACCACTTGAAATTTTTAGACATTTTGGCGTTTGGGAGGGATAGGTAACGAAGAGGCCTTGGCCTTACGTTAGGTACCATCCCGGCATTTGCCAGGAGACCAAGTGGGAAAACCACGGAAAGCTACTTCGAGGATGGCAGAGGTGGGAGTCGAAACCCCTCTACTCATTTGGACCACCCGAGGGTGAGTAGACCAAGTTCCAGTCTTCATACTACTTTTCAAATTTCGAGAATCAAACCTTGGACGTTCGGGGTGACAGCTAAGCACACTGACCACTACACCACGGAGGCGAAAAACACCGGAAGTGAATTTCAAAATTTTGTGTTTTAGTTTGATAGAGAAGACTCACAATTTGAAACCTGCCCGGGCTTCAAATTTTCGCACAATTGAGGAATTGTTACGTTCTTGCTGAGATGGGGATCCCTACTTTGTCTGTTGAGAGATGTCTTCAATGCCCGGAAGTTCATGAACTATTAAACGAATAAATATGCATGCAAAAATGATTGTTCAAATATGCATCACGTTTCAAACAAGTAGTTCCGTGAAGAAATATACAGCCTATTTTCATATATGCTACTTATGTTAATTGCCACTATCAACATACAATATTTCAGTTTGATTGCTGTCATAGATTCGTAGATATTGAGAACCCACTAAACATTGCGGATGGTCGCCATGTTGGATTTTTATATATGCAGGTCTTGGAGTTATGTACTGTTAAATGAAGATTATTGTGTACGTGTAGTATTCAAACTGCAATCGCATGGTTAGGACACAAGAAGTAAAAAACGAGATTTTAAAATTTCGCACAGCTGCCATCTTGTGGTTGTGGAAACAATTGAAATAAATTAGAATGCAGTGGATTAACATTTGTATAAGGATTTACTGTACCATGTTTCAATGCGTTTGGATCATTAAATCGCGAGAAAAATATTTTTAAAATGTTCAACTTCGCTTGGCGGCCATGTTCTTTTTGTAGTTAACCAGTTTTTGAAAGTCTCATAGATGAACTTCCAGTAGTGCCTTTTATCTCCGTACAAAATTACAGGGTGATACCCGTAATAGTTTCAGAGATACAGAATGCCGGTGAAATATTTCGCACATCCGCCATCTTGTGGTTATGTAAATAATTGAGCGAAGTTAGATTTCGGTGCATTACAATGTTCAGCCGTTGAATATTTAAAAATGAAAATAATATACAATATTCACATAGTGAATGCTGAATAAAAATAATTGATATTAATTTGCAAAAAGGACTGAAACGTACCAGATATTAAGATAATTTCAGTATTATTCTGTGATAGTCTCTCGGAGTCCGAATCGAAATATGCGACGTTAAGAACATGAAGTAACAAAAAGTGCCTCAAACAACAGGAAATTAGAATATGCGTCCTTTTCAAGCAGAGATACGCACTTAAACAGACAAAGAAGGAAAATATGATGCATTGTGTGAAAATATGCAAAAATATGATTTTGCATGAACTTCCGGGTCTTATTAATAAGATTCCATCCCGGCATTCGCATTGACTGCTCTCCATTGCAGTCGACTTAGCCTGCACGATTACGTCTCTGGGTGCGGCCTATATTGGTAGCCTTTATTACTAGAGAATTGGAATTACGATATATTGTGAATTACCCCACAGAATGGCCCGCCCCCCTGTGGACTGGACCTCCCCCGGTGTGACCCGGTTTCTTTTACGTCCTCACAAACTACCCATAATTCCCTTCACACACTTTCTCCTATATAAACGATTGCAGTAGTCTGTCGGGTAGAACTTGGTTATCGCATCCCCGTTAGAACGAGATCTCGGATATAAACACCCACATTAAGAATACGGTAATGTTGCTTATTCTTCTTCATATCCTCATTCCCTACTTCATCGTAATTGATCTTCCTTTATTTTTCTGTTTTCTATTATTTTTAAAAATTTTCAGTTTTAATTTTAATTTTTATTGTATTTCTCCTTTCCCTTCTCATCCCCCCCCCTTTTTTAGCCTACTTTCTATTTTTGCAAAAAATGAAAGTAGACTTATGAGATCACTACAGGGCGAAAACAAGTGTGTCTGTCTGTGTGTGTGTATGTGTGTGTGAGTCTGTGTGTGTGTGTGAGTGTGTGGACTCTGAATGTCTGTCCCCCCTATCAATTCGAACAAGGTGAGTGCAAATTGAACGAAATTTGGTACAAAGGTAGCACTAGCAAAGGACACCTCAGTGTCATGTTTTATATCGCCGCCATCTTGACGGAAACGTAATGGCGGCCACACAAATGTTCAAAGCTTAAATCAAATTACGACTAACCTAATCATCCGATCTCTGCCAAATTTTGCAACAACATACCTTTATGGAAGGAGCATCCTTTGACAAATCTAATAGGACATTATCCTAATAGTTTGCGGATGGCGGCCATCTTTGTGTCAAAATCGATTACCCCTATTAATTCGAACACGGTGAAACCGAATGGAATGAAATTTGGTACAGAGGTAGCACTAGCAACGGGCACCCCTGTGTCATGTTTTATATCGCCGCCATCTTGACAGAAACGTAATGGCGGCCACCCAAATGTTCAAAGCTTAAATCAAATTACGACTAACCTAATCATCCGATCTCTACCAAATTTTGCAACAACATACCTTTATGGAGGAAGCATCCTTTGACAAATCTAATAGGTCATTAGCCTAATAGTTTGCGGATGGCGGCCATCTTTGTGTCAAAATCGATTACCCCTATTAATTCGAACACGGTGAAACCGAATGGAATAAAATTTGGTACAGAGGTAGCACTAGCAAAGGGCACCTAAGCGTCATGTTTTATATCGCCGCCATCTTGACGGAAACGTAATGGCGGCCACACAAATATTCAAAGCTTAAATCAAATTACGATTAACCTAATCATCCGATCTCTACCAAATTTTGCATCAACATACCATTATGGAGGGAGCATCCTTTGACCAAACTAATAGGTCATTAGCCTAATATTTTGCGTATGGCGGCCATCGTTGTGTGAAAATCGATTCCCCCTATTAATTCGAACACGGTGAAACCGAATGGAACGAAATTTGGTACAGAGGTAGCACTAGCATAGGGCACCTCATATTCATGTTTAATATCCCTATAGCACGTTGTATTTCAACAAGCTACTACAACCAACATTCAATCATACTCCTTGAAAAGGACAAAGAGTTATAACAATACCCATGCATTTAGGAGAAAGTAGGCTATATGTTCTTTACTGAACATCTTGTTTATTTTTAGTCTCGTTGTCTTTTTACTTTTCTATCTTTTAATATTACCATTCCGGCGGCTTCGGTGGCGTAGTGGGTAGCATGATGAACTGCTAAGCCCAAGGTCGTGGGTTCCATCCCGGCCGAATTCGTCGAATTTTTTAAGAGCGTTAAAATCCTTCAGTATGCCTTCCTTCGAAGGCGAAGTAAAGCCGGTCACCCATGTCATAGATTTGTGGCATGTACAAGAAAAGACCGTTAATTTCGCGACCATGAACCACGGAACCTCCTTTTTACGTGGAATCCGAACCACAGAACATGGCATTTCATTTTGAAAATCTCACATGCATTGACCGGGAAACGAACCCGGTCCGCCGTGGTAAGACGCAAACAGTTTGACCGCGTCGACCCTCCTCCCCTCCCCTCCCCTCCCCTCCCCTCCCCGAATGTAAAAGAACTTACCATTGCAATTGGTGGTGTGTAGCAACATTTTTAGGTTATATTTGGGTGGTTAGGACACGCTCAATCAAGTTCCAACGATCGCCGCTAGTGTTAGTGACAGTGCAATCTGGTAGCCAAATTTGGAACTACTTGAAATTGAACTTGTTGGAAGCCCTTGGGGTTTAATAAAAATGCCCAGCTTATGGCCATTGGCTGCGATTAATATATCATCAATATTACCATTCTCTTCAATGTTATTTTTAGCCTATGGAAATATAGGCTTTTGAGATCACCTTTTTTCCGTGTGTGTATGCGCGTCCGTGTGTGTGACCCCTGTAATAAAATCTAAACGCTTGGTGCGATTTCAATGAAACTCGGTAAGGTTATAGCACTGTTTTGGACGACTCGGACAGTGCCCTTCAAATTTTGTTACATCTCACCAATGCAGCATGGTGGCTGTGCGAAATATTTCATTGGCATTCTACATCTCCGAAACTATTACTGAATTCACCAAGAAATTTTGTACGGTGATAAAGAGCACTATTAGAAGTTCACCAATGTAATATTCAAATACCTGTTAACTACAAAACCTACAAGGCGGCCAAGCAAAGTTGAAACATTTAAATAGACTATTCTCACGATTTAAGCATCCAAACGCAGTGGAACTTGGTACAGCAAATGACTATACAAATTGCAATGCACTGACATCCAAGCTAGTTCAATTGCTTACATAACCTCAAGATGGCGGCTGTGCGAAATTTTAAATTTAAGTTTTTTTTTCTTGTGTTCTAATCATGCGATTGAAATCAAAGTTGGAATAATGAACGTACACAATAATCCTCATCAAATTGTACATAACTCTATGGCCTACATGTATTAAAATTGAACATGGCGACCATCCTAATTATTTAGACGATTCTCAATCTACGGACCACGCTATTTCAACTGCCCTTTTCCATGTCTTTGCGCCTGGGCCTTAACGTTCGCCCAGTATTCCCGCATTCGTTTCCCTATGCTGTTCCATCCTCGCTTCAGTCCATATCTAGCCAGTTTTTAGTTTTAGCTTTTCTTGCAATCCATGATGTTCTTTAGTGGATCACGTTTCTGGATATCCTCGTGGGTTATTCCCACTTCACGCCGCCTTGGCTTTCTTGTTAAGAAGGAAACTGAAGATCCTATTGCTCAACCTTGTAGAACTCATACGAGCAATGTGGCCATAGAAAACTATCCTTCTCTTACCAATGGTGTCCGTGATCTTTTCTACATGAGAGTAGAGTTCATGATTGTGTCGTCTTCTGAACTCACCATTTTCTTTGATTGGACCTAGGATTTTCTCAAGATCTGCCTTTCTCTTATTTCTAGCTTCTCGATCATACCCTTTCTACTCATAGCAAGGCATTCGGCACCATCTAAAACCTCCGGTCGTATTACTGTGCAGTAATGTCGTATCTTGGCGTTAATTGATTTCTTCTTGTAGACATTTTCAGTTAGATGATATGCCGTTCCATTTTTCTGATCCGTGATGTAAAGACTTCTTTTTCCGAGGTGTTGGGATCCTTCCATTCTCCTCTATTATTATTTTATTATTATTATTATAATTATTATGTTGAGATTACAATCACTGTTAGAAATTGTGTCAATATAGCACTGTAAGAATTTTCTGAAATTGAAATCGTCTTCATAATTAATAAAATAATTTGTATTTTCTTTCTTTTTGCAGGCAAAGTAGTGAGCCTCGCTAGTTGGCAATGTGGCCGGTGATCTTGGTAGCGGCGCCACTGTTGCTGACGCCTGTCGTCTGCGAGAGATTCGTCCTCGGCTACATAACCGGTAGTAAGAAAATATCTGTTTGCAATTAACTTCTCATTCTTTCTTTCTTTCTTTCTTTTTTTATGTTCGACCCTGGCGAAATGTAAATATTATATGTCAGAAATATTATATGTCATTATAGTACAAGTTTTCATTATGATACAGTTTCTTCCACCAATCAGAGCTCAAGAAACAGTTGTGTGACAAATTAGGTGAGGATAGCATCGCACCTGCGCTCACTTCCATGGCCCCCTATTTTAAATTTCACTGCGTGGCGAGTGTCACAGTGAGGTATTCCAGGAGGCCATGGTAAAATACAAGGTATTCTCCGCGTCCCATGCGCTCTGTTCAGTACATAAAACTGGTGAAATCTCGACAGATATTTATGAATATTTATGTTCGAACATAACATAGTTATAATTATCGTCGAACATAAACAGTCGTATGCAACTCGCCTATAATGGTAATTAAGACACCCGTATGGAAATTATAAAACTCGCTACGCTGGTTTTATAAACATACTCGTGTCTTAATTATTGCCATTATAGGCTCGTTGCATAATGTACTATTATGGGCTGATAAGCTACATGTTAGGCCTCTTAAAATTACAAACTATCATCTTTCCTGTCATATTACTCTTGGACAACTCGTGTTCTCTTCTGAACCTAATGGTATTAGGGTGCCTACTTTTGCAATCTCACCAACGTTTGTCTTATGTAGTTCACTAAATCTATCACTACGTTCATTCATTCATTCATTCATTCATTCATTCATTCATTTATTTTCAATTGGGAGGTGTCCCTGGTGGTAAATTGGATATACATAACAAATAAATAATTATACATAACAATTCAATAACAATTAAACTGAAGTATTTACACAAATAGTCAGTCTTTTCTTAAACACACCTATATGTTTGGGGAAAGGCTCTAAGACTGCGGCAGGTAGAGAGTTCCAGTTATCAATGGCATGGTTTACAAAAGAATATTTACCATAATTTGTTCGCTGTGGTCGGCCATTAACTTTGAAAGGATGATCACTCCTGCTCATGTAAGTGGGCTTTCCCATACGTTTGCTAAGCTCACCCCATTCTGGTTGATTTATATACATGTTGTACATAGCGCAGAGTCTAGATTTCATCCTCCTAGCCTCAAGTGATTCCCACCTAAGTTTTTTTTAACGTACGGCTCACACTGCTCCTGGGATTAAAGTCACTGAGCACAAATCTAGCGGCCTTTCTTTGTACCATTTCCAACTCATTGATGAGCCCTACTTGATATGGATCCCAAACCGCCGAGGCGTATTCCAGAATAGGTCTTACAAGTGATAAATAGCCTAATTCTTTAGCGCTAGTGTTGACGCGTACATGGTCAAATCATAATCGAAATATCGACTTCCATTTCGACTGACAAGTCTGGGGCTCTTAAACGTGTCAGTAAATCTACTGACACGGCTCCCTCGCATTTGCACACCCTTAAATGCCAACTGACAGAGCCAGGATTTGATCCTGCAACCTTGGGAACAGCAAGCGAGAACGTTAACGCCTACACCAAAGAACATGGAGCTGAGTGGCGAGGTCATTCAGTGTTCAAGTTGCTTGCCTCTCACCAAGGCAGACAGGGTTTGATTACCGGACAATGCATATGAGATTTTTGAAGTGAAATAGCACGTCCTGTGGTTTGGATTCCACGTAGAAATGGAGATCCCATGGCTATTGACTGTGAGATGAACTGCCTCGTTAAACTACAAGCTTTGTTCCTTGCAGGGTGAGTAAAACCTCATTCTGTTCGGCGAACAGAGTAGCCCTGCAATGAGCACAGTGTGTGAGGGACCAATGAAGGTTTGTCGTTGGCACCACGACTGTACCAAGAAGAAGTGATGAAAATGTCAAACCCGTGAGTTTGTCCATATTTCCCGCTACAGTCACAGCCATCTTGAATGCTAAGACTGCATGAATCAGGTTTTATAGCAAGACCTAGAGCTGATCTAGTAGGCTGTGATATTACTGCAACCCACGCGATAAAATAAATAGACACTACTGGAATCGGTCTTACACCGGACACGGCCATACTAATTATTAAGTCTGCATGAATCACGTTTTGTAGCAAGAACTAGAGTATTTCTAGAAGGCTGTGGTATCATTGAAACCCAGACGAGAAAATATCTAGTTACTACTGGAACCGGTCTTCCGCCGGACACGGCCACCTTGAATCCTAAGACTGCATGAATCCCGTTTTATATTAAGATCTAGAGTAGTTCTAGAAGGCTGTGATATGATTGCAACCTAGGCGATAAAATAACTCGTTACTACTGGAACCGTTCTTCCACAAGATGCGGCCACCTTGAATAATAAGACTGCGTGAATCATGTTTTTTAGCAAGATCTAGAAGGCTGTGATATCATTACAACCCAGGTGATAGAAGTTGTTTTACTGCGTGTTTATTATTACCGATAGTGTTATATACGTTATTGTTTGGTCGGAGAGAATGAAACGACATATTTATAATTAAGATTTTTCTAAAACGTGGGACTGATGACTATTTTCCGTCCAGAGTAATGATTGGACTAGTGGAACAAGTATTGCCGCGTGTATCGGCGCAGCTTTAGTCTAGGACTGTCTCAACACGAGTAATTACGACACTGATAACAGCTACAACAAAGCGTGCATTTTCAACTTGTTAATATTGCCTACATAGAAAACGCAAACGAAACATGAGACGTGTTCAAAAATACCACCTGGCTCAATAAAAATTGTTTTATTTCGCTAAACACTCACTGATGGACGAAGCTAAGAGAATATAAAAGAGTAGGATGGCTTAGGCAAGGAAAGCATTTCTACAGAAAAGGAATCTGTTGACATCGAATAAAGATTTAGGAGTCGTTTTAAAAGCCTTTTTCTGAAGCGTGGCGCTCTATGGAAGTGAAACTTGGACTGTTGGTGCAGCAGAGAAGAGGAGAATAGAAGCATTTGGAATGTGGTGTTACAGGAGAATGATGAAGATAAGATGGTTATATAGAGTCTCACTTTTAGTAAATCTATCCGCAGACAGGTTTCAACTGAACCTCCTCCATTTTTCTTTGTCCAGAGAATATTCTCCATTTTCTTGTAATTTCTTCCCCTCTTCGCATCTGTTCACATTCCAAACCTTCTTCTTCCTCTCTCTATTTCTCCTTCTACTTTTCCTTCCATGATTCTTTGTAGTAGACAATCCCTACGTAGTATGTGACCCAACCAAGATCTTTTCCTCTCCTCTCCTCTACTCTCCTACCCTTTTTAGCACCTCCTCATTACTCATTCTATCGGACCATTTCACCTTCTCCATTCTCCTCCATAACCCTCAGTATGCCTTCCTTCGGAGCGGGGGGGGAGTAAAGCCGGCGGTCCCATGTCATAGATTTAAGGCATGAAAGAAAACCTTCCAATACTTACACTTAGAGAAGCTAAAATGTGTAGCTTAGGTTGACAACGCAATATTAATTCCATCGTTCGCTGCCAGGTGCTGACTGCGATAGCATTTAGTAGCCACGTGCGCAGCTAGGTGTCGTGGACGGTAACATTTGGTAGCAAAATTAGGAACTACTTGAAATAAATAATCATCTGTAGTCCTTCTATCTGAATCACAGAAAACACACACTAATACAGCCATCACAATTAACACCGGTTATCAGAAGAATTCTACACACACCCAAAGTACACGGGGATACATGACCGCGTTGTCGTAGCCCCTAAACTATGGGACCAACCGACTTCCCCATAACCACAAGGTATTAAGACGAGTGGGAGAGGAGAGATGTTTTTGGTGACTGCTAATGAAGAGAAGAGATAGGTTGGTAGGACACATATTAAGACACCCAGGAATAGCAAACTTAGTTATGGAAGGAAAGGTCGAGGATAAGAACTGTAGGGGTACATCAAGGTTAGAATAAATTGCCTTGGATGTAAGCTATGGTAGCTGTGTAGGAATGAAACGATTAGCTCAGGACAGGGAGGAATGGACGGCTGCTTCAAACAACTCCAAAGATTGAAGACTCAAACAACAACAACAAACTGGAAAACAAGCCGGTAGAGTTTTGATAACGATGCGAAGATAGTCCTGAGCCCGCTTAGAATAAGTCTCTCTCATCATATTTTAAGCTCCCGTGCATACAGATGTGTCGGGATCCTCCCTGAGTTATTCTGTCCACGATCTGCGCCGGATATCGAGGGTTAGGGCGGAAGCTAGCAATTTGCTAGGGAAATCAGAACGTACTCATAGCGAAAAGAACTCATCCATGCATGGTATTCCCCCGATGAGGGTGCATTTCAAAGAAAGCCAGAATGAGTCTCACCTAGTTTTTTACGTACTTTCTTCTAATGTAATTTATGATTGAACATCAATCTGCTGCCGTCTGCTTGAATAAATACCAACGTGTTCTGCCCTTAGGCAGGTCTTCACACAGTAGCTCTCCATGCAGTCCTGTCTTCAGCCGTTCTCTTTGTTTGGTAGTAATTTCCTGCTATCATGACACTGTCCACCAGCTGGTTTACTGATCCTTCGAGAGCATCCCTCAGCAGATACTCTCTACGCAGCCAGTTCCTCTTCCTTGTATGGATGGTATGTAACAGCCTCCAACTCGCTCCAATACCTCCTCATTCCGGACCCTTCCCACCCAGGATATCCTTCCCATCCTTATCCATAACCACATTTCAAACGCTTCTAGTCTTCTTTCATCAACCTTCCTTAGCATCCAGGTCTCGGCTCCGTATAGTGCCACACTCCAAACAAAGCATTTTACCAGGCTCTTTCTAACCTCAAGTCCAAGCGTCCACACCATAATCTCATATTTCTGTTTGTGGCTTCTTTAGCAACGGCAATGCGAATGATTACCTCTTTACTGCTTCTCATATCATCCGTTAGTATGCTTCCTAGATATTTAAAAACTGACACTTGTTCAATATCGACGTGGCCTATCCTTATGTTTATTACTTTGTTCCTTCTTGCGCTTATCACCATACTCTTTGTCTTGCTCTAAGCGGCGCCCTACACCTTCGACAGCAACAAAATAGTGAATTTTTAACATGTATCTTCTTTGCACTGATAAACTGTTTGGAGTTGTAACTTAACACAGTCTACATACAATACAATTTTAACACAGACCAACTATTAAATATTTAGAAAATTGCATCTTCATGGATATATATGCACACAAAATGGCGGCTGTATATTATACACAAGAATAAGGTTTCCTTAGTAACTCTCGGAAATATTGTTACATTTTAATTATTGTTTTTAATGTGGTCCTAGATGTCATGGCAACAAAATGTACTAGAATGATTGAAATATTTCAAGAAGAAATATTATTTTGAGATTTTTTAAATAATGGGTGTAAAAATCTATAAAATTTTCATAGTAAATAATTTATTATTAATAAACTATAATGGTTAGGGCAACCATTCTAGTACATTTTGTTGATAACTATCGTAGAAATGTGACTACAGAGCTTCACTGAAATATCTTTGTAAGTTCATGAGTTATTAGGGAAACGGAATGAAAAATATGAACTTATGGAAAATGAGCGACGAAAGTTTCACATGGTTGCGATGTTCTAAAATTCCCCTGCCGCATAAACTGGTCCTTCCTCACTGGATTTCTCAGTGTTTTCCTACAATGATAGTCTCTTATTTCTTTTAAAACTAGTTTTCTTTGCTAATGCTAACAAAGAGAAGAGATAGGTTGGTAGGACACCCAGGAATAGCATAGTTCGTTATGGAAGGAAGGGTCGAGGATAAGAACTGTAGGGGTAAACCAGGTTATAATATATTAAACAGATTACCTCGGACGTAGGGTGTGGCAGCTATGTACAGAAGAAACGATTAACTCAGGACAGGGAAGAATGGAGGGCTGCGTCAAACCAGTCAAAAGACTGAAGACTCAAACAACAACAACTATTATACCAAAATATTCCAGCTATATTTTATACAAATTTTATAATGCCAGTGCTAGCAACATCATTCGATAGATAAAGTGAATATTCTAAAAGGATCAATTTTGCGGAATGGAGATTGCTCATTAAAATGGGCGTTGACAGGAAATTTAATTTTCACTGGGAGATGTCAGTCATATCGTACTTTTACTATAACTTCCGTTCTATTCGAGATATTAAACCAATTCTTTCACTGAATGAAAGAGAAATTGTTGTTCTATTCGAATATGTTATTTTTGAAAAATGTCATTTTTTGGAGCTGAAAGGTGTTGCCCCCCTCCCATACACGTTCCATATTGCTCACAGGGTGCACTCAGATCTGCTATCATTCCATTCAGTACCCTTTCATTCTCTGCTAGCAACACCATGTCATCTGCAAATCGAATAAATGAAATATTTAGACTGCGTATTTTTCTACCTTAAAGGTAACCCATTTTTAGTTTAATTTCAAAATATGAACAGTATGGTTTTTGAAGCAGTTTTCAGTGTCGCCTTAGTAAACGAAGTTTAATGTTTTTCAGTCGGTCATCACGATTGTACACTATTGTGATGTGTTATTCCATAATCCTAAAAAAAGGACAGCGCAGGATGTATGCTGTAACTTTTTTTTCAATAAACCTAGGCCGGTATTCACGGTGCCGGGACATTCTCATTAGTCCGTTTGCGCTTAAAGAGGCCTTTTTAGCTTATGCGTGGAGAGTTTAAAACCAGGTCTTTAATAGTTGAAGATTATCCTGAATACAGTAACATACACGACATTAGAGCAACTAGACTTGGCAACTTAATACAGGTACATGAGCACGAGGAACACATAACACTTAGGAATGCGAGAGGAGGAAAGCCCAACGAGATAGGGGCCCCTCACACACAGGAATTTCCGGTCAATCGAGTGCAAACAGTTGACCAAGTGAAATGCTCTCAACAGGACCGCGCAAGACTCAATGAAATAAGTAGCCTGCACAATACAACCTGAATTGTCCATTTAACTACCATCACATATTCACTGTAAGTTTTGGAGGTCAATCGCCACTTTCAGTATTTTAACAAAACATCACATAGACTATAACTAACAAATATTGACGAGTTGAATTATCTTAACTAATACTTCAAATAAATAAGTGTACATATTGCAAAAAAGATACAGTCAGTCTGAGAGACTAGACTTTATATCATTTCAAATGTCGCATGCTACAAATGCGACACATGTTAGAAAGGCTCAGACTCCATTACGCATTAATGTAGGCTTCCCGTGCATTCTGCTGCATGACGTCACGCACTCGCCGTCTCCGTTCGCATAACGCCAGACCCCAGGGGTAAACTCAGACTCAACAGACTCCATTACCCTTTAACTTAGGCTTCCCGCGCGGGGGCTGCATGACGTCACGCACTCGCCGTCTCCGTTCGCATAACGCCAGATCCCAGGAGTAAACTCAGACTCAACATACTCCATTACCCTTTAACTTAGGCTTCCCGCACGGGGGCTGCATGACGTCACGCACTCGCCGTCTCCGTTCGCATAACGCCAGACCCCAGGAGTAAACTCAGACTCAACATACTCCATTACCCTTTAACTTAGGCTTCCCGCGCGGGGGCTGCATGACGTCACGCACTCGCCGTCTCCGTTCGCATAACGCCAGACCCCAGGAGTAAACTCAGACTCAACAGACTCCATTACCCTTTAACTTAGGCTTCCCGCGCGGGGGCTGCATGACGTCACGCACTCGCCGTCTCCGTTCGCATAACGTCAGACCCAAGGAGTAAACTCAGACTCGGTGCATATGCACTGAACAACATGATGACGTCATACACGCCGTAACCGTAACGCATAACGGTAGACCTAAGCATAATGATGAAGTCGACAAGATCATTTGAAATGATAAAAATACTTTCATCCATACCTTTAGACATAGATTTTATTGCCTAAGTGTAATGGATCTGATGATGATCGCTTGACGATTGAAACTGTCATCCAAGTGTATTTCTTAATCTCATGTAATTTATTTTCAGGTTTAGAGAATGTTCCATCACTATTGGGTACAATCGTGTTACTTGTCAGAAACCACATAAGTAGGGTATTCAAGTGTGTTTCCTTCAGTTTGTGCTACCATAGGTATGTACGAGGGCAGATCAAAAAATAAGTTGCACTTCCCAGTTATGGCCATTTATTACACCACCTATACAACAGCAACACGCCTATAACGACATACAATGTAACGTCACTTTTCCACATAGTTTCCAAGAGACTCCAAACATTTCTGCGAACGCACAACCAACTTGTCGATGCCGGATGCATAGAAAGTTCCTCCAGCGTTCTGCAACCACACGGAGACAGCGGCCTTCACCTCCTCATCGGTCTGGAAACGTCGACCACCGAGCTTCGTTATGAGCTTACCGAACAGATGAAAGTCACATGGCGCTAGGTCGGGAATGTAGGGTGGATGTTGCCACACCTCCCACTTGAAACGCTGCAGCAGTTCGCTCGTTTGGCGGACCTAGCGCCACGTGACTTTCATCTGTTCGGTAAGCTCAAAACGGAGCTCGGTGGTCGACGTTTCCACACCGATGAGGAGGTGAAGGCCGCTGTCTCCGTGTGGTTGCAGAACGCTGGAGGAACTTTCCATGCATCCGGCATCGACAAGTTGGTTGTGCGTTCGCAGAAATGTTTGGAGTCTCTTGGAAACTATGTAGAAAAGTGCCGTTACATTGTATATCGTTATAGGCGTGTTGCTGTTGTATAGGTGGTGTAATAAATGGCCATAACTGGGAAGTGCAACTTATTTTTTGATCCACCTTCGTACAAGTGTCGGTGTGGAACCTTTTCAACATACGATATCTCGCAAACCACTTGCACTAGAATCTTGAAATAAACACCATTGACTTTCTAATTTACCCTGCTTTTATTTTGTTAATGTCAATACGCTTTTTTCTATTTAAAAAATGTATGTTCGCTCAAACAATACACGTTCAAAGTATTATTCCAATGTGTTCATAGGCCAAAAATACGAGCCCCCGACTACCAAGCCAGTCTGTGAAAACTGCACATCAATAGCACTTCCCATTTCCGAAATATTTGCGGTGCAAGTTTTAGGTGACTCACCCTGTATAAGTGTACATATTGTAAATATTTTCACCCATACTTTCTGACATAAATTTTAGGGCCTAAGTGTAAGAGAGCAATGAGAAACTACTGCATGCAAGATCCATATGGATTTCTCTAGTAACACATCATGGCTGTGTTCAAAACCAAATGTTCCGGAGTTTCAAGTCCCCCAATCGGATCTCCGGCTTCGGGAAAGTTGTCAGTGAAAGATGGTATAAAGATTAGCACGTGGAATGTGCAAACTATGGCGCAAGCTGGGACAACCCATAATGCGATTCAAGAAATGGACAGAATGAAGATAGAAATTATGGGCGTAAGTGAAATGCGTTGGCAAGGATCAGGTTCTTGTGACATCAATGGACATGTAGTTTACTATTCAGGGACATCCAATGGATTATATCAACACGGAGTAGGAATTATAGTATCCAAATTGGTCGCAAAGTGTGTCACCAATTTTATACCTATCTCAGAGAGAGCATTGTTGCTTCAAATAAATACTGAGCCTGCGCATCTTAACATCATCCAGGTGTATGCTCCTACGACAGACCATAGTGATGAAGAAGATGCAGAGTTTTACTCCCAGATCACAGGTGTTTTGCACCAGTTACCAAAGAAAGATCTAACAATAATTATGGGAGATTTCAATGCAAAAGTAGGACATGGATCTGAAGGCAGTATTGTAGGTCAATATGGGCTTGGTGAAAGGAATGAGAGAGGAGATCAACTTTGCGCATTTGCAGGAGAATGGGGATTTGTAGTAATTAACGCATTCTTCACATTACCACCATGACGTTTGTATACTTGGAAGTCTCCTAGAGATTCAGGTGAAAGAATTATAAGGAACCAAATTGACTATATTTTGATAAATTAAAGATATAGGAACAGCTGTGTCTCAATGAAAACATATCCCGGTGCGGACTTTCATTCCGATCATATCCCTCTATTTGGAGTTTTTAAAATCATTTTCTTTTGTCGAGTGGTCTCCTCAGAGACCTAGTGCAGGTCTTTCTATTCGACGCCCGTGGGCGACCTGCGCGTCGGGATGAGAGATGGGATTGATTAAGGTGAATGAAATTGGCGAAGGATGTGGAAGGAAGCGGCCGAGGCCTGTCAGAAGGTACCGTCCCAGCATTTGCCTGGTGTTGAAAATGGGAACCCACAGAAAACCATTTCAAGGACGGCCGATGGTGGGGCTCGAACCCACGCGTCTACCGAGTCAGCAGAGAGCTTGGCCCCATGACCTAACACTGCGCTTTTAGCCAGCGTAGCCACTACTGTCGGTAAAATCGAAATGAAAAAGATTCAAAAGAGAAGAGTCATAAAGTATAATATGCGTAAATTAATTCAACCTTCAGTAAGACAAAATGTAGAAGAGCAGCTCAATGATGAACTTGGATCCCTATCTGATGCCTTATGTACCGATGAGAAAATTAAAACATTAACTAATACCGTTGAATCTATGAAGAAAGATCACTTAGTAACATATATCACTAAAAAGAAACCATGGATGACTGAAGAGATTCTTAAAATGATGGATAAGAGAAGGAAAGCAAAGGGTAATCCTGATGAATATAAGAACTCAACAGGGAAATCAGGAAAGAATTTTTATGATTAGCTAAGGAAAGGGACATGCAAGAAAGGTGTAATGAAATAGTGATGTTACAATTAAAACATGACAGCTTCAATGTTCATCGAAAAGTCAAAGAAGTGACAGGGAATTATAGAACTAGACAAGGAAATAGATTGGTCAATATTGAAGGAAAACTAATTGTTGGAAAAGAAGAGTTTAAAGATACGTGGCAAAGATATATAGAACACTTGTTTTATGATACTCGACAGGAGCCACCTCGAATAAATGGTGAAACAGGACCCCAAATTCTGGTAGATGAAGTACAAACCGCGATAAAAGCCATGAAGGATGGTAAAGCCACTGGCCCTGACAATGTGAATGCTGAATTTTTAAAGCTTTTGAATGAAGATAATGTGAAATGGTTGACTAAAATATTCAACGACATTTACAATTCTGGGAACATTCCTCAGGAATGGCTTAAATCGGAATTCATCACACTACCTAAAAAAAACGGAGCTAAGTTTTGTAGTGAGTACCGAACAATCAGTCTCATGAATCACATCTTGAAGGAATTTCTGAAGATCATTCATCGCAGAATATACAAAATATGTGAAGAACAAGTTTCTTTTACACAATTTGGTTTTAGAAACGCATTTGGCACACGTGAAGCCCTATTTAGCATTCAAGTATGCCGTGATGTGAACTGCGATATATATGCCTGCTTTATTGACTATCAAAAGGCTTTCGATAGAGTAAGACATCATAAGATGATAGAAATCTTACAAAAGATTGGCTTAGATAAAGATTTACGAATAATTGTGAACTTGTACTGGAATCAATCTGCTTATGTGAGGTTGGGTAACGAGAATACGGAAGATATAGATATTCTAAGAGGTGTAAGACAAGACTGTATATTGTCTCCATTGTTATTTAACATCTATTCGGAATATATCTTTAAAGAAGCTCTAGAGGATGTTGAGATGGGAGTGCTCTTAAATGGTAACTGGATAAATAACATTCGATATGCCGATGACACTGTGATTTTTGCGGATAGTCAAGAAAGCCTGCAACATATCATTGATAAAGTTGTCCAAAAATGCCATGAATTTGGTTTAGATATAAACCCTCAGAAGACAAAATTGATGGTCATTAGTAAAAACAAAGTCTCTGCATGCAAACTAAATATAGACCAGAAACCCATTGCACAAGTGCATAAGTATATATACCTTGGCACTACCATAAATGACCAATGGGACCCTTCTGGTGAGGTGAAGTCTCGAATTGGGAAAGCCCGGACAACTTTCAATAAGATGCGGAATTTGTTCAAACATCATGGGCTGACAATGACTACAAAAATCAGGCTTTTGCGTTGTTGTGTGTTCTCTACTCTTTTTTTTACGGTGCTGAGACATGGACTCTGACAGAGTCTTTATGTAAACGGTTAGAGGACTTCGAAATGTGGCTGTACAGAAGGATATTGCGGATACCATGGACAGACCATGTCACAAATGTTGAGGTTCTCCAAAAAATGAAAAAAACTAAGGAACTATTAACCACCGTGAAAATCAGAAAAATCCAATACCTAGGACACATCATGAGGAATACCACCAAGTACCATCTCTTACAGTCTATTCTTCAAGGAAAAATACCAGGGAAGAGAAGTGTTGAACGAAGAAGAATATCCTGGTTAAAAAATCTCACAGCCTGGACCTCAAATTCATCTACTGAATTATTCTGAGCTGCAAGTGATAGGAACAGCACAGTCAAGATGGTAGCCAACATCCGGAACGGATAGGAACCATAAGAATAAGAAGAAGAAGTGTAATGGATCTGATGATGATCACTTGACGATCGAAACTGGTCATCCAAGTGTATTTGTTAATCTCATGTAATTTGTTTCCGGGTTAGGGAATAACGCATCTCATTTTGGGAAAAATCGTGTTGACCGACTGAAAAGCATCAAACTTTCGTGGTGAAAGAGGACATATTGTGACTTTCAATGTCCTGAGAAACACACACCGCTCAGAGCTTTCTCCCTATTGTTGTGATTCAAAATTCTGCCTTGGTTCTTTTTCAATGTTGTTGTTTGAGTCTTCATGTCTCCCTCGAAACCATTGTTCGCTGTTAGATTAGAAGATGGTCTCAGCAATACCATTGGTCGCTGTTGGGTTAGACCACAGTCTGGGCCAAACCATTGGTCGCCATTAGGTTAGACGACGGTCTGAGCGAAGCCATTGGTCGCTATTAGGTTAGAAGATTGTCTCAGCAATACCATTGGTCGCTGTTGGGTTAGACCACAGTCTGGGACAAACCATTGGTCGCTATTAGGTTAGACGACGGTCTGAGCGAAGCCTTTGGTCGCTATTAGATTAGAAGATGGTCTCAGCATACCATTGATCGCTGTTAGATTAGACAACAGTCTGGGCCAAACCATTGGTCGCTATTAGGTTAGACGACGGTCTGAGCGAAGCCATTGGTCGCTATTAGATTAGAAGATGGTCTCAGCAATACCATTGGTCGCTGTTGGGTTAGACCACAGTCTGGGCCAAACCATTGGTCGCTATTAGGTTAGACGACGGTCTGAGCGAAGCCTTTGGTCGCTATTAGATTAGAAGATGGTCTCAGCAATACCATTGGTCGCTGTTGGGTTAGACCACAGTCTGGGCCAAACCATTGGTCGCTATTAGGTTAGACGACGGTCTGAGCGAAGCCATTGGTCGCTATTAGATTAGAAGATGGTCTCAGCAATACCATTGGTCGCTGTTGGGTTAGACCACAGTCTGGGCCAAACCATTGGTCGCTATTAGGTTAGACGACGGTCTGAGCGAAGCCATTGGTCGCTATTAGATTAGAAGATGGTCTCAGCAAAACCATTGGTCGCTGTTAGGTTAGACAACAGTCTGGAAGAAACCATTGGTCGCTATTAGGTTAGACGACGGTCTGAGCGAAGCCTTTGGTCGCTATTAGATTAGAAGATGGTCTCAGCAATACCATTGGTCGCTGTTGGGTTAGACCACAGTCTGGGCCAAACCATTGGTCGCTATTAGGTTAGACGACGGTCTGAGCGAAGCCTTTGGTCGCTATTAGATTAGAAGATGGTCTCAGCAATACCATTGGTCGCTGTTGGGTTAGACCACAGTCTGGGCCAAACCATTGGTCGCTATTAGGTTAGACGACGGTCTGAGCGAAGCCATTGGTCGCTATTAGATTAGAAGATGGTCTCAGCAATACCATTGGTCGCTGTTGGGTTAGACCACAGTCTGGGCCAAACCATTGGTCGCTATTAGGTTAGACGACGGTCTGAGCGAAGCCATTGGTCGCTATTAGATTAGAAGATGGTCTCAGCAATACAATTGGTCGCTGTTGGGTTAGACCACAGTCTGGGCCAAACCATTGGTCGCTATTAGGTTAGACGACGGCCTGGTCAAAACCATTGGTCGCTGTTAGGATAGACGACGGTCTGAGCCAAACCATTGGTCGCTATTAGGTTAGACAACGGTCTGGTCAAAACCATTGGTCGCTGTTAGGTTAGACAACAGTCTGGAAGAAACCATTGGTCGCTATTAGGTTAGACGACGGTCTGAGCGAAGCCTTGGGTCGCTATTAGATTAGAAGATGGTCTCAGCAATACCATTGGTCGCTGTTGGGTTAGACCACAGTCTGGGCCAAACCATTGGTCGCTATTAGGTTAGACGACGGTCTGAGCCAAACCATTGGTCGCTATTAGGTTAGACAACGGTCTGGTCAAAACCATTGGTCGCTGTTAGGTTAGACAACAGTCTGGAAGAAACCATTGGTCGCTATTAGGTTAGACGACGGTCTGAGCCAAACCATTGGTCGCTATTAGGTTAGACGACAGTCTGAGCCAAACCATTGGTCGCTATTAGGTTAGACAACGGTCTGGTCAAAACCATTGGTCGCTGTTAGGTTAGACAACAGTCTGGAAGAAACCATTGGTCGCTATTAGGTTAGACGACGGTCTGAGCGAAGCCTTTGGTCGCTATTAGATTAGAAGATGGTCTCAGCAATACCATTTGTCGCTGTTGGGTTAGACCACAGTCTGGGCCAAACCATTGGTCGCTATTAGGTTAGACGACGGTCTGAGCGAAGCCATTGGTCGCTATTAGATTAGAAGATGGTATCAGCAATACCATTGGTCGCTGTTGGGTTAGACCACAGTCTGGGCCAAACCATTGGTCGCTATTAGGTTAGACGACGGCCTGGTCAAAACCATTGGTCGCTGTTAGGTTAGACGACGGTCTGAGCCAAACCATTGGTCGGTATTAGCTATTAGGTTAGACGACGGTCTGAGCGAAGCCTTTGGTCGCTATTAGGTTAGAAGATGGTCTCAGCAATACCATTGGTCGCTGTTGGGTTAGACCACGGTCTGGGTGAAACCATTGGTCGCTATTAGGTTAGACGACGGTCTGAGCCAAACCATTGGTCGCTATTAGGTTAGGCAACGGTCTGGTCAAAACCATTAGTCGCTGTTAGGTTAGACAACAGTCTGGAAGAAACCATTGGTCGCTATTAGGTTAGACCACGGTCTGGGCGAAACGAAACCATTGGTCGCTATTAGGTTAGACGACGGTCTGAGCGAAGCCATTGGTCGCTATTAGGTTAGACGACGGTCTCAGCAAAACCATTGGTCGCTACTTGGTTAGACGACGGTCTGAACGAAACCATTGGTCGTTAATTGGTTAGACGACGGTCTGGACAAAACCATTGGTCGCTGTTAGGTTAGACAACAGTCTCGACGAAACCATTGGTCGCTATTAGGTTAGACGACGGTCTGGTCAAAACCATTGGTCGCTGTTCGGTTAGACAACAGTCTGGACGAAACCATTGGTCGCTATTAGGTTAGACAACAGTCTGGATGAAACCATTGGTCGCTATTAGGTTAGACGACAGTCTGGTCAAAACCATTGGTCGCTGTTAGGTTTGACAACAGTCTGGAAGAAACCATTGGTCGTTAATTGGTTAGACGGCGGTCTGGACGACACCATTGGTTTGGTCAAAGAAGTTCGTATTTTCCAACATATATCTTCGAATTCAATACGACGCCATTTAATGATTCCAAATGAATTTAATAATAATATTAATAATATATCCAATATTCGATAATTCTCATTGTAGCGGACGAACTGAACCTCATTCATTGCCAGTCTTGACTCCATTGATCGCTTTCCTTTCAAACAGAGACGCACCAATCAATTTGCACCAGGCTTGAATATTACAATAATATATTCAAACCAAGGGTTTTGAGTCCACCCCCAATGTTATCTTTAAATCTCGTGCGTTTACACAATTTATTCCGTCCACGGCCCGCTGGAATCAGTCATTAAAGCGGGAGCACGATATTATAATGTGAGAGGTCAGAGCCCCCGTCTCTCGATAAACTGTGCGGGCTGGACGTACAGCTGCTATCACATAGGCTTCGGACATCTTGGTCATCAGCCCTGTGTACTTGGGTGTGCGTGTGAAATCCGTCGTGTATTTGTAATTAAGGCTGACGTGGCATTATTGGCGAAAAATTTCGAGGAAGCCAAAACACAATTATCAGAGCTTCAGACCATTGCCAATAAAATTGGCTTTAGATATCATTTGAGAAAACAGAAATCAGGCCACAAAGACCAACACCCTTAAAAGAAATACAAATGAATGGTACAAAAATTAAAATTGTACCACGATTCAAATATCTGGGAGAGTTAATAATAAACAACTTAAAACGAGCAAGCATCGATTCAGATAAGAACAAACAAGTTATCTAGGGCACAAAAATTAACATGGGAAACTTACAAAAAGAAACACTTATCAATTAATGCATAAATTAAACGTTACAATATAGTCATAAAACCGGAAGCCACATACGCAGCAGAAACATTATTCCATCTAAATGAGCATTCTTAAACCGACAGATTACAGAATATTGAAAGGAGAATTGGAAGAACTTGTATCAATAAAGGATATAAAAATGATGGGCAATGGCGAATAATACCTAACAATATTGTCTATAACAATCTAGAACCCATTACTGATACCATGCAAAAGAAAAGACTAGGCGTCTTTGGACACATCATGAGTACGCCAGATTCACGTCTTCTAAAACTACTAGTACAGTGCAATCTTGCTTCAAAAATAATATCACAACTGGATGCCGATGGTTAAAAGAAACCAGAGGGGACTTAAAAGAAATTGGCCTAACAACAGAAGATGCTACTAATAAGAAACGTTTAACCACAGCACCTGAAAATATGACTTTTCATTTTCCACTCATAAAAAGGAAAATGCCAACAAGAATTCCTCCCAAGAAAGGGTAAGACGATCAATACGAATGAAAAAGTACTGGGAGGACTGCAAGGCTCGTACAGTTCCTACAAGTCGACGAACTAATGGTTGGTTAAAGTGATCCTTTGTGGTCTCAAAAGGCGAAGGAGAAGAAGAAGACTTAAGGCCAGGTGGTGGCTGAGGGAATAATTTGAGATACCAGCATAGTATTCGCATGGAGTAGAAGTAAGGGTGGGGAACCACAGAAAAATATTTCTAGTTTCTTACCGTCAATCGCCGTCACATTACGGCCGCTAGACTGCGGTACTGTTACTCGAGCAAACCGCAACTTATTTATGGCAAGGCATGGAGCTGCATCTGCAATTTTCCTCACGATGGGACCGGGTCGGTGCACTCTCACATTTTATTTTATTATTATTAGTAGTGGTAGCTTATGTAATCGAGTTCTTCGTCATAACTGGTTCCCTAAATATTTAGGTGTAACCTTGGTTGTGTCCTGATTGCGGTCATTCCAGATTGCATTCACCTCAATAGCAGTCCAGATTGCGGTCACTTTCATTTTAGGGAAGAACTACAGGGTCTTTCACTCAAAGTGCGGCCGGCCCAGCGCTCCAGGTAGAACGTGCAGCTATAAAGGTCAGACGAGCATATCGCAGCGCGCTGCTGTCAGAGCATATGTCATAATTAAGATAAGGAAGGAAGTGCTGTTGGATTGATGCTTCGGACTCTCGACCCTACGCTCAGTGAACTGTCTCTACGCGCCGCGCTGATGGCCGCACTTTGAGTGAAAGATCCTGTATAAACATTCCAGCGTCCAGATTGCGATCACTTTTCTTGGGAGACCGGTCCTTGGTTCTTGGTTCTTCCCGATTGACTCATACCTTCCGTAAGTTTTGTGAATAACAAGGGGAAACTGATATTTCACTACCTTTCCAAAGAATACAGTTCAGTGTTCAGCTGAACACACCCCATACAATCAGAATCTATTTCTATCCACCAATTTTTAAGAAACCGTTGTGAATTTAAAGTATTTAAATTCCAATGTGACTTTCTTTAAGTTCAAGGGGAGGGGATGTTTGAATGCCAGTAAAATCGACTCCACCATGTAGTGTATCAGGACCAAAGAGAACTGACACACGACATGTACCACAGCATTGGCAAGAGGGGTGGAAGTGAAAGGTGAGGAAATCCCCAGGGGAGTTACAACCGGACCGGTCTCCCAAGAAAAGTGATCGCAATCTGGACGCTGGAATGTTTATAGTTTTTCCCTAAAATGAAAGTGACCGCAATCTGGAATGACCGCAATCAGGAAGACACCGTAACCTTAGGCCCGTATCCACGACACTCGTTAACATGGAAGCTTCTACCAGTACGGGTATACACCCTGGTATAGCCGCGTCTAGCACCGTGTGATTTGTACTTTCCATGCTAGGTTCTGCCATCCATAATAGCTTCCATACAACTCACGCAATTGAACAGGTGCCATTTTTTCTGGCAGTTCTCATGGAAGTTTGAGTACAACAATCAATTGGATTGCTCTTCTCGTTCTCGTAGAGATCCTAGGGGCAACATAAACGAGTAGATTTGTTATGTGGGTAGGCCCACGAATAAATACATCAGAATTAAACTATATTTTGTTTAAACAGCGTCTGTTTGAAATCCAGTAAATACACAACGTGTCATATTATTATTATTATTATTCTGGGATAAATATTGAACTAGTACAATTCTAATAGTTATCACTTGGGCCCGGATGTTGAAGACATGTCATCTTTTTACTGAGTTGTCTAAAACAATGCTGAAGTACATAGAAACTCCAGACGGGCCACCTCGTCTTCAAATATGTCATTTTTATTTTGCATCTTTTTGCATTTTTTGCTATTTTTCCATTTCAAGAGCATATTTTTAAGTTTCGTAGATTTTATTGGTCATATTTTAGAGAAATCGACCTTTTAAGTTTTGTTTTTTTTTCAATTTAGTCATGTCAAAGCTTTATATGAGGGAGTTACGTCTCTCAGAGTTAACAGCAAACGACCTTCCTCACTTCAGGTAGGCTACGCTCCGATCACATCAGCTGATGTTGAACGCAGCTTTTCGAGATAAAAAAAAAACTTGTTAGCTGATAACCGCAGATCATTTACATTTGACAACATCGGAATGACATTCGTAGTACAGTGCAACTGAGACTAAATGAACATAAACCTTTTGTTAAGTGCTAGAAATATATTTTGATTGACTGTTCAGTTTGAGCTTAAGATGCCATTTTGGAATTATCGGTGAGTTTATTCTCGTAATTTTCTCCATTTTACAATGCATTTTTTCAAAATTTTAAACTATTGGTGAGTTTATTATTATAAGATCATTTTCTCCATTTTATAGTGCATTTTTCGAATTTTTAGGTCATTTTGTACAGTAATTTCGGAAAATGTTAAGTGCATTTTTTAAACATTTTTACTGCATCAACATCCGGGTCGAGGACAAGAACTGTAGGGGTAGACCAAGGTTAGAATATGCTAAACAGATTGCCTCAGATGTAGGGTGTGGTAGCTATGTAGAGATGAAACGATTAGCTCAGGACAGGGAGGCATGGAGCGCTGCATCAAACCAGTCAAAAGACTGAAGACTCAAACAACAACAACAACATCCGGGCCCTAGTTATCACGAATAGTATCCGTCCACGGTTTTGAACAGTATTTAGGGAAACTGGAATATCAAATGAGCGAAAACAACTTTACTACCGTCCTCAAAGGTCATGTACACAAAACTAAATTGAAATCTTGCTGTACGGTAAAGGGAGAATATAATAATATAATTAAGAAGAAGTACAAATTTTCACAGTTGGATAGTCTTCAACTCGGGATCTTCAAAACAACGAGTGGGCGCGACACCACTCGCAGAGGTTTCCAATATACACCGTAAGTAGTGGTTCTTGAGGGGTTCTACACCCACCTCCACCTCCCCACCTCACAAGATGGCGGCAGCCCGATATCTCTCGAACGCATGGTTGGATTTTGACAAATGAGGTGTCATTGAACTCGGGCTAACACCCCCTTTCAAATGGACAACATATTTCAACCCCAAAAGTAAAACCTACCCCTACTAGAGGGTGAAATTGTAATTTTTTAGAGAATCTCTCCTTCCAATTGCAACATGTGAGAGTTTGAATGCCGATATGGAATGAAACGTTGTTCTACATAAAGTGCATGTGTTCGATGGATAGCCACTATGAATTAACATCCTTGTTTTTTGATTTTACGCATGCCCACTCATGGCTTTTGTAAGAGGGTGGGGGAGCGGTTCCCTGTGGACGGGTCCTTGTTGACAGGTCCCTGTTGACGGGTCATTGTTGCCGGGTCCTTGTGGGCAAGTCCTTGTGGACAGGTCCTTGTGGACAAGTCCATGTGGACAGGTCCTTGTGGACGAGTCCTTGTGGATGAGTCCTTGTGGATGAGCCCCTTTGGACTGATCCCTTTTGGACCGGTTTCTACGGACTGGCTCATGAATTTATTTAAATTATGTCAAAGGGCCTAACTACATTTCGCGTGTGTTGAACTGACGTTGTTCACTAATCCCCTGTGAGAGTTTGAATGCCGATATGGAATGAAACGTTGTTCCACACAAGAGACATGTTTTCGGTGGATAGCCACTATGAATTAACATGCTTGTTTTTTGTTTTTACGCATGCCCACTCATAGCTTTTGTAAGAGGGCGGGCTTTTTAAAAGATGGCGGCTGTAGTGTAACCTAACCTAACCCAACCCACGAGTGGTGATCAAAAAGTATTTTAAGTGACGCTTGTCGATTGGCAAACCAATAATCAAAGAGGGATATGTCAGGCCTTGAGGTGATAGCCCCTTTTGATTGATCCCTGTTGATTGATCTCTGTTGATTTGTCCCTTTGGACTGGTCTCTATTGACTAGCCCCTTTTGGACGGGCCCTTTTTGACAGGGGGTCATTTTTGATGGATCCTTTTTGGCAGGTCCTTTTCGACGGGTCCCTGTTGACGAGTCATTGCTGACGGGTCCTTGTTGATGAGTCCCTGTGGACGAGTCATTGTTGACGGGTCCCTATTGACAGGTCATTGATGACAGGTCATTGTTGACGGGTCATTGTTGATGGGTCCTTGTTGACAAGTCCCTGTTGATGGGTCCCTGTGGAAGGGTCCCTTTAGACCGACCCCTTTAGACTGGTCCCTATGGACCGGCCCATGAAATTTATCCAAATTATGTCAAAGGGCCTAACTACATTTGTGTGTAAAGCAGTGTGTTGAACTGACGTTGTTCACCAGTCCTTACTACTACAATTGGATAACGATATGAAAGGAATTGATTAACCAGACATGAGTTAACTACCAACGAAACACTTTGGCAACTCTGCTTGTTATTGACCAATGAGTTGGGTTTTAGAAAAACTGTTTGCTATTTTGGGTTATATACAAAAAATGCTTAGACCTTTTGAGTGACTATGTTTGCTAAACAAGACATTATACCAGACACGATTAGGATTCTTATGTAGCTCAGACAAGGAAAGCATTTCTACAGAATCAGTTGACATTGAATATAGATTTAGGTATTAGGAAGTCATTTTGAAGGCCTTTGTCTGGAGCGTGGCACTCTATGAAAGTAAAACTTAGACAATTGGTGTAGCAGAAAAGAGGTGAATTGAAGTGTTTGAAATGTGGTGTTACAGGAGAATGATGAAGATTAGATGGGTAAATAGGGTTACTAACAAAGAGGTATTAAGACGAGTGGGGGAGAAGAGATGTATCTGGCGACTGTTAATGAAGTAAAGAGATAGGTTGGTAGGACACGTACTAAGACACCCAAGAATAGCAAACTTAGTTAAGGAAGAAAGGTTCGAGGACGAGAACTGTAGGGGTAGACCAAGTTTAGAATATGTTAAACAGATAGCCTTGAATGTAGGGTGTGGTAGCTATATAGGGATGAAACGATTAGCTCGGGACAGATAGGCGCTGAGATCTGCATCAAACCAGTCAAAGGACTAAAGACTCAAACAACAACATGTAAGTTCACTAAAATAATGTTGTGTAACGGTAAATGTTAGTCAACGAACAGTAATGCATTACTAAAACCCATGACACGATACCTAAGAGCTTTTCTAAAATGATTTTAAAATGCCTTTAACCCTATATTGAACACCCAGTTCACAAGACTCATAACTGCAATGTTATGGTAAAACAAAACAAAATCTATATTTCAAAACAAGCAAGTGGTTTAGTCAATGTATACTGGAATAAGTTTTGTAAACACTCAAGTCCTCAAGACTAATTAAATTAGTAACTGTCAGGTTGACCGAGTGGTTAAGGTGTTTGAATTAAGATCAAATTTTCTGTATAAGGAAGCAAGGGTTCGAATCCCTTACCTGACATAACTATTGCCTTGACATGGCTTGGCCACACTGCATTATTATGATACTCGGTACTGTGACCGATATCGCATGGTTTTGAGAGCTCTGGCGACGTCGCATAGCAGGAGGAAGGATGCAAGCGGATGTAACCTGAGGTTGATGTTTTTACGTCATGGACATAGTCGACAGCATGACTAGGCGAAGGTTCCAGAAGCGTAGAGGGCGCTGATGAGCTCCAGGAAATGTTGAGGTGGAAAGGTTACACCGGAGAAGCGGGTCACTTTATTTTGCATCGCCGTACGACGCGGGTCACTTCATTTTGCATCGCCGTCCAACGAAGTTCACTTTCTTTTGTGTCGCCGTACGCCGAAGTTCATCTTTATTTTTGTGTCGCCGCACGCTGAAGTTCCTAACAGGTGTGTAGTGTCGTACCGTGGCCGCTTGGAACCAGTGTGGTATTCCGACAGTTTTTGGGACATAGCTGAAAGGTTCAGTATTTTTTCTGGCGTGGACAGCTCTGTGTTAACGAATACTAAAGCTGAATGTGGCGAGGTGATATTATAACGCAGATCATAATGCATTATGTTGTGGGACACTAGTTTTGTACGATGAAGTGCCAGCAGACACACGTGGTGTCTCAAGCTTTTACCAGGTACGGGACTGTATGGGCCGTGCGCTATATAACTGACGCCCAGAACATATGAACGAAGCGATGTGCTTTTGTTTGACGACCAGACAAATGAGTATCCAGGGTCAGTGAACTATGAGAGATAAGCTGAGTGAAGTCCAAATATAGAGCGACATTCTAGGTCAAGGACGGACGTAATACCTTATGAGTACAGGCTTGTGTAGACGCATACGATATAACCTGTGCCGTTATAGAGTTATTTTCACGGCCATGAGTTGATATTACTTGGCATAGTCGACATGAAGATTGCAGCGATGTATTGGACGGACATAAAGGCTATCAGTACAGACCAGTGCGAGTTTTGTGTCAAGAACTTTACGAGCGAAGAGATGGCAAGCTAAGTTTAGTATGTGGAAGCTGTTACGATGACGTGGAAACGAAGGCGAGCCAGGACCATGGACACCCCGAGGATCGCGAGCTGGATCCAGGACGAGAGGGGAGGATGTTCAATGGGAAGAACGTGGACCCAAACCCCCAGGAAACGTGTCAGCGGAAACAAGACTGAGGTGGCCGAAAGGTACTGAAAACCATGTTAATTCTTAAGTAGTGGTTAATGGGTAGTGGTTACTAAGATTTGGACAGTTGGGCAAAAATCGAAATTGAAGTTAATCAATAAGGATGAAATGCGATATAATGACATGATTAATAGGATAGTAAATTTTAAGTTTTCTTTTGAGAGATTAAGGCAGTTTTCTTTAGGGTTTAAAAATAAATATATGGATGCTTTAAAATATAATTTGAGTACAGGGATCTTTCAGTGTGTTAAGACGCTGTGTTCTTTGAATTGGTGCAACCTGGATGACAATTTATGGTTTGAACAGGCTTAAATTACAAGGGATTCATTTACACTTAATGGGCCACTTTTTGTGCGCACATCATATTTATGCTAAACACTCACACGTCACTGAGGTTTCCCTTTACATGCTAACATGAGGAGATGCGTTTGGTAGGTGACTGATACAAGGTTGTGTAAATAATGATACTGCATTGATAAAATAGCAGGGTTGCATAATAAGAAGTTATGATGAAACTAAAGGTTCTCGCTATAGCGAGGTGAATAAAATAAATGATTATAATTAATGTTACGTGATAGGTTCAAGTATATGAAATTTTGAGGCAATTGTCAGTTGAAAAATAATACAGATAGGCAGAGGCCATCTACTTAAATGTTTATGGTGTAGTTATAAATATGTGAAGAGCATGCAGTGATTAATAAATGAAAAAAATAAATATCTGGGATCATAAAGATGTTAAAATGTAAAGTGATGAATGTAAAAGCCAACAACCAGTCATTTTTCTGAGTGAGGCACAGCTTAACGAAAACCAGTGAAAATAATAATGAAAGTATTTAATACATGAATAAAAGGTCTGAAAATAAATTCTTTAACGCTAGTGACATCCATATATAAAAATATTCTTTTTCCTATTTTGGTGATTACATTTAGTTAGAAGGAGATCGAATGAGGCAACAATTTTTTTTTCTTTGAATATCTTTTCAGATTTATGCACCTGCTCATTTATGGACTATTAGCGGAGAGGTGACATAGCATTTTGAAGTAATGGTTGTAATACTAGAATGATATAGCTCTGATCTCCGTAAGTTATTTTGTATCCAAAGATTAGGACGCCCGGAGATTTTTGTCCTCATTAATTTGAATTTTGCTTCTGCGTCATTTTATTTATTTGCACATCAAGAGTAATTTTGAGAAGTCTCCGAGCGGAGGTAGGCTTCTGTGTGTGATTCTATGTATTTAGTGGTGTGGTTCCGTAATAAATGGTGGATGAGTTTTATCTTAACAGCGGAGTTTTTTGTTATTCTTGTTCGTTGTCATGCTTGTGTGTCCACCGGATCAATTTTGAGATTTTACCCCAGTTGTACCCATCATTATAAAGACCCCGGGATTGCTTGAATCTCGTTCCCGACACAGTTTTTTTTAAGGTCAAAATTGATTCGGACATTCAAGATTTTTTTTTTCTTTCGTGTTGTACCGAATTCTGGGTGAGGGTTGAAGTGTGTGTCGGGCCACCCAATCCAAAGCCAGATTATCGGGCACAACAAGATGGCGCCCACCGTGTAATGGCCTCGAACTGGGAATATCGTACCACGCAGTGGTATAGCCGACATCTTGAACTCGAAAAAATTGGAACACCAGAGGAGAGTGACAAGATGGTGGACGGCCATGTGGCACAAATGGAATGGAGAGAAAACCAATTGAGTGCTGGTACCCCATTTTATTGTGCGATATGTCTGTCAGTCTGTTAAAGTTCACTTTGTAGGATTTTTGTGTGTGTTTGAATGACATAAAACGAAGCGATTCAGTAACGTTAGATCGCTGTGTTTAAGCGATACCATCCACATTTATTATTTCCACATGATATTAGATTTCGATTCCACTGTCAAATTGAAGTAACCACTAGTCCTTAGTCTAAGTTAGTCACTAGTTGTAACAGCTTCCATGTTTATTTGTTGTGAAATATGGAGAATTTGATGAAATGAAGGGATTGATGGGACAGCTAGGAGAGAAGCTAAAGGAGTTAGCTAAAAGTCAAAAGGATATGGAGGAAGGTTTGAAGACTCAATGGAAAGACTATGAAGGTGGTATGAACACTAATCTAGATGGGTTGGATAGACAGTTGATTAAGATGCATGAAGGAATAAATACTAAATTTGAAGGTTTAGACACTAAATTTGAAGGTTTAGACACTATATTTGCAGGTTTAGACACTAAATTTGAAGGTTTAGACACTAGATTTGAAGGTTTAGACACTCAATTCAAAGGTTTAGACACTCAATTTAAAGGTTTCGACACTCAATTTAAAGGTTTCGACACCAAATTCAAAGATTTAGATACTAAATTCGAAGGTTTTGAGAAAAATCTTGGAATTCAGTCAGGGGACTTGCAAGGAGGATTGGAATTATTTAAGGAGCACCAATTCGATATGAAACAGTACATGGAGAAGGCTCAAGCCGAAATGACGGATTTAAAGGAACAAATTAAGAGGGATAAGGTCGAAATTGAAAGTAATATGGGGACACAGTTGAAATCATTGGAGAAAACCGTTCAAGAGAAAATGGATCGAAGCGTGGAGGCATTGACCGCCAAGATGGAAGAAAGGGATAAAGCAATCAACGCAGAGGTCTTGGTGATAAAGGAAGAGGCGAAAGTAATACAGCAGAGATTAGCGAATGTTACCAGGAGCATGACCGATAAAATGTCTGAATTCACCATGGAGCAGGAATGCAAGATGGAAAGTCTTAGGAGTCAGATGGGGGAAATGAAATTAGAGTTAAACGACGAAATTAAAACACAGATTGCAACAGCGGTTTCGACAGTACAAGATAAAGTGAGTATTGCTCACGGAGAACAGTTAAAGAGAATTGTTGAATTAGAAGGAAAGATGGTAGAAGCAAAATCAATAGATGTAAACAAGGAACCAAGTCCGACAGGAACAACATTCACACCATTCAGTTACAGCTCAACTCAACCGATTACCATTATTAGGAATCAGGAGGACCGCCCAAAAAAAATTTCAAATTTGACTGGGATCACACCCATAGAATTCCTGCGGGACCTGAAGGAATACATGGATGAACATAGGGTTCCTAAAGAGAGAGAAATGAGGGTGATAGAAAGAGCTCTTGAAGGCCAACCGCTAAACTGGATGCGAGCTTTTAGGAATCAGTTTAGAGGGTACGATGACTTTGCGAACGCTTTCCTGAAGAGATTTTGGTCCTCAGAAGATCAACAAAGTATAAGGGCTGAATTATACTCAAAGAAATACGCGACTACCAGGCCAACACAATACGCTGGGTACTTCACGAATCAGGTAGCCAGGCTACAATTTTTGGATCCACCGTTGGAGGAGCAGGATTTGGTGCATGCCAACATACAGCAATATCCGGTAGAAGTCCAGCGTGTATTAATTGCATCGGGTGCAAATAGACTCGAGGTGTGTGACGAGATTTTGAGGAAACTAGACCACACGAGCAAGATGACGGAACCTCGTAGTCCAAGGACAGAACAGAGAGAAGCAAATATGGTGGTAATGGATCGTATGGCGCAGACGGAACCTCAGCGAAGTTATGGAAGGAACGATAGAGATGGAAGGGATGAAGGAAATGGCTTAAACAGATACAGGAATCAAGGAATGCCATATGACCGGAGGCCATATTATCAGGATAGAAGTGGACGATTTAATCATAGGGACTACGGAAGGTCAGGATATAGAGGGAGAGAATCGTGGTCACGTGATCGGAGACCATACAATAACTACCCAAGTTACGGGAATCAAGAAAGGCAAAATTATAGGCCATCATTAGAAAAACGTCACCAAGAAAGCCGGAGATACATTGAACAATTAAGGGAAAAGGAACAAGAAGAATAAGAAGAATCTCAGGCAAAACAGCATGAGGAATCGAAACCAGGCACCAGTGGAGGCAAATCAGGAAAGAGAAGCTGACAGGAAGGAAATGCTGAGTTTGAACAGGGACTCACAAGCAGTAATAACGATTTTTCGCCCATTAATAATGATCTACGCCCAGATGTCATGACAGTCCAAATTCAAGCCATTCACAGCATTACTGATGATGATAGGAGATATGAAGGCCAAGCCGAAGAAGAAAGTAGAATGAGTGAAGGATGGATAGAGCTACCGTTTCAGGAGGAGAATAATTGTTACCAAGTCGTGGATATCGCAACTGAGAGAGTTATAGGCAAATTCAATGCAGCTAGCCTTAAAAGGTACCACAAGAGAGAGTAAGCATGCGATATGGAGAACTTATTGAAGAAGTAGATTGTTAACCCAACAGAATAATAATAATCGAGATGTTTCTCGCTTATTATTATTCCTGGTTGAGGGGGATTTGTGACCGATATCGCATGGTTTTGAGAGCTCTGGCAACGTCGCATAGCAGGAGGAAGGATGCAAGCGGAAGTAACCTGAGGTTGATGTTTTTACGTCATGGACATAGTCGACAGTATGACTAGGCGAAGGTTCCAGAAGCGTAGCGGGCGCTGATGAGCTCCAGGAAAAGTTGAGGTGGAAAGGTCACACCGGAGAAGCGGGTCACTTTATTTTGCATCGCCGTACGACGCGGGTCACTTCATTTTGCATCGCCGTCCAACGAAGTTCACTTTCTTTTGTGTCGCCGTACGCCGAAATTCATCTTTATTTTTGTGTCGCCGCACGCTGAAGTTCCTAACAGGTGTGTAGTGTCGTACCGTGGCCGCTTGGAACCAGTGTGGTATTCCGACAGTTTTTGGGACATAGCTGAAAGGAAGGAAGAAATTGAGGAAAGGATATACATTATACTGGAGTGGTGGCCAAGAGGCCAAAAATGGCGTGGGACTGATAACCTCGAAACAACTGGAGGAGTATGTTGAAGTGGTCGAGTGTGTGAGTGACAGAATAATGAAAATTAGAATGAAGATGAAAAATGACGGGATGGACTTCATACAAGTGTATGCACCACAGACTGGAAACAGAGAAGAAGATATTGAAGTATTCCTGGAGGATGTAGAAAGAGTAATTTCAGATGTAGAAGTGGTGATCATGGGAGATATGAATGCACAAGTCGGAAACGAGAGACAAGGAAAGGAAGAAGTCATTGGACCATATGGATATGGGAAAAAGAACCGGGAAGGAGAGGAACTTGTAAACTTTTGTGAAAGGAATGGACTGATAGTGGGTAATTCATGGTTTCGGAAGAAAAACAGCAGGAAAATTACGAGATATGGTTGGGGCGATAGAAGAACAAAATCAGTAATTGACTACTTTCTGGTGGAAAGGACTAATCGCAGAAAGCTGATAGATGTGACAGCTTTACCAGGAGAAGCATTTGATGGGGACCATAGAGTTGTGGTGGCAAAATTTAGATGGGAAAAATTGGAAAACCTAAAGGAGATCAGAGAAAGTAAAATAAAAGTATGGAAATTGAAAGACAAAACCGTACAGGAAAATTTTCAGGAGAGATTGAAGCAACAAATCCCAGTTACTGAAGTGGAAAACATAGAAGAGGAATGGTCCCACTTTAAAAGGCATTTGTTGGTGCAGCAGAGAGTGCTTGTGGTAGGACGTCAACAAGAGTGAAAGAGAAGGAGACACCATGGTGGAATGAGGAAGTGAGGAAAGCAGTGAAAGAAAAGAAGTCTGCATGGAAAGAATGGAAACGAGATCAAACAGAAGAAAGCAAAAGGAAGTATCACGACAGCAAACGGAGGTGTAAGAAAGTGGTAGGAGAAGAAAAGAAGAAAAGTTGGGAAGAATTTACACGAAGAATGGAAACAGATGTAAGTGGCAGTAAAAGGATGCTGTATGGGCTTCTAAGAAGTAAGAGGAAAGAAAGAGTTACTACAAAGCTAGTGAAAAAGGAAGATGGAGAGTTGTTAACACACCCAGAAGAGATAAAGGGACGATGGAAGGAGTATTTCGATAAGCTTTTGAATGTGAGCAATGGTACTGGTGAGATGGAAGTGACACAACCTGACGACTCTATAACAGAAGATGATATAACAATGCTGGAGGTGGAATTAGCAGTACAGAAAATGAAGATGGGAAAAGCAACAGGGGTGGATGAAGTCAGTGTAGAAATGATAAAGGCTGCTGGACCTGTTGGTATGCAATGGCTGTATCGACTGCTAAAGTGTGTGTGGAAATGGAAATGTGTACCAGAAGACTGGAAGAAAGGGCTAATAATACCAGTGTTTAAGAAGGGGGACAAGAAGGTGTGTGATAACTATAGAGGGATCACCCTCATATCACAGATAGTAAAAATACTGGAAAGGATATTAGAAAGAAGAATGAGAAGAAAGGTGGAAGGAGAGTTGCAAGAGGAACAGTATGGCTTCAGGAGTGGAAGATCCACAGTGGACCCAATCTTTAGCTTGAGGCAGGTGATGGAAAAGAACTGGGAATATGGAGAGGATTTGATCATGACTTTCATAGATCTAGAAAAGGCATATGATAGTGTCCCCAGAGAGAAGGTATGGGAAACCATGGTTAAGAAGAGACTGGGAAGAGAAATGTTGGAAATGGTGCAAGCAATGTACAACAACTGTGTTAGCAGGGTACTGACCCCAGTTGGAAAGACAGATTGGTTTACGAACAAGACTGGACTAAGACAGGGGAGTGTGCTGTCACCTCTCTTGTTCATAATGGTGATGGATGAAATAGTAAAGGAAACAAAGGAAGCATATGAACAAAAAGAAATGAAGGTACTGTTATTTGCAGATGATATTGTGGTCTGGGGAAGGAACACCGAAGAAGTGCAAAAACAACTAGATGCACTGAACGAAAATATTCAGAAGTATGGCCTGAAAATCAGTATAGAGAAAAGCAAGACCATGGTGATGACAAGAGGGGAAAGACAAGGAAAGGGCACTGTGAAAATTGGAAGTCAGAGTTTGGAAATTGTGGACACGTTCAAATACCTAGGAAGTGAATTGATGCAAACTGGTAGGTTGGACATGGAGATTGGCAGGAGGGTACAGCAGAGCAATGCATTCTATCAAAGTGTAAGAAAACTTGTTTGGGATAAGGAAGTACCAAGGAAAAGCAAGGAGGTAATGTATAAAGTGTATTATGTACCCATATTAACTTATGCAGCTGAGACTTGGACCCTGACAAGCAGGCAAGAGAGTAGAATCCAAGCCAGTGAAATGAAATTCCTAAGAAGTATGATAGGAAAGACAAGGAAAGACAGAGTGAGGAATGAAGATGTTAGGAAGGAAGTTGGGATGGGAAAACTAAATGAGAGAATTGAGAAGAATAAACTAAGGTGGTTTGGACATGTAAAGAGGATGGAGGAAAATAGAATACCAAGACAGATGCTGGAGGCGAAGTGCAAGGGTAAGAGACCAAGAGGAAGACCTAGAACAAGGTGGATGGATTCAGTGAAGAACGGCGTAAGAAAAAGAAATCTGGACTGGGACAAGATCGTGGAAGAAGAATGGTGGAAGGAAAGAGGAAAGTGGAGAAGTGCCATAAATACCCCGACCCGGCAGGAGCTGGATAAGGGGAAATGATGATGATGAGCTGAAAGGTTCAGTATTTTTTCTGGCGTGGACAGCTCTGTGTTAACGAATACTAAAGCTGAATGTGGCGAGGTGATATTATAACGCAGATCATAATGCATTATGTTGTGGGACACTAGTTTTGTACGATGAAGTGCCAGCAGACACACGTGGTGTCTCAAGCTTTTACCAGGTACGGGACTGTATGGGCCGTGCGCTATATAACTGACGCCCAGAACATATGAACGAAGCGATGTGCTTTTGTTTGACGACCAGACAAATGAGTATCCAGGGTCAGTGAACTATGAGAGATAAGCTGAGTGAAGTCCAAATATAGAGCGACATTCTAGGTCAAGGACGGACGTAATACCTTATGAGTACAGGCTTGTGTAGACGCATACGATATAACCTGTGCCGTTATAGAGTTATTTTCACGGCCATGAGTTGATATTACTTGGCATAGTCGACATGAAGATTGCAGCGATGTATTGGACGGACATAAAGGCTATCAGTACAGACCAGTGCGAGTTTTGTGTCAAGAACTTTACGAGCGAAGAGATGGCAAGCTAAGTTTAGTATGTGGAAGCTGTTACGATGACGTGGAAACGAAGGCGAGCCAGGACCATGGACACCCCGAGGATCGCGAGCTGGATCCAGGACGAGAGGGGAGGATGTTCAATGGGAAGAACGTGGACCCAAACCCCCAGGAAACGTGTCAGCGGAAACAAGACTGAGATGGCCGAAAGGTACTGAAAACCATGTTAATTCTTAAGTAGTGGTTAATGGGTAGTGGTTACTAAGATTTGGACAGTTGGGCAAAAATCGAAATTGAAGTTAATCAATAAGGATGAAATGCGATATAATGACATGATTAATAGGATAGTAAATTTTAAGTTTTCTTTTGAGAGATTAAGGCAGTTTTCTTTAGGGTTTAAAAATAAATATATGGATGCTTTAAAATATAATTTGAGTACAGGGATCTTTCAGTGTGTTAAGTCGCTGTGTTCTTTGAATTGGTGCAACCTGGATGACAATTTATGGTTTGAACAGGCTTAAATTACAAGGGATTCATTTACACTTAATGGGCCACTTTTTGTGCGCACATCATATTTATGCTAAACACTCACACGTCACTGAGGTTTCCCTTTACATGCTAACATGAGGAGATGCGTTTGGTAGGTGACTGATACAAGGTTGTGTAAATAATGATACTGCATTGATAAAATAGCAGGGTTGCATAATAAGAAGTTATGATGAAACTAAAGGTTCTCGCTATAGCGAGGTGAATAAAATAAATGATTATAATTAATGTTACGTGATAGGTTCAAGTATATGAAATTTTGAGGCAATTGTCAGTTGAAAAATAATACAGATAGGCAGAGGCCATCTACTTAAATGTTTATGGTGTAGTTATAAATATGTGAAGAGCATGCAGTGATTAATAAATGAAAAAAATAAATATCTGGGATCATAAAGATGTTAAAATGTAAAGTGATGAATGTAAAAGCCAACAACCAGTCATTTTTCTGAGCGAGGCACAGCTGAACGAAAACCAGTGAAATAAGAATGAAAGTATTTAATACATGAATAAAAGGTCTGAAAATAAATTCTTTAACGCTAGTGACATCCATATATAAAAAATATTCTTTTTCCTATTTTGGTGATTACATTTAGTTAGAAGGAGATCGAATGAGGCAACAATTTTTTTTTCTTTGAATATCTTTTCAGATTTATGCACCTGCTCATATATGGACTATTAGCGGAGAGGTGACATAGCATTTTGAAGTAATGGTTGTAATACTAGAATGATATAGCTCTGATCTCCGTAAGTTATTTTGTATCCAAAGATTAGGACGCCCGGAGATTTTTGTCCTCATTAATTTGAATTTTGCTTCTGCGTCATTTTATTTATTTGCACATCAAGAGTAATTTTGAGAAGTCTCCGAGCGGAGGTAGGCTTCTGTGTGTGATTCTATGTATTTAGTGGTGTGGTTCCGTAATAAATGGTGGATGAGTTTTATCTTAACAGCGGAGTTTTTTTTGTCATTCTTGTTCGTTGTCATGTTTGTGTGTCCAGCGGATCAATTTTGAGATTTTACCCCAGTTGTACCCATCATTATAAAGACCCCGGGATTGCTTGAATCTCGTTCCCGACACAGTTTTTTTAAGGCCAAAATTGATTCGGACATTCAAGATTTTTTTTTTCTTTCGTGTTGTACCGAATTCTGGGTGAGGGTTGAAGTGTGTGTCGGGCCACCCAATCCAAAGCCAGATTATCGGGCACAGTACACAAACCATAGATATAGTGTATTGTTTAAGGCCACTCTCTTTCTGAACATAGTCAGAGACTGTTGATGGTTAACAATTGTATTAATAGTGGGACATGGGGATAGTAATTAAGAAAAACAGACAATACCCATACAATATTTTTATTAAATTCATTTTATAATAGTTACACACTGAATTCAACTCTATCTCTTTACCATTGTTCTATATAGATTTTTAAACACAACGCTTGTTGTAGATCCTTTTACAACTTTCTCCAGGTACTCTTGCTCTTAAAAACTGGGGAAACCGCAATGGTTTTATAAACATAAAACTCTCATCCTCTTCTTTTTCATAATTATCATCATCATCATCATCATTATGAATATTATCATCAAAATTATTATAGTCATTGTCACCATCATTATCATCATCATCATCATCATCATTCTCAACATCACTAGAACTATCCAATTCCTCTTGTTTGTTTTCCACAGGGACCTCTTGTAGAGTCTGCGTTGCTTTTGATAGTGTTAAGGGTTTTTTGAACGATGGTATTTGTCCTAACATGTCTTTTTGAGGTGATGATGAATGCTTTTTAACAAACAATGCACTATCTTGAGCAGCAATATATTTTTCTTGGACTTGCTTTTTTACCTGGGTTAGAGTATTTTGCGTATTTAAATGTGTATTAATTTGAGATTCACAATGATGTTCTTTTGAAGTAAGTACGTTGGAGTCTTTTGTTTTAATCATTCCTCGACACTTTTTGGATCGTTGTTTTGAACATCGCCAAATAACAGTTCCATCTTTATTGGTTGTTTTTACAATATATGTATATCCTTTATAGAAGACACATGGCTTGCCATGACTGGTTGTTGAGACTTCCATATCAACTAATACATATGAATTAAATTTTTAGTAAAGTCACATGAACAATCTTTAGATTACAAGTGATTTACACACACACACACACACACTTTCCTAAATGTCAAGATTTATGGATGTTGTTTTCCGCCAACAGCTGCTTACTGCGTATGACAAGGCTGGAGACTGGTAGGTGAGACGGTCTTTCACGATGTGAACACTGTAACAGGCAGTAGTCAACTGACAATATTCTTATACCCTAGTCAAGGTTAACAGGTACTTACTGCGTATGACAAGACCGTACACTCGTAGGTTAGACCGTATTTTTTGTTTATTGCTAAGGATCCCATATATACCCTAGACATGTTAGTTCTGAACACTTAGTGGTTAATTGTATATATTGAATTTAAATACACAGCTCATACAAGCACGTTTTGCGGATGGGAGGGGTGAGAGACTAGCAAAAAAGGAAATGTTTTAGTTTAATGAAACGTCTTGTCCTAGTAGGCGTGATTTATAGTAGACGCAATTGATAGTAGACGTAATTGATATTAGGTGTAATCAATACTAGACGTGATTAATAGTAGACGCAATTGATACTAGGCGTGATTGATAGTAGGCTTGATTTGTAGTAGACGCGATTGATAGTAGGCGCAATTTGACATGGGCGCGACTCAGATCATTTTTGATATTATAAAGTTACAGTGTCAATGTTTATACAAAGTACAAGGTAGAGGTAGAGGGACCCGTCAACAAGGACCCGTCCTTCGGGACCCGTAAAAAAATGACTCCCTTCAAAAAGGACCCGACCAAAGGGGCTAGCCAACAGGGACCAGTCCAAAGGGATACCTCAACAGAGATCAATTAAAAGGGGTCAATCAACAGGGATCAATCAAAGGTTAAGTTAAGCTACGGTCGCCATTTTTGGAACTTTTTGATCACACCTCGTAGGGTTAGGTTAGGTTGAGTTAAGCTACGACCGCCATCTTGGAACTTTATGACCACACTTCGTAGGTTTAGGTTAGGTTAGGCAAGGTTCAGTTAAGCTATGACCACTATTTTGAAAAATTTTTGATCACACCTCGTAGGTTTAGGTTAAGTTAGGTTAGGTTAGGTTAAGTGAAGCTATGGCCGCCATTTTGAAACTTTTTGAACACACGTTGTAGGTTAGGTTAGGTTAGGCTGGGTAGTCAACGGGGACCAGTCCAAAGGGATACATCAACAGAGATCAATCAAAAGGGGTCAATCAACAGGGATCAATCAAAGGTTAACTTAAGCTACGGCAGCCATTTTGGAACTTTTTGATCACTCCTCGTAGGGTTAGGTTAGGTTGAGTTAAGCTACGACCGCCATTTTGGAACTAATTCTTAGTTTCCAAAATATAGGCAATTTTGAAAATTGGACTTTTTTTTTGAAAAAATGAAAAAAAATTTAAGTTTTGTTCTAACGTTAAGGGACTTAAAGGACATTTGTTTGAGTCTATATATGACTTTTTAGAATGATTAGTTTTCAAAACATCGTCTACTTTCAAAATTGAACCTTTTTGGATTTTGTCCCAGAGACCTGGGACTTGGTTTGTGGGTAGAGTGGGTAAATACCTGTCATTTTTATGTCAAACACATTTTTTGTGTAATTCATAGTTTACAAAATATAGCCCATTTATAAAAATGATCAATATTTGGAAAAATGTCAAATTCCATGTTTTGTTCTAACGATTAAGGACATAAAAGCCATTGGTTTGAGTCTATATATGACTTTTTAGGATGATTAGTTTTCAAATTATAGCCTACTTTCCAAATATTTTTTGGAAAAATTTAAAGAATATATATATATTTTTTTTTTTACTGAGAATGGGATAGACGTAGGTGTTGGAGTTAGCATATGATTTTTAGTTTAAATATATAGCCTACTTTCTCAATTTACCTTTTTTGAAAAATTTGAAATGTATAATGTTTTTGAATAGGCGTGGAATGGAGTTGAGAGACCATCATTAACCTTAGAGTAGTTTGGATTCTTGGAATTTTAGTGTGTTGTTGTTGCTTACAAACATGACGGTAAGCATTATGCTATCATAAAAAGGGCTGAGATACTTTCCATGAACAAGAGAAATATCCTCTAAATACATTGACAAAAACAACTTGTGAAATAAGCCATTACGAATAGGGTACCACAAAATAACTTGTCAAATAAGCCATTACAAATAGGGTACCACTTTTACACCCCACTTTTGCACTCACTTTTGCACTCACTTTGCATTCACTTTTACAACTACTTTTACACTTACTTTGCACTCACTTTTACACTCACTTTGCACTCACTTTTACATCCACTTTGCACTCGAACATTACATCATCTGACATAATAAAAATAGGCATGGTTGTTGTCGAGACCGAGATAAGAGTGGGGGGTAATGAATTTATAGTGATAGGATCGGAAAACCCATTATCACTTTAGTATTGACATCAAGCAAAAATTAAAAAAAAATATATCGTGTTTTTGACAGAGTGGGATAGACATAGTTATAAGAGTTGAGAGTCGATAATTAATCTAAAAGTACTCTGGAATTCATGGAATCTTAGTGTGTTGTTGTTGTTGCTTACAAACCGGTATGGTCACGTCAGGTGAAGTTAGCTAGGATTAGATTAGGATATGTTCAGGTAGTTTCCATAGTCACCGCTAGATAGCGGAAACATACTTTGCGTGTCGCATGTGGCTATTTGACAAAGTTTTACTGTGTGAAAAAACGTGCTTGTATAACCTGTGTATATAAATTTAATATACAAATAACAACTAAGTGTTTAGAACTAACATGTATAGCCTTGTATAGGGAATATATAGGGGTCCTTAACAAGATAGAGTGTCTAACACCCGAGTGTACAGCCTTTTGATATGCAGTAAGTACCTGATCACACCTACTATCAATTGCGCCTACCATTCATCGCGTCTACTATCAATTGCGTCTACTACCAATCGCGCCTGCTAGGACATGACTTTTCATTAAACCAAAACATTTCCTTTTTTGTCAGCCTCCCACCCCTCTCATCAATCTATGACGTCATAGTCATAGTCAGCCTTAAAGCAAGTCTAAACTTGTAGAACATGTCACGT
The DNA here is from genome assembly GCA_946902985.2 of Meconema thalassinum. Classification (NCBI taxonomy): domain Eukaryota; kingdom Metazoa; phylum Arthropoda; class Insecta; order Orthoptera; family Tettigoniidae; genus Meconema; species Meconema thalassinum. Next base: position 98,869,310 of record OX336397.1, on the reverse strand, counting down.
GACAAAGTTAGGTTAGGTAAAGTTAGGTTATGTTAGGTGAGCTGAGGTTAAGTCTTAAAATACCCCCTCTCTGCCTTGTGCTTTGTATAAACATTGACACTGTAACTTTGTAATATCAAAAATGATCTAAGTCGCGCCCATATCAATCACGTCTACTATCAATCGCGCCTACTATCAATCACGTCTACTATCAATTGCATCTACTATCAATTGAGCCTACTATGAAATGCGCTTACTACAAATCACGCCTACTATCAATCACGCCTAGTATCAATTGCGTCTACTATCAATCACGCCTACTATCATTTGCGTCTACTATCAATTGCGTCTACTATTAATCGCGCCTACTATCAATTGCGTCTACTATAAATCGCGCCTACTAGGACATGACGTTTCATTAAACCAGAACATTTCCTTTTTTGTCAGCCTCTCACCCCTCCCATCAATCTATGACGTCATAATCAGTCTTAAAGCAAGTCTAAACTTGTAGAACATGTCACGTGACAAAGTTAGGTTAGGTAAAGTTAGGTTATGTTAAGTGAGCTGAGGTTATGTCTTAAAATACCCCCTCTCTACCTTGTACTTTGTATTAACATTGACACTGTAACTTTATGATATCAAAAATGATCTGGGTCGCGCCCATGTCAAATTGCGCCTACTATCAATCGCGTCTACTATCAATCACGCCTACTATCAATCGCGCCTACTATCATTTGCGTCTACTATAAATCGCGCTCATGTCAAATCACGCTTAATATCAATCACGCCTACTATCAATTGCGTCTACTATTAATCGCGCCTACTATCAATTGCGTCTACTATAAATCGCGCCTACTAGGACATGACGTTTCATTAAACCAGAACATTTCCTTTTTTGTCAGCCTCTCACCCCTCCCATCAATCTATGACGTCATAATCAGTCTTAAAGCAAGTCTAAACTTGTAGAACATGTCACGTGACAAAGTTAGGTTAGGTAAAGTTAGGTTATGTTAAGTGAGCTGAGGTTATGTCTTAAAATACCCCCTCTCTACCTTGTAATTTGTATTAACATTGACACTGTAACTTTATGATATCAAAAATGATCTGGGTCGCGCCCATGTCAAATTGCGCCTACTATCAATCGCGTCTACTATCAATCACGCCTACTATCAATCGCGCCTACTATCATTTGCGTCTACTATAAATCGCGCTCATGTCAAATCACGCTTACTATCAATCACGCCTACTATCAATTGCGTCTACTATTAATCGCGCCTACTATCAATTGCGTCTACTATAAATCGCGCCTACTAGGACATGACGTTTCATTAAATTAAACATTTCCTTTTTGTCAGCCTCTCACCCCTCCCATCAATCTATGACGACATAATCAGTCTTAAAGCAAGTCTAAACTTGTAGAACATGTCACGTGACAAAGTTAGGTTAGGTAAAGTTAGGTTATGTTAAGTGAGCTGAGGTTATGTCTTAAAATACCCTCTACCTTGTACTTTGTATAAACATTGACACTGTAACTTTATAATATCAAAAATGATCTGAGTCGCGCCCATGTCAAATTGCGCCTACTATCAATCGCGTCTACTACAAATCACGCCTACTATCAATCACGCCTAGTATCAATTGCGTCTACTTTTAATCACGTCTAGTATTGATTACACCTGATATCAATTACGTCTACTATCAATTGCGTCTACTATAAATCACGCCTACTAGGACATGACGTTTCATTAAACTAAAACATTTCCTTTTTTGCTAGCCTCTCACCCCTCCCATCCGCAAAACGTGCTTGTATGAGCTGTGTATTTAAATTCAATATATACAATTAACCACTAAGTGTTCAGAACTAACATGTCTAGGGTATATATGGGATCCTTAGCAATAAACAAAAAATACGGTCTAACCTACGAGTGTACGGTCTTGTCATACGCAGTAAGTACCTGTTAACCTTGACTAGGGTATAAGAATATTGTCAGTTGACTACTGCCTGTTACAGTGTTCACATCGTGAAAGACCGTCTCACCTACCAGTCTCCAGCCTTGTCATACGCAGTAAGCAGCTGTTGGCGGAAAACAACATCCATAAATCTTGACATTTAGGAAAGTGTGTGTGTGTGTGTGTAAATCACTTGTAATCTAAAGATTGTTCATGTGACTTTACTAAAAATTTAATTCATATGTATTAGTTGATATGGAAGTCTCAACAACCAGTCATGGCAAGCCATGTGTCTTCTATAAAGGATATACATATATTGTAAAAACAACCAATAAAGATGGAACTGTTATTTGGCGATGTTCAAAACAACGATCCAAAAAGTGTCGAGGAATGATTAAAACAAAAGACTCCAACGTACTTACTTCAAAAGAACATCATTGTGAATCTCAAATTAATACACATTTAAATACGCAAAATACTCTAACCCAGGTAAAAAAGCAAGTCCAAGAAAAATATATTGCTGCTCAAGATAGTGCATTGTTTGTTAAAAAGCATTCATCATCACCTCAAAAAGACATGTTAGGACAAATACCATCGTTCAAAAAACCCTTAACACTATCAAAAGCAACGCAGACTCTACAAGAGGTCCCTGTGGAAAACAAACAAGAGGAATTGGATAGTTCTAGTGATGTTGAGAATGATGATGATGATGATGATAATGATGGTGACAATGACTATAATAATTTTGATGATAATATTCATAATGATGATGATGATGATGATAATTATGAAAAAGAAGAGGATGAGAGTTTTATGTTTATAAAACCATTGCGGTTTCCCCAGTTTTTAAGAGCAAGAGTACCTGGAGAAAGTTGTAAAAGGATCTACAACAAGCGTTGTGTTTAAAAATCTATATAGAACAATGGTAAAGAGATAGAGTTGAATTCAGTGTGTAACTATTATAAAATGAATTTAATAAAAATATTGTATGGGTATTGTCTGTTTTTCTTAATTACAATCCCCATGTCCCAGTATTAATACAATTGTTAACCATCAACAGTCTCTGACTATGTTCAGAAAGAGAGTGGCCTTAAACAATACACTATATCTATGGTTTGTGTACCGAGTATCATAATAATGCAGTGTGGCCAAGCCATGTCAAGGCAATAGTTATGTCAGGTAGGGGATTCGAAACCTTGCTTCCTTATACAGCAAATTTGATCTTATGTCAAACACCTTAACCATTCGGTCAACCTGACAGTTACTAATTTAATTAGTCTTGAGGACTTGAGTGTTTACAAAACTTTTTCCAGTATACATCGACTAAACCACTTGCTTGTTTTGAAATATAGATTTTGTTTTGTTTTACCATAACATTGCAGTTATGAGTCTTGTGAACTGGGTGTTCAATATAGGGTTAAAGGCATTTTAAAATCATTTTAGAAAAGCTCTTAGGTATCATGTCATGGGTTTTAGTAATGCATTACTGTTCGTTGACTAACATTTACCGTTACACAACATTATTTTAGTGAACTTACATGTTGTTGTTTGAGTCTTTAGTCCTTTGACTGGTTTGATGCAAATCTCAGCGCCTATCTGTCCCGAGCTAATCGTTTCATCTCTATATAGCTACCACACCCTACATTCAAGGCTATCTGTTTAACATATTCTAAACTTGGTCTACCCCTACAGTTCTCGTCCTCGAACCTTTCTTCCTTAACTAAGTTTGCTATTCTTGGGTGTCTTAGTACGTGTCCTACCAACCTATCTCTTTACTTCATTAACAGTCGCCAGATACATCTCTTCTCCCCCACTCGTCTTAATACCTCTTTGTTAGTAACCCTATTTACCCATCTAATCTTCATCATTCTCCTGTAACACCACATTTCAAACACTTCAATTCACCACTTTTCTGCTACACCAATTGTCTAAGTTTTACTTTCATAGAGCGCCACGCTCCAGACAAAGGCCTTCAAAATGACTTCCTAATACCTAAATCTATATTCAATGTCAACTGATTCTGTAGAAATGCTTTCCTTGTCTGAGCTACATAAGAATCCTAATCGTGTCTGGTATAATGTCTTGTTTAGCAAACATAGTCACTCAAAAGGTCTAAGCATTTGTTGTATATAACCCAAAATAGCAAACAGTTTTTCTAAAACCCTACTCATTGGTCAATAACAAGCAGAGTTGCCAAAGTGTTTCGTTGGTAGTTAACTCATGTCTGGTTAATCAATTCCTTTCATATCGTTATCCAATTGTAGTAGTAAGGACTGGTGAACAACGTCAGTTCAACACACTGCTTTACACACAAATGTAGTTAGGCCCTTTGACATAATTTGGATAAATTTCATGGGCCGGTCCATAGGGACCAGTCTAAAGGGGTCGGTCTAAAGGGACCCTTCCACAGGGACCCATCAACAGGGACTTGTCAACAAGGACCCATCAACAATGACCCGTCAACAATGACCTGTCATCAATGACCTGTCAACAATGGCCTGTCAATAGGGACCCGTCAACAATGACCCGTCCACAGGGACTCATCAACAAGGACCCGTCAGCAATGACTCGTCAACAGGGACCCGTCGAAAAGGACCTGCCAAAAAGGATCCATCAAAAATGACCCCCTGTCAAAAAGGGCCCGTCCAAAAGGGGCTAGTCAATAGAGACCAGTCCAAAGGGACAAATCAACAGAGATCAATCAACAGGGATCAATCAAAAGGGGCTATCACCTCAAGGCCTGACATATCCCTCTTTGATTATTGGTTTGCCAATCGACAAGCGTCACTTAAAATACTTTTTGATCACCACTCGTGGGTTGGGTTAGGTTAGGTTACACTACAGCCGCCATCTTTTAAAAAGCCCGCCCTCTTACAAAAGCTATGAGTGGGCATGCGTAAAAACAAAAAACAAGCATGTTAATTCATAGTGGCTATCCACCGAAAACATGTCTCTTGTGTGGAACAACGTTTCATTCCTTATCGGCATTCAAACTCTCACAGGGGATTAGTGAACAACGTCAGTTCAACACACGCGAAATGTAGTTAGGCCCTTTGACATAATTTAAATAAATTCATGAGCCAGTCCGTAGAAACCGGTCCAAAAGGGATCAGTCCAAAGGGGCTCATCCACAAGGACTCATCCACAAGGACTCGTCCACAAGGACCTGTCCACATGGACTTGTCCACAAGGACCTGTCCACAAGGACTTGCCCACAAGGACCCGGCAACAATGACCCGTCAACAGGGACCTGTCAACAAGGACCCGTCCACAGGGAACCGCTCCCCCACCCTCTTACAAAAGCCATGAGTGGGCATGCGTAAAAACAAAAAACAAGCATGTTAATTCATAGTGGCTATCCATCGAACACATGCACTTTATGTAGAACAACGTTTCATTCCATATCGGCATTCAAACTCTCACATGTTGCAATTGGAAGGAGAGATTCTCTAAAAAATTACAATTTCACCCTCTAGTAGGGGTAGGTTTTACTTTTGGGGTTGAAATATGTTGTCCATTTGAAAGGGGGTGTTAGCCCGAGTTCAATGACACCTCATTTGTCAAAATCCAACCATGCGTTCGAGAGATATCGGGCTGCCGCCATCTTGTGAGGTGGGGAGGTGGAGGTGGGTGTAGAACCCCTCAAAAACCACTACTACCGTAGCTTTTTGTTACTCTTCTTATTGACGCGTATGATTAAATATCCAATTGTTACAGTTAGATCTTAAATATTGATTGAAATGCATTCATTCAGTAATAGGCATGTTTTCAAATGTACTTAAAGCAAGTTTGCGTTAATAATGGGAATCAACTTCAAATTTTACCCCCAAACGACAACCGTCCTCCACGTTTTATTTCTTACAACTTGGCGCACAGCTTGTGATACTTTTCGGCCATGAAAGCAGATGCACAAACGAGGATGAACAGAATCGTACAGGGTTTTGTATCAGCGATCACAACAGCTTCCTTGCCAACGAGTGTCGTATGATACGAGCCTTAGATCGCACTCTATAATTCAAGCAACATCTAATGAACTTATCTATGAAACTGAAAACTCGGAACAATATTCTTCAGAAACTGTCTGGGACCACTTGGAGATCTATTGCAAGCACTCTACGTCATTCTGCCCTTGGTCTGGTTTGCTCCAATGCACAATATTGCTCTCCTGTATGGCTTAATAGCCCTTTTACCCGATATATTGACACACAGTTGAACAACATCATGCGCCTTATTTCAGGTACAATCAGATCCACGCCAACCCATTGGTTGCCGCTGCTCACAGGAACAATGCCACCTGATCTGCGCAGATCGAATGCCCTCTTAAGAGAGTACCATAAAATCTGCAGAAACCCCCAACTAGCCGTACAAGAAGACATCCCTGCACTTAATCTTCAAAGATTGAATTCACACCATCCACCTTTGCAAGTTGCTGCTGCGTCGAAGTGAGCCATGTCAGCAGCACGATGTTGGCTTACAACTGCAGATGTCAACGACAAGAAAAAGTGGAGATGTAGTAGAGCAGCTGACCCCGTACTGGGATAAACGCTAGGAAAGAAGAAGTGTAATGGTGTGATGATTACCTCGTTAAACTTTCATAAAAGTTCAATTTTATAAAATATTTTATAAAATCCCTTTGACAAATTTATTCGATAGTGTAATACCGGCCTTAGGACCTTAATTGGTTTAATTAGTTTGCGACTCGAGCCGGCAATGTCCTAACCTGTGATTATATAATTATGCCAATGGTTCTGGACGATGTCAACTATTGACGACCAATCTCTTCCCCGCCTCGCTTAAACTAATGAGTCTTCTTAAAGCACAACAGGTCTATAAGGGCGTATTGAACTCTTTAACGCTGCCTAACTTAGGCCTTGGTTTATTGAGAACTAGCAGTAGTACCCGGCTTCGCCCGGTGGAATGATGATAATGTTTTAAGGTCTCCTTAGAAATATAATGGACTTAAAATGTAAGTCATTTGCCCCCAAAGACAATGAGGGAGTAATATCTAGGTCATTTGCCCTTTTGATAAGGATGATAATAAAAAATACTGTTGAATTGACACGTCAAACTTACAAATTACCGTAATAGAAATACATATTTCAAAATTCACAGGCGAGGAAGACTTATTGTGTGTGGTGATTAATGGTGTAATGGGCGTAACATCTACTGTAGGTCATTTGCTCTTATGATGAGGATGATAAGGGAAACTACTACCGGTATTGAATTGACACTTCAACGTATAATGTACACAATGTACTGTAATAAAAATAACTATATGGCGGCTTCGGTGGCGTATTTGGTAGCATGCTGAGCTTCTATTCCCAAGATAGCGGGTTCAAACCCGGCCGAAGCCGTCGGATATTTTAAGAGAATTAAAAATCCGTCAGTATGCCTTTCTTCGGAGGGGAAGTAAAGCCGGCGGTCCCATGTCAGATTTATGGCATGTTAAAGAACCTTCTACTAATTACACCTGTGTGAAGCTAAATTGGATAGAAAAACAACGCTCATAGATGTCTACGTCCGTTGCCAAGAGCCGACTGCAGTGGCGTCTAGTAGCTAAGTTCCGAACTTGGCCTAGTAGTCGTTGACGGTGGCGCTTGGCGTCAAAAGTACGAACTATTTGAAGAATTCTAAGTTGAAGTTTGTACTTAAATTAAAAAACAGATAACACACACTAATAACACCGGTTATCAGACAGATTCTACACACACCCAAAGTACACGGGGCTACATGACCGCGTTGTCGCAGCCCCTAAACTTAAGAACCAACCAAAAATAAATATTTTAAAAATCACAGTCGAGAAAGACTTTATGCGGCGGTGATTATTGGTATGATGCGCGTAACATCTAGGTCATTTTCACTTATGATGATAATAATAAGGTAATGAAAAAATGACTACTAAACGAACATGGTATTATTTTAAAACTGATATAGGTAATTCAGGTGTCTAGCTTCGATGTCTTCCAAAGTCTCAACCTTATTTTCTGGCTTAGACCTGTACTGGATGCGTCTAGTGAAAGAGCGTACTGCAAGACAAAGAATATAGGTCCAAGCTGCACGAACCTGAGATGATCGCAGATGATGACGAAATATGATGACACACGTTCGGGGTTCCCCGTCCTATACAGATTGACCGGGAATCACTCACTGTTTCGCAACGGCCCTGTGCTGGCATCAGCATAGACAGCAGGAGATAACACGGCGGGCTTAGGAAAGTACTCTCAAGTCACCTCGCGATGAATCAGCAAGCTATTCTCACAACTGACGCCCCCCAGGGTCTCACAACTTGTGGGACGTGGGTTGGCGACCACGGAACCCCAGCTGAGTCTGGCATCGCTTCTACTTCCTGGTGCCGGGCTCATTTCAGTTCTGTTTCCTGTCGGCCTCCCTTGGTCTACTCTTGTACTCTTCCGACCCAGACTGTATTAGGGTATCCGAGGGCTAGGGAGTCTTTCAATTTTCCGCCTTAATTGGCTTTGTCTCATCTTTCCCGATACCCTCATTCTTCGAGGGGTCTGGCTTCTTTTCCTTTTCATAATATCTCCTGTCTTCTGCTCAAGGCCCTCAAAGAGGCAGGGTGTGTGTAGACCCACCACTTCTGGTACACCCTCAAGGGCTCATGACTGGTGAGTTAGGAAGCTGGCAACCCCGAGGAATTCCTGAGCTACATGCAGGGAATGGAGTGGTATGTCAGAAATTTCAAGTGGACAGTGTTACGCATCGGGTTCCAAAGGGTAAGTATACACACTTTGTTTTCGATCGGTGAACGATGTAGATTTGTACCCAAGGGCCTTAATGCGGGAAATGGAGTGGTCTGTCCGAAATTTCGAGTGGACAGTGTTACTCGTCGAGTTCCAAACGGTAATTATGTAAAATCTGGTTGAGATCGGTGAAACGGTGTAGTTTTGTGCCAAGGGCCAAAATGCAGGGAATGGAGTGGCCTGTCCAAATTTTAAAGTGGACAGTGTTACTCATCGGGTTCCAAAGGGTAAGTATACACATTTTGTTTTCGATCGTTGAACGATGTAGATTTGTGCCAAAGGGCCTAAATGCGTGGAATGGAGTGGTCTGTCCCAAATTTCGAGTGGACAGTGTTACTCGTCGAGTTCCAAAGGGTAATTATGTAAAATCTGGTTGAGATCGGTGAAACGGTGTAGTTTTCTGCCAAAGGGCCAAAAAGCAGGGAATAGTGTGGTCTGTCCGAAATTTTAAGTGAACAGTGTTACTTGTCGGGTTCTACGTGTAAGTATATAAAATTGGGGTCAGATCGGTGAAACGGTGTAGGTTTGTGCCAAACAGCCTAAATGCAAGGGATGTAGTGGCCTCGCCGCAATTTCAAGCAGTGTTACTCGCTGGGTACCAAAGGGTAAGTTTCCGAATATTGGTTCTGATCGGTGAAACGGTGTAGATTTGTGCCAAAGTGCCTAAATGCAGGGAATGGGGTGGTCTATCCGAAATTGTAAGTGGACAGTGTTACTCGCAGGGTTCCAAAGGGTAAGTATACAAAGTTTGGTTCAGATCGGAGAAATGGTGTAGATTTGTGCCAAAGGGACTAAATGCAGGGGATGGAGTAGTCTCTCCGCAATTTCAAGCAGACAGTGTTAGTCGCAGTGTTCCAAAGGGTAAATATACAAATTTTGGTTGAGATCGGTGAAACGGTGTAGATTTGGGACAAAGGGCCTAAATGCAGGGAATGGAGTGGTCTGTCCGCAATTTCAAGCAGACAGTGTTACTCGCTGGGTACCAAAGGGTAAGTTTCCGAATATTGGTTCTGATCGGTGAAACGGTGTAGATTTGTGCCAAAGTGCCTAAATGCAGGGAATGGGGTGGTCTATCCGAAATTGTAAGTGGACAGTGTCACTCGCAGGGTTCCAAAGGGTAAGTATACAAAGTTTGGTTCAGATCGGTGAAATGGTGTAGATTTGTGCCAAAGGGCCTAAATGCAGGGGAGGGAGTAGCCTCTCCGCAATTTCAACCAGACAGTGTTAGTCGCAGTGTTCCAAAGGGTAAATATACAAATTTTGGTTGAGATCGGTGAAACGGTGTAGATTTGGGCCAAAGGGCCTAAATGCAGGGAATGGAGTGGTCTGTCCGCAATTTCAAGCAGACAGTGTTACTCGCAGGGTTCCAAAGGGTAAGTATACACATTTTGGTTCAGATCGGTGAAACGGTGTAGATTTGTGCAAAAAGGGCCTAAATGCAGGGAATGGCGTTGTCTGTCCGAAATTTCAAGCAGACAGTGTTAGTCGCAGTGTTCCATAGGGTAAATATACTAATTTTGGTTGAGATCGGTGAAACGGTGTAGATTTGGGCCAAAGGGCCTAAATGCAGGGAATGGAGTGGTCTGTCCGCAATTTCAAGCAGACAGTGTTACTCGCAGGGCACCAAAGGGTAAGAATACGAATTTTGGTTCTGATCGGTGAAACGGTGTAGATTTGGACCAAAGGGCCTAAATGCAGGGAATGGGGTGGTCTGTCCGAAATTTTAAGTGGTCAGTGTTACTCGCAGGGTTCCAAAGGGTAAATATACAAATTTTGGTTGAGATCGGTGAAACGGTGTGGATTTGGACCAAAGGGCCTAAATGCAGGGAATGGGGTGGTCTGTCCGAAATTTCAAGTGGACAGTGTTACTCGCAGGGTTCCAAAGGTTAAATATACAACTTTTGGTTCAGATCGGTGAAACGGTGTAGATTTGTGCAAAAGGGCCTAAATGCAGGGCATAGGGTGGTCTGTCCGAAATTTAATGTTGACAGGGTTACCCGCAGGGTTCCAAAGGGTAAGTATACAAATTTTGGTTCAGATCGGTGAAACGGTGTAGATTTGTATACATAACAGACAGACAGACAGACAGACAGACAGACAGACAGACAAACTTTGTGCTTTATATATAGCCTATAGATTTGGTAGAGCCCGACACACCAGTCTCTGCCACGACGCAGTCACGCATTTTAGTTAGTTCCTTCGCGTCTCCTCTAAAACATGAGACACATCCTGCTTCCCCGAGTCCCGATGTAGCAACATTGTACATTCTCTGTTTGGATTTGAACGTGGTAACATAATGCTAACCCGCCTCGTTGTAGTGCAACGACTTGACAACATTGCATTGGCTCGTGCACTCTGCAGCAGCTAGGAACGAGTGATTAATGATCGATGAGTAGTGTGCTCTTTCAAGTAATTCTAAAATAACATAAAAAGTAAACTACTGAGTGCAGAATTGTGATTCATGTTTCTATATGTTCAGGAAAATGCTGCCTTTTATCCTACTGATATGTAGAAATCGTATCCTGCCAAACTTGACCTAGTGGCGCACGATATATTTCGTTTCAGTTTTAAAAGTGATGCGAGCGATCAGCCGAGCTAGGACATTCCCACTCTTCCTACTGTTTGATGGCCACGCCTCCCCGGTCATTTCGCGGCACAGACTGGTGTGTCGGGCTCTACAACCTACATCCTTCCCGCTTAGTATTCTTGCCATGATATTGATTATCTCCAGTTTTTATTCATTGGCTGGCTCCTTTTATTATGTTTTTTCCTTTTAATTGACGCGAATATTGCCTAATAGTGTGAATAGGGATGAAACCTCAAAAATAGAAAATAATTCAAAACTTTTACATTGCTTCAAGCCTCGATGTAGTAATTTCGATAAGTCGAATATTTTTGACATCCCCTAACGAGTCGAGATATCGACTAACTAACAACCCTCCTGCTCGTCTAACAGGCAGTGTGTCTACTGTGCAGGTTCGCAGAGGCGCAAGGGAGACCGTGAGTATTCTCGTCCAGGACTGACCGTCTCCGGCGCCATCTCGCTGGCCACGGAGGAACTGAACTCTGGACTGCTGGCCGAGCGAGGACATCAGCTGGATTTCGTAGTGGCCGAGACGTACGGGGAAGAGACCACGAGCATCAGACAGACCGCCAACCTCTGGACTCGGAACGTATCGGGCTACATTGGGCCTCAGGAGACTTGCGTGCATGAAGGACGCATGGCTGCTGCCTTCAACATGCCCATGATATCCTATGTAAGTATCTTCTCACATGGCAATTATTGATGTTGGGACACACTGGTCGTCATCACCTCCTTGTCTCTGTTCCACTTGTCTCATTTCTCTTGATGCCTTCATCAAGGGATCAGACCTCTTCTTTTTCTTTTCATGGTACAGAGAGTTTGTTTTATATATGACGGGGACCCTCACTTGCCCGCTCGCCCGCGTTGCGCGTCTGTCTCTCGCCAGGCACTTTGCCGTTATGCGGCGCTCGCACGGCACTAAGTCATTGAGTATAGGAATTTGCACTTAAATTTGTACTTCAATGTGATCCTTGATCAATTTTTTGACGAACTGACGTACGGAGAGCGATTGTCAACTTATTTTCAACCAGATTCTGCCACTGTTCACACTGCCGAAACATCCATGACAGAATTGCGTCGCATTTTCGGTACTAGGATTGTAAGTCGGAACGTGTGGCCCCCACGAATCCCAGACTTATCACCATGTGACTTTTATCTGTGTGGGGACGCTTAAAATAGAGTGTATGCGAGAAACCCTCACACTATAAATGAGCTTAAAGGTTATATTACAGCTCTAATGCAGTCAATCGGAACTGAGGATCTTCAGAAAGTAAATGACAATTTCATAAAGAGGTGCTAGTGATGAGTAGCAGTGAATGGCGAACATTTTCAGCACCAGCTGTGAACTAGGTAAATACAAATTCCTATACTCAATGACTCAGTGCCGCCCAAGCGCCGCATAACGGCAAAGTGCCTGACGGGAGATAGACGCGCAACGCGAGCGAGCGGGCATGCGAGGGTCCCCATCGTATATAAAACAAACTCTCTGTATCTCCTTTGCCTTCTGCTCAAGGCCATAAAGGAGGCAGGCCCCACTCTGGATAGTACTATGCCCTCAAGGGCTCACAGTATCGTCTGCCTTCTGCTCAAGGCCCTAAAGAAGGCAGGCCCCACCCTGGATAGTGCTATGCCCTCAAGGGCTCACAGTATTGACTGCCTTCTGCCCAAGGCCCTAAAGAAGGCAGGGCGTGTGTAGCCCCACCCTGGATAGTGCCAGGCCCTCAAGGGCTCACACTATCTCCTGCCTTCTGCTCAAGGCTCTAAAGGAGGCAGGGCGTGTGTAGCTCCACGTTGGATAGTGCTACACCCTTTTGAGCTCACTGCTGGTGAGCTTGGAAGTTAGCGACCCCAAGGGATTCCTGAGCTGGGTCCGTTTTCCCCTTCTTCCATTGACTCTGGGGTGGACCCTCCTATCTGCCTTGCATGCATCTACTTCTTTCTAAGTTCCTCTGTCCTCATTCTTCGAGGTTTAAGATCATTTCTATTCCTCCTGTTCTTTATTTCCTTTACTCCATGTCTTCTGTCCCTTTCTTATTCTCGTCCGTATGTTAGTTGTAAGTTTCAATTCATCCTCAAATTCCAGTATAATCCAAACAATTAGGAGCAGATGACCTAGTTGTTAGGCCACTTGAAATAATTATTACCATCATTATTTCAATTTTTCAGATAAATAAATCAGTGAATAAATATATAAATAAATAAAAATATAATTAAGACTATAAACAGACTTACAAAGAAGATCTTTGATGTAATAAACAGCTCAAGCAGGAAAACTAATTGGTATCATGAAATAGAGGAAGACTTAAAGCAGGTGGGGATTGTCAGGCAAATGATAGAGACAGAGGAGAATTCAGAAACAAAATAAATAATACAAAATTTAAAGCAAATGAAAAGATGAAGACAAGAACATTGTGGACAGAACAACGGAACAGGAGCACAGTCAAATGATGAAGAGATTTTGGAAAGAGAAGACGAAGAAGAGAGAGAGAAGTGAAAATTGTGTCATCATGAGATATGCAAGTTCAAATACTGTCCATAAGGGCAAAAATGATGTAATAATATTAATAATAATAATAATAATAACCCCTGGCAGTACAGCCCTTGAACGGCCTAGGCCTGCCAACCGACCGCTGCCCATCTGTAATAATAATAATAATAATGATAATAAAGAAAGAAGAAATAAATAAATAAAGAAAGAGAGAAGGAAAGAAAGAAAGAAAGAAAGAAAGAAAGAAACTACAACATGATAAATGCTCATTAACACTCAATAACCCAATAACTAATAAATAATAAATAAATAAATAAATAAATAAATAAATAAATAAATCACAAAATAATAAATTAGTAAATAAATAAATAGATAAATTAATTAATAATTAGATAAATAATTAGATAAGTAAATTAGTAAATAAATCAATAAATAAATAAATTAATATACAAATGAATAATTATATAATAAAAATAATAAATAATAAAATAAATAAATAAGTAATAAAATAAATAAATAATTAAATAAATGAATAATGAAATGAATAAAAAATAAATAACAAAGTAAATAAATAAATAAATGAATAATAAAATAAATAAATAAATAAATAAATAAATGAATAATTAAATGAATAAATAAATAAATAATAAAATAAATAAATAAATAATTAAATGAATAAATAAATAAATTAGTAAATAAATAAATACATAAATAAGTAAATAAATGAATAATTAAATAAATAGGTAAATGAACACATAAATAAATAATTAGATAAATAAATAGTTAGATAAATCAATAAATAATCCAATAAATAAGTAAATGATTAAATAAATAAATAAATAAATAAATAGATAAATAAATAAATAAATAAGTAGTTAAATAAATAAAATTAATTAATTAATTAATTAAATTTACCATTTTGTTGTGTCTGTTGCAGTTCTGTCGGGATTACGAGACGTCTGATAAACGAGCCTTCCCCACCTTTGCCCGCACTCGGCCCCCAGACACTCAGATCTCTAAGCCCGTGGTCTCCGTGCTGCTGCACTTCAACTGGACTCAGGTGAGTCTTAATCTTATATACTGTACAGTGCCTAGGTATAAGAATGGACCTGTATGTCCGTCTGTCTGTCGGAGATTAATAGACTCCGACACCGTTTAACCGATTGTATTGAAATTTTGTAGGGTTTTAGTGCACACCCCGAGGAAGGTTTTTTTTTTCAACATTAACTTTAGATAGCCCTCTCCATTGCCTGAATTTAAGTCCTTCGGCACAAATCTACACCATTTCACCGGGCTCAAATTTACACCATTTCACTGGTCTGAATTATTTTTACGTACTTACCCTTTGGAACCCGACGAGTAACACTGCCACTTGAAATTTCGGACTATTGCTGTGATACACTTAACCCTTTAAAGGGCAAAACTATTTTATTTTTATTTTCATGCGTTCTTAAATTTTAATATATTTTAATGATTATAATTATTAATAATGCTATTTTTTGTTTCTCTTATTTTAATGTTTATGCATTAATTTTTAATTTTCAATTTGTGTTCTTATAAATTTCATTTTGATATTTTTCTATTGAATTAATTAATTATCCAATTTCCAATTGATTTTACAATTATTTACATAATTTCTCTAGTTATGAATATTATTTTAATTTTTATATTTCTTTTATTATTTTATTTTTATTTTTATTAGTTCTATATTTATATTTTATTTTTATACTTTAATTGTTAATGTTTTTAGTTTAATTTTTTAAATAATTTTATCCAACACAGTACGTCAAGTAGATACGCATATAATATTTGATTTTCAGATATACTAGCACTTCGGTATGAAAATTCACCGAAATTTGGCTGAAGGATTCAACTATCAGCATCTTTGAAAGCATAAACTGTCCTTATAACAGGTGGTTAATATAGAGATCACTATCCCGTAAAGGGTTAAGTGAGTAGAGGCAGATGACCTCGTAGTTCCGCCCTTTAAAAGAACAATAACTTATTAACACTTACGCGATAAGTCCTAAACTATAATATTGTAAACTATTATACAGTAGTGACCTACAATTACAGTACTCTAAAAATCTGTAACTACAACATACGAAATAGATGGTATATTGGTTTTCACGGCCAGTGAATTAAAACTAAGCAATTTTTGGTGTGTAACATTTTTCCACTCGGTTGCTGGATATTTTTATGGGAGTGATTTTGAAAAATGGGATGGAAGTGGATCGGAACGATCGAGGTGGCACCAGCTGGCATCCAGCTGGCAGTGGTATGAGAAACAATGAGCGCGCGGTGTCGGAAATTGATACCATGACGTATTCTCGGCCATGTGGAATGTATATGACATACAGAACGGAAAACGCTCATGCGAACTCTGGTGTCAAGTTATTGAAACAAATGACATGATGTGTAACATCTGACATAAAAGAAACCTCACGTGAAATTGTTGATACACAGTTATTTTATACTATTATTTCTCTTACCACTGCCAGCAGGATGCCAGCTGGTGCCACCTCGATCGTTCCGATCCACTTCCATCCCATTTTTCAAAATCACTCCCATTATTACTATATGTTCGAAGTCTTCGTATCAGTATTTACATGGTAAAATGCCATAATATCAAACATTGTAAGTAGTCGGCATTGCCGGTATTATGTTTCTGCACAATGGCTATTCAAATATTAACCCACATAACGGTAATGCAGTTATCAATATAATATAATCGTTGTGGTTATACGAGAATTGAGCAAGCCTTCATGAACTATTCCTGAATACATTCTCTTTACTCACAAGAGGGCCTATTCATAAGGCATTTTAAACTCAATTTCACTCAGGAACATTATCGAAACAAGCAAAATATAAATGAAACTTAATTCCGTAATGCAGTATTATTGGAACGTGGAAATAAGTCACCATCTTGTGCACAACATTTGCGTAGTCGAAATAGCCGTGGGTTTAGTGCCTATGACTGTGAATCTAGAGATCTCGGGTTCGAATCCCGGATGGGGTAGATGTTTTTGCTACCAGATTATCATAACAATATTTATCATATCAATATGACTCATTTTAACAGAATCCATATGAAATTACGTGTTGGTCTGTGAATCAAGAGGACCTGTTTATAAGGAATTTAAGGTTATGAGCGGTGTCGCGTGTATTAATCTAGTTGATCCATATCGTATTCTTTATTTAGGCTAGTGCTGGTGGAAGCTACAAATCATCTAATAAAGTGAGTTCCGTATTATAAACTACAAAATCTGTAAAACACTCCCTTTTAGAATAGATTAATATTTGTGGCAATAATAGTATAAAATAACTGTGTATCAACAATTTCACGTGAGGTTTCTTTTATGTCAGATGTTACACATCATATGCGACTACTGTAAGGCTCGTAATTTTTTCTAGGTATGTGCCGTGTCTTGTGTGGGGTTTTGCCTAGGACACCAAGCTGGCTCATCAGCGGGCGTGTCTTCCCATGAGTTTTGA
This sequence comes from Meconema thalassinum, assembly GCA_946902985.2. NCBI lineage: Eukaryota > Metazoa > Arthropoda > Insecta > Orthoptera > Tettigoniidae > Meconema > Meconema thalassinum. The sequence continues at coordinate 98,852,053 of OX336397.1, read as the reverse complement.
TTCCCACCAGTTCCAAATTCTTGAGGGGATTAGCTATCTGCTAATTACTCTACCTGAGCTAGTCCCATCAGTTCCGAACACTACCTGAGCGAGTTCCAGCTTAGTTTTCTACTGTGTCCGGATATAAAGTACCACGGACAAAACGTACCTCTTGATTTTCGAGGACATAACGTACCACCTCGGTCGTTATCTACTTAAGAACGGTTTACGCTAGGACTTAACGTACCACTTGATGTCAGACGGGCATTCCAGTTACAGTTACCACATAAACATCAGTGACGATCTCTCTGTGCGGCTTTAAACATTTTGGTATGGTAATAACATGGAGTTGTGTACAACGAATAAGGGCGCACTTTGGTGGATACGCCTACAGGAAGGAAGGAACGTCAGGCGAAGAACGATACTGTTACCTAGATATGTGTAAAGCAAAAAAAGGAGAAGTGTTTTGTGTTTATAAAATCAAGAGATGATAAAGTGATTAGTGGCCCATCAAACAGTCATGTGTGTGGAGTTCCGAACGATGCACAGCTAGAAGTAAAGAAACGGACGCAATTGGCGATTTGTCAGTCCAAAGCCTGAATAAAGTGTGATGGGAATCCAAAAACTTATATTTTATGTTATGTTATTGTCCACGTATTTATTACCAGGATTAATTGAGCAAATCCGAGCAAGTGGCCGTGCGGTTAGGGTTTCATACACCCTAAATACTTCCCACTCTTTCAAGTGGTACGTTATGTCCTCTCCTAAATATTTCAAAGTCATTAACTGACTCTTCGCAGGTAATAAGCCGGCCAAGTGGTACGTTATGTAGTTGGTGCGTTAAGTCTTATAACCGTTTTCTACAGCAAAATTGTATTAATTTGTTTATTACTGAAACAAAGGTCCATTGTTAGCGCCAGCCGGGAGTTACCTTTTTAAGGAATTGGATCCTCTAACAGAACTCCATAAACCGGTGCGATTGAAGTGTTATTCTCCTCGCGAGCTATTTTCCTGGCCATGGAAGCCGCTTTGTACACTTCAACGCTGGCCACATCAGGAACACCATCATGGTCCACTTCTTTAATCAATTCCCGATTTTTTAAAATCAGTTTTCCAACACATGGTTTTGCAGCACATATCCACACTTCACTCCATTTGTTGTCGGGTTTCTTATAAAAACGGTGACCATTAAATATCAAAATTTGGTTTCCTTTAATGCTAGTTGTGAACTCCAGGTTTATCTGCTCCAATCAAAGACCCAAACACAAATGACATATCTGGTGATAGGCCATTAACTCTTCTAGGTCGCGTCGTACTATTATTAGCCGGTCAAACCTCAGAACTGACAGCTGGGTTTTCGAGAAATATTCGGAACTACTAGGTAGTGGGACGCATTAGCTTATTTACTCATGGGACGTTTCTCCTAAGAAATTTGTTTTCGGAACTCATGGGAATGAAACTCGTGGGATGGAACCATCAGCGGGCTGTTGTTTTCAGATTATGTAAAACTGTTAAACCCGAGGGGGCTGGCGCTTGGAGATTTTTGACCCGAGGCTTATATGATGCTCTATATTTTCGTTTTGGTCAGCCCTTATTTCCTGTCGCTTACTGTACCTTCCTTCCCAGCCCTGCAAAAGAAACACTCAAGTTTTTTTTAATCATTTCAAATGATCTTGTCGACTTCGTCGTTATGCTTGAGTCTAAAGTTATGCGTTACGGAGACGGAAGTGACGTCATGCAGCCGCGCGGGAAGCGAGTGCGTGACGTCATGCAGCCACGCGGAAAGCAGAAGCTAATGGTTAATGGAGTCTGTTGAAAGAGTCCTGGGGCGTCGAGCGACCTAGGACTTTGAGCTAAGCGAAAAGAATACAGGGTGACTCCTAAAGAGGTGTACAAGATGCCAGATAAGAATACAGGGTGACTCCTAAAGAGATATACAAGACGCCAGATAAGAATACAAGGTGACTCTTAAAGAAGTGTACAAGATGGAAGAAAAGAATACAGACTGACTGTAATTTTTAGCCTATATTCAATTTTGAAAAAATAGGCTTATGAGATCACCTTTTGTCCGTGTGTGTGTGCGTGTGTGTGTGTGTGATTCGTGTGTGTGTCCCCCCCCCTAATAAAATCTAAACGGCAGGAGCGATATCAATGTAGCTCGGAAAGTTCATAGCACTATTCCCGGCGACCTCGACCGTGCCCTTAAAATTTTGTTACCACTCACCAATCCAACATGGCGGCTGTGCGAAATATTTCACCAGCATTCAATATCTCCGAAACTATTACCGATATTACCCTGACATTTTCTATGGTGATAGAGGGAACTACTATAAGTTCACTTATGTGACTTTTGAAAACCTGGTAACTACAAAACCAACATGGAGGCCAAGCGAAATTGCGACTTTTAAATAGACGTTTCTCGTGATTTGACCAACCAAACGCAATGAAACTTGGTACAGTATATGTTTATATACATTGTAATGCACCGACATCTAACTTTGTTCAATTGTTTACATAATCACAAGATGGCGGATGTGCGAAATATTTCACCGGCATTCTATATCTCTGAAACTATTAGCGGTATCTCCCTAAAATTTTGTACGGAGATAAAGGGCACTACTGGAAGTCCAACCATAAAGGTTTTTCAAGAACCGGTTAACTACAAAACGAACATGGCGGCCAAGCGAATTTGAAAATTTTAAATAGACCTTTCTCGCGATTTAATGTTCCAAGTGCACTGAAACCTGGTACAGGAAATATTTATACACATTGTAATTCACTGGTATCTAATTTAGTTCAATTGTTTACATAACCTCAAGATGGTGGCAGTGCGAATTTTAAAATTAAGTTTTTATTTCTTGTGATGTAGTCATGCGATCGAAGTGAAAGTTTGAATAATGAACCTACGCAATAATTTTCCTTTAATGGTACATGACTCTATGGCCTATACATTTAACAATCCAACATGGCGACCATCCGAAATATTTAGACGATACTGAATATCTACGAATCTATTTTAGCAATCAAACTGCATTTTTTAATGTTCATAGGGGCTATGAAGTTAAGTTCACCTATAGGACTTTAAATAACCTGGTGATCACAAATCCAACATGGCGGTGACGCATAATTATAAATATTCACATGGACGTTTCTCGCAATTTAACCATCCGAGTGCAGTGAAACTTGGTACAGTAAATCCTTATACGAATGTTAATCCACTGGCATCTAATTTATTTCAATTGTTTCCATAACCTCAAGATGGCAGCTGATAAAAATTTTAAAATCTCCTTGTTTTTCCTTGTGTCCTAATTATGCGATTGAAGTTTGAATACTACACGTTCACAATAATCTGCATGTAACAGTACATAACTCTAGGACCTACATACATAAAATCCAACATGGCGACCATCCGAAATATTTAGTCGGTTCTTAATATCTACGAATCTATTACAACAATCAAACAGAAATTGTGTATGTTGATAGTGGCAATTAACATAAGTAGGATATATGAAAATAGGCTGTATAGTTCTTCACGGAACTTCTTGTTATATATTAGTATGATGCAATTTGAAATGGAAATATGAAATGTTTAAACCAAAGGGTGTAGTGATGTCACAAATGTGGGTTTTACTCGCTAACCGTTGGAGACACACGAAAAGTGATCAGGACCTTTCGGATAGGAAATTAAATTTTAAAGCTGGCATGTGCCATCAAATGTTTGCTATTTCTTAGCGTTCTCTTTTTATTTGAAATGGAAATAAGAAATTTTGAAACCAAAGGGTGTAGTGACGTCACTAAAATAGTCGCCATTTTTAAATAGTGCAAAATATCGAAATCAAAAGTGGCCTATGTGTAAACCTGGTAAATCAGCTACATCCATGCAAAATTTCATTTCAATCGGACCAGTGGTTCTTGCGTGATTGAGTAACAGACAGACAGACAGACAGGACGACAAACACCATCTCATTTTCAGCCTATTTTCAATTTTGAAAAAAAAAATAGGCTTATGAGATCACCTTTTGTCCGTGTGTGTGTGTGTGTGTGTGAGAGAGAGAGAGGAGTGTGTGTGTGTGTGTGTGTCCCTAATGAATTCTAAACGGTTGGAGCGATTTCAATGAAACTCGGTAAGATCATATTCCGGGCGACTCCGACCGTGCCCTTCAAATTTTGTTACATCTTACCAATACAACATGGCGGCTGTCCGAAATATTTCACCAGCATTCCATATCTCCGAAACTATTACCGATATCACCCTGGAATTTATTACGGTGATAAAGGAAACTACTAGAAGTTCATTTATGTGACATTTCAAAAACTGGTAACTACAAAACCAACATGGCGGACACGCGAATTTGCGACTTTTAAATACTCGTTTCTCGCGATTTAACCAACCAAACGCAATAAAACTTGGTACAGTATATGTTTATACATATTGTGATGCACCGACATCTAACTTTGTTCCATTGTTTACATAACCACAAGATGGCGGATGTGCGAAATATTTCACCGGCATTCTATATCTCTGAAACTATTAGCAGTATCATCCTGAAATTTTGTACGGAGATAAAGGGCACTACTGGAAGTTCATCTATAAGACTTTCAAAAACCGGTTAACTACAAAACGAACATGGCGGCCATGCGAATTTCAAAATTTTAAATACACCTTTTTCGCAATCTAATGTTCCAAACGCAATGAAATCTGGTACAGGATATTTTTATACACATTGTAATGCACTGGTATCTAATTTAGTTCAATTGTTTACATAACCTCGAGATGGCAGCTGTGCGAATTTTAAAATTAAGTTTTTATTTCTTGTGTCGTAATCATGCGATCGAAGGGAAAGTGTGAATAATGAACCTACACAATAATTTTCCTTTAATGGTACATGACTCTATGGCCTATACATTTAACAATCCAACATGGCGACCATCCGAAATATTTAGACGGCTTTTAATATCTACGACACAAATTTTTTACAGCGAAGAATATATACATGGGGATTTAGCGATTAATCGGTTTATTATTTTGGTATTGATATTTGTTTTATCTATGATATTTTTAATTATTAATCCTAATTTGATTAATTCAACGTGGCGGCGACGCGAAGTATAAATATTCATATGGACTTTTCTCGCAATTTAACCATCCGAGTGCAGTGAAACTTGGTACAGTAAATCCTTATACGAATGTTAATCCACTGCCATCTAATTTATTTCAATTGTTTCCATAACCACAAGATGGCAGCTGTGCGAAATTTTTAAATCTCGTTTTTACTTCTTGTGTCCTAATCATGCGATTGAAGTTAGAATGCTACACGTACACAATAATCTTCATGTAACAGTACTTAACTCTAGGACCTACATACATAAAATCCAACATGGCGACCATCAGAAATATTTAGTGGGTTCTCAATATCTAAGAATCTATTACAGCAATCAAACTGGAATGTAGTATGTTGATATTGGCAGTTAACATTAGTAGGATATATGAAAATAGGCTGTATAGTTCTTCACGGAACTACTTGTTTTTTTATATTATTTACGGTCGGGTCAGATTTACCCATGGCGCCAGTCCTCACCTGACAATTTTCGGATAACGTTAGTCGGAACAATCTGTAAAAAATAAAGGGGAAAATCCAACTATTTTTGTGCAGCACAATCACTTATCCCACATTCTTGTTGATCCATATTTAGGGTCTAGGGACACCTTGGTCATCAGCTCCTTTGTTCAAATAAATTGAGATGACTGCTTTGACACTGTTACGAAAAGTATTGTTATTTTTCTGCAAGTTCAATTTGGAAAATATAAACCTCATTTTATATATGGGAATAGATCACAGGAAGACACCAGGTGTAAAATTATAAGGTGCATTCAAAAAGTAACGAGCCGGAGCCATAATTACAGAATCCAGTAGTACCCAAGGTTGCAGGTTCGAAACCAGGCGCAGTCAGCTGGCATTTGAGGGTGCGCAAATGTGAGGGAGCCGTGTCAGTAGATTTACTGGCACGTTAAAGATCCCTTTCGGGGCAAAATTCCGGCACCCCTGCGTCTCTAAAAGCCAGTGTAGTTAAAAGGGACATAAAACCAATAACATTATTATTAGAAACCAGTAGCCCTACCTGTTTGTTAGAAGTATTGGACCTGGCTGTTGAGGCACTTGTCCCACTGTGACACGAGGCGGTGAATGGCTCTCTCATAAAATTCCCTGGGCTGCGATGTGAACCAGTTCCGCACGTAAAGCTGGACGTCGGCGTCCGAGGTGAATCGTTGGCCCCGCAGAACCCTTTTCAGGGGACCAAACATGGCGTAATCACAGGGAGAGAGGTCTGGACTGTATGGAGGGTGGCCGAGAACCTTCCATTTGAATTTCTACAGGAGTGCCGCGACTGTGTTGGCCGTATGAGGTCGTGCATTGTCGTGGAGCGACCACGGCGGCTATGGCGTTCACTGTCACTCGGCGGTCCTGGGTAATGAGTGCATCAACCAGCTGGACGTTGTCATCGGTAATGCAGAGGGGTGCCCCAAACCGGGCATCATCGGCTAACGACACCCGTCCTTCCCTGAAGCGCTGGTGCCACGTCTTGACCCTTGCAAGGGACATGCAGTGTTCGCCGTACACTTGTGACATTCGGCGATAAATGTCCGTTCCCCCTACTCCTTCCGCTGTCAGAAACCGAACAACACCTCTTTGCTCTTCGGTTGACGCCTCCATGTCACTGTTTGCAATGCGACTGGCAGCGTTGGACGATTGATGCATGCTGCGGCTCGCTTTGTATCGTCACGTGACGTGCACGGGTGCCCTCTAGCGACGGGCTGTGACCTTCCACGCTCTGGTCGGAACCACACCTCGTAACACACGCCACGATTAGCCGATGTCGTCACCGGTTTGCGCATTCCAGCCTCCAGCTCGTTACTTTTTGAAAGCACCTTATACTTCATTAAAATCCGTACGACTACGACAAAAAGGGAGTGACACACTATGGGTCAAAATGACCCGGCGCCAATTCTCAAGGGTTAATGTTGTGTTGTTTCAGGTGGCCTTCTTCTATCTGGACTCGCCCGAATTAGAGTTCGGGAAAATAGCCAGCACTATACTGACAGCGCTGAGGGCGGCCAGTATCAAAGTTAAGTTCACCAGGACGTGGAGGGTGCCTTATCACCATGGTTACTCGGACAACCCGTTCCATCAGCTGGTGGAGGAGACCTACCAGGACACCAGGAGTGAGTACTGAACTCTTACGTACTGTAGCGATAGCTGTATTGGTGTCTTCTTAAACCTCCGGGCAAGAAGCATATAATAACTAGGAACCGGATTTTTTGAAAATGCATATGCCCTTATGCAAATGCATATCTTTAGGGTTTATTGGATATTTTTTTTGCATATTCTCCGTCCTGAGGAAACAATTTATGATGAAAATTAATAAGTGTAAAACGAAAATTCAGTAATGGAATGCAGTCGCAATAAATCAGAAACCTCTATGGACATCACATTGGCATGTGAAAAACTAAAGGAAGTAGGAGACTTATGTTACTTAGGAAGCAAAATAACCAGTGATGGATGAAGCAAAGAGGATATAAAAAGTAGGTTAGCTCAGGCAAGGAAAGCATTTCTACAGAAAAGGAATCTGTTGACATTGAATATAGATTTAGGTATTAGGAAGTAATTTTTGTAGGCCTTTGTCGGTAGCGTGGCGCTCTATGGAAGTGAAACACGGACTATTGGTGCAGAAGAAAAGAGGAGAAGCGTTTGAAATGTGGTATTACAGGAGAATGTTGAAGATCAGATGGGTAGATAGGGTTACAATGAAGGGGAGGTGGTAGGAAATGAAGGAAAAATACGACTGGCGCAGGACTACACAAGAAAAGCATTTGTCTGCTAAGGGTCAATACACAACACAAAAATTACGACACAAACACTCTCTTTCCTTGATTAGTGGCTTGGGTGGCGTAGTTGCTAGCATGCTGAGTTTCTATGCCCAAGGTCACGGGTTCAAACCCAGCCGAAGTTGTCGAATTTTTTAAGAGCGCTAAAAATCTCTCAGTTTGCCTTCCTTCGGAGGTGAAGTAAAGCTGGCGGGCCCATGTCATAGGTTTATGGCATGAAAGAGAACCTTGCACTAAGTACCGTTGTGTGAAGCCAAAATTTGTAGGTAAGGTTTGATTAATGCTCTTAAGTTCCAACGTTAGTCACCGGGCGCTGGTTGCGATGGCATCTAGTAGTAGCGAAGTTCACAGCTAGGTGTCGTGGACGGTAGGATTTATCAGCGAAAGTAGGAACTGCTTGAAATTATCGTCTGCAGTCCTTACTTGAATTAAAAACAGATAACACACACTAATACAGTCATCACAATTAACACCGGTTATCAGACAGATTCTACACACACCCAAAGTACACGGGGCTACATGACTGCGTTGTCGCAGCCCCTAAACTAAGGAACCAACCAACCAACTTTTTTGATTGGCATTGCAAAGAATGCGGGGTACAGCTAGTTCATAATAAAATGAGACAAATGTGTACAGCAGTGTACTGGGATGTACAGTACATCTAATAAATTACCACTTCAATAAAGAGAGAACCATCTCAACATTAGCTTTTCCTCAAGAAAAGAAAAGGCAAAAATACGATTTCTACCACCCATCTTCAATTTGAGAACGTGGACATCTCTGCTGCGAACTCCGCTTTAAGGAATGGGGCGGAGGAGATTTGTAGACTCAAGAAGCATGACACGATCAGCTGTTGAATACCCAGTCTTGGTTCTCTCTGTCTTATATCGATTGAGCTGGAGAACTCAAGAATGTGTGACTCTATAGCGTGGAGATGGCAACTTAAGATGGGTGGTCGCACGCACGAACACCTGGGGTCAGAGGTCGCTGGACTTGGACCGGATAGCTCAAAGGGCTTAATCCTAAAATAGCGCGGGAGAGGGCGCACATCCATATTCAGAGCTGGTTATTTCACTGGCGCAACATGACAGTCAATATTCCAGGAATGAAGCAGCCTGTTACAAGTGAACTTCTGTCTGCATCACTCAACCGACTATGCAGCTCGCTCCTGATAACAATTGTTTTATTACAGACTAGCTGAAGCACCCGTGCTACGCTACGGGTCACAAATAAACTGCCGGAAAAAAAATGTCACCTGAAAATACGACGTCGATGTTGATCCGATGACGGCAGATTCCACCTGGGGGATAGTAGATGTACTGATAAGGGTTTCAACATCGTCCGCCAACATATAGCGTAGTGGCATACCTACCAAAGTGCCCTCTGTGTCTAGCCTACCATTTAATAGGGAAAGCTCACAGCCATAGACCGCGACCTCACCTTTGCAAAGGAAGTTAAAAAAGCACGCTGACAGTGCAAAGGGCGTGCTAGCGCAACGCTGGCCTCTCATTAAAGCCAGAAGTTCACTCGATGACTTTAGCAAACTCTTGGCTTATCGTACTCTTGTACGTCCAGTTATGGAGTATGCCTGTCCAGTGCGGGTAGGCTTGCCATACGTCCCGGTTTGACCGGGACAGTCCCGGTATTTTTCTCTTGTCCCGGTGTCCCGCCCGGTTTTATCAATGTCCCGGAAAACGGCTGTAAGATGTAAAAAGTAATGAATTTATGTGTTTAAGAATCAGCATCTGTGGAAAGGTTGTTTTCTCTAATGAACAATGCCTGGGGGATGACAGAGCATTAATGAGTGAGTCCACTGCAAGAGCATTGATTGTATATAAACTCAACTTTGGCCTATCTTGCTATGATTTTTATGATAAGGTCAAGCTTAAGAAAGACATTTTGAAAAAAGTACTTTCAAATCAAAAATATGAGTGGTTTGAAAGCAAAGATTAACATTGTTAACTCATTAATTAATTGTTTTTTTAGTTTGACAAAAAAAGATTTTTTGTAATTGTTTTTGTAATTGGACAAAAAGTTGTAGTTAAAAAACAATTAAACAATTTTATGAAGTATTTTAAATCGTATCTTATTAACACTTCTTTCTAGATGGTAGACCAGAAAAAATTATATATTTTTATGTAGCAAAAATTCCTTTTTTATTTTTAAAAGGTGTGTAGAACTAATACTTTAGGGTGCCAGATTCCCTCCTCACTGCGAGGCTTAAAAAAGGATTAAAACTCACCATTTTGCTTCTAATTTTTAAAACATTTCCCGGGGGAGGACCCCCGGATTCCCCGGTAATGCCATCCCATATTAATGTGTCCCGGTTTCACTCACCAAAAATATGGCAAGCCTAAGTGTGGGGGCTACGCAGCACCCACATATATCAATAAATTGCAGCTTATGCAGAATAAAGCACTGCACATGATATCAGGAGCTCCCTGGTACACGCGCAATGCCCAACTACACGCTGAGTACCAACTCCCGGTCATCAGCACCCGCATTAAACAGCAGGCAGCCACTCTCTACAGAACAAAAACACGAAACTCCAACCCTCTAGTGAACAGGTTGGGTGATTACCAAGCCACTGGGTGCCGACACAAACGGCCCCGTATTCTCATTGAGTAAACCTTCCTAGCTGCTATAGCTCTAAACTTCTTTCCAATCTTCTAAAACCAGCTCAAATGAGCTCCTTCTTTTTACTTTATTTTCCATAACATTAAATTTAAGAATTTCTAGGTGCCCCGTGCACCAGGTCACATCCTGACCAGATATGACACAAGGTAATCACCCAACACCCCTATATCAGTTCTGTTAGGTCCATACCGCTTTATAGACTTAGCACTAAAGGCCGTAAAGCTGACAGGCTATCACAAACGCGTCGCTGGGTACCAGACCAGACCAGACCAGACATACGGCTCATTGTGGTGCAAACGTGTGAAGCGAGCAGGTATAATGCCACGGAGATGCACTCGTACTTTCTACAGCCAACTGAGCGAGTTTGAAAGGGGTCAAATTGTGGCCTTCCGAGTGGCGGGGAATTGCCACACAAGTTGGACGTGCTGTGTCCGTTGTGCAACGATGCTGGTATCAGTGGTCACGTGAATATTCTCACACTCGTAGATGACGTTCTGGACGTCCACTCAGCACAGACGTCCGCCAGGATCGTCGTATTGTAAGGGCAGCAGTGGCAGCTCATACAGCTACCACAGCACACATACGAGGGTTTGTGAGCCCAGAAGTGTCAACACGAACTGTTGCGAACCGGTTACTAGCAGTGGGACTACAGGCACGCACACCTCTAGCCCATCTTCGTCTCATGCCAAAGCATTGACGTGCACGGCTCGACTGGTGCCGTCAGAGAATCACTTGAAAGATGGAATGACGCGCCTTGGTCTTCAGCGATGAAAGCAGATTGTGCCTGCACGCAAGTGATGGTCGTTGGCGCGTTCGACGTACACCTGGTGAGCACTGTCTCGTAGAGTGCATTCGTCCAAGACACACCGGTCCTATGGTCTGAGGTGCGATAAGCTATAACTCTCCTTCACCTTTGGTGTATGCGGAGGGAACGCTAACCACCGCTCGGTATGTGCAGGATGTTGTTAGACCCGTTCTTTTGCCTTTCTTGCAACAGTAGGGGATGTAAAACTCAGCAATTCTTCTAGGTTTGTGCCGTGTCTTGTGTGGGGTTTCGCCTAGGACACCAAGCTGGCTCATCAGCGGGCTCGTGGTGTCACCGCCCGGACAAGACACGGCACACACCTAGAAGAATTGCTCAGTTTTAATTCACTGACCGTGAAAGCCAATATACCATCTTTTTGGAAGCCTTCATAGGGAGGTTAAGGCTGCTTGAGCTTTTAGTTCTCGCAGTCAAGTAGTGCAGTTGCAACTAATATAAAGGGAGGTAGCGCGCAGTTCGTTACTCCTGTGGGGGTCCGGGCGGGGACACCAAGAGCTTGGTGTCCTAGGCGAAACCCCACACAAGACACGGCACAAACCTAGAATAATTGCTGAGTTTTAATTCACTGGCCGTGAAAGCCAATATACCATCTTTTTTAGTAGGGGATGTGTTGTTCCAACAGGATCATGCTCGCCCACACACTGCCCGTGCAATTCAACGTGCACTGCACGACGTACAGAAACTTCCCTGGCCAGCACGATCGCCGGACTTGTCGCCAATCGAGCATGTGTGGGAAATGATGGGCCGACGAGTGACTCCTGCATCTCGTCCACCCACAACTCTTACAGAACTGTGTGAACAGGTCGAGCAGGCGTGGAATAATGTATCCCTAGACGGTATTCGCCATCTGTATGATCGACTGGATGCAAGAGTCAGTGTCTGTATTGCCGCCTGTGAAGGCTACACCTCGTACTAAAATGGGTGTTTCAGCCTGCTCGATACCTGGTATCTCAGAACCGCTTGACCAATTGATCTGTATATTTAATCATTACATGTACTCCATGGGCACAGTTGCCACAATAAATCTTAAGTGAATTGGTAACCTCTAAATGGGTGAACTATTTTTTTCCCGGCAGTGTAAATTAAAATGAGCACTTCTATCGAAAAAGCAATTAGGGGAAATAGAAAGTCTAAAGCCGAGATTCCTGAAAAGGATACTTGGGCTCTCGAAATATACTAAGTCCTGATGCACTTACGTTCTAGTCAGAGAAACGTTTCCAATAAATGATCTGCGAATGCAAATGCTGCAGCCATCTACAGCAGCCTACAATGAATTGGCACTGGAACTACAAGCGAAGAGGGATAGCATAGAAGAGGATTTCCACGCCACTACGGCTATGCAAACCAGAAATTGGATGCAGGCAGAATATGAGCTGAGACATATAGTGACGTGCCTGGCAACACATGGATTCCACCACCGCGTTTGTAGACTGAAGACCTTTCATGAAGCAACAGAAGAGTGCATTTGTGAGCTATTTGGAAAAGTGTGTGATAAGTACCATGTTCTAACAGAACTGTATCGCTGACTCAGTTTTGTTTAGATATCTGAATTATATAGTGTAATGTATCTATTTATGTATATCCATGCACATGGTGCGCATTATTATCAATTAAAATTAAATAAAAATGTGAAGGTGACAGTTAAAACAGGGGATATGCGAGGTGCTGTGTGGAGGGAGAGTAAGGATGGAACATTTTGTCCAACTACACCGCTCGGCATTGACCGTGTTTTGTAGCACAAATTTAGGTTTTACTCGCTAACCGTTGGAGATACACGAAAAGTGATAAGGACCTTTCGGATAGGAAATTAAAATGTTTATCCTCACATAAGTTATGCCATCAAAGGTTTGCTATTTCTTAGCGATCTCTTTCTATTTTAAATGGAAATACTGTATGAAAATTTGAAACCAAAGGGTGTATTGACGTCATTTTAAAAGGTCGCCTTCTTTAAATAGTGTGAAGTATCAAAATTAAGAGTAGCCTATATGTTAACCAGGTAAATCAGCTACTTCCATGTAACACATCATATAAATCGGATCAGTGGTTCTTGCGTGATTGAGTAATACACAGACACACGGACACACACCATCTCATTCTTATAGATAGACTAGCTGAATATGGAATAAAGTACAGGGATAGGAGGGTGATCTACAATCTATACAGAAACCAGACAGCAGTCATTCGAGTTGAAGGACATGAGAGAGAAGCTGGTATTCAGAAAGGTGTAAGGCAAGGCTGCAACTTATCACCCATACTTTTCAATCTTTACATTGAACAAGCAATGAAGGAAATTAGAGAAAATTTTAAAGTGGGAGTGAAGATTCAAGGAGAAATAATTTCAACTCTGAGATTTGCTGATGACATCGTCATCTTGGCCGACACGCCTGACGATTTGAATGAGTTTTTGAATGGTATGGACTCCGTCTTACGGAGAGAATTCATGATGAAAATTAATAAATGTAAAACAAAAATACTGGAATGCAGACGAAATAAATCAGAAACTTCTACGGAGATCAAATTGGCAGGTGAAAAGCTGAAGGAAGTAGGAGACTTCTGTTACTTAGGAAGCAGAATAACCAGTGGAAAAGGTGTACCTTAATGGATGTGGTACATCTTAGGGGATTTCGATAGAATGAGGTTTCAGGCACAAGAGGTGATAACGAAGGACAGTGCGGGAAGAGACCAAAATGTTAAAATTTAGATTTTAATGATATTTATTTATTATAAAGCAAATATTGCAAGGAATGGATACTTTCAAAGAAATTGCCTTAAAATGACAATAAGAAACAGTAACAATTAAAAATTACTCGTTTCTCCAGGAAACGTAAATTGCTTGCAAGCTGTAGCTCCCTATAAAGGATTAAATACAAAATTACTGAATAAAAAGAGCATAATAAAATAACCTACAATAATAATTTAAATTCATCCCAGAGTAGAATTAAAACAAAGTACTCTTATTACGGAAAGAATCCGGGCAGAGTGTATGAAGTGAAAGGGTTACCACCTCTTCTGATGTGTGATACAGGAAGTATCAGATCTCCTTAAACATCTTCCGAAGGTAGGCCGGCTGCCGGAGGACATCAGTAGCTGGCGGTAATTTAGTGCGCCCGCTCGGGGCTTGTGCGAGGTCAGTCAGGCATACTCCAGGGTTCCGGGTTCGGAACTAGAGTTGATGATGGTAGATTCTCCTTATAAAAAGCGACCAGCATAGAGAGTCTCTTGGTAGTAACTCCCTCGGCTGGTGAAGTTATGTCCTTATAATCAAGACTTGCAGAGTAGATCCGTGTTGAAGATTTGGCCGAAGTGAAGGCCGATGAGTTTAGACTGCCCGGGCAGGCAGCCAGGTCCAGAAGAGAGATTTTGACGACGGAGAAGGGCCTCCGGCTGCAAGAGGTACCCCGAGAGGGCAATAACCCCAGCAGGTACGTAGCGAGCAGTGGTGACCAGTGAAGAAGAGTGGCCACTGTAGGCCGGTAGACCTAAGGTATATATAGCGGTAGTGACGTCAGCGCGCCGAACCTTCCAGTATGAAGGAGGGGTGAAAGAGCAGCCAATCAAAGCACAGCCCCATGCACATTGCGAGCGTTACCGCTGGGGAGAGCTCAGTACCTCGTGAGAAAATGTGACGGTATGGTGCGTCTAGAAAGACACTACAGAAAAAAGGTGAGTTAACATGAATATTACAGAAAAGCAATTAAACTGAAACACCAATACTAAACAAATCAGAACACCGCGTTCAGACTGCAATTAACGAAAATAAAAAATAATGGGGCAGAAAAATTGAACGTGTGTTTCACACCGTAAGGGAAACATAGCCAACAAAAAACATTCGCAGAAGCGAACATGCTGGGAGGGGCGAGAAAAAATTGCAGTAAGAAAGCGCAGAAGTTAGGCCTCGCGTGGCAAAGGAGCAATCATGGTGATTGGCCTAAGAAAATGACCAGCAGAAGTCTGCAGTTTTACCACGCGAACCCTACCATCTCTGCCAGGAAAGCACTCAACAACCCTACCCAAATTCCAAACAAGAGGAGGACTAGGGTCTTTCAAAAGCACCAAGTCCCCCACCTGAAGGTTAGAGCAGGAAACAAGCCATTTACCACGCTGCTGAAGCAAACTGAGGTATTCCAACCTCCAGCGGCGCCAAAAATTATTGCGCAAACTTTCAATTTTGCACCAAGAAATGGCTAAAGAAGATTGAGAATTAGAATATAACAAAGGTGGAGAGGCAGTCAACGGACCACCGATAAGAAAATGGCCTGGCGTTAATGGTAGAAGATCTGAAGGATCATTAGATAAGGGTGATAAAGGACGAGAATTAATTATGCCCTCAATAAAAATAATTAAGGAATTAAACTCTTCATGAGAAAGGGGGGTGTGGCCACAAACACGTCTAAGGTGCTTCTTGGTGAGTTTCACACAAGACTCCCACCGCCCACCTTGATGAGGTGCATAAGGGGGGATGAAGTGCCACTTGAAATTTCTCTGGTGAGCATAATCAGTAATCCTTTCCAGCGCTGAATTTTGAGTAAGAGCTCTCTTAATTTGCTCAGAAGCTCCGATAAAATTTTTAGCATTGTCTGAGAATACTTCTGAAGGAAGACCTCGGCGGGCAGAAAATCTGGCAAAAGCTGCCAAAAAATAAGCAGTAGAGGCGTTGGTAACTAGTTCTAAGTGAACTGCTCCGGTGACCATACATACAAACAGCGAAATATAGAGTTTTCCAAAAATACATTTTTTGGCCTCAGGAGAATTTCTTCTGTAAACAAAAGGCCCGGAATAATCCACCCCCGTAAAGGCAAAGGGTCTAGCAAGCGCAGATCTAAAGTTGGGAAGATCACCCATGAGCTGAGTGGTAATTTTAGGGTTGGATTTAAAACATGGAATGCACTTCCGGATAACAGAGGTAACTTCATGGACTCCGTTTATGGGCCAATACCTTTCACGAATGACAGAAAGTAATGTACGAGTTCCAGCATGAAGATGCTGGTAATGATACTGACGAATGATTAGGGAAGTGACATGATGCTTTGAAGGAAGAATAATTGGGTGTTTTTTATCCTCGGAAAGATCAGCCAAAGATAAACGTCCTCCTACTCTTAGTAAACCATCAGTATCCAAAAAAGGGGCGAGTGAGGAAAGCCTACTCGATTTCTTAAGGGATTGACCTTGGGACAACACCTGGCATTCTTCAGAGAATATTTCTTGTTGAGTAAGCCATAAGATTTTTGTAGTGGCTAAACCTAATTCAGAAAGGGTTAAATATGGCTTAGAAAAAAGGGGTTGTTCTACCACAAAATATTTCCATCGAAGGAGATAAGCCATAACCCTCACCAATTTATGGAAAGAGGAATATCGCTGCAAAGGAAGGGGAGAGTCAGAAACGAGAAGAGAAGATCCAGTAATCTTACCAGCATCCGGTAAGTCTGATAACTCCGGAAGAGGAAAATTTGGCCAAGCGGAAGGTTCTTGCAGAAGCCAAGGGGGACCGTGCCAGTATAATGTCAGGTTAGCCAACATAAGAGGGGAACATCCCCGAGAAATGACATCTGCAGGGTTCTCCTTGCCAGATACATGATGCCATTGTTCAAAGTTAGACAATTGTTGAATTTTGGACACTCTATTAGCTACAAACACCTGCCAATGCGAGGGAGGTTTGGCAATCCATGCCAACGTGATGGCTGAGTCACTCCAAAAGTAAGTTTTAATAAATCGGATTTTCAAAGATTGGCGGATTTTGACCGATAATTCAACCGCCAGAAGAGCAGCACAAAGTTCCAGTCGTGGCAAGGATAAAGATTTAAGAGGGGCCACCTTTGACTTAGCGCAAATTAAATTGGAAAAGAAATATGACTGGACAAAATTACGGCAAACAATATACGCACAACACCCATAAGCTTTCAATGAGCTATCGGCAAAGATGTGAAGTTCATATCCTCCACAGGAGGGAAAGGGAATAATCACTCGCGGGATAATAACATTGGAGAGATCTTCCAAACTATTTCTATAAGAAATCCAATTTTTTTGCAACTCTGAAGGAACTGGTTCATCCCAACCAGTTTTCAAGGACCAAAGGTCCTGCATGAAAAGCTTTGCTGTGACAATAATTGGCGCCAAAAATTGGAGAGGATCAAATATCTTTGCAATCTCAGACAAAATTTTCCGCTTAGTTTGCGGTTTGATGTCACTGAGATTCATTTTGAAAAAGAAAAAATCCTTTTGAGGACTCCAATAGATGCCTAGAGTTTTGATAGAATTACTTTCTTGAAGAAGCTCTACTGAGTCGTTATAGACTGAAGTTAATGGAAATTTAGAAAGAAATTCTTCCGAATTAGAGTTCCACTTGCACAAGGAAAATCCGCCTCCCAAAAGCAAAGCTGTCAAATCTTTAGAGACCTGCAGTGCTTCAGATACTGACTCAAATGAATTAAGAAAATCGTCAACGTAAAATGATGATTTTAACACTTCAGAAGCCTTAGGAGAATACAACGGGCCATCCTGTTCAGCAAGTAATTTCAACGTACGTATGGCTAAAAAAGCAGAGGGCTTTAGTCCATAGGTTAATGTTTCTAGCCGAAAAATCTTGACAGGTTTAGTAGGCTCGTCGCGCCAAAGAATTCTCTGAAGGTCGCGCTGTTGTTGATCGACCAAAATCTGCCTATACATCTGCTTGATATCAGATATCACTGCGATAGGGAACAAGCGAAAATTCATCAAAACAGAAGAAATGTCAGATTGAATCGGAGGGCCTGATAATAATGTGTCATTCAGAGAAGTTCCATTGGCATCCAATGCAGAGCCATTAAAGACCACTCTTATGTTTTCCTTTAAAATCTCATTCTTCCAAACTGGATGATGATTGAGGTAAATGACTTCAGATGGGGTATAAGAAGCATCATCTTTCTTGGTAACAACCTCCATGTGATCAAGTGCCTCATATTCCTCCATAAATGTGGAGTATTGAGTTTTAACAACAGGGTCACGTTTAAATTTGCTTTCCACAGCATAGAGTGCTCTAAGAGCCCTAGGGTGTGTTTCAAATAAAAGAGGTGGATTATCCACTCGGGGCATTGTTACGACAAATCTACCCTCTGAATTGCGTTTGGTCGTTTCGCGAAACAGTTTTTCACACATTTCATTTTCAACCGAGGAAGGTGAAACTGAATCTATAGTTTCGATTTTCCAAAATCTTTCTAAGTTGTAATCGAGACTTGTATTAACAAAATGACATTGAGAGAAATTTTGAAATGACTTACGAGGGACTTGACCCGTTACTAACCAACCTAGCTTGGTATGATGAGCAAACACTCCTGGTGATATTTTAACCTTAGAGCTAAGGAGACATTGCCAAAATACTTGGGCACTGAGAAGTATGTCTACCGGAGCGCTCGTATTAAATGTTGGATCTGCCAACTGAATGTTATGAGGAAATTGCCAATTTCTAATTTCAAAAGAATTACTAGGGGTATTACTGCCAATAGTATCAATGGCAAGACAATTCAACTGAAATGTTGTGTTACAATTCACAGCATCTTTGATGTGAACACGAACAAAATGCAAAGATTTAACATTGCTATTGTTAATACCGGTAACCTGAATTAATGTAGGTTGCTTGGGAAGACCAAGTTTCTTAATGAGACGCACACTTATGAAGTCATGGGTGGCGGCATTATCCAATAAGGCACGTGCTTCAAGCCATCTACCAGAGGAATCTTGAACTTTTAATAACACGGTTGATAGTAGCACCTGGGAACTACGAATTGAGCTAGAGCTCTGAGTATAAGATTGCGCATTGGCTCCTGGGGATGTATCTTTAGAACATCCAGGGGAAGGAGCCTGACGTGGCTTTTCAAACCTATGAAGCAAGGTATGATGTTGAGCCTTGCAATGGGAGCAAGTATTTTTAGATAAGCAATCAGGCACCATATGCCTAGTTGACAGACAGTTGTAGCAATATCTTTTTTGAGCTATTAATTTGCGTCTTTCGTCGGTAGAAAGGGTTTTAAAGGCAACGCAGGAATATAACCTGTGAGGTGCTTTACAGAGAATACAATCTGTTGAATTATGTTGAACAGTAAAGACAGCAGATTTGTTTATTTTAGCACCGACTGGCTTCACAACATTAGATTTGTTATCTGCACTTCCTGACATATGACAGGCTACAGCTGACAAAACCTGACATCTATTATTTATAAACGCAAGCAACGAATCATAGGTATATGAAGTGTCATTTGTTAGTTCCCTCTCCCATGCCTTTAAGGTTGATGAATCAAATTTAGAAGTAACCAAGTGAATTAAGAATAGATCCCAATGCTCGACCGGTTGATTCAACCGTGCCAATGCTCTGACATGTAGTTGGACCATGTCACTTAAGGCTCGCAGTGTTGACAAGCTGTCAGCTCGCAAGGTGGGCAGGCTAAATAAGGCTTGAATATGCCTTTGTAAACATAATTTTTCATTGCCATAACGGCCTTTAAGAAGCTCTATAGCAATGTTATAGTTTTCTCCTGTTAAGGGGAGTTCTCTTATAAGTTGAAGGGGTGGTCCCTGCAAAATGGATTTTAAGTAATGAAATTTCTGAATTTCTGGAAGTGTGGCATTATCATGTACTAATGAACTGAACAATTCAAAGAATGATTGCCACATCTCTTCCTTTCCTGAAAAATGCGGAATTTCAATTTTAGGTAGCAATGGTTTGATACCATTCCCATGGTCGCTAATTCTTCCTTGAGTTTCCTCTACCTTCAACGCCAGGGTCAAAGTTCTAACTAATGCCACAGCCTGAGCGTGTGTATCAAAGTAATTACTCTCTACTTCTTCCCTATCTGATTGATGTTCTGGATTTTTGATTTCAATTTCAAGTTGCACGAGATCATATTTCTCGTACGCCTGTTCAAAAGCTTTTAAACGCTGAGATATAATATCAAGGTTTTGTTCCTCTTTCGGTAGAGTAGCTAAATATTTTTGAAAACGGGTGAGTTGACCTTTGTAGGCCGCCCGAGAGTTTAACAGTTTATCATCTATTATTGCTGGCATGGCTGGAAAGTTGGAACAACTCACTCACCAAAGCTGCTTGTGGCACCAGACAGACCTGCTCTCCGGAAAGAAACCAGTTGTGTAATATACTGGGATTGTTTCCGCCTTCCCGCAGATCTCCCGCGCTAGCCACGATATACTGAAATGTATAAGACAAATATTAGATTGCACCAGTTTTTTTTTTTAGAATATAATTTGTGGTCTCAGAATGAAGGTTCTGGGTTCGATCCCGGGTTTCGGCACCATGGAAAAGGTGTACCTTAATGGATGTGGTACATCTTAGGGGATTTCGATAGAATGAGGTTTCAGGCACAAGAGGTGATAACGAAGGACAGTGCGGGAAGAGACCAAAATGTTAAAATTTAGATTTTAATGATATTTATTTATTATAAAGCAAATATTGCAAGGAATGGATACTTTCAAAGAAATTGCCTTAAAATGACAATAAGAGACAGTAACAATTAAAAATTACTCGTTTCTCCAGGAAACGTAAATTGCTTGCAAGCTGTAGCTCCCTATAAAGGATTAAATACAAAATTACTGAATAAATAACCTACAATAATAATTTAAATTCATCCCAGAGTAGAATTAAAACAAAGTACTCTTATTACGGAAAGAATCCGGGCAGAGTGTATGAAGTGAAAGGGTTACCACCTCTTCTGATGTGTGATACAGGAAGTATCAGATCTCCTTAAACATCTTCCGAAGGTAGGCCGGCTGCCGGAGGACATCAGTAGCTGGCGGTAATTTAGTGCGCCCGCTCGGGGCTTGTGCGAGGTCAGTCAGGCATACTCCAGGGTTCCGGGTTCGGAACTAGAGTTGATGATGGTAGATTCTCCTTATAAAAAGCGACCAGCATAGAGAGTCTCTTGGTAGTAACTCCCTCGGCTGGTGAAGTTATGTCCTTATAATCAAGACTTGCAGAGTAGATCCGTGTTGAAGATTTGGCCGAAGTGAAGGCTGATGAGTTTAGACTGCCCGGGCAGGCAGCCAGGTCCAGAAGAGAGATTTTGACGACGGAGAAGGGCCTCCGGCTGCAAGAGGTACCCCGAGAGGGCAATAACCCCAGCAGGTACGTAGCGAGCAGTGGTGACCAGTGGAGAAGAGTGGCCACTGTAGGCCGGTAGACCTAAGGTATATATAGCGGTAGTGACGTCAGCGCGCCGAACCTTCCAGTATGAAGGAGGGGTGAAAGAGCAGCCAATCAAAGCACAGCCCCATGCACATTGCGAGCGTTACCGCTGGGGAGAGCTCAGTACCTCGTGAGAAAATGTGACGGTATGGTGCGTCTAGAAAGACACTACAGAAAAAAGGTGAGTTAACATGAATATTACAGAAAAGCAATTAAACTGAAACACCAATACTAAACAAATCAGAACACCGCGTTCAGACTGCAATTAACGAAAATAAAAAATAATGGGGCAGAAAAATTGAACGTGTGTTTCACACCGTGAGGGAAACATAGCCAACAAAAAACATTCGCAGAAGCGAACAACCAGTGATGGACGAAGCAAAGAGGATATAAAAAGTACAGTAGTTTGGCTCAGGCAAAGAAAGCATTTCTACAAAAAAGGAATCTGCTTACATCGAATATGGATTTAGGTATTAGGAAGTCATTTTTGAAAGCCTTTGTCTGGAGCGTGGCGCTCTATGGAAGTGAAACTTGGACTATTGGTGCAGCAGAAAAGAGGAGAATTGAAGCATTTGAAATGTGGTGTTACAGGAGAATGATGAAGATCAGATGGGTAGATAGGGTTACAAACAAAGAAATATTAAGACGAGTGGGAGAGGAGAGATGTTTCTGGCGACTGCTAATGAAGAGAAGAGATAGGTTGGTAGGACACATACTAAGACTCCAAGGAATAGCAAGCTTAGTTAGGGAAGGAAGGGTCGAGGACAAGAACTGTAGGGGTAGACCAAGGTTAGAATATGTTAAACAGATTGCCTCGGATGTAGGGTGTCGGAGCTATGTAGAGATGAAACGATTAGCTCAGGACAGGGAGACATGGAGAGCTGCATCAAACCAGTCAAAAGACTGAAGACTCAAACTACAGCTGAACCCAGCATGCGTTGCAACACCAATCAAAGAAAGTGTTGGCGTTGTAATTTGGTTTCTTGAAGTGCTTTTGGATACACAATTCTTTTTCAGTTTCCGCTAACTGCCTCCAAACTATCGTAAAATGGATTAACTAATTTAGAAACATACATGGGAACGTCCACAACAATTCACCAAAGTTTCATTGCAATCGGATGAATGGCATATGAATATATACGGAATTTCATTTATACGATTCGTGTGCTGTCACTCATTTGCTAAGTCAACTCGTTCGCTACCTACTGTGAAATGGATTTACTGAGTTAGAAACCTACACTTAAGTGCACACAACAACTCGTCAAAGTTTCATCACAATCGATGAATGGTATATAAACGCATACAGGATTTCGTTGAAACGCTTCAAACGTCGTCACTCATTTGTTGCATCTACTCACCCTTCCCTGGCGTGTACACAATAACTTATGAAAGTTTCATCGCAATCGCATGAATGGCATGTGAACGCATACGGGATTTTGTTTAAACAATTCGCATGCCGTCACTCATGTTTTGAATCTACTCGTACGCTACCTATTGTAAAATGGATTTACTAAGCCTGAAACCCTCCCTGGGGTGTACTCACCGATCCACCAAAGTTTCATCGCAGTCGGATGAATGGTATATGATCGCATACGGGCCTTCGATGACACGCTTCGCACGTCTTCGCTCATTTGTTGAATCTACGAATATTATAAAATTGTTTTACTAAGTTGAAGACCTTCCCTGGCGTGTACACAACAACATATCAAAGTTTTATCGCAATCGGATGAATGGCATATAAACACATACGGGATTTTGTTTAAACGATTCGCGTGCCGTCACTCATTTGTTGAATCTACTCATGCGCAACCTATTGTAAAACAGATTTACTAAGCCTGAAACCTTCCCTGGAGTGTACTCAACGATTCACCAAAGTTTCATCGCAATCGGATGAATGGTGTACGAACGCATGTGGGAATTTTTTGGAACGCACGCAATTTTGTTGAAGCTACTCGCGCGCTTTCTATTGTAAATTGGGTTTACTATGCCTATAACGTTCCCGTGAGTGTGCACAACAACTCATCAAAGTTTCATCGCAATCGATGATTGGTATATGAACGCATACAGGATTTTGTTGAAACACTTCACGCGTCGTCACTCATTTGTTGAATCTACTTGTGCGCAAAATATTAAAAAAAATGGAGTTGATAAGTCGAAAACCTTCCCTGGCGTGTGCACAATAACTCATCAAAGTATCATCGCAATCTGATGAATGGCATATGAACGCATACGGGACTTTGTTGAAACAATTCGCGTGCCGTCGCTCAAAAGATGAATCTACTCATGGGCTACCTTCTTTAAAATGCATGCGCTAAGTCAGAAACCTTCTCTGGAGTGTACATAATATCTCATCCAAGTTTCATCGCTATCGGACGTCTGGTATATGAACGCATATGGGACTTTGTTGAAACGCTTCGCGCGTCGTCGCTCATTTGTTGTATCTACTCGTGCCCTACCTATCGTAAAGTGGATTTACTAAGCCTGAAACCTTCCCTTGAGTGTACACAACATCTCACCCAAGATTCCATTGGTCGAATGGTATATGAACGCATACGGGACGTTCTTGAAACGCTTCGCGCGTCGTCACTCATGTTTTGAATCTACTCATGCGCTACCTATTGTAAAAGGGATTGACTAAGTCTGAAACGTTCCCTGGAGTGTACATAATATCTATTCCAAGTTTCATCAGTATCGGACGAATGGTATATGAACGCATATGGGACTTCGTTGGAACGCATCGCGCGTCGTCGCTCATTTGTTGTATCTACTCGTGCCTTACCTATCGTAAAGTGGATTTACTAAGCCAGAAAACTTCCATGAAGTGTACACAACATCTCACCCAAGTTTCAATGCTATCGGACGAATGGTAGGCCTATATGAATGCATACGGGACTTTTTTGAAACGCTTCGCACGTCGTCGCTCATTTGTTGAATCTACTCGTGCGCTACCTATTGCAATATGGATTCACTGAGCCGAAAACCTTCCCTGGAGTGTACACAACATCTCACCCAAGTTTCATCGCTATCGTACGAATGGTATATGAACGCATACGGGACGTTCTTGAAACGCTTCGCGCGTCGTCACTCATGTTTTGAATCTACTCATGCGCTACCTATTGTAAAAGGGATTGACTAAGTCTGAAACGTTCCCTGGAGTGTACATAATATCTATTCCAAGTTTCATCAGTATCGGACGAATGGTATATGAACGCATATGGGACTTCGTTGGAACGCATCGCGCGTCGTCGCTCATTTGTTGTATCTACTCGTGCCTTACCTATCGTAAAGTGGATTTACTAAGCCAGAAAACTTCCATGAAGTGTACACAACATCTCACCCAAGTTTCAATGCTATCGGACGAATGGTAGGCCTATATGAATGCATACGGGATTTTTTTGAAACGCTTCGCACGTCGTCGCTCATTTGTTGAATCTACTCGTGCGCTACCTATTGCAATATGGATTCACTGAGCCGAAAACCTTCCCTGGAGTGTACACAACATCTCACCCAAGTTTCATCGCTATCGGACGAATGGTATATGAACGCATACGGGACGTTGTTGAAACGCTTCGCGCGTCGTCACACATTTTTTGAATCTACTCGTGCGCTACCTATTGCAAATTGGATTTACTAAGCCGAAAACCTTCCCTGAAGTGTACACAATATCTCTCCCAAGTTTCATCGCAATGGGATGAATGATATATGAATGCATGTGGGACTTTGTTGAAACGAATCGCACGCAATTTTGTTGAAGTTACTCGCGCGCCTTCTATTGTAAATTAAATTTACTACGCCTATAAATTTCTCGGGAGTGTGCACTACAACTCACCAAAATTTGATCGCAATCGGATGAATTGTATATGAACGGATCGCCATTACGCATTTGTTTAAACTACTCGCACGCTATCTATTGTGCAATTGATTAACTATGCCTATAAACATCCCGAAAGTGTGTACAACAATTCACCAAAATTTGATCGCAATCGGATGAATGGTTTATGAACGAATAAAAGACGAACAGACAGACATTCCTTTTTATATACAGTATATACTCGCTTTGCTCGTTGGGGGGTCCGCCCCCAAGCCCCCTGTGCGTTTGACCAACCATGCATTTTTAGGGAAAGTAATGGATTGAAGTGGTTAAAATATATCGTTCTGAATTTAAGGTTTTTATGTTTGCTGTGACTTTGTAATAAAAATAAAGCCGAATATGTTGCATGCAGATTTTCCTTTGATATAATTTTTTTAGTTGATTCGTGGATGTCACCTACCAAAATAAATTATCCTAATGGTCTGAATAAAATTTTAGTTTTTCTTTGTTATAATTTTTCCATAAGTTTATCGTGTTTTCACTGTACGAAGTCCCACACATTTATTGCGTGTCAAATTTTCGGATGTTTTTGCACTTGCCCTCAAGTCCATAAAATACAGTACTTATTATCTGATAATATTTGGTTACGAGTCCAACTTTTTATTCTCTATAATGTTATTGCCTCTTTTTGACATCTCTTTTCCCTCTATTTAAATTGATTTCCAATTGAAGAAGGAATGTGCGCACTGCTATGTTTTAAGTATGTTAGGACATGGCTGGTCCTCGAGTATACTTCTAGTTATAATTTTTTTTTTTTTTTTTTTGCTAAGGCATGTCCCCTGGCTTACTTACCAGTTATATCATGACAGGAAATTTCGATAACGCAGATCCCCTATTCTGCCAATAATACCGTTTTCAGGAGTTTTATTATGAAAGGTCTTTTAGCCTACTGCCAGTTACTGTATATCATGGCGGGAAGATTTGATAAAGCAGGTCCCCTAGCAAAACAGTCTGTTTTAGATTGTGTGGTGCGGCTAACGGGTTCCAAAATGCCGATGCGCTGCTGTTCAGAACATGTAATGTAATAACCCAGAATCTGTAAATTTCTTGGAACTAAGAAACGTACACGAACGCATAACCTCCAGAAATTAATTTACAACATTACGCATATTTGCAACGATAGTTTCTTTTCCCTATTGAGTTGGTTATGTGGTTGGCAATAACATTTGATTTCCTATTCCGATTATTATTACTATTATGAAGGGGACGTGGTGGTGCTTAAGTCACGCCTCTTGCCTCTTACCAAGGCTGACAGGGTTCAGTTCTCATCGAATGTATGTGAGATTTACCAACTGAAATATCAAGTGCTGTGGTTGGAAATTCACACAAAAAGAGGAGGTTCCGTGCCTCATGTTCAAGAGGTTAACGGTCATGTCAAATTACACTCTTCCTTCCATTTTTCACTAATATGATGTGCAGACTATATGGGTCTTTACTCACCCGATTATTAATCACAGGAAGAAAAATTCGGCTATATAATGAATATCAGTTTCTATATGGTAAAATGTAAATAAACTTTCTACAATATTGAGCCCCTCTAAATATGCCCCTCGATTAACTTCCTAAAATGATAATTTTAAACAAGTAGTTCCGTGAAGAACTATACAGCCTATTTTCATATATCCTACTTGTGTTAATTGCCTCTAACAACATACAAAATTTCAGTTTGATTGCTATGTTAGATTCGTAGATACTGAGAACCGACTAAATATTGCAGACGGTAGCCAGGTTGGATTTTTATTTATGTACTATTACATGAAGATTATTGTGTACGTGTGGTTTTCAGACTTCAATCGCATGATTAGGACACAAGAAGTAAAAACGAAACTTTAAAATTTCGCACAGCTGCCATCTTGTGGTTATGAAAACAATTGAAATTAATTAGATACCAATGGCTTAACATTTGTATAAGTATTAACGTGCAAAGTTTCACTGCACTCAGATGGTTAATCGCGAGAAACGTCCATTTAAATATTTATACTTCGCGTCGCCGCCAAGTTGGATTTGTGCTCACCAGGTTACTAAAAGTCATATAGGTGAACTTATGTTCATAGCCTGTATGAACATTTAAAAAAATCAGTTTGATTGCTGGAAAATATACTTAGATATTGAGAACCGTCAAAATATTTCGGATGCTCGCCATTTTGGATTGTTGTATGTATAGGCCATAGAGTTATGTACAATTAAAGGAAAATTATTGCGTAGCTTCATTATTCAAACTTTCACTTCGATCGCATGATTACGACACAAGAATAAAAACTTAATTTTAAAATTTCGCACAGCCGCCATCTTCAGTTTATGTAAACAATTGAACTAAATTAGATGCCAGTAAATGACAATATATATAATCATTTACTGTACCACATTTCAATGCCGTAATATGATTAAATCACGAGAAAAATGTATTACAATGTTTCAATTTCGCTTGGTCGCCATGTTCGTTTCATAGTTTACAGGTTTTTGAAAGTTACATAGATAAACTTGTAGCAGTGTTCTTTATCACCGTACAAAATTTCAGGTTGATATCATAAATAGTTTCGGAGATATTGAATGCCTGTGAAATATTTCGCACAGCCGCCATTTTGAGGTTATGTAAACAATTGAACGAAGTTAGATGTCGGTGCATTACAATGTATATAAACATATACTGTGCCAAGTTTCATTGCGTTTGGTTGGTTAAATCACGAGAAACGTCCATTTAAAAGTGGCAAATTCGCTTGGCCGCCATGTTGGTTTTGTAGTTACAAGGTTTTCAAAGGTCACATAAGTGAATTTCTAGTAGTTCCCTTTATCACCATACAAAATTCCAGGGTGATATCGGTGATAGTTTCAGAGATATTGAATGCTGGTGAAATATTTCGAACAGCCGCCATGTTGGATTGTTGAGACGTAACAAAATTTGAAGGGCACGCTCGGGGTCGACCGGAATAAGGCTATGAACTTACCGAGTTTCATTGAAATCTCTCCAGCCGTTTAGGTTTTATTAGGGGACACACACACACACACACACACACACGAATCACACACTCACATACGCACACACACACGGACAAAAGGTGATCTCATAAGCCTATTTTTTCAAAATTGAAAATAGGCTAAAAAATACAGCAGTATGCTTAAAATATATGAAATCAGGTAGCAATTTGCATATCCACAGTGAATATTATTAAGGAAAGTACGTAAAATATAGCACGTCATGACTGAGAACCAACTTTAATCTTTCTAAGTTATAATACCAAACCAGTAATATTAAATAATAATAATAACCCCTGGCACTACAGCCCATTAATGGCCTAGGCCTACCAAGCGACTGCTGCGCAGCCAATTGACCAAGTGACACGTGATCAACGCACCGGGTCCCCTCAGAAGTTAATCTTGGTTTTCGTGATCGGGGCGCTGGCTCACTGTCAGATAGCTACTCAATTCCCCTCACGAGGCTGAGTGCACCCCGTTCCAGCCCTCACGTCAGTTTCTAAAATCCCTGACGGAGCCGGGTATCGAACCCGGGGCCTCCGGGTGAGAGGCATGCACGCTACCCCAACACCACGGGCCGGCAGTAATATTCAATACGTTTGTGCAATAGAACCGTAAAGCCAATGCAGAGAAATAAAATAAAACTAGTTGAAACCCGTCAATACATGACGGTCAATAAGAAAATATTTACTGAAGAATTTTCTTATATACGTTCTTTGTACAATTATTTTTTGGCACTATTCAAACTTTAAGAGCGTCAAAAGATTGCACCCTAGATATAGAAACATACTGCTGGCCATGATTGAAAACTTGATGAGGCAAATTGAGACCTATACGTTCGAGATTTCCCCCTTGAGCTTTATTGATTGTGATAAAGCGAATTCGAAAATGTTGCCACTTAAAAGAAAATGATAGTGTTTGATCGGATGGTGTTAAATCAAGTCGAAGGAGTATCGAGTATCTCCGCCTAATTTTAACTGCACTTATTATTTCCAAATTCAAGCAATTTTCGTACATATTTCTTGTAATTAATATGGTAGCATTTAGGAGCCCTTAGGAAACTTCAGATTTGTAAGGAGCATAACTATGGGTCAATCGTTTCGAGTATCTGGAAGCAAATCACTTAATTCCAAGGAATTCTAGAATTCTGAGGAGTCTAATATATACAACTGGCCGCAAGAACCGTCGCTTATAATTTTGGAATATACATTAACGAAGAAATGCGATGATGTGCAATTCCATACATTTTGAAACAATAAGGACCGTATGCATGTGGCACAGTGACATTGGCACCAAATGAAACCAAGGTCATAGCATTTGTTGTACTGCCGATTATTCTCTCTTAACTTCCTTGAGATATAATATCCAGTGAAAAATTGTTGCAGTCTGTCAAATATTTTATATTTAGTAAGATCAATTTTGCCATTATAACACCAAAGGTCAAAGTAACCAAGCGTAGATTTCTCGCTACAGAAATACAGTGCAGAACAATGTTTACATTAATTTGTTCTTCAAGGACCCTACACTGTACGGCATAATATCTGGAATTATTTCTGAAATGGCATATTTATATTAGATTTTAAAAGTGGCTTCGTATTTTTCTCAGATTTCCCACTTTTTTGTGGCTAATGTTCTTTTTCGTCAAATGGGTATATTTATTGTAGCATTTCTCTCCAAATTAACGTCATATTCAATAACACTATAGTGGTCTGCATCAACGCAGCCGCCAAATATTAAATGGAAAATAATACTTCCATTGCCAAAATCAACAGCGTGGTTAGACTCATTGTTATGTACTCTAAACAAATAATCAATAAACAATAATATTCACTTATACAATGAAGTTCAGATACTTACATTCTCAAGTTTGTTGCTGATGAGAATGCTATGATACTGATCGCCAATAATAAAATTCTTATAATTATTCATGCCAGCAACAATTTTTGCAATTTGCTTGCAAACGCAGCTCAGGATAACATTCTGCATTTTTGGAATAAACAGTACGAAACTGCTCTAAATAAGAAATTTCCATCACCTGTTGTAGGTACTATCCTTTGCATTTCCATGACAGTAAATTAAGCAAGGGGGCATACTTCGCCAACTACTGGAATGAGCATAAACTCACTTCGACAACCCCCGTAATGGAGGGAGTTTAAGAGTTATGCCCGTTGCTCACAGTAAAATGTTTCTTAAAATTTATTTTACAACTAATTTTATAAAAATTTGACGAAAGCAAGCTGTGTTGTTCACGGTAAAATTATTTTATAAAATCCGTGGATGTATCAGGATCGCCATCTACCGATAAACTTCTGAACCAAGAATCAGCTGTTCAACACACATTGGTTTGAGAGTATGGCTCCAACACACAAAGCAAAAATTGCAAAAATTGCTGCTTTAGCTACAATTATATGTCGTACAGTGGTAAAAAGGAATAAAAGAATGCTAGGAAGTCCTGGACTCGGGAATGGATAAAAATGAAGAGAAGAATAGAGGAATGCTGTGCTTGGTCGAAAATGAGTTGAGGTTAGAGGATCAGAATTCATATAGGAATTCCCTAAGAATGGAGGAAAGCAGTTTTAAAAAAACTCATAGATCTTGTTGGTCCCAAAATTATTCGACAGGTAAGCCATTTCTCCTGAAATGAGACTGCAAGTGAGTTCGAAGCCCGTTTATCTTCGCCTTCACATCAGCCTGGCTTGTGTTCGGTCGAATTTGTGAAACATATTCGGCGATTGAGATTTCTGCCTGTCTTCTTGCCTTTCTATTGTGGTATATGGGCGCTTAACCTCATACAAACACTGATATTTCTGGTACTCGTCCAGTAAAGCACTAACAGCTTCCTTAGTCCAGCCGGAGCCTGCCATTCTCGAAGTGTTTGTTTACAAGCGAGCTTCACAATCTTCTCACCACGTGGTGCCAGCATCATATTCATGTCAGCTTCCCTGATTGGTTCGTTTCGTAAAATTAATTTTACGGAATAGAACATGTCCTATTTTATGGAAAGTTTTATCAAAAGTTTTATAAAACTTGAATTTGACCGTGAGCAACATAAATTATATAAAATTAAATTATTGTACAATAAATTTGAAGGAAAATTTTACCGTGAGCAACGGGCATTAGACTATTTGTTCAGTGCTTGTCAAAAATCGTATTAACACAGGGAAGCCCAATCTTAAGGCTAAATTCTGAGCTATCGCCCCGGATTCCAGGTTCGATACCTGGTTTGCCAAGAAATTTAATTCTGGTCTGAGGGCTGGAACGGGGCGCACTCTTGAGGCAAAACTAAGGAGAGCAAGGTTAGATTTCTATCTCAACAATCTGGAATGTGGTTTTCCGTGGTTTGCCACGTCCACTGCAGGTAAATACCGGAATAGTTCCTAACTTAAAGCCTCGGTCGTCAATTTCCCATTCCCCAATTTAATTACAAATGCACACACCAGTACAGCCATCACAATAACACAGGTTATCAGAGAACATTTGAGAGAGACACACACACACCAAAGTAGACGGGGCTGAGTGACCACGATGTGTGGACAGCGAAATAGCCTGCAGCAAGTGATCGTAAGTAATTGTGGTCGGTGAACATAAAGGAGAGGAGCAGGTAGTTTCTGTCAAGGCCACCGTACTCATTAGGACGGATTAACTTCTGTGATCTGTTGACAAGTGGAAGGGCCAAGAGCGCTCAAGGAAGAGACGTGAGGAAACTGGAGCAAGGCTCCTAATAATAAAAGTAAAATATGTTAAGACAATGTATTACTAATGGCCAGAAAGAATAATTGGGAAATAAAAATATGTGTTGGAGGTGGGATTCGAACTGCTTCCATTGCGCGATGCATGGATTAAGAATCTTCAACGCTGCCGTCTGAGCTACCCAATCACCGGTGGAAGAGCGCAATATTAAGTTACTTAAACAACATTCACACTCAACAGTCAGTATAAGTTCTTCTACATTTCCCGTATTTTATAATATTCTATTCCTAATAATAATAATGTTATTGGTTTTACGTCCCTTTTAACTACACTGGCTTTTAGAGACGCCAGGGTGCCGGAATTTTGCCCCGAAGGGGATCTTTAACGTGGCAGTAAATGTACTGACATGGCTCCCTCGCATTTGCGCACTCTCAAATGCCAGCTGACTGCGCCAGGTTTCGAACCTGCAACCTTGGGCTCAGCAAGCGAGAACGTTACCCCTGAGCCACGCAGCCAGTCTATTCTATTCCTGTTTATATCGTGGAAACTTCATAATCAATATTTCCCTCCTTTATTATAATTCTTATAAATAACTATTACATTAAACCGCGGTGGACATCCGCCATGTCTGTCATTAACCAAGGTGATTCTGCGCATGCACTTGAGCCAATAATTTTGCAGATTTGTTTATAAATTTAAAAAATATATGGTAACATATTTGTTTATTTTAAAGACACTCTGCAAATCTACAGGCCTAGAGCTTTCGACAGATTGCTCTACGAAGTGAATCGGTTCTACCGTTCCCTCAATCTCGCGTTAACAAGGCCTAGGCCTAGGCCTACCAAGCGACTGCTGCCCAGCCAATTGACCTGCATATATTGGGGTGACACGTGTTCAGCGCATTGGGTCCCCTCAGATGTTAATCTTGGTTTTCGTGATCGGGGCGCTGTCTCACTGTCAGACAGCTACTCAATCGTCCTCACGAGGCTGAGTACACCCCGTTCCAGCCCTCACGTCAGTTTCTAAAATCCCTGATGGAGCCGGGAATCGAACCCGGGGCCTCCGGGTGAGAGGCATGCGCGCTACCCCAATGCCAAGGGGCCGGCAGTAATATTAAATACGTTTGTGCAATACAACCATAAAACCAATGCAGAGAAATAAAATAAAATACTCTGAAAGTCGGTAGGATTCGTTACATTAATCTGTGAATTTAAGTTGCTGTTTCTTTCAAGAAACGGATAAGAGCAGCCAAGTACTGGCAAACGAAAATAATCAATTGACGAAAAATAAAACCCGTTATCAGAATTAAAGCAGACCGCAGAAAATATTAGGTATTATACCTTCTTAAAACCGCCTGCAGAGACAGTAACTCACATTATACAGACGGCACGAAGAGTATAAAATTAGACCCAATATCACATATCGTCGTGTAATAAAATTTGAATCGAAAGCTTTTGCCGTATGTATTCAAATA
This sequence comes from Meconema thalassinum, assembly GCA_946902985.2. Lineage (NCBI taxonomy): Eukaryota > Metazoa > Arthropoda > Insecta > Orthoptera > Tettigoniidae > Meconema > Meconema thalassinum. Next base: position 98,818,556 of record OX336397.1, on the reverse strand, counting down.
GCTCCATTCTGTCAACTGATTATTAATCAGAGCCTCACAATGCATGTATATAATGCATATTAAGATCGTAGGTCTTGAAATGTAAATGTTGAAATTTATTTTGCTAGATTGAGCCCCCTTAATATTATCCCAAATGCAAAATTTTGACATTTCGTATTTTTTCGACCGGTTGCTACCAACGTTCTACCAACATAGCAAATTTTAGCTCAGTAGGTGGTCGGGAAGTACCCTTTGATTTATGATTCTCAAGATGTGTATATGGGGCTTTATATGTAGAGAAGAGAAGGAATCTGATCACACTTGAAAAATTCTATCACCAGATCAGAGAAAAAAAGTTCGCAAAATAAGAGCAAAATAACATTAGGTTCTCGACCTAAAAAGACCTAATAAATCGAATGAAAGTATTCCTAAGTTGACTATTTTTGAAAATTTATTCGGCTCAAACAGGTCGAAAAACTTAGAAAAATTTCGGCCAGAAATCTAAAATCGTAAATTTCTCCCTTATGCATTAGAATAGCTCCATTCTGTCAACTGATTATTAACCAGACCCTTACAAAGCATGTATATAATGAATATCAAGATCGTAGGTCTTGAAATGTAAATTTTGAAATTTATTTTGCTAGATTGAGCCCCCTTAATATTATCCTAAATGTAAAATTTTGACATTTCGTATTTTTTCGACCGGTTGCTACCAACGTTCTACCAACATAGCAAATTTCAGCTCTGTAGGTGGTCGGGAAACCCTTTGATTTAAGATTCTCATGATGTGTACATGGGGCTATAGAGATAAGATATAGGACGATAAATATCAGATTGTACCATGGCCTTAAGTTCAAGCGGTTATTAAGTAGATCCAACTCATTGAAGCGTGTTCAGCAACAAATATCAGTCACTTAGTTACCATGGCAGCAAATGCAAGTTCAATTTCAGTAGATCGGCTGATTGTAAATGTAAATGTTCGGCTACATTGGTTCTCTAGTTGATCAGTGAATGTAGATGGCTGCACACGAGAAACATTTGAATAGTGCTAGTTCTGTCGGTATTGTTATACAGGGTCATGGAAAAATAATGCCAATATTTCAAAAAATTATAGCACCGAAACCCTTTATGTTAATCGTGTAATTCTTTCACTGAACGCCAGCTGGTTAAAGTAAGTTTTGTTTTGAAGGGGACGTGACCTTGCTATGCGCACACTAGATGCGTAGTAGCCAAGGTCGCCTGGGGGCGCGTGCACCAATGACTGCACCGCCCGACAAACCGCACCTGATTACAAAGCTGTCATTAGATGGTTTAATCAGTTTTAAAGAAACAGGGACTGTAGAGAAAAAATCTAGGCCAGGCCGACCACCAACATCAGCATTGAACGCACACTTTCCCAATGGCTGGATTGATACGTGCAATCATTTCAGGAGCAACGGTCAAGATGGCAGCAGAAATTCGCTCCCGCAGGTGCTCCAAATCCCGATTTTTTTCTTCATACACAAAGTTTTTAATGTACCCCCAGAAAAAAATCCAAAGGGGTGAGGTCGGGATTTCATTGGCGCGCGCGCCCCCGGCCGACCTTGGCTACTGCGCATCTAGTGTGCGCATAGCAAGGTCACGTCCCCTCCAAAACAAAACTTACTTTAACCAGCTGGCGTTCAGTGAAAGAATTACACGTTTAACATAAAGGGTTTCGGTGCTATAATTTTTTGAAATATTGGCATTATTTTTCCATGACCCTGTATTAACTGTTTACTGACAGCGGTAGCTACGCTCGCTAACGCGTAGCACTAGACCATGGGGCAAAGCTATCTGTGGACTCGGTCTGTTTACTGACAGCGGTAGCTACGCTCGCTAACGCGTAGCACTAGACCATGGGGCAAAGCTATCTGTGGACTCGGTAGACGCGTGGGTTGGAGCCCCACCATCGGCCGTCCTTGACAGTTGTTCCGTGGTTTCACCATTTTGAACTCCAGGAAAATACTGGGACGGTTCTTTCGAGCAGGCCACGGCCGCTTCCTTCAATATCATTGCCCAGTTTCATTCTTCTTCATGCTTGCCACGGTGGGGAGTGGTTATCATGACGGGCTACCAGCCTGAAGTTTGCAGGTTCGCTCCTGGTCGTGGTAAGTGATTTTTGAAAGGCGACAAAAATCACGGCACGCATGCTATACGTTGTTGGCAACGTAAAGAACCCATTTGAATTAAGTAGGCCTTGTTCATAATGGCAAAATTAATTTCGGGATTTTCCGCCATCACAAAAATATCCTCCATTCTCTACTAGAAAGCGGTAGAGTGTCAAGGAGCTTAGATATCTAACCTCCTTGACTTTCATAGCACTCCAAGGAACGACAAAATTCGACATGCAAGCTGCCCTCTGGGCGTTAAATAACAAAGCTTGCACCCGGCATCCGAAGCCATACGATATTATTATTATTCATCTTCAATAATTTCATCTCTCATTATCTCATCTCATGAGTTTGGCGTCAGGAAGGGCATCTGGCCGTTAAAACATCCACCACATAGACTTTCATCGTATCTCATCACCGACCCCGTTGGAAACTGGAATAATAAGGCGTAGGCCTACACATACTTTGTTGTACTAAGTGATTATTGTAGCTGCCGCCCCGGAGGTCCTGGGTTCGATTCCCGGCTCTGCCACGAAATTTTAAAAGTGGTATGAGGACTGGAACGGGGTCAACTCAGCCTCGGGTGTTCCAAATGAGTAGAGGGGGTTCGATTCCCACCTCAAACATCCTCGAAGTGGTTTTCCGTGGTTTCCCACTTCGTCTTTGGGCAAATGCCGGGATGTTACCTTCTTCAAGGCCACGGCAACCTCCTTCCCTCTTCCTTGCCTATCCATCCTGACCATCCATTACCTTCCGTCATGAGTCCCCTGTTCGCTTTGCCTGGGCGAGGTGCCAATTTCACCTCACCAGTTGTATCCCTTCCGATTCGATGTTCCCAGCTCTAGGACACTGCCCGTAGAGGCGGTAGTGTGAGTTCCCTCGCTGAGTCCGTGGGTTCCACCAACCTGGAGGGTAAACGACTAAGAAGAAAAAGAGAAAAAGAATAAGGGACTTAACAGCAAGGTCGGCGGCTTCGGTGGCGTAGTCGGTAGCATGCTGAGCTTCTATGCCCAAGATAGCGGGTTGAAACCCGGCCGAAGCCATCGAATTTTTTAAGAGCGTTAAAATCCCTCAGTATGCCTTCCTTCGGAGGGAAAGTAAAGCCAGCGGTCCCATGTCATAGATTTATGGCATGTTAAAGAACCTTCTACTAATTACACCTGTGTGAAGCTAAATTTTATAGGTTAATCACGTAAACAACGCTCTTAGGTTCCTACGTTCGTTGCCAAGAGCCGTCTGCGGTGACATCTGGTAGCTAAGTTCTGAACTAGTAGTCGTTGACGGTGGCGTTTGGCGGCAAAACTAGGAACTACTTGAAAATTGATCGTCTGCAGTCCTTACTTGAATTAAAACAGATAACACACACCAATACAGTCATCACAATTAACACCGGTTATCAGACAGATTCTACACACACCCAATGTGCACGGGGCTACATGACCGCGTTGTCGCAGCCCCTAAACTTAAGAACCAACCAACCAACCAACAGCAAGGTCATCTGACATTTATATATTTAGTGAATGCAGATTATCTAAGAGAGAGCAACCCGTCCCAGCTTTGCCCGGTATCTTTATCGGTTTACCCAGCGTAAGCTTAAAAGGCGCACGGACGGCTGGTCCCAGATGCAATTCAGAAAAGCCGAGGTGAACAGCGAAACTCCAAACACATATACTCTTCTCTGAAGTCTTAACTTGACACGACTAGACAGTTTGATACTGGCCGAAGCTGGGGTGATAGCCTCGCTCGCTAGCTCGTTAACTCGCTCCGCTCGCTAGCTCGTAAACTCGAGTAATTTATATTTCTACTGAATTGAGATTGTTGGAGGAAATTAAAACGTAAAAACACTTATAGTGGCCGATGTGTTAAAGATGGAGATATGATGTTGCGGACTTTTACCTTTTTAGAACTTTTCATGCTGAACAATTCTTACACTCATAGTATAATACAGTAGATAAGTTTATGTTCGACGTTGTCGAAAAGTAAATATTATATGTCAGAAAACTGTATCATAATGAGGGTCATTATAACACTATTTTTAGCCTATTTTCAATTTTGAAAAAATAGGCTTATGAGATCACCTTTTGTCCGTGTGTGTGTGTGTGAGAGGTGTGTGTGTGTGGGTCCCTAATAAAATCTAAACGGCTGGAGCGATTTCAATAAACTCGGTAAGTTCATAGCACTATTCCCGGCGACCTCGACCGTGCCCTTCAAATTTTGTTACGTCTCACCAATCCAACATGGCGGCTGTGCGAAATATTTCACTAGCATTCAATATCTCCGAAACTATTACCGATATCGCCCTGAAATTGTGTACGGTGATAAAGGGCACTACTAGAAGTTCACCTATGAGACTTTCAAAAACCTCTTGACTACAAAACCAACATGGCGGTCAAGCGAAATCGAGACTTTTAAATCGACATTTCTCGCGATTTAACTATCCAAACGTAATGAAACTTGGTACAGCAAATGTTTATACACATTGTAATGCACTGGAGTCTAATTTAGTTCAATTGTTTACATAACCTCAAAATGGCGGCTGTGCGAAATATTACACTGACATTCTATATCTCCGAAACTATTACAGATATCATCATGCAATTTTGTACGGTGATAAAGGGTACTGATACAAGTTTACCGATGTATATTTCATAAACCTGTAAAGTACAAAACGAACATGGCGACCAAGCGAATTTGAAATATTTTAATAGACTTTTCTCGTGATTTAACTCTCTGAGCGCAGTGAAATGTGGTACAGTAAATGATTTTGCAGATTGTAATGCACTGCCATCTAATTTAATTCAATTGTTTACATAACATCAAGATGGTGGCTGTGCGAAATTTTAAAATTAAGTTTTTATTCTTGTGTCGTAATCATGCGATCGAAGTGAAAGTTTGAATAATGAAGCTAGGCAATAATTGTCCTTGAATAGTACATAACTCTATGGCCTATACATATAACAATCCTAAATGGCGAGCTTCCGAAATATTTAGACGGTTCTCAATATCTACGAATCTTTTACAGCAACCAAACTGATTTTTTTATATTCATAGAGACTATGAACATATGTTCACCTATAGGACTTTCAGTAACCTGGTGAGCACAAATCCAACATGGTGGCGCCGCGAAGTATAAATATTTAAATGGACGTTTCTCGCGAATTAACTATCCGAGTGCCGTGAAACGTTGCACGTTAAATGCTTATACAAATGTTGATCCACTGGCATGTAATTTATTTCAATTGTTTGCATAATCACAAGATGGCTGGTGTGTGTACTTTTAAAATCTCGTTTTTACTTCTTGTGTTCTAATCATGCGATTGAAGTTTGAATACCACACGTACACAATAATCTTAATGTAATAGTACAAAAATAAAAATCCATCCTGGCGACCATATGAAATATTTAGACGGTTCTCAATATCTACGAATCTGTTACAGCAATTAAACTGAAATTTTGTATGTTGATAGAGACAATTAACATGAGCAGGATATATGAAAATAGGCTGTATAGTTCTTCACGGAACTACTTGTTTTTATTATGAAAGCTCGCCACGGTGGGTGAGTGGATAGCGTGTCGGTCTACTAACCCCAAGATTGCAGGTTCGCTCCTGGCCGTGGTATGATTTTTTGAAAGGCGGCAAAAATACGACACGCATCTCATACGATGTTGGCATGTCAAAGAACCCATTTGAATTCAGTAGGCCGTGTCCATAATGGAAAAAATAATCTCGGGAGTTTCCGCCAACACAAAGTTCCTAATTTCTCTACTCGAAAGCGCTATAATGTTCAAGGAGCTTAGATATCTAACCTCCTTGACTTTCATAGTGATTCAAGGAACAACGAAATTCGACATGCAAGCTACCCTCTGGGTGTCAAATTACAAAGCTTGCACCCGGCATCCGATGCCATACGATATTATTATTATTCATTATGAAACAGTTTTTCCCACCAATCAGAGCTCAAGAAACAGTTGTGTGACCAATTAGGTAAGGGTAGCATCGCATCTGCACTGACTTCCATGGTCTCCTATTTTAAATTTCACTGCGTGGCTAGTGCCATAGTGGGGTATTTGACGAGGCCATGGTCAAATACAAGATATTCTTTGCGTTCCATGCGCTCTGTTCAGTATATTAAACTGGCGAAATGTCGAGAGATATTTATCAATATTTATGTTCTAACATAAAATAGTTATAATTATCGTCGAACATAAACAGTCGTATACAACACGCCTATAATGGTAATTAAGACACTCGTTTTATAAACATACTCGTGTCTTAATTATTGCAATTATAGGCTCATTGCATAATGTACTATTAACGGTTTACCCAGCGTGAGCTAAAAGGCGTAGGGACAGCATGTTTTTCTTCGACTCGATTCACTAAAATAGTTTCTGCTCGGCTTCCATTGTTGTAAATGAAAGTCTTTCTACAGAAGCCTTCCTCGAGAAATCCTTTACACAATGATGAAGTTTCAATTATTGTTAGTAGTCGGCGTTAATATACTGAATTCCTACGTTGTTTGGAGTGTTTGTTGATGCGATATAGTGTACCCATGTGAGTAATCTCGATGGAAAATATGCTTCTGCCTCCAGCTAGCATCAGGGCTCGAGCGTGTACCGTTCTCCCATGTAGCAGTTGCATAATTTGGATTTGAGGCTAAAAGGTATCAACTCTACAATGATAAGGCACAACTCTATTCTAAAACTTTAATTCAGTAAAAACTTCATGGCTTCACACAAACAAAACAAATCCCACAACCACAAAAACAAACAACCAAAAATTATTTCCACAATCCACGAATATGAACATAATATTATCATAATAAAATCATATCATAACACAAACCTTTACCCTTATGTGAACTTTACAAAGTACTCTAGCGCGCTGATGCACATACAACTTCAGAAACAAACTGTACTTTGATTCTTCTGCCATCCAATGTGACTTCATTAACTCTACAAGATTAATTATTCCTTGAACCTTGTCTTAATTTGACAATAATGTGTATCATGTGTGTGTTTTGATCTTTCTCTTCCCACCAAATGCTTTACATGCATTAGCCTATTCTGGTGTTGCATAGCAGTCTACGTACAACTCCATAATTATGTAAGCTACCCCTACACTCCCTCTATTTATATAGTTCCACTGCATGCCGTGTGTGATTTCATATTAAAAACATTCGTTAACGCTGTGTCGGACGGTACTATTAAACTACCTTTGCGCGAGTAGCCTGTGGCATCTGGTAACCCACCTCAGAAAAAGATGTCAGTGACAGTACAACTGCAGCGTCTAACCATTCGTTAGATAGCTAAAATCATGAACCATCAGGGTAATCTATAATTATCAATGTGTTCCTAAACCACATGACTTTATTACTCAATATAACAATGTTTCATCTTATGTCATTAACAGGGTCTAAAATCTGCCCCTTTCAAACTGGCTGTCACGGTTCGTCTGACCGTCCAGACCCTCTCCCCGAGCGGCCTGTATACAATAGAAGTGGAGTGAGGTCCTACATTACCTCCCCCTCGCTTCCTGTCTGGCTTTCTCCCCAAGCAGTAAAAGATTTTACAAGACAAACACTGTGGTCCCAGTGACACACATATCTCAATGGATTTAAACTGAATATTATGCAAATAGGTTCTGGATGAGCTTTCACATTTACTCCTACACTGAGTATATAATAATTGGCTCCAAAATAGGCCCATTTCAACATAAAGGCACGAGATTCATAACACATTAGTCCATTAGGTAACCGGTATCTTTAATAAATATTGCGGCCAGCCCATGCTGCCGTCTTGGATTCGCTTCAACGAGCCGAATCACTCAACAAATAGTTCTCGGGGAATCAGATAGCGTGCAAGAGGTGTCCATTGTTTTCCTCCCACCTATCACGGGATTCGAACCCGGAACTTCCATATCCATCATCAGAGCTAGGGTCAATATCACTATATACGCTCTGGCATAAAGTACATCTCTCATTACGCCCACGGCATACGAGATTTCATACGAAGAATAGATACCCTGGTCCCTCCTAATGCTATGATCTGCGTCCTATAATTACCAAGAGAAATCTATCAATTGCTCTATAAGCTTTTCACATAAGCTGCAAATTCAATTTACTAAAAGCTCTTCCATTTCCTGGCATAATTATATTCCCATTAATACAATATTCTGATATCAAACTCTTTTCTTAATCCCGTAACGTAATCTTACTGTATAATCTTACTGCTTAGATCGATAAGTCTTGCCCTTTAGCGTAAATATTTCTTGTTTACAACATTTTGCCTGATGCGTTCATTCTTACCTTTCATATTCATTATTATTATTATTATTATTATTCTCACTGACATAAATCCGACACAACTCCATCTTACAAACAACCATGTTCGTGACATTTACATAACTGATTTGCCATTTTTAAATAATAGTGGTAACGCTAATCCACTCACAGATGCAAAATAACATCTCAAATCTTTTAAAATCACCATAATAATGAGTAAACTTGGAGAGTCTATCTCCTACTCTGATTCTTACTGGCATCTTTAGAATTCTGAAATCACACTACATGCAGTGGCCTATATTTCTACTTACATAATTTGTGGGGTACTCACATATCTTAAGGCTCGTCACGGTGGTTCCAACCACTCACATCCTTCCTGGTCGCCTGCCATATGCAGATTCTAGTGCGACATATTCATCTTGAATACACACATTTTCTGACACATATTTTTCGTTAACCACACGACACTTTGCATTTCTATAAAGAAGCTATTGCTTCCAACACACATGACACTTTAAAACACTTATCAAACTATTAATTTAAAAGACATTTCACATATAATTTACATAACACACGTCACTCCGTACACTTTTCCTTGGTTGAAATTCCCTAGCAAAGATATCGAAAATTGCAGGTGTCGACGGCGTCTCCCGTACTCCTACCAACTCCTGATTGAAAGTCTGGTTCGCTTGCCCTCGGAATTCACCAACAGTTTATCCATACTCCTACGGTAAGCTTCCTGATTCGCATAAATATGTCCTGAGCGTTATTATTTGGTATTCAAAGACATTACCAAATGCTTCGTAAGGTTTCTTTTAGCGCATTCCATCGTAATTAGACATGTACGATCAGTCAATATTTTATACATTGCGCTTAACACTGTGCCTAACTTTACATAGATTATTATTTACAATAGTTCTGCAACTTATCTCACCCGTTGCTTCCTAAGTGAACACACATTGTTCGTACTGTTTACAAAAACTGTTTGCGACTCTCGGTGACAAACTGTGTCCAACTGTGTAAACTGCGTTAAGACTGGCTGCAACACTGGCGTGCGACTGCCGTGATGACTGAGCTAAAGACTGAGGAAGACTGAGGAAGACTGAGCCTCTGCCAAGGGTCGACTCCCTTATATTGGATTCCCACGAAAAGTAGAGCTAAATTTTCCCGCGCTCTCTCGACTCCCCTCTCAGCACGATTCTGGTCTCGAAACCATGCTCATCGGGTTCCTTTTCCTTCACTGATCCCAGAACTGTCTGCGTGCTGAAGAATCGCTCGGCCAATTAATTAATATTAATTCCTTTCTCCACAGCGTGGGGACGCTACCTCCCTGGGAATCCCTGGCAACCTTGTTAAAACCAAGCCGCGAACAACCATAGTCTCTGTTCTTCCGCACTTCATTAAATATGCGTCAATTTCGCAGATAAAAGGCTCTAAAATTAGCCACCTGGCTAAAGATTCATCTGTGTGCCACTCTCATATCATTGTGTTACTCCAATCATGAGTAATCAATGATTTTCCTTGGGATCTTCCCACCCCCTTCTTACATCCATTCTCAGTCGGGGAAAAACTGGGTCATTATTCAGGCCCCCAACCTCCTCCAGACGACATAACGAGGTCAGCAAGATGGACGTGGTTCCATGCTGCACCTCCCACAATTCTGGGCCAATTAGTTAAACGTCAAACTCTGCACTTTCCGTGCTCCAAGTCCAGTATAGCCTACTTAAAGTAGTCTAATAATGCTGTATTTCGTTCAATTCCTGCATTATTTTGATAAATAATGTAATTATCAACTGGAATCACACCAGTGATTAAATATACACTTTTCTCTAGGGGTTATTACACGGAAACTCCCTCCGCAGACCTCGGGTTCGTTCCCTGGTGGAACCTTTATACTGAGATCACAGTCTCTGAGATCCACGTTCGATATCAGTCAGCATAAGCCCCTCGGGTTCAGATTCCCCTTGCAAAACTTATAGAAATCTATTGCAAGTGATTTTCTGTAAGTAACCAGCTGACTGTCTACCACTGTCTGTGTTTACGTCTGGGGTCCTTCACCTCGTCTGGCTGCGAGTAGGTTTGTCAAGTTCCCCCTTCCACACTGCGCTCTCTCTAAGCTGTTTATTCTCTCGACGGAGGGCTGCATTTATGGCCTCGGCCTCCCTCGCCGCTTCAACCATTTCTTTGTAGAATTCTCGCAGACACTGGCATTCTTGTTGTTCGTCCCTTACACTGGGCAAGCTGTCTGCTTCTCGTTCCGCCTCGCTGCGTGAACGTTCAGGTCTGACTTCGCTAGCCACGTTGAGATGGGTGTGTGCTGTTAATACTTCTTCTTGTTCGTCGAATTCTTCTGGCGAATAATAAATTTTTAAATTGGCTGCATTCATAATGACCTCGTTTCCAGTTTCTAAATGCTTTATCCTGTATGCATTGTTTTGAAGGTCTCTAATCACCTCGAACGGGCCGTGATATGCAAAATTGAACTTCTTATACTTCCGTGCCTCTGGATCTGAACTGGCGGGTTTTCGCACTAACACTTTCTGTCCGACGAGAGGCGGTCTGTGATACCTCTTCGCACGATTTCTCCTCTGACCTCTCTCCGCCTGTGCTTTGAGATATTCGAAGGTTCGTTGGATCCTCAATTCTCGTCCTGGCTGTGCGTCTACTGGTAATGGATTGACACCAGTCCACGGTCTCTCCGGCCTCTGATCCAAATGTAGAGTCACGGGAACTTGACCTGTCGCCTCGTGAACAGTATTATTTATACAGTATTCAATTACTTCTAGGAATTCAATCCAACACCAATTCTCTTCAGAGCAGTAGATCTTCATGTATTTCTGGATCTCTCTCATTACTCTCTCAACTGGATTTGCCTCAGGATGGCGAATGGTAGATAAAATCTGTCTAATTCCTAGAGTTTCCAGTTCTCGACGAAATTCTGCACTTGTGAAGCAACTTCCGTGGTCCGAGAGGATGTTATCCGGCTTCCCAAGAATCGGAATAACTCTCCCTTTCAGGCGTTTCAATACCTGCTTTGAACTTGTCTTCTGTATGGGGCATAATACCAACATTTTCGAAAATACATCCATGGCTACAAAAATGTGTCTATTGCCTCTACGTGCTCTAGGCAATGGTCCATAGTTGTCTATGCTTAATAGCTGCCTTGGCTTCTCCGGTAACAACGGTATAGGTCGTTGTTTCATTAAAAAGGGATTTGGCTTTACCCTTTGGCATAGATCACATGTTCTAATAGCATTTCTCACCGTTTCTCTCAACTTTGGCCAAGTAAATGCTTCTTTCAACAAAGCACAGATTTTGTCTATCCCTGGATGTCCAAATGCTCTGTGTGCTAGCCACACCAATCCCCTTTGCAACGATGCAGGAATCACAAACCTTTGACGTGTATGATCTACATCATCCCACTTGTGCAGTATCTGATTATACCATACATAATCTGTTGCCAATGCCTCTGCCTCTCTGTATATTGCAGTTCCCCTTGCTAAGCGTCCCTCGAAGTAATCGATCATCATCTTCAACCACGGGTCTTCGCGTTGTAGGTTGGTAAGATTCCTCAAATCATCCAACGTCTTCTGATCTCGATTCTCAATCTGGACAGCTAGCGCTTCCCCTTCTCTAGGGTAACGGCTTAATATGTCCGGTATTACATTTTCTTTCCCTGGACAGTATTCTATTTCCACATTGAATTGCTGAATATACAGGGACCATCTTGTCAATCTCTGGCTAGACAAGTCTGTCTTTAACAAAAATGTTAAAGCTTTATGGTCTGTTCTGAGGACTATTTGAAAGCCGTACACGAGTTTATGCCATGTTTGCAACGCGTAAAAAAATGCGAGCAACTCTATCTCTGTAATCGTGTAGTTTTTCTCATGGGCTTTCAGCCTCCTACTTATAAAGGCAATAAAAACTTTCTTTTCAGGCTGGTCAACATTTTCCTGGAATAGCATCGCTCCGATCCCAATGAGTGATGCATCCGTCTGTATGATGAACTTCTGGGTATAATCCAGGTATCCCAGTTTCACATATTCCAAAAGCATTTGTTTTGACCTCACGAATGCTTCCTGACATTGCTCCGTCCAATTCCATCTGCCGCCTTTCTTCAATAGGTCCTGCAGGGGTGCTACTGTCGTAGTATAATTTGGGCAGTGGTTCGAAAAAAATCCAATTACTCCCAAATTCTGTCGGACGTGCTTAACCTTCGTGGGTCGAGAGAAATTTCGAATTACCTCCAATTTATCTGGATTAGGCTTAACTCCATTTGCATCAATAACATGCCCTAGGAATTTAACTTCCCTCTGACCGAAGTGCGATTTCTTGATGTTAACCTTGAAGTTAGCTTCTCGAAGGTCATCTAGCAACTTCTTCAGGTCTCTCATGTGCTCCTCCAGAGATTCTGATGTGAGTAGAATGTCGTCTACATATCTGATGGTTCTCTCTTTCACATCATCGGATAGATTGCGATCTAACGCTCTTATCAGGGCTGAACCAGCTGTTTTCAACCCAAAAGGTAGCCTTAAAAACGTATATGTGTGTTGATCAAACATGAATCCTGTCAACAGACTAGTTTTCTTCTCTAATTCAAGATGGTGGAAACTGGATGTGATGTCCAAGTTTGTGAATACAGTTTTCCCTTTGAACTTCCTGAGGATCTCTTTAATAGGTGGCACTTGGTCAAACTCCGGAATAACCTTCAAATTTAAATATCTCAGGTCTAGACATACCCTAACAGTCCCGTCTGTCTTCGGTACGATTACCAATGGACTTACATAAGGCGTAGGTGTCTTCTCAATAACACCGGCCTCCAACATCTCCTGAATTGCCTCTTTCACTTTGGCATAATGCTTTTCAGCAATAGGGTAGGGTTTCTGCCTAAATGGTGTCCAATCACTGACTTGGAAAGCATAAGTGAAGTTTTTTATACGACCAGGTCTCGAATCAAAGACTTCCTTCTGTTCCATTAATAACTGCCTTAAATTTTCCTTCTCTTTTAGCCCAATTTTCGCTTCTTCTAGCTTTTCCGAAATATATTCTTCCAGTTCGGGTTCCAGATCTTTTTCCATGTCTGTGGCTAGTGTTTTCAGCTCTTCTTCTAACTGTTCAATAACTAACACTTCTTCTCCAGCCACGTCTCTGTATGTATGCCATACTTGTTCATCTGACCCTGGTTCAATCTCATTGAGTGCGACTTCCAAGCCTTCGGCTTCCTCATTCACATGGAACATAACCCTGTCCTGTGCTAGGTCTATTATCACTCTGTATTCCCTTATAAATTCTGCCCCAATAAGTAGGTTATAAGGCAGTTTGTTTACTAATAGAAAACTCTGTGAGAAAATAGAGCCTCCTATCTGTAAATCTAGGAATACCTGATATTTACATATCATCGTTCTGTCTGGAATTATCCCTTTTATTTTTACACTAGAGATCGGTATTTTCAAAACATTCTCTCTCTGGGCTATTTCATTATATAGAGCTTGTGTCATAAGGCTCACTGTAGAACCGGTGTCTAACAGACTTCTTATTTACAATCCTGCCACTCTTACTATGATAATAGGCAATTCTCTCTTGACCATGACCTGGGATCCTCCTGTATCCTCGATTAGCTCTTCTGGTTTGGCTATCCAATTGATGATGTTAACAGACTTCCATCCATCAGTCTTGAACTCTTCTAATTTTGGCGTTTTTTCTTTCTTCAGCGCCCGTCCCCTTGGAGTTTCTTCTTTCCTGTTCGCTGCGTTGTAGCTCCAAACTCTTAGCTCCATCTCCATATCTGTCTGGTGATGACTTGTTCTGCATAGCCTCTTGCCAGCGGACTTGTTGTTTCTGGGGCTCATCTCCCCTTTCCTCGAGGTATCGCAATGAAGCGTGATATCGTTCCTCTACCTCGTCATCGAAGTTCCTTCTTCTTTCTTGGGGTCTCCAATTTCTATTGTTGCCTTCTTGGCCATTGTTACCTCCATTGTTTTGGTACGGTCTACCCCTGGTATTCTGCTTATTCCACGAATTTCGGCCTCTTCCTCCTCTACTAGCATTCCCTTTGTACTTTGGCTGCCATCTTCTGGGTTCCTGTTCCCATTGACGTCCGTTGGAATCTAGTGTTTCAGTGCTCGTAGCTTTATTGTTCCTTGGAGCTTGATGTTGGTCAGTCTGCGTGTTGGTCACGTGTACCTGTTCCACGGTTCGACTCTGACGCATCGTATTTGCTGTTGTGAGGTCCAGTTGTCTAAGAACTGCCTCCATTTCTATAGCCGTTTTCGCATTAGCCGAGATTAGCAGTCTTTGGATCTCGTATGGAAGCTGTTTGGCGATAGCAATACATAATTCCAGCTCGGTCGGTTTTTGATCCAGTTCTTTGAAACGACACATCTGAGATATGAAAAACTCCGCGTACTTCGTTGGGTTGCTGGTACTGTATCTTTTGGAATACAAATCCAGTCTCAAATTTTGCTGTGTGGCTGGATCTCAGAACCGTTTCAAAAATGCCTCTCGAAACTCCTCAACAGTATCGAAAGTATACCGGAAACTGCGAAACCATAATGCGCATTCTCCCTCTGTTAGTTTCTCAATGGCTCGTAGCCTGCGCTCTGGCGGTATCCGCGCATCATTCAGATATTCAGACACTTCCTTCAACCAATATTTTGGTGTCATATTACAGTTGCTACCTGAGAACTTCCTTGGTTTTTCTTCGCTTGCCCTGATTATGTTTATCACCTGGGTGTGCGTAGCATTTTCATGTGGCGTTGGTGCTGCAAGTGGTGCACTTGGCGTCATATAAGGACTTTCGCCTGGGCCTGTAGCATTCCTGATTATAGGTTGGGTTTCTAAGTCTGCCCACCTTGTTTTCCTCATATCTTCCATGCTGCCTTCACTTGACTTAGGACTTTTCATAAGGGTTTCCTCCTGTGCGATTATCCTAGTCTCCATTTGATTGTGGCGCATCTCCGCTCTTTCAAGTCGAGTAATTACCTACTTCTCGATTCGGGTAAGTCTATCTCGATTTTCCTCAGCTACTTGAAATATTTTCTTCTTGTCTTCTTTCAGACTTTGTTTGATATGGGAGATTTCATCCTCTACATCTTCCTTAATTTGAGCAAGGGTCTTGTAGCTTGCCTCTGTCTTCTGGCCTTCTCTTATTTCGAGTTCTTCTCTCAGCCCTTTAATTTCCTCTTGAATGTGTCCATTGACTTTTGACAATTCATTCCGGACCTTGATGATCTCACCTCTATTCTCCTCTTGCCTTTTGTTAACTACAACAATGTCGCTTTGAACTTGGTCCAGTTCTTGATGAACTTTGCCCATCTGACCTTTCACGTTGCTTACTAGCTCTTTACTTTCATTAGCGATAGCCATAATCTCGCTTATTTCCTGACATTGATCTAATATGTTCTGATCCTGTTTCTTGAGGTCACCGTTAATTGCTCTAGCATAGCTTTTCAATTTCTGGTCCCATTTAGAGTCGTTCTCCTCTAACCTCTGATCTACCGTTCTCGTAAATTCTGAAAATTGTTTCGCTTGGCGTTCGAGATTCGCCTCATTTTGGATTTGAATATCCTTAACGTCATTAGACAGCGCATCTAACCTACTGTTGGTTTCATCCTGAGCATGCTTACACGCTTGTAAGTTACTTTCGAGCTTGGCTTCTATAGCCTCGAAACGTTTATCTGACTTAACCTGCATTTCTGATACAATGCTTACAACAGTTTCTGTTACTTCGGTCTTAATTACCTCTTGCATTTGACCTAACTTATCATTTAATTCAACCTTATTTGCATCCAATCGGTTGTTTATTTCAACCTGATTGGCATTCATTGCCAGCTGATTGGCATCTAAACGATTACTCAGTGCCTCCTGATTGGCATCTAAACGATTATTCAATTCGCTCTGATTATCATCGAAACGAGCGTTTATTCCCTCCTGGAAAGCCTTAGCCTCCAGCTTATTTTGTTCATTAACAGCGTCAAAATGCTCTCTTAAGCCTGCAATCAACTCAACAATCTCCTCTGTACCTGACATTTCTACAATAATATACTGTGAGATGCAGGCAGGCTTCCTGGAAACATGTGTGGATACGTTTTGAAGAGAAACATCAAACACTGTACACATATTGTAAAGTCGTATAAAACCTGTCAATATTATGATAAATTGTGGATCTGGTATGTAACGCTCGTACCCTTGGGTAATCCTCTTCTCAATAGAGAGATTATGCGTTACATCAAAAACCTACTGAACTCAAAAATCACTCAAACACAGTTTGAGGCAAAAACAATTACTATGGTTTTCCCCATGAAATACCATAAAAATCTATAGGTTTTCCCTAAATCCCATAAGCTCCACGAACTCTGGGCGCCATGATAAATAAGATGGGAAAATGCTCATGCTTTGCCCACACACGGGCGACATGATAAATACAAATGATGACCGGTTCGTGCAATGCCAAGATCGCTCATATTGCACTAACGTAGGTGGTTCCATAATGAGTTAATACCGCTCCACGTTACTTGGGTCATGATAAATTTAAGTGTTTATCAAAATTTATATTGTTCGTATCGGAGCTTAGCTTGATATTAGGTGCGGTCATTCCCTACTTCATGTTAATTGTTACTTTAAGAGTTGTGTGCATTAGATCTAGACCGACTTCAGTTGTACCTATAGCTCAAATCACTGTACAAGACATCAATTTCCATGTACCCATGTGAGTAATCTCGATGGAAAATATGCTTCTGCCTCCAGCTAGCATCAGGGCTCGAGCGTGTACCGTTCTCCCACTGTAGCAGTTGCATATTTTGGATTTGAGGCTAAAAGGTATCAACTCTACAATGATAAGGCACAACTCTATTCTAAAACTTTAATTCAGTAAAAACTTCATGGCTTCACACAAACAAAACAAATCCCACAACCACAAAAACAAACAACTAAAATTATTTCCACAATCCACGAATATGAACATAATATTATCATAATAAAATCATATCATAACACAAACCTTTACCCTTATGTGAACTTTACAAAGTACTCTAGTGCGCTGATGCACATACAACTTCAGAAACAAACTGTACATTAATTCTTCTGTCATCCAATGTGACTTCATTAACTCTACAAGATTAATTATTCCTTGAACCTTGTCTTAATTTGACAATAATGTGTATCATGTGTGGGTTTTGATCTTTCTCTTCCCACCAAATGCTTTACATGCATTAGCCTATTCTGGTGTTGCACAGCAGTCTACGTACAACTCCATAATTATGTAAGCTACCCCTACACTTCCTCTATTTATATAGTTCCACTGCATGCCGTGTGTGATTTCATATTAAAAACATTCGTTAACGCTGTGTCGGACGGTACTATTAAACTACCTTTGCGCGAGTAGCCTGTGGCATCTAGTAACCCACCTCAGAAAAAGATGTCAGTGACAGTACAACTGCAACGTCTAACCATTCGTTAGATAGCTAAAATCATGAACCATCAGGGTAATCTATAATTATCAATGTGTTCTTAAACCACATGACTTTATTACTCAATATAACAATGTTTCATCTTATGTCATTAACAGGGTCAAAAATCTGCCCCTTTCAAACTGGCTGTCACGGTTCGTCTGACCGTCCAGACCCTCTCCCCGAGCGGCCTGTATACAATAGAAGTGGAGTGAGGTCCTACATTACCTCCCCCTCGCTTCCTGTCTGGCTTTCTCCCCAAGCAGTAAAAGATTTTACAAGACAAACACTGTGGTCCCAGTGACACACATATCTCAATGGATTTAAACTGAATATTATGCAAATAGGTTCTGGATGAGCTTTCACATTTACTCCTACACTGAGTATATAATAATTGGCTCCAAAATAGGCCCATTTCAACATAAAGGCACGAGATTCATAACACATTAGTCCATTAGGTAACCGGTATCTTTAATAAATATTGCGGCCAGCCCATGCTGCCGTCTTGAATTCGCTTCAACGAGCCGAATCACTCAACAAATAGTTCTCGGGGAATCAGATAGCGTGCAAGAGGTGTCCATTGTTTTCCTCCCACCTATCACGGGATTCGAACCCAGAACTTCCATATCCATCATCAGAGCTAGGGTCAATATCACTATATACGCTCTGGCATAAAGTACATCTCTCATTACGCCCACGGCATACGAGATTTCATACGAAGAATAGATACCCTGGTCCCTCCTAATGCTATGATCTGCGTCCTATAATTACCAAGAGAAATCTATCAATTGCTCTATAAGCTTTTCACATAAGCTGCAAATTCAATTCACTAAAAGCTCTTCCATTTCCTGGCATAATTATATTCCCATTAATACAATATTCTGATATCAAACTCTTTTCTTAATCCTGTAACGTAATCTTACTGTATAATCTTACTGCTTAGATCGATAAGTCTTGCCCTTTAGCGTAAATATTTCTTGTTTACAACATTTTGCCTGATGCGTTCATTCATACCTTTCATATTCATTATTATTATTATTATGATTATTATTATTCTCACTGACATAAATCCGACACAACTCATCTTACAAATCGAACAACCATGTTCGTGACATTTACATAACTGATTTGCCATTTTTAAATAATAGTGGTAACGCTAATCCACTCACAGATGCAAAATAACATCTCAAATCTTTTAAAATCACCATAATAATGAGTAAACTTGGAGAGTCTATCTCCTACTCTGATTCTTACTGGCATCTTTAGAATTCTGAAATCACACTACATGCAGTGGCCTATATTTCTACTTACATAATTTGTGGGGTACTCACATATCTTAAGGCTCGTCACGGTGGTTCCAACCACTCACATCCTTCCTGGTCGCCTGCCATATGCAGATTCTAGTGCGACATATTCATCTTGAATACACACATTTTCTGACACATATTTTTCGTTAACCACACGACACTTTGCATTTCTATAAAGAAGCTATTGCTTCCAACACACATGACACTTTAAAACACTTATCAAACTATTAATTTAAAAGACATTTCACATATAATTTACATAACACACGTCACTCCGTACACTTTTCCTTGGTTGAAATTCCCTAGCAAAGATATCGAAAATTGCAGGTGTCGACGGCGTCTCCCGTACTCCTACCAACTCCTGATTGAAAGTCTGGTTCGCTTTCCCTCGGAATTCACCAACAGTTTATCCATACTCCTACGGTAAGCTTCCTGATTCGCATAAATATGCTAACTTCCGTCCTGAGCGTTATTATTTGGTATTCAAAGACATTACCAAATGCTTCGTAAGGTTTCTTTTAGCGCATTCCATCGTAATTAGACATGTACGATCAGTCAATATTTTATACATTGCGCTTAACACTGTGCCTAACTTTACATAGATTATTATTTACAATAGTTCTGCAACTTATCTCACCCGTTGCTTCCTAAGTGAACACACATTGTTCGTACTGTTTACAAAAACTGTTTGCGACTCTCGGTGACAAACTGTGTCCAACTGTGTAAACTGCGTTAAGACTGGCTGCAGCACTGGCGTGCGACTGCCGTGATGACTGAGCTAAAGACTGAGGAAGACTGAGGAAGACTGAGCCTCTGCCAAGGGTCGACTCCCTTATATTGGATTCCCACGAAAAGTAGAGCTAAATTTTCCCGCGCTCTCTCGACTCCCCTCTCAGCACGATTCTGGTCTCGAAACCATGCTCATCGGGTTCCTTTTCCTTCACTGATCCCAGAACTGTCTGCGTGCTGAAGAATCGCTCGGCCAATTAATTAATATTAATTCCTTTCTCCACAGCGTGGGGACGCTATCTCCCTGGGAATCCCTGGCAACCTTGTTAAAACCAAGCCGCGAACAACCATAGTCTCTGTTCTTCCGCACTTCATTAAATATGCGTCAATTTCGCAGATAATAGGCTCTAAAATTAGCCTCCTGGCTAAAGATTCATCTGTGTGCCACTCTCATTTCATTGTGTTACTCCAATCATGAGTAATCAATGATTTTCCTTGGGGTCTTCCCACCCCCTTCTTACATCCATTCTCAGTCGGGGAAAAACTGGGTCATTATTCAGGCCCCCAACCTCCTCCAGACGACATAACGAGGTCAGCAAGATGGACGTGGTTCCATGCTGCACCTCCCACAATTCTGGGCCAATTAGTTAAACGTCAAACTCTGCACTTTCCGTGCTCCAAGTCCAGTATAGCCTACTTAAAGTAGTCTAATAATGCTGTATTTCGTTCAATTTCCTGCATTATTTTGATAAATAATGTCATTATCAACTGGAATCACACCAGTGATTAAATATACACTTTTCTCTAGGGGTTTTTACACGGAAACTTCCTCCGCAGACCTCGGGTTCGTTCCCTGGTGGAACCTTTATACTGAGATCACAGTCTCTGAGATCCACGTTCGATATCAGTCAGCATAAGCCCCTCGGGTTCAATAGATTCCACATAGCCACATGGCCGACAGTTTATCGAGTGCTAAGAATACAGGAAAAGTATGAAGATTTAATAAATCGTAATTGTTTTCAGCAAATGTGATAAAATTAATATTTTCACACCAAAGAACGACTTGAAGATGATTTATTGTGGGAATATCTTTAATGGGGTCTCCAAACCTTGAACTAAACTGTATGCGATATACATTCCCCATAGGCACACGGCCTACATTACGTCGTTGTACCGATCTCCGCCACCACGCGCGCTTGTTGTTTCCGTCCCATCCACTTCCGTCTCTTTTCCAAAATCACTCTCACAAACATGTTCAGCTACCGAACGCCACAAAAATATCCAGATACCAAGTGGAAAGATGTTACTCATCAATAATTAATATTATTTACGTCCCTTTTAACTACTATGGCTTTTAGAGACACCGGGGTGCCAGAATTTTGCCCCAAAGGGGATCTTAACATGCCAGTAAATCTACTGACACGGCTCCCTAGCACTTGCGCACCCTCAAATGCCAGCTGACTGCACCAGGATTCGATCCTGCAACCTTGGGAACAGCAAGCGAGAACGTTACAGCTGAGACAAGCAGCCAAGAATCGGGGACTTTGTTTTATAATTTGTTGAGATGTGTGAATTTATTGAGTTTATTGGGAATGTTGCTATTGGGTTATAAATTCCCACTGAACCGCGTCTGAGATATATGGAGAGTTGGCTCAAGAAAAGCATGCGTTAACTCTGTGTGTGGTGAAGTCGACCTTTACGATGCTTGTTTTAGAGATGTTACGTTCCACTTTACGCAATCAAAGGCGATAAACTGAGTTCATTGCAGTCATCTGTCAATGTTTACTTTCAGAATTCTCTGTTTTGTTATGTTAAAATATTGTTAATTGCTTTTGCAGATTATGAAGGCGTGTGATAAAGAAAATGTAAATATTATTTTCACCGGCCATTGAACAGGACGTTAATAGCTACAGTGTTGGCAACTTGACAAAATACACACATTCAATTGGACTCGGTCTACTCTGTGTCTAATACCCATCAGCCGCAGGAAGTCATGTCACTTGGCGGGCGACGTTCACAGTGGCACAAAATGATGTAATGTACGAGGGCTGTCTTTTAAGTAAGGGCCGTTTTCTTTTAAAGCCCGGCATCCTTTGCGAACAAGCAGGCGTCAGTTGCAGCTGTGTAGCTAACCTGTACGCTGTTACTGTGCATCTTTACAATGTTCAAGATTATTAATTCGCCCCCCGCGTTTGAGGTACGATCTGTGATATGTTTTTGATGTTTAACATATTTCCGCTCGGTTGCTGGATAGTTCTGTGGGAGTGATTTTGAAAATTGGGGACGGAAGTGGATCGGAACGATCGAGCTGGCAGTGGTGGATCAAACGAGAGTATGCACTGCCCGCTCGATCGATCAAACGGAAGTGTACTAGCTGGCAGTGGTGGACAACGGAAGTATGCACTGCCCGCTCGATCGATCGAATGGAAGTGTGCCCTAACTGGCAGTGGTGGATCGAACGGAAGTATAAGACGCACTGCCAACTACATCGATCGATCCAGCTGGCACTGGTAAGAGAAACAATCAGCGCGTGGTGTCGAAAATTGATACCATGACGCACTCTCGGCCATGTGGAATGTATATGACATACTGAACGGAAAACACTCATGCGAACTCTGATGTCAAGTGATTTAAACAAATGACATGGTACATGTTCGAAGTCTTCGTATCAGTATTTAAATGGTAAAATGCCTTAATATCAAACATTGTAAGTAGTCGGCATTGCATTGGCATAAGGCATTTTAAACTCAGTGTCACTCAGGAACATTATCAAAACAAGCAAAATATTTAATTGAAACATAATTCCGTAATGCAGTATTATTGGAACGTGGAAATAAGTCACCATCTTGTGCACATTATTTGCGTAGTCGAAATAGCCGTGTGGTTATTGCGTATGACTGTGGATCTAGTGATCTTGGGTTCGAATCCTGGGCGGGGTATATATTTTTGCTACCAGATTATCATTTTAAACGATATTTATCATATCAATATGACTCATTTTAACAGAATCCATATGAAATTACGTGTTGGTCTGTGAATGAAGAGGACCTGTTTATAAGGAATTTAAGGTTATGAGCGGTGTCGCGTCTATTAATCTAGTAGATCCATATCGTATTCTTTATTTAGGCTAGAGCTGGTGGAAGCTACAAATCATCTAATAAAATGAGTTCCGTATTATAAACTACAATATATGTAAAACACTCCCTTTAACAATAGATTAATATTTGTGCCAATAATAGTATAAAATACCGGTGTATCATCAATTTCACGTGAGGTTTCTTCTATGTCAGATGTTACACATCATATGCGACTACTGTAAGGCTCGTTTTTTTTTTAAAGTAAGGGCCGTTTTATTTTAAAGCCCGGCATCCTTTGCGAACAAGCAGGTGTCAGTTGCAGCTGTGTAGCTAACCTGTACGCTGAATTGTGCATCTTTACAATGCTCAAGATTATTGATTCGCCCGCCGCGTTTGATTTACGATCTGTGATACGTTGTTTGAGTGCAAGAAACATGTCGGCTGCAGACATTCATCGTCAGCTTTGTGAGGTGTATGGTGATAATGCAATGACGTAAGGTAAAGTGTGAAAATGGGTACGCGAGTTCAAAAGTGGCCGTGAATATGTTCATGACGATGAACGCTCAGGTCTGTGATCACAGATGACTTGGTGACTGCAATTGACACGAAAATTCACGAGGACCGAAGATTCATGATAACCACTCTTTCAATAGATTTTCCTCAAGTGTGAATTCTCGGTTGTCAGAGCAGGTGGCAAACTTTTATGCAGAGGGATTTCAGAACTTTGTTTTAAGGTACGACAAGGCAACTATGTAGAAAAATAGAGGAAGGTATGTAAAACCTAAAAATAAATGTGGTTTCAAAATAAAATGTTCGGTTAATTTAAAAAAAACGGCCCTTACTTAAAAAATAGCCCTCGTAAAAGGGCGGATCGAAAAGTCTTTCACCTTTTTTTATTTTTTTTTATTTTTGCAAAAAAAAAACATACAGGTGATTCCAAATTCTACGTGGTACATTACACTATGTTCCCTCAATATGCCTTCCTTCGGAGGGGAAGTAAAGCCGGCGGGCCCGTAACATAGATTTATGGCATTTAAATAAAAACCTTTTACTAACTAAACTTGTGTGAAGCAAAATTTGTAGGTTAGGTTTGATTATTGCTCTTAAGTTCCAACGCTCGTCACCGGGCGCTGGTTGCGATGGCATCTAGTAGTAGCCAAGTTCACAGCTAGGCATCGTTGATGGTAGCATTTGGTAGCAAAAGTAGGAACTAATTGAAATTATCGTCTGCAGTCCTTACTTGAATATTATAAACAGATAACACACACTAATACAGTCATCACAATTAGAGTACCCGCAAGAAGAGCTTGCGAAGCTCAATGATGCGCAGAGACCAATATCAATAGGCGTAGTTTAATGCTCATTGCGGGGCTCCTGTGTGGTGTGCCCCGAACGCTCATTACCGGGCTCACTGCATTTTCAACCCTGCGGGCTCGCAGCGAGTCGCGGTCTACAGCTGTAATTCAAGCGTAGAGTGCAAGGAAGCAGCAAGCAATATAGGCTAATTAGGGTCTAGGTTACGGTGTCCTGGCTCAGGTAATAACTACTGAGTAAGATATTACATACACGCGCTGAGATTCACTTCAGGCGCGGATTCAGGGGGGGAGTTCACGGGGGTCATGACCTCTTCCCCAAACGGAGACCAAATTTTTTTGCAAACTCAAAAAACGAACACACGATAACCAGACAAATAAAACTTAACGAATTTTAACTGAAAAACAGGGTTTTTTTTTTCATTTTATTCAATACTGAAAATATCTTTATTGCAATTATTATGTTCTGTTACTACTGTACATATTTACAACTTCATATCTATTATATAAAAACGATTATTTATATAACAAGTCGCCTCCGTAGCGTAGCGGTCAGCATGGTTAGCTGCCGCCCTGGAGGTCCTGGGTTCGATTCCCGGCTCTGCCACGAAATTTGAAAAGTGGTACGAGGACTGGAACGGGGTCTACTCAGCCTCGGGTGGCCCAAATGAGTAGAGGGGGTTCGATTCCCCCTCAGCCATCCTCGAAGTGGTTTTCCGTGGTTTTCCACTTCGTCTTCGGGCAAATGCCGGGATGGTACCTACTGTAAGGCCACGGCCGCCTCCTTCCCTCTTCCTAGCCTATCCATCCCAATCTTCCATCCCTTCCAATCCCTCATGAGGCCCCTGTTCGCTTTGCAGGTGAGGCCGCCTGGGCGAAGTGCTGATCACACCTCCCCAGTTGTATCCCTCCCGACCAGATGTTCCAAGCTCCAGGACACTGCCGTTGAGGCGGTAGTGGTGAGTTCCCTCGCTGAGTCCGTGGGAACCACCAACCTAGAGGGTAAATTGACTAAATAAAAATAAAAAAATGTATAACAAATTCAACTCGTCTATTTTGTTCAGCAAACCTTGTGATTACCGAATCGATGTTTATAGTGATGTCACGATAAATGTGCAGCAACGCATGGATAGGAATTTGGGGCGTTTTTCGCACCAAAAAATTTTGCCGACGTCCGAACTGCAAGCTTGGTTGGCAATTTAAGCGGTGACTGTCTCCGTTTGTCGGTACCAACTCGACTTGTCGAAACTGTAACGTACCTTGATACTTTTCTCGAAGCTCGATGTAAAAGTCGCAAAACACACCGTTGCAATTTGTAGGAATATTTTTGGTGCGCTAATCGCATCAAATTTCTATCCATGTAGCTTGCAAAATAATTGGTCTGGTTTTATACGTTTGGTTATTTTGTGATTGCGTTGTTAGTGATACCATATTTTTTAACAATTTCGATTCTGAGACCCCACCCCCAAAGCCAAACTCTAGATCCGCGCCTGATTCACTTGAACCCCAGTCACAGTTTTAGGATGCTAAGCCACCGGCTGTGCAGATGGTCCGTTGAGTACTGCTATCAGCGAGCTACTGAAGTGAAGTGGATTCTGGACACATCCAAAGTACACGGGGCTACATGGCCGCGTTGTCGCAGCCCCTAAACTAAGGAACCAACAAACCAACACTATTTTTCCACATAGTTTCCAGATTTGTTCAGTCACTTGTCCCATCGCAGCACTAAATGAGATGCCCTTGTGGTAGAATTCAGCCGGCTGACTGTGGAACCATCGTCGGACTGCTGTCTTGGCGTCATCGTTGCACGTGAATCGCTGTCCAGCCAGGAACTTCTTCAGCAGACCAAAAAACGTGGAAATCACGAAGGGCGAGGTCCAGACTGTATGGTGGGTTGTTCAGACTCTCCCAGTGAAATGACCGCAGCTTGTTGGCGGTTCTGGTTGCCACATGTGGTCTCGCATTGTCAGGGTCCACTCCGTGCGTTGGGAGTGAGAAATGCACCCTCGCGCTATGAGTGGCCAAATTTATAAGCTCGTGTATGTTTCCATGGCCGAGGTGGAGCAATGTGCTGGTAAATTCAGAAAATAAACATGAATCTACGATGGATTCCAGACATCCCAAAAATATGAAACATAGTACCAGTGAAGCTGATACTCACAAGAGTCATAAATATTCTAAATGATTCGACGGGACCGAGTTGGAGGAATTTGAAATTATTTATGTTCAGATCTCATCAGTTACCTTCATTTTAGTTCCATATTTCACCAAGAGATGGTATGTATTCTCTTTGTGAACTGGTCTTTTATCTTTGACTTGTTGGTATTCTCCGTGTGTCTTCAACAATGTGCAGCCATCATGTCGTGTAGTGTTGTGTTTGTTTTCGTGTTATTAATATGTATACATATTTGAATAAGCTGCCTTCCGTATGATGTATGCGGCTATACAGTCCACTAGAAGGTACACCTTCATACCACAACAAGTTATTTAATACAACACTGAAAATGACTTCAATCACTTCAACTTACTAATACAACTATCACAATAACACAGGTCATCACACAAAATTACACACACACCCTAATACACGGGGCTATATGACCACGACGTTGTAGTCTCTAAAATAAGCAACAACAAAAAGGGTAGATCAGTCATTACTTGGTGGATCGCACCGGGAAATAGATACATACTACGGTGTATTTAGGGCACTAAAGTGACGGACAGGTACAGCTGTTCCCATTAGTCATCAAGTGTTTCGAATGTAAGACGGATGGCAGATTTGGTCGTGGTCGACGTGAACACTAATTGGAACTGAAGAGTGTAAGAATGTTATTCAAATGTTATCGCCCTTCTTCACTAAGCAGTAGAAACTAAAATAGATTATTGAGGCTGATTGCGAGTGATTTTTTTAGCCTATTTTCAATTTAAAAAAAAATAGGCTTATGAGATCACTTTTTGTCCGTGTGTGTGTGTGTGCGTGTGTGTGGGAGGTGTGTGTGTGCCCCCTAATTACTTCTAAACGGCTGGAGCGATTTCAATGAAACTCGGTAAATTCATATCACTATTCCGGACAACCCCGACCGTGCCCTTGAAATTTTGTTACGTCTCACCAATCCAAGATGGTGGCTGTGCGAAATATTTCACCAGCATTCAATATCTCCGAAACTATTCCCGATAACACCCTGGAATTCTTACGGTGATAAAGGGATCTACTAGAAGTTCACTTATGTTAGTTTCGAAAAACTGGTAACTACTAAACCAACATGGCGGCCACGCGAATTTGCGACTTTTAAATAGAGGTTTCTCGCGATTTAACCAACCAAACGCAATAAAACTTGGTACAGTATATGTTTATACACATTGTAATGCACCAACATCTAACTTCGTTCAATTGTTTACATAACCACAAGATGGCGGATGTGCGAAATATTTCACTGGCATTCTATATCTCTGAATCTGTTAGCGGTATCATCCTGAAATTTTGTACGGAGATAAAGGGCACTACTTGAAGTTCATCTATGAGACTTTCAAAAACCGGTTAACTACAAAACGAACATGGTGGCCAAGCGAATTTGAAAATTTTAAATAGACCTTTCTCGTGATTTAATTTTTCCAAACGCAATGAAATCTGGTACAGAAATGTTTATACACATTGTAATGCACTGGTATCTAATTTAGTCCAATTGTTTACATAACCTCAAGATGGCGGCTGTGCGAATTTTAAAATTATTATTTTTATTTCTAGTGTCGTAATCATGCGATCGAAGTGAAAGTTTGAATAATGAACCTACGCAATAATTTTCCTTTAATGGTACATGACTCTATGGTCTATACATTTAACAATCCAACATGGCGACCATCCGAAATATTTAGACGGCTCTGAATATCTACGTATCTATTATAGCAATCAAACTGATTTTTTTATGTTCATAGGAGCTATGAACTTAAGTTCACCTATAGGACTTTAAATAACATGGCGGCGACGCGTAGTATAAATATTCACATTGACTATTCTCGCAATTTAACCATCCGAGTGCAGTGAAGCTTGGTACAGCAAATCCTTATACGAATGTTAATCCACTGGCATCTAATTTATTTCAATTGTTTCCATAACCACAAGATGGCAGCTGTGCAAAATTTTAAAATCTCCTTGTTATTTCTTGTCTCCTAATCATGCGATTGAAGTTTGAATGCTACACGTACACAATAATCTTCATGTAACAGTACATAACTCTAGGACCTACATATATAAAATCCAACCTGGCGACCATCCTAAATATTTAGTCGGTTCTCAATATCTACGAATCTACTACAGCAATCAAACTGAAATGTTGTATGTTGATAGTGGCAGTTAACAGAAGTAGGCTATATGAAAATAGGCTGTATAGTTCTTCACGGAACTAGACTACTTGTTTTTTTTATCCCTTTCGGCCCGCCGGACGGTGGTGGTAGATTTCAGTGTCCAAATACACACTAAAGCAGTCATAACAATAATTTGGGTTACCAGACAAATTTACTCACAGGCAAATACACGGGACTAAATCCCCAAGCCACTCAAATGAAACAACAACAACAACAACAACAACAACAACAACAACAACAACAACGACAAAGAATAGCTCTGACACCTCAATTTAGGAGGCAAAATGAAAGACCATGCAGTCCCTGCACAGTAGTGGTCAGAAGAGAACTAGAGTTAACCAAAATATGTCGACTGAAGAGAGAAATAGAGGAAGGAATGCTGGACTCAGCTGGGATCCCGTGGTCGCCAATCTAGTTGTGAAACCCATGTGGGAGAGTCTACATCCCTCAGAAGATGTCTGAACGTGATAATGTGATTACAAATGCACATAGAAAAATAAACAAGTCACTAAATCGCAAAATGAAAAACTTATTTTGAGCGCCGTATAATCTTGGCGGTGTCCGTAAACTATAGGATGACCAGGTAGAAAAGAATGTTTCAATGCGCAAGCGCACCAAAGTAGGGGAGAGTGTTTCCAGCTCCCTAGTCTGTCCACTGCTAGTCTTTCTTCTGCGGATGTGCGTCAGGTAGGGATGTGTCTCTCTCTTTCTCGCTCCTACTGGTTTCTTTGTCGTTGGACCTTGTGCTTGTGCAATGTGGGGTCGTAGTGCCAAGTGGGGGAAGCTCTACAGCAGCAACTTACGGTGAGTCCCACCCTCAACATTCTTTTCTACCTGGTCATCCAATAACTGTCGCGCGTTTATGTATATGTACAGAGAGTTTAGTTTGGATGTATCGGAGACCCTCGCTAGTCCGCTCGCCCGCGGCGTGAGCCTGCCTCCCGCCACGCACTCTGCCTTTATGCAGCGCCCGTGCGGCACTGAGTCATTGAGTATAGGAATTTGTACGTATCTAGTTCACAGCTGGTGCTGAAAATGTTCGCCATTCATTGCTACACATCGCTGGCACCTTTTTATGAAACTGGCATGTACTCTCTGAAGTTCCTCAGCACCGATTGACTGTATTTCAGCTGTAATATAGCCTTTAAGCTCATTTATAGTGGAGGGTTTCTCGCATACACTCTATTTTTAAGCGTCCCCCACAAATAAAAGGCACATGGTGATAAGTCTGGGCTTCGCGGGGGCCACACGTTCCGACTTATAATCCTAGTACCAAGAATGCGACGCAATTCTGTCATGGATGCTTCGTCAGTGTGAGCAGTGGCAGAATCTTGTTGAAAATAAGATGACAATCGCTCTCCGTAAGTCAGTCCGTCTAAAAATTGGTCAATGATCACATTCAAGTACAAATTTAAGAACAAATTCCTACACCCAATGACTCAATGCCGCGCGGCGACGCATAACGGCAAAGTGCCTGGCGGGAGACAGGCTCGCGCCACGGGCGAGCGGGCTAGCGAGGGTCTCCGATAGATACAAACTAAACTCTCTGTATATAAAAATGTCTACAAGAAGAAATGAATATCCATTAACGCCAAGATACGACATTACTGCACTGAAATAAGACCGGAGGCTTAATATCAGCGATCCTCACTTCGGGCCGCATGCGGCCCTGAGAACGATTTTTTGCGGCCCTCAAGACGGTCAGGGATAGGAATAAAAACATATATTTATGAGTTATGAAAAAAATATTTTATGAAAAATTATACAATATTTATTAAGTGTATTGAAAATCTGTCGTTGTTTTTCTCTACTTAATTATTTACTCAGACTACCGCAGTGTAGTTGGAGTGGAGCGACTAGCTAGCGAGTACAGATCCAGGTTAACGAGTGAGAACGTTGACAACATTTTGAGAATTCAGTTTCTTCACAACCTTCTAACATTCATGTCATATTAGAGAGCTGTGAACGATTACGCCCATCGACTTCAAAGAATTAACAAATTCAAGTATCCCTGAGTCAAGTAAAATACATTTGCTTGCTTTTTATATGGAAAACAGTTTATTTTATTGATCTAATAAACTTATGTTATAATCATATAGTTTGTAATTTATTTTACGCCACTTCATAGTGTAGTATTTCAATAAGAAAAATATATTTTGTAATTAACCTAAATTTGTACTTGCGGCCCTGAGGAAAATTTGATACGAACTATTTGGCTCTCTAAGAAATCCTAGTGAGGAGGACCCCTGCTTTAAATGATGCCGAATGCCTTGCTATTAGTATATAGAAAGGGTATGATCGAGAAGCTAGAAATAAGAGAAAGGCAGATCTTGGGATAAATCCTTGGTCCAATCAAAGAAAATAGTGAATTCAGAAGACGACACAATCATGAACTCTATTCACATGTAGAAAAGATCACGGACACCATTCGAAATAAAATGATAGTTTTTTTTTTGGCCACGTTGCTTGTGCGAGTTCTACAAGGTTGAGTAATAGGATCTTCAGTTCCTTTCTCAACAAGAAAACATATAATATTTTTAGTTAGTTGATATGCCGTTTCCATTTTTCTGATCCGTGATGCAAAAGCTTCTTTCTCCGAGGTGTTGAGATCCATCCACTCTCCAAGATATTTAAATTTCCCTGTTTGTTAGTTGATTCACTGTATTGTTATGTGCCACCCCTAGTGGCAAGTTCGTTAACTGGATTACGGGGGGTAGAAGCACAACACAATGGTCCTTTTAAAGAAATAGTAATTTTATTGCAGGTCTTAGTAAGTTACAGTACACCGCACAATAAACAGATACAAGCAATTAGTATCTCGCTCTAGTTCCTCTCTGACTGGGAACACTTACTTTCACTCTCTCGAGCAGCTGTCCGTTCACTAATTAGGCTGACCTGTGTCTATCCAGTCTGTCACTCACCGAAATACCTGTACACTCCCTTGAGTACACAAACTACCGTTAGGCTACTTACGAGTCTGCTACACACTGCTCCGCGGCTCGGAAAGAATCTCACTGGGTTTCGCAATTCACACAGCACCTCACTGCATGCAATAGCCTCACCTGGGGTTTCGCAAGTCACGTCACCACACTACTGTCGCTCAGGTAAAAACACGCACTAGCTCAAAAACACTGTCCCTCCCTCGCTGATGAGACCGCTTATATAGCAGGCTGGTGACTCAATGAATGCTTCTAGAATCGTCCAGGATTCACGGCTTCTCGAGATTTCCATCACTAGCTGGGTCACGAATATTCTGGACCATCCCTTTGTCCTCGCAGCCCCTTGCGTAAGGCGCAGGTAACACACATGGGCAGAGCATAGCCCGGGGCAGCTGTGATTCACGCGGCGAGGCGACGAAACAAACTCACAGCCGTAACAATATGTTTGACTTTCCCTTCCGACAGGGTAGTATTCCCCGCACCGATTCACGCCTCTCTTTTATCGCTCAGCTGTGAAGGTCAAGTGCAGAGCTAATCGCCGGTAAACTGTACTTGGAAATGTTTTCTCAATTGATTTGTTGACGATTATATTATTCTTTTTCTTGCTGTCGTTTCGGCCATCTACAGAGGTGTGCAAATAATTAGAATCAAATAAACAATTTAAATCAGACACAATTTTATTCAAAATAATTTTTGACCATCTCCTGGCATCTTTAGTAACCCTAATTAGTAATGTTTCCTCCCCCGTGGACTTACACATTTTCCCATAAGGAATTGCGTCTGGAAACATGGCCGACGTCGTCAGTTTTTTTAAGAGCGTTAAAATCCCTCAGTATGCTTTCCTACGGAGGAAGTAAAGCCGGCGATACCATGCCATAGATTTATGGCATGTAAAAGAACCTTCCATCAAATCCCGGTCACTCCATGTGAGATTTAAGCTGGTCAAGACGGAGGCAGATAGGTTTTTCTCCGGGTACTCCGGTTTTCCCTGTCAAAAATGTCATTCCAGCAACACTCTGCGCTATCATTTCATTTCATCTGTCATTAATTTTATTATTGCCCCAGGGGAGTGCGACAGGCTTTGGCAGCCAGCACAGTTCATATCCTCACCGGTAGATGGGGGCATCATTCATTCCATCCCAGACCCGGTTGGTCGACTGGAAGCAGGCTGTGGATTTTCAAAGAACCTTCCACTAATTACACCTGTGTGAAGCTAAATTATAGGTTATGTTTGACTAACGTTCGTCGCCAGGAGCAGACTGCAGTGGCATCTAGTAACAAAGAGCAGAACTAGTTGGTCGTTGACGATGGCGTTTGGTAGCACAAATTGGAACTACCTGAAAATCGAATGTCTGCAGTCCTTACTTGAATTAAAAACAGATAACACACACTAATACAGCCATCATAATTGACAGATTCTACACACACCCGAAGTATACGGAGCTACATGACCGCGTTGTTGCAACGCCTGAACTGAGGAACCAACCAAACAAACTTTCAGAATATGGGATTCCGAGGAATACCTGAGCTAGTTACGATTTCTATTTTATCATTTACTTTGGAAAGTATCCTCGAAGTCAGCTGATTTCAATATATGATTCACGAATCTTTGAATAATTCAAGACGGGATCATCAGTAAAATAACTCCAAATCCCCCAGGTCTAAATCCACACGGAAAGTAAAGCAATCAAAACAAAACGTGTGCATATTGCATTAGCAAAGCTCCTCCGTTGATTGAAATACTGAAAAATCAATTTTCTTTGAGTTTCTTAAAAGAAACAAGTAGTTCCGTGAAGAACTATACAGCCTATTTTCATATATCCTATGTTAATTGCCACTATCAACATACAAAATTTCAGTTTGATTGCTGTAATAGATTCGTAGATATTGAGAACCGACTAAATATTTCGGATGGTCGCCATGTTGGATTTTATATATGTAGGTCCTAGAGTTATGTACTGTTACATGAAGATTATTGTGAACGTGTAGTATTCAAACTTCAATCGCATAATTAGGACACAAGAAAAAACAAGGAGATTTTAAAATTTTTCACAGCTGCCATCTTGAGGTTATGGAAACAATTGAAATAAATTAGATGCCAATGGATTAACATTCGTATAAGGATTTACTGTACCAAGTTTCACTGCACGCGGTTGGTTAAATTGCGAGAAACGTCCATGTGAATATTTATAATTCGCGTCACCGCCATGTTGGATTTGTGATCACCAGGTTATTTAAAGTCATATAGATGAACTTAAGTTCATAGCCCCTATGAACATTAAAAATCCAGTTTGATTGCTAAAATAGATTCGTAGATATTCAGTATCGTCTAAATATTTCGGATGCTCGCCATGTTGGATTGTTAAATGTATAGGCCATAGAGTCATGTACCATTAAAGGAAAATTATTGCGTAGGTTCATTATTCAAACTTTCACTTCGATCGCATGACTACATCACAATAAATAAAATCTTAATTTTAAAATTCGCACTGCCGTCATCTTGAGGTTATGTAAACAATTGAACTAAATTAGATACCAGTGGATTACAATGTGTATAAATATTTCCTGTACCAGGTTTCACTGCGCTTGGAACATTAAATCGCGAGAAAGGTCTATTTAAAATGTTCAAATTCGCTTGGCCGCCATGTTCGTTTTGTAGTTAAACGGTTTTTGAAAGTCTTATAGATGGACTTTCAGTAGTGCCCTTTATCTCCATACAAAATTTCAGGGTTTTACCGCTAATAGTTTCAGAGATATAGAATGCCGGTGAAATATTTCGCACATCCGCCATCTTGTGATTATGTAAACAATTGAACAAAGTTAGATGTCGGTGCATTACAATGTATATAAACATATACTGTACCAAGTTTCATTGAGTTTGGTTGGTCAAATCGCGAGAAACGTCTATTTAAAAGTCGCAAATTCGCTTGGCCGCCATGTTGGTTTTGTAGTTACCAGATTTTCAAAAGTCACATAAGTGAACTTATAGTAGTTCCCTATATCACCATAGAAAATGTCAGGGTAATATCGGTAATAATTTCGGAGATATAGAATGCTGGTGAAATATTTCGCACAGCCGCCATGTTGGATTGGTGAGTCGTAACAAAATTTGAAGGGCACGGTCGAGGTCGCCGGGAATAGTGCTATGAACTTTCCGAGTTTCATTGAAATCGCTCCAGCCGTTTAGATTTTATTAGGGGGGGACACACACACACGAATCACACACACACACACGCACACACACACGGACAAAAGGTGATCTCATAAGCCTATTTTTTCAAAATTGAAAATAGGCTAAAAATTACAGTCAGTCTGAAAGCCTAGACGTTATGTCATTTCAAATGACGCATGCTACAAATGCTACACATGTTAGAAAGGCTCAGGAGGGCTTCTCGCTTCGCTCATAGCCCCAGGACTCTTTCAACAGACTCCATTACCCATTAACTTAGGCTTCAGGCGTGGGCACCTCTTTAAGGGTCACCCTGTGTTTGAGTCTGACATCTTTTACAACTCTTTAAGGGTCACCCATTATTTGAATCTGATATCTTGCAAACCTCTTTAAGGGTCACCCTGTATTTGAATTGAATCTAACATACTGTACACCTCGTTAAGTGTCACCCTGTATTTTGCTCTGACATCCTGTCCACCTCTTTAAGAGGCACCATGTATTCTTATCTGGCATCTTGTGCACCTCTTTCGGAGTCACCCTGTATTCTTCTCTGACATCTTGTACACCTCTTTAAGAGTCACCTTGTATTCTTATCTGTCATCTTGTATATCTCTTTAGGAGTCACCCTGTATTCTTATCTGGCATCTTGTACTGTATTTTGCTCTGACATCCTGCACACCTCTTTAGGAGGTACCCTGTATTCTTATCTGGCATCTTGTATATCTCTTTAGAAGTCACCCGGTGTTCTTGTGTGACATCTTGTATATCTCTTTAGAAGTCACCCTGTGTTCTTGTGTGACATCTTGTATATCTCTTTAGAAGTCACCCTGTGTTCTTATCTGGCATCTTGTACTGTATTTTGCTCTGACATCCTGCACACCTCTTTAGGAGGTACCTGTATTCTTATCTGTCATCTTGTATATCTCTTTAGAAGTCACCCTGTGTTCTTGTGTGACATCTTGTATATCTCTTTAGAAGTCACCCTGTGTTCTTATCTGGCATCTTGTACTGTATTTTGCTCTGACATCCTGCACACCTCTTTAGGAGGTACCTGTATTCTTATCTGTCATCTTGTATATCTCTTTAGGAGTCACCCTGTATTCTTATCTGGCATCTTGTACTGTATTTTGCTCTGACATCCTGCACACCTCTTTAGGAGGTACCCTGTATTCTTATCTGGCATCTTGTATATCTCTTTAGAAGTCACCCGGTGTTCTTGTGTGACATCTTGTATATCTCTTTAGAAGTCACCCTGTGTTCTTGTGTGACATCTTGTACACCTCTTTAGGAGTCACCCTGTATTCTTTTCTGCCATCTTGTACACCTCTTTAAGAGTCTCCTTGTATTCTTATCTGGAATCTTGTATATCTCTTTAGGAGTCACCCTGAATTCTTATCTGGCATCTTGTACACCTCTTTAGGAGTCACCCTGTATTCTTTTCGCTTCGCTCGAAGCCCCAGGTCGCTCGATGCCCCAGGACTCTCATCAGACTCCATTAACCATTAACTTAGGCTTCCCGTGTGGCTGCATGACGTCACGCACTCGCCGTCCATTACCCATTAACTTAGGCTTCCCGCGCGGCTGCATGACGTCACCGTCTCCGTCTCCGTAACGCATAACTTTTGACTCAAGCATAACGATGAAGTCGAAAAGATCATTTGAAATGATAAAATATAATTAAGACTCTTGCTTAAATATTGGGAGTAATTTCAGTGCCTTGCAAACATTTCTGTCCGAAAAGCTCGGATTGTTGGCTTACCTGAAACAGCCGTTACTGTCCTTCGAAGTAATCCCTGTGGATGGTTATGCACTTCTGAGAACGGCTGAACAAGTCCTGGAGACTCCTGGCATAGTCTTCGTTAGGAATAGCCCTCAGTTTGGGTCGTCGAAACTCTGAATTGAAAGCGAGAGAGATGGTTGAATTTATGCAACGTGACATGCACACCTGGTCGACGGGTGGCAGTGAGAAGGGTGAATGGTCCGTGGAATGGAATGGTCCTGAAAACCATCGTCACGGGCGAGGAGAGCTGGTTCCTGGGGTATGACCCCGAAGGCAAGCGTCAAAGTATGGAGTGGCTGGGTCTAGGGTTACCGAAAAGCCCTGAAGGGCCAGAGGTTATCGGACATTTCGGACATTCAACGTAAAGTGACGACCCAACTGATGGCTGTCTCTGATAAAGACTATCCCACGAGTTTCCAGGACTTGTACAGCCGTTCTCAGAAGTGCATAACCATCCACGGGGATTACTTCGAAGGACAGTAACTGCTACCAACAATACGTTCGTAATATATACCCATTTCACCGAACATTATTGACAGAGGGTGTATTTAGTGTATTAAGCCTTGGAAAGTATAAAGGCAATTTTGGAAAACAGACGTCGTTTCTAATAATTTTCACACCTCTGTATTTCAACTGTCCTTTTCCATGTCTTTGCGCCTGGTCTTTAACATTCGCCCAGTAATCCCGCATTCGTTTCCTAGCCTGTTCCTTCCTCGCTTCAGTCCAAGGTTTGATATAATCAGGCTTGGAGGCATAACATGTATGCCTTTGGAACCTGGTGCTCTCAGTGAGCTCCTAATGTCCCTTAATTAAATGAAATTTTTATTTTTTAATTTATTTTGTAGTACATTTTTTGTTTTTAATATAATTATACACCGTACTGATATGTCAGCAGTGGGTGCAATGTATGATTGGATTTATTCTCCTTGTTTTTATTTTTTTCCAGTTTTTAGTTTTGGCTCTTCTTTAAAATCAAGATGTTCTTGGAGTTTCGACTTCAGTGGAACACGTTTCTGGATATTCTCGTGGGATATCCCCACTTCACGCAGGTAATTTTCTACCTCGGTGAACCACGCCTCCTTGGTTTTCTTGTTAAGAAAATAAATGAAAATACACAGCTTGCTTCCAGTCCACTGACCGAGTCAGGAATGGAATTAATAAAGCCCCCATCTAGCGGCGAAGATATGAACTGTGCCGGCTGCCGAAGGCTGTCGCACTCCTCTTGGGGCAATGTTTAAATGAATGACAGATGAAATGAAAGTGAAGAGTGTTGCTGGAATGAAATATTGACAGGGAAAACCGGAGTACCCGGAGAAAAACCTGTCTGCCACCGCCTCACATGGAGTGACCGGGATTTGAACCACAGACCCCAGCGGTGAGAGGCTGGCATGCCGCCGCCTAAGGAACGGGGGCTACTTAAGAAAAGAAATGCAGATCCTATTGCTCAACCTTGTAGAACTCATACGAGCAATGTGGCCATAGAAAAAGATCCTTCTCCTACGAATGGTGTCCGTGATCTTCTCTACTTGTGAGTAGAGTTCATGATTGCATCGTCTTCTGAATTCACCATTTTCTTTGATTGGACCTAGGATTTTTCTCGTATTTCTAGCTTCTCGATCATATCCCATAGCAAGGCATTCGGCACCATGTAATGTCTCCTGTCTTATTACTGTGCAGTAATGTCGTATCTTGGCGTTAATGGATATTGATTTCTTCTTGTAGACATTTTTAGTTAGTTTCCATTTTTCTGATCCGTGATGCAAAGGCTTCTTTCTCCGAGGTGTTGAGATCTATCCACTCTCCAAGATATCTAAATTTCCCTGTTTGTTTAATGTTCCCTTCTTCTACCTCTAGCACGTTGGGTGCTGACTTAATGTTTGTTATAAATTCCGTTTTCTCGAAGGATATCTGGAGTTATTATTATTATTATTATTATTATTATTACATGTATGTCTATGAGGTGCAAGTGTTGTGTTGAGGAGAAGACGGGTTGTCCCCACTCCATTAACCGGGAGTAGAGTCGCGTCCGTCGCTCCACTCTAGATCGTTTTACTCCCACTTGCATTGCGCTTAGCTGCATCGCCCTGGTACAGGACGTTCAGCAAGTGCGAGTTTTATACACACTTATGCGTCTTGCGCCTCTCTTTCATACGGTGCCGTGGGATATCAGCGGGACCTAAAGAGTAAATTAGGCACTCTCAGGGTTTTACGCAAAAACAGAACGTGCAATAAAAATAGTTTTTGGGTTAAGCAATAAATAGAACAAGTAGTTCCGTGAAGAACTATACAGCCTATTTTCGTATATCCTATTTATGTTAATTGCCACTATCAACATACAAAATTTCAGTTTGATTGCTGTAATAGATTCGTAGATATTGAGAACCGACTAAATATTTCGGATGGTCGCCATGTTGGACTTTATATATGTAGGTCCTAGAGTTATGTACTGTTACATGAAGATTATTGTGTAGGTGTAGCATTCAAAGTTCAATCGCATGATTAGGACACAAGGAGTAACAACGAGATTTTAAAATTTCGCACAGCTGCCATCTTGTGGTTATGGAAACAATTGAAAAAATTAGATGCCAGTGGATTAACATTCGTATAAGGATTTACTGCACCAAGTTTCACAGCACTCGGATGGTTAAATTGCGAGAAACGACCATGTGAATATTTATACTTCGCGTCGCCGCCATGTTGGATTTGTGATCACCAGGTTACTGAAAGTCCTATAGGTGAACTTATGTTCATAGCCCCTATGAACATAAAAATAATCAGTTTGATTGCTATAATAGATTCGTAGATATTCAGAGCCGTCTAAATATTTCGGATGGTCGCCATGATGGATTGTTAAATGTATAGGCCATAGAGTCACGTACCATTAAAGGAAAATTATTGCGTAGGTTCATTATTCAAACTTTCACTTCGATCGCATGATTACGACACAAGAAATAAAAACTTAATTTTAAAATTCCCACAGCCGCCATCTTGCGGTTATGTAAACAATTGAACTAAATTAGATACCAGAGCATTATAACGTGTTAGACATTTCCTGTACCAAGTTTCATTGCGTTAGGAACATTACATCGCGAGAAAGGTCTATTTAAATTTTCAAATTCGGTTGGCCGCCATGTTCGTTTTGTAGTTAATCGGGTTTTGAAAATCTTATAGATGAACTTCCAGTAGTGCCCTTTATCTCCGTACAAAATTTCAGGGTGATACCGCTAATAGTTTCAAGAGATGTAGAATGCCGGTGAAATATGTCGCACAGCCGCCATCTTGTGGTTATGTAAACAATTGAACGAAGTTAGATGTCGGTGCATTACAATGTGCATAAACATATACTGTACCAAGTTATATTGCGTTTGGTTGGTTAAATCGCGAGAAACGTCTATTTAAAAGTCGCAACTTCGCTTGGCCGCCATGTTGGTTTTGTAGTAACCAGTTTTTCAAGAGTCACATAGGTGAACTTCTAGTTGTTCTCTTTATCACCATAA
The DNA here is from genome assembly GCA_946902985.2 of Meconema thalassinum. NCBI lineage: Eukaryota > Metazoa > Arthropoda > Insecta > Orthoptera > Tettigoniidae > Meconema > Meconema thalassinum. Next base: position 98,778,545 of record OX336397.1, on the reverse strand, counting down.
AAAATTCCAGGGTGATATCGGTGATAGTTTCGGAGATATTGAATGCTGGTGAAATATTTCGCACAGCCGCCATGTTGGATTGGTATGACGTAACAAAATTTGAAGGTCACGGTCGAGGTCGCCCGAAATATTGCTATAAACTTACAGAGTTTCATTGAAATCGCTCCAGCCGTTTAGAATTTATTAGGGGACACACACACACACCTCACACACACACGCACACACACGGGCAAAAGGTGATCTCATAAGCCTATTTTTTCAAAATTGAAAATAGGCTAAAAAGGGTAGTCAGACGATCAATCCATCAATCTTCTACGCAGCTGAGTGCCTGTTTCTAACTTAGAAGACCCCCCCCTAACGGCCCTCGAAGTTCTTGCGAAAAATAGTGGGACCAAGGATCTTACCAGATGGAAGACGATAGTACAAACCAAATTGTGAACTCTACAAACACCAGGAAACCTCACCGATGCCATCAGAAGGAGACGCCTGGCTTTCTACGGCCACCTGTACAGAATGGACCACCACAGACTGTCTTAAAAGATGTTACAAGGTAGCCAAGAAGGGTAAAGCCACTGGGTCCTTGTGGATCATTCAAATTGAGAAGGTCTTGCTGAACTTAATATTCAGCAAAACACAATAAATGACAGGAGTCGCTACCGCCTGACCTTACCTCACATCAATTACAGACGTTCACCACGACGCGTCCAGGAAATGATACGAGGAACGTAAGATAGAGTTCATCAACAAAATGAAAGATTGCTGGTCCAATTCGCGAACTCAAGCGACGTTGCTGGCGTCATCTGGAACTAGCGTAAGGATGATGGAAACATAAACAAACAGATGCTATATAACATGTGATTTGAGTTGAAGGGTGTGTGTGCTCTTCTCTCGTTTCTTCAATTATTTTCAAATAATTGAGGCTAAAAGATGACTTACATAATTGCTCAGTTCCGCTGTGCTCTTCGAATTCAAGAATTGTGATATCAATGCATTCCTGTCAGAAAAAGAAAGCTTTTCAGACGGAATGGAGTAGATTACTTCGCGTGGCAAAGCCGATTTTGAAGTACCGGTATATGATCGTATGCGGCTGGCATTTTACAAAGGAGAATTAATTATTAATAATCACTAATGAATTTATTACAAGATCCAGTATCCTACATTCTTCCCTGCACTACAAACTAGGCGACTCAGCAAGGTCGTTTTGACGGCTATTCTTCCCATGTGCCAAATATGTCTTTTAGGGGTCGCTTTATCGTAGGCCTACATGTGGTTGTCTTTCTTTAACTTGCCCCATTGCTCCTTCAAATCTGTAAAGCTCACGTCTTCTAAGTTTTCAATCATGTGCTTATTAACAATTTTAAAATCTTTATATCCAACATGTACAGTCTTTGATTTATCAACTTCAACGGTATTAGGCTATATCTTACAAATATAAATGTATCTATTTACTGAAGTACGGTATGTAAAGCAATGTACCGACTATACTCACATTACCTATTCCTGAACAAGTTATTTATTTCTCGGCATCTGGTGACCAAATTTCATTTTGAATCTGACGAGGCACCCCTTTCAAATTACTAGTTTGCAACCATAAAGCTTTCAGTCTCATAAAATCTTCAATTTCTTGGACTTTCCCGCACATAATTATGTGTTTCGCATCTAAAATTGCCTGTTCTTCAACGAGAGCCCGCCTAGAATTGCCAACAGCATTCAATATGGTAGCCTACATTATGAAGTCTTATCATCCTTGCGTCCACCATTTTGTCGCGACCGACCTGCCACGTGCATTCGATTGAGTTCGCGAATAGAAAGGCTCAAAATTTCAACACAAGCGCAGACGCCGAACAATCCACCAAAACCACCAGAAGTAGCAGACAACAGCTTAAGCACAAGTCCCGTGGTCCATAGGTGGCCGAAACCACCAAAGAAGCAAGAAATTAAAAATAAATATAAACTTTGTTCCGTTGTGCAATGTTAGATAATTTATACGTACCTGTTCATTATTTATTTATTTATTTATTTAATTAATTATATATTTCAATTAAGCTAAGATGTTCTAAAAATCATCTGGTGCACGCTAAGCCACAGACCTATTTCCTGACCAGTCGAACTAAACACCAAATTAAAATCCGTATTAATTTATATGTAAGTAGCACTTTCAGTAACTTATGTATAAGATAAAATCTTTCTAGTAAGAATTACACTATGAAGAAATAACCATGGGTAGGATTTTTAGGCTTAGATGATGAACATCAGTTCCCATGGCAACCACCACGTTGGAATTTTGCTCACACCCATGTCCACGTTAAGAATTATATTATCACGTGGGTTGCAATGATACCACAGCCTCCTAGACCAGCTCGTGATCTTGCTACAAAACGTGATTCATGCAATCTTAGTACTCAATATGGCCGTGGCCGTCGTTGTAAACCGGGTTCAGTAATTATAAACACTCAATGCATCTAAAAATTATATCAGCTGGGATGCAATAAAACCGCAGCTTTCTAGACCATCTCGTGATCTTGTTACATAACGTGATTCATGCAGTCTTAGTACTCAATGTGACCGTGTCCGTCGCTGTAGACCGGTTCAGTAATTACAGCATATACCTACGTACACTCAGAGCAACTGCAATTATATCTGCTGGGATGAAATGAAACCACAGCCTTCTAGACCACTCGTGATCTTGCTACAAAGCGTGATTCGTGCAGTCTCAGTATTCAAGGTGGCAATGTCTGGTGGAAGACCGGTTTAGTAACTATAAACACTCAGTGCAACGACAATTATATCAGCTGGGATGCAGTGAAACCACAGCCTTCTAGACAAACTCGTGATCTGGCTATGATACGTGATTCATGCAGTCTTAGTACTCAATGTGACCGTGTCCGTCGCTGTAGACCGGTTCAGTAATTACAGCATATACCTACGTACACTCAGTGCAACTACAATTATATCTGCTGGGATGAAATGAAACCACAGCCTTCTAGACCACTCGTGATCTTGCTACAAAGCGTGATTCGTGCAGTCTCAGTATTCAAGGTGGCCATGTCTGGTGGAAGACCGGTTTAGTAACTATAAACACTCAGTGCAACTACAATTATATCAGCTGGGATGCAGTAAAACCACAGCCTTCTAGACCAACTCGTGATTTTATCATTTTAAATGATCTTGTCGACTTCGACGTTACGCTGGGATCTGGTGTTACGTTACGGTGACGGGACGAAATGTACCCAGATGAACTGAGGTGTGTGCCGTCATAGTACCGCTTGGTGCATGTGTTCCCAGACAATCTCTACTTCGTTAGTACAAGACAAAAATCCCCGATTCTTGGATGTCACGGGTAATCTCGAGAACCACTGGATGGATTTTGATGCGGTTTTCACCATTCTGTAAAGGATATATCGAGGAAAGATTCAGTAGAAAATAATTTATGTATGATCAAAGCAATCAGACATGTTAACATCAAGGTTGTTGATATATATGATCAAAGGAAGCCAAGCAGTAACGATTTCAGTGAAAAAGTCGGAAACAGACTTGGCGTCCGTGTGCTTCTTAATCTTACGCTGGGGAAACCGTTAAAAATATCAATATACTATGAGCGTAAGAATTGGTCAGCATGAAAAGTTCTACAGAAAAGTCCGCGAGAGCATATCTCTATCTTCAATACATCGCCCACTATAAGTGTTTTTAGACTGGAAGGAAGGGGCACGTCCCCGCGTGCTCTGGTGAGCGTGACGGCATCCCGCGCGTTTGACCTTGCTTTGCCCTTGGTTTGCACTTGCCGTTCGCGAGTAATTTGAAACAAGATAAGCAAGATAAGTATTATGCAGATAATTTTCTAACATGTCAAGAGTCTCTGGCTTCGAGCGAAGCGAGAAGCCTCCAGCCTTTCTAGCATTTTTCAGCATTTGTAGCATTTAAAATGATACAAAGTCTAGTCTTTCAGACTGACTGTCACTTTTTTTTTATTAGAATTATTACTAAGACGTCTGAGTAATTAATCTGTGTAAAGTTGGCTATACTGAACATTGACCAAGTTGCTACGAAAGAGAGTGAGAGAGAGAGAGTTTGCCTTATGAAGAATACGCTTCGATCAATCAGTGTCTACCAAGATGATAGTCTACGGCAGCCTTGCAGATAAGACCTCACGGAGAGCAATATTTTAGCGAACAGACGAAAGAGAATCCGTCACTACGTTGATATCGGAATGGACACCCAATTCTGTTTACTTGAGACATAAGGGATGATGATGTTAATAACAATAGGTAGTTTTTATAACAAACAGTAGAGCGTCGATAATTCCGATTAATTGTGATCGACCCTGTCAGGATTATCAAAATGTGTGGATTTTCGAAAAGAACAAAAAACCAGCAGTTCCGTGAAGAACTATACAACCTATTTTCATATATCCTACTTATGTTAATTGCCTCTATCAACATACACAATTTCACTTTGATTGCTTAGGCTAAATAGATTCGTAGATCAGGGCCAGATGACATTGTAGTTCCGTACCTTCAAACAACGATAACTATAACTACCTACTGTAGATTCATAGATATTGAGAACCGTCCGAATATTTCGGATGGTCGCTATGTTGGATTTTTATATACGTAGGTCTACTAAACTACTAAGTCACATACAGTCATCACAATAACACAGGTTATCATATACCTTATACGCACACCAAAGTTCATGGGATTACATTACCATGATGTCGCAAGGCCCCCTAAAATAATCAACAACAACAACAACAACAACAACAACAACAACAACAACAGCAAAAAAGGAATTAAAATAAAGTTGTAGTGGTGTGGAATCATGGATATGATTCCATTCGTCTATTCGAATTATAAATGGCACGCACGCTTCAGCTAGTGGGATCTAAGTGTGCTTGCCCTTGTTGCCATGGTAACTAGGTGTCGGGGATTTCCCCACACTAAACTGTCCACTCTAATTCCTGGTAAACCCCCTTCAACCTAAAAGATATCGTTGTCATAAATGTTTTCTTAAACTAGTGGCTGGGATAACGGAGTAATTTTATCATTTTAAATGATCTTGTCGACTTCGTCATTACGCTGAGGTCTGGCGTTACGTTACGGTAACGGGACGAAATGTACCGAGAATGCCGTGAAGTTTGTGACGTCATAGAACGATGTAGCAGCCGAGTACCAACAAGGCAGTGCGAGAACAGAGTTTCAAGAAGGCAGTGCGAGAACAATCAAGTAGGCAGTGAAGAAACAAAATAGAATCTTGAAACTCTGTTCTCGCACTGCCTTCTTGGTACTCGGCTGCTAGCATTTAAAATTATATAAAGTCCAGTCTTTCAGACTGAATGTCCGTATCTTTTAGACTCCTGTACTTGGATGTGTGTAGGATTTGTCTGATAACTTGTGTTAATTTGGTGTCTGTATTAGTTTCTGTATTTGTAGTTGAGGTCGCCTCCGTTGCGTAGTGGTAAGCGTGATTAGCTGCCACCCCTGAGATCTCGGTTCGATTCCCGGCTCTGCCACAATATTTGAAGAGTGATATGAGGACTGGAACGTGGTCTACTCAGCCACTAGTGGTCCAAATGAGTAGAGGAGGTTCGATTCCCACCTCAGCCATCTTCGAAAGGGTTTTCCGTTTTCCGTGGTTTCCCCACTTCGTCTTCAGGCAAATCCCGGGATGGTACCTATTGTAAGACCACGGCCGCCTCCTTCCCTATTCCTTTCCTATCCCTCCCAATCTTCACATCCCTCATGACTCCCCTGTTCGCTTTGCATGTGAGGCCGCCTGGGCGAGGTGCTGATCCACCTCCCCAGTTGTATCCCCCCGACCAGATGTTCCTAGCTCCAGTACGCTGTCTGTAGAGGCGGTAATGGTGGGATCCCTCACTGAGTCCATGGGAGAAACCAACCTGGAGGGTAAAATCGACTAAAAAAATTGTGTTGGAGGCTAGTATGGAAGCAGCTGTAACCTCAAGTTAGGAACCATCCCAGCATTTGCCTCCATTAGAAATGGGAAACCTCGGTAAACCACGTATCCCTGGAAAGGTGTCGCACGTTGATGCAGTGTGAGAGGTGGCGCGGGGGACTTTGTGACCCCTATGACGGAACTCGCCTTGATAACAAAATTACTAAGTTTTGTGTATCAAACATTGATGTATTGGGTTTATTAACTCAATTGCATAATATTTTATTGAAAATAAATGCATATTAACCGAACGATATACACCCTCTGTCTGAAAAGTTCGGTGAATGAGTCTATATTACGAACTGATTGTTGGCTTACCTGAAACAGCCGTTACTATCCTTCGAAGTAATCCCCGTGGATGGTCATGTACTTCTTAGAACGGCTGTACAAGTCCTGGCATAGTCTTCTTGAGTGATAGCCTTCAGTTGGGTCGTCATATTATGTTGGATGTCCGAAATGTCCGAAAACCTCTGGCCCTTCGGGGATTTTCGGAGACCCTGGACCCCGATACTCCATACTTTGACGCTTGCCTTCGAGGTTGTACCTCAGGCACCTGGTCTCGTCACCCGTGACGATGGTTTTCAGGACCATTCCATTCCACGGAACATTCACCTTTCTCACAGGTGTGCACGTTAGGTTGCTTAAATTCACCCTTCTCACTGCCACCCGTCTATCAGGTGTGCAAGGCAGGTTGCATGAATTCACGCTTCTCACTGCCACCCGTCTATCAAGTGTGCAAGGCAGGTTGCATGAATTCACGCTTCTCTCTTGATTTCAATTTAGAGTTTTGACGACCCAAACTGAAGGCTATTCCTAAAGAGGAGTTTCCAGGACTTGTTCAGTCGTTCTCAGAAGTGCATAACCATCCACGGGGATTACTTCGGAGGATAGTAACGGCCGTTTCAGGCAAGCCAACAATCCGTTCGTAATATAGACCCATTCACCGAACTTTTCAGACTGAGGGTGTACATGAATCGATAGATACCACACTAGCACAGGTTATGAAACAAATTTTATACACCCAATGAGTTCACGGAGCTAATAATTACGATGTTTCCAGTAGCTAAATGAAACACCAAGGAACCATCCAACCAATATTTACAAAACTTTCGAAAAAACAGGCTTCCAATTAATCATCTTTGGCAGGGGTGCACACACTTTTTTAACCAAGGGCCACATTGTAAATACACTCCGGAGTGTTTCGGGGGTATTTTTTTTTATATATATAGGTGCAATATGGTGAGTTTTTTGGCTGTCTGAGCTTAGTTTTCTTAGGATAGTTGCCATTTTCTATATTTATTTATAGTGGATAAAAACAATAAAAATAAGTACATTTTTTAATAAGTACCTTTAAAATAGAAGTACGATGATATTCAATACACTCATACAGTGAGTATTTATGTTCTTTTGACACAATTATTAATCAAATTATGAAATAAGGTTCATGATAATTTAGTTTAGTGTGACGACTGGAAAAGTGTACCGGTACTTAAAATGTCTCTCCACATAGGATCGAAAGCAGTTGTAACAATCATTAATTAGTACATTATGCAACGAGCCTATAATGGCAATAATTAAGACACGAGTATGTTTATAATTTATAATTTCCACACGAGTGTCTTAATTACCATTATAGGCGAGTTGCATACGACTGTTTATGTTCGACGATAATTATAACTTTATTATATGTTTTCACATAAATATTCATAAATATCTGTTCAGTCACTAGAATTTTGAGATCGGGTGCTGCGCTGGGTAGGATATCTTTTTTTCCAAGCTCTCTGGCCGACCGACGCATGCGCTCTGTGTGCTTCAATGCCATATGTTCAGATTGTGCACCAGTATTCAGTAAAACTATCACCGAAGTCGTTTCAAAACAACGCGCTGTGTAGAAATTGGATTTGGGTATATTAAGGTACAGTGTCTCATTATTCACCAGTTTATTTACGCTAACATATGGACGGTGCACTTTCGGTAATTTATATAGACATGTTGGATTTTGAGCGCATCCGCGAAGGTATCCTTATGTAAATGGTCAAACAACTGTTTCTTGAGCTGTGATTGGTGGGAGAAACTGTTTCATAATGAAAAATAGTGTTTTAATGACGATCATTATGATACAGTTTTCAGACATATAATAGTCAGGGTGGAACATAAAAGTAGTTTAAGTGTTCATCAGTGAGTCAATGACCTTGGGTAGGGGCGTGCACACTGCTTTGTCCAGTTGGCTTTAGTTGTGCAAAGTTTTGGCGACACGGCGCGGACGCCGAGTGGTGGTCCGGACAAAATAGTCTCGCGGGCCATAGGTTGGGCAGTCCTCAACTATGGGGTTCTCTAACACGCATCGCTGGAGAATAATCCGTCTTTCTAAGTATGAACACCTTTCACTACAATGTTACTGACCTCAGATTAATGGCAAAGAATTTGAGGAGAGGTATGTGGTAGCCAAGGTCTCTATGTTTAGAAACAAGCACACTTTAACAACATGAATTTGTGCCTGGTCACAAAAGACCCCGCGCCACCACTCCCTGGTTAAGGGGAGTTTGTAAACTGCTTTGAGTCAAAAAATGGAATTTTATATTTTATGTTATTTTGATAGCCTGAAGTCCAATATACAGTAGTAGCCTACATATGCTTATTTGATAAAAATGTTTACTAAATGCCATTTATAGGTCATTTAGGCCCTAATTTGATTTGGTTTAATTCCTTTAAATTGAGTCATCCCTTCCTTCCCTCCTTCTTTCCTTCTATTCTTCCATCCTTCCTTTCTTTCTTTCTTTCTTCCCTTCCTCCATTTCCTCCTTCCATCCTTCCTTTCTTTCTTTCTTTCTTTCTTTCTTTCTTTCTTTCTTTCTTTCTTCGCTCCCTCCATTTCCCCCTTCCATCCTTTCTTCCCTTCCTTTCTTCATTCTATTCTTCCATCCTTCCTTCCTTTCTTTCTTTCTTTCTTTCTTTCTTTCGTTCTTTCTATCTTTCTTCCATTCCTTCTTTTCTTCCTTCCTTTCTTCCTTTCCCCATTCCTTCCTTCTTTTCTTCCCTTCTTTCTTCCTTCCTTTCTTCCTTTCCCCTTCCTTTCTTTCTTCCGTCTTTTCTTCCTTCCTTCCTTTCTTCCTTCCTTCTATTCTTCCGTCCTTCCTTTCTTCCTTCCTTTCTTTCTTCCTTCCTTCCTTCTATTCTTCCATCCTTCCTTTCTTCCTTCATTTCTTCCTTCCTTCTATTCTTCCATCCTTCCTTTCTTCCTTCCTTTCTTCCTTCCTTTCATCCTTCCTTTCTTCCTTCCTTCTATTTTTCAACCTTCCTTTCTTCCTTCTATTCTTCCATCCTTTCTTTCTTTCTTTCTTTCTTTCTTCCCTTCCTTCATTTCTTCCTTCCTTTCTTCCTTCATTTCTTCCTTCCTTCTATTATTGCATCCTTTGTTCCTTTCCCCCTTCCCTCCTTCCTTCCTTTCCTCCTTCCTTTCTTTCTTCCCTTTCTTCTTTTCTTCCTTCCTTTCTTCCTTCCTTCCATTCTTCCATCCTTCCTCCCTTTCTTCCTTCCTTCCTTTCTTCCTTCCTTCCTTTCTTCCTTCTATGCTTCCATCCTTCCTTCTTTCCTTTCTTCCTTCCTTCCTTCTTTTCTTCCATCCTTCATTTCTTCCTTCCTTCTATTTTTTTCATCCTTCATTTCTTCCTTCCTTTCTTCCTTCCTTCTATTTTTTCATCCTTCATTTCTGCCTTCCTATCTTTCTTCATTTCATCCTTCTTTCTTCCTTCTATTCTTCCATCCTTCCTTTCCTCCTTCCTTTATATCTTCCCTTTCTTCTTTTCTTCCTTCCTTTCTTCCTTCCTTCCATTCTTCCATCCTTCCTTCCTGTCTTCCTTCCTTCCATTCTTCCATCCTTCCTCCCTTTCTTCCTTCCTTCCTTCCTTTCTTCCTTCTATTCTTCCATCCTTCCTTCCTTTCTTCCCTTCCTTTCTTCCTTCCTTCTATTCCTCCATCCTTTCTTCCCTTCCCCCTTCCTTCCTTTCTTTCTTCCCTTCCTTCTATTTCCTCCATTTCTTCCATCCCTTTCCTTCCTTTGTTCCTTGAAGCAAGTTCTAAAGAAGCTAGGAAGTTAAAACGAAACCATAGGGGGGGGGGGGGGGGCAGAGAAGATGAAAACATCCAGATAAGCCAGAATATGGGCCTGGTGCACATTAAGGTAGACTAATACTTATCTTAAGGGAATTTTTTCCAATTTCGTTTTTACCTAGACAAATGTTCCTTTTACTCAGGAGGTATTAACAATAGCGATTTGCATTTTATTTTCAGTGATTCAATTTGATGCAATAAGGGATTGCGTGTTTTCTTGTGAATTTGTAATGGATAGGATAAAATAGTGTTTTATGTTCTCGTAGAGAAATAAGTTGAAAAATTTAACGTTTGAAAAAAAATTAGAAATATTATCTACAAACACCCAGATTTCCTAAAACAAGCATTTAAAGATAAAAATATAGATCTAAATATCTATGAAGTTTTGTTTCATTTGTCACTGATCAATTTCTGTGACTTTTAGGTTAGGAGCATGGCTACCTATTACTGCTGAACTGTTGTAGGCCTTAGCGCAGAGCTTTTATATTCCTTGCAATAGTTCAGTAGTAAAAGTGAGAGGAGGCCATGCTCATCTAAGTTAGGCTAGATGTTTTATATATTCTTTTTATGATGCTGTTTTGTTATATATATATAGTTTTGATTCTCTTAGACTTAGACAGTGTTAGGTCTGATTATTGCAAATGAAGGAAGAAGGAAAAAGTATGGGCTTTGAGGGTGCTGCTGAGAAGGAAGATTGGGTTATGTTTTAGATGGTAATGGATGTATGAAGGCTTGTTTTAAAGAAAAATATAGAAGAAGAAATTGCAATTGTGGAATACGAGATAAATAAATAAAAATAATTGGTATCAGACAAGAAGGAGGTATGTCCAAGACGGAGAGAGTTGATTTTTGTAGGAGGAAAGATTCCCTAATTGTGCCACAACAACTACGACTCAAAGTTAACCCTAATACAACTAAATTGATATATTACACATTAGGTCAAATACTTAATGAGAAAAAGGACCATGAAGTTTACAAATCTAGCATGGCGGAGATAGGATGCCTGAGGTGGGAATCGAACCCATCCTGTCGGGGCGACAGACAGGAATGCTAGCCGCTAGGTGCTCAAAACAGTATCCATGTAAATAATAAGTCTGAGACAGTGAATCGTATTTTTGTTTGGATCATAGTTCACCAAATATGTCTCCGACATCTGCTTTTGGTTTGCGTTGCATTCCTTCCACTTTATCTCTTCTGTGATAAAAGTATTTCTTCTTCTCTCTACTACTACAGGGGAAAAGAAGAAGGTTTCTTTTCGTAGAACTTACAATTTTGTAACACAAAAGAATGGGTGTTGAAATCTCTCCATCTCGCAGATCGAGACGCCTGTATCTGCAGCGAGAATCGATATAAACCACCCACTTGTGCGAAGTAGTAAATGAAATGACACAGTGTCTGAAGCTTGCCACTGAGATACGTTTTCCTTCTTCATTTTATGGGGAGAAAACAACCACTGTATTACAGTGGAACACAAGGCCTGTCTCCACAGGGAGTCACAACTAGTGATGGGTGAAATTCCCATCTGTCAAAATTGTTAAAATTTAGTGGGAAATTTGTGAGTAGTATAGATCGCGATACCTTACATTACAAAACTTCCCCTGGTCACAGAATGACGTCATAGAAAACACAAAAAATTTAAACGATGCACACATGTTAAATTTTATGTACTCGTATCAATAAGCCATAATGAATATTCGCACACAAATTCTGAAATATTCCCGCACAAATTTTGAAATATTCCTTCACAAATTCTGGAATATTTCCATAAAAGATATGGAATATTACCACACAAATTCTGGAATATTCCCATAAAATTCAGGAATATTCCCACACAAATTCAGGAAAATTCCCTCACAAATTCGGGAATATTAACAGACAAATTCTGGAATATTCCCGCAGAAATTAGGAAATATTCACACATTCTGGAATATCCCGCACAAATCCAGGAATAATTTTACACAAATTCTGAAATATTCCCGCAGAAATTGTGGAATATTCCACTGTAATTCTGGAATATTAACACACAAATCCAGAAATATTCTCACTCAAGTTCAGGAATATTCCCGCACAAATTATGGGATATCCTCACTCAAATTCAGGAATATTCCCGCACAAATTCTGGAATACTCCAACGCAAATTCTGGAATATTCCACAGAGATTATGGAATATTCTCACACAAATTTTGGAACATACCACACAAATTCAGAAATATTCCCACACAAATTCTTGAATATTTCCGAACAAATTATGGAATTTTCCCATGCATATTAAGAATATTCCCACACAAATTATGGATTATTCCACAGAAATTCTGGAATATTTCCGAACAAATTCTGGAATATTCCCACACAAATTATGAAATATTCCTGCACAAATTCTGGAATATTCTCACACAAATTATGGAATATACCCACACAAATTCAGGAATATACCATACAAATTCTGGATTATTTCCGAAAAATTATGGAATATTCCCGCACAAATTATGGAATATTTCCGCTCAAATTATGGAATATTCCCGCACAAATTAGGTTTTCATCGACTGGAGCAGCAACATCGACGATGGTAGCCTTGTGTGCTTCCTTATCGAATGTCACAAGGTCTGGCCTGTTGGCTTCTACAGAACGATCAGTTATTATTGTGGAATTGCATAATATCTTGGCATTATCATTATTCAGAACCAGATCACGTCTGCATTTATAATATGGGACAAAACCGTATTATTATTATTTCTTTTAAGCGAAAATTCCCCCACAGGAGAGCGATGAAACTTGATAACATGATGTCATTTGGAGGTGTGTCTCCTCCGCTCCTCCCTAAACCTCTTCATTCTCACGGATTCCTCCCTCTTCCTCTCATCCGTCCACTTTTTCCCAGGTTGTCGTAATGATCTTGGTTCGAACTTAACATTCGCGGTTTTCGTCTGGCACTCAGTTCGGTCTTAGAAATTTTCTATTATTATTATTATTATTATTATTATTATTATTATTATTATTATTATTATTATTATTATTATTTATTTATTTATTTAGTATGTTTCGACCCATACAGGATCACATAAAGCAAGTTATGATCTGTTGCTGTTATTTTTCTTGTTCTTCCAGAATTCTTTCATCATGTCGCTATGTTTAGCTCGACGTTCGTCAGTCCATTTTCCCCTAGGTCTGCTGGGCTTATCTTCTGATGCAGCTTCCCAAGTGTAGATCTTATGTCTGAAAGTTTTGCGGTCTTCGATATCTATGGGTGTGATGTTGGCGTTATTGAGATCAGTTTGGACTTGTTTAATCCAAACCGTTGTCGTCTTGAATTTTTGTGAGTACATCTAGCCTCATAATGTGTCCATAAAATTTTAAGCGTCGTTTACGGAAATCGGTTTCAATATTTGAATATTTTTCTGTGATCTTGTGCGATTGTAAACGATATCCTTCATCTGTAAGTCTTGGGCAAAGAATTTTTCGGATGATTTTCCTTTCAGCTTTCTTAATGTTATCAAGATCCCCTTTATAATTGAGGTTTAAGGTCTCACTGGCGTAGAGTGTTTCGGGTTTGATGACCGTCGCGTAATGTCGAATTTTAGTGTTAATGCTCATGCATTTTTTGTTGTAGATGTTTGCGGTTTTCCCATATGCTTTCCCCATTTTGAGTTCACGTGTTCTTTGTGCTATTCTTTCTGTGCCTGTAGGTTCAATAATTTCACCTAAGTATTTGAAATGATTAACCTTGTTGATTGAGCCGTATTTTGTTACCAAAGTTTGGGTTTCAATGTGTTCAATTACTATTACTATTATTATTATTAGTAGTAGTAGTAGTAGTAGTAGTATTACCGTATTATTTATTAAATTTATTTATTCGTTAATTCCCCAAAAGGAGAGCGTTACAACACAATCAATTATCATGTTTCATTCTGGATCTTTCTTCTTTTTTTACCAAAAAAACTCTCATATACACACTATGCTTCCTCTTTCTCTCCTCCGTCCACTTCTTTCCCGGTTGTATCTCTTTGGGAGTTTGCTCAAACTTCTGTTGTCTAAGTTTTTCTTCGTTTCCCGGTCAATGCATGTGAGATTTTCGATGTGAAATGCCATGTCCTGTGGTTCGGATTCCATGTAAAAACGGAGGTACCGTGGCTTATGATCGCGAGATTAACGGTCACGTTAAACTACAAGCTTCCTTTTTTCCCTAAGTTTTTCTCTGTATTTGATCCTGTCTGCCTGTCTTCTGTAGAGATGTTTAGTTTCTTGAGGTCTTCCACGGTTTCCTTTACCCAATAAGTTTTTAGTGTACTATTCCTAACTATATTAAAAAAATTCTTGGTCAGTCTGTCTTCGGTCATCCTATGTATATGTCCATAAAATGTTGCCCTTCCTTTCCTTATGTTGTTTGTAATCGTTTCTGTCTGTTAGTACAATTCTATTGTCGATCTCTTCATCCATTTTCCCTCTTTCTGAACTGGCCCGTAGATCTTTCTCAGAATTTTTCTCTCTAGTTTTTCTAATTCTTTGATTTTTGTTCGTCCCTTGATTGCTGTCGTTTCTGAAGCGTATAAGGCCACTGGTAAGACTACTGTACGATAGTGTATTACCGTATTATTGGTATTATTATTAATTCGCTTGACAGTCTTTACATTGTGTTTTGCCTTCTCAGCCAGTATCTTCTCATCCTATCACCCTCTTCCCTCTTTTGTTCTACTGTGTAGGTTCTTTTGTTTCGGGACGTGGTGGCGCAGTGGCCAAGCTGTTGCCCTCTTACCACGGCGGACCGGGTTCGATTCCCGGTTAATGCATGTAATATTTTCAAAGTGAAATGGCATGTCCCGTGGTTCGGAATAAACGAGGCCCATGATCGCGAGATTGACAGTCACGTAAAGTTAGCAATTTCCTTCCTTCCTTTCGTTTCTTTGTCACTGGCTGGTCCTTCGGGTCCTGGAAACCTCTGTACTCTAAATTTCTCCCTATCTGGTGTGTCGTTTTCTTGTGCCCCTATCTTGGCTAGGTCCGTTCTCACTTCTCGAAACCATTTGAGCTCTGTCTTTCACTTCCTGAAAAATTTGAAAATTCTTTTCGTCAGTCTGTTGCCATCCATTCCCAGGAGGTGTCCTGTAATCTCCTCTTCTTCGTCAGTCAACCACACCTTCAGTTGTTATTATTTATCATTATCATTATTATTATTTCTTCTTCGTTTCTTTCTTTCTCCGGTAGGGTGTTCTGAGGACCACGAACCAATTTCAGTGTTTAGTTCTTTGTTGTTCTATCTCCAGTCCTCCTTCATCTTTTCGCTGTGTGTCTTCTTTCTCTCTTCCAACCATTTTGAGCCTGTTTTCTTATATAGCCTTTCTTGGAGTCCTTCCATTCCCAATACCTTTTATTTTGTGAAAATTTCTTCTCTTACATTGTTTCTTTCAAAATCTTTCTTTACTTCTTGAAACCAGGCTGTTGTCTATTTCTTTTTCCAAAGATATTTAAAAATCTGTTTGGTTAACCTGCTATCATTCATTCTATATTAATGTCCAAAAAATAAAAATCGCCTCTTCTTTATTGTCTCCGTTATGTTTTCAATGTTCTGATATATTTCTTTGTTACTTCTTAATTTCCAAAATTCTGTAGTTCTTAATGGACCGAGAATTTTGCGTATAATTTTTCTTTCTGATACTTCTAATTTATCCAATTTATAATTTAGTATTAGACATTCACTGGCGTATAAGCATTCTGGTTTAATTACTGTTCTATAGTGCTGTATTTTCAATTTCTTAGATAAACATTTTTTGTTATAGATATTCAATGTTATAAATCTTGTGCACTCTTTCTTCTACAGTAGATTTTTCTAGGCCATACTTCTGAATTATTTCCCCCAAATATTTGATCTTATCTACCCTCTTAATATGAGAAATTTTTGTTATTAGGGTTTCTGGAGCATTTTTAGTATTTGTCATAAAAAAAATCTGCAATAATCTTTAAACCTGTTTTATTATTATTATTATTAATATTATTATTATTATTATTATTATTATTATTATCATTATTATTTCTTTCTTTCTTTCTTTCTTTCTTCGAATGAGCCAACTATGGACTACGTAGGTTAACCAAAATAGTTTTCAGCTTGGTGAGTTGGGATTGTTTTCACGTTCTTATGTGCCTTCTTCCTAGCCCAATCTCCTTCATTTTCTGACATTGTAGTTGTTTAGCTGCTTCTGACCTCTGCTCTTTCTTAAGTTTAATCTGTGGGTCTTCTTTTAACATTTCGGGAAAGCTTGTCTGTTTTGTATAACATATTCAGAGATGTTAAAGGTTTGCAGATATTGTTTAACTTGCTGTCTGTAGAATTGGAGGCGTCTCCTGATGATTGTATCCATTAGAGGTTCTTGTTTTAGGTAGAGATCATCGTTGGGCCTGTAATAACTAGGGCTCGGATTTTTAAGTAAATAAATATTTTTATGTAAATAAATATTTTAAGCATTTCTCCAATAAATACATAACTTACTGCTTTTCACTTATTACCACATAAAAATACATAATATTTACATTTAAAAAATCAGTATGCTAGATCTTTCAGTTTATTGCATTTCTGTTCTGTGTTACTTCAACGGGGAATAACCTGTGAGCTATCTAATATTCATGCAGAGTGTATGTCAGCTTGCAACTGTGATATTCTTAACTTGTCGTCCCGTGCCACTCACTGTGGATGCCAGGGATTTCCTTGTCCATAGCCACATTTCACCAAGTTTTAGACCTCCCCCTCTCCTAACTACCTGAAACCAATGTCACTCACATGCAGTTCATTTCTGGCACTGAGAAGTGTAAGCAGTTCTACGATGCTTTAAGTAAAAACAACTACAAGTTATCGTCTGTTGCAGAATTTGAAGATATTATTACTTCTGATGGGGGCGTTCTTTTCTGCCAACTATGTGGGAAAGCAAGCAAAGCTGAACAGCGATCTTAAGTTACACAACACCTCAAGGGAAAGAAACATAATATTATTGCCACAGTTTCGCACCTTCAGAATAAGTGTTTCGCGACAAACGTCGGTCATTTGTGATGGACCACCTGAAGATGTATCTCGTTGTGTATTGTAATGCTTCAGCAGTCAGTGAGACATAGAATAAATTGCATTCGTGAGTACTGCATATTAATAAACTAAATTATAATTAAATATTTTTACTTTTTTGTCACATATTTCAGGTATTATTAATACAGGTCGCCTCCGTAGCGTAGCGGTCAGCATGGTTAGCTGCCGCCCCGGAGGTCCTGGGTTCGATTCCCGGCTCTGCCACGAAATTTGAAAAGTGGTATGAGGACTGGAACGGGGTCTACTCAGCCTCGGGTGGCCCAAATGAGTAGAGGGGGTTCGATTCCCCCTCAGCCATCCTCGAAGTGGTTTTCCGTGGTTTCCCACTTCGTCTTCGGGAAAATGCCGGGATGGTCCCTACCGTAAGGCCACGGCCGCCTCCTTCCCTCTTCCTTGCCTATCCATCCCAATCTCCCCCTCCCTTCCCTCATGAGGCCCCTGTTCGCTTTGCAGGTGAGGCCGCCTGGGCGAGGTGCTAATCCCACCTCACCAGTTGTATCCCTTCCGATTAGATGTTCCCAGCTCTAGGACACTGCCTGGATAGGCGGTAGGGGTGAGTTCCCTCGCTGAGTCCGTGGGAGCCACCACCCTGGAGGGTAAACACGATTAAAAAAATAAAAAAATAAAAAAATTAATACATAAAAAATGAATATCTTCTCGATTTTTAGCATCTAAAAATCCGAGCCCTAGTATTAACCTTTCTCCATTTCTGATTCTTTGGTCTAAGATTTTCCTCAAGATAATTCTTTCCTTGACCTCTATTTCTGTATCAGTTTTTCCCCTTGGATGGTTAAGATTTCAGCTGTATAGAGGACCTCGAGCCTGATTACAGCGTTATAGTGCCTTAATTTCGCATTGATTATATTATATTATTATTATTTTTATTATCATTATTATTATTATTCAGTTCGCAAGGAAGGGTCGAGGACAATAACTGTTGGGGTAGACCAAGGTTAGAATATGTTTAACAGATTGCCTCGGATGTGGGGTGTGGTAGGGATGAAGGGAAAAAACGTTAGTTCTGGACAGGCGAAATGGAGGGCTGCTTCAAACATATCAAAGGACTGAAGACTCAAACAACAACAACAATACACATGACCTTGTGCTCGGGATATATCTGTACAGTACTCTTCCCCTTAATGCCCACTGCCTCGTCCACATTAATTTAAATTCCGTCCAAGTCTTGTCTTAGCCTTCATTTCTCTTAATTGTGTTTCGCCTCGCTACGTCGCCTTCAAGTTTTAACGCCACTGCATCTCTCACAAATCCGACCTCATTTCCCGGAGAGAAACAGAAATTATTCTTTTATTTTTACTGGGAAAGTGATTTCAACAAACCAAGCGTCTTTTAGTTTATTCAGAGAATGTGGCGTTGCTTTAATCAATTCCTCATTCAAATTCCTTTTCATTTGGGTCCTTTTGTGTGTTCTTAGACCTTTCTCACCCTTCCTTGTCCCGGTCTCTCTTCAGTATTATCCCCGGAGAGTCACAGTCCAGGCCACATCATGGTGTAGTGGATTCTCCTCGGAAAGGCGCTGGAATATTCTTGAAGAAAATAAGGCATTTAGGAAAGAATTCATGGTGAAAATTAATAAGTGTAAAACAAAAACAAGTCGTTCAGTGACGAACTAAACAAGCCTACTTCTCTTAAAATTTAAGATTCTTGCCAATGATTAATCTATATAGACCTATCTAGAATAATGACGAAATTAAGATGGTATAACTGAAACTTTTAATTATTTCAAAATATACCTGCCATAGTGTAGTCTAATAGAGCATGGCAGTTGGCAGCCCTGGTGACTGAATATATGCTTAAGGTACAGAATGAACATACAAAATTTGGTTGAAGTCCTACAGATACCATGGACGTTACATGCTGTTAGATATTGGACCTATCAGCGCGCGTAAAATCATGTTGGCAACAATGTCATGAATGTGATGCTCAGAATTAATTATTGTGCTAATATTTGATGAAATCCATATCTTAGTATAGAAGTTACATGTTTTTAAAGTTGGACCTATCAGCCGGCTTAGAATAATATTGGCAACACTGACGTATATTAGTTACTCCAAATTAATCTAGAATGTCAGGTACTATACGTGTGCAAAGTTTAAAGCTGTTGGCTAGCATACTTTCTGATATATTGATATTAGGGTAAAACAATTGAGGCAGCATTTATTAACAGTTGGCAGCCCTGGAGGCTCTAAAGAATGCACATTGTGATATCTGTTATGGTACACATAGCACATACAAATTTGATTGAAATCGAATTGATAGTATAGAAGTTACGTGTATTTAAAAATTGGACCTATCAGCAGGCTTAGAATCATGTTGGCAGTACTGACGTAGCCTATATCAGTTACTCCAAATTAATCTAAAATGTCAGTTACTATATGTGTGCAACGTTTAGAGCGGTTGGCTTGCTTCTTTTCTGATATATTGGTATTAGGATTTGAAAACAAAAATAGAGAGAGCATTTATTAACAGTTGGCAGCTCTTATGGCTTTTAAAAATACGCATTGTCATAACTGATATGGTACACAAAGCACATACGAAATTTGGTTGAATTCCAATTGATAGTATAGAAGTTACATGCATTTAAAAATTGGACTTATCAGCTTGAATAGAATCATTTTGGCAACACTGTCATATATGGGCTTCTGAAAATGTATCTGGAATGTTATTATATATATGTGTGTGTCAATTTTGGAACAGTTCGCATGCATAACTTCTGAGATATCCAACAATTGTGATTTTTCAGCAGTTGGTAG
This sequence comes from Meconema thalassinum, assembly GCA_946902985.2. Lineage (NCBI taxonomy): Eukaryota > Metazoa > Arthropoda > Insecta > Orthoptera > Tettigoniidae > Meconema > Meconema thalassinum. The sequence goes on along the minus strand of OX336397.1, from coordinate 98,758,649 downwards.
CACTGACGTCATTTTCAGATATGGGCGTGAGATATTCAGGTATAGATCTCTACTCATACCAAATTTGGTTCCTATAGCTGCAGCCGTTTAGGAATTGGTAGTGGGAAGGGGGGTACACACACAGACAGACACACATCTGCCCGGGTGATCTAATAAGCCTACAGTACTTTTTCATAATTTTTGCAAAATGTAAAAAGTAGTCTAAAAATGGAATGCAACTGGTCTATGGTGGTGATGTCAATTCTTTTGTTATTAATGCCAATCAGTTCTAAAGGCATACAGTATTCATGGGGTAAAGAATTGCATGGAAACTATTCTTGAATTTAACAACATATTGGTTTCTCCATGGCAATAACAAAGAGATGAGGAATTAGATGTAGATATGTCACATCACTTCAGAGGGATTATAAAATCAACCTCATAAAAACCAGAGACAGTATAAGAGGCTGGAGAGATTACGTGAAATTAAACGACTTCTGTATTCGTTGTATTTAAGATGGAACTTAGCGTATTAAACTTCAAAGACCACAGAGAATTCAGTGTATATAAATTTTGTTACATACGAAATATTATTATTATTATTATTATTATTATTATTATTATTATTATTATTATTATTATTCGCTAATCGGCCAACTAGGGACCACGATAAGTTCCACTGCACATTCTGGCGTTTATTCAATTTAGATTGATACAGTAGGCTTCCATTAGCTTCCTGTGTCGAGCACGGCGTTCACCCGACCACTTTGCACCGGTTGTCCATTTCTCATTTCGGAAAGTCCCAAAAGTCACGATGCTTGTTCGGAAAAGGTATCGCTTGTGCGCGTCATCTAGTCGTAGGTCCATTTCTTGAAGGTCTTTCTTGACGTTAATGTACCAGGGAACTGATGTTTTTGGTTCTGAGTCGAAATTGTTAAATATACGTTTTATCCATCTAGAGTCGTCCATCCGTCGCAAGTAACCATAGAAGCGAGACCTGAGTTTACGCATTGTGTCTGTGATCTTTTCTATCTTAGAATAGATTTCTTGCCTGGATTTTCTTACATTGATCCCGTTTTTGTAGTTTGAACCAAGTATGTTGTGGAGAATCTTTCTCTTTTTTTACTCTAACTTAGCAAGCGCACATTTCTGAGAGAGGATAAGGCATTCTGACGCTTAGAGGGATACCGGCTTGAAATATATATTGGCTATACATTTATACATTGAAGGCCCAGTCTGTTCCGTTCATTGCACGTCTGTGAACCATCAAACCAACCCGTACCCCGCAAGCAGTGACTCATGCTATGGGTATTGGTTGTAAATTGCCAATGGTTACAAAAAACAACATAACACACTTCAAAAACTCACCGGTGGGATTCGATCCAGCTATTCCGCGCTTACGTAGCAGTGATCTTACCGCTGTGCCACGCGATCGTTCCCTTCTTGCTAGCGTACAACGCACATACACGCTGCACTGTAACTGCAATTAATTAATTTCTCGGAAACGGCTGAGAAGCGCACCTTACTACTTGCACCTGATATACGCCTGGTCATGCCCTACATGTGTACTAAAGATGGTTCGAACCGGTGACCCATACATCGTATCCTCCCCATGTTAGCAGAAAGTTCGTAATGTACTAAAATTTAACGTACTAATAGTATTAAGCATCAATTGAATAATTTTAATATTCTAGGTTTAAAACAAATTTCGCATTTCTAGGAGCTTTCAGAGGGAAATTATGACCCATTAAAGTGGTTCAGGTTTATCTGTAACTAGCTGAAGTACCCGTGCTTCGCTACGCGTCATAAATAAATTAAAATGTGAAGGTGACAGTTAAAATAGGGGATAGGCGAGGTGCAGCGCAGAGGGAGATTAAGGATGGAACATTTTGTCCAACTACACCGTTCGGCGTTGACCGTGTTTTATAGCACAAATTTAGATTTTACTCCCTAACCATTGGAGATACCTTTCGGATAGAAAATGTTATTTTAAACCTCGTATATGCCATCAAGAGTTTGCTATTTCTTAGCGTTCACTTTTTATTTGAAATGGAAATATGTAAGTTTGTAGTGACGTCACTAAAATGGTCGCCATCTTTAAATAGTGCAAAGTATTGAAATCAAAAATAGCCTATATGTTAACCAGGTAAATCAGCTCCTTCCATGTAAAATTCATGTAAATTGGACCAGTGGTTCTTGCGTGATTGAGTAATAAACACACACACACCATCTCATTTTTAGCCTCGCTCCGCTCGCGTCATAGCCGTGTCATATTGTTATTCACTGAAATGCAGGTTTAACCCCGTTAACACCCCTTTAGAACCTGAATATCCAAAAATCCCTCCTTAGTAGACTTTTTCGACACACGACAAACATATCCCCTTCTTCTAACATTAATAGTTTTGGTTGGTCGATGAGAGTGATCATCCAAAAATCCTTCCTTAGTGGACGTTTTTCTTCCAGAATTTCACCCCTCCCCATAGGCCCTTTAAATTGGATTTATGAAAAAACGGTCGAACACCTACTTATTTTAATTATTTATTCATTTATTTATTTATTTTTAAGCCGATAGAAACTCTGAGAAAATCAAACTCCTCGCCTATGTCGTTTAAGAGATACTCGCTCCGTTAGGAATCTTTCAACCCCCACTTTTCATCCCCTTTACCTCATAATATACACCACATCGAAAAACCATTAGACATTTGTCTGATTATTTTAATGATTAGTTTATATACCGAATATCACATCCCCACAGAAACAACTCATGAGATATCGTTATTCAATGAAATGCACGTTTACCCCCTTAACACCTCTTTAAAACCCGAATAAACAAAAATCATTCCTTAATTGACGTTTTCGACATACAGCGAACATATTCCCAAAATTTCATGTTTCTAACTTTAATAGTTTTCGCTGGGCGTGATGAGTGAGTGAGTCAGACAGGACATTTTCTTTCAATTATTTTTACGAGAATTTCTCCCCTCCCCATGGGCCCCTTAAATTAGATTGATGAAAAAACGCTTGAACACATATTAACATATTTTTTAGCTGTCTTTTTCCCCTGAGTTTGATGAGTGAGTGAGTTAGTCAGTCAGTTAGGACACTTTCTCTCCTTTCCCCCCCCCCCCCAGAATATCACCCCACCCCATTGGCTCCTTAAATTAATTTATGAAAAAACGGTGGAACACCGATTTACTTATTTTTTAAGGTGATTTCTTTTCCGCTGAGTTTCAAATTTCTCGCCTATGTCGTTTAAGAGATAGGCCTACACGCTTCGTTAGGAATCCTTCAACCCCCACTTTTCACCCCTTTCACCTCATAATAATACACCACATCGAAAACCCCTTAGACACATGTCTGCTTATTTTTAATGATTAGTTTATATGCCGAGTATCACATCCACAAATGAAACCACTCGTGAGATATTGTTATTCAATGAAATGCAGGTTTAACCCCCTTAAGACCCCTTTAGAACCTGAATATTCAAAAATCCTCCCTTAGTGTATGGTTTTGACATACAACGAACATATCCCGAAAATGCCATGTTTCCAACTTCAATATTTTTGGCTGGGCGATGATGAGTGAGTGAGTGAGTCAGGACATTTTCTTTCATTTTTTTTTCTTCAGAATTTCACCCCTCCCGATGAACCCCTTAAATTTGATTTATCAAAAAAACGTCGAACACATATATACTTATTTTTAAGCAGTTTTTCCCCCTGAGTTTGAAGAGCGGGTGAGTCAATCGGTTAGGACACTTTCTTACCTGTTTTTTCCCCCCAGAATTTCAACCCTCCCCACGGGCCCCTTAAATTGGATTTATGAAAAAACTGTCAAACACCTATTTACTTATTTTTATGCTGATTCTTTTCCGCTGAGTTTCAAACTCCTCGTCTATGTCGTTTAAGAGATACAGGCTCCGTTAGGAATCTTTCAACCCCCACTTTTCACCCCTTTCACCTCATAATATACACCACATAGAAAAACCCTCAGACACGTGTCGTCTTATTTTTAATGATGAGTTTATATGCCGAGTATCACATCCCCCAATGAAACCAATCGGGAGATATTGCTATTCAATGAAATGCAGGTCTACCCCCTTAAGACCCCTTTAGAACCTGAATATCCAAAAATCCTTTCATAGTGGGCGTTTGCGACCCTTGAGAAAGCTGCATATCAAATTTCATTCCAATCCGTTGGGTGGTTTCTGAGATTTCGTGATGAGTGAGTGAGTGAGTGAGTGGTATTTGACAATTATCTAGTAGATAATGTCAAGTCTTTGTTATGCTATACTCGGTTGACAGTGCTGCGTGAGCAGTTGAGTAACTAACGGGATTTCGAGTAAAGCTCCTCATTTTCTATACCGGTAGTGCAGAGCGCAATTGTCATCCAGTCGGCCGTGTCTCGACTTGAGCTATGTTGCCATGGAAACTATCTGCCTTGCCATTCCTTCATGAGTATATTTTATGAATTTATTAGCCTTTGCCCGAGTGTAAAAGGGCCGAAATCAGAAGAATGAGAAAGACTATCGAAAATTCATGTAGGCAGTGGTTCCTTCTGGGTCCTAAACTATGTGTATGCAAAATTTGGTTGAGATTGGTGGAACGGTGTAGATTTGTATACGGAACCAACCCACCCACATACATACATACAGACTTTCACTTTTATATATAAGATATAGCCAAGTAGAAGTGTAAAAGCCAGGCTCTGCTCTCCTCCAGAATAACTGGTGTTACCACAGCTTAGTTTGAGTACTGTAGTCATGGTTCTTAAACATCCTTCTTTCGCAGAGCTCCTCATATGAGACAATCAACAACAACACTGAGCTTTCCACTTCTTGGCCTGGGTTCGATTCACACCTCAGTCATTCTGGAAGTGGTTTTCTGTGGTTTCCCGCCTCTACTCTAAGCAAATACCGGGATGATACCTAACTTAAGACATCAATAGCCTCCTTCCCAATCCCAACCTGAATTACAAATACCACAGACTCCATAATAATAACACAAGTTATCACACAATTTCTACACACCCAAGTAAGCGGTTTAGGACGTGGGTTGGCGACCACAGGACCCCAGCTTAGTCCGTCATTGCTTACACATACTTGTACCGGGCTCGTATCCGTCTTCTTTCCTGTCAACCTCCCTTGGTCAACTCTTGTTCTTTTCCGACCCCGACGGTATTAGGGTATCTGAGGCCTAGGGAGTCTTTAAATTTCCCGCCTTACTTGGCCCTTGTCTCATCTTTCCTGATCCCTCCTTCTTCGAGGGGTTCGCCCTCTTGTTTTCTTTTCATTATATTTCCTTTTCTCTTTAAGTTCCCGCACTGTTTTTTGTTAATTGGCTCTCCGTGTATCTAAATTCCCTTTAGCGATTTTTTTTTTCATCTACAGTCCATTTTGTAGGTATTTTCAATATACGTTGCATTTTGTAAGTTTTTCGATCTGTGTTGTTTGAGTCTTCAGTCTTTTGACTGGTTTGATGCAGCTCTCCATGCGTCCCTGTCCTGAGCTAATCGTTTCATCTCTACATGGCTGCCACACCCTACTTCCGAGGCAATCTGTTTAACATATTCTTACCTTGGTCTGCCCCTACAGTTCTTGTCCTCGACCCTTCCTTCCATAACTAAGCTTGCTATTCCTGGGTGTCTTAGTATGTGTCCTACCAACCTATCTCTTCTCTTCATTAGCAGTCGCCAGAAACATCTCTCCTCTCCCACTCGTCTTAATACCTCTTTGTTTGTAACCCTATCTACCCATCTGATCTTAATCATTCTCCTGTAACACCACATTTCAAATGCTTCAATTCTCCTCTTTTCTGCTGCACCAATAGTCCAAGTTTCACTTCCATAGAGCGCCACGCTCCAGACAAAGGCTTTCAAAAATGACTTCCTAATACCTAAATCTATATTCGATGTCAGCAGATCCCTTTTTTGTAGAAATGCTTTCTTTGCCTGAGCCAACCTACTTTTTATATCCTCTTTACTTCGTCCATCACTGGTTATTCTGCTTCCTAAGTAACAGAAGTCTCCTACTTCCTTCAGCTTTTCACCTGCCAATTTGATCTCCATAGAGGTTTCTGATTTATTTCGGCTGCATTCCAGTATTTTTGTTTTACATTTATTAATTTTCATCATGAATTCTTTCCGTAAGACGGAGTCCATACCATTCAAAAACTCATTCAAATCCTCAGGCTTGTCGGCCAAGATGACGATGTCATCAGCAAATCTCAGAGTTGAAATTATTTCTCCTTGAATCTTCACTCCCACTTTAAGTTTTTCTCTAATTTCCTTCATTGCTTGTTCAATATAAATATTGAAAAGTATAGGTGATAAGTTGCAGCCTTGCCTTACACCTTTCTGAATACCAGCTTCTCTCTCATGTCCTTCAACTCGAATGACTGCAGTCTGATTTCTGTATAGATTGTATATCACCCTCCTATCCCTGTACTTTATTCCAATCGATTTCAAAATGTCAAACAATTTAGTCCAATCCACGTTATCAAAAGCCTTTTCTAAGTCTACAAAAGCCATGAACGTCCTCTTATCTTTCCTTATTCTACCGTCCAAAATCAGCCTAAAACTTAGTACAGCTTCCCTTGCTCCTACATTTCTCCTGAAACCAAACTGGTCTTCACCCAACTCCGTTTCTATCTGGTTTTCAATCCTCTTGTAAATTATTCTAGACAGGATCTTTGAAGCATGAGTAATCAAGCTGATTGTACGGTAATCTTCACATCTGTCAGCTCCCACTTTCTTTGGTATAGGGATGATTACATTCTTCTTGAAATCAGGGGGTACCTCACCGGTCTCATAAATCCTACACACCAAGTGAAATAACCTGATCAGACCTTCATCTCCTATGCAGCGCAGCAACTCAATCGGTATATCATCTACGCCTGGTGCTTTGTTCCTGCTTAAGTCTTCCAAAGCTCTATCATATTCTGATCTCAATATTAAATCTCCTTTCGCATCCTCATCAATTTCCTCCTCCCTTTCCATTACATGATTCTCAATCTCCTTTCCCTTATACAAACTCTCTATGTAAGCATTCCATCTCTCAACCTTTTCTTCCCTATCTGTTAGAGGCTTTCCATTTGTGTCCTTAATATTACAGCACTTAGTCTTCTTTTCCCCAAAAGTATTCTTAATCCTTCGATACGCTGTGTATACTTTTCCTAATTTCAGACAATTTTCTATACCTGCACATTTCTCTTTCAACCATTCTTCTTTCGCTTCCTTGCACTTCTTGTTAACCTCATTTCTCAGACGTCTGTATTCTGCTTTCCCCTTCTCATCTCTTACATTCTTGTGTTTCCGCCTTTCATCCCTCAATTCTAGTATATCCTGAGTGATCCATGGTTTTCTACCTATTCTTTCTTTCCTACCAATGTTTTCTACAGCGGATTTTGTTATTTCATTCTTCAAAAGTGCCCATTCGTCTGCAATTGAAGTTTGTTTAGGGTTTTTCATTAGTCCTTCCTTTATACTTTTCTTGAATCTTTCGTTTACATCCTTCTCTTTCAGTCTGTCTATTGCCCACCTTTTTGGCTTTTGACATTTCTTCAGTTTCTTCAACTTTAATCTGCATTTCATAACAACCAGATTGTGGTCAGAGTTTATGTCAGCACCAGGATATGTTTTACAATCCAAAATCTGGTTTCGAAACCTCTGCTTGACCATAATGAAGTCGATTTGGTAACGCCCTGTATCTCCTGGTCTCATCCATGTGTATATTCTTCTATTGTGGTTATTGAATAAGGTGTTAGCTATGACCAACTCATGCTCGGTGCAGAATTCTACCAGCCTGCTTCCTCGATCATTCCTTTCACCTAATCCGAAATCCCCTACTATCTTCCCTTCTCTCCCTTTTCCTACCACAGCATTCCAATCTCCCATTACTATAACATTTTCATCACCCTTGATATACCTCAGAATTTCGTCTATTTCTTCGTAGACCTTTTCAACGTCCTCATCATCAGCTTGACTGGTAGGCATATAGACTTGTACCACTGAGGTGCAGGTAGGTTTAGTATTGATTTTTGCTACAATAATCCGTTCACTATATTGCTCATAATATTCCACCCGCTGTCCAATTTTCCTACTCAATATGAGGCCAACCCCTGCTTGGCCATTGTTTGATTTAGTGCTAATGACCCTATAGTCTCCTGACCAAAAGTCCTGCTCTTTCTGCCAGCGCATTTCACTAATCCCAACCAAATCCAACCTCAACCTATCCATTTCCCTTTCTAAGTTTTCTAACCTTCCACTTCCTAGCAGACTTCTAACATTCCACGCTCTGATCCGTAGAATGTCAGATTTCCTCTTTGTCACTCCTGTGATGTTAACCCCCTCTCGAGTAGTCCCCACCCGGAGATTCGAACGGGGGACTAGTTTACTTCCGGATTGAAATTTTTACAAGGGAGGAGGCCATCATCACATGTAATTATGCATAGAGAGGTGCATATCCTCGGGAATAGCTTAAGGCTGTAGTTTCCAGTTGCTTTCAGCCGTGCAGCAGGACGCAGTGTAGCCATTATTTGGCTTATATTATCAATATCTTAACCATCTATAAGACGAGTAAAGAATTGATTTATTCTGAAAGGCAGCTACTTCCTTTCAGAATAAGTAAAGAGCAATTATACTAAAAAATACTAACCTTCTACCGTACTAACAATTAAATACCAAAATTCTACTGACGAAAAAAAAATAGTCAAGTTCCCCCAACAACAAATACTACCACTAAAATAGTCTGTCACCAGGCACACTCACATGCACCCTCACACATCACAGTCTACTGAAACAATGAACTATAGCTAATAAACAATGCAACTGCTACCAGACACACTCACGCACCACAGTCTAATAGAACAATGGCATATATCCAATAGACAAACTAACTACCTACTTACAACTAAAACTAATTACATACAGAACTATTCTGGAAACTTATATTGTGTTCATGTGTATTATTGAATTAGTCTTCTTCTTCTTCTCTTCTTCCTGGCGTTGTTCCCAATTATTTCTTGGGGTCCGCCACTCTGCTCCTCGCTCTCCATTTGTTGCGGTTTGCTGCATCTATAGGACGAAGACCTACGATGCGCATATCATCGTGTAGTGTATCCATCCAACGTATTTTTGGTCGTCCTGGAGGTCTTTGTCCATGAGCCTCGAGAGCAAGTGACTTGCTTACAATGGACTCTGTATTTGCTCGGGCTACATGCCCGTATCAACGCAACCAAGTCTCCCTCATTTTGGCTGGAATATGGGCAATTCCAAGAGTATTGCTGACGTCTTCGTTCTTAATATGATCCAGCCGTGTAATTCCCAAGGACCATCGCAGCAGCCGCATCTCCATTGAGTGCAAGGCTTGTTCATGTTTCTTTGTAATAGGCCAGCATTCAGCTCCATACAAAGAAACAGGGTGGACGACTGTTTGATAGATCTTAGTTTTGAGGCGCAAAGGGATCTTGCCGTCACAGAGAACGCCTGTGACCTGGCGCCACTTCGTCCATGCAGCATTCACTCATGCATGGGCATCCGAGACTGTGTCACCATCAGGTCTCACAACGGAGCCAAGTTGTCGGAGATTTGAAGCCTTTGATAGTGGGGTGCCATCTATCATGATGGTCCCATCTGTCTGGGAACCACATTCAAGGTACTCAGTCTTAGTAAGGTTGAGCCGTAGTCCAAATTTACAGAGTCTCGCATTCCAGAGGTTGACCAAGTGTTCTAGATGTATTACTGAGTTAGTGCGTGTTGTTAATTGAGTTGTTTGCAATATAATGTTACTATAAGTATCTTGTGTGTTTACTTGTATATAATTGTCATTGGGGCAATAGCTTCACTTCCAATAAATTGTTTTGAATAATAAATTATGTCAACTTATCACATAAGCCATAGCAATGGTGAGCAGTATGGTATCAATACACATGCCAGCAAATCCAACCAACAGAAGTGTTTTACGTCCAGCTTTCTCCACAAGCACGAGCGATATAATCGTCATTACAACATTGACACACCCCATGCCCAGCGAGGCATACTGAGAGCTGTCGTTTGAAAGTCCCGTCATCTCAAAGATCTTTGTCGAGAAGAACATCACAGCATTAATACCAGATAGCTGCTGTGCCACCATAACAGTGATGCAGATGACCAAGGGAATACGAAGAGCAGGATTCACAAACATCTCCTTGAGGGTCACTTTAGGAACCATTTTCATGGACTCATACTCCGTGCGCATCTCGTCCATTTCATCGTGAACTTCGATCAGCAACACTTTATCTCAGGCTGCAAAATTGCGTCTTGATACACAAAACTGTTCTCATGCACGTGGTCTTCACATAGAACTTTTTAGAACGACCCCCAAACCAGAAAAATAGTTCTGTGAAGAACTATATAGCCTATTTTCATATATCCTACTTATGTTAACTGCCTCTATCAGCATACAAAATTTCAGTTTGATTGCTGTAATATATTCGTAGATATTGAGAACCATCCAAATATTTCGCTTGGTCGCCAAGTTGGATTCATATACAAGTACGCCATAGAGTTATGTACTATTATATGACGATTTTTGCGTAGGTTCATTATTGAAACGTTTACTTCGAATGCATGATTAATACACAATAAATAAAAACTTAATTTTAAAAATTGCGCACTGCCGCCATCTTGACGTTATGTGAACAATTGAACTAAATGAGATGCCAGTGCATTATAGTGTGTATTAACATTTACTGTACCATATATTTCACTACGTTCAGATGGTTAAATCGCGAGAAGAAGCTATTAAAAGGTTTCAACTTCGCTTGGTCACCATGTTCGTTTTGTACTTCACAGGTTTTTGAAACTTACATATATAAACTTGTAGTAGTGCCCTTTATCACCACGATGATGACAGTGGTAGCCTCAAACATATAACAGTAAAACACCCGTTAAAACATTTAGAATTCAGTATTCACCATAATCAATACGAAAAAGATGATTACATCTTAAAAAATATGCTATTTATAATTTTTTCCCCCAATAGTCTGCATGAGTTTTGAAAATGGCATTGCCAGGATTTCAGAAAACTGCTAGTCACAAACAGGATTAAACTCACTCTTCTATAAAGATTGCTCCGTTCATATTTTATGCGTTTATTAAGTAAAAAGTGTATTTTCAAATTCCCCTTTCGAATAAATGTTGCACCGCACATACTACATCAATGGAACATAATGCCACGATGATGTCACATGTTTCTCTTCAAACTTCATCTTGAAGTAAAGTGGTTTCCGCACGTAACACACGAAAATGGTTTCACGGGACTATGAATTACTAGGGATTATTTCCAATGTTCACACCAGATAAATTTTATTTCTTGCCGTCTAGAAATAACATACGAATCATCCAACTTTCCTTTTTAGTAAAGTAGCTTCCACGTGCACTACATTAATATAGCTTGTCACCACTATTAATAAAATGGTAATTATTCATTTTCCAGCAAACGTGTTACCGCACTAAGTACATGGGTATGGTTCCACGCCAGAATAAATTAATTCCAACTGCTACTTATTAGTTAATTTAACTTTGCTTATGCTACATGTTTTTTCCTTATTCCATTAATGAGTAGAAGTTAAACTTATGTACTACATGCATGTAATTTATCGCATTTAAAACGTTGTATGAGTGTGTTCAAACATATTTCTCAGTAAACTTGTTTCGCACATCGTAGATGAACATACTTAATCAACTCTATGATGTAACTTATGTCTCTTTTCAGTATAATCATTTCTGTACGTAGTACATGATTATGTTTTCTCGTCACTATGAATAATCGAGTGTTTATAAGTAATGCTTCGTAGTAAACCTCTTTCCGCAAGTACTACATGGATATGGCTTTACGCTAGTATGAACTAGCAGGTGTATCTTTATTTGTCCAATTACATTTTTTTTTTCGTACGTAGTGTGTTAACGGCCGTGAATACAGACCCCGAACTACCGAATTTTAAAAGAAGCGCGTTTCATGCCCTTCTAAAAGATCTTGGTTTCGTTTACGAAAAGCGGGGTAACAAAGCTCTTATGTTGGAAAGAGACGATCTAGTTGCTTGGCGTCATAAGTATTTATATCAAATAAAGAAGTTTCGAGCGGAGAAGAGGAATATCGTGTACACAGACGAAACCTGGGTAAACACGGGACATTGCATTTAAAGACACTGGCAAGACAGTACAGTTAAGTCATCAAGGCAGGCTTTTCTGATTGGGCTTTCCCCTGGCTAAAAGGCACCAACAGCGCGTGGGCCCCGTTTCGCTATTGTCCATACAGGTAACGAAGGCGGATTTGTGAACGACGCAAAGTTAGTATTCCTGTGTAAAAAGAATACCGCCGATGCGCGCGCACGACGAAATGGATGGAGAATGTTACGAACATTATTTTAAACACCAGTTACTCCCCAATCTCAGCAGTTGTGCTTGACAATTCGATCTACATTGCGTTTTTCGAGTGTTTTCAGCCTCCATTGCATTTTGTAAGGATTGGCAATCTAAATTTATTTTTTAGTAAGTCTTTCAATATCCGGGCCGGGGACTTTTGTGAGTATTTTGAATTTCAATTGCATTTTGTAAGCATTTTCAACCTGAAGCGCTTTTTGCAAGAATTTTCAATCTAAATTGCATTTTGTATGGTCGGCATTTTGCAAGAATTTTGATTCTCAATTGCATTTTGGGGTACTTTGAATCAAAATTACGTTTTGTAAGCATTTTTAATTTCAATTGCATTTTGTAAGCATTTTGAATTCCAATTGCACTTTGTGAATATTTTGGATTGGAAATGGGAGCATTCAATCTGAATTGCATTGTGTATTTTCAATTTCAATTGCATTTTGTACGTATTTTGAACCTAAACTGCATTTTGTGCGTATTTTTTCTATCTATTCCTTTTGTGAGTATTTTCGTTCTAAATTCCCTTTTGTATGTACTACCACTCTCCATTTTGTGCGTAGTTTCAATGAGTTCCTTTTTGTACGTTTTTTCCGTCTCACTTAATTTTCGTTCTGGTTTCCACTTCATTGTCATTTTCACTATCACCCAGACCATTAGGGGCCGATAACCTAATTGATAGGCCCCTTAAAACAACCAATATCATCATCATCACCTCACCAATCCTAAAAAATGTAAATGAAATGATTCACGTATTCACTTCCGGTTCCAGTTGCGTACGTCAAGGTTATCTAATCGTTAACGTTCCTGCCACCTACCGTCATTAAATGTAAACTTGTGATAGTCTGAGGAATATATCGTAAACGACACCACACTAACACAAGTTATCAGACAAATTCTACACACCCAAGTAAGCGGGCCTAAATGATTACGTTGTCCAAGCCCTCTCAAGAGAATCACCAACAGCAACAAGGAACGTTATAACAGGCTGTTGCGCGCTCGCCAAACGAAACAGCTCCGTGACGAGTTATAAATATGTGAGCAGCTCGCGGGCCTGACAGCTGACACTTCTCACTTCACAAGAGGCTCCTGGTCGTTCATCTGTAATTGAGACATCTCACGCTCAGCGTGGGTGTCAACTGACAGCTCCAGCCGTATTGGCTTGCTGAATAATGCGGACTGAATGAGAGGTTCCGCCCGCCACCTTTTCACTACAGTGCGTATCTTCCGTCCGGCGCACCATAACCTCTTCAACCCCAGGGTACCGTATGGAAATTATAAAACTCGCATACGCTCGTTTTATAAACATACTCGTGTCTTAATTATTGCCATTATAGGCTCGTTGCATACGACTGTTTATGTTCGACGATAATTATGATAACTATTTTATGTTCGGAAGCCCCCGTGGCTTAGGCGGCAGCACGCCGGCCTCTCACCGCTGAGTCCGTGGTTCAAATCCCGGTCACTCCATGTGAGATCTGTGCTGGACAAAACGGAGGCAGACAGGTTTTTCTCCGGGTACTCCGGTTTTCCCTGCCAAAATTTCATTCCAGCAACACTCTCCACTATCATTTCATTTCATGTCATTCATTTAATCATTGCCCCAGGGGAGTGCGTCAGGCCTCGGCAGCCGGCACAGTCATATCCTCGCCGCTAGATGGGGGCTTCATTCATTCCATTCCTGACCCGGTCGGAGACTGGAAGCAGGCTGTGGATTTTCATTTTATGTTCGAACATAAGTATTCATAAATATCCTTCGAGATTTCGCCAGTTTTATGTACTGAACAGAGGGCAAGAGACGCAGAGAATGCCTTGTATTTGACCATGGCCTCCTCGATTACCCTACTATGACACTAGGCCATGCAGTGAAATTTAAATTAGAATGCCGTGGAACTCAGCGCATCTAATTATCTAATTGGTCAAACAACTGCTTCTTGAGCTCTGATTGGTGGGAGAAACTGTTTCATAATGATAAATAGTGTTATAATGAGCCTCATTATAGTACAGTTTTCTGACATATAATAGTCAGAGTCGAACATATTAGTACATTATGCAACGAGCCTATAATGGCAATAATTACCATTATATGCGAGTTGCATACGACTGTTGATGTTCGACGATAATTATAACTTTATTATATGTTTAAACATAAATATTCATAAATATCTGTGGGATTCAGTAACTTCAGTTAGTGAACAGAGCGCGCTGGGTGGTTTGCTAACTGAACAGAGCGCATGCGTGGGTCAAAGAATTTCGAAAGCAGAGACAATTTACTCTGCTTGGCAATGCTATTGTTTACAGCCTGCATGATGTCTAGTGCCGATCAGAACTAGCATTCACTAATATTGTCACCGATGTCGTTTGAAAGCAATGCTCTGTGTAGAAATTGGAGTTGGGGACATTAAGGTGCAGTGCTATTCCTTATCTCATATTTGCCAGTTTATTTACGCGAACATATGGGACGGTGCACTTTCCATGTCGGTGATTTATGTAGAAGGTTGCTGTGGTGCTAACTTCTGGACGTAGATTCATATATTTCTTGCATATGTCATAGTATTTTCTTGTTACCGTAAAGGTTCGTGCTGATTTTGTCTTTGTGTTTGGGATTGTAACTACAATGGTTGATCCGATATCCAATTTGAAATTTCAAATCATGTAATTCATGCCCGACATGTTGGATTTTGAGCGCATGCGCGAAGCTATCCTTACCTAATTGGTCAATGAATGAGCTCCAAACGACAAAGCCTCCAGTGGAAGCATCCAGGGTCACCACCACCCAAAAAATGCAAGGCCATTCACACGAGTGCAGGAAAGGTAATGCTGACGTTCTTCTTTGACCAAGATGGCCCCCTTCAGATACACTTCATGCCGCACGGGACAACAGTGAATGCCCAGCGTTACTCGCAAACCTTGACCACCCCTCGCCAAGCGATCAAAACAAAACGACCAGGCAATCTCACCCGTGGGGTCATTTTTCTTCACGACAATGCACGACCTCATACGGCCAACACAGTCGCGGCACTCCTGCAGAAATTCAAATGGGAGGTTCTCGGCCACCCTCCATACAGTCCAGACCTCTCTCCCTGTGATTACGCCATGTTTGGTCACCTGAAAAGGGCTCTGCGGGGCCAACGATTCACCTCGGACGCCGACGTCCAGCTGTACATACGGAACTGGTTCACATCGCAGCCCAGGGAATTTTATGGGACAGCCATTCACCGCCTCGTGTCACAGTGGGACAAGTGCCTCAACAGCCAGGGCAAATACTTCTAACATACAGGAACTGGTTTCTTTAATTATGCCTCCGGCTCGTTACTTTTTGAACGCACCTTATATATTTCGTATCTAAAACTGATTCCTCTGTAGTCTTTGAAGTTACATGCGCTAAGTTTCATCTTAAATACAAAAATACAGAAGTCGTTTTCTTTGACGTAAATAGCAGTACGTAATCTCGCCAGCCTCTTATACTGTCTCTGGTTTTTAAGAAGTTCTTTTTATAATCCCTCTGAAGTGATGTGACATTTCTATATCAAATTCCCCTTCTCTTTGTTGTTGCCATGGAGAATCCAATATGTTGTTAAATTCAACGATAGTTTCCAGGCAATTCTTTGCTCCATGATTATGCCTCTAGAACTGATTGCCATTAATAACAAAAGCATTGACATCACCACCTTAGACCAGTAGGAGCACTGCTGGAAGATGGTAGGGAGGGGACAGATATAGAGGGAATTCTAAGGAGTTAAATTCATACACGTAAATTTTACGTATGTTAGTATTGTAGGGTTAATATATTTTCTCAGCAGCAATTGGTATTATGTGAAATCTGAACTAATTCTACCTCTTAATATTCCCATTTAAGCCTCCGTGGCTTAGGCGGCAGCACGCCGGCCTCTCACCGCTGGGTCCGTGGTTCAAATCCCGGTCACTCCATGTGAGATCTGTGCTGGACAAAACGGAGGCAGACAGGTTTTTCTCCGGGTACTCCGGTTTTCCCTGTCAAAATTTCATTCCAGCAACACTCTCCACTATCATTTCATTTCATCTGTCATTCATTTAATCATTGCCCCAGAGGAGTGCTCAGGCCTCGGCAGCCGGCACAGTTCATATCCTCGCCGCTAGATGGGGGCTTCATTCATTCCATACCTGACCCGGTCGGAGACTGGAAGCAGGCTGTGGATTTTCATTTTCAATATTCCCATTTCTACGGGGTTGGTGGGTGTAGAGAGATGAGTATTATCTTGGTGTTCGGGTTTTACAGAAGGATACCTTTCCAGACACCTAGCACATCAGGGGTGTTATTGACAGGTTAAAACAATGTATTGGGTGTATGCAAATACGATGCGCGACGATATTTGAGCGTGACAACGTTTTCTCGGGCTTCTTTAAACTGTCGCTCTTGCGAAATGTCAGCTTCGTATATATTTTAATTGTGTATTTTTCGGAACGGAAAGTTCACAGGCGAAATGAAGAAAAGCCGAGTTGCACTTCCAGGGAGACTCCAAATGCAATCACTCTTCTCTGAAGTCTTAACTCAACCCGACTCGACAGTTTGCTGCTGGCTGTATCTGAGGTAATAGGCTTGCCCGCTAGCTAGGCTGTAACTGGGGTGATAGACTCGCCCCTAGCCAGTTCGTAAACTGTCGCCTCAGTATTTGAATGGAGATTGTTGGAAGAAATGAAAACATAAAAACACGTGAACGTACCAGGGAACTAATTCTATCCCTTAATATTCCCATTTCTACGGGGTTGGTGGGTGTATAGAGATGAGTATTATCTTGGTAGTTGGGGTTTACAATTGGATGACTTTCCCGACACCTAGCACATCAGGGAGGTATGCTCTAGCGGACTTGTTTGTAGAACTTTTCATGCTGAACAATTCTTACACTCATAATATATGGATATTTTTAACGGTTTGTCCAGCGTAAACTTAAAAAGCGGACGGACATTTTCACTGAAATCGTTACGGCTCGCCTTCCTTTGATCATAAATAAATTATGTTCTACATACATTTTTTAGCCTATTTTCAGTTTTGAAAAAATAGGCTTATGAGATCACCTTTTGTCCGTGTGTGTGTGCGTGTGTGTGTGTGGGTGTGTGTGAGTTGTGTGTGTGTCCCCCCTAATAAAATCTAAACGGCTGGAGCGATTTCAATGAAACTCGGTAAATTCATAGCGCTATTCCCGGCGACCTCGACCGTGCCCTTCAAATTTTGTTACGTCTCACCAATCCAACATGGCGGCTGTGCGAAATATTTCACTAGCATTCAATATCTCCGAAACTATTACCAATATCGCCCTGAAATTGTGTACGGTGATAAAGGGCACTACTAGAAGTTCATGTATGAGAATTTCAAAATCCTGGGGACTACAAAACCAACATGGCGGCCAAGCGAATTTGAGACCTTTAAATAGACTTTTCTTGTGATTTAACTATCCAAACGTAATGAAACTTGGTACAGCAATTGTTCATACACATTGTAATGCACTGGAGTATAATTTAGTTCAATTGTTTACATAACCTCAAAATGGCGGCTGTGCGAAATATTTCACTGACATTCTATATCTCCGAAACTATTACAGATATCACCCTGAAATTTTGTACGGTGATACAGGGCACTGATACAAGTTTACCTATGTATATTTCATAAACCTGTAAAGTACAAAACGAACATGGCGACCAAGCGAATTTGAAATAATTTAATAGACTTTTCTCGTGATTTAACTCTCTGAGCGCAGTGAAATGTGGTACAGTAAATGATTTTGCAGATTGTAATGCACTGCCATCTAATTTAATTCAATTGTTTACATAACCTCAAGATGGCGGCTGTGCAAAATTTTAAAATTAAGTTTTTATTTCTTGTGTCGTAATCATGCGATCGAAGTGAAAGTTTGAATAATGAACCTAGGCAATAATTGTCCTTGAATGGTACATAACTCTATGGCCTATACATATAACAATCGTAAATGGCGAGCTTCCGAAATATTTAGACGGTTCTCAATATCTATGAATCTTTTACAGCAACCAAACTGAATTTTTTTATGTTCATAGAGACTATGAACATATGTTCACCTATAGGACTTTCAGTAACCTGGTGAGCACAAATCCAACATGGCGGCGACGCGAAGTATAAATATTTAAATGGACGTTTCTCGCGAATTAACTATCCGAGTGCCGTGAAACGTTGCACGTTAAATGCTTATACAAATGTTGATCCACTGGCATCTAATTTATTTCAATTGTTTGCATAATCGCAAGATGGCTGCTGTGCGTAATTTTAAAATCTCGTTTTTACTTCTTGTGTTCTAATCATTGGATTGAAGTTTGAATACCACACGTACACAATAATCTTAATGTAATAGTACAAAAATAAAAATCCAACCTGGCGATCATCTGAAATATTTAGACAGTTCTCAATATCTGCGAATATGTTACAGCAATTAAACTGAAATTTTGTATGTTGATAGAGGCAATTAACATGAGCAGGATATATGAAAATAGGCTGTATAGTTCTTCACGGAACTACTTGTTTCGAGATATTCTTTACAGAATGGTGAAAACCGCATCAAAATCCATCCAGACGTTCACCCGTAACATCCAAAAACGACAGTAGCGACACTCGAGCGCAGCAACAGAAGAGAGAGGTAGTTAGTTATTGTTTTAAGGGGCGAAACTACGAGGTCATCTGCCCCTAGGAGAGAGAGGGGGCATTGCAGTAGAAGAGTGCTCTAACCATGATCTGTACTCTATTCGAAATATAATGTTATTCAGTCGGTCACCACGATTGTACCAAATAGTAATGGGTGTTTACCTAATCCTGAGAGAAAAACAAGATGCTCAGTAAAGAACACATAGCCTACTTTCTCCTAAATGCATGGGTATTGTTATAACTCTTTGTCCTTTCCAAGGAGTATAATTGAATGTTGGTTGTAGTAGCTTGTTGAAATACAACGTGCTATATGGATATTAAACATGAATATGCGGTGCCCTTTGCTAGTGCTACCTCTGTAAAAGATTTCATTCAATTCGGTTTCACCGTGTTTGAATTGATATGGGGAATCGATTCGCACACATACATGGCCGCTATCTGCAAACAATTGGGCTGATGACCTTGTAGTTCAGTCAAAAGATGCTTCCCACAAAACGGTATGTTGTTGCAAAATTTGGTAGATATCAGATGATTAGGTTGGTCGTAAATTGATTTAAGCTTTTAACATTTGGGTGGCCGCCATTCCGTTTCCGTCAAGATGGCGACAATTTTAAACATGATACTGAGGTGCTCTTTGCTAGTGCTACCTCTGTACCAAATTTCGTTCAATTTGGTTTTAGCATATTTGAATAAATAGGGGAATCGATTTGCATATTACATGGCCGCCATACGCATACTATTAGACTGATGACCTTGTAGCTGGGTCAAAGAACGCTTTATACACAAAGGTATATTGTTGCAAAATTTGGTAGAGATCAGATGAATAGGATGGTCGTGATTTGATTTAAGCTTTTAACATTCGGGTGGCCGCCATTACGTTTCCATCAAGACGGCGGCAATAAAAAACATGACACTGAGGTGCCCTTTGCTAGTGCTACCTCTGTACCAAATTTCGTTCAATTCGGTTTCACCGTGTTTGAATTGATAGGGGAATCGATTTCCACACATTTATGGCCGCCATCTGCAAACCAGTGAGCTGATGACCTTGTAGTTTATTCAAAAGACGTTCGCCATATAAATATATGTTGCTGCAATATTTGATAGAGATCGGATGATCAGGTTGGTCGTAATTTGATTTAAGGTTTGAACATTTGTGTGGGCGAAGTTACGTTTCCGTCAAGATGGCGGCGATATAAAACATGACACTGAGGTGCCCTTTCCTAGTTCTATCTCTGTACCAAATTTCGTTCAATTCGGCTAATATGACATGAGATTAATAGAAAAAGCCACCAGACTCCATAAGGCGTATAGACTAACGTGGAATTACTACAACAAAAGAGCCATATCGTGTAATGCAAAATTACGACAATACAAGACAGTTGTTATGCAGAAGCTCTATACGTCTCAGAAACCATATATTTGGTGGTCACTATAAAATTATAGAAATTGAAAAACATGAAGGCAAAAATTCTCCAGAAAATGTATGATCCCACGAGAGAAAATGGAATGTGGATTAAAAGGAGAACAGCGGACCTCTACTCCTTCACTGACAGGCTCACTGATGCCGTGAGAAAGAGACGTCTGGAATTCTATGGCCATATCTATAGAATGGACAGCGACAGACTAACCAAAAGATTGTTTAATGTAATCGACTCAATGAATGTCAAAATAAACTGGCTAGAAGAAACTAAGGCGGACCTGCACAAAATAAATATCACAGACATCATAGAAAATCGTGGAGTCATTCGTACAATACAAGGGACGTACTATATTGTTTTACACGTATTTTTTAGCCTACTTCCGATTTTTGCAAAAAATGAAAGTAGACTTATGAGATCAACACAGGGCGAAAAAAAGTGTGTCTGTCTGTGTGTGTGTACTCTGAATGTGTGTCCCCCCCTATCAATTCGAACACGGTGAACGCGAATAGAACGACATTTGGTACAAAGGTAGCACTAACAAAGGACACCTCAGTGTCATGTTTTATATCGCCGCCATATTGACGGAAACGTAATGGCGACCACACAAATGTTCAAAGCTAAAATCAAATTACGACTAACCTAATCATCCGATCTCTACCAAATTTTGCAACAACATACCTTTATGAGGGGAGCATCCTTTGACCAAAATAATAGGTCATCAGCCTACTAGTTTGCGGATGGCGGCCATCTTTGTGTGAAAATCGATTCCCCCTATCAATTCAAACACGGTGAAACCGAATTGAACGAAATTTGGTACAGAGGTAGCACTATCAAAGAGCACCTCAATGTCATGTTTTATATCACCGCCATCTTGACGGAAACGGAATGACGGCCACCCAAATGTTAAAAGCTTAAATCAAATTACGACCATCCTAATAATTTGATCTCTACCAGATTTTGCAACAACATGCCTTTTTGTGGAAAGCATCTTATGACTGACTGCAAGGGCATCTGCCCAATAGTTTGCAAATAGCGGCCATGTATGTGTGCAAATCCATTCCCCATATCAATTCAAACACGGTGAAACCGAATTGAATGAAATTTTTTGCAGAGGTAGCACTAGCAAAGGGCACCTCATATTCATGTTTAATATCCCTATAGCACGTTGTATTTCAACAAGCTACAACAATCAACATTCAATTATACTCCTTGAAAAGGACAAAGAGTTATAACAATACCCATGCATTTAGGAGAAAGTAGGCTATATGTGATTTACTGAACATCTTTTTTTTTACCCAAATGCAGTACATTACACATCAGTTGTTACGTCCACCTTCTCAACATAATCTCCTACATAATCTCCTTGTAGCTTTATGCGCTTTTGCCATCGATGTGTCAGTCTCTCCAGACCTTCCTGAAACCATTCTTTCAAAGTGCTGCGGGCCCATGCCTTGACAGCAGTATCCAGAGGTTTCTTCATGACCCCGAACAGGTGATGATCACTTGGTGCCAAGTCGGCAGAGTGTGGTGGATATGGCAGCACCGTGAATCCCATTTGACCAATGGCAACGGTGGTCTCTGGGCTAGTGTGGGGGCGGGCATTATCATGTTGCAGAAGCACACCTTTAGCCCATTTTCGTGGCCGCTTAGTATTTGAATGGCACGACGTAAGCGCTTAAGGGTTGCCACATATGCTGCACTGTTAATCGTGGCCCCCAATTCCAGCCAGTCAATGAGGATGATGTCCTTTGTGTCCCAGAACACTGTCGCCATTCGCTTGCCAATAGATGGCACTGTTCGACATTTCCTTGGCGGTAGACTGCTTCCATTGCAACGACTGGTGTTTCGTTTGTCCCCACAGGGGCTCACATCTAGTGGGACGTGGGTTGGCGACCACGGGATACTAGCTGAGTCAGACATTGCTTCCACTTATTCGTGCCGGGTTCCTCTCCGTCTTGTTTCCTGTCGACCTCCCTTGGACAACTCTTGTTCTCTTCCGACCCCGACGGTATTAGGGTATCCGAGGCCTAAGGAGTCTCTTCCTTTCCCGCCTTAATTGGCCCTTGTCTCATCTTTCCTGATACCTCATTCTTCGAAGGGTCAGACCTCTTGTTTCCTTTTCATTGTATTTTCTGCCTTCTGCTCAAGGCCCTCAAGGAAGCAGGGTGTGTGTGGCCCCACCACGTATGGAGCACCGTAGATAGTGCTACACCCTCAAGGGCTCACGGCTGGTGAGTTCGGGAGTTGGCGACCTCAAGGGCTTCCTGAGCTGGGTCCAATATTTTCCCTTGCCTTTTGGGGCGGTCCCTCTCCTCTCTCCCTTTCCTGACTCTCCCATTCTAGCAGCTCACAGAGTATAGGCTAAGTAAAGATGTGACCTGTGGATAGTTGAAAATAGTTTTTTAAAGTAATAAAGCAGGCAGCATGATTCAAAGGATTTGTTATAGCTACTGATTATTGGTTACTAATGTTCCATTCAATGACTCGCACAACGTTGCCAGTTCGCTGTTTCTGCTACCGCAACATCTTCCTCGCTTGCAGCCATACCTCGACCCCCCCCCCCCCTTTCCCCACACAACCACCGATTCACTAAGGAAAGGCCGAGGAATTTTCTCTGGACATGCCTGGTTTAGGGGATGTGAAAAGCGCAGTTTTCTGGAAGTCACAATGTAATAGGTCGCTTTCTCATGAAATCAACCTAACTCACCACACGCCACTGGCCCTCACCATATTTTCCGGAACGCAGTGTGGTGTATTATCAGATTCCCATGATAATGATAATCAGGGCTCGGATTCGAGCATATTTGCATATTGTTTTCCTGAACAGTACACATTGAAAGAAGCCTTTCGGTGGTATTTTCACCTCTCTGGGACCAACAGAATTGAAATTTATCGAGCATACAATGCATAAAACCGCGGTTTTCAGAATAGAAGCATATAAATCCATATTATTGTGGTTTTCATCTAAATAGTTTGTTCTTCTTCGATTTACCCCCCAAATTCGGGCCCTGACCATCCCCAAGGTTCGAGAACAGAAATAATTATTGAAAAGCCCATCTGGTGCGAATAATAGAACCTTTAGTGAGGTCGTTCTCGTCATTGAAACTTTTATTGACTGATTTTAAAAAAAATCATTCAAAACTGAAAACATAGAAAAAATTCTTGTTGTACAGACCAATGCAGATCTACTTCTTTGACTCGCCTAATTCTGAACATTTTGTAAATGAACTTTTAAACTGTAACTTTTATAAGAGCACTTCTCTTGTATATACTTGTAAAACTTGAATGCGAGTATATTGCAGTGTATCATACATACAATTAGAAAATAAAGCTCGTATAAAAAAATGTTTTCTTCGTTTCACTTTCCTTTCTATAGTTTTTAACGTGTTTTTCGAGCATATTCTGCATATTTAACCGCATATAATGGTTTTTTCGAGCATATGTATCGAGTATAAAACACATGATTTTCGAGCATATCTGGAGATTTTATCGAGCATATCAATCCGAGCCCTAATGATGATGATAATAATAATAATAGTAATAATAATAATAATAATAATAATAATAATAATAATAATATATATATATATATATATATATATATATATATATATATATATATATATATATTACGAGGGAAGTGGAAAAATCTTGCATAAGACCTTGAGAAGGGTCCGCACTTCTCAAGAGTGTGGGATTCTTACCCACTAAAAAACCACACCCTGTCCTCTTGACAAAACCCATCCCGGGACCACTTTCGTATTACTTCAGGATAGAGTCATTTTCTTTGCTTCACAAGCACCATCTTACTTCTCCATTCATAGCCCGCGGATCGCAGACTCAATCGACTAAATCGAGCAAGTCCCCATCCGACTTCTTCTGACGAAGGACCACCTCAACAAAGAAAGCGACCGTATCCCAGCTGAGCTCGTTTCTCAGCATAATGCCAACTATATTGTCCGGCGTTATTCGACCAACCTCAGCTTCAAGTTGTTGTTTTTCCGCTGCCCAACGATCGCAGACGAAAAACGTATGATAAACGTCATCTCGTTCGTTCTCGCAGTATATACAAACTGGACTCCTTACTTTGGCCTTACGATGAAGGTAACACCGAAAGTAGCCATGACCTGTCAACATCTGTGTCAGAAAGTAATTTATTTCTCCGTGTTTCCTACTCGTCCACTCGACCAGACTCGGTATCAGCCGAGCTGTCCATCTTCCTCTGTGATCGTCATTCCACCTCTGCTGCCAAAGCTCCATCCTGCGTGCTACGGCTTCCTTCCGGGCTTGAGCCTTGCCCAGTTCTACTCGTCGGAAGTATACGTCTTTACGTTCTTGCGCGAGTAAGTCTATTGGCGCAACTCCTGAGACAACCAGAACTGCAGGTTCCGAAACTGTACGGTAAGCACACGCCACCCTCAGAGCTCCTCTCCTCTGAATTGCAGCTAGGCGTTTCCTATACTTCTCTATCTTCAGCGAATCAGACCAAATCTCAGCTCCATACAGGAGAATAGACTGCGCTGTGGACAACAGTAGTCGACGTTTGCTTTCTCTAGGACCTTGCACATTAGCCATGAGTCTACTAATGGCAGCTGTCACTACTTCCGCCTTGTCTGCTGCCTTCCGTCAGTATGTCAGTTTCGTGTCAAGAGTAAACCCTAAGTACTTCGCAGTGGCTCCAGTTCGAACGACCACCTCTCCAACTTTCATGGGAATTATAGTGTCCATTCTCCTCCTAGTTAACATGACTATTTCAGTTTTCGCCATAGCTAAATTCAGACCATGAGTGTTCATCCAACCACTCACCCGTCGCATTACCTGATGGAGTTTCCACTGAGCCAGAACCGCATCTCGGGCTACAATCACCGCTGCAATATCATCAGCGTACCCATTAAGGAATGTATCTTCGGGCATCTCCATGCGCAGTAAGCCGTCGTACAACATGTTCCACAAATCCGGGCCCAGGATAGATCCTTGCGCTGCTCCTGCCGTGACTTTTCTCCTCCTCTGGCCGTCTGCAGTGTCATATAACAGGGTACGGTCCTTCAAATAATCTTTCATTATACTCAGGAGATATGCAGGCAACTGGAAGGTGAATTGAAGAGCTTCAACCATATCTATCCACCTAGCTGAGTTGAAGGCGTTCTTCACATCCAAGGTTACCAGAAGTGTTATTTTCCTAGAATAGTGGTTACCTTCCTGGGCTTGATTCGCAGCTTCAACTACTAGGCGTACTGCATCTATTGTACATCGTCCACGGCGGAAGCCAAATTGCCTGTCAGACAGATTTCCCGCGGCTTGAATAGACGACAGTATGCGAGGTTTTAATAGCTTCTCCAGCACTTTTCCCGCAATGTCTAAAATACATAGTGGTCTGAAGGACGATGGCGCGTTCCCGACTGCCTTTCCTTTTAGGTAGATTTCTTTAGAAAGCTAACTATTGCAATGGGTCCCATGTTTCGACTTCCGGAAAATTTCGACATATCTTCGCGTTTCACATCCCCCAGACCCCAAAACCACCGTCAGTTCAAAAGTTTATATATAATTTATGTATATATGTATATATATATATATATATCAGTTTCTTGTGGACACGATAACTGCCGTAATTTTGCACCAATCACTTTGAATTTTTTACATAATATGTATCCCTATAAAATCTCCGTCGAGTTCGTTAATGGGCAAAATAGATCAAAGGGGGTAAAAATGGGGGGCTTTTTTCGAAAAAGTGAAATATCGCTATAACTCTCTTAATACATGAAATATCGAATCCCTTCAAAGTTCATAATATGTGTCGGATAAGTACCAAACATTTATGTCAAATAAGTTTTTTGATAGCACCAACCATTGACCAAAGGGGTGGGAAAAAGTGGGTTTTTCGGGAAACATTAATCATATCTCTGTTAATAGGCACAATATCAAAACCGCACAAAATGGACAATATTCCTCCAATAATTACCTAAAACTTTTGTCTGAAAGAATTTTTGATATGACCCACCATTACGCCACGGGGTGAACAAAATGATTTAAATTATAAGAAAATGCCAAGTGCCAAGAGAGGTTGCCATGACAACTTTACTTTTAATTGATAAGGGATGACCATCAGCAGTTGCTATGACAACGCCACTGCACGAGATCACATTCAGTTTTCATATGTCAGTGGGAAGCGACTTCGGTATCGGAACTGGTAGCATGCTGAACTTCTATGCCCAAGGTCGCGGATTCAAACCCGGCTGAAGTCGTCGGATTTACTAAGAGCGCTAAAAAACCTGAGTTTGCTTTCCTTCGGAGGGGAAGTTCCAACGTTCGTTGCGAGTTGCTGATTGAGGTGGCATCTAGTAGCCAAGTTCACAGCTAGGTGTCGTTGACGGCAGTATTTTAGGTAGATTTCATTAGAAAGCTAACTATTGCAATGGGTACCATGTTTCGATTTCCGGAAAATTTCGACATATCTTCGCGTTTCACATCCCCCAGACCCCAAAACCACCGTCAGTTCAAAAGTTTATATATAATTATTTAATATATGTATATATATGTATATCAGTTTCTTGTGGACACGATAACTGCCGTAATTTTGCACCAATCACTTTGAATTTTTTACCGAATATGTATACCCATAAAATCTCGGACGAGTTCGTTACTGGGCTAAATCGGTCGACGGGGATGAAAATAGGGGACTTTTTTTTTTCGAAAAAATGAAATATTGCTATAACTCTCTTAATATGTGAAATATCGAATCCGTTCAAAGTTCATACTATGTGTCGGATAAAGCTCAGAAATTTATGTTTGAAACGTTTTTTTGATAGCACCAACCATTGACCAAAGGGGTGGGAAAAAGTGTTTTTTTTCGGGAAACATTAATCATATCTCTGTTAATAGGCACAATATCAAAACCGTACAAAATGGACAATATTCCCCTAATAATTACCTAAAACTTTTGTCTGAAAGAATTTTTGATATGAGCCACCATTACGCCAAGGGATGAGAAAAATGATTTCGGAATTGTAAGAAAATGCCAAGAGCTATCAGTGGTTGACCTGGCAACACTACTAAATTGATGAGGGATGAGCCATCAGACGTTGCCATGACAACGCACTTGCGCGAGATCAGATTCAGATTTCCATCTGACTAAGTGTGATGCGGCTTCGGTGACTTAACTGGTAGCATGCTGAACTCCTATGCCCAAGGTCGCGGCTTCAAAGCCGGCCAAAGTCGTCAGATTTTCTAAGAGCGCTAAAAATCCCTCAGTATGCTTTCCTTTGGAGGGGAAGTTCCAACGTTCGTTGCGAGTTGCTGATTGCGGTGGCATCTAGTAGCCAAGTTCACAGCTAGGTGTCGTTGACGGTAGTATCTGGTAGCAACATTAGGAACTACTGCTTGAAATTGAGCGTCTGCATTCCTTACCTGAATTACAGACTAATACAGCTATCACAATTCACACCGTTTATCAGACAGATTCTACACTCACCCAAAGTACACGGGGTTACATGACCACGTTGTCGCAGCCCCTAAACTGAGGAACCAACCAACATCTCTGCGGGAGATATAATTTTGTGTGAAGAAGTAACAGACCGTTACATAGTTACACATCAGTGTCGAAACTTTGCATAAGGACAGTGTGACCACAAGTATAAAAATGGACTCCAAATGACAAGAAGGTTACCGTCATCATAAGACAATAGAATGTTTAAAATATGCATAAAATGACGAAAAACAAATTAATCTCCAATTATAAAATACTTTCACGCAATAAATGTGGTCTGATCCTTCTACGAAAACCTGCATATTCTGCCTATTTTCGACTATCCCCAAGTTTGTCCGGTGAAATCTACCTCCGCCTTCCGGCGTGCCGAGAGGACTTTTTTTAATCAGCACTTGTCGAGCCATTTTCCAACGGGCACTAAAGACACCTGCTCTCAGACAACAGTTGTACATTTCAAGCAGTAGCTGCGGACAAACCTTGAGAGCTAGTTTCATAGCTTCCGCGGGTATCCCGTCAGGGCCTGGAGCCTTCTTATTCCGAAGGGAGCCTACTGCTTCCTTCAGCTCATCTATGGTAAATAGAGGAATGAATTCCGGCTCAAGTACGTCGCCCACATCAATTCGCACAGGGTGAGTAGGGAATAGCTCGTTTACAATATCATCCATCGTCCGTGCATCCAACGTGGTATTGGACATGGAGCCGAGTTTCTTGGTGACAATTCGGTAGCCTAATCCCCAAGGATCTACGTCTACTTCTTTAACTAACAACTGCCACATCAGAGTCTTACGTCTTCTGATGGCATTTCGAAGGGTTCTCTTAGCTGCAAGGTGCTCAGCGGATCTCAAATCAGCCTCTGGTCGATGTCTTGAACGTTGGGCTCTTCTTCTGAGTCGAAGACAAGTTCTTCGAAGATCAGCTATTTCGTCAGTCCACCAATAAGCTGGACGTCTATTGTTTCGAAGACGCTTCCGGGGCATTGACGCTTCGCAGGCTAGGTGCAAGAGACGCATAGTGACCCCCACCTGTTCCTCAACAGAAACTCTTAGATCTAATTCCTCAACAATGTTACTAGTGCCTGACTGTACTGATTCGAGTACATTGGCAAATTTCTCCTCGTCGATGCGCGATACATTCCAACGTGTTGTCTTCAATGTGTTGTGCCTCTGAGGCCGCTGATCTCGTAAAATCCGGAAGGTGATATATTGATGATCACTAGCAGTATAATCCTCGATCACTTCCCATTCTACTACCAAGGCTGCCAGACGATCTGACACCAGCGTAATATCTGGTTTAGTCTCCGTATAACCAGGTCGTCTAAATGTCGTTGAGGTCCCTGTATTCACCACGACCAATCCTAATCTGGCTGCCATCTCTAAAATTCGTCGTCCCCTCGAATTTTGATGTGGCATACCCCATAA
Organism: Meconema thalassinum; assembly: GCA_946902985.2. Taxonomy (NCBI): domain Eukaryota; kingdom Metazoa; phylum Arthropoda; class Insecta; order Orthoptera; family Tettigoniidae; genus Meconema; species Meconema thalassinum. Next base: position 98,729,297 of record OX336397.1, on the reverse strand, counting down.
TAATAATAATAATAATAATAATATCGTATGGCCTTGGTGCCGGGTGAAATGTTTGTTATTTAACGCCCAGAGGGCAGCTTGCATGTCGAATTTAGTCGTTCCTTGGAACGCTATGAAAGACATGGAGGTTAGATATCTAAGCTCCTTGACACTATAGCGCTTTCTAGTAGAGAAAGGAGGAACTTTTTTGCTGGCGGAAAATCCCGAGATTAATTTTGCCATTATGAACACGGCTTACTGAATTCAAATGGGTTCTTTAACATGACAACAACGTATGACATGCATGCCGTGATTTTTGTTGCCTTTCAAAAATCACTTACCACGGCCAGGAGCGAACCTTGGGGTTGGTAGTCCAACACGATAACCACTCACCCACCGTGGCAAGCATGATAAGTTAGAAGCGATTTTCTATATGAGCTTTTATGAGTCGTAAACCTTCCTATAATGAACTCTGATGAAAGTTGGTGCTTACAGAGTAATATTATTCTGTTTAAAAACTTTTCTCTCTCTCCCAGACTGAATATTGGATTTTATTAAATATAAACCAATAAAGCTTGCGAGCTGTTGAATGTAAAGCAAGTAGCTTGTGATATCGAGAGGAGATAGGATGTTAACTTTTACAGTCCATTACCTTGGTAGAAAAGTTGTTCTGCTAACATGTCTTTGAGAGGCTAAAAATCTGCAAGATGTTCGAAAATAAGTTTTACGTCATATTAAGCTACAGACCCTTAACTTATTCAACGGTACATTTATTTTCTTCATCGACTCATTTTTAACCCTCGAGCGGGTGCGTGACGTACTTTCTACACATGTACGAGATTTTTATTTTTTTATTTTATTATTATTATTATTATTATTATTATTATTATAAGCGGCTTCGGTGGCGTAGTTTGTAGCATGCTGAACTGCTGTACCCAAGATAGCGGGTTCAAACCCGGCCGAAGTCGTCGGATTTTTTAAGAGCGTTAAAAATCCTTCAGTATGCCTTCCTTCAGAGGGGAAGTAAAGCTGGCGGTCCCTTGTCTTAGATTTATGGCATGTAAAAGATCCTTCCACAGACTAAACTTGTGTGAAGCTAAATTGTTAGGTTAGATTTCGTCAGAACGTTCTAGCAAAGTTCCAACGTTCACCACTAGGTATCATTGATATCTGGTAACGAAAGTTGGAACTACTTGAAATTGAACGAAACTTGTAGCTCACCCATAGGGTGTCCACAGGAAGCAGCTACAGACTCTGGCGAGCCGAACATGTCCTCCGACACTCCTGTTACTAAAAGCCATACGATAAATAAATAAATCAATTATGATTATTTTTATTATTGTTATTATTATTATTATTATTATTATTATTATTTTACGAGGGATTGTGGAAAATCTGCTTTCAGACGCTTGAAGAGGGTCCACACTCTTCAAGTGTGTGGGGCTCTTACCCCCTAAAACCCACACACCCTTCTCCCACGACTTGTATATCAAACCCGGAACAGCTCTCGCATTACTTCAGAGCGGCGTCGGTCGTTTATGAAGCATCTTATGTTCCTGCTTCCTTCGGTTCTTCTCTACTATTGGCCATAAGCGTCTAGATCCCGATTCTTTAGGCGCAAAGTACTCTCCACATACACTGCCACCTGATCCCAGGATTCCTGGTTTTGTAGCATGACATGGACTATGTTGTCTGGCATGAGCTCTCCCTGCACTGCCTCCAAACATCTTCTTTGTGACAGCCAATGGTCACATGTAAAGAAAGTATGGAGTGTATCATCAATTTCACAGCAGTATGCACGCCGGACTACTCGCTCGCTCTAGTCTGTAGAGGAATTGGCGAAAGAATCCGTGACCTGTCAAAAACTGCGTCAGGTAATAGTTCACCTCACCATGATTCCGGCTGACCCAGTCAGCCAATGATGGTATCAGCTTCTTCGACCATTTTCCCCGAGGCTCATTTTCCCATCTCTGTTGCCATCGCCTCATCCTTTGGCGAAGTGCCAGCCCCTTTGCCTGTACGAGATAGCTGGTTTTATCTTACCAATGTAAACGTTTATTGGGTAAATCACTGCTTAGTTAACCAATTAGTAAATAAACATGCGTTGTTTTAGTTGAATCACTGTTTAATAAATTAAACTTACGAGAGTAGGGGAGTAGTGCCGATTCCAAATAGTGTCATGGCCGCCGCGTGAGTCCAAGCCAATATTTCGCGAACCCATGGTCGGATTTTGACGAATGAGGTGTCGTTGGACTCGGGCTGACGCCCTCTTTCCAATGGACCATTCATTTCAACCCCTTAATAAAACCTACCCCTACTAGGGGGTGAAATTGTAATTTTTTAGTGAAAGTCTCTTTCCAAATGTGACATGTATAAGGTGCGCTGCTAAAATGAACTTAAACGTTGTTGCCCATATTGCGCATGCGTTTTACAAGATGCCGCTATGGATGAACATTTTTGTTTTTGTTTTTTACGCATGCGCACTGGGGATTTTTGATAGAGGGCGAGCTCTTTGAAAAAAATGATTGATAAGAAGAGGTTTTGGTGGTGAGGAGAGAGCCAGATAGTCGCCTACTTTCCTACGAAGTTTGCCGATATCTCTCAAACGCAAGGTCGGATTTGGACGTGTGACGTGTCAAATCGCTTGTCTCGAAGCCCTATACATGTTATTAATAGGTTAGAGTTTTGAGAATGAGGGAAACAGGCTTTTTTGGGGTAAAACCATGATTTTAGACTTTTCTGATATTTCACGAATGCCTGGTCGGATTTGGTCCTATGACGTGTCAAATGGCTTGTCTCGAAACCCTCTTTATTTTGGTAATAGGTTAAAGTTTCTGAAAATGAGGGAAACAGAATTTTTTGTTGTAAAACCGTGATTTTAGTCTTTCTGTTATATCTCACAAACCAATAACGCCAGAGACGTATACGAGGGGTCGTAGGACTCGGGGTGACGCCCCTTTCCTCTCTCCTTTCGAATATAGTATTTATGTTTAAAAAATGTGAAAGGGCCTAACGACACTTATGTTGAAAACATTTCAGTTTTTAAAACTTTTCTTAAATTTGTCTAAAATGTTCATGACGAGTGGTTGTAGATAGAAAGAGACGATACCACTGGGCACGTGTTTCAACGAAGCTATTACTGGCCACGGTGGTGATATACCAATACAGTATTCGCTATTTTGATGAGACCGCGGGTCGAGGGTTCGTTTTCTGATTTTTCCTATGATGGAATTCCTAATTCCTAAACCCCCTGAAGGGGGTCTTTAACGTGTAAACGATTATGAGTGACATGGCAAATGATAATTCCTTGATCCGATGAAGTTGGCTTTAGATAGAACAAACAGAACTTGGTTATATGGTGCTTGAAATGAGTATAGAAAACAAACTTGCTGGGGCAGACTGACAGGATGTGAATGTTATTTGATCTTATTGGAATGCATTGACTTGACAGGACAATGAAAAAAAAGCACAGAGATGCTGAGGACACTTGAAGGTCAAACGATATGGCAACCATGGTGGGAGGGGGAAGCTAGGATGATGTCGCCGATCATGTTCAATGTTCAATGGATGAATTTATATTTTGCGAAGCATTGTTTGGAGAGGGTCATGGGACGACTTGTTTTAAGGGTATTTATTTTTTCGATGTTTCCTATGGTGGACTCATTGATTGAAATCATCCAAAACTGCTAGGGCATGGCCTTGAGATTTTATAAACCGATAATGGGATTTTGACATACAAGATCCACTCAGAACTTGACATGATGTCATTCTTTTATGGCTTATGAATTTCCCCAAAAAAGACCCATAACAACAAGATCATGGACTTTTGCTTTTCATAATATATTGCAAACCCATAATGTAAGATGTTTACTGTGGATGTCGAAATCTAGCTAGGTAAAGAAAGAATTATTGTAGGATATATGTATGGTGACTGACACGTCTTTGACCATTGGAACTTGTTTTCAGATCTGACTGTAGTACATAGGGAGTATAGGTTGTAGGCATGGATTGACAAACGATGCACACAAAATTCAATTTATCGATTCGAGAATTAAGAGTAGACTATCATTAATTAATTGGTTAAAGAGTGTAGCTAAAAATAAAAAAATGGTGACTACATTAAACTAAACTGAACCAAGTCGAATCAAACCCAACTGAACCAAACCAAGCCTAAAGCAAACCAAACCTAATCAAGAACAAGCCAAGGGCTTAAGTGTAAAACTTGTGGGGGAATGCAGTCATTGGCAATGTCCAAAGGAAGGGATAACGCTCTACCTTTAGAGGGTGAGGTAAAGCTAGCGCATGGTGCTAATGCATATTCCCAAGTACATGAACCACACACACACACAACTATCCTATGCTGTTTTTATGAGTTGACTGTTAAAACTTACTCAGTGGTTACTGAGCAAGATGGTCGCTACACACAACAAGCTTTAAATACTTGAGGCTAATAATCTATACACACACACGCACTCGCTTGTTCTAAACTAAACTGTCTCGCTGGCAGTGCTCACACAGTAGGCAAATGACAGAAATGCTTGGCTAACCGAAATACAATCATTTTCGGTTGTCTAATGATACCAGCTAGCCATTACATGCTATAGTGGTGAGCACATGTGCCTCTTGCACTGGAGATCGTAACTCGATTTCTAGCTCTAAGGCCTAGAACGAATCAAACTAAGAAAGAATGGTATGGTGACGCAGTAGTTAAACTGTTAGCCTTTCAATAAGGTAGACTAGGGTTTGATTTTGGGTTAATATACATGTCATAAACAAACAAACAAAAAAAGCGGAGATAATGTTTAAAACTGATTACACTTGTCTCTTTTCAAATTATTACTTAGATTACAAATACAAAGGTGGACTGGGTTTGACATACAGTTAATGCTGCCTATCGCATACTAGCCTGTAAGAAAGCCAAACAAGCAAAAGGCGTAGGTAGAGCAGTGGTAAAATCACTATGTGTAGAGAACTACCTAACGGTTTTATGAACTGGCAATGCTATGTCGCATAAACAGTGCAGGATACAATCCGGCAACCATAATTTTTATCTTGTGGAACAGAGAAAATGCAATTTTACCTTGATGGATAGCAAATGAGTGCAGATGAATGACCTATGCATTAGCCTACCATAGGGTTATAACCACGAGGTGGAGGTGTGACTTTTATATTTTATTGTTTAGAGACATGGCTTTTTTTGTAACCAGTAGATTTAGTATTTTGTAAATATTCATTTTTGTAATTGGATACCTATCAGTAGAAAGGTGCTAAGTGCCATTTTTATGAACATTGAGTAATTTAGAAAAAAGTGTTTTATCAGCATATTTCTTACTATTTATTCTTCTTATTTGAATGACATACAGAAATAGTATTCCTTGCTATCCAGTAGCCGATATAGTTTCATAATATGAAAACTGTGGAATTTTGTTACAGTGAAAGTTTAAAAGTTGTGAAAGGTGCTATGTCCAATCGTTACTAAGTTTTGAAAGGTGCAATGTCCACTAGTCTTTACGAATGTGCTACTTGCTAATTAGTTAGCACTGATGTTCAAATAGAAATCTTTGTGTTCTTGCTTACTAAGGTATGGAATCATGGCCTTGAAATCTTTCTTATTTTCTTCTGTCACAGCGTGCAATTGGGAACTGACCTCCAACAATGCAGTCCGTACGTCTCGCATAGGCTGTCCTTTGCGCAGAACTCTTACCTTACGACCAATATCCAGTTCACTATACGATTCCTTCACTAGTACACTTCCCACGTCTGATGAATCATACGTGATAGTGACAGCTTTGGAGATGTTTCGGCTTTTAGTGATGATGACCCTGTCGGCGATTGCCTGAAAGTTCAAAAAATCTGAACTGTTCATTGGAATCACTTTAAATGGTTTTGTAATCTTAGAATCCATCACTATTTTATGAAGGTCACTGGGCACAAATGCAGTTGTGACTGCTTTTCTTCTCTCAATCAGAGCAAAATCCGAGTCGCAGGGAAGGAAGCTATGTCCACTCACCAGAAAACGCTGCTCAATCCTCTGGAACAATCCATTTGCCACTAGATAAAGGAAAAGAAATACCAGCATGCGGTTTTTGTTCTGCGCTGCGCAGTTGTCGCTCCATATAATAAGATTTCTCTTGTCAGTGATGCCAGTGTTTAGCACTTTAAGAATGCATGAGGCTATTTCATTTCCTCCTCTCCCTGCCAAGGTCTCATCCCACATACACACGTAAGACTCCTGCGTATCACTTATAGACACACTAAAATTGTAGCATGATAGCTGGCGACGATAGAACATTTCTGAGTGTGTTAATGTAGGCGTGAACATAACTTGCTGCATATCAATGGATATAGAGCAGGTATCACTGGCTGGGAGCTGTGATGAACTGATATCACCTTTTAGAAGGCTCTGTGCTCTCTCTGCCTTTCTGTGGTGCATTTCCAATTTCATTTTTGATTGCGGTGTACCTGCTTTAACTTCAATATCAAGACGATCACAAACCTTGCAAGTGTCTTTTCTGGGCCTCTGAAACGAAAGATGAGGGAATTCTTTTAAGAAGATCCGGCGGTAGAAGATGGAACTTATTTTTGTCTCAGGGTACTTGTCCTTGAAATGCAAATAGAGCCTGGATATATTCAGATCCGGACTTAAATATTCCATGCTGGACCTGGCCCTGCATAGTGACTAAGTACCCGGGGGAAAGAATTAATGTGTTTCTTGACTTCTATTCTGTCAGTCTCACAATACTTTGGTGGTGCATGTCTCGTTCGGCGATCGTTGTACACTGTATTTCCAAGTTTATTTTTCTTCGTTAATATTTCCAGCCTTTTCTTTCCAACTGCGAACACATTCATAAACATGGCTTTGCAAACTGGTAGCAGATCACCCTTACCATTTGGAATCGAGTAACGAACAGATGCCTGTCGGCGAATTTCATGCAAATCATTATAAGTTCCATGTCGACGACGCTGAACCGGTATGATGTTCAAAAGACCCATCAGATAAGTGGCTTGCGTAGAATAATCTTGTTTGTAGAATGTTGTGAAGAGATCCATTTTCAACTCGGGTGTCAGGTCGTTGCACTTAAGTTTACCCTTGCATGTCACCTAAAATGAAAAATTTCCTGTAAGTCATAAACAGGCGCAAGTAACCGATCTATTCAACTACTGTATGTCTAGGTAAATAACCCAACACCGCGGCATAGCGGTGGTCGTTAAATGATGTACCACGGACATGCGGGCAGCTGCAGCAAGTCCGGAGGTCACAGGTTCAAATACCGGCGCTGACAGTATATCTTACCTCAGCAGAAGGAAGCTTTTTTGCAGGCATGTCTTTATTTGTTGATGTTTTATAGGCAACACCTTTTGCTTTCAGCTGCTTCTGTTCTATGCGAAATGATCCACTTCCCTTCTTCCTGTGTTTCCTACCATTGAGATTTTCGCTATCCATGACCTAAAATATGCCGACAACGTGAACACAAAATAATAATCTACTGTATTATATATTCATCTTGTAAATTAATCATATGATGTATGTCTTCTTTACTATTTCCGACACCGTTACCTTAAAGATATGTACAGTAAGTCAAACAGGAAACTAACTAAGCTATCCGTACACAGGTTCCCACTAGTACGAACGGCTAACAATTGAGTACCGGTATTCTAAATTCCTTGAACAATTCTGTCAACGATGCAGGTATTGGAGGGAAATGAGAACAAATGAATAGCACATAGCACCTTTCTTCTGAAAGAGATACAGGACTTACCACTAGTGCCATCTTTTGATGCTCTTAGAAACTCCTTCGAAATCACTGAGGAGTTAGCCCTTTTGATATGTAATGCTACATCGCACATAGCACAATTCTAGCAAAAAAACGGCTTTTTTTAAAAAATGGCACTTAGCACCTTTCTACTGATAAGTATCCAATTGTAAATAGTGGAAACATTTTTTTTGTAATAGTAAATGTTAAATGTATAACTAAAAGTTATTTGGGATAAGTGTGCATGTCAAGGATAAATAGCGTGGTTGTATTTGTTTTCAAAGACAGGTATGGTTGTGTGAATGTATGACTATAGATAGAATGATAGAGAGAGAGAGAGAAAGCTTGTGTGTGTGTGTGTGTGTGTGTGTGTGTGTGGGTAGCATTGATTTTTCAACCAAAGCAAACACGGCAAGGTAGGATGGTGGGGTAATTAATGTATATAGCAAATGGTAAATAGTATACTATATTTTTTTAACACTTGTGTTTTTTTAATGCAGTAGTAGATAGGTGTTATTTTGTAAAACAGTCTTACCTACAGTAGTAGTAGTAGTAGTAGTAGGCCTATATGTTTTTGGAAACAAACAGAAAGAGAATGCACTATTGCCATGGCCAAGCACTTCCATTAAAGTGATTTCAAGAAAATTTAAATCAGCAAATGTGTGTTTTACAAAACTAAACATTCAGCATGGACTAAATCATAAACGTGTCTTCTGTGATATGGAAAAAATAGGAAATCCATGTTTCCATATCAACACAATTTAAAAACTTAAAACTGACATTTAAAAAATGTAAATGGGAAATTGGCAAATGTGTAAACAACAAAATGGAAAATTCTTGTTTCCATATCATGAAATCCAAAAACTTTAAACTGACATTTTCAAATCGTGTACATGGAAAATTGGCAAATGGCAATGTGTGAAATGTGAAAATGAAAAAATATGAACAAATGGCTATCATTATTTAAAAAAAATAAAAAACCGTCGTGTTCTATCGTTAAAGTGTGAATCAAACCACATATACTTATTTGGATCACCCGAGACTGAGTAGACCTGTTTTAGTCCTAATATACTTTTAAAATTTTATGTTAAAGCTCAATTTGAACTCAAGAGCTTTAGAGTGCCAGCTAACTATTATAACCGTTACGTCACAAAGACAACTTTACACTACTCTTAATAAACAATAATAAGAAAAAGAATAATAAATGTTGATTTTTTTTTAAGGATGAACATGGTGACACTGTTTCTGTTGCACAGTCTGCTAGCTACTAGCCAGCAGCTGGGGTCTTAGAAAACGATACAGTTGACATTTTGTAATGAGATGTGACATGTTTCAAAGTACAGTATTATGGGTTGCTGTTGAGTAAAAACTAATCCTGTACAAGGAAGCAAGGGTTCGAACCCCTTACCTAACATTACTATTGCCTGAACATGGCTTGACGACACTGTATTATTATGATACTCGGTACACAAACCATAGATAGAGTGTATTGTTTAAGATCACTTTCTTTCTGAACATAGGTGGAGACTGTTGATGGTTAACAATGGCATTAATATAGTAGGACGTGGGTATAGCAATTAAGAAAAAACAGACAATACCCATACAATATTTTTATTTATTTAATATAAGTACTAGTACAATAGTTACATTCAAAATACATTTCTTTTTTCTCTATTACTATTTAGTCCTTTTTGATTCTCTTGCATATGAAGGGTAGATAACCTTGTAGTTCAGCCCCTTAAAACAACAACAACACAACCTTTTGCATAGTCTGTGATGTTGACGACTCTTGAGATGTGGAAGATGGATTAAACATAACTTTTACAGCAGGGGTTAAATGTTGCTCAATAAACACTGCACTATTTTGAGTAGCAACATTTTTTTCTTGTACTAGCTTTTTAGCATTGTCATGATTATTTGTTGACACCAACAGTGTTTCATCTGGTACACCACATTGATGATCACTCACACTTAAAACCTTACCATTTCTACTTTTTAGATTGCCTCGACATTTTTTGACCTCTCTTTTGAGCATCGCCAAAATATTATTCCTTTTACATTTTGACGATTATAGTTATAAGAGTAGCCTTTATAGAGTACACGTTGTTTACCTTTGTTAGTTGTAGTAAGTTCCATAGTAGCAACTAACCTGTTAGTATGATTTGCTCACTACAAAGGTTATAACTGTTCTGATAATAAAATCATTTAGCGTTGGCTTTTATATTTAATATGTACAGTTTGAAGTGATAGCAAAAGTGAGAGCAAAATGGTAGCAGAGTGGTAGAAAATATAACATGTATTGTTAAGAAATAGTTTAAGCTGTTATGTGGATCCATTACTTAATAATTTTAGCACGACGAAGCTCATTTTCTATATCCAATAGTTCTTCCTCATATTCAGTATAACCAGCCGTTTATAGACATGCAGTTGCTGAAGCCGCCGGATTAGCTTCCTTGGATTGTTCCAGTAGACAAATTTAACAAATGATTTTTTAGTTGTAAACAAAGCATTACCATTATCATTATTATCTTCATCATCAACATCATCATCATCATAACCATTATCATTATCATCATCATCATTATCATCATCATCATGATCATTATAATCCTCATCACTATTACTATATAGTCCTTTTTGATCCTTTTGCAATACCACATTTTGCACAGTCTGTGTTGCCCTTGATAATGTTGGGAGTTTTTCAGACATTGACAACTGTCCTAACACGACTTTCTGAGGAGATGATACATGCTTCTTAACAAACAATGCACTATCTTGAGCTGCAATATCTTTTTCTGGGACAAGTGTTTTAGCATTTTGAAGAGTTTTTTTAAACAGCAACGATGTTTTATCTGGTACACTACATTGATGATCACTCATACTTAAGACATCACTATTTTTACTTTTCAGCTCACCTCGACACTGTTTTGAACGATGTTTTGAACAACGCCAAATAACAGTTCCATTTTTATTGGTTCGTTTTACAATATATTTATATCCTTTATAGAATGCGTATGGCATACCATTGCTATTTGTTGATACTTCCATGTCAATTGTCAAGCATGAACTAATCTCTAGCAAAGTTCACTCGATAATATAAATAATTTCTAAACCCCAGTAGTGAATAGTCAGTTGTTTTTGATCTATGCAAGCGTAAACATGTCACATACACTGGTGATGGATACTCAAGGCTTTAAGGTCAATGAAAACAAGTACAGTATATATTTAAATAGGTGGCTATCATTGATTGCACAACACGCGGGTCACCATATCTTTTTTCTTCTTTCGGACTAGTGTTTTAACATTTGAAGAGTGTTTTAAACAGCAACGATGTCTTATCAGTCACACTACATTGATGATCACTCACACTTAAGACCTCGCTATTTTTACTTTTTAACTCACTTTGACACTGTTTTGAACGATGTTTTGAACAACGCCAAATAACAGTTCCATTTTTATTGGTTCGTTTTACAATATACGTATAACCTTTATAGTATGCATATGGCTTACCATAACTATTCGTTGATACTTTCATATCAATTTTCAAGCATGAAATAATCTCCAATAAATTTCGCTCGATAATAGAAATAATAGTTTAAAGTGGGTGCGAAGGTGGGTGCAAAAGTGGGTGCAAAAGTGAGTGTAAAAGTGGGTGTAAAAGTGGGTGCAAAAGTGGGTGCAAAAGTGAGTGCAAAAGTGGGTGCGAAAGTGGGTGCGAAAGTGGGTGCAGTTTATAGTAGGCACCATTTTACTAGAATGTGATTTGAGTAAATGTAATTTCTAAACCCAAGTAGTGAATAGTCAGTTGGTTTTGATTTATGCAAGCGTAAACATGTCTCATACACTGATGATGGATACTCAAGGCTTCTTGGTCAACAAAAACAAGTATATAGTTAAAGAGGTAGCTATTATTGATTGCACAACACTGAATCTATTTTTGAAATTTTGACAAAGGGTCTAAGTGCACTTTTGTTAATATCTCGCGAACCAATAAGACTACGGCATTGTATGAGGTATTGTTGGACTTTTTGTCGAAGACTGCTGGTAAACACTTATGTTCCCACGACCTTTTTAAAGATGGCGGCTGACCCACGAGGGGTTATTAAAACGTATTCCAAGCGACGCTTGTCGATAAGCAAACCAATAATCAAAGGGGGGTGTGACAGAGCTTGAGGCGATAACCCCTTTTGATTGATCCCTGTTGATTTGCCCCTTTGGACTGGTCCCCGTTGACAAGTCCCTCTGAACGGGTCCTTTTTGAAGGGAGTCATTTATGACGGGCCCCTGCTGACGGGTCACTGTGGACGGATCCCTGTGGACAGGTCCCTGTTGACAGGTCCTTTTGACTAATCCCTTTGGACCTGTCACCCACTTTCTTAACAGCTGTCCCTGTGGACAGGTCCCTGTTGACAGGTCCAAAGGGATTAGTCAAAAGGACCTGTCAACAGGGACCTGTCCACAGGGATCCGTCCACAGTGACCCGTCAGCAGGGGCCCGTCATAAATGACTCCCTTCAAAAAGGACCCGTTCAGAGGGACTTGTCAACGGGGACCAGTCCAAAGGGGCAAATCAACAGGGATCAATCAAAAGGGGTTATCGCCTCAAGCTCTGTCACACCCCCCTTTGATTATTGGTTTGCTTATCGACAAGCGTCGCTTGGAATACGTTTTAATAACCCCTCGTGGGTCAGCCGCCATCTTTAAAAAGGTCGTGGGAACATAAGTGTTTACCAGCAGTCTTCGACAAAAAGTCCAACAATACCTCATACAATGCCGTAGTCTTATTGGTTCGCGAGATATTAACAAAAGTGCACTTAGACCCTTTGTCAAAATTTCAAAAATAGATTCAGTGTTGTGCAATCAATAATAGCTACCTCTTTAACTATATACTTGTTTTTGTTGACCAAGAAGCCTTGAGTATCCATCATCAGTGTATGAGACATGTTTACGCTTGCATAAATCAAAACCAACTGACTATTCACTACTTGGGTTTAGAAATTACATTTACTCAAATCACATTCTAGTAAAATGGTGCCTACTATAAACTGCACCCACTTTCGCACCCACTTTCGCACCCACTTTTGCACTCACTTTTGCACCCACTTTTGCACCCACTTTTACACCCACTTTTACACTCACTTTTGCACCCACTTTTGCACCCACCTTCGCACCCACTTTAAACTATTATTTCTATTATCGAGCGAAATTTATTGGAGATTATTTCATGCTTGAAAATTGATATGAAAGTATCAACGAATAGTTATGGTAAGCCATATGCATACTATAAAGGTTATACGTATATTGTAAAACGAACCAATAAAAATGGAACTGTTATTTGGCGTTGTTCAAAACATCGTTCAAAACAGTGTCAAAGTGAGTTAAAAAGTAAAAATAGCGAGGTCTTAAGTGTGAGTGATCATCAATGTAGTGTGACTGATAAGACATCGTTGCTGTTTAAAACACTCTTCAAATGTTAAAACACTAGTCCGAAAGAAAAAAAAAGATATGGTGACCCGCGTGTTGTGCAATCAATGATAGCCACCTATTTAAATATATACTGTACTTGTTTTCATTGACCTTAAAGCCTTGAGTATCCATCACCAGTGTATGTGACATGTTTACGCTTGCATAGATCAAAAACAACTGACTATTCACTACTGGGGTTTAGAAATTATTTATATTATCGAGTGAACTTTGCTAGAGATTAGTTCATGCTTGACAATTGACATGGAAGTATCAACAAATAGCAATGGTATGCCATACGCATTCTATAAAGGATATAAATATATTGTAAAACGAACCAATAAAAATGGAACTGTTATTTGGCGTTGTTCAAAACATCGTTCAAAACAGTGTCGAGGTGAGCTGAAAAGTAAAAATAGTGATGTCTTAAGTATGAGTGATCATCAATGTAGTGTACCAGATAAAACATCGTTGCTGTTTAAAAAAACTCTTCAAAATGCTAAAACACTTGTCCCAGAAAAAGATATTGCAGCTCAAGATAGTGCATTGTTTGTTAAGAAGCATGTATCATCTCCTCAGAAAGTCGTGTTAGGACAGTTGTCAATGTCTGAAAAACTCCCAACATTATCAAGGGCAACACAGACTGTGCAAAATGTGGTATTGCAAAAGGATCAAAAAGGACTATATAGTAATAGTGATGAGGATTATAATGATCATGATGATGATGATAATGATGATGATGATAATGATAATGGTTATGATGATGATGATGTTGATGATGAAGATAATAATGATAATGGTAATGCTTTGTTTACAACTAAAAAATCATTTGTTAAATTTGTCTACTGGAACAATCCAAGTAAGCTAATCCGGCGGCTTCAGCAACTGCATGTCTATAAACAGGATGGTTATACTGAATATGAGGAAGAACTATTGGATATAGAAAATGAGCTTCGTCGTGCTAAAATTATTATGTAATGGATCCACATAACAGCTTAAACTATTTCTTAACAATACATGTTATATTTTCTACCACTCTGCTACCATTTTGCTCTCACTTTTGCTATCACTTCAAACTGTACATATTAAATATAAAAGCCAACGCTAAATGATTTTATTATCAGAACAGTTATAACCTTTGTAGTGAGCAAATCATACTAACAGGTTAGTTGCTACTATGGAACTTACTACAACTAACAAAGGTAAACAACGTGTACTCTATAAAGGCTACTCATATAACTATAATCGGCAAAATGTAAAAGGAATAATATTTTGGCGATGCTCAAAAGAGAGGTCAAAAAAATGTCGAGGCAATCTAAAAAGTAGAAATGGTAAGGTTTTAAGTGTGAGTGATCATCAATGTGGTGTACCAGATGAAACACTGTTGGTGTCAACAAATAATCATGGCAATGCTAAAAAGCTAGTACAAGAAAAAAATGTTGCTACTCAAAATAGTGCAGTGTTTAATGAGCAACATTTAACCCCTGCTGTAAAAGTTATGTTTAATCCATCTTCCACATCTCAAGAGTCGTCAACATCACAGACTATGCAAAAGGTTGTGTTGTTGTTGTTTTAAGGGGCTGAACTACAAGGTTATCTACCCTTCATATGCAAGAGAATCAAAAAGGACTAAATAGTAATAGAGAAAAAAGAAATGTATTTTGAATGTAACTATTGTACAAGTACTTATATTAAATAAATAAAAATATTGTATGGGTATTGTCTGTTTTTTCTTAATTGCTATACCCACGTCCTACTATATTAATGCCATTGTTAACCATCAACAGTCTCCACCTATGTTCAGAAAGAAAGTGATCTTAAACAATACACTCTATCTATGGTTTGTGTACCGAGTATCATAATAATACAGTGTCGTCAAGCCATGTTCAGGCAATAGTAATGTTAGGTAAGGGGTTCGAACCCTTGCTTCCTTGTACAGGATTAGTTTTTACTCAACAGCAACCCATAATACTGTACTTTGAAACATGTCACATCTCATTACAAAATGTCAACTGTATCGTTTTCTAAGACCCCAGCTGCTGGCTAGTAGCTAGCAGACTGTGCAACAGAAACAGTGTCACCATGTTCATCCTTAAAAAAAAATCAACATTTATTATTCTTTTTCTTATTATTGTTTATTAAGAGTAGTGTAAAGTTGTCTTTGTGACGTAACGGTTATAATAGTTAGCTGGCACTCTAAAGCTCTTGAGTTCAAATTGAGCTTTAACATAAAATTTTAAAAGTATATTAGGACTAAAACAGGTCTACTCAGTCTCGGGTGATCCAAATAAGTATATGTGGTTTGATTCACACTTTAACGATAGAACACGACGGTTTTTTATTTTTTTTAAATAATGATAGCCATTTGTTCATATTTTTTCATTTTCACATTTCACACATTGCCATTTGTCAATTTTCCATGTACACGATTTGAAAATGTCAGTTTAAAGTTTTTGGATTTCATGATATGGAAACAAGAATTTTCCATTTTGTTGTTTACACATTTGCCAATTTCCCATTTACATTTTTTAAATGTCAGTTTTAAGTTTTTAAATTGTGTTGATATGGAAACATGGATTTCCTATTTTTTCCATAACACAGAAGACACGTTTATGATTTAGTCCATGCTGAATGTTTAGTTTTGTAAAACACACATTTGCTGATTTAAATTTTCTTGAAATCACTTTAATGGAAGTGCTTGGCCATGGCAATAGTGCATTCTCTTTCTGTTTGTTTCCAAAAACATATAGGCCTACTACTACTACTACTACTACTGTAGGTAAGACTGTTTTACAAAATAACACCTATCTACTACTGCATTAAAGAACACAAGTGTTAAAAATATAGTATACTATTTACCATTTGCTATATACATTAATTACCCCACCATCCTACCTTGCCGTGTTTGCTTTGGTTGAAAAATCAATGCTACCCACACACACACACACACACACACACAAGCTTTCTCTCTCTCTCTCTATCATTCTATCTATAGTCATACATTCACACAACCATACCTGTCTTTGAAAACAAATACAACCACGCTATTTATCCTTGACATGCACACTTATCCCAAATAACTTTTAGTTATACATTTAACATTTACTATTACAAAAAAAAAATGTTTCCACTATTTACAATTACAAAAATGAATATTTACAAAATACTAAATCTACTGGTTACAAAAAAAGCCATGTCTCTAAACAATAAAATATAAAAGTCACACCTCCACCTCGTGGTTATAACCCTATGGTAGGCTAATGCATAGGTCATTCATCTGCACTCATTTGCTATCCATCAAGGTAAAATTGCATTTTCTCTGTTCCACAAGATAAAAATTATGGTTGCCGGATTGTATCCTGCACTGTTTATGCGACATAGCATTGCCAGTTCATAAAACCGTTAGGTAGTTCTCTACACATAGTGATTTTACCACTGCTCTACCTACGCCTTTTGCTTGTTTGGCTTTCTTACAGGCTAGTATGCGATAGGCAGCATTAACTGTATATCAAACCCAGTCCACCTTTGTATTTGTAATCTAAGTAATAATTTGAAAAGAGACAAGTGTAATCAGTTTTAAACATTATCTCCGCTTTTTTTGTTTGTTTGTTTATGACATGTATATTAACCCAAAATCAAACCCTAGTCTACCTTATTGAAAGGCTAACAGTTTAACTACTGCGTCACCATACCATTCTTTCTTAGTTTGATTCGTTCTAGGCCTTAGAGCTAGAAATCGAGTTACGATCTCCAGTGCAAGAGGCACATGTGCTCACCACTATAGCATGTAATGGCTAGCTGGTATCATTAGACAACCGAAAATGATTGTATTTCGGTTAGCCAAGCATTTCTGTCATTTGCCTACTGTGTGAGCACTGCCAGCGAGACAGTTTAGTTTAGAACAAGCGAGTGCGTGTGTGTGTATAGATTATTAGCCTCAAGTATTTAAAGCTTGTTGTGTGTAGCGACCATCTTGCTCAGTAACCACTGAGTAAGTTTTAACAGTCAACTCATAAAAACAGCATAGGATAGTTGTGTGTGTGTGTGTGGTTCATGTACTTGGGAATATGCATTAGCACCATGCGCTAGCTTTACCTCACCCTCTAAAGGTAGAGCGTTATCCCTTCCTTTGGACATTGCCAATGACTGCATTCCCCCACAAGTTTTACACTTAAGCCCTTGGCTTGTTCTTGATTAGGTTTGGTTTGCTTTAGGCTTGGTTTGGTTCAGTTGGGTTTGATTCGACTTGGTTCAGTTTAGTTTAATGTAGTCACCATTTTTTATTTTTAGCTACACTCTTTAACCAATTAATTAATGATAGTCTACTCTTAATTCTCGAATCGATAAATTGAATTTTGTGTGCATCGTTTGTCAATCCATGCCTACAACCTATACTCCCTATGTACTACAGTCAGATCTGAAAACAAGTTCCAATGGTCAAAGACGTGTCAGTCACCATATATATATCCTACAATAATTCTTTCTTTACCTAGCTAGATTTCGTCATCCACAGTAAACATCTTACATTATGGGTTTGCAATATATTATGAAAAGCAAAAGTCCATGATCTTGTTGTTATGGGTCTTTTTTGGGGAAATTCATAAGCCATAAAAGAATGACATCATGTCAAGTTCTGAGTGGATCTTGTATGTCAAAATCCCATTATCGGTTTATAAAATCTCAAGGCCATGCCCTAGCAGTTTTGGATGATTTCAATCAATGAGTCCACCATAGGAAACATCGAAAAAATAAATACCCTTAAAACAAGTCGTCCCATGACCCTCTCCAAACAATGCTTCGCAAAATATAAATTCATCCATTGAACATTGAACATGATCGGCGACATCATCCTAGCTTCCCCCTCCCACCATGGTTGCCATATCGTTTGACCTTCAAGTGTCCTCAGCATCTCTGTGCTTTTTTTTTTTTTTGTCCTGTCAAGTCAATGCATTCCAATAAGATCAAATAACATTCACATCCTGTCAGTCTGCCCCAGCAAGTTTGTTTTCTATACTCATTTCAAGCACCATATAACCAAGTTCTGTTTGTTCTATCTAAAGCCAACTTCATCGGATCAAGGAATTATCATTTGCCATGTCACTCATAATCGTTTACACGTTAAAGACCCCCTTCAGGGGGTTTAGGAATTAGGAATTCCATCATAGGAAAAATCAGAAAACGAACCCTCGACCCGCGGTCTCATCAAAATAGCGAATACTGTATTGGTATATCACCACCGTGGCCAGTAATAGCTTCGTTGAAACACGTGCCCAGTGGTATCGTCTCTTTCTATCTACAACCACTCGTCATGAACATTTTAGACAAATTTAAGAAAAGTTTTAAAAACTGAAATGTTTTCAACATAAGTGTCGTTAGGCCCTTTCACATTTTTTAAACATAAATACTATATTCGAAAGGAGAGAGGAAAGGGGCGTCACCCCGAGTCCTACGACCCCTCGTATACGTCTCTGGCGTTATTGGTTTGTGAGATATAACAGAAAGACTAAAATCACGGTTTTACAACAAAAAATTCTGTTTCCCTCATTTTCAGAAACTTTAACCTATTACCAAAATAAAGAGGGTTTCGAGACAAGCCATTTGACACGTCATAGGACCAAATCCGACCAGGCATTCGTGAAATATCAGAAAAAGTCTAAAATCATGGTTTTACCCCAAAAAAGCCTGTTTCCCTCATTCTCAAAACTCTAACCTATTAATAACATGTATAGGGCTTCGAGACAAGCGATTTGACACGTCACACGTCCAAATCCGACCTTGCGTTTGAGAGATATCGGCAAACTTCGTAGGAAAGTAGGCGACTATCTGGCTCTCTCCTCACCACCAAAACCTCTTCTTATCAATCATTTTTTTCAAAGAGCTCGCCCTCTTACAAAAATCCCCAGTGCGCATGCGTAAAAAACAAAAACAAAAATGTTCATCCATAGCGGCATCTTGTAAAACGCATGCGCAATATGGGCAACAACGTTTAAGTTCATTTTAGCAGCGCACCTTATACATGTCACATTTGGAAAGAGACTTTCACTAAAAAATTACAATTTCACCCCCTAGTAGGGGTAGGTTTTATTAAGGGGTTGAAATGAATGGTCCATTGGAAAGAGGGCGTCAGCCCGAGTCCAACGACACCTCATTCGTCAAAATCCGACCATGGGTTCGCGAAATATTGGCTTGGACTCACGCGGCGGCCATGACACTATTTGGAATCGGCACTACTCCCCTACTTACGAGGGCGGCTGGAAACGTCTTTGCCACTATTTTGTTTACCGCGTTGCAGGTTGCAGGATTGAATCCTGGAGAAGTGCAGGTGCGCTAATGCGAGGGAGCCGTGTCAGTAGATTTACTGGAACGTTAAAGAATATCTTCGGGTCAATCTCCCAACACCCCAGCATCTCTAAAAGCCGCAAATATTAAAAGGGACGTAAAACAAATAACATTATTATTATTATTATTATTATTATTATTACTTCTCATAAGTCTTAACTCTCTCAATTAAGGTATCTTTCCAGCTGGGAATGTAGTCAAGCTATGACTGCATGCGGGGCTTTTCGACGCGCTGTTGTGTAACAGTAGATGCTAGTTAACTGGCGCTGACTCAACGCGCTTTACCCGTCACACAGCGCAGGTGAAGCTCCGTTCTATAGAAAGGCTCTCACTGAATTTTAACACAGGCGTTTTTCAAAATGTCGTTTAATTTTGCCTCCTGGAAATGTTCATGAAAATGCTCTTAATATTATGCCATTTTTAACAAAATCCTTGAAAAATGTATAATATTATTTTCAAAAAGCGAGAGCATCGAGGAACATCCCTGAAAAAAAAATGCAATTCATTCCTGCAGATAGTTTCTGAGAAAATTGTAAAGAAAGAGTTGGAAATTACCATGGGCAGCATAGGACATTAATTCGGCTCCCCTCAAGGGGCTGCACGAGGTCCTACGCTAATTTTCAACTTTTTATTAATGGTACCTTTTGTTCAAAAAATATTTACAGGAACTAATCGAATAAATAGCTGGCCCCGTGGTGTTAGGGTAGCGCGCCTGCCTCCCACCCGGAGGGCCCGGGTTCAATTCCCGGCTCCGTCAGGGATGTTAGAAACTGACGTGAGGGCTGGAACGTGGTACACTTAGCCTCCTGAGGACAATTGAGTAGCTGTCTGACAGTGAGGCAGTGCCCCGATCACGAAAACCAAAATTAACGGCCAAGGGGACCCGATGCGCTAACCATGCGTCACCCAATATCTGCAGGCCAAATGGCTGGGCAGCGGTCGCTTGGTAGGTCAAGACCCTTCATGGGGATATTATTATTAATCGAATAATTTAATCAGAAACCCCTATAGACGTCAATTTGGCAGGTGAAAAGCTTAAGGAAGTAGGAGACTTCTGCTACTTAAGAACCAAGTCACCGGTGATGGACGAAGCAAGGAGGATATAAAATGTAGGTTAGCACAGGCATGGAAAGCATTTTTACAGAAAAGGAATCTGTTGACACCAAATATAGATATAGGTATTAGCAACTCACTTTTGAAAGCCATTGTCTGTAGCGTGGCGCTCTATGGAAGTGAAACGTGGACTGTTGGAGCAGCTGAAAAGAAGAGAATTGAAGCGTTCGAAATGTGGTGTTACAGGAGAATGTTGATCATCAGATGGGTGGATTGAGTTACAACTGAAAATGTATTAAGGCAAATAGGAGAGAAGAGATAGGTTGGTAGGATACATACTAAGACACCCAGGAATAGCATGGTTAGTTATAGAAGGAAGGGTTGAGAACAAGAACTGTTGGGGTTGACGAAGGTTAGAATATGTTAAACAGATTGCCTCGGATGTAGGGTGTGGTAGCTATGTAGAGATGAAAGGAAGGAAGATTGTAGTTTTACGTGACCGTGAATCTTGTGATTATGAGCCACGGGACCTCCTTTATACGTGGAATCCGAATCACAGGACATGGCATTTCACTTCGAAATGTAGAGATGAAACGAGTAGCTCAGGACAGGGAGGCATGGAGAGCTGCATCAAATCAGTCCAAAGACTGAAGACTCAAACACACATACAAAGTAAAGAGCCACACTATTGTTACCAAGACCCTAAAAAGCTCAAACATTATAGATTAAGTAAGAATAAGCTCTGTTGAGAAGTTCAAAAGCCTGAACAGAATGGATAAGAATTGGTAGTTCACCGATAGAGCATGATCTACAGGGACCCAGGGGAAACCTCGGTGAGAGAACATCCGTACAATTATAGAATTATGAGCCAAGAAAATATTAAAATTACACATCTCTACTTAGTATAAAACAAAGTCCCGAATCTTGGATGTTCCGGGTAATCTCGAGAACCACTCGATGGATTTTGATGCGGTTTCCACCATTCTGTAAAGGATTTCTCGAAAAAGGTTTCAGTAGAAAATTATTTATTTATGACCAAAGGAAGCTGAGCAGTAAGAATTTCAGTGAATCAAGTCGAAAGAAAAACCTGCCGCCCGTGCGGCTTTTAAGCTCACGCTGGGTAAACTGTCAAAAATGTCTATATACTGTAGGCCTACTATGAGTGTGAGAATTGTTCAGCATGAAAAGTTCTACAAAAACGTCCCGGACAGCACATCTCGATCGTCAATACTTCGCCCACTATAAGAGTTTTTACGTTTTCATTTCTTCCATCAATCTGCGTTGAATTACTAGTTTCAGGGACAGTTTACGAGCTAGCTAGCAAGCTAGCCTATCACCCCAGTTTCAGCCTTCGTTTTACAGAATACACAGTCAAGTTTAGATAGGAGGGAAGGGGGATTTGTGATTCATGCACCTCGCCATTCTTAAATTCCGTTTGACAAGAATTCGTTGCAGATGCTATCTTCATGATGATCATCATCATCAGTTCATTTGCCCGATGGCAGGTTTCCTCATGGTCGGTCTCTCCACCTTATCCGGTCTTCAGCAGCACGTTTCATCAGTTCATAAGATTTATCAATCTTGATGGAATCCAGCATCTGAAACCTTATTCTTCCTCCTCGGATTTTCCCTTGGACTGTCCCTTCTAATGCACTTTTCACTAAACCATCTCCTCTTGGCGGCTTCGGTGGCGTAGTTGATAGCATGCTGAGCTTCTATGCCCAAGATGCCGAAGTCGTCGGATTTTTTAAGAGCGTTATAAATCCCTCAGTATGCCTTCCTTCAGAGGGGAAGTAAAGCCGACGGTCCCATGTCATAGATGTATGGCATGTTAAAGAACTTTCCACTAATTACACCTGTGTGAAACTAAATTGTATAGGTTAAGAATGTAAACAACGCTCTTAGGTTGCTACGTTCGTTCCCAAGAGCCGACTGCGGTGGCGTCTAGTAGACAAGTTTTGAACTAGGTCTAGTAGTCGTTGACGGTGGCGTTTGGCGGCCAAAGTAGGAACTATTTGAAACATTCAGAGTTGCAGTCCTTACTTGAATTAAAAAAACAGATACACACACTAATACAGTCATACAATTAACACCGGTTATCAGACAGGTTCTACACACACCCAAAGTACATGGGGCTACATGACCGCGTTGTCGCAGCCCTTAAACTAAGGAACCAACCAACCAACCATTTCCTCTTATGCGGTTTCCAATCCAATTCATTTTAGAGTACTTTTCTTATTTTGCAAAAATGAGGAAAAAGTAGACTTACGAGATCGATCCGGGAAAATGTCTGTCTGTGTGTCCCCCTATCAACTCCTAAATGTTAGTATTACCAACTTGATTTCGTCATTATTTTTGTTAGGTCAATATAGATTGGCATGAATCTTAAATTTTAAGAAAAGTAGGCTTTTTAGTTCATCACCGAACTACTTGTTATTTTCCTTATCTTCTTTATCATCATTCTTTCTCCTCCTACTCTCTTTAATACTTCCTCATTTCTCACTTTGTCCTTCCAACTTATTCTCCCCATTCTTCTCCAGAGCCACATTTCGAAAGCCTCTATTCTTCTCTCGTCTTCTTTCCTAAGCGTCCAAGTTTCCGCTCCATACATTGCTTCACTCCAAACAAAACATTTCACTAATCTCTTCCTTAGGCTTACTTTCATTGCTCCACGAAATAATTTTCTTTTCTTACTGAAGGCTTCTTTTGCTACTGTAATCCTAGTTTTTATTCTTTAGTGCATATCATTTCTTGTGTAACCCAACTTTCCAGGTATTTAAAACTTTCAACTTGTTCAATTTCATCTTCTATTTTTTTTTTTCGACTTTGGCCAACTGTGAACCGCATGGAACCTAAGGCTTTCTGGTCAATTTTTTATTCTTTTCTTCCCAGAACCTCTTCATTCTTTAACTTCTAATCTTTCTCTGCTCCTCTGTTATTACCAAATTTAGCCTGTGTTGTGGTGGTTTTTCTTTGAACGTCTTGATATTGTCAACTCGGCTTCGAAACGTTTTCCTATCGTGAATGACAAGTTCAGTTAGTCCAACTTCAATGGCGTCTCTTTTGACCTCTTCTACCCATTTTGTAGTAGCTTTCAACCCTGTGATATATTTGAAAATGTTCTTTGTCAGCCTGTTCCCATCCATTCTCATCAAATGCCCGTAACATTTTAGCTTTCTTTTACGCATTGTGACCACAATGTTTTCGGTCTGCATATGCAGATCTTAATTTTAATTTTTCCTCTTTTTTCATGTTTCGTCATCATCTTTCCGTGGTCAGAGAATTTTCCTCAGGATCCTCCTTTCCTTTATCTCAAGTTCCTTCAGCTCCCCTTTTTTGTTCAGGGTTAGGCACTCGGAGGCATACAGACCCTCTGGCTTTACCACTGTATTGTAATGTCTGAATTTTGCTTTATATGATATCGCTCGTTTTTATACCTGTTCTGAGTTAATCTATAGGTTAGGTCCAATTTTCTTGCTCTTGCCTTGTTTGCCTCTTTATCCAGTCCATTGGGTTGTATCCATTCCCCCAGATATTTGAACTAATCAGTTATTTGACAGTTCCATGTTCTACCCTTTATAGGGCCAATTTTTTATGTGTTTTTACATTTTAATTTATGTCCATGATTATATATATTTTATTGTTCATACTCTCTGCATGCTCCACTACATAAGTAGTACTACATGCACTTACATTACATTTTATAAATGAACAAAATAAATTGCATTATAATAATTCAATAATTACTAGATGACTTAGTCTTAACAATATCAAACAATATTATTCATCGTTTTTCCTTAGAGCTTGAAAATCCAGAGCATTAACAAATTTAGAAAATTCCTTCAAATACTTTTTTAATAGCATAGATTTCTGAATCGGCCAGTTATCATCTCTATTAACACTATTGATCAAGAATTGCCTAATATTTTTTACTTCACTGCACACGAAAATGATATGATCTATAGTCTGAGGGCTACTTTTACAGGAACACTCGGGATTACGTATAATTTTAAGTCTGTGTAAGTACGAAGCAATATTTCCATGTCCAGTCAGTATTGTAGTCATATTAGGTGTTAAGGTGATTTTGGATTTTAATCTACCTGCAACTGTTGGAAAGAATTCTTTTGTAAGTGTGCCTTTTGAAGTTTGTTCCCATTTTTGCTGCCATTCATGAATTGATTCTTCTTTGAGATTTCTTTTAAAAGTTGAGATGGGTATTCTATCGAAACAAACCTCGCTTAATTTTGTAGCCTCCTTTGCAATGTTATCAGCCAGTTCATTGCCTGCAACACCTGTATGTGCCTTAACCCATTCAAATTTTATTATCCAATTTTTTCTTTTTAGAATAGCTGTAGTCCTTCTTATATTCTCAATTAGTTCGTTATGATTTCTGAAGTCCACAATGGAGTCAATTGCTATTTTACTATCTGTGTAAATAATTACTTTCTTATCTTCATCATCCTCTGTCCTAGTAGTATCTAGGAATTCCAGAGATTTAAGTATAGCTAATTGCTCCGCCTGATTATTGCAGTCTATATTTCAATTGGTCTACTAATTCGTGCAATCTGAATATAGCTATGCCAACTCCCACTCCTTCTTCACTTTTGCTTCCATCTGTGTAAATTTTCCATGTGATATATTCATTTAATGCTATTCTTGGATCTTCGGTACCAGGAAAATAGGTTTTTCGGGGTGGTCAATGACATAGTTCATAGTTGTTTTTCCTGACTTGATTTTGTATAGAGTAACAATCTCTTTAGCCATTATATCTATAGGAGTAATTCCTGTAATAATGCACAGTGCCTCATGAGATACAGTGCGGTACGATTTTGTTATTCTCAAGAGAATAAGTCTTTGCACTCTCACGTATTTAATCATATTACATTTCTTTTCTAGGGATTCAATACAGATCGGAGCAGCATATAACAGCATTGGCAATATTTCTCCTTTATAAATTGTTTCCAAAGCCTGGTGTTTTAGAACCCATCCTATTCAAGCCGATTTTGATAATGCGTTTATTAATTTAATATATTTTTCACTAATTTTATTGATGTGGTCATTGAACTTAAAGCGAGAGTCTATAGTTATTCCTAGATATTCCATCGTATCTACTTGTACAAGACGTTTCCAATTCATAAAGATATCAATTGTCTTCTTTGCTTTTCTTCTTCTTGATACAGTAGAATAATTCTTGACTTACTTTCATTAAAACGGGTTTTGTTTTCTGTTGACCACTTAGTAACTTTCCGTAATTCCATATTCACAATATTTTCTGCTTCAATTTCAGTTTCAGCGCTGACTGCAATTATAAGGTCATCAGCAAATACTATAGCTTTGGTGTTTTTACCGTATTCCAAACTGAGCAGTACATTATACTGTACATTCCAGTACCCCGACCACAACATGAACCTTGAGGACATCCTTTATTAACTACTGTTTCTACTTGGATACTATTGGAATTCATGAACGTCGTTCTATCCTTGAAGTAGCTCTTAGTCAGGTAGTACAAATTTCTCGGGCATTTGAAGTCTTTTAGGGCCTTTAGGACACATGGCCACCACGCAGAGTCAAAAGCTCCTTTGACATCAAGACTAACTATAACGGTAATTTGACCATTTTTGAACGCCTCAGTTATAAATTCCTTAAGTGCCATAGCTGCATCAGTAGTAGACCTTTGAACTGTGAAGCCATATTGATTTTCGTTCAGTAATTTATTGGTATAGAGGTAGTGATTTATTCTATTTATTAGAAGTTTCTCTAATACTTTGCCCGCCACATTCATCAGGCTTATTGGTCAGAATTTTGAGGGATCCTGAATCTTATCTTTCCCTGGTTTTGTGATTGGTATAAGTCTCGCATTTTTCCATCGCTTCGGGAAACAAGCATTCTTCAAGCAACCATTATATAATGATGTCATAGTTCTAGGGATACTTTCATACGTCCACCATAGTATTTTACTAGTGATTCCATCTTCACCTGGTGTCTTTTTATGACCTAGATCTTTGATTGCAGATTTAATTTCTTCTTCTGTAAATTCCCAGTCGTCCAGAGTGTCTATTGGTTCCTCTACTTCCTTCCTTATTTGCTTTTGCTGAGCAGTATCTTCCATTTCATCATCCTTCTGAATGAGATGGTTTAATATACAGTGCATTGTTTCCTTTAAGTCTCTTGTGCAGTGACCTTCATTGTTAATAAGATTTGATACAATTTGAGTGTTCTTAATTTTTCCTGACGCTGATTTATAGACTATGTCCCAGGGATTTGAAGAAATTTTACTACAGTATTCTTTCCAAGACAGTATCTATGCATTTCTGATTTTAGCTTGGTATTTAGTTTTTTCAGCAAAGTATTCAGTTTTTCGCTGATCTCGGAGGTCATTATTATTTAACGTTCTCTGGAATTTTCTTTTGAATGCATTTACTTTCTTCCGCATTATCGTAAGTTCTTCATTAATAATGTTATTTTTTGTTTCTCTAATTTTAATGTTTATGTATTCATTTTTAGCCTACTTTTCACATTTTGCAAAAATGAGGAAAAAGTAGACTTATGAGATCGATCCGGGAAAATGTGTGTCTGTCTGTCTGGCTGTGTGTGTGTCCCCCCTATCAACTCCTAACGGCTGCAGCAATCAAAACCAAATTTAGTATGAGTAAAGATGTGCACCGGAATATCTCACGTCTATATTTGAAAATGATGTCAGTGCTACCAACTGCTGAAACAACGCACTAGAAATTTGAGCTCCATGTTGGATATCTTGCAAGGTATGCATGGGAGCTATTCCAAAATTGGCACACATGTAGATAAGACTATTTCAGTTTAATTTCCAGGAGTCCAACCATGACAGTGTTGCCAAAATAATTTTAAGCCTTCTGATAGGTCCAATGTTTAAATGCATATAACTTCTACACTATCAATTGGATTTCAACCAAATTTTGTATGTAATATCTGTACATAAACAGATATGACTGAGTGTATTCTTAAGAGCCACCAGGGCTGCCAACTGTTAATAATTGCTCTCTCTATTTATTTATTTTTATCCAAATACCAATATATCAGAAAGTATGCAATCCAACAGCTTTAAACTATGCACACGTATATTCTGACATTTTAGATTAATTTGGAGTAACTTATATACGTTAGTTCTACCAACATGATTATAAGCCTGCAGATAGTACCAATTTTTAAATACATGTAACTTCTATACTATCAGTTGGATTTCAACCAAATTTCGTATGTGCTATGTGTACCATAACAGATATGACTAAGTATTGTTAAGAGCAATCAGGGCTGCCAACTGTTAATAAGTGCTGTATATATTTTTTTTTACCCTAATATCAATATATCAGAAAGTATGCAAGCCAACAGCTCTATACTTTGCACACGTATAGCACCTGACATTCTAGATTAATTTGGAGTAATTAATACAAGGCAGTGCTGCCAACATGATTCTATGCCTGCTGATATGTCCAATTTTAAAATACATGTAACTTCTATACTAACAAATGGATTTCATCCAAAATTGGCACAACAAGATATCATAATATTTCAGATTATTTCTGACCAGCACACGCATGGTATTGTTGGCAACATGCTTTTACGCGTGCTGATAGATCCAGTGTCTAACTGCATGTAACGTCCATTGGACTTCATCCAAATTTTGTATTCTGTACCTTAAGAAATGGAACTAAGAATATATTCAGTCACCAGGGCTGCCAACTGTAGTGCTCTATTAGGCTACATTATACCAGGTATATTTTCAACTAATTAGATATTTCGATATTACCAACTTAATTTCGTCATTATTCTATATAGGTTCATATTCTGTTGAATAATCATTGGCATGAAAAGTAGGCTGTATAGTTCTTCACGGAACTTCTTGTTAATTTTCAATTTATGTTCTTATTGATTTAATTTTGGTATTTTTCTATTTAATTATTTATTTAACCAATTTCCAATTGATTTTAAAATCATTTTCATATTTTTATAGTTATGTTCATTATTTTAATTTTTATATTTCTTTTATTATTGTAATTTTATTTCTATATTTATATTTTATTTTTACACTTTAATTATTAATGTTTTTGGTTTTAAATTTCTTAAAATTTTATCCAACACATTCCATCAAATTGATACGTATAAAATATTTTATTTTTAGAAATACTAGCAATTCGGTATGAAAATTCTCCGAAATTTGGCTTAAAGATTCAACTATCAGCATCTTTGAAAGCATAAACTGTCCTTATGACAGGTGGTTAATATAGAGACCACTATCCCATAAAGTGATAATTAATAGTCCAGTCAGTGATTTTAACCCATCATGCCGGGGCGAAGACGGATATAGGTCGTTAAGCAAACCATTAAAGATACCGGGCGAAGCCGGGCCGGGTTGCTAGTTAGAAATATCATAAATGAATGCAGTATTTTTAGCCTATTTTCAATTTTGAAAAAAAAATAGGCTTATGTGATCACCTTTTGTCCGTGGGTGTGTGCGTGAGTGTGTGATGGTGTGTGTATGTCCCCCCTAATAACATTTGAACGGCTGGAGAGATTTCAATAAAACTCGGTAAGTTCATAGCTCTATTAAGGACGACCCCGACCGTGTCCTTCAAATTTTGTTACGTCTCACCAATCCAACATGAAGGCAGTGCGAAATATGTCACCAGCATTCAATATCTCTGAAACTATTACCGATATCACCCTGTAATTCTGTACGGTGATAAAGGGGACTACTAGAAGTTCACCTATGTGACCGTTGAAAATATGGTAACTACAAAACCAACATGGCGGCCAAGTGAAGTTGCGGCTTTTAAATACATGTTTCTCGCGATTTAACCAACCAAACGCAATGAAACTTGGAACAGTATATGTTTATGCACATTGTAATAAACAAACATCTAACTTCGTTCAATTGTTCACATAACCTCAAGATGGCGGCTGTGCGAAATATGTCACCGGCATTCTATATCTCTCAAACTATTAACGGTATCACCCTGAAATTTTGTACGTAGATAAAGGGCACTACTGGAAGTTCATCTATGAGAGTTTTAAAAACCAGATGACTACAAGACGAACATGGCGGCCAAGCGAACTTGAAAGTTTTAAATAGACTTTTCTCCAGATTTAACCAACCGAGGGCAGTGAAACCTGGTACAGCAAATGTTTATATACATTGAAATGCACTGGCATCCAATTTAGTTCAATTGTTTACAAATCCCCAAGATGGCGGCTGTGCGAATTTTCAAATTTAAATTCTTATTTCTTGTGTCCTAATGATGCGATCGAAGTCAACGTTTGAATAAGCAATAATCGTAATCTAATAATATGTCACTCTATGGGCTACAATATAGAAATCCAACATGGTGACCCTCCAAAATATTTAGATGGTTCTCAATTTATATTAATCTATGACAGCAATCAAACCGAAATTTTGTAGGTTGATACTGGCAATTAACATAAGTAGGATATATGAAAATAGGGTTTGTTCTTCACGGAACTACTTATTTTATCCTTGATTTCGTCGTTAGTTCAGGAATTTGGTGCAGTAAAAACCTTTTTGATGGGAGTCAAGTTTGTAGGTCCGACAATAACACGTACAGCAGCGTGGGCTCTGCAAAGCAAATCACCGACCGAGAAGTGCTTTAAAATGAAGCAAAAAAAACATACACATTCTCTTTTTTAACCACAGCGGCCATCAGTTCTCGTAACCGCAAAAGAAAAGCGAGGACAGCTCCCATAACAATACAATGTTAAACCGTTTGCGCCCACATTCAGGAGAAGTCTGAGTTAGTGACTGTTATTAGGGCAATATGGAATTTCAAATGAGGACAAGTTGTTGCCATCAGCAAGGGAATGGAATTCTACGATACGGTTATGTTAGTATCGTGAACTGGACCGCAACTGTTCTTTATGTCGTTTCTAGCAATCGTACACCGCATCGCATAAAAGAACTTACATTGTAAACGCACTATTTTAATTTTCCATTCTGTTTATACCGCGTCCAAATCACAGAGTGAAAACTATAAAAATAGCTAATCATGATAAGAATTTCAACACCTGGTTACCTGTATTAATCAAGAAAAGTGACGTCCTAGTAAAAAGTGATTGTCTTTTCTTTGAGCTCAAACTGAGATAAATTTCTACCGGAAATTATGTCCAACCCTGTCTTTGTGAAGTCATATATTGGAATATTACATGATGTTTCTTCTTGTTCAAGTATGGAGTATTTGTACGTGTTGCAATATGTTCTTTGCGTCGACATAATTATATAGAAAACTTTATTATTAAAGCAGAACTACGAGAAATCTTGTATCCAAGAGATGTCTGGACATAGCAGCTGATACAATATTACTGGTGTAATTATAGCCCTTCACAAGTAAGTGGAAGCAATATCAGACTCAACTCGTCTCCCTTGGCATATTAAACATAGAACTCGTTACCGTAACCGAGCTCATTCCTCGACTCGGTTGGTGTTTGCAGATCTGAGTTACCTGGACTTGTTATTAGATATTAAAATGTATCGTAGCTTATAAAGATGAATGGCCGATCTAATCTCAGATTTTTCTGTACGTCCTAGTGATATGGGCCGGGTAAATACCCAGTGGGAAGGTAAATATAAATTGGGTATTTACCCGGGTATATATCCAGCGGTCATTTAAATACCCAATATGAGGGTATTTTCAGTTTTGTGAGCTTTGTAGAACACTTAAGAATGTGTTGATGAAGTGTTGGACAAACATGGATTGAAACACAGGTATTTCATGCCTTAAATTGAAATCAGGAACAATATTGATCATTCAAAACTAAAAGAAAAGGAAAATGGACGTCCGGGTATTTTTTGGGTATTTATATGTTTTGGCACTCTAACCTTGTCTTTAGGTGTGTTTTTTTTTTCTTAAACTAAAGTAAAATATTAAATAAAACCTTTTGGTTGTTTTGGGTTTTAAATTTTTAATAAATACCAAGATATTGAGAAGGTCGAGTTTTATTACGGTACTGGAAATGAGCAACAAAGGTGTGGGAGGGAAAAGCTACTTTTGTAGTAATAGAGTAGGCTATTATATTAATTGAAATGTGTATGCCAAAACTCAAAAGGTAATAAAATATAGTCAATAGGAAGTACATTTGAAGAAAAAAAAAGCTTAGTAAAAGTGCTTTAAGTTATTTTTCATTCAATTTTAAATATAAAAAATATTAATTTTTTTAAATCATACTCTAAATAATATAAATGCATGTCAGGAAGTTTTTGAAGTAAGTGGGCTCTATAATGGGTGAAGATGTATGCCAGCAAGCATATGGGTTGGCAACACTACTCAGCTCATCCTACCCAGAATTCAAACTGACACTGTACTTCCCACCCAGTTTCTATTCTTTGTTTGATGCTTACTGTACTTAACCAAACTTTTTCAGTGTAGTGGAGTTGTTAGTATATATCTCCTGAGCTAATTCCCAATTCTAATTCTGTTTGTACCAGTTTGTTTTTTTAAGGTTCAACTTACCACGACACATAATTTTTAATGAAAAATCTAAAATACCCGGGTATTTACCCAAAATGGGTATTTACCCGAGTATATACCCTGGGTATTTACCCCGATTTATAAATACCTGGGTATTTTACATCACTAACGTCCATATCTGATAGAGCTTACCATTTTCAACAGTCTGAATTCCTTACACATCCTTGTATTCAATATGAATGATTTCTTTTTGAAGCCATACTGTGCATGGGAGGAATGTTCCTTATTACACGTCAAATGTGCGACGGTGATATGTCGTGTGAGAAACGAGACGTCAATACATCTTATTAACTCCTTTGGCTGCTCCAACTAATTAGGTTGTCTTGAACCTTGGGAGAAGAGATCTATCCTATTTTTATTTATTTCTTTCATTCTTTCTTTCTTTCTTTCTTTTCTCTTTCTCTCTCTTTCTTTCTTTCTTTCTTTCTTTCTTTCTTCCGTCGGTCCTTCTCTATTTTTTCTTTCTTCCATGTATTCTCTCTCTCTCTCTTTCTTTCTTTCTTTCTTTCTTTCTTTCTTTCTTCCGTCTGTTCTTCTCTATTTTTTCTTTCTTCCATGTATTCTCCCTCTCTCTTTCTTTCTTTCTTTCTTTTTTCCGTCTGTTCTTCTCTATTTTTTCTATCTTCCATGTATTCTCCCTCTCTCTTTCTTTCTTTCTTTCTTTCTTTCTTCCGTCTGTCCTTCTCTATTTTTTCTTTCTTCCATGTATTCTCTCTCTTCTTTCTTTCTTTCTTTCTTTCTTTCTTTCTTTCTTCCGTCTGTTCTTCTCTATTTTTCTTTCTTTCATTTATTCTCTTTTTCTTTCTTTCTTTCTTTCTTTCTTTCTTTCTTTCTTCCGTCTGTTCTTCTCTATTTTTTCTTTCTTCCATGTATTCTCTCTCTCTCTCTTTCTTTCTTTCTTTCTTTCTTTTTTCTGTCTGTTCTTATCTATTTTTCTTTCTTCCATTAATTCTCTCTCTCTCTCTTTCTTTCTTTCTTTCT
Source organism: Meconema thalassinum (assembly GCA_946902985.2). NCBI lineage: Eukaryota > Metazoa > Arthropoda > Insecta > Orthoptera > Tettigoniidae > Meconema > Meconema thalassinum. Next base: position 98,696,216 of record OX336397.1, on the reverse strand, counting down.
TTCTTTCTTCCGTCTGTTCTTCTCTATTTTTTCATTCTACCATTTATTCTCTGTCTCTCTTTCTTTCTTTCTTCCGTCTGTTCTTCTCTATTTTTTCTTTCTATCATTTATTCTCTCTCTTTCTTTCTTTCTTTCTTTCTTTCTTTCTTTCTTCCGTCTGTTCTTCTCTATTTTTTCTTTCTTCCATGTATTCTCTCTCTCTTTCTTTCTTTCTTTCTTTCTTCCGTCTGTTCTTCTCTATTTTTCTTTCTTCCATTTATTCTCTCTCTCTCTCTCTTTCTTTCTCTTTCTTTCTTTCTTTCTTTCTTTCTTTCTTTCTTTCTTCCGTCTGTTGTTCTCTATTTTTTCTTTATTCCATGTATTCTCTCTCATTCTTTCTTTCTTTCTCTCTTTCTTTCTTTCTTTCTTTCTTTCTTGCGTCTGTCCTTCTCTATTTTTCTTTCTTCCATTTTTCATCCTTTCTCTATTCTTTATTTATTTCTTCCTTCCTTCGTCTCCTTATTTCACACGGTGGGTGAGTGGTTAACGAATCGGTCTACTAACCTCAAGCTTGCAGGTTCACTCCTGGCCATGGTAAGTAATTTTTGAAAGGCGGAAAAAATTACGACACCATGTCATACGATGTTTGGCGTGGTATGCCGTGTTCATAATGGCAAAATTAATCTCGGGAGTTTCCGCCAACATAAAGTTCCTCATTTCTCTACTAGAAAGCGCTATAGTGTTCAAGGAGCTTAGATATCTAACCTCCTTGACTTTCATAGTGCTTTAAGGAACAACGAAATTCGACATGCAAGCTACCCTCTGGGTGTCAAATAACAAAGCTTGCTCCCAGCACCCGAGGCCATACGATATTAAAAAAATAAAATTTCACAAATCCTCCTTATCTTTAGGCTATTTATCCTTGATTCTTCCATTTCTTTTGTTTTCCCTTTCTTTCTATTACAGGAGCGCTCACCGTGTGGTCGTTGGCCTTCCTTCATGTCCCTTATTATTTCTTATTTTCTTCCTCTATTTATCCTTTCTTCCTTATTTATTTATTTATTTATTTATTTATTTATTTATTTATTTCACCCTCCCTCTTTCCTCACTTTCTTCCTTATATCTTACATTCTATATATTTTTTTCTTTCCTTTTTCCATCCTCCCTCTCTCTCTCTCTTTCATACATTCTCCTTCCCTTCATTTTTTTCTTGCTCCTTCCATTCGTTATGTTTTGCATTTTTTCTTTCTATCTTCCTTCCTTTAACTTAAACTTTCTTATTTTCTTCCTCTCTTTATCCTTTCTTTCGCATTTATTTATTTATCTATTTATTTATTTATCCCTCCCTCCTTTCCTTCCTTACTTACTTACTTACTTCCATGCTTATATCTTACTTTCTATCTATTTCTTTCTTTCCTTGTTCCGTCCTCCCTCTCTTTCTTGCACACATCCTGCCTTCCTTAATTCCTTCTTGCTTCCTCCCTTCCTTTGTTTTTTCTTCCTTTCTTTCCTTCTTTCTTTCTTTCATCGTTTCTTCCTTCCTCTCTTCCTCGTTTTATTTCTCCCTCCCTTTTTTCGTACTTCCTTCCTACATCCTTTTTTCTTTCTCCCCCTATTCTTTATTTTGTTTTTGATATGCTTCATCTTCCACTCTCCCTCCCTACTTTCATCCGTTCCCTTTCTTTTTTATTCCTCCTGTACCCAACTGTCATCATGTGGACCATGTGTTCGTATCCCAACTAACTCACGGTCTTTCGAGGTATGGGACGTTCCTGCCCACCATACGACCACATGCTCAGGATTTGAGTCTACCAGGTAACTACTCTACATGAAATACACAATTTATTCCTAAAATAAAATATTTACTGGTATAAAATCATGGCTATACAACAAATACAAATAAAGGACAAATTATATTTAATTCCCACTAATAAAAATAGGGTTATTCTGTGAGTTTTCTTCTTAAAATAGTTCTACACTGCACTCAAATCTAATTCTAGCATCCTATCAATGATACTTTCAGACTTCCATGGGCTTCCATAGTGTTCATCATGTGATACAATTACTTAACTGGAGTATCATAACACAAAACTCACATATCACATTAAAATGACATTAATAAAACATTACTCCGTTTCTTATGGCATTTACCTTGATTAGCATAAATTCATTATTTTCTGCATTCATTAACAAATATTTGTTGTGTCGTGTGAATCATCTTCCTTCTTTCCATCACTATGAACGCTTTAAAAAGTGGTACACTTCCCTTCCAAAATAAACATGGATAGAATTATTTATAGTTTCACCATACAACGATTCTCTGGGTCTTGTCGGGCTTATTATCGTTACAAATGTGTCATGTTCTTAGAAATCACATACCCGTCTGCATAAATTAGCGTGAACTGGCAAAATGCATTCCAAAAGAAGATGCCTACATTATTTTGGTTCAGTTTTCCTCCTCAGAGAATAACTGAGCCAAATATTATCTGATTTCTATGATCCAACAACGTATGTGTGCTGCAACACACCATTCAATTCAATTGGCATCATCATAATAATCATATCTTAATTGCATATTGAAATATCGAGATTCTTCAGTGTCCTACTATGACTCTAATTTACAAGGGACTGGTCGACCGACCTTCTCTCCCCTCAGCAGGCAGTAAAATTCGTTCCAGCTGGCTAGTCAAGATGGCCGCCGCAGAAGTGGTCTACTACCCCACCTCCTCTCATCTGCTGTCAAGGTCAGGTTTGTTTACAATTGCAGTACTGGAGTTACGCTAGGTGTGGTTCCTAAGTAATTGAGTCATTTAATTATTTAACACCTATCTTTATAGTGTTTTGGGCTCAACTCGGCTCCTTATTAACATTCATGGCTGGGGATGGAATTCTGTGATAGCCTTGTCGTTCTATGGTGACTACTGTGGCTTTAGACGCACATCATAATGAAAATCCACGATTTTCACCAGCAGCTGCCAATAAAATATAAGGAAATCTACGTTTCCTAAACGACGAATATGATCCTTACCTCTCAGGGTAGATCATTTATACACATGCTCACTGCGTCTCAACGGACGTCATTCGTGGCCATAATTCATGCAAGCGTTGGATACAGACAGGCTCTGTCCAATTCGCTGCGAATAATACAGTATGCTCAAACGGCGATACTAACTCGTAGATTTAGCCAACTTCTCACCTAACGCGCAAGCTATACTAGTTGGTCCCCGCAATTATTTATTTACGTAAATCACTGGATTCTACGTTATTTCTGCACGCAATATGTGGCTTCAAACAATACTTCACATAGATGACTCAATTATTAAGGCACCCGCGTTCTCTCTGTCATACCACTTAAGCCAAAGCTTAAAATAGCTCCTAACAACAAGGTATAAATTTACTGGCTTACTTTACTTTAATGGTCCTCAAATATAATCCTAAGGATTGACCATATCAAATATTCATTCCACATTTCACTGACACTGAAAAAGCTCTCGTATCTCGCTATATTCCACGTTACTTTCTTACTGTTTACCAAAATACAGTATCTTTATATTAGACATGACACTTTGAACGTTATCTAGGCCAAGAATGCCTATTACTTTACTGTTGCCGACCCCAGATTATTATTATTATTATTATTATTCATTTAACGTTACCGTTACATCCATCACTATTTTCGGCCTGAATGGCCCTAAACAAATCACCTTCCAAGCCATATTTTATTCAAGACGAGTGGTGAAAACTCGTTCAGTAAGTGACTGTTACATCTTATTCTCAAAGTGATAAATCGTTATATGGTGAACTATTTAGTTATAATAACATTGTAAAATGGTACTCACTTTTTCTTTTTCGCTGGATAGTGCCAGCACTTCAGCTTTGGCGCTACCATGACGCTTGATTTAAGCCATCATGTTATATTTTACACAACACGTAAATTCACACATTTTCGACCTGATAAACATACTTTTATCAGTGGCCTCTTTCACTTCTACACAATGCATATTAATCACTATACACATGAACACTTTTAAATCACTATTACACAATTTATGTACACTTATTCACTACTTCACAGGTTGATTCTTATTCGGACTCCTCCTACGCCTGATCTCAGAGATGCGATGCAATTACGCCAACCGCTGGTCTACGTGAAAATCTAACAGCGTTTTACGGACGTTCGATCCTCGTCACCTGCAATCTCGTTCAGCTCACTGTCCAGATTAGGTGGCAATGATTCCCAAGCTCCCATCATTGTAGTGATCCTGATGATAATGTCATATTCAACTCTGACAGTACCTCCTGGTATGTGTAATGTTCAAAAACATTATAAGTTACTCTTTCGCTGTGGCGAATTTATATTTGCGTCAGATAATAGATAAATATCTGTATTAAATTGACTTCGACGCACTTCATGATTACTTATGAAGTCTTATGACTTGCTTCTATTGTTCTTCGACGGCTGGGCGTTGATACTTTAACATTTCGCGTGCTTACTGGCAGCGTATTAGTTACGTGTATACAGACTGAAGACAACAAGACAATTCCCTTGGTCTGCACTGCTCCCACCTTATAAAGGTTTCTCGTACAAAATAGTCCACTGGACACATGAGAGCAACTCCTTTCTTGAAATAATACCTCTTCAGCCGAAATGACATATACACCTTGTTCATTTAGGTGTGGAGGTTTCATAACCGTTCGCGTGCCGGCGATCGCTTCGGCCAATTAATTACAATTAATTGCCTTAGTTCAGCGCGTCAGGACGCCACTGTGGTGGTTCCCCTTTGGCTGGTCACAAAATCACTGCTCTCGAGCGTAGACTAGGTTGTAATTCGTTCATTTAGAGATATGAGTTTTAATTTAGGTGAAAAACCACTCCTAAATTACCTCTCCGTGAATATATTCACCTGGGTGTATATTTCATTCCATTTCAATGCTCCATTTGGCTGTAATTAATTAATTTCCGTGGGCAATCATCCCTACTCCCGATTCCATCGTTGTCAAGCGGTGAATACCCGAGCCATTAATTTTGGGCTGTCTCCTCGGTCCAGACGTAAATAGTGCGCTCGGCGCCTAAGATCTCCGCCCACTTTCTAAGTGTAGTTTGTAAAACTTCGAACTGGCCTCCTCTCATTCTCGTATGCTCTGAAAACGTATATTTTCTTGCATTCGGCTACAATTCTTCATCTTAAACTGCTATGATATTCACATACAGGTCGTGAAATCATGCTACAATATTATATGTCATTATACCTCTCATTGCTCTTTGGGTTCCCTGTAATTGCTCCCCCTCAGAGATCAATGGTTCGACTCTAGGCATAACCATGTGCCTGGTCTTCTCTGATAAGATCCGAGTTCGATGCCAGACTGCCGTGACTGATTGGGCACACTCCCTACCTTCATTCCTTTATATGTTCCAAATTACGTATTTCATCCATTCATTCTTTTCTTCCTTACCTTGTTTCTGCGTCTTTATTTTTCCTCATCCCTTTATTCTGAGGGGCAGATGATTATACAATCTTCGTCTCCTTCCCTTCTTCCTTCCTTCCTTCCTTGCTTGCTTGCTTGCTTGTTTGCTTGCTTATTCCGTTCTACAGTATTGCATGTGAATAGAAATGGCTTCCTTCACTCCACTACTTCCAGGTAGTGTATTGGCTCCCTGCTAGGGATTCCCCTGCTAATGTGATATTTGGTTCGTGAAAACCGTTACCATGGTAACCAGCTCTACTGTGTCTAGTCACGTGATCTCATGTTTCTCATAAGATTGATTTCATACAAGGGCAATAGTTAGTACATCTTGCTTCAATATTAATAACAAGCGCGTATTTGATGAAGGGGATGGAACACAACCAAAGGAAGGGCGGGGATAAGGTAGGGAATAAGAAAAGGAAGTAACAAAATTAGAGAAGGAAGGAATACAGAAATGAAAGAATTAAATAAGTAATTTTGAATAACGAAATGTTATTTCCTCACGTTCCTGCCGTGTTAATAATATCCTCTGCGAGAAAAAGGCGACTGACTTTCTATGGACACCTGACAAGAATGGAACCAGAATGCCTAGCAAATAAATTCCTCATCTTCCAGAAAATCAGAAAGACTCAAGTAGCCTACCATGGCTGAAAGAAGTTCATCGGGTTCTTTAAATGTGGCATTGAGGAGGAGGATATTGCAAACAGAACAGTGTTTAGAAGGAACATTGCGGAGGTGACGGATCTGTTCGTAGAGAAACCCAGGAGATGATGATGATGATGATGATGATGATGATGATTATGATGATGATGATGATGATGATGATGATGATGATTATTATTATTATTGTTGTTTTAAGGGGCCAAACATCTAGGTTATCGGCCCCTAATGGTTTGGGTGAAAGTGAAATATAAGGTAAGATTGAAAACTATAACTAATACTAACTACAAACTTACATACTAGGAGAAGAAATGGGAAACAAATAAAGGATAAGCCAAATAAAGGACAGGAAGAAAAGAAATGCCCTCATCCCTCGAAGAATGAGGATTGGCGGACTTGGGAGAAAGGAGAGCCATTGAAGGCAGATAGGAAAGGGGAGAGAAGAGAGGTCCCGCCCCAAGGTCAGAGGAAAAAGGGGACAAAACGAACCCAGCTCAGGAATCACTCGGGATCGCCAACTCCCAAACTCACCAGCCGTGAGCCCTTGAGGGTGTAGCAATATCCAGGGTGCACCAGAAGTGGTGGGTTCCTTACACCCTGCCTCCTTGAGGGCCTTGTGTAGAAGGCAGGTGATAACATGAAAAGAAAAAGAAGGCTGACCCCTCGAAGAATGAGGGGATCAGGAAAGATGAGAAAAGGCGGGAAAGTGAAAGACTCCCTAGGCCTCGGATAACCTAATACCGTCGAAGTCAAGAAGAGGACAAGAGTTGACCAAGAGAGGTCGACAGGATAGAAGACTGAGAAGAGCCTGGCAAAAGTAATTGGAAGCAATGCCGGAATCAGCTGGAGTCCCGTGGTCGACAAGCCAGGTCCCAATAGATTTGAGCCCCTGGGGGGAAACCCAGGAGAACAAGAAGGGTGTGGAACGAGCAAGAGCGAGCCAGAGAATGAAGGAGTATTGGCGGAAAAAGAAAGAACGTCAAGAGTCAAGGAATTTGTGTAATCCATAGGAGGTTGAGACGATCCTAAATAAATATAAATATATCCCTACAAAGTCCCTGATTCTTGGTTGTAACGGGTAATCTCAAGATCAACTGAATGGATTTTCATACGGTTTTCACCATTCTAGAAAGGATTTCTCGAGGAAGGTTTCTGTAGAAGAACACTCATTTCACCAGCATTCAATATCTCCGATACTATTCCCGATATCACCCTGGAATTTATTACGGTGATAAAGGGAACTACTAGAATATCACCTATGTGACTTTTGAAAAACTGCTAACTACTAAACCAACATGGCGCCCATGCGAATTTGCGACTTTTAAATACACGTTTCTCGCGATTTAACCATCCAAACGCAATTAAACTTGGTACAGTATATGTTTATACACATTGTAATGCACCGACATCTAACTACGGTCAATTGTTTACATAACAACAAGATGGAGGATGTGCGAAATATTTCACCGGCATTCTATATCTCTGAAACTATTAGCGGTATCATCCTGAAATTTTGTACGGAGATAAAGGGCACTACTGGCAGTTCATCTACAAGACTTTCAAAAACCGGTTAACTACAAAACAAACATGGCGGCCAAGCGAATTTGAAAATTTTAAAAAGACCTTTCTCGCGTAATGATCCAAACGCAATGAAATCTGGTACAGGATATGTTTATACACATTGTAATGCAATGGTATCTAATTTAGTTCAATTGTTTACATAACCTCAAGATGGCGGCTGTGCGAATTTCAAAATAAGTTTTTATTTCTTGTGTCGTAATCATGCGATCGAAGTGAAAGTTTGAATAATGAACCTATGCAATAATTTTCCGTTAATGGTACATAACTCTATGGCCTATACATTTAATAATCGAACATGGCGACCATCCGAAATATTTAGACGGCTCTGAATACCTACGAATCTATGACAGGAATCAAACTGATTTTTTTAATGTTCATAGGGGCTATGAACTTAAGTTCACCTATAGGATTTTAAATAACCTGGTGATCACAAATCCAACATGGCGGCGACGCGAAGTATAAATATTCACAGGGTCGTTTCTCTCAATTTAACCATCCGAGTGCAGTAAAACTTGGTACAGTAAATCTTTATACGAATGTTAATCCACTGGCATCTAATTTATTTCAATTGTTTCCATAACTACGAGATGGCAGCTGTGCGAAATTTTAAAATTTCCTTGTTACTTCTTGTGTCCTAATCATGCGATTGAAGTTTGAATCCTACACGTACACAATAATCTTCATGTAACAGTACATAACTCTAGGACCTACATATTGAACCCTTTAGTACTGCAGTGTTTATATGTAAGAAATCTTAATCAAGGGGTCGCGCTCAGTTCATAATGTGATGTTTACGTTCGCCAAACAACATGCTCTACTGAGGCAAGGGTCATAGGATTAAAACTATAATTAAGAAAGAAGTGACAAGACGTAAAATAATAACATAATTTAATGACTATTTGTGCAAAAAGAAATGAATATAAACAATAACAATAATAAAATTCCTCCCTGAATCTTCCCATGACAAAAATATATAACAATGTTGAGGAGTCAGATGGATCTCCCCCTTATAAAAATGTGGATCCAAGTTCCACTAACTTGCATTGGGTTTTTTGTACGCGTAATGACTAACTACGAGGGATGAGTACTTGGATGACTGCTCGTTTACATCGGGTAACAGCCACGATGCTTACGATCAATCATCTCGTAAATCAACGTTTACGGATATGGGACACAACACTAATAAAAACCCTTAAAAATTAATGCTGTCACACAATCTAAAATCTACTAATTACAGGAATCTCCCTCGAGACCCTCCTTCAATGCGGTGACGCATCAGACAAATGAGCTGCCAACCCGGCCATTGCTCAATACACAAACAAGGAAAGACAGCATCGCACGTGACTACACGGGTCACAAATATGAAACATAAACATGGAATTAAACCAACAACAACAACAAAAGCCTCGACGGCTGAGATTACCTTATATGAACAAACATGCACGTTAAGCTAACGCTTCGGAGATTATAGTGATTCGTAGGCAACTCCCATTTATTTAAACAATTTTTACCATTGATCAGTTCTTATTCTGTATTTCAAGTAACTTTACGGAGCTAACAAGCGCTCAACTAATGACCTTGATGCAATCCTTTCAGCCCGCCTTGTGAAACGAGCTTCCCCCTTCCACAACACCTGTCATCGTCCAGCCCAGTGTGTAAAAATAACCTGACCAACTGTCCCGTTATCTTGTAGAATCAACAGCAACAAATCTCAACCACATAAACATATGGTAAGACATTAATCGAAATAGCCGCATATGTCCTCGCAAGGTAACGATATGGGCTTGGCATCAAGCTGACAGAAATCAGTCTACGCTGAAATTCCCGCTTGTAATGACCAATAAAATGCACACACACACACACTGCTGGGAATGACATAACACTTTTCACACAGGTCGGTTGAATAAAATTCTCACAAACGATTTAAGAAAATATTAAAACCTACGAGAGAGCTGACTGCTCCCCGCCACAAACCACATTGCTCCAACGGCAATAAACTCACTGAATCTGATCAATAATAAACATTACAAAGATTAATTTACCCTCCAATCTACTGCATGATTATATTAATTCAGTCCTACTTCTGAAACACAACATATCTCCGAGAGACGATTCTCAACCGCATTACGTAAACATATGCGAACACGGTCGTCCACATAGTCACGTTAGTAAAAAAAAGAAAACAAGAAACTATGACTAAACAAAATTGTGCGAGCTGTTTCCATGCAAAAGGTGTGTCAGACCAAAACTAAATACACTACGTTAATCAACACAAGCAAGATATTTACAAAAACTATTTGTCCCATATACCATAAGTTAATTTGTCAGATAATAAGAATATTATTCAGTACTCATCCTCAGCCAATCACCGTCAACGGACATCTGCAGCAATTTCCCAACTTAATGCTGTTTAGCTCGTCTCAAACATCTCGACGGAGTGTTGTCGGTTCCAAACTTCTTCCATGGACAGTGATGTCATCTCTCGTTCTGATGTAAAAAAAGGTTATAGATTATTATACACTCGATATCTGACTACTAAATTCGCCGTTCTAGGTACTTAGTTCCCCAGACACAGTCTGTTGGCGAATTGTCGAAGATACTGTCCCTACAAAATAGTACAGTGACCATCTATCACACTGATTTTAACACACTTGTATTAATAAAACTCTGTGTCCTCATGACACGCAAAGTACAGTAACCTACGTCCTTAGACGCGCGAAATGTAGTAATAACCTGTGTCTTCCGACACACACAATGTAAAAGTTAGAAGTAACCTACGTCCTTAGACGCACAAAATGTAATCAGTCTTACGTCCTTAGACGCACACAATATAATCAGTAGAAGTGAGGTCTTGCCTCTTCATGCCACTTATAAATGAACTGGCCCTAGGTATCGATGGGGGGGAATTATATAAAAATTTCTCAAAATAATAGTGGTACAGGAATGAAACAAATATCACTGAACTCGTAAAATTGCGCAGGTCAAGAATATGCCCATTAATTCTAGAATCGATCGTAGAGATGTTGTCTAGCCGATCTCCCGCGTTAATGCTAGATATCGCGTGCCCAAGCTAGACTTGGCGCGCTCGTAAGCATTCATCTCTCATTGGTTCCACATTTTCTCTTAACTTCGCGGTTTTATCAGACCTCGGCCTCGTAGGAGTGTCCAGTGGTACCATCAACCACTCACGTTACTGCATTATATTTTTCTAGGCGCGAATAGTACAATGAACATGCCATAAACGTGTCTCACCACGCGTCCCTTCTATTTTGAGGTAGCCACCACCTGTCCTTCTGAATCATTGCTATGCTATTTCTTTCCACAATCCTAAAGTATTTAGCCTTTTGTCAAACTGCTGCAGGTATGTCCCCACTGTCTCCAACAAATGCTTGAAGTTTCCTCATCTTCGTCTGGCTATTTTATGACGCTGGTGGAAATATTAATTAATTGAAGAAATAAAACATCGAATCATTTATCCATCAGAGGATAAAGGGTTCACAACTCCTCCACTCACAAAATTTCGAACTTAGGATAAAGTCGATAATTTTTAAAAGACTTCCGTAGGCCAATTCGTTTTATTTCAGAATCACCCCTTTTCATTACTTGGTCTAGCCGCTCCTGTCATGAATGGCATTTACTCGTTTTATTTTCTGCTTGGACCTCCCCTCTCAGTCTGCTTGCGTGACGCGCTGATGCCTGAGGCAACACTCTGCCCGTCTCGTTAATGCTTGTCAACACCAACTCCACTTCCTTCTTCACGTGCCGTACTCAACTGCCCCCCGTCCACTTGGTTGATATAGGACGTCCATATATTTAAACTGCATCATTATTTCGGCGCTCCCATGGTTCGCTTCTTCGATAAGTTTTTAAGTTGGCTGCATTGTAGACCGACATTGTTCCTGTGCTTAACTCTTTCACACTGTATGCATTATTTCCTAGGTTTCTTACAATAGAATAGGGTCCTATGAACTTTTCACAGAATTTGCTGAAGATTTTCTCCTCTGGATCCGATGTAGCGGGTCGTTTCACCAAAACGAGCTGGTTGATTTCTAGATCACGGTGAAATCTCTTAGTTCTCAATCGCCGTAATCTGCGATCTGCTTGTTTTCTCATGTAGGCTCTCGTTCTCTCTATCCGCAGGTCAGGTGCTATCATGGGATCTTGTGGGCAGTTAATTATGCTTTTCCACGTCCTCACTGGATACTCGTTTTTGTGTAGGACCATAGGGATCTGTCCTGTTGACTCGTGCCTGGTAGAATTCATGCATGTCTCTACATCCTTAATTTTATCCACCCACTTATGATGTTCTTTGGGAATGAAGATTCTCAAGTATGATGTTACACATTTTATTGCTCTTTCACTTGGATTAGCTTGGGCATGTCGGATACTGCTTAAAACGTGTTTTATACCCATGTCCTCCATACCTTTCTTGAATTCGGCGCTTGTAAAATAGCTGCCATGATCTGGCAATATAAATTCCGGTTTTCCAAGGATTGGAATAACTCTATTTCGAATACGACTGAGTACTTGCTTCGATGTAGTTTTCTGAATGGGGCATAATACGACAAACTTAGAAAACACATCAATGCACACTAGCAAGTGACGGCAACCTCGTCTACCTTTCGGGATTGGATCGAAACAGTCTAGGGCCAGTAGCTCGCAGGGTTTCTGAGGTAGCAATGGTCTAGGATACTGCCTCATTAAATAGTTATTGGGCTTTGTCCTCTGACAAGGATCACAAGTCGTAATGACGTCACATATAGTTGTTCTCATACGTGGCCATGTAAATGTCTCTCCTATAATCGCTTCGCACTTGTCTACGCCGACGTGTCCGTAACTTTCGTGAGTATGCTATGTCAATCCTCGCTGTAAAGATGCAGGTACTAGTATGCGTAACTTGGTGTGGTCATTATCTACCCATTTGTGCAGCAAATTGTTGACATAAACATATCTTCCTTCTTTTGCTTTCGCTTCTCGAAATGCAGGTGTCCCTGTAGGTAGCTGCTTTCTGAAGTATTGAATTAATAGCATCATCCATGGTTCCGCTTCCTGTTCTCGCTGTATCTCACGTAACTCTTCCAAGAATTCCCTGTCCTTCGGTGTTAACTCCAAGTGTTGTGCCATCGCTGTTTCTTCAACATCAGGCTCTGGGTTCCTGCTGAGTGCATCCGGAATCACGTTCATCTTCCCTGGACAATGTTCAATCTCAATGCTAAACTGCTGAATATATATAGACCAACGTGTCACACGTTCGCTTGCCATCTAGGTCTTAAACAAGAATGTTAGTGCTTTGTGATCAGTCCTAACAACAATGGGGTAACCATAAATTATTCGTTTCCATTGTTGAAGGGCATTATGGATGGCCAACAGCTCTAGTTCCGTTACAGTATAATTGCGCTCGTGCTTACGCAATTTTCGGCTGACAAATGCCAAATATGTTTTACGTTGTAGGTTAGCAGGATCTTCTTGGTAGAGCATGGCACCTATACCAATTAGTGAAGCATCCGCTTGGATTATAAATTTGTGCTTGAAATCTGGATATCCTAACTTATTGCAGTTTTCCAGTAGCTGTTTTGTTGCTTGGAACGCCTTCTCGCATTCCGCATTCCATAACCATTTATTATTCTTTATTAGCATTTCCTGCATTGGAGCTACAGTCTCCGTGTAACCTGGACAGTTTTCTTTAAAGAATCCCGTTACGCCTAAGAAAGCCCGAATGTGCTTGACTCTCGTTGGTGTAGGGAAATTCTTTATCGCTTCGATCTTAGCTGGGTTTGGCTTCACTCCCTCCTTGTCAATGATGTGACCCAAATATAAGATCTCGCTCTTGAAGAAATGCGATTTCTTCAGGTTTACTTTGAAATTTGATGCATTAAGGTTGCCTAATACTTTATCTAAATTTTCCATGTGAATTTCAATGTTGTCGGAAGCCAGCAGAATGTCATCAATGTAGCGCACCGTCATCTCCTTAACTTCCTCGGTTAGATTTCGATCCAGGGCTCGGATTAAAGCACAGCCCGCTGTTTTGACTCCGAAGGGCATTCGGACGAAACAAAACGTTTGGTTATCGAATAAGAAGCCAGTTAGAAGCTGTGACTTCTCATCCAATTCAATATGGTGAAACGAACTCGTCAGGTCTACTGATGAATAGATGCTCTTGTTCTTAAAGCCTTTTAGTACGTCTCTAATAATTGGTGCTCTGTCATACTCAGGAAAAATGAGTCTCATGTTGAGATTTCTGGCATCTAAACAAAGTCTAATAGATCCATTTAGTTTTGTGACTGCCAAAATCGCATTTAGATAAGGTGTAGGTGTCTTCCTTATCACTCCAGCTTGTAACATCTCATCTATAATGACCTTGACTTGACCACGATATTTTTCCGGAATTGGGTACAACCTACTTTTGAAAGGTGACCAATCCTCGACTTGCATTGAATATTTGAAATTTAATATTTTCCCAGGTACCATATCGAATACTGCTTTGTGTTTCCTTAATATCTCTTCCAATTGTTTTCTATGTTCACCCCCAAGTTGAATGTCATTGAGCCGCTCCTGTAGTAACTCTTCAAATTGTGCATCACTTTCATCTCCTTCTGTTAATAAAGACCATATCTCCTGGGATTCACTCTCCTCATCTAGTTCCACAACAGCTCCTTCTATGATGTTATCTTCTGCCTTTCGTATCTCCTCTTCCGTCTCTTCTGATATTGCTTCCAATGCCCAAGAATTTACATCTCTTCCGGTAGTGATTTCATCCATATGCAATCCCACGTTTTTCAGTTGATCATACTCTCTAAAACTGACTGTATTCTTGTGCAAATCTATCACTGCTTGATAGTCACAAATGAAATTTGCACCAAGAATTATATTAAAATTCATCTTTGCCATGATAATGAATGTTTGCCCAAAAGTGTGTTCCAATATGTTCAGCTCTAAGTATGCCTGACGTTTACAAGTGACGGTGCGTTCAGGAATAACACCCCTCACTTTGAGTTGTGGTACGGGAATCACAGGAATATTCTGACTCCGTCCCAACTCTCGAACCAAGGCCTCCGATACCAGACTGATCTGCGACCCCGTATCCAATAAACATCTTATATTAATTCCACCAATCCTCGCGTAAATAATGGGTAACTGCCTAATTTCATCGTTCCGTGGTTTCACCGTCTCCTCCAGACAATCTTCTGGCAAAGCAATCCATTCTTGTATGTTCGCTACTATCCATCCATCTTCAACTTCCGACTGTTGCGTTTGTAGACTGTCTCCTTTATCCAAATTTAGCATTTTTTTTGGCTCCGCTGTGACTCCCATCATCATTTTGTCGCCTACGTCCCTGACATTCCTCTTGTCTCAGTAGAATTCCAGCTTCCTCAATATGTGTATCTGGATTCTTCATGTTCCCAATGGCTTTCTCCCATCGTCCGTGCTCTCCACCTTGACTTGCGTGTAATTCCTCTAGGTAATTTTGCGATTGAGCGTGCCTATCATCCCAGTCATTTCGATAATTACGTGCCTCTTCTTGATTTTGATCTCTCCTTCCTTTCCATCTTTGATTCCCATTGTAATTACTGTATCTTCCATAAGGCCTCTCATTTCTTCGATTTTCACGCCATTGTTGATATCCTCTCTGTTGATATCTATTGTTGCCTTGATATGCCCTATTGTTGTAATTATTTTCGTTACGCTGGTACGGTCTGTTTTCTACCTCTTCCGGGTTTCGCCTAGGTGTGGATGTGCCTGTATTTGTACCCTGCGTTTTGGTGTTCGCCTGTTTTGGTTTTATGACCTCTGTCGTATTTACTAACTCCAGTTGTCTTCCTCCTCTATAATGATTATGAGATGTAGTCTCATCTATCTGTCGTAATATCTGCTCTGCATGTAAGGCCGTACTAACGTTCGCTGCGACTAGTACTTGTTGCACGTTGACTGGTAATTGCCGCGCTATAGTCATCACCAGATCCGCTTCATTTAAAGGGTAATCAAGGTCGCGAAATTTTAGCATTTGCATGTTAAAGAAATCTGAGTATTTCGTTTGCTGGGTAGTTTGGTATTTCCTAGAGTAAAGCTCCATTCTTAAGCTCTGTTGTAATGCTGGCGACCAGTACTTGCGCAGAAATGCGATTTTAAAATCCGTCATAGTTCCAAATGTATATTTGAAGCTTAAAAACCATGTAAGGACATTTCCTGATAAAAACCTCTCCATCATCCTTAATCTACGTGCTTCAGGTACCCCAGTGTCATTATAATTATTTTCAATTTCTTTAATAAAGGCTTTAGGTGTCACCCCTGAATTCTCCGTGTATTTCTGCGGTTTATAATCGTTCGAGCGAATTACTTGGATAAGTTGTGTGGGCTGATGACCGTCCTGTGGCGTGGAACTCCTTTCAATATTCTTGCGAAACCCCTCCATGTTTGTCAATAATGGGCTCTCCGTCTGAGTCGGACTCCCTGCTGTGCACGTCCCGTCCGGGCTATTTGAGTCGTCCTGCTTGTCTTTCATGGTTCCCATTTTAAATATCGAGGATTGTTCTATTGACCTGAGTTCAGCTTTAATGATCCTGTCTGTTTGTTCTTTAAGCTTATTCTTAATTTCTTGTTCTAATGCTTGAATACGAGTATGATTTTCGCCTACTGCCTTAAGGATGGTTGATCTTTCCTCTTTAGAATCGATATTCATTTTTCGCCAATCTTTTCTTATTTGCTCCTTAATCGTGCTTACTTTTTCTTCAATCTGGCTTTTAGCGTCATCCTGATTGCTTTCTATCTGGCTTTTCCATTCTTCCAATCTCGCGCTATTTTCGTCAATGGAACTCTTTAATTGATCCTGATCCGCTTCTAGGCTTTTCCATTGCTCCGCTGATTTTATTTCGAGACGGTCCATATCTTTAATTATGCCGGATATATTTTCATCTACCGCTGATAATTGTTGCTGAATGACCTTGCCGCTTTTTTCCATTTC
This sequence comes from Meconema thalassinum, assembly GCA_946902985.2. Classification (NCBI taxonomy): domain Eukaryota; kingdom Metazoa; phylum Arthropoda; class Insecta; order Orthoptera; family Tettigoniidae; genus Meconema; species Meconema thalassinum. The sequence goes on along the minus strand of OX336397.1, from coordinate 98,679,571 downwards.
CTTAAATCGTCCTTCCAACTTATCCTGAGCTATCTTGACCTCGCTCGTACTCATAGTGCATGCTAGTTCAATTTGCTCTAATTTAGCTAACACCGTTTCTTCCAGAATGCTAAGTTTTTGATCAAATATAATTTCCATTTTCTTAATCTGATCTAATTGTTTTTCATTGTTTTTACTAACATCTAGGGCCAGCAATACCATCTGTTGATTAGTGTGATCCTTCATCTCTGCGGTTAACGAAGCTAATTGGTTCGTGTTTTTAACATTCTGCGCCTCTAACTGCGAATTTATAGTATCATTGATTTCACTTTTTAATAATCTAGCTTGTTCCGCCTGATATTCATTTTGTTCAATCCTACTGTTGTTTAATTGTGTCCGCAATGATTCACTTTGTTCGGATAGTTTAATTTTTAATGATTCACTTTGCTCAGACAATTTGTTTATAGATTCACTTTGTTCAGATAGTTTTGTGTTTAGTGATTCGCTCTGTTCTGACAGCTTAGTGTTTAATGATTCACTTTGTTCGGATAGTTTAGTTTTTAGTGATTCACTCTGCTCAGACAATTTGTTTATAGACTCACTTTGTTCTAACATAGTATTGTTTAATGATTCACTTTGTTCGGATAGTTTAGTGTTTATTTGTTCAGATAATTTAGCGTTTAATGATTCACTCTGTTCTGATAGTTTAATGTTTAATGATTCACTCTGTTCAGCCAATTTAGTGTCCAACAATTCCTGTGTCCTCCTAGTCGCGTTTTCAATGATTTCTTGAATCTGTTCTACTGTTGCCATGTTATACACTTTATATGAGACATTAGGGAAATGGCATAAAGCAATGCCCCCTGACACATATATACAATCCCCATTCACATTTAATTTATTTACCCTACTCAGTTCATTTATAATTTACATTTAATCCCACTAGTCGATTGCATCTCTGAGTGGCTCTAAATTTTACTCAATTTAATTTAAACCCAATACATATTCAGTCATTAAATTGTTATCCTGATCTGATATTAACACTGACTAATTAACAAAGTATTAATTGTCATTTAAGGCTACCAGCCTCCTAACATTTTCATGAGTTTGCCAAGCTAAACAAATCTAGTTTTAACTTTAATCATTGGGCGCCCGATATCACGTATATTACCTTTTACTTTAATTCAATAGACAAAAACGTGAACCATATTTTACATTGCAAACTCCTGATTTTAATTTATCTTTCACACAGTTGGCGGTATCCTCTTCGCCTCAATTACTTTTAATAAAATATCACTTTCCGGTGATTAAAATACTGTCATATCTGCCTGCACTTGCGGCATGTCAGTTTTACTCAAATACGCCAACTAAATGTGTTCCAGCAGCGAACCAGCAACAAAAATACACCTTCATTGTTGCGTCAGTTTGTAATCCCAACTACGCTTACATTGACATGTGCAATTTCTTTGCCGCTACACCACAGTGAACCGCCCCACGCTTGGCCGCGCCAGTTTACCTCCTATGAAACCTTTAGTATTGCAGAGTTTATATGCAAGAAATCTTGATCAAGGGGTCGCGCTCAGTTCATAGTGTGATGTTTACGTTCGCCAAACAACATGCTCTACTGAGGCAAGGGTCATAGGATTAAAACTATAATTAAGAAAGAAGTGACAAGACGTAAAATAATAACATAATTTAATGACTATTTGTGCAAAAAGAAATGAATATAAACAATAACAATAATAAAATTCCTCCCTGAATCTTCCCATGACAAAAATATATAACAATGTTGAGGAGTCAGATGGATCTCCCCCTTATAAAAATGTGGATCCAAGTTCCACTAACTTGCATTGGGTTTTTTGTACGCGTAATGACTAACTACGAGGGATGAGTACTTGGATGACTGCTCGTTTACATCGGGTAACAGCCACGATGCTTACGATCAATCATCTCGTAAATCAACGTTTACGGATATGGGACACAACACTAATAAAAACCCTTAAAAATTAATGCTGACACACAATCTAAAATCTACTAATTACAGGAATCTCCCTCGAGACCCTCCTTCAATGCGGTGACGCATCTGACAAATGAGCTGCCAACCCGGCCAATTGCTCAATACACAAACAAGGAAAGACAGCATCGCACGTGACTACATGGGTCACAAATATGAAACATAAACATGAAATTAAACCAACAACAACAAAAGCCTCGACGGCTGAGATTACCTTATATGAACAAACATGCACGTTAAGCTAACGCTTCGGAGATTATAGTGATTCGTAGGCAACTCCCATTTATTTAAACAATTTTTACCATTGATCAGTTCTTATTCTGTATTTCAAGTAACTTTACGGAGCTAACAAGCGCTCAACTAATGACCTTGATGCAATCCTTTCAGCCCGCCTCGTGAAACGAGCTTCCCCCTTCCACAACACCTGTCATCGTCCAGCCCAGTGTGTAAAAATAACCTGACCAACTGTCCCGTTAACTCGTAGAATCAACAGCAACAAATCTCAACCACATAAACATATGGTAAGACATTAATCGAAATAGCCGCATATGTCCTCGCAAGGTAACGATATGGGCTTGGCATCAAGCTGACAGAAATCAGTCTACGCTGAAATTCCCGCTTGTAATGACCAATAAAATGCACACACACACACACTGCTGGGAATGACATAACACTTTTCACACAGGTCGGTTGAATAAGATTCTCACAAACGATTTAAGAAAATATTAAAACCTACGAGAGAGCTGACTGCTCCCCGCCACAAACCACATTGCTCCAACGGCAATAAACTCACTGAATCTGATCAATAATAAACATTACAAAGATTAATTTACCCTCCAATCTACTGCATGATTATATTAATTCAGTCCTACTTCTGAAACACAACATATCTCCGAGAGACGATTCTCAACCGCATTACGTAAACATATGCGAACACGGTCGTCCACATAGTCACGTTAGTAAAAAAAAAGAAAACAAGAAACTATGACTAAACAAAATTGTGCGAGCTGTTTCCATGCAAAAGGTGTGTCAGACCAAAACTAAATACACTACGTTAATCAACACAAGCAAGATATTTACAAAAACTATTTGTCCCATATACCATAAGTTAATTTGTCAGATAATAAGAATATTATTCAGTACTCATCCTCAGCCAATCACCGTCAACGGACATCTGCAGCAATTTCCCAACTTAATGCTGTTTAGCTCGTCTCAAACATCTCGACGGAGTGTTGTCGGTTCCAAACTTCTTCCATGGACAGTGATGTCATCTCTCGTTCTGATGTAAAAAAAGGTTATAGATTATTATACACTCGATATCTGACTACTAAATTCGCCGTTCTAGGTACTTAGTTCCCCAGACACAGTCTGTTGGCGAATTGTCGAAGATACTGTCCCTACAAAATAGTACAGTGACCATCTATCACACTGATTTTAACACACTTGTATTAATAAAACTCTGTGTCCTCATGACACGCAAAGTACAGTAACCTACGTCCTTAGACGCGCGAAATGTAGTAATAACCTGTGTCTTCCGACACACACAATGTAAAAGTTAGAAGTAACCTACGTCCTTAGACGCACAAAATGTAATCAGTCTTACGTCCTTAGACGCACACAATATAATCAGTAGAAGTGAGGTCTTGCCTCTTCATGCCACTTATAAATGAACTGGCCCTAGGTATCGATGGGGGGGAATTATATAAAAATTTCTCAAAATAATAGTGGTACAGGAATGAAACAAATATCACTGAACTCGTAAAATTGCGCAGGTCAAGAATATGCCCATTAATTCTAGAATCGATCGTAGAGATGTTGTCTAGCCGATCTCCCGCGTTAATGCTAGATATCGCGTGCCCAAGCTAGACTTGGCGCGCTCGTAAGCATTCATCTCTCATTGGTTCCACATTTTCTCTTAACTTCGCAGTTTTATCAGACCTCGTCCTCGTAGGAGTGTCCAGTGGTACCATCAACCACTCACGTTACTGCATTATATTTTTTCTAGACCCGAATAGTACAATGCACATGCCATAAGCGTGTCTCACCACGCGTCCCTTCTATTTTGAGGTAGCCACCACCTGTCCTTCTGAATCATTGCTATGCTATTTCTTTCCACAATCCTTAAGTATTTAGCCTTTTGTCAAACTGCTGCAGGTACGTCCCAACTTTCTCCAACAAATGCTTGAAGTTTCCTCATCTTCGTCTGGCTATTTTATGACGCTGGTGGAAATATTAATTAATTGAAGAAATAAAACATCGAATCATTTATCCATCAGAGGATAAAGGGTTCAATATATAAAATCCAGCATGGCGACCATCCGAAATATTTAGTCGGTTCTCAATATCTACGAATGTATCACAGCAATCAAACTGAAATTTTGTATGTTGATAGTGGCAATTAACATAAATAGGATATATGAAACTAGGCTGTATAGTCCTTCACGGAACTACTTGTTGAAAGTATTAAGTGCATTTTTAGCCTATTTTCAATTTTGAAAAAGTAGGCTTATGAGATCACCTTTTGTCCGTGTGTGTATGCGTGTGTGTGTGTGTGTGTGTGTGTGTGAGGTGTGTGTGTGTGTGTGTGTGTCCCCTAATAAAATCTAAACAGCTGGAGCGATTTCAATAAAACTCGGTAAGTTCATAGCACTGTTCCCGGCGACCTCGACCGTGCCCTTCAAATTTTGTTACGTCTCACCAATCCAACATGGCGGCTGTGCGAAATATTTCACTAGCATTCAATATCTCCGAAACTATTACCGATATCGCCCTGAAATTGTGTACTGTGATAAAGGGCACTACTAGAAGTTCACCTGTGAGACTTTCAAAAACCTGGTGACTACAAAACCAACATGGCGGCCAAGCGAAGTTGAGACTTTTTAATAGACTTTTCTCTCGATTTAACTTTCCAAACGTAATGAAACTTGGTACAGCAATTGTTTATACACATTGTAATGCATTGAAGTCTAATTTAGTGCAATTTTGTACGGTGATAAAGGGTACTGATACAAGTATATCTATGTATATTTCATAAACCTGTAAAGTACAAAACGAACATGGCGACCAAGCGAATTTGAAATATTTTAATAGACTTTTCTCGTGATTTAACTCTCTGAGCGCCGTGAAATGTGGTACAGTAAATGATATTGCAGTTTGTAATGCACTGCCATCTAACTTAATTCAATTGTTTACATAACCTCAGGATGGCGGCGGTGCGAAATTTTAAAATTAAGTTTTTATTTCTTGTGTCGTAATCATGGGATCGAAGTGAAAGTTTGAATAATTGAACCTAGACAATAATTGTCCTTGAATGGTACATAACTATATGGCCTATACATATAACAATCCTAAATGGCGAGCTTCCGAAATATTTTGACGGTTCTCAATATCTATGAATCTTTTACAGCAACCAAACTGATTTTTTTTATGTTCATAGAGACTATTAACATATGTTCACCTATAGGACTTTCAGTAACCTGGTGAGCACAAATCCAACATGGCGGCGACGCGAAGTATAAATATTTAAATGGACGTTTCTCGCGAATTAACTATCCGAGTGCCGTGAAACTTTGCACGTTAAATGCTTATACAAATGTTGATCCTCTGGCATCTAATTTATTTCAATTGTTTGCATAATCACAAGATGGCTGCTGTGCGTAATTTTAAAATCTCGTTTTTACTTCTTGTGTTCTAATCATTCGATTGAAGTTTGAATACCACACGTACACAATAATCTTAATGTAATAGTACAAAAATAAAAATCCAAACTGGCGACGATCTGAAATATTTAGACGGTTCTCAAAATCTACGAATCTGTTACAGCAATTAAACTGAAATTTTGTATGTTGATAGAGACAATTAACAAGAGTAGGATATATGAAAATAGGCGGTATAGTTCTTCACGGAACTACTTGTTAAACCTTTTTTACGGCATCAACATCCGAGCCCTACTTATCACACAATAGCTTGCTGATTCATCGCGAGGTGACATGAGACTGTCACCGACAGTAGTGGCTACGCTGGCTAAAGCGCAGTGTTAGGTCATGGGGCCAAGCTATCTGCTGACTCGGTAGACGTATGGTTTCGAGCCCCACCGTCGGCCGTCCTTGAAATGGTTTTCCGTGGTTTCTCATTTTCAACACCAGGCAAATGCTGGGACGGTATCTTCTGATAGGCCACGGCCGCTTCCTACCATATCCTTGCCCAATTTCATTCATCTTCATCCGTTCCATCATTCATCCCGACGCGCAGGTCGCCCACGGGCGTCGACTAGAAAGACCTGCACTCGGCCTCTAAGGAGGCCACACGAAAAACAAGAAGTTCCGTGAAGAACTATACAGCCTACTTTTCATGCCAATGATTATTCTACAGTATATGAACCTATTTAGAATAATGACGAAATTAAGTTGGTAATATCAAAATATCTAATTAGTTCAAAATATACCTGGTATAATGTAGCCTAATAGAGCACTACAGTTGGCAGCCCTGGTGACTGAATATATTCTTAGTTCCACCTCTTAAGGTACAGAATACAAAATTTGGTTGAAGTCCAATGGACGTTTCATGCAGCTAGACACTGGATCTATCAGCACGCGTAAAAGCATGTTACCAACAATACCATGCGTGTGCTGGTCAGAAATAATCTGAATTATTATGATATCTCGTTGTGCCAATTTTGGATGAAATCCATTTATTAGTATAGAAGTTACATGTATTTTAAAATTGGACATATCAGCAGGCGTAGAATCATGTTGGCAGCACTGCCTTGTATTAATTACTCCAAATTAATCTAGAATGTCAGGTGCTATACGTGTGCAAAGTATAGAGCTGTTGGCTTGCATACTTTCTGATATATTGATATTAGGGTAAAAAGAATATAGACAGCATTTATTAACAGATGGCAGCCCTGATTGCTCTTAACAATACTTATAGTCATATCTGTTATGGTACACATATCACATACGAAATTTGGTTGAAATCCAACTGATAGTATAGAAGTTACATGTATTTAAAAATTGGTACTATCAGCAGGCTTATAATCATGTTGGTAGAACTGACGTATATAAGTTACTCCAAATTAATCTAAAATGTCAGAATATACGTGTGCATAGTTTAAAGCTGTTGGCTTGCATACTTTCTGATATATTGGTATTTGGATAAAATAAATAGAGAGAGCAATTATTAACAGTTGGCAGCCCTGGTGGCTCTTAAGAATACACTCAGTCATATCTGTTTATGTACAGATATTACATACAAAATTTGGTTGAAATCCAATTGATAGTGTAGAAGTTATATCCATTTAAACATTGGACCTATCAGAAGGCTTAAAATTGTTTTGGCAACACTGTCATAGTTGGCCTCCTGGAAATTAAACTGAAATAGTATTATCTACATGTGTGCCAATTTTGGAATAGCTCCCATGCATACCTTGCAAGATATCCAACATGGAGCTCAAATTTCTAGTGCGTTTTTTCAGCAGTTGGTAGCACTGACATCATTTTCAAATATGGACGTGAGCTATTCCGGTGCACATCTTTACTCATACTAAATTTGGTTTTGATTGCTGCAGCCGTTTAGGAGTTGATAGGGGGGGACACACACACAGCCAGACAGACAGAAGGACAGACAGACAGACACACATTTTCCCGGATCGATCTCATAAGTCTACTTTTTCCTCATTTTTGCAAAATGTGAAAAGTAGGCTAAAAATGAGACTGTCAGCAGTCCGCCGTGTTAACTGGTATCCCTGTCTATTCCAATACAGTTTACGCCACGGTTTATGGCCGGTGGTTCATTATTATTATCTTCCTTTCTGTCTTTGATTGGCATTGCAACGTATGCCGAGTATGATGTCCATCCGCCAGCTCATGGTCTTAGGGGGCTGAAGGGGGGAGGAGAGACATTCCAGCTGCGTTGGTTGAGTGGACGTGCCGCTGCACGTATCGCCAACTCAGCAAAGATGTTATTCACGCTATGGTTACTCACTGCTACTTTCGTTTAGTTTCAATTGTGAAATCGAACGGGTCAGTAGTAGGTTGGCACTATTGTCGTTCGCGCAGAGGCCAGCTGTCTCCTGCTGACTCGTTGCATTCCTGCCACGGACCTTAAGCTGGTGGACGGACAGTAGCTAGTGAATAACACAATGGAATTCTGGCTGGACCTGGAGGAATGTAAAACGGTAAACGTAAATGAAAGTAAGGCCGGACTCAGCTGGGTGTCCTGGGGTTTAGTTGTGAGGCAATCTCTCTTTATTTATCAATGCTGTTATTAGATCGTAAATAATGCAAATTGCATTATCGATCACAAGGCTCGTTGTGGGTGTTGGAGTAGAGAGACCTTGAACCTGAATATGGTAAACATGCAAAATGCAGAGAAGATGACATCAGTACGACTCCTGTTAGCTTGTGTTACCAGCTCTGTGTGGAATTTACATACTCATGTATACAAATGGTGCGGCTTAAAATGGGGTCGTGTCGACTTTCTGGAGAAGACGAGTATGTGTCATGTCATATGGTTAGAGATATAGGGTGGGATAGGATCCATTTTGGTTGGTTGGTTTGTTCCTTAGTTCAGGGGTTGCGACAACGTGGTCATGTAGCCCCGTGTACTTTGGGTGTGTGTAGAATCTGTCTGATAACCGGTATTAATTGTGATGACTGTTTTAGTATGTGTTATCTCTTTCTAATTCAACATATTTATTTATTGAAAATGAAAATACACAGCCTGCTTCCAGTCTCCGACCGGATCAGTAATGGAATGAATGAAGCCCCCATCTAGCGGCGAGGATATGAACTGTGACGGCTGCCGAAGCCTGTCGCACTCCTCTGGGGCAATGATTAAATGAATGACAGATGAAATGAAATGACAGTGGAGAGTTGCTGGAATGAAATGTTGACAGGGAAAACAAGAGTACCCGGAGAAAAAAGTGTCTGCCCCCGTTTTGTCCAGCACAGATCTCACATGGAGTGACCGGGATTTGAACCACGGCCCAGCGGTGAGAGGCCGGCGTGCTGCCGCCTAAGCCACGGAGGCTCAAGATTATTATTATTATTTAGCGTATGGCTTTTAGTGCCGGGAGTGTCCGAGGACATGCTCGGCTCGTCTGAGGCTGTAGCTGCTTCAAGCGGACACCCATAGGGTGAGCTACAAGTTCCGATCAATTTCAAGCAGTTCCAACGTCGCTACCAGATATCGCTGCCACTTAGTGATGAACGATGGAACTTTGATAGAGCGTTACAACGAAATCTTACCTATAAATGTAGCTATACCCAAGTTTAGTTAGTGGAAGGATCTTTTACATGCAATAAATCTATGACATGGGACCACCGGTTTTACTTGCCCTCCAAAGGAAGGCATACTGAAGAATTTTAAAGCTCTTAAAAAATTCAACGTTTTCGGCCGGGTTTGAACCCGCGATCTTGGGCTCAGCAGTTCAGCATTCTAACAACTACGCCACCAAAGCTGCTTTTAATTCAAGTAAGGAATGCAGACGATAATTTCAAGTAGTTCCTACTTTCACTACCAAATGCTACCGTCCACGACATCTAGCTGTGAACATGGCCACTACTAGATGCCATCGAAACCAGCGCCTGGTGACGAACGTTAGAACTTAAGAGCATTAATCAAACCTAACTTACAAATTTTAGCTTCACACAAGTGTAGTTAGTGGAAGGTTCTTTTTCGTGCCATAAATCTATGACATAGGACCGCCGGCTTTACTTCCCCTCCGAGAGAAGGCATACTGAGGGATTTTGAACGCTCTTAAAATATTCAACGACTTCGGCCGGGCTTGAACCCACGACCTTGGGCATAGAAGCTCAGCATGCTACCAACTACGCCACCGAAGCCGCTGGGCTCCATTTTAAAAGGTAACTTTGTTAGAATTACTTGAGTTGTTGATTAAGTCTTCAGTCTTTTAACTGTCCCTGTCCTGAACTAATCGTTTCATCCCCTCATGGCTACCACACCCTACATCCGTGGTTATCTGTTTTACATACTCTAACTTTGGTCTACCCCTACAGTTCTTATCCTCGACACTTCATTCCTTAACTAAGTAGGCTATTCCTCGGTGTCTTAGGATATGTACAAGCACTAACAACCTATCTCTTCATTAGCAGTCGCTAGAAACATCTCTCCTTTAGTAGGGACATATAGAGAGTTTTATTTAGTGGGGGGGGGGGGCTTTCCAGGGGGTTTGGGGGCTTGGAATAGCCCCTTAAGGAAAGGGGGTCCTGGGTTCTTCCCCGAGAAACTTTGTATAATTTAGTCCAAAATGATGAGTTTTAATGCTATCAGGCATCACTTATTCAATCAATTTGTTGTGATGTTTTATGTTTGGTTATTGTCAAACACAACTAGGATCATTTTATGTTACTTTTTATATTCATCTTGCTCACTTGATAGTATTTAGATGGAATGAATTAACATTACTGTTTTGATTTACAACTTACGCTATAATATAAACTCAAGGTTTCCTGAAGCATTACCAAGTCGGTTTATAATATTTCATCGTCTCTGTGAATAGATAACAAAGCTATGCCATTGAGTCTGTTAAGATAACGCACTTTCACATCTCCCATATTATTAGCGCTCTGTTCGACTCATGCTGCTGCCTTCTGGGTCCAATTAAAGGTGGGAATCGATGTGACGACCACCGCACAGTGGGTCAAAATCGAAATCTAGGGGGACAAAATTATTTTTACGTTTTAATCATGAATTTAGAGTGAAAGCAACGTATATAATTTGTTTACTTCATAATAAACATCAGTTACGACATTTTTTAAGCTACGTCTACACATGCAAGAAATTATTTATGACTAGAGTTGGATAGAGCATTCAGTTATTTCTTCAGAACAAATTTCTACCCCTAATTTACTTTTAACAAAGTCACAAAGTTCCACTTTTGACATAATCGTCGAACCCAGTGCTTCAAATAGTTGTAAACGTGTGAGAAATTGTCGCGTGGCCTCTTCTAAAACGTAAAATATCTAAGTAAGTTGCAAAAAGATGCAAAAAATCATATAACAGGCGTAAACTACAAGACTTTATCTACATTTTAACATTAAGCAGAAAGTGACGCAGAGTGACGCGACATCTAAGTGAAAATATAATTTTAAAAATAATAGTTAAATATTATATAGTGCAAATATAGCAAAAAATACGTAACAATTACGCCAATTAATAACTGAAACACGTTACAAAGATCATACCTTCAGCTGCATGTTCCATCTTAAAGCATCACACTAACCACAAAGACAACCAAACCACAGCCACTTACATTCACCCTCCAATTCAGACTGCTCGAACAGTGGTGACAGATTTACATTAAGATGCGTTTATAACCCAGAATAGTGAGCGGCAATTATATGAGAATGCTGTAGAAGTAATACATGTTGATTGTTTAATTATGAAAATAATAATTTTGTCCTCCTAGATTTCGATTTTGACCCACTGTGCACCGATCATCTGCACCACAGATTTGGGCAACAGTGGACAGGTCGTGGTGGCCCAATTGTTTGGCCAGCACGTTTACCCGACTTGACACCGCTAGACTACTTAGTACCTGTGGGGTCATATGAACACCTTGATTAACGAAACCCTTGTTGAATCCGAGGAAGTACTACTGGTGTGGGTTATGGCTGCGGAGGATTTTATAGGACCACGGATTGGCGATCGTGTGTACCACTATAGAACATGGTATGGAGGTACCGTGTGCGTGTTGACAGTAGTGGTCGTCACATCGAGCCCCACCTGTAATTGGACCCGGATAGGCGCTGATTCAAGGGGGGAGGGGGTCACGGGGGTTATGTACCCCCAAACGGAGACCAAATTTTTTTTGCAAACTCAAAAAACGAAAACACAATAACCAGACAAATAAAACTTAACGAATTTTAAATGAAAAACTGGTCTTTTTTTTTTTTTCATTTTGTTCTTTCTTTCTTTCTTTCTTTCTTAGTCGTTTACCCTCCATGTTGGTGGAACCCACGGACTCAGCGAGGGAACTCACCACTACCGCCTCTACGGGCAGTGTCCTAGAGCTGGGAACATCGAATCGGAGGGGATACAACTGGTGAGGTGTGATTGGCACCTCGCCCAGGCGGCCTCACCTGCAAAGCGAACAGGGGCCTCATGAGGGAAGGTAATGGATGGTCAGGATGGATAGGCAAGGAAGAGGGAAGGAGGCGGACCTGGCCTTGAAGAAGGTACCAGCCCGGCATTTGCCCGAAGAAGAAGTGGGAAACCACGGAAAACCACTACGAGGATGGCTGAGGTGGGGATCGAACCCCCTCTACTCATTTGGGCCACCCGAGGCTGAGTAGACCCCGTTCCAGTCCTCATACCACTTTTCAAATTTTGTGGCAGAGCCGGGAATCGAACCCAGGACCTCCGGGGCGGCAGCTAACCATGCTGACCGCTACGCTACGGAGGCGACCTTCATTTTATTCAATACTGAAAATATCTTTATTGGAATTATTATGTTCTGTTACAACTGTACACATATACAACTTCATACCTGTTATATAAAAACCATTGTTTATATAACAAAATCAACTCGTCTATTTAGTTCAGGAAACCTTGTGATTACCGAATCGATGTCTATTGTGATGTCACGATGAATGTGCAGCAATGCAAGGATAGGAATTGGGGGCTTTTTTCGCACCAAAAAAAATTTGCCGACGTCCAAACTGCAAGCGTGGTTGGCAATTTAAGCTGTGAAATTCTCCCTTTGTCGTGTACCCATTCGTCATCATATGGAACATGTGTTCGTATCCCAGCTAACTCACGGTCTTTCGAGGCATGGGGCGTTCAACCCACTATACGAGCACATATTCAGTATTTGAGTCTGTCAGGTGACTACTTGAAAGAAACAACATATTCCCAAATATAACATTTAATGGTACTAATTCATGGCAAAACACAACACAAAACACAAAAAAATATTTTACACTTACTTCCCACAACAAAAATCAAAATTATCTGTGAGTCTCTTCTCATCAAGATTGGTGCTCCACCGCACTCATATTTATCCTAAACATCCTATTGTTGATAATCTTTGACATTTGCGAGTGTCCATATTGTTCTTCACGTGGCACAATTTAACACAAATTTGAATATCACAACACAACAAACACAAATTACATTTAAATGACATTAAATATGCAATTATTAAATATGTATCCGTTTTGACACGGAACATTTACTTTAAATAACATTGATTCATTAGCTTATGCCTTGTTAATAAGTGTTGCCTTTCCGCGCGTGTCGTATTCTTTTCCCATAAGTTTCAAACTCTGAAGTGGTACACTTTCCCATCCAAAAATACACATAATTACAGACATTTTATAGCTTCACCATACAACGATTTTCTGGGTCTGGTCAAATCATTTTCGTTACAAACGTGTCATATCCCCAAATTACGCTACCCGTATGAATAAATTAGCACGAACTGGGAAAATACCCTTTACAAAAATGCTTCTATTTATTTGGGGCAGTTAGTTTCTCCTCGGAGAATAACTTGGCCAAATATCATCCGATTATTTCATTCCAACATTACATATGTATGGAAACAGTGCATCTAATTCAATTGATACTATCATATCAAGCACATCTTAATTACTTTTCGAAATATCGAGATTCTTCAGTGTCCCACTATAATCTTAGAAGAAAAGGATCTGGTCTATTGACTTCCTTTCGTGCGAACAATGGATTGGTTACGGGCCGTCCTATGCAAGATGGCTGCCGGGTTAGTGGATTATACCTGCTACCCCGCCTGACTTCCTGCAAGGCCATATGCTCACTCAATGGTGCAGGTGTGCTAGAGGTCCCTGATTGGATTGTGTCATTACGAATTGAGTCAATCTAATTATTTAATACCTACACTTAGAGTATTTAATGGGCTCATATCGGCTCCTAATTATTATTCAAGGCAAGGGATGAATCACAAAATAGCTTCGCCGTTCTACGGTCGTAATCAGTGGTTTTGCGCGCGTCTCAGCTGAGTTTCAAATTGTTATCTCTCACTGGACGGACATGCATATAACTAGAGGAAATCCACGTTTCCTACACGAAGGACCTTTTGTCTTACCTCCAAGGGCAGAATTAATATATTGGCCTACCTAGGGTGCCTAGCAGTTATCCCTGGCGGCGAAAACTCTGCTAACAGTGGATACAGACAGACTCTGTCCCAACTCTGTTGCGAATACTCATGTATGCTCTAGGGCAATACTATATCGTAGCTTCGAAGATTAGCCTACTAGATTCGACAACGCGCGAACTATTTTCGGATGATCCCCGCAACTTATTGACGTAAATCTCTTGATTCTACGTTACATGCTCGCTGATCGCGGCTCAAACAATATTTCTTACAGATGACTCAATTCCTAAAGCACTCACGTCCTCTATACATTTACTCATAAGCCAGTACATTGGCTATCTTAATGGCTCTCAAATACAACCATGTAGAATATACCATAATAAAACATTTATCTAACATTTTAATGACACTGAAAAGCTCTCTTTATCTCGATATTTATCTTTCTTTCTTACTTTTCACAATAACACAGTATTCTTACACTAGATATGACACACTTTGCACGTACTATAGGCCTGACATGCCGATTTATATATTTCTTATTGTTACCGACCCCAGATGATTATTATTATTATTATTTAACATTACCGTTACTTTCATCAATGTCTTACGCCTAAATGGTCGTAAGCGTGTCATCCTCAAAGCCACATTTTTACCAAAATACGAGGGATGTGATCTTGTACACAAATGACTGTTAATTCTTAATCGTTGAGGAAATGATTCGTTGTATGGTGAGCTATTAAATCATATCAACATATTAGATTTGTACTCACTTTCATTCTCGCTGGGTTAGTCCAGCATGACAGCCATTCGCCCGCCATATTGCTTGCTGTAAGCCATCAAGATATTTTTCACACGACACATTGCATAGAATTTACACATGGTAATTATATCTTTCACTACTGGCATTTTCACTTTAACACAATACACATTCTTTTACCATATAAACATAAACACTTTTAAAAATCACTGTAATATAACTTTATACACAATTTTCACACACGGATCCTTGATCGGATTCCCACTATCGCCTGGCCTCAGAGATGCGATGCAGCTACATCCTGACAACCGCTGGTCTCCTTGAAAGTCTATATTGCGTGTGTGTGTGTTCGTCTCCTGTCACCTACAGTTTATGTCTCCTCTACTGCAAAGTTGTTCAATCCTAGATCACAACTACTTGTGATGCCTTCCAGGTTCCCGTAACTGTAGTGTTCATTACAATAGTATGTGTTATTTTACCCATTATAACACTCCCTGTGGTTATGTTCATTGTCTGTAAACATCATCCTAAAATATCTCTACGCTGTACTGATTCTATACTCGCGTATACTGATGCTTATACGTCTGCTGCAGACTAATTATCATATAATGCAGAATTACTGTTATTAAGCTGCATGATGCGCCTTTCATTGTTCATTACTAATATACTGAGCGTCAATACTTTATAAATTCCGCGCACTTTCTTGCGTGATCCGACAGCGTGTCACCCCACGAGTTGAGTCAAGAAGAACTGACTCTCTGCTTCAGCTTCCCCCATATAAAGCTTCCTGATGAAAAGTAGTTTACTGGATTTCCAGGAGCGACTCTCTTCTTAAAATAATCCGTTTTCAGACAAAGTGAAGTGTGATCCTTACTCGTCTATTCATGGAGGTTCCAAATTCACTCGCGTGTAGGTAATTGCTTCGGCCAATTAATTATAATTAATTGCTATCTTCCAAGGCGTCATGATGCTACTTCGGTTCTTCCCCTGCTGCTACACGACAAATCCTGACTCTGCCGCGGATTAGGTCTGTGCATAAGCTCCTTTTTAGATGCAGGCTTTAATTTAGGCGTGTGGACACTCCTAAATTATCTTCCCTAGAATATGTGCATCTGGGTGTAAGTTTCATCTCAATTCATTGCTCCATTTGGCCGTAATTAATTAATTTCTGTGGGCGACCACCCCCACTCCGCTTCTCTGCCATGTAAGACTGTGGTTCCCAAAGCCATTAATCTTTGGTTACTCCAGTCGAAAAATAGTTCCTTGGCGTCACCTAGTAACACCCCCACGCTAACCACGATTTCTCAACTGTCAAGATGGCCCGATTTCTTGAGCTCTTAGCATCTTAAACGTACATAGGCTTGTATTTTCTACAATATTCCACCTTTAATGCAATAATATTCCCGTTCTGGCCGTGAAATCATGCTGTTATAATTATATACAGTTATAACTCATTGTTCCTCGGGTTCACTGTGGCTGTTCCCCCTCAGAGATCAATGGTTCGATTCTTCGCAGAATCATGGGCCTGGTCTTTCTTTAATAAAGACCCCGATTCGATGATAGTCAGCCGTGTCCCATTGGGCACAGTCGGTACCAACTCGACTTGCCGAAACTGTAACGTACCTTGATACTTTTCTCGAAGCTTAATGTAAAAGTCACAAAACACGCCGTTGCAATTTGTACGAATATTTTTGGTGCACTAAACGCATATAATTTCTATCCATGTAGCTTGCAAAAAAAATGCTCTGGTTTTGTACGTTTCGTTATTTTGTGATTGCGTTGTTAGTGATACCATTTTTCTTAACAATTTAGATTCTGTGACTACCCCCCCCCCCCCTCCCCCCAAAGTCAAACTCTAGATCCGCGCTACAAGCGGCAGGAGACGGACAGAGTGCCAAGAATGTGAGATATGTGAACGTGTGCTGTGGTGTTTCTTTTTTATTTGCGGGGAGACGGTACGTTTCCGGACACAGGTTCCTATGCTAAACGTAACCGTCTTGGTCCCCACTACAAGCACCCAAAGTCTGTAATGGGGATTTAGAAACACCCTGTATATAATACACTAAGGTGTATGATTCACAAAACTCAAGCTCCTAAACCAAAGAGAGTTAAATGATGATGATGATGATGATGATAATTGTTGTTTAAAGAGGCCTAACATCTAGCTTATCGGCCCCTAATGGTTTGGGTGACAGTGAAACTTGATATGAGAATGAAAACTATAAGGTGCGTTCAAAAAGTAACGAGCCGGTAGCATAATTACAGATACCAGTACCTGTATGTTAGAAGTATTGGCCCTGGCTGTTGAGGCACTTGTCCCACTGTGACACAAGGCGGTGAATGGCTATCTCATAAAATTCCCTGGGCTGCGATGTGAACCAGTTCCGCACATACAGCTAGACGTCAGCGTCCGAGGTGAATCGTTGGCCCCGCAGAGCCCTTTTCAGGGGACCAAACATGGCGTAATCACAGGGAGAGAGGTCTGGACTCTATGGAGGGTGGCCGAGAACCTCCCATTTGAATTTCTGCAGGAGTGCCGCGACTGTGTTGGCCGTATGAGGTCGTGCATTGTCGTGGAGCAGAATGACCCCACGGGTGAGATTGCCTGTTCGTTTTGTTTTGAACGCTTGGCGAAGGGTGGTCAAGGTTTGCGAGTAACCCTGGGCACTGTCGTCCCATGTGGCATGAAGTGTATCAGAAGGGGGCCATCTTTGTCAAAGAAGAACGTCAGCATTACTGGCAGCGTTGGACGATTGATGCATGCTGCTCCTCGCTTTGTATCGTCACGTGACGTGCACGCGTGCCCTCTAGCGACGGGCTGTTACCTCCCACGCTCTGGTCAGAACCACACCTCGTTACACACGCCACAATTAGCCGATGTCGTCACCGGTTTGCGCATTCCAGCCTCCGGCTCGATACTTTTTGAACGCACCTTATATTAGTAATACTAACTACAGACTTACATACTAGAAGAAGAAATGGTAAACAAATAAAGGATAAGGCAAAGAAAGGACTGGAAGAAAAGAAATGCCTTCAACCCTCGAAGAATGAGGATTGAGGGACTTGGAAGGAAGGAGAGCGATGAAAGGCAGATAGGAAAGGTAAAAAGGAGAGGGCCCGCCCCAAAGTCAGTGGAAAAAGGGGCATTCCTCGGGATCGCCAACTCCCGAACTCACCAGCCATGAGCCCCTGAGTGTGTAGCAATATCCAGGGTGCATCAGAGGTGGTGAGGCTACATACGCCATACCTCCTTGAGGGCCTTGAGCAGGAGATAATATGAAATGATAAAGAAGGCTGACCCCACGCAGAAGGAGGGTATCAGAAAAGATGAGACAAGGGCCAATTAGGGCGGGAAAAGAAGAGACTCCCTAGGCCTCGGATACCCTAATACCGTCGGGGTCGGAATAGAACAAGAGTTGACCAAGAGAGGTCGACAGGAAAGAAGACGGAGAAGAGCCCGGCACATGTAAGTGGAAGAAATGCCGGACTCAGCTGGGGTCCCGTGGTTGCCAACCCACGTCCCACAAGATGTGAGCTCCTGGGGAGGGAGTTAGAAGGTGTGGTTTGAACCAAAACCTTCCAAATCGTCTCAATAGTACAGGGTTGAAAGGTCAACGGAAATATTTTATTTGTATATAAAGTGCGTTTAAGAAATAGAAAAGTCGAATATCACAGAGTCTCAAATGCTAGAGAGAAATGAATTTAACGGTAAACGTGAAAAATCTGGAAGTCTTTCAAGATGCAGGAAGACCTAAGAGAAGTGGACAACTTGGCCAGAAGATCAAAGGAAACATGCCAGTGAACGCATGGAGGAATATTGGAGACAGAGGTAACTCCAGGCAAATGAAAAGAAAGAAAAAACAAGAAGTTCCGTGAAGAACTATACAGCCTACTTTTCATGCCAATGATTATTCTACAGTATATGAAACTATCTAGAATAATGACAAAATTAAGTTGGTAATATCAAAATATCAGATTAGTTCAAAATATACCTGGTATAATGTAGCCTAATAGAGCACTACAGTTGGCAGCCCTGGTGACTGAATACAAAATTAGGTTGAAGTCCAATGGACGTTACATGCAGTTAGACACTGGATCTATCAGCATGCGTAAAAGCATGTTGCCAACAATACCATGCGTGTGCTGGTCAGAAATAATCTGAAATATTATGATATCTTGTTGTGCCAATTTTGGATGAAATCCATTCGTTAGCATAGAAGTTACATGTATTTTAAAATTGGACATATCAGCAGGCATAGAATCATGTTGACAGCACCGCCTTGTATTAATTACTCCAAATTAATCTACAATGTCAGGTGCTATACGTGTGCAAAGTATAGAGCTGTTGGCTTGCATACTTTCTGATATATTGATATTAGGATAAAATATAGACAGCATTTATTAACAGTTGGCAGCCCTGATTGCTCTTAACAATACTTACAGTCATATCTGTTATGGTACACATACGAAATTTGGTTGAAATCGAACTGATAGTATAGAAGTTACATGTATTTAAATATTGGTATTATCAGCAGGCTTATAATCATGTTGGTAGAACTGACGTATATAAGTTACTCCAAATTGATCTAAAATGTCAGAATATACGTGTGCATAGTTTAAAGCTGTTGGCTTGCATACTTTCTGATATATCGGTGTTTGGATAAATGAAATAGAGAGAGCAATTATTAACAGTTGGCAGCCCTGGTGGTTCTCAAGAATACGCTCAGTCTTATATGTTTATGTACAGATATTACATACAAAATTTGGTTGAAATCCAATTGATAGTGTAGAAGTTATATGCATTTAAACATTGGACTTATCAGAAGGCTTAAAATTATTTTGGCAACACTGTCATCGTTGGCCTCCTGGAAATTAAACTGAAATAGTATTATCTGCATGTGTTCCAATTTTGGAATAGCTCCCCTGCATACCTTGCGAGATATCCAACATGGAGCTCAAATTTCTAGTGCGTTTTTTCAGCAGTTGGTAGCACTGACATCATTTTCAAATATGGACGTGAGATATTCCGGTGCACATCTTTACTCATACTAAATTTGGTTTTGATTTCTGCTGCCATTTATGAGTTGATAGGGGGACAAACACACACAGACAGACAGACAGACAGAAGGACAGACAGACAGACAGACAGACACACATTTTCCCGGATCGATCTCATAAGTCTACTTTTTCCTCATTTTTGCAAAATATGAAAAGTAGGCTAATAAAGTTATTGCGTCATCCTAAGTGGTCAGTTCGCTTGGAAAACAAAACTGCGTTTTAACCTTTGAGAACTGGAGTGAAGAATTATAACACGAGGACTCGCGCCGGGTTATTTTGACCCATAGTGTGTCGTTCCCTGTTTGTCACAGTCGTACGGATTTTAATGAAGTAATTTTACACCTGGTGTCTTCCTATGAACTAGCCTATATAAAATGAGGTTCATTTCCTTTTTTTTTTCAAATTTAACATGCAAAAAAAATGGCAATAGTTTACGTAACACTATAATAGGCCTGATTGTGGCGGCAAAGCAGTCATCTCAATTTTTTGGAACAAAGGAGCTGATGATCAAGGTTTTTTTTTTTTTTTTTTTTTGCGTATGGCTTTTAGTGCCGGGAGTGTCTGAGGACACATGTTCGGCTCGCCAGTTTTGTAGCTGCTTCGAGACGGACACCCAATGGGTGAGCTACAAGTACCGTTGGGGAGGAAAGTTGGAAGGGAAGGGCGAGGAGTTGGAAGGTAGCGGCTGTGGCCTATAGTTAGGGACCAACCCCGGCATTTGCCTGGAAGGAAGATGGGAAACCACAGAAGACCATCTTCAAGGTTGCCGGCGGGGGATTCGAACCTCCTCGCCTCCCGGATGTGAGCGACTGCTATTAGTCATGCCGTAACGACCACGGCTAACTCACCCGGTATGATCAAGGTATCCCTAGACCTTAAACATGGATATACAAGAACATGAGCTATGTGATTGTACTGCACCCAAATAGTTGGATTTCCCCCCCCCCCCTCCCCCCCTTTTTTTTAATCATTTGAAATGATCTAGTCGTCTTCGTCATTACGTTACGGCGACGTCACGAAATGTACTGAGAATGCACTGAGGTGTGTGACGTCATAGTATCGCTTGGTGCATGGGTATTGAGTTCACGGGTGAGCTCTGGAGTTACGAAACGGCAACGACACGGCGAGCGTGACGTCATCCAGCTCCCTCATGACTTTTAACTTTCTAGCGTTCTGATTGTTTCTTGAGGTCAAGATTCTTTGGCTTCGAGCGAAGCGAGAAGCCTCCAGCCTTTCTATCATTTATCAGTATTTGTAGCATTTAAAATGATATAAAGTCCAGTCTTTCAGACTGACTGTCTTTATATATATATATATTGTCCCAACTAACGTAAGCCGAAAATTGTCATGCGAGGACTGGCGCCGTGGGTAAATTTGACCCGACCGTAAATAATATGGAAATAACTTGAGTATTCAAAAAGCTATTGACAAGTTCCTTTTGCAGGGTAAAGTTCAAGTCTAGGAAGGTACAGTAAGCGACAGGAAATAGGGGCTGACCAAAACGAAGATATAGAGCATTATTTAAGCCTCGGGTGAAAAATACCCATGCGCCAGTTCTCGTGGGTTAACAAATAAACAAGACGATAGCCCCTGCCAGAACTGTATCGCGTCTAGCCCGCATAACAATAAAGTCACGCGGGTGGTTTAACACACGCGAGAGTTCTCGCACAAGCTGTCTAGTTATATATTAAAAAGCCGATCGAAGAAGGCGTACTTCTGCTAGTCGAATATACCGTAGAAGAGAGAGAGTTATATCCTATTGTCAGATATTTGAGCGATCACTTCTAAACTCAGCCAGGCTTGTCAGCGAACCTTTCATGAAGACGGAAAACTTTCCTGCGACATTCATCTTGAGAAACGAGACAATTCTACTGTGAAACTTTTCCCTTCTGATAAGATTTTTATGTGTTTTATCTGGAGTGAGGGACACTGCGTTGCTTGACCTCACTCCAGAGAAAGTTTACTAGCAGTTGACTGTTGTTCTTAAGGGACACTAGGACTGAATATTTTAACTTCCACATTTGTTATCAAAATGAATTGAAATTTAAACTGCATAACTAGAATAGTAACACTAAGTCACATACGTAATTTGAAAACAATCGGATTAAATTTAATGTTACTAATTATATTATTAAAATATACCGGGTGATTAAAATGTTCCACGTGTAGTAGAAAATGTGTAAAACGCTTGATTTTTTCACTATATACCACATAAAACTAATCTAAATATTATAACATTGAGACATTTCAGGAAAGTGAGACATGAATGCTGTCTAATTAATTTTTCTTCATATGCCATCATGCTTTATGAATTTTGATAATTTTTCGTAGTTTTTTATTTTTTTAGTCTGTAATTTACAAAGTGGCTGGAGATATTGCAATGTTACCTTACAACACACGTATTTATGAATATCCAGTGTTTTTGTTTAGTAAAATTGGTGAATATCTTATGCACATGGACCATTTTGATTACCTAAGAATGTTGTTTGGAGATGAAAACATTTTTATAAAATTGCATGCTATATTAAACAGTTTGGTTCACCTAATGAATCATTTTTGGAAAAAACTAAAAAATGCAATGTTTTGTTGTACAGAGACCATTCGTTTGAGTTAACATGCGACTTTCTAGGATTTCTAGTTTTAAAAATATAGCCTACTTTCATATGATTTGCCTTCCATCTTCTTCTTACGCACAGGAGATTTTAAAATGTCGCTGTGCCTTTAAAAACGGCGGTGCATGAACACTGTTTTACTAAAATGATCCGCAGGGGTCCATAAGATATATATGTATATATTATATACATATATATAAATATATGTATATATTATATACATATATATAAGGGAAAAAGAAAAAAGTCATTTTTGGCTAAAAACTCAGTCCTAGTGTCCCTTAAAGGGGATGCTTCGTGAATAATGTTACAATCAAATAGTATTTAGCTCTGGGATCAAACCAGTCTGTGTTAGCTAAGGACGGATACCAGCTGGTAAATAAATGCCTTGGAAGTTACAAGTGTTCGTCATCTATGTCACCCCCCAGGGGCTCAAAACTTGTGGGACCCCAGCTGAGTCCGTCATTGCTTCCACTTACTTCTGCCGGGCTCCTCTCCGTCTCCTTTCCTGTCGACCTGTCTTGGTCAACTCTTGTTCTCTTCTGACCCCGACGGTATTAGGGTATCCGAGGCCTAGGGAGTCTCTTCCTTTCCCGCCTTAATTGGCCCTTGTGTCATGTTTCCTGATTCCTGCATCTGCAAGGGGTCAGCCTTCTTTTACTTTTCATTATATGTCCTTTTCTCTTTAAGATTCCCGCACCGTTTTTGTGAATTGGCTTCCCGTGTATTTAAATTACTTTAAGTGAATTTTAAGAATTTACACTACATTTTGTAAGTTTCTTCAACCTGCATTTTGTAAATAATTTCAATCTAAGTTGCATTTTGCGAGAATTTTCAACCTCAATTGCATTTTTTAAGTAATGGCAATCTCAATTGCATTTTGCGAGTATTTTCAACCTCAATTGCATTTTGTAAGTAATGGCAATCTCAATTGCATTTTGTAAGCCTTATGGTGCTGGGGCTGTCATATTGTGAGTATTTTGAATCTCAATAGTATTTTGTGAGGATTTTGAGCTTCAATTGCATTTTGTAAGTAATGGCAATCTCAATTGCATTTTGCGAGTATTTTCAACCTCAATTGCATTTTGTAAGTAATGGCAATCTCAATTGCATTTTGCGAGTATTTTCAACCTCAATTGCATTTTGTAAGTAATAGCAATCTCAATTGCATTGTGCGAGTATTTTCAACCTCAATTGCATTTTGTAAGTAATGGCAACCTCAATTGCATTTTGTAAGTCTTATGGTGCTGGGGCTGTCATATTGTGGGTATTTTGAATATCAATTGCATTTTGTAAGTAATGGCAATCTCAATTGCATTTTGTAAGTCTTATGGTGCTGGGGCTGTCATATTGTGAGTATTTTGAATCTCAATTGCATTTTGCGAGTATATTCAACCTCAATTGCATTTTGTAAGTAATGGCAATCTCAATTGCATTTTGTAAGTTTTATGGTGCTGGGGCTGTCATATTGTGAGTATTTTGAATCTCAATTGCATTTTGTGAGGATTTTAAACATCAATTGCATTTTGTAAGTAATGGCAATCTCAATTGCATTTTACGAGTATTTTCAACCTCAATTGCATTTTGTAAGTAATGGCAATCTCAATTGCATTTTGTAAGTCTTATGGTGCTGGGGCTGTCATATTGTGAGTATTTTGAATCTCAAATGCATTTTGTGAGGATTTTGAACATCAATTGCATTTTGTAAGTAATGGCAATCTCAATTGCATTTTGCGAGTATTTTCAACCTCAATTGTATTTTGTAAGTAATGGCAACCTCAATTGCATTTTGTAAGTCTTATGGTGCTGGGGCTGTCATATTGTGGGTATTTTGATTATCAATTGCATTTTGTAAGTAATGGCAATCTCAATTGCATTTTGTAAGTCTTATGGTGCTGGGGCTGTCATATTGTAAGTAATGGCAATCTCAATTGCATTTTGTAAGTAATGGCAATCTCAATTGCATTTTGTAAGTAATGGCAATCTCAATTGCATTTTGCGAGTATTTTCAACCTCAATTGCATTTTGTAAGTAATGGCAATCTCAATTGCATTTTGTAAGCCTTATGGTGCTGGGGCTGTCATATTGTGAGTATTTTGAATCTCAATAGTATTTTGTGAGGATTTTGAGCTTCAATTGCATTTTGTAAGTAATGGCAATCTCAATTGCATTTTGCGAGTATTTTCAACCTCAATTGCATTTTGTAAGTAATGGCAATCTCAATTGCATTTTGCGAGTATTTTCAACCTCAATTG
Source organism: Meconema thalassinum (assembly GCA_946902985.2). Lineage (NCBI taxonomy): Eukaryota > Metazoa > Arthropoda > Insecta > Orthoptera > Tettigoniidae > Meconema > Meconema thalassinum. The sequence goes on along the minus strand of OX336397.1, from coordinate 98,654,802 downwards.
CATTTTGTAAGTAATAGCAATCTCAATTGCATTGTGCGAGTATTTTCAACCTCAATTGCATTTTGTAAGTAATGGCAACCTCAATTGCATTTTGTAAGTCTTATGGTGCTGGGGCTGTCATATTGTGGGTATTTTGAATATCAATTGCATTTTGTAAGTAATGGCAATCTCAATTGCATTTTGTAAGTCTTATGGTGCTGGGGCTGTCATATTGTGAGTATTTTGAATCTCAATTGCATTTTGCGAGTATTTTCAACCTCAATTGCATTTTGTAAGTAATGGCAATCTCAATTGCATTTTGTAAGTTTTATGGTGCTGGGGCTGTCATATATTGAGTATTTTGAATCTCAATTGCATTTTGTGAGGATTTTGAACATCAATTGCATTTTGTAAGTAATGGCAATCTCAATTGCATTTTGCGAGTATTTTCAACCTCAATTGCATTTTGTAAGTAATGGCAATCTCAATTGCATTTTGTAAGTCTTATGGTGCTGGGGCTGTCATATTGTGAGTAATTTGAATCTCAAATGCATTTTGTGAGGATTTTGAACATCAATTGCATTTTGTAAGTAATGGCAATCTCAATTGCATTTTGCGAGTATTTTCAACCTTAATTGTATTTTGTAAGTAATGGCAACCTCAATTGCATTTTGTAAGTCTTATGGTGCTGGGGCTGTCATATTGTGGGTATTTTGAATATCAATTGCATTTTGTAAGTAATGGCAATCTCAATTGCATTTTGTAAGTCTTATGGTGCTGGGGCTGTCATATTGTAAGTAATGGCAATCTCAATTGCATTTTGTAAGTAATGGCAATCTCAATTGCATTTTGTAAGTAATGGCAATCTTAATTGCATTTTGTTAGTAATGGCAATCTCAATTATATTTTGTAAGTAATGGCAATCTCAATTACATTTTGTAAGTAATGGCAATCTCAATTACATTTTGTAAGTAATGGCAATCTCAATTGCATTTTGTAAGTAATGGCAATCTTAATTGCATTTTGTTAGTAATGGCAATCTCAATTACATTTTGTAAGTAATGGCAATCTCAATTACATTTTGTAAGTAATGGCAATCTCAATTACATTTTGTAAGTAATGGTAATCTCAATTACATTTTGTAAGTAATGGCAATCTCAATTGCATTTTGTAAGTAATGGCAATCTCAATTACATTTTGTAAGTAATGGCAATCACAATTACATTGTGTAAGTAATGGCAATCTCAATTACATTTTGTAAGTAATGGCAATCTCAATTACATTTTGTAAGTAATGGCAATCTCAATTACATTTTGTAAGTAATGGCAATCTCAATTACATTTTGTAAGTAATGGCAATCTCAATTACATTTTGTAAGTAATGGCAATCTGAATTACATTTTGTAAGTAATGGCAATCTCAATTGCATTTTGTAAGTAATGGCAATCTCAATTGCATTTTGCAAGTAATGGCAATCTCAATTACATTTTGTAAGTAATGGCAATCTCAATTGCATTTTGTAAGTAATGGCAATCTCAATTGCATTTTGTAAGTAATGGCAATGTCAATTGCATTTTGTAAGTAATGGCAATCTCAATTACATTTTGTAAGTAATGGCAATCTCAATTACATTTTGTAAGTAATGGCAATCTCAATTGCATTTTGTAAGTAATGACAATCTCAATTGCATTTTGTAAGTAATGGCAATCTCAATTGCATTTTGTAAGTAATGGCAATCTCAATTACATTTTGTAAGTAATGGCAATCTCAATTACATTTTGTAAGTAATGGCAATCTCAATTGCATTTTGTAAGTAATGACAATCTCAATTACATTTTGTAAGTAATGGCAATCTCAATTACATTTTGTAAGTAATGGCAATCTCAATTGCATTTTGTAAGTAATGGCAATCTCAATTACATTTTGTAAGTAATGGCAATCTCAATTGCATTTTGTAAGTAATGGCAATCTCAATTGCATTTTGCAAGTAATGGCAATCTCAATTACATTTTGTAAGTAATGGCAATCTCAATTGCATTTTGTAAGTAATGGCAATCTCAATTGCATTTTGTAAGTAATGGCAATCTCAATTGCATTTTGTAAGTAATGGCAATCTCAATTACATTTTGTAAGTAATGGCAATCTCAATTGCATTTTGTAAGTAAGGGCAATCTCAATTGCATTTTGCAAGTAATGGCAATCTCAATTACATTTTGTAAGTAATGGCAATCTCAATTGCATTTTGTAAGTAATGGCAATCTCAATTGCATTTTGTAAGTAATGGCAATCTCAATTGCATTTTGTAAGTAATGGCAATCTCAATTACATTTTGTAAGTAATGGCAATCTCAATTACATTTTGTAAGTAATGGCAATCTCAATTGCATTTTGTAAGTAATGGCAATCTCAATTACATTTTGTAAGTAATGGCAATCTCAATTACATTTTGTAAGTAATGGCAATCTCAATTGCATTTTGTAAGTAATGGCAATCTCAATTACATTTTGTAAGTAATGGCAATCTCAATTGCATTTTGTAAGTAATGGCAATCTCAATTGCATTTTGCAAGTAATGGCAATCTCAATTACATTTTGTAAGTAATGGCAATCTCAATTGCATTTTGTAAGTAATGGCAATCTCAATTGCATTTTGTAAGTAATGGCAATCTCAATTGCATTTTGTAAGTAATGGCAATCTCAATTACATTTTGTAAGTAATGGCAATCTCAATTACATTTTGTAAGTAATGGCAATCTCAATTGCATTTTGTAAGTAATGGCAATCTCAATTGCATTTTGCAAGTAATGGCAATCAATTACATTTTGTAAGTAATGGCAATCTCAATTGCATTTTGTAAGTAATGGCAAAAGTAATGGCAATCTCAATTGCATTTTGTAAGTAATGGCAATCTCAATTGCATTTTGTAAGTAATGGCAATCTCAATTACATTTTGTAAGTAATGGCAATCTCAATTACATTTTGTAAGTAATGGCAATCTCAATTGCATTTTGTAAGTAATGGCAATCTCAATTACATTTTGTAAGTAATGGCAATCTCAATTACATTTTGTAAGTAATGGCAATCTCAATTGCATTTTGTAAGTAATGGCAATCTCAATTACATTTTGTAAGTAATGGCAATCTCAATTACATTTTGTGTGTCTTTTCAATCCTTTGTCAGTATTTTAAATCTCCGTTAGTTTTCGTTATGGTTTCCATCTCATTTGTCATTTTCGCAATAACCCAGACAATTAGTGGCCGACAACCAAGATGCCCCTTAAAACAATAATTATCATCATCATCATCATCTAGGCCAGAGGCCCACTAAGAGGGGGCGCACCCCTTTGGGGGGGGGGAGGGGGTTGAGTAATAAAGGGGACACCGGCTCTGATTGAAATATTAATACGAGGCGCATCAAGAAATTTAGTCTCCCTATAAAAGAAAGTAAATTAAAAAACTTATCTTACCGGGCGAAGATACGACACTGTACCACGGTTGTCCAGCCGGAAGGCCTTTACAGTTCCAAATGCCTGATATTGAATACAAAGGGGGGAAATTGAGGAATTAGGGAAGAAAGAAAGAAAGAAAGAAAGAAAGAAAGAAAGAAAGAAAGAAAGAAAGAAAGAAACAAAGATCTTGCGAAAGATAGTAGGGTCTGAAAAACGAAACTATCGTACATGGAGGAAGAGGAGAAATGAGGATCTATATCAGGGCCGTCCAGTAATTGCGCTCGGGGAGCACTGGGCAGTCAGACTAGTGCTCCTTCCCCTACCACCACTACACTGTAGCAGTTAGGAGACGGACGATGTTCGGACCACGCTGACTAGATACGTATGTACAGTGGTGCGGCCGACGGCTCTTGTGGGATTGTTGACATATTAATAGGGCTGTTTTGCCATAACAAATATACCGCATATACAAATCGAATGATACTTGCAGGAAACGAACACAGGTGTTAGGTAAAGAATATTGTGATTTATTCCAAACTGAAATGTGAACATATTAGAGAGGAAAATTCAACAACAAATTGTGTTCTATTTAACACATTACATCTCTGTTGCACACTAAACATTTGGCATGCCCTTTATAAGCTGTACAGAAAAATGAAATCTCCCATTCTGCTTTAAAGACTGCTGCTTCTCCACTCCTTTTTTGTATGCTATTCAGTCATGACCACTGCTAAACTGATTTATTTATACGCTGTCAACAAAGCGCATTGGACTAGACTAGCGACTGATGGATCGGCTGCACACTTCAGCGTGCTCAGCCAGCCAAGCTCCTCCCACCACTTCTGAAACTATCTTCAAACAAAGCGCTCGGAGCACTGCCTTAGAGTGCAGCCGGAGTGTTAGCGCTCGGGGAGCGCTGTTTGGATGGCCCTGGTCTATATAGACAGGCAGAGAAAATCAAGGACATGATGCGTAAGAGGAGACTGAAGTTTTATGGGCACCTAATAAGCATGGATGAGAATCGAATAACGAAAAGAATCTTAAATTGCATCACCAAGCTAAAGGCGGCTACAATGTGGGTAGAAGAAACGAGAAAAGACATGGAGGAAGTTGGCTTACATCCAAAAGACATCTGGAATAGGGCTGTGTTTCGAGCTAAAATTGATAACTTCAAGGGGTTCAAGGAAAGACCCTGTAAAACAACCATGAACACCTGGTCAGAAGAAAGGAGGAGGAACCACAGCGAAAGGATGAAGAAATTCTGGGTGAAGAAAAAGGAACTAACCAGCAAATCAATTGATTCCCGTGGTTCACAGTAGGCCAAATTCGAAGAAAGTAGATGTTATATGCAAACTTTTATTGGCAACAGGTACGGCAATGTGTCAGTTATTTTTCTACATGGGCACCAAACGAATTGAGCGTGGTATCAAGTTTTGTAGTCCTGTGTCATAGAAGTATGCTGCCTGCGTGTGATAGTCGTCTTCATCTGTTCGTCAGTGAGAAAATACTGACCGGAGAACAGATATTTCTTGAGGTGCAAGGAAAGGAGGAAATCGCTCTGAGCAATTAGTACAGGATGTTCGAAAAAGAACTCCCTAGGTTTAATGTGTCCTAGAATCTGTACAAAGTGACATACACTATTCTTGTTTGTGGCGTGTGATTCATCAACTCTCCAAGTTTGGCTCCCCTGCAATTGGCAGGTCTGCTTGACCTTGAGATGGTCCCAGTGCTGTTTGTTTCCTCTGTTCCCTAAGTTCAGAGCAACTCAGTAGCAATGAGTACTCCGCAACAGAAAGCGCAGTGTGCTATTTGGCTTGTGAAAACTGAGTCAGTTATAACAGTGCAACGTAATTTTAGACGTCAGTAAGGTGGTGAAACAGCTACAGCAAATACTATCGGTCATTGGCTAAAGTCTTTCGAGGAAACCGGTAGTGTTTTATAAGCAAAAGCACCAGCTAGACCGAGAACTTCTGAAGATGTTGAACAGATCCGTGTTTCATGTGTTCGGAGTCCGAATAAGTCATTTGTCAGACGTAGTCTACAATTAGGAGTGCCTAAATGCACTGTGTATGATGTTGTACGTAAAAGACTTAACTTGCTCCCCTACAAATTGCAACTGTTACATGAAATAAAAACTGCTGATAAAATAAAATAAAAATAGAGAGTTGCTGAGCTGAATCACACACCACAATCTAGAATAGTGTATGTCAATTTGTACAGATTCTAGGACACATTAAAACTAGGGAGTTATTTTTAAAACACCCTGTATTTTGTTAAACGACTTTGAGTAGAGCACGGACGGTATGCGGTGTAGCTTCAAGGTCGCGGTACAGTGTGAGTGGAGGGAGCCGGAGCGTTGGAGGAGACAACCTTCACGTAGCTGGGCCAAGCTCAAGACGATTGCATGCACAGATTTCAAATATTAACACGCGATGTTGACAGCACGGCGGACGACGAGTGACTGCTGCTTAGTGTGATTAGGTGAGTCAGGTGTGGATTGTGTACTTAGCTGCTTGAGCGATGCGTGGTCTGTTTCCATGAAGTTGCCACCTCCCGCTGCCTGCACTGAATGTATTGATCTCACGTATTTTTTAAGGATTAGAAAACCACTCGTTACAATTGGGTACAATTGTGTGGTCGGACTGAAAAACATTAAATTTAGATTATTATTATTATTATTATTATTATTAGGGTTCGGAAGTTTAAGACCTAAAAAATTACAAAATATGCAAGTATATATGCCCTAAACACTAGCTAAATATGACCTAAAACCATAAAATATGACATAAAAAACTATGACATCCTATTGAAAGGCGGAATCACACTATCGTCATGTTCCGTGACCTCATGCGTACAGTGTCGGAATCTAACTTGTCCCGAAAGATGTGCTAAAAGACGTCCGTAGAGGAGCGCCTTCTTGGAACCAGGTCTTCTAAACCTGCGATCTGCCTGTTCTGGGGAAAGAAAGAAAAATATATCTACTACACTATTCGGAAATCCTGTGTTTGAAACTCGACGAAGACAACACGTACCTTGTTAACGACGCCTCAATTTAAACAAAAATGCCGAAATTATAACCAAATATGACCTTATGTCACTAAAATATGACCAAATATGACCAAAACAATAAAAATGGCCAAAATATGGATTTATAGGCAACATCAAATTGCTTTAAACGTGGTCAGGGACCCGTCATTCAAACTTATTTTTGAGATTTCGGGTAAAATGAGCTCAGGAAAAAAGAAGACTTTTCCTTAACATTCGAACCTTAATTATTATTATTTATTATTATTATCATCTTTGGAACTGTGTTTGCTTGCTTCATAGCCAGGAACCTAGCGTGGAAAGTGATAGAAAATGTGGCAACATCGCAGTGAATGACTCTGTCTTACTCTGCGCAGAACACACTATTTCAAACCCACCTTAACATGACGTCATAATTGAACTTTTGCAGAACATAGTTTAGCGCCCCACAGACTGTATCATGCAGGGGGCCGTGATTGCTTTTCACTGTAATGTTACAACAAACTTTCCAAAGCCACCCAAACAGACGCCATGATGGTGTTACGGCTGCGCGGTTAGTTCATCTCCTCGCTGCGAGAGTCACAGCCCGCTTCGGGCTACCCCCTGTCCCTGTGTTTACCAGCGATTTGCGCAACAAGAAAACTGCAGTAAAAAAGGGACCATCCAGAATGTTCTTGACCTAACTAGTGATGGAATTCTCGAGAAGCTGTGAATCGTGGACTGCTCTGGAATCATCCATTGAGTCACCAGCCCCGCTATCTAAGCGACCTGGCCAGCGAGGGGTGTGAGTTTTTGAGAACAGTGTTTTGAGCGGGAGTGTATACCAGTGCGACAGAGATTATTGTAGTGAAGTGCTGTGTGAATTGCGAAACTCAGTGAGATTCTTTCCGAGCCTTCAGAGCAGTGTGTAGCAGACTCGTAAGTAGCCTAACTGTAGTGTGTACTCAAGAACAAGTGAGTAACAGACTGTGGCTTATTGACAAGAGGAAGGGTACAGTTATTTCTGGCCAGCGCACGGGACCACCTCATTAGGAGGGATTAACTTCTGTGAGTGAGTGAGTGAGTGAGTGAAAGAGTGAGTGTACTCCATAAGGGAGCGAACTTGACTAGGACTGCTAATTGGTTTCTGAGTGTTTATTGTGTGTGTACTGTAACTTGCTAGACCTGCAATAAAACTTATATTTCTTTAAGAGCCAATTGTGTTGTGCTTTCTACCTACTGTGATCCAATTCAACGAACGTGCTACTAGAGCTAACACGTAACAATATTTAGCGCCCTACTTATTGCATCATGCAGAGGGCCGTGCTTGTTATTCACTGTAATGCTACACACTTTCCAAAGCCACCCAAACAGACGCCATGATATTTAGCACCCCACTTGCTGCATCATTTAGGGGGCCATGCTTGCTATTCATTGTAATACTACAAACTTTCCAAAGCCACCCAAACAGACGCCATGAAATTCAGCCTCCACAAAAAGCTATCTCTCACAAATGAAAACAGAATATTGATCACGGAATAAAAACAATAAAGAAGATCAAAGGAAATAAAAACAAAGTGGAAACTAATCAAACAAATTGCTGTCGATCCTGATATGGACGTTCATTAATTGGGAAAAATAAATTTACAAGTAGCGTCATAAAGAGAACGCGAAAAAGGGAAACAATACATGTATTTTGTATACATTAACAAAAGAATGTGTGCAATACATCTATATATACAGTATAAAGCTGAATGAAGGTTTGATGTCTGGCAGTTATTTATACAAATCTACACCGTCTCATCGATCTGAACCAAATTGTATGTAGGCATACTTGCTATTTAGAACTCTGCGAGTGACACTGTCTACTAGAAATTTGGAAAGTCAGGCCATTTGGCACAGGGACGAAATATCGAACAGCGCTATGTGGCAAAAGACGACACTATTGCTCTCTAACTTTCTAACAGCCAATGATATATAGGCAGCGTCTTTTATTTCACTTAAGTTACTCATCTTTCTAATCAATGTTTTCAATTCATTAGTTAATTACCTGAGTTAGTGTAAATAGCAATTTCCGTGTTCATTACTACCATCATTAGGGGAAGCGGCTTCTTTGGCGCAGTTGCTAGCATGCTAAACTACTGTGCCCAAGATAGCGGGATCAAACCTGGCCAAAGTAGTCGGATGTTTAAAGAGCGTTAAAATCCTTCAGTATGCCTTCCTTCGGAGGGGAAGTAAAGCCGGCGGTCCCATGTCATAGATTTATGGCATGTAAAAGATCTTTCCACAGACTAAACTTGTATGAAGCTAAATCTCTAGGTTCGATTTTGTTGGAACGCTCTATCTAAGATCCAACGTTCACCAGTAGGTATCAGTGATATCTGGTAGCGAATGTTGGACTTACATGAAATTGAACGAAACTTGTAGCTCACCCTATGGGTGTCCGCTTGAAGCAGCTACAGCCTCTGGCGAGCCAAACATGTCCTCGGACACTCCCGGCACTAAAAGCCATACGCTAAGTAAATGACCAGGACGTTACGTCCATTATACTACTTGTCACCACCACAAGAAGTTATATTTTTAAAATATGTTTTTTCTATTACAGTAGTTTGTAAGTGTGATGTGTCAGTTTGACAGTAGTATTCATTATCATCCACAAAACAAATATATAAATCCACGGGGTGAAGCCGGTTACTACTGCTAGAGCTCGCGTCAGCTCGGAAGGCGGCCGGCTCTCTGGGGTTTGCGCAGAGAGAGAAAGAGATACATGTCCACTGTTGCAACAGGTCCACCATGCCGAGCCCCACACCGCAGGCTGCTGCCATGAGTTCCTGCAGTATGGCAACACCGTCCCTTAGCTCATCGAGCCCGTCTCTTTCACGCTGCTTTCCACTTGGCTTTTCTGACAACACACTAGCTCAGATTCTCGAGACAGACTGACTGTGATTGGTGCGATGGAAGTGAGGCATGACGTAATGGTAGCGTTGTGTTCTGCGCACCGCCATCCCGGCTGGCTCGAGCTCTAGTATGTTAAAAATATAACCCAAACATAGCTTTGAAAGCAAATATCGACAATGAACGGAGAGTTTAAAACACGCACACTTGAAACTAGAACACCGCCTCTGGAAGGCCTACTCTCAGCCAGTCCACGGGCCACACATGACTCGCGAAGGTCTTTCTCGGGCCCGCAATAAAGAACATCACAGACGAAAACTGACTGGTGAAATGAAATAACAGAAACGACATCGGACAATCATTGAGACAGTCTTAAAACAGTGCATCTTTCGCCCCCGGTTATGAGCCTAAATGTAGGTGAGCTTTGTTTTTCCTTACCTCGGTTTTGAGCCGCCCCTGTGGTGTTACGGGTAGCGCGGCTGCTTCTCACCTGGAGGTCCCGTGTTGGATTCACGGCTCCATTAGAAATGAGATAATCTGACGGGAGGACTGGAACGGGGTTCAAGAAATCGAAAATTGACGGCTGAACGGATTTGACGTGCTGACCATGCTGCACCACATAATCTGTGGTGATGACCTGAACCTGGTCTATAAGTGGGCGATTGAAAATAAAATGAAAATAAACACAAGAAAATGTAGTCTAATAAAAATAGGGAAAGTGCGAAGGCAAGATTTTCAATATAACATTGGCTCTGAAATACTTGTAGAAGAAGATTCTTGCAAATATTTGGGCGTTCACGTAAGAAATGATGTGAAAAGGAGTAGTCATATAGGATGTGTAGTTTCAAAAGCTTACAAATCCCTGCACTTTGTAATGAGGGTATTAAAAGGAAGTAGTACCTCTGCTAAAGAATTAGGATATTTGTCACTTGTAAGACCTATTCTGGAATACGCCTCGGCGGTTTGGGATCCATATCAAGTAGGGCTCATAAATGAGTTGGAAATGGTACAAAGAAAGGCCGCTAGATTTGTGCTCAGTGACTTTAATCCCAGGAGCAGTGTGAGTCGTATGTTAAAGAAACTTGGGTGGGAATCACTGGAGGCTAGGAGGATGAAATCTAGACTCGGCGCTATGTACAACACGTATACAAATCAACCAGCATGGGGTGAGCTTAGCAAACGTATGGAAAAGCCTACTTACATGGGTAGGAGAGATAACCCTTTCTAAGTTAACGGCCGACCACAGCGAACAAATTATGGTAAATATTCTTTCGTAAATCGTGCCATTGATAATTGGAACTCTCTAACTGCCGCAGTCTTAGAGCCTTTTCCCAAACATATAGGTGTGTTTAAGAAAAGACTGACTATTTGTGTAAATACTCCAGTTTAATTGTTAGTGAATGTTATGTACAGTTATTTATTTGTTATGTATATGTAATTTGCCACCGGGGGACACACCCCCAATTGCAAATAAACGAATGAATGAATGAATGAATGTAGGCCATCTGGGCCGGGTAGCGGTCGCTTGGTTGGCCAAGACCATGATATAAGTGCCACGGGTTCAGTTTTATTTTTGTGTTTTAACTTGGTAAACCGATCACATTGGCGCCCAAAGAAGCAACATTTCTGAGGAACGTGACAAAGCAAAAATGTTGAAACATCAGACAAATTGGAGAATTACTGAACAAATTACAAGAATTTACAAACTAACCTTAGAAGTACAATTTTTGTGAAGTAAGAAAGAAAGAAAGAGAAAAGAGATCAAGAAAAAAATACAGAATAAAGCAAGAAAGACAAATTAACAGAGAAATAGACAAGAAACGAAGGAAAAAAGAATGCAAAGAAATAAAGAAAAAGGGAAACGAAAAAATCGAAGAAAAGAGAAAATGAAAGAGATAGAAAGAGAAATAAAACAAAGACAGAAAGAGAGTGAGAAAGGAAAAAAGGGGATAGAGAGAAAGAAACGAAGAGAAGAAAGGAGAGATGAAAAAGAGACAAAGACAGAAAGAAAAAAAAGAAAGAAAGAAAGAAAGAAAGAAAGAAAGAAAGAAAGAAAGAAGAAAGATATTTAAATTTTGATTTGACCATGTATGGGTCAACACTAGCGTTGACTTCTACGACAAAGGATGTGGTATATTATGATGATGATGATATTTGTTGTTTTAAGGGGCCTAACATCTAGGTTATCGGCCCCTAATGGTCTGCTTGATAATGAAAATCACAATGAAATAGAAACCGTAACGAAAATTAAGCTCGACTGAAAATACTTTCAAAATAGAACTCAGATGGAAATGACTCACAAAATGTAGAGAGGAAATACTGTACTTAGAAAAGGTAATTTATAACTAATATACTCACAAAAGGAATTTAGATTGAAAAATACGCACAAAATGTAATTTTGAGACATGAGGGGCCAATTTATAAAAACAGGGCGGGAATCTTAAAGAGAAAAGGAACAATGATGGGAAAAAAAAAGAAAGCTGATCCCTAGAAGAATGAGGGATCAGGAAAGATGAGAGAAGGGCCAATGAAGACGGAAAAGGAAGAGACTCCCTGGGACTCGGATACCATAATGCCGTCGGGGTCGGAAGAGAACAAGAGTTGACCAAGAGATGTCGACAGGAAAGAAGATGGAGAGGAGCCGGGCACAAGTAAGTGGAAGCAATGTTGGACTTAGCTGGGGTCCCGTGATCGCCAACCCACGTCCCACTAGATGTGAGCCCCTTGAGGGGATGTAGTCAAACGCTTGGTGTCCATGACTTGTCAGTTTACTGTGTCTTTCACCATGCCATCAACAAGTAAGTAGCGTTTGGTTAATGCACAAAACAATCAAAAGTGGAATAATAAAATTAAAATGCAGCGACGAACCTGGAACGAGTCGGCAACAAGATGAAGACATCGGTTGGTTGGTTGGTTGGTTGGTTGGTTCTTAAGTTTAGGGGCTGCGACAACGCGGTCATGTAGCCCCGTGTACTTTGGGTGTGTGTAGAATCTGTCTGATAACCGGTGTTAATTGTGATGGCTGTATTAGTGTGTGTATCTGTTTTTTAATTTAAGTGCAGACTGCAACTTTGAATTTTTCAAATAGTTCCTACTTTTGCCGACTACTAGGCCTAGTTCTGAACTCAGCTACTAGATGCCACCGCAGTCGGCTCTTGGCAACGAACATAGAAACCTAACAACGTTGTTTACATTCTTAACCTATACAATTTAGTTTCACACAGGTGTAATTAGTGGAAAGGCGGCAAAAATACGATACGCATGTCATACGATGTTGGCATGTCAAAGAACCCATTTGAATTCAGTAGGCCGAGTTCATAATGGCAAAATTAATCTCGGGAGTTTCCGCCAACACAAAGTTCCTCATTTCTCTACTAGAAAGCACTATAATGTTCAATGAGCTTAGATATCTATTATCTAACCTCCTGACTTTCATAGTGATTCAAGGAACAACGAAATTCGACATGCAAGCTACCCTCTGGGTGTCAAATCACAAAGCTTGCACCAGGCACCCGAGGCCATACGATATTATTATTATTATTATTATTAGTGGAAAGTTCTTTAACATGCCATAAATCTATAACATGGGACCGCCGGCTTTACTTCCCCTCCGAAGGAAGGCATACTGAGGGATTTTTAAATGAAGACATCATTGAACGATCAACAACTGCAAATAAAATTACTTCAAAGAAACGCAAACCTCGCCAACAGAAGACGAAGACAAACGATACTCGTATGGTTTCGTTCTAACAATACATGGACACCAAGCGTTAGAACATATCCTTTATCGTATGTAGTTCACTAAATCTATCACTACGAGCGCTAGTGTTGACCCATACATGGTCAAATCAAAATCGAAATATCTACTTGCGTTTTTGACTGACAAGCCATGGACAGCAAGCGTTAGACCACATCCTTTGTCGTGTGTAGTTCACTAAATTGATGTAAAGTTTATCATTTCTTATCTTTTTTGTTATCCTAAAATTGTAATTCCCAAGTCATATTTTCAACATTAAGCCCGAAGGGCTAGAACCGTGATTTTTTGTTATTCCCTTTTCTCAGCTCTATATATTTTTTGCGCTGATTGTTATCTCTCCAAAAGCTTTGATTTTTTAGAGGCACGGAGCTGATTCGCTGGAGCATTGACCAATAAAATTAAAACAAATATATTTCGCAATGAATGAGAGCAAAATAATACAGTGGCATATTACACTACCCCTTTATGCAAACGAACTGACTACCCATCAGACACATGTGTTATGTGGGCTGTCGGCTTCACAGGGAACACATTTCCCTTTGACTCGGGCAGTACAACACTGAATAATGAGAGAATTGAATTCCCACATCCTTATTCTACTTTCAGGAAGGTTCTTCATTATACAAATGAAAATGAAAATCCACAGCCTGCTTCCAGTCTCCGACCGGGTCAGGAATGGAATGAATGAAGCCCCCATCTAGCGACGAGGATATGAACTGTGCCGGCTGCCGAGGCCTGACGCACTCCTCTGGGGCAATGATTGAATGAATGACAGATGAAATGAAATGATAGTGGAGAGTGTTGCTGGAATGAAATTTTGACAGGGAAAAGCGGAGTACCCGGAGAAAAACCTGTCTGGCTCCGTTTTGTCCAGCACAGATCTCACATGGAGTGACCGGGATTTGAACCACGGACCCAGCGGTGAGAGGCCGGCGTGCTGCCGCCTAAGCCACGGAGGCTACAAATGAGAAATATTTTTCGCAATGAATGAGAGCAAAAATAATACAGTGGCATATTACACTACCCCTTTAAGCAAACGAACTGACAACCCATCAGACAGATGTGTTATGTGGGCTGTCGGCTTCACAGGGAACACATTTCCCTTTGACTTGGGCAGTACAACACTGAATAATGAGAGAATTGAATTCCCACATCCTTATTCCACTTTCAGAAAGGTTCTTCATTATACAAATGAGAACTCTTTTGTCCTTTCTACGTTAGCGGAAACTGCTTTCAGTGTTATAATTAGATTTCATTTACAGTACATTCTCAAAGACTGATAATCGGACTGCAATGAAGACAAGTAGTTGGGCTATTCCTGCTCACGCTAGGCTGTAACCATCACCGGTTAACCGCACCTAACAGCGAACAATTTCAGAGTAGATTATCCTCATTTTAACATAAAATTGTTCTGTTGTTGGAGTCTTCAGTCTTTTGACTGGTTTGACGCAGCTCTATATGCCTCCCTGTCCTTAGCTAATCGTTTCATCTCTACATAGCTACCACACCCCACATCCGAGGCAATCTGTTTAACATATTCTAACCTTGGCCTACCCCTACAGTTCCTGTCCTCGACTCTTCCTTGCGTAACTAAGCCTGCTATTCCTGGGTGTCTTAGTATTGTCCTACCAACCTATCTCTTCTCTTCATTAGCAGTCGCCATAAACATCTCTCCTCTCCCACTAGTCTTAATACCTCTTTGTTTGTTTGTAACCCTATCTACCCATCTGATCTTCATCATTCTCCTGTAACCCCACATTTCAAACGCTTCAATTCTCCTCTTTTCTGCTGCGCCAATAGTCCAAGTTTCACTTCCATAGAGCGCCACGCTCCATACAAAGGCCTTCAAAAATGACTTCCTAATACCAAAATTTATATTCGATGTCAACAGATTCCTTTTCTGTAGAAATGCTTTCCTTGCCTGTGCCAACCTACTTTTTATATCCTCTTTGCTTCATCCATCACTGGTTATTTTGCTTCCTAAGTAACAGAAGTCTCCTACTTCCTTTAGTTTTTCACCTGCCAATTTGATGTCCATAGAGGATCTAGGAGTTGGGTATTATGTGTGATTGAAAAAGAAGTGGCCTATTATTTTTCGTTCCTATTTCCCTTCCCTCGCAAACGGCGCGTTATCCTCAGAACTGATCACCCATCCAAGTTCTGATCACGCCTAATAATGCTTACCCTCGGAGATCTCATGGTGTCTGGTGTTTCAAGATGGCCAAGCCGTTGGTTGTATCTTTATTAACGTGGACACGATGTTTACCATGGCAACAATTTTTCGTCATCTGTTGTTGCTGTTGTTGTTTGATGTACTAGCTGTGCTATAACATGGGCACTATAGAGCCAAGGGGAAGCTTAGAGCTTCAGATATGTTGCGAGACTTACCGCTTTATAATGGGGATAAGCCCTGGATCGACATGGGACAGGAATGTGTGGGAATGGCAGTGACATTTTCACTTGAAATAATAGAATTTTTCAAATCATTGTAAGAGTGGCTTCGGTGGCGTAGTTGGTAGCATGCTGAGCTTCTGTGCCCAAGGTCGCGGGTTCAAACCCAGCCGAAGTCGTCGGATTTTTTAAGAACGTTAAAAATCCCTCAGTATGCCTTCCTTCGGAGGGGAAGTAAAACTGGCAGTCCCATGTCATAGATTTATGGCATGTAAAAGAACCTTCTGCAAATTACACTCGTCTGATGCTAAATTATAGGTTAGGTTTGACAAACGCTCATAAGTTCTAACGTTCGTCGCCAGGAGCCTACTGCGGTGGCATCTAGTAACCAAGTTCAGAACTAGTTGTCGTTGACGGTGGCGTTTGTTAGCAAAAGTAGGAACTACTTGAAAATTGAATGTCTGCAGTCCTTACTTGAATTAAAAACAGATAACACACACTAATACAGCCATCACAGTTAACACCGGTTATCAGACAAATTCTACACATCCAAAGTACACAGGGCTACATGACCACGTTGTCACAGCCCCTAAACTGAGGAACCAACCAACCAAATCTTTGTAAGAGTATGGTCTAATATTTTGATTGTATAATTTGATCATAATAATTGTAGGTGATCACAAATTATATAAATTTGCATGACTGATTCACAAAACGCATTAAGACAAGAAAGCCGTGTGTTCTTCTCTCATGAATGTGGTGCGATGCCATTGAAGACCAGACGCCGAACAAGACCACTGCTGGAGCTTTGCCAAGCCAAACCAAACCACGAAGAGCCGGACTGTGTGGACCGCTTGTTACACAGACTCTGAATGAAACCCCCGTCGTCGACCTCTGTTGTCAGTGAACGGCACAGGGAAGTATTTACTGATCAAAATTACACTAAAATATGTTCGTATATAGATTCAACTAGCAACCCAACTCGGCTTCGCCGGGAACAGTTATGAATGCATTAGGTGATATGCGCTTTTATTTTGAATGTCAGTGAATTACGACCTATATCCATTTTACGTCTCGGCATGATGGATTAAAATCACTGACCTGACTATTAATTATATTATCATGGAGATGCATGTGCAACGAATTCTTGTCAGACGTAATTTAAGATTGGCGAGGTGCATGAAGCACAAATCCCCCTTCCGTCCAATCTTAACATGACTGTGAATTTTGCGGAACGAAAAGTTCACAGGTGAAATGAAGAAAAGCCGAGTTTCACTTCCAGTGAAACTCCAAACACAACCACAATTCTCTGAAATTTTAACTGAACACGACTCGACAGTTTGCTGCTGGCTGTATCTGGGGTCATAGGCTCGCCCAATAGCTAGGCTGTAACTTGGGTGATAGGCTCTCCCCTAGCTAGCTCGTAAACTGTCACCTCAGTAATTGAATGGAGATTGTTGGAAGAAATGAGAACGTAAAAACACTTATAGTGGGCGATGTATTGAAGTTAGAGATATGCTCTCCCGGACTTTTTTGTAGAACTTTTCTCGCTGAACAATTCTTACACTCATAGTATATTAATATTTTAACGGTTTGCCCAGCGTAAGCTTAAAAAGCGCACGGATGCCAGTTTTTTTTTTTATTTTTTTTTCACTGAAATTGTTACTGCTTGACTTCCTTTGATCATAAATACAATATTTTCTACAGAATCCTTCCTTGAGATATTCTTTACAGAAGGGTGAAAACCGCATCAAAATCCATCCAGTGATTCTCGAGATTATCCGTGACATCCAAGAATCGGGGACTTGGTTTTATACCAAGCAGAGATTTGATTCTCCCCATTACTAGATATCCTAATGGAATTTCATAGTCAGACCTGAGCCTAACCCACTCAATACTAAACCCGTATATTTACGTTCCTGTGATGCGCTCATATTGTTACGTCCATAGAAAAATACACTCGGCTTGATGTTCTGCGTTTCTGGTAAATCATTATATGCAGCAAAACCAAAATCAATTATTGGAAAAATGAGAGTTTGGATGAAGATCTTACGTATGTTGGGAGGGGTGGTCACAGAATCAAAGAGGATATAAAACGTAGGTTGACTCAGGCAAGGAAAGCACAGCAAATAAATCTGTTGGAATCAAATATATAGATTTGGGTATTAAGAAGTCTTCTTTGAAAGCCTTTGTCTGGAGCCTGGCGATATATGGAAGTGAAACTTGGACTGTTGACACAGCAGAAAATATTGAGAATTGAAATGTGGTGATACAGAAGAATGATGAAGATCAGATAGAGTAACAAACGAAGAGGTATTAAGACGAGTGGAGAGGAGATATCTTATTGGCAACTGCGAATGAAGAGAAGAGTTAGGTTGGTAGGAAACTTCCTAAGACACCCAGGAATAGCAAACTTAGTTATGGAAGGAAGGGTTGAGGACAAGAACTGTAGGGGTAGACTAAGATTAAACAGATTGCCTCGGATGTAGGATATGCTATCTATGTAGAGATGAAACGATTAGCTCAGGGCAGGGAGGTTTGGGGAGCTGCATCAAAACTGTCAAAGGACTGAAGACTCAAACAACACACAACTGAATTTTTTAGGTTGTTAACACTGATGGAACACACAACCACATGCAGATTTATAAAATTCAAACACAGTATTTGTGGTGTTGTTGGCCAGCTCTACGCTTGTCAATACTTACTGAAGCAGAGCCGTTCTGTGTGTGTACATGATACAAATAAGTGTACACATCGAACTAAAATGAAGCAGAAATGATATTGACGAATCCGTTGTGGAGTTTTATTTGAATTGTATCATTGGTATTAATGACCAAACTGATTGCTTCCAGGGGCGAATAACTAGTGAGGCGTGCGGTGACGATTTGAAAAACTCTCAACTACATCATTCCCGTAGATCTAAACCCTCGAGGGTTCATAGTATCTCCCACCTTCTGCTCAACGTCCTAAAGGAACAAGGGTGTGTGTAGCCCCACCCTGGGTATTGCTACACCCTCAAGGGCTCATAGTATCTCCCACCTTCTGCTCAACGTCCTAAAGGAACAAGGGTGTGTGTAGCCCCTCCCTGGATATTGCTACACCCTCAAGGGCTCATAGTATCTCCCACCTTCTGCTCAACGTCCTAAAGGAACAAGGGTGTGTGTAGCCCCACCACGGACAGTGCTACACCCTCAAGGGCTCATAGTATCTCCCACCTTCTGCTCAACGTCCTAAAGGAACAAGGGTGCGTGTTGCCCCACCCTGGATAGTGCTACACCCTCAAGGACTCATAGTATCTCCCACTTTCTGCTCAACGTCCTAAAGGAACAAGGGTGCGTGTAGCCCCACCCTGGATAGTGCTACACCCTCAAGGGCTCATAGTATCTCCCACCTTCTGCTCAACGTCCTAAAGGAACAAGGGTGCGTGTAGCCCCACCCTGGATAGTGCTACACCCTCAAGGGCTCATAGTATCTCCCACCTTCTGCTCAACGTCCTAAAGGAACAAGGGTGTGTGTAGCCCCACCCTGGATAGTGCTACACCCTCAAGGGCTCATAGTATCTCCCACTTTCTGCTCAACACCCTAAAGGAACAAGGGTGAGTGTAGCCCCACCCTGGATATTGCTACACCCTCAAGGGCTCATAGTATCTCCCACCTTCTGCTCAACGTCCAAAAAGAACAAGGGTGTGTGTAGCCCCACCCTGGATAGTGCTACACCCTCAAGGGTTCATAGTGTCTCCCACCTTCTGCTCAACGTCCTAAAGGAACAAGGGTGTGTGTAGCCCCACCCTGGATATTGCTACACCCTCAAGGGCTCATAGTATCTCCCACCTTCTGCTCAACGTCCTAAAGGAACAAGGGTGCGTGTAGCCCCATCCTGGATATTGCTACACCCTCAAGGGCTCATAGTATCTCCCACTTTCTGCTCAACACCCTAAAGGAACAAGGGTGAGTGTAGCCCCACCCTGGATATTGCTACACCCTCAAGGGCTCATAGTATCTCCCACCTTCTGCTCAACACCCTAATGGAACAAGTGTGTGTGTAGCCTCACCCTGGATATTGCTACACCTCAAGGGCTCATAGTATCTCCCACCTTCTGCTCAACGTCCTAAAGGAACAAGGGTGCGTGTAGCCCCACCCTGGATATTGCTACACCCTCAAGGGCTCATAGTATCTCCCACTTTCTGCTCAACACCCTAAAGGAACAAGGGTGAGTGTAGCCCCACCCTGGATATTCCTACACCCTCAAGGGCTCATAGTATCTCCCAACTTCTGCTCAACGTCTTAAAGGAACAAGGGTGTGTGTAGCCTCACCCTGGATATTTCTACACCTTCAAGGGTTCATAGTGTCTCCTGCCTTCTGCTCAATGCCCTAAAGTAACAAGGGTGTGTGTAGCCCCACCCTGGATATTGCTACACCCTCAAGGGCTCATAGTATCTCCTGCCTTCTGCTGAACGTCCTAAAGGAACAAGGGTGTGTGTAGCCTCACCCTGGATATTGCTACACCCTCAAGGGTTCATAGTATCTTCCACATTCTGCTCAACGTCCTAAAGGAACAAGGGTGCGTGTAGCCCCACCCTGGATATTGCTACACCCTCAAGGGCTCATAGTTTATCCTGCCTTCTGCTCAACGTCCTAAAGGAACAAGGGTGCGTGTAGCCCCACCCTGGATATTGCTACACCCTCAAGGGTTCATAGTGTCTCCTGCCTTCTGCTCAAGGCCCTAAAGGAACAAGGGTGTGTGTAGCCCCACCCTGGATATTGCTACACTCTCAAGGGCTCATAGTATCTCCCACCTTCTGCTCAACGTCCTAAAGGAACAAGGGTGTGTGTAGCCCCACCCTGGATATTGCTACACTCTCAAGGGCTCATAGTATCTCCCACCTTCTGCTCAACGTCCTAAAGGAACAAGGGTGCGTGTAGCCCCTCCCTGGATATTGCTACACCCTCAAGGGTTCATAGTGTCTCCTGCCTTCTGCTCAAGGCCCTAAAGGAACAAGGGTGTGTATTGCCCCACCCTGGATATTGCTACACCCTCAAGGGTTCATAGTATCTCTCACCTTCTGCTCAACGCCCTAAAGGAACAAGGGTGCGTGTAGCCCCTCCCTGGATATTGCTACACCCTCAAGGGTTCATAGTGTCTCCTGCCTTCTGCTCAACGTCCTAAAGGAACAAGGGTGCGTGTTGCCCCACCCTGGATATTGCTACACCCTGAAGGGTTCATAGTATCTCTCACCTTCTGCTCAACGCCCTAAAGGAACAAGGGTGTGTGTAGCCCCGCCCTGGATAGTGCTACACCCTCAAGGGTTCATAGTATCTCCCACCTTCTGCTCAACGTCCTAAAGGAACAAGTGTGTGTTGCCCCTCCCTGGATATTGCTACACCCTCAAGGGCTCATAGTATCTCCTGCCTTCTGCTCAAGGCCCTAAAGGGGGCAGGGTGTGTGTAGCCCCACCCTGGATTGTGTTACACCCCCAAGGACTCTCAGTATCTCCTGCCTTCTGCTCAAGACCCTAAAGGAATCAGGGTGTGCTTATCGCCATCACTACAAACATAGTATTATATAGTCCACGTCGCCTTAAATAAGTTACTAACACTGTAACGTTACATTACCAGTGGGTTTGGTTATTTCTACGCCTGGCTGACTTCTTCTTCGTAAATGGTAATGTAATAACTAGGTCTCGGATCGATATGCTCGATAAAATCTCCAGATATGCTCGAAAACCATGTGTTTTATGCTCGATAGATATACTCGAAAAACCCATTACATGCTCGATATATATGCTCGAAAACACATTATATGCGGTTAAATATGCAGAATATGCTCGAAAAGCACCGTTAAAATCTATAGAAATGAAAGTGAAACGAAATAACCTATAACATACCTTTATATACGAGCTTTATTTTCTGCTTGTATGTATGATACACTGCAATATCCTCGCATTCAAGTTTTTCAAGTATATATAAGAGAAGTTTTCATATAAAAGTTGCACTTTAAAAGTTCATTTACAAAATGTTCAGAATTAGTTGAGTCAATGAAGTAGATCTGCATTGGTCTGTACAACAAGAATTTTTTCTATGTTTTCAGTTTGAATGATTTTTTTAGATCAGTCAATAAAAGTTTCAATGACGAGAACGACCTCACTAAAGGTTAAAAACCTGCGGTTCTACGTATTATTCGCACCAGATAGGCTTTTCAATAATTATTTCTGTTTTCGAACCTTAAGAATGGTCAGGGCCCCAATTCGGGGGGGGGGGGGGGGGGGGGAAGTCGAAGAAAAACAAACTATTTAGACG
Organism: Meconema thalassinum; assembly: GCA_946902985.2. Lineage (NCBI taxonomy): Eukaryota > Metazoa > Arthropoda > Insecta > Orthoptera > Tettigoniidae > Meconema > Meconema thalassinum. The sequence goes on along the minus strand of OX336397.1, from coordinate 98,633,033 downwards.
AAAACCACATGAATATCCATTTATATGCTTCTATTCTAAAAACCGCGGTTTTATGCATTTTCATGCTCGATAAATTTCAATTCTGTTGGTCCCAGAGAGGTGAAAACATCACCGAAAGGCTTCCTTCAATGTGTAATATTCAGGAAAAAGAATATGCAAATATGCTCGAATCCGAGCTCTAGTAATAACCATTCTGTTTCGCCTCGCAGACGGTCTCTTGATACAGCGTGTATGGCCGCTTTGATAACAATGTCACAAAATTTCGCCTTTACTTAGCCATAAATACATAATATTTTATTGATATTTAGCGCCAAAGAAAAATGTCATTACCTTTGGTGTGTTTGCTTTGACAAAGGCAAAACAGCCATCACTCTTCTCAAAATACAGTAGCCTAGTCTACTTGCTCGTCCTGCTATATTTGCATCCACCTGCCATGACGTCAGGAGAGTGGACGTCTTTGACCTGGTGTCTGCAGGTGTCTGACAAGACGCATGATGTGTTTATCCCGCTCTAAGTGTTGCCACCATGACAGATGATAAATCAAGACCACAGAGGCATGCAGCGTAGCAGCGACAAAACAGAAATAGAACTGAGAGCGTGGAGAATGTCTTCAAGTACTCACAGATTCACTTTCTTAGTCTCTTGCCGACAGCGGTAGCTACGCTCTCGAAGGTGCAGAGCAGCAGTGATGCCAACACAGGTTTTTACAATAGTGTCAGTAATCATCATCAATGGACAATTATTATGATAATAATATCGTATGGCCTCGGATGCCGGATGCAAGCTTTGTTATTTGACACCCAAAGGGTAGCTTGCATGTCGAATTTCGTTGTTCCTTGAAGCATTATGAAAGTCAAGGAGGTTAGATATCCAAGGAACTTTGTGTTGGTGGAAATTCCCGAGATTAATTTTGCCATTATGAACATGGCCTACTGAATTCAAATGGGTTCTTTGACTTGCCAACATCGTATGACATGGTGTCGTAATTTTTGCCGCCTGTCAAAAAAATCACTTACCACGGCCAGGAGCGAACCTGCAAGCTGGGTTAGTAGACCGACACGTTAACCACTAACCCACCGTGGCAAGCCAATTATTATGATTATGACATTTCACCACATCATTTTAAATGCTACAAATGATGAAACATGCTAGAAAGGCTGGAGGCTTCTCGCTTTGCTCGAAGCCAAAGACTCTTGGCATGTTAGATCTTCAAGAAACAATCAGAACGCTAGAAAGTTACAAGTCATGAGGGAGCTGGAGCGCGCGGTGAAAGGAGGGAGCTGGCTGGATTACGTCACGCTCGCCGTGTCATTGCCGTTTCGTAACTCCAGAGCTCACCAGTGAACTCGGTACACATGCACCAAGCGGTACTATGACGTCACGATGAAGTCTACTAGATCATTTGAAATGATAAAAGATGGTAATTTGGCTTTCACGGCCAGTGAATTAAAACTCAGCATTTTATTTTATTTTTCTAGGTGTGTGCCGTGTTTTGTGTGGGATTTCGCTTAGGACACCAAGCTGGCTCATCAGCGGGCTCTTTGGATTCCTTCATGGCTGCTTGAGCTATTAGTTCTCGCAGTAAAGAGGCGCAGGTGCGTTTCATATAAAGGGAGGTAACGCGCAGTTCGCTACTCCTGTGGGGGTCCGGGCGGAGACACCAAGAGCCCGCTGATGAGCCAGCTTGGTGTCCAAGGCGAAATCCCACACAAGACGTGGCACAAACCTAGAAAAAATACTGAGTTTTAAATCGAAGTTTTTTAACAAATTTCTTTGATAGTGTTGCCTAGGGAAAGAAAACTGGGTGAGTTAGCCGTGGTCGTTACGGCATGACTGCTGGCAGTCGCTCACATCCGGGAGGCGAGGAGGTTCGAATCCCCCCGCCGGCAACCTTAAAGATGGTCTTCTATGGTTTCCCATCTTCCTTCCAGGCAAATGCCGGGGTTGGTCCCTAACTATAGGCCACAGCCGCTACCTTCCAACTCCTCGTCCTTACATTGAAACTTTCCTCCCCAGACAACACTCCATACGCGACCGTACGTGTAGCTCACCCATTGGGTGTCTGCCTCGAAGCGGCTACAAAACTGGCGAGCCGAACATGTCCTCGGACACTCCCGGCACTAAAAGCCATGCGGTAAAAAAAAAAGGGGAAAGAACAACATACCGAGAAATCATTGATTCAACTTACGCCATAAAGTGTGAAAAAGACAAGGTTGGTTGGTTCCTCAGTTTAAGGGCTGCGACAACGCGGTCATGTAGCCCCGTGTACTTTGGGTGTGTGTAGAATCTGTCTGATAACGGTTTCAATATTGTGATGACTGTATTAGTGTGTGTCATCTGTTTTTCAATTCAAGTAAGGATTGCAGACTTTGAATATTTCAAATAGTTCCTACTTTTGCCACCAAAAGCCACCGTCAACGACTACTAGTTCAGAACTTAGCTACTAGACGCCACCACAGTCAGCTCATGGCAACGAACGTAGGAAACTACGAGCGTTGTTTACATTCTTAACCTATACTGTATAATTTATCTTCACACAAGTGTAATAAGTGGAAGGTTCTTTAACATGCCATAAATCAATGGCATGGGACCATAGGCAGCTTCGGTGGCGTAGTTGATAGCATGCTGAGCTTCTATTCCCAAGATCGCGGGTTAAAACCCGGCCGAAGTCATCGTTTTTTAAGAGCGTTAAAATCCCTCAGTATGTCTTCCTTTGGAGTGGAAGTACAGTAAAGCCGGCGGACCCATGTCATAGATTTATGGCATGTTAAAGAACCTTCCACTAATTACACCTGTGTGAAGCTAAATTATAGGAGGCGTTTGGCGGCAAAAGTAGGAACTACTTGAAACAAGAAGTTCCGTGAAGAACTATACAGCCTACTTTTCATGCCAATGATTATTCTACAGTATATGAACCTATCTAGAATAATGACAAAATTAAGTTGGTAATATCGAAATATCTAATTAGTTCAAAATATACCTGGTATGATGTAGCCTAATAGAGCACTACAGTTGGCAGCTCTGGTGACTGAATATATTCTTAGTTCCATCTCTTAAGGTACAGAATACAACATTTGGTTGAAGTCCAATGGACGTTACATGCAGTTAGACACTGGATCTATCAGCACGCGTAAAAGCATGTTGCCAACAATACCATGCGTGTGCTGGTCAGAAATAATCTGAAATATTATGATATCTTGTTGTGCCAATTTTGGATGAAATCCATTTGTTAGTATAGAAGTTACATGTATTTTAAAATTGGACATATCAGCAGGCATAGAATCATGTTGGCAGCACTGCCTTGTATTAATTACTCCAAATTAATCTAGAATGTCAGGTGCTACACGTGTGCAAAGTATAGAGCTGTTGGCTTGCATACTTTCTGGTATATTGATATTAGGGTAAAAACAATATAGACAGCATTTATTAACAGTTGGTAGCCCTGATTGCTCTTAACAATACTTATAGTCATATCTGTTATGGTACACATAGCACATACGAAATTTGGTTGAAATCCAACTGATAGTATAGAAGTTACATGTATTTAAAAATTGGTACTAGCAGCAGGCTTATGATCATGTTGGTAGAACTGACGTATATAAGTTACTCCAAATTAATCTAAAATGTCAGAATATACGTGTGCATAGTGTAAAGCTGTTGGCTTGCATACTTTCTGATATATTGGTATTTGGATAAAAAAATAGAGAGAGCAATTCTTAACAGTTGGTAGCCCTGTTGGCTCTTAAGAATATGCTCAGTCATATCTGTTTATGTACAGATGTTACATACAAAATTTGGTTGAAATCCAATTGATAGTGTAGAAGTTATATGCATTTAAACATTGGACTTATCAGAAGGCTTAACATTATTTTAGCAACACTGTCATTGTTGGCCTCCTGGAAATTAAACTGAAATAGTATTATCTGCATGTGTGTCAATTTTGGAATAGCTCCCATGCATACCTTGCAAGATATCCAACATGAAGCTCAAATTTCTAGTGCGTTTTTTCAGCAGTTGGTAGCACTGACATCATTTTCAAATATGGACGTGAGATATTCCGGTACACATCTTTACTCATACTAAATTTAGTTTTGATTGCTGCAGCCGTTTAGGAGTTGATAGGGGGGACACACACACAGCCAGCCAGACAGACAGACAGAAGGACAGACATTTGCCCGATCTCATAAGTCTTTTTCCTCATTTTTGCAAAATGTGAAAAGTAGGCCAAAAAATCAACGTCTGCAGTCCTCACTTGAATTGAAAACAGATAACACACACTAATACAGTCATCACAATTAACACCGGTTATCAGACAGATTATACACACACCCAGAGTACACGGGGCTACATGATCGCGTTGTCGCAGCCCCTAAACTGAGGAACCAACCAACCGACATGGAACTGCCGGCTTTACTTCCACTCCGAAGGAAGGCATACTCTGGGATTTTTAACGCTCTGAAAAATCCGAAGAATTGAATCCGCGTTCTTTAGCATAGAAGCCCAGCATTCTACCAACTACGCAACCGAAGCCGTGATAAAAAAAAACAAGAAAAACAGATGAAGAAATGCATTTCAATTCAATTTCAACTTCTAACTTGGCGCATCTAGGGAATACCCCGCGACTAACATGGCACAGAACTGGAAGATTATAATAAAACACCAATTTGTCAACAACAATAAAATCTTTGTTTACTAAACATGAAATAAATGTATCTTATGATGAAATGTAATATAAACGTGAGTCGCATATAAAAGCACGATAGTGCTTGTTTGTCTGTCAGGAGACATGGGTAAGATAAGACAGCGGGACTGCATTATTTATGAAGCACAATATCTCAACTGGCTTTCAAGAGGTTAATAAGAAAACTGTACTAATGCTGTTTGCATATTTGAGGGAGAATTATTATTGCTTTTAATAGAATCACTAACATTGAAAGCTTTTCATGTTTAACGAGTTTTACTTGAAGGGATACAGAGATACTTGCTTGGAAATGGCAACTCGAGAAATCTCGTGTTTTGTTTTGTTGTCTTTTGGTTGGTTGGTTCCTGATTTTAGGGACTGCGACAACGCAGTCCTGTAGCCCCGTGTACTTTTGGATGTGTGTAGAATCTGTCTGATCTGTCTATTATCTGCTAATTGTGATTCATGTATCAGTCTGTGATTCAGGTAAGGAATGCAGACGATCAATTTCAAGTACTTCCTACTTTTGCTACCAAATGCTACCATCAACGACACCTAGACACGAACTCGGATACTTGATGCCATCTCGACTGTCACCTGGCGGCGAACGTTGGAACTAATAGAGCGTTAATCAAAATTAACCTACAAATTTAGCTTCACTCAATTGTATTTAGTGGAAGATACTTTTACATGTCATATATCTATAAAATGGGCCCGCCGTCTTTAGTTTCCCTCCAAAGGACGGATTTTTAACGCTCTTAAATAATCTGACGACATCGGCCGTGATTGAACCCACGATCTTGTGCCACCGAAGACGCCTGTTTTTATTTTTTATTTTGAGATAAACCATTTTAAATAGAGTTACCATTACAAGTTATCATGATTTACTATTTTATTGCCAACAATCAGAAATAAAATGTTAATACCGAAATCTCTACAAAGTCCCCGATTCCGGCATGTAACGGTCAATCTCGAGACCCACAGGATGGATTTTGATGCAGTTTTCACCATTCTATAGAGAAATTCATAAGAAATGTTTCTGTAGAAAAACATTCATTTACGACCTAAGTAAGCCGAGCAGTAACGATTTCAATGAATCGAGTCGAAGAAAAACCTGCCGTCCATGCGCCTTTTAAGCTTCGGCTGGGTAAACCACTAAAATACCTATATACTGTGAGGGTGCGAATTGTTCAGCTTTGTTCTTCGCCCACTATAAGTGTTTTTACGTTTTCATTTCTTCCAACAATCTCTATTCAGTGGAAATTTAAATTACTAGCTTCGGAGCGAGTTTACGAGTTAGCAAGTGAGCCTACCACCCCAGCTTCGGTCAGCATCAAACTGTCGAGTCGTATCGAGTTACGACTTCAGAGCAGAGTATATGTGTTTGGAGTTTCGCTGTTGACTTCGGCTTTTCTGAATTGTGTCTAGCACCTGCCGTCCTTGCTCCTTTTACGCTTAGGCTGGGTTAAAGATACCGGACGAAGCCAGGGTGGGTTGCTAGTCTATATACAATGAAAATTAAAAATCATATTAGTAATAATAACAAAAATATATATATTAAAATCCGAAGAATTCAAATCAATGTTGAAATCCAAAGAATTTAAATCAATGTTGAAATCCAAAGAATTTAAATTAATGTTGAAATCCATAGAATTCAAATCAATGTTGAAATCCAAAGAATGTACATCATGTTGAAATCGAAAGAATTCAAATCAATGTTGAAATCCAAAGATCTAAAATAAATATATAAATCCAAAGAATTGAAATCGAAATTATGATGAAATAAACAGCCTTCTAATTACAAAAAATATTGCAGAAAAAATAATTTTGTCTTAGAAGGAGTTTAGGTGTATGTCGCCCGTTAATATGATGACAAGTATCTTCACATCTACTTAGGAACCAGGGGAAATGCGAAACTTAGATTAGAGGAAAGTTAGGGAATCTCTTGGAAATGTGTTGGATAAATCTTCCCAAATCAAATACAAAGCAGTGCACCAGTACATTAAGAAGTCGTTTTATGATTAATTGCTTAGTGGAATTTAACTAAGTTTAAGCCCTTGCTCACCGCACTTTCTTGGTGTTTTATGTCGGAAGTTTGGTGAAATATATCTCTCCTCCTGCCTTTACCAGCAGCCTGCAGTCAGAGTTATTGTCCTCGAGACAGAGACAGAGATCACACTGCCAAGAGAACTGTATTTCAATACCAACCATCTATATATAAAATCTATACTAACATTACCCGTCGCGAATATTCTAGTTGTAAAGAGTACACTTAGCAAAATCTCAATCATGAATGCTATGACTGATTTGTCCTTAGTATGAATAGTCAGACTTTATCAATTCAGCTACTGGTGCAGTGGTTAGGGGTTTGTCATTATTTCATAGGTATATCAGAGCGAAGTTACTTTTCTAGGAATATCACAGACAATGTTAATTTAAGGGCCTTAAAAGTGGTTTTCGGAGACCCTTTATAGTCGGGTGAAAAATACCTTTCGTACCACACTCACACGTGTAAATTGTGCGAAATAATTTAGAGTACCCCTTGAACCCCTTAAGCGCATTTTACTGTATGTATTGATGAATTTTACAGCTTAATTTGGTTCAGTGATAACCTTATAACCACCTGGAAACTTTCACAGTATTGTAATAATTGGAATTGCATTGCGTTTTACAGAAATAGATGGACCTGTGAGATTCTGTTACCATGGTTACCGTGTTGCATTCTTTCATTATTTCATTGTAAATATAAATGTTTTAAGGTATTTATTTAATTGTGAGGCATTTAAAGAGTAAGTGAGTGCGTTTCGCTTACGCATTGGGTTATGCTGAAGCTGTAGGTACCCCATATGTGTAGGTTGGTGTTAATGGGACCTTATTTTCGGTACAAAACTGGAATGGGACCTTAGCAGAATAATATAGGGAGGGATATATAAGGTGTATGTTTCACAAAATTCAAGCTCCTAAACCAGAGGGAGTTAGAAGGTGTGGTTTGTACCAAAATCTTCCAAACCGTCTCAGTAGCACAGGACAAATCTTGCATTTCATGAAAAGTCAACGGAAATATATTTATTTTATAAAGTGCTTTTAAACAAATAAACAGGACGATAGCCGCTGGCAGAACTGTGCCACGTTATGCCCGCTTAGCAGTAGAGTCAGGTTGTCTGTACACATGGGGCGCACACAATCCATTGTGCAATCAATAGCAGTGATGAATTGCTCTCTGATTGCATAAAAATGACAATTTGTTTAAAAATTACGTTTAAACAAAAACATATTTACAGAAGCCCGCATAACAGTAAATCCAGGTGAGTGGTTTATACACACGCGAGAGTTCTTGCACGGGTCCGCTATTTCCATTAAATATAATGTAATTAATAGGACGTGTAGTTGTAATAATTATTGTGACTTAATGTAAAAATAGTACATTATGCAACGAGCCTATAATGGCAATAATTAATACACGAGTATGTTTATAAAACGAGCGTATGCGAGTTTTATAATTTACAAAAAAAAGGAAGATTGTAGTTTTACGTGACCGTGAATCTTGTGATTATGAGCCACGGGACCTCCTTTTTACGTGGAATCCGAACCACAGGACATGGCATTTCACTTCGAAAATCTCACATGCATTGACCGGGAATCGAACCCGGACCGCCTTGGTGAGAGGCATACAGCTAGACCGCTGAGCCACCCCGCCCCCCATTTATAATTTTCATATGAGTGTCTTAATTACCATTATAGGCGAGTTGCATACGACTGTTTATGTTCGACGATAATTATTAAAACTATTTTATGTTCGAACATAAATATTCATAAATATCTGTCGAGATTTCGCCAGTTTTATGTACTGAACAAAGCGCATGAGACGCAGAGAATGCCTTGTATTTGACCATGGCCTCCTCAAATACCCCACTATGACACTAGGCCACGCAGTGAAATTTAAATTAGAAGGCCGTGGAACTCAGCGCATCTAATTATCTAATTGGTCAAACAACTGTTTCTTGAGCTCTGAATGGTGGGAGAAACTGTTTCATAATGAAAAATAGTGTTATAATGAGCCTCATTATAGTACAGTTTTCTGACATATAATAGTCAGCGTTGAACATAAATATATTATATACACTGTTGTTCCGTTACGGGCTCCACGTACTCTAGGTGCGTGATAACCTGTGATAATGGTTTTTTCGTTTGGCCTCCTGAGAGGGCGAGTGCAGGTCTTTCTAGTCAACGCCCGTGGGAGACCTGCGCGTCGGAATGACAGATTTATTATTTATTTAGCACATGGCTTTTGGTGCGGGAGTGTCCGAGGACATGTTCGGCTCGCCAGAGGCTGTAGTTTAGTTAGTGGAAGGATCTTTTACATGCCATAAATCTATGACATGGGACCGCCGGCTTTACTTCCTCTGCAAAGGAAGGCATACTGAAGGAGTTTACTCTTAATCCTTAATCCTGCCCTCTTGTACCTTCCGGTGTCAGAGTTTGACTGCTTGGCTTCCTCCCAAGTGATGATTCTCTTGTTGAGTGTTTCTTTCACAGAGTAGTCCCATGTATTTCAAGGTCTTCTTCCTATGCTTCCCAAACGTGCTTCCCATACCTGTTTTGGCCCTCTATTGCTGTCCATTCGGTTCAGATGTCCGAACCATCCTAACTAGCTTTGTTCAACCTGATTCTGTATAGGTTGAACTTCTAAGGACTTCCTAATTGTTTGGTTCCTGACTTTATCCCATCTAGTATTTCCGGCTACATTTCTTAGGAACTTCATTTCTGCTGTTTGTAGCTGTGAAGGATTTTAACGCTCTTAAAAAATCCGACGACTTCAGCCGGGTTTGAACCCGAAATCTTGGGCACAGCAGTTCAGCATGCTACCAACTATGCCACCGAAGCCGCTGGAATGACAGATCATGAATGGATGAAAATGATCATGGATGTGGAAGGAAGCGGCCGAGGCTTGTCAGAATGTACCATCCCAGCATTTGCCTGGAGTTGAAAATGGGGAAACCACGGAAAACCATTTCAAGGACGGTCGACGGTGGGGATCGAACCTACGTCTACCGAATCAGCAGACAGCTTGGCCCCATGACCTAACGGTGTGCTTGAGCTAGCGTAGTCACTGCTGTCGGTGTCGTGTCTGTAATAGTGTAAGTTTGTGTGTTTTATAATTTAAAAAAGATTTCTAAAGTAAACTAGAAACGGGAAGGGCTGTTAATTTGTCAATAATTTCACAGTATACAGGGTCTTTCATATTAAGTTATCCGCTGCTGCAGTGGCCTTGGCCGAGCTTGAAACGCGCCACGGCCCCCTGCTGTAGTATTGAAAGCGCGCGCATAGTATATACCTGACCTTGCAATAAGCATGAAGGTGTTCAGTCACCATTCAGAACCTCAGATGCTAACATGGTGAGACAGTTATCATTACAACGTATTTTTGTATATAAAACCTATTTTAAGTACGAGTCCACTCGGCGGGTACGTGATGCATTTGTTCAGCAATTTCCTGATAAAGTGCCACCTTCACTAGCACAGATTCACGTAATTGAAAATATGTTTGACACTACTGACTCAGTGCTCAATAAAATACATAAAATAAAAGATCAGAAACATTACAGTGGCAGAACTCACTTGCGTCAGCCAGAATGTGGTTACCAGATACAATGCCTGTATAACCCAGGAACGACGACACTTCCAGTATCTTTTATAGGGTAATATTTCATATAGGACTAGCATTACCCGTCGCGACTTCGCCCGCGAATACTCTAGTTGTAAAGAGTACACTCATCTCAATCATGAATGCTATGACTGATTTATCCTTGGTATGAATAATCAGACTTTATCAATTCAGCTACTGGTGCAGTGGTTAGGGGTTTGTCATTCCTTCATAGGTATATCAGAGCGAAGTTAGTTTTCTGGGAATATCACAGACATTGTTAATTTAAGGGCCTTTAAATGTGGTTTTCGGAGACCCTTTATAATCAGGTGAAAAAGACTTTCGTACCACACTCACACGTGAAAATTGCGTGAACAAATTCTAGAGCGCCCCTTGACCCCCTTAAGTGCATTATACTGTATGTATTGATGAATTTTACAGCTTAATTTGGTTCCGTGATAACCTTATAACCGTCTGGAAACGTTCACAGTAATGTAATAATTGGAATTGTATTGCATCTTACAGAAATAGATGGACCTGTGAGATTATGTTACCATGGTTACCGTGTTACAATCTTTCATTATTTCATTGTAAATATACATGTTTTAAGGTATTTATTTAATTGTGAGGCATTTAAAGAGTAAGTGAGTGCGTTTCGCTTACGCATTGGCTTATGCTGAACCTGTAGGTACCCCATATGTGTAGGTTGGTGTTAATGGGGCCTTATTTAAGGTACAAAACTGGAATGGGACCTTAGCAGAATAATATAGGGAGAGATTGTACACTCGCTTCTAGAAGGGGACCACGGCTCGCCACACGCTCAGCCAAGGCCACCGCAGCAGTGGATAACAAAACCACCGCTTTGCGCTCTTACTTTATTACATGAAAGACCCTGTACTTCGTCGAGGAGGGAATTAATGATGAAAATCACAATGCATGGAAATCAAAAATAATGGAACGCAGCTGAAAAAAATCAGAAACCTCTATGGACGTCAAATTGGCAGGCAAAGGAAGCAGGAGACTTTTGGTACTGAGAAAGTAAAATAATCAGTGATGGGTGAAGCAAAGAGGATATGAAAGATAGGTTGGCTCAGGCAAGGAAAGCATTTCTACAGAAAACAAATCTGTTGACATCAAATATTGATTTAGTTTGGAGGGCATTCCTTCAGGGGGCACGCGTACCCCTTGAACATTTGAAAACTGTGTATTTTATATCTAGTTCGGCAAATATATCCTCCGACTTGCAAGTTCATCGATCAGCTGGCATCAACGCGCTGTTCACAACAGCTGGAGGAGATTTCGAGTAATTCTCGATTTAAATCGATCTATTGAATCAGATTGTTTTGGTCGGCAACTCGGCACTCAGCAGCATAATCGAAACAGTAAGTCATATTATTTTCAGCTCGATAAAAGCTTTGTGTAATTGCTGCCTTAGTCAAAGAAATGTACTTGTTTACGCTAACATAAGTAACATACCGTGAAGCAAATAAAGAGAGAATTTCCAAATTACAGAAAGCTTACAGAATCACTTGGAATAGGTATAATAAAAAATCTATATCTCGGAAAGCAAAACTTAGACATTATAATACAGTAATCAAACCGGAGGCGTTATATGCATCAGAAACCTTAATCATTGGTAGCAAATCTTTAACCAAAGAGATTGAAAAACAAGAAAGGAAAATTTTACGAAAAATTTTTGGCTCAGTTTTTATAGAGGGAATCTGGAGGAAAAAGTCATCCCAGGAAATATATCGCCAATGTGAAAAAATGTCTCATACTTTTCGGAAAAAACGATTGAAATTTTACGGGCACATTATCAGAATGAACAATGGCAGATTGACTAAAAGAATTCTCAACTTGGCCCTCTCACTAAAAACCAAGAACAGCTGGCTACGTGAAATTGAAACAGATCTCCAGGAAATCAACATTTCAGACAATATTATACAGGACAGATGCAAATTCAGAACCCTAATCGACAATCACCAATTTGAAGACAAACCCAACACCAGGGCCACCATAACTTGGACAGAAGACCGAAGAAAGGCGCTCAGCGAGAGGATGAAGAGATTTGGGAAGGAAAAGAAGGCCAACACATCAGCTAAACAGGTTCAACCGTGCTCCTGAGTCGGGCATAACGATGCAAGAAGAAGAAGTAACATACTCTTACAATCGTGAAAAGGAAGTTGTGTTCTTATAAGCACGCAGGCTATTGTTTGAATGTTAGATGTTAGTTTGTGCGTGTGGTTAGTTTTCAAAGATGAAGAAAATAACGAACTATTTCACAACCACCCAGGAATCGAAAAAGCTGAAAGTTAATGAAATAATTAGTTAATAAATTAACCCAATTCAACCTTTCATTTAACATATCAGCCCATAAAGTAATAACTGGACTTTGCAAATTGCCAAAAATTGCAATTTTGTCGACTACGACTGAGAGTACTCTTTAAATTGTGTTTAAAAAAAGCACTGAATTTAGGTATTTAAAAATAATTTTTGATTGCATTTGTCAGGAGCGTGGTGCTCTATGGAAGTAAAACTTGGACTGTTACTGCAGCAGAAAATAGGAGAAATGAAATGTGGTATTTTAGAAGAATGTTGAAGATGAGATGGGTAGACAGGGTAACAAATGAAGAAGTATTAAGACTACTGGGAGAGGAGAGATGTTTCTGGCGAATGCTAATGAAGAAAAGAGATGGGTTGGTAGGACATATACTAAGACACCCCGGAATAGCAAACTTAGTTATGAAAGGAAGGGTCGAGTATAAGAACTGTAGGGGTAGACCAAGGTTAGAATATGTAAATGAAATTGCCTCGGAATTAAGGTGTGGTAGCTATGTAGAGATGAAACGCTTAGCTCTGGCTGGGGAGGCATGGAGGGCTGCATCAAACCAGTCTCCAACACCAATAACAATGTACATTGAAACTCATTCGGGGCGGGGTACGGTTTCTGACAAGCAGAGCAGTGGGCGCTGTGCCTCGTGGCCGAACATGAACCACATCCCTTTCTCCATCTGTCTCGCTACGCCACTGGTGTCGAGCCTGTTCTATTTTTAATCACAAAACTGTTGACGCGAATATTCCTGGGACACGCCGTGACAAATGTCTCCTGCAGGTGATTTGATTAGAGCACAAGCGTAAATCCCGACCACACCTTAACTGCCTCAAGGGACGTTTTCAATTTATCTCGACTCTAAATTAGAACGAGGTAATATCGATCCCAGGACTTCCGGGCACTAATCACCCCAGGGAGGTAATCGACGAGACGAAGGCTACTCTTTTTTCGTAAATTAACCTGCTCTCCTGAACGGGATGAAAAATGAAACGATTTATGGGCAATTCCTTGAATGTGTCTAAGAGAAAGATCGAGTGAGTGCGAAATCGTCGTCAGCTGGGTCGGTCCCGTTGGGAGTAGCAATTAAATATTCCCAGCCGAGGAAAGAACTCATGGCGGATGTCCAAACAGGGGTAGGTCTTCAGCCAACGGAGTCCCAGTGGCTTTTAAAGCGAGCGGCATACCATTGATATTCCATGCCCATACAAGTAGATGATTTTCTGAAGGTAATACACTTATGCACATTCGTGCGCTTCTCTGTTAATAATAATAGGCTTTAACTCTTCGGTGGCGTAGTTGGTAGCATGCTGAACTGCTGTGCCCAAGATTGCGGGTTCATACCCGAAGTCGTCGGATTTTTTAAGAGCGTTAAAATCCTTCAGTATGCTTTCCTTTGGAGGGGAAGTAAAGCCGGCGGCGGTCCCATGTCATTGATTTATGGCATGTAAAAGATCCTTCCACAGACTAAACTTGTGAGAAGCTAAATTTCTTGGTAAGATTTCGATGGAACGCTCTATCAAAGTTCCAACGTTCACCACTAGGTATCGGTGACATCTGGTAGCGAAAGTTGGAACTACTTGAAATTGAACGGAACTTGTAGCTCACCCTTTGGGTGTCCGCCTGAAACAGCTACAACCTCAGGCGAGCCGAATATGTCCTCGGACACTCCCGGCACTAAAGGCTATACGCTAAATAAAAAATAAATTAATAAATACATAACTAAAAATAACCCTTTATGGGGCAGAATATTCATAAGTTATTCTATTTGTATTTATTTCATTACATGTTAATTATATTTGCCTAACTATAATTCTTAACTTAAATTTTTGTTTTCTTCAACATCTTAATGTTCATATTTATTTTGATAATTTTCATTTTTATCAATTACTAGCTGAAGTACCCGTGCTTCGCCACGCGTCATAAATAAATTAAAATGTGAAGGTGACAGTTAAAACAGGGGATAGGCGAGGTGCTGCGCAGAGGGAGATTAAGGATGGAACATTTTGTCCAACTACACCGCTCGGCGTTGACCGTGTTAATAGCACAAATTTAGGTTTTACTCGCTAACGGTTGGAGATACCTTTCGGATAGAAAATGTAATTTTAAACCTCGTATATGCCATCAAAGGTTTGCTATTTCTTAGCGTTCTCTTTTTATTTGAAATGGAAATATGAAAGTTTTAAACCAAAGGGTGTAGTGACGTCACTAAAATGGTCGCCATCTTTAAATAATGCAAAGTATTGAAATCAAAAGTAACCAATATGTTAACCAGGTAAATCAGCTACTTCCATGTAAAATTCATGTAAATCGGACCAGTGGTACTTGCGTGATTGAGTAATACACAGACACACACCATCTCATTTTTAGCCTCTCTTCGCTCGCGTCATAGTCGTGTCATATTATTATTCAATGAAATGCAGGTTTAACCCCGTTAACACCCCTTTAGAACCTGAATATCCAAAAATCCCTCCTTAGTAGACGTTTTCGACACACAACAAACATATCCCCAAAATATCATTCTGCTAACATGTAATAGTTTGGGTTGGTCGATGAGAGTGAACATCCAAAAATCCTTCCTTAGTGGACGTTTTCTTCCAGAATTTCACCCCTCCCCATAGGCCCCTTAAATTGGATTTATGAAAAAACGGTTGAACACCTATTTATTTTATTTATTTATTTATTTATTTATTTTTAAGCTGATTGATTTCCTCCGAGTTTCAAACTCCTCGCCTATGTCGTTTAAGAGATACACGCTCCGTTAAGAATCTTTCAACCCCCACTTTTCATCCCTTTCACCTCATAATATACACTACATCGAAAAACCATTAGACATGTGTCAGCTTATTTTTAATGATTAGTATATATGCCAAGTATCACATCCCCAAGAGTAACCACTCGTGAGAAATTGTTATTCAATGAAATGCACGTTTACCCCCCCCCCCCCTAACACCTATTTAGAACCTGAA
Source organism: Meconema thalassinum (assembly GCA_946902985.2). NCBI lineage: Eukaryota > Metazoa > Arthropoda > Insecta > Orthoptera > Tettigoniidae > Meconema > Meconema thalassinum. Next base: position 98,617,411 of record OX336397.1, on the reverse strand, counting down.
TATTCAAAACTCTTTCCTTAGTGGACGTTTTCGACATACAACGAACATATCCCCAAAATTTCATGTTTCTAACTTCAAAAACTTTGGCTTGGCAATGATGAGTGAGTGAGTGAGTCAGGACATTTCCTTTCATTTATTTTTGATAATTTCACACCTCCCCATGAACCCCTTAAATTGGTATTATGAAACAAACGGTCGAACACCTATTTACTTATTTAAAGCTGTTTTCGCCCTGAGTTTGATGAGTGAGTAAGTGAGTCAGTTAGGACACTTCCTTTCCTGTTTTCTTCCGCCACAATTTCACCCCTCTCTAAGGGCCCCTTGAATTGGATTTATGAAAAAAAAAACGGTCGAACACCTATTTACTTGTATTTTAAGCTGTTTTTTTTTCGCCGAATTTCAAACTTCTCGCCTATGTCGTTTAAGAGATACACGCTCCGTTAAGAATCCCTCAACCTCCAATTTTCACCCATTTCACCTCATAATATACACCACATCGATAAACCCTTAGATATATGTCTGATTATTTTTAATGATTAGTTTATATACCGAATATCACATCCCCAAAGAAACAACTCATGAGATATCGTTATTCAATGAAATGCACGTTTACCCCCTTAACATCTCTTTAAAACCCGAATAAACAAAAATCATTCCTTAGTTGACGTTATCGACATACAGAGAACATATTGCCAAAATTTCATTTTTCCAACTTTAATAGTTTTCGTTGGGCGTGATGAGTGAGTGAGTCAGAGAGGACATTTTCTTTCAATTATTTTTACCAGAATTTCACCCCTCCCCAAGGGCCCCTTAAATTGGATTGATGAAAAAACTCTTGAACACCTATTACCTTATTTTTAAGCTGTATTTTTCTTCCGAGTTTGATAAGTGAGTTGGTCAGTCAGTTAGGACACTTTCTCTCCTTTTTTCCCCCAGAATTTCACCCCACACCATTGGCCCCTTAAATTAATTTATGAAAAAAAAACGTCGAACACCGATTTACTTATTTATTTAGCTGATATTTTTCGCTGAGTTTCAAATTTCTCGCCTATGTCGTTTAAGAGGTAGGCCTAAACGCTCCGTTAGGAATCCTTCAACCCCCACTATTCACCCCTTTCACCTCATAATAATACACCACATCGAAAAACACTTAGACACATGTCTGCTTATTTTTAATGATTAGTTTATATGCCGAGTATCACATCCACAAATAAAACCACTCGTGAGATATTGTTATTCAATGAAATGCAGGTTTAACCCCCTTAAGACCCCTTTAGAGCCTGATTATCCAAAAATCCTCCCTAAGTGCACGGTTTTGACATACAACGAACATATCCCCAAAATGCCATGTTTCCAACTTCAATATTTTTGGCTGGGCGATGATGAGTGAGTGAATGAGTCGGGACATTTTCTTCCATTTGTTTTTTTCTTCAGAATTTCACCCCTCCCGATGAACCCCTTCAATTTGATTGATCAAAAAAACTGTCGAATAGCTATTTACTTACTTTAAAGCAGTTTTTCCCCCTGAGTTTGATGAGTGAGTCAGTCAGTCAATCAGTTAGGACACTTTCTTTCCAGTTCTCCCCCCCCCCTCCCAGAATTATTTCACCCCTCCCTATGGGCTCCTTAAATTGGATTTATGAAAAAACGGTGAAACATATATTTACTTATTTTCTATGCTGATTTTTTTCCGCTGAGTTTCAAATTCCTCGCCTATGTTGTTTAAGAGATACACGCTCCATTAGGAATCTTTCAATCCCTACTTTTCACCCCTTTCACCTTATAATATACACCACATCGAAAAACCCTCAGAAACGTGTCTTCTTACTTTTTAATGATGAGTTTATATGCCGTGTATTACATCCCCCAATGAAACCAATCGGGAGATATTGTTATTCAATGAAATGCAGGTTTAACCCCCTTAAGACCCCTTTTGAACCTGAATATCCGAAAATCCTCCCTTAGTAGACGGTTTTGACATACAATGAACATATCCCCAAACTGTCATGTTTCTAACTTCAATACTTTTGGCTGGGCGATGATGACTGAGTGAGTGAGTGAGTTAGTCAGGACATTTTCTTTCAATTTTCTTTTTTCAGAATTTCACCCCTCCCCATGAACCCCTTAAATTTGATCTATGAAAAAAAAAACTGTCGAACAGCTATTTACTTACCTTAAAGCAGTTTTTCCCCCCTGAGTTTGATGAGTGAATCAGTCAGTCAATCAGGACACTTTCTTTCCTGTCCCCCCCCCCCCAGAATTTCACCCCTCCCCATGGGCCCCTTAAATTGGATTTATGAAAAAAAACGGTCAAACACATATTTACTTACTTTCATGCTGATTTTTTCCGCTGAGTTTCAAAGTCATCGCCTATGTCGTTTAAGAGATACACGCTCCGTTAGGAATCTTTCAATCCCCACTTTTCACCCCCTTTCACCTCATAATATACACCACATCGAAAAACCCTCAGACTCGTGTCTTCTTATGATGAGTTTATGTGCCGAGTATCACATCCCCCAATGAAACCAATCGGGAGATATTGCTATTCAATGAAATCCAGGTCTACCCCCTTAACACCCCTTTAGAACCTCAATATACAAAAATCCTCTCTTAGTGGGCATTTGTGGTCCTTGTAGAAGCAGCATACCAAATTTCATTCCAATCCGTTGGTGGTTTCTGAGGTTTCGTGATGAATGAATGAGTGAGTGAGTGAGTGATATTTGACAAATATATAGTAGAAGAGAGTGTCAAGTCTTTGTTATGCTAAACTCGGTTGACAGTGCTGTGTGAGTAGCAGAGTAAGTAACGGGATTTCAAGTAAAGATCCTCATTTTCTATACCAGTAGTGCAGAGCGCAAATGGCATCCAGTCGGCCGTGTCTCGACTTGAGCTATGTTGCCATGGAAACTATCTGCCTTGCCATTCCTTCATGAGTATATTTTATGATTTGATTAGCCTGTGCTTGAGTGCAAAAGGGCCGGAATCAGAAGAATGAGAAAGACTATCGAAAATTCATGTAGCCAGCGGTTCCTTCTGTGTCCTAAACTATGTGTATGCAAAATTTGGTTGAGATTGGTGGAACGGTGTAGATTTGTATACGGAACCTACCCACCCACCCACATACATACATACAGACTTTCACTTTTATATATAAGATTTTTATAATCGCAATTTATTATAATTTGATTATTTTATAATTTTAAATGATCCAGTCGACTTCATCGTTACGTTACGGTGACGTCACGAAATGTACCGACAATGCACTGAGGTGTGTGACGTCATAGTACCGCTTGGTACATGTGTACTGAGTTCACTGGTGAGCTCTGGCGTTACGAGACGGCAACGACACTCCAGCCTTTCTAGCATTTTTCAGCATTTGTAGAATTTAAAATTATATAAAGTCCAGTCTTTCAGTCTGACTATCTCTTTTTTTAATTAATTCTAATTTTTATTTTCATGTTTACGTAATTCACATTTTAATTTTAAATGTTATTATTTAAAAAGTAATGTTAGGTCTGTATTTGGTTTTCAGAAATAAACACTTTCGAAATAATAATAATAATAATATAATAATTAAATAATTATAATCCGTTGATATATGCCTGAAAGGTTCAACCATTAGCATCATTGACAATTATTTTTTTAGCGTATGGCTTTTAGTGCCGGGAGTGTCGCTGCTTCAAGGTGGACACCCATGGGGTGAGCTACAAGTACTGTCGCGTTTGGAGTGTTGTCTGGGGAGGAACGTTTGAATGTAAGGACGAGGAATTGGAAGGTTACGGCTGTGGCCTATAGTTTGGGACCAACCCCGGCATTTGCCTGGAAGGAAGATGGGAAACCTCAGAAGACCATCTTCAAGGTTGCCAGTGGGGGTGATTCAAACCTCCTCGCCTCTCGGATGTGAGCGATTGCCAGCAGCCACGCCGTACCGACCACGGCTAACTCGCCCGGTATCATTGACAATATAAATTGTGCATATAGTACAGTAGGTGGTTAATATAATCTATAAAGTGTTAAATGGAAGTTTTGTCTAAATATCCCAGACTCCATAATAAATCCTTGCAACTATTTTAGGTAGATTTCGTTAGAAATTTACCGACTGCAATGGGAACTAAGTGGCGACTTCCGGAAAATTTCCACATATCTTCCCGTTTCACATCCCCCAGACCCCAAACCACCGTCAGTTCAAAAGTGTATAAATAAATTACTAGCAACCCACCCCGGCTTCGCCCAGGAACAGTTATGAATGCAAGGTGATAGGCTACTTCAAACCGAGGTCTTGTATACGACATTAGTCTTCTTCCCTCCAGGAGTGAACACGAAACTGTCGCGTCAGTTATTGAATGGAGATTGTTGGAAGAAACGAAAACTTAAAAACACACATAGTGGGCGATGTATTGAAGATATACTGTATTTGAACGTTTTGTGCTGAATAATTCTTACACTCATAATATATAGATATTTTTTAAAGTTTTCCCATGGGAAGCTTAAAAAGCACACGGATGCCAGGTTTCATTTTCGACTTTTTCATTGAACTCGTTGCGGCTTGGCTTCCTTTGATCATAAATACATTATTTTCCATAGAAACCTTCCTTGAGATATCCTTTACAAAATGGCGAAAACGGCATCAAAATCCATCCAGTGGTTCTTGAGATTACCCGTGACATCCAAGAATCGGGGCTTTGTTTTATACTAATTTTGATTTTGTGGAAACCTAGAAGTTTATATTTTAATTTTACTAGGATTTGGTATAATTTCACACATTATTAGTTAAGAAAGGAAGCATTTGGAACATTAGGAATAATTTATGCTATACTCGCCATTGGAGTATTAGGATTTCTACTGTAGTATTAGCCCATCATACTTCTCGTATGTTCTCGTATGTTAAACATGTGGAACTTTTGTAGGTACAGTGTACAACAATTGGCCAATTTTATGAATTCGAATAGTACATTATGCAACGAGCCTACAATGGCAATAATTAAGACACGAGTATGTTTATAAAACGAGCGAAGCGAGTTTCATAATTTCCATACGAGTGGCTTAATTGCCATTATAGGCGAGTTGCATACGACTGTTTATGTTCGACGATGAGTATAACTTTATTATATGTTCTAACATAAATATTCATAAATATCTGTCGATATTCCGTCGGTTGACTTCTTCTTCTTCTTGGGAATTACGTGGGCTCATCATTTGATCTCTACCCAATTACGGATCCCAAAGCTTTGAAACATTGTTTATCCAGAAGTTGCACCAACAGATAGCGCACAGGTACTATGTATGATTATTTTGTTATTTTGGTCAAATCACATAAAATAGTCTCTTACAAACGCTTTCAAATTAAAATGTATCGTATTATCAACTAGTTATTGTCCAAATTCGATGCGTATAGAAAGTCAACGGAAGGCAAATTAATTAAGTCCCAAATAGAACAGTAACGGTATCTGGCGGAAAAGTTTCGCATAAGAAATCCATTTGCTGAACATGGGGCTGGATTATAAAATCCGTGGAACTAATGCCATACATATGCTTCCTCCATGACGTTATGGTGTGTTTACGTCAACAACTGCATTCACTTAAATTGTCGGTGAAATCTTTTGAATGTATAGAAATTGGAGTTGGGGATATTAAGGTACAGTGCTATTTCTTTTGCAATATTGCCCAGTTTGTTTATGCATTGTAACTACAAAGGTTGATCCAATATAGGCAATATTGTCAACTTTCAGATCATGCAATTCATGTTCGACATGTTGGATTTCCAGTGCATGTCAGAAGCTATCCTTACTTAATTGGTCAATGAATGAAAATATTGAGCTCTGATTGGTTGGAAAAACAGTGTTATAATGAAAAGTAGTACTTTAATGACACCCATTATGATACAGTTTTCTGACATATAATATTTACATATCGACATCGTCAAACATAAATATTTTTATTTGTCCGGTAGAATCTACCTCAGCCTTCTGGCATGCCAAGAGGGATTTTTAGCCTACTTTTCACGTTTTGCAAAAATTATAAAAAGCAGTCATATGAGATCAGCCGGGCAGATGTGTGTCTGTCTGTCCTTCTGTCTGTGTGTGTATCCCCTATCAATTCATAAACGGCTGCGGCTATCGAAACCAAATTTGGTATAAGTATAGATCTATACCTGAATATCTCACCACCATATTTTAAAATGACGTCAGTGATACCAACTGCTGAAAATTCAGAATTGAAATTTGAGCTCTAATTTGGATATCTCAGATGTTATGCATGCGAATTGTTCCAAAATTGGCACACATATAGATAATAATATTCCAGAATGATTTTCAAGAGCCCATACTTGACAGTGTTGCCAACATGATTCTAAACCTCCTGATAGGTGCAACTTTTAAATGCATGTAAGTGCTATACCAGGAAAGGAGAATCAAAGTATGGAAACTCAAGGAAAAGGAAGTCAAGGAAGAATTCCAGAAGATAATAAGGGAAAGGATGCCAACAGACAATCCTAAAACAGGGGAAGAGGAATGGAAGCAATACAAAAACACAATGGTGGAAGCTGCAGTGGCAGTATGTGGAAGAACAAGCAACAGAAAGCGGTGTAAAGAGACACCATGGTGGAATGAGAGAGTAAAAGAAGCTGTGGGAAGGAAGAACAAGGCTTTCAGAGTGTGGTTCCAGGAAAGAACTGATCTGACAAGGGAAGATTATAAGATAAAGAAGAAAGAAGCAAACAAGATTGTTGCAGAGAAGAGGAAGAAGTGGATGGTAAAGTGGACAGAGATGATGGAGGAAGACAGCAGAGGAAATAAGAAAGTACTTTATGGGATGGTCAAAAGTAAGAGAAGAGGTCTGCGAGAGGATGTGATAATGATGGATAAAAACGGAAATGAGCTACACAACAAAGAGGCACTCAAGACAGTGTGGAAAGAGTACTTTGAGGATTTGCTGAATCCAAATGGTCATAGGGAGGAAGACAATGTATTGGAAGATGGAGAAGACAACACAGGAATGGAAAAGGACCTGACTTAGAGAGAACTGGAAATGGCTATAGACAAGATGAAAGGAGGAAGGCCACCAGGTGTGGATGAAGTGAGTGTTGAAATGGTGAAGGCAGCAGGGGAGGTTGGGAAACAGTGGCTGTACCGTGTGATGAGGGTGATATGGAAGGAGAAAAAGACCCCAGAAGATTGGAAGAAAGGATTATTTGTCCCAATATTTAAGAAAGGAAGCAGAAAGGAGTGCAGAAATTACAGGGGAGTCACACTCATACCTCACTCTGCCAAGACATATGAAAATATATTAGAAAGTAGAATACGAGCCAAAGTGGAGAGAAAATTGAGAGAGGAGCAGTATGGATTCAGACCTGGGAGATCAACAGTGGATCTCATATTTTCAGTGAGACAGCTCCAGGAACACCACTACGAATTTGGAGAGGATCTGCTGATGGCCTTCCTGGACATCGAAAAGGCCTATGATAGTGTGTGTAGGGAGAAGGTTTGGAAAGCAATGGAAAACATGGGAGTGGAAAAAGAGACTGTAGGCAGAGTGAAGGAGATGTATTGTGGAAGTGTGAGTTGTGTGAAAGTTGGAGGGGAAAGAACAGACTGGTTCAGACAAATGAGTGGCCTGAAACAGGGTAGTGCGCTGTCACCCCTTCTCTTTATTGTGGTTATGGACGAGGTAATGACACGGATAGCAGGAAAGATAGGAGAAGATAAGATGAAAGCAATGGTGTTTGCAGATGATCTCATGGTCTGGGGAAACAAGGAGGAGGAAATTCAGGAGCAACTGAAGGCTTGGGAAGAAACAGTGGGAGAGTACGGATGGAAGTTCAACATCAGTAAATGTGAGATCCTGTTAACGACCAGGAAAAAGGACAGACTAATGAGTGGGATAACACTTGGAGGTGGACAGCTGAAGAAGGTGGAAAGTCTCAAATACTTGGGAATTATAGTGGAGGAAAATGGGAGAAATGACAAAGAGGTTACGGAACGTGGCAGACAGGCAGAAGCATTTCTGAGAAGCATTAGGAGCTTAGTGTGGAATAAAGATGTCCCACAAAAAAGCAAGGAAGTGTTATACAGAAGCTACTATATCCCGATACTGACCTATGCTTCAGAAACGTGGACAATGAAGAAAAGAGACATAAGCAGAATACAGGCAGGTGAAATGAAGTTCCTGCGAAGTAGGATCGGAGTAACAAGAAGAGACAGGGTGAGGAATGAAAAGGTCAGGGAAATGGTGAAAGAGGAGCCCTTGCAAGGTAGGATTGAGACATCAAGACTGAGGTGGTATGGACACTTAAAGAGAATGGATGAGAAGAAGATTCCCAAGAGGATACATGAGATGCAGATGCAGATGCAGAAGAAACGACCAAGGGGAAGACCAAGAGATAGATGGCTGAAAGGAGTGGAGGAATGTGTCAAGAAGAGAGGCGAGGACTGGACCAGAGTGACAGCGGAGAGGTGGTGGGAAGAAAGAACTAAGTGGCGAGGCTTATGTTCCAAACAGACCCAGCCTGGGGCTGGAAACTGTACAAGATGATGATGATGAAGTGCTTTACTATCAATTGGATTTCTACCAAATTTCGTATATGCTATGTGCACCTTAATAGATATGACAATGCGTATTCTTAAGAGCCACCAAGGCTGCCGACTGTCATTAAATGCTCTCTCTATATTTTTATCCTCATATCAATATATCAGAAAGTATGCAAGCCAACAGCTCTAAACTTTGCATACGTATAGTACCTGACATTGTAGATTAATATGGAGTAACTAATATACGTCAGTGCTGCCAACAAGATTCTAAGCCTGCTGATAGGTCCATTTTTAAATACATGTAACTTCTATACTAACAAATGGATTTCATCCAAAATTGGCACAATATTAGATCATAATATTTCAGATTAATTCTGAGGAACACATACATGATATTGTTGCCAACATGATTTTACACCCGCTGATAGATCCAATGTCTAACTGCATGTGACGTCCATACTATCCATTGCACTTCAACCAAATTTTGTATGTGCATTCTGTACCTTAAGAGATGGAACTAATGATAGCCTATATTCAGTCACCAGGGGTCCCAACTGTAGTGTCCTATTAGGCAACACTATTTCAGGTATATTTCGAACTAATTATAAATTTCAGTATTACCAACTTGAAGCCTCCGTGGCTTAGGCGGCAGCACGCCGGCCTCTCACCGCTGGGTCCGTGGTTCAAATCCCGGTCACTGCATGTGAGATCTGTGCTGGACAAAACGGAGGCAGACAGGTTTTTCTCCGGGTACTCCGGTTTTCCCTGTCAAAATTTCATTCCAGCAACACTCTCCACTATCATTTCATTTCATCTGTCATTCATTTAATCATCGCCCCAGAGGAGTGCGTCAGGCCTTGGCAGCCGGCACAGTTCATATCCTCGCCGCTAGATGGGGGCTTCATTCATTCCATTCCTGACCCGCTCGGAGACTGGAAGCAGGCTGTGGATTTTCATTCATTACCAACTTAATTTTGTCATTATTCTAGATTGGTCTATATACAGTAGATTAATCATTGGCTGGAATCTTAATTTTTAAGAAAAGTGGGCTCTGTAGTTCGTCACAAAACCACTTGTTTATGTAGCATTCACCTCTTCAACCAGGAAATTACAAATAGGTTAAAGGGACATAACAGGGACATAAAATCAATAACATTATTATTATTATTATTATTATTATTATTATATTACGTAAGTGCTCCGATATTTAAACTTCTTTGCCAGTGGTAGTTCTTGTTCCTTCAGGTTAATATGGAAATCTTGTTCTTCCTTCGTTCACATAAATTCTGTTTTCCTCCTGCGATCACAGTAACACAAGTAATCAGACAAATTTCCACTCACCTAAGTACACGGGGCTACATGACCACGATGATATAGTAATAATGTTATTGGTTTTACGTCCTTTTTAACAACTGCGGCTTTTATAGACGCCGTGGTGCCGGAATTTTGCCCCGAAGGGGATGTTTAACGTGGCAATAAATCCACAGACATGGCTCCCTCGCTTTTGTACACTCTCGAATGCCAGCTGACTGCGCCAGGATTTGATCCTGCAACCTTATGCACAGCAAGCGAGAACGTTACAGCCAGTCAGCCTCTAAAGGAATAAAAACGACAAATATTACTCCCTATGGTACAAAGGCTATTCTTGAGTTAAGATGCGGACTAACCATACATTCATTTTAAAGTCTAGAGAAATTCATTACAATGAATTGCAGCCAATGCACATAGCAGGGTATTTTAATTGAACGCCCATAGGTTGCCAGCAAGTTCAATTAAAAGTAGTTCCAACTTTGACTACCAGATGCCACTGTCTAGCCTAGCGGCGAACGTTGGAACTTGATCGAGTGTTTCTAACCAAATGACCTACAAATTTGGCTACACACTACCAATTTTATTGTAGTGGTAGGTTTTTAGCCTATTTTCATTTATGGAAAAATAAGCTTATGACATCACCTTTTGTCCGTGTGTCTGTCTGTGTGTGATGGTGTGTGTCCCCTCCTAATATAATCTAAACGGCTGGAGCGATTTCAATGAAACTCGGTAAGTTCATAGCACTATTCCGGAAGACCCCGACCGTGCCCTTCAAATTTTGTTACGTCTCACCAATCCAACATGGCGGCTGTGCGAAATATTTCACCAGCATTCAATATCTCCGAAACTATTACCGATATCACACTGGAATTTTGTACGGTGATAGAGGGAACTATTAGAAGTTCACCTATGTGAGTTTTGAAAATCTGTTAACTAAAAATCCAACATGGCGGCCAAGCGAATTTGCGACTTTTAAATAGACGTTACTCGCGATTTAACCAACCAAACTCAATGAAACATGGTACAGTGTATGTTTATACACACTGCAATGCACCGACATCTAACTTCGTTCAATTGTTTACATAACGACAAGATGGCGGCTGTGCGAAATATTTCACCGGCATTCTATATCTCACCCTGAAATTTTGTACGGAGATAAAGGGCACTACTGGAAGTTCACCTAAGAGATATTCTAAAACTAGTTAACTACAAAACGACCATGGTGGCCAAGCGAATTTGAAAGTTTCAAATAGACTTTTCTGGCGATTTAATGATCCAAACGCAATGAAACTTGGTACAGAAAATGTTTGTACAAATGTTAATCCACTGGCATCTAATTTATTTCAAGTGTTTCCATAACTACAAGATGGCAGCTGTGCGAAATTTTAAAATCACGTTTTTACCTCTTGTGTCCAACATGGCGACCATCCGCGATATTTGGCCGGCTCTCAATATCTACGAATCTATTACAGCAATCAAACTGAAATGTTGTATGTTGATAGAGGCAATTCACATGAGTAGGATTTATGAAAATAGGCTGTATAGTTCTTCACGAAACTACTTGTTTTACATGTCATAAATCTATGACATGGGCTGGCTGGCTTTTCTTCGCCTCTAAATGAAGGCATGTTGAAAAATCCGACGACATCGACCGGGTTTTAACCCGCGATCTAGGGCAGTTCAGCATGCTATCAACTACGCCACCGATACTAATATTGTTTTATTCTCTCCCTCTTGTTGAGGCAGCACCGGATGTCGTCACTCGCCACTGATGTTCGCAGATTATTACGACGGTGTGGATGTATGTCGCCATGACAACAGAGAACACCGCGCGCCGTGATGTAATGCGGCTGGCAATTGTTCTGACAGTACTGTGTAACAGGTTGCATAGGCGGCAGGCACAATGACGGGCACTAATTTATACCTTTGAGAGAGAGACAGAGAGACTAGTGAGTAGACAAAGGGAGGCGTTCAGACAGTACGTGGTGGAAAGGGGGTAAAGAGTAACTACAGGAAACCTTATAAACCCTTTGAGGTAACTAGTAATTGGTGAAGTTCTGCCAATTCATAATAAAAATTCGCTTAATGTCGAGGGAATGCGTAGAAGCCGTGCAACTCTCCCGTGGTGTAAAGTTCCTATTCCAACGTTTCTCTACCAATTACGACATAATCAAGCTCTATTTGAGTATAATCAACAGAACAGGATTGCTCTTGCTACACATTCACAGTGTTAATTCATCATACGAAGTTTTAATGTGATAAGTTCATTACGATAGAATTTATAAAAAGTCATTCATGGAAATGCTTTCACACGCCATCTATAATTCAGGAGCTGAATAAACATGGTTCTGAGATATTGAGGTTCAAAGTTTTTCTGTATGGAATAACTGCTTAGCGGATTACGATGTTAAAATGCAGACAATGCATTCTATGAAAGACGCATTGAATTAATAGTTTCTCAGTCGACAAACAGAGAATGTAGTAAAGCCTATAATGTACGGAATAATTGGAAGAACTGCCTAACGTAAGTTAAATCATTATTCAACCCAGTTTCTCAATTTATGAATACTATGGAAGAAGAAACCCCAGCCGCCCCAAGACCAGAGGTCACACGAATTCCAGTCGACGATCGGGAAACCGTGGATGAGAGCGGAAGGTCAACGGAATTCCTGGAGGACTGTCGCCGAAACATCCTAAAAACTTATCGTCAGTTTAGTTACATTTTCAGACTAACATGAACTTGGTCCAAGTATTACCAGAGAACACGATCATTTGTGAGGATGATGAACAGGAGTGTAAACAGTTAGGTACTACTACTTTTCATTCACTATTAAGGTAAATTTACATTAGCCTAGCTCATCTGATGAAATATCTCAGAGCTACCCTGCTAGCAGGAGGCCTTTGTCCTTTATGGGATTTATCAACTGCTAATAACGATAATAAAACATGGCTGTCAAGGGGAGAGCTGCTTCCAGAAACTGAGGGATTTAACCAGGCGATACAAAACAAAGTTAGTCTATCACTACAAGAAGTTAAAGGAAACACATCCTGAAAGATCAGATTGTTATAAATAACGAGTGCACGAAGCGCAATACCGGCCCAGAAATCATAGAACATACTGTATCACGAGCAACTGAAGAATTCTAGCGCCAACATCTTACATTGATAGGCATAAGTTGGCAAAGTCATTCATCAAGAACTCGCTCTAACCCGATCTCTCATACACGACAGGACGCCTTATTACAAATACTCTCCATAAAGTAGGCTGGTAAACGAAGATTGTAAGCTGTATTGGGATCGCACTATTCAAACTGACAAAACAACTCCTCCTAATAGACCAGACATAACTTTAACTGACAAGAAAAACCAACACACGTATTTGATTGACATAGCTGTCCTGAATGAGCATAATATCCGTCATAAATACAGAGAGAAGATTGAGAAATATACTCCTCTAGCTATGGACGAAGCGAGAATCTGCAGACAAAGCAAATGTAACGATCCTTTCCTTCAAACTTTCTCCTACTGGCCTGACACCTAAATCATTTTCAGTAAATCTAGCCACACTAAATCTTCCCATACACACCCACACTATTGCGCAAAAGGCTGCAATTCTGAAGGCCTGCAGCATCGTTGGAGGATTTTTTAATACACACTAGAATTTTCTTGGACCCTTTTGTAAAGAGGAGATGCGGAAGATATCATTACTGGAAAGGAATAACTGTCAAACATCCATGGTATATAGTTTGAAAATGTATGCTATAGGCTTTTCAAAGGGTGACTTTACTCAGTTTCTTGTACGTAATGTACCGATATGAGTCATGTTACCAACTGTAAATTGAGTAAATAAAGAAATATTAATAATGGTAATAATAATAATTGTCCAGACCACGGCCTCACAAACGCGTGCAAATTTAGGTGCAGAGGGTTTGTGCACTGTGCATCGGACCATTGGATTGGCTCCGGAAGACTTGGCTACTTTCGGCTCCACTCGGCTCGGGTGGTGTTAAAAACAAGCATTAACAATTAATGTAGTAGGGATTCAGATTCCAAGGTGATGTTGCGTATGTGTTCTATCAATAGAAAAGAACAATGGACAGTTAATCATTTTTGCAGTCACGTTTAAGATGCAACTCTCAAATGCATTTTGTAAGGATTGACAATCTAAATTGCATTTTAGTAAGTCTTTCAATATAGGGGCTGGGACTTTTGTGAGTTTTTTGAATTTCAATTGCATTTTGTAAGTATTGTCAACATAAACCGCCTTTCTTCAAGTATTTTCAATCTAAATTGCATTTTGTATGGTGGATATTTTGCAAGTATTTTGATTCTCAATTGCATTTTGTGGGTATTTTGAATCTAAATTATATTTTGTAAGTATTGTCAATCTAAATTACATTTTGCAAGTATTTTGATTCTCAATTGCATTTTGTGGGTATTTTGAATCTAAATTACATTTTGTAAGTATTATCAATCTAAATTGCATTTTATAAGTATTGTCCATCCAAATGAGTAGTTTGAATCTACCGTACATTTTGTAAGCATTTTCAATTTCAATTGCATTTTCTTAGCATTTTTAATTTCAATTGCACTTTGGTGAGTATTTTATATCTGAAATGGGAGTTTTTCAATCTGAATTGCATTTTGCAAGTATTTTGAATCTCAATTGCATTTTGTACGTATTTTTAATCTCCTTTGCATTTTGTAAGTATTTCGACTCTACATTGCATTTTGAACGTATTTTGAACCTAACCTACATTTTGTACGTTATTTTCAATCTATTCCTTTTGGGAGTATTTTCGTTCTAAATTCCCTTTTGTAAGTATTGCCGCTCTCCATGTTGTGAGTAGTTTCAATCTGAATACCTTTTTGCAAGTATTTTCCGTCTCAATTAATTTTCGTTCTGGTTTCCATTTTTCAATGCCATTTTCGCTATCATCCAGACCATTAGGGGCCGATAACCTAGATGTTAGGCCCCTTAAAACAACAATTATCGTCATCATCATCATCATCATAAGATGCAACTTACGGTACCAGTTGTGATCCTCCCCTGCTTTTGCTAGTGGCGTGTCCTGCTGGTCAATGTTTTGGTCCAGTGTGTATATCAGGAGACAAATGCGCTCCCTGCACCCTCATATGTTAGTAGTGACGTTCTGCTATCGACCTCACATCGGACATAGATAGCGCCTTTGTTGGCCCAAGATTGGAGTTGACTCGCAAGAGAGCGCTGATAAGTTACTCTTGGAAGTGATAACATGAATGTAGGACACATTCTACCAGCAGTGCAGCCCAGTGCCTAGACTCATGCTCCAAGTTGGTAAGTACAATATGCAAGCTTGTCATCAGAAGTTTCTGAACACCAAATTGTGGATCTCCTTGATCTACTAAAGGAAACAACAACCAAAAACCAAACACAAACATTAATATAACAAAAAATGAAAAGGGAAAACCAAAACCTAAAACAGAAACCGAAAATTGAAATAAAATTTTAAACTAAACCAAAGCAATAAACAAAATTAAAAGGGAAATAAACCAAATGCAAAAGCAAGAAAAAAGGAAAACATAAGCCAAACAAAAACAACCCCTAATACAACAACAAGGAACTTAAGTAAAAAACAAAATAAAACAATCAAAATGGTCATAAAATGCTAAAAGCCAAATGCAGAAAGAAAACACCTAAGTGAAAACAAAAGACAAACACCAAAGCAAAAAAGAACAAAGCCAAGCACAAAAACAAAAACGCAAAAAAATAGAGATAGCACAAAAACAAAAACGTAAAAAACAAATACAAAAAGCACAAACACAAAAACAAAACAAAAACAAGAAAAACAAAAACAAACACAAAAAACACAAAAGCAAGAAAAGCAAAAAACAAATACAAAAGCAAACACAAAAACAAAAATAAACATAAAAACAAGAATAGCAAAAATTAAAAAAAACAATGACAAGAATATCGAAACACAAAAGAAAATAATAAGAAAAGCAAAACTAAAAACAAAAATAAACACAAAAACAAGAAAAGCAACAAAAAATAGTGCAAAAACAAAACAAAAAACAAAAAATTAACATAAAACAAGAAATGCAAAAACAAACACAAACATAAGAAAGGCAATACTAGAACAAAACACATAAACAAAAAAAAAACAATAAAAGAAGAAGCCAAAACAAAAAACAAACACAAAAGCAAAATACAAACACAAAAATAAGAAGAGCAAAAGCAAAATACAGAAACAGAAAAGAAATAACAAAATCGAAAGGTGAAAAATCAAAGCATAAGCTATATAAAATAACAAAAGCCACAAAGAATAAAGAAATCTAGAAGCGAAATTGAAACTCAAACCAAAAATACACGTTAAATCAACAACGAAACGTAATAACAAAATGGGAAACGAAACCAAAAACAAAATAAGAAATTCAAAAACGAAAACAAAATACAGAATTAAGGATAAAGAACATAAATCAAAAACAATAAACAGACCCATAACCTAAAACAAATATCAAACCTAAGTTAAAACGAAACAGAAGATTTTAAAAGTTTTCTGTTATAAATTGCTAAAGGGATCGAATGTTGTTTTTCCTGGGTTTTTCCAAACCCCTTCCATTCAAAAAAATAAGATATCTTGGTCATCAGCTCCGTGTACTTGGGTTATATTGAATTTGTCTGATAACATGTGTTTCTGTGGTGAAAAGTGATGTGTGTAGTTTTGATTATTAGAGCCGAGAATGTGGTAGTCGCATCGAACTTAAAGTAAGATCTATCCTGGAGAGACTGTGGAAAGAAATAGGAAAAACCACACTCTGAATAGCCACTGTCAGTGTCAGGATTCGAATCGGCAATGTCCGGAATTTCTGCAGCTGCCCTCGCGACCGTGGTGCACGTTTTAGCGCGGATGGATACGTCACGGGTATTACGTAAATATAACAGTAATTGTCAATGTCAATGACGGGATAAAATTTACATGATGACATAACGTGATGGTAACGATAATGGTCAATATGACGATTATGACATGGCAGTAAAGGGATAAGGTTAATAGCATAACGTGATGGTAACGATAATTGACAAGGCGACGATTATGACATGTCAATAACGGTATAAAGATGATTTTTTGTGTGCCGTGTGACCTCCTGAGAGGCCGAGTGCAGGTCTTACTAGTCGACGCCCGTGGGCGACCAGCGCGTCGGGATGAGAGATGAAGCTGAATGAAACTGGGCAAGGATGTGGAAGGAAGTGACCGTGCCCTGTCATAAGGCGCCGTCCCAGCATTTGCCTGGTGTTGAAAGTGGGAATCCATGGAAAACCATTTCAAGGACGGCCGACGGTGGGGCTCGAACCCACGCGTCTACCAAGTCAGCAGAGAGCTTGGCCCCATGACTTAACGCTGCGCTTTAGCCTGCGTAGCCACTGCTGTCGGTATAAGGATGATTTCATAACGATAATAGTAATAATAATAATAATAATAATAATAATAATATCGCATGGCCTCGGGTGCCGGGTGCAAGCTTTGTTATTTGACACCCAAAGGGTAGTTTGCTTGTCGAATTTCGTTGTTCCTTGAAACACTATGAAAGTCAAGGAGGTTAGATATCTAATCTCCTTGAACACTATAGCGCTTTCTAGTAGAGAAATCAGGAACTTTGTGTTGTCGGTAAATCCCGAGATTAATTTTGCCATTATGAACACGGCCTACTGAATTCAAATGGGTTCTTTGACATGCCAACATCGTATGACATGCTGTCGTAATTTTTGCCGCCTTTCAAAAAATCACTTACCACGGCCAGGAGCGATCCTGCAAGCTTGGGGTTAGTAGACCGTCACGTTGACCACTCACCCACCGTGGCAAGTAATATGACGATTATGAAATGTCAATAACAGGATAAGGATAATCCCATAACGTGATGGTAACATAATTACGATAACGACGATGGTTTGTGTTTAGAGAAGAGACGTGCTACTGGTGTCTCTTCTTGCTGGCTTTATGCAATCAGCTGGAGACAAGCCAGCTGTTGAGAAGTGCATCGCGACAAAAGACTATCTACAGCTAGTTTGTGTCACTGTGAAACACGAGTACATAATTTATGTACGCTTGTATATTCCAGTGTCTAGCTCAGTTATTATCTTCCTACTGTGGCTACATACAGCTACTAGAACTCTCCTTTGTGCGCAACCTAAATAATATCACCGTTGGATGGAATTAATATTTCAGATTAACCATAGTTTAAGTGCATTATACCGCATAGAAACAGTACGATAATAGAACTTGGCATCTTATTTAACGGTTGTATTTTTAACGTGAAGAAAGGAAATTATCCAGTTTAAATTTCAAAATGTTTAATTCTTACTCAAATCAAAAATCTAACTACCACATATAATGAACTGAAATTCTGCAATCATATTACACTCTAACTTCTCTACTATGATTTAAAAAAGGCACCGATTGAATTAACTACAGAAAACAAAGGAATGATTATTCCCAATATTAGAAAAAAATCACAGCCTAAGCTAACCGCAGCTAACCTAACCCAACCTAACGTAACCTAACAAAACCTAACCTAATCAAACCACTGCTAACCTAACCTAACCACAGCTTACCTAACCTAACCTAACCCAACATAACCCAACCCAAGCTAACCTAACCTAACCGCAGCTAATATTATCCAACATAACCTGTCCTAACCTAACCCAACATTTAGCCGCAGCTAACCTAACCCAACATAACCCAACCCAAGCTAACCTAACCTAACCGCAGCTAATATTATCCAACATAACCTGTCCTAACCTAACCCAACATTTAGCCGCAGCTAACCTAACATAACATAACCCCACCTAACCTAACTTAACCTAACCACACGTCACCTAACCTAACATACCCTAACCTCAGCTAACCTCACATAACCTAACCTAAGCAATCCTAACCTAACCACACCTAACATGACCTCACTAAACCTCGCCTAACCTAACCGCACCTAACCTAATCACACCTAACTTCACCGCACCTAACCTAACCGTACCTAACCACACCTCACCTAACCTAACGTAACCGCACCTAACCTAACCGTACCTAACTTAACCTCACCATACCTCGCCTAACCTAACCGCACTTATCACACCTAACCTAACCATACTGAACCTTACCGCACCTAACCTCACCAAACCTCACTTAACCTAACCACACCAAACCTCACCTAACCTAACCAAATATAACCTAACTGCAGTTAACCTAACCTAACATAACCTAACCCAACCTAACCTAACTTAACCAATCCTAACCACACCTAACCGCACTTTACTTCAACTATCCTAACCTAACCTCACTTAACCTAACCTCACCTAACCCAACCGCACCTAACCTATCACACCTAACTTAACCGCACCTAACCTAACCTAACCTCACTTAACCTAACCACACCAAACCTAACGTAACCTATGAATATTTTGACCGTATGTTCAACTGGAACGTGTACATGACTACTGGTGGCAGTTCCATGGGACCAACTTGATCCTCAGACCGAGCAACGGCCACTTGGCAGAGAATCATACTGCAGTTCCAGGCTGTTTCATGAATACACGCCAAAATTTGGAAATTCCAGTTGGAATCCACAAACTTAAAGGTTAAAAAACTTGTTATATGGGATAAAAAATGAATTTTCATTGAAATATCAGACATGAAAGTAGTTTACTTAATACATAACCATGTTCAATATCTTACACGAGGTGTCCGAATTGTCCACTCTCTCGCATAATACAGGCCTCTGTTTGTCATTGCACTGAGGTACGAACACCCTCAATAATCCCTGTGCTTCTACGTATTATTTGATAAACCTACATAATTCTTACATGAAATTTTGTTTCATCCTCCACAATAGTTGAGTACACCACTGACTTTATATGCTCCCAGTCCAAGAGGTGTAAGTCTGAAGAGCGTGGAGGCCATGCAATTGTCCCACCTTTATCTATCCAGAGATAAGCATACTGATCATTCAGATGTGCGCTGACAGTGTGACTAAAATACGCAGGGCCACCATCTACTATCATGTCTGCTATATAGGGCCCGGATGTAGATGACATGTCATCCTTTTACTGAGCTGTATAAAACAATGCTGAAGTACATAGAAACTCCGGACGGGCCACCCCATCTTCGAATATGTCATCTTTATTTTGCATCATTTTGCATTTTTTTTTTGCTATTTTTCCATTTTAAGAGCATTTTTTTAAGTTTGGTAGATTTTTGGGTTATATTTTAGAGAAATCGGCATTTTAAGGTATTTGTTTTCCAATTTAGTCATGTCACAGCTTTATATGAGGGAGTGTTAAGAAGAAGCTAGTGGCTGATACAAGATAATTTAAAATATCGAAATAAAATATTTCGGTATTGCTATTAGTAGAAAAATATATATCTTGAATACAGAAGAACGGTACCGTAGGTATACAGATGCTCTTGTTTTCGTCGCAAACCAGTTATTAGCGGAATAGAATGTTACCTGCTCTGTTGACCAAGGGAGTAGAAAGGGGAAGGGGTGTGTATTCTTGTCTCAGTTCATTTTCTCCATTTTATAGTGCATTTTTAGCCTATTTTCATTTATGAAAAAAAATAGGCTTATGAGATCATCTTTGTCCGTGTGTCTGTCTGTGTGTGCGTGTGTGATGGTGTGTGTCACCCCCTAATAACTTCTAAACGGCTGGAGCGATTTCAATGAAACTCGATAAATTCGTAGGACTCTTCTGGAACACCCCAACCGTGTCCTTCAAATTTCGTTACCTCTCGCCAATCCAACATGGCGGCTGTGCGAAATATTTCACCAGCATTCAATATCTCCGAAACTATTGCCGATATCACCCCGGAATATTTTACGGTGATAAAGGGAACTACTAGAAGTTTTCCTATGTGACGTTTGAAAACCTGGTGACCACGAAACCAACATGGCGGCCAAGCAAATTTGCGGCCTTTAAATAGACGTTTCTCGCGATTTAACCAACCAAACGCAATACAACTTGGTACAGTACATGTTTATACACATTGTAATGCACCAACTTCTATCTTTGTTCTATTGTTTACATAACCTCAAGATGGCGGTTATTACGAAATATTTCACCGGCATTTTATATCTATGAAACTATTAGCGGTATCACCTTGAAATTTTGTACGGAGATAAAGAGCACTACAGGAAGTTCACTTATAAGACTTTCAAAAACCGGTTAACTACAAAAGGAATATGGCGGCCAAGCGAAGTTGAAAATTTTAAACAGAACTTTCTCGCGATTTAATGATCCAAACGCATTGAAACTTGGTACAGGAAATGTTTAGTTAATTATTGTTGTTTTAAGGGGCGGAACTACGAGTTCATCTGCCCCTCAGGAAATGTTTATTCACATTGTAATGCACTGGTATCTAATTTAGCTCAATTGTTTACATAACCTCAAGATGGCGGCTGTGCGAATTTTAAAATCTCATTTTCTTTTACTTCTTGTGTCCTAATAATGCGCTTGAAGTTTGAATACTACACGTACACAATAATCTTCATGTAACAGTACATTACTCTAAGACCTACATCTCTTATATAAAAACAAGTGTCCTGACTGACTGACTGACTGACTCATCATCGCCCAGCCAAAACTATTGAAGTTAGAAACATGAAATTTGGGGGATATGTTCGTTGTAAGTCGAAAACGCCCACTAAGGAAGGATTTTTGGATATTCAGGTTCTAAAGGGGTGTTAAGGGGGTACACCTGCATTTCATTGAATAACAATATCTCCGGCTTGGTTTCATTGAGGGATGTGATACTCGGCATATAAACTCACCATTAAAAATAAGAAGACACGTGTCCGAGGGTTTTTCGATATGGTGTATATTATGAGGTGAAAGGGGTGAAAAGTGGGGGTTGAAGGACTCCTAACGGAGCGTGTATCTCTTAAAGGACATAAGCGAGGAGTTTGAAACTCAGCGAACAAAAAACAGCTTAAAAAAATAAGTAAATAGGTGTTCGATCGTTTTTTCATAAATCCAATTTAAGGGGCCCGTGGGAAGGGGTGAAATTCTGGGGGGGTAAAAAACAGGAAAGAAAGTGTCCTAACTGATTGACTGACTCACTCACTCTACAAACTCAGGGATAGAAAACTGCTTAAAAATAAGTAAATAAGAGTTCGACAGGTTTTCTTCATAAATCAAATTTAAGGGGTTCTTGGGGAGGGGTGAAATTCTGAAGAAAAAAAAATCCTCTCGGCACGCCGGAAGGTGGAGGTAGATTCCACCGAGCAAACTAGGGGATAGGCTATAATAGGCAAAATATGCAGGTTTTCGTAGGAGGATCAGACCTCATTTATTGCGAGAAAGTATTTTACAATTGGAGGTTAGTTAACATTTTCTCGTCTTTCTATGCATACTTTTAACATTTTACTGTCTTATGGGGATGGTAACCTTCTTGTCATTTGGGGTTAATTTTTATACTTGTGATCACACTGTCCTTATGCAAGGTTTGGAACTGATGTGTAACTATCTAACAGTCTGTTACTTCTTCACGCAAAATTTTATCTCCCGCAGAGATGTTGGTTGGTTCCTCAGTTTAGGGGCTGCGACAAGGTGGTCATGTAACCCCGTGTACATTGGGTGTGTGTAGAATCTGTCTGATAAACGGTGTTATTTGTGATGACTGTATTAGTCTGTAATTCAGGTAAGGTCTGCAGACGGTCAATTTTAAGTAGTAGTACCTAATTTTGTACCAAATACTAACGTCAACGACACCTAGCTGTGAACTTGGCTGATAGATGCCACCACAACCAGCAACTTGCAACGAACGTTGTAACTTCCCCTCTGAAGGAAAGCATGCTGACGGATTTTTAGCGCTCTTAGAAAATCCGGCGACTTTGTCCGGCTTTGAACCAGCACCTTGGGCATAGAAGTTCAGCATGCTACCAGTTAGCCGCTTCCCTCATAGTCAGATGGAACAAGAAGTTCCGTGACGAACTAAAGAGCCTACTTTTCTTGAAATTAAGATTCATGCCATAGATTAATCTACAGTATAAGAACCTATCTAGAATAATGACGAAATTAAGTGGGTAATATCTAAATGTCTTAATTATTTCGAAATAAGGTATACTAGGCATAATGTAGCCTAATAGAGCAATACAGTTGGCAGCTCTGGTGACTGAATATATTCTTACTTCCATCTCCTAAGGCACAGAATACAAAATGTGGTTGAAGTCCAAAGGACGTTACATGGATTTAGACATTGGATCTATTAGTACACGTAAAAGCATGTTGGAAACAATGTCATGCGAGTGCTGGTCAGAAATAATCTGAAATATTATATATGTTTGTGCCAATTTTGGATGAAATCCATTTGTTGGTATAGAAGTTACATGTATTTAAAAATTGGTCCTATCAGCAGGCTTAGAATCATGTTGGTAGAACTGACGTATATAAGTTACTCCAAATTAATGTAAAATGTCGGGTAATTTACGTGTGCATATTTCAAAGCTGTCGGCTTGCATACTTTCTGATATATTTGGATACAAAATAGAGAGCAATTATTAACAGTTGGCAGCCCTGGTGGCTCTTAAGAATACACTCAGTCATATATGTTTATGTACACATATTACATACAAAATTTGGTTGAAACCCAATTGATAGTGAATAAGTTATATGCATTTAAATATTGGACTTATCAGAAGGCTTAAAATTATTTTGGCAACGCTGTCATGTATGGCCACCTGGAAATTTAACTGAAATAGTATTATCTACATGTGTGCCAATTTTAGAATAGCTCCCATGTATACCTTCCAAGATATCCAACATGGAGCTCAAATTTCTAGTGCGTTTTTTTTAGCAGTTGGTAGCACTGGCATCTTTTTCAAATATGGGCCTGAGATATTCCGGTATACATCTTTACTCATACTAAATTTGGTTTCGATTGCTGCAGCCGTTTAGGAGTTGATAGGGGGGGGGGGGACACACACACAGCCAGACAGACACAAGGACAGACACATTTTCCCGGATATATCTTATAAGTCTACTTTTTCCTCATTTTTGGAAACTGTGAAAAGTAGGCTAAAAATGAATGTGATCTCGTCAATGGCGTTGTCTTGGCAACCTCTGATAGATCATCCCTTATCAATTTAAAAGCGTTGTTATTGTAACCTCTGATGGCACTTGGCATTTTTAAAAATTCCGAAATCATTTTTCTCATCCCTTGGCGTAATGGTGCGTCATATCAAAAATTCTTTCAGACAAAAGTTTTAGGTAATTATTAGGGGAATATTATCCATTTTGTACGGTTTTGATATTGTGCCTATTAAGAGAGATATGATTAATGTTTCCCGAAAAACTCACTTTTTTCCACCCCTTTGGTCAATGGTTGGTGCTATCAAAAAACTTATTTGACATAAATTTTTGGCACTTATCCGACACATATTATGAACTTTGAATGGATTCGATATTTCACGTATTAAGAGAGTTATAGCGAAATTTCACTTTTTCGAAAAAAGCCCCCCATTTTCACCCCCTTCGACCGATTTTGCCCATTAACGAACTTGACCGAGATTTTATAGGGATACATATTATGTAAAAAATTCAAAGTGATTGGTGCAAAATTACGGCAGTTATCGTGTCCACAAGAAACTGATATATATATATACGAGTATATATATATATATATATATATATATATATATATACATACATATATACATAAATTATATATAAACTTTTGAACTGACGGTGGTTTTGGGGTCTGGGGGATGTGAAACGCGAAGATATGTCGAAATTTTCCGGAAGTCGAAACATGGTACCCATTGCAATAGTTAGCTTTCTAATGAAATCTACCTAAAATGAAAGAAAAAGTCCTGACTCACTCACTCACACTCCCATCATCGCCCAGCCAAAATTATTGAAGTTAGAAACATGACATTTTGGGGGTATGTTCGTTGTTCGTTGTATGTCAAAACCGTACACTAAGAGAGGATTTTCGGATATTCAGGTTCTAAAGGGGTCTTAAGGGGGTTAAAACTGCATTTTATTGAATAACAATATCTCACGAGTGGTTTCATTTGTGGATGTAATACTCGGCATATAAACTGTATGCCTACCCTTATTATTCCCGTTTTCCAACGGGGTCGGGGATGAGATGCGATGGAAGTCTTTGTAGCGATGGTTTTTACGGCCGGATGCCCTTCCTGACACCAACCTCATGAGAGGAGTTAATGAGAGATGAAATGAATGATGGTGAATGAAACTGGGCAAGGATGTGGAAGGAAGCGGCCGTGGCCTGTCAGAAGGTAGGCTACCGTCCCAGCATTTGCCTGGTGTTGAAAACGGGGAAACCACGGAAAACCATTTCAAGGACGGCCGACGGTGGGGCTCGAACCCACGCGTCTACCGAGTCAGCAGAGAGCTTGGCCCCATGACCTAATGCTGCGCTTTAGCCAGCGTAGCCACTATTGTCGGTTACTCGGCATATAAACTAATCATTAAAAACAAGTAGTTCCGTGAAGAACTATACAGCCTATTTTCATATATCCTACTTATGTTAATTGCCACTATCAACATACACAATTTCAGTTTGATTGCTGTAATAGATTCGTAGATATTGAGAACCGACTAAATATTTCGGATGGTCGCCATGTTGGATTTTATATATGTAGGTCCTAGAGTTATGTACTGTTACATGCAGATTATTGTGAACGTGTAGTATTCAAACTTCAATCGCATAGTTAGGACACAAGAAAAAACAAGGAGAGTTTAAAATTTTTCACAGCTGCCATCTTGAGGTTATGGAAACAATTGAAATAAATTAGATGCCAGTGGATTAACATTCGTATAAGGATTTACTGTACCAAGTTTCACTGCACGCGGATGGTTAAATTGCGAGAAACGTCCATGTGAATATTTATAATTCGCGTCACCGCCATGTTGGATTTGTGATCACCAGGTTATTTAAAGTCCTATAGGTGAACTTAAGTTCATAGCCCCTATGAACATTAAAAAATGCAGTTTGATTGCTAAAATAGATTCGTAGATATTCAGTATCGTCTAAATATTTCGGATGGCCGCCATGTTGGATTGTTAAATGTATAGACCATAGAGTCATGTACCATTAAAGGAAAATTATTGCGTAGGTTCATTATTCAAACTTACACTTCGATCTCATGACTACATCACAATAAATAAAATCTTAATTTTAAAATTCGCACTGCCGCCATCTTGAGGTTATGTAAACAATTGAACTAAATTAGATACCAGTGGATTACAATGTGTATAAATATTTCCTGTGCCAGGTTTCAGTGCGCTTGGAACATTAAATCGCGAGAAAGGTCTATTTAAAATTTTCAAATTCGCTTGGCCGCCATGTTCGTTTTGTAGTTAACCGGTTTTTGAAAGTCTTATAGATGGAATTCCAGTAGTGCCCTTTATCTCCGTACAAAATTTCAGGGGTTTACCGCGAATAGTTTCAGAGATATAGAATGCCGGTGAAATATTTCGCACATCCGCCATCTTGTGATTATGTAAACAATTGAACGAAGTTAGATGTCGGTGCATTACAATGTATATAAACATATACTGTACCAAGTTTCATTGCGTTTGGTTGGTCAAATCGCGAGAAACTTCTATTTAAAAGTCGCAAATTCGCTTGGCCGCCATGTTGGTTTTGTTGTTACCAGGTTTTCAAAAGTCACATAAGTGAACTTATAGTAGTTCCCTCTATCACCATAGAAAATGTCAGGGTAATATCGGTAATAGTTTCGGAGATATTGAATGCTGGTGAAATATTACGCACAGCCGCCATGTTGGATTGGTGAGTCGTAACAAAATTTGAAGGGCACGGTCGAGGTCGCCGGGAATAGTGCTATGAACTTTCCGAGTTTCATTGAAATCGCTCCAGCCGTTTAGATTTTATTAGGGGGGGACACACACACGAATCACACACACACACACGCACACACACACGGACAAAAGGTGATCTCATAAGCCTATTTTTTCAAAATTGAAAATAGGCTAATAAGCAGACATGTGTGTAAGGGTTTTTCGATGTGGTGTTTATTATAAGGTGAAAGGGGTGAAAAGTGGGGGTTGAAGGATTCCTATCGGAGCGTGTATCTCGTAAAAGACATAGGCGAGAAGTTTGAAACTCAGCGGGAAAAAATCAGCTTAAAAGATAAGTAAATCGATGTTCGACTGTTTTTTCATAAATTCTATTTAAGGGGCCAATGGGGTGGGGTGAAATTCGGTGGAAAAAAGGAGAGAAAGTGTCCTAACTACTAACTCACTTACTCATCAAACTCAGGGGAAAAAGACAGCTTAAAACATAAATTAATAGTTGTTCGAGCGTTTCTTCATAAATCCAATTTAAGGGGCCTATGCGGAGGGGTAAAATTCTGGTAAAAATAATTGAAAGAAAATGACCTGACTGACTCTCTCACTCATCATCGCCCAGCAAAACTATTGAAGTGGGAAGCATTAAATTTTGGGAATATGTTCGCTGTATGTCGGAAACGTAAACTAAGGAAGGATTTTTGTTTATTCGGGTTCTGAAGAGGTGTTAAGGTGGTAAACGTGCATTTCATTGAATAACGATATCTCATGAGTTGTTTCTTTGGGAATGTGATATTCGGCATATAAACTAATCATTAACAAGAAGTTCCGTGACGAACTAAAGAGCCTACTTTTCTTAAAATGTAAGATACATGCCAATGATTAATCGATATGGATCTATCTAGAATAATGACGAAATTAAGTTGGTAATATCGTAATTTCTAATTAGTTCGAAATACTGTATACCTGGCATAATGTAGCCTAATAGAGCACTACAGTAAGCAGC
This sequence comes from Meconema thalassinum, assembly GCA_946902985.2. Classification (NCBI taxonomy): domain Eukaryota; kingdom Metazoa; phylum Arthropoda; class Insecta; order Orthoptera; family Tettigoniidae; genus Meconema; species Meconema thalassinum. Next base: position 98,589,762 of record OX336397.1, on the reverse strand, counting down.
CCTGGTGACTGAATATATTCTTAGTTCCATCTCTTAAGGTACAGAATACAAAATTTGGTTGGAGTCCAATGAATAGCATGGACGTTACATGCAGTTAAACATTGGATCTAACAGCGCGCGTAAAATCATGTTGGCAACAGTGTCATGCATGTATTGGTCAGAAATAATCTGAAATAATATGATCTATTGTTGTGCCAATTTTGAATGAAATCCATTGGTTAGTATAGAAGTTACATGCATTTTAAAATTGGACCTATCAGCAGGCTTAGAATCATGTTGGCAGCACTGACGTATATTAGTTACTCCAAAGTAATCTAGAATGCCAGGTACTATACGTGTGCAAAATTTAGAGCTATTGGCTTGCATTCTTTCTGATATATTGATATTAGGGTAACAAAAATAGAGACAGCATTTATTAACAGTTGGCAGCCCTGGTTGCTCTTAAGAATACGCATAGTCATAGCTGTTATGGTACACATAGCACATACGAAATTTGGTTGAAATCCAAATGATAGTATGGAAGTTACATGTATTTAAATTTGGACCTCTCAGCAGGCATAGAATCATGTTGGTAGCACTGACGTATATAAGTTACTCCAAATTAATTTAGAATGTAATGTACTATACGTGTGCATAGTTTAAAACTGTCGGCTTGCATACTTTCTGATATATATTGGTATTTGGATAAAAGAAATTAAGAGCATTTTTAACAGTTGGCAGCACTGGTGGTTCATAAGAATACGTTCAGTCATATTTGGTTATGTACACATACAACATACGAAATTTGGTTGAATTCCAATTGATAGTGTAGAAGTTATATGCATTTAAATATTGGACCTATCAGTAGGCTTATAATCATTTTGGCAACACTGCCATGTATGGCCTTCTGGAAATTAAACTGCAATATTATTATCTATATGTGTGCCGATTTTGAAATAGCTCCCATTCATACCTTCCAAGGTATCCAACATGGAGCTCAAATTTCAATTGTGATTTTTCAGCAGTTGGTAGCACTGACATCATTTTCAAATATGGCCGTGAGATATTCAGGTATAGATCTTTACTCCTACCAAATTTTATTTCGATTGCTCCAGCCGTTTAGGAGTTGATAGGGGGACACACACACACAGCCAGACAGACAGACAGAAGGACAGACAGACAGACAGACAGGCATTTTCCCGGATCGATCTCATAAGACTACTTTTTCCTCATTTTTGCAAAATGTGAAAAGTAGGCTAAAAATAAGCAGACATATGACTAAAGGTTTATCGATGTGGTGTATATTATGAGGTAAAAGGGTTGAAAATTGGGGGTTGAAGGATTCTTAACGGAGCGTGTATCTCTTAAACGACATAGGCGAGAAGTTTGAAATTCAGCGGAAAAAAGTAAATAGGTGTTCGACGTTTTTTTTTTCATTTTTTTTTTCATAAATCCAATTTAAGAGGTTCATGAGAGGGGTGAAATTCTGATAAATAAATGAAAGAAAATGTCCTGACTTACTCACTCACTCACTCACTCATCATCGCCCAGCCAAAATTATTGAAGTTAGAAACATGAAATTTTGGGGTTACGTTCGTTGTATGTCGAAAACGTTCACCAAGAAAGGATTTTTGGATATTCAGGTTCTAAAGGAGTGTTAAGGGGGTAGACTTGCATTTAATTGAATAACAAGATCTCCCGATTGGTTTTCTTGGGGGATGCGATACTCGGCATACAAACTCATCATTAAGAATAAGAAGACACATGACTGAAGGTTTTTCGATGTGGTGTATATTATGAGGTGTATGTGTGAAAAGTGAGTGTTGAAGGATTCTTAACGGAGCAAGTATCTCTTAAAAGACAGAGGCAAAAAGTAAGAATCTCAGGGAGAAAAATCAGATTGAAAAAGTAGTAAATAGGTGTTCGATCATTTTTAGCCTACTTTCGATTTTTGCAAAAAATGAAAGTAGACTTATGAGATCAACACAGGGCGAAAAAAGTGTGTCTGTCTGTGTGTGTGTATGTGTGTGTGTGAGTCTGTGTGTGTGTCTGTGTGTGTGTGTGTGTGTCTGTGTGTGTGTGAGTGTGTGTACTCTGAATATCTGTCGCCCCCTATCAATTCGAACACGGTGAATGCGAATTGAACGAAATTTGGTACAAAGGTAGCACTAGCAAAGGACACCTCAGTGTCATGTTTTATATCGCCGCCATCTTGACGGAAACGTAATGGCGGCCTCACAAATGTTCAAAGCTTAAATCAAATTACGACTAACCTAATCATCCGATCTCTACCAAATTTTGCAACAACATACCTTTATGGGGGGAGCATCCTTTGACCAAACTAGTAGGTCATCAGCGTAATAGTTTACGGATGGCGGCCATCTTTGAGTGAAAATCGATTCCCCCTGTTAATTCGAACACGGTGCAACCGAATGGAACGAAATTTGGTACGGAAGTAGTACTAACGAAAGTCACCTCAGTGTCATGTTTTATATCGCCGCCATCTTAACGGAAACGTAATGGCGGCCACACAATTGTTCAAAGCTTAATTCAAATTACGATTAACCTAATCATCCGATCTCTACCAAATTTTGCAACAACATACCCTTATAGAGGAAGCATCCTTTGACCAAATTAATAGGTCATTAGTCTAATAGTTTGCGAATGGCGGCCATCTTCGTGTGAAAATCAATTCCCCCTATTAATTCAAACACGGTGGAACCGAATGGAACGAAATTTGGTACAGAGGTAGCACTAGCAAAGGGCATCTCAGTGTCATGTTTTATATCGCCGCCATATTGACAAAAACGTAATGGCGTCCACACAAATGTTCAAAGCTTAAGTTAAATTACGACTAACATAACCATCCATCTCTACCAAACTTTGCAACAACATACCTTTTTGGAGGGAGCATCCTTTGACCAATCTAATAGGTTATTAGCCTAATAGTTTGCGGATGGCGGCCATCTTTATGTCAAAATTGATTCCCCCTATTAATTCGAACACGGAGGAACCTAATGGAACGAAATTTTGTACAGAGGTAGCAATAGCAAAGGGCACCTCAGTGTCATGTTTTATATCGCCGCCGTCTTGACTGAAACGTAATGGCGGCCACACGAATGTTCAAAGCTTAAATCAAATTACGATTAACCTAATCATCCGATCTCAACCAAATTTTGCAACTACATACCTTCATGGAGGGAGCATCCTTTGACCAATCTAATAGGTCATTCGCCTAATAGTTTGCGGATGGCGGCCATCTTTGTGTCAGAATCGATTCCCCCTGTTAATTCAAACACGGTGAAACAGAATGGAACGAAATTTGGTACAGAGATAGCACTAGCAAAGGGCATCTCAGTGTCATGATTAATATCGCCGCCATATTGACAGAAACGTAATAGCGGCCACACAAATGTTTAAAGCTTAAATCAAATTACGACTAACATAACCATTCGATCTCTACCAAACTTTGCAACAACATACCTTTATGGAGGGAGCATCCTTTGACCAATCTAATAGGTCATTAGCCTAATAGTTTGCGGATGGCGGCCATCTTTATGTCAAAATTGATCCCCCCTATTAATTTGAACACGGTGGAACCGAATGAACGAAATTTGGTACAGAGGTAGCACTAGCAAGAGGCACCTCAGTGTCATGTTTTATATCACCGCTATCTTGACGGAAACGTAATCGCGGCCACCCAAATGTTAAAAGCTAAAATGTAATTACGACCAACCTAATAATCTAGTCTCTACCAAATTTTGCAACACCATATCTTTATGTGGGAAACATATTCTGACCAAACTGCAAGAACATCAGCCCAATAGTTTGCAGATGGTGGCCAAGTATGTGTGCAAATCGATTCCCCCTATCAATTCAAACACGGCGAAACCGAATTGAACGAAATTTGGTACAGAGGTAGCACTAGCAAAGGGCACCTCATATTCATGTTTAATATCCCTATAGCACGTTGTATTTCAACAAGCTACTACAACCAACATTCAATCATACTCCTTGAAAAGGACAAAGAGTTATAACAATACCCATGCATTTAGGAGAAAGTAGGCTATATGTTCTTTACTGAACATCTTGTTTCATAAATCCAATTTAAGAAGCTCATGGGGAGGGATGAAATTCTGGGGAAAGAAGTCCACTAAGGAAGGATTTTGGGATATTCACTCATCATCCCCAGCAAACCTATTGCAGTTAGAAACTTGAAATTTTGGGGATATGTTCGTTGTATGTCGAAAAAGTCCACTAAGGATGGATTTTTGGATATTCATGTTCTGAAGGGGTGTTAAGGGGGTTAAACTTGCATTTCATTGATTAACAATATCTTACGAGTTGTTCATTTGGGGATGTGATATTCGGCATATAAATTAAATTAAAAAATAAGCAAACATATGTCTAAGGGTTTATCGATATGGTGTATATTATGAGGTGAAAGGGGTGTAAATTGGGGGTTGAAGGATTCTTAACGGAGCGTGTATCTCTTAAACGATATTAGTGAGGAGTTTGGAATTCAGCGGGAAAAAATCGGCTTAATAAATAAGTAAATAGGTGTTTAACCGTTTTTTTTTTTCATAAATCCCATTTACGCGGTTCATGGGGAGGGGTGAAATTCTCAAAAAAAATGAAAGTAAATGACCTGACTGACTCACTCACTCATCATCGCCCAGCCAAAATGACTGAAGTTAGAAACAGGAATTTTTTAGGATATGTTCGTTTTATGTCGAAAACGTCCACTAAGGAAAGATTTTATGATATTCAGGATCTAAAGGGGTGTTAAGGGGGTAGACGTGCATTTCATTGAATAACAATATGTCACGAGTGGTTTCATTTGGGGATGTGATGACTGGCATATAAACCAATCATTAAAAATAAGCTGAAACATGTCTATTAAAGTTAGAAGAATGATATTTTGGGGATATGTTTGTTGTGTGTCGAAAACGTCTACTAAGGAGGGAATTTTGGATATTCAGGTTCTAAAGGGGTGTTAACGGGGTTAAACCTGCATTTCATTCAATAACAATATGACATGACTATGACGCGAGCAACGCCGCGGGTACCTGGTAGTATTATATAAAATTCCGACATGGCGACCATCTGCAATATTTAGTCGGTTCTCAATATCTACGAATCTATTACACCAATCAAACTGAAATTCTGTATGTTGATAGTGGCAATTAACATAAATAGGATATATGAAAATAGGCTGTATAGTTCTTCAGGGAACTACTGGTTCGAATTTTTAGGTCATTTAATACAGTCATTTTTGAACATTTTAAGTGCATTTTTTTAACTTTTTTACGGCATCAAAATCCGGGCCCTACTTGATATAATATGTAATTGAGAAAACCGCCCTATCAATACTGTGAAATTATGATGAGTAAATATTTAAACGTACATGTTGTTTCGATATGACAAATAATATCTTCATAAAAAGACATAAAAATGACCAGATAGCCTGATTTCTTATTGACGTTATATAACCCATACATTTCTTACCATTTCATAACAACTTCGTCACACTTATTTCCAACGTTCTCTCTCCAATATTTCTGTACATCAACTATCATTTGAGTCGTCCATTTGCAAAACTCGTTTAATCCACTTGTGATTAAGGATCATGTCGTAACATAAATTTTTTTTTGTTTTTGTTTTTGTTTTTGTTTTTGTTTTTGTTTTTGTTTTTGTTTTTGTTTTTGTTTTTGTTTTTGTTTTTGTTTTTGTTTTTGTTTTTGTTTTTGTTTTTGTTTTTGTTTTTGTTTTTGTATTTGTTTTTGTTTTTGTTTTTGTTTTTGTTTTTGTTTTTGTTTTTGTTTTTGAATTTGTTTTTGTTTTTGTTTTTGTTTTTGTTTTTGTTTTTGTTTTTGTTTATTTTTGTTTTGTTTTATTTTAGTTTTTTATTTATCTTTTTATTTTATTTTATTTAGTTTTATTTTATTTTGTTTTGTTTTATTTTGATTTTCCAGAAAACAAACACCAAACAAAAAACAAAAGACACGAAGCAAAAAGCAAAATTCAAAAGCAAAAGCAGAAAACAAAAAAACAAGAAACACTAAGTAAAAAGCAAAAGCAAAAATCATACACTAAACCAAAACCAAGAAAGAAAAGCAAAAATTTAAATTCCAAATCAAAATCACAAAGCAAACACAAAACCAAAAACAAAAATTAAAGCAAAAAATAAAAAATATAGGAAACAACAAACGCAAAAGATACGTGTGGCAAAGTCTAGAGAAACGTTTCTCAAGAAAATGATTCTTTTTCACAAGTGGATTAAACGGGTTTTGCAACATGACGACTTATTTATAACCTAACTTATTCAGCATATCTACTTACATATACATTTCAATTCAACGCTGTTTTATCAAGACTTTTTCATGTTTTTCTTAACTCATTTTGTAACAGATCTGGTTTTTTGAAATTTTACTTTGTGAACTTTTGGAACAAATATATTTTTAGAATCCTCTGTTATGGCAAAACTTTATTGAGTGCATGTTATTGCACATTTACTTATCCTATACTAAGCTGAGGAAAGTCACAATGTCAACGAAACCGGCACGGTTTTAATGTAGCCTGCAATATATTGACTTAAGGTAATAAAATAGTACATTATGTACATTGCATACGACTGTTTATGTTCGACGATAATTATTATAACTATTTTATGTTCGAACATAAATATTCATAAATATCTGTCGAGATTTCGCCAGTTTTATGTACTGAACAGAGCGCATGAGACGCAGAGAATGCCTTGTATTTGACCATGGCCTCCTCGATTACCCTACTATGACACTAGGCCAGGCAGTGAAATGTAAATTAGAGGGCCGTGGAACTGAGCGCATCTAATTATCTAATTGGTCAAACAACTGTTTCTTGAGCTCTGATTGGTGGGAGAAACTGTTCCATAATGGAAAATAGTGTTATAATGAGCATCATTATAGTACAGTTTTCTGACATATAATAGGCAGGGTCGAACATAAAGTTTATTAGAAATGATACCTTCATCAGAGTTGAATAGTTTAAATTAACATGCTAAAATCTTGAATTTCAAATAAAATAGTGAGACCGTCAAGGTTGGAATTGTCAGGATAGCCAACAACCGCAATGACTTCCCTAACATCTCACCCGTCGAGCACATAAATTAATTGCCGTGAGGATCAGGTGAATTTCCAAATAGGCTAAAGCGGCACGAGAGTCCGTTGTCCACAGGGATCGTGGTACATGGTGACGATGGTCATAGACTGCCTAAGGAAAGGTTCACCTTAAAAACTAGACTGAGAAAATAAACATCCAGACTTACGTAAAACACCGTGAAAATTTATTGATAAAATTCACAAGCCCCTAGCCTTGTTCGGAGGGTTACAATCGGCTAGTCCGCAAGCTAATAAACAAACAAAAATAAAGAGCAGGTCCCTACCTGAGAAGTTACGGAAAACCCTCGCGAAAGATCTAACTCACAATAATAAAGCAACAACAGCAACGCTAGGAAAATGGTACGACGCAAGTCCCTAGTTCAAGTTACAAGATCAAGCTAATATCTGAATTTACATTTAACAGGGTAGCAAAACAAATCTAAGTTAGGATGATACCATTTCAACATGTACATTTAACGTTAATTCATCTAGCTAAGTCCTATCAATTAACAAAATTTACGGCGATGACGACCGTAAGAAAACAATTACATTCAAAAGCTAAGTGTACAGCCATGTAAAAAAAACATTTAATTATGCTTAAAAGCTATGTGCTAACAGCACACAATAAGGTAACATGTAGGATTTATACACTTGTACATCATAAATAATTAATGAAATAGACACAGTAGTTTTATTAAATTGCCTGCCTGCCTGCACCTTGGTTTACTCTTTGTAAGCCATAGTCATCTAAAGTGTAGTTACGGTGACGAATGCATAGTTAAGACTACGTCTAACATCGCATGGCCTGCGCTCCACAAGCTACGAACTCAAGGTTCGTGCATGCTTCAGGTCGCTACAATAGTGTCAGCTGTGTTTGTCATTTCCACAAAAGGAAATTACCTTCATCTGCACTGCTATGTCAACAGTTCCAAAATGCAAAAGAACAAAGTTAGATAGAAAAAATTCGTTAGTTAGCTTTTGTTTTACCAAAGTTATGCGTTTTATTGTTAAGATGTCGGTTTAGGTTTATCGTTGGTTTATGGTGAATAATATTGACATTAGCCTGGGCACGGAGCGTCTCCACTGAGATCATTCTCGACCAAAAAGCCTCGACTCAACAGTCGGAATATAATCAACGAGCAATAACTACTCGGACACACAATAACACAAGTTACCAGCGGCGCAAAGCTCGCGTTCAATAACTCTGGGACGGGCCTGAACACTACAGTTACCCTCCAATAACATCTAGTCAACGGGAACAATCCCGGACAAGGCATACTCAAAATACCTTCATACAATAACTTCCTGCTATAACAGGGTAGCCTTCAACTTACTATAGAAAACCTGACATAACTGTACACGTCAACGACGGTACACGCAGCAGTGCGTTTAACTAACAAAAAACAGTCTATAAAACATGTGATCAGATACAGGAGTGGACACTGAGTTCCATAAGCTGAGTTGCAATGAAAGGAAATGCGAATACAACTAGTACTCTGTCCTCTGTCAAAGTAGTTCCGTCTCACAATATAACAGGCGTGCTTTCAAGGGCACTGGGTCTCAAACCAGTTTATGTGTCGCTAGCAGGTTTCAACATTCCTGCGCTTCACTGACACAACACATTGACTCTCCAAGGCCGGCGATTTAAAAAAATAAAACTATACATCTGGCCTCTCAATAAAAAACTTTATCATAGGTTAAAAACCTCGAAGAATACGTGTATAAAAAACACGCTATAAATCTGAATACAATAATACAATTCCGCCTTCCAAACCAAAGACGTCTAAATGATAGTAATGTTACTATTACTGGAGCTCTTTGCTCTCAAAAGTTATAATTCAGTAGTTGCTTGTACAACATCAAGTAAATGCGTGTCTTCACATGACACTAACAAAATAATAATTGTGACGCAGATTTCACACTCTGAATCTGCTTAATGATATGATGGGAACTGGGTTCGATGCTTGACAACGAAACATTCCTTCTAATTATAAGGTTCACACTTGACCACGAATAGCTTCTGAGCTTATTCAAAATTAAATATATTGCAGTTACAAAACTGGTAATTACAGTTGACTACCTAACTGATACGACTGTTCTGACACACCCATATTACATATTATATCAAGTAGGGCCCGGATTTTGATGCCGTAAAAAACTTTAAAAAATGCACTTAAAATGTTCAAAAATGACTGTAATAAATGACCTAAAAATTCGAACCAGTAGTTCCCTGAAGAACTATACAGCCTATTTTCATATATCCTATTTATGTTAATTGCCACTATCAACATACAGAATTTAAGTTTGATTGGTGTAATAGATTCGTAGATATTGAGAACCGACTAAATATTGCAGATGGTCGCCATGTCGGAATTTTATATAATACTAGCTGAAGTACCCGTGCTTCACTACGCGTCATAAATAAAATAAAATGTGAAGGTGACAGTCAAAACAGGGGATAGGCGAGGTGCTGCGCAGAGGGAGATTAAGGATGGAACATTTTGTCTAACTACACCGCTCGGCGTTGACCGTGTTTTATAGCACAAATTCAGGTTTTACTCGCTAACGGTTGGAGATACCTTTCGGATAGGAAATGTAATTTTAAACCTCGTATATGCCATCAAAAGTTTGCTATTTCTTAGCGTTCTCTTTTTATTTGAAATGGAAATATGAAAGTTTGAAACCAAAGGGTGTCGTGACGTCACTAAAATGGTCGCCATCTTTAAATAGTGCAAAGTATTGAAATCAAAAGTAACCTATATGTTAACCAGGTAAATCAGCTACTTCCATGAAAATTTCATGTAAATCGGACCAGTGGTACTTGCGTGATTGAGTAATACACAGACACACACCTTCTCATTTTTAGCCTCGCTTCGCTCGCGTCATAGTCGTGTCATATTGTTATTCAATGAAATGCAGGTTTAACCCCGTTAACACCCCTTTAGAACCTGAATATCCAAAAATCCCTCCTTAGTAGACGTTTTCGACACACAACAAACATATCCCCAAAATATCATTCTGTTAACATTAATAGTTTGGGTTGGTCGATGTTCATACAATAAATCCTTCCTTAGTGGACGTTTTTCTTCCAGAATTTCACCCCTCCCCATAGGCCCCTTAAATTGGATTTATGAAAAAACGGTCGAACACCTATTTATTTTATTTATTTATTTAATTTTAAGCTGATTGATTTCCTCCGAGTTTCAAACTCCTAGCCTATGTCGTTTAAGAGATACACGCTCCGTTAAGAATCTTTCAACCCCCACTTTTCATCCATTTCACCTCATAATATACACAACATTGAAAAACCATTAGACATGTGTCAGCTTATTTTTAATGATTAGTATATATGCCAAGTATCACATCCCCAAATGAAACCACTCGTGAGATATTGTTATTCAATGAAATGCACGTTTACCCCTTTAACACCTATTTAGAACCTGAATATTCAAAACTCTTTCCTTAGTGGACGTTTTCGACATACAACGAACATATCCCCAAAATTTCATGTTTGTAACTTCAATAATTTTGGCTTGGCGATGATGAGTGAGTGAGTGAGTCAGGACATTTTCTTTCATTTATTTTTGATAATTTCACCCCTGTTTCACGACTGTGTAACAAAGGATGGCTGCAAAGAATGCAGTTAACTAAGCATGGCATCTGATTGCCATAACTAAAGTCAGCAAAGACTTGGAAAATCACCCCAAATAGGGTTGAACAAAGTAGCCTCAAATGACTACGGTCATGTTTAGCAAAAGATAGGCATTGACGTTGTACGACGTTCATCAGGCTGCACCAGGGCTGACCAAAATGTCTGACCCAAGGGTGTCTCACTCTAACTGAAATAAATGACATCTAACTAAACTAGTTACATTCCCTACCTATAAAAATGGCTGACACTGAGTGCGGTTGGTTCACAAACTACATTTAATCTACTATACCACCAGAAACTAGAACAAGAAAGGGGTATCCAAAAACTCACGAAATGGAGAAGCTCTCACTCAGCCCTCTATTCAACAACAAGGGTTGTACAAAATCCTCTCTGGCTCTCTGTAACGGTATCATCCTCATCAGGATTCCCATCTGGACTCCTCCAAAAGACCAGGGTTCGATCTGTCCCTGTCGACAACTTCGTGGATAAGCTGGATATGCCTGGAAATGGCATCCTTGGTTTCTTCCTTCTCGTTCGCTGTCCTGGAAGTTCCACCATCATGCTGGTTCCCGTAGAAACATCACCCTCATACCGGGATGGTATTAGCCCATGATGACTGTCTCAAACATGGTGAAGAATAGTCCAATCTCGTGGATAGTGAAATAAGTTGCGTAATAATTCATTCTTTCACTTTCAAAAATATAATGTTCGTCGTAAATGTTATAGGCTTCAATTGTAGTATATGACACAGCCTTTATTTCGTCGATGTGAATTAACATGTGAGCTAACACTGTTTTATGATTCTTCACGTGCTAGTGACGCTACTTTTATATCACGCAGCATCCGTGAATTATGCGTCGTTTTTGAAATGAAAGTTTCACTTTGGCAATTTAAATATGCTATACAATCATAATCACACTTATTCAAGATAGTTGTAACACTTTTACCTGTATATTTTCCACTAGGCACTTGGCCCTCCACAAACACGTGGGTACAAGATGTGGTGTTACGGCAATGTTATGCAATTCACTTATACTTGCCAATTATTATTTCCCAAAATTCTTCTTTGGCTCACTGTGCTTGGATAACCGTGAATAGTGGTATTCGCGTGCTCGATGGCACCTGATAATCACTTTCAACGCTCAACAGCGGATATTCTCTACGCCTTGTAGGACAAATACAATTCCACGCCTACACAGGGCGGATTCTCCAGACGTAGTGCAAGGCACTGAGTGTCTCTAGGAAGTAGGTCGTCAAAACGAAGTCGTTGAGCGACTACTTACGTTCCTGTTTGCGTATATGCAAGGGTATTACCTTACCTTAAGTAAAAATAACATTCTCCAAAATGTTTTAATAATGCAGCATGACGAAATGGAATATTCTGAGTCTCATGGAAAGATAAAATTAATTAATAAGACCTCAGATAAATAATTAGCAGATTTCACCAAAGTCAAAAGTGCGATTCACCGCTACTTCAAAGAGTATAGCGTGATCTCTCAGATCCACGTGGCTTTCTGGGTGTGTTCAAAGGTACAACATCCCATCATAAATGTTCTGTTATAAAAAATATCACATGAACCTTAGCTCAGCGGGTTCAATAGAAAGTTCACATATAAATTAAACGTTACACTATTGAAAGAAGCTGTTACTAAAATGATGTTATGAATAATACTGGTGAAATGTATAAAGTAAAATGTTTAGAAATCTACCTTACAAAACTGCCTAAGTCACACTCCTTTAATTTAGTTTATTAACGTAGTAGTAGAAGACGCTGCTTCCAGGTGGATAATGAGGTGAAAATCGTAGAGGTGAAAGACGCCACTGCCAGAGGGATAATGAGGTGAAAATCGTTGGGGTAAAAGACGCCGCTACCAGAGGGTTAATGAGGTGAAAATCGTAGGTGTAGAAGACGCAACTACCAGAGGGATAATGAGGCGAAAATCGTAGGGGTAAAACACGCCACTGACAGGTGGATGATGAGGTGAAAAACGTAAAACCTTTAATGGTTATTTAGCCTTATAACCTCTATATATTATCAGTGAAGACCGACAAGGCGGATTTCACAACTACATATCACCATTTGTCAATACGGATGAAACAGTTACCAATTTTAAAATGGTTAACGTATAGGCCTACGTACTTTATGTGTGATATATCAATGGTTGTTTGGTTGGTTCCTTAGTTTAATTAATTTATTAAGACGCGCTCGAAAGAGCATTAAACCTACATCTAATACTTTGCCATTTCGTTTACACTATATTCTCTGATGATATTTCTTCTTTTGCCACACAGTATTAGGTAGTAACGGTCGCACTTCCTGTTGCACAATGAGCACATAGTCTTCACCAGGTTGGTGAAACCTTTGAGTTCGGCAGATTCCTTACTTTAGGGGTGCGAAAACGCAGTCATGTAGCCCCGTGTACTTTGGGTGTGTGTAGAATCTGTCTGATAACCGGTGTCAATTGTGATGACTGTATTAGTGTGTCTTATCTGTTTTAATTCAAGTAAGGACTGCAGACGATAATGTCAAGTAGTTCCCACTTTTGCTACCAAATGCTACCGTCCACGACACCTAGCCTTCGGACTTGGCTACTAGATGCCATCGCAGTCAGCACCTGGTGGCGAACGTTGGAACTAATATAGCGTTATCAATTGAAGAGTCCAGGGGAATAAAGATGAGGGTCCAGAAAAGGAAGTTTTGAGAAAACAGTGGTTTTAAATAGAAAACGAAATGCCTAAATCCTAAACGAAGGAACAAGAGTTATGTTGATGTTACACTGATGAATAACATATCTGGGACATATTTATTATGTAGATAGACTTTTTGCACCTATGCAGTATGATAAAAATAACATTATATTGATTCATGTCACAAAAATCTAGGCAAGAAGGATGAATGTCCATTGATTTGTAGTGAAATCTATGAATATATTGTTTGTGTGGTAGCTTTTGTAACACTAAAAACGTCACTTGTTTATTGGCCTACATCATTACCTGAAACTAATAATAGGCTTCTTAAATACACAGTACACTTCACAAGTGAGGGAGTGATGCAAAAAAATGGGCTTTGACAGAACATACTTTTTAGGTGCTGAAGGTCATCAAACTTTGCTTTTGGGACAGGTATAGGTCCATCATATGCTGTTCTGGAAGGTGAAAGCAACGTTCTGGTAGAGATAAGAGTTTTCTCTTCGGTTTGGTGACATCACCTTCATCATCCAAGCCATTGTAAGATCTTCAGCTTCCTCACTGGACGTGTTTTAAAGGGACATTGTTTTACATATAGTGGGGAAAGAAAGGTGGTCCACGACCTGAATATTTCTGGATTGACACAAGAAATTACTTTAAATTGTCTTGGTTTGTTTGTCGAGTTTTGGAGAACTTCGTTCCTCTCAGACGGAAGTTCAACCACAGGCTTCTGGTCAACAAAACCCATCTTTTTATCGCCTACGTAAGTTTTGAAGCTTCTTTCTGAGTAGTAGTAGGCAGACTTAGTTTTGTAGGAACAGATTCTGTTTTCACAGTATATTCGTCACAGGTGCTACAGGTGTCACACCTTTGATAGCCAAAGGTCAAATTAAATTTGGTGTTAAATATTTCTCTGTACTATTCCAGTGATATTTTATTGTATGGGAAAGCCTTTGTATAGCGACAAAACATTTTACTCACAGTAAGTTCCTCGGGTAGCGTTTTTGAGACTTAGCTAAACCATAGTGCGACTTTCTGCTTTTAAAGGACTGAATGTGTTCAAATACAGAATTTACATCATCAAGAAGCTTGTTAGGCCTGGAGCTGTGCTTTCCTCGCATATCACATGGTGGTAAACCTGTTGTTTTAAGACTTGTAAATTTTGCAGTCTTTTAGCTGTAATGCCATGAAGTGATACAAATGATTTTTAACATACAGGGATTTCACAAACCTGTTCATTCCTTATTACTCTTACTTTATAAGAACATGGCCGGCCCCGTGGTGTTGGGGTAGCATGCCTGCCTCTCACCCGGAGGCCCCGGGTTCGATTCCCGGCTCCGTCAGGGATTTTAGAGACTGACGTGAGGGCTGGAACGGGGTGCACTCAGCCTCTTGAGGACAATTGAGTAGCTGTCTTGACAGTGAGGCAGCTCCCTGTTCCGAGGAGACCCGATGCACTGATCACGCGTCACTCCAATATCTGCATGCCAATTGGCTGGGCAGTGGTCGCTTGGTAGACCTAGGTTCTTCACGGGCTGTAGTGCCAGGGGTTATTCATTTATAAGAGTATGAATATGTGTGAAAATCAGCCTCACATTGTGGTTTCCTAGGTCGATGGTGAGTGACAGAAGAGCACTGTATTAATCCACAAAGATACATCGACTGTTTTTCATGTGATTCAATCCGATTAAAATTCGAAATAATAATTATCACTTCGTTCACTTGCACTTATGTTTTTAAAACACTCTAGTCTTAGTCACTTACAGTCTGGTCCTGTGTCATTATACCAATCAAGGCACAACAACCAATAAACCAACAGTTAACACAACATCAAGCCATCAACAGCTGGGTGAGCTGAAAGCAGAGCACTCTGCACTGCCAACTAAGTGGACCCTCATCCTTGTAGCTCACATAGAATGGCACCCTCATCTTTCTTGCCTACACTACATATTTTTGTTGGCTGTGTATCCGCAGACATTCATCTTTTGTACCTTCTAGGAGTAGTTTAACATATTCTTTTGGGGTTAAACTATACAAATTCACTGAAAGCTCATTTTTCATAAAAAGTGGACCCTCATCTTTATTCCCCTGGACTATTATTCTAACGTACAAATTAGCTCGCCACTGTGGGTGAGTGGTTATCGTGTCAGACTACCAACCCCAAGCTTGCAGGTTCGCTCCTGGCCGTGATAAGTGATTTTTGAAAGGCGACAAAAATCACGACCCGCTTGTCATACGATGTTGGCATGTTAAATAACCTATTTGGATACAGTAGGCCGTGTTCATAATGGCAAAATTAATCTCGAGATTTTCCACCAACACAAAAAAGTTCCTCCTTTCTCCCCTAGAAAGCGCTATAGTGTCAAGGAGCTTAGATATCTAACCTCATTGACATACATACCGTTCCATAGAACAACAACATTTGACATGCAAACTGACCTTTCGGCGTCGAATAACAAAGCTTGCCATAGGATATTATTATTATTACCTACAAATTTTGGCTTCACACAAGTGTAGTTATTGGAAGGTTCTTTTTCTTGCCATAAATCTATGACATGGGACCGCTGGCTTTACTTCCCCTCCGAAGGAAGGCATACTGAGGGATTTATAACGCTCTTAAAAAATCTGACGACTTCGGTCGGGTTGAACCCGCGAACTTGGGCTTAGAAGCTCAGCATGCTACCAACTACACCACCGAAGGCACCCTGGTATATCAATAAATATTCACTTCCGGACCCTAGTTCACTTTTTTAACCTTCACATGTGTGGATTCTAACCGTTAAATAGGCTATTGCCGTGTATTAATTATACTCCCTGTATAGAAGCTGGCACATCCCAATTTTCTCTATTTATCATTCCCATTGGATTTCATAGAAATTCATTTGTAATCTGCATTTAACAACACAACATGCTATTGGTTTAATTGAGTTGACATGTGTAATGCTTGTTACTCCCTAATCACATTACGATAATCTACATCAGACTGCATTATCTTTCAATCAATGGTGTTCGCCAATCAGCGTTTAATTAATTCCACTCTAACTGGTCTCATCTCTTATTAGGGAGTCAGTAGCTGTGCTTAGTAATAATAATATCAATTATAACAGCATCAGAAAGCCCGGCGATGAATAAGAAAGGCCTGGCAGAACAACTCGAAACCAAAGAGAGGAAGATTTTGAGAAAGATCTTGGGCCCGGTCAAGGAACGAGGAGAGTATAGAAGACGACACAACGATGAACTTTATCTGCATCTGGAGAAAATAACGGACACCATACGCCAAAGAAGACACTTCTTTTATGGCCATTTAACACGAATGAGCTCCGGAAGGTCGTCCAATCAAATCTGTGCCTACTTAGTGGGAAAGAAAGCCAAAGGGATCTGGTTTACAGAGGTGGAAAAGGACCTACAGGAACTGGGGATATCACATGAGGACATTTTGGAACGTGACCCTTTGAAGAAGAAACTTGGGGAAAAACAAAGTATTCAGCCAAAACCCATATTGAAAACCGGCAATTATTGGACCGAAGAACGAAAAGAAGCTCGCCGAAGAAGAATGCGCGAATACTGGGCCAATGTGAAAGAACGAGGGAAAAGGCAGTTGAAATAACCTGGTCCATAGAAGACCAAACCGATTATAAAACAAGATGTTCAGTAAAGAACATACAGCCAACTTTCTCCTAAATGCATGGGTATTGTTATAACGCTTTGTCCTTTTCAAGGAGTATAATTGAATGTTGGTTGTAGTAGCTTGTTGAAATACAACTTGCTATACGGATATTAAATATGATTATGAGGTCCTCTTTGCTGGTGCTACCTCTGTAAAAAAAAAAACATTCAATTCGGTTTCACCGTGTTTGAATTGATATGAGGAATCGATTTGCACACTTACATGGCCGCTATCTGCAAATTATTGGGCTGATGACCTTGTAGTTTAGTCAAAAGACGCTTGCCATACAATTATATGTTGTTGCAAAATTTGAGATCGGATGATTAGGTTAGTCGTAATTTAATTTAAGCTTTGAACATTTGGGTGGCCGCCATTACGTTTCTGTCAAGATGGTGGCGATATAAAACATGACATTGAGGTGCCCTTTGCTAGTTCTACCTCTGTACCAAATTTCGTTCAATTCGGTTCAACCGTGTTCGAATTGATAGGGGGGAACAGACATTCAGAGTACACACACTCACACACTCACACACACACAGACAGACACACAATTTTTGGCCCTGTGTAGATCTCATAAGTCTACTTTCATTTTTTGCAAAAATTGAAAGTAGGCTAAAATATATATATGTATAGCATAGGTTATATGGAGAAATTTATAAACGCGTTACTTTTAATGGGCACGTGACTCGAATTACGTCAGCACAATTAGTTAACCGTATTTTCACTTTCCTCCAAGAGAAAAAGGCAAAGCAAGCCTGGTTCTGTGAGATACAGAAAGATCTGCAGGAGATTGGGATTTCATGTCAAGATATCGAGGAGAGTGACCTGGTTTTCCTTTCTTTCCTGTGAAAAGGGTTGCCTGCACTTAGGCACTGTGTATGATGGGGACCAAGAGTTACCCTTATCACAATATTTGGAACCAGTGGCGGCCGGTAATAACGTCGCAGTGATGCACAACGACCAGATTAATTCAAGAAAAACAATTAATACCGTAATAATATTTTTAGTAAAATGAGCTGTACGTTTCCTTTTATAAGTATATGAATTCATAATTCCCTTCTTTAATACCCCCAGGGGATCACATTTAGTTGGACGTGGGTTGGCGACCACGGGACCCCAGCTGAGTCCCGCATTGCTTCCACTTACTTGTGCCGGGCTTCTCTCTGTTCTCTTCCGACCCCGACGGTATTAGGGTATCCGAGGCCTAGGGAGTCTCTTCTTTTCCCGCTTTAATTGGCCCTTGTCTCATCTTTCCTGATGCCTCATTCTTCCAGGGATCAGTCTTCTTTTTTCTCTTCTTTATAGTTCCTTTTGTCTTTACGATTCCCGCTCTTTCTTTATGAATTGGATCCCGGTGTCTCTAAATTACATTTTGTGAGTATTTTGATTCCCAACCACATTTTGTAAGTATTTTCAATGTGCATTGCATTTTGTAAGTAGGCCTATTTGCGATCTAACTCCATTTTGTAAGTATTTTCAATATGCTGGTTGGTTCCTCAGTTTAGGGGCTGCGACAACGCGGTCATGTAGCCCCGTGTATTTTAGGTGTGTGTAGAATCTGTCTGATAACCGGTGTTAATTGTGATGACTGTATTAGTGTGTGTTTCTGTTTCTTAATTCAAATAAGGACTGCAGACTTACAATTTTTAAGTAGTTCCTACTTTTGCCGCCAAACGCGGCTACTAGTTCAGAACTTGGCTACTAGACGCCACCGCTGTCGGCTCCTGGCAACGAACGTAGCAACCTGAGCGTGTTTACATTTTTAAGCTAATTTAGCTTCACACAGGTGTAATTAGTGTAAGGTTCTTTAACATGCCATAAATCTATGACATGGGACTGCCGGCTTTACTTCCCCTCCGGAGGAAGGCATACTGAGGGATTTTTAACGCTCTTAAAAATCCGACGACTTCGGCCGGGTTTGAACCCGCGATCTTGGGCATAGAAGCTCATAATGCTACCAACTACACCACCGAAGCCGGTCTATTTTCAATCTAAATTGCATTTTGTCAGTACAGTATTTTGAATCGCGGGCTTCCACACAACTTATTGTGTTTATTTTGAATCTACCACACATTTTGTAAGCATTTTCAATTTCAATTGCCGTTTGTAAGTACACTGACCGGCAAAAAAAAGTGGAACAGTAATTTAAAAAGTATAAAATTAGCCATGAAAATATGTAATCACATTTTAAAAGCTTTTCACGCATTAGGACACACATCTGAAACATCCGTGAATAGAAATTGACATTTCTGAGGGTGGTTTATTACCACCAATTACCCCCAATTTTCGATGAGCCTAACAAGCTGTCATGGACGCTAAGGGTGAAAACACTCGTATTTAGTGACCAGTGTTGCAGTGCAGTGCAAACATTAACACTGTTTTGTTTGGCCAAAAAAAAAAAACAGCCCAAAAGAACATTAGTAAAAAATAGAAAATTGTTAGATTTGTGAAATGTAACGAAATTTGTGAGTTAAAGCGTGTTGTAAAACATGTTTCAGTATTTTCTGTAGCCAACCATCTGACAGTTACATGAATAATGCAAATATCGGAAAACCGATACATTTTAGTGGAATAAATTAAGAAATTACATAAAAAATTGAAGTGTTCCACTTTTTTTGCCGGTCAGTATATTTGGAATTTCAATTGCATTTTGTAAGTATTTTGAACCTAAACGACATTTTGTGCGTGTTTCTCAATCTATTTCAATCTGAGTTTCATTTTGTAAGTATTTACAGTCTCACTTAATCTTCGTTATGGTTCCCATTTCATTGCCATTATCACTATCACCCAAACCATTAGGGGCCGATAACATAGATGTTAGGCCCCTTAAAACAACAATTATCATTAGTAACGAAATGTGCTTGAGTATTTAGCTCTAGCAGTTAAGAAGTTTGCGTGCGCTTCATGGGAGGTAATGCACAGTTCGCTACTTCTGTGGGGGGGGGGGGGGGGCGCGTATCCGCTGATGAGCCAGCTTGGTGTTTATGGGCGAAAACCCACACAAGACACGGCATAAACCATGAAAAATTGCTTGAGTTTTAATTCACTGGCCGTGAAAGCCAATATACCATTATTTTAAGAATATTTACATTCAAATCAGCGCTGAATCATCTAATAATATTCTTCCTCAGAATGCTCTTGATTACATCAGAATAAACATTTGATGATGTGTTCTCTTTCTTGCAGTTTACCTTATCCTGGGACACAGCTATGAGCATATGGGACTGTTGGTAGCTCTGGAAGAGAGGAAGCTGTTTGATAAAGGTTGGTAGTAGTGCATTACGTTTGGAATCTCGATTGACCTATTCAATGAAAAGAAAAATATCGATGCATTACAACTATTATTTCCTTGAACAAAGATATTTATTTATCTCTATTGTTTATTAATTTTCTTTATATTTTTATTTTTAGCCTACTTTTCACATTTTGTTGTTCATTTTGTAAAAATAAACAAAAAGTAGACTATGAGATCGATCTGGGCATACGTCTCTCTGTCTGTGTGCTCCCCCCTATCAACTCCTAAACGGCTGCAGCTATCAAAACCAAATTTGGTATGAGTAAAGATCTATACCTGATTATCTCACGGACATATTTGAAAATGCCATTAGTGCTACCAGTTGCTGAAAAATCATAATTGGAATTTGAGCTCTATATATCGGGGCTGGCTGCGTGGCTCAGCGGTAACGTTCTCGCTTCCGGTGTCCAAGGTTGCAGGTTCAAATCTTGGCGCTGTCAGCAGGCATTTGAGGGTGCGCAAATGCGAGGGAGCCGTGTCAGTAAATTTACTGGCACGTTAAAGATCCCCCTCGGGGAAAAATTCCAGCGCCCCGGCGTCTCTAAAAGCCGCAGTAGTTACCAGGGACGTAGGCCTAAAACCATTAACATTATTATTATTATTATTATTATTATTATTATTATTATTATTATTATTATTATTATTATTATTATTATTATTATTATGGATATCTCAGATGGTATGCATGGGAACTACTCCAAAATTGACACACATATGGATAATATTTATTTACAGGAGCCCATACATAACAGTGTTGCCAACATGATAGGTCCAATCCCTACATTCATGTAACTTCCATACTATATGTTGGATTTCAAACAAATTTGGTATGTGATTTTCGCACCTTAGCAGATATGAATATGCATTATCTTCAGTATCAACATGGCTGCCAACTGTTGAAAAATCAACTCTAAAAATTGTTATCCTAATCTCAATGTATCAGAAGGTATGCAGGCCAACAGTTGTAAACTTTGCATACATATATTACCTGCAAATATAGATTAAAGTTTGGTAATCGATATAGGACAGTGCTGCCAACATGATTCTACGCGTGCTGATAGGCTTAGTGTTTAAATTCATGTAACGTTCATACTCTATTAGATTTAAACCAAATTTTGAATGTGCCTTGTGTTCCTTAAGAGATGGAACTAAGAATGTATTCAGTGTCGTTAGTTAGTTAGTTATTGTTGTTGTTTTAAGGGGCGGAACTACGAGGTCATCTGCCCCTCTTAACACAGATTAAAGAATACAAATTTGGAATTGAAATTAAAATTTTGAGGTGGACACCTAAATTTAAAAAGACCTAAAATTAATCAATAAAAATAAAAAAGTTAAAATAAAAATTAAAAAATAAACAACAATTACGGAAAAAACAAAACATTATCATTCAAAAACGAACAAGTCGTTGAGTCAATGTTCACTGGAGAATTTAGATTTCTGGCCCTAACCCACTCTCACTTATAAAGCGGATAACGCGATCAGCAGCCACCGCGTCATCGGCTAATATAAGTTTGAGTGTCATCTGCAAACCAAGGTTTCTTCGTAAGTCTGCAAGATCCACACACTGGGTGAAAATATGGGCCACGGTGAATACGGCTCCACAGGTACAAAGTGGGGGGTCTTCCCTTCTCATTAGATACGAGTGGGTGGATCTTGTATGACCTATCTTTAGCCAACACAAAATGACGGACTCTCTCCGTGACCGGAAGGAGCTCCGCCACACGCGAGTAGTTCCCTTGATCGCTCTCAGTTTACTGGGCAGTGGGTCAGCTAGCCACTGACTCTCCCAAAAAGCCAGACCTTGTAGGCGTAACTGAAAGCGAATATCTCTAGCGGGTACCTCCATTGGTCGAGGTGGTAGTGATACCGCCTCTTTTGCAGCGTGATCTGCTAACTCATTTCCCGCAACTCCCATGTGGCTTGGAAGCCACAGAAAGGTGATTCGAGTGTCAGCGTGGCACAGCCCGGCTAGTAGGTCGTGGATTCGCTGCACTAGGGGGTGTTGCGGGAAACATGTAGCAATTGACTGCAACGAACTCAAAGAGTCGGTACACACGAAAAAGTGGATTCGTGGATCCTGTAGTGCAAACTGCAAGCTTCATAGATGGCAACGAGCTCCGCAGTAAACACACTACAGGCCTCAGGCAAAGAGATCTTGGTATTTGCACCATCAATAACGTAAGCACAACCACCTTCACGTCCACCTTCGAACCATCCGTGTAGAGAATGACAGCGTCCGGAAATTGGTGAACTATGCTGTGGAACTCTCTCCGGTAAACGGAGGCATCCGTGTTCACCTTAGGACCTCGGTGCAGATCTAACCGAATTTCCGGACGCGAGACTTGCCAAGGAGGCACCTCGCTAGATGTCCGGATCATACAGGGACCTACAGCCACTCCTATTTCAGTACACGAGCTATCGAGTCTAATACCAACCGGCCGAGTGGCACGAGGCAGACTGGCGTACCTCTGGTGGTATTGGGTACCGAAGAGAGCTCCATAACTCGGATATAGCGGCATATGACACTTAAAGCATAAGTTGGCGTCTATAATTTAGAGGTGGAACACCCGATTTGGCGAGTAGGTTGGGTTTCGGGCTGGTCCGGAAGGCACCGGTAGCCAGCCTAACGCCAATATGGTGGATACTGTCCAGCATTTTCAAGGTAGTCGGCCTTGCTGAACCGTACGCCGCAGAACCATAGTCTAGCTGGGACAGGACGAGGGCTTGGTAGAACCGTAGCAGCACAGCACGGTCAGCCCCCCACGTAGTGCCACTAAGAAACTTGAGTATGTTCAGTTTCCTGAGACACGTCGTTATCAGTGTCCGTATATGGTGCTGCCACGTTAATTTCCTGCCAAAATGGAGCCCCAGGAAGCGATAAGTGTCAACCAAAGGCAAAGCAGCATCCCTGAGATGTTGTTCAGGGTGTATATATAGTCTCCGGAGCCGACAAAAATGGACGCTGCTGAAAAACGAAAACCCGTCGACTCAGGTCAGGTCTGCCAACTGTAGTTGATATATGGTCTCTATAAATTTAAGAAAAGTAGGCTCTTTAGATCGTCACGGAACAAATTATTTATTATTAAGTTATTTTAATTTTGATTTTTATTAGCCTATTTTCAATTTTGAAAAAATAGGCTTATGAGATCACCTTTTGTCCGTGTGTGTGTGTGTGTGATTCGTGTGTGTGCCCCCCCCCCCCTAATAAAATCTAAACGGCAGGAGCGATTTCAATGAAACTCGGAAAGTTCATAGCACTATTCCCGGCGACCTTGACCGTGCCCTTCAAATTTTGTTACGTCTCACCAATCCAACATGGCGGCTGTGCGAAATATTTAACCAGCATTCAATATCTCCGAAACTATTACCGATATTACCCTGACATTTTCTATGGTGATAGAGGGAACTACTACAAGTTCACTTTAGTGACTTTTGAAAACCTGGTAACTACAAAACCAACATGGTGGCCAAGCGAATTTGCGACTTTTAAATAGACGTTTCTCGTGATTTGACCAACCAAACGCAATGAAACTTGGTACAGTATATGTTTATATACATTGTAATGCACCGACATCTAACTTCGTTCAATTGTTTACATAATCACAAGATGGCGGATGTGCGAAATATTTCACCGGCATTCTATATCTCTGAAACTATTAGCGGTATCTCCCTAAAATTTTGTACGGAGATAAAGGGCACTACTGGAAGTCCATAAAGGTTTTTCAAGAACCGGTTAACTACAAAACGAACATGGCGGCCAAGCGAATTTGAAAATTTTAAATAGACATTTCTCGCGATTTAATGTTCCAAGCGCACTGAAACCTGGTACAGGAAATATTTATACACATTGTAATCCACTGGTATATAATTTAGTTCAATTGTTTACATAACCTCAAGATGGCGGCAGTGCGAATTTTAAAATTAAGTTTTTATTTCTTGTGATGTAGTCATGCGATCGAAGTGAAAGTTTGAATAATGAACCTACGCAATAATTTTCCTTTAATGGTACATGACTCTATGGCCTATACATTTAACAATCCAACATGGCGACCATCCGAAATATTTAGACGATACTGAATATCTACGAATCTATTTTAGCAATCAAACTGCATTTTTTAATGTTCATAGGGGCTATGAACTTAAGTTCACCTATAGGACTTTAAATAACCTGGTGATCACAAATCCAACATGGCGGTGACGCGAATTATAAATATTCACATGGACTTTTCTCGCAATTTAACCATCCGCGTGCAGTGAAACTTGGTACAGTAAATCTTTATCCGAATGTTAATGCACTGGCATCTAATTTATTTCAATTGTTTCCATAACCTCAAGATGGCAGCTGTGAATTTTTTTAAAATCTCCTTGTTTTTTCTTGTGTCCTAATTATGCGATTGAAGTTTGAATACTACACGTTCACAATAATCTGCGTGTAACAGTACATAACTCTAGGACCTACATATATAAAATCCAACATGGCGACCATCCGAAATATTTAGTCGGTTCTCAATATCTACGAATCTATTACAGCAATCAAACTGAAATTGTGTATGTTGATAGTGGCAGTTAATATAAGTAGTATATATGAAAATAGGCTGTATAGTTCTTCACGGAACTACTTGTTTCATAAATGAAAATAGGCTAATATCATTATTGTTCATTATATTTCTTTCTTTATTTGTTAATTCCCCATAAGGGGAGCGTTACAACACAATCAAATTTCATGTATTATTCTGGACCTTTCTTCTTTTTTCCCAAAAACCTCTCATATATACACTTTCTCTCTTCTGTCCACTTCTTTCTTGGTTGTGTCTCTTTGGGAGTTTGCTCAAACTTCAGTTGTCTAAGTTTTTCTCTGTATGTGCTCCAGTCTGCCATGTCTTCTGTAGAGATATTTAGTTTCTTGAGGTTTACTTTACCCAATTAGTTTTTAATGTACTATTCGTAACTATATTAAAAAATTCTTGGTCGGTCTGTCTTCGGTCATCCTATGTATATGTCCATAAAAATTTCCCTTATTTTCCTTATGTTGTTTGTAATCGTCTCTGTCTGTTTGTACAGATTGTTTTTAATATTTTAATATTTTATTTTATTTTGTATTGTATTATTAAGTTTCTTTTTCTTTTTTTTTACTGGACTTGCTGGAAATTAAAATGACTAACATGATTTGTTGACAGGCGAGTACTGGGTGGTTGGCGTGGATATCGAGCAGTATGACCCTGCATACCCTGAGAACAGTCTGAAAGGGTTGCTGAGAGATACTGCTGACCCTGCGGCTGAGAGAGCCTTCAGGAGCTACCTGGGGGTGGTAGCCACCCCACCCATCGGCTTCCAAAACTTCAGCTACCAAGTCAACAAATACATGGAACTACCCCCGTTCAACTTCCCTAACCCAGCCTTACAAGTTGGCGGCATCAAAGTGGTAAGCTATTGCATTACGTTACATTACATTATATTACGCGAACCGGCCAAAACTAAGCACCACGCAAATATCATTTCATTTCCTTCTCATAGTTCTTTCTTCCTTTCTCTTCCTCCACACTTCCTTCATTCTTTCAGAGTGTTGTGCTTTTCTCTCTGCTGTCCATCTTCCTCCCCTGCGTTCTCTCTTTTCTCCCACAAGAATCTTTATGTTAGAAAGTGTTTCCCTCAATTGTGTTCTGTCTCGACAGTCGTCATCTAATTCCTAGCCTCCGGAGTTCTCCCTTCATCTGCTTCGTGTAATCCCCTTGGCTCTTCAGATTGTATATTTTATCAAAAATGTGTTTATTTATTCTTGTTGGATCCATTCTAACCATATGTCCATAGAAACGTAAAATAGGTTCCCTGTACAACTTTTGGGCCGTAAATCCTCCTCAATATCGTCCTTTCAATCTTCAGAAGCTTTTCCTGGTTCATCAAATTTGCCGTCTCCACACGATATAAGATCACCGGTTTTACCACAGCATTGTAGTGTTGTAGTTTGGCATTTAGTAAGAGGTTCTTTTTATTGTGTATATTTTTCGTGGAGAAGTTCTAGTTTAAATCTTCTGTTTTCCATTGACTCTTGGTCCAGTCCATTGTTGCTAATGATCTCTCCGAGGTATTTAAAATGTTTCGTGGACTTTACCCTCCCATATTGCTTATTGTTTCATCATCATTATCATGGTTGTTTTAAGGAACGGAAAATCGAGGTCTTCTGTCCCTGACCTTTGTTGTTGTTGTTGTTGTTGTTCTTGTTGTTTCATTTGAGGGGCTTAGACATCGTTGACTTGGGTGTATGGAATTGTTATTATATGCATAATATTATTAAATAACGTATATTTTACTTGTATTTATTTAAATTACAATTTAATTATTCTAGCCTAATTATAAATATTATTCATTTTAATTTTTGTTTTACACAAAATGTTGTTTATAATTATTTTATAATCTTAAAATTGAGATGGTAAAATTATTAGAAATTTAATTTTTATAAGCTTATTTATATTTAATTGTTGACTATTCTTAATTGCTTAGTAGTCTAAGGTTTATTATGCTTCGAAAACTAAAAATTAAATTAAAAAGTAAAAAATAAGCCAAGTTAATAAAAATTTGAATTAAAATGTAGTATTTTTAACACTATTTTTTATTTTTTACTTTTTAGTGTTAATTGTTTTTATTAAAAACATTTATGTAGCTCCTTAGGTGAGGGAGATAAATAAATAATATCTGGTTTACAGAAATATTAACACCTCCACAACAATTCGTTTATATATGGGTGAAAGATTCAACCATCTGCATCTTTGACAGTAGAAATTGTCCTTGCAGCAGGTGGTTAACCCTGTATGAGATAGTTGTCTCTATATTAACCACCTGTCATAAGGACAGTTTTTGCTTTCAAAGATGCTGATAGTTGAATCTTTCAGCCAAATTTCGGAGAATTTTCACGCTGAAGTGCTAGTATTTCTAAAAATCAAATATGATATACGTATCTACTTGACGTAATGTCTTCAATAGAATTTTATAAAAATTAAAACTAAAAACTTTAACAATTAAAGTATAAAAATAAAATATAAATATATACAGATATAAAAATAATAAAAATAAAATGACAATAATAAAATAAAAATTAAAATTAAAGTAATAAACATAACAATAAAAAATTATGAAAATAATTGTAAAAATCAATTTGAAATTAGTTAAATAATTAATTCAATAAATATATCAAAATTAAATCTATAAGAACATAAATTGAAAATTAAATATAAATATATAAACATTAAAATTAGAGAAACAAAAAATGACACTATTTATAATTATAATAATTTATTAATAGTACATTATGCAACGAGCCTATAATGGCTATAATTAAGACACGAGTATTTTTATAAAACGAGCGTATGCGAGTTTTATAATTTCCATACGAGTGTCTTAATTACCATTACAGGCGAGTTGCATACGACTGTTTATGTTCGACGATAATTATAACTTTATTATATGTTTTAACATAAATATTCATAAATATCTGTTGAGAGTCAGCTACTGGAATTTTGTGATCGCAGAGCGAGCGTTGGGTATTATATCTCTGTCTTTCAAGATCTTTGAACGACCGACGCATGCGCTCTGTGTGCTTGCAATGCCATATGCAGGCCATATGTTTACATCTGCCGTCCCTCAGTAATAGTGTCACCGGAGTCATTTGAAGACAATGCGCTGTGTAGAAATTAGTGTTGGTGATTTTCAGGTACAGTCCTATTTCTTGTTTCATATTCGCCAGTTTATTTACGCGAACATGTGTACGGTGCGTATTCCATGTCGGTAATTTATTATAGCCTAGTTCGATGTTGTGTTTATGTCCAACATATTGGATTTTGAGCGCATGCGTGAAGGTATCGTTACCTAATTGGTCAATGAACGAGCTCTGATTGGCTGGAGAAACTGTATCATAATGAAAATCAGTGTTATAAAGACCATCATTATGATACAGTTTTCTGACACATAATAGTGAGGGTCGAACATAAAATAAATTAAAATGTAGAAACACATAAAAGTAAAAAATAGTTTTGCCCTATAAAGGGTTAATATACGAACCACTGAACTATAAAGGGTCAATAAACTTTCTGCCCCTGGTTTTGGACAGTCCTGATATTGTTTGAGCGCTGTAAGCACAGCTTTTAGCAAGTAAACACCGAGCTCTCTAGCTTCTTTAATTTTAACTTTTCTCTCCATTCTTCCTCCTTAGTTCGTTAGTTAGTTATTGAGGTTTTACGGGGAGGAACATCTAGGTTATTTGCCCCATTCTTTCTCCTTGACTTAGGATGAAGAAAAAATCCCAGACAATTTCATCGCCATTACGATTGTTCCAATTAAGGGTATGGACATCGCGGTCATGTCAGTCCACCAGTTATTCACTACACCACGAGGTGGTGGACTATGAATAAATATAATAATAATAATGTTATTGGACGAATACCTCGGACTAGAGAAAGCTGCTCTGGGGGATCGGATCTCAAATATGGACAGAGCTTACGGACTAACTAAAAACTCCTACAACAAGAAGTGCATCTCTTGGAACGCCAAGATAAAGCACTATAACACTGTGGTTAAAACAGAGTGTTAATATGCCAGCGAATGCCTTTCAATAACTTACAAGTTTGAGATGCTGAAGATCCTAGAAAGAAGAATACTTCGGAAAATCCTTGGTCCAATCCAGATTGAAACCGGCTGGAAACTTTAGAACAACATTGAAGTCTACAAAATGAAGAGAAAATCTCAGAAACCATACAGAATGGACAAAACCAGAATAAACAAAAAGATATTCGACTACCTGGTTGGTTGGTTGGTTGGTTGGTTGGTTGGTTGGTTTCTCAGTTTACGGGCTGCGACAACGCGGTCATGTAGCCTCGTGTACTTTGGGCGTGTGTAGAATCTGTCTGATAACCAGTGTTAATTGTGATGACTGTATTAGTGTGTGTTATCTGTTCTTCTTTAAATTCAAGTAAGGACTGCAGACGATAATTTCAAGTA
This sequence comes from Meconema thalassinum, assembly GCA_946902985.2. Lineage (NCBI taxonomy): Eukaryota > Metazoa > Arthropoda > Insecta > Orthoptera > Tettigoniidae > Meconema > Meconema thalassinum. The sequence goes on along the minus strand of OX336397.1, from coordinate 98,560,354 downwards.
GTTCCTACTTTCGCTACCAAATGCTACCTTACTCGACACCTAGCTGTGAACTTGGCAACTACTTGATGCCATCGCAACCAGCACCTGGTGACGAACGTTGGAAATTAACAGCATTAATCAAACCTAACCTACTAATTTTGCTTCACACAAGTTTCGTTAGTGGAAGGTTCTTCTTCATGCCATAAATCTATGACATGGGACCGCCGGCTTTATTTCCCATCCGAAGGAAGGCATACTGAGGGATTTTAACGCTCTTAAAAAATCTGACAACTTCGGCAGGTTTGAACCCGCGACCTTGGAGATAGAAGTTCAGCATGCTATCGACTACGCCACCGAAGCCGACATTCGACTACCTATGGAACAAGAAGACAACTACGGCATGGATTAAGTACGTTCGTAAATATCTAGAAAGGTCCAACATTCAGGAAGTTAGTTACGGATACATTTTGGAACATTATTCAAAAATTTGGAAGAGCTCCAAGACGAATTAACTGCGAAGACTGGAAAACCTGGACGGATGAACAGAAGCAGCAGCACAGCGTCCATATGAAGGAAGACTGGAGGAAGAGGGAGCTTAAGACGAAGAAGATATGAAACTGTAGCGTGATCCTCAGTGGTCTCTTTTCAAATTTTAAATAAAAATGTAATTCAGTGAAGAACTATAAAGCCTATTTACGTATATCCTATTTATATTAATTGCTTCTATCAACATACAAAATTACACTTTGATTGTTGTAATAGATTCGTAGATATTGAGAACCGTCTAAATATTTCGGATGGTCACCATGTTGGATTTCTATATATAGGCCTTAGAGTTATGTACTGTTACATGAAGATTATTGCGTAGGTTTAGTGTTCAAACTTCAATCGCATGATTAGGACACAAGAAATTAAAACGAGATTTTAAAATTTTGCACAGCCTCCATCTTGAAGTTATGAGAACAATTGAAATAAATTACATGTCAGTGGATAAAAATGTATATAAGTAATTACCGTACAGTTTCACTGCGCTAAAACGCGAGTAACGTCCATTTAAATATTTAAATTTCGCGTCGCCGCCATGTTGAATTTGTGCCCACCAGATTATTGAAAGTTACATTGGTGAACTTACTTTAATAGCCTTTATCAACATACAAAACTTCAGTTTGATTGCTGTAATAGATTAGTAGATATTGAGAACCGTCTAAATATTTTGGATGGTCGCCATGCCGTATTTTAATATATGTAGGCCATTGAGTTATGTGCTATAAGATGAGGATTATTATGTACGTCCATTATTTAAACGTCAATTTCGATCGCATAATTAGAACACAAGAAATAAAAACGAGATTTTAAAATTTCGCGCAGCAGCCATCTTGAGGTTATGTAAACAATTGAACAAAAGTAGATGTCAGTGCATTGCAATATGTATAGTCATTTGCTGTACCAAGTTTCATTGCGTTCGTATGGTTAAATCGCGAGAAATATCTATTTAAATGTTTCAACTTCACTTGGCCCGCCATGTTCGTTTTGTATTTAACAGGTTTCTGAAAGTCACATAGGTAAACGTCTAGTAGTGCTTTTTATTAGCGTACAAATTTTCAGGGTGATATGCATAATAGTTTCGGAGATATAGAATGGCAATGAAATATTTCGCACAGCCGCCATGTTGGATTGGTGAGACGTAATAAAATCTGAAGGCACGGTCGGGATCGGTCAAAATAGTTATATGACCTTTCCGAGTTTCATTGAAATCACTCCATCCGTTTAGAAGTTATTAGGGGGGGACACAAACACGGACGCTCACACACACATGGACGGACAAAAGTTGATCTCATAAGCCTTTTTTCTGTTTCTTTTTTTCAAAAATGAAAATAGGCTAAAAACATGTTATTGGTTTTACGTCCCAGCGGCTTTTAGAGACGCCGGTGGACCAGAATTTTGCCCCGAAGGGGATCTTAACGAGCCAGTAAACCTACTGCTGACTGCGCCAGGATTCGATCATGCAACCTTCGGTACAGCCGGGGAGAGAACGTCACCATTAAGCCACACAGCCAGTCATGAATAAATTTCTTTTCAAATTTGGGCCATTCTGAAAATGCAGTATTAAAGGAGCTATATTTATCGTTTTCCTTATGAAACAGACTCTGCTACAACCTGACTATTAATTACGATCACTGAAAGGCAGCCTCGCCAAAATTGGCTTACTTAAGCAGTTCATTCTGGGAGTGTAAATTTTAATTATCGGCGAGACAAATGTGTTGTAACAGGTTGAGTTGGAGGAAGCTAATTCGCTCTAATTGCCTGCCTGCCGTCTCCTAGCGACAAGATCGATTGTTGTGTCTCAAACAAAAGACGATCCACCCCCGCAAGGCTTTTAAGTCGTATTGAGGAAAATTCACTGCCGCTCTCTCTCTCACACTCTCTGCGCTAATCAAAGCTTGTGTGATGCGCCTCGGTTCTCTTGTTGAGACTGATATGAAAAGCGATTCTGGCGCCCCACGCTTCAGAACAACAGGAGGATTATACGTTAATATCACGGTTTGATGGTGACGGTGCCTGGTGTTTCAGGGCGAAAACATGTAGCTCCTGTGTCAAGGAACGCAAAATTTAGGCATTGTTGTTCTGGGGGGAGGAAATTGAAGTGATTTTTTTATATTAAGATATGCAAAATCGAGGTTTTGTTGTTCTCTGCGGGGAAGGAGAGGGGGGATAAATCGAGTTGTTTTTACTTTTAAGATTCGCAAAATCGAGGCATTGTTGTCCTGTGAGTGTGTAGTAATTGAGGTTTTTTTCTTTACGCAAATTCAAGGTATAGTTCTTTGGGGTGGAAATTCAAGGGTTTTACTTTAAGGTACGAAAAATTGAGGTATTGTTTTACTGGGGGGCAGAAGTCAAAGGGTTTTATTTTAAGATATGCAATATTGAGGTTTTGTTGTTCTCTGGGTTGGGGGGGCATAAATGGAGATGTTTTTACTTTAATATTCGCAAAATCGAGGCATTGTTGCTCTATGAGAGTGTAGAAATCGAGTTTTTTTACTTTACAAAAATCGAGGTATAGTTCTTTGGGGTTGAAATCCAAGGGTTTTACTTTACGATACGAAAAATTGAGCTATTGTTGTCCTGGGAGGGTGAAGTCAAAGTGCTTTACTTTAAGACGTGGTAAATTGAGGTTTTGTTGTTCTCTGGAGAGAGAGGGGGGGGGGGCATAATTCGAGATGATTTTACTATAAGATTCGCAAAATCAAGGCATTGTTGTTCTGTGAGAGTGTAGAAATCGAGTTGTTTTTTTTTTTTTTTTTGCTTTACGCAAAATCTAGGTATAGTTTCTTGGGGTGGAAATCCAACGGTTTTACAGTACTTTAAGATACGAATAATTGAGGTATTGTTCTTCGGGGTTTAGGAATTTAGAAGATTCCTTAAATTGGATAATAATAAACGTTCAGAAATGAAACTCTAAATTCCACTGAGTTTTTTATTGCCTTTCCCCCTCACTCATTTAGAAATATAAAACAATGAAAACTTGATGCTTCTAGAATGTCTTGAAATAAACAAAGATGGAGGGGCCTAGTCCTAGGGCCCGTGCTAGCTCTCCACGGCCCTGGACTGGATAACAACTCTAGTATCAAAATGTGACTGTGTTGTTCTGTATGGTCTGCCTTCTCTGCCAGTCCCAGCTCGTGGAGGGGTAAGAGTGCGAATATAGGCTACGCTCTTCTGTTTTCCAAAACTGAAAATATCTCTCTGTAAATGAATAAATAAAAAATAATAATAATAATAACAATAATAATAACATCGTATGGCCTCGTGGTGCATTCATGGAATACACGGTACCAGAGATTATAATTTTCAATGCTTTTGCATGTTCTTTCCTTCCTCTTTGTCAAACACCAACAGTGATCTTCTGTTTTCTCTTAGGGGTTCCGGTCGCTTATATTTTGTATGAGTCTGTTCCAGATATAACTTCTATGACCCACCTAGCGTCACATAGCAGCGAATCTCTGAAGCTCTTCAACTCTTCCTCGCGCAAGAGGAATTCCTTCTCCATCTGGCTACCAGATCCTGTTACCATCGCCAGCTATTTTCTCCTTGAGCAAGAGAACTACGTCTACTCTTTTACTCCCCATGCTGCGCTAGTATCATCTGTTATCAACTCTTTGAAGACCGGCTCAGCAAGAGAAGATAATTTTTTTGTTTTAAAGTTGGCAATGCTTATATGTTCTCCTTTTGTCTCCTACCCCCCACTCTTTTCCCCTTCCTTGGTCCCTCCGTGCTCCGATGAGCAGGTCTCACTTCTCAGTCGGCAGTTGACTCGATCAGTTAAAGCTCCACTCGAGCTAGCCTCCTCAAACCAAGAGGCATACTCTCTTCTACGCCATGTTGGCAAAGTAGTTATCTTCAAAGGAAACTTCGCCTTCAACATGAAATCAAGATAAGTACCATTTAAAGGTTTTAACCTCATCTTCATCAATTTTATCTACATGCTTTTATTGATTATTTTATAGACAGCGTGAGATTACTTGTGGGGCGGTAATCATTCTTCGCGGGATTTTCCATGTTGGGCTTTTGTCTAATCAAGCCAATCTTGGTGAAAAGCAGCATTTCTTATGCTTGCAAAATGAGAAATCCTCTCACTACGTGGGATATTATCTAATACCCGCTGTCTATAAATTATAAAGCTAGTTCCTCCGCTGGATTAACTTTGACTCCATTCTTCTATAAAGATCGTTCTGGAACTTTCCAGATCTGGTACTCTATCTGCGAGGCTTGCCATCAGGTATTTTTCACTCACTTGTGAAAATACTAGTTAAAATGAGGAATCTTCCTTAAATTACTGCAATAGCTAACTTTCGTCCACCGTTGGGATGTTCTATGGCGCATTTAACTGTAATCCACCATTTTCTCCAGCAATAGACTCTCGCCTACCTAGTGTAACCAGTTCTTTCCAGCATTGTAAAAACTTTCTTTCTCATGAACTTTCGAGTTTCTACAGTGAACTTTGCATCAATCTTTACAGACTATAGTGATAATCAGTGCTTGCTCCACGTTTCTACCGCGTCGCGATCGTCCGGTTATATTAAATACGGCCATGAACATTGATCCTATATCCCAATGATCTTTCCTCAACCTTCTACTAACCACCCATATTAATAAAATTGTAACTTTTCTATAAGGTGTCACTCACGAAGTGCCCTTCCAACTTTGCTAGTTTAACATTAATTAAATTCTGCATAATTGCTTGTGTGATACAAGTTTCAAATCACATTGTTCCTTTCCTATAATCAGGGAAAACAATTCTTTAAACTCTTGAGCGAGTCATGTTCAGGTTTCACGAAATGGAAACTGTCCCATTTGGCTAGTGATTCCTGTTCAAACTTGGGAAGTCTAGAACTTTCCTTTTCACTTTCTTCAGGTTTCACAGTAAGTGACCTGCCCTCTTTTGTATAATTCTCATATAATAATTCTGTATAAATATAAGAAGTTGTAAGAACTTCTATCTTATTTTTCATGTTTTTATTATTGTTATTTTCGAAGTTGTCACTTTCTCTAGAACATTCTCTCAAGAATTTCTTAAGGTGCACTCTTTGTACTCCAATTCACGTTCAAACTTTAATTACTTCATTGTTTATTTGTTTAAATCTTACAAAGATTTTAGAAACATGTAAGGTTTGAAACCTTGTAAATTGTCAATTGCCTGGAGCAAACGTTTAATGTTGAGAGGTCTGCGACCCCATTTGTTAAAAAGTTCAAATGAACTATGTTTGTCCAAATTATATTACATAATTGTTAATTTCTTCAAACTTCTTGAATTGTAAAATAAATGAAGCGTATCCTTTCGCTTTTTCATTTACGAATACAAAGTTTAGGCAAAATCCTATCTTCCTTGACTCTCCTCACTTAATGACATTAAAATCATTAATAGGGCTTTTCCCCTTTGTTGCATTTGAGCAAGAACTCTTAATTTTCACCTCACTAAAGTTCTTTTTAGCTTTAATAGCTAATTCTAATTGGCCAGTAAGGCAAGTAAAGCTCGCTAAGCCAGCTACCTGCTTGTGGAGATCCTCTCCGAAAACTTATGGTCAGTTTTCTAAAAGATAAGTGTTTCTTTTTGTCTAAACTTTTAGCCGGCTCCTCGCTGAGTAAAAGCTTAGCCATTTTCCAATGCAACCATTGGTTCATTTACCAAGATTACTCCATAAGGCATAATCCTTTATCATTTTCCTTCTTAGAGACACTTGGTCGCCCTTACAGGAACTCCATAATTTTGGAAATTGAAAATACCAAACCTGAGTTAAATCATTGGCATTCTTCTAATTATTTTGAAAAACCCAATTTCTTTGAGAAGGCATACAGTTAATTTGTTCCTCTCAGTCTTGCCAGACCATCACTCTTCCCCATAGTAGTTTTATATATGCTTGAGAGGGATTATACGAAAGCCACTTTGTCGCAAACCGCCCAAGTTCTATCTGTGTTTCTCGTCAGCTTAGACCAAGTCCTTACTCATTTTAGGTATCCGAAAGCGGATTTTCGGTGGCAACCACCTTTAAGTGTGTTTAAAGCTAAACTTATTAATTTTGTGGGACTCTCCTCCTATTTTTCTATCCTTCTTTTCCAATCCCAAATCTACTTCCTTCTCTCAATCATCTTCCCTTGGTGGGTGGGTTATTCCTCAGGTAATAAACTACCCAAAATTTGGTCCCAGAAACCCGGGAGAGTCCACTTGTCATTTTTCTGTTTGACAATACTCTGCAAATTATTAATATCTGCTTTGGATTTTTCAGCTATAACTACATCATGCAAAGCCTGTGAACGGGAAAGAGGCCGCTCCTGTCTCCTATGGTGTGTCCCATTCTTTCTACCCATTCGCTGCTGCAAACTTGACAGCATCTCCAAGGTTCTACAGTTTCGTGAGTTGTATTTCAATTTATTCTCTTTGTCATGGCTCCTACTGAAAAAGATGAAACTCTCATTGCTAGACGTTCTTCTTATAAAGGGCAACTCACCAGATTCAGAAATTTCATCAGCAAATTAAATCCCGCCGAGTGTGATTTAGACATCTTGACACATCGCCTTAAGTTGTACGAACGGTCTTATGATTATTATGATCAAATTCAAACCGAGATTGAATCCGCTTGCCCAGAACTTCAATCGGATCGGGACGAGGTCGAACCCTTGTACTTTGAAGGGATTGCAAAAGCCCACCAATTGATTCGCAATATCTCAGAACCGGACACTAGGGTCATCAATCCGGCCCAGTTCGCACCCGCTTCAGTTCACAAGAACAAACTGAAACCGTTACTTCCTAAGATAAGCCTACCTCACTTCTCAGGCAAGGAAGGTGAATGGTATTCTTTTTACGAACTTTACTGCTCCCTAATTCATGAAAATACCGAGATTTCTGACATTCATAAATGTTATTTCCTCCGTACGTCTTTGGAATCTGAGGCCTTAGCCTTAGTGGAGTCACTGCCTTTAAGCGCAGACAACTACCACATCGCCTTTAATCTCCTTAAAGAGAGATATGGCAATTTACGTTTGAGTGTAGCTCGCCACATACGCTGTCTCTTCAGCCTGCCAGCCGTCAAACCTAATGACGTCACCTCTTTAAGAAACCTCTTAGACTCTATACAGTTAAATGTTAGAGCATTATACCAACTTAAGCAGCCTGTCCAAACATGGGACACCATACTCATTCATCTGGCTACATCAAGATTCGATTTTTCAACTTTAAAGGCTTGGGAAATTGAACTCGCTCGCAAGGAAGAATTTTCCTCCGAACACTTAATCTCGTTTCTTAACAGCCGATGCCAAGTCCTTACAGCACTCGCATTTCAGTGCGAAAAGGTCGAAACGAATCATCAGTCTCACATTTTTGAGAAAAACCTTGCTTTTTCAAAGGGACATCAGCCCCCATCTGTCGAGAACAAGCAACCCCGTTCTTCTTTCAATCATGCAAGAGAACAAATCAGGCCGCTCAACAAATCGTTAAAATGCACGCTCTGTAAAAAGCTTCACACATTGTATTTGTGCAAATCCTTTAAAGAATTGTCTGTCGAAGATCGAAGGAAGTTTGTCTTCAACAGCAAACATTGTTTCAACTGCTTATCACCTAAGCATTCTTCTTCAAATTGCACGTCATCCAATCTCTGTTTTCATTGCCAAAAACAGCATCATTCTTTATTGCACGTTCACGATAAATCGAGGTCATCAGTACCTGCCTCTTCAAGCTCCATGCAGAGCAGCTCCGAACAAACTAATGCTTCTTCCTGCATTTCCAACGCCGAAACTTTTCATAGTGCGCAAACCCTTTTGACCACTGTACAATTCGAAATCCAAGATAAATTTGGAAATTGGTTTAGAACCCGTGGTCTTCTCGATTCCGCTTCAACTCATAATTTTGTTTCGCAATCGTTGATTAAAAAACTAGGTCTTTCGTCATCGCCTACTTCTATCAATGTGACCGGCATTGACAATTTGAAAACTCAAGTCTTGCAGTCTTCAAAATTGAAAATCAGAGACGTTTGCCAAAGAAACACCAATCTTAATTTAAACTGTCTCATTCTTACCAGTATTGGCAAGGACACTCCAAGTCACTCCATTAATACTTACGGTTTAAACATTCCCTCGCACTTAAGGTTAGCCGATCCTCAGTTTAATGTTCAAAGTCCCATTGATGTACTTTTCAGTGCCAATGTTTTTTGGAAGTGCCTTCGCAAACAAACACGCAAGTTATCTTCAACCGTGGTCGCCAGAGACACCGATTTTGGTTGGGTTATAACTGGTGAAATTCAATATCCCAGTGTTCAAACCAAAGCGCAATGTCATTTCGTTACAGCTGACATAAATCCTATTTCTGAAAAAGAGAACGCTCATGTTTCAGATCTCAATATTTTTGAAAAACACTTGCCGAAACGATGTCTTATCGTGAACAACTACGCTACCTCTGTAAGTTGTTTAAATGGTTTTTCCTTCTTTCCGCACAAGATAGCAATTCAAGTTCGCCTTGCTTTGTGTTATTTCGTTTACCTTCTCATGTCATTTTTATAGCAGGTAATTGCTTAAAATTTATATTGAAAACTATCTTCCCCTTGTGTAAAACCATGGCTATCAGTCACCATCACTTTGCTGTAAGCCATGTTTCACTTCTTTCGTTATTTAGAAGGATGGCCACGGCCAGCTCCTCCCCCCTTCCTCACAATTGGAAGTCGCTTATGAAACCGCTTGAAAATCTGAATTATATAGCATCAAGAATAACTATTCTTATGCATAACCTTCTTCTCAATGTCCCGGCTTCACTTCCTATTTCGGAAGAATCAAGCTTTTTCCTGTCGAAAATTGTCGGATTCCGTGATCCTCTCAATCATGCGAAATTGATTTCTTACTTTATTTCATATAGCTTTAAATTGTTTGTTCACGTCCAAGTTACGATTGACTGCATGTCGCCCAACCCGAATATCTGCTTTAAGTTACAGCTGATTCAACAAATGTTGTTTGTGTACTTTGAACTGCTTGTTTGTCAGACTTGTTTGTATACAAGCCCGATTAAGGTCGTCACTGTTTATTTCCTGTATGCTTGCTAAAGATCAAAGCAAGTTTCTCTTATCTCAACTCTGGCTGATTGCCAACCATTGTCTGGCGAGTCGCTACTGCAAGTACAGAAGCCGTTCATCTACTTCCCAAAATAAACTTGTTCCAGTTAAGGACTCTTTCAGATATTTATATTCGTTATCTCGCTGTACTCTGTGGGTCAAGGCCGCACTTGCCTGTGTCTTCCACTTACTCATGCTCGTATTCTATAACTGCTTCGATCCTTGTTTCAAAACTTTGTTGCGTATTTCTCACGCGCTCATGTATTTCACTTTGCTTACATATTTTGAAATCTTATTGTTCATTAATGAACAAACTGGTTTTTTCTCGTCGTCACATTCGATGTGTTTTTGCATTTATACTTGTCACGTCACGTTTCTCGCTGACTTAAGTATTTTTCTGATCAACCCCTTTGATACTCATTATAACTTGAGGTCATTGTTTATGGCTACTCGTTTGTTACCTATGGCGTTCTTGCTTTCTACTCGCATAGTTTCTTTGTTTACTTGGTATATTCTTATCCTGAATAGATGTACTTGTCTCTATACGTTTTGTTTAAACTTGTCAATTCTTCTTTCGCATCGTATCGTAATCTTTACTAGTGCTTTATTTCTCTCAGCTTCCAGCTATTTCGTGATTGAAAGTGTCGTTAAATCTCGTTTTTTAACTCCGCTTTCCAATGACCCTGATGACCTCCTTCCACTTACACCTGGTCGCTTCCTTACACGCACTTCTCTCTCTGCCTATCTTCCCCTTCCTAATTCTTTCAGGGATTCGGATTTACCTACTGTTTGGCGTAAACTTGAAGCCCTCCGCAATTCCTTTTGGAAGAGGTGGAACTTGGAATATTTAACTTCCTTGCAAGGGAGACAGAAGTGGTTTCTTTCCAGTCCCGACATTAAGGTGGGAGACTTGGTCTTAGTTAGGGATGTTTCACCCCCCCCCCCCTAGTCTGGCCTTTTGGAAGAGTGACCAAGTGTTATCCTGGAAGAGATGGGAGAGTCAGGGTAGTCAGAGTTTTGACCACTAATGGTCAGATCACAAGACTACTTCTCCGCAATTGCTTATTACCTTTAAATGTTTACTTTTTTTTCATGTTCCCTGTTGGTGTTTTTTCCCCTCCCAGTATGGTGCATTCTTGGAATACACGGTACCAGAGATTATAATTTTCAATGCTTTTGCATGTTCTTTCCTTCCTCTTTGTCAAACACCAACAGTGATCTTCTGTTTTCTCTTAGGGGTTCCGGTCGCTTATATTTTGTATGAGTCTGTTCCAGATATAACTTCTATGACCCACCTAGCGTCACATAGCAGCGAATCTCTGAAGCTCTTCAACTCTTCCTCGCGCAAGAGGAATTCCTTCTCCATCTGGCTACCAGATCCTGTTACCATCGCCAGCTATTTTCTCCTTGAGCAAGAGAACTACGTCTACTCTTTTACTCCCCATGCTGCGCTAGTATCATCTGTTATCAACTCTTTGAAGACCGGTTCAGCAAGAGAAGATAAATTTTTTGTTTTAAAGTTGGCAATGCTTATATGTTCTCCTTTTGTCTCCTACCCCCCACTCTTTTCCCCTTCCTTGGTCCCTCCGTGCTCCGATGAGCAGGTCTCACTTCTCAGTCGGCAGTTGACTCGATCAGTTAAAGCTCCACTCGAGCTAGCCTCCTCAAACCAAGAGGCATACTCTCTTCTACGCCATGTTGGCAAAGTAGTTATCTTCAAAGGAAACTTCGCCTTCAACATGAAATCAAGATAAGTACCATTTAAAGGTTTTAACCTCATCTTCATCAATTTTATCTACATGCTTTTATTGATTATTTTATAGACAGCGTGAGATTACTTGTGGGGCGGTAATCATTCTTCGCGGGATTTTCCATGTTGGGCTTTTGTCTAATCAAGCCAATCTTGGTGAAAAGCAGCATTTCTTATGCTTGCAAAATGAGAAATCCTCTCACTACGTGGGATATTATCTAATACCCGCTGTCTATAAATTATAAAGCTAGTTCCTCCGCTGGATTAACTTTGACTCCATTCTTCTATAAAGATCGTTCTGGAACTTTCCAGATCTGGTACTCTATCTGCGAGGCCTGCCATCAGGTATTTTTCACTCACTTGTGAAAATACTAGTTAAAATGAGGAATCTTCCTTAAATTACTGCAATAGCTAACTTTCGTCCACCGTTGGGATGTTCTATGGCGCATTTAACTGTAATCCACCATTTTCTCCAGCAATAGACTCTCGCCTACCTAGTGTAACCAGTTCTTTCCAGCATTGTAAAAACTTTCTTTCTCATGAACTTTCGAGTTCCTACAGTGAACTTTGCATCAATCTTTACAGACTATAGTGATAATCAGTGCTTGTTCCACGTTTCTACCGCGTCGCGATCGTCCGGTTATATTAAATACGGCCATGAACATTGATCCTATATCCCAATGATCTTTCCTCAAACTTCTACTAACCACCCATATTAATAAAATTGTAACTTTTCTATAAGGTGTCACTCACGAAGTGCCCTTCCAACTTTGCTAGTTTAACATTAATTAAATTCTGCATAATTGCTTGTGTGATACAAGTTTCAAATCACATTGTTCCTTTCCTATAATCAGGGAAAACAATTCTTTAAACTCTTGAGCGCGTCATGTTCAGGTTTCACGAAATGGAAACTGTCCCATTTGGCTAGTGATTCCTGTTCAAACTTGGGAAGTCTAGAACTTTCCTTTTCACTTTCTTCAGGTTTCACAGTAAGTGACCTGCCCTCTTTTGTATAATTCTCATATAATAATTCTGTATAAATATAAGAAGTTGTAAGAACTTCTATCTTATTTTTCATGTTTTTATTATTGTTATTTTCGAAGTTGTCACTTTCTCTAGAACATTCTCTCAAGAATTTCTTAAGGTGCACTCTTTGTACTCCAATTCACGTTCAAACTTTAATTACTTCATTGTTTATTTGTTTAAATCTTACAAAGATTTTAGAAACATGTAAGGTTTGAAACCTTGTAAATTGTCAATTGCCTGGAGCAAACGTTTAATGTTGAGAGGTCTGCGACCCCATTTGTTAAAAAGTTCAAATGAACTATGTTTGTCCAAATTTTATTACATAATTGTTAATTTCTTCAAACTTCTTGAATTGTAAAATAAATGAAGAGTATCCTTTCGCTTTTTCATTTTCGAATACAAAGTTTAGGCAAAATCCTATCTTCCTTGACTCTCCTCACTTAATGACATTAAAATCATTAATAGGGCTTTTCCCCTTTGTTGCATTTGAGCAAGAACTCTTAATTTTCACCTCACTAAAGTTCTTTTTAGCTTTAATAGCTAATTCTAATTGGCCAGTAAGGCAAGTAAAGCTCGCTAAGCCAGCTACCTGCTTGTGGAGATCCTCTCCGAAAACTTATGGTCAGTTTTCTAAAAGATAAGTGTTTCTTTTTGTCTAAACTTTTAGCCGGCTCCTCGCTGAGTAAAAGCTTAGCCATTTTCCAATGCAACCATTGGTTCATTTACCAAGATTACTCCATAAGGCATAATCCTTTATCATTTTCCTTCTTAGAGACACTTGGTCGCCCTTACAGGAACTCCATAATTTTGGAAATTGGAAATACCAAACCTGAGTTAAATCATTGGCATTCTTCTAATTATTTTGAAAAACCCAATTTCTTTGAGAAGACATACAGAAAATTTGTTCCTCTCAGTCTTGCCAGACCATCACTCTTCCCCATAGTAGTTTTATATATGCTTGAGAGGGATTATACGAAAGCCACTTTGTCGCAAACCGCCCAAGTTCTATCTGTGTTTCTCGTCAGCTTAGACCAAGTCCTTACTCATTTTAGGTATCCGAAAGCGGATTTTCGGTGGCAACCACCTTTAAGTGTGTTTAAAGCTAAACTTATTAATTTTGTGGGACTCTCCTCCTATTTTTCTATCCTTCTTTTCCAATCCCAAATCTACTTCCTTCTCTCAATCATCTTCCCTTGGTGGGTGGGTTATTCCTCAGGTAATAAACTACCCAAAATTTGGTCCCAGAAACCCGGGAGAGTCCACTTGTCATTTTTCTGTTTGACAATACTCTGCAAATTATTAATATCTGCTTTGGATTTTTCAGCTATAACTACATCATGCAAAGCCTGTGAACGGGAAAGAGGCCGCTCCTGTCTCCTATGGTGTGTCCCATTCTTTCTACCCATTCGCTGCTGCAAACTTGACAGCATCTCCAAGGTTCTACAGTTTCGTGAGTTGTATTTCAATTTATTCTCTTTGTCATGGCTCCTACTGAAAAAGATGAAACTCTCATTGCTAGACGTTCTTCTTATAAAGGGCAACTCACCAGATTCAGAAATTTCATCAGCAAATTAAATCCCGCCGAGTGTGATTTAGACATCTTGACACATCGCCTTAAGTTGTACGAACGGTCTTATGATTATTATGATCAAATTCAAACCGAGATTGAATCCGCTTGCCCAGAACTTCAATCGGATCGGGACGAGGTCGAACCCTTGTACTTTGAAGGGATTGCAAAAGCCCACCAATTGATTCGCAATATCTCAGAACCGGACACTAGGGTCATCAATCCGGCCCAGTTCGCACCCGCTTCAGTTCACAAGAACAAACCGAAACCGTTACTTCCTAAGATAAGCCTACCTCACTTCTCAGGCAAGGAAGGTGAATGGTATTCTTTTTACGAACTTTACTGCTCCCTAATTCATGAAAATACCGAGATTTCTGACATTCATAAATTTTATTTCCTCCGTACGTCTTTGGAATCTGAGGCCTTAGCCTTAGTGGAGTCACTGCCTTTAAGCGCAGACAACTACCACATCGCCTTTAATCTCCTTAAAGAGAGATATGGCAATTTACGTTTGAGTGTAGCTCGCCACATACGCTGTCTCTTCAGCCTGCCAGCCGTCAAACCTAATGACGTCACCTCTTTAAGAAACCTCTTAGACTCTATACAGTTAAATGTTAGAGCATTATACCAACTTAAGCAGCCTGTCCAAACATGGGACACCATACTCATTCATCTGGCTACATCAAGATTCGATTTTTCAACTTTAAAGGCTTGGGAAATTGAACTCGCTCGCAAGGAAGAATTTTCCTTCGAACACTTAATCTCGTTTCTTAACAGCCGATGCCAAGTCCTTACAGCACTCGCATTTCAGTGCGAAAAGGTCGAAACGAATCATCAGTCTCACATTTTTGAGAAAAACCTTGCTTTTTCAAAGGGACATCAGCCCCCATCTGTCGAGAACAAGCAACCCCGTTCTTCTTTCAATCATGCAAGAGAACAAATCAGGCCGCTCAACAAATCGTTAAAATGCACGCTCTGTAAAAAGCTTCACACATTGTATTTGTGCAAATCCTTTAAAGAATTGTCTGTCGAAGATCGAAGGAAGTTTGTCTTCAACAGCAAACATTGTTTCAACTGCTTATCACCTAAGCATTCTTCTTCAAATTGCACGTCATCCAATCTCTGTTTTCATTGCCAAAAACAGCATCATTCTTTATTGCACGTTCACGATAAATCGAGGTCATCAGTACCTGCCTCTTCAAGCTCCATGCAGAGCAGCTCCGAACAAACTAATGCTTCTTCCTGCATTTCCAACGCCGAAACGTTTCATAGTGCGCAAACCCTTTTGACCACTGTAAATTCGAAATCCAAGATAAATTTGGAAATTGGTTTAGAACCCGTGGTCTTCTCGATTCCGCTTCAACTCATAATTTTGTTTCGCAATCGTTGATTAAAAAACTAGGTCTTTCGTCATCGCCTACTTCTATCAATGTGACCGGCATTGACAATTTGAAAACTCAAGTCTTGCAGTCTTCAAAATTGAAAATCAGAGACGTTTGCCAAAGAAACACCAATCTTAATTTAAACTGTCTCATTCTTACCAGTATTGGCAAGGACACTCCAAGTCACTCCATTAATACTTCCGGTTTAAACATTCCCTCGCACTTAAGGTTAGCCGATCCTCAGTTTAATGTTCAAAGTCCCATTGATGTACTTTTCAGTGCCAATGTTTTTTGGAAGTGCCTTCGCAAACAAACACGCAAGTTATCTTCAACCGTGGTCGCCAGAGACACTGATTTTGGTTGGGTTATAACTGGTGAAATTCAATATCCCAGTGTTCAAACCAAAGCGCAATGTCATTTCGTTACAGCTGACATAAATCCTATTTCTGAAAAAGAGAACGCTCATGTTTCAGATCTCAATATTTTTGAAAAACACTTGCCGAAACGATGTCTTATCGTGAACAACTACGCTACCTCTGTAAGTTGTTTAAATGGTTTTTCCTTCTTTCCGCACAAGATAGCAATTCAAGTTCGCCTTGCTTTGTGTTATTTCGTTTACCTTCTCATGTCATTTTTATAGCAGGTAATTGCTTAAAATTTATATTGAAAACTATCTTCCCCTTGTGTAAAACCATGGCTATCAGTCACCATCACTTTGCTGTAAGCCATGTTTCACTTCTTTCGTTATTTAGAAGGATGGCCACGGCCGGCTCCTCCCCCCTTCCTCACAATTGGAAGTCGCTTATGAAACCGCTTGAAAATCTGAATTATATAGCATCAAGAATAACTATTCTTATGCATAACCTTCTTCTCAATGTCCCGGCTTCACTTCCTATTTCGGAAGAATCAAGCTTTTTCCTGTCGAAAATTGTCGGATTCCGTGATCCTCTCAATCATGCGAAATTGATTTCTTACTTTATTCCATATAGCTTTAAATTGTTTGTTCACGTCCAAGTTACGATTGACTGCATGTCGTCCAACCCGAATATCTGCTTTAAGTTACAGCTGATTCAACAAATGTTGTTTGTGTACTTTGAACTGCTTGTTTGTCAGACTTGTTTGTATACAAGCCCGATTAAGGTCAAGTCACTGTTTATTTCCTGTATGCTTGCTAAAGGTCAAAGCAAGTTTCTCTTATCTCAACTCTGGCTGATTGCCAACCATTGTCTGGCGAGTCGCTACTGCAAGTACAGAAGCCGTTCATCTACTTCCCAAAATAAACTTGTTCCAGTTAAGGACTCTTTCAGATATTTATATTCGTTATCTCGCTGTACTCTGTGGGTCAAGGCCGCACTTGCCTGTGTCTTCCACTTACTCATGCCAGTATTCAATAACTGCTTCGATCCTTGTTTCAAAACTTCGTTGCGTATTTCTCACGCGCTCATGTATTTCACTTTGCTTACATATTTTGAAATCTTATTGTTCATTAATGAACAAACTGGTTTTTTCTCGTCGTCACATTCGATGTGTTTTTGCATTTATACTTGTCACGTCACGTTTCTCGCTGACTTAAGTATTTTTCTGATCAACCCCTTTGATACTCATTATAACTTGAGGTCATTGTTTATGGCTACTCGTTTGTTACCTATGGCGTTCTTGCTTTCTACTCGCATAGTTTCTTTGTTTACTTGGTATATTCTTATCCTGAATAGATGTACTTGTCTCTATACGTTTTGTTTAAACTTGTCAATTCTTCTTTCGCATCGTATCGTAATCTTTACTAGTGCTTTATTTCTCTCAGCTTCCAGCTATTTCGTGATGGAAAGTGTCGTTAAATCTCGTTTTTTAACTCCGCTTTCCAATGACCCTGATGACCTCCTTCCACTTACACCTGGTCGCTTCCTTACACGCACTTCTCTCTCTGCCTATCTTCCCCTTCCTAATTCTTTCAGGGATTCGGATTTACCTATTGTTTGGCGTAAACTTGAAGCCCTCCGCAATTCCTTTTGGAAGAGGTGGAACTTGGAATATTTAACTTCCTTGCAAGGGAGACAGAAGTGGTTTCTTTCCAGTCCCGACATTAAGGTGGGAGACTTGGTCTTAGTTAGGGATGTTTCACCCCCCCCCCCCCCCCTAGTCTGGCCTTTTGGAAGAGTGACCAAGTGTTATCCTGGAAGAGATGGGAGAGTCAGGGTAGTCAGAGTTTTGACCACTAATGGTCAGATCACAAGACTACTTCTCCGCAATTGCTTATTACCTTTAAATGTTTACTTGTTTTTCATGTTCCCTGTTGGTGTTTTTTCCCCTCCCAGTATGGTGCATTCTTGGAATACACGGTACCAGAGATTATAATTTTCAATGCTTTTGCATGTTCTTTCCTTCCTCTTTGTCAAACACCAACAGTGATCTTCTGTTTTCTCTTAGGGGTTCCGGTCGCTTATATTTTGTATGAGTCTGTTCCAGATATAACTTCTATGACCCACCTAGCGTCACATAGCAGCGAATCTCTGAAGCTCTTCAACTCTTCCTCGCGCAAGAGGAATTCCTTCTCCATCTGGCTATCAGATCCTGTTACCATCGCCAGCTATTTTCTCCTTGAGCAAGAGAACTACGTCTACTCTTTTACTCACCATGCTGCGCTAGTATCATCTGTTATCAACTCTTTGAAGACCGGCTCAGCAAGAGAAGATAAATTTTTTGTTTTAAAGTTGGCAATGCTTATATGTTCTCCTTTTGTCTCCTACCCCCCACTCTTTTCCCCTTCCTTGGTCCCTCCGTGCTCCGTTGAGCAGGTCTCACTTCTCAGTCGGCAGTTGACTCGATCAGTTAAAGCTCCACTCGAGCTAGCCTCCTCAAACCAAGAGGCATACTCTCTTCTACGCCATGTTGGCAAAGTAGTTATCTTCAAAGGAAACTTCGCCTTCAACATGAAATCAAGATAAGTACCATTTAAAGGTTTTAACCTCATATTCATCAATTTTATCTACATGCTTTTATTGATTATTTTATAGACAGCGTGAGATTACTTGTGGGGCGGTAATCATTCTTCGCGGGATTTTCCATGTTGGGCTTTTGTCTAATCAAGCCAATCTTGGTGAAAAGCAGCATTTCTTATGCTTGCAAAATGAGAAATCCTCTCACTACGTGGGATATTATCTAATACCCGCTGTCTATAAATTATAAAGCTAGTTCCTCCGCTGGATTAACTTTGACTCCATTCTTCTATAAAGATCGTTCTGGAACTTTCCAGATCTGGTACTCTATCTGCGAGGCTTGCCATCAGGTATTTTTCACTCACTTGTGAAAATACTAGTTAAAATGAGGAATCTTCCTTAAATTACTGCAATAGCTAACTTTCGTCCACCGTTGGGATGTTCTATGGCGCATTTAACTGTAATCCACCATTTTCTCCAGCAATAGACTCTCGCCTACCTAGTGTAACCAGTTCTTTCCAGCATTGTAAAAACTTTCTTTCTCATGAACTTTCGAGTTTCTACAGTGAACTTTGCATCAATCTTTACAGACTATAGTGATAATCAGTGCTTGCTCCACGTTTCTACCGCGTCGCGATCGTCCGGTTATATTAAATACGGCCATGAACATTGATCCTATATCCCAATGATCTTTCCTCAACCTTCTACTAACCACCCATATTAATAAAATTGTAACTTTTCTATAAGGTGTCACTCACGAAGTGCCCTTCCAACTTTGCTAGTTTAACATTAATTAAATTCTGCATAATTGCTTGTGTGATACAAGTTTCAAATCACATTGTTCCTTTCCTATAATCAGGGAAAACAATTCTTTAAACTCTTGAGCGAGTCATGTTCAGGTTTCACGAAATGGAAACTGTCCCATTTGGCTAGTGATTCCTGTTCAAACTTGGGAAGTCTAGAACTTTCCTTTTCACTTTCTTCAGGTTTCACAGTAAGTGACCTGCCCTCTTTTGTATAATTCTCATATAATAATTCTGTATAAATATAAGAAGTTGTAAGAACTTCTATCTTATTTTTCATGTTTTTATTATTGTTATTTTCGAAGTTGTCACTTTCTCTAGAACATTCTCTCAAGAATTTCTTAAGGTGCACTCTTTGTACTCCAATTCACGTTCAAATTTTAATTACTTCATTGTTTATTTGTTTAAATCTTACAAAGATTTTAGAAACATGTAAGGTTTGAAACCTTGTAAATTGTCAATTGCCTGGAGCAAACGTTTAATGTTGAGAGGTCTGCGACCCCATTTGTTAAAAAGTTCAAATGAACTATGTTTGTCCAAATTATATTACATAATTGTTAATTTCTTCAAACTTCTTGAATTGTAAAATAAATGAAGCGTATCCTTTCGCTTTTTCATTTACGAATACAAAGTTTAGGCAAAATCCTATCCTCCTTGACTCTCCTCACTTAATGACATTAAAATCATTAATAGGGCTTTTCCCCTTTGTTGCATTTGAGCAAGAACTCTTAATTTTCACCTCACTAAAGTTCTTTTTAGCTTTAATAGCTAATTCTAATTGGCCAGTAAGGCAAGTAAAGCTCGCTAAGCCAGCTACCTGCTTGTGGAGATCCTCTCCGAAAACTTATGGTCAGTTTTCTAAAAGATAAGTGTTTCTTTTTGTCTAAACTTTTAGCCGGCTCCTCGCTGAGTAAAAGCTTAGCCATTTTCCAATGCAACCATTGGTTCATTTACCAAGATTACTCCATAAGGCATAATCCTTTATCATTTTCCTTCTTAGAGACACTTGGTCGCCCTTACAGGAACTCCATAATTTTGGAAATTGAAAATACCAAACCTGAGTTAAATCATTGGCATTCTTCTAATTATTTTGAAAAACCCAATTTCTTTGAGAAGACATACAGTAAATGTGTTCCTCTCAGTCTTGCCAGACCATCACTCTTCCCCATAGTAGTTTTATATATGCTTGAGAGGGATTATACGAAAGCCACTTTGTCGCAAACCGCCCAAGTTCTATCTGTGTTTCTCGTCAGCTTAGACCAAGTCCTTACTCATTTTAGGTATCCGAAAGCGGATTTTCGGTGGCAACCACCTTTAAGTGTGTTTAAAGCTAAACTTATTAATTTTGTGGCACTCTCCTCCTATTTTTCTATCCTTCTTTTCCAATCCCAAATCTACTTCCTTCTCTCAATCATCTTCCCTTGGTGGGTGGGTCATTCCTCAGGTAATAAACTACCCACCTCGGGTGTCTGGTGCGAGCTTTGTTATTTGCGCCCAGAGGGCAGCTTGCATGTCGAATTGTATCGCTCCTTGGAGCTCTATGAAAGCCAAGGAGGTTAGATTTCTAAGCTCCTTGACACTATAGCGCTTTCTAGTAGAGAAAAGAGGAACTTTTATGTGTTGGCGGAAAATACCGAGATTAATTTTGTCATTATGGACACTGCCTAATGAAATAGAATGGGTTCCTAAACATGCCAACAACCTATGACATGCATGCCGTGAATTTTGTCGCCTTTCAAAAATCACTTACCACGGCCACGAGCGAACCTGCAAGCTTGGGGGGTTGGTATTCCGACACGATAACAATTCACCCAACGTGGCAAGCATTGTACAGTAGTGATTTATATGAGTTACAAGTTGTACCTGGCATGCATTGCAATGCCAATCAAATAAAGTGTTGGCGTTGTAATTTTGTTTTTTGAAGTGTTTTTGGATGAACATATTGTTTTTTTGTTTTTCCGTTAACTGTCTATAAACTGTATGAAATACACTCATTTGTTGAAACGACTCGCACACCACCTATTGTAAAATGGTTTTACTAATTCGGAAACCTTCACGATCGTGCACAACAGCTGACCAAAGTTCATTTGTTGTAACTATTAGAGCTTCAGCACTCATTTGTTGAAACGATTCATGAGCCACCTATTGTAAAATGGTTTTACTAATTCAGAAACCTTCACGATCGTGCACAACAGCTGACCAAAGTTCATTTGTTGTAACTATTAGAGCTTCAGCACTCATTTGTTGAAACGACTCATGAGCCACCTATTGTAAAATGGTTTTACTAATTCAGAAACCTTCACGAGCGTGCACAACAGCTGACCAAAGTTCATTAGTTGTAACTATTAGAGCTTCAGCACTCATTTGTTGAAACGACTCATGAGCCACCTATTGTAAAATGGTTTTACTAATTCAGAAACCTTCACGAGCGTGCACAACAGCTGACCAAAGTTAATTTGTTGTAACTTCACTATTAACGCGTCAGCACTCATTAGTTGAAACGACTCATGAGCCACCTATTGGAAAATAGTTTTACTAATTCAGATACCTTCACGAGCGTGCACAACAGCTGACCAAAATTCATTTGTTGTAACTATTAGTGCGTCAGCACCCATTTGTTGAAATGACTCATGAGCCACCTATTGTAAAATAGTTTTACTAATTCAGAAACCTTCACGAGCGTGCACAACAGCTGACCAAAGTTGATTTGTTGTAACTATTAGAGCTTCAGCACTCATTTGTTGAAACGACTCATGAGCCACCTATTGTAAAATGGTTTTACTAATTCAGAAACCTTCACGATCGTGCACAACAGCTGACCAAAGTTCATTTGTTGTAACTATTAGAGCTTCAGCACTCATTTGTTGAAACGACTCATGAGCCACCTATTGTAAAATGGTTTTACTAATTCAGAAACCTTCACGAGCCTGCACAACAGCTGACCAAAGTTCATTAGTTGTAACTATTAGAGCTTCAGCACTCATTTGTTGAAACGACTCAAGAGCCACCTATTGTAAAATGGTTTTACTAATTCAGAAACCTTCACGAGCGTGCACAACAGCTGACCAAAGTTAATTTGTTGTAACTTCACTATTAACGCGTCAGCACTCATTAGTTGAAACGACTCATGAGCCACCTATTGTAAAATGGTTTTACTAATTCAGATACCTTCACGAGCGTGCACAACAGCTGACCAAAATTCATTTGTTGTAACTATTAGTGCGTCAGCACCCATTTGATGAAATGACTCATGAGCCACCTATTGTAAAATAGTTTTACTAATTCAGAAACCTTCACGAGCGTGCACAACAGCTGACCAAAGTTCAATTGTTGTAACTCTTAGCGCGTTAGCCCTTATTTGTTGAAACGACTCATGCGCCACCTACTGTAAAATGGTGTTACTAGTTCAGAAACCTTCACGAGCGAGCACAACAGCTGACCAAAGTTCATTTTTTGTAACTATTAGCGCGTAAGCACCCATTTGTTGAAATGACTCATGAGCCACCTATTGTAAATAGTTTTACTAATTCAGAAACCTTCACGAGCGTGCACAACAGCTGACCAAAGTTCATTAGTTGTAACTATTAGAGCTTCAGCACTCATTTGTTGAAACGACTCATGAGCCACCTATTGTAAAATGGTTTTACTAATTCAGAAACCTTCACGAGCGTGCACAACAGCTGACCAAAGTTAATTTGTTGTAACTTCACTATTAACGCGTCAGCACTCATTAGTTGAAACGACTCATGAGCCACCTATTGTAAAATGGTTTTACTAATTCAGATACCTTCACGAGCGTGCACAACAGCTGACCAAAATTCATTTGTTGTAACTATTAGTGCGTCAGCACCCATTTGATGAAATGACTCATGAGCCACCTATTGTAAAATAGTTTTACTAATTCAGAAACCTTCACGAGCGTGCACAACAGCTGACCAAAGTTCAATTGTTGTAACTCTTAGCGCGTTAGCCCTTATTTGTTGAAACGACTCATGCGCCACCTACTGTAAAATGGTGTTACTAGTTCAGAAACCTTCACGAGCGAGCACAACAGCTGACCAAAGTTCATTTTTTGTAACTATTAGCGCGTAAGCACCCATTTGTTGAAATGACTCATGAGCCACCTATTGTAAATAGTTTTACTAATTCAGAAACCTTCACGAGCGTGCACAACAGCTGACCAAAGTTCATTAGTTGTAACTATTAGAGCTTCAGCACTCATTTGTTGAAACGACTCATGAGCCACCTATTGTAAAATGGTTTTACTAATTCAGAAACCTTCACGAGCGTGCACAACAGCTGACCAAAGTTAATTTGTTGTAACTTCACTATTAACGCGTCAGCACTCATTAGTTGAAACGACTCATGAGCCACCTATTGTAAAATGGTTTTACTAATTCAGATACCTTCACGAGCGTGCACAACAGCTGACCAAAGTTCAATTGTTGTAAATCTTAGCGCGTTAGCCCTTATTTGTTGAAACGACTCATGCGCCACCTACTGTAAAATGGTGTTACTAGTTCAGAAACCTTCACGAGCGAGCACAACAGCTGACCAAAGTTCATTTTTTGTAACTATTAGCGCGTAAGCACCCATTTGTTGAAATGACTCATGAGCCACCTATTGTAAATAGTTTTACTAATTCAGAAACCTTCACGAGCGTGCACAACAGCTGACCAAAGTTCATTAGTTGTTACACTTAGTTCGTCAGCACTCATTTGTTGAAACGACTCATGAGCCACCTATTGTAAAATGGTTTTACTAATTCAGAAACCTTCACGAGCGTGCACAACAGCTGACCAAAGTTAATTTGTTGTAACTTCACTATTAACGCGTCAGCACTCATTAGTTGAAACGACTCATGAGCCACCTATTGTAAAATGGTTTTACTAATTCAGATACCTTCACGAGCGTGCACAACAGCTGACCAAAGTTCATTTGTTGTAACTATTAGTGCGTCAGCACCCATTTGTTGAAATGACTCATGAGCTACCTATTGTAAAATAGTTTTACTAATTCAGAAACCTTCACGAGCGTGCACAACAGCTGACCAAAGTTCAATTGTTGTAACTCTTAGCGCGTTAGCCCTTATTTGTTGAAACGACTCATGCGCCACCTATTGTAAAATGGTGTTACTAGTTCAGAAACCTTCACGAGCGAGCACAACAGCTGACCAAAGTTCATTTTTGTTACTATTAGCGCGTAAGCACCCATTTGTTGAAATGACTCATGAGCCACCTATTGTAAATAGTTTTACTAATTCAGAAACCTTCACGAGCGTGCACAACAGCTGACCAATGTTGAATTGTTGTTACACTTAGTTCGTCAGCACTCATTTGTTGAAACGACTCATGATCCACCTATTGTAAAATAGTTTTACTAATTCAGAAACCTTCACGGACGTGCACAACAGCTGACCAAATTTCATTTGTTATAACTATTTGCGCGTCAGAACTCATTTGTTGAAACGACTCATGCGCAACCTATTGTAAAATGGTTTTACTAATTCAGAAACCTTCACGGGCGTGGACAGCAGCTGACCAATGTTCATTTGTTGTAACTATTAGCGCGTCAGCACTCATTTGTTGAAACGACTCATGAGCCGCCTATTGTAAAATGGTTTTACTAATTCAGAAACCTTCACGATCGTGCACAACAGCTGACCAAAGTTCATTTGTTGTAACTATTAGCGCGTCAGCACTCATTTGTTGAAACGGCTCGCACACCACCTATTGTAAAATAATTTTACTAATTCAGAAACCTCATGGGCGTGCACAACAGCTGGCCAAAGTTCATTAGATGAAACGACTCGCGCAATACCTTAAGTGAAATGAATTTCATAATTCCAAACCTTTCGAGGGCGTGCACACGAAAACTAACGAAAGTTACATATGTATAAAAGCTAAAAAATGGTTAAACCAAAATGCTAAATTTCTGTTTTCAAAATGTTAAAAATAACCACCCCTAATCATAGCGATGTGTTTCATGTAATTGTGGGCAGATGACCTCGTAGTTCTGCACCTTAAAACCTCAATAACTAACTAACTAACTAACTGTGTCATGTAATATAAAAGATGATGATGAAGATAATTGTTGTTTAAAGGGGCCTAACATCTAGGTTATCGACCCCTAGTGGTTAGGGTGATAGTGAAAATGAAAGATGATCAAATGAAACCTGCAACTAAAATTAACTACACTCTTACAAACTAGAAGAGGGAATGGTAAACCAAAGGAGAAGAATGTAAATAAAAGACAAGAGGAAGGGAAATGCCCTCAACCCTCGAAGAATGAGAGGTGAGGGACTTGGAAAGAAGGAGAGCCAAGAAAGGTAGAGAGGAAAGACGAGAGGGCCCGCCCCAAAGGCAATGGAAAAAGGAGAAAAACCGGACCCAGCTCAGGAAGCCCTTGGGTTCGCCAACGCCCGAACTCACCATCCGTGAGTCCTTGAGGGTGTAGCGGCACTATCCAGGGTGCACCATAAGTGGTGGGGCCACAAGCACCCTACCTCCTTGAGGGCCTTGAGCACAAGGCAGGAGATAACATGAACTGAAAACAAGAGGTAATAATAATAATAATAATAATAATAATAATAATATCCTATGGCCTCTGGTGCCAGGTGCAAGCTTTGTAATTTGGCACCCAGAGGGTAGCTTGCATGTCGAATTTCGTTGTTCCTTGAATCACGATGAAAGTCAAGGAGGTGAGATATCTAAGCTCCTTGAACACTATAGCGCTTTCTAGTAGAGAAATGAGGAACTTTGTGTTGGCGGAAACTCCCGAGATTAATTTTGCCATTATGAACACGGCCTACTGAATTCAAATGGGTTCTTTGACATGCCAACAAGAGGTCTGATCCCTCGAAGATTGAGTGATCAGGAAAGATGAGACAAGGGCCAATTAAGGCGGGAATGTAAACGACTCCCTAGGCTTCGGATACCCTAATACCGTCGGGGTCGGAAATGAACAAGAGTTGACCAAGGTAGGTCGAGAGGAAGGATAACAGAGAGGAGCCCTGCACAAGTAAGTGGAAGCAATGCCGGACTCAGCTGGGGTCCCGTGGTCGCCAACCCACGTCCCACTAGTCGTTAGCCCCTGGGGGTGTGATATAAAAGGTCCACGCTTGTAGATAAATGTATTTGTTTTTTCGTTAATTTAAATTAATTGAATACTTTTACAATGACAACTGGCTCTTATTTTTAACGAGATTTCATTGTCCTTGCGATAAAGTACCTAAGTATTAATTAGTTGCATGAATGAGTTGTAAGAAGAGCCTGGACTATTTGTATAATGCAAGTGACCGTTGAGTGAGGACAGGAATACAATCAGATGTGTTGGAACGACAAACGCGTTAGCATCTCACTCGAGCCGGTCCAGACAATGAGATGAAGAGCCCATTGTGTTGGAGAGTGGATTCAATTTGCGCCTCCAATGGTGGAGTGAAACACAGCTTACCATTGTTCGCTTTTTACCGGAGGTGTGTAAATAAATGATTGATTGTTTGCTTGAAAACAGCACGGTAATATACAGGAGAATTCAATGAAATGGATAGAGATCGTAGTTATTTTACTATTATAACTCAGCAAATCTTCTAGGTTTGTGTCGTGTCTTGTGTGGGGTTTCGCCTAGGACACCAAGCTGGCTCATCGGCGGACTCTTGGTGTCCCCGCCCGGACCCCCACAGGAGTAACGAACTGCGCGCTACCTCTCTTTATATAGAGTGCAACTGCACTACTTGACTGCGAGAACCAAAAGCTCAAGCAGCCTCAACATCCCTATGAAGGCTTCCAAAAAGATGGTATATTAGCTTTCACGGCCGGTGAAATATAACTCAGAAATTCTTCTAGGTTTCTGCCGTGTCTTGTGTGTGGTTTCACCTAGGACACCAAGCTGGCTCATCGGTGGGCTCTTGGTGTCCCCGCCCGGACCCCCACAGGAGTGACGAACTGCGCGCTACCTCCCTTTATATAGAGTGCAACTGCACTACTTGACTGCGAGAACCAAAAGCTCAAGCAGCCTCAACCTCCCTATAAAGGCTTCCAAAAAGATGGTATATTGACTTTCACGGCCGGCACAAAGCTAGAAGAATTGCTGAGTTTTAATTCACCGGCCGTGAAAGCCAATATACCATCTTTTACTATTCATTGCTTCCTTGATTGGCCTGTTTGCCATCTCTTGTTGAATGCAGTACATTTGCATTTGTCAGTTGACACAGGATAGAGTAAAATGTGGCTTACCACCGATGTCTCAGTCTCACTCATGGCTGTGATTATATGGACGCTACTGAGGTATGGGTGGTGCTTAGAAATGACATTCAGGGCACAGTCAGTGCCTGTGGATGCTGTGAAAGGTTCTACTCATGGAGTTAGTACTGCTGATCTAACTCAGTGAGGAAAGCAATGGCACACTACCTCACTCCTCTTCTTGCCAAGTACGCCGCAATATAGTGCTGCCTTGGGTTTTTGTAGGTGTCTACTCATATAACCTAACGGCGGTACTTTTTGAGGATCCAACCAGCCTTCGGGTTGACTACCTAACGGACAGCTTCCTTGATTACAAGTCTACCATTATGGACAAAGCTTAGTGAACTTCTATCGCCCTAATAAATAAATACTGAAAAAGAAAGGTGAATTAGAGGAACTGGAGAAGAAAGAAAGAAAGAAAGAAAGAAAGAAAAATCTTGATGAAGATCTTAGGACCGGAAAATAGAAACGATGGTACATGGCGGAAGAGGCGAAACAAAGATCTTTACGGACAAGCAGAAAAAAATCACAAATACCATACGGAAGAGAAGATTGAAGTTCTATGGACACCTTACGAGAATGAGCGATAGTCGACTAACGAAGAAGATCTTTAATTACATCACCAAGATAAAAGCGACTACAAAATGGGTAGATGAAATAAGAAAGGATATGGAGGAAGTTGGGGTCAGTCCAAATGAGATCCGGAATAGAGAGGTGTTTCGAGGTACGATTGATGCATTCAAGGGGTTCCAGGAAAAGCAAAGGAGAAGAGCCAAGAACATCTGGTCGGAAGAAAGGAAGAGAATCCACAGTGAAAGGATGAAGAGTTTCTGGGAGCAGAAAAAAGGACTAATCAGCAAGTCAATTGTTTCCCGTGGTCCAAAGTAGGCCAAAATCGAACAAAGAAGAAATAAGAAATAAATAAAGAATGAATGAATGAATGAATGAATGAATGAATGAATGAGTAAATGATGGAATGAATGGATGGATGAAGCAATGAATGGATGGATGAAGGAATGAATGAATGAATGAATAAAGGAATGAATGAATGGATGGATGGATAAAGGAATGAATGAATGAATGAATGAATGCGTGAATGAATGGATGGATGAAGGAATGAATGAACGAATTAATTAATGAATGAGTGAATGAAGGAATGGATGGATGAAGGAATGAATGAATTAATGAATGGATGAATGAAGGAATGAATAAATGAATGAATAAATGAATGAATGAATGAATGAATGAATGGATGAAGGAATGAATGGATGAATGGATGGATGAATGAAGGAATGAATGAATGAATGAGAGAATGAAGGAAGGAATGGATGGATGAATGAATGAATGAGTGAATGAATGGATGGATGAATGAATGAATGAATGGATGGATGGATGAATGAAGGAATGAATAAATGAATGAAGGAATAAATAAATAAAGGAATGAATGAATGAATGAATGAATGAGTGAATGAAGGAATGAATGGATGAAGGAATGAATAAATAAATGAATGAATGAATGATTGAATGAATGAATGAATGAATGAATGAATGGATGAATGAATGAATGGATGTATGGATGAAGGAATGAATAAATGAATGAATGAATGATAGAATGAATAAATAAATGAATGGATGAATGAATGAATGAATGAATGAATGAATTATAGATTGAATGAATGAATGAATGATTGATTGATTGATTGATTGATTGAATGAATGAATGAATGGATGAATGAATAAATGAATTGATGAATGAATATCCGACCATCTCTGGAAGAAGAAGAAGAAGAAGAAGAAGAAGAAGAAGAAGACCACTACAACGTGGACTAAGGAAGTTACGAAAGAATAGAAAAGTTAACATCACAGAGTCTCTGATGCTACAGAGAAATGAATTTAAGGGTAAAGTGAAAACTCTGGAAGGGTTTCAAGATGAGGGAAGACCTAAGAGAAGTGGACGAACATGGACAGAAGGTCAAAGGAAACATGCCAGTGAACGCATGAAGGAATATTGGAGACAGAGGAAACTACCAGGCAAAGGATAAGAAAAATATATAAAGTTGTTGCGTGATTCTAAGTGGTCAAATCGCTTGGAAAATAAATAAATAAATAATTTAAATTATTTAATTATCCCTTGACGTAAAATTGTATTTGTTTATGCTCTGCTGGATAAAGGAAGATATACACTCACCGGCAAAAAAAAAAAAAAAAAACACTTGATTTCTAAAATTAAAATCAGCAATGGACACAACACCAATGGCACGCCGTTCTCTTCACAGACGAGAAGAGATTCGGTCTCAGATCGCCGGACGGAAGTGAAAGAGTGTGGAGGAGGGTTGGAGAAAGGTTTTCTCCTGTAACTTTTTCCTCCAGGACTGCATTCGACAGTGGTTCTATCATGGCCTGGGCCGGGGTCAGTATGGATGCCAGGACTGAACTTGACGTAATTGAGAATGGGACTCTCACAGCTGACCGGTACATCATGAAAGTCCTTGAAAACCATGTTGTACCATTTGCTCCATTTGTCGGGGATGAATTTCGCCTGATGCACGACAACGCACGAGCACACACTGCCCGATGTGTCCAGTAGTAACTGCATGTGGTTGGAATCAACGCACTGGACTGGCCAGCTAGGAGCCCTGACCTCAATCCAATTGAACATGTTTGAGATATGTTGCTCCTGAGACTCTCCAGCAACTTCGGGTGATGCTGCATGAGGAGTGGGCAAGTAAGGCAGAGAGGTTACGCGAGGAGATTCATGCTAGGGGTGGAAATACCCGTTTTCAAGTGTTAAATGCTTGTTTCAGTGCCCAAAGGAGTGATTTAATCCTGTAATGATAAATTTTGGAACTCAGAATAACACTTTTAAACGACTATGTAATTTACTTAAAATGTAAAACATTTTCACTTTTTTTCTTATTCTAGAAAAATTAAACAGATATTTTATTTGAAGCATTTTAGCCTATTTTCATTTTATGAAAATATCACCCTGGAATTGTGTACGGTGATAAAGGGAACTATTAGAAGTTCACCTATGAGACTTTCGAAAACTTGGTAACTACAAAACCAACATGGCGGCCAAGCGAAGTTGCGACTTTTAAATAGACGTTTCTCGCGATTTAACCAACCAAACGCAATGAAACTTGGTACAGTATATGTTTATACACATTGTAATGCACAGACATCTAACTTCGTTCATTTGTTTACATAACCTCAAGATGGCGGCTGTTCGAATTTTAACATTAAGTTTATATTTCTTGTTCGTATTCATGCAATTGAAGTGAAAGTTTGAATAATGAACCTAAGCAATAATTTTCCTTTAATGGTACATGACGCTATGGCCTATACATATAACAATCCAACATGTCGACCATCTGAAATAATTAGCCGTTTCTCAATATCTACGAATCTATTACAGCAATCAAACAGATTTTTTATATTCATAGGGGCTATGAACATAAGTTCACCTATAGTACCTTCAATAACCTGGTGATCACAAATCCAACATGGCGGCGATGCGAAGTATAAATATTCACATGGACGTTTCTCGTAATTTAACCATCCGAGTGCAGTGAAACTTGGTACAGTAAATCCGTAAACAAATGTTAATCCACTGGCATCTAATTTATTTCAATTGTTTACATAACCACAAGATGGCAGCTGTGCGAAATTTTAAGATCTTGTTTTTACTCCTTGTGTCCTAATCATGCGATTGAAGTTTGAATTCTACACGTACACAATAATCTACATGTAACAGTACATAACTCTAAGACATATATATATATATAAGAATCCAACAAGGCGACCATCCGAAATATTTAGTCGGTTCTCAATATCTACGATTCTATTACAGCAATCAAACTGAAATATTGTATCTTGATAGTGGCAATTAACATAAGTAGGGTATATGAAAATAGGCTGTATAGTTCTTCACGGAACTACTTGTTTTGTATGTGAAGTGGTTTTCAAATGTTTCAAAAACAATTATTTATGCATAATTTTTACATAAGAATAATTTCAGTGCAATAAATTATGAGAATAATTAAAAAATACAAGTGATTGAGTCCAATAAAATTTGAACAGATCTATACTTAGGTGACTGTGTGGAATTTTGTCTGATAACCTGTGTTACTGTCATGCCTGTATTAGTGTGTATATTTGTAATTAAGATGAGGATTGGGAGGGAAGCATCCGTGTCCTTGAGTAAGGAGCCATCCCGGCATTTTCGTGGAGTAGAAGTGGGAAACCACGGAAACCCACTTCTAGGATGTCTGAGGTGGTATTAAAACCCATCTCTTCTCAGTTGTTCATCATTAGACTGAGGGGCTCCGTTCCAGCCCTCAAACCAGAGCCGGGAATCGAAAACGGATCTCTGGGGTGGCAGCCAAGAACGCTAACCACTACACCAGGAGGTGGTCACCTTTGCATAATATAAAACAAAGTCCCCGATTCTTGGATGTAAGGCGGCTTCGGTGGCGTAGTTGATAGCCTGTTGAGCTTCTATGCCCTCGATCGCGGGTTCAAACCCTACAGAAGT
Source organism: Meconema thalassinum (assembly GCA_946902985.2). Classification (NCBI taxonomy): domain Eukaryota; kingdom Metazoa; phylum Arthropoda; class Insecta; order Orthoptera; family Tettigoniidae; genus Meconema; species Meconema thalassinum. The sequence continues at coordinate 98,528,550 of OX336397.1, read as the reverse complement.
AGAGCGTTAAAATCCCCCCCCCTTCGGAGGGGAAGTAAAGCCGGCGGCCCATGTTATACATTTATGGCATGTAAAAGAACCTTACTCTGACTACATTTGTGTGAAGCTAAAATTTGTAGGTTAGATTTGATTAACGCTCTAATTTCCAACGTTCGTCGCCAGGAGCTGGTTGTGGTGACATCTAGTAGCCAAGTTTGCAGCTAGGTGTCGTTGATGGTAGCATTTGGTGGCAAAAGTAGGAACTGCTTGAAATTGATCGCGTGCAGTCCTTACCTGAATTACCGATAACACACAGTAATGCAGCCATCACAATATTAACACTGGTTATCAGGCAGATTCTACACACACCCAAAGTACATGGGGCTACATGACCGCGTTGCCGCAGCCCCTAAACTGAGGAACCAACCAACCAGTCTCGGAAGTAACGTGTAATCCCAAGAACTATTGGATGGATTTTGATGCGGTTTTCACAATTCTGTAAAGGATTTTTAGTGGAAGGTTTCTATAAAAAAACATTCATTTATGACCAAAGGTATCCGAACAGTAACGATTTCAGTGAATCGAGTCGAAGAAAAACCTGGCGTCCGTGCGCCTTTTAAGTTGATGCTGGGTAAACCGTTCAAGATACCGGGCGAAGACGGGGCGGGTTGCTAGTTAAAAATAAAGCGAACATATTCAATATTTTATTTTTCACTTTTAACGCGTTTCTCACTTCATTTATTAACGTAATGGAGCGAAATGTGAGTCTCAAAGAGATTCACTTTTATGACGTGTTATAAAGAGGGCCTGCTTTCAACATCTTACATATTTCATTTTTATCCATTTTGTTTTTCTCTCTGGAAGTCTTTCTGACCACATCGTCGTGTTTATGTTGGGCCCGACAGATGTTGGAGCGCGCCTCAAGGCTCTAATGTAAATATTTACATCTTCCAGACTGTTGGAAGGCGCACAGTAGATCATTGTGAGAGAGAGGCCGTTCATAGACCCCGTGAACAGTCAGGGGTGTTTGTCTCCACATTTGTGAGGCCTTTGAGGAACATTATTGAGTAGGATCAGGGTTTCATTACGTGTGGTACAGTTGCTGCTTGAAGTTTTATAGGACACTAGCAGAAATACCCGTTCTTCGAACGGCCTTCGGTAGTAATAACCGGACGTTATCAATTGAGCTTCTGTTGCAATGGTTAGGGGCTTGTCACTCCTTCATATGTTTATCAGAGCGAAGTTAGTATTCTGGAAATATCAGAGACACTGTTAATTTAGAAGCGCAACATATGCTTTGGTCGTCCATCAAGGATAAGTTTTATAAATGATTGGTGTATTGTCTCACAAGGATGAAATGAAAATCCACAGCCTGCTTCCAGTCTCCGACCGGGTCAGGAATGGAATGAATGAAGCCCCCATCTAGCGGCGAGGATATAAACTGTGCTGGCTGCCGAGGCCTGACGCACTCCCCTGGGGCAATGATTGAATGAATGACAGATGAAATGATATGATAGTGGAGAGTGTTGCTGGAATTAAATTTTGACAGGGAAAACCGGAGTACCCGGAGATAAACCTGTCTGCCTCCGTTTTGTCCAGCACAGATCTCACATGGAGTGACCGGGATTTGAACCACGGACCCAGCGGTGAGAGGCCGGCGTGCTGCCGCCTAAGCCACGGAGGCTTCTTGTCTCACATGGATACCTTACCTAATTTTACGATGCTCCAAATATCCGAACACGAGTTATAGGCGTACATAAAGATACGCAGAAAGGCAGACAGACAAATACATTGACTACAACATATAACAGCGGCTTCGGTGGCGTAGCATGCTGAGCTTCTATGCCCAAGATCCGGGGTTCAAAACCAGCGTTAAAAATCCCTCAGTATATCTCCTTCGGAGGGGAAGTAGAGTGGGCGGTCCCATGTCATAGATTTATGGCATTTAAAAGAACCTTCCACTAACTACAATTGTATGAAGCTAAATTATATGTAGGTTAGATTTCATTAATGCTCTATTAGTTCCAACGTTCATCGCCAGGTGCTGACTGCGGTGCCATCTAGTAACCAAGGTACAGCTAGGTGTCGTTGACGGTAGCATTTGGTAGCAAAAGTAGGAACTGGTTGAAAATTGGCAGTCCTTAATTGTATTAAAAACAGATAACACACACTAATACAGCCATCACAATTAACAACGGTTATCAGACAGATTCTACACACACCCTAAGTACACGGGGCTACATGACCGCGTTGTCGCAGCCCCTAAACTGAGGAACCAACCAACCTTTGGGATATTAGGATGTCTCATAAGTAGGGACTGGATATTCAGGGTTTTAAAAACATAAAGTAGTTTTTTTAAGGTTCTAAAAAGTTAGAATAGGTTATTAAATAGGTTTTTATAAATTGCGCAAAGTTTAAAATTAATGACTAATTGTTAATAGAAAATCTTATCGGAACGAGACACACTGATACGTCATTTATCAAATTATCACCGAGAACTTCACACTTTTAGGCAACATTTGCTCTCCTTAGACATGTTAATTATTCAAGTTCAATAAAAACAACGATGTCAGAGGTGATTTTCATACTCCAGAGACACTGTTTGTCTAATCAGAATTTAGAGAACTTGAAAACAATAAGAGATTTCCTGACAGTAATTAACCAAACAAGATTATAATATAAACATTTATTTTCATGTGGCCCCCCGAGAGGCCGAGTGCATGTCTCTCTAGTTGACGCCCGAGGGCGACCTGCGCACTGTAATGAGGATACAAGTATGATGATGACGTCACATTCACCCAGTCCCCGAGCCAACGGAATTAACCCCAGTAGATTAAAATCCCTGATGGGCCCTCTGGGAATCGATCCCGTGACCCTTCGTGCCAAAGCCTAGCACGCTAACCAATTAGCCATTGAGCCGGAGAGATATAAGCTGAAGAGTGCTGAAAGTGTTCGAGTTTTCTAGCAGGTAGGATTTCTCTCAATCAGCTAGAGCTAGGTATACACACTGTCTTGTGGTTTACTTGAACAAATTGTTGTTGTTGTTGGAATCTTCAGTTTTTTACTGGTTTGATGCAGCTCTCCATCCCTCCCTGTCCTGAGCTAATCGTTTCATCTCTACATAGCTATCACACCCTACATCTGAGGCAATCTGTTTAACTTTTCTAGCCTTGGTCTACCCCTACAGTTCTTGTCCTCGACCCTTTCTTCTATAACTAAGCTTGTTATTCCTGAGTGTTTTAGTATGTGTCCTACCAACCTATCTCTTCTCTTCAATAGCAGTCACCAGAAACATCTCTCCTCTCCCACTCGTCTTAATACCTCTTCAATTGTTACTCCATCTACCCATCTGTCCTTCATTCTCCTGTAACACCACATTTCAAACGCCTCAATTTTCCTCTTTTCTGCTGCTCCAAGTTTCACTTCCATAGAGCGCCACGCTGCAGACAAAGGCTTTCAAAAATGACTTCCTAATACCTAAATCTATATTCGATGTCAACAGATTCCTTTTCTGCAGAAATGCTTTCCTTGCCTGAGCGAACCTTTTTTAAAACAAATTATGGACAAAGGACTCAAATAAACTACAATAAATGGAATAAAACTGCAATTAGCTATTTTTACGAACTCTCATATCATTTAGGTTATTTTATCACCACCACCAGCCCCCCCAGGGCTCACATCTAGTGGGACGTGGGTTGGCGACCACGGGACCCCAGCTGACTCCGGCATTGCTTCCACTTACTTGTGCCGGGCTCCTCTCCGTCGTATTTTCTGTCGGCTTCTCTTGATTAACTCATGTTCTCGTCCGACCCCGACGGTATTAGGGTATCCGAGCCCTAGGGAGTCTCTTCCTTTTCCGCTTTAATTGTCCCTTGTCTCATCTTTCCTGATACCCTCTTTCTGCGAGGGGTCAGCCTTCTTTTCCTCTTTATGTTATCTCCTGCCTTCTGCTCAAGGAGGCCGGGTGTATGTAGCCCCACCACTTCTGGTGCACCCTGGATATTGCTACACCCTCAGGGGCTCACGGCTGGTGAGTTTGGGAGTTGGCGATCTCGAGGGATCCCTGAGCTGGGTCCGGTTTGTCCGCTATTTCCTCTGACCTTTGGGCGGGCCCTCTCCTCTTTCCCCTTTCCTATCTGCCTTTCATGGCTCTCCTTCCTTCCAAGTCCCTCAATCCTCATTCTGCGAGGGATGAGGGCATTTCTTTTCTTCCTGTCTTTTATTTGCCATATCCTTTATTTGTTTACCATTTCTTCTTCTAGTATGTAAGTCAGTAGTTAGTATTAGTTATAGTTTTCATTCTCATCTCATCTTTCACTATCACCCAAACCAATAGGGGCCGATAACCTAGATGTTAGGCCCCTTAAAACAACAATTATCATCACCATATCTTTACTACAGAATTCATGAATATGGTCGTGTGATTCGGAGAAGTATTCTAGTACTGTATTTTTGTATTTAGAAGTAAGGAAAAATATTGGTAAAAGCTAAGAATCCGATCCCTATTCATAACTTCATAAGTAATGTCGTTTTTTAAGTTTGGTGTGTTATAAGATAGAATTGGTTTTGGTTCGCCAATGCTATTTACAGGAGGCCATGGCTAGATTTATTGCGAGAATGTATCAATTGGTTCGTTAGTTATTGTTGTTTTAAGGGCGGAACTATGAGGTCATCTGCCCCTGAAAATGTATCAGTCGTCAGTTGTTGATACACAACACAAATGGAACTTACAAAGGTGGAGGTTACGGTCCTTGCAAATCTCTACTGGGAACAAAATCAAAAATTGCCTGAGGGTATTGAACAAAGTAACACATTAAAAAAAAAAGAATTATGTAAATAAGTTAATTTGACTACGACTTACTTAACAGAGTTTGATTCACAAATTAATATAAAAAACTGGGTCCCCCAAGATGCCTTAAGGCACAGCATACCCCTCAATCCTTGTTAGGACAATTCATTAAACATTCTTTTTACAATTTAAAATCCAGTGGTATTTTCTTATGAGAAATTTCAGGTGTTGGCACTCTTGTAAATATGGTGCTGCAATATGGCCCCAGAGTCAGCAATGATACCCTCAGCAAGAGTGATCGTGTTATTCCTTGCTATGCCAAGCTTCTGCAACAGTTCCACAACTTCACGATAGATAGTGCCCCTGGCACCAAACAGCATTCCTCGCAGATTGAAGGTGTGATTCCTGTACCTATCTCTCCGTATTTCTCCCGAAAGTACGGAACGCAAGCTTCATAGATGGCTCTTTTCTCCTGGTCAACCTCTTTAGTCAGATCTGGTGCAAACTGCTCAAACCGAATGGTTGGATCAAGAATATAGGCTTCATTAGATGTTTTATTAAATGCAACTATGCCAGAAAAACGGTTCCTCCCTTGAGAATCGAGAGCATGCACTTCCTCGCTGCATTCAAATCCGATATTGCTCAGCATGTTGATGATTGAATGTTTAACTTTGTTACGCCTTTTGTCAATAAGCAAAGAATTAAAAGGGCGATTTCCAAATACATGACTTGGTGCTTCAGCCTCCAAAATCAAAATGAAAGGAGTGAGATTAGGCTGTTTTTCTGGAACTGAGTTTAGGTTGGAAGTGATTTTCTAAATTTGTTTTTTCAGTTTGAAAGAGCTCTCCAAGAATCACAATTTGAAACTTTTTCAGGTCCCTTTAGCCCTTCAACATAATTGAAGAAATTGCTTTAATTTTACGCTTTTGTTAAGAAGGGGACCCCTACATTGTCTGCTAAGAAGTGTTTTATACTTTAATCCGACCATGAACACTTCTCCGCCAAATACTAAGGACCATTCTGCAAACATTTGATTCATTGCTCCTTGAAAGAACACACGTACACGTAATACAATGATATTAATACAGTAGGTCACGCCACGTGATATGAAATAGTAGAAAGTTAAATGAACACTGTCAACCATGATTGAAGACTTTGACATGGATATCAACGTTTAACACTTTATAGGGCAAAACATTTTATTGTTATTTTTTATTTCCATGTGTAGGCTATTTAGATTTCTATTCTCATTTTTTAATGATATAACTTATGCTTTTATAGATTTGATGTTCGACGATGTCGATATGTAAATATTATATGTCAGAAAACTGTATCATAATGGGGGTCATTAAAGCACTACTTTTCATTAGAACGCTGTTTTTCCAACCAATCAGGGCTCAGTATTTTCATTCATGACCAATTACGTATGGATAGCTTCTGGCATGCACTGACAATCCAACATGTCGGACATGAATAGGGATGTAGACAACTAGCACCGATAGAGCGCACTGCTGTTGTACTGGGTAAGCGCAAGGCGCTCTTCGTTTGTCTCCCGTGTTCTCTTGCTGCTAACATGTACGAATTTAAGTTGTTTAAATTGTTATTTTCGTGACTATGCCGAGCTATTGCAGTGTTCCTCTTTGCAAAAATCAGGGAAGCCCGTTTTCGTTTCACCAATTTCCACAAAATAAAGAAATGAGGAAGAAATGGTCACATGCTATTAGAAGGTAAAATTTCGGTGAGAAAAATCCGACCGAATATAAATAAAGTGTGTTCCCATCATATACAACCCGATGACTTCACGAAAACTGTGTTGGATAAGTGTGATTTACAAAGGGAAATAATTCCTATTTTGTACCTATAAACTGATTCGACATTTCGATAACAACCACTGAATTGATGCGTTTGTATTTGAAGGTGAGAGAGCAAGATTAAAACCGGGCGCTGTTCCGTCGCTTTTTCCGTGGACCACGAACATAACAAAAACAAGGAAGAGGCCATACACAAGAAAATTGCCCGATTATCACGATAAGCCTACAATACCGGAATCTGCAGAAATCATCTCCATTGAAGTGCGGGAAGAAATCGTCAATATACACGAAGAAGTGAATGTAACATTTCTGACTACCATTTCCAAAGACATCAATACTCGGACAAATACTTCAAGAATAAATGTCGCAACATTAACAGTCACAAACGTATTATGGTTGGTTTCTTGAAATCAGAATTAATCGTCAACTTCCCTCTGCCCGACGGAGAATGTTGTAGCAACTGACTTCTACATTCTTGAGACATAGTCAGATCAATGGAAACAGTTCGTGGCCCTAAAGCAGGGATTCTCAAACTTTAAAAAAATTGTACCCTCAAGTCCTTTCCCAGGGGTGCGGGAACGACTCTTATTGAGAAATTGACAAAATTACATAAGAACCAAACGTTGCGATGCATTTTTGAGGTATACTGGTACAATACCGGTATCAACTTCCTTTCATTATATTTACCTTAAAGCATGACAGTTTCATGTAAGCTATCAACCTAAAAAAAATACATGAATCGAAGTCTTTAAGCAAGGGGAGTAAGTGAATATTTAAGTCTCTATTTATGATTTAAGTCATATGGAGATATATTTATCAGCATAGGCCTACAATACTCAAGTAATTGTAATCTTTAGGACAAACCATGCTGACTCATAATCATTATTTGATTAATAAAGCGAGTTAGAATGTTGTTATTACCGCGGTACCGTATTAATTCTTCCTTCCTCCCGCTAGTTTTAGCGCCTCTGGTCCGTAGCTCATTTTGCAGCTGTTTACCGCTTAAACGCTGAAAATCGTTCATAATGTATTAGGAGATATACCCATAGAATTAATTAATATAGTCTTGGAGTAAAATTAGAGAAGATATAATTTACTTTAGCTTAGAAAACTCGGTCACAATTTATATATTCCTCGCAGCTGACTGGGAGAAACATAAGACGATCGCCTTGCGCTTACCCAGTACTACACGAGCGCTATCTGGCGCGAACTTTCTCCGGCTACATCCCTATTACATGATGTGAAAGTTGACAATGTAGCCTATATTGGATCAACCATTGTAGTTAGAATGCATAAACAAACTGGGCAATTTTGCAAAAGAAATAGCACTGTACCTTAATATCCGCAACTCCAATTTCTACACATTTGTAAGATTTCGCTGACAATTTTAGTGATGCTGTTGTTGAGATAGATAACCAAAACATCATGGAGGAAGCAAGCGTATGACATTAGTTCCACTGACATTATAATCCTGCTCTCTGTTCAGTAAATGGATTTCTTATACGAAACTTTTCCGCGAGATGGCATAACAGTTCTATTTGGGTTTCAATTTATTCGCATTCCGTTGATATTCTATACACATCGAATTTGAAGAATAACTAGTTGATAATACGATACGTTTTAATTTTAAAGCGTTTGTAAGAGACTATTTTGTGTTAATTGAGCAAATTAACAAAATCATCCAACATGGTAGGCCTACCTGTGCGCCATCTGTTGGTGCTATTTCAGAATAAATAATGTTTCAAAACCGGGTGAGTTAGCCGTGGTGGTTACGGCATGACTGATGGCAGTCGCTCACATCCGGGAGGCGAGGAGGTTCAAATCCCCCCGCCGGCAACCTTGAAGATGGTCTTCTGTGGTTTCCCATCTTCCTTCCAGGCAAATGCCGGGGTTGGTCCCTAACTATAGGCCACAGCCGCTACCTTCCAACTCCTCGTCCTTACATTCCAACTTCCCTCCCCAACGGTACTTGTAGCTCACCCATTGGGTGTCCGTCTCGAAGCAGCTACAAAAATTGGCGAGCCGAACATGTCCTCGGACACTCCCGGCACTAAAAGCCATACGTTAAAAAAATAAAAAATGTTTCAAAGTTTTTAATCATTTTAATTTCTGCTAGTTGATACCCGTCAAAACATGACGGACATTGGGAAAATATTTACGGAAGGATTCTCTTATACAGTACCGGTATGAATTTTTTGAACGATTACTTTTTGACACTGTTGCAACTTTAACGAAAGATCGACTTCGCAACATTTTTTTTTTTTTTTTTTTTTTTAGCGTATGGCTTTTAGTGCCGGGAGTGTCCGAGGACATGTTCGGCTCGCCAGTTTTGTAGCTGCTTCGAGACGGACACCCAATGGGTGAGCCACAAGTACCGTTGGGGAGGGAAGGAGGGAAGTTGGAATGTAAGGACGAGGAGTTGGAAGGTAGCGGCTGTGGCCTATAGTTAGGGACGAACCCCGGCATTTGCCTGGAAGGAAGATGGGAAACCACAGAAGACCATCTTCAAGGTTGCCGGCGGGGGGGATTCGAACCTCCTCACCTCCCGGATGTGAGCGACTGCCATCAGTCATGCCGTAACCACCACGGCTAACTCACCCGGTTTCGCAACATATAAATGGCCATGACTGAAACCTTGATGAGGCAAATAGAGACCTACACGTTCCCGAGTTTCCCCTTGAGCTTTATTGATTGTGAAAAATTACGCCAAGCGAATTGGAAATTGGAAAATTGTCGAGTTATATCGGAAGATGTTAAGTCAAGTCAAAGGATTATAACTCTCTGCCCATTAAGTGACTTGCCTCCACATCCTACTTACTCTAAAAGTTTGAGCCATAGAGCCACAACAATATTTTCCCCCTTTTTAATTGTCATGAACAAAGATCTCAGTAAGACGCGGCGGGATCCTCCATTTCTCTGGTGGAATAGAGCCACTGTGTGCAAGCGCGGGAGCGACAAATATTATATTTTCCTTTAATAATTTTAAAAATATACCCTAACATGTATTTTCCTTTTAAGGACACCCTGCAAATCTACATTCCAAGAGCACTCGTTAGAATGCATTACGAAGTCAATCGGTTAAGATGTTCTCTCAATCTCGCTGTAACAAAAATCACCTTAGTGTTTTAAATATATAGACATTTATGAATGAAAATGAAAATCCACAGCCTGCTTCCAGTCTCCGACCGGGTCAGGAATGGAATGAATGAAGCCCCCATCTAGCGGCGAGGATATGAACTGTGCCGGCTGCCGAGGCCTGACGCACTCCTCCGGGGCAATGATTAAATGAATGACAGATGAAATGAAATGATAGTGGAGAGTGTTGCTGGAATGAAATGTTGACAGGGAAAACCGGAGTACCCGGAGAAAAACCTGTCTGCCTCCGTTTTGTCCAGCACAGATCTCACATGGAGTGACCGGGGTTCGAACCACGGACCCAGCGGTGAGAGGCCGGCGTGCTGCCGCCTAAGCCACGGAGACTCCATATAGACATTTATATTTTTGTTTATTTTTACACTTGATTCCTTTGTTTTAAAATTTTATCCAGCTCCTTAGGTCAACGAGATGCATATATAATATTTGAGTTTTAGAAATCCTAGCACTCCCCACTGAAAATTCGTCGAAATATGGTTGAAAAATTCAACCAACAACATCTTTGACAATATAAATGTCCTTCCAATTGGTGGTTAATATACAGGATGTCGCAAAATTACGTCGACAAACAGAAACCAGAGGTTCCGGCCCATATCCGAATCAGCTTGAGATAGGACACTTATGACAGGAAACGAAGCGTTAAAAATCTGTGCGACGTTAAACTTAGAAAGTGCGACTTGTTCTAATGTTTCCGTTCCATATCAGCCGCGAAGGAATCCCGCCACTTCCCGTCTGGCGAACTAGCTCAGTGGTATTGTGCACGGCACGGCGTGTTCCTTGAAACGGGTCATTTGGTAGCGGTTCGAATCAGAGCCAGCGCAGGTTTTACCTGATCATAATTTTTCCATTTCTTGCCGTGCTTGATACCACTGAGCTAGTTCGCCAGACAGGAACAAGCGGCATTCATCCACGGCTGGTACGGAACGGAAACATTTGCAAAAGTCGCACTTTCTCGATGCAGTGTTACAGATTTGCCTCGTTAAAAGTTTAACGAGTCGCCTCTGTAGCTTAGCGGTGAGCATGGTTAGCTGCCGCCCCGGAGGTGCTGGGTACGATTTCCGGCTCTGCCACAAAATTTGAACAGTGGTATGAGGACTGGAACGGGGTCTACTCAGCCTCGGGTGGTCCAAATGAGTAGAGGGGGTTCGATTCCCACCTCAGCCATCCTCGAAGTGGTTTTCAGAAGTTTCCCACTTCGGTATGGTGCCTACTGTAAGGCCACGGCCACCTCCTTCCAGCTTCCGTGCCTATCCATCCCAATCTACCCCTCCGTTCCCAACCCTCATAAGGCCCCTGATCGCTTTGCAGGTTAGGCTGCCTGGGCGAGATGCTGATCACGCCTCCTCAGTTGTATCCACTCCAACCAGATATTCCCAGCTCTAGGACGCTGCCCGTAGGGGCGGTAGAGGTGACTTCCCTCGCTGAGTCCGTGGCAGCTACCAATCTGGAGCGTAAATTCGTTTTTTTTTATAACGTCGCACAGATTTCTAACGCTTCGTTTCCGGCCATAAGTGTCCTATCTAAAGTTACTTCAGATAAGGGCCGGAACCTCTGGTTTCTGTTTGTCCACGTAATTTTGCGACACCCTGCATAGACCACCAACCTATAAAGGGTTAAGTTGGAACGGTCATTGTTAACTAGCGCATTATGCATAACACTTCCATTCCTACGCCAACTGCACCAGGTTATGTCTCCTAGCAACGCGATGTTTTCTTGTTCCAGATCCGCGCCGAGGCGGCCTACCTCTACGATGCCGTGCACCTGTACGCTAGGGCACTATTGGACGTCTTGGATGCTGGGGGTAATCCCCGGAACGGTACCGCCATCATCAATGCCGTGAAGGGGCGCCACTACCTTAGCGCCATGGGGTGAGTCACAACACAACTTTTGGGTTTAAGATTGATATTCATCCGACTGCTCTCATTCGAACATGAGTTAAAAGAAAAAGAAGTGAAGTCGATATCTCGAACCTCTATTACATGAAATTTTGATAACTCGTAGTGATTATTATTTCCCGAATGAAATTCCTACAATTCCTACAATTTCCTAAGTTCCGATGGACTGTATAAAAATAACAGATTGACATACGAAACTGATTTTTCTACTAAATGTTTGTTTGTTTTATTCTTTTATCTCAACATAATCGCCAAAACGATTGAAACATTTGTCGTATCGTTACACCAGCTTTCCAATGTCCTCGGCAAAATATTCTGCCGCCACTGAGGAGGGTACGTCTGGAGAGTCTGCTGAAGTTTTTTTTTCCTTTTTGGCGAGAAGTTGCCGCCCAACCATACCATCAATTCTCGAAAAAGGTGAAAATCATTCACGACCACACTGTGCCAACGTTACGATAGACTTTTCAAAGAATTCAAGTGTGAAGTTTTGGCCCATCTGCTGTTTAGTTCAAACCAGCACTGAATGATTTTCACCTTTTTCGAGAATTGAAGGTATCGTTGGGTGGCAACGCTTAGCCAAAAAGGAAAAACTTCACGAGACTCTCCAGACGTAGCCACCTCAGTGACGGCAGAATATTTTGCCGAGGGCAATGGAAAGCTGGTGTAAGGATACGACGAATGTTTCAATCGTTTTGGCGATTATGTTGATACATAAGAATAAAACAAGCAAACATTTAGTAGTAAAATCAGTTTGGTATGTCAATCTGTTATTTTTATACAGTCCATCGGAACATGAAAAAAAACCAGCCCTCGTAAATATATTTCTCTTTAAGTCGAAATTATAATCTCGAATTTTTCGATATCTCGAACCTTATCGACGGCACTTAGACTTGTTCTTAATCTCGAACATTTACTTATTTTTACAGTGCAACTTGACTCATTTGAAGGCTTTAATTCGAATTTCTCAGCGAGTACTGTAGTTGAGTGAACTGTGTGAAACTTGTATACTTAACTAGGTTCTCGATGGAATATCATATCGGCCCAAACCACTGGAGGCACTGCGCTGTAGTCTGCGCGTTGAATTTACTAGGTTTCGTAAATTTTTGAAGTACTGTAAGTCAAATGTTATTATTTCTTTTTAAGTTAATTTATTTTCTTTTGTTTTTCAGTATTAGCATACTGTCTATTTTATACTTTTGACTTATGAGATCTACACGCGCCAAGAGTTGTCAGTCTGTGAGTAATGGCGGCCACTCAGATTCCAAAGCTTGAATCTAATTGTGACGAACCTAACCACCTGATCTCTGCCAAATTTTGCAACAACATACCTTCATGTTGAAAGCGTCTTTCGAACAAATTACAAGGTCATGAACCGAATAGTTTGAATATGGTGACCGAGTGTATGTGCAAATCGCGTGTGTGTGTGTGTGTGTATATGTGTCCTCCACTATCATTTCAAACACGACAAAACCGAATTGAACGAATTTTGGCACAGAGGTAGCATTAGCAAGGGACACCTCAGTGTCATGTTTATATCGCCGCCATCGTGACGTAAACATAATGGCGGCCACCAAAATTTCAAAGCTTAAATCTAATTGCGACAAACCTAATCATCTGATCTCTACCGAATTTTGAAACAACATACCTTTATGTAGTAAGCGTCTATTGACAAAATTACAAGGTCTCCATTTAAATAGTTTGAAGATGGCGGCCGTGTATCTGTGCAAAACGCGTGTGTGAGTGTGTATATCTGTGCCCCCCTCCAACTCTCCACCCCACCACCCCTCCCCTTCCTTCCGCTATCAATTCAAACACGACAAAACCGAATTGAACGAATTTTGGCACAGAGATAGCACTAGCAAGGGACATCTCAGTGTCATGTTTTATATCGCCGCCATCATGACGGAAAGGTAATGGCGGCCACCCAAATTTCAAAGCTTAAATCTAATCGGGACGAACCTAATCATCTGATCTCTATCAAAGTTTGCAAAAATGTATCTTAATACGGGAAGTGTCCTTTGCCTAAACTACAATGTCATCAGGCAAATAGTTTCAAGATGACGGACGTATGTATCAGGCAAGTATTATAGCCTAACCGTTACTTACGATTCAACAAGGCCCGGTCTCACCAAATCAGTTTATCGTACTTAGGGTGGTTTAAACTGTCCTCAAGGAGGTGACTCGTAGGATATTAACATCTTATAATAGAATTATTATACCTTAGCAGTGATTAACAGTTCAGGCCGTGCTGGGCTGGGCCGTGCCGTCCCGTTGGGTCAAAATGGAGGCTATTGTTTGTTTGCTAGTCCATATATTTTTAGGTGAGGATTCAATCAATCAATATACCTGGGTATAATATAGCACGTTGTTATTCAACAAGCTACTACAACAAAACATTCAATTATACTCCTTGAAAAGGACAAAGATTTATAACTAAACCCATGCATTTAGGAGAAACTAAGCTACATGTTCTTTACTGAACATCTTGTTTTTATGTACTGTACAGGGTGGTCCGGAAGTGGGCGTACCCCCCCCCCCCCCCTTTATTTTCAACATTATGATAGTTATAGTTGAATGTTTGTTATAAACAGTTACCTTGAAGGTATGAGCACCATCCTTGTCGTAACACAGCAGAATTTTGCGCCATGTTCTCGCAGATGTTTTGCGGAGATACTCCAGAGTCACGAGGGTGAAGGTGTGTTCCACAGGTGCTCGTAATTCCTGGGTTGTTGCTTTATGAAACCCCAGGGAGCATTGTCTGGTGCAGTCAGATCAGGACTTCTTGGAGGCCAGGCAAAGGGAGCTGGTAAAGATGCAAAACTTCTGCCAATTTACCGGCCGGTCTTTCTTCATGGAAGACAATGTTAATATACATTCTTACCAGGAGATGGTTAATGAGTGGTTGGTGCCACAATTGAAAGATTTTTTAAAATCGAAGACACTGTTGTCTTACAACAGCACCAGCACACTTCGCGATTCACGTACGCAATTACCTGAATCAGACCTTTCATGGCCGGTGGATTTGAAGAAGTTACGCATATTTACCAGCTCTTTGCCTGGCCTCCAAAAAGTCCCGATCTGAAGACACCAGACCATGCTCTCTGGGGTTTCATGAAGAAACAAATAAGAAACACTCGATATCACAAACATTCAACTATAACTATCATAATGTTTGTCTTTTACTCATTTCACATAACAGAAATGTAGCTTACGTTACCCTACGCTCAGCAGACGCCAAGTTTCTCTAAAACAGTATTGATTTCAAAACGGGAAGTTGCATATGGTTGAATTGTGTTCAAAGAACGTTTTTCAATTGTTACCGCTTTCTGCTCAAACCGACAGTTACAGACTGCATATTGTGGCGTTTTTAGATTGTGCTTTCTTAATTAAAAGTGCTCTTATTCAAAATAATCATGAAAGTATCATGATTTCATTTATACGTTACGTTTAATTAATTATTGGGGTTAATTATTACCCCGGACGGCTACGGAAGGATAAAAGCCTACTTAGTCTTTTCATCTCTACGTAGAATAAAACAAAGTCCCCGATTCTTGGATGTAACGGGTAATCTCGAGAACCATTGGATGGATTTTGATGCGGTTTCCAACATTCTGTAAAGGATTCATCGAGGAAGGTTTCTGTAGAAAAACGTTCATAACCAAAGGAAACCAAGCAGTAACGATTTCAGTGAATAGAGTCGAAGTAAAACATGCCGTCCGTGCGCCTTTTAAGCTTACGCTGGGTTAACTGTTAAAAATATCAATCTACTATATAAAGCTCAAATACCACTGACTGACTGACTCATTCATTCATCACAAAATCTCAGAAACAACCGAACGGATTGGAATGAAATTTGGTATGCAGCTTCCTCAAGGGCCGCAGACGCCCACTAAAAAGGATTTTTGGATATTCAGGTTCTAAAGGGGTATTAAGGGGGTAGACCTGCATTTCATTGAATAGCAATATCTCCCGATTGGTTTCATTGGGAGATGTGATACTCGGCATATAAACTCATCATTAAAACAAGAAGTTCCGTTAAGAACTATACAGCCTACTTTTCATGCCAATGATTATTCTACAGAATATGAACCTATCTAGAATAATGACGAAATTAAGTTGCTAATATCGAAATTTCCAATTAGTTCGAAATACTGTATACCTGGCATAATGTATCCTAATAGAGCACTACAGTTGGCAGCCCTGATGACTGAATATATTCTTAGTTCCATCTCTTAAGGTACAAAATACAAAATTTGGTTGAAGTCCAATGAATCGCATGGACGTTACATGCAGTTAAACATTGGATCTAACAGCGCGCGTAAAATCATGTTGGCAACAATGTCATGCATGTATTGGTCAGAAATAATCTGAAATAATATGATCTATTGTTGTGCCAATTTTGAATGAAATCCATTAGTTAGTATAGAAGTTACATGCATTTTAAAATTGGACCTATCAGCAGGCTTAGAATCATGTTGGCAGCACTGACGTATATTATTTACTCCAAATTCGTCTAGAATGCCAGGTACTATACGTGTGCAAATTTTAGAGCTATTGGCTTGCATACTTTCTGATATATTGATATTAGGGTAACAAAAATAGGGACAGCACATATTAACAGTTGGCAGCCCTGGTTGCTCCTTAGAATACGCATAGTCATATCTGTTATGGTACACATAACACATACGAAATTTGGTAGAAATCCAAATGATAGTATGGAAGTTGCATGTATTTAAAGTTGGACCTGTCAGCAGGCTTAGAATCATGTTGGTAGCACTGACGTATGTAATTTACTCCAAATTAATATAGAATGTCAGGTACTATACGTGTGCATAGTTTAAAGCTGTCGGCTTGCATACTTTCTGATATATTGGTATTTGGATAAAATAAATTAGGAGCATTTATTAACAGTTGGCAGCCCTGGTAGGTCTTAAGAATACGCTCAGTCATATCTGGTTATGTACACATACAACATACGAAATTTGGTTGAATTCCAATTGATAGTGTAGAAGTTATATGCATTTAAAAATTGGACCTATCAGGAGGCTTATAATCATTTTGGCAACACTGCCATATTTGGCCTCCTGGAAATTAAACTGAAATATTATGGTCTGTACGTGTGCCAATTTTGAAATAGCTCCCATTCATACTTTCCAAGATATCCAACATGGCGCTCAAATTTCAATTGCGATTTGTTAGCAGTTGGTAGCACTGACATCATTTTCAAATATGGCCGTGAGATATTCAGGTGTAGATCTTTACTCCTACCAAATTTTGTTTCGATTGCTGCAGCCGTTTAGGAGTTGATAGGGGGGGACACACACACAGCCAGACAGACAGACAGAAGGACAGACAGACAGACAGACATTTGCCCGATCTCATAAGTCTACTTTTTTCTCATTTTTGCAAAATGTGAAAAGTAGGCTAATAAGAAGACATGTGTCTGAGGGGTTTTCGATGTGGTGTATATTATGAGGTGAAAGGGGTGAAAAGTGGGGGTTGAAGGATTCCTAACCGAGCGTCTATCTCTTAAACGACAGAGGCGAGGAGTTTGGAACTCAGCCGAAAAAAAGTCTGCATAAAAAATAACAAAATAGGTGTTTGACCTTTTTTTTTCATAAATCCAATATAACGGGCCCATGGGGAGGGGTGAAATTATGGGGGGGGGGGCGTAATATGCCTGAGTGTAAAATTATACATGGCCTATGTTGTAGACAATAACACATTACTTCTTTTTTGTCTCTTGCTCTTTCATCATACGACGAATACTTAGGGAGTTATTAATGATTTTGTACTTTTTGGCCGGAATTTTCTAAGTCCCAGGAATGACATAAAAATTGATTCGAATGAAATTTCGAAAAATAGTTTTTTTAATACTTTTATTATATTTTTCACGTCTTTTAGGGTCGGAAACCAACATGATATTTTGATGTTGTTTTTTTTTTCGTCCCATGCATTTTTGGTTTCAGGTGATAGAATTATTTTCCACTAGGACCCATGCTTATCTATCTATTTAACTATAGTACATTATGCAACGAGCCTATAATGGCTATAATTAAGACACGAGTATTTTTTATAAAACGAGCGTATGCGAGTTTTATAATTTCCATACGAGTGTCTTAATTACCATTATAGGCGAGTTGCATACGACTGTTTATGTTCGACGATAATTATAACTTTATTATATGTTTTAACATAAATATTCATAAATATCTGTTGAGAGTCAGCTACTGGAATTTTGTGATCGCAGAGCGAGCGTTGGGTGTTATAGCTTCGTCTTTCAAGAGCTTTGAACGGCCGACGCATGCGCTCTGCCATATGCAGCCATATGTTTACATCAGCCGTCCCTCAGTAATATTGTCACCGCAGTCATTTGAAGACAATGCGCTGTGTAGAAATTAGTGTTAGTGATTTTAAGGTACTGTGCTATTTCTTGTCTCATATTCGCCAGTTTATTTGCGCGAACTTATGGACGGTGGGTATTCCATGTCGGTAATTTATTATAGTTCGATGTTGTGTTTATGTCCGACATGTTGGATTTTGAGCGCATGCGCGAAATTATCGTTACCTAATTGGTCAATGAACGAGCTCTGATTGGCTGGAGAAACTGTATCGTAATGAAAAACGGTGTTATAATGACCATCATTATGATACAGTTTTCAAACACATAATAGTGAGGGTCGAACATAAATGTTATAACAGGATTCCAAATGTTATTGCGGGCAAAGCCGCGGGTAACAGCTAGTCTACTATATAGAGCTCAAATACCACTGACTGACTGACTGACTCATTCATTCATCACAAAATCTCAGAAACCACCGAACGGATTGGAATGAAATTTGGTATGCAGCTTCCTCAAGGGCCGCAGACGCCCACTAAGAAAGGATTTTTGGATATTCAGGTTCTAAAGGGGTATTAAGGGGGTAGACCTGCATTTCATTGAATAGCAATATCTCCCGATTGGTTTCATTGGGAGATGTGATACTCGGCATATAAACTCATCATTAAAAATAAGAAGACACATGTCTGAGGGTTTTTCGATGTGTTGTATATTATGAGGTGAAAGGGGTGAAAAGTGGGGGTTGAAGGATTCCTAACCGAGCGTCTATCTCTTAAACGACATAGGCGAGGAGTTTGGAATTCAGCGGGAAAAAATCAGCATAAAAAATAACAAAATAGGTGTTTGACCGTTTTTTTTTTCATAAATACAATATAAGGGGCCCATGGGGAGGGGTGAAATTATAGGGGGGGGGGGGGGGCGTAATATGTCTGAGTGTAAAATTATACATGGCCTATGTTGTAGACAATAACACATTACATCTCTTTTGTATCTTGCTATTTCATCATACGACGAATACTTAGGGAGTTATTAATGATTTTGTACTTTTTGGCCGGAATTTTCAAAGTCCCAGGAATGACATAAAAGTTGATTCGAATAAAATTTCAAAAAATAGTTTTTTTAAATTCTTTTATTATATTTTTCACGTCTTTTAGGGTCCGAAACCAACATGATATTTTGATGTTTTTTTTCGTCCCATGCATTTTTGGTTTCAGGTGATAGAATTATTTTCCACTAGGACCCATGCTTATCTATCTATTTAACTAATATTATAACGGGATTCCAAATGTTATTGCGGGCGAAGCCGCGGGTAACAGCTAGTATACTTTAAGTATGAAAGATTCTACAAAAAAGTCCCGGTCAGCATAATTATATCTTTAATATATCGCCCACTATACGTGTTTTTACGTTTTCATTTCTTCCAACAATCTCCATTCAGTAGAAATTTAAATTAATAGCATTGGAGCAAGTGAGCCTATCACGCCAGCTTCAGCCAGCATCCAACTGTCGAGTCGTGTCGAGTTAGAACTTCGGAGAATAGTATTTATGTTTGGAGTTTCGCTGTTCACCTCGGCTTTTATGAATTGCGTCTGGGATCTGCCGTCCATGCGCCTTTTAAGCTTACGCTGGGTAAACAGTTAGAGACACCGGGCGAAGTCGGGGCGGGTTGCTAGTATTGAAATAAAACTGTTTCCTGAAGGACCAAGGACTCCTTTTCGTTAACGTTTGAAGCTTGTCGGCTTCGGTGGCGTAGTCGGTAGCATGCTGAGCTTCTATGCCCAAGGTCGTGGGTTCAAACCCGGCCGAAGTCGTCGGCCTTTTAAGAGCCATAAAAATCCCTCAGTTTGCCTTCCTTCGTAAGGGAAGTAAAGCCGGCGGTCCCATGTCATAGATTTATGGCATTATAATGAACCTTCCACTAACTACACTTGTGTGAAGCTAAATAATAGGTTACATTTGACTAACGCTCTTAGGTTCCAATAATCGTCACCAAGAGCCGACTGCGGTGGCATCTAGTACTTAAGTTCAGAACTAGTTGGTCGTTGGCGGTGGCGTTTGGCAGCAAAAATTGGAACTACTTGAAAATCGAATGTCTGCAGTCCTTACTTGAATTAAAAACAGATAACACACACTAATACTCCCATCACAATTAACACCGGTTATCAGACTGATTCTACACACACCCAAAATACACGGCGCTACATGATCGAGTTGTCACAGCCGCTAAACAGAGGAACCAACCAACGATTGATGCGCTATCATTAAGTTCATTCGGAGTACAAACATCTTGAATCCTTCGGGGATTAGTTTCATTCCATAACAAGAAGAGTCTCTCCTGGTATTAGGGAGAGATATCAGACTTCCAAGGAGCACGTGTATTGTATCTTCTCTCATTACATTAATAACAACTCTGCGGGAGGCTTTCGAAAGACTTATCCGTTCATAGCCGCCTTTACCGGAGGAAATACCGTGTCTTACAATATCGAGACGTCTGTGATCACATTTCCAGCTCAAAGAGGAGAAATATAATCTTTGATGATTAGAACCTTCCTTCTGATTGGTGCCTTTTAATCCAACAAAACATTGATCAAATAAAATTGAAGTCTTTTGGGATGTTATGTCGCGTCTCATTTATTGACTACCCGACATTTCGGTTGGTTCCTTAGTTTAGGGTCTGCGACAACACGGTCATGTAGCCCCGTCTACTTTGTGTGTGTGTATAATTTGTCTGATAACCGGTGTTAATTGTGATGACTGTATTAGTGTGTGTTATCTGTTTTTAATTCAAGTAAGGACTGCAGTAGTTCCTACTTTTGCTATCAAATGCTACCATCCACGACACCTAGCTGTGAACTTGGCTACTACTAGATGCCATCGCAACCAGGCCCGGTGACGAAGGTTGGAGCTTGAGAGCATTAATCAAATCTAACCTACAAATTTTGACTTCACACAGTTTAGTGGAAGGTTCTTATTCATGCCATAAATCTATGACATGGGACCGCCGGCTTTACTTCCCCTCCGAAGGAACGCGTGCTGAGGTATTTTTAACGCTCTTAAAAAATCCGACGACTTCGGCTGGGTTTGATCCGACGACCTCGCCTCACTACATTGTTGTGTTTGTTGTTCTTGTTGTTGTTGATTGATTTAGGAGCTTTTCGACATCGTGGTCATGTAGACCCGTATACTTGGATGTGCGAGTTGGTGTGTGGAGGGGGGGGGGGGGTTGAAGAAATTGGCAGATAGCCTGTGTTATTGTGATGACTATCAGTGTGTGTATTGGGAAGGAGGTGGCCATGGCCTTAAGTTAGGAAACATCCCCGCATTTGCCTGGAGTAGAAGTGGGAAAACCACGGAAAACTCCACTTCGCGGTCCTCTGATGTTGTTGTTTGAGTCTTCCATCTTTTGACTGGTTTGATGCAGCCCTCCTGAGCTAATCGTTTCATCTCTACATAGCTACCACATCCTACATTTGCCACGGTGGGTGAGTGGTTATCGTGTCGGACTACCAAACCCAAGCTTACAGGTTCGCTCCTGGCCGTGGTTAGTGATTTTTTTTTTTGAAAGGCGACATAAATCACGACACGCATGTCATACGTTGTTGGCGTGTTAAAGAACCCATTTGAATTCAGCAGGCCGTGTTCATAATGGCAAAATTAATCTGGGGATTTTCCGCCAACACAAAGTTCCTCCATTCTCTACTAGAAAGCGCTAGTGTCAAGGAACTTAGATATCTAACCTCCTTGACTTTCATAGTGTTCCAAGGAACAACAAAATTCGACATTCAAGCTGCCCTATGAGTGTCAATTAACAAAGCTTGCACCCGGCACCGAGGCCATACGATATTATTATTACCATACATCCTACAGCCGAGGCAATCTGTTTAACATATTCTAACCTTGGTCTACCTCTACAGTTCTTGTCCTCGACCCTTCCTTCCGTAACTAAGTTTGCTATTCCTGGGTGTCTTAGTAAGTATCGAGTTCCTCGCCATTCGTCCCTTCTCTGAGTTTTCTCCCACCATCATCCAACCCTCATAGTTCTCAGGACTTCTCCTAAGTATTGTAGCCATCTTTTGCGCGGTCTTCCACATCTCCTCTTCCCAGCCATAGTTCCATGTAATATATTCCACGGTGTTCTTTCTTCATTCATCCCCTCTACATGACCCAGCCAATCCAGACGTCGGGACTTAATAAATTTCACTATATCTTCACCTTTGATTATGTCTTCAATTGCTTTGTTTGTCCTGATTCGCCACCCTTCATCCTCTTTTACCGGGCCATATATCCTTCCGTTCAAAAATTTTGAGATCATTCTCATCATCTGTTGTATGTGTCCTACCAACCTATCTCTTCTCTTCATTAGCAGTCACCAGAAACATCTCTCCTCGCTCACTCGTCGTAATACCTCTTCATTTGTAACCGTATCTCCTGTAACACCACATTTCAAACGCTTAAAATCTCCTCTTCTCTGCTGCGCCAACAGTCCAAGTTTCACTTCCATAGAGCGCCAAGCTCCAGACAAAGGCTTTCAAAAATGACTTCCTAATACCTAAATCTATATTTGATTTCTTTTCTGTGGAATTGCTTTCCTTGTCTGAGCCAACCTACTCTTAAAATCCCCTTTGCTTCGTCTATCACTGGTTATTTTGCTTCCTAAGTAACAGAATTCTACTACATCCATTAGTTATTCAGTTGCCAATTCTGATTTATTTCACCTGCATTCCGTTATTTTCGTTTTAGATTTATTGATTACCATGAATTCCTTCCTCAAGACGGAGTCCATTACATTTAAAAATGTATCTCGTGAATCAGTATTTATATATTCAGAATATTATTGTTACGGCTGCGAGGTTGCTTCATTCCCTCACGCGTGACTCACAGTCGCCCGAGGCTACCCCCGGCCGGCCGCCCGCTTGCGCAGCGGGAACAAAAGGGATGGACCAGAATGTTCGTGACACAACTAGTGATGGAACTATCGAGAAACCGTGAAACCTGGTATGCACCAGAAACATCCATTGAGTCATCAGTTCCGATATATAAAGAGCGACCCTGGCCTGTGATGACGAACTGTGTTTTTGAGGAGTGTGTCTTTGACTGTGCAACAGATGTATTGAGGCGAAGTGCCGAGCGAGTGTGTTTTCCAGTGCGACGGAGGTTATTGTGATGAATTGCGAAACGCAGTGGACTGTTCCCTAGCGTGCGGACGGCAAGACAGTGTGTATTCAAGAACAAGTGAGTGTCAGACTGTGGCTTGTTTACAAGAGGGAGAGTGCAGTTATTTCTAGCCAGGACACGGGTCTACCTAATTTGTGAGGGATTAGGGGTGAGTGAACTCCATAAGGGAGGAACTTGACTGAGTCTGACAATTGGTTTCCAAGTGTTTATTGTGTGGTGTAACTTTTTAGACCTGCAATAAAGCCAATATTTCTAAAAAGGGCCATTTGTTTTGTGCTTTTACCCACTGTAATCCAATTAACGAACTTACCACTAGGGGTAACACGTATAATTAATAATAAGACAATAGTTTAAACCCACTCCCTCACTTTCATTGCTTCAATCACCCCCATTCATTTCATTCGGATACTAATTCATTCAGCGAGAAGCCTCCGTGGCTTAGGCGGCAGCCCGCCGGCCTCTCACCACAGGGTCCGAGTTTCAAATCCCCATCACTCCACGTGAGATCTGTGCTGGATAAAACGGGGGCAGACAGGTTTTTCTCCGGGTACTACAGTTTTCCCTGTCAAAAATGCCATTCCAGCAACATTTTCCACTATCATTTCATTTCATATGTCATTCATTTAATCATTGCATCAGAGGAGTGCGACAGGCTTCGGCAGCTGGCACAGTTCATATCCTCGCCGCTAGATGGGGGCTTCATTCATTCCATCCCTGACCCGGTCAGTCGACTGGAAGCAGGCTGTGGATTTTCACTCATTCGTTCAGCGAGACTTTATCACTCATACAGAAGTTTATTTACACAACTAGCAACCCTCCACGGCTTCGCCCGGTATCTTTAACGGTTTACCCAGCCTAAAAGGCGCACGGACGGCAGGTCCCAGACGCAATTCAGAAAAGCCGAGGTGAACAGCGAAACCCCAAACACATATGCTCTTCTCTGAAGTCTTAACTCGACATGACTCGACAGTTGGATGCTGGCCGAAGCTGGCGTGATAGCCTCGCTCGCTAGCTCATAAACTCACTACGAAGCTAGTAATTTAAATTTCCACTGAATGGAGATTATTGGAAGAAATGAAAACGTAAAAACGCTTATGTATTAAAGATGAGAAATATTGTCCCGGACTTTCATTTTGAACAATTCTTGCACTCATAGTAGACTACATAGATATTGTAACGGTTTACCCAGCGTAAGTTTAAAAGGTGCATGGTCAGCAGGTTTCTCTTTGACTTGATTCACTGAAATCGATACCGCTCGGCTTCCTTTGGTCATAAATAAATGTTTATCTACACAAACCTTCCTCGAGAAATCCTTTACAGAATGGTGAAAACCGCATCAAGATACATTCAGTGGTTCTCAAGTTAGAGATAGAAGAATCGAGGACTTGTTTTATAGGGGTTTACTATCTACAGATGTATCCTTTTATGAACGGCTTGGATCTCCGAAGAGTCAATTTCTCTGCATCCCTTGGCAGTGTTTTCTATAACCACACCGAGCGGCCGTAGAAACCTCTCAGGTAGGCATTGCTACGAGGCGAAGGGCGGAACGAGAGTTATTCCTCGTCCGCTCCAAGAAGCATATAATAACGGACGAGGGAATTCCCGTGAAGATATGAGCTTCTTAGATGAGACCGTGATGATGTAGTGTTTGGGTTCGTATGCCGCGCACAAGAGGAATTCCAACGCCAACTAGATGCAAGAACTGACTATACATGGAAGCAAAGAATATAAGTTACGGAAGGATCTAGGAGGGGTTTGCCTACGACATGTGCCAACTTATGCAATGAAATTGAAACCAGAGACGTGAGTTATGAACATCTGTTGAAAGAAGAAGAAACTGTGATCATTTAATAATAGACTCCTGCACATTTGAAAATGTTGTCCATTTTGAGTATTTGGGTGTTCTAGTTAATAATAAAAACAAAGTGGTGGCGTAGTCAGTAGCATGCTGAGCTTCTATGCCCAAGATAGCGGGTTCAAACCCGGCCGAAGCCGTCGGATTTTTAAGAGCGTTAAAAATCCCTCTGTATGCCTTCCTTCGGAGGGGAAGTAAAGCCGGCGGTCCCATATCATAGATGTATGGCATGTTGAAGAACCTTCCGCTAATTGCACCTGTGTGAAGCTAAATTGGATAAGTTAAGAATGTAATCAACGCTCTTAGGTTTCTATGTTCGTTGCCAAGAGCCGACTGCGGTGGCGTCTAGTAGTTAAGTTCTGAACTTGTCCTAGTAATCGTTGACGGTGGCGCTTGGCAGCAAAAGTAGGAACTATTTGAAAAATTCTAAGTTGCAGTACTTAAATTAAAAAACAGATAACACGCACTAATACAGTCATCACAATTAACACCGGTTATCAGACAGATTCTACACACGCCCGAAGTACACGGGGCTACATGATCGCGTTGTCGCAACCCCTAAACTTAAGAACCAACCAAAAACAAAGTGAGTAAATAAATGAATATTAGGATTATTAATGGAAATAGAGCCTATTTTGCCAATGTCGCATAAAACAAAACTCAAAATTTACAAGACCTTGATCAGACCAGTGGTAACTTATGGCTCAGAAACATGGAGTAGTCGGTTCAGGATTGCAATAAACTTAGGGTGTTTGACAGGAAAATAATTCGGAGAATTTATGGTGCTGTATTGAATAGAGGAGAATGGAGGATACGAACTAATAGAGAAATAGAACGTCTTCTTCCTCCTCGCCTTTTCCCATTACGCGGGGTCGGCTTTCTTAATCCTGAGGCGCCACTCATTTCTTTGTAAAGCATCATCAGCAGATAGGCCCATTACTCTCATGTCCCTCTGGACATTCGTCATCCATGTTGTTTAAAGTCTGCCGCTCCCTCTCTTTTGCGTAGACATGGAAAGGCACTTCTTCACTACAACGTACTCTTTCTCCAGGCATCTGGCATCTGTTCGTGAACTAAGATGTCATTGAATAACCTTGAAAACCATTCAGCTCCATCCGCTTCAAGACATTTCCAGAGTTCAGCAGGTATCTCATCTGGGCCCGTTGCTTTATGATTGTTCATTTTATAGATGGCTTTCCTAACTTCCGCAACTGTGATTTCATTAATAGGTCCTTGTGTCATAGGTAGTTCTACCTCTTGTCGCCTGGGAAATTCTTCATTTAATAGATGAAACCCTCAAAAGCGAAGACATTGTTCGATATATAAAATCACACAGACTACGATGGCTGGGCCACATTGAAAGGATGGCAGACAAAAAACACCAAAGATTATATATAAAGCCAGGATGGAAAGAAGACGGTGCCCTGGTAGACCAAGGAATCGATGGAAAGATGAAGTGCATGTGGACGTGCAAACAATGAACGTAAGACCCTGGAAAACAGCTGTCCCAAGATTGAGATGGATGGAAATCTGTGGCTGGGGAGGCCAAAGATCCAAAAATTACACAATCTGGCAATTCGCCAGTGGAAATTAAGATCTGTTCTCTAGTTTTGTTCTACAATGTTGGTAACATTGCTCATTTAGATGTATCAGTCGCAGTTTTATTTGCCCAATTTTAAGTTACATAGAGTGTGGGAATACAGGTGAATCACTTGCCACGGTGGGTGAGTGGTTATCGTGTCGGACTACCAACCTCAAGCTTGCAGGTTCACTCCTGGTCGTGGTAAGTGTTTTTTGAAAGGCTACAAAAATCACGGCACGCATGTCAGACGTTGTTGGCATGTTGAAGATTCCTTTTAAATTCAGTAGGCCGTGTTCATAATGGCAGAATTAATCTCGGGATTTTCCACCAACACAAAGTTCCTCATTTCTCTACTAGAAAGCGCTATAGTGCTCCAAGGAAAGACAAAATTCTACATTCAAGCTGCCCTCTGGGTATCAAATAACAAATCTTGCATCCGGCACCCGAGGCCATACGATAGTATTATTACATTACATTATGCGAACCGGCCAAAACTAAGGACCACGAAAATATCATTTAATTTCCTTTCCATAGTTCTTTCTTCCTTTCTCTTCCTCCACACTTTCTTCATTCTTTCAGAGTGTTGCGCCTTACTCTCCATCTTCCTCCCCTCCGTTCTCTCTTTTCTCCCACAAAAACCTTTATGTTAGAAAGTACTTTCCTCAATTGTGTTCTGTCTCGACAGTCGTCATCTGTAATTCATAGCCTCCGGAGTTCTTCCTTCACCTGCTTGGTGTAACCCCCTTGGCTCTTTAGATTATATATTTTATTTTTAAGGGAGAATCTTTATTTGTTTAATAATAAAATGTGAACTATTTCTGCTGTTCGTAACATTTTGGTACCACAATCACCAAAGTTCATATCCCTCCCCTTCCAACCTTCTCGCCAAGGGTTTGTTTCTTGTTTTGACTTGCTTATAGTTATATTACAAGGCAGTGAAATTGCTTTCTGAGGTTCAATGAACCGTGAATAGATCACCAGAGCATCGCTTTCATCCATAGCATGGAAATATGGGATGTATACGGTGAGTTCAAAAAGTAACGAGCCAGAGGCTGGAATGCGCAAACCGGTGACGACATCGGCTAATCGTGGCGTGTGCAACGAGGTGTGGTTCCGACCAGAGCGTTTGTCGTTTGGATTCTGGTTCGAAGTGATGACACCATGACTCATCTCCAGCCACCACTCGTGCCAGGAACCCATTCCCTTCCCTCACATAGCGCTGCAGATGAGCAAGACTGGGACATTCGACATGCTTCCTGGTGTGGTTGAAGACTGTGGGGCACCCATTGGGCGCACACTTTGCGCAAGTGCAGTCGTTCCTTCATGATGGTGTGCACACTTCCGACGCTCAATCCGACCACGGCGGCTATGGCGTTCACTGTCACTCGGCCGTCCTGGGTAATGAGTGCATCAACCAGCTGGACGTTGTCATCGGTAATGCAGGGGGTGCCCCACACCGGGCATCATCAGCTAACGACACCCGTCCTTCCCTGGAGCGCTTGTGCCACGCCTTGACCCTTGCAAAGGACATGCAGTGTTCGCCGTACACTTGTGACATTCGGCGATGAATGTCCGTTCCCCCTACTCCTTCCGCTGTCAGAAACCGAACAACACCTCTTTGCTCTTCGGTTGATGCCTCCATGTCACTGTTTGCAATGCGACTGGCAGCGTTGGACGATTGATGCATGCTGCTGCTAGCTTTGTATCGTCACGTGACGTGCACGCGTGCCCTCTAGCGACGGGCTGTGACCTTTTACGCTCTGGTCGGAACCACACCTCGTTACACACGCCACGATTAGCCGATGTAGTCACCGGTTTGCGCATTCCAGCCTCCGGCTCGTTACTTTTTGAACGCGCCTTCATCAGAATCACATTCTGACTTAATATGAAAAACAAAATAAATTAAAAACTAATTCCTCAACTAGCTACACAAACAAATGCAATTATACCTTATCTGAGCGGCTTCGGTGGCGTAGTTGGTAGCATGCTGAGCTTCTATGCCCAAGATCGCAGGTTCAAAACCGGCTGAAGTCGTCGGATTTTTTAAGAGCGTTAAAAATTCCTCAGTATACCTTCCTTAGGAGGGGAAATAAAGCCGGTGGTCCCATGTCATAGATTTATGGCATGATAAAGAACCTTCCACTAATTACACATGTGTGAAGCTAAATTCTAGGTTAGATTTGACTAACTCTCATAAGTTCCAACGTTTATCGCCAGGAGCCGACTGCGGTGGTATCTAGTAACCAAGTTCTCAACTAGTAGTCGTTGACCGTGACGTTTGGCGGCAAAGGTAGGAACTACTTGAAAATTGAATGTCTGCAGTCCTTACTTGAATTAAAAACAGATAAAAAAAGGTCAACCCCTGGCACTATCCAGCCCATGACGGGCTAAGGCCGACCAAGCGACCGCTGCCCAGCCATTTGGCCTGCAGATATTGGGGTGACGCGTGATCAGCGCGTCGGGTCCCCTTGGCCGTTAATCTTGGTATTCGTGATCGGGGCGCTGTCTCACTGTCAGGCAGCTACTCAATTGTCCTCACGAGGCTGAGTGCACCCCGTTCCAACCCTCACGCCTGTTTTAAAATCCCTGACGGAACCGGGGATCGAACCCGGGGCCTCCGGGTGAGAGGCAGGCACGCTACCCCAACACCACGGGGCCGGCATTAAAAAAAAAACAGATACACACACTAATACTGCCTCTCACATTTGATTACTGTATTATGTTAAAATACTTTTTTAAAGTTCAATTATAACACAAGGACAATAGCTGACAACCTGTCTACTTCAATAGCTCTTCTTGTACAGTATATGGTGTTTGTTTTTCGGGCTGATAGTCTGTATGCACTCTCACTCTTTTGTATATAATTTTTCCATTATCATTAGTAATATTATTATTATTATTATTGTATTGTTACTATATTTTTGTTACTATAATTGTTAGACTATGATTATTTATATTGTGAATGTAGCTGAAATGTTTTATTTTTTTAAGCCCTAACCTTATTTTATGTAGGGCGCTACTGTAAAGGAGCTCTTAAGCTCTAAGTGTAGCAGTGAAAATAAATCAAATCAAATCACAATTAACACCGGTTATCAGACAAATTCTACATACACCCAAAGTACACGGGGCTACATGACCTCGTTGTCGCAGCCCTCTAATTATTGTCATACAAGCCGCTAGTCATTTGTTTCTGTACAGGACCAACACAATAGACAGTAAAGTCACTTGATAAGGTTGGCAATCATGAGCCCCCCCATGGAGGAAGGAATAAGAGGAGATGCCCTGAGCTCGTTTGAATGAAGCCAAGCGCTGCGTCCAAAGAGGGCGTTACCTTAACTTGTATTCGGTGTTCCGTGACTTGCATATGGTTGTACGAATCGAATAAGTGTTCTGATTATTAATTTTATGGTTCGTATTCTTGAATATCAAAATGTGTACGAACAATGAGTGAAAGTGGCTGTGCTCGAAATTAGGCCTAAAAACTGGTGAATGCCTTAACACCAATAAGAACTTAAAAATCAATTTGGTGTAAATACCTTGATTAGTTCGGCATCATTATGATAGTTCCTAAGATGTTCCTTCTTTGGTATAACTCGCACCTTCAGACACCTGTAGGCTATTCAATTTAATCAGTGTTTTAGCGTATTATTACGTTTTGCCGCGTTTTTATTACAAAACTAGCCTTGCTAAGGTGCTCTCATATTTATATTTAAATTGTCTTTTAAAACGATAACGCAGCTTAATTGTGCCAATTACCGTGATGTTCAGCGAGTATTCTGCCTATCCAAGAAAAAACCTTGACTTGTCATTGCAGTTTTATGTCACTAAAATCCAAGACTAGTTGGAGTGGTTTACGGCTTTTTAAGCATAGGAACAGCCATTTTCTTGCTCCCCAAAGTGGGCGTACCGTTTAGCTTCAGCAGCTTGCACTAGGCAGCGCGGCGAAGGCATCTCCTTCCGTTCTTTCCTACATGGCCCACCACGTGCTTACTAGCCGCCTTTCAATTGTTTTGCTGATAGCAAAACATTGGCTGTCGTTGGCACCCAAATACAATATAATGATCTCCATGATTCCAAGTTCTTAAGGGAACCGTGAAGTGTTAAGTGACGGAAAAGTTCAGCTTCCTATATTTGACAGTGAATATCACAAAGTATTTGATTCGTCTGGTATCAAAACAAGACACATCACTAATTTTGAGATTAAGGCTGATTTAACAAGTTCTAAATTCCCTCTTTTCATGTGGGAAGAGAAAGGTATTCAAGAAAAGGCCACATCATGCTGTTTTTAAATGCTGAAGTAGTCGGTTGGTTTCAAAATAAGACAAGTACAAATCGATCAGCGCATCAGCTCTCTGTGTGCTGCTTATGCAATTCTTTCGTGTTCTCTTAGTGCCGACGTGTTTACATTTGTATTGGTGTGTTAAATCGACTTTATACTTGTAGAGAGTGATTATTTTATATTCAAAATAAGATACATCCGAATACGGAGTTGCATTACAAGATACATCAGCAAGGTTTAATACAAAATAAGACACATCAAATATTAAAACGCGTGTGAAAAGGAAACCAAAACAGCATGGGTTATGACACTTTTGAGAAATATTTGTCTATATCACTTACAACTTTCAAAAAAGCGGCATTTTTATTTTTCAGTAAACAAACGACTTATTCAGTTTTTGTGTCTCCTGAAAATCTTTGTTGAAATGATGTTTTGATAGCAGACGCCTCATTTGAGACATTTCCTTACAACATTCCTGATACGTAAATGACACTTCTGTAATTATATCTAGAGGGTTTCAGTTTGCTATACTTGGTGGTTGTCTAGAAAACAGTAGCAGTTTTCATAGAAAGGCTTAAATATTTCTTTAAATAACTGTTATTTTCAGACACCATTTTCTCAAAATCTGTTAGGTTAATCTCGATGAAACTAGGTATGATGCTTTAAACCGGTGTTTTATATGTGTGGTAGTAAATTTATTCAGATATCTTTATTTTGTGTATAAAGCCAGACTGACAACCACTTATATTGTTGCTGAAAACATTAGAATTACATTATGATTGACAAAAATATTTGTTTCTCCAGTTTTAAATATGCCACGGCAACAGTTTTACTATAAAAGCTTACGATCTGTTACAACAATATGTGTGTAAAATCTCTTTAATGTTTTT
Organism: Meconema thalassinum; assembly: GCA_946902985.2. NCBI lineage: Eukaryota > Metazoa > Arthropoda > Insecta > Orthoptera > Tettigoniidae > Meconema > Meconema thalassinum. The sequence goes on along the minus strand of OX336397.1, from coordinate 98,496,802 downwards.
CTGGTCGTTTCTGAAAGAATGGCACCGGAATATATCAATTATTCCAAGTTTTTCTATTAACAAATTCACAAAGAAATTTGATACAATGGTCCGGTTAGCTCAAAACAGTTGCCAGCGTTTCGCCCCAGTGTACCAATGGGCTCTTCAGTTGGTTATGGTACACCTCACCAAGACGCGAGGCTAGTACATATTGTGAAGGCCGCTGCAAATATGTACTAGCCATGCGTCTGAAGAGCCCATTGGTACACTGGGGCGAAACGCTGGCAACTGTTTTGAGCTAACCGGACCATTGTATCAAATTTCTTTGTGAATTTGTTAATGTACATAGCTCAATCGGACAATTTTACATCCTGTATCCTACGGGAACAGATATTTCCAATAAGTCTTTCTATGACAATTCCTACTGTTTACTAGACAACCACTAGCTACAGCATACTGAAACCTCCTAGATATAATTGTAGACGTGTTATTTATATTTCAGGAAAGTTGTAAGAAAATATCTGGAATGCTTTGTGATATTCACTCTCAAATAGGCTATACAGTAGGTAGCTGAACTTTTCTGTCGGTTTGTACTTCCCGGATCACTTAAAACCTGATCTTCTCCGAACTAAGCTATATACCAGAGAAGGGGTCTGTAGCATCGAAACCTGCAGAAGATAATGCAATTTATTTATTTATTTATTTAGCGTATGGCGTTTAGTGCCGGGAGTGTCCGAGGACATGTTCGGCTCGCCAGAGGCTGTAGCTGCTTCAATGCGGACACCCATAGGGTGAGCTACAAGTTCTGTTCAATTTCAAGTAGTTCCAACTTTCACTACCTGATGCCACTGACACTTAGTGGTGAACGTTGGAACATTGATCGAGCGTTTCAACGAAATCTAACCTGCAAATTTAGCTTCACACAAGTTTAAATAGTGGAAGGTTCATTTACATGCCATAAATCTATGACATGGGACCGCCGGCTTTACTTCCCCTCCGAAGGAAGGCATACTGAAGGATTTTAACGCTCTTAAAAAATTCGACGACTTCGGTCGGTTTTGAACCCGCAATCTTGGGCATAGACGCGCAGCATGCTACCGACTACGCCACCAAAGCAATGAATTTATGGAACGTCAGAGTTGGTCATCAAATGTCCAATCCCCCCAACTGTGACTTCTGTTTGTGACGTCAGATATTAATGGTTCATACAATATCACAAACAAGACTATATTGTCCTTTAGGACATAAAGGGAAAGGCTGAAGCTTTAATCAAATAACTTATCTGTTAATCGCACGAGTATTCACTGGGCCCAGCTTGTTTTGTCAGGGTAGCCAACCTTCTAGCAATCAAAGTTACCACGCTAAGTGTAGCGAAGCGCTTAAATTCCATTAAGCAAGACTGGGTCATCACCGCAACGACGCTCGACGTCCTTTCAAGAGACGCCTTAATACCGTCTGTTGTTTCTACTTGCCAGAATGTCACTCCCTATCCTGATTACTGTGTGGACCACCAGGCTTGCCAACTGCCGTTTTTTTTTTACAACAAATTACTAGATATTCTTTGTTGTCCCATGGCGTAGGCTTGCCGCGCTGATTATATCGTGCAACACGGCTGCGAGGGCAGTCAAACTTTTTCCATCCCTTTGAACAAATGAATAGCGTAATTCGCATCACCATACAGATTAACCCTTTATAGGGCAAAACTTTTATTTTATATGTTTTTAACATTTTATATTAATTTAATTATTATTATATAAATAATGTTATTTTTTGTTTCTCTAACATTAATGTTTATATATTTATATTTAACTAGCAGAAGTACCCGTTCTTCGAACGGTGTTCGGTGTTAACACCAGACATTATAATAATAATAATAATGTTATTGGTGTTACGTCCCTTTTAAGTACTGATGCTTTTAGAGACGCACCAGACATTATCAATTGAGCTACTGTTGCAATGGTTAGCGGCTTGTAATTCCTTCATACATTTTTAGCCTACTTTCGATTTTTGCAAAAAATGAAAGTAGACTTATGAGATCAACACAGGGCGAAAAAAGTGTGTCTGTCTGTGTGTGTGTATGTGTGTGTGTGAGTCTGTGTGTGTGTGTGTATGTGTGTGTGTGAGTCTGTGTGTGTGTGTGTGTGTGTCTGTGTGTGTGTGAGTGTGTGTACTCTGAATGTCTGTCCCCCCCCTATCAATTCGAACACGGTGAAACCGAATTGAACGAAATTTGGTACAGAGGTAGCACTAGTAAAGGACACCTCAGTGTCATACTTTATATCGCCGCCATCTTTACCAAAACAGAATGGCGGCCACTCAAATGTTCAAAACGTAAAATCAAATTACGGCTAAACTAATCATCCGATCTCTACCAAATTTGGTGACAACATACCTTTATATAGGACGCGTCTTTCATCCAAAATTCAAGGTCATCGGCCATGCCATTTCAGGATGGCGGCCGTGTGAATTATGCAACCATTTTAATAAATAGCTTAAGACCCACCAATTCCGATTATCGAGTCTAGGGGGGTTTAAGCTATCCTGAAGGTCGTGATTCGTTATTTATTATAATTTAATATTATAATATTATACAGTATGAGTGGCTTAAAAGAGCTGAGCCGTTGTGTCACACGACAAGATGGCAGCTGTCCTCATGTGCCTGTCTTATATTTCAGTAGTTTTAGTATGTTGTATGTGATATACCGTACTGATACAATAATATAAACTTTGTATGAAATGATCTTTAATGAAGATGTACTGCAGTGAAGAAATCGTTTATTTAAAGTCATTATTTGCCAACAGTTTGTATCTAATATGTCAGTTAAGAACACCTGACGTCATGGATACGGTTAGCTCTGGGCTAGCATGTTAGTCTGACACGCAGTTGACTGGGGATCGAGTACTGCTACAGTTAGGTTTTTTTTCTTGAATTCTTTTACAAATGATGTGCACGAGCTTTTTCCACAGATACTGAATAAAATGTCATTTAGCTCAAAGGAGAGGATAAAGTATACACTCGTATATTAATAAAATCACAGTCCCAGCATCGCACATAAACAGAAGACATTAGAAAAAGGAGAATAGAAGAACTAGATACACGTTGTCATTAACCACAGCCTTCTTAATGCCTCTGTACGGTGCTGTCCTCTTGTGGGTTATGTGGGTAATATTGCTCCAAACATAACGCTGTGTAAATGCCTGAGCTGGCCTCCTGAAGTATGGCAATTTTGTAATACTGGTAGTTCAACTATTAGCCACGATCGCGCTCCGAATACCTTTAAACACTGCCAGCTGGATCGCCTCCCTCTTGGCTACTTTAAACTGCCTACTCATTCAACACCCATAGAACACTGCCATCGTAGTACATTACGATGGCAGTGCATAGGCGTACAAGATAAAGATTAATTCACTGATAGGTCGCAGCACCACCTACTGTGATTGGGGCGGAAGGTTCTTAATTTTGCAGGCTGGCTTAATATAGAGATTAACGGACGTGAATGCATTACAATAAGTTAGTAGTTTTGTTATTCAATCATCATAAAGTATATAATATTGATCTTGACACTTACTGGCTTATTATCAATATAAAAGAAAACAAACAATACATTGTGGTTGGGGTGATTGTTTTAGGGATGAGGACAAAGAGTCATAATAGTACATTATGCAACGAGCCTATAATGGCTATAATTAAGACACGAGTATTTTTTATAAAACGAGCGTATGCGAGTTTTATAATTTCCATACTAGTGTCTTAATTACCATTATAGGCGAGTTGCATACGACTGTTTATGTTCGACGATAATTACAACTTTATTATATGTTTTAACATAAATATTCATAAATATCTGTTGAGATTGTCACTAGAATTTTGTGATCGGGTGCTGCGCAGGGTAGGATATCTCTGATGTCCAAGCTCACTGACCGACCGACGCATGCGCTCTGTGAGCTTCAATGCCGTATGTGCAGATTGAGCATCAGTATTCAGTAAAAATGTCACGGAAATCGTTTAAAAACAACCCGCTGTGTAGAAATTGGATTTAAGGATATTAAGGTACAGTGTCTCATATTAACCAGTTTATTTACGAGAACATTATGGACGGTGCACTTTCGGTAATTTATATAGACATGTTGGATTTTGAGCGCACGCGAGTAGGTATCGTTACCTAATTGGTCAATGAACGAGCTCTGATTGGCTGGAGAAACTGTATCATAATGAAAAAGAGTGTTATAATGACCATCATTATGATACAGTTTCCTGACACATAATAGTGGGGGTCGAACATAAAGATACCCATACATTTAGGAGAAAGTAGGCTATATGTTCTTTGCTGAACATCTTGTTCAAAACTAAGTTAGTTTTCTGGGAATATCACACACACTGTTAATTTAAGGGCCTTATATTGTGGTTTTCGGAGTCCCTTTATAGACTCGCAAATTTTGTGTCTCACATTGAGAAGTGCAACATATGCTTTGGTCGTCCTTCTAGGATAATTTTTATATTTCGCCTATTTTAGCATGTATTTTGAGAAGTTTTTCCCTATATCCACCCTTCTACTGTATGAAATGTACGGTGAAGAGTTTTATAAATGATTGGTGTATTGACTCATGTTTACCATACCTAATTTTACGATGCACCAAGCATCCGAACATGAGTTATAGGCATACATAAGGATACACAGAAAGACAGACAGACAGACAATACTATTGTCTACAACATATCACCCAGAAATCCAAATATGGGTATATCTACCACACAGTATCAAAGAAAATCATCCTTACGATGAACCCGTATGTCGACAAAAAAAGAAGTTTAGTTAAAATGTGCTCTCAAACTAAATTCACCTAACGTGTACTTCCTGACATGAAATAGAATTGAAAGCCTTGTAGATGAAACGCAATACACGTCACATAAAAACAGACCCTCTACGTTGTGTTGGGTCCCCATACACAGGAAGACCTCTATCATAAATTATAAAAGCTTGTGGTGCATGAAAATTCAGGTTCTTTAGTCTCAAATGACCCAAATTCCTAAAAGCCGCAAAAAATGCTGATTCAATTCAGGAATTTTTGAAAATAATGTTCTTGTTTGGAGATATAATAGACCTTCTGTACTATATGTCGCAGTGAAAATTGCATGAAAAAATCCTAGGTTACCCCTTGACCCCCTTAATTGCATTGATGAACTATACAGTCTACGTTGGTTCCGTGATAACCTTATATTTGCAAACTTTCACAGAAATGTAATAAATGTAATAAATTGCTTCTTAATGAAATAGATGGAAAGTTGGATGCCACCCCTTGAGATAATGTTCTCATGGTTACCGATTTGCATTCCTTCATTAGTTTGTTAAATTAAATTTAATTAGTTTTCTGGGAATGTTTCAGAAACTGTTGGTTTTAGAGACTTATAATGTAGTTTTCGAGGACCCTCGAGTTTTATTTCTGGCACCGAGGGGCTTTGTCTCGTCGTTGTTCGCCATAATATAATATTAATAATAATAATATAATATAGGGATAGGAATATAATAGACCTGCCATACCACACCCGCAGATGTAAATCGCGTGAAAAAATTCTAGACTACCCCTTGACCCCCTTAAGCGCATTTTACGTATTGATGAAATTACAGCTTAATTTGGTTCCATAATAACCATCTAACCGTTTGCAAACTTTCACACTAATGTTATTAATGCAATTGTATTGCGTCTTACAGCAATAGATGGACCTCTGAGAATCTGTTGCCATGGTTATCGGCTTGCATTCGTTCATTAGTTTATTAAATTAAATTAGTTTTCTGGGAATATCTCAAAAACGGTTGGACGTAGGACCTTAAAATGTGCTTTTAGGGCCCCCAAGTTTTGTCTCTCACATTGAGGGGCTGAAAATGAGCTTTGTCTCGTCCTTCTACTCCTATTTCAGCATGTATTTTAAGGGGGTAGGCCCTCTTTTATGAGATGTACGGAGAAGGGTTACATCAATGATCAGTGTCGTGCCTCTGATGGATATCTATACCAAATTTTACGTTGATACACCCAGACGTTCTCGAGTTATAAGGGAACAAAGTTGTCCACAGACAATCAAACAGACAGACAGACCAAAACATTATTTTCGCGCGCATCTATCATAAAACAGTCTGAAACGTGTAAATAACTCAAATTTCCGTAGAAATTCAGAAAAAAAACAAATTTTCTATTTATATAGAGAGAGATATACTGCACCGCTCGGTGTTGACCGTGTTTTATTGCACAAATTTAGGTTTTACTCGCTAACCGTCGGAGATACACGAAAAGTGATAAGAACATTTCGGATAGAAAATTAAATGCTAAAGCTCGTGTATACCATCAAAAGTTTGCTATTTCTTAGCGTTCTCTTTTTATTTGAAATGGAAATATGAAATTTTGAAACCAAAGGGTGTAGTGACGTCACAAAAGTAGGTTTTACTCGCTAACCGTTGGAGATACACGAAAAGTGATAAGGACCTTTCGGATAGGAAATTAAATTTCAAAGCTCGTAGTGCCATCAAAAGGTTGCTATATTATAGCGTTCTCTTTTTATTTGAAATGGAAATATGAAAATAGTCGCCATTTTTCAATAGTGCAAAATATCGTAATCAAAAGTATCCTATATGTAAACCTGGTAAATCAGCTACATCCATGCAAAATTTCATTTAAATCGGACCAGTGGTTCTTGCGTTATTGAGTAACAGACAGACAGACAGACAGAAAGACAGACACACACCCTCTCATTTTTATATATTAGTATGATTTTCAATTTATATTCTTATAGATTTAATTTTGATAATTTTATAGTTTTTTTTTTATTTAGTCAATTTACCCTCTAGGTTGGTGGTTCCCACGGACTCAGCGAGGGAACTCACCACTACCGCCTCTATGGGCAGTGTCCTGGAGCTTGGAACATCTGGTCGGGATGGATACAACTGGGGAGGTGTGATCAGCACTTCGCCCAGGCGGCCTCACCTGCAAAGCGAACAAGGGCCTCATGAGGGATGGGAAGGGATGGAAGATTGGGATGGATAGGCTAGGAAGAGGGAAGGAGGCGGCCGTGGCCTTACAGTAGTTACCATCCCGGCATTTGCCCGAAGACGAAGTGGGAAACCACGGAAAACCACTTCGAGGATGGCTGAGGTGGGAATCGAACCCCCTCTACTCATTTGGACCACCCGAGGCTGAGTAGACCCCGTTCCAGTCCTCATGCCACTTTTCAAATTTCGTGGCAGAGCCGGGAATCGAACCCAGGACCTCCGGGGCGGCAGCTAACCATGCTGACCGCTACGCTACGGAGGCGACTATAGAATTAATTAATTAATTAATTTCGAATTGATTCTTACAATTATTTTCATATTGTTAGCCTACTTTTCACATTTTGCAAAAATGAGGAAAAAGTAGACTTATGAGATCGATCCGGGAAAATGTATGTCTGTCTGGCTGTGTGTGTGTCCCCCCCCCCCCCCCTATCAACTCCTAAACGGCTGCAGCAATCAAAACCAAATTTAGTATGAATAAAGATGTGCACCGGAATATCTCACGTCCATATTTGAAAATGATGTCAGTGCTACCAACTGCTGAAAAAACGCACTAGAAATGTGAGCCCCATGTTGGATATCTTGCAAGGTATGCATGGGAGCTATTCCAAAATTGGCACACATGTACTGTAGATAAGACTATTTCAGTTTAATTTCCAGGAGGCCATATATGACAGTGTTGCTAAAATAATTTTAAGCCTTCTGATAGGTCCAATTTTAAATGCATGTAACTTCTACACTAATAATTGGATTTCAACCAAATTTTGTATGTAATATGCGTACAAAAACAGATATGACTGAGTGTATTCTTAAGAGCCACCGGGGCTGCCAACTTGTATTAATTGCTCTCTTTATTTTGTTATCCAAATACCAATATACCAGAAAGTATGCAAGCCGACAGCTTTAAACTATGCACACGTATAGTACCTGACATTTTAGATTAATTTGGAGTAACTTATATATGTCAGTGCTGCCAACATGATTCTATGCTTCCTGATAAGTCCAATTTTAAAATACATGTAACTTCTATACTATCAGTTGGATTTCAACCAAATTTCGTATGTGGTATGTGTAACATAACAGATATGATTATAAGTATTCTTAAGAGCAATCAGGGCTGCCAACGGTTAATAAATGCTGTCTATATTTTTAACCTAATATCAATATATCAGGAAGTATGCAAGCCAAGAACCCTATACTTTGCACACGTGTAGCACCTGACATTCTAGATTAATTTGGAATAATTAATATAAGTCAGTGCTGCCAACATGATTCTATGCTTGCTGATAGGTCCAATTTTAAAATACATGTAACTTCTATACTAACAAATGGATTTCATCCAAAATTAGCACAACAAGATATCATAATATTTCCGATTATTTCTAACCAGCACACGCATGACATTGTTGCCAACATGTTTTTGCGCGTGCTGATAGATCCAATGTCTAACTGCATGTAACGTCCATTGGACTTCATCCAAATGTTGTATTCTGTACCTTAAGAGATGGAACTAAGAATATATTCAGTCACCAGTGCTGCCAACTGTAATGCTCTATTAGGCTACATTATACCAGGAATATTTCGAACTAATTAGACATTTCGTGACGAACTAAACTTTAATTGCTAATGTTTTTAGTTTTATTTTTTTAAAATTTTTATCACACACATTACGTCAAATAGATACGCACCTAATATCTGATTTTTAGAAATACTAGCACTTCGGCATGAAATTCTCCGAAATTTGGCTGAATGATTCAACTATCAGCATCTTTGAAATCATCAACTGTCCTTTTGACAAGTGATTAATATAGAGACCAATATCCCATAAAGGGTTGGAATGCAAAGTAGATGGTTCTAGGGACTATTACCAAAGAGCAGGTAAGTCAACTTACAAATTACATCGCCTCAAACAACTGGAATGTGGGACTAAAAGGACACGTGAGTAGTGACGAACTGTTTCGTCAAAAGCACTCTGAAGGTTTAGAAACAAGAAATGGATATCGCTGAGAAAACCATTCCAAATAGAGTAAAATTTAGATGCCGTGTAAAAAACATAAATTTGCAGAGAAATCTAAAAGAAAAAAACAGGCTGGACAGAAGCACGCATAAAGGAAGACAGTGAACGAATGAAGAGATATTGGGAAGAAAAAGAAGGAACATTGTGCAAAATAAGTTCAAGCGCGCTCCGTAGTTGGGCATAACGATTTTTTAAAAATAACAGTGAATCATGGCAAAATCAAGCGGGTTGTGAAATTTAAGTATCTTGGTGAATGGATAGACCCTAAAATGTCCAATAACTAGGCTTTTGCGTCACGCTTGAATAAAATTGAAATGGCTTACCATCTAACTAAGAATGGGTACAACAAAAGATCTATATCCCTGAATGCAAAACTCAGACACTACTGCACGGTCATCCGGGCAGAAGCTTTGTATGCAGCGGAATGTCTCGTCATGAATAGAAAAGGCATAATGTAAAAACTAGAGACCAAGGAATGGAAGATTTTGAGGAAAATCCTGGGTTCAGTCAAAGAACACGGCGAGTTCCGTAGACGCCACAGCCAAGAGTTGTACACACACGTAGAGAAAATAACTGACGTGATGAGGAAAAGGAGGATTTCCTTCTAAGGACATATAACACGAAAGAAATTAATACGGCTATCCAACAGAATTTTTGCTTATCTCCACGTGAAAAGACAAAGATCGGAATTTTCAACCTAAGCAGAAACAAATAACCGGGAAGGCGTGGACGACGGAGAGAAATGTGAAAGATCAATTGTGAATGGAGGAGTACTGGGCCAACATTAAAATGCAGAAGAAACAGTTGACATGACGTGGTCCTTAATTGGCCGTAACGAAGCAAGAAGAAGAACAGTCTAAATTCAAATACCTGGGAGAAGTCATCCAACCTTTCGGACTGAATCGTGAAGCAAACAAAGAAATCTCTAAACTTGGAACAGATATAATAAAAAATCAATATCCAGAAATGCAAAATTACGGCATTACAACATTGTAATCAAGTATGAAGCACTATATGCTTCTGAAACGCTGATTATTGGGGGCAGATCATTAATTAAAGATCTGATTAGGCAAGAAAGGAGAATCCTCAGGAAAATGTTTGGACCAGTCTGTACAGGGGAATCTGGATGAAAAGAAAATCCCAAGACTCATACTAGCACTCGGAGAAAATCTCAGACACATTTAGGAAAAGACCACGGGCTTATCCTCAGGATGGGCACTCAGAGACTGACCAAAAGAATTCTTAACCTTGCCTTGCCAATGAAAGTTAAAAACACCTGGCTGCTTGAAGTTGGAAAAGATCTTCAGGAAATAGGCATCACAGATGGCATTGTACTAGACAGAGCTAAGTTCAGAGAATTAGTCGATAATCACCGCTTTGGAGACCATCCAAGCATTATCACCAACAAAACCTGGTCAGTAGATCGTAAGAGAAGCCACAGCGAGAAGATGAAGAGATTTTGGGAGAGGAGAAAGGCAATGCCGTAAGCTAAATAAGTTCAATCGCGCTCCTCAGTCGGGTATGACGAAGAAATATGAAGAATAACAGTATAATAATAATAATAATAATAATAATAATAATAATAATAATAATAACAATTGATTAGAACTGCATGGTGTACATCTTCACATGCTCAGCCAACAGCATGTCGACCGATCATTGTCGAACTTATGGTTGAAGCATGGTTCACTCTTCAGTGAAACTGAGGGCTTTGAAATTGCGATACAGGACCGTGTCATTGCAACAAAAAACAAGAAGTTCCGTGACGAACTAAACAGCCTACTTTTCTTAAAATTAAGTTTCATGCCAATGATTAATCTACAGTATATGAACAAATCTAGAATAATGACGAAATTAAGTTGGTAATATCGAAATGTCTAATTAGTTCGAAATATACCTGGTATAATGTAGCCTAGTAGAGCATTACAGTTGGCAGCCCTGGTGACTGAATGTATTCTTAGTTCCATCTCTTAAGGTACAGATTAAAAAATTGGTTGAAGTCCAATGGACGTTACATGCAGTTAGACATTGGATCTATCAGCAAGCGTAAAAGCATGTTGGCAACAATGTCATGCGTCTGCTGGTCAGAAATAGCCTAATCTGAAATATTATGATATCTTGTTGTGCCAATTTTGGACGAAATCCATTTGTTAGTATAGAAGTTACATGTATTTTAAAATTGGACTTATCAGCAGGCATAGAATCATGTTGGCAGCACTGACTTATATTAATTATTCCAAATTAATCCAGAATGTCAGGTGCTACACGTGTGCAAAGTATAGGGTTCTTGGCTTGCATACTTCCTGATATATTGATATTAGGTTAAACAAGTAGTTCCGTGAAGAACTATACAGCCTATTTTCATATATCCTACTTATGTTAATTGCCTCTAGCAACATACACAATTTCAGTTTGATTGCTGTAATAGATTCGTAGATATTGAGAACCGACTAAAAATTTCGGATGGTCGCCATGTTGGATTTTTTATATGTAGGTCCTAGAGTTATGTACTGTTACATGCAGATTATTGTGTACGTGTAGTATTCAAACTACAATCGCATAATTAGGACACAAGAAGTAACAAGGAGATTTTAAAATTTCGCACAGCTGCCATCTTGAGGTTATGGAAACAATTCAAATAAATTAGATGCCAGTGGATTACCATTCGTATAAGGATTTACTGTTCCAAGTTTCACTACACTCGGATGGTTAAATTGCGAGAAACGTCCATGTGAATTTTTATATTTCGCGTCACCTCCATGTTGGATTTGTGAACACCAAGTTATTTAAAGTCCTATAGGTGAACTTAAGTTTATAGCCCCTATGAACATTAAGAAATTCAGTTTGATTGCTGTAATAGATTCGTAGATATTCAGAGCCGACTAAATATTTTGGATGGTCGCCATGTTGAATTGTTAAATGTATAGGCCATAGAGTCATGTACCATTAAAGGAAAATTATTGCGTAGGTTCAATATTCAAACTTTCAATTCGATCGCATGACTACATCACAAGAAATAAAAACTTAATTTTAAAATTCGCACATCCGCCATCTTGAGGTTATGTAAACAATTGAACTAAATTAGATACCAGTGCATTACAATGTGAATAAATATTTCCTGTACCAGATTTCAGTGCGTTTGGAACATTAAATCGCGAGAAAGATCTATTTAAAATTTTCAACTTCGCTTGGCTGCCATGTTCGTTTTGTAGTTAACCGGTTTCTGAAAGTCTTATAGATGGACTTCCGTAGTGCCCTTTATCTCCGTAAAAGATTTCAGGGAGATACCGCTAATAGTTTCACAGATATGGAATGCCGGTGAAATATTTCGCACATCCGCCATCTTGTGGTTATGTAAACAATTGAACGAAGTTAGATGTCGGTGCATTACAATGTATATAAACATATACTGTACCAAGTTTCATTGCGTTTGGTTGGTTAAATCGCGAGAAACGTCTATTTAAAAGTCGCAACTTCGCTTGGCCGCCATGTTCGTTTTATTGTTACCAGATTTTCAAAGGTCACATAAGTGAACTTATAGTTGTTCCCTTTATCACCATACAAAATGTCAGGGTAATATCGGTAATAGTTTCGGAGATATTGAATGCTGGTGAAATATTTCACACAGCTGCCATGTTGGATTGGCGAGTCGTAACAAAATTTGAAGAGCACGGTCGGGGTCGCAGGGAATAGTGCTATGAACTTACCGAGTTTCATTGAAATTGCTTCAGCCGTTTAGATTTTATTAGGGGGGGACACACACACGAATCACACACACACACACACGCACACACACACGGACAAAAGGTGATCTCATAAGCCTATTTTTTTCAAAATTGTTGTTGTTTGAGTCTTCAGTCTTTTGACTGGTTTGATGCAGCTCTCCATGCGTCCCTGTCCTGAGCTAATCGTTTCATCTCTACATAGCTACCACACCCTACATCCGAGGCAATCTGTTTAACATATTCTAACCTTGGTCTACCCCTACAGTTCTTGTCCTCGACCCTTCCTTCCATAACTAAGCTTGCTATTCCTGGGTGTCTTAGTATGTGTCCTACCAACCTATCTCTTCTCTTCATTAGCAGTCGCCAGAAACATCTCTCCTCTCCCACTCGCCTTAATACCTCTTCGTTTGTAACCCTATCTACCCATCTGATCTTCATCATTCTCCTGTAACACCACATTTCAAATGCCTCAATTCTCCTCTTTTCTGCTGCACCAATAGTCCAAGTTTCACTTCCATAGAGCGCCACGCTCCAGACAAAGGCTTTCAAAAATGACTTCCTAATACCTAAATCTATATTCGATGTCAACAGATTCCTTTTTTGTAGAAAGGCTTTCCTTGCCTGAGCCAACCTACGTTTTATATCCTCTTTGCTTCGTCCATCACTGGTTATTCTGCTTCCTAAGTAACAAAAGTCTCCTACTTCCTTCAGCTTTTCACCTGCCAATTTGATCTCCATAGAGGTTTCTGATTTATTTCGGCTGCATTCCAGTATTTTTGTTTTACATTTATTAATTTTCATCATGAAGTCCTTCCGTAAGACGTAATCCATACCATTCAAAAACTCATTCAAATCCTCAGGCTTGTCGGCCAAGATGACGATGTCATCAGCAAATCTCAGAGTTGAAATTATTTCTCCTTGAATCTTCACTCCCACTTTAAATTTGTCTCCAATTTCCTTCATTGCTTGTTCAATGTAAAGATTGAAAAGTATGGGTGATAAGTTGCCGCCTTGCCTTACACCTTTCTGAATACCAGCTTCTCTCTCATATCCTTCAGCTCGAATGACTGCTGTCTGGTTTCTGTATAGATTGTATATCACCCTCCTATCCCTGTACTTTATTCCAATTGATTTCAAAATGTCAAACAATTTAGTCCAATCAACGTTATCAAAAGCCTTTTCTAAGTCTACAAATGCCATGAACGTTCTCTTATCTTTCCTTATTCTACCTTCCAAAATCAGCCTAAGACTTAGTACAGCTTCCCTTGTTCCTACATTTCTCCTGAAACCAAACTGGTCTTCACCCAACTCCGTTTCGATCTGGCTTTCAATCCTCTTGTAAATTATTCTAGACAGGATCTTTGAAGCATGAGTAATCAAGCTGATTGTACGGTAATCTTCACATCTGTCAGCTCCCACTTTCTTTGGTATAGGGATGATAACATTCTTCTTGAAATTAGGGGGTACCTCACCTGTCTCATAAATCCCACACACCAAGTGAAATAACCTGATCAGACCTTCATCTCCTATGCAGCGTAGCAACTCAATCGGTATATCATCTATGCCTGGTGCTTTGTTCCTGCCTAAGTCCTCTAATGCTCTGTCAAATTCTGATCTCAATATTAAATCTCCTTTTGCATCCTCATCAATTTCCTCCTCCCTTTCCATTACATGAATCTCAATCTCCTTTCCCTTATACAAGCACTCTATGTAAGCTTTCCATCTCTCAAGCTTTTCTTCCCTATCTGTTAGAGGCTTTCCATTTGTGTCCCTAATATTACAGCACTTAGTCTTCTTTTCCCCAAAAGTATTCTTAATCCTTCGATAAGCTGTGTCTACTTTTCCTAATTTCAGACACTTTTCTATACCTGCACATTTCTCTTTCAACCATTCTTCTTTCGCTTCCTTGCACTTCTTGTTATCCTCATTTCTCAGACGTCTGTATTCTGCTTTCCCCTCTTCATCTCTTAGATTCTTGTGTTTCCGCCTTTCATCCATCAATTCCAGTATATCCTGAGTGATCCACGGTTTTCTACCTATTCTTTCTTTCCTACCAATGTTTTCTTCTGCGGATTTTGTTATTTCATTCTTCAAAAGTGCCCATTCGTCTGCAATTGAAGTTTGTTTAGGGGTTTTGATTAGTCCTTCCTTTATACTCTTCTTGAATCTTTCGTTTACATCCTTTACTTTCAGTCTGTCTATTGCCCACCTTTTTGGCTTTTGACTTTTCTTCAGTTTCTTCAACTTTAATCTGCATTTCATTACAACCAGATTGTGGTCAGAGTTTATGTCAGCACCAGGATATGTTTTACAATCCAAAATCTGGTTTCGAAACCTCTGCTTGACCATAATGAAGTCGATTTGGTAACGCCCTGTATCTCCTGGTCTCATCCATGTGTATATTCTTCTATTGTGGTTATTGAATAAGGTGTTAGCTATGACCAACTCATGTTCGGTGCAGAATTCCATCAGCCTGCTTCCTCGATCATTCCTTTCACCTAATCCGAAATCCCCTACTATCTTCCCTTCTCTCCCTTTTCCTACCACAGCATTCCAATCTCCCATTATTATAACATTTTCATCACCTTTGATATACCTCAGAATGTCATCTATTTCTTCGTAGACCTTTTCAACATCCTCATCATCAGCTTGACTGGTAGGCATATAGACTTGTACCACTGTGGTGCACGTAGATTTAGTATTGATTTTTGCTACAATAATCCGTTCACTGTATTGCTCGTAATATTCTACCCGCTGTCCAAGTTTCCTACTCAATATGAGGCCAACCCCTGCTTGGCCATTGTTTGATTTAGTGCTAATGACCCTATAGTCTCCTGACCAAAAGTCCTGTTCTTCCTGCCAGCGCATTTCACTAATCCCAACCAAATCCAACCTCAACCTATCCATTTCCCTTTCTAAGGTTTCTAACTTTCCACTTCCTAGCAGACTTCTAACATTCCACGCTCCGATCCGTAGAATGTCAGATTTCCTCTTTGTCACTTCTGTGATGTTAACCCCCTCTCGAGTAGTCCCCACCCGGAGATCCGAACGGGGGACTAGTTTACCTCCGGATTGAAATTTTACAAGGGAGGAGGCCATCATCACATGTATTTATGCATAGAGAGATGCATATCCTCGGGAATAGCATTACGGCTGTAGTTTCCCGTTGCTTTCAGCCGTGCAGCAGAACGCATTTATACATGACCTGAAAAAGGAAGGAAGCTTGTAGTTTAATGAGACCGTTACTCTCGTGATCAGGAGCCATGGGACCTCCTTTTTATGTGGAATCCGAACCACAGGACATGGCATTTTACTTCGAAAATTGACCGCTGAGATACCATGCCCTTACCTGGAAAAGGAAGGACCTGTTGACCTGTTGTCGGCCAGAAGGTAGATGAAACAAAACTTGGTTTGAAAATATCAGTAACAGTTCTACTCATTAACCAGCATTAACATTACAACTGGGCCAGAAGAGGTCCTCTCTTGGTGCCTAAAATTATGAATTTTAAGAATCTTTCTCAAAATTTTAACAAATTTATCTTAACACCACATTTTTAAGAAATTAAAATTTTAAAATTCATATCTGCAACAATCTTAAAAGAGACAAGAGCATTTAAATTTTTCCTCTCTTAAAAATTTGTGGTCTTTGTTGAGAAAAGAGATGCCTCCCTGTGCAGGCAATCCAAAATAAAGATTTACTACTGTGACTGTACATATCTGGGGTCATGGTTGATTATACTCAATGAGGGATACTTAAAAAAAACTTTCTCCATTTATTCCTTTCATTTAACACTGAGCATCAATCTCTAACACTTCACTTCTCGGGATCTTATCACACAAAACCAAATCATTCTTGCTAATAAGAATCAGACCAAGTTAACAGATACTTCTCTTTTCCACAAAAACCTTATTTAAGTCCAAGATCGAACACAATAGTCATCTCACTTCTTCCCACAATCTCCATAGATACTCTTCAAGATACTCGCTACTAAATCTTTCAGCATGGACTCCTAACAAGAATAGTCAAAGATATATATAAAAACAAAACAGCATCGTAAATGGAATATATAAAAGATCTAACTTATATGAGCATGGCCTCCCCTACCTCACTACTGAACTATATCAAGGAAGCCATGTTATAACCCCAACCTACAATCCAAGAGATTGTACTGTGACAATTCGCCCCTCTGTGTGATTCTTATGTCAGAAGCACATAAGGATCACACACATATAACAAGAAGTTCCATGGCGAACTAAAGAGCCTACTTTTCTTAAATTATAAGATTCATGTCAATGATTAATCTATATGAATCTATCTAGAATAATGACGAAATTAAGTTGGTAATATTGAAATTTCTAATTAGTTCGAAATACTGTATACCTGGCATAATGTAGCCTAATAGAGAACTACAGTTGGCAGCCCTGGTGACTGAATATATTCTTAGTTCCATCTCTTAAGGTACAGAATACAAAATTTGGTTGAAGTCCAATGGATAGCATGGATGTTACATTCAGTTTAACATTGGATCTAACAACAAGCGTAAAATCATGTTGGAAACAATTACATACATGTATTGGTCAGAAATAATCTTAAATAATATGATCTATTGTTGTGTCAATTTTGAATGAAACCCATTTGTTAGGATAAAAGTTATATGCATTTTAAAATTGGACCTATCAGCAGGCTTAGAATCATGTTGGCAGCACTGACGTATTATTCGTTACTCCAAATTAATCTAGAATGGCAGGTACTATACGTGTGCAAAGTTTAGAGCTATTGGCTTGCATACTTTCTGATATATTGATATTTGGGTAACAAAAATAGAGACAGGATTTATTAACAGTTGGCAGCCCTGGTTACTCTTTAAGAATCGGCATAGTGATATCTGTTATGGTGCACATAGCACACACGAAATTTGGTTGAGATCCAAATGATAGTATAGAAGTTACATGTATTTAACGTTGCGCCTCTCAGCAGGCTTAGAATCATGTTGGTAGCACTGACGTATTATTCGTTACTCCAAATTAATATAGAATGTCAGGTACTATACGTGTGCATAGTTTAAAGCTGTCGGCTTGCATACTTTCTGATATATGGGTATTTGGATACAAAAAAATGAGAGCATTTATTAACAGTTGGCAGCCCTCGTGGCTCTTAAGAATATGCTCAGTCATATCTGTTCATGTACACATAGCACATACGAAATTTGGTTGAATTCCAATTGATAGTGTAGAAGTTATATGCATTTAAAAATTGTACCTATCAGCAGGCTTATAATCATTTTGGCAAGACTGCCATGTATGGCCTCCTGGAACTTAAACTGAAATATTATTATCTATACGTGTGCCAATTTTGAAATAGCTCCTATTCATACCTTCCAAGATATCCAACATCGAGCTCAAATTTCAATTTCGATTTTTCAGCAGTTGCTAGCACTGACATCATTTTCAAATATGGCCGTGAGATATTCAGGTATAGATCTTTACTCCTACCAAATTTTGTTTCAATTGCTGCAGCCATTTAGGAGTTGATAGGGGGACACACACACACAGCCAGACAGACGGACAGGACAGACAGACAGACAGACAGACAGACACACACACACATTTGCCCGATCTCATAAGTCTACTTTTTCCTCATTTTTGCAAAATGTGAAAAGTAGCCTAAAAAATACATAAAACGTAATATACAGCAAGCATACACTAAAAACACACAGAGTACAACAAATTATAGATTATCAACATCACATAACGTCGTATCACTCTCCTCAGATGAAGCAACCAAAACTATATCATCAAGTTCATCAGACACTCCTCCTCCATCAGAAAATCGGACAGCATCATAATCAGAAGGAACGGCAGAATCGTTATCATCTTCGTTCTCCCCTTTCTCCTCCTGCCTCCACGCCTGCTTCGTCTACTTCTACGATGCCTCCTGCCTCCCCATCTCCTGTATTCCAAACCTCCCTTTTTCTTCTTCCTTTGGTCTGTCTCCTCTGATTCAGTATCATCATATTTTCCTTTCTTTTTCTTCTCTTGGTCTGTCTCCTCTGATTTAATATCATATTTTCCTTTCTTCTTCTTCTTCCTCCTCCTTTGGTCTGTCTCCTCTGATTCAGTATCATATTTTCCTTTCTTTTTCGTCTTTTGGTCTGTCTCACACTATTCAACAATTCTCTTCTCTTCGTTTTACATCTCATCCTTTTCATCCCGATCTTCCTTCTCCAGCGCTTCTTCACTTTATCTTTTTCCAGTATGTTGTCTTTTCCATGACCTACTCTTGCACTTTTACCCTCATCTTTAGCCTCTTTTTCTTGACTGCTACTGTCCTCCTCATGACCAACCTTATCTGATTCTTCTTTCTCTTCTTCAGTTTCTGCCATATCACCTGCTTTCTCACGCCCTTCTGTTTCACCTTCTTCCTTACCCGTTTCTCCTTTCTCTTCTGCCTTTTCCTTTCTTTCACCTGCCTCCTCTCCTTCAGTTTCTAACATATCACCTGCTTTCTCACGCCTCCCACATCGCTGATAATTTTCTTGCTTTCCTTAAAGTGAATCACTTATCTCATTCACTTCCTCCTCTTTTATCTTATCCTCCACTTCTTCCTCCTCTACAGCCACTTGCCAGGATTCCAACTCCATACTACTATTAAGTACAGACTTATGTTCTTGTACTTCTTTGCTTAACTCCTCAATCTTAGCATTAGTTGCTTCAGCCTGCTTCTTTACTGCTTCGTTTACCTACACCTTTACAGATTCTACCTGCTTACCTATAGATTCTATTTGCACTTTCATAGACTCTCCTTGCTGCCTAACTTCTCCTATCTCCTTACTCATACTCACTTTCACTGACTCTATTTTCTGGCTTACTGACTCTCTTACTGATCCTATTTCCGTACTTAAAGACTCTATTTTCTGGCTTACTGACTCTTCCATACCGGTGAATTTACTTAGTAGCATTTGTATCAAACTATCGTTCATAACCCCCATTCGTTCCCCTCGTTGGTGTGTCATTTTGTAATTTTTCTAACTTCCCTTTATCGAGCTCCACGTTGAGGCGCAATAATTGTGACCGAACATATCCGGGGTCATGGTTGATTATACTCAATGAGGGATACTTAAAAAAAAAAAAAAAAATCTTTCTCCATTTATTCTTTTCATTTCAAAATTGAAAATAGGCTAAAAATATAGACAGCATTTATTAACCGTTGGCAGCTCTGATTGCTCTTAAGAATACTTATAATCATATCTGTTATGTTACACATAGCACATACGAAATGTGGTTGAAATCCAACTGATAGTATATAAATTACATGTATTTAAAAATTGGCCCTATCAGCAGGCTTAGAATCATGTTGGTAGAACTGAAGTATATAAGTTACTCCAAAATTAATCTAAAATGTTAGGTACTTTACGTGTGAATAGTTTAAAGCTGTCGGCTTGCATACTTTCTGATATATTGGTATTTGGATAAAAGAATAGTGAGATAAATTTTAACAGTTGGCAGCCCTGGTGGCTCTTAAGAATGCGCTCAGTCATATCTGTTTATGTACACATATTACATACAAAATTTGGTTTGAAATCCAATTGATAGTGTAGATGTTATAGCTATTTACAAATTGGACCTATCAGAAGGCTTAAAATTATTTTGGCAACACTCTTATGTATTGTGCCCTTGACCTACGTCTTAGGCCAAGGACACATTATGTCATTGGAGTACTTATATAGGGCAATGTCATGATGTTAATGAGAATGAAATCATCATTATGTAATGATTATAATAATAACTAGGATCTTCCTGCCGTGTTGAGATCACATAAACTGTATGTGGCTTGGCAGTTCTGACAGGGAGAAATTTATGGTTTTCACACAATGGGCAGAGCAGGTGCGTCACAAGTCGCTTGCCTGCAAGTTTCAGAGCAGGAGCACTCCAGCGAATTCTGAGAATCTTGCCAAAACGCAGTAACTATCTCAAGTTAGCACGCAGTAGATGCTTGACTCCGCCCTTAAAGTGTACGCCTCAGTTAGTTACAAGAGATCAAGACATTACATGAATGATCTAAAACGCCCATGATGAATCTAATTATTATCAAGAATTTTGGGAATGCGGTAACGGATTAAATATCTCTGTGTTCATCGAATAGAAGTAGTCCCCGCGCAAGGAAATTTGACAACGTCGAGTGTGTGAGAGAGAGAACATAGCGTCCTTCAGCAAGAAATTAGTTCTACCCAAGCGCTGATGATTTAAATTTAGCCTATGATCGAGTTTCGTCGTGAATCATATGATTAGCAAGGCCATATTTTTATGTATGAATTAAGGTACCTGATTAATGTAGCCTATGATTGTGAAGGGAGCATTTGGTGTCGTATGTGCAAAACTGTGAATTGGCAACCATTTTGTCATATATGTGGGTGAAGTCTGTGACAGCGGGCATTGTTCATCATTCAGCCAAAGTTAGTGGATGCTGGTCCATGTAGCGTCACGCCCAAGCATTAATGTACGAAACGCACAGTCCATTGTTCGGCTGATGCGAAATAATATTAAAAATGAATACTGAGCTGTGAATGTGTATAACAGTAAGGACGGATGTGAAATTATGTGTAATTCAAGTGAAAAATATGTAACAGAAAATGTGTCCGCGACAAGTGTGGAAATAGTGTGAGAATTTGTCATCTATGACACAAGTGTATAGTCCACTAATGTATATTTTTTTTAGTGGTGCATAATCTAATTAAATATGTGTGTGTGTGCATTTTAAAAGGGTGCTGGCTTATAGCAACCTAGTGATAATGGAGGATTGCAGTGATATTAGCGAGTGGTTTTACATCATCGTGATGGGATTCGAACTGGCCATGGAGGTCATGTGCTAAGTTATACTGTTGCGGGCCTCTGGTCCAACTCTTGCAAATGATGAAGGAAGTCTTCAATATGATAAGTACCTTTTGATTATATTTTAAAGTGTCAAATAATTCCTGGATTTTATCGCCATAATGTTAGCATGTTATTTGTTTTCTTTTGATTTGTTTTATCTTGTGTGTACAATGACTGTGTCAATGGCGACCATAGTTGTGCATCTGACGGAGCTGGGTACGCTCATAATGATTAATGATCACAATAATTATTTTAATGAATTAAAAGTGCCTAATTTAACGTAAGGATGTTGCTAGGTAATCGTATCCGTACATAAAACACATGGTAGAACTACCTATTTTATTTATAAATGTGTGTTAGAAATATCCCCTGTGTTTTCCACCCAAATAGAACGAACGAAGCATGGTATTTCGATAGATGCCCTTTCCAGGCAAAATCTCATTATTTCGTATAAATGACCAGAAATAGTAATTTATGTATTTACATACCGGATGAATTAATATCCGAGGATTTTTTTTGGGACGATATTTAAAGGACCATGGTGTATTGTGATGGATAATGACGGGATATTATGGTGTAAGCAATGAGTATAGTTTAGAGGACAGTTTACAATGGCGTGAGTTATTTAAGAAGTGACGGCTGAACCAGCCTCATTAATTGTTATATTAGTTTTTATTGAGCGCGTGTGATATTTAAGGACATACAGGTAAGATGTTGTAAGGAGGAATCTACGATGAAATAAGATAAAATAGATAATGATGCCAGGTAAATATAGACCTGAGGGAAGATGTCAGATGAGAGTTAGTATGATAAGTTTACAATGATATGAGTGAATTGTACGTGCAAGATAGGGGCCAATAAGCGCAGGTAAAATAACGCTATAATTAATCTATATCCAAATGAGAGCGCTCCGCTCCACATTTAGAATACAAAGATCTGGTCGCACAGCTGGTGAGGATACAATCATATGTTAGCCCGGGGGAAGGGGTGAAGACTTGCATCTCTACCTTTCCACGGTCAAGGTTAGCTAGTAGGCGCGGCCAACCTATTGTCATTTTACACAAAGAGAGGGGTCCACACTGGACTCGGGTGCTTGTCGCAGTGATTTTTTTAAATGTTTGTTATGTTTGGTCCCAAGTTTAATATTCACGTAAGGTATGTTAGGTTACTACCCTGATGCCTCCAATCGATAGTGTTTCTTTTACTGATCATTTTGATATAAGGGACGGTTTTGTCTGCTGACCAAACAGTCCCGGGTTCGATATCCTCTTGTTGTGCCTGGTCCAGAAACTATTTTTAAACGGGTGCTAGATAGGCAATAACCTTGCGGTCCCGTGTTCGAAATCCTTTTGTTTATGCCTGGTCGATCAGTCTTTTTAAATGGGTACTAGCTAGACAGTGACCTTAGAGTCCTGTGTTCATGAATAATTATTTTCGGCCCTGGAAAATAATTATTATTAGTTTTTTTATAGTTAATATTGGTTCAAAATTATCTTGAGATTTCTTTTTCTCAATAATTGTTGAACGGACCATGCTTTGTTCTATTGTAACCTCGTTCTGCAAAATAAGGCATTCAAGGTAAGAAATGTATAGGTAGCGAATACCCCTAAATACATATTGATCCTGTTGAATAGGCCACTTAGAACATGTTTGTGCCATGCCTATCTTTTTCAGGGGTCGCGGCTTCAAATACATTCACCGTTGTTTAACATAACACTGATACAAGGTATTTCTTCTGTGTCATGTCCATTTTTTCTAGGGGTCGCGGCTTCAAATACATTCACCGTTGCCTAACGTGACTCTGACACGATACGATTACTTTAATAATGTTTGGTTGGAATTATTAATTGTTTTTCATGTTTATCCAACCCAAGTTTGAAAGGCAAATGATTAGTCATCATTTTTTTATGATGCTATTTTTGTTTGTTTTTAAAGCATTTTTCTTAGTTTGTTTATTAAATATCCATGAATTATTTGACAAGGCATCGAGTGCTTGGTTCGAAAGTGTATCACGTCGAACGCAAGGGCCGAAGCCAGGCTTATCATATCGCTAATATGTTAATGTAATATGTGACAATTTGTAAGTGTGTTTCAAGGCTAATGAAACTAAATGGCTTCATTGATTCAGCTATTTTGTTTTAAAGCTAAGACGTCCAAAGTAATGTCGGGATTGGACATTGAGATTCCTTACGGAGAAGCTTCCATAATTAATTTACAAGAGTATGTAAATAAGATGCATAAATCATATTCATGTTTGCATATAGAAATACATAATTAATGCCATGAAGGTTAAGATTTGATATGAGGGTAAACTTTTATTTAACGGAGGGATTCTAGTAAATGTTAATTAAACGCCATTAATAATTAAATAAGCCAATGGTTAGGCTATAATGTATACTTTGGAATGGCCATGGATGTCTCTGATATTTGAACATACCATGTATCTGAAATGTAATTGGATGATATTAAACTCAATGATCATTATGTTTACTCAGATTAATGATTGGTTAATTTCGTATAAATGGATTTCTTTTCTTAATCCATACTGTTGTTGCAGTTGACCGGACCCTCTTGATCCATCATCTCTTAATAACTTAACTTTCTGATGATATCTTATCATCGTAATTAATAAACTTGATTATGGCAATTAAGGCTAATTGGTGTTAACCAGATTTCATTTCGATTCATTTTCTTTATTTTGCCATATGATTGGTTTTTTATTTGTTAATAAATTTGATTGTAATCATACCTCATAACTACTATGATAAGTATTAATTGATGCTGATTAGCATTTAATTGGTGGTTTTTGAACATTAATTAGTCCATTGTTTATATTTTTGATTTTGACTTAATTTTATTGATTCCGTATTTGATTTATTTTACCTTTGAGTTATTATTATTATTATTATTATTATTATTATTATTATTATTATTATTATTATTATTTTAAATTTCATTTCTACTATTTTGGTTTTATTTCATTTATTTGTTTTTGCTGTACTGGTGTTGGTGCATTAAATTTGTTTATTCTCATTCAGAATCTGTGTATGATGAATTTTATTCAGCCCTAGTGATCTTCCTATAATATCCAGAACAGTTTCATATTCAAGCTAGTGTACCGTTCATGCCCCGACGACAGAGTCCTGTTCTGAAGGCCTTGTGCAAGGGTACAGTATGGCCTCCTGGAAATTAAACTGAAATAGCGTTATCTACATGTGTGCCAATTTTGGAATATCTCCCATGCATACCTTCCAAGATATCCAATATGAAGCTCAAATTTTAGTGCGTTTTTCAGCAGTTGGTAGCACTGACATCATTTTCAAATAAGGACGTGAGGTATTCCGGTATTCATCTTTACTCATACTGAATTTGGTTTCGATTTCTGCAGCCGTTTATGAGTTGATTGTGGGGGACACACACACAGCCAGACAGACAGAAGGACATACAGTACAGACAGAAGGACAGACAGACACACATTTTCCCGGATCGATCTCATAAGTCTACGTTTTCCTCACTTTTGCAAAATGTGAAAAGTAGGCTAATTATAAGAATCACATCCTTAAAGAAAATGTAATAGATGATCGATGTCGTGATGCACCTCAGCGCTGGAACCCATCGATCCCATCATCGGTGACTGCTCTACGATGCCTGGTATAAAGTACTGTATACCAAGAGGCACAATTATGTTGCTAAGCTCTTACATCAAGAGCTAATAAAATGTTGACTTCTGGATACGAGCATGGTGAACTACAATTACCAGCTTGAAAATGAGCATTATAAAATATATTAGGATAGACTTGTTTTCAACGACCTGATATTGTCTACCTCAACAAAAGAAACCAATAGACCTACTTGATAGACGTTGCAGTCCCACTTAACCAAAATACGCTAACTGCCCAGGCTAAAGGAAACCACCGTTGGCTGAAGAAATACGGAACCTATGCGGACTAAAATTCATGATAATTTTGCCAGTGGTGATCTCTTCCACGGGAGTTGTTCCAAAGACGTTGGTATTGGCTTCAGAGGAACTGCAAATGAATCATCTGATTACGATAATACAGAAGGCAGTGCTGCTGGATACGTGCCATATTGTTAAGTTATTTTTATCTCAGTAAGGTTTACAGGATAGGCCTGCTTGATTGTCAAATCTGTATCTTGTACACTGATTTGTACCATATTTATGAGAAAGTAAAGATAATAATGATAATAATATCCAAAGAGGAAGTCTACAGCAAAATAAAGAAAATTACCAACAAAGTCCGAAAAAGACGGGCACGATTTTACGGTCACCTGAAAAGAATGGACGGATGAAAGTTAACTAAAGAGATCTTTCACTTTTTTGATTCGAACCCCAAAACCACAATTTACTGGTTTAGAAATACCAATGAAGGCCTTAAAATACTACACATCTAAGCTGAAGACGCCCTTAACAGAGATCTTTTCCACAAGAAAATATTGACGAACGGGCTAAACCGAGACGAGCAGCTGAAGATAAGACAGAGGAGCGTAAGCAGCCCCACTCACAAATAATGAGGGAAATCTGTGCTCTGAAGAAGGCCAAGTTCAGTGTCAAATGTAACAAGACTTAACGTGGTCCTTGATGGCCCCAACGAATTATATTGGAAATTGATGACAGCAGTGGCTACGCTGGCTAAAGGGCAGTGTTAGGTCATGGGGCCAAGCTCTCTGCTGACTCGGTAGACGCGTGGGTTGGAGCCCCACCGTCGGCCGTCCTTGAAATGGTTTTCCGTGGTTTCCCATTTTCAACACCAGGCAACTGCTGGGCTGGTACCTACTAACAGCCCACGGCCGCTTCCTTCCACATCCTTGCCCAGTTTCATTCACCTCCATCCATTCCATCTCTCATCCCGACGCTCAGGTCGCCCACTGGCGTCGACTAGAAAGACCTGCACTCGGCCTCTCAGGAGGCCACACGAATAAAAAAATTAAATTAAAAACGGAAATTGATGATCAAAGATCTAGCAACTGAGAATGAGAAGTGTCACCGCTGCACAGTGGGTCAAAATCGAAATTAGGAGGACAAAATTATTTATTTTCATAATTAAAAAATCAAAATGTATTACTTCTACAGCATTCTCTTATAATTGCCGCTCACTATTCTGGGATATAAACGCATCTTAATGTAAATCTGTCACCACTGTTCGAGCAGTCTGAATTGGAGGGTGGATGTAAGTGGCTGTGGTTTGGTTGTCTTTGTGGTTAGTGTGATGCTTTAAGATGGAACATGCAGCTGAAGAAATGATCTTTGTAACGTGTTTCAGTTATTAATGGGCGTAATTGTCACGTAATTTTAGTTAGATTTGCATTACGGTATATAATATTTAACTATTATTTTAAAAATTAAATTTTTACTTAGATGTTTAGTATGTCGCGTCACTCTGCGTCACTTTCTACTTAATGTTAAAATGTAGATAAAGTCTTGTAGTTTACGCCTGTTATAAAATTGTTTGCATCTTTTTGAAACTTACTTAGTTATTTTACATTATCCACCAGAAACTGGCCTTGAAGCACAAACTACTTCAAAGTTCCGTCTCCTATTGGAAATATACACCATCCGCAGTACTCGAAAATGTCACACACAAGCTCTGCTGGGACAGAGGAGTTGCAACAGATGTTGCCGTCAGTAACAACCGGCCAGATATCATTGTCATCAATAAAGTACACCGTGAGGCATTACTGATAGACATCGCATGTTCCAACACACAAAATATCCCTACCCCAGGGGCTTACGGCTAGAGGGACTTGGGTTGGCGACCACGAGGCCCGAGCTGAGTGTGATATTACTTCCACTTACTTGTGCCGGGCTCCTCTCTGTCATCTTTACTATCGACCTACCTTGGTCAACTCTTGCTATTTTCCGACCCAGACAGTATTAGGGTATCCGAGGTCTAGGGAGTCTTTCACTTTCCCGCTTTAATGGGTCCTTGTCTCATCTTTTCTGATCCCTCATTCTTCTAGGAGTCAGACCTCTTCTGCTCGCTTCATATCTCCTGCCTTCTGCTCAAGGCCCTCAAGGAGGCAGAGTGTATGTAGCCCCACCACTTCTGGTGCTTCCTCGATAGTGC
The DNA here is from genome assembly GCA_946902985.2 of Meconema thalassinum. Taxonomy (NCBI): domain Eukaryota; kingdom Metazoa; phylum Arthropoda; class Insecta; order Orthoptera; family Tettigoniidae; genus Meconema; species Meconema thalassinum. Next base: position 98,469,084 of record OX336397.1, on the reverse strand, counting down.
TACGCCCTCAAGGGCTCACGGTTGGTGAGTTTGTGAGTTGGCGACTCCGAGGTATTCCTGAGCTGGGTCCGGTTTTCCCCCCATTTTCCATTGCCTCTGGTGCGGCTTCTCTCCTCTTTCCCCTTCATATCTGCCTTTCATGGGTCTCCTTCTTTCCAAGTCCCTCAATCCTCAATCTTCGAGGCCTGGGGGCATTTCTTTTCCCCGGCCTTTATTTGCCTCATTCTCCTTCTGTTTTCCATTTCTTCTTCTAGTATGTAAGTGTGTAGTTAGATTTAGTTAATGTTTACATTTCACTCTCATGTTTCTTTATCACCCAGACCATTAGGGGCCGATAACCTAGATGTTAGGCCCCTTAACCTTTTAAGTGCTGAGTTACCCAGTTAGCTATTTGCTACCTCATTGCAACGTTTCTTCATTTGCATTTAAAACAGTTGTAGAAGTCGTAATTTCTAACATAACTTATCAGGGAGGCTTAAAATATGTATTTATTAATCTAAATGTAAATTCAAAATCCTAAGTTTATAATACTTTTCATTTTGAGACGAATCGAATTTTCTCTTTTTTTGTTCCCACTCATGCAACATTTCTATACCATGTAAAGGGTCAAAATAAGCAGGCAGGTAATACTTCTTGGTCCTTTCTAGTACAAAAAATTATATGATTTGATCCAAAGTCAAAACGTGGTGTGAAGAAATTGCTTGTTATTCCGCCATGCGTGTTTACATCTCAGATTAATTCCAGATGTAGAGGATGGACGTCTACAAAATGCTCTGTTAGTTACTTCTGGAAGCAAAAATCCGAACTCAAGCAGTACCACATAATGCCCAACAGATGGCAGAAAATGCCAGATATCGAATCGGCACTCGAAAGTGAATGGTGAATATTAAAACAACAATATTTCTTGTATACCGTTTATAGACGGGCGATGCACTCAACGGGTTAAAGCAGCAATTATCATCATCATCATCATCATCACAAAACATCCAAACAACAGCTGTTGCTAAAGTACCTAACTACACAGAGCTGGCAATTGAGACAAAGCAGATGTGGAAACTTGAGTCGGTGACTAAAATCCCAATGTACTGGATTTATACCCAAAACCCTCCACAGTAGTCTATCAGCATTGAATCTGCATCCACTGACGACAGTTCTGTTAATCACATGCTATATCGTCAGGAAGTTCCTTGGAGAAAACACTCCGTTCTATCACTCAGCAAGACTTGAAGATGATTCAGTTGCGAACTTAGCTCAGCCTACAAATGAAGGAGACTCTTGAAGAGTGCGGGCACGAAATGGATGTAATGTGAGGTTTCTGTACACTGTAGGCTAATCTACACATATCTCATTGTATAAGGTGCGTTCAAAAAGTAACGAGCCAGAGGCATAATTACCTGTATGTTAGAAGTATTGGCCCTGGCTGTTGAGGCACTTGTCCCACTGTGACACGAGGCGGTGAATGGCTGTCTCATAAAAATTCCCTGGGCTGCGATGTGAACCAGTTTCGCACGCACAGCTGGACGTCGGCGTCCGAGGTGAATCATTGGTCCCGCAGAGCCCTTTTCAGGGGACCAAACATGGCGTAATCACAGGGAGATAGGTCTGGACTATATGGAGGGTGGCCGAGAACCTCCCATTTGAATTTCTGCAGGAGTGCCGCGACTGTGTTGGCCGTATGAGGTCGTGTATTGGCGTGGATCGACTACGGCGGCTATGGCGTTCACTGTCACTTGGCGGTCCTGGGTAATGAGTGCATCAACCAGCTGGACGTTGTCATCGGTAATGCAGGGGGGTGCCCCAGACCAGGCATCATCGGCTAACGACACCCATCCTTCCCTGAAGCGCTTGTGCCACGCCTTGACCCTTGCAAGGGACATGCAGTGTTCGCCGTGCACTTGTGGCATTCGGTGATGAATGTCCGTTTCCCATTCCTCCTTCCGCTGTCAGAAACCGAACAACACCTCTTTGCTCTTCGGTTGACGCCTCCATGTCACTGTTTGCAATGCGACTGACAGCGTTGGACGATTGATGCATGCTGCTGCTCGCTTTGTATCGTCCCGTGACGTGCACTCGTGCCCTCTAGCAACGGGCTGTGACCTTCCACGCTCTGGTCGGAACCACACCTCGTTACACACGCCACGATTAGCCGATGTCGTCACCGGTTTGCGCATTCCAGCCTCCGACTCGTTACTTTTTGAACGCACCTTATATTTCAGTACAGATGGTTCCTTGCTATGGATGAATCAGTCTGTAAGTTAAAATGTACCCGGGCTATGACGTGATAACGATACGAAAAAAATAACAATAATAACAATATATTATTAGAGATTTAAGCCCACTAAGGACTACTGTCGACCAAAGTATTATGTGTACTCGAGTTTGAAGGTTGTTTGTGACGTAACCAATAGACCTACATAAAATCCAATAACATCATCATTTTCATCTTTCTATTTTACGTTAGTTCATGTAGGTTTGGAATTTTTAGTTTATATTTTAATATTTTTTATCGCAGTTGGAACACAAAAAGTGCCCGTTTTTAAGCGTGTTTCAACCATGCGTCACATTTAAGAATTATTATCTCACAAATCCGTCATCAGATCGAATCCAAATTTTAACACAATATACATTGGAATGTTGTATAACTGGTTTATTAATTTCAAAATTTTGTGTGTCCAAGAAACAAAGTTGTTATCATTTGTGTAAGGTAACGTTTTCTCGGCTTGGGGTGGTTGGAATATGTAGTTCTTGGTCGCGTTGTAGTCCTTATACATCAAAAAATTATGCTGTATGACTTTAAAATACGTAAATTAATTCACTTATTTTATATCGGTTTATATTTGAACGGGGAAATACGACCTCGTCTCGCTCGGCAGTGATGGGCTCCATCTCAGCAACGCTGTACAGCATACCCCGAAGTGGCTGGCAGGTGTATCATGCCTTAGTTCCACGAACAAATACAAACCGATATAAAATAAGTGAATTAATTTAAGTATTTTACAGTCATACAGCATAACTTCTTGATGTATAAGGATTACTACGCGACCAAGAGCTATATTTTCCAATCACCCCGAGCCGAGAAAAAGTTACCTTACAAAAATGATAACAACTTTGTTTCTTGGACACACAAAATTTTGAAATTAATAAACCAGTTATATAACATTCCAATGTATATTGTGTTAAAATTTGCATTCGATCTGATGACGGGCCTTTGAGATAATAATTCTTAAATATGACGCATGGTTGAAACACGCTTAAAAACGGGCACATTTTGTGTTCCAACTGCGATAAAAAATATTAAAATATAAACTAAAAATTCCAAACCTACATGAACTAACGTAAAATGGAACGACGAAAATGATGATGTCATTGGATTGTATGTAGGTCGTTTAGTTACTTCACAAACAACCTTCAAACTCGAGTGCACATAATACTTTGGTCGACAGTAGTGCTTCTACGAAGCTTTCTTTGTTCTCCAATATCTCCTGAGTCCAGCCAATAACTTGTCCTTGCTCTCCTGTGTGAGGGGTGGTCGCGTGGGGACTAAGAGTTAACACTATCACAACATTTGGAACGGTCAAGAATATCACAGTCTAAAATGCCAGTGTTATTCAAATCATGTTTCACTTCATTAAGCCACAAGCTGCCAGTCTTGTAGCCATTAATCAAGTTGAAGGTGATTCTATCGTTCCTCATCCGGAAGAGGTGCCCGTAGAATTTCATTCGTCTCCTATGCATAATAGTGGTGGCTGGTTCCAACTGACGGTATAGTTCGGTGTCTGCTTTAAGTCGATAAGACCTAGACCTATCTGGGAGCAATCTTGGTCCATGAATTTTTCGAAGGATACGTCTCTCGAATTTCTCCAAATCATCCATGTTGCATTTCTTGTTCATCAAGAGAGTATCTGCTGAATATAAAAACAACGTTATATGGGTAGAAGAATCGAGAAAAGACATGGAGAAAGTTGGCGTACATCCAAATGACATCTGAAATAGGGCTGTGTTTAGAGCAAAAATTGATAACTTCAAGGGGTTCAAGGAAAGGCCCAGTAGAACGAACGAGGAAGAGAAACCACAGCGAAAGGATGAAGAAATTGTGGGTGAAGAAAACGGAACTAACCTGCAAATCTATTGTTTCCCGTGGTCCACAGTAGGCCAAATTCGAAGAAAGAAGAAGAATTTTATTGGGAAAAGCACTATAATAATTGTCGAATTCACCGATAGTAACTTTTTTATTTACAGCATCAACAAAGTAGACACTAAAGTCACTAGATAGGGTTGGCAATTACTGTAAAACGCTTCCCGCGTGGTTACAGAGCGCTTTTAAATTGTTTCACTATTAACCCCAACAAACCTTTACAACAACAAAAAAGGATCACCTCGAGCTAATCTGAGTTTCACGCCCCTGGACTAAACTGTCTCGCGACAAATTGTCTCCGCTATTCGGAAGATCTAGGTCAGGGCCATCCACACAGCGCTCCCCGAGCGCTAGCGCTCCGGCCGTGCTCTAAGCCAGTGCTCCGAGCGCTTTGGTGGAAGGTAGTTTCAGAAGTGGTGGGAGGAGCTTGGCTGGCTGAGCACGCGGAAGTGTGCAGCCGATCCATCAGTCGCTAGTCTAGTCCAATGCGCTTTGTTGACAGCGTGTAAGTAAATCATTTTCGCAGTGGTCATGACTGAAGAACATACAAAAGAAAGGAGCGGTGAAGCAGCAGTCTTGAAAGCAGAATGGGAAATTTCATTTTTCTGTACAGCTTATAAAGGGCATGCCAAATGTTTAGTGGGCAACAGAGATGTAATGTGTTGAAAAGAACACAATTTGTTGTTGAATTATCCTCTCTAATATGTTCACGTTTCAGTTTGGAATAAATCACAATATTCTTTACTTAACACTTGTGTTCATTTCCTGCACATTCCATACATCGGAGTACCATTCGATTTGTATATGCGGTATATTTGTTATGGCAAAACAGCCCTATTAATATGTCAACAATCCCACAAGAGCCGTCGGCTGCACGACTGTACGTACGTATATAGCCAGCGTGGTCCAAACATCGTCCGTCTCCTCGCTGCCACATTGTAGTGGTGATAGGGGAAGGGGCGCTAGTCTGACTGCCCAGTGCTCTCCGGGAGCAATGACTGGATGGCCCTGATGTAGGGTAATAGTCATTTGCAGTAAAGGGGTACTTCTTCTTTATTAGGAATATTCTACAATAGAGTAGTTTTCCTTCAACCCAGAAAATACTCTACTCCTCCACACATGTCGGTCTTCAGCATCTTCCTCGGTAAAGCCATGCTTCGCTTTACACCATCCATCCATTGTTCTCTTGGTCCTACCCCATTTCCGTTTGCTTTCAGCTTGCCAATGTAACATTAAATTTGGAATTCTACTACTCTGCATTCTTTTCCCATGTCCAAACCATTGTAATCGTCTTTCTTAAACCACTTCTAGTATTTTAGCCTACTTTTCACATTTTGCAACAAGTAGTTCCGTGAAGAACTATACAGCCTATTTTCATATATCCTACTTATGTTAATTGCCACTATCAACATACACAATTTCAGTTTGATTGCTGTAATAGATTCGTAGATATTGAAAACCGACTAAATATTTCGGATGGTCGTCATGTTGGATTTTATATATGTAGGTCCTAGAGTTATGTACTGTTACATGCAGATTATTGTGAACGTGTAGTATTCAAACTTCAATCGCATAATTAGGACACAAGAAAAAACAAGGAGATTTAAAAAATTTTCACAGCTGCCATCTTGAGGTTATGGAAAAAATTGAAATAAATTAGATGCCAGAGGATTAACATTCGGATAAAGATTTACTGTACCAAGTTTCACTGCACGCGGATGGTTAAATTGCGAGAAACGTCCATGTGAATATTTATAATTCGCGTCACCGCCATGTTGGATTTGTGATCACCAGGTTATTTCAAGTCCTATAGGTGAACTTAAGTTCATAGCCCCTATGAACATTAAAAATGCAGTTTGATTGCTAAAATAGATTCGTAGATATTCAGTATCGTCTAAATATTTCGGATGGTCGCCATGTTGGATTGTTAAATGTATAGGCCATAGAGTCACGTACCATTAAAGGAAAATTATTTCGTAGGTTCATTATTCAAACTTCCACTTCGATCGCATGACTACATCACAAGAAATAAAAACTTAATTTTAAAATTCGCACTGCCGCCATCTTGAGGTTATGTAAACAATTGAACTAAATTAGATACCAGAGGATTACAATGTGTATAAATATTTCCTGTACCAGGTTTCAGTGCGCTTGGAACATTAAATCGCGAGAAAGGTCTATTTAAAATGTTCATATTCGCTTGGCCGCCATGTTCGTTTTGTAGTTAACCGGTTTTCGAAAATATTATAGATGGACTTCCAGTAGTGCCCTTTATCTCCGTACAAAATTTTAGGGAGATACCGCTAATAGTTTCAGAGATATAGAATGCCGGTGAAATATTTCGCACATCCGCCATCTTGTGATTATGTAAACAATTGAACGAAGTTAGATGTCGGTGCATTACAATGTATATAAACATATACTGTACCAAGTTTCATTGCGTTTGGTTGGTCAAATCGCGAGAAACGTCTATTTAAAAGTCGCAAATTCGCTTGGTCACCATGTTGGTTTTGTAGATACCAGGTTTTCAAAAGTCACATAAGTGAACTTATAGTAGTTCCCTCTTTCACCATAAAAATGTCAGGGTAATATCGGTAATAGTTTCGGAGATATCGAATGCTAGTGAAATATTTCGCACAGCCGCCATGTTTGATTGGTGAGTCGTAACAAAATTTGAAGGGCACGGTCGAGGTCGCCGGGAATAGTGCTATGAACTTTCCGAGTTTCATTGAAATCGCTCCTGCCATTTAGATTTTATTAGGGGGGACACACACACGAATCACACACACACACGCACACACACACGGACAAAAGGTGATCTCATAAGCCTATTTTTTCAAAATTGAAAATAGGCTAAAAATGAGGAAAAAGTAGTCTTATGAGATCGGGCAAATGTGTGTCTGTCTGTCTGGCTGTGTGTGTGTGTCCCCCTATCAACTCCTAAACGGCTGGAGCAATAGAAACAAAATTTGGTAGGGGTAAAGATCTATACCTGAATATCTCACGGCCATATTTGAAAATTATGTCAGTGCTACCAACTGCTGAAAAATCGCAATTGAAATTTGAGCTCCATGTTGGATATCTTGGAAGGTATGAATGGGAGCTATTTCAAAATTGGCACACGTATAGATAATAATATTGCAGTTTAATTTCCAGGAGGCCATATATGGCAGTGTTGCCAAAATGATTATAAGCCTGCTGATAGGTCCAATTTTTAAATGCATATAACTTCTACACTATCAATTGGAATTCAACCAAATTTCGTATGTGCTATGTGTACATAAACAGATAAGACTGAGCGTATTATTAAGAGCAATCAGGGCTGCCAACTGTTAATAAATGCTGTCTCTATTTTTTACCCTAATATCAATATATCAGGAAGTATGCAAGCCAATAGCTCTAAACTTTGTACACGTATAATACCTGGCATTCTAAATTAATTTGGAGTAACTAATATGCGTCAGTGCTGCCAACATCATTCTAAGCCTGCTGATAAGTCCAATTTTTAAATGCATGTAACTTCTATACTAACTAATGGATTTCATTCAAAATTGGCACAACAATATTTCAGATTATTTCTTACCATCACATGCATGACATCGTTGCCAACATGATTTTACGCGCGCTGATAGATCCAATGTCTAACTGCATGTAACGTCCATGCTATCCATTGGACTTCAACCAAATTTTGTATTCTGTATCTTAAGAGATGGAACTAAGAATATATTCGGTCACCAGGGCTGCCAACTGTAGTGCTATATTAGGCTATATTATGCCAGGTATATTTCGAACCAATTAGAAATTTCGATATTACCAACTTAATTTCGTCATTATTCTAGATAGATCCATATAGATTAATCATTGGCATGAATCTTAAATTTTAAGAAAAGTAGGCTCTTTAGTTCGTCACGGAACTAATGATCTTGTCGACTTCGTCGTTATGCTTGGGTCTAACGTTATGCGTTACGGTTACGGCGTGTATGATGTCATCATGTTGTTCATCACATATGCACCGAGTCTGAGAGGGCGAGAGCGTGTCGTCATGCAGCAGAGGGGACCTCCTGCTCCCCGTTCCCCGCGCGGGAAGCCTACGCGCTAGCTGCGTGATACTGAATGACTTGACTTGTTGATCATGAAGCGTTCACGTGATTCTTGCTATCTCTGTACTTGCGGGTTCGTTCGTTAAGCTTGCTTATTTACAGTTTACAATTTGTGCAGGGTAGTAAAGTGTGTTAATATTGGAGTCTGTGGATCGTTCGTTAAACCTGATTACTTACAATTTACGTAAAGTGTGTTAATGATGGAGTCTGTTGAAAGAGTCGTAGGGCTTCGAGGGAAGCGAGAAGCCCTCCTGAGCCTTTCTAACATAGCATTTGTAGCATGCGTCATTTGAAATTATATAAAGTCTAGTCTCTCAGACTGACTGTATCTTTTTTTTTTACCTGAATCATTTCTCTGATTCTCGTATTTCTTATTTTATCCAATCTTGATTTTCTTGCCGCCCTCCTCCAATAATCCTTCTCTGTTAGTAATAATTTGTTTGCTTGCTGTCCGTCCAAGTTTCTGCTCCATATAACAAAATACTTTGTACCAATGAACTGTAGATACATTTCTTAGTTTTGTTTAAAATATTTCTGCTCCATAAAACGGGCAAACAAGGCAAAACTCAGACACTATAGCACAGTAGTAAAGCCAGAGGGTCTGTACGCCTCGGAGTGCTTGACACTGAATAAAAAAGGGGATCTTCAGGAACTGGAAAAAAAGGAGAGGAAAATTTTGCGGAAAATTTTAGGACCACAGAAAACTGCTGACGGGACATGGAAGAACAGAAAGAATGATGATCTCTATAAACACACTGAAAAAATTACTGTCACAATGCGGAAGCGAATGTTGAAATTCTACGGACATTTGGTGAGAATGGACGAGAACCGACTGACTAAGAGGATATTCAAGTATATTACAGAGCTGAAGGCTACAACTAAGTGGGTAGAAGAGGTTAAAAGAGACGCCAAGGAAAGTGGACTCACAGTGGATGTGATCCACAACAGAAAAGAGTTCAGAAACCGAATTGACAACATCAAGATTTTCGAGGAGAAAACACCTAAAATTAGAGCCAAACTGGTAATATCCGAGGAGGAGCGAAAGATCAGAAGTGAACGAATGAAGAGGTTTTGGGAAGAGAAGAGGAGATTAACCAGAACGCCTTAGGTTCCATGCGGTCCACAGGCGGCCAAATTCGGAAGAAAGAAGAAAACGGGATTTAATGCTCCAATTGTTCTCCTAGCCTCACTTACTCTTTTCTCAATTTCAGATGAACTTGTTCCCCCAGCTTCTGTTCTTGAACCCAAATATTTAAATTTAGTGACTGTTTGAATTTCTGCATTTCCGATCTGTAGGATAATAATATGTTAGTTAGGGTATTAGTGGAGTGCAGCTTATTACTTGTCGCAAGATATGAATCAAAGACACCAATATTGTCATGTTTGCAGGTACATGGTGTACGTGGACCAGAATGGAGACGCTGAAGGCAACTATACTCTGTTGGCCAGGAAGGAACACCACCTCCTACCTGACGAGTATGGGCTCTATCCTGTAGGGGTGTTCACCCTGGGCGACCACATCACAGGGCTACCGGTGAGTTAATGATTATTTATTTATGTATCTTAATTTTAAATTTCAACTTTCAACTTTCAACTTTCAACTTTCAACTTTCAACTTTTAACTTTTAACTTTTAACTTTTAACTTTTAACTTTCAACTTTCAACTTTCAACTTTCAACTTTCAACTTTCAACTTTTAACTTTTAACTTTTAATTTTTAATTTTTATTTAAATCTAAAGTCAAAGTCCAAGTCCAAGTCCAATTGTATTATTAATTTTGTTTTTGTTTTTGAATTTTTTAGAGGTTTTTAGTGTTTTTAGAGTTTTTTTTATAGTTTTAGAGTTGTTTTAGAGTTTGGGATTTTTTGTGGTTTTTTTAGAGTTTCAGTTTTAGTTTTAGTTTTTTAATTATTTGAAATTTGAAATCGAAACTTGTGTGAAGCTAAATTTCTAGGTTAGATTTCGTTGAAACGCTCTATCAAAGTTCCAACGTTCACCACTCGGTGTCAGTGACATCTAGTAGCGAAAAATGGAACTACTTGAAATTGAACTGTACTTGTAGCTTACCCCATGGGTGTCCGAATTGAAGCAGCTACAAACTCTGGCGAGCCGAACATGTCCTCGGACACTCCCGGCATTAAGAGCCATACGCAAAATAAAAAATAAACAAATAGTGTTTAGTTAAGTTTTAGTTATAATTTCAATTCATCTTCAGTATCACCCAAGCCATTAGTGTCCAATAACCCAGATGTTAGGCCCCGTAAAACAACAATTATCATCATCATCACCACATATAGTTTTCATGGAAGGTTCTATAAAGCGGCCCTCACTATTACTAAGGTTCGTACGTTTAGGACCTAATGAAACGAGAAACATGCAGGCAAATATGCCCTAAAACACCGAAATATGTTCCAAAAAGGTACAATATGACCTAATATATTTACATGCTTTCTAAAAACAAGTGTTAGACTAATAATGTACCGGTAATTAAATTCTATTTGTGTTATTAATTCTACATTCATACCTATTAAATTTTTAAAATCAACGCTGTTTTCATCAATAGGCCTACGATAAAAATGAATCAGTCGGAGCTGAGAAGCATTAAGTCAAAAATTGTCATTTTTTAAAGAATTGGTATTCTGAAGTATTGACCCAAGGGCCTTGGAACGGCGTAGGAAGAATTAAGTCAGCCTTCTGTTTAAGCTACACAGAAATTATTTTCATCTTACCAGGAGGAAAAAAAGCACAGAAGCTCACTGGCAAGGCAAAATCCATCACAAAGCAATTTGTTTTGTGGGTTTAAGCCAGAAACCACTGTTACATGTAGTGCGATCAGAGGAGGAAAACATTCGGCAATGATTTGACTGCCTTTCAGCGCCGTATTTCGTACTTAATGTTGGCAGCACTGCAAGATTCCCGCGTATTACAGTGCTATTGTAAATTACATTTGTACAGGGTTTTGGTGGTTTTTAATGTTACAAATCCGTTATAAAGTAAAATATCTTGTGAAATATTCATTCTGGATGACTTTATGACGCACTAAACTGACCATGGAGCTGAAAGGCATAAGTCACGTTTCCAAAATTGGTTAGAAAAATATGTTTATTAAATTAAAATTGATATTCTGCTATCACAAATATAACCTGAGTAGTTGCTTCACTACATGGCTGACTAATATAGTGTGTTTGTTAAGTTCTGTTCTGTCAATGACGCTTTACCTGTCTCCTGAAAAGTACTGTAAACTGACTGAATGCCTTCCAGCTCCGACCTATTCAAATGTTTTCCTCAAATATGTTTCAAGAGACTCGCGGAAAGCAGCATATTCTTCACCTTTTCTCGCGTTGAAAACTGTGACACAAATCACATTCCTTGTAAAAGAGAAAGAAACGCTTTAAGTTAAAAAATACTACCAAGTTTAGTTATAGTTAAATATGTTCTGATAGTCTGCAAAAATTAGCAATTTTTCAAATTATTAGCGCCGATAACGCATAGAAATCTTGAAGCGGACAGCGGATACCACCACCTACCGCAAAAATATTACCAAACATCACCTCAAAACATTAATATTGATGAAATGTGACAATAACTATGAAAATGACCCAAATAAGCATTTATATTCTCTACTAGCAGTAGTGCTCGGCTTCGCCCGGTGGATTTATTTGTTTTATGGATGATAATGAATACTACTACAGGACTGGAACGCTCAGGGATAAGGATCGGAAAGCACCAACGCTTATTGCAGTTGATAACCTCAGTATACTGTACCAACACCATCGCCCTTATACAGAGGCATACTATTGTCATGATGATAACTGTTTTAAGGGGCCTAAGAAATCTCTTTGCACTTATACTCCCCGTGACTGCAATTTATAAGCAGGTCGCAATTCTGCACCAGAACACTGGTAGGGGCAACGTGATGCAGCCCGCATTGCCAGGAGTAGGTATTATTGAAGCTGTTCGGGAGCGCTTGTTCTTGCGACTTACTGAACAAAAATCAATCTTTAAGTTTACCTGAGAGGTGTAGCCTAATGCTGCATAGCCTAAACAATTCCTCTTGAATCAGGCTATCATATACAACAATAATTTTTCGAATACGACTGGTAGTTCCAGAGATTAGCGCGTTTAAACACACAAACAAACAAAAAACTCTTCAGGTGTATTATATTAGTATAGATAAAATCCACCTAAAAGGAATCAGGAACATTGAACTTCTGCTTAACTAGTGCTTTTAATGAAAATGTAGTCAAGGAAAAAGATAAGACATTTCCTAAACATCCCAACCTTAATTTCAATACACCGTGTGAAACTGTCAGGAACTTACGTTAGGAATAATTAATGTATACTGAATTCTTTTTATATAGTTTCAGTAGAATATCTGCAATTTAAAGTAATATTTAAAGAGATGGTATAATGGTTTTCACGGCCGGTGAATTAAAACTCAGCAATTTTTCTAGGTTTAAGCCGTGTCTTGTGTGGAGTTTCGCCTAGGACACCAAGCTGGCTCATCAGCGGGCTCTTGGTGTCTCCTCCCGGACCTCCCACAGAAGTAGCGAACTGCGCGCTACCTGCCTTTTTATAAAGCGCACCTGCGCCTTTTTACTGCGAGAACTAAAAGCTCAAGCAGCCATAACCTCCCTATGAAGGCTTCCAAAAAGATGGTATATTGGCTTCCAAAGCCAGTGAATTAAAACTCAAAAACCTAGAAAAATTGCTGAGTTATATTATTTGAAAATGAAAATCCACAGCCTGCTTCCAGTCTCCGACCGGGTCAGGAATGGAATGAATGGAGCCCCTATCTAGCGGCGAGGATATGAACTGTGCCGGCTGCCGAGGCCTGACTCACTCCTCTGGGGCAATGATTAAATGAATGACAGATGAAATGAAATGATAGTGGAGAGTGTTGCTGGAATGAAATTTTGACAGGGAAAACCGGAGTATCCGGAGAAAAACCTGTCTGTCTCCGTTTGGTCCAGCACAGATCTCACATGGAGTGACCGGGATTTGAACCACGGACCCTGCGGTGAGAGGCCGGCGTGCTGCCGCCTAAGCCACGGAGGCTTCCCTGAGTTATAATATTTAAAGACATTAATTAAAGAAATGTTGTGCAATAAGACCTAACGGTCCTGGGAGGGAGGGTTCCGTTCAGCCCTTAATGACAAGGCGGCTTGTTAATGTTTCCTTCGGAAGAAATGATAATGAAATTTCAGTAAAAAAAAATATTTTAAAATAAACCTTAAAAATTCTCCAAAAAAATGAAGTAACCAATGATCTTGATTACTCGATCTTGAAAAACTTCACGAGTATTTTCGTTCCTTCGTTAGTATTAAATGTAATGGCGCACAGTTACAGAATTCATTTAGTAACGTACTTGGCTCCTCGTTACTGTAAACTAACGCTAAGGCGTTATTCCTCAGCCCTAGTATAAAGTAATAGTACATTATGCAACGAGACTATAATGGCAATAATTAAGACCCGAGTATGTTTATAAAACAAGCGAAGCGAGTTTTAAAATTTCCATACGAGTGTCTTAATTAGCATTAAAGGCGAGTTGCATACGACTGTTTATGTTCGACGATAATTATAACTTTAATATATGTTCTAATATAAATATTCATAAATATCTGTAGAGATGATGTCGGTTGAATTCTTCTTCTTGGGAATTGAGTGGGCTCAGCATTTGAATGTTACCCAATAACGAATCCCAAAGGTTTGAAACATTGTCAATCATGAAGTAGCACCAACAGATAGCGCAGAGGTACTATGTTGGATCATTTTGTTATTTTCGTCGAATAACACAAAATAGGCTGTTACAAACGCAAAAAATTAAAATGTATCTCATGATCAACTAGTTATTCTTCAAATTCGATGCGTATAGAATGTCAATGGAAGAAACATCAACTGAGTACTAAATAGAACAGTTATGACATCTGGCGGAAAAGTTTTGCATAGAAAATCCATTTACTGAACAGAGAGCTGAATAATAATTTCCGTGGAACTAATGTTATATGCTTGCTTCCTCCATGACGTTCTGTTGTGTTTATGTCAACAACAGTATTCACTAAAATTGTCGGCGAATTCTTAAGAATAAGGCAATATGTGTAGAAATTGGAGTTGCGTATAGTATGGTACAGTGCTATTTCTTTTGCAATATTGCCCAGTTTGTTAATGCATTGTAACTACAATGGTTGATCCAATATAGGCTACATTGTCAACTTTCAAATCATGTAGCCTAATTCATGTTCGGCACGTTCGATTTTGAGTGCATGTGAAAAACTATCCTTATCTAATTGGTCAATTAATGAAAATATTGAGCTCTGATTGGTTGGAGAAATTGTGTTATAATGAAAAGTAGTACTTTAATGGCCCCCATTATGATACAGTTTTCTGACATAATATTTACATATCGACATCGTCGAACATAATAGTACATTATGCAACGAGCCTATAATGGCAATAATTAAGACACGAGTATGTTTATAAAATGAGCGTAAGCGAGTTTTATAATTTCCATACGAGTGTCTTAATTACCATTATAGGCGAGTTGCATACGACTGTTTATGTTCGATGATAATTATAACTTTATTATATGTTTTAACATAAATATTCGTAAATATCTGTTGAGATTCAGTCACTCGAATTTTGTGATCGGAGTGCAGCGCTGGGTAGGATATCTCTGTTTTCCAAGCTCTCTGACCGACCGACGCATGCTCTCTTTGTGCTTCTATGCCATATGTGCAGATTGTGCACCAGTATTCAGTAAAACTGTCACCAAATTCATTTGAAAGCAATGTGCTGTGTAGAAATTGATTTTGGGGATATTAAAGTACAGTGCTATTTCTTGTCTCATATTTGCCAGTTTATTTACGGGAACATATGGACGGTGCACTTTCGGTAATTTATATAGACATGTTGTATTTTGAGCGCATGCATGAAGGTATCCTTACCTAATTGGTCACACAACTGTTTCTTGAGCTCTGATTGGTGGGAGAAACTGTTTCATAATGAAAAATAGTATTATAATGAGACTCATTATGATACAGTTTTCTGACCCCTAATGTTTACATATCGACATCGTGGAACATAAAGTTTCTTTAGCAGGTTGCAAGGACGCCGCTGTACTCTGCACAGTATCGTCGCCATGGCAACGCGATCAAATTATGGCTCCATCAGTTTAAGAAACCACGGCACTGTAATATCATTGTGTTGAGCAGATCGAATTAGGCACGTCTCAGGGCGCATATATGTACAACACAGGGGGTACAAGAAGCAAGCAGGGTGCGTCCAGAGAAACATCAGTGAATACTCAGGGAATTATTATGGGACACCGAGATTACCTTGTAGTCAGCGCCTCCTTAATTTGTTGTTGTTGTTTTTTGAGTCTTCAGTCTTTTGACTAAGCGGCTTCGGTGGCGTAGTCGGTAGCATGCTGAGATTCTATGCCCAAGATAGCGGGTTCAAACCCGGCCGAAGCCGTCGGATTTTTAAGAGCGTTAAAAATCCCTCAGTATGCCTTCCTTCGGAGGGGAAGTAAAGCCGGTGGTCCCATGTCATAGATTTATGGCATGTTACAGAACCGTCCACTAATTGCACCTGTGTGAAGCTAAATTGGATAGGTTAAGAATGTAAACAACGCTCTTAGGTTTCTACGTTCTTTGCCAAGAGCCGAATGAGGTGGCGTCTAGTAGCTAAGTTCTGAACTTGGCCTAGTAGTCGTTGACGGTGGCGATTGGCGGCAAAATTAGGAACTATTTTAAAAATTCTAAGTTGCAGGACTTAAATTTAAAAAAACAGATAAAACACACTATTACAGTCATCACAATTAACACCGGTTATCAGACAGATTCTACACACACTCAAAGTACACAGGGCTACATGACCACGTTGTCGCATCCCCTAAACTTATGAACCAACCAACCAGTCTTTTGACTGGGTTGGTGCAGTGCTCCATGCCTCCCTGTCCTGAGCTAATCTTTCCATCTCTACATAGCAACCACACCTTACATCCGAGGCAATCAGTTAAATATATTCTAACCTCGGTCTACCCCTACAGTTCTTGTCCTCAACCCTTCGTTCCATAACTGAGTGTCCTACTAGGGAAGTATCGGGTAGACAGGTCGAAACCTGAAACTTGAAACTTGTGCTATAGGAGGACAATGTGCGGAAAATCAGCTGCCAGATTGAAATTATACGGCTTCCCTGAATTGATTCATATTTTGTACTATTTTTAAATTTCTTTCTAAACTAAATACAAGTGAACCCTCTCTAAAAGACCACCCCTATTAAAACACCACCCCTTTAAAAGACCGATTTTTCTTGAAACCGATTAAAAATATCATAAGGTCAATGTATTTGTTACCTCTATTTAAGGACCACCCCACTCCCCGACCAAAGACCAGGCATTTTCTCAGTCTGGCCTCTTTCAAAAGACCACTTCTGGTCTGCCTTCCCATTGGAAATGGTGATGAGGGTGATGATGTAAACAATGGTTCTCTTGGCTCAGAAATGCATCAGCATACAATGTCATTAGAAAAAGTGTTATGTAACGTATAGAAAATACAAATAAAAAGATTGTTCGAACCTAGAACAAATGAATGGACTTTCGAACTCACTCAGAGATAATCTAGAAAGTGAAATTGTTTAAAAAAAGATGCGCTAATCTGAAACAGAGATCAATTCGTGACTTTTTTAAATGAAAGAGCTCAGAAAATAATTAATTGTAATTAATTTGTACTAAATGTGAACCAATGCAGTGTTCCAGCTGTACTTTATTAATAATGCAGTATAAAATTATTTTTAATGCCTACCTCTATTAAGAGACCACCCCGCAAAGAGACCAGTTTTCCATGGAACCGTCACTGGTCTCTTAATAGAGGTTTCACTGTAGTTGTAAAAAGTTTCAAAAGTAAGTATGTTTTCATTGAAAAAATTATCACTCAATGAATAGTACAACATAATTCAATGACACTTCTAGGGTTTAACCATAACAAACCGGAATAATTTATTTCTTGGAATAGTTCGGATATGACGGCGAAAGGTTAATGTACTACTCCATTCCGTCAATCAGTTCATGATGAGTCAAATCAACAAACACCGGATCTTCAAGACGTGCCTCGACTGATAATGTAAAATAATATATTTCACCATCTGCCTAATAGCCCAGGAATTCTAGGTATAAAAGTAGTTCCGCGGAGAACTATAGAGCCTATTTTCATATATCCTGCTCATGTTAATTGCCTCTATCAAAATACAAAATTTCAGTTTGAAAGTTGTGATAGACTCGTAGATATTGAGAACAGTCTAAATATTACAGATGATTCGCAGGTTGGATTTTTATTTATGTACTATTACATGAAGATTATTGTGTACGGGTGGTATTCAAACTTCAATCTCATGATTAGAACACAAGAAGTAACAAGAAGTTCCGTGACGAACTAAAGAGCCTACTTTTCTTAAAATTTAAGATTCATGCCAATGATTAATCTATATGGATCTATCTAGAATAATGACGAAATTAAGTTGGTAATATCGAAATTTTAACTTAGTTCGAAATACTGTATACCTGGCATAATGTAGTCTAATAGAGCACTACAGTTGGTAGCCCTGGTGACTGAATATATTCATAGTTCCATCTCTTAAGGTACAGAATACAAAATTTGTTTGGAGTCCAATGAATTGCATGGACGTTACATGCAGTTAAACATTGGATCTAACAGCGCAATCATGTTGGCAACAATGTCATGCATGTATTGGTCAGAAAACATCTGAAATAATATGATCTATTGTTGTGCCAATTTTGAATGAAATCCATTAGTTAGTAAAGAAGTTACATGCATTTTAAAATTGGACCTATCAGCAGGCTTAGAATCATGTTGGCAGCACTGACGTATATTAGTTACTCCAAATTAATCAAGAATGCCAGGGACTATACGTGTGCAAACTATTAGCTTGCATACTTTCTGATATATTGATATTAGGGTAACAAAAATAGAGAAGCACATATTAACAGTTGGCAGCCCTGGTTGCTCTTAAGAATATGCATAGTCATATCTGTTATGGTACACATAGCACATACGAAATTTGGTTGAAATCCAAATGATAGTATGGATGTTACATATATTTAAAGTTGGACCTCTCAGCAGGCTTAGAATCATGTTGGTAGCACTGAAGTATATAAGTTTCTCCAAATTAATATAGAATGTCAGGTACTATACGTGTGCATAGTTTAAAGCTGTCGGCTTGCATACTTCCTGATATATTGGTATTTTGGATGAAATAAATTAAGAGCAATTATAAACAGTTGGCAGCCCTGGTGGTTCTTAAGAATATGCTCAGTCATATCTGGTTATGTACACATACAACATACGAAATTTGGTTGAATTCCAAATGATAGTGTAGAAGTTATATGCATTTAAAAATTGGACCTATCAGCAGGCTTATAATCATTTTGGCAACACTGCCACGTGTGGCCTCCTGGAAATTAAACTGCAATATTAGTATATATACGTGTGCCAATTTTGAAATAGCTCCCATTTATACCTTCCAAGATATCCAACATGGAGCTCAAATTTCAATTGCGATTTTTCACCAGTTGGTAGCACTGACATCATTTTCAAATATGGCCGTGAGATATTCAGGTATAGATCTTTACTGCTACCAAATTTTGTTTCGATTTCTCCAGCCGTTTAGGAGTTGATAGGGGGGGGATACACAGCCAGACAGACAGACAGACAGACAGAAGGACAGACACACATTTGCCCGATCTCATAAGTCTACTTTTTCCTCATTTGTGCAAAATGTGAAAAGTAGGCTAAAAACGAGATTTTAAAATTTCGCACAGCTGCCATCTTGTGGTTATGAAAACAATTGGAATAAATAAGATGCCAGTGGATTAATATTTGTATAAACATCTAACGCGCAAAGTTTCACTGCACTCGGATGGTTAAATCGCGAGAAACGTCCATTTAAATATGTATACTTCGCGTCGCCATGTTGGTTTAGTAGTTACCAGGTTTTTGAAAGTCCCATAGGTGAACTTTTAGTAGTGCTCTTTATCACCGTACACAATTTCAGGGCGATATCTGTAATAGTTTTGGAGATACTGAATGCTGGTGAAATATTTCGCACAGCCGCCATGTTGGATTGGTGGGAGATAATAAAATTTGAATTGCTCGGTCGCAGTCGGCCAGATTGGTGCTATGATCTTACCGAGTTTCATTGAAATCGCTCCAGCCGTTTAGAAGTTATTAGGGGACACACACACACATACCATCACACAAAAGGTGATCTCATAAGCCTATTTTTTTTTCATAAAATGAAAATAGGCTAAAAATAGGCTAAGGTTGGAATAATTAATATAATGCTAATCTTTTGCCCATTGAGTTGCCCGTGTCCGTCTTGTTCAGCGTTGCTTCGATCTCGCTACGTTTTTCTGGAGCGGAAGACGTTCTTGAATGTCCTCGAGCGAAATCCCTGCTTCTATAAGATCTTCTTTGATCTCAGAAAACCATGGTCCCATGGGTTTTTTTTTTGTCTACAAAGTAGCGAAAATGTGCGGTTGGTCAGTCTCTGTGAGCTCTTGCGCGTTATGTGGCCATAGAAACTGATTCTCCTTTTTCACATCAAGTCCGTTATCCTTTCCACACGTATGTAGAGTTCGTTGTTACTGTATGTCACCCACCTCCTGTACTCTCATTTTATTTTTATTTTGACTAATTTTTTATATATATTTGGAATTTTTGAGGCTGATTTTTCACTGATTTTGACTAATTGTGATTGTTTTTCGTATTTTGACTAATTTCAAATCGCGTGTCTTTTGACTTTTTGAGCTTTTATGACTCATTTCGATTTTATTTATTTTGACTAATTTTAATTCTTGTGTTTTTTTACTTTTTGAGTTTTTTTTACTAGTTTCGATTTTTTTTTTTTTTTTGTATTTTGACTAATTTTAATTGTTGTTCGGGTTTTATGGATATTGATTAATTTTGATTTTTATTTTTTTATGTTTATTTTGACTAATTTGCTTTGTATTTTAGATCTAATTTTGAAAGTGATTGTTTTCTTTTTTATTTTGACTAATTTTGATTCCTATGTTTTTTTAATGTTTGAGCTTTTTTGACCAATTTCGATTGTTTTTTTTTTTGTTTTTGACTAATTTTTTTTATATATTTTAAGTATTTTTTCGTTTTTTTTTACTTTTTAAGCTTTTTTTTATAAGAATTGACCAATTTTAATTGTTTCTTGGGGTTTCGTGGATTTTGACTTTTCTTTTTTTTTGTCTTTTTTATTTTGACTAATTTGCTTTGTATTTTATGACTGCCAAACGCTGGTAGGGATTGAACAAAAGAAGTGGGGGAAGTAGAAGTGTATCCCATTTTCGTCGCAGAGACTAACTCTACTAGCCTAGTGTTAGTAACCTGAATGTAAAAGATCCGATGATGATCGCTTGACGAACGAAACTTGTCATCCAAGTGTATTAATTGTTCTCATCTTATTTATTTCAGCCATATTAAATTGGGTACAATTGTGTTGACCGACTGAAAAGCATTCAAAGTTAATATACCAAAGAAATACTGAAAACTGGCTTCTAACCCGATAACATGTCTGTAAACATAGTGGTGCTGAGACACGTGTGGCAACAATGAATGCAGAACGACAACGCTAAGAATAATGAATTCCGGTATTATTGAGTCTTGACCTTGAGTATCCTTTATGGGAGACGATATCGAGTGGAACTACAGGTACTTTTCCCAGCTCTACTGTTGGGGAAATAAGTATTGATACTCGAGTTTAGAGGTCAATAAAACATAAGAACATAAGAACAACTTACACCAAAATTTTCCTTGTTTTATTTGTCTTTTACCAATATAGAGTAAATAATTTCATTGTATCTCGTTAAAATTTTATAGCAGACTAGCAGCTACCCGCGGCTTCGCTCGCGTCATAGTCGTGTTGTATTGTTATTGAATGAAATGCAAGTTTAATCCCGTTAACACCCCTCTAGAACCTGAATATCCAAAAATCCCTCCTTAGTAGACGTTTTCGACACACACAAAACATATCCCCAAAATATCATTCTTCTAACTGTTGGTCGATGATAGTGAACATCCATAAATTCTTCCTCAGTGAACGTTTTTCTTCCAGAGATTCACCCTCCCCATAGGCCCCTTAAATTGGATTTTTGATTAAAAAAAGCGTCGAACACCTATTTATTTTAATTAATTATTTATTTATAAGCTGATTGATTTCCTCCGAGTTTCAATCTCCTCGCCTGTGTCGTTTAAGAGATACACGCTCCGTTAGGAATCTTTCAACCCCCACTTTTCATCCCTTTCACTTCATAATATACACCACATCGAAAAAACATTAGACATGTGTCAGCTTATTTTTAAAGATTGGTATGTATGCCAAGCATCACATCTCCAAATTAAACCACTCGTGAGATATTGTTATTCAATGAAATGCATGTTTACCCCCTCAACACCCCTTTACCACCTGAATATCCAAAACTCTTTCCTTAGTGGACGTTTTCGACAAACAACGAACATATCCCCAAAATTTCATGTTTCTAACTTCAATAATTTTGGCTGGGCGATGATGAGTGAGTGAGTCAGTCAGGGCATTTTCTTTGATTTATTTTTGAAAATTTCACCCCTCCCCATGAACCCCTTAAATTGGATTTATGAAAAGAACGGTCGAACACCTATTTACTTATTTTAAACTGTTTTTCCAGCTGAGTTTCATGAGTGAGTAGGCTAAGTGAGTCAATCAGTTAGGACACTTTCTTTCCTGTCTCCCCCCCCCCCCAGAATTTCACCCCTCCCCATGGGCCCCTTAAATTGGATTTATGAAGAAATGGTCGAACACCTATTTACTTATTTTTAAGCAGCTTTTTCCGCTGAATTTCAAACTTATCGCCTATGTCGAATATGAGAAACATGCTCCGTTAAGAATCTTTCAACCCCCAATTTTCACCCCTTTCACCTCATAATATACACCATATCGATAAAACCTTAGACATATGTCTGCTTATTTTTAATGATTAGTTTACATGCCGAATATCACATCCCCAAATGAAACAACTCGTGAGATATTGTTATTCAATGAAATGCAAGTTTAACCCCCTGAACACCCCTTCAGAACATGAATATCCAAAAATCCATCTTTAGTGGACTTTTTCGACATTCAACGAACATATCCCCAAAATTTCAAGTTTCTAACTGCAATAGGCTTGCTGGGGGATGATGAGTGAATATCCAAAAATCTTTCCTTTGTGGACTTCTTTCCGCAGAATTTCACCCCTACCCATGGGCCCCTTAAATTGGATTTATGAAAAAAACGATCGAACACCTATTTACTACTTTTTCAAGCTGATTTTTCTCCCTGAGATTCATACTTTTTGCCTGTGTATTTTAAGAGATACTTGCTCCGATAGGAATCCTTCAACCCCCACTTTTCACTCATATACTTCATAATATACACCACATCGAAAAACCCTCAGACATGTGTCTTCTTATTCTTAATGATGAGTTTATATGCCGAGTATCACATCCCCAAGGAAATTTAATTAAATGCAAGTCTACCCCCTTAACAACCCTTTAGATCCTGAATATCCAAAAATCCTTCCTTAGTGGACGTTTTCGACATACAACGAACATAACCCCAAAATTTCATGTTTCTAACTTCAATAATTTTGGCTGGGCGATGATGAGTGAGTGAGTTAGTCAGGACATTTTCTTTCATTTATTTTTCAGAATTTCACCCCTCTCATGAAACCCTTAAATTGGATTAATGAAAAAAAAACTCGAAAACCTATTTACTTATTTTTGAGCTGTTCTTCCCCCCTGAGTTTGATGAGTGAGTAAGTTATGACACTTTCTTTCCTGTTCCCCCCCCCCCCCCCAGAATTTTACCCCTCTCCAAGGGCCCCTTAAGTTGGATTTATGAAAAAACGGTCGAATACCTATTTACTTACATTTTAAGGTGTTTTTTTTTTTCGCTGAATTTCAAACTTCTCGCCTATGTCGTTTAAGAGATACACGCTCCATTCAGAATCCCCCAACCCCCAATTTTCACCCCTTTCACCTCATAATATACACCACATCGATAAACCCTTAGACATATGTTTGATTATTAGCCTATTTTCAATTTTGATAAAATAGGCTTATGAGATCACCTTTTGTCCGTGTGTATGCGTGTGTGTGTGTGTGTGTGTGTGTGTGTGTGTGAGGTGTGTGTGTGCCCCCCCCCCCCTAATAACTTTTGAACGGCTGAAGCGATTTCAAATAAACTCGGCAAAATCATAGCCCCATTCTGGCCGACCTCGACCGTTTCCTTCAATGTTTTTGTGTCTCACCAATCCAACATGGCGGATGTGCGAATTATTTCACCAGCATTCAGTATCTCCGAAACTATTACAGATATCACCCTGAAATTTTGTACGGTGATAAAGGGCACTACTAGACGTTCACCTAACAAACCTTCAAAAACCTGGTAACTACAAAACCAACATGGCTGCCAAGCGAATTTGAGACTTTTAAATAGACTTTTCTCGCGATTTAACCAGCCAAACGTAATGAAACTTGGTACAGCAAATATTTATACACATTGTAATGCACAGGCGTCTAATTTGGTTCAGTTGTTTACATAACCTCAAAATGGTGGATGTGCGAAATATTTCACTGGCATTCTTTATCTCCGAAACTATTACAGATATCACCCTGAAATTTTTACGATGGTAAAGGGCTCTGCTACAAGTTTATCTATGTAACATTCAAAAACCTATAAAGTAAAAAACGAACATGGCGGCCAAGCGAAGTTGAAACATTTTAATAGACTTTTCTCGTTATTTCACAATCTGAGCGCAGTGAAATGTGGTACAGTAAATGATTATACATATTGTAATGCATTGGCATCGAATTTAGTTTAATTGTTTACATAACCTCAAGATGGCAGCTGTGCGAAATTTAAAAATCTCGTTTTTACTTCTTGAGTCCTAATCATGCGATTGAAGTTTGAATACCACACGTACACAATAATCTTCATGTAATAGTACATAAATAAAAATCCAACCTGGCGACCATCTAAAATATTTAGACGGTTGTCAATATCTACGAATCTATCTCAACAATCAAACTGATTTTTTTATGTTGATAGAGGCAATTAACATGAGTAGGATATATGAAAATAGGCTGTATAGTTCTTCTCGGAACTACTTGTTTTTAATGATTAGTTAGGTAGATTTCATTAGAAAGCTAACTATTGCAATAGGTACCATGTTTCGACTTCCGGAAAATTTTGACATATCTTCACGTTTCACATCCCCTACACCCCAAAACCACCATCAGTTCAAAAGTTTATATATAATTTATGTATATATGTATCTATCTATCTATATATATCACTTTTTTGTGGACACGATAACTACCGCAATTTTGTACCAATCACTTTGAATTTTTTACAGAATATGTATCCCTATAAAATCTCAGTCGAGTTCGTTAATGGTCAAAATCGGTCGACGGGAGTGAAAATGGGGGGCATTTTTCGAAAAAAAGAAATATCTCTATAACTCTCTTAATATTTGAAATATCTAATCCATTCAAAGTTCATACTATGTGTCGGATAAGGCCCAAAAATTTATGTTTGAAAAGTTTTTTGATAGCACCAACCATTGACCAAAAAGGTGGGAAAAAGTGGGTTTTTCGGGAAACATTAATCATATCTCTCTTAATAGGCACAATATCAAAACCGTACGAAATGGACAATATTCCCCTAATAATTACCTAAAACTTTTGTCTGAAAGAATTTTTGATATGACCCACCATTACGCCAAGGGATGAGAAAAATGATTTCGGAATTAAAAGAAAATGCCAAGAGGTATCAGAGGTTGCCATGACAACACTACTAAATTGATGAGGGATGAGCCATCAGACGTTGCCATGACAACGCACTTGCACGAGATCACATTCAGTTTTCCATCCGACTAAGTGTGAAGCGGCTTTGGTGACGTAACTGGTTGCATGCTGAACTTCTATGCCCAAGGTCGCGGGTTCAGAGCCGGCCGAAGTCGTCGGATTTTCTAAGAGTGCTAAAAATCCCTCAGTATGCTTTCCTTTGGAGGGGAAGTTCCAACGTTCGTTGCGAGTTGCTGGTTGCAGTGGCATCTAGTAGCCAAGATCACAGCTAGATGTCGTTGACGGTAGTATGTGGTAGCAACGTTAGGAACTACTGCTTGAAATTGACCGTCTCCAGTCCTTACCTGAATTACAGACTAATACAGTCATCACAATTCACACCGTTTATCAGACAGATTCTACACTCACCCAAAGTACACGGGGTTACATGACCGCGTTGTCGCAGCCCCTAAACAGAGGAACCAACTAAAATCTCTGCGGGAGATAAAATTTTGCGTGAAGAATTAACAGACCGTTAGATAGTTACTCATCAGTGTCGAAACCTTGCATAAAGACAGTGTGACCACAAGTACAAAAATGACAAGAAGGTTACCGTCATCATAAGACAATAAAATGTTTAAAATATGCATAAAACGACGAAAAAAAGTTAATTAAGCTCCAATTATAAAATACTTTCTCGCAATAAATGAGGTCTGATCCTTCTACGAAAACCTGCATATTCTGCCTGTTTTAGCCTATCCCCAAGTTTGCCCGGTGAAATCGACCTCCGTCTTCCGGCGTGCCGAGAGGACTTTTTTATATACCGAATATCACATCCCCAAAGAAACAACTCATGAGATATCGTTATTCAATGAAATGCACGTTTACCCCCTTAACACCTCTTTAAAACCCCGATAAAAAATCATTCCTTAGTTGACGTTTTCGACATACAGCGAACATATTCCCAAAATTTCATGTTTCCAACTTTAATAGTTTTCGCTGGGCGATGATGAGTGAGTTAGTCAGACAGGATATTTTCTTTCAATTATTTTTACCAGAATTTCACCCCCTCCTCATGGGCCCCTTAATTTGGATTTATGAAAAAACGCTTGAACCCCTATTAATTTATTTTTTAAGTTGTATTTTTCCCCTGAGTTTGATGAGTGAGTGTGTTAGTCAGTCAGTTAGGACACTTTCTCTATTTTTTCCCCCAGAATTTTGCCCCACCCCATCGGCCCCTTAAATTAATTTATGAAAAAAGGGTCAAACACCGATTTACTTATTTTTTAAGCTGATTTTTTCGCTTAGTTTCAAATTTCTCGCCTATGTCGTTTAAGAGATAGGCCTACACGCTCCGTTAGGAATCCTTCAACCCCCACTTTTCACCCCTTTCACCTCATAATAATACACAACATCGAAAAACCCTTAGACACATGTCTGCTTATTTTTAATGATTAGTTTTTATGCCGAGTATCACATCCACAAATGAAACCACTCGTGAGATATTGTTATTCAGTGAAATGCAGGTTTAACACCCTTAAGACCCCTTTTGAACCTGAATATCCAAAAATCCTCCCTTAGTGTAAGGTTTTTACATACAACGAACATATCCCCAAAATGCCATGTTTCCAACTTCAATATTTTTGGCTGGGCGATGATGAGTGACTGAGTGAGTGAGTCAGGACATATTCTTTCAATCTTTTTTTTTTTCAGAATTTCACCCCTACCTATGATCCCCTTAAATTTGATTTATAAAAAAAACTGTCGAACACATATTTACTTATTTTTTATCAGTTTTCCCCCTGAGTTTGAAGAGTGAGTGAGTCAATCGGTTACGACACTTTCTTTCCTGTTTTTTCCCCCAGAATTTCACCCCTCCCCATGGGCCCCTTAAATTGGATTTATGAAAAAAAACGGTCGAACACCTATTTACTTATTTTTTAAGCTGATTTTTTCCGCTGAGTTTCAAACTCCTCGCCTATGTCGTTAAAGAGATACACGCTCCGTTAGGAATACTTAAGGCCCCACCTTTCACCCCTTTCACCTCATAATATACACCACATCGAAAAACCCTCAGACACATGTCTTCATATTTTTTAATGATGAGTTATTATGCCGTGTTTCACATCCCCCAATGAAACCAATCGGGAGATATTGTTATTCAATGAAATGCAGGTTTAAGCCCCTTAAGACCCTTTTAGAACCTGAATATCCGAAAATCCTCCCTTAGTAGACGGTTTTGACATACAATGAACATATCCCCAAACTGTCATGTTTCTAACTTCAATAATTTTGGCTGGGCGATGATGAGTGAGTGAGTGAGTCAGGACATTTTCTTTCAATTTTCTATTTTCAGAATTTCACCCTTCCCCATGAACCCCTTAAATTTTATTTATGAAAAAAACTGTCAAACAGCTATTTACTTACTTTAAAGCATTTTTTTCCCATGAGTTTGATGAGTAAGTCAGTCAGTCAATTAGTTAGGACACTTTCTTTCCTGTTTCTTTTCCCAGAATTTTACCACTCCCCATGGGCCCCTTAAATTAGATTTATGAAAAAACGGTCAAACATATATTTACATATTTTTATGCTGATTTTTTTCCGCTGAGTTTCGAACTCCTCGCCTATGTGGTTTAAGAGATACGCGCTCCGATAGGAATCCTTCAACCCCCACTTTTCACCCCTTTCACCTCATAATATACACCACATCGAAAAACCCTCAGACACATGTCTTCTTATTTTTAATGATGAGTTTATATGCCGAGTATCACATCCCCCAATGAAACCAATCGGGAGATATTGGTATTCAATGAAATGCAGGTCTACCCCCTTAACACCCCTTTAGAACCTGAATATCCAAAAATCCTTTCTTAGTGGGCGTTTGCGGCTCTTGAGGAAGCTGCATACCAAATTTTATTCCAATCCGTTCGGTGGTTTCTGAAATTTCGTGATGAATGAATGAGTCAGTGAGTGAGTGGTATTTGACAAATATATAGTAGATTGAACAAAAATAAGTGCCGGTTTATCTTACCAAATTCGCGGAGTGCTCACTTAGAAAGATCATTACGTTAAAAGTATTGATCTGATCGTTACGAAACTTTAATACGTCTTAAAGGTTATCGTTAACGCGTATCTTAACTGACGTTTCCTAAAGTAGTTGTTGTGAATTTTGTAAAACAACTTTTTCTCGGGCCAGTATGAAATGTGGCTTGTTATGAGTAGTACTGATTACCTCGATGGTAATGGAAGGATGTTCTTTTCTATGCCTACAGGACTTGCGGTTACTGTCTCCTATCAAATGGTTGGCTGGGAAACCTCCAATAGCAGAACCTCCATGTGGCTTCAGAGGGGAGAAATGCATCAGTAAGTACAAGACTATAGAATATGTTTGTCTAAAGAAACTGTGTCCCCTTTATGTCGGCCAAACAGTTTAGAGTAGGGGGTACTTAACCTTTATACTCTCACACCTCTCACCTCGTCCCCCTCCCCCTCCCCCCTCCCTCCCTCTTTCACAGCCCCCCCCCCAGGGGCTCACATATAGTGGGACGTGGGTTGGCGACCACGGGGCCCCAGCTGAGACCGGCATTGCTTCCACTTACTTGTGCCGGGCTCCTACCCGTCTTATTTCCTGTCGACCTCACTTGGTCAACTCTTATTCTCTTCCGACCCCGACGGTATTAGGATATATGAGGCCTAGGGAGTCTTTTCCTTTCCCGCCTTAAATGGCCCTTGTCTCATCTTCTCTGATACCCTCCTTCTGCGAGGGGTCAGCCTTCTTTTTATTTTCCTGTTATCTCCTGCCTTCTGTTCAAGGCCCTCAAGGAGGCAGGGTGTATGTAGCCCCACCACTTCTGGTGCGCTCTGGATATTGCTACGCCCTCAGGGGCTCACGGCTGGGAGTTCGGGAGTTGGTGACCCCGAGGGATTCCTGAGCTGGGTCTGGTTTTCTCCCCTTGTTTCCATTACCTCTGGGGTGGACCCTCTCCTCTTTCACTTTCCTATCTGCCTTTCATGGCTCTCCTTCCTTCCAAGTCCCTCAATCCACATTCTTCGAGGGTTGAGGGCATTTCTTTTCCTCCTGTCCTTTATTTGCCTTATTCTCCTTTAGTTTTCCATTTATTCTTCTAGTCAATAAGATAGTAGACTAGTTAGTTTTAGTTATAGTTTACATTTCATTTTCATCTTCACGATCACCCAACCCATTAGGGGCCGATAACCTAGATGTTCCTATCCTTGAACTTTACCCTGAAAAGAAACATGTCCATAGCTTTTTAAACACTCAAGTTATTTCTATATTATTTACGGTCGGGCCAGATTTACCCATGGCGCCAGTCCTCACGTATAAATTTTCGGCTTACGTTAGTCGGAACAATCTGTAAAAAATAAAGGGGGAAATCCAACTAGTTCGGTGCAGCACAATCACATACCTCACGTTCTTTTTCATCCATGTTTAGTGTCTAGGGACACCTTGGTCATCAACTCAATAACCTGGTGAGCACAAATCCAATATGGTGGCGACGCGAAATTCAAATATTCAAATGGGTGTTTCTCGCGATTTCACCATCCGAACGCAGTGGAACTTGGCACGGTATATGCTTATATAAATTTTAATCCACTGGCATCTAATTCATTTAAATTATTTTCATAACCACAAGATGGTGGCTGAGCGAAATTTTAAAATCTCGTTTTTATGTGTGTCCTAATCATGCGATTGAAGTTTGAATAAAACACCTTCACAATATTCTTCATGCTATAGTACATAACTCTTTGGCCTATATATAAAAATTCAACATGGTGACCATCCGAAATATTTAGACGGTTCTCAATATCTACGAATCTATCACAGCAATCAAACTGAAAATTTGTATGTTGATAGAGGCAATTAATATAAGTAAGATATGTGAAAATAGGCTATTTAGTTCTTCACGGAACTACTTGTTATTTCATACCAGCATACTCCTATTTCATACGAATTTGTTTCAATTTTAAGTATTCGGGTTCCTTAATAACCTACCATATCGACCGTCTCATATCGACTTATTAAAATAACTTCATGTTTATGTTATTGCGCTGCACTCTGTAGCGAGTAATGCCAGGTTTATTGTACTGTGTATCTCTAGAGAGCCATATAAAGGCTTAACACACACGGGTAAGTCGTTATTATTATTATTATTATTATTATTATTATTATTATTATTATTATTATTATTATTATTATTATTATTATTGATTAAATCGTTACCAATATACACATATTAAATATTCAGAAAGAGTGTACATATTTTATGAATTTCCTTGCAATTCCTAATCATTAGTTTAATATTATTAAATTATATTGTTACAATATGATAAAGACAGGACGAAATAGGATTATGCATTCACACAGAGCAGGAAGGGCAATCACATACTGTATGTACAACCTTGTGTGTGGCAGGCATATCATTGATTACTTTAAAAAAAATTGCATAATGGCTTAGTCGAATAACACGTTCTATGTATATGCTTGTCGCCTCCGTAGCGTAGCGGTCAGCATGGTTAGCTGCCGCCCTGGAGGTCCTGGGTTCGATTCCCGGCTCTGCCACGCAATTTGAAAAGTGGTATGAGGACTGGAACGGGGTCTACTCAAACTTGGGTGGTCCAAATGAGTAGAGGGGGTTCGATTCCCACCTCAGCCATCCACGAAGTGGTTTTCCGTGGTTTTCCACTTCGTCTTCGGGCAAATGCCGGGATGTTTCCTACTGTAAGGCCACGGCCGCCTCCTTCCCTCTTCCTAGCCTATCCATCCCAATCTTCCCCTCCCTTCACATCCCTCATGAGGCCCCTGTTCGCTTTGCAGGTGAGGCCGCCTGGGCGAAGTGCTGATCACATCTCCCCAGTTGTATCCACCCCGATCATATGTTCCAAGCTCCAGGACACTGCCCGTAGCGGCGGTAGTGGTGAGTTCCCTCGCTGAGTCCGTGGGAACCACCAACCTAGAGGGTAAATCGACTAAATAAATAAAATAAATAATATATATGCTTTATGTACTAAAAGTAATGAATAAGAAGGAAAATTAAATGTGCGTTTGCGTAAACTTGTAGGCTCAGCTACTGTAATTATATTTTCAATTTTAATTTTGTTTCCCTGGAAAATGTTTTATATGCATCTTATGGTTAAAATCACGGCTATCTTCCACTCATTTACAAACTTTCCTGTAGAAAACCAAGAATTAGGTACAGGAGAAAATCCTCACCATCATCATCATCATCATCATCAGTTTATTGTTCCAGCGAACCGAGTAGGGTAGTTATAAACAATATTCTTCCAATGTATCCTGTCCAGAGAGGGTTTATTGTTTATCTCAGATTCCTAATCCCATCCTCTGATTTCCACATCCTCCTTCATTTGGTCCATCCATCTTCGCATTGATCTTCCAACAGGTCTCTTGCCTATGAATCTTTTCTCTTTACATTAGAGTCGTCCATTTGCAAAACTCGTTTAATCCACTTGTGGATAAGAATCATTATTTATTTAATTATTTTATTTTCCATTATTTTGTTTAATTTTATTTTATTTTATTTACTTTTGGCCAATTTCGTTTTATTTTATTTTAAATTTTTCCTTAATTTTGTTTATGTTTTTATTTTAATTTGTTTTATTTTGTTTTTGTTTTATTTTGTTTTGTTTATTTTGTTTTATTTTGTTTTGTTATATTTTGATTTTCCAGAAAACACAAAACAAAAAACAAAAAACACGAATTTAAAAGCAAAATTCAAACACAAAACTAAAACAGAAAACGAACAAAAGAACCACAAAGCAAAAAAGCAAAATTCAAAAACAGCAAAAGCAGAAAACAAACACAAAACAAAAACAAAAAAGACGAAAAGAAAAATTCAAACACAAAAGCAAAAGCAGAAAACAAAAAAGAAACACAAAGCAAAAAGCAAAATTCAAAAACTGCAAAAGCAGTAAACTAACACAAAACCGAAACAAAAAAGACGAAAAGAAAAATTCAAAAACAAAAGCAAAATCAAAAAACAAGAAACATAAAACAAAATTCAAAAAAGCAAAAGCAGAAAACACCAAACCAAGAAAGAAAAGCAAAAAGTAAAATTTAAAAACACAAAGCAAACACAAAACCAAAAACCAAAAACACAAAGCAAAAATTAGAAAACAACAAACACAAAAGATACGTGAGGCAAAGTCCAGAGAAACGTTTCTCATGAAAATGATTCTTATTCACAAGTGGATTAAACGAGTTTTGTAACTTGACGACTCATTTATGCACTTGGTAATCTTGTGCTATTCATCTGCTTAACATGTCCAAACCACTTAGGTGTAGCTGACCTACAGTAATTCTTTCGTGGCTGCGTGGCTCGGCGGAAACGTTCTGGCCTCCTGTTCCCAAGGTGGCACGATCGAATCCTGGCATAGTCAGTTGGCATTTGAGGGTGCGCTAATGTGAGGGAGCCGTGTCAGTAGATTTACTGGCATGTTAAAGATCCCCTTCTGGGGAAAAAATCCGCCACCCCGGCGTTTTTAAAAGCCGCAGTAGTTAAAAGGACTTAAAACCAATAACATTATTATTTTTATGTTCGACGATGTCGAAATGTAAATATTATATGTCAAAAAACTGTATCATAATGATGCTCATTATAACAATATGTTTCATTATGATACAGTTTCTCCCACCAATCAGAGCTCAAGAAACAGTTGTGTGACCAATTAGGTAAGGATAGCATCGCACCTGCGCTGACTTCCACGGCCTCCTATTTTAAATTTCACTGCGTGGCTAGTGTCATAGTGGGGTATTCGACGAGGCCATGATCAAATACAAGATATTCTCTGCGTCCCATGCGCTCTGTTCAGTATATAAAACTGGCAAAATCTCGACTGATATTTATGAATATTTATGTTCGAACATAACATAGTTATAATTATCGTCGAACATAAACAGTCGTATGCAACTCGCCTATATTGGGAATTAAGACACTCGTATGGAAATTATAAAACTCGCTTCACTCGTTTTATAAATATACTCGTGTCTTAATTATTGCCATTATAGGCTCGTTGCATAATGTACTATTTTTTGCATTATTATTACTTTCTCAATCATAAGGTGCGTTCAAAAAGTAATGAGTCGGAGGCTGTTATGCGCAAACCGGTGACGACATGGGCTAATCGTGGCGTGTGTAACGAGGTGTGGTTCCGACCAGAGCGTGGAAGATCGCAGCCCGTCGCAAGAGGGCACGCGTGCACGTCAAGTGACGATACAAAGCGAGCAGCAGCATGCATCAATCGTCTAACCAAGACCAGGACAGTAGGCCATTCGACATGCTTCCTGGTGTGGTTGAAGAATGTGAGGCACACACTTTCCGCAAGTGCAGTCGTTCCTTCATGATGGTGTGCACACTTCCGACGCTCAATCCGACCACGGTGGCTATGGCGTTCACTGTCACTCGGCGGTCCTGTGTAATGAGTGCATCAACCAGCTGGACGTTGTCATTGGTAATGCAGGTGGGTGCCCCAGACCGGGCATCATCGGCTAACGACACCCATCCTTCCCTGAAGCGCTTGTGTCACGCCTTGACCATTACAAGCGACATGCAGTGTTCGCCGTACACTTGTGACATTCGGCGATGAATGTTCGTTCCCCCTACTCCTTCCGCTATCAGAAACCGAACAACACCTCCTTGCTCTTCATTTGACGCCTCCATGTCACTGTTTGCAATGCGACTGAAAGCGTTGGACGATTGAAGCATGCTGCTGCTCGCTTTGTATCGTCACGTGACGTGCACGCGTGCCCTCTAGCGACGGGCTGTGACTCGCGCTCTGATCGGAACCACACCTCGTTACACACGCCACGATTAGCCCATGTCATCACCGGTTTGCGCATTACAGCCTCCGGCTCGTTACTTTTTGAACGCACCTTATATTTTCTTTCGGCTTGTTCTTCAAAATTGTTCAGGGTTTCGATTTCTTGTCAATTTAAGTTTCTCTGCCGCAAATAAAATTTCTTATTGGTCCACTGATAATGTCTTGCTTTTAGTTTCCAGGATAAGGATTTTTGATTGTATATATTTTTTTGTCGTATGAAAATTCTTTTCCATATTTTGCTCTCTCATTTGTGCAACTAGTTGTATCACGTACGATTTAACGAGTGGAAACTATGTGCCCTTGCATGGTAATCCGCAGACGTATCCACGTTATAATGCCGGAGATATGTCCTATATTGCAAGTGCACCTGTACTTGCCGTACTAAAGGTTACATCCTCTCCCCTCCAATCTCGATCCTCAGTGCTGCATTCACCGTGAGATGAAAACAATTTCCTGCTTCCTGTTCGCCTGCTTCCTGTCTGTTGCTGCTGAGTTACTGAAGGTAGATTCTTGTTCATTGTGACAGAGCCTCCGCTCAACAGATCGATTTGTCGAGTAGCTCACATCCCTCGACATCTTGGACACGCTATAAACGCTGCATTTTTGGAATTGCATGGTTGTTTTTACCCTTTATAGGGCAATTCTATTTTTTATTTGTTTGTGTTTTACATTTTAATTTATTTTAATTATTATTATTATTTATTTTCAGTTTCTCTAATTTAAATGTTTATACATTTATTTTATTTTTTTATTGATGTTTTATAGATTTAATTTTGATATTTCCCTTTTTATTTAATTAATTAATTAATTTATCTGGAATTGGCAGCTTCGGTGGCGTAGTTGGTAGCATGCTGAGCTTCTATACCCAAGATAGCAGGTTCAAACCTGGCCGAAGCCGTCGGATTTTTAAGAGCGTTCAAAATCCCTCAGTATGCCTTCCTTTGGAGGGGAAGTAAAACCGGCGGTCCCATGTTATATATTTATGGCATGTTAAAGAACCTTCCAGAAATTGAACCTGTGTGAAGCTCAATTGGATAGGTTAGGAATGTAAACAACGCTCTTAGGTTCCTACGATCGTTGCCAAGAGCCGACTGCGGTGGCGTCTGGTAGCTAAGTTCTGGACTTGGCCTAGTAGTCGTTGACGGTGGCGCTTGGCGGCAAAATTAGGAACTATTTGAAAAATTCTAAGTTGCAGTACTTAAATTAAAAAACAGATAACACACACTAATACAGTCATCACAATTAACACCGGTTATCAGACAGATTCTACACACACCCAAAGTACACGGGGCTACATGACCGCGTTGTAGCAGCCCTTAAACTTAAGAACCAACCTACCAACCAATGTGGAATTGATTTTACAATTATTTTCATATGTTTTTATAGTTACCGGTATGTAGTTCTTTCTTTGTGTGTGTGTGTGTGCTGGACGTTGTCATCGGTAATGTAAGGGGGTGTCCCAGACCGGGCATCATCGGCTAACGACACCCGTCCTTCCCTGAAGCGCTTGTGCCACGCCTTGACCCTTGCAAGGGACATGCAGTGTTCGCCGTACACTTGTGACATTCGGCGATGAATGTCCGTTCCCCCTACTCCTTCAGCTGTCAGAAACCGAACAACACGTTGTTGCTCTTCGTTTGGCGCCTCCAATTCACTGTTTGCGATGCTGATGGCAGCGTTGGACGATTGATGCATGCTGCTGCTCGCTTTGTATCGTCACGTGACGTGCACGCGTGCTCTCTAGCGACGGGCTGTGACCTTCCACGCTCTGATCGGAACCACACCTCGTTACACACGCCACGATTAGCCGATGTAGTCACCGGTTTGTGCATTCCATCATCCGGCTCGTTACTTTTTGAACGCACCTTATACTACAGAAATTTGGAGGAGAGGAATATTGAATTTTGAGGGGAAAAAACACTGGTAAGTAGTTACAAACAATGGTGCCCAGATGTTAGGCCCCTTGAAATAACAATTATCATCATCATTATCATCAACCTCCATTTTCATATGTTAATTAAGTCCCTTGAGGCGCCTTGTCGTTTGTAGTAATCGCGTGTATATAAATCGCGCCAGTGGGTTATGGCCCTGACAGTTGGTAACTGTGCAGACTTTCAGCCACCCTCCTCCGACAGCGCTAGTTGTAGGTAAACAACTAACGGCGACTCGTTTGGAAAACTGGTCTCACGAAGAGACCCGCTCAGTTATTCGATTTCTGGTTCTCACCGAGAGCGGCATCTTCCTTAATTATTTATTTAGTGTATGGCATTTAGTGACGGGAGTATCCAAGGACATGTTCGGCTCGCCAGAGGCTATAGCTGCTTAAATGTGGGCACCCCTGTCCCGTTCAATTTCAAGTAGTTCAAACTTTCGCTACCAGATATCACTGACACCTAGTGGTGAACGTTGGAACATTGATAGAGCGTTTCAATCAAATCTCACCTAGAAATTTAGCTTCTCACAAGTTTAGTTACCGTAGTGGAAGGATCTGTAACATGCCATAAATCTATGACATGGGATCGCCAGCTTTACTTCCCCTCCAGAGGAAGGCATACTGAAGGATTTTAACGCTCTTAAAAATCCGATGAATTCGGCACAGTAGTTGAGCATGCTACCAACTACGCCACTATCTTCCTTCATGACAACGCGCGACCTCATACAGCC
This sequence comes from Meconema thalassinum, assembly GCA_946902985.2. Classification (NCBI taxonomy): domain Eukaryota; kingdom Metazoa; phylum Arthropoda; class Insecta; order Orthoptera; family Tettigoniidae; genus Meconema; species Meconema thalassinum. The sequence continues at coordinate 98,432,441 of OX336397.1, read as the reverse complement.
CAGAAGACTTCCATGCTGTTGTAGCGGTTTCACTGGGACATCACTGACCGTCCTCCTTACAGCCCGGACCTTGCTTCTAGCGACTTTCACCTATTTCCTCGCTTGAAGGAGCACCTAGGACGTCGACAATTTGCTTCAGACGAGGAGGTGAAACCCTTCGCGATAAGGGAATTAGGGTATATTAGGGAATATTCAAACACATCCAATGAAGCGACAAATGCTTAAACCGATATGGAGACTATGTCTAAAAATATCCTAATGTATGTAAGGTCATCGAAAAATGTTGCAGCAATTTCAAAAAACCATAGCTCAGAAACTATTTGGGATATTAAAACGAGTATTTTGTTGTTGTTGTTAAATTCAACAACACAAAAAGTTTCTTTTTCATACCTGATAATGTTTCTATCTGCGCTACCTTGGTTGCCCTGCGAACATCCAGTGGATAGTCGATTTCGGCCCAAGTGCGCTGGATCATCTCAGGCGTGTTTGTAGCAACAGCAGCTGTGGTGCTTTGTCTTAAATGTAGCAGATCACTGACCGGTTGACTGAATACAGGGTGATTTACGTATCCCCATAAAAAAACGAGGGGTGTTAAGTTAGGACTTCTAGGAGGCGATTGAATAGGACCGGTGTGGCAGCTTCCTGTCGCGCACTCATTCTGCGCATCGCCTGAAGGTCACGGGAGGAGTACAGTAACATCTAAAACTAAAACTCGATGAGTTCTTGATTAGTTTTCGAGCCGAATTATTAATTTATCTAACTTACAACGGGAGATATGATTTTTAGCCTACTTTCGATTTTTGCAAAAAAAAATGAAAGTAGACTTACGAGATCTACACAGGGCCAAAAATTCTGTGTCTGTCTGTGTGTCTGTGTGTGTATGTGTGAGTGTGTGTGTGTGTAATATGAATGTCTGTGCCCCCCCCCCCTATCAATTCGAACACGGTGAAACCGAATTGAACGAAATTTGTTACAGAGGTAGAACTAGCAAAGGGCACCTCAGTGCCATGTTTTATATCAACGCCATGTTGACAGAAACGAAATCGTGGCCACCAAAATGCTCGAAGCATAAATCAAATTACGACTAATCTAATCATCCGATCTCTACCAAATTCTGCAACAACATATATGTACATGGCGAGCGTGTATTGACTAAACTACAAGTCATCAGTCCAATAGTGTGCAGATAGCGGCCATGTATGTGTGCAAATCGATTCCCCCTATCAATCCCAACATGGTGAAACCGAATTGAACGAAATTTGGTACAAAGCAACCACTAGCAAAACGACACCTCGTGTCATGTTTTATATCGCCGCCATCTTGAAGAAAACGTAATGGCGGCCACCCAAATGATAAAATCTCAAATCATATTACGACCAACGTAATCATATGATTTCTACCCAATATTGCAAAGTTATATCTTTATGTATCAAGAATCATTTGACCAAACTACAAGGGCATCAGCCAAATACTTTGCGGATGGCGGCCATGTATGTGTGCAAATCGATTCCCCCTAACTACTCAAACACGGTGAAACCGAATTGAACAAAATTTGGTACAGTGGTAGCACTATCAAAGGGCACCTCAGTGTGATGTTTTATATTGCCGCCATCTTGACAGGAACGTAATGGTGGCCACCCAAATGTAAAAAGCTAACATCGAATTACGACCAACCTAATCATCTGATCTCCACCAAATTTTGTAATAACTTACCTTTTTGTGGGAAGCACCTTTTGACTGAACTACAATGTCATCACCCCTATAGTTTGCAGATAGCGGCCATGCATCTATGCAAATCGATTCCCCATATCAATTCAAATACGGTGAAACCGAATTGAATGTTTTTTTTATAGAGGTAGCACTAGCAAAGGGCACCTCATATTCATGTTTAATATCCGCATTGCACGTTGTATTTCAACAAGCTACTAGAACCAACATTCAATTATACTCCTTGAAAAGGACAAAGAGTTATAACAATACCCATGCATTTAGGAGAAAGTAGGCTATATGTTCTTTACTGAACATCTTGTTAGAAATTGCTGCAATCATATTCAATCCTTTGGCTATATTGGTAGTATGGAATAAAAAAAAATACACTGCAGGCTTTGTAACCTTAGCTTCTGATTACTCCTCGTATGTCGGGAGAATATACCCAACGTCTTTCTCTTTCCTCTAGAGGTAGATGACTTCGCTGCCACGGTGGGTGGGTGGTTATCGTGTCGAACTACCAACCCCAAGCTAGCAGGTTCGCTCCTGGCCGTGGTAAGTGATTTTTTTATAGGCGACAAAAATCACAGCACGCATGTCATACGATGTTGGCATGTTAAAGCACCCATTTGAATTCAGTAGACCGTGTTCATAATGGCTAAATCAATCTCGGGATTTTCGCCAACACAAAGTTCCTCCTTTCTCTACTACAAAGCGCTATAGTGTCAAGGAACCTAGATATCTAATCTCCTTGACTTTCATAGCGCTCCGAGGAATGACGAAATGGGACATACAAGCTGCCCTCTGGGAGTCAAATAACAAAGTTTGCATCCGGCACCCATGGTCATATGATAGTATTATTATTATTATTATTATTATTATTATTATTATTATTATTATTATTATTATTGCAAGATTTGTTACCTTGGCCTCGAAGGTAGCATGCTGAGCTTCTATGCGCAAGATCGCGGGTTCAAACCCGGCCGAAGACGTCAGATTTTTTTAAGAACGTTAAAAATCCCTTGTCCTCCTTCGGTGGGGAAGTGAAGCCGGAGGTCCCATGTCATAGATTTATGGCATGTTAAAAGAACCTTCCACTAATTACACCTGTGTGAAGCTAAATTAATATAGGTTAAACATTTCACTAACGTGCTTAGGTTTCTACGTTCGTCGTCAGGAGCCGACTGCGGTGAGATCTGGTAACTAATTTCTGAACTAGTTGGTCGTTGACGGTGGCGTTTGTCGGCAAAAGTAGGAACTACTTGTAAATTGATCGTCTGGAGTCCTTACTTGAATTATTAAAACAGATAACACGCACTAATACAGCAATCACAATTAACACCGGTTATCAGACAGTACACTGGACTACATGACCGCGTTGTCGCAGCCCCTAAACTGAGGAACCAACCAACCTGCCTTGGCCTCTGATCACCTTTCGTATCTCGGGAGAATACACCCCGCGTCCTTCTCTTTCCTCTAGGGGCAGATGACCTCGCTGTTCCGCCCCTTAAAACCTCAATAACCAACTAACTAACTTCCTGTTTCCTCCACCCAAAGGAATACTGTGTCTGCCAGAAGCAGGAAGCGAACCTTGACGGCGGACGGGGCTGTAATTGTGTCTTATCTCACCACCCACAGAGATCTCCATTACCACACGTCTCGTCCTAGAACTTGGATGAGTAAAGTTAGCGACAACATAACTCCTGCGCGCAAGCATAATACTATTCATTTCGCAAAACAACAAATTTAAGTTCGGTATCATTTCAGCTCGAGACCGAGACTTCTTCAGCATAAATAGTTGTGAGGGGTCGTCCAAGTATGACGTAATCACAAGGCAATACCAAATATTTCATATTCCTTCACGAAACACAATTCCAAAGACGAGGGCCGCCGAAAAGTGGGGGCAACGGGGGCAAATGCATAGGGGCCCGTAAGTGATGAGGGCCCGTCAGCTAGTGAATCTTTAAAACCTCTGAAACTGATTTATGGGAACCGGAACGTATGAATCGATATAAAAATGTAGCTTCCGATTTTTAGTTACATATCTCAGAAACTACAATAGATATTTCCTTGAATGTTCTTTTGGTATATTCAGAATACATTCATCATCATTTGGGTAGAATTTGAAGATTTCATGTTGAATATTTTGTGTCAGAGAGAGCATTACAAAAACATTATTTTTTATTTTGTTAAATATTCCCTTAACTCATGTCCCTTTCTCTGACTAAATTCTCAAACCAGACCCAACAAACTTTGCATGCATAATATTTATACCATTTTTGAGCTACGGAAGTAAACGTATTGTCCTATTGTCTACAAGAGTTGAGTATTTTCTTCTTTTAGGTAGATTTCATTAGAAAGCTAACTATTGCAATGGGTCCCATGTTTCGACTTCCGGAAAATTTTGACATATCTTCGCGTTTCACATCCCCCAGACACCAAAACCACCGTCAGTTCAAAAGTTTATATATAATTTATGTATATGTATATGTAGGGGGTATATATACAGTATATATATGTATATCAGTTTCTTGTGGACACGATAACTGCCGTAATTTTGCACCAATCACTTTGAATTTTTTATCGAATATGTACACCTATACAATCTCGGTCGAGTTCGTTACTGGGCTAAATCGGTCGAAGGGGGTGAAAATGGGGGGCTTTTTTAGAAAAAGTGAAATATTGCTATAACTCTCTTAATATGAGAAATATCGAATCCGTTCAACGTTCATACTATGTGTCGGATAAAGCCCAAAAATTTATGTTTGAAGAGTTTTTTTATAGCACCAACCATTGACCAAAGGGGTGGGAAAAAGTGGGTTTATCGGGAAACATTAATCATATCTCTCTTAATAGGCACAATATCAAAACCGTACAAAATGGACAATATTTCCCTAATAATTACCTAAAACTTTTGTCTGAAAGAATTTTTGATATGAGCCACCATTACGCCAAGGGATGAGAAAAATGATTTCGGAATTATAAGAAAATGCCAAGAGCTATCACAGGTTGCCATGGCAACACTACTAAATTGATGAGGGATGAGCAATCAGACGTTGCCATGACAACGCACTTGCACGAGATCAGATTCAGTATTTCCATCTGACTAAGTGTGAAGCGGCTTCGGTGACGTAACTGGTAGCATGCTGAATGTCTATGCCCAAGGTCGCGGTTTCAAAGCCGTCCGAAGTCGTCGGATTTTCTAAGAGCGCTAAAATCCCTCAGTATGCTTTCCTTTGGAGGGGAAGTTCCAACGTTCGTTGCGAGTTGCTGGTTGGGGTGGCATCTAGTAGCCAAGTTCATAGCTAGGTGTCGTTGACGGTAGTACCTGGTAGCAACATTAGGAACTACTGCTTGAAATTGACCGTCTGCAGTCCTTACCTGAATTACAGACTAATACAGCCATCCCAAAGTACACGGGTTACATGACCGCGTTGTCGCAGCCCCTAAACTGAGGAACCAACCAAAATCTTTGCGGGAGATATAATTTTGCGTGAAGAAGTAACAGACCGTTACATAGTTACACATCAGTGTCGAAACCTTGCATAAGGACAGTGTGACCACAAGTATAAAAATGGACCCCAAATGACAAGAAGGTTACCGTTCCCATAAGACAATTAAATGTTTAAAATAAGCATAAAATGTCGAAAAACAAAGTTAATTAAGCTCCAATTATAAAATACATTCTCTAAATAAATGAGGTCTGATCCTTCTACGAAAACCTGCATATTCTGCCTATTTTCGCCTATCCCCAAGTTTGTCCGGTGAAATCTACCTCCGCCTTCCGGCGTGCCGAGAGGACTTTTTTTTATTCCTAGTTAAAAACTGATATTTTTTGTAAAATTGTCAGTGCTTTTCAACCTGGGATCCATGAACTAATCAAGAGACCTGAATAAATTTACTTCCACTAATGGATCTATGTAGGGTCTTAGAGAATACCAAGTTTTAAATACATTGATCAGATAGTTTCTGAGAAACTAGAGCATGACGTTTAAAAAAATATGATTTACGGAAAACACAAAAAGAATGTTTGGCTAGAAGCTACAGTATAGCCTTAAAACAATATGTTTAAATCTAATTGCAGTAATTGATACACCAAATTCTTAAGGAAAAATTGGAGACTTTTTTAAGCTAAAAGAAAATGAAATTTGTGAGCCTATCACACGTCCCGATTCCCTTAAACAATTTTAGAGAATTAAAATTAGACAGTTTATTTCCTAATATGTGTATACCGATTCGAATGTTCGGCACAATTCCTGTGATAGTTGCTGATGTTGAAAGTTCCTTCAGCAAAATGAAAGAAATGACAAAACGTATTCAGATCAACAACGTGTCAGGAAAGACTGAGTAACCTTGGCCTGCCTTCCCTGAAGAGCGATCTTGCTAGATCTTTAAATTATGATCTATTTAATCGATCACTTCGCATCAATGAAGTCAATGAAATGTATTTGTTGACATATGTAGGGAGTTACAACTCTTTAGGAATAATCATACTAATATATAAAAATGAGATGGTGTTTGTCTTTCTGTCGTCCCGTTACTCAATCACGCAAGAACCACTGGTCCGATTGAAATGAAATTTTGCATAGTTTTTGCTGATTTACCAGGTTTACACATAGGCTACTTTTGATTTCGATATTTTGCACTATTTATAAATGGCGACTATTTTCATATTTCCATTTCAAATAAAAAGAGAACGCTAAAGGATAGCAAACGTTTGATGGCACTACGAGCTTTAAAATTTAATATTCTATCCGAAAAGTCCTTGTCACTTTTCGTGTATCTCCAACGGTTAGCGAGTAAAACCTAAATATGTCTTTTAAAACACGGTCAACGCCGAGCGATGTTAGTCTATGCTAGTCTCTACATTAACTGTTTTATTTATAGAGGTAGTTTGTGGGGTCCGAAACGAAACGTGGTTTTGAGTTTAATTTTATACTCTTTGCGCCGGTTATTGTATGTGAGTGGACCTTTATGCTGTTTCACAATGTTATAGTGCTTTCTACATTGCACGGTATGCTTTCATCCTTTTTATCGATTTGTTTCTCGTTAAATGAATATCTCAGTTGGCCAATGTTCAGCTGCTTTTTGTCGTTTTTTACCATGATCAGAAACCCAAATTCACAGACGAATGTGTCGGAGACTAACGACTGTCACATTAGTTTATTTAGTGTTCATATTAATCTTACTGCAGAACTGGGCAAATTTAGGTATTTTGACTTTCACGGCCAATACAAAACCCGCACAAAACACGGCGTAAACCTAGAAAATTTGCTGAGTTTTAATTGCATGGCCCTGAAATTCAATATACAATCATTTTGGAAGACTTTGTAGGGAGGTGAAAGACTGTTTTAGCCTTTAGCACTCGCGGTAAAGTACCTGAGGTGTTCTAAATAAGAATTGAGATATCGCGCAGTTTGCAACTCCTCTGGTAGTCCGCAAATAGCCCACAAGAGCCCGCTGATGAACCATCTCGGAGTTACTAGGCGTAATCTCGCACAAGACACGGCATAAACTTAGAAAAAAATTCTGTGATTAATTTGTTTTTGTTATTATTACTTGGGATGATTGAAGTTCGTTCCGTTACTGTTACTCTTTATCATGACATGTGTACCCATGTGAGTAATCTCGATGGAAAATATGCTTCCGCCTCCAGCTAGCGTCAGGAACCGGGCGTGTACCGTTCCCCCATTGAGCAGTTGCATATTGTTTTAGATCCCTAATTTGGGGATGGATCTAAAAGGGAGAGTTATTGTACTAATTTATGAGGTTGTGCCTAAAGAAGGGTAGCCTCCCTTGGCAGGGTAAGCTGACCAGTGTAGAGTGTTGTGGTGTGCTAGGAACTAGGGGGCGTTCCTATAAATAATGTAGTAGTGTTTGAAGGGATGGGATCCAATACAAGGGTCACCGTGCTAGTCGCTCAGCTGACTTCTTATTATGTAATTGAATCTGCTTGTATCAGCCGAGTGGCACGTGCTGCTTGCTTGCAGCCGGGCCGGCTCGGGAAACACAAAAGTACTTAAGTTAGCGCTATTAGACTACCGTCTGTCACGTCTTACCGTGACGGGAGTAAGGAAGGGCGTTGGGATGTAAAAAGGCGTATAAACAGTAAAGCGTGTGTAGAGTGTGGACCAAGTGTTTATTGGCCTGTTATTCTGAGTATGAGTCCCTTGTAGGGAATGAAATTATGTTCACAATGTAGTACAAATTGTGGGTCACAGGTTACATAAGTAGGAACTCTGAACACGATTGACTGACTCACCTCGGTTGACACCAGCGTAGCCTCGGGCCGTCTCGATGAAGCACTGACAATGAAGAGATCCTTTGACCTCATTAGGATGCCTTCTTATACTCTCTGGCGTTATGTTGTCAGCATGTGTTGGCATTGCTGGCCCAGTTAATATTATGTCGGTAAGTGTAACTATTGTGCAAGGACTGGGCTGCTTTTTAGAGTGGCAAGCTGTCCCTGCTAAGTTTTATGGATGTTGGGCCGGCTTTCCAAGGGTTGCCATTTAGGGGATTTAGCCAGATGCCGGGGGGATGGACTCCAAGGGGTGCATACCCCTGGGAGGCTGTACAAGCGTCTTCCTTCATTTGTTCGCGTCCTCGCGAACGGGAACGGAACTGGAGGTTGGGGCGTTGACGTAGTGGTCCTTGAAACCCCCTCGTATCTCCTGGTGGTGTCGTATCGAAGTGTGGGTGTGAGGTCAGCCCGTGTTCAGAGGGGAGGGTTATGGGATTTACAGATATATGTATACGCTGATATTGACATTGTGAAAAAGGAAATTAACAAAACAAAAAAATTGACATTGCGAAAAATTTGACATCGAGAAAAAAATTGACATTAAAAAAAATTGACATTTGAGAAAAATTTGACAGTAAAAGAAATTTGACATGTAAAAAAAAAATTTTTGCCCTTGCTGTTGCTGGCATATGGCTAGTTTCAAAAAAAAAACATGGTTTCTGATGGTGATTCGTTACATAGTTTTGCAGGGAGGAAAACCCAGGGCCGAACGGATGATTGCGTCGTCCGCCCTATCTTAGGGAAAAAGTGCTCCCTGCAATAAGAAAGGTAGAAGAAAATAGAAAAATGGGTGTTCCAGGGTATAATTTAAGGGAAATATTCAAAAGACATTTATTGGTTTGGGATAAAACGGAACACCCTGACAAATGGGGAAGTTAGAAGAAAGAAAATTGAAAGGAAACAAATCACAGACATTGTGTACATGGAATCTTGATAAACAAACAAAAATATATAGTATTTAATGTACTATGTTGCGATTCTGACATTTAGGAATATTGTCGCTTTCCAGTGGAATAATTGTATGAAGTTTATCCTTAAAAATTATGAATTACACTGACCTTATGTCTAGTGGAATAATTGTATGAAGTTTATCCTTAAAAATTATGAATTACAGTGGTCTTATGTCTAACTTAAGTACGCTAATCCCTTATAATTCTAGTTTTTGTGAGGTACCTCGCGTGCACGCTACCCGTCTGTACGTACGCTTGCCGTCTCACGGCTGATCCTGTACGGCCACCTCTTGGTACGGTATAGTGGTCGTACCGCTTGCATGTATTCTTAATACTTAATCTGTGAAGCATCCTCTGTGGGTGAATGCTTTCACACTTGACAATGAGAGTCGCTGCCACAAATCGGTTGCCCCCTCATTTTCGTAATCTGCGTCGCATTTTGACGCTTTATGTGTTTCTATTTAGTTGATCTGCCAACAAGCCTGGTACCCCCACAGGCACCAGTCCTGCTGTGCAGATTTTTTTTTTTTTTTTTTTTTTTGAGTGTGTAGCTGAAAAAGAAAAATGTGGTGAGTGTTTGAGAGTGTGTTGGGATTAGTGCAAGTTGACGTATATAAAATAAAAAAAAAATAGTACATCATCATGGCATGCCGTAAATAATATGCCACTGCTAGATGGTAGTGAAATTCCTGTCACCAGTTTCCTGTATCTGGTGACGATGCCTGTGAAAAAATGGCGAGGTTTAGAAAAAACATATTAGTATGCCATATTCTGTATGTCGCTTCCTGTGTCATAGTTTTTACTGGCTGAAGCTCTTCTTTCTCTGAAAAAAAAATAGCATGATTAATGTTAATTTGCTGCATGGCCGGGCTTACCCTATACGGTGCCGTAATGCCGTAAATAATATGTAGTTGGTCTTACCCCGGTAGCGGAATTGTGGTTACCGGGTGCCGATATATTCCACTTTGATTATGCCTATTGTACTATATTATATATTATCCTATATTATAGTGTATTGTCGGACTTACCCTGATGCCGGGTTTGGCGGTCATCAGGAGCCGACCGGCGTTACTTAATACTATCTATTTTAATTATGGTCTAATAATTTAAAAAAAAAAAAGCTATTACTAAGCCGAGAGGGTTGCCTTAATCTATTGCCGAAATGTGCTGCGCCATAGCTGGCAACAGCGGTGAATAAATTTGCTTAATCCTAGGTTGCGTGTCAAATGCAACCGTCTTACAACTAAATTTGGCCTAGGACGATCGCCTGGGGCAATTAAATCCCCAGGACACCACCCGCACGAGCCCCAGAAACACCGGTTGTCTCTAGGGTCGCTAGATTCCGTCCCCTTAACTCTAGGTGTCGACGTCTATTACTAGTACTAATCTATTCGCAGGCGGCTTACGGTGCCACTAAGCTAACCGTTTCGCCCGCTGTAACTTCCTTGTTCATGACCGTTTGCTGTTCCGCTTTATCGTAGTTGAGCCGCCCACTTGGCTCCTATGAGGTGCGCGCACTGCCCCTCTCTTAATGCCCTCTGGTTGCCCGTTGCGTCGCCATTTATGTGGGCATTGGACAGTGTGGTCCAATGGCATAATATTGTCTTCGCCTTTATCGGCCGTCGCAATCTGCTTTTCGCAGTAATATTTGCCTCTATGGGCCGCCGTAATATGCTTTTCGCATTGATATATGATTTTGCCGCTATGGGCCGCAGTAATATGTATTTCGCAGTTATCTTCCACTCCAACGCATAGGAGTTATGCTTCCCGCTATGGAAGCCGTGCCTACTTAAATTTAAACTTAACTAGAAGTCTAGTCATAATGGGGTCGTCTCTAGGGATAGTTCCCGAGGCCGGCGCCGAGTGAGCTATTTCTCCCGCCATCCTCAGAAAGTCACCCTGCAGATCTCGGCTTCGATGACCGTGACACATAGTGGGTGTAACGTTCTCCGACAAGGGGGATGGGCTAATATGCACCCCTAGATCTCGATGTTTGCCCGTGTCAGGTCCCGAATGCTTTGACCTTACGTAGTTCGTCTGTTTGGTCTAGTCGTCAGTTAAGTGAGGTCGCTGCGCTGTCGGGCCAACTGGGGTAAGGGTCCACGTCGCCTTCCCCAGCTCTGCTCCGGTGTGGTGCTCCTGACCTTCGGCTTACACCGTTGTCAACAATCAGATCGTATCAGATTCCTTTGTAAAAAAAAATGTGGCGTAACCTGTGTAAATAGTTTAATCTCTGTGTAAAATGTAAAATATTTCCAGTGTTGCGGGGTTGTAGATCTTCTAAGTACATAGGCTACTTCTGGTCTACCATCGCTACGTCAGCTTTCCAGCAATAATGCTTTCTTTACCTTAATGGAGGTGTTAGTAGGGTCTGTAATGTCAGGTACCCTGTTATTAGGATTTGGGGGTAGTTATTTGTTGAGTGGGCTTAAAGTATGGTAGGAAGGGTTTGCGCACCTTTGGGTTCCACGTTAGTGGTGGCCTGAAACCGGTGATGCCACTGGGATGCTTCTATAGTGAGTGGAGTGGGGAGGTAATTCCCGGGATTGCAAAGATACGAAAGTTCATGCAGGTTTGATATTAAAATCCCTGGTAAATGGATGGGATACTCATGCATGTGTCTGGATATGAAGTTTCTGCCTTCATGTACGGATAGGTGTGGGGTGGGGCATAATACCAATATGTTCCTTTCATGCGGGAGTGTTTAAGTACTAAAGAATGGTTAATATATATCTATGGCCTCCTCTCTCATTTGGAGAGGCGCATTATGCTTATTGAATGTTTGCTGAGCCATCCCTAATACTCAGGTGTTAGCATCAGGACGCAAGGCGTAGCATGCCTGCTCTTTAGACGCATGAAGTCCATCAACCCCTTGTGTGTACTTTGTATGTAGTGTAGCTGTTTTTGGTCGTGTAGCTATGTCTGCGTTTTTTATGTTGGGCGTGAGAAGGTTATGGGAAGGGAGTAAGGTGGTACGCTGGTAGCCTGTTCTCCTGTCATCCTCCCTTGGTCCATGTTGGCTTTCTATCCGCGCCTTGGGATAGTAGAGCTGCATGACCTAATCTGGTCGGCCATTTTCAGTGTAGATGTGGCCAGTGGTCGTAGTGCGACTGGTCATGTGCTAGTCATCTGTAATGACTCCTATGCCTTGCGATTGATAAGAGAAGTTATTAGGGGGGAGATCTTGTCTGTGTTTGCTCCTAATTGTTGAGTGCGTGTGCGTGTGTGTGACTATGTACCGCTACACCACGCGGACGGTTGGTCTGTTGCAGGCCAAGTCGTAATATGTATCGCCTGTGTGGGCAGAAGGCGCCCGTGGCTTGCCAACGTCCTTGCGAACGTGCCCTTATAGGCCCAAGATAAGTTCCGCTGTGTCACGTCTTGTCCATTGCCAAATGTTTTTGCAGTGTGGAGAAAAAAATGTATGGTGTTATAATTGTTATGTGTTTGTAATTTCATGGTCACTGGCGCTACGCAATAGTGTCTCGTCACCGCAGTATTACAGTGTAAATAGTCTGCTGTCAGCAGTTGGTATGTGCTTTTTCTGCACGTACGCAAGTGTGGTCATTGTTTTAGATTCCTAGCGGCTTAATGTAGCAATTCGTTCTAGTTAGGTAATGACGTTGTGTGGCCATTGTTCCCTAAGACCTGTGTCTTGCGAAATTGTCCTACCTGTGTCTGTAAAATGTATCCTCTATGCCTGGTGTAATTCGAAATTTTATGTCTGGCTTTTGGTGGAAGGAAATGTAGTATTCCCTGTTCATGCATTTGTATGGGCCAATTTCGGTGTGGTTGGGCGCCTGGATAACTGCTTCCCCTTGTGTCTAAATTTTTACTGGAACTCAGACCCGTGACCTTATGTCATTCTCTGTGTTTTATGTTTGCGTCGTGTTCCAGGGCTTGGGGCTTTCCCAGTGTGGTTTTTGCTTGTGTTCCGTGTACCAAAAATACCATTGGATAGTTAGTTTTTGGTACGAGCGTGTTGTGTGTGTCCATGGGTTCGAATCCGGTTGTCTGTAAAGACTTGGTGTGATCATTTCCGTGCCGCATATATTATGGCACGTTCCCGTGGATGCGCAATGCGCAAATGAAAGCATGCATACCTGTGTAGAGTTGGTATGTTTTTGATTTCCCCTTGTAGTGTAATTTTGGAAGATATAGGGTCTCTAAATCGGGCGTGAATGATGCCGTGCGCTCTGCTCCGAGAGCTGTTGTCTGTAAGCTTGCAGGTTATCACTGAGGCCTGCGTTGTTGCTGAGTATGGTGGTATCGGATTACAATGTCTTGCGCGCTCGCTTGTTAATTGTCCTGATAACGCCGTGTGTCCGGCACATGTGTTTTTAATCGCTTACTCTCTGTGACTGTGATTAGTGCCTTTCGCATTGTGAACTAAAAGAGGGGAATTTGTGGTTTAACGTGACCGTATCTGGAGATCATGAGCCACGGGATTTCCGTTTTACTTGGAATCCAAACCACAGGCCATGGCATTTCACTTCGGAAATCTCATATGCGTTGGCCGTACTATAGAAGAACCTTCCATTGACTACATTTGTGTCCCCAGATTTTGTGTTACTGTGCCGTGGTTCGATTATGTCCCTACAATGGTACGAAATGTCATTATGCCCGCGTGTCTCCGGGACAGTTCTGTGGGGTGTTAGGATCGTATCCCGGTGCGGTCAGTGGGCTATTTCTTGGCTTTCTTCCCACGTCTGCCAGCGGGACCGTTTCCTTTTCTCTTAGTAGTGTGCCTTCCTGTACGTGTAGGTGTGTGAGCTTCACGTGTATGATATGCCTTTACGTGTACCTATGTATTAGATATATATATATGTGTAACTTGTCCACCTTTCTTTCATCGGGCCTAATGCCTGCGTCATAGAAAAAAAATGAGCTATGCCCCGCTCTGGATTAAGAGAGCACTTTGAAAGAAAATAATAGCAGGTGGCGATAGTCTCTAAAAATTATGTCGTGAACACTATAAAGAATGTTAAAAAAAATGGTGCTTGGGACCTGAGTGTAGTATTTACCATTTTGGTATCGTGAGTACTACCGTAATCTGGTTACGTCTCAGGGGAATCTACCGACACTGTCTAGTACACATTAGGAAGGCCATTGCAAGACGTACTTGATACACTTGTATCCACGTCACGAGCAAAGCCAGTGCACTATGGGAGTCGAACCTGCCCTTCAAAGTAATTGTAACTCAACAAAATGACAGTGTCTCGTCCCGGTGTGCAATTGGGCTTTTCAGTTGGTTAAAGCACACCTCACCAAGTTTTTGAAATTAGTTTGAGATTCTTAATTCCTGCCATACTTACGGCTTTCGCCCGCAACAGGAGAATCTATCAAACTGTGGAACCCTAACGTAGAACATTTAGTCATTTCTACTTAGAAAGACTCACTCGAGCTTTATGCTGTGATTTTATGCTTAAGTTGTGTTCAAAATATCTCTCTTTCGGCCTGAAGCCTGCTTGGCTTCCACTTGGCTTAGCATATTAGAGACTTTACGTTATGGCGTTAACCACTTCGCCCCATAACCATTGATGGCCTGAGAGAAAAATGCCATGGTTCCGAGAAAAAAAAAACAAGAAGGATTTAGAATTGTTCCTTCTAATTTGGCTATATTGCACTGTATATACATAAAATAAGAAAGAAAAATATGCGATTTTATGTTTATTATGTACTTGTTGGACCATTTTCCTATCGCCCCCGTGTGAAAGAACTTATGTGGCCTATAATGTTGGTGTTAGCGATGTTAGTTTATTTCTGTGGCCCTGGTGGAAGTCGTTATCCTCTTTCGAGCTTCAGTGCTCAGAAAGGTGAAGGGTTTTGCCCCGTTATTAGATTATAGGCCTCTGAAATCCACTGGGGTGTTCCTTTGCTACCTTCCGGCGGCATTTCTAGCAAAGTAAGCTTTGGCCTACTTCCACCGTAGCGCGTGTCTATAGGTTTGAGTGTACCTGTATTCGAGGGCCTAATTGTGCTTGACGCTGCCCTAGTAGATTTTACGGGAGTGTGTGTATATTTGACTGCGTGGTTTTGTGGGATAGTTAATAACACTTTTCCTAATCCCCGTGTAGTGTGTGGTAATGCCTGGTCAAAATGGGCGTGCGTGTATCGTGCATCCTGAGGGACTAATACCGGTGTTTGCCTTCGTTCTGGCAAATTTGCCCTTTGAACTGGCGGTAAAGGCCGCTTAACTGCCTGTTTATGCCCTGGCAATGTGGTGGCTTGTAGCCTGACCGCTTTCTGGCATTTGGCCACGGCCGACTCCTGCCAATGTGTTAGCCTATCTGTGTACGTGTATGTAGGCTTTATGTACTGTAGGGCGGGCTCTACGTCGTCTGCCCATGACGTGGTTACGTCCCTTTGTTTCCTTGTCATATCGTGTGTGTTTAATGGCCCTGGCTTCAACTCCCTCTCGTCCCTCTGTTCCGAGGGGATTGTTCTAGGCTCTTCCCCTCGGTTTGGCAAAATTGCCTTCCGATCCGGAGCTGAAGGACGTGTGTTTGTGTTAGGTTTATTTTGTAGTAAGTTGGAGCCTAACCTGGCCGTCTTCTTGACTGTAGCCACGGCGAACTCCTTCCATTCTGTGGCAGTACGTGGCGAGAGGGACATCCTCGCAAATTGTCGAGTCAGCGTATCCACGCTTATGTCCTCTCTCGGGTGGGCTGGTGGCCCTACCATGAACTCAAAAATGGCCTTGTTGGCTTGGAGCTCACGGTATTCATCCCAAATTTGGGTGTACTGCCTATTGAGGCATATGGCCTGTTCAGCGACTTTTGTGTCCTGAGTCCCTATCCGTCTGTGTTCCGTGATGAGTGTTTCCCATTGTTGGAACATAAACTCGTGTCGACAGTGTAGTTGCCAGTGTGCTTTTATGATTTGTGTGCGGAGGGTGGGGATTTTCGCCCGAATCTTGCGATTCTTAGCACTGCGGAGTGGCCGGACAAGGGCTCTTATGATCCGCATGTACTGGGCGTGCAGGAGCTGCTGAAACCTTCTGAGGTAGTCCTGCCTAGTTTCAAAAACTCTGTGCCAGGCAATTAATTCCTGGTACTCCCCAATGCTCCTTAGCACAGCTAGGCGGTATAGGGGGGCCATGTTGAATGGAGTGTATGTGAAAAATAAAAAAAAACTGTGCGTGTCTGACAGTGTATTCTTATATTTTTCTGATTCTGTATGGGGCTAGGGGGTTGGTTTATTAAGAATTTCCCCTGTGTAGGTAGTTTGGAGCACACCTAAAAAAAATGGTGCTTTTTGTCTGGGGGAAAAATTTTCTCACTATTTGCTTGGCTTTTTGCGGTACGGAAGGGGTCGTTTTACCTACGAGGGCTCGTTGGTTGAGTCCTGTTCTCTATGCGTAGTACCCCGCCTCCACCAGTGTTTTAGATCCCTAATTTGGGGGTGGATCTAAAAGGGAGAGTTATTGTACTAATTTATGAGGTTGTGCCTAAAGAAGGGTAGCCTCCCTTGGCAGGGTAAGCTGACCAGTGTAGAGTGTTGTGGTGTGCTAGGAACTAGGGGGCGTTCCTATAAATAATGTAGTAGTGTTTGAAGGGATGGGATCCAATACAAGGGTCACCGTGCTAGTCGCTCAGCTGACTTCTTATTATGTAATTGAATCTGCTTGTATCAGCCGAGTGGCACGTGCTGCTTGCTTGCAGCCGGGCCGGCTCGGGAAACACAAAAGTACTTAAGTTAGCGCTATTAGACTACCGTCTGTCACGTCTTACCGTGACGGGAGTAAGGAAGGGCGTTGGGATGTAAAAAGGCGTATAAACAGTAAAGCGTGTGTAGAGTGTGGACCAAGTGTTTATTGGCCTGTTATTCTGAGTATGAGTCCCTTGTAGGGAATGAAATTATGTTCACAATGTAGTACAAATTGTGGGTCACAGGTTACATAAGTAGGAACTCTGAACACGATTGACTGACTCACCTCGGTTGACACCAGCGTAGCCTCGGGCCGTCTCGATGAAGCACTGACAATGAAGAGATCCTTTGACCTCATTAGGATGCCTTCTTATACTCTCTGGCGTTATGTTGTCAGCATGTGTTGGCATTGCTGGCCCAGTTAATATTATGTCGGTATGTGTAACTATTGTGCAAGGACTGGGCTGCTTTTTAGAGTGGCAAGCTGTCCCTGCTAAGTTTTATGGATGTTGGGCCGGCTTTCCAAGGGTTGCTATTTAGGGGATTTAGCCAGATGCCGGGGGGATGGACTCCAAGGGGTGCATACCCCTGGGAGGCTGTACAATATTTTGGATTTGAGGCTAAAAGGTATCAACTCTACAATGATATGGCACAACTCTATTCTAAAACTTTAATTCAGTAATAAAATCATGGCTTCAAACAAACAAACAAAACAATCCCCACAACCATAAAACAAAAGCAAACAAAAATTACTTCCACAATCCACTAATATGAACATAATATTATCATAATAAAAGCATATCATAACACAAACCTTTACCCTTATATCAACTTCACAATATACTCTAGTGCGCTGATGCACATACAACTTCAGAAACAAACTGTACTTTAATACTACTGTCATCCAATGTGACTTCATTCATTTCACAAAATTACTTATTCCTTAAACCTCGTCTTAATTTGACAATTATGTGTACCGCGTGTGTTTGATCTTTCTCTTCCCACCAAATGCTTTACATGCATTAGCCTATTCTGGTGTTGCACAGCAGTCTACGTGCAACTCCATAATTATGTAAGCTACCCCTACACTTCCTCTATTTATATAGTTCCACTGCATGCCGTTTGTGATTACATCTTAAAAACGTTAGTTATTGCTGTGTCGGATGGTACTATTAAATTACCCTTGCACGCGTAGCCTGTGGCGTCGAGTAACCAAATTCTGAAAATGTTGTCAGTGACAGTACCAATGCAACGTCTAACCATTCATTAGATTGCTAAAATCATGAACCATCAGGGTGATCTATAATTATCAATGTGTTCTTAAACCACATGACTTCATTACTCAATATAACAATGTTTCATTTCATGTCATTAACAGGGTCTAAAAACTGCCCTTTTTAAACCGTCTTTCGCGGTTCGCTTGACCGTTCCCAGACCCTCTTCCGAGCGGCCTGTACACAATAGAAGTGGAGTGAGGTTCCAACATTACCTCGACCCTCGCTTCCTGTCTCATGGCTTTCTCCCCAAGCAGTATAAGATTTTTCAAGACAAATACCGTGGTCCCAGTGACACACATATCCCAATGGATTTAAACTGAATATTAAGCAAATAGGTACTGGATGAGCTTTAACATTTATTCCTACCCTGAGGATAATAACTGGCACCAAATAGGCCCATTTCAACATGAAGGCACGAGGTTCATAAAACATTGGTCTAGTAGGTAACCGGTATCTTAAATAAATGCTGCGGTCAGCCACACATGCTGCCGTCATAAGATTCGCTTCAACGAGCCGAATCACTCAATAATAAGTTCTCGGGGAATCAGATAGAGTGCAGAGGTGTCCATCGTTTGCCTCTCACCTATCACGGGATTCGAATCCGGAACATTCCATATCCATCATCAGAGTTAGGGTCCAATCACTAAATACACTCTGGCACAAAGCATATCTCCCAGTATGCCCACGGCATACGAGATTTCATACGTCGAATAGACCACCTGGTTCCTGACCTAATGTTATGACCTTCGTCCTTTAATATTAAGAGAAATCTATCAATTACTCTATAAGCTTTTTCTCAAGCTGCAAAATTCAATTCACTAGAAAGCACTTCCATTTCCTGGCATAATTACATTCCCATTAATACAATATATTCAATCTTAAACTCTTTTCTTAATCCCGTAATGTAATCTTACTGTATAATCTTACTGCTTAGATCGATAAGTCTTCCCATAGCGTAAATATTTCTTGCTTACAACATTTTGCCTGATGCATTCATTCATACCTTTATTTATTCATTATTATTATTATTATTCTCACTGACATAAATTACCAAAATCCGACACAACTAATCATCTTAAAACCCGAACAACCGTGTTCGTTCCGTTTACATAACTGATTTGCCATTTTTATATAATAGTGGTAACGATTAATCTACTCACTGATGCAAAATAACATCTCAACTCTATTAAAATCATTACAATAATGATTAAATTTGGAGGGTCTATCTCCTAATCTGATTCTTACTGGCATCTTTATAACTCTGAAATCACATTACATGCAGTGGCCTATACATCTACATCAACATAATTTGTGGGGTACTCACATATATCGGCTCATCATGGTGGCTCCAACCACTCATATCCTTCCGGGTCGCCTGCCATATGCAGATTTAGTGCGACATTTGCATCTTGAATACACACATTTTATGATACATATCTTCCACTAACCACACGACACTTTGCCTTTCTATAAAGAAGCTATTGCTTCCAAAACACATGACACTTTATAACACTTATTAAACCATTAATTTAAAAAAAGGAAGCTTGTAGTTTAACGTGACCGTTAATCTAGAGATCATGAGCCACGGGCATTAATTTAAAAGACATTTCACATATGATTTATACATAACACCCGTCACTTTTTACACTTTTCATTGGTTGAAATTCCCTAGCAAAGATATCAAAATTGCAGGTGTCGACGGCATCTTCCGTGTTCCTACCAACTCCTGACTAAAAGTCTGGTTCATCTGCCCCCGTAATTCACCAACAGTCTATCGATAATCCTACGGTAAGCTTCCTGCTTTGCATAAATATGCTGACTTCCGTCCTGAGCGTTACTATTTGGTATTCTTAAGACATTACCAAATGCTTCGTAAAGTTTCTCCCAGCGCATTCCAGCGTAATTAGACATGTATGATCAGTCAATATATTCTACAGTGCGCTTATCATTGTACACAATTTTTACACAAATTATTATTTTCAATAGTTCTGCAACTTATCTCACACGGTGCTTCCTAAGTGAACACAAACCATTGTTCGTACTGCCTCCTTCCTTGCCTTCGGTAATACACATTTCACACAATAAAGTTCGTTGATTACCGTACTTCTTATCAATTTCTGACTATACATTATTATCTTCTCACTTGGTGCATTACGATGTGCGGTGAATATAATGGTTCACTCAAATGTACAAGTCTTTGTTTGAGCGTCCTTTCATGAGCCGGACCGACATACGTTCCGCCTCAACAACTGCTTGACAACTGACAGAAACTGTGCTCTGCCAAGGGTCGACTCCCTTTATATTGGTTTCACACAAAAAGTAGAGCTAAAATTTCCCGAGCTATCTCGACTCCTCTCCCAGCATGATTCTGGTCTCGAAACCATGGTCATCGGGTTCCTTTTTCTTCACTGATCCCAGAACTATCTGCGTGCTGAAGGATCGCTCGGCCAATTAATTAATATTAATTCCTTTCTCCATAGCATGGGGACGCTATTTCACTGGGAATCCCTGGCGACCTCGTCAAACCCAGCCGCGAACAACCATAGTCTTATGTCCTTCCGCACTCCATTAAATATGCGTCAATTTCGCAGATTAAAGGCTCTAAAATTAGCCTCCTGGCTAAAGATTCACCTGTGTGCAACTCTCATGTCATTGCGTTACTCCAATCACGAGTAATCAATGATTTTCCTTGGGATCTCTCCCCACTCTTCTTCGTCCTATTCTCAGTCGGGGAAAAACTGTGTCATTATTCAACCCCCCAACCTCTTCCAGACGACATAACTAGGTCAGCAAGATTGACACGGCTCCAAGAGTCTCCTCCTACTATTCTGGGCCAATTAGTAAAACGTCAAACTCTGCACTTTCTGTGCTCCAAGTCCAGCATAGCCTATTCCAAGTAGTCCAATAATGCTGTATTCCGCTCAATTTCCCTGCATTATTTTAACAAATAATGTCATTATCAACTGAAATCACACCAGTGATTAAATATATACTTTTCTCTAGGGGTTTTATCATGAAACTCCCTCAACAGATCTCGGGTTCGTTCCCTGGTGGAACCTTTATTCTGAGATCACAGTCTCTGAGATCCACGTTCGATATCAGTCAGCATGACCCCCTCGGGTTCACATGGTACGTACTTTCCGCAATATTACTTATTGCGGATATGATAATTGCTTTCAAGTTTGAGGTATTTTTAGCATAATGTTTAGGCCTATATGTTTAAATATAGTATGAATACGTTAAACGATAGGTGTTCAATATTTAGGACAAGTTATTTAACTTTTACTACATAGAAGCTGATATTTATTTCCAATATATAAACGCACTTTCTCACTTACAAAGCGGAGGCAGACAGGCTTTTCTCCGGGTACTCCGGTTTTCCCTGTCACAATTTCATTCCAGCAACAATCTCCACTATCATTTTATTTCATCCGTCATTCATTTAATCATTGCCCCAGGGGAGTGCGAAAGGCTTCGGCAGCCGGCGCAGTTCATATCCTTACTGTTAGATGGGGATTTCATTCATTCCATTCCCTGACCCGGTCGGTCGACTGAAAGCAGGCTAAGGATTTTCACTTTCCTACCTCTGATTAATAATTTGGTGAGTGAAAATGCATGTAGTCTACACATGTAGTTGGTAACATGGAAATAACATAACTACATTAGTAATGTGTGATTATTATATTAATGACTAGCAGAAGTACCCGTCCTTCGAACGGTGTTATATATTAACACCAGACATTATCAATTGAGCTACTGTTGCAATGGTTAGCGGTTTGTCATTCCTTCATAAGTTTATCAGAACGAAGTTAGTTTTCTGGGAATATCACACACTCTGTTAATTTAAGGGCCTTAAAATGTGGTTTTCGGAGACCCCTTATAGACTCGCGAATTTTGTGTCTCACAATGAGAAGCGCAACATATGCTTTGATCGTCCTTCTAGGATAATTTTTATATTTCGCCTATTTTAGCATGTATTTTGAGAAGTTTTTCCCTATATCCACCCGTCTACTGTATGAAAAGTACGGTGAGGAGTTTTATAAATGTTTGGTGTATTGACTCACGTTTTCCATACCTAATTTTACGATGCACCAAGCATCCGAACACGATTTTTAGGCGTACATAAAGATACACAGAAAGACAGACAGACAATTCTATTGTCTACAACATATCACCCAGATATCCAAATATGGGTATATCTACCATACTGTATTAAACAAAATCATCCTTACGATGAACCCGTATGTTGGGAAAAAAAAGTTTAGTTAAAATGTGCTCTCAAACTAAATTCACCTAACGTGTACTTCCTGACGTGAAATAGAATTGAAAGCCTTGTAGATGAAACGCAATACACCTCACATAAAAAATGACCCTCTACGTTGCGTTAGGTCCCCATACACAGGAAGACCTCTTTCATAAATTATAAAGGCTTGTGGTGCATAAAAATTCAGGTTCTTTAGCCTCAATGGGCCAAAATTCCTAAAAGCCGCAAAAAATGCTTATTCAATTCAGGAATTTTTGAAAATAATGTTGCTGTTTGGAGATATAACAGACTTTCTGTACTATATGTCGCACGTGAAATTGCATGAAAAAATTCTAGGTTACCCCTTGACCCCCTTAATTGCATTGACGAATTATACAGTCTACGTTGGTTCCGTCTGGCTGCGTGGCTCAGGGGTAACGTTCTCGCTTACTGAGCCCAAAGTTGCAGGTTCGAAACCTGGCGCAGTCAGCTGGCATTTCAGGGTGCGCAAATGCGAGGGAGCCGTGTCAGTAGATTTACTGGCACGTTAAAGATCCCCTTCGGGGCAAAATTCCGGCACCCCGGCGTCTCTAAAAGCCAGTGTAGTTAAAAGGGACGTAAAACCAATAACATTATTCTACGTTGGTTCCGTGATAACCTTATAGCCATTTGCAAACTTTCACAGAAATGTAATAAATGGAGTAGCCTAATGATAATATCGTATGGCCTCAGGAGCCGGGTGCAAGCTTCGTAATTTGACACCCAGAGGGTAGCTTGCATGTCGAAATTTCGTTGTTCCTTGAATCACTATGAAAGTCAAGGAGGGTAGATATCTAAGCTCCTTGAACACTATAGCGCTTTCTAGTGGAGAAATGAGGAACTTTGTGTTGGCGGAAACTCCGGAGATTAATTTTGCCATTATGAGCATGGCCTACTGAATTCAAATGGGTTCTTTGACATGCCAACATCGTATGACATGCGAGTCGTATTTTTGCCGCCTTTCAAAAATCATTTACCACGGCCAGGAGTGAACCTGCAATCTTGGGGTTAGTAGACCGACACGCTATCCACTCACCCACCGTGGCAAGGTACAAATGGAGTGACATTGCTTCTTACAGAAATAGATGGAAAGTTGGATGCCACCCCTTGATATAATGTTATCATGGTTACCGATGTCCATTCCTTCATTAGTTTGTTAAATTAAATTAAATTAGTTTTCTGGGAATATTTCAGATACTGTTGGTTTTAGAGCCTTATAATGTAGTTTTCGAGGCCCCCAAGTTTTGTTTCTGGCACCGAGGGGCTTTGTCTCCTCGTTTTACGCCATAATATATTACTAATAATAATAATATAATATAGGGATAGGAATATAATAGACCTGCCGTACCACACCCGCAGGTGTAAATCGCGTGAAAAAAATCTAGTGTACCCCTTGACCCCCTTAAACGCATTATACGTATTGATGAATTTTACAGCCTGATTTTGTTCCGTGATAACCTTCTAGCCGTTTGCAAACTTTCATACCAATGTAATTAATGGAATTGCATTGCGTCTTACAGCAATAGATGGACCTCTGAGAATCTGCTGCCATGGTTACCGGCTTGTATTCGTTCATTATGTTTTTTAGCCTATTTTCAATTTTGAAAAAATAGGCTTATGAGATCACCTTTTGTCCGTGTGTGTGTGCGTGTGTGTGTGTGTGTGTGTGTGATTCATGTGTGTGTGTCCCCCTAATAAAATCGAAACGGCTGGAGCGATTTCAATGAAACTCGGAATGTTCATAGCACTATTCTCGGCGACCTCGACCGTGCCCTTCAAATTTTGTTACGTCTCTCCAATCCAACATGGCGGCTGTGCGAAATATTTCACTAGCATTCAATATCTCCTAAACTATTACCGATATTGCCCTGAAATTGTGTACGGTGATAAAGGGCACTACTAGAAGTTCACCTATGAGACTTTCAAAAACCTGGTGACTACAAAACCAACATGGCGGCCAAGCGAAGTTGAGACATTTAAATAGACTTTTCTCGCGATTTAACTATCTAAATGTAAAGAAACTTGGTACAGCAAATGTTTATACACATTGTAATGCACTGGAGTCTAATTTAGTTCAATTGTTTACATAACCTCAAAATGGCGGCTGTGCGAAATATTTCACTGACATTCTATATCTCCGAAACTATTACAGATATCAGCCTGCAATTTTGTACGGTGATAAAGGGTACTGATGCAGGTATACTTACGTATATTTCATAAATCTGTAAAGTACGAAACGAACATGGCGACCAAGCGAATTTAAAATATTTTAATAGACTTTTCTCGTGATTTAACTCTCTGAGCGCAGTGAAATGTGGTACAGTAATTGATTTTGCAGATTGTAATGCACTGCCATCTAATTTAATTCAATTGCTTATATAACCTCAAGATGGCGGCTGTGCGAAATTTTAAAATTAAGTTCTAATTTCTTGTGTCGTAATCATGCGATCGAAGTGAAAGTTTGAATAATGAACCTAGGCAATAATTGTCCTTGAATGGTACTTAACTCTATGGCCTATACACATAACACTCCTAAATGGTGAGCTCCCGAAATATTTAGACGGTTCTCAATATCTATGAATCTTTTACAGCAACCAAACTGATTTTTTTATGTTCATAGAGACTATGAACATATGTTCACCTATAGGACTTTCAGGAACCTGGTGAGCACAAATCCAACATGGCGGCGACGCGAAGTATAAATATTTAAATGGACGTTTCTCGCGAATTAACTATCCGGGTGCCGTGAAACGTTGCACGTTAAATGCTTATACAAATGTTGATCCACTAGCATCTAATTTATTTCAATGGTTTGCATTATCACAAGATGGCTGCTGTGCGTAATTTTAAAATCTCGTTTTTACTTCTTGTTGTCTAATCATGGGATTGAAGTTTGAATACCACACGTACACAATAATCTTAATGTAATAGTACAAAAATAAAAATCCAACCTGGCGAACATCTGAAATATTTAGACGGTTCTCAATATCTACGAATCTGTTACAGCAATTAAACTGAAATTTTGTATGTTGATTGTGGCAGTTAACATAAGTAGGATATATGAAAATAGGCTGTATAGTTCTTCACGGAACTACTTGTTTTTAGTTCCGTTTGGGCCGGCTGTGGACCACGTGGTTCTTATCTCGGGCAGCTTTCCTCCTAGCCCAGTATTCCTTCATTCTGGCACTGTGAATGTCCTTCCGCTCTTGAGTCCATTTCACACCTACTCCTGGACGCACTGCGTTTGCTGTTAGTAACTGGAGAGAGTCTGATGTTCTGACTAAAGTCCTGTATTTATTCCTGTCATAGATGTTACTGGGGTCAATATCCAATTGTTCAAGGTCTTTTCTGACTAGTTTCGACCACTTGGCGTTAGTTGCTTTCCCTCTAGAGACAGTGTTGAAAATTCTGGAGGTGAGCCTCTGATTATCCATTCTCACAATATGACCATAGAAGATCAGCCTCCTCTTCCTCATAGCTGTTGTAATGCTCTCCACTTGTTCATAGAGTTCATTGTTGTGCCTGATTCTATACTTGCCTTCCTCTTTAATAGGGCCCATGATTTTTCGTAGAATCTTCCGGTCCTTCAGCTCCAATTACCGGAGTTGTCCTTTTCTGACCATATTTAAATGAAATTAGTTTTCTGGGAATATCTCAAAAACGGTTGGTTTTAGGGCCTTAAAATGTGGATTTTGGGGACCCTGTAGGGCCCCCGAGTTTTGTCTCTCACATTGAGCGGCTGAAAATGATCTTTGTCTCGTCCTTCTTCTCCTATTTCAGCATGGATTTTAAGGGGGTAGGCCCTCTTTTATGAGAGGTACGGAGAAGGGTTACATCAATGATTAATGTCGTGCCTCTGAAGGATATCTGTACCAAATTTTACGTTGATACACTCAGCCATTCTTGAGTTATAAGGGAACAAAGTTGTCCACAGACAAACAAACAGACAGACAGACCAAAAAATTATTTTCGCACGCATCCATAATAAAACAGTCTGAAACGCGTAAATAACTCAAATTTCCGTACAAATTGCGAAAAAAACATACAAACTTTAATTTTTATGCATGTCGAGATATACTGCACCGCTCGGTGTTGACCGTGTTTTATTGCACAAATTTAGGTTTTACTCGCTAACCGTTGGAGATACACGAAAAGTGATAGGGACCTTTTAGATAGAACATTAAATGTTAAATCTTGTGTATGCCTCAAACGTTTGCTATTTCTTAGCGTTCTCTTTTTATTTGAAATGGAAATATAAAATTTTGAAACCAAAGGGTGTAGTGACGTCACATATGTGGGTTTTACTCGCTAACCGTTGGAGATACACGAAAAGTGATAAGGACCTTTCGGATAGAAAATTAAAATTTAAAGCTCGTATGTGCCATCAAAAGTTTGCTATTTTTAGCGTTCTCTTTTTATTTCATATGGAAATATGAAATTTCGAAACCAAAGTGTGTAGTGACGTCACTAAAATGGTTGCCATTTTTAATAGTGCAAAATATCGAAATTAAAAGTATCCTATATGTAAACAAGGTAAATCATCTACATCCATGCAAAATTTCATTTACATCGGACCAGTGGTTCTTGCGTTATTGAGTAACACACAGACAGACAGACAGAAAGACAGAAGGACAGACACACACCATCTCATTTTTATACTGTACTAGCAGAAGTACCCGTTCTTCGAACGGTGTTCGTTGTTAACACCAGACATTTTCAATTGAGCTGCTGTTGCAATGGTTAGCAGTTTGTCATTCCTTCAAGTTTATCAGAACGAAGTTAGTTTACTGGGAATATCACACACACACTGTTTATTTAAGGCCCTTAAAATGTAGTTTTGGGAGACCCTTTATAGATTCCCGAATTTTGGGTCGCACATTGAGAAGCGCAACATATGCTTTGGTCGTCCTACTAGGATAATTTTTATATTTCGCATATTTTAGCATATATTGAGAAGTTTTTCTCTATATCCACCCTTCTAATGTATGAAAAGTACGGTGAAGAGTTTTATAAATGATTGGTGTATTGACTCTGATACCTAATTTTACGATGCACCAAGCATCAGAACACGAGGTATAGGCGTACATAAAGATACACAGAAAGACAGACAGACAATTCTATTGTCTACAACATATTACCCAGATATCCAAGTATGGGTATATCTACCACACAGTATCAAATAAAATCATCTTTACGATGAACGCGTATGTCGACAAAAAAAAAGTTAAAATGTGCTTTCAGACTAAATTCACCTAACGTGTACTTCCTGACGTGAAATACATTTGAAAGCCTTGTAGACGAAACGCAATACACGTCACATAAAAACTGACCCTCTACGTTGTGCTAGGAGCCTATACACAGGAAGACCCCTTTCATAAATTATAAAGGCTTGTGGTGCATGAAAATTCAGGTTCTTTAGCCTCAAATTGCCCAAATTCCTAAAAGCCGCAAAAAATGCTGGTTCAATTCAGGAATTTTTGAAAATAATGTTGCTATTTGTAGATATAATAGACCTTCTGTACTATATGTCGAACGTGAAAATTGCATGAAAAAATTCTAGGTTACCCCTTCACCCACTTAATTGCATTGATGAATTATACGGTCTACGTTAGTTCCGTGATAACCTTATAGCCATTTGCAAACTTTCACAGAACTTTAATAAATGGAGTGACATTGCTTCTTACAGAAATAGAAGGAAAGTTGTATGCCACCCCTTGAGATAATATTTTCATGGTTACCGATTTGCATTCCTTCATTAGTTTGTTAAATTAAATTAAATTAGTTTTCTGGGAATATTTCAGAAACTGTTGTATTTAGAGCCTTATAATGTAGTTTTCGAGGACCCTTTAGGCCCCCGAGTTTTGTTGCTAGCACCGAGGGGATTTATCTCGTCGTTGTACGCCATAATATAATACTAATAATAATATAATATAGGGAGAAATTATAACACCTATTTTTTATATTTTTAATTCAGTCAATGGCCATGTACTTTTATTTTCAGGACGGGTCAGGGAAGGGATATTATCAGAGAAAGAAGCATTCACATCACGCATGAGCAAAATGGAAATGGCCTACCATTTAACTAAGGACATCTATAAGAAAAGGTCAATATCCTTCAACGCAAAACTAAAACATTACTGCAGTGTCATCCGTCCGGAGGTCTTGCATGCTTCTGAATGCCTCACGATGAACAAAAAAGGCTTGGTCGAGAAACTAGGGCAAAGAAAGGAAAATTTTGAGAAAGATATTGGGTTCCATCAAAGACAATGGGGAATACAGAAGACGGCATAACCATGACCTATATACTCATGTGGAGAAGATAAGCAACGTCATCGAGAAGAGAAGGTTATCATTTTTTGGGCATGTGAAACGAATGAGCCCAGCGAGACTGACCAACCGCAACATAACTTACTTTCAGGAGAGGAAAACAAAATGGGCCTGGTTCATTGAACTGGATAAAGATCTGAAAGAAGTGGGGATTACACTAACAGACATTCAGGAGCGCGCCCCACTCAATAGGAAACTTCAAGCTTGTAAAGCTTTACAAGAAAAACCGAAGCTGAAAACGGGAAAGATTTGGACCCAGGAACGGAAGGAAATCCACCGAGATCGAATGCGGGCGTACAGGGCAAACATCAAAGCCAGTAGGAGACGGTTGGAATGACGCGGTCCATAGATGGCCTATACGAAATGAATGAATGAATGAATGAATAATATGGGGATAGGAATATAATAGACCTGCCGTACCACACCCGCAGGTGTAAATCGCGTGAAAAAATTCTAGATTACCCCTAGATCCCCTTAAGCGCGTTAAACGTATTGATGAATTTTACGGCTTTGGTTCCGTGATAACCTTCTAGCCGTTAGCAAACTTTCACACTAATGTAATTAATGGAATTGCATTGCGTCTTCCAGCAATAGATGGGACCTATGAGAATCCGTTGGCATGGTTACTGGCTTGCATTCGTTCATTAGTTTATTAAATTAAATTAGTTTTCTGGGAATATCTAAAAAACGGTTGGTCTTCGGTCCTTAAAATGTGGTTTTCGGGGACCCGAGTTTTGTCTCTCACATTGAGGGGCTGAAAATGAGTTTTGTCTCGTCCTTCTACGCCTATTTCAGCATGTATTTTAAGGGGGGTAGGCCCCCTTTTATGAGAGGTACGGAGAAGAGTTACATCAATGATTAGTGCCGTGCCTCTGATGGATACCTGTACCAAGTTTTACGTTGATACACCCAGCCGTTCTCGAGTTATAAGGGAACAAATTTGTCCACAGACAAACAAACAAACAGACAGACAAACAAAAAAATTATTTTATCGCGTATCCATCATAAAACAGTCTGAAACGTGTAAACATCTCAAATTTCCGTAAAAATTCAGAGATAAACATACAAATTTTCATTTTTATATATAGAGAGATATACTGCACCGCTCGGTGTTGACCGTGTTTTATTGCACAGATTCTGGTTTTACTCTCTAACCGTTGGAGATTTACGAAAAGTGATAAGGACCTTTCGGATAGAAAATTAAATGTTAAAGCTCATGTATACCATCAAAAGTTTGCTATATCTTAGCGTTCTCTTTTTATTTGAAAAGGAAATATGAAATTTTGAAACCAAAGGATGTAGTGACGTCACAAATATCGGTTTTACTCGCTAACTGTTGGAGATACACGAAAAGTGATAAGGACCTTTCGGATAGGAAATTAAATTTCAAAGTTCACATGTGCCATCGAAAGTTTGCTATTTCCTACCGTTCTCTTTTTATTTGATATGGAAATATGAAATTTTGAAACCAAAGGGTCTAATGACGTCACTAAAATAGTCGCCATTTTTTAATAGTGCAAAATTTCGAAATCAAAAGTATCCTACATGTAAACCTGGTAAATCAGCTACATCCATGCAAAATTTCATTTAAATCGGACCAGTGGTTCTTGAGTTATTGAGTAACAGACAGACAGAAAGACTGACACACACCATCTCATTTTTATATATTAGTATGATGATATTAGTACGATTTAGGCCAGCAAGTACTAAAAGCCGTTCGAAGAACGGGTACTTCAGCTAGTGTGCTATAAATTTAGTGTTGAATCAGCTAACAAACTAAAGCGGACTTTTAAAATGCTTCTTATTTTTAGCCTACTTTTCACATTTTGCAAAAATGAGGAAAAAGTAGACTTATGAGATCGATCCGGGAAAATGTGTGTCTGCCTGTCTGTCCTTATGTCTGTCTGGCTGTGTGTGTGTGTCCCCCTATCTACTCCTAAACGGCTGTAGCAATCGAAACCAAATTTAGTATGAGTAAAGATATATACCGGAATATCTCAAGCCCATATTTGAAAATGATGTCAGTGCTACCAACTGCAGGAAAATCGCACTAGAAATTTGAGCTCCATGTTGGGTATCTTGGAAGGTTTGCACGGGAGCTATTCTAAAATTGGCACACATGTAGATAATACTATTTCAGTTTAACTAGCGGACCCGTGTGAGAAATCTCGCATGTTCATAAACCACACTTTCCCCAATAGGTTTATAATGAGGGACTTAAGAAGGGTTGTTTTTTATTTCAACCAAATGACTATAGAACACTATTTACATTTCAGGATAAAGGAAAGACCTCAGAATGTTAATATGACATGAATCAGGCGTCACAGCGGCCCGTGGACAGCAATTATGGAGCGTATTTTCCTACATCAACGGTGTTTGCAAATCGCACACTTCGTACATTTTTTAAAAGTCAATTTTAAAGAAATTGTAGATATTTCTGAAATTATAGTGCAATAAGTCACTGCTAATGTCTATTCTCTTTCATTTGAATGCTAATTTGTCATGATCGGTCGCTTGTGAGAGCCGCAGGAGGAATGCATACTACTGAAATAATATATATGATTTCCAGGAGGCCATACATGACAGTATTGCCAAAATAATTTTAAGCCTTCTGATAAGTCCAATTTTTAAATGCATATAACTTCTACGCTATTAATTGGATTTCAACCAAATTTTGTATGTAATATGTGTACATAAACAAGATATGACTGAGCGTATTCTTAAGAGCCACCAGGGCTGCCAACTGTTAATAATTGCTCTCTTTATTCTTTTTATCCAAATACCAATATACCAGAAAGTATGCAAGCCGACAGCTTTAAACTATGCACACGTATAGTACCTGACATTTTAGATTAATTTGGAGTAACTTATGTATGTCAGTTCTACTAACATGTTTCTAAGCCTGCTATAGGACCAATTTTTAAATACTTGTAACTTCTATACTATCAGTTGGATTTCAACCACATTTCGTATGTGCTATGTGTAACATAACAGATATGACTCTAAGTACTCTTAAGAACAATCAGGGCTGCCAACTGTTAATAAATGCTGTCTATATTTTTTTACCCGAATATCAATATATATGAAAGTATGCAAGCCAACAGCTCTATATTTTGCACACGTTTAGCACCTGACAATTCAGATTAATTTGGAGTAATTAATATAAGTCAGTGTTGCCAACATGATTCTATGCCAATTTTAAAATACTTGTAACTTCTATACTAAAAAATGGATTTCATCCAAAATTGGCACATCAAGATATCATAATATTTCAGATAATTTATGACCAGCACACGCATGACATTGTTGCCAACATCCTTTTACGTGTGTTGATAAATCCAATGTCTAACTGCATGTAACGTCCATTGGACTTCAACCAAATTTTGTATTCTGTACCTTAAGAGATGGAACTAAGAATATATTCAGACACCAGGGCTGCCAACTGCAGTGCTCTATTAGGCTTCATTATACCAGGTATATTTCAAACTAATTAGACATTTCGATATTACCAACTTAATTTCGTCATTATTCTAGATAGGTTCATATACTGTAGATTAATCATTGGCATGAATCTTAAGTTTAAGAAAAGTAGGCTCTTTAGTTCATCACGGAACTTCTTGTTCATTACGTAGCCTACTGGCAATTCAAGTGAAGACTTACAGAATTGCTAAATATTTCCCTACTAGCAACCCATCCCGGCTTCGCCCGAGAACAGTTCTGAATGCATTACGTGATATGCGGGTTTTGTTTCGATGTCAATGAACTAAGACCTATATCCGTTTTATGTCTCGGCATGATGGGTTAAAATCACTGGCTGGACTATTAATTATATTATTATGGAGATGCATGTGCAACAGCGAGGTCATCTACCCTAGAGGAAAGAGAAAGACGCGGGGTATATTCTTGTCAGATGTAATTTAAGAATGACGAGGTGCATGAAACACAAATCCCCCTTCCGTCCAATTTTACCTTGACTGTGTATTTTGCGGGAAGTTCACAGGCGAAAAGAAGAAAAGCCGAGTTGCACTTTCAGGGAAACTCCAAACACAACCACTCTTCTCTGAAGTCTTAACTCAACACGACTCGACAGTTTGCTGCTGGCTGTATCTGGGGTAATAGGCTCGCCCCCTAGCTAGGCTGTAACTGATGTGATAGACTCGCCCCTACCTAGCTCGTAAACTGTCGCCTCAGTAATTGAATGGAGATTGTTGGAAGAAATTAAAACGTTAAAACACTTACAGTGGGCGATGTATTGAATATAGAGATATGCTCTCGCGGCCTTTCTTGTAGAACTTTTCATGCTGAACAATTCTTACACTCATAGTATATTGATATTTGTAACGGTTTGCCCAGCGTAAGGTTAAAAAGCACACGGACGCCTGGTTTTTTTTTCAAATTTTTCACTAAAATCGATAGTGCTCGGCTTCTTTTGATCATAAATAAATTATTTTCTACAGAAACCTTCCCCGGGATATCATTGACAGAATGGTGAAAACCGCATCGAAATCCATCCAGTGGTTCTCGAGATTACCCGTGACATCCAAAAATCGGGGACTTTGTTTTATACTAAATAGAGATGAGTATTAACTGTATTAAAATTACTCAAAACTCCAAAATCGTTTTCGTGCACTTTGCACAATGTACTTTATAAAATAGTTTCAATGCTTCGATGTTTTCTATGGAAAAGATTTGTATGTTTCTTAAATTATGACAGCATTAGATGCTTTTCTCAGAATGACAGTCTTTCCAGAATAGCTAGCAGTGGATGGTAATAATTAAAAGTATTTTAGGGGGGGGGGGCTGCCAATGATTCTGGGACATCAATTACCGCAAAACAAATCCCTCCCGGGCGAAGAAAATAATATTTTGAATTGACTAGAATTGCCAATTGTACAATATACCTACAAACGCTCCACATGTTTATCATTATTATTATTATTAGCGGCTTCAGTGGCAAAATTGGTAGCATGCTGAGGTTCTATGCCTAAGATCACCGGTTCAAACCCGGCCGAAGTCATCGGATTTTTAAAGAGCGTTAGAAATCCTTCAGTATGCCTTCCTTCGGAGAGGAAGTAATGCCGGCGGTCCCATGTCATAGATTTATGGCATGTATAAGATCCTTCCACAGACTAAACTTGTGTGAAGCTAAATTGTTAGGCTGACACCGAATATACAGTAGATTTAGTTGTTAGGAAGTCATTTTCGAAGGCCTTTGTCTGGAGCGTAACGTTATATGGAAGTGAAACTTGGACTATTGGTGAAGCAAAAAATAGGAGAATTGAAACGTTTGAAATATGGTGTTACAGGAGAATGATGAAGATCAGATGGGTAGATAGGGTTACAAACGAAGAGGTATTAAGACTAGTGGGAGAGGAGAGATGTTTCTGGCGACTGCTAATGAGGAGAAGAGATAGGTTGGTTGGACACATTCTAAGACACCCAGGAATAGCAAGCTTAGTTATGGAAGGAAGAGTCGAGGACAAGAACTGTAGGGGTAGGCCAAGGTTAGAATATGTTAAACAGATTGCCTCGGACGTAGGGTGTGGTAGCTATGTAGAGATGAAACGATTAGCTCAGGACAGGGAGTCATGGACAGCTGCATGAAACCAGTCAAAAGACTGAAGACTCAAACAACAAGAAATCTAAACTTAATTTTAAAATTTCGCACTGCCACTATCTTGACGTTATGCAAACAATTGAATTAAAGTAGATGTCAGTGTATTGCAATGTGTATAAACACTTGCTGTACCAATATTCACTGCGCTCGGATGGTTAAATCGCGAGAAACGTGTATTTAAATGTTTCAACTTCGCTTGGCTGCCATGTTCATTTTGTACTTAATAGAACTTTTAGTAGTGCCCTTTATCACCGTACAAAATTTCAGAGTGATATCGGAAGTAGTTACGGTGAAATATTTCGTACAGCCGCCATATCGAATTGGGGAGATGTATTACAATTTGAAGGGCACTGTCGGGTTCGGGAAATATACATGGGTTGTTTTTTTAGTTTTGGCACCTTAGTTATAACTGGATTAATAAATCACTTAGATGATTCCAAGTTTCACAGGCCCTCGATGTAGTCCCCACCGTTGCGTACAACGTGTTCCCAGCGATGCGGAAGTCGTTGTATCCCGTTGGCACTGCCCAATCTATTGATGGTACGAAGAGAGCGCTCGGCAGCCTGCTTAACGTCTTCAATGGTACGGAAGCGCTCCCCGCGCTCCCCGCGCATTGTCATCTTTATCTTCGGGATGAGATCATAGTCGCAGGGACTGATGTCGGGAGAATATGGGGGGGGGGGGTGATAGAGGACCTCCCGTCCCCAGCGATCCAACAATGCCGACACAACGCCTGCTGTGTGTGCCCTAGCATTGTCATGCAGAACGAAGGGCGGTGTAACCATGTGGTGGCGCCGTTTCCTTCTCAGAGCTCCTCGGAGATGGTCTTGCAGAATCGAACAATATTACGCCGCATTAATGGTTTGCCCTCGGGGAACAGTATGGTGAATGATCATACCATCCCAATCATAGGCAAGAATCAACATTACCTTCACATTGGTGGGGGTTGGTCGAACTATTTGTTTCCGTGGTGATCCGTGGTGCCGCCACTCGTTTGATTGGCGGTTTAACTGTGGCTCATAAGATCTGGCCCACGTCTCGTCAATGGTTATGATACGCCGTAAGAAGGCCTCTCCTTCGCGCTCATAACGCTGCAAGTGAATACGACAAGCGTCATATCGCAGCCATTTGTGCATGTCGGTTAAGTCATGCGGAACCGATTTGGACCCAATCTTCCTCATTTACAGTAAGTCCTTCAGGATGTGGAGGACAGTTGAACGCGCCAGTCTGGTATCTTGCTCTAATTGACGAATCGTTACGTTCCGATCCACCTCTACTAACGCGGACACCATCTGTTTTGTCATCACTTACTGGTGGCTGACCAGATCGAGGCATATGCTCCACACGTTCGCGCCCATCTCGAAAGGCTGCAATCCATCTTGCTACCGTTCTGAACGGTAACGCAGCTGCACCGCACGCTTCCTGCAATCCTCGGTGACACTGTTTAGCACTGCGACCCCTAGCACACTGAATTTTTATCCACGTTCTCTGCTCCTGCTTCGAAAACATTGCGATTGTCTTTCGCGAGCGCTGGTCTCACACTACTCATCTAACAGGCGCGACTGCACACGAGCGGTGGTGAGGACGGGCGAGGTCATGTGCTCTGAGGGAGGGGATGTAGGGCAGCAACCGTCGGTAAAAATGGCAGCGCCCAACATTGTTGCAACTTGGCACTGAAGCATAGGTGCCAAAACTAATAAACCAACCCATGTATTACTATGTCCTTACCGAGTTTCATTGAAATCGCTCCATCTGTTTACATTCTATTTGGAGGGGACACACACACGGACAAATGATTATCTCATAAACCCCCTATTTGTTTCATAAATGAAGATAGGCTTAAAACAAGTAGTTCCGTGAAGAACTATACAGCCTATTTTCATATATCCTGCTCATGTTAATTGTCTCTATCAACATACAACATTTCAGTTTAATTGCTGTAACAGATTCGTAGATATTGAGAACCGTCTAAATATTTCGTATGGTCGCCAGGATGGATTTTTATTTTTGTACTATTACATTAAGATTATTGTGTACGTGTGGTATTCAAACTTCAATCGCATGATTAGAACACAAGAAGTAAAAACGAGATTTTAAAAGTACGCACACCAGCCATCTTGTGATTGTGCAAACAATTGAAATAAATTAGATGCCAGTGGATCATCATTTGTATAAGCATTTAACGTGCAACGTTTCACGGCATTCGGATAGTTAATTCGCGAGAAACGTCCATTTAAATATTTATACTTCGCGTCGCCGCCATGTTGGATTTGTCCTCACCAGGTTACTGAAAGTCCTATAGGTGAACATATGCTCATAGTCTCTATGAACATAAAAGAATTCAGTTTGGTTGCTGTAAAAGATTCATAGATATTGAGAACCGTCTAAATATTTCGGAAGCTCGCCATTTAGGATTGTTATATGTATAGGCCATAGAGTTATGTACCATTCAAGGACAATTATTGCCTGGCTTCATTATTCAAACTTTCACTTCGATCGCATGATTACGACACAAGAATAAAAACTTAATTTTAAAATTTCGCACAGTCGCCATCTTGAGGTTATGTAAACAATTGAATTAAATTATATGGCATTGCATTACAATCTGCAAAATCATTTACTGCACCACATTTCACTGCGCTCAGAGAGTTAAATCACGAGAAAAGTCTATTAAAATATTTCAAATTCGCTTGGTCACCATGTTCGTTTTGTACTTTACAGGTTTATGAAATATACATAGGTAAACTTGTATCAGTACCCTTTATCACCGTACAAAATAGCAGGGTGATATCTGTATTAGTTTCGGAGATATAGAATGTCGGTGAAATATTTCGCACAGCCGCCATTTTGAGGTTATGTAAACAATTGAACTAAATTAGACTCCAGTGCATTACAATTTGTATAAACATTTGCTGTACCAAATTTCATTACGTTTGGATAGTTAAATCGCGAGAAACCTCTATTTAAAAGTCTCAAATTCGCTTGACCGCCATGTTGGTTTTGTAGTCACCAGGTTTTTGAAAGTCTCATAGATGAACTTCCAGTAGTGCCCTTTATCACCGTACACAATTTCAGGGCGATATCGGTAATAGTTTCGGAGATATTGAATGCTAGTGAAATATTTCGCACAGCCGCCAAGTTGTATTGGTGAGACGTAACAAAATTTGAAGGGCACGGTCGAGGTCGCCGGGAATAGTGCTATGAACTTACCGAGTTTCATTGAAATCGCTCCAGCCGTTTAGTTTTTATTAGGACACACACACACACACACACAGGCACGCACACACACACGGACAAAAGGTGATCTCATAAGCCTATTTTTTCAAATTGAAAATAGGCTAAAAACGAGAAAAATAAGGGGTAGACAGGCACATACATACAGTGGTTTCTGTTTTCCTTCGGCTGCAGGTGGTAGCACTGAGGTATTTTTTTATTTTATTTTTTATTTATTAATCAAAGCACAAACTACAGCTATGCTAGCCCTTCACGCTTGTACAAATAACAACCAAATAGCAATTAAAAATAAAATATAAGATAAATTATAACAAATCACCAAACAAAACAAGTCCAGATCAAGAGCCGGTAGAATGTCCTTGCTCGTAGCCGTGTCAAATATGGCCGTGAGATGTTAGAGATGAGATCGTTACTCATACCAAAATTGGTTTCAATAGCTGCAGCCATTTAGGAGTTGACACCCACACGGACAGACAGACAGAAGACACACACATACATCTGCTCGGGTGATCTAATATGTGCAAAATTTGAATAAGTAGGTTAAATATATGACTTCCAAACCTTAGTCGTAAATAACAAGAAGTTGC
Organism: Meconema thalassinum; assembly: GCA_946902985.2. Taxonomy (NCBI): domain Eukaryota; kingdom Metazoa; phylum Arthropoda; class Insecta; order Orthoptera; family Tettigoniidae; genus Meconema; species Meconema thalassinum. Next base: position 98,394,506 of record OX336397.1, on the reverse strand, counting down.
AGTGGTTTCTGGTGGTTTTCAGGTAGCCATTCAGTGGAGAAATCGCACTTGAATGTTGGCAAGATAGTGGCTGATGCAGTATAAAGAAACACCCACCCGTCCGCCCACACATCTGACTAATGTGCCTTTAAATTAAGATCTACTTGCAGGTGAATATCATTTTGTTCCGCGCTTCTTCGTGCCAACACACATTTATCTTGGGCTAAAGAAGCCAAGAGTTTAGAACTTAGGTCTTGCTCGTAAATCGAACTCCTGTCCTACTCTTCATTGGGCACAGGGTTCATCTGGCGGTCATTGTACCGAGCGCTACTAGCGGAGAATGGCAACAGTGCATGGTCATTTATTAAAGTCAGCATCAAATGTTCCGTTTCGGAATTAAAATGTTGTTATAACCTACTGTCACGTAAACTTTCTCGACCAATCGTATCCATTATACGCGTATTGCCTTGGGGCTATTAGGGCGAGTGGATACTTTAAATACCGACGTTTCGAGACAACTACTTGTCCCTTTAGCTAGGTTTGTAATGAATGAAAGAAGGAATGAGTAAACAATGGCATGTAGCCTCCATAGATAAATGGTATAAGATAGGAAGCCATGTCAAAACAAATAGTTACTCCATGACCTCCTGAGACCAAGAAAATGTCGGTAATGAAACTATAGAAGGAAGCCATGATTTACTCAAGGGATAACCATCACCTCTATTAAAATTATTTAAGTAGTTCTTTAAGAACTTTAATAGAGATGATGGTTTAAGAAGTTCTTTACGTTCTTTAAGTTCTTTAAGAACTTAAATAGAGGTGATGGTTTAAGAATTTCTTTAAGAACTTAAATAGAGGCGATCGTTTAAGGAGTTCTTTAATAACTTAAATAGAGGCGATGGTTTTTAGAAGTGCTTTAATAACTTAAATAGAGGTGATGGTTTAAGAAGTTCTTTACGTTCTTTAAAAACTTTAATAGAGGCGATGGTTTAAGGAGATCTTTAAGATCTTAAATAGAGGTGATGGTTTAAAAAGTTCTTTAATAACTTAAATAGAGGTGATGGTATAAGGAGTTCTTTAAGAACTTAAATAGAGGTGATGGTTTAAGGAGTTCTTTAATAACTTAAATAGGGGCGATAGTTTAAGAAGTTCTTTAATAACTTAAATAGAGGAGATGGTTTAAGAAGTTCTTTACGTTCTTTAAGTTATTTAAGAACTTTAATAGAGGCGATGGTTTAAGGAGTTCCTTAATAACTTAAATAGAGGCGATGGTTTAAGAAGTTCTTTAATAACTTAAATAGAAATGATGGTTTACGAAGTTCTTTACGTTCTTTAAGTTCTTTAAAAACTTTAATAGAGGCGATGGTTTAAGGAGTTCTTTAAGATCTTAAATAGAGGTGATGGTTTAAGGAGTTCTTTAAGAACTTTAATAGAGGTGATGGTTTAAGAAGTTCTTTACGTTCTTTACGTTCTTTATGAACTTTAATAGAGGCGATGGTTTAAGAAGTTCTTTAAGAACTTTAATAGAGGTGATGGGTTAAGAAGTTCTTTAAGATCTTAAATTGAGGCGATGGTTTCAGGAGTTCTTTAAGAACTTTAATAGAGGTGATGGTTTAAGAAGTTCTTTACGTCCTTTAAATTCTTTAAGAACTTTAAGAGAGGCGATGGTTTAAGAAGTTCTTTAATAACTTAAATAGAGGTGATGGTTTAAGAAGTTCTTTACGTTCTTTAAGTTCTTTAAGAATTTTAATAGAGGCGATGGTTTAAGAAGTTCTTTAATAACTTAAATAGAGATGATGGTTTAAGGAGTTCTTTAAGAACTTTAATAGAGGTGATGGTTTAAGAAGTTCTTTACGTTCTTTAAGTTCTTTAAGAACTTTAATAGAGGCGATGGTTTAAGAAGTTCTTTAATAACTTAAATAGAGGTGATGGTTTAAGGAGTTCTTTAAGAACTTAAATAGAGGTGATGGTTTAAGAAGTTCTTTACGTTCTTTAAGTTCCTTAAGAACTTTAATAGAGGTAATGGTTTAAGAAGATCTTTAATAACTTAAATATAGGTGATGGTTTAAGAAGTTCTTTAATAACTTTAATAGAGGTGATGGTTTAAGAAGTTCTTTACGTTCTTTAAGTTCTTTAAGAACTTTAATAGAGGTGATGGTTTAAGAAGTTCTTTACGTTCTTTAAGAACTTTAATAGATGTGATGGTTTGAGAAGTTCTTTAAGTTATTTAAGAACTTTAATAGAGGCGATGGTTTGAGAAGTTCTTTAAGAGCTTTAATAGAGGTGACGGTTAAATAAGTTATTTACGTTCTTTATGTTCTTTAAGAACTTTAATAGAGGCGATGGTTTAAGAAGTTCTTTATGAGCTTTAATAGAGGCGAAGTTTTAAGAAGTTCTTTAAGAGCTTTAATAGAGGTGACGGTTAAAGAAGTTCTTTACGTTCTTTATGTTCATTAAGAACTTTAATAGAGGCGATGGTTTAAGAAGTTCTTTAATAACTTAAATAGAGGTGATGGTTTAAGGAGTTCTTTAAGAATTTAAATAGAGGTGATGGTTTAAGAAGTTCTTTAGGTTATTTATGTTCTTTAAGAACTTTAATACAGGCGATGGTTTGAGAGGTTCTTTAACTTCCTTAAGTTCTAATGGTTCTTCGTATAGGAAACGTCTATTTCCTCTTGTTATATGCATGCTGCACCAGTGAGAGAACTGTGATACTTACTTGAGATGCGCGCAAAAGCCACTAATGTCGACCACAGAACGCAAAGCTATTTCGTGATCCATCCCTTGCCATGAATATTAATTAGGAGCCGAGATGAGCCCATTATACTCTAAATGTAGGTATTATATAATTAGATTGACTCAATTACTAAGGACACGACCTACTCAGGTTACCTCCGGCATGGCCACACTAGTGAAGGAACTTGACCCAGATGGGAAGCCAGACGGGGAGCCATCTTGCTGAGGCAGCCGGGACTAATTCATTGTTCGCATGGAAAGGAAGTCTATAGACCTGATCCTTTTATTTTAAAAGTGTAGTGGGGCACTGAAGAATCTCGATATTTCGAAAAGTAATTAAGATATGCTTGATGTGATGATGTCAATAGAATTAAATGCATTATTTCCACACACATACCATGTTGGAATGTTGTGATCGGATAATATTTGGCCCAGTTATTCTCTGAGGAGGAATACTGCACCAAATAAATATAGGCATCTTTGTAAGGTGTATTTGCCCGGTTCACACTAATTTATTCATACGGGTAGCGTAATTTGAATGACATGATAAGTTTGTAACGATAATGTTTTGACCAGACCCAGAAAATCGTTGTATGGTGACGCTATAAAACAACTCTATCCATGTGTATTTTGGAAGGGAAAGTGTACCACTTCAGCGTTTCAAATTGATGGGAAAAAGAAAACGATTCGCATGACACAACACTTATTAATCAAGGCATAAGATAATGAATTAATGTTACTGAAAGTAAATGTCCCGTGAAAAATTGCAGATTTAATGTCATTTAAATTTAATTTGTGTTTATTGTGTTGTGATATTCCAGTTTGTGTTAAATTGTGCCACGTGAAGAACACTATGGACACTCGCAAATGTCGAAGAGTATCAATAATAGGATGTTTTGAATAGACTTGAGTGCGGTGAAGCACTAGTTTTGAGGAGGAGAGACTCACAGATAACTTTGATTTTTGTTGTGGGAAGTATATGTAAAGTATCTTTTATTTGTGTTTTATGTTGTATTGCCATGATTTTCTATCATTAAATGTTATACTTAGGAATATGTTGTTTCTTTCAAGTAGAGTAGTCACCTGATAGACTCAAATCCTGAACATGTGATCGTATGGTGGGTTGAACGCCCCATACCTCGAAAGGCCGTGAGTTAGCTGGGATACGAACACATGTTCCATATGATGACGATTGGGTACACTTGAAACGTCGGTATTCGACCTAACCGCATCATCGGCCTATCGTTACCCACTGCGTAGCCACCAAGATCCCCAGATTTTAACCCGTGTGATTTCTGGCTGTGGGGTTACCTTAAGGACAGCGTGTACCAACGGGACACTGACACGTGTTGGCGTTTGAAAGTGAGGCTCGGGAGGGAGTTAGCCAACATCCCACTTGAGATGTTGCGGGTGGTGGTGGAGCACTCGCTAGTGCGGTTCCAGGTTGTCGTGGATGCAGATGATCGTCTCATTGAGCATTGATTGTAATCTGGACTGTCAACATGGTACGCCATTAACAATCGTCACCCGCTCATGTGGGAATTAAAATGTGTTCCTATCAATGGTTCATTCGCTATGTCTCTTCCGCATGTCCTGCCAAAGTTTTCCACGCCGTTTCATTGTCCTACGATCACTCGTTTGTCCGGGGATTCTTTGCAAGTAGCGCAAATTTAATTATAACCACCCTGTACTGTATATCTGGGCGAACTCAACTACATTCATGTACAACAATGTTCACTGTTACCAATCGAGACGAAAGCATAAATAAATAAAAACTCACATGTCAAGTTCACCCTTCTGGTCTGGAACGCCTCAATTGTCCTCACGAGACTGACTCCATCCCGTTCCACCCCTCACGTCTTTTCTAAAATCTGTGACGAAGCTTAGAAACGAACCCGTAATAATAATGACAAACAAGTAGTTTGAAGAACTATACAGCCTATTTTCATATATCCTACTTATGTTAATTGCCACTATTTAACATACACAATTTCAGTTTGATTGCTGTAATAGATTCGTAGACATTGAGAACCGACTAAATATTTCGGATGGTCGCCATGTTGGATTTTATATATGTAGGTCCTAGAGTTATGTACTGTTACATGCAGATTATTGTGAACGTGTAGTATTCAAACTTCAATCGCATAATTAGGACACAAGAAAAAACAAGGAGGTAAATTTTTTTTTCACAGCTGCCATCTTGAGGTTATGGAAACAATTGAAATAAATTAGATGCCAGTGGATTAACATTCGGATAAAGATTTACTGTACCAAGTTTCACTGCACGCGGATGGTTAAATTGCGAGAAACGTCCATGTGGATATTTATAATTCGCGTCACCGCCATGTTGGATTTGTGATCACCAGGTTATTTAAAGTCCTATAGGTGAACTTAAGTTCATAGCCCCTATGAACATTAAAAAGTGCAGTTTGATTGTTAAAATAGATTCGTAGATATTCAGTATCGTCTAAATATTTCGGATGGTCGCCATGTTGGATTGTTAAATGTATAGTCCATAGAGTCATGTACCATTAAAGGAAAATTATTGCGTAGGTTCATTATTCAAACTTTCACTTCGATCGCATGACTACATCACAAGAAATAAAAACTTAATTTTAAAATTCGCACTGCCGCCATCTTGAGGTTATGTAAAGAATTGAACTAAATTAGATACCAGTGGATTACAATGTGTATAAATATTTCCTGTGCCAGGTTTCAGTGCGCTTGGAAAATTAAATCGCGAGAAAGGTCTATTTAAAATGTTCAAATTCGCTTGGCCGCCATGTTCGTTTCGTAGTTAACCGGTTTTTGAAAATCTTATAGATGGACTTCCAGTAGTACCCTTTATCTCCGTACAAAATTTTAGGGAGATACCGCTAATAGTTTCAGAGATATAGAATGCCGGTGAAATATTTCGCACATCCGCCATCTTGTGATTATGTAAACAATTGAACGAAGTTAGATGTCGGTGCATTACAATGTATATAAACATATACTGTACCAAGTTTCATTGCGTTTGGTTGGTCAAATCCCGAGAAACGTCTATTTAAAAGTCGCGAATTCGCTTGGCCGCCATGTTCGTTTTATAGTTACCAGGTTTTCAAAAGTCACATAAGTGAACTTATAGTAGTTCCCTCTATCACCATAGAAAATGTCAGGGTAATATCGGTAATAGTTTCGTAGATACTGAATGCTGGTGAAATATTTCGCACAGCCGCCATGTTGGATTGGTGAGTCGTAACAAAATTTGAAGGGCACGGTCGAGGTCGCCAGGAATAGTGCTATGAACTTTCCGAGTTTCATTGAAATCGCTCCTGCCGTTTAGATTTTATTATGGGGGGACACACACACGAATCACACACACACACACGCACACACACACGGACAAAAGGTGGTCTCATAAGCCTATTTTTTTTTTCAAAATTGAAAATAGGCTAAAAATGCGTGTTGTCTGTAGTAGCGTGCGTATTTGGGTAAATGGGAGATAGGATTGAGAAGGATGCTGCCGTGCTACCAGCACATTATTCAAGATATTTCTCATATCTAGTGACTGCGTGGCTCAGCGGTAACGTTCACGCCTCCTATTCCCGAGGTTGCATGATCGGCCCCTGGCTCAGTCAGTTGGCAAATGTGAGGGAGACCTGTCAGTAGATTTACTGGCACGTTAAAGTGCCCCTCTAAAAGCCGCAGTAGTTAGAAGGGACGTACATAGAGTGAGTAACATTATACAGGGTGTATCTAAATCCTCATTACACACTTTGAGGGCTTGTAGTGGGAACCAAGATGATTACGTTTAGCATAGGAACTTGTGTCCGGAAACGTGCCTTCTTCCCGCTACCCGCAAAATAGCAGCACAGCACACGTTCACAGCTCCCACTCTGTCCGTCTCCTGCTGCTTGTCATCTGGGTCCAATTACAGGTGGGGCTCGATGTGGCGACCCCCGACATCAACACATACACCCGGTACCTCCGTACCATGTTCTGGTACACACGATCACCAATCCTTAGTCCTCTAACATCCGCCGCAGCCACAACCCACACCAGTAGGGCTTCCTTGGATTCCACAGGGGTCTCGTAAATCAACGTTTTCATGTGATCCCACAGGTACTAAGTAGTCTAGCGGTGTCAAGTCGGGTGAACGTGTAGGCCAAGCAATCGGGCCACCACGACCTATCCACTGTTGCCCAAATCTGTGGTGCAGATGATCTCGGACCACAAGTGAAAAATGAAGTGGAGCACCATCATGCTGAAACCATATGTTTTAACGGACACGCAGAGGCACCTCGTCTAAGAACTCATGCGGTACGTCTTCAGAGAATACCAAGTACTTGGCACCCATGAGATTTCGTGGAAGAAGCTATGGAATGTCAACAAACTTGTAGGGGATATGGGACATCAGGTGATCATTCAATGACGTACGTGCTCCAGTCAGTGGTGTCGAAAATGCTGGGGAGATTTGAAACTGTGCTCTGGTGTTCTTTTGGGGGTAGTGGGAAGAAGGCACGTTTCCGGACACAAGTTCCTATGCTAATTATGGTGTTTGAAGCCATTTTTCAGTGTTGCCTTAGTGTTGTGGATTGATATGACATATTTCTGCCCTGTTTTTAGGTTATATTTGCGCCAATATGGCCAGTATTTATTCTTTCTCTTGCTTTTATGGGATGCTCATTCTGATTTACTCTGATCGGTTCCTTCTCCACTCTTCCGACAGAGCGCAGCGCACTCTTTGTGCCTGACTCGTGGTTGGAGATGGCAGTGGAGTAAGTTGGGATTGAGTATTCCGTGGCAAGAGGAATGTATTGTTTTTGAAAAACAATGGCTTCTTACACCATGAAGAAAAGGCTACAGATAAAAACAGTTTCTGTACGCAAGTAAAATTGCTACCATACACCTTATGGGTAGCATCAAATATTATGCTCAATCGCATTCAGTCTTGACATAATACAGGGTGTTTCAAAAAGAATATAGGCTACGTATTTCGTATGCATATATTTATTAAACTTTAAGACATACGAATATGAAACTTTACACACATATTTTGGAACCTCTCAAGTTTAGATTGCAGATGTCCAATATGTCATCCATCAGCGACACGAACAATATCACACCGATATTGAAATATCTCCCATACTCGGGCAAGCATATCCTTCGTCACTGAGGTGGCAGTACGGATCCTGTTCTTCAACTCTTCCAGGTTCTGTGAGAGTGGTGGTATATAAACGTTGTCTTTAACAAAAACCCACAGGAAGAAGTTACAGGGTGTCAAATCCGGTGACCGTGGAGCCCAGCTGAGACATGCTACGTCGTCAGCTCCTGGACGACCAATCCAACGGTTCAGTAGAGTTTCATTCAGATATTCACGCACTTGGCGACTCCAGTGAGGGGGTGCCCCGTCTTGTTGAAAAATGAAGTTGTGTTCGTGCAGCCTCGGAAACAACCAGTTTTGTAACATAGCGAGATACTGCTGACCGTTAACCGTGTTCCATCAAAGAAGAATGGGCCGTAAACAGCTGATCGGGATATCGCACAAAACACATTGACTTTGGGCGACTCTCGTACATGTTCAATGTCGGCATGTGGGTTCTGTAGGCCCCAAATTATAACATTGTGTATGTTTACCTGACCACTAACATCACTGAACACTATGTGTTTTGCAAAAGTGTTATCATTGCCAATAGCATCATGAATCTTGTTACAAAATGCCACACGTTTGCGTTTGGCATAAGGACTTCTTGTAACAGCTGTAACTTTCGCGGCTTCATAACCGACCGACGTCTCAAAACACGCCAAATTGCTGTTGTAGGCAGTCGTAACTCCCGACTGGCACGACAAGTTTATTTTCAAGGACTATGTTGGAAAGCAGTTTGAATTCGCGCAACATTTTCTTCAGAAACACGAGGGCGGTCGGGACTCTTCCCTTTACATACTCAATCATGCATCTACAAACTATAGATACCATCTGCGAATGTTCCACCCATTCGGAGGATCAATTTGGTACCTCAACCTGAAACGTCTTTGCACTGTAATCATGGAATTGCACTTTGCAAACTCGAGAACACAAAATGAATTCAGCTGCGGAGTAGCCATTTTAAACATATGACGGTTACCAAGCAAAACAGAAACAACTGACATCTAGAGGCTATTAATATAAACTAGATTATGTATTCGTTTCCCCAATATCCGAGCCGAGGCGCAGCGATCGATAGTTTGGACAAAATAATACTTTGTAATACGTATATTCTTTTTGAAACACCCTGTATATTTCAATATATGTCCCTTTCGAAGGAAGATAGTATCGACCTATATGAAAATATGACAAGCTTCTATTGGCAGCTAAAAGCCACTCCCAGAATGTACCAGGCACAGCAATAAATGAGTGTTATTGTCTGGTTTTTACATGCAAGTTACGTGCGACTCATTCTACTCATTGAGTGTTAAGAAATGCTATACACAACTGACCAACGAATACAGTCCACATTTCAAGTAATTAAACCTAACTTGTTTATCCAACGACGAAGGACGATCGGAAACACTCAGTAAACAAAAGTTTGGTGCTTTTCAGTTGGTCAACACGATTGTACCCTAATCCTGAAAAAAAAATACATGAGATTAATAAATACACTAGGATGACCAGTTTCAATCGTCAAGCGATCATCATCAGATCCATTACACTTAGGCTATATAATCTATGTCTGAAAGTATGGCTGAAAATATTAACAATATGTCTACTTATTTAGTTGCAGTGTTAGTTGAGATAATGCAATTCCGGAGGTCAATCACCACTTCCAGTATCTCATCAAAACATCACATAGACTATAACTAAGAAATACTGACGAGTTGCATTATCTCAACTCTTGTTTTTGTTTGGGTCTTCAATCTTTTGACTGGTTTGATGCCGGTCTCCCAGTCCTGAGCTAAAGGTTTCATCTCTACATAGCTACCACACCCTACATCCGAGGCAATCTGTTTAACATATTCTAACCTTGCTCTTCCCCTACTGTTCTTGTCCTCGACCCTTCCTTCCATAACTAAGCTTGCTATTCCTGGGTGTCTTAGTATGTGTCCTACCAACCTATCTCTTCTCTTCATTAGCAGTCGTCAGAAACATCTCTCCTCTCCCACTCGTCTTAATACCTCTTCGTTTGTAACCCTATCTACCCATCTGATCTTCATCATTCTCCTGTAACACCACATTTCAAACGCTTCAATTCTCCTCTTTTCTAATGCACCAACAGTCCAAGATTCACTTCCATAGAGCGTCACGCTCTAATACCTAAATCTATATTCGATGTCAACAGATTCCTTTTTTGTAGAAATGCTTTCCTTGATTGAGCCAACCTACTCTTTATATCCTGCAACTAAATAAATGTATATATTGTAAATATTTTTATGCATACTTTCAGACATAGATTTTATACCCTAAGTATAATGGATCTGATGATGATCACTTGACGATCGAAACTGGTCATCCAAGTGAATTTATTAATCTCATGTATTTTTTTAGGATTGGGGAATAACCCATCTTATTTGGGTACAATCGTGTTGACCGACTGAAAAGCACCAAACTTTTGTTCCTATGCTAAACGTAACCGTCTTGGTCCCCAATACAAGCTTTCAAAGTCTGTAATGGGAATTGAGAAGCACCCTGTATTTTTCATATCACATCTCATTGGCCTGTTGTTCTTCTTCTACTTCTTCATCTTCTTAGCGTGCCTGTCCGTTTCGGACGCTGGCGATCAGCTTTATCTGTGGCAATCCGGAACAAATCTTCAGAGCTTTTCTTGAACCAGGTTCCAATGTTGTCGAGCCAGGAAATTCTCCTTCTGCCGGGCGATCTATTTCCGTTTATTTTTCCTTGTAGTATAAGTTGAAGCAGCTCATACCATTTTTTGATTCCTCATAATGTGACCAAGGTGCTGTAGTTTACGATACTTAATCATGTTGATCAGTTCTTGTCTTTTTTCAACTCTGCGTAGAACTTCCTGATTAGAAACTTCATGAATCCATGATATTCTCAGTATTCTTCTGTAAAGCCATAGTTTAAAGGCTTCAAGTCTAACAGTGGTAGCCTGTTGTTATATGATTTTAAAAAATCTCCACGTTCAGATGACACATTTACCCTGCGATGCGTGTTATGAAATAACAAATTACATAGGGCACAAAATAACGGCCAATTAAACACATAGAACGTGACTAAACAAAGCCGACACAATTTGATCCTTGGGGTAATAAAACATGTATAGGATGCTATGATGTAAAAATATACTGTAATTCTCATTTTCATATTTTAACAGCTGTTCTGTCAAGCTCGTATCTCATGTGTGAATTTCTAATAATAATAATAATGTTATTGGTTTTACGTCCCTTTTAACTACTCTGGCTTTTAGAGACGCCGGGGTGCCGGAATTTTGCCCCGAAGGGGATCTTTAACGTGCCAGTAAATCTACTGACACGGCTCCCTCGCATTTGCGCACCCTCAAATGCCAGCTGACTCCGCCAGGATACGAACCTGCAACCTTGGGCTCAGCAAGCGAGAACGTTACCGCTGAGCCACGCAGCCAACCGTGTGAATTTCTCTGAGAGTCTGTATATCTATGGTTGGTTCCTTAGTTTAGGGGCTGCGACAACGCGGTCATGTAGCCCCGTGTACTTTGGGTATGTGTAGAATCTGTCTAATAACCGCTGTTAATTATTGAGATGGCTGTATTGGTGTGTGTTATCTGTGATTCAGGTAGAAGGACTGCAGACGATTAATTTTTTCAGGTAGTTCCTACTTTTGCCACCAAATGCTATCATCCATGACACCTAGCTGCGGATACGGCTACTACTTACATTCGCAGTCAGCACTTGGCGACGAACGTAGGAACTAATAGAGCGTTATCAAACTAACCTAAAATTTTTTGCTTCCACAAGTGTAATTAGTGGAAGGTTCTTTATCATGCCATAAATCTATAACATGGGAGCGCCGGCTTTACTTCCCCTCCGAAGGAAGGCATACTGAGGGATTTTTAACGCTCTTAAAAACTCCGACGACTTCGGCAGGATTTGATCCCGCTATCTTGGGCACAGCAGTTCAGCATGCTACCGACTACGCCACCGAAACCGCTAATTATAATTATAATTACTAACTATGGCTTCCACTCTTCAATACAAATTTGTTTTAATTTTATTTTTATTTTTATTATTTTTTACTCACTCGATACATGTTTCGGCACTTTGCCTTCATCAGTCGTTCATAGTTTGCTAAAATATGACATACTCATTTGACAACATCTTATTACATTAACTAAAATCCTTTTATGTACACAAAATATCGGATTTTCTTCTTCAAAATAATAATAATAATATTAATAATATTATCGTATGGCCTCGGGTGCCGGGTGCAAGGCTAGTTATTTGACACCCAGAGGGCAGCTTGCATGTCAAATTTTGTTGTTTCTTGAAGCAGTATGAGAGTCGAGGAGGTTAGATATCTAAGCTCCTTGATACTATAGCGCATTCTAGTAGAGAAACGAGGAACTTAATGTTGGCGGAAAATCCCGAGATTAATTTTGCCATTATGAACACAGCCTACGGAATTCATATGGGTTCTTTAACATGCCAACATGGTATGACATGCGTATCGTGATTTTTGCCACCTTTCAAAAATCCCTTACCACGGTCAGGAACGAACCTGCAAGCTTGGTGTTGGTAGTCCGACACTATAACCACTCACCCACCGTGGCAAGCTATTCTTAATATACAGTTCTATTAATAAAATCCGGAGATAAAATCCTTCGTCTTTAAAAGACTTCTAGGAACTGCTCTTTCACGATTCCCAAAGCTGTGGAAATCAAAATAAAATGAATCCTATTAGAAACTGCGTAGAAGAGTGGAAGCCATAGTTAGCAATTATAATTCACTGTGAGTATTCAATTTTAACGAGGTGAGGGGAAACTGTAGAGGAACCAGTCGGCAGTTACTCGAGCCATCGCCGTCTGCTATGTTTAGAGCATAGCAGACGGCGATGCTCGAGCCGAAGGATATGAAATAAAAGCTGGTATTCAGGAAGGTGTAAGGCATTCTATACATTGAACATGCAATGGAGGAAATTGGACTGTGTAACCACAAACAAATCCATTTTGTTTTTCCCGGGGAGAGTGTGGCTCATTCTGAGTCATACCAACCAATTGATTTTAATGATAATAATTTGAACATCTTTTTTTAGCCTATTTTCAATTTTGAAACAAGTAGTTCCGTAAAGAACTATACAGCCTATTTTCATATATCCTGCTCATGTTAATTTCTTCTAACAACATACAAAATTTCAGTTTAATTTCTGTAACAGATTCGTAGATATTGAGAACCGTCTAAATATTTCAGATTGTCGCCAGGTTGGATTTTTATTTTTGTACTATTACATTAAGATTATTGTGTACGTGTGGTATTCAAACTTCAATCGCATGATTAGAACACAAGAAGTAAAAACGAGATTTTAAAATTACGCACTGCAGCCATCTTGTGATTATGCAAACAATTGAAATAAATTAGATGCCAGTGGATCAACATTTGTATAAGCATTTAACGTGCAACGTTTCACAGCAGTCGGATAGTTAATTCGCGAGAATCGTCCATTTAAATATTTATACTTCGCGTCGCCGCCATGTTGGATTTGTGCTCACCAGGTTAATGAAAGTCCTATAGGTGAACATATGTTCATAGTCTCTATGAACATAAAAAAATTCAGTTTGGTTGCTGTAAAAGATTCATAGATATTGTGAACCGTCTAAATATTTCGGAAGCTCGCCATTTAGGATTGTTATATGTATAGGCCATAGAATTATGTACCATTCAAGGTCAATTATTGCCTAGGTTCATTATTCAAACTTTCACTTCGATCGCATGATTACGACACAAGAAATAAAAACTTAATTTAAAAATTTCGCACAGCCGCCATATTGAGGTTATGTAAACAATTGATTTAAATTAGATGGCAGTGCATTGCAATCTGCAAAATCATTTACTGTACCACATTTCACTGCGCTCAGAGAGTTAAATCACGAGAAAAGTCTATTAAAATATTTCAAATTCGCTTGGTCGCCATGTTCGATTTTAATTTACAAGTTTATGAAGTATACATAGATAAACTTGTACCAGTACCCTTTATCACCGTACAAAATTGCAGGGTAATATCTGTAATAGTTTCGGAGATATAGAATGTCAGTGAAATATTTCGCACAGCCGCCATTTTGAGGTTATGTAAACAATTGAACTAAATTAGACTCCAGTGCATTACTATGTGTATAAACACTTGCTGTACCTAGTTTCATTACGTTTGGCTGGTTAAATCGTGAGAAAAGTCTATTTAAAAGTCTCAACTTCGCTTGGTCGCCATGTTCGTTTTCTACTTTACAAGTTTATGAAATATACATTGGTAAACTTGTATCAGTACCCTTTATCACCGTACTAAATTGCAGGGTGATATCTGTAATAGTTTCGGAGATATAGAATGTCAGTGAAATATTTCGCACAGCCGCCATTTTGAGGTTATGTAAACAATTGAACTAAATTAGACTCCAGTGCATTACAATGTGTATAAACATTTGCTGTACCAAGTTTCATTACGTGTGGATAGTTAAATCGCGAGAAAAGTCTATTTAAAAGTCTCAACTTCGCTTGACCGCCATGTTGGTTTTGTAGTCACCAGGTTTTTGAAAGTCTCATAGGTGAACTTCCAGTAGTACCCTTTATCACTGTACACAATTTCAGGGCGATATCGGTAATAGTTTCGGAGATATTGAATGCTAGTGAAATATTTCGCACAGCCGCCATTTTGCATTGGTGAGACGTAACAAAATTTGAAGGGTACGGTCGAGGTCGCCGGGAATAGTGCTATGAACATACCGAGTTTCATTGAAATCGCTCCAGCCGTTTAGATTTTATTAGGGGGGGACACACACACGAATCACACACACACACACACACACGCACACACACACGGACAAAAGGTGATCTCATAAGCCTATTTTTTCAAAATTGAAAATAGGCTAAAAATAGGCTTATGAGATCACCTTTTGTCCGTGTGTGTGTGCGTGTGTGTGTGTGTGTGTGATTCGTGTGTGTGTGTCCCCCTAATAAAATCGAAACGGCTGGAGCGATTTCAATGAAACTCGGGAAGTTCATAGCACTATTCCCGGCGACCTCGACCGTGCCCTTCAAATTTTGTTACGTCTCTCCAATCCAACATGGCGGCTGTGCGAAATACTTCACTAGCATTCAATATCTCCGAAACTATTACCGATATCGCCCTGACATTGTGTGCGGTGATAAAGGGCACTACTAGAAGTTCACCTATGAGACTTTCAAAAACCTGGTGACTACAATACCAACATGGCCGCCAAGCGAAGTTGAGACATTTAAATATACTTTTCTCGCGATTTAACTATCTAAATGTAATGAAACTTGGTACAGCAAATGTTTATACACATTTTAATGCACTGGAGTCTAATTTAGTTCAATTGTTCACATAACCTCAAAATGGCGGCTGTGCGAAATATTTCACTGACATTCTATATCTCCGAAACTATCTCGCGATTTAACTATCTAAATGTAATGAAACTTGGTACAGCAAATGTTTCATACACATTTTAATGCACTGGAGTCTAATTTAGTTCAATTGTTCACATAACCTCAAAATGGCGGCTGTGCGAAATATTTCACTGACATTCTATATCTCCGAAACTATTACAGATATCACCCTGCAATTTTGTACGGTGATAAAGGGTACTGATACAGGTATACCTATGTATATTTCAAAAACCTGTAAAGTACGAAACGAACATGGCGACCAAGCGAATTTAAAATATTTTAATAGACTTTTCTCGTGATTTAACTCTCTGAGCGCAGTGATATGTGGTACAGTAATTGATTTTGCAGATTTTAATGCACTGTCATCTAATTTAATTCAATTGCTTACATAACCTCAAGATGGCGGCTGTGCGAAATTTTAAAATTAAGTTTTAATTTCTTGTGTCGTAATCATGCGATCGAAGTGAAAGTTTGAATAATGAACCTAGGCAATAATTGTCCTTGAATGGTACATAACTCTATGGCCTATACTCATTACACTCCTAAATTGTGAGCTCCCGAAATATTTAGACGGTTCTCAATATCTATGAATCTTTTACAGCTACCAAACTGAATTTTTTATTGTTCATAGAGACTATGAACATATGTTCACCTATAGGACTTTCAGGAACCTGGTGAGCACAAATCCAACATGGCGGCGACGCGAAGTATAAATATTTTTATGGACGTTTCTCGCGAATTAACTATCCGAGTGCCGTGAAACGTTGCACGTTAAATGCTTATACAAATGTTGATCCACTGGCATCTAATTTATTTCAATGGTTTGCATTATCACAAGATGGCTGCTGTGCGTAATTTTAAAATCTCGTTTTTACTTCTTGTTGTCTAATCATGCGATTGAAGTTTGAATACCACACGTACACAATAATCTTAATGTAATAGTACAAAAATAAAAATCCAACCTGGCGAACATCTGAAATATTTAGACGGTTCTCAATATCTACGAATCTGTTACAGCAATTAAACTGAAATTTTATATGTTGATTGTGGCAGTTAACATAAGTAGGATATATGAAAATAGGCTGTATAGTTCTTCACGGAACTACTTGTTCAATACCGCTTTTCCAGCACCATGAGGAATTTTATATTTTTCTTGAACTTAAAATTATGTTTTTTAAATATAAACGTAAAAGGAAGTTATGAGCAATTTTATCATTCCAAATGATCTTGTCGACTTCGTCGTTATGGTTGGGGTCCATCGTTATGCGTTACGGACACGGACACGGAGATGGACGTGACGTCATGCAGCCGCGCGGGAAGTGACGTCAAGCAGCTGCGCGGGAACGAGGCGTCATGCTCACGCGGGGAGCGAGAAGCAGACGCTAATGATTATTGGAGTCTGTTGAAAGAGGCCTGGCGTCGAGCGACCTGGGGCTTTAAGCGAAGTGAACACAAGAATACAGGGTGACTTCTAAAGAGATATACAAGATGCCATATAAGAATACAGGGTGCCTCCTAAAGAGGTGTGCAGGATGTCAGAGCAAAATACAGACGAAGCGAACACAAGAATACAGGGTGACTTCTAAAGAGATATACAAGATGCCATATAAGAATAAGAATACAGGGTGCCTCACCAAGAGGTGTGCAGGATGTCAGAGCAAAGCATCGAACCAGTCCCAATATTCCATCCCTACTCTCACTCAAAATAGCCCCCCCCCCCCCCTAATGTTCACCCCGCCACTGCTCGTTCCCAGGTTATACAACTCATCTCCCAACTCTCTACCGTTACACTAGTCTAGCCAGATCGAACACAGGCCTGCTTGGGGCAAAAACACTCCTTTTCAGAGAAATAACAACTCCACAACAAGCTTCACGAAAACCCAAATTAAAATCGAAAATTACATTCTACAAACACCAAATTCAGTAAACTTCCCTCATTTCAGTTACTCTACACTTTAAACAGACACAGAAGGCATAGTCATGACTCCTTCATGGAGTAGGCTATTGTCTAATCATGTTCACCTCTCCTTCACCTTTACCATAAATTTCATCAACTCTATTTAAAAATCAGAAAATCACTCCACAAATCTGTAAATCAGTCTTCTTCCCTTATTTCAGATACACTATTCATTAAACAAACATATAAGGCATAGTCATGACCCCTTCATGGAGTAGGCTATTGTCTAAATCTGGACACTCATACTACATCCTTACACTATTTCAAATGTACGGCCAAATGATCCTTCTGACAGGGAGGCAAAGGTTTCTGCCGGCTTGCCTGGGATGATGGGCCAAAAACCGCTATCAAAAAGTACACAAGTTACGCTTTATTCAACCAAACACATCTATAATACAAGTACAAGAAACACATTTCTTCCCGTGACCCTTAAAAAGGTGCCCGCGCGGGAAGCCTAAGTTAATGGGTAATGCTGTCTGTTGAAAGAGTCCTGGGACTCCGAGCAAAGAGAGAAGCCCTCCTGAGTCTTTCTAACATGTGTAGCATTTGTAGCATGCGTCGTTTGAAATGATACAACGTCTAGTCTTTCAGACTGACAGTGATTTTCTTGTCATACGCTTTTTGAACGTTTTCCTTATATCTCAATGTGTAAGAGACCTGAATTTTAAACATTTTTAGATTATACTGTATTTCCATATTTTTAACGATTTGATCAGATAATATTTCCATTAGCCTATAATTAGCAGGATTTTAATGAGAATGTTTTTATAATCTTGGATGTTTTAATCTACGTTCTCCTTAAAAAAAGTTTTATAGTGATTTTTTTTATTTATAATCCTAATTTGTTTAATGGAACAGTGACATTAGTTTGAAGCTCTTAGGTTATTTAGTAGAACTGAAGATGATTGCAAGACAACCGAAACTGGTCTTGTTGTGATATAACTATTTCCAATACATTATTTATTGACTATTAAGGTGGGCGGCTTCGGCGGCGTAGTTGGTAGCATGCTGAGCCTCTAAGCACAAGATCGCGGGTTCAAACCCGGTCGAAGATGTCGGATTTTTTAACAGCGTTAAAAATCCCTCAGTATGCCTTCCTTCGGAGGGGAAGTAAAACCGCCGGTCCCATGTCATAGATTTATGGCATGTTAAAGAACCTTCCACTAATTACACCTGTATTTTTTTTATTTAGTCAATTTACCCTCTAGGTTGGTGGATCCCACGGACTCAGTGAGGGAACTCACCACTACCGCCTCTATGGGCAGTGTCCTGGAGCTTGGAACATCTGGTCGGGATGGATACAATTGGGGAGGTGTGATCAGCACTTCGCCCAGGCGGCCTCACCTGCAAAGCGAACAGGGGCCTCATGAGGGATGGGAAGGGATGGAAGATTGGGATGGATAGGCTAGGAAGAGGGAAGGAGGCGGCCGTGGCCCTACAGTAGGTACCTGTCCCCGTTATCCGGATAGTAGGCTGTCAGATATCCGCCCCCTCAATCGGATTGCCAATAATCAAACGCACCGGCACAGCTACATCAATGAAAATGGCACTGACAGATACTATCGAGATTAGAGCACAATAGTTAACAAGAAATTATTGTGGAACACACCAAAATATACGGGGGTTCATACTTACCTTTTACTTACCTTTTAAATTTATCTCGGGGACTGGGTTGTCAACTGGATCACTTAAAGTATGTCCTCACAATAACCTCCACCATGATATTAAAAATGAACCATAACGAAGACGAGAAACTTTAAACTGCACAATAATTTATTTCACATAAAGAATGAATTTAACAAAAATAAAACAACAAAATCCACGTGGCAATCAGAAGTCATTGTCCACATAACTATGTCCTCCTGTAGAACTTGTATACTCTACATACAATGTTTCAGCTTTCTCAAGCTCAAAATAACGTAATTAATAATGCACTTGGAATGGAAACGGGATTTGGGACGAGACACATATAGCAATTGTTTGCGTGTTTATACACATCACATTTTATTTATAGCCACAAGGCTATTATGGAGACGTCCTTGGCCTCTATCATACAGTTGTCCGGGCCAGCTGCAATGCACCTGCATCGTCAAAGTGGACTCACCCGTCCGTTCAACCCTAGCATATGCGAGTTACATCAGAGCTTAGCTCTCCTTTCAAAACACGTTAAATGTCCACTTCTCAACTCAAATATTATCACGCAAATCCCTTAAATGCTCCATTCAAACACCAGTGGAATACTCTAATAATCCTAAATCATGTTTAATTGTTCAAACCACTTGTTTAATTAGCGTTGTTTAGAGTATAAAAACAAAACTCTTAATGTTGATAACAAAAGTTCATTAATCATTTATAACAATAATAAATTGTTTATAACAATGTCAAACGACAATTGAAAATTTTATACACGCCTCTATTAATCCCTTTCATTTCAAATTATTTAACAAAGATATTTACATAATTATTTACAATATTATATTGTTTATATTATTTATACAAGAAATACATTAAACCACACGTTTATCCGGTTGATAATTACTCAAATCATGGTGATATAATCGACCAATGAAGGTTAGTTATATTTAAATGTCAAATTCAGGTTTAATAAGGTTTAATAATTATTATTAATATTTGTGACGGTAACCTCCATTCAAAATCTTCATCTCAAATTGTTTAACACTCTTGTTAACTTTAACAGTATTTTCACATGAATAACTTTCAAAGAACCAGGACAATACATTCAGCGGAAAAATACTTCGCTCAAAATGCACAAAATTGCACAAAAATAGGCCCAGAATTCATCATATATCTCAATATATATGGCATAAAAATCTTCCACACTACATACAAAAACCTCCACTTATAAATTCATCAACTTCATTAATTACTGTGGGAACCTCCTTCATTATTCAAGGGCATTATTCGTCAGCGACTTTTACACATCCACTGAACTAACGATTATACATCCATTGTTCCTCTTTAAAAATTCTTATATTCATCAATTGTATTAATGACTGTTATTATTCAACCTTCGTGGGTTTCATTCATGAATCGATATGAAGTAAAAATTTGCCAATCACAAATAAATTTAATAGCAAATACGATTAGACACTCCTCCCTGGTCTATCAAAATTGAGATTACTATCTTCAAAGTAGCCTCCGTGGCTTAGGCGGCAGCACGCCGGCCTCTCACCGCTGGGTCCGTGGTTCAAATCCCGGTCACTCCATGTGAGATCTGTGCTGGACAAAACGGAGGCAGGCAGGTTTTTCTCCGGGTACTCCGGTTTTCCCTGTCAACATTTCATTCCAGCAACACTCTCCACTATCATTTCATGTCATCTGTCATTCATTTAATCATTGCCCCAGAGGAGTGCGTCAGGCCTCGGCAGCCGGCACAGGCCATATCCTCGCCGCTAGATGGGGGCTTCATTCATTCCATTCCTGACCCGGTCGGAGACTGGAAGCAGGTTGTGGATTTTCATTTTTCATCTTCAAAGTAACGCAGTATAAAAATACTATCTTCAATCAAAGTTCATCAAAACTGCATAAATAGTCGAATAGAATACAATTAGACTGTGGAATGCAAACATTATTGTTCCAATCTAGAATTGAGAAAAACTCCTATCAAATGTACATTACTATAATGTATTCAATAAATCGTAATCAAAGTTCATATTTCATAAAATTGTCTATAATGCAATGATAAATGTCTATGTCGCAATCATGTTCATAAGACGACTAGTATTTCAAAGATCGTCGATAACGTAATAGATTTTAACGCTCTAAAACCATTTAATCATTCTTCTTTCTTGAGGATGACAGAAAATTGGTCAAAGTAATTTACTGAATAGAATTACTTTAATAAAATGACACGCTGTCTGAATTCAAATCTGCCATAGCAAACGTTAACTTTACAGTCAAATCGTGACTACAAAAAGATGCAAATTACTGAAAGAATCTAAATTATCAGTCTCAACTGATCCAAAGTTATTTAAGTATGCCAATGACATAACAATGTCTCAACAACTTGTAGAAAAAGGCATAAATCATCGAAGTGTACTGAGTACAGAAATATTAATCAAGAAAATGGGGCAAAAATAAATGGGACAGAAAATATGGGAAAAATGGTTGCTCAGATATCGCTACATGACTCAAATAATACAAGAAACGTTCACGACTACCTTATCTGTTGATTGAAGTTCTAGAGGAAAGTTTTCAAAGAAAACTGCTGTTGGTTCCATTTCACCAGCGTAAAGATGTGCTCCGTCCTCGAACCTGGAATCAGCGCTCTCGGAGAATCGAACTGCTTCCTCCTCCGGAAATTGCACTGCTCCATGTATCCGAAAGACATCCTTCTGGCAAAATTCTTCTTTGTGAGCCGGGTCCACCCTGGCCTCTCTTGAAAGTTCCCTGAAGTTCCGGTCGCAATTCGCCATGAAGTTTATTGCAGTTATTTCCGCAGAAATATTCATAATCGTGGAGTATGAAAATATTTCCACTGTCATTTGATATAATTCAGCGATGGATTCACGATGCATGAGTGTAGTTGGATGTTCACTACATGCTCGCTTTTGTAGAATGACGATTAACGAAGTTCCATGCTGCTATTTCACTCCATCGATATATGTCCCAATTGCATTAAAGCCTTAGCCTTCCATCTCAACTTCTGTTATAATCATTGAAAGCACTGCCAGACTATAATGTTCCATAGTAGAATGTATCGTTGTATTACCGAACGTATTCTCCAAGATCACGGTTGCGATATACGTGTCAGCCGTAGTGTATAATGTGGAATTTTAAAAGTGCTTCTCAGGTAGCGAGAAAATCACTTTTGTCTGCAGCCTTAAAATGTCAATATCTTTCAAAATATACTCGTGAAATTGTTCAAATGTTCTACACACCTCAATGTTGTACTGCCCAATTGAATTATAATAAAGGCAGAAGTTAACTCTTTATATCTTATCTCGTAGAAACGTTAATGTGAGCGTTACAACTTCACCTAGTTTCGAACAGCGTAAAATGGAACTGCTCCGTGTTCGTTCGATGCGCCGGGCTTTAACCACACGCTAAAGACAACTTGCTTCACTTATTCACTCGACAATGACTATCTGACATCAGAAATATATATGCGGTATGAGCGGTATGAGAGATATGAGCGGTATGAGAGATATGAGAGCTCCTCTCTCCTGTGCACGACCTTTTATCAACTTCTTAAGGGGCGTATCCATCCCTTCCATAGTTCGTTCCTCCGTCATTGCTAGAAGTTTTAACTTTGGCTATACTTGACGGATTCTCAAATTTCAAAAACTCAAAATTAATTTCTTCAAAATTCCAAATCAATGCCATAACTGAAAATAGATTTCCACAAATCTGCATGCCAAAAGTAATTAAATATGGTAGTTTCAGCAATCTCCGTCTTCCTTCCAAACTATCGTTCATTGGTTCGAGTCTCTCCTCCAATAGCGTAACTTCTTCCTTAGCACAATACCTTGTTTCCTGCGACTGAGTCTTAAATCTCAGATCTTTCTCGAACAAAATCATGACGTCACCAAGAATCTCAGCTCAACCAGCCTACTTGCATGAAATCTGCGTCATCCGTGCCTACGTCATGAATATACACGTCACAACTATGACATTCATAACTTTATTCATATTTGCCAATACAGCCATCGTGGTCTCAATATAATTCAATTTACGGGGGCAGTACCATCCCGGCATTTGCCCGAAGACGAAGTGGGAAACCACGGAAAACCACTTCGTTGATGGCTGAGGTGGGAATCGAACCCCCTCTACTCATTTGGACCACCCGAGGCTGAGTAGACCCCGTTCCAGTCCTCATACCACTTTTCAAATTTCGTGGCACAGCCGGGAATCGAACCCAGGACCTCCAGGGCGGCAGCTAACCATGCTGACCGCTACGCTACGGAGGCGACAATTACACCTGTGTGAAGCTAAATTATATAGGTTAAGAATGTAAACAACGCTCTTAGGTTCCTACGTTCGTTGCCAGGAGCCGACTGCGGTGGCGTCTAGTAGCTAGTTCTGAGCTAGTAGTCGTTGACGGTGGCGTTTAGCGGCAAAAGTGGGAACTATTTGAAAAATTCAAAGTCTGCAGTTCTTACTTGAATTAAAAAACAGATAACAAGGAAGGAAGGAAGATTGTAGTTTTACGTGACCGTGAATCTTGTGATTATGAGCCACGGGACCTCCTTTTTACGTGGAATCCGAACCACAGGACATGGCATTTCTCTTCGAAAATCTCACATGCATTGACCGGGAATCGAACCCGGACCGGACCGCCTTGGTGAGAGGCATACAGCTAGACCGCTGAGCCACCACGCCCCAATAAACAGATAACGCACACTAATAGAGTCATCACAATTAACATCGGTTATCAGACAAATTCTACACATACCCAAAGTACAAGGGGCTATATGATCGCGTTGTCGCAGCCCCTAAACTGAGGAACCAACCAACCTGACAATTAAGGTGGATCATTCAGTTTGCCTATTCATAAGTATCAACTTTAACATACCTCAAAATCAAAACTACTCCAACGTTTGCGATATATTGTAAAATGGTTGGTTGGTTCCTCATTTAGGGGCTGCGACAACGCGGTCTTGTAGCCCGTGTACTTTGGGTGTGTGTAGAATGTGTCTGATAACCGGTGTTAATTGTGATGACTGTATTAGTGTGTGTTATCTGTTTCAATTCAAGTAAGGAGTGCAGACAATTATTTCAAGTAGTTCCTTCTTTCGCTACCAAATGCTACCGTCCACGACACCTAGCTTGCGGACTAGGCTACTGGATGGCATCGCAGCCAGCACCTGGCGGCAAACGTTGGAACTAATAGAGTGTTACCAATTCTAACCTACAAATTTTGGCTTCTCACAAGTGTAGTTAGTGAAAGGTTCTTCTTTATGCCATAAATCTACGACATGGGACCGCCGGCTTTACTTCCCCTCCGAAGGAAGGCATACTGAGGGATTTTTAACGCTCTCTTAAAAAAATTCGACGACTTCGGCTGGGTTTGAACCCGTGACCTTGTGCATAGAAGCTAAGCACGCTACCAACTACGCCACCGAGGTCACCCAATAGAAAATGTTTGGAGTGTGGAGATTTATATACGTGTAACAAGAAAAGTGAGATGGATTATTTAAGGAAAGCTATCCATGTCCTGAATTGTATAAATCCTGTCCGTCTTGTGAACAAGCTCTCGTAGAAAGACTCTTAGCTAATCCGATCCACCATTACTCTCTGCCACCGTTAGAGGGAATTAAAATGAACGGGCCTTTCACTCAACTGCTAACTCAATTACTTTGTTTGCTCCAGGGTCGTGTGTTTGAACCCGGGTTAGACAGTCTTTAAGTAGATAAACCCTCGCAGCAGACAGACTGAGATAAACAAGGAACAGTGGGTGGGTTTTATCGGAATGGACTCAATTATCCTCTGCTTCCTCTTCAACGAACTGCTTCTTTTCCAAGAGGGAATAGCAACTCCCACATCAATTTCGAAAAAGAAATCTTATATATATTTTTCTTACTGTTAAAGACATAAAATGGCGTTACTAGTAACTGTTACGCTTCGGTGTCGTAGTTGGTAGCATGATGAACTACTGTGCCCAAGATCGTGGGTTCAGACCCAGCTTAAGTCGTTGAATTTTTTAAGAGCGTTAAAATCCTTCAGTATGCCTTCCTTTGGAGGGGAAGTACAGCCGGCGGTCCCATGTCTTAGATTTATGACATGTAAAAGATCCTTCGACTAACTAAACTTGTGTGAAGCTAAATTTCTAGGTTAGATTTCGTTGAAACGCTCTATCCAAGTACCAACGTTCACAACTAGGTGTCAGTGACTTCTAGTATCGAAAGTTGGAACTACTTGAAATTGAACGGATTTTGTAGCTCACCCCTTGGGTGTCCACTTGAAGCATCTACAGCCTCTGGCGAACCAAACATGTCCTCGGACACTCCCGGCACTAAAGGCCATACGCCAAATAAATAAATAAATAAATAAATAAATAAATAAATAAATAAATAAATAAATATACATAAATGGTAACGAGGGAGTAACACCGTTACTAGTAATCGTTACTTTTTCAAGATGGAGCACTGGTGTTAGTCATTTTATATTGAATACAGTATTTATTTTATAACTAGCTTTGCCCGGCAAGCGTTGCAATGCCAATCAAATACAGTTAGAAAGAAAGGAAGATAATAATAATAATAATAATAATAATAATAATAATAATAATAATAATAATAATAATAATAATAATAATGGTTTTACCTCTCTTTTAACAACTGCGGCTTAACACCTAGGTTGCCCTTAATGATTTTTTTTTATTTAGTCGATTTACCCTCTAGGTTGGTGGTACCCACGGACTCAGCGAGGGGACTCACCCCTACCGCCTCTATGGGCAGTGTCCTGGAGCTTGGAACATCTGGTCGGGAGGGATACAACTGGTGAGGTGTGATCAGCACCTCGCCCAGGCGGCCTCACCTGCAAAGCGAACAGGGGCCTCATGAGGGAAGGGAGGAGGGGAAGATTAGGATGGATAGGCAAGGAAGGGGGAAGGAGGCGGCCGTGGCCTTGAAGTAGGAACCATCCCGGCATTTGCCCGAAGACGAAGTGGGAAACCACGGAAAACCACTTCGAGGATGGCTGAGGTAGGAATCGAACCCCCTCTACTCAGTTGGGCCACCCGAGGCTGAGTAGAGCCCGTTCCAGTCCTCACACCACTTTTCAAATTTCGTGGCAGAGCCGGGAATCGAACCCAGGACCTCCGGGGCGGCAGCTAACCATGCTGACCGCTACGCTATGGAGGCGGCGCCCTTAATGATAATAATAATATCTTACGGCCTCCAGAGCTGGGTGCAAGCTTGCATGTCGAATTTTGTCTTTCCTTCAAATGCTATGAAAGTCAAGGAGGTTAGATATCTAAGCTCCTTGACACTATAGCGCTTTCTAGTAGAGAAATGAGGAACTTTGTGTTGGCGGAAAATCCCGAGATTAATTTTGCCATTATAAACACGGCCTACTGAATTCGAATGGGTTATTTGACATAATAACATCGTATGACATGGTGCCGTAAATTTTGCCGCCTTTCAAAAATCACTTACCACGGCCAGGAGCGAACCTGCAAGCTTGGCGTTAGTAGACCGACACGTTGACCACTCACCCAGCGTGGCAAGCATGGGTATAATGAAAGACGCTATATGGATTAAAACTTACGTAAGTTGTTAGGTGGGTATGGCCAGCACTCCTGCGTTTAAACGAATGGTATGTTAAGATCAATAATAATCAGTTACTTTCAAACCACTATGTCTGGTAGGAAGGTACTAAGCCTGCCATCAGTATGACCAACTTAGGAATAATCAAAATCAACAAATTCAAACACTGAAGTCATGTGAGCACCCTCACATAACAGTAGGTTTAAATGAGGCAAATAATTGGCCAAATAAACCATCACCTTAGGAATTATTTCGAAAAGTTACCTACAAAAGAATTCAATCATTTTTTTTTAGCGTATGGCTTTTAGTGCCGGGAGTGTCCGAGGACATGTTTGGCTCGCCAGTTTTTTAGCTGCTTCGAGACGGACACCCAATGGGTGAGCTACAAGTACCGTTGGGGAGGGAAGGAGGGAAGTTGGAATGTAAGGACGAGGAGTTGGAAGGTAGCGGCTGTGGCCTATAGTTAGGGACCAACCCCGGCATTTGCCTGGAAGGAAGATGGGAAACCACAGAAGACCATCTTCAAGGTTGCCGGCAGGGGGATTCGAACCTCCTCGCCTCCCGGATGTGAGCGACTGCCATCAGTCATGCCGTAACCACCACGGCTAACTCACCCGGTATTCAATCATTATAATCGGTTGACTAAAACGTCAGAAGTAGTCTTTATAAATTACTCTTCGTAACCGGCAAGCGTTGATTGTCTTTGTTTATATTCAATTCTGTCAAACATGCGCACTCATACAAAGAAAACACCCAAACTGCCGCTAAACGGTATGAAAGACACTTATTGGTTGAAACGACTTGCGCACCACCTATTGTTAAATGAATTCACAATTTCAGAAACTTTCGCGGGAGTGCTAACTTTAACTAATACAAAGCTCGTTCGTTGAAACGATTCACGCGCCAACATTCATTTGTTGAAACGACTCGCACACCACCTATTGTAAAATGAATTTACTAATTCCTAAATCTTCGCGAGAATAAGTACAATAACTCACCAAAGTTTGATCGCAATCGGATGAATGGTATGTGAACGCACAGGGAACTTTGTTGAGACGATACGCACGCCATCATTCATTTGTTGAAACGACTCGCACACCACCTATTGAAAAATGGATATACTAATTCAGAAATCTTTGCGGAAGTGAACACAGCTACTCACCAAAGTTGCATCGCATAAGGAACAGTGTTGAAACAATTCGTGCACAAACACTCATTTGTTGAAACTACTCATGCGCCACTTATTGTAAAATGAATTTACTAATTCAAAAATCTTTGTGTGAATAAGTACAACAACTCACCTAAGTTTGATCGCAATCAGAGCATTGTATATGAACGCATAAGGAACATTGTTGAAACAATTCGCGCACCAACACTCATTTGTTGAAACTACTCGTGCGCACCTATTGTAAAATGAATTGACTAATTCCTAAATCTTCGCGAGAATAAGCGCAATAACTCACCAAAGTTTGATCGCAATCGGATGAATGGTATGTGAACGCACAAGGAACTTTGTTGAGACGATACGCACGCCAACACTCATTTGTTGAAACTACTCGTGCGCCACCTATTGTTAAATGAATTTACTGATTCAGAAACCTTCACGATAGTGCGCAAACAACTCACGAAAGGTATGTGAACGCATCGGGGACTTTGTTGAAACGACTCGTGCGTCAATACTCATTTGTTGAAACTACTCATACGCCATCTATTGTAAAATGGATTTACTAATTTAGAAACTTCCACGCAAGTGCGAACAACAACTCACCAACGTTTCATCGCAATCAGAAGAATGGTTTATGAACGCACACGGTATAAATAGATAAACAAACAAAAGGCATATTCTTTGAAGTGTATGGGAGATTGTTAAGTTGGCAACGGTTCCAGTGCTCTCACACGAGCCAGTCCTACGCAATCGTGTTGTTATTGTGGTAGTAATTTATTCAGGACTTGCCAACTCACTCTAAATTAACCCACCAAGTAGTTCCAAGGAAGACGCACACTTTTCCAATTTGGGATTCCAATTATATAGCCAAGCGGAGAAAAATGATCCTACAGTTTTACTTTAATTCTACACTTCAATCTTTTTCAAGTGGAACACAGAGGAGAGCCAGAGTCTAGGTCGTACAAGGTATCTCCCCTCAGCTCTTTAAGACATGATGATTATGTTACTTGTTGTTTTAAGGGGCCTAACATCCAGGTTATCGGCCCCTAATGGTTTGGGTGATAGTGAAAGATGAGATGAGAATGAAAACTGTAACCAACACTAACCACAAACCCACATAATAGAAGAAATGATAAACAAATATAGGATAAGGCAAACAGAGGACAGGAAGAAAAGAAACGCCATCAACCCTCGAAGAATGAGGATTGAGGGACTTGGAGGCAAGGAGAGCCATAATAGGCAAATAGGAAAGTGAAAGAGGAGAGGCCCAACCCAAGGTCAGAGGAAAAGGGGGACAAAACGGACTTAGTTCAGGAATCTCTCGGTGTCGCCAACTCCCGAACTCACCAGCCGTGAGCCCCTGAGGGTGTAGCAATATCCAGGGTGCACCAGAAGTGGTGGGGCTACACACACCCTGCCTCCTTGAGGGCCTTGAGCAGAAGGCAGGAGAGAACATGAAAAGAAAACGAAGGCTGACCCCTCGAAGAAGGAGGGATCAGGAAAGATGAGACAAGGCGGGAAAGTGAAAGACTCCCTAGGTCTCCGATACTCTAATACCGTCGGGGTCGGAAGAGAACAAGAGAGTTGACCAAGAGAGGTCGACAGGAAAGAAGACAGAGAGGAGTCCGGCACAAGTAAGTGGAAGCAATGCCGGACTCGGTTGGGGTCCCGTGGTCGCCCACCCATGTCCCACTAGATGTGAGCCCCTGGGGGAGGGGGTCTTCAAGATATTATTGTGGTGTAGTGGTTAGCGTTATTGGCCTATATATCTGAGGATGTTATTCTAGATTCGAAAGAGAATACCTTATATGTTCCAGCTATTAAACCAAGTAGATTCCGAAACATTTTCTTCATTCCGAGCGTACATAGATAGCTTTGAACCAATTTCCCAGTGCTGTCAATATTAACCATTTATGAGGCAAAACTTTTTTATGTGTTTTTATATCTTAATTTTAATTATTACTATTATTATTAATTTTATTATCTGTTTCCCTAATTTTAATATTGATATATTTAGTTTTAGTTTTTAATTTATGTTCTTATAGATGTAATTTTGATATTTTCCTTTTTATTTAATTAATTAATTAATTAATTAATTTAGAATTGATTTTAAAATTAGTTTCATTTTTTTATACGATTGTAAATTATTTTAATTTTGTATTTCTTTTATTATTGTAATGTTATTTTTATTATTTTTATTTCTATATTTATATTTTATTATTACACTTTAATTGTCAATGTTTTAGTCATATTTTTAAAAAAAAATATCCAACACATTACGTCAAGTAGATCCGTATATAATATTTGATTTTTAGAAATAATAGCACTTCGGTATGAGAATTCTCCAAATTATGGCTAAAGGATTCAACTATCAGCATCTTTGAAGGCATAAACTGTCCTTATATTAACATAGTTAATATTACTATCCCATAAATGTTTAACAATTTAAGTTGGCCAACACAAAAATAATTAGCATTACTGGCATAGGCCTATGTGAAAACATAACCTGAAATAAATTACATTGTGCATTATTAGGTGGCCATGATAAGACCTAGATTGTGATGAGGTGCCACATATTTGTTTTCTATAATGGTATTTATGCTGTTTTATAGCGATCATCAAGTGATTTCAATGATTATTAATGATTTTACAGTGCGAGTGCATAAATTGTCTTCTGGATTGGTGCTTCTTGTTGGAATGGTTTAATCAATTTGTGGAATGTGTTTCGGTATCATAGATTGCTGCCATTTTGTTTATAAAGCTTTGATTGGATATTTTGTAGTTTCTTGCTTCAATAGGGGCATGCCTTTGAAATCCCAAAGCCACCTATATAGCGTCTGAGACTAAACACGAAATATACCCGGACTTTTTCATATGGTGATAGATCTTACAAGAAGCCAATCAACGTATGGATATATAAGGTCATGGCCTCTTGAAGTGTCACAAGACATGAATAAATACCGTTAAAATAATCTCATGTTTGTTTACACACCAAAATAAGTAAATTTACGGCTTTACCTTAAAAATTATCTGTGAAAAACAATAATTATATACTGTGAAACGGAATGCATAGGTATAAAATAAATAATTACCAACAAGGAAACGTGATAAAACCTAATAATAGTGTATGGTGTCTTACGTAACTAACGGAAGATGCAATCTGGAACCGGGCAGCAGCGGGCACCAGTATCGACTTGATGCACAGAGCAAATGATGCTTTAGATGGATCAAGATCGAAAACTCATGGGCGGAATCAATCATAGTCTGGTTCTTCGGTCATGATACTGCGATGTGGAAAGGAAATGGAAAGACTACCACATTATTATATTTCCTGAACGTCGGAGGACGGAGAATAGATGATGGCACTTCCTGGAATAAAACGTTCCAGAGGTAAACTACTCCCCCGATCTGATCTCCGGGTGGGTAGTACCTTAGGGGAAGTCATCGAAAGAGTTGAACATTTTAATTTTAGGATTGGGACATGGAATGTAAGAACACTTCGAAGAGCAGGGAAACTGGAAAATTTGAAGAGAGAAATGGAAGAATGTGAAGTTAACATAATGGGTTTAAGTGAAGGGAGATGGACAGATAGTGGTGAAATAGTGTCAGGTAATTACACAATGTTCTATTCAGGTGGACAAGGTTTTGAACGTGGTGTAGCAATAGTGATGGGAAATCAACTAGTGCACAGTGTGACTAAAGTGGGTGCCATAGCGATCGTTTAATGTTTGTGAAATTAAGTGCACAACCAGTGGACATTATGATAATTCAAGTGTACATGCCGACATCAGATCATGACGACGACGAAGTGGAGAAATTGTACGATGAAATAGAAGATATCATTCACTCTGAAGGCAGAGGAAGAGTAAACACCATAATTATGGGTGATTGGAATAAAGTGGTTGGACAAGGTACAGAAGCAAACATTGTGGGACAATATGGATTAGGCAGAAGGAACGACAGAGGAGGTATGCTAGTGGAATTCTGTCAGAGAAACAATTTAGTGGTGATGAACACTTGGTTCAAGAAAAGAAAGAGCAAATTATACACATGGAGGAGCCCAGGAGACATTAACAAATAGACTACATACTTGTTAAACAGAGGTTTAGGGGCAGTGTGAAAGACGCTAGGACTATGCCGGCTGCCGATATCGACTCGGATCACAACCTTTTGGTTGCAGACATCAATACAAGGCTGAAGAGGATTCGACAGTGTGGGAGGAGAAAGCAGAGATGGGACCTGGAAAAGTTAAGAGTGAACAATGAGAGAGTAGGAGAAACATTGGAGCAGCAATTTAGTGAAATGAGATGTGAAAATGCAAGTACAAGTGTGAAAGTGCAATGGCGAAATGTTAAACTGGTTTTGTTGAATACTTTAAAGAGTGAAGTTGGGAGGGAAGCAAAGAGAGCGAGGAAACCCTGGATCACCAATGAGATGATGGAGAAGATGGAGGAAAGGAGGAAGTGTAAAAATATAAACGAAGAAGAATACAGAAGACTTAACAATGCACTCAGGAGAGAAACAGACAAAGCAAAGGAAAAGTACATGGAAGAAATGTGCGATGACATAGAGGAACTACAAAGAAGAGGATGGTACGACCTCATGTATCAGAAAACGAAGGAGCTGGGAGGAAGCGAGAACAAAGGAGTAAGGTCATTCGGAATAGAGGACTCTAGAGGACAAATGGTTTCTGAACAAGCGGGAGTGCTGAAAATATGGGAAGAATACATAAAGGAACTCTACGATAAGGAACACCGTCCGCAAGACATCGACATGGAGACAGAGGAGGCGATTGATGAAGACGAGAAAGGGCCCAGCATACTGACAACGGAAGTAGAGAAGGCAATTGAGGACATGAAAAAAGGGAAAGCTACAGGAGAAGACGACATACCGGTGGATTTGCTGAAAGAAATCAGAGACGGAGGTCTGAAAGTGCTGACACAACTTATCAACAATATTTATGAAAATGGAGAATGGCCTAAAGACTTTTTGGACGCCACAATGGTTCCTCTTGAGAAGAAAAAACAAGCTACGAAATGTAGTGATTACCGAACAATTAGTCTGATCTCACATGTGGCGAAGATCATTGCAAGAATACTCAATAGACGGCTGGAACACAAAATTGAAGAAGTAATGGGAGAGGATCAATTTGGATTTAGGAAAGGAAAAGGAACCAGAGATGCTATCGGTATAGTGAGGATATTGTCGGAGAGAGTTTTGACTGTTAACGAAGAAGTTTGCGTTTGTTTTATAGACTGGAAGAAGGCCTTCGACAGAGTCAACTGGACAAAATTGTTGAACATCCTTAAGGAGATAGGAATCAACTGGAGAGACCGGAGACTAATTTTTAATTTGTACCTGGGACAAAGAGTAAAGGTGCGACTGAAATACGGAGAAACGAACAGCGTGGAAATAGGAAGAGGAGTCAGACAAGGATGTTGTCTATCGCCAAGACTCTTCAACCTGTATGGTGAATGGCTGGTGAAAGAAGCTTTGAAAGGATGCGGAAATTTCAGGATAGGAGGACGCCTCATAAACACCATCAAGTATGCAGATGACCTAGTAGTGCTCGCCAAAAATCAAAGACAACTGCAGCACATGATGAACCGGTTGGTGGAAACTGGAAGGATATATGGCATGGAAATCAACATCGAGAAATCAAAAGTGATGCGGATTTCAAAACGGGAGAAACCTTTGAGGGTAAATATCGACAATCAAGAATTGGAGAATGTGAAGCAGTTCAAGTACTTGGGAAGCTTGCTGACAAAAGATGCTCAATGCACAAATGAAATTCGCGCCAGAATTGCCATTGCCAAAGCCGCATTCAACAAGAAGAGGACTCGGCTCACCAGCAAGTTGAGTTTAGAACTAAGGAAGAAATTGGTGAAGTGTTACATCTGGAGCATTGCACTGTACGGGGCAGAGACGTGGACAATGAGAAAAAGGGAAAGAAAATACTTAGAAAGTTTTGAAATGTGGTGCTGGAGGAGAATAGAGAAGATCAAGTGGACAGATCGGGTGACAAACGATGCAGTACTGAGAAGAGTAGGTGAGAATAAAACTTTTCTGAATACAATTCTTCAGCGGAAGGCCAACTGGATCGGGCACATACTTAGACATGAGGGGCTCATGCACGACGTCATTGAAGGTAAGATCAAAGGAACGACAGGACGGGGAAGAAGAAGAAGAATTCAACATTTGGATGATATGAAAGATAGAAAGAGTTACAGCAGACTGAAGAAAGAAGTTGAAGACCGGGAACGTTGGCATCAGAAATTCTCTGTACGAAGACATGGACCTGCCACTAGGCAGAATACTGTATAATAATAATAATATAATATAAATTACATATGATTAAGATATATTTACTAGCAGCCCACCCCGGCTTCGCCCAGTATTTTAAAGGATTTATCGAGCGTAAACTTAAAAGGTGCACGGGTGGCTGGTCCCAGATGTAATTCAGAAAACCCGAGGTGAACAGCGAAACACATAGGCCTATACTCTTTTCTGAAGTCTTAACACGACTCGACGGTTTGATAATGGCCGAAGCTGGTGTGATATGCTCGCTCACTAAATCGTAAACTCGCTCCGAAGCTAGTAATATAAATTTTCACTGAATGGATATTGTTGGAAGATATGAAAACGTTAAATCACTTATAGTGGGCGATGTATTTAAGATAGAGATAATTATGCTGCCCCGGACGTTTCTGTAGAATGTTTCATGTTAAAGAATTCTTACACTCATACTATATATATATTCTTAACGGGTTATCTAGCGTAAGCTTAAAAGGCGCACGGACAACAGGCTTTTCTTCGACTCAGTTCACTGTTCGGCTTCCTTTGTTCGTAAATGAATGTTTTTCCACAGAGACCTTCCTCGAGATTTTTTTTTTTTTTTTGCAGAATGGTGAAAATGCATCAAAATACATCGAGTGGTTGTCGAGATTACCCGTTACATCCAAGAATCGGGGAATTTGCTTTATACTACTGTATGTAGAGACATTAACAATTATGGAGAATAGTATTAAATATTATCCGTCTTGACAGATATTCATTATATTTAAATTTTAATGTGTTCTTTGTAAGGATAACCATTCTCACTTTGGTATTTGTTTAACATAGTTAAGATTCTTTTATCATTTCAATCTTCGCTGACGAGGGTGTCATTGTAGGCCTATACCGAAACATGTACGTATTCATTTAAATATTAATATGATTCAGTTTTAGTATATGTGCCGCCAAAGCGAGTACATTATGCAACGAACCTATAATGGCAATAATTAAGACATGAGTATGTTTATAAAACGAGCGTAGCGAGTTTTATAATTTCCATACTAGTGTCTTAATTACCCTTATAGGCGAGTTGCATACGACTGTTTATGTTCGACGATAATTATAATTTTATTATATATTTTAACATACATATTCATAAATACCTGTGGGATTCTGTAACTTTAGTTAGTGAACAGAACGCGCTGGGTGGTTTGCTGACTGAACAGAGTGCATGCGCGTGGGTCAAAGCATTTCGAAGGCAGAGACCATTTACTTTGCTTGGCAATGCTATTGTTTACAGCCTGCATGATGACTAGTACCGTCCAGCTGTAGCATTCACTAATATAGTCACCGAAATCGTTTGAAAGCAATGCGCTGTGTAGAAATTGGGGTTGGGGATATTAAGGTACAGTGCTATTTCTTGTCTCATATTCGCCAGTTTGTTAATGCAAACACTTCTCATGTCGGTAATGTCTAGAAGGATGGTGTTGCAAATTTCTGGACGTAGATTTCTTGCATATTTCAGAGTATTTTCTTTTTACCGTAAAGGTTCGTTCTGATTTTGTCTGTGTGTTTGACATTTTAACTACAATGGTTAATCCAATATAGGCTATATTGTCAATTTTCATATCATGTAATTCATGTCCGACATGTTGGATTTTGAGCGCATGTGCGAAGGTGTCCTTGCCTAATTGGTTAATGAATGAGCTCTGATCGGCTGGAGAAACTGTCTCATAATGAAAAACAGTACCATAATGACCATCATTATGAGACAGTTTTCTGATGTATAATATTTAAAATTCGACATCGTCGAACATAAAATATTAAACGTTCTTTAAGTGTTTGCCAAGGCGGCCATTATAATATGAGATTACTATGTAGAGATTTATTTATCTATTTATTTATTTATTTATTTATTTTTCTTTCTTTCTTTCTTTCTTTCTTTCTCGTCACTGTACTCGGGATCATGGTCTTCTAAGTGGTGTCAGTGAGAATGAGGGACTAACTACACTGGCTTGTACCTTGTAGTTGCAGCTCTACACACGTTCAGCAGAGGGGTTGGAAAATAAACTGGCCGCTGTATTGGCTGGAAGAGCCCGTGGAGTTTTGGACCCCAGGGAAATAAAAACTCCGGCGAGCTGCCGGACGAGCAACAGGTGGCTGCCTGCCTGCCCTTAATATCGATCCCACTCTCCCGGGTAATGTATCATTACCAAGTGGAGACTGTCACGTTCCTACTCTGGGATCATAAAAACTGATCGCTTAATTATCCGTCTGTTAAGCCCGTATCACTCGACACTCGCTGGCATGGAAGCTGGTAAATAAAACTCTATAATTCTGTTCATCCTCTATGGACATCAAATTAGCAGCTGAAAAACTAAAGGAAGTACGTAGGAGACTTATGTTGCTTAGGAAGCAAAAAAAACCAGTGATGGACGAAGCAAAGAGGATATAAAAAGTAGGTTGGCTCAGGCAAGCAAAGCATTTCTACAAAAAGGAATCTGTTGACATCGAATATAGATTTAGGTATTAGGAAGTCATTTTGAAAGCCTTTGTCTGGCGCGTGGTGCTCTATGGAAGTGAAACATGGACTATTGGTGTAGCAGAAAAGAGGAGAATTGAAGCGTTTGAAATGTGGTGTTACATGAGAATGATGAAGATTAGATGGGTAGATAGGGTAACAAACGAAGAAGTATTAAGACGAGTGGAAGAGGAGAGATGTTTCTGGAAACTGCTAATGAAGAGAAGAGATTGGTTGGTAGGACATCAACTAAGACACTCAGAAATAGCAAGGTTAGTTATGGAAGGAAGAGTCGAGGACAAGAACTGTAGGGGTAGACCAAGGTTAGAATATGTTATATTGCCTCGGATGTAGGGTGTGGTAGCTATGTAGAGATGAAACGATTAGCTCAGGACAGGGAGGCATGGAATGCTGCATCAAACCAGTCAAAAGACTGAAGACTCAAACAACAACAACAACAACAACAACAACAACAACCTCGTCATACACCTGATTTTATGACCGAAGTATATCACACGTTAGGATATTGTGCGCCAAGTTGTAAGAAATAAAGCATGGAAAAGAGGTGTCTTCTGAGGATAATATTTGTTGCTTTTGATTTGCATTATTAACGCAAAGCGGTCGTGAAATTTGCGATAAGTAAATTTGAAAACATACCAGGTACTGAATGAATGCATTCCAACCAGTTCAAACCCTGCCAAAGTCGTCGGATCTTTTAAGAGCGTAAAAATTACTCGGTATGCCTTCCTTCGGAGGGGAAGTAAAGCCGCCGGGCCCATGTCATAGATTTATGGCATGTAAAAGAACCTTCTACTAACTACAATTGTGTGAAGCTAAATTTGAAGGTTAGATTTGATTAATGCTCTATTAAGTTCCAACGTTCCCCACCAGGTGCCGGTTGAGGTGTCATCTAGTAGCCAAGTTCACAGCTAGGTGTTGTTGACGGTAGCATTTGGTAGCAAAAGTAGGAACTTCTTAAAATTGATAGTCTGTAGTGCTTACGTGAATTACAGATAACACACACTAATACAGCCATCTATTTTCAGACAGATTCTACACTCACCCAAAGTACACGGGGCTACATGACCGCGTTGTCGCAGCCCCTAAACTGAGGAGCCAACCAACCAGTATTTAAGATCTAACTGTATTAATGGATATTTAACCATAGGCTACGCATTAATAAGCCGTGCAACAAAATGCTCCGAAGTCCGTTGGGAAAATGTGCCAGTGGTACCACGCCTGCCATCCAACGGCGGAAAATTTTACTTATTTTTAATTATTTCAATCTAGTTTTATTGACATGATCTACGAGGACGATTTAAATGACAAACATTGGTAGGGAGAATTGTTTTCTTCCCTCATTTAAATTTGTATTTTCCCTACTTCCTGTTCAAAGCCATGGATGGATACTATTCGTGATAACTATTAGAATGTTAACAGTTTAGTATTTATCCCAGATTAATAATAATAATAATAATAATAATAATAATAATAATCTAAATAACATATATAACAAAAAGTGTTTTTCTATGAATTTAAACACAAATTGTGCTAAATGTTCCGGCATAACTCAACAAAATGACAGTGTTTCGCCCCGGTGTGCAATTGGACTCTTCAGTTGGTTAAAGCACACCTCACCAAGACACTGTCTAGTACACACTGGGAAGGCCATTGCAAGACGTATTTGATACATGTGTGTCCACGTCACGAGCAAAGCCAGTGCACTATGGGAGTCGAAACTCCACTCCAAAGCAATTATAACCTGACCTTGGCATTGAATATATAATTTTCAAAAGAAAAATATGTATTGTCCGTTGAGCCATTATATATTTAAACACAAATTGTGCTAAATGTTCCGGCATAACTCAACAAAATGTGCTTTAACCAACTGAAGGGCCCAATTGCACACCGGGGCGAAACACTGTCATTTTGTTGAGTTATGCCGGAACATTTAGCACAATTTGTGTTTAAATATATAATGGCTCAACGGACAATACATATTTTTCTTTTGAAAATTATATATTTTTCTATGAACACAAAAATTCGTCACTACAACACTGTCATCAAACCAGTACCGCTATATTCATCTGAATGCCTTATCCTATCCGAGAAATAGACTCACATTGGACGAAACGTATCTTCAGTATCTTTGACTCAAAACCAAGAACGACAATACCATGGTACGTTAACGTCCAGAAAGATCTTAAAGAAATGGGGATACGAGCAGAAGGTGCACAAGGCCGAAATTTTTATAGAGCAGCCATCAAGACGTTTGGGACTTTCCGGGACGAAAAACGGACAACTGTTGCTAAATGGACAGAAGAACGTCGTGCTAAAGACAGTGAGTTCATGAAGACAACGTGTATCAAGAAAAAAAGTGACAGTCAGTGTGAAAGACTAGACTTTGAATCATTTTAAATGCTACAAATGCTGAAAAATGCTAGAAAGGCTGGAGGCTTCTCGCTTCGCTCGAAGCCAAAGCCAAAGCCTCTTGACATCTGCATAATACTTATCTTGCTTATCTTGTTTCAAATTACTCGCGAACGGCAAGTGCAAACCAAGGGCAAAGCAAGGTCAAACGCGCGGGATGCCGTCATGTTCACCCGAGCCCGCGGGGACGTGCTCCTTCCATCCAGTCTAAAAACACTTATAGTGTGCGATGTATCGAAGATAGTGATATGCTCTCGCAGTCTTTTTTGTAGAACTTTTCATGCAGACCAATTCTTACGCTCATACAGTAGTATATTGATATGTTTCCTTCTGATGTATTTAATCGTGGGTCTACCCACATAAAAAATGTATTTGTTTATGTTGCCGCTAGTATCTCTACTAGAATGACCAAAGCAATCCGATTGGTTCTTGTATTCAATCTTCCATGAAAACTGCCGGAAAAATGGTACCTATTTAATTTGGTGAACTGTATGGAAGCCAGAATCTAGCATAGAAGATATAAATCACACGATACTAGAAGTGTCTATACCAGCTATCATATTCTTAACGTTATAAGCTTCCATGCTTGCGAGTGTCGTGTGATACGGGCTTTAGCAACTCATGGCCGCCTGCTGTAACCAAGCTAACGTGGTCGGTTGACATTTGAGGAGGCTTAATGTAGCCTACTGCTTCAACATTCAGCATTCAAATACAAGATCAGCAGCAGCTATAAGAGCAATGTGCAGCATCGAAAACATCGCATCCCTGAAACTAGCAACGTCGATGAGACTCTTCGAAACGACAATCGCCCCCATCGCTACATATGGGATAAATTGAGAACCAGTGGTTTAGAAAAGCTAGAAAACGTGAAAGTACGCTTCATCAAACGGACCATAGGAGCAAGCAAGTATGCGCCAAGTAGAATGGCATACATTCTAGCAAAAGAAACGTTTTTCCTCGAGGGTATAAGGCTCAATGAATTCCTACCAAGTACACGCGCTTATACAGAAGTAATATAAAGAAGGAAACAGAAGAAGAAAGAAATAGAGAATGGATCTTTTGGAACAGATTCCGTGTTAAACAGACAATGGACCAACGCCAATCAAACGCAAAGGAACTCATTTATAGGGCTCGTGATTCATGGTTTCCAGCATAAAATGTGTGTCATTACTAAATATCACCAAGCAGATGACCAATACGTGTGTAAAATATGTGGAGAAAGGTGTGAACTTTATCACATCAAGCAATGCAAAAGCAGGACAGGGTCTCTTAACGACCATATAAATACAAGCAAATGAACCGTGCACCTGTGATCTAATGTAAACCTGTAACCTGATATTGTAAACCTTTCCTGGCCATTCGGCTGTAATAAATTTATTATTATTATTACATGCGAGCAGGTATTTCAAAAGGTACTATAAGGTACGATCAAAAAGTAACGAGCCGGAGGTTGTAATGCGCAAACCGGTGACGACATCGGCGTGTGTAACGAGGTGTGGTTCCGACCAAAGTCTGGAAAGTCACAGCCCGTCGCTAGAGGGCACGCGTGCACGTCACGTGACGATACAAAGTGAGCAGCAGCATGCATCAATTGTCCAAACAAAACCAAGACAGTAGGCAATTCGACATGCTTCCTGGTGTGATTGAAGACTGTGGGGCACCCATTGGGCACACACTTACTGCAAGTGCAGTCGTTCCTTCATGATGGTGTGCACACTTCCGACGCTCAATCCGACCACGGCGGCTATGGCGTTCACTGGCACTCGGCGGTCCTGGGTAATGAGTGCATCAACCAGCTGGACGTAGTCATCGGTAATGCAGGGGGGTACCCCAGACCGGGCATCATCGGCCAACGACACCGTCCTTCCCTGAAGCGCTTGTGCCACGGCTTGACCCTTGCAAGGGACATGCAATGTTCGCCGTACACTTGTGACATTCGGCGATGAATGTCCGTTCCCCCTACTCCTTTCGCAGTCAGAAACCGAACAACACCTCTTTGCTCTTCGTTTGACGCCTCCATGTCACTCTTTGCAATGCCACGGTCAGCGTTGGACGATTGATGCATGCTGCTGCTCGCTTTGTATCGTCACTTAACGTGCACGCGTGCCCTCTAGCGACGGGCTGTGACATTCCACGCTCTGGTAAGAACCACACCTCTCGTAACACACACCACGATTAGCCGATGTCGTCACCGGTTTGTGCATTACGGCCTCCGACTCGTTATTTTTTGAACGCACGTTATATTTTAAGCTCAAACATATCGTTAAAATTGAAGCAAATAGTTATTTTGGGTGCATACTGCTTCAGTATTTATTAGTAACTAGCAACTCACCCCGGCTTTTCCAGGTTTCTTGAACAGTTTACCCAGCGTAAGCTTAAAAGGCACACGGACGACAGGTTCCAGACGCAATTCAGAAAAGCCGAGGTGAACAGCGGAACTTCAAACTCATATTCTCTTCTCTGAAGTCTTGACTCGACACGACTTGACAGTTTGATGCTGGCCGAAGCTGGGGTGATAGGCTCGCTCGCTATCTCGTTAACTCGCACCAAAGCTAGTAATTTAAATTTCCTCTGAGTGGAGATTGTTGGAAGAAATGAACATTTATAGTGGGTGATGTATTGAAGATAGAGAGAGATATGCTGTCATGAACTTTCATGTAGAACTTTTCATGCTGAACAATTCTTACACTCAAAGTATATAGATATATTTAACGGGTTTCCCAGCGTAAGCTTGAAAGGTGCACGGGCGGCAGGCTTTTCTTCGACTCTATTCACTGAAATCGATATCGCTCGGTTTCCTTCGGTCATAAATGAATGTTGGTATTGTACCCGTTCGTCCTGGGGATGCGATGACCCATCTGCTATTACATCGCATTCCTGGATTTCCAGGACAGAGCGGAGTTAAATGAACACCTAGTCAAATAAGGAATGTGTAGGAAATTCAGTTGAAATATCTCAAAAAAAGGAGGGTAACACAAGATAAAGTATCTCCAGGGTCGTTACGGGTTTAAATTTAATTTAAAAAATACAAATATCAATGGGCGCCATCAACTGAATCCCTAGCAAACCACATCCTTCCTGGTTAAGCCTTAATTAAGACAAGGAAAGAAAATAGGAAAATCACATCATCATCAGATCACAACTAAGATAAAAACAAATTTATTCAACTTTGATAGTCAGACAGACATATTAAACACTCATCCTACCTGAGAGCATGGTCGAATGCCAACGTTAAATTGTCATTGTCCAGAAAATCGAACCATCTCCATTCTACTCAAAGTGTATTTAATCCACATAATATAGGAAAAATTTCTAAAGTTCTCTTGGGTTCTCAGGATCACCGTAGCACTATGTCTTTGCGTCACTGACATTCGTGATAACTGAGACCTAACTTCTCTTTAAATTAACATCATGAATGTGGATGTAAAAAAATATTATTAATCTGTCTAAACACACATATTATAAACACATATTTTAAATATCACATAATTTATGGCTTGCATGGCATTATTCAAATGCTGAATATGTTAGTAAAATGCTCCTAAACATCGAATAACTAATTTACACTATTTACACTGTCATTAATCATTGCTGGTTTGTGAATCACAGAAAATCCACTACTCATTGGTTATAATTATCATCATCATCAAAATTAATTGTTTAATTCATCAACACAAGTTGCAATTCTTCAAATCATTTCTCAATTAAATTTATTTAAATCCATTTAAATTTATTAATCATCAGCTTCTTTAGTTAATTATCACCTTCTAATTCAGTTATTCATCATCTATTCAATCATCTATTAATTTATTTCAGTCAGCTTATTTATTCAATCTTTAATTCATCCATTTATTTAATTCATTGATCTATTCCAAAATTTAATTAATCAACTTATTTAAATTTTATTCATCTGGTTATTTAGATTTTTATTATTTCATCTAGTCATTCTGATTTTAATTTCATTAGGTCAGATCATTTATATGCTTAATATTTCAGATTATTATTTCATTAATTATTATTATCAAAAAATCTTGTATTATCAACATTATTTATTTGTTTAATTTCCTAACAAATTGTTTAATATGGTTTATAGAACGTTGTCTTACAGTTTTATCACTTCCAAGTTATATCTCGTATTTAATTATCATGCCAAAAAATATTATTGCCTTCACAAATTCACGTTGGATCTCACTATCCACAACTACATTATATATTTTCACTTTATCAAATATCACATTTGAATACCACAATTATTCCACAAAACTCCATAAATATTCAGCGCACAGCATGAATCTCAAAAATGATGCTAGACTGGGTTCGACAACCTCATGTCTGCTTCAAAATACATTAGCAATATTGCAACTTGCACTTGGCAACTTCCACAAAATGCCTATCACAAACTTCACTTAATCACGTTGCATGATCTACAAAAATACATAACTGGCTTCAAATTATCAACGCACACAACCTCCAATAACTGTAATTAATCTGATCACATCTAGACAACTTCTTAAACAATTAGGAAAAATATATTACCTTAGTAATCGTAATCAAATTCAAGATCTGCTTTCAAATAGCATAAATTCTCTTTAAATTCTCATAGTTCACTTCACAGAAAAACACCAATGTGCTATAATCTCTCACATCGAAATATGCAATACTGATCTGCCTTAAAATAAATCTGACCATTAATGATTCATCTTACAAGATTCAATTACTTTAAATCCTTCTCAAAGGTATCAAATTCAATCATAAAAATTATCAAAAGCATCAACTGTATCAGCTGTTAACTGAAAGTACTCTCAAAAGAGTATAGCAACAAAATATTGGATTGGCAAACAAGAATTACAAAATGTAACCCTGCTGA
This sequence comes from Meconema thalassinum, assembly GCA_946902985.2. NCBI lineage: Eukaryota > Metazoa > Arthropoda > Insecta > Orthoptera > Tettigoniidae > Meconema > Meconema thalassinum. The sequence goes on along the minus strand of OX336397.1, from coordinate 98,350,781 downwards.
CATGTATTTTTAATTTATTTAACAAAATTCGACTGATATGTGACTAGTAGTTCCTTGTTTGATCCTCTTACAATCTCAAGTACACTCGGATGATAAAAATGAGTTCCTCAATGGCAAGTAAGATGAGTAACCACCACACGATCGTATAAATACGAAAGGCCTTGCCCCGTCGACTAACATGATAATGCCCTGAACGATGGGTAAAGATGTGTACCACCACGCAATCGTATAAATACGAAAGGTCCCATCTCGTCGTCTCATGAGTGAATGTACCAGATTGGAATCAACAAGTCTCTAGTTGTCACATAAAAGCGATATTCATTCACTTGAGTGAATAGCATCTTAATATCTCCAAACAATCCAATGGAAAAAATCCCTACTGATGAATAATACACACTCGCTAGTATGCAATGAACTGACGAAGTAATTTAAATAATCCAATTGCAGATCACGAGTTCGAAATACTCGTCACAAAAAATAACTACCCAGGAAAAACTATCCTTACTGGAAAATGTCTAAAAGACCAAACATCTGCTTAATAAAGCCAACCAATGGTGAGAATTTCGTATAATGGTGCCTACCATAGCATATGGTAACGCCATATTCTAGCAATACTCGGAGCAAATAATGTTTAAGCCATGTCTAAATAATTGTAGAACTCCTACTAGAAAAATATATACATGTATGCCCAGTGTTCATGAAAAAGTCATATTAGAAAGTCATAACTCTTACAGTACCTTCTCATATCAGCTGTTATTATATTTCAGAGATCGTCGATTATTCTTGTGTGTAATAAATTTCTCGAAAGATCGACGTGAATATCGTTTCACCCACGCAATAACGATCGCCTTCATATCCCAAGTGAATCAGCTGTTAGACCTCCTCTTCTTCAGGAATCGAATCCATCGCTCCGTGGTGCCATCGCGTCTCTGTCTTCGTTTACTCCGGCATGATGAACTGCATGTTATCCATAATGGATACTGTCCAAAATCTTACGTAAAAGTTCATAAAAGCAGCGTACCCCATGTTCTTCTTTGATGTTACGCCACTGTCCCATACAATGTTCGGTTTGCTTGTTAAAAGTTCAATCTCCACAGCGGTTAAGTCTCACTTGCAGAAAATAAATTTTATTTATGAGAGTGTATAAGTTTTTGAAACACCCTGTAGCTGTGTTTGTACTCGGTATTTTATGATAATTCATGAAAAAGAATTCTATTAATGCACGTGCCAATGTTCATAAGTGCATATAATTGTTACAGTTCGTTTGCTTAAAAGCGTTAATGTTGTTTGGACCCCATGGTCGCTCTACATATTCCGTTATGAAATGCATAGTCGTAATGTAATTTGAATATCTAAGTTCATAGTTGCAGTATATTGTAACTATCTGCCTGCACAATTCTATTACTGAATACAAGTCTCAACTCAATGTTGTAACTGAAGGTTGAAATGAACTTCAGCTTCTTTAATGTTGCCTGCGTATAAAAGTCGGAACTAGCCCGCTCTGATCTACTGCACTGTTCCAGAATGAACTATGCTTAAAGCCGGCCTCGCCATGCCGCTTTGCTATACTGTTCTGCGTTATAAAATGCAGCTCGAAATAAAGTTCTCAAACTCGTATTACAATGCTGTTCTGAACCCCGGCTTTTTTCTCCTCCGTACACGGCCCGTACAGCCTGCCGCCTAACCGGTCTTCTCGCCGTCTGCCCTGCGTTGTTCGCCTTGGCTCACTGACCTACTTCCTGCTCTCTGCTTGGTTAAGTAATACTGTCGCCTTCGCTTTACGTAACAAGTGCCGTTCACCGCTCGACTTTACCGTACGCTCCGCGCATGTGTACCACTTCAGCTCGCTGGCTGAACTCGACTGATGTGTCTGGACTACGTTAAGGAGCTCGTACCTGGCGCAGTCACGTGATGCATCCCCCACCAACTACGGTCGTGCGTCACAAATATAATCTCGACTCCCATCATCTCGGCTATTAAGTCATACAATAACTTAAGGGATTATCTGTCTTTCTTCAAGTTATTACAATATATAATGCTTGTTATTTCTTCTCTTCTGAGATGATTAAATATACTGTTCCATAAAGATCTTAATAAAACTTTAATATTCCTCCCATAATTCCATCTACTTGACTGGCAGTGCCTTCTTGATCCTAGGCCTTCTACGTCATTTTCTAACATTCCTCTCTACTCGATTTGAGCGCTATCTTTACAACTTTTCCCATAAATCTCAACTACGGCTCAATGTCAGCTGGCGTAGCCAATAGCCTCAACTGGGTATCGCGTACAGTATACAGTGCAACGTGGCTAATTCGAACTTATATAATTCGAAATCTTCTTTAATTCGAATTTGTCTCTTAGTTCCTAGCATTTTATATACAATCAATGCTAAAAAATCGTGGTTAATTCGAATTATACTTTGGATAATTCGAGTTTTTACGTCTAGAAACTCCGAAAAACAAGATGGTTCCCGTAAAAACTGTTCCGAGTGCAGCCCAAGCAACAAATCACATCACAGAACTAAGGCGGTTTTTTAAAGTAGAAATGACGTTAGTGATTCTTTTTCAGTTCGTTAAATTTGTTAGATTCTTTCGATAAGGCCGAGAGACTTAACTGTAGGAAACAGGTAAAAATCTCAAACGTTTTTGAAAAACAGTACATTCCTCTAAGATTTAACTAGATTGCTGGATTACTACCTTCGTTAAATCGGTAAATAGTATATTTTGGTTTTATCATTTGAAACTTTTGAGGTTATTCACGATACAGTCATTATACAGTGCCGATGTCTGTTAATCTGCTTTGTTGAACGTAAATCATTATGCAAACGTAATACAATATATTTTCTCTACCCTTTTCAAAGAACATTCTTAATTCGAATTTATGGATAATTCGAATTTTCTTACTGGTCCCTTGAGGTTCGAATTATCCAAGTTCCACTGTACTAGCTTTCACGGCCAGTGAATTAAAACTCAGCATTTTTCTAGGTTTGTACCATCTTTTTGTAAGCCTTCATAGGGAGGTTAAGGCTACTGGAGCTTTTAGCTCTCGCAGTGAAGAGGAGCAGGTGCGCTTCATAAAATGGGAGGTAGCGCGCAGTTCGCTACTCCTGTGGGGGTCCTGGCGGGGACACCAAGAGTCCGCTGATGAGCCAGCTTGGTGTCCTAGGCAAAACCCCACACAGGACATGGCACAAACCTAGAAAGATTCCTGAGTTATAAATGATGTTTTTCTACAGAAACCTTCCTCGAGAAATCCTTTACAGAATGACGAACACATCAAAATCAAAATCCAACCAGTGGTTCTCAAGATTACCCGTTATATCGGGGACTTACTTTGTTTTATACCATCTACAGTAGAGATAGTTGTAGCACTTCTATTCCAGTTATATTAGACACTAGCAGTAGAGTCCGGCTTCGCCCGGTGGATTTATTTGTTTTATGGATGATAATGTATACCATTACAGAACTGGCACATGATACTTAAACTAACAGCAAACAATATTCTAAAAAAAAATATTTTTGTGGTGGTGGTGGTGGTGGTGGTGGTGGTGGTGGTGGTGGTGGTGGTGGTGGTGGTGGTGGTTGTAGTGGGAGAGATAAGTAGTACAGTATAATGGACGTAACATTCAGGTCATTTTCCCGTAATGATTATTATGAATAGGGAAACAGCTATATACTAACTACAGCACTGACACATGTAATTTACAAACAAATTTACAAAAAAAAATAGAAAGAGGAGTAAGTGAAATAAAAGACACTGCCTATATCTCATTGGCTGTAAGAAATGTAGAGACTAATAGTGTCGTCTTTTGTCTCATAGCGCCGTAGGAAAATAATCAGAACTCTTTGGAAAACTTCGGCTCTCCCGAGCTACTGAGGTAGCAATAGTATCATTTATCGCCACAAAGCGCTTAACGATAAGTTTCGAAATAAATGAAGGTAAATTTGAAAGCACCAACGCTTATTGCAGCTGATAACCTCAATGTACTGCACCAACACCATTGCACTTATACAGAGGCATAATATTTTCATGATGATAACTGTTTAAAGGGGCCTAAGAAATCATTTGCTCTAATTACCCCCCGTGACTGCAATTTATAAGCAGCGCAAGATGTCACTATTATCGCTATTCTGCACCAGAACACTGGTAGGGGTGACGTGATGCATCCCGAACTGCCCGTCAACGATATACTTATTAAAATACTCTTACAGTTACACTACTACGGACATGAATGGTTCTAGGGCCTTAATACGTGGTTTACGAGTTAATTTTGTCTGTTATTCTAAATGTAGGGAATGGAGAGCGTTGTCCAAAATACGAAGTGGTCAGTGTTACCAGCAGGGTCTCAAAGTGTATGTAAAATTTAGTGCAATTAGGAGAAAAGATGTATATTTGTGATGAAGGGCCTAAATACAGGGAATGGAGTGGTCTGTCCGAAATTTAAAGTGGACAGTGTCACCCGCAGGGTTCCAATGGGTAAGTATACAAAATGTGGTTCAGATCGGTGAAACGGTGTAGATTTGTGCCAAAGGACCTAAATGCAGGGAATGGACTGGTCTGTCCGAAATTTCAAGCAGACAGTGTTACTCGTCGGGTTCCAATGGGTAAGTATGTAAAATTTGGTTCAGATCTGTGAAAAGGTGTATATTTGTGCCAAAGGGCCTAAATACAGAGAATGTAGGGGTCTGTCCAAAATTTCATGCAGACAGTGTTACTCGCAGGGTTCCAAAGGGTAAGTATACAAATTTCCGTTCAGACCGGTGAAACAGTGTAGATTTGTGCCAAAGGGCCTAAATGCAGGGAATGGAGTGGTCTGCCCGAAATTCCATGTAAACAGTGTTACTCGCAGGGTTCCAAAGGGTAATTATACAATTTTTGGTTCAGATTAGTGAAAGGGTGTAGATTTGTGCCAAAGGGACTAAATGCAGGGAATGGACTGGTCTGTCATTAATTTCACGCAGACAGTGTTATCATCAGGGTTCCAAAGTGTAAGTATACAAATTTTGGTTCAGATAGGTGAAACGGTGTACGTATCACTAACCATAACGCCAGCGCATGCGGATAGAGCTGTTCGGGAGCGCTTGTTCTACCGACTTACTGAACAAAAATCAATCTTTAAGGTTACCTGAGAGGTGTAGCCTAATGCTACATAGCCTAAACTATTTCTCTTGAATCTGGCTATCATATAAAATAAGAATTTTTTGAATCGGACTGGTAGTTCCAGAGATTAGCGCGTTCAAACACACAAACACACAAACTCTACAGCTTTATGAGATTAGTATAGATTAACCCGGACATTTGGAATAACAAGCTAAAAATTGGTAGAAATATCGAGGATGATGTCCTAATCAAAATCCCAAAATTCCCAAAAAAAACGGGTTGGGGAAAATCCGCCATCTTGAAAAAACAGCCTCCTTCTTGGATCATTCCAGTTTTCCGTATAGCGACCGAACGGACCGTCCGATTGCGTTTGTTTTTGCGACAAATTAATTAACTTTCTGTACTTTATCGTCTAGACTACTAAAACGACTGAATATGGATTTTTTAAATAAATAACAATTTAGTTTCCATAAGTTAAAAAAGTCCAAAAACATGCGTTTTGACCTAAAATGGTTGCCATTACTTAACTTAAATCCTATTTTATCAAGAAATTTACCACGAGTACAAACAATGAAAGACAGTGAAGGCGGGCACAATATACATTATTTACAAAAACACAACAAGCAATACAATGTTTTAGGTGAAACGACGCGGTGTTCAATTGTTTGCTGAATTATTCGGCCGAAAGCATGACATGAAAGAGATTATAAACTGCATAAGCATTGCTTTGATGAACAAAAGTAAAAATAAAGAAGGGAAAGGGCTTCATTTTATCTTTGGTTGGTTGGTTCCTCAGTTTAGGGGCTGCAACAACGTGGTCATGTAGCCCCGTGTACTTTGGGTGTGTGTGTAGAATCTGTCTGATAACCGGTGTTAATTGTGATGACTGTATTAGTGTGTGTATCTGTTTTAATTCAAGTAAGGACTGCAGACGATCAATTTTCAAGTAGTTCCTACTTATGCCACAAAATGCCACCGTCAACGACCAACTAGTTCAGAAATTAGGTACCAGATGCCACTGCAGTCGGCTCCTGACGACGAACGTACTGTAGGAACCTAAGAACGTTAGTCAAATGTATAACCTATATTAATTTAGCTTCACACAGGTGTAACATGCCATAAATCCATGACATGGGACCGCCGGCTTTACTTCCCCTCCGAAGGAAGACGTACTGAGGGATTTTTAAGGTTCTTAAAAAATCCGACGACCTCGACCGGGTTTGAACCCGCGATCTTGGGCATAGAAGCTCAGCATGCTACGAACTACGCCACCGAAGCCGCTCATTTTATCTTTGTTGTATTTTACCGTTTCTATGGCAACATGTCAGCTATAGGTGTGAGGTCGTCATCAATGTCTGAGTCCGCCAAGTCCATGTGATTTGCACATCCATGTCCAGCGCAGTAGCCGCACATACTTGTGCAACTGAGGCCACTCCTTTTGCATTGGCATTTCCTTTCGCAGCCAGATTTGCACTTGCAGGATATAATTTGAAGTACTCGCTCCGGTGCTGGTTCTCCTTCAGTCGGGATGGGTTTCAGCTGACCTTTAAGCACCATCCATTCCCATTCATTCTCCGACAGGCGATTACGCATCCACACTTGTACCTAGAGTTCATAAAAAAAAGCTAGTTAAAACCTCAGTCTTAAAATCAAGAAGAAATTCCTGCTCTCTGTCCTTTCCTGGTGGTAAACCCGGTACGAAGGAAGTTTAGCCGCTGCGGATATAGGTGGAAGTGCAGCCAAGTCAAATGTTCCTTTGACGGACTGCTTCGCAACTGTCATCAGTTAGATCCGATGCCTGGCTTTGTTTAGTTTGTCTTGAATATCACAGCCGTACAATGCGAGAAGGAAATATTTTCCTGTTGCCGCGATTTCCTCGTGTGTAGCATTCGGTTGGTTGAAGACCGACACCTTTTCCCTTAATGAAGAATCTTCTTGGAGCTTCTTGAAGGATCCTCTTTTTACCTCTTCTGAACGGTGCAGAAGTGGTATCGCATCCAGTTGTTGCGTGGAAAAACAGAAGGTAGTCACGGAGATCTCCAAGAGCGGCGATCAGCACCTCACTGCTGAAGATCTGAGGTTCTGCATATTTTGTTCCTGGTATTAACATTCGGACGTTACATCCAGGGTTGGACGTAGAATCCCTTAAGACGAGAAGGTCGGTGTCCTCGCCTACGATATCTGATGCCGCACCGTTGTTTGCAGCTTGCACAGCCGTCTTCACTATGAGTGTATTGTAACCGTGTGAAAGAGCGTCAGTTGCTGGCTATGGAGATGTTGTTTTTGTCGCGGCTATATTTTGAATTTGAAGCGAGCGCCCGACTGAGTTGAGTGTCACTGCCGTTGGTTACAGGCTGTATGAGATGCGCGGACGGCAATGCGCGTATGTATGCTAACATCTGACGATTTTCAGGGTCAAGCAGGCAGCTGTAATGGGAGACACATTCGTGTTTGTGCAGTTAATCCGTGCATAAGCGGGCGGCTTAATCAATCTTAAGTTACGAGTACCTGACCTGGAAGCCAAAATTAGCCTACAAACGAGGCATTAATCAAATGTGCTCAGGATAGTTTTACTAGATGGGACTAGCTTTTGTAAATGCAAAGTTGTGTTGGGTATGGCCCGAGCTCACAGCATATTCAGGGCTATGAGCTGGAAGTAACTCCTTACTTGAGTTATGTGAATATAATACCTCATACCAGGGCAGATTTCCGGCTAGCAATTGACATGGAATTAAGGCTAAACAGGTGTGTAAGCGTACTGCGATAACTACAGAAGGATTACAATCAAGTAACCGGGAACATTACTGTGACTATTCGGAAGTATTTCGGGACGGTAAAACACCGGGTGATAGTCGTAAAATCAGTGACAGTATTAGACACGTGCTTTTTCATAGCAGAAGCTATGGTGGTAAGACAATCCGATCAGGACGTCATGGTAGCGATACGCCGGTATGAACTTTTGAAATCTACCATGGGTCGAGCCAGTATTATGGTGCGTTAAATATGAATGGGGCGTACGATGGATGCTGACGTCTGGATACTTGGGACTTAGACCAGCCATGAAGTTGATCTGTGCACATTTCCGTGTGCGGAGGATCGCGTGGGATGTTTTGCTCAGACTAAGGGCATTCCGCAGGAACTTGGACCTTCTTCAAGAACATCTGAAATGGACGTGAGCCACTTATTCTATTCTTAATATCTAGTACCGGTGAATATCAGACCTTAGACTATACCATTCAACCATGTAGGAATCGTTTTACACGCCATAGATCTTTATTTTCTGCATTATATTGGGACATAAGCATGGATCTTTTTGATGTTGTCCACTCTTCGAATTTTATTTTATTCTTTTGAGATAGCATATCCACGGTGGGCATATCGAAGAATGAGTATATTTTCGGAAGGCATCTGGCTGTTCTATTTAGACAGGAGTTTCATCCTGATTTTTGTTGTACAGTTCCGTGCATATTTTTATGGCACATTGTTATTTTTAGCGATCGTTTTGAGATAGTTTATTGGTGATTTGTTTATTTAAATGTAGTTCTTGATCATTTTGATGCAATTCGTCTTGGATGAGTTCTGATTGTCATTTATCGTAAAATGATTCGATTTTTCTGGTGGTTAAGGATTTTCTTTAAAATGATAATGCGGAATGATCGTGTATGAGAATTTACATGGGGAAGTAAGGAGGCATATTCATAACAATTTAATGGATCTTATGAAAAATAGAACAGGGAAATTATCCATGAGAATTTCATATTATTAATAATAATAAATGGATGAGTTTGGATAATTTAGGTGATGTTTCTTTAAAACAAATATGAGAAATTAACATGAATTAATGCACATTGGATTGATAAAGCAATCGTAACGTAGTTTTATTAGAGCAAGGTGTATCAATTAGGAGGATTTTTGTTATGGTGACAAGCGGATAATTGAACGGGTTAATTGAAGACAGTTACTTATAACATTCATATGATAAATCTGATAGGGTGATGAGTTGAATTGGGAATGCGCGTAGGCATTTGTCCCATTAATAATTATGATAATCCATTAAATACAGTAAATATGACTGGATGGAAGTTAAATATGTGAAAATAATATGTAAAAGAATTATAGTTGTTGAATATAATGAAATGTTGGAATTTGGAGGATGTTGCCTCATATTACTCAAAAGAAGGGCGGTGCCGCTGTTGCAGCCCCACGCCGCTATCTAGATCTTGTCACCAGTGGAATTCTAGATTCTACTTTAATTTGCTCTAACCATAATTACATATTTTATGGTTGAATGATGTAAACCTGCAGATAGATTAACATGCCTAATAATTTTGCCATCTTGCGATATCAAGGATAAACTAAATTGATAAAGTTCATAAAGAAATGGGGCATTTAAAATGCGGCCTCATGTTCCGATGAAAATTTTGAAATAGCTACGAATCATCCATAAGTGTTCGAAATTGGTTGGAATAATAAGGTTGAGTTGCAATTAACATCACTTAATAATTAATCCCATAATTTATTTTATTATCGAGGATAAATCACAGATCCATAATTTATAATTTCTAATATGAATATTCCTTGTGTGGGAATAATGAAATATAAATGGTATTATGTTTCTAATGGATCCATCTTTGTTAGACTTGGTCTGACTTGCATTAAGTTGTATAATTAACAATTCTAGTATGTTTTGGAATTTCTTCTCGTTTCATGGAAGAGAATATCCCATAGGATTATCAATGATTTTGGAAATATGTAAAAGTGTAGAACTTCAGAAATAAAATGTTATTCAAGTGTGATAGGACGATCAGTGATCTACACAACTTGAATAGTGTAAATATCGTTTATAATATAATAGAATACCATGATGGACTATTAATTTCATGGGTATTCTAACACAATGAAATGTTTAAAAGTTGACGTTTTCGTTGCATAATTTATTTATTTTTTGACCGTGATTCAACACCTGCGATTAAATAGTATAGTATCCCAGGGGAAGCGCAGGATGTTATTTTTTCCAGGTGGTGTTTTAGTTTTCTCCCTGAGGATGCCCTTGTAAAGATTAGGATGGTTGAATGGATCAATTAAATTGATGCAAATTTTATCTTAACTGATACTGTGGTCATTCTTGATTCTTGAAATATGCCTTCTGTCCTTGCTGTAGTGTGCATCTGGGGAACAGCAGAGCTTTTATTTTCTTTATTCTACACCTTTGTAGAATGCTCACTGTTAACCCCGAGATGTTTTTGAGTCTTTGTGCTCGACTGTTGTTCGGATACGCACTTGTGTGGTCGTAGGACGTTCGTCAAACGGTCACAGTATCCGAGTCATCGGGGGCTTGAACGACCTTGATACTAGCTCCTGTGAGGTGTTTTGTTAAAAGTGCGATGAAGCGCACTTTGTTTTTGACGTTTGCCAAAACCACTCCTTGTGGCGTTGTTGATGGTGTAGCATCGTCAATTACAGCATCTGCCGCTACTCCCTTGACGTCTCTTTTGAAATGTTCTTCATCCTTAGTGCTTGGAGAGCTGTATCCATCGAAGACCACAGTGACATCCCTACCGAAAGGATTATTCACGTACTTGACGTACTGGAGCCAGATTTGGCTGAAATTTGCTGGACGCGACCACACAACCCGATGCAGCAGGAACCCACCGTCAACTGTGAACACCGCAATGTCTGGTAAGGTATTCTTGGACGACGCCATCTCTTCAAGAACGGCGATCATTGCGGACTTATTTCCTTTTCGCATCAATGTTTCGTCAAAGAGAGAAGGAGGCCTCGCTGCAAGTTCATACGTCAGGTACCCTGCAAGGTCATAGTCGTTACGTACGACACACAGGAATCGATGAAAAAGTTGGTTAGTGTTGATTTCAACGACACTGTCTTTGATCTTGGTTGTTTTAGACATACTGGCAGGAGTCGTAACTTTCTTTTTTCGTTTTTAAGTGAACATCACTGAAACGTTGACCCTCAATCGACTTCATTACATGCAGACCTCGGGGAAGAGCCTCGTCATAGTTAACAGTATCGTCGGCAACCTCACCCGTAGATAAGGACACAAGAAGGCCCGTTGGACTGTCGAAAGGATGGTGAGACGGGAGCCAGTTCATCATCTTCCCAACGTCTGCCTTATCTCTAACTTGCCGAGACTCTCTTAGTTCCACATGTTGGTTGGATGTTTCGGAGAACACTCCGCAAAAACTTTCAATGGCATCAATTATTCTTGCAGACGCAGGCGTGGCTCGAATCTACCGAGCAATAACGCTATCCGTCAATCCACGTCCATGTGCTAGCCCTCCCGCTGTCTTCATGTTTCTCATCATGTCAGTCCATATGCCTGACAAGAATTTGTCACATCTCCTAATAGTAAAGTAGCCTTAATTGACAAATTGGTGTTATTTAATTATGTATTGTTTTAACGATAATAGACGTCAAAATAAACAATTTGACTCAAGAACAAAGAATATCGGACCGTTCGTTCGGTCGCTATGCTCAAAACTCGAAAAATCCAAGATGGCGGCTGTTTTTTTTTTTTCAAGATGGCGGATTTTCCCCAACCGGGATTTTTTGGAACTTTTGGGATTTCGATTAGAACATCATCCTCGACATTGCCACCAATGTTTAGCTTGTTATTCCAAATGTCCGGGTCAGGGCTACTTTTTGTCTAATTTGACTGGACTATTGCCAAGTTTTTGACGGTTCTTTTGTTTCCTGAGGGCAGAGTTCTTTAAACATATGATTTATGTCTGATTCCAACTCTACCAGTTCTCTACATATACTGCATGTTTTCTGTCTTATTCCAGCTCACAGCAGGGAGATCATTGGCGGTGTTGCCAGTTCTCTGCATATACTGTACTGCATGTTTTCTTTCTTATTCAGCTCACGCCAGGGAATCATTGGCGGCGTTGCCAGTTCTCTACACTATGTCTCATTCAGCTCACGCCAGGGAATGATTGGCGGTGTTGCAAGTTCTCTACACTTTATATTTTTATGTCTGATTCAGCTCACGCCAGGGAATCATTGGCGGCGTTGCCAGTTCTCTACACTTCATTGTTATGCCTTATTCAGCTCACGCCAGAGAATGATTGGCGGTGTTGCAAGTTCTCTACACTTACTTTATGTCTTATTCCAGCACACACCAGGGAGATCATTGGCGGTGTTGTCAGTTCTCTACACTTACTTTATGTCTTATTCCAGCTCACACCAAGGAGATCATTGGCGGTGTTGTCAGTTCTCTACACTTACTTTATGTCTTATTCCAGCTCACACCAGGGAGATCATTGGCGGTGTTGCCGGTGGAGTGGCCATCATTCTAGCCATCGTCTCACTCGTTCTGTATCGCAACTGGCGTTACGAACAGGAACTGGATAGTCTGCTGTGGAAGGTGGACTTCAAGGACATCCAAATCAACGATGAGAGCAATGGGAATGGAAACAACCTGGGAACCAAGATTACTAAAGTAAGTTTCATTTACTCTCTATATATGGTTCCTTTGTACATTATTTCACCTAGAGTTGCAAACGGTATCGAAAATATGACGAAATGGTACAAATGAGCATACATCAGAAGCGTCATGACACACGGTGTGGTTCAGGACTCCAAGGTAACAATACAACTGACCTAATTGAAATAAGTTTCTGAACTTCCACTTTCTTCCACCAGGGGAGTGATACACTATCTGCATTACTGTTTTTAAGGAGCTTACATTCAAAGTCAGAGCGTCCATGCGCCTTTTAAGCTTACGCTGGGTAAACCGTTAAAATACCGGGCGACGCCATGACCCTCGTATTGTTTAGTAATTTAAGTTAGGGGTAAGGCCGCCTTCGGTAATTTGAATTTACCCGGCGCCTCCACCATTTTGTTTTGTTTTTGAAGGTTACCCGGAGCCCGCACCATTTTGTTTAGTAATTTAAGTTAGGGGTAAGGCCACCTTCAGTAATTTGAATTTACCCGGCGCCTTCACCATTTTGTTTAGTTTTTGAAGGTTACCCGGAGCCTGCACCATTTTGTTTAGTTTTGAAGGTTACCCAAAGGCTTAACTATTTTGTTTGGTTTTGAGCAACCATATCTATGTGTAAGTTGTTGCGGTTTGTCCTCTAGGGGAGAGTTAGCGTGCAGGGGCTGAAGAGCGATTACTGGAGGGATACTTACCGGGCTTACCTTGGGGGTGATCATCATAGTTCCGCTCGACAGCGTGCAACAGCGGAAAGAAGCAAACCTTAACTTAAACTACAGCTAAAGGGGGGGGAGGATCTATGCTAGCTCAAAGAAATAAAAAGAGATCCTTTGACTGTAATAGTGAGGATTTACTAAATAATTAAAAGGGTAGTGAAATTATAGATTAGGGGGTGAAGGGGAGGAGTAGAGGAAGAACGACACACATGCTTACCTTACCTTGCTACCGGATGTCTATGCTGTCGGGGCGTTGGGACCGACGCAGGGGAGCCACCCTGACAGTCCTTCGTAGCACTGACATTGAGATGGAAGAAGAGTATAAGAGGTCGAGCACGTAGGAGACTTCCCTATTTGTAGCTTTTCAAGTAGGTCGCCATTGGTCAGCGGAATTCCAAGTTGTACACTTGGTTTCGCTATTATTACATAATACTGCCAGCTTGCATTGGCCATGTCTGTGGATGTAGGACAATGCTGGCTTTATTTAACCGTATGTCCTCGTCCTGCAGTTCCTTCATGTACTATCGCGTGCATATATAACGGGCCGCCTTGCCGAGCGGGAGTTGAGTTTTCCAGCCATCAGGTTGCCATCACTTGGGGTGTTCTCGGGAGGGGAATGCTCAGAGCCGTGGTTGGACACCTGCCCTTGTAGGCAAGGGGGGAGAGTAGGGGGACAGATCGAGGAGCGCAGCGCCAACTTTGATTTTCTTTACTTTCGCGCATGGAAGATTGTTACAAATAACGAAACGGTTTTAATAAATCTAAATTGAAATGCCAAGGAACCCATTAATTGTTAAATCTCGTTAGAAATGAAATGTACTGTGTGTGAATTCTTTTGAGATTCGAGTTTTCACAGTTAGGGACCAAACGTAGTTTAATAAGGGACTAAACGAAGTTCAATGAGAAGAAATAGAAGGAAATTGCAAACGCCCTAAACTAATTATATTTCTGTTATTCCGACGCCAGCTTCATAGAGCCCAACCATCTGACCCCTCCTCACCAAACGGTCGTTCATATTAAAGGTCACGGACCTCAAAATCGAAGTTCGATGTCGTGTTACTGAGCCACTGTCAGCCTCTTGTGATTAACAGGTTATACCACACCATCCCCTCCCCTTTCCCCTCGTCTACAAGGACAGCTGCCCAATCACGGCTCTCAACATTCCCCTCCCGAGAACACACCAAGTGATGGCAACCTGATGGCAAGGCGGCCCGTTATTTATACACGCGATAGTACTGCTAATTAATCATGTAGATTTGTAGCCGCAACCCTTATGGAAGGGTTGGGGATACAGCAGTATCACCCATACTTTTGCCTGGAAGGTTTGCGGAGCTAAAGGGGTTTAATCGCTCTCAGGATGGCCACTGTTGATCTTCGGACTTCCCATTGCAGTCGACTAATTTGAGAGGTCGATTTTCAAATGCATGATCTTACGTGAGGCGGCATATAAGAAAGTGATGATGATGATGATGATAATTGTTGTTTTAAGGGGCCTAACATCTAGGTTAACGGCCCCTAATGGTTTGTGTGATCGTTAAGATGAAAAAGAAATGTAAACTATAACTAAAACTATTAACTTATATACTAGAAGAAGTAATGGAAAACAAAAGGAGAATAAGGCAAATAAAGGACAGGAGGAAAAGAAATGCCTTCAACCCTCGAAGAATGCTGACTGAGGGACTTGGAAGGAAGGAGAGCCATGAAAGGCAGATAGGAAAGTGAAAGAGGAGAGGGTCCGCCCCAGAGGTAATGGATAAATGGAGGAAAACCGGACCCAGCTCAGGAATCCCTCGGGGTTGCAAACCCCCGAACTCACCAGCCATGAGCCCCTAAGGGTGTAGCAATATCCAGGGTGCACCAGAAGTGGTGGGACTACATACACCCTGCCTCCTTGAGGTCCTTGAGCAGAAGGCAGGAGATAACATGAACATAAAAAGAAGCCTGACCCCTCGCAGAAGGAGGGTATCAGAAAAGATGAGGCAAGGACCAAGTAAGACAGAAAAGGTTGAGACTGCCTAGGCCTCGGATACGCAAATACCGTCGGGGTCGGAAGAGAACAAGAGTTAACCAATTGAGGTCGACAGGAAGGAAGACGGAGAGGAGCCCGGCACAAATAAGTGGAAACAATGCAGGATTCAGCTGGGGTCCCATGGTCGCCAACCCACGTCGCACTGGATTTGAGCCCCTGGGGATATAATAATGTGAAGAGAATGTCATGAAGACGTAGAGAATTTCCCAATTGGTTAATGAAGTATAACTAAAAGGAAGCTTAATGTATACATGCTAATTAACGCTCTAGGCAGAAGAAGTCGTCGCCAATTAGCGCCGTGTTTGTGAACATTTCAAAGGTAGCAATTAAGGTGACACCTACACAGCTCTTGTAATTCATGTTAGAGATGATAACAACTCCTCTACCCTTCACGTTCCTTGAGTTAAACTTCGAGAGAAATTAAGAAGAAACATTCAACAAATCCGTGGGTTATACGACAACAAAGAAAATACGACCTCTCATTCCGATTTCAATTTGTGCATGTGTTAAGAGAAGAAAAACAAGAAGTTCCGTGAAGAACTAAAGAGCCTACTTTTCTTAAAATTTAAGATTCCTGCCAATGATTAATCTATATGGATCTATCTAGAATAATGACGAAATTAAGTTGGTAATATCGAAATTTCTAATTATTTCGAAATACTGTATTCCGGGCATAATGTAGCCAAATATAGAACTACAGTTGGCAGCCCTGGTGACTGAATATATTCTTAGTTCCATCTCTTAAGGTACAGAATACAAAATTTGGTTGAATTCCAATGGATAGCATGGACGTTACATGCATTTAAACATTGGATCTAACAGCGCGCGTAAAATCATGTTGGCAAAAATGACATACATTGTATTGGTCGGAAATAATCTGAAATAATATGATCTATTGTTGTGTCAATTTTGAATGAAATCCATTAGTTAGTATAGAAGTTACATGCATTTTAAAAATGGACCTATCAGCAGGCTTCGAATCATGTTGGCAGCACTGACGTATATTAGTTACTCCAAATTAATCTAGAATGCCAGGTACTATACATGTTCTGAGTTTAGAGCTATTGGCTTGCATACTTTCTGATACAGGGGTTGGTTTTTTAGTTTTGGCACCTTAGTTATAACTGGATTAATAACTCTCTTAGATGGTTCCAAGTTTCACAGGCCCTCGATGTAGTCCCCACCGTTGCGTACAACGTGTTCCCAGCGATGCGGAAGTCGTTGGATCCCGTTTGTACTGCCCAATCTATTGATGGTACGAAGAGAGCACTCGGCAGCCTGCTTAACGTCTTCAATGGTACGGAAGCGCTCCCCACGCATTGTCATCTTCATCTTCGGGATGAGATCATAGTCGCAGGGACTGATGTCGGGAGAATATGGGGGATGATAGAGGACCTCCCAGCCCCAGCGTTCCAACAATGCCGACACAACGCCTGCTGTTCCCTAGCATTGTCATGCAGAACGATGGGCGGTGTAAGCTTGTGATGGTGCCGTTTCCTTCTCAGAGCTCCTCGTACATGGTCTTGCAGAAACGAACAATAGTACGCCGCATTAACGGTTTGCCCTCGGGGAACAGTATGGTGAATGATCACACCATCCCAATCATAGGCAAGAATCAACATTACCTTCACATTGGTGGGGGTTGGTCGAACTGTTTGTTTCCGTGGTGATCCGTGGTGCCGCCACTCGTTCGATTGGCGTTTTAACTGTGGCTCATAAGATCTGGCCCACGTCTCATCAATGGTTATGATACGCCGTAAGAAGGCCTCTCCTTCGCGCTCATAACGCTGCAAGTGAATACGACAAGCGTCATATCGCAGCCATTTGTGCATGTCGGTTAAGTCAGGCGGAACCCATTTGGACGCAATCTTCTTCATTTTCAGTAAGTCCTTCAGGATGTGGAGGACAGTTGAATGCGCCAGTCCGGTATCTTGCTCCAATTGACGAATCGTTACGTTCCGATCCACCTCCACTAACGCGGACACCATCTGTACATTGTCATCACTTACTGGTGGGTGACCAGATCGAGGCATGTGTCCCACACGTTCGCGCCATCTCGAAAGGCTGCAACCCATCTTGCTACCGTTCTGAACGGTAACGCAGCTGCACCGCACGCTTCCTGCAATCCTCGGTGACACTGTTTAGCACTGCGACCCCTTGCACACTGAATTTTTATCCACGTTCTCTACTCCTGCTTTGAAAACATTGCGACTGGCTTTCGCGAGCACTGGTCTCACGCTACTCATCTAACAGGCGTGACTGCGCACGAGCGGGGGTGAGGACGGGCGAGGTCATATGCTCTGGGGGAGGGGATGCAGGGCAGCAACCGTCGGAAAAAAATGGCAGCGCCCAACATTGTTGCAACTTGGCACTGAAGCATTGGTGCCAAAACTAAAAAACCAACCCATGTATATTGATATTAGGGTAACAAAAATAAAGACAGCATTTATTAACAGTTGGCAGCTCTGGTTACCTCTTAAGAATCCGCATCGTCATATCTGTTACGGTACACATAGCACACACGAAATTTGGTTGAAATCCAAATGATAGTATAGAAGTTACATGTATTTAAAGTTGGACCTCTCAGCAGGCTTAGAATCATGTTGGTAGCACTGACGTGTATAAGTTACTCCAAATTAATATAGAATGTCAGGTACTATACGTGTGCATGGTTTAAAGCTGTTGGCTTGCATACTTTCTGATATATGGGTACTTGGATTTTAAAAAAATGAGAGCATTTATTAACAGTGGGCAGGCCTGATGGCTCTTAAGAATACGCTCAGTCATATCTGTTTATGTACACATAGCACATGCGAAATTTGGTTGAATTCCAATTGATAGTGTAGAAGTTATATGCATTTAGAAATTGGACATATCAGCAGGCTTATAATCATTTTGGCAACACTGCTATGTATGGCCTCCTGGAAATTAAACTGCAATATTATTATCTATACGTGTGCCAATTTTGAAATAGCTCCCATTCATATCTTCCAAGAAATCCAACATGAAGCTCAAATTTCAATTGCGATTTTTCAGCAGTTGGTAGTACTGACATCATTTTCAAATATGCCCGTGAGATATCCAGATATATATATCTTTATTCCTACCAAATTTTGTTTCGATTGCTGCAGCCGTTTAGGAGTTGATAGGGGGGGGGGGACACGCACAGCCAGCCAGCCAGTCAGCCAGAAGGACAGACTGACAGACACACATTTGCCCGATCTCATGAGTCTACTTTTTCCTCATTTTTTCCAAATTTGAAAAGTAGGCTAAAAATCATATACTGGGTGAATTTTAAGTACGCCGACAAACTGCAGGGAAAGTTTTTTGACTGGAAATGGAGCAGACTCCTTTTCAGCGACGAAGCAACGTTTCACGTATGGGGGATTATTATTATTAGTGTATGGCAAGGAAATGATATACCTAATATATACAATATATACACAATAACAAAAAAATATTGATTCATTTCAGCCATTAGTGTTATCCGTTATAGCTGAATGTCCAACTTTTGAACCCACTGCAGTGCCCCCGCTGTTGGTGATAGAAAGTCTTCCAATCTACCTGGATAAGCCCGTAGTTGACACTCGCTTAAAATGTGGGGAATGGTCTGGCGAGGGGCTCCACAATCACAAAGTTCCACTTATAGAGAGAATCCCTGCACCTTCCATGACCTGTCCTGATCCTGTTCAGTCTGACCAAGTTGCACGCGGTGGTTGGAATCCGTTAGCAAATTTTTCCCCTCTGAAGATGTTATGTAGGGGTAAGTCAGTGGAGTTATTCCAGCGGCCTTTCCATTCCTCCAAAGCATCGAAGGTGGTGGATGTCTTCAGAACAGCATCACAAAGAGGTGGATGTCGTGATTTCAATCTTTGGAGACTAAGAGCTGGTATGTCGCCTAGAACAGGTAGCAGAGGATTCTTGCAGATCTTGTTGTACTCTCGAACAAGAGCACTGGATCTTCGTAAGTCAGGTGGCATTATACCAGAGAACAGTGGGAGCCAGTGGACTGGAGTTGGTCTGATGGTGCCAGATATAAGACGCATGCTGGTATTCAATTGTGGGTCAATATACTTCGTATACGGGCCATTAAGCCACACTGGAGCACAATAGTCGGCAGTAGAGAAAACCAGTGCTAAGGCTGAAGAGCGCAGGATGTTCGCAGCAGATCCCCAAGTAGTACCAGTTCAAGGTTAGGATATAAGAGGTTGTCTCGTTCCGCGCGCATGCGCTCTACTCCCCCGTCTGATGACGTATTGCTCAGACCCGGCAACAGCCAACGCCACAGTCCCCAGTCAGCTGGAAGCTTAAGCTATTCTTTATGGTGTTGTGTTGATGTGTTTATCTATTCCCGTTACGTGTCATTTTATAGCGGTGTTTGATAGTGTTTCATTAAGTACTGCTCTACAAGTTTCCCCCAAGTAATAGGTAAGTGCTCGTTAAATGAAAGAGCAATTTGTGTATTATTAGCTTCGTGGTACGACCTTATAGTTTTGACGTGTTTTTTTTCTTTCAGTTTTCTACGATGCTTGGAATGAGATGCATGGTGGTTTTGTGTACAAACAGTCTTATTAAAATGAAGCGGGATCCCGGGAGTGCGCATATAAAGCATCATTCATTCCCTAAAGACGATTTAATTAGGCGAAAAATGGGTGCTGTGTACTAGAAGAGACGGGAAGTGGAATCCTAATACTTCACAAATATGCTCTGAACATTTTACGGAGGATGACTATGAGAGGGACCTGAGAGCAGAATTATTGAATTTAATTCCTAAGAGAAAACTGAAACAGACTGCTGTGCCTTAACTTAAATTAGGTACTGATATACCCGAAGAAACCCAGCTGCAGATACGTGAACGTGAAATACGTAGTGAGAAGAGAGAAAATAAAAGAACTGCGAATCAAATTTTAGAAAGCTCGTACTCTGTCGAAAAAGTGTGTGATGGCGTCCCAACTATAACGGAGGAAAATCAAATAGATATTTTGAAAATGGAAAATGAGAAGTTGCGACAAAAGAACGCAGAGCTGGAGAAGAGAATCGTACTGAAAAGCCAAGAAATTGGCAGGCTTAAAAGAGAACTTTGTAAAATGAAGAGAAAAAGAATTGATGAAACCAGAGGCCCGGGAAATACTCGGTTCAGTTTTCACCGAAAATCGAATCGACATCCTTTTATTAAGTAAGAAAAAGAAAGTTAAATGGACAGATGATGAAATATCTCTTGAATTTTCCGTGAGATACATTAAGCGTTCATATCTTTTTCTGAAAAAGAAAATTAACATTCCTTTGTCTGGACTGTCTGCACTGCAAAAATGGGCATCAACAGTCGATATGAACACTGGAGTTCTCCAAGATGTTTTCCGCTTTCTGGGCGTTGCTGGTTCATCTCTGAGAAAGAAAGAAAAAAATACGGTTCTTCTTTTTGATGAAATGAAAGTTAAAAGCATCATGGAATATGACAGGAAAGGAGATGACGTTATAGGGCCACACTCCAATGTGCACATAATAATGGCTCGAGGACTATTTGCTCAATTGAAGGTGCCTCGTTTTGTTGATTTTGACGTGAAAGTAACCCGAGAGATTTTAAATTTTATTATTTTAAAACTTGCCGATATGGGTTACATTGTAAAAGCATGTGCTAGCGACATGGGGGTGGAAATGTTGGACTTTGGAAGGAACTAGGTATTAGTACTGATAATACCTGGTTCACTCATCCCTCTACGTAAGAAAAAATATACATGTTTGCTGACGCACCACATCCTCTGAAACTAGTAGCCTACGGAACTGGATTTTAAAGAAAAGGAAGATTGTAGTTTTACGTGGCCGTGAATCTTGTGATCATTAGCCACGGGACCTCCTTTTTACGTGGAATCTGAACCACAGGACATTGCATTTCACTTCGAAAATCTCACATGCATTGACCGGGAATCGAACCCGGACCGCCTTAGTGAGAGGCATACAGCTAGACCGCTGAGCCACCACGTTCCCGAACTGGATTTTAGACACTGGGTTCCAGCTAAAGAGCGGGAAGATTGTAAATAAAATTCCTATCGTAGCATTATTAAATGATCAGAAGAAAAGTGATCTCAAAATGTTGCATAATCTGAACGAAAGTCACATCACCGTGGAAAAGACTCAGAGAAAAACTGTCAGGAAAGCGTGTCAGTTATTGTCGCATAAGACAGCCACTGCTCTGCAATTTATGAAACCGGAAACTGATCCTCAGCTGGCTGAAGAAACTGGAAAATGTATTGAATGATAGGTGGTACGATATAATGAATACATACAGTCCCAAACCTTCAGGTAGACCTTCCAAGAACCCATATGCAACAGATCTTGAATCTCAAGATGCAATTCTCAACGACATGCTCGAATTAGTTGAAAGAATGAGATGCTGTGGCAGGAAAAATATACAGCTCTTTCAGAGAGGAATCATCGCATCCATTAAATCTTTGAAGTATCTTCCATTAGATTTGAGGAGTGACCATTGTATTGAGTACATACTCACCCATCGTCTCAACCAGGACGCTTTAGAAAATCTGTTTTCTCAGATTAGGACGAAAGTTGGTCTGAATGATCATCCTTCTCCTTTAGACACATTATATCGTTTAAGAATGATTATTTTAGGGCGAAATCAAGGACTCCTTAAAAATAATTATAATACCGGAACCGAAGATGATTCCGAATATATTCCAGACAAAGTGCTTCGAATGTCTGGTGTATTATGCAAGAAGGAAGAGGATCATCCGGAGAAAGATAGCGAAGTAGATGTCACCATCAAATAGGTACAGTAGTTATACATTTACTAGCTCAGAATCGCAGACTCTGAATCCACAAAATGCATGGATCAAAAGTTTGTCGTTCGGTGGACTCATAGAGCCTTCTGAAAGCTGGGAAAAAGAGGCAAAATTGCTAGAAGATGAATTTAAGAAGTACCATGGTCTCAAGAGGGGTAAATTGTGAATTACCAATTTGGTTGAATCTCTCTACAAGAAATATCCTGAAATAAATCGTGTAGTGGTAGAGACATTCATTCGACAGAGGACTTTCGTACGAATGAAGTTCATGAATGCACTGAAGATAACACAGGGGAGCTACAAGAGGAGTAATGAATGTTCAGTCTCTCATGACAAAATATCCAAGAAGATGAAAAAATAACCAGGTGAATATTTTTTCAGGCTTGAACGCTCGATTGAGTTCGTGAACAGTGAGTAACTGTAATAGTTTTCCATAATTAATCTCAACAGTTTATTGAGCATGAATTTTAATAGAATTAAAACGGTGCTGTGCATTGTACATTATGTGAAACTTTATCAATATGACTCAATTTTGAAGCTTCAGAATTATCGTTCTGTGTCGATTCGAATAACTTTTATATTTAATTGTTAATGATGATGATGATGATAATTGTTGTTTTAAGAGGCCCAACATCTAGGTTATCAGACTCTAATGGTTTGGTTGATAGTGAAAATTAAAGATGATCAAATAAAACCTACTTGGAAGGAACGAGAGCCTTGAAAGGCAGAGAGGAAAGGGGAAAGAGTGGGGGGTTCGCCCCAAAGGCAATAGAAAAAGGGGGAATACTTGACCCAACTCAGGAATCCCTCGGGGTCGCCAAATCCCGAGCTCACCAGCCGTGAGCCCTTGAGGGTGTAGCACTATCCAGGGTGCACCATAAGTGGTGGGGCTACACACACCCTGCCTCCTTGAGGGCCTTCAGCAGAAGGAAGGAGATATCAGGGGGGAAAAAGCAAGAGGTCTGACCCCTCAAAGAATGATCAGGAAAGATGAGAGAAGGGCCAATTAAGGCCAGAACGTTAAAGATTCCCTAGGCCTCGGATACCCTAATACCATCAGGGTCGGAAAAGAACAAGAGTTGGCCAAGGGAGGCCGAAAGAGAAGGTGACAGTGAGGAGCCCGGCACAAGTGGAAGCAATGCCGGATTAAGCTGGGGTCCCGTGGTCGCTAACCCACGTTCCACTAGTCGTGAGCCCCTGGGAGGTTAATTATTCATTCATTATTATATTTTGAAAATTGACCGTAACATGACCCTTGTCAATCAAGGTGTAATTATGTAGTGTCCTTGAGTTAAGCAGTGTATTATGAGATCAAAGCATGTGTTATAATGTGGTGCCTATATTGTAGATATAATACTAAAGAAAGCGTGTATTTACACGCTCTGATTATTTAATGCTCTATTAACTTATATTAAACTGCATTTATAGCTAGAAGTATCACGAGTTGTTATGTTGTACATCAACCCCTTGGTTACCTGCTGCTATGGTGCAAGGCTAGGGGCAGATGACCTCGTAGTTCCGCCCCTTAAAACAACAATAACTAACTAACTAGTTCAAGGCTAGCCTAACAGTAGTCACTTCCGCTCAGCGCTGGTCGGCTGATGACGTCACGCAGCAGGGGAGCACTGTTACCACAGCCCTTGTGAGAACGAGGCAACCTGTTCTCTACTAGCCTTGGTACCAGTTAGCTTCTGAACCGTTACAATGTGCGCATTTGGGGAACAGAACCCCCACACGTGACAATCGAGCAGTAGCGCGACTCTCCAAAGATCAACACGTTCTGCGCCCTGTCGAAGGTCAAGGTTTACGGACACTATTTCTTCGCCGAAACCGTAGTGACTGGCATTAGTTATCTGGATATGTTAGAACAATGGCTTATGCCGCAACTGAGTACAGACAGTGGCAACTTCGTCTGCCAACAGAATGGGGTCATACCCCACTTCCATCGGCAAGTGCGCGCGTACCTGAACGAGATTGGACGAAACGCTGACAATTACGTCGCATTGTTGCGATGGCCGCCTCGTTCCCCAGACTTAACCCCATGTGATTTCTTTCTCTGGGGATATGTGAAGGACAGGGTCTTCATTCCGCCACTTCCTGCTCTCTTGAATGACCTCCGAGATCGTATTACAGCAGCGATAGCTACAATCGGCCGTCACATTATGGTGCGGGTGTGGGTGGAGTTGGACTCTCGCCTGGATGTCTGCCGTGTATTCAAAGGTGCACACATAGAACATTTGTAAGGTATTCCAAACAAATTTGGTACTCCGGTGGCGTAGTTGGTAGCATGCTGAACTCCTGTTCCCAAGATCGCGGGTTCATACCCGGCCGAAGTCATCGTATTTTTTAAGAGCGTTAAAATCCTTCAGTATGCCTTCCTTCGGAAAGGAAGTAAAGCCGGCGGCCCCATGTCATAGATATATGGCATGTAAAAGATCCTTCCACTAACTAATTTTGTGTGAAACTAAATTTCCAAGTTAGATTTCGTTGTAACGCTCTATCAAAAGTTCCAACGCTCACTACTAAGTGACAATGATATCTGGTAGCGAAAGTTGTAACTACTTGAAATTGAACGGAACTTGTAGCTCACCCCATGGGTGTCCGCTGGAAGCAGCTACAGCTTCTGGTGAGCCGAACATGTCCTCGGACACTCCCGGCACTAAACGCCATACGATAAACAAACAAACAAACAAACAAACAAACAAACAAACAAACTGATATGTAAAGTACTTATTTCACAATAAACTTCCGAAATGTGACACTGGTTTTATCATTTCAAATGATCTTGTCGACTTCGTCGTTATGCTTTGGGTCTAAAGTTATGCGAGACGGAGACGGTTGCGTTACGGAGACGGAGACTGTGACGTCATGCAGTCGCGCGGGAAGCCTATGTTAATGGGTAAAGGACGGCGAGTGCGTGACGTCATGCAGCCACGCGGGAAGCGTAAGTTAATGGTTAGTGGAGTCTGTTGAAAGAGTCCTGGGGCGTCGAGCGACCTGGGGCTTCGAGCGAAGCGAAAAGAATACAGGATGACTCCTAAAGAGGTGTACAAGATGCCAGATAAGAATACAGGGTGACTCCTAAAGAAATATACAAGACGCCATATAAGAATACGAGGTGACTCTTAAAGAGGTGTACAAGATGGCAGAGAAGAATACAGGGTGACTCCTAAAGAGGTGCACAAGATGTCAGACAAGAATACAGGGTGACTCCTAAAGAGGTGTACAAGTTGTCGCACAAGAATGCAGGGTGACTTCTAAAGAGATATACAAGATGCCTAAAGAGGTGTGCAGGATGTCAGAGCAAAATACAGGGTGACACTTAACGAGGTGAATAGTATGTTAGATTCAATTCAAATACAGGGTGACCCTTAAAGAGGTTTGCAAGATATCAGATTCAAATAATGGGTGACCCTTAAAGAGTTGTAAAAGATGTCAGACTCAAATACAGGGTGACCCTTAAAGAGGTACCCGCGCGGGAAGCCTAAGTTAATGGGTAATGCAGTCTGTTGAAAGAGTCCTGGGGCTTCGAGCGAAGCGAGAAGCCCTCCTGAGCCTTTCTAACACGTGTAGCATTTGTAGCATGCGTTATTTGAAATGATATAACGTCTAGTCTTTCAGACTGACTGTATTTTTTTTGAATAACCCTGTATGTCCGAAAATGGGCGGTGAAGGTGCAACGACAGCAAATAGTCCTGGCACACAGTACATGGCCTGCAGTTCATCCTTATTAAACAGGTGTTCAAAGTAGCCTCCAAATGATGCAATGCAAACGTCCACACGTCGCACCATGGATTGCGGCACTTTTTTCGAATGTTCCCGAACAGCGCCACTGGCTTCGCAGACACTCTAGTAGGGGTCTAATACCGGTTTAAAGCCATGGCGTCAGCAATTTTTAAATGTGCGAATATTTCCCGCGCTATTTATCGGATTTGGACAAATGAGGTGGTTGGTTGGTTCTTAAGTTTATGGGCTGCGACAACGCGGTCATGTAGCCCCGTGTACTTTGGGTGTGTGTAGAATCTGTCTGATAACCGGTGTTAATTGTGATGAATGTGTGTTATCTGTTTTTTAATTTAAGTACAGACTGCAACTTAGAATTTTTCAAATATTTGCTACTTTTGCCGCCAAGCGCCACAGTCAACGAATACTAGGCCAAGTTCAGAACTTAGCTACTAGATGCCACGAACGTAGAAGCATTGTTTACATTCTTAACCTATCCAATTTACCTTCACAGAGGTGTAATTAGTGGAAGGTTCTTTAACATGCCATAAATCTATGACATGGGACCGCTGGCTTTACTTCCCCTCCGAAGGAAGGCATACTGAGGGATCTTTAACGCTCTTAAGAAATCCGACGGCTTCGGCCGGTTTTGAACCTTTTTCCATGGCGTACTCATTTACCATAAATACCTGAGGTGTCATAGGACTCGGGGTGACGCCGTCTGCTGAGTCCTATGACACCTCACACGTCCAAATCCGATCATTAGTTTATAAAATATCAGGTTGATGACCTTGCAGTTTTCGGTATTTTGGGTAAATGAGTAGGACATGGGAAATATGGCGTTACCCCGAGTCCTATGACTCCTCACGTGACCCTTTCCGATTAACAGTTTATAAAATCTTAGATCGATGACCTTGCAGTTTTCGGTATTTTGGGTAATGAGTAGGCCATGGGAAATATGGCGTTACCCCGAGTCCTATGACACCTCACGTGACCCTTTCCGATTATCAGTTTATAAAATCTTAGATCGCTGACCTTGCAATTTTGGGTATTTAGGGTAAATGAGTGGGCCATGGAAAAGGGGACTTTGCGCCGAGTCATATGACACCTCATATGTCCAAATCTGATAAATAGCCCGGGAAATATACGCACATTTAAAAACTGCTGACGCTATGGCTTTAAACCGGTATTAGACCCCTACTCACGCTGTTGGAGGGTCTGCAATTTGGGAACGGACGCTCCATACACAACGCTTTGCAGATTCTCTCACAAGTAAAATTCCAGGGGGTTTAGGTCTGGTGATCGAGCAGGCCATGCAACAGAGCATCCGCGTCCTATCCATCGTCTGGGGAAGGTGTTGTCGAGCTGTCGGTGAACGGCAATGTGCAAGTAGGCTGGTGCTCCATCATACATCAGGATCATGATATTATATAGTATTACTAAAGTCACATTCTCAAGCAACAGTGTGTTCTGTAGGAATTCCATATGATGTCTACTGTGGCAAGGACGCATTTCCGGACATATATTAATATGGACATTTTTGCCCCATTTCCAATTAGAAATCCCTCCCTGGAGTTTGTTGGTGTACTTAAAGTCCACACTTAGGTACAATCCCCTGGAATAAATTAAATGGCACGTTCTCTAAATTGTTTTCAGTCGGTCAACACGTTAATCGTCTGGAGAATAATACTTTTCTAGTCACCCTACGAACCTGAAAAAATTACATTCATTATTTGAGTCATTCCCGACTAGAATAATCGACTATTTGAAATACTAGAGTTCTTCAAAGTTTCGAATGATTCAAACAACCGAAGCATTCGGATATCTGCATTGTTTCGGGCATTCTAGTGCCGATTATGGTCTCATTCCATGTCTCACTCAACAAATATAATCCAGTGATAATGTTGCCTCCAATCATCATATATATATTATTTCAGTAGAATAGATCACTCCTACGGCACTCACAAGCGACCGATCGTGACAAATGAGCATTGAAATGAAAGAGGATAGACATTAGCAGTGACGAATTGCACTAAAATTTCATAAATATCTATAATTTATTTAAGAAATTACTTTTAAAAAATGTACGAAGTGTGCGATTTGCAGATATTGTTGCTGTATGAAAATACGCTCCATAATTGCTGCCCATTTCATATTTTGGCCGCTGTGACGCCTGTTTCATGTCATTTTAACATTCTGAGGTATTTCCTTTATCATTTTGCATGGATTTCAGAAACAGTAAATCAAAGGAATGAGTACTCAAATCGTATAATTTCATGAATATCGAATAACCGGTGAGTGTTATGATGATCTAATTTTCAGTGATTGCTTTCTTAAGTTAGGGAACATAGAACTTGGAATTCTAACTGAAATGTAAACAGTGTTCTATAATAATTTGGTTGAAATAAAAAAAAAAACCTTTCTCCTTAAGTCTCTCACTAGAATCCTATTGGGGAAAGTATGGTTTATAAACATGCGAGATTTCTCGCACGGGTCTGCTAGTTTTCTTTATTTGCAACAATACATTTCTATGCACTAATATTAATGATGTACTGTCGCAGGCTATCCATCCACTGATACGGACAAGTCAAGTGTCTCTGAGCTCGAACCCAGACGCCGACTTCCGATACTCCGCCATCTACACTCAGATTGGGATCTACAAAGGAAGAGCCTTTGCTATCAAGAAGGTCTTCAAGAAGTCTATTGATATCACACGGAATATGAAGAAGGAGTTGAAGCTGGTAGTTATATAGAAATAAATATACATTGCACTTCCACCTTATTTTTGAAATTTATTACTGACCGGTTTAACCCTCTTAGTGCCAAGCGTTTTCAATGGTCATGCAGAATATTCGAAAAAAAAACATAATTAGGCCTACCATATTTCCAACGATAGACTCAGTATTTTTGCTTTGCATTATAACCAAAACCTCATTCTTTCATACATTATGTTCAAAAAAGTAAATACGGCATCTAAACCTTTTAAATTAAGGTTATTCTGATAATTGATAAATTTTTATTTTTATTTTTTTGAACCTAAATTAAGGTCACCTAAGAGCCATATTCGAAGAAACACTACGTTTCCAGCTGTAGAAAGTACTTAGATACATCTGTAGGCAGAAAACTTCAGCCGTTTCCGAGTAATTAATTAATTGCAATTACAGTGCGGCGTCTCTGTGCGTTGTACGCTAGTAAGAATCCAACGAACGTGTGGTGCAGCGGTAAGAGCCCTGCTTCGTAAGCACGGGATCGCTGGTTCGAATCCCACCGGTAAGCCTTCGTAGTGTGTTTCTTCTTTTTTTTTTTTTTTTTTTTTTTTTTCAACCAATACCCATAGCAAGAGTCACTGCTTACACCTGATGGTTCACAGACGTGCAATGAATGGAACAGACTGGGCCTTCAATGTATACCGGTACATATAATAATAGGATACATCTGACCGTGTGTAATACCTATGTATTTGCAATGCCGATACTGTACATTATGTAATGTCACAAACGTTGACTCCCATACGATGATTTCAGAATCCCTTTTCCCGCTCACAAAACACGTTATTACAATTGACTGCAAAATGAACATTATTCACGACACCTACAGTTGTACAAATCGCCTATGTTTACAAAAAAAAAAAGGCTCACCGGTGGGATTCAATCCAGTAATCCCTCGCTTTCGAAGCAGGGCTCTTACCGCTGCACCACGCGCTCCTTGCCTTCGTGCTAACGTACAGCGCACATGAACGCCGTACAGCAATTACGAATAATTCATAATTAATTTCTCGGAAACGGCTGAGAAGCGCGCCTTACTACTTGCACCTGGTATACGTCTAGTCATGCCCTACACGTGTACTAAAGATGGTTCGAATCGGTGACCCATGCATCGTATCCTCCCCTTGTAAGGGAAGGCGTAAATACAAACTCAAACCAAACTCAAACGGACTTCGAAGGAAAAATGCAGACACCGCACAGGCAAGCTTGGAACCTCACCTTTCCAACAGTATGAAATAATCACGGATATATGCCTACAGAAATCTACAAATATAAGATAAACAGCGCGCCGATTGAATCGGCTTTGGCACTTTTGGCACAAGCAGCGAGAGCCGATCTGATCGGCGCGTGGCACTAAGAGGGTCCTACGGCATCGTTATTGACTTATTTTAAAAAAAAACTAGTTTATTTGTACTTTTATTTTAATTTTCATTTGCCTATCTTACGTTTATTTTTTTTTTCATTTTTGTTTTGTTTTAATTTTAGTTTTAGGTATTGGATTTTAGTATTTGGTTCTTAAGCTTTTTCTTTTTTAGCCTATTTTCAATTTTGAAAAAATAGGCTTATGAGATCACCTTTTGTCCGCGTGTGTGTGCGTGTGTGTGTGTCCCCCTAATAAATTCTAAACGGCTGGAGCGATTTCAATGAAACTCGGTAAGTTCATAGCACTATTCCGGGCGACCCCGATCGTGCCCTTCAAATTTTGTTACATCTCACCAATCCAACATGGCGGCCTTGCGAAATATTACACCAGCATTCAATATCTCCGAAAC
This sequence comes from Meconema thalassinum, assembly GCA_946902985.2. Taxonomy (NCBI): domain Eukaryota; kingdom Metazoa; phylum Arthropoda; class Insecta; order Orthoptera; family Tettigoniidae; genus Meconema; species Meconema thalassinum. Next base: position 98,320,426 of record OX336397.1, on the reverse strand, counting down.
TATTACCGATATCACCCTGGATTTTTTACGGTGATAAAGGGAACTACTAGAAGTTCACCTATGTGACTCTTGAAAAACTGGTAACTACAAAACCAACATGGCGGCCACGCGAAGTTGCGACTTTTAAATAGACGTTTCTAGCGATTTATCCAACCAAACGCAATAAAACTTGGTACAGTATATGTTTATACACATTGTAATGCACCGACATCTAACTTCGTTCAATTGTTTACATAACCACAAGATGGCCGCTGTGCAAAATATTTCACCAGCATTCTATATCTCTGAAAATATTAGCGGTATCACCTTGAAATTTTGTACGGAGATAAAGGCCACTACTGGAAGTTCATCTATAAGGTTATCAAAAACCGGTTAACTACAAAACGAACATGGCGGCCAAGCGAATTTGAAAATTTAAATAGACATTTCTCGCGATTTAATGTTCCAAACGCAATGAAACTTGGTACAGCAAATGTTTATACACATTGCAATGCACTGGTATCTAATTTATTTCAATTGTTTACATAACCTCAAGATGGCGGCTGTGCGAATTTTAAAATTAAGTTTTTATTTCTTGTGTCGTAATCATGCGATCGAAGTGAAAGCTTGAATAATGAACCCTCGCAATAATTTTCCTTTAATGGTACATGACTCTATGGCCTATATATTTAACAATCCAACATGGCGACCATCCGAAATATTTAGACGCCTCTGAATATCTACGAATCTATTATAGCAATCAAACTCAATATTTTATGTTCTTAAGGGCTATGAACAAAAGTTCACCTATAGGACTATCAATAACCTGGTGATCACAAATCCAACATGGTGGCGACGCGAAGTATAAATATTCACATGGACGTTTCTCGCAATTTAACCATCTTAGTGCAGTGAAGGTTGGTACAGTAAATCCTTATACCAATGTTAATCCACTGGCATCTAAGTTTTTTCAATTGTTTCCATAACCAAAAGATGGCAGCTGTGCGAAATTTTAAAATCACGTTGTTACTTCTTGTGTCCTAATCATGCGATTGAAGTTTGAATGCTACACGTACACAATAATCTTCATGTAACAGTACTGAACCCTTTAGAATAGCAGTGTTTTGTGCAAGAATCTTAGATCAAGGGGTCGCGTTCAGTTCATAGTGTGGTGTTTACGTCCGCCAAACTACGTGCTTTTCTGAGGCAAGGGTTATAGGATGAAAACTATAACTAAGAAAGAAAGGAGACAAAACGTAAGATAATAACAAGATTTAATAACTAATTTGTGCATAAAAGAATAAAACAAACAATAATAGACAAAATCCTCCCTGAAATTTCCCTGACAGGAATATTTATCACTTTGAGGAGTCAGATGGATCTCCCCTTTTCTAATAAAATGTGGATCCAAGTTCCACTATCTTGCATGTGAATTTATGTTCGCGTGATGACTACCTACGAGAAATGAGTACTTGGATGATAATTCGTTCACAACGGGTTAACAGCCACGGTGCTCACGAACAATCATCTCGTAAAATCAACTTTTATGGCTATGGGCATAACATTAATAAAAATCCTTAAATCTAACTCTGACACACATATTACAACTCTACTATTTACAGGCATCTCTCTGAGACCCTTATTAGTGTGGTGACACACTTATCCAAATGAGCTGCCACAATGGCCAGATACTCAACAACAAGGAAACACAGCGCCGCACGTGACTCACGAGTCACTGACATGTACAATCAACATAGAATGAACCAACAACAACAAACAACCTGAGTGGTTAAGATTACTTTATATTAACAAAACTGCATGTTAAAGATACGCTTCGAAGATTATCGTGTTTCATAGGCAACTCCCATTTATTTAAACAATTTTACCATTGATCAGATTCTCACATTTATTTATTTTCAAGTAATTGGGAGCCAGACGTGCACTCCACTTTAATGAGCTCTGCTTGCGAAACTCAGTCAGCCCTTGTGACAACAACTCACCCCTTCCACAATACCAGTCATGTCCCCCATCCAGTGTATATAAATAGCCGACCCGCTGAACTGTTATCTCAAGGAATCAACAGCCGATAACATCTCCTCCCACTCACCATATGGTCAGACAATAATCACATATCCATAATTGTCCTCGCAAGGATGCAATATGAATCTGGTACCAAGCTGACAGAAATCAGTCTCTGCTGAAGTTCCCGCTTGTAATACCACAACAATATACTCACAGTACACACATCTGGGACTGACATAACGCCTTTCACATGGGTCTGCTGAATTAGAGCTCGCAAACATTTAACACAATATTTAAAACCTACGATAGAGCTGAGTACTCTTCGTCACAAATTACATTGCTCCAAAGGCAATAATCACACTGAATCTGATCAATAATAATTCTCAACAAAATTTTAATTACCCTCCAATCTACTATATAATTAGATTAATTCAGTCCTACTTCTGAAACACGACATATCTCCGAGAGACGTTTTTAACCGCACTTCGTAACATAGGCGAACACGGCCGTTCACATAGATACGTTAGTTAACACAACACAAAGAAAAGAACCTTCCATTAACTACCATTGTGCGAGCTGCTTCCAAACAAAAGTGTGTCAGATCAAACTAAATATACAACATTAAATCACACAAGCAAAGTATTTACAAAAATATGTCCCATAAACCATAAGTTAATTTAATAAATAATAAAATATTATTTGTACTCATCTCGTGTTGTAGTCACCCGTCAAAGAACATCAGACGCCATTCCCCCACTGGATGCTTCTTTATCTCATAGCAGCCATCTGGACGGACTGTTGAGACTTCCACACTTCTTCTGCATTCATTGATGTCATCCTTGCGCTGATACAAAAATTAGGTTATTATGCACTTTATGTCTGACTATTAAATTCGCTTGTTCAGGTACTAAATTCCCTGTCACTGTTCGTTGGCGAATTATCGACGCTACTGTCCCTATAACTATAGTACTATGACTATCTATCACTGAATTTATCACTTTACAAAGAATATCTTGTGTCCTCGACACAAATACAAGTCTATCTCTTCAGACGAACAGAATCACAATCTACGTCCGTAGACGCACAGAATAATAGTAATGTCTCCTAGACACACGGAATGAAAGTAGTGTGTCCTCAACACACGGAATGAAAGTCCATCTCTTCAGACGAACAGAATCAAAGTCCTGTGTTCTCGACACACGGAATAAAAGTCAATGTCTTGGCTCTTCGACACACTTATAAATGAACTGGCCCTTGGGTCTAGATGGAGGGGGATTTTATGTAAAAATTTCTCGAAATAATTGTGATACAGGAATGAAATAGATATCACTGAACTCGTAATATTGCACAGGTCAAGAATATGCCCATTAATCCTAGAATCGATCGTAGAGATTTTGTCTAGGCGATTTCCCGCGTGAATGCTAGCCACCGCGTACCCCAGCCGGAGTTGGCGCGCAAGTAGGCATTCTCTTCTCATTGGTTCTCCATTTCTCTGTAATTTGGCGGTTTCTAGTAGATCTTGGCGTCTTGGGAGTGTCTATTTTCTTCATCAGCCATTCACGTTACTGCATCATATTTCTTCTAGGCGCGAATATCACAATGAACATACCAGAACCATGTCTCACCGCGCGTCGCTTCTAAAATTGAGGTAGCCACACCTGTCCTTATGATACATCGCTCTGCTATTTCTTTTCATAGCTCAAGTACTTAGCCTTTTGTTAAACTGATGCAGGTATGTCCCTACTGTCTCCAACAAATGCTTGAAATTTCCTCATCACTGTCTGGCTACTTTCTTGATGCTGGTTGAAATATTTATTAATTTAAGAAATAAATAGTAGAATCATTTAACCAACATAGGGTAAAGGGTTCAGTACATAACTCAAGGACCTACATATATAAAATCCAACATGGCGACCACTCGAAATATTTAGTCGGTTCTCAATATCTACGAATCTATTACAGCAATCAAACTGAAATTTTGTATGTTGATAGTGGCAATTAACATAAGTACGATATCTGAAAATAGACTCTATAGTTCTTCACGGAACTACTTGTTTTTTTAGTCGTTTACCCTCCAGGTTGGTGGAACCCACGGACTCAGCGAGAAAACTCACCACTACCGCCTCTACGGGCAGTGTCCTAGAGCTGGGAACATCGAATCGGAAGCGATACAACTGGTGAGGTGGGATTGGCACCTCGCCCAGGCGGCCTTACCTGCAAAGCGAACAGGGACCTCATGAGGGAAGGTAAGGGATGGTTAGGATGGATAGGCAAGGAAGAGGGAAAGAGGCGGCCGTGGCCTTGATGAAGGTACCATCCTGGCATTTGCCCGAAGACGAAGTGGGAAACCACGGAAAACCACTTCGAGGATGGCTGAGGGGGAATCGAACCCCCTCTAATCATTTGGGCCACCCGAGGCTGAGTAGACCCCGTTCCAGTCCTCGTACCACTTTTCAAATTTCGTGGCAGAGCCGGGAATCGAACCCAGGACCTCCGGGGCGGCAGCTAACCATGCTGTCCGCTACGCTACGGAGGCGACCTTAAGCTTTTAAAATAGTAAAATATTAAGTTTTCTTAAGTTTTTTAGGATTTTACTTTAGTACTAAAATATTTAAGGTTTTTAGTTTTTAGTTCTAAGATTTTTACGTTTTTTTTAGTTTGAGTTTTAGTTGTAATGTTTTTAAGGTTTTTAAATATTAGTTCTAAGACTCAGCATTTTTTCTAGGTTTGTGCCGTGTCTTGTGTTAGGTTTCGTCCAGGACACCAAGCTGGCTCATCAGCGGGCTCTAGGTGTTCCCGCCTGGACCCCCACAGGAGTAGCGAACTGCGCGCTACCTCCCTTTTTATGAAGCGCACCTGCGCCTCCATACGAGTGTCTTAATTACCATTATAGGCGAGTTGCATACGACTGTTCATGTTCGACGACAATTATGACTATTTTATGTTCGAACATAAATATTCATGAATATCTGTCCAGATTTCGCCAGTTTTATGTACTGAACAGAGTGCATGGGACGCAGAGAATACCGTGTATTTGACCACGGCCACCTCGAATACCCCACAATGCAGTGAAATTTAAAATGGAGGCTTGGAAGTCAGCGCAGATACGATGCTATCCTTATCTAATTGGTCACACAACTGTTTCTTGAGGTCTGATTGGCGGGAGAAACTGTTTCGTAATGAAACATAGTGTTATAATGACCCTCATTATGATACAGTTTTCTGACATATAATATTTACATTTCGACATCGTCGATCATAAATATTATTAAAGTATCAAAAATACATTTATTTTCCAAAAGTATTTTTGGAATATTTTCAAACGCCTGAAGGAGAGAACTTGAAGGAATAACCCTGAAAAAATCAATTATTTGTTTAAAAAGTTTGTGAGGGAAAGATAAATTTAAACTTGAAAATTAACCTGGGCAGCATCGGACATTGGAGATGAGTGAATGTCTGTCCTTTCCCTTACAGATGCGAGATCTCCGTCACGACAATCTAAACGCGTTCATCGGAGCCTGCACCGACCCTCCTAACATCTGTATTGTGACCGAGTACTGTCCTCGGGGCAGTCTCAAGGTAAGTTATTGATAACATCAACATTTCTAGGGCTGTTGATATTCAAAGGTTTCAAACTATAGAAAGTTTCTCGAATAAAAATTTAATATGGACGCTTCGAAACTTTTAATAGGCGTTCAGTACATTAATAGTGCAGCTTTTGAGTCTTCATACCTTCTTTCTTTCCACGAAACGGGTTTGTTTTCTTTTGCTTAAAACGTATGCAATATAAACCTTCGAACCTTCGAAGTTTCAACCAAAGTATCCTCGGACATATTCCCGCTTCGATGCTTCAACAATTCAGACACCAGGTTTGAAGCATCGACACATTCTCGCTTTGAAGCATCTACTAAAGCAGCTTCGGACACATTCTCATTTTGAAGCATTTACTAAAGCAACTTCGGACTCTTTCCCGCCTTGAAGCATTTACTGAAGCAACTTTGGACACATTCCCGCTTCGAAGCATCGATTCAAGCAGTTTCGGACTCATTCCCACTTTGAAGCACGCAATGAAGTAGCTTCTTACACATTCCCACTTTGTAGCATTTACTAAAGCAGCTTTGGACACATTCTCACTTTGAAGCATCAACTCAAGCAGCTTCGGACTCATTCCCGCTTTGAAGCACGCACTGAAGCAGCTTCTTACACATTCCCACTTTGAAGCATCTACTAAAGCAGCTTCGGACACATTCCCGCTTTGAAGCATCAGCGAAAGTAGCTTCAGACCCATTCTCGCTTTGAAGCACGCACTGAATCAGCTTCGGACACATTTTCGTTTTGAAGCATCTATTAAAACAGCTTCTGACACATTCCCGCTTTGAAGCATTTACTAAAGCAGCTCCTTACTCATTCCCACTTTGAAGCAACTGCAAAAGCATCGTCCACGCATTCTCGCTTCGAAGCACGCGCTAAGGCAGCATCGGACAAATTCTCGCTTCGAAGCTTTGAAGCATCAATAAGTGAAGTTAGGAATCAGGTGCCTCGAATTATATCAACAGCCCTATACATTTCCACGCAGTTACTGTTCTGATAATTCTGATTAACGATCTCTTACATTTCCTCTTTCCAGGATATCCTGGAGAACGAAGATGTGAAGCTGGACAACATGTTCGTTGCGTCTCTTGTGGGAGATATCATCAGGGTAAGACAAAAGCAACTCAAATATTTAAGTCGGTCAACACGAGATTATTTGGATATCACTGAAGTATGGCTTCAAATAATTCAATATCTTACATTAAGGTATTCATATCTCCGAAATGATACAGGTCAGGAGACTTCGCTGGTCAGTAAGGAGTGAAAGATTCGTAGACTGCTTTTATATTACAAATGTAGCACATAATCAAAGGAAGTTTCATTTGACAGAACTCCAGAATATCAACTGCAAAGAAAGATAAAAGACTACGTAACTTACCAGTGGAATTACCTGGACCTCAGCTTCGAAAGGATCTGTTACGACAGATTCAGCATCGACTACAAAGTACAGAGGTGTGCAAATTATTAGAAACGACGCCATTTTTCCGCAATTGCCTTTATACTTTTACGGCTTAATGCACTAAATACGTTTGCAAGGCGCTGAAATTACCTCAAATGTTTAACCAAGAGTCTTATTATATTTTCTTTAAGAAACTCAAGGAAAAACTATTTTTAGAATTTCCACCAACAGAGGAGCTTTCCTAATGCAACATGCTTCACGATTTGTTTTGATTACTTCGTTCTACTTTTCGTGTGGATTTACAGCAGAGGGATTTGGAGTCATTTTACTGATGATCCGATCTTGACCTATTCAAAGATTCATGAACTATGGATTGAAATCACCAGACATAGCGGGTACATTGCACAGTCAATGAAAAATTAGAAGACGGACCCAGCTCAGGTATCCCTCAGAATCCCCAATTCTGAAAGATTCCAGACACAATTCCTTGTTGGGAAAAGGTGTAAGTCCACGGGGGAGAAAATATCACTAAGTTGGGTTACAAAAGATGATTCTGAATAAAAAATTGTGACTGATTGAAATTATTTAATTCTAATACTCTGTACAGCTCTGTAAAATACTTGATCTGAACTGTGTGCTTATTCACTTCGTATCTGGGAATTCAAGACATACTTCGAGAGATTTCGGAACATAGAATAAAAGTCTTCATGGAGATTGCAGATAACGACAAGGGCGACATCTGCTTCAAAGTTGTAGATCTTGCAATCATAGTTCTTAGGATGACTGGAATCAAGGGGTTCAACGAATTGCCGCATGTAGAGCTGTAGGGTAAGATTTACAAGGAAAATGCACGTCTGAAACAGACTTAGAAACAGAATAAGCAAGTGTACAAAGGAACGGAAATACATGAAAGGTCACTGTTGGTGTCTGCGAGAAGGGAAATTAAAGAACGAATTAAAAGAAAGAAAGAAAGAAAGAAAGAAAGCAAAGAGCGGTGACTGATAACTCTAACAAAACGTATATTCCATGGAATATACCAGTCGCCATTCTAAATGCTTTTATGGATCCTCCCAAACTGTACATCACCTGATTTCCGATTGTCCTGCTTTTGAAAGAGAAAGACATACTATGAAATGTATTTTGAGTTACTGCAATAATTAACTGATAAAATCTCTCTATCTTATATTTAAACAAGTAGTTCCGTTGTTATTCTCACTTTCTTATATTAATTCATCACATATTCCATAAGTTATTAGAGTGAGGGCCCTCCCTTTTGAACGGAGACTTGCAGAGACCGTGTGGCGGCAGGGGTACTGTGCATAGTAGCGTCTCGAGCAAGCCATTGGCGCTAGCAACAAGGTAGCACCCAACTAGTTTAAAATATTTACACTTTTTCACGTATTTAATAATCATCATTACTTACATGAATGTATCGGCTTCAATGACGTCGTTTCCCTCAGGGGCTCACGACTAGTGAGATGTGGGTTGGCGACCACGGGACCCCAGCTGAGTCTGGCATTACTTCCACTTACTTGTACCGGACTCCTCTCCGTCTTCTTCCCTGTGGACCTTCCTTGGTCACCTCTTGTTCTCTTCCGACCCCGACGGTATCAGGGTATCCGAGGCCTAGGGAGTCTTTCACTTTCCCGCCGCAATTGGCTCTTGTCTCATCGTTCCTGATGCCCTCATTCTTCGAGGGGTCAGCCTTCTTTTTCTTTTCATGTTATCTCCTGCCTTCTGCACAAGGCCCTCCAGGAGGCAGGGTGTATGTAGCCCCACCTCTTCTGGTGCACCCTGGATAGTGCTACACCCTCAAGGGCTCACGGCTGGTGAGTTTGGGAGTTGGCGACCCCGAGGGATTCCTGAGCTGGGTCCGTTTTGTCCCCTTTTTCCTCTCATCTTGGGGTGGGCCCTCTCCTCTTTCCCTTTCCTATCTGCCTTCCATGGCTCTCCTTCCTTCCAAGTCCCTCAGTCCTCATTCTTGGAGGGTTGAGGGCATTTCTTTTCTTCCTGTCCTTTATTTGCCTTATCGTTTATTTGCTTACCTTTCCTTCTAGTATGTAAGTTTGTAGTTAGTATTAGTTATAGTTTACTTTATATCTCATCTTTCACAATCACCCCAACCATTACTGGCCGATAGCCTCGATGTTAGGCCCCTTAAAACAACACTTATCATCATCATCATCATCATCAATGGCGTCGTCGGTAGCATTCTGAGCTGCTATGCCCAAGATCACGTCTTCAAACCCAGCCGAAGTCGTCGGATTTTTAGAGCGTAAGTGTGTATTCTATGTGGCGGATGGTTGTTACGGCCGGATGCCCTTCCTGGGGCCATTCTCATGAGAGGAGTTAATGAAAGATGTAATGAAGATTAAGTTCAATTGCAAGTAGTTCCAACTTTGGTTACCAAATGCCACGGCGACTGACACTGTCACCTAGCGGCGAACAGTGGAACTTGATAGAGCGTTTCTAACCACAAAAAACACAAATTTGGCTACACATATTTTTCATGCCATAAATCTATGACCTGAGCTCGCCGGCTTTTTTCCTCTCCAAATATGTCGAATGAATGTTCTCGAATGAGAAACAGGTTGTTATGGTTTGTTGAGCTGAGAATGATTCAACAAAAATTATGTTAAATGGTACGGCTAAGCTCAAACAATTTACAGCGTTTTGCCCCAGTGTAACATTGGGCTCTTCAGTTGGTACGGTACACCTCACCAAGACGCTGTTTAGTGCTCACTGAGTAGGCCAATGCAAGACGCCCAATACACATTATAAAATGTAGTATCTACTTCGCGAGCAGTGCCAAAGCACTACATTTTATAATGTGTATTGGGCGTCTTGCATTGGCCTACTCAGTGAGCACTAAACAGTGTATTGGTGAGGTGTACCGTACCAACTGAAGAGCCCAATGTTACACTGGGACTAAACACTGTAAATTGTTTGAGCTTAGCCCGACCACTTAACATAATTTTTGGTAAATATTCCTCTCCGAAGGTAGGCATACTGAAGGTTATTTAATACTCTTAAATAAACTGACGACTTCGGCCGAGTTAGAACCCGCGATCTTGGGCTTAGGAGTTCAGCATGCTTCCGACTACGCCACCGAAGCCGCTATCCCCTTCCTTGTAGAAAGAGGAATAATAAGGAGTAGACGTACTGTATAATCAAAATTCCTGTATAAGTGGGCCGTTTCTTCTTGACCGTTAGGCTACATATTACATGCGCAGTGGTGTCTCCACGCACAGTGAGCCTTCATACCTTTGTGATCAATGCAAATAAAGTGCACAGTGTGTCCTCGGCAGCCCATGTGCATATTCAGTGGCCTCAGTGATCTTCTGTACCCGCGCTTACTATCGGCCACGAATGACCGGCCCATCTATAACAGTTTCTCCTCTGAGAAAACAGCCACATCACTAAAGTTCTGTTTCCCCTGCCCCAAGTCTCTTCCTCTACAGAGACAAGATATGTAAAGTTCATTTCCCGAGAGATAACGCCAGATATTTTATTCATGCTGACGTCACTAGGATTACAGTTTCACCACACAAATGTATCGGCTTATATACGTATTACAAGGTGTAAAGTTGGAGCTGTCGTCCATCATCTTGACTTCATAAACTAGTTTTTGGGGTCTGTGCTGACTTCAAAGCACGTTCTTCTTTCGAGTCTTATGTTCCCCTTGCCCAGTGGCTGCAGAAAATCAGTGATGTAACCAATCCCCCCTCCAAATGTATTGATTGATCATTTATTATTATTTAATCGTATGAAACCTCCGTGGCTTAGGCGGCAGCACGCCGGCCTCTCACCGCTGGTCCGTGGTTCAAATCCCGGTCACCCCATGTGAGATCTGTGCTGGACAAAACGGAGGCAGACAGGTTTTTCTCCGGGTACTCCGGTTTTCCCTGTCAACATTTCATTCCAGCAACACTCTTCACTATCATTTCATTTCAGCTGTCATTCATTTAATCATTGCCCCAGAGGAGTGCGTCAGACCTCGGCAGCCTGCACAGTTCATATCCTCGCCGCTAAGTGGGGGCTTCATTCATTCCATTCCTGACCCGGTCGGAGACTGGATGCAGGCTGTGGATTTTCATTTCATTTAATCGTATGGTGAGTACAACAAGGAATTCATGTCCAGGTCCAAGTTCTTCAACCACACAGCAGTACTTTCTAAAAGATGAAACAGGTCGCGAGGGCTTCCGGAGTAGGCATGAACAGGCCAGCACAGGATGACTTGGTCCATGGTCTGCTCCTCTTCACTGCATCCACATATTGGAGAATCCATCTAACCCCACTTATGGCGCAAGAAATTACAGCGTCCATGCCCAGTTTTCAGTCTGTTGAAGCGACACCATAGTTTTCTTGGGAGGTCAAATCCATTCATTTGTCGCGTTGGATTTATCTCATGAGCATTAGTACCAGATGTTGAATTTGACCGCTCTTCCTGCCAGTTCCGGTTTAGCTTAAAAATTGTCCCTCAAGAGTCGGCTGGCCAATACACTTGCTGGTCTCCTAGATCGAAGTCGTTGTGACGATGGATGACAAAACTTCTGGTGAACTGGTAATGAGGGAGATGACCGGATCTTCTTTGCTTCTCTCAGCAGAGCTTCCTTTCTCCTCAGGTGGGGTGGTGGGATATGGCTAAGAATGGGTAACCAATGGCGAGGAGTAGACTTAACAGTACCAGTTATGCAGCGCATGGTTTCATTCAACTTAGTATCCACTTTATGCACATGTGCACTTTCTGCCATACAGGGGCACAGTATTCCGCTGCAGAGTAGACAATACTAATACCCGTTAATCGTCGGCAGTCAGCCGAGGCTCCCCATGAACTACCACAAAGTTTGTGTAGGATGTTATTCCTTGTAGTGATTTTGTGCGAGAGCTTGGTGAGATGTTCTTTGTAGGTCAGAGTTCTGTCCAGGGTGACTCCTAGATATTTCGGGAAAGGGTTGTACTTTAGTTTATCACCAAGGAATAAAACAGATGGCTCGTAGTTTGCGAGTCGGTTGCTAAGATGGAAACATGAAACCTCAGTCTTGGGATCAATCGCCAAGACTTGAAGAATGTAGCCATTTTGTCCAAGTCTGCTGACAGAATGCCTTCTCCATCCTCAAAATTTCTGCTTTGAGCTACAAGTGCAATGTCGTCTGCGTAGATAAACTTAGTATCTGACATCCTGCAAATAATACAAACATATAGAAACACTCAAGAGATTTTCCACTGAGTTTTCCGTACTGAATAAACTCAACACACGTATATGGTGTATTCAGAAAGTGAAACCCGTCATTTCATGAAAATCCTACTGTCGACCAAAATATTATGTGCACTCGAGTTTGAAGGTTGTTTGTGAAGTAACCAATAGGCCTACATAACATCCAATAACATCATCATTTTCGTCGTTCTATTTTACGTTAGTTCATGTAGGTTTGAAATGTTTAATTTATATTTTAATATTTTATATCGCAGTTTGAACACGAAAAGTGCACGTTTTTATGCGTGTTTCAACCATGCGTCACATTTAAAAATTATTATCTCAAAAACCTGTCATCAGATCGAATCCAAATTTTATCAAACATACATTGGAATGTTGTATAACTGTTTTATTAATTCAAAATTTTGTGTGTCCAAGGAACAAAGTTGTTATCATTTTTGTAAAGTAACTTTTCTCGGCTCGAGGTGGTTGGAAAATGTAGTTCTTGGTCGCGTAGTAGTCCTTATACATCGAAAAGTTATGCTGTAAGACTGTGAAATACGTAAATTAATTCACTTATTTTATATCAGTTTGTAATTGTAGGGGGGGGGGGGGGGGGGAAGACATGGTTCACCAGCTAGCCGCTCCGGGGAAAGCTGTACAGCGTTACCGAAATGGAGCCCACACGCATCATGGCGCGCCTCGCTCGGAAGCGATGGGCTACATCTCAGCAACGCTGTACAGCGTTTCCCGGAGCGGCTAGCAGGTGAACCATGTGTTATTTTCCCGTACAAATACAAACCGATTTAAAATAAGTGAATTAATTTACGTATTTCACAGTCATACAGCATAGCTTTTTGATGTATAAGGATTACAACGCAACCAAGAACTACATTTTCCAATTCCAACCACCTCGAGCGGAGAAAAGGTTACCTTACATCAATGATCACAACTTTGTTTCTTGGACACACAAAATTGTGAAATTAATAAACCAGTTATATAACATTCCAATGTATATTGTGTTAAAATTTGGGTTTGATCTGATGACAGGTTTTCGAGAAAATAAATCTCAAATGTGACGCATGGTTGAAACACGCTTAAGAACGTGCACTTTTTGTGTTCCGACTGCGATAAAAAATATTAAAATATAAATTAAAAATCCAAACCTACATGAACTAACGAAAAATAGAACGACGAAAATGATGATGGTATTGGATTTTATGTAGGTATATTGGTTACTTCACAAACAACCTTTAAACTCGAGTGCACATAATACTTTGGTCGACAGCAGGCACCATGAAATGCCGGCATATGATGTAAAAAGGGGAAGTTGCACTATCTGACGCGTGATTTGTTCAGCTATGGTGTATGGTCAATGTTGTAGCCAAGTATGATTCCTTTGTCTTTGTACCAGCCCTTTAAGGCGTTAGTATTCAGCTATTCACCACCTCGCCCATATCTTACGAGGGGCGTACTACAGTATATTGTTTTACACTTTATGTTTTCTACCCAAATGAAGTAAATTACACATCAGTTGTTACGTCCACCTTCTCAACATAACCTCCTCGTAACTTGATGCACTTTTGCCATCGATGTGTCAGTCTCTCCAGACCTTCCTGAAACCATTCTTTCGGAGTGCTGCGTATCCATGCCTTGGCAGCTGTGTCCAGAGGTTCCTTCGTGTTTCCGAACAGGTGATAATCACTTGGTGCCAAGTCAGGAGAGTATGGTGGATGTGGCAGCACCGTGAATCCCATTTGATCAATGGCAGAGGAGGTCTCTCGGCTAGTGTGGGGGCGGGCATTGTCATGTTGCAGAAGCAAACCTTTAGCCCATTTTCCTAGGCACTTAGTTTGAATGGCAACCCTTAAGCTCTTACGTCATGCCATTCAAACTAAGCGGCCAGGAAAACGGGCTAAATGTGTGCTTCTGCAACATGACAATGCCCGCCCCCACACTAGCCGAGAGACCACCGCTGCCATTGATCAAATGGTATTCACGGTGCTGCCACACCCACCATACTCTCCCGAATTGGCACCAAGTGATTATCACCTGCGTGGTCGCCGTTTTGCGTAACTAGACACAGCTGTCAAGGCTTGGGTACGCAGCACTCCGAATGAATGGTTTCAGGATTGTCTGGAGAGACTGACACATCGATGGCAAAAGTGCATCAAGTTACAAGGAGAATATGTTGAGAAGGTGGACGTAACAACTGATGTGTAATGTACTTCATTTGGGTAGAAAACATAACGTTTAAAACAATATACTGTAGTAAGCCCTTCGAATATTCAACGGAAACATTTCCAAGTGTCGGTCGATTCCCTTGAAGGTAGGATTTATTGTATAATACTATTCAATTTTAATAACCAAATCTGTAGTACAGAGAGTTTGTTTTATATACGACGGGGACCCTACCTCGCCCGCTCGCCCGCGTTGCGTGTCTGTCTCCCGCCAGGCACTTTGCCGTTATGCGGCGCTCGCGCTGCACTGAGTCATTGAGTATAGGAATTTGTACTTAAATTAAGTACTTCAATGTGATCCTTGACCAATTTTTTGATGAACTGACTTACGGAGAGCGATTGTCAACTTATTTTCAACAAAATTCTGACACTGCTCACACTGCCGAAGCATCCATGACAGAATTGCGTCGTATTTTCGGTACTAGGATTATAAGTCGGAACGTGTGGCCCTCGCGAAGCCCAGACTTATCACCATGTGACTTTTATCTGTGGGGGACGCTTAAAAATAGAGTGTATGCGAGAAACCCTCACACTATAAATGAGCTTAAAGGTTATATTACAGCTCTAATGCAGTCAATCGGTACTGAGGATCTTCAGAAAGTAAATGACAATTTCATAAAGAGGTGCCAACCATGTGCAGCAGTGAATGACGAACATTTTCAGCACCAGCTGTGAACTAGGTAAGTACAAATTCCTATACTCAATGACTCAGTGCCGCAGGGCGCCGCATAACGGCAAAGTGCCTGGCGGGAGACATACGCGCAACGCGGGCGAGCGGGCAAGTGAGGGTCCCCGTCGCATATAAAACAAACTGTCTTTATAAAATAATTGCTGGCCAGCAAGTATTCCAGATATGAATGCTTTCATGAGACGTATGTCTGTCCTCAGGGTATGTTGTACATACACGAGTCAGTTCTCCGTTACCATGGCAACCTCAAGTCCTCCAACTGTCTGGTGGACTCCCGTTGGGTCGTCAAGCTCGCTGACTTTGGACTGCACGAGTTCATGCAAGGAGCCACTCCACAGGATCCCGTCTCGGCCTGTCAAGGTAAGATCAGATCTCTACACAAGCACTCAAGGGTTCTTAATGTTAGAAACATTTCGCATCACAAAAAGTCTGTGTTAAAGAAGTCATATTGGCACTTTTTGATGTGTAACATCTTTCCTCTCGGTTGCTGGATATTTTTTGTGGGGGTGATTTTGAAAAAAAAAAATGGATGGGACGGAAACAATGAAACGGAAATGGATGGGACGGAAACAGTGAGCGTGCGCGGTGGCGGAGATTGATACCACGACGTTCTATCTGCCATGTGACTATGTGGAATCTATATCGCATGCAAAATTACTTCAAGGTTTGGAGGCCCCATTAAAGATATTCCTATAATAAATCATCTTCAAGTTGCCGTTCTTTGGTGTGATAATATTCATTATATCATATTTGCTGAAAACAATTATGATTTATTAAATCTTCATAGGCCTACTTTTGCTGTATTCTTATTTAATGTAAGCACTCGAGGTACTGTCGGCCATGTGGCTATGTGGAATCTATATCGCATACAAAATTACTTCAAGGTTTGGAGGCCCCATTAAAGATATTCTTCCTACAATAAATTATCTTCAAGTTGTCGTTGTTTGGTGTGAAAATATTCATTATATCATATTTACTGAAAACCGGTCAAGATTTGGCACTGCAGTTTACAAGTAGTTATTTCAATGACCAACAGAGTTCACTGTTCTCCTGGCAGACACATAGTCAGTCATGTGGCTTTGTGGAATGTACATCGCTTACGGTTTAGTTCAAGGTTTGGAGTCCCCATTAAAGATATTCCTACAATAAATCATCTTCAAGTAGTTGTTGTTGTTGTTGTTGTTGTTGTTGTTGTTCTTTGGTGTGAAAATATTCATTATATCATATTCGCTGAAAACAATTATGATTAATTAAATCTTCATACATTTGCTGTATTCTTATTTAATGTAAGCACTCGAGATACTGCCGGCCATGTGGCTATGTGGAATCCATATCGCATACAAAATTACTTCGAGGTTTGGAGGCCCCATTGAGGGTATACTTCCTATAATAAATCATCTTCAAGTTGTCGTTGTTTGGTGTGAAAATATTCATTATATCATATTTGCTGGAAACCGGTCAGGATTTGGCACTGCAGTTTTACAAGTAGTTATTTCAATGACCAACAGAGTTCACTGTTAACAAGGGATAACATGTCACATGTTACACATCATATGCGACTACTGTAAGGCTCGTTGTTTTTTTTTTAGGTGAAGTTCTTTATGGCTAAACAACCCTTAGAGCAGGCTTTCTCAATAGACGGGGGTATATTTGAATAACCATCACAGAGGATACCTAATATTAGGGGAATAATTAACAGAAAATGAAAGGTTTTGAGAAACAGTGGTTGTGCGACACGATGGCTCAAGCCAAAAGTTTCACACATAATTAGAAGGTTTGGTTGGCACATGTTAAAAAGTGTTCGAAGTTTCATTTTTGTGTGAGCTTTTTGGAGGCCAGTCTGTGGCCTCAAAGCTGTAAGTCTTCTTTTCTCACTGTATGACACTTGACTTCGGTAGTACTGAGAAAATAAATATGGCAGTCGACTCGTGGATTTTATAATACTTTCAGGATTTGAATAATTTAAAGTTTTACTTCTATATTTGTAAATTTTCATAGTCTTAAATTTAAAACCACCTTTTGTAAGGAATTCTACTCAGTATGTTTACTGAATTATTTTTTTAATTTATTTTTTATTTTTTTTAGCGTATGGTTTTTAGTGCCGGGAGTGTCCGAGGACATGTTCGGCTCGCCAGTTTTGTAGCTGCTTCGAGACGGACACCCAATGGGTGAGCTACAAGTACCGTTGGGGAGGAAAGTTGGAATGGAAGGGCGAGGAGTTGGAAGGTAGCGGCTGTGGCCTATAGTTAGGGACCAACCCCGACATTTGCCTGGAAGGAAGATGGGAAACCACAGAAGACCATCTTCAAGGTTGCCGGCGGGGGGATTCAAACCTCCTCGCCTCCCGGAAGTGAGCGACTGCCATTAGTCATGCCGTAACGACCACGGCTAACTCACCCGGTTGTTTACTGATAATGTTCGCCGAGTGTATCAGCAGTTTCATAAGAAATTAATAATTTCGGCCATCTTCGCAAAATAGTGTTGTTGTTGTTTGAGTCTTCAGTCTCTTGACTGGTTTGATGCAGCTCTCCATTTCTCCCTGTCCTGAGCTAATCTTTAAACTCTACATAACTAACACACACCACACCCTACATCCGAGGCAATCTGTTTAACATATTCTAACCTTGGTCTACCCCCACAGTTCTTGTCCTCAACCCTTCCTTCCATAACTAAGCTTGCTATTCTTGGGTGTCTTAGTATTTGTCCTACCAACCTATCTCTTCTCTTCATTAGCAGTCGCCAGAAATATCTCTCTTCTCCCTCTCGTGTTAATACCTCTTTGTTTGTAACTCTATCTACCCATCTGATCTTCATCATTCTCCTGTAACACCACATTTCAAACGCTTCAATTCTCCTCTTTTCTGCTGCACCAATAGTCCAAGTTTCACTTCCATAGAGCACCTCACTCCAGACAAAGGCTTTCAAAAATTACTTCCTAATACCTAAATCTATATTCGATGTCAACAGATTCCTTTTCTGTAGAAATGCTTTCCTTGCCTGAGGTAACCTACTTTTAATATCCTCTTTGCTTCGTCCATCACTGGTTATTTTGCTTCCTAAGTAACAGAAGTCTCCTACTTCCTTTGGCTTTTCACCTGCCGATTTGATGTCCATTAAAAAAGTTTGGAGCTTTTCAGTCGGTCAACACGAATGTACCCAAAATAGATGGGTTATACCCTAATCCTGAAAAAAATTACATGATATTAATAAAACACTAGGATGACCAGTTTCGATCGTCAAGCGATCATCATCAGATCCATTACACTTAGGCTATAAAATCTATGTTTGAAAATACAGGTGAAAATATGTACAATATGTACAATTATTTAGTTGCAGTATTGGTGATGCAACTTGTCAGTGTATGCTAGTGGTAGTATATATGATGTTAGGTGAAATGCTAAAATGGTCATAGAAAACCGGAAATTGTCCGTTTAGAGTGACTATATGGTTGTAAAAGTCAACTATGGTTGTACTGTATAGTACAGGCTACTACAGTGGAACTTGGATAATTCGAACCTCAAGGGACCAGTAAAAAAAATCGAATTACCGAAAATTCGAATTAAGAAAGTTCTTTGAAAGGGGTATAGAAAAGATATTGTATTACGTTTACATAATGATTTACGTTCAACAAGGCAGATTAACAGACAACGGTACTTTATAAAGACTGTATCGTGAATAACCTCAAATGTTTCAAATGAAAAATAAAACCAAAATGTACTATTCACCTATTTAACGACAGTAGTAATCCAGCAATCTAGTTAAGTCTTAGAGAAATCTACTCTTTTTCAAAATAGTTTGTGATTTTTACCTGTTTCCTACAATTAAGTCTCTCCGCCATCACCAAATAATCTAAGAAATTTAAGGAACAGAAAACAGAACTACTTACGTCATTTCTACTTTAATTAAACAAACCGCGTAAGTTCTGTGATGTTGTTTGTTGCTTGGGCTGCACTCGGAAAAGTTTTTTCAGGAACCATCTTGTTTTTCGGAGTTTTACGCGTAAAAAAACTTCGAATTATCCAGAATATAATTCGAATCAACCGCATTTTTTTTAGCATTGATTGTATATAAAATGCTAGGGACCAAGAGAAAAATTCGAATTAAAGAAGATTTCGAATTATGGAAGTTCGAATTAGCCACGTTCTACTGTACTTATCTGGTTGGGTGTCTTCCGCGCTGTAGCTGCGAATAGTGTCAACTTCACTCTTTCACCAGTCGAAAGTCACAGGTCATCCTAGTGCATTTATTAACCTCATGTAATTTGTTTCAGGATTAGGGTATAACCCAACTATTTTGGGTACATTCGTGTTGACCGACTGAAAAGCACCAAACTTTTGTTGACTAAGGCAACACTGGAAAATGGCTTCAAACCCCATAATAGTAAAATTAAGCAACTTCCTTAATTGTGCCTAAAGTTGAATTGATAAATTGCCCGGAAAGGGTTCAAAATTGTGAGTCATGTAGAGCTCTATCCAGGTGCGGATACAAGGGGGGGGGGGGGGGTCACGGTGATCATGACACCCCCCCCCCCTAACTGAGACCAATTTTTTTTTGCAAACTCAAAAACGAAAACACAATAACCAGATAAATAAAACTTAACGAATTTTAACTGAAAAACTGTTGCTGTTTTTTTTTTTTTTGTATTTTATTTTATTCAATACTGAAAATATCTTTATTGCAATGTTCTGTTACAACTGTACATATTTACAACTTCATACCTGTTATATAAAAACGATTATTTATATAACAAAATCAACTCGTCTATTTTGTTTAGCAAACCTTGTGATTACCTAATCGATGTTTATAGTGATATCACGATGAATGTGCAGCAACGCACGGATAGGAATTTGGGGCTTTTTTCGCACCAAAACATTTTGCCGACGTCCAAACTCCAAGCTTGGTTGGCAATTTAAGCTGTCACTTTCTCCCTTTGTCGGTACCAACTCGACTTGCCGAAACTGTAACGTACTTTTCTCGAAGCTCGATGTAAAAGTCGCAAAACACGCCGTTGCAATTTGTACGAATATTTTTGGTGCGCTAAACGCATCAAATTTCTATCCATGTAGCTTGCAAAAAAAATGGTCTGGTTTTGTACGTTTTGTTATTTTGTGATCGCGTTGTTAGTCATACCATTTTTCTTAACAATTTCGATTCTCTGCCCCCTCCCCAAAACCAAACTCTAGATCCGCGCCTGGCTCTATCAAATTAATAAACCAAATTTGGAAAATCACTTTCTGCCTACATGCAGTTCCGGAAAACCAGCCTACTCGTTTTCCTTCTTCCTCCAGGGGCTCACAACTAGTGGGACGTGGGTTGGCGACCACGGGACCCCAGCTGAGTTTGGCATTAGTTTCGCTTACTTGTGCCAGGCTCCTCTCTGTTATCTTTCCTATCGACCTCCCTTGATCAACTCTTGATTTTTTTCTGACCCCGATGGTATTAAGGTATCCGAGGCCTAGGGAGTCTTTCACTTTCCCGCCTTAATGGGCCCTTGTCTCATCTATTCTGATCCGTCATTATTCGGGGGTCAGGCCTCTTCTGATTTCTTCATATCTCCTGCCTTCTGCTCAAGGTCCTTACCCTAGAACCGGCAAGCATCGATGGATCGACGATATTCCCATTTCTGTATCGGCCGAGTCGATTCTTCGACGCTTTTTTATTTCTTCATTTAGTAGCTCTGTTCCGCTGAGAGATGGCGTGACATGCTTTGTCGTATGTTCCTGGAAGTTTACAGATGCTTCTTACTCGTTTTCATCCATAGAAACAATCTCCTTGTATAAGTTTCCTTGGAAACAAATGACGGACTCGCTGCCATGCGAACCAAAGCATAATGATGACGTAATGGCGCTTTATATGTTATCACTGAGGATGTAATTATTATATGTATTAGGGAGTTAAAAGTGCACCTTTGTTGTTATAATTTCCGTCTACAATATTTTCGTTTCAGTTGGCTTGTAAGTAGCATAACAGCTGTAATAACATTTACAATAACGTAAGTTCGTTCACGCGCTTGGGTTATAGGCCCAAAATGGCTCATGGAAGATATATTTTTGTTATCAATCAAACAAAATAATATTATTGCATAGACTTGAAACTTTCAGACATGTGCATCATTTGGTATATCTTGGACTTAGTATTTCTTGTTTCATCTCGTATTATACATTGTTAGAATTTTGATGAAATAATAATTCCACTTTCTTCAACTCTCAATTTCTTTTTTTTTTATCAAGCTTCACAGAAAAGTTAACATTACCGGTACCATATGAATCCGTGATTTATTATCTTTTCAACGATATGCAACAGTGCCATGGAACATTGTTCACAATAGGTTGAAAATAAGAATCCACTTGGTAGGAAAATATCACACAAATTGGTTGCCGGTACAGAATTTCGCATTTCCGGTTGGGGAGGCAGGGTGTATGTAGCCCCACCACGTCTGGAGCACCCTGGACAGTGCTACACCCTCAAGGGCTCACGGCTGGTGGATTCGGGAGTGGGCGACCACGAGAGATTCCTGAGCTGGGTCCGGATTTTCCCCCTTTTTCCATTGCCTCTCGGGCAGACCCTCTCCGCTTTCCCTTTCCTATCTGCTTTTCATGGCTCTCCTTCCAAGTCCATCAATCCCACTGATCTCAATACATGGATCGCTGATGGCAGCTCTCCGCTGCACGAGAAAGTACGCCAGGTTGAGCGCGCGGTCCGCCATGTTGGCGTACCCATTCTCGAGCTCTCCTTATGGGGAAGCAATGATAATCTAGTCAATTTTAAATCATAATTAATGGTGCTTTGGAACAAATAAAAATATAGAGATATGTTCAGTCATAGCATAAGGGCATTGGGATCACTGACACGTCATTCCGAGGTCAGTAAATCTGCGGAATAGCAATAAAAATGAATGTATAATAACGGCTGACAAATATCAACTTAGGTGCTGAGTACACGCAATTAGCGATCAGTAACAGAGTAACGAGTGAAAAACAATTTCTGGAAACTTTCGTGTAAATTGTATAAATATATATGCCACGAAATTATGCATTCTTGAAATGATGTACCTATAAACGTAGCTACTATACAGGCCTAGATTCGACTTATCGTAATCGGTGCTTGGTAATGCTTGGCAACAACAGCAACAATTCCATAAACCCATCCCCTCACTTCTCCCCCTCTCACCAACACTTCCCCCAAGTCATCCCAGCACTCTACATCAAATACTACAGCTTTTAATCACGCTAGCAGCACAATAAACTTAATAATAACGGGAAGTAGATCAAAGCCAAAAATGCACTTAAAGCCAAACCAATTTCACTCCGTTTTACAACTATTAAGCGAACTATTCGAACCCAGAACCGAAAACCCCTGAAATGGGATCAAATTTAAAAACGCAATAGCCTAGCCCGATCACGTCTGCTTCAGCACCATCGCATATGTATACATAACTTCACAATAACTTCCAAATTACGGCTAAGTGACCTAACTGCCTGAGAAGTAAAGGTATTACAGGCTTGCCTGGGATGATGGGTCACCAAACCGGTACTTAAAACTAAGATTTTACGCTTTAAATAACCAAATTCAGCCCATTTTACAACTACAAAAAACACAAAATATTTACTGCCAGTATAAATACATGTATAACATCAAACTACCAGTAACCAATCACAGAGCCGGATTCGCAATATTGCACCATGCGCTCGCTGCCATCTTCCTATACCTGTCATAGTCTATTCGGTTTACTGCTGCCTTAGCTACCAGCCATCCATGTATAGACATCAGTGATCAATCCTCATTCTTCGAGGGTTGAGGGCATTTCTTTTCCTCCTGTCCTTTATTTGCCTTATTCTCCTTTTGCTTTCCATTTCTTCTTCTAGTATGTAGGTTATAGTTGTAAGTGTGGTTTTAGTTATAGTTTACATCACATTCTCATCTTTCACAGCCAAGGTGGGTTAGAGGTTATCATGTCGGACTACCAACCCCAAGCTTGCATGTTCGCTCCTGGCCGTGGTAAGTGATTTTTGAAAGGCGCAAAAATCACGACATGCATGTCATACGTTGTTGGAATGTTAAAGAACGCATTTGAATACAGTAGGCTGTGTTCATAATGGCAAAATTAATCTCAGAATTTTCCGCCAACACAAAGTTCCACCATTCTCTACTAGAAAGCGCTATAGTGTCAAGGAGCTTAGATATCTAACCTCCTTGACTTTCATAGTGCTCCAAGGAACGACGAAATTCGACATGCAAGCTGCGCTCTGGGTGTCAAATAACAAAGCTTGTACTCGGCACCCGAGACCATACGATAAAGTATTATTATTATTACTGGCATCAAAACCATTAGGGGCCGATAACAAATGGAAGAGATAGCCGCAAAATTTTTCGCAATGCGGATAGCGGATAAACTGCGGATAATGTTTGGAGTAAATTTGCGGATATTTTTATCATTTTAAATGATCTTGTCGACTTCGTCGTTACGCTGGGGTCTGGCGTTACGTTACGGTGACGGGACGAAATGTACCTAGATGCACTGAGGTGTGTGACGTCATAGTACTGCTTGGTGCATGTGTACCCCGACAATCTCTACTTCGTTAGTATAAGACAAAAATCCCCGATTCTTGGATATCACGGGTAATCTCGAGAACCACTTGATGGATTTTGATGCGGTTTTCACCATTTTGTAAAGGATATCTCGAGGAAAGATTCTGTAGAAAATAATTTATGTATGATCAATGGAAGCCAAGCAGTAACGATTCGAAAACAGACTTGGCGTCCGTGCGCTTCTTAAGCTAAGCTGGGCAAACCGTTAAAAATATCAATATACTATGAGCGTAAGAATTGGTCAGCATGAAAAGTTCTACAAAAAAGTCCGCGAAAGCATATCTCTATCTTCAATACATCGCCCACTATAAGTGTTCATAGACAGGATGGAAGGGGCACGCTTGACCTTGGTTTGCACTTGGTTTGCACTTGCCGTTCGCGAGTAATTTGAAACAAGATAAGCAAGATAAGTATTATGCAGATAATTTTCTAACATGTCAAGAGTCTTTGGCTTCGAGCGAAGCGAGAAGCCTCCAGCCTTTCTAGCATTTTTCAGCATTAGTAGCATTTAAATTGATACAACGTCTAGTCTTTCAGACTGACTGTCTTTTTTTTTTTTTTGGATTGGTTGGTTCCTTAGTTAAGGAGCTGCGACAACGCGGTTATGTACCCCGTGTACTTTGAGTGTGTGTAGATTCTGTCTGATAACCGGTGCTAATTGTGAATACTGTATTAGTGTGTGTTATCTGTTTTTAATTCAAGTAAGGACTGCTAACGATAATTTCAAGTAGTTCCTACTTTGGCCACCAAATGCTACGGTCAACGACACCTATCTGTGAACTTGGCTACTACTAGATGCCATCGCAACCAGCGCCTGGTGATGAACGTTGGAAGTTACGAGCATTAATCAAACCTAACCTACAAATTTTGCTTCATACAAGTGTAGTTAGTGGAAGGTTCTTTTACATGCCATAAATCTATGACATGGGACCGCTGGCTTTACTTCCCCTCCGAATGAAGGCATGCTGAGGGACTTTTAACGCTCTTAACAAATTCGACGTCTTCGACTGGGTTTGAACCCGTGACCTTCGACATAGGAGCTTAGCATGCTACTAACTACGCCACCGAAGCTGCTCATTGTTATTGTTTAGCTGCTGGACTGTTGGTCACCTAGTAACCCGCTTGTCACTTGTCGACCCGTTGTTTGTGATCACTGGAGCGTGTATTACCATGGTTACCACATGGACAGGGTCAATGAAACTTCAACGTTATACACTCTCAATAGCTCCCCGGCTACTAATATACAGGTGGAGAATTGGTTGGTTCCTCAGTTTAGGGGCTGCGACAACGCGACCATGTAGCTCCGAGTACTTTGGGTGTGTGTAGAACCTGTCTGATAACCGGTGTTAATTGTGATGGCTGTACTACTGTGTGTTATCTGTTTTTAATTCAAGTAAAGACTGCATACATTCGATTTTCAAGTAGTTCCAACTTTTGCTACCAAACGCCACCGTCAACGACCAACTGGTTCTGAACTTTGTTACTAGATGCCACCGCAGCACAGTCGGTCAAAATCGAAATCTAGGAGGACAAAATTATTTATCTTCATAATTAAACAAGAAGTTCCGTGACGAACTAAAGAGCCTACTTTTCTTAACATTTAAGATTCATGCCATGGATCTATCTAGAATAATGACGAAATTAAGTTGCTAATATCGAAATTTCTAATGAGTTCGAAATACTGTATACCTGGCATAATGTAGCCTAATAGAGAACTACAGTTGGCAGCTCTGGTGACTGAATATATTATTAGTTCCATCTCTTAAGGTACGGTACATAATACAAAATTTGATTGAAGTCCAATGGATAGCATGGACGTTACATGCAGTTAAACATTGTATCTAACAGCGCGCGTAAAATCATGTTGGCAACAATGACATACATGTATTGGTCAGACATAATCTGAAATAATATGATCTATTGTTGTGTCAGTTTTGAATTAAATCCATTAGTTAGTATAGAAGTTGCATGCATTTTAAAATTGGACCTATCAGCAGGCTTAGAATCATGTTGGCAGCACTGACGTATATTAGTTACTCTAAATTAATCTAGAATGCCAGGTACTATACGTGTGCAAAGTTTAGAGCTATTGGCTAGCATACTTTCTGATATATTGATATTAGGAAAACAAAAATAGATACAGCATTTATTAACAGTTGGCAGCCCTGGTTACTCTTAAGAATCGGCATAGTCTTATCTGTTATGGTACACATAGCACACACTAAATTTGGTTGAAATCCAAATGATAGTATAGAAGTTACATGTATTTAAATTTGGACCTCTCAGCAATCTTAGAATCATGTTGGTAGCACTGACGTATATACGTTACTCCAAATTAATATAGAATGGCAGGTACTATACGTGTGCATAGTTTAAAGCTGTCGGCTTGCACACTTTCTGATATACTGTATGGGTATTTGGATAGAAAAATTGAGAGCATTTATTAACAGTTGGCAGCCCTGGAGGCTCTTAAGAATACGCTCAGTCATATCCGTCTATGTACACATAGCACATACGAAATTTGGTTGAATTCCACTTGATAGTGTAGAAGTTATACGCATTTAAAAATTGGACCTATCAGCAGGCTTATAAGCATTTTGGCAACACTGCCAAGTATGGCCTCCTGGAAATTAAACTGCAATATTATTATCTATACGTGTGCCGAATTTGAAATAGCTCCCATTCATACCTCCCAGGATATCCAACATGGAGCTCAGATTTCAATTGCTTTTTTTCAGCAGTTGGTAGCACTGACATCATTTTCAAATATGGCCGTGAGACGTTCAGGTATAGATCTCTACTCCTACCAAATTTTGTTTCGATTGCTCCAGCCGTTTAGGAGTTGATAGGGGGGGGACACGCACACAGCCTGTCAGACAGACAGAAGGACAGACAGACAGACAGACACACAATTGCCAGATCTCATAAGTCTAATTTTTCCTCATTTTTGCAAAATGTGAAAAGTAGGCTAAAAATCAAAATTTATTACTTCTACAGTATTCTCATATAATTGCCGCTCACTATTCTGGGATATAAACGCATTTTAGTGTAAATCTGTCACCACTGTTCGAGCAGTCTGAATTGGAGGGTGAATGTAAGTGGCTGAGGTTTGGTTGTCTTTGTGGTTAGTGTGATGCTTTAAGATGGAACATGCAGCTGAACGTGTTTCAGTTATTAATGGGCGTAATTGTTACGTAATTTTAGCTATATTTGCATTGTATAATATTTAACTATTATTTTTAAAATTATATTTTCACTTAGATTTTTAGTATGTCCCGTCACTCTGCGTCACTTTCTACTTAATGTTAAAATGTAGATAAAGTCTTGTAGTTTACGCCTGTTATAAGATTTTTTGCATCTTTTTGCAACGTACTTAGTTATTTTACGTTTAAAGGATGCCACGCAACCAGTTCTCACACGTTTACAACTGTTTGAAGAACTGGATTCGACGATTATGCCAAAAGTGGAACTTTGTGACTTTGTTAAAAGTAAATTAGGGGTAGAAAATTGTTCTAAAGAGATAACTGAATGCTCTATCCAACTCCTAGTCATAGACAATTTCTTGCATGTGTAGACGTAGCTAAAAGGTCTCAACTGATGTTTATTATGAAGTAAACAAATTATATACGTTGCATTCACTCTAAAATTCATGATTAAAACGTAAAAATAATTTTGTCCCCCTAGATTTTGATTTTGACCCAGTGTGCGCAGTCAGCTCCTGGTGACGAACGTTGGAATGTAAGAGCCTTAGTCAAATCTAACCTATTGTTTAGCATCACACATATTATTGGAAGGTTCTTTATCATGCCATAAATCTATGACAAGGGACCACCAGCTATACTTCCTCTCCAAAGGAAGGCATACTGAGGGATTTTAAACGTTCTTAAAAAATTTGACGACTTCGGCCGGGTTTGAACCCGCGACCTTGGGCATAGAAGCTCAGCATGCTACCAACTACGCCATCGAAGCCGCCTGTTGGAGAATTGAATAGGTACCGCAAATCGTCGCTGTGCCTACAAAATTTCCTATGTAACAATGTTGTTCTCTTCCATTTGTCCCCCCAGGGACTCACAACTTGTGGGACGTGGATTGGCGAACACGGGCCCCCCAGCTGAGTCCGGCATTGCATCCACTTACTCGTGCCGGTCTCCTCTCCGTTAACTCTCCTCTCGACTTCCCTTGGTCAACTCTCGTTCTTCGTCGACCCCGGCGGTTTCGGTGGCGTAGTTGGTAGCATGCTGAGCAAGATCGCGGGTTCAAACACGGCCGAAGTCGTCGGATTTTTTTAAGAGCGTTAAAAATTCCTCAGTATGCCTTCCTTCGGAGGGGAAGTAAAGCCGGGGGTCCCATGTCATAGATTTATGGCATGTTAAAGAACCTTCCACTAATTATACATGTGTGAAGCTAAATGGTATAGGTTAAGAATGTATACAACGTTCTTAGGTTCCTACGTTCATTGCCAAGACCCGACTGCGGTGGTGTCTGGTAGCTAAGTTCTGAACTAGTAGTCGTTGACGGTGGCGTTTGGCAGCAAAAGTAGGAACTATTTGAAAAATTCAAAAGTCTCCAGTCCTCACTTGAATTAAATAACAGATAACACATACTAATACAGTCATCACAATTAACACCGGTTATCAGACAGATTCTACACACACCCAAAGTACACGGGGCTACATGACCACGTTTTCGCAGCCCCTAAACATAAGAACCAACCAACCTTTCCGACCCCGACGGTATTAGGATATCCAAGGCCTAGGGAGTCTTTCACTTTCCCGCCTTAATTAGCCCTTGTCTCATCTTTCCTGATCCCTCATTCTACGAGGGGTCAGACCTCTCGTTTTCTTTTCATGTTCTCTCCTGCCTTCTGCTAAAGGCCCTAAAGGAGGCAGGATGTGTATAGCCCCACCACTTCTGGTGCACCCTTCACAGTGCTACACGCTCAAGGGCTCACGTCTGGTGAGTTCGGGAGTTGGCGACCTTGAGGGTTTCCTTAGCTGGGCCTGGTTTATGTCCTTCTTCCATTGCCTTTGGGGCGGTCCCTCTCCTAGGCTATTTACCTTTCCTATCTGCCTTTCCTGGTTCGCCTTCCTTCCAAGTCCCTTAATTCTCATTCTTCGAGGGTTGAGGGCATTTCCTCTCCTCCTGTCTTTTGTTTCCCTTATTCTTATATTTGATTTCCATTACCTCTTCTAGTAGGTAACGGCGGAAAAAGCGGGCTTACAGATTTCGTTGGTAAAAACAGAGATGGTGACAAGTGATCAGAAATACACCAAGAAAAACAAATTATGGGAGCATCAGGGTCACTGACCGATTTAAATATCTTGGAGAAATAATTAGTAGCAATGGGACGGATAAATTGGCAATTGAGAACAAAAAAGGGAAATTGGAAAGATTAAATTTTTGTACAAAACATATATACAATAAAAAGAACCTGTCAATGCAAAATTACGACATTTTAATACTGTTGTTAGACCAGTCACCTTGTATGGCATGGAAACTACAAATATAACCGGAATGGAGAATTTTCTCAAGATAGAAAGAAGAATTTTAAGAAGGATTCATGGTCCTAGGAAAACACAGGAAGGTTATAGACCGAGATCCAATGGAGAAATTTATAGTAAAATCGACAACCTTGCAGTGATGATCAGAAAACGGCGACTTCAGTTCTACGGACATATGGTCCGCATGGATTGCTCAAGGTTAAACAAACAAATTTTTGATAAAATCTGGAACTATAAAGGGCAAGGAGGCTATGTAAAACAAATGAAAGAAGAACTTCAAAAATTCAAAATTACTGAAGAAGATTGTCTAAATCGAATAGAGTACAGAAAAAAAAATTGGCCTCAAAATTCTTGTCGGGGAGAAGAAGAATCTCAACAGAGGAGAATGGACTGCTGAAAGAAGAGCTGCGCAGTCGACCAGGGTGAAAGACTTCTGGAAGAGAAAGAAGGAAACTAGACCTATAAAGAAGTGATATTTGCGTGGTCCTTGTTGGCTTGTCCGCGGTGTATATATATATACATAACTTGTAGGGCTCGGATCGATGTGCTCGATAAAATCTCCAGATATGCTCGAAAACCATGTGTTTTATGCTCGATAGATATGCTCGAAAAAAAACATTATATGCTCAAAAAAAACATTATAAACCCATTATATGCTCGATAGATATGCTCGAAACCTCCATTATATGCGGTTCAATATGCAGAATATGCTCGAAAACACACCGTTAAAAACTATAGAAAGGGAAGTAAAACGAAAAATCCAATAACATACCTTTAAATACGAGCTTTATTTTCTAATTGTATTTATGATACACTGCAATATACTCGCATTCAAGTTTTTCAAGTATATAAGAGAGGTTTTCTTATAAAAGTTACAGTTTAAAAGTTCATTTACATAATGTTCAGAATTAGGCGAATCAATGAAGTAGATCTGCATTGGTCTGTACAACAAGAAATTTTCTGTTTTCAGTTTTGAATGATTTTCTTAAATCAGTCAATAAAAGTTTCAATGACGAGAACGACCTCACTAAAGGTTAAAAACCTGCGGTTCTTTATTCGCACCAGATAGGCTTTTCAATAATTATTTCGGTTTTCGAACCTTAAGGATGGTCGGGCCCCGAATTCAGGGGGGAATTCTAAGAAAAACAAACTATTAAGACGAACTATTCTGAAAACCGCGGTTTTATGCATTTATATGCTCGATAAATTTCAATTCTGTTGGTCCCAGAGAGGTGAAAACACCAACGTAAGGCTTCTATCAATGTGTACTATTCAGGAAAAAAATATGCAAATATGCTCGAATCCGAGCCCTATAACATAAGTATGTAGTTAGTTTTGGGTTCAGTTTCTTCCCGTTTACATTTTCACCATCACCCAAACCATTAGTGGCCGATAACTCGGATGTTAGGCCCCTTAAAACAACAATTACCATCATCATCATCATCATCATCATCATCATCATCATCATATTTGTTCACCACGGCCATGAGTGTTACTGCAGCAAGTCCAGAAATCGTAGGTTCGAATCGGAGACGGCTATGACCGATGTATCATGATCATCAACTAGAGCAGTTTCCAACCCCAAGTTGGGTCTACTTGGAGCACAAGCCTCTCCGTCGTTTTCTGTCCATCCACCAATTCTCTTCTGTCACTGTTGTCCAATTAACTCCTTTTCTCTCGACACTTTCTTCACCCCCTTTATCCACCTATCCCTTGGTCTTCCTCTAGGTTTCTTTTTCTTCCACTCCATTTCCAATATTTTCCGTGGTATTCTCTCTTCTCCCATTCTTTTCACGTATCCATACCACTGTAGCCTTGATTTTTCGATCCTTTCCTGTGGGGGTTCTTCCTTTAATATTTCTCTGACTCTGTCCATTCTGGTTACACCTATACGACTCCTCTGAAACTTCATTTCCATTGCTTGTATTCTGCTTTTATCTCTCTCCCTCATCACCCAAGTTTCTGATCCATATGTTAGGATCGGCACAAAGAAAGTCTTGTACATTATCCCTTTACATTTCTGTGGCACTTCCTTGGTCCATATCAGGCGTCTAACATTCTTGAAGAATCCATCAGCACACCTTCCTCTTTCATCTAATTCCAAGGCATTTCCCCCATTTTCTTCAATAACCCTTCCCAGATACTTGACGCTCTGCACTCTCTTCAACTGCTCTCTGCCTAACTTTATCCCCGAGTATACTCTGCCCTTCTCACGTGTTTTTATCACCACTTCACTCTTTTGCGTCGAAAACTTCATTCCATAGGATGACACTACTTGAGTTGCTCCTGTACATCTCTTTCCTTGTTTCCCCAGATCATCAAGTCATCTGCAAACACCATTGCCTTCATTTTTTCCTCCCCAATATGCTGTGCTACCTTTTGCATCACTTCATCCATCACCATTACAAAGAGCAAGGGAAATGGGGGAAATGCCTTGGAATTAGATGAAAGAGGAAGGTGTGTATGAACCCTCTTAAGTGAGGCTGTCTCGAGAAACCGCCTTGTTTCATTGTTTATTATACAGGGTGTATCAAAATTAATATCGAGGTTTTAAGGCTTTGTAGTATTTATTACAGTTAACTTATAATTATAAATAATACATCAAATGAAAGAGCAACTCAAACAGTTTGTCCTACAAGTGTTCAATGTGAGCACCATTCGTCACATGGCACACATCGTGTGGATAGCCTATAGAGCATCCAGCGTTTAGAAAAGACTGTGGGTCTTATGGGCTTTTACTTTTAACGGAAATCCCCCCTACACTGGTTTTGTTACCTCACCTTTTATCATGAAGGAACTCTGAACACATGTATTTTCGTCATAATAGCTTCCTACAATTATCTGCCAATTGATTACCTTTGTTATTGCATACAAGTATCGTTTATATTACGTCTTAGTGATTTACACATTTTCGAGGTTAGCACGCTGGAAAGAAGAGCCTCGTCCAGTTCTGCATACTCGCCCGGAGTGGAGCACGTGCTCAGTTCCGCCGGCAACATAAGTTCTGAAGCACACTATCCGTCATTGGTGTTATTGTTGTGTGTCTGTTTTATTTTCTGTTCGATCGAAACAGGGCTGCCGACAGTTGGGTTCGAACCCACTATCTCCCGAGAGCAAGTTCACAGCATGGCTAACTCGCTACAATATTACAAATATTAATCTAAACCAAAGAAACTAGAATACAATTGAACTAATAACAAGAAAAGTGATGAATTGATGATCAACAGTATTGCTGACGTAAAAAATTGTTAGCATCGTCAGCTTACAATATATCCGAGAAGGAAGGTTTATGCTCTCGACATCTGTCAATCAGTAATGCGTCATATCACAACGAAATGAATGTCGTTATTGGTTCTCTTCGCGTACGGTATCCTTAATACTGGTCAAATCCGTTAACACCTGCAAAACTGCTCCTTCCTGTGCGTGTTCTACTTCAGGTAGCTGCTGGAGTTGTGTTGTCTCGCTAACTTATGAAAGGACAGTACTCAAAGAGTGTGAGCATAACGTATGACGTCAGCGCTACCTCTGCCTAGAGTTAGCAACACTGTCGCCATAAGGCCCCACAGTCTTTTCTAAACGCTGGATGCTCTATAGTTCTTCCCAAACCTTGCTCAGTGTATCTGGAGTAATTGTTGCAACAACTGCTTCAATCCCGTATCTGAAGTCTGTTAGGTCAGCTGGCAGCGGAGCACATACACATATCCTTTACGAACCCCCAAAGGTAAAAATCGCATGGCGTCAGATCTGATGAACGTGGAGGCCATGCGAAACAAGCTCTGTCATCCGGCCCCATGCGGCGAATCCTGAGAACGGGTACAACTTCGTTTAACCAATCGCGTAGTAAGGTATGCCAATAAAGCGGCGCACAATCTTGCTGCCAAATAAATTTATCTGGTTCAACTTTTTGTAATTGAGGAAAGAGTCATAGTTGTAGTGAATCTACAGAGAGTTTGTTTAATATGTGACGAGGACCCTCGCTTGCCCGCTCGCCCACGTTGCGCGTCTGTCTCCCACCAGGCATTTTGCCGTTATGCGGCGCAGGCGTGGCACTGAGTCATTGAGTATAGGAATTTGTACTTACCTAGTTCACAGCTGGTGCTGAAAATGTTCGCCATTCACTGCTACACATCGCTGGCACCTCTTTATGAAATTGTCATATACTTTGTGAAGATCCTCAGCACCGATTGACTGTATTTCAGCTGTAATATAGCCTTTAAGCTCATTTATAGTGTGAGGGTTTCTCACATACACTCTATTTTCAAGCGTCCCCCACAGATAAAAGTCACATGGTGATAAGTCTGGGCTTCGCGGGAGCCACACGTTCCGACTTATAATTTTACTACCGAAAATGTGACGCTATTCTGTCTTGGATGCTTCGGCAGTGTGAGCAGTGGCTGAATTTTGTTGAAAATAAGTTGACAATCGCTCTCCGTAAGTTAGTACGTCGAAAAATTGGTCAAGGATCACATTGAAGTACAAATTTAAGAACAAATTCCTATACTCAATGACTCAGTGCCGTGAGAGCGCCGCATAACAGCAAAGTGCCTAGCGGGAGACAGACGTGCAACGCAGGCGAGCGGGCAAGCGAGGGTCCCCGTCGCATATAAAACAAACTCTCTGTAGGAAGGAAACTCCAGTTACTGTTGCTTCAGCGTAAAGAAAGCCACAGGAACCAGTGAATGCGCATGCGCTCAGGTACGAACACTTGTAGGAGAAACTGTTTGAGTTGCTCTTTCATTTGATGTATTATTTATAATCGTTACTTAACTGTAATAAATAGTCTACTACCAAGTCTTGAAACCCCGATATTCATTTTGATACACCCTGAGTGTTAATGAAATCTTCCCAACGCACAGTGGGTCAAAATCGAAATCTAGGAGGACAAAATTATTTATTTTTAT
This sequence comes from Meconema thalassinum, assembly GCA_946902985.2. Lineage (NCBI taxonomy): Eukaryota > Metazoa > Arthropoda > Insecta > Orthoptera > Tettigoniidae > Meconema > Meconema thalassinum. Next base: position 98,286,319 of record OX336397.1, on the reverse strand, counting down.
GATTAATAAATCAAAATGTATTACTTCCACAGCATTCTCTTACAATTGCCGCTCACTATTCTAGGATATAAACGCATCTTAGTGTAAATCTGTCACCACTGTTCGAGCAGTCTGAATTGGAGGGTGAATGTAAGTGGCTGTGGTTTGGTGGTCTTTGTGGTTAGTGTGATGCTTTAAGATGGAACATGCAGCTGAAAGTATGATCTTTGTAACGTGTTTCAGTTATTAACGGGCGTAATTGTTACGTAATATTAGCTATATTTGCATTATATAATATTTAACTATTATTTTTAAAATTATATTTTCACTTAGATTTTTAGTATGTCGCGTCACTCTGCGTCACTTTCTGCTTAATGTTAAAATGTAGATAAAGTCTTATAGTTTACGCCTGTTATAAGATTCTTTGCATCTTTTTGCAACTTGCTTAGCTATTTTACGTTTTAGAAGATGCCGCGCAACCAGTTCTCACACGTTTAAACGTTTGTTGAAGCACTGGGTTCGACGATTATGTCAAAAGTGGAACTTTGTGACTTAGTTAAAAGTAAATCAGGGGTACAAAATTGTTCTGAAGAGATAACTGAATGATCTATCCAACTCCTAGTCACAGCCAATTTCTTGCATGTGCACACGTAGCTTAAAAAGGTCTTAACTGATGTTTATTTTGAAGAAAACCAATTATATACGTTTCTTTCACTCTAAATTCATGTTTAAAACGTAAAAATAATTTTGTCGTCCTAGATTTTGATTCTGACCCACTGTGTAACGCACGTGTTGTCGCAAGCTATATCACTAATCCGGTAACTTCCTCGTCCAGTAATTAATGTTCCATAAGCAACTTAGTGACGTCTATAAGTTTACACGACACAAGAGTCGGCTTGAGCTCTCGTTCTCATTCTGTACCATGTTCCCTAAATAAGTTGTTGTTGTTGTTGTTGTTGTTGTTGTTGTTGTTGTTTTGTTGTTAATGCATTTTAGGAGCTTAGGGCATCAGGTTCTTCAGCCCCATGTAGTTGGGTGGGTGTTGAATTTGTCTCAAGACCTGTAGTAGTATGAGTAAATTATGTTGATTCCTTTTAGGGACTATATGTTCGACCCTGACTATTATATGTCAGAAAACTATATTATAATGAGGCTCATTATAACACTATTTTTCATTATGAAACAGTTTCTCCCACCAATCAGAGCTCAAGAAACAGTTGTTTGACCAATTAGATAATTAGATGCGCTGAGTTCCGCGGCCTTCTAATTTAAATTTCACTGCCTGGCCTTGTGTCATAGTAGGATAATCGAGGAGGCCATGGTCAAATACAAGGCATTCTCTTGCGTCTCATGCGCTCTGTTCAGTACATAAAACTGGCGAAATCTCGACAGATATTTATGAATATTTATGTTCCAACATAAAATAGTTATAATAATTATCGTCGAACATAAACAGTCGTATGCAACTCGCCTATAATGTTAATTAAGACACTCGTATGGAAATTATAAAACTCGCATACGCTCGTTTTATAAACATACTCGTGTCTTAATTATTGCCATTATAGGCTCCTTTCATAATGTTCTATTGCGACGTTGTGGTCATGTAGCCTCGCGTACTTGGATGTGTATAGAATTTGTCTGATCACCTGTATCACTGTGATGTCTGTACCAGTGTGTGTATTTGTAATTAAGGTAGGATTTGCGTAGAAAAAACATTAATTTTTGACATTAGCTACTTTTGGCTTTTCAAATTTTACAAGGCAGATTATTGAAAATATATGATTTATGATTCACATACCTTTCTGGGAGTCATTAGAACCTGATTACAAATTGAATTATCACTGCTGCACCGGAAATACTTGTTTTTATCACGTAATCACGTAATTAAATGATTTTACTTCTTGCTCATTCGACGACGGCTGGCATGACAGTTGTGTCCTGATTGCGGTCATTCCAGATTGCGTTCACCTCATTCGCAGTCCAGATTGTGGTCACTTTCATTTTAAGAAAGAGCTATTGAACCCAACGGTGTTAGGCTGACTGGTGTCGAACGTGGATCTCTGAGATAAATGTGTACAGACTAGAGATACCAGCAAGGAACGAACACAAGATCTTTTGAGGGAGTTTAAGCTGTAAAAACCCCTAGAGAAAATACATACTAAATCACTGTTGTGATATGAACAAATTCTGACACTATTTGTTAATATAATGCAGGAAATATTAGCAGAATACTGCAGTATTGGGCTGTAGGATGCATACAATTCTGGACTTAGCGCAGAGAGTTTGAACTTTTGACAGTTTTTAAATGGCTCTAGAATTGAGGCGTGGTTTCGTGGAGCCATGTCAGTCACTGTGACCTACTTATGCCGACTGGAACAAGTCAGGACGGTAATATATGGGCAAGTTATTCCCCGTTACAGAATGAAAAGTCCAGGGGGATGAGAAGATACCAGAGTAATTTAATGATTACTCGTGGTTGGAGTAACTCAGAGACATGAGGATTGCACCTATGTGATTGTATAGCCGGGAGGCTAATTATCAAGCCGTTAAACATTGAAATCGAGGCAGATTTAATGTAACGCGCATTGACACAGTAGAACTGAGGCTAGCGACAGGATCTGACCATGTCTTCGGGGATATACCGATGACGCCGCGTGGGGAAGCGCTGGCAAAGGCAATTAATATTAATTAATTGGCCGATCGATCCTCGAGCACACAGACGGATCTGTGATCAGCGAGGAAAAATGAACCATAAAAACGTTATTTCAAGACCAGAAATATACGGAGAGAGGAGATGACGCAGCAAGGAAATTTTCGACCTACTTTTTGTCTCCAAACGGAAAAGGAAGCTTGTAGTTTAACGTGACCATTAATCTCGCGATCATAAGCCACGGGACCTCCGTTTTACGTGGAATCCGATCCACAGGACATGGCATTTCACATCGAAAATCTCACATGCACTGACCGGGAATCGAACCCGGTCCGCCTTGGTGAGAGGCATACAGCTTGACCGCTGCGCCACCACGCCCCTGTGTCTCCAAACGGATATAAGGTCAGTGGAGAGAACAGTCGGGGTCAGTTGAACCGCATCTAGTGCGAAGCGCACGTTACCCGAGTCCAGGAAGGGGACGCGCGGACTTCAGTATGTTGAGTGCTCATCAACATAATAACCATGCAGTAAGGCATTAATTAAGAACGATTAATGTAGTCAGTTGAACCGTACTTGAGTGCAGAGAGCATGCCGCCCGAGTTCAGAGTGGGGCGCGCGGACTTTAACAGTTTGAGTGCATCATTATAATAATCATGCATTAAGGCATTAATTAAGAACGATTAATGTAGTCAGTTGAACCGCGGTCTAGTGCGAAGCGCACGTTACCCGAGTCCAGGAAGGGACGCGCGGACTTCAGTATGTTGAGTGCTCCTCAACATAATAATCATGCAGTAAGGCATTAATTAAGAACAATTAATAAGGACAGTCGTGCCATACTTTTATAGTCGGCATCACGAGTGATTACTATTGAGTACGCAGAAAATGTACCGTGTGATATACAAGGTAGGACAATTGAAAGTGGTATGTGTACAAGTACAATGTACAATGGACGAGCGCAATATATAAGCTATTGGTTAGACATATAATCGGATGTCGAATTGCGCAGATATAAACTTTGTTATGCAAGTGGTGAAATTTCGTAGGGATACCACCTTAATTAAGGCTTAGGACGATGTGCAAGCATACTTATGCGATATCAGGAAATTTATCTAAGGATAGAACTTGATAGACAGATTGGGGGACCGCTAGGAATCCTTAGGCAGAGAATCGTGACTTTTGGACGAGATGCGGGATAGCAATGGAGGATAGATCTTCAATGCCTGCATTTTTGATATTCTGCAAGGAAAGGTCAACCATTAAGAAATGTACATAGTGATCGTGTGATTTTAGTGATGATCATTTAAATATATGTAAAATTAATAGTGTAACAAGTGATATAACGTGTTGTGTGAATAAGGAAGCAACAGCTTCGACGTGGAGAAGCAAAGTGCAGTGTGTTTTGTAAGGCAAAAATTATGTAAAATATGTGTGGAAAGTGTAAGAATGTCTCGCTAATTTGCAAATGATGGCGGGCATTACTGGAAGAAATGCGTGGTCGGAGCCACCAGATTAACCAATGTGAATACCCAAAAACCATGATTTTGTAGTAATTATAGTCCACTGTATGTTGAGTGACGTCAAAATTATAGAATATGCCAAAGAGTCAATTTTGGGAGGTAGAACCTCGAGATATTAATGTTGTGTTGATTTTAGTCAAGTTGAGATGTCTTTGTACATCATTGAGTGGATAAATCGTTACCACTAATGTAAAAATGGCAATTGAGTTATATAGAAAGTTAACGTAACGAACACGGATGTTCGGTTATTGAATACGGTTACGTTGTGACGGGTATGGGAAAATGTATGTCAGTAATAATAATAAGAAGAAGAATAAAGGAATACACATCAGGGAAAAATGTTTGTAAGCAAATTATATGCTAATTGGTATACTTGTGTATCCAAGCGGTAGTATTATACGTGAAGGGCTAAGCAAAGGAATTTAATATCAGAGTATATTATGATAATGGAAATAAATATGCAAGAATCTAGGAACTGGAAGGGTTTAATAGAGAATTGAATTCGCAGCTTGATGAATAAGCTTGTAAGAGTAATTGATAGATTTTATCTTACTAATTAAAGGACGGGATCATATCACCATGGTCAGGGGAGCCAGGTAATCTACTCGACGTGTGAAATCTCGTATAGCCAAGGGCGTACAGAGATATTGGAATGTTCCGGGTTCGAATCCAGTGGTGTATGGGAGGATAACAATGGACTCCTCAGCATGACACCTGATATCGACAGAGAACTAGCTATGGAATAAATTCAGCCCCTGAGAGTGAATTTTTGACGGCAGGATGTGCCTGACCGTGTCATTTAACAAGATGCCGGCTAGCCCAATTCGACATGTGTATGATGAATCTCGTTCCTTCATATAATGTAAATGGACCTGTTGAGACCAGCTATTAATATCCTAAGGTTAGGAATAAATGCTTAAACAATTCCATATCCTATCTTGCATAAAGTTTAGTTAGATCAAATGGGATGTGCAGGCCAGTGAGACTGCACTATTGGATTTAAAGCCACATGCTACTGCTTAGAAATGAAAGAGGGAATATAGCGACGGACGGAGCAAGTGGTTTGTTACCGCCCGACTCAGACCCATTGTATACAGGAAGAGCCGAGGGAGAGATTTCAAACGACCCTTGGAGGGTGACATTTAGAGTGGGAAGACTTTGAAACCCTGTTTGTAATAAAAGAATCAATGTTGTATTGTATAATGAATTTGTGTGGTTTGAAACACATTGATAATTAAGGATCATTCTGATAACTTAATACGTGGCAAACTTATGAGTTGTTGAAAGTTGCATTTTTATACTGACATTGTCGCCTCTTTCCGAAGGTGGACTATAGATGCCATATGCTATGCCCACGCAAGGGTAGCATAATATACCATCCGACACAGTGGTAACGGAATCTTTGAAATTGAACTCATGACGGCATACAGTGGAACTGCAGAAAGGGAAACTGCATAAAGTGGAACTGCAAAAAGGGATATAATTACAAGTAACAGTGGAGTTGCAAGTAAATATGATGTGCAACCCATAAATTGGTTAATGCATGGTAGAGCATTTTGGTGGGAAGAGAAATACAGAACACAATTGTACGCATAATGTAAATTAGGATGTGTTGAGAATAAACAATTAGATTGTGAAATTAAAGTGGTCACAATAGGTGACATAAGATTGTAAGTACAGTTTTATGTGTAATTTACCAGTGCATCAGCGCACTTGAGAATGAATTTTATGTTAATCTCATGGTAAATGAATGAATAATCATTTGGATTTGCGAGGATAAAGTGCGAATATTAGTGGATCGAAGGAATAATTTTGCATTGTTTTGTGTATTATTGTTGGGATTGTGTTTTTGTTTGTGTGAAGCCATGATTTAGAGCTCAATTAAAGTCTTTAGAATAGAGTTGTGCTTTATTATTGTAGAGTTGATACCTTTTAGTCTCAGATCAAAAATATGCAACTGCTCAGTGGGTGGACGGTACACGCCTGAGGACTGATGCTGGCTGGAGGCAGAATCATGTTTTCCATAGAAATTATTCACATGGGTACACTATAGACATTTCAGCGTCCAGATTGCGATCACTATTCTTGGGAGACCGATCCTTGGTTCTTGGTTCTTCCCGACTGACTCATACCTTCCGTAAGTTTTGTGGATAACGAGGGAAACTGATATTTCACTACCTAACCAAAGAATACAGTTCAGTGTTCAGCTGAGCACACCCCATAAAACTTTGCTTAAAGAATCAAGTCCCCTCCCAATCTGACAGCACCTCGTAAAGCAATGAGTATAATATTTTCAGTCTTAAGAATAGAAACGTTTCAGGATCGGAATCAACGACCTTCACTTTCAACAAAATTGTTGTAACGGGAAATTTTATATTTACAGGGTATAATTTTTAATTTCTGCCCCTCCTCTCCCATTCGAAGCGCGAGATATGAATTTTTATAATAGGTACTGTATATCGTGAAAAACATACTTTTCATTAACTCGAAAAATTCGTCTCGTAAAAGTAATTTGTTCTGCGTTTGTTTCTAAATCCCCTTTGTAATCTATTTTTGTCCCCGTCCTCTCCTATACACAAAATCAAACATTTGAAGTTTTTGGTTTATTAACATTCCAGATTTGAAATCTGTGACTTTTTATAAGTCAAAATCAATAAGTTCACTGTCAAAATACTCAAATTATAAGATGATATTTTTGAAGAAAGCTTTCCCCCTACCAAGAAGAACTGACACATGCCATGTACCTCAACATTGGCAAGAGGGTTGGAAGTGAAAGGTGAGGAAATCCCCAGGGGGTTACAACCGGACCGGTCTCCCAAGAAAAGTGATCGCAATCTGGACGGTGGTATATTTATAGCTCTTCCCTAAAATGAAAGTGACCGTAATCAGGACTACTAATAAGGTGAACGCAATCTGGAATGGCCGCAATCAGGAAGACACCGTCGTGACACATCACAGAACAATTAACGTCCTACCCGTTGCCAACATGTCCGATACAACATACACCACACAACACACGTTACTTTATTATGTGATAAAAGAAATAACGGCAAACCATTAGTGTGGATAAAGATTATTGGTGCGTGACTACCCCCACTGTGCGTGACAAAAACCAGGGGTGTTCATATTAGCTATTACCTAACCATTATTGGTCTAGGCCAGGGGTTCTCAACCTGTGGTACGCGTACCCTTAAGGGTACGCGAAACATTTCAGGGGGTACGCGGCAGGCCATCCTTCTACTCGATCCACATGCTCAGTGAGCTTCGTGCCGTGACTACTGTGTGAGTTATTTACGGCGCGTGTATTTGAACTCCACAAAGAATTGCATCTTTTCTTTACCGAGCACAATTCTAATTTATCATCAGTACTCAATGACTTTGGTTGGCTTTTAAAATTGGCCTATTTAAGTGATATTTTTGAAAAACTGAACATTTGGAATACGTGTATGCAAGGTAGTGTTTCTGATAGCCTATATGTTTAAATGAAAGCTAACGCAATGATTGCAAAAATCACTTTTTGGGAAAAGGAACTGAAAAACAACAACTATATTTTGTTTTATTAAAATATCTTTCCTTATAAAATTACAAAGGTTAAACCATACTAACTAAATACCTTTTACCTTTTTAATAACCTTTATTACTACCTGGGAAAGGTTAGTAGGGGGTACGCAGGATGTTTAATATTTTTAAATGGGTACGATGGTTGAAAAAGGTTGAGAACCCCTGGTCTAGGCGAAAACCATTGGTCTGCCGGATGCGATATAGTACCGAATGCGTGAGGTTGGCAATACTTTACATGTTGCTAAAAATGGCTGAAATCAGCTGGAATTTCACCTATATAAGTCGTGTTCATATTTGAGATGGCTGGGTGGCTCACAGACAGCGGAGAAGTAAACATTGTATTACTACATCATCTCCAGATATTTTCCCGACTATTAATTCAGAGATTTTGGTTAATTTCACATTTTCTTTCCCATAATAATAATAATAATAATAATAATAATAATAATAATAATAATAATAATAATAATATCGTATGGCCTCGGATGCTGGGTGAAACCTTTGTTGTTTGATGCCCAGAAGGCAGTTTGCATGTCGAATTTTGTAGTTCCTTGGAGCGCTATGAAAGTCAAGGAGGTTAGATATCCAAGCTTCGTAACACTATAGCGCTTTATAGTAGAGAATGGAAGATCTTAGAGTTGGCGGAAAATTCCGAGATTAATTTTGCCATTATTAATACGGCCTACTGAATTCAAATGGGTTCTTTAACATGCCAACAACGTATGACATGCGTATCGTGATATTTGTCGCCTTCAAAAATCACTTACCACGGCCAGGAGCGAACCTGCAAGCTTGGGGATGGTAGTCAGACATGATAACCACTCACGCACCGTGGCAAGCTTGGTTTCCCATAAAGTAGCTAAAGCAAGTATTACCGGAAAAACTAGAAATCGTGAAAGCAAGATATAGGAGCAAGCAAGTATGCACCAAACAGAATAGCATATATCGTAGCAATGGGGTGGTCGGAATCGAACCCGGTCCTCTGCGGTAACAACCAAGAACGCAACGAGACGGACATGTATTAGGGACACGAATGAGGTAGGTGTCCAGGGACTTGCCTGGGGGGAGTGTGGAAAACCCCGAGCAAACCCCCTCTGAGAATAGCCACTGTCAGCGTTGGGAATCGTTCCTACGATCTCTGTACTTCTTGCAGCTACCCTCACGGCCATAGTGCACGGCTATATGGCCTCGCCGGCATCGGGAGAGCGTGGGTTCGAATCCCACCTCAGCCTTCCTGAAAATGGTTTTCGTGGTTACCTATTTTCTCCACTTGGGAATTGCGGGAAATGAGAGCCATCAATCTACATTTTCCAGTGTACATTGACTCAACGACTTGTTCGTTTTTGAATGCAGAATTTTTGTTTTTCCGTAATTTTTATATTAAAATTATTAGTTTTATTTAATGTTTTGTTTTATTAATTTTCGGTCTTTTCAAATTTAGATATCCACCTCTAAATTTTAAATTTTATTCCAAATTCGTATACTTTAATCTGTGTTTAGAGGGGCAGATGACCTCGTAGTTCCACCCCTTAACACAACAATAACTAACTTACTAAGCAGAACCCAGACTCAAAATTCGTGTTGACCTGTGTCATTGATCATGTCTAATTTATATTGGGTCCTTATTGCCAAATGCTTGCCACGGTGGGTGAATGGTTAGCCTGTCGGTCTACTAACCCCAAGATTGCAGGTTCGCTCCTGGCCGTGGTAAGTGATATTTTTTTTTTTTTGAAAGGCGGCAAAAATACGACACGCATGTTATACGATATTGGCATGTTAAAGAACTCATTTGAATTCAGTAGGCCGTGTTCATAATGGAAAAATTAATCTCGGGAGTTTCCGCCAACACAAAGTTCCTCGTTTCTCTACTAGAAAGCCCCATAGTGTTCAAGAAGCTTAGATATCACTTCCATAGTGATTCAAGGAACAACGAAATTCGACATGCAAGCTACCCTCTGAGTGTCAAATTACAAAGCTTGCACCCGGCACCCGAGGCCATATGATATTATTATTATTATTATTATTATTATTATTATTATTATTATTATTATTATTATTATTATTATTGCCAAATGATTCAATCAAAATACCAAATGGTATAAAAAGTTAATCCACCAAATCAATAAAATAAATTACTAGTAATTGGAAGTAAGTGAGTAAGTTAGTTAAAACTCAGCATTTTTTCTAGGTTTATGCCGTGTCTTGTGTGGGGTTTTGCCTAGGAACACCAAGATGGCTCGTCAGCGGGCTCTTGGTTCCGCGCCCGGACCCCCACAGGAGTAGCGAACTGCACACTATCTCCCTTTTATGATCCGCACCTGCGCCACTTTACTGAAAATGAAAATCCACAGCCTGCTTCCAGTCGACCGATCGGGTCAGGGAATTGAATGAATGAAGCCCCCATATAGCGGCGAGGATATGAACTGTGCCGGCTGACGAAACCTGTCGCACTCCCCTGGGGCAATGATTAAATGAATGACAGATTAAATGAAATGATAGTGGGGAGTGTGGGTGGAATGAAATTGTGACACGGAAAACCAGAGTGTCCGGAGAAAAACCTGTCTGCATCCGCTTTGTCCCGCACAAATCTCACATGGAGTGACCGGGATTTGAACCACGGACCCAGCGGTGATAGGCTGGCATGCTGCCGCCTAAGCCAAGGAGGCTCTCGCCTCTTTACTGCGAGAGCTAAAGGCTTAAGCATCCTTAATCTCCCAATGCAGGCTTCCAAAAAGAAGGTATATTGGCTTTCACGGCCAGTGAATTTAAACTCAGCAATTTTTCTAGGTTTAAGCCGTGTGAGGTCCTGGCGGGGACACCAAGAGCCCGCTGATGAGCCAGCTTGGTGTCCTAGGTGAAACCCCACACAAGACACGGCACAAACCTAGAAAAATTGCTAAGTTTTAATTCATTTGCCGTGAAAGCCTATATACCGAGTAAGTTGGTGTTCATTGTGGACAAAAGATCGATAGTATGTGGAAAGGAAGGTGTGATGGGACTTTGTTATCGTAATGGACTATTACTATAATTGGCAGATTTTAGTCAAATGATGGTTGGTTGGTTCCTCAGTTTAGGGGCTGCGACAACGCGGCCATGTAGCCCCGTGTACTTAGGGTGTGTGTAGAATCTGTCTGATGACCGGTGTTAATTGTGATGGCTGTATTAGTGTGTGTTATCTGTTTTTAATTCAAGTAAGGACTGCCGACATTGAATTTTCAAGTAGTTCCTACTTTTGCCGCCAAACGCCACCATCAACGACTACTATTTATGAACTTGGTTACTAGATGCCACCACTGTCAGCTCCTGGCGACGATCGTTGGAACCTAAGAGCGTTAGTCAAATTTAACCTATAATAATTTACCTTCACACAGGTGTAATTAGTGGAAGGATCTATTAGATGTTATAAATATATGACATGGGATCGCCGGCTTTACTACCCCACCGAAGGAAGGCACACTGAGGGATTTTTATCGCTCTTAAAAAATACGACGACTTCGGCTGGGTTTGAACCCGCGATCTTGGGCATAGAAGTTCAGCATGCTACCAACTACGCCACCGAGGCGGAATTAGTCAAATTATGACGCTTATTGGTCCAAATCGAAGGAGCGCCAAAACGTATGAATTGAATAGTCTCCTAAATGTAGCGTATAGTCCTCCATCTTGGCATCACTGCTCTTGAGAGGTATTGTTACCTTGCTTCTTGAACCACCCACGTAAATATGGCTTAGGTGAGAGACAGAAATGTATTCTGACTGAAGGAAACCAGCAAAAAGAATAAATATTATGATTTGTTGGGATGGGCTGGCACGCGATAAAGCTACAAGCAGACGAACGTAAAAAAATCAGAATGAGCCAAATGTCTCGACCATAAATAACTTCGCATAGAGAACTTGGATGTTTTAAATCAAAGTCGAAGATATATTGCCCACAAGAGATACCGTACCAGAATATAATGGCGCTACTCTCATATACTCCGTCCATCACCTGTTATCCACAACACTGGAATCAGTGAAACCGACATTTGTAGGTGTGCGGTTTGCGAGATTGCAATTTCTAGTTCACGACTTCCTAATCGGCTATTTTGACGAAACACGACTTCAGCAAGAGCTGTGATTAGTCAGTGAAGTTATAGGGTGGAGCCTATTTGCAATGTCGTTCCAGGTTTGAAAAAATAAGGTGCGTTCAAAATGTAACGAGCCGGAGGCTGGAATGCGCAAACCGGCGACTACATCCGCTAATCATGGCGTGTGTAACGAGGTGTGGTTCCGACCAGAGCGTGGAAGGTCACAGCCCGTCGCTAGAGAGCACGCGTGCACGTCACTTGACGATACAAAGCGAGCAGCACCTTGCATCAATCATCCAACGCTGCCAGTCGCATTACACTCTGAGACATGGAGGCGTCAACCGAAGAGCAAAGAGGTGTTGTTCGGTTTCTGACAGCGGAAGGAGTAGGAGGAACGGACTTTCATCGCCAAATGTCACAAGTGTACGGCGAACACTGCATGTCCCTTGCAAGGGTCAAGGCCAGGCACAAGCGCATCAGGGAAGGACGGGTGTCGTTAGCCGATGATGCCCGGTCTGGGGCACCTCCTGCATTACCGATGACAACGTCCAGCTGGTTGATGCACTCATTACCCAGGACCACCGAGTGACAGTGAACGCCATAGCCGCCGTGGTCGCTCCACGACAATGCACGACCTCATACGGCCAACCCAGTCACGGCACTCCTGCAGAAATTCAAATGGGAGGTTCTCGGCCACCCTCCATACAGTCCAGACCTCTCTCCCTGTGATTACGCCATGTTTGGTCCCCTGAAAAGGGCTCTGCGGGGCCAACGATTCACCTCGGACGCCGACGTCCAGCTGTATGTGCGGAACTGGTTCACATCGCAGCCCAGGGAATTTTATGAGACAGCCATTCACCGCCTCGTGTCACAGTGGGACAAGTGTCTCAACAGCCAGGACCTATACTTCTAACATACAGGTACTGGTTTCTGTAATTATGCCTCCGGCTCGTTACTTTTTGAACGCACCTTATAGAACTCCCGCTGTTTTAACTTCGTATTTTCTAGGTACCCGTATAAATCATTGCCAGAATGTTTTTCATCGATTAGCTCTTCACTCTGTACGAACGCGGAAGTAGCTCATCATCCACTCCCGATGAAGAATTGTATTGTTACGTGCCACCCCCCTGGTGGCACTTTTGTTAACTGGATTACGGTGGGTAGGAAGCACAACACCAATTAATGCTTAAAGAAACAATTAACTTTATTGTGGCCAGAAAATTACACTAATCAGCAAATACAAGCAATTAGGAGCCGTCCTCCAGTTTCCTCAAGTCTCTTCCTTGAGCGCTCTTGGCCCTTCCACTTGTCAACAGATCACAGAAGTTAATCCGTCCTAATGAGTACCGTGGCCTGGACAGAAACTACCTGCTCCTCTCCTTTGTGTTCACCGACCACAATTACTTACGATCACTTGCTGCAGGCTATTTCGCTGTCCACAAGCTGGAGAAACAATGTCACTGGATTTCGTAACTCGCACAGCACTTCGTCACCACACCTCTGTCGCACAAGATAATCGCTCGCACTAGCTCGTAAAACACAACAACAGAAAACTCGGTCCCCTCACTGTTGAAGCTGCTTATATAGCAGGCTGGTGACTCAATAAATTCTAGAATCGTCCAGGACACACGGCTTCTCGACATTTCCTTCGCTGGTGGTGTCACGAAGATTCTGGACCATCCCTTTCACTTCGCAGTCCGTTGCGTAACGCGCATGCAATACACCGAGGGAGAGCAGTCCAGCCCTGGGGCAGTTTTGACTCATGCTGCGAGCGATGAAACGAACTCACAGCCGTAACAGTATGTAGCCTACATGGGAGGTGGCTGAAAATATTTCATTTCCGACGGCGTGAATGGCATGAATGGCAACCACGGGGCCGAAAGATGAACTTACCATTCTCCGCACTTCTTGACTTAAGAAGATATGGAAACACGTATGGCCTAGGAACAATGATCAAGCAACTACAGGGTGTCTCAAAAAATGTACTAACATTTTGAATGACTATAAAATGATTATTTATGAACATAGAGACAAGTTTAATGGCTTCAATTATAGAGGAGACATGTAATTAAGACTCATGTTCGCAAATGTTCAAATTGATCACCGTCAGTGTCCAGACAAAGCTGATAACGCGAAGCAATGGATTCGCAAACGTTACGACAAAGTTAATTTGGAATTTCGTGACATTGTCTTTCAACTTCCAATTTCGTGTTGGAATGTAGGATTTCCAGCGCAGACTCTTCATGATGCGATGGACGCTATCTTTTGAGATGTGTGTCTCTCGAGCCGTTTGTCGTAGTGATTTCGATGGGGATTGAGTGAAGGCTTCCTGCACTTCTTCTCATTATCTAGGACTGCTGGATGTCCGTGGTCGTCCAGAACGTTTCTTATTGACGTTGTGAACGGTTCCATCTGCTTCAAATTTTTATCTGATGCGAGCAATGGTCCAGTGCGTTGGTGGCGGTTTGTCGAACTCATGGACACTTACGGTGATCAATTTGAACATTTGCGAACATGAGTCTTTAATTACATGTCTCCTGTATAATTGAAGCCCTTAAACTTGTCTCAATGTTCGTAATTAATCATTTTATAGTCATTCAGAGGGTTAGTACATTTTTGAGACACCCTGTATTACTAGGCGCATTACAATTTATACGGGTACCAAGAAAATACGAAGTTAAAATAGTGGGAGTTCTAAATATTTTGTTCAAACCTGGAACGACATCGCTGATTGGTTCCACTCTATAACTTCGCTGACTAATCACAGCCCTTGGTGCAGGGCCGTATTTCTAAATAGGCTAAGTAGGCTGCAACCTAGAGCGGCAAATTTTCAGGGGCGGCAGTTTGGCAATTCATTGAAAAGTTAAAATGAAGTATTTCACACTTTAATAATATTTTCCGTACGAATTTAAGAATACATGTTACTTAAAAATATGTTTTAGTCCTTCTACATAGCCAACTTTCTAAAACTATAACATAATACAAATTCACAAATTCAACAAAAACACTTTCATATGAGTACATTATTATCGAGTTTGTCATTGAGAAATCTATGTAAATTTGAACATCAGGATTACGTGGGGTGAGTTGTTTTAGAGACCTTTGTATATTTTTCAACAAATAAACCAGTAATTAACTACATTTTGTGTAATTTCATTTCACCATGTAGGACAACTTAATTAAAATTGAACACAGTACTAAAAATATAGCCATTAGTATTAAAATATAAAAATATGTGCATAATAGTGATCACAGATCTCCAAGAACAAATTAATTAATGAAGTTTGAAACCCTTTTCATTTTTAACGAATCTTAAAAGAAGTATTTAAAAAAAGTAGGAGACTTCTGTTACTTAGGAAGCAGAATAACCAGTGATGGACGAAGCAAAGAGGATATAATAATAGTTTTAATGCAGCCAATGGCCATTGAAAAAGTAAAAAATACAATGCAGGTACTGTCAGTCGCTACAAAATTGCGTCAGGGAAGTTAATCTTCTTTTACAATATGCCGCATGATATCGGTCACAGGGCTCGCTACACAATTCACATATGCATGTAGCTGCATTTGGAGTGTGAAAGTCTTTTCTTCCGCAACACCTGAAATGAAATCCATGGACTGCGAAACGCGTCACAGTGTGTCGTAAATCGTAGTCTGCTCTCTTCCAGTCAGACGATAACATCGCTTCTGTCCCATAGAAGTCCAACCATATTTCTTTCTTTTTTAATTGAAATTCCGCAAGAAGTTCCTGATAGGCACCGCTAGATGGAAGCTGCATTTGTAGTCTGATTTGCTCAATACAGAATGGCTCTGCAGACAGCTCATACATTAGCCGGGACGGAGTAAATTTCGATACACACAATGCTTTCTTTAGGAAGATAGACTTTACTTGCTCTATTTCCTTTAAGTTGGTTTTGGTCAGATGAGGCCAGATCAGTTCCAGACCGTAGGTTAAAATAGGTGTCAGTGTGGAAACAAAGAGCTTCATAGCAGTAACTAAAGATAGTTTACGCAAATGCTGTATGTTGTTCATAGCTATTAGTGCAGCAGTCGCTCTGTTTCTCACATGCATTGTGAAAGAAGTTCCTGTCGTCTGGAAAATTAACCCTAAATAGTTAAAATTCTTGACGGTTGTTATCGGTAAATCTCCAGGTCTGTAATAAATCTTATCTCTATTCGAAATCATTCCTCCCTTACGGAAGACCATGTGGGCTGTTTTATTCTCGTTGATCTGTAATTTGTTCCTCTCGGCCCAGAGAAGCAGACGATCCATACATTCCTGCAGAACTTCCAAACTCTTTGCTCCAATTACTACATCATCTGCGTATATATAAAGAGATATCTTCTCTTCCAAAGACTCGAGGATACCCGTGATGTCAGCAGTTGAGAGAATGAACAGCAGTGGACTGATTGGGTCACCCTGTAGGACACCATTTATCTGTTCAATAGGCTTTGAGAACTGAAGGCCATCGGAGATAAACACGGTATTGTGATGTAGAATGTTGGTTATTATCAGTGTCAGATAATCAGATTCACCGAGCATAGTCTGAAGTTTCTCAACTATGACCTGTCGACTTAACAGGTCGAAGGCCTTCTTAAAATCCACAAAGATGGCGTGAAATTTACCTCTATGGTGACGAAGTGCCTCATCAATATCTGACAGTAGGTTTCCAATTGCCTGTAGAGTTGATTTACCTTTCTGAAAACCAAACTGTTGGTCTGGGATCTTGTCAGAAACTTTTTCTGTCAGTCTGTCCGTCAGAATTCTTGTGAATACTTTGAATATTGTGTTCTCGAGCGCTATTCCTCTATAATAATCCGGAGAGTCCGCACTTCCTTTCCCTTTATAAAGTAGTTTGATAAATGACGTTCTCCAGGATGACGGTATTGTACAGGCTTCAAGACACTTATTGAAAAGTGTAGGCAATATGTCACGAAAGTAAGGCAAAGCCTCCTTCAAGTGTTCATTAAATATTTCATCAGGCCCGGGGGACTTGCCAGCTTTAAGACTGAGTATAGTTTTCACAACCTCCACCTCAGTAATTGGAGGGAAATCAGCTTGTCCATGAAGAGTCGTTACCCTGCAAGAGTTACCGGTATTGAAAATATTCTGGAAATGCCTTTCCCAAGCGTCCATACTGATAGTCTGCAAGAACTTCTGGGTTCTGGGCTGTAGTGCTAGAAAATGATTGTCCATTGCTCTCTTCACTAGTTTATTCCCTTCCTCTTCCAACCAAGCTGCTCTTTTCTCCATAAGGATTATTTTGTAGGATCGTCTGAGGTCGCTATACCTCTTGAGGTTTTCTTCTGTTTTATAGTATCGAACAATATGAAGCAAATTTAGGACGTCTTTCCTTACCGAAAAACAGTATGCATCAAACCACGGTTGAGATTTCCTTTCTGTTGGAGGCATCCTAACTTGGGACTCCTTTATAATCTTTTCAAGACTGAATGCTGCAGCATCTATTTCTCCTTGTCTCGCCGAATCTAAGATGTGATTTTTTGAAGTCATTAAAGTTTCTTCTAGGTAGTTGATGTCGAGGGAGCGTTTGATTATTACAGGCTTCCTTATGTTTCTTTCTGATGGTGCAATATTTACTTTAATTTTAGCAACGACTGGTAGGTGCTTCCTTAATGGTATCACAGAATTTGAGGAGAGTGTCTTGATATTAATTGTCCTAGCGTATGTGTTCGCAAAGATTAAATCCACTGAGCTCATACCGTTATGACATATATATGTTGGTGTTGTCCTGTTGTTTAATAGATAGAAACCTTCTGCCTCCAGAAATTCTACAACCATTTTACTTTTTGTACATTCCTTATCTACACGACAGTTGAAGTCTCCTGCTATGACTGATCCACGGTGGTGTCCAATAATTGACAGCATTTCTGATAGATTGTAAATGATATCCTGAGCGGAGTGTTTTGGGGGAAAATAAGCACAAACAATCGTCAGTCCTTTGGCATATATTACTAATAGGTTTATGGTCCTATATACTAATTCGTGAGGAGTTAGCCATGGTCTAATTAAACACGATATCCCTCCACTTGGTCTCCCTCTATCTCCTTTTAGAGCAAGGTTATGACAGTTGTAATAGTTTTCAACATTAATGTTACTGGTTAAGAAAGTCTCCACTAATAATACTATATCTGCTTTGAAGAAGTTCGGTGTGGCTATTTTCATAATTGTATTGAGCCCTTCTACATTCCACAACATAATGTCGATAAGACCGTCTTTCCTGCTACTAAAAGAGGTCCACTCCTTGATTTCGCACGAATGGTCTGCGAAACCGACGCACAAGAATCCCTTTTGGCCAGAAATGAGGAGTCTCAATGTCTTCAAGGCGATTAAATGGTATCCCAATTTTGAACGCCTTGTTCATTCCTCGTGTTCTCAATTCCTCGCAAGTCATATGTACTTTTCCAAGCCCTCTCGTCTGGAGGAAATTTCTAATTTTCTCTTCTGTGACACGGTAAGACAGACGACCTACATATAGCCACGCTGTTCTCTCCCCCGCTTGCAACAACTCTGTCCCTTCATCCCCAGTCCCTATTATAACTTGGGAGTGCTGGCGCGGACGTTTCCTCCTTTTCACAACCTGGGTAAAAGCTCCAGCGTCCTCATCGTCAAATTCTCTTCCTTCTACGCTAATGAACCCATTGCTGGTGTTTGGTTCGGCCATTATTCCACCCTTATCACCTTCAGGTTCTTTCTGTACGTACTGCCCCACTTCTATGAAGGAGCGGTTGTTTGTAGTAACTTCGGGTTCCACACGCTGTCCTTGGGTATTCCTAATTACCGGTGATCCTGATTGGCTCTGATTATTTCTTCGTCGTTGTGGAATTCTGTTAACTATTTCGCTAGAGCTACCTTTGACGGATGCCTGATTTAGCTTGTGAATTGCATCAGACAAGCTATTTAATTTTGCGTTCACGTCAGTTTTGATGGATTCTATTTCATTCCGTAATCCCTTACTTGCTTTGAACAGTTGAAAATCCTGTTCATATTTATAGCATAGCCAGTGGCGCCAATAGCATTTCTATGAGGTCTAGCGAAACAATTTTGACACCCACCCACCCCTTCCGAACCCCCCCCCCCCCCTCCTTCATACGAGTTATGCACACATATTGTTTACCAGTGCCGACAACTATCCCGTTTCCAAAAACTAACCAGACTTCCCAAGATTCCTAGAAACGTTTAGCGATAAGCCGAGCTGAAAAAAAAAGCAACACACTCATCGAGTACCGGTAAGCGTTTAATTCAATTAGGAGGAAAACAGTATGTTTTACAGAATTATGATATTCTCAAAATTTGAATGGTAAAAAGTGTCAAACATCAAAATACTGCTCACTTAGTTTTAGATAAAAGATAATTAAGGGAAGTCTCAAAACAAACATTACTCCTCGGCAGACAGTTTTCATTTCGCTTAATGCATTGTCTTCAAGCGGCAATGCTTTGGGCTTAAGGTGGTTGGAGCGTGGCACTCACGTCAAAAAGTATCGATTTTTCAAAGTGCTCAAATAGGGCCAAAAAGAGTTTAGAAGTGTTGCGGAAGGTCCAAAGTATAATACCAATACAAAATCCTTTGGAAAACTGCTAACAGAAAGCAGCTTTAGGGCTTTGAAAATGGTAGTAACATTGGTTTTAGTGTTTTTTTGGCGGCAAAACGGCCTTTTGACCTTCGTTTTCTCTGTTAGATGTCCGGTGATCCCGGTATTTCTTAACCTTTTCTGTTTTATCGTGTTGACATCTTTATTATTGGAGTTTTTGGCCGGAATCTATTTAATAGAACACTTAAAAACTAACAACATATTAAATTTCGCCCTAAACGACCATTTTAAGCTTATACTTTTGACCTTCCACAACACTTCTAAACTCTTTTTGTCCCTATTTCAGCAATTTTAAAAATCGATACTTTTGGTCCACCTTGAGAATATCTTCGGCCGAACAAAAAACTATACAAAAAGGTTTCATTACATCACCTTATTTTTTAGTACAGGAACTGTTTCGAAAGAATGCTACTATAAGATGAGAACTCTAATATGACATCGTATTCAATATTTACGTCGTTTTCACACGAAATTATCATGAAATCCGCCAACGTGATCCCTCTTCCTAAGATACCTTGCCCACTGTTACCGTCCGACTACCGCCCTGTATCTATTCTTCCTGCTTTCTCCAACGTACTGGAACGGTTAGTACACACTCAAATACTGGAAAATTTGAACACTCACTCTCTACTTGACCCACTCCAGTCTGGTTTCAAGAAGGGCCACAGCACAGCTACTGCTTTACATAAGGTGACTGATGACATCAGACAAGCAATGGACCAAAGACAAGTAGCAATACTCACACTCCTCGATTTCAGCAGAGCATTTGACACCATAGATATACCGACCCTATTGAAGAAGCTAAAATCCCTTCTTGGCTCCGAAGCCATAAATTTTTTCTCTGCTTACCTAACGGGTCGAAATCAGCGTGTGATTGTACAGGACACCACCTCACAGTGGCGTCAGAAAAAGTCAGGAACCCCCCAAGGTTCGGTCCTTGGGCCACTACTTTTCGTGCTCTATATCAACGTTATCTCCTCCACAATTAACTATAATAAATATCATCTTTATGCAGATGATCTCCAAATATATTGCCACACTAGTATCAACAATATAAAATGCAATAAGGGATATAAACACTAATATCCACCAACTTAGTGTATACGCCGATGACAACTCTCTCCTGATCAATCCGAAGAAAACCCAAACTCTCATCATCGGCTCTCATAAGTTACTAAACTCATTAAACAACAACTACGTTGTGCCTCCAGTAACACTGAATTCAATCACCGTCCCCTTGAGTAAAGAAGTAAGGAACCTTGGGTTAACCTTAACTGAAACTCTCGACTGGTCACCACATATAAGAAATGCACGTAAAAAGATATACGCATCCCTTCACCCACTCGTGTGCCATAAGAATATTTTACCACTAGACATTAAGATTAAACTCATCCAGACACTAATACTACCAATTCTAGACTACTGTGACATCGTTCTCGTTGACGCGACTCATGGACAAACAATGAAACTCCAACAAGCATCGAACTCTTGTCTTCGGTTCGCTTTCAATCTAAGATACAATGCCCACATTACCCCAAGCTACCGTGCTCTTTCATGGCTTAAACCTGATGAACGCCGTAAATTTCACGTGTTGACATCCATCTATCGATTTCTGCATGAAAACACCCCCACGTACATGTCATTAAAATTTAGTCACTTGTCCTAATATCATAATCGAAGCACTCGATCTGGCTCTTCCCTCGCCATCCCCATCGACCACTCATCCATGTTTAACCGCTCTTTTGCTGTAGCTGGGTCTCGACTATGGAATTCAACTCATCCCGATATCAGAAATTCCACAACAATAAATAAATTTAAGGCCGCATGCCGAGATTACCTGTTGAATACTGCTGATTGCCCCGTGTGAATGGTGATGGATGATAGGACGTATGCCTGAGCTAGGATTTTATCTAGGATATTATAGAAAGCTCTGTGACATTGTGATTATTATTATTATTTGTATTGTTATAATTATTACTAGCATTATCCATGTGCCTTTTTTTACTAATATTAGTATTAGCATAATTAATTTACTTCTTATTTATCATCATAATAATTTTTTGTATTTTCGAAATTGTCATAAGCTATGAACTGGTACCATATTTCGTGGTTAAGTGTAAGAGAGGGCCATGAGCCCTAACTTCGCCACTACCGAAGACATAAAATAAATAAAAATAAATAAATGAGGTCTTCCAATCGCTCACCACCCATAGTCGTACGTAGCCTGTTCTTGATTATGCGCAACTTCGAAAAAGTTATCTCGGGAGTGGCGCTTGCTATCAGAATTGTCACTACAATATTCAGTGCGGTGTACAAAGTGGGGAACACACTTTTTTTTAGCCTGCTGAGTGCATAGTTTGAAATACAGCCATTAAGCTTCCAGTATTACCGGGTTCCGCTTGATCTGGGTTAACATCCCTGTCTTCAATCTCTTCTAGAGAGCTTACTTCTTCAGTTTTTGATTCCTCCTCGCCTTTGTCGGTCTTAGCGAAATCGTCGTCAGCAGAATCTTCATCGGCAAAAATGTCTTGTTTGTGCAGTTTCTCGGACAATGAAGCTGCCTTCTTGATTTGGGGGTATACTTTCGAAAAAGCAGTATACTCTTCTAAGAGTTGAATTTCGTCCGCGAATTTTCCATACATTTGACAGAAGTGATCGAATGCATCATCAGGAAGAACGTTTCTACGACCGTTCACTCCAAGTAGACGACTATGCAAAAAGAGTGCCAAATCGCGGTATAACCCTACAGTTGTGTTGCCGAATTTATCTTCAAGGTGAGAAATTATGGCGTCCAGGCAAACGTTGTAGGTCTCGACTCGAAATTTCTTGATCGACTCATCATTTGGCTCATCTGCAGCTTCCCTCGCCATCCATCATCTTCTTGCGCCGCTTCAAGGGATCGGGCAGTTTTTGAATTCAAAGTCGGGAAATCCTCAGAGAAAATCTTCTTTCCTTCAAGAATAAATTCTTATGCTTTCTCGTTTCGAAGGAGCTCCATTTCTATGAACGTATGCTGGATTGCACTTACAGTTGCCAATAAATCGATATCAACACCTTGCAAAACTTTGCTCACAGGTCCCACCTTTTCGAAGACTATCGAAAAGAGGAGCGCTGTGAGAACAAAGCGTTCTGATAGCAAGTATCTTAAGAGGCCTTGCGCTTCTGTGGCAGCTGATTTTTCGGCTAGTGGAACTTTGTCGGTTGAGTCTTCACGGTCAAGGGTTCGCAGTGGTGTCTGAATTCCATGAAGCAGTGTGTCGATTAGAGCAGCAAATCTTGACAGAGCGACAGTGAGTGAAGAAGCGTGAGTCATCCAACGTGTCGTGCTGACTCGTTTTAGTCGACGAACTCGCTCTTTCGGATACCGATTTGTTTGGTAATTTTAGAAAAGTTTAACTCGGCCTTTTGACGAACAAATGAATGCAAAGTTTAAAAAAAAATCGAAAACAGATATTTTGCGTTCAAACATGCCACTACCGTATCAACCACTACCAAATTCATTCTGTGCGCAAAACACCAAACGTAAACAGCCGCAGGGTTTTCGTTTTGAACTTGACCCTTGAGACCATTAAAATCACCGTCATAGGATTGTCCGACAAGCAAGTTTTTCCAGTCTTGATTAAGTTCTCTGCATATGTCCTCGAGCGTCTTGAATAGGTTCTTTCTCTTCGTCGTCGCACATTCCTTTAACGCAACAAGCCGCTCATGCACTTTGCCTGTCTCTTCATCGACGTACCGGTTAAGGAAAGACAGTTGTTCTTTTCTCGATAAATCAAAAGTAGTATCCATTGACAAGCTAAAGAACCTCCCTTCAAACAGTTGTTTTTGAATCTTTTTTAATAACTCGAGAAATGGCATGAATCATTTGATTCTGTCTATTCCAGGTAAGAAAGTTTCGTTTCTTGCGCTTAGGGTTAGCCTCCAAAGAAGCTAAATAAGCAGCCATTGGTGGGGAGTACTTTGCCAACAGCACAACTATGTCTTTAAAGTTCCGTTTTAGTTCTTCAGTCATTTTTTCTCGGTGTCAGTGCAGAGCTCGATTCTGCCTACCTAAATAAAGAATCACGTCGGTAAATTCTTTGACAATTTCCCTGTTTAGGCTATTTTTAATTTTCTTCCTTCTTCGAAAGAAGAGACTAACGGCACGGATAAATCTTCTAGTTTAGCTTTCAGTGACGCCTCAACATGTTGTTTACTGGTCTCGTGTAGGAGAATAGAGCATGCACCAGTTGACCAAGTACGGAATCCGTGGCGTGTCTAATCTTTCTTTACCTTCGACTGATTACCGAAGAGCATACAGTAAAGACAATAAAGCCCATCTTTGGATACGAGTACGACAACCAATCGCGCTGGACCGCGCCACCATCTGGAAGCATTTTGCGGTACCAGGCTGCATGGCATGATCTTCCCTCTTTGTCCTTGGGGAAGCCCCCTACAAGCTCTCGGTTTGGTTGGGAAGGACCTTTTGCTCAAATGTAGTTAACCATTGCCGGAGTCAAATGTTCCAGATTACAAAACGTTGCCGGATCGGAAGTTATCCCCAAATCGTCGTACTTTGTCGCTACTCGGATGCCAGTTCCATTCGCACTAGGACCTAATGGGGGATGATTGGGAGGATACGCGGGAAGCGAGTCCTGGATATCAGTCAAGTGAGGCCTGTTTGCCATCTCTTGATGAATACAGTACATTTGCATTTGTCAGTTGGCACAGGCTAGAGTAAAAGGTGGCTTTTCACCGATGTCTCAGTCTCACTCATGGCTGTGATTATATGGAAGCTACTGAGGTATGGGTGGTGCTTAGTAATGGCATTCGGGGCACAGTCAGTGCCTGTGAATGCTGTGAAAGGTTCAACTCATAGGGTTAGGACTACTGTTCTGACTCAGTGAGGAAAGCAATGGCAAACTACCTCACTCCTCTTCTTGCCTAGAACGCCTCAAAATAGCGCTGCCTTGAGTTTTTGTGGGTATCTACTCACATAACGTAACGGCGGTACTTTTTGAGGATCCAACCAGCCTTCGGGCTGGCTACCTAACAGACAGACAGACAGAGGGCTGGAAGAACTGGGGATGCGGGTACCGCTACCACCCCAACTTGAAGCAAAGTTAACGGAATCAAACAACAAACAACAGCACACGTCGCACGACACAGCGACATCAACACAAATACAACTCCCTCCTCTTCACCGAACAGCTCTCGCTGCCCCCTTCGCTGATAGACTACTGAGACGGGCTCGTGCAAGCTCGGGCGGGCTCGGGCGTTTCTCGCGCCACTTCCAAAACCACGGCGCGCTTTTCAAACAGAGAAGCCCAGAGCTTTTACACATTCACAAAACGATAAGCGGTACTTGGGACGAGCTTTCTTGGGAAGACTCGGCAACGGCATTAATGTTACGTTCCTGTGAAGCGCGAGGTTGGGTAGAGATATTCGATTCATACATTAGTCTCTTAATTGATGATTCTATAGGACTTAACAAAACATTAATGATTCCTGACTTACACGGATATAAACTTCTCTCCTAATATTATTCACCGATACATATACACACTATTTCTTCAGTTAATCCACGAAATATCAACTGCTTATACTTCACTAGTTGCACGCCATTCAATTGTTAACAATATAAAAAATAGGTTGGCTCAGGCAAAGAAAGCATTTCTACAAAAAAGGAATCTGCTGACATCGAATATAGATTTAGGTCAATAACATTGGAAATGTACCGACGGCCAGGATGTCAGGGAACAATACCGGATGTAACATTCACAACGGAGGATATCGCGCCTAACATTACTGGATGGCAAGTTATTGAGGACTATACAGGGAGTGATCACCAATATATCATCTTTCGTTTACTTCAGGAAGTTCCTCAAGCAAGAAACATATTGCGCAGGCCAGCGCGGTGGAATATAGCCAGCATTGACAAGGAAACGTTTCTTGATGTAATACAAAATGGAATGGAGAACATAGCAGAAAAATGTTCTTGCTGTAGAGGAAAAGAAGCAGCTGGTGTACGTGTTGAACTCACCATGCAGCTAATCCAGCAAGCATGCAATACATCAATGTCCCGAAAGAGACCAGGAACTAGCAGACGTCCAGCGTATTGGTGGACAGAAGAAATTGCAGAATTGAGAAGAAACTGTCTGCGACTTCGACGCATGGCCCAGAGGACGAGAGGCAGAGAAGTGAATACCTCAGTCACAGCGGAGTATAAGTCAGCAAAGAAGGAACTCGGCAAAGCAATTAAGAAGAGTAAAGCTGATAAATGGTGGGCTTTGGCTAAGGAAGTGGAAGATGATCCATGGGGTCTGGGTTATAAGATTGTAATGAAGAAACTTGGAAAATTCTCAAACACGTGCATGGATTCACAAACCATTAAAAAAATTGTGGACACACTATTTCCTGACCATCCAGAGAGGACTGATTGTGACGATGAAAGTGAACTGAATGATATACCTCTCTTCACAGTAGAAGAACTGAATACAGCTTTTAGCTCCCTTAGAAACAAGAAGGCTCCAGGACCAGATGATATACCTGCAGAAGTGCTAGAGATAATATCAGAACTTTGTCCAGAACTGTTGTTGAATATGTACAATCATTGCCTGCAAGCGGGTGTTTTTAATGCCCGATGGAAAATGGCTCGATTGGTTTTGATCAGCAAAGGAAAATCTGCTGGTTATAGACCTTTATGTATGTTGGACACAGCTGGAAAAGGCCTAGAGAAACTTCTGCAGCCAAGAATTCTCTCAGCAGTTCAGATAGCAGGGGATTTATCTGTTCATCAGCATGGATTTCGCAGAGGACATTCTACTATTGATGCAATATGAGAGGTGGTGAGCACAGTAGAAAGAGCGCAAACGGGCAATCATCATTCTCGTAAAGTGACACTTCTTGTGACCCTGGATGTAAAGGATGCTTTTAATTCGGCAAGTTGGAATGACATGTTGGAAGCTCTTGAAGAGACTTTCAAAGTACCACAGTATCTTATGCGCATAATGAGAGACTACTTCAGGGATCGCACTCTGCTGTATGATACGGAATATGGACAAATGGCAAAACGACTGACGGCTGGAGCAGCACAGGGATCGATCCTTGGTCCAGATCTCTGGAACATCATGTATGATGGCTTGTTACGTCTGGAGATGCCAGAGGATACGAATCTAGTGGGCTACGCTGATGATGTGGCTGCCTTGATAGTGGCCCGCAATGTTGAGATGGCTCAAATCAAATTGAACCAGGTGATGCGGCGCATAAAAAACTGGATGACGAATCACAGACTAACATTAGCAGAACATAAAACGGAGATAGTTCTTCTGACGAGGAAAAGGATTGAGACTCTTGTACCAATGACTGTTGGAGATACAGTGATTGAAACATCTACGAGTACAAAATATTTAGGAGTGACACTTGACTCCAAGCTCACATTCTGGAACCATATTCAGAGAGTGACAGATAAGGCAGTAAAATACATGACAACACTTAGTAGGCTGATGGGCAATATTAATGGCCCAAAATCAAGTAAAAGACGTCTCCTCATGACGACGGTTCAGTCAGTGCTCCTGTATGACTCCGAAGTTTGGGCCGAATCCTTGAGATTTGCATGGTATCGGAGAAGGATAGCTGCCGTACAACGGAGAGCAGCTTTACGTATTGCATGTGCATACCGCACGGTTTCTGAACCTGCAATCCTCACGGTGGCAGCAATAGCCCCAATAGATCTACTTGCATTGGAGCGACAAGAAATCTGGCGTACCCAAGGAGAGCTGGGAAAGAAATGTGCAAAGAAGCGTGCCTTTAACCAACGGATGAGGCGATGGCAACTCAGATGGGAAAGTGACCCTCGTGGTAAATGGACCAAGCGACTGATACCACGCCTGGATACCTGGGTCGAAAGAGTCCATGGTG
Source organism: Meconema thalassinum (assembly GCA_946902985.2). Lineage (NCBI taxonomy): Eukaryota > Metazoa > Arthropoda > Insecta > Orthoptera > Tettigoniidae > Meconema > Meconema thalassinum. The sequence goes on along the minus strand of OX336397.1, from coordinate 98,259,042 downwards.
AAGTCAATTATTATCTCACACAACTTCTATCAGGACACGGATATTTCCGGAAATTCCTGCATAGAGTAGGCGGAGCGGGTGGTGCAACATGCATATATTGTGACGACATCGATGATGTACTTCACACCTTCTTCGTGTGCGGCCATTGGATGATAAAGAGAGAATATGTGGAAACTGAATTGGGAGAACTGACACCAGATAATATTATTTCTGTGATGTTACGGAACCAGCAATCATGGGATCATGTAGCAGTGTATGTGGAGGATGTCCTTCGCCAGAAAAAGCGAGATCTGGAAGCGTACGAACGCCCTTAAGAAGAAATGAAGAAAGAAGAAGTCTGAAAGGCTAAGTAAGCACGACATCACCCTGAAGTAATGCGAGAGCGGTTCCGGGGTGATGAACGCATCGTGGGAAAAGGGAGGTGGTTTTTAGTGGATAAAAATCTCACACTACTGTGGAGTGCGGACCCTTCACAAGTGTCTTTTGAAGATTTTCCACAGTCCCTCGTAAAAAAAATATTATTATTATTATTATTATTATTATTATTATTATTATTATTATTATTAATCTTGATTGGTCACATCGGACCACTTGAGTCGTTCCACAATCACTTCTTCTTTGAAAGTAGTACTGCTTGGTTCATGTGCTCTTTCCAGTACTTTTTCATTCTTTCAGATCGGGATTTTCTCAAATCATTTGAAATCTCCATAGGCTTTCTATGTGTCATTTCTGCAGAAAATTTGGAAGTTTTAAGAATGGTGTTAATTTTATTTTTCTCCTCGGCATCTGTTATCTAGGGTCCAACTGCTTTGAGATCTTGTTGGATTTCTTGGATCCATTTTCCTCCTGTTTTCTTTGCTAGTTCTAGAAGCCGTAAGATGTGAAAAAATATGAAATTCTTTCTTTCTACATTGTGCAGGTGATTGGATCAATCTCACGATAGACAGTTTCATTTGGGAGAATCCTCCAGAGTCCCTAAACCTGATAGTTTTTATTTATGCACGTTCTAATGATTCTAATGAGGAGCTGATCAGTTCTTTGTTCATTTTTAATTTGGAACAGTGTTTCACAAGCATAAATGGCTTCTGGGAGAGTTACAGTTTTAAAATGTTGGATCTTAGTAGCTATTGATAGGCATTTTTTATTATATGTTGACCAGATTAGAGATTGTGCCTTTCTCATTTTATTTGTTCCATTTATCCAAGTTACTTTTTCGTTTATAGATATGTGTGATAATTTCTCCAAGATATTTAAATTGAGGAACTAGGTTAATTTTATGATCATCTATATAGACTTTATTTGTGAATACTACTACAGAACTGGAGCACTCAAGGATAAGGATCGGAAAGCACCAACGCTTATTGCAGCTGATAACCTCAGTATACTGTACCAACACCATCGCCCTTATACAGAGGCATACTATTGTCATGATGATAACTGTTTTAAGGGGCCTAAGAAATCCTTTTGCACTAATTACTGACTGCAATTTATAAGCAGCTCGCAATTTTGCACCAGAACACTGGTAGGGACCACGTGATGCAGCCCGTAATGCCAGGCAACAATAGACTTAGGTATTATTGAAGCTGTTCGGGAGCACTTGTTCTTCCGACTTACTGAACAAAAATCAAATTTTAAGGTTACCTGAGAGGTGTACCCTAATGCTATATAGCCTAAACTATTCCTCTTGAATCTGGCTATCATATACAAAAATAATTTTTCGAATCCGACTGGTAGTTCCAGAGATTAGCGCGTTTAAATGCACAAACAAACAAACTCTTCAGCTTTATTATATCAGTATAGATATAAACACAGGTTATTTGGCGCTACCCCAACACCACGGGGCTAGCGTAGATCAACATTAAACATGGCACTTTAAATGAACCATTAACATATGTAGTAAAAAAGTAAAAGTCTTATAATACTATTAAGAAGAAGAAGAGGAGGAGGAGGTTGATGTTTCTCGGGCATCTCTATACAGAATGGACCAAAATATACTCACCAAACAGATATTAGATTACTTCTGGAGAAAGAAGACCACAACAGCATGGATTAAGGAAACAACGGCGGATATGGAAAGATTGAACATCTGAGAAGACCAACTGTTAGACAGAAATAGATTTAGGAACATACTGAATAATTTGGAAGGGATTCAAGCCGCAAGAAGACCTAAGAAGACCGGAAGAGCCTGGACGGAAGAAAAGAGTAAACAGGCCAGCGAACGCATGAAGGAATATTGGGACCAGAGAAAACTTCGCACTAAGAAAAAGAAATGAAGTTGTAGCGTGATCCTAAGTGGTCCATTCACGTGTAAAATAAACTAATAATAATAATAATAATAATAATAAACTACAAAGAAACCCCGACCCCGTTGAAAATGGGAATAATAAGGAGAGGACATACAAATCTATATATATAAAAATCAATGTAACGTGATAGTTTGTCTGTGGGTATGTATGTCTCCTATGCGTTCATATACCATTCGTCCGATTGCGATGAAACTTGGGTGAGATGTTGAGTAAACTCCAAGGAAGGTTTCTGACTTAATAAATCCATTTTACAATTGGTAGCGCACGCGTAGATTCAACAAATGAGCGACGATGCGCGAAGCATTTCAACAAAGTCCCGTATGTGTTCATATACCATTCGTCCGACAGCGATGAAACTTGGGTGAGATGTTGTGTACACTTACGTGAAGGTTTCAAAATTAGTGAATACATTTCACAGTAGATAGCGCACAAGTAGATTCAACAAATGAGCGACGACACGCAATGCGTTTCAACAAAGTCCCGTATGCATTCATATACCATTCGTCCGATAGCTATGAAACTTGCGTAAAACGTTGTGTACACTGCAGGGAAATTTTCTGGCTTAGTATATCCACTTTACAATAGGCAGCGCACGAGTAGATTCAACAAATGAGCTACGACGCGCGAAGCATTTCAACAAAGTCACGTTTGCGTTCATATACCATTCGTCCGATAGCGATGAAACTAGGCTGAGATTTTGTGTGCACTCCAGGGAAGGTTTCTAGCTTAGTAAATACCTTTAAAAATAGGTAGAGCACGAGTAGAATCAACAAATGAGCAACGGCGCGCGAAGCGTTTCAACAAAGTCCCATATAATTTCATATACCATTCATCCGATAGCGATGAAACTTGGGTGAGATGTTGTGTACACTCCAGGGAAGGTTTCTGGCTTAGTACATACATTTTACAATAGGTATCGCACCAGTAGATTCAACAAATGAGCGATGACACGCGAAGCGTTTCAACAAAGTCCCGTATAAAGTCATATACCAGTCGTCTGATAGTGATAAATGTTTGGTGAATTGTTGTGTACACTCCAGGAAAGGTTTCTGGCTAAGTAAATCCATTTTACAATACGAAGCGCACGTTTATATTCAACAAATGAGTGACTACGCGCGAAGCGTTTCGACAACGTCCCGTATACGTTCACATACCATTCATCCGATTGCGATGAAACTTGGGTGAGATGTTGTGTACACTCCAGGGAAGGCTTCTGGCTGAGTACATCCATATTACAATATGTAGCGCAAGAGTAGAATCAACAAATGAGCGACGACACGCGAAGCGTTTCAACCAAGTCCCGTATGCATTCATGTACCATTCGTCCGTAGCTATGAAACTTGGGTGAGATGTTGTGTACACGTCATGGAGAATTTCTGCCTTAGTAAATCCACTATACAATATGCAGCGCACAAGTTCATTCAACAAATGAGGGACGACGCGCGAAGCGTTTCAACAAAGTCCCGTATAAGGTCATATACCATTCTGCCGTTAGCGGTGAAACTTGGGTGAAATATGGTGGACACTCCAAGGAAGGTTTCTGGCTTAGTAAATACATTTCACAGTAGGTAGCACACGAGTAGATTCGACAAATGAACGACGACATGCAGAGCGTTTCAATACAGTCCCCAATGTCTTCATATCCCATTAGTCCGATAGCGATGAAACTTGGGTGAGATGTTGTGGACACTTACGTGACGGTTTCTAACTTAGTAAATACATTGTACAGTAGGTAGCGCACGAGTAGATTGAACAAATGAGTGACGGAGCGCGAATCGTTTAAACAAAATCAGGTATGCGATCATATACTATTCATCCGATTGCGATGAAACATTGATCAGTTATTGTGTACCCGCCAGGGAAGGGGACTTAGTGTGCCCAATCAGTCACGGCAGTCTGGCATCGAACTCGGGTCTTATCAGAGAAGACCAGGCACATGGTTATGCCTAGAGTCGAACCATTGATCTCTGAGGGGGAGCAATTACAGGAAACCCAAAGAGCAATGAGAGGTATACTGACATATAATAAGGTAGCGTGATTTCACGATATATAGGTGAATATCATAGCAATTTAAGGTGAAGAATTGTAGCCAAATGCAAGGAAATATACATTTTCAGAGCATACGAGAATGAGAGGAGGCCAGTTTGAAGTTTTACAAATTACACTTAGCAAGTGGGCGGAGAACTTAGGCACCGAGCGCACTATTTACGTCTGGAGCGGGGAGACAGCTCAAAATTAATGACCCGGGTATTCACCGCTTGGCAACGCTTGAACCTAGAGTAGGGATGATGGCCCACGGAAATTAATTAATTACAGCCAAGTGGAGTATTGAAATGCATTGAAATATACACCCAGGTGAATATATTCACGGAGAGGTAATTTAGGAGTGGTTTTTCACCTAAATTAATGCCTATATCTCCAAATGAACGAATTACAACCTAGCTTACGCTCGAGAGCAGTAATTTTGTGACCAGCCAACGGGGAACCACCACAGTAGCGTCCTGACGCGCTGAACTAAGGCAATTAATTGTAATTAATTGGCCGAAGCGATCGCCGGCACGCGAATGTTTTTGAAACCTCCACACCTAAATAAACAAGATGTATATGTCATTTCGGCTGAAGAGGTATTATTTCAAGAAAGGAGTCGCTCTCATGTGTTCAGTGGACTATTTTGTACGAGAAACCTTTATAAGGGAGAGCAGCTCACACCAAGCCAGTTCGCCTAGAGTTATTCTACAGTATACACGTAACTAAGACGCTGCTTGTAGCGCGCCAAATGTTAAAGTATCAACGCTCCGCTGTTGAAGAACAATAGAAGCAAGTCATAAAGCTTCATAAGTAATCATGAAGTGCGTCGAAAGTAATTTAGTACAGATATTTATCTATGATCTGACGCAAATATAAATTCGCCACAGCAAAAAAGGGAACTTATAATGCTTTTGAACAGTTCATATACCGGGAGGTATTGTCAGAATTGTATATGACATTATCATCAGGATCACTACAATGATGGGAGCTTGGGAATCATTGCCACCTAATCTGGATAGTGAGCTGAACAAGATTGCAGGGAACGAGGATCGAACGTCCGTAAAACGCTGTTAGATTTTCACGTGGACCAGCGGTTGTCATAATTGCATCGCATCTCTGAGATCAGGCGTAGGAGAAGTCCGATTTAAGGATCAACCTGTGAAGTAGTGAATAAGTGTACATAAATTATGTAATAGTGATTTAAAAGTGTTCATGTGTATAGTGATTAATATGCAGTGTGTAGCAGTGAAAGAGGCCACTGATAAAAGTATGTTTATCAGGTGGAAAATGTGTGAATCTAAGTGTTGTGTAAAGGATAACATGATGGCTTAAATCAAGCGTCATGGTAGCGCCAAAGCTGAAGCGCTGGCACCATCCAGCGAAAAAGAAAAAGTGAGTACCCATTTTATAATGTTATTATAACTAAATAGTTCACCATGTAACGATTTATCACTTTGAGAATAAGATGTAACAGTCACTTACTGAACGAGTTTTCACCACTCGTCTTGAATAAAATATGGCTTGGAAGGTGATTTGTTTAGGGCCATTTAGGTCGAAAATAGTGATGGATGTAACGGTAACGTTAAATGAGTAATAATAATAATAATCTGGGGTCGGCAACAGTAAAGTAATAGGCATTTTGGCCTAAATAACGTTCAAAGTGTCATGTCTAATATAAAGATACTGTATTTTGGTAAACAGTAAGAAAGTAACGTGGAATATAGCGAAATACGAGAGCTTTTTCAGTGTCAGTGAAATGTGAATGAATATTTGATATGGTCAATCCTTAGGATTATGTTTGAGGACCATTAGGCTAAAGTAAAGTAAGCCAGTAAATTTATTACATTTGTGTTAGGAGCTATGTAAAGCTTTGGCTTAAGTGGTATGACAGAGAGAACGCGGGTGCCTTAATAATGGAGTCATCTATGTAAAGTATTGTTTGAAGCCGCATAAGCGTGCAGAATTAACGTAGAATCCAGTGATTTACGTAAATAAATAATTGCGGGGACCAACTAGTATAGCTTGCGCGTTAGGTGAGAAGTTGGCTGAATCTACGAGTAGTGTCGCCCTTGAGCATACTGTATTATTCGCAGCGAATTGGACAGATCCTGTCTGTATCCAACGCTTGCAGGAATTATGGCCACTAATGACGTCCGTCGAGACGCAGTGAGCATGTGTATCAATGACCTACCCTGAGAGGTAAGGATCATATTCGTCGTTTAGGAACGCAGATTTCCTTATATTTTATTGACAGCTGCTGGTGAAAATCGTGGATTTTCACTATGATGCGCGTCTAAAGCCCCCAGTAGTCACCATAGAATGGCAAGGCTATCACTAGAATTCCACCCCAGCCATGATTGTTAATTAAGGAGCCAGTTGAGCCCAAGACACTATAAGGATAGGTGTTAAATAATTAAATGACTCAATTACTTAGGAGCCACACTTAGCGTAACTCCAGTACTGCAATTGTAAACAAACTTGACCTTGACAGCAGAGAGAGGTGGGGTTGTAGACCACTTCTGCGGCAGCCATCTTGACTAGCCAGCTGGAACGAATTTTATTGCCTGCTGAGGGGGAGGAAGGTCGGTCGACCGGTCCCTTGTAAATTAGAGGCACAATAGGACACTGAAGAATCTCGATATTTCAATATGCAATAAGATATGAGTATTATGATGATGCCAATTGAATCGAATGGTGTGTTGCAACTCACATACGTTGTTGGATCATAGAAATCAGATAATATTTGGCTCAGTTATTCTCTGAGGAGGAAAGCTGAACCAAAATAATGTAGGCATCTTCTTTTAGAATGCATTCTGCCAGTTCACGCTAATTTATGCAGACGGGTATGTGATTTCCCAGAACATGACACATTTGTAACGATGATAAGCCCGACAAGACCCAGAAAATCGTTGTATGGTGAAACTATAAAATATTCTATCCATGTTTATTTTGGAAGGGATAAGTACCACTTTTCTTAAAGCGTTCATATTGATGGAAAGAAGGAAGATGATTCACACGACACAACAAATATTTGTTAATGAATGCAAAAAAATAATGAATTTATGCTAATCAAGGTAAATGCCATAAGAAACGGAGTAATGTTTTATTAATGTCATTTTGATGTGATATGTGATTTTTGTGTTATGATACTCCAATTAACTAAGATTGTGTCACATGATGAACACTATGGAAACCCATGGAAGTCTGAAAATATCATTGACAGGATGCTAGAATTAGATTTGAGTGCAGTGTAGCACTATTTTAAGAAGAAAGCTCACAGAATAACCCTATTTTATTTGTGGGAGTTAAATGTAATTTGTCCTTTATTTGTATTTGTTGTATAGCCATGATTTTAGACCAGTAAATGTTTGATTTGAGGAAAATGTTGTGTATTTCCTGTAGAGTAGTTACCTGGTAGACTCAAATCCTGAGCATGTGGTCGTATGGTGGGCAGGAACGTCCCATACCTCGAAAGACCGTGAGTAAGCTGGGATACGAACACATGGTCCACATGATGACAGTTGGGTACATTAGTAAATCCATTTCACAATAAGTAGCGCAAGAGTAGATGCAACAAATGGGTGAATACGCGCGAAGCGTTTCAACAAAATCCCCTATTGCGTTCATATAACATTCTTCGAATGCGATGAAACCTTGATGAGTTATTGTGTACACGCCAGGGAAGGGCTTCGACTTAGTAATACATTTCTCAATAGGTAGCGCACGAGTAGATTGAACACATGAGTGACAGCGCACGAATCGTTTAAACAAAACCCCGTATACGTGCATATACAATTCATCCGATTGCGATGAATCATTGATGAGTTATTGTGTACACGCCAGGGAAGGGTTTTGACTTAGTAAATCCGTTTCACAACAGGTAGCGTACGAGTAGATTCAACAAATGAGTGACAGCGATGAAACTTTTGAAAGTTGTCGTGCACGCTTCCACGAATGGTTCTAAATTAGAAAATCCATTTTACGATAGCTTAGAGGCAGTTAACATGTTGTGTATCCAAAAGCACTTCAAGAAACAGAATTTCAACGCCAACACTTTCTTTGATTGGCATTGCAACGCATGCCGGGTACAGCTTGTATAATATAATAATATCGTATGGCCTCGGATGCCGGGTGCAAGCTTCGTTATTTGACGCCCAGAGGGCTATGAAAGTCGAGGAGGTTAGATATCTAATCATCTTGACACTATAGCGCTTTCTAGTAGAGAAAGGAGAAACTTTTGTGTTGTCGGAAAATCCCAAGATTAATTTTGCCACTATGAACACGGCCTACTGGTCAAATGTCGTGATTATTGTCGCCTTTCAAAATCACTTACCACGGCTAGGAGCATACCTGCAAGCTTGGGGTTGGTAGTCCGACACGATAACCACTCACCCACCGTGGCAAGCAACATACCAATAATAATAACAAACTTGAAATCGAAGAGAGGAGGATAACGAGGAAGATATTGGGACCAGTCAAGGAAGGGAGTGAATACATAAGACGACCCAACCAGGAGCTCTATAGGTACTCTGAAAGAATTACAGACATGACCAGGAAGAGGCGTCTGGCATTTTATGGACACGTCTCCAGGATGCTTCCAACCAACCAGCTTCTCGCATGCTGGCAAAGAAGGAAGGTCAAGTCACCGTGGCTGGAGCTGGAAGTTACAGAAAAAGATATATAAGGTGCGTTCAAAAAGTAACAACCCGGAGGTTGTAATGCGCAAGCCGGTGACGACATCGGCTAATCGTGGCGTGTGTAACGAGGTGTGGTTAAGACCAGAGCGTGGAAGGTCACAGCCCGTCGCTAGAGTGCACGCGTGCACGTCACGTGATGATACAAAGTGAGCAGCAGCATGCATCAATCGTCCAACGCCACCAGTCGCATTGCAAACAGTGACATGGAGGCGTCAAACGAAAAGCAAAGAGATGTTGTTCGGTTTCTGACAGCGAAAGGAGTAGGGGAACGGACATTCATCGCCGAATGTCACAAGTGTGCGGCGAACACTGCATGTCCCTTGCAAGGGTCAATGCGTGGCACAAGCGCTTCAGGGAAGGACGGGTGTCGTTAGCCGATGATGCCCGGTATGGGGCACCCCCCTGCATTACCGATGACAACGTCCAGCTGGTTGATGCACTCATTACCCAGGACCGCCGAGTGTAGTGAACGCTATAGCCGCCGTGGTCGGATTGAGCGTCGGAAGTGTGCACACCATCATGAAGGAACGAATGCACTTGCACAAAGTGTGCGCCCAATGGGTGCCCCACAGTCTTCAACCACACCAGGAAGCATGTCGAATGGCCTACTGTCTTGGTCTGGTCTTGGTTGGACGATCGATGCATGCTGTTGCTCGCTTTGTATTGTACAGTATCCCAGGGGTATGCACCCCTTGGAGACCATCCCCCCGGCATCTGGCTAAATCCCCTAAATGGCAACTCTTGGAAAGCCGGGGCAACATCCATTAATACCGTAAGGACAGCTTGCTACTCCATAAAGCAGCTCAAGCCTTACGTAATCATTACACTCAGCGACATAGTACTAACTGGGCCAATACATTGCTGACAGCAGGGCGTCAGAAGGTATAAGAAGACGTCCTAATGAGGTCAAACTCTCTCTTCATTGTCAGTGCTCCATCGAGACGGCCGAAGCTACGCTGGTGTCAACCGAGGTTAGTCAGTCAATCGTGTTCAGAATTCCTACTTTGTAACCTGTAACCCAACACTTGTTAATACATTGTGAACCTAATTTCATTCCCTACAAGGGACTCACTATCAGAATCACAGACCAATAAAACACTTGGTCCACACTCTACACTAGCATTACTGTTATACGCCTCTTTACATCCCAACGCCCTTCCTTATTCCCGTCACGTAAAGACGTGACAGACAGCAGTCTATTAGCGCCAACTTAAGTACTTTTGTATTCCCCGAGCCGGCCCGGCTGCAAGCGAGCAGCGCGTGCCACTCAGCTGATACAAGCAGACTCAATTACGTAATAAGCAGTCAGCTGAGCGACCAGTACAGCGACCCTTTGCAGTGGGTCCCATCCCTCCAAACGCTACCACATTATTTATAGGAACGCCCCCTAGTTCCTAGCACACAACAACACTCTACACTGGTCAGCTTACCCTGACAAGGGAAGCTACCCTTTTAGGCACCACCTTATAAATTAGTACAACAACTCTCCCTTTTAGATCCACCCCCAAATAAGGGATCTAAAACACTGGTGGAGGCGCCATCCTACGCACAGTAGAACGGGACTCAATCAACGAGCCCTCGTAGGAAAAACGAACCCTTCCGTACCGCAAAAAAGCCAAGCAAATAGAAGAAAAAAAATTTAACCTCATATTGCGTCACACATTTTTTTTTTATTATTAAATGTCCACATTTAGAACTACATTAAGAGACTTTGCACACCATTTGTCGGCTAGTACAACTCCACTCCTGCCGAAGCTAAAGATTAAGAACAGTGACTTAATAACTGACCAGACTGCAGTACAACTTCTCAGGGACCTTGAATTCCACACAGCACAGATCCGTGCTCAACACCCTGCCGCTGCAGCACAGGTTATACATTTTACACGGTCCCAGGCCAGTGAATACACACACGAGTCGCCGGTATCCAGCGATAGTGAGGTAGATTGCCTGCCAACACTCCATCCCCTATTGTTACAGCAACTGCAGATCACAGAGCAGAAAGCCAGTAACCTGCTCGAGCGCATTGCAGAGCTATTAGAAACAGACACTATTAAAGACAATAGTCACGCGACAGAAGCGGTTCTTGACATCCACACTATTTTGGGGACAGTAAAACAGGATCTAGACAGAACCGTACACATAGTCGAATCCACACAGTACGACAACACACCAGCCATAAGTACAGACATATCAGGTGACGAGCCACCTGGTAACGTAACACAGGTGTCGTACACGGGAAGCGAGGCTAATTCCCCTCTAAACAGCCCAAACACCTCGACACACAGCCAACGAAACTCACACGAGAACGACATGAATAGACACACTGAGTACCCCATGATCCACCCCACAAAGTTCACGGGGGAAGGCCAGGATCCCGAGGAATACCTCAAGGCCTTCAATAGAACGGCACGGATCAATGGTTGGAGCGAGGAAGTTAGAAAACGGCTCCTTCCTGCTTACCTCACGAAGGCGGCCATGACGTGGTATGAGCTCCATGAGGACACACTAGAAGCTGCCACATGGGAGGAAACCGCTTTACTCTTAAAGGAGGAGTTCCAGCTCATACCAGACGATGACGATCTCTATGACCAGATCAGACAGAGGTCACAGGGACCCAAAGAGAGCGCCCAGGCATACATCAATGTTAAATTGATAATGTGCGAAAAGTACAATGCAGCAATGACAAACAAACAGAAAGTCAAGCTGTTAATGCAGGGCCTCAGACCAGCCATAGTAGAAAAGCTATGCATTATGAACAACCTCACGGTCCAACATATGTTGAATAACATAAAGACCATAGAGGAGGGGAGAAAGATCACGGAAAAGGCTACGGAAAAAGCCGTGGATCTGCACTTCCAAACTCAGAAGGACGACACTAACGCAAAAATGGACGAATTAGTGGACAGGATGGAGAAACTGACTATAGCTGCCATCCAAGCGGGTGAAAGGCCGCCAAGGGATGAGCAAGCAGACACACGAGAACACTATCATACTGAGAGGGACAGGGGGTACACGGAGAGGAGACGCTACGGGAGGGAAGAAAATTACTACCCTCCACAGCGGCCAACAACACCTCCCCCACAGGATAGGCCACACTACCCTCCGCGGTACTCACCGATAGCATACACGGACACAGAGCCGACATACCCCTCAAGGCGTTCACCATCTCCGTACACACGGGAGTACTACCCTGAGGAGTACGACCACGACATCCCCCGACGAAACAGCCCGCCCCCACGCAGCCAAGGTTATGCAGCCCCGCAGTACAGGGGAAATGGGGAATATCGGGAGAACCCGCCCCCACGCAGCCAAGGTTATGCAGCCCCGCAGTACAGGGGAAATGTGGAATATCGGGAGAACCCGCCCCCACGCAGCCGAGGTTATGCAGTCCCGCAGTACAGGGGAAATGTGGAATATTGGGAGAACCCGCCCCCACGCAGCCAAGGCTATGCGGCCCCGCAGTACAAGGGAAAATGGGAACAGCGAGAAAACCCACCCTCGACCAGACAGGGGTATGCAGCTGACCAATATAGGGAAAAGGGGAACCGACGGGAACACCCGCCCCAACAGCAGCAGACATACACCCCACCCTGGCGGAGACAGAATAACGGACAACAGGGCAATAACCGACAAGGAAGAAAACCCACTAGAGAAAGGGACAACATAGACAAACACACGAAGGGCCCGGAACACTACCCCCTCCCAGACGAATACCCGAGGGAGTTCAGGGATGAAGCACCCCGCCGGACAGACAGGGGGGCAATACGCCCTACACCTACTTACACACCGCAAACGGGGGGTTGGCGCAGCCACCCCGAGGGGGGGCGCACATACAGTACAGGTAGGCGTACACCCACATTTTCAAAAAACGCCTAGACGGGGAGGTTCGGCTAGCCGATGAAGCAGCTGAGGTTCCTCCTCCAACACAACACAAGAAAGGCCCTTCCCCCAAGAAAACTCGTAAGAGTAAGGGGAAGAAGCAGCCAGCTAAAACTAAGGCTGACGATCCGCCCCCGGACCGTTTCCAAACACACCCCGTGCAAGGAGACGGCAACTGTCTGTTTAGGGCCATGAGCTTCCTAATCCGGAATACCGAGGATTATCATGGGGACTACAGACAGAAAACGGTCAAACATATCTTGGCCAACTGGAAAGAGTACCGGGACTTTGTGTCGGACGAGCGGGAGAACCCATTCCAGACCGGGGCGGATTACCGAAAATACATGGGCAAGGACGGCACCTATGGCAGTGCCGTAGAGGTAACCGCTCTCGGCAAGGTGCTCAAAGCCAACATCCATGTATACACGGATGTACACTCGCCTCCGCTATTCTCAACTGCGGGATTCAATAGGGACCTACACGTACTTTTCACAGGAAACCCTAGGGCGGGACATTACACACCCCTCACGATCAAAAGCAAACAGCCCGAGAACACGCCCACACCCTCCCAACAGAAAACCCTACCCCCTTCACCACAACACAGGGGGGGAATTGACCACACACAGGCGCATGACGCGAGTTCGCTCGGCATGGGGAAGCCAGCAACAGGAGTCGAACTCGCGACCGCCTGGAACAAAAGGCGGGGTCACAAGGGCAAGCTCAGGGTTACATTTGCAGACACACCTTCCCGAGAGGAAGAAACCAACAACAACACAACTACACAAAGGCTGGGAACGATTAATACACTAAACGTTCGCCAGCAGACTCCTAGTCTCACAGCAAGACCGGTTAAAGGAGCTGGCAAGGTACTTGGCAAACGCACTTTGCTGACCTGGGCAAAGTACTCAGGACAGGAAGTAAGCCGAGAGGCGAAGCGTGCTAGGTACGATAAACGGACAGATCCATGCCTCCCCAGCACAAATGTCACTCCGGCAACAACAACAACAACAACATACATCTTACACAACACAGCGGTGCAGGGCAGTGGATTTCAGGTATCGGCCCTCACGATACACGCCACCATAAATGGCCAGAGTGCAGGCCCTAATCGATACCGGGGCTGCCGTAAGTTGTGTTAATAGCCGACACATTGCCGAGGCGCAAATACAAGGTGTCACGGGGGACATCCGGCTGGTAGCGGCCAATGCTCAGACGTTAGAAAACATGGGAGTGGCAAACATACATATTAGGATAGACCATTTTGCCACAACGCACCCCATGTTCGTTATCGAACACCTTTCTGCGTCAGCCATAATTGGTATGGATTTTCTCGCTAGGTATGAGGCTAGCATAAATTTCGCTAGTGGTCAGATGCTTTTAAAGCACGACCAGAGGCTCACCATACATCCCATGGTATACACCAGGAACAAAGATGGGATTCGAGCGGAGCGAGAAAACCACGAGCATCAGGCCCCTACACTGCACACTATCAGCCAATACACAAACACACACACGGATAAGGCGGCCAACCAGAACCACACGCAGGACCTGACCCCGGAGCAAAATAAAAGGCTCACGGAGCTCCTAGAGACCAACAGAGATATTTTTGCCCACTCAATGAAGGATCTCGCTGTGACAGACTTCATTGAACACCACGTCACACTCACTAGTGACCGACCAGTACACCAGCCTCCCTTCAGAGTGAGCCAGAAGGAGAGACATGCCATCGATGCCCAAATCTCAGAGATGCTCGAGGCAGGGGTCATTGTTCCGGTTATTTCTAACTACTCCTCTCCAGTTCTGCTGACCAAAAAGAGGGACGGATCGCACAGATTTTGTACTGACTACAGGAGGCTCAATAAGTTGGTCGAAAATGATAGTTATCCACTACCAAGGGCAGACACCTATTTGGACGCCCTTGGTGGAGCTAGCTGGTTCAGTTCGATGGATTGCTATAGTGGATTCTATTCAATCCCCGTCTATGAACCTGATAGGCACAAGCTGGCGTTCGTTACAGAGAACGGACTATTTACCTACACCCGTTTACCAATGGGTCTCCGTAACGCCAGCCAAACCTTCCAAAAGCTAGTGGATAAGACATTTTCAGGGCTTAAATGGCGTTCCGTATTAGTGTACGTGGATGACATAACGGTCTTCTCCAACACTTTTGACGAACACATCGTACATTTGGAGGAGGCTTTCGCAAGGATCAGAGAAGCTAAACTAAGGCTTAAACCTGCGAAATGTCAATTTGCCAGACAGCAAATTACCATATTGGGCCATATTGTCAATAGGGAGGGCATTATTCCCGACCCAGCTAAGACTGACGCAATAACGAACATCCCAATGCCCACAAATTTGAAACAATTGCGCAGTTTTATTGGCTTGGCTTCATACTATCGCAAGCATATCTATAGATTTGCACACATCGCCCATCCACTAACTGAACTCACACGTGAAAGAACGCCCTTCAGCATCACGCAGGAACACATAGATGCCTTCAACACACTGAAGCAGCTATTGACCTCACCTCCATTACTGCAACACTTCCACAGTGATAGACCCACATTCTTACACGTGGATGCCAGCCTATATGGGCTGGGGGCGGCCCTATTGCAGGAAGACACCGAAGGGCGTAAACGGCCCGTCGCCTATGCTAGCAGGAAGCTAACGGCCGTTGAGACTAGATACTCTGCCACAGAGCGGGAAATGCTGGCATTTTCGTGGGGAGTGAACTATTTTAGGGTATACCTCTATGGTATCAAGTTCACGGTAGTGACTGACCACGCGAGCTTGCTTTTTTGGGACAAATTTAAAAACCCAAATTCGCGACTCAACAGGTTTATATTCCGCCTGTATGAATATGATTTCGTGGTCAAACACAAGAAAGGCGCTACACACCTAGACGCAGATGGGTTGTCTAGGCTGCCAGTAGCCGATCCCCCGGATGACAGTAAGGACCACGACTGGGACGATATGCCCACCTTTGCCCTGACGGTGGTTGACATCAAACAGGAGCAAGAAAGTGATCCGCACTTGAAACAGATTCTATTGGCACTAGAAGACTTGGATAAAGTGGACTCCAAGACAGCACGGATGTCTAGGCGATTTTTTCTAGACAAAGACGGGGTACTGAAATTTAAGCCCACAGCCATGCACGATAGCGCACCTATAGCGGTTCCGGAATCATTGAGAGAAAATATCATGATCGGACACCATAATAGCCCAATAGCAGGGGCACACTTAGGTACGCATAAAACATACCTTAGAATCCGTGACAAGTACTATTGGGTAAACATGAAGGCCGACATAGATACCTTTGTCAAGACATGTCACACCTGCCAACGATTCAAAACAAGACCTGGCAAGCCTCATGGACTACTCAACCCAATTCCCGTGGGAGAGTTATTTCACAGAGTCGGAATAGATGTGAAAGGCCCCATTACCACAAGTCAAAAAGGTAATAAATATATCCTGGTGGCCACCGAGTATCTCACACGATACATGATTACAAAGGCTGTTCCCAAAGCAGACACGAACAGCATAGCCGAATTTCTATTTGACATAATTACACGATATGGCCTATTCCAAACCTTATTATCCGACAGAGGTACTATTTTCACCTCGAGAGTGCTCCAACAGTTTCTGGAGATACTCAGGATTAAGGCATACACTACCACGAGTTTTTCCCCGCAAACCAACGGACTCACGGAGAGTATGAACAAAATACTTGGAATAGCGCTGGCTAAATTTACAGAGGACGCAGGAACAGACTGGGATGAATACCTGCTAAGTATTACTTTTAGTTATAATACCTCTGTATCTACGGCTACGAAACACTCTCCACACTTCCTACTGCACGGATACACACCCAGAAGTCCCATAGACAATATATGTATCCCACAGGACGCCCACACAGACAATGCGGCTCGGCTAGAGCATTTGCAGATAGCCCGCATGGACGCTAGAAAAAACATAGCCGAGGCCCAGAAAAAACAAAAAGAGCGGTACGACCGGAATAGAAAGACCGTGGAATACACACCCGGGCAATTGGTCATGGTCTCCAATCATGCCCGAAAGAAGAACGTGTCCGAATTCCTCCTACCACGATGGGCAGGTCCCTTCAAAGTCTGCAGGAAGGTATCTGACCTAAATTATATAGTGAACGTGCGCCATGGGAGGAAACTCATAAAGGACACTATTCACGCCCGCCGGATGAAGGCATATCACACACGTAAAGCTCACACACCTACACGTAAAGGCGGGCACACTACTAAGAGAAAAGGAAACGGTCCCGCTGGCACACGTGGGAAGAAAGCCAAGAAATAGCCCACTGACCGCACCGGGATACGATCCTAACACCCCACAGAACTGTCCCGGAGACACGCGGGCATAATGACATTTCGTACCATTGTAGGGACATAATCGAACCACGGCACAGTAACACACAAGCGGGGACACAAAAATAGTTAGTAGAAGGTTCTTTTCCATTACGAAGAGCCTGCCCGCAATTACAATGGACAGCTATCAGGTTCCCACATACGCGGGCCGGAAGCAAAAGCACGGACATACAGCGTTATCAAGACAAGTAACGAGCGTGCGCACAGGACATTGCAATCCGATACCGCCATGCTCAGCAATAGCACAGGCCTCAGTGATAAACTGTACGCTTACAGACAACTGCTCTCAGAGCAGAGCGCACGGCATCATTCACGCCCGATTTACAGACCCTATATCTTCCAAAATTACACTACAAGGGGAAATCAAAAACATACAAACTCTACACAGGTATGCATGCTTTCATTTGCGCATTGCACATCCACGGGAACATGCCATATTATATGCTGCACGGAAATGATCACACCAAGTCTTTACAGACAACCGGATTCGAACCCATGACCACACACCACACGCGTACCAAAAACTAACTATCCAATGGTATTTTTGGTACACGGAACACAAGCAAAAACCACACTGGGAAAGCCCCAAGCCCTGGCACACAACGCAAACATAAAACACAGAGAATGACATAAGGTCACGGGTCTGAGTTCCAGTAAAAATTTAGACACAAAGGAGAACAGCTATTCAGGCGCCCAACCACACCGAAATTGGCCCATACAAATGCATGTACAGGGAATACTACATTTCCTCCCACCAAAAGCCAGACATAAAATTTCGGATTACACCAGACATAGGGAATACATTTCACAAACACAGGTAGGAAAATTTCGCAAGACACAAGTCTTAGGGAACAATGGCCACACGACGTCATTACCTAACTAGGGCGAATTGCTACATTAGACCGCTAGGAATCCAAAACAATGACCACACTTGCATTCGTGCAGGAAGGCACATACCAGCGGATGACAAACAGTAACTTCCCGGCCTGGTATTGCACATACTAACTGCTGACAGCAGACTAGTTACACTGCAATAATGCGGTGACGAGACACTATTGCGTTGCGCCAGTGACCATGAAATTACAAACACATAACAATTATAATACCATACATTTTTTTCTCCACACTGCAGAAACATTTGGCAATGGACAAGACGTGACACAGCGGAACCTATCCTGGGCCTCAAGGGCACGTTCGCAAAGACGTTGAAAGGCCACGGGCGCTTCCCGCCCAGACACAATATACACAGTAGGACTTAGCCTTATAACAGACCAACCGTCCGCGTGGTGTAGCGGTACATAGTCACACACACGCACACGCACTCAACAGTTAGGAGCGAACACAGACAAGATCTCCCCCCTAATAACTTCTCTTATCGCTCGTAAGGCATAGGAGTCATTACAGATGACTAGCACATGACCAGTCGCATTACGACCTCTGGCCACATCTACACTGCAAATGGCCGACCAGGTTAGGTCATGCAGCTCTACTATCCCAAGGCGCGGATAGAAAGCCAACATGGACCAAGGGAGGACGACAGGAGAACAGGCTACCAGCGTACCACCTTACTCCCTTCCCATAACCTTCTCACGCCCAACATAAACAACGCAACCACATCTACACGACCAAAAACAGCTACACTACATTACAAAATACACACAGGGGTTGATGGACTTCATGCGTCTAAAAAAAAGCAGGCATGCTACGCCTTGCGTCCCAATGCTAACACCTGAGTATTAGGGGTGTGTCAGCAAACATTAGAGAAGCATAATGCGCCTCTCCAAATGAGAGAGGAGGCCATAGATATATACTAACCATTCTTTAGTACTTAAACACTCCCGCATGAAAGGGATATATTGGTATTATGCCCCATCCTACACCTATCCGTACTTGAAGGCAGAAACTTCATATCCAGACACATGCATGAGTATCCCATCCGTTTACCAGGGATTTTAATATCAAACCTGCATGAATTTTCGTATTTTTGCAATCCCGGGAATTGCCTCCCCAATCCACTCACTATAGGAGCATCCCAACGCCACCACCGGTTCTAGGCCACCACTAACGTGGAACCCAAAGGTGCGCAAACCCTTCCTACCATACTTTAAGCCCACTCAACAAATAACTACCCCCAAATCCTAATAACAGGGTACCTGACATTACAGACCCTACTAACACCTCCATTAAGGTAAAGAAAGCATTATTGCTGGAAAGCTGACATAGCGATGGTAGGCCAGAAGTAGCCTATGTACTTAGAAGATCTACAACCCCGCTACACTGGAAATATTTTACATTTTAACACAGAGATTACACTATTTACACAGGTTACGCTACATTTTTTTTTCTCTTACAAAGGAATCTGATACGGTATGATGGTTGACAACGGTGTAAGCCAAAGGTCAGGAGAACCACACTTTGAGAGATGGGGAAGGCGATGTGGACCCTTCCCCAGTTGGCGCGACAGCGCAGCGACCTCACTTAACTGGCGACTAGACCAAACAGACGAACTACGTAAGGTCAAAGCATTCGCGGCCTGGTCGGGCAAGCTCTGGAATCCTAGGTGCGCATAAACCGCCCCTGGGAGGAAGGGATGCTAAACCCACTTTGTGCCACGGTCGTCGAAGCCAAGACCTGCAGGGAGACTTTCTGAGAATGGCGGGAGAAATAGCTCACTCCGCGCCGGCCTCGGGAGCTATCCCTAGAGACGACCCCATTATGACTAGACTTCTAGTTAAGTTTAAATTTAAGTAGGCACGGCTTCCATAGCGGGAAGCAAAACTCCTGTGCGTTGGAGCATACTACGGCGGCCCATAGAGGCAAATTTATATATCAATGCGAAAATGCATACTACGGCGGCCCATAGAGGCAAATTTATATATCAATGCGAAAATGCATACTACGGCGGCCCATAGAGGCAAATATCACTGCGAAAGCAGATTGCGACGGCCGATTAAGGCGAAGACAATATTATGCCATTGGACCACACTGTCCAATGCCCACATAAATGGCGACGCAACGGGCAACCAGAGGGCATTAAGAAAGGGGCATTGCGCGCCCCTCACAGGAGCCAAGTGGGCGGCTCAACTATGATAAATCGGAACAGCAAACGGGCATGAACAAGGAAGTTACAGCGGGCGAAACGGTTAGCTTAGTGGCACCGTAAGCGCCTGCGAATAGATTAGTCCTAGTAATAGACGTCGACACCTAGAGTTAAGGGGACGGAATCTAGCGACCCTAGAGACAACCGGTGTTTCTGGGGCTCGTGCGGGTGGTGATCTGGGGATTTAATTGCCCCAGGCGATCGTCCTAGGCCAAATTTAGTTGTAAGACGGTTGCATTTGACACGCAACCTAGGATTAAGCAAATTTATTCACCGCTGTTGCCAGCTATGGCGCAGCACATTTCGGCAATAGATTAAGGCAACCCTCTCGGCTTAGTAATAGTTTTTTTTATTATTAGACCATAATTAAGTTAGATAGTATTAAGTAACGCCGATCGGCACTCGGTGACTATAAATCCGTTACCGAGGTAAGCCCGACAATACTTAGGATAAACTAGGTTAAAATAGGCATAATCAAAGTGGAATATATCGGCACCCGGTAACCACAATTCCGCTACCGGGGTAAGACCAACTACATATTATTTACGGCATTACGGCACCGTATAGGGTAAGCCCGGCCTTGCAGCTAAGTAACATTAATCATGCTATTTTTTTCAGTGAAAGAAGAGCTTCAACCAGTACTAATATGTTTTTTCTAAACCTCGCCATTTTTTTTCACAGGCCTCGTCACCAGATACAGGAAACTGGTGACAGGAATTTCACTACCATATTGCAGTGGCATATTATTTACAGCATGCCATGATGTGTACTATTTTATTTTTATTTTTCAACGTGCACTAATCCCGACACACTCGCAAACACTCACCACATTTTTCTTTTTCAGCTACACACTCCAAAGTAAATCTGCACAGCAGGACTGGTGCCTGTGGGGTACCAGGCTTACTGGCAGATCAACTAAAATTTAAACACATAAAGCGTCAAAATGCGACGCAGATTACGACAATGAGGGCGCAACCGATTTGTGGCAGTGACTCTCATTGTCAAGTGTGAAAGCATTCACCCACAGAGGATGCTTCACAGATTAGGTATTAAGCATACATGCAAGCGGTACGACCACTATACCGTACCAAGGAGTGGCCGTACAGAATCAGCCGTGAGACGGCAAGAGTACGTACAGACGGGTAGCGTGCACGCGAGGTACCTCACAACAACTATAATAATAAGGGATTAGCGCGATTAAGTAGACATAAGACCACTGTAATTACTAATTTTTAAGGATAAACTTTATACAATTTTTCCAATAGACATAAGGTCATTGTAATTTATAATTTTTTCAGGATACACTTTATACAATTATACACTATATATCTTTTTGTTTGTGTATCAAGATGCCAATGTACATAATATGTATGATTTGTTTTCTTTCATCTTTCCTTCTTCTAACTTCCCCATTTGTCAGGGTGTTCCGGTTTTTTCCCAAACCAATAAACGTCTTTTGAATATTTCCCTTAAATGATACCCTGGAACACCCATTTTTCTATTTTCTTCCACCTTTCTTATTGCAGGGAGCACTTTTTCCCTAAGATAGGGCGGACGACGCCATCATCCGTTCGGCCCTGGGTTTTTCCTCCCTGCAAAACTATGTAACACATCACCATCAGAAACCATGTTTTTTTTTAAACTAGCAATATGCCAGCAATAACAAAGGCAATTTTTTTTTACATGTCGAATTTATTTTAACGTTAAATTTTTCTCAAAATGTCATTTTTTTCCCAATGTTAATCAAATCTTTCGCAATGTCAATTTTTTTTTGTTTGTTCTTTCACAATGTCAATGTATACATATATTTGTAAATCCCATAACCCTCCCCTCTGAACACGGGCTGACCTCACACCCACACTTCGATACGACGCCACCAGGAGATACGAGGGGGTTCCAAGGACCACTACGTCAACATCCCAACTTCCAGTTCCGTTCCCGTTCGCGAGGACGCGAACAAATGAAGGAAGACTCTTGTACAGTATCCCAGGGGTATGCACCCCTTGGAGACCATCCCCCCGGCATCTGGCTAAATCCCCTAAATGGCAACTCTTGGAAAGCCGGGGCAACATCCATTAATACCGTAAGGACAGCTTGCTACTCCATAAAGCAGCTCAAGCCTTACGTAATCATTACACTCAGCGACATAGTACTAACTGGGCCAATACATTGCTGACAGCAGGGCGTCAGAAGGTATAAGAAGACGTCCTAATGAGGTCAAACTCTCTCTTCATTGTCAGTGCTCCATCGAGACGGCCGAAGCTACGCTGGTGTCAACCGAGGTGAGTCAGTCAATCGTGTTCAGAATTCCTACTTTGTAACCTGTAACCCAACACTTGTTAATACATTGTGAACCTAATTTCATTCCCTACAAGGGACTCACTATCAGAATCACAGACCAATAAAACACTTGGTCCACACTCTACACTAGCATTACTGTTATACGCCTCTTTACATCCCAACGCCCTTCCTTATTCCCGTCACGTAAAGACGTGACAGACAGCAGTCTATTAGCGCCAACTTAAGTACTTTTGTATTCCCCGAGCCGGCCCGGCTGCAAGCGAGCAGCGCGTGCCACTCAGCTGATACAAGCAGACTCAATTACGTAATAAGCAGTCAGCTGAGCGACCAGTACAGCGACCCTTTGCAGTGGGTCCCATCCCTCCAAACGCTACCACATTATTTATAGGAACGCCCCCTAGTTCCTAGCACACAACAACACTCTACACTGGTCAGCTTACCCTGACAAGGGAAGCTACCCTTTTAGGCACCACCTTATAAATTAGTACAACAACTCTCCCTTTTAGATCCACCCCCAAATAAGGGATCTAAAACAGTATCGTCTCGTGACGTGCACGCGTGCCCTCTAGCGACGGGCTGTGACCTTCCACGCTCTGGTCGGAACCACACCTCGTTACACACGCCACGATCAGCCGATGTAGTCACCGGTTTGCGCACTCCAGCCTCCGGCTCGTTACTTTTTCAACACACCTTATAAAAGATCGAACGTCTCTTAGGAGTAAACTGAAGCAAATGAAGTTCCAGCGTAAGCTTAAGAAGCGCACGGACGCCAAGTTTGTTTTCGACTTTTTCACTGAAATCGTTACTGCTTGGCTTCCTTTGATCATACATACATTATTTTCTACAGAATCTTTCCTCGAGATATCCTTTACAGAATGGTGAAAACCGCATCAAAATCCATCCAGTGGTTCTCGAGATTACCCGTGGCATCAAAGAATCGGGGATTTTTGTCTTATACTAACGAAGTAGAGATTGTCGGGGAACACATGCACCAAGCGGTACTATGACGTCACACACCTCAGTGCATCTGGGTACATTTCGTCCCGTCACCGTAACGTAATGCCAGACCTCAGCGTAACGACGAAGTCGACAAGATCATTATTAAAATGATAAAAAGTTTTAAGTCTCAAGTGAATGAAAAAAGTTACGGTACTGTACTTGAAAATTAGACTCAAACAATAATTTTCTTAATGCTGTTGAGAAAAACCGAATCAACAGGTTGGGAATCAGTATATTAAAAAAATAAACATATAATTAAGAAGGTGAAATTAAATTATATATCTAAAAATTATTTCTGTCTAAAACACTTAAAAATAAAACCAGTTCTAAATCAAATGTGTAACAGATCTCTACTTAGTATAAAGCAAAGTCCCCGATTCTTGGATATCACGGGTAATCTCGAGAACCACTGGTTGGATTTGGATGCGGTTTCAACATTTTGCAAAGGATATCTCGAGGAAGGTTTCTGTTGAAAATAATTTATTTATGAACAATGGTAGCTAAGCAGTAACGATTTCAGTGAGAAAGTCTAAAGGAAAACCACCTGGCGTCCGAGTGCTTTTTAAGCTTACGCTGGGCAAACCGTTAAAAATATCTATTGTGACCTTTATGCATCTCTGATAGCATAAAGTCTACATATCATTCCAACAAAATTTAATTCATGTCTCAAAGTCGATGTGAGAATGGAAGTTGCTTGTGAAACTAGAAGGAGAAAAGGATGGTTCGTACGTGACTTGAAGAAGCTTTCTCCCAGCGCGGACAAAGGTAGCAGGAAAGAGAAAATCCACATCTGGACACCAAATGCGCCAGACAACGCGCGGAGGTCGTTACACTACGCGGGTAAATGCAGAAACCTCAACGATCACCTACCAAATAAACCCCGCCCATTTGAAAGGAATTAGAGCAGTAATTAGGATACAGAAACAGGAATTATACCATCGTATAGGGGATTATCCCAGCCTCTCAGAAATATCGTCAAAATTTAAATTGGATTATTCTGTGACTTTTGCCAGAATTAAAATGAAATCATGGGGTGGATTTGAAACGACCAATGGCAGTGAGAGACGCTAGACGCGATCAAATCCCGCCGAAATTAAGGGACAATGAAGCAAATTACGGAGCTCATTATATAACGATCCTACGATCGGATTTTTAATAAAAAGGAGTCATTGAGACATTGGAAATGAGGACGTTCTAAGGAGCTAGTTCGCATATTCATGTGAGTGTTATTTTGGAAATAAATTCTGAGAACCCCCTACTCCACATCCCTTTAAGAGAAATCGTATAAATAATGGATTTAAACACAGCGAAGTCAGTCTACTTTGGGGCAACGTCAGAGGCGGAAGCCCGTGCCTCGAGCCTTCAGAAAGTACGGTGATTTTTACAAGTTCTATAAGTCTACTTTGGGGCAACGTCAGAGGCGGAAGCCCGTGCCTCGAGCGCTCGGAAATTAACGTGATTTCTACAAGTTTTATAAGTTCTTAATACGCGCTGTAGAGGCGAGAGCCTGCGTTTGAGGCATAAGAATAATTAACAATTTTACAAGTTTATAAGTAGGAGCAAGTATACCTCCGAAATTGAACATCGCTAAGTATTCGCGAGTGCGAAGTAGAACAGTGCATGTCATAACAGTATGACGCAGTTGTAATGATAGGTATAGCCGCCCGAGCTATTAACAGCTAGACCAGTATTCTAGGAAGCTATGAACTGTCGGCCGAACTAAATAAGTTGATGATAGCTATTGAGATAGGAGCTTCATGTGCGAGAACCGTGCATTGTGTTAATGGTAATAATTCACAGTGGACCTTTGTTTTGGTGAAATTTTGAGAGAAACCGTGTGTAAATTATCCTCCTATCAAGATGAACCAACTAATGAAGAAGACTGATATCAAGGACCAGAACCGCATCAGGAAATATGAGAGATAAGTAAATATTATATGGGGCATGTGGGTCATAATGTTTTCCATTATTGGGGTCGGATAAGTTTATCTCGATCATAAGCAGTTATGATAAAAATAGATATTTTAGGCGTACCGGGCATGTTTGTGTAGATTTGTGTGTTTATCAGTAATGAGTATTTTTTGTGTGTTTTATAATGTAATAAGTATATGAGCATCAAAGTGTTATTTTAAATATGGTTTTGTTTGGGATGTCATTAATTTTGTTGAATGCACAGTCAAGGGAATATTTGTTTGACAGTGCTTATGCACAATGTGATTGTAAAAGCTAAATGGGGAAGACCGCTCGATGTTGTGATAAGACCAGTAAGTGACACTGAAATTATGAGAGTAATAAGTATGGTAAGTGATTATCACGCGAAGGTAAAATGTGGTAAGACAAGAATGGCTGGAGGGTATTATGAGATATATTCAGGTAAGGCTAAGAGTCGATCCTGGGTCGAGCAGAATTAAAGCGGAGGTGATATTCCCGCGTTCTTCGATGATATAATGGTGAGTGAAAATAATAGCGGAGGTGATATTCCCGCATTCTTCGACGATATATAAATGGTAAGTAAAATGATTGAATTCATTATCTGATGAGAGTCCACTTTAGCTCCGTCGGAAAGGTATGGCATTGCTCTAGCCCAAGGCAGGTAAAAGGGAGTCTTTAAGAAACAGGTAGAAATATGGTTAGCCGTCTGAATTCTCAAAGCAGCCAGGAAGGTTGTGCCGGCCTGCTGGTTAGCACGGTGAAAGTGTGTCTGTCACAAGGTCGAGTTTGTCATTGTATTCTATGAAGGGAGGTAGTCCAACTCCCCGGGGTTTCTTTTGTGTACCGCTTCAGGAAGCGACGTATTCTATTTGTCATTATTTTTGGAGTGCATTCATTATGTTGTTGTTTATTAATAATCACGGCGCACCGGCCGCCGAAGTATTTATTTGATGCTTCATGTATGTTGACTTGTTTATTTTACCATAATTAACGGAGTTATAGCTCTGAGTGAAGTAATTGTTTTAAAGTTATAAAAACACACATGCCCGTAACCTATTGCCTTCATTATCTGACTCTTGTGAGGAAAGATGATGATTGTACGAGTAGACATGTCCGATTTCCCAAAGAACAAGTTTTGCAAGTTATAAAAATGAGTGCGCAATATTTATTGTGATGGAATGGCTGGTTTATTTAAGCCATAGTTATTTGAATTAAGTCTGTTGACAATAACTCTTGGACTTGAAGCAGTGGACTGCAGTAAAATAGACTATTCTCTATTCCTGGTTTCAGCCAGTGTGAAACATTATTTTGCATTTTTTTTTATATTGTTGATTTCAGTAATTTAAGGGAGTTGATTTTTGTTTTTATTTGTCTATGGTTGGGAGAAAAGGGAGATGATGTTTTTGTGAAATAAATTATTTTATATTAGGAGTTCTCTGACCTACTGATTTTAAGATAAGCCTCCTGTGATCCTGTGACTATATTCCTAGGATGTTTAGAATAAGTTAGAGCCACCCCGAACAGAGCACTACCCGAGTAAGAGTCGGCATCCTAGAAGAACGCGGAAGGGTACACTATATAGGCCTACAATGAGAGTAAGAATTTTTCAGCGCGAAAAGTTCTACAATAAAGTCCGGGAGAGCATATCTCTATCTTCAATACATCGCCCACTATAAGTGTGTTTACGTTTTCATTTCTTCCAACAATCTCTATTCAGTTACTGAGGCGACAGTTTTCGATCTAGCTAGGGGCGAGAATATCACCCCAGTTACAGCCTAGATAGCGGGCGAGCCTATTACCCCACGTACAGCCCACGGCAAACTGTCGTGTCGTGTTGAGTTAAGATTTCAGAGAAGAGTGGTTGTGTTTGGAGTTTCCCTGGAAGTGCAACTCGTCTTTTCTTCATTTCGCCTGCGAACTTTTCGTTCCGCAAAATATAATTAATAGTCCAGTCAGTGATTTTAAGCCATCATGCCAGGACGTAAATCGGATATACCTATAGGTCGTAGTTATTTGACATCGAAAAAAAAAGCGCTTATCACCTAATGAGTTCACAACTATTCCCGGGCGAAGACGGGGCGGGTTTCTAGTTGGTACAAAAGCAGCGGCTTGTTTACGTTCTGGCTGGCTGCGTGGCTCAGGGGTAACGTTCTCGCTTGCTGGGCCCAAGGTTGCAGGTTCGTATCCTGGCGCAGTCAGCTGGCATTTGAGGGTGCGCAAATGCGAGGGAGCCGTGTCCGTAGATTTACTGGCACGTTAAAGATCCCCTTCGGGGCAAAATTCCGGCACCCCGGCGTCTCTAAAAGCCAGTGTAGTTAAAAGGGACGTAAAACCAATAACATTATTATTATTGTTTACGTTCTTATTTCCTTTCCTCTAGTTCCAGTTATCAGCAGCACCATCGCGTGAGTAACTTCGACATTGCAGACAAAGCCGGGAGATGCCTCTGTCGACTGTTTGTCACTGGAGTTCAGCTTTCTGCCGCTAGGATCGTCTTGTAGCACCATGCGTATGAGCGCAATAAATGAATTTCTTATTGAGACGATAGAATGACCTTTCTCTTCTTAAGCATAGTTTCAACTTTCTGGTTTCTCAGTCATACCTACAACTCACCGGAAGATCATAAACAAGCATTGCTTCTTAGAACTTCAATTCTTTTCCGTTGAGAATCTTATTGTGAAGCAGCGAAACTATTTCGTTCCTGCTCGTGCGATTAAAGGCTAGGTTTTCCAGGAGCGATGATGATGACTGATGAGGATAATTGTAGTTTTAAGGGGCCTAACATCTGGCTTATCGGCCCCTAACGGTCTGGGTGATAGTGATAATGATGATCTAATGTAAAATAGAACTAAAACTAGCTACACACTTACATACTAGAACAGGCGCGGATCTAGAGTTTGGTTATGAGGGGGGGGGGGGGTCAGAGAATCGAAATTGTTAAGAAAAATGGTATTACTAAAAACGCAATCACAAAATAAACAAACGTACAAAACCAGACCAATTTTTTTGCAAGCTACATGGATAGAAATTTGATGCGTTTAGCGCACCAAAAATATTCGTACAAATTGCCACGGCGTGTTTTGCGACTTTTACATCGAGCTTCGAGAAAAGTATCAAGGTACGTTACAGTTTCGGCAAGTCGAGTTGGTACGGACAAAGAGAGAAAGTCACGGCTTAAATTGCCAACCAAGCTTGCAGTTTGGACGTCGGCAAAATTTTTAGCCTACTTTTCACATTTTGCAAAAATGAGGAAAAAATAGACTTATGAGA
Organism: Meconema thalassinum; assembly: GCA_946902985.2. Taxonomy (NCBI): domain Eukaryota; kingdom Metazoa; phylum Arthropoda; class Insecta; order Orthoptera; family Tettigoniidae; genus Meconema; species Meconema thalassinum. The sequence continues at coordinate 98,230,130 of OX336397.1, read as the reverse complement.
TCGGGCAAATGTGTGTCTGTCTGTCTGTCCTTCTGTCTGCATGTCTGTCTATCCTTCTGTCTGTCTGTCTGTCTGGCTGGCTGGCTGTGTGTGTGTCCCTCCCCTATCAACTCCTAAACGGCTGCAGAAATCGAAACAAAATTTGGTAGGGGTAAAGATCTATGCCGGAATATCTCACGGCCATATTTGAAAATGATGTCAGTGCTACCAACTGCTAAAAAATCACAATTGAAATTTGAGCTCCATGTTGGATATCTTGGAAGGTATGAATGGGAGCTATTTCAAAATTGGCACACATATAGATAATAAGATTGCAGTTTAATTTCCAGGAGGCCATACATGGCAGTGTTGCCAAAATGATTATAAGACTACTGATAGGTCCAATATTTAAATGCATATAACTTCTACACTATCAATTGGAATTCAGCCAAATTTCGTATGTTGTATGTGTACATAACCAGATATGACTGAGCGTATTCTTATGAACCACCAGTGCTGCCAACTGTTAACAAATGCTCTTAATTTATTTTATCCAAATACCAATATATATGAGAAAGTATGCAAGCCGACAGCTTTAAACTATGCACACGTATAGTACCTGACATTCTATATTACTTTGGAGTAACTTATATACGTCAGTACTACCAACATGATTCTAAGCCTGCTGAGAGGTCCAAATTTAAATACATGTAATTTCCATACTATCATTTGGATTTCAACCAAATTTCGTATGTGCTATGTGTACCATAACAGATATGACTATGCGTATTCTTAAGAGCAACGAGGGCTGCCAACTGTTAATAAAAGCTGTCTCTATTTTTTTTACCCTAATATCAATGTATATCAGAAAGAATGCAAGCCAATAGCTCTAAACTTTGCTCACGTATAGTACCTGGCATTCTAGATGAATTTGGAGTAACTAATATACGTCAGTGCTGCCAACATGATTCTAAGCCTGCTGATAGGTCCAATTTTGAAATGCATGTAACTTCTATACTAACTAATGGATTTCATTCAAAATTGGCACAACAATAGATCATATTATTTCAGATTATTTCTGACCAATACATGCATGACACTGTTGCCAACATGATTTTACGCGCTCTGTTAGATCCAATGTTTACGGTAACTGCATGTAACGTCCATGCTATTCATTGGACTCCAACCAAATTTTGTATTCTGTACCTTAAGAGATGGAACTAAGAATATATTCAGTCACCGGGGCTGCCAACTGTAGTGCTCTATTAGGCTACATTATGCCAGGTATACAGTATTTCGAACTAATTAGAAATTTCGATATTACCAACTTAATTTCGTCATTATTCTAGATAGCATGAATCTTAAATTTTAAGAAAAGTAGGCTCTTTAGTTCGTCACGGAACTTCTTGTTAGCCTACTTTTCATATTTTGCAAAAATGAGGAAAAAGTAGACTGATGAGATCGGGCAAATGTGTGTCTGTCTGTCTGTCTGTCTGTCCTTCTGTCTGTCTGTCTGTCTGACCTTCTGTCTGTCTGTCTGTCTGTCTGGCTGTGTGTGTGTGTGTCCCTATCAACTCCTAAACGGCTGCAGCAATCGAAACAAAATTTGCTAGGAGTCAAGATCTATACCTGAATATTTCATGGCCATATTTGAAAACTATGTCAGTGCTGCAAACTGCTGAAAAATCGAAATTGAAATTTGAGCTCCATGTTGGATATCTTGGAAGGTATGAATGGGAGCTATTTCAAAATTGGCACACGTATAGATAATAATATTGCAGTTTAATTTCCAGGAGGCCATACATGGCAGTGTTGCCAAAATGATTATAAGCCTGCTGATAGGTCTAAATTTTAAATGCATATAACTTCTACACTATCAATTGGATTTCAACCAAATTTCGTATGTGCTATGTGGACATAAACAGACATGACTGAGCGTATTCTTAAGAGCCACCAGGGCTGCCAACGGATAATAAATGCTCTCAATTTATTTTATCCAAATACCCATATATCAGAAAGTATGCAAGCCGACAGCTTTAAACTATGCACACGTATAGTACCTGACATTCTATATTAATTTGGAGTATCTTATATACGTCAGTGCTACCAACATGATTCTAAGCCTGCTGATAGGTCCAATTTTAAAATACATGTTACTTCTATATAAACAAATGGATTTCATCCAAAATTGGCACAACACGAGATCATAATATTTCAGATCATTTCTGACCAACACATGCATGACATTGTTGCCAACATGATTTTCCGCGCGCTGATAAATCCAAGGTCTAACTGCATGTAACGTGCATGCTATCCATTGGACTTCAACCAAATGTTGTATTCTGTACGTTAAGAGATGCAAGTAACAATAGCCTATATACAGTCACCAGGGCTGCCATCTGTACTGCTCTATTAGACTACATTATACCAGGTATATTTCGAACTAATTAGAAATTTCGATATTGCCAACTTAATTTCGTCATTATTCTAGATAGGTCTATAAAGATTGGCAAGAATCTTAAATTTCAAGAAAAGTAGGCTCTTTAGTTCGTCACGGAACTTCTTGTTTGGTGTGGAAAAAAAAGCCCCAAATTCCTATCCGTGCATCGCTGCACATTCATCGTGACATCACTATAGACATCGATTCGGTAATCACAAGGTTTGCAAAACAAAATAGACGAGTTGATTTTGTTATATAAATAATCGTTTTTATATAACAGGTATGAAGTTGTAAATATGTACAGTTGTAACAGAACATAATAATTGCAATAAAGATATTTTCAGTATTGAATAAAATGAAAACTGTTTTTCAGTTAAAATTCGTTAAGTTTTATTTGTCTGGTTATTCTGTTTTCGTTTTTAGAGTTTGCAAAAAAAAATTTGGTCTCCGTTTGGGGGGTCATGACCCCCATGCCCCCCCCCCCCCTTGAATCCGCGCTTGTACTAGAAGAAGAAATGGAAAACAAACGAAGAATAAGGCAAATAAACGACATGATAAAAAGAAATACCCTCAAACCTCGAGCTAAGCACTATAATTATTATTATTATTATTATTATTATTATTATTATTATTATTATTATTATTATTATTATTATTTCACATAACAGATGAAGATTCACAGTTAATTTAATTTTTATTTTTATCGCTTTTTCTCCTAGCTCGCATTCGCCCAAGGAGTCAAGGTTCCTACAGGGGATCATTTCTCTACCGTCATAAGAACAGTGTCTTGGGAGCTGGACACAATTTTTGTCAGATACAACTGGTGACGGTGACAGGCGACCGTTGCCTTGGGTTTAAAGGAAAGGTCAGTGAAGGAATTGGGAAGAAAGTCGGCAGTGAAACTATCGAAAGGAACCATCCCGGGGGAATGGAATCCACGGAAAACCATTTCATAAGACTTGAAAGTAGGCTACTGACATATGTGGATTACAAAAGGACACTAATAGTTTATTTAATATTGTAAATTAATATGGATCCTTTTTCCAAAAATGGTTCTAATTTTACCAATGTATAACACAGGTTATCAAACAAACTGCACACACCCAAGTATGCGGGGCTGCATGACCACGATGTCCCAAACGCCCTCCTAATGAATCAACAACGTATTCAATCAGTCTCGTCTTGACGCGCGCGTGCTACATACTACTAGCGCTTTCTGTTAGCTAGCGCTGTAAGTACTGTACTCCATATCTGCCGCTAGATGTCAGGCGAGATCGCTTCACGGCCTGTTATTGTGATTGCAACTACAGCTGACGCCAAGCGCGCGAGCCAACATCTATTACAATGGCTGTGCTCGGGGATCTTCGGAAATGACGGAAGTCCTCGAGTTACCTTTCCCATATGCAAGACAGAACAAAACTGCCAAAGCAAGGAATGGGTCAATTTAAACTGTTTAAAGGAGTGGAGCGATGAAAGTGATTAGTGACATCATTTCGCAGTTTCTTTGAAAATTGTTTTGAAATAAGCCTGTTTTTCTGATCATGTTCGTTTGGTTGGTTGGTTCTTAAGTTTAGGGGCTGCGACAACGCGGTATGTAGCCCCGTGTACTTTGGGTGTGTATAGATAACCGGTGTTAATTGTGATGACTGTATTAGTGTGTTTTATCTGTTTTCAATTCAATTAAGGACCGCAGACATTGCATTTTTTCAAGTAGTTCCTACTTTTGCCGCCAATCGCCACCGTCAACGACTACTAGTTCAGAACTTGGTTACCAGACGCCATCGTAGTCGGCTCCTGGCGACGAACGTCGGAATCTAAGAGCGTTTGTCAAATGGTTAACCTATAATTTAGCTTCACATAGGTGTGATTAGTAGAAGGTTCTTTAACATGCTATAAATCTATGACATGGCACCGCCGGCTTTACTACCCCTCCGAAGGAAGGCATAATGAGGGATTTTTAACGCTCTTAAAAAATCCGACGGTTTCAGCCGGGTTTGAACCCACTATCTTGGGCAGAGAAGCACAGCATGCTACCGACTACGCCACCGAAGCCGCCATAATGTTCGTTTGACGAACGAAACCGATCATCCAATTAATCTCCTCATTCGTGTGAGAAGTGTTCTATTAAATGTATAAATAATTCATGCATTTTATATATTAAAGGCCCTTGTGGTGTAGCGGCTAGCGTTCTTGGCTGTCAGCCCGGAGGTCCGGGTTCGATTCCCTGCTCTGTGGAGATGGTACAAACGTCAGGTCAACCCTGAGGAAAATATCCGTGCACATTTTCTCTCAGTCCCTAATTGTGTTTATGGCACGGTAACTCTAAATTGCCATCCTTCAACCTACTATATACATTTGAAATCATTTCTTCCACCTTTTACTCAACTTAGAAAAGGCTTTTGATAACGTTGATTGGACTAAATTGTTTGCCATTTTGAAAATGATTGGAATAAAGTACAGGAGGGTGATCTACAATCTATACAGAAACCAGACAGCAGTCATTCGAGTTGAAGGACATGAGAGAGAAGCTGGTATTCAGAAAGGTGTGATGCAAGGCTGCAACTTATCACCCATACTTTTCAATCTTTACATTGAACAAGCAATGAAGGAAATTAGAGAGAAATTTAAAGTGGGAGTGAAGATTCAAGGAGAAATAATTTCAACTCTGAGATTTGCTGATGACATCGTCATCTTGGCCGACACGCCTGAGGATTTGAATGAGTTTTTGAATGGTATGGACTCCGTCTTGAGGAAAGAATTCATGATGAAAATTAATAAATGTAAAACAAAAATATTGGAATGCAGTCGCAATAAATCAGAAACCTCTATGGACATCAAATTGACAGGGGAAAACTAAAGGAAGTAGAAGACTTATATTACTTAGGAAGCAAAATAACCAGTGATGGAAGAAGCAGAGAGGGTGTAAAAAGTAGGTTGTCTCAGGCAAGGAAAGCATTTATACAGAAAAGGAATCTGTTGACATCGAATATAGATTTAGCTATTAGGAAGACATTTTTGAAAACCTTTGTCTGGAGCGTGGCGCTCTATGGAAGTGAAACTTGCACTATTGGTGCAGCAGAAAAGAGGAGAATTGAAGCTTTTGAAATGTGGTGTTACAGGAGAATGATGAAGATTGGATGGCTAGATAGGGTTACAAACGAAGAGGTATTAAGACGTGTGGGAGAGGAGATATGTTTCTGGCGACTGCTAATGTAGAGAAGAGATAGGTTGGTAGGACACATACTAAGACACCCAGGAAGAGCAAGCTTAGTTATGGAAAGAAGGGTCGAGGACAAGAACTGTAGGGGTAGACCAAGGTTAGAGTATGTTAAACAAATTGATTCGGATGTAGGGTGTGGTAGCTATGTAGAGATGAAACGATGAGCTCAGGACAGGGAGGCATGGAAGGCTGCATCAAACCAGTCAAAAGACTGAAGACTCAAACAACAACTTTCCGCTTTTATTACCTTTGAAGTATTTTATTGGCAATTCAAGCTTTACATCTCCAGTTTGAACACGTTGTCTACATCAGGAAGCCATGTTGAACTTAATGCGATCGTAACAGGGCTGTCTACCATCGAGCCTGATTCGCCATAAAATCGAATTACTCGGGTGATGTAGTGCTGCTCAAACAAGGTTTATACACAACAAAATCTCTTATAATAAAACCAAATGTCCTGACTGACTGACTGACTCACTGACTCATCATCGCCCAGTCAAAACTATTAAAGTTAGAAACATGAAAGTTTGGGGATATGTTCGTTGTAAGTCGAAAGGAAAGGAAGGATTTTTGGATATTCAGCTTCTAAAGGGGTGTTAAGGGGGTACACTTGCATTTCATTGAATAACAATATCTCCGGATTGGTTTCATTGAGGGATGTGATACTCGGCATATAAACTCATCAATAAAAACAAGATGTTCAGTAAAGAACATATAGCCTACTTTCTCCTAAATGTATGAGTATAGTTATAACTCGTTGTTATTATCAAAGAGTATAATAGAACTATTCTTTGTTGAAGACATTAGAAACGATTTACCTCTACCAAACGCCACAACCTAGATAAAAACTGCTCCATCATTGAAGAAAGAAAGAAAGAAAGAAAGAAAGAAAGATAAGAAGTATCTAAAGAATGTTATGGATCTGGAGACATAATCGACCGGACTGGCGGCGTGGCTCAGCGGTAACGTTCTCGCTTGCTGGACCGTATGTTTCAGGTTCGTATCCTGGCGCAGTCAGCTGGCATTTGAGGGTGCACAAATGCGAGGGAGCCGTGTTAGTAGATTTACTGGCACGTTAAAGATCCCCTTCGGGACAAAATTCTGGCACCCCGGCGTCTCTAAAAGCAACAGTAGTTAAAAGGGACGTAAAACCAATAACATTATTATTATTATTATTATTATTATTATTATTATTATTATTATTATTATTATTATTATTACATAATCGGCCTGACGCGGGCAACATCCAACTTTGAATTGAGGCATGTCTTTACACGTCTGGCTGCGTATGACTTTCACAACCCTAATTGAATTAACAAATCTTTCCATGACCCTACAGAGACGTGTGTATACCAACTATGTGGATATTTTCGATTGCTATTTGGCTGAAATAAAAGTATTAATTAATATCCTGAACTAGCACCAACGGTAGAGTTCAGATACTATGTGAAATCGTTTTGTTCTTTACTTCAATTAACATTTTCAAATAACGCACAATAGGCTGTTACAAACCCTTTAAAATAAAAAGTAAAAATGTATCGTAGTATCATCTTGTCATTCTTCAAATTCGATGCGCATAGAATGCCAATGGTATAGTAATCAATGGAGCCCCACGTAGACTAGTCGTGATATCTAGTGGTGAAATATCGAACAATATAATCCTAACAGAGCGAGTGCATTCTAGCGGCCAGAAGAAGAAACTTTTCAATAAAATCTGGAAGTTAATAAGTAGGTCTGCGTGCAGTTACCTTTTTGGCAGCTAGATGTCTCGAGTAAATCTGCTGGCGAATTATGTTTTAATTAAATATATATTTTACACCATAATATGCACAATATAACGCTTAATTTTAAAACATCTGAGTCATTACAAAACAATAAACATATAACATTTCAAGCAAAAAACCTATCTCTGATCGGGTTTGAACCATAGGCATTCGAGCGACAGGCTAACGCTCTACCACTGAGCTAATTGTGTCAACGAATATCGTTCTATATAAAATGACTTACATAGAACTTGTTAGCAAATAATGATTTATATTAAACGATTTCATCACTGGAGTATATTATTTATATATAAAGCATTTCATACAACGTTTATTTATTTTGTATCAGTACGCTATATTGCATGGAATACTCAAATTAGTGAAATATAAGTCAGGCACAAGATATCCGCTGCCATCTTGTCTCATTACTGAATCGGCTCAGCTTTTTAAAATCACGTCTGCACTATAGTATTACAAAATAAACTTTTAATTTCGAACGTGCCTCTTCCTTTAGAACAGTTAAAACGATTCTCGGCTCGATAATCGGAACTGGTGGGTCCCATGATATGAATTATAAAGTTTGCATAATTCGCACGGCCGCCATCCTGAAATGGTATGGCGGACGACCTTGTAGTTTGGTCACAAGACGCATCCTATACGAAGGTATGTTGTTACCAAATTTGGTAGAGATCGGATGATTTGGTTAGTCGTTATTTGATTTTACATTTTGAACGTTTGAGTGGCCGCCATTCAGTTTTAGTAAAGATGGCGGCGATATAAAACATGACACTGAGGTGTCCTTTGCTAGTGCTACCTTTGTACCAAATTTCGTTCAATTCGCATTCACCGTGTTTGAATTGATAGGGGGGGACAGACATTCAGAGTACACACACTCACACACACACAGACACACACACACACATACACACACACACAAACAGACTCACACACACACATACACACACACAGACAGGCACACTTTTTTCGCCCTGTGTTGATCTCATAAGTCTACTTTCATTTTTTGCAAATATCGAAAGTAGGCTAATATGCAGACATATATCTAAGGGTTTATCGATGTGGTGTATATTATGAGGTGAAAGGGGTGAAAATTGGGAGTTGAAGGATTCTTAACGGAGCGTGTATCTCTTAAACGACATAGGCGAGAAGTTTGAAATTCAGCGGGAAAAGATCAGCTTAAAATATAAGTAAATAGTTGTTCGACCGTTTTTTTTTTCATAAATCCAATTTAAAAGGCCCTTGGAGAAGGGTGAAATTCTGGGGGGGGGGGGGGGAACAGGAAAGAAAGAGTCCTAACTGATTCACTCACTCGCTCATCAAACTCAGGGGGAAGAACAAATTAAAAATAAGTAAATAGGTGTTCCACCGTTTTCTTCATAAATCCAATTTAAGGTGCTCATAAGAGGGGTGAAATTCTGAAAAATAAATGAAAGAATGTCCTGACTTACTGACTCACTCATCATCGTCCAGCCAAAATTATTGAAGTTAGAAACATGAAATTTTGGGGTTATGTTCGTTGTATGTCGAAAACGTCTACTAAGGAAGGATTTTTGGATATTCAGGTTCTAAAGGGGTTGTAAAGGGGTAGACCTGCATTTAATTGAATAACACTATCTCCCGATTGGTTTCCTTGGGGGATGTGATACTCGGCATATAAACTCATCATTAAGAATAAGAAGACACATGTCTGAGGGTTTTTCGATATAGTGTATATTATGAGGTGTATGCTTGAAAGGTGGGGGTTGTAGGATTCCTAACGGAGAAGTATCTCTTAAAAGACAGACGCAAAAAGTATGAAAGTCAGGGGGAAAATCAGCTTGAAAAGTAAGTAAATAGGTGTTCGACCGTTTTCTTCATGAATCCAATTTAAGGGGCCCATGGGGAGGGGTGAAATTCTGGGGAAAGAAGTCCACTAAGGAAGGATTTTTGGATATTCACTCATCATCCCTCAGCAAAACCTATTGCAGTAAGAAACTTGAAATTTTTGGGGATATGTTCGATGCATGTCGAAAACGTCCACTAAGGAAGGATTTTCGGATATTCATGTTCTGAAGGGGTGTTAAAGGGGTTAAACTTGCATTTCATTGAATAATAATATCTCACGAGTTGTTTCATTTGGGGATGTGATATTCGGCATATAAACTAATCATTAAAAATAAGCAGACATATGTCTAAGGGTTTATCGATATAGTGTATATTATGATGTGAAAGAGGTGAAAATGGGGGTTGAAGGATTCTTAACGGAGCGTGTATCTCTTAAAAGACATAGGCAAGAAGTTTTAAATTCAGCGGAAAAAATCAGCTTAAAAATATATAAATAAGTGTTCGACCGTTTTTTCATAAATCCTATTTAAGGGGCCCATGGGGAGGGATGAAATTCTGGGGAAAAAGCCATGAAAGAAAGTGTCCTAACTGATTGACTCACTTACTCGCTCATAAAACTCAGGGGGAAAAACAGCATAAAAATAAGTAAATAGGTGTTCGACTGTTTTTTTTTTCATAAATCCAAATTAATGGGTTCATGGGGAGGGGTGAAATTCTCAAAAATAAATGGAAGAAAATGTCCTGACTGACTCACTCACTCATCACCGCCCAGCCAAAATTATTGAAGTTAGAAACATGAAATGTTTGGGATATGTTCGTTGTATGTCGAAAACGTCCACTAAAGAAAGATTTTTGGATATTCAGGTTCTAAAGGGGTGTTAAGGGGGTAGACGTGCATTTCATTGAATAACAATATCTCATGAGTGGTTTCATTTGGGGATGTGATACCTGGCATATAAACTTATCATTAAAAATAAGCTGACATATGTCTAATGGTTTTTCGATGTGGTGTATATTATGAGTGAAAGGGGTGAAAGTGGGGATTGAAGGATTCCTAACGGAGCGTGTACCTCTTAAACGACATAGGCAAGAAGTTTGAAACTCAGAGGAAAACAATCAGCTTCAAAATAAATAATTAAATAAATAGGTGTTCGACCGGTTTTTTTTTCATAAATCCAATTTAAGGGACCCATGGGGAGGGGTGAAATTCTGGAAGAAAAACGTCCACTAAGAAAGGATTTTTGGATATTCACTCTCATCGACCAACCAAAACTATTAAAATTAGAAGATATTTTGATATTTTGGGGATATGTTTTTTGTGTGTCCAAAACGTCTACTAAGCAGGGATTTTTGGATATTCAGGTTCTAAAGGGGTGTTAACGCGGTTAAACCTGCATTTCATTCAATAAAAAAATTACGAACCTTACAGCAGTCGCATATGATGTGTAACATCTGACATAGAAGAAACCTCACGTGAAATTGTTGATACACCGGTATTTTATACTATTATTGGCACAAATATTAATCTATTGTAAAAGGGAGTGTTTTACAGATATTGTAGTTTATAATACGGAACTCATTTTATTAGATGATTTGTAGCTTCCACCAGCACTAGACTAAATAAAGAATACGATATGGATCAACTAGATTAATAGACGCGACACCGCTCATAACCTTAAATTCCTTATAAACAGGTCCTCTTCATTCACAGACCAACACGTAATTTCATATGGATTCTGTTAAAATGAGTCATATTGATATGATAAATTTCGTTTAAAGTGATAATCTGGTATCAAAAATATCTACCCCGACCGGGATTCGAACCCAAGAACTCTAGATTCACAATCACAAGCACCAACCCCACGGCTATTTCGACTACGCAAATTTTGTGCACAAGATGGTGACTTATGTCCACGTTCCAATAATATGCATTACGGAATTAAGTTTCATTTATATTTTGCTTGTTTCGATAATGTTCCTGCGTGGAATTGAGTTTAAAATGCCTTATGAATAGGCCCTCTTGTGAGTAAGGAGAAAGTATTCAGTAATAGTTCTTGAAGGCTTGCTCAATTCTCGTATAACCACAACGATTATATTATATTGATGACTGCATTACCGTTATGTGGGTTAATATTTGAATAGCCATTGTGCAGAAACATAATACCGGCAATGCCGACTACTTACAATGTTCGATATTAAGGCATTTTACCATTTAAATACTGATACGAAGACTTCGAACAAGTACCATGTAATTTGTTTCAATCACTTGACACCAGAGTTCGCATGAGCGTTTTCCGTTCAGTATGTCATATACATTCCACATGGCCGAGAGTACGTATTTGTATCAATTTCCGACACCACGCGCTCATTGTTTCTCGTACCACAGCCAGCTGGGTCTTACCACTGCCCACTGGATCGATCGATCGAGTTGGCAGTGCATCTTGTACTTCCGTTCGTTCCACCACTGCCAGCTAGTACAATTCCGTTCGATCGATCGAGCGGACAGTGCATACTTCCGTTTTCCACCACTGCCAGCTAGTACACTTCCGTTCGATTAATCGAGCGGGCAGTGCATAGGCTACTTCCGTTTTCCACCACTGCCAGCTAGTACACTTCCGTTCGATCGATCGAGCGGGCAGTGCATACTTCCGTTCGATCCACCACTGCCAGCTCGATCGTTCCGATCCACTTCCGTCCCCAATTTTCAAAATCACTCCCTTAAAACTATCCAGCAACCGAGCGGAAAGATGTTACACATCAACAACATGACACGACTATGACGCGAGCGAAGCCGCGGGTACCTGCTAGTGTAATATAATATCAAATTGGTACTGAATTGCTTTGCCTATCGTTCCAAATACCACTAAAACTACATTCACAGACACAATAATCATCACATGAAAAGCAAAGTTGGAAAAGCTCCAAATTAACGTGAAAATGAAAACTTTATTTATACAGGGTCTTTATATTTGCTTGGCAAGGACATTCTCGCTCACGCGCTCCGCCAGTGACGGCTCAGTTGCCGGCTGCCAAGCGCGCGTATGTTCGGCAGAATGCTGTGCTGAAAATCAGTATCATGCATTTGTACTCACTATGTTTACAGTAGATGCTGAAAATGTTCCCTATCTGCTGCCAAACATAACCAGCATCTCCTTATGAAATTTCCGGTTAATACGGTTAATTTAGCTTCAATAAGGAAATAACGACCTTAACGTCTATATTTATTGTTTACTGAACCTGTACCTTTGAATCTCAAATTAGCCAGTTGTTTTATTGTCCGATTTATAGGAATGGATCTCCCTGGAAATTTCACTCGAAACTTTTGTCTTGTTCTAGCGCACGATTTCCTGTACTTTATGTAGCCTACGTATTGTGCAGATATACACGTTCAAGTAACGAATATTTCACATAAGGCATTACAGCACTATACACAATCACAATAAAATAACTGGATATAAGAGATTCAAAAGTACAAGTTCTGTAAACGTTAAAAATAGGCGTAAAGGTCGTTATTTTCTTATTGAAGCTAAATTAACCGGAGTTAATCATATATTGACATTCGCTTTGAGTGGCATTTTTGGACATTTAAATGGTTTAAACACAACAAACCAAACTGTTGCTCTACATATTCTTCAAAGTTAGCCATGGCCTTGACTTATCACGTGATATCACGTGATGTCCAGAGAACCATCGGATTGGTCAACATGGATATAAGACACATTGGAAATAAATACCCGTTGGAGTTACATCACTTTGCAAATAAACTTAGTTCTTAGATCTCTGTTAATATGAGATATATGACATATTGCGATTTCAAACCTTTGCTATACGTTGAGAGAATCTATAAACTTGCTTATGAAAGAAAAAACTGAACAACCGTCAATTTTGGATTTACGTCACTAACCTAAGCGGAATTTTAGCACAGACAGATGTGTTAGAAATTCCCGGATTCCACTGATGCATCAGTGCTTGAGTCGCTAGTGGCACCATGGCAAGTTGGTGGGTCGCTTGCCGAACGGATCGCAACCGGCACGGTCGCATCCGGCACGACACCGTGTGAGCTGACAGCACTGTTTGGGTTTAACCTAATTAGCGGAGTTCGACCATCCCGATATAAAGACCCTGTATATGTTTTCAAAGGAGATTTTGGAAAGTAATCTAGCCAGCCTATGAAAATACAGCACATGTGCTGGAAAACCATGCACTCCAAGAACATTTATAGAACAAGTGAGAACTATTTCCTAGCGCGTTAGCATCTTCACAGGCCAAAACATTAACGGGACCGCTTAAATCTTGAGCTGACATGACTAAAAGCTAAAAGATCTCGCAGGAAAGTGGCGCAGTTGCGCTGCATAAAAAGGGAGGTAGCTGACAATGGGAGGATACGATACATGGGTCTCCGATTCGAACCATCTTTAGTACACATGTAGGACATGACCAGGCGTATATCAGGTGCAAGTAGTAAGGTGCGCTTCTCAGCCGTTTCCGAGAAATTAATTATTCCCAATTGCAGTGCGGCGTCCATGTGTGTTGTACGCTAGCGAGAATCCAACGAGCGCGTGGTGCAACGGTAAGAGCCCTGTTTCGTAACTGCGGAACCGCTGAATCTAATCCCACTGGTGAGTCTTTGCAGTGTGTTGTGTTCTCTCTCTCTCTCTTTTTTTTTTTTTTGTAACCATTGACAATTTCCAACCAATACTCATAGCATGAGTCACTGCTTGCGGGGTACAGGGCGATCTGATGGTTCACAGACGTGCAATGAACGGAACAGACTGGGCCTTCTTTGTATAAATGTATACATATAAGAGAATACACCTGACCGTGCATAATACTGTTACGTGCCACCCCTAGTGGCACTTTTGTTAACTGGATTACGGTGGGTAGGAAGCACAGCACCAATTACTGCTTAAAGAAATAATTAACTTTATTGCGGCCAGAAAGATACAGCCACTCATCAGCAAATGCAAACAATTATTACCTTACTCCAGTTTCCTCAAGTCGAGAATACTTCCCCTTTCACTTGTCAACAGACCACAGTTAATCCCTCGTAATGAGGTGGCCCCGTACGCTGGATGGAAATAGCTGCACTAGGTCTGTCATTCACTGTTTTGCAACTCACCACAATGACCTCTCTTCGCACCAAGTAAGCACACTCGCTCAAAACACAGGCAGTCCCCTGTAAGCTCCTCACTCCCTTCGCTGTCACGAGAATCGGCTTCACTAGTCGGTTTCGCAAGTCTCCACACTTCTGTCGCTCAGGATACGCGCTCGCACTCGCTCGTAAAACACAACAACAACAACCGCTGCTTGGCAGGTCGCACTTATATAGCAGGCCGGTGACTCAATAAATGCTTCTAGATCCATCCAGGGTTCACGGCTTCTCGAGGTTTCCATCGCTGGTCCAGTCACGAATATTCTGGACTATCCCTTTGTCCTAGTAGCCCTGTTGCATAAGGCGCACGCAATACAGGAGGCAGGGCACAGCCCAGCCCTGGGGCAGTTGTGACTCATGTGGCGAGCGATGACACAAACTCACAGCCGTAACAATACCAATGTATTTGAAATGCCGATACTATACATTATGTAATGTCACAAACTTTGGCCCCCATACGATGATTTCAGAATCTCCTTTCCCACTCACATAACACGTTATTACAATTGACTGCAAAATAAACATTGTTCAAGACACCTACATTTGTTCGAATTGTCAATGTTTAAAATAAACACACTGCAAAGGCTCACCGGTGGAATTCGATCCAGGGCTCTTACTGCCGCACAACGCGCTCGATGGATTCTCGCTAGCGTACAACGTACATGGACGCCGCACTGTAATTGGGAATAATTAATTTCTCGAAAACGGCTGAGAAGCGCACCGTACTACTTGCACCTGATATACGCCTGGTCTTGCCCTACATGTGTACTGAAGATGGTTCAAATCGGTGACCCATGCATCGTATCCTCCCCTTGTGAGCCATGCAGCAGGTCAATGTTGAGGGAAAGGCTCTAAGACTCTGGCAGGTAATGAGTTCCAATTAGCAGTACCACAATATTAAAGAAAGAATACTTCCCATAATGTGTACGCTGCAGTCGACGCTTGATCTCCCATGCTCTGGAAGGTGGGATTTCCCAGGCGTTTGCTTATGAGTAGGGACCGGATTTTTGAAAATGCATATCGGCATATGGAAATTGATATTTTGAGGTTTTACTGGATTGTTTGCATATTCTGAACATAACAGCATATTTTAGCATATACAGTTGAAATTAAGTATA
This sequence comes from Meconema thalassinum, assembly GCA_946902985.2. NCBI lineage: Eukaryota > Metazoa > Arthropoda > Insecta > Orthoptera > Tettigoniidae > Meconema > Meconema thalassinum. The sequence continues at coordinate 98,214,616 of OX336397.1, read as the reverse complement.
AGGTGCGTTCAAAAAGTAACGAGCCGGAGCCATAATTACAGAAACCAGTACCTGTATGTTAGAAGTATTGGCCCTGGCTGTTGAGGCACTTGTCCCACTGTGACACGAGGTGGTGAATGGCTGTCTCATAAAATTCCCTGGGCTGCGATGTGAACCAGTTCCGCACGTACAGCTGGACGTCGGCGTCCGAGGCGAATCGTTGGCCCCGCAGAGCCCTTTTCAGGGGACCAAACATGGCGTAATCACAGGGAGAGAGGTCGGGACTGTATGGTGGGAGGCCGTGAACCTCCCATTTGAATTTCTGCAGGAGTGGCGCGACTGTGTTGGCCGTATGAGGTCGTGCATTGTCGTGGAGCGACCACGGCGGGTGCCCCAGACCGGGCATTATCGGCTAACGACACCCGTCCTTCCCTGAAGCGCTTGTGCCACGCCTTGACCCTTGCAGTGATCGCCGTACACTTGTGACATTCGGCGATGAATGTCCGTTCCCCCTAATCCTTCCGCTATCATAAACCGAACAACACCTCTTTGCTCTTCGGTTGACGCCTCCATGTCACTGATTGCAATGCGACTGGCAGCGTTGGACGATTGATGCATGCTGCTGCTCGCTTTGTATCGTCACGTGACGTGCACGCGTGCTCTCTAGCGACGGGCTGTGGCCTTCCACGCTGTGGTCGGAACCACACCTCGTTACACACGCCACGATTAGCCGATGTCGTCATCGGCTTGCGTATTCGAGCCTCCGGCTCGTTAATTTTCGAACGCACCTTATATAATTTAAAACATATTGTACAAAATAGATTTCGCCTACGTGTTGGACATCCCTTGCAAGCAACTTTCTCAGCTACAGATTGAAATGAAAATCCACAGCCTGCTTCCAGTCTGCGACCGGGTCAGGAATGGAATGAATGAAGCCCCCATCTAGCGGCGAGGATATGAACTGTGCCGGCTGCCGAGGCCTGACGCACTCCTCTGGGGCAATGATTACATGAATGACCGATGAAATGAAATGATAGTGGAGAGTATTGCTGGAATGAAATTTTGACAGGGAAAACCGGAGAACCCGGAGAAAAACCCGTCTGCCTCCGTTTTGTCCAGCACAGATCTCACATGGAGTGACCGGGATTTGAACCACGGACCCAGCGGTGAGAGGCCGGCGTGCTGCCGCCTAAGCCACGGAGGCTCACTAGGAAAACTGATTAACAACTAATATTTTACGCAAGTATGCTGCAGGGTTATTTGAAGACGGGAATGGAGTGGGACATTCCTTTCACCATCTCGACAGCCAGCAGCCCAGGGTTAGTTTTGTGAGGTGTTTCTTCAGTTAATGTGTTACTTTATTCTTAGTCTGCATATCCTTAACTCAAAATGCCTAAAGAGAAGAGCAGCAGAAAGTATTTATTAAAACAGTGGGTGTCAGGTAATAGTGATTATTCAACTGATGGTTTGGGACCGGACATTTAAGCACTGAAAACGATTAAAATAGACTTAATTTGTCTCCTGAAAACATTGAAAAACTGGCAATTATCTATTGTGATACCTCTTTCCGCAGTGAATGATACATGGATAAAGTGAGTGAATTAGTATATACAAACTAAGGCTTTCACGGCCGGCGTTAGAATCTAAGAAGTGATTATCCGGGCTGTTAGGCCGTGGTCCAGTAGGGCTGTTGTTCCCCGACGTTTCAGCGAAGACTGCGTTCGCCATTATCAAGGGTCTTCTCTTTCCGATGGTCAGAGGTAGACTGAAGTTGCGCTTGTCCGCCACCGCTATATATAGTGTGCGACCGGGTCGGTTCACTGCGCGGTCCGGAACTTTCCGCGCCAGGAGTGGAGCGCGCTGATTGGCTGCCAGTACCGAGAGGTGTGCAATGCTCAGCCAATGGTTTGATGTTAGTTGATCTGAGGACGGGATGCCGTCCTCAGATCAACTAACATCAAACCATTGGCTGAGCATTGCACACCTCTCGGTACTGGCAGCCAATCAGCGCGCTCCACTCCTGGCGCGGAAAGTTCCGGACCGCGCAGTGAACCGACCCGGTCGCACACTATATATAGCGGTGGCGGACAAGCGCAACTTCAGTCTACCTCTGACCATCGGAAAGAGAAGACCCTTGATAATGGCGAACGCAGTCTTCGCTGAAACGTCGGGGAACAACAGCCCTACTGGACCACGGCCTAACAGCCCGGATAATCACTTCTTAGATTCTGAGTGAATTAGATTGGCTTATTGTTAATGATTAGGTAGACGGCTATGAACTAACTACAACACTGACACTTGTAATTTACAAACGATACTGGAAAAAAATTACTGTCAGTCTGAAAGACTAGACGTTATATCATTTCAAATAACGCATGCTACAAATGCTACACATGTTAGAAAGGCTCAGGAGGGCTTCCCACGACTCTTTCAACAGACTCCATTACCCATTAACTTAGACTTCCCGCGCGGGCACCTCTTTAAGGGTCACCCTGTATTTTAATTGAATCTAACATACTGTACATCTCGTTAAGTGTCACCCTGTAATTTGCTCTGACATCCTGCACACCTCTTTAGGAGGCACCCTGTATTCTTATCTGGCATCTTGTATATCTCTTTAGAAGTCACCCTGTATTCTTGTGTGACATCTTGTACACCTCTTTAGGAGTCACCCTGTATTCTTCTCTGCCATCTTGTATATCTCTTTAGGAGTCACCCTGTATTATCTGGCATCTTGTATATCTCTTTAGAAGTCACCCTGTATTCTTGTGTGACATCTTGTACACCTCTTTAGGAGTCACCCTGTAATCTTGTCTGACATCTTGTGCACCTCTTTAGGGGTCACCCTGTATTCTTCTGTGCCATCTTGTACACATCTTTAAGAGTCACCTTGTATTCTTATCTGGCATCTTATATATCTCTTTATGAGTCACCCTGTATTCTTATCTGGCATCTTGTACTGTATTTTGCTCTGACATCCTGCACACCTCTTTAGGAGGCACCCTGTATTCTTGTGTGACATCTTGTGCACCTCTTTAGGAGTCACCCTGTATTCTTCTCTGCCATCTTGTACACCTCTTTAAGAGTCACTTTGTATTTTTACCTGGCATCTTGTATATCTCTTTAGGAGTCACCCTGTATTGTTATGTGGCATCTTGTACTGTATTTTGCTCTGACATCCTGCACACCTCTTTAAGAGGCACCCTGTATTCTTATATGGCATCTTGTATATCTCTTTAGAAGTCACCCTGTATTCTTGTGCTCGCTTCGCTCAAAGCCCCAGGTTGCTCGACGGCCCAGGACTCTTTTAACAGACTCCAATAACCATTAGCTTCTGCTTCCCGCGTGGCTGCATGACGTCACTTCCCGCGCGGCTGCATGACGTCACTTCCGTCTCCGTCTCCGTCTCCGTAACGCATAACGTTAGACCCAAGCATAACGACGAAGTCGACAAGATCATTTGAAATGATAAAAAAAATATGATTAGAAAGAGGAGTACGTGAAATGAAAGACACTGCTTAGGGCTATATCTCATTGGCTGTTAGAAAAGTAGAGACCAATAGTGACGTCTTTTGTCGCATAGCGACGTGGGAAATTAATTATTATATAATCAGAGCTCTTAGGAAATCTTCGGCTGCCCCGTGCTCCTGAGGTAGCAATACTGTCATTTATCGCCACATAGCGCTGATGACATCGTCATCTTGGCCGACAAGCCAGAGAATTTGAATGAGTTTTTGAATGGTATGGACTCCGTCTTACGGAAAGAATTCATGATGAAAATTAATAAATGTAAAACAAAAATACTGGAATGCAGCCGAAATAAATCAGAAACCTCTATGGAGATCAAATTGACAGGTGAAAAGCTGAAGGAAGTAGGAGACTTCTGTTACTTAGGAAGCAGAATAACCAGTGATGGACGAAGCAAAGAGGATATAAAAAGTAGGTTGGCTCAGGCAAAGAAAGCATTTCTACAAAAAAGGAATCTGCTGACATCGAATATAGATTTAGGTATTAGGAAGACATTTTTGAAAGCCTTTGTCTGGAGCGTGGCGCTCTATGGAAGTGAAACTTGGACTATTGGTGCAGCAGAAAAGAGGAGAATTGAAGCATTTGAAATGTGGTGTTACAGGAGAATGATGAAGATCAGATGGGTAGATAGGGTTACAAACGAAGATGTATTAAGACGAGTGGGAGAGGAGAGATGTTTCTGGCGACTGCTAATGAAGAGAAGAGATAGGTTGGTAGGACACATACTAAGACACCCAGGAATAGCAAGCTTAGTTATGGAAGGAAGGGTCGAGGACAAGAACTGTAGGGGTAGACCAAGGTTAGAATATGTTAAACAGATTGCCTCGGATGTAGGGTGTGGTAGCTATGTAGAGATGAAACGATTAGCTCAGGACAGAGAGGCATGGAGAGCTGCATCAAACCAGTCAAAAGACTGAAGACTCAAACAACAACAAGCGCTCAAGAATAAGGATCGGAATAAATGAAAGTACATTTGAAAGCACCAAAGCTTATTGCAGCTGATGACCTCAATGTACTGCACTAACACCATCGCACTTATACAGAGGCATAATATTTTCATGATAATAACTGTGTTCCAAAGGGTAGGTACATTAAGTTTCGTTCATATCGGTGAAACGATGTTGATTTGTGCCAAAGGTCCTAAATGCAGCGAATGGAGTGGTTTGTCCGAAACTTCAAGCAGACAGTGTTACTCGTCTGGCTACAGAGGGTAAGTATGTAAAATTTGGTTCAGATCGATGAAACGGTGTAGATTTGTGCCAAAGGGCCTAAATGCAGGGAATGATGTGGTCTGTCCGAAATTTCATGTAGACTGTGTTACTCGCGGAGTTCTAAAGGGTAAGTTTACAAATTGTGGTTCAGATCAGTAAAACGGTGTAGATTTGTATAAATAACAGAGAATTAGACAAACATTTGAGCTTTAAATAATTACTAGCTGTTATGCCCGGCTTTGCTCGGGATCACAATTGTATATTAAGAGATCGTACCTCTGCTCGCTATGTCGCATTTTGTGCAACACGGAGGAAGGTCGTTGTTACAATGAGCAATATTATTGCCACTTAAAAAACTTGAGCGTGCTTTTTATCTGATCAAAAATTGTAGCCTGTAGCTTATATTAGACTAGCAGAAGTACCCGTTCTTCGAACGGTGGTCGGTATTAACACCAGATGGAAACGGGTGGTTGGAATAGCACCCCAACTGTGAATTAGCAGTGGATAAGGTTTCGGGCACACAGTGGAATGTAAATAGAGCGACAAGGAAGAGACCAAACATTGATAACTAGAGTTAATACATTTATTTGATTTTTTGAATCAATAACAAATATGTTCATTAAAATGATAGTTAAAAGAAGGCAATTCAAAATGTATTGTTACTCCAGGAAACTCAGAATAAACAAAATATGAATTACAATACAAATGCATAAAAAAGTCTAATAACAGGCGACTAAAAAGTATTTTCAAGAAAAGATAAAAAAAAAGCGGTGCGTCTAGATAAACACACTTCAGAAAAAAGGTGAGTAGGCAAGAAATAATAAAGAACAACAATTCAATTGAAACATACGTTAACTAAACAATAAATAAACAGAACACCGCGTTCATACTGCAATTATAGCGAAGTAAAATAATGGGCCAGAAAGATTGAACAAATGTTTCAAACCGTACTGGAAACAAAACCTGCAAAACCATTCGCAAAAGCGAACACCAGACATTATCAATTGAGCTACTGTTGCAATGGTTAGCGGTTTGTCATTCCTTCATAAGCTTGTCAGAACGAAGTTAGTTTTCTGGGAATATCACACACACTGTTAATTTAAGGGCCTTAAAATGTGGTTTTCGGATACCCTTTTTAGACTCCCGAATTTTGTGTCTCACATTGAGAAGCGCAACATATGCTTTGGCCGTCCTTCTAGGATAATTTTTATATTTCGCCTATTTTAGCGTGTATTTTGAGAAGTTTTTCCCTATATCCACCCTTCTACTGTATAAAAAAGTACGGTGAAGAGTTTTATAAACGATTGGTGTATTGACTATCATGGTTACCATACCTAATTTTACGATGCACTAAGCATCCGAACACGAGTTATAGGCGTACATAAAGATACACTGAAAGACAGACAGAAAATTCTATTGTCTACAACATATCACCCAGATATCCAAATATGGGTATATCTACCACACAGTATCAAACAAAATCATCCTTACGATGAACTCATATGTCGACCAAAAAAAAAGAAGAAAAGAAAAAAAGATTAGTTAAAATGTGCTCTCAAACTAAATTCACCTAACGTGTACTTCCTGACGTGAAATAGAATTGAAAGCCTTGTATACGAAACGCAATACACGTCATATAAAAACTGACCCCCTACGTTGTGTTAGGTCCCCATACACAGGAAGTCCTAATTCATAAATTATAAAGGCTTGTGGTGCATGAAAAGTCAGGTTCTTTAGCCTCAGATGGCCCAAATTCCTAAAAGCCGCAAAAAATGCTGATTCAATTCAGGAATTTTTGAAAATGATTTTGTTGTTTGGAGATATAATAGACCTTCTGTACTATATGTCACACGTGAAAATTGCATGAAAAAAATCTAGGTAACCCCTTAACCCCCTTAATTGCATTGATGAATTATACAGTCTACGTTGGTTCCGTAACAACCCTATAGCCATTTGCAAACTTTCACAGAAATGTAATAAATGGAGTGACATTGCTTCTTACAGAAATAGATGGAAAGTTGGATGCCACCCCTTGAGATAATGTTGTCATGGTTACCGATTTGCATTCCTTCATCAGTTTGGTAAATCAAATTAAATTAGTTTTCTGGGAATATTTCAGAAACTGTTGGTTTCAGAGCCTTACGATGTAGTTTTCGAGGACCCTTTAAGACCCCCGAGTTTTGTTTCTGGCACCGAGGGGCTTTGTATCGTCGTTGTACGCCATAATATAACACTAATAATAATAATATAATACAAGGATAGGAATATAATAGTAATATAATGTTATTGGTTTTACGTCCCTTTTAACTACTGTGGCTTTTAGAGGAATATAATAGACCTGCCGTACCACACTCGCAGGCGTAAATCGCGTGAAAAATATCTAGAGTACCCCTGACCCCCTTAAGCGTATTATACGTATTGATGAATTTTACAGCTTAATTTGGTTCCGTGATAACCTTCTAGCCGTTTGCAAACTTTTACACTAATGTTGGTTGGTTGGTTGATTGACTGGTTCTTAAGTTTAGGGGCTGCGACAACGCGGTCATGTAGCCCCATGTACTTTGGGTGTGTGTAGAATCTGTCTGATAACCGGTGTTAATTGTGTTGACTGTATTAGTGTGTTTTATCTGTTTTTTAATTCAAGTAAGGACTGCAGACTTTTGAATTTTTCAAATACTTCCTACTTTTGCTGCCAAACGCTACCGTCATTAATGGAATTGCATTGCTTCTTACAGCAATAGATGGACCTATGAGAATCTGTTGCCATTGTTACGTGCCACCCCCCAGTGGCACTTTTGCTAACTGGATTACGGTGGGCGAAAGCACAAACACAATTGTTCCTTTAACGAAATATAATTTTATTGCAGCCCATAAACATACACAGTGCACACACACACACACACACACACACTGAGTCTAACTTCAGAAAACACTACTGGTCACTATTAGTTTCTACATTTACCCTCATACCACTGTCCTCGCTATTTATGTTCTCTCTGTCCGTGAGGCGTTACAGTGTTCCAGCTTACACTCACACGTACAGTCTACACAGGTTCTCTACAGCCTTGCCACTGCAACTTCACTTACCTCCAGAGTCCTCTTGCGGCTCCCTGTGCGCTCTTGCTCGTCCCGTGTCGATCCCACGACCACGTATTCCACGAAGCACCGCGACACCTCCAAGCACTCACAGTCCTGACTCAAAGTTGCGCCCTGGCAGACAGGCTTCCACTCTGTTACCGTAGACGTCCAGTAATAATCGCTGTACTGCTCCGTACGCACTCACTCGACAACACTTCAGTACACACTAGCACTGACCAATAGTGTCCAATACACTCCAATACACTGCCTCCTCGCCGCGGCTCGGATCAGTCCCTGGCCTGGAAAATTCGAAATGTCACAACCCATTGCCGCATTGAGTCTGTTCTGGTTGGTTCCACATCCAGAATTTTCGCGTCTTCTCTGGCCGGCTCGCACTTACTCACATGTGCTTTGTTAATGTATGGCCGTGGGAGGAACCGAGAGGGTGTGGGTACTCTCTCCCTTCCCCTGCGGGGTTTGTCCAAGGCCACTAGACTGTCACACTGCCCCTCCCCCCGGGAGCCTCCTGCCGGCCCGCGGCAATACGCAACACTGGTTTCGCAAGTCACCACACTTCTGTCGCTCAATATAACGCTCACACTAGCTCGTAAAACACAACAACAACTGCTGCTTGACAGGTCGCTCTCATATAGCTGGCCGGTGACTCAATAAATGCTTCTAGATCCATCCAGGGTTCACGGCTTCTCGAGGTTTCCATCGCTGGCTCAGTCACGAATATTCTGGACCATCTCTTTGTCCTAGTAGTCCTGTTGCATAAGGCACACGCAATACACCGAGGCCGAGCAGCCCAGCCCTGGGGCAGTTGTGACTCATGCGGCGAGCGATGAAACAAACTCACAGCCGTAACACCATGGTTACCGGCTTGCATTCGTTCATTAGTTTATTAAATGAAATTAGTTTTCTGGGAATATCTCAAAAACGGTTGGTTTTAGGGCCTCAAAAAGTGGTTTTCGGGGACCCTGTCTGGCCCCCGAGTTTTGTCCCTCACATTGAGGGGCTGAAAATGAGCTTTGTCTCGTCCTTCTACGCCTATTTCAGAATGTATTTTAAAGGGAAGGCCCCTTTTGTGAGAGGTACGGAGAAGAGTTACATCAATGATTAGTGTCGTGCCTCTGATGGATATCTGTACCAAATTTTTCGTTGATACACCCAGCCGTTCTCTAGTTATAAGGGAACAAAGTTGTCCACAGACGAACAGACAAAACAAGAAGTTCCGTGACGAACTTGAGCCTACTTTTCTTAAAATTAAGTTTTATGCCAATGATTAATCTACAGTAATTTATATGAACCTATCCAGAATAATGACGAAATTAAGTTGGTAATATTGAAATATCTAATTAGTTCGAAATATACCTGGTATAATTTAGCCTAATAGAGCATTACAGTTGGCAGCCCTGCTGACTGAATATATTCTTAGTTCCATCTCTTAAGGTACAGAATAAAAAAATTGGCTGAAGTCTAATGGACGTTACATGCAGTTAGATATTGGATCTATCAGCACGCGTAAAAGCATGTTGGCAACAATGTCATGCGTGTGCTGGTCAGAAATAGCCTAATCTGAAATATTATGATATCTTGTTGTGCCAATTTTGGACGAAATCCATTTATTAGTATAGAAGTTACATGTATTTTAAAATTGGACTTATCTTCAGGCATAGAACCATATTCCAAATTAATCTAGAATGTCAGGTGCTATACGTGTGCAAAGTGGACTGTTGGCATGCATACGTCCTGATATATTGATATTAGCTTAAACAAATATAGACAGCATTTATTAACAGTTGGCAGCCCTGATTGCTCTTATGAATACTTATAGTCATATCAGTTATGTTACACATAGCACATACGAAATTTGGTTGAAATCCAACTGATAGTATAGAAGTTACATGTATTTAAAAAATTGGCCTTATCAGCAGGCTTAGAATCATGTTGGTAGAACTGAAGTATAAAAATTACTCCCAAATTAATCTAAAATGTCAGGTACTAAACGTGTGCACAGTTTAAAGCTTTCGGCTTGCATACTTTCTGATATATTGGTATTTGGATAAAACAAGAGAGAGAGCAATTATTAACAGTTGGCAGCCCTGGTGGCTCTTAAGAATACGCTCAGTTATATCTGTTTATGTGCACATATTACATACAAAATTTGGTTGAACTCCAATTGGTAGTGTAGAAGTTCGAGGCATTTAAAATTGGACCTATCAGAAGGCTTAAAATTAATTTGGCAACACTGTCATGTATGGCCTCATGGAAATTAAACTGAAATAGTGTTATCTCCATGTGTGCCAATTTTGGAATAGCTCCCAAGCATACCGTCCAAGATATCCAACACGGAGCTCAAATTTCTAGTGCGTTTCTTCAGCAGTTGGCAGCACTGACATAATTTTCAAATATGGACGTGACTTATTCCGGTATACATCTTTACTCATACTTAATTTGGTTTCGATTTCTGCAGCCGTTTAGGAGTTGGTAGGGGGGACACACACACAGCCAGACAGACAGAAGGACAGACAGACAGACACACATACACATTTTCCCGGATCGATCTCATAAGTCTACTTTTTCCTCATTTTTGCAAAATGTGAAAAGTAGGCTAAAAACAGACAGACAGACAGATAGACAGACAAAAAATATTAGATTCGCGCGCATCCATCATAAAACAGTCTAAAACGCGTAAATAACTCAAATTTACGTAGAAATTCAGAAAAAAAAACTTTCATTTATATATATGTAGAGATATACTGTACCGCTCGGTGTTGACCGTGTTTTACTGCACAAATTTAGGTTTTACTCGCTAACCGTTGGAGACACACGAAAAGTGATAAGAACCTTTTGGATAGAAACTTAAATGTTAAAGCTCGTGCATTCCATCAAAAGTTTGCTATTTCCTAGCGTTCTCTTTTTATTTGAAATGGAAATATGAAATTTTGAAACCAAAGGGTGTAGTGACGTCACGAGTGTGGGTTTTACTCGCTAACCGTTGGAGATACACGAAAAGTGATACAGACCCTTCGGATAGGAAATTAAATTTTAAAGCTCGTGTGTGCAATCACAAGTTTGCTATTTCTTAGCGTTCTCTTTTTATTTGAAATAGAAATATGAAATTTTGAAACCAAAGGGTGTAGTGACGTCACTAAATTGGTCGCCATTTTTAAATAGTGCAAAATATCGAAATCAAAAGTAGCCTATATGTAAACTTGGTAAATCAGCTACATCCATGAATAATTTCATTTCAATTGGACCAGTGGTTCTTGCGTGTTTGAGTAACAGGACAACAGACAGACAGACAGACGAACACCGGCTCATTTTTATTAGCCTATTTTCAATTTTGAAAAAATAGGCTTATGAGATCACCTTTTGTCCGTGTGTGTGTGCGTGTGTGTGTGTGTGTGTGTGTGTGTGTGTGCGTGTGTGTGTGATTCGTGTGTGTGTGTCCCCCTAATAAAATCTAAACGGCAGGAGGGATTTCAATGAAACTCGGAAAGTTCATAGCACTATTCCCGGCGACCTCGACCGTGCCCTTCAAATTTTGTTACGACTCACCAATCCAACATGGCGGCTGTGCGAAATATTTCACCAGCATTCAATATCTCCGAAACTATTACCGATATTATCCTGACATTTTCTATGGTGATAGAGGGAACTATTGTAAGTTCACTTATGTGATTTTTGAAAACCTGGTAACTACAAAACCAACATGGAGGCCAAGCGAATTTGCGACTTTTAAATAGACGTTTCTCGTGATTTGACCAAGCAAACGCAATAAAACTTGGTACAGTATATGTTTATATACATTGTAATGCACCGACATCTAACTTGGTTCAATTGTTTACATAATCACAAGATGGCGGATGTGCGAAATATTTCACCGGCATTCTATATCTCTGAAACTATTAGTGGTATCTCCCTAAAAGTTTGTACGGAGATAAAGGGCACTACTGGAAGTCCATCTATAAGACTTTCAAATACCGGACAACTACAAAACGAACATGGCGGCCAAGCGAATTTGAAAATTTTAAATAGACCTTTCTCGCGATTTAATGTTCCAAGCGCACTGAAACCTGGTACAGGAAATATTTATACACATTGTAATCCACTGGTATCTAATTTAGTTCAATTGTTTACATAACCTCAAGATGGCGGCAGTGCGAATTTTAAAATTAAGTTTTTATTTCTTGTGATGTAGTCATGCGATCGAAGTGAAAGTTTGAATAATGAACCTACGCAATAATGTTCCTTTAATGGTACATGACTCTATGGCCTATACATTTAACAATCCAACATGGCGACCATCCGAAATATTTAGACGATACTGAATGTCTACGAATCTATTTTAGCAATCAAACTGCATTTTTAATGTTCATAGGGGCTATGAACTTAAGTTCACCTATAGGACTTTAAATAACCTGGTGATCACAAATCCAACATGGCGGTGACGCGAATTATAAATATCCACATGGACGTTTCTCGCAATTTAACCATCCGAGTGCAGTGAAACTTGGTACAATAAATCCTTATACGAATGTTAATCCACTGGCATCTAATTTATTTCAATTGTTTCCATAACCTCAAGATGGCAGCTGTGAAAAAATTTAAAATCTTGTTTTTTCTTGTGTCCTAATTAAGCGATTGAAGTTTGAATACTACACGTTCACAATAATCTGCATGTAACAGTACATAACTCTAGGACCTACATATATAAAATCCATCATGGCGACCATCCGAAATATTTAGTCGGTTCTTAATATCTACGAATCTATTACAGCAATCAAACAGAAATTGTGTATGTTGATAGTGGCAATTAACTTATGTAGGATATATGAAAATAGACTGTATTGTTCTTCACGGAACTTCTTAAGTTAGCTTTTTCTCAATACTATATTTTTCATCGTTTTAAATGTTCCAGCTGCACGAGTTTTGATCCCATTACCTTCAAACTTGGTTTGCACATACAACTTTGTGGTCTTAATAATATGTGGTATCCATTTTGAAAAATATTAATAAATTTCAGAAATATTTAGGTTCAAATTTGAAACAAGATGTTCAGCAAAGAACATATAGCCTACTTTCTCCTAAATGTATGGGTATCTTTATGACTCTTTGTCCTCATCCCTAAAACAATCACCCCAACCACAATGTATTGTTTGTTTTCTTTTATATTGATAATAAGCCAGTAAGTGTCAAGATCAATATTATATACTTTATGATGATTGAATAACAATACTACTAACTTATTGTAATGCATTCACGTCCGTTAATCTCTATATTAAGCCAGCCTGCAAAATTAAGAATCTTCCGCCCCAATCATCTTCCGCCCCAATCACAGTAGGTGGTGCTGCGACCTATCAGTGAATTAATCTTTATCTTGTACGCCTATGCACTGCCATCGTAATGTACTACGATGGCAGTGTTCTATGGGTGTTGAATGAGTAGGCAGTTTAAAGTAGCCAAGAGGGAGGCGATCCAGCTGGCAGTGTTTAAAGGTATTCGGAGCGCGATCGTGGCTAATAGTTGAACTACCAGTATTACAAAATTGCCATACTTCAGGAGGCCAGCTCAGGCATTTACACAGCGTGATGTTTGGAACAATATTACCCACATAACCCACAAGAGGACAGCACCGTACAGAGGCATTAAGAAGGCTGTGGTTAATGACAACGTGTATCTAGTTCTTCTATTCTCCTTTTTCTAATGTCTTCTGTTTATGTGCGATGCTGGGACTGTGATTTTATTAATATACGAGTGTATACTTTATCCTCTCCTTTGAGCTAAATGACATTTTATTCAGTATCTGTGGGTAAAGCTCGTGCACATCATTTGTAAAAGAATTCAAGAAAAAAAAACCTAACTGTAGCAGTAGTCAATCCCCAGTCAACTGCGTGTCAGGCTAACATGCTAGCCCAGAGCTAACCGTATCCATGACGTCAGGTGTTCTTAACTGACATATTAGATACAAACTGTTGGCAAATAATGACTTTAAATAAACGATTTCTTCACTGCAGTACATCTTCATTAAAGATCATTTCATACAAAGTTTATATTATTGTATCAGTACGATATATCACATACAACATACTAAAACTACTGAAATATAAGACAGGCACATGAGGACAGCTGCCATCTTGTCGTGTGACACAAACGGCTCAGCTCTTTTAAGCCACTCATACTGTATAATATTATAATATTAAATTATAATAAATAACGGATCACGACCTTCAGGATAGCTTAAACCCCCCTAGGCTCGATAATCGGAATTGGTGGGTCTTAAGCTATTTATTAAAATGGTTGCATAATTCACACGGCCGCCATCCTGAAATTGCATGGCCGATGACCTTGAATTTTGGGTAAAAGACGCGTCCTATATAAAGATATGTTGTCACCAAATTTGGTAGAGATCGGATGATTAGTTTAGCCGTAATTTGATTTTACGTTTTGAACATTTGAGTGGCCGCCATTCTGTTTTGGTAAAGATGGCGGCGATAAAAAGTATGACACTGAGGTGTCCTTTACTAGTGCTACCTCTGTACCAAATTTCGTTCAATTCGGTTTCACCGTGTTCGAATTGATAGGGGGGGGACCGACATTCAGAGTACACACACTCACACACACACAGACACACACACACACACACAGACTCACACACACACATACACACACACAGACTCACACACACACATATACACACACAGACAGACACACTTTTTTCGCCCTGTGTTGATCTCATAAGTCTACTTTCATTTTTTGCAAAAATCGAAAGTAGGCTAAAAATGACATATTTTAACAGAACAACATGTCATTCTAAGAAAAAAAATAATAAACCATTTGCACTGATTTTAAAAGTAATACCATTTTTTAGCCTATTTTCAATTTTGAAAAAATAGACTTATGAGATCACCTTTTGTCCGTGTGTGTGCGCGTGTGTGTGTGTGTGAGGTGTGTGTGTGTGTGTGTCCCTAAAAATCTAAACGGCTGGAGCGATTTCAGTGGAACTCGGTAAGTTCATAGCACTATTCCCGGCGACCTCGACCGTGCCCTTCAAATTTTGTTACATCTCACCAATCCAACATGGCGGCTGTGCGAAATATTTCACTAGCATTCAATATCTCCGAAACTATTACCGATATCGCCCTGAAATTGTGTACGGTGATAAAGGGCACTACTAGATGTTCACCTATGAGACTTTCAAAAACCTGGTGACTACAAAACCAACATGGCGGCCAAGCGACGTTGAGACTTTTAAATATACTTTTCTCGCGATTTAACTATCAAAACGTAATGAAACTTGGTACAGCAAATGTTTATACACATTGTAATGCACTGAAGTCTAATTCAGTTCAATTGTTTACATAACCTCAAAATGGCGGCTGTGCGAAATATTTCACTGACATTCTATATCTCCGAAACTATTACAGATATCACCCTGCAATTGTGTACGGTGATAAAGGGTACTGATGCAAGTTTACCTATGTATAACTCATAAACCTGTAAAGTACAAAACGAACATGGCGACCAAGCGAATTTGAAATATTTTAATAGACTTATCTCGTGAGTTAACTCTCTGAGCGCAGTGAAATGTGGTACAGTAAATGATTTTGCAGATTGTAATGTACTGCCATCTAATTTAATTCAATTGTTTACATAACCTCAAGATGGAGGCTGTGCGAAATTTCAAAATTAAGTTTTTACTTCTTGTGTCGTAATCATGCGATCGAAGTGAAAGTTTGAATAATGAACCTAGGCAATAAGTGTCCTTGAATGGTTCATAACTCTATGGCCTATACATTTAACAATCCTAAATGGCGAGCTTCCGAAATATTTAGACGGTTCTCAATATCTATGAATCTTTTACAGCAACCAAACTGAAATTTGTATGTTCATAGAGACTATGAACATATGTTCACCTATAGGACTTTCAGTAACCTGGTGAGCAGCAATCCAACATGGCGGCGACGCGAAGTATAAATATTTAAATGGACGTTTCTCGCGAATTAACTATCCGAGTGCCGTGAAACGTTGCACGTTAAATGCTTACACAAATGTTGATCCACTGGCATCTAATTTATTTCAATTGTTGGCATAATCACAAGATGGCTGCTGTGCGTAATTTTAAAATCTCGTTTTTACTTCTTGTGTTCTAATCATGCGATTGAAGTTTGAATACCACACGTACACAATAATCTTAATATAATAGTACAAAAATAAAAATCCAACCTGGCGACCATCTGAAATATTTAGACGGTTCTCAATATCTTCGAATCTCTTACAGCAATTAAACTGAAATTTTGTATGTTGATAGAGGCAATTGACGTGAGCAGGATATAGGAAAATAGGCTGTATAGTTCTTCACGGAACTACTTGTTTATATATTAGTATGATTACTTTCTTTTGTCCCTATCATCGTCTAGCCCGTAAGTTTTGTAGTTAGTTTTAGTTGTAGTTTCATTTTCACCATCCCCCAAACCATTAGGGGCCGATAACCTCGATGTTAGGCGCCTTAAAGCAACAAATATCATCATCATCATCACAATTGTCATTGTGCAATTGGGCTACTGTGGTATTTAAAACTTTCTGTTAAGCCCCTCACTTTTTAGTGTAACATAAATAATTTGTAGCTAGGAACCTTCCCTGGAATCGACTCTACAACTCGTCCAAGTTTCATCGTAATCGGAGGAATGGTATATGAACGCATAGGGGTCATACATAGGTTGGTTGGTTATTAAGTTTAGAGGCTGCGACAACGCGGTCATGTAGCCCCGTGTACTTTGGGTGTGTGTAGAATCTCTCTGATAACCGGTGTTAATTGTGATGACTGTATTAGTGTGTGTTATCTGTTTTTTTAATTTAAGTACTGCAACTTAGAATTTTCCAAATAGTTCCTACTTTTGCCGCCACGCCCCACCGTCAACGACTGCTAGGCCAAGTTCAGAACTTAGCTACTAGACGCCACCGCAGTCGGCTCTTGGCAACGAACGTAGAAACCTAAGAGCTTTGTTTACATTCTTAACCTACATAATTTAGCTTCACACAGGTGCAATGTGGAAGGTTCTTTAACATGCCACAAATCTATGACATGGGAGGTCATACATACCCTACCACTAGTGAATTGACACATCAAACTTACAAACTAACGTAAAAGAAAAAAGTTATGAATCACAGCCGAGCAAGACTTTATGTGGTGGTGATAAGTGGTATTAAGGATGATAATGAAGACGACTACTACTGAACTGGTACATCAAACTTACAAACTAATAGAAATACATATTTTTTAAATCACAAGCGATGAAGACTATGTGGTGTGACACGATTGGTTCAAGGACGTAAAATCTAGGTCATTTACCCTTTTGATAAATATGACAATTAAGACGACTACTACTACTGAACTGGTACATCAAACTTACAAACCGATAGAAAAACATGTTTTAAAAATCACTGGCTGGGAAGACTGTGGTGTTGCTTAACTTCAGACACGATTGGTTCAAGGGCCTTAAAACGTGATTTTCTGGTCCCGCACAGTTTCACCGAAGTGAACCACATTAAACGTGGTTTTCGGGCACTGAGGATGGGGTTCCAAAGGGTAAGTATGTAAAATTTGGTTGAGATGGGTGAAATGTTGTAGATTTTTGCCAAAGGGCCTAAATGCAGGGAATGTAGTGGTCTGTCCGAAGTTTCAAGTAGACTGTGTTACTCGTCGGGTTCCAAAGGGTAAGTATGTAACATTTGGTTGAGATAGGTGAAGCGGTGTAGATGTATGCCAAAGGGCCTAAATGCATGTAAGGGACTGGTCTACCCGAAATTTCAAGTACACAGAGTTACTCGTCGGGTTCCAAAGGGTAAGTATGTAAAATTTGGTTGAGATGGGTGAAATGTTGTAGATTTTTGACAAAGGGCCTAAATGCAGGGAAAGGAGTGGTCTGCCCAAAATTTCAAGTACACAGAGTTACTCGTCGGTTTCCAAAGGGTAAGTATCTAAAATTTGGTTGCGATGGGTGGAACGGTGTAGATATTTTCCAAAGGGCCTAAATGCAGGGAATGTAGTGGTCTGTCCGAAATTTAAAGTGGACAGGGTTACCCGCAGGGTTCCAACGGGTAAGTGTACAAATGTTGGTTCAAATCAGTGAAACGGTGTAGATTTGCATAAATAACAGAAAGGCAAACAAACAGACAGACAGACAGACAAACATTGAGCATTATATATATAGAAGATAGAAGTCGATAGAAGACGACTACTACTACTGAACTGGTATATCAAACTTACAAACCGATAGAAAAACATGTTTTAATAATCACTAGCTGGGAAGACTGTGGTGTTGCTTAACTTCAGACACGATTGGTTCAAGGGCCTTAAAACGTGATTTTCTGGTCCCGCACAGTTTCACCGAAGTGAACCACATTAAACGTGGTTTTCGGGCACTGAGGATGGGGTTCCAAAGGGTAAGTAGACTTTTGCCAAAGGGCCTAAATGCAGGGAATGTAGTGGTCTGTCCGAAGTTCCAAGTAGACAGTGTTACTCGTCGGGTTCCAAAGGGTAAGTATGTAAAATTTGGTTGAGATAGGTGAAGCGGTGTAGATGTTTGCCAAAGGGCCTAAATGCAGGTAAGGGAGTGGTCTACCCGAAATTTCAAGTACACAGAGTTACTCGTCGGGTTCCAAAGGGTAAGTATGTAAAATTTGGTTGAGATGGGTGAAATGTTGTAGATTTTTGACAAAGGGCCTAAATGCAGGGAAAGGAGTGGTCTGCCCAAAATTTCAAGTACACAGAGTTACTCGTCGGATTCCAAAGGGTAAGTATCTAAAATTTGGTTGCGAAGAGTGGAACGGTGTAGATATTCGCCAAAGGGCCTAAATGCAGGAATATAGTGGTCTGTCCGAAATTTTAAGTGGACAGGGTTACCCGCAGGGTTCCAACGGGTAAGTGTACAAATTTTGGTTCAAATCAGTGAAACGGTGTAGATTTGCATAACTAACAGACAGACAAACAGACAGACAGACAGACAAACATTGAGCTTTATAGATTAAAATCCTGAAATATCGCTAATATAACTGAATAATGAAGGAGCCCATTTTAATCCCTGTATGCATTATTAACCTAACTAATAGAGCCAATTTATTTATTTTTCTTTTAACCTTCCGTGTTTTGTCGAACAACAATATTTCAAGAGGATAATGGTAGCCCACAGATAATCGCTTAGAATCCCAGCTCCATAATAATAAATACAATTTAAGATTCAGGCCAATGATTAATCTATATGGACCTATCTAGAATAATGCCGAAATTAAGTTGGTAATATCGACATTTCTAATTAGGTCGAAATATACCTGGCATAATGAAGCCTAATAAAACACTACAGTTGGCAGCCCTGGTGACTGAATATATTCTTTGTTCCATCTCTTAAGGTACAGAATACAAAATTTAGTTGAAGTACAAGGGATAGCATGGATGTTACATGCAGTTAGACATTGGGTCTATCAGCATGCGTAAAATCATGTTGGCAACAATATCATGCATGTGTTGGTCAGAAATAATCTGAAATATTATGAACCAATGTTGTGCCAATTTTGTATGAAATCCATTTGTTAGTATAGAAGTTACATGTATTTTAAAATTGGACTTATCAGCAGGCTTAGAATCATGTTGGCAGCACTGACGCAAATTAGTTACTCCAAATTAATCTAGAATGCCAGGTACTATACGTGTGTATAGTTTAAAGCTGTCGGCTTGCATACTTTCTGATATGTTGGTATTTCGATAAAATTAATAGAGAGAGCATTTATTAACAGTTGGCAGACATGATGTCTTTTAAGAATGCGCTCAGTCATATCTGTTTATGAACACATAGTACATACGAAATTTGGTTGAAATCCAATTGATAGTATAGAAGTTATATGCATTTAAAAATTGGACTTATCAGCAGGCTTAGAATCATGGCAACACTGTCATTGATGGGCTCCTGGAAATTAAACTAAGTATTGTTATCTATATGTTTGCCAATTTTGGAATAGCTCCAATGCATACCTTCTAAGATATCCAACGTGGAGCTCAAATATCAATTGCGTTTTTCCAGCAGTTGGTAGCACTGACATCATTTTCAAATATGGGCTTGAAATATTCAGGTATAGATCGTTATTCATTCCAAATTTGGTTTCGATTGCTGCAGCCGTTTAGGAGTTTGGGGGGGGGGGGCACTGACAGACAGACATTTGCCCGGATCGATCTCATAAGTCTACTTTTTCCTCATTTTTGCAAAATGAGAATAGTAGGCTAAAAATAATAAATAGTATCTAAGAATATACAGTATATTGAACCCTTTATCCTCTGTTGGATAAATGATTCTATGTTTATTTCTTCAATTAATAAATATTTCCACCAGCATCATGAAAATAGCCAGACGGAGATGAGGAAATTTCAAGCAGTTGTCCGAGACAGCGGGGACATACCTGAAGCAGATTGACAAAAGGCTAAATACTTTAGCTGTGAAAGGAAATAGCCTAGCGATGTGTCAGAAGGACAGGTGTTGGCCACCTCAAAGTAGAAGCGACGCGCAGTGAGACATGCTGCTGGTATGTTCATTGTAATATTCGCGCCTAGAAGAAATATGATGCAGTAACGTGAGTGGCTGATGAGCATGCTAGACACTCCTACGACGCCAAGATCTGCTAAAAACCGCCAAATTACAGAAAATGTGGGAACCAATAAGAGAAGAATCCCTATTTAGCGTGGCAGGTCTAGCGTGGGCACGCTCGGCTAGCATTCACGCGGGAGATCGCCTAGACAAAATCTCTACGATCGATTCTAGGATTAATGGGCATATTCTTGACCTGCGCTATTTTACGAGTTCAGTGATTTTTATTTCATTCCTGTACCATCATTATTTCGAGATATTTTTGTATAAATCCCCCCCATCAAGACCTAGGGCCAGTTCATTTATAAGTGATGTGAAGAGCCAAGACATTGCTTATTATTATTCTGTGCGTCTACGGACGTAAGCTTATTATACTTTGGTGTGTCGAGGACACGCTTATTACTTTGGTTCGTCTGAGGACGGAGGCTGTTATTTTGTGTGTCAGTGGGCACAGGCTTTTATACTTTGTGCGTCTAAGGACGTTGACAGTTATACTTTGCGTGTCATGAAAGACACAGAAATTATTATTAAAAGTGTTAAATTCAGTATTAGATAGTCACAGTACTATATTTGTAGGGGCAGTATCTTCGATAATTCGCCAATAAACTGTTTTGGGGAAAGAAGTACCCGAACGGCGAATTTAGTAGTCAGACATCAAGTGTATAATAATTTAATTTTTGAATCAGCACGAGAGATGACATCATTGACCATGGAGGAAGCCTGGAAATATCAAGACTCCGTCAAGATGGTTGAGATGAGATAAGAAGAATCCAGTTGGGAGATGGCTGCAGATGTTCTTTGACGGGTGGCTGGCTGAGGATGAGTACCGAATAATATTTATTATTATCTGATAAATTAACTTATGGTGTATGGGACATATCTTGTTTTGTAAATAATTTGCTTGTGTGATTAACGTAGTCTATTTAGTTTTGGTCTGACACACCTTTTGCATGGAAACAGCTCGCATATATTATTAGAAGAAGGTTCTTTTCTTGTTTGTTGTTGTAACTAACGTAGCTATGTGAACGGCCGTGTTTGCATATGTTACGCAATGCGGTTAAAAACGTCTCTCGGAGATATGTTGTGTTTCAGAAGTAGGACTGAAGTAAAATAAATATATAGTAGATTGGAGGGTAAATAATTTCTTTGGTTTTATTATTGATCAGATTCAATGAGATTATTGCCTTTGGAGCAATGTGATTTGTGACGAAGAGCAGTCAGCTCTATCGTAGGTTTTAATATTTTTTAATTGTCGGCGAGCATCCATTCAGCCGATCTGTGTGAATACGTATTGTCATTCCCAAATGTGTGTGTGTGAGTGTGTGTTTTTGTGTCATTACAAGCGGGAATTTCAGCGTAGACTGATTTCTGGCAGCTTGATGACAAATCTAGATTGTGACCTCGCGAGGGCAATTTTGGATATTTTGATTAATGTCTGACCATATTTTGAAGTGGTTGAGTTTGTTGCTGTTGATTCCTTGAGATAACGGCACAGCTGGTCAGGTATTTATACACACTGGAGTGGGACAATGGCAGGTGATTGAGGAAGAGGGGAGATGTTGCACAAGACGGACTGAGGATTGCCAGCCAGGTCATTAGGGAGAGTGCCTGTGTGGCTCAGTAATAACTTGTAATACAGAATTAAGAACTGATCAATGGTAAAAATTGTTTAAATAAATGGGAGTTGCCTACGAATCACGATAATCTCCGAAGCGTTAGCTTAACATGCAGTTTTGTTCATATAAAGTAATGTCAGCCAGTCAGGCTTTTGTTGTTGTTGGTTTATTCCATGTTTATATTTCATTCAGTGACCCGTGAGTCATATGCTATGCTGTATTTCCTTGTTTGTGTTGAGCATGTTGGCCAGTGTTGGCAGCTCATAGTCAAGTGCGTCTTCGCGCTAATGAGGGTCTCAGGGAGATTCCTGTAAATAGTAGATTTGTCGTGCGTGTGTCAGCATTACTTTTTAAGGGTTTTTATTAATGTCATGTTCCATATCCATAAACGTTGATTTACAAGATGATTGTTCGTAAGCATCGTGGCTGTTAACCCGTTGTAAACGAACAGTCATCCAAAGTACTCATACCTCGTAGTTAGTCGTCACGCGCACATAAAACCCAAAATTGCAAGGTAGTGGAACCAGGATCCACATTTTAAATAAAAGGGGAGATCCGTCTGACTCCTCAAATTTATAGATATTCCTATCATGGAAAATTCAGGGAGGATTTGTTTTATATTTTATTGTTGTTTATTTCTTTTTATGCACTATTAGTCATTAAATTTTGTTATTATTTTACATCTTGTCACCTTTCTTTCTAATTTATAGTTTATATCCTATGACCCTTACCTCAGTAGAACATGTTGTTTGGCGAACGTAAACATCACATAGGAACTGAGCGCGACCCCTTGATTAAGATTTCTTACATATAAACACTGCTTTTCTGAAGGGTTCATAGGAGTAAACTCTAGAATAATGCCAAAATTAAGTTGGTAATATCGACATTTCTAATTAGGTCGAAATATACCTGGCATAATGAAGCCTAATAAAACACTACAGTTGGCAGCCCTGGTGACTGAATATATTCTTTGTTCCATCTCTTAAGGTACAGAATACAAAATTTAGTTGAAGTACAAGGGATAGCATGGATGTTACATGCAGTTAGACATTGGGTCTATCAGCATGCGTAAAATCATGTTGGCAACAATATCATGCATGTGTTGGTCAGAAATAATCTGAAATATTATGAACCAATGTTGTGCCAATTTTGTATGAAATCCATTTGTTAGTATAGAAGTTACATGTATTTTAAAATTGGACTTATCAGCAGGCTTAGAACCATGTTGGCAGCACTGACGCAAATTAGTTACTCCAAATTAATCTAGAATGCCAGGTACTATACGTGTGTATAGTTTAAAGCTGTCGGCTTGCATACTTTCTGATATGTTGGTATTTCGATAAAATTAATAGAGAGAGCATTTATTAACAGTTGGCAGACATGATGTCTTTTAAGAATGCGCTCAGTCATATCTGTTTATGAACACATAGTACATACGAAATTTGGTTGAAATCCAATTGATAGTATAGAAGTTATATGCATTTAAAAATTGGACTTATCAGCAGGCTTAGAATCATGGCAACACTGTCATTGATGGGCTCCTGGAAATTAAACTAAGTATTGTTATCTATATGTTTGCCAATTTTGGAATAGCTCCAATGCATACCTTCTAAGATATCCAACGTGGAGCTCAAATATCAATTGCGTTTTTCCAGCAGTTGGTAGCACTGACATCATTTTCAAATATGGGCTTGAAATATTCAGGTATAGATCGTTATTCATTCCAAATTGGTTGAGATGGGTGAAATGTTGTAGATTTTTGACAAAGGGCCTAAATGCAGGGAAAGGAGTGGTCTGCCCAAAATTTCAAGTACACAGAGTTACTCGTCGGATTCCAAAGGGTAAGTATCTAAAATTTGGTTGCGAAGAGTGGAACGGTGTAGATATTCGCCAAAGGGCCTAAATGCAGGGAATATAGTGGTATGTCCGAAATTTAAAGTGGACAGGGTTACCCGCAGGGTTCCAACGGGTAAGTGTACAAATTTTGGTTCAAATCAGTAAAACGGTGTAGATTTGCATAACTAACAGACAGACAAACATTGAGCTTTATAGATTAAAATCCTGAAATATCGCTAATATAACTGAATAATGAAGGAGCCCATTTTAATCCCTGTATGCATTATTAACCTAACTAATAGAGCCAATTTATTTATTTTTCTTTTAACCTTCCGTGTTTTGTCGAACAACAATATTTCAAGAGGATAATGGTAGCCCACAGATAATCGCTTAGAATCCCAGCTCCTTAATAATAAATACAATTTAAGATTCAGGCCAATGATTAATCTATATGGACCTATCTAGAATAATGCCGAAATTAAGTTGGTAATATCGACATTTCTAATTAGGTCGAAATATACCTGGCATAATGAAGCCTAATAAAACACTACAGTTGGCAGCCCTGGTGACTGAATATATTCTTTGTTCCATCTCTTAAGGTACAGAATACAAAATTTAGTTGAAGTACAAGGGATAGCATGGATGTTACATGCAGTTAGACATTGGGTCTATCAGCATGCGTAAAATCATGTTGGCAACAATATCATGCATGTGTTGGTCAGAAATAATCTGAAATATTATGAACCAATGTTGTGCCAATTTTGTATGAAATCCATTTGTTAGTATAGAAGTTACATGTATTTTAAAATTGGACTTATCAGCAGGCTTAGAATCATGTTGGCAGCACTGACGCAAATTAGTTACTCCAAATTAATCTAGAATGCCAGGTACTTTACGTGTGTATAGTTTAAAGCTGTCGGCTTGCATACTTTCTGATATGTTGGTATTTCGATAAAATTAATAGAGAGAGCATTTATTAACAGTTGGCAGACATGATGTCTTTTAAGAATGCGCTCAGTCATATCTGTTTATGAACACATAGTACATACGAAATTTGGTTGAAATCCAATTGATAGTATAGAAGTTATATGCATTTAAAAATTGGACTTATCAGCAGGCTTAGAATCATGGCAACACTGTCATTGATGGGCTCCTGGAAATTAAACTAAGTATTGTTATCTATATGTTTGCCAATTTTGGAATAGCTCCAATGCATACCTTCTAAGATATCCAACGTGGAGCTCAAATATCAATTGCGTTTTTCCAGCAGTTGGTAGCACTGACATCATTTTCAAATATGGGCTTGAAATATTCAGGTATAGATCGTTATTCATTCCAAATTTGGTTTCGATTGCTGCAGCCGTTTAGGAGTTTGGGGGGGGGGGGCACTGACAGACAAACATTTGCCCGGATCGATCTCATAAGTCTACTTTTTCCTCATTTTTGCAAAATGAGAATAGTAGGCTAAAAATAATAAATAGTATCTAAGAATATACAGTATATGTCCACTTATACGTACATAAAAACTACTTGTACGAGTGCAGAGACACCTTGTGGCCGCAAGACAAACTAATCCTTTCCAGAACAATATATCACCCAGATGGCCAAATCTGGAGGTGAAAACCATATAGCCTACCAAAAGAACCAGGTTATTTGTGATGACGACATTTGACGAAAAAAATTATAAGAATAGTAAAAATAAACTCTGAAACTAAATTCACCAAAACTCTCCTTCTTAGGATGAAATCAATAATGAAACACTCGTACGCGAAAAGCAACACACGAGCTATAAGAAAAGTCCCTCTTCGGAGGACAAAATGACCCAATTTTGAATGTCTGTTTTGACTGCGCCTCCCGGATCTATCATAATATACTCAGAAGCGTGTCATCCTAACGGTTTCTTCGTGAAACGGTCGCGAGTTCGAATACCGAAGTATCGTAGTGTTGTGAGGAGTATTGTTGCCAACAATATTAGTGGCAAAAATTAAAAACAAAAAAGAAATTCAGATTCTGGACCAAAAGTGATGTGTTTAGTGAAGTTTAATTATTATTTGATGAAAACCAGTGCTACCAACCTTCATAAAAACAAACCAAGTGACTGAAAACCAGCTTTAGACTTCAAATTTGTGACAATCTAAACTTACAGTGACGACGAACGATTACTTAAATATATATTATGTTCGACCCTCACTATTATGTGTCAGAAAACTGTATCATAATGATGGTCATTATAACACTGTTTTTCATTATGATACAGTTTCTCCAGCCAATCAGAGCTCGTTCATTGACCAATTAGGTAACGATACCTTCACGCATGCGCTCAAAATCCAACATGTCGGACATAAACACAACATCGAACTATAATAAATCACCGACATGGAATACGCACCGTCCATATGTTCACGTAAATAAACTGGCGAATATGAGATAAGAAATAGCACTGTACCTTAATATCACCAACCCTAATTTCTACACAGCGCATTGCCTTCAAACGACTCTGGTGACAATATTACTGAGGGACGGCAGATGTAAACATATGGCCTGCATATGGCACAGCAAGCACACTGAGCGCATGCGTCGGTCGTTCAGAGACCTTGAAAGACAGAGATATACCCAGCGCTCGCTCTTCGATCACAACATTCAAGTGACTGACTCTCAACAGATATTTATGAATATTTATGTTAAAACATATAATAAAGTTATAATTATCGTCGAACATAAACAGTCGTATGCAACTCGCCTATAATGGTAATTAAGACACTCGTATGGAAGTTATAAAACTCGCATACGCTCGTTTTATAAAAATACTCGTGTCTTAATTATAGCCATTATAGGCTCGTTGCATAATGTACTATTTCTACTTCTACTGATTTACAAAGAAACAATGACTACAACAGCAGTTCGAATCTAGACAAGCCCCATGGAGGGCGACGGGCCGATCCCGTTGAGTGACCAATATTCCGTACTATCAGAGACCATTCCTGCACCTAAGAAACGACAAAAAAACGAAGTTCACGGGGTTCGAAATCCGACTCCCCGTCAACTCCTACATCCATAGACTATAAAAAATCAAGGGAGTCCAGCGACTCCGAAGAGCAACCTCCATCAAGGCACTCTGCCAGAGCCAGATGAAAGCAGACTTCAGATGCCAGCAGTGACCAACCCCAATCCTGCCAACCATCCAGCAGCATGCAGCGTCAGGTAGTAGCCGAAGATTTTCCACTTTTTGTTCTATCATCCTCAACATCTTATCCACCACTCACAACCTGTACGGTTACAGTATCTTCTAACCCCTCCCCTCCTATAAATACCGTTCCCTACTCCACTGTAGCGGCCAACACAAATCCATCCCCTCAACCTACTCTTTCTAATCAACCTTCAATTTACCATGTCCCTCCACCAATCACTCCTGAACCCTCACAATCTGTTCCGAATTTATATGTATCCCCACTCAGTACTCCTTCATCGCAATTCCATTATCCATCAACTCAACCCTTTTCCTCTTCAAATTTCGTGGCCACTCCTCAAACGGTAGCGTACAACTATCTTGGACATACCTACCATCTTCCTTCGTCCAATCCTCAATATTCTCCTCAATCCCATCCTCAACCTTATCCTCAACCATCTCCTCTGCCCCATCCTCAACCTTATCCTCAACCCCATCCTCAACCATCTCCTCAGCCCCATCCTCAAACTTATCCTCAGCCTACAATTAACTTCTCATCTCGATCATCAATTCAACCCTCTCCTGCCATCAACCGTCCCATCCCCTCAACTACTTCCTCTTCTTCTTCTCCTACCCCTACTAATGAATCCATCTTCACATACTGTCTTTTTAACTTCACGGAGTCCCGGCCTGAACCGCGCTGCATCTCGGCCATTCTCCGCACCTTCCTACCGGCCAGCTCCATTACCCAAATCATACCCCAACCTCATGCCATCATTTTGAAAACCAAAGGTGATGCCAGGGAGGTTTTAATTCACAAGATGGGCTTAGCTCGCTTAGGCGAACAAGTGGCCATGGAACCTCTTCCTACACGTTCCCCAAAACGTCCATCCCTTCGCCGTGAACCCCTTCTATCTGTCGTGATTCGTGGAGTTGATACCTCCTACACAAATCAGGAAATCCACCAGGAACTCATCTACCATCTCCTAAACATCCATAAAATACTCCTAATTAATATTGATCGTGGCCCTACTACCCTGGTGCGTGTCCTCTCAGCAGACCGTGCTTCCATAGACAAGCTACTAGCTGAAGGCGCCTTCCCATACTGGCAACACTACCGTGTGGAACCATCCAGAACCTCCACTCCTGCTCCTCTCCGATGTGATCGTTGCCAAACTTATAATTCTCATTCAACAGACCACTGCCCCATGCGTCAGCCAATCTGTGCCCATTGTAGTCAAGCTCATCCCACTCGTAACTGCCCCAACCTCTCACTCCCACCCAAATGCACTCAGTGCCAGGGTTCCCACCCAGCCTACTCTCCCCATTGTCCAAACCGCCCAACAGTTGACGTATCAAAACCTCAATTTACCGCCCCTGTCCGCACCGTAGATCCCATCCCCACCCCCCCCCCCCCCCACCCCAATCATCCGTCTCCCCTGCTCCACCTTCTATTGAAGAGATGATTAGCTTCACAGCAATCTGTCTTCAAAATCTATTACCCTTCGACAGCCCCCGGGTGCTGGAAATACTACATTTTGCTGCCCGTACAACTTTTGGCCTTAATATGCAAGCCACTGCCTCGGGCCAAAAGGTCCACTTCCATTTCAGGCCAATGGAAATTTAATTATGGCTAATATATTAGGAAATGGAATGTGTTCCGTACGCGTGCTCTACTTCAGCATGTGTTCCCTGAAATCCAACCGCCACTTCTTAGACATTTTACTTCAGCTCTACACTCCCGCTATCTTCCTCTTAAATGAAACTTTCCTCAATCCTCGACTCCATCCTGTTTTTCCAAATTACACATTATATTGTGCCGATCGCCCTCATGAATCCAGAGGGGGAGTAGCCATTGGCGTTCACAAATTATTCCCTTCACGTCTACTTCAACCTCAACACTTTCAACATGTTCCTGAATTTCTCACTGTCATGGTGCATCTCCCTTCGAACCCTGTCATTCTCTCCACTGCTTATAGTCCTCCCCGTTCTCAACCTCCCATAGATTACATTAACTTCATAGACTCAACATTCAAACACTTCATCTTTGCTGGAGATATTAATATTAACTCTCTATATGCCCATGACAGGGACCTCTTACGGGATTACTTAGACACTATGAATGGTGAACGTGTGGCTATACCCCCTCACACCATCGTGAGAACGCATATCACTCCCGAAATAGCCTTAGTATCCTCTTCCCTATCCCGTAACACGTCAATTAAACTACTCGGCCTCTACGGTAGTGACCATCAGCCCTTCCTCATTACAATTCCCTCACTTAATTTCCATCAACCCTCACCTCCTCCTTCCTTCATGAGAAGTAATTTCAATAAAGCAGACTGGGAAGCCTACCGCTGCAGTATTACTGAACTCCTTGCTACTGCCACAATTCCACAGAACAATGAGCAGCTGTCTGCTTTGATATCTTTGCTGGAGGCATCTATATCTGTCTCAGCTCGACGTCACATTCCCATAACTAAAGTCACTCCAAGCAAGCCGCCTATTCCACCCAAGGCACTCCAACTTCTTAATCTATCAAGGAGCTATTATAGGGCCTACTGCCAGACTAATGACCCAGACTTACTCACGAGACATAGACAATACCAACGACATGTTCGGTCCTATCTTAAAGCTATTAAGAAAAAGAAGTGGATTGACGCTTGCTCCAATCTAGCTAAGGAATCTACAGCTCGGCCTTTCTGGAAAACATTTAAAAATCTTACTGGGCAAAATACCAAGGAATGCCTTTTTCCCATCAGAGGGCCAAACGGTTTCCCATTCGCTGACTAATACAAAGCTGAGACTTTTGCCGACTACTTCACTAACGTCTACAGTGACCAACCTAATACTCGACACAATTACTCAGACTACAGAACCGTGAGCAAACAAACTAATCCAAAACTTCCTTCTCTGACCCCCAGTTTTGACCATCTCCCGACTTTAGATCCTGAATCACCACTGAACCAACCCATTACTTCTGAAGACATACGATTCCAGCTAGCTAAAAAACGCAATACGGCCCCTGGGACAGATAAGGTGTCCTACGCTCATATCAAACAAGCGCCACCCATCTTCATCCATTTCCTAGCCATCGCCTACACTTTTATTCTTTATACTGGTAGCTTCCCCTCTCATTGGAAGACAGCTAAAATAATTCTCTTCCCCAAAGTAGCCAAACCTCCTTCCCTCCTTTCCTCCTATCGACCGATAAGCCTCCTCCCTGTTTTCTCTAAATTATTTGAAGCTATTATCGCTTCTCGCCTCTACAATTTCCTTAACTCACAAAACATATTTCCCCCAACTTAAGCAGGTTTTAGACCAAAATTTTCTACACAATCCCAGCTTTTCCGTATGACTAGTCTCCTCACCCCCCACTTTAACAAGGGCTATCCTGCAGCCCTACTACTCCTTGATCTGTAAAAGGCCTTCGATCTCGTGTGGCAACGAGGGCTTATATATAAATTACAGAAACTTAACCTTCCCTCCTCGATTGTCCGCTTGCTCAGTAATTTCTTACTGAACAGGCGAGCATTCATCCATCTCCGCTCTGCCTCCTCACACATCTTCTCCCTCTATTCGGGTGTTCCGCAAGGTTCTCCTATCTTCCCACTTCTCTACATCATCTACGCTCATGATATGCCACAACCGAAAAAACATTCACACCTCTTCCAGTTCTCAGATGATACAGCCATTTTATCCTTTGCCAACAACACCACCACTCTTACCAATAGAATGCAATCCTATCTCGATACACTTCTCGCCTGGTTTTCTAAATGGCATCTCTCAGTGAATACGGACAAAACCAAACTCCTACTATTTAAAGCCCGAGACAACCATTTTCGTCCTTTCCGTATTTCAATCTTCCAAGAAGCCATTCTCCCATCCCGTCAGGCTGTGTATCTGGGGGTTACATTAGATAGAAATCTCTCTTGGCGCCCCCACATTAAAGAAATGGCACGGAGAGCACGCTTACCGATGGCACTCCTCAAACGTCTTCGTGGGGGTAACGTGGGGCCTTTCCCCAATCCAAATTCTCAACACATACAAAGTCTCCATTCGTCCCATTCTGGACTATAGTTAATTGGCCTGGATTGGAGCGACCTTCCCTCAATATAGCATTTTAAAATCAGTGGAACATTTTGCTATCAAAGTTGCATATGGCCTTACGTTGAACCGCGACAGTAATCTGCTAGTATACCCCAAGACACTTCCATCATTTTTTCACCATCTTTTTAAAATCAGACTACGAGCCCTCCAGACATTAGTTTACAATCGACAGCCTCTGACTTACGACATTCTTATGACTTCCAGCGCCCGAGGGCCTACCAGGCACTCTAAGCCTCTTCCTCAAACCCTGGCACTACAGATCCTTAACCATGATATTCGGCCCGACAACTTCCATCTCATTCCTCCTGATACATATCCCCCCTAAATTTATTCATGCAATCATTTTTAGCTATTGAGACACAGATTGGCAGACACTTACTTTAAGTAAAGCTAATTACTCTCTACCAACTTACTCAGTGTAAATTTATTTCAAATACAGACCGATGTAGAATAGGTGAGTTAATTTACGTATTTCGCTATCATACATCATACCTTTTTGATGTATAAGGATTGCAACGTGACCAAGAACTACATTTTCAAACCACCCCGAGCCGAGAAAAAGTTACCTTACAAAGGTGATAACAAGTTTTTTTGTTGAACACATAAAATTTTGAAATTGATCAACCAGTTGTACAACATTCCAATGTGTATTGTGTTAAAATTTGGATTCGATCTGAGCACGGGTTTGTGAGATGATGGTTCTTAAATGTGACGCATCGTTGAGGCACGCTTGGGGACGGGCACTTTTTGTGTTCCAACTGCAATAAAGAATATTGAAATATAAATTAGAAGTTCCAAACCCACATGAACTGACGTAAGATGGAACGACGAAAATTATGTTGTTATTGGATTTTGTGTAGGTCTATTGGTTGCTTCGCAAACAGCCTTCAAACTCGAGTGCACATACCATTTTGGTCGACAGTAGTAGTAGTATGTATGTAGTTAGTTTTAGTTGTAAGTAGGTAGTTAGTTTGTGTATTAGATATATGTCATTGTTCTATTAGACTGTGGTGTGTGATGCTGAGCCCAAGGTTGCAGGTTCTAAACCTGGCGCAGTCAGCTGGCATTTGAGGGTGCGCAAATGCGAGGGAGCCGTGTCAGTAGATTTACTGGCACGTTAACGATCCCCTTCGGGGCAAAATTCCGGCACCCCGGCGTCTCTAAAAGCCAGTGTAGTTAAAAGGGACGTAAAACCAATAACATTATTATTATTATTATTATTATTATTATTATTATTATTATTATTATTATTATTATTGTGGTGTGTGAGTGTGTCTGGTAGCAGTTGCATTGTTTTTTAGTTATAGTTCATTGTTTCAGTAGGCTGTGATGTGGGAGGGTGCATGTGAGTGTGCCTGGTGACAGACTGTTTTATTGGTAATATTTGTTGTTGGTGGAACTTTAATATTTTTTTCGTTAGTAGAATTTTGGTATTTAATTGTTAGTACGGTAGAAGGTTAGTATTTTTGTTAGTAGAATTGCTCTTTACTTATTCTGAAAGGGAGTAGCAGCCTTTCAGAATAAATCAATTATTTACTAGTCTTATAGACGGTTAAGATATTGATAATATAAGCCAAATAATGGCTACACTGCCTCCTGCTGCACGGCTGAAAGCAACGGGAAACTACAGCCGTATGCTATTCCCGAGGATATGCACCTCTATATGCATAGTTACATGTGATGATGGCCTCCTCCCTTGTAAAATTTCAATCCGGAGGTAAACTAGTCCCCCGTTCGGATCTCCGGGTGGGGACTACTCATCACAGAAGTGACAAAGAGGAAATCTGACATTCTACGAATCGGAGCGTGGAATGTTAGAAGTCTGCTAGGAAGTGGAAGGTTAGTAAACTTAGAAAGGGAAATGGATAGGTTGAGGTTGGATTTGGTTGGGATTAGTGAAATGCGCTGGCAGGAAGAACAGGACGTTTGGTCAGGAGACTATAGGGTCATTAGCACTAAATCAAACAATGGCCAAGCTGGGGTTGGCCTCATATTGAGTAGGAAACTTGGACAGCGGGTGGAATATTATGAACAATATAGTGAACGGATTATTGTAGCAAAAATCAATACTAAACCTACCTGCACCACAGTGGTACAAGTCTATATGCCTACCAGTCAAGCTGATGATGAGGATGTTGAAAAGGTCTACGAAGAAATAGACGAAATTCTGAGGTATATCAAGGGTGATGAAAATGTTATAGTAATAGGAGATTGGAATGCTGTGGTAGGAAAGGGGAGAGAAGGGAAGATAGTAGGAGATTTCGGATTAGGTGAAAGGAATGATCGAGGAAGCAGGCTGGTAGAATTCTGCACCGAGCATGAGTTGGTCATAGCTAACACCTTATTCAATAACCACAATAGAAGAATATACACATGGATGAGACCTGGAGATACAGGGCGTTACCAAATCGACTTCATTATGGTCAAGCAGAGGTTTCGAAACCAGATTTTGGATTGTAAAACATATCCTGGTGCTGACATAAACTCTGACCACAATCTGGTTGTAATGAAATGCAGATTAAAGTTGAAGAAACTGAAGAAAAGTCAAAACCCAAAAAGGTGGGAAATAGACAGACTGAAAGAGAAGGATTTAAATGAAAGATTCAAGAAGAGTATAAAGGAAGGACTAATGAAAAACCCTAAACAAACTTCAATTGCAGACGAATGGGCCCTTTTGAAGAATGAAATAACAAAATCCGCAGAAGAAAACATTGGTAGGAAATAAAAAAAAATAGGTAGAAAACCGTGGATCACTCAGGATATACTAGAATTGATGGATGAAAGGCGGAAACACAAGAATGTAAGAGATGAAAAGGGGAAAGCAGAATACAGACGTCTGAGAAATGAGGTTAACAAGAAGTGCAAGGAAGCGAAAGAAGAATGGTTGAAAGAGAAATGTGCAGGTATAGAAAATTGTCTGAAATTAGGAAAAGTAGACACAGCTTATCGAAGGATTAAGAATACTTTTGGGGAAAAGAAGACTAAGTGCTGTAATATTAAGGACACAAATGGAAAGCCTCTAACAGATAGGGAAGAAAAGGTTGAGAGATGGAAAGCTTACATAGAGAGTTTGTATAAGGGAAAGGAGATTGAGAATCATGTAATGGAAAGGGAGGAGGAAATTGATGAGGATGCGAAAGGAGATTTAATATTGAGATCAGAATTTGATAGAGCTTTGGAAGAATTAAGCAGGAACAAAGCACCAGGCATAGATGATATACCGATTGAGTTGCTACGCTGCATAGGAGATGAAGGTCTGATCAGGTTATTTCACTTGGTGTGTAGGATTTATGAGACAGGTGAGGTACCCCCTGATTTCAAGAAGAATGTAATCATCCCTATACCAAAGAAAGTGGGAGCTGACAGATGTGAAGATTACCGTACAATCAGCTTGATTACTCATGCTTCAAAGATCCTGTCTAGAATAATTTACAAGAGGATTGAAAGCCTGATAGAAACGGAGTTGGGTGAAGACCAGTTTGGTTTCAGGAGAAATGTAGGAACAAGGGAAGCTTTACTAAGTCTTAGGCTGATTTTGGAAGGTAGAATAAGGAAAGATAAGAGAACGTTCATGGCTTTTGTAGATTTAGAAAAGGCTTTTGATAACGTTGATTGGACTAAATTGTTTGACATTTTGAAATCGATTGGAATAAAGTACAGGGATAGGAGGGTGATATACAATCTATACAGAAACCAGACAGCAGTCATTCGAGTTGAAGGACATGAGAGAGAAGCTGGCATTCAGAAAGGTGTAAGGCAAGGCTGCAACTTATCACCCATACTTTGCAATCTTTACATTGAACAAGCAATGAAGGAAATTAGAGAAAAATTTAAAGTGGGAGTGAAGATTCAAGGAGAAATAATTTCAACTCTGAGATTTGCTGATGACATCGTCATCTTGGCCGACAAGCCTGAGGATTTGAATGAGTTTTTGAATGGTATGGACTCCGTCTTACGGAAAGAATTCATGATGAAAATTAATAAATGTAAAACAAAAATACTGGAATGCAGCCGAAATAAATCAGAAACCTCTATGGAGATCAAATTGACAGGTGAAAAGCTGAAGGAAGTAGGAGACTTCTGTTACTTAGGAAGCAGAATAACCAGTGATGGACGAAGCAAAGAGGATATTAAAAGTAGGTTGGCTCAGGCAAAGAAAGCATTTCTACAAAAAAGGAATCTGTTGACATCGAATGTAGATGTAGGTGTTAAGAAGTCATTTTTGAAAGCCTTTGTCTGGAGCGTGGCGCTCTATGGAAGTAAAACTTGGACTATTGGTGCAGCAGAAAAGAGGAGAATTGAAGCATTTGAAATGTGGTGTTAGAGGAGAATGATGAAGATCAGATGGGTAGATAGGGTTACAAACAAAGAGGTATTAAGACGAGTGGGAGAGGAGAGATGTTTCTGGCGATTGCTATTGAAGAGAAGAGATAGGTTGGTTGGACACATACTAAGACACCCAGGAATAGCAAGCTTAGTTATGGAAGGAAGGGTCGAGGACAAGAACTGTAGGGGTAGACCAAGGGTAGAATATGTTAAACAGATTGCCTCAGATGTAGGGTGTGGTAGCTATGTAGAGATGAAACGATTAGCTCAGGACAGGGTGGAATGGAGGGCTGCATCAAACCAGTCAAAAGACTGAAGACTCAAACAACAACAACAATCCTACCCTAAATTCTCCCTTTCTTTTTGGCAACGATCGTACGACAAGACATCAAAACATCAGGACACCGCATTTTCAAGACTTCAAGAATTCAATTTTTGCTACTAATCTATATATTTTATATTACTCTTTTTAAGCCTCACGAAATTAATTTATTGTATGACATTCTCTGTATTTTTATATAATTATTTATCTCAATAAATAAGGGTCTTCCCTGGAGGGAGCGGGGCCTCGACTTGGGGCCGTCTTGTTGGTCGGGTAACCTCACAACCATAAATTCAATACCTCCAGGGCTGAAGATCGCCTTAGTTGCGATGGCGGCCAGTCCTCCGAAGTTGGGCATTTTGCCCTCCTTCGGAGGACAAAATGACCCAATTTTGTTTTGTGTTTGACTGCGTGTTTGAAAATAAATCCAATTGATAGGAAAGCAGTGATGATTGAAAGTATGTTAGGAATCTTAGACAGTATTATAAATGACAAACAGTAGTGCCCGGCTTCACCCGGTGGATTTATTTGTTTTATGGATGACTAGCAGAAGTGCCCGTTCTTCGAACGGTGTTCGGTGTTAACACAAGACATTATCAATTGAGCTACTGTTGCAATGGTTAGCGGTTTGTCATCTATATATATAAAGCTCAATATTTGTCTGTCTGTCTGTCTGTCTGTCTGTTATGCATACAAATCCACACCGTTTCACCGATCTGAACCAAAATTTGTATACATACCCTTCGGAACCCTGCGGATAACCCTGTCCACTTGAAATTTCCGACAGACCACCCCATTCCCTGCATTTAGGCCCTTTGTCTCAAATCTACACCGTTTCACCGATCTCAACCAAAATTTGTATACTTACCCTATGTAACCCTGTGAATAACATTGTCCACTTAAAATTTCGGACAGACCTCCCCATTTCCTGCATTTAGGCCCTTTGGCAAACTTCTACACCGTTTCACCGATCCGAACCAAAATTTGTATACCTACCCTTTTCAACCCTGCGGGTAACCCTGTCCACTTGAAATTTCGGACAGACCACCCCATTCTCTGGATTTAGGCCCTTTGGCCCAAATCTACACCGTTTCACCGATCAGAACCAAAATTGGTATACTTACCCTTTGGTACTCTGCGAGTAACACTGTCTGCTTGAAATTGCGGACAGACCACTCCATTCCCTGCATTTAGGCCCTTTGGACCAAATCTACACCGTTTCACAGATCTCAACCAAAAGTTGTTATTTACCATCTGGAACCCTGCGAGTAACACTGTCTGCTTGAAATTTCAAACAGACCACTCCATTCCCTGCATTTAGGCCCTTTGGCACAAATCTACACCGTTTCACCGATCAGAACCAAAATCTGTATACTTACCCTTTGGTACCCTGCGAGTAACACTGTTTGCTTGAAATTGCGGACAGACCACTCCATTCCCTGCATTTAGGCCCCTTGGCTCAAATCTACACCGTTTCACCGATCTGAACCAAAATGTGTATACTTACCCTTTGTAACCCTGTGAATATCACTGTCCACCTAAAATTTCGTACAGACCCCCCCCCCCCCCCCATTTCCTGCATTTAGCCCCTTTGCCAAAAATCTATATCGTTTCACCGATCCGGACAAAAAAAATTATACTTACCCTTTCGAACCCTGCGGGTAACCCTGTCCACTTGAAATTGCGGACAGATCACCCCTTTCCCTGCATTTAGGCCCTTTGGCACAAATCTACACCGTTTCACCGATCAGAACCAAAATGTGTACACTTACCCTTTGGTACCCTGCGAGTAACACTGTCTGCTTGAAATTACGGACAGACCACTCCATTCCCGGAAAGAGGACAGGGTCTGTCCCAAAGGCAATGGAAAAAAGGGGTAAAACCGGACCCGCTCAGGAAACCCTCAGGGTTGCCAGCTCCCGAACTCACCAGCCATGAGCCCTTGAGGATGTAGCACTATCCAGGGTGCACCCGAAATGGTGGGGCTACACACACCCTGCCTCCTTGAGGGTCTTGAACAGACGACATAAGATATTAAGAAAAGAAAAAGAAGGCTGACACCTCGAAGAATGAGGCTCTCAGGAATGATTAGACAAGGGCTAATTAATACGGGAAAGTGAAAGAGTTGCTAGTCCTCGGATACCCTGATACCATCGGGGTCGGAAGAGAACAAGAGTTTGACCAAGGGAGGCTGACAGGAAAGAGAACTGAAAGGAGCCCGTCACCAGTAAGTAGAAGCAATGCCGGACTCAGCTGGGGTCCCGTGGTCGCAAACCCACGTCCCACAAGTTGTGAGACATTGGTGGGTGGAGGGGGGAGGGGGGGGGAGCAGGTGTGAGAATAGCTTGCTGATTCATCGCGAGGTGTCATGAGAGAAATGTCCAGACCCCGCCGTGTTACCTGGTATTGCTGACTATGCTGATGTTCATATTGCGTCTTTGCTCAAACCACTGTAGTGTTACGAAAGAATGAGTGATTTACCGGTCAATGTGAATAGGACCGGGAACCCCCACCCGAACGTCTGTCATCATAATATATCGTCATCATCTGCGATATTCTCAAGTTCGTGCAGCTTGGACCCGAGCAGTACTCGATAAGCTCTTTCACTACACGCATCGAGTATAGGCCTAAGCCAGAAAATAACGTTCAGACATTGGAAGACATCGAAGGTAGAAATCTGAATTACCTATATCAGATTTAACATTGCACCATGTTCGTTTAGTAGTCATTTTTCATTACCTTATTATTATCATAAGGACAAATGACCTAGATGTTACGCCCATTATACCACTAATCACCACACACAATAACTCTTCATCGCCTGTGAATTTTGAAATATTTCTTTCTACCACGGTAGTTTGCAAGTTTGTCGTGTCAATTCAACAGTAGTTTTCATTACCATCCTCATCAAAAGGGCAAATGACCTAGATGTTACGTCCATTATACTACTAAGTAACACCACAGTCTTCATCGCCTGCGATTTTTAAAATGTGTATTTCCATTAGTTTGTAAGTTTGATATACCCGTTCAGTAGTAGTCGTATTGACAGGCCATGCCAAAGGAGAAGATATCTTCATTCCCCGAATTCCTTTGATCCCTACTGATATGCCTTTTGATTTCAAGCTAATGCAATTCCCTGCATGATCCCCTCTCATGATCAGTTATACGTAGCTTGCTCAAGAGTGGGCACACCTAAACATTTATTTATTTATACACCAGAGGGAAAAACAAGGAATATCGTTTATCCTAACGCACTCCATTAATTCCAATGTTAGCTACAACATGTTAGTATTTATTAAATAACAACTGCGAAGTGAGATGAAACATTTCTCTGAAGTTCAACCATTACATCGTATATTAGGCCGTGTTACTTTGCGAGTCATCTGTCTAGGATACTATTTAATCTACTGTTACTGCATTCATTTATGGCAATGATCTGGTTCCTCTTCTTGAGAACCTGTACCGAAACATGTAAGCCGGTCACGTAGAAAATTCACAGCGAGTGTTATGGTATATCGTACATCTCTTTTCTATTTTATTCCTTTAAAGTATCAATTTTTCCCATTCGTTGATAAGTTATATGTGCCAGTAGTCGCTTCTATGTTCATCATCACTATGTAGAAGATGTTTTGCGTCAGAAGAAAAGACAACTGGATGCTCAGGAACGTTAACGATATATCGACTGAGAAATCTGGAAGCTTCTCTTGGAGGAATTGCTTCAGACATTTATCGTACAGTTTAAACCTTAACAAGACGAAACTTTTAACCAGATAGCGATCTAAGTGGGAGCTCTTTGGCAAAAAATAATCAAGTCTTTCCCGAAATGTGAGTCCTAAAAATAACTTTTTCTATTATTTTCTAAGTTTCATGTCAGTTATGTAGTAATTTTCAATATAATCCTGATCAGTAGGGCAAATTACCTAGATGTTACGCCCTCAACGTCATTGGGGGCAAATGACATAGATTTTAAGTCCATTATATTTCTAATCACCACCACATATAGTCTTCTACGACTGAGATGTCATGAATTCTGGGACCGCTAACGACATATCTCGACTCGGACTGAAGACAAATATCACGAGAATGATCATTATTTTACAGAGCCTTCCCATAGTGGCTTAAGTATACACATTGTCACTGGGTTTGATATTGTAAGAAATGAATACATAAATAAATATAATTTATGACGTTGAGTGTTAAGGAGACTGAAATATTATCATCATTCCACCGGGCGAAGCCGGGTACTACTGCTAGTTCCTTATAAGTTTATCAGAACGAAGATAGTTTTCTGGGAATATCACACACACTGTTAATTTAAGGGCCTTAAAATGTGGTTTTCGGAGAACCTTTATAGACTCGCGAATTTTGTGTCTCACATTGAGAAGCGCATCATATACTTTGGTCGTCCTACTAGGATAATTTTTATATTTCGCCTATTTTAGCATGTATTTTGAGAATTTTTTCCCTATATCCACCCTTCTAATGGATGAAAAGTACGGTGAAGAGTTTTATAAATGATTGGTGTATTGACTCATGTTTACCATACCAAATTTTACGATGCACCAAGCATCCGAAGACGAGTTATAGGCGTACATAAAGATACACAGAAAGACAGACAGACAATTCTATTGTCTACAACATATCACCCAGATATCCAAATATGGGTATATCTACCTCACAGTATCAGACAAAATATATCCTTACGATGAATCCGTATGTCGACAAAAAAAGAAAAAAAGATTAGTTAAAATGTGCTCTCAAACTAAATTCACCTAACGTGTACTTCCTGCCGTGAAATAGAATTGAAGGCATTGTAGACGAAACGCAATACACGTCACATAAAATCTGACCCTCTACGTTGTGTTAGGTCCCCATACACAGAAAGACCTCTTTCATAAATTATAAAGGCTTGTGGTGCATGAAATTCAGGTTCTTTAGCCTCAAATGGCCCAAATTCCTAAAAGGCGCAAAAAATGCTGATTCAATTCAGGATTTTTTGAAAATAATGTTGCTGTTTGGAGATATAATAGACTTTCTGTACTATATGTCGCACGTGAGATTTCCATGAAAAAATTCTAGGTTACCCCTTGACCTCCTTAATTGCATTGATGAATTATACAACCTACGTTGGTTCCTCGATAACCTTATAGCCATTTGCAAACTTTCACAGGAATGTAATAAATGGAGTGACATTGTTTCTTACAGAAATAGATGGAAAGTTGGATTCCACCCCTTGAGATAATGTCATGGTTACCGATTTGCATTCCTTCATTAGTATGTTAAATTAATTTAAATTAGTTTTCAGGAAATATTTCTGGAACTGTTGTATTTTGAGCCTTATAATGTAGTTTTAGAGGACCCTTTAGGGCTGCCGAGTTTTGTTTCTGGCACCGAGGGGCTTTGTCTCGTCGTTGTACGCCATAATATAACACTAATAATAATATAGTATAGGGATAGGAATATAATAGACCTGCCTTAACACTCACGCAGGCGTAAATCGCATTCAAGATTGAATAAAACACCTACAATAGTACATAAATCTAAGGCCTATAATATAAAAATCCAACATGGTGACCATCCAAAATATTTAGACGGTTCTCAATATCTACGAATCTATTACAGCAATCAAACTGACAATTTGTATTGTGATAGAGACAATTGATATTAGTAGGATATATGAAAATAGGCTGTATAGTTCTTCACGGAACTACTTGTTATATATGTAAAGATATACTGCACCGCTTGGTGTTGACCCTGTTTTATTGCACAAATTTCGGTTTTACTCGCTAACCGTTGGAGATACACGAAAAGTGATAAGGACCGTTTGGATAGAAAATTAAATGTTAAAGCTCATGTATGCGTTCTCTTTTTATTTGAAATGGAAATATGATATTTTGAAACCAAAGGGTGTAGTGACGTCACAAATGTGGGTTTTACAAGCTAACCGTTGGAGATACTCGAAATGTGATGAGGACCCCTCGGATAGGAAATTAAATTTTCAAGCTCGTGTGTGCCATCAAAAGTTTGCTATTTCTTAGCGTTCTCTTTTTATTTGATATGAAATTTTGAAACCAAAGGGTGTAGTTACGTCACTAAAATGGTCGTCATTTTTTAATAGTGCGAAATATCGAAATCAAAATTATCCTATATGTAAACCTGGTAAATCAGCTACATCCAAGGAAAATTTCATTTAAATCGGACCAGTGGTTCTTGCGTTATTGAGTAACACACAAACAGACAGACAGACAAACACATCTCATTTTTATATATTAGTATGATAA
Organism: Meconema thalassinum; assembly: GCA_946902985.2. Lineage (NCBI taxonomy): Eukaryota > Metazoa > Arthropoda > Insecta > Orthoptera > Tettigoniidae > Meconema > Meconema thalassinum. The sequence continues at coordinate 98,172,522 of OX336397.1, read as the reverse complement.
TGAATACTACTATAGAACACGTGATACTTAAACTAACAGAAAACAAAAATTATTAAATATTACTTTTTGTGGTGGCGGGGGACGTAACATTCAGGGTTTTTCCGTAATGATAATAATGAACAGGGAAACGCCTATTTACTAACTACAGTACTGACATTTGTGATTTACAAACGAATTGAAAAATATGACTAGAAAGAGGGGTAAGTTAAAAAAAAGACACAGCCTAGGTCCTATATCTCATTGGCTGTAAGAAAAGTAGAAACCAATAGTGACGTCTTTTGTCGCATAGCGACGTAGGAAAATAATCAGAGCACTTTGGAAAACTTCGGCTGTCCCGAGCACCTGAGGTAGCAATAGTGTTATTTATCGCCACATAGCGCTCAAGGATAAGGATCGGAAAGTAAATTTGAAAGCACCAACGCTTATTGCAGCTGATAACCTCAATGTACTGCACCAACACCATCGCACTTATGGCACAGAGGCATAATATTTTCATTATGATAACTGTTTTAAGGGGCCTAAGAAATCCTTTTGCACTAATTACTCCCCGTGACTGCAATTTATAAGCAGCGCAAGATGTAACTATTTTAGCAATTCTGCACCAGATCACGGGTAGGGGCAGCGTGATGCAGCCCGCATTGGGATCCAACAATAGACTTATTAAAATATTCTTACAGTTTCACTACTACGGACATGAATGGTTCTAGGGCCTTAAAACGTGGTTTTAATGTTCATTTTGTCTGTTATTCTAAATGTATGGGATGGAGAGGGTTCTCCAAAATATCAAGTGGACAGTGTTACCCGCAGGGTTTCAAAGGGTAAATATACGAAATTTGGTTCAAATCGGTGAAACAGCGTACATTTGTGCCATCTGAGCGCAATGAAATGTTGTACAGTAAATGATTATAGATACTGTAATGCACATCTAATTTAGTTCAATTGTTTACATAACCTCAAGATGGCGGCTGTGCAAATTTTTAAAATTAAGTTTTTGTTTCTTGTGCCGTAATTATGCGATCGAAGTGAAAGTTTGAATAATGAAGCTACGCATTAATTTTCCTTTAATGGTACATATCTATATGGCCTATACATATAACTATTCAAAATGGCGACCATCCGAATTATTTAGACGGTTCTCAGTATCTACGAATCTTTTACAGCAATCAAACTGAAATTTTGTATATTCATAGAACCTATAAGACCTTCAATAACCTGGTGATTACAAATCTAACATGGCGGTGACGCGAAGTATAAATATTTAAATTGATGTTTCTCGCGATTTAACCATCCGAGTGCAGTGGAACTTTGTTCGGTAAATGCTTATACAAATGTTAATCCACTGGCATCTAATTTATTTCAATTGTTTTCATAGCCACAAGATGGCAGCTGTACGAAATGTTAATATCTCGTTTTTACTTCCTGTGTCTTAATCATGCGATTGAAGTTTGAATACCACACGTACACAATAATCTTCTTGTAACAGTACATAAATAAGAATCCAACATGGTGACCATATGAAATATTTAGACGATTCTCAATATCAACGAATCTATTACAACAATCAAACTGAAATTTTGTATGTTGTTAGAGGCAATTAATATGAGTAGGATTTTATACGAAAATAGGCTATATAGTTCTTCACGGAACTGCTTGTTATATATTAGTATAGATTACATTAAGATTATTGTGTAGGTGTAGAATTCAAACTTTAATCGCATGATTAGGACACAAGAAATAAAATCCAGATTTTAAAATTTCGCACAGCTACCATCTTGTGGTTATGAAAAAAATTGAAATAAATTATATGCCTGGTGATTAAAATTTGTATAAGCATTTACCATACCAAGTTTTACTGCGCTCGGATAGTTAAATCGCGAGAAACGTCCATTTAAATATTTATATTTCACGTCGCCGCCATGTTGAATTTGTGCTCAACAGGTTATTGAAAGTATTATAGGTGAACTTATGTTCATAGCCTCTATCAACATACACAATTTTAGTTTGATTGCTATCATAGATTAATAGATATTGAGAACCGTCTAAAAATTTCAGTTGGTTGCCATTTTGGATTTTTATATATGTAGGCCATAGAGTTATGTACTATTAGACGACGATTTATTCGTAGGTTCATTATTCAAACGTTCACTTTGATCGCATGATCAATAGACGAGAAATAAAAACTTATTTTTAAAATTGCGCACAGCCGCCATCTTAAGGTTATGTGAACAATTGAACTAAATTAGACTCCAGTACATTTCACTGCGCTCAGATGGTAAATCGCGGGAAAAATTCATTTTAAATGTTTCACCTTCGCTTGGCCGGTATGTTCGTTTTACATTTGACAGGTTTTTGAAAGTCTCATAGCTACTTCTTGCAATACCCTTTATCACCGTACAAAATTTCAGGGTGATATCAGTAATAGTTCCGGAGATGTAGAATGCGGGTGAAATATTTCGCACAGACGTCATCTTAAGGTTATGTAGACAATTGAACTAAATTAGATGCCAATGCATTGCAATGTGTTTAAACTTTTGCTGTAGCAAGTTCCATTGCGTTTTGATGGTTAAATCGCGATAAAAGCCTATTTAAAAGTTTCAAATTCGCTTGGCCGCCATATTAGTTTTGTACTTAACAGGTTTTTGAAAGTCCCATAGGTGAACTTCTAGTAGTGCCCTTTATCACCGTACAAACGTTCAGTGTGATATCAGTAATAGTTTCGGATATAGGGAATCCCGGTTAAATATTTCGCACAGATGCCATGTTGGATTGGTGAGACGTAATAAAATTTGAAGGGTATTTTCGGGGGTTGGCCTAAATAGTACTATGACCTTACTAAGTTTTATTGAAATCGATCCAGCCGTTTAGAAGTTATTAGGGGGTCACACACTCATACGCACACACATGCACACACACGCGGACGAAAGGTGATCTCATAAGCCTATCTTTTCATAAAATGAATTAAGGCAAAAAATATAGAGAATATTTATTAACAATTGGCAGCCCTGGTTGCTCTTAAGAATACGCATAGTCATATCTGTTATGGTATACATAGCACATTTGGTTGAAATTCAATTGATAGTATAGAAGTTACATGCATTTAAAAAGTGGACCTATCAGCAGAATAAGAATCATGCTGGCAACACTGTCATGTATGGGCTCCTGACAATTAATCTGAAATATTATTATCTATGTGTGTGCCAACTTTGGAACAGTTCGCATTTTTAACTTCTGAGATATCCAACGTAGAGCCCAAATTTCAATTGTGTTTTTTCAGTAGTGTTTCATTCATTCATTTATTTGCAATTGGGGGTGTGTCCCCCGGTGGCAAATGGGATATACATAACAAATAATTATACATAACAATTAAACTGTAGTATTTATGCAAATAGTCAATCTTTTCTTAAACACACCTATATGTTTGGGAATAGGCTCTAAGACAGCGGCAGGTAGAGAGTTCCAGTTATCAATGGCACGGTTTACGAAAGAATGAAAATCCACAGCCTGCTTCCAGTCTCCGACCGGGTCAGGAATTGAATGAATGAAGCCCCCATCTAGCGGCGAGGATATGGACTGTGCCGGCTGCCGAGGCCTGACGCACTTCTCTGGGGCAATGATTAAATGAATGACAGATGAAATGAAATGATAGTGGAGAGTGTTGCTGGAATAAAATGTTGACAGGGTAAACCGGAGTACCCGAAGAAAAACCTGTCTGCCTCCGTTTTGTCCAGCACAGATCTCACATGGAGTGACCGGGATTTGAACCTCGGACCCAGCGGTGAGAGGCCGGCGTGCTGCCGCCTAAGCGACGGAGGCTTTAGTTTACGAAAGAATATTTACCATAATTTGTTCGCTGTGGTCGGCCCTTAACTTTGAAAGGATGATCGCTCCTACCCATGTAAGTGGGCTTTCCCAATCGTTTGCTAAGCTCACCCCAAGCTGGTTGATTTGTATACGTGTTGTACATAGCGCAGAGTCTAGATTTCATCCCCCTAGCCTCAAGTGATTCCCACCCAAGTTTCTTTAACATACGGCTCACACTGCTCCTGGGATTAAAGTCACTGAGCACAAATCTAGCGGCCTTTCTTTGTACCATTTCCAACTCATTGATGAGCGCTACTTGATATGGATCCCAAACCGCCGAGGCGTATTCCAGAATAGGTCTTACAAGTGACAAATAGCCTAATTCTTTAGCAGAGGTACTACTTCCTTTTAATACCCTCATTACAAAGTGCAGGGATTTGTAAGCTTTAGAAACAACACATCCTACATGACTACTCCATTTCATATCATTCCTTACGTGAACGCCCAAATATTTGCAAGAATCTTCTTCTACAAGTATTTGCTAGCACTAACGTCATTTCAAAATATGGCCGTGAGATATTCAGGTATAAATCGATGGTTTCGATAGCTGCAGCCGTTTAGGAATTGATAGGTAAAAGGGGGTTACACACACACAGACAAAAGGACAGACAGACACACATCTGCTCGGGTGATCTCATAAGACTACTTTTTTTCATGATTTTTGCAAAATTTGAAAATTAGGCCAAATACTAAATGTACCGTTAGAAACCTAAAAGTCCATAGATTAATATGGCGCAAAATAATTTGGAAGATTTTGGGCATTTCGGAGCCATGTCCACCTCTACTAGACGGAGGATATTAAGCAGTTACAAAGCATCCACTTCGAGCGCTACTGGTGTCCAACCATCCATGCAACAATAGATAATTTATAGAAATATGTTAAAAACCACTCATATTTGGTGAAGATAAATATTTTCTTTAATTTACAAGCACTCAATAGACTGTAACCGAGGTTTTGCTTACCATGTCAGGGTACCAGTGAATCACACAAAAGGAAGGTAACTTCACTAAAATACAATTAATTTATTAGGTAGTGTAATCCTGCCTATATTATTCTGCTAAGGTCCCATTCCGGTTTTGTACCGAAAATAAGGTCCTGTTAACACCAGCCTACACATATGGGGTACCTACAGGTTCCGCATAACCTCATGTGTGCCCGAAACGCACTCACTTCCTCTTTAAATGCCTCACAATTAAATAAATACCTTAAAAATGTACATTTACAATGGGAGCACCGTAACCTGGCGATCCTGCCGCTAGAGCGCAGGGCAGCGCGGCGGCGGCAGAAATCTGGCGGGAGCGCGGCGTACTGCTAGCTGAGGAGTCTCTCAGCAGATGGCTCCGGTGTGGTCTCGCCAAGACTTTCGCTAGGGTTCAATCCTTTGCATACTTTCTGATATATTGATATTAGGGTAACAAAAATAGAGACAGCATTTATTAACAGTTCGCAGCCCTGGTTGCTCTTGAGAATACGCATAATCATATCTCTTATGGTATACATAGCACTTACGAAATTTGGTTGAAATCCAAATGATAGTATAGAAGTTACGTGTATTTAAAGTTGAACCTCTCAGCAGGCTTAGAATCATGTTGGTAGCACTGACGTATATACGTTACTCAAAATTAATATAGAATGTCAGGTACTATACGTGTGCATAGTTTAAAGTTGTCGGCTTGCATACTTTCTGATATATTGGTATTTGGATAAAAGCAATTGAGAGCATTTATTAACAGTTGGCAGCCCTGGTGGATCTTAAGAATACGCTCAGTAATATCTGTTTATGTACACATAGCACATATAAAATTTGGTTGAATTCCAATTAATAGTGTAGAAGTTATATGCATTTAAAAATTGGACCTATCAGCAGGCTTATAATTATTTTGGCTACACTGCCATGTATGGCCTCCTAAAAATTAAACTGAAATATTATTATCTATGCATGTGCCAATTTTGAAGTAGCTCCCATTCATACTTCCAAGATATCCAACATGGAGCTCAAATTTCAATTGCGATTTTCAGCAATTGGTAGCACTGACATCATTTTCAAATACGGCATTGAGGCATTCAGTTATAGATCTTTACTCCTACCAAATTTTGTTTCGATTTCTGCAGCCGTTTAGAAGTTGATAGGAGGGGACACACTCACAGACAGACAGACAGACAGACTGAAGGACAGACAGGCAGACACTCATTTGCCCGGATCGATCTCATAAGTCTACTTTTTCCTCATTTTTGCAAAATGTGAAAAGTAGGCTAAAAATTGCTGTAGAAGAAACTCCCGAGCAAACAATAGCTGATGAATTCGTTGTAACATCGAATATTGTCTACAAAGAGGTGCTGTGACAAGTACAAAACACTGTTCTACTTAATTCTTTGTGTTCATCTCATGTACGTATGCCGTTTAACAACAATAAATACATTTCTTCAATATTTTAAACTTCGTTCCCCCACATTCATTCCATTCCTGACCCGGTCGGAGACTGGAAGCAGACTGTGGATTTTCATTTCCCCCACATTCTTCCCTTCTTCGTTATATGCCGTCTCCGCATCGAAGATTGGCGATCATCATTGCAATCCCTTTCCTCGAGGTTGCCGTTCGAAACAGAGATGCTGAGTCAAGTTCAAACCACTCCCGCAAATTCTTGAGCCAGGAGATCCTCCTCCTCCCTGGTCTGCGCCGTCCTTCTATCTTGCCTTCCATGATTAGCTGCTGGAGTCGGTACTTGTTATTTCGAATCACGTGGCCAAAATATTGTAGCTTCTGTCGCTTGATGTTGTAGAGCTCCTCCATTCCTTGCCCATCCGATCCAGCACCTCGGCGTTTCTCACCTTGTCGGTCCACGATATACGAAGCATGCGACGATACAGCCACAAATGCTTCCAACTTCTTCTCCAAGGTTTTGGATAACGTCCACCCCTCGTGTCCATACATTAGTATGGGAATTATGTAACACTTGAGGGCAAGTAGTCTCGTTCTCAGACTAAGATCTCGGTACACAGCATTTTCTTCATTTTGATAAAGACACCCCTGGCTTGCTCAATGCGAGCTTTGATTTCATGGCTGCAGTCCCATTTGTCATTCAGGTAGCATCCTAGATATTTATACGAATGAACTCGTTCGATGGCTTTATCAGTAACTGATAATGTGGTATCAATTACTTCTTTACTGACAACCATGAATTTTGTTTTGCGAATGTTCATCCTTAAGCCATAATCATTGCTAACTGCGTTCATGCGATTCAGCAATGCTTGGAGATCTTCAATGCTTCCGGCGATCAGGACTGTGTCATCTGCATATCGGAAATTATTGATGACTGTGCCGTTGATGACAATGCCTTGATGAAACCCATCTAAGGTTTCCGACATGATTGCCTCCGAATGATTGCCTTCCCTACTACCCCTATAAACCTACATTCACGTTGCGAAATCTCGCGCGGGCCCACTAGTCTGTAATAAAAGAGCTAAGTTTTCCCTCGGCCAATTTATAGCAGCAAACAATCACTCCATTGGAAAATTGCTCTGGTTTGGGATACACCATGGAAGAAGGTTGAAGTCTCGATTTGCATGTATCCCTTCTTTATCACCCAGTGGCGGTTCCTCAAAGTAGGACGTGAGGATCATCCTACAGTCAGCTCTCAGCTGTAACTGTTTTAAACAATTAAATTGATTGTTTATAAAATAGTATTTGGGGCTATCTTGCGCGCCCTCTCGATTGCTCTCACTGTAACTGTCAGTACTTTTAACTACTGTCGACCAAAGTATTATGTGCACTCGAGTTTGAAGGTTGTTTGTGAAGTAACCAATAAACCTACATAAAATCCAATAACATCATCATTTTCGTTATTATATTCTACGTTAGTTCATGTAGGTTTGGAATTTCAAATTTATATTTTAATATTTTTATCGCAGTTGAAACACAAAAAGTGCCCGTTTTTAAGCGTGTTTCAACCATGCGTCACATTTAAGAATTATTATCTCACAATCCCGCTATCAGATGGAATCCAAATTTTAACACAATATACACTGGAATGTTGTATAACTGGTTTATTAATTTCAAAATTTTGTGTGTTCAAGAACGAAAGTTGTTATCATTTCTGTAAGGTAACTTTTTCTCGGCTCGGGGTCGTTGGAAAATGTAGTTCTAGGTCGCGTTGTAATCCTTATACATCAAAAAGTCATGCTGTATGACTGTGAAATACGTATATTAATTCACTTATTTTATATCGGTTTGTATTTGTACGGGGAATTAAGACATGGTTCACCAGCTAGCCGCTCCGGGAAATGCTGTACAGCGTTGCTGATATGGAGCCCATCACTTCCGAGCGAGGCGCGCCATGACGCGTGATGGATCCCATCTTGGCAACGCAGACAGCTTTCACCGGAGCAGCTAACTGGTGAACCATGTCTTAATTCCCCGTACAAATACAAACCGATATAAAATAAGTGAATTAATTTACGTATTTCACAATCATACAGCATACTTTTTTGATGCATAAGGATTACAACGCGACCAATAACTACATTTTCCAACCACCCCGAGCCGAGAAAAACTTACCTTACAAAAATGATAATAACTTTGTTTCTTGGACACACACAATTTTGAAATTAATACACCAGTTATACAACATTTCAATGTATATTGTGTTAATATTTGGATTCGATCTGATGACGGGTTTGTGAGATAATAATTCATAAATGTAACGCATGGTTGAAACACGCTTAAAAACAGGCACTTTTTGTGTTTCAACTGCGATAAAAAATATTAAAATATTAAATTAAAAATTCCAAACCTGCATGAACTAACGTAAAATTAGAACGACGAAAATGATGATGTTATTGGATTTTATGTAGGTCTATTGGTTACTTCACAAACAACCTTCAAACTCGAGTGCACATAATATTTTGGTCGACACTACATTTCACCCTTAGATGGGTGAAGTTGTGACCTTCGCCGCCCAGAGTAGTAAGCTGAGAAGGAAGTCTTGCATCCTCAAAGCACGTGTTTATAGCTTTAGAAATGTATGGTAGCTCTTGCGGGGGAAGGGACATGTTTGGTCTGTTTAATGGCGCTCTGAGGACGTCGACAGAGATCCTCAAGTCTCGCTATTGGTTGAATTTAAACTAACACTACGAGCTTATTGGTTACGATTTCGCGCGCTCTGTTTTCAGCGTGTGCACATCTTTGGAGTAGTATTCGATTGTATTGTGTAATGTGATGGTAATAGTTACGTGCGACTGAATAATTAATATTAGATTGAGTTTAATATCTCAATTTAGCCCAGGTATAATCATTATCTAGACAAACCTATCATATTACGTCCTACACATTACAAAAACAAGAAGTTCCGTGACGAAGTAAAGAGCCTACTTTTCTTAAAAGTTAAGATCCATGACAATCTATATAGACCTATCTAGAATAATGACGAAATTAAGTAGGTAATATCGAAATTTCTAATTAGTTCGAAATATACCTGGTATAATGTAGCCTAATAGAGCACTACAGTTGGCAGCCCTGGTGACTGAATATATTGTTAGTTCCATCTCTTAAGGTACAGAATACAAAATTTGGTTGAAGTCCAATGGATGGAATGGACGTTACATGCAGTTAGGCCTATTCATTGGAACTATCAGTGCACGTAAAATCAAGTTGGCAACAATGTCATGTATGTGTTGGTCAGAAATAATCTGAAATATTATGATCTATTGTTGTGCCAATTTTGGATTAAATCCATTTGTTAGTATAGAAGTAACATGTATTTTAAAATTGTACCAATCTGCAGACTTTGAGTCATGTTGGCAGCACTGCCATATATAATTTTCTCAAAATTAATCTAGAATGCCAGGTACTATACGTGTGCACATTTTAAAGCTGTTGGCTTAGCCTACATACTTTCTGATATATTAATATTAGGGTAAAAAATAGAGACAGCATTTATTAACAGTTGGCAGCCTTGGTTGCTCTTAAGAATAAGCATAGTCATATCTGTTATGGTACACATAGCACATACGAAATTTGGTTGGCATCCAATTGATAGTATAGAAGTGACATATATTTAAAAATTGGTCTTATCAGCAGGCTTAGAATCATGTTGGTAGCACTGACGTACATAAGTTACTCCAAATTAATCCAGAATACGTGTGCATAGTTTAAAGCTGTCAGCTTGCATACTTTCTAATATATTGATATTTGGATAAGAAAATCGAGAGAGAGCATTTATTAACAGTTGGCAGCCCTGGTGGCTTTTAATAATACGCTCAGTTATGTCTGTTTATGTACACATAGTACATACGAAATTTGGTTGATATCCAAGTGATAGTGTAGAAGTTATATGCATTTAAAATTGGACTTATCAGCAGGCTTAGAATCATTTTGGCAACACTGGCATGCATGGCCTCCTGGAAATTAAAATGAAATATTATTATATATATACAGTATATGTGTGTGCCAAGTTTGGAATAGCTCCCATGCATACCTTCCAAGATATCCAACATGGAGCTCAAATTTAAATTGCGGTTTTTCAGCAGTTGGTAGCACTGACATAATTTTCAAATATGGGCTTGAGATATTCAGGTATATATATTTACTCATACCAAATTTGGATTCGATTGCTGCAGCCTATTAAGAGTTGACAGACAGACAGACAGACAGACAGAAGGACAGACAGACAGACACACATTTTCCCGGATCGATCTCATAAGTCTACTTTTTCCTCATGTTTACAAAATGCGAAAAGTAGGCTAAAAATCAGCAGTCGTCACTCAGGCCTATTTGCCATCTGTTGATGAATGCAGTACATTTGCATTTGTCTGTTGGCACAGGCTAGAGTAAAATGTGACTTTTCACCGATGTCTCAGTCTCACTCTTAGCTGTGATTACATGGAAACTACTGAGGTATGGGTGGTGCTTTGTAATGACATCCAGGGCACAGTCAGTGCCTGTAGATGCTATGAAAAGTTCTACTCATAGGGTTAGTACTGCTGTTCTGACTCAGTGAGGAAAGCAATGGCAAACTACCTCACTCCTCATCTTGCCTAGTACGCCTCAATATAGCACTGCCTTGAGTTTTTGTGGGTATATTCCCACATATTCTAACGGTAGTGCTTTTTGAGGATCCATCCAGCCTTCGGGCTGACTACCTAACAGACAGACAGTCGACACTGTCATCATCTTCATCACTTTCAGATCCTTCCTTTCTGGTTGTTACATTATAATGCACATCATTTTCTTGATCCAAATCGCTTCTGCGTTTGGCATGGCTCTTTTCATCCTGTTCCTTATATAATTTCTGGCAACTCAATTCCCATCTCTCCATACACATTAGTTTTCTCCGACTGTCGCGACGGTCCAAATCTGAATTCCTTCATGGATAATCTTCTTCAGTATTTGATGATCTATTCTGATCTTCCAAACCCTTCTTCACTATTTGATGATCTACTCTGGTCTTCCAAACCCTTCTTCAATATTTGATGATCTACTCTGGTCTTCCAAACCCTTCTTCAATATTTGTTGATCTACTCTGGTCTTCCAAACCCTTCTTCAATATTTGATGATCTACTCTGGTCTTCCAACCCCTTCTTCAATATTTGATGATCTACTCTGGTCTTCCAAACCCTTCTTCAATATTTGATGATCTACTCAGATCTTCCAAACCCTTCTTCAATATTTGATGATCTACTCTGATCTTCCAAAACCTTCTTCAATATTTGATGATCTACTCCGATCTTTCAAACCCTTCTTCAATATTTGATGATCTACTCTGATCTTCCAAAACCTTCTTCAATAGTTGATGATCTACTCTGATCTTCCAAAACCTTCTTCAATAGTTTATGATCTACTCTGGTCTTCCAGAACCTTCTTCAATAGTTGATGATCTCTGATCTTCCAAAACCTTCTTCAATAGTTGATGATCTACTCTGATCTTCCATAACCTTCTTCAATATTTGATGATCTACTCCGATCTTCCAAAACCTTCTTCAATAGTTGATGATCTACTCTGGTCTTCCAAAACCTTCTTCAACATTTGATGATCTATTCTGAACTTCCAAAAACTTCTTCAATTATCTATTCTGATCTTTCAAAACCTTCTTCAATTTGATTATGATCTATTCTGATCTTCCAAAACCTTCTTCAATAGTTGATGATCTATTCTGATCTTCCAAAACCTTCTTCAATAGTTGATGATCTACTCTGATCTTCCAAAACCTTCTTCAATATTTGATGATCTACTTTGATTTTCCAAAACCTTCTTCAATATTCGATGATCTACCTAGATCTTCCAAAGCCTTCTTCAAGGTCAATTGTTGGTTAATTGTCAAGGAAGTTTGACAACTTAGGCCACTAGATTAGATGTTTAGCCCAGGCAAAAAGGTGGCCATTTTGTAACCTCATGTTCCCACATTACACACCACACATACAGGGTCTTTCATATAAAGTAAGAACGCCAAGCGGCGGGTTTGTTATCCACTAGTGTGGTGGCCTTGACCGAGCTTGTGGCGAGCCGTGGCCCCCTGCTCTAAGCGTGTGTACAATCCTCTATAAAATATTACCTTATGAAAGGTCCTGGATGTGTCGTCCTTCCTGGGTTATACAGGCATTGTATCTGGTAACCACATTTTGGCTGACGCGAGTGAGTCATGCCACTGTGTTTTTTCTGATTTTTTATTTTGTGTTTTTTATTGAGCACTGAACCAGTAGTGTCAAAGTTATTTACAATTACGTGAATCTGTGCTAGTGAAGGTGGGACTTCATCAGGAAATTGCTGAACAAATGCATCACGTACCCGCCGAGCCGAATCGTAATTAAAATAAATTGTACATACAAAAATACGATGTTGCAATGATAACTGTCTCAACATGTTAGCAGCTGTGGTTCAGACTGGCGACTGACAACACCTGCACGCTTATTGCGCGCGCTTTCAATACTACAGCAGGGGGCCGTGGCGCGTCACAAGGTCGGCCAAGCCGGCTTCAGCAGCGAATGACAAAACCGCCGCTCGCCGTTCTTACTTTATATGAAAGACCCTGTACTTACGGAGATAGGTTCTGCTTAATAAATAAAGTTGATACCTGTATCCAAAATAAAATACGGTAGTGAGTTTATCTCTCTCTCTATATATAAATGAAAGTTTGTCTGTTTTTTCTGAATTTCCACGGAAGTTTGAGTTATTAACGGGTTTCAGACTGTTTTATGACGGTTGCGCGCAAAAACAAAATGTTTGTCTGTCTGTCTGTTTGTCTGTCTGTCTGTGTACAACTTTGCACGCGCATCACTTGAGAATGGCTGAGTGGATCAACGAAAAATTTGGTTCAGATGTCCATCAGAGGCACGAAAGTAATCATTGATGGAACTCTTCTCCTTACCTCTCATAAAAGAGGAAGGAAGGAAGCTTGTAGTTTAACGTGACCGTTAATCTCGAGATCATGAGCCACGGGACCTCCTTTTTACGTGGAATCCGAACCACAGGACATGGCATTTCACTTCGAAAATCTCACATGCATTGACCGGGAATCGAACCCGGACCGCCTTGGTGAGAGGCATACAGCTAGACCGCTGAGCCACCACGCCCCCTCATAAAAGAGGGCCTACCCCTTAAAATGCCTGCTGAAATGGGCGTAGAAAGACTAGACAAAGCTTATTTCCAGCGTCTCAATGTGAGAAACAAAACTCGGGAGCCCTACGGGCCCCGAAAACCACATTTTAAGGTCCTAAAACCAACAGTTTTTGAGATATACCCAGAAAACTAATTTCATTTATTAAGCTATTGAAAGAATGCAAGCCGGTAACCATGGCAACACAATCTCTGAAGTCCATCTATTTCTGTAAGACGCAATGCCATTCCATTTATAACATTACTGTGAACGTTCGCAAACGGCTATAAGGTTATCACGGAACCAACTTAAGCTGTAAAATTCATCAATACGTATATAATGCGATTAAGGAGGTCAAGGGGTACTCTTGAATTTTTTCACGTGATTTTCACGGGCGGGTGTGGTACTAAAGGTCTATTATATCACTATCCCTCTATTATTAAATTATTATTATTATTAATATTATGTAATGACGTACAAGGACGAGACAAAACTCATTTTCAGCCCCTCGGTGGCTCGGAGGCTACTACGTTTTAAGGCTCTAACACCACGTTTCTGAGATATTCCCAGAAAACTAATTTCATTTAATAAACTAATAAATAGATGACGAGTACAGAAGAACACCAAATCAGGAGCTATTTAGATATACTGAGAAAATCACAGATGTGGCCAGGAAGAGACATCTGGCTTTCTACGGACATGCATCATGGATGAACCCAACAAGATTAATCAACCGGCTTCTCAACTATTGGGGAAATAGAAAGAGCGTGACATCGTCGCTAACAGTAGTTAACAAGGATATCCAAGAACTGAAAATAATGAAAAGTGATATTAGAAACCGATTACATCTCAGAAAGATACTTAAACAGAAGAGTTTTTAGGACAGACCACCCTGTAAGAAAACCGGCATCATCTGGACAAAAGACAGAAAGGAGAAACATAGCCAGAGAATGCGCAAATATTGGTCAAACATCAAGTCCCTCGCCAAGCTGAAAAGTTGAACGTCGTGGTCCTTAGCTGGCCCATCCAAAAGAAGAACAAACTAATGAAGTAATGCAAGCCGGTAACCATGACAACAGTATCACAAGAGGTGACATCCAACTTTCCATCTATTTCTGTAAGAAGCAATGCCACTCAATTTATTACATTTCTGTGAAAGTTTGCAAATGGCTATAGGGTTATCGTGGCATCAAACATAGACTGTAAAATTCAACAATACGATTAAGGGGGTCAAGGGGTACCCTAGAATTTTTGCACGTGACTTACACGTGTGATATGCGATATGTTGTACAGAAGGTCTATTATATCTCTAAACAGCAACATTATTTTCAAAAATTTCTGGATTGGAATAGTGTTTTTTGCAGTTTTTGGGAATTTGGGCCATTGGAGGCTAAATCACCCGAATTTTCATGCACCACAAGCCTTTATAATTTATTAAGGGGGTCTTCCTGGGGATGGGGACTTTCCATATCGGTGAGGGTCGGTTTTAATTTGACATATATTGCGTTTCGTCTACGAGGTTTTCAATATTATTTTCTCGTCAAGAAGTACACTCTGTACATTACGTTACTTGGCACAAATAAGCTGCGTTATCGTTTTAAAAGCCAATTTAAATAGAAATATGAGAGCACCTTTGCAAGGCTAGTTTTGTAAGAAAGACGCGGCAAAACGTAATAATACGCTAAAACACTGATTAAATTGAATACAAGTTAAGGTTACGCCCTCTTTGGACACAGCGCTTGGCTTCACTCAAACGAGCTCAGGGCTCCTTTTATTCTTTCCTCCATATTACATACCGTACGTTTCCAAATGCATATCGTAGATTTTCCGTGTTGTCTCCTGTTCGCGAGAAAAAAAAATAGTTGCCATGACTTATGACTCGACCCTCTTATATATAATATATAATTTTACAAAATGTGAAAAGTAGGCTAAAAATCGGTGTTTGCAATAAAATTATGGAGATGTGTGGTGATGTTCCAGGCCTGCTGTATCGAGCCCCTGAGCTACTGCGAGCCCCTCAACAGACTCCTACTGTAGGCGCAGCGCAGAAGGCTGATGTGTACGCCTTCAGTATGGTGCTCTTCGAGCTGCATTCCCGACATCTCCCTTATGCGGAACTCAACCTGAGTCCATCAGACATCGTTCGCAAAGTCGCCAGCAAGGAACCAGGTCAGCCGCCCTTCAGGTGAGTCTAGATTCCAACCGTGGCTGTTCGAGCGGTTTCTCCCTTATCCTGGGTCCTGGCATGAGATCGCCTTCTAGGTCTCTATAATAAGAAACTTTGACGTGAGTATTGCCTTCTTTATTCCGGTGGTCGTTACTTCCAACTTAACGTATTGGCGCCGTCAAGTGGCAAGGAGAAGAATCACATTAACCCAGCCAATCCTAACAAGCAACTCACAGTATTCGCATTATCTCTCTGCTGGTGAGGACCGTTATATTTCTGAGAATTCGAGCCGTCAACTCCTCTAATCCTATTCATAAAACATTACCTCACATTGTGGAGCTCGGGAGTTCTGATGGCCGACTTAGCATAATGTACTCGGCACACTCAGTCATTAGTGCTTGCCACACAATTATTGGTGTGCCAATATGAGAAATGTCTTTGGTGAGGCTAGTACAGTCGGTATACCTTTCCTGGAAGTAATGACGTAGCTCACCGGCAGAGATATAACATGCATCTCCATGATAATATAACTAATAGTCCAGTCAGTGATTTTAACCCATCATGCCCAGACGTAAAACGGATATTTGTCGTTGTTCGTTGACACTGGAGAAAAAAAAGCGCTTATCACGTAATGCATTCTCCCGGGCGAAGCCGGGTCGGGTTGCTAGTAATATAATATAATACTCGCTCTCGAGTGAATGCCGATATAATAATGTCTAATTCACGTTATAATAATAGTTATTAATAATAATGGTGACACCAAATGAGCTAAGAAATTCAAGTAACCAGGAAAGATTCTGACTCCGAATAGTAATGACAAGGAATGGAGTGGTCTGTTCGAAATTTCATGTAGACAGTGTTACTCGCAGGGTTCCAAATGGTAAGTATACAAAATTTGGTTCAGATCGGTGAAACGGTGTAGATTTGTATAAATAACAGACAAACCAACATTGAGTTTTATAAATATAAATTTAATTGCAGCCGAATGGCCAAAATACAATATTGATGTTGGTTATTTAGTCTATTGATCTTTGCTATATTCTAAAATTGATTTTGTCCTATTTTTGCATCGGTTGATGTGATAGCGTTCACATCTTTCACCACATAAAGTACACACACACTCATTTCCTACGTCATGGAAATGTGTCGTCGCACATAGTTTGTGGTGATATCCATGAACCGATAAACTTGTGATGACGCGCCTTAATTCTTGATTTGCCTCCATCCAGTGTCGGTCCCACTTGGCGTCTGTACAATAAAATTCAAGCCAAATATCCTCTCTTTTTTGTCTTCTCTCTTCAAGTACCTTGGCACTATTTTGAGTGGATGGTAGCAAGAACCTTGCCTTTATGTCATCGATATAGAATGTCTCTATGGCCATTTCATATACCAGTCTCGACTTTGTGTTTATTCCAACACAGAGAGCTCTTTTAAGAAACCTTGCCTTCACTTTTTCTATGGATCGGAGGTCTGCGAGTGTTAGGTGATCTCATATAATCTGTATCCCATAAGTTGCTACAGGGCTCACTACTGCATGAAACAGTTTCATTGCTGATTTTATTGATAAATTCTGTAGATCTTTTATTGTATATATTGCTCTAATTGCAATTGAGTTTTATAGGCCTATATATAGAGAGAAAAAGGCAGCATAACATACAAACCAACATTGAGTTTTATATAGAGAGAAAAGGCAGCAATTGAAGAGCGGACAAGAAAGATGGAGACAGTAATCAAACTATGTCAGAATACATACAAACCAAAATCGCTTTCAGACATTAGACATTACAGTGTGGTGGTCAAACCTGAATACTTATATGCAGTGAAGGAAGTGGGGAAAAACCAGAGGCGGTATGCTATCCGAAGCTATTTCCCTGTCATACCTCAACTTCAAAAAAGCATACCCCTCCCGTACAACGTAACGTGATATACAGGAAATTGTTCTATTCACTCAGAATTGCATTATGCTTAAGTAATATTATTCTCACTTAAAGAACATATGTGTGAATTATTATCTAGGCTAAATTAAATGAGTGAAGTGGGGAACTAAATAAATGTTTGTTTCCTTGTTACTGACATATAATTAGCATCCGTATAAGATGAAACATTAACAGTAAATGCGTCATAAGTCAAAATAGATTGGTCTGTAAATCACACAAAGATAGCATCTGAACATACAGTACAGCAATATAAACAGTTAAGCCTATATTTAAAAAAATACATAATAGTCTACGATTGACAGTAGATATTTTAAAGGTATTTTAAAAGTAAAGATCTATTTAAACAATGTAAAAGTTATGATATTTTCTTACTGAGAAATATGTTTAAAACATCAGATGTAGCGGTATATTCTTAAGGTGGCGACTATGGTCATCATAAGTTACCGGTCACAGCCATGTTTTTTTTTTTTAAGCGCTCTGCTGCAGCGGTGGCGAATAGATCTCGCTTTATGAGTTTTGCTGCATGGACCGCCATGGCCGTTCTATTTCTCCACTCTAGTTTGCTGCAGTGATGCTGAAGCGCTCTACGGGTTCGTTTTAAAAAGAACGCACGGTCCTATATTGGCGATGTCTACAGGCGAATGTTTATCGGTGAAGGTAGCTTGGTACCAGTGGATGAAATGAAATGAAAATCCACAGCCTGCTTCCAGTCTCCGACCGGGTCAGGAATGGAATGAATGAAGCCCCCATCTAGCGGCGAGGATATGAACTGTGCCGGCTGCCGAGGCCTGACGCACTCCTCTGGGACAATGATTAAATGAATAACAGATAAGATGAAATGAAATGATAGTGGAGAATGTTGCTGGAATGAAATTTTGACAGGGAAAACCGGAGTACCCGGAGAAAAACCTGTCTGCCTCCGTTTTGTCCAGCACAGATCTCACATGGAGTGACCGGGATTTGAACCACGGACCCAGCGGTGAGAGGCCGGCGTGCTGCCGCCTAAGCCACGGAGGCTTTCACCAGTGGATGAATGATCATTAAAAGTAATTATATTAATTCCTACGGCGCAAACAAATTTAAGACCCACTGGTTTTCAGTGGCGGTATGCTATTTGACATTGAAAGCAGTAACGGTATGCCATTGGGCCTTTGAAAGCAGTGCCGGTATTCCATACCGGCGCATACCGCCTCACTTCCCTCCCTGCTTATATGCAGTTGAGCCAGGAAGGGACCATCATAATTGGAAAAGAAAGAAAGAAAGAAAGAAAGAAAGTTCCTGAGAAAAATTCTTGGACCCAGGAAAACAACAAATTAATTTACCTGTCACTTACCTGTTGCTTCGTCCATGGACTGTTTCTAAACGACAAAATCCGTTGTGAAGATTTGATGGGGATTTCTGTTTAAGGGGGTAGATGACTTCACTGTTCAGCCCCTTAAAACTAATAACTTACAACTTTCTGTTAATGAATATTTACGAGATAGTGAGAACTTGCGAAAATGATGGAGGTTGTGTAATCGTAGCCCGTAGATGATTGAAATGAAAATAAATAAATAAATAAATAAATATTAATAACGTAATGAGGATGAATAACACCAGACTCACAAAACAAATTTTTAGTCATGTATACAAAAGCAAGAATGGTGATCAATGGGTATAAAGTATAAAAAGGTATATGGAAGTGATGGAATTAACAATAGATATTGTTCAGGACAGACCACTTTTCAGAAATATGATCAAAACATTTCAAGGGTTTCCAGGAGAAGGAAAAGAAGAAGCGGGTTAACATCTGGACGGAAGAGAGAAGAAGGAGACAAAGTGGAGTAATGAAGAACTACTGGAAGGCAAGAAAGGATAAAGGAAATAAGAGACAGTGAATGCAATGGTCATTTTACGTGGTACAAAGATGGCCGTCGCCTCCGTAGCGTAGCGGTCAGCATGGTTAGCTGGCGCCCCGGAGGTCCTGGGTTCGATTCCCGGCTCTGCCACGAAATTTGAAAAGTGGTACGAGGACTGGAACGGGGTCTACTCAGCCTCGGGTGGCCCTAATGAGTAGAGGGGGTTCGATTCCCCCTCAACCATCCTCGAAGTGGTTTTCCGTGGTTTCCCACTTCGTCTTCGGGCAAATGCCGGGATGGTACCTTCTTCAAGGCCACGGCCGCCTCCTTCCCTCTTCCTTGTCTATCCATCCTAACCATCCCTTACCTTCCCTCATGAGGCCCCTGTTCGCTTTGCAGGTGAGGCCGCCTGGGCGAGGTGCCAATCCCACCTCACCAGTTGTATCCCTTCCGATTCGATGTTCCCAGCTCTAGGACACTGCCCGTAGAGGCGGTAGTGGTGAGTTCCCTCGCTGAGTCCGTGGGTTCCACCAACATGGAGGGTAAACGATAAAAAAAAAAAAAAACACAAAGATGGCCAAAATCGAGGAAAGAAGAAAGAATAATAATAATAATAAAGTCAAGAACAACTGGATAATCGAAATTGAAAATGACCTCCTAACAGACGAAATTTTACGGGACTGTCCAAGCTTCAGAACGTTGGTGAACAAACATCATTTTGCTGCAACCCCCGGATGAGAACCATGGACAGAAGAAAGGAAGAAACGTCATAGTGAGAGAATGGAGATATTTTGAGGAGAGAAAACAGCAAATGTATATTCATCTGTTAATCAATCACGCTCCTTAGTTGGGAGATAATAATATTGTGATGTTCAGTTTTGTTCGACAACCGTGACCGTAACAATTGACTCCCATTGGTCTGTGGTGAGGCGTGAAGATGAACGGTCGGTTGTGGATGTGAAGGATCGGGTTCGCTCGGGTAAGCTCGTGGTTAGCCGCTAGTCACGCTACACGATTTCAATGGCGGCAGAACAAGCATAAACTGTTCTGTAACTTATCATAATGGAAACTACAGTAATACAATATAAAGCACTCGAAATAGCATACAGGTTATTCGTAATTTCAGTCCTTGCTATATTCCGATATGGCCTTCAGTCGCTTCCCACATGTTGTGTTGGCAGAGCTCGCAAATAATGCAGTATTCTCCAGGAGTGTGGAATTTTTTGTTTGTACATCATAATGCTTCTATCAAAAGTTACAAGAAGTTTCTATAGTTCTACGTAGTCATGTACGCTATTATGCATACAGGAGCGGGCTACTAGTGTACACTATTGTGATATTAGACCTGTTATGTTCGACGCCTCATTGTATGGCCCATTAGCTCAGTTGGTTAGAGCGTCGTGCTAATAACGCGAAGGTCGTGGGTTCGATCCCCCCATGGGCCAATACTTTTTAATTTTTATGCTTACATTTTATACGACCCTTGTTGCACCAAAGTACCAATCCATCATCTCACTAAAAATTAAGATCAGTTGAAGTACAACGCCATGGGGCTCGGAGTCAGAACACAAGTTGGTTCGAACCTCACTGTTGACCATCCTCGTAATGGTTTTCCGTGGTTTCACACGCAAATGCCACGGCAGCTTCCTCCCCTAACTACTTTGCATGTACGGTAATGTTCAGGAGCGTAACCAGAATTTTCTTCTGAGGGGGCTGATTTCATAATATAAATCAAGCTACGAATCACAGTAAAATTATAATCAATTCACTTTGAATAATAATACGGTTCGATTCCCGGCTATGACTCAAAATTTGAAAAGTGGTATGAGGACTGGAACGGGGTCTACTCAGCCTCGGATGGTCCAAATAAGTAGAGGGGGTTCGATTCCCACCTCGAAGTGGTTTTCCGTGGTTTCCCACTTCGTCTTCGGGCAAATGCTGGGATGGTACCTAACGTAGGGCCACGGCCGCCTACTTCCCTCTTCCTTGTCTTTCCTTCCCACTCTTCCCATCCCCCTCATCAGGCCCCCTGTTCGCTTTGCAGGTGTGGATGACTGGGCGAAATGCTAGTCACACTCCCAAGTTGTATCCCCCAACTCAGAGTCTCAAGCTCCAGGACACTGCCCTTAGTGGCGGTAGAGGTGGGAGCCCTCACTAACCTGGAGGGTAAAACGATAACGAAAAAAAAAACATGAGTGAACGAAAATCAAAAGTTAAGGAATGTTCTCACCAGAATCGCGATTCACGGCTTCCATCACAAAATCTGTCAAAACAAAAAGTTTCATGAGCCAAATGACAATTGCGTGTGTGATCTGTGCAATCAACCATGTGGAAGATACCATTTGACTGTGCGTGCTAAGAGGGAAATGTATTCTGCTGAATATAGCAAGAGTTAACTATATTGGCATAATGTATACAGTATGTTCTTTGTAAGTAGGCCTACTATCTAATTCTCGTTTGAGTGCATCTTAATAAATTAATTAACAATCAACCTTTAATCACTAAATATGGGAATATCGCTCAAGTAGACGAATTTGAATTGGGTAAAATTATTGAACCAGCAGGGTTAAATCAGAAAGCTAACAGAGAAATCATTCATGTTCTCAATCCGTAGATTGGTTGGCAGCAATCCTCCTCTTCCATTCTTCCCTGTCGCCAGTCAGTCTCTTCATGTCTCTGTATGAATGGACATTAACATCTGTTATGATCTGCTTGATGTATTGCAGTCTCGGTCGCCCTCTTCCCCTCTTGCCTTGAATTTTTCCGTCTAACACAGTTACCATAAAGTCATTGTGGCGATAGAGATGTCCTATCAGTTGGTCTCGTCGTTTCCGTATTGTTTTGAGAAATGCTCTCTTTTCATTAATGTTTTTGAGCACTTCGTCATTCGTCACTCTTGCGGTCCATGGATTTTTTTCCATCCGCCGCCAACACCACATTTCAAAAGCTGCAAGTCTTCTTTTATCAGCACATCCCATTGTCCAAGCTTCTGAGCCATACAAGGCTACACTCCACACATAACATTTTATAAATTTAGTCCTGGTCTCAATAGATATATTCTTTGAGGTCAGAAGGAATTTTTTGCTGTTAAATGCAATTTTGGCTTGGGCAATTCTAGCTTGAATATCAGTTGAACTTTTTCCAGTGGAAGTAATTTTACTCCCTAGATAGGTGAAAGTGTTAACTTCCTTAATTGGAGCACCAGCTATGTGAATAGCTGCTTCGAGTTGTTCTCTAGCGCATACCAGAGAAAGAACTACAAAAATACAAAAAAAAAAAAAGCATACAAATTTACTTGGAACAGATACAATAAAAGAACTATAGTAGAGTTTCGATTAACCGACCTAAACTGGACCTGGAGTACGTCAGATCACCGAAAATGTCGGATAATAGAGAATGACTTTGAAAATGAACTAAGACAAACAGTTAGGCTATGCTGTATTACAAAACAATGACGTTTTACGGTACTCCCTTTCCTGAATTATCAATTCAATTGTACATGCTGTATTGAACAAAAACGCTCCAAATGCCTTAAGAAAAAAAACCACAGTCAGTCTGAGAGACTAGACGCATTCAAATGACGCATGCTACAAATGCTATGTCAGAAAGGCCTCTTTCAACAGACTCCATTACAGCACGAGATTTAGCTTTAGTAGATATAATAGCACTATTACTTTCAACAGATTCCATTATTAACACACTTTACGTTAACTGTAAGTAAGCAAGTTAAACGAACGATCCACAGACTCCATTATTAACACACTTTAGGCTACTCAAAAAAAAAAGTCAACCCCTGGCACTATCCAGCCCATGACGGGCTAAGGCCGACCAAGCGACCGCTGCCCAGCCATTTGGCCTGCAGATATTGGGGTGACGCGTGATCAGCGCGTCGGGTCCCCTCGGCCGTTAATCTTGGTATTCGTGATCGGGGCGCTGTCTCACTGTCAGACAGCTACTCAATTGTCCTCACGAGGCTGAGTGCACCCCGTTCCAACCCTCACGTCAGTTTTAAAATCCCTGACGGAGCCGGGGATCGAACCCGGGGCCTCCGGGTGAGAGGCAGGCGCGCTACCCCTACACCACGGGGCCGGCCACTTTAGGCTACTGCCCTGCACAAATTGTAAACTGTAAGCATGACGAATAGAAATGAATAGTGTTATCACTCACCGAGTTCAACCGCGCCCCGCTCTGCTAGCGCTAGCGGCGCTGATCCCCAACGCTACACAGACAGCTGTTCAATAGTGGGATACGCGCTGGGCTACGTAAACCTCTTTACGAAGGCTGCGGTTACGCTGATTACAACAAATTGTGTGTTTAGGCTTATGAATAATACTGTCAAAAAGTTAGCATTAATATTCTCTGTCCCCATGTAGAACTATCGTTTAAAACCCTCCGTTAGTCGCGCATTGGTCTGACAGCTCCATGGTTCGTTATATTTGTTTTAATATCAAGCCAACAGTTCAAGTTATGATCTTATCGTGTCGTGACATCTTACACCAAACCATAGTAAGCATTTTTCTGGAGTTGTGAAATAGCGTGCCTAAAAATAACTTTATCACGTGTAACACTTTGTCAGCGTGATATTGATAGTACCAGCGCTCCCAATGATGTTACATTCTGTTAGTGAGTGGCAGGTGTGCTGTTATAACGATTATTTGGCTTAGTATGTTGCCTTAGTTAATATCAGTAAGGAGACTGCGCCTTACGAAAAACTAAGGATGCAGATGAAGCGTGTCACCATCTGCTGAAATATAACGAATAGCTAGTTCATGATTCAGTAATTTCAAGGCAATTTGTGACTCTGATACTGAAGACAAAGTTGAAACAAGATCCGAAGATCAGGAGGACGGTAACGGAAGCGAAGAATTGGATGACCGTTTATTTTATTGGCAGGTTGGCCATTATTATATGTCCGACTCATTCTTGGCCACTTGGCTATCACCACGGAAGTCCGGGTTCGATTCCCAGCTCTGACAATAAATTTAATACTGGTATGATGGCTGGAACGGTGTTCACTCAGCCTCGTGAGGCAAAAATGTTAAGAGGCGCGTTCGATTCCTACCTCAGCTATCCTGGAAGTGGATTTCCGTGGTTTCCCACTTCTCCTCCAGGCAAATGACAGGATGTTACCTAACTGAAGGACACGGCCGCTTCCTACCCAAATCCGACCTCAATTCCAAATACACACACTACTACAGACATCATAATGACACAGGTTATCAGACGAATTCTAAACAAACCCAACACACACGGGGATACGTGACCACGATGTCGTTAAGTCCCTAAAGAATCAACAACTATTATTATTTTAGGCCTATTATTATTAAGACGGATTATTTTCGTTTTAGGTAAGGATGGCACGAAATAGAACAAGTAACCATGGAAGGCTGCCTTCATTCCGTATCCTACTGGGCGGCTTTCGTGATTTTACATCAGTGGATAGATATTGCGGTAAATTTTGAAAAAATTTGAGGTACTGATCCTGGTTTTAATTTCCACTTCACGCGAGGAAGTTTCACGTTCTCATAGTTCACTACGAAAGAGTCCGCCTTTATAATAATTAAATCTTCCGGAAAACGTTCGTCACAGATTCTATTTTTGATCGACAATTGCTTATCCTTCCACGGAAAAACTCTCGCCCATTTCGAAAACAGATTTGTTTCTTTTGGCGGTGTGAAAAATGTCTACCATCAGATTTTCTTCGTAACCCGATTTACTTCCAGGAACAAAACTTTACGACATTTTCCCGAAACAACAGAAAACTTAGTTGTTTGCACACACAAAGCACTGCACAGACATTCGTAAATTATTACAAAGAAACAAATTCCCTCGAATAATATGACTTCTCGCGCACAGGATATTACAGTACTAACCTCGTGGGTTACTGTCATACGAGCTTATGGTTCGTCGCGACTTCCGCGCCACACACTGGCTGGACCATGAACTACAATGCTTAAGTAGCGGAGTGATGACACTGTTTATTTCTATTCGTCATGCTGTAAGTAAGCAAGCTTAACTAACGAGCCGCAAGTACAGAGATAGCAAGAATCACGTGAACGCTTCATGATCAACAAGTTGCAAGTCATTCGGTTTCACGCAGCTAGCGCGTAGGCTTCCCGCGCGGGGAACGGGGAACGGGGAGCGGGAGGTCCCCTCTGCTGCATGACGTCACGCACTCGCCGTCTCAGACTCGGTGCATATGTGCTGAACAACATGATGACGTCATACACGCCGTAACCGTAACGCATAACGTTAGACCCAAGCATAACGACGAAGTCGACAAGATCATTTGAAATTGTGGTGTTTGAAGCCATAATTTCAGTGTTGCCTTAATAAACAAGAGTTTAGTGCTTTTACTAAACTCTTGTTTATCATTTGAAATGATAAAATTTTGTCAACCACGTCTGCTTGCCTGCTGATTCCTGTTTTCTTGCTGCGAGATATCACCATCGACGAAAAATCAATACCTCCGTTGCCCTTGCCTCTGGCTGTTACTCCACGAACGTTAATGCCATATCCAATTTACTCAATCCTTCACTGCTACACATCATTCTATCCTTTTGTTCTTCAATTCCACGTTCTTCTTCTTATTATTATTATTATTATTATTATTATTATTATTATTATTATTATTATTATTATTATTATTATTGTTCAACACCCTCGTATTCGTCAGTGCTTGCCCACGACTGCAACCTTCACACCGGGTATCCCAGAATTTAGTGTACCGGTACACCAAACGTTCAACTTAAGTCGAGCAGTGTCGGATAACACGGAATGTCGGTCTTCCTGGGGATGGGGACTTTCCATAACGGTGAGGGGTCAGTTTTAATTTGACATATATTGCGTTTCGTCTACGAGGTTTTCAATATTATTTTCACGTCAGGAAGTACACGTTAGGTGAATTTAGTTTGAGAGCACATTTTAAGTAATCATATATTTGTCGACAAACGGGTTCATCGTAAAGATGATTTTGTTTGATACTGTGTGGTTGATATATATTTATGTTTATGTACGCCTATAATTCATGTTCGGGTGCTTGGAGCATCGTAAAATTAGGTATTGTAACCATGAGTCAATACACCAATCATTTAGAATACTCTTCAACGTACTTCTCATAGAAGGGTGGGTATAAGGAACAACTTTTCAAAATACATGCTAAAATAGGCGACAAATAAAAATTATCCTAGAAGGACGACCAAAGCATATGTTGCGCTTCTCAATGTGTGACACAAAACTAGGGAGTCCATAAAGGGTTCCCGAAAACAACATTTTATGGCCCTTAAATTAACAGTGTCTGCGATATAACCAGAAAACTAACTTCGTTCTGATAAACTTCTGAAGGAATGACAAGCGCCTAACCATTGCAACAGTAGCTCAAATGATAACGTCTGGTTATTAATACCGAAGACCGTTCGAAGAGCGGGTACTTCTGCTAGTCTACTGTATATCAACAAATGCAAAATTAAGACATTATAACATAGTCGTTTAAACAGAAGCTCTATATGCATCTGAAACTACTTTATAATGGGTGCCAAATGTCGAATAAAAATGATCCAAAAACATGAAAGGAAAATCTTAGTACTGTACCCGTTCGTCCTGGGGATGCGATGACCCATCTGCTATAACATCGCATTCCTGGAGTTCCAGGACAGAGCGGAGTTAAATGAACCTCTAGTCAAATAAGGAATGTGTCGGAAATTCAGCTGAGTTATCGAAAAAGCAGTTGGTAACACGAGACAAAGTATCTCTAGGGTCGTTACGGGCTTAAGTTTAATAGAAATAATGCTAATATAAATGGGTGCCATCAACTGAATTCCTAGCAAACCACTTCCTTTCCGGTTAAGCCTTACTCAAGACAAGGAAAGAAAAAGGAACATCACACCATCATCAGATCACAACTAAGATAAAAACAAATTTATTTTACTTTGATAGTCAGACAGACATTTTAAATATACCTCCTACCTGAGAGTATGGTCGAATGCTAACGTTAAATTGTCATTGTCCAAAAATCGAACCATCTCTTTTCTAATCAAAAATATTCCATCCACATAAAACAGAAAAATCTCTAAAGTTCTCTTGGGTTCTCAGGATCACTGTAGCACTATGTCTTTCGTCACTGACATTTGTGAAACCTGAGACCTAATTTCTCTTTAATTTAACATCATCAATGTGGATTTGAAAAATTATTAATCTGTCTAAACATACACATATTATAATCACATATTTTAAATATCAAGTATTTTATGGCTTGCATGGCATAATTTAAATGTTGAACATGTTAGTCAAATGCTCCTAAACATCGAATAATTAATTTACACTATTTACATTGTCATTACAAATCGCTTGTTCGTGAATTACAGAAAATTCACGGCTCATTGGTCATCGTTATCATCATCATCAAAATTAAACATTCCTCACATTAATTCTCATCTCAAAATTCTACATATTCCTGTCAGAATCATTAATTCATCACCATTACATCATTTAAATCCTCAACTCAAGTTGCAATTCCTTCAAATTATATCTCAATTAAATTTATTTAATTCCATATAAATTCATTAATCATCAGCTTCTTTAATTAATTATCACCTTCTAATTCAGTTATTCATCATCATTACAATCGTCTATTAATTTATTTCAATCAGTTTATTTATTCAATCTTTAATTCATCCATCTATTTAATTCATCGATTTATTCCAAAATTTAATTTATCAAATTATTTAAATTTTATTCTTCTGGTTATTTAGATTTTCATTATTTCATGTAGTCATTCTGATTTTTATTTCATTAGGTCAGATCATTAATATGCTTAAATCTCAGATTATTATTTCATTAATTATTATTCTCAGAAAATCTTGTATTATCAACTTTATTAATTTGTTTAATTTCCTTAAAAAATGGTTTAATATGGGTTATAGAACGTTTTCTTACAGTTTTATTACTTCCAAGTTATATCTCGTATTTAATTTTCATGCCAAAAAATATTATTGCCTTCACGACATCACGTTGGATCTAACTATCCACAACGACATTATATTCCCTCAATTCTTCAAATATCACATTTGAATACAACAATTATTCCACAAAAACTCCACAAATATTCAGCACATACAGCATGAATCTCAACAATTACGCTAGACTGGGTACGACAACCTCATGTCTGCTTCAAAATACATTAGCAACATTGCTACTATCACGTGGCAACTTCCACAAAATGCCTATCACAAACTTCACTTAACCATGTTGCATGATCTACAAAAAATATATAACTGGCTTCAAATTATCAACGCACACAATCTCCAATAACTGTAATTACTCTGATCACATCTAGACAACTTCTTAAACAATTGGAAAAATATTTTACCTTAGGAATTCAAGATCTGCTTTCAAATAGCATAAATTCTCTTACAATTCTCATAATTCACATCACAGAAAAACACCAATGTGCTATAATCTCTCATATCAAAATCTGCAATACTGATCTGCCTTAAAATAATTCTGACCATTAATGATTCATCTTACAAGATTCAATTACTTTAAATCCTTCTCAAAGGTATCAAACACAATTATAAAAATCATCAAAAGCATCAGCTGTAACAGCTGTTAAACTGAAATTACTCTCAAAAGAGTATAGCAACAAAATATTGGATTGGCAAACAAGAATTACTAAACGTAACCCTGCTGACATTTATCGTTAGTTTATTTAACAAAATTTCGACTGATATGTGACTAGTAGTTCCTTGTTTGATTCACTTACAATCTCATGTACACTCGGATGATAAAAATGAGTCCCTCTATGGCAAGTAAGATGAGTAACCACCGTACAGTCGTATAAATACGAAAGACCTCGCCCCGTCGACTAAGATGATAGTGCCCTAAACGATGGGTAAGATGAGTAGCCACCATACAATCGTATAAATACGAAAGACCCCATCTCGTAGACTATATGAGTGAATGCACCAGATAGGAATCAACAAGTCTCTAGTTGTCATATAAAAGCGATATTCATTCACTAAAGTGAATAACTTCTTAATATCTTCAAACAATCCAATGGAAAAAATCCCTACTGATGAATAATACACACTCGCTAGTATGCAATGAACTGACGAAGTAATTTTAGATAATTAATTGCAGATCACGAGTTAGAAATACTCGTTACACAAAAAAAAAAACTATTCATGAAAAATATCCTTGCTGGAAAAATGTCTGAAAGACCAAACATCTGCTTAATAAAGCCAACCAATGGTGAGAATTTCGTATAATAATGCCTGCCATATCATATGGTCACGCCATATTCTAGCAAATTCGAAGCATATAAAGTCAAACCATGTCTAAATAATCGTATCACTCCTATTAGAAAAATATACATGTGTGCCCAGTATTCATGAAAATAATCGTATCAGGTAGTTATAACTCTTACAGTACCTTTTCATAATCAGCTGTTATTAAATTTCCAAGATCGTCGATTTTTCCTATATAATGAATTTCTCGAAAGATCGGCGTGAATATCATTCCATCCATGAAATGACGATCGCCTTAGAAATCCCAAGTGAATCAGCTGGTGGACCTCCTCTCGTCAGGAATCGAATCCATCGCTCTGAGGTGCCATCGTGTCTCTGTCTGCGTTTACTCTGACATGATGAACTTCTGATTATCCATAGCGGATATTGTCCAAATCCTCTCGAAAAAGTTCATGGAAACAGCGGACCCCCTATTCCTCTTCTACGTTACGCCACTGTTCCATTAAATGTTCAGTTTGAGTGTCGAAAGTTCAATCTCCAATAACTGATAAGTCTCACTTTCGTAAAATAAAATTTTACATGAGAGTGTCTAAGTTTATGAAACACCCTGTAGTTGTGTTCATATTTGGTAATTTATCGAACTGCATAAGAAATAAATGCATTAATGCACGAGCTAATGTGCATCAGTGCATATGCTTACGACATTCCGTTTGCTTGAAATTGTCAATGTTACTTGGAATGCGTTATGAAAAGCATAGTCGTAATGTTATTCAGAAAAACTGTGTTCAGACTGCGTTGAAATGCAGCTTAGAATAAAGTCTCCAACTACTTGCAATGCTGTCCTAACACATCCCGGCCGTCTATGATTGCTTGCTCGGCAAGTCCGCCTGGATCAATGACCTGCTTGTCGTTCGCTGCTCGGCGATGTTGAAACTGTCGCCTACACTTTGCCGTGACAGTTTCGGTTCGCTACGCGACCTTCAGCATGCGTTTGGCTTGCACTTCTGAGCTCGATCCTGCTTGCTCGGCTGACAGAGCTCCACTGAATGTGTCCGCACTGTCTTCTTCCTTATCTGCCTGGCGCAGACACGTGGCGTTCACCCCACCACTATGCTCTCGCGTCACAATCATACTCTCGAACCCTCATCATCTCGGCTATTAAATTATAAAATAACTTAAGGGTTATCTAACTTCCTTAAAATTATTTCCACATATAATGCATGTTATATATCCTCTTCTAAGATGTTTAAATACCATATTCCATACATATCTTAATAAAGCTTCATAATTCTATCCATAATTCCATCTCCTTACAGACGTCAGTGCCTCCTTGATCCTAGACCTACTACTTCATCCTGACATTCCTCTTGACTCGATCTGGGCGCTATCTTTTCCTAACTCTTCCCAAAACCTCAACTACGGCTTAATGTCTGCTGGCGTAGCCGATAGCCTAAACTAGGTATCGGGTACAGTATCAATGTGTGGAAATGGACTTTGGATGAAAAAGAAATCACATACTGTAGAGGTCATCCGTTCGTTTCTTGAACCAAATTCCATTTTCTTGTGAAGGGCCGAATATTTTTCTAAGAATTTTGCGTTCTTGCTTTTCAACGTCTGCAATTTTTGAATGGCCTCCTAAAATTATGGTTTCTGATGCATATAGAGCCCGCTTAAGACTGAAGTAGCTACGTTCCATCTCCAGCCTGTGATCAGGTTCAGGAACCACACACTGCAATGCAATACCACCCCCAAATACCTGGGTGTAACGTTAGACAGATCCTAACATACCGATGCCATCTCGAGAAACTTTGCAGCTAAACTTAAAAGCCGTAACAATTTGCTGGGCAGATTAGCTGGAACTACATGGCGTGCAGATGCGAATACGCTTCGTATAACTGCTTTAGCACTTTTATATTCGTCTGCCGAGTACTGCTCTGCTGTATGGTTGAATAGCTCCCACACTCGACTGGTAGATGTCCAGGTACGTCACTCATTGAGAGTTATATCTGGTGCATTACACCCCACTCCTGTCCAGTGGTTACCGGTTCTGAGCAACAATGAACCTCCTTACATTAGACAGAAGAGATCCCTTGCTAGATTATGATCGAGAATTCTGATGAACAGCTCTTTTCCCATCCATTAGGACATAGACCAAAATGCCGTAACGAGACTGTAGTCCCAGAAACCTGTTTGGAGGACAGCCAAGGAATTAACTGTCATGCCTTTCAGACCTAAGGCGGCATGGAAACAAGAATGGTCTCAATCACAGTCGTCTGGCATTTCAATCTTCCACCTGAACCAAACTTAACCGGATATGCTGTGGTGTTTGAAGAAGTGCTTCTGTTCTCCACCAGTGGGGTTGACTGAAGTCTCCTGCTTGTGACTGTGGTTCTGAAGTGCAAACCATCATGCACATTGCGAAGGACTGCCCTTTGCGAGCATTATCTGCATCAATCGAAGACCTCCATCGTTTAACCCCTGACGCACTCACTTGGTTGGAGAGACTGGACATACGTCTGTGAGAGGCTACCACATTGCCGTAACCTTTTTCACATTTCTTTGTTTTCTTATATTATTTACATATTTTGTGACCCGATTGTCAATTGTAACATCATACGCTAATAATAACGTTTCAATTTTGAACTGCGACATCACTTTTATCATTTTAAATTATCTTGTCGACTTCGTCGTTACGCTGGTGTCTGGCGTTACGTTACGGTGACGGGACGAAATGTACCCAGGTGCACTGAGGTGTGTGACGTCATAGTACCGCTTGGTGCATGTGTTCCCCGACAATCTCTACTTCGTTAGTATAAGACAAAATCCCCGATTCTTGGATGTCACGGGTAATCTCGAGAACCACTGGATGGATTGTAATGCGGTTTTCACCATTCTGTAAAGGATATCTCGAGGAAAGATTCTGTAGAAAATAATTTATGTATGATCAAAGGAGGCCAAGCAGTAACGATTTCAGTGAAAAAGTCAAAAACAAACTTGGCGTCCGTGCGCTTCTTAAGCTTACGCTGGGCAAACCGTTAAACATATCAATATACTATGAGCGTAAGAATTAGTCAGCATGAAAAGTTCTACAAAAAAGTCCGCGAGGTCATATCTCTATCTTCAATACATCGCCCACTATAAGTGTTTTTAGACTGGATGAAAGGGGCACGTCCCCGCGCGCTCTGGTGAGCGTGACGGCATCCCGCGCGCCTGACCTTGCTTTGCCCTTGGTTTGCACTTGCCGTTCGCGAGTAATTTGAAACAAGGTAACGTATTATAAAGCAAGATAAGTATTATGCAGATAATTTTCTAACATGGCCTTTGGCTTCGAGCGAAGCGAGAAGCTTCCAACCTCTCTAGCATTTTTCAGCATTTGTAGCATTTAAAATGATACAAAGTCTAGTCTTTCAGACTGACTGTCAGTTTTTATTATAGTGGTTCCACGTGACTCTGAATGCCCTTTGAAGTCTTGTGGCCCTTCCTATGTTGGCAAAACTGTCAAATCCTGAAGGCATTTAAACGAGGATATCTGTCAGATCGTCCCATGTGCACTTTCAATTTTATCTTCCTTACGATCTTTTTTAAATATAAACAAAATGAAGTGATCTGACATGATCGTAGATTTTTTTTAAAATCGTTATCATCTACTTAAGACCAATATGAGCAGATTAATTAACGGAATAAGCGGTTACCCTGTAACTTGTGCTGTTGTATTCTTTCACAATACTCCACATTATAATTCTGTCGGCTAACGGAGTCCCACCAGCATGCACAAGGAGCGACATGCGATTAATCTTCCATCCTCCTACAAATTTTTCTCGCCCGGCAGAGGGACGATTTTGATGATGATGATGATGATGATGTTTTAAGGGCCGGAACAACAAGGTCAGGGGGTGATTTTATGGGGGTAATGATCTTTGAACACAAATTTTCAGACAAATTCTACCCACACCCAAGTACACGGGGCTACATTACCACGATGTTACAAAGCCTCGAAAGAATAAACAACAACCGATATGCATCGTATTATTATTATTATCAATATTATTATTATAATATTACGGTATTTTACATCGTTACGTCCTACTCAGGAGCTCGGTTGAACCTGATTAGCTGATGTATTGGCCTTCTTTACCTCCCAAAATCTCTTCATCCTCTCGCCGAGCTTCTTCCTTCGTACTTCTGTCCAAGTTACAGTGGCTCTGGTGTTGGGTTTGTCTCCAAATTGGTACAATGTCATCTGAGATGTTGATTTCCTGGAGATCTGTTTCAATTGCACGAAGCCAGTGTTCTTGGTTTTTAATGAAAGGGTCAGTTTGAGAATTATTTTAGTTAGTATGTTATTGTTCGTTCTAATAATGTGTCCATAAAATTTAAATCGTCTTTTCCGAAAAGTGTGAGAGATTTTTTCAGATTGACATTTCCTGGGATGATTTTTTCCTGCATATTTCCTCCTATACTAACTGGGGGGAATTTTTTCGTATAATTTTCCTTTCTTATAAGTTTTTTTTACACGCGAATGGACCACATAGGATCACGCTACAACTTCATTTATTTTTCTTGGTGCGAAGTTTTCTCTACACCCAATACTCCTTCATGTGTTCGCTGGCCTCTTTACGCTGTTCTTCCGTTCAGGCTCTTCCGGTCTTCTTGCGGCTTGAATCCCTTCCAAATTATTCAGTATGTTCCTAAATCTATTTCTGTCTAACAGTTGGTCTTCTGAGATGTTCAATCTTTCAATATCCGCCTTTGTTTCCTTAATCCATGCTGTTGTGGTCTTCTTTCTCCAAAAGTAATGAAATATCTGTTTGGTGAGTCAATTTTGTTCCATTCTGTATAGATGTCCAAGAAACTTCAACCTCCTCTTCTTCATAGTATCAGAGATTCTTTCTACTTTCTGGTAAACTTCTTCATTACTTCGAAGTTTCCATCCACTTTTGGTTTGAACAGCGCCATCATTTTAATTATTATTATTAATAATATTATGACTTACTTTTACCATAGCTATGCGGTATGCTTTTACTTTTATCGTTGTGGCCACTTGTGACCGCGAGATCTCAACTGTTTTTCTTCTTGTTAGCCCACCACGCCTTCATCCTTTGGGAATGGGATTTCTTCCATTCATCCGAGAGAAACATATCTCTTGCTGGGTTTTACTTCCTCTGGATGATCTTGACGGAGTTTTTGTTTCAATGGGGTTCTGAGCAAGATATCTGATTCAGAAATTTCAAACTTTAAGAAGTCCTTATCCAATTCCACCAGCCAAAGAGGCATCATCTTCAAACCTCGGAAGTATGATAATAGACGGTTGGAGAATCTACTGACTGGCATTCTGAGGAGGTGGATTACACATGAGATCTTTTCAGTGTGGGAGTATATTTCTGAATTACTCCAGAGCTTGTAACCTCCATCTTTGAACTTAGGACCAAGAATTTTCCTAATGATCTTTCTTTCCTTAACTTCAAGTCTCTCGATCGGTCCGGCTGTGCGGTTTGTTACGCATTCCGCTGCATACAGTGCTTCCGGTCTAATCACAGACGCCAATCTTTCATCGGATGTTTGAAAGGACTTCGTCGAATTAATTTGTTGGTAACGCATGAAGCTAAATACAGTATGGTCTGTGTTGTGATATACGATCAGTCTTTTATATTTTATCTTAAGAAAAACCGCCAACATTTTCAAATCATCATCAGCTTCTAAAGGCAAGCCTTGTCGTTGCAGCCATTTCTTACGGTCTTCAGCAGTGCTCTTCATATTGGCAAACGAGTCACATTCCATTTCCTTGACAATGTTCTTGAGATACGATTGTCTTGGTCGTCCCCTTGGTTTCTTCCCCAAAATTTTTCCTTAAAAAAATACCTGGAGGAGAGTGTCATGTCTGAGTGTGTGTCCCATGAATTTTGCTTTCCTTTTCTTGATGGTGTTCAACAGGCATCGATTCTCCTGAATTTGATTCAGAAGAAGCTCATTTGTCTTTCTTTCCATTCATTTTCAAATAGTCGACGCAAAATGTGATAATAATCACGTTCTGTTACGACAACAGTGCACAAGACATGCATTCAACTCTTGGTGTGCGCGTGCGTATTTGCCACCTCAAGCAACAACACAGCACGTAGATTGTTTCGAGCCAGGGGCGTATATAAGGGGGAGCTCTGGAGGCTCCAGCATCCCCCGAATAAAGCCAATAAAAATTTAGAATATGTTGCCTTGGTAAAAGCATAAAATAATTATAAATTTGGTTGCACCCTAATCTTAACTTATTGGCTAAGTTATAAACAATAGGAAAGATCGAAATTAGACTACCTCGTGGTGTAGTGGCTAGCATTCTTGGCTGCCACCCCGGAGGTCCGAATTCTATTCCTGGCTCTGTCAAGAAATGTTAATTCTGGTCTGAGAGTTGGAACGGGGTACACTCAGCCTTGTGAGGCAAAACTGAGAATTCAACAGTACGGTACTTTTGAGAAATAAATTATCAATTTGTACCAGCTTAGGCTTTCACGGCTTTCAGCAGTGGACCAAGGAAAGAAGCGGAACCCTTGATAATGCCGGACGCAGTTTCCGGTGAAACGTCGGGAGATATCCTGTCTGGACCACGGCCTACAAGCCCGAAAAACTTGTATTTAATTATCAATTTGTAATTTTAAAAAAACTTTTCTTTCTGCTTAATAAATTGATAAATATTTAGATATTTGCCATTCATACTCCATAGAAAATGAATTAAGTATAAAATTTTATTTGTGTTTTGTGTTGTATTTTACAACTTTTTTGTATTGGCACTAACTTTAGGCTATAGAATATTACAATTAACTCTTAACTTAAAAAAATATATGCTCTTAAAATATTGGTTGATATTTCTGGGTATTTTGCGGTGACAATTCCCTGAGAATACTCACAATTCTCCAGGATAGTCAGCCCCCCCTGAAAAATATTTGTATATACACCCCTGTTTCAAGCGGGTATCAATTGAACACACCTGGTGCATATGAGCACATTTTTTAACCCAAACACGTTCCAGGATGTTACAATAATTCCAAGTGAAGTTCAGTGGGGAGTAAATCTATCTGGATCAATCAACCACTGTCATAGGGTGTTCTATTGTTCCAGACCCCAACTGGATGTGCTGGAGAACAGCTTTGATTTCGTCCGAGACTGCCTCAAAGAATGTTGGGCCGAGATGCCAGAGGAACGTCCAGACTTCAAGGCCATCAGGACCAAACTACGACCCTTGAGAAAGGGCATGTAAGTATAATTACAACCACAGCTATCTGTAGTCAAGGCCATGATGAACAAGAATCGGCAACTCCGCACCTGAGGGCTACAGTACAGCCGTCGAGTGTCTGGCTCTGACAGTTCTCATGAGAGAAGGAGGCATCGTTGTCCGTTCTGTACCGCGAAATATAAAACAACGTGGACTACATAAAATATTTCACATGTTTTTAAATGAATTCTTACTAACCGCTGACCATATTACTATGCTTACACACAGTTAATCGGTAATTTTGCACATGCAAGACAATAAAACAACAAACCAGCACTAACACAAAGAGCAACTGGACCACAGAGGAGAATCATGGCAACATCGTGCTAAATTTGAAGACCGGCTTACCGGGAATACCACTGATTGGTACAGGCCAGGTACAGGTGACAACATTCTTCATGGTATTAAGTGACTTCGCCAACATAGGCGGAATTCCACTGCGGTTTAAAATTTAGGTTTTGTTACCGCTAAATGTCGGAATAACAAAATGATGCATGCATTGCAGATGGGGTGTGGGACTTCTACGATACATAGTGAAGACACTAGAGAAGAATTACAATGATGGCAAGTTTCAGAGTTGTATTAACAGCTTCTCACTGCCGTAAGTTGGCTATATTGTCTCTTTAACCCTCTTCTCCCACCCTCGCCAAACGTCAGAGCCGGACACAGCGGCTGGACTGTAGTTGGCTGCAGACGGCCCATTTCTTACATGAGAACTAGTCCATTGAGGTTCTGTTTTCAGGAGTTTTTGTAGTCCATTAATTTGTAGGTATTCTTAACCTTTGTGAGACTGCAAGCACCACCATCATGCCATACCAAGTACCATTAAATCAAATCCCTACATAGTATAAAACAAGGTCCCCGATTCTTGGATGTAACGGGTAATCTCGAGAACCACTGAACGGATTTTGATGCGATTTTCACCATTCTGTAAAGGATTTCTCGAGGTAGGTCACTGTAGAAAAACATTCATTTATGACCAAAGGAAGCTGAGCATTAACGATTACAGTGAATCGAGTCGAAGAAAAAACCTGCCGACCGAGAGCCTTTTAAGCTTACGCTGGGTAAATCGTTAATAATATAAGTTACTATGAGTGTAGGAATTGTTCAGCATGAAAAGTTCTAAAAAAAAGGCCGCAACAGCATATTTCTATCTTTATTACATCGCCCACTATAAGTGTTTTTACATTTTCATTTCTTCCAACAATCTCCAATCAGTGGAAATTTAAATTACTAGCTTCGGAGCGAGTTTACGAGCTAGGAAGTGAGCATAATACCCCCAGCTTCAGCCAGAATCCAACTGTCGAGTCGTGTCGAGTTAAGACTTCAGAGAAGAGTATAAGTGTTTGGAGTTCCACTGTTCACCTCGGCTTTTCTGAATTGCGTCTGGGACCTGCCGTCCATGCGCCTTTTAAACTTAGGCTGGGTAAACAGTTAAAGATACCGGGCTAGTAAATAATAATAATAATAACAATAAAACATACCGAGATTATGATGGTATGGACATGTTAAGAATATGAGTGGGCAAAGGTTACCAAACATAATGGAAGAACAAATAGTTGAGGGGGAAAAAGACCTCGAGTGCGACCAAACCAGGACTGAGAGTCAGTATAGAGAGGAGAGGAGCTAACTGGCATCAAGTGGAGGAAGAAAAATGGTGGGAAGAGAGAATACGATGGAGAGAACTCGTAAAATCCCAGAGCCGGCAATAGCTGAAACGGGATTGGGATATGAACAGTAATAATGCAACAATCATGTTCTTATTTTTCCTTTTCCTATCTCTCTCTCTCTCTCTCTCTTTCTCTTAGAAGTGTTGAAATAGCTAGCCCTTGAGAACTGGCGTGAAAAATATCACACGAGGACTGGCGCCGGGTGATTTTGACCCATAGTGTGTCACTCCCTTATTGCCGTAGTCGTACGGATTTTAATGAAGTAATTTTATACCTGGTGTCTTCCTATGAACTATTACCATTATAAAATTAGGTTTTTTTTTTAATTTTAACATGCAGAAAAATGATAATAATTTTCGCAACTGTATAACTGGCCTTGATAGTGACAGCAGAGCAGTCGCCACAATTTTTTGAAGAAAGGAGCTGATGACCAAAGTGTCTCTCGACTATAAACATGGATCAAGGAGATCGTGAGCTATATGTGATTGTGCTGCACCAAGAATAAGTGAATTTTCCCCCTTCTTTTTTACAGATTGTCCCGAGTAACGTAAGCCAAAACTTGGCACACGAGGACTGGCGCCATGGGTAAATCTGACCCGACCGTAAATAATATAGAAATGACTTGAGTGTTCAAAAAGCTATGGACATGTTTCTTTTGCAGGGCGAAATTCAAGGCTAGGAAGCAAGGTACAGTGAGCGACAGGAAATAAGGGCTGACCAAAACGAAAATATAGAGCAATATTTAAGCCCCGGGTCTAAAATACCCATTCGCCAATCCTCGCGGGCTAGGGATTAACTGCTCATCAGGCATGCTGCAACTGTTTGCATGACTAATGCAGATAAGATACATTTACGTGTGGACAGTCGAGTCAAATCAGCATCTTTCATGTTACTCACAAACCAGGGATGTCCAATTATTTGTACTGTAGATTAAAATTATT
Organism: Meconema thalassinum; assembly: GCA_946902985.2. NCBI lineage: Eukaryota > Metazoa > Arthropoda > Insecta > Orthoptera > Tettigoniidae > Meconema > Meconema thalassinum. The sequence goes on along the minus strand of OX336397.1, from coordinate 98,133,017 downwards.
GTTTATGTTCGACCCTCACTATTATGTATCAGAAAACTGTATCATAATGATGGTCATTATAACACTGTTTTTCATTACGATACAGTTTCTCCAGCCAATCAGAGCTCGTTCATTGACCAATTAGGTAACGATACCTTCACGCATGCGCTCAAAATCCAACATGTCGGACATAAACACAACATCGAACTATAATAAATTACCGACATGGAATACGCACCGTCCATATGTTCGCGTAAATAAACTGGCGAATATGAGACAAGAAATAGCACTGTACCTTAAAATCACCAACACTAATTTCTACACAGCGCATTGTCTTGAAACGACTCCGGTGACAATATTACTGAGGGGCGGCAGATGTAAACATATGGCCTGCATATGGCATTGCAAGCACACAGAGCGCATGCGTCGGTCGTTCAGAGATCTTGAAAGACAGAGAGATCATACTTAGCGCTCGCTCTCCAATCACAAAATTCATGTGGCTGACTCTCAACAGATATTTATGAATATTTATGTTAAAACATATAATAAAGTTACAATTATCGTCGAACATAAACAGTCGTATGCAACTCGCCTATAATGGTAATTAAATAACTCTTATGGAAATTATAAAACTCGCATACGCTCGTTTAATAAAAATACTCGTGTCTTAATTATAGCCATTATAGGCTCGTTGCATAATGTACTATTCACAAAATGATAAAGTTTCTGACTGTCAAACCATGCAATAAAAACACTATTACTCCGGTTACACCCACCAGATGGACAAAAGCTGAAGTGACTAGCCCAGTACACAGTACTATTGCTCTAGGGATGTCTCACTATAACAGTGGCCTGTGTCTCTTCTCCAGGAAGCCCAACATATTTGACAACATGATGGCCATGATGGAGAAATACGCCAACAACCTGGAGGTGCTCGTGGACGAGAGGACGGACCAGCTACAGGAGGAGAAGAAGAAAACAGGTAGGAGCCAGCCGGTTATATATGTATTTTATTTTTATGTTTTATTTTTTATTTTGATTTTTTGTTTTGTTTATTTTTTAGACTATTTTCAATTCTGAAAAAATAGGCTTATGAGATCACCTTTTTTCCGTGTGTGTGTGAGCGTGTGTGTGTATGTGTGTGTGTCCTTAATAACTTCTAAACGGCTGGAGAGATTTCAATGAAACTCGGTAAGTTCATAGCACTATTCCGGACGACCCCGACCGTGCCCTTCAAATTTTGTTACGTCTCACCAATCCAACATGGCGGCTGTGCGAAATATTTCACCAGCATTCAATATCTCCGAAACTATTCCCGATATCACCCTGGAATTTTTTACGGTGATAAAGGGAACTACTAGAAGTTCACCTATGTGACTTTTGAAAAACTGGTAACTACAAAACCAACATGGCGGCCACGCGAATTTGCGACTTTTAAATAGACGTTTCTCGCGTATTAACCAACCAATCGCAATAAAACTTGGTGCAGTATATGTTTATACACATTGTAATGCACCGATATCTAACTTGGTTCAATTGTTTACATAACCACAAAATGGCGGATGAGCGAAATATTTCACCGGCATTCTATATCTATGAAACAATTAGCGGTTGTTGTTGTTTGAGTCTTCAGTCTTTTGACTGGTTTGATGCAGCTTTCCATGCCTCCCTGCCCTGAGCTAATCGTTTCATCTCTACATAGCTACCGCACCCTACATCCGAGGCAATCTGTTTAACATATTCTAACCTTGGTCTACCCCTACAGTTCTTGTCCTCGACCCTTCCTTCCATAACTAACCTTGCTATTCCTGGGTGTCTTAGTATGTGTCCCATTAGCAGTCGCCAGAAACATCTCTCCTTTCCCACTCGTATTAATACCTTTCGTTTGTAACCTTATCTACCCATCTGATCTTCATCATTCTCCTGTAACACAATCACCCTGAAACTTTGTACGGAGATAAAGGGCACTACTGGAAGTTCATCTATAAGACTTTTAAAAACCGGTTAACTACAAAACGAACATGACGGCCAAGCGAATTTGAAAATTTTAAATAGACCTTTCTCGGGATTTAATGTTCCAACCGCAATGAAATCTGGTACAGGAAATGTTTATACACATTGTAATACACTGGTATCTAATTTAGTTCAATTGTTTACATAACCTCAAGATGGCGGCTTTGCGAATTTTAAAATTAAGTTTTTATTTCTTGTGTCGTAATCAAGCGATCGATGTGAAAGTTTGAATAATGAACCTACGCAATAATTTTCCTTTAATGGCACATGACTCTATGGCCTATACTTTTAACAATCCAACATGGCGACCATCCGAAATATTTAGATGGCTCTGAATATCTACGAATTTATTATAGCAATCAAACTGAATTTTATTTTTGTTCATAGGGCTATGAACTTAAGTTCACCTATAGGACTTTAAATAACCTGGTGATCACAAATCCAACATGGCGGCGACGTGAAGTATAAATATTCACATGGACGTTTCTCGCAATTTAACTATCCGAATGCAGTGAAACTTGGTACAGTAAATCCTTATACGAATGTTAATCCACTGGCATCTAATTTATTTCAATTGTTTTCATAACCACAAGATGGCAGCTGTGCGAAATTTTAAAATCTCCTTGTTACTTCTTGTGTCCTAATCATGCGATTGAAGTTTGAATGCTACACGTACACAATAATCTTCTTGTAACAGTACATTACTCTAGGGCCTAAATATATAAAATCCAACATGGCGACCATCCGAAATATTTGGTCGGTTCTCAATATCTGCGAATCTATTACAGCAATCAAACTGAAATTTTGTATGTTGATAGAGGCAATTAACATAAGTAGGATATATGAAAATAGGCTGTATAGTTCTTCACGGAACTACTTGTTATTTTTTACATTAATTTTTTATTTTTATTTTTTATTTTTTATTGTCTTACTATTTATTTATTATTATTATTACTTTACTTTTATCGTTGTGGCTACTAGGGACCGCGACATCTCAACTGTTCTTCTTCTTGTTAGCCCACCACGCCTTCGTCCTTTCGGAATGGGATTTCTTCCATTCCTCCGGATGAACCAGATGGAGTTTTTGTTTCAATGGGGTTCTGAGCAAGATATCTGATTTAGAAATTTCAAACTTTAAGAAGTCCTTATCCACTTCCACCAGCCAAAGAGGCATCATCTTCAAGTATGATAATAGCCGGTTGGAGAATCTACTGACGGGCATATTGAGGAGATGGGCATAGAATGTTATTCTCCGTTTCCGGATTACACTTGAGATCTTTTCAGTGTGGGAGTATATTTCTGAATTACTCCAGAGCGGGGTAACGGTCTCCATAGCAACAGCCAGCAATGTTTCAATGTATGCCGACCTCCATCTTTGAACTTAGGACCAAAAATTTTCCTAATGATCTTTCTTTCCTTAAATTCAAGTCTCTCGATCTGTCCAGCTGTGCGGTTTGTTATGCATTCCGCTGCATACAGTGCTTCCGGTCTAATCACAATTTAATAGTGTCTTAACTTTGCATTCCTAGAGATGGACTTTCTATTGTGCAGTTAGTGTGTGAGGCGGAAGGCTGTTTCGAATTTATTGACTCGTGTTGAGATGGCGAACTTTTCAGAATTATTTGGTTCGATCCACTCTTCAAGATATTTAAACTTTTGAACTTTTAAGATCTGGCCGTGGGTGGTTTGAAAATGAGCTGGAGCTTCTTTTATATTTGAGATGAATTGGGTTTTATACTCTGATTTACAAAAGATGGTCGGTGAAAGCTGTCATCCGCCTGAAGGGTGAGGTGAGGAGTGGAGACGAGCGGGGTAACGGTCTCCATAGCAACAGCCAGCAATGTTGCAATGTATGCCGACACAGCTGTGATCACATGGTTTGACTCAGTGTTCTACTGTGTCTCGACAGGCAAGGGGGCTAACTTCGAAACTTCCCCAGTATTTGTGTCTTCCTGCAAGCCTCTTGGAATGTTATGAGTCATGATCTGCCTCAGTGGCAACGCAGTATTTCCCCACGTGCTAGTTTTGACAGCTGGCAGCGACCATTATTGGTAATTCATAGTGTAAGATATCTTGAGTCCTATTTTGGTTGCACAATCATGTAAGTAATTTACTTGTTGAATGACTATTTCTGGAGAGGAAGCAAATAAAGCGAGGTCATCAGCAAATGCGAGGCAATCAATATTGATGTTATCCCGAGGTCTGCCTATTTGTACTCCATTAGGAAATCCTTTGGATTGAAGAACGTGTCTCCATTCTCTTAAGACTCTCTCAAGGGCACAGTTGAAAAGTAGTGGTGATAATCCATCACCCTGTCGAACACCTGATTGAATGTGGAAGGGTTTAGAAATCTCAGATCTGAACTTTACTTTGGAAGTTGTATCAGAATGCGTACTCTGGATTATCATTCGAGTCTTATTGTCAAGACCAAATTCATGGAGCACTTGGAGAAGAGTTACTCGGTCAATGGAGTCGTAAGCTTTCTGAAAGTCTACGAAGACGATGACGAATGGTCTTGTTCTCAGTTTCTGATAAGCGATGGTCAATTTCAGATTCAGGATCTGCTCAGCACATGATCTGGATTTTCTAGAGCCGGCCTGGTACTGTCCTACTTGTGAGTCTCTAGTGACTAAGGCTTCAGAGAGGATCTTGTAGGTGATTGTTTCTCCTTTCTTTTCTCGATCTTGGCCAACTTAGGATCATGTGAAATAACCCTCTGTAGTCACTTCCTTTTATATCCTGCTTCCTTTCATGTTTGCCAATATTTCTTCATTACATCACTTTTCATTTCTTCTTCTTCTCTCCCTCAGTATGCCTTCCTTCGGGAAGGGAAGTACAGCTGGCGGGCCCATGTCCTAGATTTATGGCATGTAAAAGAACCTTTCACTAACTACACTTGTGGAAACTAAAAATTTTAGGTTAGATTTAATAATTAGTTCCTACGTTCGCCGCCAGGTGCTGGCTGCGATGGCATCTAGTAGTCAAGTTAGCAACCAGGAGTCGTGGACGGTAGAAATTGGTAGCAAAAGCAGGAACTACTTGAAAATTGATCGTCTGCAGTCCTGACTTGAATCACAGATAACACACACTAATACAGTCATCACAATTAACACCGGTTATCAGACAGATTCTACACACACACAAAGTACACGGGGCTGCATGACCGCGTTATCGCAGCTCCGAAACTAAGGAACCAACCAACGTACATCTCTTAATCCACATTCCATTTTCTCTTGTGGAACAAATACATTTATCGGGGAATTAAGATGAAACTTCGCAGAAGAGAAGTATTATATCAGAGCGTTTTAATATAGCTCGCACTGGCCACGTTGCCTCACTGGCATCGGGAGAGCGTGGGTTCGAATCTCACCTTGGCCTTCCTGTAAATGGTTTCCCATTTTCTCCACCAGGCAAATGCTGGGATGGTTCATTTCAACAAGTCCGCGCACGGCCGACTTTCTTCCAAAATCCCTTTCCCGACACTTCCTTAATTAATTCCAAGTTAGTGGTCACCTGTCACCATCCCCAGTTGTGTCTACTGACAAAGTGTTTTCAGCTCCCAGACACCGTCCTTTTGACGGTAGAGGAATGATCCCTTGCAGAGTCCGTGTGTGAAGCCGAGCTGGAAGGATGAACGATGTAAAAAAAAAAATCTTTTTTTATTTTAGTTTTTTTTTTAAATTTTATTCTTATATTTTATCTTTTGTTTTTATTTTATTTTTTATTCTTGATTTTTTATTTTTTATTTTTTTTATTTATATTTTTTATATTTTACTTTATTTTATTTTTTATTTATTATTCTTAATTGTTTCTTTCTTCTCTCGATCTTGGTGATCTTAGGATCATGTAAAATAACCCACTGTAGTCACTTCCTTTTGTATCCTGCTTCCCTTCTTGTTTGTCAATATTTCTTCATTACATCACTTTTCTTCTCCTCTCCCTCAATATTCCTTCCTTCGGAAAGTGAAGTAAATCCGGCGGGCCCATGTCCTAGATTTATAGCATGTAAAAGAACCTTCCACTAACTACACCTCGTGCCTCACTGGCATAGGGGGAGCGTGGGTTCGAATCCCGTAAGTGGTTGCCCATTTTCACCGCCAGGCAAATGCTGGGACGGTTCATTTGAACGGGTCCGCACATGGCCGACTTCCTTAACTAGATCCAAGTTAGTGTGGTCTAGTTCCCAGACACCTTGTGACGGTAGAGAAATGATCCCTTGGTGAAGCTGAGCTGGAAGGATAAATGATTTAAAAATTCCCTCTTGGCATGCCGGAGGCCGCAGGTAGATTTCACGGGGCAAAGAAAAATATATCAAATTCACTAAATTTACCATTGTGGTATTTGAAGTCATTTTTCAGTGTTGCCTTAGTAAAGAAAAGTTTGGTGCTTTTCAGTCGGTCAACACAATTGTACCCAAATAAGATGGGTTATTCCCTAATCCTGAAAAATATTACAGAAAGTAAGTGACCAAGTGAACTGCTCTCAGCAGGACCGCGCAAGACTCAACCAGATAAGTAGCCTGTACAATTTACCATTACAAGCACATATTCACTCCAAACAAGCAAATTCCGGAGGTCAATCACCACTTCCAGTATCTCAACAAAACATCACATAGACCACAATTAACAAATATTGACGAGTTGAATTATCTCAACTAATACTGCAACTAAATAAGTGTATATATTGTAAATACTTTCAACCATGGTTTCAGATATAGATTTTATAACCATCTCTCACCTTCCCTCATTAGGCCCCTGTTCGCTTTGCAGGTGAGGCCGCCTGGGCGAGGTGCCAATCCCACCTCACCAGTTGTATCCCTTCCGATTCGATGTTCCCAGCTCTAGGACACTGCCCGTAGAGGCGGTAGTGGTGAGTTCCCTCGCTGAGTCCGTGGGTTCCACCAACCTGGAGGGTAAACGACTTTTTAAAAAAATATTATTATTATTATTATTATTATTATTATTATTATTATTATATCATACATTATTTCAGACAAATGTTTAGGTACCGTTTAGAGAACATTTTTAGGCGGTTTTGATATTATGCCTATTCAAGGGAGGTATGAATTGTTTTCTCTTGAAACTCAACTTTTCCTGCCTCTTGGATCAATGATTGGTGCTATCGATAACATTTACGGAGATACGTTTTTGGCCCTTAATCTATTACATTATAGCGATATTTCACTTTTTCGAAAAGGGCCCCTCTTTTGCAACCCCTTGGATGCGATGTTGCCCATTAACAAGCTCAACCGAGATTTTGAATGGTTTGGGTATTTTATGTATCAACGTAAACGTGATTGGTACAAAATTACGGTAGTTATCGTGTCCACAAGAAAGTGATACCTTATACACAGTTTAAACTTTAGAACTGAGGGTGGTTTTGGGGTCTGTGGGATGTGATAAATGTGTGCAGAAAACAAGAAATATGAAACCAAAATCAAAAGAACACAAAGCAACATTCAAAAACAAAAGCCAAAGCAGAAAACAACAAATATGAAACAAAAAACATAAAGCAAAAACAATAATACCAACAAAAGCAAAACCAAAACGAAAACACAAAGCGAACATCAAAAACAAAAGAAACAAGAAACACAAAGTAACAATAAAAAATACCAATGAAAGCAAAATTAAAAGCGAAACCGGAACAAAAACACAAAGCAAACAGCAAAAATTAAAAACCAAAGCCAAAGCAGAAAACAACAAATCCTAGTAACGCCACTGATGTACTATTGAAAGCGCCCGCATAGTAAGTTACATTCGAGGGCTGTTTTTTTATGGACTGTATAAAATAACAGATTGACATACCAAACTGATTTTACTACTAAATGTTGCCTTGTTTTATTCGTATGTCTCAACATAATCGCCAAAACGATTATACATTTGTCGTATTGTTACACCAGCTTTCCAATGCCCTCGGCAAAATATTGTGCCGCTACTGAGGTGGCTACGTCTGGAGAGTCTCCCGAAGTTCTTCCTTTTTGGCTAGACATTGCCACCCAACCATACCTTCAATTCTAAAAAAAGGGGGGGGGGGGGGGGAATCATTCTCGACCACACTGTACCAACGTTACAATAGACTTTTACAAGTGGGAAGTTTTGGACCATCTACCGTTTAGTCCAAACCAGCACTGAATGATTTTCACCTTTTTCGAGAATTCATGGTCTGGTTGGGACTGTCCAGACGTACACACCTTAGTGGTGGCAGAATATTTGGCCGAGGGTACTGGAAAGTTGGTGTAACGATACGACAAATGATTCAATCGTTTTGGCGATTATGTTGAGACATAAGAATAAAACAAGCAAACATTTAGTAGTAAAATCAGTTTGGTATGTCAATCTGTTATTTTTATACATCGGGGGGGGGGGGGGGAAACTAGCCCTCTATGTACTATGCGCGCTTTCATTAGTATATAGCAGGGGGCCATGGCGCGTCACAGCTCGGCCAAGGCCGCCGTAGCAGCGAATAACAAAACTGACTCTTGCCGTTCTAATTTTATATGAAAGACTCTGTAGTCTGTCCTGCTACCCTTGCTTTCAACATTGCTCCAGGATTAGTATGCTGCAAGCGCAATTGCGTCTCCAGGAATGTGGATTTGTCCAAGAACTTAACTAAGTTATTTTAGTCTTCAGATCAACAATGAGTTGTGACTAATCTCTTGTCACTGCATTCATCCCCATTCGCTGATATCCAATACCGTACTCAGAAATGCATCAACCCTTAAAAATATGTGAAAATAAATCAAAAATTATAAAATAGTCCAATAAATTCCTTAAAATTACCAAGTAATGATGGATACGTTTAGATGTTGGAGGTTGGTTCCTCAGTTTAGGGTCTGCGACAACGCGGTCATGTAGACCCGTGTACTTGGTGTGTGTGTGTGTGTGTAGAATCTGTCTTTTTTTTTTTTTTTTTTCGTGTAGCCTCCTGAGGGGCCGAGTGCAGGTCTTTCTAGTCGACGCCCGTGGGCGACCTGCGCGTCGGGATGAGAGATGGAATGGATGAAGATGAATGAAACTGGGCAAGGATGTGGAAGGAAGCGGCCGTGGCCTGTCGGAAGGTACTGTCCCAGCATTTGCCTGGTGTTGAAAATGGGACCACGGAAAACCATTTCAAGGACAGCCGACGGTGGGGCTCGAACCCACGCGTCTCCCGAGTCAGCAGAGAGCTTGGCCCCTTGACCTAACACAGCGCTTTAGCCCGCGTAGCCACTACTGTCGGTCTAGAATCTGTCTGATAACCGGTGTTAATTGTGATGGCTGTATTAGTGTGTGTTATCTGTTTTTAATTCAAGTATGGACTGCAACTTTGAATTTTTCAAATAGTTCCTATTTTTCCGCCAAACGCCACCGTCAACGACTACTAGGCCTAGTTCAGAACTTAGCTACTAGACGCCACCACAGTCGGCTCTTGGCAACCAACGTAGAAACCTAAGGTTCTTTAACATGCCATAAATCTATGACATGGGACCGCCGGCTTTACTTCCCCTCCGAAGGAAGGCATAGTGAGGGATGTTTAACGCTCTTAAAAAATCCGACAGTTTCGGCCGGGTTTGAACCCGCTATCTTGGGCATAGAAGCTCAGCATGCTACCGACTACGCCACCGAAGCCGCCTATATGTTTAGAAAATGACATCGAGTTAATCGGCGTAATAAATTAGCATTTGTTCAATATGGAAACTATGTCCAGGACGTCATCAAATCCGCGCCCTCGTTATCACTATATTTTCTGTTCGTGTGACCTGCCACCTCGCGGCGTTTGCCGTTAATCATTCCATCCTCGCACCGTATGAGGTTCAATCTAGCGGCAATTGTAGGAAGCTTGGCAAAGTGAGTTGGACTGGGTTGGGTGAGTTGGCATTAGATGGCAGCAGGAGCCTCCTAACGGGGAGGAGTTGAACTTCTGGATTCGATCCATCGTGTCGGACTAAATGGACAGATGGTAACTATTTCATTTCAATAAGGCTATGATATTCAACTTATAGTACATTAAAAGGCTTAAAATAATATAGTATCCTCGAACAAAATAAAAAGTTGTTCCCAGTGTTTAGTGTTTGTTTTACAGTTTACATCAAATAATTAAGTAAATGCTGACGGTTCATTAATTACAATCATTATTACTCTGTCTGAGTCGCCTCCGTAGCGTAGCGGTCAGCACGGTTAGCTGCCGCCCCGGTAGTCCTGGGTTCGATTCCCGGCTCTGCCACGAAATTTGAAAAGTGGTACGAGGACTGGAACGGGGTCTACTCAGCCTCGGGTGGCCCAAATGAGTAGCGGGGGTTCGATTCCCCCTCAGCCATCCTCGAAGTGGTTTTCCGTGGTTTCCCACTTCGTCTTCGGGCAAATGCCGGGATGGTACCTTCTTCAAGGCCACGGCCGTCTCCTTCCCTCTCCCTTGCCTATCCATCCTCACCATCCCTTACCTTCCCTCATGAGGCCCCTGTTCGCTTTGCAGGTGAGGCCGCCTGGGCGAGGTGCCAATCCCACCCCACACTGCCCGTAGAGACGGTAGTGGTGAGTTCCCTCGCTGAGTCCGTGGGTTCCACCAACCTGGAGGGTAAACAACTAAAAAAAAACTACTCTGTCTGAACGCCTACAAAAAAAAACTCCCCTCAACCATAAGAAGCACTCACCATTGCTCCTTTTGCCAGATAGCCTTAAAACTCATCATTTTGCACCAAATTATACAAACTTTTCCCTGGGAGGAACCCAGGACACCCTTTTCTTTCAGAATTATTCCAAGCCCCCAAACCCCCCAGTTAGCCCCCCTCCCCTAAAAAATCACAGTCAGTCTGAAAGACTAGACGTTATATCATTTCAAATGACGCATGCTACAAATGCTACACATGTTAGAAAGGCTCAGGAGGGCTCTTTCAACAGACTCCATTACCCATTAACTTAGACTTCCCGCGCGGGCACCTCTTTAAGGGTCACCCTGTATTTGAGTCTGACATCTTGCAAACCTCTTTAAGGGTCACCCTGTATTTGAATTGAATCTAACATACTGTACATCTCGTTAAGTGTCACCCTGTATTTTTCTCTGACATCCTGCACACCTCTTTAGGAGGCACCCTGTATTCTTATCTGGCATCTTGTATATCTCTTTATAAGTCACCCTGTATTCTTGTGTGACACATCTTGTACACCTCTTTAGGAGTCACCCTGTATTCTTGTCTGACATCTTGTGCACCTCTTTAGGAGCCACCCTGTATTCTTCTCTGCCATCTCGTACACCTCTTTAAGAGTCAACTTGTGTTCTTATCTGGCATATTGTATATCTCATTAGGAGTCACCCTGTATTATTGTGTGACATCTTGTACATCTCTTTAGAAGTCACCCTGTATTATTGTGTGACATCTTGTACACCTCTTTAGGAGTCACCCTGTATTCTTGCCTGACATCTTGTGCACCTCTTTAGGAGTCACCCTGTATTCTTCTCTGCTATCTTGTACACCTCTTTAAGAGTCACCTTGTATTCTTATCTGGCATCTTGTATATCTCTTTAGGAGTCACCCTGTATTCTTATCTGGCAACTTGTACACCTCTTTAAGAGTCAACTTGTATTCTTATCTGGCATCTTGTATATCTCTTTAGGAGTCACCCTGTATTCTTATCTGGAACTTGTACTGTATTTTGCTCTGACATCCTGCACACCTCTTTAGGAGGCACCCTGTATTCTTATCTGGCATATTGTATATCTCTTTATAAGTCACCCTGTATTCTTGTGTGACACATCTTGTACACCTCTTTAGAAGTCACCCTGTATTCTTCTCTGCTATCTTGTACACCTCTTTAAGAGTCAACTTGTATTCTTATCTGGCATCTTGTATATCTCTTTAGGAATCACCCTGTATTCTTATCTGGAACTTGTACTGTATTTTGCTCTGACATCCTGCACACCTCTTTAGGAGGCACCCTGTATTCTTATCTGGCATATTGTACATATCTTTAGAAGTCACCCTGTATTCTTGTCTGACATCTTGTGCACCTCTTTAGGAGCCACCCTGTATTCTTCTCTGCCATCTCGTACACCTCTTTAAGAGTCAACTTGTGTTCTTATCTGGCATCTTGTATATCTCATTAGGAGTCACCCTGTATTATTGTGTGACATCTTGTACATCTCTTTAGAAGTCACCCTGTATTATTGTGTGACATCTTGTGCACCTCTTTAGGAACCACCCTGTATTCTTCTCTGCCATCTCGTACACCTCTTTAAGAGTCAATTTGTGTTCTTATCTGGCATCTTGTATATCTCTTTAGGAGTCACCCTGTATTCTTCTCTGCCATCTTGTACACCTCTTTAAGAGTCACCTTGTATTCTTATCTGGCATCTTGTATATCTCTTTAGGAGTCAAACTGTATTCTTATCTGGCATCTTGTGCACCTCTTTAGGAGTCACCCTGTATTCTTCTCTGCCATCTTGTACACCTCTTTAAGAGTCACCTTGTATTCTTATCTGGCATCTTGTATATCTCTTTAGGAGTCACCCTGTATTCTTATCTGGCATCTTGTACACCTCTTTAGGAGTGACCATGTATTCTTTTCGCTTCGCTCGAAGCCCCAGGTCCCTCGATGCCCCAGGACTCTTTCAACAGACTCCATTAACCATTAACTTTAGCTTCCCGCGTGGCTGCATGACGTCACGCACTTGCCGTCCATTACCCATTAACTTAGGCTTCCCCCGCGGCTGCATGACGTATCCGTCTCCGTAACGCAACCGTCTCCGTAACGCATAACGTTTGACTCAAGCATAACGATGAAGTCGACAAGATCATTAGAAATGATAAAATACTTAATATACGCCCCTGATTGTCTGTCAACCCGACCTAGATGCTGATGGCACCACAAGTGCCCTCTGCTTTATTTCTCTCTCTCTCTTTCATTTTACTCACCTTAAATTACTTACTCATAAGTGATTTTCTCCTGGACGGCTCCACGCCTCTCCAATTCACAGTGCTTCAGTTGCTACAGTGTCTCATGTGCAGTGGCGTACCTACCGGCGGTGATTAGGGGGATCAATCACCCCCCAAAGTCAATTTTCTTTTAAAAAGTAATTTGATGTAATTTTTATTTTGAAAACAAAAAGGTCAGTTTTCGGATTGATGACAAACTAATGGATTATGTTGGTTTATACTCTTTGTGTTCGACCTTGGCGAAATGTAAATATTATATGTCAGAAAACTGTAGGCTACTATAATGAGGCTCATTATAGTACAAGGTTTCATTATGGGACAGTTTCTCCCACCAATCAGAGCTCAAGAAACAGTTGTGTGACCAATTAGGTGAGGATTGCATCGCACCTGCGCTCACTTCCATTTGAAATTTCACTGCGTGGTCTAGTGTCATAATGGGGTATTTGAGGAGGTCATGGTCAAATACAAGGTATTCTCTGCCTCCCATGCGCTCTGTTCAGTACATAAAACTGGCGAAATCTCGACAGATATTTATGAATATTTATGTTCGTACATGAAATAGATAATTATCGTCGAACATAAAACAGTCGTATGCAACTCGCCTATGATGGTAATTAAGACACTAGTATGGAAATTATAAAACTCGCTTCGCTCGTATTATAAACATACTCGTGTCTTAATTATTGCCATTATAAGCTCGTTGCATAATGTACTATTATTTCCCTTTATTTGTGTAAAATATTTAGTCCAACCATAACTGTTATTTTCAGAGCTTTTGCACATTGAGAGGTGCAAATAAAACGTATCAAATGACATCGAGATCAAGCAGAAAGCAAAATTCAAAAACAAGAGCAGAAAACAAAAATGAGAAAACCAAAGCAACAATCAAACACAAAGCAAAATTCGAAACAAAAGCAGAAAACACAAAGCAAAATTCAAAAACAAAAGCAGAGAACAAACACAAAGCAAAATTCAAAGACAAACCCAGAAGACAAACACAAAGCAAAATTCAAAAACAAAAGCAGAAAACAAACACAAAGCCAAAAACAAAAAGAGAAAACAAAAGCAGAAATCAACACAAATCAAAATTCAAAACAAAAGCAGAAAACACAAATCAAAATTCAAAAACAAAACCAGAAAACAAACATAAAGCAAAATTTAAAAACAAAAGCAGGAAACAGAAACAAGAAAACAGAAAAATCAAAAACAAAAGCAGAAAACAGACACAAACCAAAATTTAAAAGCAAAAGCAGAAAACAAACTCAAAACAAAAAACAAAATAACAGAAAAAAGCAAAATTCAAAAACAAAAGCAGAAAACAAACACAAGGCTAAATTAAAAAACCAAAAGCAGAAAACAAACACAAAGCAAAATTCAAAAACAAAAGCAGAAAACAAATACAAGAACAAAAATAGAAAACAACAATCAAAACCAAGAGCAGAAATCAAACACAAAGCAAAATTTAAAAAACAAAAGCAGAAAACAAACACAAAGCAATATTCAAAAACAAAAGCAGAAAACAAACACAAAGCAAAAGTCAAAAACAAAAACAAGAAAACAGAAAACTCAAAAACAAAAGCAGAAAACAAACAGAAACAAAATTCAAAAGCAAATGCCGAAAACAAACACAAAACAAAAACCAAAATAACAGAAAAAATGCAAAATTCAGAAACAAAAGCAGAAAACAAACGCAAAGCAAAATTAAAAACCAAAAGCAGAAAACAAACAGAATGCCAAATCCAAAACCAAAAGCAGAAAACAAATTCGAAAACTAAAAAAACACAGAGCAAAAAAGCAAAATTCATTCTCTTCAGTGGAAATTTAAATTACTAATTTCGGAGCGAGCGAACCTATCACCCCAATTTCGGCCGGCATCTAACTGCCGAGTCGTGTGTGTGGAGTTAAGACTTCAGAGAAGAGTATACTAAAACTTGTCTATTTGTTTGGAGTTTCGCTGTTCACCTCGGCTTTTCTGAATTGCGTCTGGGACCTGCCGTACGTGCGCCCAAGAAGCTTAGGCTGGATAAACCGTCAAGATACCGGGCGGGTTGTTAGTTTTCAATATTTGTTTCATCCAAATTATCACTTTTTTATCTTTGGCACAAGAGCTCCTCATGTATGTCCATGACCTTGGCCATGATCTACTTATTTTTCCCATATTGATTTCACGATCTATAAAGATGATGTCCACTTTTCAATATTGAAAAGTGGACATCATCTGTATAGATCAAGAGCTCCTCGTTGATCTGGGTGCCCGCCCAAAATACCTCTTCCAACAACAACGCCTACAAACATTCCTAAATACTCTGATCACTTTGCTTTCCGAAAAGAAAGGTCTAACGTCGATACCCATCTGAAATATTGTAGAATATCAACAGACAACTCAGACAACCAGTTTTTATGTTAAAACTGTACGAACTATAACTCTGAATTCTTTGAATTTGAGTAGCTTTAGTAAGTTAGTTATTGAGGTTTTAAGGGCCGGAACAGCGTGGTCATCTTCCCCTTGAATAGCTTTCATAAAAGGAGTTATCTCTTGAGAAGTTTTCAGATTTATTGTGCGATACATCCACATTTCAAACACCGTAAGTATCTTATTTAATACCTCAGTAAGTATCCGTGAATCACATTCATAGAACAGGATAGGCTACTAAAAACGTAGAATCGAAGCAATCGGGTGCGTAATGTAAGACTTAAATCATGGCTAGTAAAAACTTCTGGCCTGCTCCATTCTTCAGCGAATTTTCTGATTCAAGTCCCAGTTATCATTGATTTGGCATTCTAAATACATATATGAAGACACCCTTTCAATCCTTTCATTACCAAGTACAAGAATGTTTTAATTTTTTTTTTCAACTAACAACCATCCCCTTTGTTTTTATGACGTTTAAATGTAACCCCATGGCATTACTCTCTTGACTATGAGTCGGGAAATTGATTATGCAAATAGTATATTGCCTAAAATATGGTATATTGGCTTTCACAGCCAGTGAATTAAAACTCAACATTTTTTTTAGGTCTGTGCCGTGTCTTGTGTGGGGTTTTGCCAAGGACACCAAACTGGCTCATCAGCGGGCTCTTGGTGTCCCCGCCCGGACCCCCACACGATGAGCCAGCTTGGTGTCCTAGGCGAAAGCACACACAAGACACGGCACAGACCTAGAAAAATTGCTGAG
This sequence comes from Meconema thalassinum, assembly GCA_946902985.2. Classification (NCBI taxonomy): domain Eukaryota; kingdom Metazoa; phylum Arthropoda; class Insecta; order Orthoptera; family Tettigoniidae; genus Meconema; species Meconema thalassinum. Next base: position 98,116,940 of record OX336397.1, on the reverse strand, counting down.
TTTTAGTATATGGCCTACTTTTTAATCTATACAATGAACAAGCAATGAAGGAAATTAGAGAAAATATTAAAGTAGGAGTAAGGATTCAAGGAAAAATCATTTCAACTCGTAGAAATGCTGATGACATTGTCATCTTACCCGACATGCCAGAGGATTTGAATAAGTTCTTAAATGGTTTGGACTCCGTTTTGAGGAAGGAATTTATTATGAAAATCAATAAATGTAAAGCAAAAATAGTAAAATGCAGTCTAAAGAAATCAGAAACCCCTATGAACGTAAAATTGGCAGGTGAAAAGCTACAGGAAGTAGGGAGACTTCTGTTACTTAGGAAGCAAAATAACCTGTGATGGACGAAGCTAAGAGGATATAAAAGTAGGTTGGCTCAGGCAAGGAAAGCATTTCTGCAGAAAAGGAATCTGTTGACATCGAATATAGGAATAATTTTTAAAAGCCTTTGTCTGGAGCGTGGCGCTCTATGGAAGTGAAACGTGGACTGTTGGAGCAACAGAAAAGAGAAGAATAGAAGCATTTGAAATGTAGTGTTACAGGAGAATGAGGAAGATCAGATGGGTAGATAGTGTAACAAATAAAGAGGTATTACGTTGAGAGATGTTTCTAGCTACTGCTAATGAAGAGAAGGGATAGGTTAGAGGGCACATACTAAGACACCCAGGAATAGCAAACTTAGTTATAGAAGAAAGGGTCGAGGATAAGGGGCAGACAAAGGTTAGAATTTGTTAAACACATTGCTGACGAAGGGGCAGATTTTCAAAGAAAATATTATGCCTCGAAACATTTCCTAGTGTGTAATAGTACATTATGCAACGAGCCTATAATGGCAATAATTAAAACACGAGTATGTTTATAAAACGAGCGAAGCGAGTTTTATAATTTCCATACGATTGTCTTAATTACCTTTATAGGCGAGTTGCATACGACTGTTTATGTTCGACGATAATTATAACTATTTTATGTTCGAACATAAATATTCATAAATATCTGTCGAGATTTCGCCAGTTTTATGTACTGAACAGAGTAGATGGGACGCAGAGAATACCTTGTATTTGATCATGGCCTCCTCAAATACCCCACTATGATACTAGCCACGCAGTGAAATTTAAAATAGGAGGCCGTGGAAGTCAGCGCAGGTGCGATGGTATCCTTACCTAATTGGTCACACAACTGTTTCTTGAGCTCTGATTGGTGGGAGAAATTGTTTCATAATTATTATGATACAGTTTTCTGACATATAATATTTACATTTCGACATCGTCGAACTTAAATAAACCTTAAAGTATTGACTAGACGGAACGCAAGTGTATTTTCAAATTTTAAACTACTGTATGTAGAGATGATCCGTTAAGCTGAGGAGAGGGAGACGTGGAGAGTTGCATGAAACCAATCAAACGACTGAAGTCTGAAACCCTTGTGCTTCTTGTTTCAGAGGCCCTACTGTTTGAGATGCTGCCCAGGACCGTAGCGGAGCAACTCCGCAAGGGACACAAGGTGGAAGCGGAGAGTTTCGACAGTGTGACCATCTACTTCAGTGACATCGTGGGCTTCACCTCCATGTCTGCAGAGAGCACCCCTCTACAGGTGGGTTGCCATGGAACCATCAAGCGCGTGGACCACTTGTCTTTAAAAACCACACTTTCTAATGTTTGGAAAAAAATATTTTGGAACTTTAATTTTAATTCAAATTATTTGTAAGGATATACTTTTTTATTTTTAATGTCAAACGCTGATAAGATAGCATTGTACAGTATATCGAAACACTTGGCTGTTGCCCGTGCATTGGCTGACCGCGGCTGATGTAATTGCCACGCTGTGACGGGAGATATGGAACGGCGCCCATAATCAGTGGTATTTCCAGATCCTTTTAATTATGCCGATTGAACTGCGCCCATAGTCAAGTCGGTTGTTAGCCCAAGGTCGATTTAAGGGGAAGTGACGGACTGTCTCCCACCACTTGCTTCTGCACTGCTGAGAATAAGAGGTAGTCCCCCGGCCGGATAAGCAGCTGTACTACGGGCCTCCGGGGGTGGCAGCTAATCACACTAACCACTACACCACAGAGACGAATAATAATAATAATAATAATAATAATAATGATAATAATGATAATAATGATAATGATAATGATAATGATAATAATGATAATAATAATAATAATGAAAATCCACAGCCTTTTTCCAGTCATTGGACCGGGTCAGGGTTGCAATGAATGAAGCCCCCATCTAGCGGCGAGGATAGGCATTGTGCTGGCTTCCGAAGCCTGTCGCACTCCTCTGGGAAAATGATTAATGAATGACAGATGAAATGAAATGATATTGGAGAGTGTTGCTGGAATGAAAGACAGGGAAAACCAGAGTACTCGGAGAAAAACCTGTCCCGCCTCCGCTTTGCCCAGCACAAATCTCACATGGAGTGACAAGGATTTGAAGCACGGAACCCAGCGGTGAGAGGCCGGCGCGCTGCTGCCTAAGCCACGGAGGCTACACTAATAATAATAATATTAATAATAATTATACAACTCTCTCTAATCCACCATAAATAACTACCCCTCTAGTTTTGTTATACAATAAAAAATATAATAATCTTCTAAATGGTAAGATTACCTCAAACTAGATTATTAAACATTTGCAATAAGAAAACTATTTTTAAAATATGGTTAGGTTGTCGAAAACATCCCAATGTACCAGTTAAGTTTAATATTGCTAGAACAAAAATTAAATATTAGTCTGTTTTGAAAACTGTACCTGTTTTATGTATCCCAAGCCAACACTAATCTCTTGTCCGCAATCTGGACAGGGTATATTTAGTTGTTCACAATCTGGACGGTTTTTGACTTGTTCGCAATCAAGACACAAGCGATTTGAAATGAGTCACTTCAAATCCACACCACTCGACACAACATAATTAGGTAGAGAGGTGGAGGGAGGGACCCTACCTGACCGCTCTCAATGGGCGCAGTTCCACTGCCACTTTTAGAAGTTTGATGCTAATGACCAGGGTCATTAGTGAAGCTTGGGCGCAGTCCCATACAACCCACTGTGACAGATGCAGCTGACAAGACGAGTACGCTTAGAGATAACAAGGGGAATTACATCAGCAACACGGGCAACAGCCGAGTGGAAATTCCCGAGCGTGACGGTGCTAATATATAGCCTAAATATAAATATAAACCTGCAACACATAGTATTTGTGATATTCTGTTCCATAGAGTATAATTATGTCGTATTCAGATAGAAAATCCTTCATTTCATGAACATTCTAGGCATTTCATGAAAAGCCGGCATACTAAATTTCAGTTTGATTAATGTAATAAATTTGTAGATATTGAGAGCTGGTGATTTATTTCAGATGATCGCCATGTTGGATTGCCTTATAGTTAGGGTTACCATAATATTTTTAGGCCAAATCCGGACGTCGGATCTTCCGGGAGGTCTGGGGGGTATGGACGAACAAAATGAAATGAACTGAACTTGATTTTATAGGTTTACAATCCCTTTACAATTACATAACATGATTACATAAGAATGTACAAAAACATCAATCAGTGTTCATCATATATCATACTGATCCCTTGAACAATTTTTCCTCGTCTTAGATTAATCTGTGCTGGGTCCAGGGGCAGGTTCCTCAATTTTCCTTGCATCGTATTTTTCATTAGAGCTGACTTTCTTCAGAAATGGCTTGTTATTAGCCTACTATTCACATTTTGCAAAAATGAGGAAAAAGTAGACTTATGAGATCGGGCAAATGTCTGTCTGTCTGTCTGTCTGTCTGGCTGTGTGTGCCCCCCCCCCCCCCCCCCCAATCAACTCCTAAACGGCTGCAGCAATCGAAACAAAATTTGGTAGGAGTCAAGATCTATACCTGAATATCTCACGGCCATATTTGAAAATTATGTCAGTGCTACCAACTGCTGAAAAATCGCAATTGAAATTTGAGCTTCATGTTGGATATCTTGGAATGTATGAATGGGAGATATTTCAAAATTTGCACACGTATTGATAATAATATTGCTGTTTAATTTCCAGGAGGCCATACATGGCAGTGTTGCCAAAATGATTATAAGCCTGCTGATAGGTCCAAATTTTAAATGCACATAACTTCTACACTGTCAATTGGATTTCAACCAAATTTCGTATGTGCTATGTGTACATAAACAGATATGACTGAGCGTATTCTCAAGAGCCACCAGGGCTGCCAACTGTAAATAAATGCTCTCACTTTTTGTATCCAAATACCCATATATCAGAAAGTATGCAAGCCGACAGCTTTAAACTATGCACACGTATAGTACCTGACAGTCTATATTAATTTGGAGTAACTTATATACGTCAGTGCTACCAACATGATTCTAAGCCTGCTGAGAGGTCCAAATTTAAATACATGTAACTTCTATACTATCATTTGGATTTTAACCAAATTTCGTGTGTGCTATGTGTACCATAACAGATATGACTATGCCGATTCTTAAGAGTAACCAGGGCTGCCAACTGTTAATAAATACTGTCTCTAGTTTTGTTACCCTAATATCAATATATCAGAAAGTATGCAAGCCAATAGCTCTAAACTTTGCACACGTATAGTACCTGGCATTCTAAAGTAGATTAATTTGGAGTAACTAATATAGGCCTACGCCAGTGCTGCCAACATGATTCTAAGCCTGCTGATATGTCCAATTTTAAATGCATGTAACTTCTATACTAACTAATGGATTTCATTAAAAATTGACACAGCAATAGATCATATTATTTCAGATTATTTCTTACCAATACATGTATGTCATTGTTGCCAACATGATTTTACGCGCGCTGTTAGATCCAATGTTTAACTGCATGTAACGTCCATGCTATCCATTGGACTTCAACCAAATTTTGTATTCTGTACCTTAAGAGATGGAACTAAGAATATATTCAGTCACCAGGGCTGCCAACTGTAGTTCTCTATTAGGCTACATTATGCCAGGTATACAGTATTTCGAACTAATTAGAAATTTCGATATTACCAACTTAATTTCGTCATTATTCTAGATCGATCCATATAGATTAATCATTGGCATGAATCTTAAATTTTAAGAAAAGTAGGCTCTTTATTTCGTCACGGAATTTCTTGTTTTTTATTTGGTCGTGGAACTCTGAGCATGTCATATCACTATTTGCCTTGATAACTAGCAGGTCCCTGACAACTGCAAGAGATAATCGTCCTCGTTCAGCTGTCCATATTGCTCCCACCATTGAAAAAATTCGCTCAGCTGGAGTTGAAGTTCCAGGCAGACACATGGCGAATTCTACAAGTTTGTAAATATTCGCAAAGGACACATTGCTCTTGGAAAATACTTCAAACAATTGTCTCCACTTTTCATGAGTTTTAGGGGTTTCTTCTTTTGGCAGGGCGTCCCATTCGGGTCTCAGATTCTTCAAAACTTGAATAAGTACCGAACGTTCATCAAATAGCTCATCCACATTTATTGAATCTGGTATGACACTGACTACTGTCAGAGCACTGTCTTCCATTTCATCCCAAGAAGGGACATGTTGTATTGTCAACCACTTGAAGTGTTTAGCTTTGTCAAAGCTGCTTTCCCAAAGTTTCAAGTAGCTAATGCCAGCTTGATAAAAACCTTCGGCACAATTTAAAAACTCTTCTTCCTTGCTGTCATTAATAGCTTCTTCAGTTTTCAATTTCCTTAGTAATTGTTTAGCAGCAAATGATATGTAATTGTCAGCCTTCCTTTCTTCCAGTTTCTCAATTAATTATTCATATACTTGCGCCGCTTCTGTAGCTGATATTTGATCAGACTCGACTTTCAATATTGATAGCTGAAATATTTGCAGACATCCGTGAGCAAATGTTAAAAGCAGTTCATTGACTGGGTCTTCAAAAAATGATTGAATTGTTGCAGGGCAGTTGTTAAGTGATGAGAAATTTGCTTTCAAGGGCTCAAATAAAACCAATATTCTTTCTACTGCTGGCATCAAGCTTAAAAATCTCGTATTGCCGTGGGAAAGGATCCTTTTGTACTCTACTTCTACAGATTCACAAAATTCTTTCAATGCAGTCACTCTGACAGTATATTGGAAGAAGTATTTGTACACTTGCACAACTATTGCCTCGACGTCCACATGTAGAGCATCACAGGCATGCTGCACTGCGTTATGCAGAATGTGCGCCGAACAGCCAATGCCAAGAATTGGCCTTGAGAGGGCATTTTGAAGTTTGCGAAATACATTTCCTTGGCCCTGCCTTTTAACACCACCAAAGTTGGTATTGGTGTTGTCAGCGCATAGGCATACGACCTTGGAGTCAATAGAGAACTTTTTGATGCATTTTAAAACATGATCTACTAAGATATCAGAGGTTTCACCTGGAAGTTCATCAAAAAATAACAGCTTCACGTTAACACCTTCATTTTGGTTAAGATAACGAACACAAACAGGAGTCAATTTAACCTCTTTTCTGTTTGAACTGTCAATTGTTAGTGTAATGAAATTTGCATCCTTCAGATCATTGAGAAGTTTGTCAAATATGTAAGGGGTACTAGGATGAATGTATAGATTGAATTGGAGATATGCTACTGTCACATTTGTGGCGCAGCGGTCAAGCTGTTAGTCTCTCACCAAGGTAGACTGGGTTTGATTCCCGGTCAATACATGTGAGATTTTCGAATTGAAATGCCATGTCCTGTGGTTCGCATTCCACGTAAAAGGGAGGTACCGTGGATCATGATCGTGAGATTAACGGACACGCAAAACTACAAGCTTCCTTCCTTCCTTCCTTTTACATTAATAATTCATAATAACAAAGTGACACACAAATACTGTGAGCACATTCCTCAGTAACTATAACATTCATTATTCTCAAGGCTCTCATACAGTTCGTCGTAAACAATCAAAACAAGGCTTCCTACAATCATGAAATGACCTAGTCTCACATATGATGGAAATACACCTTTTATTCCATTCATATAACAACATTCTGTATGCATTTAATATTTGACTACTCACCCACAGCTTGACAATAATGCCGCTTACTTAAATGTCATTTGTCGTCTTTGTCCTACCCCATATGATATTCAACCTTGAACGTGAAGCTTCATAAACTGCTCAATGAGAAATGAAAGTCGGTGAAACATTTGCCACTGTGCTCGTCAAACCAGTGCCTACTGTATTGCCATAACATTCTCGCGCTACAGAGCACACACTGCCTTTGTTCCAATACACACATTTTCAATTGTACATCCAGCTGTCAGTGCGTCTTCACTTCCGTCTGATCCACTTCCGTTCGATCCACTTTCGTTCGATCCACTTCCGCCCGATTCACTTCCGTCCCATTTTTCTGGCAGTGCGTCTTCACTTCCGTTCGATCCACTTCCGCCCGATTCACTTCCGTCCCCAATTTTCAAAATCACTCCCACAAAACTATTCAGCAAACGAGCGGAAAGATGTTACACATCAATAACAGACTGACATCCCAAACCGATTTTACTATTAAATGTTTGCTTGTTTTATTCGTATGTCTCAACATAATCGCCAAAACGTTTGAAACATTTGTCGTATCGTTACACCAACTTTACAATGCCGTCGACAAAAAAATTCTGCCGCCACTGAGGAGGGTACGTCTGGAGAGTCCCCTGAAGTGTTTCCATTTTGGCGAGGCGTTGCCACCCAACCATATCTTCGATAGACTTTTTCATAGAATTAAAGTGTGAAGTTGTGGACCATCTGCCGTTTAGTCCAAACGAGCACTGAATGATTTTCACCTTTTTCGAGAATTAAAGGTATGGTTGGGCGGCAACGTTTCGCCAGAAAGGAAAAACTTCAGGAGACTCTCCATACGTAGCCACCTCAGTGGTGGCAGAATATCTTGCCGAGGGCATTTGAAAGCTGGTGTGCGATACGACAAATGTTTCAATCGTTTTGGTGATTATGTTGAGACATAAGAATAAAACAAGCAAACTTAGTAGTAAAATCAGTTTTGTTTGTCAATCTGTTGTTTTTAGACAGTTCATCGGAACTTGAAAAAGAAACAGCCCTCGTAGAATGCTGGTGAAACATTTCGCATGGCCGCCATGTTGGATTTATGAAACGTATTAAAATGTCCACAAAAAAAACGGTCGAGGTCGGACGAGGTAGTAGCCTACTATGCCCTTACCGAGTTTCATTGAAATTGCACCAGCCGTTCAGAGTTTATTAGGGAGACACACACACACGGACATTAAGTAGGTGATCTCATAAGCATATTTGCTAAAGACTGATACAAATCAGTATTTTCTTATTAATTCAATAATCCCTATATCCCTATTCCCTATATCCCTATATTCCCTATATATATTATAATTGTGAAAATCTGTGTGTCCGTGTGTGTGTGTGTGTGTGTGTGTGTGTGTGAGTGTGTGTGTTAGTTTGTTACCTCTTGACACTAAAACGGCTGGACGGATTTGGATGAAATTTGAAATGGAGACAGCTTATACCATGGGATAACATATAGGCTGCCTTTTGTCCGGAAATAAATCATTGTTCCCGTGGAATGGGCAACATAACTGAAAAGTCACCAAAAATACTCAACCAGGACAAAATATCGAAGTTGTCGCATAAAGACCGGACAAAGCTCATTTTACTCCCCTCGATGCAAGAAACTATACTCGGTATGTCCCTACGGGACATCGAAAACGACATTTTAAGGCTCTAAAACCAACAGTTTCAAAGATATTCGCAGGAAACTATCTTCGCTCTGATTGATGAACTAATCGCAAGTCCGTTTCCATGGCAACACTACCTCAAGGTATGACATCCGATTTTCTATATATCCCTGTAGGAGGCAATGCCAATCCATTTATTATCTTTTTCAAGATATATATAAACACAATAAGAACCGTGTAGCGCGCCTGCCTCTCGTCCGGAGGCCCCGGGTTCGATTCCCGGCTCCGTCAGAGATTTTAGACACTGACGTGAGGGCTGCAACGGGCTGAACTCAGATTCGTGAGGACAATTGAGTAGCTGTGAGGCAGCGTGCCGGTCACGAAGAACAAGATTAACGGCTGAGAGGACACTATGCACTGACCACGCGTCACCACAATATCTGCAGGCCAAATGGCTGGGAAGCGGTCGCATGATAGGCCTAGGTCCTTCATGGGCTGTAGTGCCAGGGGTAAAAAATATTAGGGGAAGCGCCTTCTAATACCACCTTTAATTTTTAAACACTACAGTAGCGGCTATTAAATAAAGGTAGCGATATTGCTACGTTCAATTTCATAAACACTGGGCTCACAAATCCCGTATAGTTAAGTACAAATATCGGTCTGGTCATAATTTCAATAGCAACGAAGCTCTTAGGCGGCTATTGCCGTTTCCTTAACACTTAAGGCATCCCGCCGTCATATACCTCAATGTGCACTTACCAAATTGTGAACCAGTCTATTTTACTGAAAAGAATTTCTACTAGCGAGTATCCACTCCGGCAAAAACCACTCTCACTACATTTTCCAAAATTTACACAAGACATGATTTTTAAAGCACTCTTCTGTATGTTGAGGTACAGAGACATACCACATGGAAAGATACAATAAAATGTTGGCAAATCTGAGTTCAAGGAACTGCTGTCCAGAATAGGCTTTCGGTACAGGTTATTCGGCCCATGTTCGTAACATGGAATGTTTTCCTTTGACAATGCATCTACACCATGTGCGAGGGCAACGCATTTCAAAGATCTCTAAAAACACAATAATCAGGAAATTGGAGAACAATTTAAAGTCGGAGTGAAGATTCAAGGAGAAATAATTTCATCTCTGAGATTTGCTGATGACATCGTCATCTTGGCCAATACGCCAGAAGATTTGAACGAGTTTTTGAATGGTATGGACTCCGTCTTGACGAATGAATTCATGATGAAAATCAATAAATGTAAAACAAAATTATTGGAATGCAGCCGAAATAAATCAGAAACCTCTATGGACATCAAATTGGCAGGTGAAACGCTACGGGAAGTAGGAGACTTCTGTTACCGGTACTTAGGAAGCAAAATAACCAGTAATGGACGAAGCAAAGAGGATATAAAAAGCAGGTTGGCTCAGGCAAGGAAAGCATTTCTACACAAAAAGGAATCTCTTGACATATAATATACATTTAGGTATTGGGATGTCATTTTTGAAAGCTTTTGAGTCACTATAAGGAAGTGAAACTTGGACTAATGGTGCTGCAGTAAAGAGGAGAATTGAAGCGTTTGAAATGTGGTGTTACGGGAGAATGATGAAGATCAGATGGTTAGATAGGGTATCAAATGAAGAGCTATTAAGACGAGTGGGAGAGGAGAGATGTTTCTGGCGACTGCTAATGAAGAGAAGAGATAGGTTGGTACGACACATATTAAGACACCCAGGAATAGCAAGCTTAGTTATGGATGGGAGGGTCAAGGACAAGAACTGTAGGGGTAGACCAGGGTTATACAGATTGCCTCGGATGTAGGGTGTGGTAGCTATGTAGTGATGAAACGATTAGCTCAGGAGAGCGAGGCATGGAGGGCTGCATCAAACCAGTCAAAAAACTTAAGACTCAAACAACAACAATCGGGAATTTTAATTACTTAGAGAGGCATGTGAGGCAAAAGGGTTGTTGGAGAATTTCAATCCCTGGGATGTAACACTGGAAGTGACTGCATAATGTACATCAGCGACCAAGGTGAGAGATATTTTACTATAGGTCTATTAATAGCGACATGTTGACGTTCAAATCATCAATAAGTGTGGCAAAATTATACCCAGAATAGCTTAAGGAAAAATACTTTTAATTCCCCATATTCAGATAGATTTGCCATTCCAGGTGTACGTTTAGACAAAACCATTATTTCTCATGGACAACTGTATGTGGCGTGCTGGCGAGTATCCGGACAACACAATCGTTATGTCTCAGCAGAAGATGGCAAAACCAAAACTAAAATTTTCAAATGTGTTCACAACTCTGTAAAATTCCCACTTTGCTGCTCATATCTATATACTGTATGTATCAGAATTCTCAGAATTTGAATCTACCCACCTGTAGCCGCGATTGCTGTAATAGAATAAACCAACTATCAGCAATAATGCATCGTCCCCATTGTCTTGATCGCGAGCGAAGCCGCGGGTACCTGCTAGTATATTATAATTGTGAAAATCTGTGTGTCCGTGTGTGTGTGTGAGTTTGTTACCTCTTGACACTAAAACGGCTGGACGGATTTGGATGAAATTTGAAATGGAGACAGCTTATACCATGGGATAACATATAGGCTGCCTTTCGTCCGGAAATAAATCATTGTTCCCATGGAACGGGCAACATAGCTGAAAAGTCACCAAAAATACTCAACCAGGACAAAATATCGAAGTTGTCGCATAAAGACCGGACAAAGCTCATTTTACTCCCCTCGATGCAATACTCGGTATGTCCCTACGGGACACCGAAAACTACATTTTAAAACCCTAAAACCAACAGTTTCAAAGATATTCGCAGAAAACTATCTTCGCTCTGATTGATGAACTAATCGCAAGTCCGTTTCCATGGCAACACTACCTCAAGGTATGACATCCGATTTTCTATATATCCCTGTAGGAGGCAATGCTAATCCATTTATTATCTTTTTCAAGATATATATAAACACAATAAGAACCGTGTAGCGCGCCTGCCTCTCGTCCGGAGGCCCCGGGTTCGATTCCCGGCTCCGTCAGAGATTTTAGACACTGACGTGAGGGCTGCAACGGGCTGCACTCAGATTCATGAGGACAATTGAGTAGCTGTGAGGCAGCGTCCCGGTCACGAAGAACAAGATTAACGGCTGAGGGGACACTATGCACTCACCACGCGTCACCACAATATCTGCAGGCCAAATAGCTGGGAAGCGGTCGCATGATAGGCCTAGGCCTTTCATGGGCTGTAGTGCCAGGGGTAAAAAAAAATAGGGGAAGCACCTTCTAATACCACCTTTAATTTTTAAACACTACAGTAGCGGCTATTAAATAAAGGTAGCGATATAGCTACGTTCAATTTCATAAACACTGGGCTCACAAATCCCGTCTAGGTAAGTACAAATATCAGTCTGGTCATTATTTCAGTAGCAACGAAGCTCTGAGGCGGCTATTGCCGTTTCCTTAACACTTAAGGCATCCCGCCGTCATATACCTCAATGTGCTCTTACCAAATTGTGAACCAGTCTATTTTACTGAAAATTCTACTAGCGAGTATCCACTCCGGCAAAAACCGCACTCACTACCTTTTCCAAAATTTACACAAGACATGATTTTTAAAGCACTCTTCTGTATGTTGAGGTACAGAGACATGGAAAGATACAATAAAATGTTGGCAAATCTGAGTTCAAGGAACTGCTGTCCAGAATAGGCTTTCGGTACAGGTTATGCGGCCCATGTGCGTAACATGGAATGTTTTCCTTTGACAATGCATCTGCACCATGTGCGAGGGCAACGCATTTCAAAGATCTCTAAAAACACAATAATCAGGAAATTGGAGAACAATTTAAAGTCGGAGTGAAGATTCAAGGAGAAATAATTTCATCTCTGAGATTTGCTGATGACATCGTCATCTTGGCCAATACGCCAGAAGATTTGAACGAGTTTTTGAATGGTATGGACTCCGTTTTGACGAATGAATTCATGATGAAAATCAATAAATGTAAAACAAAATTATTGGAATGCAGCCGAAATAAATCAGAAACCTCTATGGACATCAAATTGGCAGGTGAAACGCTACGGGAAGTGGGAGACTTCTGTTACCGGTACTTAGGAAGCAAAATAACCAGTAATGGACGAAGCAAAGAGGATATGAAAAGCAGGTTGGCTCAGGCAAGGAAAGCATTTCTACAGAAAAGGAATCTGTTGACATCGAATATACATTTAGGTATTATGATGTCATTTTTGAAAGCTTTTGTCTGGAGCGTGACACTATAATGAAGTGAAACTTGGACTGATGGTGCTGCAGAAAAGAGGAGAATTGAAGCGTTTGAAATGTGGTGTTACGGGAGAATGATGAAGATCAGATGGGTAGATAGGGTAACAAATGAAGAGCTATTAAGACGAGTGGGAGAGGAGAGATGTTTCTGGCGACTGCTAATGAAGAGAAGAGATAGGTTGGTACGACACATATGTATTAAGACACCCAGGAATAGCAAGCTTAGTTATGGATGGGAGGGTCAAGGACAAGAACTGTAGGGGTAGACCAGGGTTATACAGATTGCCTCAGATGTAGGGTGCGGTAGCTATGTAGAGATGAAACGATTAGCTCAGGAGAGTGCGGCATGGAGGGCTGCATCAAACCAGTCAAAAAACTGAAGACTCAAACAACAACAATCGGGAATTTTAATTACTTAGGCAGGCATGTGAGGCAAAAGGGTTGTTAGAGAATTTCAATCCCTGGAATGTAACACGGGAAGAGACTGCATAATGTACATCAGCGGCCAAGGTGAGAGATATAGGTCTATTAATAGCGACATGATGACGTTCAAATCATCAATAAGTGTGGCAAAATTATACCCAGAATAGTTTAAGGAAAACTACTTTTAATTCCCCATATTCCGATAGATTTGCCATTCCAGGTGTACGTTTAGACAAAACCATGTTTTCCCACGCGCAACTGTATGTGGCGTGCTCGCGATTATCTGGACAACAAAATCGTTATGTCTCAGCAGAAGATGGCAAAACCAAAACCAAAATTTTCAAATGTGTCCACATAATGTAACATCGTACCCTGCAGACTTTCACAACTCTATAAAATTCCCACTTTTGCTGCTCATATCAATATACTGTATTTATCAGAATTTTCAGAATTAGAATCGACCCACCTGTAGCCGCGATTGCTGTAATATAATAAACCAATTATCCGCAATAATGCATCGTCCCCATTGTCTTGATCGCGAGCGAAGCCGCGGGTACCTGCTAGTTACATATATTTATTTTTGTACTCACTTGTCAGTGTGTTTAATAATAATTATTATTATAAGACTATTTCTGTTCGTAAAAATAACAGATTTTTCTTAATGGGTGGCTTCGGTGGCGTAGTTGGTAGAATGCTGAGCTTCTATGCACAAGTTCGTGGGTTCAAACCCGGCCGAAGTAGTCAGATTTTTAAGAGCATTAAAACTCCCTCAGTATGCCTTTCTTCAGAGGGGAAGTAAAGCCGGCGGGCCCATGTCATAGATTTATGGCGTGTAAAAGAACCTTCCACTAACTAAACTTGTGTGAAGCATAATTTGTAGGTTAGGTTTGATTAATGCTCTTAAGTTCTTGCGTTCGTCACCAAGCGCTGGTTGCGATGGTATCTAGTAGTAGCCAAGTTCACAGCTAGGTGTCATGGACGGTAGCATTTGGTAGTGAAAGTAGGAACTATTTGAAATTATCGCCTGCAGATAACAGGTAACACACACTAATACAGTCATCACAATTAACGCCGGTTATCAGACAGATTCTACACACACCCAAAGTACACGGGGCTACATGGCCGCGTTGTCGCAGCCCCTAAACTGAGGAACTAATGTGCTTGTCCCTGTCAACAGGTGGTGGACTTCCTCAACGATCTGTACACATGCTTCGACTCGACCATCGAGAACTATGACGTGTACAAGGTGGAGACCATAGGGGATGCTTACATGGTGGTGAGTATCCTTTCACCCTGGCTTTGTTTAGCAATCACTCAAAGCTGGCTTTTATCCAGGGGCGATTATTCTCAACACAAGAGCTCTCTACGCACTGAAAGGGTCGATACAGGTACTAGGGAACAGTGGCGTAACTAGGATTTGCTTTGGGTTTTTGAGTTTGTTTTTTACTTTTACTTTTGTTTTTGAATTTTGCTTTTTTCTGTTTCTGATTTAGTGTTTGTTTTCTGCTTTTGCTTTTAAATTTTGCTTTATGCTTTTTCTTTTTGGTTCTGTGTTTGCTTTCTGCTTTTGCTTTTGTTTTTGAAATTTGCATTTATTGTTTTCGATTTTGTTTGTTTCCAGCTTTTGCTTTTAATTTTGCTTTTTGTTCATTTTTGTGTTGTTGTTTTTTGTTTTGTGTTTGTTTTCTGCTTTTGTTTTAGAAATTTGCTTTTTTGTTTTTGATTTTGTGTTTGTTTTATGCTTTTGCTTTTGTTTGTGAATTTTTTTTTGTTCTTGATTTTGTGTTTGTTTTTTGCTTCTGCTTTTAAATTTGTATTTGTGTTCTTTGTTTTTGGTTTTGTGTTTGTTTTCTGCTTATGAAGTTTTCTTTGTGCTTCATGTTTTTTGATTTGTGTTTGTTTTCTGCTTTTGCTCTTGTATTTGAATTTTGCTTTCTTTGATTTTGATTTTGTGTTTGTTTTCTGCTTTTGTTTTCGAATTTTGCTTTCTTTGGTTTTGATTTTGTGTTTGTTTCCTGCTTTTGATTTTGAATTTTGCTTTGTGTTTTCTGATTTTGGTTTTGTGTTTGTTTTCTTCTTTTGTTTTTAAATTTTGCTGTTTTTTGCTTTTGATTTTGTGTTTGCTTTGTGCTTTTGCTTTTGTTTGTGAATGTATTTTGTTCTTGATTTTGAGTTTGTTTTTTGCTTTTGCTTTTAAATTTTAATTTGAGTTCTTTGTTTTTGGTTTTGTGTTTGTTTTCTGCTTATGAAGTTTTCTATGTGCTTCTTGTTTTTCGATTTGTGTTTGATTTCTGCTTTTGCTTTTGTTTTTGAATTTTGCTTTCTTTGTTTTTGATTTTGTGTTTGTTTTCTGCTTTCGTTTTTGAATTTTGCTTTGAGTTTTTTGCATTTGGTTTTGTGTTTGTTTTCTGCTTTTGTTTTTAAATTTTGCTGTTTTTTTGTTTTTGAATTTTAGTTATTTTTCTGCTTTTGATTTTGAATTTTGCTTTCAGTTTTTTGTTTTTAATTTTGTGTTTATTTTCTGCTTTTGTTTTAAATTTTGCTTTGTGCTCTTTGTTTTTGGTTCTGAGTTTGTTTTCTGCTTTTGACTTTGTTTTTGAACTGTGCATTCTTTGTTTTTATTTTGTGTTTGTTTTCTGCTTTTGCTTTTGAATTTTGCTTTGTGTTTTTTACTTTTAATTTTGTGTTTGTTTTCAGTTTCATTTTTTAATTTTGCTTTTCATTGTTTTTAATTTTGTGTTTATTTTCTGCTTATGCTTTCGTTTTTTAATTTTGCTTTCTTTGTTTTTGATTTTGTGTTGGTTGTGTGCTTTTGCTTTTAAATTTTGCTTTGTGTTCGTTGCATTTGCTTTTGTGTTTGTTTTCTGCTTCTGCTTTTGAAGTTTGTTTTCTTTGTTTTTGATTTTGTGTTGGTTTTCTGTTTTTGCTTTTGAATTTTTCTTTGTGATTTTTGCTTTTGGTTTTGTGTTTGTTTTCTGCTTTGGTTTTTAAATTTTGATGTTTTTTGTATTTGATTGTGTGTTTTTCTTTCTTTCTTTCTTTCTTTCTTTCTTTCTTTCTTTCTTCGTTTTGCCCACTAAGGGATCGCGTTTGAATTTGTTGACATGGGTTGATGGTTTTTTCCTCTTCTTCTCCTCCCGGAATCTCCTCATGAACTCGCTATGCCCCTTCTTACGTTCTTCCGTCCATTTTTTTCCAGTGGTCTTTTTAGTTTTTTCGGTGATAGAATAACTGAGTTCCAAAAGCCTTGTGATTCATGATAATATCTTCTGCGATGTTTGTTTCTTTTACATCCTGTTTGATTTCTTCTAACCAACTGATTTTGACCTTCTTTGAATTAATTATATCAAGCAGTTTTTTTTTCGTATCTGGATTTGTCCATTCTGCAAATGTGATCATAAGTTTGATTTATTATTATTATTATTATTATTATTATTGCTTCCCTAACTTGAACAGTGATGACGTCATGACACGCCAATGCATTCCTTCTTAGACTGTTTAGAACAGGGTTGAATGTGCAACATCTGCTTGAAATATTGCCCAGGGTGACCAATCGTGATTTAGTACATTTCAGAAGACCATCTTCTTGATCTAAGGGTACAAAGTGAGACAACGGATGCAAGGGTCCTGGGTTTGTTTACTGGTTCTGCTAATAAATTTAATTCTGGTCTGAGAGATGTGAACAGGGAGATTTTTTTTTTTCAGGTGAGTGGGCTGCCGATCCGGAACGGTGTGCAACATGCAGGGGAGATTGCATCTATGTCTCTGGACCTTCTGGAGAGGGTGAAGAGGTTCCGGGTTCGACATCGTCCATCCGACAGCCTCAAGTTACGCATCGGGATTCATTCCGGTAAGATCTGCTCAGTGCGCCATTACTTCTATTGGGTTCTCCTCCTTGCGTAGTGGCTGCCATCTTCATCACCATAATCATCATCAGTTCATTTGCCCGAAGGCAGGTTTCCTCTTGGTCGGTCTCTCCACCTTACCCGGTCTTCAGCAGCACGTTTCATCAGCTCATAAGATTTATCAATCTTGATGGAATCCAGCATCTGAAACCTTCTTTTTCCTCTTCGGATTTTCCCTTGGACTGTCCCTTCTAATGCACTTTCCATCAAACCATCTCTTCTTAGACAGTGTCTTATCAAATTCAGTTTTCTTTTCCTTATCTTCTTTATCATCATTCTCTCTTCTCCTCCTTTCTTTAATACTTCCTCATTTCTCACTTTGTCCTTCCAACTTATTCTCCCCATTCTTCTCCACACCCACATTTCGAAAGCCTCTATTCTTCTCTCGTCTTCTTTCCTAAGCGTCCAAGTTTCCGCTCCATACATTGCTACACTCCAAACAAAACATTTCACTAATCTCTTCCTTAGGCTTACTTTCATTGCCCCACAAAATAATTTTCTTTTCTTACTGAAGGCTTCATTTTCTATTGCAATCCTTGTTAGGTAGATTTCATTAGAAAGCTAACTATTGCAATGGGTCCCATGTTTCGACTTCCGGAAAATTTCGACATATCTTCGCGTTTCACATCCCCCAGACTCCAAATCCACAGTCAGTTCAAAAGTTTATACATAATTTATGTATGTATATATATCAGTTTCTTGTGGACACGATAACGGTCGTAATTTTGCACCAATCACTTTGAATTTTTTACATAATATGTATACCCTTAAAATCTCGGTCGAGTTCGTTAATGGGCAAAATCGGTCAAAGGGGGTGAAAATGGGAGCCTTTTTTCGAAAAAGTGAAATATCGCTATAACTCTCTTAATATCTGAAATATTGAATCCATTCAAAGTTCATACTATGTGTCGGACAAGGGCCTAAAATTTATGTTTGAAACGTTTATTTATAGCACCAACCATTGACCAAAGGGGTGGGAAAAAGTGTTTTTTTTTTAGGAAACATTAATCATATCTCTGTTAATAGGCACAATATCAAAACCGTACGAAATGGACAATATTCCTCCAATAATTACCTAAAACTTTTGTCTGAAAGAATTTTTGATATGACCCACCATTACGCCACGGGGTGAGCAAAATGATTTAAATTATAAGAAAATGCCAAGTGCCAAGAGAGGTTGCCATGACAACTTTACTTTTAATTGATAAGGGATGAGCCATCAGCAGTTGCTATGACAACGCCACTGCACGAGATCACATTCAGTTTTCATATGTCTGTGGGAAGCGACTTCGGTATCGGAACTGGTAGCATGCTGAACTTCTATGCCCAAGGTCGCGGGTTCAAACCCGGCTGAAGTCGTCGGATTCACTAAGAGCGCTAAAAAAAACCTGAGTTTGCTTTCCTTTGGAGGAGAAGTTCCAACGTTCGTTGCGAGTTGATGGTTCCGGTGGCATCTAGTAGCCAAGTTCACAGATAGGTGTCGTTGATGGTAGTATTTTAGGTAGATTTCATTAGAAAGCTAACTATTGCAATGGGTACCATGTTTCGATTTCCGGAAAATTTCGACATATATTCGCGTTTCACATCCCCCAGACCCCAAAACCACCGTCAGTTCAAAAGTTTATATATATATATATATATATATATATATATATATATATATATATATATATCAGTTTCTTGTGGACACGATAACTGCCGTAATTTTGCACCAATCACTTTGAATTTTTTACCGAATATGTATACCCATAAAATCTAAATATTGAATCCATTCAAAGAGTTCATACTATGTGTCGGACATGGCCCTAAAATTTATGTTTGAAAAGTTTTTTGATAGCACCAACCATTGACCAAAGGGGTGGGAAAAAGTGGGTTTTTCGGGAAACATTAATCATATCTCTGTTAATAGGCACAATATCAAAACCGTACAAAATGGACAATATTCCTCCAATAATTACCTAAAACTTTTGTCAGAAAGAATTTTTGATATGACCCACCATTACGCCACGGGGTGAGCAAAATGATTTAAATTATAAGAAAATGCCAAGTGCCAAGAGAGGTTGCCATGACAACTTTACTTTTAATTGATAAGGGATGAGCCATCAGCAGTTGCTATGACAACGCCACTGCACGAGATAACTTTCAGTTTTCCATCTGTCTGTGGGAAGCGACTTCGGTATCGGAACTGGTAGCATGCTGAACTTCTATGCCCAAGGTCGCGGGTTCAAACCCGACTGAAGTCGTCGGATTTACTAAGAGCGCTAAAAATCCCCGAGTTTGCTTTCCTTCGGAGGGGAAGTTCCAACGTTCGTTGCGAGTTGATGGTTCCGGTGGCATCTAGTAGCCAAGTTCACAGATAGGTGTCGTTGATGGTAGTATTTTAGGTAGATTTGATTAGAAAGCTAACTATTGCAATGGGTACCATGTTTTGATTTCTGGAAAATTTCGACATATCTTCGCGTCTCACATCCCCCAGACCCCTAAACCACCGTCAGTTCAAAAGTGTATATATGTATATCAGTTTCTTGTGGACACGATAACTGCCGTAATTTTGCACCAATCACTTTGAATTTCTTACCGAATATGTATACCCATAAAATCTCGGTCGAGTTCGTTGCTGGGCTAAATCGGTCGAAGGGGATGAAAATGCGGGACTTTTTTCGAAAAAATGAAATATTGCTATAACTCTCTTAATATGTGAAATATCGAATCCGTTCAAAGTTCATACTATGTGCCGGATAAAGCTCAAAAATTTATGTTTGAAGAGTTTTTTTATAGCACCAACCATTGACCAAAGGGGTGGGAAAAAGTGGGTTTTTCGGGAAACATTTATCATATCTCTCTTAATAGGCACAATATCAAAACCGTACAAAATGGACAATATTCCCCTAATAATTACCTAAAACTTTTGTCTGAAAGAATTTTTGATATGACCCACCATTACGCCAAGGGATGAGAAAAATTATTTCGGAATTATAAGAAAATGCCAAGAGCTATCAGTGGTTGCCATGGCAACACTACTAAATTGATGAGGGATGAGCCATCAGACGTTGCCATGACAACGCACTTGCGCGAGATCAGATTCAGATTTCCATCTGACTAAGTGTGAAGCGGCTTCGGTGACGTAACTGGTAGCATGCCCAAGGTCGCGGGTTCAAAGCCGGCCAAAGTCGTCGGATTTTCTAAGAGCGCTAAAAATCCCTCAGTATGCTTTCCTTTGGAGGGGAGGTTCCAACGTTCGTTGCGAGTTGCTGATTGCGGTGGCATCTAGTAGCCAAGTTCACAGTTAGGTGTCGTTGACGGTAGTACCTGGTAGCAACATTAGGAACTACTGCTTGAAATTGAGGGTCTGCATTCCTTACCTGAAATACAGACTAATACAGCCATCACAATTCACACCGTTTATCAGACAGATTCTACACTCACCCCAAAGTACACGGGGTTACATGACCGCGTTGTCGCAGCCCCTAAACTGAGGAACCAACCAACATCTCTGCGGGAGATATAATTTTGCGTGAAGAAGTAACAGACCGTTTACATAGTTACACATCAGTGTCGAAACCTTGCATAAGGACAGTGTGACCACAAGTATAAAAATGGACCCCAAATGACAAGAAGGTTACCGTCATCATAAGACAATAGAATGTTTAAAATATGCATAAAATGACGAAAAACAAAGTTAATTAATCTCCAATTATAAAATACTTTCACGCAATAAATGAGGTCTGATCCTTCTACGAAAACCTGCATATTCTGCCTATTTTCGCCTATCCCCAAGTTTGTCCGGTGAAATCTACCTCCGCCTTCCGGCGTGCCGAGAGGACTTTTTTTTTATTTCTTTAGTGCATATAATTTCTTGTGTAATCCAACTTCCTAGGTATTTAAAACTATCTACTTGTTCAATTTCATCTTCTAATTTTATTGTATTTTTTCACCTTTTCTACCAATGACCATACAGCTGGTTTTTTTCTCATTTTTTTCATGCCATCATCATCTTCATTTCCCCTTTTCAGTTGACACTGGGTGGGGGCAAATATGGTTCCTCTCCTCCTTGCTCTGTCGTTCCACCATTCCTCTTCCGACATAGTGTTCCAATCCAGGTTCTGTTTTCTAATACTATTCTCCACCGAGTCCATCCAACGCATTTTTAGTTTTCCTCGTCCTCTCTTCCCTGTCATCCGTCGTTCCAGAGCTTGTCTTGGTAGCCTTACTTCATTCATCCGTTTAACATGTCCAAACCATCTCAATCTGTTTTGCTCCAGTTTGTCATTTAGTTTCTGTACTCCCAGTTCTTTCCGTATATCTTCATTTCTCACTCTGTCCCTCCTCGTTTTCTGGACCATACTACTCAGGAATCTCATCTCAGCTGCTTGTACTCTGCTCTCATCCCTCTTAGTCATTGTCCAAGTTTCTGCTGCATATGTCATTATAGGAACATAATATGCTTTGTACATAACTTATTTAACCTTAATTGTTATGTCCTTGTTCCATCCCGTACCTCTTGGTAGAAAGCACTCCCGATTTGTATTCTTCTGCTAATTTCCAAATCTAGTCTTCCATCTTCAGTCAGATCACTTCCCAAGTATTTGAAGTGTTTCACCACTTCCAATTCCTTATCTCCTACTCTGATTACTCCTTTTCCTTCTTTCTTATCTCTACTCATGACATATATTTTACAAATTCAGTTCAGAGGGTTGGAACGAGGTGAACTCAGCCTCGTGAGGCGAAACTGAAAAGAGGCGGATTTGTTTCCTACCTCAGACATGTTGGAGGTTTTTTCCGTAATTTCCCACTTCTACTCCAGGCAAATGCTGAGATGGTACCTAACTTAAGGCCACGGTCACTTCCTAACCAAATCCTACCTCAATTACAAGTACACAACACTACAGGGGTGTGCAAATTATTAGACTCGGCGCCATTTTTCCAAAATATCACTTATACGTTTCATAGGCGGATTCGGTGGCGTAGTTGGTAGCATGCTGAGCTTCTATGACCAAGGTCGCTGGTTCAAACCCGGCCGAAGTCGTCGGATTTTTAAGAGCGTTAAATATCTCTCAGTATGCCTTCCTTCGGAGGGGAAGTAAAGCTGGCGGTCCCATGCCATAGATTTATGGCATGAAAAAGAACCTTCCACTAATTACACTTGTGTGAAGCTAAATTATAGGTTAGATTTGACTAACGCCCTTAGGTTCCAACTTTCGTCGCCAGGAGCCGACTGCGGTGATATCTAGTAATCAAGTTCAGAACTAGTTGGTCGTTGACGGTGGCGTTTGGTACAAAAAGTTGCAATTTCTTGAAAATTGAATGTCTGCAGTCCTTACTTGAATTAAAAAAAAAAGATAACACACACTAATACAGTTTTTTTTAAGCGTATGGCTTTTATTGCCGGGAGTGTCCGAGGACATGTTCGGCTCGCCAGTTTTGTAGCTGCTTCGAGGCGGACACCCAATGGGTGAGCTACAAGTACCGTCACGTGTGGAGTGTTGTCTGGGGAAGAAAGTTTGAATTTAGGGACGAGGAGTTGGAAGGTAGCGGCTGTGGCCTACAGTTAGGGACCAACCCCGGCATTTGCCTGGAAGGAAGATGGGAAACCACAGAAGACAATCTTCAAGGTTGCCAGCGGGGGGATTCGAACCTCCTCGCCTCCCGGATGTGAGCGACTGCCAGCAGTCATGCCGTAACGACCACGGCTAACTCACCCGGTACTAATACATCCATCACAATTAACATCGGTTATCAGACGTATTCTACGCACACCCAAAGTACACGGGGCTACTACCTTATGACAGGAGATGTTCTAAATGTTCTCCTCCAACATCCACACATTTCCGGCATCGTCTTAGGAAACTCCGATTCACACGCATATGTTCGTCTTTCGTAATTGAGGCTATTTCTCTCCGGATATGTTAGTATTTTTCTCGGACGAAGCTTGGTTCCATTTTCACGGGTATGGTTCGACGACGCAGAATAACAGATGTTGGATTAGAGAAACCCCCATTGCATATACGAAATTCCTCTACATAATGAATGGGTCGGAGTATGGTGCGCAGTGAATGGATACATTATTATAGGGCCTATCCTTTTCCAAGGCACAATTAATGCACAAAGGTACAGGGATAATATACTCAAACCATTTTTTGACGAACTGACTGACACTAACCCTCGAAATGGATATATTCAGCACATTAAACTTAATTGAGGAAAGTTTTGAATACCGTGTAATTAGTACGGACTTATGGCTGTCACGGTCCCCATATTAACTGTTTGTGACTTTTATTTATATGGGTGCTTAAATAATGAATTGTATGCAAGAAACCCTCACACGTTGGGCGAACTGAAGAAACATATCCGGAGAGATATTAAGCCTCAATTACGGAAGACGAACTTATGTGTGTGAATCGGAGTTTCCTAAGACGATGCCGGAAATGTGTGGATGTATGAGGAGAAAATTTCCAACATCTCCTGTCAAAAGGTAGAGCTTATTTAATTAATTGTTATTTTATTAATTTTAATTGTTATCTCATGTCATGCACGGATAACGTTAGCGAAGTGCTATGTTTTGCCGAGCGAAGAGTGATGAGTCAACGGGAGACAGATAAGCCAGCCAAGTCGTGAGAGAGACTCACTGTAGTAAAATATTTTATTATTCCCGCTAACAGAGGAGCTTTGCTAATGCAACATGCTACGCGTTTTGTTTTGAGTACTTCACTCTACTTTTCGTGTGAATTTAGAGCAGAGGGATTTGAAGTCTTTTTACTGATGATCCGCATCAACATCTGAATAACAAGCAGAGAAAGATGGATTAAGAGCAACACAAATACAACAGTTGAAACACGCACCTGCGAAATTTTCCAGTCATCATAACACGAGGTTCTGGGAATCGTGAAAGAGCAATTTCTAGAAGAAGCTAATCATCAAGTATTTTAAAGACGAAGGATTCTAACTCTGGATTTTAATAATGGAACTCGCTTGCCACGGTGGGTGTGTGGTTATAATGTCAGACTACCAACCCCAAGATTGCAGGTTCGCTCCTGGCCATGGTAAGTGATTTTTGAAAGACGACAAAAATCACGATACTCATGTCATACGTTGTTGGCATGTTAAAGAACCCATTTGAATTCAGTAGGCCGTGTTCATAATGGCAAAATTAATCTCTGGATTTTCCGCCAACACAAAGTTCCTAATTTCTCTACTAGGGAGCGGTATAGCGTCAAGTAATTTAGATATCTAACCTCCTTGACATTCATAGCGCTCCAAGGAGCATTAAATTTGACACGCAAGCTGCCCTCTGGGTGTTAATTAACAAAGCTTGCACCCGGAACCCGAGGCCATACGATATTATTCTGTCTGTCTGTCTGTTGGGTAGTCAGCCCAAAGGCTGGTTGGATCCTCAACGGGCACTGCCGTTAGGTTATATGAGTACTCACAAAAACCCCAGGCAGCGCTATATTGAGGCGTACCAGGCAAGAAGAGGAGTGAGGTAGTTTGCCATTGCTTTCCTCACTGAGTCAGTACGGCAGTACTAACCCTATGAGTAGAACCTTTCAAAGCATCCACAGGCACTGACTGGGCCCTGAATGTCATTACTACTGTCGACCAAAGTATTATGTGTACTCGAGTTTGAAGGTTGTTTGTGAAGTAACCAATAGATCTACATAAAATCCAATACCATCAACATTTTCGTCGTTCTATTATACGTTAGTTCATGTAGGTTTGGATTTTTAAATTCATATTTTAATATTGGTTATCGCAGTTGGAACACAAAAAGTGCCCGTTTTAAGCGTGTTTCAACCATGCGTCACATTTAAGAATTATTATCTCAAAAGCCCGTCATCAGATCGAATCCAAATTTCAACACAATATACATTGGAATGTTGTATAACTGGTTTATTAATTTCACAATTTTGTGTGTCCAAGAAACAAAGTTGTTATCATTGTTGTAAGGTAACTTTTTCTCGGCTCAGGGTGGTTGGAAAAGGTAGTTCTTGGTTGCGTTGTAATCATTATACATCAAAACGTTATGCTGTATGACTGTGAAATACGTAAATTAATTCGCTTATTTTATATCGGTTTGCATTTGTACGAGGAAATAACACATGTTTCACCAGTTAGCTGCTCCGGTGAAAGCTCTACAGCGTTGCTGAGATAAAGCCCATCACTTCCGAGCGAGACGCGCCATGATGCGTGTGGGCACCATTTCGGCAACGCTGTACAGCAGTTCCCAGAGCGGCTAGCTGGTGAAACATGTGTTATTTCCCTGTAGAAATACAAACCGATATAAAATAAGTGAATTAATTTACGTATTTCACAGTCATACAGCATAACGTTTCGATGCATAAGGATTACAATGCAACCAAGAACTACATTTTCCAACGACCCTGAGCCGAGAAAATGTTACCTTACAAAAATGATAACAACTTTGTTTCTTGGACACACACAATTTTGAAATTAATAAACCAGTTATACAACATTCCAATGTATATTGTGTTAAAATTTGGATTCGATCTGATGACGGGTTTGTGAGATAATAATTCTTAAATGTGACGCATGGTTGAAACACTCTTAAAAACGTGCACTTTTTGTGTTCCAACTGCGATAAAAAATATTAAAATATAAATTAAAAATTCCAAACCTACATGACCTAACGTAAAATAGAACGACGAAAATGATTATGTTATTGGATTTTATGTAGGTCTATTGGTTACTTCACAAACAACCTTCAAACTCGAGTGCACATAATACTTTGGTCGACAGTAAGCACCACCCATACCTCAGTAGCTTCCATATAATCACAGCCATTAGTGAGACTGAGACATCGGTGAAAAGCCACATTTTACTCTAGCCTGTGCCAACTGACAAATGCAAATGTACTGCATTCACCAAGAGATGGCAAACAGGCCTGACGATATTATTATATTATTATTATTATTATTATTATAATGGAACTGTATTTTAAGAATTGTATATCTAACGCTTGTCATGACGAATATCCTATATGTAATGTATATAAAAGTATTTTAGTTAGTGTAATAAGATGTTGTCAAATGGGTGTGTAATATTTTAGCAAAACGACTGATAAAGGCAAAGTGCCGAAAAATAAAATGAAACAAATGTGTATTGAAGAGCTGGAGCCATAGTAATGATGATTTGCTTTTAAACTATTCAAAGATTCATGAACCATGGATTGAAATCACCTGACTTAGAGGCTACATTCCGAAGTAAATGAGAAAAGAAAACGACCCTGCTCAGGTATCCCTCGGAATCCCCAATTCTGAAAATTTCCAGTCGGAATTTCTTATGGGAAAAGGTGTAAGTCCACGGGGGAGAAAACAATAGGTAACTTAACAAGAGATAATAAAATTTGTTCTATACAATGATTTTGAATAAAAAATTGTGACTGATTTAGATTGGTTGGTTCCTTAGTTTAGGGGCTGTGATAACGTGGTCATGTAGCCCCGTGTACTTTGGGTGTGTGTAGAATATATCTGATAACCGGTGTTAATTGTCATTGCTGTATTAGTGTGTGTTGTCTGTAATTCAGGTAAGGACTGCAGACGGTCAATTTCAAGTAGTTCCTACTTTTTCTACCAAATGCTACCGTCAACGACACCTAGCCACGAACTTGGGTAATGTACCCAATCGTCATCATATGGAACATGTGTTCGTATCCCAGCTAACTCACGGTCTTTCGAGGTATGGGGCGTTCAACCCACTATACGAGCACATATTCAGGATTTGAGTCTGTCAGGTGACAACTCTACTTGAAAGAAACAACATATTCCTAAGTATAACATTTAATGAACGTCGCCTCCGTAGCGTAGCGGTCAGCATGGTTAGCTGCCGCCCCGGAGGTCCTGGGTTTGATTCCCGGCTCTGCCACGAAATTTGAAAAGTGGTACGAGGACTGGAACGGGGTCTACTCAGCCTCGGGTGGCCCAAATGAGTAGAGGGGGTTCGATTCCCCCTCAGCCATCCTCGAAGTGGTTTTCCGTGGTTTCCCACTTCGTCTTCGGGCAAATGCCGGGATGGTACCTTCTTCAAGGCCACGGCCGCCTCCTTCCCTCTTCCTGTCTATCCGTCCTAACCATCCCTTACCTTCCCTCATGAGGCCCCTGTTCGCTTTGCAGGCGAGGCCGCCTGGGTGAGGTGCTAATCCCACCTCACCAGTTGTATCCCTTCCGATTAGATGTTCCCAGCTCTAGGACACTGCCTGGATAGGCGGTAGGGGTGAGTTCCCTCGCTGAGTCTCTGGGAGCCACCACCCTGGAGGGTAAACACGATTTTTTTTAAAATAACATTTAATGATAGTAATTCATGGCGAAACAACATAAAACACTTTACATTTATTTCCCACAACAAAAATCAAAATTATCTGTGAGTCTCTTCTCCTCATAATTAGTGCTTCACCGCACTCAAGTCTATCCAAAACATCCTATTGTTGATACTCTTCGACATTTGCGAGTGTCCATATTGTTCTTCACGTGGCACAATTTAACACAAATTGGAATATCACAACACAATAAACACAAATTATATTTAAATGACATTAAATCTGCAATTATTAAACATTTATCCGTTTTACAGGTTTCATTAATTACATTACATTAATTCATTAGCTTATGCCTTGTTTAATAAGTGTTGTCTCGTGCGAATCGTATTCTTTTCCCATAGGTTTCAAACGCTGAAGTGGTACACTTTCCCCTCCAAAATACACATAGATATAGATATAGATATTTTTATAGCTTCACCATACAACGATTTTCTGGGTCTGGTCAAAACATTATCGTTACAAACGTGTCATCTCATTCAAATTACGCTACCCGTATGAATAAATTAGTGTGAACTGGGTAAATACACTTTACAAAAATGCCTCTATTTATTTGGTGCAGTTAATTCCTCCTCAGAGAATAACTGGGCCAAATGTTATCCGATTACTTCATTCCAACATTGCATATGTATGGAAATAGTGCATCTAATACAATTGATATCATCATATCCAGCATATCCTAATTACTTTTCGAAATATCGAGATTCTTCAGTGTCCCACTACAATCTTGAAATAAAAGGTTCAGGTCTATTGACTTCCTTTCGTGCGAACAATGAATTAGTCATGGGCCGGCCTCGGCAAGATGGCCGGCGGGTTAGTGGACTATACCTGCTACCCCGTCTGACTCCCCGCACGGTCAAGTTCATTCAATGGTCCAGCTGTGCTAGAGGTACCCTGAATGGGTCGTGTCCTTACGAATTGAGTCAATCTAATTATATAATACCTATATTTAGAGTATTTAATGGGCTCATCTCAGCTCCTAATTACTATTCATGGCAAGGGATGGATCACGAAATAGTTTTGCCGTTCTGTGGTCGACATCAGTGGCTTTTGCGCTCGTCTCAGGTGAGTTTCAGTGTTATCTCACTGGACGGCATGCATATAACAAGAGGAAATCGACGTTTCCTACACGAAGAACCATTTATCTTACCTCCAAGGGCAGATAAATTAATATATCGGCCTACCTAGGGTCTCTAGCAGTTATCCCTGGTGGCGAAGACTCTGCGAACAGTGGATACAGACAGACTCTGTTCCAACTCTGTTGCGAATACACATGTATGCTTTAAGGCAATACTATATCGTAGCTTCGAAGATTAGCCGACTAGATTCGACAACACGCAAACTATTTTCGGATGATCCCCGCAACTTATTTACGTAAATCTCTTGATTCTACGTTACAGGCTCGCTGATCGCGGCTCAAACAATATTTCTTACAGATGACTCAATTCTTAAAGCACTCACGTCCTCTATGCATTTACTCATAAGCCAAAATTCTACGTAGCTCCAAAACAAGTATAAATTTACTGGCATACATCTACTATCTTAATGGCTCTAAAATACAACCCTGTAGAATATACCATAATAAAGCATTGATTCAACATTTCAATGACACTGAAAAGCTCTCTTTATCTCGATATTTAACTTTCTTTCTTACACAGTATTCTTACGCTAGATATGACACACTTTGCACGTACTATAGGCCTGACATGCCCATTATTTATTCATTATTGTTACCGACCCCAGATTATTATTATTATTTAACGTTACCGTTACTTTCATCAATGTCTTATGCCTAATTGGCCGTAAGCATGTCATCCTCAAAGCCATATTTTTACCAAAATACGAGGGATGTGATCTCGTACACAAATGACTGTTAATTCTTAATCGTTGAGGGAATGCTTCGTTGTATGGTGAGCTATCAAATCATATCAACATATTAAATTTGTACTCACTTTCATTTTAGCTGGGTTGGTCCAGCATGCCAGCCCCTCGCCTGCCATGGTGCTTGTTTTAAGCCATCATGATATTTTTCACACGACACATTGCATAAACTTTACACATGGTGATTATATTTTTCACTATTGGCACTTTCACTTTGACACAATACACATTCTTTTACCATACAAACATGAACACTTTTAAAGATCACTGTAATATAACTTTATACATAATTCTCGCACAATTTTCACACACGGATCCTTGATCGGATTCCCACTATCGCCTGACCTCAGAGATGCGATGCAGCTAACTCCCGACAACCGCTGGTCTCCTTGAAAGTCTATCTTGCGTGTGTGTGTTCGTCTCCCGTCACCTACAGTTTATGTCTCCTCTACTGCAAATCTGTTCAATCCTAGGTCGCAACTACTTGTGAGCCTCCCAGGCTCCCGTAACTGTAGTGTTCATTACAATAGTGTGTTTCATTTTACCCATGATAACACTTCCTGGTTATGTTTATTGTCTGTAAACATCATCCTAAATTATTTCTACGCTGTACTGATTCTATACTCGCGTATACTGTTGCTTATACGTCTGCTGTAGACTAATTATTAAGTGATGCAGAATTACTGTTATGAAGCTGCATGATGCGCATTTCATTGTTCACCGCTAGTACATTTGAGCGTCAATACTTTATAAATTCCGCGCACTTTCTTGCGTGATCCGACAGCTTGTTACCCCACGGGTTGAATCAAGACGAACTGAACTCCTCTCCAGCTTCTCCCCATATAAAGCTTCCTGATGAAAAATAGTACACTGGATTTACAGGAGCGACTCTCTTTTTAAAATAATGCATTTTCAGACAAAGTGAAATATGATCCTTATTCGTCTATTCATGGAGGTTCCAAATTCCCTCGCGTGCAGGCAATCGCTTCGGCCAATTAATTATAAGTAATTGCTTTCTTCCACGGCGTCATGATGCTACCCCGGTACTTCCCCTCTGGTTCCTTTAGAAATCCTGACTCTGCCGCGGATTAGATCTGTGCATAAGTTCCTTTATAGATGCAGGCTTCAATTTAGGCGTGAGAACACTCCTAAATTATCTTTCCTAGAATACATGCATCTGGGTGTAAGTTTCATCTCAATTCATTGCTCCATTTGGCCGTAATTAATTAATTTCTGTGGGCGACCACCCCCACTCCACTGTTTCGCCTTGTTGAAGGGGGAATTTCTTGGTCGTTAATCACGGCCTTCAGCCTCCAGCCACGCCGAAAGTAGTGCCTAGGCGCCATGTCTACTCCACCCACATTCAACTTTGCTTTGTCAAAATGTCAAGCTGGCTTGCTTTCTTGAGCTCTAGCATCTAAAACGTACATAGGCTTGTATTTTCTGCAATAATCCACCTTTAAAGCTATACTATTCCCGTTCTGGCCGTGAAATCATGCTGTTATAATTATATGCAGTTATAACTCATTGTTCCTCGGGTTCACCGTGGATGTTCCCCCTCAGAGATCAATGATTCGATTCTGCGCGGAATCATGGGCCTGGTCTTCCTTGTGATAAAGACCCCGGTTCGATGCCAGTCAACCGTGTCTAATTGGGCACAGTACTAGATGCCACAACAACTGGCACCTGGTGTCGAACGATGGAACTTAACGCTTCCCGAGCGGATGCTTTTATGGATCTGAGCGGATTTCTATTTTCAAAAATTCAAAATATGTAGATTATATTTCTCATGCACTAAAGGTTGTAAGATTAATTAATAACTAAGTGTGGAACACTTCAAACCATCACTCAAATCCAAAGCAGACACTAGATCTTCATCATTCCATAGCCTTTTCCATGAAAGTATGCTCACTTAACCAAATAATTACTTTTTTTTATTTAGACAATTTACCCTCTAGGTTGGTGGTTCCCACGGACTCAGCGAGGGAACTCACCGCTACCGCCTCTATGGGCAGTGTCCTGGAGCTTGGAACATCTGGTCGGGATGGATACAACTGGGGAGGTGTGATCAGCACTTCGCCCAGGCGGCCTCACCTGCAAAGCAAACAGGGGCCTCATGAGGGATGGGATGGAAGGTTGGGATGGAGAGGCTAGGAAGAGGGAAGGAGGCGGCCGTGGCCTTACAGTAGGTACTGTACCCTTTTACCTACCAATACCTGTTGAATCCCTGGATAGCAGCTGGATCGTAGAACCTGAAAATTCCCCGGCTCTAAAGACCCCCAAGTTCTACCAACAAACACAGGGATAATAGGGCCACTCGGATACCTAACAGGATGTATTAAGACTGACCAAAGCTCAGAAAAAGAAAAGACTAGCTCAAAACACAAGAATTCTTCAAGAGGAAGAAAGAATCTCAAAGGTGTGGTAAACACTAAAATACCTAGCGATGGCCCCCTTAATACACCCTTCCATCACCTCTATAAAGCATCGCGCAATAATTAAAACCAAGTAATAAAGTAGTTTATTGTAAGAATAAACAAGACAGAAAAACAATCAATTTTGTCGATACCACGACCAATCAAAAAAAATCTCATTGATAATACAGGATTGTCTTTCAAAAAAAAAAAATATTACCCAATATCTCAACTAACTTTTAATTGATTAAAATATAAGGCATATTAATAATAATAATGATCAATCCCATAGGATAAGCACTTACAAAAGAAAAATATTATAAGAGTTGAATACATTAAATTCATTTCGGTTCCTTAACTGAAATAACATCTTATACAAAAATATCCTGATTATAATTTATAATCCTACACGACATCTTCAGTAACATTATATGTTCTTGTTATTAAACGAAGAAATTCATATGGCCTATTTACAGAATATAATTTACACAAAATTCCAGAATAATTTCAATTATTCTTTTCCCACTGACTTAATGTCACGACATTCATTTCTGCTAAATATTGTTTCATTTCTAGTTTTAGGGTAATTCTGCCGAACAGTTAAGATAAGCAAAAATTAATCATAAATTCAGCAATAAATAGTTATCGGTTTCCTTGTTAAACATACATCCTATGGCAAAATCGTTATATTAATTTTACTGGGAATATTGAACCGGATATCCACTCAAGATTCTCAACAATACTGCTCAGAAAAATATTAATCTTCACACAGGCATTTTCAAGATAACAGCGATAAAGTCAACTATGACCAAATATTAACCATACTAGGTTAAAAACAACACCTCTCTAGGTTAAACCCCCAATCAATCTAATCCTGATTGGCACACCTGGCTCAATCCTCAACAAGAAAAATATGCTTTACAAAGCACTGTATCAATATACTTAAACACAAAGACATTACTCATAGTACATGCCTCTCTAAAGTCGAACATGCACCTATAATAGGAGCCTTACAGTTATAAATCCACAATTATGAAAATCAGCTGTTTATAGGAAAATCCTGAACTCGAGTGCGAAAGAATAATATGATTCTGTAACAGATTACCAACAAAGCCCAGTGGATTTCAGAAATATTCCACCTATCTTTAAAAACTTGCCTTACATTGATGTATTACATGATCCATAATTCTTAAACGTATGACTTATAGTAAGTCGTCCCTGGGATTATCCTCGCAAATTTGGATGTCGCTCAATTACCCTCTTAATAGAGAAAAACTATTGCACCAAAGGCAATGATATCAATTTAATCCAGTGTTAACTTCATAAGAAAAGAAAAGTATAACACTCCCCAACCACACAAACTGAGGTTGTAAAAGCGATTTATAAAAAATAAATTCAATCACAAAATAAGATCTTCCCTGAATTTCCCAAACGCGAAAATGTCGATGGATTAGTCCTACAGCATGAATCTAGGTTAGCAACAAAGGCTAAGCGACTAATGACCCATTAGGCAATCCATTTCGAAAATCACGCTCAGAAAATACAAGTTAAATCTGTTAATAAACTGCAGAAAAAATAGTCAAAGGACTCGAAGTAACATTTAGAATAACGGGATCCGAAAACTTCCTAATATCGTAATAAGAATACGAAAAGGAAAATCCCCTTCAAAGAATACGATGATCCAAGCGAAAGTGCTTAAAGCACAATACACTAGAATATGAAAAACTCAATCAAAGTTCCCTAAAGAAAATGCGTTACTAAAATGTTCTTACACAGAAAAACTGTAGATCTTCTTCCTACATTTGTTTCTCGACAAATAAGAATGAGCATATTAGTTTAAATACTGTAAAATACTACTGAAATTTTTAATTTATTCATTAAATTACACAAAGGATGCACTCATTTTTATGAGTCAAAATCCTGGCATCATAGAAGGTCAGTTTCGAAATAAACATCGAACCTGCACTTTCTACTCAACCATTTAATCTACAAAATCAAATATGGCAATATGTGGTAGTTCAAAAT
The DNA here is from genome assembly GCA_946902985.2 of Meconema thalassinum. Classification (NCBI taxonomy): domain Eukaryota; kingdom Metazoa; phylum Arthropoda; class Insecta; order Orthoptera; family Tettigoniidae; genus Meconema; species Meconema thalassinum. The sequence goes on along the minus strand of OX336397.1, from coordinate 98,083,027 downwards.
GTCCACGCTACGCTACTGTAACAAGATGAAGTGATCTGTACCTTTGGCGAATCTAGATGAGGAAAAAAGGATATCGTTGGCCATACTAAGCTCCAGACCAACAGAACACACGCCGAACTCCAACTGGGTTTCCAGAGAACGAACCAAAGTCCTCCTAGGCTCGAACAACACCCGGTCGGTCGAAATAGTTCCAACATATCCTGGCGATATCTTCCCATACATATTCGAATACCGACGGACGGACCGCACACAGTTTATCAACTCGTCACGAAGCGAGGGTGAACTCGAACAGTCGATAAATAGTTCCAATATATGAACGCGAATGCGAGCAAGTTCACAAGGGTCGACGCGGCCCCTTGCATCACGAGAGTCGCTTGCACACTTCATGCTAAATGAAAGTTGCTGCCAACATGTCCCCACTGCACCCTGCTAATGCAGTATTCTTATATTAATTTAGCCTACCATCGTAATGGATATAAGCTTCATAGTGTTCCTTCCCTCTGACACCTTGCTTGAGAATGTGCTCTTTTCAAAAAGTATAAGCACTGTGAAGAGTGAATCAAGTCTAGGCTGCATTTCCACGACGGTTTATATGCAGAGTTTTGTGACACATTACAGCCGAGCTCGCGGTCGGGATTATGAAAGTATGCTTCCGCATGGCCCGTTAGTTGCTGTAGATACACGGTTGCAAAGATAAACTATTACATGTTTAAGACCATGTCTGAGCCCTATTAAACACGTGTCTACTTCACGTAGAATGCTGAACGAACTAGCGTATACACTCCAGCGTGGTCACACGTTTTTAAAACTACCGTTAGATGGCGACTTCACTTTCACTGTTTTCAGGCTCAAACCTCTACGCTGTCGGTTTCTCTACTCATTGCTCTCTGCAGGAGGTCGTCTCGGTCTCACATCCGCTCCCCCACTCCTTCACACGTCACGACTCGATACGAAATATATCGCAGTCGAAACGTAATCAGCAGTGAGTTAACAGATCATTTTCTGTTCTTCATACTTTCTTAATAATAGCTTTCTGCCATGGAAATATACATACAGACGTATGTAGCTGCTTACATATAGCGCCAAATATGCTTTAATTTGTATTAATCACTCTCAGGTGAATCGATCGATATAGTGTTAGACACAGTCAACATGGTTATTATCGATGACCTTCGGGTTTCTCGTCGGAAACACGAACTCTGCCGATCTCTTTCTTGATAGCATGACTTTTGCTCGCTGAAGACCAGCTGTAATTATAGACTTCAGAGGCTAGTTAGGAAGTTACAGGGTGTTCCCAAAATACTGTAACCATGTCTGTACTTAAGACCTTTATGAATAATGGTGCATTTTCCCTTTGATACCTTAAATAAAAGTCTCCTTAACTTTTATTTACACCATTCCAGGTAATCTCGGCATATGTAGCATTATTCAGTCAACACTCAGACTATCTTCTTCACATATCTTTTCAGGTTTTTTGCATTGAAACGACCTATCATTTCTCTTCCATTTAGGCTTACTACCTCATAACAATTATTTCCGAACGACCTAGCGATCTTATAGGGTCCGTGGAAGACATAGGAAAACTTGGTGAATTGCTTCTTAGCCACATCTGCTTTCGTCGGTTTCTTGACGAGAATCATCTCGCCTACTCTCATCGGTGGCCGATATCTTTTATTTCTGATCCGTTTATGCCGCTTCTCGGCTGCATCCATCAAGCTTTCTCTAGCTGAATTAATTCTTTCTTGGACTGTAGGCTCCCCGTCCTTAGGTAGAAATCTCACGATCTCTGTCCAGGCTCTTTCTGGCTTCTTATTATGGTGAACAACCATAGGTATGTCTGATAAGCTCTCATGGAATGTGGAATTCATGCATCTTTCCATGAGTGGGATGAACTTGACCCAGCTCGCATGATCCTAAGGACAGTAAATTCTCGCGAACTTGCTAATTTCTGCCGTAACACGTTCCGAGACGTTAGATTCCGGATATCTAACGCTAGAAAACACGTGCTTGACACCAAGCCTAATCATGGCATTCTCAAATTCCATCGAAGTGAATTGAGCTCCATGATCCGATAGGAGAGTTACAGGTTTTCCCGCCTTAGAAAACACACTGTTTTCAAGACGGCTAAGGACTTGGGCTGTAGTGGCCCTCTGCATAGGATCGAGGGTCACGTATTTTGAGAAAGCATCGATTGTGACTAGGAGAAACTGGTTTCCCTAGAAGATATCGCAAGCCATTAGCTCTCTCGGCCTTTCTGGAAAAATGGCTCGAGGTCTGTCTTTTGATAACGCCGACGGGTGTTTCCCTCGTTGGCACTCCTGGCATGATCTGATAATGGCTGCTATAGTGCCCCGCATTTTGGTCCAGGTGAATGTCTCCAATAACGTTCTGAACGTTTTGTCGACACCCCCATGGCCAATGGTGCAGTGAGCTAACCACACCAACCCATTTATCAGTTTAGGAGGGACTACAATTCTAATTTTCGTCCTCTCTCGGTCAATGTATTTACAAACGACGTCATCACACACCAGGAATTTCTCAGATCGCTTCCTAGTCTGCTCGTAGTCAAGATCGGTATGGTCCATTGCACCTCTCAAAAACCTGTACATATGTCTAGTTGGGGTGTGTCTCTTCTGTGACACCGCTATCTTCTTTAGCTTCTCCAGGGTGAGTTCGTGTTCCCTCTCCAACTGTACAGTGTTAATCTCGATCTTACTAACTGGATTTCTTGAGAGTGCATCCGCGAGCAGATTATCCTTTCCAGGCTGATGCACGATGGTGGCATTGAACTGCTGGAGAAACAATGTCCACCTCGTCAATCTGTCACTGGAAAGATCAGTTTGCATCATAAACTGAAGCGCTCTATGATCCGTGATAATGACCACTCGATGTCCTATCAGAAGTTTCTTCCACTTTTGAAGAGCAGATATGAATGCCAAAGCTTCGAGCTCAGAGGTGAAATAATTATTTTCGTGTTCCTGCAGCTTTCTGCTGTGGAAGTCCAAGTAGTGCTTCCTCCCCTCCTCGTCCTTTTGATAGAGGACAGCACTAATACCAATTTTTGAAGCATCAGACTCGATGTAAAATATCCGATCAAACTCGGGATATTCCAGCTTAATACAATTTTGGAGCATGAGTTTGGCCTCTTCAAATGCCCTATTCGTATCCTCTGTCCATTTCCATTTATTATTTTTCTTTAATGCCTCATACAAAGGAGCCATAGTAGTTGAGTATCCCGGACAGTGGCTACTCAAGAACTGGCACAAACCCAGAAACTCACGGAGCTGCTTTACTTTTGCGGGACGAGGGAATCTTGAAATGGCGTCAATCTTCTTCAAGTTTGGGTGATACCCAAACTGATCAATAGTATGGCCTAGGAACTTGATAGATTCATGCATGAATTGACACTTATGCATGTTGACCTTAATATTGGCCTCTCTTAAATTCTCGAATAGCTGTTTCAAGTGCACAAGATGTTCTTGGACGTTAGTTGAAGAAATTATCAAGTCATCGATATAGCAAATAACGTTACGTTTCACGCTTTCCGTTAATTTGCTATCTAGAGCTCTGATCAAGGCTGGACCGCTATTCACCATTCCAAAAGGAACGCGACAGAAAACATACGTGGTCTGATCGAATAAGAATCCGGTGTATTGCCGGCTATCTTCCTCCAGCTCTACTTGATAGAAGGAAGCGGTTAGGTCTAGGACGCTGAAACACGCTTTACCTTTGAACTTTTTCAAAAGTTCTCTAATTTTTGGTGGACGGTCAGTTTCTAACATGATTCTCGTGTTGATCTTCCTGGCGTCTAAACAAAGCCTCAGTTGTCCGTTCGCTTTCTTCACCACAGTTATCGGATTCAAATACGAAGAAGCCTGTTTTTTATTATACCATCTCTCTCCATTTTATCTATGATCTCTTTGACCTCATCATGTTATTTTTCTGGGATAGGATAAAGCTTGGCTTGGTAAGGGGATTCATCTATTAGCCTGATCTGGTACTTGAAGTCTCTAATCAAGCCAGGTTTATCATCGAAGATGTCCGCAAATTGACGAATCAAGTCGTCAAATTCTTCTTTCACGTTTTTAAATCCCTCGGCTTTCAAGGTATATTGTTCCCTCACTTGCTCAGTTTCTTCAACTACGTGATCCAGGATTTCCATTCTAGGGATATCTCTATTAATTTCGTTTCCATCCATTTCTTCCATCACTACATCCTCTGTACTTTCTTCCTTGAATCTTATTATTCCTTTGTCCATGTCGATGATTGCCCTAGCTTGAGTAATAAAATCGATCCCTAGTATGACGTCAAAATTAATATTCTTAACGACTATGAAAATATGTTCGTAACTTCTCTGATTGATCCAGAATTTCATTAGAATCTGCACTTTGCATTTCATAGTTTTATCCTTAAATATCCCACGAATTTTTGTTGGAGATGCTGGAAGAATGGTAAATTGGTTTTCTGGTTTCAATCTCTCAAAACAGTCCTCGTCAACTATTGAGATCATAGCACCTGTGTCCATCAAGGCTTTACAATGTTGTAGACCAATTAGTATATCAATAACGGGAAGTTCGACTACCCTTCCTCTTGGTTTCGTTTCTGGTTCAAATAGAAGGTCTTCGTCAGTAGCTTCAAATATTTCAAAAATCGTGATAACAGAGGAATGCGTGGCAACGTCAGTTATTAATTTCGCCCGGAAATTGGCGTTTTTTTTCTAGATCCGGAGCTCTTTCTGAACTCCGACCTTCTCTGCTAGTGCTGGGTTGTGACTTATCTGGATTTTCATCCTTTCTTTCCTTCGATTTTCTTCGTCCAACCTCCGTGGACTTATCTCGCCCTCTCTTGAGCATCTCCTGTTGCACTTTCTTATCGGATGCCTCCGTCCGATAATTGTTGTATCTTGAGTACCCCTGATTTTGTCTCTTATCTCTGTTTTCATGGGTATCCCTATCATTCCTATTATATCTGTTATCTCGATTATTTTGATCATATCTGTAGTTCCTGTTATAAGGTGTTTCTCGATGATCATTCCGGTTTCGATCATTATCTCTTCGATAGAAATTTATTTCCTCGTAGCGACGTTGCCATGGCCCCTCCTGGGCGTCCCTACGTTGGTTTTCCCATCTCCTCTCTTCCTGATGGGTATTTCTAATAGGACCCATTCTATCATCTCTTCTTTGCCCAAAACGATCCGTCTGCTGTGTACGGTTCATCATTACCGCGTTTACAACTTTCGATTCCTGCCTGGCATTTTTGACTATGGTAGGTTGCGTCATCAAACTCATATGATCTAATCGACGTAACAAGTCATCTAACGACGTTAAAGACGATACTCCGGAAGAAATAATTGATCTCCTTACTTCCGCAGGCAATTGACGTGAGATAGCTTCAAGGAGTTCTTCCTGGGTTAACGGCGGCTGAAGAAAACGGAGTTTTGCTAACTGACACGCAAAGTACTCGCATAGCTGGTTGGTCCTGTACTGGAGTACTTGCGTGAATAGACTTCTGATCTCATATTTTGTTGGACCTCGATCGACCAAAATCTTTGTATGAAGGCCTCCGAAAACTGTTCAAAATTGTCAAATGTGTAACGAAAAGCCCTGAACCATTGTAACGGAGCATCGGTAAGAAACCTTTCCACCATACGTAGCTCACGCTCACGTGGCACATGTGACTCCAAAAAGTAATCTCTTAATGCCCTGACAAATTCAATTGGTGTCATTCCATCCAAGTTGCTAAACTTCCTAGGTTTGTCATCAAAGTTTCGTATTATGGTTACTTTCGGTGTCCTTTCCATTGATTTCGAAGTATAATCACCCACGCCTACGTTGGGGTTTGGAGAACTAAAAGTTTCCCTGCTTGTTCGAATGGGACTCGAATGTTCCATTTGACTGAGCCGAACGTTGGGTTCGTTGTTGGGAGATTCCTGCATCATCCTTTCCCTACCATCAGGTACTATCACTTCAGGTTGTTCAACTACCACTCTAAAATCGGACTGTAAAAGTGATCGCAATTGATCTTTTAACGTATCTAAATTGATATGCCCCTCTAGATTAATTTGCTCGGGACCCTTTCTAATTTCATTAATCTCGGAAGTTTTCTTCTCCCTGACCTCATTTAACTCTATCTTACTTTGGTCGACTTTAGTTTCAACACTGTTAATACGTTTCTCTAAATCGGATATGTTATTAACCTGTGTATTTTGAATTCCATCCATTCTTTTGCTTAGATCTTCCCTAACATTTATTATGTCTTTGCTATTAGTTGCAAGACCAGTGGCAAGTTTAGATTCTAACTTAGATTTCTCAATTTTAAAACATTCCTCATTAATTTTCATGATATCTTGACGAAATGTTACAATATTATCTCTTATGATCCCTTTCAAATCGATGTCAAAATCATCCCTGAGAACTTTCGTATGATCAGTGACTTGAGATCGGAGTGTCCCCATTTCACATTTCAACTGCTCCAGGCTATTCTGGGTCTGATTAGTGTCATGGGAAAACTGTAGCTGAAGTGCTTCTAATTTTTTTTACTGAGCTTCACACTTTTTTCAAAGTCTAGTCTAATCTCAACTTGAAACTCTTTATTAGATTTTTCTAGCTCCATTAACTTAATCTCCGTCTGATTTTGACTAGATTCGATTTTTCGGACCTCTAGCTCCATTTTATTTTGACTTGATTCTATTAATCCCACATCTGTTCTTAAATCATTGATTTGGGAATGCATAATCCTTACATTAGAGTTTACATCCTTTACTGTTTCCTCAATTCCCATTTGACTAGTCTGAACATTGTTAAGATCTGTTTGCATTGATGTTTGACTAGTTTGGATATAGTTACGATCTGTTTGCATTGATGTTTGACTAGTTTGGATATTGTTAAGATCTGTTTGGATTGATGTTTGACTAGTTTGCATTGATGTTTGACTAGTTTGCATTGATGTTTGACTAGTTTGGATTCTTTCTTGGGCAACCTGTACCAAGCCAACATTAGCCCGTAGTGTACTGATATCTAGTTGTGTTTTTCTATTATCGTCCTGGATATCTTCGATATTAGATTCTACACTGGTAACCTTCTTTTCTACCCTTTTAGAACTGTCATTGATAGCCTTCAAGGAGGATTGCATAGTATCAATTTCCCCCCTGATACCTTCAGCAACTGCATCTTTTATCACTCCCTGACTTTGAATAACAGTTTCAGACATATGGTCTAATGCAGATTTAGTTTGGACCTTAATATTTTCCATGTCCTGATTCAAATTGTCCATTTTATGTTGAATAATTTCAAACATCTTCTTAACGTCACCAACAGTCACCATATTACCTTCAGACATGCTTCACTACACTTCACAAGAAATAAGAATACCACACCAACAAAGCACAGCGAGAACATCTACAAACAACCACCATTTACCATACATGCTCATTCTTATTGTCTGGCGTTACCTTAAAATAAGCTTACGTCTAAACACAAAGTGCCCCATTTGATTTGGGATCGACCATATACAAGTGCGTGTTGGTTTATATCGGTGAAGGTCTATGATTCTACCATTACTTAAATTTTAAATTTACTACAAATACTTCTATTTTTAATTATGTCAGCAATGGTCATCAGCCGGAAACAAGTAGAACAAATTATTAACAAAGCGTGTGGCACCACTCCAATACATAAAATAAAATAAAAATTAATAATGGTTGCAATACCACTTGTAAGTCAAGTAGCTCGAGTATCCTCGTAATTGCTTTGTTCCATAGGAATTTCAATAGTTCGTGCCAAAATATTGGTTCGCCATTACTTTATCGCCTTGATTCATAGTCACACAAGAAACACGGTGTTCCAATTCGCGATCTGTGTTACATGATCATAAAACTAATTTCCACTTTGTACTTTCAGTTTCAATTTTGGCAGAATTATGGCATTCAACTCCCTGGTATTCGCTCTGGTATTCCAGTTTTCGAAGCCCCTGAGCTGGGCGCCACCTAATGTACCCTTTTACCTACCAATACCTGTTGAATCCCTGGATAGCAGCTGGATCGTAGAACCTGAAAATTCCCCGGCTCTAAAGACCCCCAAGTTCTACCAACAGACACAGGGATAATAGGGCCACTCGAATACCTAACAGGATGTATTAAGACTGACCAAAGCTCAGAAAAAGAAAAGACTAGCTCAAAACACAAGAATTCTTCAAGAGGAAGAAAGAATCTCAAAGGTGTGGTAAACACTAAAATACCTAGCGATGGCCCCCTTAATACACCCTTCCATCACCTCTATAAAGCATCACGCAATAATTAAAACCAAGTAATAAAGTAGTTTATTGTAAGAATAAACAAGACAGAAAAACAATCAATTTTGTCGATACCACGACCAATCAAAAAAAAATCTCATTGATAATACAGGATTGTCTTTCAAAAAAAAAAAATATTACCCATTATCTCAACTAACTTTTAATTGATTAAAATATAAGGCATATTAATAATAATAATGATCAATCCCATAGGATAAGCACTTACAAAAGAAAAATATTATAAGAGTTGAATACATTAAATTCATTTCGGTTCCTTAACTGAAATAACATCTTATACAAAAATATCCTGATTATAATTAATAATCCTACACGACATCTTCAGTAACATTATATGTTCTTGTTATTAAACGAAGAAATTCATATGGCCTATTTACAGAATATAATTTACACAAAATTCCAGAATAATTTCAATTATTCTTTTCCCACTGACTTAATGTCACGACATTCATTTCTGCTAAATATTGTTTCATTTCTAGTTTAGGGTAATTCTGCCGAACAGTTAAGATAAGCAAAAATTAATCATAAATTCAGCATTAAATAGTTATCGGTTTCCTTGTTAAACATACATCCTATGGCAAAATCGTTATATTAATTTTACTGGGAATATTGAACCGGATATCCACTCAAGATTCTCAACAATACTGCTCAGAAAAATATTAATCTTCACACAGGCATTTTCACGATAACAGCGATAAAGTCAACTATGACCAAATATTAACCATACTAGGTTAAAAACAACACCTCTCTAGGTTAAAACCCCAATCAATCTAATCCTGATTGGCACACCTGGCTCAATCCTCAACAAGAAAAATATGCTTTACAAAGCACTGTATCAATATACTTAAACACAAAGACATTACTCATAGTACATGCCTCTCTAAAGTCGAACATGCACCTATAATAGGAGCCTTACTGTTATAAATCCACAATTATGAAAATCAGCTGTTTATAGGAAAATCCTGAACTCGAGTGCGAAAGAATAATATGATTCTGTAACAGATTACCAACAAAGCCCAGTGGATTTCAGAAATATTCCACCTATCTTTAAAAACTTGCCTTACATTGATGTATTACATGATCCATAATTCTAAAACGTATGACTTATAGTAAGTCGTCCCTGGGATTATCCTCGCAAATTTGGATGTCGTTCAAATACCCTCTTAATAGAGAAAAACTATTGCACCAAAGGCAATGATATCAATTTAATCCAGTGTTAACTTCATAAGAAAAGAAAAGTATAACACTCCACAACCACACAAACTGAGGTTGTAAAAGCGATTTATAAAAAATAAATTCAATCACAAAATAAGATCTTCCCTGAATTTCCCGAACGCGAAAATGTCGATGGATTAGTCCTACAGCATGAATCTAGGTTAGCAACAAAGGCTAAGCGACTAATGACCCATTAGGCAATCCATTTCGAAAATCACGCTCAGAAAATACAAGTTAAATCTGTTAATAAACTGCAGAAAAAATAGTCAAAGGACTCGAAGTAACATTTAGAATAACGGGATCCGAAAACTTCCTAATATCGTAATAAGAATACGAAAAGGAAAATCCCCTTCAAAGAATACGATGATCCAAGCGAAAGTGCTTAAAGCACAATACACTAGAATATGAAAAACTCAATCAAAGTTCCCTAAAGAAAATGTGTTACTAAAATGTTCTTACACAGAAAAACTGTAGATCTTCTTCCTACATTTGTTTCTCGACAAATAAGAATGAGCATATTAGTTTAAATACTGTAAAATACTACTGAAATTTTTAATTTATTCATTAAATTACACAAAGGATGCACTCATTTTTATGAGTCAAAATCCTGGCATCATAGAAGGTCAGTTTCGAAATAAACATCGAACCTGCACTTTCTACTCAACCATTTAATCTACAAAATCAAATATGGCAATATGTGGTAGTTCAAAATGTCCACGCTACGCTACTGTAACAAGATGATGTGATCTGTACCTTTGGCGAATCTAGATGAGGAAAAAAGGATATCGTTGGCCATACTAAGCTCCAGACCAACAGAACACACGCCGAACTCCAACTGGGTTTCCAGAGAACGAACCAAAGTCCTCCTAGGCTCGAACAACACCCGGTCGGTCGAAATAGTTCCAACATATCCTGGCGATATCTTCCCATACATATTCGAATACCGTCGGACGGACCGCACACAGTTTATCAACTCGTCACGAAGCGAGGGTGAACTCGAACAGTCGATAAATAGTTCCAATATATGAACGCGAATGCGAGCAAGTTCACAAGGGTCGACGCGGCCCCTTGCATCACGAGAGTCGCTTGCACACTTCATGCTAAATGAAAGTTGCTGCCAACATGTCCCCGCTACACCCTGCTAATGCAGTATTCTTATATTAATTTAGCCTACCATCGTAATGGATATAAGCTTCATAGTGTTCCTTCCCTCTGACACCTTGCTTGAGAATGTGCTCTTTTCAAAAAGTATAAGCACTGTGAAGAGTGAATCAAGTCTAGGCTGCATTTCCACGACGGTTTATATGCAGTTTTTTGTGACACATTACAGCCGAGCTCGCGGTCGGGATTATGAAAGTATGCTTCCGCATGGCCCGTTAGTTGCTGTAGATACACGGTTGCAAAGATAAACTATTACATGTTTAAGACCATGTCTGAGCCCTATTAAACACGTGTCTACTTCACGTAGAATGCTGAACGAACTAGCGTATACACTCCAGCGCGGTCACACGTTTTTAAAACTACCGTTAGCTGGCGACTTCACTTTCACTGTTTTCAGGCTCAAACCTCTACGCTGTCGGTTTCTCTGCTCATTGCTCTCTGCAGGAGGTCGTCTCGGTCTCACATCCGCTCCCCCACTCCTTCACACGTCACGACTCGATACGAAATATATCGCAGTCGAAACGTAATCTGCAGTGAGTTAACAGATCATTTTCTGTTCTTCATACTTTCTTAATAATAGCTTTCTGCCATGGAAATATACATACAGACGTATGTAGCTGCTTACATATAGCGCCAAATATGCTTTAATTTGTATTAATCACTCTCAGCTGAATCGATCGATATAGTGTTAGACACAGTCAACATGGTTATTATCGATGACCTTCGGGTTTCTCGTCGGAAACACGAGCTCTGCCGATCTCTTTCTTGATAGCATGACTTTTGCTCGCTGTGGACCAGCTGTAATTATAGACTTCAGAGGCTAGTTAGGAAGTTACAGGGTGTTCCCAAAATACTGTAACCATATCTGTACTTAAGACCTTTATGAATAATGGTGCAGTACCATCCCGGCATTTGCCCAAAGACGAAGTGGGAAACCACGGAAATCCACTTCGAGGATGGCTGAGGTGGGAATCGAACCCCCTACTCATTTGGACCACCCGAGGCTGAGTAGACCCCGTTCCAGTCCTCATACAAATTTTCAAATTTCCTGGCAGAGCCGGGAATCGAACCCAGGACCTCCGGGGCGGCAGCTAACCATGCTGACCGCTACACTACGGAGGCGACTCCAAATAATTACTACGGTACAAAAATACACTCACCAACTACGCAAAGACACGTGCGTTCATCTGAAGCAACAACTACCAGCGGGTATTTGTGAAGTCATAGAGGTATCTAGGAGTGACATAGTTAACTATCAAACATGTGACTGTATAGTGATGCCATCTTCTGGTTTTAACATTAACTATTTTGACGACAAACGGCGCCATATTTAAATTTTCTAATTTTCTGGACATATCCGTATTCTGCTCTCGAAGGGTTAAGTTATTGTAGCGCGGGTGTTCTCAACATTTTTGAGACTGTGATCATCACCCTCAAGCCATACCAAGTACCCGAGCATCATTAAATCAATATAATAGCAATAATAATAATAATAATAATAATAATAGACTAATAATAATAATAGACTAATAATAATAATAATAATAATGCAACAAGCAGGCCTTTTGATACCAATGTGAAAGCTCTCTTATTGCGTGCATGTGAGACATTTGGTAGCTTATCATGTACTCTGAACTAAACCGACACTTTCGATCCAAGACGCAAGAGTGTACGTAGTTGATTTACATGACCAGTAACACGTCTCTTCAGAGCCCCTGTGGCCTAATGGATTAGGCATCGGTCTCCTAAACCGGAGATTGTGGGTTCGAGTCCCACCAGGGGTATACATTTTTATCCATTCAACTGTCATAGTTTGAGACTAACGTGTTACATGCAAGACCGATAACAAGATTATGCCATTTATCTTTCACTACTGTTAATAGTGTGTTAATCAAATCTAACCTATAAATTTAGCCTCACCCAATTTTAGTTAGGAGAAGGTTCTGTTAAATGCCATAAATCTAAGACATGGGGCCGCCAGCTTTACTTCCCCTCCGAAGAAAGCCATACTGAGGGATTTTTAACGCTCTTAAAAAATCCGATGACTTCAGCCGGGTTTGAACCCGCGATCTTGGGCATTGATGTTCAGCATGCTACCAACTACGCCAACTGAAGCCGCCACTTTATATGATTCTAATAATTTGCATACCTCTGTAGCACTAACATCACAATGACACAGGTTAACATACAAATTCTACACACACCCATGTACACTAGGCTACATGACCACGATGTCACAAAGCCCATAAGAATCAACAACAACAACAACATTGCCTACAGGACGCTGACTTTTTAAATATTATAAGTTAGGCCCGGATTTGAAGGTTGTAACCAATTTTAATTGTGTGGTGCAGGGGCTAGCAAACTTGGCAGTCATCCTGGAAGTCCGGGTTCGATACCTGACTGTTCCAAGAAATTTTATTTCTGGTATGAGTGCTTGAACGGGAACACTGAGCCTCGTGAGGCAAAACTGATTCGATTTCCACCTCAGCCATCTTGGAATTGGTTCCCCCCCCCCCGCAAATGCTGGGGTTGTTCCTAACTTAAGGCCACGGCCGCTTCCTTCCAAATCCTATCCCCAATTTTCAAATAGCCTATATACTGGCCGTGGTGTCGGAGAGCGCTGACGCGCTACCTCGTGCCTCGCAGGCGTCGGGACAGCGTGGGTTCGAATCCCACTTCGGCCGTGGTTTCACCACCAGGCAAATGCCGGTTCCTTTCAATATCCCTTCCCTGACCCGTCCCATTGGCTGCATTAATAAAATTATAATTTACAAATATAAACAGAAGCCTCCGTGGATTAGGCGGCAGCACGCCGGCCTCTCACCACTGGATCCGTGGTTCAAATCCCGGTCACTCCATGTGAGATCTGTGCTAGACAAAACGGAGGCAGACAGGTTTTTCTCCGGGTACTCCGGTTTTCCCTGTCAAAATTTCATTCCAGCAACACTCTCCACTATCATTTCATTTCATCTGTTATTCATTTAATCATTGCCCCAGAGGAGTGCGTCAGGCCTCGGCAGCCGGCACAGTCCATATCCTCGCCGCTAGATGGGGGCTTCATTCATTCCATTTCTGACCCGGTCGGAGACTGGAAGCTGGCTGTGGATTTTCATTTCACATATATATACACTAGTACAACCATCAAAATGGCTTACCACAGTGGGTGAGTGGTTATCGTGTCGGACTACCATCCTCTAGCTTGCATGTTCACTCCTGGCCGTGATAAGTGATTTTTGAACGGCGACAAAAATCACCACACGCATGTAATACGTTGTTGGCATTTGAATTCAGTAGGCCGTATTCATAATGGAAAAAGAAATTTTCGGTATTTTCCGCCAACACAAAAAGTTCCTCCATTTTCTACTAGAAAGCGCTATAGTATCAAGGAGCTTAGATATCTATCCTCCTTGACTTTCATAGCGCTCCAAGGAACATCAAAATTCAACATGGAAGCTGTCCTCTGAGCGTCAATTAACAAAGCTTGCACCGAGGCATCCGAGGCCATACGATTAAAAAAACATCAAAATAACACTGGTTATCACACAAATTCTACACACCCAAGTACACAAGGCTACATAAAATCACGATGTTGCAAAACCCCTAAATGATTCAACAACAACAACAACAGATGTTCCAAGAAATTCTTTACAACCTTCTACACATCTTCATTGCCTCGTGTACTGTGTCAGTCGTGGACAGGGACGAGCAGCCACGTTGGTCTTCATTTTGGTGACTCGCTCGACTTTCCTTCGCTAAGGGGCAGACGACCTAGCTGTTCCGCCCCTTAACCATTTATGGGATAGTGGTCTCTATATTAACCACCTGTCATAAGGACAGTTTATGCTTTCAAAGATGCTGATAGTTGAATCTTTAAGCCAAATTTCGGAGAATTTTCATACCGAAGTGCTAGTATTTCTAAAAATCAAATATTATATACTGTGCCCTTTTAGCAAGAAATATGCAAATCACAGTATGCCAGCATTGCTCAATTCGGGATTTTCGGGGTTGTAGTATGTTCTCCCACTCTGTGACTTACACATTTTGGATTAAATAGAGGATACACTTGCAAAAATAACAACAAAATCAACTCCTATTTTAAAACATTTAATTAACCAAAATTATGGCGCTACAAACAATAAAACAAATAAACTACTGACCAATAATCTTCTACTTGTTCCAAGTGAACAAGGAATAATATAAGAATTAAACAAATATTGTATTAAAACACATGGTTTCCTTTAAAACCAAAAATTCATAATTATTTTTACTTCCATAAAGTATCTATCTTAAAGTTCCATATAACTACGAGCTCCTTTGGCTCGATATTTCCCAATAATAATGGTGTAATTCTTCTTGTACACCTCATATACTATTTTTATATTTTCCTATCATCAAAACAAATATATAATTACATTTAAAGTACATGTTAATTCTTTACTTAAATATTTGGGCACTTCACATGTTTTCAGCATTTACCATCCCTCTCAAGATTCACAAATTCCATAATGATCGGGAAAATACTTGTGTACTCCAGAGTCATAAAGATTACTTGACAAAGTCAAAAACTATGATTACTCCCGGAACCTAGTTACCTTCATTTAACTCGTGGAAATCCTACTTCCATACGACATTACAATAGGGATTATTATTTATTTTATTTGTCTTATAAGACCATTATCACATAAGAAAACTACGATCTGAACTTGCAAGCGATAATTTCATCTACAAGGACCTCGGTTCACTTCCCGGGTCATTAACAACTTTTAAACACTCACGGTGTATTATTTACTTCTTACAGACGGCCTTCACCCAACCCTCCTGCTATGAGGGTCAGACCGTTATACTCGAGCGAGATTTATGACTGGTAGGGTGACTCCCTGTCTAGTCTGCGGGTGGAGCTCTCCTCAATGCTTTTAAAACAAATCTTCCTTTCGTTTTCAGTTCTCTGGAGAGACCTGGCTTTTACTTCACTTATTTTCTTTCAACAACATTTTAGGTTCATAAACCACTTTCGTAACCTTGGCATTTATTAATTATAAAGGGTCCTCATTGATTGGGAAGAGTAATACACATTTTACGACGAATAATTAGGGGCTTCAACAACAAGAGGATTCTAGGTTCGAATCTCTTAACATGCCTCGGGAACCATTTCCACATTTGAGGACTTATACAAAATGCGATTTAGGGTCAGCCGTAGACTACATGACCTACGCTCAATAATACCATACATTTGCTCCCTTTTCAATATAAATAACACACACATGGCGTCGTGATCTATGTCACTATTGGAGGACTTACAACATATCTCAATTCACTGCAATCAACTACCCCTCATAAGTAATTTACCAAGTACTTTTAACTTTTACGCATTCCTAGCGTGACATTTTATTTTAATTGCGCTCCATTGCGCTATACATTATTTTTAAGCCTAGCGTCTTCCAAAGAACTGATAAATTCCATATTAACAATTGATACATATCTCAATTTTTATATTAATCTTTTCCTTTGACAATAATTGCTCTATTTTAATAACATGCATTAATATCATGTCTTTTACTTCTATTAAGGCTCCAACGCTCTTACTTTCATGTTATTCAGTTTAATCTTTATTTATATTTCCTTTATATTATTATTATTATTATTATTAATACGCTTGCTTTTATAACATTCGTCAAATACACTGACATTTTATTCATACATTTCCTCTCCAGGATTTATTCTTTCACATCATTATTTATAATTTTTTCAAAATTCTATTTTTGTTCAGACCGCGTTCTTATTCTGTATTTAGTTATTTAGAAACATCCCTTTTACTCAAAAACTCCAGTGGATTTGTACACAATCACTTCCCCGACACCAAAACATAATGAAAATCTTTACTCACATGTTTAAGGTCGTTTCTTGACCATCTCCTCGTGCGATGTGTCATTTTTGGCCCACTTTTTTTTAACTTACTCCATCGTGTACAAATTTATTGCATGTACAGACATATCTTGACACATATTTAACACGTATACATTTAACACTAATAACATTTTAAATACACTGGTGTATCCGTTTAGAACACACAATAAAAACACTGAAAATATATTACTTTTAACACAAAATCTTGATATATTTACACTTCACGAATTTTGATCACTAGGCCGCTATTAAAGCCTATCACCCGTGACCTCTTGACCTCCCGTCTCCAAGGGTGAAATTTAGTAATGTCGGCTTCCTATCCTCTCTGAATGTGAAAGTCTCGAATCATCTACTTCCTCCCTGCAATAGCACTCCTTCGAATCCCGTTCTTGACGATCTGCTATTCCTATGACACGAACGGCTCCCCTGTTAGATTCTATTTATTAATCTTAGCGAAAGTCTGTTCTGTTCACGGTCCCCTTGATAATTTATCGGTGACCTATGGATTTTTTTAGCAACTAATACTTCTTGCGTCTTAGTGCTTTTGAATAGTTCGTCTACTTTCTTGAAACGATGTCTCTAGCTTCCTGTCTTCTTCTTTGCTTATTTGGTTCTCGCACTTCTAATCTTCCAGAATACTTACGAACCTTATTTTCTCTGTCCCTGCTCGGGTTCCTTAAATTAGATAAACTGTTTATCTCGCTGTTACGATACTTCCGTACGTTATGACATTTTTGGTCGTTTACTTAAAGACCTATCGCCCTGAGTCCTAAGTTCGCAGCCTGCTCTGACTGTATTTTATGAACTTTTCACTGTAAACTTTTATACTGTCGGACCTAAATCCTGTAACTAGGATTTTCCTACTTTTTCAACACGGCGATACTGTACTTTTACTTCTTTACAACTCCTTACGGAGGCACGCAAGTTATTGATACTTCGACGCCCGGGGCTATCGGATATTTTCTATGCGATGTGATACAGCGTTTTTCCCCTCAAGGAAAGCTGGTATACTGTCTTCGGTGTGTTTCAGCGTGACGCCCCACACGGACTATCGGAATTCGATGTCTGATGAAGCAGAGTGACGCCCCCTCACGGACTGTCGGAATACTGCATGTTTGGTCTGGCTCTGCCAGGAGCTTTATAATCTTTAGTCACAAAAAGATAAAACTCTAGTCCTTTTCGTGACCAACTTTTGAACTAATTGTCGTACAATTATAAAAAGTATATCTCCAGAAAGCTCGTCTTCCAAACGTCAAATGATCTCATTGCGCATAAGAATCGATCGTGCATTTCGGAGATATTAATTAATTTGTAGTCTTCAGCTGCGTGGGTGTTGCTGTTCATTTTTTTTAATTCCCCACTCCTCTGGTATCAGTGAATCCCAGATGACGTATACTGCGTTTGCAGTTTTTTCTGTGCAATTATTACAAGGTTTTTCTTTACACAAAAATCTCTAATCCGAAATGATTCACAGTCCAGTGATTATTTACTTATTTTCATCCCTGCAAATGGGTTAAATTTAATTATTCTTCTTCTGGCACATCGGCGGTGTTGCCGTTTTCCTGCAAGCTAAGCTGGATTTCCGAGTCACGCTTCCTTGTCTTACAGTAAAAATTTTCCACTCGTCCTTTAATATCCGTGACCCGCTCCTCTCAAGGAGTCAAGAGGCATGATCTCATCTTCTGAACACCTGGTCCTCGCCGCTTGCACAACGTTAGGCTAGAATCCTGGCTTGATATTTATCTATGTTACATTAGAAACTGTATGTTTCTTTCATTTCTTCCCCAAATACATGGATTCGACCCCTATTGAGCCAATGGGACATGGGTTCATCTCTCCCCTCCTTAGGTAAATAAATTTTCGAAAAATGTTGAGGAAATTTATTTCAATTTTTCATAAAAATCTTATTTTTCTTTATTCGTCGAAGCCATCATAACGTTATCCGTACCTTCTGTTTCTTTTATTTCTTTAAAGTCGTATCCGGTAATTGTGTAGGTTGGGTACGCTCTGTCCCTACCCTTTCTTTCCTTTTCCTTTTATTTGTCTGAACTTCAAGTCTCCAGAACCTCATTCTTCTTTACGGGTGTGGTATATCCCTACCCGTTTCCTTATTTCATCATTCTCCTTTCTTAACTTGAAATTTTCTTCTTCAACAAAATCAATTATTTCTTTTATTTCCCAATATAATTTCTCCAATTCGCATTCGCACTCGAATGCTTGAGCTCTGTTTCCTTTTTCTTCCTTATTCTCGTTTCTATCAAAAGTGGATTCCTCATCTCTAAATTGTTCCACAACCAGTGCTTGCTCATTGGCTTCATCGAAGTCTTCGGGAGGGTAATATACTTTCAAATTCGCTGAATTCATGGTCACTTCGTGATTCGTTTCACAGTGCCGAATTCTATAGGCATTATTTCTCAAATCTCTGATTATTTGATACGGTCCGTGGTACATTTTCTGAAACTTTTTGTACACGCGGTTCCCTGGATCCGAAATGGCTGGTCTTTTTACTAACACCATTTCTCCTGCTAGTAGTGGCCGATGATACCTCTTGTGCCTATTTCTTCTTTGCCTCCTGTCGGCTTGAGCTTTTAGATGCTCAAAGGCTCTTCTAATACGTACATCTCTTCCCGGCTGAGCATCTGCTGGCCTAGGAATTACCAGACTCCAAGGTCTCTCTGGTTGCTCATTCCGATGTAACGTTATTGGTATCTCTCCCGTAGATTCATGGATTGTATTGTTTATACAAAATTCGATAATATCCAAGATATCTATCCACTTCCAATTTTCTTCGGCACAGTATATTCTACAATACTTCGCCGTCTCCCTCATCACTCTTTCTACAGGATTTGCCTCAGGATGGCGAATACTTGACAAAATCTGACGTATTCCAAGTCTTTCTAATTCTTGTCTGAACTCTACACTGGTGAAACAACTACCGTGATCCGACAACAAATTCTCAGGTTTTCCCAGAATCGGTATCACTTTTTCTTTGAGTCGTTTTAACACCTGTTTGGTACTAGTCTTCTGTATGGGAGCAAGGACAACCATTTTTGTGAAGACATCCACAGCCACCATTATGTGTCGATTTCCTCTTCTTGCCTTGGGCAAAGGTCCAAAATTATCAATAGAAATGATTTGACCTGGCCTCTCGGGCAACAATGGTATAGGCTTTTGTCTCATCAGAAATGCATTTGGTTTGATCCTTTGACATAGATCACATGTCTTTAGCGTGTCCCTTACAGTTTCTCTCAGTCTCGGCCATACAAATGCTTCTTTCAGCATCGAGACTGTTTTGTCGACTCCCATATGTCCGAACGATCTATGGGCTAACCATACTATTTTCCTCTGCAAAATTGCAGGTACAACAATCCTTAATCGTGTATGGTCAGAGTCCACAAACTTATATAATAATCCATTATAAAATGTGTAATCTTGAGCTATCTTATTAGCTTCCGTGTACGCCGGTGTTCCCCTTATCAAACTTCCCTCAAGGAAAGATATGAGCATGTTCATCCATGGATCCTCACGTTGCCGTTGACTAATGCTTCTTAACTCATTTAGAGTACGCTGATCCCTGTCTTCCAAATCAATAGACATTACTTCCTCTTCTGTGGACTCTGGCTGTCTACTTAAATAGTCTGGAACTAAATTTTCTTTTCCTGGGCAGTATTCTATCTTTACATCAAACTGTTGAATATATAAAGCCCAACGCATCAACCTTTGACTGGATAGATCAGTCTTCATCAAAAAGGTTAAGGCTTTATGATCCGTCCTTAAAGTGACTTGAAACCCATATACGATCTTTCGCCAATATTGCAGCGCGTGCAATATCGCTAACAGCTCGATTTCGCTGATCGTATAATTTTTCTCGTGTGGTTTCAGTCTCCGACTTGTGAAAGCTAGATAGTTTTTCTTATCAGGATTATCCGGGTTTTCCTGATACAGCATTGCCCCTATTCCAATCTGGGATGCATCTGTTTGAATGATAAATCTCTGATTAAAATCAGGATATCCTAGCTTCACATAGTTTAAGAGCATTTCCTTGGCCTCCACAAATGCTTTTTCTGTTTCCTCCGTCCATTTCCACTTGCCCCCCATCTTCAGAAGGTCCTGTAGTGGTGCAACAGTTTTTGTGTATGATGGACAATGTCCTGAGAAAAATCCAATCAATCCCAAAAACTGGCGAACGTTCTTCACCTTCAAAGGCCTTGGAAAATCTCTTATCGATTCTAATTTGCATGGATTTGGTTTAACACCATCCTTGTCAATCACATGCCCTAAAAATGTTACTTGTCTTTGACAAAAATTTGACTTCTTTTAATTGATTTTAAAATTAGCCCTTCTTAAGTCTTCCAATAATTTCTTCAACTTTTCTAAATGTTCCTCAATGTTCTCCGAGGTAAGCAAAATATCATCCACATAACGGATAGTGCAATCTTTCACTTCCTCTGACAGGTTTCGATCAAGCGCTCTTATTAAGGCAGATCCTGTGGTCTTCAATCCAAACGGACATCTTCTAAAACAATATGTTTGTTGGTCGAACTGAAATCCAGTTAACAGGCTGGTTTTCTCTTTCAGTTCGAGATGATGATACGAAGAAGTCATGTCAATATTTGTGAAAATCTTCTTACCTTTGAATTTCCTCAATATTTCTTTTATGGGTGGTGCCGAATCATTTTCTGGTATGATTTTTGCATTTAAATTTCTAGCATCTAGACACACCCTTACTGAGCCATCCGGTTTACTCACAATCACTAATGGACTAACAAATGGTGTCGCCATCTTTTCTATAACACCTGCATTCATCATCTCCTGCAGTGTTTTCTTCGTTTGTGGGTAATGTTTTTCCGCAACCGGGTATGGTTTTTGTCTGAACGGTGCCCAATCATTGACTTGGAACGCGTATTTAAAATTGTCAATCTTCCCTGGCTTGGAATCAAATACGTCCCTAAAATTCAATAATAATTCCTTTAATTGTTCCTTATTTTCGAGGTTAACTTTAGCTTCTTCTACTTTTCCTGACAGGTTGGTCTCGAATTCAGTTTCCAAATTATCTTCGAGTTCTATGTTGAGGACTTCAAATATCTTTTCTATGTCCTTATAACCTTCCTCAGTTACTTCTTCCACATGCCATACCTGTTCTCCTATTTTCATATCCTGTTCCTGTAAGTTAATGTTTTGTTCATCCACATCCTCTCTTTGAATTCTAATGCAATTTTGCGCTAGGTCTATGATGACCTTGTTCTCACGGATAAAATCAATACCTAATATGACATTATACGGTAATTGATTTACCAGCAAAAAGCATTGCGAAATTTCAGCGTTACCCATGATCAAATCGATGTATACCTGAAATTTACATGTTAAAGATTTTTCAGGAATAATCCCCTTAATCTTTACACTCGATGTGGGAATCTTTAATACGCGGCCCCTTGTTTCCAGTTCATTTAGAAGGGTTTGCGTAATTAAACTTATTGTGGATCCGGTATCAATTAATGCCCTGACCAGTAATCCTTCTATCCTTAGCATAATTATGGGTAATTCTCTTTTGATAGGTGGGATTCCTTCCACCTCCTCGTTAATCAGCTCATCTGGTCTTGCTATCCAATTCACAATTTCTACCTCCTCCCAGCTCCTGGTATGTTTCCACTTTTGACGTTTTAAATTTGGAGTTTTTTTTTATCCGGAGGGCTTCCTTTCCCCTCATTCTTTAACTGAGCTTGTAGTTCCAAGCTTTGAGCTCCATCTAGTCGGTCGGGTGATTTCCGGTTCTTTATTGCCTCACTCCAACGGACTTTTTGCCTTTCAGGTTCGTCTGGTCGTTCGTTCATATAACTAAGACTTTCCTGATACCTCTCTTCTATTTCGGCCCGATATTCATCATCCCTATCCTCTGGCCTTACGTTCCTTCTGGGATAATTCTCCCATTTCTTTCGGTTTTCTTGCCTCTGATGGTTATTGTTATAGGGTCGGCTCTCTTGTTGCCTATAACCCGTATTCCTAGGATTTCTTCCTCGATATCCTCCTCTGTAGTATGGCTGTATTCCCCTAGGCTCTTGGTGCCCATACTCTCGACCCAGTCCCTGAGTATCAGTACTAGTGGACTGATTTCTGGTCGATGGTTTCTCTCTGGTTTCCTGACTGCTGGCCATATGTACCTGTTCAGTCTGTCTTTGATGCCTGGGAGTAACGTGCGAAGTCGTCATATCTAATTGACGTAATACACTCTCCACTTCCACAGCACTTCTGGCTTTGGATGGGATTAACAACCTCTGAATCTCATATGGAAGTTGTCTTGCAATGGCGGCACACAGGTCATTCTCCGCGGGAGCAATATCAAGTTCCCGGAATTTACACAGCTGAGCGGTGAAAAATTCTGAGTACTTAGTTGGTGCATTTGTGCTGTACTTCCTAGAGTACAGATCTAGCCTTAAATTCTCTTGGACGTCTGCTGCCCAATATCGTTTTAAAAATGCTTCCCTAAAGCCTTCCACCGTATCAAAGGTGTACCTGAAGCTTCTGAACCAGGTGAGACAATCACCTGCCAACAGCTTTTCAATAGCTCTCAGTCTCCGATCCTGAGGAACTTTCATTTCGTTTAAGTACTCTGCAACTTCCTTTAACCAGTATTTTGGAGTAATTGACATGTTATTACCCGTAAACTTTACCGGTCTGTCCTCATTCGACTTAATGATGTTTATTATCTGACCATTTGTCTGGTTCATGTACGGGGTTGACATCGCCATCGGATATCCTGGGTTTTTATAAGGGCTCTCCCCTAGTGAGTCCCTATCTGTATCTGTGCCTTGTTCACGGGGATCTACCCATCCTGTCTTTGGAAACTCATCCTGACTCTCAAATTCTAGCTTCCTTTCTCTTCGGGCACTTTCTTCATTAGCCATGAGTTGAATTTCCATTTGACTGTTCTTATTTTCAGTCCTTCCCAACCGGGATCCTAATTCATTTTGAATTCTTTCCTGATTTTTCTTACTGGTTTCCAGTTCTCGTTTGAGTTGGATTTTCTCGTCCCTGAAGCTATCCCTGATTTCATTTAAGTGTTCTTCTACCTCTTTCTTGATGACCATGACCTGTTCTTTTATAATTTCTGGCTTAACGTCACCTTTAGTATCTAGGTCTTCTCGCATTTCCTTTATCTTTTTCTCCATCTCCTTTTGTCCTTTGTAAACTTTGTCCTGGATCTTGTTCATATCATCTCGAGCCTTTCTTTGTTCCTCGAATATAATTGTTATGTCGGTCATAACCTTATCTATATCTCCCTTTGTGTCTCCCATTTGTTTTGTTAATCCTATTACGGTTTCCTGTATTTCAGTAACCCCTTTATCTATCCTCTCTATTTTCACGAGTTGTTCATCACGATCCCTTTTTCGTTGCATCCTTTCATCCTTAAGATTCCCTTCGTATTTACCTAACTTCGTAGTAATATCCCCCTCATGCTTCCTCAACCATTCGTCCACCTGTCCCGTGAATACGTTAAATTGCAATTCCCTTTTACTTGCATCGGCCTTACCCTGCTCCTTAACATCAGTTATTTCTGCCTGGACTTTCTCGACTTTTCCCTCGAGGTTTCCTACTTTTTTCTCAACCCCTGTAAATCTACCTTCTAGCCTATCAAGACTATCTTTTATCTCCTTCCGGGAATTTTCACAAATGTTGCTATTAGATTCTATCTTAGCTTCTAATTCTTTCTGCACACCTTGGATCTGGTTTACAAGTTCTTTTTTACATGCATCTACATTTCCCTCCATATTACTTAATTTAGTCTCTAAATTTTAAAAATTTTCTTGACATTTAGTTTGGGACTCTCCCATACTGCCCTTCAAGGTATGTATTTGGGCTTGCAATCCTGAATGAAATCCTTTATTTTCCTCTTTTAACTCAGTTAACTTCTTCCCAAACTCAGTGTCAAAACCTTGAAATTTGTTATCCATTGTCTCTTTTAATTTCTCATTTATATTACTTTGTATTTGTGTCTCCATGACATCTAATTTGTTGTTCATGGCTTGACTTTTCAAAGAATTATCAGCTATCATCTTCTCCTGAAATGAATGTAATTTATTTTCTAGTTTCCCTTCTATTACTCCTAGTTTATCTTCCAAAACCCCGGATTGTGCTAACAAATGATCTGAATTTTCTGTTTTTATACTATTCAATTTGCCTTCTATCTCAGCCTTCAGTTCACTGTTCATGTTTTTACACCACCAATTCTAAAAAAAGCGAAATTAAAAACCGGCAAGAAGTGGTCTGAAGAAAGAAAAGAGTTTCACAGGCAGCGAATGCGTGAACACTGGGCTAAGATCAAGGCCCAAAGACTGAAGCAGTTGAAATGACGTGGTCCATAGCTGGCCTAAACGAAGAAAGAAGAAAAGACATATAAAAAGTAAAGAACATAACTTATAGCCTACTTTCTCCTAAATGCATGGGTATTGTTATAACTCTTTGTCCTTTTCAAGGAGTATGATTGAATGTTGGTTGTAGTAGCTTGTTGAAATACAACGTGCTATAGGGATATTAAACATGAATATGAGGTGCCCTTTGCTAGTGCTACCTCTGTACCAAATTTCGTTCATTCGGTTCCACCGTGTTCGAATTAATAAGGGGAATCAATTTTGACATGATAGGGGGAATCGATTTGCACACATACCTGGCCACCATCTGCAAACTATTGGGCTGATGTTCATGCAGATTGGTCAGAATATGTTTCCCACATAAAGATATGGTGTTGCAAAATTTGGTAGAGACTAGATTATTAGGTTGGTCGTAATTACATTTTAGCTTTTAACATTTGGGTGGCCGCCATTACGTTTCTGTCAATATGGCGGCGATATTAATCATGACACTGAGGTGCCCTTTGCTAGTGCTACCTCTGTACCAAATTTCGTTCCATTCGGTTCCACCGAGTTCGAATTAACAGGGGGAATCAATTTTAACATAAAGATGGCCGCCATCCGCAAACTATTAGGCTAATAACCTATTAGATTGGTCAAAGGATGCTCCCTCCATGAAGGTATGTTGTTGCAAAGTTTGGTAGAGATCGGACGGTTATGTTAGTCGTAATTTGATTTAAGCTTTAAACATTTGTGTGGCCGCCATTACGTTTCTGTCAATATGGCGGCGATATTAATCATGACACAGAGGTGCCCTTTGCTAGTGCTACCTCTGTACCAAATTTCGTTCCATTCGGTTCCACCAAGTTCGAATTAACAGGGGGAATCAATTTTGACATAAAGATGGCCGCCATCCGCAAACTATTAGGCTAATGACCTATTTATTTGGTCAAAAGATGCTTCCTCTATAAGGGTATGTTGTTGCAAAGTTTGGTAGAGATCGGATGATTAGGTTAATCGTAATTTGATTTAAGCTTTGAACATTTGTGTGGCCGCCATTACGTTTCCGTCAAGATGGCGGCGATATAAAACATGACACTGAGGTGCCTTTTGTTAGTACTACCTCTGTAACAAATTTCGTTCCATTCGGTTGCACCGTGTTCGAATTAATAGGGGGAATCGATTTTCACACAAAGATGGCCGCCATCCGCAAACTATTACGCTGATGACCTATTAGTTTGGTCAAAGGATGCTCCCCCCATAAAGGTATGTTGTTGCAAAATTTGGTAGAGATCGGATGATTAGGTTAATCGAAATTTGATTTAAGCTTTGAACATTTTTGTGGCCGCCATTACGTTTCCGTCAAGATGGCGGCGATATAAAACATGACACTGAGGTGCCTTTTGTTAGTACTACCTCTGTACCAAATTTCGTTCCATTCGGTTGCACCGTGATCGAATTAATAGGGGGAATCGATTTTCACACAAAGATGGCCGCCATCCGCAAACTATTACGCTGATGACCTATTCATTTGGTCAAAGGATGCTCCCCCGTAAAGGTATGTTGTTGAAAAATTTGGTAGAGATCGGATGATTAGGTTAGTCGTAGTTTGATTTAAGCTTTGAACATTTGTGTGGCCGCCATTACGTTTCCGTCAAGATGGCGGCGATATAAAACATGGCACTGAGGTGTCCTTTGCTAGTGCTACCTTTGTACCAAATTTCGTTCAATTCGCATTCACCGTGTTCGAATTGATAGGGGGGGACAGACATTCAGAGTACACACACTCACACACACACAGACACACACACACACAGACTCACACACACACATACACACACACAGACAGGCACACTTTTTTCGCCCTGTGTTGATCTCATAAGTCTACTTTCATTTTTTGCAAAAATCGAAAGTAGGCTAATAAGATAATAAACATAACTATAATAAATATATGAAAATAATCTATTCGA
Source organism: Meconema thalassinum (assembly GCA_946902985.2). Lineage (NCBI taxonomy): Eukaryota > Metazoa > Arthropoda > Insecta > Orthoptera > Tettigoniidae > Meconema > Meconema thalassinum. Next base: position 98,056,122 of record OX336397.1, on the reverse strand, counting down.
AATTAGATAATTAATTACTCAATAAAATATTAAAATTACATGTATAAGAACATAAATTGAAAATTAAAAATAAGTAAATAAATAAACATTAAAATTAAAGAAGCAAAAAACAACATTATTTATAATTATAATAATTAAAATAAATTAAAATGTAGAAACACATAAAAGTAAAAAATAGTTTTGCCCTATAAAGAGTTAAAACTCCAAAAACTAACTCCTTCGCTATTTGACGAGAAATGACGTCTCCATACACGCTCTGTACTTGTGACCACATCTCCAGCAGATGTATTTCTGGTTTGCACTCGAATGAACTCGAGCACGCTGATCTGCTGCTTTTCTCTCTTGGTGAACCTGCTTGTCTCTCACCACGGTGAAACGGGTTCAATGCATGTGAGTTTTCGAAGTGAAATATATTATCCTGTGGTTCAGATTCCACGTAGAATGGAGGTTCCATGGCTCATGATCATGAGATTAATGGTCACTTTAAACTACAAGCTTCCTTCCTCCTTTATCTCTTTCATCTCTTTTCCTTCCTGCCTTACTTTAATTATTGCTTTTTTTTCTTCCTTCCTTATGTCCTTTCTTTTTTTCTTTCTTTCATATCTTTCTTCCTCTCTTTCTTTCTTCTTTCCATTCTTCGTTATTTTCTTATATATTTATTTATTTCTCCCTTCCTGTCTTCCATCCATCCTTGCTAACTTTCTATATTTCTCTCCTTCTCTTTCTATCATTCTTTATTTTCTCACTTCCTGGCTTCCTATCTTCCTATTTTCTTTCTTTCTATCTACCTTCCTTATGTTCTTTCTTTCTTTTTTATCTTTCTTCTTCCCTTTCTTTCTTCCTTCCATCCTTCATTATTTTCTGTCTTTCTTTATTTATTTTTCCCTTCCTGTCTTCCTTCCATCCTTACGAACTTTCTATATTTCTCTCTCTCTCTTTCTTTTTTCTATCTTTCTTTAATTTCTCACTTGCCAGCTTGCTATCTTCCTTATTTTCTTTCTTTCTATCTTCCTTCCTTATGTTCGTTCTTTCTCACTTCCTTTCTTTCTTTCTTTCTTTTTTTCTTTCTTTCCTTCCTTCTTTTTCCATTCGTTTCATTGTTGATGCATTTATTTATTTATTTTGCCCTTCAATCCTATCTGCCTACCTTCCTCGTTTCCTTTCTCTCCTTTTCTCTTCTTTCCTATCTGTCTACCTTCCTCGTTTCCTTTCTCTCTTTTGCTCTTGCTTTTTCTATCTTCCTTTCTTCCTTTGTTTCTTTTTCTCCTTCCTTTCCGATTCCCCTTGCCTTCCCTATTGATATTCTCCTTCCCTCCCCCTATTGAACTTACCTTCTCTGTTATTATTCCTGACTGGCTGCGTGGCTCAGCGGTAACGTTCTTGCTTGCTGAGCTCAAGATTGCAGGATTGAATCCAGGCGCAGTCATTTGGCATTTGAGGGTGCGCAAATGCGAGGGACCCGTGTTAGTAGATTAACTGGCACGTTAAAGATTTCCCTTCGGGGCAAAATTTCGGCACCCCGGCGTCTCTAAAAGCCACAGTAGTTAATTATTATTATGATTATTATTATTATTATTATTATTATTATTATTATTATTATTATCATTTAGACTTTCACGGCCCGTGATACTATTCATAATGTTGAATTTTGGGCTTATACCGTGTTTTATTACATTAAAATTCGACGAGTTTCGAAAGAAACCATGTATTTCTTCGTCAGGAATAATTTGCCCGTATAAAGCAATATCGTCCCAGAATCTTCAGGGAGGCGGTTGAAATACGTAAACACCCAGATAATTTCAACCGAGACACTGGCTACAATCTCAGTGAATCCTGGCTACCTATTATCAGAACCCTGAGAAATTAATACACTGCTGCTTTTCGTTGTCCCTAACATGGGGCTATAATGGCGTCCATCTTTGGGCACCTTTTATATGTTCTTTGTTGCTCTCTCTTAACAATCATTTGTCGTATTTCAGATTATTCCTGACGAGGAAAGACATGGTTTCTTTCGAAACGCGTCGAATTTTAATATAATAAAACACGGCATAAGTCCAAAATTCAACATATGAACATTATTATTCCCATTCCCTTTGCTTCTTTGGCGCTCAGCGCATGCGCCGGCGCTGCTGTGCCCGTTGAGAATTCAGGAAAGATTGACCTTTGTCATGACGATGTGATTTATGACTTTTGTACATTACAGATTCCCACCCCAAATAAAATAACGTCACTTATATTCTGAGCGGCACACGTGGGGAGGAGGGCTTGGCCTAATTGACTAGCTCAATGATAGACGTGTTGATCTCGTTCCAGGCCCTGTGTGTGCTGGTGTCGTGGGGCTCAAGATGCCTCGCTACTGTCTCTTCGGCGATACTGTGAACACCGCCAGCCGTATGGAGTCTACCGGCAGTGGTAAGCAACAGCATCACTAGCTCTTTTACCCGGCAATACATGGGTCCGCTTTGACACTTATTAGTAGGACTTGGATTTTTCATAGGTTTATCCACATCAAGATTAAAAGTTTATTAAACACATCAGATACACATAAAAGCGAAATTAATTATCAGTAACATATTCTCTTTCACTATCTACAGCAGTCTGCCAACGCTATGGTAATTTTTCGATTCCACGTCTGTAGAAATCATGTGGTTTTGAATTCTTCAAACCATTTTTGGAGCGCATCTTCATCCGGAAAGGTTGTTCGATAGAGAGCGGAAAAGGTGAAAATCTGAGGGCGCAAGATCGGGCGAATAATAATGTGCGTGTGGAATGAATTCCCAGTCCAACTCCTGTATAGTGTTCTTTTGTCAGGTTAACAGAGTGCGGCGGGCGTTATCATGGAGGAGCATCACTTCACGCAGTCTTGCTGGTTGTTTTTCTTGGAATGTATCTGCAAGACGTCTCAGTTGTTGGCAATAAATATCAGCAGTGATAATTACACCTCGGGGAAGCAATTCGTAGTACAGCACACCGTCGGTGTTCCACCAGATGCATAACATTATCTTTAGTGGATGCGCGCAGGTCTTTGTACGGGGAGTTGTTTGTTTTGTTCGGGTTTAACCATTCCTTTCTTCTCCTTATGTTAGCGTAAAGAAACCATTCCTCGTCACCAGTAACGATACATGATATAAATGGGCAATGTTGTTCACGAGCCAATCGATAACGAGCAAGCAGAGTTGCACATATGGCCACCCGCTGAATTTGTGATCATGGCTTAGAGCATGCGGTACCCATACACAGGATTTTTGAACCTTACCCATTGAATGCAAATGTTGCACAATGGTGGAATGATCACAGCTCATCACATTTGCCAGTTCCCGTGTACACTAACGTGGATCATTGTGAATTAATGCGTTTAAACGATCTTCATCAAATTCCGACGGTCTTCCTGAACGTGGGGAGTCACTAACGACAAAACGACCCACCTCAAGCGAGGAAATTCTTTCTTGCGGTGCTCTCTCCAATAGCATTGTCCTCATACACGGCGAAAATGTTTCTGGCCGCCTCCGCTGCTTTCGTCCCTCTATTGAATTCAAAGAGGAGAATGTGTCAGAAATGTTCCAATTTCTCCACTTGGCACTCCGTTTTCTAGCGTCCACGGCTCCACTCAAAATCAGCAAATGACAAAACTTCAATATGTAAACTCAAGAACAAACTTTGAACTACAAAGCAACAATGACAGTCGATAAATAAAACCATAGCAACCGGAATACCAACAAGCAAAACAAAAACGCTACGGACTTATGCACCAACCTAATATTTAATTATAATTTAGTTTATTAATGTGAGTATAAACCATATGCAGTACTCACGAATGCAATTTATTCTATGTCTCACTGACTGCTGAAGCATTACAATACACAACGAGATACATCTTCTGGTTGTCCATCACAAATGGCCGACGACTAACGCGAACCACTTATTCTGAAGGCACGAAACTGCGGCAATGTTTCTTGCCATTGAGGCGTAGTGTAACTTGAGATCGCTGTTCAGCCTTGATTGCTTTCCCACAAGGTTGGCAGAACAGAACGCCCCCATCAGAAGTAAAATTATCTTTAAATTCTACAACAGACGATAACTTGTAGTTGTTTTTATCATTTTAAATGATATTGTCGACTTTGTCGTTACGCTGAGGTCTGGCGTTACGTTACGCTGACGGGACGAAATGTACCTAGAATGCACTGAGGCGTGTGACGTCATAGCACGATGTAGCAGCCGAGTACCAAGAAGGCAGTGCGAGAACAATCAAGTAGGCAGTGAAGAAACAAAATAGAATCTTGAAACTCTGTTCTCGCACTGCCTTCTTGGTACTCGGCTGCTAGCATTTAAAATGATATAAAGTCCAGTCTTTCAGACTGACTATCCGTGTCTTTTAGGTAGATTTCATTAGAAAGCTAACTATTGCAATGGGTCCCATGTTTCGACTTCCGGAAAATTTCGACATATCTTCGCGTTTCACATCCCTCAGACCCCAAAACCACCGTCAGTTCAAAAGTTTATATATAATTTATGTATATATGTATCTATCTATCTATCTATATATATATATATATATATATATATATCAGTTTCTTGTGGACACGATAACTGCCGTAATTTTGCACCAATCACTTTGAATTTTTTACATAATATGTATCCGTATAAAATCTCGGTCGAGTTCGTTAATGGGCAAAATCGGTCAAAGGGGGTGAAAATGGGGGGCTTTTTTCGAAAAAGTGAAATATCGCTATAACTCTCTTAATACATGAAATATCGAATCCGTTCAAAGTTCATACTATGTGCCGGATAAGTGCCAAAAATTTATGTCAAATAAGTTTTTTGATAGCACCAACCATTGACCAAAGGGGTGGGAAAAAGTGGGTTTTTCGGGAAACATTAATCATATCTCTGTTAATAGGCACAATATCAAAACCGCACAAAATGGACAATATTCTTCCAATAATTACCTAAAACTTTTGTCTGAAAGAATTTTTGATATGACCCACCATTACGCCACGGGGTGAACAAAATGATTTAAATTATAAGAAAATGCCAAGTGCCAAGAGAGGTTGCCATGACAACTTTACTTTTAATTGATAAGGGATGAGCCATCAGCAGTTGCTATGACAACGCCACTGCACGAGATCACATTCAGTTTTCATATGTCTGTGGGAAGCGACTTCGGTATCGGAACTGATAGCATGCTGAACTTCTATGCCCAAGGTCGCGGGTTCAAACCCGGCTGAAGTCGTCGGATTTACTAAGAGGGCTAAAAACCTGAGTTTGCTTTCCTTCGGAGGGGAAGTTCCAACGTTCGTTGCGAGTTGCTGATTGAGGTGGCATCTAGTAGCCAAGTTCACAGCTAGGTGTCGTTGACGGTAGTATTTTAGGTAGATTTCATTAGAAAGCTAACTATTGCAATGGGTACCATGTTTCGATTTCCGGAAAATTTCGACATATCTTCGCGTTTCACATCCCCCAGACCCCAAAACCACCGTCAGTTCAAAAGTTTTTATATATATATGTGTGTATATGCATATACATCAGTTTCTTGTGGACACGATAACTGCCGTAATTTTGCACCAATCACTTTGAATTTTTTACCGAATATGTATACCCATAAAATCTCTGACGAGTTCGTTACTGGGCTAAATCGGTCGAAGGGGATGAAAATGGGGGACTTTTTTTTCTCGAAAAAATGAAATATTGCTATAACTCTCTTAATATATGAAATATCGAATCCGTTCAAAGTTCATACTATGTGTCGGATAAAGCTCAGAAATTTATGTTTGAAACGTTTTTTGATAGCACCAACCATTGACCAAAGGGGTGGGAAAAAGTGTTTTTTTCGGGAAACATTAATCATATCTCTGTTAATAGGCACAGTATCAAAACCGTACAAAATGGACAATATTCCCCTAATAATTACCTAAAACATTTGTCTGAAAGAATTTTTGATATGAGCCACCATTGCGCCAAGGGATGAGAAAAATGATTTCGGAATTATAAGAAAATGCCAAGAGCTGTCAGTGGGTGACATGGCAACACTACTAAATTGATGAGGGATGAGCCATCAGACGTTGCCATGACAACGCACTTGCGCGAGATCAGATTCAGATTTCCATCTGACTAAGTGTGAAGCGGCTTCGGTGACGTAACTGGTAGCATGCTGAACTTCTATGCCCAAGGTCGTGGGTTCAAAGCCGGCCAAAGTCGTCGGATTTTCTAAGAGCGCTAAAAATCCCTCAGTAAGCTTTCCTTTGGAGGGGAAGTTCCAACGTTCGTTGCGAGTTGCAGATTGAGGTGGCATCTAGTAGCCAAGTTCACAGCTAGGTGGCGTTGACGTTAGTATCTGGTAGCAACATTAGGAACTACTGCTTGAAATTTAGCGTCTGCATTCCTTACCTGAATTACAGACTAATACAGCCATCACAATTCACACCGTTTATCAGACAGATTCTACACTCACCCAAAGTACACGGGGTTATATGACCGCGTTGTCGCAGCCCCTAAACTGAGGAACCAACCAACATCTCTGCGGGAGATATAATTTTGCGTGAAGAAGTAACAGACCGTTACATAGTTACACATCAGTGTCGAAACCTTGCATAAGGACAGTGTGACCACAAGTATAACAAGTAGTTCCGTGAAGAACTGTACAGCCTATTTTCATATATCCTGCTCATGTTAATTGCCTCTATCAACATACAAAATTTCAGTTTAATTGCTGTAACAGATTCGAAGATATATGGCAGTACATTACAATCTGCAAAATCATTTACTGTACCACATTTCACTGCGCTCAGAGAGTTAACTCACGAGAAAAGTCTATTAAAATATTTCAAATTCGCTTGGTCGCCATGTTCGTTTTGTACTTTACAAGTTTATGAATTATACATAGGTAAACTTGTATCAGTACCCTTTATCACCGTACAAAATTGCAGGGTGATATCTGTAATAGTTTCGGGGATATAGAATGTCAGTGAAATATTTCGCACAGCCGCCATTTTGAGGTTATGTAAACAATTGAACTAAATTAGACTCCAGTGCATTGCAATGTGTATAAATATTTGCTGTACCAAGTTTCATTACGTTTGGATAGTTAAATCGCGAGAAAAGTCTATTTAAAAGTCTCCAATTCGCTTGGCCGCCATGTTGGTTATGTAGTAACCAGGTTTTTGAAAGTCTCATAGGTGAACTTCTAGTAGTACCCTTTATCACCGTACACAATTTCAGGGCGATATCCGTTATAGTTTCGGAGATACTGAATGCTAGTGTAATATTTCGCACAGCCGCCATGTTGGATTGGTGAGACGTAACAAAATTCGATGGGCACGGTCGAGTTCGCCGGGAATAGTGCTATGAACTTACCGAGTTTCACTGAAATCGCTCCAGCCGTTTAGATTTTATTAGGGGGGATACACACACACACCTCACACACACACACGCACACACACATACGGACAAAAGGTGATCTCATAAGCCTATTTTTTCAAAATTGAAAATAGGCTAAAACGGACTCCATATGACAAGAAGGTTACCGTCCCCATAAGACAATAAAATGTTTAAAATATGTTTAAAATGAAGAAAAACAAAGTTAATTAATCTCCAATTATAAAATACTTTCACGCGATAAATGAGGTCTGATCCTTCTACGAAAACCTGCATATTCTGCCTATTTTCGCCTATCTCCAAGTTTGTCCCGTGAAATCTACCTCCGCCTTCCGGCGTGCCGAGAGGACTTTTTATTTTAGGCATCGTAGAACTGCCTTACACTTCACAGTGCCAGAAATGAACTGCATGTGAGTGACACTGGTTCCAGGTAGCTGGGGGAGGGAGTCTAGCACGTGGTGTGATATGGCTATGGACGAGGAAATTCCCGGCTTCCTCAGTGAGTGGCACGGGGCGACAAGTTAAGAATAACAGTTGCAAGCTGTCATATGCTCTGCATGAAGATTAGATAGCTCACTGGTTACCAGTTGAAGTAACTCAGAACAAAAATGTAATAAACTGAAAGATCTCGCATACTGATATTAAAAAATGTAAATATTATGTATTTTTATGTGCTAATAAGTGAAAAGCAGGAATTTATGTATGTATAGAAAACAGCTTAAAATATTTATTTACATTTAAAAATATGTATTTAACTTACCTAAAAATCCGAGCCCTACTCATTAGACTCCGCTAATAAATATCCATAGCTCACGGCTAAGTATTTATGAATTTTTAACATATTTTAAGTGAAAACCAAATAGGTGCCGATGACAAAGCCGATTCATCACAGGATTTGAATGAGTATTTAAATGGTATGGACTCCGTTTTGAGGAAGGAATTCATGATGAAAATCAATAAATATAAAACACAAATAATGGAATTTAGCCGAAATAAATCAGTATCCTCTATGGACATCAAATTGGCAGGTGAAAAGCTAAATAAAATAGGAGACTTCTGTTACTTAGGAAGCAATATAACCAGTGATGGACGAAGCAAAGAGGATATAAAAAGTAGATCTTTCTAAGTGAGCGCTCCGTGAACTTGGTAAGAAAAATCGGCACTTTTTTTGTTCAATCTGCTGTAAAATTTTAACGAGATAGCATTAAACGAGAAATAAATCAAGGAAAATTTTGGTGTAGGTTGTAACGGGTAAAGGTTTTATTGACCTCTAAACTCGAGTATCAAACTCTTTCCCCCGACAGTAGGTGGCGTTGGAATTCTCCATGTGCCTGGCATTCGTTCCCAAACACTACGTCGCCACCTTAAGAAATTCATAACTACGTATAGAGTGCCTGCCAAGGAGGATGTATGGCTAGAGCTGCATCTTAATGCAAAATTTTGGCACCAAACTATTGCTCGGCGCAAGTAGTTACAACTGAAAATATGATATGGCGTGACGATGCACTTTCGAGCGTGATCCGTTCCCGACCTGGTCTACTGGCCCCTCCCCCTCCCGGCCCGTGCCTACTCGACCCTTTCCCCTATTCTATCCCCCCACCACTACTTTATAGTCCTTCCTTTCTTTCCCCTGCCTTATGAAAATCCACAGCCTGCTTCTAGTCTCCGACCGGGTCAGGAATGGAATGAATGAAGCCCCCATCTAGCGGCGAGGATATGAACTGTGCCGGCTGCCGAAGGCTGACGCACTCCACTGGGGCAATGATTAAATGAAAGACAGATGAAATGAAATGATAGTGGAGAGTGTTGCTGGAATGAAATTATGACAGGGAAAACCGGAGTACCCGGAGAAAAACCTGTCTGCCTCCGTTTTGTCCAGCACAGATCTCACATGGAGTGACCGGGATTTGAACCACGGACCCAGTGGTGAGAGGTTGGCGTGCTGCCGCCTAAGCCACGGAGGCTTCTTCTCCTGTCTTATAATGGTTATAATGGTCATATTTTAGTAATTGGTCTAATAATAGGCGATTTCTTCCCCCTGTGATATCAGGTAGAGAAGAAAACATAGGCTCTATCAGAATAGTTGTGGATGTTTCCACAAAGCACATAGCATGACATAGGCCTACCCCACACATATGTACAAATAGAAATAGTAGGCTACTATACTACAATATTAAAAATGAATTGTGAGACAAAATTACTGCTGCACTTATCACACACCAGTATTATTTAATTGTCAGTGCGGTACTTCCTATCAATCGAATTAAGAAATATCACGTTTGAATTACGGGAAGCGTTGGAACAACCAGCTCTTATTTTGAATTATATCGATAGTATCTGATATCGTTTTCGAGCGCATTGTATCGACTAAAATCGATGTGTGATTCAATATAATTCAATTTCTCCGTATAAAATTGTACGAAACCGATTGTATTCTTTTCTAAGCACTGCAATATGTATTTTTTTTACTATTGACATATATTCAAATATTAATTAAATATACAACATTAACAAGAATACTCGCCAATTTTCCGATGTTGTTGCCATCTATAGAAGTACAACTCAACTACATCGTGTTACGCAATGACTGCTAGCGTTTTTAACGTTGTCAGCAGGTACTACTACAAGGCAAGCTAGCGTTGGCACCAAAACACCCTAAAAAGTTTCACCCACCCGGTGCCTCCTCAGTTATTATATGCTCCTTGGTTACTTTGCATTTCAGCTCTGAAGATCCACTGCAGTCTGGAGGCGAAGTGCCTGTTGGAGCGGCTGGGCGGGTACCGGCTATCGGAGAGGGGGGTGATGGAGCTGAAGGGGAAAGGCGAGCGCCTCACCTTCTGGCTACTAGGGGAGGATATGGAGCATCGAGCGCGCAGAACCGAGGAGAGAACAGCGAGACGTGTGGAACTGAGAGGTGCTCGCGCGGGTCTGCACGCCGACAGTAATGGCTGTACCGGTGTCGTCCCGCGTAGCTCACTCAAGAGCAGGACTCCACTGGCCCGATGCAACAGCCTCGAGTCGCCCAAGAGACTACGCTTCGCCAGTGGGGACCGCCTACAGCAACTAGAGGTATTCTACCAAAATGTCATTCCTTATTCTTCCTCTTTTCTTCGTCTTTACCCACTCAAGTGGGGTCGACGTTCCTGTCAAGTCTTCTCCATTTCCCTCGGTTGCATACGTCCTCTTCCCTTAGATGTTTCTCCCTCAAGTCATCTCGTATCCATCTTCTTCTTGGTGCTCCCCTTCCTCTGTCACCTTCCACTACCATTACTACCATAAGTGTAGTTCCTTCTCATGGCATGTCCATACCTCTGTAGTCTTCTCTCTTGAACATTCTTTGATATCTCCGCCACTTTAACACTTCCTCTTAGTCTCTCATTTCTAATCCTATCGGCTCTGGTGACGCCACAAATTCTTCTTAACATTTTCATTTCAGCCACATCCATTGCCTTACAATGTGCCTTAGTTGGTGCCCATGTCTCTGACCCATAAATCATTGCAGATCTCACTACTGACTTATACACCATTCCTTTAGTCCTCAGGGTTATCCTTCTATCACACAATACACCTGACGTCCGTTTCCAGTTCATCCATCCTACCTGCACTCTGCGGGCTATTGCCATGTCTGAATTGCCATCACTGGACACTGCTGAACCTAAGTATAAGGTGCGTTCAAAAAGTAACGAGCCGGAGGCTGGAATGCGCAAACCGGTGACGACATCGGCTACTCGTGGCGTGTGTAACGAGGTGTGGTTCCGACCAGAGCGTGGAAGGTCACAGCCCGTCACTAGAGGGCACGCGTGCACGTCACGTGACGATACAAATCGAGCAGCAGCATGCATCAATCGTCCAACGCTGCCAGTCGCATTGCAAACAGTGACATGGAGGCGTCAAACGAAGAGCAAAGAGGTGTTGTTCGGTTTCTGACAGCGAAAGGAGTAGGGGGGACGGACATTCATCGCCGAACGTCACAAGTGAACGGCGAACACTACATGTCCCTTGCAGGGGTCAAGGCGTGGCACAAGCGCTTCAGGGAAGGACGGGTATCGTTAGCCGATGATGCCCGGTCTGGGGCACCCCCCTGGATTACCGATGACAACGTCCAGCTGGTTGATGCACTCATTACCCAGGGCCGCCGAGTGACAGTGAACGCCATAGCCGCCGTGGTCGGATTGAGCGTCGGAAGTGTGCACACCATCATGAAGGAACGACTGCACTTGCGCAAAGTGTGTACCCAATGGGTGCCCCACAGTCATCAACCACACCAGGAAGCATGTTGAATGGCCAACTGTCTTGGTCTTGGTTGGACGATTGGTGCATGCTGCTGTTCAATTTGTACCGTCACGTGACGTGCACGCGTGCCCTCTAGCGACGGGCTGTGACCTTCCACGCTCTGGTCGGACCACACCTCGTTACACACGCCACGATTAGCCGATGTTGTCACCGGTTTGTGCTTTACAGCATCCGGCTCGTTACTTTTTGAACGCACCTTATAGTTAAAACTTTTCACCAAAAATGTCATTCCGAGGAGTAAAATTCCAAATTGATATTACACTTGTTTTGTTCACGAATTATGTTAATGATGTTGTTTGAGTCTTCAGTCTCTTGACTGGTTTGATGCAGCTTACCATACCTCCCTGTACTGAGCTTACCATGTCATCGCTACATAGCTGCCACACCTTACTTCCGAGGCAATCTGTTTAACATATTCTAATCTTGGTCTACAATTCTTGTTTTTGACCCTTCCTTCCATAACTAAGCTTGCTATTCCTGGGTGTCTTAGTATGTGTCCTACCAGCCTATCTCTTCTCTTCATTTGCAGTCGCCAGAAACATCTCTCCTCTCCCACTCGTCTTAGTACCTCTTCATTTGTTACTATATCTACCCATCTAATCTTCATTATTCCCCTGTAACAACATATTTCATTTCTCCTCTTTTCTGCTGCACCAACAGTCCTTTTCTGTAGAGATGCTTTCCTTGCCTGAGTTAACATACTTTCCTTTATCATCTTTGCTTCATCATTCACTGGTTATTTTGCTCCCTAAGTAACAGAAGTCTCCTATTTCCTTTGGCTTTTCGCCTGCAAATTCAACGTCCATAGGGGTTTCCCTTTTTACATTGCCTTTGGGCCGGACCCTCTCTTCTTGCCCTTTCCTATGTGTCTTTCATGGCTCCACTTCTTACCTAGTCCCTCAGTCCTCATTATTTGAGGGATAAGGGCATTTCTTTTCTCTTTTGTTTCCCTGATTTCTTCTTCTCTTCTGCTTCTTCTTCTTCTTCTTCTTCTTCTTCGAGTCCATAAGTTTTAATTCAAGTTATGTTTTAGAAGGAATGCTCTTTATGGACTAGAGCAGTTTTCCCACTGAGTGTTTGTTTGCTACTGAAAATTGAGTGTACCTCCAGTGACTTTGTTTCATGTTAGAAGCATATTCACCCATTATTTTTAATTTTCCTTGTATTCCTAACACCAAGCGACCCCAGTTTCGTTCCCACCCTTATCAGAAACGTTACAAAACTAAACACCACCAAGATTTCACACATCAAGATGTAAGTTGACACGCAACAACAAAGGCTCCATCGATTTCCCAATACAACAAACAACATTTTTCATGCATTCGATCCAGTATGTCTTAAAGAAGAATACATTCGTTCTGTTCATCGCAACATATTATCCTTTCACTACACGCACCTATTAATATATAATAAGTACACGCGTGGTGAATTTTGTACACAATGTCATGAAATTACTTTGCCTGAACATTTTATCTTAGCAAACACATTAAATCAACTGTTCTACAAGCAGAATAGTTAAGGATATTCTGTATCGTTATCATTTTACTCTATAAATTCTTCCTTGGAAGTATCTGCGTCTCATCAAACTTCTTCTTCTGATTCTTCTAGCGCAATAGAGTCATATATTTCCTCTTCAGTAAGTTGCTTCGGATTCTTAGCTCGTATACAAGCCCTAAAAGCACAGAACCGTACGAGACAAGGAGATTCTATTAAAATATGATTTTAAAAATAAGACTGAGTTAAATAACTGAATTAATATTATATAGTGAACCCGAGGGGGTCATGCTGACTGGTATCGAAAGTGGATCTCGGAGATAAGTTGAGCTCAGAAGGAAGGTTCCACTAGGGAACGAACCCGAGATCTGTTGAGGGAGTTTCGTTGTAAAAACCCCTAGAGGAAAGTACATGTTTAATCACTGGTGTGATATGAGTTGAGACTGGCATTATTTGGTGAAATAATGCAGGGAAATGAGTGGATTATAGCATTAGTGGACTACATGGAGTAGGCTATGGAACACAGAAGTGCAGGGTCTGACAGTTTACTAATAGCCCCAGAATTGTGGGAGGAGACTCATGGAGCCCTGTCAATCTCGTTGACCTACTTAAGTCGTCTGCAAGAGGTCGGGGGGTTGAATAATGACTCAGTTCTTCCCCGTTTGAGAATAAAACCGAGAAGAGAGGGGAGAGATCCCAAGGAAAATCATTGATTACTCGTGATTGGAGCAACGCAATGACATGAGAGTTGCACACAGGTGAATCTTTAGCCAGGAGGCTAATTTTAGAGCCATTAAACTGCGAAATCAAGGCATATTTAATGGAGTGCGTAAGAACACAGGACTATGGATGTTCGCTACAGGGTTTGACCATGTCACCGGGGATTTCCACTGGAAACCGCGTCCCCACGCCATGGAAAAAGCAATTAATATTAATTAATTGGCCGATCGATCCTTCAGCACGCAGATAGTTCTGGGATCAGTGAAGAAAAAGGAACCCGATGAGCATTGTTTCGAGACCAGAATCATCCTGGGAGAGGAGCTGATACAGCGCGGGAATTCTAGGTCTACTTTTTCGTGTGAAACTTATATAAGGGTGTGGACCCAGTCAGGAGGGCAGTTGGAACTTGCAGTTGGAACAGACTCGAGCGCGGAACGTATGTCGCTCTGGCTCAGGAAAGGACGCTTACACTAAGACTTGAACACTTTAGTGTTAATCATTATATTCGCCGTGCAGTGTAATGCACCAAGTGATAATATAATCATGCATGGTCATGAAGTAATAATAAGTACGGTAATCAACGAACTTTATTGTGTGAAATGCGTATTACCGAAGTCAAGGAAGGAGGCCCGGACTTCAGTTTGGGAAGCCGTGCAGTAAAACTTTTAGAAGGCTTTTATTAAGGACAGTCGTGCGGCAGGTGTAGTCGGCAGTACGAGCAATTGTCAATGTTCACATGGGAAGTGCCGTGTGATATAAGTTGCAGAACATTGAAAGTAATAATTTGTGTAAAGACTATGTACAATGTTAAGCGCAGTGTATAATTTATGGATTGGTTATACATGTCTTATTACGCCGGACTGCGCTGGGAGAAACTTTATGAAGCATTTGGTGAAATGTCTTAAGAATACCAAATAGTAACGCCCAGGACGAAAGTAAGCATCTTTATGCAAAACAGGAAGTTTATCGTAGGATAATTGATAGACTGTTGGTGAATCCGTAGGCAGATGATCCAGACTTTCAATTAGGAGTTGGTAGGAGCATGGAGGATGCCGTCAATACCTGTAATTCTGATATCTTGCCAGGGAATTTCAACCAATGAAAAGTGTAAAAAGTGACGTGTGTTATGTAGAAATCATATGTGAAATATCTTTTAAATTAATGATATAATAAGTGTTATGAAGTGTCATGTGTTTTGGAAGCAATAGCTTCATCATAGAAATGGAAAGTGCCGTGTGCTTGGTGAAAGAAATGTATTATAAAATGTGTATATTCAGTATGCAAATGTCGCGCTAACTCTACAAATGGCAGGCGACATTGGAGAATGTGAGTGGTTGGAGCCACCAGGATAAGCCGAAATGTGAGTACCCCACTAATTATGATTATATAGAAGTATAGCCCACTGCATGTAATGTGATTTCAGAATTATAAATATGCCAGTAAGAATCAGTAGTAGGAGATAGACCCTCCATGTTTAATTGTTGTTGTGTTGATTTTAGTAGAGTTGAGATGTTGTTATACATCAGTGAGTGGATTAATCGTTACCACTATTAATACAATGGCAAATCAGTTATGTAAACTTAACGTACCGAACACGGATGTTCGATTTTTAAGATGGTTATGTTGTGTCGGATTATGGTAATTTATGTCAGTAATAATAATAATAATAATAATAATAATAATAATAATAATAATAAATAATAAAAGGTATGAATGAATACATCAGGTAAAATGTTGTAAGCAAGAAATATTTACGCTAATTGGAAGACTTATCGATCTAAGCAGTAAGTTTACATTAAGGGATGAGAAAAGAGTTTAGTATCAGAATATATTGTGTTAATGGGAATATAATTATGCAAGAAAGTGGAAGAGCTTAAGAGTGATTGAATTTGCAGCTTGTGCAAAAGCTTATAGAGTAATTGATAGATTTCTCTTAATAATCAAAGGACGAGATCATAACATCAGGTCAGGGAGCCAGGTAATCTATTCGACGTATGAAATCTCGTATAGCCGTGGGCATACTGAGATATGTACTTTGTGCCAGAGTGTATTTAGTGATTGGACCCTAACTCTGATGATGGATATGGAATGGTCCGGGTTCGAATCCCGTGATAGGTGAGAGGAGAACAATGGACACCTCTGCACCCTATCTGATCGCCCGAGAACTTATTATTGAGTGATTTGGCTTTTTTTTAAGCGAATCTTATGGACGGCAGCATGTGGCTGACCGCATCATTTATTAAGATACCGGTTATTCAGATCGACCAATGTTTTTATGAATCTCGTGCCTTCATGTTGAAATGGACCTATTGGTGCCAGTTATTATTATATCCTCAGGGTAGGAATAAATGTTAAGCTCATCCAGTACATATTTGCATACCATTCAGTTTAAATCCATTGGGATATGTGCGTCATTGTGACCACGGTATTGTCTTTAAAATCGTACTACTGCTTGGGGAGATATAAGCCAGGAGGCAGGAAGGCGGGGGACGGTTTACTGCGGTAACCTCACTCCACTCCATTGTATACAAGCCGCTCGGAAGGGGGCTGAGCTGTCAAGCGAACCGTGAAAGTTAAGGTTTAAGAAAAGGGCAGATTTAAGACCCTGTTAGTAACATGAAAGGAAACATTGTTATATTGAGTAATGAAGTCTTGTGGTTTAAGAACACATTGGTAATTATAGATCACCCTGATGGTTTAAGATTTTAGCAATCTAACGAATGGTTGGAAGTTGCATTTTTACTGTCACTGACACGGATTTCAGAAGTTGGGCACTTGACGCCACAGGCTACGCTCGCAAGGGTAGCTTAATAATACCATCCGACACAGCGATAACGAAAGTTTTGAAGATGAAATCACAACGGCATGCAGTGGAACTATATAAATAGAGAGAAGGGGTAGCTTTACATAATTATGGAGTTGCACGTAGATTTGATGTGCAACACCTGAATAGGCTAATGCATGAAAAGCATTTGGTGGGAAGAGAGGGTCCAAACACACACGGTACACATAATTGTCAAAGTAAGACGAGGTTTAAGAAACAAGTAATTTTGTGAAATTAAAGAAGTCACATTAGATGACAGAAGAGTAAAAGTACAGTTTTGTTTATGAAAGTTGTATGTGCATCAGCGCACTAGAGTGAAGTGTGAAGTCAATATAAGGGTAAAGGTTTGAGTAATGATATGAGTTTATTATGATGATATTATGTTAATATTAGTGGATTGTGGAAGTAATCTTTGTTTGATTTTGTTTTATGTTTGTTGGGATTGTTTTTATATGTTTGAAGCCATGATTTTAGTACTGAATTAAAATCTTTAGAATAGAGTTGTGCCTTATCATTGTAGAGTTGATACCTTTTAGTCTCAAATCCAAAATATGCAACTGCTCAATGGGGGAACGGTACACGCCTGAGACCTGACGCTAGCTGGAGGCGGAAGCATATTTTCCATGGAGATTACTCACATGGGTACAATAGATACACGCGTGGTGTACTTGGTTCATTATACCACGCAACAGCTCAATGTTTATGGTATTCCTGTGAATAAACGAATCCGGTAACAACGACACTGCTTGTAGTCGTTTGCGAACAAATTAGGGATAGGTTAGATCGCGCCTAACAGCCTGCAGAAACATTACAACCAAAAATATACCATCTTTAGTACGTGGTGTACCTTAAACACCATTGCGTTTTAAACAGGCATTCTTCATCAACTTAACAACGGATACTCATGACAAAAAAATTTGGACTGCAGTGTAGTGATTTAATAGTCCAATCGAGGCAGTTAGACGCAGATATGAACGAAAGGAATATTAATTAGGGAAGTTTCAGAGACTAGAGCAATTTTTCCCAGTGATTGATTGATTGATTGATTGCTGCTGAAAATTAAGTGTATTGTCGAAGTTTTAGCTTTCTTTGTAATCATTACAAGGTTTCTTTTATAACGTGCAAGTGCAACAATCATATATGTCTACATCACATTTCATCCTCTTTTCATCAATTTTAATGTCACAATGACTGGCCAATAATTCTACTAGCTGATGAAGGGGCAGATTTTCAAAGGAAATATTACGCTTCGAAACATGTCCTAGTGTGTTAAATTAACATTGAAGTATTGACTAGACGGAACATAAGTGTATTTTCATATTTTGAACATTCATTACAAGCTGATAACCTCGCTGTTAGGCCACATAAAACAACAATTATCATCATCATATTAAGATTTTCCCTTTCTTGTGTCTGCAGGTAATCAAGGACAGCAGTCCCTGTAAGAAGAAGGCCCTCATAGACTGTAGTGATGCTAGCGCCTCCTGCCCTTGTATCGACGACTGTTGCCGGGCCTCGCCATCTCTAGCATTTCACAACACGAGCGCACCGTCGCTCTTCAACAGCAGCATCGCCCTCGACGTGACGCCCACTGCGGAAGACGAGGACATCGGGACACCACTCCTCTTACCGGATGACGGTGATGAAGCGTGCCCAGCGTCACCTGTTTAGCTATAAGGTGCGCAACGTTTATTATATTCTCAATATTATTTCAGTAGAATAGATCCCTCCTGCGGCGCTCACAAGCGACCGATCGTGGCAAATGAGCATTCAAATGAAAGAGATTAGGCATTAACAGTGACGAATTGCACTCTAATTTCATAAATATACATAATTTTTAACTTTAAAAGAAATGTACGAAGTGTGCGATTTGCAGATACTGTTGCTGTAGGAAAATACGCTCCATAAATGCTGTCCACTTCACATTTTGGCCGCTGTGACGCCTGTTTCATGTCATTTCAACATTCTGAGGTCTTTCCTTTATCATTTAGCATGGATTTCAGAAACAGTAAATCAAAGGAATGAGTAAGTTACTCAAATCGTATAATTTCATAAATATCAAATAACCGGTGAGTGTTATGATGATCCAATTTGCAGTGATTGCCTTCTTATGTTAGGGAACGTAGAACTTGGAATTCTAACTGAAAAGTAAATAGTGTTCTATAATCATTTGGTTGAAATAAAAACATAACAGCCTTTCTCCTTAAGTCTCTCATTATAAACCTATTGGGGAAAGTGTGGTTTATGGACATGCGAGATTTCTCGCACGGGTCCACTAGTGTTCTCAATTCCGGTAATAGACCAGCATTCTTTGAATGATTTAAGAGAATAGCTGCTCTTAGAGCCATCTCCTCATGAAGTATTGGTTAGCAATCTTGACTGTTTACCCTTGAGGTTTGGGTTCGATTCCCGGCTCTGCTCAAAAATGTAATTGGTCTGAGAGTTGGAATAGTGTACACTCATCTTCGTGAGACAGAACTGGCAAGAGGTG
This sequence comes from Meconema thalassinum, assembly GCA_946902985.2. NCBI lineage: Eukaryota > Metazoa > Arthropoda > Insecta > Orthoptera > Tettigoniidae > Meconema > Meconema thalassinum. Next base: position 98,036,929 of record OX336397.1, on the reverse strand, counting down.
GGTTCTATCCTGGATGTGATTTCCCACGGTTTCCCACTTCTATTTGAACCGTTTTCTTCCCTTCTTTCAATTCTCGACCCATGAAAAACAAAAAACAAACGATATAATTGTCTCTTGCCAACTTACACAAATAGATGGACGTATTTATAGGCCTAGGTAGATCTCCTGTGTCATTTCAGAATTGAAAATTAGGTGAAGTTATGTATAGAGAGACAGTTTCGAATTGAGACCATCGCTCTGCCTACCAATGAACGGTCTTACCTTTCACGCAGATGTAGTTGCGACAGTGAAAACGTGCATCTTTAGTCTTACGCTGGGCCCATGAAACAGGACTAGGTGTCGAAAGGAGAATGACCCAAATAATGGTAAAAAAAAGGTGGAGTGAAATGTAACAGAGGCGTGGACTGAACGTGCATTTACATAGCAGTGAATGCAAACTCAATACGATGCCGTACTCATAATGAATCATGGGCCTAGCATACAATCAAAAGACATAACGTAGAATAATCATCCAAACACCAGTCTAAATAAAATACTCAGACACAGCGACGATAAGGTGGGTAGGTAGTATATTGATCAATGACCAAGCAAACGTTAAAGAAGAGGAAGCGATACATGCTAGAAATAAGGTTAAGGTGAAGTCAAACATATGAAATTAAGTAAGATAATGGGAGAAATGATCGAGACGAGAATGTCATAAGCGTGGGAGGTAAAGGGAGGGGGAAGGATTCATTAAGGGGAAAGTATACTCGTGTAGAGTAAAGTTAAATTGGGAAAAAATAAAGATTATAGGGGCTAGACAAGGAAGTCAGGAAAAATGGGCATACCGACAAAGACACGAACGATATCCCGAATAGTCCAGAAAGAACAGAGGAGGTGGGGGATTTTGAAAAGGACAGAGACTTAAGGAAAAGTATGCGTAGAACTGACGTAAATGGACAAAATAAAAAGGGGACAAGCAACCGAGTATATAAATAATTACGAAAAAGGTAACGCACAACAAAATAAGAGAAATCCATCAAAATAAGTCACGATAAAGGGATGGGAAACAGGTTGAGGGCAGTGGGGAAAGATACGTACGATAAAGGGGATAGACTCAAAGACTTGAGTGAAAGGCGCAATCATGAGATAATCAAGGGACAAAATAAGGTAAGATATAAGTGGCATACGGTATAGGCCTTACTTCGGGCGAAGACGCCACACAGTAAGCCGAGACCAAAATAACCCACACAAAACAAATGGGACAAAGGGGAAGATAAAGGCAACGGAAAGGACTCGAGGAAACAGACCAACACACTATGGACATACTAGACAGGTGAGACACCATAGTATTCCACAAAGGGCTCACGAACACACTCACACATGCCAAGGAAGTAATCCGAGACTTACCTTGATGGAATCGGGGACTGTCAGACATCTCAGAATTGCGATTAAATAAGCGAAATTTACGTCAGTACGCGCACTTTTATAAACACGTAGATAAAAGGGGATAAAAGGAAAAAGGGAGCAAGGCATCCCGGAAATGGAAGCGGGAGCTCAAAAAACAGTCAAATCTACATGGGAGAAAAAAACAAGAGACTGCCCAGAGACAAACAAGGGGTTGTCCCTGGCAACAGAAAAAAAGAGAAGCGAAAGGGGAAGAGGTACCACTAATCAGGATTCGGTATAGCAGAAAGTTACCATAACGAACCTTGATCAGCAATTATAGAAATGTCCACAGATCTGCTCAGTTATTCTGACCAGTAACAACCAAGAAGAAAAGAGAACAATTCCGATTATTTTTTTTAGCGTATGGCTTTTAGTGCCGGGAGTGTCCGAGGACATATTCGGCTCGCCAGGTTTGTAGCTGCTTCGAGACGGACACCCAATGGGTGAGCAACAAGTACCGTTGGGGAGGAATTTTGGAAGGTGAGGACGAGGAGTTGGAAGGTGGCGGCTGTGGCCTATAGTTAGGGACCAACCCCGGCATTTGCCTGGAAGGAAGATGGAAAACCACAGAAGACCATCTTCAAGGTTGCCGGCGGGGGGTTTCGAACCTCCTCGCCTCCCGGATGTGAGCGACTGCCAGCAGTCATGCCGTAACCACCACGGCTAACTCACCCGGTAACAATTCCGATAATTGGCACACAGAAGAAAGGAAGGAAGGGGAAGGGGGGGGGGGGGGGGGGGAACTAAAAATGGAAGAAAACGGTTAATATTCCAGGCAAATGCCGCGGTATGATGGTACATTGGTCAAGCCTCTTATGTCTCTCACCAAGAAGGACAGGGTTCGATTGCTTGTAAAAATTGTGATAGTGTGGTCCATGTTCGTGAGAATAATGGCCACGTAAAACTACAGGGTCATTACCTATGTGCGCCCCGAAAAACATGGCAAGATAAGCCGCTTTGACTGGCGCAGATCACGGGCGCACGTACACGGTTCAGCCGGTGGTGGGCACGCACTTTTGCACTTTTACCAAACATGTTCAATAATGTGCTCATAGCCGATGATGAAAATCTCCTCCCTCTCTTGTAACACACTCCTGACATCTTCTGATGAAAGATTGGACAACAATCTCATCTATTTTTTGTTCTGTAAGAACACAATGTTGTCCGTTAACTTTTATATTATTTACGGAGCCTGTTGTCTTGAATCGTTTAGCGAGCCTCCTAATTGTACTGGCATTAGGCACAGATCTTCCTGGAAACTTGATTCGAAATATTCTTCTTGTTTCAGAACAAGACTTTCTGTTTTTCATATACGAATTATGGATATTCACACGTTCGCGCAATGTGAATTGGTGTCTAAGCATGACCAACAATCACAGTAATCACAATACTCACTAAACGTGTAACACTAACGTCTAAGCTTTGCAGATATACGTCCATATGCATCACAAAACACGTGTGAACTATCGATATGGGTCAGCGGAGCGCGCAAACCACCGGCTGAACCGCGTACGCGCGCTCAGCTATCTGCGACCGAGACAACGTTGGGCCGATACACTGCACAGGGATCTGAAAAGCGTCAACCTACATCCGGACATGGCCCATGACCGAGTAAAGTGGAGACTGTGGATTCAAATAGCGGACCCTGCCACAAGGCGGAACAAACGCTATAACAAAAAAAAAAAAAAAAAAGAGGAAGAAGATATGCTGTATCTACTTTTCTTATTTAACCCTGGGTATTACTTAAATCAGATGATTAAAACAATCTTCGATGGAGTTCAGGTGTTTTCTAAGTTCCTGCCATAACTGTCACGTTCCTTCCATGAAAACATGGGATATTTATTTATTTATTTATTTACGTCCACATTGAAGCACTAAAATCAAACCTTATACAACAAAGCCACGTGGGAATTGCGAGAAATGAGTTAGCGGATCAAGCTGCAAAAGAGGCGGTTCCACTACAACCTTGACCAATGGAGGTACCCGCTAGAGATATTCGCTCTGAGTTACGCCTACTAGTTCTGGCATTTTGGGAGAGTCCGTGGCTAGCTGACCCACTGCCCAGTAAACTGAGAGCGATCAAGGGAACTACTCGCGTGTGGCGGAGTTCTTTCCGGTCACGGAGAGAGTCCGTCATTTTGTGTAGGCTAAGGATAGGTCATACAAGATCCACCCACTCGTACCTAATGAGAAGGGAAGACCCCCCCCCCCCCCCCACTTTGTACCTGTGGAGCCGTTTTCACCATGGCCCACATTTTAAGCGAGTCTGTGGATCTTGCTGACTTACGAAAAAAACTTGGTTTGCAGATGACACTCGCACTTATATTAGCCGATGACGCGGTGGCTGCTGATCTCATCATCCGCTTTATAAGTGAGAGTGGGTTAGGGCCAGCAATCTAAATTTTTCAGTGAACATTGACTCAACGACTTGTTCGTTTTTGAATGATGATTTTCGTTTTTTCCTTAATTTGTGTTTATTTTTTATAATTATTAATTTTATTTTATTTTTTGTTTTATTAATTTTCGGTCTTTTCAAATTTAGGTGTCCACCTCTAAATTTTAAATTCAATTCCAAATTTTTGTTCTTTCATCTGTGTTAAGAGGGAAAGATTACCTTGTAGTTATGCCCCTTAAAGCAACAATAACTATAACTAACTTATACAACAAAGTCTTTAGATAACAAATAAATTCAACTTTTAACACTTGACAACTTCTTTCCTTCCCAGAACCTCTTCATCCTGGATGATCATGCGGCCCGTTCTTCTGCAGATATAATATACTGTATTGTTTATGCTGTGAAATTTTGAGTTTTAACCTTGTGAATTGGTTATTCAGAATTCGTTTCTCTTCTATATGTTCCATTTGATGCTTACTGTCGACCAAAGTATTATGTGCACTCGAGTTTGAAGGTTGTTTGTGAAGTAACCAATAGACCTACATAAAATCCGATAACATTATCATTTTCGTCGTTCTATTTTACGTTAGTTCATGTAGGTTTGGAATTTTTAATTTATATTTTAATATTTTTTTATCGCAGTTGGAACACAAAAAGTGCCCGTTTTTAAGCGTGTTTCAACCATGCGTCACATTTAAGAATTATTATCTCAAAAACCCGTAATCAGATCGAATCCAAATTTTAACACAATATACCTTGGAATGTTGTATAACTGGTGTATTAATTCCAAATTTTGTTATGCCCAAGAAACAGAGTTGTTATCATTTTTGTAAGGTAACTCTTTCTCGGCTCGGGGTGGTTGGAAAATGTAGTTCTTTGTCGCGTTGTAATTATTAAACATCAAAAAGTTATGCTGCATGACTGTGAAATACGTAAATTATTTCACTTATATTATATCGGTTTGTATTTGTTCGGGGAAATAAGGCATGGTTCACCACTAGCCGCTCCGGGAAAAGCTGTACAGCGTTGCCGAGATGGAGCCCGTCACGCTCCATGGCGCGCCTCGCTCGGAAGTGATGGGCTCCATCTCAGCAACGCTGTACAGCATTTCCCGGAGCGGCTAGCTGGTGAACCATGCCTTATTTCCGCGAACAAATACAAACCGTCATAAAATAAGTGAATTAATGTACGTACTTCACAGTCACACAGCATAACTTTCTTGAGTTATAAGGATTACAACTCGACCAAGGTCTACATTTGCCAACCACCCCGAGCCGAGAAAAAGTTACCTTACAAAAATGATAACAACTCTTTTTCTTGGATACACAACATGTTGTTAAAATTTGGATTCAATCTGATGACGGGTTTTTGAGATAATAATTCTTAAATGTGACGCATGGTTGAAACACGCTTAAAAACTGGCCGTTTTTGTGTTCCAACTGCGAAAACAAATATTACAATATAAATTTAAAATTCCAAACCTACATGAACTAACGTAAAATAGAACGACTTAACAAACAACCATCAAACTCGAGTGCACATAATAATTTGGTCGACAGTAGTAATTTTCAATTCATCTAAATCCATTTGTATTTCTTTAAACCATGTGTTTTTTGTTTTACTGTTCCTAAAGAAATTAAAAAGTTATTTTAGGGAGTCTAGTATTTGGTTGAAATACAACAGAAGCTGAATGATTGGAATGCTATTCAAACAATTTGGTTTGAATATAAGCAAGTCCAAAACGGTAGTGATGCCCGTTAGTAGACTAACATCACTCTGAATGGTACAAAGTTAGAACAAGTACATACGTTCTGTTACCTTGGCAGTGTAGTGTCCACAGATAACCAGCCATCTGCAGAAATCACTAGTAGAGTTCAACATGGAGCACAATTTTATCATCTCGTGTGAGGGCTTCTTTAGGATAAGCAAGTTTCTTTAAGATCATAACTAACACTCTACAAGAGCTTCTTTGTACCTGTTACCACATATAGCTTTGAAACCTGTACCCTATCCAAGAGAAATACCAGCAAACTACAGGTGGTGCAGATGAAGTTTTTAAGAACTATGATTCAGAAGACAAGGAGGGACAAAATAAAAAATTATAAGAAACTCCATCTTGTTGAAGTAGAACAATCTCTTAATGAGATCTGTGTTGAAGCCAAGCTGAAATGGTTCGGTCATCTCAAAAGAATGGACACATACAGAGCAGCTAGAGTGTGGTTTGAGAAAGAACTGAAAGGCACGAGACCAAGAGGTCGACCGAGGAAGAGATGGCTCGACCATGTTAGAAATGATTTTGCAGGAAGAGGTCTGGATTTACAGGAAATCATGGAGGAGGAAACATTCTTGGAGAGAACTAAATGGAGAGCGCTCATTTACCGCACCCGGGAAACTGGATAACTGAATAATTCACATGCATATCTCTTCAATTCTACGCTGGGTTTTTTTCAAGACTTTTTATGCTTTATTAACAAAATTATTGTAACTAATCTGGTTTTTGAATTTTTACTCTGTGAGCTTTTGATACAAAATATTTATTGTATCTTCTATTGTGACAAAAGTGTTATTAATTAGTATGGTACTGCGCAGTTACTTATTCTATACCACGCTGAAGGAGGGCACAATGATACCGAAACCGGTAACGTTTCAATGTACTAAATATTGACTTAAACGTAATAAATAGTTTATTATAAATAAAGTTTGTTCATTAACTATTTTGTCTTTGATATGATAAATGAATTAAACTATCTGCTTGTTTCTGTTTCAGATGTGTGGCGTGTGAGAGAAAGACAATACCAAATTATTGAAGGCTCGTGTTGGAACGTTTTAAGTGTCTATATCTTTGTCGTGTGTGTTGCACTAAATGTTACGTGTTTCGTGTCTCTAGTCCACTGTACAGTCAGCATTTATTAAGTGTGCGTATGTGTTCGTTAATGTAACTTATCTAGTCAAGGACCAAACTCTGTGATTTGATGTGATGTGGACATTTAAAGACTTGTGATATTTTGTGAGTTATAAACATGTTCTCAAGACAGTTCATACGGGGAGCAGTTTTTCAACACTGTATAAGGTAGGATCATATTATTTTGACTCTCCCTCTACTTCTTTTTCTTAGGTACCACTCTTGTGTTTGTAGCATTGTGTTACAATTATAGACCTTGTTGAGCAATGTTTGTTGATTCTTTAGTCTTATAAGGTAAAATGAACTATTCGCTGAAATAAAAAAGGATATATTTTACGTAGTGTAGTGCACTGTTAATAATTATAAATTCTGCTAATACGTAATGTGAGAAGTATTGTGATATTTCAAAACATGGATCACTCATGCTGTGTACCGGGCTGTAAATCTAACTATACTGCTGCGGATACTTCAACTTTTAAATTTCCTAACGACAAATCTTGAGGGAGAAGTGGATAAAATTATTCACCGGGATAATTTCGAAGTTAAAGCGCAAACAGTTGTATGTGTTAAACATTTCGAACCTAAATTTGTGATTAGGGAAGATCTATTCCTAGTTGAAAATGGCGAACCCATTCTTTTGGTGAGCCCAATTCCTTAATGAGTTTTATATAAATGTTGGTTGGTTCCTGAGTTTAGGCGCTGCGATAACGCGACCATGTAGCCCCGTGTACTTTGGGTGTGTGTAGAATCTGTCTGAAAACCGGTGTTTATTGTGATGGCTGTATTAGTGTGTGATATCTGTAATTCAGGTAAGGACTGCATTCGTGTCCCCAGGAAAATTCCCAAACGAAGCCCTGATGCCATTCCCACAATTTTCCCAGATCAACCGTCCTAACACACAACTGCACTTCCCAAAGATAGGCAAAATCCGGAAGAGCGTTTGCAAAATGTGTTACGAAGAGATGAGGAACGTTTCGCTGAGTGGTGAGAACAGGATACAATTTCTACTTACGATATATTTCGAAGTAAGCTTAATGAGAGGCAGGTGGCTCCTTTCACAGTGATAATGAGAGATAATTGTGTCCTGTTTGTTAAAATAGATGATGGTACTTTTAATGACAAACCATTAATGTCAGCGTGTTATAAAGTGTCAAGTTCTTTAAGTGTGAATGTATTCTATAAGAATCTCTGTGTGCCTGTGGAGAAATTTAAGTGGATACTGCAGTCCGATGGAAACAGTGATATAAAATGTGACAGGTGGACCAAGCTGGACAATTTTGTGAGTCAGCTTTCCAATTATAATGTTGAACATGTTTCTACATCTGACAGAATTCATATGCTGGTGAATTTTTTAAGGGGAGCCATGTCTCTTGATTGTGACATTGATTTAATAAGAGCTAGGAAAATTAAATTTGCTTCAGAGCAATTGGAATTGTCCATTGCAACTCAGATTCAGTATTCACCAGAGCTATTGATATGGGCTGCCCCTTTTTTCTATTCGTATCCAGGGGCCTATCAGTCAATGAGAAAAACTAACATGATCATACTACCCCACCATGTATATCTTCGACTGTTTCTTTGTAGAATAGGTCCAAAAGGATGTGGTATAGGGCCATCTAAAAATATTCTTATTAGAAAAATGTGAACTACTCAACGATGATGATAAGGTTGTAACAGTAATCTCTTCTTCTTCTTCCTCTTCTTCTTCTTCTTCCTCTTCTTCTTCTTCGCCTTTTCCCGTTACGCGGGGTCGGCTTTCTTAATCCTGAGGCACCAGTCATTTCGTTATAAAGCATCATCAGCAGATAGGCCCAATACTCTCTTGTCCCTTTGGACATTCGTCATCCATGTTGTTTGAGGTCTGCCGCTCCCTCTCTTTTGCATAGTTAAGGAAAGGCACTTCTTCACTACATGATTCTCCTGTCTTCGCATAACATGTCCATACCACCTTAGCCTGGTTTCTAAAAGCTTCTCAGTTATAGGCGCTACTTTGAAACTGCCCCGCACATGTTCATTACGGATTTTATCTTTGAGAGTAACTCCACCTGCCCAACGTAACATACGCATCTCAGTGGTATGTAGCTTTTGCTCATGAGCCTTTGTAGTAGCCCATGTTTCACTACCAAAGAGTAGGATTTGTCTTACGGCAGTTTTATAAACTTTACCCTTCGTTCTTATGGGTATTTTCGGATCACATAAAACTCCTGTTAGTTAGCGCCATTTGTTCTACCCAGACGTGGCCCTGGATTATATCGGCGGTTATCGTGCCATCTTCAGCAATGACAGAACCTATATATTTGAATTTTGTTACTCGTGGTAAGATTGTAACAGTAATGATGAATGAAATACATGTTAATGCCAAGCTATCGTACAAAGCTGGAAAAATCATAGGAATGGCCGAAAATGGATCAGAATCAGAGGCGACAACTACTATGCAGGTGTTTTATGTCTCTTTACACTCACAACATAAGGATGTAATAGGTCTCCTTCCAGTGAAAAATATGAATGCTGAAACACCGCTGAGGTTAGCAGTAAACATCCTCAAACTCTTGAATGAACTCCACTATGACGTAGTTTGTTTGGTGTCAGATAACTACCGAACAAACAGGAAAATGTTTGAGATGTTGAGTGGTGGTGTCTTTAAAAAAAAGTTACAGTCAGTCTGAAAGACTAGACTTTATATCATTTCAAATGACGCTTCGCTCGACGCCCCAGAACTCTTTCAACAGACTCCATTACCCATTAACTTATGCTTCCCACGCGGCTGCATGACGTCTCCGTAACGCATAACGTTAGACTCAAGCTTCCCGCATGGCTGCATGACGTCACGCACTTGCCGTACATTACCCATTAATTTAGGCTTCCCACGTGGCTGCATGACGTCACGTGGTCGCTGTCTCCGTAACGCATAACGTTAGACTCAAGCATAACGATGAAGTCGACAAGATCATTTGAAAAGTTAAAACTTCTGTCCCTAACCCAGATGATTTCTTCTCTTAGATAATGTGCATTTGTTGAAGTGCATTAGAAACAACTGGTTAAACCGGCTCATCATACAAGATACTTCACATACATTTACACTTATTGAATAACATGCCAGTACACTACCGTTGAGGCTAAATGTTCAGACTTGCGAGATTTATTTCATTCTGAACAAGTAGTTCAGTGAAGAACTAAAGCCTATTTTCATATATCCTACTTATGTTAATTGCCACTATCAACATACAAACTTTCGGTTTGATTGCTGTAGTAGATTCGTAGATATTGAAAACCGACTAAATATTGCGGATGGTCGCCATGTTGGATATTTATATATGTAGGTCTTAGAGTTATGTACTGTTACATGAAGATTGTTGTGTACGTGTAGTATTCAAACTTTAATCGCGTAATTAGGACACAAGAAGTAAAAAAGTGATTTTAAAATTTCGCACAGCTGCCATCTTGTGGTTATAGAAACAATTAAACGATTTAAATGAATTAGATGCCAGTGGATTAACATATAAGGATTTACTGTACCAAGTTTCACTGCATTCGGATGGTTAAATGGCGAGAAACGTCCATGTGAATATTTATACTTCGCGACGCCGCCATGTTGGATTTGTGATCACCAGGTTATAGAAAGTTCTATAGGTGATCGTATGTTCATAGCCCCTATGAACATAAAAAAAAATCAGTTTGATTGCTGAAATAGATTCGTAGATATTGAGAACTGTCTAAATATTTCGGATGGTCGCCATGTTGGATTGTTATATGTATAGGCCATAGAGTCATGTTCCATTAAAGGAAAATTATTGCGTGGGTTCATTATTCAAACTTTCACTTCAATCGCATGATTACGACACAAGAAATAGAAACTTAATTTTAAAAATAGCACTGCCGCCATCTTGTGGTTATGTAAACAATTGAACTAAATTAGATACCAGTGCATTACAATGTGTATAAACACTTCCTGTACCTAGTTTCATTGCGTATGGATCATTAAATCGCGAGAAAAGTCTATTTAAAACTTTCAAATTCGCTTGGCTGCCATGTTCGTTTTGTAGTTAACCGGTTTTTGAAAGTCTCATAGATGAACTTCCAGTAGTGTCCTTTATCTCCGTACAAAATTTCAGGGTGATACCGCTAATAGTTTCAGAGATATAGAATGCCGGTGAAATATTTCGCACAGCCGCCATCTTGAGGTTATGTAAACAATTGAACGAAGTTAGATATCGATGCATTACAGTATGTATAAACATATACTGTACCAAGTTTCATTGCGTTTGGTTCGCGAGAAACGTCTATTTAAAAGTCGCAACTTCGCTTGGTTTTGTAGTTACCAGGTTTTCAAAAGTCACATAGGTGAACTTCTAATAGTTCTCTTTATCACCGTAAAAAAATCCAGGGTGATATCGGTAATAGTTTCGGAGATATTGAATGCTGGTGAAATTGGTGATACTTAATAAAATTTGAAGGGCCTGGTCGGGGTCGTCCCGAATAGTGCTATGAACTTACCGAGTAGCATTGGAATCGCACCAGCCGTTTATATTTTATTAGGGGGGGGGGGGGGGACACACACGGAAAAAAGGTGATCTCATAAGCCTTTTTTTTTTTCAGAAATGGAAATAGGCTAAAAATGAATGTTATTAAAACTAGCTCCAAATCTGTCTAGGAAATCCTTGTATCCTTCAAACATTGAAAGACAGAATGTTGCTCTAGCTATGAGTGTTTTAGCCTATTTGCAATTTTGAAAAAATAGGCTTATGAGATCACCTTTTGTCCGTGTGTGTGTGTGTGTGTGTGTGTGAGGTGTGTGTGTGTGTGTGTGTGTGTCCCTAATAACTTTTAAACGGCTGGAGCGATTTCAATGAAACTCTCTAAGTTCATAGTACTATTCCGGGCGACCTCGACCGTGCCCTTCAAATTTTGTTACGTCTCACTAATCCAACATGGCGGCTGTGCGAAATATTTCACCAGCATTCAATATCTCCGAAACTATTGCCGAGATCACCCTGTAATTTATTACAATGATAAAGGAAACTACTAGAAGTTCACCTATGTGACTTTTGAAAAATCTGGTAAATAGAAAACCAACATGGCGGCCACGCGAATTTGCGACTTTTAAATAGACGTTTCTCGCGATTTAAACAACCAAACGCAATAAAACTTGGTACAATATATGTTTATACACATTGTAATGCACCGACATCTAACTTGGTTCAATTGTTTATATAACCACAAGATGGCGGATGAGCGAAATATTTCACCGGCATTCTATATCTCTGAGAATATTAGCTGTATCACCCTGAAATGTTATACGGAGATCAAGGGCAGTACTGGAAGTTCACCTACAAGACTTTCAAAAACTGGTTAACTACAAAACGAACATGGCGGCCAAGCGAATTTGAAAATTTTAAATAGACCTTTCTCGCGATTTAATGTTCCAAACGCAATGAAATCTGGTACAGGAAATGTTTATACACATTGTAATGCACTGGTATTTAATTTAGTTCAATTGTTTACATAACCTCAAGATGGTGGCTGTGCGAATCTTAAAATTAGGTTTATAATTCTTGTGTCGTAATCATGCGATCGAAGTGAAAGTTTGAATAATGAACCGCAATAATTTTCCTTCAATGGTACATGACTCTATGGCCTATAGATACAATTAACAATCCAACATGGCGACCATCCGAAATATTCAGACGACTCTGAATATCTACGAATCTATTATAGCGATCAAACTGATTTACTTATGTTCATAGGGGCTATGAACTTAAGTTCACCAATAGGACTTTAAATAACCTGGTGATCACAAATCCAACATGGCGGCGACGCGAAGTATAAATATTCACATGGACGTTTCTCGCAATTTAACCATCCGAGTGCAGTGAAACTTGGTACAGTAAATCCTTTTAAGATTGTTAATCCACTGGCATCTAATTTATTTCAATTGTTTCCATAACCACAAGATGGCAGCTGTGCGAAATTTTAAAATCTCCTTGTTACTTCTTCTGTCCTAATCATGCGATTGAAGTTTGAATGCTACACGTACACAATAATCTTCATGTAACAGTACATAACTCTAGGACCTACATATATAAAATCCAACATGGCGACCATCCGAAATACTCAGTCGGTACTCAATATGGGTTCGATTCCCGGCCAATGCATGTGAGATTTTCGAAGTGAAATGCCATGTCCTGTGGTTCGGATTCCACGTAAAAAGGAGGTCCCGTGGCTCATAATCACAAGATTCACGGTCACGTAAAACTACAATCTTCCTTCCTTCCTTTTGGTACTCAATATCTACGAATCTATTACAGCAATCAAACTGAAATTTTGTATGATGATAGTGGCAGTTAATATAAGTAGGATATATGAAAATAGGCTGTATAGTTCTTCACGGAACTACTTGTTTTAGTTTGGATTATTTACACTAGATTGTCATTTTCCCAGTAATTAGCCAAGAATTGCACCAGGGCTTCTTTGAAACGGAAATTTTTTAGACTTCCAAGAAAATCGCTAGGCCTTGGTTGAAGAGGTCCTTGGATGACGTACTGTCTATCAAACTCCAGCCGACTTTGACGTTCACAGTCTTTGATGGAAGGTGTTAGGTGCCTATCAAAAATGATGTGTATTTGAGAGCCGTTAGTTAAGCACAATTTTATTAAGATAGATTCAGCAATCTTATCAAATGACTGCGGCATAGAAGATCCAATGAAATATAAGTAATATAAAAAGTCTATTATTTCAATATCGATACCGGTAGGCTCAACAGTTTAGACATTGGACTTAATAAGTCACCAGTACAGGAGAAAAGAGCAGGTGGCACAGACGCTAACGGAAACGTTAAGCAGTGCTTTATGTTGATGTTTTTCTCAATACTAATTGCAAGTAATCGTCAAAAGATATCTCGTTCCATTTTAAGAACGGCCCGTTTACTTTTATCTTTACTGGGTTGAACTTTTACGGTAGACTGTGAAGCGAAATTCAGGAATTTTTACGCTTTACCGGTTTTTCGAACCTTTCGGTAGTAGAATTAGATTCTGAAATAAACGTCGATTTTTGTTGATTTCCAACGGACTTAACGTTGATCAGAAAATCACAAACTTCAGGAGATGCTGCCTTACCAGTTGAAATATTAAACATAACATTTCTATCAATACTTCCAATGAAGGGATTCAGTGTATTTTTATAGTCTCAATGATCATCTGAAGACATTCGTTATCCTTCTTCATCCGACTCTTCTGCAAGGCATGACAAGAATATTTTTGCGATAAACCAACATGCTCTTTAACCCAGGATACAATTTTGGTTCTTATGCAGTGACTAAGTGCCCATCTTTGTTTTGCTGATATAGACTCTGCGGCCAGATTATGTGTCAATTGATTTGAGGCATCAGCATTTATGGTCGGTTCTAAGGTTAAATCAACAGGTGATCGGGAGAAACTAGATTTTGTACGTCTGATACCAAATGCTCCTCGTCGAAATTCAGATACCACATGCGAATTGCTGTTCTGTGCCTTTATAAGATTGTTCAGGTACATAATGGACCATCTGGCATAATTTGGCTGGTTCAATGAATAGAACAATTCGGACATGTTGTAGGTCTAAATTGAGTCCCGTATACAACTCAAAGTCACTGCACCGGATGCTTCTTGAAAATCGCAAGAACAAAGTAATGAACTCACAATACTGGAGATGTATTGAGCGTTCTTGCCATGCTGAACAAGCAAAGTTTCTTCGCGATAATCTTTGTAGCCATCAATGATTTTTCTCAGGATTTCAGGTAAGTCGATTTGGTTCCCAACAAAAATCTAATTTTGGTCCTTTAGATTCTGTAAAAGCTTATCCAGCATCTCAGGATTTGTTTCATGCTCAGACAAATACTGCTCGAAATGAAGGAACTGTAGTGCAGCGGAAGTTAATGGATGGAGTCTTTTGCAGCGATTAAAATGTTAAAGTGTCGCATGGAGTTGCGCGCGCATCTCTGTCGGTCTCACTGCTCGAGTTCAAAATTTACATCTGAAATCTAGGCAACCATGGATGGGATCAACATTTTCACAAGGCAAGCTAATAAGCCTAGAGTTAGATTCAGAAAAAAAAGCTTTCATTTGATATAATATATGATTAAATAACTGATGAGAGTATATCAATAACATTTACTCACCTGCTTATACCTTGACAACCCCACAGTTGCGCAGAGGGGTATGTTCTCTTAACTAGAGTACGACTTTTTTAAGGGACACTAGGGCTGAGTTTTTAGGCAAAAATTACAAAATAACTATTTTTGGTTTTTCCATATATATATATCTTATGGACCCCTGTGGATCATTTCGGTAAAACAATTTTCATGCACTGCCATTTTTAAACGCTCAGCGACATTTTTAAATCTCCTCTGCCTAAAAAGAAGATGGAAGGCAAATCATAGAAAATAGGCTATACTTTTAAAACTAGAAATCCTAGAAAGTCGTAGGTTAACTCAAACGAAAGGTCTCCATGCTCTTTATTTCTGGGGCGTGGTGGCTCAGCGGTCTAGCTGTATGCCTCTCACCAAGGCGGTCCGGGTTCGATTCCCGGTCAATGCATGTGAGATTTTCGAAGTGAAATGCCATGTCCTGTGGTTCGGATTCCACGTAAAAAGGAGGTCCCGTGGCTCATGATCTCAAGATTGACGGTCACGTTAAACTACAAGCTTCCTTCCTTCTTTATTTCTACAACAAAACATTGTATTTTTCACATTTTTTCCACAAATTTTTCATTGGGTGAGCCAAACTGGTTAATATAGTATGCGATTTTATAAAAATGCTTTTATCTCCAAACATCGTTTTTAGGTAATCAAAATGCTCCATGTGCATGAGGTATTCACCAATTTCACTTTAAAAAATCACTGGATATTCAGAAACACATGTGTTGCAAGATAACATTGCAATATCTCCAGCCTTTTTGTAAATTACAGAGCAAAAAATTTAAAATACTATGAAAAATTTTCAAAATTCATAAGACATGATGGCAAATAAAGAAAAAATTAATCTGACAGCATACATGTATCACTTTCCTGAAATGTCTCAATGTTATAATATTTAGAATAGTTTTATGTATATGTAATAAAAATATCAAGCGTTTTACACAATTGCTAATGCGCATGGAGCATTTTGGTCACACGGTATATTTTAATAATATAATTAGTAAAAAATCAATTACATTTCATCCAATTGTTTTAAAATTTGGTATGTGACTTAGTGTTACTATTCTAAGTATGCAGTTTAAATTTCAACTCATTCAGATGATAAATGTGGAAGTTGAAGAACTCAGCCCTAGTGTCCCTTAAATAACTAATGAGAGAAGTAGATTTAATAAATTTAATTAAACATTTAATTATTTAATATTATCCGTACGCAATTTAACTAAGCAATCTATTCGCGATATGTCAATGAGTATATTATCTATCATTTATTTCTTATCACTAATAAATAACAGAAGAGGGTATACATTTATTATACCGGATCTTAGACTATCACAGCTATTTAGCGGTCAGAAACGAAATAACATTCACTAGCCAATCACAGGCAGCCATTCAAATCGATATATCACACAGATAGATTGTCGTTCGCTAAATCGCAACATCGTGAACGAAACTCGATTTGTCGTGATATATCGATATGAATGGCTGCCTGTGTTTGGCTAGTTAATGTGATTTCGTTTCTGACCGCTAGATATCTGTAGTGTGTCAGTGAAACTTTAAGTCGGAAGTAAGGATGGCTCGACTAATAATAATGGGTCATAATTTCCCTCTGAAAGCTCGTAGATACAGGCAATTTGTTTTAATGACCTCAGTGGCCCTGGGAGAATCAGTACCACTGCCCATTGCAAGTTTGTTGATTGTTTCTGCGCAAGCATTCCTCTGTCCAGCATTTGTGGAGTAGCTGGATGACGTCCAACTGACAGAAGGTGAAGCAACCTGCCATAGGCTACGTCTAACTTGTAACCAGTTTCATTGGTTACCGAATAATCCCAAAACATTTTGTCCCCCCCCCCCCCCCCCCCCCGATCACATGACCTAACCTCGCCGAACTATTTCTTATCAATATCCGAATTGTGTAGACCCTATTACCATCTCTCAAAGTTGCACATGTGTCCAATTATTTGTTCAAATATAAATAATTCATGTTTTTTGGGCTAATGCCGCGTGTATTTAAATCAGAACCATACGTTTCGGAGAAACCTTGCCTCCTTTTTCAATGGAATCAAACAAAGTGGCCAAAGAAAGTATACCGATGAGATTACAAAAAATTACAAAAAGTATAGATCGATTCCTCTGTTCGTCACCAGAGAGCAGCTGCCAGAAATTGCTGTATGGACCATGGTAGAACGGTGGACCGAGTAGTAAGTAAGGAGAAGGTAAAGGGGGTGGGGTGAAAATATAGAGACCCCTCGAAGAATGAGGATGTCGAAAAGAAAAGGGAGTGGCGGTGGGGGGCGGGGAGGGTTAGATGGATATAAGGAAACATGAACAAAAGGGGAAGTGTATCTGAACGATACCTAACGTCATACAGGCAACGGCGAAAAACAGATGGAAACTCCTCCAGTGACGAAAAAAGGAGATCAAATCCAGGCTCCGTAGCCTTAGAGTAAAACAGTTCAATTTGAAATATGTGAAGAACAGGGAGACTGAGAGGAACTATCTTCCTAGATCCTTAATAACTGGTAGCCAAGTGTCACTTAGCTGATATCCAGTGTCTCTGTTAAAATTATTGGGATTTTTACGAATTACAACTGCCTCCCTTATAATTCTAGACCAGTTGTGCTTAACAAGGGCAAGCGCATGAGCATCCTTGAAACATACATCGTGCCCTGAAGACAGGGCATGTTCAGCTATAGCTGATTTGTCAGGTTGGTTTAGACGGATGTTCCTTTGATGCTCTTTGATACGAGTTGCAATGGACCGTTTTGTTTGTCCAATATAGACTTTTCCGCAAGTACAAGGGACTTCACACATATTTGTTCAAATGTTACGAATAATTAAGTTGATTCAGGTGTATATGGATCGGGATCAAAGCAGGCCGAAGTCGTCGGATCTTTGAGAGCGTTCCTTCGGAGGGGAAGTAAAGCCGGCGGTCCCATATCATAGATTTATGGCATGCTAAAGAACCTTCCATTAATTACACTTGTGTGAAGCTAAATTATAGGTTATATTTGACAAACGCTCTTAGGTTCCAACATTCGTCGCCAGGAGCCGACTGCGGTGGTATCTAATAAAAAAAGTTCCAAACTAGTTGGTCGTTGACGGTGACGTTTGTTAGCAAAAGTTGGAACTACTGGAAATCGAATGTCTGCCATCCTTACTTGAATTAAAAACAGATAACACACACTAATGCAGCCATCACAATTAACACCGGTTATCAGACAGATTCTACACACACCCAACGGATACGGGGCTACATGACCGCGTTGTCGCAGCCCCTAAACTGAGGAACCAATAGTGTATGGCTTTTAGTGCTGGGAGTGTCCGAGGACATGTTCGGCTCGCCAGAGTTTGTAGCTGCTTCTATGCGGACACCCATGGGGTGAGCTACAAGTACCATCGCGTGTGGAATGTTGTCTGGGGAGGAAAGTGTGAATGTGAGGATGAGGATTAGGAAGGCAGCGGCTGTACCCTATAGTTAGGGACCAGCCCCGGCATTTGCCTGGAAGGAAGATGGGAAACAACAGAAGACCATCTTCAAGGGGGATTCGAACCTCTTCGCCTCCCGGATGTGAGCAACTGCCTGCAGCCACGCCGTAACGACCACGGCTAACTCACCCGGTCGCTCTCTATTAGTCTAAATCAGGGCCATCCAGTCATTGCGTTCGGGGAGCAGTGGGCAGTCAGAATAGCGCTCCTACCTCTACCACCACTACACTGTGGCAGCGAGGAGACCTGAGACAGGCGGACCGCGCTGACTAGATACGTACGGTACGTACAGTCGTGCGGTCGACGGCTTTTGTGGGGTTGTTGACATCATACCGCATATACAAATCGAATGGCACTCCGATGTATGGAATATGCAGGAAACGAACGCAAGTGTTAAGTAAAGTATATTGTAATTTATTCCAAACTGAAATGTGAACATATTAGAGAGGAAAATTCAACAACATTTTACCAATATGAACAGGTAGTAGAGACCTTGGGTACTTTCGCTCCGTCGTTTTTCCAAGCTTTTAGGTTTGGAGGAAACAATCTTCTCCAAATTCGGTACAATATTTCTGGACAGAGCTATTCGTAAACAATTGCGCAAGGTTCTATCGCATATCGTTGCACGATGTTTACTTTCGGTAAGCTTAAGAACCGAAAAAGAAACGCTCACAAATGAACGTTGTGACTCTTCGGCGCGGTGCGCAAACCGCGCGCTCAGCCAGCCAAGCTCCTCCCACCACAACCGAAAGTAGACTGCCTTTCACCAAAGCGCTCGGTGCCTTGGCTTAGACTAGCGCTTAGAGACAGCCCAGCGGGGCTAACGAAGCCACCCGAATACTCACGACCTCAACCGATCACCCATTCCCCTTCACGGTCTTTTGACACCCACCGAGGCAGACAAGCCCAGCGGGGTAAACCGAATGTACCCGAAACTTCACAACCTAGACCGATCATTACGGCTAGGATTTTTAAATAAATACATAGTCCTTCCCTTTGCTTATACATAACTAAAATGATAAATATCCATGAATTAGACCCTTAGCTATCATATTTATTGTTACATATTTTACATATTTGATCATAATGACATTTGTTTTAGATATTTTTACTTTAAAATTAATATTCTGCGTTTTTATTTTACATATTTGATCAAAATGACATTTTTTAAACATAAATTTACTTGAAAATAAATGAAAAATCCACAGCCTGCTTCCAGTCTCCGACCGGGTCACGAATGGAATGAATGAAGCCCCCATCTAGCGGCGAGGATATGATCTGTGCCGGCTGCCGAGGCCTGACGCACTCCTCTGGGGCAATGATTAAATGCATGACAGATGAAATGAAATGATAGTGGAGAGTGTTGCTGGAATGAAATTTTGACAGGGAAAACCGGAGTACCCGGAGAAAAACCTGTCTGCCTCCGTTTTGTCCAGCACAGATCTCACATGGAGTGACCGGGATTTGAACCACGGACCCAGCGGTGAGAGGCCGGAGTGCTGCCGCCTAAGCCACGGAGGCTTGAAACATAAATGTACTTGATTTATTTAAAATTACATATTCTGTCTATTACTGTAAAAGAAAAATATATTTGTTCACTAGAAACTCAGGTTCATGAAACGGATTTTCCAAGCAATTCATAAGCTGTTGAGAAAAGGCAGGGGAAGATATTAGTGGAGATAAGGGGATGGACACCCTGCCGGCTGGACTTTAGTTTATTTCAGTAGTCCAGTGAGTGCCTGAGACTAATTGTAAGAATTAACGCATAAAACGACAAATGAAGCGATTATTCACAGAGCCCGTCGATAGACGAAAGAAAAATGGCTGCCCAAGGATCATGCTCTGCTTTGTCTGTCTTATAAGGTACGTGTAAGAGGTTGGCTGATCGGTTATATTCGTGAGCATTCGGGTCACTTCGTTAGCCCCGCTGGGCTGTCTCTAAGCGCTAGTTGGCTTAGAGCGTGGTCGGAGGCAAGATTGCAATTTCTAGTTCACTTTTAGCATTGGAGAAGGACACAGCTTCCTGATTGGCTATTCTGACGAAACACGTCTGCAGCAAAGGATGTGATTAGTCAGCGTAGTTGTAGGGTAGAACCTATCAGCGATATCGTTCCAGGTTTGAAAATAAATATATAGAACTCCCGCTGTTTTAACTTCGTAATTTCTTGGTACCCCTATACATTGTAATGCGCCATAAGTGTCTCCAGATCTTTTTAAATCAAGAAGAATTATTACCAGAATGTTCTTCATCGATTACCCCCCCCCCCCCTTGTAGCCTACCATTTGGGTGATTCTACATAATTATAGGGGACACTTTATGGTCCGATGGCTGTGTAGAGTTTATTATTCTAACAACACAGTTCCATGAAAAATGTATCATTGTATATCTTACAAATAGTCTAGATTTTAATAAAATTTTGAGAATTGCACAATACAACAATAAAAAATGTCATTAGCTTGGATGTCCCTAGTCATCACTCCTAAGTCTTTGCTGTTGCATTTATTGAAGTATGAGATTTATTTTCGTTATGAATACATAAATTTGATTAGCTTATAAACCTTAACTTACTGTAATGGAACAACATCGCTGATAGATTCCACGCTATATCTACGCTGACTAATCACATCCTTTGCTGCAGTCGTGTTCCGCCAGAATAGCCAATCAGGAAGCCGTATCGCTCTCCAATGCTAAAAGTGAACTAGAAATTGCAATCTCGTCGGCCGGAACGCTGTGTGGATAGCCCTGTGAATACTAAACGTGACTGGAAATCTGTCTGCCCAGAGTGATCAGCTTGACCTTGAAGCCTCACCACATCCTTGCACCACCATGGTTCCTTACAATTTGCAGAGATCCTTTAAAAAGCAGGCGTGCTCAACCAGTTTTAAACTGTGTGCACCACCCTCATGTCATACCAAGTATCCGAACACCATTAAATAGAATAGAATAATAATAATAAGCATCAGAATGTCTGGCGATGAATAAGAAAGGCCTGGCAGAACAACTCGAAGCCAATGAGAGGAAGATTCTGTGAAAGATCCTGGGCTCGGAACGAGGAACGAGGAGAGTATAGAAGGCGACACAACGATGATCAATATCTACATGTGGAGAGAAAAACGGACACCATTCGCAAAAGAAGACTCTCCTTTTATGGCCATTTAACACGAATGAACAGAAGATAGTCCAATCGAATCTGTGCCTAATTTGTGGGAAAGAAAACCAAAGGGATCTGGTTTATCGAGGTGGAAAAAGACCTACAAGAACTGGGGATATCACATGAGGACATAAACAAAAATTTAGTGTTTTCAGTCGGTCATAACGAAGAGGGGGAAAAGGGGGGGGGGGGGAGAATAGGGGGTTTAATAGGTAAATGTTATCTGGATCAGGTGTACGATGTACTTTTTTCTGCAATAAACCAAGGCCGGTATTCGCGGCTGTATTAAAGGTGCCGGGACGTCCTCAAAGACCGTGCAGCGCTTAGTATGAATGGCTAATGGTCCACGCGTGGCAAGGACTGTTCCACGGCCATTAATAGTTGTAGACCTACCTGTATTCAATAACATACATCTTATCTAGATTAGGCAACATCCCACAAATACACATTGTACTGACTTCAGACAGCACATAGGAACAGGGGGAGAAAGGGAAAACCAGTTTCGTTGAGATAACATCCTATTTCAGTCCACCACAACTGGTGTAAGAGTGAACACAAAACTGCCTGTAGCTCCAGTGAGGAAGACAACCAGATAAGTAGTAGCCTGTAATATTACAATGTAACCATAGTTGACTTTTACAACCATATAGTCACCTCCGGATTTCTATCACCATTTTAGCATTTCACCTAACATCATATATACTACAATTAGCATACACCGACAGTTGCATTACCAATACTACAACTAAATAATTGTACATATTGTAAATATTTTCACCTTTATTTTCAAACATAGATTTTATAGCCTAAGTGTAATGGATCTGATAATGATCGCTTGACGACCAAAACTGATACATTCGTGTTGACCGACTGAAAAGCACTCAACTATTGTTTACTAAGGCGACACTGAAAAAATGGCTTCAAACCCCACAACATGAGGACATCTTGGAACGTGACTCTTTGAAGAAGAAACTTGGGGTAATACAGAGTTTTCAGCCAAAACCTATATTGAAAACCTACAAGAAGTGGACCGAAGAACGAAAGGAAGCTCGTCGAAGAAGAATGCGCGAATAATGGGGCGATGTGAAAGAACGAGGGAAAAGGCAGTTGAAATAACGTGGCCCATGGAAGAATGAAGAGATTATAAAATAATAATAATAATAATAATAATAATAATAATAATAATAAACCGTGTTAATAAATTTAAATATCTTGGGGAATGGATCCAGCAAAATGGCCTTGACAAGGAAGCCATAGAAGCAAGAAGCAAGAAAATGGAAGTCGCTTTTCAAACCACCCGCAACGTATATAACAAAAAGTGATTTTCTATGAACACAAAAATTCGTCACTACAACACTGTCATCAAACCAGTACCGCTATATGCATCTGAATGCCTTATCCTATCCGAGAAATGTTTGCTCGCGAAGTTAGAGAGAAAAGAAAGAAAGAAAGAAAGAAAGAAAGAAAGAAAGATCCTACACATCAAACTTGGCCCAGACTACAAAAATGGCATCTACATCAGAAAATCCAGGCAAGAAATTTACTCGAGGATAGAGAAGATCACAGACACAATGCGAAAACGCAGAGTTTGCTTCTACGGTCATATGCGACGGATGATCGATTCCCGATGGACGAAACGTATCTTCAGTATATTCGACTCAAAACCAAAAACGACAATGCCATGGTATGTTAACGTCCAGAAAGATCTGAAAGAAATGGGGATACGAGCAGAAGATGCACAAGACCGAAATCTTTATAGAGCAGCCATCAAGTCGTTTGGGACTTTCCGGGACGAAAAACGGACAACTGGTGCGAAATGGGCAGAGGAACGTCGTGCTAAACACAGTGAGCTCATGAAGGCAATGTGGATCAAGCAAAAAATGAGCAAATGCCAGAATGTAAAATGAGGCTTATCGTGGTCCCTAGTTGGCCGATTAGCGAAATTGAATGAATGAATAATAATAATAATAATAATAATAATATTAATAATAATAATGAGAAGGAGAAAGAGAAGAAGAAGAAAGCAACGGCAACATTAAGACATTGGGCCTATACCACAGTAATCAAACCTGAAGCGCTATATGCTTTGTAAACATTGATCAATAGAGGCAGATCACTCATTAAAGACGGCTGGGAATTCCCCCGCCAGACTACCTCTGAGCTATCGAAAAACCTGACATGTAATGTTAAGAAATACCATAGGCGCCCTCAGGTGGGGGGCAAGGAGAGACTGTGGCCATCCTCTTGGAATCCCGAGATTGTTGATTGTTCATTGTCACATTTTAATGAGAACTGCTTGATTTTTATTTTTGGCAATACGTGGTGATACAATTAATTTTACCTGTTTTTCAGAAACTTGATAACGATGATTCACAAAGAAAAGTGAATTTCTATGGACAAAATCTCTGAACCAAAAGAAACTTTTCCTGCTATTCATGCCATAAAGATAATGTTGGTTGGTTCCTCAGTTTAGGGGCTGCGACAACGCTGTCATGTAGCCCCGTGTACTTTGGGTGTGTGCAGAATCTGTCTGATAACCGGTGTTAATTGTGATTGCTGTATTAGTGTGTTTTATCTGTTTTTAATTCAAGTACAGACTGCAAACATTCTACTTCAAGTAGTCCCAACTTTTGCTACCAAACGCCACCGTCAACGACCAACTAGTTCTGAACTTTGTTACTAGATGCCACCACAGAGGGCTCCTGGCGACGAACGTTGGAACCTAAGAGTGATGGTCAAATATAACTGTAATTTAGCTTCACACAAGTGTAATTAGTGACAGTTTCTTTATCATGCCATAAATCTGACATGGGACCGCCGACTTTACTTCCCCTCCGAAGGAAGGCATACTGAGGGATTTTTAACGCTCTTAAAAATCCGACGACTTCTGCCGGGTTTGAACCCGTGACCTTGGGCATGCTTCAAACTTCGCCACTGAAGCCACCATAAAGATAATGTACTCAACGGTTCCAGAGCAGCCAAATAATGAATATTACGAAGCAAGTGAGAAATGAAACGAAAATTGCCGCGAGGGAAGATAAGGGGGGGGGGGGGCGGTGGCGGGGGAGGGGGAAGGGAGGGTGTACGTCTGATCATCACCTAGTGACAGGTGGGTCATGAAATGAAACATATTACTTCCCCCTCCCCTGGAAGAAATCCAGCGGGCGCCCATGAAAATTACACTTACCCGAATCTCTTTCCAAGTCCCAGAAGACATTCCCCACTTGTGGGCTCAAATATGATTAAATCAAACTTGAAATTTTCTGGATAATTCAGAAGCGTCTTCATTCCTTTATTCTCGAAAAGGTAGTCGCATGTCTTATTCATCCAGTCAAACACCGCCCCTAATATAAATTCTGGCGGAACTTCACTGAGTTCTTCTATGACGAATTCATCTTGATCATTGACGAAATCATAAATCCCTTCTAAGACAATGTCGGTTAAATTGGGCACTGGTTTCTTCAGAGCCATTCTATTGAGAACTGTCACATTGTGTCCTCGATCCGCCAAAGCGGTGACTACTAGTCGGGGATAGATACTCGAGTTTAGAGGTCAATAAAACCTTTACCCTTAGTCTTACATAAGAACAACCTACACCAAAATTTTCCTTGTTTTATTTGTCGTTTAACGATATAGAGTAGATATTTGCATTGTATCTCGTTAAAATTTTATAGCAGATTGAACAAAAAAAGTACCGGTTTTTCTTACCAAGTTTACGGAGCGCTCACTTAGAAAGATCATTACGTTAAAAGTATTGATCTGATCGTAACGAAACTTTAATACGTATTAAAGGAACTTATTGTTAACGAGTATATGAAGTTTTAATCTGATCTGACGTTTCTTAAAATAGTTGTTGTGAATTTTGTAAAACAACAACTACTTAAAGAAAATTCAGATCAGATTAAAACTTCATATACGCGTTAACAATACGTTCCTTTAAGACGTATTAGAGTTTCGTTACGATCCGATCAATAATTTTAACGTAATGATCCTTCTAAGTGAGCGCTCCGTGAACTTGGTAAGAAAAACCGGTACTTTTTTTGTTCAATCTGCTATAAAATTTTAACGAGATACAATGCAAATATTTACTCTATATCGTTGAACGACAAATAAAACAAGGAAACTTTTGGTGTAGGTTGTTCTTATGTAAGACTAAGGGTAAAGGTTTTATTGACCTCTAAACTCGAGTATCTATACTTATTTCCCCGACAGGATAGTAGAGGACTGTTCCAGATGTGGTGACTGCGTGAGGCGTCACTGAGAATTGCTAGAATGTTGGCACCTCTGCTGCTGCTCACCCAACACAGCAAGAGTGTTGCCAGAGTCCAGTGAAGATTCATATTTACCTGTTAAATAGAAATAAAGAATTATTAGTTCAGTGATTTACAAACATTTTCAGGTTATAGAAATGTCAAACCATGTTTCTATCTATCTACCGTATCTATCAACAATCAACCTGCCTTTAACGGAATCGAACGGAACTCGCATATATTCCGTTAAAGATAGGTTTCCGGTTAATGGAGGTAGATCCATACTAAAATAGAATACTCTATGATCCAAATGCCACGGTGGGTGAGTGGTTATCGTGTTGGACTAACAACTCCAAGCTTGCAGGTTCACTCCTGGCCGTGGTCAGTGATTTTTGAATAATCACGATATGCATGTCATATGTTGTTGCCATGTTAAAGAACCCATTTGAATTTAGTAGGCCGTGTTCATAATGGGAAAATTAATCTCGGTATTTTCCGCCAATACAAAGTTCCTCCATCCTCTACTAGAAAGTGCTATAGTGTTAAGAAGCTTAGATATCTAACCTCCTTGACTTTCATATCGTTCCAAGGAATGACAAAATTCGACATGCAAACTGCCCTCTGGGAATCAAATAACAAAGTTTGCACCCAGCACCCGAGGTCATACGATATTATTATTGTTCCAAATCTCGGAAAGCCAGAGATTAATGGGAGAGCATGTGATTATTAGTCACAGTGAATCTCTAGTAGCGAAATACAAAAATCCTTCTCAGAAAAGGGGCAGACAACCTCGCTGTTCCGTCCCTTAAGGTAAGAAAGACCTGCCTATCTCGCCCGTGTTAAATCTTCAAATGTTGGTACACTTTACTCAAAATCTGTTTGGGTTAGCAAATTGAAACTTTCAGGGATTACTGTTTGGATCATTATCTGCAAAAATTAAAAGGATTATTGACAAAAACGAAATACTTTTGCCTATATGAATTTTATTTTAAGGGACGATATTTTAATCCAAAATTATGTTAAACAAAAAGTTCCGTGACGAACTAAAGAGCCTACTTTTCTTAAAACTTAATATTAATGCCAACGATTAATCTATATGAATCTATCTAAAATAATGACGAAATTGCGTTGGTAATATCCAAATTTCTAATTAGCTCGAAATACTGTATACCTGGCATAATGTAGTCTAATAGAGCACTACAGTTGTCAGCCCTGGTGACTGAATATATTCTTAGTTCCATCTCTTAAGGTACAGAGTACAAAATTTGGTTGAGGTCCAATGGATAGCATGGACGTTACATGCAGTTAAACATTGGATCTAACAGCGCGCCTAAAATCATGTTGGCAACAATGTCATGCATGTATTGGTCGGAAATAATCTGAAATGATATGATCTATTGTTGTGCCAATTTTGAAAGAAATCCATTAGTTAGTATAGAAGTTACATGTATATTAAAATTGGAACTATCAGCAGGCTTAGAATCATATTGGCAGCACTGACGTATATTAGTTACTCCAAATTAATCTAGAATGCCAGGTACTATACGTGTGCAAAGTTTAGAGCTATTGGCTTGCATACTTTCTGATATATTGCTATTAGGGTAACAAAAATAGAGACAGCGCTTATTAACAGATGGCAGCTCTGGTTGCTCTTAAAAACACGCATAGTCATATCTGTTATGGTACACATAGCACATACGAAATTTGGTTGAAATCCAATTGGTAGTGTAGAAGTTATATTCATTTAAAAATTGGACCTATCAGCAAGCTTAGAATCATTTTGGCAACACTGCCATGCATGGCCTCCTGGAAATTAAACTGAAATATTATTATCTATTTGTGCCAATTTTGGAATAGCTCCCATGCATACCTTTCAAGATATCCAACTTGGAGCTCAAATTTCAATTGCGGTTTTTCAGCAGTTGGTAGCACTGAGATAATTTTCAAATATGGGCTTGAGATATTCAGATATATAGATCTTTACTCATACCAAATTTGGATTCGATTGCTGCATTCATTTTTTTCGCCCTTAGACCACATTTTCTTGATTTTACATGCTACGTTTGCATTTATTTTTCTCTCTTTATAATTTTCACAGGCCAGCTAATTGTGGACCTTACATTATGCGGATGATTTTGTTTCTCTAAACTATTTGAGCTATCAAGCTGATAATTTCTGTAAAATATAAATTGCATATTCTCTTTAAAGTGAGCGAGTTATATTTCGGAGTTTCTTAATAATAGTTCAAAAACAGCGTTACATTTTTCAATTTTATAGCCAAAGTATTTTTGTGCAAATGTATTCTAAAATGATGCAAAATACTAAATACATGAGAAGTTATTACGCTCATAGAATATAATCATAGATATGTCAAATAGGCTATGTCTGTTCTGGTGATATAATTGTTGTAGAAAATGGTATCCCAAGTTGACAGTGGTCTGTTAAAATTATTTTGTAGATTTGTTTTTGTCGCGTGGCCTCCTGAGAGGCCGAGTGACGATCTTTCTAGTCGACGCCCGTGGGCGACCTGCCCATCGGGATGAGAGATGGAATGGGTGAAGATGAGTGAAACTGGGCAAGGATGTGGAAGGAAGCGGCCATGGCCTGTCAGAAGGAACCGTCCCAGAATTTGCCTGATGTTGAAAATGGGAAATCACGGAAAACCATTTCAAGGACGGCCGACTATGGGGCTCGAACCCGCGTGTCTACCGAGTCAGCAGAGAGCTTGGCCCCATGACCTAACGCTGTGCTTTAGCCACTCCTGTCGGTATTTCGTAGATAAAAGTTTAAAAACACCCTGTGTGAGAAAGGAATAAGATAAATGAATATTTTCTATGTTAAATTAAACAAAATTATCCCCAAAATGTACAGTCCACAATTAACTGGCCGGTGAAAATTACAACAAAAATTAAACGTAACATGTACAATGAAACAAGTAGTTCCGTGAAGAACTATACAGCCTATTTTCATATATCCTACTTATGTTAATGGCCTTTAACAACATACAAAAAATGTCAGTTTGATTGCTGTAATAGATTCGTAGATATTGAGAACCAACTAAATATTTCGGATGGTCGCCATGTTGGATTTTATACATGTACGTACTAGAGTTATGTACTGTTACATGAAGATTATTGTGTACGTGTAGCATTCAAACTTCAATCGCATAATTACAGTAGGACACAAGAAGTAACAAGGAGATTTTAAAATTTCGTACAGCTGCCATCTTGTGGTTATGGAAACAATTGAAATTAAATAGATGCCAGTGGATTAACATTCGTATAAGGATTTACTGTGCCAAGTTTAACTGCTCTCGGATGGTTAAATTGCGAGAAACGTCCGTGTGAAAATTTATAATTCGCGTCGCCGCCCTGTTGGATTTATAATCACCAGGTTATTTGAAGTCCTATAGGTGAACTTAAGTTCATAGCCCCTATGAACATAAAAAAATCAGTTTGATTACTATAATAGATTCGTAGATATTCAGAGTCGTCTAAATATTTCGGATGGTCGCCATGTTGGATTGTCAAATGTATAGGCCATAGAGTCATGTGCCATTAAAAGAAAATTATTGCGTAGGTTCATTATTGAAACTTTCACTTCGATCACATGATTACGACACAAGAAATAAAAACGTAATTTTAAAATTCGCACAGCCGCCATCTTGATGTTATGTAAACAATTGAACTAAATTAGATACCAGTGCATTACAATGTGTATAAACATTTCCTGTACCAGATTTCAATGCGTTTGGAACATTAAACCGCGAGAAAGGTCTATTTAAAATTTTCAAATTCGCATGGCCGCCATGTTCATTTTGTAGTTAATCGGTTTTTGAAAGTCTTATAGATGAACTTCCAGTAGTGCCCTTGATCTCCGTACAAGATTTCAGGGTGATACCGCTAATAGTTTCATAGATATAGAATGCCGGTGAAATATTTCGCACATCCTCCATCTTGTGGTATGTAAACAATTGAACGAAGTTAGATGTCGGTGCATTACCATATGTATAAACATATACTGTACCAAGTTTTATTGCGTTTGGTTGGTTAAATCGCGAGAAACGTCTATTTAAAAGTCGCAAATTCGCGTGGCCGCCATGTTGGTTTTGTAGTTACCATGTTTTCAACGGTCACATAACTGAACTTCTAATAGCTCCCTTTATCGCCATACAAAATTCCAGGGTGATATCGGTAATAGTTTCGGAGATATTGAATGCTGGTGAAATATTTCGCACAGCCGCCATGTTGGATTGGTGAGACGTAACAAAATTTGAAGGGCACGGTCGGGGTCGCCCTGAATAGTTCTGTGAACTTACCGAGTTTCATTGAAATCTCTCAAGCCGTTTAGATTTTATTAGGGGGGGGGGGACACACACACGCACACACACACGGACAAAAGGTGATCTCATAAGCCTATTTTTTCAAAATTGAAAATAGGCTAAAAAATATGGGTCCATGACTACACAGTCCCTTTGAAACAATAATATCTAACTTCTCTGTAAGATTAATAAATGGTAACATGAGTTTAAACATAAGCTACAGAATAATTTAAATGGTAATAAATGTTATACTCTATTATTTTTTATTTTTTTATTTCTAGTCAATTTTACCCGCCACGGACTCAGCGAGGGAACTCACCACTACCGCCTTTCCAGGCAGTGTCCTAGAGCTGGGAACACTTGGTCGTTTTGGATATAACTGGGGAGGGGTGATCAGCACTTCGCCCAGGCGGCCTCACCTGCAAAGCGAACAGGGGCCTCATGAGGGTTGGGAAGGCAAGGAAGATTGTGATAGATAGGCAAGGAAGATGTAAGGAGGCGGCCGTGGCCTTACAGTAGGTACCATCCAGGCATTTGCCCGAAGACGAAGTGGGAAACCACGGAAAACCACTTCGAGGATGGCTGAGGTGGGAATAGAACCCCCTCTGCTCATTTGGACCACCCGAGGCTGAGTTGACCCCGTTCCAGTCCTCATACCACTTTTCAAATTTCGAGGCAGAGCCGGGAATCGAACCCAGGACCTCCAGGTGGCAGCTAACCATGCTGACCGCTACGCTACGGAGGCGACGTAAACAATTATAAAAACACTAATAATGGGTGTTAATTATGTACAATCTTAATATCATTCTAATTGATCGAGGCTATCCTAGATTTCAACTAAGTTTTACAGTTTCTTTGGGATACCGTCTTCTGTTTCACATACAACTTTGTTGTGTTTTCTATCCCACATTCCCCTCATAATATTAAATGGTTCCCCGATAGGTGACGATGGCATGTTGATGGTGTTGTTACCTAACGCCACAAGTTGGTTTTAAGCAGGTGCGGATCTAGACTTTGGCTTGGGGGGGTCACAGAATCGAAATTGTTAAGAAAAATGGTATCACTAACAACGCAATCACAAAATAACCAAACGTACAAAACCAGGCCAATTTTTTTGCAAGCTACATGGATAGAAATTTGATGCGTTTAGCGCACCAAAAATATTCGTACAAATGGCAACGGCGTGTTTTGCGACTTTTACATCGACCTAAGGCCTCAGCCACTAACTTCCCAATCCTCATCTGATTAACAAATGCAAACAGTAATACAGCCATCATAACAGCACAGGTTATCACACAAACTCCACACACAACATTTAGATTCTTAGTCTGAAATCTCCGTTGAGGGTGAATTGACACTCGGAGGGGTTCCTAAAACAAACCCATATCTGGAGTACCCTCAAATGTCAACAGATTGTACCAGAATTCGATTCCGCAACCTTACAGCTGATAACATATATTATTATGGGTTTTTGTGTAGGGCTCGGGTCGGTGGAATACGGTACCTGGAATGTGAATGTGAGAAACTATCAGCACCGGGATTCGAACCTTGGATTTCCGTTCGCTCATCTACCCAGTCCAGTTGTGGACTCACCCACCCAGCTGGGCTTCATTCTGCGAGGGATTATTCCTCTACCGTCCTGGACACACTTCGTCAGCAGATACAACTGGGGATGGTGACAGACTTGGGTCTATTTAAGGAATGGATATCGGCCGTGGACCTGCTGAAAGGAACCACCCCGGAAGTTGCCTGGTAGTGAAAATGGGAAACCTCGAAAACCATTTTCAGGACGGCCGAGGTGGAATTTGCATCCGCGATCTCTCGATACCAGCAAGGCACGAGCTAGTGTTTAGTAGGTTTACTAATATTAATAAAAATAT
The DNA here is from genome assembly GCA_946902985.2 of Meconema thalassinum. Lineage (NCBI taxonomy): Eukaryota > Metazoa > Arthropoda > Insecta > Orthoptera > Tettigoniidae > Meconema > Meconema thalassinum. The sequence goes on along the minus strand of OX336397.1, from coordinate 98,004,945 downwards.
TGCCTCTGATAGAATCAAAGGCTGAAACTAAATTATGGTTATATAATGCTAAAACTTTCTGATGTTTTATAAAGTCTCTGTGGGTGCGTTTCGGGGGAGGCTGCAGCTCTCCCTCCCCCTCCACTTCTGGTTACGGCGCTGTTGTAGTTCCTAAATGCTCATTTTTTATGCTGTTATTATTCCGTTATTATACACTGTTAAATCATGTTTACATATTTTGAGCACTAAATAGAGTAAATAAATACCAGTCATATAAGATCTTGACTGAAGCCTCCGTGGCTTAGACGGCAGCACGCCGGCCTCTCACCGCTGGGTCCATGGTTCAAATCCCGGTCACTCCATGTGAGATCTGTGCTGGACAAAACGGAGGCAGACAGGTTTTTCTCCGGGTACTCCGGTTTTCCCTGTCAACATTTCATTCCAGCAACACTCTCCACTGTCATTTCATTTCATCCGTCATTCATTTAATCATTGCCCCAGATGAGTGCGTCAGGCCTCGGCAGCCGGCACAGTTCATATCCTCGCCGCTAGATAGTGGCTTCATTCATTCCATTCCTGACCCGGTCGTAGACTGGAAGCAGGCTGTGGATTTTCATTTCATTCATATAAGATCTTGACTAGTTTATCCTCAATATACAGCCGCCGACATCAAGGGGAAAAAATACATACAAATCTACATTTTTTTAAAATCACTGGATGAAGTACGCTACAATCTGAACGAAATGACAGTAATAGGTTTGATGGAGGGAGCTCATTGAAACTATCCTGGTACTCCTCACTGCATTTTGGAGATCTTTCTCCCTTTAGCCAGGAATCCTGAGCTTCTATGCCCAGGGTCGCGAGCTCAAACCTGGCCGGAATCTTCATATTCATTAAGAGCGTTAAAAATCTCTCAGTATGCCTTCCTTCGGAGGAGAAGTAAAGCCGGCGGTCCCATGTCATAAATTTATGACATGAAAAACAACCTTTCACTAACTACACTTGTGTGAAGCCAAAGTTTGTAAGTTAGAATTGATAACGATCTATTAGTTCCAACGTGCACCGCCAGGTGCTGACTGCGATGTCATCTAGTAGCCAAGTCCGCAAACTAGGTGTCGTGGACGGTAGCATTTGGTAGCAAAAGTAGCGACTACTTGAAATTATTGTCTGCAGTCCTTACTTGAATTAAAACAGATACTCACACTAATACAGCCATCACAATTAACTCCGGTTATCAGACAGACTCTACACACATTCAAAGTACACGGGGCTACATGACCGCGTTGTCGCAGCCCCTAAACTAAGGAACCAGCCAACTTTACCCAGGAATCCCAACGACTTGAGTCTGAAAGCAAAGCAGTTATCTTACAGAATCACTGAGGAGAATTAACAATATTGAATCAAAGCATTCCTACATTTTTTAGTGCAGTCTTTTTGGCAAACATCAATCGTAAACGGTACACTTCGTCTTTAGGCACCCCAGACATGAATTGGGAAGTATAGGACGAAATAAAGCTTTTATTAGTGTGAAAGAAGGAAGCAATTGGAATAATTGGTTTCGCCGCATAGTGTCTCTATGCCTTTGTGTGATGAAGGTAAGAATTCATGATGAAAATTAATAAATGTAAAACAAAAATATTGGAATGCAGCCGCAATAAATCAGAAACCTCTATGGAAATCAAATTGGTAGGGGAGAAACTAAAGGAAGTAGGAGTCTTCTGTTATTTAGGGAGCAAAATAACCAGTGAAGGACGAAAGTAGGATAAATAAGCCGGTTCTGGCACAGGGGCTAATGGGCAAGATGGCCGCCGCGCGCAATCACTCTATGTTATTCTTATGGAGGGGTCATTCAGAGCTGGCACAGGGGCTATTGGGCAAAATGGCCGCCACGGCCTGAGACCGTGGATTACGTCACAGGGAGAGGTCGGCCGTGTAGTTGCCAAATGGAATATTTATTATTATTATTATTATTATTATTAGGTAATTGTTAATTGATCATGTATAATCAAGACCAGCCTTATATTGTCCACTTTTTGGTGTAGTGGCTAGCATTCTTGGAGGTCATTCCTGAGGTTCGAATCCCGGCTCTGCCAAGAAATTTAATTTCTGGTCTCATGAGTGGAACGGGGTACACTCAGCCTTGTGAGGCAAAACTGACAAGAGCTGGCTTTTGATTCATACCTCAACAATTCTGCCTAACCCAACTTCACCTAACCTAACCTAACCTAACCTAACCTAACCTAACCTATCCTAACCTAACTTCAAAGTCAAAGCAAATATAAAAGCAAATGTGAAAGCACACATAATAAACTAAGTTATAACCTAACCTAACTTCACCTAACCTAACCTCACCTAACCTGTCCTAACCTAACCTAACGTAACCTACCTAATTTAAAATTGCAAGCGAAAAAAATTTAGCAAAAAGTATGAGAAAAAAGTGAGAGCAAATGTAAGAGCACAAATAATAAACTTAGTTATAACCTAACCACACCTAACCTAACCTAACCTAACCTAACATAACCAAACTTCAAAGTGAGAGCAAAAATGTAAGAGCAAATGAGAGAGCACAAATAATAAACTTAGTTATAACCTAACCTAACCTAACCCACAGAAACCTCATTTAAAGATTTTAGATTTTATGTTTTAACATTTTAGATTTTTGATTTTTTCATTTTACATTTTTTAGATTTTACATTTTACATTTTTGATTTTTTGTATTTTAGATGTTAGTTTTTTTTAGATTTTACATTTTAAATTTAAGATTTTTTGATTTTAGATTTTACTTTTTACATTTTCCGAAAAGAGTAAACTACTAGGTCACATACCTAACCTCACCAAACCTAACTTTGCCAAACCTAACTTAAGCTAATTCAAAGGCTAATGCACATACACAAAGTATATAAGGGTACAAGCAACTATCCTTATGCTAGTTTTATAGGTTACTGTACAATATGATAACTACCCCAACCGTTTTTTTTTTTTCATTTGTTGTTTACACATATGACAATTTTCCAATTCCCCATTTTCATTTTTTTAAATGTTAGTTTTAAGTTTTTCAATTTCATAACATGGAAACATGGATTTTGCATTATGTTGTTTACACATTTATCAATTTCACAATTTCCCATTTACAGTTCTTAAAATGTCAGTTTAAAGTTTTTCAATTTCATGATATAGAAACATGGATTTTCCAATTTGTTGTTTACACATTTGTCAATTTACCAAATTCCCATTTACAGTTTTTAAAATTTCAGTTTAATGGTTTTTTTTATTTTGTCAATATGGAAACATGGATTTTCCAATTTGTGTTTTACATGTTCATTTTGCATTAGGAGTGGAGAGAGGTGAGTAGTAATAAAAAATGTACAAGCAGTTTCCATACGGTACAATATTTTTTTATTTAAATACATGTACACTATTTACACATAATACATTTTTATATATATTCCTTATTGTTATAAATTGTACACTTGTTTTTATTTTGTTTTCTATTTTATTTATTTTTGATTATGAATGCCATTTCTTATTTTGTTTTATTTTTATTTTTGTAGTGCTATTGTTTTATTTCCTAAATTGTTTTGTTTTATGTATTTGCTAGTTGCAGGCAGAAGATTTTGATATTCATAACTTAACTCTTTAAGCATGGTTAATGATTGAGTAATGACCATAGGCATGTGTACCTATACCATCAGCATCAATCACTCTTTTATCATCACCAGGACACAAAGCAATTTTGTTTAGTCTTATAGATGATATGTCATGTTGTTTAGAAGCGATAATGTTCATGGGTATTCTTTTTACATTGTTTTTCATGACACAATCCTTATAATCTTGAAAGCTTATACAATTTTTGACAACACCTCTGCTAATACCTTTAATCTTTTTGATTTCTTTACCATTTATGTCTAAAGCATACATTTTAGCTCTAAGTCCAACAAATGCTTTTATAATTTGTCCACAAGCCTCGTCTTTAAATTTCCCCAACGTTTTCTTGTTTGATGTAGAGTAACATATGTGATTAGTAGGATAATCTGATGTGTCCAGGTGTTCTAGGAAATCCAACTTGTCTTGAAATACATCTGGGGTGTTAACCAAATAAATGAACGAGTCGGTATCCATATACATGAGTTTAAGATTGTCCATGCCATAATAGGGTAGCAGGACATCATAGTGGTGGGAATACATGAGAGTTTTTGAAATATCCAGTATACTGTATTGTATCTGTTATGTTAAGGGTGTTGTTGGTTTGACTAACCCGCGCCTCCCACCATTTGTATTGTATCTGAGAGGGATGCCAATACAAATACTAAATCTAGGGGATGAAATTAATCTAAATTGGGGTTGTAGCTTGGCGAATTTGTAAGAGGTTGGGATTGTTTTAGGAAGAACTGCGGACACGTTTAGAGAGCAATTTACATACAGGGGAATTGGCGGGAGGGATGAATACTCACCTAGCTCACCTCTAGGCCGCACGCTGGCGGTGCAGCGCCTCCTGCATGTCAGCGTTCAATGTAGATCTTAAAACTAGGTACTAATCTAAAGGGAAGGGCTTCTTAACCTAAACGAAATAAAAAGGTAGTCAATAGACTGTTCAGAAAGGGGGTTTATTAAGAAATAGTGGCAATTGCAATAGGGGAGGATGGAAATAATAAACTAGGGGGAAAAAGGAATTAAGCAGGCACGATGTCACTCACCCCACCGTTAATACCGGTCTTCCATGATGATGGTGGCGTTGGGACTCGATATGGGGCCATCCCCCATATCGGTCCGACGTAGCACAACTCCTATAGAGTGTAGGACTGTCACTGCAGGTTCAGAAGAGTCCACGTTCCTAAGAGCTTAGAGCGTCAAAAGCTTAGAGACCGCGGCGCGTGTTCGTACCTCTATTTATAAGTAAAAGGTGCGATGTCAGTCCAGTCAGCGGTATGTTGGGAGTGTAATGTCCTCTGTGTCCTGTCCAAGTGCTTGCTATTGGAGCTAGGTCTATGACCTACGGTCTACTCCGTAGTCGCGTTGCCATGTCGCCTTTTACGTAGTTATCTCTTATTATATTTTATGTATTTATAGGCACAGTCCTTTCCTAAAGGGCTGGGGCCAGGACAAGTCTTCTTCCTGTTTTAATAATCGTCCTCGATTATTGGACTAGACGTGGGGGCGGAAACTTTTATTTTCTTCTTTCTTCTTCTTCTTCTTCTTCTTCTTTTCTTCTTCTTCTTTTTTTTTTTTTTCTTTCGTCGATATGAATTTGTTTTTGATTCGTCGTATCGTCCTTCGTCGCTTCTGGTCTTCTTCGTGGGTGGGGGGATGAGCGAAATTGTACCGTGCCAAGGGTTGGAAGGCGTGGCAAGAGTGTTGGGGTGGTTTGTTTTACAGTCATTTCATAGCAGATAGTTCTCTGTATCTGTCTATATCCCATATTGTATGTTTTACATAATCTGTATTGCCCATTTGGCAGAGTTGAAATTTTCATAAAAGTGTTGACATTGTTTTGTTAAAATTGAAGAAAAAACTAATAAGTGGAATTTCAGCGGAAATATAAATTGAAATAAATGAAGCTAAAAGATATATCTTTAATGAAATCGCATAGGAAATTTACATTATTAGCACCGTACTCGGACTAGTGCGTGACTTGCGTACGACGCCGTCAAGTCGAGCCCTGCCGCGAGGATGCATACATAACTGTAATTTTCCTACGATGGGAAATGATGCTGTAAGGAGCTTAAATAATGGCGATCCCTTATGAACTAGCACGCGCCCTTCGTAGCGTGTGTAAAAAAGGGAAAGAAAAAATGTAGTGTATTGTACTCTAGGCCAAGTGTAGCTATGAGGGTGCGCTACTATGAATAACCTCCTTACAACGTGGGGGATGATTAAAGAAGTGAAAATTGTAAAAATATCCTAGAAAACGTGAAATTCCGTCAAAGTTACTTGATTAAGTTCGTAAAAAAACAACATGTAGTTAAGTTATTAGGAGAAAAAAATTAGCATTGAAGTATTGTTAATAAATAGCTGAAGGCTCCTGCCTAAATCGGCTGACATTCTAGTATGGTTTGTAGGTTTTGACTGCTGTTGCTGCCATGCGTGTTGTAACTTTGGTCTTGCGTCACGTTCATCCGGGGGGCATCCTGCATGAATGTCCTACTGGGGGATTACAGGATTGTACACCGTATAATTAGTCTGAAATCAGAAATCTCTCTTAACGTTTTGTACAGAGGGATTGGTTTACCCTGGTACCGTTATTTGTTTTCACTGAAGTTCGTTACGTCGTACGCGGTAATTTCGTTACTTAATGTCTGCATTATGACATAATATACTAATATCCTTATAAACTAACGTGCAATATGTATTCATTGACATATTGGCCATTGTGGTTATACACTATACCACGTCTTATATGCGTCGTTGTAAAACTGCAACATGCTTCCTTAAGCATTTAGCTGCGTATATCCTCTTATATTTCGTAGAACTTGAATCCTTTATATTTGTAAAAAACTTTCTTATATATCGACGTATATCTTTGCTATAGCTGAGAATTAATCCTTAAGTTTTACATTTACACTTTCTCAGCGTGAATTAAGCGACGTATTCGCTTCCTAATCTATAGATATGCAGACATTATGTAAGGATACTCGCACTACGTGTACACTCGATCGTTAAGTTTAAATAGAGTATTGTTAAAATGGCGACTGTTTCGTCGGGAAGTTATTGAAATTAGAAATTATTTGTTGCCTCTCCGGGCTAACTTGGAAATTCTGTGCACTGTATAGAACTTCAGGAAATATAAATTAACAAGATAATACTATCTGAAAAAATATTATCTGAAAAAAATGACATTTATTATTGACATGTGATAATTGCCTGTAAAAAATAACACTGTTAACGACATGGTATGTAAGACCCTTTTGTAAAACTTGCCACGTTATATAGGGGGGGGGGGGGGTGATTTACTATCTAACTTAATTCTTAATGCTAAACCTAATAATACTATCTTTTCTTAGCTAACTATGCTATATACATGGGGTAAAGTGGAATAACGTGCCTGGACAGGGGTGAAAAAATCTCTTGAAGGGGGGGGGGGGGGCGATATATATTAAAGGTATTTCTTAAATATTTAAGCTCTCTCTATATTGTATCCGCAGCCATAAAAATTTTCTAAAGTGTGCCTTCAATGAGGTGGCTACCTTGCTCCTTAATAAAATAATAGGGCTGTGTCTTCACTGAAATGCATATCTTTGCTCCGTAAGAAAAATAATGGGGCTGTAACTTCACTGAAATAGCTACTTTTGCTCTTTAATAAAGTTAATGGGGGCTGTATCTTCAATTAAATGCCTACCTTTGCTCCGTAAGAAAAATAATGGGGTTGTAACTTCACTGAAATAGTTACTTTTGCTCTTTAATAAAGTTAATGGGGGCTGTATCTTCAATTAAATGCCTATCTTTGCTCCGTAAGAAAAATAATGGGGTTGTAACTTCACTGAAATAGTTACTTTTGCTCTTTAATAAAATTAACGGGGGTTGTATCTTCAATTAAATGCCTACCTTTGCTCCGTAAGAATATAATGCGGTTGCTCTATATGGAATGACTAATATTATGCCTGAGTTGCACAGTTTTATTTCTTTTACATATCCTGTTGCCTTTTTGTCGTAGAAAATACGGATGCATGTGATTATGTATTTTAACCAAGTGGTGTCACTCTTTATACAGAAAATCAGCAAATGTGTCCAGCGGTGTAGGTTTCAGTATCTACTATGCTACAATATCATAAAACGTGTCACTATATTCTCATGTTAAACATAATACCAAAGAGATATCGTCTGTTGGTAGACTGTCCGTACTTCGATACAGGACGCATTCCATCGGACGTTAAATCCATGCTGTATTGGGTTTATTTTAATATAAATATCTCCTAACATCTTATCAGAATACTATAAAGTTATCGGCTGTTGGCAGGCTGTCCGTACTTCGATACAGAACGCATCCCAGTGGCCGTTAAGTTCATTGTGTATTAAGTTTATTTTAATATACGTATTTCCTAATATTTTATCAGAATACTATAAAGTTATCGGCTGTTGGCAGGCTGTCCGTACTTCGATACAGAACGCGTCCCAGCGGCCGTTAAATTTATTGTGTATTAAGTTTATTTTAATATACGTATTTCCTAATATTTTATCAGAATACTATAAAGTTATCGGCTGTTGGCAGGCTGTCCGTACTTCGATACAGAACGCGTCCCAGCGGCCGTTAAATTTACTATGTATTAAGTTTGAATTGACCGCCACAAGATGTATAACGTGGAGGGTTTAATTCCCTGAAAGTATTAAAACGAACGTCATCTAGGCGAAAGGGTTGGCTATGTCCTTTCAAAGTTCAGTAGCGTTCTAATATCTGGACTACGTCTAACGTGTTCAGCGGGTTGGCTAGGTCCCTGAATCTGTAATGATAGTCGTCGGTCGCCGGTTGTCATTATATTGACCAATATACCTGTAACTAATTACTTCCCTCTGGGTGTGACGTTTCTACTTGTAAGCATTTGGCTTGCGTAAATTGTGGACTTTGGGGCCACGGTGTGGACACTAATCTTATTTATTAATGGCATTTGTTATCAACGTAGGTGTGTTAATATCTCCTTAATCTCCTCCATACTACCCTTATCTCAAAGCGATGTCCTCCCTGGGACCTGCTGCATGATATCAATAACGTCGTGTTCTTGAGGCTGTGCGAACTATTGTGCCAGCTCAAGATATCTATAATATATTTCTTCAACTTCACTTAATACTTCCCTTATCTCAAAGCGAGGTGCACCCATGGACCTGCTGCAAGATATCAATAACGTCGTGTTCTTGAGGCTGTGCGAACTATTGTGCCAGCTCAAGATATCTATCAACTTCACTTAATACTTCCCTTATCTCAAAGCAAGGTGCACCCATGGACCTGCTGCAAGATATCAATAACGTCGTGTTCTTGAGGCTGTGCTAACCATTGTGCCAGCTCAAGATATCTATCAACTTCACTTAATACTTCACTTAAAACTACTTAATACTTATTACTAATATACTAACGATGATACTCTTGATAACAATTGTCGTACGTTGCGATGTTGCCCTGCTGTGCCCAAGTCCGTGCTTACGCTTTTATGCTATACTGATATCGCCGTGCATTTGTCGGCGTTTTTCATATATTCCTACTGGATTGCTTTCTCACCTATGTTACTTCGTGAGGGAACGGTGTTTTCTTTGCTAACTGAATGTCCTGTTTGAAATGTACTGCTGGAAAAAGAATTCTACCTTAAGAGTGTACTTTACGCTTACATCTTTAAAATCATTAGTGCGCTTTTCTACTATCGCACGCTTCGCATTGAAAACAAAAATAATGCAGGCAAACTTATGCAAGGTCATCTGGCGTGTGAGTGAATAGTGCCAGGAATTGAACTCAAGGTGTCTGGCTTCCGCTCGAGTGCGTCTGCACGCTGAGCTAGCGAGATAGTGTCAGGTTTAATGTCCTGCGGGCGGACGGTGTGCTGAGCACGTGTCAGTCATATGGCATATTGGATTGTGTTACAATGGACAAATAAGCATTTCCTCTGTGGTCGGCTTTCATAACAAAAGAGAAACTGTAGTACGTCTTGACTGAATGCGTGTACAAACTAATTAATGCGGCACCTTGCAGAAATGTGATTGCAAGGTCTCCTAACTCTATGTAAGCATCTAGCCAATACTACCTTCCGCTAAGTTATACTAAAATGGATTCAGAAGAAAATATTTTAGCCTACAATCATATACAATGTATAGTTGCACTGCTGTAAAAAATACAAAGTTATTTACTTATTCCATTTATCCTATGGGATATCACAATCTTATTCCTAATAGAGCTTCATTGTGGGGGGTTTAATCTGAAATAAGGAGCAATTTTCTCTGAATATAGTAGGGTAGTTATCAATACGTCTTCCTACTAGGCTTCCATTAATATTCCTAGTGACTTATTAGATAGGGGTTGTTAATATTCAAATCGCTTGGCGTAAGAGGTGTTTATCGCGAAATCTTAAAAGGGTGGGGGTGGGGGTATTATAATTATTGTGTACTAAAAATATTCTCTAACTTAATCTACTAAAAAAAATCTGTTCGGGGGGGATTTAAATTGTCTCACTCGCTTGGCTAATGTAATGAGTATAGGGGGCGTTTACATATGTATTAGTTACTGGGGCGGGTGTGGGTGGGTACCAAAAATAATATTTGACCCGTACTTCAAAAAATTTTCCTTAATTTTGGGTAAATTTTTGCTTGGCTGCATAAGAGGGTTTTTAGGGACCTGTATCGTAGAAATTCGTTGTCTGAACTCCTGTAGGCGTTGTCTGACGACAACGTCACGATACCCCGGGCCTCCTCCATTTGTATTGTATCTGTTATGTTAAGGGTGTTGTTGGTTTGACTAACCCGCGCCTCCCACCATTTGTATTGTATCTGAGAGGGATGCCAATACAAATACTAAATCTAGGGGATGAAATTAATCTAAATTGGGGTTGTAGCTTGGCGAATTTGTAAGAGGTTGGGATTGTTTTAGGAAGAACTGCGGACACGTTTAGAGAGCAATTTACATACAGGGGAATTGGCGGGAGGGATGAATACTCACCTAGCTCACCTCTAGGCCGCACGCTGGCGGTGCAGCGCCTCCTGCATGTCAGCGTTCAATGTAGATCTTAAAACTAGGTACTAATCTAAAGGGAAGGGCTTCTTAACCTAAACGAAATAAAAAGGTAGTCAATAGACTGTTCAGAAAGGGGGTTTATTAAGAAATAGTGGCAATTGCAATAGGGGAGGATGGAAATAATAAACTAGGGGGAAAAAGGAATTAAGCAGGCACGATGTCACTCACCCCACCGTTAATACCGGTCTTCCATGATGATGGTGGCGTTGGGACTCGATATGGGGCCATCCCCCATATCGGTCCGACGTAGCACAACTCCTATAGAGTGTAGGACTGTCACTGCAGGTTCAGAAGAGTCCACGTTCCTAAGAGCTTAGAGCGTCAAAAGCTTAGAGACCGCGGCGCGTGTTCGTACCTCTATTTATAAGTAAAAGGTGCGATGTCAGTCCAGTCAGCGGTATGTTGGGAGTGTAATGTCCTCTGTGTCCTGTCCAAGTGCTTGCTATTGGAGCTAGGTCTATGACCTACGGTCTACTCCGTAGTCGCGTTGCCATGTCGCCTTTTACGTAGTTATCTCTTATTATATTTTATGTATTTATAGGCACAGTCCTTTCCTAAAGGGCTGGGGCCAGGACAATACACATTCCAATATATATAGGCTTATTGAATACAATGTTACGTTTAGCCATGTGGAAAGCAGCTAGGTTAGGACCATAAATGGTTCTGTCAATAAATGTCGGCTTTGCTATTAGCTTTTCTGCCTTTTTGCTGTCAGTCACAAGACGTATGTCTATTCTTTTACGGATATTTTCCATTGTTTTTCCAAAAATGGCATTGTTGAATAATTTGTACAGATTTTTCTCAAACTCATTTTTGGCTTGTTTTCGAAGGTTGTTATTAAAATCAACGTATGCCTTTAACCAAGGTCTTTGCTTAAACTTTAACACACGATGAATTTTTATCAATTTTATTCCATGATCTAAAGCCTGTTTTAATGCCATGTAGTGAACAACATATCGCCTTCGATTTCCAAGATGAGGAATTAGTTTTTTCAGATACGAATCCTTAGGTTGTGTACACTCTGGTAGGAAAGGTAAATCGTTGTGTAGATCATGAAGGTCAGATGGGTAATCAACATCAACGTCTAGAATGTATCCCACAGGATCGTCTTTCTTCAGTTTTTCTAGATCAGCGGTATCTGGAGAAACCCACCGAAATCCGCCATAAGGAAGAGAGTGACACATAGCCCACCCGTATTGGTTGTTGGCATCATCATAGGTTATAAACTGTGATGGTTTCTCAGAATCATAGGTTTCCATGTATTTATTGTTAGCTTCAGCATACCGATGAGACACCTGGCATATGCCTCCACGTATTCCAGACTCGATTAAAAGAATCTGATCGTAATCCTGTAGCAATTCCAGTTCAATGCCTGTGTAAAGGAGCATTGCCTCAAAACTTAAACCAGGCGAAGTGAAAAAGTGTGCAGCATCCACTCGGTGTGTTTCTAGTGTTTTGTTTCTAAACGTTTCAAAGCTGTCTGCAAGAAGGAGTACATCTGAAGTTAGGTAGAGGTCACTATATTCACCTAGAGTTTTAATGTTGAACTGATTCCACACATTTTTAGCATGTTCATAGTCTTTTTGACTAACATTTTCTTGACTTAATTTGTTAAAGAATACCTCTTTTGGAGGTAAACACGTTTCACTTAACTTTTCCCATGAGTCAATGTAGTCATAACAAAATACCCCTTTACGAGTCATGAGCATTGCATTTTCTTTTCCAAAGTACTTGTCTGTTTCAGGGTATGATGTTAAGTTGGAAACTAAGTTTTCCAAACTACTCGGCATTAAACGTATCCACAAATCTAAGCTTAAAATTTCCTACATATTTGGTAAAGGAAATGTACTTTTCTTTGGAGTTAGCGATAACATCCACTCTCTCAGTAGTACACCCCAATTGCTTTACAATGAAATTTGCGTCGTAGCCACTCATATTATGTAGAAACACAGGAACGGGGTTTCGTGTTTTACACCTCAAATTACAGTTATTGTGAGCACTTCCACGGTATTCCCCTGTAATATGGCAGTGGTCTCGAACTTTCCAGTCCTCTTTGGTAAATGGTTTATGACACAAATAACAGGTTTCAGAAGATTGGAACTCTGCTTCTTGATGCTCAGTTAAAGCTTTTGAAACATTTAAGCTGTAAAGGCGATCAATTTCATTAGCTATTGAGATCAAACAGTCCATAAACTTTTCTGCAGCGTCAGGTCCACGATAAATAACGGGTTGGCTTGGAAGATTTGTCTTTATGTGTTCCACAGCGGGTGATGGTTTAACGTATATACCAAAGCTCATAGGAACATGACTCTGGTATGGCACTGTATAACTTGCTTCAGGATTGGGCAAACATGTTTGATAGGGTAAGAGTATACTTTCGAAATCTGCATAGATAACGTAAGGTATTCTTAGCATTTTTTCCACGTTTAAAAATTTGACAATGGGGTTTTTAATAGGCATTTCAACCCTAGCAATGTCATGCTGGACACACAAAGCTCTATGTTCTTTCAATTTTTCCATTCCTTGTTGTCCATATTGATTATCAAAGTGAGTAAAACACCGTTTACACGTATATATCTTATGTTCACGGCGGGTAATCTGATGTGCTACTAGTTTATCAAAATCTTTGATAAAGACGTAGTGGTTCTGGCCGGATGATGAACTTAGCAGAAGGAGGTCGCGATGGTCTTGCATCTCTTGATCCACAACCTTTAGAGGGAACAATTTGTTGTCTTGTTCCAATCCAAATACATTAATGGATATATCGTTGGCTTTTTCAAATTTGGGAATGTCAACTAGCGATGTAGGAAACGATATTACAGAAAAATCATACTTGTTGTCCAGGTCCTTGTATTTACTAATGCGATGAGCATTCTTTTTAACCAGTTTTGCTAAAATGGCATACATAAAACACTTTTCATCATTCAAATTTTCAGGATTAATGCAGGCTTTTCTTGCTTGTATAGCTGCTGGTAATGGAATATATGTGCTTCCACGCAAGGGATTGTACTTATTTATTTTCAATCGTACTCCTTCCACTGCTAACAAAGCCCAATTACTGCCTTTTAGCTCAGATTCCTCCATTTCCGTAGTTAACTTTGTAAATTGTGTTTCCAAGAAACTACTTAAGTCCGTTTCCAAAAATAGGGCCTGATTTCGTGTTTTAAATGCACGATCTGTAATTTCATTGGTAGATGTATGAATGAATCTACATTCAGCCACAAGATTAACTTTTATCGACTTGTGCATTGCTAGTTCTTTCTGCATAGCTTGTATTATTTGCTGTTTGGACTCTTTAAGGTATGAATTTAAATCCTTGCACGTATCGCAACGAATGAAATAGGATTTAAGTCGACCTCCAAAAGATGTCTCATATTCAATAAGTCCATTTTTGTCAGGGACCAATGACAGTAGGTAATGTTTTGTAGGCTCTGCTTTTTGTCTTTTAGCTGCCGACACAACATTACAACATTCTTCATGACGACGTCCATTGTAGGCATTGTTGAATGTACTACCACAGGTCTTGCACTCATGAAATTCACCACACGATACTTCATGTCGCTTCCTATGATAGTCTCGAAGAAAAGTCTTTCCACACTCTTTACACATATAGCTAGGAATGGCTTCTTCCATTATGAATGTTGATTTCTGCAAACAGCTGCTTACTGCGTATCACAGGGCTAGAGGTTGGTCGGTGAGACGGTCTTTCACGATGTGAACACCGTGAGAGGTAGTAGTCAACTGGTGATATTCTTGTTAAGGGTCCACTAATATACCCCTAGTCTAGACCAACAGCTCTTTACAGCGTATGACAAGGCTGTAGACTGGACAGTGAGACGGTCTTTCACGATGTGAACACTGTAACAAGTAGTAGTCAACTGATTATATACTTGCTAAGGGTTCTCTAATATACAATAGTCAAGACCAACAGCTACTTACTGTGTAGTACAAGGCTGTACAATAGTTGTTTTGACAGTCTTTCACGATGTGGTCACTGTGAATGGTGGTAGTCAACTGATGATATTCTTGATAAGGGTCCTCTAATGTACCCCTGGTTAAGGGTAACAGCTGCTCACTGCTTATGACAAAGCTAAAGACTGGTTGCTTCAACGGTCTTTCACAATGTGTTCACTGTGACAGGTAGTAGTCAACTGAAAATATTCTTATGGCCTACTCAAGGTTATCAGGTACTTACTGCATATCAAAAGGCTGTACACTCATGTGTGTTAGGCACTCTTTCTTGCTAAGGACCCCAATATTCCCTACACAAGGCTATACATGTTAGTTCTAAACACTTAGTGATTAATTGTATATTCAATTTTTGTACAAAGCTTATACAAGCACGTTTTTATGAGGTAAAACTTTGTTAAATAGCTGCATGCGACACACAAAGTATGTTGCCGCTATCTAGCGGTGACTATGAGAACTACTTGAACGACCAGCATGCTACCTAGCGCTCCATTTCAACACTCGCTCACTGAACGACCAGCATGCTATCTAGCGGTCGATAGCAATACTCCTCAACTACCAGCCTGCTATCTATCGGTCAATATGACAACTCACTCAACTACCAACATGCTACATGGCTTTTTTGGTCAGTTTTTTGTTGGCTTTTTTTTGGTCAGTTTCTGTTGGCTTATGTTGGCTTTTATTGGCTTTTGTTGGCTTTTGTTGGCTTTTGTAGGCTTTTTTGTTGGCTTTTGTTGGCTTTCATATTTGCTCTCGCTTGTGGGGGCTTATTATTTGGTCTTGGAAAGTATGTCAGTCCTTTTTTTATGGCTGCAAAATGCTTACAGCCATGTTTGTAAGCAGCAACAACAACAACAGCAACACACAAAATTCCAAAAAAAAATCCAAAGTACTCTAAGGTTTATCAATGACTCTCAACTCTTACACTTACCTCTATCCCATGCATAGTCAAAAATTAGTGTATTTTTCAAATTTTTCAAAAATATTTGGAAAGTTGGCTATATCATTAATCTAAAAATCCTGAAAAGACATATGTTAACTCCAACACCTACCTCTATACCACTCTCAGTCCAAAAATAGTGTATTTTTCAAATTTTCCAAAACATATTTCCAAAATGGGTTATATTTCCAAAATTAAAAAGTTAACAAAAACGTTTGTTTGACATAAATGAATGGCCTTTGTCCCCTCTACCACTATACCAAGTCCCAGGTCTCCAGGACAAAAAAATAAAATTTTTAAAAAGCGTTTTATTTCCAAAATTAGGAATTTTACAAACACATTTGTCTGACGTAAATCAATGGTCATTACCCCCTCTATCCCCACACTAAGTCTCATGTCTTTAGAACAACAAAAATAAAATTTTGAAAATGGACTTATATTTCCAAAATTAGGAATTTTACAAAAACGTTTGTCTGACGTAAATCAGTGGTCATTACCCCCTCTACACCCACACTAAGTCTCATGTCTATAGAACAACAAAAATAAAATTTTGAAAATGGGCTTATATTTCCAAAATTAGGAATTTTACAAAAACGTTTGTCTAAAGTAAATCAATGGTCATTACCCCCCTCCACCCCCACACTAAGTCTCATGTCTCAAGAACAACAAAAATAAAATTTTGAAAATGGGCTTATATTTCCAAAATTAGGAATTTTACAAAACCGTTTGTCTGACGTAAATCAGTGGTCTTTACCCCCTCTATCCCCATACCAAGTCTCAGGTCTCTAGGTCAACAAAAATAAAATTTTGAAAATGGGCTATATTTCCAAAATTAGGAATTCTACAAAAAAGTTTGTCTAACGTAAATCAATTGTCTTTACCCCCTCTATTCCCATACCAAGTCTCAGGTCTCTAGGTCAACAAAAATAAAATTTTGAAAAAATGGTCACTATTTTGGAAACTAGGAATTCTACGAAAAAGTTTGTTTAACATAAATGAAAGGTCTCTATCCCCTCTACCTGTAAACCAAGTTCCAGGTCTGTACGACAAAAAATAAAAAAAGATCAACTGGGAAAGTAGGCGATTTTTCATAAAACCAAACATTCTAAAAAATGTTCTATGTGCTTAAAGGAATGGCCTCTATGTCCTTTATTTTTTATAATAAAACTTTTTTATTTTTTACACTTTTTTGAAAAAGGTTCAATTTTGAAAATTCTATATTTTGGAAACTAGAAAGTCTACAAAAAAAATTTGTTTGACATAAATAAATGGCCCTGACCCCATCTACCACCAAAATAAATTTCAAGTCTCTAGAATGAAAAATAACAGTAGTGGAGTGAGGGGGGTTCTAAATAGTGTCATGGCCGCCGCGTGAGTCCACGCGACGGCCATGACACCGGTTAGAACCCCCTCACTCCACTACTGTTATTTTTCATTCTAGAGACTTGAAATTTATTTTGGTGGTAGATGGGGTCAGGGCCATTTATTTATGTCAAACAAATTTTTTTTGTAGACTTTCTAGTTTCCAAAATATAGAATTTTCAAAATTGAACTTTTTTCAAAAAAGTGTAAAAAATAAAAAAGTTTTATTATAAAAAATAAAGGACATAGAGGCCATTCCTTTAAGCACATAGAACATTTTTTAGAATGTTTGGTTTTATGAAAAATCGCCTACTTTCCCAGTTGATCTTTTTTTATTTTTTTGTCGTACAGACCTGGAACTTGGTTTACAGGTAGAGGGGATAGAGACCTTTCATTTATGTTAAACAAACTTTTTCGTAGAATTCCTAGTTTCCAAAATAGTGACCATTTTTTCAAAATTTTATTTTTGTTGACCTAGAGACCTGAGACTTGGTATGGGAATAGAGGGGGTAAAGACAATTGATTTACGTTAGACAAACTTTTTTGTAGAATTCCTAATTTTGGAAATATAGCCCATTTTCAAAATTTTATTTTTGTTGACCTAGAGACCTGAGACTTGGTATGGGGATAGAGGGGGTAAAGACCACTGATTTACGTCAGACAAACGGTTTTGTAAAATTCCTAATTTTGGAAATATAAGCCCATTTTCAAAATTTTATTTTTGTTGTTCTAGAGACATGAGACTTAGTGTGGGGGTGGAGGGGGTAATGACCATTGATTTACTTTAGACAAACGTTTTTGTAAAATTCCTAATTTTGGAAATATAAGCCCATTTTCAAAATTTTATTTTTGTTGTTCTAGAGACATGAGACTTAGTGTGGGTGTAGAGGGGGTAATGACCACTGATTTACGTCAGACAAACGTTTTTGTAAAATTCCTAATTTTGGAAATATAAGTCCATTTTCAAAATTTTATTTTTGTTGTTCTAAAGACATGAGACTTAGTGTGGGGATAGAGGGGGTAATGACCATTGATTTACGTCAGACAAATGTGTTTGTAAAATTCCTAATTTTGGAAATAAAACGCTTTTTAAAAATTTTATTTTTTTGTCCTGGAGACCTGGGACTTGGTATAGTGGTAGAGGGGACAAAGGCCATTCATTTATGTCAAACAAACGTTTTTGTTAACTTTTTAATTTTGGAAATATAACCCATTTTGGAAATATGTTTTGGAAAATTTGAAAAATACACTATTTTTGGACTGAGAGTGGTATAGAGGTAGGTGTTGGAGTTAACATATGTCTTTTCAGGATTTTTAGATTAATGATATAGCCAACTTTCCAAATATTTTTGAAAAATTTGAAAAATACACTAATTTTTGACAATGCATGGGATAGAGGTAAGTGTAAGAGTTGAGAGTCATTGATAAACCTTAGAGTACTTTGGATTTTTTTTTGGAATTTTGTGTGTTGCTGTTGTTGTTGTTGCTGCTTACAAACATGGCTGTAAGCATTTTGCAGCCATAAAAAAAGGACTGACATACTTTCCAAGACCAAATAATAAGCCCCCACAAGCGAGAGCAAATATGAAAGCCAACAAAAGCCAACAAAAAAGCCTAAAAAAGCCAACAAAAGCCAACAAAAGCCAATAAAAGCCAACATAAGCCAACAGAAACTGACCAAAAAAAAGCCAACAAAAAACTGACCAAAAAAGCCATGTAGCATGTTGGTAGTTGAGTGAGTTGTCATATTGACCGATAGATAGCAGGCTGGTAGTTGAGGAGTATTGCTATCGACCGCTAGATAGCATGCTGGTCGTTCAGTGAGCGAGTGTTGAAATGGAGCGCTAGGTAGCATGCTAGTCGTTCAAGTAGTTCTCATAGTCACCGCTAGATAGCGGCAACATACTTTGTGTGTCGCATGCAGCTATTTAACAAAGTTTTACCTCATAAAAACGTGCTTGTATAAGCTTTGTACAAAAATTGAATATACAATTAATCACTAAGTGTTTAGAACTAACATGTATAGCCTTGTGTAGGGAATATTGGGGTCCTTAGCAAGAAAGAGTGCCTAACACACATGAGTGTACAGCCTTTTGATATGCAGTAAGTACCTGATAACCTTGAGTAGGCCATAAGAATATTTTCAGTTGACTACTACCTGTCACAGTGAACACATTGTGAAAGACCGTTGAAGCAACCAGTCTTTAGCTTTGTCATAAGCAGTGAGCAGCTGTTACCCTTAACCAGGGGTACATTAGAGGACCCTTATCAAGAATATCATCAGTTGACTACCACCATTCACAGTGACCACATCGTGAAAGACTGTCAAAACAACTATTGTACAGCCTTGTACTACACAGTAAGTAGCTGTTGGTCTTGACTATTGTATATTAGAGAACCCTTAGCAAGTATATAATCAGTTGACTACTACTTGTTACAGTGTTCACATCGTGAAAGACCGTCTCACTGTCCAGTCTACAGCCTTGTCATACGCTGTAAAGAGCTGTTGGTCTAGACTAGGGGTATATTAGTGGACCCTTAACAAGAATATCACCAGTTGACTACTGCCTCTCACGGTGTTCACATCGTGAAAGACCGTCTCACCGACCAACCTCTAGCCCTGTGATACGCAGTAAGCAGCTGTTTGCAGAAATCAACATTCATAATGGAAGAAGCCATTCCTAGCTATATGTGTAAAGAGTGTGGAAAGACTTTTCTTCGAGACTATCATAGGAAGCGACATGAAGTATCGTGTGGTGAATTTCATGAGTGCAAGACCTGTGGTAGTACATTCAACAATGCCTACAATGGACGTCGTCATGAAGAATGTTGTAATGTTGTGTCGGCAGCTAAAAGACAAAAAGCAGAGCCTACAAAACATTACCTACTGTCATTGGTCCCTGACAAAAATGGACTTATTGAATATGAGACATCTTTTGGAGGTCGACTTAAATCCTATTTCATTCGTTGCGATACGTGCAAGGATTTAAATTCATACCTTAAAGAGTCCAAACAGCAAATAATACAAGCTATGCAGAAAGAACTAGCAATGCACAAGTCGATAAAAGTTAATCTTGTGGCTGAATGTAGATTCATTCATACATCTACCAATGAAATTACAGATCGTGCATTTAAAACACGAAATCAGGCCCTATTTTTGGAAACGGACTTAAGTAGTTTCTTGGAAACACAATTTACAAAGTTAACTACGGAAATGGAGGAATCTGAGCTAAAAGGCAGTAATTGGGCTTTGTTAGCAGTGGAAGGAGTACGATTGAAAATAAATAAGTACAATCCCTTGCGTGGAAGCACATATATTCCATTACCAGCAGCTATACAAGCAAGAAAAGCCTGCATTAATCCTGAAAATTTGAATGATGAAAAGTGTTTTATGTATGCCATTTTAGCAAAACTGGTTAAAAAGAATGCTCATCGCATTAGTAAATACAAGGACCTGGACAACAAGTATGATTTTTCTGTAATATCGTTTCCTACATCGCTAGTTGACATTCCCAAATTTGAAAAAGCCAACGATATATCCATTAATGTATTTGGATTGGAACAAGACAACAAATTGTTCCCTCTAAAGGTTGTGGATCAAGAGATGCAAGACCATCGCGACCTCCTTCTGCTAAGTTCATCATCCGGCCAGAACCACTACGTCTTTATCAAAGATTTTGATAAACTAGTAGCACATCAGATTACCCGCCGTGAACATAAGATATATACGTGTAAACGGTGTTTTACTCACTTTGATAATCAATATGGACAACAAGGAATGGAAAAATTGAAAGAACATAGAGCTTTGTGTGTCCAGCATGACATTGCTAGGGTTGAAATGCCTATTAAAAACCCCATTGTCAAATTTTTAAACGTGGAAAAAATGCTAAGAATACCTTACGTTATCTATGCAGATTTCGAAAGTATACTCTTACCCTATCAAACATGTTTGCCCAATCCTGAAGCAAGTTATACAGTGCCATACCAGAGTCATGTTCCTATGAGCTTTGGTATATACGTTAAACCATCACCCGCTGTGGAACACATAAAGACAAATCTTCCAAGCCAACCTGTTATTTATCGTGGACCTGACGCTGCAGAAAAGTTTATGGACTGTTTGATCTCAATAGCTAATGAAATTGATCGCCTTTACAGCTTAAATGTTTCAAAAGCTTTAACTGAGCATCAAGAAGCAGAGTTCCAATCTTCTGAAACCTGTTATTTGTGTCATAAACCATTTACCAAAGAGGACTGGAAAGTTCGAGACCACTGCCATATTACAGGGGAATACCGTGGAAGTGCTCACAATAACTGTAATTTGAGGTGTAAAACACGAAACCCCGTTCCTGTGTTTCTACATAATATGAGTGGCTACGACGCAAATTTCATTGTAAAGCAATTGGGGTGTACTACTGAGAGAGTGGATGTTATCGCTAACTCCAAAGAAAAGTACATTTCCTTTACCAAATATGTAGGAAATTTTAAGCTTAGATTTGTGGATACGTTTAATGCCGAGTAGTTTGGAAAACTTAGTTTCCAACTTAACATCATACCCTGAAACAGACAAGTACTTTGGAAAAGAAAATGCAATGCTCATGACTCGTAAAGGGGTATTTTGTTATGACTACATTGACTCATGGGAAAAGTTAAGTGAAACGTGTTTACCTCCAAAAGAGGTATTCTTTAACAAATTAAGTCAAGAAAATGTTAGTCAAAAAGACTATGAACATGCTAAAAATGTGTGGAATCAGTTCAACATTAAAACTCTAGGGGAATATAGTGACCTCTACCTAACTTCAGATGTACTCCTTCTTGCAGACAGCTTTGAAACGTTTAGAAACAAAACACTAGAAACACACCGAGTGGATGCTGCACACTTTTTCACTTCGCCTGGTTTAAGTTTTGAGGCAATGCTCCTTTACACAGGCATTGAACTGGAATTGCTACAGGATTACGATCAGATTCTTTTAATCGAGTCTGGAATACGTGGAGGCATATGCCAGGTGTCTCATCGGTATGCTGAAGCTAACAATAAATACATGGAAACCTATGATTCTGAGAAACCATCACAGTTTATAACCTATGATGATGCCAACAACCAATACGGGTGGGCTATGTGTCACTCTCTTCCTTATGGCGGATTTCAGTGGGTTTCTCCAGATACCGCTGATCTAGAAAAACTGAAGAAAGACGATCCTGTGGGATACATTCTAGACGTTGATGTTGATTACCCATCTGACCTTCATGATCTACACAACGATTTACCTTTCCTACCAGAGTGTACACAACCTAAGGATTCGTATCTGAAAAAACTAATTCCTCATCTTGGAAATCGAAGGCGATATGTTGTTCACTACATGGCATTAAAACAGGCTTTAGATCATGGAATAAAATTGATAAAAATTCATCGTGTGTTAAAGTTTAAGCAAAGACCTTGGTTAAAGGCATACGTTGATTTTAATAACAACCTTCGAAAACAAGCCAAAAATGAGTTTGAGAAAAATCTGTACAAATTATTCAACAATGCCATTTTTGGAAAAACAATGGAAAATATCCGTAAAAGAATAGACATACGTCTTGTGACTGACAGCAAAAAGGCAGAAAAGCTAATAGCAAAGCCGACATTTATTGACAGAACCATTTATGGTCCTAACCTAGCTGCTTTCCACATGGCTAAACGTAACATTGTATTCAATAAGCCTATATATATTGGAATGTGTATACTGGATATTTCAAAAACTCTCATGTATTCCCACCACTATGATGTCCTGCTACCCTATTATGGCATGGACAATCTTAAACTCATGTATATGGATACCGACTCGTTCATTTATTTGGTTAACACCCCAGATGTATTTCAAGACAAGTTGGATTTCCTAGAACACCTGGACACATCAGATTATCCTACTAATCACATATGTTACTCTACATCAAACAAGAAAACGTTGGGGAAATTTAAAGACGAGGCTTGTGGACAAATTATAAAAGCATTTGTTGGACTTAGAGCTAAAATGTATGCTTTAGACATAAATGGTAAAGAAATCAAAAAGATTAAAGGTATTAGCAGAGGTGTTGTCAAAAATTGTATAAGCTTTCAAGATTATAAGGATTGTGTCATGAAAAACAATGTAAAAAGAATACCCATGAACATTATCGCTTCTAAACAACATGACATATCATCTATAAGACTAAACAAAATTGCTTTGTGTCCTGGTGATGATATAAGAGTGATTGATGCTGATGGTATAGGTACACATGCCTATGGTCATTACTCAATCATTAACCATGCTTAAAGAGTTAAGTTATGAATATCAAAATCTTCTGCCTGCAACTAGCAAATACATAAAACAAAACAATTTAGGAAATAAAACAATAGCACTACAAAAATAAAAATAAAACAAAATAAGAAATGGCATTCATAATCAAAAATAAATAAAATAGAAAACAAAATAAAAACAAGTGTACAATTTATAACAATAAGGAATATATATAAAAATGTATTATGTGTAAATAGTGTACATGTATTTAAATAAAAAAATATTGTACCGTATGGAAACTGCTTGTACATTTTTTATTACTACTCACCTCTCTCCACTCCTAATGCAAAATGAACATGTAAAACACAAATTGGAAA
The DNA here is from genome assembly GCA_946902985.2 of Meconema thalassinum. NCBI lineage: Eukaryota > Metazoa > Arthropoda > Insecta > Orthoptera > Tettigoniidae > Meconema > Meconema thalassinum. Next base: position 97,981,359 of record OX336397.1, on the reverse strand, counting down.
ATCCATGTTTCCATATTGACAAAATAAAAAAAAACCATTAAACTGAAATTTTAAAAACTGTAAATGGGAATTTGGTAAATTGACAAATGTGTAAACAACAAATTGGAAAATCCATGTTTCTATATCATGAAATTGAAAAACTTTAAACTGACATTTTAAGAACTGTAAATGGGAAATTGTGAAATTGATAAATGTGTAAACAACATAATGCAAAATCCATGTTTCCATGTTATGAAATTGAAAAACTTAAAACTAACATTTAAAAAAATGAAAATGGGGAATTGGAAAATTGTCATATGTGTAAACAACAAATGAAAAAAAAAACGGTTGGGGTAGTTATCATATTGTACAGTAACCTATAAAACTAGCATAAGGATAGTTGCTTGTACCCTTATATACTTTGTGTATGTGCATTAGCCTTTGAATTAGCTTAAGTTAGGTTTGGCAAAGTTAGGTTTGGTGAGGTTAGGTATGTGACCTAGTAGTTTACTCTTTTCGGAAAATGTAAAAAGTAAAATCTAAAATCAAAAAATCTTAAATTTAAAATGTAAAATCTAAAAAAAACTAACATCTAAAATACAAAAAATCAAAAATGTAAAATGTAAAATCTAAAAAATGTAAAATGAAAAAATCAAAAATCTAAAATGTTAAAACATAAAATCTAAAATCTTTAAATGAGGTTTCTGTGGGTTAGGTTAGGTTAGGTTATAACTAAGTTTATTATTTGTGCTCTCTCATTTGCTCTTACATTTTTGCTCTCACTTTGAAGTTTGGTTATGTTAGGTTAGGTTAGGTTAGGTTAGGTGTGGTTAGGTTATAACTAAGTTTATTATTTGTGCTCTTACATTTGCTCTCACTTTTTTCTCATACTTTTTGCTAAATTTTTTTCGCTTGCAATTTTAAATTAGGTAGGTTACGTTAGGTTAGGTTAGGACAGGTTAGGTGAGGTTAGGTTAGGTGAAGTTAGGTTAGGTTATAACTTAGTTTATTATGTGTGCTTTCACATTTGCTTTTATATTTGCTTTGACTTTGAAGTTAGGTTAGGATAGGTTAGGTTAGGTTAGGTTAGGTTAGGTGAAGTTGCGTTAGGCAGAATTGTTGAGGTATGAATCAAAAGCCAGCTCTTGTCAGTTTTGCCTCACAAGGCTGAGTGTACCCCGTTCCACTCATGAGACCAGAAATTAAATTTCTTGGCAGAGCCGGGATTCGAACCTCAGGAATGACCTCCAAGAATGCTAGCCACTACACCAAAAAGTGGACAATATAAGGCTGGTCTTGATTATACATGATCAATTAACAATTACCTAATAATAATAATAATAATAATAATAATAATAAATATTCCATTTGGCAACTACACGGCCGACCTCTCCCTGTGACGTAATCCACGGTCTCAGGCCGTGGCGGCCATTTTGCCCAATAGCCCCTGTGCCAGCTCTGAATGACCCCTCCATAAGAATAACATAGAGTGATTGCGCGCGGCGGCCATCTTGCCCATTAGCCCCTGTGCCAGAACCGGCTTATTTATCCTACTGACGAAGCAAGGAGGATATAAAAAGTAGGTTTTCTCAGGCAAGGAAAGCATTTCTACAGAAAAGGAATCAGTTGACATCGAATATAGATTTAGGTATTAGGAAGACATTTTTGAAAACCTTTGTCTGGAGCGTCGCACTCTATGGAAGTGAAACTTGGGCTATTGGTGCAGCAGAAAAGAGGAGAATTGAAGCGTTTGAAATGTGGTGTTACAGGCGAATGATGAAGAGCAGATGGGTAGGTGGGTTTACAAACGAAGAGGTACTAAGACGAGTGGGAGAGGAGAGATGTTCCTGGCGAATGCTAATGAAGAGAAGAAATAGGTTGGTAGGACACATACTAAGACACCCAGGAATAGCAGGCTTAGTTATGGAAGGAAGGGTCGAGGACAAGAATTGTAGGGGTAGACCAAGGTTAGAATATGTTAAACAGATTGCCTCGGATGTAGGGTGTGGTAGCTATGTAGAGATGAAACGATTAGCTCAGGACGGGGAGGCATGGAAGGCTGCATCAAACCAGTCAAAAGACTGAAGACTCAAACAACAAGGTAATCTGCGTGAGAGGCCATCGGCCGTGACCTTCATACCGACTTGTGGCGTTAGATAGCAGCACCATCGTCACCTATCGGTAAAGCCCTGCGCAGATGCGGATATCCGCGGGTTTTCGCCTTGTGGATATAGTTGGCATGGTTGTGCGGATAGCGGATACGCTTCGGATAATGTTTAGTGTAAATTCGCGGATAGTTTTGATGTGTAACATCTTTCCACTCGGTTACTGGATATTCTTGTGGGAGTGATTTTGAAAAATGGGACGGAAGTGGATCGGACTGAAGTGTGTAAGACGCACTGCCAGCTGGATCGTATCGCTCCTGGACATTCAATACACAAAAATCTTTTTTATTTACACACTAATAATACATAACAATTCCAAGACTCTCTTTTTTTATTCACTGCCTACTACTTGATATTTCTACTCTCGCACTGCCTTCTTGATACTCTGCTGCTAATCATATCAATATGACTAATTTTAACTGAATCCATATTAAATTACGCTTTGGTCTGTGAATCAAGAGGTCCAGGAACTGGGCAAGCCTTTCATGATCTACTGCTGTTCACATTGCATTTACTCGCAAGTTGGCCTATTTATAAGGAATTTAAGGTTATGAGCGGTGTCGCGTCTATTAATCTAGATGATCCATATCGTATTCTTTATTAAGCTAGTGCTGGTGGAAGCTACAAATCATCTAATAAAATGAGTTCCGTATTATAAACTACAATATCTGTAAAATACTCCCTTTTACAATAGATTTATATTGGTGCTAATAATATTATAAAATACCGGTGTATCAGAAACTTCACGTGAGGTTTCTTCTATGTCAGATGTTACACATCATATGCGACTACTGTAAGGCTCGTAAAGTTTTTCTTTTAATACAATGATGAACAGGATTCTGTTAAAATAACTTTAGTTTTTACGTCTTTCAGGTGTCTTATTAATTCCGTAATTGCTTTCGCTTGGATTGTATGAGAATAATAGAGGAGGGAGAGAAGCCAATACCCTCAATTATTGTTGAGTTTTGCCAAAAGAGAAACTCCTTTATACCCGCGCTTGCCTGCGTGGTTATATCCGATGACTAAGTAAGTGTTATAATTAGCCACCCGCTGTATCACTTGCCGTTTCTCAGAGGGACAAAACTCAGTCAACATTGTCTTGCGAATTACACAGCCTGGGGGAACGAATTGTTCAACAAATTTTTAAATGTGTTGGTTGAATACTACCGGGTGAGTTAGCCGTGGTCGTTACGGCATGACTGTTGGCAGTCACTCACATCCGGGAGGCGAGGAGGTTCGAATCCCCTCGCCGGCAACCTTGAAGATGGTCTTCTGTGGTTTCCCATCTGCCTTCCAGGCAAATGCCGGGGTTGGTCCCTAACTATAGGCCACAGCCGCTACCTTCCAACTCCTCGGCCTTCCCTTCCAAATTCCCCCCCCCCCCCCCAACGGTACTTGTAGCTCACCCATTGGGTGTCCGTCTCGAAGCAGCTACAAAACTGGCGAGCCGAACATGTCCTCGGACACTCCCGGCACTAAAAGCCATACGCTAAAAAAAAAAACTTAAATACTTTATCTAATAAATTAACAAGTAGTTCCGTGAAGAACTAAAGCCTATTATCATATATCCTACTTATGTTAATTGCCTCTATCATCATCATCATCATCATTTATTGTACATAACAGGCCATTAAGGCCCATGACAGAAAACAAAGAAACGTAACTAACACTTCAAATACGGTATACAATATTACAAACAAAATATACCCTTAATCAATCCATTGTCGTCAACCATATTTGATCCGTCCGATATATTCTTTTGCCTTTTCTTTGATCTTGTAATTTAAGACTGGTAGGTTATCAACCTTCCGAACCCGAGCTCAGTGATGGAGCTGCCATCTAAGGTGCTGAGCCACCCGGTTTGTTATCAAAGTGACCTTCTTCTAGGCGAGTTGCCTTCTCCACGGCTCATAGAGGTTCACCTTCCCTTACCCATACTTATTGGTCCGGGTCTGTAGTTAATAAAAGGATCATATAAAATTGATATTAATTCAAAAGGTAGGGATCACCAGCTATTACAAGGGGAAGAATGGGTACACAACCTAAAATTGTAAACGTTGATTGACAACTATAAAGATCTGTCACCTCACACAAACGTGCGGGATGTCTTGGGCATGATATAGAAGGCGGTGGAGGCCCGTGTGCTCTTCCTCAATGAATACAAAGAAGTACGAAATATCAAATCAACGCAAGATAAACAAACAGTCTGCAATTTAGGACGCACAATCATACTGAATGGTGCATTTGAGTAAACTAGCTTAATGAGAGCACAGATTCATGAGATAACAGGAACTGACACTGGTAACACTGTAAACACACGATGATCCCTTAAAACAACATAATACAACATCAAATGACAAATCCGTGACAGCGCCGCATTCCAAGATCTTATCATGGTCCCCAAAATAATCTTCAATAATTGAAGGGTTCATTCCAAGACCCAGACAAGCCCAAAAATTAAAATGTCCAGAAACTAAACAAGTAGTTCCGTGAAGAACTATACAGCCTATTTTCATATATCCTACTTATGTTAATTGCCACTATCAACATACAAAATTTCAGTTTGATTGCTGTAATAGATTCGTAGATATTGAGAACCGACGAAATATAGCGGATGGTCGCCATGTTGGATTTTTATATATGTAGGTCTTAGAGTTATGTACTCTTACATGAAGATTATTCTGTACGTGTAGTATTCAAACTTCAATCGCATGATTAGGACACAAAAAGTAAAAACGAGGTTTTAAAATTTCGCACAGCTGCCATCTTGTGGTTATGGAAACAATTGAAAAATATTAGATGCCAGTTGATTAACATTTATATAAGGATTTACTGTACCAAGTGTCACTGCACTCGGATGGTTAAATTTCGAGAAACGACCATGTGAATATTTATAATTCGCGTCGCCGCCATGTTGGATTTGTGATCACCAGGTTATTGAAAATCCTATAGGTGAACTTATGTTCATAGCCCCTATGAACATTAAAAAATTCAGTTTGATTACTGAAATAGATTCGTAGATATTGCGATCCGTCTATATATTTCGGATGGTCGCCATGTTGGATTGTCATATGTATAGGCCAAGGAGTCATGTATCATTAAAGGAAAGTTATTGCGTAGGTTCATTATTCAAACGTTCTCTTCAATCGCATGATTACGACAAAAGACATAATAACTTAATCTTAAAATTCACACAGCCGCCATCTTGAGGTTATGTAAACAATTGAACTAAATTAGATACCAGTGCATTACAATGTGTACACACATTTCCTGTACCAAGTTTCATTGAGTTTGGATCATTAAATCGCGAGGAAGGTCTATTTAAAATTTTCAACTTCGCTTGGTCGCCATATTCGTTTTGTAGTTAACCAGTTTTTGAAAGTCTTATAGATGAACCTCCAGTAGTGACCTTTATCTCCGTCAAGAATTTCAGGGTGATACCGCTAATAGTTTCAGAGATAAAGAATGCCGGTGAAATATTTCGCACAGCCGCCATCTTGAGTTTATGTAAACAATTGAACGAAGTTAGATGTCGGTGTATTACAATGTGTATAAACATATACCGTACCAAGTTTCATTGCGTTTGGTTGGTTGAATCGCGAGAAACGTCTATTTAAATGTCGCAAATTCGCTTGGGCGCCATGTTGGTTTTGTATTTACCAGGTTTTCAAAAGTCACATAGGTGAACTTCTATCAGTTCCCTTTATCACCGTAAAATATTCCAGGGTGATATCGGTAATAGTTTCGGAGATATTGAATGCTGGGGGGGTCTCGCCAGGCTTAATTCACTTTTTTTTCTCCTATCCATATGCTTAGCATATTATGTCACTTAAGTTTTCTCACCAATATTCTTTCCTTTTCTCAAGGCACAAGAGCTCCTCGTTGAGCTGCGTGCCCGCCCCGCAAGGGGAATGAAATAACTTCATTTGTTGTTGTTGTTGCAAAATATCTGCATTAACTGAATTGAATTAAATTCTGATGAGTTTCTCAACAGAAATATTCGTAAACAATCGGTCGTGCCAACGATTGCGATAGTAACAATTATTTCCGAGCTAATTGATGCCAATAATTAATAGTAAATATTTGTGATAACTAAAAATTATTAAATTTGTCATCAGACTGAGTAATTACTAGGGCCCGGATTTATATGCACTAAAAAGTTAGAATATATGCACAGAAAATAATGAAATATGCACTTAAAATAGGTATCATTTGTTGCAAAAAGAAGCATAACAATAGGTAACTAGCAGTCTTTCAATGTTTTCTGGAGACAAACTATGTCTATTGTCCGTCAAAATGAGTTTATAGGCTGAGAATGATCGTTCTACATCAACTGACGTGATTGGACAGTACTTATACACGGGCACCAAAGTTTCGGAGCATACATCTGGCAAGGATAACCTAGCTCCACTCAAGTATTGACTAATTAACTTAATCTTCTTCAGTCCTGGGTTCGAATTCAACACCTTTTCTAACTTGCAGTTAATCTTCTCTCCAATTTCGCCTGGAGCGGAATTCAATGAAGATGCAGCTTTCTCAACGAGATCAAGTGATTCGTGGAGGGGAGTACCAGAAGATTCTAAGCTCTCAATGGCTTTTGGAAGTTTAGAAAAATGTGCATGAATGAAATTCACATCTTGATAAACAGTAGCGGTTTCAAACACAACTTTTGCATCACGGACACACGCAATATGCTCATCTTCAAGTTTTGTAACCACTTCTTTCACTTCATTAAAATTCTCCTGATAAAATGATACTGCAGATAACCATGTCCCCCACCTAGTCAGGACAGGTTCAGGTGGCAAAGGAACTTCAGGTAGACAATCTTTGTAGAACTGGACACGAGCTGGTGCTTTCAGAAACAGCTTCTTCCCTCATCCAATTAAATTGTTAACAGCTGGAAACTGTGTGCGTATTTCTTCTGCAATGCGGTATAATCCGTGCGCTAAACAGGTTACGTGTATGAGTTTCGGATAAAATACTTGGAGGGCCTTTGTTGCTTTCAACATATACAAAGCTGCATCTGTGAGCAGTACAAGCACTTCACAACAATTATCCTCAATTTCAGATGGCCACAATTGTCGCAGAGAATCATTTACAAATCTTGCTATTGTGCTATGGTTAGTTTTCTCTAGTACTTTACAAGCAAGAAGATGCGGCTTACCGGGTTCGTCTGGATGTAATTTACCAACCATGAAATTTGCTATGTAACGGCCACATGAGTCCGTTGTCTCATCCACCGATATCCAGACATAGTTCCTTCCGATATCAGAACGGATTAATTCCAGGGTAGATTCATATAGCGGAGGTAGGGAACTTTCCCTAAGAGTTGATTCATCTGGTATTTTTGATTTACACAATATTTCTCAAGAAATGATCGCAGAACTGGATTGTTTAATTTATTCCATGGAATGTTGCTGCATACGAAAGCCCTACAAAGATCATTTGAAAATGTATTAAGAATACCGGACTTAGGCTTTACCTGCGTAAGAAGTAGTTGTTGTGGTGTGCTGTTCTTCTCCTCCTTTGCTTTAATATGTGCAGTTGTTTTTGAATGCTGTTCAAGCTGAAATTTCTTTTCACATTTTACTTCCTTTGAGCAAACTTGACAGTACGCGATGACACCATTTGTTGAATAGTCCCTATTACCCGACACCCACTGATTTAGTAAATCTCTTCTCCTGCTCTTTTCCTTAGGCATTTTTAAAAACTAAGACTTGAGATGCAGGGCATTAAACTGGAACGTAACTAGTGAACTGAAGATACTTCTGTCCTGACCAATTGCCCAACCCCCTGAGATTATTATCTACTGTGGTAGAGAAAGGAATTCCGGGAAGTCCAGCCAGCCTGCCTACCCATACCTAAGCTAGCTGTTGCCATTGTCAGTTGTGAAAGTAAAGTGCCGTTACACAGAGAGTCGAAAACACCAATTAGTGAGGGATGCACATAATATAGGCAACTAGCTAGGGATGCACAAAAGAGATTTATTTTAGTAGTTCTTGTAATTGTCCTTAAATTCAGACATATATACCGGAATATGCTGTTACGTCTAGAATATGCACTAAACCTCAAAATATGCATATGCATATGCGCATATGCATTTTTTAAAAATCCGGGCCCTAGTAATTACGTATTAATTATAACTATCTTTCTACATCACTGCAAGTCTAACTACAGACGGCCAACATAACAATTTAGTGACTCAAAAGTCACTAAAAATTACTGCAAGACCTTCAAACAAGGAATAGACATCGGATTTACCCCGGAGAAAGTTTTCACCATCCTATTTTCTGTATATACTCAGAACGCCGTCATTCTCGCCGAATATTCATCAATTATTTTCTGCATCTTCAAGTCACGCCATCGCACCAAATAGCTTATAAAGATAATAGCGGAAACTCGGCCGTAAAAGCATGCGCTTGCTTGGAGACAGCGATCACAGTGCCATCTCTTGGTGCGAGTTGACAGCATTACTCGCCTTGCCACCCACAGCTAGCATTTTTGAGTGCGCACAGACCGAAATTGCATTGTGAAGTTAACATATGTCTCGGCTTGATACTTAGGCAGCAAATAATTTAAAGATTAGTATTAGAAGAAACAAAAGATACTTGGTTCTGTACAATATTTATATAGAATTCTAAAAGTACTGGACTGCTTCTGCATATGGTTTGCTTTGCCATAGGCAGTAGAGCTAAGACACTGCACCAGGCCAAATACTGATAATTACAAGGAAATATTAGCACATTGGTTTTAATCTATCCTTTTTGACATACTGGTATTTAAAAACGACTTGAACACGCTTAATTACATTAAAAAACAGTCACCTTCTTATATATTTCCTAATAAAGGCAGTAAAATTAAAATTTGTGTTTCCGAACTTGTTATTTACACCAACCTCCTTAGCTATAATAGTGCAATACGTACACTTTAGAGGCAGATGACTTCGCTGTTCCGCCCCTTATAAGAACAATAAATAACTGCGTACACTTTCAATCGGAAATATTGAAGCATGTTGTTAAATGTTCGGCCTACTGTACCGTAGATTCACCACGTTTTATAATTATGTTGTTATTTCAATATTAACATTGGGCCTACTATCAACAACCTACAAAGATCTTACCCTTGACTTAACAAGTTTTTATTCCTGAAATCTTTCTCCACAAAGTGGTCTGAGCATACAACATGAGTTCTGTTTAAATGTTCTGGGCCATTCCTTTTCAATACGTCATGTAAGTCAGCTCTCGGCTTCGAATAACCCACAGCGTGCATCGATAAATATATAGGCCTAAAGAACAGGCTAAAATATGCTAAATTATATTGTAAAAGCATTCTGTATTAGGCTAAAAGAAAACCGAACTATCAGTGTAATGGTAGGCTACTTGTTGACAATAATTTCTTGGGAACCTGAAGAAAGATTTTGGGTCACTTTGTTGTTTATAATTATTACAGCCATATATGGCACAAATACTCCCCGTACCAAGCATTACAATTGGATAATTAGATCATCCACATGTCAATAATTTCTTATAATTGTTTGGTTGGACCTCACGGTTGTAAATCAGCTGGTCTTACGTTGCCAACTCGGACCGCTAGGCGGTGCTGGGGAGCGCTGTCTCCTGTTTTGGCGAGGAGTTTCCGCTATTATCTTTATAAGCTATTTGATCGCACGTCATCATCAAGTCATCGCCGGAAGTTCCTGAACTTACTTGGGTGAACCCGTCTGGCCACGTGGAAGAACATCACGCCATTGAAGACAGCGCACATTTATCATTGATTTCTTCGTCTATTTCACCTCATTATCGTATAACTGCACGGTATTTCATTCATTATTCATTCATTTATTATCGTGCTGTCTTCGCAACCACCTTCACTGCTTTGATAACTGCACAGTTCTCCAACACTCAGGCAGCGCCGTATTTCTAAATAGGCTAAGTAGACTGCAGCCTAGAGCGGCAAATTTTCAGGGGCGGCAGTTTGGCAATTTATTCAAACCCTAAAATGAAGTATTTCAGACGTTAATAATATTTCCCGTACGAATTCAAGAATACATGTTACGTAAAAATATGTTTTAATCCTTCTACAGTTTATTCTGCCTTAGAAGAGTTAAACACTATCTGCGAACTAGTATTTCTGAAATACGGATAAAATCACTTTCATTACTTTGTATTGTGGCAAATACAACAATAACACTTTCATATGAAGACATTATTAACGAGTTTGCCATTAAGGAATCTCGTAAGAAAGCTATATAAATTTGAATATCAGGATTAGGTGGGGTGAGTTGTTTTAGAGCAGTTTGTATATTTTTCAACAAATAAACCAGTAATTAACTACATTTTGTCTAATTTCATTTCACCGTGTACAACAACTTAATTCAAATTGAACACAGTTCTTCAATTACGCAAAAGAGTCATTAGCCTTAAACATATTTAAAAAAATAGTGACCACTGATCTCCTAGAACAAATTAAGTAATTAATTAATTAATATCGAAACCCATTTAATTTTTAACGAATCTTAAAAGAAGTAAAAAAACGTAGATAACTAATTTCATTATATAATTTATTATATAAACCATTAAAATTGTAGTTTTATCTAAACTAATTGAATTTTATATTTAAAAACGATGAAAACGCCAATGAACTCTATCCTTTTGTTGTATAAAACAAATGTATTAAGCAAATATGAACTACTAGCTGCTACCAGCGGCTTCGCCCGCAATAACATTTGGAATCCCGTTATAACATTAGTTATATAGTAGATAAGCATGGGTCCTAGTGGAAAATAATTCTATCACCTGAAACCAAAAATGCATGAGACAAAAAAAACATCAAAATATCATGTTGGTTTCGGACCCTAAGAGACGTGAAAAATATAATAAAAGTGTTAAAAAGCTATTTTTTGAAATTTCATTCAAATAAATTTTTATGTCATTCCTGCGACTTAAAAATTCCGGCCAAAAAGTACAAAATCATTAATAACTCCCTAAGTATTCGTCGTATGATGAAATAGCAAGAGTCAAAAAAGATGTAATGTGTTATTGTCTACAACATAGGCCATGTATAATTTTACATATTACCTGTTTTTTCGCCAAAATTTCACCCCTCCCCATAAGCCCCTTAAATTGGATTTATGAAAAAACGGTCAAACACCTATTTACTTATTTTTAGCCTTATGAGACTTAGACTTAGACTTATGAGATCAACACAGGACGAAAAATTGTGTATCTGTCTGTGTGTGTGTGTGTGTGTGTGTGTCTGTGTGTGTGTGAGTCAGTGTGTGTGTGAGTGTGTGTACTCTGAATGTCTGTCCCCCCACCCTATCAATTCGAACACAGTGAACCCGAATTGAACGAAATTTGGCACAACGTTAGCACTAGCAAAGGACACCTCAGTGTCATATATTATATCGCCGCCATCTTGATGGAAAAGTAATGGCGGCCACCCAAATGTTCAAAGCTTAAATCAAATTACGACTAACCTAATCATCCCTTGTCTACCAAATTTTGCAACAACATACCTTTATGGGGGGAGCATCCTTTGACCAAACTAGTAAGTCATCAGCCCAATAGTTTGCAGATGGTGGCCAAGTATGTGTGCAAATCGATTCCCCCTATCAATTCAAACACGGTGAAACCGAATTGAACGAAATTTGGTACAGAGGTAGCACCAGCAAAGAGCACCTCAGTGTCATGTTTTACATCGCCGCCATCTTGACGTAAACGGAATGACGGCCACCCAAATGCTAAAAGCCTAAATCAAATTACGACCATCCTAATCATTTGATCTCTACCAGATTTTGCAACAACATGCTTTTTGTGGAAAGCATCTTATGACTGACTACAAGGTCATCAGCCTAATAGTTTGCAAATAGCGGCCATGTATGTTTGCAAATACATTCCCCAAATCAATTCAAACACGGTGGAACCGAATTGAATGAAATTTTTTACAGAGGTAGCACTAGCCAAGGGCACCTCATATTCATGTTTAATAGCCCTATAGCACGTTGTATTTCAACAAGCTACTACAACCAACATTCAATTATACTCCTAGGAAAGGACAAAGAGTTATATCAATACCCATGCATTTAGGAGAAAGTAGGCTATATGTTCTTTACTGAACATCTTGTTTATGCTGATTTTTTCCCGCTGAGTTTCAAACTCCTCGCCTATGTCGTTTAAGAGATACACGCTCCGTTAGGAATCCTCTAACCCCCACTTTTCCCCCCTTACACCTCATTATATACACCACATCGAAAAACCCTCGGACACATGTCTTCTTATTTTTAGCCTACTTTCAATTATGAAAAAATAGGCTTATGAGATCACCTTTTGTCCGTGTGTGTGTGTGTGTGTGTCCCCCTAATAAATTCTAAACGGCTGGAGCGATTTCAATGAAACTCGGTACGTTCATAGCACTATTCCGGACGACCCCGACCGTGCGCTCCAAATCTTGTTACGTCTCACCAACCCAACATGGCGGCTGTGCGAATTATTTCACCAGCATTCAATATCTCCTAAACTATTCCCGATATCACCCTGGAATTTTTTACGGTGATAAAGGGAACTATGGGAACTACTAGAAGTTTTTCTATGTGACTTTTGCAAAACTGGTAACTACAAAACCAACATGGCGGCCACGCGAGTTCGCGACTTTTAAATAGACGTTTCTCGCGTTTTAACCAACCAAACGCAATAAAACTTGGTACAGTATATGTCTATACACATTGTAATGCACCGACATCTAACTTCGTTCAATTGTTTACATAACCACAAGACGGCAGATTTGCGAAATATTTCACCGGCAATCTATATCTCTGAAACTATTAGGGGTATCACCCTGAAATGTTGTACGAAGATAAAGGGCACTACTGGAAGTCCATCTATAAGACTTTCAAAAACCGGTTAACTACAAAACGAACATGGCGGCCAAGCGAATTTTAAAATTTTAATTAGACTTTTCTCGCGATTTAATGTTCCAACCGCAATGAAATCTGGTACAGGGAATGTTTATACACATTGTAATGCACTGGTATCTGATTTAGTTGAATTGTTTACGTAACCTCAAGATGGCGGCATTGCGAATTTTAAAATTAAGTTTTTATTTCTTGTGTCGTAATCATGCGATCGATGTGAAAGTTTGAATAATGAACCTACGCAATAATTTTCCTTTAATGGTACATGACTCTATGGACTATACATTTAACAATCCAACATGGCGACCATCCGAAATATTTAGACGGCTCTGAATATCTACGAATCTATTATAGCAATCAAACTGAATTTATGCTCATAGGGGCTATGAACATAAGTTCACCTATAGGTCTTTCAATAACATGGTGGTCAAAAATCCAACATGGCGGCGACGCGAACTATAAATATTCACATGGGCGTTTCTCGCAATTTAACCATCCGAGTGCAGTGAAACATGGTACAGTAAATCCTTGTACACATGTTAATCCACTGGCATCTAATTTATTTCAATTGTTTCCATAACCACAAGATGGCAGCTATGGGAAATTTTAAAATCTCCTTGTTACTTCTTGTGTCCTAATCTTGCGATTTAAGTTTGAATGCTACACGTACACAATAATCTTCATGTAACAGTACATAACTCTAGGACCTACATATATAAAATCCAACATGGCGACCATCCGAAATATTTAGTCGGTTCTCAATATCTACGAATCTATTACAGCAATCAAACTGAAATTTTGTATGTAGATAAGAGGCAATTAACATAAGTAGGATATATGAAAATAGGCTGTATAGTTCTTCACGGAACTACTTGTTGATGATAAGAACATAGTGGTATTAGAGAGGGTATCTGAAGATGCCATCCAATTTCTGAAATTAATTTCCAAATGGTGGACCATTGTGAGTAACCAGCATCCCATGAAGGGAACATACATTAGAAATGAGGATGCCAATCCAATCTATGGCCCCAAATGACAGCAAACTTATTAGCCTATTTTCAATTTTGAAAAAATAGGCTTATGAGATCACCTTTAGTCCGTGTGTGTGCGCGCGCGCGCGTGTGTGTGTGTGTGTGTGTGTGTGAGGTGTGTGTGTGTGTGAGGTGTGTGTGTGTGTGTGTGTGTCCCCTAATAACTTTTAAACGGCTGGAGCGATTTCAATGAAACTCGGTAAGTTCATAGTACTATTCCGGGCGACCTCGACCGTGCCCTTCAAATTTTGTTACGTCTCACCAATCCAACATGGCGGCTGTGCGAATTATTTCACCAGCATTCAATATCTCCGAAATTATTACCGATATCACCCTGGAATTTCCTACGGTGATAAAGGGAACTACTAGAAGTTTGCCTATGAGACTTTTGAAAAACTGGTAGCTACAAAACCAACATGGCGGCCACGCCAATTCGCGACTTTTAAATAGACGTTTCTCGCGATTTAACCAACCAAACGCAATAAAACTTGGCACAGTATTGTGCCCAACTCTAGGAATGGGTATTCCAAGATTCAGACACCTAGATATCAAGGGAAAGGCTACAGCCGCTTTTGAAAGTTGAGATATTTGAATATCGCGCTCCATTCCTTCTAGAAGGAAATGGAAATTTTATGCAGCCAAGAACATGTCAAGTGACGTAGCAAGTAATAGCAGAGTTCGAGACTATTTGTTGATTAAATAGTTAGCCATGGAGTAGAGACTTGAGACTTGGATCAGATTACTGGCACGGCCAAATGAAAGAGAATGCACTTAGTATCAAGTAAATCGGACCAGGGATACCAGAGATATGAGGATTTCTAGATTTCAGCGTGATGCAGCGTGACCCTGACCGTTTTGAATAAAAGCCGGCCGGCCCAAGCAACATCAGCTCACTTCGAACCAAGCTCTTGCATAGCAAGGTGCTGCTACGCTGAGCCAAGGCACATGGTTGCCGGATCTACGCAGAAGTTATCTTCAAAATTGTGATAGTCACAAAAGTGCTGCGATACATGTGGAACTTAGTAAGTTTACGACAAAGAGAATAACTAAGGTGATTGATATTTTTCTACGGACACTGGTGAAATATTTTATTTCTATATGGACATATGCTAGACTTTGTCTAGAAAGTACTTTGTCACAGTCCTGTAGTAATCATTCAATACTTGGATATTTTAGTCCAATTCAGTCAGTTTCATAATTGTAACTTAATAACCACTCCGATCTTTCAGTATATTGAAGGCCAGTCTATCACGGTGTTGTTCATTAGCCGACAAAGGGAAACTATATGTTGCTTCGCGCATGATAGATGGTGATAAGCCATGCCCAGGGAACGATTTTCAGAACAGCCGTTGATTGGTTTAGACTGTCAGTGTTTTCTTGTACTGAAAAGATTACCGTGAGTTATGTTACAACTGACATATTTGAGAATAGATCATTTAGATCTGACCCCATTTAAGCAAACTGTTATGGCGTTAACAGAAGTAAATATTAAAATGGATCAACAGTTACTTCAAACTTCAAGAGATATTACCACAATGTCTTGTTAGACAGATTGTGGGTATATAATGGCGGCCGATACAAGGATTAGACGTGCGTGTCCGATAGGGCATGTATCTGGATAAATCTGGTACAGACCAGGTTCACTACGCTTCAAGACCAACGAGAAATGTAAGCCACATTTTGACTTTATATTATGCCTAGCTAATTGGAACAAACTCATTTTCTGCAGATGACCAACACATTTATTTTTCTTCGTATTTAAATCTTGCAATGATTTACGCAAGACATATTAGAGTTATTCTGAGTATTTTCAGCACTCAGAACAGTTTAGGATCGATGACCGAGCAGAACGAGCATTTATTTGAATATTTCATATTTTTGGATAATCACGGAAAACTGCCGATGTAATTGTAAAAGTTAATAATTAATTTTGTTGAGGAATGGATATTTTATCTATATTCGAAGATTCGAACATGTGGATTCTCACATAATGAAATAATAATTAAATATATTTAAAATAATATAACTAATAATAATAATCCACCATTAATAATAATAATGATTTTCATAATTTTTCTAAATAATTCTTGGATCTTATATTTTCTAATAATCACATTTATTGAGAGAGAGCCTATGAAGTAGTTTAATCATTTCTAGTTTGGAACAGGTGATTTTCCGAAGGAGAGTGGTTAGCGCAAGCCCGCATTCAACCAACATGACAGTTCTGGTTGAACAGTTAATATTTGCAATGAGCAAAGTATATTTTTCAGATAACACGGAGAGGCATGAAACGGGAAGCAAATGATATTTGTATCAATTAGGATATTTTTGTATTTATATAAAATCATGACGTAAATAAACATTCGAAAGTGAAATAAAGAGTATCAGAAGTATGGTAACTTCACGGGTTGAACTGAATGGTAAAATAAACTAAACTTGTAAGTTTATAAATCTTCCAGTGTTGATAACAAGCAGAGGCTTGATTTATTGTATAAATTTTGGGAAGAAAATTTATGTGTGTGGAGTAGTTGAAATGCCATTCCCAGGTGCGCATGTTTAAGTCGCAGGAATGAGGAGGTTTTTATTTGAGCATCAATCAAATAGCAGGTTCGATGACTCAGTGTTATAGAAGGAGTATTGGAACTACACATTGCGTCGTATGAATGACCCGAAGGTTATTTTTTAAAAACCATCAGTTCTTATTTCAACCTTGTTTACGGATTCCATTAAGACTTTGATTTTGCTAGAACCCGGATTTGTCATGATAGTATTTTATTCTTCTTCAGAGGAAGACCTTTGCCGTTGTTGTTGGAATATTGTGTTCTTATAAAAATAATAGAATGGGCCACTGCCAATTAAAAATAATTCTATAACCACGAATAATTTGAAGGATGTTTTCAATCCTAGTGCCATGAACTAAATGAATTTATTATGAAGCTACAATTCTTATTTCCGCATTCTGTCGAAGAATTGCAAGTTGTGAAAGTTACTAAAATGGCCACAAATATAAATATTTTTCTTAATAATGATTCCAAGTGGAAAATTGAATAGTTGAATGGTCCAACAATTTATTGATCAAGTTGATGATTCAGAAATCACATATTTTGTTAGGAACTTGAAGTTCATAATCGAGTCACTTCTCGAAACGTTCAATGTCAGAAGAACAATTAATTTTGTTGTGCTTCGCACAGTTCTTCGATGCTATGCTCAATGGTCAAATACTTTTCAGATGTTATTAATATGTGTAAATAATTTGTGTTGATTCAGAGATAATAATATTTTTTGACAATATTTTTTTGAAATTGGAAAAATAAGTGAAAGTTAAAATTCTATGAACATTTATTCTACGAGTGTTAATATTATGTAAAAATTCCAACAGTGAACTACAGTATTTCCAGTAAAGACAATTAAATTTGAACTGGATTTAATCATAAATAATCGATATAGTTTTGGAACACAGTCTACAGGACTAATAATCAGACTTGTGTTTCCAAAGATAATTGTCCAATGTGTTGGAAAATTTCTGTACATTGTGTAAATAGGAGTGTGGGTCGCCACACATGAATGATGCTGCTTTGAGCATTTTATTTTGCAGTAAATTTTAAATTCAAAATAAAATGAGATAATTTTACATGATGTGTTATGCCCAGTTGAATCTCCTTCTATCCTTATTGTTGCATTAAGCCAAAAATCAGTAAAGCATTTTTTTCATTTGATGTCGTTTTTGCGATTAGTTTTAACCCATCTGGCGCCCCGGGATATTTTGACTCTCGTGCTGACTGAATATTGGTAAAATGCATATGTGGTCGTACGGACTCCGGTCTAAACGGGCACAGTATATGTTTATACTCATTGTAATGCTCCGACATCTAACTTGGTTCAATTGTTTATATAACCACAAGATGGCGGATGAGCGAAATATTTCACCAGCATTCTATATCTCTGAAACTGTTAGCTGTATCACCCTGAAATTTTATACGGAGATAAAGGGCACTACCGGAAGTTCACCTATAAGACTTTCAAAAAGCGGTTAACTACAAAACGAACATGGCGGCCAAGCGAATTTGAAAATTTTAAATAGACCTTTCTCGCGATTCAATGTTCCAAACGCAATGAAATCTGGTACAGGAAATGTTTATACACATTGTAATGCACTGGTATCTAATTAAGTTCAATTGTTTACATAACCTCAAGATAGCGGCTGTGCGAATTTTAAAATCAAGTTTTTATTTCTTGTGTCGTAATCAAGCGATCGAAGTGAACGTTTGAATAATGAACCTACACAATAATTTTCCTTCAATGGTACATGACTCTATGGCCTATACATTTAACAATCCAACATGGCGACCATCCAAAATATTCAGACGACTTTGAATATCTACGAATTTATTATAGCAATCAAACTGATCTTTTTATGTTCTTAGGGGCTATGAACTTAAGTTCACCTATAGGACTTTAAATAACCTGGCGATCACAAATCCAACATGGCGGCAACGCGAAGTATAAATATTCACCTGGACGTTTCTCGCAATTTAACCATCCGAGTGCAGTGAAACTTGGTACAGTAAATCCTTTTACGAATGTTAATCCACTGGCATCTAATTTATTTCAATTGTTTCCATAACCGCATGATGGAAGCTGTGCGAGGCTGAGTGCACCCCGTTCCAACCCTCACGTCAGTTTTAAAATCCCTGACGGAGCTGGGGATCGAACCCGGGGCCTCCGGGTGAGAGGCAGGCGCGCTACCCCAACACCACGGGGCCGGCTTAGTCAGATGGAAATACTGAATCTGATCTCGTGCAAGTGCGTTGTCATGGCAACGTCTGATGACTCATCCCTCATCAATTTAGTAGTGTTGCCATGGCAAACACTGATAGCTCTTGGCATTTTCTTATAATTCCGAAATCATTTTTCTCATCCCTTGGCGTAATGGTGGGTCATATCAAAAATTCTTTCAGACAAAAGTTTTAGGTAATTATTAGGGGAATATTGTCCATTTTGTACGGTTTTGATATTGTGCCTATTAAGAGAGATATGATTAATGTTTCCCGAAAAACCCACTTTTCCCACCTCGTTGGTCAATGGTTGGTGCTATAAAAAAAACTCTTCAAACATAAATTTTTGGGCTTTATCCGACACATAGTATGAACGTTGAACGGATTCGATATTTCACATATTAAGGGAGTTATAGCAATATTTCACTTTTTCGAAAAAAAAAGCCCCCCCCCCCCCCCCCATTTTCACCCCCTTCGACCAATTTAGCCCAGTAACGAACTCGACCGTGATTTTATAGGTATACATATTCGGTAAAAAATTCAAAGTGATTGGTGCAAAATTACGGCAGTTATCGTGTCCACAAGAAACTGATATACATATATATATATATATATATATACATATATACATAAATTATATATAAACTTTTGAACTGACGGTGGTTTTGGGGGTCTTGGGGATGTGAAACGCGAAGATATGTCGAAATTTTCCGGAAGTCGAAATATGGGACCCATTGCAATAGTTAGCTTTCTAATGAAATCTACCTAATACACATGTTTAAGTGATTTAGCACATATATCCGGTGCAGAAGTGATCAAGGTTAGTAGTTACAATTGATAATGTCCCCTCCCCCCCTCCCACCAGAAGATGAAATAAGGTATAAAAATGATATATTATCAAAGTGAAAGCAAAAAGAAAAAAGAGTGATACATGGTACAGAATTAATCAGAAATGTCACTACAGTATATGTCGTTTTATAAAAGGGCATAGCGGGTGGGTTACAGACAGCGAAGGAGAAAGCATCTATTAGGACATCACTTCCATAATTATTATTCATCATTACACAAGGTATTTAGGCTAAGTTAAGTATTCTAGTAGTGTGTTTGTGAGAGTTCCACAGCCACCTCCACCTCCCCACCTCACAAGATGGCGGCAGCCCGATATCTCTCGAATGCATGGTGGGATTTTGACAAATGAGGTGTCGTTGAACTCGGGCTAACACCCCCTTTCCATTGGACAACATATTTCCACCCCAAAAATAAAACCTACCCCTACTAGAGGGTGAAATTGAATTTTTTAGAGAATCTCTGTTACCAATTGCAACATGTGAGAGTTTGAATGCCGATATGGATTTAAACGTTGTTCTACATAAAGTGCATGTGTTCGGTGGAAAGCCACTATGAATTAGCATGTCCACTCATAGGTTTGGTAAGAGGGCGGGCTTTTTAAAAAATGGTGGCTGTAGTGTAACCTAACCTAACCCAACCTAACGGGTCCTTGTTGACAGGTCCTTGTGGACAGGTCCCTGTTGACAGATCCCTGTGGACGGGTCATTTTTGACGAGTCATTGTTGACGGGTCCTTGTTGACGAGTCCCTGTGGACGGGTCATTGTTGACGAGTCCTTGTGGGCAGGTCCTTGTGGACGAGTCCTTATCCCTTTGGACTGATCCCTTTGGCCTGGTTCCTACGGACTAGCCCATGAATTTATTTAAATTATGTCAAAGGGCCTAACTACATTTGTGTGTGTGTTGAATTGACGTTGTTCACCACTACTATAATGGGATAACGATATGAAAGGAAAGTAGCGAAATACATGTGAACACGTGTGAGATGACCTTATTACCGTCCTCCTTGTGAAACAAGTCACATCCCGTTTTGCTTCATACGTGAGAAAATGCAAGTTCATGTGTAATATGATCTAACACACAGGTGTTCACCTGTACACGTGCACGATAAGAGCTAACAAGTCACAATCCTGTTTTGACAGTGGTGAGAGGTGAAGGGGGGGAGAGTTAGTGTAAGAGAGAACACAGGTGAAGAGAGAAAGAAATATGTATTTGCTCATAATACATGTATAGCTGAGGACTGTACATAGGACTGTAGGTTAAGTACGACATGAGTAAATAAATAAATACAAGACACACAGGTTCACACAACATGTAATTTATTAATCCAAGAATTAAAGGCTGAGCTAAATCCCAACCATTTTACATATAGTTTATTTCCTTTTTGTTTCAACACTTTTTCCACAAGGTAATGTTTAGGAAACGCTGTCTTTTGAAGTTCTTGAAGATAAAACCTGCCTTTTATGGGTTGATGGTTGAGGTCCTCGAGTAAATAGGTGACTGGACTGTTCAGGTTGACTTGACGAATTCGAAATAGTTCTGTCCCCCAATTTCATGTGTAGCCCTTGTCGAAGACGGACTTGAATTTGCTCACACGAACATGGTCCCCAATGTTAAGGCGATGACGTTTAGGGTCTGCTGTTTTTATGGGGTTAAACAGTTTATCCAGTTGTGGAATATTTTTAGTTACAAGTCGTGGCTTGGTCCCAATGGTTCTGTGTTTGGTGTCGTTGTAACGTGACACTAACTCAGGTAATAAGTCCAACCAGCGATAAGTGCCCTGAGCGGTAAACGCTTTCCACATATGGGTTTTCAATGTTCGGTTGAACCGCTCGACCACGCTGGCTTTGAGATTGCTGTACGTGGTGTAATGGTGAATATCCTTAGATTTGAGAAAACTGGAGAATTCCTTGTTGAAAAATTCCTTTCCCTGGTCGGTTTGTAGCAGCTGAGGTTGACGTTTAGATTGTTGAATAATATGTTGAAAGGCTTTGGTGACTAGTGGACTAGACTTGCGACGCACAGGTTCAACAAACGCCATTTTGGAATAAACATCAATGACCGTCAACATATAGCGTACACCATCGTTAACGTTAGCATAGGGAATCATTTCAACCAAGTCTGCTTGCCAAAGTTCATCCACACCCTGTGAAATCACCTTGAGTCGCTGATGGTGACGTCTAGCTGGACGATGCAACTCGTGAGCAATACCCATTTTAATGGGTGAGGGCTTAAACAATAATTTTGGCATTTCGAAGTTCTTCCTCAATTTCTTGAATTTCCCAATCGTGACCAGTATGGCCGGCTTGACGTGAAGCATGCAACAGCTGTAGTCGCTGGACGAGTTTATTTGGATTGTGCCAGTAGGTAACATCCACAAGGGGTTTTAATGGTTTAAATGTCACCCCTGAAGCGGACACTTTACGACGACCACTTTGACTAGTGGGGAACATTTTTGCAATGATGGTTTTATATTTTTGGGATATATTAGCATTCACTTGTTGAGTGGGATCATACTGTCTTTTGTGAGCATGGGTATCCAATAAAATGGATTTATATTTACTAAGGTCCTCTGACGTATAATCTTGAGATGAGGGAGTCCTAGAGAATAGTAGCTTTAACAGTCCTGGTGTTAATTTATAGTTGATCTTTTTAATGACAGCTTTAGTACGACTAAATTTAATCGATGAATCACCAATTTTAAAACTATCATTCTCATAGCGAACGCCATATGTGGTATCTGTGTTTCCAACAAATAGATTGGTGAAATAGGGTTCCAGTGTTGATCCATAATATTTTATTAAAATGTTTTTCAGTTGAGCTTTATGTTGAGGAGTGGCCAAGAGTTGTGAAAATGGAGACGATCTGGAAGGGCAAGGGGTTTCGACCATGGCCAAGGATTTCCTTTTTCTTAAAAACTCTGCAAGGGGTGATGCCTTTTTTTGAGGCGTAAACACTTGTTCCTCATTATCCTCAACTTCGCTAACACTAGTTAAATCTTCCTGTTCCTCTTCATCTTCCTCTTTCTCTTCCTCAGAGTCCTCGTGGTGCGTCTGACTGGCTTGTGAAACGGTAGGTAGCGTTTCAAATGGCTAGATAGAGGGTTTCAACATAGCTTTTAGCGGAGGTGCTAAATGTTGTTGAATAAAAAAAGCATGATCCGCACGCGATCGTTTCAATTGACGAAACTTTTGGCGAATAGTATTTTTTGCTCTAATAATATGCTTTTTCAATTGACTCTCTGCTAACGCCATGATGTCGCGACAAATGACTTGAGAGGGAATGATACAGTGCCTTAAATAGCAATAAAATGATCAAACCCTAAGCGATACCGCCCTTGGTTGAGTTCACTTTGTTTGTCAATCACTAAACAGGCATGACGTTGTGTGTTCCAGCACTTGCCACACAATTCTGTAAACATTTGAAAGGTCATATCCGGATTCACATGTTCATTATAAATGTAACGACTGTTCCTCTCGTCCTGGCGAAATAAAACAATGACATTGGCATTGTCACGAATCAACTGTTTGGACATTTTAGAATACGTTTGTCCAAGATAGAAGCAATCGATATGTTTGTGTCGACCCATGCTGAAATAGCTTTGAATGATACCTTGTCGTTCAGTGGATACATCATCGAAAATCATGAGTGAATCAGGCTTTACCTCATCCGGTGAAATAACATTTTCATGCGTGGAAAATGTAAAATACCCCATATTCTCATTTTTAATCCAGACATGACTTGATCCAGAAACACGTAGAGGGGTTGGTAGAGTGATTTTGCGAAAATATAAATATTTTGAAAACACAGACCATTGGGCGCTGTAATAAGTGTCAGCAAAAGATTGGTCTTTCCACAGCCGGAAGGTCCCACAATGATGCAGCGAATGGAAGATGGAAACAGTGAACCATGGCGTTGTTCACGTGATGTGGGGCAGAGATGGGAAACCATGTCCCTCACAGGGAATGACTCTTGCTGCTTAATTAGCTTCATTTCAACTAAGGCTTAGAGAGGCTAGCAGGCTGTCTATATACATCGCACCGAGCCTTGTCATAGAAACAGTCGACTCGTATTACAGGTTGACGATGGATGTCTTTGGACGTGCGTTGATGGTCAAAGCTAGGTCTGTTCCCAAACATGATCCTAAACAAGAAACAGATCGTGCTAATAAACACTATGTGGATAGGTCAGTAGTGCCACGCACAAAACCAGGAGATTATGACTTTAAAGGAAAGCGGTTAACTCATGTAAAACATCCTCAAGTGTCTACAGACGTTACTACAAAAAAGTATGTGGATAACAAGGTGTATGAGTTTTATGATAAAGTGCCTCAGCTTACGGTGAATGGCTATAGCGCTAATCATCACCGCATTATTCACGTGGAAGACCCACAAGAAGATGATGATGTCTGTACCAAGCGATACGTGACCTATGAAATGAAAAGGCTTTATAAATTTATCCCATCTGTATTTTTAGTGCATCTGACAAATGTAAAACCTGTGAATGAGAGAAACCATATACCGCTAGTTCATGACCAGCACTTGACCTATGTGCTTGCTTCGGGTTTAAGCCACTATCGACTACACTATAATGGAACCATTCACATCAAATATGCCATACCTGATGAGAACCATTTACCAATAGAGATAAATGGTCATAGGATGTTGGTCCATAACCATGAAATGGTCAATGCAGGAGACGAATTATCCTTTCATCTCCTGTTGACATGGAATGAAAAGCAAGCTGGAAAAACCATAAATGATTTCCCACTTTATGTAGAATTGGAATATACAGCCATGAAATAACAATCTAATGTTAGTTGTGACTTAAACTTTCTTGTGAAAGGTTGTTGGTCATCATCATCATGCTGAAACAAAGATATGTGGTGAGAAAGACAAAAAGCCTGTCCTTGGCAAAGCCTGGGCTTATGACATTCGTGGACAAGCCCTTACGAAAGAAAAAAAGAAAAAATAATGTGTTGACCATAAGGAAAGCTCTTCGAGTAGCACAGAGACATGTTATTCCAAAACGTCAGCGACAGGGTTCAAAACAAGGGCGAGTGATCCCCGTCCCTAAACGAGCGGGATTTTTACCTGCATTATTCGCTGGTCTGGCTGCTCTGGGTTCACTTTTAGGCGGTGCCAGTGCAGTGGCAAAAACTATTAAAGCCGCGCAACAGGGCAAGCAACAACTCAAAGAAAGTCAGCGACACAATGAAACAATGGAGGCCATTGCTATGGGGGCTAGAAATGTCAATTTGAAGCCAGCCTTTTATCAACAAGGATTTGGAATTTCACCTTTTCGAAATAAAATAAAACATCTTTAACCTCAACCATAGCAAGACATGCCCTGACGCATCAGCAAGTGGAAAGCTATGCTAAACAACTAAAGCTTTCTCATTTTCGAGGTGTGTTTATGCGAAACCAATTACCCTCACGACCCTGGAAACATGAATGTGCTGTTGTCAATTTGGATGATCACCGAGGACCTGGAACACATTATGTAGCTTATGTCAAAGAGGGATTTACTGTATGGTACTTGGACAGTTTTGGGAATTTACCCCCGCCCATGGAACTAGTGGCCTATTTTGGAAACAGGATCAAGATATATTATAATGTGAAACGTGAGCAAACGTTTAACAGCCAACAGTGTGGACGTTTATGTTTAATTTTTTTATATAAGACGCAACATAAGCAAAAACGTCAACAGTATGTCGGTGGAAAGTAAGACGTTTACACTGCATGGACGTGGACCTGAAGTGAGTCTAGACTTTTACCCACCTATCGAATTGAGTGAAAAACCTTATGGTTTAGGACTTGTTTCTCTTGAAACGTACAATCGAATATACAACATACGTGAAAATGTGAACAACAAGTTTTACTATGATGATTCTGTGCTCACCCTGAACTCTGGTGGTTACACGATAGATTACATTTATGAACACATTTATGTAGTGTTGATCAATGAATATGGTTTAAAGTCATTTCTCGATGGAACGCGCAAGTTTGAACTTGTAGGAAATACCAACACTCATCGCTGCAGTATTTTTTCTACATTCAAAATTGACTTTAAAACTCACTCCGATTCCATTGGTCCATTACTAGGATTTAAACCACGTGTGTTAGAGCCCAACAAAAAACATGAATCAGACCATGAAGTGAAATTCATTGAGGACCATCATGTGTCGGTGACGTGTAATATTATTAGTCAAGTGTACACCAATCAAGAACCGTCGCATTCGCTTTATGACTTTATTGTAACATCGCCCAATGGCTATATTATTCGTGAAAACCCTCCAGTGGTGCTTTTTCATTCTGTGGCTGTCGATGGTATTAGTAATATAACATTAAGACTGATCAATAGAGAGCAACAACTCATTGATCTAGATTCTACCACACCAGTGACTTACAAGTTGGTGCTAAAACCACTATGAAGTTTGTATATAAAGCAACAGCACCGTCTAGGAATGGTGTTAGTTGTTTACCACGTGAATACACGTTAACATCTCAGAACAAGCAGATTTTACAGCATTTGGGATACCACATTAACCCCCGCGATGAATTCTATTCTAGAGGTAGCGAACCACATCGAGGAGCAACTAGGAGTGGTAAGAATTGATCTGCATTCTTATCAAGCTCAAACACCTGGACTCAATAACAATGATGAAATTCAATTTGTTATCAACAACCAAGATATTTTCACTCTACCACATGAAAGTGTTATTCAGATTGAAGGTCGGCTCACCAAAGCCGATGGTTCTACACCCACTACATCCAAGTTAGCCAACCATGCTTTCGCCTTCCTGTTTTCTGAAGTACGTTATGTCATTAACGATATCGTGGTGGATAGCACTCGAAATGTGGGTATTTCCAGTGCATGAAACTATATCCCTCTTATAGTGAGGAAGAAGCTAAAGCACTTTGCATGGCGGGTTGGTGCCCTGACTCGACCAATGACTGGATGGTACACACCGATGGCACCTTCACTGGATATTTACCTCTTAAACTGATTTTAGGCTTTGCTGAAGATCACCAGCGCATTGTGGTCAACGCAAGGCAAGTGCTTTATCTGGTGAGAGACAGGAGTGATAATAATGCACTCAAGGGAGTCGACAATGCCCCCATTGATACAAAAATTCAACTACAACGCTTGCTATGGAAAGTGCCTCATGTGACCCTTAACGATAGCAAAAAACTGGACATACTCAAAATGGTAAAGAGAGATATACCTCTACCCATGGAATTTAGAAGCTGGGCACTCCATGAGTATCCGTTATTGCCCACCACCAACACACACAGTTGGTCTATAAAAACAGCCCGCTATACAGAGAGACCTCTCTACATGATTGTGGGTTTTCAAACGAATCGCAAGTATCAACAAACCAAAGATGTCACGCAATTTGATCACCTGCAATTGAGAAATGCACGTCTTTTCCTCAACGGTGCTGTGTTTCCCTATGAAGGGCTGGATTTAGATTTTTCAAAAAATAAGTTTGCCCCCCTGTACGACTTGTTTTCTAAATTTAGATGGTCGTATTATCAAAAAGAGAATTGTCCAATGTTATCACCCCAAGCTTTTAAGACAAGGGCGCCACTGATTGTCTTTGACTGTTCCTACTTGGAAGAGTCTGTCAAACCATCCAATATTGACATTCGACTAGATTTTGAAACGCATGACAATGTTCCAGCCAATACCACGGCCTACTGTTTGATTATTCATCACAAACAAGTCAACTATTATCCACTGTCCAACCAAGTGACAAGTGTATAAATAGCAGGTCAACACACATCAAACCGCTCAGTCATGTCTTGCTTTCAAGCCTCAAGAGAAGTTACATCCATGAATTTAAAATCTGAGGAACAACGTTTCAAGACCTTTGCGACGTGGCCGGTGCCTTTTATAAACCCTCAAGCCTTAGCAGCCGCTGGATTCTACTATTTAAAAACAAGAGATGAAGTGAAATGTGTGTTTTGTCCCATCATCTTAGACCAATGGCAAGAGAGCGATGAGCCCATGCAGGAACATCAGCGCTGGTCACCTGCCTGTCCCTACCTGTGCAGAATGGAGGTGGGTAATATACCCTGTCATTCAAGTTACCCCTCACTCATGCCTCTGAGTGATGAAAAAAGTTATGATACGTGTGGACTTTATGGTGCCGGCAGTGCTTCAGTGAGCAGCTCACAGTCAAAAACATCCAGTTTAGAGACATTGGGATATCATCGGTGTTATGGACACTATAAACACAAAAGACTTTTTTGTTGTATGAGATGGTACCGCCTCTATCCTAGAATGAAAAAAGAATGTAAAACTTGTTATGCTAATAAAATAATGAAATAAAAAAATTGGTTGTTGTTGTTGTATTATTATTTTTTATGCCTCCCTGTCATATCCTTACCTCTATAGTGACTACTCGATGTTTTTCTTTTCTTTTACTAGAATGGAATGTAAGTAAATGACATGGGTACACCTTACTGAACAATTGTCAGTCTGTGGTCAGTTGGACTTGATCCAGACAAGAGTGAACATGTTGCGTACACTGATTGTCGACTGTCAAGGGTTTAAAATTGGAGATAACAAATTTATATTTAAAGAAGTGGCCATCATCGATTGTTCCACTTTTTGGATATCACAAGCTACTCATTTGGTGTTTAAACCACCTTATGCGTTTGATTTGTTGTGTGATAAAGACCGTAAACAAACCCAGTGGATTGAAACTCATATGCAACTAGACTGGAAGCAGGGAACCATTTCATATAAGCACCTGGACATGGTCATGAAAGCCCACTTGTCTTCTGCCCATGTAATATTTGTGAAAGGTAGTGAAAAACGTCAATGGCTACAACCATTTTTAGCGTCTTACTGTCAATGTATCGATTTAATGGACATGGGCTGTCCATCGCTGCAAACACTCATGGATCGCTGCCCCTGTGTCAATATTACCCATAAAGCCTTGGCACAGGTGTGGCAATTGTTTCATTGGCTATCCACCAATGCCTGCTGGGAGTTGTTAAATAAAATTAAAACTAAAGGTTTACCTGTGGATGACACCAGTGAGATTTCTACAAGCGACGTGTAAACATCAACGTAATACCATGGAGAAAGGGGATGCTACCGATAAAGCGATTGGAAAGTTCTTTGTGTGTAAAAAGAAACTAGACAATTTTACTAAAGAAGAATTATTGGCTCTTCCAAAATCATTCATTTATTATGTCGCAGCAAATGCAGTGAAAGAAATCTGGCAACATGTACCAAAATCATGGACTCAAGACCCTGTGTTAAGTGAATTTCAACCATGTACGGATTATGATCACCATAAGCAAGTGGCTATGGCAAAAATACCCTCTATGCGACAGTGTGCTACTTGCCAGCTGGTCAAACTGTATCATGGTCATAAAAGTCAGAGTAAAGACTTTGTTTCCTCATTCCACGGGTGTGATGGAGAAAAAAAGCAGCAATAACAAACGTCATCCACAGAGGAAGAGGAAGATCAAACCTTTTTACCACCAATGGAAAAGGATATGCCAGACCTGTACTGGCAATGGCGTCATTAACAAAGTAATTCAATACTTGACTTTCGAAATCTACCTACCTGGTTATTATTTGTGTAGTCCTGGAACTTGTCTTGAAGAACCTTTTGCAGTGTAGTGATATACCTATTAATCCTTTGGATCAAGCATGCACCTTTCTTATCACCACAGTCATCCTGCATTAAGACGTGTAGCGGATAAAGTATCGTTGAAAAGCTAAACAACTTTTGACATTCTGTGATGTCTCAGTGGGAGAGAGGTTGGCAGTCGTCATTGTGATTAGTGTTATAAAAGGAAAGTTAATAATGAGTGGACATGGACATTGAAAAGGATTGAGGAATTGGTATTTCTTTGTATTCTATTTTTGTAAAGCTCTATTTGTTGTGAAATAAAAACAAGGTTTACAAGATCACAATGTCTTTTATTTTAAAAAATGGTGATAGCCATTTCATTTTTTTCACACATGAATATTTACAATTTCCACTTTACATTTTTTTACATTCCCCTTGTTTAGTTTAAACATTCTGTGCATTTTTGTTGTTGTGAAATAAAAACAACGTTTACCAGATCACAATGTCTTTTAATTCTAAAAATGGTGATAGTCATTTCATCATTTTCATTTTTTCACACATGAATATTTACAATTTCCACTTTACATTTTTACATTCCCCTTGTTTAGTTCACACATTCTGTACATTTTTTTGTGAAATATAAATAAGGTTCACTAAATCACTATATCTTTTATTTTTTTAAATGGTGATAGCCATTTCATTTTTTTTCACACATGAATATTTACAATTTCCACTTTTCATTTTTTACATTCGCTTGTTTAGTTTACACATTCTATACATTTTTGTTGTTGTGAAATAAAAAACGAGGTTTACCAGATAACAATGTCTTTTTAATTTTAAAATGGTGATAGCCGTTTTCACTTTTTCACACATGGATATTTACAATTTCCACTTTACATTTTTTACATTCCCCTTGTTTAGTTCACACATTCAGTAAATTTTTTAAAATCTTTTTCGTAATATACAAAAGCAAACATTTTACACTAAAATGTATTACTTATCTTATTTTTCTAAATTACTGTAGTCTAACATTATACATTCTACTTACAGTTTTTACAAAAAATATTACAATATAAAACACACTACAAATATTACAATATAGTGATCATTAGACTTAAGTAAAGTAATAGTCGTCAATACGACTGTTTCCCCAAGCAAGAGTATTAAATGTGTTGGGTATAATGAATCGTTTGTTGTCTTCATTACTTAAAGCAACTTTGTTCAACAAATTGGTATGTAGCTGATGATTTTTACTTCTAAATACACACATTTTCTTATATAATACAGGTGGGTTACTAACTATACAGTTTTTATAATCACTTATATCTAACTCTTTACTAACAACATTCTTTTTCACTCCTTTTAATTTTTTTACTACTACATCATCAATTGTCATATAGCTGTATGATTTAGATTTTGTGCCTACAAAGGTGTCTATAATAACACCAGCACATTCATCCTTAAATGTCCCAAGAACCTTTTTGTTTACTAGAGGTAAATGGTAAATATTATCCCTGGGGTAGTCACTTGTATCAAACCTATTTAGCTCAGTTTTGATATCCTCGTAAAAATCATCAGTTTTAAACTCATAAATAAAAGAATCTGTGTCTGTGTAGAGTAATTTAGCATTATCAAGATAGTTTTTCTTTACATAATCATAGTGAAATTCATACATAAGTGTTTTTGATAATTCCAGAATGGTGTAACCCACATATATGGGTTTGTTGTAAGTTACTTTAAGACGATTCATTTGTATTACAACTAAATCCTCATGAATAATTGAACAGCTATGAAAGTTAGGCTTGCTTATTAAGTTGCTCGCACCATACCTTTTACCATCATTCTCCCACTTTGTTATCAGCTTTACATCAACTCGTTTATCAACATTCTCCATAGTCTTTCCAAAAACACTATTATTCATGAGTTTATAAAAATCTTTTTCAAACGCGTTTGTTGACTGCGTTCTTAAATTATTGTTTAGATCAATATACGGTTTGAGCCATGCTGACTGATGAAATTGCAATACGCGATGAATTTTAGTTAATTTCAATCCATGCTGTAGACACTGTTTCAAGTTTTGATAATGTATTACATATTTACATTTATCATTTACATTAGCAATTAACATTTTTGTTCGTGATGTGATGTATGGAGATTTCATATTCTCAGGACAAAATGGTAAATCATTATGATCATCATGTAACTCTTTAGGGTACTCAAGATTTACCTCTAAAATATATCCTTTATCATCGTTATCATTAAGAGTGTCAACATGTAAGACATCAATTTCAGGTTGTGTCAGCCAGCGAAAATCTTTCAGTGGTAGATATTGACTCATAGCCCAACCATATTGGTTATTTGCATCGAGGTAAACAATATACTTTGACTCTTCACAAGGGTTGTAGCTAGGCATGTATTTATTATTCGCTTTAGAGTACCGTCCACTACATTGACTTAATCCACCTCGAATTGATGATTTTATAAAATTGATCATGTCTATATCAGTCATTAATTCTAAATTTACTTTCGTTTTTTTCAACATTGAACTGAAACTTAACCCAGGAGCTGTGAAATACTGACAAGGATCAAGGTCATAAGTTTTCATACAAACATTCCGAAAATTTTCAAAAACATCTGCTAATAACAACACATCTGTCTTCAAATATATGTCTGAAAATTCTCCTAAAGTTTGAATGTGGAACTGTGCCCATACACGTTGTGCATGTAAATATTCCTGATCACTGATATGACTTGTGTTTAAGGAACTGTAAAATGCATCTTTCGGTGGTAAAGAACACTCCTCAAGACGTTCCACACAGTTAATATATTCATAAGGGAATATACCCTTTTGACGAATCAAATGAAAATCATCTTCTTTAGGAAAGACAGTTGAATTTCATGAAACTGATCTGATTTTAAATTACTAGCCAGCTTATCAAGACTACTCGGCATAAAGCGGAATGAATCTAAAAATCGCAGTTTAATGGTTTTTTTATTGCTAGTTTTGATGTATTTTGTGAACGATATGTATTGTTCCTTATTATTTGCAATAACATCAATTTTCACATCTGAAGCTCCAAATTCTTTAACGATAAAGTGGTTATCGTATTTGCTACCATTGTGTAGAATGACCGGAATGAATTTACTTACTCTATAATTTAAATTACATTCTTGGTGAGCCGCACCACGATATTTTCCTGTTAAATGGTCATGATCGCGAACCCTGTCTGTATATAAACATTCACCACATATAAAACAATTAGTTTCAGTTTCAAAATTCATTTGCTCTAATGAAGTTAGTGGCTCCATTGGAATGATCGTATTTAAAATAGAGGATATACGGACGGCATCTTTCTCAAGCCTTTCCATAAAAACTTTAGGTGCATCAGGTCCTCTATAGAGCTCAAACTTATTTAAAGAGTCATTATAACTACATTTAATATAATATGCAAAGCTAAAAGGTTCATGAATGTGAGTAGTGTTGGTGAAAGGTTGGGATGGATTTGATGAACATGTATTAAATGGTTTTAGCAAAGCCTCGAAGTCAGCATATATAACAAATGGTACTCGAAGCTGTTTCTCATAATCCTTAAATTTTAGAATGTTATTTTTAGGAGTCGGTAATACCGTACACACATGATTACACCCCCATTTTTGATGTTGAGTTAGTTGGTCCTCTTTCTGGAAATGTAGCAAACAGCCATCACACAACCACTTTTTACCATTGTGTTTTGAAACCTGATTACTGACAAGTCTACTTAAATGTTTTATCCAACAATAGTGGGCATTTTCACCTTCAGTTATGTATAGTAAATTTACATGAGCATCCTTTTTTTCCTGAGTATAATATAGAGGACCAACTGTACTCTTATTTTCAATTCCATAAACATTAATACTTACATTGTTCAGCTCTTCAAAACGTTGAATGTCTTTTATCGCCATAGGAAATTCTATTTCTTTTAAATCTAACACTGAAGAATAGTGAGGATATGATGACGTTCCCTTTTCATTCATCGCTGCTGGATGGAGAGCTGAGGTTACAGCCCATGCAAAGCATGCGTCATCATTATTCATAACGTTTACACATGCATTCTTACGTTTAATCCATGCAGGTAAATCAATGTATGATGATGCTCGAAGGGGATTATATTTATTCAGGTTGGTTTCTAAATAAAGTACTTCAACCAACGCCCAGCCTGACTCCCTTTCCTGGAACTCTTCACTCTTCACGATGATGGCACTTGAAATATTTTGATATATATCACTAATATTAGTTGATTCGCTAACAATTATGTTTTTTGTATTAAAAGATTTGATATCTGTAATTTCACCTTCGCTCCCAGTTTTTACATAGAGGCCAAAAAGTTCAAAATTCATTTTAATTGTTTTATGCTCTAATAAAACATTTTCTACTAAGCCAAACACAGTAGGTTGAACATTTTTTAAAAATGATTCAATACTTTGAGTTTTTTCTTTACTATAAAGTCTATAACTAGCAATTCGACTTTTAAATGCACTACCAATTTGTTGAACATTTCCAGAATTTCTTTCATGGCAAGCGTTATTTTTATGTTGAATACTGCGTAAATGTCCATGAATGATTGAAGAAGGTATATCAATATTACATACATTACAATGTGTTATTGAAGGTTCACCATTCTTTTTTCTTTTTGTTGCACAACTATTTTCACAATCTTGAGAACGTTTACGCTTTTGAGCGTCACATTCATTTAAAGGTTCCGTGCTAGTTGATGGTTTTACAGATTTCAATTCCTGTTGTTCTCCATGCACTTCAACCATGTGGAATTGATATCGCTTTACAGCAGAAAAACCAAGTTCGCAAACTGAACACGAAAATGGTGCTGAACTGACATGCATTAAATTTACATGACGTGCAAGATTATCTTGTCTGTTAAATGTTGTAGCACAATGACTGCACACAAACATTTTAATGTCATGTTTAACATTTGCGTGTCGTTGAAGGCTGTCAGGTCTTGAGAACTGTTTCTTACAGTCACCACACTTGAACATGGTGATTACTTTCCAAGATATCTATAAAAGAAAGAAATCATCAATGTTAATAAAAGATAAAACAAAAAGTTCAATATAAATAGTTTAATTATATTCCAGTCAATGGTTATATCAGGGTATTTAAATCGATCTGTGAACTCCTAGCAAGTCTAACTTTATGTAGTTCTAACTGGGGGGTTACTATATACCACTGTCACTGACACCTAGCGGTGAACATTGGAACATGATAGAGTGGTAGAAACCAGCGGTCGTCAGGTAAGTGAGCTAAGTGTGGCGTCATAGCCAGTCTTAAAACAAGTCTAAACTTGTAGAACATGTTACGTGATAGAAACCAGCGATCACCAGTTAAGTGAGCTAAGTGTGACGTCATAGCCAGTCTTAAAACAAGTCTAAACTTGTAGAACATGTCACGTGATAAAAACCAGCGATCGCCAGTTAAGTGAGCTAAGTGTAATGTCATAGCCAGTCTTAAAACAAGTTTAAACTTGTAAAACATGTCACATGACAAGGTTAAGTTAGGTAAAGTTAAGTGAACTGAGGTTAAGTCTTTAAATATTCCCTCTGTCACTGACACCTAGCAATGAACATTCAAACTTAATAGAGCGGTAATCAAAATCTAACCTACAAAATTAGCTTTACACACCATGGTCAAGTAGTTCCAACTTTTGACTGTCAAATATACCATTTTCACTAACATGTAGTAGTGAACATTGGAAAATATCACTCTAACTGTTTAAAAGTTATTAGAGGGGGCACTTACATTTTTATAATTGATCAACTACTGTCACTGAATGAACAGATTGAAGGAATTTGGTAACCTACAGGTACCCAATTATCTGTAAACAAATCAATCAATCAATCAATACATTCCAATCAATAACGTCAACATCAATTAGTAATAAAAGACTACAATCCATTAATAATAAGTACATACCTTGCAAAATAATTTAATGATTTTCTACCAAAACGGCTTTTTTTTTACAACTCTTGAGCAGTAATAGAGCACTGTTCACTCAAAGCGAGTAATATAGACTGACAGTAGGGAGATATATGACACCCCTCTTATATAAACTCTCATCGCTCGTGTCAGCAGTTTTTTGCAGATCATTGCAATTCCTTTCCCAATACAGTTGAGAGTCCAAAGTACACTAGGAACACCTGTGTGGTATCCAATGACTGCTGACTTTGCATGATCATCACCCATTGTCTTAATCAACATATGGGGTTTCAAATTACTGCAGCGTCAGTCATAGCAACAGCAGTGTGCGCTCTCTGGTATGTCAGCAACATGACACCGGAAGGAACACCTGTGTAATATCCAATAACTGCTAACTTTGCATGATCATCATCCATTGTCTTAATGAACACTTGCAGTTTCAAATTACTGCAGTGTTAGTCATAGCAACAGATCTGCGCGCTCTCTGCCATGTCTGTAATATGACACAGGAAGTAACAAGACGTCTTACTGAACGTGTCATTTCTTAAGTTTTAACATCTTAAGAACATGTATTATTCTCTTTCAACTACAAATGACTCGTTAGAACACATCCATCCACCAAGTTAGATCCTTGTATGTTCACATGTATTTCGCTACTTTCCTTTCATATCGTTATCCCATTATAGTAGTGGTGAACAACGTCAATTCAACACACACACAAATGTAGTTAGGCCCTTTGACATAATTTAAATAAATTCATGGGTTAGTCCGTAGGAACCAGGCCAAAGGGATCAGTCCAAAGGGACAAGGACTCGTCCACAAGGACCTGCCCACAAGGACTCGTCAACAATGATCCGTCCACAGGGACTCGTCAACAAGGACCCGTCAACAATGACTCGTCAAAAATGACCCGTCCACAGGGATCTGTCAACAGGGACCTGTCCACAAGGATCTGTCAACAAGGACCCGTTAGGTTGGGTTAGGTTAGGTTACACTACAGCCACCATTTTTTAAAAAGCCCGCCCTCTTACCAAACCTATGAGTGGACATGCTAATTCATAGTGGCTTTCCACCGAACACATGCACTTTATGTAGAACAACGTTTAAATCCATATCGGCATTCAAACTCTCACATGTTGCAATTGGTAACAGAGATTCTCTAAAAAATTCAATTTCACCCTCTAGTAGGGGTAGGTTTTATTTTGGGATGGAAATATGTTGTCCAATGGAAAGGGGGTGTTAGCCCGAGTTCAACGACACCTCATTTGTCAAAATCCCACCATGCATTCGAGAGATATCGGGCTGCCGCCATCTTGTGAGGTGGGGAGGTGGAGGTGGCTGTGGAACTCTCACAAACACACTACTTATTCTACTTGGCTCATCACTCCTGAAGTGTTACCTCTATTACGTATGTCGTTTTGCCTTGAACATTTTTGGTTGAAGGCAGGCTATTATTTTATTTTAGAATATGCACTGAAAATTTGTTGTAATCAGCGTAACTGCAGCCTTCGTAAAGAGGTTTACGCAGGCCAGCGCGTATCCCAATTTTGAACAGCTGACTGCGGTTGACTGTAGCTTTGGGGGTCTGCACCACTAGCGCTGGCCAACAGCGGGGCGCACTTGAACTCGGTCAGTGATAACACTATGTATTGTACAGTATTCGTCATGATAATGCTATTATTATGATCATGTAGAAATGAGTGGAAGTGTAGAGGACGTACCCATTCGTGACAACGCTGCCTCAGTTCAATTCCCTCTCATATATTCCGCTCTCGCAATTTAAATATCTCAGCTCTCCACAGAAAATTGTTTTGTGTTGGTATCTTATAATTATAATTTTCAAGATATTACTCCGTCGATAAAGCTTGCCTTTCAACGCCTGTATTTAACTCGTCAATTTCTCAGTGAATTCATTGAATTTTCTAAAAGTGGCTTTTAATGTGCCGGTTGAGGAGAGGTCAGGAGACTATTCTACCAACCATCTCGCGTTGTGCGGCTAGTATTTTTTGGCAGTTGGTCCAGGTTCAATTTCCAGCTCTGCCAAGAAATTTTAATTTTGGTCTGAGGGATGGAACAAGGCACACTCAGCCTCATGAGGCAAAACTGAGAAAAGGAGGGTTCGATTCCTATCTTAGCCACCTTGGAAGTGGTTTCCACGCTTCTACTCCTGGCAAATGCCGGGATGGTTCCTAAATTAAGGCCATGGCCACCTCGTTCCCATCCTCATCTGAATAATAAATGCACACACTAATCCAGCCATCACAATAACACAGGTTATCAGACAAATTCCACATGCCCAAGTACACAGATCTACATGACCATGATGTCACAAAGCCCCAAAATCAACCAACTGCTGCTTTCTACCATTCCAAGACGAAATCTTCGAGTTGCCATTTGTCTAATGCCCCTAAAATCCACGACTAGTTCGAATGGTTTTAGGCCTAAGCATAGGATCAACCATCTTCTTGTATCTCAATAGGGATTTGCCAACAGGCTTTCAACAGCTTGTCTCAATTCTGCCTTCATATATGTAGGCCTATTGGCAACTCCAGCTATCTGATATGACATCTGGCGGTAAAAATTAGAAACTTACCAAGTAGGGTACATTTGTCACGTGGTGACTGTTTGTATATGGTTTCTTGTATTCGTAAGCAGATCGAGGTAATTTCTTCGTGTCTTTATACATAAGTAATAAGTTTTACTCGTTGATGGAGTGTAAAATGAGTAAAAGCAACGTATATTGCTCAGTTTACGGCTGTAAGTCGATGCATAAAAGAGGGCTGCGGATATAAGTTTTCATCACTTTCCAAAAGATGTAAATAGCAATAGCCAAAAGGTGACGATACCAAATAAATACGGGCAACAGGAGCGGGTTGGACCACTCACCACTACACTCACTGACGACAGGACGGGTTGTTCACTGTTTACGCCGAGCCAAGCCGTACCAAGACAGCTAGGCCTACACCAGCCGACTACAGCCAAGCTTCATCAGTCAGGTATCCTTCCCCCTCCCTAGTTCATTTCCAATTACCCTACCGATCGCCATCACCTCGCTCTGCGATATCCGAGCCATTCCACTACGAGTCATATAGGCCTAATTTGACTTCGCAGGGTAAATATCTACTCTGCGAGAACCTGCTACCAGTCCGATATTCTACACCAAACCCACCAGCTAACCATCTAAATCAAGCAATTCCTGTGTCCCCCGAGCTTTAATACAAGTTAAACTCATCCCTTCGCCCTACCAAGCAGCAAATAATGTCTACAGTATATGGTACAGTGAGCAAACTCAAATATAGCTTTTAAAGTAACAACGCCATGACTCGAACTGCTCAAAAACAAATACCAGCAGACAACCGATGCTTGATAATATGCAATTGACACATAAAATCCAGTGGAACACACAAATTAGATCACGTGTATCGCACAGTTATACATATATACAATCAAAAATAACACTGTCATTATTTTAGGGACCACATTTACTGATTATAACCGAAAAATAAAAAGTGTTCCATATCAAACGCGTGGTATTGAGTATTTTTACCCTACTTATCCAGACCGACTGCAGCGCCCCAAGTGTTAGTTTGAGTTGCCAATACATGCAAGAAATGAGTACGGTACTTATCAAAAATAAAGAAATAATAAGCTAATATGTACCCTACTATTATATTTCTCTCCTACTCCTAAATCCTTCTCTGAACACTCATCTTAAAACAGAATGGTCTGCATTTTTGGACTAATTATAAAAATATAGCCTATAAGAAGAAATGAACATGCTCATCTTTAGCTCCCTGGCGAAAATAATTGAGTAAGTATTAATGTTTCTGTTCTTATGCATTTTATATGATGCTTTAAAAATCAATCTAGAAGAGATAATTTAAGTTAACTTCACTACCATAATACTGCTTAAGAGTTACTGTCGAGGACTGATGACCAAGATGTCCCTAACTTGAGCAAGGACTGCTTCACAACTTCATGTAAAACGTATTTTCGTAAAAGAGACTTTACTTAGTTTGGATCATTTGCGATACGTGTTACATGGATGTGTGTGCTGACTTTTTGGGCAACACCAAATGTGGCGGCCATGTTGGTTTTCTAGTAACTTATTTAAGGTGTCCTGGACTATAAGAGGAGATGCCCTGTGCTCGTTTGAGTGAAGCCAAGCGCTGCGTCCAAAGTGGGCGTGACCTTATCTTGTATTCGGTGTTCCGTGACTTGCATGAGGCATTGTGCATGTTGTTTATTTCCGGCCTTTTCTCACCTTAACTCATGCTGGAGCAGTACCGGTAGTGATAAGTTATTAAAAATAACAAGAAGTTCCGTGAAGAACTATACAGCCTACTTTTCATGCCAATGATTATTCTACAGAATATGAACCTATCTAGAATAATGACGAAATTAAGTTGCTAATATCGACATTTCCAATTAGTTCGATATACTGTATACCTGGCATAATGTATCCTAATAGAGCACTACAGTTGGCAGCCCTGATGACTGAATATATTCTTAGTTCCGTCTCTTAAGGTACAAAATACAAAATTTGGTTGAAGTCCAATGAATAGCATGGACGTTACATGCAGTTAAACATTGGATCTAACAGCGCGCGTAAAATCATGTTGGCAACAATGTCATGCATGTATTGGTCAGAAATAATCTGAAATAATATGATCTATTGTTGTGCCAATTTTGAATGAAATCCATTAGTTAGTATAGAAGTTACATGCATTTTAAAATTGGACTTATCAGCAGGCTTAGAATCATGTTGGCAGCACTGACGTATATTAGTTACTCCAAATTCGTCTAGAATGCCAGGTACTATACGTGTGCGAAGTTTAGAGCTATTGGCTTGCATACTTTCTGATATATTGATATTAGGGTAACAAAAATAGGGACAGCACATATTAACAGTTGGCAGCACTGGTTGCTCCTTAGAATACGCATAGTCATATCTGTAATGGTACACATTGCACATACGAAATTTGGTTGAAATCCAAATGATAGTATGGAAGTTACATGTATTTAAAGTTGGACCTGTCAGCAGGCTTAGAATCATGTTGGTAGCACTGACGTATATAAGTTACTCCAAATTAATATAGAATGTCAGGTACTATACGTGTGCATAGTTTAAAGCTGTCGGCTTCCATACTTTCTGATATATTGGTATTTGGATAAAATAAATTAGGAGCATTTATTAACAGTTGGCAGCCCTGGTAGGTCTTAAGAATACGCTCAGTCATATCTGGTTATGTACACATACAACATACGAAATTTGGTTGAATTCCAATTGATAGTATAGAAGTTATATGCATTTAAAAATTGGACCTATCAGGAGGCTTATAATCATTTTGGCAACACTGCCATGTTTAGCCTCCTGGAAATTAAACTGAAATATTATGATCTGTACGTGTGCCAATTTTGAAATAGCTCCCATTCATACTTTCCAAGATATCC
Source organism: Meconema thalassinum (assembly GCA_946902985.2). Taxonomy (NCBI): domain Eukaryota; kingdom Metazoa; phylum Arthropoda; class Insecta; order Orthoptera; family Tettigoniidae; genus Meconema; species Meconema thalassinum. Next base: position 97,940,630 of record OX336397.1, on the reverse strand, counting down.
AACATGGAGCTCAAATTTCAATTGCGATTTTTTAGCAGTTGGTAGCACTGACATCATTTTCAAATATGGCCGTGAGATATTCAGGTATAGATCTTTACTCCTTCCAAATTTTGTTTCGATTGCTGCAGCCGTTTAGGAGTTGATAGGGGGGGACACACACACAGCTAGACAGACATACAGAAGGACAGACAGACAGACAGACACACATTAGCCCGATCTCATAAGTCTACTTTTTCCTCATTTTTGCAAAATGTGAAAAGTAGGCTAAAAATAGAAACTCTTCATTTCTAATCTCAGCATGTTTACCCTACATACCAAAAAAGCCATTTCTCTGCAAATCCCAAATTATCAAACAGCTGTCGGTCAATAATTACGGTAGGCCTACGTAATGAATCAATTCGAGTCTAATCGCCAAGTTTCTACCCCCATAAACAAGATACCGTACGGTACCGAAAAGTATAGGCTACCGTATTTTTGTGCAAATATGCATCCTTTTTTTAAGTGTTCTGTTTATTAATTTTAAGGTTCGTATTCTTGAATATGCAAGCCTCCGTGGCTTAGGCGGCAGCACGCCAGCCTCTCACCGCTGGGTCCGTGGTTCAAATCCCGGTCACTCCATGTGAGATCTGTGCTGGACAAAACGGAGGCAGACAGGTTTTTCTCCGGGTACTCCGGTTTTCCCTGTCAACATTTCATTCCAGCAACACTCTCCACTATCATTTCATTTCATCTGTCATTCATTTAATCATTGCCCCAGAGGAGTGCGTCAGGCCTCGGCAGCCGGCACAGTTCATATCCTCGCCGCTAGATGGGGGCTTCATTCATTCCATTCCTGACCCGGTCGGAGACTGGAAGCAGGCTGTGGATTTTCATTCTTGAATATAAAAATGTGCACGAACAGTGAGTGAAAGTGGCTGTACCGGTACTCGAAATTAGGCCTAAAAACTGATGAATGCCTGAACAGCAATAAGAACTTAAAAATCAATTTGGTGTAAATACCGTAATTAGTTTGGCATCATTAGGTTAAACTCGCACCTTCAGAAACCTGTATTCAATTTAATCAGTGTTTCAGCGAATTATTACGTTCTGAAACGTCTTTCTTAGAAAACTAGCCTTGCTAAGGTGCTCTCATATTTATATTTAAATTGGCTTTTAAAACGATAACGCAGCTTATTTGTGCCAAGTACCGTGATTTACACAGTGTATTCGGCCTATCCAAGAAAAAATCTTGACTTGTCATTGCAGTTTTATGTCACTAAAATCCATTACTAGTTGGAGTGGTTTACGGCTTTAAGCATAGGGACAGCCATTTTCTTGCTAACCAAAGTGGGCGAGCCGTTTGACTTCAGCAGCTTGCGCTAGGCAGCGCAGCGAGGGCACCTCCTTCCGTTGTTTCCTCCATGGGTTCAGAGTGTTTCTTATCAAGAACCATGACCATCAAATGGGTTATCCCACCATACCTGATATCTTATTTTATGCAGATAGACCCCGGGGAGCTCCTGCGACGGTTACGTGCCGGGTGCGACCGTGCCAGATGCGACCCACCAAAAATCTTGCCTGTAGCGACCCTGCTAGTAGCTTACAGTGCCCCATGCGACCCATTGTTCGAGAGAAGAACTCTTACGGTGCGCCGTTTTAACTTAATTTATTCCTACTATCGACACTCGAGTTTGAAAGTTGTTTGTGAAGTAACCAATTGGCCTACATAAAATCCAATAACATCATCATTTTCGTAGTTAGCCTACATTTTATGTTAAGTCATGTAAGTTAGGAGTTTTTCATTTATATTTTAATATTTTTTAATGTTCGACCCTAACTATTTAGTGTCAGAAAACTGTATCATAATGAGGCTCATTATAACACTATTTTTCATTATGAAACAGTTTCTCCCACCAATCAGAGCTCAAGAAACAGTTGTGTGACCAATTAGATAAGGATACCTTCGCGCATGCGCTCAAAATCCAACATGTCTATATAAATTACCGAAATTGCACCGTCCATATGTTCACGTAAATAAACTGGTGAATATGAGACAAGAAATGGCACTGTACCTTAATATCCCCCAAATCAATTTCTACACAGCGCGTGGTTTTGAAACGACTTCGGTGACAGTTTTACTGAATACTGGAGCACAATCTGAACAAATGGCATTGAAGCACACACAGCGCATGCGTCGGTTGTCCAGAGAGCTTGGAGAACAGAGATATACTACCCACCGCAGCACTCGATCACAACATTCTAGTGCCTGAACAGATATTTATGAATATTTATGTTAAAACATATAATAAAGTTATAATTATCGTCGAACATTAAGTCGTATGCAACTCGCCTATAATGGTAATTTAGAGACTCGTATGGAAATTATAAAACTCGCATACGCTCGTTTTATAAAAAATACTCGTGTCTTAATTATAGCCATTATAGGCTCGTTGCATAATGTACTATTATCGCAGCTGGAACATAAACAGTGCTCCTTTTTAAGGGTGTTTCAACCATGCGTCACCTTTAAGAATTAGTTTCACAAACACCCGTCATCAGATCGAATCCAAGTTTAAACACAATGTACATTGGAATGTTTTATAACTGGTTTAATCATTTCAAAATGTTGTGTGTCCAAGGAACAAAGTTATCACTTTTGTAAGGTAACTTTTTCTCGGCTCGGGGTGGTTGAAAAATTGCGTTCTTGATGTAATCCTTATATATCAAAAGGCTATGCTGCAGGACTGTGAAATACGTAAATGAATGTACTTATTTTATATCCGTTTGTACTTGTACGGGATAAAACGACATCGTTCACCAGCTTGCCGATACGGGGAAAGCTGTACAGCGTTGAGTAGTCTTATGAACTCAGTATGAATACAATCCAAACACTAAAGATGACTTTCCCTTTTTAGTTGTAATAAAATAGGATTCTTCCATAGAACTTGTAAAGCAAAGTTAACACAGATGTTGACTGGTTGCAAGTCACAAGATAAATAAGGGCTCATAGTATCTTTCAATCAGTCTACATGACGGGGTAATCCCGCCTCCCCCAGAAATATGTGTTAGAAATTCCCTGATTCCACCGATACATCAGTGCTTGGGTCGCTAGTGACTCGATGGCAAATTGGTGGGTCGCAACCGGCACGACACCCCTGGGACGACCTGGTCCTCTGGGTAGTGTCGACTTTGAAGTCAAGTAGTACTGCACGGGTGATACCGAGCTCCGCTAATGAGTTCTCTCCACGGGGGTTAATTAGGAAAATCCTAACAGGGGAAGTTACCTGAGGCGTGTTTCACTGCCTCCCACTCCAAACAGGGCCGTATTTCTAAATAGGCTAAGTAGGCGGCAGTTTGGCAATTTATTCAAAAGTTAAAATGAAGTATTTCACACTTTAATAATATTTTCCGTACGAATTTAAGAATGCGTGTTACTTAAAAATATGTTTTAGTCCTTCTACAGTTTTTCCTGCCTTAGGAAAGTTAAGAACTATCATTTGTATTTCTAGTATTTCTGAAATACGCTTAAACTCACTTTCATTACTTTGTATTGAGGCAAATACAACAAAAACACTTTCATATGAGGACATTATTAACGAGTTTGCCATTAAGAAATATCGTAAGAAAGCTATGTAAATTTGAACATCAAGAATACGTCGGGTGAGTTGTTTTAAAGAAGTTTGTGTATTTTTCTACAAATAAACCAGTAATTAACTGCATTTTGTGTAATTTCCTTTCTCCGTGTAGGACAACTTAATTCAAATTGAACACAGTTCTTTAATAACACAAAATATAAGCATTAGTATTAAAATATAAAAATATGTGTATAATAGTGATCACTGATCTCCAAAAACAAATTAATTAATTAATTAAGTTCGAAAGTCATTTCATTTTAACGAATATTAAAAGAAGTAAAAAAACAAGTAGATAGCTAATTACATTATATAATTTGTTATATAAACGATTTAGCGTAGCGGTCAGCATGGTTAGCTGCCGCCCCGGAGGTCCTGGGTTCGATTCCCGGCTCTGCCACGAAATTTGAAAAGTGGTACGAGGACTGGAACGGAATCTACTCAGCCTCGGGTGGCCTAAATGAGTAGAGGGGGTTCGATTCCCCCTCGGCCATCCTCGAAGTGGTTTCCCACTTCGTCTTCGGGCAAATGCCGGGATGGTACCTTCTTCAAGGCCACGGCCGCCTCCTTGTCTATCCATCCTAACCATCCCTTACCTTCCCTCATGAGGCCCCTGTTCACTTTGCAGATGTGGCCGCCTGGGCGAGGTGCCAATCCCACCTCACCAGTTGTATCCCTTCCGATTCGATGTTCCCCGCTCTAGGACTCTGCCCGTTGAGGCGGTAGTGGTGAGTTCCCTCGCTGAGTCCGTGGGTTCCAACAACCTGGAGGGTAAACGACTAAATATATATATAAACCATTAAAATTGTAGTTTTATCTAAACTAAATGAACTTTATGTTTAAAAAGATGAAAACGCTAATGAACTCTTATCTTTTTGTTGTATAAAACCAATGTATCAAGCAAATATGGACTATGAGGGGGCGGCAAATGGACTTAAGCCTATAGGCGGCATATTCTTAAATCCTGCCCTGACTCCAAAGTGGACGTGGTAGTAAATATTGTCGGAAAGATTCAACCTGCGCTGATCTTCACTATCTATTGTTATCTCAAACACGTATTTCATACCACTCATTAGAAATTTTAGGCGTTATTCCAGATATGCCTTGAAAGCTCACGTGCAATAATTTTCTTGGTATTTGAGAGTTACTATACAGATCAATATGCACATTAATCATGGCCTACACGGTTCGTGATTGTGAGACCCACATAACAGAAGTTACCACCATTTGAAAATAAATGGGCAGAACATTCCTTGTTTGAACACCTCCACTTTCGGCCCTATTTTGACAACTCACACTTATGAAATGTATAGTTTCCTATAATTCTCAATTCTCCACCTCTTTGACTGTACATGTATAACATGTTAGCTGCACTGATTATACAGGGTGATTCTTATTAACGTTTAAAACTCTCTGTAGCTACGTAGATGGCATTGAGACAAGCGATTTGATATAGGACACTTAGGGTCGCAAGTGTCCGGAAATACCTTAAAAGTGAACCACAACTGTTAAACACATACGTCATCAGGTGACGGCTCAGCTCGAGCTGTCAGGCCCGTGCACTCTGACGCACACCAAAGCATCCAAAGCAAACGTTCAATTTCATATCACTCTGGCTCAGTGTCTGGGTGTGCGACTCGGGCGCGTGGGGTTCGAGGTTCAATTCCTTGCCCTATCCATCATCATTTTAGCCTATTTTCAATTTTGAAAAAATTGGCTTATGATATCACCTTTTGTCCGTGTGTGTGTGTGTGTGTGTGTGTGTGTCCCTAATAACTTGTAAACGGCTGGGGCAATTTCAATGAAACTCAGTAAGTTCATAGCACTATTCCGGACGACCCCGACCGTGCCCTTCAAATTTTGTTACGTCTCACCAATCCAACATGGCGGCTGTGCGAAATATTTCACCAGCATTCAATATCACCGAAACTATTATCGATATCACCCTGGAATATTTTACGGTGATAAAGGGAACTACTAGAAGTTCACCTATGTGACTTTTGAAAAACTGGTATCTACAAAACCAACATGGAGGCCACGCGAATTTGCGACTTTTAAATAGACGTTTCTCGTGATTTAACCAACCAAGCGCAATAAAACTTGGTACATTATGTTTATACACATTGTAATGCACCGACATCTAACTTGGTTCAATTGTTTACATAACCACTTGATGGCGGATGTGCGGAATATTTCACCGGCATTCTATATCTCTGAAACGATTAGCGGTATCACCCAGAAATTTTGTACGGAGATAAAGGGCACTACTGGAAGTTCATCTATAAGACTTTCAAAAACCGGTTAACTACAACTTGGTACAGTATGTTTATACACATATCACGAACATGGCGGCCAAGCGAATTTGAAAATTTTAAATAGACCTTTCTCGCGATACAATGTTCCAACCGCAATAAAATCTTGTACAGGTAATGTTTATACACATTGCAATACACTGGTATCTAATTTAGTTCAATTGTTAACATAACCTCAAGATGGCGGCTTTGCGAATTTTAAAATTAAGTTTTTATTTCTTGTGTCGTATTCACGCGATCGATGTGAAAAATTGAATAATGTACCTACGCAATAATTTTCCTTTAATGGTACTTAACTCTATGGCCTATACATTTAACAATCCAACATGGCGACCATCCGAAATATTTAGACGGCTCTGAATATCTACGAATCTGTTATAGTAATCAAACTGATTTTTTGTATGTTCAGAGGGGCTATGGACTTAAGTTCATCTATAGGACTTTAAATAACCTGGTGATCAGAAATCCAACATGGCGGCGACGCGAAGTTTTAATATTCATATGGACGTTTCTCGCAATTTAACCCTCCGAGTGCAGTGAAACTTGGCACATTAAATCCTTATACGAATGTTAATCCACTGGCATCTAATTTATTTCAGTTGTTTCCATAACCACAAGATGGCAGCTGTGCGAAATTTTAAAATCTCCTTGTTACTTCTTGTGTCTTAATCATGCGATTGAAGTTTGAATGCTACACGTACACAATAATCTTCATGTAAAAGTACGTAACTCTAGGACCAACATATATAAAATCCAACATGGCGACCATCCGAAATATTTAGTCGGTTCTCAATATCTACGAATCAATTACAGCAATCAAACTGAAATTTTGTATGTAGATAGAGGTAATTAACTTAAGTTGGATATATGAAAATAGGCTGTATAGATCTTCACGGAACTACTTGTTTTCTTTCTCTTCGCCTTTCAAGTGTAAGCATCGCTTTTATTTTTGCGCACTTTCTTGCTGTTAAACATTACAACCCACAAACGGCTGAGGGTCACGTGAGAAGGCAGAACGCGTTGGGGAAATCGTTCTTGGTACAGCCGTCTTGAAGCAAGAGCGTTCGAATTTGCAGCACCATAACAAAGGTGCATGTCTGCAAGCTCATGGAATGTAAAGCGGTTCATTTGACATACTGTATTGAACTGTGTGGCTGAGAACTCTCAAACCGTTGTTATCTAGTAGAGCAGTTCTTGTCCAATGACTATTTTCGCCCCATCCTATCGAATCCAGTGAAAAATTCCCGAACGTTTCCGATCACATTTGTAATACAAAGCGTTCTTAATGTCAACTAACAATCTGCTTCCCCCTGAAAGGGGAAGAGAGAGAACAAAATTGTTGATAGATAGGCCTCGGATTCGAACCTCGAACCCCACGCGCCCGAGTCGCACACCCAGACACGGAGCCAGAGTGATATGAAATTGAACGTTTGCTTTGGATGCTTTGGTGTGCGTCAGAGTGCACGGACCAGACAGCTCGAGCTGAGCCGTCACCTGATGACGTCATATGTTTAACAGTTGTGGTTCACTTTTAAGGTATTTCCGGACACTTGCGACCCTAAGTGTCCTATATCAAATTACTTGTCTCAATGCCATCTACGTCGCTACAGAGAGTTTTAAACGTTAATAAGAATCACCCTGTATATATGGAAACTCCAGGGGGTCCAGAAGTACGTAGCTGTCAGTCACTCATGGATTAATCAACATTTCAGGAGAGGTTTCCTACCCCCCACTCTCTTCCCAAACCCATTAGCGTGAGCTGACAGACTGTTTAGGTTTAACCTAATTAGCGGAGTTCGACCATCCAGTGCACAATATATCTTATAAATTGTAGCTGACGCAGATCAACCCCCATTTTCCGGTAGAAGACCCAAGCATTGTGAATGGACACATCAGCCACGAAAATGTATGCCACCACGACATTTTCTCTGGGATATGTATTCTATACATTCCAATGTTTTCGTCCATTTGGTCAGTTCCACCCATATGCTGCTTATATTTTCCAAACGCACATGGTTAAGGTACAATGATTTTGTCGAAACAAAAATGACAGAAGAGTTGTCCAGCCATCGTATGATGATTGTTCCATTCTCCTAACTACTCCTGTACTCACGATAACTCCTATGCTCCTTCCTAACTCTTGACTTCGACGGGACAGTCGACTGTTTTTGGGGATGCGGTTCTCGCGCATTGTTCCTTCACCACCACATTCTGGGTCTCGTAAGAGAGTTTGTAACCCAGCAGAGGTGAATATGTTGTCAAAATAAGAACCTGAATCGCAGGGGCTTCAGTTCCTCTGGAAACTCGTCTGCCATTTGAATCAAGGGTGTCGCAGCTTTACCGGAAACATTCTCGTACTGTTCTCTTTTACAAGGATTTTGCTCTTGGTACACTTCACAATTTTCAAGGTACCTTTGGGTACTATTCAAAACCTTACGCTGTACCCAATTCGAATGAGTTTGTCTTTTAGGAATTGTTTACAGCCATATTTACCATAATATATTACCACAGGTGCGGATTCAAGGGGGGGGGGGGGTCACGGAGACAAAAAAAAATTGCAAACTCCAAACACGAAAACACAATAACCAGACAAATAAAACTTAACTAATTTTAACTGAAAAGCAGTTTTTTTTTTTTCATTTTATTCATTACTGAAAATATCTTTATTGCAATTATTATGTTCTGTTAATACTGTACATATTTACAAATTCATACCTGTTATATAAAGACGATTATTAACATAACAAAATAAACTCGTCTACTTTGTTTAGCAAACCTTGTGATTACCGAATCGATGTTTGTTGTGATGTCACAATGAATGTGCAGCAATGCACGGATAGAAATTTGGGGCTTTTTTCGCACCAAAAAATTTTGCTGACGTCCAAACTGCAAGCTTGGTTGGCAATTTAAGCTGTGACTTTCTCCCTTTGTCGGTACCAACTCGACTTGCCGAAACTGTAACGTACAGTTTGTGAATTCTCGAAGCTCAATGTAAAAGTTGCAAAACACGCCTTTGCTATTTGTACGAATATTTTTGGTGCACTAAACGCATCAAATTTCCATCCATGTAGCTTGCAAAAAATTGGTCTGGTTTTGTACGTTTGGTTATTTTGTGATTGCGTTTTTAGTGATACCATTTTCCTTAACAATTTTTCGATTCTCTGAACCCCCCCTCCCCTCCTCCCCTCCCCCCCCCCCCAAGCCAAACTCTTTTGCTCGGGACAAAAATTGGCTAATAATTATGTTTATTTGTACGTTTTTACCGCATGCGTAAAAAAAACTCATTATAGTCTCGAAACGGTCTCTTCTCAAGGGTGGTAAGAAATTTCATTTCTCATGTCAGCACCCAAGTCTACTGTAAGTAGTTCCTTCTAGCGGGAAGGGGATTGTACCCAGACAGAATAAAGATTCCATTGAAACATTTCATTTCATCTACTGAAATCTTAGGATCAGCACAGTTCTTGAATAGAGCATAATTAGAATCGCCTGGTTTCGAAACATCTATAAGCTCTTTACCACCAAAAAAAATCAAACAAGTCTACAATCAATACGTTTCTATAGGTTGTGTAGTCACTACAGGGGAATACTGGGCTTCTTCCTGTGATATCCTGGCTTTTCGGTCATGGTATGTCTTCTTTTCAATATCAAAGGGTAGTTGAGAACTCTGAGAGCTTACTTGAAAGGTCAGTAAAATCGAGAGGAATGGATGAAACATCGACTATGCGTTCCTCGTTCCGCAATACTGTTTCTGCTCCTGCCTGCAGTTGCAAAAGCCCAGGATTGGTTACCAGCCCACCAGCATCTTCGTCTGCAGAGTCCTCATCTGATTCAAGATTTGAGTCAGGAGGTTCTATGATGATGGCATCCACCTCATTTCCATCGTATTCTTCCTCTAGAATCCATGTACAGCCAAACTAAACCAATCGAAAAGTAAAAATGGCTAATGTGCCTAGTGTGCCATTTATATGGCACGGCTATATGTGTTTGTAAATAGCTCAGTCAATTATGAACAATCAGACAAAGCATCATAATGTACGTAGCATGTAAAGAAAGTTCCGCAGAATAATTTATGTTGTTCATAAATAATTGCATACCATTTTTGTAAATTCATTTCTTTTCATCAAGGCGCGCACTGACTTCACACTTCAATGCTACAACAAATCATGACAGTTGAGTCACACAGTATATTCAACAAGTAAGTGCAACCAACAACAATAATTCAAAATTCTCGTAATTCCAAGTGGAAATGGTACTGAAATCCTCCCTATATTATTCTGCTAAGGTCCCATTCCAGTTTTGTACCGAAAATAAGGTCCTATTAACACCAACCTACACATATGGGGTACCTACAGGTTCCGCATAACCCAATGTATACGCGAAACGCACTCACTTACTCTTTAAATGCCTCACAATTAAATACATACCAAAACAAGATGTTCAGTAAAGAACATATAGCCTACTTTCTCCTAAATGCATGGGTATTGTTATAACTCTTTGTCCTTTTCAAGGAGTATAATTGAATGTTGGTTGTAGTAGCTTGTTGAAATACAACGTGCTATAGGGATATTAAACATGAATATGAGGTGCCCTTTGCTAGTGCTACCTCTGTAAAAAAAAATCATTTAATTCGGTTTCACCGTGTTTGAATTGATATGGTGAATGGATTTGCATATATACATGGCCGCTATTTGCAAACTATTGGGCTGATGACCTTGTAGTCAGTCATAAGATGCTTTCCACGAAAAGGCATGTTGCAAAATCTGGTAGAGATCAAATTATTAGGAGAGTCGTAATTTGATTTAAGCTTTTAACATTTGGGTGGCCGTCATTCCTTTTACGTCAAGATGGCGGCGATATAAAACATGACACTGAGGTGCCCTATGCTAGTGCTACCTCTGTACCAAATTTCATTCAATTCGGTTTCACCGTGTTTGAATTGATAGGGGGAATCGATTTGCACACATACTTGGCCACCATCTGCAAATTATTGGGCTGATGATCTTGCAGTTTGGTCAGAATATGCTTTCCACATAAAGATATGTTGTCGCAAAATTTGGTAGAGACTAGATTATTAGGTTGGTCGTAATTACATTTTAGCTTTTAACATTTGGGTGGCCGCGATTACGTTTCCGTCAAGATGGCGGTGATATAAAACATGACACTGAGGTGCCCTTTGCTAGTGCTACCTCTGTACCAAATTTCGTTCCATTCGGTTTCAGCGTGTTCGAATTGATAGGGGGAATCGATTTTCACACAAAGATGGCCGCCATCCCCAAAATATTAAGCTAATGACCTATTAGTTTGGTCAACGGATGCTCCCTCCCTAAAGGTATGTTGTTGCAAAATTTGGTAGAGATCGGATGATTAGGTTAGTCGTAATTTGATTTAAGCTTTGAACATTTGGGTGGCCGCCATTACGTTTCCGTCAAGACGGCGGCGATATAAAACGTGACACTGAGGTGCCCTTTGCTAGTGCTACCTCTGTACCAAATTTCGTTCCATTCGGTTTCACCGTGTTCGAATTAATAGGGGGAATCGATTTTGACACAAAGATGGCCGCCATCCGCAAACTATTAGGCTAATAACCTATTAGATTGGTCAAAGGATGCTCCCTCCATAAAGGTATGTTGTTGCTTAACTTGGTAGAGATCGGATGATTATGTGAGTCGTAACTTGATTTAAGTTTTGAACATTTGTGTGGCCGCCATTACGTTTCTGTCAAGATGGCGGCGATATAAAACATGACACTGAGGTGCCCTTTGCTAGTGCTACCTCTGTACCTAATTTCGTTCCATTCGGTTTCACCGTGTTTGAATTAATAGGGTGATCGATTTTGACACAAAGATGGCCGCCATCCGCAAACTATTAGGTTAATGACCTATTAATTTGGTCAAAGGATGCCTACTCCATGAAGGTATGTAGTTGAAAAATTTGGTAGAGATCGGATGATTAGGTTAGTCGTAATTTGATTTAAGCTTTGAACATTTCTGTGGCCGCCTTTACGTTTCCGTCAAGATGGCGACGATATAAAACATGACACTGAGGTACCCTTTATTAGTACTACCTCTGTACCAAATTTCGTGCCATTCGGTTTCACCGTGTTCGAATTAATATGGGGAATCGATTTTCACACAAAGATGGCCGCCATCCGCAAACTATTAGGCTGATGACCTATTAGTTTAGTCAAAGGATTCTCCCCTCATGAAGGTATGTTGTTGCAAAATTTGGTAAGGATCGGATGATTAGGTTAGTCGTAATTTGTTTTAAGCTTTGAACATTTGTGTGGCCGCCATTACGGTTCCGTCAAGACGGCGGCGATATAAAACATGACACTGAGGTGTCCTTTGCTAGTGCTACCTTTGTACCAAATTTCGTTCAATTCGCGTTCACCGTGTTCGAATTGATAGGGGGGGGGGACAGACATTCAGAGTACACACACAGACACACACACACATACACACACACAGACAGACACACTTTTTTTCGCCCTGTGTTGATCTCATAAGTCTACTTTCATTTTTTGCAAAAATCGAAAGTAGGCTAAAAATGTATATAAGCAATGAGATAATGAAAGAATGCAACCCCGTAACCATGGTAACAGAATCTCACAGGGCCATCTATTTCTGTAAGACGCAATGCAATTCCAATTATTGCATTACTGTGAAAGTTTGCAGATGGTTATAAGGTTATCACGCAACCAAATTTAGCTGTATAATTCATCAATGCATACAGTATAATGCGCTTAGAATTTTTCACGTGTGAGTGTGGTACGAAAGGTCTTTTTCACCCGACTAAAAAGGGTCTCCGAAAACCACATTTAAAGGCCCTTAAATTAACAGTGTCTGTGATAGGCTATTCCCAGAAAACTAACTTCGCTCTGATATACCTATGAAGGAATGACAAGCCCCTAACCACTGCACCAGTACCTGAATTGATGAAGTCTGGTTATTCATACCAAGGATAAATCAGTCGTAGCATTCATGATTGAGATTTTGCTAAGTGTACTCTTTACAACTAGAATATTCGCGGGCGAAGCCGCGACGGGTAGGGCTCGTATTAGGGGTGATCGTAGATTTCATTGTTAATGATGGACAGCCATTCCTTTATAAAAGTATATTGAGTGGGGATAATTAGAGGGTAGAACATGACATTAACACACTATTTTATGTGTATGCACCATCACTACCTTTTCTCATGTCATATCCTCTTTCTTTTTTAAATTTCTTGAAAAAATATACTGTATGAGGTGGGCTATATATTTCCAAAACTAATAATTGAATGGCGTCATTTGGTCTCGGCAACAGTTTTGACATCACTGCCATCTAGTAGCAATTTTGAAAAGTATTAAGTTGTATCACGGCCGACTGAATGCGCTCTTACCGGCCATAAAATGAGACCTTTTTCATGAAATCTTGTTAGTTACTCAACTGCTCACACAGCGCTGTTCACCAAGCATTGCACGACTTATCTCTACTTAGTGTAAAACAAAGTCCCCGATTCTTGGATATCACGGGTAATCTCGAGAACCACTGGATGGATTTTGATGCGGCTTTCGCCATTCTGTACAGGTAATATCGAGGAAGATTTCTGTAGAAAATAATTTATTTATGATCAAAGGGAGCCAAGCAGTAACGATTTTAGATTTCAGTGAATAGGTCGAAGAAAGAACTTGACGTCCGTGCGCTTTTTAAGCTTACGCTGGACAAGCCGTTAAAAATATCAATATAGTATGAGTGTAAGAATTGTTCAGCATGAAAAATTGTACAAAGAAGTCCGTGAGAGCATATCTCTATCTTCGATACATCGCCCATTATAAGTGTTTTTAGTTTGGACGGGAGGGGGATTTGGCTTGCACCTCGCCATTCTTAAATTACGTCTGACAGGAATTCCTTGCACATTCATAACTGTTCCTGTGCGAAGCCGGGGCGGGTTGCTAGTGACACTATTATATTATCATTATAATTCCCACAATATCAAAATGCAAATTATATCACAAAATAAAATAGCGTGCTAATAAATCTAAGAGAAATTAGACATACCTTTCACCTCGTTACAGTTGAATTCTATCAGAATCACTCGGTTTTCGTTAAAGTTTATGCATTTTTCTGCTGAACGGTTTGGAAGTTCGGCAAAAGGAAACTAGGACTGTTATTTACTTAAAATATTCATTTTTGTATTTTTGTACTATTTGTGTTCATGATTTCATTACATTGTCAGAATTACCGACAGTAGTGGCTACGCTGGCTAAAGCGCAGCGTTAGGCCATAGGGCCAAACTCTCTGCTGACCCGGTAGACGCGTGGGTTCGAGCCCCACCGTCAGCCGTCCTTGAAATTATTTTCCGTGGTTTCCCATTTTTCAACACCAGGCAAATGCTGGGACGGTACCTTCTAACAGGCCACGGCCGCTTCCTTCCACATCCTTGCCCAGTTTTATTCATCTTCATCCATTCCATCTCTCATCCTGACGCGCAGGTCGCCCACGGGCGTCGACTAGAAAGACCTGCACTCGGCCTCTCAGGAGGCCACACGGAAAAAAATGTGAGAATTAATGCTTTAATTAGTAGGGTATACTATTCATTGTACCTATTATAAATAAAAACCCTGAGGTTCCTCACCTCCCCATATTACGAAACCCGGTTGCCTAATACGGGGAAAGTGCACTTTTAAAGTTAACAATAATATCAGAGGGTATTACAACATCAAACGTGTCCATATTAGTAATATACATAGTATATCGCCTGAGATTTAGGCTACATTGGTGAGAAAACCAAAATTATTCCGTTCCTTTGTATGTCTAATGTGAGCCCTATAAAAAAAACTCCCCATATTTGGTGACTTTCCTCTACCCATTTTTAGAAGATACCTTATGCACTGGACAGTTGAATCCGTGATTAATTGTATAGGTAGCTTCGTAAGTCTCAGAACTCTGGAAGTCCTTTCTAGCAGCGTTACTAGCAGCTTTCAAAGTTTCAAGGTAAGAAAGAAAATATTCCTCTAGCCAGTTTAGGCGACTGACATTTAATGAGAAAAAATGCCCTTTATCTGGATTTCTAGACTATGATGATATGTGATGCTTACGTCATGCATAGCGAAGCATTAACGTTTTTCAAAAAAAATGGTTGCTTCTGCGTCCATGAATGTGTACGCTTCCGGGTGCATGCCTATATTTTCTTTCAGTGTACTAATGGCACCAATAACTTCTGACGAGAACACTTCCTTGGCACGCCGAACATTCATTTTTTCAAATTTAGTGGGTTCGATGTGTTTTTTAGTGAGGTGTCTGACCGGTTTGACGATCTCACCCTTTTGCATTGTGTATAGTAATGACAAGTATTTCCCTGAAATTATTCCAGTACCATCAGTCATCTCTCGTTACAGAAACTGCGTTCTAATGGGTTTTTTTTTTTTTTTTGAATGTGACAATGATCAAAAATAGGGAATACATTCCTAGACTCGTCGTATGGGTGATTGACCATTGGTTGCAAATTCCCTCCCCCTAAATGCCTCATCATTGTAGTGTTAGTTTTGTGATTATCAGAGACAGTTATTATAATTATGAAACCGCATTGTTCAACCTCGAGAATAACGTCCAGCAGGAGTTTATGTAAGTCCCGTCCTGACAGCTGCTTCGTGAAAAAGAAGGCACACGGTATCTGATAATTTGTCGAAAGATCTCTTAGCACAAAACACAACACACGATTGGCTGCTACTTGTTCTCGGCTGTAATTTTCATCCTCTCTTTCCTTTTGATGAGACGGTGCTGGAGTTGTGTCCTTGTACCCGAAGAAGGTGCAAGGTATGTCTAATTTCTCTTAGATTTATAAGCACGCTATTTTATTTTGTGATATAATTTTAATTTTGATAATGCGGAAATTATAATGATAATAATTATATAGTGTCACTAGCAACCCGCCCCGGCTTCGCCCGGGAACAGTTATGAATGTGCAAGGAATTCCTGTCAGACGTAATGTAAGAATGGCGAGGTGCAAGCCAAATCCCCCTCCCGTCCAAACTAAAGACACTTATAGTGGGCGATGTATCGAAGATAGAGATATGCTTTCGCGGACTTTTTTGTAGAATTTTTCACGCTGAACAATTCTTACACTCATAATATAATGATATTTTTAACGGTTTGCCCAGCGTAAGCTTAAAAAGCGCACGGACGCCAGGCTATTTTTTCGACCTTTTCACTGAAATCGTTACTGCTTGGCTCCCTTTGGACATAAATAAATTATTTTCTACACAAATCTTCCTCGAGATCACCTTTACAGAATGGTGAAAGCAGCATCAAAATCCATCCAGTGGTTCTTGAGATTACACATTTAATATACGTACTGTACAGCTGATTCCTTATCGCGCCTATAATGGGAGGGGAGTGCGCTCTACCGGCAACGAGTAGAAACTTTCCAATTACATGTTATACATGGGTTCTGACCACAGATTACCTACTACTACAGATAGCCGACAGCCAGGCTAATTCTTGGCACCTAAGACTTCAGCGCTGTCTGGTGTTTGACCGCGGTACTACTACGTGTAGCCCGTAGCGCCACCTATGAGCAGAACTTGTAAACACTACCCCTCCCACCCCTCCCCTCGTTCCTCCCGCCCCACCCCTCGTTTCGCTAAATGAGGGGTCAAGATGCAAAACCGGCGATTTCCACTTTTTTTATGACAATGAGTTAAAGTTGGAGAACCATTCTCTGAGGTGTTTGTGATCTGTTTATGAACTTGTTTGGCCTCAGGCCGGATTTTCAACCAAACAAGTTTATAAACAGATAACAAACACCTCAGAGAATGGTTCTCCACTCATTGTCACCAAAAAGTGGAGATTGCCGGTTTTGCATCTATACCCCTCAAATGCTTTGTCCACTTCGTTCCAAAATCCACACTTAGAATATATTGATAGCAAATATATACCTAAATAATCACACAAATAATGCTGCAAAATTGTGGAGTTCAGAACACTGAAATGAACAATGGAAACACACAGGATTCAATCTATCCATTTAAATTATTTTCAGGTAGTTTAAATTAGGGCACAAGAAAGGAAAAGGAGAGGGTCAATTTTTATTAAGATAAAAACAGTGCTATTGGGTAAAAATCAGTAAATTTATTTTTAAAAGAGAATGTAAGAAAACAGATGGTGTAATTAAATCCATGGTCACACCATCCTATTACCTGGCATTTGCCTATCAGAAAGAGGGAAAACCATGGAAAAATCTCAATCAGGTAATAATAAGCCTATATTAAAAAATCACAATACATTTAGTACATAATTGGGAAGCTTCTTGGAAAGGGTCAATGATGATTGTTAGCAAATTCCTGCAACAGAGGAAAAACATTTAAAGAAATATTTCTTTCAAGAATTCATTCATGGTTTTCCTTGATATTCAAAATGTGATACTTGAAGTAAAAAATAAACCTGTAAATTATGAAAATAATGTACTCTTTCCTAAAACAGAAACTGATGTGTAGCCTTAATCTGCAACAAACTACTGTATACTATTTTAAACAAGAGAACGGATCTGTGACAAGGTGCCACTGTCGCTGGACCATTGCTATGGTAACACGAACAATGTTGCCATTATTACCAAGGCCTTTGTGATCTGTTCTTGCTGCCATTAAGAGATTGGTTATTTATTTAGTTGGTCAACACAATATAATACCAGGTTGCTTTTGCTGTTCCAGTAATTGGAATCATGTGTTCACCGACTGAAAAATTGACAAGATCAATTGTCAATGATTAATAATAATGTTATTGGTCTTACTGCCCTATTGGGGCTTTTAGAGACGCCGGGATGCCGGAATTTTGCCCAGAAGGGTATCATTAACGTGCCAGTAAATCTAATGACATTGCTCCCTCACGTTTGCGCGCCCTCAATTGCCAATCAGCTGCGCCAGGATTCGAAACTGCAACCTTGGGCAAAGCTGGCGAGAACCACTGAGTCACGCAGTCAGTCAATTGTCAATGACAGGCTGCATGGTTCGGCGGTAAAGATCTCGCCTGCTGTGCCCAAAAGAGCGGGATTGTATCCTGGCACAGTCGGTTGGCATTTGAGGATGCTTAAATATCAGAAAGCCATGTCAGTAGATTTACCGGCACGCTCAAGATCCCCCTTCAGGACAAAATACCACCACCTAAGCATCTCTAAAAGCCGCAATTGTAAAATGGGACGTAAACCCTTTCATTTTGTTATTAATCATCGACTATTGATCTTGTCATTTTTCAGTCGGTGAAACTACCATGTTGTCAATAAAGCAACACTGAAAAATGGCTTCAAAGCTATCTTATTGTTTTTATTTATATAACTTTTAACATTTCTTTATGACATACCCTATCTTCAGTAATATGATGCGTCTTGATTAATGATTGATCAAATTATAGTTCAATAGAGTTTTTAAATAAATGTTGAACTCCTTTGTTATGTTGATTAGTGGTACATTGTGACACCTCTCGAAAGGTTTCAGTGACAGAAGCAGCGAGTGTGCAGCATTGAGCATTAATGAAGGCTCTGATTGTCGATGCATGGTTAAAAGGGACAGTAAATAGTGCATATTATACACATCTTGGGCACATATGTCTCAAGCATCATAAGAAAATTAGATCCCAACAAGAGAAGGAACTGCAGTACTAGCATTGTTAGTAGCAACTTCAGTCAACACAAGTTTGCCAAAATGACTGGGCAGGGGTACATCTAATATACATAATAAAAATGGACACTCCCAAGAAGGTTTCTGAACTTTTTCAATAGAACGAAACAATGTACTCAAATTGTGTGTCAATGAGCTTACAAAAAAAACTGGGAAGTTCCATACGGGTGACTAAAGCTACTGTATGAACGTAGGCAGAAAACATGGCATTTTAAGTAGTAGTGTTGGCACGCAAGTAGGTTAAAAAAATAACCTTGTAATATGTGGCACCAGAGTCATTCAACAAGTACGAATTGGCATACTGTTGCCACGGACAAATTGATAGACCTACCATCAGCACGACACTAGGATACTTTCGTAATTCTAGTGATGCGATCTTCATGGTGAATGGTTTTTAGAGTTTTCTTTCTTTCTCTATAGCCACTAAGCTTGTGGCTTTTTGACATTTCTTGTTTGTGTTTTACATAGAGGCAATGTGAAAGCAGGAGTTACTCTGTTGCAGTGGTGAAATGCTGTAGCTTATTGTTGATGTTTGTCTATGGTGATAAGGAATGTATTACTTTCAACACAACAAAAGCTACATTTAAAATATATCTTTACTTTGATGTGAATAAGATAATACCTCCTATATTGATCATGTTTAGAACTTTACGAAGACAAAATTCTAGCAAATTGGCCTGAAACTGTTCTTTATATAAAGAGAGAATAGAATACCCAGCATGGTGCCTTACCAAGCGTATCGCAAATTGGGCCGTTTCAAAATTTAAATACAAATAAATCATGGTATTCATCAGCGAGTCCTCGCTAAATTTGAAGTGTAGTGATGATATGACTTTTGCAAGCGAAGCCGCGACTGGTAATGCTAGTAATAATATAAAAATTAGTAAATAAAGACTCATGAAAAAAAAGACATGTGTAATTGTTTCTATTATGTGATATACGTTTCCGGGAGGGCGCCAATTCATAGATAGAATACTACGAATGAATATAATCTTAATACAGACACAAGAACTCATTCATCTTAAGGTGTGGTATGTCTCCGACATCAACCAAGACACTTCAGTATATAAGGGCAATAATGATTTACCGTAACATACATATATTTCATACGGTTGCTACTTACTTTTATGATGAATAGGGAATGTATAAAGATTGTGACATTAATCCAGTCACCATAAAATATAACTTCCAAATCACGTAGCACCATTCACCATTATTCGTTAAAAGAATCGGAAGAGCTTTCTTTGAAATATCTGCCATATAACCATAGAGATGCTGCGAAGAATATAGAATAAATTTACTGTTACTTTCTTTAACAAATATTATACACTCAGTATATCATATGTGTTCATTAATTTTGTTTCGATACTGCATGTATCATCTATAACCTCTAAGAATCCAATGTCCCACTTTCATACTCTCTGTTGTCATTCTTGTCCATACCATCTTTGCTATTCCTAGAGTTGTCACTTCATATCTAAGTTCATGTTCTCACCACTCTAGCGCTCCATCACCACCAAAGAACACAAAACAATCCATAGATAAATACTTCATGGTAACTCAAGACCCTATAACTATTACATCGCCCCCAGAAATCCTGATAATAGTATTGCATTAGAGGGATTTATGAAACACATTCAACACAAAACATATTAAATCTTGTTCCATGGGACCTGGTCTCCCATCCAAGCTTTCCTAACGTATTCTAATCCACCATGGGTTACATAAATTTGCAGCTTTTTCTGGAGTCATAAAGTTCATAGGTACCAAGGCCTCCTCATCATCACGTTATTCCAGAATATTCTTTGTTGTCTCCATGAATTCACAGAGAATAAATTTACCCTCTAGATTTGGCTCAAATGTAAAAACAACTATACAGTACGTTCCATGGAAATGTAGAATCTGTCCACACATTTTTATGCACACATCACCTTGTATGGCTGGCTCAATCAAGCTGTAGCGATACAACGACTTGCACTCATGTACAAAAATAATTCCTACAACCATCTGCTGACGATCTCATAACTCACTCTTCTTTAAACATTTTTTTTAACACTTTCGATATCTTCTTCCATCATGTTCGGACAAGTACAGATCTCAAGACATCGAACAAATTAAAGGTATTTAAGGAACCTATGACTTTAAAATCGAACATTCAGAATGCATTCCTCCAATATCTAATGACTTCCCATAGATCCAAGACCTCTTCTCTTCCAAGCAGTCATAATCTTTTAGCGGAAACCTCAGATAGCACACTTCAAATTCCCAATGACAATCAGCTGAATGTAAATATTGCTCCTCCATCATAAACTTGACAAAGCTCACCACATTAGAATGCAATGTAGGGCATTCCTTGAAGTATTCTGTACAATGTTCCAACTTTAATTCGATGACTTAGAAAACTTGGAAATTATATTTTAATTGTTCAGAATTACTACACAAAATGAAGTAAAAAAAACAAAAGCTGCTATAATATGAATGGACAAAAGGTTAAATAGAAGATAACGAAAAATATCCACAGCATAACTCAAAATTAAGAAAGATACTAGGTAACACACACAATGAAAAACATATATATTACAGCATACAAACGAATACATATACATTGTGCAACTGTATCAAAAATTAAGAAAATAGACATATACTGTATATGCCTCCAATACTGAATTCATAACTAGAACAACAAATAGCGGCACGCGCCCCCAACACATTAATTTTACGTCCAGATAAAAAATGATCTTGACAACTTCCTATAACCAAATCTAAGTAATATTCTTCCATTTCTTCTTTGTCTCTTAATTCAGTGTCTCTATGGATTTTCTTCTCAGCTTTAACTTCCAACGTAACTCTTTTCTTGACATCAAATTTATCAACATTGCCAATACATTTAGGCTCATTATCATCATCATCATCATCATTATTAGATTCATTACAGCATTGGGCTGTATGTCTTGTCCATGCTCTAATACAGCGAACTCCTACTGCTCTTCTAGACCTATCTGTATCATTTATTCTAAAATGAGACGTATCCCCAGTACCATTTTCATCATCATCACGCCTACAATATCCATCCCCTCTATTTCCATTAAAGCGACCTCCTCTGCTGTGTCGGCGGCGACCTCTACGTCTACCTCCACCACTTTTCTTTCTTCTTTGCCTATAATGGCCTATCCCACGTCTACCTCTATAACCTAAGCGATTTCGACCTATACAACCGCGGCGTCTACCTCCAAATCTAATTCCTCTTTGGTACCTACTACGTCCTCTCCTATATATGCCTTTACAACATCGCCTTATCTTATATCGTAACTTTACTTCAAGCACAACTATCTTCCTCTCATCTACTCTATTCTCCTCTACAATTTCCTCTAACTCTATGCTACTTTCATCTACCATCTCCTTTAACTCCAAACTACTTTCACCTACAGTCTTTTCTTCCTTTATAATACTTTTAGCCTCTTCTTCTAACATATTCTTAATTTCACATCTGATCTCCTGTTTCACCCCCTGAATACTCTCCTGCAGAGTCCCGTACTTCCTATTTAATTCTTCATTTTCCTTGACCACATTGTCTAACCTTTGATGATGAATTTCCTTATTATTTTTATCTATCGTCTCTCTCATCTTCTGATTTTGCCTACTTATTTCCTCTCTCATATCCTGATTTTGCCTACTTATTTCCTCTCGCATCTCCTGATTTTGCCTACTTATTTCCTGATTTTGCCTACTTATTTCCTTTCGCATCTCCTGATTTTGCCTACTTATTTCCTCTCGCATCTCCTGATTTTGCCTACTTATTTCCTCTCGCATCTCCTGATTTTGCCTACTTATTTCCTCTCGCATCTCCTGATTTTGCCTACTTATTTCCTGATTTTGCCTACTTATTTCCTCTCGCATCTCCTGATTATCTTTCTTACTTTCATCAAATCTTTCACTCAGCATTCTCATGATCGCAGCTAATGAATCTTCCGAAATTCCTTTCTCTTTACTAGTATTCGGGTTACTCTCTGACATCATAGTATTATCATCTACGCTCTCTTCACTATCAAGACCACTTCTTAGCTTCATATCTTTCTCCGACATACTGAATTACACTTCTAAACACAAGCCCCAAAATCACTCGCACAATTTATAAGCATTCCTACCCCTACACTGATGTGTCCGGGTTCTCGTGCCCGACGTTGAGGTGTCATTGTAATTGTTTCTATTATGTGATATACGTTTCCGGGAGGGCGCCAATTCATAGATAGAATACTACGAATGAATATAATCTTAATACAGACACAAGAACTCATTCATCTTAAGGTGTGGTATGTCTCCGACATCAACCAAGACACTTCAGTATATAAGGGCAATAATGTTTTACCGTAACATACATATATTTCATACGGTTGCTACTTACTTTTATGATGAATAGGGAATGTATAAAGATTGTGACATTAATCCAGTCACCATAAAATATAACTTCCAAATCACGTAGCACCATTCACCATTATTCGTTAAAAGAATCGGAAGAGCTTTCTTTGAAATATCTGCCATATAACCATAGAGATGCTGCGAAGAATATAGAATAAATTTACTGTTACTTTCTTTAACAAATATTATACACTCAGTATATCATATGTGTTCATTAATTTTGTTTCGATACTGCATGTATCATCTATAACCTCTAAGAATCCAATGTCCCACTTTCATACTCTCTGTTGTCATTCTTGTCCATACCATCTTTGCTATTCCTAGAGTTGTCACTTCATATCTAAGTTCATGTTCTCACCACTCTAGCGCTCCATCACCACCAAAGAACACAAAACAATCCATAGATAAATACTTCATGGTAACTCAAGACCCTATAACTATTACACATGTATTAGTTATAAACACCATTAAATAATGTACAATTTAGGACTACACATTTTCGACCTTTACCCCTCGGTACAGCGTGCATCTGCAGGAACATATTTGCGATCGTATCTGTTCATAGAAGTTGTAACTAACCTGATAAGTTTGTTTCCTAAGCAGCAAGATAAAAACAAAAGCACCCTAAAAAAAATTACAGGTATAAGGAATACGATGTATTTTCATGAAGACTGCCCTGAACACATTATTTCCCAGCTTTGCGGTTGAGGATCCTACAAAACTGATGAATTGTTATCCTGTTAAAAAGATGGAGGAAGTTACTTATTAGGCGAGTCCTATGATTAACGCAACCCATCCAAGAAAAGTCAGCATGACGCATCACCTCTTCAGACAGCTTGCTACCTACAGCATCTGTATGGAGGAATTTTTGAAGAAAGGACTCGGAAATTTTGACTCCAACTCCTACTGTACTCGGTTGATCCTGAAATAGACAAAAAGGCAGACGATTCAACAAAGTCATTTGACGGTCTTGGAGTAACTCCTTGGGGCTGTCTCCCTTCCTCGGTCAATCCTGAAAGAGATGAGATATTAGGTACAGCATTATGAACCAATGTTCTTTTTAAACGATTGAGGAACTGGTCTTCAGTGAAATGAAGTCCACAAACTCGCAGCCGTCTTAGCTGTTCTTTCGACTTGAATGAAAGTGATGGATCAACTAGCTCAATCCACACTCTGGACCTGAAAAAAAAACGAAGTTACAATTAGAAAATGCTCATAGAAGAATAGCAATATTTATGATTACTACAAAAGAGGATGGTTATGACGTTCATTACTACTACATACACTAAATCGAACCCGGTCCACCTTGGTGAGAGGCCAGCAGCTTGACCGCTGCGCCACAACGCCCCCAAGAATCTGATATGCTTGCAGGTTTCGGCATCCAGTCACATTTCACCAAGATACCGTACTGAGGGAGGAGTGCATTGATATACTTAAGAAACTTGAATTGGTTCGTTTACATGGACCATATGTGACAGATTACCCTACCCTTATGGGGTGGGGGGTAGTACTTGGTAGTAGTTGGAACGTCTACGTTATCTGCCCCTCCAGGTTATGTTACAGTCCTGTAAGTGTTACTGTTTGGTGTGCTTCATTCAATTTCCTCTCACACATGATAAAATGTTAACCATCCATTTCGGAATCTTAATGCCATTTCAGTAGTGTATCTATTAAAGATAGGAACACTAACAGAATTCGTATGGGAAAATCACTTCAATGAAGGCAAACTACACGGTAGCACTGAATGAAATACGAACAGACGATAAAATTTTCTATAGTACATGAATTAGCCAAAATAACTTATGGTTTTTTACACTAGTTACAGCCGAACACATCCAAGCCAATGGTTACAGACTAACGCGACCAGATCAATGTATTTTGGTCAACAGTGACTTTGTATCCCACATGTTGGCAACAATGTGTGCCCTTGAGCGCGCCTTGTTCACAGTTGAACAGGTTCAAACGCTGTCAGAACATGACTGCCGTTAATAAATAAATAAAAAACACATATTTATGCAATATATAACACATTTCAGGTACAGTAGTGCCCAAAGTTATTAATTTCAATAAGTAATGTTGCCCAGTAGATGAAGGTATGTAAAAGCAACGTTCTGGTCTCATTTATTTTCCCCAGGAAAAGTAATGTTTAATCGATTACACTTTCTCAGCAAGTAATGAATTAAAATGCATACAGACATAAATGGAACCTAACCTTCATCTGTCAAGAGCCAGTGAACTGTCCCTACCTGGAACTTACCTCAGCAAACTGGAAGATCGCGATTCCGTAAACAAAAAAATCCCCTAGACAAAAAATAGCGGCACCCATGCCTTTAAGAACGACACTAAAGGCTTAAAAGATCCATACTTGTTACATTCTGTGTGTTAACAAGGAGGTAACAGTTGAGGAGAAGAGAACATATGGAAAAGTTACCAAACTACTGATATAGGCCATAAATACTTTCTGTAATGATTCAAAATACATGTGGAAAGGATGTAGTTCACTCCTCCACTGTCTATAACCCAGCCGCCATCCCAAATCATATCACGACTTATATAGTAAAATTCCAATTGTGTCAGTCATTATCAGTGTTAATTATGTACAAGAACAGTATTGCCAACCCCACCCATAGGCTGGTACTAAATCGTATAGGCAGTCTAGGGGTTATAAAATAAAAGGAACAGTGGTTTTGGCAATGGTTACAGCCTAACATGTCAACAGTGCCCCTCAACCCAACCATCCTAACCTTCGTTTTGTCCAATACAATGTATTTTCACAACGGTTTTAGCCTGTGGGCCGCGTTAGCCATATATGCACCCCAGGTATTTGACAAGCATAATCTTTCTCTCGACCAATGGCTTTAGTCACCCATACCTCATATGGTGATGTATTTTATATCTTAAATTTTGGCAGCACTACCATGACATGAATGTGTGTCTCGTCAGTGTCTCCGCCCATGTAACAGTTGATGAATGCTCAGCGCTTGAGGAACATGGCTG
The DNA here is from genome assembly GCA_946902985.2 of Meconema thalassinum. NCBI lineage: Eukaryota > Metazoa > Arthropoda > Insecta > Orthoptera > Tettigoniidae > Meconema > Meconema thalassinum. The sequence goes on along the minus strand of OX336397.1, from coordinate 97,914,642 downwards.
CAGTCGTTCAATGAGCAAGAAACAAACACATATTTATGTAATTTACCACATGTGATAATAGACGGCAATTTCAATTGATATTGTCTCCTAGAAACGACTCAAAATCATAGATTATCCGTATTAATGAAGTTGTAAGTGTCAAAGGCATGTTCTCGCTTCAACTAGTAATGTAATGTAAATTTCATCCAGACAGAGCCCTAACCTAGGAGCAGTCAAAGGTTTTGTCCAGACAGTCGTCTAACCTAATAGAGACCAATGGTTTTGTCTTTAGAAGAGTGTAGTGCAAATTTTCAATTAAACTGAACTGCAAGTAATTTACGAACATTTGTAACTCACGACCAAGCCTCACTCTTGAACACAAGTGACTGCATCTGCATGTAACGATGCACTATTTGAAACCTCCTACAGCGGGGTAACATGGCAGCAATTCAAGGCACGTAAACCAAACCTCCGTACATCCGTGAAGGCATTGCCTACAATAAAATAAAATAAACCTAGACACGTAGGAATCCCGGTATATACTTGAACCAGCAATGTTATTCAAACAATGTTGAAACCTGTAATAACCTGCCGATTAGAAGTTACCACCATGATTAGCAGATTTGTAATTTTGTAATTTGCATGTTACTATGAAATACTTAAACACTTGAAGTCACTTGCACATTGATTAGGTTATGTTAGTCGCATCATGGTCATTTAGGCTAAATGTTCCCAAAATTAGAGGCCAATGTTAATATACGTTACAACCCACCCACCAAGTAGCCTACTACTCACTTTAATTTCATTTAAAAAATGCCATCAAAGGAACGTGATTAAATAATTAGAGAATAGCCCAATTATTGATACATACCTTGCTTCATCAAAGGGGAAGCGATGAAATGATAGGGCTCTTCCATCCTCAGGAGTGTATTTCCAACCTCTACTTTTGCAGCCAACAACAGAACATTCCGAGTGATATTTTCCCATAACCTACATATCAAATATACAGAATGAGGTACAGAAACAGAAAGCATGAAATACAAAATGTAATAGAAAATAAATTGAATTCAAGTCATTAACCTAGCTTTCTACTACTAAGAAAATTCACCAAAAAATACTAATAATGATGATAATTGTTGTTTTAAGGGGCCTAACATCTAGGCTATCGCCCCCCCCCCCCCAAAAAAATACTGCATGGCTCTCATGAGAATCCTATCGATCAAGATATCATTTGAATAATATATAATGCATTATTGGTACTTACCAGAGAAACTGAAATACCGATACTGATTTACAATCAACCAAAATACCACGAGACAATTTACAGGTGAGTACTTAAGCGTTGGTGCGTTGGAGAATGAAAGTCGCCAAGTTGTTGGGAATATAGACAATGCCACCAACCCAGTAGAAATAATGTTCACTTAATGACATGTGCTATAATTACCGTCTGTGAGCAAGATAAATGCAAGGAAATGTCAATTAGGAATTATGTGTATATTTATTGACTAAATATAGGGATATATTTGCAATTCAATTAAAACGTGTATCATGCATATGTTGGCAAGACGATATACAGCGCTTAATCCGCTCCTTACGTCTGGCCGCGCTACTACACCGATGGTACCAAATAATCCCTATCTGGTTGACACCCCCTGGTTCTGACTGGGAATGTCAAGGCCGGTATAGAGCGCAGCTCGTATTCAGTCGACAGTGGTTGTATTACTGAGTTTGGCTGGTTAGTTTCTTCGTTTAAGGGCTGCGACAACGCGGTCATATAGCCCCGTGTACTTTGGGTGTGTGTAGAATCTGAATGATAACCGGAGTTAATTGTGATGGCTGTATTAGTGTGTGTTATCTGTTTTTAATTCAAGTAAGGACTGCACAGTTTAATTTCAAGTAGTTCCTACTTTTGCTACCAAATGCTATCGTCCACGACACCTAGCTTGCGGATTTGGCATCGCAGTCAGCACCCGGTGGCGAACGTTGGAATTAATACAGCGTTATCAATTCTAACCTACGAATTTTGGCTTCACACAAGTGTAGTTAGTGGAAGATTTTTTTCATGCCATAAATCTACGACATATGACCGCCGGCTCTACTTCCCCTCCGAAGGAAGGCATACTGAGGGATTTTTAAAGCTCTTAAAAAGTCCGATGACTTCGGCCGGGTTTGAACCCGTGATCTTGGGCATAGAAGCTCAGCATGCTACCAACTACGCCACCGAAGCCGCCTTTACTTAGTTAAGTTAATCATTAATTGGAAACTGTGGTTTATTATTGCTGTATTTACCCATGTCGAGGAAACGAGATGGCCAGATTATTTCGTGAAGATTCCTAGAAAACTGGACTTGAAATTTAATATCAACTTGCATTATGTTAAGTTTGATCTATGCCCGTTGCTCACGGTAAAATTTTCCTTCAAAATTTATTGTACAATAATTTAATTTTATAAAATTTCTGTTGCTCACGGTCAAATTCAAGTTTTATAAAACCTTTGATAAAACTTGCCATAAAACAGGACATGTTCTATTCCGTAAAATTAATTTTGCGAAACGAACCAATCAGAGAAGCTGACATGACGATGATGCTGGCGCCACGTGTTGAGAAGATTGTGAAGCTCGCTTGTAATTATACACTTCGAAAATGGCACACTCCGTCTGGACTAAGGAAGCTGTTAGTGTTTTACTGGACGAGTACCAGAAATATCCGTGTTTGTATGAGGTTAAAACGCCCATATACCACAATAGAAATGCAAGAAGGAAGGCAGAAATCCCCTCCATTTTTAGAAAATTCCTATATGAATTCTGATCCTCAACTCCTTTTTATCCATTCCCGAGTCCAGCACTTCCTAGCATTTCTTTTCTTCCTTTTTACCACTGTACGACATATAATTGTAGCTAAAGCAGCAATTTTTGCTTTGTTTGTTAGAGCCATACTCTTCGAGCATACAATAGGATAGAGAGGGCGCCAGCTATGCTTCTACCGGCCGACCGTGGGACCAAAATAAGATCAGCTGATGTTGGGCAAAACAGTGATGTCTCCCATAAGAATAGCATTATGAAGTGACTTAAAATCCCGATTCAAGCGTATTCCTTCTGTTTAACAGACTATTTCTGTTGAAGGTGGCGATAACTACAATTCCTTCTGAATATTGCTGTTCTTTTTTGTATGAAAAGTGTGAAGTATAATCGTTATATGGGATATTTTGGTGTGTTTACATATCAGTGTTAGAATACATAGGTGACGTGGTAGGGCCTACATGGTTAGGAAATTAGAATATGGTGAATAAAATATTTTTACGTAAATTTTTTCCGTAATAATTGTCTGACTTGGTTATATTTGTAATATTTTTACATACGGTATCTAAAATAATAAACTCTACAAAGTATACTAGTACTAGGCCTAGCATTTTAGTAACATGTAGGCCCTATGCTTCTATTATGCTGGTTTTGATTTATAAATCAAGAAAATTGGCCGATAATCACCCAATCGAATCCATTAACTTGATTATACCTATCATCAATTAAAATTTGAAAACACTAACATTTTATGCTGCTTTGTGGCCTGCACTTTTAGTTTCTACAGTAGCCTATGTAGCCTACCTATATCTAGGCTATGGTTATGAATGATCATGATTAATGTTTTAATTTTAAGAGGCCTAACATGTACATTATCAATCACTATCATGCCTAAACACACACACACTCATCACAAATTGTTTAACATGTCTATATCATACTATAATAAATGTGTTAATGAAGCCTAATGAGTAGTAACTTACCAGAGAGCAAAATATCCATAACAATATAAATAAAGACAAGAAGCCATATAGGCTACAACTCACCAAAAGGCTGTGGCTAGTCCATGCATAAATGTTGATGCCAATTCAGGAAACAAATATGTTCATATATACACCATTCTTCTCCAGGATGGAGATCAACGTGAAAACATTAAAAATATGTCTATGTACAAAGCTGGCTTGCTGAATGTATTGACTACTGGTGACTGAACAATATGTACTTGTTCAATACACTTCTTACTTTCTTCCTGTTTCTTTTCTCCTCTTCCTTAGCACATTCATGTCGCATTCTCGAATTGACATAACACTTGACAATTAATTTCACCAGGTCCATTTCATGGCTCTGAGCAAATTCCTGATCAAGTAAATGATCTTTTATGCCATAAAACAAGGTTGCATTCACTGCTCTCAATACCCTACAGAGTACCTTCTGGTGAACTTGTTTACTCCTTAACACATTCATGTTTCTGAGTTCACTTTCGGTCAACTTACATAAGACAATCACATCTTTCGAGGGTACAATTAATCCCTCACCTTGAGAATACATCTTCTCCTTAATTAAGGCATAGTCTGTGTATGTTTCCCTGCCACTTCTCAGAGCACTCAAGCATATTGGGCATTTGATAAGGCATTCCACTTTCTTGACCACAAAACCAGCAATGTATGTCACAACATCACTTACATATGGGGACAACTGCTCAAATGCTGGAAGAGTACAATAGTCATGATCTACATTTGGAATGAGTGGGTTATCTGCAACCCTATCTTGTGATACTGTGAGAATTGCATGACACTGTAAATCTGAATTGGGCTCGGAGCTCGACACACTTAATATATTGATCTGATCCAAGGCAACACAGTTGCTTGAATCTGCTCCTTTTACTTCATGGCGAACCAGCAATCTTTTGTAGGCAGCTTTAAACTGAGCAGCAGTAGGGTTATTGTTATCCCCTCCTCTCCTTCTAATGGCTGAGAAGAATATCTCCAAGTGGTCCTGACTGAATTTATAAAGTAATAAGTATTTCAGTTTAGGCTGATCACTGAGCACTAAATACTTGTAGAGACCAAGGCAACTTCTAATGCACACCAAGAATCCAAGAAATCCAGTCTTTTTTCTCGAGTGGAGAATAGAAGATTCTGAAGAATGGGATGTTGAAAGACGCATGATGTATGATTCCGCTCTGTTAAGGAAATCTGTCAAGAAACGCTCTGTTTTTGGAGAGAAGGCACACTTAAATCCTTTTTGGAATATGTTTCTACTGTTCAGAATGTCAAATTTATTGTTAAAAAATTCCACAAATTCAGCTGTAGCTTCACAGTCTTCAAATTCATCATACCCTGCATGTTTCAAATACCTGAGTGCTTGAGCTACACTGTTACTCAAAGTCTGGGCTGCTAATTTTACCTTCATCTTTTCTGATTCCCAATTAATATGGCGCTTACGAATCTTAGTAGCAAGTGTTAATCCTTCTTGTAGCTGTTTGTCCACTAGTTTTTCTATGTATGCCCATTTAATTGTATCACCTTCACTGTTAAATATTGTGCCTAAACTAGCCAACGAATTTCTCACCAATTTGAGCATATGACACACATCTAGAAATACAAATACTGGCTCTTTTGTCACTGGGTGTTCGAAGGAAGTTTTCTCGTTGGCATGGTGAATGTCCAGGCCCAGAAACTTGACCATTGATAAGTTACTGGCTGCCCCATCAAACGTTAAACTCACGACATGAATACCAGTGTCATGCAATAGGGTCAGAGCTGTGGTTATTAAATTTGCCTTATCTTCTCCTGACAAACTATCAATTTAAAAATAAGCAATGGGGACCTTCCAATGATAATTTATGGCATTTACCAGGAAGACTAGAGCCTCCTTTGCTTCTGGGAGTGAATCATCGTCGATGTCAGTCCCCATGTCCACATAACCACATGTGGCCTTACCATCCCATTCTATTTTATTTCTGATGGACATTTCATCAATAATAAGGCTACAAAGGACAGGTTTACCTATGGCATTACCCTCTTCCACTTTAAGCTTTAGAGCTGTTAGTGCTTCTTTTGTAAAGCCAGGGGAGCCATCAACATGCTGGTACCATTTCCTAAGAGTGCGTGGATGAGGCAAGCATACATTGAATACTTTTCTTACATATTCATAAGCCTTACTCGAATAAAAATGCAATGTAAGGGCAAAGCATCGCAACCCTTCAGAATATTGCTGCTTCTTGTTTACCACCATTTTCTGAAACAGTTCCTCAGCAGGACCTGAGAAGGAAGCCTGTAAAAGAAAAAAAGGTTGTATACAACAAAACAATTAAGTTATGCATGCCTATTAAAAGTAGTTTCTAACATAGAAAGAACCAAGCAAGTTTTTTTAGATCACAAAATTCACTTGACCCAACAAATATAGTGAACATAAAAAGAGTTTTACTGACCTTTAACATTGCTGCAGCATTTTCATTTATCATTAATTCTTTCTGCAAATGAGCCACCAATGAATTTAATGAATCAATTCTTTTCTTAATTCTTTTATTTTCTTTCAGTAGGCTTCTCAATTTTTTTCTTTGAGAAAAAATTTTGTTTCGTGCATTGAAAAGACATCTCTTTGCTTTCTTGGGGGAATTCATGTCACTGTCTTCAAAATCACCAATGAAATGCTTCCTCTTTTTAGCTTTGCCACTAACATCAGAGCTAGTACTGGGAATGTTTTCGATTGACTCATCAACTGTTTCTGGTAGTGAAGATGAAGTGCACAGGATTTTCCGACTTTTAGGTTGCTTGCGATGACTGGTCTTTTTGCTCAAGTGTTCCGGAAATTCAAAAATAGTAGGAACTGATCCTTTCAGAAGAAATGGATGACCAAACCTCTCTTTATCAAAGCAGCTAGGTTCAAAATGCTTTGAACAAAGTTTACTATATTTTGATGGCTGAAATCCCTCTCTCTTCATATTTATGGTCCATAGCTTAAGCAATTCAGGGTCTGAAGGGAAGCTGAAATAAGCGAATACATTTCATTATGCGTACAAAGTGATATCCAGCACTGCATCTTAAAAGAAAACCAATGATATCCCCACTCCCAATATTTATCACCTGCAGCAATAAATCTTACAAATATCCTAATGTTATCCCCCTTTCCCTCCATATTTAGTAAATTCATATTGGGTGGCTAGGGACTTCCGGGTCATCAGTCCTGTGTACTTGAGTACATGTTGAACTTTTCTGTGATGACTGCAGTAGTGTGTTGGTGGTTGTTAATTCATTTAAGGGGCTTGTGACATCTTGGTCATCACACCGTGTAGTTAGGTGTGGATTAAACTTGTCTGATAACCTGTATTGATGTGATGACTGTAGTAGTGTGTGTAACTTTATTAGGGTCAGGGATAAGGTAGGTTCCTCGGGACTTGAACTAAGGTGCTATCCCAGCATTTGCCTGGAGGAAGTGTGGAAAAACCACACTCAGGATAGCCGCAGTCAGCGCCGGGATTCGAACCTGCGATATCCGAGCGTGCTGCATGATTTAACGAGCACGGCTACGCCGCTGGGTGCCAGCTGTGTTGGGGAAATGTATGTAATCAAGTCTGTGTATTTTAGATCATATATTTTAATTCTTACCCGTGAAAAGATAGCCTGTTCCCTTTTTCAAACCTCTGACTGCAATTGTAAGCAGCGCAAGATATAACCATTTTCGCTATATAACTTCACATTCAGCCTCTTACATAAAGGAAAACGCGTATTTTATATATTTGTAATAATTATACTACAAAAAAGGGCTCGTTTATCGATAATTATTAAGTATACACTTTCCGCTCACGCTGACAAGTTGGGCATAGGCGCCATGTTATACCAACATCAGCTGATCTTATTCTGGCCCCATGTTCCGCTGGCAAAGGCCTCTCTATCTTATTGTATGCTCGAAGGCCATACTCTCAAACCAATGTGTGTTGAACAGCTGATTCTTGGTTCAGAAGTTTATCGGTAGATGGCGATCGTGATACATCCACGGAATTTATAAAATCATTTTACCGTGAACAACACAGCTTGCTTTCGTCAAATATTTATAAAATTGGTTGTACAATAAATTTTAAGAAACATTTTACCGTGAGCAGCGAGTATTATACATAGCCAGTAAAACTTCCAAATCTTTGAGTTCACAGGAGGGCGAAACAAGTAACGTATGCATTTCCCGCGATCTTTTGCTCATTGATAAGTGCAAATACAACGCATCGAAGACGATTGAAAAGTGTGGAAACGAGCAAGAAACTGCAATACCAGAAGAACGGGGACCAAGAAAACCAAATACAACCTTAGCCCGTCGACCATCACACTCATAGACCGGAGAGAAATTCTCCACTACCCTAGATTCAACTCGAATAAAGACTTGACCAATTACGCCGAGTTAGATAAACTGACGAAAAGAGGAATCCACAAGGATATACGAGAACAACGGAACACAATAACAAGACAAGCACTATAAACTTCGCTGTCTACAATTCTCAAGCCGTGTCATTACGTTTGGCAACACCACCCATCCAGTAGTGACTCAGTGACTGACAATGTTGGTACTATGTACATATTTTGTAACATTTGTGTAGTACGGTAGACTTGTATATTGTCTTCAGATAGTCACTATGATTGCAAATGTTAGACTGTGTAATGTGCATGAAAACGTGGGAATGTACATATTCTGTAGAATTAAAAAGGTTTTTTTTACATAATGACAATGACTTGTGTTATTGAATCTGAAACCAATAAACAATTTTAATATAATGAATTTCTTGTAGAATTATAAAATCTGGTGTTTGAATGTTATGTGTGGTGTGTGTAGATTAAATACAAATTTAGTAATTTTATTTATTCAGGAGCAACTGAAGGCTTGGGAAGAAACAGTGGGAGAGTACGGATGGAAGTTCAACATCAGTAAATGTGAGATCCTGTTAACGACCAGGAAAAAGGACAGGCCAATGAGTGGGATAACACTTGGAGGTGGACAGCTGAAGAAGGTGGAAAGTCTCAAGTACTTGGGAAGTATAGTGGAGGAAAATGGGAGAAATGACAGAGAGATTACGGAACTTGGCAGACAGGCAGAAGCATTTCTGAGAAGCATTAGGAGCTTAGTGTGGAATAAAGATGTCCCACAAAAAAGCAAGGAAGTGTTATACAGAAGCTACTATATCCCGATATTGACCTATGCTTCAGAAACGTGGACAATGACGAAAAGAGACATAAGCAGAATACAGGCAGGTGAAATGAAGTTCCTGCGAAGTAGGATCGGAGTAACAAGAAGAGACAGGGTGAGGAATGAAAAGGTCAGGGAAATAGTGAAAGAGGAGTCCTTGCAAGGTAGGATTGAGACATCAAGACTGAGGTGGTATGGACACTTAAAGAGAATGGATGAGAAGAAGATTCCCAAGAGGATACACGAGATGCAGATGCAGAAGAAACGACCAAGGGGAAGACCAAGAGATAGATGGCTGAAAGGAGTGGAGGAATGTGTCAAGAAGAGAGGCGAGGACTGGACCAGAGTGACAGCGGAGAGGTGGTGGGAAGAAAGAACTAAGTGGCGAGGCTTATGTTCCAAACAGACCCAGCCTGGGGTTGGAAACTGTACAAGATGATGATGATTACATATTTTCTGTAGCTAATCTGAAATCCTAGAGTGCCCCCTCCGAGGTGAACCTCTAGATCCGCCACTGCACCCATCTGTCATCTGGGAGGCCTAGCTCAAGCACATGGTAATTGCTAACACTGCGTAAACACATAGATTTTGACGCCAAATCTTTCCGAAAGTACAACAGAACATAACGTCCGCTAATCTACTCACAAATATCACAAATAAAGGATATATACTGTTACGGCTGTGAGTTTGTTTTGTCGCCTCGCCGCGTTGAGTCACAGCTGCCCCCAGGCTGTGTGTGCTCTGCCTCAGTATATTACGTGCGCGTTACGCAACGGGCTGCGAAGTGAAAGGGATGGTCCAGAATATTCGTGACCTAGCCAGTGAAGGAAATCTCTAGAAGCCGTGCGTCCTGGACGATTCTAGAATTCATTGAGTCACCAGCCTGCTATATAAGCGGCCTCAAAGTGAGGGGACTGAGTTTTCTGTGGGTGTGTGTTTCTGAGCTAGTGCGTGTTTTCCTGAGCGACAGAAGTGTAGTGACGAAGTGCCGTGCGAGTTACGAAACCCAGTGACATTGTTTCCCAGCTTGTGAACAGCGTGCAGCAAGCTATCGTAAGTAACTGTAGTTGGTGTACATAAGGGAGAGGAGCCGGTAGTTTCTGTCACGGCCACCGTACTCATTCAGATGGTTTAACTTCTGTGGTTTGTTGACAAGTGAAAGGGCCAAGAGCGCTCAAGGAAGAGACTTGAGGAAACTATAGTAAGGTTCCAATTGCTTGTATTTGCTGATGAGTAGTGTACCTCTTCCTGCAAGCAATAAAGCTAACTTCTCTTTAAAGCAGTAATTGGTGTTGTGTTTTCTACCCTCCGTAATCCAGTTAACAAAAGTGCCACTAGGGGGTGGCACGTAACAATACTCTATTATCATGCTATGTACTGTCGATTCCCGATAAGGTAATAATAAAATAAAATAATAATAATAATAAAATGCTGTTATAGTTATTAGATATTGTTGTTGTTTTAAGGGGCGGAACTACGAGGTCATCTGCCCCAATAAAAATGCTGTACTGTACCTCAATGTCCCGATGTCTGAAGTTTCCTTTTCTTGCTGCTATGCTCACTGCCGTCATTAACGTGCGCAGAAAAAACATTTAAGACTATTCTTACGAAGTTAGAGACTGCCTTTGATAATAAATGCTTTACTTTTTGTCCACAGATGCACTCATCATAGTCACAATAGGACTCCAAGCTTAATGATGACAGTCTACCAATAATGCTCCACTGGTCACTAATTTAAAAATAGGTAGCTTTGTAATGAATTCTACCTAAAAGCACTTGCCAAAACTGAGTACAGTTCATAATGTACTGGAATATAGAGGCCACATGAAGATATATACTGGCACCAAAACTAAATTACTAGGCACTGAAAGTCCACCTCGCTGTAGTGATCAAAACGTAGTGCTTTAACCAGTTATTTTAATAGTGCTGCCATAATTTGACTTATAGTCAGGCACACAACACTTCCTAGGCATCTGAAATAGTTTAATGAAATATTAGTGAAGAAGAATTTGTTAGTTAAATTCATTAGCAGGTATTGGTTACACATGCAACTTAATACGGGAAATACTCACTTCTACAACTTTCAGCAGGTTGGATTTACCACGAGCAATTTCACGGGTGTTGAAATAGTTAGTACTACTGCTTTTAGATACTGTCATATCAAAATAAACGAAATTTATGAATAAAACTTAGCATGTGGTCTTACGTGTTCATGGAACTTACGGACTCGACTCTACGTTGCCAATTCTACCAACAGCGGCGATTCTATAAACCAACAAATCGACAAGTAAAGCGAGGAAAATTTTTAACCAGAGGTAAGGAATGGAGTCGCCTTCGTAGCGTAGTGATCAGCGTACTTAGCTGCCGCCCCGGAGGTCCTGGGTTCGATTCCCGGCTCTGCCACGAAATTTGAAAAGTGGTATGAGGACTGGAACGGGGTCTACTCAGCCTCGGGTGGTCCAAATGAGTAGAGGGGGTTCGATTCCCACCTCAGTCATCCTCGAAGTGGTTTTCCGTGGTTTCCCACTTCGTCTTCGGGCAAATGCCGGGATGGTACTGTACCCGATATCCGGATAGTAGGCTGTCAGATATCCGCCCCCTCAATCGGATTGCCAATAATCAATCGCACCGGCACAGCTACATCAATGAAAATGGCACTGACAGATACTATCGAGATTAGAGCACAATAGTTAACAAGAAATTATTGTGGAACACACCAAAATATACGGGGGTTCATACTTACCTTTACTTACCTCTTAAATTTATCTCGGGGACTGGGTTGTCAACTGGATCACTTAAAGTATGCCCTCACAATAACCTCCACCATGATATTTAAAATGAACCAGAACGAAGACGAGAAACTTTAAACTGCACAATAATTTATTTCACATAAAGAATGATTTTAACAAAAATAAAACAACAAAATCCACGTGGCAATCAGAAGCCATCGTCCATATAATCATGTCCTCCTGTAGGACTTGTATACTCTACATACAATGTTTCAGCTTTCTCAAGCTCATAGTAACGTAAAAATAATAATGCACTTGGAATGGAAACGGGATTTGGGACGAGACACATATATCAATTGTTTTGCGTGTTTATATACTTCACATTTTATTTATAGCCACAAGGCTATTATGGAAACGTCCTTGGCCTCTGTCATACAGTTGTCCGGGCCAGCTGCAATGCACCTGCATCGTCAAAGCGGACTTCCCGTTCGTTCAACCCTAGCATAAGCGAGTTACCTCAGAGCTTGGCTCTCCTTTTCAAAACACGTAAATGTTCACATCTCAACTGAAATATTATCACGCAAATCTTTTAAATGCTCCATTCAAACACCAGTGGAATACTCCAATAATCCCAAATCATGTTTAATTGTTCAAACCACTTGTTTAATTAGCGTTGTTTAGAGTATAAAAACAAAACTCCAAATGTTAATAACAAAAGTTCATTAATTATTTATAACAATAATAAATTGTTTATAACAATGTCAAATGACAATTGAAAATTTTATACACGCCTCTATTAATCACTATCATTTCAAATTATTATCAGAGATATTTACAAAATTATTTACAATATTATATTGTTTATATTATTTATGCAAGAAATACATTAAACCACACATTTATCCGGTTGATAATTACTCAAATCGTGTTGATATAATCGACCAATGAAGGTTAGTTATATTTAACTGTCAAATTCAGGTTTAATAAGGTTTAATAATTATTATTGTATTTGTGACGGTAACCTCCACTCAAAATCTTTATCTCAAATTATTTAACACTCTTGTTAATTTTAACAGTATCTTCATATGAATAACTTTCAAAGAACCAGAACAATACATCCAGCGGCAAAATACTTCGCTCAAAACGCACAAAATTGCACAACAATTGGCCCAAAATTCATCATATATCTTCATATATATGGCATAAAAATCTTCCAAACTACATACAAAAATCCTCCACTTATAAATTCATCAACTTCATTTATTACTGTGGGAACCTCCTTCATTATTCAGGGGCATTATTCATCAGCGACTTTTACATGTCCACTGAACTAACGATTATACATCCATTGTTCCTCTTTAAAAATTCTTATATTCATCAATTGTATTAATGACTGTTATTATTTAACCTTCGTGGGTTTCATTCATGAATCGATATGAAGTAAAAATTTGCCAATCACAAATAAATTTAATAGCAAATACGATTAGACACTCCTCCCTTGTCTATCAAAATTGAGATTAATATCTTCAAAGTAACGCAGTATAAAAATACTATCTTCAATCAAAGTTCAACTAAACTGTATGAATAGTCGAATAGAATACAATTAGACTGTGGAATGCAAACATTATTGTTCCAATCTATAATTGAGAAAAACTCCTATCAAATGTTCATTACTTTAGTGTATTCAATAAATCGTAATCAAAGTTCATATTTCATAAAATTGTCTATAATGCAATGATAAATGTCTATGTTGCAATCATGTTCATAAGACGACTAGTATTTCAAAGATCGTCGATATCGTAATAGATTTTAACGCTCTAAAATCATTTAATCATTCTTCTTTCTTGAGGATGACAGAAAATTGGTCAAAGTAATTTACTGAATAGAATTACTTTAATAAAATGACACGCTGTCTGAATTCAAATCTGCCATAGCAAATCGTTAACTTTACAGTCAAATCGTGACTACAAAAATATGCAAATTACTGAAAGAATATTAATATCAGTCTCAACTGATCCAAAATTATTTAACTATGCCAATGACATAATAATGTCTCAACAAATCGTAGAAAAAGGCATAAATCATCGAAGTGTACTGAGTACAGAAATGTTAATCAAGAAAATGGGGCACAAAAAAAATATGGGACAGAAAATATGGGAAGAATGTTTGCTCAGATATCGCTACAAGACTCAAATAATACAAGAAACGTTCACGACTACCTTATCTGTTGATTGAAGTTCTAGAGGAAAGTTTTCAAAGAAAACTGCTGTTGGTTCCATTTCACCAGCGTAAAGATGTGCTCCGTCCTCGAACCTGGAATCGGCGTCCTCGGAGAATCGAACTGCTTCCTCCTCCGGAAATTGCACTGCTCCATGTATACGAAAAACATCCTTCTGGCAAAACTCTTCTTTGTGAGCCGGGTCCACCCTAGCCTCTCTTGAAAGTTCCCTGAAGTTCCGGTCGTAATTCTTCATGAAGTTTATTGTAGTTATTTCCGCAGAAATATTCATAATTGTGGAGTATGAAAATATTTCCACTGTCATCTGATATAATTCAGCGATGGATTCACGATGCATGAGTGTAGTTGGATGTTCATTACATGCTCGCTTTTGTAGAATGACGATTAACGAAGTTCCATGCTGTTATTTCACTCCAACGATATATGTCCCAATTGCATTAAAACCTTAGCCTTCCATCTCAACTTCCGTTATAATCATTGAAAGCACTGCAAGATTATAATGTTCCATAGTAGACTGTATCGTTGTATTACCAAACGTATTCTCCAATATCACTGTTGCAATCCACGTGTCAGCCGTAGTGTATAATGTGGAATTTTAAAAGTGTTTCTCATGTGGCGAGAAAATCACTTTTGTTGGCAGCCTTAAAGTGCCAATATCTTTTAAAGTATAACTGTGAAATTGTTCAAATCTTCTACACACCTCAATGTTGTACTGCCCAATTGAATTATAATAAAGGCTGAAGTTAACTCTTGATATCTTATCTGGTAGAAACGTTAATGTGAGCGTTTCAACTTCACCTAGTTTCGAGCAGCGTAAAATGGAACTGCTCCGTGTTCGTTCGATGCGCCGGGCTTTAACCACACGCTAAAGACAACTTGCTTCACTTATTCACTCGAAAATAACTATGACATCTGAAATATATATGCGGTATCAGCGGTATGATCCGTATGAGTTCTGAGTATGAGTTCTGAGTTCTGAGAGCTCCTCTCTTCTGTGCACGACCTTTTATCAACTTCTTAAGGGGCGTATCCATCCCTTCCATAGTCTGTTGCTGCGTCATTGCTAGAAGTTTTAACTTTGGCTATACTTGACGGATTTTCAAATTTCAAAAACTCAAAATTAATTTCTTCAAAATTCCAAATCAATGCCATAACTGAAAATAGATTTCCGCAATTCTGCATGCCAAAAGTAATCAAATATTGTAGTTTCAGCAATCTCCGTCTTCCTTCCAAACTATCGTTCATTGGTTCGAGTCTCTCCTCCAATAGCGTAACTTCTTCCTTAGCACAATACCTTGTTTCCTGCAACTGCGTCGTAAATCTCCGATCTTTCTCGAACAAAATCATGACGTCACAAAGAATCTCAGCTCAACCAGCCTACTTGCATGAAGTCTACGTCATCCGTGCCTACGTCATGAATATACACGTCACAACTATGACATCCATAACTTTACTCATATTTGCCAATACAGCCATCGTGGTCTCAATATAATTCAATTTACGGGGGCATTCTCCCTTCACCACGTTTTAAAAACAGTTGCAAATTGTTTTTAAACTCTGTGTTATAAATATCTCAATTCACTTGAACACGAAATTGAATTATTATTGGCTTACTCTTCCATGATATTTCTTCTATGTTCCTTAATCATAAGTCTCTTCTACTCTGGGTTGTGTGTGGCTAATGCATTCTCTCCTCTCTACTTTCTCTTCTGTCCTGAATACCTGTTTTCCGAATTCTGCTGACTTGTAGAAGGACCAGGATCGATCACTACATCCTGTCTTTTCTTTTGGTTTTCAGCTTCCTTCTCTCGTAATTCCTTCAGATACTGCTGACTTTCTTTCTCTCTTTCTTGACACTTGTCGGGTGTCATAACCTGACCTTGAGAATTCTGATTCTGATTCCGGTACTGGTTATTTCGATTGTAGTTTCTATTATAGCCATTGTTATAGTATCTACCTCTTCCGTTGTTGTAATTCCCTCTATTATTATTCCAGCCTCGTCTTTGCTGATATGGACGGTAACCTTGGGATCTGTTGTTGCGGAAATAATTATTCCTGTGAGGACCTACATTTTCAGTTTTTCCTTCCTCAGGCTTATCAGTTTGCTGCACTTGATCCATGTAGACTGTATTAACGTCTTTGAATTCGTGCCTCTGACCTTTTTGTACCAAATTTGGCATTGGACTCGTGTAGTCAAGCCTTCTCAACAATTCGTCCATACTTGTCAAATCTCTGATATTTGACGATATGATCAGTCTTCTTACTTCCACAGGCAGCATACGTGAAATCGCATCTATCAACTGCTCTGTTGACAATGGGGGTTGCAAAAATCTCAAGCGTGATAGTTGGCTCGTGAAGAAATCAGCGTACCGTGTTGGAAGAGTACCGGAATACTTCCTCGAGTATACCTCAGCTCTTAATGAATTCTGAGCTTCTATTGACCAGAATCGTTTTATCAATGCCTCTGCAAATTCGTCAAAATTGCTGAAAGTGTACCGAAATGCTCTAAACCATTCGAGGGGTCCTCCAGCTAGAAATCTTTCTACGATTCTCATCTCTCTCTCTCTCTAGGAATGTGGGCTTCTATGAAATAGTCTTTAAGATTCCTGATATATTCAATCGGTGTGAGACTATCAGTGTTGCTAAATTTTTGAGGTTTGTCTTCAAAATTCCGGATGACTGTCACATTTCTCGGATATGAATCCATATAATTTTTCCCACTATCACGATACTTCCATTCAGGTTCAATATTCCTATCCTCTTCTTCTTCCCTGAATCTGGATATACGTTCCTCAGGACTAATATCTCTCTCTTCTGTAGTAAGGTTACCTCTTCTCACGTAATTTCTATCCTCTTCACCAGTCAATCCTTCAGTATCCTTGTCTGTGATTTCCGTGATGACTTTCCTAATCAACTCTTCCTTATAGGTTTCCATCATGCTAGCTTCTCCTAGTTTCAAATTCTGAAGTTTGCTCGTAGTTTCATTAACATCAGAGACAACCTTATGAATCTGTTCCTCTAACGCAGTTTTTAATGCTTGCACGTCCTGACCTATTTGAGTTCTATCCTCTACCTCCTTTTCGGATAGCGAATCCATCCTTACATTCAAGTCTTTCCTAATCTGAACTACTTCATTATTAATGTCTACTTGTGTACTGGCAAGTTTTCTTTCAATTCGCTCCTGAATCTGATCTACATGTTCCCCACTTGACCTGTTCCATTCATCTTTCCAAACCGTTACATTTGCAGTTAACATTTCCGCGATATCTACCTCAATGTCTTCCTTAAGTAAACGATTGTGATCTAATACTTGGGTTCTCATGACCTCTACATCGTATTTTAAGCCAGCTAAAGAAGCTGTTGTCCTAACAGACTCGTCAACTAACCTAGTTGTTAATGCACTAATGTTACGAGTACAAAGTGTTTTTGAAGTTTCAATTTCCTCCCTAACTTTGTTAACATCAGTCTGAACTTTAGCAATGTCTACAAAAACAGTATTGACTTCTACTTGTATTTTATTGATATCGCTTTGCATATCGTTAACATCTGAATGAATATTATTGATGTCTACTTGAACATTTGACACATCAGTTCGAGCATTTCTAACCTCTCTTTGAACTTCCTCTACTTTGTCTTGTACAGTAGCAACATCATTCCTAACAACAATTACTTCAGCTCTGGCACATGAAATATCACCCCGGACATTAGCAACATCAAGATTCAACATGGTAAGATCTTTCTGTACCTTAGAAATATCAATTTTAACATCAGAAACATCTTTGTGAATGTCACTCACGGCATTCTCGATTCCTTGGGTACTGATCTGTAAACGCGACACATTATTTTCTAGGTTTGCAGAACTGGTCTGAAGAACTTTCAGATTTTCTTCCAGCCTAATAGACAAATTACTAGCATTCCTAGCTTCCATCTCCTCCATTCTAATAGACAAATTAGCAGACATATTACTAGCATTCTCCTCCATCATCTGCTTCATACTGCTATTCATGCTAGCTTTCATCTCCTCCAACATTTTCTTAATACTTTCATCTGCCATTTCAATAATATTTCAATAATAAACTGCTTTAGGGACATACATCAAACAGAGCAAAATAACAACATCTGAGCAACATTTTTCACCATATATAAGTTTTGAGCAATTTTCTGTCTTAAATCTAACTTATAATTACCTTATAATTAACCTTCGTAGACACTTCATGTTGAAACAAACTCAAGCACATGTTCAAGTTTCTTTGGTTCATTTTAAAATATCCTAACACAAATAATTTACATTTACAATCCAAATAATTTAATTTTATCTTTAATATGACTAAACATGTCATAAGCCGGTCAAATAAAATAAGATTCCAGCTCATAGGCGATTTTTCTAAGTTTCCAGCCTATTTAACCTCTCTCAAGTTGTGTAAGATCTGATCTTTTCTGAGTGTAATTTTCCTAATACAATACAACATTTTATTCCTATATAATCACACTCTCAAATTCTACAATTGGCTAAGACATCTAACAAAGAATCAACCTCTTTATTTGAGTCTTCACAATCCCTTTGACATCGATAACTTGGTAATCCAATGTTATTCGAACACTCCACAAAATTGCGGTGTCAATTCTACTGCAATAACTTGGTAATCCAATGTTATTCAAGCACTCCGAACTTCGATTGTGCGAATTCTACTGGCGTTCAACCTGGTAATCCAGTTTTGTTGAACATGCCCCACGTTATAGGGTCGCCAATCCTACTGTACCCGATATCCGGATAGTAGGCTGTCAGATATCCGCCCCCTCAATCGGATTGCCAATAATCAATCGCACCGGCACAGCTACATCAATGAAAATGGCACTGACAGATACTATCGAGATTAGAGCACAATAGTTAACAAGAAATTATTGTGGAACACACCAAAATATACGGGGGTTCATACTTACCTTTACTTACCTCTTAAATTTATCTCGGGGACTGGGTTGTCAACTGGATCACTTAAAGTATGCCCTCACAATAACCTCCACCATGATATTTAAAATGAACCAGAACGAAGACGAGAAACTTTAAACTGCACAATAATTTATTTCACATAAAGAATGATTTTAACAAAAATAAAACAACAAAATCCACGTGGCAATCAGAAGCCATCGTCCATATAATCATGTCCTCCTGTAGGACTTGTATACTCTACATACAATGTTTCAGCTTTCTCAAGCTCATAGTAACGTAAAAATAATAATGCACTTGGAATGGAAACGGGATTTGGGACGAGACACATATATCAATTGTTTTGCATGTTTATATACTTCACATTTTATTTATAGCCACAAGGCTATTATGGAAACGTCCTTGGCCTCTGTCATACAGTTGTCCGGGCCAGCTGCAATGCACCTGCATCGTCAAAGCGGACTCCCCGTTCGTTCAACCCTAGCATAAGCGAGTTACCTCAGAGCTTGGCTCTCCTTTTCAAAACACGTAAATGTTCACATCTCAACTGAAATATTATCACGCAAATCTTTTAAATGCTCCATTCAAACACCAGTGGAATACTCCAATAATCCCAAATCATGTTTAATTGTTCAAACCACTTGTTTAATTAGCGTTGTTTAGAGTATAAAAACAAACTCCAAATGTTAATAACAAAAGTTCATTAATTATTTATAACAATAATAAATTGTTTATAACAATGTCAAATGACAATTGAAAATTTTATACACGCCTCTATTAATCACTATCATTTCAAATTATTATCAAAGATATTTACAAAATTATTTACAATATTATATTGTTTATATTATTTATGCAAGAAATACATTAAACCACACATTTATCCGGTTGATAATTACTCAAATCGTGTTGATATAATCGACCAATGAAGGTTAGTTATATTTAACTGTCAAATTCAGGTTTAATAAGGTTTAATAATTATTATTGTATTTGTGACGGTAACCTCCATTCAAAATCTTTATCTCAAATTATTTAACACTCTTGTTAATTTTAACAGTATCTTCATATGAATAACTTTCAAAGAACCAGAACAATACATCCAGCGGCAAAATACTTCGCTCAAAACGCACAAAATTGCACAACAATTGGCCCAAAATTCATCATATATCTTCATATATATGGCATAAAAATCTTCCAAACTACATACAAAAATCCTCCACTTATAAATTCATCAACTTCATTTATTACTGTGGGAACCTCCTTCATTATTCAGGGGCATTATTCATCAGCGACTTTTACATGTCCACTGAACTAACGATTATACATCCATTGTTCCTCTTTAAAAATTCTTATATTCATCAATTGTATTAATGACTGTTATTATTTAACCTTCGTGGGTTTCATTCATGAATCGATATGAAGTAAAAATTTGCCAATCACAAATAAATTTAATAGCAAATACGATTAGACACTCCTCCCTGGTCTATCAAAATTGAGATTAATATCTTCAAAGTAACGCAGTATAAAAATACTATCTTCAATCAAAGTTCAACTAAACTGTATGAATAGTCGAATAGAATACAATTAGACTGTGGAATGCAAACATTATTGTTCCAATCTATAATTGAGAAAAACTCCTATCAAATGTTCATTACTTTAGTGTATTCAATAAATCGTAATCAAAGTTCATATTTCATAAAATTGTCTATAATGCAATGATAAATGTCCATGTTGCAATCATGTTCATAAGACGACTAGTATTTCAGAGATCGTCGATATCGTAATAGATTTTAACGCTCTAAAATCATTTAATCATTCTTCTTTCTTGAGGATGACAGAAAATTGGTCAAAGTAATTTACTGAATAGAATTACTTTAATAAAATGACACGCTGTCTGAATTCAAATCTGCCATAGCAAATCGTTAACTTTACAGTCAAATCGTGACTACAAAAATATGCAAATTACTGAAAGAATATTAATATCAGTCTCAACTGATCCAAAATTATTTAAATATGCCAATGACATAATAATGTCTCAACAAATCGTAGAAAAAGGCATAAATCATCGAAGTGTACTGAGTACAGAAATGTTAATCAAGAAAATGGGGCACAAAAAAAATATGGGACAGAAAATATGGGAAGAATGGTTGCTCAGATATCGCTACAAGACTCAAATAATACAAGAAACGTTCACGACTACCTTATCTGTTGATTGAAGTTCTAGAGGAAAGTTTTCAAAGAAAACTGCTGTTGGTTCCATTTCACCAGCGTAAAGATGTGCTCCGTCCTCGAACCTGGAATCAGCGTCCTCGGAGAATCGAACTGCTTCCTCCTCCGGAAATTGCACTGCTCCATGTATACGAAAAACATCCTTCTGGCAAAACTCTTCTTTGTGAGCCGGGTCCACCCTAGCCTCTCTTGAAAGTTCCCTGAAGTTCCGGTCGTAATTCTTCATGAAGTTTATTGTAGTTATTTCCGCAGAAATATTCATAATTGTGGAGTATGAAAATATTTCCACTGTCATCTGATATAATTCAGCGATGGATTCACGATGCATGAGTGTAGTTGGATGTTCACTACATGCTCGCTTTTCTAGAATGACGATTAACGAAGTTCCATGCTGTTATTTCACTCCAACGATATATGTCCCAATTGCATTAAAACCTTAGCCTTCCATCTCAACTTCCGTTATAATCATTGAAAGCACTGCAAGATTATAATGTTCCATAGTAGACTGTATCGTTGTATTACCAAACGTATTCTCCAATATCACTGTTGCAATCCACGTGTCAGCCGTAGTGTATAATGTGGAATTTTAAAAGTGTTTCTCATGTGGCGAGAAAATCACTTTTGTTGGCAGCCTTAAAGTGCCAATATCTTTTAAAGTATAACTGTGAAATTGTTCAAATCTTCTACACACCTCAATGTTGTACTGCCCAATTGAATTATAATAAAGGCTGAAGTTAACTCTTGATATCTTATCTGGTAGAAACGTTAATGTGAGCGTTTCAACTTCACCTAGTTTCGAGCAGCGTAAAATGGAACTGCTCCGTGTTCGTTCGATGCGCCGGGCTTTAACCACACGCTAAAGACAACTTGCTTCACTTATTCACTCGAAAATAACTATGACATCTGAAATATATATGCGGTATCAGCGGTATGATCCGTATGAGTTCTGAGTATGAGTTCTGAGTTCTGAGTTCTGAGAGCTCCTCTCTTCTGTGCACGACCTTTTATCAACTTCTTAAGGGGCGTATCCATCCCTTCCATAGCCTGTTGCTGCGTCATTGCTAGAAGTTTTAACTTTGGCTATACTTGACGGATTTTCAAATTTCAAAAACTCAAAATTAATTTCTTCAAAATTCCAAATCAATGCCATAACTGAAAATAGATTTCCGCAATTCTGCATGCCAAAAGTAATCAAATATTGTAGTTTCAGCAATCTCCGTCTTCCTTCCAAACTATCGTTCATTGGTTCGAGTCTCTCCTCCAATAGCGTAACTTCTTCCTTAGCACAATACCTTGTTTCCTGCAACTGCGTCGTAAATCTCCGATCTTTCTCGAACAAAATTATGACGTCACCAAGAATCTCAGCTCATCCAGCCTACTTGCATGAAGTCTACGTCATCCGTGCCTACGTCATGAATATACACGTCACAACTATGACATCCATAACTTTACTCATATTTGCCAATACAGCCATCGTGGTCTCAATATAATTCAATTTCCGGGGCAGTACCTACTGCAAGGCCACGGCCGCCTCCTTCCCTCTTCCTTGCCTATCCATCCTAACCTTCCAATCCCTCCCCTCATGAGGCCCCTGTGCGCTTTGCAGGTGAGGCCGCCTGGGCGACGTGCTGATCACACCTCTCCAGTTGTATCCATCCCGACCAGATGTTTCAAGCTCCAGGACACTGCCCGTAGAGGCGGTAGTGGTGAGTTCCCTCGCTGAGTCCGTGGGAACCACCAACCTAGAGGGTAAATTGACTAAATAAAAAATAAAAAAAGGAATGGATGTTGGTAGCGTCAGGGGACAGTACGACGGTGAGAGTAGAAATACTAGAGGAAGGAACGAACTCCTAAAAATCACTATACACCAGCTCCCACCAGAATACTTCAACAAGATGTGAGCATGATCCCAATGAGCACTCGTACTGCCAAGCGAAGTCACAAACTCAATAACAGAACTAATGAATGACAAGATCCCTGGAGAAAATGGAATTTGGAATGAGCTTATAAACAAGGGCCGGGCCCGTGGTATTGGGGTAGTGCGCCTGCCTCTCACCCGGAGGCCCCGGGTTCGATCCCCGACTCCATCAGGGATTTTAAAACTGACGTGAGGGTTGGACCGGGGTGCACTCAGCCTCGTGAGGACAACTGAGTAGCTGTCTGACAGTGAGACAGTGCCCCGGTCACGAAAACCAAGATTAAAGCCGAGGGGACCCGACGCGCTGACCACGCGTCACCCCAATATCTGCAGGCCTATTGGCTGGGCAGCGGTCGCTTGGTAGGCCTAGGCCCTTCAAGAGCTGTAGTGCCACGGGGTTAGTTAGTTATAAACGAGGCAGTAGAACTTCTAATACAACCAAATACGACGATTTTCAATAGATGACCTGAACATTATTATAGGCTAATAAGCCTCATGTCTACTATCGGATTGTTTTATTATGGATACTCGAGTTTAAGCCTTAGTTACAAGCAAACTCACAGACCTATTGAAAAACGAGTATTACCAATATTTTCCTTGTTTAATTCTGCGTTAGGCTAAATAAGCCAATTATTCTGAAATTTAATATATTTTTTTTATTTGTGGTTGTATGCAAAATTGTCTGGGTTTTTAACGTCTTTTCTAGGAACTGCTCACTTAAATCTATATACATAGAAAACTACTTGGCTGAGGGTAATTACATTTTTAGCCTACTTTCGATTTATGCAAAAAATGAAAGTTGACTTTTGAGATCAACACAGGGCCAAAAATTGTGTGTCTGTCTGTCTGTGTGTGTGTGTGTGTGTGAGTGTGTGTACTCTGAATGTCTGCCCCCCCCCCCTATCAATTCAAACACGGTGAATCCGAATTGAACGAAATTTGGTATAGAGGTAGAACTAGCAAAGGGCACCTCAGTGCCATGTTTTATATCGCCGCCATCTTGACGTAAACGTAATGGCGGCCACCCAAATGTTCAAAGCTTAAATAACATTACGACTAACCTATTCATCCGATCTCTACCAAATTTTGTAACATTATACCTTTATGTATGAAGAATCTTTTGACCAAACTACGAGGTCATCTGCCCTATAATTTGCGGATGGCGGCCATGTTTGTGTGAAAATCGTTTCCCCCTATCTATTCAAACACGGTGAAGCGGAATTGAACTAAATTTGGTACAGAGGTAGCACTAGCAAAGGGCATCTCAGTGTCATTTTTACATCGCCGCCATCTTGACATAAACGTAATGGTGGCCACCCAAATGTTCAAAGCTTAAATCAAATTACGACCAACCTAATCATTTGATCTCTACCAAATTTTGCAAACTTATACCTTTATGTATGAAGAATCATTTGACCAAACTACGAGGTCATCTGCTTAATAATTTGCGGATGGCGGCCATGTATGTGTGCCAATCGATTCCCCCTATCTGTTCAAACACGGTGAAAACGAATTGATCGAAATTTGGTACAGAGGTAGCACTAGCAAAGGGCACCCCAGTGTCATGTTTTATATCGCCGCCATCTTGCCTGAAACGGAATGGCGGCCACCCAAATGTTAATAGCTTAAATCAAATTACGACCAACCTAATCATTTGATCTCTACCAAATTTTGCAACAACATATCCTTTTTGTGGGAAGCATCTTTTGACTGAACTACAATAGTTTGCAGATAGCGGCCATGTATGTGTGCAAATCGATTCATCATATCAATTTAAACACGGTGAAACCGAATTGAATGAAATTTTGTACTGAGGTAGCACTAGCATAGGGCACCTCATATTCATGTTTAATATCCGTATAACACGTATTTCAGCAAGCTACTACAACGAACATTCAATTATAATCCTTGAAAAGGACAAAGAGTTATAACAATACCCATGCATTTAGGAGAAAGTAGGCTATATGTTCTTTACCGAACATCTTGTTATATGTGATAGGCACAAGTATTGGTGGGGTAAATCTCAAGTTTGAATATTTTTCAACTACCCAATAAAAAGTTCTTATACTTTTTCTGACGTAACGTTTTCTAAGCCGAGGATAAACAAACGTAGAGCAGGAAACTTGGCCTCATTTTGAAGCTCTCATTCGTGATTATCGGAAACTACGACCACTTTAAAGGAACAGTGCGATCACGAATTTATGAAGAGTAATATTAATGGGAGGTTTTGTGCGTAGGGACCCTGATTTATGGTGATATAAAAGGCTTCAAAGCGGTGAAATAAAATATCCATAGCGGTGAAATATAACAAGGAGTTCCGTGACGAACTAAAGAGCCTACTTTTCTTAAAATTTAAGATTATTGCCAATGATTAATCTGTGTGGATCTGTCTAGAATAATGACGAAATTAAGTTGGTAATATCAAAATTTATAATTAGTTCGAAATACTGAATACCTGGCATAATGTAGCCTAATAGAGAACTACGGTTGGCAGCCCTGGTGACTGAATATATTCTTAGTTCCACCTCTTAGGGTACAGAATACAAAATTTGGTTGAAGTCCAATGGATAGCATGGAGGTTACATGCAGTTAAACATTCGATCTAACAGCGCACATAAAATCATGTTGGCAACAATGACATACATGTATTGGTCAGAAATAATCTGAAATAATATGATCTATTGTTGTGTCAATTTTGAATGAAATCCATTAGTTAGTATAGAAGTTACATGCATTTTAAAATTGGACCTATCAGCAGACTTAGAATCATGTTGGCAGCACTAGCGTAGGCTTATATTAGTTACTCCAAATTAATCTAGAATGCCAGGTACTATACGTGTGCAAAGTTTAGAGTTATTGGCTTGCATACTTTCTGATATATTGATATTAGGGTAACAAAAATAGAGACAGTATTTATTAACAGTTGGCAGCCCTGGTTACTCTTAAGAATCGGCATAGTCATATCTGTTATGGTACACATAGCACACACGAAATTTGGTTGAAATCCAAATGATAGTATAGAAGTTACATGTATTTAAACTTGGACCTCTCAGCAGGCTTAGAATCATGTTGGTAGCACTGACGTAAATACGTTACTCCAAATTAATATAGAATGTCAGGTACTATACGTGTGCCAATTTTGAAATAGCTCCCATTCATACCTTCCAAGATATCCAACGTGGAGCTCAAATTTCAATTGTGATTTTTCAGCAGTTGGTAGTACTGACATCATTTTCAAATATGGCCGTGAGATATTGAGGTTTAGATCTTTACTGCTACCAAATTTTGTTTCGATTGCTGCAGCCGTTCAGGAGTTGATAGGGGGACACACACACACAGCCAGCCAGACCGACAGACAGAAGGACAGATAGACAGACACACATTTGCCCGATCTCATAAGTCTACTTTTTCCTCATTCCCTTTATATATAGTGCAACTGCACTCCTTGACTGCGAGAACCAAAAGCTCAAGCAGCCATAACCTCCCTATGAAGGCTTCCAAAAAGATGAGGTATCGCGCAGTTCGATACTCCTGTGGGGGTCCGGGCAGGGACACCAAGAGCCCGCCGATGAGCCTAGCTTGGTGTCCTAGGCGAAACCCCACACAAGACACGGCACAAACCTAGAAGAATTGCTGAGTTTTAATTCACCGGCCGTGAAAGCCAATACACCAATTTAATCTAGGTTTCTTTGAATGTGTAACATCTTTCCACTTGGTTGTTGGATAATTTTTGTGGGAGTGATTTTGGAAAAGTGAGGGAAATGGGACGGAAATGTGTAAGAGGAAACATCGCATAGGGTTTACTTCAAGGTTTGGAGGCCCCATTGAAGATATTCATACAATAAATCATCTTCAAGTTGTCGTTCTTTGGTGTGAAAATATTCATTATATCTTATTTGCTGAAAACAATTATGATTTACTAATTAAATCTTCATACTTTTGCTATGGAATGTATATCGCATACGGTTTATTTGCGCACCGGTCTGGATTTGGCACTGGAGTATTACAAGTAGTTATTTCAATGACCAGCAGAGTTCACTGTTAACAAGGGATTTGCGCTCCCGTCATCGGCTTTTTAATATCTCACGAACCAATAATGCTAGGGACTTATATGAGGTGTCCTAGGAGACGGGGTGACGCCCCCCGTTTTTCTATAGCTCCCTTAATTTAACCAAAGGACCCAATACTAAAGGGTCATCGGTTTTTCAATATTTCGCGAACCAATAATGCTGTATGAGGTGTTGTAGGACTCGGGGTGACGGCCCTTTTTTTCATGATTTTGTGATTTGCAGAGATGGGTAAATCCAGAGCAGAATATTTGCGGAATTATCGACAAAAGAAACGCGAGAAAAAATTAAAAACTGGAGGAGTACAGCCGAAAATAATTGACTTCACATATATTTCATCTCAATTTCATATTAGGATAACATGTCATATGTTACACATGATGATGATGATGATGATGATGATTTGATGATAGCAAACACTCGTCTCGAGTAGGTTGGCCTTCCAATTCCGAATGACTCTTCATCGATGAGTCCGGAGGTGACTATAAAGCCCAATGCGGGAGAGACAGTTTTCCGCAGTGATGACAGGTAGTATCAGGACCACGTGAGACATCCACATTCATTCCCTGTCTTCTGATGAACGCTCTGTTCTTTCTGCGCTGCCTCCAATCTGCTACCATACGTCGGCGGTTTTCTTCAAAAAGTATCGCACCACGATGAACAAGTGATCTTCAGGATGAGCGATCAAGGGCTAAGGTCTCCTAGTCGTTGATATCAATGTGGCACATTTGCATATTAGCCTTTAGTACGTCTTTTAATCGCTTCCTCGGACCTCCCACACAGCGCTTGCCCTCAGTTAGTTCTGAGCAAAACACCTGCTTGGGAATGCGATTATTGGGCATGCGGATTACGTGTCCTGTCCATCGCAGCTGACGTTTTAAAAGAATGGCTTCAACACTGGTAGTCTGTGCTTCTTCGAGAATGCTGGTGTTTGTGCGTTTGTCTTGCCATGTCACACGAAGAATTCTCCTCAAACATCACTGGTGATATTGCTCCAGCTTCTTAAAATGGCGTCTGTAGCATGTCCAGGATTCAGATCCGTAAAGTAAGGTGGGAACTATAACTGAGTTGTACACAAGGATCTTCGTTGCAGCATTGATATCATGGTTGTCAAAAACTCTAGACCTTAATCTTGCAAAGGATGCCCCAGCACGGTTAATCCCATGTTGGATTTCTGAATCTATATTTGCACTTGATGACAGGGTGTTTCCAAGATAAGGGAAGGTGTTAACTTCTTGAAGCTTCGCTCCATCGATGGTGATTACTGAAAGGCTCGTTTTGTTTTTGTTTTGTTTGTTTGTTTGTTTGTTGAAAGAACTAAAACTGAAATGAATTATATGTTCTGTGTGTGATACCTAACCTATCATTTACTTCAACAAATACTCTCTCAGACAACCTAAATTCTTTATCTCTTGATTTCAGGCTTTAACCAATCAAGATCGAGAAGTGACTTCGTTATCCCGTCTCTTATGAAACATTTATATTTTATTTTAAGATTTCCTATTTTCAATCATAGGACTGATAAAGGAACTATTTCAATTAATTTTAAAGTAAATATTTTGAAATACTGTGAAATCGTATTGCCAGCTTTTCATTGTTATCAAGCATTTTAGGGTGAAGACAGCACATTTCGCAAAATAACTTTATTTCGCGATATTTCACGGCTTCAATATCGAAAAAAGAGAAATGGGAGCCTTACAGTAGTCGCATATGATGTGTAACATCTGACATGTTATTTGAATAATTCCATATTACTTACTCGCATTTTTTTAAGAATGAACTCATAGTGCTACCTTGTGCCAGCAATCATGAAGGATTCCTTCGTGTTATTACTATCGGTAAATTCTCATTAGTATTATTTCTGCAGTAACTACTTGTAAAACTCCAGTGACAAATCCTTTCAGCAAATATGATATTTATAATAGTGCTGTATTTTGGCCGACAGTACCTCGAGTGCTTACATTAAATAAGAACACAGCAAAAGTAGTAAGAGTTAATAAATCATAATTATTGTTTTCAGCAAATATGATATAATTAATGTTTTCATACCAAAGAATGACAGTTTGAAGATGATTTATTGTAGGAATATCTGTAATGGGGCCTCCAAACCTTGAGGTAAACCGAATGAGATTTACATTCCACATAGCCACAAGGTCGACAGTATGTCGTTGTACCAATCTCGTCCACCGCGCGCGCTCATTATTTCCGTTGTATATCCGCCCCACTTCCGTCCCTTTTTACAAAATCACCCCCACACAACCAAGCGGAAAGATGTTACACATCAAATAAAGGCATATTTGGGGTAAATAGAGTGTTGTAATAACATATTTTATATGCTGGCTGAAATATTTCGCGGGACTCTGCGTCCAATCTACACTACGTATATAAATTGTTCTCGAGGTTACTAACTAGAAGGCTGACGAAGCGTCTGGACGAGAACCAACCATACGAACAAGCAGGTCTTCGCTGAGGCTTTGATACCTGCTCAAATCCAAGCTCTGTGAACCTGAGAGGACGATCGCGGACGATGAGGAGAGATGTTGGGAGGTTCCAGTCCGTGCGTAGTAACGCGTTAGGCTGTAACCATTGTCAAAAACAATTGGATTAAACAAAGGTTCGAATGGTCTGGTTGAGGTGCAGCCTTGGCCGCGGTAAGCTAGCACTGTTGACAACAGCAACAAAAAACATTGATGAGGGCACGTTAGGTTGTAACAATTGTTAAAAACCATTGGATTGGGCAAAACGAAGGTTAGAATAATTGAATCGATCGGACTTGAAATTCATTAAGTCAAAACTGGTTATTTTTTAAAGAATTAGTATTCTGAAGTATTGACCCAAGGGCGTTGGAACGGTTTAAGCTATAAACAATACATTTTCATCAGGAGAAAATGTACAGAAGCTCACTGGCCAGGCAAAATGCATCACAAAACAATTGGTTATGTGAGTTTAAGCCAGAAACGACTGCTAATGTAGTGGGATCAAGGGAGAAACGCATAAAGTCAATGACTTGCTGCCTTTCAGCGCCGTATTCCGTACTTAATGTTGGCCACACTGCAAGATTCCCGCGTGTTACAGTGCTATTATAAATTACATTTGTACAGGGTTTATGTGGTTTATAAGTTACAAATCCATTTTTAAATAAAATATAATGTGACATATTCATTCTGGATGGCTTTATGCCGCACTAAACTGACCACGAGCTGAAAGGCATTAAGTCACGTTTACAAAATTGATTAGAAAGAAATATTTATTAAATTGAAATTTATAGGCCTATTCCGCTAACACAGATATAACCTAATAGTTGCTTTGCAACATAGATGACTAATATAGTGAGTTTGTAATGAAAAAATACTTTGCACTTTTCAAAGATGGCGACCATTTTAGTGACGTCACTACACCCTTTGGCTTGAAACTTTCGTATTTCCATTTCAAATAAGAGAACGCTAATAAATAGCAAACTTTTGATGACATATACGAGGTTTAACATTTAATTTTCTATCCGAAAGGTTCGTATCACTTTTCGTGTATCTCCAACGGTTTGCTAGTAAAACCTAAAGTTGTGCTATAAAACACGGTCAACACGGAATGGTGTAGTTGGACAAAATGTTCCATCCTTAATCTCCCTCCGCGCAGCACCTCCCCTATCCCCTGTTTTAATTGTCACCTTCACATTTTAATTTATTTATGGCCTGCAGCGAAGCACGAGTACTTCAGCTAGTATAGTAATAAAGTTAATACAGTAGAGTCTCGCAAACTCGGCCTAATGTGGACCAAAGGGTGGACGAGTTCGCGAAAATGCCGGGTTGTCGGGAAATGTGTTAAAAAGAAGAAATAAGCTGTTTGTTTTGGTTTAAAAGAAAGGCAATGCTGTACATTTATTTGTTTTTAACAGAAACACAATTTTTAAAACGATAATGCCACTACAATTACAGTACTTGAATATATAGTTCAGTACTGTACTATTGGACTGCATAAAAATCAAGGGGGGGAAATTACGGTAAATTATTTTAAAAAAACTTAGAAAAGCTGGGCGTACGAATTATTTTTAGCCTACTTTTCACATTTTGCAAAAATGAGGAAAAAGTAGTCTTATGAGATCCATCCGGGAAAATTTCTGTCTGTCTGTCTGTCTATCTGTGTGTCCCCCCCTATCAACTCCTAAACAGCTGCAGCAATCGAAACCAAATTTGGTATGAGTAAAGATCTATACCGGGACATCTCAACGTCATACATGAAAATGATGTCAGTGCTACCAACTGCTGAAAAATCATAATTGAAATTTCAGCTCCATGTTGGATATCTTGGAGTATATACATGGGAACTATTCCAAAATTGGCACATATATAGATAATATACTTCAGTTTAATTTTCAGAAGGCCATACATGACAGTATTGCCAAAATGATTCTAAGCCTACTGATAGGTCCAATGTTTAAATGCATCTAACTCCTACACTATCAATTGAATTTCAACCAAATTTCGTATGTGCTATATGTATATAAACTGATATGACTGAGCCTATTCTTAAGAGCCACCAGGGTGCCAACTGTCAATAAATGCTCTCTCTATTTTTTTTATCCAAATATCAATATATCAGAAAGTATGCGAGCCAACAGACTTAACCTTCGCACAGGTATAGTGCCTGACATTCTAGATTAATTTGGAGCAACTAATGTATGTCAGTGCCACCAACATGAGTCTAAGCCTGCTGATAAGACCAATATTTAAATACATGTTACTTCTATACTATCAATTGGATTTCAACCAAATTTCATGTGTGCTATGTGTAGCATAACATATATGACTGTGCGTATTGGTACGAGCAATCAGGGCTGCCAACTGTTAATAAATGCTGTTTATATTTTTTACCCTAATATCAATATAGGCTATCAGAAAGTATGCAAGCCAACAGCTCTAAACTTTGCGCACGTATAGTACCTGCCATTCTAGATTAATTTGGAGCAACTAATGTATGTCAGTGCTACCAACATCATTCTAAACCTGCTGATAGGTCCAATTTTAAAATACCAGTTACTACTATACTAACAAATGGATTTCATCCAAAATTGGCACAACAATAGATGATAATATTTCAAATTATTTCTGACCAACACATGCATGACATTGTTGCCAACATCATTTTACGCACGCTGCATTAAGTCCAATGTTTAACTGCATGTAAAGTCCATGCTATCCATTGGATTTCAACCAAATTTTGTATTCTGTACCTTAAGAGATGGAACTAAGAATATATACAGTCACCAGGGCTGCCAACTGTAGTGCTCTATCAGGCTACATAATGCCAGGTATATTTCGAACTAATTAGAAATTTCTATCTTACCAACTTTATTTCGTCATTTATTAGGTCCATATAGATTAATCATTGGCATGAATTTTAAATTTTAAGAAAAGTAGGCTCTTTAGTTC
Source organism: Meconema thalassinum (assembly GCA_946902985.2). NCBI lineage: Eukaryota > Metazoa > Arthropoda > Insecta > Orthoptera > Tettigoniidae > Meconema > Meconema thalassinum. Next base: position 97,882,139 of record OX336397.1, on the reverse strand, counting down.
GTCACCGAACTTCTTGTTATAATATGTAGCCTACACTGCACAGTACTGCACATGCACAAAACAATTCCTATAGGCAAAAAGCTTTTTTCACGTAATCAAAATTACCAATTACTTTTTTGCAAAAAATAAGTAATGTTCTATTGCTTTTCGCTTTGAACCCTGTTTCTTGAAGCCTCGTCACAAAGTAGGCGAAGAAACAGAATTGCGGAGAATGCGCAATCAAATAAATACAACGCTCTGCGCGAATACCATTTGTTTACTTCTTACTGCCAACAGTTTGTGCATTTACAGTATTGTACCAGTATTTATCAGGTCGTCGTTACTGTAGGTCAACTTGTTTCGCGTCGTATTTAACTGTCGATAATTCCATTGGTGGAGAAGACGAAAGAAAACATAATAATGCTCTGTGCGGAAACACAAAAACAAACAAAAATCATGATTTTTTTTCTCCGCCGAGAAATGCGCAGGGCCGGGTTACCTAGTGCCGAGTTTGCGAGACTCTACTGTAGACATCCAATAGGGCAGGAGTTTCGCAGCTAGATCAAGTTGCAAAAACATTATACATATAATCCAAATTATAGAGACGACTTTAAGAATGATAGGCGACTTCAAATTGAATAAGACCTCCACAAGATCCACTCCACTCAAGAATTCTAGAAATCAAGACAAAAGTTTTTATATATCAGGAGCTAGGAGGAGAAAGGTCGAATAGTGTATAAAATCGTATTGCTGATTCGCCCTTTCATCTCCCAACAGAAGGGGCGAATATTGTATGTAATTTTATTGCAGATTCGCCCTTTCTTCTCCCAACTGAAGGGGCGAATATTGTATGTAATCTTATTGCAGATTCGCCCTTTCTTCTCCCAACTGAATGGGCGACTATTGTATGTATGTTTACCCCTTATTATTCCTTTTTTCCAACGGGATCGGGGATGAGATGCGAAGGAAGTCTTTGTGGCGGATAGTTTTTACGGCCGGATGCCCTTTCTAACGCCATGAGAGGAGTTAATGAGAGATGAAATGAATGATGGTGAATGAAACTCGGCAAGGATGTGGAAGGAAGCGGCAGAAGGTACCGTCCCAGCATTTGCCTGGAGTTGAAAATGGGGAAACCGCGGAAAACCATTTCAAGGACGGCCGACGGTGGGGTTCGAACCCACGCGTCCACCGAGTCAGCAGAGAGCTTGGCCCCGTGACCTAATGCAGCGCTTTAGCGAGCGTAGCCGCCACTACTGTCGGTCGAAGGGCGACTATGTATGTAATCTCATTGCTGATTCGCCCTTTCTCCTCGGAGCTGAAAGGGCGACAATTGTATGTAATCTTATTGCAGATTCACCCTTTCTCCTCCCAGCTGAAATTGCGACAATTGTATGTAATCTTATTGCAGATTCACCCTTTCTCCTCCCAGCTGAAATTGCGACTATTGTATGTAATCTTATTGCAGATTCACCCCTTCTCCTCCCAGCTGAAAGGGCGACTATTGTATGTAATCTTAGTACAGATTCACCCTTTCTCCTCCCAGCTGAAAGGGCGACTATTGTATGTAATCTTATTGCAGATTCACCCTTTCTCCTCCCAGCTGAAAGGGCGACTATTGTATGTAATCTTAGTACAGATTCGCCCCTTCTCCTCCCAGCTGAAAGGGCGACTATTGTATGTAATCTTATTGCAGATTCGCCCTTTCTCCTCCCAGCTGAAAGGGTGACTATTGTATGTAATCTTATTGCTGATTCGCCCTTTCTCCTCCCAGCTGAAAGGGCGACTATTGTATGTAATCTTATTGCAGATTCACCCTTTCTCCTCCCAGCTGAAATTGCGACAATTGTATTTAATCTTATTGCAGATTCGCCCCTTCTCCTCCCAGCTGAAAGGGTGACTATTGTATGTAATCTTATTGCTGATTCGCCCTTTATCCTCCCAGCTGAAAGGGTGAATATTGTATGTAATCTTATTGCTGATTCACCCTGTCTCCTCCCAGCTGAAAGGGTGACTATTCTATGTAATCTTATTACAGATTCGCCCTGTCTCCTCCCAGCTGAAAGGGCGACTATTGTATGTAATCTTAGTACAGATTCACCCTTTCTCCTCCCAGCTGAAAGGGCGACTATTGTATGTAATCTTATTGCAGATTCACCCTTTCTCCTCCCAGCTGAAAGGGCGACTATTGTATGTAATCTTAGTACAGATTCGCCCCTTCTCCTCCCAGCTGAAAGGGCGACTATTGTATGTAATCTTATTGCAGATTCGCCCTTTCTCCTCCCAGCTGAAAGGGTGACTATTGTATGTAATCTTATTGCTGATTCGCCCTTTCTCCTCCCAGCTGAAAGGGCGACTATTGTATGTAATCTTATTGCAGATTCACCCTTTCTCCTCCCAGCTGAAATTGCGACAATTGTATTTAATCTTATTGCAGATTCGCCCTTTATCCTCCCAGCTGAAAGGGCGACTATTGTATGTAATCTTATTGCAGATTCGCCCTTTCTCCTCCCAGCTGAAAGGGTGACTATTGTATGTAATCTTATTGCTGATTCGCCCTTTCTCCTCCCAGCTGAAAGGGCGACTATTGTATGTAATCTTATTGCAGATTCGCCCTTTCTCCTCCCAGCTGAAAGGGTGACTATTGTATGTAATCTTATTGCTGATTCGCCCTTTATCCTCCCAGCTGAAAGGGTGAATATTGTATGTAATCTTATTGCTGATTCACCCTGTCTCCTCCCAGCTGAAAGGGTGACTATTCTATGTAATCTTATTACAGATTCGCCCTGTCTCCTCCCAGCTGAAAGGGTGACTATTGTATGTAATCTTATTACAGATTCGCCCTTTCTCCTCCCAGCTGAAAGGGTGACTATTGTATGTAATCTTATTGCTGATTCGCCCTGTCTCCTCCCAGCTGAAAGGGTGACTATTGTATGTAATCTTATTACAGATTCGCCCTTTCTCCTCCCAGCTGAAAGGGTGAATATTGTATGTAATCTTATTACAGATTCGCCCTGTCTCCTCCCAGCTGAAAGGGTGACTATTATATGTAATCTTATTGCTGATTCGCCCTTTCTCCTCCAAGCTGAAAGGCTGACTATTGTATGTACTCGTATCGCAGATTCGCCCTTTCTCCTCCCAGGTGAAAGGCTGACTATTGTATGTAATCTTATTGCTGATTCGCCCTTTCTCCTCCCAGCTGAAAGGGTGACTATTGTATGTAATCTTATTGCTGATTCGCCCCGTCTCCTCCCAGCTGAAAGGGTGACTGTTATATGTAATCTTATTACAGATTCGCCCTTTCTCCTCCCAGCTGAAAGGGTGACTATTGTATTAAACCCTTTGGAAAATAGCATGTAGACAAGATTCAAAATTTCGGGGTCGTAATGGATTCTTGTGAATGTGGTTTAGAGGTTTTGCTATCAACATAATTTCCAGGGTTCATAAGGTTAACTTATTATTATTATAAAGCCAAGAAAAACAACAGGATCTACTAACAAATGAAATTTATTAACTGAATCAAACATAAAAAAAGAAAACTATAACCACCCTTTTATTGTTCACTCGCGTGAACAGATCTGACACTGACCAGCCTGACGTACCATGACGACACGGTATGACAGCTGCCAACAAGCATTGTGACTGCAATGTCACCTAAATCAGAGTAACAAAAGAAAACGGATCACAAGATCCAAATATAACAAACAAATAAAATAGTACAAAAATTTAATATTTATGAGCGACACGGGTTTTAAGACTAGTTCAAGTAATGAGCATTTTGACGGGCGCTCGTTTCCGACCAAAACAGTTGGTTCGGGAACGGACTCCGTACTGCGAAGGACGAATTACGGAAATGTGGGAACAACAATTACATAATTATACACTACTGACATGCTCTAACCTTAGATTACCACAACCAAATACACGTGTGTATTATTTAAACTAAGGGCTGCGGAATTACCGACTTATACCTTAAACACTAGGAAGGCATAACATGACATGAACAGGTTTGGCCGGTTGCCAAATTATATTTATATGAATACAATGGCCTTGAAAATAAGAGCCAACAACAACAAAATACAACTTTTAATTTTCACGCCGGAAGGTTTGGCGTTTTAAAAACAATGAACAAATAAGTCGTAGTAATGATAAAAGAAACTTGGATCGACAACATGGCAACTTCCCAAATTAAACCAAATAAAATAACCTTAACTCATTAGGCTTTAAAGCAAACATAACGTGTCATAACGAGCTGGAGACAACCGGGCCTGTTATCGCATCACCGAGAGAGTGGCCGATTTCTTCCCCCAAGTAGTAATTAGTGCCATGCTAAATATAGATTCTGGCCCCATAGCCAGCGTACAGCACCTTTGCTAATCGCCACCTGTTAAACGCGTACAAATAAATAACACATTATCTCAAAACATCCTCTCAGGGATTTTTAAGAATACATTCCCAGGTCAAACTTATCCCCACGGATAACTAGTTTGCCGGAATGATATCGCAGTCATGGACAGGCTTTACCTCTCCTCATCATCATCACTTACACCCAAAAACACGTGGCACATTTCTCGAAGATCTCGTCGTAGCATTAATCAGCACACCCCTCAGATAATGACACACAACATGTCCAAATGACAATAAAGAATTAATAACAGGATCAGTCCTAGCCCGAGTTATCAAAGCAACAAAATGCAAATTTTCCCCCCACGTAATAATTAGTTTAACATATCATTAAATCAGTCCATTTATCATTGTCGTTCCTAGGTTCTCATTCATGGCTACACTTTTTATAGAAACGTTAATCGATGCGGCCGTTTCGCTATAAGAATTACGTATACATAAGGAAAACATTTAAATTACAAAATTTACTGTACAACATAATTGTCACGCAATGCCAAAATTTACTACACGCATGTCAGTTAAGAAATCAAACCCTGAAATTTAAATTAAACCACACAAATAAAATCTATACAAAGTTCCACACATCTCTCGCGATTCCCCTCGTCCAAAATCAATAAATCAATTTTTTAATACTCATCACTTAAACTGCTTTCCAGAGGCCTCCCGCCTCGTCAATTCCCATCATTAGGCCGTTAGCCCATAACACTGATGGTAATGGAGGATGAAGCTTGCTGTCTTCTCTCCATGGTCGACATCTTGCTGCTGTTAAAACACAATTAAATCAAAGTTTTTAAACTGTTCTATCTGCGTTCTAAGTATTTTATTTCCTCAGATCGTCCTATGCAGAATCGTCGACTTTCCCTATTCTATGGCTAATTGCCATCTCACAATTTATGAAAATTTCTAACTTCGTTGCCGACACATAACTATAATTTTAAAACCATATCGTCTTAAGGACGTCTTAAAATGACTGTCGAAGAATAATTAGGAGTGCCCGAGTTATCTCAGACATCTGTATATATACAGAAAGCCTAAAGTTTCAATGGTGGGAGAAAAACAGCTCCTCAATATTTTAAGTAATGGGCCTATAATTATCTGTGACCTCTCAAAAATCTTGTATTTTCTCACAGGTCGCGAATCTGCCGTCGAACATGCAAACCGATCGCTAGATCTTTTTATATCCGATTGCCGCGCAAAACACACTGACGCTATGTTCTGGCGTCATGTTTTCTTATTGGTCAGATAAGTTGGCGTTGGAGTTCTGACCTTACAAATCCCGCCCTTATTTTCACGTCACGACACTTGTCCTCTCTCTCACTCCTTGCCTTGTACGCAGCACTTTGGCCTTTTATGGTCACGTACGCCACAGCGTCATATCTGATTTTCTCAGAAATCCAAGAATAACATTGGTTGTGAAACTATTGGTCATTTCCAGCCAGCACGTAGCATGTCTTACCAAGTCCAGATTTCTTGCTACATCAATATTACTCAAATATCCAGCATATCATGTATTTAGTATTTCCATCGTTTTTATTAATATGAAACATTATTATTGGACACAATGATAAGGGTTCAGTATGTAATCTTATTGCTGATTCGCCCTTTCTCCTGCCAACTGAAAGGGCGAATATTGTATGTAATCTTACTACAGATTCGCCCTTTCTCCTCCCAGCTGAAAGAGTGACTATTGTATTGTGACCTTATTGCAGATTCGCCCTTTCTCCTGCTAACTGAAAGGGTGACTATTGTATGTAATCTTATTGCTGATTCGCCCTTTCTCCTCCAAGCTGAAAGGGTGACTATTGTATGTAATCTTATTGCTGATTCGCCCTTCCTCCTCCAAGCTGAAAGGGTGACTATTATATGTAATCTTAATGCAGATTCGCTCTTTCTCCTCCCAGCTGAAAGGGTGACTATTGTATGTAATCTTATTGCTGATTCGCCCTTTCTCCTCCAAGCTGAAAGGGTGACTATTATATGTAATCTTATTGCTGATTTGCCCTTTCTCCTCCAAGCTGAAAGGCTGACTATTGTATGTACTCGTATCGCAGATTCGCCCTTTCTCCTCCCAGCTGAAAGGCTGACTATTGTATGTACTCGTATCGCAGATTCGCTCTTTCTCCTCCCAGCTGAAAGGGTGACTATTGTATGTAATCTTATTGCTGATTCGCCCTTTCTCCTCCAAGCTGAAAGGGTGACTATTATATGTAATCTTATTGCTGATTCGCCCTTTCTCCTCCAAGCTGAAAGGCTGACTATTGTATGTACTCGTATCGCAGATTCGCCCTTTCCCTACCAGCTCCTGATATATCGAATTATAACTTTAGAATTTTGCTTTTTGATTTTAATACCAACAACTGTTTTGAAAATTAATGAATATTGTAAGGACGTCCATTTCGTAATAGTGTTTGCTTGTTTATAGGGTTACTACGTTACTAGCAACCTGCCCCGGCTTCGCCCGGGAACAGTTAAGAATTCATTACATGTTAAGCGCTTTCTTTCAAAGTCAATGAACTACGACCTATACCCGTTTTACGTCTCGGCATGATGGGTTAAAATCACTGACTGGACTATTAATTATATTATCATGGAGATGCATGTGAACGAATTCTTGCCAGACGTAATTTAAGAATGGCGAGGTGCATGAAAAACAAATCTCCTACCGTCCAATCTAAAAACACTTATAGTACGGTAGGCGATGTATTGAACATGAAGATATGCTCTCGCGGACTATTTTGTAGAACTTTTCATGCTGAACAATATATTCTTACACTGATAATATATTGATATTTTTAACGGTTTGCCCAGCGTAAGCTTAAAAATCGCACGGACGCCAGGTTTTTCTTTTCGACCTTTTCACTGAAATCTTTACTGCTTGGCTTCCCATGATCATAAATAAATTATTTTCAACAGAAACCTTCCTCGATATCCTTCACAGAATGGTGAAAACCCCATCAAAATACATGGATCGGGAATTTGTTTTATACTTAGTAGAGATTAATGTCACGTTTTCGTAAATAATACATATGAGGATGTTAGGCTAAGCACATACGCTCAAGAAGGTCCCATTGTAGGATGGTGGTTGGTTGGTTCCTTAGTTTAGGGGCTGCGACAATGCGGTCATGTAGCTCCGTGTACTTTAGGTGTGTGTGTAGAATCTGTCTGATAACCGGTGTTAGTTGTGGTGACTGTATTAGTGTGTGTTTCTGTTTTCAATTCAAGTAAGGACTGCAGACATTGTATTTTTTCCAAGTAGTTACTACTTTTGCCGCCTAAACGCCACCGTCAACGACTACTAATTCAGATCTTGGTTACCAGACGCCACCACAGTCGGCTCCTGGCGACGAACGTAGGAACTTAAGAGCGTTTGTCAAATTAATGTTTAACCTATTGTCTAATATAGCATCACACAGGTGTAATTAGTGGAAGGTTCTTTAATATGCCTTAAATCTATGACATGGGACCGCCAGCTTTACTTCCCCTCCGAAGGAAGGCATACTGGGGGATTTTTAACGCTCTTAAAAATCCGACGACTTTGGCCGGGTTTGAACCCGCGATCTTGGGCATAGAAGCTCAGTATTCTACCAACTACGCCACCGAAGCCGCCTTCCCATTGAAGGACCGAAAACATGTTTCAATAAAGATTTAGAGCATATTGAGTATTAGCAAGTGTAAAACAGCGTAATGAGATTGAACCCACTAATCAGGTGGAATTAATAAAAATATAAGAAGAGATGCAGCACAGAAAGGCTTATAACTTAATGAAATGTCACCATACGTTATGTCTTCACATGTTGAAACAAGAATCCGAAAGCAAAAATTATTAGCAGAGCGTGGTTTCGATCCACGGACCTCTGGGTTATGGGCCCAGCACGCTTCCACTGCGCCACTCTGCTACGGTACCAGAGCGATGCTATTAGCGTACTTCAGTCAAGGCTTACTCTCTCAGCCTAGCCTTGTAATTTTGCCACGCCAAATCTTTCTTTAACTACAGCATTAACAACATTAGGAACTGGTTTCGGCAGAATGCGGGTGACGTAATGCGTTAAACTCGACTTGAGAAACGGTCTTTTATTGATTCGGCACTCCCCAGTGGGAAGAAGGACCGCTTCGTTCATAGCCCTCGTCAGAATGTCAATCCCGTGAAAAAGTACAGTACCGATAGATGCTTTTGTTACAATATGAACATCGTAGTCATCAATCCCGTGTACTGAATTTGCCCCATAACCTGAACTATTGATAGGCTATATCTGCATTAATGTACGTTTAAATACTGCATTTGTAATTGTGGTTAGGTTTCGATGAGTGGCGTTCATATCAGACGCGTATCCAGGAGTTGTTTTATGGAGGGAGCTGTTTCCGCTTGCTTAAATGTACAGAAACACAAGATGAATGTTTAATATCAAATTAAAATGATCATGAATTCATCAACAATGTTCATAGTACGACGGTGAAAAAAATTGATGTCATATAATATGGAACATAGAAAAGAAACAATGTTGTGAATTTGTAAATGCTTCGGTGTGGAATTCGTCTGATAACATGTGTTATTGTAGGTTTGGGCCTAACTGTATTTAGGTAGGGGTAGGTGCTCTGAACTATTTGAAATAGGATACCGCTGGATTGTAAAAAGCTCGTTGGAGGAGAGGGAGGGGGTGGACACTCAGCAGGATGGCTGCTGTCAGAGCTGGGCTTCGAACCTCTGATATCTGCACGTTCATCTATCTAGTCCAGTCATGGATAGAGCCCTGCGCATCCGCACGTGTGTTATCCGAATCCGCTGGCAATACAATAATACTAATAATTTTAATTTTTACATAACGTATTAAAGCAACACATTTACTGTAGACATTTGTGGAGAAAGTCGTTCCACTAGGCGACGTATGTGATGTGCTATGTTTAAAATGAATGTTACACAGCCAGAAATGCAACCCTTTACAGTTCGGAGTGTCAATTAAGCTTAATGATATAATTTGATTGAGATTAGCATAAATCATCATTTTATATTTGTCATGGAACGTCATAAACATCCGGGTCCTAGTAATGATATTCAACAAGACCGGATTTTTTCATCAATGAAAATACCGTAGGCTAAAACTAACTAATATTGGCAAGTTGTGCTGGCTCAATAACTACTTCAACTAATATTGTAAATGAGTTTTTGAATGGTATGGACTCCGTGTTGAGGAAAGAAAAACAATAAAACAAAAATATTGGAATGCAGCTGAAAGAGATCAGAAACCCCTATTGACGTGAAATTGGCAGGTGGAAAGCTAAAGGAAGTAGGAAACTTCTGTTACTTAGGAAGCAAAATAACCAAGTGATGGACGAAGCAGAGAGGATATAAAAAGTAGGTTGCTCAGATAAGGAAAGCATTTCTACAGCAAAGGAATCTGTTGACTTGGAATATAGATTTAGGTATTAGATAGAAAGTCATTTTTGAAAGCCTTTGTCTGGAGCGCGGCGCTCTATGGAAGTGAAACATGAACTGTTGGTGCACCAGAAAAGAGGAGAAATGAAATGTGGTGTTACAGGAGAATGATGAAGATCAGATGGGTATATAGAGTGACAAATTAAGAGGTAGTAAGTCGAGTGCGAGAGAAGAGATGTTTCTGGCGACTGCTAATGAAGAGAAGAGATAGGTTGGTTGGTCACATCGGCCTACTAAGACACCCAGGAATAGCAAACTTAGTTATAGAAGGAAGGATCGAGGACAAGAACTGTAGGGGTGGATCAAGGTTAGAATATATTAAACAGATTGCCTCGGATGTAAGGGTGTGGTAGCTACTGCTCGAGTCTAAGCTGCGTGAACCTGAGAGGAATGTGCACCGCGGACTATGAGCAGTGGTGTTGACGAGTGATGAGGTTTCTCTGTCCGTGCATAATACAGAACCAAATACATTGGTCGGTGACTCACTCAGTCATTACTAACACAACAGAGGTTTGAGCAACGGCCGAATGTTAGCAGTATTGGAATAGAAAGTAATACCATATATCACGGTGGGCTGTTGACAGATCCTTCTCTTCACGCCCGACCCTTCCCTGCTCTTTCTCATCACCCCGCAAGTTCATAGAGCTTGGATTCGAGCAGTATGTAGAGATAAAACGATTAGCTCAGGACAGGGTGTGCATCAGACCAGTCAAAAGACATCAACAACATTGTAAATACTATCACCCATAATTTTACACATAGATTAGCCTATAGCCTAAATGTAATGGATCTGATGATGATCGCTTGACGATCGAAACTGGTCATCCAAGTGCATTGCAACGCATGCCGGGTATAGCTAGTATCTATATAAAAGTCAATGTTACGGGATAGTTTATGTGTCTCCTATGCGTTCATATACATTCATCCGATTACGATGAAATTTGGGTGAGTTGTTGTGTGCACTCCAGAGGTTTCTGGTTACAAATTATTTTTATAACACAAATGGGTGAGGGACTTAACAGGAAGCCTTAAATCCCACAGTAACCCAATTGTACAATCTGTATACTTATGACTAGGGCTCGGATTTTTAGGTAAATAATTATTTTTTATGTAAATACATAATTGAAGCATTTTTCTATAAATACATAAATTCCTGCTTTTCACTTCTTAGCACATAAAAATACATAATATTTACTTATTTTTAGGATCAGTATGCTACATCTTTCAGTTTATTCCTATTGTGTGTGTGTGTGTGTGTGTGTTACGTGAACGGGGAAGAACCTGTGAGCTATCTAATCTTCATGCAGAGCGTATGTCAGCTTGCAACTGTGTCATTCTTAACTTGTCGCCCCGTGCCACTCACTGTGGAAGCCGGGAATTTCCTTTTCCATAGCCATATTGCACCACATGCTAGACCTCCCCCTCCCCCAGCTACCTGGAATCAGTGTCACTCACATGCAGTTCATTTCTGGCACTGTGAAGTGTAAGGCAGTTCTCCGATGCCTAAAGTAGTTGGAAAAACAACTGCAAGTTATCGTCTGTTGCAGAATTTTAAGATAATTTTACATCTGATGGGGGCGTTTTGTTCTGCCAACCATGTGGGAAAGTAATCAAGGCTCAACAGCGATCTCAAGTTACACAACACCTCAAGGGCAAGAAACATATTGCCGCAGTTTCGCGCCTACAGAATAAGTGTTTCGCGATAATCGTCGGTCATTTGTGATGGACAACCTGAAGATGTATCTCGTTGTGTATTGTAATTCTTCAGCACCCAATATTATTTATATTCCCATTAATAAACAAAATTATAATTAAATATTTTTACTTTTTTGTCACATATTGCAGGTATTTTTATTACATACAAAATAAATATTTTCCCGATTTTTACCACCTAAAAATCCGAGCCTTACTTATGACACAGCAATATAAGGTGTGAGAATAGCTTGCTGTCGGCTTGGGTGGTGTAGTTGGTAGTTGGCTGAGTTTCTATGCCCACGGTCGCGGGTTCAAACCCGGACGAATTCGTCGGATTTTTAAGAGTGTTAAGAATCCCTCAGTATGCCTTTCTTCGCAGAGGAAGTAAACCCAGCGGTCCCATATCATAGATGTATGGCCTGATAGAGAACCTTCCATTAATTACACTTTTGTGAAGCTACATTATAGGTTAGATGTGACTGACGCTCTTCGGTTTCAAAGTTCATGGCCAGGAGCCGACTGCGGCGGCATCTAATAACCAAGTTCAGAACTAGTTGGTCGTTGACGGTGGCGTTTGGTAGCAAACGTTGGAACTACTTAATAATCGAATGCCTGCTGTCCTTACTTGAATTAAAAGAACAGATAACACATACTAATACAGCCATCACAGTTAACAACGGTTATCAGACAGATTCTACACACACCCAAAGTACATGGGGCTACATGACCTCGTTGTCGCAACCCCTAAACTAAGAAACCAACTAACCTAACTCAGTAATACATAACTAAGTTTGCTATACCTGGGTGCCTTAGTAGGCCTATGTGTCCAACCAACATATCTCTTCTCATCATTAGCAGTCGCCAGTAACATCTCTTCTCTCTCACTCGTCTTAATACCTCTGCATTTGTCACTCTATCTACCCATCTGATCTTCATCATTCCCCTCTTTTCTGCTGCACCAATAGTCCACGTTTCACTTCCATGAGCGCCGCGCTCCAGACAAAGGCTTTCAAAAATTACTTTCTAATACTAAATCTATATTCCATGTCAACAGATCCTTTTCTGTAGAAATGCTTTCCTTGCCTGTGCCAACCTACTTTTTATATCCTCTTTGCTTCGTCCATCACTGGATATTTTGCTTCCTAAGTAACAGAAGTCTCCTACTTCCTTGAGCTTTACACCTGCCAATTTGATGTCCGAAATGTAAACATTATGTGTCAGAAAACTGTATCATAATGAGGCTCATTATAACACTAGGTTGGTTGGTTCCTCAGTTTAGGGGCTGCGACAACGCGGTCATGTAGCCCCGTGTACTTAGGGTGTGTGTAGAATCTGTCTGATAACCGGTGTTAATTGTGATGACTGTATTAGTGTGTCTATCTGTTTTTTAATTCAAGTAAGGACTACAGACAATGAATTTTTCAAATAATTCTTACTTTTGCCGCCAAACGCCACCGTCAGCGACTACTAGGCCTAGTTCAGAACTTACCTACTAGACACCACCGCAGTCGGCTCTTGGCAACGAACGTAGACACCTAAGAGCGAAGTTTTCATTCCTAACCTATACAATTTAGCTTCACACAAGTGTAATTAGTGGAAGGTTCTTTAACATGCCATAAATCTATGACATGGGACCGCCGGCTTTACTTCCCCTCCGAAGGAAAGCTTACTGAGGTATTTTAGCGCTCTTAAAAAATCCGATGGCTTCGGCCGGGTTTGAACCCGCTATCTTGGGCATAGAAGCTCAGCATGCTACCAACTACACCACCGAAGCCGCCTCATTATAACACTATTTTTCATTATGAAACAGTTTCTCCCACCAATCAGAGCTCAAGAAACAGTTGTATGACCAATTAGGTAACGATACCTTCGCACATGCGCTCAAAATCCATCATATTTCTGTGTTGGGAAGCAAAGTGAATGGTCTCTGCTCTCGGAGTGCCTTGTCCCACGCATGCGCTCTGTTCAATCAGCAAAGCCAGCGCGCCCTGTTCACTAACTGAATCCCACAAATATTTATGTTAAAACATATACTAAAGTTATAATTATCGTCAAACGTAAACAGTCGTATGCAACTTAATGGTAAATAAGACACTCGTATGCAAATTATAAAACTCGCTTACGCTCGTTTTATAAACATACTCCTGTCTTAATTATTACCATTATAGGCTTGTTGCATAATATACTATTCTGATTTATGTTGGCTGCTGCCCATTATTTTTGTTTTACATTTTTATAGATTTTTATAATGAATTCTTTCCTCAACACGGAGTCCATGCCATATAAAACTCATTTACAATATTAGTTGAAGTAGTTATTGAGCCGGCACAACTTGTCTATATTTGATAATTATATGTGATTTTAGCCTATTTTCATTTATGAAAATATAGTACATTATGCAATGAGCCTATAATGGCAGTAATTAAGACACGAGTATGTTTATAAAACGAGTGTAACGATTTTTATAATTTCCATTATAGACGAGTTGCATACGACTGTTTATGTTCGACGATAATTAGTATAACTATTTTATGTTCGAACATAAATATTCATAAATATCCGTCGATATTTCGCCAGTTTTATGTACTGAACACAGCGCATGAGACTCAGAGAATGCCTTGTATTTGACCATGGCCTCCTCGATTGCCCTACTATGACACTAGGCCACGCAGTGAAATTTAAATTAGAAGGCCGTGGAAATCATCGCAGGTACGATGCTAACCTTATCTAATTGGTCAAACAACCCGTTTCTTGAGCTCTGATTGGTGGGAGAAACTGTTTCATAATGAAAAATAGTGTTATAATGAGCCTAATTATAGTAGGCTACAGTTTTCTGACATATAATAGTCAGGGTCGAACATAATAGTACATTATGCGACGAGCCTATGATGACAGTAAATAAGACACGAGTATGTTTATAAAACGAGCGTAACGAGTTTTATAATTTCCATACGAGTGTCTTAATTACCATTATATGCGAGTTGCATTCGACAGTTTATGTTTGACGATAATTATAACTTCATTATATGTTTTAACATAGGCTACATATTCATAAATATATGTGGGATTCAATTACTTCAGTTAGTGAGCAAAGTGCGCTGGTTTTACTTATTGAACAGAACGCATGCCTGGGTCAAAGACCTTCGGAAGCAAAGACCATTTACTTTGCTTGGCAATGCTATTGTTTATAGCCTGCATGATGTCTAGTGCCGATCAAGACTAGCATTCACCAATATTGTCACCGAAGTCGTTTGAAGGCAATGCGCTGTGTAGAAATTGGGGTTGGGGATTTTAAGATACAGTGCTATTTCTTGTCTCATATTCGCCAGTTTATTTACGCGAACATATGGTACGGTGCACTTTCCATGTCAGTAATTTATATAGAAGGATGCTGTGTTGCTAACTTCTGGACGTAGATTCATAAATTTCTTGCATATTTCATAGTATTTTCTTGTTACCGTAAAGTCTCGTGCTGATTTTGTCTGTGTGTTTGGGATTGTAACTACAATAGTTGACCGATATCCAATTTGAACTTTCAAATCAGGTAATTCATGTCCGACATGTTGGATTTTGAGGCATGCGCGAAGCTATCCTTACCTAATTGGTTAATGAATGAGCTCTGATTGGCTGGAGAAACTGTTTCATAATGAAAAACAGCACTATAATGACCCTCATTATGATACAGTTTTCTGACCTTTTGTCCTTGGGTATGTGAGTGTCACTCCTAACCCCCCCACTGTAATGAAATCTAAACGGCTCGAGCGATTTCCATGAATCTTGGTAAGTTCATAGTACAATTTCGTCCGACCCCGACCGTGCCCTTTAAATTATATTGTTACGTATCACCAATCCAACATGACGAATGTGCGAAATATTTCACCGACATTGTATATCTCCGAAACTTTTAATGATATCACCCTGAAATTGTGTTCGGTGCTTAAGGGCAATACTAGAAGTTTTTTTTTCTCCTCCGAATTTGGCCGCCTGTGGACCGCATGGAACCTAAGGCTTTCTGGTTAACCTCCTCTTCTCTTCCCAAAACCTCTTCATTCGTTCACTTCTGATCTTTCGCTCCTCCTGGGTTATTATCAGTTTGGCTCTAATTTTAGGTGTTTTCTCCTCGAACATCTTGATGTTGTCAATTCGGTTTCTAAATTCTTTTCTGTTGTGGATCACATCCACTGTTGAGTCCACTTTCCTTGGCGTATCTTTTAACCTCTTCTACCCACTTAGTTGTAGCCTTCAGCTCTGTAATATACTTGAATATCCTCTTAGTCAGTCGGTTCTCGTCCATTGTCACCAAATGTCCGTAGAATTTCAACCTTCGCTTCCGCATTGTGACAGTAATTTTTTCAGTGTGTTTATAGTGTAACATTTTTAATGAGTTAACTAAACGTGGTGATGACTATTGTGGTTCAATAAAACAAACATGATATGAATAAATAATATACACTGTGGTGTGACCTTACCTGTGATAGTGTAATATAATAAGTTGTTGAGCGCCAGATTCCTATTTAAGATAGTGAATCGAAATTTATTGATTTAACCTCGGCTATCAGCAGTAGAGTCGAGAACCACTTACCCGGGCCGTAGTGAGACAAAGTCATCTAACCAATCCGTATTTAATCAAGGAGTATGATTGCCTTAAAGTACCAACTACAATGAAAGAAATAGGCATTACGTTAAAGGAAATGAATTTATTTACTCAAGAACAAAATACTAATAAAACAGAATAGTGATAGTCACACAATTGAATTTAAAATTACTCAATGCGGCAATTAATTATTTAAAAGAAAATGAATATTAAAATGAATTGAAAGTTAAATGAAGTTAAATTATAATAGAGACGATAGTTTTATTGAATTGTTGGCTCACCCAGTCGAAGATTCGTCATATTTAAGAAGTGATCGATGATCTCGATGTTACGTCGCTTATGTTTAAAAAAATGATGTGATATCTCATTTACTATGAAATATCCTCATTAAGTACGTTGCCATCTGTAGAAAGACTCTTGATCAGGGATATAACCCATTATGTATTGATATAGATGTCGGCAAGACATCGTTCAGTGTCGACTCTCGGTGCTCAGTCCATTAGGACCCAGAAAGCAAGGTTACAACTTCCTTCCTTCATTGATAGCTATAGATCAATGCGTCTTTTGTTGGAGTCGCAGGTACTAATGACTTCCTTGTCACGTGGTCTTCGACGGTCTCCCCCTCCAGTAAGCTTCCCTTTCTTCAGTGTTCATTCTCTCACGAGGGTTAATTGCACCACAATTTGTAATCTTAGACGCGTACGTACCGTAGAAAATGGCGTGTTGGTTACACCATAGTGGGTTTCTTAACATCTCAGGAAAATGACGCAGTTTGCCGTGGTGAAATTCTTACTACGTCGTTCAGTTTGTGACGCACAGGGTTAGTCCATATCGCCAGTCTTGTTGCAATATATAATACTTCGTCTCTTTACAAGTAATTGTTAATAAAAATCTAATTGAATATAATAATCAAAACCGCTTACAATTATCTGATATAAAAATCATCTCATGGATGTACTAGTTAATAATAATAATAAATATGATAATTATAAATGAATAACCCTATAAATATAACCGCTATGGGATCGAATCGTTACAATCGCCCCTGATATAAATAATTTAAAATAAAATGTAACATTATTTATATCACTACACATCCTACACAAATGAATACAAATTTAAATATTAATACCCCCATAACGACAACATACAAATAATACCCTTCAACAATACATAAAGATATACAAGAACATACTCTTTTCACTTTACATATTTGTACTATCATTTCTCATTCTTCCAAATGTTCATAATGTTCATTCTTCTTTATATATGTTGTAAAAAAAATATACATAAATGTATTCTTCACAAAAAAATCATATTTTAACTTTCATTCATCTCATTCTTCCAAATGTTCATAATGTTCATTTTTTTTATATGCTGTAAAAAAATACATATAAAATGCCCTTCACTTTTAATTATAATTATTATCTTTACTTTTACCTGTGTAGGACAACAATCTACCACATAATTAATTCGTTATTATTCATCAGTAACTTTTTACTAAAAGTGGTTTAGCTCGATAACAAGCCTTGTAATATCTTTAAAACGTGCGTAACTGTAACAAAAACTTGGACAATCTTACCTTTGTAATCTCTTATTACCTTGTGTGCATACATCCATATATACTTAAAAAAAACTCCCTTATTAACTTCACGTAGTCCCGTAGATACCATAAAAAATCTCATTGCTCAACGGAATATACCTTGCTGACCTACTTCATCCTCCAAAACCTTCTTAAAACTTCATTTGGCATCTTACCAAAACTTCCTCCATTATAACTCCATTTGGCATCTTACCAAAAACTTCCTCAAAAAACAACTTCATTTGGTATCTTACCAAAACTTCCTCCTTAAAAAACTTCATTTGGCATCTTACCAAACTTTAAAACCACATTGCTCAACGGCATTACCTTCGTTGGCCTACTTCTTCAAACTCACGTCCATTTACGTGAAAATACACACATACACACACACATATCTGTCAACAAGTACCAGATGTCCTAATTAGTTACTACTTCCTCATTTCAACCCGATGTTGGTTAATTCATACAACGCATTACCATTAACAATTCTAAACCACTTATAAATTTCTCAACATATATCCGCTGATAACCTCGCTGTCCTCAACTGAAACTTCTTTATTAAATCAATACTTAATTTTTCAACTCACTAGTTTTATTACCACTGTATCATCTTATCTTCACTCACTTTTGAATTAAATCTTTATTACCATTATATTCATAATTATGGTTGCCATAATAATTATTACTTTCTTTCGATTACTTACCTATGTAATAACCTTCCTACTTTTAAAATTTAATTCTTACTTCATCCAACTTACCTGCAGTTTAAGGACCTACATTCAACTTACCTGCATTGCTCAATAGCACGACAACCTCTGTCTTCAAAATTAAATAATTTTAGTCAATCTAAATCAATAAGCGTAGGCACTACGCGCCCCTTACCATCCTAACTTCACGACTGAATTAAAATTACACACAGCAGGTTCCTTATCTACCTCTGTTAAATCCTATTAAACTTCATTACTTAATATTTAAGTCATACGGAACAGTAACTATCGGTAATATAAATTTACATAAATACGTTCACTGGCATTTCACCGTTCTTACCACATTCATCTTCAATTCTATCTTTAACTAGAATTCCACATAATTCCTTCCGTGTTACATTAGTTTCTACTTCCTCTGTACTACATTCATCCATAGTAACACAGTACTTCGGCTTTCCCCCTCTCACATCCCCAAGTCTGGCTAATTCAGTACGCCACTGCACGTCATATGCTTTCTTTCTCTCTCTCATCCTGATTTCTTTCTCCTCTAGCAACTTAATTCTCTTTTCTTTCATTTTACTTCTAAAATATCTACCTTTAGGTTTCATTTTCATTTCTCCGTTACTATCACTTAATGCTCTCTTTAGCCGTGGACTACTGCTTCTGCTCTTATCTATCTCTCTCCTCCTCTTAACCTGTTTACTAATTATGTTCTTCTGACTATGACTTAACGCACGCTTCTCTGCCACTAATAATTTCATATTAACTTCCTCTATCACAGGACTAAATTCTTCCCTAGTTTGCCTATCTAATTTATCTATGATTGTCTGCATCTTAATCTCTTGGGTGCTTAGTACTTTCTTTATCTTACCTACTTCTATCCCTATCTTTTCTCTCATCTTCTTCACTTCTTTTTCGCTACATTCTATAGTCTCTTCTACAGCTATCCTGCGTTCATCTAAAATCTCCTTCAACTCTACTATGCTTTCTCCTACTATCTCCTCTGACGCTAATCTATTTTCACCTAAAATCTCGTCTGACTCTAATCTGATTTCACCTAAAATCTCCGCTATTTGCCGTTCCTCACCTAAGATCTCCTCCGATTCCAATCTGCTTTCACCTACAATCTCCAATGACTCTAATCTACTTTCAATTACAGTCTCCACTAATTCCAATTTGCTTTCACCTAAAATCTCGTCTGACTCTATTCTACTTTCAATTATAGTCTCCTTACAGGCTGTCTTTACTGATTCTACTGCAGTTTCCCCTAAAGTCTCTACCACCTGCCTAGTTTCCACTTCTACCAATTTGCTAAAACTTTCACCTTGAGTTGCTATTTTCTCTTCAATCACAGTTACTATTCTTTCCTGAATCCTACTTTCTGCTGCTTCTAATTTCTTATCTACTGTCTTAATAATATCTTTAGCCTTCATCTCTACCTCCTCCTTAATTTCACCTCTGATTTCCTGTTTCACCCCCTGAATACTCTCCTGTAGCATATCATACTTCATACTTAATTCTCTATTCATCGTTTCCACAATATCTAGTTTTACATTATTCTCTTCCAATTTCTTATTTATTTTACTCATATCTTGATTTAGCCTACCCATCTCTTCTCTCATCTCCTTACTATTTTTATTCATATCTTTATCTAATTTCTCAAATTTACCATTGAATTCCTTCCTACTTTCTAAATTATCTTTCTTATTCTCTTCCATATTTTGATTTAGCCTACCAATATTTTCTTTCATCTCCCTACTATTTTTATTCATCTCCTGACTATTTTTATTCATCTCCCTCAAGATATCAGCTAATGAAATTTCATGGACCTCTAAGGACTTCTGTTTCTCCTGACTACCACTAGTCTCAGGATGTACCTCTGTATTCGTCTCGAGATTTTCCTCTGAATTCATGTCAGGGTTAACCTCAGGATTATTTTCAGGATTACTCTCAGGATTATTCTCAAGATTTACCTCCGACATCTTGGTATTATTCTCTACGCTCTCAACATCGCTACCGCTATCAACCTCCTTATAATTAACTTTCTTGACTGCATCCCTACTTCTCAACTGCCTCTGTTCCTCCTCCGACATCTTGAAGTACACCGTATAACAATTGCCCGTCCAAAATTTCACTTCACTTCACTGTCCCCCAAAAGCACTGACAATTTGCACTGAAATTATACACTCCTCTGACTAAATACCGAATGGTTTTCGTGTCCCACGTTGGGCGCCAAATGTAACATTTTTAATGAGTTAACTAAACGTGGTGATGACTATTGTGGTTCAATAAAACAAACATGATATGAATAAATAATATACACTGTGGTGTGACCTTACCTGTGATAGTGTAATATAATAAGTTGTTGAGCGCCAGATTCCTATTTAAGATAGTGAATCGAAATTTATTGATTTAACCTCGGCTATCAGCAGTAGAGTCGAGAACCACTTACCCGGGCCGTAGTGAGACAAAGTCATCTAACCAATCCGTATTTAATCAAGGAGTATGATTGCCTTAAAGTACCAACTACAATGAAAGAAATAGGCATTACGTTAAAGGAAATGAATTTATTTACTCAAGAACAAAATACTAATAAAACAGAATAGTGATAGTCACACAATTGAATTTAAAATTACTCAATGCGGCAATTAATTATTTAAAAGAAAATGAATATTAAAATGAATTGAAAGTTAAATGAAGTTAAATTATAATAGAGACGATAGTTTTATTGAATTGTTGGCTCACCCAGTCGAAGATTCGTCATATTTAAGAAATGATCGATGATCTCGATGTTACGTCGCTTATGTTTAAAAAAATGATGTGATATCTCATTTACTATGAAATATCCTCATTAAGTACGTTGCCATCTGTAGAAAGACTCTTGATCAGGGATATAACCCATTATGTATTGATATAGATGTCGGCAAGACATCGTTCAGTGTCGACTCTCGGTGCTCAGTCCATTAGGACCCAGAAAGCAAGGTTACAACTTCCTTCCTTCATTGATAGCTATAGATCAATGCGTCTTTTGTTGGAGTCGCAGGTACTAATGACTTCCTTGTCACGTGGTCTTCGACGGTCTCCCCCTCCAGTAAGCTTCCCTTTCTTCAGTGTTCATTCTCTCACGAGGGTTAATTGCACCACAATTTGTAATCTTAGACGCGTACGTACCGTAGAAAATGGCGTGTTGGTTACACCATAGTGGGTTTCTTAACATCTCAGGAAAATGACGCAGTTTGCCGTGGTGAAATTCTTACTACGTCGTTCAGTTTGTGACGCACAGGGTTAGTCCATATCGCCAGTCTTGTTGCAATATATAATACTTCGTCTCTTTACAAGTAATTGTTAATAAAAATCTAATTGAATATAATAATCAAAACCGCTTACAATTATCTGATATAAAAATCATCTCATGGATGTACTAGTTAATAATAATAATAAATATGATAATTATAAATGAATAACCCTATAAATATAACCGCTATGGGATCGAATCGTTACAATAGAGATCATCATTCTTTCTGTTCTTTCATGTCCCGTCAGCAGTTTTCTGTGGTCTTAAAATTTTCCGCAAAATTTTCCTCTCCGTTTTTTTCCAGTTCCTGAAGATCCCCTTTCTTATTCAGTGTCAAGCACTCCAAGGCGTACAGACCCTCTGGCTTTACTACTGTGCTATAGTGTCTGAGTTTTGCCTTGTAGGATATTGCTCGTTTGTTGTATCTGTTCTGGGTTAACCTATAAGCCAAATCTAATTTTCTAGCCCTTGCCCTATTTGCTTCTTTATCCAGCCCATTGGGTTCTATCCATTCACCTAGATATTTAAACTTCTCAGTTCTTTTGACAGTCCCATGTTTCACTTTTATGTGTCTCTCCCAAGGTGTCTGTATTCCAGGTATTCTGTCTTTTCATAGGAGACTTTAAGACCCGTTTTCTCAGCGATTTCGTGCAGAGTATCCAGCATTTTTTGGGCATCATCTCGGCTTTGGGCTAAGAGGGCAAGATCATCAGCAAAAGCCAAACATTTAATTTCCAGGTTCTGTCCTCTCCTTCCCAGATGTATCCCCCTTACTCCTTTCATGTCCAAAGCTTCCTCCCAGGTTCTCATGATTTTCTCCAGAACAATGTTGAAGAGGATAGGTAATAAGCCATCTCCTTGTCTGACCCCTGTTTTTATTTCAAAAGGATCAGAGATTTCTCCGAAGAACTTCACTTTTGACATGGTATACGTTAGAGTTTGTTTGATTATTTCTCTCGTCTTCCTGTCAATTCCGAACTCCTCTAGGGTGTTAAATAAAGTCTTCCTGTCAATTGAGTCGTACGCCTTCTTGAAGTCAACGAATATTACTACAGTGCTCTGGCTTCTCAAAGCTCTTGATCTGAGGATGCTCTTGAGGTTGAATATTTGTTCTGCGCACGATCTCCCCTTTCTAAAGCCAGCTTGGTATTCACCTATGAGGTGGTCTGCTTGTTTTTCAACTCTGTTCAGCAGTACTTTGGAGAGTATCTTGTATGCGACTGGAAGTAGAGAGATTCCACTGTAGTTGTCGATGTTCGCCCGATGACCTTTCTTGTGAAGTGGGTGTATAAGGGCATATTTCCAGTCTTTCGGGATCATTTCAGTTTTCCAGATTTCTTCTATGATGCCGTGTATTTTTTCTGCTGCCATTTCTCCTCCGAACTTCCACATTTCTGCAGCGATGCCATCTTCGCCTGGTGCTTTGTTGTTTTTAAGCTCGTTCATTATGCGCTTTACCTCATCTAAACTTGGTGGGTTGGAATCCGGGTTCTCATAGGATGGATTCTGAGTATTCAATCTTTCCACAGGTTCTTCACAGTTCAGCAGCACTTTGAAATAGTCGGCCAAAAGTTGACAGTTTTCCTTGTCGTTCGTCGCTATACAACCATCTTTCCGTTTGAAGCACAGACTTTGCGACTGATATCCCTGTAGTTCCTCTTTGAAGGTTCTGTAAAACTCTCGCGTGTTGTTTTTTCGAAAATCTTCTTCTAACTTTTCCACCCTACTTCTGTCGTAGTTCCTCTTCTCTGATCTTATGATCTTAGCAGTTCTCTTCTTTACTTCCCTGAAATCTTCCCACCTCTCCTCGGTCTTGTTGGAGTGCCATCTCTTCCAGGCTTGTAGCCTTTTGTCAAGAGCTTCGTCACACTTTTCATTCCACCACCTATGTTTTCGTTTCCTCGCTGGATTTCCCAAATCTTCAGCTGCTTTGGTCATTGCTTCTCTGATCTCTTCCCAGGTGTTCATATTCAGCTTTGATAGGTTTTCGCAGTATTTTTCCTTGTTCTGTTTCAGAGTCTCTGTATTAATTCTGGGCTTCCTGTTGGTTCTCGGTTTGGGCTTGTTTGGCTGGAATTTTACTTTAATCTCCGAGAGGTAGTGATCCGAGTCGATGTTTAGGCTTTTCCTTACTTTAACATTCAGGATTTCCTTTCGGTTTTTGGTCGTTATTGCGACATGGTCGATCTGGAATTCTCCCAGCAACGTGATAGGAGATACCCAGGTTTTCTTCTTGCTGGGGAGTGCCTTGAAGTATGTTACTAGAAGTTTATCTATGTAACTTTTAAGTACACAACTAACATGGTGGCCAAGCTAAGTTGAAACATTTAATGGACTCTTCTCGCGATTTAACCATACGAGTGGAGTAAAAAATGGCACAGCAAATGTTTATACACATTGTAATGCACTGACATTTAATTTAGTTCGGTTGTTTACATAACCTCAAGATGGCGGCTGTGTGAAATTTTAAAATTAAGATTTTATTTCTTGTGTCCTAATCATGTGATCAATGTGAAAGTTTGAATATTGAACCTACGCAATAATCTTCTTCTAATGGTACATAACTCCATGGCATACATACAGGACAATCCAACATGGCGATCCTTTTCATAGGCATGAGAATTGTTATTGGAGAAGACCAATTGGTTATATGAAAATAGGCTATATAGTTATTCACGGAACCACTTGTTTGTTAAGATATTGATAGTGGTGATTGTTCTTCAACTTTGCTCGCTTAGTGTGTTATTGAATGGTCAGCTTGGAGTGGATTGTGAACTTTGCTCCTCTCACCATTGCCGGAACTAAACAGGCAAGGAAAGCATTTCTATTTTAAGATTTAAAAACATTCATTTAGGTTCCGTATTATTACACTAATTACGTTTTTGATGTGTAACATATTTCCACTCGGTTGCTGGATATTTTTGTGGGAGTGATTTTGAAAAATGGGACGGAAGTGGATCGGAACGATCGAGGTGGCACCAGCTGGCAGTGGTGGATCGAACGGAAGTGTAAGACGCACTGCCAACTCAATCGATCGATCCAGCTGGCAGTGGTAAGAGAAACAATGAGCGCGCGGTGTCGGAAATTGATAACATGACGTACTCTCGGCCATGTGGAATGTATATGACATACTAAACGGTAAACGCTCATGCGAACTCTGGTGTCAAGTGATTGAAACAAAGCACATGGTACATGCTCGAAGTCTCCGTATCAGTATTTAAATGGTAAAATGCCTTAATATCAAACATTGTAAGTAGTCGGCATTGCCGGTATTATGTTTCTGCACAATGGCTATTCTAATATTAACCCACATAACGGTAATGTAGTCATCAATATAATATAATCGTTGTGGTTATACGAGAATTGAGCAAGCCTTCATGAACTATTGCTGAATACATTCTCTTTACTCACATGAGGGCCTGTTCATAAGGCATTTTGAACTCAATTTCACGCAGGAACATTATCGAAACAAGCAAAATATAAATGAAACTTAATTCCGTAATGCAGTATTATTGGAACGTGGATATAAGTCACCATCTTGTTCACAATATTTGCGTAGTCGAATTAGCCGTGGGGCTAGCGCCCATGACTGTGAATCTAGAGATCTCGGGTTCGAAACCCGGACGCGGTAGATATTTTTGCTACCAGATTATCATTTTAAACGATATTTATCATATCAATATGACTCATCTTAACAGAATCCACATGAAATTACGTGTTGGTCTGTGAATCAAAAGGACCTGTTTATATGGAATTTAAGGTTATGAGCGGTGTCGCGTCTATTAATCTAGTAGATCCATATCGTATTCCTTATTTAGGCTAGTGCTGGTAGAAGCTACAAATCATCTAATAAAATGAGTTCCGTATTATAAACTACAATATCTGTAAAACACTCCATTTTTCAATAGATTAATATTTGTGCCAATAATAGTATAAAATACCGGTGTATCAACAATTTCACGTGAGGTTTCTTCTATGTCAGATGCTACACATCATATGCGACTACTGTAAGGCTCGTAAGTTATTTTTAATGGGCTAGGGTTCCGCCTGAATCAATACTTTTATTGAAAATGATCACTTATGTGATCATTAGAAATGGTACATGTTTCGAGGACTAATAGACAGTTTATGTCCTCTTCATTAGCCAATATTTAGCACTAAATGAGATAATTATTTGAATAGCGTAGCACTAAAATGTCAATAGCCACTGAACCTAATATGGTGCGCGATATAGATAGGATATTTGAAATGATTAAGGCTTAATCTATCTATCTATTTGGTGCACCATATTAGGATCTGTGGCTATTGACATTTTAGTGCTACGCTATTCAAATAATTATCTCATTTAGTGCTTAATATTGGCTGATTGGTCCTCGAAACATGTACCATTTCTAATGACCACATAAGTGATCATTTTCAATAAAAGTATTGATTCAGGCGGTACCCTAGCCCTTTAAAAAACGTAAAGCATTTCTACACAAAAGAAATCTGTTGACATAAAAAAAACATAGCCTATACTATTTTCAGAATAACATTCATTACAATTTGGGTACAATCGTGTTGACCGACTGAAAATAACTACATTTGTTTCACAGGTGTAAGAGTAAGAATCCATTCATACGTAAGCCTTTAAGAGCACATCATTGTATTTTTCTTAGAAGGTATTTAGTAAGTGAGCTTGTTAATTACATTGGCGATAGGAAATCACTTTCAACTCTGATGTTGCGAAACATTATCAAGTACTCAGGCTGACAGAACAGTGAAAGTCATTACAAGCCAAGCTCTGATGGCGGCAGACTTCAAAAGCCAAACACACAATATATGAGGAAGTACTGTGATACCACACGATGACGTCATGATGACAATACCTACCGAGTTTGCTTGCAATAATTTAAATTTCGTATGCGTGTTTCTCTGAATCAGAGGTAATCTTGTGCAGTTCCGTACAGGTGTGTGGTACGATTAGATGCTGCCTCCAGTATCGCGGGACTGTTAGCCCACTTATTTGCTGAAGTACCTAGGTAAGTCAGTTGATGTTGTTTACTTTAGGGGCTGCAAGATGGTGGACATATAATAAGGTATTTATTGCACCCAATGGCTATGAGGCAATATAAAAACTTTTGGAGAAAAACCCAAAATATCCAAAGATTACATTAAATTCTCATTGACAAAATATAGTTAGTCAATCCACTCTTTGGCTGCATGTCATTGCATGATACCTTTCACAGACACTTCCACACAATTTGCAAACGCGCTCTATGCTGGGCTCAACATATCCTTTCATTTCACAGAGCTTGAATTGGAAGCCATGTATTGCGAAACGAGTGATTGTATGTCTCAGGCACAGTATAGTAATCATATACAGTATGGACACATCAGGCCTTTATCATGTAATGTTTAGCCTATTTTCAATTTTGAAAAAATAGGCTTAAGAGATCACCTTTTGTCCGTGTGTGTGTGCGTGTGTGTGTGTATGTGTGTGAGGAGTGTGTGTGTGTGTGTGTGTCCCTAATAATTTCTAAACGGCTGGAGCGATTTCAATGAAACTCGGTAAGTTCATAACACTATTTCGGGCAACCCCGACCGTGCCCTTCAAATTTTGTTACGTCTCACCAATCCAGCATGGCGGCTGAGCGAAATATTTCACCAGCATTCAATATCTCCGAAACTATTCCCGATATCACCCTGGAATTTATTACGGTGATAAAGGGAACTACTAGAAGTTCACCTATATGACTTTTGAAAACCTGGTAACTACAAAACCAACATGGCAGCCACGTGAATTTGCGACTTTTAAATTGACGTTTCTCGCGATTTAAACAACCAAACGCAATAAAACTTGGTACAGTATATGTTTATATGCATTATAATGCACCGACATCTAACTTCGTTCAGTTGTTTATATAACCACAAATGGCGGATGTGCGTAATATTTCAGCGGCATTCTGTATCTCTGAAACTATTAGCGGTATTGTGCCCAACTCTAGGAATGGGTATTCCAAGTTTCAGACACCTAGATATCAAGGGAAAGGCTGTAGCAGCTTTTGAAAGTTCAGATATTTGAATATCGCGCTACATTGCTTCTCGAAGCTTTTCGAAGGATTTTGCCGATAGTTGGATGGTAAATGACGTAGCGAGTCATAGCAGAGGTGGAGACTATTTATTGATTAAATAGTTAACTATGGAGCAGAGACTTGAGACTGGGATCAGATTACTGGCACGGCCAAATGAAAGAGAATGCAATTAGTATCAAGTAAATCGGACCAGGGATTCAAGAGATATGAGGATTTCTAGATATCAGGCGATGACGCGTGACCCTGACCGTTTTTGTATAAAAGCAAGCTGGAGCAGGCTTAGGGAGCTCACTTCATCACAAGCACTTGGCGAACAAGTTGCGTCTACGCTGAGCCAAGGCACATGGTTGCCGCCTCTACGAAGAAGTACTTTTCAAATCGTGATAGTCACGAGAAGTGCTGCGCAAACGAGTTGGAACTTAGTAAGTTTCTGGTGAGGAGAATCACTGAGGTGATTGTTTTTCTACAGACATTGGTGGAAATATTTATATTTCCTAAAGGACATATGCTAGACTTGGTCTAGAAAATAGTATTTGTCACAGTCCAATAGTAAATTAATACTTGGATGTTTAAATCCATTTAAAGTCAGTTTTCATATTTTGTAACTATTTAACCACTTCGATCCGTCAGTACAGTGAAGACTAGTCTATAACGGTGGCGTTCATTAGTCTACGCAAGGGAAACTGCAGGTTGTCTAGCGCATGGCAGATGGTGATTTTAATAAACCATGCCCAGGGAACGATCTTCAGAACAGCCGTTAACTGCTTAGACTGTCAATGTTTTTCTTGTACTGATGAGATTACAGTGAGTTATGTTACAACTGACACATTTAAGAAGAGATCGCTTAGATCTGACCCTTTTCAAACAAACTGTTATGGCTTTGTTAGAAGCCCATATTAAAATGGAACCACAGTCATTTAAAACGTCGAAGGATACCACCACTATGTCTGACTAGACGATTTGTGGGTCTACAATGGCGGCCGATACAAGGATTATACGTGCTTGTCCGCTAGGGCATGTCTACAGATAAATCTGGTATAGACCAGGTTTACTACACTTCAAGAACATCAAGAAATGTAAGCCACATTTGAATTATATTATGCTTAGCTAATTGGGACAAACTATTTTTCTGCAGATGACCAACACATTTTTTTCGTCGTATTTAAAGCTTGTAATGATTTACGCAAGACTTGTTAGATTTATTCTGAGCATTTTCAGCACTCAGAACAGTTTAGGATCGATGACCGAGTATTTTGAGCATTTATTTGAATTTTTCATATTTTTGGGAAATCACGGTAATCAGCCGATGTAACTGTAAAAGTTAAATTTATTTTTGTTGAGGAATGGATATTTTTTCCATATTCGAAGGTTCGAACATGTGGATTCTCACATGATGAGATGATAATTAAACATATTTGAAATAATAATAATAATAATAATAATAATCCACTAATAATAATAATAATAATAATTTTTATAATTTTTCTAAATAATTCTTGGATATTATATTTTATAATAATCATATGTATTTTGAAAGAGCCTAGGAAGTAGTTGAAACATTTCTAGTTTGGAACAGGAGATTTTACGAAGGAGAGTGGTTAGCGCAAGCCCGCATTCAACCTACATTTCAGTTCTGGTTGAACAGTTGATATTTGCAATGAGCAAAGTATATGTTTCATATAACACGGAGAGGCATGAAACGGGAAGCAATTGATATTTGTATCAAATAGGATATTGTTGTATTTATATAAAATCATGACGTAAATACACTTCGAAAGTGAAATGAAGCTTTTCATGAGTATGGTAAATTCACTGGTTGAACTGAATGGTAAAATAAAATAAACTTGTAAGTTTATTAATCTTCCAGTGTTGATAACAAGCAGAGGCTTGATTTATTGTATAAATTTTGGGGAAGAAAATTTATGTGTGTGGAATAGTTGTAATGCCATTCCCAGGTGCGCATGTTAAGTCGCAGGAATGAAGGTTTTTTCGAGCATCAATCAAATAGCAGGTTCGATGGCTCAGGTTTATAGTAGGAGTATTGGAGCCACACATTTCGTCGTATGAATAACCCGAAGGTTATTTCTTTGAAACCATCCGTTCTTATTTCAACCTTGTTTACGAATTCCATTTAGACTTTGATTTTGCTAGAACCCGGATTTGTCATGATAGTAGTTTATTCTTCTTCAGAGGAAGACCTTTGCCGTTGTCGTTGTTGTTATAATATTGTGTTCTTACACAAATAGTAGAATGGGCCACTGCCAATTTAAAATAATTCTTTAACCACGAATAATTTGAAGGATATTTTCAATCCTAGTGCCATGAACTAAATGAATTCATTATAAGACCACAATTCTAATTTCCGCATTCTGTCGAAGAATTGCAAGTTGTAAAAGTTGCTAAAAATGGCCATAAATATAAATATTTTTATAATATTGTTCCCAAGTGGAAAATCTAATAGTTGAATGGTTCAACCATTTATTGATCAAGTTGATGATTCAGAAATCATATATTTTGTTTGGAACTTGAAGTTCATAATCGAGTCACTTCTCGAATGTTTAATGTCAGAAGAACAATTAATTGTTGTTGTGCTTCGCACAGTTCTTCGATGCTATGCTCAATGGTCAAATACTTTTCAGATGTTGTTAATATGTGTTAATAATTTGTGTTGCTACGATGATAATAATAGTTTCAACGATATATTTTGGAAAACTGGTAAACAAGTGAAAGTTTAAGAAATTCTATAAACATTTATTCTAAGAGTGTTAATATCATGTAAATAGTCAAACAGTGATCGACGTTATTTCCAGTATGGACAATTCATTTTGCACTGGAATAAAATGTTAATAATTTTGGAACACAGTCCACAGGACTAACAATCGGACTTGTGTTTTCAAAAGATTGTCAAATGTGTTTGGAAGATTTCTGTATATTGTGTAAATAAGAGTGTGGATCGCCACACGTGGATGATGCTGCTTTGAGCATTATTCTTGCAGTCAGATTTTAACTTTAAATAAACTGAGATAATTTTACCAGATGTGTTTCACCCAATCAAATCTCCTTCTATCCTTATTGTTGCATTGAGCCAAAAATCAGCAAAGCATTTTTATAAATTTGATGTCGTTTTTGCGATTTGCTTTAACCCATCTGGCGCTCCGGGATATTTTGATTCTCGTGCTGACTGATTATTGGTAAAATGCATATGTGGTCGTGCGGACTCCGGTCTAAACGGGCACAGTATCACCCTGAAAATTTGTACGGAGATAAAGGGCACTACTAGAAGTTCATCTATAAGACTTTCAAAAACCGGTTAACCAAAAAACGAACATGGCGGCCAAGCGAATTTTAAAATTTTAAATAGACCTTTCTCGCGATTTAATGTTCCAAACGCAATGAAATCTGGTACAGGAAATGTTTATACACATTGTAATGCACTGGTGTCTAATTTAGTTCAATTGTTTACATAACTTCAAGATGGCGACTGTGCGAATTTTAAAATTAAGTTTTTATTTCTTGTGTCGTAATCATGGGATCGATCTGAAAGTTTGAATAATGAACCTACGCAATAATTTTCCTTTAATGGTACATGACTCTATGGCCTATACATTTAACAATCCAACATGGTGACCATCCAAAATATTTAGAAGGCTCTGAATATCTACGAATCTATTATAGCAATCAAACTGAACTTTTTTATGTCCATAGGGGCTATGAACTTAAGTTCACCTATAGGACTTTAAATAACCTGGTGATCACAAATCCAACATGGCGGCGACGCGAACTATACATATTCACATGGACGTTTCTCGCATTTTAACCATCCGTGTGCAGTGAAACTTGGTACAGTAAATCCTTATACGAATGTTAATCTACTGGCATCTAATTTATTTCAATTGTTTCCATAACCACAGGATGGCAACTGTGCGAAATTTCAGAATATCCTTGTTAATTCTTGTGTCCTAATCATGCGATTGAAGTTTGAATGCTGCACGTGCACAATAATCGTCATGTAACAGTACATAACTCTAGGACCTACATATATAAAATCCAACATGGCGACCATCCGAAATATTAAGTCGGTTCTCAATATTTACGAATCTATTACAGCAATCAAACTGAAATTTTGTACGTTGATAGTGGCAGTTAACATAAGTAGGATATATGAAAATAGGCAGGATAGTTCTTCACGGAACTACTTGTTTCGTCATGGTTTTGAGGCGGCCGTCACCGGAAGCACCGCACGCACGCACGCATGACGGCGACGGTTCAACATGTATCCGCGAGAGAGCAGTCTAACCATATTCATTATTAAGTGCGGCAGGTCGATTTTGTCTGAAGAAAACATTGCTTGTAATTATTAAAAACAACTCAGAAATACAATTTTGCAATTTAACCAATAACAGAAATGTGGAAAAACAAGATGTTCAGTAAAGAACATATAGCCTACTTTCTCCTAAATGCATGGGTATTGTTATAACTCGTTGTCCTTTTCAAGGAGTATAATTGAATGTTGGTTGTAGTAGCTTGTTGAAATACAACGTGCTATAGGGATATTAAACATGAATATGAGGTGCCCTTTGCTAGTGCTACCTCTGTAAAAAAAATCATTCAATTCGGTTTCACCGTGTTTGAAGTGATCTGGGGAATGGATTTGCACACATACATGGCCGCTATTTGCAAAATATTGGGCTGATGACCTTGTAGTCAGTCATAAAATGCTTTCCACAAAAAGGCATGTTGTTGCAAAATCCGGTAGAGATCAAATTATTAGGATGGTCGAAATTTGATTTAAGCTTTTAACATTTGGGTGGCCGTCATTCCATTTCCGTCAAGATGGCGGCGATATAAAACATGACACTGAGGTGCCTTTTGCTAGTGCTACCTCTGTACCAAATTTCGTTCAATTCGGTTTCACCGAGTTTGAATTGATAGGGGGAATCGATTTGCACACATACTTGGCCACCATCTGCAAACTATTGAGCTGATGATCTAGCAGTTTGGTCAGAATATGCTTCCCACATAAATATTTTTTGTTGCAAAATTTGGTAGAGACTAGATTATTAGGTTGGTCGTAATTACATTTTAGCCTTTAACATTTGGGTCGCCGCGATTACGTTTCCGTCAAGATGGCGGTGATATAAAACATGACACTGAGGTGGCCTTTTCTAGTGCTACCTCTGTACCAAATTTCGTTCCATTCGGTTTCACCGTGTTCGAATTAATAGGGGGAATCGATTTTCACACAAAGATGGCCGCCATCCGCAAAATATTAGGCTAATGACGTATTAGTTTGGTCAAAGGATGCTCCCTCCATAATGGTATGTTGATGCAAAATTTGGTAGAGATCGGATGATTAGGTTAATCGTAATTTGATTTAAGCTTTGAATATTTGTGTGGCCGCCATTACGTTTCCGTCAAGATGGCGGCGATATAAAACATGACACTGAGGTGCCCTTTGCTATTGCTACCTCTGTACCAAATTTCATTCCATTCGGTTTCACTGTGTTCGAATTAATAGGGGTAATCGATTTTGACACAAAGATGGCCGCCATCCGCAAACTATTAGGCTAATGACCTATTAGATTTGCCAAAGGATGCTCCCTTCATAAAGGTATGTTGTTGCAAAATTTGGTAGAGATCGGATGATTAGGTTAGTCGTAATTTGATTTAAGCTTTGAACATTTGTGTGGCCGCCATTACGTTTCCGTCAAGATGGCGGCGATATAAAACATGACACTGAGGTGTCCTTTGCTAGTGCTACCTTTGTACCAAATTTCGTTCAATTTGCGCTCACCGTGTTCGAATTGATAGGGGGGGGGGGCTGACATTCAGAGTACACACACTCACACACACACACACACACACACACAGACTCACACACACAGACAGACACACTTTTTTCGCCCTGTAGTGATCTCATAAGTCTACTTTCATTTTTTGCAAAAATCGAAAGTAGGCTAACAACATCTGTGGGGTATATTTTTGCCCAGTTCTTATCACACTGGACATACCAGCATTCCGGTTTCCTCGAGCTTTGGATCGGTAAATACAAATATCAAACGTTACACCGAATGATTCTGGTTTTAATACACATGAAATATCAGTCCCTCACACCTATCCATTAATTCACTAAACAAAAAAACACATTTCCCCCACACTTATCAATATATCGTGTTACAGTATTTTTTATCATCTAAGACATATCATAACCTTTCATCGTAACGATGCAATCACAATGCGACACCACAGGGCTGAAGGAATGTAGTGTTAAACATTAAATCACACACTTCTTAGAATTAAAACTCAATAATATTAACACTTTCTATTTTCTTGTTATTTATTTTCTTAAAATACGGCATCTGATTATATAGAGAGCTAGTGTGTTGAAAATGAGTTTATGTTCGCCGATGTCGAAATGTAAACATTGGTGTCAGAAAACTGTATCATAATGAGGCTCGTTATAACACTATTTTTAGCCTACTTTTCACATTTTGCAAAAATGAGGAAAAAGTAGACTTATGAGATCCGGCAAATGTGTGTCTGCCTGTCTGTCTGTCTGTCTGGCTGGCTGGCTGGCTGGCTGGCTGTGTGTGTGTCTTCCCCTATCAACTCCTAAACGGCTGCAGCAATCAAAACAAAATTTGGTAGGAGTAAAGATCTATACCTCAATATATTTCGGCCATATTTGAAAATGATGTCAGTGCTACCAACTGCTGAAAAATCGCAATTGAAATTTGAGCTCCATGTTGGATATCATGGAAGGTATGAATGGGAGGTATTTCAAAATTGGCACACGTTTAGATAATAATATATCAGTTTAATTTCAAAGTGGCCATACATGGCAGTGTTGCCAAAATGATTATAAGCCTGCTGATAGGTCCAAATTTTAAATTCATATAACTTCTACACTAACAATTGGATTTCAGCCAAATTTCGTATGTGCTATGTGTACATAAACAGATATGACTGAGCGTATTCTTGAGACCACCAGGGCTGCCAACTTTTAATAAATGCTCTCAATTTGTTTTATCCAAACACCCATATATCAGAAAGTATGCAAGCCGACAGCATTAAACTATGCACACGTATAGTACCTGACATTCTATATCAATTTGGAGTAACTTATATACGTCAGTGCTACCAACATGATTCTTAGCCTGCTGATAGGACCAACTTTAAATACATGAAACTTCTATACTATCATTTGGATTTCAACCAAATTTCGTGTGTGCTATGTGTACCATAACAGATATGACTATGCTGATTCTTAAGAGTAACCAGGGCTGCCAACTGTTAATAAATACTGTCTCTATTTTTGTTACCCTAATATCAATATATCAGAAAGTATGCAAGCCAGATAGCTCTAAATTTTTGCACACGTATAGTAACTGGCATTCTAGATTAATTTGGAGTAACTAATATAGGCCTACACCAGTGCTGCCAACATGATTCTAAGCTTGCTGATAGGTCCAATTTTAAAATGCATGTAACTTCTATACTAACTAATGGATTTCATTCAAAATTGGCACAACAATAGATCATATTATTTCAGATTATTTCTGAACAATACATGTATGTCATTGTTGCCAACATGATTTTACGCACGCTGTTAGATCCAATGTTTAACTGCATGTAACGTCCATGCTATCCATTGGACTTCAACCAAATTTTGTATTCTGTACCTTAAGAGATGGAACTAAGAATATATTCAGTCACCAGGGCAGCCAACTGTTGTTCTCTATTAGACTACATTATGCCAAGTATAGGGGACGACCGGGCAAAGTGAATAAACTAACTTTATATGAGTGTATCTATGTAATTACGTACGACAATGACATGCAATTTACTGTAGTTGTCTATTGTTATCTTCCCATGTAATTGCTGTATAAAACATAATCAATTGTGAAACTATTCTTAATTAGATTTCAGTATTAAGTAAATATGTCAAATTATTAACTTTGCCCGTATAGCCGGAATGCATTGTTTAAGACATGATAATGTTAATATTAAGCAAGTGTACTCAACATTGGATATAAATGGGATCCACTTTTGTTTTCCAATAGGTTTTATAACGTTCACAGTTCACTTGATATAACTAAAGCAACCGAGTTAATAGGATTTGTCCTACAATCCTCCAGAGCTTGCTTCATTGTTTCTTCGCACCAGCTGCCCTGATCACTGCTTCGTTTGAAATTGTAAACCATCTGTAAGCAAATATTACAATATTCTGATTATTATTGATATACTTCAGTACTTATTTCAGGGAATTTAACCCTCAACTGGTGACGTGGTTTCTGACAGACTCTGAGAGAGAGATAATTGTACACCCCTAAGGACACATTCCGAAACGAGACTTGTTTGAAATACCTTCTCATCTCTGTCTAAACATCTGTTCAGCCTCTTTTCGTCACCTTCAGTCTTATCGTTCTCTTCTCACGAGGTAGACACATTCTTAAGTGGCTTCGTAGACACCACGTCACCAATTGTGTAACATTTTACCATGTGGGAACGCATAATCTTTGATGAGTATTCCTAACAAGATAATAAATTATTAGTCACCATTAAGTAATTAGTGAACAAAGTATTCAACAACATTAACCCAAACGGGCAAAGTGAATAAATATCCACTTTGCCCTATTCACATTGCCCATCTGTGCGCCATTATCGAATCGTGACTGATCCCTTAAAAGTAGTGTAGCAAGAAAGCAAACAAAGTGTGTAAATAAGAGGGTTGGAACAACACTAAAACACAATGTAATCATTTTCAAAATAGTTATACCAATCTATGAATAATATTGTGTTTCTTACCTTGATAAAATTATAAGAAATGCTATAAAAATCTACAAACGCTTCTCGTCTCACACTGTGGACCACTGTAGTCTTTATCACGGCCGACTGAATGCGCTCATACCGGCCTAGACAATGAGACCTTTTTCATGAAATCTTGTTTGTTACTCAACTGCTCACACGACGCTGTTCACCAAGCATTGCACGACTAGTATTATCTCTACTTAGTGTAAAACAAAGTCCCCGATTCTTGGATATCACGGGTAATCTCGAGAACCACTGGATGGATTTTGATGCGGCTTTCACCATTCTGTACAGGTAATATCGAAGAAGATTTCTGTAGAAAATAATTTATTTATGATCAAAGGGAGCCAAGCAGTAACGATTTTAGATTTCAGTGAATAGGTCGAAGAAAGAACTTGACGTCCGTGCGCTTTTTAAGCTTACGCTGGACAAACCGTTAAAAATATCAATATACTATGAGTGTAAGAATTGTTCAGCATGAAAAATTGTACAAAAAAGTCCGCGTGAGCATATCTCTATCTTCAATACATCGCCCACTATAAGTGTTTTTAGTTTGGACGGGAGGGGGATTTGGCTTGCAGCTCGCCATTCTTAAATTACGTCTGACAGGAATTCCTTGCACATTCATAACTGTTCCCGTGCGAAGCCGGGGCGGGTTGCTAGTGACACTATTATATTATCATTATAATTCCCACAATATCAAAATGCAAATTATATCACAAAATAAAATAGCGTGCTAATAAATCTAAGAGAAATTAGACATACCTTTCACCTCGTTACAGTTGAATTCTATCAGAATCACTCGGTTTTCGTTAAAGTTTATGCATTTTTCTGCTGAACGGTTTGGAAGTTCGGCAAAAGGAAACTAGGACTGTTATTTACTTAAAATATTCATTTTTGTATTTTTGTACTATTTGTGTTCATGATTTCATTACATTGTCAGAATTACCGACAGTAGTGGCTACGCTGGCTAAAGCGCAGCGTTAGGCCATAGGGCCAAACTCTCTGCTGACCCGGTAGACGCGTGGGTTCGAGCCCCACCGTCAGCCGTCCTTGAAATTATTTTCCGTGGTTTCCCATTTTTCAACACCAGGCAAATGCTGGGACGGTACCTTCTAACAGGCCACGGCCGCTTCCTTCCACATCCTTGCCCAGTTTTATTCATCTTCATCCATTCCATCTCTCATCCTGACGCGCAGGTCGCCCACGGGCGTCGACTAGAAAGACCTGCACTCGGCCTCTCAGGAGGCCACACGGAAAAAAATGTGAGAATTAATGCTTTAATTAGTAGGGTATACTATTCATTGTACCTATTATAAATAAAAACCCTGAGGTTCCTCACCTCCCCATATTACGAAACCCGGTTGCCTAATACGGGGAAAGTGCACTTTTAAAGTTAACAATAATATCAGAGGGTATTACAACATCAAACGTGTCCATATTAGTAATATACATAGTATATCGCCTGAGATTTAGGCTACATTGGTGAGAAAACCAAAATTATTCCGTTCCTTTGTATGTCTAATGTGAGCCCTATAAAAAAAAACTCCCCATATTTGGTGACTTTCCTCTACCCATTTTTAGAAGATACCTTATGCACTGGACAGTTGAATCCGTGATTAATTGTATAGGTAGCTTCGTAAGTCTCAGAACTCTGGAAGTCCTTTCTAGCAGCGTTACTAGCAGCTTTCAAAGTTTCAAGGTAAGAAAGAAAATATTCCTCTAGCCAGTTTAGGCGACTGACATTTAATGAGAAAAAATGCCCTTTATCTGGATTTCTAGACTATGATGATATGTGATGCTTACGTCATGCATAGCGAAGCATTAACGTTTTTCAAAAAAAATGGTTGCTTCTGCGTCCATGAATGTGTACGCTTCCGGGTGCATGCCTATATTTTCTTTCAGTGTACTAATGGCACCAATAACTTCTGACGAGAACACTTCCTTGGCACGCCGAACATTCATTTTTTCAAATTTAGTGGGTTCGATGTGTTTTTTAGTGAGGTGTCTGACCGGTTTGACGATCTCACCCTTTTGCATTGTGTATAGTAATGACAAGTATTTCCCTGAAATTATTCCAGTACCATCAGTCATCTCTCGTTACAGAAACTGCCTTCTAATGTTTTTTTTTTAGAATGTGACAATGATCAAAACTAGGGAATACATTCCTAGACTCGTCGGATGGGTGATGGACCCTTGGTTGCAAATTCCCTCCCCCTAAATTCCTAATCATTGTAGTGCTAGTTTTGTGATTATCAGAGACAGTTATTATAATTATGAAACCGCATTGTTCAACCTCGAGAATAACGTCCAGCAGGAGTTTATGTAAGTCCCGTCCTGACAGCTGCTTCGTGAAAAAGAAGGCACACGGTATCTGATAATTTGTCGAAAGATCTCTTAGCACAAAACACAACACACGATTGGCTGCTACTTGTTCACGGCTGTAATTTTCATCCTGTGTTTCCTTTTGATGAGACGGTGCTGGAGTGCAAGGAATTCCTGTCAGACGTAATTTAAGAATGGCGAGGTGCAAGCCAAATCCCCCTCCCGTCCAAACTAAAAACACTTATAGTGGGCGATGTATCGAAGATAGAGATATGCTCTCGCGGACTTTTTTGTAGAATTTCTCACGCTGAACAATTCTTACACTCATAATATAATGATATTTTTAACGGTTTGCCCAGCGTAAGCTTAAAAAGCGCACGGACGCCAGGCTATTTTTTCGACCTTTTCACTGAAATCGTTACTGCTTGGCTCCCTTTGGTCATAAATAAATAATTTTCTACTCAAATCTTCCTCGAGATCACCTTTACAGAATGGTGAAAGCAGCATGAAAATCCATTCAGTGGTTCTTGAGATTACACATTTAATATACGTACTGTACAGCAGATTCCTTATCGCGCCTATAATGGGAGGGGAGTGCGCTCTACCGGCAACGAGTAGAAACTTTCCAATTACATGTTATACATGGGTTCTGACTGGGAATGTCAAGGCCGGTATAGAGCGCAGCTCGTATTCAGTCGGCCGTGTCTTTATACTACTGATTCATATATCTCCAGCAGATGGCAGCGCTTCCTGCAGAAGCAACTCGGTGACATCTGTCGTGATTTTCCTTAATTTTTAGCCTATTTTCAATTTTGAAAAAATAGGCTTATGAGATCACCTTTTGTCCGTGTGTGTGCGTGTGTGTGTGTGTGTGTGTGTGTGTGTGAGTGCGTGTGTGTGTGATTCGTGTGTGTGTCCCCCCCTAATAAAATCTAAACGGCTGGAGCGATTTCAATGAAACTCGGAAAGTTCATAGCACTATTCCCGGCGACCTCAACCGTGCCCTTCAAATTTTGTTAGGACTCACCAATCCAACATGGCGGTTGTGCGAAATATTCCACCAGCATTCAATATCTCCGAAACTATTACCGATATTACCCTGACATTTTCTATGGAGATAGAGGGAACTACTATAAGTTCACTTATGTGACTTTTGAAAACCTGGTAACTACAAAACCGACATGGCGGCCAAGCGAATTAACGACTTTTAAATAGACGTTTCTCGCGATTTGACCAACCAAACGCAATGAAACTTGGTACAGTATATGTTTATATACATTGTAATGCACCGACATCTAACTTCGTTCAATTGTTTACATAATCACAAGATGGCGGATGTGCGAAATATTTCACCGGCATTCTATATCTCTGAAACTATTAGCTTTAAAACCCTGAAATTTTGTACGGAGATAAAAGGCACTACTGGAAGTCCATCTATAAGACTTTCAAAAATCGGTTAACTACAAAACGAACATGGCGGCCAAGCAAATTTGAAAATTTTAAATAGACCTTTCTCGCGATTTAATGTTCCAAGCGCACTGAAACCTGGCACAGGAAATATTTATACACATTGCAATCCAATGGTATCTAATTTAGTTCAATTGTTTACATAACCTCAAGATGGCGGCAGTGCGAATTTTAAAATTAAGATTTTATTTATTGTGATATAGTCATGCGATCGAAGTGAAAGTTTGAATAATGAACCTACGCAATAATTTTCCTTTAATGGTACAAGACTCAATGGCCTATACATTTAACAATCCAACAGGGCGACCATCCGAAATATTTAGACGATACTGAATATCTACGAATCTATTTTAGTAATCAAACTGCATTTTTTTAATGTGCATAGGGGCGATGAACTTAAGTTCGCCTATAGGACTTTAAATAACCTGGTGATCACAAATCCAAAATGGCGGTGACTGGAATTATAAATATTCACATGGACGTTTCTCGCAATTTAACCATCCGCGTGCAGTGAAACTTGGTACAGTAAATCCTTATATGAATGTTAATCCACTGGCATCTAATTTATTTCAATTGTTTCCATAACCTCAAGATGGCAGCTGTGAAAAATTTTAAAATCTCCTTGTTTTTTCTTGTGTCCTAATTATGCGATTGAAGTTTGAATACTACACGTTCACAATAATCTGCATGTAACAGTACATAACTCTAGGACCTACATATATAAAATCCAACATGACGACCATCCGAAATATTTAGTCGGTTCTCAATATCTACGAATCTATTA
The DNA here is from genome assembly GCA_946902985.2 of Meconema thalassinum. Classification (NCBI taxonomy): domain Eukaryota; kingdom Metazoa; phylum Arthropoda; class Insecta; order Orthoptera; family Tettigoniidae; genus Meconema; species Meconema thalassinum. The sequence continues at coordinate 97,840,994 of OX336397.1, read as the reverse complement.
CAGCAATCAAACTGAAATTGTATATGTTGATAGTGGCAATTAACATAAGTAGGATATATGAAAATAGGCTGTATAGTTCTTCACGGAACTACTTGTTACATATTCGATTTGCCCGAGATATTCGCTTTGCCCGGTCGTCTCCTACAGCATTTCGAACTAATTAGAAATTTCGATATTACCAACTTAATTTCGTCATTATTCTTGATAGATCCATATAGATTAATAATTGGCATGAATCTTAAATTTTAAGAAAAGTAGGCTCTTTAGTTCGTCACGGAACTTCTTGTTTCATTATGAAACAGTTTCTCCCACCAATCAGAGCTCAAGAAACAGTTGTGTGACCAATTAGATAAGCATACCTTCGCGCATGCGCTCAAAATCAACATGTCTATATAAATTACCGACATGGAAAGTGGTCCATATGTTCGCGTACATAAACTGGCGAATATGAGATAAGAAATAGCACTGTACCTTAATATCTCCAAATCCAATTTCTACACAGCGCATTGCTTTCAAAATTCCTCGGTAACAATATTTGTGAATGCTATAGAGCTGAACGGCAGGCTGTAAACAATAGGTGTTCTGTGTTGGCAAACAAAGTGAATGGTCTCTGCTTTTGGAGTGCCTTGACCCTCGCATGCACTCTGTTCAGTCAGCAAAGCCAGCGCGCCCTGTTCACTAACTGAATTAACTGAATCCCACAGATATTTATGAATATTTATGTTAAAACATATAATAAAGTTATAATTATCATCGAACATAAACAGTCGTATGCAACTCGCCTATAATGGTAATTAAGACACTCGTATGGAAATTATAAAACTCGCTTACGCTCGTTTTATAAACATACTCGTGTCTTAATTATTGCCATTATAGGTTCGTTGGATAATGTACTATATATATATATATATTTAGAATTTGGCCAGTTATAGACCGCTTTGAACCTAAGACTACGGTACATTGTTTCGTTTTTTCTTTTCTTCCCAAAACTTCTTCATACGTTGGCTGATGGCCTGCCTCTGTTCCGCTGATAACACTCTCCGTGGTTGATGTGGAACTTGCAGAATCGAAAAATCTGCAGTAGTGATCAGTCGCCGGAATTCTACCCTATTAGAAATGATGTTGTTTGTGATCTTCAGTTTTTGCAGATCACACCGTATCTCTTCCAGCCATCTAGTGGTGTTTTTTAATTTGGAGATGTAGTCAAAAAATTTCTTAGTTAGCCTGCTGCTATCCATTCTATGAAGGTGACCATAAAATCGTAGTCTCCGTCTTTTAATTGAGTCTGTAATTTTTTCCACATTTCGGTAAAGGTCTTCATTTTTTCTCTTCATCCAAATATCTTTATTCTTTTGGGGACCCAAAATTTTCCTCAGTATTTTCCTTTCTTTCTTTTCCAGTTCCTCTTGTTCACCTCTTTTGTTCAACGTTAAACATTCTGATCCGTATAATACCTCTGGTTTAATTACAGTTGTGTAGTGCCTGATTTTTGCCTGGAATGAAATTGATCGTTTGTTGTATCTATGTTGGGTGAGTTTATAGGCATTTTCCATCTTTCTTAATCTCTCCTTGCAGGATGTGTTATCAAGTCCATTTGACTGGATCCATTCTCCCAAATATTTAAATTTATCAACTCTTTGGATCTGTCCATGTTGAGTTGTTAGATATTTTTCTCCATTGTGTCTGTGTTCAATATATTTGGTTTTTTCATATGAAATCTGAAGACCAGTTTTTATTGCTATTTCATGTAGGGTTTCAACCATTATTTGTGCTTGAAATCTGTTTTCTGAAATGATTGCTATGTCATCAGCAAAGGCAAGACATTTCACCTCAAATCTTCCTTTTCCTTGCCCCAAATGGACCCCTTCAATGTTTCTTTCGCATAATTTAAGTTCCCATTCCTTCATGATTTTGTTTAATATCAAATTAAATAGAAGTGGTGAAAGCCCATCACCTTGTCTAACTCCAGTTTTGATTTGGAAGGGTTCTGAAATGTCGTTTAGAAATTTAACTCTTGAGGTTGTATTTGTTGTATTTGTTAGTGTTTGTTCAACCAGTTGTCTGGTATTTTTATCTATCCCTAATTCTGCTAGCGTTAGGAATACAAACTGTCTGTCTATTGAATCATAAGCCTTTCTGAAATCAATGAAAGATACAACTGTGTTGAGATTACGTATTGTTCTGATTCTAAGGATTGTTTTGAGATTGAAAATTTGCTCTGGAAAAGATCTCCCTTTTCTAAATCCGGCTTGGTATTCGCCGATAGTATGTTCTGCTTGTTCTTCCAGATTGTGTAGCAATGCTTTAGAAAGAACTTTGTATGCGATTGGCTGTAAGGAAATACCTCTATAATTGTTGGGGTTTGTCTTATCTCCTTTCTTGTGCAAAGGATGGATTATTGCCTGTTTCCAATCATTTGGAATTGTTCCTTTTTCCCAACATTCCTTGATAACTTTGTGTAAAGCTTCAGCTGTAAATTTACCACCGAGTTTCAACATTTCAGTTAGTATCCCATCCTCACCAGGTGCCTTATTATTTTTAAGATTGTCAATATATTGTTCTATTTGTTGGACAGTTGGTGGTTCTGACGGAGGGTTCTCTTTTTGTGGTGATGTAAACTGTAGTCTTTCTAAAGGTTCTTCGCAATTAAGAAGTTCCTCAAAGTATTTAGCTAGTAACTCGCAGTTGTCTTTATTATTAGTGACCTGTCTACCAGTTGAATCCTTGAAATGGAGGTTCATTGGTTTGTATCCTTGGATCTCCTCTCGAAATACTTTGTAGAATTGTCTGGTGTTGTTCCCCATGTTAGGGGCGGTTATCAAAGGCGTCTGTTCCCATATTGGGCGGCCTGTTATGATCCATCTGGCGATTCGATCACAGATGTAACATCGAAGGGGAGTAAACCTCCTTCCAAAATAATCTCAACTTAAGACATGATGGTAAACCATAATGTACCGGTACTATAAATACATTACATTAAATATACATTCATTGTGTTCCATACTGTAATGAGATCTATACTGTGGTCTCATGTCGTAACCATTGAACTCTAGGTACCTACAGTTCTATGGTCGTAACATGGACCTTTCCACTCATTGTACGTCACTGCGGCTGTTAAATACAAGTCACTCCATATTTGCAACCTCTTCGTTTTTAACTTTTTTTAGAAGGTCCTCGTACAGTGCGGTAGATGGGAGCAATAGTTGATACCTTAAATCTTCGATGTAGAAGGTCATTTTCATAGCACAGTCGCAATGGGGTATATTTTGAGATACACAGGACTTTTTTCATGAAAGTTACCTTGACTCTTTCTATGCACTTCATGTTGTTTTTCGTGAGATTCTCACATATAATGATAAGACCGTAGCTTATTATTGGGCTAATTTTTACTCTGAATAATGTCATAGCTGTCTCTAATGATAGTTTATTAAGATGTCGTATTTCGTGCATTGCTTTTATGGCATGTATTGTTTTGTCCTTTATATGTTCGGTGAAGGTCCTGTGTATTCGTGTGGGTGTGTGGCATTTGTGAGATAATTTGTGCAATTGTGATGTGTGTACTAGTGTGTGATGATGATGATAAGTGTTGTCTAAAGAGGCCTAACATCTAGGATATAGGCCCCTAATAGTCTGGGTGATAGCGAAAATGACAATGAAAAAGAAACTATAATGAAATTTATGCTGGACTGAAAATACTTACAAAATGGAACTCAGATTGAAATGGCTCACAAAATGTAGTTTAGGTTCAAAATACTTACAAAATGCAATTGAAATTGAAAATACACAATGCAAGTTAGATTGAAAAAGGCCGGTTCAGATTCAAAATACCGGTACTCACAAAGTACAATTGAAATTCAAAATACTCACAAAGTGCAATTGTAATTCAAAATACTCACAAAGTGCAATTGGAATTCAAAATACTCACAAAGTGCAATTGGAATTCAAAATACTTACAAAATGCAATTGAAATTGAAAATGCTTACAAAATGTATGGTAGATTCAAAATACTTACAACATTTAGAAGCCCACGATTTAAAATACTGTACTGACAAAATGCAATTGAGATTGGAAATACTTACAAAATGTGGTTGAGATTCATAATACTCACAAAATATAATTTAGATACATGGGGAGCCAATTCAGAAAAACAGGCCGGGAATCTTAAAGAGAAAAAGGACTGTAATGAAAAGAAAAAGAAGGCTGATCCCTAGAGGAATGAGGGATCAGGAAAGATGAGAGAAGGGTCAATGAAGGCGGGAAAGGAAGAGACTCCCTAGGCCAGGCTGTTCCAAATCCATGAGTTTGAGTACGCGTACACGCGAGTACTCAGCAGTGTTGTTCGGAGCACAGGGACTGTGGGTGATAGCCAATACTTCACTGGGCGAAGGTTATAACTAAGGCCCGGATGGTTATGTGTTTAAATATTTTTTATTGAATTAAATATTTTATATTTATTTACATATTTTTACGGTTTTTATAAATAAATACATATTCTGGCATGTTTATACTGTACCCATGTGAGTAATCTCGTTGGATAATATGCATCTGCCTCCAACTAGCATCAGCTCTCAGGCGTGTACGGTAACCCCAATTTTGCAGTGCATATTTTGGATTTGAGGCAAAAAGGTATCAACTCTACAATGATAAAGCACAACTCTATTCTAAAACTTTAATTCATTGAAATAAATCATGGCTTCAAACACAAAACAATACCCAAAAAGCATAAAATAAAGCAAACAAAATTTTACTTCCACAATCCACAAGTAAACAAATATGAAATCACAACAAAGTCATACCTAGCCATAATGCTTTACCCTTCTGTGAACTTCACAAGGATATACTAGTGCGCTGATGCACCTACGACTTCAAAACAAACTGTACATTAACATAACAGTCATACAATGTGACTTCTTTAATATTACAACAAGGATTATTCCTTAAACCTCTTTATGTTAAACAATTATGTGTGCCGTGCGTGTTTTAATATTTTTCTTCTCACCAATGAAATGCTTTGCATGCATTTACCTATTTGGACGTTGCACCAAAATCAACGTGCAACTCCATAATTATGTAAGCTACCCCCTACACATCCTCCAATTATATGGTTTCACCGCATGCTGTCTGTGATTCCTAGATAAAACGTTACGTTATAGCTTATGTCGGATTGTACGATAGACTACCTCGCGCTCATGGCGATTGGCATCTGGTCACCAACTACATGACTTGGTTCCAGTGACAGTACAAATATATCATGTAACTATTCGTCAGATAGCTAAATTAATGAACCATCAGGATTAACTATAATTATCCATGTGTTCACAAACCACATGGCTATAATACTCAACATAACAATCTTGCATTATATGTCATTTCAACAAGGTCTAGAATCTCTTCCCTTTATAACTGGCCTGAGCGGTCCGGGTGGTTGGCTCCGACCCTCGGCTAAGGAAGTCGCTACACAATAGAAAGTGGAATAGGTCGTTTCACCAATTATCTCGACCTTCCTAAAAGTTTGAAAGCTTCCCTCTCTCTAAGCAGTGGAGATTTACAAGACAAAATACTGGGTCCTGACCGACACACATGTTCCCAAAGGATCTTAATTGACTATTATGCCAACAGGTATTGAATGAGCTTTTTGTAATTATTCCTACGTCGAGGATAATGATTAATTAATGGCCTCACATGGGTCCATCCAACATGAAGGTTCGGGGTTCGTAATGCATGAGCCTGGCGGTTGACCGATGTCTCAAGTATGATATAGGCGCAGAAAACCACTGTCGCCATGAGTTTTCGCTACCCACGAGCGTACATAACTCATCTATAAGTTCTCGGGAAATCATAGAGCTGCGAGGTGTCCCTGTTTCCTCGACTCTTATAAAGATTCCAATCCGGAACACATTTCAATCCTTTCTTCAGAGTTAGGGTCCATCACTACAACTCTGGAATAAATAATATCTCCAACAATGTCCACGACATAGGAGAATTCATACGTAGAATAGACTATCTGGCCCCTAATGCTCCATGCTACGACATTCCGACCTCTAATATTAAGAGAAATCTAACATTTACTCTATAAGCTTCTCAATTAAGCTGCAAATTCAATTCAATAAAAGCTCTTTCATTACTGGTATCATTACCGAATATATGCAATATTCTGATATAAAACTTCTTTCCATAATTACTGAAATGTAATCTCATTGTAACATCTTCCTGCTTAGATTGATAAGTCTTGCACTTAGCGTTAATAATTCTCGCTTACAACAATTTATTTGTTTCCTGATGTGTTCATTCATACTCTTAATAACCATTATTATTATTATCATCATTTCTCACTGACATAAATGACCAAAATCATAATTTACCATTATTATTATAAATCTCATTGACATAAATGACCAAAATCATCATTTATTATTATTCTCACATAAATTACCAAATTTCCGACATAGCTAGACGTTTTAAACTCGAACAATCGCGTTCGTTGCATTTACATAACTGATTGCCATTCTTAATTCATAGTGGGAATAATTACTCCACTTAATGATACAAATCAACATTTCAACTCTAAAAAAATCAACTCATTACTGATTAAACATGGAGGATCATCCTCCTAACTGACTTTTACTGGCATCTATAAGGAATTCACAATATCTTTACGGAATCACAGACATGCATCGGTCCATACTTCTACATGATCATAACCATAATTTGTGGGGTACTTACATCTCTATAGGCATCTAAGGTGGCTCCGACCAATCATATTCTTCCATGTCGCCCGCCATAATGGGTTTAACGCGACATATTTCTCTTGTTTACACACATTTGATTACACATAATTTCTATCACCAACACGACACGTTGCATACCTTTCAGGAAGTTATCACTCCCCAAACATGTGAAACACTTCATCAAACACTACTTTAAATGATATTTTTACATATACATTACACTGAACACTCGTCACTTATACACACTTCAATGCTGAAATTCCCTAGCAGAGATCGAAATTGCAGGTGTCGACGGCATCTTACGTTACCAACTCCTGATTGAAAGTCTGGTTATCTGCTCTCGGAACTCTCCAACAGTTTTATGACGATCATTACTCCTACAGTAAGCGTCCTGCGTTACATCAATACGCTGGCTCCCAAACATGAGCGTTAACATCTGGTATTCTCATGGCAATACCAAACACTTAGTAGAGTTTCTTTAGCGCATTCTATCGTAGTTACACATACACGATTAGTTAATACTATACACACTGCGCTTAATAAAGTTCAACACTTTCACAAATAATTATATACAATAGTGTTACCGTTAGTCTATACGGTGCTTCGTAACTGAACACGTCATAGTTCGTGCTGCTGATTATGCCTGTATCACGACTATTATTCATACAAGCGTATTTACTGTTTCTTTTACACATACCCGTCTTTGTTCGGCGTCTTGATGAATAGAATCGTCATGCGTTTTGCCTTGACGAACTTGCTTCAACCTGGCTGTAGCTGACTGAAGTTTCACTCGAAGACTGCACGTAGCTTATTTGAAGACTTCTGTCTGCGGCTTACACGCTGTCTCGTACTGCTGCATATTTGCTGCATACTGATTGCACTTATTGCCATTGTGCTACAATTGACAATTGAGTAAAACTGTAACTGGCTGTAACTGCGCTTGGCGGCATGTAGACTGCGTGACAACTGAGTTAGACTGAGCTTGACTGAGTTAGAACAGAGTTTCAAGTGAGAACAGAGTGAGTTTCAAAGTGAGGTTCAACTGAGAGCTCCTCCTGGGGTCTACTCCCTTATATCGGATTTCCACAGAAAGTAGAGCAACATCTTCCCGCGTAATCTTCGCTCCTCTCACAGCATGATTCAGGTCTTCAAACCATGATCATTGTGTTCCTCTTTCTTCACAGGTCCCAAAACTATATGTGTGCAAAGGAATCGCTCCTTCAATTAATTAATATTAATTCCTTTCTCCATGGCGTGGGACGCTACCTAGTCGGGAAATCCCCTACAACATCTCCACATCCATCCGCGAACAATGGTCGTTTTACAGTCCTTACGCACATCACTAAATATGCACCAATTTCGCAGGTAAAAGACTCTAAAATTATCTTCTTGCCAAGATATTCACCTGTGTGCAACTCTCATCTCGATTCGTTACTCCAATCACGAGTAATCAATGATTCTTCTGGGCATTTCACCGCCCCTACTCCAAATCTATTCTCCGTCGGGGAATAACTGTGTCATTATTCAGGCCTCTCCCCTGCTCCAGACGACATAATGGGGTGACAGAGATGGACGTGGCTCCACTGGGACCAACCCACAATTCTGGGCCGATTAGTAAATGTCAGCTCTGCCCTCCTCTGTGCTTCAAACTCCCAATAGCTTACACCAAATCGTCTTATAATGATATAATCTGCTCATTATTTCCTACATTATTTTAATAAATAATGCCATTTCATCAAAAATCACACCAGTGATTAAATATACATTTCTTTCGAGGGGTTTTTACCAAGAAACTCCCTATACAGATCTCTGGTTCGCTTCCTGGCGGAACCTTTTACTGAGATCATAGTCTCTGAGAACCATGTTCGATTCCAGTCAGCATAACCCCATCGGGTTCATGTTCCCCTTGCAAAACTTATAAAAGTCCAATGCAAGTGGCTTATATAAGTAACCAGCTGACTGTCGACCACCGTCTGTGTTTACGTCTGGGGTCCTTCACCTTGTCTGGCTACGAGTGGGTTAGTAGTGTTCCCCCTTCCACACTCGGCCTTGTTTCTGAGCTGTCTATTCTGCCTGCGAAGGGTCGCGTTTACAGCCTCAACCTCTCTGGCTACTCTGACCATTTCTTCATAGAATTCTCGCAAACACTGGCATTCTTTCTGCTCTCCGCTTACACTGGGTAAAGTGTCTGTTTCTCGTCCCGTCTCGCCGTTCCAACATTCAGGTCTGCCTGCTTGGCTGCCTCCGCTCTCCACGTTGAGTTGGGTGTGCGTTACTAATTCTTCTTCTGGTTCATCGAATTCTTCTGGCGAGTAATAAATTTTTAAGTTGGCTATGTTCATAACGACCTCGTTTCCATTCTCTAAATGCCTTAACCTGTATGCATTGTTCTGGAGGTCTCTTATCACCTCGAACGGGCCGTGGTAAGCAAAAATGAACTTTTTATACTTCCGTGCCTCTGGATCTGAACTGGCGGGTTTCTTAATTAAAACTTTCTGTCCCACGAGAAGCGGTTTATGATACCTCTTCGCACGATTCCTTCTCTGACGTCTCTCCGCCTGTGCTTTGAGATATTCAAAGGTTCGTTGGATCCTCAATTCTCTACCGGGCTGTGCGTCTACAGGTAATGGAATAACACCATTCCACGGTCTCTCTGGTCTCTGATCCAGATGTAGAATAACGGGAACCTGACCTGTCGCCTCATGTACAGTATTATTTATACAGTATTCAATGACTTCTAGAAATTCAATCCAACGCCAATTCGCTTCAGAACAGTAGATCTTCATGTATTTCTGGATCTCTCTCATTACTCTTTCAACGGGACTTGCCTCAGGATGGCGAATGGTAGATAAAATCTGCCTAATTCCTAGAGTTTCCAGTTCTCGACGAAATTCTGCACTAGTAAAGCAACTTCCGTGGTCCGAGAGAATGTTATCCGGCTTCCCAAGAATCGGAATAACTCTCTCTTTCAGGCGCTTCAAGACCTGTTTTGAACTTGTCTTTTGAATGGGGCACAACACCACCATTTTCGAAAATACATCCATGGCTACAAAAATGTGTCTATTGCCTCTACGTGCTCTAGGCAATGGTCCAAAGTTGTCGATACTCAATAGCTGCCTTGGCTTCTCTGGTAATAACGGGATAGGTCGTTGCCTCATTAAAAAGGGATTCGGCTTTACCCTTTGGCAAAGATCACATGTTCTAATAGCATTTCTCACCGTTTCTCTCAATTTTGGCCAAGTAAATGCTTCCTTCAACAGAGCACAGATTTTATCTATCCCCGGATGGCCAAATGCTCTGTGGGCTAGCCATACTAACCTCCTCTGCAAAGATGCAGGAATTACAATCCTTTGACGTGTGTGATCCACATCGTCCCACCTGTGTAATATCTGATTATACCATACATAATCTGTTGCCAATGCCTCCGCCTCTCTGTATATCGCAGTTCCCCTTGCTAAGCGTCCCTCGAAGTAATCGATTATCATCTTCAACCATGGGTCTTCGCGTTGTAGGTTGGTAATGTTCCTTAAGTCATCCAACGTCTTCTGATCTCGATTCTCAATCTGGACCGCTAGTACTTCTTCTTCTCTAGGGTAACGACTTAATATGTCCGGTATTACATTCTCTTTCCCTGGACAGTATTCTATTTCCACATTAAATTGCTGGATATACAGGGACCATCTTGTCAATCTCTGACTAGACAAATCTGTCTTTAACAAAAATGTTAAAGCTTTATGGTCTGTTCTCAGAACTATTCGGAAGCCGTACACGAGTTTGTGCCACGATTGCAACGCGTACAAAATTGCGAGCAATTCTATCTCTGTGATCGTGTAATTTTTCTCATGGGCTCTCAGTCTTCTGCTTATAAAGGCGATAAAAACTTTCTTCTCAGGCTGGTCAACATTTTCCTGGAATAACATCGCTCCAATCCCAATAAGTGATGCATCCGTCTGTATGATGAACTTCTGGGTATAATCTGGGTATCCCAGTTTCACATATTCCAAAAGCATTTGTTTTGACCTCACGAATGCTTCCTGACATTCCTCCGTCCAATTCCATCTGCCGCCTTTCTTCAATAGGTCCTGCAGTGGTGCTACTGTCGCAGTATAGTTTGGGCAGTGGTTCGAAAAGAATCCAATTACTCCCAAATACTGTCGGACGTGCTTAACTTTCGTGGGTCGAGGGAAATTCCGAATTACCTCCAATTTATCTGGATTTGGCTTCACTCCATTTGCATCAATAACATGCCCTAGGAATTTAACTTCCCTCTGACAGAAGTGCGATTTCTTGATATTGACCTTAAAGTTAGCCTCTCGAAGGTCATCTAGCAACTTCTTCAGGTCTCTCATGTGCTCCTCCAGAGATTCTGATGTGAGTAGAATGTCGTCTACATATCTGATGGTACTCTCTTTAACCTCATCTGATAGATTGCGATCTAACGCTCTTATCAGGGCTGAACCAGCTGTTTTCAACCCAAAAGGTAGCCTTAAAAATGTGAATGTATGTTGATCAAACATAAATCCTGTCAACAGACTAGTTTTCTTCTCTAATTCAAGATGGTGGAAACTGGATGTGATATCTAAATTTGAGAATATAGTTTTCCCTTTAAACTTCCTGAGGATCTCTTTAATAGGTGGCACTTGGTCAAATTCCGGAATAACTCTCAAATTTAAGCGTCTCAGGTCCAAGCAGACTCTGACAGATCCGTCTGTCTTTGGTACAATTACCAATGGACTTACATAAGGCGTAGGTGTTTTCTCAATAACGCCGGCCTCCAACATCTCCTGAATTGCCTCTTTCACTTTAGCATAATGCTTTTCAGCTATAGGGTAGGGTTTCTGCCTAAATGGTGTCCAATCACTGACTTGAAAAGCATAAGTCAAGTTCTTTATCCGACCAGGTCTCGAATCAAAGACTTCCTTCTGTTCCAGCAATAACTGCTTTAAATTTTCCTTCTCTTTTAGCCCAATTTTCGCTTCTTCTAGCTTCTCCGAAATGTAGTCTTCCAATTTGGGTTCCAGATCTTTTTCCAAGTCTGTGGCTAGTGTTTTGAGCTCCGCTTCTAACTGCTCAATAGCTAACACTTCTTCATCAGCCACATCTCTGTATGTATGCCATACTTGTTCACTGGATCCTGGTTCAATTTCATTGAGTGCGACCTCTAAGCCTTCAGCTTCTTCATTCACATGGAACATAACCCTGTCCTGTGCTAGGTCAATTATCACTCTGTATTCCCTTATAAACTCCGCCCCAATAAGTAGGTTATAAGGTAGTTTGTTCACTAACAGAAAACTCTGTGAGAAAATAGAGCCTCCTATCTGTAAATCTAGGAATACCTGGTATTTACATATCATTGTTCTGTCTGGAATTACCCCTTTAATTTTGACACTGGAGATCGGTATCTTCAAAATGTTCTCTCTCCGGGCTATTTCATTATATAGAGCTTGTGTCATCAGGCTCACTGTTGATCCTGTGTCTAGCAGACTTCTGACTTTTAATCCTGCCACTCTCACAATTATAATAGGCAATTCTCTCTTGACCATGACCTGTGGTCCTCCTGTATCCTCAATCAATTCTTCTGGTTTGGCTATCCAATTGATGATGTTAATAGACTTCCATCCATCAGTCTCGAGCTCTTCTAATTTTGGCGTTTTTTTTTTTTCTTCAGCGCCCGCCCCTTTGGAGTTCCTTCTCTCCTGTTCGCTGCGCTGTAGTTCCAAACTCTTAGCTCCATCTCCATATCTGTCTGGCGATGTCCTGTTCTGCATGACTTCTTGCCAGCGGACTTGTGATTTCTGGGGCTCATCTCCCCTTTCTTCGAGGTATCGCAAAGAAGCATGATATCGCTCTTCTGCCTCGTCATCGAAGTTATTTCTTCTCTCTTGGGGTCTCCAATTTCTATTATTGCCTTCCTGGCCATTATTATTACCTCCATTGTTATGGTACGGTTTGCCCCTGTTATTGTGTTTATTCCACGAACTTCGACCTCTTCCTGCTTTATTAGCATTTCCTTTGTACCTTGACTGCCATTTTCTGGGTTCCTGTTCCCATTTCCGTCCATAGGAATCTAAAGTTTCTGTGCTCGTGGCCTTGTTGTTCCTTGGAGCTTGCTGTTGGTCAGTCTGTGTGTTGGTCACGTGGACTTGTTCCACGGTTCGACTCTGACGCATAGTATTTGCTGTGGTGAGGTCCAGTTGCCTTAGAACTGTCTCCATTTCCATAGCAGTTTTCGCATTAGCCGAGATTAGTAGCCTTTGGATCTCGTATGGAAGCTGTTTGGCGATAGCAATGCATAGCTCCAGTTCACTAGGTTTTTGATCCAGCTCTTTAAAACGACACATCTGCGATATGAAGAATTCTGCGTACTTCGTCGGGTTGTTCGTGCTGTACTTTTTGGCATACAAATCCAGCCGTAAATTCTGCTGAGTCGCGGCGTCCCAATACCTTTTCAAGAATGCCTCGCGGAATTCCTCAACAGTATCAAAAGTGTAACGGAAGCTGCGAAACCATAATGCGCACTCCCCCTCTGTTAACTTCTCTATAGCACGTAGCCTACGCTCCTGCGGTATTCGTGCATCATTGAGATATTCAGTCACTTCCTTTAACCAATATTTTGGTGTCATACTACAGTGACTACCTGAAAACTTCCTAGGTTTTTCTTCGCTTGCCCTAATGACGTTTATCACCTGGGTGTGCATCGCGTTTTCATGTGGCGTCGATGCCGCAATTGGTACACCTGGCGTCATGTAAGGACTTTCTCCTGCGCCTGCAGCATTCCTGCTTATAGGTTGGGTTTCTAGGTCTGCCCACCTTGTTTTTCTTATATCCTCTATGCTGCCTTCACTTGACTTAGGATACTTCAGAAGTGTCTCCTCCTGTGCTATTATCCTAGTCTCCATTTGGTTATGGCGCATTTCTGCTCTTTCTAGGCGAGTAATGACTTCTTTTTCTATTCTTGTAAGCCTATCTCGGTTTTCCTCGGCTACTTGAAAAATTTTCACCTTGTCTTCTTTCAGACTTTGTTTGATATGGGATATTTCATCCTCTACGTCCTCTTTAATTTGAGCAAGGGTCTTGTCGCTTGCCTCTGTTTTCTGGCCTTCTCTTATTTCGAGTTCTTCTCTCAGACCTTTAATTTCATCTTGAATGTGTCCATTGACTTTAGACAATTCATTCCGGACCTTGGTGATCTCGCCTCTATTTTCCTCTTGTCTTTTATTGACTATGATAATGTCGCTTTGCACTTGGTCCAGTTCTTTATGAACTTTACCCATCTGACCTTTCACGTTGCCTACCAGCTCCTTACTTTCATGAGCGATAGCCTTAATTTCGCCTATTTCCTGGCATTGACCTAATATATTCTGGTCCTGTTTCTTGAGGTCACCGTTAATTGCTCTAGCGTAGCTTTTCAATTTCTGGTCCCATTTGGAGTCGTTCTCCTCTAATCTCTGGTCTACTGTTTTCGTAAACTCTGCGAACTGTTTCGCTTGGCGTTCGAGATTCGCCTCATTTTGGATCTGAATATCCTTAATATCGTTAGACAACGCCTCTAATTTACTGTTGGTTTGCTCCTGAGCATGCCTACACGCTTGCAAATTACCCTCAAGTTTGGCTTCTATGGCCTCGAAACGTTTGTCAGTATTCACCTGCATTTCCGATACAATGCTTACAACAGTATCTGTTACTTCGGTCTTAATGACTTCTTGCATTTGACCTAACTTATTGTTTAATTCATCTTTATATTCAACCTTATTTGCCTCTAAACGGTTGTTTAATTCAATCTGGTTATTGTTCATTGCAACCTGATTGGCATCTAAACGAGCATTTATACTATCCTGGAAAGCTTTGGTTTCCAGTTTGTTCTGCACGTGAGCAGCATCAAAATGTTGTTTCAGTCCTGCAATAACTTGCAAGATCTCCTCCGTACCTGGCATTTTACAATAACACACTTAAATATGCAGGCAGGCTTCCTGGAAAAATATGTGGATACGTTTCGAAGAGAAACATCAAACACTGCACACATGTTGTGAAGTCGTACAAAACCTGATAATATTATAGTAGATTGTGGATTGGGTATGTAACGCTAGTACCCTTAGGCCATTCTCTTCTCAATAGAGAGATTCTGCGTTACCTCAAAAAGCCTACTGAATTCAACAATCACTCAAACACAGTTTGAGGCAAAACAATTACTATGGTTTTCCCCATGAAATACCATAAAAATCTATGGGTTTTCCCTAAATCCCATAAGCTCCACGTATTCTGGGCGCCATGATAAATTAATATGTGTCGTGGTACTAGTATTAGTAGGACATCGGCCGTATTTTAATTTACTATAAAAACTGTTCAGGGAGTGGTTTTTACTGCCGACAGCCCCACTTGGGCCACGCCATGATAAATTAATAGTGATATGCACAATCTATCAAAATTTATATATACGTATCGGAACTTAGCTATGGATTAGGAGCGGTCACACCCTACTTCGTTAATTCTTACTTTAATAGAGTTGTGTGCATTAAATCTGACCGACTTTAGTCGTACCTTTAGCTCAAATCACAGTATAGGACATCAATTCCCATGTACCCATGTGAGTAATCTCGTTGGATAATATGCATCTGCCTCCAACTAGCATCAGCTCTCAGGCGTGTACGGTAACCCCAATTTTGCAGTGCATATTTTGGATTTGAGGCAAAAAGGTATCAACTCTACAATGATAAAGCACAACTCTATTCTAAAACTTTAATTCATTGAAATAAATCATGGCTTCAAACACAAAACAATACCCAAAAAGCATAAAATAAAGCAAACAAAATTTTACTTCCACAATCCACAAGTAAACAAATATGAAATCACAACAAAGTCATACCTAGCCATAATGCTTTACCCTTCTGTGAACTTCACAAGGATATACTAGTGCGCTGATGCACCTACGACTTCAAAACAAACTGTACATTAACATAACAGTCATACAATGTGACTTCTTTAATATTACAACAAGGATTATTCCTTAAACCTCTTTATGTTAAACAATTATGTGTGCCGTGCGTGTTTTAATATTTTTCTTCTCACCAATGAAATGCTTTGCATGCATTTACCTATTTGGACGTTGCACCAAAATCAACGTGCAACTCCATAATTATGTAAGCTACCCCCTACACATCCTCCAATTATATGGTTTCACCGCATGCTGTCTGTGATTCCTAGATAAAACGTTACGTTATAGCTTATGTCGGATTGTACGATAGACTACCTCGCGCTCATGGCGATTGGCATCTGGTCACCAACTACATGACTTGGTTCCAGTGACAGTACAAATATATCATGTAACTATTCGTCAGATAGCTAAATTAATGAACCATCAGGATTAACTATAATTATCCATGTGTTCACAAACCACATGGCTATAATACTCAACATAACAATCTTGCATTATATGTCATTTCAACAAGGTCTAGAATCTCTTCCCTTTATAACTGGCCTGAGCGGTCCGAGTGGTTGGCACCGACCCTCGGCTAAGGAAGTCGCTACACAATAGAAAGTGGAATAGGTCGTTTCACCAATTATCTCGACCTTCCTAAAAGTTTGAAAGCTTCCCTCTCTCTAAGCAGTGGAGATTTACAAGACAAAATACTGGGTCCTGACCGACACACATGTTCCCAAAGGATCTTAATTGACTATTATGCCAACAGGTATTGAATGAGCTTTTTGTAATTATTCCTACGTCGAGGATAATGATTAATTAATGGCCTCACATGGGTCCATCCAACATGAAGGTTCGGGGTTCGTAATGCATGAGCCTGGCGGTTGACCGATGTCTCAAGTATGATATAGGCGCAGAAAACCACTGTCGCCATGAGTTTTCGCTACCCACGAGCGTACATAACTCATCTATAAGTTCTCGGGAAATCATAGAGCTGCGAGGTGTCCCTGTTTCCTCGACTCTTATAAAGATTCCAATCCGGAACACATTTCAATCCTTTCTTCAGAGTTAGGGTCCATCACTACAACTCTGGAATAAATAATATCTCCAACAATGTCCACGACATAGGAGAATTCATACGTAGAATAGACTATCTGGCCCCTAATGCTCCATGCTACGACATTCCGACCTCTAATATTAAGAGAAATCTAACATTTACTCTATAAGCTTCTCAATTAAGCTGCAAATTCAATTCAATAAAAGCTCTTTCATTACTGGTATCATTACCGAATATATGCAATATTCTGATATAAAACTTCTTTCCATAATTACTGAAATGTAATCTCATTGTAACATCTTCCTGCTTAGATTGATAAGTCTTGCACTTAGCGTTAATAATTCTCGCTTACAACAATTTATTTGTTTCCTGATGTGTTCATTCATACTCTTAATAACCATTATTATTATTATCATCATTTCTCACTGACATAAATGACCAAAATCATAATTTACCATTATTATTATAAATCTCATTGACATAAATGACCAAAATCATCATTTATTATTATTCTCACATAAATTACCAAATTTCCGACATAGCTAGACGTTTTAAACTCGAACAATCGCGTTCGTTGCATTTACATAACTGATTGCCATTCTTAATTCATAGTGGGAATAATTACTCCACTTAATGATACAAATCAACATTTCAACTCTAAAAAAATCAACTCATTACTGATTAAACATGGAGGATCATCCTCCTAACTGACTTTTACTGGCATCTATAAGGAATTCACAATATCTTTACGGAATCACAGACATGCATCGGTCCATACTTCTACATGATCATAACCATAATTTGTGGGGTACTTACATCTCTATAGGCATCTAAGGTGGCTCCGACCAATCATATTCTTCCATGTCGCCCGCCATAATGGGTTTAACGCGACATATTTCTCTTGTTTACACACATTTGATTACACATAATTTCTATCACCAACACGACACGTTGCATACCTTTCAGGAAGTTATCACTCCCCAAACATGTGAAACACTTCATCAAACACTACTTTAAATGATATTTTTACATATACATTACACTGAACACTCGTCACTTATACACACTTCAATGCTGAAATTCCCTAGCAGAGATCGAAATTGCAGGTGTCGACGGCATCTTACGTTACCAACTCCTGATTGAAAGTCTGGTTATCTGCTCTCGGAACTCTCCAACAGTTTTATGACGATCATTACTCCTACAGTAAGCGTCCTGCGTTACATCAATACGCTGGCTCCCAAACATGAGCGTTAACATCTGGTATTCTCATGGCAATACCAAACACTTAGTAGAGTTTCTTTAGCGCATTCTATCGTAGTTACACATACACGATTAGTTAATACTATACACACTGCGCTTAATAAAGTTCAACACTTTCACAAATAATTATATACAATAGTGTTACCGTTAGTCTATACGGTGCTTCGTAACTGAACACGTCATAGTTCGTGCTGCTGATTATGCCTGTATCACGACTATTATTCATACAAGCGTATTTACTGTTTCTTTTACACATACCCGTCTTTGTTCGGCGTCTTGATGAATAGAATCGTCATGCGTTTTGCCTTGACGAACTTGCTTCAACCTGGCTGTAGCTGACTGAAGTTTCACTCGAAGACTGCACGTAGCTTATTTGAAGACTTCTGTCTGCGGCTTACACGCTGTCTCGTACTGCTGCATATTTGCTGCATACTGATTGCACTTATTGCCATTGTGCTACAATTGACAATTGAGTAAAACTGTAACTGGCTGTAACTGCGCTTGGCGGCATGTAGACTGCGTGACAACTGAGTTAGACTGAGCTTGACTGAGTTAGAACAGAGTTTCAAGTGAGAACAGAGTGAGTTTCAAAGTGAGGTTCAACTGAGAGCTCCTCCTGGGGTCTACTCCCTTATATCGGATTTCCACAGAAAGTAGAGCAACATCTTCCCGCGTAATCTTCGCTCCTCTCACAGCATGATTCAGGTCTTCAAACCATGATCATTGTGTTCCTCTTTCTTCACAGGTCCCAAAACTATATGTGTGCAAAGGAATCGCTCCTTCAATTAATTAATATTAATTCCTTTCTCCATGGCGTGGGACGCTACCTAGTCGGGAAATCCCCTACAACATCTCCACATCCATCCGCGAACAATGGTCGTTTTACAGTCCTTACGCACATCACTAAATATGCACCAATTTCGCAGGTAAAAGACTCTAAAATTATCTTCTTGCCAAGATATTCACCTGTGTGCAACTCTCATCTCGATTCGTTACTCCAATCACGAGTAATCAATGATTCTTCTGGGCATTTCACCGCCCCTACTCCAAATCTATTCTCCGTCGGGGAATAACTGTGTCATTATTCAGGCCTCTCCCCTGCTCCAGACGACATAATGGGGTGACAGAGATGGACGTGGCTCCACTGGGACCAACCCACAATTCTGGGCCGATTAGTAAATGTCAGCTCTGCCCTCCTCTGTGCTTCAAACTCCCAATAGCTTACACCAAATCGTCTTATAATGATATAATCTGCTCATTATTTCCTACATTATTTTAATAAATAATGCCATTTCATCAAAAATCACACCAGTGATTAAATATACATTTCTTTCGAGGGGTTTTTACCAAGAAACTCCCTATACAGATCTCTGGTTCGCTTCCTGGCGGAACCTTTTACTGAGATCATAGTCTCTGAGAACCATGTTCGATTCCAGTCAGCATAACCCCATCGGGTTCAATACATAAGCACATATTTCCTATAATTGGTCGTATGTTGTACTTCTTGGATGACTGCTGCCCACGTTTTCGACCCTATGAAATTCCAGTAATTGGCTTCTCTATTTCGTCAGTGCTCCATTGTCTCCATACTGTAGTAGTATTTCAAGACAGGGATTTCCCGGTCATTAAGTACATCAGGGGTGCTGGCGTTAACAGGCTCATTAAGCCTACACTAGTCCTTACCTAGACGGGAAATGTTACTTGAAATCACAGTGGTCTGCGAAACTTGTGAGTATACTGACAGTGGCGTTCTCGTTTCAACGAATACGATGCGTCCCGAAAGTGCGAAATGTGTTACTTTTAATCATTTAGTGCGGGAGTTCGGAGACGTTTTTAGAACTGATGGAACTGTTTTATTTTGCAACATTTGTGAGAAACCCATAGCGGCAAACATGCATTCACAAGTTACGCAACATGTTGCGACAGCGAAACACGTGAAAAGTGCATCTTTAAAACTGTCTAACTGCGCGTTTGTATAGCTGTGCCGGGGGAGACATTTAATTTACTTTTCACGTCAATCGAGCAGATTTACACACTCAAGTATCAGTATATGACAATACAATCAGTGCTAAGAAAGTTTCTTAAGTGACTTTTTTTTCATTCTTTAGAATGAAATTCGAAAACAGCATGATTTCGTATCACGCATCTGCAGGAAGTATTGTAGGATTCGGAAATTGAGGCAAGACCCAGTCTGTTAAGCGGGAATATTTGTACTGTGGACGTTTCAACTATTTTTAGAGTAACTGGGGACATAAATATGGTACAAATTTAAGAACATATTTTGGAAACTTAAACACATATTTTCCCACTTTTAAGCACATAAATAAATACATATTTCTGAAAAGTTAAGCACATAACTATCCGGGCCATAGTTATTACACAAGTCAATGCGCTTCCAGCCAGTCTTGATGTATCCACCGCGCAGTGACGGCAGCCCCCAAGAGCAGAGCTGTATTGCATGTTGCAGGTTTACTCACGGAAGGCGGCGAGTATTCCACTGCTCACGAGCGAACTGCTCGGCTGGAACAGCCTGCCCTAGGCCTCGGATACCCTAATACCGTCGGGGTTGCAGGTTCAAAACCAGCCGAAGTCGTCGGATTTTTAAGAGCGTTAAAATCCCTCAGTATGTCTTCCTTCAGAGGGGAAGTAAAGCCGGCGGTCACATGTCATAGATTTATGGCATGTTAAAGAACCTTCCACTTATTACACCTGTGTGAAGCTAGATAGTTTAGGTTAAGAATGTAAACAACGCTCTTAGGTTCCTACGTTCGTTGCCAAGAACCGACTGCGGTGGCGTCTGGTAGCTAAGTTCTGAACTAGTAGTCGTTGACGGTGGCGTTTGGCGGCAAAAGTAGGAACTATTTGAAAAATTCAAAAGTCTGCAGTCCTTACTTGAATTTAAAAACACTAATACAGCCATCACAATTAACACCGGTTATCAGACAGATTCTACACACACCCAAAGTACACGGGGCTACATGTCCGCGTTGTCGCAGCCCCTAAACTTAAGAACCAACCGTCGGGGTCGGAAGAGAACAAGATTTGACCAAGAGAGATCGACATGAAAGAAGACGGAAAGGAGCCGGCTCAAGTAAGTGGAAGCAATGCCGGACTCAGCTGGGGTCCCGTGGTCGCCCACCCACGTCTCACTATAAGAGAGCCCCTGGGGGGTGAATAGGGTCAAATTGACTGTTTAACTACATGTTTATTACCTATTGAGTGTATCCTGATTGATACGAAGTACGTCCAGAAAGTAAGTTCCGTTTGGTAATAACATTAAATTGTGTACAGATACAGAAAAAATATTTAATGCACAACATTCTACAACCCTTAAACTACTTTTCCACGTAACTGCCGAAATGTTGCAGGCATTTGTCGTAGCATGGCACGAGTTTTTGTATACCTTCTTCATAGACGTGTGCCGCCTGTGTCTTCAACTAGTTGTACGTTCCGCTGCAGCGCAGTTCCGCATATGCGCGGTAGACGATCTTTATCAAGGCGAAGAAACGTGCGCCATTTGGAGAGCGCTGTCAGCCACGTACGCGTTGTTGTGCATGTTTACTCGTACAATGTCGGTGTTGATTGAAAATCCCGCCGCTTGTGAAATCAGATCTGTGATTCGTTTTCTGAATGCTAGGAAAGTGAAACCAATTGAAATGTATCGGCAAATTTGCGAAGTCTATGGACAAAATGCGATGAGTGATTCAATGGTGAGAAGATGGGTCCGACAGTTCAATGAAGGACGTAGTGAAGTGCACGATGAAGAACGAAGTGGGCGTCCATCTTTGGTTACAGAAGAACTGGTTCACGCAATTGATGACAAGATCTGGGAAAACCGCAGGTTTACAATTAGTGCTCTCGCTATGGAATTTCCCCAAATCTCACGATCACTAATTCATGAAATTGTTACCGAAAAACTGAACTTTAGTAAACTTTGCCGACGTTGGGTACCAAAGATTCTTACGGAGCAACACAAAACAAAACGGATGGGTGGTGCACTTCAGTTTTTGACCCGTTACCATGAAGGCGGCGAAGAATTTCTGACACAGATAGTCACAGGAGATGAAACTTGTGTTTCTTACGACGCCCCTGAAAGTAAGCGGCAATCAATGGAATGGAGGCACACTTCATCCCCAGCAAAGGTTAAGCCGAAACAAATCTTGACACATCGGAAAATGATGTGCACGGTGTTCTGGGACTGGAAAGGCATCTTACTCATTGATTTCTTACCGCGTGGTCAAACAATCAACGCTGATGCTTACTGCGAGACACTTAGGAAATTGCGCCGCGCAATACAGAATAAGCGCCGAGGGTTGCTGTCAAAAGGTGTTTTTTTCTTCACGACAACGCACGACCACACACTGCAAATGTGACGAAAAATATCCTACAGGGATTTGGCTGGGACGTGTTTGACGACCCTCCGTACAGCCCTGACCTCGCTTCTAGCGACTTTCATCTGTTCACACATCTCAAGTCTTTCCTTGGCGGTCAACACTTCAACAATGACGACGAGCTGAAAGAAGATGTTTCCAACTGGTTGAAGACACAGGCGGCAAACTTCTATGAAGAAGGTATCCAAAACGTGTGCCACGCTATGACAAATGCCTGCAAAAGTTCGGCAGTTATGTGGAAAAGTAGTTTAAGAGGTGTAGAATTTTGTGCAATAAATAATTTTTCTGTATCTGTACACAATTTAATTTTATTACCAAACGGAACTTACTTTCTTGACGTGTCTCGTATATTAATCCATATTGTAGTAAAACAGATTGTATACCTAATGTTTTCCCTCACTCGAGCTTTCCGAGAGAAAATAAATGTGGCTAGTAATCACACCAGAAAAGAAATTCTTATACAAAGGGTTAATATGTTCCTAGCCCACTACCGAATCAATTGTTATGAAAATTTATCAACATTTACCTTTATACGATAAAATAGTTAAGTTACTAACATAGTACATTATGCAACGAGCCTATAATGGCAATAATTAAGACACGAGGATGTTTATAAAACTAGCGTATGCTAGTTCTATTGACGTCCGAAACGGGGGAGGAGCTTACGGTCAGCTGTTTGCAATATGGCGGCTATATAGTGACGTGAAGTAATTGGGTGTGCGTTTGTTATGGCTTCTAATTTATGATGGCAAAATACTACATATTTCCTTTCATTGATAGAAATATTTTTATAATCAATTTAAATGCAGTGCTTAATTACTACCAGTTAAAAATATTACCCACATGTAGATAGTAAATTTACTGTCTGCTGTTACATATATGAAGCCTGTACTTGGGAGCCTAGTGGTATCGATGTTTTTATTAATTTCACAATATATATATATCACATAACACAAAGGACGACTCCCTGATAATAAATTGAATCAAGCAACCCTGAATTTGCATGAATGTTTTGGGTTCAAAGAAGCGTTACTTGGGATGCTCAAATCATACTTCAATATTGCAAATATTGACCTACATACTTGCTGTTCAAAGGCAAGAATATTAATTTATTAATCTCTTGCCACAGGCAAGTTAAAATGGAGACATCATCTTTATCAATATATTTAATTAAATATTTAAAATACAGATATTTAACAAAGCTGGAGTCTCCATTTGAACTTGTCATAAGCAAACGGAACAGATCAAAAACTACACTATAAGCCAAACCAAATTCACTCCTCAGCTTGACATAAACCATAATACCAATTAAAACCTATACAAAACATACTCTCCTTACTGTTGTACAACTTTCAAACCAACTATTCGCACTCAAAACTGTAAAACCCTGAAATGGGAACTAATTAAAGTTAGAATAGCCTAGGCCGATCCGGTCTCCTGCTACATTACCGCATATGTATACTTAACATCACTATAACTTCAAAATTACGGCTATGTGACCTATCTGCCTGAGTAGTATAGGTGTTGCCGGCCTGCCTGGGATGATGGGTCACCAAACCGGTACTTATAACTAAAATTTTACACTTTAATTAACTAAATTCAACAGTAGGGAGATCATAGCCAAAAACACAATCTAAGCCAAATCATACTTCAATGACCTACATACTTGCTGTTCAAAGGCAAGAATATAAATTCACTGGCAAATTAAGGCTAGGAACAGCATTTGTCTTAAGTTTTCTAACCATTCGGCTATTGTCAATCGGAAGAACCCCTAAAATAAGTTTACGAAGAGCGGATAACTTTCTTTGTACGGCACAAAGTAATAGGCTATAAGTTTATCAGTATTTTTGATGTAGCTAAATCCATGTGAATACAAATTAGAGACAATAACTATCAATAATCAACAGTACCGATGGAAAGAAGTCGTCTTCACAAAAATGCCGACTGCACACTGTCATGTAACATGTAACACGTTTTACAATTGACAGCGCTGAAGCCCATCTTTCTCTCTGAACTTTTTGTACAGGAAAGTAGTGAAGATATTTCGTAGCCGTTTTATACGATTTGCAACCGTATACAGAGCAGTATCTCCTCGAATTTGACAAATTTCTTTCTGTTTCCATCACGACGTCAATGCTTCACCATCTAAATAAATCTCACCAGTCACAATGTTACAGCTTCAACATTCTGCCGCGTGGCTGCGCCATCCAACTTTTCTGACGTCAATAATTTCCATACCAGTGTCTTAATTACCATTATAGGCGAGTTGCATACGACTGTTTATGTTCGACGATAATTATTATAACTATTTTATGTTCGAACACAACTTAAATATTCATAAATATCTGTCGAGATTTCGCCAGTTTTATGTACTGAACAGAGCACACGAGACGCAGAGAATGCCTTGTATTTGACCAAGGCCTCCTCGATTACCCTACTATGACACTAGGCCACGCAGTGAAATTTAAATTAGAAGACCTTGGAACTCAGCGCTGGTGCGATGCTATTCTTATCTAATTGGTCAAACTACTGTTTCTTGAGCTCTTATTGGTGGGAGAAACAGTTTCATAATGAAAAATAATGTTATAATGAGTTTTCTGACATATAATAATCAGGGTCGAACATTAAGTCAATTATCATTCACTGATACAAACATTACAATTAATTACTTTTGAAAACAAAATATTAAGCAAACGGTACATTTATGACCTTACTGTTGAAGATAAAGGGTTAAAACTTAATTCAATTGAAGAAGATTTCATAGCTTGAAGTCCAAATTAGAATCATGATTCTACGTAGTGCTTCAAACGTGTTTTTTGTTTGTTTTGTTTTTGATAAGTTTAAAAAGTTTTGAAGCATTGCATTTTTTCTCAAGTTACATATGAGTAAATACGCGTTGGTTGGTTACTCAGTTTAGGGGCGGCGACAACGCGGTCATGTAGCCCCGTCCCCGTGTACTTTGTTTGTGAGTAGAATCAGTCTGATAACCGGTGTTGATGGCTGTATTAGTGTGTGTTATCTGTTTTTAATTTCAAGTAGTTCCAACTTTTGCTACCAAACGCCACCGTCAACGACTAGTTCTTCACTTTCTTACTAGATGCCACCGCAGTCAGCTCCTGACGACGAACGTTGGAACCTAAGAGCATTGGTTAAAGATAACTTATAATTCAGCTTCACACAGGTGTAATTAGTGGAAGGTTCATTTGCATGTCATAAATCTATAACATGGGACCGCCGGCTTTACTTCCCTCCAAAGGAAGGCATATTGAGGAAATTTTAACGCTCTTAAAAAATCACCCATACTTTTCAATCTTTACATTGAACAAGCAATGAACGAAATTGGAGAAAAAATTAAAGTGGGAGTGAAGATTCAAGGAGAAATAATTTCAACTCTGAGATTTGGCGATGACATCGTCATCTTGGCCGACACGCCTGAGGATTTGAAAGAGTATTTGAATGGTATGGACTCCGTCTTGAGGAAAGAATTCATGATGAAAATTAATTAATGTAAAACAAAAATATTGGAATGCAGCCGAAAGAAATCAGAAACCTATTTGGACATCAAACTGGCAGGTGAAAACTAAAGGAAGTAGGAGACTTCTGTTACTTAGGAAGCAAAATAACCAGCGATGGACGAAGCAAAGAGGATATAAAAAGTAGGGTGGCTCAGGCAAGGAAAGCATTTCTACAGAAAAGGAATTTGTTGACATCGAATATAGATTTAGGAATCAGGAAGTCATTTTTGAAAGCCTTTGTCTGGAGCGTGGAGCTCTATGGAAGTGAAACTTGGACTATTGGTGCAGCAGAAAAGAGGGGATTGAAGCGTTTGAAATGTGGTGTTACAGGAGAATGATGATCAGATGCGTGGATAGGGTTACAAACGAAGAGGTATTAAGACGAGTTGGAGAGGAGAGATGTTTCTGGTGTGTGTGTGTGTGTGTGTGTGTGTGTGTGTGACTACAAAAACAACATCGTGACCCCGTGAATTTGCTACTTTTAAATAGACGTTTCTCGCGATTTAACCAACCAAAGGCAATAAAACTTGGTACAGTATATGTTTATACACATTGTAATGCACCGACTTCTAACTTCGTTTAATTGTTTACATAACCACAGGATGGTAGATGTGCGAAATATTTCACCGGCATTCTATATCTCTGAAACTATTATCGGTATCGCCCTGAAATTTTGTAGGGAGATAAAGGGCAATACTGGAAGTTCATCTATAAGACTTTCAAAAAACCGGTTAACTACAAAACGAACATGGCGGCCAAGCGAATTTGAAAATTTAAATATACCTTTCTCGCGATTTAATGTTCCAAACTCAATGAAATCTGGTACAGAAAACGTTTATGCACATCGTAATGCACCGGTATCTAATTTAGTTCAATTGTTTACATAACC
Source organism: Meconema thalassinum (assembly GCA_946902985.2). NCBI lineage: Eukaryota > Metazoa > Arthropoda > Insecta > Orthoptera > Tettigoniidae > Meconema > Meconema thalassinum. The sequence goes on along the minus strand of OX336397.1, from coordinate 97,814,237 downwards.
TCAAGATGGCGGCTGTGCGAATTTTAAAATTAAGTTTTTATTTCTTGTGTCGTAATCATGCGGTCGAAGTGAAAGTTTGAATAATGAACCTACGCAATAATTTTCATTTAATGGTACATGACTCTATGGCCTATACATTTAACAATCCATCATGGCGACCATCCGAATTATTTATACGGCTCTGAATATCTACGAATCTATTATAGCAATCAAACAGAATTTTTTTTATGTTCGTTGGGGCTATAGGACTTTAAATAACCTGGTCATCACAAATCCAACATGGCGGCGATGCGAAGTATAAATATTCACATGGACGTTTCTCGCAATTTAACCACCCGAGTGCAGTGAAACTTGCTACAGTAAATCCTTATACGAATGTTAATCCACTGGCATCTAATTTATTTCAATTGTTTCCATAACCTCAAGATGGTAGCTGTGCGAAATTTTAAAATCTCCTTGTTACTTCGTGTGTCCTAATCATGCGATTGAAGTTTGAATGCAACACGTACACAATAATCTTCATGTAACAGTACATAACTCTAGGACCTACATATATAAAATCCAACATGGCGACCATCCGAAATATTTATTCGGTTCTCAATATCTACGAATCTATTACAGCAATCAAACTGAAATGTTGTATGTTGATAGTGGCAGTTAACATAAGTAGGATATATGTAAATAGGCTGTATAGTTCTTCACGGAACTACTTGTCCTTGATATTGAGTTTGTAAGTAACTTCCCTGTTTTGAAAGCCACCGGCCGCCACTGCTATAAACCTTAATATTCTATTTCGCACGCAAACTTGCTGTACTGGAACATGATCCAAATCCTCTTCTTGGAAACTACAAGTGGAATAAGAAGTGGTTATAACTCGTGTTTAATTAGCGATAGAGAATCGAACGGGGACGAAAAAGAAAAAGTTGGCGAACCTGGACTTGATCAGGAAGAAGAGCCTAATTAAATAGGACAACATTTTCAGTACAATTTATTAGCTTAGTGAACAATGAAACAGCTTCTGTGGATAATGAGCCTGCGGTGAAAGCTGAATCCAAAAGACTTTTCTTTAAATATTCTGGAGAACACAGGAGTATCTGACGCGATCAAGCTGGTAGTGGTCCGACATGCAATGGATTGGAGGGCTCTTCTCACAAGGGAAGTACCCCAGCTCGAACGGCGAAAACCGTCTGAAAGTGGGTTTAAAGTATACAGTTGTACCTATGTCAAGAGCTATCAATGCCATTCATCTGTAAAAGTACGTGTTCGGTCACCAGCACCTTCTGAATATGTGATAACGTGATCACCGTGGCATTTGAGTTTGGACTATTGCAATGCAGGAACATTGTAAATAATGGAGTATGCCTACATGTTGCCCTTGTTAAGTGTGAGTACTGTTCCATTCCGCTGTGTTCTAATCACTTCATTGAAACTCCACACTTACACTTCGACGTCGAATGAAGAACAACACAGTATCTCCTACTATGGGAAAGATGACTATGTCAACACGGTACTGCATGTGTTAAGATTTCTTGTTGTTTGCAAGTGTTCAACCTTTTGCCAGATGATACTGCACCACATCTGTTTCTTGTTAATATAATGGTCCGAATTGCCTGTTGCACGTTAGTTTCTGCTGCGAATTTTGTTTCTGCAATCTTTTGACGCCGTAACTTCCAAACATTGATTGTACACTAATGCGGGGGTTTTACAGATAAGTAACCGTGATGGCTAGTAGAACAGACATATCTTCGTATGTTAAGTGCAATGCCAGTCGGTTTTAGCCGTTCGAGCTGGGGTCCTTCCCTCGTCAGTATGGATGATAGCTCTTTATTTGCGCATGTTTCACACTAGCGCTTAGAGACAGCCCAGCAGGGCTGACGAAGTGACCCGAATATTCACGAGCGCAACCGATCATCCATCCCCCTTCACGATCTTTCGACACGCACCGAGACAGACCAGCACAGCGGGGCAAACCGTACGTACCCGAAACTTCACAACCTAGACCGATCATTAGGGCTAGGATTCTTATATAAATACATAATCTTTCCCTTTGCTTATACATAATTAACAAGTAGTTCCTGAAGAACTATACAGCCTATTTTCATATATCCTACTTATGTTAATTGCCTCTATCAACATACAAAATTTCAGTTTGATTGCTGTAATAGATTCGTAGATATTGAGAACCGACTAAATATAGCGGATGGTCGCCATGTTGGATTTTTATATATGTAGTTCCTAGTGTTATGTACTTTTACATGAAGATTATTGGGTACGTGTAGTATTCAAACTTCAATCGCATTATTAGGACAAAAGAAGTAAAAACGAGATTTTAAAATTTCGCACAGCTGCCATCTTGTGGTTATGGAAACAATTTAAAAATTAGATGCCTGCGGATTCAGATTTGTACAAGGATTTACTGTACCAAGTGTCACTGCACTCGGATGGTTAAATTGCGAGAAACGACCATGTGAATATATATACTTCGCGACGCCGCCATGTTGGATTTGTGATCACCAGGTTATTGAAAGTTCTATAGGTGAACTTATGTTCTTAGCACCTTAGATATTGAGATCCATCTAAATATTTCGGATGGGTCGTCATGTTGGATTGTTATATGTATAGGCTATAGAGTCATGTAACATTAAAGGTAAATTATTGCGTAAGTTCATTATTCAAACTTTCACTTCGATCGCATGATCACGACACAAGAAATAAAAACTTAATTTTAAAATTCGCACATCCGCCATCTTAAGGTTATGTAAACAATTGAACAAAATTAGATACCAGTGCATTGCAATGTGTATAAACACTTCCTGTACCAAGTTTCATTGCGTTTGGATCATTAAATCGCGAGGAAGGTCTATTTAAAATTTTCAATTTCGCTTGGCCTCCATATTCGTTTTGTAGTTAACTGGTTTTTGAAAGTCTTATAGATGAACTTCCAGTAGTGCCCTTTATCTCCGTACAAAATTTCAGGGTGATACCGCTAATAGTTTCAGAGATATAGAATGCCGGTGAAATATTTCGCACAGCCGCCATCTTGAGGTTATGTAAACAATTGAACGAAGTTAGATGTCGGTGCATTACAATGTGTATAAACATATACTGTACCAAGTTTTATTGCGTTTGGATGGTTAAATCGCGAGAAACGTCTATTTTAAAGTCACAAATTCGCTTGGCCGCCATGTTGGTTTTGTAGTTACCAGGTTTTCAATCGTCACATAGGTGAACTTCTAGTAGTTCCCTTTATCACCGTAAAATATTCCAGGGTGATATCGGTCATAGTTTCGGAGATATTGAATGCTGGGGAAATATTTCGCACAGCCGCCATGTTGGATTGGTGAGACGTAAAAAAAATTGAAGGGCACAGTCAGGGTCGTCCGGAATATTTTTACTTTAAAATTAATATTCTGTTTTTTTATTTTACATATTTGATCAAAATGACATTATTAAACCTAACTTTACTTGATGTTTTTAAAATTACATATTCTATCTCTTACTGTAAAAGAAAAATATTTTTTCGCAAGTGAAATATATTTGTTCACTAGAAACTCAGGTACATGAAACGGATTTTCCAAACAATTCATAAGCTGTTGAGAAAGGGACAGGGAAGATATTAGCGGAGATAAGGGAATGTACACCCTGACGGAGACTGAGCGGCTGGACTTTAGTTTATTTCAGTTGTCCAGTGAGTGTCTGAGACTCTCAGAATTAATGCACAGAACAACAACAAATCAAGCGATTATTCACAGAACAAATAGCCCGTCGATAAACGAAAGGAAAATGGCTGCCCAAGGATCATGCCCCGCTTGGTCTGTCTTATATACAGTGAGTCCGGGAATGTTCTCCGCAGTGCCTACATGCGTCTGGGAGAGCTAGCTACAGCAGTTACGTTGGTAGCACGGCTGCCGCTTGCATCATCTCTACTTAGTATTGAACCCGCTGAGCTATGGTTCATGTGATATTTTTTTATGACAGAGCATTTATGATGGGATGTTGTACTTTTGAACACACACAGGAAGCCACGTGAAGCTGAGAGATCACGCGATACTTTGAAGTAGCGGTGAATCGCACTTTTGACTTTGGTGTAAACTGCTAATTATTATCTGAGGTCTTATTAATTATTTTTATCTTTCCTACGAGACTCAGAATATTCCATTTCGTCATGCTGCATTATTAAAACATTTTGGAGAATGTTTATTTTTACTTTAGGTAAGGTAATACCCTTGCAGATACGCAAAAAGGAACGTAAGTAGTCGCTCAACGTTTTCGTTTTGACGACCTACTTTCTAGAGACACCCAGTACCGGAGCACTGCGTCTTGAGAATCCGCCTTGTGTAGGCGTGGAATTACATTTGTCCTACGAGACGTAGAAGAATATCCGCTGTTTAGCGTTAAAAGTGATTATAAGGTGCCATCGAGCATGCAAATACTAATTCACTGTTGTTAGAGTCCAGTGAATTAAATAAGAAGCTTGGGAAATAATTATTGGCAAGTATAGTGTATTGCACAACATTGCTGTGACATCACATATTACCCACGCGTATGTGGAGGGCAGATGCCTAGTGGAAATATACAGGTAATAGTGTTACAATTATCCTGAATAAGTGTGATTATAATTGTATGAGATATTTAAATTGCCAAAGTGGAAATTTCATCTTTGAAACGTCGTATAATTCACGGATGCTGCGTGATTCAAAAGTAGCGTCACTAGCACGTGCAGCATTATAAAATAGTGTTAGCTCACATGCTAATCCACATCTGCAAGATTAAGGCTGTGTCGTATTTTATAATTGAAGCCTATAATAGTCACGACGGACATTATAATTTTGGAAGTGAGAGGATGAATAATCACGCAACTTATTTCGCTACCCACGTGATTGGACTTTTATTCACCATGGTTGAAGCAGTCAACATGGGCTAATACCATCCCGGTATGGGGGGTGACGTTTCTACAGGAACCAGCATGATGGTGGAACTTCCAGAACGATGAACGAGAGGGAAGGAGCCAAAATGCCATTTCCAGGCATATCCACGAAGATGCCGACAGGGACAAATCGAACCCTGGTCTTTGGGGGAGTCCAGATGGGAATCCTGATGAGGAGGATACCGATCCAGAGAGCCAGAGAGGTTTATGTACAACGTTTGTTGTGGAATAGAGAGCTGAGTGAGAGCTCCTCCATTTCGTGAGTTTTTGTCACACCCCTTCTTTGTTCTAGTTTCTGGTGGTATAGTAGTTTTAATGTAGTTTGTGAATCAACCACACTCAGTGTCAGCCATTTTTCTAGGTAGGGATGTAACTAGATTAGTTAGATGTCATTTATTTCAGTTTAGAGTGAGACACCCTTGGGGTCAGACATTTTGGTCAGCCCTGGTGCAGCTTGGTGAACGTCGTGGAACGTCAATGCCTACCTTTTTGCTGAACCTGATCGTAGTCATTTTGAGGCTATTTTGTTCAGCCCTACTTGGGGTAATTTTCAAGTCTTTGCTGACTGTAGTTATGGCAATCAGATGCCTTGGTTATTAATTGACTGCATTCTTCGCAGCCATCCTTTGTTACACCCCTGACTGTCGTTAGAACGGTCGTATCATTTAGGTAGTCGACAGTAACTACCAGTTTGTAAATGCATTATATTTCATTTTGAATAAGCTCAGAAGCTATTCTTGGTCATGTTTGAACCTAACAACTAGAAGGAATGTTTCGTTGCCTAGCATCGAACGCGGTTCCCAACGTATCATTAAGCAGATCTAGTGTGTGAATCTGTGCCACATTTATCATATTTTTTTGCTTGTGTCGTGTGAGACACGTTTTTATTTGATGTTCTAGCAACTACTGAGTTGCATTTTTAAAGCAAAGAGCTTCAGTTATTGTAAGTTTACTTTCATTTAGACGTCTTTGGTAGAAAGACGGAATTGTATTACTATACTCAGATTTATAGCGTGCGTTTGATACACGGACTCTGTAGAGATCCGTAACCTATGGTAAAGTTTTTTATGAACCGGCCAAGTGCAGGTTTTGTATTGATTAAATCGCCGGCCTTGAATAAACTGGTTATGTAACCCAGTGACCTAGAGCACGCCTGCTTCATTGTGAGACAAAACTACTATAGACGAGGACAGAGTACAATTTGTATTCGCTTTTCCTTTCATTGCTATTTTGCTTATGGAAATCAGTTTCCACTCTTGTATTTGATCACTTGTTTTATGGATCGGTTTTTGTTAGTTTAACGCTCTGTTGCGTGTATTGTCGTATGACAGGTACAGTTATGTAAGGTTTTCTATAGGATGGTGAAGTCTACCCTGTTATAGCAGGATGTTATTGTATGCTTTGTCCGGGATGATCCCGTTGACCAGATGTTATTGGAAGGTAACTGTTGTACAGGCCTATCCCAGAGTTATTGAACGCGAGCTTAGCGCCGCTGGTAACCCGTGTTATTGTGTGTCCGAGTTGTTATACTCGTTGATTATATTCCGACTGTTGAGTCGAGGCTTTTTGGTGGAGAATGATCTCAGTTGGAGACACTCCGTGCCCAGGCTATTGTCAATGTTATTCGCCATAAACCTACGATAAACCTATAAACCGATATCCTAATAATAAGATGCATAATTGTTGTAAAACAAGCCTAACTAACGATTCGTTCTATCTAACTTTGTTCTTTGCATTCTGGAACTGTTGACATAGCCGTGCAGTTGAAGATAATTTCCTTGTGAGGAAATGACTAGGACAGTTGACATTTTTGTAGCGACCTGAAGCATGTGCGAACCTAGAGTTCGTAGCTTGTGGAGCTCAGGCCATGCGATGTCAGACGTGGTCTCAACTGCGCATTCGTCACCGTAACTATACACATTAGATGACTATGGTTTACAAAGAGTAAACCAAGGTGTAGGCAGGAATTTTTAATAAAACTACTGTGTCTATTTCGTTATTAATTTATGATGTCAAGTGTATTAAACCCTACATGTTACTTTATTGTGTGCTGTTAGCACATAGTTATTAAGCATAATTAAATTGTTTGTTTTTCATGGCTGTACACTTAGCTTTTGGATGTAATTGTTCTCTTTTACGGACGTCATCGCCGTAAATTTTGTTAATTGATAGGACTTAGCTAGTTGAATTAATGTTAAATTTAAATGTCGAAATGGTACCATCCTAACCTAGATTTGTTTTGCTACCCTGTTAAATGTAAATTCAGATATTAGCTTGATTTTGTAACTTGAACTAGGGACTTGCGTCGTACCATATTCCTAGCGTTGCTGTTGTTGCTTTATCATTGTGAGTTAGATCTTTCGCGAGGGTTTTCAGTAACTTCTCAGGTAGGGGGACCTGTTCTTTATCTTTGTTTATTTATTAATTTGCGGACTAGCCGATTATAACCCTCTGAACTAGGCTAGGGGCTTGTGAATTTTAATAAATTTTCACGGTGTTTTACATGAGTCTGGATGTTTATTTCCTCAGTCTAGTTTTAAGGTGAACCTTTCCTTAGGCGGTCTATGACCATCGTCACCATGTACCACGATCCCTGTGGACTACGGACTCTCGTGCCGCTTTAGCCTTTAAGGAAGGTCACCTGATCCTCACGGTACTTTTTATTCGATTTATGTGTCGTTAGTTGAGTCATCGTGGTTGTTGACCCAACTAAACGGTCTCATAAAATGGCGCACAACGTTGTGGGCTCGACTTGGACGTCATAAAATGGCGCCCAACTCATGTGCCGACGTTAACGTGGTGACCCTCAGTACCATGTTATTTTTTTTTGAGGATCTTAATGTTGATTAATGGTAAATTGACAGGACTGGGACGAACTTAGAAAGTCGTACTGCAGATCAATTGACCGCATGGCATTCATGTTTGATAGAAGTCCATGGGGTGAGGCTTTAGTGTTGGATAAATGAAGGATAGGATTTTCTTTGATGATGCCTCATCCTAAGTAAATGTAATACTTTGCTTTGCTCACCGTTGTCTTTGTAAATGTAGAAGCACTTAGTTTGCATACTCCAGCTGTACTCGTGATATTTATATAAATGAAGCAAGCTTTATACCACCAAGTAACTAATCATAGCTGTAAGTTCCAGTAGAAATTGATCCCTCACTTTCTCATATATTTCTTATCTATGGATGAGGAAACTATTCGTCGTGTGTTTGGAGAGATTATGGCAGGAGTGAATGCCAATCTTCAACAGATTACTGCTGACTTAGGTCAGAATACTCAGGCTGTAAATACTGTAAGTGGTCATGTGGACCAGGTTAGACAGGAAGTCAACAATGTCAGTGGTCATGTGGACCAGGTTAGACAGGAAGTCAACAATGTCAGTGGTCATGTGGACCAGGTTAGACAGGAAATAAACAATGTAAGACAGGACTTAGAGGTTAACACTCAGTCTATAAACAATGTAAGACAGGACTTAGAGATTAACACTCACTCTGTAAACAATGTTAGGGCTGATTTAACTCAAGTCAGGGCAGACATGGACACATATAGGATCGAAGCGAGAAATGATCTGACTGCAGGTTTAGCAGCTGTTAGGGTTGATGTCATACGACACCATCAGGAGGCTAGCCAGCGCGTAGATTGCTTAACCGACCAGATGAATAGAGCTAGGGAGGAGGTGCAAAACCGATTGTAGGAGCACACAGCTCAAATTCAGACAACCTTGAATAAAGTCCAGATAGACATGAGAGCAGATCTGGAACATACCAGGGAAGAATTCGGGACTCGACTAGATCACGTCGAGGGATTTATCGGAAATGTGAAGAAGGACATGGCAACCATGAACGTTGGTTTAATCTTGATGAGAGGAGCTGCCAATGCCGTTAATAACAACGTGAAGACTATCGTTGATGGCATGATGGAGATTAAAGAGGAACTTAACACCAACAGGAGAAACATTTCTGAATTGACGGAAACCGTAGCCAGTCTACGTGAGACAGTTGATGTTCATCATGAGGAACACAAAATTGACCTCATGTTATTGAGAGGTGACCTCAACGAACACGAAGCTACAGTCGAGGCTAAGGTAGCCGAGGTTAGAGACGATGTGGGTAAAATTCAAGAAAATATGTCCAGAGTTGAAGGAGATATCGATTCCTTACAAAAGAGATTTGAGGAAGTCGCGGTGACCGAGAGGTTAGACCTCAGTTATAACCTTAGGAGGGCCATACGCGAGGTAGACACAAACCTCAAGGGAAAGGTTGACAGGATCGAGCTGCAATTGAACGACTTAGGCAACAAAGTCGCAGCCAGAACCATCCCAGGTCTTGAAGTAATAGAAAGACGCCTGGACAGACTCGAGACGACTCCAAGAGAGAGACACGTACACCCACAGATGGGAGAATCTCAGGAAACGCCTATATCTCAATCAGGAGGAATGATGCCTACCCATTTCCAACCCAGCGCGCCTATGGAATCGCAACCGTCACAATTCACTAATTTAGCGCAAGGTCAGACCTTGAACTTTGACGCTCACCCGTTTCAACCAGCATCTAATCGAATTAGTCATGAGACTAACACTCCTACGCAGAGTTACATGCAAAATACTTTCAGACCCGCGAATACGCAGGGAAATGTCACCATAATTCGTTCAAGAAAGGAGCAACCAGCTCGCTTCTCGGGAACTGGGAGCGGTGTTACTCCAGTGGAATTCCTAGCAAATGTCGAAAGCTACTTACGTGATACTATGGTAACTCCAGAGAGGGAACTAAGAGTTATAGAGCGACTGCTTGAGGGACAAGCCGGTACCTGGTTCAGAGCATTCCGATACTCATTTACAGGCTACCAAGACTTTAAGGAAGCGTTATTAAGAACATATTGGTCGAGCGACATCCAGCAGAGTATCCGAGCTGAGATGTACACTCGAAGGTACAGTTCCAATACACCTACTCGTTATGCGAATTACTTCGCAATACAGCTCGCGAAGCTCCGTTGTCTCCAGCCTCCGTTGTCCGAACAAGATTTGGTGAACACAATTGTTTGGCAGTACCCTGCGGATGTACAACGTGTGTTAATCGCTGCAGGGGCATCCACTTTCCAGCAGTGTGACCAGATACTGCGAAGGTTGGATGCTAACACAGAACAGTTTCCTACACACCGTCAGCAGAAGGCTGATAGGCGCGAGGATAGACATATGAATCTGACGACTGTTGATAAAGTGAGCCAGACGCCACAACAAACACAAACCACAGAGGATTCTGGGCGACGTGATAACAATTACAGTGATAACAGGAGAGAATGGAACAACACTCCGTATACTCGAAATCAACATGATGACCGGCGAAGTCATTGGGACCGGCGATTCGACCGAAGGACGGACGACAACCGACGTCATGAAAACAACCGCCGAGGGAATGAAGGAAGAAATCAGCAACACGGACGTATCCGTAGAGACTATCGATATAGTGGGGGTTACGACAGAAATCGAGACCCTAGATACCAGCCAGACAGGGATTGGAAAGGAAGAGCACGGGAGAGCCGTGAGTACCTCCAACAATTGAGAGAATTGCAGATCCAAGAAGAGGGAGAACGGAACCCTACTTCGAGGGAAAATAGACATTCGGCGCAGGAGACGGAGCAGAACCAGCCCAGTACTTCTCGCCATGACAGAAAAAAAAACTCCGAAAAATCAATAGATTCTTGTTTGGTTGAGCACCGAGTAACTGCCTCTATATTACTCTGGGAGCCAATCCAAGAAGACTTGTTGGACGAACGACGAACGACGAACCACAATTATGAATTAACACGTCTACCCAAGATTGTAGCCACCTTGAATGAAGTCAGTGTAGTCATACTCATCGATACTGGAGCGATGATTAGTGTAATTTCCGCCGATTGCCATGCCAGACTGAGAGCAAACTCTGAGGTGACGGAGTTGCCCATTTCAGCTATAAGAGTCAGAGGTGTCATACCTGACCGTGTTGTAACGTGCAAAATCCAGATTTTGTGTACTGTGAAGATTTCGAGCCACGTGTACTTGCTCGAATTTCTCGTAATGAAGGGTCTGCATCATGATGCCATTTTAGGCGCAGACTTCATTAGAAAATATGATGGAATCATTGACATGGGACGGAATACGGTAGAGTTCAAGCCGAACGAACCCATTCAGATGAGCCTAATTGAAGAAGAACCGGAATTCCTATCCAAAGTAGACGTAGTCGAAGCATTAAATGGCAAGGAAATTGAGGCGACACTAGATGCCGACGAAGAGGCAGAATCGTTATCAGCACCCACACATGAGGATCTTGAGGCAATACTGAACGAATACAGAGATATATTCGACACCACACCTGGTGAGATATTAGACTACGAGTATGATCTTGTATTACTGGACGATTCCCCTTTCCAGAAAAGGATCTATCCGATTGCCGAGAAACATCTCGAAGAAGCTGCTAAGAAGATCCATGAGATGGAAGCAGCAGGCACAATCAAGAAATCACCGACTCCTTTCTTGAATCCCATAATACCTGTGGTTAAGGTAGATGGAAGCTTGAGACTTTGTCTTGATGCCAGAGCCTTGAATGAACGCATAGCTCCTGAGCACGACAGACCGCCCAAGATTAGGGACATTCTCAGGAAGTTCAAAGGAAAAAGGATATTTTCATCATTAGACTTGGTTCAGTCTTATTACCATATCAGATTATCTGAGCATACTCAGAAATATACTGGATTCTTGTTTGATCAGACTACTTATGTATTCCAAAAACTACCATTTGGATTGAAAAATGCCGGAGCCGCATTAATCAGAGCACTTGATGCCAAGCTGACTCATGAAGTGAAGCAGAAAGTAATATGTTATGTGGATGACATAATCATAGCTTCGGGAACAGAAGAAGAGCATTTAAAGACATTGCGCCTTGTTTTTGAGAATCTCCGACAGGCAAATTTTAAGGTCAAGTTTGACAAGTGTCGATTTTTTCAGAAAGAAGTGAAATTCGTAGGATACATAATCAATGGAGAAGGATATAGACCGAATCCGGCAAAGATTAGAACTGTTGCTGCATTTCCAACACCAACCCGTGTGAAACACGTGAGACAATTCTTAGGAATTCTCCAATTCTTTGCTGCTCATTGTGAGAAGTATTCCGAAACTGTTGCACCACTGCAAGGATTATTGAAAAAGAACTGCAGGTGGAACTGGAATGATGAATGCGAGATAGCTTTCAGGAGAGCTAAACAGATGCTTGTGGACTCAATTCAGTTAGAATATCCAGATTACTCTCGGAACTTTATTCTAGAAACTGATGCATCTGCCATTGGTATAGGAGCCATTTTACTGCAGGAAGATGATGAGAAGAAACGTCATTACATCGCTTTCTTAAGCCGACGTTTAAGAGCACATGAATCTCACTACTTCACGACCGAGATAGAAGCACTTGCAATTGTTTACGCACTTGAATACTGGCAGAAACTTCTGTTAGGTCAGAGGATTATTGTAAGAACCGATCATCATGCGTTGACCTTCATCTTGAGAACAAGACTGGCAAGCGACAGGATCACACGTTGGACGCTGTTTCTCCAACAGTTCGATTTGGAAATAGTTTATCGACCAGGCAGAGAGAATGTGTTGGCCGACATCCTCAGCCGGAATCCTGAAGCTACTGTTAATGCCATAGACATCGAGGGAGAATGCGAGGAACACCTTCGCCGATTTCGTCATTTACCTGAAGGACAGCGACGTGAGGAGGAACTCAGACATATTATCCGTTTCCTAGAACGAAGAATGGATCCACAGGATGATCACTATGCAAGGATTGATGCTGTTGCAGATGATTATTTGATTTATCATCGTGTCTTATACAAGTTTGTAGACGAGGACCACACTCAACTGCGTGCAGTTATTCCTAGGAGATACCAAGAATCTGTTATTCTTATGGTACATTTATCCATTGGACATGGTGGAACAGACAAAACCATTGCAACTATCAAGGAGTCTTTCACATGGAAAGGGTTAGGAGCCACCGTTAGACAGTGTTTACGTGCTTGCGACGCATGCCAGCGGAACAAGTACACGTCACACTTGCTGAAGGAACAACCTAGACCAATACTACCAACTCAACCTAGAGAGTTGTATGCACAGGACCTGTATGGCCCAATACCTAAGGCTCGTCGTGGGAATCGATACATCGTTGTAACGGTGGATGTGTTCACGAAATATACGATGCTTCATCCGATTCAAAAAGCTACTGCACATCAGATTATTCAGAGGATTAGACGTCAAGTGATACCGGAGGCAGGAAAGCCACAATTCTTGTTGACTGATCACGGATCACAGTACACCTCAGCAGAATTTGCCAATGCCATGAATGAGCTTGAAATAGGTCATGTTTTATCATCTATTCGACATCCAGAGAGCAACCCAGCAGAATGCGTGATGTCTATTATCGCAAAATTCTGTCGATTATATTGTCAAGAAGAACACTGGCGATGGACTGAAGTCCTTGTTATTATGGCAAAATGTATTAATTCAACAGTACATGAGAGCACTGGTCAAATACCTATGGTCTTGCATTTGAACCAGATGCCGCTGAGAATATGGGATCGTGTGATTGTAAATCCACCTTGTTTACAACCATCACATGCCAGCAGACTTTTAGCTGCGAGAGAGACTATGGACAGACAAGCTGCCAAGCGCTTGAGAAGAACTAGACGCCAGAGGTTTAGAGAACCACTAGTAGAAGGAGACCTTATCCTTATAAGGAGACCCGGAATTTCTAGTCCTATAGACCGCATATATGGGAAATTTCTATCCTTGTATTATGGCCCTAGTCGTATCCGACAGCCTTTAAACAATGGAAGTTATGTGATAGAAGATATTAGGACAGGAGAGCGCATTGGAACCTTTAATGCAGCCAATCTAAAAAAATATCACTCATGAATGAATTTCAAAGCAAATAAAAATGTTATCCCAACATTTTATTTGAAACGACAGAGAGGCAGATGAACCCGCTGAGCTATGGTTCATGTGATATTTTTTTATGACAGAGCATTTATGATGGGATGTTGTACTTTTGAACACACACAGGAAGCCACGTGAAGCTGAGAGATCACGCGATACTTTGAAGTAGCGGTGAATCGCACTTTTGACTTTGGTGTAAACTGCTAATTATTATCTGAGGTCTTATTAATTATTTTTATCTTTCCTACGAGACTCAGAATATTCCATTTCGTCATGCTGCATTATTAAAACATTTTGGAGAATGTTTATTTTTACTTTAGGTAAGGTAATACCCTTGCAGATACGCAAAAAGGAACGTAAGTAGTCGCTCAACGTTTTCGTTTTGACGACCTACTTTCTAGAGACACCCAGTACCGGAGCACTGCGTCTTGAGAATCCGCCTTGTGTAGGCGTGGAATTACATTTGTCCTACGAGACGTAGAAGAATATCCGCTGTTTAGCGTTAAAAGTGATTATAAGGTGCCATCGAGCATGCAAATACTAATTCACTGTTGTTAGAGTCCAGTGAATTAAATAAGAAGCTTGGGAAATAATTATTGGCAAGTATAGTGTATTGCACAACATTGCTGTGACATCACATATTACCCACGCGTATGTGGAGGGCAGATGCCTAGTGGAAATATACAGGTAATAGTGTTACAATTATCCTGAATAAGTGTGATTATAATTGTATGAGATATTTAAATTGCCAAAGTGGAAATTTCATCTTTGAAACGTCGTATAATTCACGGATGCTGCGTGATACAAAAGTAGCGTCACTAGCACGTGCAGCATTATAAAATAGTGTTAGCTCACATGCTAATCCACATCTGCAAGATTAAGGCTGTGTCGTATTTTATAATTGAAGCCTATAATAGTCACGACGGACATTATCATTTTGGAAGTGAGAGGATGAATAATCACGCAACTTATTTCGCTACCCACGTGATTGGACTTTTATTCACCATGGTTGAAGCAGTCAACATGGGCTAATACCATCCCGGTATGGGGGGGTGACGTTTCTACAGGAACCAGCATGATGGTGGAACTTCCAGAACGATGAACGAGAGGGAAGGAGCCAAAATGCCATTTCCAGGCATATCCACGAAGATGCCGACAGGGACAAATCGAACCCTGGTCTTTGGGGGAGTCCAGATGGGAATCCTGATGAGGAGGATACCGATCCAGAGAGCCAGAGAGGTTTATGTACAACCCTTGTTGTGGAATAGAGAGCTGAGTGAGAGCTCCTCCATTTCGTGAGTTTTTGTCACACCCCTTCTTTGTTCTAGTTTCTGGTGGTATAGTAGTTTTAATGTAGTTTGTGAATCAACCACACTCAGTGTCAGCCATTTTTCTAGGTAGGGATGTAACTAGATTAGTTAGATGTCATTTATTTCAGTTTAGAGTGAGACACCCTTGGGGTCAGACATTTTGGTCAGCCCTGGTGCAGCTTGGTGAACGTCGTGGAACGTCAATGCCTACCTTTTTGCTGAACCTGATCGTAGTCATTTTGAGGCTATTTTGTTCAACCCTACTTGGGGTAATTTTCAAGTCTTTGCTGACTGTAGTTATGGCAATCAGATGCCTTGGTTATTAATTGACTGCATTCTTCGCAGCCATCCTTTGTTACACCCCTGACTGTCGTTAGAACGGTCGTGTCATTTAGGTAGTCGACAGTAACTACCAGTTTGTAAATGCATTATATTTCATTTTGAATAAGCTCAGAAGCTATTCTTGGTCATGTTTGAACCTAACAACTAGAAGGAATGTTTCGTTGCCTAGCATCGAACGCGGTTCCCAACGTATCATTAAGCAGATCTAGTGTGTGAATCTGTGCCACATTTATCATATTTTTTTGCTTGTGTCGTGTGAGACACGTTTTTATTTGATGTTCTAGCAACTACTGAGTTGCATTTTTAAAGCAAAGAGCTTCAGTTATTGTAAGTTTACTTTCATTTAGACGTCTTTGGTAGAAAGACGGAATTGTATTACTATACTCAGATTTATAGCGTGCGTTTGATACACGGACTCTGTAGAGATCCGTAACCTATGGTAAAGTTTTTTATGAACCGGCCAAGTGCAGGTTTTGTATTGATTAAATCGCCGGCCTTGAATAAACTGGTTATGTAACCCAGTGACCTAGAGCACGCCTGCTTCATTGTGAGACAAAACTACTATAGACGAGGACAGAGTACAATTTGTATTCGCTTTTCCTTTCATTGCTATTTTGCTTATGGAAATCAGTTTCCACTCTTGTATTTGATCACTTGTTTTATGGATCGGTTTTTGTTAGTTTAACGCTCTGTTGCGTGTATTGTCGTATGACAGGTACAGTTATGTAAGGTTTTCTATAGGATGGTGAAGTCTACCCTGTTATAGCAGGATGTTATTGTATGCTTTGTCCGGGATGATCCCGTTGACCAGATGTTATTGGAAGGTAACTGTTGTACAGGCCTATCCCAGAGTTATTGAACGCGAGCTTAGCGCCGCTGGTAACCCGTGTTATTGTGTGTCCGAGTTGTTATACTCGTTGATTATATTCCGACTGTTGAGTCGAGGCTTTTTGGTGGAGAATGATCTCAGTTGGAGACACTCCGTGCCCAGGCTATTGTCAATGTTATTCGCCATAAACCTACGATAAACCTATAAACCGACATCCTAATAATAAGATGCATAATTGTTGTAAAACAAGCCTAACTAACGATTCGTTCTATCTAACTTTGTTCTTTGCATTCTGGAACTGTTGACATAGCCGTGCAGTTGAAGATAATTTCCTTGTGAGGAAATGACTAGGACAGTTGACATTTTTGTAGCGACCTGAAGCATGTGCGAACCTAGAGTTCGTAGCTTGTGGAGCTCAGGCCATGCGATGTCAGACGTGGTCTCAACTGCGCATTCGTCACCGTAACTATACACATTAGATGACTATGGTTTACAAAGAGTAAACCAAGGTGTAGGCAGGAATTTTTAATAAAACTACTGTGTCTATTTCGTTATTAATTTATGATGTCAAGTGTATTAAACCCTACATGTTACTTTATTGTGTGCTGTTAGCACATAGTTATTAAGCATAATTAAATTGTTTGTTTTTCATGGCTGTACACTTAGCTTTTGGATGTAATTGTTCTCTTTTATGGACGTCATCGCCGTAAATTTTGTTAATTGATAGGACTTAGCTAGTTGAATTAATGTTAAATTTAAATGTCGAAATGGTACCATCCTAACCTAGATTTGTTTTGCTACCCTGTTAAATGTAAATTCAGATATTAGCTTGATCTTGTAACTTGAACTAGGGACTTGCGTCGTACCATATTCCTAGCGTTGCTGTTGTTGCTTTATCATTGTGAGTTAGATCTTTCGCGAGGGTTTTCAGTAACTTCTCAGGTAGGGGGACCTGTTCTTTATCTTTGTTTATTTATTAATTTGCGGACTAGCCGATTATAACCCTCCGAACTAGGCTAGGGGCTTGTGAATTTTAATAAATTTTCACGGTGTTTTACATGAGTCTGGATGTTTATTTCCTCAGTCTAGTTTTAAGGTGAACCTTTCCTTAGGCGGTCTATGACCATCGTCACCATGTACCACGATCCCTGTGGACTACGGACTCTCGTGCCGCTTTAGCCTTTAAGGAAGGTCACCTGATCCTCACGGTACTTTTTATTCGATTTATGTGTCGTTAGTTGAGTCATCGTGGTTGTTGACCCAACTAAACGGTCTCAGTATAAAACAAAGTCCCCGATTCTTGAATGTTACGGGTAAACTCGAGAACCATTGGATGGATTTTGATGCGGTTTTCACCATTCTGTAAAGGATATATCGAGTATGATTTCTGTAGAAAATAATTTATTTATGATCAAAGGAAGCCGAGCAGTAACGATTTTAGTGGAAAAGTCGATAAAATACCTGGCATCGGGCGCTTTGTAAGCTTACGCTAGGCAAACCGTTAAAAATATCTAAATACTATGAGTGTAAGAATTGTTCAGCATGAAAAGTTCTACAAAAAAGTCCGGAAGAGCACATGTCTATCTTCCATACATCGCTCACTATAAGGGAACAACTGAAGCTTGTCTCTTACAGCTCTAAGTGCTGTCGCCTTAGAGATTCCTGTTTGTTGAGCTTATTTTCCTGTTGATTTACTTGGACTACGCAGCATTATATCGGAGATTTCATCAAGTTCTTCGTCTGTTAAAAGCGTAGGCCTGCCTGTTCCCGGTACATCGTGAACTGAGCCAGTCACACGAAATTTACTTACCAAATCCCGAACGGTATCACGGTTCGGACACTTTGAATTAGGAAACCGCGCCTGAAATCTTAATTTTACATTTTCTGTAAACCGATCGCCTTCGCGAAAAACGTATTCCACCAAAAAAAAAACTCTCTCTTCAGTAGTAAACATTACCGCCTATATACTGTTGCACTCTTCCAATAATCTATCTGAACGCTCGCTGACTGTAATACACGCCGGAGACATGCAGGCTAGCGCGCTTATCGCGATACACATCGACAGCTCACACGGGGAAGTCCCGCTTTGAAGGACACAGTGCAGTGCAGCCAACTAAAACTCATGACTCACCCACTCACAGCCGCACGTACCCACTGCGGAGAACATTCTCGGGCGCCGCCCCGGGTCACTTCGTTAGCCCCGCTGGGCTGTCTCTAAGCGCTAGTCGTTTTACGTCCAGAAAGTAATAAGTTCCGTTTAGCATGAGGCGTGATCAAAATGTTTCTGTTTGACGGCCGAACAGGCAAAAACGCCGTGAGCAATGAGTAAGGGCCTTATTTTTTTGGCGAAATAAAGTTGATTTCGGTGTTAAAACTAACGCTGTTTCGGTGAGTATTTCGCGAAATGAATTGTCATAATTAGGGCCCAGATGTTGATGCTGTAAAAAAAAATATATATATACACTTAAAATTTCCAAAAATGACTGTAATTAATGACCTAAAAATTCGAAAAATGCGCTATAAAATGGAAAAAAAAAATCTTATAATAATCAACTCACCAATATTTCAAAAATGACATCTTAAGCTCAAACTGAAAAGTCAATCAAAATAGTTTTCTAGCACTTAACAAAAGGTTTATGTTCACTTTAGTCTGAGTTGCACTGCACTACGAAGTCATTCTGATGTTGTCAAATGTAAATGATCTGCGATTATCAGCCAACAAGTTTTTATATCTCGAAAAGCTGCGTTCAACATCAACTGATGTGATCGGAGTGTACTTGAAGTGAAGAAGGTCGTTTGCTGCTAAATCCTCCTCAATCCCATCCATGCAGTAGTTTTCACCAGAAGGAATGTCTGAGATTTTGCATAATGTTTTACACTCTGTGTTTTTGTCCAGCACTTTTTTTCAGATTTAATGCAATACCCGCTGCAATTTCGCCACGATTGTTGCTAAGACTAGTTTCCACTCGCTTGATTAATGAAAAGGAATCAATATTTCAATATTTTAAATTATTCTGTATCAGCTACTAGCTTCTTCTTAACTCTGAGAGACGTAACTCCCTCATATAAAGCTGTGACATTACTAAATTGGAAAAAGATGACCTTGAAAGGTCGATCTCTCTAAAATAAGACCAAAAAATCTACCAAACTTAAGGAAATGCTCTTATGGAAAGATAACAAAAAATGCAAAATGATACAAAATAAAAATGACATATTTGAAGACGGGGTGGCCCGTCCAGAGTTTCTATGTACTTCAGAACTGTTTTAGACAGCTCAGTAAAAATATGACATGTCATCAACATCCGGGCTCTAGCTCATCATGATCGATGTTCCCTCTGAAATCTTCCTTATAATATGGGGTAAATCGAACAAATTATGTGACTTCAACTTCTTTGCGATGTGTAGAGTATCGCCGATTGTTATTTGCCGCTTAGAATTATGTTCATTTGTTTCTTTTTCCCTATATGAATGAAAATCCACAGCCTGCTTCCAGTCTCCAACCTGGTCAGGAATGGAATGAATGAAGCCCCCATCTAGCGGCGAGGATATGAACTGTGCCGGCTGCCGAAGCCTGTCGCACTCCTCTGGGGCAATGATTAAATGAATGACAGACGAAATGAAATGATAGTGGAGAGTGTTGCTGGAATGAAATATTGACAGGGAAAACCGGAGTACCCGGAGAAAAACCTGTCTGCCTCCGTTTTGTCCAGCACAGATCTCACTTGGAGTGACCGGGATTTGAACCACTCTTTTTCCCTATATGCGTTTCTGAATTCTTGCAGTGTTTATCGCTCGTGTCCTTTCGTTCCCACTGAATACGAACATTGCAGTATTTACACATTAGAATCTACGTTATAATAATAACAATAACCCCTTGCACTACAGCCTGTGAAGAGCCTAGGCCTACCAAGTGACCGCTGCCTGCGTGATCAGCGCATCGGGTCCCCTCGGCTGTTAATCTTGGTTTTCGTGATCGGGGCTCTGCCTCACTGTCAGACAGCTACTCAATTGTCCTCACGAGGCTGAGTGCACCCCGTTCCAGCCTTCACGTCAGTTTCTAAAATCCATGACGGAGCCGGGAATCGAACCCGGGCCTCCGGGTGAGAGGCAACCTACTTTGCACTGTCAAATACATAGAACCCTTAACTGTTGTATTACTCGGCCCTTGAGAAAACTGTTGTGACTTCAATTTTCGGCATTATTATACTTAAATGGTGAATGTGTTATTAGTCGCGAACTCGCACTGTTGTATCTACGACCACAACGCCATTTGATGGGATCGATAGCAGATATCGATATAGATCGATAGCCTTACAGATCGCGGAACTGAATGCACATACTTCCGGCTTTGTGGGCATTTGTGTAGAGAATATGCAGCACTATCAATCAAATGAGAAGGAAACCACGACGATCAATTCCTCAGAAGCATTTAAACGTTTATAGGAGAGCTTTTTCGATAATATTTAGCATTTTTCGTACCAAGTGTAGTATATTTCGTAATTATATGCGCAATTCGTGCAATAAATCAGATTTCGTGATATTTCACGAGTTCATTTTGCTAAAATACAGTACAGCATTTAAGTATAATAATGCCGAGAACTCTACAGCAGCCACCAGTCATGGACATCAATCCGATTGATTACGTTTTAACAAATTGTACGGATGAGTGCCACTACATTAAACAATAAACATTCCTAACGAATGTAAATAAACAGCCACACTTTTAAATACGTACAGAATCTATAGAATTCGCTCGTATCGATCATTAAGCATCCAACGTTTTTCATATAACATAAAGAAAATAAGACGTTTTCCTTGCATTCCCATGATAAGAAACGGTCATATTACTTACAAAATAGGAATGCATGTTGAATTAGATGGAAATAAAAGTTAGGTCCTTTTCAGTCCGTCAACACGAATGTACCCAAATGAGTTGGGTTATGTCCTAATCCTGAAAAAATTACATGAGATTAATAAATACACTTGGATGACCAGTTTCGATGGTGAAGCGATCATCATCAGATCCATTACACTTAGGCTATAAAATCTATGTCTGAAAATACGGGTGAAAATATTTACAATATGTACACTTATATAGTTGCAGTATTGGTATTGCAACTTGTTGTAGTCTATATTCCATATCCATGGTCTTCAAAAATTTTAGAGTATTAGCAACTCTACTATCGGATTTTTTTTATTATGGATCCTCGAGTTTAGGCCTTAAATACAACCAAACCAACAGACCTATTGAAAAATGACATACCAATATTTTCCTTGTTTAATTCTGCGTTAGTCTATATAAGCCAATTATTCTCAAGTTTAATAATTATTTTTGTATTTGTGGTTGTATGAAATATTGTCCGTATTTTTGACGTCTTTTCTGGGAACGGCTCACTTAAAACTATATACATGGAAAACTACTCGGCTGAGGGTAATGAAAATTGTATATGTTATAGGCACAAGTATTGGTACTGCAAATCTCAATTTTGAATGTTTTTCAACTACCCAATAAAACGTTCTTATACTTTTTCTGACGTAACGTTTTCTCAGCTCAGAATAAACGTACAGCAGGAAACTTGGCCTTATTAATTCGTCATCACACTGTACGTTTACAGTGGTCGTAGTTTCCGATAATCTCATATTTTTTAGATTTGCTCTATGCTTTTCTGTGACCTACTTATATGGTGCACCATATTAAGTCTAATATCCATTTTTTTTAGTGTTACGCTATTTTATAATTTTCTTCAGGTATTAATATTGGTTGATGAAGGGGATAAAAGCAATTAATCCCTGAAACATGTACCAGGAGCAAATATAATTATATTTCCTTTCGTTTATGTATTGACTAAGGCGGATGTATAATTGTTGTTAAAAACTATTTAGTACGTCAATACGGAACCATAATGGAAAGTAATTTAAATAAGAGAAACACTGTATTGTGTTTAATATTTTTTCGCAATATTATCTTCAGACAAAATCGACAGGCCGTACTCAAATAATATGGGTGCGCTGCTCTCTCGCGGATACATGGTGAACCGTCGCCGTCATGCATGCGTGCGCGCGGTGCTTCCGGTGACGGCCGTTTCAAAAACATGACGAAAACATTACATGGCACAGGCCTTGTGTGTTCATATTTTATATGATTACTGTACTGTGATTTGAGCAGAGTTTCCGCTCTCTGTGTAATTGTACAAAATTATTGGAACTTTTAAGTTTCATAATTATTCTGTTAAAATGTGGTCTTCACACAATGCTTCGACTCATCATCTTGCATATATAATGGTTGCACGTATATTTCTTACGTATATATATGTATCATTTATTTTTAATACATGCCAAGGATATTGATTTATTTTGATTTCGAAGTAGTTAGATTAATGTTTACTTGTTTGTTTATCAGCAATTTTATTCCTAAAGCACTAACAACGTTCATTGTAGAAATAATTACTATTGCGCTGTCAATGTTTGACGTACAGAGTATTCTTACGGCCAAGATTGGAACTGCTACTACTTCATCGGACCGCTTCCGCATAGCTTTTTAAATTCTCCTCGCGGAGCTATCTAAGAAAGTAAGGGATTTTTCCTGGGAAAGAAAATAGGACTTCAGGCGTTCAAATAACTTCAGAAACTGTGTAATAGCTCGGCCAAGAGACAGAAAACTAGTGTTTCCGTGCTCTTAATAACTTTGAATATTCCATTCCGGCGAAATCACAACAATCTTTCAGTTGCTCAGTTCCGACGGTATAATAGGCTATGTGGAAGTATTTATATACTTTACTGCGAAGCAGGGGCGTATATAAGGGGGTGCTGAGGGGCCTCCAGCCCCCTCCCCCCGAAAAAAGCCAACAAAAATGAAGAAAGTGCTGCTTTGGTAAGAGCATAAAATAATTGTAAATTTGGATGTACCATAATCTGAACTTATCGGCTTATAAACACTATTAAAATTGAAATTATACTAATTCGTGGTGTAGTGGGTAGCATTCTTCGCTGCCGCTCCGGAGATCCGAATTCGATTCCCGGCTCTGCCAAGAAATTTTAATTCTAGTCTGAGGGCTGCAACGGGATGCACTCAGCCTTGTGAGGTAAAGCTGTGAATTCCACAGTATATTTATTTAGAAATACATGTAAAAAAATTTGTTTATCTTTCTGCTTAGTAAATTTACAAATATTTAGATATTTACCATTCATACTCCACAGGCCATATTAGAAAATTCATTAAGTATAAAATGTTATTTTTGTGTTGTATTTTACATGCCAGTAATTGTAGGCTAAATAAACGTAAAATCTTATCTAAAATTATTACACAAAGTTATATGCTCTAAGATATTGGTTGATAGTTCTGGGTATTTTGCGGTGACAATCCCCTGAGAATACTCACAATTTTGCAGGATAGTCAGCCCCCCCCCCCGAATTTTTTTCTATATACGCCCCTGCTGCGAAGCATTCAATATCAAACGGCAGGCAATCTACGTCTGTTTGAATACAGTTGTGGACTATGTGGGCAACGCACCCTACTCCGATTCTTTCTTTCTTTAAACTATGTAGGAAATGTTTTCCCTTTTCTAGCGGCCCCACCAAAATTTGTATTAGTGTTGTTAGCACTCTTAGAATAATCTAGCTACTAATTCTTCTTTAAGTATTTTGTTTTTTATTAGTTCCTCAAGCATTTTGCTCTGGGTATCAGATTGTTCGTTAGGAAGCGAAGAAAAGGAAATCATTTTAACGTGGACTCCAGATAGTGGCAAAAAATAACGAATAAGTACAGGAAACCCTTTTTCTGCTTATTTGTTCGATGCTGAGAGAAACAGACCCAGAGGAACTCATTCTTTATCCACTTCATTAGTGGATAGTAGAGCCAAGACATTACACACGATTGCCTTACTAGTGGTCTTTCCGGAAGAATCTTTTGGCTCATAAAGCTTTTTAATGAGTTTGTAAAGACAGTCGTTCGACCTAAAACTGTGTCCATGAACAACTGCATGGCAGACAAACATGCCTTCTTGTACAGAGATTTTATCATCAGTGTCCTCTTTTTTAAGATAAAATGTTGTAAATTAGAAGAAGTGCTGACAGCTTTCTCAGCATCTTTATGTTTTTTCGTTTGTGTGTGTTGGGTAATATCATTTCTTCCCCCATGAGTGACAGAAAAATGGACACCACAGGTTTTGCATACTACTTTTGATCTGTCGGCGGTAGAAATGTTAGTTTTAATAAACTTAAATTCTCTCTCAAAATCTTCATTGAAAACACATAACCGTTTTTGCTGTTTTGAGAGAGACATTATTCACAACACATACACCAATAAATGAGTATTTCCATATCAAAGATGGGCATCCGTCTCGAACACATTTTTTCAGGAGAGCCAATTTATTGTTTCATATATATGCAGTAAATATGTTTCAGAACCTTTTACACCTAAATTAGCCTTACCCATGCAGAATCACTTGTAAAAACCTGTTATCAATATTACCTCACATTAAATGTCACAATTTTATTGTTGAAAATCAAGATGTCCGTGTTTGTTTGGGAATTAGCTGTTTGTCCGTTTTTGATTCGAAAATAGCAACAGAAGTCCGTTTTTGAATCAAACATGTTTATAGTGTTTTAATTTAAAAAATGGGCATTATCATACAATTTGATCATTACTGCTAAATTACAAAGGCTAATAAGAAAATGTAATGCTTCAAACAAAAAGCATACAAATCACAAATGAATACAAATACAAATGACATATAACTAAATTTGTTATTAGGTTTTAATGAATAGGCATAAAACAATTCATAAAATGAAATCAAAGTTAGTTGCAAGTGCGGTATAACAATATTCATGAGGTGTCTCTATGAAATCAATCCTGAAAACTAAGTAAAAATTGAAAAATATAGGTTTAATGTTTAACAATTATTGCCATGGCAATTAATTATTAATTGCCATGGCCACAATCTCCACTTGGTCAGCAAACTGTGGATCACTAAGGCACTCACACTCACCACTAAGTTCATCGCTATGAGGGGTTTTCTCCTTGCTGTTAAGTACTTCCGTGTACCACTTCAGATTTTCTACATCTCGCCAAGCTGTACCAAAATGCTTTTGAAGAAGTTTGTTCACGTCCTGCAGTTTGTCTTCTTTCACAGTGATTCCGAGACCAATCTCACCAGGTTGTATGTCGTGGAAATATTTTCCTTTCGGTGTTATTGGCTTTGCTGTACCAGTTTCCAAGTTATATGCAAGTTCACCTTGGAAAAGAATGTTGCCTTTCCTAATTAAGTACAAGTTTTTCGGGCTTGTAGGCCGTGGTCCAGACAGGATATCTTCCGACGTTTCACCGGAAACTGCGTCCGGCATTATCAAGGGTTCTACTCCTTTCCTTGGTCAGCAGTCGCTGCGGACGCAGTTTCCGGTGAAACGTCGGGAGATATCCTGTCTGGACCACGGCCTACAAGCCCGAAAACCTTGTACTTAATTATGAACGCCAGCCGTGAAAGCCTAGGCTGTTCCCATTCCTAGTTTTACGGAGTATAACTTTCTTGCACTGAGAGATCTTGAAGTGTATCTGAGCAGCTGACTTGACTGACTCTTGAGCTGCAAGTTTCCAATTTAATGGTTTCCAATCCTTCCCTACCACCTTCATTTTCCCATGTTCAGAAAAAAGTGTGGTATTCTGCAACATTTAAAATGGTTTTCATCTTTTTCAACCTTTTCTCAATCATTCCGAAAACACGGTCAGCAGGCAAAAAGGAATGACCAGTAACGGGAAAAACTAGTCCCATTTGTGTGATACCTGTGGGTGCATGATCACACAACCACTTTCCACACATAGTAAGAACGTTAATGTTCTTGTTTTGGCCAGCGCACCCATCAGCAACAAGTCGTACACTCTTATAATCTGTCAGATTGAGACAATTCAACTCATTAAATACAACTGATGCAACTACATTAGATGATTTCTTGCACTGATCTTCAGTCCAAGTGTATATTGAAACATTATCAGGGTTCAGGGAATCACTTGACACACCTTTCGTGACAGACAAACTGTAGCAATACAATTGCCTACTATAGTATGCAGATTGGTCACTAAGTTTTGGAAGAACAGGGTTATTTTGACAGTCATACGAAATCAAGAAACAATCATCGTCTTTAGTTTTCAAGTGTTGAAAAAAGCTGTTTGCATGTTTTATATGAATTATTTTCTCAGTCTCCAGATGTTTCTTCCTATCAATGTCTTCTTTAGCCTCCTCTATCTTGACATCAAGTTGCAAGCAAGTGCTACATTCATCTACAGTAGGTGTGGAAAATCCTATGTTGAATTTAGTGCTAAATATTCTGTAAAAGAAAGACTTCCTAACCTGTAAGTCTGGCCGCCCTTCTGAAACTTTCTCTTCATTATAGGCTTTCAAACGTTTTCCAATACTTACAAGGGGAGGATACGATGTATGGGTCACCAATTCGAACCATCTTTAGTACACGTGTAGGGCATGGCTAGGTGTATATCAGGTGCAAGTAGTAAGGTGCGCTTCTCAGCCGATTCCGAGAAATTAATTATTAATTATTCGTAATTGCTGTAGCGCGTTCATGTGGGCTGTACGTTAACTCGAAGCCAAGGAGCGCATGGTTCAGCGGTAAGAGCCCTGCTTCGTAGGCGTGCGATCACTGGTTCGAATCCCACCGGTGAGCCTTTTTTTTTTTTGTAAACATAGGCAATTCGTACAACTGTAGGTGTCGTGAATAATGCTCATTTTGCAGTCAATTGTAATAACGTGTTCTGTGAGCGGCAAAAGGGATTCTGAAATCATCGTATGGGGTTGAACGTTTGTGACATTACATAATGTACAGTCGGGGCATTGCAATACTTTGGTATTATAAATGGTCAGGTGTACTCTATTATATGTATACGTTTATACACTGAAGGCCCAGTCTGTTCCGTTCATTGAACGTCAGTGAACCATCAGACCACTCCGTACCCCGCAAATAGTGTCTCATGCTATGGGTATTGGTTGTGTTACCGTTTTTACTATTCATGACATTCATCAACACACAAATATTTCTATTTTTGTACACACTCATAATACAAAACAATTCCAAGACTTTTTTCTTCACTGCCTACTTGATATTTGTACTCTCGCACTGCCTTTTTGCTACTCTGTTCTCGCACTGCCTTCTCGATACTCTATTGCTACAGTTGGAAAGTGTTCGGACCTGGCGAGGTCACCTGCACACAAACTAACGATAACTGTGGGCAGGAGGATAAACGGTTCACCCAGGAAACGTTAAATGCCGCATTCGTTCCTTGGCTCTTGAGATAGCAACATCATAAGAGTGGGAATAATTGTGCGATGTCGGATATTACACGTTATAGTGATGTGCCGGTGCCTACGAAGGCCGATGGAAGTGAACCGCATTCAAATTCCGCGACGAGGATGTAATCTCCTGTAAGATTTATTCCCACTCCCCTTTCCCGCTCACATAACACGTTATTACAATTGACTGCAAAATGAACATTATTCACGACACCTACAGTTGTACGAATTGCCTATGTTTACAAACATTAAAAAAAAAATGCTCAGCGGTGGGATTCGAAGCCCTGCTTACGAAGCAGGGCTCTTACCGCTGCACCATGAGCTTCTTGGCTTCATGATAACGTACAGCGCACATGAACGCGCTACAGCAATTACGAATAATTAATAATTAATTTCTCGGAATCGGCTGAGAAGCGCACCTTACTACTTGCACCTGGTACACGTGTACTAAAGATGGTTCGAATCGGTGACCCATGCATTGTATCCTCCCCTTGTTAGATCAGATGAAAGATAGATCCTAGCACTCTTTCCCCTACTGTGATGACTTTCGCAGCCTTTAAGACCTTTGATATATGATTTTACAGCTTCTCGCTTTCCTCCATACTTTTCTTCCTTGTGATCTCCTCCACGAGTTTCAACAGTCACTTGAGCATTACCACTTTTGAATCTTGTAAACACACCTATTATTCTATGCTTAGTAATTTTGAGGACTTTTAGAAAAGTATCTCGACAGACAGATGTGTAGTTACCAGCTTGGTTTCGAATGGTATACGTGTATGTGAAGCCCTTAGGTTTCCGCATGCATCCTGTATTCACTCACCTTCCTAGGAACGTTACCTCTCACATACTTCAATATGAATGCATCCTGCTTCCCTTTATCAGGGATTGCATAAAAGGAATCGTGGAACTCTTTAATGTCCTTCATCGTGAGCAACCTACATTGGAATCTCCTTCGTTGGCTGCATGTAGGATATGAAGGCGCACCTTTAGCTGAATACCTGCAGAAAAGACATAAAGGCATTACCAACTACGGTTCTAATGTAAATATACTAAACGAAAGTACAATAATTCTGTGCACTATGTTGTAAGCTGTACAGAAAGACAGTCAGTAATACCTTACCTTTGCTTCTTTAGAATATTACGTTTCCAGTTTGCTGGGTCCGATGTGGAAATCCGTGAGTAGTGGTTTTTGAGGGGTTCTAAATCCTCCACCTCCACACCCTCCACACAAGATGGCGGCGGCGCGATATCTCTCGAACGCATGGTCAGATTTTGACGAATGAGGTGTCATTGAACTCGGGCTGACACTCCCTTTCCAATGGACGACATATTTCAACCCCAAAATAAAACCTACCCCTACTAGGGGGTGAAATTGTATTTTTTTAGAGAATCTCTCTTTTCAATTGCAACATGTGAGAGTTTGAATGTCGATATGGAATGAAACGTCGTTCTACATAAAGTGCATATGTGCGGTGGATAGCCACTATGAATTAACATGCTTGTTTTCTGTTTTTACGCATGCCCACTCATGGCTTTTGTAAGAGGGTGGGGGAGCGGATCCCTATGGATGGGTTATTGTTGACGAGTCATTGTTGGCGGGGGTCATTGTTGTCGGGTCATTGTGGACGAGTCCTTGTGGACAAGTCCTTGTTGACAGGTCCTTGTGGACAAGTCCTTGTGGACAGGTCCTTGTGGACGAGTCCTTGTGGACAAGTCCTTGTGGACGAGTCCTTGTCCCTTTGGACTGATCCCTTTGGACGGGTCCCTTTGGCCTGGTTCCTACGGACTAGCCCATGAATTTATTTAAATTATGTCAAAGGGCCTAACTACATTTGTGTGTGTGTTGAATTGACGTTGTTCACCACTACTATAATGGAATAACGATATGAAAGGAAAGAGACGAAATACATGTGAACACGTGTGAAATGACCTTATTACCGTCCTCCTTGTGAAACAAGTCACATCCTGTTTTGCTTCATACGTGAGAAAATGTGAGTTCATGTGTAATATGATCTAACACACAGGTGTTCACCTGTACACGCGCACGATAAGAGCTAACAAGTCACAACCTGTTTTGACAGTGGTGGGAGGTGAAGGGGGGAGTTAGTGTAAGAGAGAACACAGGTGAAGAGAGAAAGAAATATGTATTGCTCATAATACATGTATAGCTGAGGACTGTACATAGGACTGTAGGTTAAGTACAACATGAGTAAATAAATAAATACAAGACACACAGGTTCACACGACATGTATTTTATTAATCCAAGAATTAAAGGCTGAGCTAAATCCCAACCATTTTACATATAGTTTATTTCATTTTTGTTTCAACACTTTTTCCACAATGTAATGTTTAGGAAACGCTGTCTTTTGAAGTTCTTGAAGATAAAACCTGCCTTTTATGGGTTGATGGTTGAGGTCCTCGAGTAAATAGGTGACTGGACTGTTCAGATTGACTTGACGAATTCGAAATAGTTCAGTCCCCCAATTTGGTGTGTAGCCCTTGTCGAAGACGGACTTGAATTTACTCACACGAACATGGTCCCCAATGTTAAGGCGATGACGTTTCGGGTCTGCTGTTTTTATGGGGTTAAACAGTTTATCCAGTTGTGGAATATTTTTAGTTACAAGTCGTGGCTTGGTCCCAATGGTTCTGTGTTTGGTGTCGTTGTAACGTGACACTAGCTCAGGTAACAAGTCCAACCAGCGATAAGTGCCCTGAGCGGTAAATGCTTTCCACATATGGGTTTTCAATGTTCGGTTGAACCGCTCGACCACGCTGGCTTTGAGATTGCTGTACGTGGTGTAATGGTGAATATCCTTAGATTTGAGAAAACTGGAGAAATCCTTGTTGAAAAATTCTTTTCCCTGGTCGGTTTGTAGCAGCTGAGGTTGACGTTTGGAGTGTTGAATAATATGTTGAAAGGCTTTGGTAACTAGTGGACTAGACTTGCGATGTACAGGTTCAACAAACGCCATTTTGGAATAAACATCAATGACCGTCAACATATAGCGTACACCATCGTTAACGCTAGCATAGGGAATCATTTCAACCAAGTCTGCTTGCCAAAGTTCATCCACACCCTGTGAAATCACCTTGAGTCGCTGATAGTGACGTCTAGCTGGACGATGCAACTCGTGAGCAATACCCATTTTAATGGGTGAGGGTTTAAACAATAATTTTGGCATTTCGAAGTTCTTCCTCAATTTCTTGAATTTCCCAATCGTGACCAGTATGGCCGGCTTGACGTGAAGCATGCAACAGCTGTAGTCGCTGGACGAGTTTATTTGGATTGTGCCAGTAGGTAACATCCACAAGGGGTTTTAATGGTTTAAATGTCACTCCTGAAGCGGACACTTTACGACGACCACTTTGACTAGTGGGGAACATTTTTGCAATGATGGTTTTATATTTTTGAGATATATTGGCATTCACTTGTTGAGTGGGATCATACTGTCTTTTGTGAGCATGGGTATCCAATAAAATGGATATATATTTACCAAGGTCCTCTGGCGTATAATCTTGGGATGAGGGAGTCCGAGAGAATAGTAGCTTTAA
Organism: Meconema thalassinum; assembly: GCA_946902985.2. Taxonomy (NCBI): domain Eukaryota; kingdom Metazoa; phylum Arthropoda; class Insecta; order Orthoptera; family Tettigoniidae; genus Meconema; species Meconema thalassinum. Next base: position 97,783,019 of record OX336397.1, on the reverse strand, counting down.
CAGTCCTGGTGTTAATTTATAGTTGATCTTTTTAATGACAGCTTTAGTACGACTAAATTTAATCGATGAATCACCAATTTTAAAACTATCATCCTCATAGCGAACACCATACGTGGTATCTGTGTTTCCCATAAATAGATTGGTGAAATAGGGTTCCAGTGTTGATCCATAATATTTTATTAAAATGTTTTTCAGTTGAGCTTTATGTTGAGGAGTGGCCAAGAGTTGTGAAAATGGAGACGATCTGGAAGGGCAAGGGGTTTCGACCATGGCCAAGGATTTCCTTTTTCTTAAAAACTCTGCAAGGGGTGATGTCTTTTTTTGAGGCGTAAACACTTGTTCCTCATTATCCTCAACTTCGCTAACACTAGTTAAATCTTCCTGTTCCTCTTCATCTTCCTCTTTCTCTTCCTCAGAGTCCTCGTGGTGCGTCTGACTGGCTTGTGAAACGGTAGGTAGCGTTTCAGATGGCTTGAAAGAGGGTTTCAACACAGCTTTTAGCGGAGGTGCTAAATGTTGTTGAATAAACAAAGCATGATCCGCACGCGATCGTTTCAATTGACGAAACTTTTGGCGAATAGTATTTTTTGCTCTAATAATATGCTTTTTCAATTGACTCTCTGCTAACGCCATGATGTCGTGACAAATGACTTGAGAGGGAATGATACAGTGCCTTAAATAGCAATAAAATGATCAAACCCTAAGCGATACCGCCCTTGGTTGAGTTCACTTTGTTTGTCAATCACTAAACAGGCATGACGTTGTGTGTTCCAGCACTTGCCACACAATTCTGTAAACATTTGAAAGGTCATATCTGGATTCACATGTTCATTATAAATGTAACGACTGTTCCTCTCGTCCTGGCGAAATAAAACAATGACATTGGCATTGTCACGAATCAACTGTTTGGACATTTTAGAATACGTTTGTCCAAGATAGAAGCAATCGATATGTTTGTGTCGACCCATGCTGAAATAGCTTTGAATGATACCTTGTCGTTCAGTGGATACATCATCGAAAATCATGAGTGAATCAGGCTTTACCTCATCCGGTGAAATAACATTTTCTTGCGTGGAAAATGTAAAATACCCCATATTCTCATTTTTTAATCCAGACATGACTTGATCCAGAAACACGTAGAGGGGTTGGTAGAGAGATTTTGCGAAAATATAAATATTTTGAAAACACAGACCATTGGGCGCTGTAATAAGTGTCAGCAAAAGATTGGTCTTTCCACAGCCGGAAGGTCCCACAATGATGCAGCGAATGGAAGATGGAAACAGTGAACCATGGCGTTGTTCACGTGATGTGGGGCAGAGATGGGAAACCATGTCCCTCACGGGGAATGACTCTTGCTGCTTAATTGGCTTCATTTCAACTAAGGCTTAGAGAGGCTAGCAGGCTGTCTATATACATCGCACCGAGCCTTGTCATAGAAACAGTAGACTCATACTACAGGTTGACGATGGATGTCTTTGGACGTGCGTTGATGGTCAAAGCTAGGTCTGTTCCCATACATGATCCTAAACAAGAAACAGATCCTGCTAATAAACACTATGTGGATAGGTCAGTAGTGCCACGCACAAAACAAGGAGATTATGACTTTAAAGGAAAGCGGTTAACTCATGTAAAACATCCTCAAGTGTCTACAGACGTTACTACAAAAAAGTATGTGGATAACAAAGTGTATGAGTTTTATGATAAAGTGCCTCAGCTTACGGAGGATGGCTATAGCGCTAATCATCACCGCATTATTCACGTGGAAGACCCACAAGAAGATAATGATGTCTGTACCAAGCGATACGTGACCTATGAAATGAAAAGGCTTTATACATTTATCCCATCTGTATTTTTAGTGCATCTGACAAATGTAAAACCTGTGAATGAGAGAAACCATATACCGCTAGTTCATGACCAGCACTTGACCTATGTGCTTGCTTCGGGTTTAAGCCACTATCGACTACACTATAATGGAACCATTCACATCAAATATGCCATACCTGATGAGAACCATTTACAAATAGAGATAAATGGTCATAGGATGTTGGTCCATAACCATGAAATGGTCAATGCAGGAGACGAATTATCCTTTCATCTCCTGTTGACATGGAATGAAAAGCAAGCTGGAAAAACCATAAATGATTTCCCACTTTATGTAGAATTGGAATATACAGCCATGAAATAACAATCTAATGTTAGTTGTGACTTAAACTTTCTTGTGAAAGGTTGTTGGTCATCATCATCATGGTGAAACAAAGATATGTGGTGAGAAAGACAAAAAATATGAGCCTGTCCTTGGCAAAGCCTGGGCTTATGACATTCGTGGACAAGCCCTTACAAAGAAAAAAAGAAAAAATAATGTGTTGACCATAAGGAAAGCTCTTCGAGTAGAACAGAGACATGTTATTCCAAAACGTCAGCGACAGGGTTCAAATCAAGGGCGAGTGATCCCCGTCCCAAAAAAGAGCGGGATTTTTACCTGCATTATTCGCCGGTCTGGCTGCTCGAGGTTCACTTTTAGGCGGCGCCAGTGCAGTGGCAAAAACCATTAAAGCCGTGCAACAGGGCAAGCAACAACTCAATGAAAGTCAGCGACACAATGAAACAATGGAGGCCATTGCTATGGGGGCTAGAAATGTCAATTTGAAGCCAGCCTTTTATCAACAAGGATTTGGAATTTCACCTTTTCGAAATAAAATAAAAATCTTTAACCTCAACCATAGCAAGACATGCCCTGACGCATCAGCAAGTGGAAAGCTATGCTTAACAACTGAAGCTTTCTCATTTTCGAGGTGTGTTTATGCGAAACCAATTACCCTCACAACCCTGGAAACATGAATGTGCTGTTGTCAATTTGGATGATCACCGAGGACCTGGAACACATTATGTAGCTTATGTCAAAGAGGGATCTACTGTATGGTACTTCGACAGTTTTGGGAATTTGCCCCCGCCCATGGAACTAGTGGCTTATTTTGGAAGCAGGATCAAAATATATTATAATGTGAAACGTGAGCAAACGTTTAACAGCCAACAGTGTGGAGGTTTGTGTTTAATTTTTTATATAAGATGCAACATAAGCAAAAACGTCAACAGTATGTCGGCGGAAAGTAAGACGTTTACACTGCATGGACGTGGACCTGGAGTGAGTCTAGACTTTTACCCACCTATCGAATTGAGTGAAAAACCTTATGGTTTAGGACTTGTTTCTCTTGAAACGTACAATCGAATATACAACATACGTGAAAATGTGAACAACAAGTTTTACTATGATGATTCTGTGCTCACCCTGAACTCTGGTGGATATACGATAGATGACATTTATGAACACATTTATGTGGTGTTGATCAATGAATATGGTTTAAAGTCATTTCTCAATGGAACGCGCAAGTTTGAACTTGTAGGAAATACCAACACTCATCGCTGCAGTATTTTTTCTACATTCAAAATTGACTTTAAAACTCACCCCGATTCCATTGGTCCATTACTAGGATTTAAACCACGTGTGTTAGAGCCCAACAAAAAACATGAATCAGACCATGAAGTGAAATTCATTGAGGACCATCATGTGTCGGTGACGTGTAATATTATTAGTCAAGTGTACACCAATCAAGAACCGTCGCATTCGCTTTATGACTTTATTGTAACATCGCCCAATGGCTATATTATTCGTGAAAACCCTCCAGTGGTGCTTTTTCATTCTGTGGCTGTCGATGGTATTAGTAATATAACATTAAGACTGATCAATAGAGAGCAACAACTCATTGATCTAGATTCTACCACACCAGTGACTTACAAGTTGGTGTTAAAACCACTATGAAGTTTGTATATAAAGCAACAGCACCGTCTAGGAATGGTGTTAGTTGTTTACCACGTGAATACACGTTAACATCTCAGAACAAGCAGATTTTACAGCATTTGGGTTACCACATTAACCCCCGCGATGAATTCTATTCTAGAGGTAGCGAACCACATCGAGGAGCAACCAGGAGTGGTAAGAATTGATCTGCATTCTTATCAAGCTCAAACACCTGGACTCAATAACAATGATGAAATTCAATTTGTTATCAACAACCAAGATATTTACACTCTACCGCATGAAAGTCTTATTCAGATTGAAGGTCGGCTCACCAAAGCCGATGGTTCTACACCCACTACATCTAAGTTAGCCAACCATGCTTTCGCCTTCCTGTTTTCTGAAGTACGATATGTCATTAACGATATCGTGGTGGATAGCACTCGAAATGTGGGTATTTCCAGTGTCATGAAACTATATCCCTCTTATAGTGAGGAAGAAGCTAAAACACTTTGCATGGCGGGTTGGTGCCCTGACTCGACCATTTTTTTTTAGCGTATGGCCTTTAGTGCCGGGAGTGTCCGAGGACATGTTCGGCTCGCCAGTTTTGTAGCTGCTTCGAGACGGACACCCAATGGGTGAGCTACAAGTACCGTTGGGGAGGGAAGGAGGGAAGTTGGAATGTAAGGACGAGGAGTTGGAAGGTAGCGGCTGTGGCCTATAGTTAGGGACCAACCCCGGCATTTGCCTGGAAGGAAGATGGGAAACCACAGAAGACCATCTTCAAGGTTGCCGGCGGGGGGATTCGAACCTCCTCGCCTCCCGGATGTGAGCGACTGCCATCAGTCATGCCGTAACCACCACGGCTAACTCACCCGGTACTCGACCAAAGACTGGATGGTACACACCGATGGCACCTTCACTGGATATTTACCTCTTAAACTGATTTTAGGCTTTGCTGAAGATCACCAGCGCATTTTGGTCAACACAAGGCAAGTGCTTTATCTAGTGAGAGACAGGAGTGATAATAATGCACTCAAGGGAGTCGACAATGCCCCCATTGATTCAAAAATTCAACTACAACGCTTGCTATGGAAAGTGCCTCATGTGACCCTTAACGAGAGCAAAAACCTGGACATACTCAAAATGGTAAAGAGAGATATACCTCTACCCATGGAATTTAGAAGCTGGGCACTCCATGAGTACCCGTTATTGCCCACCACCAACACACACAGTTGGTCTATAAAAACAGCCCGCTATACAGAGATACCTCTCTACATGATTGTGGGTTTTCAAACGAATCGCAAGTATCAACAAACCAAAGATGTCACGCAATTTGATCACCTGCAATTGAGAAATGCACGTCTTTTCCTCAACGGTGCTGTGTTTCCCTATGAAGGGCTGGATTTAGATTTTTCAAAAAATAAGTTTGCCTCCCTGTACGACTTGTTTTCTAAATTTAGATGGTCGTATTATCAAAAAGAGAATTGTCCAATGTTGTCACCCCAAGCTTTTAAGACAAGGGTGCCACTGATTGTCTTTGACTGTTCCTACTTGGAAGAGTCTGTCAAACCATCCAATATTGACATTCGACTAGATTTTGAAACGCATGACAATGTTCCAGCCAATACCACGGCCTACTGTTTGATTATTCATCACAAACAAGTCAACTATTATCCACTGTCCAACCAAGTGACAAGTGTATAAATAGCAGGTCAACACACATCAAACCACTCAGTCATGTCTTGCTTTCAAGCCTCAAGAGAAGTTACATCCATGAATTTAAAATCTGAGGAACAACGTTTCAAGACCTTTGCGACGTGGCCGGTGCCTTTTATAAACCCTCAAGCCTTAGCAGCCGCTGGATTCTACTATTTAAAAAGAAGAGATGAAGTGAAATGTGTGTTTTGTCTCATCATCTTAGACCAATGGCAAGAGAGCGATGAACCCATGCAGGAACATCAGCGTTGGTCACCTGCCTGCCCCTACCTGTGAAGAATGGAGGTGGGTAATATACCCTGTCATTCAAGTTACCCCTCACTCATGCCTCTGAGTGATGAAAAAAGTTATGATACGTGTGGACTTTATGGTGCCGGCAGTGCTTCAGTGAGCAGCTCACAGTCAAAAACATCCAGTTTAGAGACATTGGGATATCATCAGTGTTATGGACACTATAAACACAAAAGACTTTTTTGTTGTATGAGATGGTACCGCCTCTATCCTAGAATGAAAAAAGAATGTAAAACTTGTTATGCTAATAAAATAATGAAATAAAAAAAATGGTTGTTGTTGTTATATTATTATTTCTTATGCCCCCCTGTCATATCCTAACCTCTATAGTGACTACTCGATGTTTTTCTTTTCTTTTACTAGAATGGAATGTAAGTAAATGACATGGGTACACCTTACTGAACAATTGTCAGTCTGTGGTCAGTTGGACTTGATCCAGACAAGAGTGAACATGTTGCGTACACTGATTGTCGACTGTCAAGGGTTTAAAATTGGAGATAACAAATGTATATTTAAAGAAGTGGCCATCATCGATTGTTCCACTTTTTGGATATCACAAGCTACTCATTTGGTGTTTAAACCACCTTATGCGTTTGATTTGTTGTGTGATAAAGACCGTAAACAAACCCAGTGGATTGAAACTCATATGCAACTAGACTGGAAGCGAGGAACCATTTCATATAAGCACCTGGACATGGTCATGAAAGCCCACTTGTTCTCTGCCCATGTAATATTTGTGAAAGGTAGTGAAAAACGTCAATGGCTACAACCATTTTTAGCGTCTTACTGTCAATGTATCGATTTAATGGACATGGGCAGTCCATCGCTGCAAACACTCATGGATCGCTGCCCCTGTGACAATATTACCCATAAAGCCTTGGCACAGGTGTGGCAATTGTTTCATTGGCTATCCACTAATGCCTGCTGGGAGTTGTTAAATAAAATTAAAACTAAAGGTTTACCTGTGGATGATACCAGTGAGATTTCTACAAGCGACGTGTAAACATCAACGTGATACCATGGAGAAAGGGGATGCTACCGATAAAGCGATTGGAAAGTCCTTTGTGTGTAAAAAGAAACTAGACAGTTTTACTAAAGAAGAATTATTGGCTCTTCCAAAATCATTCATTTATTATGTCGCAGCAAATGCAGTGAAAGAAATCTGGCAACATGTACCAAAATCATGGACTCAAGACCCTGTGTTAAGTGAATTGCAACCATGTACGGATTATGATCACCATAAGCAAGTGGCTATGGCAAAAATACCCTCTATGCGACAGTGTGCTACTTGTCAGCTAGTCAAACTGTATCATGGTCATAAAAGTCAGTGTAAAGACTTTGTTTCCTCATACAACGGGAGTAATGAAGAAAAAAAGCAACAACAACAAACATCATCCACAGAGGAGGAGGAGGAGGAAGATCAAACCTTTTTACCATCGATGGAAAAGGATATGCCAGACCTGTACTGGCAATGGCGTCATTAACAAAGTAATTCAATAATTGACTTTCGAAATCTACCTACCTGGTTATTATTTGTGTAGTCCTGGAACTTGTCTTGAAGAACCTTTGCAGCATAGCGATATACCTATTAATCCTTTGGATCAAGCATGCACCTTTCTTATCACCACAGTCATTCTGCATTAAGACGTGTAGCGGATAAAGTATCGTTGAAAAGCTAAACAACTTTTGACATTCTGTGATGTCTCAGTGGGAGAGAGGTTGGCAATCGTCATTGTGATTAGTGTTATAAAAGGAAAGTTAATAATGAGGGGACATGGACATTGAAAAGGATTGAGGAATTGGTATTTCTTTGTATTCTATTTTTGTAAAGCTCTTATTTGTTGTGAAATAAAAACAAGGTTTACAAGATCACAATGTCTTTTATTTTAAAAAATGGTGATAGCCATTTCATTTTTTTTTTCACACATGAATATTTACAATTTCCACTTTACATTTTTTTACATTCCCCTTGTTTAGTTTAAACATTCTGTACATTTTTGTTGTTGTGAAATAAAAACAAGGTTTACCAGATCACAATGTTTTTTAATTCTAAAAATGGTGATAGTCATTTATTCATTTACATTTTTTTCACATATGAATATTTATAATTTCCACTTTACATTTTTTACATTCCCCTTGTTTAGTTCACACATTCTGTACATTTTTTGTGAAATATAAATAAGGTTCACTAAATCACTATATCTTTTATTTTTTTTAAATGGTGATAGCCATTTCATTTTTTCACACATGAATATTTACAATTTCCACTTTTCATTTTTACATTCCCTTGTTTAGTTTACACATTCTGTACATTTTTGTTGTTGTGAAATAAAAACAAGGTTTACCGGATTACAGTGTCTTTTTAATTTTAAAATGGTGATAGCCATTTCACTTTTTCACACATGGATATTTACAATTTCCACTTTACATTTTTTACATTCCCCTTGTTTAGTTCACACATTCAGTAAATTTTTTAAAATCTTTTTCGTAATATACAAAAGCAAACATTTTACACTAAAATGTATTACTTATCTTATTTTTACTAAACTACTCTAGCCTAACATTATACATTCTACTTACAGTTTTTTACAAAAAAATATTACAATATAAAACACACTACAAATATTGCAATATAGTGATCATTAGACTTAAGTAAAGTAATAGTCATCAATACGACTGTTTCCCCAAGCAAGAGTATTAAATGTGTTGGGTATAATGAATCGTTTGTTGTCTTCATTACTTAAAGCAACTTTGTTCAACAAATTGGTATGTAGCTGATGATTTTTACTTCTAAATACACATATTTTCTTATATAATACAGGTGGGTTACTAACTATACAGTTTTTATAATCACTTATATCTAACTCTTTACTAACAACATTCTTTTTCACTCCTTTTAATTTTTTTACTACTACATCATCAATTGTCATATAGCTGTATGATTTAGATTTTGTGCCTACAAAGGTGTCTATAATAACACCAGCACATTCATCCTTAAATTTCCCAAGAACCTTTTTGTTTACTAGAGGTAAATGGTAAATATTATCCTTGGGGTAGTCACTTGTATCAAACCTATTTAGCTCAGTTTTGATATCCTCGTAAAAATCATCAGTTTTAAACTCATAAATAAAAGAATATGTGTCTGTGTAGAGTAATTTAGCATTATCAAGATAGTTTTTCTTTACATAATCATAGTGAAATTCATACATAAGTGTTTTTTGATAACTCCAGAATGGTGTAACCCACATATATGGGTTTGTTGTAAGTTACTTTAAGACGATTCATTTGTATTACAACTAAATCCTCATGAATAATTGAACAGCTATGAAAGTTAGGCTTGCTTATTAAGTTGCTCGCACCATACCTTTTACCATCATTCTCCCACTTTGTTATCAGCTTTACATCAACTCGTTTATCAACATTCTCCATAGTCTTTCCAAAAACACTATTATTCATGAGTTTATAAAAATCTTTTTCAAACACGTTTGTTGACTGCGTTCTTAAATTATTGTTTAGATCAATATACGGTTTGAGCCATGCTGACTGATGAAATTGCAATACGCGATGAATTTTAGTTAATTTCAATCCATGCTGTAGACACTGTTTCAAGTTTTGATAATGTATTACATATTTACATTTATCATTTACATTAGCAATTAACATTTTTGTTCGTGATGTGATGTATGGAGATTTCATATTCTCAGGACAAAATGGTAAATCATTATGATCATCATGTAACTCTTTAGGGTACTCAAGATTTACCTCTAAAATATATCCTTTATCATCGTTATCATTATGAGTGTCAACATGTAAGACATCAATTTCAGGTTGTGTCAGCCAGCGAAAATCTTTCAGTGGTAGATATTTATTGACTCATAGCCCAACCATATTGGTTATTTGCATCGAGGTAGACAATATACTTTGACTCTTCAGAAGGGTTGTAGCTAGGCATGTATTTATTATTCGCTTTAGAATATCGCCCACTACATTGGCTTAATCCACCCCGAATTCATGATTTTATAAAATTGATCATGTCTATATCAGTCATTAATTCTAAATTTACTTTCGTTTTTTTCAACATTGAACTGAAACTTAACCCAGGAGCTGTGAAATACTGACAAGGATCAAGGTCATAAGTTTTCATACAAACATTCCGAAAATTTTCAAAAACATCTGCTAATAACAACACATCTGTCTTCAAATATATGTCTGAAAATTCTCCTAAAGTTTGAATGTGGAACTGTGCCCATACACGTTGTGCATGTAAATATTCCTGATCACTGATATGACTTGTGTTTAAGGAACTGTAAAATGCATTTTTCGGTGGTAAACAACACTCCTCAAGACGTTCCACACAGTTAATATATTCATAAGGGAATATACCCTTTTGACGAATCAAATTAAAATCATCTTCTTTAGGAAAGACACGTTGAATTTCATGAAACTGATCTGATTTTAAATTACTAGCCAGCTTATCAAGACTACTCGACATAAAGCGGAATGAATCTAAAAATCGCAGTTTAATGGTTTTTATTGCTAGTTTTAATGTATTTTGTGAACGATATGTATTGTTCCTTATTATTTGCAATAACATCAATTTTCACATCTGAAGCTCCAAATTCTTTAACGATAAAGTGGTTATCGTATTTGCTACCATTGTGTAGAATGACCGGAATGAATTTACTTACTCTATAATTTAAATTACATTCTTGGTGAGCCGCACCACGATATTTTCCTGTTAAATGGTCATGATCGCGAACCCTGTCTGTATATAAACATTCACCACATATAAAACAATTAGTTTCAGTTTCAAAATTCATTTGCTCTAATGAAGTTAGTGGCTCCATTGGAATGATCGTATTTAAAATAGAGGATATACGGACGGCATCTTTCTCAAGCCTTTCCATAAAAACTTTAGGTGCATCAGGTCCTCTATAGAGCTCAAACTTATTTAAAGAGTCATCATAACTACATTTAATATAATATGCAAAGCTAAAAGGTTCATGAATGTGAGTAGTGTTGGTGAAAGGTTGGGCTGGATTCGATGAACATGTATTAAATGGTTTTAGCAAAGCCTCGAAGTCAGCATATATAACAAATGGTACTCGAAGCTGTTTCTCATAATCCTTAAATTTTAGAATGTTATTTTTAGGAGTCGGTAATACCGTACACACATGATTACACCCCCATTTTTGATGTTGAGTTAGTTGGTCCTCTTTTCTGAAATATAGCAAACAGCCATCGCACAACCACTTCTTACCTTTGTATTTTGATAGTTGACTACCAACAAGTCTACATAAATGTTTTATCCAACAATAGTGAGCATTTTCACCTTCGGTTATGTATAGTAAATTTACATGAGCATCCTTTTTTTCCTGAGTATAATATAGAGGACCAACTATACTCTTATTTTCAATTCCATAAACATTAATACTTACATTGTTCAGCTCTTCAAAACGTTGAATGTCTTTTATCGCCATAGGAAATTCCATTTCTTTTAAATCTAACACTGAAGAATAGTGAGGATAAGATGATGTTCTATCCATATTTTCCACTGCTGGATGGAGAGCTGAGGTTACAGCCCATGCAAAGCATGCGTCATCATTATTCATAACGTTTACACAAGCATGCTTACGTTTGATCCATCCTGGCAAATCAATGTATGATGATGCTCGAAGGGGATTATATTTATTCATGTTGGTTTCTAAATAAAGTACTTCAACCAACGCCCAGCCTGACTCCCTTTCCTGAAACTCTTCACTCTTCACAATGATAGCACTTGAAATATCTTGGTATATATCACTAATATTAGTTGATTCGCTAACAATTATGTTTTTTGTATTAAAAGATTTGATATCTGTAATTTCACCTTCGCTCCCAGTTTTTACATAGAGTCCAAAAAGTTCAAAATTCATTTTAATTGTTTTATGCTCTAATAAAACATTACCTACCAAGCCAAACACAGTAGGTTGAACATTTTTAAAAATGATTCAATACTTTGAGTTTTTTCTTTACTATAAAGTCTATAACTAGCAATTCGACTTTTAAATGCACTACCAATTTGTTGAATATTTCCAGAATTTCTTTCATGGCAAGCGTTATTTTTATGTTGAATACTGCGTAAATGTCCATGAATGATTGAAGAAGGTATATCAATATTACATACATCACAATGGGTTATTGAAGGTTCACCATTCTTCTTTCTTTTTGTTGCACAACTAGTTTCACAATCTTGAGAACGTTTACGCTTTTGAGCATCACATTCATTTAAAGGTTCCGTGCTAGTTGATGGTTTTACAGTTTTTAATTCCTGTTGTTCCCCATGCACTTCAACCATGTGGAATTGATATCGCTTTACAGCAGAAAAACCAAGTTCGCAAACTGAACACGAAAATGGTGCTGAACTGACATGCATTAAATTTGCATGTCGTGTAAGACTATCTTGTCTGTTAAATGTTGTAGCACAATGACTGCACACAAACATTTTCTGATTATGTTTTGTACTTGCATGACGTTGAAGGTTGTCAGGTCTTGAGAACTGTTTCTTACAGTCACCACACTTGAACATTATGATCACTTTCGAAATTACCTATAAAAGAAAGAAATCATCAATGTTAATAAAAGATAAAACAAAAAGTACAATATAAATAGTTTAATTATATTCCAGTCAATGGTTATAGCAGGGTATTTAAATCAATCATCTGTGAACTCCTAGCAAGTCTAACTTTATGTAGTTCTAACTGAGGGTTACTATATACCACTGTCACTGACACCTAGCGGTGAACATTGGAACTTGATAGAGTGGTAGAAACCAGCGACCACCAGTTAAGTGAGCTAAGTGTGGCGTCATATCCAGTCTTAAAACAAGTCTAAACTTGTAGAACATGTCACGTGATAGAAACCAACGATCGCTAGTTAAGTGAGCTAAGTGTGACGTCATAGCCAGTCTTAAAACAAGTCTAAACTTGTAGAACATGTCACGTGAAAGAAACCAGCAACCGCCAGTTAAGTGAGCTAAGTGTGACGTCATAGCCAGTCTTAAAACAAGTTTAAACTTGTAAAACATGTCACATGATAAGGTTAAGTTAGGTAAAGTTAGGTTATGTTAGGTGAACTGAGGTTAAGTCTTTAAATATTCCCTCTGACACTGACACCTAGCAATGAACATTCAGACTTAATAGAGCGGTAATCAAAATCTAACCTACAAAATTAGCTTTACACACCATGGTCAAGTAGTTCCAACTTTTGACTGCCAAATATACCATTTTCACTGACATGTAGTGGTGAACATTGGAAAATATCACTCTAACTGTTTAAAAGTTATTAGAGGGGGCACTTACCTTTTTATAATTTATCAACTGCTGTCACTGAATGAACAGATTGTAGGAATCTGGTAACCTACAGGTACCCAATTATCTGCAAACAAATCAATCAATCAATCAATCAATAAATACATTCCAATCAATAACTTCAACATCAATTAGTAATAAAAGACTGCAATCCATTAATAATAAGTACTTACCTTGCAAAATAATTTAATGATTTTCTACCAAAACGGGTTTTTTTACAACTCTTGAGCAGTAATAGAGCACTGTTCACTCAAAGCGAGTAATAAAGACTGACAGTAGGGAGATATATGACACCCCTCTTATATAAACTCTCATCGCTCGTGTCAGCAGTTTTTTGCAGATCATTGCAATTCCTTTCCCAACACAGCTGAGAGTCCAAAGTACACTAGGAACACCTGTGTGGTATCCAATGACTGCTGACTTTGCATGATCATCACCCATTGTCTTAATCAACATATGGGGTTTCAAATTACTGCAGCGTCAGTCATAGCAACAGCAGTGTGCGCTCTCTAGTATGTCGGAAACATGACACCGGAAGGAACACCTGTGTAATATCCAATAACTGCTAACTTTGCATGATCATCATCCATTGTCTTCATGAACACTTGCGGTTTCAAATTACTGCAGTGTTAGTCATAGCAACAGATCTGCGCGCTCTCTGTCATGTCTGTAATATGACACAGGAAGTAACAAGACGTCTTACTGCACGTGCCATCTCCTCAGTTTTAACATCTTAAGAACATGTATTATTCTCTTTCAACTACAAATGACTCGTTAGAACACATCCATCCACCAAGTTAGATCCCTTGTATGTTCACATGTATTTCGTCACTTTCCTTTCATATCGTTATCCCATTATAGTAGTGGTGAACAACGTCAATTCAACACACACACAAATGTAGTTAGGCCCTTTGACATAATTTAAATAAATTCATGGGCTAGTCCGTAGGAACCAGGCCAAAGGGACCCGTCCAAAGGGATCAGTCCAAAGGGACAAGGACTCGTCCACAAGGACTTGTCCACAAGGACTCGTCCACAAGGACCTGTCCACAAGGACTTGTCCACAAGGACCTGTCAACAAGGACTTGTCCACAAGGACTCGTCCACAATGACCCGACAACAATGACCCCCGCCAACAATGACTCGTCAACAATAACCCATCCATAGGGATCCGCTCCCCCACCCTCTTACAAAAGCCATGAGTGGGCATGCGTAAAAACAGAAAACAAGCATGTTAATTCATAGTGGCTATCCACCGCACATATGCACTTTATGTAGAACGACGTTTCATTCCATATCGACATTCAAACTCTCACATGTTGCAATTGAAAAGAGAGATTCTCTAAAAAAAATACAATTTCACCCCCTAGTAGGGGTAGGTTTTATTTTGGGGTTGAAATATGTCGTCCATTGGAAAGGGAGTGTCAGCCCGAGTTCAATGACACCTCATTAGTCAAAATCTGACCATGCGTTCGAGAGATATCGCGCCGCCGCCATCTTGTGTGGAGGGTGTGGAGGTGGAGGATTTAGAACCCCTCAAAAAACACTACTTCCGTGCCTTATCTGAAGCTGCTTCTTCTATTGAAGATTCCATTTTTAATTAATTGCTACTAAAACTGAATCGTTTGAGCAGAATGTTTACATAGAAACAAGCTAAGAAAATCTAGTAAGTCCATACACTTCCAAACAAAGCATAATAGTGGCTGCCATGACAGTTTTAGCCGCTCACATGATGAAATCCAGATATCTGATTGGTTTATAATCAAGTGTCCGCTTTTGATTGAAACTATACTCTCGTATGTCCACTTTTTGTTTGAACTACTGCTATTTAACATTCATTTATTTGTATTTATGTCCGGATTTGAAGCAAATAATTAGCACCATTGGATTCAGCATACAACTTTCTACAAGAATCAACTCACAACTCAATTTCCACCATCCGGTCATATGTCCGTCCTTGATATGAAAAGACTCAAATGACGACACGTTTTCCTCAAACAGACGAAATGTACTATCGCATATATAAATAACGAGCCGCCTTGCCGAGCAGGAGTTGAGATTTCGAGCTATCAGGTTGCCATCACTTGGTGTGTTCTCGGGAGGGGAATGCTCAGAGCCGTGGTTGGACACCTGTCCTTGTTGGCAAGGGGGGAAAGGAGGGGGACAGATCGTGGAGTGCAGCGCCAACTTTGATTTTCTTTAGTCTCGCGCTTGGAAGATTGTTACAGATGAAATCTAAATTGAAATGCTAAGTAAGCCATTAAATGTTAAATCTCGTTAGAAATGCACTGTTGAGTTTTACTGTGTGTGAATTCTTTTGAGAATCGAGTTTTCACAGTTGGGGACTAAACGCAGTTTAAGAAGAAGAAAAAGAAGAAATCGCAAACGTCCTAAACCAATTATATTTCTGTTATTCTGACGCCAACTTCATAGAGCCCAACCATCTGCCCCCTCCTCACCAAGCGGTCGTTCTTATTTAAGGTCACGGACCTCAAAATCGAGTTCGCTGTCGTGTTACTGAGCCACTGTCAGCCTCTTGTGATTAGCAGGTGATACCACACTCACCCCTCCTCACCCCCATTGCCTACAACAGTGCTTCCCAACCTTTGTCGGCTGACGCCCCCCTTTTGAGATACGGGAGTTCATCGCGCCCCCACGTCCCCTCACCATCACTCATCGCTTCTATAACCTCTTCGATTAACGCGGAAAATATAGACTTAACCTAATAACACTACATAATGGAATATGCCTATCTATTACATACTAATTTCATTTTAGCACAATACAAATAACACACTTTTACAACAAATCCTTAAATTAGTCAACAAATGTCAGTGAGAGGGTTGACACTGTTTTCTCTTGGTTAAATTCGGTATGTTTGGTTTGATACTTGACAGAGCACAATCAAGCCGACAGTGCTGCTTTGTTTCTATGACACTCAGCGTTGAAAATCCTGACTCGCATAAATAATATGTCTTTGAAAATGGGACAATGACACGCTATACAAATTTGGCTATTACAGGATACACTGCAATACAGTTTACCCAAAGGTCACCCAGTCCTAATATTTTAGAATCATCTTTTAGCTTTGATTCACACTTCAAATCTATGGCTTCTTCTTGAAGCTGTGCTGGCAGTGCTTTACAACACAGAAAATTCCTTTTTTCACCTCCAACCTCGCGGCACAGCAGATGTTTGTGCCGACAGTTGGCAATTACCAGTGCTTTTGAACGATTGCCTTGGTGCGACAATCACTTGCAGAGATGCGAAAAATGTTTATTTTACAAAATTGTAGCATTCGAGTTTTAAAAAACTTAATTCGGAAATCACTTCACGCCCCCCTTGATAAAGCCCCACGCCCCCCAGGTTGGGAACCCCTGGCCTACAAGGACAGCTGCCCAACGACGACTCTGAGCATTCCCCTCCCGAGAACACACCAAGTGATGACAACCTGATGGCTCGAAAACTCAACTCCTGCTCGGCAAGGCGGCCCGTTATTTATGCACGCGATAGTACACTAAAAGTGAACAACCGTGCGACCACATTCACCAAATAGAGAGAAAGAAAATACACAGTACATCCTCTCTAGGGTTGCCAGACCTTCCGCTTTACCCGGAACAATTCCGTTTTTAGCCTATTTTCATTTATGAAAAAGATAGGATTATGAGATCACCTTTGTCCGTGTGTCTGTCTGTGTGTGCGTGTGTGATTCGTGTGTGAGTTTGTGTCCCCCTAATAAAATCTAAACGGCTGGAGAGATTTCAATGAAACTCGGTAAGTTCATAGCACTATTCCGGACGACCCCGACCGAGTTCTTCAAATTTTCTTACGTCATACCAATCCAACATGGTGGCTGTGCGAAATATTTCACCTGCATTCAATATCTCCGAAACTATTACCGATATCACCCTGGAATTTTGTACGGTGATAAAGGGAACTACTAGAATATCACCTATGTGACCTTTGAAAACCTGGTAACTACAAAACCAACCTGGCGGCCAAGCGAAGTTGCGACTTTTAAATAGACGTTTCTCGCGAAACTTGGTACAGTATATGTTCATAGACATTGCAATACACTGACATCTAACTTCGTTCAATTGTTTACATAACCTCAAGATGGCGGCTACGCGAAATATTTCACCGGCATTCTATATCTCAGAAACTATTACCGGTATCACCCTGCAATATTGTACGGAGATAAAGGGCACTACTGGAAATTCATCTATGAGACTTTCAAAAACCGGTTAACTACAAAACGTATATGGCGGCCAAGCGAAGATGAAAGTTTTAAACAGACTTTTCTCGTGATTTAATGATCCAAACGCAATGAAACTTGGTACAGCAAATTTGTATACACATTGTAATCCACTGGTATCTAATTTAGCTCAATTGTGTATATAACCTCAAGATGGCGGCTGTGCGAATTTTAAAATTACGTTTTTATTTCTTGTGTCGTAATCATGCGATCGAAGTGAAAGTTTTTATAATGAACCTACGCAATAATGTCCTTTAATGGTACATAACTCTTAAGACCTACATATATAAAAATCCAACATGGCGACCATCCGAAATATTTAGACGGTTCTCAATATCTGCGAATCTATTACAGCAATCAAACTGAAATTTTGTATGTTGATAGTGGCAGTTAACATAAGTAGGATATATGAAAATAGGCTGTATAGTTCTTCACGGAACTACTTGTTTCTTGTTTTGTTCCCCGTTCCGTTTTAATCTTTAAATATTCCGGTTTGTTCTTGTTAATATATTCAATTTCGCACCAATTTTCAAATGTCCCGCTTGAGCAATCCATGCTTGACGTGATTGGCGATTGTTGTTAGTGACTTCAAAATAGCATCGGCACCGGCACGTCGCACAGTGTGTCGAATCCCATATCTAGGTGGAAAAAATTCACTGCCGCAAATGAAAGCGAAAACTGGCTCATTCGATAGTGAACAAACTAGAAGGTGACCTTCGGTCTTCTTTTCCGCTGTCTGGTGTGCAGGAGGAAGGGTTTGGTGCTGAAAGGTCTTCCTGGCAGTTATCAGTTCATTTGATAGGAGGTGTCGGAGTGAACCGAACGTTGTGTTTCTTGTGAGTTCAATGAGGTGTTGTCTTCTGCTGCTCATGGAATAGTAAAATGAGGTATGTGATCTCAAATTTATGCTTAATATAAGCTTCCTGCATTAAATACATTATTTACTTTATGAGTGCCTCAAAGTGCCATTTTACTTTGAACGTCATTCGATAGGAAATTTAATGTAGATTCAGGATCTGTAGTGGTTTGGTTGCGCACGAATGTGCATCATGGTTTATTTTCTTATTTTCAGTGGCTATGTGGGCTTTACAGCCAGATGAATTTTTCAACGCGAGGCGGTCCTGTCGTAAAGAGGGGCGTACAGACGTCATATTTCAATATGTTACGAATAAATTTGATCCTACATCTCTTACCGACACTCAGGTTCAGGAGGTAAGAAATAAAATTAAGTTGATATCCCATAATATTAACAAAAAATGGGAGAGTGCAGGAAGAAGAGTACAACGATTCCGGGAAAAATTCGGTTATTGGTTAAATAGGGCGGATTTCATCGTTTCCAGTGAACAAGAAGACATCGATCCAACGTATGATCCGAAAACAAATTGTGTCCCGAAGGAATTTAAGGACTGTTCAGCCAAGGCAAAGAAGCAAAAAGTTTGTGATATTACCGAATCGCGTAATTTGGAGGAAGTAGCGTTTGCTGCTGAAGATTCTTTTCGATCAAACGGGAAAAGAGATGCAGCAAACATCGTGAAAGAGCTTTATTCCCCCCCAACAAGAGGCACAAAAATTAAGAAGGCTCTATTTGCTCACAAAAAAGGAGCAGGAAAAGCGTCCATTTACACCGTATGAAGCGTTAGCATTATACTGTACGTTGACACCAAGTCTATCTCGTACGGTTATAAATTAATGAGCAAACGTGCCATGGATTTAGGGCATTTCATTTAACCTTCATATTACGCTCTAAAGAAAGCTAAAGCTGCGTGTTATCCTGTGGAGGAAGATATGACTATTAGCGATACCTCAGCTACTGTAAAGTTACAGGCAATATTAGATCTAACGGTAAAACGCTTAGTTGACACATTGCCTGTGCAATGTACTGACTCCTCTGCCACCCTTATCAGTAAATGGGGATGTGACGGAAGTTCAGGTCACAGTTTGTACAAACAGAGATTTAAGGATCAAAGTAACACAGATGCGTATTTGTTTGTAATCTGTTTTGTTCCTTTAAAACTGCACCTGAATGATGCCAATAAAATTTGGACAAATCCCAAGCCTTCGTCAACGCGTTATTGCCGGCCAATAACATTTCGTTTTGGGAAGGAGACATCTGAAATGGTCAAACGTGAAGTTGAGTTAATTGAAAACCAAATAAAAGAGCTGAAACCATCTCTGGCTGTAAATTGGACTGTAATTCACAGCTTTCTGCAAACCATGGTAGATGGAAACATCTGCAATATTTAGACATATACCCCAGGCTCTCAAGTTTGCTATATTTGTGGCTCGAAGCCTAGCGAAATGAACTCAATGCTGTCTAGAAGTGTTAATGTCAATACCTACGTGTATGGTTTATCGACATTACATTCGTTGATGAAGCCATTCTAAAAAAAACATTGGTTACAGAATTCCATTTAAGGTATGTCCGGTTCGTTCACAAATCAGGGGAGAATTTGAACAAAGGAAAAGACAAATTCAGCAAGATTTCAAAAGAACAATTTAACAATTTAACATACGTTTTTAATCTGGATGATTTTACCTACAGTGACTTCGTCTATTCCCTCAAATAAGGTGTAACAAAAATGCTGGACTGCAAGTCTCATCGTTATTCATATTTTATCCAGTTTTAAAGAGTATGTTTTCCAATGTCATAAACTATAATGTAAACATCCATATCGTGATTTATACTACCGAAAATGGACGATCCTTTGTTGCTTTCGGTCATATTTTACACCTCCCCTTACCCCCTCACCCCTATATATTTACCCCCCGAAGATCGTACACTTCAGACGATGCCATAAATGAATTAAGCGACCTCGAAAACGGTATATTGCCAACTTTTAATAGAATCCCACCAGTATTAACGAAGTTATTAATTTTTTCCACCTAGAATTGCGATTCGACACACTGTGCGTCGGCCGCGTAACTTCACTTGACTGAGTGGTAGGATACAGGTGCAAGTTTGAAAGAGAAAATGATTTCTATGTCTGTGTTAGATAGATGGGTACATGTTATAGATTTATTAAGGAATATCTTAGTTCCTGTGATGTTCATACTCAGCATATTCCCCTCCAATGATTTTACGGAGAAATGTTTCTGTCATGAATACCAAATGGAGAGATGATAGAAACAGAAGCTCCATTAGTTTGATAAAACAAGAATTGTTCACATATTACAATTATGACGAAAATTGTAGTGAATTTTATCAGAAGGTATTTAAAAATAAAAATAAATCCTTGCAAAGGGTCGATCAAATGGAAGTAATTTGTAAGTGTTGCTGGTGTCATATCTAGTTTTAATTTTGTGTATTTGATTATCACGCAATGCTTATTTAATATATGTGTATTCTTTTTACTATCGAATTTGGCCAACTATGGACCGCAAGGAACTCAAGACTTATTGGCTTTCTTTCTCTTCTCTTCCAAGAATTTCTTCATCCTGTCACTTCTTTGTTTTCTCTCCTCCTCGGAAATGATCCGTTTGGGCCTCCTGCTTGATGGTTTCTCCTGAAATGATTTTACTCCGTCAACTCGACCGCGGAACTCTCTTCTATCGTGGGCCATCGGTGGAGTAATTCCAACTTCCGCTGCATCCCTCTTCACCTCATCTACCCGTTTAGATATGACCTTCAACCCCACGATATAGCTGAAGATCCTTTTGGTCAGCCTGCCTTCATCCATTCGTTGTAAATGTCCGTAGAACTTTAGCCTCCGCTTTTTCATTAAGTCCGTGATCTTTTCAGTACACTGTAAAGTTCTTCCATGTCCGATCAGTCGTCTTCTGTGGTCCAAGTATTTTTCTCTGAATCTTCCTTTCTTTTCTAGTACTTGCAGTTCTCCATTTTTACTTTAAATAAGACATTCTGAAGCGTACAATCCTTCAGGTTGTACTACCGACTTGTAGTGTCTGAGTTTGGCCTTGTATGATTAAGCTCGTTTGTTGTATTTATTCTGGGTTAGTTTGTAGGCCAGGTCCAGTTGTCTGGTGTATTACTTATTAAAACATTTAACAACCTTGATTTAAAAAAAACAATGTTTTGGGACGTGTCTTCCGCTTTTCTTTTCTTGAAGTCTGGCAACCCTGATCGCGAAGTACAGTTGATACAAGCAAACATGCATCAAGTGGCACAGAAACGATGAATTTTCGTGCACTTTTTTTAAGTGGTAGGGTACTACAGTTTTTTCAAGCTTTTACGAATTGCCGTGGAACTATTGATACATTATTATCTTTGCTAGGATTTTTTTTTTTTCATTTTTACACGAAATCGGGACATTGTAGGGAATTTTCGGAACCCGACGGTACGCCCTCAAAAGCGGTCTAAACCGGGACGCATGGCCACGCTTAATAGGCATGTTGCATAATGTACTATTATTCCAACACAAATTACAAATTATAAACTATTCGTCCACCTAGCTCCCTCCAAATTGGAGACACTTGTCATAACGTGGCACACGTTTCAGCATGCATTCTTTATAAAGAGTCATTCAGGGGGATGACAGATCATAGGGAGCGCGTGGGTCGCGGTAAAGCTCTGCTCTGGATGTTCTGCCAACCAATGAAGAATTAATTTTAGCACTAAGGTTCCGTAGTTGGCACTCATGAACGCTCACATCAAGATCAAACCGACTGACGGAAGCGGGAATAGTCTGTTTTGATTGATTTTCCTCGTGGTGTTGTTTTGATTTGTTCAGTATTTTGATTATATGTTTGAATTGAATTGAGAGTCATTCATGCCACTGCAAGGGAGGAAAAATTTCCAAGCACTGGGATGTAAGAATTACTGTATTATGATAGTAAGAACAATACGGCAATTTTCATCTTCCTGGTGTTGACCATGTTTAAAACTAGTGGGCAATATGGACTACTCTCGAATAAAAATATATAGAGAATAAATGTGTGCATTTCATCTCTTGTTTGTTTTCTTACCCATTCTCCTTTGCATTGCAATAAAATTTGTGGTTTAGGGCTACGGGGAGGGGTGGGTGGCAGCGGGCATGCTAGGCAAAAAGTGAGGTTATGGCAATGTAGTGTGTGCATTTGGACAGTTTTCTTTATATTCATCGAATATTCCAACAATTCTGTAGAGTAGGCGAGCAATGTTTAATTAGCCTAAAGGTGAATTAAGCTCTAGAACGGCATAACTGTGTCCTTCGTGACAAATCTATTGCCAACATTGATATATATCAAAATGTATTATTTTCCTATCTGGACGTATATTTCAGCGCCTAGCGAAAGGCGCAGTTATGTTTGTGTCATTTTCATCAATAATCAATAACTCATCGCAGAACATACTGTTCTATTACGTGTAATAAAGGCTGCATTCATATGGCTTTTTACTTTTTATGTTGCCAGACTTGCCGGAGCAGGACATAGCCTCGGGCTTTGCTCTCTCTCGGAAATTCTATAACCAACAGGGACGAATCTCCTATGGTTACATGATCCTTGGAAGTAAGGATGGCTCTACTGTAGTAAACAAACTAAACATCAGTCCTTCTGAAAATAAATAACAATCGTGGTTAGATAACAATGAAACGATACAAAAACAAAGCGAACTGGCTTCTAAGTGTCTCTTTTTAATACAAAAACATTGAAAATCTGTAGCCTATCTCATGATGATCAGTATCAGTCTTTGGTAGTCTCGCCGCACACGGAGGGGTTATTAGTTATTGCTGTTGTAAGGGACAGAACTACGAGGTCATCTGCCCCTCTTAAGACTGATTAAATTATACAAGGAATTTGAAATTTAGAGGTGGATACCTAAATTTGAAAAGACCGAAAATTAATCAAACAAAACATTAAATAAAAACTAATAATTATAAAAATAATCAAAAATTTCGGAACAACAAAAAAAAATCATCATTCAAAAACGAACAAGTCGTTGAGTCTATGTACACTGGGAAATTTAGATTGCTGGCCATAAACCACTCTCATTTGTATAGCGGATGACGAGATCAGCAGCCAGCACGTCATCGGCCTGTAAGTTTGAGTGTCATCTGAAAACCAAGTTTTCTTCGTAAGTCAGCAAGATCCATACACACGGTTGAAATGTGGGCCACGGCGCACATGCTCTGAATGAGACCATCAAGTTTATCTTGGGATAAGAGGTCTCACTCCTCTATGGCAGTGTCAGCATACAATTGATGATGGTAGTGCAAACTTTTGTTGACCAGTGTAGTTCTCCGATTTCCAGACACTGGCATTCTTTACACTGATGGATCGAAGGTGGACGAGAAAGTAGGTTGTGCTTACGACATCGCTGGTACAAATATGAAGATCTCTTTACCACAGGCCTGTAGTATCTTCGCTGCGGTGCTGGTTACCATCTATCCACTTTCCCACTTTCATGTTGTGTGATCTCTTTGAGTTCGTTGCAGTCAATTGCTTCATGTTACCCACAACACCCGTTAGTGCAGTGAATCTACGACCTTCTAGCCGGGTTGTGCAACTAGAACCACCTTGCTGGTTGGTTGGTTCCTCAGTTTAGCGGCTTCGACAACGTGGTCATGTAGCCCCGTGTACTTTGGGTGTGTGTAGAATCTGTCTGATAACCTGTGTTAATTGTGATGACTGTATTAGTGTATGTTATCTGTTATTAGTTCAATAAGGACTGCAGACATTGAATTTCAAGTAGTTCCTACTTTTTCCGCCAAATGCCACCGTCAACAACTTCTAGTTCAGAACTTAGCTAACAGACGCCACCACAGTTGGCTCTTGGCAACGAACGTAGGAACCTAAGAGCGTTCTTTACATTCTTAACCTATACAATTTAGCTTCACACAGGTGTAATTAGTGGAAGGTTCTTTGTTGGTTGGTTCCTTAGTTTAGGGGCTGCAACAACGCGGTCATGTAGCCCCGTGTACTTTGGGCAGTGTAGAATCTGTCTGATAACCGGTGTTAATTGAGATAGCTGTATTAGTGTGTGAATCTGTTTTTTAATTCAAGTAAAGACTGCAACTTTGAATTTTTCAAATAGTTCCTACTTTTGCCGCCAAACGCCACCGTAAACGACTACTAGGCCTAGTTCAGAACAAATCTACTAGACGCCACCGCAGTCGGCTCTTGGCAGCGAACGTAGAAACCTAAGAGCGTTGTTTACATTCTTAACCTATACAATTTAGCTTCACACAGGTGTAATTAGTGGAAGGTTCTTTAACATGCCATAAATCTATGACATGGGACCGCCGGCTTTACTTCCCCTCCGAAGGAATGTATACTGAGGGATTTCTAACGCTCTTAAAAAATCCGACGACTTCGGCCGTGTTTGAACCCGATACAAGATAAACCCCAGGCTATTTTCTGGTTTCAAATTACTTGATAGTGATAGCAGGCGCGGATTCAAGGGGGGGGGGGGTCACGGGGGTCATGACCCCCCCCCCCCAAACGGAGACCATTTTTTTTTGCAAACTCAAAAAACGAAAACACAATAAACAGTCAAATAAAACTTAACGAATTTTAACTGAAAAACAGTTTGTTTTTTCATTTTATTCGTTACTGAAAATATATTTATTGCAATTATTATTTCTATTACAACTGTACAAATTCATACCTGTTATATAAACACGATTATTTATATAACAAAATCAGCTCGTCTATTTTGTTTAGCAAACCTTGTGATTACCGAATCGATGTTTATAGTGATGTCACGATGAATGTGCAGCAATGCACGGATAGGAATTTGGGGCTTTCTTCGCACCAAAAAAATTTGCCGACGTCCAAACTGCAAGCTTGGTTGGCAATTTAAGCTGTGACTTTCTCCCTTTGTCGGTAGCAACTCGACTTGCTGAAACTGTAACGTACCTTGATACATTTCTGGAAGCTCGATGTAAAAGTCGCAAAACACGCCTTTCCAAGTGTAAGAATATTTTTGGTGCGCTAAACGCATCAAATTTCTATCCATCTTGTAGCTTGCAAAAAAAATGGTCTGGTTTTGTATGTTTGGTTATTTTGTTATTGCTCTTTTAGTGATACCATTTTTCTTAACAATTTCGATTCTCCGACCCCCCCCCCCCCCCAGACAAACTCTAGATCCGCGCCTGAGTGATAGTCCGTATTCAATTCTAAACATTTTAATCAATCAAGATGAAGAAAAGCTAAGCTAGATGTTAGAGCCACCGGTTTTGACGTATTTTCCAAAAGGAACGTTCTTGTTTCTGTCCATAAAGTTGTCCACCGCATCCCACTGCTCCTGAGGTCTCACCATACTCTGCAGCAAGTCTCTCACTTGAACATTATGGTTCGTGCCACTGAACCTCTGGACTGCAGACATCTCCTCCTGCCAGTCTTCTCGTTGCTCCTGAGGTACGTTAAACCCATCTAGCAGCTGTCGTATTCGGACGTTCTGGTCCACGTCTTCAGACCCTCGCATTGGGGACTCCTGTTCTGAGATGGTCACATACCTATCTTCGCGTATCCACGGTACATATTCTCTGAAACATGGGATTGGAGCAGTTCATCAAACAATTTTGTTGTTGTTGTGATATGATTCAGTAAAGAGGGAAAGTCTATGGGAAGAATACGTAGTGGTATGAACTTACTCATTTCAAGTGCCTCCTTATTGACTTACAGAAACACCAATGGGTATTCAATAATATTTTATTACGCATAAAATGACATAAAAATTACCATAATAGCCTGATTCCGTATTGACGTATTAATTATAATCCCTCCCTATATTATTCTGCTAAGGTCCCATTCCAGTTTTGTACCGAAAATAAGGTCACAATAACACCAACCTACACATATGGGGTACCTACAGGATCAGCATAACCCAATGTGTACGTGAAACGCACTCACTTACTCTTTAAATGCCTCACAATTAAATAAATACCTTAAAACATGTATATTTACAATGAAATAATGAAGGAATGCAACACGGTAACCATGGTAACAGAATCTCACAGGTCCATCTATTTCTGTAAGACGCAATGCAATTCCAATTATTACATTACTGTGAAAGTTTCCAGACGGTTATAAGGTTATCACGGAACCAAATTAAGCTGTAAAATTCATCAATACATACAGTATAATGCGCTTAAGGGGATCAAGGGGCACTCTAGAATTTTTTCACGCAATTTTCACGTGTGAGTGTGGTACGAAAGGTCTTTTTCACCCGACTATAAAGGGTCTCCGAAAACCACATTTAAAGGCCCTTAAATTAACAGTGTCTGTGATATTCCCAGAAAACTAACTTCGCACTGATATACCTATGAAGGAATGACAAATCCCTAATAACTGCACCAGTAGCTGAATTAGTAAAGTCTGAATATTCATACCAAGGATAAATCAGTCATAGCATTCGATTGAGATTTTGCTAAGTGTACTCTTTACAACTAGAATATTCGCGGGCGAAGCCGCGACGGGTAATGCTAGTAAACTATTTATTACCTTAAGTCAATATTTAGTACAATGGCTAAAAATATTTACAGATGGCTCACAAGACAAAGAAAATAGAACTGGAGCAGGAATACATTCATCTCTCTTCTCACTCTACTTCACAGTAGGTCAAAACAAAACAAACTTTGATGCTGAGATAAGAGCAATTTCACATGCAGTACAACAGTTATTAGGCAGAAACAATGGTTATCAAAAATGTGTTGTCATTAAACATTCAAAAGCAGCCATCCAGGCTGTCTCATCAAATTATAAGCCTCAAAGTAAAGAACTGAAATATTTTTTTGTATGATAAAAACCCTTCAAAGTCTTCACAAACAAATCTCATTTCAGTGGATCCCTTCTCATGTTGGAATAGCAGGTAATGAAGAGGCAGACAGATTAGCAAAAAAAAAGGGTACCACACTACAACAACCTGTCAGTCAGACTGATTTTATGTCAGCAAAAAGGATTTTGAAAAATACTATTGAAACAGGTATGAAGAAATGGCAAAGAAAACAGCAGAAACCAAATAATAATAATATCGTATGGCCTCGGGTGCCTGGTGCAAGCTTTGTTAATTGACACCCAGAGGGTAGCTTGATTGTCGAATTTCGTCGTTCCTTTGAACGCTATGAAAGTCAAGGAGGTTAGATATCTAAACTCCTTAACACTACAGCGCTTTCAAGTAAAGAATGGAGGAACTTTGTGTTGGCGGAAAATCCCAAGATTAATTTTGCCATTGAACACGGCCTATTGAATTCAAATGGGTTCTTTAACATGCCAACAACGTATGACATGAGTATCGTGATTTTTGTCGGCTTCAAAAATCACTTACCATGGCCAGGGGCGAACCTGCAATCTTGGGGTTGGTAGTCCGACACTTTAACCACTCACCCACCGTGGCAAGCTGGAAACCAAATTATGGAAGGATCAATATAAATTAACACCAAGAAGAGAAGCTGTAACCTTCTTCAGATTTTACACTGGCCTCGACTGCCTTGCAGCTCATCTGAAACGAATCAGCATCTTGAGATCTGAAGAATGCACACTTTGTCACGAACCTGGAAGTCAAATGGATAAGGGGCACCTGCTACATTGCAACAAACTTGATGTGACTGCTAGAACTTCTGGAAACCTCACACAACTCTATTGGAACGCAAGAAAGCTGATGGATTGGAATCCTGGCTAGCCATAAGAAACAACTACAACAACAACATTGAAACCGTACCGGTTAAGGTCACACTGTGATCTTCTTAAGCGGATATAGGATAAGTATTGTACCCGTTTAGGAATAGTATCATACAACTTAATAAAATAATCCATAATAGAGGATACTATAAATATGTTTGTACTAAAAGTTCAGAGTAAAATTATTTAATTTATTGGCAAATACACAACCGATACATTCTCAACATTTCATAATTACTTCGTCACACATATTTCCATAGATTCCCTCCACAATATCTCTCTACCTGGCAAATACACATCAAGCATCATTTCTAGCCTATTTTCATTTTATGAAAAAAAAATAGGCTTATGAGATCACCTTTGGTCCGTGTGTCTCTGTGTATGCGTGTGTGTGTGATTCGGGTGTATGTCCCCCCTAACAACTTCTAAACGGCTGAAGAGATTTCAATGAAACTCGGTAGGATCATAGCACCATTCCGGTCGACCTCGACCGTACCCTTCAAATTTTATTGTGTCGCACCAATCCAACATGGCGGCAGTGCGAAATATTTCACCAGCATTCAGTATCTCTGAAACTACTACAGATATCACCCTGAATTTTTTACGGTGATAAAGGGCACTGCTACAAGTTTATCTATGTATTATTCAAAAATCTGTAAAGTACAAAACGAACATGGCGGCCAAGCGAATTTGAAACATTCTAATAGACTTTTCTCGTGATTTAACCATCTGAGCACAGTGAAATGTGGTACAGCAAATGATTATACATAGTGTAATGCACTGCCATCTAATTTAGATCAATTGTTTACATAACCTCAAGATGGCAGCTGTGCGAAATTTTAAAATTAAGCTTTTATTTCTTGTGCGGTAATCATGCGATCGAAGTGAAACTTTGAATAATGAAGCTATGCATTAATTTTCCTTTAATGGTACATAACTCTATGGCCTATACATATAACAATCCAAAAAGGCGAGCATCCGAAATATATTGACGGTTCTCAATATCTACGAATCTTTTACAACAATCAAACTGAATTTTTTAATGTTCATAGAGGCTATGGACATATGTTCACTTATAGGACGTTCAGTAACTTGGTAAGCACAAATTCAACATGGCGGGGACGCGAAGTATAAATATTTAACTGGACGTTTCTCGCGATTTAATCATCCGAGTGCACTGAAACTTTGCACGTTAAATGCATTTACAAATGTTAATCCACTGCCATCTAATTTATTTCAATTGTTTTCATAACCACAAGATGGCAGCTGTGCGAAATTTTAAAATCTCGTTTTTACTTCTTGTGTCCTAATCATGCGATTGAAGGTTGAATAACACACGTACACAATAATCTTCATGTAATAGTACGTAAATAAAAATCCAACTTGGCGACCATCTGAAATATTTAGACGGTTCTCTATATCTACGAATCTATCATAACAATAAAATTGAACTTTTGTATGTTGATAGAGGCAATTAACATGAGTAGGATATATGAAACGGAACTACTTGTTATAACCTAACTTATTCAATATACATATTTTCACATACATATCTCTTCAATTCTACGCTGTTCTTTCAAGCCTTTTTAGTCGTTTACCCTCCAGGTTTGGTGGAATCCACGGACTCAGCGAGGGAACTCACCACTACCGCCTCTACGGGCAGTGTCCTAGAGCTGGGAACATCGAATCGGAAGAGATAGAACTGGTGAGGTGGGATTGACACCTCGCCCAGGCGGCCTCACCTGCAAAGCGAACAGGGGCCTCATGAGGGAAGGTAAGGGATGGTTAGGATGGATAGACAAGGAAGAGGGAAGGAGGCGGCCGTGGCCTTGAAGAAGGTACCATTCCGGCATTTGCCCGAAGACGAAGTGGGAAACCACGGAAAACCACTTCGAGGATGGCTGAGGAGGAATCGAACCCCCTCTACTCAGTTGGGCCACCCGAGGCTGAGTAGACCCCGTTCCAGTCCTCGTACCACTTTTCAAATTTCGTGGCAGAGCCGGGAATCGAACCCAGGACCTCCGGGGCGGCAGCTAACCATGCTGACCGCTACGCTACGGAGGCGACTTAAGCCTTTATTAACAAAATTATTGTAACAGATCTGGTTTTTTGAAATTTTACTCTGTGAACGTTGGGTACAAAAATATTTATAGTTTCCTCTATTATGGAAAAAATGTTATTAAGTTGTATGTTACTGCACAGTTACTTATCCTATACTGCGCTGAGGATGGTCGCGATGTAACCGAAACCGGTACTGTTTTAATGTACTAAATATTGACTTGTGGTAATAAATATAGGGTGCGTTCAAAAAGTAACGAGCCAAAGGCTATAATGCGCAAACCGGTAACTGCATCGGTTAATCGTGGCGTTTGTAAGGAGGTGTGGTTCCGACCAGTGTGTGGAAGGTCACAGCCCGTCGCTAGAGGGCACGCGTGCACGTCACGAGACGATACAAAGTGAGCAGCAGTATGCATCAATCGTCCAACGCTGACAGTCGCCAAATGTCACAAGTGTACGGTGAACACTGCATGTCCCATGCAAGGGTCCAGTGCCTCAGGTTCATTACATATTTCACACAGCCATATCAGTTTCCTGTTCTTTCTTTCAAGGTCTTTGACTTCCTGACCAAAGAAGAACGCCAGCATTACTCGCAGCGTTGGACGATTGATGCATGCTGCTGCTCACTTTGTATCATAACGTGACGTGCACGCGTGCCCTCTAGCGACGGGCTGTGACCTTCCATGCTCTGGTCAGAACCACACCTCGTTACACACGCCACGATTAGCCGATGTCGTCTCCGGTTTGCGCATTCCAGCTGTGTCCAGTTGCTTCTGGGTGCAATCCGGGCAGAAAGCATGTTGGTCAATATTTCCTGCTTTATCTTGTTGGCTGAGGAGCCTCTTACTCCCATATCAGGACAGCCCTCGTTGGAAAACTTCTTCACGCCCCGCTTACCATGAGGCTCCCTTGTTCCTAAGCACAACGATCAGCGTTAAACCTCTTCACACACTGCCTGCAGGACAACTTTCCCGTTCCTGCGTGAAGCGCTCTGCGCTTAACTCCTTTGCACGTTACCTACAGGGGTGCTTTCGCTTTCTTGAGTGGAGCGTCTGCATGAGAGCGTGCTGTGGCTGATTTCATTCTGTGAGAATTGTATACTGCTTCTTTGATCTGATTTTCCATGTATTCCTGAAGTCGGGTTTTGATATATTGTGTTAAGTCCTCGACCTTTTCGGCATGGGCGGCTATTACCACCCTACAGGATTTATTCATGTTGAACATTAGAATGCAATTCGTCACTGTTAATACCCTTTGTGTGCTGAATCCATTGATTGACAGTTTAGCCGTAACACTCTCCTGTTATTCGATACATTAACGTTCAGTCAGAATTCCAACTAGGCCTAGTACGTTCCCTAACTTAAGAAGTCAATCACTGAAAATAGGATCACCATAACACCGGTTATTTGATATTTATGAAATTATACGATTTGACTACCCACTCCATTAATTTACTGATTCTGAAAACCGTGGGAAATGATCGAAGATAGAAGAAAAACCTGTAAAAGAATTAATGTTTAATAGTTCTAAGGTTTTAGAAGCCGTAACACTCGCCGTTTATATCATTTAGAGTAGGGCCTACTCAATCCATTGATTTACTGTTTCTGAAATGCATGCGAAATGATAGAAGAAAAACTGTAAGGGAATTAACTTTCAATAGCACACTTCTTACATAAATTGTTAGGCCTATTTATGAAATTAGAATGCGATTCGTCACTGCTAATCTATGAGGCCTATATGATGATGATGATGATGATGATAGCTTTAAGGTTTTAGACGACAACTCGTATTATAGCATGATACAGCAACAGTATTTGCAAAAAGCACACTTCTTACAAAAATCGATATTTATGGAATTAGAATGCAGAAGAAAAACCTGTACCGAATCCATTGATTTACTGATTCTGAAAACCAGATAACAAAAAGCACAATTCTTAAAAAAAAGAAAATTTTTGGAATTAGAATGCAGAAGAAAAACCTGTACCGGTATCGCTCATATTAACAAAGCTGGAATTTAACAAATCCATTGTTTAGACGGATGAGCTAAAATCATGTGTGTGCTGAGTCCATTGATTGAAAGCTTAGCTGTAACACTCGCCGGTTATACTATTTGAGTAACCAATCCATTGATTTTGCCGACTGATTCTGAAAACCATGAGAAATGATAGAAGAAAAACGTGTAAAAGTATTAACTTAATGTTTAATAGTTCTAAGGTTTTTGACGACGTAACACTCACCGGTTATACGATTAGGGTAGCCTACTCAATCCATTGATATACTGTTCCTGAAAACCATTCGTAATGATCGATATTTATGAAATTAGAATGCAGAAGAAAACCTGTAAAATAATTAATGTTTAATAGTTAAAGGGTTTAGACGACACCTAATAATTGCAGCTTGTTAGAGCATCAGTTTTTGCAAATCGCACACTTCATACAAAAAGTTATATTTATGAAATTAGAATACAATTCGTCACTGCTAATTTATGAAATTATACGACTTGAGTACATATTCCTTTGATTTACTGATTTAATGTTTTTGAAATTCTTGCAAAATGATAAAAGAAAGACCTCAGAATGTTAAAATTACATGAAACAGGCGTCACAGCGGCCAAAATGTAAAGTGGACAGCAATTATGGAGCGTATCTTCCTGCGGCAACGGTAACTGCAAATCGCACACTTCGTACAGTTTTTTTAAGTCAGTTTTTAAAGAAATTATAGAAATTCAAATGGGAGGTTCTCGGCTACCCTCCATACAGTCCAGACCTCTCTCCCTGTGATTACGCCATGTTTGGTCCCCTGAAAAGGGCTCTGCGGGGCCAACGATTCACCTCGGACGCCGACGTCCAGCTGTACGTGCGGAACTGTTTCACATCGCAGCCCAGGGATTTTTATGAGACAGCCATTCACCTCCTCAGTGCCTCAACAGCCAGGGCCAATACTCTTAACATACAGGTATTGGTTTCTGTAATTATGCCTCCGGCTCGTTACTTTTTGAACGCACCTTATAGTTTAATATAATTGTATTACACCTTAAGTCAATAAATTCAATTAATATAGATTAATACATTAATATATAGTCGAACCTGGTTATAGTGAACCTCTGTATAAGAAACACCTCTGTATTGGAAACAAATTTCTTGGTCCCGTCATTTTTACGGTGAAAATCTCTATACAAGAAACTTTGGTAAAACTTGACAATAGTTAGTCTACTATATGGGAAAAAACTCAATACTTAAATTAACCAAAATAGCCTACCTGAATTAATAGTCGGGAAGATATCTGGAGATAATGTAGTAATAGATGTTTACTCCACTGATGCCTGTGACCCAGCCGACCATTCCTTAAATATGAACACGACCTATATAGGCGAAATTCCTGCTGACTCAGCCATTTCTAGCATCATTTATCGTATTGCCAACCCCACGCATTTGCTAATATAATAGTCACGCACAGTATGGGTAGTCACGAATCAATAATCTCTATCCAGGCCAATGGTTTTGCCTAGACCAATATTTTCATCCAGACCAATGCACAGTGGGTCAAAATCGAAATCTAGGGGGACAAAATTATTTTTACGTTTTAATCATGAATTTAAAGTGAAAGCAACGTATATAATTTGTTTACTTCATAATAAACAACAGTTAAGACATTTTTAAGCTACGTCTACACATGCAAGAAATCTTATAACAGGCGTAAACTACAAGACTTTACCAACATTTTAACATTAAGTAGAAAGTGACGCAGAGTGACGCGACATACTAAAAATCTAAGTGAAAATATAATTTTAAAAATAATAGTTAAATATTATATAATGCAAATATTGCTAAAATTACGTAACAATTACGCCCATCAATAACTGAAACACGTTACATAGATCATACCTTCAGCTGTATGTTCCATCTTAAAGCATCACACTAACCACAAAGACAACCAAACCACAGCCACTTACATTCACCCTCCAATTCTGACTGCTCGAACAGTGGTGACAGATTTACACTAAGATGCGTTTATATCCCAGAATCGTGAGCGGCAATTATATGAGAATGCTGTAGAAGTAATAAATTATGATTTTTTAATTATGAAAATAATTAATTTTGTCCTCCTAGATTTCGATTTTGACGCACTGTGCAATAGTTGTCGCCTGGATCAATAATTGTTAGGTAGCGCAGCCCTGCGGCCCGCGTTAGCTAATATAAACACCGCTGGTTTTTCTCACGAACGGTGGGGGTAGTCACTCATCAATAATCTTTATCCAGGCCAATGGTTTTGCCTTTTATTTCTTCTTATCATTTTAAATGATTATGTCGACTTCGCTGGAGTCTGGCGTTACGTTACGGTGACGGGACGAAATGTACCGAGAATGCACTGAGGTGTGTGACGTCATAGTACAGCTTGAGCTTCTTCCTTTCCTCGCGCGCTCCGGTGAGTGTGACGTCAACCAGCCAGCTACCTCCTTTGACCTTGGTTTACACTTGCTTTTTTATTATAATTTTTTTAACGTACTTTGAGTTCACGCAGCATTTGTATCATTTAAAATGATATAAAGTCTAGTCTTTCAGACTGACTATCCGTGTTTTTCACATAATTACAAAGTTACCTGTGTTGTGTGGTGCTGCCCTCTTGGCGTCAATTAAATAACAACAAGCTTGCACTCGGCACCCGAGGCCATACGATTAATAACATATTGTAACCTACTGTACGTTATTGTCAGTAGTAGGGTAGTGTAATTTAGGCAAGGAGTAGAAAGAAGTGACCGAGACCTTAATTTAGGAACTATCTCAGCATTTTCCTAGGAAGCCTCCGTGGCTTAGGCGGCAGCACGTCGGCCTCTCACCGCTGGATCCGTGGTTCAAATCCCGGTCACTCCATGTGAGATCTGTGCTGGACAAAACGGAGGCAGACAGGTTTTTCTCCGGGTACTCCGGTTTTCCCTGTCAAAATTTCATTCCAGCAACACTCTCCACTATCATTTCATCTGTCATTCATTTAATCATTGCCCCAGAGGAGTGGGTCAGGCCTCGGCAGCCGGTACAGTTCATATCCTCGCCGCTAGATTGGGGGCTTCATTCATTCCATTCCTGCCCCGGTCGGAGATTGAAAGCAGGCTGTGGATTTTCATTCATTTCTCAGCTTTTTCCTGGAGATGAAGTGGGACATGTATCGGACATGTTGGCAACGGGTATGACGTCGTGTAGGACGTCAATATATCATGGTGGCCGTTGCCGAATGAGCAACAAGTAAAATCACTTATTAACGTAATAAAACACAAGCATTTCCGGTGCAGCAGTGATAATTCAATTTGTAATCAACTTCTAATTACTCCCCGAAAGGTATGTGAATCATAAATCGTATAATTTCAATAATCTGCCTTGTGAAAATTGAAAAGCCAAAAGTAGCTGTTGTCAAGAATTAATGCGAAATGTATCGACGGGTGCAGTAATGTGAAACGAACCCGTACAGCCGAATTCCCTGAACTGGAACAGTTTCATACTGCAATGACCACCCAGGCCCGAGAAAAAGTTGTTTTACAAAATTCACAACAACTATTTAAAGAAACGTCAGATCAGATTAAAACTTCATATACTCGTTAACAATAAGTTCCTTTAAGACATATTAGAGTTCCGTTACGATCCGATTAATACTTTTAACGTAATGATCCTTCTAAGTGAGCGCTCCGTGAACTTGGTAAGAAAGACCGGTACTTTTTTTGTTCAATCTGCTATAAAATTTTAACGAGATACAATGCAAATATCTACTCTATATCGTTAAACGACAAATAAAACAAGGAAACTTTTGGTGTAGGTTGTTCTTATGTAAGACTAAGGGTAAAGGTTTTATTGACCTCTAAACTCGAGTATCTATACTTATTTCCCCGACAGTAGTGCAGTGGATCAAGCATTGTAGAGCCCGAAATATTCCGAAGAGTGGTGGAATGATTAAAGAAAAAGGTTAATGTTTTTCTAAAAATTTAAACATTGGGCTTACAACATTTATTGGTAGCAGTGGGTGGTTGGATGCGTTTAAAAGAAGAAATGATTTGGTTTTCAAAAACGACTTGAGGGGAAAGCTTGGCAATAAACTTGGGTACAGGACAACCTGGGTATAAAGAAAACCTCTATATAAGAAAGAATAAAAATGACACTTTCCCCTTCAACTTTCATGTAACCAGGTTTGACTGTACCAGTTTAGGCCACATTACGGTCCTTCTCAGTAATTGTTTTTTAAAAGAAACTATTATAATAATTGCGGGTTGTGAAATTTAAGTATCTTGGGGAATTGATAGACCCTACAATGTCCGAAAACGAGGCTTTTGCGTCACGCTTGAATAAAATTGAAATGCCTTACCATCTAACTAAGAATGTGTACAACAAAATATATATATCCCTGAACGCAAAACTGGAGCATTACTGCACGGTCGTCCGGCCAGAAGCTTTGTATGCAGCGGAATGTCTCTCCATGAATAGAAAAGGCATAATGGAAAAACTGGAGACCAAGGAAAGGAAGATATTGAGGAAAATCCTGGGTCCAGTGAAAGAACACGACGAGTTCCGAAGACGCCACAACCACGAGTTGTACACACACGTAGAGAAAATAACTGACGTAATGAGGAAAAGGAGGATTTCTTTTTATGGACATATAACCCGAATGAAATCAACACGGCTATCCAACAGAATTTTTGCTTTTCTCCGTGAGAAAAAGACAAAGGGGCCCTGGTTCAGTGAAGTAGAGAAAGTTCTGTTGGAGACTGGGATAACACGTGAAGATATCCGGAAGCGTGGCCCACTTAGGGAAAAAATTCAGAAACATCGGAGTTTTCAACTTAAGCCGAAACTAAAGACCGGGAAGGCGTGGACGGCGGAGAGAAAGGTGCAACATTAAAATGCAGATAAAACAGTTGACATGACGTGGTCTTTAGTTGGCCGTAACGAAGGAAGAAGAAGAATTGCGAGCAAAGTTGTGTTATAAAAGGGGATGATGGGTGGTTTATAGACAGCGGAGGACAAAACATTAAGTGTTGCGAGTAGATACTCCTCCATTTTCATAACTTACACAAGGCAGATTATTGAAAATATATTATATTATTTATATATTTATATTATTTATGATTCACATAAGTAGTGGGATGGTGGGGGAGCTGCTTCCAAAAGCAAGTGGTGAGCCCCTGCGACCTTGGAATGGAAGGAGCCATGCTAGGAGGGCGTGCTTGGATTCGTTTTTTTCATCTCGTCGTGCTCTTTACGGGAATGTAGGTGTCGAAAAGGTGAACTTAGGGTTTTGGGTCTAAAAATGCGTTTTTCACATTTTTGCTGATTTTTGGAAAACGGGCCATGCTAGGAGGGCGTGCTTGGATTCGTTTTTTTCGTCTCGTTGTGCTCTTTACGGGAATGTAGGTGTCGAAAAGGTGAAGTTAGGGTTTTGGGTCAAAACATGCGTTTTTCACATTTTTGCCGATTTTTGGAAAACGGATCATGCTAGGAGGGCGTGCTTGGATTCGTTTTTTTCGTCTCGTTGTGCTCTTTACGGGAATGTAGGTGTCGAAAAGGTGAAGTTTGGGTTTTGGGTCAAAACATGCGTTTTTCACATTTTTGCCGATTTTTGGAAAACGGATCATGCTAGGAGGGCGAGTTTGGATTCGTTTATTTCGTTTCGTTGTGCTCTTTACGGGAATGTAGGTGTCGAAAAGGCGAACTTAGGGTTTTGGGTCTAAAAATGCGTTTTTCACATTTTTGCCGATTTTTGGAAAACGGGCCAGGCTAGGAGGGCGTGCTTGGATTCGTTTTTTTCGTCTCGTTGTGCTCTTTACGGGAATGTAGGTGTCGGAAAGGTGAATTTAGGGTTTTGGGTCAAAACATGCGTTTTTCACATTTTTGTCGATTTTTGGAAAACGGGTCATGCTAGGAGGGCGTGCTTGGATTCGTTTATTTCGTTTCGTTGTGCTCTTTACGGGAATGTAGGTGTCGAAAAGGTGAACTTAGGGTTTTGGGTCTAAAAATGCGTTTTTACATTTTTGCCGATTTTTGGAAAACGGGCCATGCTAGGAGGGCGTGCTTGGATTCGTTTCTTTCGTCTCGTTGTGCTCTTTACGGGAATGTAGGTGTCGGAAAGGTGAATTTAGGGTTTTGGGTCAAAACATGCGTTTTTCACATTTTTGTCGATTTTTGGAAAACCGAAAACGTGAGAATGACGTGTGTGAT
Source organism: Meconema thalassinum (assembly GCA_946902985.2). NCBI lineage: Eukaryota > Metazoa > Arthropoda > Insecta > Orthoptera > Tettigoniidae > Meconema > Meconema thalassinum. The sequence continues at coordinate 97,744,799 of OX336397.1, read as the reverse complement.
AGTATTTATTTCGTCTCTTTATTCTCTTTACGTGGATATAGACATGAAAAAGGTAAAAAGCTGGAAACATGGTTTTCTTATGGAAAAGGTGTTTTTTTTTGTTCATTTTCGCGTTATTTGGAAAACGAATGAGGCGATTTTTATGATGGGCATGTCGATGTATTTGTGTCGTTGTTCTGTTTACGGGAATGTAGGTATGGAAAACCTGAAATCATGGTTTCCGTCATTTTTTTTCGAGATCGTTGAGGAAAACGGGGAAAATGTAAGAAACCAGATTTGAAGTCACGTTAGGTTATGCGCTTTGATGTTAATAAAACACTTATGCATTATTATTATTATTATTATTTGTCTTGACTGGTCAGGGCTCACACGCAGAGAGAGAACTTGCTTAATGCAATGAGAATTGAAAGCATTGAGACTGACCCACGGCGATCCAGACAGACACAGGTCTTATCATCGTACGTGCCTCGCAGCAGAGAGAGATAACAGCCTGTTGTTCACATGCAGGTGGCTGTTATCTGACCCAGACGTGTTACCCGATATCTCGATGAAGGACATACAGCTCTGTCGAAAAGCTGATCATTGCATTCCCACGCATACTCATGCAGAGATTGCAAAAGCTTGTGAGAATCGGTCTGACTTGTGCGCTCCATGACATCCTACTCGTAGGAACAAAAAAAAAGTAAAGTGTTAACTTTGCATCTTGTTGAGGAGACATATATGTTCTGAGGGTAAGAGAGACTCATCATTCTCGTGTTCATCTTTGAAGGTGACGGATGCAAGTGCCTTATGCTCTTTGTGAAATATTACGTGAACTGCGGCCATACTTGTACTAAGGTAGGTTCATTATTGTTAATTATGGCATGATTGGTTTTATTGTTATTTTGTGTATGCATGAAAAGTAAGTTAGTGACTGATGGTATTTTTGGGGGATTTCGTTTGTTGCAGATTTTTAAAAACAACATTATTAAGTCTGGGAAAGCAGACAGAGAGAGACAGTGACAGTGACAGTGACAGTGGCGGCAAAGAGCACATTTGCTGAAAGTATTATAATTCATTATATGGTGAGTACATGTTGTTCCATTACTTTTATTGTTGTTGTTGTTGTTAAATGTATGTCATTTATTTCACGGAAATTTATATACTTATGGCGTGTATTTATTATTGTTTCAGAATGAAGATATATATGGAGTGAATAGGTTTTAACTACCTTGACGCTTTCGATATTAAAAAAAAGAGGTGAGTCTTTGTAAATGACTTTGTTATTTTCGAGTGAGTGTCTTATTTATGTGTGCACACTTGAAACCTTTTGTTTTTAGCAACTCTTATGAATGAATGAATGAATGAATGAATGAATGAATGCACATGTTTAATGTATATAACCATGACTAATAACGGATTGTATTGGTTTGTTTTTCACATAAATCATTGGAAACAAAAAACAAGATAAACCTTGTCGTTGATATTAAAACTATATCAACCTTGTTGGTGATCATTTCCTGCTGGGGGCCCAAATTGCTACAACCATTGTGTACCTGTGAACGAGATTGTGTGCCAGTCAGTAAAAATCGATAAGTGTGGTCGTTTGGAATTGCAGATTTTGGATTAACCTATTTTAAGGTAAGGGTTGCACGTTTATTTGTCCATTTTATAATCATGTCTATATCAGAGAGTGAAGTGTTAGTGTGGCAGCCTTTGGCCAAATGTTTCAAAACGCGAGTATGCTCAGGCCGAATTTACAATGCGATTCACTGTCTGTCGCCTAAAGATTTTGTGGAATTATGTTTTCCCATTTTTTTGAGCGAATGTGAACAAGGCTTAAGATTGCATCAGGCTTTAAAAATAAACTTCGAACTACTATGTGAATTTACATTGATAAAAAATAATGTTGAAGAGAAACACACCTTCAACCTTTGTACAAAAATGGAGAAAGTACTGATAGCCGATAATTTGGAAACGTGGTATCAGGAGAAAGCTATTCAAGCGCTTATCACTAAATTTGATAAGTTGCAACAGGGTCCCAGTGGCTTGGCCCTCGAAAGCATTGCCTATTTGCAAATCAATATTTGTAAATACAATCCATTGAATGCAGGAAGTAGCTATATTGCCACACCGAGCTTTATCGCTTCCAGAAAGGCAGTGATCAACATACGCAACAAAGACGATTACTGCTTTTTGTGGAGTATAGTGAGCTGTCTGCAACCCTGTCAAGACAGAAATGGTCATAAACCAGGGCAGTACAAAGAATTGTTTAACCACATGAAACAAACTCTCAATCTCGAGCGTGTTTCATTTCCCATGCCTCTAGATAAAATTCATTTATTTGAGAAAGATAATCCAAATTTCTCTTTCATGGTGTATGGCATCGAAGGATCCAATATTGTGGGCCCCTTGTATGCCACCAAACAGGTAAAGCAACATCACATTCACCTGCTTTTCCTGTCTGATGGGGATAAAAGCCATTACTGTTGGATAAAGAATTTAAGTAAATTGGTGAGCAGCCAAGTGTCTAACCATAAGTGTGCAAAACACATTTGTGAGCGCTGCCTTCAATATTTTACTACTGATGAACTTTTGAAACGTCATACGAAAGACTGTGAAGGGCAGACGGCAGTAAAGCTAGTCTTGCCCGAAGGGAATGACGCAGTCTTAAAATTTAAGGCCACTAATAAACAAGACATGGTACCATTTACTGTTTACGCTGATTTTGAGGCCCTTACTGTTCCCATTCAGGGATGTGAACCAAGCCCCCATACAAGCTCAACCTATCCAGTGCAGAAACATGAGCCTTTTGCTGTAGCCTATTATGTTGTCTGTCACTATGATAATTCACAATGTGAGTATGTAAGTCATAAAGGTCAGGATTGTGCGCGGTGGTTTGTTGATCAAATGGCGGCTTTAGCAGGCAAAGTAGAAACTATTTTGAACAACCCTGTACCAATTCAGATGAATGACGTACAGCAAAGAGAATATGATCATGCCACCACCTGCCACATATGTGAAAAGCCAATCTTAGGCGGAGAAAAAAAAGTAAGAGACCACTGCCACAGGACAGGGCATTTTAGAGGTGCTGCCCATAACGAATGCAATTTGAAGTACTCTACACCTCGCTTCCTCCCTGTCTTCTTACACAATTTCTCCCGGTATGACCTTCACTTCATTGTAAAACAATTTGCTCATGTAGATAAGAGCAAATTCAGCATTTTGGCTAAGAACCATGAGAGCTTTACCTCACTTTCATGGAGAAAAGGAAGCATGAGCATTCGCTTTCTCGACTCATTCAAGTTTATGTCTAGTTCGCTGGATAGTCTTGTGAAAGGCTTAAGCGAAGATGAGTTGAAACATACCCATTCCCACTTTACGGATACAAATCAATTTAAATTGTGTGTTCGTAAAGGCCATTTTCCATACGATTATGTGGAAAGTTACGAGGTGCTTGAAGAAACGACTTTGCCGCCAAGAGAAAAATTCTTTTCTCAGTTAACACAAAGCACCATCAGTGAAGAAGACTATGCCCACGCACAGCATGTTTGGCGAGTGTTTGGCATAGAAACCATGGGCCAGTATGCTATGCACTATTTAAAATTAGACGTGTTGTTGTTGACCGACGTTTTTGAAACGTTTCGTCAGCTATGTCACACGATTTATGGCCTTGACCCCGCTCACTACTATACCAGTCCAGGGTTAAGTTGGGACGCCGCCCTCAAATTTACCCACATTGAGCTTGATTTACTGACGGATCCCGATATGGTACTCATGATGGAAAAAGGGATTCGTGGGGGATTCGTATCGCTCAATCGGCGACATGCCAAGGCAAATAATCATTACATGCCTGATTATTGTCCCGAAGAACCAGAATCCTATCTAATGTATTTCGACGTAAACAATTTATACGGTCACGCTATGAGTCGACCACTGCCGTACAGAAACTTTGTCTGGCTGTCTGAGGATGAAATTAAAGATTTTAATGTGCATAGCGCCAGCAAGCAACAGGACGTAGGGTATGTTCTTGACGTCGACTTAGCTTATCCCCCCCATCTCAGACAGCGACATGGTGATTTCCCCTTTTGCATAGAGAAAATGGTGCCGCCCAAGAGTAAGAGCAATCATAAGAAATTGATGGGTACCTTGTATGATAAAAATCACTATGTGTTGCATATTGACATGCTGGTAGAATGTTTAGCTCAGGGCTTAACCCTGAAAAAAATCCATAGAGGTATTTCTTTTTGTCAGAAACCATGGTTGAAACCATACATGGATTTAAATACCAGTCACAGACAAAGTGCCACTCAACCATTTCAAATCAATTTTTTTAAACTGATGAATAATTGTATCTATGGCAAGAGTTTGGAAAATGTACGGCAGTATAGGGACATTAAATTGGTCAACACATGGCATGGACAATGGGGGGCTCAAAAATATATTGCAAAACCAAATTTCAAATCTTTAAACATTATTGATCATGATCTACTGACTATTGAACTTGCTAAAACTAAAGTGGTCATGAATAAGCCTATCTATTTAGGCCAAGTCATTTTAGATTTTTCAAAATTGCACATGTATAAATTCCATTATGGTTTTGCAATACAGCGATTTGGTACCATTTCCTTGTTATATACAGACACGGATAGTTTTATTTACCATATCCGTGACTGTGATCCGTATGTCGTTATGAAACAAAACCCAAAATGGTTTGACACGTCCTCGTTTAGTGACAAGAACGTGTTCGATATCCCCCGTCTGAACAAAAAAGAAATTGGTTTAATGAAAGATGAGTGTTCGGACACCATGATGACTGAGTTTGTAGGTCTCGCTCCGAAAATGTATAGTTTTCGACAGGTGGATCGATGCGAATCTATGCGAGCCAAAGGGATTAGCCAGCATGTGGTTAAACGTCTCTGTGTGGATGATTATTTACATGTCCTTCAGACCCACACAGCCATGGCACATAGTCAGTTTAGGATTCTCTCAAAAAATCATGATTTATTTTTAATGAAGCAGCGAAAACAAACACTCGCTTTGTTAGACGACAAGAGACAGTGGTGTCAGGATATGATGACAAGCGTCCCATTTGGTTACAACCAGTAGTGGTTGTAGCTATTGTTGTTGTACAACACGGCAAGTGTTTGGTTTGGTTGCTATCAAATGCGAGATGCCATCTTGAGCCTCGGAATAAAAATAAAAAAATGTAGTGTATCATATAATTTTTGTTTTTTAACCTGCGTGCATGGGTGTATGCATGGATGTGTGAATGCCTGTAAATAGTTGTACATAAACTGTATGTCTTGTGCTATTTGCCTGTCAACGCATAAAGAGAGCCATGCATCAACGTTTGCATGGTTCACTGTGCACAGGCTAGATTAAAAACATGTTGACTTCTTTAGGTTAGGTTAGAAAAAAAACAAGTAGCCACCCTCACTATTGTTGTCGCTTAGTAGGCCTCATGTTTCAGTAAAGTGACCATTCACCCTCAGTAGGCACAGATTAATAGGCCAACTAGGGTGTGGCTTAGTAGGTCTCATGCAAGAACAAAAGAATAATAATCTGCTGCTTTTTACTGTGCACAATCTCTCACGTTATGGCTAGAGTTATGAGTGGTGATATATTTGAAAAACAACACCAGTCCAATATCTGAACAGAAATTGTTTCTTTAACCTGTTGCATGTTATGTTTGCCGCCTACAGCTAAAGAAGTCAACAGACAGATGGTTATTTATTTGTGTTTTGCTTATTTTTTATTTTATTTTTGCCATTGACTTAGGGGACAGACAGTGTATATAGTACATTGTAATTTTTTTATGTATTCACTTAGTAAACGACAATGACTACTTTTCAGATTCAATCATGAGCCACGGTGAAGATTGTTTTATCGTCACAAAACACACCACGTTCAATGAATATGCCACGATGATGTCTCATAATCCTCAACGTGTGGCCTATCCTTCAGAATATAGAAACACGAAAGTACGCATTGATACCACGTTTTATGACAGCTTCGTTAATCGTGATGATAATGATGATGATTTGTTTCATGACCCAGGGCATCACTTTTGTAAATCCTGTATGCTAAATTTTGGCTTTCAAAATAATGTATCCACGCAAGTGATTCATAAAGCATGGTACGGTTTAACCATGAATCAAGTGATTGTTAAATTAGCTGACGAGGATCATTTTCCAGATTTCTGGTGTACAATATGTACAAAACCCCTGTTTAATGTTTATTTTCCAATAACCTCTCAAATGTTTTGTTTTCATTTTTATAAATTTCCTGCTGAGGAACCAATCACTTCATATCGACAACAAGCATTTCGCCAACTTTGTCTTGGCTTACCTATGAATCAATATTCGCCTCATAGAATGAGATTTGTTAGAAACTAACAACATGATGTCATGATTACGGCTTTCTTTTTGTTTACATTCGGCTTTCAGGTGCATACTTGACGTTTAGAATACATTTGGCTATTTTGTTTGTTTGTTTGTTTGTTTGTTTGTTTTAGTTTATCGTGTATACACGTTGATAAACACATACACACTGGTTTAAATTTGTAGTTTTGAACTTTGTTTTGTTGGATGTAGACATGGTTATTAAATGCATAGCGTGTTAACTTTGCCTTTTATAGGTTACCAAAAAAGCATTCCATGTTTGCTATTAGTATTTGTTGATACTATTTATTTAACAGAATGTTGTGTGAATTTGCACAACAACAGAGCAAACGAATACAAGTCATTCGAATAGGGAATGATAGGCTAATTCCCATTCACAACAGAGACATGCATTTACCTCCAAGAGAGAGAGATCTTGAAAATGATTCACACACTTAATTTTGATAAAACATTTCCTATTAAATAATTTTCCAAATGTATGTTTTGACTGAAAAACATATTTTTGTAAATTTATCCAATACTATCTATCTACAACTACAGGTCATAAACACTCAGGATTTAAAAAAAACAACAACACACTTTAATGTACAAAAGTTATTGTTGTTGTAATATAAGAACGAGAGTGTTAGAATGTAACACTCTTTTCTTTGGTTATAGACAACCATGGACGCCTTGAACGCCATTGGTCAGGATTGTGGCTTTGCACGCAAGAAAATGAGTGAATTGCCTACGCAAACACCCTTTCGCATACATAAAATTCAAAAACTGAAAACCAAATTTGGTGAACGAGCTCTTTGCATTTGTCAAGACTTTGAGACATTTCTTCCCACACGATTTAATAACCTACCCGATAATGTCATGGAAGATGTCAATTCCAGTATTCACCTTGTCTATTTAATTTATGAGGGTGAAAAAAATAATCGATGCATGGTTCGTTTTGTAAAAATTGAAAACGAATAATCATTGTACGCTAGCCGTAACTTTTATAATAATAATGAAACTATTAGTTAAAATGATGGACTTTTGTCCTTTTTTTATTGTTTGTGATTTAAAATAGCATTTATAGCAATTTTTTAAGCAATTTTTATTATAATGATTATAATTTATAATGATCAAATTCTAGTAACATGTTATTTTATTCAATAATAAGCGTTTAACAAAAAAAAACTGGTTCTAGAGTAGATAAAAGATTTCATGCTGTCATTCGTTCTGCTAGACTGGCATTTGAAGCCGATGAATAATGATGGACTTTTGTCCTTTTTTTTTTGATTGTTTGTGATTTTAAAAAAATAGGTTTAGTACAATTACCATGTATATATAATTTTTTATAATAATAATAATGAAACTATTAGTTAAAATAATGGACTTTTGTCCTTTTTTATTGTTTGTGATTGAAAAAATAGATTTACTACAATTAGTAATATTTTTTAACGATGCACTGCTGTCCCTTTTTTATTGTTTGTCATTTATAATTATAATAATGAAACTATGAGTGAATAATAATAATGGAAAAAAACACAACATGGACTCTTGTCTTTTTATTTATTTTTTTTGTCATGATAACAGTGATACTATACATTTTTTAAAATAAATTCATTACGTTAAAGTCCATATCTAGATAAAAGTAATTTGCTCTTCATAGCACCAATCACTATAAATGCTGCCATTCGTTCTGCTAGACTGGCATCTGAAGCTGTTAATCGTTGCTTGGCAATGCTTAACAAGACTTTGTCGGCAATGCGTCTTAGTGTGGGATCACTGTTTTCATAGGCTTTATCGTGATTAAGGCATGCATGATCCAAAGCATTGATTCCCATATCCCCTCTCCTCAAACGATCTTGAAGACGAGTACCAGGGCCGCAAAAGCTGTAAGCAGGTAAGTGAGCTTCGAATGGTAAGTTTTTAAAAATGTTATCAATAATTCCACGGCCAGTACACCTGGGACATAGAGGTTTCAATCGGTGAAAAACACTTTTTTTGTTGTTCTTCTTCTTCTTCTTGTTCTTGTTCTTGTTCTTGCTGTTGTTGTTGTTGTTTGTCGGCGGCTCCTGACGAGCATGGTAGGTGGTGGTTGTTTTCCGCATGACAGCCATGGAATGATGAAACAATGTCTTTACACTGAGTTTTATGACCATGATATAATTTCATTAATTGGCATGTGGCACACTGTCGAATGGAAGGTATTTTTTCCATGGTTAATTGCTTGTGATGGGAAAAATGACTGCATGGTTGTAGTTTACTCAATACAGAGTCGTTAGTCCACTCGGCAGGCGCCTTTTCCCAAATTTCTTTGACAGCGTTGGCAGCAACATAAAAAAGAAATGATTTAGGTAGTGCTAATAATTCATGTTGTGTAAAGCTAATCAGTTTTTTCTTGCACACAAAGAACTTTCCAATAGCCTTGTCGATTGTAGTGGCGTCCATGTCTATAACGTTGATGTTATCACCTCACGTGTACACGTCTCACTGCTATCATTGGACGATACACTTTCAGTTTTCATTTTATTGAACAACTCCCAACATGCACTCGTGGTGAGCCAATGAAACAATTGCCATGCATGTGCTAAGGCTTTATTCTGAATATTGTCGCAAGGACAAGTGTCCATGAGCGTTTGCAGGGATGGACAACCCAGATCTAAAAGGTCAATACATTGACAGTGAGAGGGTAGAAATGGTTGAAGCCACTGGCGTTTTTCACTCCCTTTAACAAATAAGACATTGGCCGAGGACAAATGGGCTTTCATGACAATGTCAAGATACTTGTAAGAAATATCACCCTTGTTCCATGCTAACTGCAAATGATTTTCAATCCATTGGCTCTGTTTTTTATCTTTTTCACTAAGCAACTCGAAAGCATAGGGAGGTTTAAACACCAAATGAATAGGGTTAGACACCCAAAACGTACTACAATCGATAAAAGCGACTTCCTTAAATATAAATTTGTTGTCTGCAATTTTAAACCCCTGACAATCCACGATGAGTGTACGCATCATGCTTTTTTTATTTTTATTTTTACTTGTTACCTCATTGACGTCTAATCAACAACTAACCCATGCCATGGTTTAACATGGCAAAGTCAAAGGACTTTAGGGGAAAAAAAGGAAAAAATGAATTGAACAACAGCGAAATATTTGTTGAGGTTTTATTCATAACAAAAAAAAACTTACACTTTTATTACAAAAAAGTGTGTTGGCTTAATTTGGAACAGCATTCAAATGAATAAAAACTCAGCAATAGTTTGCACATACGGTCCACAGGTATCTCCTAGTTTTGTAGGGTCTGGTACAATAACCGGATAATTCAAACTCCATGGAATATTGCCCACATCATAGCGATTGAAGTAAGGGCAGGATGGACTCCATCGCTGATGATCGCTAAAGGGTCGATCCCCTATTTCCCAGTTTCCAATTTCAATGTTGCAAAAAATACACTTGACCACATCCCCACGTTTTAAGTAATAAAATCCGCTCGCAGCCAATTCTCCACAATCCATAAAGGGAACTGTCCATGCTTCAAAAGTTTTCAAACGATTAAATTCACATTTTAAATTCCATGGTTTGTCTGTCACGTTGTTGTTGTTGTTGTTGTTGTTGTTGTTGTTGCTGTTGCTTATTGAGGGACACATGATGTTTGTTGTTGTCGTATGTGCGCACAGTGCCAGAGCGCAACAGATACTGTGCATGCAGACGCTTATCATCAATCCTATGAATGATGATCTTTTTTTTGTTTTCATTCGACCACAGATGGCTTACATGCTGGTGACATAATTGGACAAAGGATGATATTTAACTTGTCTAGCATGAATAATCAAACAGTAGGCACTGGTATGGTCTGGGACATTTTCTTGTGTTTCAAAATCTATCCTTAAATCAATGGTGGTGATTTTCATAGATTCTTCTAGATACGAACAGTCGAAAACAATCAGTGGTGCTTTTGCTTTAAACCCTTGTGGCGACAACATAGGACAATCCGGTTTTTCATAATAAGACGATTGAAATTTAGCGAACATGTCATAAAGGGGACCAAACTTATTTTTTGAAAAATTGAGTTCCAACCCCTCATAGGGAAAGCAAATATTATTTAAAAATAGTCGTATATTTCTCAAGTGAATGTGATCAAACAAGGTGACATCTTTGCTTTGTTGGTATTTTCTATTGGTTTGAAAACCAATAATAACATAGAGGGGTCTCTCGGTAGAGCGAGCCGATTTGACACTCCAACTATGAGTGTCAGTGGTAGGTAGCAAGGGGTATTCATGCAGACACCAACTTCGAAAGGCGATAGGCAAGACTTTATCTTTTTGCACTAAATTTAACATGCTTAGCTTTTTACGATCTGATACGTCACATGGGGCACTTTCCATAGTAATCGAAGCAGTTGAATTTTTGAGTCTATCACTTGGTCAGAGGCTCCTTTCAGCGCATTATAATCACTGCGATCTCTCACCAGATACAAACTTTGTCTTGCGTTTAAAATAATACGCTTGTGATCTTCGGCAAAGCCAAGGAGTAATTTTAAGGGTAGGAAGCCTGTAAAAGTGCCATCGGTATGAACTAGCCAGTTATTGCTACTGTTGGGACACCATCCTGCCATAGAAAGCGTTTTACTTTCCTCCTCGCTATAGGATGGATATAATTTCATAAGACTAGTCATGCCCACATTTCGAGTCATATCTATGACAATATCATTTATCACATAACGTACTTCAGTAAACAGAAAAGCCAAACCATGATTCGCCAACGCAGACGTTGTGGGCGTACTGCCATCTGCTTTCATCAATTTACCCTCAATTTGAAGGACACTTTCATGAGGTAGAGTAAAAATATCTTGATTGTTAATGATGAATTGAATCTCGTCATTGTTATTCAGTCCTGTTGCTTGAGGTTGATACGAATGCATATCAATGCGCACGACGCCATCTTCCACTTGTATGGGATTTAACACTTGCAACAGCTCTTTGTTCATGATTGGGGTGTAGCGTATAACCAAGGCGTTGTAAGCGTTGTCGGTTTACCCGTGTCAACCGTTTCATACACGGCGGGCAACTAACCGAGCTCGTAGACGTTGTTGTTGCTTTATAGATAAATTTCATAGCGTCTTTAAAACCAACTTGTAGGTCACAGGGGTGTTGGCGTCCAAAGCAATCAGTTGTTGGTTTCTATTCACTAAGCGTAAGGTAATATTACTAATATCACTGACACACACAGGATGATAGAGAACCACTGAAGGGTTTTCACGAATAATATAGCCGCAAGGAGAGGTGACAATAAAATCATACAGGGAATGGCTTTGTTCTTGATTCGTAAATACGTCTCTAATAATATTGCAAGTTACAGAAATGTGATGGTCCTCGATGAATTTCACTGGATAATCTGATTCATGGGGTTGCTGAGCTGCCAACACTCTTGGTTTAAATCCTAATAAAGGACCAATAGAATGAACTCGTGTTTCAAAGTCAATGTTAAACGTAGAGAAAATACGACAGCGATGAGTTATTGTATTGGCTGTAAGTTCAAATTTGTGTGTCCCATCCGCAAATGGTTTGACACCAAATTGTTTTATCATCGACACGCTAATGGCCTCATGCACATCGTCTATGGTATAACCTCCAGGGGGTAGTGTCAACATATAATCATCATAATAAAATTTGTCATTAATATCCACTTGAATATTGTAAATTCTGTTGTAACTTTCCAAAGAAATTAATCCTAGCACATAGGATTGTTCGGGATGCAATTCAATGGGAGGGAAAAAATCCAGGGACACTTCAGGCCCGCGACTGTGCACGGTAAAGGTCTTGGCGTTGACATTCATAATGATGAAACTGTTGGCTTAACGCGACCTCTTATATAAAAAATGTAAACTCAAACGGCCACACTCTTGACTGCAAAAGGTTTGTTGGCGATTCACATTATAGAATATCTTTACCCGGTTTCCCAAATAACGTAGCAACTCGATCGGAGGTGGTAAATTTCCATAACTGTCAAAGTACCATACTGTGGAACCTTGTTTCACGTAGGCTACAAAATGGGTTCCTGGGCCTGCATCATCATCTAAATTCATCATGGCTCGTTCTTCTTTCCACGGTGCTTTGGGTAATTCATTTCGCATAAATACACCTCGAAAATGAGAAATCTTTAGTTGTTTGGCATAGCGTTCCACTTCTTCATGGGTCATGGCATGACGAGGCAGTTGGCTTAAGCGCTTATCGATGATGGACATTTTTTTTTTCTTAGACGGTAGGCCACTACCTTGTGGATAAAAGACTGGCTTTAAAGGATTGCCATTTCTAGCTCCCATCGCAATGGCTTCTAACGCTTTATTGTGTCGCTCGCTTTCTTTGAGTTGTTGCTTGCCTTGCTCGACGGCTTTTATGGTTTTCGCTACAGCGCTGGCACCACCCAAAAGGGACCCCAAAGCTGCCAACCCTGCAAATAAAGCCGGCAAAAAACCCCCACGCTTAGCAACAGAAATGACTCGCCCACGTTTTTGCTTTCTTTCTTTTCTTTTTATCGATACATGATGCTGCGATTTCGGAGCTGTAGACAATCGCACCGCTTGTAAAGCTTTTTCGATAGCCACTCTTTTTAGATTTTTTTTTGTTTTTTTACGTTTTAACACTGGGTGTGAGGCCGATCGACTTGGTTTCCGACCTGGCTTTTTTGTCTTTTTGAGATTTGTTTTTTTCATGTTCATAGCATATCTTTTTTTCACCATGCTGCTACTTGGTGAACCTTTCACAGCAAACATTCGATAACAACTAACGTAGAGAACCTTATTTCATAACAGTATATTCCAATTCTATATAAAGCGGGAAATCATTCACCGTTTTCCCAGCTTCCTTTTCCTCAAACGTAAGCATAAGATGAAAGGATAATTCATCTCCAACATTTACTCTTTGATGGTTGTGGGCCAACACTCTATCACCGTTTAGTTGTATTTTTAAATGTTTCTCATCAGGCATGGCATATTTTATATGAATGACACCATCATAATGCAGTCGATAACGACTTAAACCGGAAGCAAGCATATAGGTAAGATCATCATTCACCAGTGGTAGTGGTGGTGGGGAATGGTTTCTGTCATTGTCCAGTTTTTGATTTGACAGGTACACTAAAAATACAGATGGGACAAATTTATAAAGCCTTTTCATTTGATAGGTCACATAACGTTTCGTGCAGACATCATTTTCGTCTCGAGGCTCTTGCACATCAATAATACGATGATGATTGGCTGAATAGCCCTCAGCGGTTAGTCTCGGGGCCATGTGATAGACACTTTGCACTTTGCGATCGACATAGCTTTTTGTTGCCACCTCTCGTGTCTGTTTTAACAAAGAGGCGGCCGTGGCCATGGTTACACGAGCTCGCCCAAACACGTCCATGGTGATAGACGTTAACTAACCTATCCTACTCACCGCCTGCCTATATATATATATAAACCTTATACACACATGAAAAAAACTCAGTCATCGACACAATGGAATTAATGAAACAACCCCATGCTTTGCCCGTCTCTGATTTGGTTTCAGAGCTATCACTGTCCGTGTGCGAACCTAAACGTCATGGCACCCTATTCCCATCTACCGTTCGATGTATTATGGTAGGGCCTTCGGGTTGTGGAAAGACCAATGTTTTGCTGAACATTATTACCGCACCTCATGGCCTACGATTTCAAAATATTTATATTTTTGCCAAATCCTTGTACCAGCCTCTGTACGTGTATCTGGAACAAATTATGTCTTCGTTAAATAAAGAAGCCATGGGCTATTTTACATTCACCTCGCCTCAAGATGTCATTCAACCAGACCGCATTCAACCAGATTCCATTATAATTTTTGATGATATTGCCACTCAACGACAGGCCATTATTCAAGAGTATTTTAGTATGGGACGCCATAAACAAGTGGATTGTTTTTATCTGGCTCAGACCTATTCCAAAATCCCCAAACAGTTGATTCGTGACAATGCCAATCTCATCGTTCTCTTTCGCCAAGACTCTAGAAATCTCTATCATATTTTTCAAGATCATGTGAATCCAGATATGTCCTTTACAGCTTTCACGCAATTGTGTGCTTCGTGTTGGAACCATCATCCCCATGCCTGTTTGGTCATAAATAAACAGAGTGAACGATGTGAAGGACGTTATCGCTTGGGTTTTGATCATTTTATTTCTGTTTAAAAAGACCCAGGGTTGGACATTTCCTGTTAGTGTGTCTTTACCTTTACCATGGCGAACGCCATAGGGTACAAGAAACATGTTCAAATCATGCAGCGTATTATTGAGGCACGAAATACGATTCGAAATAAATTTCGTGAATTGCAACGTTTAAAAAACGTCAATCCTTTACCCATGATAAAACATGCTCCATCATCGGTTGATCCCATGAGATTTAAACCTAATGCTTCTGCTGCTACTGCTGCTGCTGCTGCTGCTACCTCTCAAACCAAACCCATAACAAGTTCAAAATTTACTCAAACAGAATCCACACGACAGGTAAAATCCTCCTCTTCCTCCTCCTCTAATGTTAGTGAACAAGAACATCAAGAACATGAAAAGAAAGAAGAAGAGCATGAACAAAGTGAAAGTGACAGCGAAAGCGTATTTAGTCCTGAAAGAAAAAAGAAATCGTCACCCCTTCAACAGTTTCTAAAAACAAAACAAAAATCTTCCGTCATAGCGGCAACACCGTCTTCCTCCACATCGTCTCCGTTTTCACAAGTCTTGGCAACCCCTCAAAATAAAGCTCAACTCAAAAACATTTTAATCAAACATTATGGGGCAACCCTGGAACCGTATTTGACCCTTTTATTTATTGGAAAGACAGATACCACGTATGGTGTTCGCTATGAGAATGATAGTTTTAAAATTGGGGATTCATCCATTAAATTTGCTCGTACGAAAGCTGTCATTAAAAAGATCAACTATAAATTAACACCAGGTCTGTTAAAGCTGCTATTTTCTCGCACCCCCTCGACACAAGATTTTACGTCCGAGGACCTTGCTAAATATAAATCCATTTTATTAGACACCAACGCTCACAAAAGAAACTATAAATCCTCTCAGCAGGTCAATGCCAATATATCCCAAAAATATAAAACCATCATTGCAAACATCTTTGGTAAGCAAAAACATCACTCTGCCTCTGGTGTAAGGTTTAAGAAATTAAAACCCTACCTAGATATAACCTTTTGGAATAATCCCAATCAGTTAGTAGAGCGCTTATACTTGCTTCATGCATCAAAACAAGCTGGTCACACTGGACATGAGGCGGAAATCGCCGACGTTGAACAACAACTCCGAGATGCTAAAATTATCTTATAAGCCATCCCCCATCAAAGTGGGCATTGCTCATGAATTGCATAAACCAGCCCGACGCATTTATGAACGTCGTCGTGTCATTTCCAAAGGAATCGATGAACTTTGGCAGGCAGACCTGGTTGAAATGATACCTTATTCTAACGTTAACGACGGTGTACGCTATATGTTGACTGTCATTGATGTCTATTCCAAAATGGCTTTTGTTCAACCAGTAAAAAATAAAACTGGTATCTTAGTCACAAAGGCCTTTCATCATATTATTGAACAATCAAAACGTCAACCTCACTTGTTACAAACCGACCAGGGGAAAGAATTTTTCAACAAGGATTTCTCCAGTTTTCTCAAATCTAAGGATATTCACCATTATGCCACCTATAGCAATCTCAAAGCTAGTGTAGTTGAACGCTTCAATCGAACATTAAAAAGTTATATGTGGAAAGAGTTTACAATACATGGTTCCTATCGATGGATAGACTGGTTACCTCAACTTGTGTCTCGCTACAACAACACCATTCATTCCACCATCGGCATGAAACCTCGCCTCGTCACCAAGAACCTACCCAGACTCAATAGACTGTTTAACCCTATAAAAAGGGTAGATCCAAGGCGACATCGCCTTAAAATTGGAGATTTTGTTCGCATTAGTAAACATAGAAGTGTGTTTTCAAAATCGTATACTCCACAATGGTCGACAGAAATTTTTAAAATTCGCCAAGTCAAGCTAGGTCAACCAGTGACGTATCTCTTAGAAGATCAGAGCGGTCAACCCATTCAGGGACGATTCTATTATGAAGAAGTGCAAAAAACATTATATCCCAACGATTATCTCATTGAACGAGTAATTAAAGTCAAAGGTGCAAAATATTTTGTAAAGTGGTTAGGTTTTCCTTCCACGTATAATTCATGGGTCAATAAACATAATTTTTTGTAATAAAACCCTATTTAATTATTTTGAGAAAAAAAATTAAAAAACATGTATCATATGACCTTTCATTATTCCCACCCTTTTGTTTATTACATGTCCAATAACCGCTTTGTTCGAGCCCATGCCAATCTGTTATCATGATGTTATACACTCACTCATTGTTTCAAACTTTGCGTTGCATGATGAGTCCATAATGAACCTAGGCTATGACATACACAGTATAAATCCGCACACTGTATAATGACACCAGCCTCTTATCTCTCTCTGCTGCGAGGCACGTACAATGATAAGACCTGTGTCTGTCTGCTCGACATGGGCCAGCCTCAATGCTTTCAATTCTCATTGCATTAAGCAAGTTCTCTCTCTGCGTGTGAGTCCTGACCAGTCAAGACAAATAATAATAATAATGCATAAGTGTTTTACCAACATCAAAGCGCTTAACATAACGTGACTTCAAATCTGGTTTCTTACTTTTTTCCCCGTTTTCCTCAACAACCTCGAAAAAAAAATGACGGAAACCATGATTTCAGGTTTTCCATACCTACATTCCCGTAAACAGAACAACGACACAAATACATCGACATGCCCATCATAAAAATCGCCTCATTCGTTTTCCAAATAACGCGAAAATGAACAAAAAAAACACCTTTTCCATAAGAAAACCATGTTTCCAGCTTTTTACCTTTTTCATGTCTATATCCACGTAAAGAGAATAAAGAGACGAAATAAATACTATCACACACGTCATTCTCACGTTTTCGGTTTTCCAAAAATCGACAAAAATGTGAAAAACGCATGTTTTGACCCAAAACCCTAAATTCACCTTTCCGACACCTACATTCCCGTAAAGAGCACAACGAGACGAAAAAAACGAATCCAAGCACGCCCTCCTAGCATGGCCCGTTTTCCAAAAATCGGCAAAAATGTAAAAACGCATTTTTAGACCCAAAACCCTAAGTTCACCTTTTCGACACCTACATTCCCGTAAAGAGCACAACGAAACGAAATAAACGAATCCAAGCACGCCCTCCTAGCATGACCCGTTTTCCAAAAATCGACAAAAATGTGAAAAACGCATGTTTTGACCCAAAACCCTAAATTCACCTTTCCGACACCTACATTCCCGTAAAGAGCACAACGAGACGAAAAAAACGAATCCAAGCACGCCCTCCTAGCATGGCCCGTTTTCCAAAAATCGGCAAAAATGTGAAAAACGCATTTTTAGACCCAAAACCCTAAGTTCGCCTTTTCGACACCTACATTCCCGTAAAGAGCACAACGAAACGAAATAAACGAATCCAAACACGCCCTCCTAGCATGATCCGTTTTCCAAAAATCGGCAAAAATGTGAAAAACGCATGTTTTGACCCAAAACCCTAACTTCACCTTTTCGACACCTACATTCCCGTAAAGAGCACAACGAGACGAAAAAAACGAATCCAAGCACGCCCTCCTAGCATGATCCGTTTTCCAAAAATCGGCAAAAATGTGAAAAACGCATGTTTTGACCCAAAACCCTAACTTCACCTTTTCGACACCTACATTCCCGTAAAGAGCACAACGAGACGAAAAAAACGAATCCAAGCACGCCCTCCTAGCATGGCCCGTTTTCCAAAAATCAGCAAAAATGTGAAAAACGCATTTTTAGACCCAAAACCCTAAGTTCACCTTTTCGACACCTACATTCCCGTAAAGAGCACGACGAGATGAAAAAAACGAATCCAAGCACGCCCTCCTAGCTTGGCTCCTTCCATTCCAAGGTCGCAGGGGCTCACCACTTGCTTTTGGAAGCAGCTCCCCCACCATCCCACTACTCACATACGTTTCTGGGAGTAATTAGAAGTTGATTTCAACTTCAATTGTCACTGCTGCACCGGAAATATTTCTTTTATTTCGTAAATAAAGCATTTTTGTTCGTGTTCATTTCACGATCGGCGACATCTTACCTTGACGTCAGACAATACGTCATACCCGTTGTCACCCGTTGCCAACATGTCCGATACAAAATTCACCATACGACACGTGAATAATGAAATAAAATGCAAAACAATTGGCCCGGATAAAGGTTATTGATGCGTGACTACCTCCATTGTGCGTGACAAAAACCAGGGGTGTTTATATTAGCTATTACCTAACAATTATTGGTCTAGGCGGAAACTACTGGTCTGCCGGATGCGATATAGTACCGAATGTGTGGCTAGTTATAGTTAGTTATTGTTGTTTTAAGGGGCGGAACTACGAGGTCGTCTGCCCCTCTTAACACAGATTAAAAAAGACAAATTTGGAATTGAATTTAAAATTTTGAGGTGGAGACCTAAATTTAAAAAAACCAAAAATTAATAAACAAAAACAAAAAATTAAATAAAAATAAAAATTATAAAAATAAACAAAAATTACGGAAAAACAAAAACATTATCATTCAAAAACGAACAAGTCGTTGAGTCAATGTTCACTGGAGAAATTAGATTGCTGGCCCTAACCCACTCTCACTTATAAAGCGGATAACGCGATCATCAGCCACCGCGTCATCGGCTAATATAAGTTTGAGTGTCATCTGCAAACCAAGGTTTCTTCGTAAGTCAGCAAGATCCACACCGGGTGGGTGAAAATGTGGGCCACGGTGAATACGGCTCCACAGGTACAAAGTGGGGGGGGGTCTTCCTTTCTCATTAGGTACGAGTGGGTGGATCTTATATGAGCTATCCTTAGCGTCCGTGACCGGAAAGAGCTCCGCCACACGCGAGTAGTTCTCTTGATCGTTCTCAGTTTACTGGGCAGTGAGTCAGCTGAATGTGTGGGGTTGGCAATACATTGCATGACCGTACATGATGCTAAAATGGCTGAAACAGCTGGACCTTTACCTATATAAGTCTTGTTCATATTTAGGATGGCCGGATGGGTCCCAAACATCTATTACTTCTTCATCTCCAGATATTTTCCCGACTGTTAATTCAGGTAGACTAATTTGCATAATTTCAGTAGTTTAAAAGTAAATTATTTATCATTAACAAGGTATTTCGGCTAATTTAGGCAGTTCTGTGCGTTCAACCCTCCCGGAGCGTTACATTTTTGTGATTACATGACAAGATCGATTACTGGTATAACATATAAAGACGCTCCCCGGTCATAATAGCTAGTCATGTACAATGCCCAAAAGGTACAATGGTATTCACCTGCTGAGTAAGTAGGGTTTGGCGTTCACATCTACAAGCAGAAACACTATTAGTTGTAAGCTCATGGTTCGACAGCAATGTTTCCATGGATATCTTTAGATGCCAATGATCCACTGCCAGCTGGATCGCATCCCTCCTGGCTGCTTTAGACTGCCTGCCCATTCAACGCTCAGAGGCGTACAAGATAGGTTGCAGCACCATCCCACTGTGATCACCGCGGCTTTTTCACTGCCAGCTTCATCGCGTCCCTCCTGGCTGCTTTAAACTGCCTGCCCATTCAACACTTGGAGGCATACAAGATATATATTAATTGCAGATTTAATTTCTGATTTACAAAAGAGCATGCAGCAGTACGGCATTCTAAAAACCAAACCACAACTTCGCGGAAAACAAACGGTTGAACATCGTAATTCAGCGAGGCTCCAAAGCCTTTCACACTCAAAGCAATGGTTTCTTACCAAGAAAGTCAGACCGTACCTAACCTTACTGACAGTTCTACCCACAATGTGCCCAAGAAATCCCAGAAAAGTTATGCTTCTGCAATACAGTTAACCCCGAATAAAGAACAGGCTATTGTTACGGCTGTGAGTTTGTTTCGTCGCCTCGCCGCATGAATCACAGCTGCACCCGGGCTGCGCTCTGCCTCAGTGTATTACGTGCGCCTTACGCAACAGGGCTACTAGGACAAAAGGGATGGTCCAGAATATTCGTGACCCAGCCAGTGATGGAAACCTCGGGAAGCCGTGAATCCTGGACGGGTCTAGAAGCATTTATTGAGTCACCAGCCTGCTATATAAAAGCGACCTGGTAAGCGGGGTGGACAGTGTTTTTCGAGCTAGTGCGAGCTTTTACCTTGAGCGACAGTTGTGGGTGAAGGAGTGTGAAGCCTACGGAGAAACTGTGTCTTGAGCGAGTGTGTTTTCCAGTGCAGCAGAGCTTAGTGTGGTGAATTGCGAAAGCACCGGGGGCTGTTTCCCTAGCCAGCGGACAGCGAAGCAGAGTGTAGTGGTGAGTGACCGGCTATCGTAAATAACTGTAGCGTGCGTATTCAAGGAAGTGTTGCAGGTAGTTCTGTCGAGGCCACCGGTCTCATTAGGAGGGATTAACTTCTGTGGCTTCTTGACAAGTGAAAGGCAAGTGTTCCCTACGAGAGGAAACTAGAATGAGATACTAATTGCTTGTATTAGCTATTTGTGTGGTGTATCTTTCTGGCCCGCAATAAAGCTAATACGCTTCCTTAAAGGAATTATTTGTGTTGTGCTTTCTACTCACCGTAATCCAGTAACGGAAGTGCCACTAGGGGGTGGCACGTAACACTATTATTATTGACGCCATTAACATCAATACAAAACAAATGTCGGCAACAGTGACTTGAAAAAGTGGCGATCACAGAGGGTTGGTGCTGCTCTTAGCATCTATATATGGAAACGAGGTTGTACGCATAAACCAATGCTGTAATCGTTGAATGGGCAGGCAGTCTAAATCAGCCAGGAGGTATGCGATCCAGCTGGCAGTGCAATGATCAGAATGGGAGATTCCAACTTCTTTGCTCCGTAGAGCTAATTGTTTTTAGCCTACTTTTCACATTTTGCAAAAATGAGGAAAAAGTAGTCTTATGAGATCGGGCAAATGTCTGTCTGTCTGTCTGTCTGTCCGTCTGTCTGTCTGTCTGTCTGTCTGTCTGTCTGTCCTTCTGTCTGTCTGTCTGGCTGTGTGTGTGTCCCCCCCTATCAACTCCTAAACGGCTGCAGGAATCCAAACGAAATTTGGTAGAAGTAAAGATCTATACCTGAATATCTCACGGCCATATTTGAAAATGATGTCAGTGCTACCAACTGCTGAAAAATCGCAATTGAAATTTGAGCTCCATGTTGGATAGCTTGGAAGGTATGAATGGGAGCTATTCCAAAATTGGCACACGTATAGATAATAATATTTCAGTTAAATTTCCAGGAGGCCATGCATGGCAGTGTTGCCAAAATGATTCTATGCCTGCTGATAGGTCTAATTTTAAATGCATATAACTTCTATACTATCAATTGGATTTCAACCAAATTTTGTATGTAATATGTGTATATAGACAGATATGACTGGGCGTATTCGTACGAGCCACCAGGGCGACCAACTGTCAATAAATGTTATCTCTATTCTTTTATCCAAATACCAATATATCAGAAAGTATGCAAGCCGACAGCTTTAGACTATGCACACGTATAGTACCTGACATTCTAAATTAATTTGGAGTAACTTATGTACGTCAGTGCTACCAACATGATTCTAATACTGCTGATAAGACCAATTTTTAAATACATGTAACTTCTATAATATCAATTGGATTTCAACCAAATTTCCTATGTGCTATGTGTACCATAACAGATATGACTATGCTTATTCTTAAGAGCAACCAGGGCTGCCAACTGTTAATAAATGCTGTCTCTATTTTTTACCCAAATATTAATATATCAGAAAGTATGTAAGCCAACAGTTTCAAACTTTGCACAAGTATAGTACCTAACATTCTAGATTAATTATGAGAAACTAATATACGTCAGTGCTGCCAACATGACTCTAAGCCTGTTGATAGGTCCAATTTTCAAATACATGTAACTTCTATACTAACAAATGGATTTCAACCAAAACTGGCACAGCAAGATATCATAATATTTCAGATTATTTCTGACCAACGCATGCGTGACATTGTTGCCAACATGATTTTACGCGCGCTGATAGATCCAATGTCTAACTGCATGTAACGTCCATGCTATCCATTGGACTTCAACCAAATATTGTATTCTGTATCTTAGGAGTTGAAACTAAGAATATATTCAGTCACCAGGGCTGCCAACAGTAGTGTTCTATTAGGCTACAGGTATATTTCGAACTAATTAGAAATTTCGATATTACCAACTTAATTTCGCTATTTTTCTAGATAGGTCTATATAGATTGGCATGAATCTTAAATTTTAAGAAAAGTAGGCTCTTTAGTTCGTTACGGAACTTCTTGTTTCTATTTTGACTAATTTGCTTTGTATCTTAGGACTGCCAAACACTTGTGGGGGTTGCACAAGAGAAGTGGCGGATTTACCAAGAAGCAAAGGAAGCACTTGCTTGGGGCCCCACTTAGAAAAGGGCCCCCTGCACAATCTTGAGAAAAAGTGCTTTCGGTAAAATTGGTTTAAATTTGAGTATTATATAGATGTTCGTTGTTGTTTGAGTCTTCAGTCTTTTGACTGGTTTGATGCACCTGTCCATGCATCCCTGTACTCAGCTAATCGTTTCATCTCTACATAGCTACCACACCCTACATTCGAGGCAATCTGTTTAACATATTCTGGTTGGTTGGTTCCTCAGTTTAGGGGCTGCGACAACGTGGTCATGTAGCCCCGTATACTTTGGGTGTGTGTAGAATCTGTCTGATCCGGTGTTAATTGTGATGGCTGTATTAGTGTGTGTATCTATTTTTTAATTCAAGTAAGGACTGCAAGTTTGATTTTTCAAATAGTTCCTATTTTTGCCGCCAAACGCCACCGTCAACGACAACGAGGTCTAGTTCAGAACATAGCTACTAGACGCCACCGCAGTCGGCTCTTGGCAACGAACGTAGAAACCTAAGAGCGTTGTTTACATTCCTAACCTATACAATTTTGCTTCACACAGGTGTAATTAGTGGAAGGTTCCTTAACATGCCATAAATCTATGACATGGGACCGCCGGCTTTACTTCCCCTCCGAAGGAAGGCATACTGAGGGATTTTTAACGCTCTTAAAAAATCCGACGGCTTCGGCCAAGTTTGAACCCGCTATCTTGGGCATAGAAGCTCAGCATGCTGCAAACTACGCTACCGAAGCCGCCTTTAACATCTTCTAACCTTGGTCTACCCCTACAGTTCTTGTCCTCGACCCTTCCTTCCATAACTAACTATTCCTGGGTGTCTTAATATGTGTCCTACCAACCTAACTCTTCTCTTCATTAGCATTCACCAGAAACATCTCTCCTCTCCAACTCGTCTTAATACCTCTTCGTTTGTAACCCTATCCACCCATCTGATCTTCATCATTCTCCTGTAACACCACATTTCAAACGCTGCAATTCTCCTCTTTTCTGCTGCACCAAGTTTCACTTCCATAGAGCACCACGGTCCAGACAAAGGCCTTCAATCATGACTTCCTAATACCTAAATCTATATTCGATGTCAATAGATGCCTTTTCTGTAGAAATGCTTTCCTTGCCTGAGCTAACCTACTTTTTATATCCTCTTTGCTTCGTCATCACTAGTTATTTTGCTTCCTAAGTAACAGAAGTCTCCTACTTCCTCTAGTTTTTCACCTGCCAGTTTGATGTCCATAGAGGTTTCTGATTTATTTCGGCTGCATTCCAATATTTTTTGTTTTACATTTATTAATTTTCATCATGAACACATGGATGAGACCAGGAGATACGGGCGTTACCAAATCGACTTCATCATTTTCTGACATATCGGCCGACAAACCTAATCATTTCTGATCAATTCGTTTCTCGTCAACAAAATATTTTCTTGTAATTTTACAAATTATACACCCGTTTAATTATATCAATAAATCTATTATATAAAACTAAGTGTCCTGACTGACTGACTGACTGACTGATTGACTCATCATCACCCAGCCAAAACTATTAAAGCTAGAAACATGAAATTTTGGGAATATGTTCGTTGTAAGTCGAAAACGCCCACTAAGGAAGGGTTTTTGGATATTCAGTTTCTAAAGGGGTGTTAAGGGGGTACACCTGCATTTCATTGAATAACAATATCTCCGGATTGCTTTCATTGCGAGATTTGATACTCGGCATATAAACTCATCATTAAAAATAAGAAGATACGTGTCTGAGGGTTTTTCGATGTGGTGTATATTATGAGGTGAAAGGGGTGAAAAGTGGGGGTTGAAGGTTTCCTAACCGAGCGTGTATCTCTTAAACGGCATAGGCGAGGAGTTTGGAACTCAGCGGAAAAAGTCAGCATAAAAATAACAAAATAGGTGTTTGACCGTTTTTCATAAATCCAATATAAGGGGCCCATGGGGAGGGGTGAAAATATGGGGGGGGGGAACGTAATATGTCTGAGTGTAAAATTATACATGGCCTATGTTGTAGACAATAACACATTACATCTTTTTTGTCTCTTGCTATTTCATCATACGACGAATACTTAGGGAGTTATTAATGATTTTGTACTTTTTGGCCGGAATTTTCCAAGCCCCAGGAATGACATAAAAATTGATTCGAATGAAATTTTGAAAAATTGTTTTTTTTAATACTTTTATTATATTTTTCACGTCTTTTAGGGTCCGAAACCAACATGATATTTTGATGTTTTTTTCGTCCCATGCATTTTTGGTTTCAGGTGATAGAATTATTTTCCACTAGGACCAATGCTTATCTATTATATAAAACTAAGTGTCCTGACTGACTGACTGACTGACTGACTGACTGACTCATCATCACCCAGCCAAAACTATTAAAGCTAGAAACATGAAATTTTGGGAATATGTTCGTTGTAAGTCGAAAACGCCCACTAAGGAAGGGTTTTTGGATATTCAGTTTCTAAAGGGGTGTTAAGGGGGTACACCTGCATTTCATTGAATAACAATATCTCCGGATTGCTTTCATTGCGGGATTTGATACTCGGCATATAAACTCATCATTAAAAATAAGAAGATACGTGTCTGAGGGTTTTTCGATGTGGTGTATATTATGAAGTGAAAGGGGTGAAAAGTGGGGGTTGAAGGTTTCCTAACCGAGCGTGTATCTCTTAAACGGCATAGGCGAGGAGTTTGGAACTCAGCGGAAAAAATCAGCATACAAATAACAAAATAGGTGTTTGACCGTTTTTTCATAAATCCAATATAAGGGGCCCATGGGGAGGGGTGAAAATATGGGGGGGTAACGTAATATGTCTGAGTGTAAAATTATACATGGCCTATTTTTAGACAATAACACATTACATCTTTTTTGTCTCCTGCTATTTCATCATACGACGAATACTTAGGGAGTTATTAATGATTTTGTACTTTTTGACCGGAATTTTCTAAGTCCCAGGATTGACATAAAAATTGATTCGATTGAAATTTCGAAAAATAGTTTTTTTCAATACTTTTATTATATTTTTCACGCCCTTTTAGGGTCCGAAACCAACATGATATTTTGATGTTTTTTTTCGTCCCATGCATTTTTGGTTTCAGGTGATAGAATTATTTTCCACTAGGACCGATGCTTATCTATTATATAAAACAAAGTGTCCTGACTGACTGACTGACTCATCATCGCCCAGCCCAAACTATTTAAGTTAGAAACATGAAATTTTGGGGATATGTTCGTTGTAAGTCGAAAACGCCCACTAAGGAAGGATTTTTGGATATTCAGGTTCTAAAGGGGTGCTAAGGGGGGTACACCTTCATTTCATTGAATAATAATATCTCCGGATTGGTTTCATTGAAGGATGTGATACTCGGCGTATAAACTCATCATTAAAAATAAGAATACACGTGTCTGAGGGTTTTTCGATGCGGTGTATATTATGAGATGAAAGGGGTGAAAAGTGGGGGTTGAAGGATTCCTAACGGAGCACGTCTCTCTTAAACGACATACGCGAGGAGTTTGAAACTCAGCGAAAAAAAATCAGCTTAAAAAATAAGTAAATAGGTGTTTGACGCGATTTTTTATAAATCCAATTTAAGGGGCCCATGGGGAGGGGTGAAATTCCGGGGGGAAAAACAGGAAAGAAAGTGTCTTAACTGATTGACTGACAGACTCACTCATCAAACTCAGGGAGAAAAACAGCTTAAAAATAAGTAAATAGGTGTTCAACATTTTTTTTTTCATAAACCCAATTTAAAGGGTTCATGAGGAGGGGTGAAATTCTGAAAGAATAAAATTGAAAGAAAATGTCCTGACTCACTCACCATCGCCCAGCCAAAATTATTGAGGTTAGACACATGACATTTTTGGGATATGATAATTGTATGTCAAAACCGTCCACTAAGGGAGGATTTTCGGATATTCAGCTTCTAAATGGGTCATAAGGGGGTTAAACCTGCATTTTATTGAATAACAATAACTCCCGATTGGTTTAATTGGAGGATGTGATACTCGGCATATAAACTCACCATTAAAAATAAGAAGACACGTGTCTGAGGGTTTTTCGATGTGGTGTATATTTTGAGGTGAAAGGGGGTGAAAAGTGGGTGTTGAAGGATTCCTAACGGAGCGTGTATCTCTTAAACGACATAGGCGAGGAATTTGAACTCAGCGGAAAAAATCAGCTTAAAAGATAAGTAAATAGGTGTTCGACCGTTTTTTTTCTAAAATCGAATTTAAGGGGCCCATGGTGAGGGGCGAAATTCTGGGGGTGCGTGGAACAGGAAAGAAAGTGTCCTAACTGATTGACTGACTCTCTCACTCATCAAACTCAGGGAGAGAAAACTGCTTAAAAATAAGTAAATAAGTGTTCGACAGTTTTTTAAATCAAATTTGAGGGATTCATGGGGAGGGGTGAAATTCTGAAAAAACAATTGAAAGAAAATGTCCAGACTCTCTCACTCACACACTCACTCACTCATCATCGCCCAGAAATAATTATTGAAGTTCGAAACATGACAATTTGGGGATATGTTCGTTGTATGTCAAAACCGTACCCTAAAGGAGGATTTTCGGATATTCAGATTCTAAAGGGGTCTTAAGGGGGTTAAACCTGCATTTCATTGAATAACAATATCTAACGAGTGGTTTCATTTGTGGATGTCGTACTCGGCGTATAAACTAATCATTAAAAATAAGCAGACATGTGTCTAAGGGTTTTTCGATGTGGTGTATATTATAAGGTGAAAGGGGTGAAAAGTGGGGGTTGAAGGATTCCTAACGGAGCGTGTATCTCTTAAACGACATAGGCGAGAAGTTTGAAACAAAGCGGAAAAATATCAGCTTAAAAAATAAGTAAATCGGTGTTCGACCGTTTTTTTCATAAATTCAATTTAAGGGGCCAATGGGGTGGGGTGAAATTCTGGAACGAAAAAGGAGAGAAAGTGTCCTAACTGACTGACTAACTCACTCACTCACTCATCAAACTCAGGAGAAAAAGACAGCTTAAAAATAAGTTAATAGGTGTTCGAGCGTTTCTTCATAAATCCAATTTGAGGGGCCCATAGGGAGGGGTTAAATTCTGGTAAAAATAATTGAAAGAAAATGACCTGACTGACTCACTCACTCATCATCGCCCAGCGAAAACTATTGAAGTTGGAAACATCAAATTTTGGGAATATGTTCGCTGTATGTCGAAAACGTCAACTAAGGCAGGTTTTTTGTTTATTCGGGTTCTGAAGAGGTTTTAAACGTGCATTTCATTGAATAACGATATCTCATGAGTTGTTTGTTTGGGGATGTGATATTCGGCATATAAACTAATCATTAAAAATAAGCAGACATATGTCTAAGGGTTTATCGATGTGGAATACATTATGAGGTGAAAGGGGTGAAAATTGGGGGTTGAAGGATTCTTAACGGAGCGTGTATCTCTTAAACGACATAGACGAGAAGTTTGAAATTCAGCGACAAAAAACAGCTTAAAATATTAGTAAATAGGTGTTTGACCGTTTTTTCATAAATCCAATTTAGGGTGAAATTCTTGGAAAGAAAAACAGGAAAGAAAGTGTTCTAACTGATTAATTCACTCACTCATCAAACTCAGGGTGAACGAACAGCTTAAAAATAAGTAAATAGGTGTTCGACCGTTTTTTTATTTCATAAAACAAATTTAAGGGGTTCATGAGAGGGGTGAAATTCTGAAAAATAAATGAAAGAAAATGTCCTGACGTACTCACTCACTCATCATCGCCCAGCCAAAATTATTGAAGTTAAACATGAAATTTTGGGGTTATGTTCGTTGTATGTCGAAAACGTACACCAAGGAAGGATTTTTGGATATTCAGGTTCTAAAGGGCGATCTAGTTCAGAACATAGCTACTAGACGCCACCGCAGTCGGCTCTTGGCAACGAACGTAGAAACCTAAGAGCGTTGTTTACATTCCTAACCTATACAATTTTGCTTCACACAGGTGTAATTAGTGGAAGGTTCCTTAACATGCCATAAATCTATGACATGGGACCGCCGGCTTTACTTCCCCTCCGAAGGAAGGCATACTGAGGGATTTTTAACGCTCTTAAAAAATCCGACGGCTTCGGCCAAGTTTGAACCCGCTATCTTGGGCATAGAAGCTCAGCATGCTGCAAACTACGCTACCGAAGCCGCCTTTAACATCTTCTAACCTTGGTCTACCCCTACAGTTCTTGTCCTCGACCCTTCCTTCCATAACTAACTATTCCTGGGTGTCTTAATATGTGTCCTACCAACCTAACTCTTCTCTTCATTAGCATTCACCAGAAACATCTCTCCTCTCCAACTCGTCTTAATACCTCTTCGTTTGTAACCCTATCCACCCATCTGATCTTCATCATTCTCCTGTAACACCACGTTTCAAACGCTGCAATTCTCCTCTTTTCTGCTGCACCAAGTTTCACTTCCATAGAGCACCACGGTCCAGACAAAGGCCTTCAATCATGACTTCCTAATACCTAAATCTATATTCGATGTCAATAGATGCCTTTTCTGTAGAAATGCTTTCCTTGCCTGAGCTAACCTACTTTTTATATCCTCTTTGCTTCGTCATCACTAGTTATTTTGCTTCCTAAGTAACAGAAGTCTCCTACTTCCTCTAGTTTTTCACCTGCCAGTTTGATGTCCATAGAGGTTTCTGATTTATTTCGGCTGCATTCCAATATTTTTTGTTTTACATTTATTAATTTTCATCATGAAAACATGGATGAGACCAGGAGATACGGGCGTTACCAAATCGACTTCATCATTTTCTGACATATCGGCCGACAAACCTAATCATTTCTGATCAATTCGTTTCTCGTCAACAAAATATTTTCTTGTAATTTTACAAATTATACACCCGTTTAATTATATCAATAAATCTATTATATAAAACTAAGTGTCCTGACTGACTGACTGACTGACTGATTGACTCATCATCACCCAGCCAAAACTATTAAAGCTAGAAACATGAAATTTTGGGAATATGTTCGTTGTAAGTCGAAAACGCCCACTAAGGAAGGGTTTTTGGATATTCAGTTTCTAAAGGGGTGTTAAGGGGGTACACCTGCATTTCATTGAATAACAATATCTCCGGATTGCTTTCATTGCGAGATTTGATACTCGGCATATAAACTCATCATTAAAAATAAGAAGATACGTGTCTGAGGGTTTTTCGATGTGGTGTATATTATGAGGTGAAAGGGGTGAAGAGTGGGGGTTGAAGGTTTCCTAACCGAGCGTGTATCTCTTAAACGGCATAGGCGAGGAGTTTGGAACTCAGCGGAAAAAGTCAGCATAAAAATAACAAAATAGGTGTTTGACCGTTTTTCATAAATCCAATATAAGGGGCCCATGGGGAGGGGTGAAAATATGGGGGGGGGAACGTAATATGTCTGAGTGTAAAATTATACATGGCCTATGTTGTAGACAATAACACATTACATCTTTTTTGTCTCTTGCTATTTCATCATACGACGAATACTTAGGGAGTTATTAAATGATTTTGTACTTTTTGGCCGGAATTTTCCAAGCCCCAGGAATGACATAAAAATTGATTCGAATGAAATTTTGAAAAATTGTTTTTTTTAATACTTTTATTATATTTTTCACGTCTTTTAGGGTCCGAAACCAACATGATATTTTGATGTTTTTTTCGTCCCATGCATTTTTGGTTTCAGGTGATAGAATTATTTTCCACTAGGACCAATGCTTATCTATTATATAAAACTAAGTGTCCTGACTGACTGACTGACTGACTGACTGACTGACTCATCATCACCCAGCCAAAACTATTAAAGCTAGAAACATGAAATTTTGGGAATATGTTCGTTGTAAGTCGAAAACGCCCACTAAGGAAGGGTTTTTGGATATTCAGTTTCTAAAGGGGTGTTAAGGGGGTACACCTGCATTTCATTGAATAACAATATCTCCGGATTGCTTTCATTGCGGGATTTGATACTCGGCATATAAACTCATCATTAAAAATAAGAAGATACGTGTCTGAGGGTTTTTCGATGTGGTGTATATTATGAAGTGAAAGGGGTGAAAAATGGGGGTTGAAGGTTTCCTAACCGAGCGTGTATCTCTTAAACGGCATAGGCGAGGAGTTTGGAACTCAGCGGAAAAAATCAGCATAAAAATAACAAAATAGGTGTTTGACCGTTTTTTCATAAATCCAATATAAGGGGCCCATGGGGAGGGGTGAAAATATGGGGGGGGGGAACGTAATATGTCTGAGTGTAAAATTATACATGGCCTATCTTTTAGACAATAACACATTACATCTTTTTTGTCTCCTGCTATTTCATCATACGACGAATACTTAGGGAGTTATTAATGATTTTGTACTTTTTGACCGGAATTTTCTAAGTCCCAGGATTGACATAAAAATTGATTCGAATGAAATTTCGAAAAATAGTTTTTTTCAATACTTTTATTATA
Source organism: Meconema thalassinum (assembly GCA_946902985.2). Lineage (NCBI taxonomy): Eukaryota > Metazoa > Arthropoda > Insecta > Orthoptera > Tettigoniidae > Meconema > Meconema thalassinum. The sequence goes on along the minus strand of OX336397.1, from coordinate 97,713,431 downwards.
TTTTTCACGCCTTTTAGGGTCCGAAACCAACATGATATTTTGATGTTTTTTTTCGTCCCATGCATTTTTGGTTTCAGGTGATAGAATTATTTTCCACTAGGACCGATGCTTATCTATTATATAAAACAAAGTGTCCTGACTGACTGACTGACTCATCATCGCCCAGCCCAAACTATTTAAGTTAGAAACATGAAATTTTGGGGATATGTTCGTTGTAAGTCGAAAACGCCCACTAAGGAAGGATTTTTGGATATTCAGGTTCTAAAGGGGTGCTAAGGGGGGTACACCTTCATTTCATTGAATAATAATATCTCCGGATTGGTTTCATTGAAGGATGTGATACTCGGCTTATAAACTCATCATTAAAAATAAGAATACACGTGTCTGAGGGTTTTTCGATGCGGTGTATATTATGAGATGAAAGGTGTGAAAAGTGGGGGTTGAAGGATTCCTAACGGAGCACGTCTCTCTTAAACGACATACGCGAGGAGTTTGAAACTCAGCGAAAAAAAATCAGCTTAAAAAATAAGTAAATAGGTGTTTGACGCGATTTTTTATAAATCCAATTTAAGGGGCCCATGGGGAGGGGTGAAATTCCGGGGGGAAAAACAGGAAAGAAAGTGTCTTAACTGATTGACTGACAGACTCACTCATCAAACTCAGGGAGAAAAACAGCTTAAAAATAAGTAAATAGGTGTTCAACATTTTTTTTTTTCATAAACCCAATTTAAAGGGTTCATGAGGAGGGGTGAAATTCTGAAAGAATAAAATTGAAAGAAAATGTCCTGACTCACTCACCATCGCCCAGCCAAAATTATTGAGGTTAGACACATGACATTTTTGGGATATGATAATTGTATGTCAAAACCGTCCACTAAGGGAGGATTTTCGGATATTCAGCTTCTAAATGGGTCATAAGGGGGTTAAACCTGCATTTTATTGAATAACAATAACTCCCGATTGGTTTAATTGGAGGATGTGATACTCGGCATATAAACTCACCATTAAAAATAAGAAGACACGTGTCTGAGGGTTTTTCGATGTGGTGTATATTTTGAGGTGAAAGGGGGTGAAAAGTGGGTGTTGAAGGATTCCTAACGGAGCGTGTATCTCTTAAACGACATAGGCGAGGAATTTGAACTCAGCGGAAAAAATCAGCTTAAAAGATAAGTAAATAGGTGTTCGACCGTTTTTTTTCTAAAATCGAATTTAAGGGGCCCATGGTGAGGGGTGAAATTCTGGGGGTGCGTGGAACAGGAAAGAAAGTGTCCTAACTGATTGACTGACTCTCTCACTCATCAAACTCAGGGAGAGAAAACTGCTTAAAAATAAGTAAATAAGTGTTCGACAGTTTTTTAAATCAAATTTGAGGGATTCATGGGGAGGGGTGAAATTCTGAAAAAACAATTGAAAGAAAATGTCCAGACTCTCTCACTCACACACTCACTCACTCATCATCGCCCAGAAATAATTATTGAAGTTCGAAACATGACAATTTGGGGATATGTTCGTTGTATGTCAAAACCGTACCCTAAAGGAGGATTTTCGGATATTCAGGTTCTAAAGGGGTCTTAAGGGGGTTAAACCTGCATTTCATTGAATAACAATATCTAACGAGTGGTTTCATTTGTGGATGTGGTACTCGGCGAATAAACTAATCATTAAAAATAAGCAGACATGTGTCTAAGGGTTTTTCGATGTGGTGTATATTATAAGGTGAAAGGGGTGAAAAGTGGGGGTTGAAGGATTCCTAACGGAGCGTGAATCTCTTAAACGACATAGGCGAGAAGTTTGAAACAAAGCGGAAAAATATCAGCTTAAAAAATAAGTAAATCGGTGTTCGACCGTTTTTTTTTCATAAATTCAATTTAAGGGGCCAATGGGGTGGGGTGAAATTCTGGAACGAAAAAGGAGAGAAAGTGTCCTAACTGACTGACTAACTCACTCACTCACTCATCAAACTCAGGAGAAAAAGACAGCTTAAAAATAAGTTAATAGGTGTTCGAGCGTTTCTTCATAAAACCAATTTGAGGGGCCCATAGGGAGGGGTTAAATTCTGGTAAAAATAATTGAAAGAAAATGACCTGACTGACTCACTCACTCATCATCGCCCAGCGAAAACTATTGAAGTTGGAAACATCAAATTTTGGGAATATGTTCGCTGTATGTCGAAAACGTCAACTAAGGCCGGTTTTTTGTTTATTCGGGTTCTGAAGAGGTTTTAAACGTGCATTTCATTGAATAACGATATCTCATGAGTTGTTTGTTTGGGGATGTGATATTCGGCATATAAACTAATCATTAAAAATAAGCAGACATATGTCTAAGGGTTTATCGATGTGGAATACATTATGAGGTGAAAGGGGTGAAAATTGGGGGTTGAAGGATTCTTAACGGAGCGTGTATCTCTTAAACGACATAGACGAGAAGTTTGAAATTCAGTGACAAAAAACAGCTTAAAATATTAGTAAATAGGTGTTTGACCGTTTTTTCATAAATCCAATTTAGGGTGAAATTCTTGGAAAGAAAAACAGGAAAGAAAGTGTTCTAACTGATTAATTCACTCACTCATCAAACTCAGGGTGAACGAACAGCTTAAAAATAAGTAAATAGGTGTTCGACCGTTTTTTTATTTCATAAAACAAATTTAAGGGGTTCATGAGAGGGGTGAAATTCTGAAAAATAAATGAAAGAAAATGTCCTGACGTACTCACTCACTCATCATCGCCCAGCCAAAATTATTGAAGTTAAACATGAAATTTTGGGGTTATGTTCGTTGTATGTCGAAAACGTACACCAAGGAAGGATTTTTGGATATTCAGGTTCTAAAGGGCGATGAGTGAGTGTGTGAGTGAGTACGTCAGGACATTTTCTTTCATTTATTTTTCAGAATTTCACCCCTCTCATGAACCCCTTAAATTTGATTTATGAAAAAAAAAACGGTCGAACACCTATTTATTTATTTTTAAGCTGTTCTACCCCCCCCCCCCCCCCCCCCCCCCGAGTTTGATGAGTGAGTGCATTTAATTGAATAACAATGGTTCCCGATTGGTTCCCTTTGGGGATGCGATTCTCGGCTTCTAAACTCATAATTAAGAATAAGAAGACACAAGTCTGAGGGTTTTTCGATGTAGTGTATATTATGAGGTGTATGTGTGAAAAGTGGGGGTTGAAGGATTCCTAACGGAGAAGTATCTCTTAAAAGACAGAGGCATATAGTATGAAATTCAGGGGGGAAAATCTGCTTGAAAAATAAGTAAATAGGTGGTCGACGGTTTTTTCATAAATCCAATTTAAGGGGCCCATCGGAGGGGTGAAATTCTGGGGAGAGAAGTCCACTAAGGAAGGATTTTTGGATATTCACTTATCATCCCCCAGCCAAACCTATTACAATTAGAAACTTGAAATTTTGGAGATATGTTCATTGTATGTCGAAAACGTCCACTAAGGATGGATTTTCGGATAATCATGTTCTCAAGGGCTGTTAAGGGGGTTAAACTTGCATTTCATTGATTAACAATATCTCACGAGTTGTTTCATTTGGCGGTGTGAAATTCGGCATATAAATTAATCAATAAAAATAAGCGGACATATGTCTAAGGGTTTATCGAAATGGTGTATATTATGAGGTGAAAGGGGTGAAAATTGGGGGTTGAAGGATTCTTAACGGAGCGTGTATCTCTTAAACGACAATAGCGAGAAGTTTGAAATTCAACGGAAAAAATCAGCTTAAAAAATAAGTAAATAGGTGTTCGGCCGTTTTCTTTCATAAATCCCATTTAAGGGGTTCATGGGGAGTGGTGAAATTCTCAAAAATAAATGAAAGAAAATGTCCTGACTGACTCACCCACTCATCATCGCCCAGCCAAAATAATTTAAGTTAGAAACATGAAATTTTTGGGGTAACATGTTCGTTGTATGTCGAAAATGTCCACTAAGGAAAGCTTTTTGGATATTCAGGTCCTAAGGGGGTGTTAAGTGGGTAAACGTGCATTTAATTGAATAACAATACCTCACGAGTGGTTTCATTTGGGGATGTGATACTTGGCATGTAAACTAATCATTAAAAATAAGCTGACACATGTCTAATGGTTTTTCGATGAGGTGTATATTATGAGTGAAAGGGGTGTAAAGTGGGGGTTGAGGGATTCCTAACGGAGCGTGCATCTCTTAAACGACCTAGGCGAGGAGTTTGAAACTCAGAGGATAACAATCAGCATAATAATAAATAAATAACTAAATAAATGGGTGTTCGACGGTTTTTTCCGAAATCCAATTTAAGGGGCCCAAGGGGAGGGGTGAAATTCTGGCAGAAAACCGTCCACTAAGGATGGATTTTTGGATATTCACTGTCATCGACCAAGCAATACTATTAAAGTTAGAATAATGATATTTTGGGGATATGTTTGTTGTGTGTCGAAAACGTCTACTAAGGAGGGATTTTTGGATATTCAGGTTCTAAAGGGGTGTTATCGGTGTTAAACCTGCATTTAATTGAATAACCATATACACGACTATGACGCGAGAGAAGCCGCGGGTACTTGCTAGTCTATTATATAAAACTAAGTGTCCTGACTGACTGACTGACTGACTGACTCATCATCGCCCAGCCAAAACTATTAAAGCTAGAAACATGAAATTTTGGGAATATGTTCGTTGTAAGTCGAAAACGCCCACTAAGGAAGGGTTTTTGGATATTCAGTTTCTAAAGGGGTGTTAAGGGGGTACACCTGCATTTCATTGAATAACAATATCTCCGGATTGCTTTCATTGGGGGATTTGATACTCGGCATATAAACTCATCATTAAAAATAAGAAGATACGTGTCTGAGGGTTTTTCGATGTGGTGTATATTATGAGGTGAAAGGGGTGAAAAATGGGGGTTGAAGGTTTCCTAACCAAGCGTGTATCTCTTAAACGACATAGGCGAGGAGTTTGGATCTCAGCGGGAAAAAATCAGCATAAAAATAACAAAATAGGTGTTTGACCGTTTTTTCATAAATCCAATATAAGGAGCCCATGGGGAGGGGTGAAAATATGGGGGGGGGGGGAAACGTAATATATCTGAGTGTAAAATTATACACGGCCTATGTTGTAGACAATAACACATTCCATCTTTTTTGTCTCTTGCTATTTCATCATACGACGAATACTTATGGAGTTATTAATGATTTTGTACTTTTTGGCCGGAATTTTCTTAGTCCCAGGAATGACATAAAAATTGATTCGAATGAAATTTGAAAAATAGTTTTTTATAATACTTTTATTATATTTTTTACGTCTTTTAGGGTCCGAAACCAACATGATATTTTGATGTTTTTTCTTTTGTCCCTTGCATTTTTGGTTTCAGGTGATAGAATTATTTTCCACTAGGACCGATGCTTATCTATTATATAAAACTAAGTGTCCTGACTGACTGACTGACTCATCATTGCCCAGCCAAAACTATTAAAGCTAGAAACATGAAATTTTGGGAATATGTTCGTTGTAAGTCGAAAACGCCCACTAAGGAAGGGTTTTTGGATATTCAGTTTCTAAAGGGGTGTTAAGGGGGTACACCTGCATTTCATTGAATAACAATATGACACGACTATGACGCGAGCGAAGCCGCGGGTACCTGCTAGTACTTTATATTCTTCAAAGCAACCACGAAGAGGTTTCGAAAACGGATTTTGGATTGTAAAACATATCCCGGTGCTGACATAAACTCTGACCACAATCTGGTTGTTCTGAAATGCAGATTAAAGTTGAAGAAACTGAAGAAAAGTCAAAAGCCAAAAAAAGGTGGTCAACAGTATTTAATTGTTTCAAAATTCCTGAGCAGATAAGAAATTCACAGAGTACCTTTTTTTTTTTCATTTTCAATGATTGAGGGTCATTAACTGAAACTCGTTAAGTCCAAATCAGGTATCGACCTTTTAGGTAGATTTCATTAGAAAGCTAACTATTGCAATGGGTACCATGTTTCGACTACCGGAAAATTTCGACATATCTTCGCGTTTCACATCCCCCAGACCCCAAAACCACCGTCAGTTCAAAAGTTTATATATAATTTATGTATATCTTTATATATATAATTCTTCGACACGTGTGTATGTGACTGAACTCCTCCTAAACGACTGGACCGATTTTGATGAAATTTGGTATGTACATTAGGGTGGGTCCATGTATGGTTTAGATTCACAATCTGACACGGTAGGTGGAATGAACACAATTTTAGAACAACAATTTACACACAATTTTGGAACCACAATATAGTCAAAAACAGTCGTCATGGAAACCACTAGCCTTGGCCTTCGTGAAAGCTGATGTCTTTGGACGGTTTGTCTCTGCACGTTAGAGCCACCTGGTCGCAACCTGTGCAACTACCGCCATAACATACACTCCGCCCGTGGCGGAAAGTTGTGTTTTATACCAAAGGTGGCAGTGATGTTGAATTCTACTGTTTGTCTCTGCACGTTAGAGCGTTTCAAAGTTACGTATGCGGTCATATACCGTTCATCCCATTGCGATGAAACTTGGGTGAGATGTCGAGTGTACTCCAGGGAAGGTGTTTGGCTTAGTAAATTATTTTACAATAGATAGCACACGACTAGATTCAACAAATGAGCGACGACGCACGAAGTGTTTCAAGAAGGTCCCGTATGCGTTCAAATACTATTCGTCCGATAGCGATGAAACTTGGGTGAGATGGTGTGTACACTCCAGGGAAGACTTCTAGCTTAGTAAATTCATTTTACAATAGGTAGCGCATGAGTAGATTCAACAAATGAGCGACGACGCGTGAAGCGTTTCAACAAAATCCCGTATAAGTTTATATACCATTCATCGATTGAGATGAAACTTTGATGAGTTGTTGTGTACACTTACCTGAAGGTTTCTAACTTAGTAAATCCATTTCACAGGAGGTTGCGCACGAGTAGATTCAACAAATGAGCGGCGACGTGCGAAGCGTTTCAACAAAGTCCCGTATGCGTTCAAATACCATTCGTCCGATAGCGATGAAACTTGGGTGAGATGTTGTGTACACTTAGGTGTGGGTTTCTAACTTAGTAAATCCATTTTACAATACGTAGCTCACGAGTAGATTCAACAAATGAGCAACGACGCGCGAACGTTTAAACTAAGTCCCGTATGCGTTCATATACAATTCATCCGATTGCAATGAAACTATGGTGAGATATTGTGTACACTTACGTGAGGTTTTCTAACTTAGTAAATCCATTTAACAGGAGGTTGCGCACGAGTACATTCAACAAATGAGCGACGACGCACGAAGCGTTTCCATAAGGTCCCGTATACGTTCAAATACCATTCGTCCGATTACGATGAAACTTGGGTGAGATGTTGAGTACACCCTACGGAAGAGTTCTAGCTTAATGAATCAATTTTACAATAGGTAGCGCACGAGTAGATTCAACAAATGAGTGACGGCACGCGAATCATTTCAACAAAGTATCGTATGCGTCAATATACTGAACCCTTATCATTGTGTCCAATAATAATGTTTCATATTAATAAAAACGATGGAAATACTAAATACATGATATGCTGGATATTTGAGTAATATTGATGTAGCAAGAAATCTGGACTTGGTAAGACATGCTACGTGCTGGCTGGAAATGACCAATAGTTTCACAACCAATGTTATTCTTGGATTTCTGAGAAAATCAGATATGACGCTGTGGCGTACGTGACCATAAAAGGCCAAAATGCTGCGTACAAGGCAAGGAGTGAGAGAGAGGACAAGTGTCGTGACGTGAAAATAAGGGCGGGATTTGTAAGGTCAGAACTCCAACGCCAACTTATCTGACCAATAAGAAAACATGACGCCAGAACATAGCGTCAGTGTGTTTTGCGCGGCAATCGGATATAAAAAGATCTAGCGATCGGTTTGCTTGTTCGACGGCAGATTCGCGACCTATGAGAAAATACAAGAATTTTGAGAGGTCACACATAATTATAGGCCCATTATTTAAAATATTGAGGAGCTGTTTTACTCCCACCATTGAAACTTTAGGCTTTCTGTATATATACAAATGTCTGAGATGAAACGGGGCACTCCTAATTATTCTTCGACAGTCATTTTAAGACGTCCTTAAGACGATATGGTTTTAAAATTATAGTTGTGTGTCGGCAACGAAGTTAGAAATTTTCATAAATTGTGAGATGGCAATTAGCCATAGAATAGGGAAAGTCGACGATTCTGCATAGGACGATCTGAGGAAATAAAATACTTAGAACGCAGATAGAACAGTTTAAAAACTTTGATTTAATTGTGTTTTAACAGCAGCAAGATGTCGACCATGGAGAGAAGACAGCAAGCTTCATCCTCCATTACCATCAGTGTTATGGGCTAACGGCCTAATGATGAGAATTGACGAGGCGGGAGGCCTCTGGAAAGCAGTTTAAGTGATGAGTATTAAAAAATTGATTTATTGATTTTGGACGAGGGGAATCGCGAGAGATGTGTGGAACTTTGTATAGATTTTATTTGTGTGGTTTAATTTAAATTTCAGGGTTTGATTTCTTAACTGACATGCGTGTAGTAAATTTTGGCATTGCGTGACAATTATGTTGTACAGTAAATTTTGTAATTTAAATGTTTTCCTTTGTATACGTAATTCTTATAGCGAAACGGCCGCATCGATTAACGTATCTATAAAAAGTGTAGCCATGAATGAGAACCTAGGAACGACAATGATAAATGGACTGATTTAATGATATGTTAAACTAATTACTACGTGGGGGGAATATTAGCATTTTGTTGCTTTGATAACTCGGGCTAGGACTGATCCTGTTATTAATTCTTTATTGTCATTTGGACATGTTGTGTGTCATTATCTGAGAGGTGTGCTGATTAATGCTACGACGAGATCTTCGAGAAATGTGCCACGTGTTTTTGGGTGTAAGTGATGATGATGAGGAGAGGTAAAGCCTGTCCATGACTGCGATATCATTCCGGCAAACTAGTTATCCGTGGGGATAAGTTTGACCTGGAAATGTATTCTTAAAAATCCCGGAGAGGATGTTTTGAGATAATGTGTTATTTATTTGTACGCGTTTAACAGGTGGCGATTAGCAAAGGTGCTGTACGCTGGCTATGGGCCAGAATCTATATTTAGCATGGCACTAATTACTACTTGGGGGAAGAAATCAGCCACTCTCTCGGTGATGCGATAACAGGCCCGGTTGTCTCCAGCTCGTTATGACACGTTATGTTTGCTTTAAAGCCTAATGAGTTAAGGTTATTTCATTTGGTTTAATTTGGGAAGTTGCCATGTCGTCGATCCAAGTTTCTTTTATCATTACTACGACTTATTTGTTCATTGTTTTAAAACGCCAAACTTTCTGGCGTGAAAATTAAAATTTGTATTTTGTTGTTGTTGGCTCTTATTTTCAAGGCCATTGTATTCATTATAAATATAATTTGGCAACCGGCCAAACTTGTTCATGTCATGTTATGCTATCCTAGTGTTTAAGGTATAAGACGGTAATTCCGCAGCCCTTATTTTAAATAATACACACGTGTATTTGGTTGTGGTAATCTAAGGTTAGAGCATGTCAGTAGTGTATATAAATATGTAATTGTTGTTCCCACATTTCCGTAATTCGTCCTTCGCAGTACGGAGTCCGTTCCCGAACCAACTGTTTTGGTCGGAAACGAGCGCCCGTCAAAATGCTCATTACTTGAACTAGTCTTAAAACCCGTGTCGCTAATAAATATTAAATTCTTGTACTATTTTATTTGTTTGTCATTTTGGATCTTGTGATCCGTTTTCTTTTGTTACTTTGATTTAAGTGGCATTGCAGTCACAATGCTTGTTCCTTTTTATGTTTGATTCAGTTAATAAATTTCATTTGTTAGTAGATCCTGTTGTTTTTCTTGGCTTTATAATAATAATAAGTTAACCTTATGAACCCTGGAAATCATGTTGATAGCAAAACCTCTAAACCACATTCACAAGAATCCATTACGACCCCGAAATTTTGAATCTTGTCTACATGCTATTTTCCAAAGGGTTTATAAGAGTTACTTTGGCTTCCGAACGTGTGGCATTTGTGTTTTAGAGTAAAAAAATAGATCACCGGCATGTGATAAGTTTATTAACGTAAGTTAGGCGAAGATAGTACCGCCAAATGTTTAAAAATATAAAGTCATGGAGTTTGCAATAAAGTAAATGTGGAACAAGTTAAGTGTTTGAACTTTGATTAAAATTAGAACAAACTGTTCCAGGCGCCCAATAAAATTAAATTAGCTTTGTGTAGAAAAGCCAAACTCAAAGAATTGTTTGACAGGAAGGTTAGACCTTAAAAACTAATTAATACTCTATTAATTGGTTAAAATTTGTAAGTAAAGTAAGGTCAGGAAGATTATAACTGAATCAAAGGGTTAAAATTAAATGGAATAATAAGTAAATTATACTCAGTGATGCTATAGTTTGTGGGAGTAATTTAAAGTAAATGAACTGAGTATGTACAGGGTTAATGTGTGTATATTTAATATATGTGAGCGCGCGTATCCAGGGCTCCGCCTTACGTCATTTCCCTATGTCTCAAATATATTATTGTTGTGATGGCAACTCTGGGAGAAATTCGCGAAGTGATTGAACTAGCAACTTAGTGAGATGAGAAAGGACATAACCAATGAAATACAGACACAGTTAGCGGCGAATAGTGAAGAAACGCAGACACAGTTGGCGGCAAATAATGTAGAAATGCAGACACAGTTAGCGGCAAATAGTGAAGAAACGCAGACACAGTTGGCGGCAAATAATGTAGAAATGCAGATACAGTTAGCGGCGAATAGTGTAGAAATGCAGACACAGTTAGCGGCAAATAGTGTAGAAATGCAGACACAGTTAAACACAAAACTATCTGAAGTTAACGAGAATATAAATCAGAAAATCGCTACACAAAACATTCTGGTTAGGGAGCATTTACATAGGCAGTCTGAGAAAAACAATGAAATGTTAAACGCACAAGACGAAAGGAACACTCAAAATCTAGCTGCGCTAACGGTAGAAATCAAAGAGCACACAAAAGAACAGCTAATCCAATTAGCAAAGGACGTTAGCACTAACAATACCAAACAATTAGGAATAATAAAAGGTATCGAAGATTCGTTTAAAAAGGAAATAAAAGGAATGGATGAGACTGTTATGGCAAAACTAGCACAAATCGAGCAAGCGTGTTTGACCAGCTCATCTGAGATTAAAGAAGCACACACCAACTTAGAAAAAAGGTTTGAGAATATCGAACGAGGGACACAGGGTATGCAAGATCAGATAATTACAGTAGATAACAATATAACGGGCTTAGTGACGGAACTCAACAAATTAGAAATACAATCAATTAAGAAATGGAAAAAGTTAGAAATTGACCAGGAAGAAATTAAACAAACATTAGAACAGAACAACATTTCTCTGGGAGAAAGGATAGATAAACTTGAAGATAATCAGGAGGCTAATCAACAGGAAGTCGAAAAACACATTGTTAAATTGAAGGATACTATTAGAAAAGATTGGACCAAGATGAGCGCTGATTCGAAAGATGAACGGCTCGCAGTAAGCAAGAAGGTAGGGGAAAATAACGCGAAAATACAGGCGTTAGAAGAAAATATGAAGTTAAGATTTCAAATTCAAGAGGACCGCATGATAAAATCGGAGTTGCAGTCACTTGGACATAATACGATGTTTGCGACACTAATGGAAAAGGGGAAAGGGGAGAATGCGGAAAGGGAGCACACAATAGACAGCCACGAGCTTGGGCAAAGTCCAAGAACGGTAGACACGCAAGCATTCCAGAATTATGAGGGTCGTAGCTCGACACCTCAAAACACACAACTTCCCACGCAAGTTATACAAGTCATCCGTGGAAACGAATTTAAACCGAATAAGTTTTTACCAGAGAGCGGAGGGACACCTAAAGCTTTCTTAAGGGAACTGACAGAATATTTTTCGGACCAAAATGTTAGCTCAACGCGACAATTAAGAATGGTTGAAAAATTTTTGGTGGGCTCAGCACTTACCTGGTATCTTGGATTTAAGAACACATTTAAATCAATGGAAGGTTTCCACAAGGCCTTCCTGAGCAAATACTGGAGTGGGTCGTATCAACAAAGCTTGCGAATGGACTTATACTCGCGCAAATACCATTCCACGCATCAGACGAAATATGCAGATTTTTTCGCCATGCAACTTGTCAAATTGCAGGATCTTGATAATCCCCCGAGCGAAATGGAGCTAATAACTACTATAGGAAAGCAGATGCCTATTAGCGTTCAGCAATTCTTGGTGGCGGCAAATATTACGACCGTGGTCCAGGCAGAAGAGGTATTAAGGAGGATAGATGAAACCACTAATTACATCAACCCGAGAGAGAAGAGACAGATAGAGTTAGTTAATGCAGTCGAAATAGTCAAGACACCGAACAAAAACACGAGGTCGCAAGCTACAAACACTGGGGATAACCAAAGACGGCAGAGCACCGAAGAATATGAGCTGAGATCTCAACCGAGATACGAAAATAGGGACAGAAACCATAACAATCAGGAAGGAACTAACCGCTACCGGAACACAAACAATCAGCAGTGGCGAGATAATAGGAGATACCAAACGTCATACAATAGGAATAATAATAATAACGCACCTTACAATCGGGGATGGCGTGGAGGACACTATAATCAACAATATAGGCCCAGGGACAATAGGCGTTACAACCAGCAACATAACGCACAAGATAACCAGCGGTTTAACGAGCAATCGGATCCAAGGGATGATCAGAGAAATTGGAACGAGAGACACGCTGAGTCACAACAGTACCTAGAAGAACTACATAACATACAGGGAAACAGTAAGAATAAATGGGAACGAGCGATGGAACACAGAGCAAATCCGGACACCCACACTAACGGGGCGGAAGGTATGCTAATGCAGCAGGAAAGACAGGACGGGTGGCACCAAGACCAGGGCGAGGGTCAAGGCGCGAAAAAGAAAGTTTAATTGAAGGGAAAGGAGACAGCCTCAGAAGCGAATGGTGTGATGATCGTGATGGTTGGGTGACAGCGCACATTACAGAGTGGATTGCGATGCCCGAAGATTGCTTGGAAGAAATCGTGAGACCACAAAACGAACAATTAAAGCAATTACCAATAATATATGCTAGGATTGATGGATTGAAGGTCAAATGCTTAGTTGATACAGGAAGTCATGTCAGCCTGGTATCTGAGGCCTTGATCAAAGAAATAGGACGGAATCATAAAGTTCCAATGATACCGGTCCCGCAAATTAAAGTACGGGGTATAATTCCTGAACGATCGGTTACTTGTAAGCAGCAGGCATATCTCGAATTAGAAATTCTGGAACACACCTTCGCTCAAACTTTCATAGTTATGACGAAAATGAACTTCAATATCATTCTAGGGGCAAACTTCATCTGCGAATATCAGGCCGTCATAGATCTACACAAAAACACCATAAGCTTCAAAAACATCGAGGGGATGACGAACATAGGACTGCATATGGACGAGATAACATCTGGCAAGGAGGCGCATACCTGGACGTTACAGGAAATTAGTGAAGAAGGGGCCGAGATCACGCAGCAGGCTATTTTAAACAAGACAGACAAGGAAATAATTGAGGCATATAGCAAGGACACCACTACAGCTGTAATTGAACTTAATGAAGAGGAAGAAACGCGAGATATCTGGGCATTGTTGGCTGAAGAGGACGACAGCAATAATGAGTTTGAAGAGCTACTACAGGAGCGGCTTAAGGAAGTCAAACTAGGGGTTACGGAAAAGAAGCAACTTGAAGATATTTTAAGAAAACACCAACAGGTTTTTGATACAGTACCGGGCAAGATTCTCAACTTTAAATATTCCATGCAGGTAGATGATTGGTCACCATTCAGAAGTAGGTTGTATCCGATTCCGGAAAAACATCATTCACAAGTTAAAGAAATTATTGACGGAATGTTACATGCAGGCGTAATAAAAAAGATGCCTACACCTTTTTTAAATGCAATTTTGGCCGTTATCAAACCAAACGGATCTATACGGCTATGTCTCGACGCAAGAATGCTCAACCTTCGATTGTTGCCGGAATACGATAAGGCACCCATAATTAGAGACGTCCTCAAGGGATTTAAAGGAAAAAGCATCTATTCAAGTGTGGACTTAACGAGCTCCTTTCACCATATCGAATTGGACGAGAAGTCGCAATTGTTAACAGGCTTCTTGTTCGACAATCAGACGTACACATTTGGAAGAATGCCGTTCGGCGTGAAAACAGCTGGCTGTGCCCTAATTCGAGCATTAGACCGAAACCTTACTGAGGAGGTTAAGGAGATGACGACTAGGTACATAGATGATATTTTATTGGCTTCCGACAACATCAATGAACACATGGAAAACTTAGATAAACTGTTAGAAAATTTACGCACCACAAATTTCAAAATAAACCTAAAGAAATCCCACTTCTTTAGGGATGAAATTTTATATCTAGGCCACATTATCGATCAGGACGGCGTCAGACCAAACCCTGCCAAAATTGATGCAATCAAACATTTCCCCACTCCTACAAGAATAAAACATGTCCGTGCCTTCCTTGGTGTAACGGGGTTTTTCAAAGAAAACTGTCCCGGGTACACGGAAACTGTAGCCCCTATGCAAGAACTACTAAAGAAAAATAATAAATGGTCCTGGAATGACGAATGCAGCCAATCTTTCCAAGCTACTAAATTATTGTTACAAAATTGTATCAAACTGGGATACCCAGATTTCGGCCTAAAGTTTGTAATTCAGGCAGACGCTTCGATTATTGGGGTCGGAGCAATGTTGTATCAGGAAGATCCAAGCAACCTACAGAAAAGATCTTATCTTGCCTTTGTAAGCCGTAAGTTACGGAAACACGAACGGAATTACACTGTTACAGAGTTGGAGCTCCTAGCTATTCTTCACGCCCTCCAAATATGGAGAAAACTAGTATTTGGGTATCAAATTATTATCAGGACAGATCATAAAGCCCTCACATTTCTTTTTAAAACTAACATGGTTAGTGAACGTATCACCAGATGGTCGATCTACATTCAACAGTTCGATATAGAAATTGAACACTGCCCTGGAAAACTAAACATCATCCCAGACGCTCTCAGCAGAAACCCGGAAGAAGACGTGGAAGAAGAGGCCTTGGTTCAACACATAGAACTGACACCTAAGGATCACGAGTTCTTGAATGAATTAAAGGAATTAAAGAAAGAGCAAGAAGGTGAGCCCTGGATGCGGCAAATGATCATGTATTTTAAGGGAGAACTTCAGCCTGGATCTGCAGCTCATCGTGAGGCCCGGAGCAAAGAAGGAAAATATCAATATGTGAACAATCTGTTACACAAATTCATTAATGAGGAGCATACCAAAATGCGCATCTTGCTACCTGCTTCATTACAACGTGGTTTGACCTGGCATGTCCATGAAAGCCTAGGCCATATCGGAATAGACAAGGCAGAATCGACCATAGCTGAAACTTTCACATGGCCACGCATGCGAACTACCATATGCGAAGTGGTTAAGACTTGTGACGCTTGCCAACGCACTAAGCCTAACAACTATTTAATGAAGCAATACCCGAAACCAATATTACCCCAGAAACCATTGGAAATAGTGGCGATCGACACATTTGGTCCAATTCCGAAGGGAAGGAGAGGGTGCAGGCATCTACTTGTGTGTCTGGACGTATTTTCCAAATTCGTGGTTCTATGCCCTATCCAGAAAACCACCACTAAACAGATTCTAAGTAGAATAATACACAAGGTGATACCGACTCTTGGTAAGCCTGAGTTTATATTATCGGATCATGGCGCATATTTCACTAGTGCCCAGTTTAAGAAAGGAATGGCAGATTTGAATATAAAACACGTTCTCTCATCAATAAGACATCCCCAAGGAAATTCTAGCGAACGCGTAATCCGTGATATTTCTAAGTTCTTCCGGGTATTTATTCCCAAGGAACATTACAAATGGGTAGACCGAGTGAGTGACATTGAGATATGTATGAATTCCACTCGTCATGAATCTACAGGGCAAATTCCCATGGTTTTACACCACAACCAGTTTCCAGTGAGATCTTGGAACACTATTGTAACATGTCCTAACGACCCAATACCAACACACGATCTACGGATCCAGAACACCATTGTGCATATGAGAAGGCAGGCGGACCGTAGATTAAGAAGAGTACGCGGAAAGAAGTTTCATCGGGAGTTGATCGAAGGGGAATTGGTCTTGATTAAGAAGCCACCGATATCTGATCCAGCGAACAAGATACTAAACAAATTTTGTGAAAGGTATGTGGGACCGTTCAGCATCGTGAGGAATTTAGGTAACAACGCCTACAGAGTCCGAGAGGTGAGCACAGGAAACATGGCAGTGTATAATATCTCAAATTTAAAATTGTATCATCAGAGAGAGCCATACGAACCGAGAAATAATGTTACTGCAGCAGATTAAACATTCGCGTGATAACATACAACAAAAGATACGGGGGTACTCTAGTGGTGAAAGCGCTCAAAAGACAGCTCTGACGTGTTTACAAGTTCAGGCGGAAGTCGTTAATGAATATGTTGATGTTTTGAAAGAGTGAGAGGGGAGACGAGTAGCAAGGAAAGAGGCCGGAGGGCATAAGTATATAGGAATTTCCTAATGAGTTTGGAACGAGACGGCTACTGAAACAGACAGAGGCGGACAGTCATTATATTTGAGGGTGACCAGCAACTTCAAATTTGAGCCAGAAAAGTAGGGGATGTGAAATTCGACTTCATTTGAGTTCGAATTTCATCAACTAGGGGTCAGATGAACCCTTATCATTGTGTCCAATAATAATGTTTCATATTAATAAAAACGATGGAAATACTAAATACATGATATGCTGGATATTTGAGTAATATTGATGTAGCAAGAAATCTGGACTTGGTAAGACATGCTACGTGCTGGCTGGAAATGACCAATAGTTTCACAACCAATGTTATTCTTGGATTTCTGAGAAAATCAGATATGACGCTGTGGCGTACGTGACCATAAAAGGCCAAAATGCTGCGTACAAGGCAAGGAGTGAGAGAGAGGACAAGTGTCGTGACGTGAAAATAAGGGCGGGATTTGTAAGGTCAGAACTCCAACGCCAACTTATCTGACCAATAAGAAAACATGACGCCAGAACATAGCGTCAGTGTGTTTTGCGCGGCAATCGGATATAAAAAGATCTAGCGATCGGTTTGCTTGTTCGACGGCAGATTCGCGACCTATGAGAAAATACAAGAATTTTGAGAGGTCACACATAATTATAGGCCCATTATTTAAAATATTGAGGAGCTGTTTTACTCCCACCATTGAAACTTTAGGCTTTCTGTATATATACAAATGTCTGAGATGAAACGGGGCACTCCTAATTATTCTTCGACAGTCATTTTAAGACGTCCTTAAGACGATATGGTTTTAAAATTATACACACATCAAAAAAAGTTTTGCATCACCTCGGTTCCCAGATCTCCGGCATATAGACGTTGACTGTGTATATTGTATCAAAGATACAGTCCCTTTGACTGTTCATAGATGTCACTAAAACTGCTCAAAGATGTAAACAACCATGCATGAGCAGGGCCTATTAGACGGAGGGGGTACGACAGCCGATCAGTTCCAGTCATTCCACCAGGACGAAGGTACGCTGCTCATGTTGTCTGTAGTTCTACCATGCCTAGAAGGTCAATACCGCAGTTCGATCGCGTCCGCATTGTTACTTTGTGTCAAGAAGGGCTCTCAACAAGGGAAGTTTCCAGGCGTCTCAGAGTGAACCAAAGCGATGTTGTTCGGACATGGAGGAGGTACAGAGATACAGGAACTGTCGATGACAGGCCTCGCTCAGGCCGCCCAAGGGCTACTACTGTAGTGGATGACCGCTACTTACGGATTGCCGCTCGGAGGAACCCTGACAGCAATGCCACCATGTTGAATAATGCGTTTCGTTCAGCCACAGGACGTCGTGTTTCAACTCAAACTGTGCGCAATAGGCTGCATGATGCGCAACTTCACTCCCGACGTCCATGGCGAGGTCCAGCTTTGCAACCCCGACACCATGCAGCGCGGTACAGATGGGCCCAACAACTTGCTGAATGGACCCCACAGAATTGGCATCACGTTCTCTTCACCGATGAGTGTCGCATATGCCTTCAACCAGACAATCATCGGAGACGTGTTTGGAGGCACCCTGGTCAGGCTGAACGTCTTAGACACACTGTCCAGCGAGTGCAGCAAGGTGGTGGTTCCCTGATGTTTTGGGGTGGCATTATGTGGGGCCGACGTACGCCACTGGTGGTCATGGAAGGCTCCGAAACGGCTTTACGATACCTGAATGACATCCTCCGAC
Organism: Meconema thalassinum; assembly: GCA_946902985.2. Classification (NCBI taxonomy): domain Eukaryota; kingdom Metazoa; phylum Arthropoda; class Insecta; order Orthoptera; family Tettigoniidae; genus Meconema; species Meconema thalassinum. Next base: position 97,695,015 of record OX336397.1, on the reverse strand, counting down.
CCATAGTGCACCCATATCGGCAGAATATTGGAGAGGCATTTGTCTTCATGGACGACAATTCTCGACCTCATCGTGCACATCTTGTGAATGCGTTCCTTCAAGATAACGACATCGCTCGACTACAGTGGCCAGCATGTTCGCCAGACATGAACCCTATCGAACATGCCTGGGATATGTTGAAAAGGGCTGTTTATGGACGTCTTGACCCACCAACCACTCTGAGAGATTTACGCCGAATTGTCGTTGAGGAGTGGGACAATTTGGACCAACAGTGTCTTGATGAACTTGTGGATAGTATGCCACGACGAATACAGGCATGCATCAATGCAAGAGGACGTGCTACTGGGTATTAGAGGTAGTGGTGTGTACTGCAATCTGGACCACAAATGCTGAAAGTCTAGCTGTATGATGGTACAACATGCAATGTGTGGGTCTCATGAGCAATAAAACGAGCTGAAATGTTGTTTGTGTTGATCTCTATTCCCTTTGTATTTAAAGGTTCCGGAACTCTTGGAACCGAGGTGATGCAAAACTTTTTTTGATGTGTGTAGTTGTGTGTCGGCAACGAAGTTAGAAATTTTCATAAATTGTGAGATGGCAATTAGCCATAGAATAGGGAAAGTCGACGATTCTGCATAGGACGATCTGAGGAAATAAAATACTTAGAACGCAGATAGAACAGTTTAAAAACTTTGATTTAATTGTGTTTTAACAGCAGCAAGATGTCGACCATGGAGAGAAGACAGCAAGCTTCATCCTCCATTACCATCAGTGTTATGGGCTAACGGCCTAATGATGGGAATTGACGAGGCGGGAGGCCTCTGGAAAGCAGTTTAAGTGATGAGTATTAAAAAATTGATTTATTGATTTTGGACGAGGGGAATCGCGAGAGATGTGTGGAACTTTGTATAGATTTTATTTGTGTGGTTTAATTTAAATTTCAGGGTTTGATTTCTTAACTGACATGCGTGTAGTAAATTTTGGCATTGCGTGACAATTATGTTGTACAGTAAATTTTGTAATTTAAATGTTTTCCTTTGTATACGTAATTCTTATAGCGAAACGGCCGCATCGATTAACGTATCTATAAAAAGTGTAGCCATGAATGAGAACCTAGGAACGACAATGATAAATGGACTGATTTAATGATATGTTAAACTAATTACTACGTGGGGGGAATATTAGCATTTTGTTGCTTTGATAACTCGGGCTAGGACTGATCCTGTTATTAATTCTTTATTGTCATTTGGACATGTTGTGTGTCATTATCTGAGAGGTGTGCTGATTAATGCTACGACGAGATCTTCGAGAAATGTGCCACGTGTTTTTGGGTGTAAGTGATGATGATGAGGAGAGGTAAAGCCTGTCCATGACTGCGATATCATTCCGGCAAACTAGTTATCCGTGGGGATAAGTTTGACCTGGAAATGTATTCTTAAAAATCCCGGAGAGGATGTTTTGAGATAATGTGTTATTTATTTGTACGCGTTTAACAGGTGGCGATTAGCAAAGGTGCTGTACGCTGGCTATGGGCCAGAATCTATATTTAGCATGGCACTAATTACTACTTGGGGGAAGAAATCAGCCACTCTCTCGGTGATGCGATAACAGGCCCGGTTGTCTCCAGCTCGTTATGACACGTTATGTTTGCTTTAAAGCCTAATGAGTTAAGGTTATTTCATTTGGTTTAATTTGGGAAGTTGCCATGTTGTCGATCCAAGTTTCTTTTATCATTACTACGACTTATTTTTTCATTGTTTTAAAACGCCAAACTTTCTGGCGTGAAAATTAAAATTTTGTATTTTGTTGTTGTTGGCTCTTATTTTCAAGGCCATTGTATTCATTATAAATATAATTTGGCAACCGGCCAAACTTGTTCATGTCATGTTATGCTATCCTAGTGTTTAAGGTATAAGACGGTAATTCCGCAGCCCTTATTTTAAATAATACACACGTGTATTTGGTTGTGGTAATCTAAGGTTAGAGCATGTCAGTAGTGTATATAAATATGTAATTGTTGTTCCCACATTTCCGTAATTCGTCCTTCGCAGTACGGAGTCCGTTCCCGAACCAACTGTTTTGGTCGGAAACGAGCGCCCGTCAAAATGCTCATTACTTGAACTAGTCTTAAAACCCGTGTCGCTCATAAATATTAAATTCTTGTACTATTTTATTTGTTTGTTATTTTGGATCTTGTGATCCGTTTTCTTTTGTTACTTTGATTTAAGTGACATTGCAGTCACAATGCTTGTTGACAGCTGTCATGCCATGTCGTCATGGTACGTCAGGCTGGTCAGTGTTAGATCTGTTCACGCGAGTGAACAATAAAAGGGTGGTTATAGTTTTCCTTTTTATGTTTGATTCAGTTAATAAATTTCATTTGTTAGTAGATCCTGTTGTTTTTCTTGGCTTTATAATAATAATAAGTTAACCTTATGAACCCTGGAAATTATGTTGATAGCAAAACCTCTAAACCACATTCACAAGAATCCATTACGACCCCGAAATTTTGAATCTTGTCTACATGCTATTTTCCAAAGGGTTTAATACCATTTATCCGATTGCGATGAAACTTTGGTGAATTGTTGTGTACACTTCAGTAAAGGTTTCTGGCTTAGTAAATTCACCAAATGTGCGATAGCGCGAGAATCGTTTCAACAAAATCCTGTACTGTAGGTGTTCATATACCATTTATCCGATTGCGATGAAACTTTGGTGAATTGTTGTATACACTCCAGGAAAGGTTTCTGGCTTAGTAAATCCAGTTTTTAATAAGTAGCGCATGTTTAGATTAAATAAATGAGTGATGGCATGCGAATCGTTTGAAGAAAATCCCGGATGCGTTCATATGTCATTCATCCGATTCCGATGAAACAGTGATGAGTTGTTGTGTACACGCCAGGGAAAGTGTTCAACTTAGTAACTCCATTTTAAAATATTGGTAGTGCACGAGTAGATGTAACAAATGAGTGACGACGCGCGAAGCGTTCCAACAAAATCCCGTATGCGTTCATATACTATTCATCGATTGCGATGAAACTTTGATGAGTTGTTGTGTACACTTACGTGAAGCTTTCTAACTTAGTCAATCCATTTCACAGTTGGTAGAGCACGAGTAGATTCAACAAATGAGTTACTGCGCACGAATCATTTAAACAAAATCCCGTATGCGTTATATGGCATTTATGCGATTGCGATGAAACATTGGAGAGATGTTGTGCACGCTATCACGAATGTTTCTAGATTAGTTAATTCATTTCACGATAGTTTAGAGGCCGTTAACAGAAATTGAAAAAAAAAATTTGTGTATTCAAAAGCACTTCAAGAAACAAAGTTACAACACTTTCTTTGATTGGCAGGACAACGTCTGCCGGGTCAGCTAGTATGTGTGTGTATATATATATATATATCAGTTTCTTGTGGACACGATAACTGCCGTAATTTTTCACCAATCACTTTGAATTTTTTACATAATATGTATCCCTATAAAATCTCAGTCGAGTTCGTTAATGGACAAAATCGGTCGAAGGGGGTGAAAATGGGGGGCTTTTTTCGAAAAGGTGAAATTTCGCTATAACTCTCTTAATACGTGAAATATCGAATCCCTTCAAAGTTCATAATATGTGTCGGATAAGTGCCAAAAATTTATGTCAAGTAAGTTTTTTGATGGCACCAACCATTGACCAAAGGGGTGGAAAAAATTGGGTTTTTCGGGAAACATTAATCATATCTCTCTTAATAGGCACAATATCAAAACCGTACAAAATGGAAAATATTCCCCTAATAATTACCTAAAACTTTTGTCTGAAAGAATTTTTGATATGACCCACCATTACGCCAAGGGATGAGAAAAATGATTTCGGAATTTTAAAAAAATGCCAAGTGCCATCAGAGGTTACCATAACAACGCTTTTAAATTGATAAGGGATGATCTATCAGAGGTTGCCAAGACAACGCCATTGACGAGATCACATTCATTTTTAGCCTACTTTTCACATTTTGCAAAAATGAGGAAAAAGTAGACTTATGAGATCGATCCGGGAAAATGTGTGTCTGTCTGTCTGTCCTTCTGTCTGTCTGTCTGTCTGTCCTTCTGTCTGTCTGGCTGGCTGTGTGTGTGTCCCCCCCTATCAACTCCTAAACGGCTGCAGCAATCAAAACCAAATATAGTATGAGTAAAGATGTGCACCGGAATACCTCACGTCCATATTTGAAAATGATGTCAGTGCTACCAACTGCTGAAAAAACGCACTAGAAATTTGAGCTCCATGTTGGATATCTTGCAAGGTATGCATGGGAGCTATTCCAAAATTGGCACACATGCAGATAATACTGTTTCAGTTTAATTTCCAGGAGGCCAACAATGACAGTGTTGCCAAAATAATTTTAAGCCTTCTGATAGGTCCAATGTTTAAATGCATATAACTTCTACACTATTAATTGGATTTCAACCAAATTTTGTATGTAATATCTGTACATAAACATATATGACTGAGCGTATTCTTAGGAGCCAACAGGGCTGCCAACTGTTAATAATTGCTCTCTCTCTCTATTTTTTTAATCCAAATACCAATATATTAGAAAGTATGCAAGCCAACAGCTTTAAACTATTCACACGTATATTCTGACTTTTTAGATTAATTTGGAGTAACTTATATACGTCAGTTCTACCAACATAATTATAAGCCTGCTGATAGTACCAATTTTTAAATACATGTAACTATACTATCAGTTGGATTTCAACCAAATTTCGTATGTGCTATGTGTACCATAACAGATATGACTATACGTATTGTTAAGAGCAATCAGGGCTGCCAACTGTTAATAAATGCTGTATATACTTTTTACCCTAATATCAATATACCAGAAAGTATGCAAGCCAACAGCTCTATACTTTGCACACGTAAATTACCCGACATTTTACATTAATTTGGAGTAACTTATATACGTCAGTTCAACCAACATGATTCTAAGCCTGCTGATAGGACCAATTTTTAAATACACGTAACTTCTATACCAACAAATGGATTTCATCCAAAATTGGCACAAAAATATATAATATTTCAGATTATTTCTGACCAGCACTCGCATGACATTGTTGCCAACATGCCTTTACGTGTACTAATAGATCCAATGTCTAAATCCATGTAACGTCCTTTGGATTTCAACCACATTTTGTATTCTGTACCTTAGCAGATGGAAGTAAGAATATATTCAGTCACCAGAGCTGCCAACTGTATTGCTCTATTAGGCTACATTATGCCTAGTATATCTTATTTCGAACTAATTAAGACATTTCGATATTACCCACTTAATTTCGTCATTATTCTAGATAGGTTCATATACTGTAGATTAATCTATGGCATGAATCTTAATTTTAAGAAAAGTAGGCTCTTTAGTTCGTCACGGAACTTCTTGTTCCATCTGACTATGAGGAAAGCGGCTAACTGGTAGCATGCTGAACTTCTATGCCCAAGGTGCTGGTTCAAAGCCGGCCAAAGTCGCCGGATTTTCTAAGAGCGCTAAAATTCCGTCAGCATGCTTTCCTTCGGAGGGGAAGTTACAACGTTCGTTGCAAGTTGCTGGTTGCGGTGGCATCTAGCAGGCAAGTTCACAGCTAGGTGTCGTTGACGTTAGTATTTGGTACAAAATTAGGTACTACTACTTAAAATTGACCGTCTGCAGACCTTACCTGAATTACAGACTAATACAGTCATCACAAATAACACCGTTTATCAGACAGATTCTACACACACCCAATGTACACGGGGTTACATGACCACCTTGTCGCAGCCCCTAAACTGAGGAACCAACCAACATCTCTGCGGGAGATAAAATTTTGCGTGAAGAAGTAACAGACTGTTAGATAGTTACACATTAGTTCCAAACCTTGCATAAGGACAGTGTGATCACAAGTATAAAAATTAACCCCAAATGACAAGAAGGTTACCATCCCCATAAGACAGTAAAATGTTAAAAGTATGCATAGAAAGACGAAAAAATGTTAACTAACCTCCAATTGTAAAATACTTTCTCGCAATAAATGAGGTCTGATCCTCCTACGAAAACCTGCATATCTATTATAGCCCATCCCCTAGTTTGCCCGGTGAAATCTACCTTCCGGCGTGCCGAGAGGAATTTTTAAAATTATGTTTCCCCCACTACCTCAAGTAAGAAATGATGTAAAAGGGGATGGTGGTTGGGTAACAGATGGTAGAGAAGAAAACATCTGGTTGGTTGGTTCCTTAGTTTAGGGGCTGCGACATCGCGGTCATGTAGCCCCGTGTACTTTGGGTGTGTGTAGAATCTGTCTGATAACCGGTGTTAATTGTGATGGCTGTATTAGTGTGTGTATATATTTTTAGCTTACTTTTCACATTCTGCAAAAATTAGGAAAAAGTAGACTTATGAGATCGATCCGGGAAAATGTGTGTCTGTCTGTCTGTCGGTCTGTCTGGCTGTGTGTGTGTGTGTCCCCCCCTATCAACTCCTAAACGGCTGCAGCAATCAAAACCAAATTTAGTATGAGTAAAGATGTGCACCGGAATATCTCACGTCCATATTTGAAAATGATGTCAGAACTACCAACTGCTGAAAAAACGCACTAGAAATTTGAGCTCCATGTTGGATATCTTGCAAGGTATGCATGGGAGCTATTCCAAAATTGGCACACATGTAGATAATACTATTTCAGTTTAATTTCCAGGAGACCAACCATTAAAGTGTTGACAAAATAATTTTAAGCCTTCTGATAGGTCCAATGTTTAAATGCATATAACTTCTACACTATCAATTGGATTTCAACCAAATTTTGTATGTAATATCTGTACATAAACAGATATGACTGAGCGTATTCTTAAGAGCCACCAGGGCTGCCAACTGTTAATAATTGCTCTCTTTATTTATTTATCCAAATACCAATATATCAGAAAGTATGCAAGCCAACAGCTTTAAACTATGCACACGTATATTCTGACATTTTAGATTAATTTCGAGTAACTTATATACGTCACTTCTACCAACATGATTATAAGCCTGCTGATACGACCAATTTTTAAATACATATAACTTCTATACTATCAGTTGGATTTCAACCAAATTTCGTATGTGCTATGTGTACCATAACAGATATGACTATAAGTATTGTTAAGAGCAATCAGGGCTGCCAACTGTTAAAAAATTCAGTCTATATTTATTTTACACTAATATCAATATACCAGAAAGTATGCAAGCCAACAGCTCTATACTTTGCACACGTATAGCACCTGACATTCTAGATTAATTTGGAGTAATTAATACAAGGCAGTGCTGCCAACATGATTCTATGCCTGCTGATATGTCCAATTTTAAAATACATGTAACTTCTATACTAACAAATGGATTTCATCCAAAATTGGCACAACAAGATATCATAATATTTCAGATTATTTCTGACCAGCACACGCATGGTATTGTTGGCAACATGCTTTTACGCGTGCTGATAGATCCAATGTTTAACTGCATGTAACGTCCATTGGACTTCAACCAAATTTTGTATTCTGTACTTTAAGAGATTGAACTAAGAATATATTCAGTCGCCAGGGCTGCCAACTGTAGTGCTCTCTTAGGCTACATTATACCAGGTATATTTTGAACTAATTAGATATTTCGATATTACCAACTTAATTTCGTCATTATTCTAGATAGGTTCATATACTGTAGAATAATCATTGGCATGAAAAGTAGGCTGTATAGTTCTTCACGGAACTTCTTGTTTAATTCAAGTAAGGACTGCAACTTTGATTTTTCAAATAGTTCCTACTTTTGCCGCCAAACGCCACCGTCAACGACTACTAGGCCTAGTTCAGAACTTAGCTACTAGAGGCCACCACAGTCGGCTCTTGGCAACGAACGTAGACACCTAAGAGCGTTGTTTACATTCTTAACCTATCCAATTTAGCTTCACACAGGTGTAATTAGTGGAAGGTTCTTTAACATGCCATAAATCTATGACATGGGACCGCTGGCTTTACTTCCCCTCCGAAGGAAGTCATACTGAGGGATTTTAACGCTCTTAAAAAATCAGACGGCTTCGGCCGGGTTTGAACCCGCAATCTTGGGCATAGAAGCTCAGCATGCTACCAACTACACCACCGTAGCCGCCAAAATAAAACATATATTACTATATAATTTCCGGAATTATTCATTACAAAAGATATTTCGGCTAATCTTCATACCTTATTTCATAATACGGGTGTCATTAACAATTTAAATAACCGCACTGGAAATATTTGCTGAATTACGTAAATATTGTTACGTGCCACCCCCTAGTGGCACTTCCGTTAACTGGATTACGGTGGGTAGAAAGCACAACACAAATTGTTCCTTTAAAGAAACGTATTAGCTTTATTGCGGGCCAGAAAGATACGCCACACAAATAGCAAATACAAGCAATTAGTATCTCACTCTAGTTTCCTCTCGTAGGGAACACTTGCCTTTCACTTGTCAATAAGCCACAGAAGTTAATCCCTCCTAATGGGACTGGTGGCCTCGATAGAACTACCTGCAACACTTCCTTGAATACGCAAGCTACAGTTATTTACGATAGCCGGTCACTCACCACTACACTCTGCTTCGCTGTCCGCTGGCTAGGGAAACAGCCCCCGGTGTTTTCGCAATTCACCAAACTAACCTCTGTTGCACTGGAAAACACGCTCGCTCAAGACACAGTTCCTCCGTAGGCTTCACACTTCTTCGCTGTCTAGAGAATCAGCTTCACTAGGGTTTCGCAAGTCACGTCGCCAACAACTATTGCTCAGGTAAAAGCACGCACTAGCTCGAAAAAAACACTGTCCACCTCGCGGGCCAGGTCGCTCTTATACAGCAGGCTGGTGACTCAATGAATGCTTCTAGACCCGTCCAGGATTCACGGCTTCTTGAGATTTCCATCACTGGCTGGGTCACGAATATTCTGGACCATCCCTTTTGTCCTAGAAGCCCTGTTGCGTAAGGCGCAGATAATACACAGAGGCAGAGGATAGCCCGGGGGCGACCGTGACTCACGCGGCAGGCGACGAAACAAACTCACAGCCGTAACGATATACACTGCACTCCAAAAGAAAGCAGAACAATTTATATTTTAAAAATTAGCTCAGTTTAAAGGACCAACTTTTAGTTTCATTTTCAAAAATTCATTACAGAATAAGAAAAAGAATATTTCTATACATTTTCCAAACGTTTCACAGCCTGAAGAACGGTTGTGGGAGACGTATTCAACGCCTTGGCTACATAGCCGAAGCTACCACCACGAGGATAACGAGATTTAAAGGCATGTTGAGGAGTTGTTTATGGCTCAGAACCTCTCAGGAAATGATTGGATATTTTTAGCCTACTTTTCGCATTTTGTAAAAATGAGGAAAAAGTAGACTTATGAGATCGATCCGGGAAAATGTGTGTCTGTCTGTCCGTCTGTCAGGCTGTGTGTGTGTCCCCCAATATCAACTCCTAAACGGCTGCAGCAATCGAAACAAAATTTGTTAGGAGTAAAGATCTATACCTGAATATATCAATGCCGTATTTGAAAATATGTCAGTGCTACCAACTGCTGAAAAATCGCAATTGAAATTTGAGCTCCATGTTTTTTATCTTTTAAGGTATGAATGGGAGCTATTTCAAAATTGGCACACGTGTAGATAATAATATTGCAGTTTAATTTTCAGGAGCACATACATGGCAGTGTTGCCAAAATGATTATAAGCCTACTGATAGGTCCAAGTTTTAAATGCATATAACTTCTACACTATCGATTGGAATTCAACCAAATTTCGTATGTGCTATGTGTACATAAACAGATATGACTGAGCGTATTCTTAATAGCCACCAGGGCTGCCAACTGTTTTTAAATGCTCTCAATTTATTTTATCCAAGTACCAATATATCAGAAAGTATGCAAGCCGACAGTTTTAAACTATGCACACGTATAGTACCTGACATTCTATATTAATTTGGAGTAACTTATATACGTCAGTGCTACCAACATGATTCTAAGCCTGCTGAGACGTCCAACTTTAAATTCATGTAACTTCTATACTAACTAATGGATTTCATTCAAAATTGTCACAACAATAGATCATATTATTTCAGATTATTTCTGACCAATACATGCATGGCATTGTTGCCAACATGATTTTACGCGCGCTGTTAGATACAATGTTTAACTGCATGTAACGTCCATGCTATCCATTGGACTTCAACCAAATTTTGTATTCTGTACCTTAAGAGATGGAACTAAGAATATATTCAGTCACCAGGGCTGCCAACTGTAGTGCTCTATTAGGCTACATTATGCCAGTTATGTTTCGAACTCATTAGAAATTTCGCTATTACCAAGTCGATTTCGTCATTATTCTAATTAGGTCAATATTGATTAATCATTGGAATGAATCTTACACTTCGAGAAAAGTAGGCTCTTTAGTTCGTCACGGAACATCTTGTTACTTATGTTAATGAGGTGGGAAGGGGGGGGGGGGTCCAAACAGAGGCCTCAAAAATATGAGTTGCTTGGGCCCCTTCAGAGGTAAATCCGACACTGGACAATAGGTAGAAATGGGGGGAGCAGAAGTGAATCCAGTTTTCTTCGCGGAGATGAACACTAACATTCTAGGGTTAAATAAAGCATACAATTAATTAGCCTACATCGAAATTTACAATTTCAAACTTCCCTCTATAAAATTGACAACCTACTATAGCTTTGAAATTATAAGGTGCGTTCAAAAAGTAACGAGCCGGAGGCTGGAATGCGTAAACCGGGGACTACATCGGCTAATCGTGGCGTGTGTAACGAGGTGTGGTTTCGAACAGAGCGTGGAAGGTCACAGCCCGTCGCTAGAGGGCACGCGTGCACGTCACGTGACCATACAAAGTGAGCAGCAGCATGCATCAATCGTCCAACGCTGCCAGTCGCATTGCAAACAGTGACATAGAGGCGTCAACCGAAGAGCAAAGTGGTGGTGTTCGATTTCTGACAGCGGAAGGAGTAGGGTGAACGGACATTCATTGCCGAATGTCACAAGTGTACGCCGAACACTGCATGTCTCTTGCAAGGGTCAAGGCGTGGCACAAGCGCTTCAGGGAAGGACGGGTGTCGTAAGCCGATGATGCCCGGTCTGGGGCACCCGTCTGCATTACCGATGACAACGTCCAGCTGGTTGATGCACTCATTACCCAGGACCGCCGAGTGACAGTGAACGCCATAGCCGCCGTGGTCGCTCCATGACAATCCAATACCTCATACGGCCAACACAGTCGCGGCACTCCTGCAGAAATTCAAATGGGAGGTTCTCGGCTACCCTCCATACAGTCGAGACCTCTCTCCCTGTGATTACGCCATGTTTGGTCCCCTGAAAAGGACTCTGCGAGGCCAACGATTCACCTCGGACGCCGACGTCCAGCTGTACGTGCGGAACTGGTTCACATCGCAGCCCAGGGAATTTTATGAGACAGCCATTCACCGCCTCGTGTCACAGTGGGACAAGTGCCTCAACAGCCAGGGCCTATACTTCTAACATACAGGTACTGGTTTCTGTAATTATGCCTCCGGCTCGTTACTTTTTGAACGCACCTTATATATTCAAAGTTTCAATCATATAAAATACAATGAAATTGATTTGAAAATTAAATTAAATCATATTATCACAGCTCTGCTTGTAACAGCTGTAGCGTGTTAGCCACATTATACGCATGAGCAGAACAAGAGGAGGATATCCTCCTCTGCCGTTCATTTGGCTGCGTTAAAACTATAGTTACGAGGAACGTACTACAGGGCGCCGGGAAATGTTCTCCGCAGCGGTTACTCGCTTCTGCGAGAGGTTACGTCATCAGTTTAGTTGGCAGCACGGTGTCCTTGATAGGGTGAAGGCCACGTAAGTGGACTGTGGACTGTCGAAATCGTCAGTGTGTAGAGTTAGATTATTGGAAGAGTGCAACAGTATGTTATGAATGGCTGTGGTGATTACAACGTATACTGTTTGTTTATTTTTCTACCCAAATGAAATACATTACACATCATTTGTTACGTCCACCTTCTCAACATAATCTCCTTGTGGTTTATGTTCGCCGTTGTCGAAATGTAAACATTATGTGTCAGAAAACTGTATCATGATGAGGCTCATTATAACACTATTTTTCATTATGAAACAGTTTGTCCTACCAATCAGAGCTCAAGAAACAGTTGTGTGAAAAATTAGGCAAGGATACCTTCGCGCATGCGCTCAAAATCCAACATGTCTATATAAATTACCTAAAGCGCGCCGTCCATATGTTCGCGTAAATAAACTGGTGAATATGAGACAAGAAATAGCACTGTACCTTAATATCCCCAATTCCATTTTCTACACAGCGCGTTGCTTTTAAACGACTTCGGTGACAGTTTTACTGAATACTGGTGCACAATCTGCACATATGGCATTGAAGCACACAGAGCGCCTACATACTCGTGTCTTAATTATAGCCATTATAGGCTCGTTGCATAACGTACTATTATGCACTTTTGCCATCGATGTGTCAGTCTCTCCAGACCTTCCTGAAACCATTCTATCGTAGTGCTGCGTTCCCATGCCTTGACATATGTGTCCAGAGGTTTCTTCATGTTCCCGAACTTGATGCCAAGTCGTGAGATGTGGAACCACTATGAATCCATTTCACAATGGCAGCGGTGGTATCTCGGCTAGTGTGGGGGCGAGCATTGTCTTGTTGCAGAAGCACACTTTTAGCCCATTTTCCTGGTGGCTTAATTTGAATGGCATGACGTAAGCGCTTAAGGGTTGCCTGATATGCTGCCCTGTTAATCGTGGCCCCCAATTCAAGCCAGTCAATGAGGATGATGCCCTTTGTGTCCCAGAACACTGTCGCCATTCGCTTGCCAACTGATAGCACTGTTCCACATTTCTTTGGAGGTGGACTGCCCCTATGCTTCCATTGCATGGCCGCCGTTTTGCGTATTTTGCAGAACTGGACATAGCTGTCAAGGCATGGGTACCCTGCACTCCAAAAGAATGGTTTCAGGAAGGCCTGGAGAGACTGACACATCGATGGCGAAAGTGCATAAAGTTACAAGGAGATTATGTTGAGAAGGTGGACGTAACAACTGATGTGTAATGTATTTCATTTGGGTAGAAAGAAATAAAGTGCAAAACAATATAGTTCGGCCCTTGTATTTCTCTGGTCGCTGGTACGCGTGTGTCTGTGTGTGTTAACTGCAATATGAGCCCGCCTTCCTCCGTGCAAACAAACAAACAGACTTTTCAAGTAGTACAAGAGCGCGTAGGCCTCCGTGGCTTAGGCGGCAGCACGCCGGCCTCTCACCGCTGGGTCCGTGGTTCAAATCCCGGGCACTCCATGTGAGATCTGTGCTGGACAAAACGGAGGCAGACAGGTTTTTCTCCGGGTACTCCGGTTTTCCCTGTCAAAACTTCATTCCAGCAACACTCTCCACTATCATTTCATTTCATCTGTCATTCATTTAATCATTGCCCCAGAGGAGTGCGTCAGGCCTCGGCAGCCGGCACAGTTCATATCCTCACCGCTAGTTGGGGGCTTCATTCATTCCATCCCTGACCCGGTCGGAGACTGGAAGCAGGCTGTGGATTTTCATTTTACAAGAGCGCGTAGTTGAGTCGTCGAGTTGCAAAACTCGTTTAATCCACTTGTGAATAAGAATCATTTTCATGAGAAACGTTTCTCTGGGCTCTGCCTCACGTATCTTTTGTGTTTGTTGTTTTCTACTTTTTGCTCTGTGTTTGCTTTGTGCTTTTGCTTTTGAATTTTACTTTTTGCTTTTCTTTCTTGGTTTTGGTTTTGTGTTTGTTTTCTGTTTTTGATTTTTTTGATTTTTGCTATTTGTTTTGTGTTTCTTGTTTTTTGTTTTCTGCTTTTGGTTTTGTTTTTGAATTTTGCTTTTTGTTTTGGGTTTTGTGTTTGTTTTCTGGAAAATCAAAATAAAAAAAACAAAATAAAAATAAAACAAAACAAACAAAATAAAAACAAAAAATAAAACAAAACAATTTGAAACAAAATAAAACGAAATAAAACAAATCAAAATTAAATTAAATTAAATTAAATTAAACAAAAATAAAGTAAAATGAAATAAAATAATTAAATAAATAAGGAAGCATAGTGAATACATGAGAGGTTTTTGGGTAAAAAGGAAGAAAGGGCCAGAATAAAACATGAAACATGTTGTATCGCTCTCCTTAAGGGGAATTAAAGAATAAATAAATAATTTTATGTTCGACCCTGTTTAGCCTCCGTGGCTTAGGCGGCAGCACGCCGGCCTCTCACCGCTGGGTCCGTGGTTCAAATCCCGGTCACTCCATGTGAGATCTGTGCTGGACAAAACGGTGGCAGACAGGTTTTTCTCCGGGTACTCCGGTTTTCCCTGTCAAAATTTCATTCCAGTGACACTCTCCAGTATCATTGCATTTCATCTGTCATTCATTTAATCATAGCCCCAGAGGAGTGTGACAGGCTTCGGCAGCCGGCACAGTTCATATCCTCGCCGCTGGATGGGGGCTTCATTCATTCCATTCCTGACCCGGTCGGAGACTGGAAGCAGGCTGTGTATTTTTCATGTTCGACCCTGTGTCAGGAAACTGTACTATAATGAGGCTCATTATAACACTATTTTTCATTATGAAACAGTTTCTTCCACCAATCAGAGTTCAAGAAACAGTTGTTTGACCAATTAGATTGGGATAGCATCACACCTGCGCTTAGTTCCACGGCCTTCTAATTTAAATTTCACTGCGTGGCCTAGTGTCATAGTAGGGTAATCGAGGAGGCCATGGTCAAATACAAGACATTCTCTGCGTCTCATGCGCTCTGTTCAGTACATACATTTTTATTTATTTTTTATTTAGTCAATTTACCCTCTAGGTTGGTGGTTCCCACGGAATCAGCGAGGGAACGCACCACTACCGCCTCTATGGACAGTGTCCTGGAACCTGGAACATCTGGTCGGGAGGGATACAACTGGGGAGGTGTTATCAGCACTTCGCCCAGGCGGTCTCACCTGCAAAGCGAACAGGGGCCTCATGAGGGATGGGAAGGGATGTAAGATTGGGATGGATAGGCGAGGAAGAGGGAAGGAGGCGGCCGTGGCCTTACAGTAGGTACCATCCCGGCATTTGCCCGAAGACGAAGCGGGAAACCTCGGAAAACCACTTCTAGGATGGCTGAGGTGGGAATCGAACCCCCTCTACTCATTTGGACCACCCGAGGCTGAGTAGACCCCGTTCCAGTCCTCATACAACTTTTCAAATTTCGTGGCAGAGCCGGGAATCGAACTCAGGACCTCCGGGGCGGCAGCTAACCATGCTGTCCGCTACGCTACGGAGGCGACTCAGTACATAAAAATGGCGAAATCTCGACAGATATTTATGAATATTTATGTTTGAACATAAAATAGTTATAATAATTAGCGTCGAACATAAACATTCTTATGCAACTCGCCTATAATGGTAATTAAGACACTCGTATGGAAATTGTAAAACTCGCATACGCTTGTTTTATAAACATACTCGTGTTTTAATTATTGCCATGATAGGATCGTTACATAATGTACTATTACGAGATGATTCTTATTCACAAGTTGATTAAACGAGTTTTGCAACTGGACGACTCAGTTATAAACCTGATAAAACATGTGACCGGTATGATCACTAATGGGCCAGCATGTGGACAATCAAGCAGACTTCTGGGCAGATCATCCGCACAAAGTGAAGGTGCGACCACAGAGCACAAATTAAGGGAAATATTCTTTCATTAATTATAGGATTATAATTAGGAATATAACCTCAACATCAGCGAGACCAAGACAGTGGTGATGTCAGTCAACAGAGACGGGCGTCCAGCAAGTGTTAAACTAGGAGACCACTAGCTGGAGTGTGTGGACAGTTTTCCTTACCTTGGAAGTGTAATCTCCAGTTATAATTTCGTCAGTAAAGAAATTACCAACAGAGTGCAAAGGGGATCAGAATTATACCAACAAATAAGGACACTTCTATGGGATGACATGATTCCAAAACCAGCTAAACTGGCGATGTTTTACAGCTACTTTATACCAATATTGACCTATGGTATTGAAACATGACCCTTACAAAGAGAGATGCATCAAGAATGCAAGCATCAGAGATAAAATTTCTTAGATCCACCATCCAGAAGAGGAGGAGATGATGAGGAAACAAGCTGGAATAAAGACATCCTATTAGACCGAGTCAGCACATCTAGACTACGTTTTTTTTAGCGTATGGCTTTTAGTGCCGGGAGTGTCCAAGAACATGTTCGGCTCGCGAGAGTTTGTAGCTTTTTCTAAGCGGACACCCATGGGGTGTTGTCTGGGGAGGAAATTTTGAATGTAAGGACGAGGAGTTGGAAGGTAGAGGCAGTGGCCTATAGTTAGGGACCAACCCCGGCATTTACCTGGAAGGAAGATGGGAAACCACAGAAGACCATCTTCAAGGTTGCCGGCGGGGGGATTCGAACCTCCTCGCATCCGGATGTGAGCGACTGCCTGCAGCCACGCCGTAACGTCCACGGCTAACTCACCCGGTAGTTTGAATAATGAAACTACGCTACCATTTCCCTTTAATGGCACATAACTCTATGGCCTACACATATAACAATCCAACACGGCGACCATCCGAAATAATTAAACGGTTCTCTATATTTACTAATCTATGACAGCAAACAAACTGAAATGTAGTATGTTGATAAAGGCTATTAACATAAGTTCACCTATTGGTCCTTCAATAACCTGGTGATCACAAATCCAACATGGTGGCAACACGAAATTTAAATATTTAAATGGATGTTTCTGGCGAGTTAACCATCCGAGCGCAATGAAACTTGGTACGGTAAATGCTTTAACTATGGTGGTATGGGCATGTGATGAGGATGGAGCCAGAATGAATTTGGAAAGACAGGTGGATGGAAAAAGACTTGTACGAAGACCTAGAACCCGATGGATGGAGAGTGGATGATGCTCTCCATGACAAGTTGTATATGGAGGGGTTGAAGTGGAAGAGTGGAACTGTGCAATGATGATGATGATTATTATTATTTAATTAATTGTAGTATTGATAACTCATTACCTGCCTCAGTCTTAGAGCCTTTCCCCTAATATATTGATGTGTTTAAGAGAAGACTGACATTTTGTGTAAATACTCCGATGTAATGTGACATGAAAATGACGATGTTAGCCCTGTGCCTTATTGATGAAGTATAATAAGTTCGGAAAATTAAAAATGATGATGATGATGATGATGATAATAGTTGTTTTAAGGGGCCTAATATCAAGGTTATCGGCCCCTAATGGACTGGTTGATAGTGAAAGATGAGATGAGAATGAAAAACTATAACTAATACTAACTACAAACATAAATACTAGAAGAAGAAATGGTAAACAAATAAAGGATAAGGCAAATAAAGGACAGGAAGAAAAGAAATGCCCTCAACCCTCAAAGAATGAGGGTTGAGGGACTTGGAAGGAAGGAGAGCCATGAAAGGCGGATAGGAAAGAGAAAGAGAGGGCCCGCCCCAAGGTCAGAGGAATAAGGGACAAAACGGACCCAGCTCAGGAAATCCTCCAGGTCGCCAACTCCCAAACTCACCAGTCATGAGCCCTTGAGGGTGTAGCACTACCCAGGATGCACCAGAAGTGGTGTGGCTATATGAGAAGCTTATTTCCAAAAGATACCAAATCCAAAAAAATCGAAATTGAGATTCTTATGGAAAACATACGTAGGAAGCTCCATCTTATGAAAGGGAAAGAAATTGCCAAAACGACCTAAATCCGTAACAAACAGGGCATTGAAAATCTCGTTTGATGCCAATAAGTACCAAATCTTGTGCCCTGAATGTGCCAATACGTACCGTATCCCTGCAGCCAATGAGAGCCATTTCTTTTAGTACTGGATAATATTTTCCATTTTCCAGTTCACAAGTTATTTACCATATTCATGTTCTTTAGACACAAACTACAATCATAATTCCATAAGTTCAGCACCGCTAAGTTACTTTACCTAATTTTTATTGTTTTGTTTAATTTTATTTAATATTATTTAAATAATCTATGCCTTCACTGTAAATACCTTAAATATAATTATTGCATAACTAAATGCAATCAGTTTTCTCGAAGATTCTGATGACTGCAGTGAAATGTATGTCTTTCCGTTGCAAGTATTTAGAGTTTCAGTGCCAAAAAGTACCAAATCCATAATTTTCTTTGAATATTTCCTAAACTGCAAAAGCCTAAACATAAATACTTGGTATAACAATGCAGTTATTCTATCTGAAAATAATAAAAGTGCTCAAATGGATTTTCAGTTGAAATTGTACGCTCTGAGCATTTTTCCTCTCTCCTGTAAAATATTACTTTTTGGATTTGGTACCTTTTGGAAATAAGCTTCTCATATACACTCTACCTCCTTGAGGGCCTTGTGCAGAAGGCAGGAGATATCATGAAACGAAAAAGAAGGCTGACCCCTCGAAGAATTAGGGTATCAGAAAAGATCAGAGAAGGGCCAATTAAGACGGGAAAGTGAAAGACTCCGTAAGCCTCGGATACCCTAATACCGTCGGGATTGGAAGAGAACAAGAGTTGACCAAGTGAGGTCGACAGGAAAGAAGACGGAGAGGAGCCCGGCACAAGTAAGTGGTCACCAATCCACGTTTCACTAGTCGTGAGCCCCTGCGGGAGAAGATTAATGACCTTAAGTCAATATTAAATTGTACTTTTATTGTACCCGTTTCGGTCGCATTCTGTACATTGCCCTATCTACAGATTGGAATATTTATCTTCAACGATATCTTTCCACAGTTTCTTTACAATTTTACCTGATCAACTTCAATCTTAACCTAAAGATGTTTTGTCTATATAACATCCACTTCACTGTTCCTTTATCAACCTGGTTTTATATCAAGGTTTATGTTCGACCCTCACTATTATGTGTCAGATAACTGTATCATAATGATGGTCATTATAACACTGTTTTCCATTACGATACAGTTTCTCCAGCCAATCAGAGCTCGTTCATTGACCAATTAGGTAACGATAACTTCGCGCATGCGCTCAAAATCCAACATGTCGGACATAAACACAACATCGAACTATAATAAATTACCGACATGGAATACCCACCGTCCATACGTTCGCGTAAATAAACTGGCGAATATGAGACAAGAAATAGCACTGTACCTTAAAATCACCAACACTAATTTCTACACAGCGCATTGTCTTCAAATGACTGCGGCGACAATATTACTGAGGGACGGCTGATGTAAACATATGGCTGCATATGGCATTGCAAGCCCACAGAGCGCATGCGTCGGTCGTTCAAAGCTCTTGAAAGACAAAGATATAACACCCAACGCTCGCTCTGCGATCACAAAATTCCAGTAGCTGACTCTCAACAGATATTTATGAATATTTATGTTAAAACATATAATAAAGTTATAATTATCGTCGAACATAAACAGTCGTATGCAACTCGCCTATAATGGTAATTAAGACACTCGTATGGAAATTATAAAACTCGCATACGCTTGATTTATAAAAAATACTCGTGTCTTAATTATAGCCATTATAGGCTCGTTGCATAATGTACTATTATTTCATTCGTGTTTAACATATGATTGCAACAGATCTGTTTTTTTTATTTTATTTTAATTTATGTGATTTTTAGCCTTTAGACGTTTAATGTTTTAGAAATATCTTTGAGAACAACCTTAGTTTATGGTAAGTCTTGCATTTCTATTCATATTATTATTGCGCTGAGGAAGTCTACAATAAAAATTACAAATTAATATTTTCTTTAATCTTCAGAACTTATTACTACGATGTAATTACTATAGTTCCGAAATACCGACTTGTGTACATTAAGTGTGTTTGATAATATTGTTGGTAATTTTCTGTAATTGTACAATTTGCCGGCGGGGATGATAAGCAATTTAAAAATAAGTTAATAATAATAATAATAATAATACCGTAGAAATCATTATACCATCTGGACTTGACAAGAAAGCTAATTTAGAAAGAGGCACCAAACTCCTGAAAGGATACTGAAAACTTGGAATTACTAGGCTACATTGAGCTTCTAACTGAAAGAGAGTGGGTTCGATCCCCACCCAGGTAGTGGATTTTAGAAACGAAACTACCACTTTCGGAAACGCAAATAGCCCTGGGGTTCACTCAGCCTACACCAGAAATGAGTACCAGGGTAATTCCTGGGAGCAAAGGCGGCCGGGCGTGGAGCTGACAACTCCATCCCATCTAGTGCCGATGTCAAAAACAGTGGAAGCCTCTACCTTCCACTACTCCCAGGGCCTCCATGGCCTGTATGGAGTTGGCTGGCTGGACTAGGCTACATTAAAAGGGTGATGTCACGAAATGCGGAACTTCAGCATTCTGAAGAACTGTATGCCTCGGAAACTACATCTCTAGGAGGCCACTACAAAATTGATGAAAAATTGAAACTTTGTTAACAAGAAAACCAAGGGACCCTGGTTCATAGAAGTTGAAAATAATCTTCGAGAAGTAGGAAGTGGAATAATGAAAGAAAGGAGGCACACAGAACGCGAATGCGAGAATATTGGGGAAGAGTTAAAGCTCTAGGTTGGTTGGTTTAGGGGCTGCGACAACGCGTGTACTTTGGGTGTGTGTAGAATTTGTCTGATAACCGGTGTTAATTGTGATGACTGTATTAGTGTGTGTTATCTGTGATTCAGGTAGAAGGACTGCGGAAGATTATTTTTTTCAAGTAGTTCCTACTTTTGCTACCGTCCACGACACCTAGCTGCGAACGTGGCTACTAAATGCCATCGCAGTCACCACCTGGCGGCGAACGACGGAACTAATAAAGCGTTATCAAACTAACCTACAAATTTTAGCTTCCACAAGTGTAGTTAGTGGAAGGTTCTTTTTCATGGCATAAATCTGACATAGGACCGCCGCGCTGGCTTTACTTCCCCTCCGAAGGAAGGCATACTGAGGGATTTTTAACGCTCTTAAAAATCTGACGGCTTCGGCCGGGTTTGAACCAGCTATCTTGTGCATAGTAAAGCCTTAGGGTGCAAACGGTTGAAGTAACATGGTCCACAGCAGGCCGAGTCCACAGAAACGAAGAAAGAAGAAGAATACGTTTCAAAATAGACCGTAGGAATCATAGAGGCAGGTCTAAAACATTTGTGAAGAAATGGTACTATTAGAAGCTAAGAGATGGCAGCACTGGATATATACATTTAGTAGATACATTCTCCGCTAGAAGCAGTGGTGACGGTATGAGAAAGCGGAGCGACCCGATGGTTTCCGAAGGAGATTGGGTCGTGTGTTCGCTAGGTTCGGTTACGAGAGCCGAGGCCAGTTGAGGCAAGGCGATAGGCCACGAGTTAGGAATTATTGTGACGTTCTGTTTGTGTGTATACGTACGGGCAGTGTTTAACTCCAACAAGTGTCTGTTATACACGGCGAGGCCGACTTGGTACAGTTGTGTTGCTAAGTAACGTGTCAGCTAGTGGGAGAAAAATGTTGCGTGTGTTCTAACCCAAAAATAATAAGTGTTTTTTTTTTTTTTCAAAAAAAAAAGTGAAGTGATTTTTATTTAAAAAAGAAAAGCATGTGATTGTTCCATAATAAGCGTGATTGCATAATCATTCCGTTACGTATTATAACAGCTGCTGTATCAGTGATTGTTTGCGTGTGTATTAAGTTACTGAGTGTTTTGTTTGGTGACCTTAATTTAGTTTTGGTTGCCTTCTGAACTAAAGCCTTCTGTGATGGTGTTTTTGCTCATCTATTCCACCACCTGTTAGCTGTCCTTCTTGCAGACCCCGTGTGCAGTCTACTTACACATGGTAAGCCAGTACCTGTTTCATTCTAAGAATAAAAAGGAAGAAGAAAAAAAGGTACATACGGTGGAATGAATAATGCCTTGCAGCCAGCAAGCTTTTTTTTTTCTTGTTTTAGTTTGACTGAGTAATTCACGTTTCCTTATGCATAGGTCAAAGAGTGAGGGGTACAATGAACCTCGCACAATAACTGACTTGCCCTCCGTTTTATTTTCGCGCAATACATTTACATTCTGCAGGTTTGCCATACGTCCCACTTTTTACCAAAGGAGATTCCCATATTAAGGTGAAATGTCCCGTCCCTTTTAAAGACGTGATCAAGTTACTGTATACGAATAAGCAACAATTTTTCGAACTTATTGCCTATTTGCAACCATGGTGGAGTATTTCCCCCCGTATGTTTTTGATGTTTTCTGTATTGACACTGATGGTTGTGGAATTACCATTTATTTTGGTTAATTTATCCATGTCTTCTGCAATTTCTTATATCATACCATTGTTTTGTGAAGAACGCATAGTTAGATACCACAATAACACAGGTTACCGTATCTGACAATCCTTCATTTATATATTTATTTATTAATACCGTATACTGTACAGTACATCTATAATAAGTATATAATGAAATATTTCCATTAATAAATTAATGTTCCTCTCCGAACATGAAGTTTCGGCCAAAACCTTCTACAAAACTCATAGACGACCGCAGGATTTTTTCCATGAGGGGGGGGGGGGGATAATAATATTTTTCATTTTATTACCTACCGTCACTGGGTGATGATGATATTCATTATTTGGGTGCTCTGAAACCGTTGGATACATTATCTTTATGGCATGAAGGGGAGGAATAGTTTATGACTATAGAAGTTCGCTTTTCTTTGTGAATCATCGTCATAATGTCCATTTCTTAAAAACGGGTAAAAAGTAGTAGTATCATCATGTATGAACAAACATAAAATAAAAATCAAGTGGTTCATTAAAATGGTAATGTTAATCCAGTTCGCCGATTTTCTAAATAACTGGAGATATTTTCAAATAATCTCAAATTAACTTAAGTTTACTAAGTTAAATTAAACTGAGCAATTGTCCCATCATCTAAATCAGTTAACTAGGCTATTAACTACGAGGGCTGGCCTTGATAAAGGCCCACCGGTTTTAATTGATTCGATAGTGAAAGGATCAGCCGTCAGATTATTTTTAATCATTGTCTGACGTTGCCCAGGGTACGCCCGATTGCTCTTCTGTCACAAACTTCCACATTCCAAAGAGGTGAATATAGCTCTGAATGAGACTTCTAGGATTGTATCTAGGTGTCTTAGACCAACACCACTTGAGAAGATCTACCCTCTTATTGGAATTTCTCCACCTCATGTCCGAAGAATGGTAGCAGCAGCATCTGAGAAGAAACGGCAAGAAACCGATTCAAGGCATCCACTTTTCGGCCAACAACCAGAGACTTGAGTCCAGAAACAGCTTTTTGAGAGGAGTAACAGCCCTCGAAGGCTCACAAGAAGCTGCCCGTGTGAAGATATGGAAGACAAAAACCAAAGACCCAACTATTCCTATTTCGGAAAAAATGGCACCTGGTCACAACTTGCCATATGGAATTTGGAAATCATTGAACAGGCTGAGGACGCTACAAGAACAGTCTCAAGAAATGGAACATGCTCGTCAACAATGATGAGTTCTGTGATTGCAGCATGTTACAAGATCCAGATCACTTGCTGATCTGCCCCTTGATGGAGCACATATGTTCAAAAGACGATCTTATGGCTGCAAATACTAACTTAATGCTGTACTGTACCTGTTGCTACTTAGAGTGGCAAAATGTTATTTGATTCGGACACGGAAAATAAAATAACTAGGCTATCAGTAACTTGATGAAATAAACTGGTGCGACAATGAAGAATCGAAATATTCTCGGGATTCGTGGGGGAGGGAAACTGCCCCCCCCCCCCCCTGCGGGCGCCATAACAAAACTACATAAATTTGCCAAAATACCTTTTGTAATGATGAATAATAATTGCGGAAATGTGTGGTATTAAGTTAAATGTCTTCTCCTCCGCTGTCTACAACTCAACCAATATCTCCGTTTTAGATTAAGACTTATTACAGTAGTAACATTCCAGTTGAGCGGCTTCGGTGGCGTAGTTGTTAGCATGCTGAGCTTCTATGCCCATGATCGCGGGTTCAAACCCGGCCGAAGTCGTCGGATTTTAAGAGCGTTAAAAATCCCTCAGTATGCCTTCCTTCGGAGGGGAAGTAAAGCCGTCGGTCCCATGTCATAGACATATGGCATGTTAAAGAACCTTCCACTAATTACACCTGTGTGAAGCTAAATTAATTATAGATTAAACAACGCTCTTAGGGTTCCTACGTTCGCCGCCAGGAGCTGACTGCGATGGCGTCTATAGTAGCCAAGTTCCGAACTAGTAGGCTAGTTGTTGACGGTGGCGTTTGGCGGCAAAAGTAGGAACTACATGAAATTCAATGTCTGCAGTCCTTACTTGAATTAAAAACAGATAGCACACACTGATACAGACATCACAATTAACACCGGTTATCAGACAGATTCTACACACACCCAAAGTACACGGGGCTACATGACCGCGTTGTCGCAGCCCCTAAACTAAGGAGCCAACCAACCAAACATTCCAGTTGTATCCGCCATAATACGCGTGAATTATGGGACAAATACAATATTACCAACCCCGCGCATACGGAACTACTCATCAATAATCTCTATCCAGATTATAGACCAATAATTACTAGGCAGCGCAGATAATGTATATACACCCCTGGTTTTTGTCACGCACAGTGTGAGTACTCTGGCATCAATAACCTTTATCCAGGCCAATCGTTTTGCCAATTAATGCTTTTTCACATAATTACAGGGTGTATTTTGTATTCCTTAAGTTGGTGACAGTAGGCCTAATGTGACGTCAATGCGTGTACATCATGGAGGAAAGAAAGGAAGGAGATGCCTTCGCTGCGCTGCCTAGCGCAAGCTGTTGAAGCCAAACGGCTCGCCCACTTTGGTTGCAAGAAAATGGCTGTCCCTATGCTTAAAGCCGTAAACCACTCCAACTAGTAATGGATTTTAGTGACATAAAACTGCAATGACAAGTCAAGATTTTTTCTTGGATAGGCAGAGTACACTCTGTACATCACGGTACTTGGCACAAATAAGCTGCGTTATCGTTTTAAAAGCCAATTTAAATATAAATATTAGAGCACCTTTGCGAGGCTAGTTTTGTAAGGAAGACACGGCAAAACGTAATAATACGCTGAAACTCTGATTAAATTGAATACAGGTGTCTGAAGATGCGAGTTATAGCAAAGAAGGAACATCTAGGGAATTAATGATGCCGAACTAATTACGGTATTTACACCAAATTGAGTTTTATGTTCTTATTGGTTTTGAGGCATTCATCATTTTGTAGGCCTAATTTCGAGCACAGCCACTTTCACTCATTGGTCGTACAAATTTTGATATTCAAGAATACGAACCTCAAAATTAATAAACAGAACAATTAAAAAAGGACGTATATTTGCACAAAAATACGGTATAGCCTATACGTTTCGGTACCGTACGGTATTTTCTTTGTGGGGAGTAGAAACTTGACGATTAGCCTCGAATTGATTAATTACGTAGGCCTACCGTAATTATTGACCGACAGCCGGTTAATAATTAGGGATTTGCCGAGGAATGATTTTTATTTTTTTGCTATATAGGGTAGGCCTACACATGCTGAGATTAGAATTGAAGATTTTTTTTTATATAACTTATCACTAGGCTACTGTTATTACGTTTCCAAAGTTGCATAACCGGAGCGCGATAAAAACCAGGGCCAAAATAAGGTTTAGCCATGAACAATGCCTCATGCAAGTCACAGAACACCGAATACGAGTTAAGGTTACGCCCACTTTGGTTGCAGCGCTTGGCTTCACTCAAACGAGCTCAGGGCATCTCCTCTTATTCTTTCCTCCATGGTGTACATCGGTAACAGTTGAAGAGACCTGATGCGCCAAACAGGGCCGGATTTAAGAGTATGCCGCCCATAGGCTCAAGTCCCCTCTATAATTCATATTTGCTTAATACAGTTTGTTGTATACAACCAAGGGATAGAATTCATTGGCGTTTTCAGCTTTTTTAAACATAAAGTTCATTTAGTTAAGATAAAACTACGGTACAATTATTTTAATGCTTCACTTAGTAAATTATATAATGAAATTAGTTATCTATTTGTGTTTTTTTACTTACTTCTTTTAATATTCGTTAAAAAATGAAATGGGTTTCCAACTTCAATAATTAATTTGTTCTTGAAGATCAGTGATCACTATTTTACACAAATTCTTATATCTAATGCTAATGACTATCTTTTGCGTACCGGCAATAGAAGAATAATTGTGTTCAATTTGAATTAAGTTGTCCAACACGGTGAAATGAAATCACCCAAAATGTAGTTCATTACTGGATTATTTGTTTAAAAATATACAAACTTCTCTAAAACAACTCAACCCACGTAATTTTGATGTTCAAATTTACATAGCTTTCCTACGGGATTTCTTAAAGGCAAACTCGTTAATAATGTCTTCATATGAAAGTTTTTTTGTTGTATTTGTGTTTTGTATTATGTTATAGTTTTAGAAAGTAGCCTATGTATAAGGACTAAAACATATTTTTAAGTAACATGTTCTTAAATTCGTACGGAAAACATTATTATCGTCTGAAATACTTCATTTCAACTTTTCAATAAATTGCCAAACTGCCGCCCCTGAAAATTTGTCGCTCTAGGCTGCAGCCTATTTAGGAATACGGCCCTGGCGCCAAACAAACTTGGCAATTATTAAATGAACGGGTCAAGTAACCTACAGATTGCGATCAGTGTCGGCGAAGAGGACGATGTCGTCAGCAAATTTCAGAGTTGAAATTATTTCTCCTTCAATTTTCACTCCTACTTGGAATTTTTCTCCAATTTCCTTCATTGCTTGTTCAACGTACAACTTTCCGAATACCAGCTTCTCTCTCATGTCCTTCAGCTCGAATAACTTCTGTCTGGTTTCTGTATAGATTGTAGAGCACCCTCCTATCCCTGTACTTTATTCCAATCGTTTTCTAAATGACAAACAATGTAGTCCAATCAGCGTTATTCTAGATAGATCCATATAGATTAATCATTGGCATGAATCTTAAATTTTAAGAAAAGTAGGCTCTTTAGTTCGTCACGGAACTTCTTGTTAATTTTTACAAAGATACCACACCCTACATCTGAGAAAAATTTTAGCCTACTTTCGATTTTTGCAAAAAATGAAAGTAGATTTATGAGATCACTACAGGGCCAAAAAAATGTGTGTCTGTCTGTGTGTGAGTGTGTGTGTGTGAGTGTGTGTGTACTCTGAATGTCTGTCCCCCCCTATCAATTCGAACACGGTGAAACCGAATTGAACGAAATTTGGTACAGAGGTAGAACAAGCAAAGGGCACCTCAGTGTCATGTTTTATATCGCCGCCATCTTTACTAAAACTGAATGGCGGCCACTCAAACGTTCAAAACGTAAAATCAAATGACGACTAACCAAATCATCCGATCTCTACCGAATTTGGTAACAACATACCTTTGTATAGGATGCGTCTTGTGACCAAACTACAAGGTCGTCTGCCATACCATTTCAGGATGGCGGCCGTGCGAATTATGCAAACTTTATAATCCATATCATGGGACCCACCAGTTCCGATTATCGAGCCGAGAATCGTTTTAACTGTTCTAAAGGAAGAGGCACGTTCGAAATTAAAAGTTTATTTTGTAATACTATAGTGCAGACGTGATTTTAAAAAGCTGAGCCGACTCAGTAATAAGACAAGATGGCAGCGGATATCTTGTGCCTGACTTACATTTCACTAATTTGAGTATTGCATGCAATATAGCGTACTGATACAAAATAAATAAACTTTGTATGAAATGCTTTATATATAAATAATATACTCCAGTGATGAAATCGTTTAGTATAAATCATTATTTGATAACAAGTTCTATGTAAGTCATTTTATATAGAAAGATATTCGTTGACACAATTGGCTCAGTGGTAGAGCGTTAGCCTATCGCTCAAATCACTATGGTTCAAACCCGATCAGAGCTAGGTTTTTTGCTTGAAATTTTATATGTTTATTGTTTTGTAATGACTCAGACGTTTTAAAATTAAGCGTTATATTGTGCATATTATGGTGTAAAATATATATTTAATTAAAACACAATTCGCCAGCAGATTTACTCGAGACATCTAGCTGCCAAAAAGGTAACTGCACGCCGACCTACTTATTAACTTCCAGATTTTATTGAAAAGTTCCTTCTTATGGCCGGTAGAATGCACTCGCTCTGTTAGGATTATATTGTTCGATACTTCACGACTAGATGTCACGACTAGTCTACGTGGGGCTCCATTGATTACTATACCATTGGCATTCTATGCGCATCGAATTTGAAGAATGACAAGATGATACTACGATACATTTTTACTTTTTAGTTTAAAGGGTTTGTAACAGCCTATTTTGCGTTACTTGAAAATGTTATTTGAAGTAAAGAACAAAACGATTTCACATAGTAACTGAATTCAAGCCGTTGGTGTTAGTTCAGGTTATTAATTACTACTTTTATTTCAGGCAAATAGCAATCGAAAATATCCACATAGTTTGTATACACACGTCTCTGTAGGGTCATGGAAAGATTTGTTAATTCAATTAGGGTTGTGAAAGCCATGCACAACCAGACGTGTAAAGACATGCCTCAACTCAAAGTTGGATGTTGCCCACTGCAGGTCGTATATGTAATAATAATAATAATAATAATAATAATGTTATTGGTTTTACATCCCTTTTAACTACTGCTGCTTTTAGAGACACCGGGGTGCCGGAATTTTGGCCCGAAGGGGATCTTTAACGTGCCAGTAAATGTACTGACACGGCTCCCTCGCATTTGTGCACCCTCAAATGCCAGCTGACTGCGCCAGGATACGAACCTGCAACCTAGGACCCAGCAAGCGAGAACGTTACCGCTGAGCCACGCAGCCAGTCCGGTCGATTATGTCTCCAGATCCATAACATTCTTGAGATACTTCTTATCTTTCTTTCTTCAATGATGGTAGCAGTTTTTATCTAGGTTGTGGTGTTTGGTAGAGGTAAATCGTTTCTAAGGTCTTCAACAAAGAATAGTTCTATTATACTCTTTGATAATAACAACGAGTCATACATTTAGGAGAAAGTAGGCTATATGTTCTTTACTGAACATCTTGTTTAATCTACAAATGCCATGAACTTTCTCTTGTCCGTATTCTAGCTTCCAAAATTAACCTAAGACTTACGGGATTTTAAACCAAAAATGGATAACATTTCATCATAGTCTTAATGAAAGAACAAAATTTATATCTTCTTCAGTTTGTCCAATGACTGGGTGGGGGTACAATGTATTTAATAGGTTATAACTCAAACAATTGAACTAACAATCAATTTCTGTGTAATGTAACTAGCAATACGTTAGGTTATAGCCCATTAATGGTTTTAATGATTTTTTATTCAGCAAACATATGTGTGTTATCACTAGAGACTGTCAAAATTCTTGAATGAAAGGGGCTAAAATTCTTGGTTAATAAGAGTAAACATTTTTGAATAAATTTGTAAAATTCTTGAGTGAAACTCAATTTTTCTCACTGCTTTATTACGTTATTATGTCAGTAATAATTAGTTATATACGAACCATTTTAACTCACACCATCTAGCGACAACATTCCAAACCTTTTTTTAGATAGGCCTATGACAAGGCGGAAAACAGTTCTGTTTTGGAACATGGTCAATACATAGGAGTAACTTATTATGAAAAAACAATCTAAAATTTTCAATCTATTTATTAACTTAATTGCCTCAAAATTCCGTTTTTTTGTGACAAAAAGGATGCTAAATTTGTGAGTCATAGATTTTTGCGATTTTTCGCGAGTGTTCCGCAGGTTGAAAAGTGTAAGTTATGTGATATTTTTTATGTAAAACCTGTCCTAAACCAATGTTCATTTGTTTACATTTGTTCCGATATAGAAACAGCGAAATATCGCTAATAAATTATTTTGCAAAATGTGTTACTTTCAACCTAAAATGCGAAATACCAACGAAATGCTGGTAATACGATTTTTTATTTGCTTCAAAATATTTTCAATCAAATTAATTGAAATCGTCATTTCATAGAAAATAAGATATCTTAAAATAGTCCTATAAATGATTTGTGAGAGGCTTCTCTGCCTACTCAGATAGGCGTATATACAAATCTGCGTCCTGAAATCACAGAAACACTGAGCTTTGCAGAAACTTTGGTGACAACATAAGTTTGACGAGTTAGCGAGTAAAGGTTGATGATGATGATAAATGCTGTTTTAAGGGGCCTAACATCTAGGTTATCGGCCCTAATGGTTTGGGTGATCGTGAAGATGAAAATGAAATGTAAACTATAACTAAAATAACTACGAACTTATATACTAGAAGAAGAAATGGAAAACAAAAGGAGAATAAGGCAAATAAAGGACAGGAGGAAAAGAAATGCCCTCAACCCTCGAAGAATGCGGATTGAGGGACTTGGAAGGAAGGAGAGCCATGAAAGGCAGATAGGAAAGTGAAAGAGGGGAGGGTCATTACCCAGAGGTAATGGATAAAAGGGGGAAAACTGGACCCAGCTCAGGAATCCCTCGAGGTCGCCTACTCCCGAACTCACCAGTCGTGAGCACCTGCGGGTGTAGCCATACCCAGGGTGCACCAGAAGTGGTGGGGCTACGTACGCCCTACCTCCTTTAGGGCCTTGAGCAGAAGGCAGGAGATAGCATATCATGAAAAGAAAAAGAAGGCTGAGCCCTCGCAGAAGGAGGGTATCAGAAAAGATGAAACAAGGGCCAATTAAGGCGGGAAAGGAAGAGTCTCCCTACGCCTCGGATACCCTAATACCGCCGGGGTCGGAAGAGAACATGAGTCGACCAAGTGAGGTCGACAGGAAAGAAGACGGGGAGGAGCCCGGCACAAGTAAGTGTAAGCAATGCCGGACGCAACTGGGGTCTCGTGGTCGCTAACCCACGTCCCACAAGATGTGAGCCCCTGGGGGGTGGACGCGAGAAAAGGACTAGTCATGAAGAGTACGCTATTTGTTGAGGTAAATGTTAGGTTAGGTCATGAACACAAAATTGTTTGTTATTCCTCCAAATGTTTGTTTATTGTCCATAACTTAAACAAATCTGTGCACCCTACACACTCGATCCTCAATTTTTAGCCTATTTTCATTTATGAAAAAATAGAATTGTGAGATCACCTTTTCTCCGTGTAACTGTGTGTGTGCGTATGTGTGTGTGTCGCCCCCCCCCCCCCCCCTAATAAAATCTCAACGGCTGGAGCATTTTCAATGAAACTCTGTAAGTTTATAGCACTATTCCGAACGACCCCGACTGTGCCCTGCAAATTTAGTTATGTCTCACCAATCCAACATGGCGGCTGTGCGAAATTTTTCACCAGTATTCAATATCACCGAAACTATTACCGATGTTGTTGTTAGAGTCTTCAGTCTTTTGACTGGTTTGATGCAGCTCTCCATGCCTCCCTGTCCTGAGCTAATCGTTTCATCTCTACATAGCTCCGACACCCTACATCCGAGGCAATCTGTTTAACATATTCTAACCTGGGTCTACCCCTACAGTTTTTGTCCTCGACCCTTCCTTCCATAACTAAGCTTGCTATTCCTGGGTGTCTTAGTATGTGTCCTACCAACCTATCTCTTCTCTTCATTAACAGTCGCCATAAACATCTCTCCTCTCCCACTCGTCTTAATACCTCTTTGTTTGTAACCCTATCTACCCATCTGATCATCATTCTCCTGTAACACCACATTTCAAATGCTTCAATTCTCCTCTTTTCTACTGCACCAATAGTCCAAGTTTCACTTCCATAGAGCGCCACGCTCCAGACAAAGGCTTTCAAAAATGACTTCCTAATACCTAAATCTATATTCGATGTCAGCAGATTCCTTTTTTGTAGAAATGCTTTCTTTGCCTGAGCAACCTACTTTTTATATCCTCTTTGCTTCGTCCATCACTGGTTATTCTGCTTCCTAAGTAACAGAAGTCTCCTACTTCCTTCAGCTTTTCACCTGCCAATTTGATCTCCATAGAGGTTTCTGATTTATTTCGGCTGCATTCCAGTATTTTTGTTTTACATTTATTAATTTTCATCATGAATTCTTTCCGTAAGACGGAGTCTATACCATTCAAAAACTCATTCAAATCCTCAGGCTTGTCGGCCAAGATGACGATGTCATCAGCAAATCTCAGAGTTGAAATTATTTCTCCTTGAATCTTCACTCCCACTTTAAATTTTTCTCTAATTTCCTTCATTGCTTGTTCAATGTAAAGAATGAAAAGTATGGGTGATAAGTTGCAGCCTTGCCTTACACCTTTCTGAATACCAGCTTCTCTCTCATGTCCTTCAACTCGAATGACTGCTGTCTGGTTTCTGTACAGATGGCGGCTGTGTGAAATAATTCTCCGACATTCTATAGCTCTGATACTTTTACTGTATCACCTTCAAATTTTGTTCGGAGATAAAGGGCACTACCGGAAGTTCATCTATGAGACTTTCAAAAACCGGTTAACTACAAAACGAACATGGCGGCCAAGCGAAGTTGAAGATTTTAAATAGACTTTTCTCGTGATTTAATGATCCAAACGCAATGAAACTTGGTACAGCAAATGTTTATACACATTGTAATGCACTGGTATCTAATTTAGTTCAATTGTTTACATAACCTCAAGATGGCGGCTGTGCGAATTTTAAAATTAAGTTTTTATTTCTTGTGTCGTATTCATGCGATTGAAGTGTAAGTTTGAATAATGAACCTACGCAATAATTTTCCTTTAGTGGTACATGACTCTATGTCCTATACATATAACAATCCAACATGGCGACCATCCGAAATATTTAGACGGTTCTTAATATCTACGAATCTATTGCAGAAATCAACCTGAAATTCTGTATGTTGATAGTGTCAATTAACATAATTAGGATATATGAAAATAGGCGTTTGTTCTTCACGGAACTACTTGCTCTTTTATATTTCACCGCGAAAGACTTCATTTCACCGCTTTGAACATTTTATTTCACCGCTTTGGAGCCTTTCATATTACTGTAGCATAAGTCAGGGCCCCTAGTTTTGATTAGAGACCTGCGCGGATTAGCAAACTGTTATCCTCATCCGCACGACTTTTATCCGCATCTGCACGTTTGTTATACAGGAATTTACTGGCAGTAAGTTACAATAATAGTAGCGGACCCGGACGAGAAATCTCGCATGTTCATAAACCTCATTTTCCCCAATAGGTTTATAATGAGAGACTTAAGGAGAAAGGTTGGTATGTTTTTAGTTCAACCAAATGATTATAGAACACTATTTACATTTCAGTTAGAATTCCAAGATCTACGTTCCCTCACTGAAAATTGGATCATCGTAACACTCACCGGTTATTCGATATTTATGAAATTATACGATTTGAGTACTCATTCCTTTGATTTACTGTTTCTGAAATCCATGCAAAATGATAAAGGAAAGAACTCAGAATGTTAAAATGACATGAAACAGGTGTCACAGTGGCCAAAATGTGAAGTGGACAGCAATTATGGAGCGTCTCTTCCTACAGCAACAGTATCTGCAAATCGCACAGTTCGTACATTTTTTTAAAGTCATTTTTCAAAGAAATTATAGATATTTATGAAATAATAGTGCAATGAGTCACTGGTAATGTATATTCTCTTTCTTTTGATTGTTCATTTGTCACGATCGGTCGCTTGTGAGCGACGCAGGAGGGAACTATACTACTGAAATAATATACAGTGGAACGTGGCTAATTCGAACTTCTATAATTTGAAATCTTCTTTAATTCGAATTTTTCTCTTGGTCCCTAGCATTCTATATACAATCAATGGTAAAAATTCGTGGTTAATTCGAATTATATTTTGGATAATTCGAAGTTTTTACGGGTAAAAAGCCGATGGAAGCCAAGCAGTTGGGTCAGGAATACCCGAAAAACGACGTTGTATCATTGACATGCGGCCCCTACTCGATTGTATTCTGTTTTCCGTTCCTTGGATTTGTTAGATTCTTTTGTGATGGCCGAGAGACTTAATTGTAGGAAATAGGTAAAAATCTCAAACTTTTTTGAAAAACAGTAGATTTCTCTAAGACGTAACTAGATTGCTGGATTACTACTGTCGTTAAATAGGTGAATAGTACATTTTAGTTTTATTTTATCTTTTGAAACTTTTGAGGTTATTCACGATACAGTCTTTTACAGTCTGTTAATCTGCTTTGTTGAACGTAAATCATTATGTGAACTTGATACATGGTAGCCTATATACACACTTTACTCGTTAAAAACCTATATAATAATATGTTTTATAAAAGTTCTTGGATGAAAACTTAACATTTGAATATTTTCTCTACCGTTTTCAAAGAACTTCCATAATTCGAATTTTTGGATAATTCGAATTTTTTTACTGGTCCCTTGAGGTTCGAATTATCCAAGTTCCACTGTATATGATGTTGATGATACTTAATTAGATGAAGCATCACATTTAGACATTTGAGAAGAAAATCGTTCCCTTAGGTTATGTAGCCTATGTCAATTGCTATGTTTAAAATGAATGTTATAGCTTGCCACGGTGGGTGAGTGGTCAACGTGTCGGTCTACTAACCCCAAGCTTGCAGGTTCGCTCCTGGCCTTGTTAAGTGGAATTTTTTTTGAAAGGCGGCAAAAATTACGACACCATGTCATACAATATTGGCATGCCAAAGAACCCATTTGAATTCATTAGGCCGTGTTCATAATGGCAAAATTAATCTCTGGAGTTCCAGCCAACATAAAGTTCCTCATTTCTCTATAGAAAGCGCTATAACTTAGTGTTCAAGGAGCTTAGATATCCAACCTCCTTAAATTTCATAGTAATTCAAGGAACAACGAAATTCGACATGTAAGCTACCCTTTGGGTGTCAAATAACAAAGCTTGCACCCGGCACCTGAAGCCATACGATATTATTATTATTATTATTATGAATGTTATTACAGCCAGAATTGCAACCCTTTTCAGTTCGGAGTGTTACATACCGTGCTTAATGACATAATTTGAATGATATTAGCTTAAATCATCATCTTACATTTGTCATGAAAAAAAACGGAAAAATGTGTCATAACTTCCGGATCCTAGTAAGTTAATGATATTTAAGAAGCTCGGATTGTAATCCGAAAACATTTTTTAAACACGATTTTACCCTCTATGTTTGTTTTTCCCACGGACTCAGCGAGGTATCCCACCACTACTGCCGCTACGGGCAGTGTCCTGGAGCTTGAAACATCTGGTAGGGGGATACAACTGGGGAGATGTGATCAGCACATCGCCCAGGGGCCTCATGAGGGAAGGTAAGGGAGGAGAAGATTGGGAGGGATAGGCAAGGAAGAGGGAAGGAGGCACCCGTGGCCTAACGGAAGCAACCATCCCGGCATTTGCCCGAAGACGAAGTGGGAAACCACGGAAAACCACTTCGAGGATGGCTGAGGTGGGAATCAAACCCCCTCTACTCATTTGGACCACCCGAGGCTGAGTAGATCCCGGTCCAGTCCTCATACCACTTTCCAAATTTTTTGGCAGAGCGGGGAATTGAACCCAGGACCTCCGGGGTGGCAGCTAATCTCGCTGACCATTACGCAACGGAGGCGACAATCCAAAAACTATCCACACATTTACTCCAATCACTATCCGCAGTTTATCCGCGCAGCCATGCGAAGTATATCCGCATGGAAACAAAAAAAAAATGCGGACGAATATCCGAGCAGGACTTTACATAAGTAATGTTATGATCACTATTAATAATGGGGCAATTTAGAATTACGTGTTATCATCAGATCCTTGTCACTGGAGATAAAACCTGTAGTATCATTCGTGACGACTTGAATGCCGCCATTTTGTGTCTAGCGGAATTTTCTATTGCGAGGTATCGTGATCTACACCAGGGATGTTTATACAATTTTTCTGGGGGGGGGCTGACTAACCTGGAAAATCGTGAGTATTCTCAGGGGATTGACACCGCAAAATATCCCGAAATATCAACAAATATTTTAGAGCATATAACTTTAATTATTTTTGGATGAATTAATTGTAAAATTCTAAGTTTATATAGGCTAGCCTACAATTTAGTGGCAATGCAAAAAAAAGTTGTAAAATACAACACAACACACAAATAGCATTTTATACTTAATGAATTTTCTATTATGGCCTATGGAGTATGAATGGCAGATATCTAAATATTTGTCAGTTTGTTAAGCAGAAAGATAAGCAGTTAGTTTTTTTTTTTTTTTTTCAAAAATTGATAATTTATTTCTCAAAAGTACCGTACCGTGGAATTCTCAGTTTTTTCTCACAAGGCTGAGTGTACCCCGTTCCAAACCTCAGACCAGAATTAAAATTTCTGGCCAGAGTCGGGAATCGAATTGGAACCTCCGGGGCGGCAGCCAAGAATGCTAGCCACTACACCACGAGGTAGTCTAATTTTAATCTTAATATTGTTTATAACTTGGCCAATAAGTTAAGATTAGGGTACAACCAAATTAATAATTACTAGCATTACCCGTCGCGACTTCGCCCGCGAATATTCTAGTTGTAAAGAGTACACTTAGCAAAATCTCAATCATGAATGCTATGACTGATTTATCCTTGGTATGAATAATCAGACTTTATCAATTCAAGCTACTGGTGCAGTGGTTAGGGGTTTGTCATTCCTTCATAGGTATATCAGAGCGAAGTTAGTTTTCTGGGAATATCACAGACACTGTTAATTTAAGGGCCATTACATGTGGTTTTCGGAGACCCTTTATAGTCGTGTGAAAAAGACCTTTCGTACCACACTCACACGTGAAAATTGCGTGAAAAAAGTCTAGAGTGCCCCCTTGACCCCCTTAAGCGCATTATACTGTATGTATTGATGAATTTTACTGCTTAATTTGGTTCAGTGATAATCTTATAACCGTCTGGAAACTTTCACAGTAATGTAATAATTGGAATTGCATTGCGTCTTACAGAAATAGATGGACCTGTGAGATTCTGTTACCATGGTTACCGTGTTGCATTCTTTCATTATTTCATTGTAAATATACATGTTTTAAGGTATTTATTTAATTGTGAGGCATTTAAAGAGTAAGTGAGTGCGTTTCGCTTACGCATTGGCTTATGCTGAACCTGTAGGTACCCCATATGTGTAGGTTGGTGTTAATGGGGCCTTATTTTCGGTTAAAAAAAACTGGAATGGGACCTTAGCAGAATAATATAGGGAGAGATTTTATGCTTTTACCTAAGCAACACTTTCTTTATCTTTATTGGCCTTTTTTTTAGGGAGGGGGGGGGGGCTAGAGCCTCCACAGCTCCCCCCGTATACTGTATACGCCCCTGATCTAAAAGTATTTTACTCCCATTCTAATGCAATAAATGAGTCGCACAGCGATTACTTAAGTAACAGTGGCGTGACACTGTTGTGAGAGTGAAAGTTAATGGATGAAGTAAACCATCGCATTTAACGGAGACGTGTCGAGTAGTGTAGTATGCGTCCAGGCCAGGGAATGAGGGCGCTAGTAGATTACTCTTTTGGGTAATTTCACAGGGGCTCACATCTAGTGGGACGTGGGTTGGTGACCACGGGACCCCAGATGAGTCCGGCATTGTTTCCACTTACTTGTGCCGGGCTCCCCTTCGTCTACTTTCCTGTCGACCTCCCTTGGTTACTCTTATTCTTTTCTGACCCGGACGGTATTAGGGTATCCGAGGCCTAGGGAGTCTCTTCCTTTCCCGCCTTAATTGACCCTTGTCTCATCTTTCCTGATCCCTCATTCTTCGAGGGATCAGGCCTCTTGTTTTATTTTCATTCCATTTCCCTTTAAGATTCACACACTGTTTTTGTTAATTGGATCCCCGTGTATCCAAATTACATTAATAAGTTAAGCGATTTTTTTAAAATCTACACTACATTTTGTGGGATTTTTTACAATCTAAGATGCATTTTGTGAGTCTTTTCGATCTAAATTGCATTTTGCGAGTATTTTCAACCGCAATTGCATTTTGTAGGGATTGACAATCTAAATTGCCTTTTAGTAAGTCTTTCAATGTAGGAGCAGGACATTTTAGTGAG
The DNA here is from genome assembly GCA_946902985.2 of Meconema thalassinum. NCBI lineage: Eukaryota > Metazoa > Arthropoda > Insecta > Orthoptera > Tettigoniidae > Meconema > Meconema thalassinum. The sequence continues at coordinate 97,656,896 of OX336397.1, read as the reverse complement.
TATTTTGAATTTCAATTGCATTTTGTAAGTTTTTTGAACCTAAACTGCATTTTGCATGCATTTTCAACTTATATTGCATTTTGTATGATGGGGATTTTGTAAGTATTATTATTCTCAATTGCATTTTGTGAGTATTTTGAATCTAAATTAAGTTACATTTTGTAAGTATTTTCAATCTGAATTGCATTTAGTAAATATTGTCAATCCAAATGAGTACGGTAGTTTGAATCTACCATACATTTTGTAAGTAATTTGAATTTCAATTGCACTTTGTGAGTATTTTTTGAATCTGACCGGCCTTTTTCAATCTAAATTGCATTGTGTATGTTTAATTTCAAATGCATTTTGTAGGGATTGACAATCTAAATTGCTTTTTAGTAAGTCTTCCAATGTAGGAGCAGGACATTTTAGTGAGTATTTTCAATCTCACTTGCATTTTGTAAGTATTTTGAATTTCAATTGCATTTTGTAAGTAAGTTATTTCGACTCTACATTGCATTTTGCACGTATTTTGAACCTAATCTACATTTTGTGCGTGTTTTTTAATCTATTTCTTTTGTGAGTATTTTCTTCTAAGTTCCCTTTTGAAAGAATTTCTACTCCCTTTTTTGTGAGTCGTTTCAATCTGAGTTCCATTTTGAAAACATTTTCAGTCTCACTTAATTTTCGTTATGGTTTCCTTTTCATTGCCATTTTCACTATCACCCAGACCATTAGGAACCGATAACCTAGATGTTAGGCACCTTAAAACAACAATATTGTCTTCATCATCATCAATTTCACTGGGGACCGGTCCCAGGCACGGATCTAGAGTTTGGCTTTGGGGGAGGTCAGAGAATCGAAATTGTTAAGAAAAATTGTATCACTCAAAACGCAATCACAAAATAACCAAACGTACAAAACCAGACCAATTATTTTGCAAGCTACATGGATAGAAATTTGATGCGTTTAGCGCACCAAAAATATCCGTACACATTGAAAGGCGTGTTTTGCGATTTTACATCGAGCTTCGAGAAAAGTATCAAGGTACGTTACAGTTTCGGCAAGGCGAGTTGGTACCGACAAAGGGAGAAAGTCACAGCTTAAATTGCCAACCAAGCTTGCAGTTTGGACGTCGGCAAAATTTGTTGGTGCGAAAAAAGCCCCAAATTCCTATCCGTGCATTGCTGCACATTCATCGTGACATCACTATAAACATCGGTTCGGTAATCACAAGGTTTGCTAAACAAAATAGACGAGTTGATTTTGTTCTATAAATAATCTTTTTGATATAACAGCTATGAAGTTGTAAATATGTACACTTGTAACAACATAATAATTGCAATAAAGATATTTTCAATATTGAATAAAATGAAAAGAGAAAAAAATGTTTTTCAGTTAAAATTCGTTAAGTTTTATTTGTCTGGTTGTTGTGTTTTCGTTTTTTGAGTTTGCAAAAAAAATTGGTCTCCGTTTGGGGGGGGGGGGGCATGACCCCCGTGCCCCCCCCCCCCCCCCCCTTGAATCCGCACCTGACCGGTGCAGGTGAAGGCCATTTGACTTGGTCTTCTCTATTGTGTTTGACTCTTCTGTCTTCTGACTGGTTTGTAGCAGCGCACCCAGCCTTCCTGTCCTGGTCTAATCGTTTCAACTCATGTAAGGTCATGTTAGCAATTCCAAGACGACGAAATCGAATTGAACGAAATTTTGTACAGAAGTAAATTAGCACTAGCAAAGAGCACCTCAGTGTCATGATTTATTTTGCCGCCATCATTACCAAAACTTAATGGCGGCCACTCAAATGGTCAAAACTTATCAAGTTACGACTAAAATAATCATCGGATCTTTACCAAATTTGGTAAAAACCTACCTTCATATGGGACGCGTCTTGCGCCTAAACTACAAGGTCATCAGCCATACCATTTCAGGATGGCCTCCTGTGAAGAAATCGTTTAGTCCAAGTCATTATTTGCTAAGACGTTGTATGTAAATTGATTGATAACGTTTGGTCTGGTGGGCAAGTTTGGCTCTGTGGTTAGAGCTTTGGTCTTTCTACCGGCCGGCCATTGTTCAAAACCTATCACTGTTGTATCTTATTGCTTATTTTCTTTTATATTTATTGTTTTTTAAGTACTGATACGTTATAAAATTGAGCGTTATGTTTTGCATTTTGCAATGGAAAATATAAGTATATTTAATTGAAAAAAAGTTCTCCATCGGATCTGCACGAGTGACTTCTATTAGCAACCAGTTGAACTATGCGTTTGCTAACCACAGCCTACTAGATGCGATCTGTGTTCAATACCGGCCTTTGCATTCCCAGTTAGTGAACCCACGCATACGGTGTAATTGAAAAATTTCTTCTTATTGCCGATAGAGCTCATTCGCCCTCAAGGATAGGCGCGATTGAAAATAGCTGTGCAGTAGGTTTATTAAATGTGTTTCGCCCAGTGATGCGTTTAGACCAATGAAGTTTTGTTTCAGTTTCAATTATTGTAAGTAGTCGATGTTAATACACTGAATTCCTACGTTGTTTGGAATGTTTGCTGAAGAAATTGTAAAATGCTGGGGTAATCTATGGTTTGAACGCCGCTGCTCAAATCCAGTGTGCTAATTTGCACTTCGAATAGGAAGAACATAGGAGGTGATAAGGACAAAGGGTTATTACTAGGGCTAGGATTTTTAGGTGCTAAAAATCAAGAAAATATTTATTTTTTATGTATTAAAAATACCTGAAATATGTGACAAAAAAGTAAAAATATTTAATTATAATTTAGTTTATTAATGTGAATATAAACAATATGCAGTACTCACGAATGCAAGTTATTCTATGTCTCACTGACCACTGAAGCATTACAATACATCTTCAGGTTGTCGATCACAAATGACCGACGATTATCGCGAAACACTTATTCTGAAGGCTCGAAACTGCGGCAATATGTTCCTTGCCCTTGAGGTGTTGTGTAACTTGAGATCGCTGTTCAGCCTTGATTGCTTTCCCACGTAGTTGGCAGAACAGAACGCCCCCATCAGAAGTAAAATTATCTTTAAATTCTGCAACATACTGCTGCAGACGATAACTTGTAGTTGTTTTTACTTTAGGCATCGTAGAACAGTGCCAGAAATGTACTGCATGTGAGTGACACTCGTTCCAGGTAGCTGGGGGAGGGTGTCTAGCACGTGGTGCAATATGGCTATGGACAAGGAAATCCCCGGCTTACACAGTGAGTGGCACGGGGTGACAAGTTAAGAATAACACAGTTGCAAGCTGACATACGCTCTGCATTAAGATTAGATAGCCCACAGGTCCTTCCCCGTTGAAGTAACACAGAACAAAAATGCAATAAACTGAAAGATCTAGCATACTGATTTTAAAAAATGTAAATATTATGTCTTTTTATGTGCTAATAAGTAAAAAGCAGGAATTTATGTATTTATAGAAAAAATGCTTAAAATATGTATTTACATTTTTTTAATTTACCTAAAAAACCTAGCCCTAGTTATAACTATATGTTGTAGTCAGCCCGGAGGTTGGTTGTATCCTCATAAAGCACCACCATAGGTTATGTGGTAGAAACACACAGAAATTAAGGCAGCACTATAATGAGGCATACTAGGCAAAGTGAGGAATGAGGTACTTTGCCATTGCTTTCCTCACTGAGTCAGTACAGCAGTACCAACCCTACGAGAAGAACCTTTCACAACATCTACAGGCACTAGCTGTGCCCCAAATATCTTACTCAGCCTCTCTGATACCTCAGTAGCTTCCATATAACTATACCCAAACATTTAGGAGAAAGTAGGCTATTTATGTTCTTTCCTGAACATCTTGCTTCATAAATTAAAATAGGCTAAAACTGAACATAGTAGACACTAAACACTTAACGTGAAGACGATGTGTTCTTCTTCTTCAGCCTTATCCGATACGGACTTTGGCTACCACCATGGCTAACACCTTCTTATCCTGTGCAATCCTGAAGAGTTCCGTGGAAGACAACCCAAACCACGTTCTTAAATTATCCATCCAAGTTATTCCTCTCCTTCCCGGTCCACGCTGACCTTCAATTTTACCCTGAAGTATAACTTGGAGCAGACGGTATTTTGGATTCCACATCATGTGTCCCAAGTATTCCAATTTCCTCTTCTTAATTGTGTTTAACAGCTCAGGTTGGCTGCTCACACGCTGAAGAACCTCGGCATTACTCACATGTTCTGTCCACGAGATTTTAAGAATCCGCCGGTACATCCACATTTCAAAAGCTCGAATCTTCTTTTCTGTAGCTACCGACAAGGTCTAAGCTTCAACACCATAAAGAAGGGTGGAGACAACATAACACTTCACAATTGTTTTCTTAAGCGTCATACTGAGATCTCGACAGCATAGTAGTTCATTCATTGTCATAAATATGGATCTAGCCTTCTCTATACGCCATCTTATTTCAATCGAAGGAACCCAATTCTCATTAATATTCTGTCCTAAATAAACCAATCTCTTGACTCGCTCAATCTGATGTCCATCGACTAAAAGGACTTGTGACAATGCTGGTTTTCGCGATACTATCATATATTTTGTTTTCTTAATGTTGAGGTCAAGGCCATATTGTTTACTCTTTTGATACACCATAGTAACAATCTCTTTAAGTCCTTCGAAACTATTTCAAATCAATACGGTATCATCTGCATACCGTATATTATTAATATAATTACCATTGACCTTAATACCTTGTTGAATGCCATCAAGTGCCTCAGAGAAAATCTGTTCTGCATAGATATTAAAAAGAAGTGGTGAAAGAATGCATCTCTGTCTCACACCACGCATTATTTCCACTGATCTCGATATTCGCCCATCAATTCTGACCCCAGTATAGGTACAGTGAAAACAAAAAAAATGGTAGCCTATATTTTTAAATAACATTTTTTTGTAAATTTAACTAGCAACCCGTCCCAGCTTTGCCCGGTATCTTGAACGGTTTACCGAGCGTAAGCTTAAAAGGCGCACGGACGGTAGGTTATTTTTCGACTCGTTACTGCTCGGTTTCATTTAGCGATAAATAAATTATTTTGTTCAGAAACCTTCCTTGAGATAGTACATTATGCAATGAGCTTATAATGGCAATAACTAAGACACGAGCATGTTTATAAAACGAGCGTATGCGAGTTTTATAATTTCCATACGAGTGTCTTAATTACCATTATAGACGAGTTGCATACGACTGTTTATGTTCGACGATAATTATTATAACTATTTTATGTTCGAACATAAATATTCATAAATATCTGTCGAGATTTCGCCAGTTTTATGTACATAACAGAGCGCATGAGACGCAGAGAATGCCTTGTATTTGACCATGGCCTCCTCGATTACCCTGCTATGACACTAGGCCAGGCAGTGAAATTTAAATTAGAAGGTCGTGGAACTCAGCGCTCTAATTATCTAATTGGTCAAACAACTGTTTCTTGAGCTCTGATTGGTGGGAGAAACTGTTTCATAATGAAAAATAGTGTTATAATGAGCCTCCTTATAGTACAGTTTTCTGACATAAAATAGTCAGGGTCGAACATAAAATCCTTTACAGAATTGTGAAAACGATAACGATTGAGAGCACCACTACTCCACTATGCAACTTTTTTTTGTGGGGGGGGGGGGTCTGGTTAACAGGTGCCGTATCCATGGTTACATCACCACACAAGCACACATAGCCTACCGCTGAGAGAGAGAGGAAAAGGATACCGTTGCTTTTTATATAGAGTTCGCTCCAGTGAATGTCAAGGGCTTCCATTCAATACTTGAGGCTTTTATCTCTACAGCGAGAGACTTAAGGAGAAAGGTTGTTATGTCTTTATTTCAACCAAATGATTCTAGAACACTATTTACATTACAGTTAGAATTCCAAGTTCTACGTTTCCCAACTTAAGAAGGCAATCACTGAATATCGGATCATCATAACACTCACCGATTATTCGATATTTATGAAATTGTACGATTTGAGTGATCATTCCTTTATTGAAAATATAGCGCACAAATTGTGCATAGGGTCAATAAATCACAGTATACATTAGTATTTTCGCCTTCCACCTTCACAAAATATCACAATGGAAGGTCCCTGGTTCTTACATGTGATTACATTGTTTACCACATCATTTACAAGTACAGGATTCGTCATGTCATCAAAGTACTCGGTGACGCACAGTTTATGGTGGTACCCATGTACCACCATCGAGTTAACGAAGTGTCGTACGTCTTGATTGGTGTCAGTCCATACTCTATTCGTCATGGCTTCCGTTATGTAAAATTCGAGCCAGATTTCATCTCTCTTCTTCACTCTCTCATGCATTAGTCCTTTCCAGGCGTCCGTAGATGATAGTCCTCTCTTCGTCCGTAGGTCCTCAATGAAGAAGTTCTCCTTGGCAAGTTCGTACACTACTGTAGTCTAGATTTTGCATATTTTGATGATCCCAGGGTTGCTTTTAGGAAGCGCGACTTCACTGCCTCGAGCGTGCTCAAGTCAGCCAGGGTCAGTTTCTCCCAGATGATTTCTATCCCGTATGTGGCGATGGGCGCTATTTTCGCGTCAAATAATCTCATAGCGGTTCCCAAAGAGAGCTTCGTGAGTGATTTAATGTCATATATGGCTTTACTTGCCGCCGTTGCACGAGACTATATGTGGACTCTGTAGGCTCTAGCTGTTGTTTGCATTGTCAATGTGAATGTATTTACTGTCTTGAGGGGATTCAATCCAAGGTATAGCCTGTCTCCCGAGGCCTCTCTGTCACTTTTCCGAAACGTCATTTTTACTGTTTTCTCTGTGTTAATTTTCATCTTGTTATCCTTTGCCCAACTGTCTAGATTTGTTATGGCTTTTTGCACTTCATGTACGGAACTCGAACCAATGACCATATCGTTAATATTTTCCGTTCCTAGTGTAGTTGCCGTCATCACATCGTACGTTGCAATGTTGAACAGTAGGGTGCTGAGTGGGTCTCCTTGCAATACACCGTTGGTTTGTGTAATCAAATTCGAAGTTGCGACACGGTCATTAATTTGTATATAATTTGTGGTCAGAATGTTGCTTATCAGTGTTGTTTTCGCCTATTATGGCTACCAGTTTCGCAATTATTAGCGACCTGCTTAACGAGTCAAAGGCTTTCGCGTAATCGACAAACAATACATGAAATTTGCCACTTGGATGTCTTAGGGTTTCTTCAATGTCATTGAGTAGGTTGTTAATGGCATGGAGAGTGCTTTGATTTACTGTTTCTGAAATCCATGCAAAATGAGAAAGGAAAGAACTCAGAATGTTAAAATAACATGAAACAGGCGTCACAGCGGCCAACATGTGGAGTGGACAGCAATTATGGAGGGTATTTTCCTACAGCAACAGTATATGCAAATCGCACACTTCGTACATTTTTAAAGTCTTTTTTTAAGAAATTATAGATATTTATGAAATTAGTGAGCAATTCGTCACTGCTAATGTCTATTCTCTTCCATTTTAAGGCTAATTTGTCACGATCGGTCGCTTGTGAGCGCCGCAGGAGGGATCTATACTACTGAAATAATATATATGATTATTTATTTCACACGTTACAGTCCTATTAGACCACGCGAAGCAATCATGACTATTTGTTCTTCCTATTTTTCCAGGCCTACTCTTTCATTCGTGCACTAGAGGCCGTCTTCCTTTCTCCGGTCCTCTTTGGTCTTTGAGTTGTAGGTGCTGCTCTCTCTGACAACATTTCCCACTTGTATACTTTGTGTCGAAAGACGCTTTTGTCTTTGACGTCTTCTGGGTCGCCCTGTGCTTTATCCAGATCAATTTTGACTTGCATTATCCAGGGTGTAGTAATCTTGAGCCGCTGTATGTATCTAAGAATTTTGTTGGTGAGTCTGGTTTGTGGGAGACTGCTGATGTGCAGTAAAATTTTAGTCGACCCTTTCTGATGTCTGCTGGGAGGTTGGACAATTTCTCTGTGGTGTCTCTGGAGTGAAGCCTGCATCCTTCTGCAATATATATAATTTATATATTTATATTCGACGATGTCGAAATGTAAATATTAAGTTATATGTCAGAAAACTGTATCATAATGGGGGTCATTATAACACAGTTTTTCATTATTAAACAGTTTCTCCCACCAATCAGAGCTCAAGAAACAGTTGTTTGACCAATTAGATAATTAGAGCGCTGAGTTCCACGACCTTCTAATTTAAATTTCACTGCCTGGCCTAGTATCATAGCAGGGTAATCGAGGAGGCCATGGTCAAATACAAGGCATTCTCTGCGTCTCATGTGCTCTGTTCAGTACATACAACTGGCGAAATCTCGACAAATATTTATGAATATTTATGTTCGAACATAAAATAGTTATAATTATCGTCGAAGATAAACAGTCGTATGTAACTCGCCTATAATGGTAATTAAGACAGTCGTATGGAAATTATAAAACTCGCTACGCTCGTTTTATAAACATACTCGTGTCTTAATTATTTCCATTATAGGCTCGTTGCATAATGTACTAATATATTGAACCCTTCAGAATAGCAGTGTTTTATGCAAGAATCTTAGATCAAGGGGTCGCGTTCAGTTCATAGTGTGGTGTTTACGTCCGCCAAACTACGTGCTTTTCTGAGACAAGGGTTATAGGATACAAACTATAATTAAGAAGGAAAGGAGACAAAGCGTAAGATAATAACAAGATTTAATAACTAATTTGTGCATAAAAGAATAAAACAAACAAAAATAAACAAAATCCTCCCTGAATTTTTCCCCTGACAGGAATATTTATCACTTTGAGGAGTCAGACAGATCTCCCCCTTTCTAATAAAATGTGGATCCAAGTTCCACTATCTTGCATGTGAATTTATGTTCGCGTGATGACTATCTACGAGAAATGAGTACTTGGATGATCGTTCGTTCACAACGGGTTAACAGCCACGGTGCTCGCGAACAATCATCTCGTAAATCAACGTTTATGGATATGGGCATAACATTAATAAAAATCCTTAAATCTAATTCTGACACACATATTACAACTCTACTATTTACAGGCATCTCTCTGAGACCCTTATTAGTGTGGTGACACACTTAACCAAATGAGCTGCCACCTTGGCCAGATACTCAACAACAAGGAAAAACAGCGCCGCACGTGACTCACGGGTCACTGACATGGAAAATAAACATAGAATAAACCAACAACAAACAACCTGAGTGGTTAAGATTAATTTATATTAACAAAAATGCATGTTAAGGAAACGCTTCGAAGGTTATCGTGTTTCGTAGGCAACTCCCATTTATTTAAACAATTTTACCATTGATCAGTTTCTCACATTTATATTTATTTTCAAGTAATTGGGAGCCAGACGTGCACTCCACTTTAATGAGCTTGCTTGCGAAACTCAGCCAGCCCTTGTGACAACAACTCACCCTTTCCTCAATACCAGTCATGTCCCCCTTCCAGTGTATATAAATAGTCGACCAGCTGGACTGTTATCTCAAGGAATCAACAGCAACTAACATCTCCTCCAACTCAACATATGGTCAGACAATAATCACATATCCATAATTGTCCTCGCAAGGATACAATATGAATCTGGTACCAAGCTGACAGAAATCAGTCTCTGCTGAAGTTCCCGCTTGTAATACCACAAAATATACTCACAATACACACATCTGGGACTGACATAACGCCTTTCACACGGGTCTGCTGAATTAGAGCTCGCAAACATTTAACACAATATTTAAAACTTACGATAGAGCTGAATACTCTTCGTCACAAATTACATTGCTCCAAAAGGCAATAATCACACTGAATCTGATCAATAATAAATCTCAACAAATTTTAATTACCCTCCAATCTACTATATAATTATATTACTTCAGTCCTACTTCTGAAACACGACATATCTCCGAGAGACGTTTTTAACCGCACTTCGTAACATAGGCGAACACGGCCGTTCACATAGCTACGTTAGTTAACACAACACAAAGAAAAGAACCTTCCAAAAACTACAATTGTGCGAGCTGCTTCCAAACAAAAGTGAGTCAGATCAAAACTAAATATACTACATTAATCACACAAGCAAAGTATTTACAAAAATATGTCCCATAAACCATACGTTCATTTAACAAATAATAAAATATTATTATGTACTCATCTCTTTTGTAGTCACCCGTCAAAGAACATCAGACGCCATTCCCCAACTGGATGCTTCTTTATCTCATATCAGCCATCTGGACGGAGTGTTGAGAATTCCAAACTTCCTCTGCATTCATCGATGTCATCCTTGCGCTGATACAAAAATTAGGTTATTATACACTTTATGTCTGACTACTAAATTCGCTTGTTCAGGTACTAAATTCCCTGTCACTGTTCGTTGGCGAATTATCGACGATACTGCCCCTATAACTATAGTACTATGACTATCTACCACTGAATTTAACACTTTACAATGAATATCTTGTGTCCTCGACACACAATAAAAGTCTATCTCTTCTGACGAACAGAATCAAAGTCTACGTCCTCAGACGAACAGAATAATAATAATGTCTTGGCTCTTCGACACACTTATAAATGAACTGGCCCTTGGGTCTAGATGGAGGGGGATTTTATGTAAAAATTTCTCGAAATAATTGTGATACAGGAATGAAATAAATATCGCTGAACTCGTAATATTGCACAGGTCAAGAATATGCTCATTAATCCTAGAATCGATCGTAGAGATTTTGTCTAGGCGATTTCCCGCGTGAATGCTAGCCGCCGCGTACCCCAGCCGGAGTTGGCGCGCAAGTAGGCATTCTCTTCTCATTGGTTCTCCATTTTCTGTATTTTGGCGGTTTCTAGTAGATCTTGGCGTCTTGGGAGTGTCTATTTTCTTCATCAGCCATTCACGTTACTGCATCATATTTCTTCTAGGCGCGAATAACACAATGAACATACCAGAACCATGTCTCACCGCGCGTCGCTTCTAAAATTGAGGTAGCCACACCTGTCCTTATGATACATCGCTATGCTATTTCTTTTCATAGCTCAAGTATTTAGCCTTTTGTTAAACTGTCGCAGGTATGTCCCTACTGTCTCCAACAAATGCTTGAAATTTCCTCATCACTGTCTGGCTACTTTCATGATGCTGGTTGAAATATTTATTAATTGAAGAAATAAAAAGTAGAATCATTTAACCAACATAGGGTAAAGGGTTCAATATATATCATATCAATCCATAAAGAAACCAGACAGCAGTTATTCGAGCCGAATGACATGAGAGAGACGTTGGTATTCGGAAAAGTGTGAGGCATACTTTTCAATCTATACATTGAACAAGCAATGAAGGAAATTTGAGAAAACTCAAAGTAGGAGTAAAGATTCAAAGAGAAATAACTCGGAGATTTGCTGATGACATTGTCGCACCAGAGGATTTGAATGAGTGTTTAAATGGTATGGACTCTTTATTGAGGAATGAATTCATGATGAAAATTAATAAATGTAAAACAAAAATATTGGAATGCAGTCGAATGAAATCAGAAAACTCTATGGGCATCAAATTGGCAGGTGAAAAGCTGAAGGAAGTAGGAGACTTTTGTTACTTAGGAAGCAAAATAACCAGTGATGGACGATGCAAAGAGGATATAAAAGTAGGTTAGCACAGGCAACGAAAGCATTTCTACAGAAAAGGAATCTGTTGACACGAATATAGATTTAGGTATTGGGAAGTTATTATTGAAAGCTTTTGTCTGGAGCGTGGCGCGCTCTATGTAAGTGAAACTTGGTCTTTTGGAACAGCAGAAAAGAGAAGAATTCACGCGTTTGAAATGTGGTGTTACAGGAGAATGATGAAGATCAGATGGGTAGATAGGGTTACAAATGAAGTGGCATTAAGACGAGTGGGAGAGGAGAAATGTTTCTGGCGACTGCTAATGAAGAGAAGAGATAGGTTGGTAGGAGACATACTAAGACACCCTGGAATAGCAAACTTAGTTAAGGAAGGGTCGAGGACAAGAACTGTATGGGTAGACCAAGGTTAGAATATGTTAAACAGATTGCCTCGGATGTAGGGTGTGGTAGTTATGTAGATATGACACGATTAGGTCAGCGAAGCTTGGAGATTTGCATCAAACTAGTCAAAAGACTAAAGATACAAACACCATATCATATCATGTATTTTCTTTGGAACTCATGTTATTAATTTTTCTTGACGAACATTATTACTCCTTACATCAAGTTGAAGTACACTTTAATTAAGAGCTATTAATCAACTCTAGAGCAGAGCTTCTCAAAGTTGGTTGGTTCCTTAGTTTAGGGGCTGCGACAATGCGGTCATGTGGTCCCGTGTACTTTGGGTGTGTGTAGAATCTGTATGATAACCGGTGTTAATTGTGATGGCTGTATTAGTGTGTGTTATCTGTGACTCAGGTAGAAGGACTGCAGACGATTATATGTTTCAAGTAGTTCCTACCTTTGCCACCAAATGCTACCGTCCACGCCACCTAGTTTCGGACGTGGCTACTAAATGCCGTCGTAGTCAACACCTGGTGGCGATCGTTGGAACTAATACAGCTTTATCAAACTAACCTATAAATCTAGGTTCCACAAGTGTAGTTAGTGAAAGGTTCTTCTTTATGCCATAAATAGCTTGCCACGGTGGGTGAGTGGATAGCGTATCGGCCTACTAACCCCAAGATTGCAGGTTCGCTCCTGGCCGTGGTAAGTGATTTTTTTTTTGAAAGGCGGCAAAAATACGACACGCATGTCATACGATGTTGGCATGTCAAAGAACCCATTTGAATTCAGTAGGCCGTGTGCATAATGGCAAAATTAATCTCGGGAGTTTCCGCCAACACAAAGTTCCTCATTTCTCTACTAGAAAGCGCTATAGTGTTCAAGGAGCTTAGATACCTAACCTCCTTGACTTTCATAGTGATTCAAGGAACAACGAAATTCGACATGCAAGCTACCCTCTGGGTGTCAAATTACAAAAAGCTTCCACCCGACACTCGAGGTCATACGATATCATCATGCCATAAATCTATGGCATGGGCTTTACTTCCCCTCCGAAGGAAGACATACTGAGGGATTTTTAACGCAGTTTCTCAAGGTACTGCACACCATGAACCCCCCTCCCCTAATAAATAAACACATATATTCCTAATTTACAATGGCACATACCACTCCTATTTTTGGCTTACAATGAACGCACCCAGGAATGGCAAAATATATGACAAAAATATATTTAACAAAATATCCTTATCCTGGAACACGAAATTAAGACACGACCAAACAGTGGTTTTTAACATCTATTCAGAATATATATTCAGAGAAGCAGTAGAATATATAGAAATGTGAGTGCTTTTAAATGGCCAATGGTTAAATAACAATCGGTATGCAGATGACAATGTAATTTTTGCAGATAGACCAGCAAGTTTACAATACCTCTTCGGCTAATACTATCACCCATACTCGTAGACATATATATAATAGCCTAAGTGTAATGGATCTGATGATGGTCGCTTGACGATCGAAACTGGTCATCCCCTTCAAGGCAAAATTCTGGCACCCCGGCGTCTCTAAAACCCTCAAAGGGACGTAAGAACAACATTATTATCTTGACCTCGACCCTTCCTTCTATAACACCATGTTTGTAGTGATGGGAGAACAAGTGGTAAATTTTTAGTACAGTGGAACTTGGATAATTTGAACCTCAAGGGCCCAGTAAAAATATTCGAATTATTCAAAAATTCGAATTAAGAAAGTTCTTTGAAAAGGGTAAAGAAAATATATTGTATTACGTTTACATAATGATTTACGTTGAACAAAGCAGATTAACAGACAACGGTACTGTATAATGACTGTATCGTGTATAACCTCAAAAGTTTCAAATGATAAAATAAAACCAAAATGCACTATTCACCTATTTAACGACAGTAGTAATCCAGCAATCTAGTTAAGTCTTAGAGAAATCTACTGTTTTTCAAAAAAGTTCGAGATTTTTACCTGTTTCCTACAATTAAGTCTCTCGGCCATCACAAAAGAATCTAACAAATTTAAGGAATGGAAAACAGAATCACTTACGTCATTTCTACATTTAAAAAACGCCTAAGTTCTGTGATGTGGTTTTGGTGCTTGGGCTGCACTAGGAACAGATTTTTCGGGAATTTCCTCCACGAGTTCATCACCAGATGCGTCGTCACCATCTTGTTTTTCGGAGTTCAGTACATCGGCGATGATTTCAGCTAACCACAAACTGCGACATTTTCGTCCGATCGGCTTTTTACACGTAAACACTTCGAATTATCCAAAATATAATTCGAATTAACCACGATTTTTTAACATTGATTGTAAATTAAATGCTAAGGACCAAGAGAAAACTTCGAATTAAAGAAGATTTCGAATTTAAGAAGTTCGAATTAGCCACGTTCCACTGTAGTACATTTAAGGTGACGGAGACTATATTTGCTACTCAGCCATCACTCTGGTGGAGTATTGAGCTCTTTTGCAAAGCACACAGAACTTGGAGAACAAAGCGGCTGAATGTGCAGGGGGAACAAGGCCCTTTATGACCACAATTCTTGTCAGGTAGAGGCACGGCCCTTGTCACAGTAAGTAATGTGCGGTTCTGTACTTGACAGGGGTGGAGAGTGGAGTTGATTATAGCTATCGGGGGCTTCTAGGTTCAAGCTGTGGAAACACTAACTTGCGATGAATAGAACCTGGTCAGAAAATAGTGAACTCACCAAACACCTAATTATACGAGGGCTGTTTTTTTAGCCTATTTTCATTTATGAAAAAATAGGCTTATGATATCACATTTTGTCCGTGTGTGTGTGAGATGGTGTGTGTGTGTCCCCCCTAATAACTTCTAAACGGCTGGAGCGATTTCAATAAAACTCGGTAAGTTCATAGCACTATTCCGGACGACCACGACCGTGTCCTTCAAATTTTATTACGTCTCGCCAATCCAACATGGCGGCTGTGCGAAATATTTCGCCAGCATTCAATATCTCCGAAACTATTACCGATATCACCCTGGAATATTTTACGGTGGTAAAGGGAACGACTAGAAGTTCACCTATGTGACTTTTGAAAACCTGGTAACTACAAAACCAACATGCCGGCCAAGCGAAGTTGCGACTTTTAAATAGACGTTTCTCGCGATTTAACCAACCAAACTCAATAAAACTTGGTACATTATACGTTTATACACATTGTAATGCACCGACATCTAACTTCGTTCAATTGTTTACATAACCGCAAGATGGCGGCTGTGCGAAATATTTCACCGGCATTCTATACCTCTGAAACTATTAGCGGAGATAATTGTGTACGGAGATAAAGGGCACTACTGGAAGTTCATCTATAAGACTTTCAAAAACCGTTAACTACAAAACGAATATGGCGGCCAAGCGAAATTTGAGAATTTTAAATAGACCTTTCTCGCGATTTAATGATCCAAACGCAATGAAACTTGGTTAAGGAAATGTTTATATACATTGTAATGTATTGGTATCTAATTTTGGTCAATGGTTTACATAACCTCAAGATGGCGGCTGTGCGAATTTTAAAATTAAGTTTTTAATTCTTGTGTCGTAATCATGCGATCGAAGTGAAAGTTTGAATAATGAACCTACGCAATAATTTTCCTTTAATGGTACATGACTCTATGGCCTATACATATAACAATCCAACATGGCGACTATCCGAAATATTTAAATGGATCTCAATATCTACGAATCTATTACAGCAATCAAAGTGAAATTTTGTATGTTGATGGAGGCAATTAACATAAGTAGGATATATGAAAATAGGCTGTATAGTTCTTCACGGAACTACTTGTTTGAAGTTCCGTTGGACTTATAAAAATAACAGATTGACATACCAAACTGATTTTACTACTAAATGCTTACTTGTTTTATTCTTACGTCTCAGCATAATCGCCAAAACGATTGAAACTTTCGTCGTATCGTTACACCAGATTTCCAGTGCCCTCGGCAAAATATTCTGCAGCCACTGAGTTGGGTACGTCTGGAGAGTGAAAATCATTCACGACCGCACTGTGCCAACGTTATTATATTATTATTATACAGTATTCTAGTGGCAGGTCCAAGCCTCCGTGGCTTAGGCGGCAGCACGCCGGCCTCTCACCACTGGGTCCGTGGTTCAAATCCCGGTCACTCCATATGAGATCTGTGCTGGACAAAACGGAGGCAGACAGGTTTTTCTCCGGGTACTCCGGTTTTCCCTGTCGATATTTCATTCCAGCAACACTCTCCACTATCATTTCATTTCACCTGTCATTCATTTAATCATTGCCCCAGAGGAGTGCGTCAGGCCTCGGCAGCCGGCACAGTTCATATCCTCGCCGCTAGATGGGGGCTTCATTCATTCCATTCCTGACCCGGTCGGAGACTGGAAGCAGGCTGTGGATTTTTTCATTCTAGCGGCATGTCCATGTCTTCGTACAGAGAATATCTGATGCCAATGTTCCCGGTCTTCAGCTTCTTCCTTCAGTCTGCTGTAACTCCTTCCATCTTTCATGTCATCCAGATGTTGAGTTCTTCTTCTTCCCCGTCCTGTCGTTCCTTTGATCTTCCCTTCAATGACGTCGTGCATGAGCCCCTCATGTCTAAGTATGTGCCCGATCCAGTTGGCCTTCCTTTGAAGAATTGTATGGAGAAAAGTTTTCTTCTCACCTACCCTTCCCAGTACAGCATCGTTTGTCACCCGATCTGTCCACTTGATCTTCTCTATTCTCCTCCAGCACCACATTTCAAAACTTTCTAATTATTTTCTTTCTCTTTTTCTCACTGTCCACGTCTCTGCCCCGTACAGTGCAATGCTCCAGATGTAACACTTCACCAATTTCTTCCTTAGTTCTAAACTTAACTTGCTGTTGAGCAGAGTCCTCTTCTTGGTGAATGCGGCTTTGGCCATGGCAATTCTGGCGCGAATTTCATTTGTGCATTGAGCATCTTTTGTCAGCAAGCTTCCCAAGTACTTGAACTGCCAACGTTACGATAGAATTTTTCAAAGAATTCAAGTGTGAAGTTTTGGACCATCTGCCGTTTAGTTCAAACCAGCACTGAATGATATTATAATATTATGGATAATGTACCCTCTTTGTAAAACAAAAATGTTCCGGTCCTAAATTGTTAACATTGAACAAGAATTCAAAATCTTTGCTGAAAACTTTTGGTGTTTTTTCGAAACCCTTCCCAGTTTGATTAATGTTAATCCTTACACTGTCACTGACTCTTATTTGGTTATTGTTAACATAAACAAGGAAGGATTGATTGTTGCGGCTTTAATCCTGGAACAATACAGTGGGGCACTCAATGCCCCAGATAATTTTCGTTCCCCGATTACGTTATGTTGGTACGCCTGATAAGCGGCCACCACCTGTGACTTTTAGTTGACTTTGACTGTCTTTCAGTCAATGTGTATACTTCTTAGCAGTGACAGTTATTTATACCCAAAACAGTGTCTCCAGTGCTCCATCTGTCCACGATCCAAGGACACCAAGACCACTGTGGTGTGCTCAGAATGCAAGAGTTTTGTGCGTAAACATCATAGCTTGGTGTTTTGTAGTGAAAGTGAAAATGGTGATTATGATTACCAAAGAAAGAATATCTACAATAACTTTGAAGTATTGCGAATATTTTTGTTTTCTATTATATTCGCGCAGTTATTTTCATTTGACAGCTTTCATAGTTAAGGTATTCTCTGCTAAAGGGTTGATTTTACTCATTCGTACTTGCAGTTATTAGTAATACATTATTTCTGTTAAATTTCACAATAGGGTTTCCTTTGTATAAAATTGTTTAACTACCGTAGTGAAATTAACGAATTCATCTGAATCATCAGTCGGGAAAATATCTGGAGATGATGTAGTAATAGAGGTTAATTCCTCCGCTGTCCGTGACCCACCCAGCCATCCCAAATAGGATCACTACTTATATAGTTGAAATTGCGACTTTGGCATCCATCTTTTTCAAGGAGTCAGTAATGCCAACCACACGCATTCGGTACTATATCGCATCCGGCAGACCAATAGTTTTGCCTAGACCAATATTTTCGTCCAGACCAATGGTGGATTGATAGCGCGGCCCTCCAGTGGGGGAAGTCACGCATCGATAATCTTTATCCAGGCCAATAGTTTTGCCTTTTATTTCATGTCGTGTGGTGTATTTTGTATTGGACATGTTGGCAACATTGACAACGGGTATGACGTAGCGTGTGACGTGAATGTAAGATGGCGCGGAATCTCGTAAGAATTAACTGTTATCGGTAGTAAAAGTAATTAATTCCAGTGCAGCAATGCCGATGCAAATCGAAAATGAACTCCCATAAGCTCCCATTAGGTATGTGAATCAAATTATATATATATTTTCAATATTTAGCCTTGTGAAAGGAAGGAAACCCTCTCGTAAAGAATTAATATTATTTTTACCGCTTGAGGGCTGTGTTTCAGTCCTGGGGTACTATAGGATACC
Source organism: Meconema thalassinum (assembly GCA_946902985.2). Classification (NCBI taxonomy): domain Eukaryota; kingdom Metazoa; phylum Arthropoda; class Insecta; order Orthoptera; family Tettigoniidae; genus Meconema; species Meconema thalassinum. The sequence goes on along the minus strand of OX336397.1, from coordinate 97,638,438 downwards.
ATTACTGTTCCTGGAGAATAAGGGTACTGTTCCAGGGTTAAGGGGCGGAACAGTGAGGTCATCTGCTTCAAATAATAAACAAGGAAGGACACTTTGTCAATTTAGGTAAAATATAACTTTTGTAGATTTCTATAACCTTTATCATAAGCGATGACCTCTCATTTAAACTTCTCTTCGTATCTCGTGTCTACTACTCACTTAATCGATTCTTCGGTTAGTCGATTAAACTATTATTCGATTAATCGAATGAACGGTCAGTCAATTAATCGTTTTCGATTAATTTCTGTTAATTATTCTATTAATCGATTTACCCTTTATGGCAGTGGTTCCCAACCTTTGCCAGCTGACGCCCCCCTTTTCATATACGGGTAGTCATCGCGCCTCCCTCCCTTGTACTCGTCGCTTCTATAACCTCTTCAATAAACTGACGCAGAGGATATAGACCTAACCTAATAACACTACATAATGGAATAATTATTTTTGAAAAAATAATATGAAGTACATGCTTTATATCTATTACATACTAACTTCATTTTAGCACAATACAAACCACACTTTTACAATAAACCCTTAAATTAGTTAACAAATGTCAGTGAGAGGGTTAACACTGTTCTCTCTTGGTAATATTCGGTATGTTTGGTTTGACAGAGCACAGCGGAGATCACTTGCAACATCAAGCCGACAGCGCTGCTTTGTTTTTATGACACTCAGCGTTGAAAATCCTTATGTCGTTGAAAATGGGACATTGACACGCAATGCAACTTCGGCTATTTCAGGATACACTGCAAGACAGTTTACCCAGAAGACACTCAGTCTTAATATTTTGGAATCATCTTTTAGCTTTTAACCACACTTCAAATCTAGGGCATCTTCTTCGTGTTGTGCTCCTCTCAACACAGCAAATTCCATATTTCACCTCCGCAGAGGTATCTGCCGACAGTTGGCAATTTCCAGTGCTTTTGAATGATTGACTTGGCGCAAAATCACTTGGCGAGATTCGAAAAAAGTTTATTAAACAAAATAGTAATATTTGAGTTAATAAATCTTAATTCGGAAATCACTTCACGCCCCCGTAAATTAAGCCTCATGCCCCCGTAGGGGGGCGCGCCCCCAAGGTTGGCAACCCCTGCTTTATGGGATAGTGGTCTCTATATTAACCACCTGTCACAAGGACAGTTTATGATTTCAAAGATGCTGATAGTTGAATCTTTCAGTCAAATTTAGGAGAATTTTCATGCCGAAGTGCAAGTATTTCTAAAAATCAAATATTATATACTTATCTACTTGTCGTAATGTGTTGGATAAATTTAAAAAAAATGAAAATAATAACATTAACAATTTAAGTATAAAAATAAAATATAAATATAGAAATAAAAATAATAAAAATACAATAATAAAAGAAATATAAAAATTAAAATAATAAACATAACTATAAACAAATTATGAAATTAATCGTAAAAATCAATTCGAAATTAGTTAATTAATTCAATAAAAATATCAAAATTAAATCTATAAGAACATAAATTGAAACTTTAAAATAAATAGGCCTATCTTAATAAACAAACTACTGTCGACCAAAGTATTATGTGTACTCGAGTTTGAAGGTTGTTTGTTAAGTAACCAATAGACCTACATAAAATCCAATACCATCAACATTTTCGCCGTTCTATTTTACGTTAGTTCATGTAGGTTTGGAATTTTTAATTTCTATTTAATATTTGTTATCGCAGTTGGAACACAAAAAGTGCACGTTTTTAAGCGTGTTTCAACCATGCGTCACATTTAAGAATTATTATCTCAAAAGCTCGTCATCAGATCGAATCCAAATTTTAACACAATATACATTGGAATGTTGTATAACTGGTTTATTAATTTCACAATTTTGTGTGCCCAAGAAACAAAGTTGTTATCATTGTTGTAAGGTAACTTTTTCTCGGCTCGGGGTGGTTGGAAAATGTAGTTCTTGGTTGCGTTGTAATCATTATACATCAAAAAGTTATGCTGTATGACTGTGAAATACGTAAATTAATTCACTTATTTTATATCGGTTTGTATTTGTACGAGGAAATAACGCATGGTTCACCAGCTAGCCGCTTAAGGAAAAGCTGTACAGCGTTGCGGAGATGGAGCCCATCACTTCCGAGCGAGACGCGCCATGATGCGTGTGGGCACCATTTCGGCAACGCTGTACAGCTGTTACCGGAGCGGCTAGCTGGTGAAACATGTGTTATTTCCCTGTAGAAATACAAACCGATATAAAATAAGTGAATTATTTTACGTATTTCACAGTCATACAGCATAACGTTTCGATGTATAAGGATTACAATGCAACCAAGAACTACATTTTCCAACCACCCCGAGCCGAGAAAAAGTTACCTCACAAAAATGATAACAACTTTGTTTCTTGGACACACACAATTTTGAAATTAATAAACCAGTTATACAACATTCTAATGTATATTGTGTTAAAATTTGAATTCGATCTGATGACGGGTTTTTGAGATAATAATTCTTAAATGTGACGCATGGTTGAAACACGCTTAAAAACGTGCACTTTTTGTGTTCCAACTGCGATAAAAAATATTAAAATATAAATTAAACATTCCAAACCTACATGAACTAACATAAAATAGAACGACGAAAATGTTGATGGTATTGGATTGTATGTAGGTCTATTGGTTACTTCACAAACCTTCAAACTCGAGTGCACATAATACTTTGGTCGACAGTATACATGGTCATCGAAAAAGGTTCTTCTCCTCAACCTCTAGGTTGGTGGGTACCATGCTTGTCTTCCAAAACGTCTTCTTTCTCTGGCCTGGAGTTTCAAATGGCAATAAGTGTGTTTGCCTTTAATGCTGTCTATGAATTGAGTCCTTGGTCTTCCTCGACTCCTCTTTCCTTCTAGCTTCCCTTCAAAGAGTGTGGTGCACCATTCAGAATGACGAATCAAATGGCCAACAAAACTATTGCTTCTTCTGTTTAAGGATTCAACCAAGGCCTATACAAACATTAAAATGAGAGAAACAAAAAATAACATTATAATTATAATGAATGAAAATCCACAGCCTGCTTCCAGTCTCCGACCGGGTCAGGAATGGAATGAATGAAGCCCCCATCTAGCGGCGAGGATATGGACTGTGCCGGCTGCCGAGGCCTGACGCACTCCTCTGGGGCAATGATTAAATGAATGACAGATGCAATGAAATGACAATGGAGAGTGTTGCTGGAATGAAATTTTGACAGGGAAAACCGAAGTACCCGGAGAAAAACCTGTCTGCCTCCGTTTTGTCCAGCACAGATCTCACATGGAGTGACCGGGATTTGAACCACGGAGCCAGCGGTGAGAGGCCGGCGTGCTTCCGCCTAAGCCACTGAGGCTTTTTTATTTATAATTATAATAATTAAGTTAGAATAAATTACAATGTAGAAACACATAAAACTAAAAAAAAAAGTGTTGCCCTATAAAGGGCTTATTACCAGCTCTAATCGAGATACTCCGAGCCTAAGGTTTGCAAATTTTAAGTCACGTGGTGGTGTATAGTTCTATATTAGCAAGAACAGTAAAAATGGTCGAAACATTTATTCGTTTGATATAATAGTTTAAAATTTGTAAACACACTTAACATATGTTCCGTCTAGTCAATACTTCAATGTTTATTTACACATTAGGACTTGTTTCGAGGCGCAATATTTTCTTTAAAAATCTGCCCCTTCATCAGCTAGTACAATTATTGGTCAGTCATTGTGACATTGTGTTAGGAATACAAATAAAATGTAAAAGTTCAACACATGGTTGGAATAGGTAGCTTCTCCTGAGGAGAGAGCTGAACTGTCACACTATAACTCCGAAGTAGGAATGAACGAGAGATCCAGACACTCTATGAGTCAGAGTGGTGAGGGGAAGGGCGGGGCAAACAAAGGAACAGATACAGAGTAGGTAGCATACAATAGAAGTCTTCATGGGGATTGTGGATAACGACGAGGACGCCATCTACTTCAAAGTTGTAGAACTTGCAGTCGTAGTTCTTGAGATGACTGGAATCAAGGGGTTCAACGAATTGCCACATGGAGAGCCGTGGAGAGGCTTTTAGGCTCCAAGGAAAATTCACATCTGAAACAAACTTTCAAACAGGATAAGACAATGCACAGAGAACAGAAAAGGAGAGCGTCTCTGTTGGCGTTTACTTAAAGGGGGAAGCTAAAGAAGAAACGAAAAATAAAGGAGTACACTATTATTAAGTTAATGCTAGAATTAAGTGTATATTCCAAAGAATATACCACCATGCGCTCTGTTCAGTACATAAAACTGGCGAAATCTCGACTGATATTTATGAATATTTATGTTCGAACATAAAATAGTTATAATTATCGTTGAACATAAACAGTCGTCGTATGCAACTCGCCTATAATGGTAATTAAGACACTCATATGGAAATTATAAACGTCGCTTCGCTCGTTTTATAAACACTACTCGTGTCTTAATTATTGCCATTATAGAGCATAACGTACTATTAAAAACACACTAGGACATGTTTCAAGGCATAATATTTTCTTTTAAGATCTGCCCCTTCATCAGATAGTACAGTCATTGTGACATTAAAATTGATGAAAAATGGATGATGAGGATGAAATGTGATGTAAACATATATGATTGTTGCACTTGCACGTTATAAAAAAACTTATAACTTAATGATTAGGCCTACAAAGAAAACTAAAACACTGGAAGTACACTTAATTTTCAGCAGCAAACAATCAATCACTGTTCTAGTCTATGAAACTTCCCTAATTAATATTCCAATCGTACATATCTGCGTCTAACTGCCTCGATTGGACTATTAAATCTCTAAACTGCAGTCCAATACCTTTTGTCATGAGTATCAGTTGATAAGTTGATGAAGAATGCCTGTTCAATATGTTGCGATGAACAGAACGAATGTATTCTTCTTTAAGACATACTGGATCGAATGCATGAAAAATGTTGTTTGTTGCGTTGGGAAATCGATGGAGCCTTTGTTGTTGTGTGTCAATTTACATCTTGATGTGTGAAAACTTAGTGGTGTTTAGTTTTGTAACGTTTCTGGTGAAGGTGGGGACGAAACAGGGGTCGCTTGGTGTTAGGAATACAAGGAAAATGTAAAAAATGGGTGAATATGCTTCTAACATGAAACAAAGACACTGGAGGTACACTCAATCTTCAGTAGCAAACAAACACTCAGTGGGAAAACTGCTCTAGTTCATGAAATCTGCCCTAATCAATATTTATTTCGTATTCCTTGCTAGCCTACTTTCGATTTTTTCAAAAAATGAAAGTAGACTTATGAGATCAACACAGGGCGAAAAAAAGTGTGTCTGTCTGTGTGTGTGTATGTGTGTGTGTGTGTGTGTGAGTCTGTGTGTGTGTGTGAGTGTGTGTACTCTGAATGTATGCCCCCCCCCCTATCAATTCGAACACGGTGAACGCGAATTGAACGAAATTTGGTACAAAGGTAGCACTAGCAAAGGACACCTCAGTGTCATGTTTTATATCGCCGCCATCTTGACGGAAACGTAATGGCGGCCACACAAATGTTCAAAGCTTAAATGAAATTGCGTCTAACCTAATCATCCGATCTCTACCAAATTTTGCAACAACATACCTTTATGGGGGGAGCATCCTTTGACCGAACTAATAGGTCATCAGCCTAATAGTTTGCGGATGGCGGCCATCTTTGTGTCAAAATCGATTCCCCCTATTAATTCGAACACCGTCAAACCGAATAGAACGAAATTTGGTACAGAGGTAGTACTAACAAAGGGCGCCTCAATGTCATGTTTTATATCGCCGCCATCTTGACGGAAACGTAATGGCGGCCACACAAATGTTCAAAGCTTAAATCAAATTACGACTAACATAATCATCCGATCTCTACCAAATTTTGCAACAACATACCTTTATGGAGGGAGCATCCTTTGACCAATCTAATAGGTCATTAGCCTAATAGTTTGCGGATGGCGGCCATCTTTGTGTCAAAATCGATTCCCCCTATTAATTCGAACACCGTCAAACCGAATGGAACGAAATTTAGTACAGAGGTAGCACTAGCAAAGGGCCCTTCAGTGTCATGTTTTATATCGCCGTCATCTTGACGGAAACGTAATGGCGGCCACACAAATGTTCAAAGCTTAAATCAAATTACGATTAACCTAATCATTCGATCTCTGCCAAATTTTGCAAAAACATACCTTTATGGAGGGAGCATCCTTTGACCAAACTAATAGGTCATTAGCCTAATGTTTTGCGGATGGCGGCCATCATTGTGTGAAAATCGATTCCCCCTATCAATCCGATCGCGGTGAAACCGAATGGATCGAAATTTGGTACAGAGGTAGCACTAGCAAAGGGCACCTCATATTCATGTTTAATATCCCTATAGCACGTTGTATTTCAACAAGCTACTACAGCCAACATTCATTTATACTCCTTGAAAAGGACAAAGAGTTATAACAATACCCATGCATTTAGGAGAAAGTAGGCTATATGTTCTTTACTGAACATCTTGTTTTTATTGTGATGTAATTGCCCAAAAATCGTAAGATTTAACCCTAAAAGAAGTTGCATAATGTTGTCCCTCAGTGATCTTCAAATCCCCTGGATTTAGTGAATGTTCTCCTAAATTGGCAACACTGCATGTGCCTGAGAGTCTTGTCTGACTGTCCCGTTATTTTCACCCTCTGCACTGCGTCCCCACTTCTCTTTCCTCTTGAAGATGTCTCACCATTGCTATCTCCATCACCTTACCTTTCAGTGTTGTCTAAGACGTAATCTATTAACCCTACGAACCACACTGTGGGGTCGCCCGCCACCCGGCTATTTTATGGGTTGTGTCCGGATTGCGGTCACTTTCATTTTAGGAAGAACTATAAACATCCCAGCGTCCTGATTGCGATCACTTTTGTTGGGAGACCGGTCCTTGATTCTTGGTTCTTCCCGTCTAACTCATACCTTCCGTAAGTTTTGTGGATAACGTGGGGAAACTGATATTTCACTACCTAACCAAAGAATACAGTTCAGTGTTCAGCTGAGCACACCCCATAAAACATCGCGGGGCCAAAATTTGATTACAAGGGGGATTTAGAATTAAACGCAGAACACATTACTTTTACGAGACGAATTTTTCGAGGTAATGGAAAGAATGTTTTTCACGGTATACAGGACTTACCCATTATAAAAATAGAAATCTCGCGCCTCAAATGGGAGAGGAGGGGCAGAAATTAAAAATTGTACCCTGTAAGTATAAAATTTCCCGTTACAACAATGTTGTTGAAAGTGAAGGTCGTTGATTCCGATTCTGAAAAGTTTCTATTCTTAAGACTGAAAATGTTAGAATCATTGCTTTACGAGGTGCCGTCAGATAGGGAGGGGATTTGATTCTTTAAGCGATGTTTTATGGGGTGTGCTCAGCTGAACACTGAATTGTATTCTTTGGTTAGCTAGTGAAATATCAGTTTCCCCTCGTTATCCACAAAACTTACGGAAGGTCAGTCGGGAAGAACCAAGAACCAAGGACAGGTCTCCCAAGAAAAGTGATCGCAATCTGGACGCTGGAATGTCTATAGCTCTTCCTTAAAATGAAAGTGACCGCAATCTGGGCAAATTAATAATGAGATGAACGCGTGGGCGGCTTCGTTGGCATAGTCGGTAGCATGCTGAGCTTCTATGCCCAAGATAGCGGGTTCAAACCCGGCCGAAGCCGTCGGATTTTTTAAGAACGTTAAAAATCCCTCAGTAAGCCTTCCTTCGGAGGGGAAGTAAAGCCGGCGGTCCCATGTCATAGATTTATGGCATGTTAAAGAACCTTCCACTTATTACACCTGTGTGAAGCTAAATTGGATAGGTTAAGAATGTAAACAACGCTCTTAGGTTTCTACGTTCGTTGCCAAGAGCCGACTGCGGTGGCGTCTAGTAGCTAAGCTCTGAACTTGGCCTAGTAGTCGTTGACGATGGCGCTTGGCGACAAAAGTAGGAACTATTTGAAAAATTCTAATTTGCAGTACTTAAATTTAAAAAAATGATGATGATGATAATTGTTGTTTTAAGGGGCCTAACATCTAGGCTATCGGCCCAAATTAAAAAAACAGATAACACACAATAATACAGTCATCACAATTAACACCGGTTATCAGACAGATTTTACACACACCCAAAGTACACGGGACTACATGACCGCGTTGTCGCAGCCCCTTAACTTAAGAACCAACCAACCGAGGTGAACGCAATCTGGAATGACTGCAATCAGGAAGACACCATTTTATGATCTCTTCTGCGCATGCACCAAATGCCGTTAGGTTGATCTTATTTCGTCTACCTTCAGTGTCGGAATAATATTGTTGATGTGACTACATCGTCTAAGTGTTTGGAATATTTTGTTGCTGAGTATTGTTATGTTCGGGTCACATACGATCCCACGGTGTGGTTTGAGTAATAAAACTTTCAACGAGGTGCCTTGCTTTATCATACAATTTAATCATGTCTAGAAACATGTGAAAACACTGTAAACCGTTGTAACCTAAATAGCAGCATGTATTATTGTTCATTTTCACCCATTTTCAGCCATCAAAGTGCGTGATTTGTTATTTCAGTCTGTGTGCAAAACACCGACAAGGAATCTGCAAAGATGACGGCCTAGGTTTCCACAGAATGGCTGAAATGAACAACCGTGTGCTATTTCTGATGTGTAACATCTTTCCTCTCGGTTGCTGTATTCTTTTTGTGGGAGTGATTTTGGTAAAGGGACGGAAATGTGTAACCGCGCGCGCAGTGACGGAGAGATGGCTGTGAGATGGTGCCAACCCATTTTGCGTGAGGTGAAGCACCCTCTTTTCCTATAGCCCCCTTAATTTAACCAAAGGACCCAAAGCTAATAGGTCATCGGCTTTTTAATATCTCACGAACCAATAATGCTAGGGACTTGTATGAGGCGTCCTAGGACTCGGGGTGACGTCCCCTTTTTTCCTATAGCCCCCTTATTTTAACCAAAGGACCCAAAACAAATAGGTCATCGGCTTTTTAATATCTCGCGAACCAATAATGCTAGGGACTTGTATGACGTGTCCTAGGAGCCGGGGTGACGCCCCCTTATTTCTATCCCTCTCTTAATTTAACCAAAGGACCCAAAACTAAAGGGTCATCGGTTTTTTAATATTTCGCGAACCAATAATGCTGTATGAGGTGTTATAGGACTCGGGGTGACGCCCCTTTTAGGTAGATTTCATTAGAAAGCTAACTATTGCAATGGGTCCCATGTTTCGACTTCCGGAAAATTTCGACATATCTTCGCGTTTCACATCCCCCAGACCCCAAAACCACCGTCAGTTCAAAAGTTTATATATAATTTATGTATATATATATATATGTATATATATATATGTATATCAGTTTCTTGTGGACACGATAACTGCCGTAATTTTGCACCAATTACTTCAAATTTTTTACCGAAGATGTATACCTATAAAATCTCGGTCGAGTTCGTTACTGGGCTAAATCGGTCGAAGGGGGTGAAAATGGGGGGCTTTTTTCGAAAAAGTGAAATTTCGCTATAACTCTCTTAATACGTGCAATATCGAATCCATTCAAAGTTCATAATATGTGTCGGATAAGTGCCAAAAATTTATGTCAAATAAGATTTTTGATAGCACCAACCATTGACCAAAGGGGTGGAAAAAAGTGGGTTTTTCGGGAAACATTAATCATATCTCTCTTAATAGGCACAATATCAAAACCGTACAAAATGGACAATATTCCCCTAATAATTACCTAAAACTTTTGTCTGAAAGAATTTTTGATATGACCCACCATTACGCCAAGGGACGAGAAAAATGATTTCGGAATTATAAGAAAATGCCAAGAGCTATCAGTGGTTGCCATGGCAACACTACTAAATTGATGAGGCATGGACCATCAGACGTTGCCATGACAACGCACTTGCACGAGATCAGATTCAGTATATCCATCTGATTAAGTGGTTGGTTGGTTGGTTCTTAAGTTTAGGGGCTGCGACAACGCGGTCATGTAGCCCCGTGTACTTTGGGTGTGTGTAGAATCTGTCTGATAACCGGTGTTAATTGTGATGACTGTATTAGTGTGTGTTATCTGTTTGTTAATTTAAGTACTGCAACTAACAATTTTTCAGATAGTTCCTACTTTTGCCGCCAAGCGCCACTGTCAACGACTACGAGGCCAAGTTCAGAACTGAGCTACTAGACGCCGCCGCAGTCGGCTCTTGGCAACGAACATAGAAACCTAAGAGCGTTGTATACATTCTTAACCTACCCAATTTAGCTTCACACAGGTGCAATTAGTGGAAGGATCTTTAACATGCCATAAATCTATGACATGGGACCGCCGGCTTTACTTCCCCTCCGAAGGAAGGCATACTGAGGGATATTTAACGCTCTTAAAAAATCCGACGGCTTCGGCCGGGTTTGAACCCGGTATCTTGGGCATAGAAGCTCAGCATGTTACCGACTACGCCACCAAAGCCGCCTGATAAAGTGGGAAGCGGCTTCGGTGACGTAACTGGTAGCATGCTGAATGTCTATGCCCAATGTCGCGGTTTCAAAGCCGGCCGAAGTCGTCGGATTTTCTAAGAGCACTAGAATCCCTCAGTATGCTTTCCTTTGGAGGGGAAGTTCCAACGTTCGTTGCGAGTTGATGGTTGGGGTGGCATCTAGTAGCCAAGTTCACAGCTAGGTGTCGTTGACGGTTGTACCTGGTAGCAACATTAGGAACTACTGCTTGAAATTGACCGTCTGCAGTACTTACATGAATTAAGACTAATACAGCCATTACAATTCACACCGTGTATCAGACAGATTCTACACTCACCCAAAGTACACGGGGTTAGATGACCGCGTTGTCGCAGCCCCTAAACTGAGGAACCAACCAGAGGTAGATTTCGTTAGAAAGCTAACTATTGCAATGGGTACCATGTTTCGACTTCCGGAAAATTTCGACATATCTTCGCGTTTCACATCCCCAGGCCCCAAAACCACCGTCAGTTCAAAAGTTATATATAATTTATGTATGTATATGTATATCAGTTTATTGTGGACACGATAACTGCCGTAATTTTGTACCAATCACTTTGAATTTTTTACCGAATACGTATACCTATAAAATCTCGGTCGAGTTCGTTACTGGGCTAAATCGGTCGTTGGGGGGTGAAAATGGGGGGCTTTTTTTTCGAAAAAGTGAAATATTGCTATAACTCTCTTAATATGTGAAATATCGAATCCGTTCAACATTCATACTATGTGTCGGATAAAGCCCAAAAATGTATGTTTGAAGAGTTTTTTTTATAGCACCAACCATTGACCAAAGTGGGTTTTTCGGGAAACATTAATCATATCTCTCTTAATAGGCACAATATCAAAACCGTACAAAATGGACAATATTCCCATAATAATTACCTAAAACTTTTGTCTGAAAGAATTTTTGATATAACCCACCATTATGCCAAGGGATGAGAAAAATAATTTCGGAATTATAAGAAAATGCCAAGACCTATCAGTGGTTGCCATGGCAACACTACTAAATTGATGAGGGATGAGCCATCAGACGTTGCCAAGATAACGCACTTGCACGAGATCAGATTCAGATTTCCATCTAAGTGTGAAGCGGCTTCGGTGACGTAACTGGTAGCATGCTGAATGTTTATGCCCAAGGTCGCGAGTTCAAAGCCGGCCGAAGTCGTCGGATTTTCTAAGAGCGCCAAAAATCCCTCAGTATGCTTTCCTTTGGAGGGGAAGTTCCAACGTTCGTTGCGAGTTGCTGGTTGCGGTGGCATCTAGTAGCCAAGTTCACAGCTAGGTGTCGTTGACGGTAGTACCTGGTAGCAACATTAGTAACTACTGCTTGAAATTGACCGTCTGCAGTCCTTACCTGAATTACAGACTAATACAGCCATCCCAAAGTACACGGGGTTACATGACCGCGTTGTCGCAGCCCCTAAACTGAGGAACCAACCAAAATCTCTGCGGTAGATATAATTTTTCGTGAAGAAGTAACAGACCGTTACATAGTTGCACATCAGTGTCGAAACCTAGCATAAGGACAGTGTGACCACAAGTATAAAAATGGACCCCAAATGACAAGAAGGTTACCGTTCCCATAAGACAATAAAATGTTTAAAATAAGCATAAAATGACGAAAAACCAAGTTAATTAAGCTCCAATTATAAAATACCTTCTCGCATTAAATGAGGTCTGATCCTTCTACGAAAATCTGCATATTCTGCCTATTTTCGCCTATCCCCAAGTTTGTCCGGTGAAATCTACCTCCGCCTTCCGGCGTGCCGAGAGGACTTTTTTTTCATGACTTTGTGATTGCAGAGATGGGTAAATCCAGAGCAGAATATATGCGAAATAATCAAACAAAAGAAACGCGAGAAAAAAATACTGGAGGAGTACAGCCGAAAAACATTGACTTCACATATATTTAAGCGGCTTCGGTGGCGTAGTCGGTAGCATGCTGAGCTTCTATGCCCAAGATAGCGGGTTCAAACCCGGCCGAAGCCGTCGGATTTTTTAAGAGCGTTAAAAATCCCTCAGTATGCCTTCCTTCGGAGGGGAAGTAAAGCCGGCGGTCCCATGTCATAGATTTATGGCATGTTAAAGAACCTTCCACTAATTGCACCTGTGTGAAGCTAAATTGGATAGGTTATTGTAAACAACGCTCTTAGGTTTCTAAGTTCGTTGCCAAGAACCGACTGCGGTGGCGTCTAGCAGCTAAGTTGTGAACTTAGCCTAGTAGTCGTTGACGGTGGCGCTTGGCGGCAAAAGTAGGAACTATTTGAAAAATTCTAAGTTGCAGTAGTTAAATTAAAAAAACAGATAACACACACTAATACAGTCATCACAATTAACACCGGTTATCAGACAGATTCTACACACACAAAGTACACGGGGCTACATGACCGCGTAGTCGCAGCCCCTAAACTTAAGAACCAACCAACCAACCAACCATCACATATATTTCATCTCAATTTCATAGTAGGATAACATGTCACATGCGACTACTGTAAGTATCGTTTTTTTTAATCGACGTTCAAAACTTTGTTCATGTATTCATTAGATTAGTGATAATTTACTAAATTATGACAGTTAAAAGTCCGTGTACAGTAAATTGTTATTTCTAACAAGGCAACTTTATTAATCAATAGAATACATGTGTGAATGCTTAGAAGCAGGGATGTACAACAATGTGACCATCTAGAGCAGTGGTTCCCAACATTTGTCCGCTGACGCCCCCCTTCTCAGATACGGGAGTTAACCCCCCCCCCCCCCCTTTCTTCCCTCCTCCTCCCTCCCCCCTCCCCACCTCTCATCGCTTCTATAACCGATGGACGCGGAGGATATAAACCTAACCTAATAACACTACAGTAGGCTACATAATGGAATAGGCCTATCTATTACATACTAACTTCATTTTAGCACAATACAAATAACACACTTTTACAACAAATCCTTAAATTAGTCAACAAATGTCAGTGAGAGCATTGAAACTGTTTTCTCGAGGTTAAATTCGGTATGTTTTGTTTTATACTTGACAGAGCACAGCGGAGATCACTTGCAACATCAAGCCAACAGCGCTGCTTTGTTTCTATGACACTCAGCGTTGAAAATCCTGACTCGCATAAATATGTCTTTGAAAATGTAAGTTCAAACTGTTCAAAGCTTCAAAGAAATCACAAAGATAGACCAACGAGACGATAAAATTGGCATAATTTTGCTCCTTACAACACAGCAAATTCCTTATTTCACTGCCAACCTCGCGGCTCAGCAGAGGTGTTTGTGCCGACAGTTGACAATTACCAGTGCTTTTGAACGATTGACTTGGTGTGACAATCACCTGGAGTGATTCGAAAAATGTTTATTTTACAATATTGTAATATTCGAGATTTAAAAAAACTTAATTCGGAAATCACTTCACGCCCCCCTTGATAAAGCCTCACGCCCACTTAGTGGGGTGCGCCCCCCAGGTTGGGAAGCCCTGATCTAGAGTCTAGATGACTGAAAACAGAAATAATTAAAATAATAAATTCCAAATGAATTCCTATATTACTGAGCCTCCGTGGCTTAGGCGGCAGCACGCCGGCCTCTCACCGCTGGGTCCGTGGTTCAAATCCCGGTCACTCCATGTGAGATCTGTGCTGGACAAAACAGAGGCAGACAGGTTTTTCTCCGGGTACTCCGGTTTTCCCTGTCACAATTTCATTCCAGCAACACTCTTCACTATCATTTCATTTGTCATTCATTTAATCATTGCCTCAGAGGAGTGCGACAGGCTTCGGCAGTCGGCACACTTCATATCCTCGCCGCTAGATGGGGGCTTCATTCATTCCATTCCTGACCCGGTCGGAGACTGAAAGCAGGCTGTGGATTTTTTTTTTCCTATATTACTATTTAGAATTGGGTCACCAGTGACCCCACAGTGTGGTTTATGTCCTGAAAGTATCGCAGTGTGCGTCTAGGGTTAAAGAATGGTTTCACATCGGTCCACACGAGTGTTCCAAATTAGATTGGACAGGTGGTTAAAATCAATTTAATCACCTAGTACCTCAAGTCAACGAACAAAACATTTTGTGTAGAGTCTGTTATTTAATGCGTATATTCTGACTGTCTGCATCGAACAGTAACGAAAACCGCCATTCATAATTAATAGAGTTTGCTTTTGAACTTTATACAATGCTCATGTTTTAAGCTGAAGAAGTCGTCGGATTTTTTAAGAGTGTTAAAAATCCCTCAGTATGCCTTCCTTCGGAGGGGAAGTAAAGCCGGCGGTCCCATGTCATAGATTTATGTTAAAGAACATTCCACTAATTACACCTGTGTGCAGCTAAATTAGGTTAAAATGTAAACAACGCTCGGGTTCCTACGTTCGTCGCCAGGAGCCGACTGCGGTGGCGTCTAGTAGCCAAGTTCTGAACTAGTAGTTGTTGATGGTGGCGTTTGTTGCCAAAAGTAGAAACTACTTGAAAAATTCGAAGTATGCAGTCCATACTTGAATTAAGAAACAGAAACACACACTAATACAGTCATAACAATTAACACCGGTTATCAGACAGATTCTACACACACCCAAAATACACGGGGCTACATGACCGCGTTGTCGCAGCCCCTAAACTGAGGAACCAACCAACCATTGATGTCTCCGTTGCATATATAAGGTGCGTTCAATAACTAACGAGCCGGAGGCTGTAATACGCAAACTTTTGACGACATCGGCTAATCGTGGCGTGTGTAACGAGGTGTGGTTCCTACCAGAGCGTAGAAGGTCACAGCCCGTCGCTAGAGGGCACGCGTGCACGTCACGTGACGATACAAAGCGAGCAGCAGCAGGCATCAATCGTCCAACCAAGACCAAGACAGTAGGCCATTCGACATGTACAGTTTTCAATGAAAATGTAGTCAAGGAAAAAATATAACTTTTCCTAAACATCCGAACCATACCCATTTCAGGCGGCTTCGGTGACGTAATTGGTAGCATGCTGAGCTTCTATGCCCAAGGTCGCGGGTTCAAACCCGGCCGAAGTCGTCGGATTTTTTAAGAGTGTTAAAAATCCTTTAGTATGCCTTCCTTCGGAGGGGAAGTAAAGTCGGCGGTCCCATGTCATAGATTTATGGCATGATAAAGAACCATCCACTAATTACACCGGTGTGAAGCTAAATTATAGTTTAGATTTGACTAACGCTCTTAGGTTCCAACGTTCGTCGCCGGGAGCCGACTGCGGTGGCATCTAGTAACTAAGTTCTGAACTAGTTGGTCGTTGACGGTGGCGTCTGGTAGCAAAAGTTGGAACTACTTGAAAATTGAATGTCGGCTGTCCTTACTTGAATTAAAAACAGATAACACACACTAATAAAGCCATCACAATTAACACCGGTTATCAGACAGATTCTACTCCCACCCAAAGTACACGGGGCTACATGACACCGCGTGGTCGCAGCCCCTAAACTGAGGAACCAAAGCCACGCTGCAACTAAGAAAAGTGTTGATCCAGTTGAGTGCGTCTTGCACGTGGCTGCCTGCCTACCTGCTCGGATCGTGACGGGACGGATGTGGGCATCTTGTTCGTTTCATGCGACTGGTTTTCTATTAATAATTCACAGGTTGTGACGTCACGACTGTGTACTCTAAGTTGAGTTGAGTCACGGCCAGGCATGCTGCCTGCCTCCCTGCCTGGTTGGTTTCCAAGGGAACGCAACAGGTGTTGGAGAGGGGCTTCGCTTCGCGGTTTACCACCGCATAAATGTGGTGTGTTTATCAAGCTCAATAGAGCTGGTGTAAGGTTACCACTATTGTCAAGCTGCTGCGTAGTTTTATCGAAATAGGAAGTCGTTCCTTTATAGGTTCGCCTTGACTTCCTGCCATTTCTTGTTACTCACTTTCGGCGTGGAATATTAGCGTTTTTTATGTACTCGTATTTTTGACGAATAAAATCTGTGCAGCGAAGCCATCTTTTATCTTACAGAAATAAGTGTGTGCAAATTATTTTCAAATATATGTTCGCTGATTAATGGTCACAAATGGTGTATTCTTTTGTCAACTATGGTCCTACTTTACTCCATTCTAACAGTTCTTATACAAAGCCACAGAGTTTTTTCTCTGGAGTAAAGTATCCTCTCCCTATGAGGATACATTACTCCAGTTTATTTATAGTTATAATAATTCAAGTATCAAATGTGTTAACTTACCATTCAATTCACTGATAACTCCTTGAACCTCGAAAAGTATTTAAATTCGAAAAGGTAGAACATTCCATGATTTTAATTTGTATTTCGCATGGATCAAATACTTTGCCACAATAAAATGGAGCAAAGTCCTGCGGTAGATTTTACATAATTGCTAGCCTATATAAAACTATTAAGAGGCAGTCACGGATTCAGGGGGAGGGGGCGGTCACGGTGGTCATAACCCCCCCCCCCCCCAAATGGAGACCAAATTTTTTTTGCTAACTCAACAAACGAAAACACAATAACCAGACAAATAAAACTTAACGAATTTTAACTAAAAAACAGGTTTTTTGTTTTCATTTTATTCAATACTGAAAATATCTTTATTGCAATTATTATGTTCTGTTACAACTGTACATATTTACAACTTCATACCTGTTATATAAAAACGATTATTTATATAACAAAATCAACTCGTCTATTTTGTTTAGCAAACCTTGTGATTACCAAATCGATGTTTATAGTGATGTCACGATGAATGTGCAGCAATGCACGGATAGGAATTTGGGGCTTTTATCGCACCAACAAATTTTGCCGACGTCCAAACTGCAAGCTTGTTTGTCAATTTAAGCTGTGACTTTCTCTCTTTGTCGGTACAAACTCTACTTGCTGAAACTGTAACGTACCTTGATACTTTTCTCGAAGCACAATGTAAAGGTCGCAAAACACGCCGTTGCAATTTGTACGAATATTTTTGGTGCGCTAAACGCATCAAATTTCTATCCATGTAGCTTGCAAAAATAATTGGTCTGGTTTTGTACGTTTGGTTATTTTGCGATTGCGTTTTTAGTGATACCAATATTCTTAACAATTTCGATTCTCTGATCCCCCCCAAGCCAAACTCTAGATCCGCGCCTGATTAGAGGTAATGCAATGGTCTTAGCGGTTAGCCTTAAAATGCGTTCATACCTTAGTAAGGTTCAATGTGAGCTCCGTTTGTAGCTATGCAGATGTGCGTCGAGTATATCCCGTACCACGCGAAGGTAGCGAGGCGGAACCCCACCTTGCATAAAAATGACATTCAGTCCAGTCTGTTGTTCGATATCATCTATTTGAGTGAACACAAACGGTCGAGGCTTGTATTTGTTTCTTCAGTGAAATAGAAAGGGCCAATAACTTGGTCATGAATAGGGCCCGGATGTTGATGCAGTAAAAAAGTTTTAACAAGTAGTTCCGTGAAGAACTATACAGCCTATTTTCATATATCCTACTTATGTTAATTGCCACTATCAACATACAAAATTTCAGTTTGATTGCTGTGATACATTCGTTGATATTGAGAACCGACTAAATATTTCGGATGGTCGCCATGTTGGATTTTATATATGTAGGTCCTAGAGTTATGTACTGTTACATGAAGATTATTGTGAACGTGTAGTATTCAAACTTCAATCGCATAATTAGGACACAAGAAAAAACAAGGAGATTTAAAAATTTTTCACAGCTGCCATCTTGAGGTTATGGAAACAATTGAAATAAATTAGATGCCAGTGGATTAACATTCGTATAAGGATTTACTGTACCAAGTTTCACTGCACGCGGATGGTTAAATTGCGAGAAATGTCCATGTGAATATTTATAATTCGCGTCACCGCCATGTTGGATTTGTGATCACCAGGTTATTTAAAGTCCTATAGGTGAACTTAAGTTCATAGCCCATATGAACATTAAAAATGCAGTTTGATTGCTAAAATAGATTCGTAGATATTCAGTATCGTCTAAATATTTCGGATGGTCGCCATGTTGGATTGTTAAATGTATAGGCCATAGAGTCATGTACCATTAAAGGAAAATTATTGCGTAGGTTCATTATTCAAACTTTCACTTCGATCGCATGACTACATCACAATAAATAAAATCTTAATTTTAAAATTCGCACTGCCGCCATCTTGAGGTTATGTAAACAATTGAACTAAATTAGATACCAGTGGATTACAATGTGTATAAATACTTCCTGTGCCAGGTTTCAGTGCGCTTGGAACATTAAATCGCGAGAAAGGTCTATTTAAAATTTTCAAATTCGCTTGGCCGCCATGTTCGTTTTGTAGTTAACTGGTTTTTGAAAGTCTTATAGATGGACTTCCAGTAGTGCCCTTTATCTCCTTACAAAATTTCAGGGTTTTACCGCTAATAGTTTCAGAGATATAGAATGCCGGTGAAATATTTCGCACATCCGCCATCTTGTGATTATGTAAACAATTGAACGAAGTTAGATGTCGGTGCATTACAATGTATATAAACATATACTGTACCAAGTTTCATTGCGTTTGGTTGGTCAAATGGCGAGAAACGTCTATTTAAAAGTCGCAAATTCGCTTGGCCGCCATGTTGGTTTTGTAGTTACCAGATTTTCAAAGGTCACATAAGTGAACTTATAGTAGTTCCCTCTATCACAATAGAAAATGTCAGAGTAATATCGGTAATAGTTTCGGAGATATTGAATGCTGGTGAAATATTTCGCACAGCCGCCATTTTGGATTGGTGAGTCGTAACAAAATTTGAAGAACACGGTCGAGGTCGCCGGGAATAGTGCTATGAACTTTCCGAGTTTCATTGAAATCGCTCCAGCCGTTTAGATTTTATTAGGGGGGGACACACACACGAATCACACACACACGCACACACACATGGACAAAAGGTGATCTCATAAGCCTATTTTTTCAAAATTGAAAATAGGCTAAAATGCACTTAACATTTTCAAAAATGAATGTAATAAATGACCTAAAAATTCGAAAAATGCACTATAAGATGAAGAAAATGATCTTATAATAATAAACTCACCAATATTTCAAAAAAAAAGTGTAAAATGCACTATAAAATGGAAAAAATGATCATATAATTAATTATAAACTCACCAATATTTCAAAACTGACATCTTAAGCTCAAACGGAAAAGTCAATCAAAATAGATTATCTTGTATTAGCTACTAGCTTCTTCTTAACTCTGAGAGACGTGACTTCCTCATATAAAGCTGAGACATGACTAAATTGGAACAAGTTGTTCCGTGAAGAACTATACAGCCTATTTTCATATATCCTACTTAGGTTAATTGCCACTATCAACATACACAATTTCAGTTAGATTGCTGTAATAGATTCGTAGATATTGAGAATCGACTAAATATTTCGGATGGTCGCCATGTTGGATTTTATATATGTAGGTCCTAGAGTTATGTACTGTTACATGCAGATTATTGTGAACGTGTAGTATCCAAACTTCAATCGCATAATTAGGACACAAGAAGAAAAAAAGGAGATTTAAATTTTTTTCACAGCTGCCATCTTGAGGTTATGGAAACAATTGAAATAAATTAGATGCCAGTGGATTAACATTCGGATAAAGATTAACTGTACCAAGTTTCACTGCACGCGGATGGTTAAATTGCGAGAAACATCCATGTGAATATTTATAATTCGCGTCACCGCCATGTTGGATTTGTGATCACCAGGTTATTTAAAGTCCTATAGGTGAACTTAAGTTCATAGCCCCTGTTGTTGTTGTTGTTAGGTAGTCAGCCCGAAGGCTGGTTGGATCCTCAAAAAGTACCGCCGTTACGTTATGTGAGTAGATACCCACAAAAACCCAAGGCAGCACTATTTTGAGGCGTTCTAGGCAAGAAGAGGAGTGAGGTAGTTTGCCATTGCTTTCCTCACTGAGTCAGAACAGCAGTCCTAACCCTATGAGTAGAACCTTTCACAGCATTCACAGGCACTGACTGTGCCCCGAATGCCATTACTAAGCCCCACCCATACCTCAGTAGCTTCCATATAATCACAGCCATGAGTGAGACTGAGACATCGGTGAAAAGCCACCTTTTACTCTAGCCTGTGCCAACTGACAAATGCAAAAGTACTGTATTCATCAAGAGATGGCGAACAGGCCAGTAGCCCCTATGAACATTAAAAATGCAGTTTGATTGCTAAAATAGATTCGTAGATATTCAGTATCGTCTAAATATTTCGGATGGTCGCCATGTTGGATTGTTAAATGTATAGGCCATAGAGTCATGTACCATTAAAGGAAAATTATTGCGTAGGTTGATTATTCAGACTTTCACTTCGATCGCATGACTACATCACAAGAAATAAAAAAATAATTTTAAAATTCGCACTGCCGCCATCTTGTGGTTATGTAAACAATTGAACTAAATTAGATACCAGTGGATTACAATGTGTATAAATATTTCCTGTGCCAGGTTTCAGTGAGCTTGGAACATTAAATCGCGAGAAAGGTCTATTTAAAATGTTCAAATTCGCTTGGCCGCCATGTTAGTTTTGTAGTTAACCGGTTTTTGAAAATCTTATAGATGGACTTCCAGTAGTGCCCTTTATCTCCGTACAAAATTTTAGGGAGATACCGCTAATAGTTTCAGAGATATAGAATGCCGGTGAAATATTTCGCACATCCGCCATCTTGTGATTATGTAAACAATTGAACGAAGTTGGATGTCGGTGCATTACAATGTATATAAACATATACTGTACCAAGTTTCATTGCGTTTGGTTGGTCAAATCGCGAGAAACGTCTATTTAAAAGTCGCAAATTCGCTTGGCCGCCATGTTGGTTTTGTAGTTACCAGGTTTTCAAAAGTCACATAAGTGAACTTAGAGTAGTTCCCTCTAACACCGTAATAAATTCCAGGGTTATATCGGGAATACTTTCGGAGATATTGAATGCTGGTGAAATATTTCGCACAGCCGCCATGTTGGATTGGTGAGTCGTAACAAAATTTGAAGGGCACGGTCGAGGTCGCCGGGAATAGTACTATGAACTTTCCGAGTTTCATAAAAATCGCTCCTGCCGTTTAGATTTTATTAGGGGGGGACACACACACGAATCACACACACACACACACACACACACACACACACACACACGCACACACACACGGACAAAAGGTGATCTCATAAGCCTATTTTTTCAAAATTGAAAATAGGCTAAAAATATGACCTTAAATGGCAGATTTCTCTAAAATAAGACCAATAAAATCTACCAAAGTTAAAAAATGCTCTTAAAATGGAAAAGTAGCTAAAAATGCAAAAAGAAGCAAAATAAAAATGACATATTTGAATACGGGGTGGTTCGTCCAGAGTTTCTATGTACTTCACCATTGTTTTAGACAGCCCAGTAAAAAGATGACATGTCATCAACATCCGGGCCCTACTGTCGACCAAAGTATTATGTGCACTCGAGTTTGAAGGTTGTTTGTGAAGTAACCAATAGACCTACATAAAATCCAATAACATCATCATTTTCGTCGTTCTATTTTACGTTAGTTCATGTAGGTATGGAATTTTTAATATATATTTTAATATTTTTATCGCAGTTGGAACACAAGAAGTGCACGTTTATAAGAGTGTTTCAACCATGCGTTACATTTAAGAATTATTATCTCAAAAACCCGTCATCAGATCGAATCCATATTTTAACACAATATACATTGGAATGTTGTTTATGTTCGACCCTCACTATTATGTGTTAGAAAACTGTATCATAATGATGGTCATTATAACACCGTTTTTCATTATGATACAGTTTCTCCAGCCAATCAGAGCTCGTTCATTGACCAATTAGGTAACGATACCTTCGCGCATGCACTCAAAATCCAACATGTCGGACATAAACACAACATCGAACTATAATAAATTACCGACATGGAATACGCACTGTCCATATGTTCGCGTAAATAAACTGGCGAATATGAGACAAGAAATAGCACTGTACCGGTACCTTAATATCCCCATAACCAATTTCTACACAGCGCGTGGTTTTGACACCTCTTCAGTGACAGTTTTACTGAATACTGGTGCGCAATCTGAACATATGGTATTGAAGCACACAGAGCGCATGCGTCGGTTGTCCAGAGAGCTTGGACAAGAGAGATATACTACCCACCGCAGCACCCGATCACAACATTCTATTGTAGTGACTGAACAGATATTTATGAATATTTATGTTAAAACATATAATAAAGTTATAATTATCGTCGAACATAAACAGTCGTATGCAACTCGCCTATAATGGTAATTAAGACACTCGTATGGAAATTATAAAAGTCGCATACGCTCGTTATATAAAAATACTCGTGTCTTAATTATAGCCATTATAGGCTCGTTGCATAATGTACTATTAACTGGTTTATTAATTTCAAAATTGTGTGTTTCCAAGAAACAAAGTTGTTATCATTTTTGTAAGGTAACTTTTTCTCGGCTCGGGGTGGTTGGAAAATGTAGTTCTTGGTTGCATTGTCATCCTTATACATCGAAACGTTATGCTGTATGACTGTGAAATACGTAAATTCACTCTCTTATTTTATATCGGTTTATATTTCTACAGGGAAATAACACATGTTTCACCAGCTAGCCGCTCCGGGACCAGCTGTACAGCGTTGCCGAAATGGTGCCCACACGCATCATGGCGCGTCTCGCTCGGGACTGATGGGCTCCATCTCAGCAACGCTGTACAGCTTTTGCCGGAGCGGCTAGCTGGAGAACCATGCGTTATTTCCTTGTACAAATACAAACCGATATAAAATAAGTGAATTAATTTACGTATTTCACAGTCATACTGCATAACTTTTTGATGTATAATGATTACAACGCAACCAAGAACTACATTTTCCAACCTCCCTGAGCCGAGAAAAAGTTACCTTACAACAACGATAACAATTTTGTTTCTTGGACACACAAAATTGTGAAATTAATAAACCAGTTAAACAACATTCCAATGTATATTGTGTTGAAATTTGGATTCGATCTGATGACGGGCTTTTGAGATAATAATTCTTAAATGTGACGCATGGTTGAAACACGCTTAAAAACGGGCACTTTTTGTGTTTCAACTGCGATAACAAATATTAAAATATAAATTTAAAAATCCAAACCTACATGAACTAACGTAAAATAGAACGGCGAAAATGTTGATGGTATTGGATTTTATGTAGGTCTATTGGTTACTTAACAAACAACCTTCAAACTCGAGTACACATAATACTTTGGTCGACAGTAACTCATGAAGTTACCCGCAGCACACATTGACACACATAATAGACGTCTGCCGGGCAACAATCAGAGCCTACTAAGGTATGACAACAATGTTATATTGTCCACGCATTTTAGGGCTAAAACCTGTAATAGTTCTTTATAGCAATTATTTAAAATCTGGGCATAATTTTTCGATGACCCAGTAGGCTATATACAGGGTTATTCATGTAAGAGGCCACGTTAAATAACTACGGAACCGTTGAAGATATTGACATTCTGTTTTCAAATTTTTAAATCGTGTTAAGGGGCTCATAAATCATTTACGCATTTACCGAGAAACCGTTAGTGACTATAGTTTTGATGTGTAACATCTTTCCACTCGGATGCTGTTGGTCTAACACCAGAAGATGTCAACGACCGAAAGAAGTGGAGGAGATGTAGCAAAGTAGCAGACCCCGCAAGGGATTAATGCTAGGAGGAAGAAGAAGAAGAAGAAGAAGAAGAAGAAGAAGAAGAAGAAGAAGAAGATTTTGATAAATGGGACGGAAGTGTGTAAGACGCACTGTCAGCTGGATCGCATCCCTCCTGGCTGCTTTAGCAGCTTTAGCAGCCAGGAGGGATGTGATCCAGCTGGCAGTGGTACCGTGTGGAATGTAGCCTATATAACATACGGATTACTTCAAGGCTTGGAGGGCCATTACAGATCTACAATAAATAATATTCCAGTTGTCGTTCTTTGGTGTAAAAATATTCATTATATCATATTTGCTGAAAACAATTATGATTTATTAAGAGTCTGTTTTTTAATCTCTGGATAAAAGTGATGGGCATCCACTCCCCGAGTAACTTTGCTCTACACTTTCATACTGAACGGTAAACCCTCATGCGAACTCTGGTGTCAACTCATTGAAACACAAACCACATGTTGTCTTCGTATCAGTATTTAAATGATTTTATGCTTTAATATGAAACATTGTAACTGGTCGGAAAAGCCGGTAATTATGTTTCTGCACCATGGCTATTCAGATATTAACCCACATTGCGGTAATGCAGTGATCAATGTAATATATATACCGATATTTTTCTAAGGGAAATGGGCTAGCCTTTCATAGACCACTATAGGAATTCCCTTTACTGTCAAGTAGGCGTATTCATAACTAATTTAAAACTCAATTCCACGCAGGAACATTATCGAAAGAAAAGCAAAATATTAATGGAGCATAAAAAATACTTCCATATTAACTTAATTTGTTCGTGTTTTAACACACAATTAATGAATTTTACTAATTGCTGGAATACGAAATCAGTAATACAGTTTACAACTCCAAGCCGATATTTAAGAGGGCTACGAATATAAGTTTACATTATATTCCGAATGACGCAAATACAGTAGCAATGGCCGAAAGGTGATTATAAAATACACAGAACAGAAACGAGTTGGGATACAGTTGGCGTGGACGTCGGGGGACTGTCTAGCCACTTATGGTAATAATAATAGTAATAATAATAATAAGTTAATATATGTACTGAATGGATGAATCCGAATTAACAAAAATGATATTCAAGTACCTTTGGGAGAAGAGGTCAAGACTAAATGGATACAAGAGGTAAATAAAGATTTAGAAAGAAATAATGTAAGAGAAGAAGACACTGTGGACAACCGGGTGAGTTAGCCGTGGTCGTTACGGTGTGGCTGCTGGCAGTCGTTCTTATCCGGGAGGTGAGGCGGTAGGAATTCCCCCACCGGCAACCTTGAAGGTGGTTTTCTGTGGTTTCCCATCTTCCTTCCAGGCAAATGCCGGGGTTGGTCCCTAACTATAGGCCACAGCCGCTACCCTCCGACTCCGCTTCTTTACGTTCAATCTTTCCTCCCCAGACAACACTCCACACGTGATGGTACTTGTAGCTCACCCCATGGGTGTCCGCATAGAAGCAGGTACAACCTGGCGAGCCGAACATATCGTCGGACACTCCCGGCACCAAAATCCATACGAAAATAACTGTAAACAGAGAGAAGGTGTTAAGTTTGGAAGGATTCTAGAGAAGAGTGGAAAGGAAACCTGGGGCGAAGTGGTCTGAGAACAGAAAGAAGCAGCATAGTCTAAGAATGAAGAAATATTGGGAAGAATGGAAGAGAAAACAACAAAGGGTGAAGAATTGAAATAGGCGCGTGGTCCAAGGCAGACCTCATAGGAAATAAGAAGAATGGACTAAGAGGCCGAAATTACATTACATTTAGTAATAGTTAGATTTGGTTTGTAGAGGACAGATACATTAAGTAATAGTCTAGTTGGATTTGGTTTGTAGAGGACAGATACATTTTCAGTTTTACCTCTCTATAGCCTATTTTCATTTATGAAAAAATAGGCTTATGAGATCACCTTTTGTCCGTGTGTCTGTCTGTGTGTGTGTGTGTGTATGTGAGGAATTTTTGTGTGTCCCCCCTAATAACTTCTAAACGGATGGAGCTATTTCAATGAACTTCGGTAAATTCATAGCACTATTCCGGGCGACCCCGACCGTGCCCTTCAAATTTTGTTACGTCTCACCAATCCAACATGGCGGCTGTGCGAAATATTTCACCAGCATTCATTATCTCCGAACCTATTACCGATATCACCCTGGAATTTTGTACGGTGATAAAAGGAATTACTAGAAGTCCACCTATGTGACTTTTGAAAACCTGGTAACTTTAAAACCAACATGGCGGCCAAGCGAAGTTGCGACTTTTAAATAGACGTTTCTTGCGATTTAACCAACCAAACGCAATGAAACTTCGTACAGTATATGTTTATACACATTGTAATACACCGACATCTAACTTCGTTCAATTGTTTACATAACCTCAATATGGCGGCTGTGCGAAATATTTCACCGGCATTCTATATCTCTGAAACTATTACCGGTATCACCATGACATTTTGTGCGGAAATAAAGGGCACTACTGGAAGATCATTTATGAGACTTTCAAGAACCGGTTAACTACAAAACGAATATGGCGGCCAAGAAAAGTTGAAAGTTTTAAATAGACTTTTCTTGCGATTTTTTTATCCAGATGCAATGAAACGTACCTTTTACCTATATATAACTTTGTACAGCAAATGTTTATACACATTGCAATACACTGGTATCTAATTTAGTTCAATTGTTTACGTAACCTCAAGATGGCAGCTGTGTGAATGTCGATAATTAAATTTTTATTTCTTGTGTTCTAATCATGCGATCGTAATCAACATTTACATAATGAACGTACACAATAATCATCATCTAATAGTATATCACTCTATGGCCTACATAGGCTATATTAAAATTCAACATGGCAACCATCCGAAATATTTAGACGGTTCTCAATATCTATTAATCTACCACAGCAATCACACTGAAATTTTGTAAGTGTATAGAGGCTATAAGCATAAGTTCACCTATGGAACGTTCAATAACCTGGCGAGCACAAATCCAACATGGCGGCGACGCGAATTTTAAACATTCAAATGGACGTTTCTTGCGTTTTAACCATACGAGCGCAGTGAAACTTGATACGGTATATGCTTATACACATTTTAATCGACTGGCATCTAATTCATTTAAATTATTTTCATAACCACAAGATGGCGGCTGAGCGAAATTTTAAAATCCCACTTTTATGTCTTGTGTCCTAATTATGCGATTGAAGTTTGAATAAAACACCTACACAATAATCTTCATGTAATAGTACATAAATCCAAGGCCTATAATATAAAAATCCAACGTGGTGACCATCCAAAATATTTAGACGGTTCTCAATATCTACGAATCTATAACAGCAATCAAACTGACAATTTGTATGTTGATAGTGGCAGTTAATATTAATAGGATATATGAAAATAGGCTATTTAGTTCTTTACCGAACTACTTGTTTGTTATGTGTGACTTATTATGTCCTCGTACGCAATATCATTCCTGTCAATATCAAAGGTCCTCCATAAAATGTACGGAATTGCAGAGAAACATTAGACCGCGAAATCTGTTTTTCCCTGAAAACAGTATGTCCGACTTCGGACTTTTTTTTAAGATGACACGGACTCTTTAATAATATAAATTTGTATTTTCCACCAAGAGTTTTTCCGTCAACTTACGTTGGTAATACTGAGGCTAGGGGTATGTTCCATGACCCTGGCCTGCTTGCAGTGTCGTTATACCTGGTCTAGATTGAGGTCGCGAGTACATTGAAGGTTGTTCTTATGTAACTACAGTCTTGTGGGCTGGTTACTGTATAGAAAGTACCGTGCATTCCTCAGCTCACTTTGTGCTACCAGGCTATCGTACAGTACTTCCGCTTCTGTTGATAACAGCACTCATTCCAGCTGACAATGACAGAGGATTCATGTCAGGATGGTCAGCCAAAACCTGGAATAAACGTTACCACTCGTTTTGAGCTCCTGTGAGGTTCTGAATATATCACATGTAGGCCTATCATCTTATTATATAATACAAAAAGGAAGGAAGCTTGTAGTTTAACGTGACCATTAATCTCGAGATCATGAGCCACGGGACCTCCTTTTTACGTGGAATCCGAACCACAGGACATGGCATTTCACTTCGAAAATCTCACATGCATTGACCGGGAATCGAACCCGGACCGTCTTGGTGAGAGGCAGACAGCTAGACCGCTGAGCCACCACTCCCCATTATATAATACACTAAGGTGTATGTCTCACAAAACTCAAGCTCCTAAACCAGAGGGAGTTAGAAGGTGTGGTTTGTACCAAAATCTTCCAAATCATCTCAATAGTACAGGACAAATCTTGCATTTCTTGAAAAATCATGGGAAATATATTTATTTATTAATAAAGTGCTTTTAAACAAATAAACATGACGATAGCCCCTGGCAGCATTGTGTCGCGTACACCCCGCATAGCACTAGAGCCGGGTGGGTAGTCTGTACACATGGGGCGCACACTAGTACATTATGCAACGAGCCTATAATGGCAATAATTAAGATACGAGTATGTACGCGAGTTTTATAATTTCCATACGAGTGTCTTAATTACCATTATAGGCGAGTTGCATACGACAGTTTATGTTTGACGATAATTATAACTTTATTATATGTTTTAACATAAATATTCATAAATATCTGTTGAGATTCAGTCACTTGAATTTTGTGATCGGAGTGCAAGTGCTGGGTTTGATATCTCTGTTTTCCAAGTTTTCTGACCGATCGACGCTTGCGCTCTGTCTGCTTGGCAATGTCATATGATTACAGGCTGCCGAACACCGATGGGCAGCAGCATTCAGTCAAACAGTCACCGAAGTCGTTTCAAAGCAATTCGCTGTGTAGAAATTGGTGTTGGGGATATTAAGATACGGTGCTATTTCTTGTCTCATATTCGTCAGTTTATTTACGCGAACATATGGATGGTGCACTTTCCATGTCGGCAATTTATATAGAAGGATGCTGTGTTCATGTCCGACATGTTGGATTTTGAGCGCATGCGCGAAGGTATCCTTACCTAATTGGTCAATGAATGAGCTCTGATTGGCTGGAGAAACTGTATCATAATGGAAAACAGTACTATAATGACCATCATTATGATACAGTTTTCTGACGTATAATATTCACATTTCGACATCGTCGAATATAAAACCCATTATGTGAGAGTTCCCGCACGACTCCCCTAGTTAATATTATTTCTAGCAGAGCGTGAGAGGTATTGTGTGGAACCGGGATGTCCCAAATAAGTGTAAAAGGGTTCTATACACAACATTTCATGAGCTCATACTGACATAAGCCGGCCCCGTGGTGTTGGGGTAGCGCGCCTGGCTCTCACCCGGAGGCCCCGGGTTCGATCCCCGGCTCCGTCAGGGATTTTAAAACTGACGTGAGGGTTGGAACGGGGTGCACTCAGCCTCGTGAGGACAATTGAGTAGCTGTCTGACAGTGAGACAGTGCCCCGATCACGAAAACCAAGATTAACGGCCGAGGGGACCCGAAGCGCTGATCACGCGTCACCCCAATATCTGCATGCCGAATGGCTGGGCAGCGGTCGCTTGGTCGGCCTTAGCCCGTCATGGGCTGTATAGTGCCAGGGGTTGACTTTGTTGGGGTTGACATACTGACATATGCAGCTGGGACTTGGACGACGACAAAAGGGAAGAGAGCTGGATACAGGTAGCAGAGATGAGGTTTCTAAGAAGCATCGAAGGAAATATAGAGTAAGGAATGAGGAAATTTGAAAAAGGACTGGAATCTAGAAACTACAGGATAGGATAGAAACAACTAAACTGAATTGTGAAAACCACATCAAAATCTATCCAGCACTGGTTTTCGAGATTACCCGTTACATCCAAGAATCGGGGACTTAGTTTTATAAAATGTAGGGATTATAATTATACATTGTACCCCGTCAAGTCATTGGGCAAATTCGTGTAGACCGACTGAAGAGTATCTTTATATCACAATTATTCTGTAATTGAACATACGATTTGGAAGGAGGGAAAAACCTCGGAAAATTACAACTTAAGATTGTTGAGGTGGGAATAGGACAGTGGCGATTCCTCTATGTAGGGGGTGAGAATCATCCTACAGTCAGCTCTCTGCTGTAACTGTTTTTTAAAAAATAATTGTTTTGTAAAATGGCCTTTGGGGCTATCTTGCGCGCCCTCTCGATAAGCTCTGACTCACTGTCACTGTCAGTACCTTGTACTAGTTCTACATTTCACCCCTAGATGGGTGAAGTGTGTGTCACCTTCACCGCACAGAGTAGAAAGCTGAGGAAGGAAGCCTTGCATCCTCAAAGCATGTGTTTTAGCTTTAGAAATGTATGGGTAGCCCTTGAGGGGGAAGGGGCAGGTTTGGTCTGTTTAATGGTGCACTGAGGACGTCGACTGAGATCCTCAAATCTCGCGATTGGTTGAATTTAAACCAACACTACGAGCTTATTGGTTACGATTTCGCGCGGTCAGACTGGATAGTCTGTTTTCAGCGTGTGCACGTCTTTGGAGTGGTATTAGATTGTATTGTGTAATGTGTTCGTAATAGTGCTGTGCGACTGAATAATTAATATTAGACCGAGTCTAATATCTCAATTTAGCCCAGCTATAATAATTATCATAAGTTAAGCCTATCGTATTACGTCCTGCACATTATAAAAAGTAGTTCCGTGGAGAACTATGCAGCCTATTTTCATATATTCTACTCATTTTAATTGCCACTATCAACATACAACATTTCAGTTTGATTGTTGTGATAGATTCGTAGATATTGATAACCGTCTAAATATGTCAGATGGTCGCCAGGTTGGATTTTTATTTACGTATTACTACATGAAGATTATTGTGTACGTGTGGTATTCAGACTTCATTCGCACGATTAGGACACAAGAAGTAAAAACGAGATTTTAAAACTTCGCACAGCTGCCATCTTGCCGTTATGAAAACAATTCAAATAAATTAGATGCCAGTGGATTAACATTTGTATAAGCATTTAACGTGCAAAGTTTCACTGAATTCGAATGGTTAAATCGCGAGAAACGTCCATTTATATATTTATACTTCGCGTCGCTGCCATGTTGGATTTGTGCTCACCAGGTTACTGAAAGTCCTATAGGTGAACGTATGTGCATAGGCTCTATGAACATAACAAATTGCAGTTTGATTGCTGTAACCGATTCGTAGATATTGAGAACCGTCAAGATATTTCGGATGCTCGCCATTTTGGATTGTTATATGTATATACCATAGAGTTATGTACCATCAAAGAAAAATGATTGCGTAGCTTCATTATTCAAACTTTCACTTCGATCGCATGATTACGACACAAGAAATAAAACTTTATTTTAAAATTTCGCACAGCCGCCATCTTGAGGTTATGTAAACAATTGAATTAAATTAAATGCCAGTGCATTACAATGTGTACAAAACATTTGCTGTACTATGTTTTATTACGTTTGGATGGGTAAATCGCGAGAAAAGTCTATTTAAAAGTCTCAACTTCGCTTGGCCGCCATGTTGGTTTTGTAGTTAACAGGTTTTTGAAAGTCTCATAGGTGAACTTCTAGTAGTGCTCTTTATCACTGTACACAATTTCAGGGCGATATCGGTAATAGTTTCGGAGATACTGAATGCTGGTAAAATATTTCGCACAGCCGCCATGTTGGATTGGTGAGACACAATAACATTTGAAGTGCACGGTCGGGGTCGGCCAGAATGGTGCTAAGATCCTACCGAGTTTCATTGAAATCGCTCCAGCCGTTTAGAATTTATTAGGGGGGGGGCACACACACACACACTGTCACACACACACACGCACACACAGACACACGGACAAAAGGTGATCTCATAAGCCTTTTTTTTTTTTTTTTCATAAAATGAAAATAGGCTAAAAATCAGGAGTCGACACTGGAATCGGACACTCCTTTTCAGAGCTTTGCCTCACGATTCACGATTGGGTAAATGGTTACCCTACTTCCGATACCGCGTGTATTCGTACTTTAAGTACAGCGAAGGCTGACTTTGTCACCTCGATGCTGCGACTGTATTTGCCACAAGTCCTTGACTACTAAATTATGAGATGTTTACTGCGTACACAATATCGCTGTGCCGTCACACAAGAACTAGAGATAAGAGAAATACACTTTGCATGTGTGATCGCAACAAAGTGTTACTAGCTAGGATATTCTAAAGTTTGTTCGTTGAATTGACCAGTCTAGAAATGGTTATTTCTTAAGCAGAAGAATCGATCTACACCAGGGGTAACCTCTTTTAGGTAGATTTCATTAGAAAGCTAACTATTGCAATGGGTACCATGTTTCCTCTTCCGGAAAATTTCGACATATCTTCGCGTTTCACATCCCCCAGACCCCAAAACCACAGTCAGTTCAAAAGTTTATATATAATTTATGTATGTATACCAGTTTCTTGTGGACACGATAACTGCCGTAATTTTGCACCAATCACTTTGAATTTTTTACCGAATATGTATACCTATAAAATCTCGGTCGAGTTCGTTACTGGGCTAAATCGGTCGAAGGGGGTGAAAATGGGGGGCTTTTTTCGAAAAAGTGAAATATCGCTATAACCCTCTTAATATGTGAAATATCGAATCCGTTCAAAGTTCATACTATGTGTCGGATAAAGCCCAAACATTTATGTTTGAAGAGTATTTTATAGCACCAACCATTGACCAAAGGGGTGGGAGAAAAAGTGGTTTTTTCGGGAAACATTAATCATATCTCTCTTAATAGGCGCAATATCAGAACTGTACAAAATGGACAATATTCCCCTAATAATTACCTAAAACTTTTGTCTGAAAGAATTTTTGATACGACCCACCATTACGCCAAGGGATGAGAAAAATGATTTCGGAATTATAAGAAAATGCCAAGAGCTATCAGAGGTTGCCACGGCAACACTACTAAATTGATGAGGGATGAGCCATCAGACGTTGCCATGACAACGCACTTGCACGAGATCAGATTCAGATTTCCATCCGACTAAGTGTGAAGCGGCTTCGGTGACGTAACTGGTAGCATGCTGAACTTCTATGCCCAAGGTCGCGGGTTCAAAGCCGGCCAAAGTCGTCAGATTTTCTAAGAGCGCTAAAAATCCCTCAGTATGCTTTCCTTTGGAGGGGAAGTTCCAAAGTTCGTTGCGAGTTGCTGGTTGCGGTGGCATCTAGTAGCCAAGTTCACAGCTAGGTGTCGTTGACGGTAGTATCTGGTAGCAACATTAGGAACTACTGCTTGAAATTGACCGTCTGCAGTCCTTACCTGAATTACAGACTAATACAGCCATCACAATTCACACCGTTGATCAGACAGATTCTACACTCACCCAAAGTACACGGGGTTACATGACCGCGTTGTCGCAGCCCCTAAACTGAGGAACCAACCAAAATCTCTGCGGGAGATATAATTTTGCGTGAAGAAGTAACAGACCGTTACATAGTTACACATCAGTGTCGAAACCTTACATGAGGACAGTGTATAAAAAAAATGGACTCCAAATGACAAGAAGGTTACCGTCATCATAAGACAATAAAATGTTTAAAATATGCATAAAATGACGAAAAACAAAGTTAATTAATCTCCAATTATAAAATTCTTTCTCGCAATAAGTAAGGTCTGATCCTTCTACGAAAACCTGCATATTCTGCCTATTTTCGCCTATCCCCAACTTTGTCCGGTGAAATCTACCTCCGCCTTCCGGCGTGCCGAGAGGACTTTTTTTTTTATAAGTGGGGGCCAAGTTTATTTTCACATAATAAGTGGCGGTCCGCAGGTCACCTTTCCACATAGGCTCTTGCCAAACCCTACCGCTAAAGCTAAGTTTACTATTATCTGAATAACCTATTTTACCAGCAACAAAAATGCGTATCAATACCATTTTTGTATCCTCTAAATGGTATTCATTTTTGAAGTTTTCTTTTTTTTTTTTTTGCAAAGTGCGTTATTAAGTTATCAAATTACTGGTTTACTCCTAATTTGAAAATGTTTAGAGGTATATAAATAAAATAATACTACCACAAGGTTTTAAAATTTTTAGTTTTATAAAAAACAGAATTCTTAACATCAAAGTACAGTGGAACGTGGCTAATTCGAACTTCTATAATTCGAAATCTTCTTTAATTCGAATTTTTCTCTTGGTCCCTAGCATTTTATATACCTGTACATTGTACAATCAATGCTTAAATATCGTGGTTAATTCGAATTATATTTTGGATAATTCTAAGCTTTTACGTGTAAAAAGCCGATCGGAAGCCAAACAGTTGGGTCAGGAATTCCTGAAAAACTACGTATCATTGGCATGCGGCCCCTATTCGATAGTTTTGCCTACACAACAACACGCCTGCGACGCTCCTTCCAAGGTCAATGCCCAACCCATCTCCCTCCCATTGTTTTGCAACGCTCCACATATCATAACTCATAACAGTGTCATTCCTTACACCTGTCGGTTAGTGCGTGCTGAGTGGTCTGATTTGACTTGTGGTTGTTGTTTAGAAGTTTGGTTTTGCCAGTGTTTTAAAGTGTGTGTACAGAACTAAGACGTCGTCATCAAAGCCTCGGGTTTCATACAAAACTTTGACTTTGGCGGAGAAAATAGCAGTGATTAAAGAAGTGGAAAAGGGAATGAAGGAAAAAATCTGAAATTGCAAAAGCTTTCGGAATTCTTCCAAACACATTGTCAACATACCTAAAACTAAAGACAAAATTCTCGGTTATGAAAATGAGAGTGGCAAACGCCAAGAAAGGTTGAGGAAACCGGAAGATTTGAATTTGAATATTTTCTCTACCCTTTTCAAAGAACTTTCAAAATTCGAATTTTTGGATAATTTGGATTTATTTACTGGTCCCTTGAGGTTCGAATTATCCAAGTTTCACTGTATATAAAAAATGAAAATCAATATAGTCTATCGTAAAACTGACCATCAAATCAAGTAACTTAGTAGCCTCTCTTTCTTTATTCGTGTTAGAAGCATCAACTTATTATACAAACATTTAAGAAATAATATTGACAATGAATACAGGATATCTAAATCTCCTCCATACACATACGCAGGCCCTTTATACAAACAAAAACACACCGAGCAACAAATTTGAGAGCTAGATGATTTTTGCCCAGTATTGGGCGACGTCAATAGCGCTGGAGGAGGCTGCAATCAAATCTTTCATTGTGCACTTTGAAGGACATAAGTCACACTGACATAGATGTTGGATTGTCTGCTGCTCACCACAGTCACAGAGTGATGAGTCGCTTGAGAAACCCCACTTCCGCAGATTTACATTTGTTCTGCCGAATCCTGTACGGAGTCTGTTAAGGGCATTCCAAGTTGTCCATTTCTCTTGGTGTCCACATGAAAGACTTTCCTTCGGCTCCATCCAGTTGGAAAGGTGGTTAGTTCTTTCTTTCCACATCTTGATCCTAGTATTCTCCGCTTTTCCTTGAAGCTTAACTGATGTGCGGAGAAAACACTTTCTAGATTTCAGCCTCCGTGTAGCAGGATGGTATCCATAGAGGGGATGGGCTTCTGAAGTAGATGATTGGAGCCTTTCTTTGTTAGCTGCTACCTCCTTACGAATCTCACCAGGAGCAATACCAGCCTAATGCTCCTCCTAATGTGATGCTTGACGGTCGGTGTGTCAGTCACGTGCTCACATCCACTTGTATTACAAGAGTAGTGACTCCACAGTCAGTCTGAACCTTGCAGCAGTCAGGTTGTGCAAAACTTAGAATTTGTTCAATAAGTGTTTACTTTTTAATTTATTTTCAGCGAAACATTTTTATAATTTTCTTATTTAAACCAGGACCTACAATGGGAAAAATCTCATCGTTCACCATGTATATATATTCACGTTTCCAATAGTATAAAATATTTATCAGCGGGCCTCATAAACTGACTTTGAGGGTCTATACGAAGGCAGTCCACATTTTAATAACATTTATATATCCTAATTGAGTACGCATTGTTATGAAGTAGAAATAATTTGAAATTAATCGAAATCGGCTAACCAAAAAATCGATTAATTGATTAGAAGACACGATATAAGTAGAGTCCCGGATTTGTGGTTTTAACGATATCCGAGAATTTTTTCAGCAAACATACATATGTTATCACAATGATATATTTACCCCAAATATGCCATTTATTTCGATATCGACGTTGCGAAATATCGCGAAGAAAACTTAATTTGGGAAATTTGTTACTTTCATCCTAAAATGCGAAATACCAATGAAACGCTGCAAATACGTTTTTGTTTTGTTTTAAATATGTTCTTTTAAATTTAATTTAAATAGTTCCACTGTCTGCCGTTTGTTAGAAAATAAGAAATCATAAATATAAATGTTTTATAAGATAAGACAGCAAAAGAGGCTTTTCTGCCTACTCAGAGAGGCGTACAATTCTGCGTCCTGAAAACATGGAATCACTGCTATTCTGAAACTTTGAGGACAACGTAAGTTTTAGGAGTTAACGTGAAAAGGACTATGGTAGTCATGGAGAGTATTTGTTGAAATTGATGTTAGATTAGGTCTTAAACACAGAAACTATTGTTTGTTATTCCTCCAAATGCTTGTATATTGTTCATAATTTAACCAAATCCGTGCACCGTACACGCTCAACCCTCACATTTTTATTTCACTGCGAAATCGCGCGTCCCCCCAGGGGCTCACATCTAGTGGGGCGTGGGTTGGCGACCACAGGACCCCAGCTGAGTCCGGCATTGCTTCTACTTACTTGTGCCGGGCTCCTCTCCGTCTTCTTTCCTGTCGACCTCCCTTGGTCAACTCTTGTTCTCTTCCGACCCCGACGGTATTAGGTTATCCGAGGCCTAGGGAGTCTTTCACTTTCCCTCCTTAATTGGCCCTTGTCTCATCTTTCCTGATACCCTCCTTCTGTGAGGGGTCAGCCTTCTTTTTCTTTTCCTTTTACCTCCTGCCTTGTGCTCAAGGCCCTTAAGGAGGCAGGGTGTATGTAGCCCCGCCACTTCTGGTGCACCGTAGATAATGCTACACCCTCAGGGGCTCACGGCTGGCGAGTTCGGGAGTTGGCGACCCCGAGGGATTCCTGAGCAGGGTCAGTTTTCCCCTTTTGTCCCTTACCTTTGGGGCGGATCTTCTCCTCTCTCCCCTCTCCTCTTTTCATTATATTTACTTTTCTCTTTAAGATTCCCGCACTGTTTTTGTTACTTGGTTCACCGTGTATCTAAATTCCCTTCTAGCGTTTTTTTAAGGCATTTTTAATCTACGTTGCTTTTTGTATGATTTTTTGATCTAAATTACATCTCGCGATTGTTTTCAACCTCAATTGCATTTTGTAAAGATTGAAAATCTAAATTGCTTTTTAGTAAGTCTTTCAATATGGCGGAGGGACCTTTGTATTTTGAATTTCAATTGCATTTTGTAAGTATTTTCAACCAAAACCGCATTTAGCACGAATTTTGAATATAAATTGCATTTTGTTTGGTGGGCATTTTGCACATATTTTGATTCTCAATTGCATTTTGTGGGTATTTTGAATCTAAATTACATTTTGTCAAGTATTTTCAATCTAAATTGCTTTTTGTAAGTATTGTCAATCCACATGAGTCCTTTGAATCTACCGTACATTTTGTAAGTATTTTCAATTTCAATTGCATTTTGTAAGTATTTTGAATTTCAATTGCCCTTTGTGAATAATTTGGATTGGAACTGGGATATTTCAATCTGAATTGCATTGTGTATTTTCAATTTCAATTGCATTTTGTAAGGATTTTGAACCTCAATTGCATTTTGTAGTCCTACATATTTTCGATCTCATTTGCATTTTGTACGTATTTTGAATCATTTTCAATCTATTCTTTTTGTGCATCTTTTCGTTCTAAATTCCCTTTTGTATGACCATATTGTGAGTTGTTTCCATCTGAGTTCCTTTTTGTACGTATTTTCCGTCTCAGATAATTTTTTCTGGTTTCCATTTCATTACCATTTTCGCTATCACCCAGATCATAAGGGGCGGATAACCTAGATGTTAGGCCCCTTAAAACAACAATTATCATCATCATCATCATCATCGTCATCGAAATAGCGCGTAAGTTAATATTTCTTTTCTCCGCTTTGAAATCGTTATTTCACCGTTTAGGAGCCTTTAATATTACCATCAGCGTCCCTATTAAAAATGGATAAATTGCTTAGTGGACACGATATTAAAATACGTTTAAATGAGAGTTCATCGCTTAAGCTGAGTTAATTCCGCTTATTTTCGGAATGATAGGCCATATATAGAAATATATAAAAGTTACTCTTTGCCTAAATATAGCCTACATAGTGCAATTCCTTGTTGATGTTAACAATACCGTAAACAAATAATAATTAGTGACAGTGGAAAGACAAGCATGAAATTGGGAAGAATTTCGAAAAAATAAAATAAATATTTTTCAGCAAAGATTTTGAATAAGAATGTAACCATGTCTAAGAATAACCCTTATTGACGAATTTAAGAGAAAAGAATACCTTTAGGTAATTATAATAAGCTATTTATTACCTTAAGTCAATATTTAGTACATGGAAACCGTACCTTGTGACTTTCTTCAGCGTGGTATAAGACAAGTAACTGTGTAGTAACATACAACTTAATAAATGTTTTGTCATAATAGAGAATACTATCAATATTTTTGTACCAAAAGTTCACAGAGTAAAATTTCAAAAACCAGATCTGTTACAATACTTTTGTTAATCTCTACTTAGTATAAAACAAAGTCCCCGATTCTTGTATGTTACGGGTAAACTCGAGAACCACTGGATGGATTTTGATGCGGTTTTCACCATTCTGTAAAGGATATCTCGAGGATGATTTCTGTAGAAAATAATTTATATATGATCAAAGGTAGCCGAGCAGTAACGATTTCAGTGAAAAAGTCGAATAGAAAACCTGGCGTCCGAGCGCTTTGTAAGCTTACGCTGGGCAAACCGTTAAAAAATATCTAAATACTATGAGTGGAAGAATTGCTCAGGATGAAAAGTTCTACAAAAATGTCCGGGAGAGCATATGTCTATCTTCAATACATCGCCCACTATAAGTGTTTTTACGTTTGAATGTCTTCCAACCTTGCCCATTCAACTACTGAGGCGACAGTTTACGAGCTAGCTAAGGGTGAGTCTATCATCCCTGTTACAGCCTAGCTAGCGGACGAACCTATTGCCCCATATACAGCCAGCAGTAAACCGTTGAGTCGTGTTGAGTTAAGACTTCTGAGAAGGGTGGTTGTGTTTGGAGTTTCCCTGGAAGTGCAACTCGGGTTTTCTTCATTTCGCCTGTGAACTTTTCGTTCCGCAAAATTCACAGTCAAGTTAAGATAGGATGGAAGGGGGATTTGTGTTTCATGCACCTCGCCATTCTTAAATTACGTCTGACAAGAATTTGTTGCACATGCATCTCCATGATAATAGAATTAATAGTCCAGTCAGTGATTTTAACCCATCATGCCGAGGCGTAAATTGGATATTGGTCGTTGTTCATTGGCATTGGAAAAAAAAGCACTTATTACGTAATGCATTCATAACTGTTCCCGGGCGAAGCCAGGTCGGGTTGCTAGTAAAGAATAAAAAAAAGCCTTGAAAAAACAGCGTAGAATTGATGAGATCTAAAAAAACTGTAAAACAAAAACATGAAAACAAAACAGAAAAAGATATGTTTGTGTTTCTAAGTTTAATTTCTTATTTTTAGATCTCTTCAATTCTACGCTGTTTTTAAGACTTTTTATGCTTTATTAACAAAATTATTAAAAAGATCTGTTTTTTGAAATTTTACTCTGTGAGCTTCTGGTACAAATATTGATAGTATTCTCTATTATGACAAGACATTTATTAAGTTGTATGGTACCATGCTGTAGAAGGTCACAATGTCTCCGAAACCGGTACTGTTTCAATGTACTAAATATTGACTTAAGGTAATAAATAGTTTATTATAATTAATACGTCAATAAGGAATTGGGCTATCATGGCCATTTTTATGTCATTTTATAATAACCTTTAGGTAAATAATTTAATGATTCTTATAAAACCGGTTTCGACTACGTTATGAATGTTCCCAAATAATCTGTTGTGGCTTGTGCCTACCCTAGTCCAGTTGGTGGCGACGCCCCTGTTGGAGGCGTATAATACCCCGTTTAGACAACACGGCGGTTGCGGTCCCGATTAGGCCCTGAACCAGATTAAGTTGGTACGTCTAAACGCAACAGGATTACATTATCTCGATTAACTTTCCCTCCAAAAGGATCAGCCCGATTCTGTTCCCACAACTAGATAATAACCGCGTTCGTGGCCATTGTGATCGTCGGTGTGTTCTATCCTCCTGCATTGTGTGAGTGAAGTAGGCAGTGGATATGATGGCCATTGTGATCGTCGGTGTGTTCTATCCTCCTGCATTGTGTGAGTGAAGTAGGCAGTGGATATGATGGCCATTGTGATCGTCGGTGTGTTCTATCCTCCTGCATTGTGTGAGTGAAGTAGGCAGTGGAAATGATGGCCATTGTGATCTTCGGTGTGTTCTATCCTCCTGCATTGTGTGAGTGAAGTAGGCAGTGGCTATGATGGCCATTGTGATCGTCGGTGTGTTCTATCCTCCTGCATTGTGTGAGTGAAGTAGGCAGTGGATATGATGGCCATTGTGATCGTCGGTGTGTTCTATCCTCCTGCATTGTGTGAGTGAAGTAGGCAGTGGAAATGATGGCCATTGTGATCGTCGGTGTGTTCTATCCTCCTGCGTTGTGTGAGTGAAGTAGGCAGTGGATATGATGGCCATTGTGATCGTCGGTGTGTTCTATCCTCCTGCATTGTGTGAGTGAAGTAGGCAGTGGATATGATGGCCATTGTGATCGTCGGTGTGTTCTATCCTCCTGCATTGTGTGAGTGAAGTAGGCAGTGGCTATGATGGCCATTGTGATCGTCGGTGTGTTCTATCCTCCTGCATTGTGTGAGTGAAGTAGGCAGTGGATATGATGGCCATTGTGATCTTCGGTGTGTTCTATCCTCCTGCATTGTGTGAGTGAAGTAGGCAGTGGATATGATGGCCATTGTGATCGTCGGTGTGTTCTATCCTCCTGCGTTGTGTGAGTGAAGTAGGCAGTGGATATGATGGCCATTGTGATCGTCGGTGTGTTCTATCCTCCTGCATTGTGTGAGTGAAGTAGGCAGTGGATATGATGGCCATTGTGATCTTCGGTGTGTTCTATCCTCCTGCATTATGTGAGTGAAGTAGGCAGTGGCTATGATGGCCATTGTGATCGTCGGTGTGTTCTATCCTCCTGCATTATGTGAGTGAAGTAGGCAGTGGCTATGATGGCCATTGTGATCTTCGGTGTGTTCTATCCTCCTGCATTGTGTGAGTGAAGTAGGCAGTGGATATGATGGCCATTGTGATCGTCGGTGTGTTCTATCCTCCTGCATTATGTGAGTGAAGTAGGCAGTGGATATGATGGCCATTGCGATCGTCGGTGTGTTATATCCTCCTGCGTTGTGTGAGTGAAGTAGGCAGTGGATATGATGGCCATTGTGATCGTCGGTGTGTTCTATCCTCCTGCATTGTGTGAGTGAAGTAGGCAGTGGCTATGATGGCCATTGTGATCGTCGGTGTGTTCTATCCTCCTGCATTGTGTGAGTGAAGTAGGCAGTGGATATGATGGCCATTGTGATCTTCGGTGTGTTCTATCCTCCTGCATTGTGTGAGTGAAGTAGGCAGTGGATATGATGGCCATTGTGATCGTCGGTGTGTTCTATCCTCCTGCGTTGTGTGAGTGAAGTAGGCAGTGGATATGATGGCCATTGTGATCGTCGGTGTGTTCTATCCTCCTGCATTGTGTGAGTGAAGTAGGCAGTGGATATGATGGCCATTGTGATCTTCGGTGTGTTCTATCCTCCTGCATTATGTGAGTGAAGTAGGCAGTGGCTATGATGGCCATTGTGATCGTCGGTGTGTTCTATCCTCCTGCATTATGTGAGTGAAGTAGGCAGTGGCTATGATGGCCATTGTGATCTTCGGTGTGTTCTATCCTCCTGCATTGTGTGAGTGAAGTAGGCAGTGGATATGATGGCCATTGTGATCGTCGGTGTGTTCTATCCTCCTGCGTTGTGTGAGTGAAGTAGGCAGTGGATATGATGGCCATTGTGATCTTCGGTGTGTTCTATCCTCCTGCGTTGTGTGAGTGAAGTAGGCAGTGGAAATGATGGCCATTGCAATCGTCGGTGTGTTCTATCCTCCTGCATTGTGTGAGTGAAGTAGGCAGTGGATATGATGGCCATTGTGATCGTCGGTGTGTTCTATCCTCCTGCGTTGTGTGAGTGAAGTAGGCAGTGGATATGATGGCCATTGTGATCGTCGGTGTGTTCTATCCTCCTGCATTGTGTGAGTGAAGTAGGCAGTGGATATGATGGCCATTGTGATCTTCGGTGTGTTCTATCCTCCTGCGTTGTGTGAGTGAAGTAGGCAGTGGATATGATGGCCATTGTGATCTTCGGTGTGTTCTATCCTCCTGCGTTGTGTGAGTGAAGTAGGCAGTGGAAATGATGGCCATTGCAATCGTCGGTGTGTTCTATCCTCCTGCATTGTGTGAGTGAAGTAGGCAGTGGATATGATGGCCATTGTGATCTTCGGTGTGTTCTATCCTCCTGCGTTGTGTGAGTGAAGTAGGCAGTGGAAATGATGGCCATTGCAATCGTCGGTGTGTTCTATCCTCCTGCATTGTGTGAGTGAAGTAGGCAGTGGAAATGATGGCCATTGCGATCGTCGGTGTGTTCTATCCTCCTGCATTGTGTGAGTGAAGTAGGCAGTGGAAATGATGGCCATTGCAATCGTCGGTGTGTTCTATCCTCCTGCATTGTGTGAGTGAAGTAGGCAGTGGCTATGATGGCCATTGTGATCGTCGGTGTGTTCTATCCTCCTGCGTTGTGTGAGTGAAGTAGGCAGTGGCTATGATGGCCATTGTGATCGTCGGTGTGTTCTATCCTCCTGCATTGTGTGAGTGAAGTAGGCAGTGGAAATGATGGCCATTGCGATATTCGGTGTGTTCTATCCTCCTGCATTGTGTGAGTGAAGTAGGCAGTGGAAATGATGGCCATTGCGATATTCGGTGTGTTCTATCCTCCTGCATTGTGTGAGTGAAGTAGGCAGTGGATATGATGGCCATTGCGATATTCGGTGTGTTCTATCCTCTGCGTTGTGTGAGTGAAGTAGGCAGTGGCTATGATGGCCATTGTGATCGTCGGTGTGTTCTATCCTCCTGCGTTGTGTGAGTGAAGTAGGCAGTGGATATGATGGCCATTGTGATCTTCGGTGTGTTCTATCCTCCTGCGTTGTGTGAGTGAAGTAGGCAGTGGATATGATGGCCATTGTGATCTTCGGTGTGTTCTATCCTCCTGCGTTGTGTGAGTGAAGTAGGCAGTGGATATGATGGCCATTGTGATCTTCGGTGTGTTCTATCCTCCTGCGTTGTGTGAGTGAAGTAGGCAGTGGATATGATGGCCATTGTGATCTTCGGTGTGTTCTATCCTCCTGCGTTGTGTGAGTGAAGTAGGCAGTGGCTATGATGGCCATTGTGATCGTCGGTGTGTTCTATCCTCCTGCATTGTGTGAGTGAAGTAGGCAGTGGATATGATGGCCATTGCGATCGTCGGTGTGTTCTATCCTCCTGCATTGTGTGAGTGAAGTAGGCAGTGGATATGATGGCCAT
Source organism: Meconema thalassinum (assembly GCA_946902985.2). Classification (NCBI taxonomy): domain Eukaryota; kingdom Metazoa; phylum Arthropoda; class Insecta; order Orthoptera; family Tettigoniidae; genus Meconema; species Meconema thalassinum. Next base: position 97,594,499 of record OX336397.1, on the reverse strand, counting down.
TGCGATCTTCGGTGTGTTCTATCCTCCTGCGTTGTGTGAGTGAAGTAGGCAGTGGATATGATGGCCATTGTGATCTTCGGTGTGTTCTATCCTCCTGCGTTGTGTGAGTGAAGTAGGCAGTGGATATGATGGCCATTGTGATCTTCGGTGTGTTCTATCCTCCTGCGTTGTGTTAGTGAAGTAGGCAGTGAAAATTATGGCCATTTTGGATTGTCTTGCATTTTGAAACCTAGAAGTAGGCCTATATAATGTTGGCCATGGTGGTTGTATTTATGTTGGTAGCTATCAGAAATATGAAGATTGAGAGACACGAAATGACGGAATGAGAACAAACATACTAGTATTTGAATACGGAGAAATTCTAAGCGTCGGAGAAAGTCGTTGAAGACGAATAATAAAAACATTTATATTTATTGCCAAAGACATACAGTAGAAGTTATTCCGATAGGACCAAATGACTCGGGGCGTACAAAGAATAGTTATGCAATACATATCGTAGACCTGTGAATAAATATTATTTTCTTCTTCTTCTTCTTCTTCTTCTTCTGTCGTTTAGACCGACTGTGGACCACGTTAATTTGATTTCAGCTTCTGGATCTTTAGTTTTGCCCAATACTCCTTCATTCTATCGCTCTGCATTCTCCTCCTTTCTTCAGTCCATGGTGCCTGGATCCGTGATGTAGGATGACTCTTAAACCCCGTGAAATTCTAAATTTGGCTTTGTATGCTTCCCTGTTACTGACTTCAGCTTCAAATGTTGCAATTTCCTGTAGATCCTTCTTCACCTCCTGATACCAGTGAGCTGTGGTTTTTCTGGTCGCAAAGAATTTCATTATCTGGTTGGTTAATCTACCTGGGTCCATTCTGTGTATATGAAAATCCACAGCCTGCTTCCAGTCTCCGACCGGGTCAGGAATGGAATGAATGAAGCCCCCATCTAGCGGCGAGGATATGAACTGTGCCGGCTGCCGAGGCCTGACGCACTCCTCTGGGGCAATGATTAAATGAATGACAGATGAAATGAAATGATAGTGGAGAGTGTTGCTGGAATGAAATTTTGACAGGGAAAACCGGAGTACCCGGAGAAAAACCTGTCTGCCTCCGTTTTGTCCAGCACAGATCTCACATGGAGTGACCGGGATTTGAACCACGGACCCAGCGGTGAGAGGCCGGCGTGCTGCCGCCTAAGCCACGGAGGCTGCTCTGTGTATATGAACATGGCCAATCTTTTCCGGATGGTGTCTGAGATTTTATCCAATGTGAGGTATACTTCTTGGTTTCCTTTTTTTTTTTTTTTTCTATATGACCCATCTTCTGTTCTTTTGGGTCCACATATCTTCCTAAGAACCTTTCTCTCTATTAGCTCCAACTTTTTGATCATTCCATTCTTTCTCAGACACAAACATTCAGCTGCATATATAGCTTCCGAACGAATCACTGTCTGGTAGTGTCTCAGTTTTGTGTTGATATTTTAAAAGATATTTTTCTACGCCAAGAGTGGGCCTTACCTACACATCTCTCAGGACTTGTATAAAATTAATAATATACATTATCAGGTTGAATTCTGTAAAAATAATAACTGTAATACTTCAAAAGTGGAGGAAACAAACTTCTATGACACTTGGAATCCAAAAGTTGGCAGAACATAACGATGCCGTGTTGTTTTACTCGATCGTCCTGTTGTTTCATGATGGGACGTCTAAGCACGTTATAGTGGCAAAGTCAATCCGGATTGGTCATTATTCATATCAGAGAAAATCCGGATTACAACAGTGCCGTATAAACGGAGTAAATGGAATATGGAAGAAAGTATTCGTTTTCTAGTGGTATAGCCTCTTTTGCAAGTGTGCCGTATGTTAGTGAAGCAATCGCCGCTGGCTAAAAGGGAAACTTAGAATTGCGATAAGGTTGGCGGTAGTGGAATGGAGTGATGTGGTGTTTCGCGGGAGTGAATGACCTAGATTACAGTTGGAGATCTGCAAAACAGGCGTTGTTTTAGCCGGAAATAGTAGGCCTACTTCCGTTCCGATATTATATGCATGTAGTTGTCACATTACGTTATGCAGAGAACCACGTCGCCGTTATACACACTGCCTTCTCGACTGCCGCGTGTCGTGATGATCAAAACATAACAAGATAAACTTTGGAGAACTAGAAAATATGATTGTAGTAGGCGTATCCTGGGACGTAAACAGAGGGAGGGGGAATCATGGAGTTCCAGACACACTCAAAACACACCCAAATTTCCTACAAATTTGCCTAATTGTGTGTATTTTATCATTTTAAATGATCTTGTCGACTTCGTCGTTACGCTGGGGTCTGGCGTTACGTTACGGTGACGGGACGAAATGTACCCAGATGCACTGAGGTGTGTGACGTCATAGTACCGCTTGGTGCATGTGTTCCCCGACAATCTCTACTTCGTTAGTATAAGACAAAAATCCCCCATTCTTGGATGTCACGGGTAATCTCGAGAACCACTGGATGGATTTTGATGCGGTTTTCACCATTCTGTAAAGGATATCTCGAGGAAATATTATGTAGAAAATAATTTATGTATGATGAAAGGAAGCCAAACAGTAACGATTTCAGTGAAAAGGTCGAAAACAAACTTGGCGTCCGTGCGCTTCCTAAGCTTACGCTGGGCAAACCGTTAAAAATATCAATATACTATGAGCGTAAGAATTGGTCAGCATGAAAAGTTCTACAAAAAAGTCCGCGAGAGCATATCTCTATCTTCAACACATCGCCCACTTTCAGACTGACTGCCACTTTTATTTTAATTTTGTTTCGGCCTTGCTTGTCATTGCAAATATTGTTTCATCGACTCTACCAAGAAATAAATTTAATTCTGGTCTGAGTGCTGGAACGGGATACACTCAGCCTCGAGAGGACAACCTGAGAAGAGGTGAGCTCGATTCCTATCTCGGCCATTGTGGGAGTGTGATAATCCGTGATTTCCCCACTTCCACTCAAGACAAATACCGGCATGGTTTCTAACTTGAGCCTCCTTCCCACACTCCTACTGACACCACAATAACATAGGTTATCAGACAATAGTAGTAATAATAATAATGTTATTGGTTTTACGTCCCTTTTAACTACCCTGGCTTTTAGAGACGCGGGGGTGCCGGAATTTTGCCAGTAAATCTACTGACACGGCACCCTCGCATTTGCGCGCCCTCAAATGATAATAATAATAATAATAATGTTATTGGTTTTACGTCCCTTTTAACTACACTGGCTTTTAGAGACGCCGGGGTGCCGGAATTTTGCCCCGAAGGGGATCTTTAACGTGCCAGTAAATCTACGGACACGGCTCCCTCGCATTTGCGCACCCTCAAATGCCAGCTGACTGCGCCAGGATACGAACCTGCAACCTTGGGCCCAGCAAGCGAGAACGTTACCCCTGAGCCACGCAGCCAGCCCCTCAAATGCTAGCTGACTGTGCCAGGATACGAACCTGCAACCTTGGGCCCAGCAAGCAGGTTATCCGACAAATTATATACAGTATATAAACACACACCCAAGTACATGGGGATAAACGATCACGATTTCCTAGACACTCAAATGAAACAACATCATCAAACAAGTAGTTCCGTGAAGAACTATACAGCCTATTTTCATATATGCTACTTAAATTAACTGCCACTATCATCATACAACATTTCAGTTTGATTGCTGTAATAGATTCATAGATATTGAGTACCGTCTAAATATTTCGGATGGTCGCCATGTTGGATTTTATATATGTAGGTCCTAGAGTTATGTACTGTTACATGAAGATTATTGTGTACGTGTAGCATTCAAACTTCAATCGCATAATTAGGACACAAGAAGTAATAAGGAGATTTTAAAATTTCGCACAGCTGCCATCTTGTGGTTATGGAAACAATTGAAATAAATTAGATGCCAGTGGATTAACATTCGTAAAAGGATTTACTGTACCAAGTTTCACTGCACTCGGATGGTTAAATTGCGAGACACTGTGCCCGTTTAGACCGGAGTCCGCACGACCACATATGCATATCAGTCAGCACGAGAGTCAAAATATCCCGGAGCGCCAGATGGGTTAAAGCTAATCGCAAAAACGACATCAAATAAAAAAATGCTTTACTGATTTTTGGCTCAATGCAACAATAAGGATAGAAGGAGATTCAATTGGGTATAACACATCTGGTAAAATTATCTCAGTTTATTTTGAAGTTAAAATTGACTGCAAAGATGCTCAAAGCAGCATCATCCACGTGTGGCGATCCACACTCTTATTTACACAATATACAGAAATTTTCCAAACACATTTGACAATTATTATTTGGAAACACAAGTCTGATTAATAGTCCTGTAGACTGTGTTCCAAAATTATTTATGATTAATTCCAGTTCAAATTTAATTGTCTCTACTGGAAATATCGTAGATCACTGTTTGAATATTTACATGATATTAACACTCGTAGAATAAATGTTCATAGAATTTTAAACTTTCACTTATTTTTCCAGTTTCAAAAATATATATCGTCGAAAAATATTATTATCATTGAATCAACACACATTATTTACACATATTAATAACATCTGAAAAGTATTTGACCTTGAGCATAGCATCGAAGAACTGTGCGAAGCACAACACAAATTAATTGTTCTTCTGACATTAAACATTCGAGAAGTGACTCGATTATGAACTTCAAGTTCCTAACAAAATACTTGATTTCTGAATCATCAACTTGATCAATAAATTGTTGAACCATTCAACTATTCAATTTTCCACTTGGAATCATTATTATGAAAAAAAAAATATTTATATTCATGGCCATTTTAGAAATTTTCACAACTTGCAATTCTTCGACAGAATGCGGAAATAAGAATTGTAGCTTCATAATAAATTCATTTAGTTCATGGCACTAGGATTGAAAACATCCTTCAAATTATTCGTGTTTAAAGAATTATTTTTAATTGGCAGTGGCCCATTCTATTATCTGTGTAAGAACACCATATTACAACAACAACGCCAAAGGTCTTCCTCTGAAGAAGAATAAACTACTATCATGACAAATCCGGGTTCTAGCAAAATCAAAGTCTAAATGGAATTCGTAAACAAGGTTGAAATAAGAACTGATGATTTCAAGAAATAACCTTCGGGTCATTCATACGACGAAATGTGTAGTTCCAATACTCCTACTATAAACCTGAGCCATCAAACCTGCTATTTGATTGATGCTCGAAAAAACCTCTTCATTCCTGCGACTTAAACATGCGCACCTGGGAATGGCATTTCAACTACTCCACACATAAATTTTCTTCCCAAAATTTATACAATAAATCAAGCCTCTGCTTGTTATCAACACTGGAAGATTAATAAACTTACAAGTTTATTTTATTTTGCCATTCAGTTCAACCCGTGAATTTACCATAGTTATGAAAATCTTTATTTCACTTTCGAGTGTATTTACGTCATGATTTTATATAAATACAAAAATATCCTATTTGATACAAATATCATTTGCTTCCCGTTTCATGCCTCTCCGTGTTATCTGAAAAATATACTTTGCTCATTGCAAATATCAACTGTTCAACCAGAACTGAAATGTTGGTTGAATGCGGGCTTGCGTTAACCACTCTCCTTCGGAAAATCTCCTGTTCCAAACTAGAAATGATTAAACTACTTCAAAGGCTCTCTCTCAATACATATGATTATTATAAAATATAAGATCCAAAAATTATTTAGAAAAATTATAAAAATAATAATTATTATTATTATTAGTGGATTATTATTATTATTTGTTATATTATTTTAAATATGTTTAATTATCATCTCATTATGTGAGAATCCACATTGTTCGAACCTTCGAATATGGATAAAATATCCATTCCTCAACAAAAATAATTTAACTTTTACAGTTACATCGGCTGATTACCGTGAGTTCCCAAAAATATGAAATATTCAAATAAATCTTCGTAATGCTCGGTCATCGATCCTAAACTGTTCTGAGTGTTGAAAATACTCATAATAACTCTAATAAGTCGTGCGTAAATCATTGCAAGATTTAAATACGAAGAAAAAAAATGTGTTGGTCATCTGCAGAAAAATAGTTTGTTCCAATTAGCTAGGCATAATATAATTCAAATGTGGCTTACATTTCTTGATGGTCTTGAAGTGTAGTAAACCTGGTCTGTACCAGATTTATCCATAGACATGCCCTATCGGACAAGCACGTATAATCCTTGTATCGGCCGCCATCATATACCCACAATTCGTCTAGTCAGACATAGTGGTAGTATCTCTTGACGTTTGAATTAACTGTTGTTCCATTTTAATATGAGCTTCTATCAAAGCCATAACAGTTTGTTTAAATAGGGTCAGATCTATGTGATCTCTTCTTAGATATGTCAGTTGTAACATAACTCACGGTAATCTTATCAGTACAAGAAAAACACTGACAGTCTAACCAATCAACGGCTGTTCTGAAGATCGTTCTCTGGGCATGGTTTAACACCATCTACCATGCGCTAAGCAACCTGTAGTTTCCCTTGCGTAGACTAATGAACACCACCGTTATAGACTAGTCTTCAGTGTACTGATAGATCGAAGTGGTTAACAAGTTACAAGTAATGAAAACTGACTGAAATGGACTTAAATATCCAAGTATTAGGTTATTACTGGACTGTGACAAAGTACTAATTCTAGACAAAGTCTAGCATATGTCCATGTAGAAATATAAATATTTCCACCAATGTCTGTAGAAGAATCAATCACCTCAGTGATTCTCCTCGCCGGAAACTTACTAAGTTCCACCTCGTAGCGCAGCACTTTTGCGACTATCACAACTTTGAAAAGAACTTCTGCGTAGATCCGGCAACCATGTGCCTTGGCTCAGCGTAGCAGCAACTTGCTCGGAAAGTGCTTGTGTTGGAATGAACTATCGATGCTTCGGCCAGCCGGCTTTTATTCAAAACTGTCAGGGTCACGCCGCATCAGCTGATATCTGGAAATCCTCATATCTCTGGTATCCCTGGTCCGATTTACTTGATACTAATTGCATTCTCTTTCATTTGGCAGTGCCAGTAATCTGATCTCAGTCTCAAGTCTCTACTCCATGGTTAACTATTTAATCAATAAATAGCCTCCACCTCTGCTATTACTCGCTACGTCACTTGACATGCAAGTATCGGTAAATTCTTTCCAATTGCTTCGAGAAGCAATGTAGCGCGATATTAAAATATCTCAACTTTCAAAAGCGGCTGTAGCCTTTCCCTTGATATCTAGGTGTCTGAATCTTGGAATACCCATTCCTAGAGTTGGGCACAACACGTCCATGTGAATATTTATACTTCGCGTCGCCGCCATGTTGGATTTGTGATCACCAGGTTATTTAAAGTCCTATAGGTGAACTTAAGTTCATAGCCCCTATGAACACAAAAAAAATCAGTTTGATTGCTATAATAAATTCGTAGATATTCAGAGACGTCCGAATATTTTGGATGGTCACCATGTTGGATTGTTAAATGTATAGGCCATAGAGTCATGTACCATTAAAGGAAAATTATTGCGTAGGTTCATTATTCAAACTTTTACTTCGATCGCTTGATTACGACACAAGAAATAAAAGCTTAATTTTAAAATTCGCACAGCCGCCATCTTGAGGTTATGTAAACAATTGAACTAAATTAGATACCAGTGCATTGCAATGTGTATAAACATTTCCTGTACCATATTTCATTGCGTTTGGAACATTAAATCGCGAGAAAGGTCTATTTAAAATTTTCAAATTCGCTTGGCCGCCATGTTCGTTTTGTAGTTAACCGCTTTTTGAAAGTCATATAGGTGAACGTCCAGTAGTGCCCTTTATCTCCGTATAAAATTTCAGGGTGATATAGCTAATAGTTTCAGAGATATAGAATGCCGGTGAAATATTTCGCTCATCCGCCATCTTGTGGTTATGTAAACAATTGAACCAAGTTAGATGTCGGTGCATTACAATGTGTATAAACATATACTGTACCAAGTTGTATTGCGTTTGGTTGGTTAAATCGCGAGACGTCTATTTAAAAGTCGCAAATTCGCGTGGCCGCCATGTTGGTTATGTAGTGACCAGTTTTTCAAAATTCACATAGGTGAACCTCTAGTAGTTCCCTTTATCACCGTACTAAATTCCAGGGTGATATCGGTAATAGTTTCGGAGATATTGAATGCTGGTGAAATATTTCGCACAGCCGCCATGTTGGATTGGTGAGACGTAACAAAATTTTAAGGGCACGGTCGAGGTCACCCGGAATAGTACTATGAGCTTACCGAGTTTCATAGAAATCGCTCCAGCTGTTCAAAAGTTATTAGGGGGGGGGGACACACACACACACGCACACACACACGGACAAAAGGTTATCTCATAAGCCTATTTTTTCAAAATTGAAAATAGGCTAAAAATACTGTGATGAATATTAGCAAACTCACTAACGTAGACTATCTTGTGGTGTAGTGGCTAGCAGACTTTGCTATCACCCTTGAGGTCCTTGGTTCGATTCTTGGCACTATCAAACAATTAAATTCTGGTCTAATGATTGGAATAGGGATTTCTCAGCCTCTTGACGTAAAACTGAGAAGAGCTGGTTTCGATTCCCATCTCAGGCATCCTAGAAGTGTGATGATCCGTGGATTTCCCTCTTCCACTCCATGTTCCTCATTTCTCTACTAGAAAGCGCTATAGTGTCAAGGAACAGTTATCTAACCTCCTTGGCTTTCATAGCGCTCCAAGGAACGACAGAATTCGACATGCAAGCTGTCCTCTGGGCGTCAAATAACAATGCTTGCACCTGGCACCTGAGGCCAAACGATATTATAATTATCATTATTATTATTATTATTATTATTATTAGAGCCTCCGTGGCTTAGGTGGGAGCACGCCGGCCTCTCACCGCTGGGTCCGTTGTTCAAATCCCGGTCATTCCATGTGAGATTTGTTCTGGACAAAACGGAGGCAGACAGGTTTTTCTCCGGGTACTCCGGTTTTCCAAGTCACAATTTCATTCCAGCAACACTCTCCACTACCATTTAATTTCATCTGTCATTCATTTAATCATTGCCCCAGAGGAGTGCGACAGGCTTTGGCAGCCGGCACAGTTCATATCCTCGCCGCTAGATGGGGGCTTCATTCATTCCATTCCCTGACCCGGTCAGTCGACTGGAAGCAGGCTGTGTTTTTTTTTTCATTATTATTATTATTATTATTATTATTATTATTAGCTAGTAGTTTGGAAGTGTAACTTGGACTGTTGGAACAGCAGTGAAGAGGAGAATTAAAGGGTTTGAAATGTGTGAGATAGGTGAAATGTGGTGTTACAGGTGAATGATGATCAGATTGGTAGCTAGGGTTACAAATGAATTAAGACGAGTGAGAGAGGAGAGCTGTTTCTGGCGACTGCTAATGAAGAGAAGAGATAGGTTGGTAGGACACATACTAAGACACCCAGGAATAGCAAGCTTAGTTATGGAAGGTAGGGTCGAGGACAAGAACTGTAGGGGTAGACCAAGGTTAGAAATTATTAAACAGATTGTCTCGGATGTAGGATGTGGTAGCTACGTAGAGATGGAACTATTAGCTGAGGACAGGGAGGTATAGAGGACTGCAGCAAACCAGTCAAGACTCAAACAACAACAACAACAACAACAACAACAACAACAACGACAACTATTAATCCGTTTACTTCAGCTGTGTAGTTCGTAACTATTCGTAAAATTAATTTAATGTGATGATTTCATATTTTGTTAGACACTGTAGATACCTTGGAGATGGATTATTTCAGTGTTTGCTAAAGAAATTCAGTCATCATTAAAATAACTTATTATTAATTATTATTATTATTTATTTATTTCACACGTTATAGGCCTATTAGACCACGCAAAGCAATCATGACTAATTGTTCTTCCTGTTTATCCAGTACTCTTTCATTCGTGCACTAAAGGCCCTTTCTTCGGTCAAATTTGATCTTAGGGCTGTAGGTGCTGCTTCTCTGACATCACTTCCCACTTGTATACCTTGTGTCGAAAGACGCTTTTGTCTATGACGTCTTCTGGGTCGACCTGTGCTTTTTACAGATCAATTTTGACTTGCATCATCCAAGGTGTAGTAATCTTTAGCCGCTGTATGTATCTAAGAATTTTGTTGGTGAGTCTGGTTTGTGGGAGTCAGCTGATGTGGCCGTAAAATTTTAGTCGCCTCTTTCTGATGTCAGTTGCGAGGTTGGACAATTTCTCTCTGGTGTCTCTGGAGTGAAGCCTGTATCATTCATCTATGTGCTTTGGTACAATAATTTTCCTTACTATGTTTATTTCCTCAGTGAGGATTTTTTCCAAGTCATCCTTACTGTAGCGTGTAACGTCAATGTCTCACTGGCATTATTATTATTATTATTATTATTATTATTATTATTATTATTATCACGGTGGATCGTGGTGTGTACATATGCCACCTGCTGTACACTGCAGTGTCACAGACAAAGACCGGTTCTGGGAGTGGCTAGATGGCTGATATACACAATATATTTATCAAGGATGTCATCTGTAGCAAACCGGTTGGCTTGCGTCCACCAGCCATTGCGAATATTATCGATAATGGACGCTTGGTAAGATCGATTATTAGAATGTTCGTTGCTTCAATTTAATGTTGCATACTTGCATTATTATTGTTGCACTTCTTACAGATACGCTGAAATTTAAAAAAAAAAGGAAAAAGAATTAAGTAACTTACTGTGTACGTTATAAACCTGAAATCCTCGTTAGTTGGGTGTGTGCTTGGACGATTATTGTTACTATAATTATTATTGTTATTATATCTCTTCTCTACTTACCTTAGTATAAAATAAAGTCCCCGATTCTTGGATGTCACGGGTAATCTCGAGAGCCACTGGATGGATTTTGATGCAGTTTTCACCATTCTGTAAAGGATAACTCGAGGAAGAATTCTGTAGAAAATAATGTATTTTCGATCAAAGGAAGCCACGCAGTAACTATTTCAGTGAAAAAGTCGAAAAGAAAAACCTGGCGTCTGTGCGTTTTTTAAGCTTCGGCTGAGCAAACCGTTAAAAATATCAATATGCTATGAGTATAAGAATTGTTCACCGTGAATTGTGCTACAAAAAAGTCTGCGAGAGCATATCCTCTATCTTCAAGACATCGCCCAAGTGTTTTCATTTCTTCCAACAATCTCCATTCAATTACTGAGGCGACAGTTTACGAGCTAGCTAGGGGTGAGCCTATCACCCCAGTTACAGACTAGCTAGCGAGTGAGCCTATTGCCCCAGATACAGCCAGCAGCAATCTGTCGCGTCGTGTTGAATTAAGACTTCAGAGAAGAGTGGTTGTGTCTGGAGTTTCCCTGGAAGTGCAACTCGGCTTTTCTTCGTTTCGCCTGTGAACTTTTCGTTCCGCAAGATACACAGTCAAGTTAAGATTGGACGGAAGGGGGATTTGTGTTTCATGCATCCCGCCATTCTTAAATCGCTGTAAATCGCCCCCAGTACAAAACGCGCTCAGTATAAAACGAGGCCAATGTAAATCGCGCCCATCATGGTATCTACCTCGAGCATTTGTGGCCCATACGGACGAAACCATTGGTCTGGATGAAACCATTGGTCGCTACTTAGTTAGACTGGACGAAAATTAATGATTGCACTACAAGCAAGGGGGTCTGGGACGTAAGCCTTAGGTTAGGTTTGTTTCATATGTATAACAGCTTGCCACGGTGGGTGAGTGGATAGCGTGTCGGACTACTAACACCCAAGATTGCAGGTTCGCCCCTGAAAGGCGGCAAAAATACGATACGCATGTCATACGATGTTGGCATGTCAAAGAACCCATTTGAATTCAGTAGGCCGAGTTCATAATGGCAAAATTAATCTCGGGAGTTTCCGCCAGCACAAAGTTTCTCATTTCTCTACTAGAAAGCGCTATTGTATTCAAGGAGATTAGATATTTAACATCTAACCACCTTGACTTTCATAGTCAAGGAACTACGAAATTCGACATGCAAGCTACCCTCTGGGTGTCAAACAGCAAAGCTTGCACAAGGCACCCGAGGCCATACGATATTATTATTATTATTATTATTATTAACAGTATTGTCACGAGAACATTTTCTAGACTGGCCGAGATTTACGCACATTCCTCAGTGGGCGCTATTTTCGCTGGATGCGATTTCCGTACAACCCTGAGAACACTTCAATATTGCGCGAGTTGAAATGGACGCTTCCCTCTGTGGAAATCTGTCGCGATGTCGAGCATTGAAGCAATGTAATAAATTGGCCTTGTATTTCCCGTGGGTGCGCGCACGCTGACGCGTGGAATAACTTTTAGCCAAAACTGGATCACCGTCAAGATGCGTGGGTATGAAAAATAAAATAAATTACTGATTTACGGTATATTTATCACTTGAGGTTGGCGACCTGTTGGGTGGAGTCACTGCCTGGCAACAGGGGCCAAAGGAATGAGGGTTCAATGCCAAGTTCTCTGTAAATCGCGGGAAATCTCCGGCTTATGCTGATAACAAGAGAACTGGCGTGTGTTTCTAAATAATCTCTCGTTAATCTATGATGATTTATAACCCGGTTTTAGAACAGTCTCAGGGAGATTTTCTTAAAATATACATTATTATATAAGTTATATTATTTCAGTAGTATAGATCCCTCTTGCGACGATCACAAGTGACCGATCTGGACAAATGAGCATTCAAATGAAAAAGAATAGACATTAGCAGCGACTAATTGCACTCTAATTTGATAAATATCTATAGTTTCTTTAAAAAATGTACGAAGTGTGCGATTTGCAGATAATGTTGCTGTAGGAAAATACGCTCCATAATTGCTGTCTACTTCACATTTTGGCCCCTGTAACGCCTGTTTCATGTCATTTTAACAATCTGAGGTATTTCCTTTATCATTTTGCATGGATTTCAGAAACAGTAAATCAAAGGATTGAGTACTCAAATCGTATAGCCTAATTTCATAAATATCGAATAACCGGTGAGTGTTATGATGATCCAATTTTCAGTGATTGCCTTCTTAAGTTAGGGAACGTACAACTTGGAATTCTAACTGAAATGTAAATAGTGTTCTATATAAGAACATTACAGGCGGCTTCGGTGGCGTAGTTGGTAGCATGCTGAGCTTCTATGCCCAAGATCGCGAGTTCAAACCCGGCCGAAGCCGTCGGATTTTTAAGAGCGTTAAAAATCCTCAGTATGCCTTCCTTCGGAGGGGAAGTAAAGCCGGCGGTCGCATGTCATAGATTTATGGCATGTTAAAGAACTTTCCACTAATTTCACCTGTGTGAAGCTAAATTGTATAGGTTAAGAATGTAAACAACGCTCTTAGATTCCTACGTTCGTTGCCAAGAGCCGACTGCGGTGGCGTCTGGTAGCTAAGTTCTGAACTAGGTCTAGTAGTCGTTGACGGTGGCGTTTGGCGGCAAAAGTAGGAACTATTTGAAACATTCAAAGTTGCAGTCCTTACTTGAATTATAAAACAGATACACACACTAATACAGTTATCACAATTAACACCGGTTATCAGACAGATTCTACACACACCCAAAGTACACGGGGCTACATGACCGCGTTGTCGCTGCCCTTAAACTAAGGAACCAACCAACCAACCAACCAAGAAATTACAACCTTTCTCCGTAAGTCTCTCATTATAAACCTTTTGGAGAAAGTGTGGTTTATGAACATGGAGACTTCTCGCGCGGGTCGGCTAGTTATTATCTATTTTACAAACGCAATCCTGTGTCTTACTCGGACCTCAGCATAGTGGTGGAAGCCAAGCATGCTAGCCACTACGCCATGAGGAAGAATCCCGATTGTATCGTATTGGCAACTCATACTATCACTTGGGGCGCTGCGATCGCTCCAACATGGCCGGGATAAGTAGGATAAAAAGACTCAATAACACTTGATCGCTATGGAACACTTTTGTATTGTCCTGTTATATTTATTATTTATTTCTTTATTTATCGTATGGATTTTAGTGCCGGGAGTGTCCGAGGACATGTTCGGCTCGCCAGAGGCTGTAGCTGCTTCAAGCGGACACCCATAGGGTGAGCTACAAGCTCCGTTCAATTTCAAGTAGTTCCAACTTTCGCTACCTCATGTCACTGATACCTAGTGGTGAACGTTGGAACTTTGATAGAGCGTTCCATTGAAATCTAACCTAGACATTTAGCTTCACACAAATTTAGTCTGTGGAAGGATCTTTTTGGGACCGCCGGCTTTACTTCCCCTCCGAAGGAAGAGATAATGAAGAATTTTAACGCTCTTAAAAGATTCGACGACTTCGGCCTGGTTTGAACCCGCTTTCTTGGGAACAGCAGTTCAGCCTGCTACCAACTACGCTACCGAAGCTGTCCTGTTATAATAATCAATAAATGTGATCCCTAAAATACTGACGGTGTTATTTTAAGTGCGATACACATCATCAAATGTGTGTGTCCCCTTGCATTTTATGCGTGAATTACGTATTATCAAGCATTGCTTGTCTGTGCAGAAATGTTTTTGTGCATTTCGAATCATGACGCTGTTACGTTCGAAAGCTACCTATACTCTGTATTTCAAAAGAAAGAACGTGAAGGAAATGGTGGGAGCTTGGAACAGCTGAGCTGTGTTGCCAAGTTGTTATTGTTGATGTAGATCAGCTGATTCGAATAATAATACACAGGGCTACACTTCGAACATTATTTCGGTACTACTATGCGCAATATAATGCAAATGTAGATCCTGAGTCAACTACAATACTTATCTACCTATAACCTACCTATAATTAACAAATTAGCTAACTAAGAACGCGATGAAACTAGATAATAATAATAATAATAATAACAAAAGAAATAACGAATTAAAAATGGAAACAAAAAACTCGATGCTAAAAGTAAACGAAACGATGACAGTAAAACTACGACACAGACAGCAGCTAACAAGCGACTGAACCATGAGCAATGCGCTGGCAACGTGTGGCGCTAGTTGTCAAACTCCAGCCAATAGGAGCCCGCGGTGGCCATTTTACGATCGTTCCCGCCAAATACGCCAGGTTCTTACTCTCGAAATACAGAGTATAGGTATATTCGAGTTTGCTAACTGTACCGTAGACACCAGAAATTTTACAGATGGGGTAGAAGTGTTATTTTGTCAAACATGTTATGTGGAAGAGTACATAATGAAGAACATTTTTGGTCAAATTACGCACTTGTGCTCCAGACGTCGCTGCTCTGCCTCACATGGTTACAGGATAAATTGAAAGGAGAACGCTAACAACTAAGCATTTTCAATGTTCATGTAAGCCAGGTGCATCAGAATGTTGCAAACGTGTTTTAGCAGTATACCTACTTCATTTCTGTCACAGGTAATTGGGGCCTGTTAGTCCATTATTATTATTATTATTATTATTATTATTATTATTATTATATATAATTCGTTGAGGCCATCTATGATCACGTTAAGTCTTGCTACACTTGGCAATTTGTTTCGCCTTCCTATGAGCCCAGAATTCCCTCATTCTCTGTGAGTGGGCCATCTTGCGCTCCACTGTCCAAGTGGTATCTTGTCTTCTTTTCGGGTTCGATGTCTCGTCTCGGGTTAGCCCATTAGTCAGTATCATTTTGCGGAAGAGATCTCTATTGATGGCGTCGTCGGGTTTTAGATGCAGTATTTTGAGTTCGTCTTTGGTATTCATAAACCAGGGCATTGTGGTTTTGGGTTTGGAGTCAAAGAAATGAAAAATCTGTTTAGTCAGCGTGTTTCCGTCCATTCGTTTGAGATGACCGTAATACCGTGCCCGCCTTTTACGGATCGATTCTGAAATTTTCTCTATTTCACTGCAGACTTTTTTGTTGGATTTTAGGTAGATTTCATTAGAAAGCTAACTATTGCAATGGGTACCATGTTTCGACTTCCGGAAAATTTCGACATATCTTCGCGTTTCACATCCCCCAGACCCCAAAACCACCGTCAGTTCAAAAGTTTATATATAATTTATGTATATATATCAGTTTCTTGTGGACACGATGACTGCCGTAATTTTGCACCAATCACTTTGAATTTTTTTTCATAATATGTATCCCTATAAAAGTCGAGTTCGTTAATGGGCAAAATCGGCCGAAGGGGGTAAAAATGGGGGGATTTTTTCGAAAAAGTGAAATATCACTATAACTCTCTTAATATGTGAAATATCGAATCCCTTCAAAGTTCATATTATGTGTCGGATAAGTACCAAAAATTTATGATCACTAAGTTTTTTGATAGCACCAACCATTGGCCAATGGGGTAGGAAAAAGGGAGTTTTTCGGGAAACATTAATCATATCTCTCTTAATAGGCACAATATCAAAACCGTACAAAATGGATGATATTCCCCTAATAATTACCTAAAACGTTTGTCTGAAAGAATTTTTGATACAACCCACCATTACGCCAAGGGATGAGAAAAATGATTTCGGAATTAGAAGAAAATGCCAAGAGCCATCAGTGGTTACCATGACAACGCTTCTAAATTGATGAGGGATGAGCTATCAGAGGTTGCCATGACAACGAGATCACATTCAGTTTTCCATCTGACTATGTGGGAAGCGGCTTCGGTGACGTAGCCTAGCTGGTAGCATGCTGAACTTCTATGTCCAAGGTCGCGGGTTCAAAGCCGGCCAAAGTCGTCGGATTTTCAAAGAGCGCTGAAAATCCCTCAGTATGCTTTCCTTCAGAGGGGAAGTCCAACGTTCGTTGCAAGTTACTGGTTGCGGTGACATCTAGTAGCCAAGTTCACAGCTAGGTGTCGTTGACGGTATATTTGGTACCAACATTAGGAACTACTACTTGAAATTGACCGTCTGCAGTCCTTACCTGAATTACAGACTAATACTGCAATCACAATTAACATCGTTTATCAGACAGATTCTACACACACCCAAAGTACACGGGGTTACATGACCGCGTTGTCGCAGCCCTAAACTGAGGAATCAACCAACATCTCTGCGGGAGATAAAATTTGACGTGAAGAAGTAACAGACTGTTAGATAGTTACACTTAAGTTCATAAACCTTTCATAAGGACGGTGTGACCACAAGTATAAAACTGGACCCCAAATGACAAGAAGATTACCGTCCCCCTAACACAATAAAATGTTAAAAATATGCATAGTAAGACGAAAGAAAAGTTAATTCAGCTCCAATTACATTGTAAAATACTTTCACGCAATAAATGAGGTCTGAGCCTTCTACGAAAACCTGCATATTTTGCCTATTATAGCCTATCCCCTAGTTTGCCCGGTGAAATCTACCTCCGCCTTCCGGCGTGCCGAGAGGATTTTTTTTATAGTGGATGCCGTTCTTGTAATTTGATCCCATTATACATCTGACGATTTTGCGCTCTTTTTTCTCCAGTTCTTCAAGGAGTCTTTTATTAGCATTTAGGGATAGGGTTTCGGCTGCATACATAACTATTATTATTATTATTATTACCTTACGAGGCTAGACTGTCCTCCGAAGTCCACACCAACTGTATTCCAACGGTATTCCAACTCGTTCCTGTTCTTCGTATTTATTCGCTATCTTCACCTTTCGGCCATTGCTATTTGCATCTTTTGGAATAAGGTACTTGAGCAAAATAAGGCCCCGTTCCAAATAAGACCCATGTGTGATTTTATTAGCTGAATATCCGAAATTCTAAAAGATTCATAGCGTTTCTGATAGCTACCAGCCTTTAACGCCTAGACTAAAAACTACAACTCTTGAAGCGAACGATTCCGCGATGTTTGCTTCAGTCGAGAAGTAAACGGTGTCGGAAGTTCTTTTTGTTGCTATCCCTAGGTATTTTAATAAACCTTCTTCATCGTTTTAGAAATTTAACATACATAAACCTGGTTTATATAATTTCAAAGAATGTGATTTGTAGATTAATAGAAGTTACTGTACTGATATTTTCCGCCTAATGTGCATTCCTTTATCTCTTTTCATCTACATAAGGGCCGTATTTAGAACAAGTAGCTGGCCTTATTTGGAACAGTTGTTACTAATAAGGCCCGTTACTCATATTTTAAACATTGCATTATTCTTACTGAAATATTTTCCAGCGATTCTAATAATATCAACCCTTGCTTCATTACTGCCTGCCTTCAAGTTAAATCCAGGATAATGTTCAGTTTTTCCCCATCTAGTGAAAATACAAAAACACTTTAAACGTTAAGTGGGCCTTATTTGGCACATTTTTATTATAAGGCCGGTATTACACTATCAAAGAAATTTGTCAAAGATCTTTGATAAAAGATCATTGATAAAAGATATGACAGTGCAATGGAGAAATCTTTTATAAAGGGTGTTTTTATAAAATTTATTTTATAAAATGTATGAGCATCATGCTATCTTCGATAAAAGATTCAAACCAAAATGGAGGATCATAACAGCTGGAATATTACCACAACAAAGATGCTCATATCAGAGTGTGACATGCATTGAATGTTACATAATATGTTACATAATGAATGGTATACAATATAAAACATACATAACAGATAGAAAGTGTAGGTAAAAATAGCCGAGACTATAAGCGCTGCACATAAAGGGCGCACATTTCAGGACATAAAGAGGAATTAAATACTGTAGTTAAATAGGCTGAAATAAGCCGTGAATAGTAGTGTGTTTTATGTTATAATATAATTCGTTAATTTCACTAAGCGAATGTAAATAATCACTTGATCTTTACCAGTACGTAATACATGTAACCGACCTGCATGAGCCTGTGCCTAGTTGGCCGAAAGAGTAAAGCGCTCGTCTCCAGACCGAAAGGACCAGGCATCGAATCCCACCAAATGCATAGTTGTTTACTTGGTATGTTTTAATTTTATTGCTCGGGCAGTGGTTGTTTCGAACGTCACCATCATTAATTTCATCATAATTATTAATAATTAAATAATAATGTAATTTTTCAAGTCTTCGCACTGCAGCTCGTTCACCAAGATTTTATTCGTATCTTTCCTGTCACATGGCGACCCATGGTTTAACCCATATACGTTTAGTTTATCTTTCCATTTCTTTTATATACCTGTATTGGCAACTCCAGCTATCTGATATGACATCAAGCGGTAAAAATGAGAAACTTACCAAGTAGGGTACATTTGTCACGTGGTGACTGTTTGTATATGGTTTCTTGTATTGGTAAACAGATCGTGGTAAATTGTTCGTGTCTTTATACATAAGTAATAAGTTTTACTCGTTGATAGAGTGAAAAATGAGTAAAAGCAAAGTGTATTGCTCAGTTCACGGCTGTAAGTCGATGTATAAGAGGGCTGCGGATATACGTTTTCATCACTTTCCAAAAGATGCAAATAGCAATAGCCGAAATGTGATGATACCTAATAATACCTAATACCTAATAATAATACCTTTCCACCCCGGGAAGGATCTAACACTTGTCGAGGTAGACAGACAGAAGACCTGCGACGTAAAGCCAGCGAAGGTTATTCAGTTTAAAAACAGCTGTTACATGGGCGCGCTGGTAAGATTGAAGTTACTTGAATAATTAATTAAATAATTAATTATTGGCTGCTTGTTAGGGAGAAGGGATGAGTTTAACTTGTATTAAAACTCGGGGGGCGACAGGAATTGCTTGATTTGGATGGTTAAAAGGTGGGTTTGGTGTTGAATATTTGAATGGTAGCGGAATCACTCATTCTACAGTGCCCACGGGAAGGCAAATTAGGCCTATATGACTCGTAGTGGAATTGCTCGAATATCGAAGAACTTAGCGATTACGAGGTGTAGGCTTGGCGGAAAGGCTGGCGGATCATCAGTTTGACATCAATTCACGATATAAGTCGGAGCTTGGAACAGTGGCGTCTGGTTTGCGTGGATGCTAGTCTCGGAATGATAAAAGTAGCACAGCTTCGGTGTATTATTTATTTGTTTATGTACCGTATTTCTCTATTTGAATGTCCTCGGCGTTGACTCAGGATCGACATTTACATTATATTGAGCATAATAGTACCGAAATAATGTCCGAAGTGTAGCCCTGTGTAAATTTGAATCAGCTGATCTACATCAACCATAAAAACTGATGCTTGATAATATGCAAATGACACCAAAAAATCCAGTGGAACACACAAATTAGATCACGTGTATCGCACAGTTATACATATATACAATTAAAAATAACACTGTCATTACTTTAGAGACCACATTTACTGATTATAACCGAAAAATAAAAAGTGTTCCATATCAAACGCGTGTTATTGAGTATTTTAAACCCTACTTATCCAGACCGACCGCAGCGCCCCAAGTGTTAGTTTGAGTTGCCAATTGCCACCACAGAATTTCAACTACCGTAACTTAATTCAGTAAAGTGAACAAGGAACTGTCATTCATCCATTTTGCTGAACTATGATAAAATATTTGATGTAGTGTAATGGTGTGATTATTGTTTTGTATAACTTTTATAAAAGTTCAGTTTTATAAAATATTTTATAAAATTTCTTTGACAAACTTCTTTGATAGTGTAATACCGGCCTTATAATGAAAATTTATATCCGCAGCCCTCTTATACATTCGCTTGCAGCCGTAAACTGAGCAGCATACTTTGGTTTTACTCATTTTGTATTCTAACAATGAGTAAAACTCATTAATTGTGTATAAAAACAGGAACAAATTAACACGCTCTGTTAACACATCGCAAGAAACAATACAAACTGTCACCACGTTGTAGATTTACCCTACGTAGTTGTATGTCTACCCCTTATTTTCACCGCTAGATGGCATATCAGATAGCTGGAGTTGCCAATCTATACTTCTATACTAATATAATGAAGCTGAAGAGTTTGTGTGTTTATGTGTTTAGACGTGCTAATCTCTGGAACTACCAGTCGGATTCGAAAAATTCTCTTTGTATATGATAGCCTGATTCAAGAGGAATAGTTTATGCTATGTAGCATTAGGCTACACCTCTCAGGTAACCTTATAGATTGATTTTTGTTCAGTAAGTCGGAAAAACAAGCGCTCAAGAACGGCTTCAATAATACCGAAGTCTATTGTTGCCATGTTATGCGGGCTGCATCACGTCGCCCCTACCAATGTTCTGGTGCAGAATTGTGAGCTGCTTATAAATTGCAGTCACGGGGAGGAATTAGTGCAAAGAGATTTCTTAGGCCCCTTAAAACAGTTATTATCATGACATTAGTATGCCTCTGTATAAGGGCGATGGTGTTGGTGCGGTATACTGAGGTTATCAGCTGCAATAAGCGTTGGTGCTTTCAAATTTACTTTCATTTATTCCGATCCTTATCCTTGAGCGCTCCAGTTCCTTAAAACAAATAAATCCACCGAGCGAAGCCGGGCACTACTGCTAGTTGAATTATAAGACAAACAGATTGAGTTAATGGATTGATGCAACAACAACATGGTGAGCTGGCTGGTTCCAGGACATACAGTAGATAATGGAGGCGATGTTGTAACCACGCTGAATGCAAATCCAAAGCCATTAGACAAACTGAACACGGTGGGTGGTCAATGATTCTTATTCAAGTCGTTAAAATAATTAACAAATTATGTTGAGTTTATTGGAGTAATACCCGAGACACAGCTCGCTTTCCAGAACATACTCTGCGGTGGCCTTGGTATTAGCGGTCTCGTTTGGACACATGGAACTAACTGGGCTATTAGGAACTGTATTTTACAATAAAAGTTTAAGGCTGACGACTAGTGAGAAGTCAAATAATGATAATAATAATAATGATAATAATAATAATAATAATAATAATAATAATAATAATAATAATAATAATTAGAGCTCGGACTCGAGCATATTTGCATTTTTTTTTCCTGAAGCCTTTCGGTGGTATTTTCACCTTTCTGGGACCAACAGAATTGAAATTTATCGAGCATATAAATGCATAAAACATCGATTTTCCGAATTGAAGCATATAAATGCATATTCTTGTGGTTTTCGTCTAAATAGTTTGTTTTTCTTAGAATTTCCCCCCGAATTCGGATCCTGACCATCCTTAAGGTTCGAAAACAGGAATAATTATTGAAAAGCCTATCCGGTGCGAATAATAGAGCCGTAGGTTTTTAACCTTTAGTGAGGTCGTTCTCGTCATTGAAACTTTTATTAACTGATTTAAGAATTTCATTCAAAACTGAAAACATAGAGAACATTCTTGTTGTACAGACCAATGCAGATCTACTTCATTGACTCGCCTAATTCTGAACATTTTGTAAATATCTTTTAAACTGTAACGTGTATAAGAAAACTTCTCTTATATAGGCCTATACTTGAAAAACTTAAATACGAGTATATTGCATTGTATCATACATACAATTCGAAAATAAAGCTCGTATATAAAGGTATGTTATTGGTTTTTTCGTTTCACTTTCCTTTCTATAGTTTTTAACGGTGATTTTCCAGCATATTCCGCATATCTAAGCGCATATAATGTGTTTTTAGAGCATATCTATCGAGCATATAATGGGTTTTTCGAGCATATCTATCGAGCATAAAACACAAGGTTTTCGAGCATATCTGGAGACTTTATCGAGCATATCGATCCGAGCCCTAATAATAATAATTGGTTTATTAAATATTTAGGAGAAATGATATATAATATTTCGTATGACATACAGAGGATACAGTAATACTATATACAATATAAAGTAATAACTATCTAGTTACATCCACTAACGAAACTAAAAGTCACAGTTGAAAGTCCAGACACTCCACTCCACTGCATCATCAGTTGCATTCTGCAGGTAGTCATATCCTCCCTTGAAGGGCCGTGAAGGGCATTCTGACACAATTTGATGGATTGTCTGCACTGCATCGCCACAATCGCACTGAGGGCTAGAAATTTACCCCCATTTGTGGAGCCAAAAGTTACATCTTCCGTGACCGGTCCTCACTCTGTTCAGTGACGTCCTTATCCTTCGGTGATCAATCCTAGCTCATCAAGGTTTGATGTAGTCATTTCTTCTCGCCAAGTTTCGTCCATATTGAACTTAGGTTCAACAAGCATCTTGCCTAGCTGCCATGACGGATGTCGAGATTTTAATCTCCCTTGCTTCTGTGGATTGCAAACCTGATGTATGGGTAAGAGATCATTTGCACCGCATTTTGACCATTCCCTTTTTAGAGCTGTCATCCTTCACGGGGGAGGAGGGTGAATGTTGGATAATACTGATAGCCACTTAAGTGGTGTGGATTTGAGAGTGCCCGATATTGTTCTCATTGTATCATTTAAAGGAGATATGATTAAACCAGCAGGGTTAAATCAGCAAGCTAACAGAGAAAGAACTGCAATAGTACATTATGCAACCAGCCTATAATGGCAATAATTAAGACACGAGTTTATAATTTCCATACGAATGTCTTAATTACCATTATAGGCGAGTTGCATACGACTGTTTATGTTCGACGTTAATTATAACTTTATTATATGTTTTTTAACATAAATATTCATAAATATCTGTTGAGAGTCAGCCACTTGAATTTTGTGATCCGAGTTCAAGCGCTGGGTATGATATCTCTGTATTTCAAGTTCTCAGACCGTCCGACGCATGCGCTCTGTGTGCTTGCGATGCCATATGCGGGCCATATGTTTACAGGCTGCCGTCCAGCTCTATAGCATTCACTAATATTGTCACCGAAGTCGTTTGAAAGCAATGCGCTGTCTAGAAATTGGGTTTGGAGATATTAAGGTACAGTGCTATTTCTTGTCTCATATTCGCCAGTTTATTTACGCGAACATATGGACGGTGCGTATTCCATGTCGGTAATTTATATAGAAAGATGCTGTGTTTATGTCCGAAAATTTGGATTTTGAGCGCATGCGTGAAGGTATCCTTGCCTAATTGGTTACTGAATGAGCTCTGATTGGCTGGAGAAACTGTACCGTAATGAAAAACAGTGTCATAATGACTATCATTATGATACAGTTTTCTGACGCTTAATGTTCGGACAACAATAAAGGAAAATCTTAGGACCAACGTGTGAAAGTGGAATTTGGATGGAAATGAAATCAAATGAAATTGATCAAGTTACAGAAAAAATCACAGATACCGGAAAGAAACGGTGGTTACAGTTTAACGGCCACCTTATTTATTTATTTATTTATTTATTTATTTATTTATTTAGCGTATGGCTTTTAGTGCCGGGAGTGTCCGAGGACATGTTCGGTCCGCCAGAGGCTGTAGCTGCTTCAATGCGGACACCCATGGGATGAGCTACAAGTTCCGTTCAATTTCAAGTAGTTCCAACTTTCGCTACCAGATGGCACTGACACCTAGTGGTGAACGTTGGAACTTTCATAAGAGCGTTTCAACGAAATCAAACCTGCAAATTTTGCTTCACATAAGTTTAATTAGTGGAAGGTTCTTTTACATGCCATAAATCTGTGATATGGGACCGCAGGCTTTACTTCCCCTCCGAAGGAAGGCATACTGAAGGATTTTAACGCTCTTAAAAAATCTGACGACTTTGGCCGGGTTTGAAACCGCGATTTTGGGCATAGAAGCTCAGCATGCTAACAACTACGCCACCGAAGCCGCTGTAATCTTGTTTCCAGTAGTGCTTTAGAAAGACCCTACTCTCCCACTTTGTGAGTTCCATTTCTGATTGTTTATCGACAACTGATGACTAATACATTCTCAGGGGCAGATGCCCTCGTAGTTCCGCCCCTTTTTGTCCTCGTGGTCCGATAAAGAAAAGCTTCAGTTAAAGAATGAGCAGAGCAAAACGTATGAGTTGAAGAACTTTGACTGATAGAGTTAAATAGTGTTTCCATTTCATTACAGACGAAGCCTGTTTATAACGCAACTTGACAAGCCTCGGAGGTGTATGTTGACTTTTGACCTTTTGATATGCTCCTCAATTTTACGACGAGAGAAAATATTATTAACACACCGCGCGCGCGTTTTTAAGTTCTCAGCTAAAAATAAAATGTTGTTCTGCTCGAGGGGAGCGAAATGAATGAAACCTGTTCGATTGCTAGTCGGCTCCAGAGTTAAATTCGCTATGTCTTCATTCTTAGGCCGTTAAAAATTAAATAGTATTCCTTTTACATATGTGTAAGGAAGACTTATTCCGTAAAAATAGGGCCTATCTTATCTTATCATATAATACGCTAAAGTGTAGGTTTCATAAAACTCAACCTCCTATACCAGAGGAAGTTAGAAGGTGTGGTTTGTACCAAATTGTTCCAAATCGTCTCAATAGTACAGGAAAAATCTTGCATTTCTTGAAAAGTCAACGGAAATATATTTATTTGTTTATAAAGTGCTTTTAAACAAATAAACAAGGAGATAGCCCCTGGCAGAACTGTGTCACCTACAGCCCGCATAGCACTAGGGCTGGGCGGGTAGTCTGTACACATGGGGCGCGCTCAACCCACAATTTGTTTAAAAAGTGCGCTTAAACAAATAATAGTACATTATGCAACGAGCCTATAATGGCAATAATTAAGACACGAGTATGTTTATAGAACGAGCGTAAGCCAGTTTTATAATTTCCATACGAGTGTCTTAATTACCATTATAG
Organism: Meconema thalassinum; assembly: GCA_946902985.2. Classification (NCBI taxonomy): domain Eukaryota; kingdom Metazoa; phylum Arthropoda; class Insecta; order Orthoptera; family Tettigoniidae; genus Meconema; species Meconema thalassinum. Next base: position 97,568,957 of record OX336397.1, on the reverse strand, counting down.
GCGAGTTGCATACGACTGTTTATGTTCGACGATAATTATTATAACTATTTTATGTTCGTACATAAATATTCATAAATATCTGTCGAGATTTCGCCAGTTTTATGTACTGAACAGAGCGCATGGGACGCAGAGAATACCTTGTATTTGACCATGGCTTCCTCGATTATCCCACTATGACACTGGACCACGCAGTAAAATTTAAATTAGAAGGCCTTGGAACTCAGCGCAGGTGTGATGTAATCCTTACCTAATTGGTCAAACAACTGTTTCTTGAGGTCTGATTGGTGGGAGAAACTGTCCCATAATGAAAAGTTGTACTATAATGATCCTCATTATAGTACAGTTTTCTGACATATAATATTTACAATTCGATATTGTCGAACATAATAGTCTATTCTGCAACGAGCCTATGCCAATAATTAAGACAAGAGTATGTTTATAAAGCGAGCGTAAGCGAGTTTTATAATTTCCATACGAGTGTCTTAATTACCATTATAGGCGAGTTGCATACAACTGTTTATGTTCGACGATAATTATAACTTAATTATATGTTTTAACATAAATATTCATGAATATCTGTTGAGATTCAGTCACTAGAATTTTGTGATCAGAGTGCAAGCGCTGGGTAGGATATCTGTGTTTTCCAAGTGCTCTGACCGACCGACCGACGCATGCGCTCTGTGTGCTTGGCAATGTTTACAGCCTGCCGATGTGCATCTGCATTCAGTCAAACTGTCACTGAAGTCGTTTGAAAGCAATGCGCTGTGTTGAAATTGGCGTTGGGGATATTAAGGAACCGGTACAGTGCTATTTCTAGTCTCATATTCGCCAGTTTATTTACGCGAACATATGCACGGTGCACTTTCGGTAATGAGTAATGTTGGATTTTGAGCGCATGCGCGAAGGTATCCTTACCTAATTGGTCAAACAACTGTTTCTTGAGCTCTGATTGGTGGGAGAAACTGTTTCATAATGAAAAATAGTGTTATAATGAGCCTCATTATAGTACAGTTTTCTGACACATCGTCGAACATAAACATATTTATAGAAGCCCGCATAACAGTAAAGCCAGGCGGGAGAGTTCTCGCACGGGTCCGCTAGTTAACTTGAAACCTTTTAATAAGTCCCTCAATTTTACGATGCCAGAAAAAGTGTTGGAGCCCAGAGCTAAAAATACAGTAAAATGCTGTTTCGCCCGAGGGAAGCGGAGTGAATGAATGCTGTTCGATTGCAACAACAAAACTAGCCGCTCCATTAATCAAGCGCTCACTGTATCCTGTTCCCAGACCTTGAGAGGATCAACTCTTGCAGGTGTTCAGCTCATTGAGATGGTCCAGCCTGCCCGCCACGTGGGACGAGACGGGCTCGATATATCCATCTTACATTACGAGTTCAAGGTCTCACAGTTATCATCTTAACGCTATTTAAACATTTATAGGGCAAAACTATTTGAAAAACTAAAGGAAGTACAGGCCGCACGTTTGTTTTAGACGAGTGAAAAATCTTAATGGAAGCCTGGAGGCGAGTTACTACAATACCTGTGTTGTTATCAGCTGCCCCAAGCGGTCCGATGATTGACAAAGCTGTTTCACACTTCTGCTGAAGTACAGTCATTGGAAAATATAATGACGTTCTGTTCGTAACTACTGCTCGAGTCTAAGCTGCGTGAACTTGCGAGGAATGTGCATCGCGGACTATGAGAAATGGTGTTGACGAGTGATGAGGTTTCTCGGTCCGTGCATAGTGCCGAACCAAATACATTGGTCGGTGACTCACTGACTTATTCGTAACACCACACTGGTTTCAGAAAGGACCCTATGTTAGCTGTATTGGAATAGACGGGAATGTCAGATAACACGGTGGGCTGTCGGCAGGTTTCTCAATTCTCGCCTGCTCCTACTCTGCCTCTGCCCTTCATCCAGCAAGTTCACAGAGCTTGGAACCAAGCAGTACGTAACGTGTACTTCCGCGTCACACAATACTTCGACGTGGACTGTACTGTCTGCTCAAGTCTGGAATTCCATTACATCAGATCGGTGGTGACAAGTGTGAAGCGATAGGGTGAGAGAGTGAGTGTGTGTAGGCTCACCCGTAGGCTTCAAGGTCAAGGGCAATCGTCTAAAACAAACGTCCGGCCTGTAGGAGACTTCTGTTACTTAGGAAGCAAAGTAACCAGTGATGGACGAAGCAAAGAGGATATAAAAAGTAGGTTGGCTCAGGCAAGGAAAGCATTTCTAAAGAAAAGGAATCTGTTGACATCGAATTAGATTTAGGTATTAGGAAGTCATTTTTGAAAGCCGCCTTTGTCTGGAGCGTGGTGCTCTATGGAAGTGAAACTTGGACTATTGGCGCAGCAGAAAAGAGGAGAATTGAAGCATTTGAAATGTGGTGTTACAGGAGAATGTTGAAGATCAAATGGGTGGATAGGGTTACAAATGAAGAGGTATTAAGACGAGTGGGAGAGGAGAGATGTTTCTGGCGACTGCTAATGAAGAGAAGAGATAGGTTGGTAGGACAGATACTAAGACACCCATGAATAGCAAGCTTAGTTATGACAGGAAGGGTCGAGGACAAGAACTGTAGGGATAGACCAAGGTTAGAATATTTTAAACAGATTGCCTCGGATGTAGGGTGTGGTAGCTATGTAGAGATGAAACGATTAGTTCAGGACAGGGAGGCATGGAGAGCTGCATCAAACCAGTGAAAAGGCTGAAGACTCAAACAACCAACAACTATATTTTATTTTTATGTGTTTTACATTTTAATTATTAATTTATTTTAATTATTTTGTTAATAATGTTGTTTCTCTAATTTTAATGTTTATATTTAATTTTTAATTTTGATATTTTTATTGAATTAATTAAATAACTAATTTCGAATTGATTTTTACAATGATTTACATATTTTTATAGCTATGTTCATTATTTTTTATTATTGTTATTTTATTTTTATGATTTTTAATTATATATTTCGCGAGGCCGCCATGTTGGAGTGGTGTAACTTATTAAAATTTGAAAGGCACGGTCGAAGTTGGACGAGGTCCCACTTACCGAGTTTCATTGAAATCGCTTCAGCCGTTCGGATTTTAGAGGCAAATAGCTTGACCACTGCGTTACCACGCCCCCATTGGCTTGAGTGAAACTCTGTATTGACTCATACTAGCGCTCGTTGTGGTAGTAAAAGCAAACTGCTAATCTAATTGACCGGATATGGTTGAGCTTCATTGACTCAAACTAGCGCTCATGGTGGTAGAAAAAGCAAACTGCTAATCTAATCGACCGAATATGGTTGAGTTTCTGCTGAACAATCATTAATCATCAGTGTAATGATGCCAGCAACGAAAATTAAGTACATATGCACCAACATTAAGATTCAGTGATGAACCGGGTTCGAGTTGCTAATCGGACGAAAAGGTAATAGGATGTTTTCCACATCGAGTTGCTTGTCCGAAGGGCTAGGACTATGGATTTTTTATTATTAACACTTTATAGGTTAGTAGTCTATGTATTAACCACATACTACAGGGCGCCCGAGAATGTTCTCCGCAGTGGGTACGAGCAGCTGCGAGCGTTTGCGTTATGGGTTTAGTTGGCGGCACTGTGTCCTTGAAAGGGGGGCTGTAGACTGTCGAATCGTCAGTGTGTATTGCAGTAACCGAGCGTTCAGATAGATTATTGGAAGAGTGCAACAGTATACAGGCGGTAATGTTTACTAGACTACTGAAGAGAGAGATATTTTAGTGGAATACGTTTTTCGCGAAGGCGATCAGTTTACAAAACAAGAAGTTCCGTGAAGAACTATACAGCCTACTTTTCATGCCAATGATTATTCTATAGAATATGAACCTAACTAGAATAATGACGGAATTAAGTTGCTAATATCGAAATTTCCAATTAGTTCGAAATACTGTATACCTGGCATAATGTATCCTAATAGAGCACTACAGTTGGCAGCCCTGATGACTGAATTTATTCTTAGTTCCGTCTCTTAAGGTACAAAATACAAAATTTGGTTGAAGTCCAATGAATAGCATGGACGTTACATGCAGTTAAACATTGGATCTAACAGCGCGCGTAAAATCATGTTGGCAACAATGTCATGCATGTATTGGTCAGAAATAATCTGAAATAATATGATCTATTGTTGTGCCAATTTTGAATGAAATCCATTAGTTAGTATAGAAGTTACATGCATTTTAAAATTGGACCTATCAGCAGGCTTAGAATCATGTTGGCAGCACTGACGTATATTAGTTACTCCAAATTCGTCTAGAATGCCAGGTACTATACGTGTGCAAAGTTTAGAGCTATTGGCTTGCATACTTTCTGATATCGAAATTTCCAATTAACAAAAATAGGGACAGCACATATTAACAGTTGGCAGCACTGGTTGCCCCTTAGAATACGCATAGTCATATCTGTTATGGTACACATAGCACATACGAAATTTGGTTGAAATCCAAATGATAGTATGGAAGTTACATGTATTTAAAGTTGGACCTGTCAGCAGGCTTAGAATCATGTTGGTAGCACTGACGTATATAAGTTACTCCAAATTAATATAGAATGTCAGGTACTATACGTGTGCATAGTTTAAAGCTGTCGGCTTGCATACTTTCTGATATATTGGTATTTGGAAAAAAAATTAGGAGCATTTATTAACAGTTGGCAGCCCTGGTAGGTCTTAAGAATACGCTTAGTCATATCTGGTTATGTACACATACAACATACGAAATTTGGTTGAATTCCAATTGATAGTATAGAAGTTATATGCATTTAAAAATTGGACCTATCAGGAGGCTTATAATCATTTTGGCAACACTGCCATGTTTAGCCTCCTGGAAATTAAACTGAAATATTATGATCTGTACGTGTGCCAATTTTGAAATCGCTCCCATTTATACTTTCCAAGATATCCAACATGGAGCTCAAATTTCAATTGCGATTTTTTAGCAGTTGGTAGCACTGACATCATTTTCAAATATGGCCGTGAGATATTCAGGTATAGATCTTTACTCCTACCAAATTTTGTTTCGATTGCTGCAACCGTTTAGGAGTTGATAGGGGGGGACACACACACACACAGCCAGACAGACAGACAGAAGGACAGACAGACAGACAGACAGACAGACAGACAGACACACATTTGCCCGATCTCATAAGTCTACTTTTTCCTCATTTTTGCAAAATGTGAAAAGTAGGCTAAAAATGTAAAATTAAGATTTCAGGCGCGGTGTCGAAATTCAAAGTGTCCAAACCGTGATACCGTTCGGAATTTGATAAGTAAATTTCTTCTGAATGGCTCAGTTCACGATGTACCGGGAACAGGCAGGCCTACGCTTTTAACGGACGAAAAATTTATGAAATCTCCGACATAATGCTGCGTAGTCCAAGTAAATCAACACGAAAATTAGCTCAACAAACAGGAATCTCTAAGTCGACAGCACATAAAGCTGTAAGAGACAAGCTTCAGTTGTTCCCTTATGAAGTTACCGTGCTTCATGAATTAAAACAAACTGATTGTGGAAAAAGAGAGATGCACTGTGAATGGTTCCAAATATGCATAAATCTGTTATAAATGGCTGTGGTGAGTACAAAGTTTACTGTTTGTTATGATGCAAGGGGCTGCCGAGCTACCAACGTAACTGCTGTAGCCAGCTCTCGCAGACGCATGTAGGCGCTGAGGAGAACATTCCCGGACTCACTGTATAAGGACAATGTTTATATTGTTAATGATGCTGATGGTGAATCTTTCAGCGATATTTTCTTGTGGAAGTGTTAATATTTTCTGAAAATCAAATATTATCTTTTGACCTCCTTATTTTAAATAAAAACAATTGAAAAAGGAGGTATATTGGCTTTCACGGCCAGTGAATTAAAACTCAGCAATTCTTCTAGGTTTGTGCCGTGTCTTGTGTGGGGTTTCGCCTAGGACACCAAGCTGGCTCATCGGCGGGACCCGATCGGTGTCCCCGCCCGGACCCCCTGAGTTTTAAAAAGAATTGATATTAAAAATTTTAAAAATATGATAGTAAAAATCAGAATTCAAATAAATACGGTTGTAAAAATTACAAATAAATAAACTTATACAATTTTAAATTATAATAATTTTATAATCTTCCTTTTAAGATTATAAAAATAATATAAAAATTCTAATTTGAAAAATAAATATAAACATAAAATTGTTAATGAAAACAAAAATTAAAACTAATAATAATTAATATTAGGCTAAAATAATTAAAAATAAATTTTAAAAAATAACAATGAAATAAAATAAAATAAAATAATAAGGAAATGGGAAGAACGGCTCAAGGAAAGGGGACTCGACCATGAAATAAGACTTGGATCGAAATTTAAAGGGGTAGGTATCAATCGTTTGGCCTTTTCTAATGACATTGCCATTCTTTCAGTATAACGGAACAAGTTAGATCTGAACCTTCCGATGCTCATGTGCTTCCAGTTGCTTTACGTCATCCCCCCGCCAGGATTCTTTGTCAACCAGTGAGCACATACTTCATCACGCGCTGGTTAGATGTTGCCAAGTAGTCATTATTCCTAGAACCTAGGCAGGGTACAGATGCTGTCAAGGCATGCGAAGCACGACTGAGTGGCTCTGTTCTTTGACAAGCACGGCAACAAGCTTGTTGTCAGGAGTGTGTGAAGTGGGCGCACTCTCAGTTCATTACCACCAATACCAATGTTATGTCACTGAGAATGCTCCTATTCGATACTTTATGCTTGCATAATATAACCACGACGAGCAGCGAGCAGCTCCAAACAGTTGTTGCACCAAAGAGGGGAAATCGCATTTGCGCCTAGTGATCCCACAACTTCCCCTCCTAGACGGGACTCTGCCATGACAGGCCAGGTCTAACTTGCCACGCTATATATATACAAACTGCTTGTGTCCAAATAAACCTTTTGAGAAAGATAGCAGAGTAAGTTGGACTTCAGATATCTTTTGAGAAGTCCAAATTTATGACTAATATTAGAGATTCTCCTACAGTCTTAATAACAGACTCCGGAAAAATTGATAAGGGAGAAAAGTTCAATTATTTGGGAGAAATGATTCAAATTAATGGGCTAGACAAAGATGCAAATAGAGCAAGAATACGAAAATTGGAACAAGCTTTTCAACTGACGAAGGGTACCTACAATAAGAAAAAAATCTATTGCAACTAAAATCCGACATTACAATACGGTAATTAAGCCGTAAAGTCTCTATGCTTCAGAATGTATGATTTTCATTTTAAAAAAGCCGAAAGAGAAGAGCTGGGGAAAAAGGAAAGAAGGATACTTAGAAAAATATTGGGAACATTAAAAACAGAAAGTGGAGAGTTCAGATACAGAAAAAAGACGACCTCAACAAAAATAAAGAAATTGCGAAAATCTACGATACGATCAGGAAAAGGGGAGGGTAATTTCTTTGGACACGTAATGAGGATGAATTACACCAGACAGACAAAAAAAAATCAGTCATCTATACAAAAGCAAGAATGGTAATCAATGGGTACAAAGTATAAAAAGGGATATTTTAGAGATGGAAGTAACAATAGATATTATTCAGGACAGACCACTTTCCAGAAATATGATCAAAAATGTCAAAGGTTTCCAGGAGAAGGAAAAGAAGAAGTGGGTAAACATCTGGACGGAAGAGAGAATGAGACAAAGTGAAGTAATGAAGAACTACTGGAAGGCAAGAAAGGATAAAGGAAATAAGAGACAGTGAATGCAATGGGTTATTCTACGTGTTACAAAGATGGCCAAAATCTAGGAAAGAAGAAGAAAATATCTTCAATATTGTGCCCTATATTGGGTTAATTTCCAGGGTGAGCCCCCTCGGGGTGTTTCATAGAACTACACGAAAAGTATCCTGAACCTTGAGATCCTAGCTTGCCTAGCAAGTTGTTTGTAAGATGAGCGGTTCAAGTGTTATCTGGACACGCGACAATCACGTGGATACTCAGTGTGGCCTCTACAGTAATTCTGCCAACCTTATAACAGCCTGAACAGTTTCTAATTGCATGTAGCCTCCCACTGTTCTCGTGTCAAAGGTCACAGATATAAGTTCACTCTTGATGACCTCTCAGCTAATCTTCCCCACCCCATAACTAAACTGCTCACTTATGTTGGAGAAAGAGAATCTGTATTCATTACAGGGTGTCTACTACTCTGCAAAACAGGGAAAACAGGGAATACTCAGGGATTTATCAGGGTATTTTAATGACACTCAGGGAATTTTTGTTTTACGAGGTCCAACCTTGAATAATAGGAAATTAAGCATTTAAATTTTGATGGGGGAAAAGTATATTCTGATGATGATCGTTGTAGATGTATGTTCTTACTGACGTTAAATCAGCAAGCTCTAATTTCTTGCAAGATAGAGCACACAAATTACATGTATAGACTGTGTATTTGTATATAAATGCCCCTCAGGGGCTCACATCTAGCGGGATGTGGGTTGGGGACCACGGAGCCCCAGCTGAGTCCGGCATTGCTTCCACTTACTTGTGCCGGGCTCCTCTCCGTCTTCGTTCCTGTCGACCTCACTTGATTAACTCTTGTTCTCTTCCGACCCCGACGGTATTAGGGTATCCGAGGCCTAGGGAGTCTTTTCCTTTTCCTCCTTAATTGGCCCTTGTCTCATCTTTTCTGATACCATCCTTCTCCGAGGGGTCAGCCTTCCTTTTCTTTTATTGTTATCTCCTGCCTTCTGCACAAGGCCCTCAAGGAGGCAGGGTGTGTGTAGCCCCACCACTTCTGGTGCACCCTGGATAGTGCTACACCCTCAGGGGCTCACGACTGGTGAGTTCGGGAGTTGGCGATCCCGAGGGATTCCTGAGCTGGGTCCGGTTTTTCCCCCTTTTATCCATTACCTCTGGGGTGGACCCTCACCTTTTTCACGATCCTATCTGCATTTCATGGCTCTCCTTCCTTCCATGTCCCTCAATCCGCATTCATCGAGGGTTGAGGGCATTTCTTTTCCTCCTGTCCTTTATTTGCATTATTCTCCTTTTGTTTTCCATTTCTTCTTCTAGTATATAAGTTAGTAGTTAGTTTTAGTTATAGTTTACATTTCATTTTCATCTTCACGATCACCCAAACCATTAGGGGCCGATAACCTAGATGTTAGGTCCCTTAAGACAACAATTATCATCATAATCATCATGTACATAAATGTGTAACTGTATTATCTTTACTATTGACGAGCTAATTTCAACACTCGCAATTACATTAGTTTTTATTGATGAATAATTTAGAAACTGGCAAAATATCGAAAGATATATTGTTCTGCTTTCTTTTTTTTTTACCAACTTTTTCATGCTACCCTTTATTGTTCAAGCACCTTTTGAAATGCTGTTTAAGTACAAACTCTGTTTTATGTATTTATTATGGCTGCTACTGTTAATCAGGGAATTTTCTGATTTATCCTGAAAAAATCAGGGAATTGTGAGGTAAATCTGTTAGTTGGTTTTGATAGACATCCTGTATACTAGCAACCTGCTCTGGCTTCGCCCGATATCTTTAATGGTTTACCCAGAGTACGCTTGAAAGGCGCGCGGACGGCAGATCCCAGACGCAATTCAGAAAAGCCGAGGTGAACAGCGAAACTCCGAACATACACTCTTCTCTTAAGTCTTAACTCGACACGACTCGGCAGTTTAATGCTGGCCGAAGCTGGGTTGTTAGGCTCGCTCCGAAGCTATTAATTTCAATTTCCACTGAATGGAGATTGTTGGAAAAAATAAAAACGTAAAATCACTTATACTGGCCGATGTAGCGAACTGTGCGCTACCTCCCTTTGTATGAAGTGCACCTGCGCCTCTTAACTGCAAGAGCGTGAAAAGCCAATATACCATTTTTTGAAAGCCTTTGTAGGAAGGTGAAAGGCTGCTTGAGCGTTTAGCTCTCGCACTTAGAGGCGCACGTGCGCTTGCTAAAATGGGAAGTAGCGCACAGTTCGCTACTCCTGTGGGGGTCTGGGCGGGGACACCCAGTGACCGCTGATGAGCCAGCTGGGTAGGCCTATTCCTGGGCGAAACCCCACACAAGAGACGGCGCAAACCTAGAAAAAATACAGAGTTTTTATTTCACTACATTATTAACACTTATTTTTAGAAAGCAGGTAAATATATTAGGTCATATTGTACTTTTTGGGTCATATTTCAGAATTTTAGGGCATATTTACCTGCATATTTCTCGTTTCTTTAGGTCTTAAGCATCCCAACCTTAGAGTTGAGGGTAGCACGAAATATTTCTGGGTATTATATGATACAACAACAACAACAACATAAATCATGCTCATCATTAGTGAATCAATAATAATAATAATGGCAAAATAAGACACTATCGTACAGTTATCCGACCTGAGGCGCTGTAGGCAGCGGAATGCCTGGCAATGAATAGGAAGGGTCTGGTTGAGAAATTGGAAGCTAAGGAAAGGAAGATCCCGAGGAAGATCTTAGGGCCGTTGAGAGACGATGGTAAATACAGGAGACGGCGTAGCAATGAGCTGACCATCATGTAGAAAGGATATCGCAAGTAATTCGGTAGAGAAGAATATCTTTCTATGACCACTTAACTCGTATGAAACCCGGGAGAATCGCCGATCGGATATTTACCTAATTTCTTAACGAGAAACCAAGGGCCCCTGGTTTTGTGAGGTAGACAAGGATTTGCTAGACGTAGGGATCACCCACGCAGACATTATGGAACGTGATCTTTTGAAGGAAAAGCTTGGAGCACACCATCAATTCCAAGAAAGAGCGAAATTAAAAACCGGCAAGAAGTGGTCTGATGATAGAAAGGAGTCTCACAGGCAGCGAATGCGTGAACATTGGGCTAAGATCTAGGCCCAATGAAATGACGTGGTCCATAGCTGGCCTAAACGAAGAAAGAATATTAATAATCATAATAATAATAATAATAACCCCTGGCAGTACAGCTCATGAAGGGCCTAGGCCGACCAAGCGACCGCTGCCCAGCCATTTGGCCTGCAGATATTGGGGTGACGCGTGATCAGCGCGTCGGGTCCCCTCGGCCGTTAATCTTGGTATTCGTGACCGGGTAGCTGTCCCACTGCCAGACAGCTACCCAATTGTCCTCACGAGGCTGTGTGCACCCCGTTCCAGCCCTCACGTCAGTTTCGAAAATCCTTGACGTACCCGGGAATCTAACCCGGAGCCTCCGGGTGAGAGGCAGGCGCGCTACCCCAACACCACGGAGCCGGCGTAGGGACTCAATAATGGAGATTTAGTTTATTTATTTATCGTATGGCTTTTAGTGCCTGGAGTGTCCGAGGACATGTTCGGCTCGCCAGAGGCTGTAGCTGCTTCAAGCGGACACCCATAGGGTGAGCTATATGTTTCTTTCAATTCCAAGTAGTTCCAGCTTTCGCTACCAGATGCTACGGATACCTAGTGGTGAACGTTGGAACTTTTATAGAGTGTTCCAACGAAATCTAACCTAGAAATTTAGCTTCACACAAGTTTAGTCTGTGGAAGGATCTTTTACATGACATAAATCTATGGCATGGCACCGCCGGCTTTACTTCCCCTACGAAGGAAGGCATACTGAAGGATTTTAACGCTCGTAAAAATCCGACGACTTCACCCGGGTTTGAACCTGCTATCTTAGGCACAGCAGTTCAGCATGTTACCAACTACGCCACCGAAGCCGCTATAATGGGGATGTTAAGCCAGTTTGGAACAATCATCTCATTATCATCTAGATCTAGTCGTTATGCTACCAAATTGGCAACCCTGATAACGTTGTTTTGAAAACCAATATTGCGTAACACGAGTGATTAATAATCTGCAGTAACCTCATTTCTCAGCTCGTGAGTTATATATCCTGTAACTTAGTGGTTTCTTCGCCGGAATCTGCCTCAACAGGTTAGGGTTTCTCAGTAACCATCTACCTTTCAGATGAATGTCAACAACTGGAGTCTTCCCCTCAGGTGTCCAGTAATGAAAGCCACGCGCTAGGAATTTTTACCGGTGCATTATGTTCCCCTCAGCAGTGCTAGCAACTTAAAATTTTATCATGTCCCTACAGAACATTTGGAAATACAGTAGGCGGGGGGGAATCTCGGGCAAGGACATACAAATGATGTCTGGTATGGGGACCTGGTGCTCTAATATGCTCCTTTTGCCCCTTAAAGAATTGATTAATATTATGTAGATATTCTAAATTAATTTTTCGAAAAATTAACATTTATTTGTTGAATGGCGTGTATATTGCAATCACAGTGGATTTAGAAGGATACCCTGTGAGAGCTTTCGAAAGGCGTGAAAATTTTACTGACGGTATTTATTTGGGATTGAGATTACCACTCTGGTTCGTTTAGCTGACTCAAGCAGTGCTTGACCATTTGCTCCCTGATAGACATAAAAGATGTTGAGTGACAGATCAGCAGCAGCTTCGATATGTAAATACTACTACTACTAATAATAATAATAATACGAATTGATTGACGTAGTTAATGTTGGTGATAATGATAATAATGAATATTTAATTTTCATAGTGAATTTTTGAACTGTGGAATTTTAATAGCGATAATAATAATAATAATAATAATAAGCCTCGCTGTTGTTTAGTCTCCAAGGGTGTGTAAAAACGTTGCCAATAAGGTGTTATTTGGCTAAATTTGTGCTCCCATAGTGGTACCGGATGTTATTTTGGTATTTATCCTAGGGGTCCCTTATCGGGCTAGTGTGATGATGAGTGAAATGAGTTAGATGTCAGGGTTTTGTAGGAGTTGTTTCAGTATGAGGAGGTGTTTAGGTTTGCGTTTTCTAATTGTGGAGGGATCGGGTTCATATGTGGCAAGTCTGCGAATGAGTGGGTTTGTGCTTAAGGCTATTTTTAGGTAGAATTTACGTGTGAGGTTGGCGAGGAGGTCGATAAGGTATCTGTACTTTCCTAGGTATGGCCGTAGAACCCTGCGTGCATAAACGTTATCCGCATCGCATCCACACGACTTTTATTCGCATCCACACGTTTGTTATCCGAATCTACTGGCATTCCAATGATATTTTTAATTAGATAAAGAATATTTTTCATAAGCATAAGTATTCAGAAAGGTGTAAGGCAAGGCTGCAACTTATCACCCATACTTGTCAATCTTTACATTGAACAAGCAATGAAGGAAATTGGAGAAACATTTAAAGTGGGAGTGAAGATTCAAGGAGAAATAATTTCAACTCTTGAGATTTGCTGATGACATCGTCATCTTGGCCGACAAGCCTGAGGATTTGAATGAGTTTTTGAATGGTATGGACTCCAATTGAGGAAAGAATTCATGATAAAAATTAATAGCCTAAATGTAAAACAAAAATATTGGAATGCAGCCGAAATAAATCAGAAACCTCTATGGACATCACATTGGTAGGTGAAAGATAAAGGAAATAGGAGACTTCTGTTACTTAGCAAAATAACCAGTGATGGGCGAAGCAAAGAGGATATAGAAAGTAGGTTGGCACAGGCAAAGAAAGCATTTCTACAAAAAAGAAATCTGTTGACATCGAATATAGATTTAGGTATTAGGAAGTCATTTTTGAAAGCCTTTGCCTGGAGCGTGGCGCTATATGGAAGTGAAACTTGGACTATTGGTGCAGCAGAAAAGAGAAGAATTCAAGCGTTTGAAATGCGGTGTTACAGGAGAATGATGAAGATCAGATGGGTAGATAGGGTTACAAACGAAGAGGTAATAAGACGAATGGGAGAGGAGAGATGTTTCTGGCGAAGAGATAGGTCGGTAGGACACATACTAAGACACCCAGGAATAGCAAGCTTAGTTATGGAAGGAAGGGTCGAGGACAAGAACTGTAGGGATAGACCAAGGTAAGAATATGTTAAACAGATTGCGTCGGATGTAGGGTGTGGTAGTTATGTAGAAATGAAACGATTAGCTCAGGACAGGGAGGCATGGAAAGCTGCATCAAACCTGTCAAAAGACTGAAGACTCAAACAACAACAACAACAACAACAAAGCATAACGTATTGAAGCAACACATTTATAAATTTGAGGTGAAATTCGTTCCCATAGGCTATGTATGAATCGCAAAACAATGTTGAATCGGCCAATTTATACTATTTTGGTATATATAAGGTGCGTTCAAAAAGTAACGAGCCGGAGGCTGGAATGCGCTAACCGGTGACGACATCGGCTAATCGTGGCGTGTGTAACGAGGTGTGGTTTCGACCAGAGCGTGGAAGGTCACAGCCCGTCGCTAGAGGGCACGCGTGCAGTCACGTGACGATACAAAATGAGCAGCAGCATGCATCAATCGTCCAAAGCTGCCAGTCGCATTGCAAACAGTGACATGGAGGCGTCAACCGAAGAGCAAAGAGGTGTGGTTCGGTTTCTGACAGCGGAAGGAGTAGGGGGAACGGACATTCATCGTTCGAATGCCACAAGTGTATGGCGAACACTGCATGTCCCATGCAAGGGTCAAGGCGTGGCACAAGTGCTTCAGGGAAGGACGGGAGTCGTTAGCCGATGGTCCCCGGTCTGGGGCACCCCCCTGCATTACCGATGACAACGTCCAACTGGTTGATGCACCCATTACCCAGGACCGCTGAGTGACAGTGAACGCCATAGCCGCCGTGGTCGCTCCACGACAATGCACGACCTCATACGGCCAACACAGTCGCGGCACTCCTACAGAAATTCAAATGGGAGGTTCTCGACCACCCTCCATAGAGTCCAGACCTCTCTCCCTGTGATTACGCCATGTTTGGTCCCCTGAAAAGGGCTCTGCGGGGCCAACGATTCACCTCGGACGTCGACGTCCAGCTGTACGGCGGAACTGGTTCACATCGCAGCCCAGGGAATTTTATGGGACAGCTATTCACCGCCTCGTGTCACAGTGGGACAAGTGCCTCAACAGCCAGGGCCAATACTTCTAACATACAAGTACTGGTTTCTGTAATAATGCCACCGGCTCGTTACTTTTTGAACGCACCTTATACATAGACCACTAACCTATAAATGGTTAACGGTAATTGGTCCTGTGATTGAACCCTCGAAATGCCCATGCTTGGGTCGCTACTGCCCAACTATTTGAGAAGCATTCGTGTGAATCCGTCCTCTACACATTGATGAAAACAACGATAGGTTCGTAGTGTAGGGATATTTGTCTGAGGTTGGCAACTTTGCTCTTGATTCCAGTAATGAAAGCCACGTGCTGATGCATTGTGATTTATTCGAGCTGATGACCAGTATTCACATTTGTCATAATGTCGCTTGCAAAAGGTCAATGATCATTATTCCATACCAGATAGTCTGGAATACTAATAGCGGATACTGGCTGAGTCTACTGAGATCTTTCACCCAGGGACGAGGGTTGTCGACCACGGGATCGCAGTTGAGTCTGGCATTGCTTCAACTCACTTACCTTTGTCATCTTTCCTGTTGATCTTCCTTGGTCAACTAGTGTTCACTTCCCACCCAGTCGGTATTAGGATATCCGAGGCCTAGGGAGTCTTCAATTTCCCGCCTTAATTGGCCCTTGTCTCATCTTTCTTGATATATATCCTTATTCTTCCAGGGGTTGGACCTCTTCTTTTCCCTTACTGGTATCTACTCAAGGCCCAACCTAGATAGTGCTACACCCTCAAGAGCTCACAGTATTTCCTGCCTTCTGCTCAAGGCCCTAAAGAAAACAGGGTGAGTGTAGCTCCACCCTCGATAATGCTACACCCTCAAGGGCTCACAGTATCTCCTACCTTCTGCCAAAGACGAAAGGAGACAGAGTGTGTGTATCCCCACCCTCGATAATGCTACAACCTCAAGGGCTCACAGTATCTCCTGCCTTCTGCTCAGGGCCTTAAAGAAGCCACCGCTCAGGGCCCTAAAGGAGACAGGGTGTGTTTGTAGGCTCCACCCTGGATTGTGCTACACCCTCAAGGGCTCACACCATCTCCTGCTTTCTGCTCAACGTCCTAAAGGACCCAAGGTGTGTGTAGTCCCACCCTGGATAGTGCTACATCCTCAAAGGGTCACTGTATCTTCTGCCTTCTGCTCAAGGCCCTAGAGGCAGCAGGGTGTGTGTAGTCCCACCCTGGATAGTGCTACACCCTCAAGGGCTCACAGCATCTCCTGCGTTCTGCTCAAGGCCCTAACAGTGGCAGGGTGTGTCGCCCCACCATGGATAGTGCTACACCCTCAAGGGCTCACGATTCTATACACTATTTTGTTATTTCTGACTGTAATTCAGACATCATCCTTCCTGAAGTTCGTCACTCTAATAATTCAATAGATCGCAGGTTAACTTACTTAAACTACATTAACTCAACAACTATAGAAGTGCAAACTGTAAATAAGATTGACAAGTTACAGAAGTATTTACAAACTTTTATCATCTAAATATTGTATATACAGTAATACAGAGTCATTATCTATGTGCCCCCCCCCCCCCCCAAAAACACGGCAAGCTAAGCCATGGGCGCGCGTACGCGTTCAGCCAGTGGTTGGCGCTATCTGCTGACTCATATCGTTAGTTCACACGTGTTTTGTCATTCATATGGACGTGTATCTGCAAAGCTTAGACGTTAGTGTTGCACGTTTAGTGAGTATTGTGATTACTGTGATTGTTGGTCATGCCTAGACACCAATTCACATTGCGCGATCGTGTGTAACTTATATCCGTAATTCGTATATGAAAAGCAGAAAACCTTGTTCTGAAGTTTTCAGGAAAACCTGTGCCTAATGCCAGTAAATTAGGAGGCTCGCTAAACGATTCAAGAAAACAGGCTCCGTAAATACGTAATAAAAGAGTTTACAGACATTCTTTCATTAGAAGATGTCAGGTGTGTGTTACAAGAGAGGGAGGACATTTTCAGCATCGACTATGAGCTCTGTAAGTGTACATTATTGAACATGTTTGGTAAAAGTGTGAAAGTTCGCGCCTACCACCGGCTGAACCGGGTACGCGCGCCCGCGATCTGCGCCAGTCACAGCCGGCTTAGCTTGCCGTGTTTACTCGCGCGCAGATAGATAATGACCTTGTATATGTGCATACGTGTAATACAAAAACATCGTAACTTTTCTAAGCCTGTGTGAGCAGGAAATGTTGATGATAGCTTTACGATCGAAAAATGTCATCCAATGAAGTGCTTCCTCCGCATTTTTGTACATATTTATACGAAATTTTGTGGTAAAAAGACACGGATAGTCAGTCTGAAAGACTAGACTTTATATCAATTTAAATGCTACTAATGCCGACTCCCGGCACTAAAAGCCATACGCTAAAAAAAAGTACAAACCAAGGTCAAAGGAGGTAGCTGGCTGGATGACGCCAGGCTCACCAGAGCGCTCGGTGAAAGGAGGAAACTCAAGCAGTACTATGACGTCACACACCTTAGTGCATTCTCGGTACATTTCGTCCCGTCACCGTAACGTAACGCCAGACCCCAGATAAAGTCGACATAAACATTTAAAATGATAATATCCATTGTAATATTCTTTATGTTCGACCCTCACTATTTTGCGTCAGATAACTGTATCATAATGATGGTCATTATAACACTGTTTTCCATTATGATACAGTTTCTCCAGCCAATCAGAGCTCGTTCATTGACCAATTAGGTAACGATAACTTCGCGCATGCGCTCAAAATCCAACATGTCGGACATAAACACAACATCGAACTATAATAAATTACCGACATGGAATACGCACCGTCCATATGTTCGCGTAAATAAACTGGCGAATATAAGACAAGAAATAGCACTGTACCTTAAAAACACCAACACTAATTTCTACACAGCGCATTGTCTTCAAATGACACCGGTGACAATATTACTGAGGGACGGCAGATGTAAACATATGGTTTGCATATGGCATTGCAAACACACAGAGCGCATGCGTCGGTCGTTCAAAGCTCTTGAAAGGCAGAGATATAACACCCAACGCTCGCTCTGCGATCACAAAATTCCAGTAGCTGACTCTCAACAGATATTTATGAATATTTATGTTAAAACATATAATAAAGTTATAATTATCGTCGAACATAAACAGTCGTATGCAACTCGCCTATAATGGTAATTAAGACACTCGTATGGAAATTATAAAACTCGCATACGCTCGTTTTATAAAAAATACTCGTGTCTTAATTATAGCCATTATAGGCTCGTTGCATAATGTACTATTATGCTCGATCCTGGCTGTTATATGTCAGAAAACTGTATCATAATGATCGTCATTATAACACTATTTTTCATTATGAAACAGTTTCTCCCACCAATCACAGCTCAAGAAACAGTTGTTTGACCAATTAGATAATGATAGCATCGCTCCTGCGTTGAGTTCCAAGGCCTTCTAATTTAAATTTCACTGCGTTGCCTAGTGTCATAGAGGGGTAATCGAGGAGGCCATGGACTAAAACAAGGCATTCTTTGCGCTCTGTTCAGTACATAAAACTGGCTAAATTTCGACAAATATTTATGAATATTTATGTTCGAACATAAAATAGTTATAATAATTATCGTCGAACATAAACAGTCGTATGCAACTCGCCTATAATGGTAATTAAGACACTCGTATGGAAATTATAAAACTCGCATACGCTCGTTTTATAAACATACTCGTGTCTTAATTATTGCCATTGTAGGCTCGTTGCATAATGTACTATCACAGGTTAGGATGTATGAATACTTGTTTCCCGCTCAAGGTAATTGGGCACAATTTTTGTTGACTGACTGGAAATCATTCTTTAATAGAACTTGGCAACACTGAAAAATGGCTTCTATCACTTTAATGGAATGTCTCATCCACTGACTTGGATTCTTCGTAAAACTGCAAGAATTTTTCATGATTTCAGTAATTGTCGATGCTGCCAGTGATGAATCAGTTGGGACATCTCGTGATAGACTCCAATTAAAGCACAGGTGTTCCATAACATCAGCTGAAACAACATCCGCTCATTCGTACTTTGCATATTCCAGAGAAGTGTCGGTGACTGATCGTGTGTCCCAGGAAATGTGTGCTTCATCGAACCTTGGGGCACGAACAGTTTCATCCATGGCACAGAAAATATGCTGAGGCTTGTAGGATTCTCTTGGAAATTGCTTTACAACTTATCAGTCAGGCTAGGCAGTGTCCCAAAGCTCAATTTGACAACTATTAACTAGCTGCTAGCACTACTTACTAAAAAGAAAAAAAAAATTCTAGTTACGCACTACGGTGCTTTTAATCGTGCGTGCTTGAAGCATGGCCTTTTTCATAGACTTGTGTTTCTAAACACACTAGGTTTAATGCCGGTGCTAAACCGATGCTCAAGAAGGCAGTGCGCCGCACTACGGAGCTTTGGAACATTTGTGCTTGAAGCATGGCATTCTTCATAGACTTGTGTTTCTAAACACACTGGGTTTACATGCCGGTGCTAAACCGATGATCAAGAAGGCAGTGCTTCGCACTACGGAACTTTGGAACATATGTGCTTGAAGCATGGCCTTCTTCATTGACTTGTGTTTCTAAACACACTGGGCTTTCATGCCGGTTTTAAACCGATGATCAAGAAGGCAGTGCTCCGCACTACGGAACTTAGGAACATGTGTTCTTTAAGCATGGCCTTTTTCATAGACTTGTGTTTCTAAACACACTGGGTTTATATGCCGGTGCTAAACCGATGATCAAGAAGGCAGTGCTCCGCACTACGGAGCTTCGAAACATGTGTGCTTGAAGCACGGCCGACTGAATACGAGCTGCGCTCTATACCGGCCTTGACATTCCCAGTCAGAACCCATGTATAACATGTAATTGGAAAGTTTCTACTCGTTGCCGGTAGAGCGCACTCCCCTTCCATTATAGGCGCGATAATGAATCAGCTGTACAGTACGTATATTAAATGTGTAATCTCAAGAACCACTGGATGGATTTTGATGCTGCTTTCACCATTCTGTAAAGGTGATCTCGAGGAAGATTTGTGTAGAAAATAATTTATTTATGACCAAAGGGAGCCAAGCAGTAACGATTTCAGTGAAAAGGTCGAAAAAATAGCCTGGCGTCCGTGCGCTTTTTAAGCTTACGCTGGGCGAACCGTTAAAAATATCATTATATTATGAGTGTAAGAATTGTTCAGCGTGAGAAATTCTACAAAGAAGTCCGGGAGAGCATATCTCTATCTTCGATACATCGCCCACTATAAGTGTTTTTAGTTTGGACGGGAGGGGAACAAGTAGCAGCTAATCGTGTGTTGTGTTTTGTCCTAAGAGATCTTTCGACAAATTATCAGATACCGTGTGCCTTCTTTTTCACGAAGCAGCTGTCAGGACGGGACTTACATAAACTCCTGCTGGACGTTATTCTCGAGGTTGAACAATGCGGTTTCATAATTATAATAACTCTGATAATCACAAAACTAACACTACAATGATGAGGCATTTAGGGGGAGGGAATTTGCAACCAATGGTCAATCACCCATACGACGAGTCTAGGAATGTATTCCCTAGTTTTGATAATTGTCATATTCTAAAAAAAAAAAACAAAAAAAAAACACATTAGAACGCAGTTTCTCTAACGAGAGATGACTGATGGTACTGGAATAATTTCAGGGAAATACTTGTCATTACTATACACAATGCAAAAGGGTGAGATCGTCAAACCGGTCAGACACCTCACTAAAAAACACATCGAACCCACTAAATTTGAAAAAATGAATGTTCGGCGTGCCAAGGAAGTGTTCTCGTCAGAAGTTATTGGTGCCATTAGTACACTGAAAGAAAATATAGGCATGCACCCGGAAGCGTACACATTCATGGACGCAGAAGCAACCATTAAAATAAAATAAAACGTTAATAAATGGTTCGCTATGCATGACGTAAGCATCACATATCATCATATTCAGTCTAGAAATCCAGATAAAGGGCATTTTTTCTCATTAAATGTCAGTCGCCTAAACTGGCTAGAGGAATATTTTCTTACCTTGAAACTTTGAAAGCTGCTAGTAACGCTGCTAGAAAGGACTTCCTGAGTTCTGAGACTTACGAAGCTACCTATACAATTAATCACGGATTCAGCTGTCCAGTGCATAAGGTATCTTCTAAAAATGGGTAGAGGAAAGTCGCCAAATATGGGGAGTTTTTTTTATAGGGCTCACATTAGACATAAGAAGGAACGGAATAATTTTGGTTTTCTCACCAATGTAAACCTCAGGCGATATACTATGTATATTACTAATATGGGCACGTTTGATGTTGTAATACCCTCTGATATTATTGTTAACTTTAAAAGTGCACTTTCCCCGTATTAGGCAACCGGGTTTCGTAATATGGGGAGGTGAGAAACCTCACGGTTTTTATTTATAATAGGTACACTGAATAGTATACCCTACTAATTAAAGCATTAATTCTGACATTTTTTTTTTGTGTGGCCTCCTGAGAGGCCGAGTGCAGGTCTTTCTAGTCGACGCCCGTGGGTGACCTGCGCGTCAGGATGAGAGATGGAATGGATGAAGATGAATGAAACTGGGCAAGGATGTGGAAGGAAGCGGCCGTGGCCTGTTAGAAGGTACCGTCCCAGCATTTGCCTGGTGTTGAAAAATGGGAAACCACGGAAAATCATTTCAAGGACGGCCGACGGTGGGGCTCGAACACACGCGTCTACCGAGTCAGCAGAGATCTTGGCCCCATGGCCTAACGCTGCGCTTTAGCCTGCTTAGCCACTACTGTCGGTAATTCTGACAATGTAATGAAATCGCGAACACAAATAGTACAAAAATACAAAAATGAATATTTTAAGTAAATAACAGTCCTAGTTTCCTGTTGCCGAACTTCCAAACCGTTCAGCAGAAAAATGCATAAACTTTAATGAAAACCGAGTGATTCTGATCGAATTCAACTGTAACGAGGTGCAAGGTATGTCTAATTTCTCTTAGATTTATTAGCACGCTATTTTATTTTGTGATATAATTTGCATTTTGATATTGTGGGAATTATAATGATAATATAATAGTGTCACTAGCAACCCGCCCCGGCTTCGCCCGGGAACAGTTATGAATATGCAAGGAATTCCTGTCAGACGTAATTTAAGAATGGCGAGGTGCAAGCCAAATCCCCCTCCCGTCCAAACTAAAAACACTTATAGTGGGCGATGTATCGAAGATAGAGATATGCTCACGCGGACTTTTTTGTACAATTTTTCATGCTGAACAATTCTTACACTCATAGTATATTGATATTTTTAACGGTTTGTCCAGCGTAAGCTTAAAAAGCGCACGGACGTCAAGTTCTTTCTTCGACCTATTCACTGAAATCTAAAATCGTTACTGCTTGGCTCCCTTTGATCATAAATAAATTATTTTCTACAGAAATCTTCCTCGATATTACCTGTACAGAATGGTGAAAGCCGCATCAAAATCCATCCAGTGGTTCTCGAGATTACCCGTGATATCCAAGAATCGGGGACTTTGTTTTACACTAAGTAGAGATAAGTCTTAGTCGTGCAATGCTTGGTGAACAGCGCTGTGTGAGCAGTTGAGTAACCAACAAGATTTCATGAAAAAGGTCTCATTGTCTAGGCCGGTATGAGCACTTGACGTTACAGGCAGTTGGGAACGGGGCTTCGAGTGAAAGCCGAAGTTAAACGATTGACTTCGCGTCACCACATGGTAGCTTTACGATTCGTTACAAAGTGAGAAGCTTATTATCCTCTCTGTTTCCAAATAAATCATGTGATTGTGCCAGAACTTATCTATATTTACGACACTTTATTAAATGTAAAATACTGTAGTGTAATATTCAACATATCATATTCTCAGAATACAGTACATTGAAGTACCTCCATTTTCTGCACAAATCTCATTGCACTGTTGGTCTAGGGGTATGATTCCTGCTTTGAGTGCATGAGGTCCCGGGTTCAAATCCCGGAAATGCCTAGAATTTTTACTATTGTCTTATCTCTTGAAAATATTCAAAAAGTATATAAAAGAACCTTACGAACTTTTTTTTTCGTTCGAGACTTGTACTTACTGTGTGCCAGTAATATAAATACATAGTTTGAGGTCAAACGCAATTTTTTATTTTAGTCGCTTTACCCTACAGGTTGGCGTTTCCCTCGGTTTCTGCGGGGAACCCACCATTACCGCCACCAGGGCGGTGTCCTGGAGCTTGAAACACCTGGACGAAGGATAAAACTGGGGAGGTGGGACCAGCACCTCGCCCAGGCGGCCTCACCTGCAAAGCGAACATGGGCCTCATGAGGGATGAAAAGTGAGGGGAAGATTGGGAGGGATAGGCAAGGAAGAGGCAAGGAGGGTGGCCCCACCTCCCTAGTGGTATCCCCCAACCAGGTGTTTCAAGCTCCAGGACACTGCCCTTACGGTGGTTATGGTGGGATCCCTCGCTGAGTCCAAGGAAGGGTAGCGGCTTTGGTGGCGTAGTTGGTACATGCTGTTCTTCTATGCCCAAGATCGCGGGTTCAAACCCGGCCGAAGCCGTCGTTAAAAATCCCTCAGTATGCCTTTCTTCGGAGGGGAAGTAAAGCCGGCAGTCCCATGTCATAGATTTATGGCATGTTAAAGAACCTTCGTTCTTTAACGAAGAACGTTCGTTGCCAGGAGCCGACTGCGGTGGCGTCTAGTAACCAAGTTCTGAACTAGTAGTTGTTGATGGTGGCGTTTGGCGGCAAAAGTAGGAACTACTTCAAAAAATCAATGTCTGCAGTCCTTACTTGAATTAAAAACAGATAACACACACTTATACAGCCATCACAATTAACACCGGTTATCAGACAGATTCTACACCCACCCAAAGTACACGGGGCTACATGACCGCGTTGTCACAGCCCCTAAACTGAGGAAGCAACCAACCAACCAACCTAAGTCCGAGGGAAAAGCCAACCTGGAGGGTAAACCGACGGGGAAAAAAGAAGCGTTTACCTCAACCTATGTATTTAAATTACCGGAAGTCTCGCCCGAAAAAAAGAACGTTCCTAAGGTTCTTTTACACACTTTTTGAATCTTTTCAAGAGATAAAAACAAAAGTAATAAAAATGCTAGGATCTTCCGGGGTTTGAACCCGGGACCTCTCGCGCTCAAAGCAGGAACGATACCCCTAGACCAACAGAGCGATGTGCATTGTGCAGAAAATGGAGGTACTTCAATGTAATGTATTCTGAGAATATGATATGTTGAATATTACACTACAGTATTTTACATTTAGTAAAGTGTCGTAAATATAGATAAGTTCTGGCACAATCACATGATTTATTTTGAAACAGAGAGGATAATAAGCTTCTCACTTTGTAACCAATCGTAAAGCTACCATGTGGTGTCGCGAAGTCAATCGTTTAACTTCGGCTTTCACTCGGAGCCCCGTTCCTAACAGTCTGTAACGTCAAGTGGTATGAGCGCATTCAGTCGGCCGTGGCTTGAAGCATGGCCTCCTTCATAGACTTGTGTTTCTAAACACACTGGGTTTACATGCCGGTGCTAAACCGACGATCAAGAAGGCAGTGCTCTGCACTACGGAACTTTGGAACATGTGTGCTTGAAGCATGGCCTTCTTCATTGACTTGTGTTTCTAAACACACTGGGTTTACATGCCGGTTTTAAACCGATGATCAAGAAGGCAGTGCTCCGCACTACGGAGCTTAGATACATGTGTGCTTTAAGCATGGCCTTTTTCATATACTTGTTTCTAAACACACTGGGTTTATATGCCGGTGCTAAACCGATGATCAAGAAGGCAGTGCTCCGCACTACGGAGCTTCGGAACATGTGTGCTTGAAGCATGGCCTCCTTCATAGACTAGTGTTTCTAAACACACTGGGTTTACATGCCGGTGCTAAACCGACGATCAAGAAGGCAGTGCTCCGCACTACGGATCTTTGTTACATGTGTGCTTGAGGCATGCCCTTCTTCATAGACTTGTGTTACTCAACACATTGGGTTTACATGTCAGTGCTAAACCGATGATCAAGAAGGCAGTGCTCCGCACTACGGAACTTTGGAACATGTGTACTTGAAGCATGGCCTCCTTCATTGACTTGTGTTTCTAAACACACTGGGCTTACATGCCGGTGCTAAACCGACGATCAAGAAGGCAGTGCTCTGCACTACGGAACTTTGGAACATGTGTGCTTGAAGCATGGCCTTCTTCATTGACTTGTGTTTCTAAACACACTGGGTTTACATGCCGGTTTTAAACCGATGATCAAGAAGGCAGTGCTCCGCACTACGGAGCTTAGATACATGTGTGCTTTAAGCATGGCCTTTTTCATATACTTGTTTCTAAACACACTGGGTTTATATGCCGGTGCTAAACCGATGATCAAGAAGGCAGTGCTCCGCACTACGGAGCTTCGGAACATGTGTGCTTGAAGCATGGCCTCCTTCATAGACTAGTGTTTCTAAACACACTGGGTTTACATGCCGGTGCTAAACCGACGATCAAGAAGGCAGTGCTCCGCACTATGGATCTTTGTTACATGTGTGCTTGAGGCATGCCCTTCTTCATAGACTTGTGTTACTCAACACATTGGGTTTACATGTCAGTGCTAAACCGATGATCAAGAAGGCAGTGCTCCGCACTACGGAACTTTGGAACATGTGTACTTGAAGCATGGCCTCCTTCATTGACTTGTGTTTCTAAACACACTGGGCTTACATGCCGGTTTTAAACCGATGATCAAGAAGGCAGTGCTCCGCAGTACGGAGCTTTGGAACATATGTGCTTCACGCATGGCCTTCTTCATAGACTTGTGTTTTTGAACACACTGGGTTTACATGCCGGTGCTAAACCGATGATCAAGAAGGCAGTGCTCCGCACTACGGAGCTTTGGAACATGTGTGCTCGAAGCATGGCCTCCTTCATAGACTTGTGAACACTGCACATTAAGATAAGACACTCTATACTTCTTTATAAAATTATAAATTGCAATTGGTTCCACATAGGCTAGATATTAGTGTTCATACCTCAGGACAGTGGTTATCAGAGCAGTTTGTATTCCACAATACCAATTGTATAGAATGAATTAAAGATAAGCTACATGCCCTAAGCGTATAGCTTCTCAGCAATGTCTACGAAAGTAATTGTCTTTCTATTTAGTTGGATCCTTTCGCATCTGAAATCTCACATGAATAGACCACAAATCAAACCCGGGACCCATCAGACGAAGGCTAGCGGTGCATCCACTTAGCCAAGAAAGCGGTTAGCTCCTAAAATGAGTTCCCTTGTTGAATCTTAAGGATTTGGAAACCTGTCGCTCCTGGCTCGCTGGTCCATGTCGGCCCAAGTCAAAAAGCCATCACCTCATTAACAGTGCACTCATTACAGAGCGGCATGAGGAAGCGACTAGACTCTTGCCTAATTACAGGAGTACTCTCCTCACGTGGCGACCCGAGGGCTCGTGCACCGGATGAGACAGGGTGGGCTCTCCTATGCGCCTGGGGATAGTCGTTAGCGATCAGACCACACATCTTCAGGAATCAGAATACTTGTAGCTTCAGTAGCCTACATCCTCTCTTACAGGTTAGATATCTGTTACATCTTCAGCAATCGGAATAATTGTTGCTTCAGTACTTTCTCTCTTCGAGGATTGATAGCTGTTACATCTTCAGCAATCAGAATAATTATAGCTTCAGTACTTTCTCTCTTTTAGGTTCCATATCTGTTACATCGTCAGCAATCAGAATACGTATAGCTTCAGTACATCCTCTCTTTTAGGTTCGATATCTTCAGCAATCAGAATACTTGTAGCTTCAGTACTTTCTCTCTTTTAGGTTCGATATCTGTTACATCGTCAGCAATCAGAATACTGTCGCTTACTGTACCTTATTTCCCAGCCTTGAATTTCACCATGCAAAAGAAACATGCCCATATTTTTTTGAACACTCATGTTATTTCTATATTATTTACGGTCGGGTCAGATTTACCCATGGCGCCAGTCCTCGAGTGACAATTTTCGGCTTACGTTGGTCGGGACAATCTGTAAAAAATAAGGGGGAAAATCCACCTATTTTGTTACAGCACAATCAAATATAGCTCACGTTCTTGTGGATCCATGTTTAGGGTCTAGGGATACCTTGGTCATCAGCTCCTTTGTTCAAAATAATTGAGATGACTGCTTTGCCGCCACTCACAGGCCATTGTACTGTTTCGAAAATTGTCATTTTTCTGCATGTTAAATTTGAAAAATATAAGTAAACCTCATTTTATATAGTTCATAGGAAGACACCAGGTGTAAAATTACTTCATTAAAATCCGTACGACTACGACAAAAAGGGAGTGACACATTATGGGTCAAAATGACCCGGCGCGAGTCCTCGTGTTATATTTTTCCACGCCAGTTCTCAAGGGTTAAGCAATACAATTGGAGAATGATGGCCATCGAGTCGAAGCGTTGGATAAATCTCCCACAAGCGTTGATCAGACTGGGAGAACGTTTTCAGAATCAGAATGTCTTTGGAATTTGCATAGAAATAATTCTTTCTCTTATTCTGTAATGTGGAAATTTGAAGCCAATATTATCATTATTATTATTTTTAGTGTTGCCTATACGAATTGTCTTCTGCTGCTTTTCAGTCGGTCAACACGATTGTGCCCAATGAATTGGACGGGGTACAAGTTATAAATATGTAAAAACACTCCTGGAAAAAATGATATGTATTTGTTCGTTATCCCTTGGTCCCGGATGTTGATGACATGTCATCTTTTTACTGAGCCGTCTAAAACAATGCTGAAGTACATAGAAACTCCGGACGGGCCACCCCGTCTTCAAATATGTCATTTTTATTTTGCATCTTTTTGCATTTTTTGTGCTATTTTTCCATTTTAAGAGCATTTTTTAAGTTTGGTAGATTTTTTGGTCATATTTTAGATAAATTAGCCATTTAAGGTATTTTTAGCCTATTTTCAATTTTGAAAAAATAGGCTTATGAGATCACCTTTTGTCCGTGGGTGTGTGTGTGTCTGAGGTGTGTGTGTGTGTCCCCCCTCCCCTAAAAATTCTAAACGGCTCGAGTGATTTCAATGAAACTCTGTAAGTTCATAGCACTATTCCGGACGACCTCGACCGTGCCCTCCAAATTTTGTTACGTCTCACCTATCCAACATGGCGGCTGTGCGAAATATTTAACCAGCATTCAATATCTCCGAAACTATTCCCGATATCACCCTGGAATTTTTCACGGTGATAAAGGGAACTACCAGAAGATCACCTATGTGCCTTTCGAAAAACTGGTAAGTACAAAACCAACATGGCGGCCACGCGAATTTGCGACTTTTAAATAGACGTTTCTCGTGATTTAACGAACCAAACGCAATACAACTTGGTACAGTATATGTTTATACACACTGTAATGCACCGACATATAACTTTGTTCAATTGTTTACATAACCATAAGATGGCGGATGTGCGAAATATTTCACCAGCATTCTATATCTCTGAAACTATTAGCGGTATCATCCTGAAATTTTGTACGGAGATAAAGGGCACTACTGGAAGTTCATCTATAAGACTTTCAATAACCGATTAACTACAAAACGAACATGGCGGCCAAGCGAATTTAAAAATTTTAAATACACCTTTCTCGCGATTTAATGTTCCAAACGCAACGAAATCTGGTACAGGAAATGTTTATACACATTGTAATGAACTGGTATGTAATTTAGTTCAATTGTTTACATAACCTCAAGATGGCGGCTGTGTGAATTTTAAAAATTAAGTTTTTATTTCTTGTGTCGTAATCATGCGATCGAAGTGAAAGTTTGAATAATGAACCTACGCAACAATTTTCCTTTAATGGTACATGACTCTATGGCCTATGCTTTTAACAATCCAACATGGCGACCATCCGAAATATTTAGACGGCTCTGAATATCTACGAATCTATTATAGCAATCAAACTGATTTTGTTTATGTTCATAGGGGCTATGAACTTAAGATCACCTATAGGACTTTAAATAACCTGGTGATCACAAATCCAACATGGCGGCGACGCGAAGAATAAATATCCACATGGACGTTTCTCGCAATCTAACCTTCCGAGTTCAGTGAAACTTGGTACAGTAAATCCTTATACGAATGTTAATCATCTGGCATCTAATTTATTTCAATTGTTTCCACAACCACAAGATGGCAGCTGTGCGAAATTTTAAAATCTCCTTGTTACTTCTTGTGTCCTAATCATGAGATTGAACTTTGAATGCTACACGTACACAATAATCTTCATATAACAGTACATAACTCTAGGACCTACATATATAAAATCCAACATGGTGGCCATGTAAAATATTTAGTGGGATCTCAATATCTACAAATCCATTACAGCAATTTAACTGAAATTTTGTATGTTGATAGTGGAAGTTAACATAAGTAGAATATATGAAAATAGGCAGTATAGTTCTTCACGGAACTACTTGTTTTTTTCCAATGTAGTCATGTCACAGCTTTATATGAGGGAGTTACGTCTCTCAGAGTTAAGAAGAAGCTAGTAGCTATGAACATAAACCTTTTGCTATATGCTAGAAATCTATTTTGATTGACTTTTCAGTTTGAGCTTCAGATGCCATTTTTGAAATATTTGTGAGTTAATTATTATAAGATCATTTTCCTAATTTTATAGTGTATTTTTCGAATTTTTGAAATATTGGTGAGTTTAGTCTATTGTTATTAGATCATTTTCTCCATTCTATAGTGCATTTTTAGTCTACTTTCGATATTTGCAAAAAATGAAAGTTGACTTATGAGATCAAGACAGGGCAAAAAAAAAATTGTGTCTGTCTGTGTGTGTGTATGCGTGTGTGTGAGTCTGTGTGTCTGTGAGTATGTGTACTCTGAATGTCTGTCCCCCCCATATCAATTCGAACACGGTAAACGCGAATTGAACGAAATTTGTTACAAAGGTAGCACTAGCAAAGGACACCTCAGTGTCATGTTTTATATCGCCGCCATCTTGACGGAAACGTAATGGCGGCCACACAAATGTTCAAAGCTTAAATCGAATTACGACTAACGTAATCATCCGATCTCTACCAAATTTTGCAACAACATACCCTTATGGAGGAAGCATCCTTTGACCAAGTTAATAGGTCATTAGCCTAATAGTTTTCGGATGGCGGCCATCTTTGTGCCAAAATCGATTCCCCCTATTAATTCAAACACGGTGAAACCGAATGGAACGAAATTTGGTACAGAGGTAGCACTAGCAAAGGGCACCTCAGTGTCATGTTTTATATCGCCACCATCTTTACTGAAACGTAATGGCGGCCACTCAAATGTTCATAGCTTAAATCAAATTACGACTAACATAATCACCCCATCTCTACCAAATTTTGCAACAACATACCTTTAAGGAGGGAGCATTCTTTGACCAATCTAATAGGTCATTAGCCTAATAGTTTGCGGATGGCGGCCATCTTTGTGTCAACATCGATTCCCCCTATTAATTCGAACACGGTGAAACTGAATGGAACGAAATTTGGTACAGAGGTAGCACTAGCAAAGGGCACCTCAGTGTCATGTTTTATATCGCCGCCATCTTGACGGAAACGTAATGGCGGCCACACAAATGTTCAAAGCTTAAATCAAATTACGATTAACCTAATCATCCGATCTCTACCAAATTTTGCAACAACATACCTTTATGTAGGGAGCATCCTTTGACCAAACTAATAGGTCATTAGCCTAATATTTTGTGGATGGCGGCCATCTTTGTGTGAAAATCGATTCCCCCTATCATTTCGAACACGGTGAAACCGAATGGAACGAAATTTGGTACAGAGGTAGCACTAGCAAAGGGCACCTCAGTGTCATGTTTTATATCACCGCCGTCTTGACGGAAACGTAATCGCGGCCACCCATATGATAAAAGCTAAAATGAAATTACGACCAACCTAATAATCTAGTCTCTACCAGATTTTGCAACAACATATCCTTATGTGGGAAGCATATTCTGACCAAACTGCAAGATCATCAGCCCAATAGTTTGCAGATGGTGGTCAAGTATGTGTGCAAATCGATTCCCCCTATCAATTCAAACACGGTGAAACCGAATTGATCGAAATTTGGTACAGAGGTAGCACTAGCAAAGGCCACCTCAGTGTCGACCAATAGTTTGCAAATAGCGGCCATGTATGTGTGCAAATCCATTCCCCAGATCAATTCAAACACGGTGAAACCGAATTGAATGAATTTTTTTACAGAGGTAGCACTAGCAAAGGGCACCTCATATTCATGTTTAATATCCCTATAGCACGTTGTATTTCAACAAGCTACTACAACCAACATTCAATTATACTCCTTGAAAAGGACAAAGAGTTATAACAATACCCATGTATTTAGGAGAAAGTAGGCTATATGTTCTTTACTGAACATCTTGTTCGATTTTGTAGGTCGTTTATTACAGTCATTTTTGAAAATTTTAAGTGCATTTTTTAAACTTTTTTACGGCATAAACATCCGGGCCCTAGTCATCACACTTAAATGGGCAATTTAGGGTTACGCGTTTCGACCCTCAAGTGGCCATCGTCAGGTCCTGATCTCTGTGTTAACATTAAATTTTCACTATTGTAAATTCACTACTGTGGTTCAATACCACGTCGTTAGATGATTATAATAATGTTTGGTTCGCAGTTTGAATCTCGTAATGCGTTAGGTTTGTTTTGTGTTACAAGGTTTTGTGAGTAACGGTGTATATACGCGTGTATACAATTTAGAATATCACACTGTAATACTAATAATAATAATAAATCAAATAACAAATTTTAGCATGCACTAGAAAAAACTAATTATAATGTACATTTAACTTGGCATCGTTCTCCTCACACCTATGCTCACTTATAGACTTCCACACCTTCTGTAACGAAATGTTCAAAATGAAACTAAATTCTTCTCCCTTAACCGTTTATAGGATATTAACCACCTGTCGTAATAATAATAATAATAATATCGTATGGCCTCGGATGCCGGGTGCAAGCTTTGTTATTTGACATCCAAAGGGTAGCTTGCATGTCGAATTTCGTCGTTTCTTGAAGCACTATAAAAGTCAAGGAGGTTAGATATCTAAGCTCCTTGAACACTAGGCTATAGCGCTTTCTAGTAGAGAAATGAGGAACTTTGTGTTGGCGGAAACTCCCGAGATTAATTTTGCCATTATGAACACGGCCTACTGAATTCAAATAGGTTCTTTGACATGCCAACATTGTATGACATGGTGTCGCAATTTTTGCCGCCTTTCAAAAAAAATCACTTACCACGGCCAGGAGCTAACCTGCAATCTTGGGGTTAGTAGACCGACACGTTAACCACTCACCCACCGTGGCAAGCTACCACCTGTCATAAGGACAGTTTATGCTTTCAAAGATGCTGATAGTTGAATCTTGAAGACAAATTTCGGAGAATTTTCATGCCGAAGAGCTAGTATTTCTAAAAATCAAATATTATATACGTATCTACTTGACGTAATGTGTTGGATAAAATTAAAAAATAAATAAAACTAAAAACATTAACATTTAAAGTGTACAAATAAAATATAAATATAGAAATAAAACTCATAAAAATAAAATTACAGTAATATAAGGAATATAAAAATTAAAAGAATGAACATAACCATAAAACAATTATGAAAATAATTGTCGGAACGAATTCCAAATTAGTTAATTAATTCAAAAAATATCAAAATTAAATCTAGCCTATCAGAACATGAATTGAAAATTTAAAATACGTAAGTTATATACACATTAAAATTAGAGAATTTACTGGCACGTTGAAGATCCCCTTCAGGGCACAATTCCGGCACCCCGGCGTCTCTAAAAGCCACAGTAGTTAAATGGGACGCAAAACCAATAACATTATTATTATTATTATTATTATTATTATTAAAATTAGAGAAACAAAAAAATACATAATTAATAATTATTATTGTAATAATTAAAATACTTTGAAATGTAAAAACACATAATGTCGCCTCCGTAGCGTAGTGGTCAGCATGGTTAGCTGCCGCCCCGGAGGTCCTGGGTGCGATTCCCGGCTCTGCCACGAAATTTGAAAAGTGGTACGAGGACTGGAACGGGGTCTACTCAGCCTCGGGTGGTCCAAATGAGTAGAGGGGGTTCGATTCCCCCTCAGCCATCCTCGAAGTGGTTTTCCGTGGTTTCCCACTTCGTCTTCGGGCAAATGCCGGGATGGTACCTTCTTCAAGGCCACGGCCGCCTCCTTCCCTCTTCCTTGCCTATCCATCCTGACCATCCCTTACCTTCCCTCATGAGGCCCCTGTTCGCTTTGCAGGTGATGCCGCCTGGGAGAGGTGCCAATCACACTTCACCAGTTGTATCCCTTCCGATTCGATGTTCTCAGCTCTAGGACGCTGCCCGAAGAGGCGGTAGTGGTGAGTTCGCTCGCTGAGTCCGTGGGTTCCACCAACCTGGAGGTTAAACGACTAAAAAAAAAAAAAAACCACACACACACACACACATAAAAATAACAAAAATTAGTTTTGTCCTTATAAAGAGTTAAACTGTGATTACTTTCAAAAATATCTAGTGTTAGGCTTTTTGTTTTTTGGAGGGCAATTAATGTTACTTTTTCAACATAGTGCTTGCCCACTCTCTCCCGCTAGAGTAAGACAGAAGACTGTATGGCCCACAGCCTGTAGCTTGCGATTTGCATGTCTTTATTTACCTTTCATGAAAGCATTTCTATTCTCGAGTCTAATCGTTTCTAAGAAGCACTGATCTGGTGGTCTGGTACAGTTTCTTTAGCACTATCATTATCTTTATTTTCATTATGTTAACTCCCTTCCTACCGCAGGGGGCACTGCAGGGAACTGGCATTTCTGGTGTCCGGACATAACGTACCACGGAAAAAATTATAAGAGAATGGTTAACAATCTTACCAAATAATTATGGTATTCGAATTGGTTATAAAAAAGAGGACCTGAATATAAACTGTCTCGCTTTTGCAGATGACATTACTTTGTTCGCTAATACAATGGAAGAGGCCACTGATCAACTTAATAAACTACAAACCATAGCTGCTAAAACTGGACTTAAAGTGGCCTTTCATAAAACTAATTTTATCACAAATGTCAAAGATGCCTCAAAATTCATCACGATTGGTCTGCAAAATATCAAAAAAGTCCGAATATTTAAATACCTAGGGGAATGGATTACCCCTAATAATTCAGAAATAGCTGCCATTGAGAGCAGATGTAACAAATTGGAAGGTGCCTTTCAAACCTGCAAAAACATTTACAAAAGTAAAAGCTTGTCCCGCAATGTCAAACTTTGTCATTATAACACAGTAATTAGGCCGTCAGCACTGTATGCTGCAGAATGCTTACAGATGACAAACAAAGGTCCATTGAGAAAATTAGAACTTAAGGATCGGAAAATTCTAAGGAAAATATTAGGACCTGTTAATGATAATGGTACTTACAGAAGAAGACATAACAATGAATTATTTGAATATATAGAAGATTTGGTGGGTGTGATGAGAAAATGGAGAATGTCTTTCTTTGGACATTTGGAGCAGATGGAGCATCATCGACTTTCATATCGAATCCACTCATCAATATCTTTAAAAAAATCCTATTGTAAATGGTCGATGCAAGTTTAAATGGACCTAACAGAAGCTCGAATCAATCAAGCTCTGGTTTGGGATAGGAACCTGTTCAGAAAGGCAGTTAAATCAACCAGTAATCTACACCCTTTAACATCTGTGATGCCTCGCCCTCACTGCAAGTGGACGGAAGAAAGGAGAGCAGAACATTCGTGAAGAATGAAGATCTACTGGCAGACAAGAAAACAAGCATTACAGTGATCATATGAGTGAGGAACATCGTGGTCTATTGATGGCCGAAACGTCTCAAAAAAAAAAAAAACACGGCCAAACGTACCACTTGATTTTCGAGGACATAACTTACCATCTAGGTCGTTATCTACCTAAGAACGGCTTTCCCGTAATCCCAAAATATTTACGCTAGGACATAACGTACCACTTGATGTCAGACGGGCATTCCAGTTACAGGTTCATTACCACAAAAACATCAGTGGCGATCACACTGTGCGGCTTTAAACATTTTAGTATTGTAACATGGAGTTGTGTACAACAAATAAGGGCGGTTTATGTGCGCACTCCGACGGATGAAGTACGAATTGTACATTGAAAGTTCAAAGAGAAAGAAGAAATATGTCAAGTATGATGAACGGCTTGACAGAATAATGAAGTGATATGAAGAGAATGGAAACTTGAAATCTTGCTTGAGAGCTCTCTCATATTCGCAGAACTTGGAATGAAACTTCACGTGGCGAACTTGCTATTCACTTACAATGAAACATCTCATGACAAACTTGCTATTCGCTAGGATATAAAACCCACAAAAAACTTTTTTTAAATGATAATAATAAAAAACAAAGGAAAGAAAACGAAAAATGACCAGAGCTTAACCACAGTTGATTTTAAACACGCCAAAATGTTTATAAACATTTTGCCAGTCCAAAGCCTGGTTAAATGTGTTGGGAATCCAAAAACATATCATATTTTATATTAGTTTATGTTATGTTATTGCCCACGTATTTATTACCAGGATTAATTGAGCAATACCGAGCAAGTGGCCGTGCGGTTAGAGTTTCATGCACCCTAAATACACACATCAAAAAAAGTTTTGCATCACCTCGGTTCCCAGATCTCCGGCATATAGACGTTGACTGTGTATATTGTATCAAAGATACAGTCCCTTTGACTGTTCATAGATGTCACTAAAACTGCTCAAAGATGTAAACAACCATGCATGAGCAGGGCCTATTAGACGGAGGGGGTACGACAGCCGATCAGTTCCAGTCATTCCACCAGGACGAAGGTACGCTGCTCATGTTGTCTGTAGTTCTACCATGCCTAGAAGGTCAATACCGCAGTTCGATCGCGTCCGCATTGTTACTTTGTGTCAAGAAGGGCTCTCAACAAGGGAAGTTTCCAGGCGTCTCAGAGTGAACCAAAGCGATGTTGTTCGGACATGGAGGAGGTACAGAGATACAGGAACTGTCGATGACAGGCCTCGCTCAGGCCGCCCAAGGGCTACTACTGTAGTGGATGACCGCTACTTACGGATTGCCGCTCGGAGGAACCCTGACAGCAATGCCACCATGTTGAATAATGCGTTTCGTTCAGCCACAGGACGTCGTGTTTCAACTCAAACTGTGCGCAATAGGCTGCATGATGCGCAACTTCACTCCCGACGTCCATGGCGAGGTCCAGCTTTGCAACCCCGACACCATGCAGCGCGGTACAGATGGGCCCAACAACATGCTGAATGGACCCCACGGAATTGGCATCACGTTCTCTTCACCGATGAGTGTCGCATATGCCTTCAACCAGACAATCGTCGGAGACGTGTTTGGAGGCACCCTGGTCAGGCTGAACGTCTTAGACACACTGTCCAGCGAGTGCAGCAAGGTGGTGGTTCCCTGATGTTTTGGGGTGGCATTATGTGGGGCCGACGTACGCCACTGGTGGTCATGGAAGGCTCCGAAACGGCTTTACGATACCTGAATGACATCCTTCGACCCATAGTGCAACCATATCGGCAGAATATTGGAGAGGCATTTGTCTTCATGGACGACAATTCTCGACCTCATCGTGCACATCTTGTGAATGCGTTCCTTCAAGATAACGACATCGCTCGACTACAGTGGCCAGCATGTTCGCCAGACATGAACCCTATCGAACATGCCTGGGATATGTTGAAAAGGGCTGTTTATGGACGTCTTGACCCACCAACCACTCTGAGAGATTTACGCCGAATTGTCGTTGAGGAATGGGACAATTTGGACCAACAGTGTCTTGATGAACTTGTGGATAGTATGCCACGACGAATACAGGCATGCATCAATGCAAGAGGACGTGCTACTGGGTATTAGAGGTAGTGGTGTGTACTGCAATCTGGACCACAAATGCTGCAAGTCTAGCTGTATGCTGGTACAACATGCAATGTGTGGGTCTCATGAGCAATAAAACGAGCTGAAATGTTGTTTGTGTTGATCTCTATTCCCTTTGTATTTAACGGTTCCGGAACTCTTGGAACCGAGGTGATGCAAAACTTTTTTTTTTTGATGTGTGTACTTCCCACTCTTTCAAGTGGTACGTTATGTCCTCTCCTAAATATGTTAAGGTCATTAGCTGACTTTTCGCAGGTAATCAGCCGGCCAAGTGGTACGTTATGTCCTATAACCGGCATTTCTACGGTCCGTGGTATTACGGTTTGGTATATCCGCGAATATTACCCGCACAAAATTTTTCAAAATTTATCACTGGACAATGAAGGTGCGAGCATTATTCGGTTAGACTAATCGATTCTTCGAATATTTTGAAATTATTATTATTATTATATATATATAATGCATTTGGCCCTCTAAGGAGCACGTAGAACCATTAGTTAACATTGGTCTTCTTGTTCTTCTTATCTTCCCAAAACTTCTTCATCCTTTCGCTATGTAGGGGGCGTGGTGGCTCAGCGGTCTAGCTGTATGCCTCTCACCAAGGCGGTCCGGGTTCGATTCCCGGTCAATGCATGTGAGATTTTCGAAGTGAAATGCCATGTCCTGTGGTTCGGATTCCACGTTAAAAGGAGGTCCCGTGGCTCATGATCTCAAGATTAACGGTCACGTTAAACTACAACCATCCATCCTTTCGCTATGTGCCTGTCTTCTTTCTTGTGTCCATGCAGCTTTAAGTTTCAAATTCTGTCCCGTAGGGATCTTGGGTGGAAACTTATACGAATTTATATTATTATTATTATTATTATTATTATTATTATTTTACAATTTATTTGTCTTAGTTGTGTTGGCATTAACCAAACATAAAACATCACAACAAATAGGTTGAAAACGTGATGTCAGATAGCCTTAAAACTCATCATTTTGCACCAAATTATACTGAAGTTTCCTGGGGAGGATCCCTGGACCCCCTTATCTACGGGGCCTCTTCCACACCGCTTAACCCCCGGTTGGGCACCCCCCCAAACTTAAACTCTATTTTCGCCCCTGGTCGTTTGGATACAAGATCGCCAGTTAGTTAGCTCGAATGATATGTAGTTTTAGATACTACCATAACGTCGCTGAAGAATGGTTGAGAAGCGGACGAACAAGTTACTCTTAACTCGATATACGACGAGATGAAAGCCTTGAACTTTGAAGGCAAACTATTTTGGTATCATTGAGTGTGTGTGTAGGAGTGTTGACACAGGTGGCTGGAACATGTTGCAGTCTTACCAACATAAAACACATTCTCAATTACTGAACAACTTGTTCTCTCATTTGGATACATCGATCCAAGAAAGTGGTCATTGTTCTCATTTTGATGTTATGTTTTGCTTATTATTTCAAACAACAGGAAAACCATTTCCAGGATGACTAACACGACGGTGAGAATTTGTAGTTGTGAATTCATTTGAGGGGCTTGGGACAGCTTGGTCATCAGCCCCGTGTAGTTGGGTGTGTGTTTTGCTTGTCTGATAACCTGTATTTGCGTGATGACTGTATTAGGGACAGGGATGACGTTGGCAACCCGGGACGTCAAATAAGACACTATCCCAGCATTAGCCTGTAGTAGTAGACTATGTGTAGCTGTATCAGGGACACACATGAGGTAGGCTCCCCGGGACTTGAAGTAAGGTACTATCCCAGCATTAGCCTGTAGCAGTGTGTGTAACTGTATTAGGGACAGGGATGAGGCAGGTACCCCGGGACTTGAAGTAAGGTACTATCCCAGCATTAGCCTGTAGTAGTGTGTGTAACTGTATTAGGGACAGGGATGAGGTAGGCACCCCGGGATTTGAAGTGAGGTACTATCCCAGCATTAGACTGTAGTAGTGTGTGTAACTGTATTAGGGACAGGGATGAGGTAGGCACCCTGGGATTTGAAGTGAGGTACTATCCCAGCATTAGACTGTAGTAGTGTGTGTAGCTGTATTAGGGACAGGGATGAGGTAGGTACCCCGGGACTTGAAGTAAGGTACTATCCCAGCATTAACCTGTAGTAGTGTGTGTAACTGTATTAGGGACAGGGATGAGGTAGGCACCCCGGGACTTGAAGTAAGGTACTATCCCAGCATTAGACTGTAGTAATGTGTGTAACCGTATCAGGGACAGGGATGATGTAGGCGGCCTGTGATTTGAAGTAAGGTACTATCCCAGCATTAGCCTGTAGTAATGTGTGTAACTGTATTAGGGACAGGAATGAGGTAGGCGGCCAGGGATTTGAAGTGAGGTGCTATCCCAGTATTAGCCTGGAGGGAGTGTAGAAAACAGCACTGAGGATAATTACTGCCTCTTCAGGGATTCGAACCTGCGATCTCCGAACTTGAAAAACGTTTAATAAAATTGTAATAATAACAAATTATTAATGATTCAATTCAACTTAGATTTTTATAAAAGAGTGATTAGAGCGTAATTCCATTTTCCTATCTGCTACGAGACCGAAATGAGTCTGTCTCTAAAATCAGCTGATTTATGCAAATCACCCTGCATATTCGGAACGCAGTTTGTATGTTGGCATCACTGGTCACGTGACCTCATGTATGCCGTATTCCACAGGGTCTATAATTGTTGCGTTACGACAGGATTCAGTTATAATGAGAGCAGCACGAAACCAGCGTAAAAAAACACAAGTGCCTGACAAACACAGGAAATTGATTTGTAAACATGGTTTAATTTCTTTCTGGTCCTTAGCACATTAATTGGAGTAGTTTTTTTTTTTTCGTGTAGCCTCCTGAGAGGCAGAGTGCAGGTCTTTCTAGTCGACGCCCGTGGGCGACCTGCGCGTCGGGATGAGAGATGGAAAGGATGAAGATGAATGAAACTGGGCAAGGATGTGGAAGGAAGCGGCCGTGGCCTGTCAGAAGGTACTGTCCTAGCATTTGCCTGGTGTTGAAAATGGGAAACCACGGAAAACCATTTCAAGGACAGCCGACGGTGGGGCTCGAACCCACGCGTCTACCGAGTCAGCAGAGAGCTTGGCCCTTTGACCTAACGCAGCGCTTTAGCCCGCGTAGCCACTACTGTCGGTATTGGAGTAGTAAATTAAGCCTAATAAGAGAAGAGTTTAGGAAATAAACTGCTAATTAGATCATCATTGTATTGTACAGGTTATAAAACACACAACATTTGTCCAATAAAACTTGGGAGATGATACACCAAAACCCCTTGCTCGCGCGAGGAGCTTCCATGAGCATCAATAAAAGTGATCTATTTTTGGGGAGCTTTGTTGCCTTGGTAACCAAATAGGCCTACAAACCACTAGTGTACTTAAATCTGGTTGGTTCCTCAGTTTAGCGGCTGCGACAACGAGGTCATGTAGCCCCGTGTACTTTGGGTGTGTGTCTGATAACCGGCGTTAATTGTGATGGCTGTATTAGTGTGTGTTATCTGTTTTTAATTCAATTAAGGACTGCAGATATTCAATTTTCAAGTAGTTCCTACTTTTGCTACCAAACGCCACCGTCAACGTCAACTAGTCCTGAACTTGGTTACTAGATACCACCGCAGTCGACTTCTGGTGACGTGCGTTGGAATCTAAGAGCGTTAATCAAATCTAACATATAATTTAGCTTCACACAAGTGTAATTAGTGGAAGGTTCTTTTTCGTGCCATAAATCTATGACATGGGCCCGCTGGCTTTACTTCCCCTCCGAAGGAAAGCATACTGAGGGATTTTTAACGCTCTTAAAAATCCGACGACTTCGGCCGGGAGCACGATGAGGACTGTATGGTGGATGATCAAACAGCTCCCAGTTGCTGTCCTGATTTTGCTTCCGTTCAGACCCTTCCTGTGGGGGTCCGGGCGGGGACACCAAGATCCCGCTGATGAGCCTGCTTGGTGTCCTAGGCGAAACTCCACACAAGACACGGCACAAACCTAGAAAATTGCTGAGTTTTAATTCACTGGCCGCGAAAGCCAATATACCATCTTTTTGAAAGCCTCCATAGGGAGGTTATGGCTGCTTGAGGTTTTAGTTCTCGCAGTAAAGAGGTGCAGGTGCGCTTCATAAAATAGGAGTTAGCATGCAGTTCGCTACTCCTGTGAAGGTCCGGACGGGGACACCAAGAGCCTGCTAATGAGCCACACAAGACACGGCACAAACCTAGAAATTTGCTGAGTTTTAATTCACTGTCCGTGAAAGGCAATATAGCCTACCATCTTTTTGGAAGCCTTCATAGGGAGGTTATGGCTGCTTGAGGTTTTAGTTCTCGCAGTAAAGAGGTGCAGGTGCGCTTCATAAAATGGGAGGTAGCACGCAGTTCGCTACTCCTGTGGGGGTCCGGGCGGGGACGCCATGAGCACGCTGATGAGCCAGCTAGGTGTCCTAGGCGAAACCCCACACAAGACACGGAACAAACCTAGAAAAAAAGTTGAGTTTTAATTATTATTATTTTTATTAATAATAATAATTTGTCCTTTAAAATAATCGTATGTCCGCTGAAGCATAGTTTTCCACTAGCGACTTATAAAAATCATTTAAATATGACGGATTTTCTGCCAAGTTAGTAATAGACTACTGAAACTACTGACCTTACGTAATTTTCCAACTGGTGCACAATTCAGCTGTGACCCATTTTCTTAGAATTCTTCAATGAGTGGTATAATATATGGGAGGTTTTTTTTCTTGTTGGCACAATTGACGATGTAAAACGATGTCAAGGAAACATTTAAGAATAACTCTATTAACGTATGGTACTCTCATGTATGTTAAGATAAGGGAATTAACAATGGCATGGTTCCCTGAATGAATCGCTTTGTGCTGCTTTTATGTTGAAACACGCAAACAGCTCGTGTCTTCATTAGGTAACGCTCATGGATGTCTGACTCACTTCTCATAGCAACAACAACAGCAATAGAATATTAGGGGACCGGAGAATTTTTCCGATAAAGGGGGTTCGTGTTATTTTTTAAAATACAATCCTACTTTTCACGGGCATTATCCTACAAGGCCAAAATCAGA
Organism: Meconema thalassinum; assembly: GCA_946902985.2. Taxonomy (NCBI): domain Eukaryota; kingdom Metazoa; phylum Arthropoda; class Insecta; order Orthoptera; family Tettigoniidae; genus Meconema; species Meconema thalassinum. The sequence goes on along the minus strand of OX336397.1, from coordinate 97,527,019 downwards.
CACCATAGATCGGTAGTATAACCTGAAGTATTGTACGCTTCACAGTGTCTTATTTTAAATAAAAAGGGGGAGCTTCAAGAACTAGAAAAGGAAGAATGGAGGATTCTGCGGAAAATATTCGGACCACAGAAACTACTGATGGGACTTGGAGGATGAGGAAAAACGAAGAACTCTACAAATAGATTGAGAAGATCACGGACACAATGAGGAAGCTGAGGTTGAAGTTCTACGGACACCTACTATGAATGGATGAATGCAGACTGACTAAAAGAATCTTCAACAACATCATGAGATTAAAAGGCCACATCTAAATGGGCAGATGAGGTGAAAAGGGATGCGGCAAAAGTTGGAATCACACTACAGATGGTCCACAACAGAAGAGAGTTTAGAAGGAGAGTAGACAGTGTAAAAGCATGTCAGGAGAATTAACAATGAGGAGGCCCAAACGGATCATTTCCGATGAGGAGAGAAAGAAAAGAAGCGAATGCATGGGAGGAGAAAAGAAGAAAAGCCAAACAGTCTTAAGTGTTCTTTGCGAGTCCATAGTTGGCCAAAATTGAAAAAGAAAAAAAAAAATAGAAGAAAAAGCTCTTTTCTAGTTCATTTTGGTCAATCTCTACATAGTATTAAACCAAGTCCCCAATTCTTGGATGGAACGGATAATCTCGAGAACCACTGGATGGATTTTGATGCGGTTTTCACCATTCTGTAAAGGTTTTCTCGAGGAAGGTTTCCGTAAAAAAACATTCATTTATGACCAAAATAAGCCGAGCACTAACGATTTCAGTGAATCGAGTTGAAAAAACCTGCCGTCCGTGCGCCTTTTAAGCCTTCGCTGGGTAAACCGTTAAAATATCTATATACAGTAGAACTCCAATTATCCATTCGGATAATCAAAAAAATGGATAATTGGATTTCCATGATATACATCTGTATTTTAAATACAAGGAGCTCCCCCTCCTCCCTCCCTAATAAAGTCTAAACGGCTGGAGCAATTTCAATGAAATTCGGTGAGGTCACAGCAACATTTCCAACAGGGCGGCGACGCGAAATATAATAGTACATTATGCAACGAGCCTATAATGGCTATAATTAAGACACGAGTATTTTTTATAAAACGAGCGTATGCGAGTTTTATAATTTCCATACGAGTGTCTTAATTACCATTATAGGCGAGTTGCATACGACTGTTTATGTTCGACTATAATTATTATAACTATTTTATGTTCGAAGATAAATATTCATAAATATCTGTCGAGATTTCGCCAGTTTTATGTACTAAACAGAGCGCATGAGACGCAGGGAATGCCTTGTATTTGATCATGGCCACCTCGATTACTCTACTATTACACTAGGCAAGGCAGTGTGATTTACATTAGAAGGCCGTGGTACTCAGCGCATCTAATTATCTAATTGGTCAAACGACTGTTTCTTGAGCTCTGATTGGTGGGAGAAACTGTATCATAATGAAAAATAATGTTATAATGAGTCTCATTATGATACAGTTTTCAGATACATAATAGTCAGGGTCGAACATAAATATTTAAATGGACGTTTCTCACGATTTCACAATCCGAGCGCAGTGAAACGTGGTGCGGTGAATGCTTACACAAATTTTAATCCACTGGCATCTAATTTACACACATCAAAAAAAGTTTTGCATCACCTCGGTTCCAAGAGTTCCGGAACCGTTAAATACAAAGGGAATAGAGATCAACACAAACAACATTTCAGCTCGTTTTATTGCTCATGAGACCCACACATTGCATGTTGTACCATCATACAGCTAGACTTTCAGCATTTGTGGTCCAGATTGCAGTACACACCACTACCTCTAATACCCAGTAGCACGTCCTCTTGCATTGATGCATGCCTGTATTCGCCGTGGCATACTATCCACAAGTTCATCAAGACACTGTTGGTCCAAATTGTCTCACTCCTCAACGACAATTCGGCGTAAATCTCTCAGAGTGGTTGGTGGGTCAAGACGTCCATAAACAGCCCTTTTCAACATATCCCAGGCATGTTCGATAGGGTTCATGTCTGGCGAACATGCTGGCCACTGTAGTCGAGCGATGTCGTTATCTTGAAGGAACGCATTCACAAGATGTGCACGATGAGGTCGAGAATTGTCGTCCATGAAGACAAATGCCTCTCCAATATTCTGCCGATATGGTTGCACTATGGGTCGGAGGATGTCATTCAGGTATCGTAAAGCCGTTTCGGAGCCTTCCATGACCACCAGTGGCGTACGTCGGCCCCACATAATGCCACCCCAAAACATCAGGGAACCACCACCTTGCTGCACTCGCTGGACAGTGTGTCTAAGACGTTCAGCCTGACCAGGGTGCCTCCAAACACGTCTCCGACGATTGTCTGGTTGAAGGCATATGCGACACTCATCGGTGAAGAGAACGTGATGCCAATTCCGTGGGGTCCATTCAGCATGTTGTTGGGCCCATCTGTACCGCGCTGCATGGTGTCGGGGTTGCAAAGCTGGACCTCGCCATGGACGTCGGGAGTGAAGTTGCGCATCATGCAGCCTATTGCGCACAGTTTGAGTTGAAACACGACGTCCTGTGGCTGAACGAAACGCATTATTCAACATGGTGGCATTGCTGTCAGGGTTCCTCCGAGCGGCAATCCGTAAGTAGCGGTCATCCACTACAGTAGTAGCCCTTGGGCGGCCTGAGCGAGGCCTGTCATCGACAGTTCCTGTATCTCTGTACCTCCTCCATGTCCGAACAACATCGCTTTGGTTCACTCTGAGACGCCTGGAAACTTCCCTTGTTGAGAGCCCTTCTTGACACAAAGTAACAATGCGGACGCGATCGAACTGCGGTATTGACCTTCTAGGCATGGTAGAACTACAGACAACATGAGCAGCGTACCTTCGTCCTGGTGGAATGACTGGAACTGATCGGCTGTCGTACCCCCTCCGTCTAATAGGCCCTGCTCATGCATGGTTGTTTACATCTTTGAGCAGTTTTAGTGACATCTATGAACAGTCAAAGGGACTGTATCTTGGATACAATATACACAGTCAACGTCTATATGCCGGAGATCTGGGAACCGAGGTGATGCAAAACTTTTTTTGATGTGTGTATTTCAATTGTCTTCATAACCACAAGATGGCAGCTGTGCGAAATTTTAAAATCTCGAATTTATTTCTTGTGTCCTAATCATGCGATTGAAGTTTGAATACTACACGTACACAATAAAAATATTAATGTAATAGTGCATAACTCTAAGACCTACATTACATACATAAAAATCCAACATGGTGACCATCCGAAATATTTAGACGATTCTCAATATCTACGAATGTATAACAGCAATCAAACTGAAATTTTGTATGTTGATAGGGGCAATTAACATAAATAGGATGTATGAAAATTGCTGTAGGCTATAGTTCTTCACGGAACTATTTGTTCCTTATGCAGCCTTTCAAGACCTTTGTAAGACTTAGTTTCTCTTGAAACCAAATTGGTCTCCATCCAACTCTGTCAATTGCCAGATACTGTATAATAGGCAAGTTTCAGAACCTCATTGACATCTTCAATGACCCTCGGTGACTAAACATTTTTTTCTGATTGTGTGGCTTCGTATAATTGGGTCTGGTTGGTTGTTTGGTTCGTTCCTTAGTATCCCCGTGTACTTTGGGTGTGTGTAGAATCTGTCTGATAACCGGTGTTAATTGTGATGGCTGTATTAGTGTGTGTTATCTGTTTTAATTCTTTTAAGGACTGCAGACGATAATTTCAAGCAGCTCCTTCTTTTGCTACCAAATGCTACCGTCCACGACACCTAGCTTGCGAACTTGGCTACTAGATGTATGCCATCGCAGCCAGCACCTGGCGTCGAAAGTTGGAACTAATATAGCGTTATCAATTATAACCTACAAATTTTAGCTTCACACAAGTGTTGTTAGTGGAAAGTTCTTTAACATGCCATAGATCTATGACATGGGACCGCCGATTTTAATTCCCCTCCGAAAGAAGGCATACTGAGGGATTTTTAACGCTCTTAAAAAACTACGACTTCGGCTGGGTTTGAACCCGCGATCTTGGGCATCGAAGCTTAGCATGCTACCAACTACGCCACCGAAGGCACCGATGATTGGGTCTTAAAAGTGCAGCATCTTTTTGGTCTCCCATCATACGGGTGGATGTTGCTATTTGAGTCTTCAGTCTTTTGACTGGTTTGATGCAGCGCTCCATGCCTCCCTGTCCTGAGCTAATCGTTTCATTTCTACATAGCTACCACACCCTACATCCGAGGCAATCTGTTTAACATATTCTAACCTTGGTCTACACCTACAGTTCTTGTCCTCAATCCTTCCTTCCATAACTAAGCTTGCTATTCCTGGGTGTCTTAGTATGTGTCCTACCAACCTACCTCTTATCTTCATTAGCAGTCGCCAGAAACATCTCTCCTCTCCCACTCGTCTTAATATCCCTTCTTTTGTAACCCTATCTACCCATCTGATCTTCGTCAGTCTCCTGTAACACCACATTTCAAACGCTTCAATTCTCCTCTTTTCTGCTGCACCAATAGTCCAAGTTTCACTTCCATAGAGCACCACGCTCCAGACAAAGGCTTTCAAAAATGACTTCCTAATACCCAAATCTGTATTCGATGTCAACAGATTCCTTTTTTGTAGAAATGCTTTCCTTGCCTGAGCCAACCTACGTTTTATGTCCTCTTTGCTTCGTCCTTCTCTGGTTATTTTGCTTCTTTCAGCTTTTCACCTGTCAATTTGATGTCCATAGAAGTTTCTGATTTATTTCGGCTGCATTCCAATATTTTTGTTTTACATTTATTAATTTTCATCATGAATTCTTTCCTCAAGACAGAGTCCATACCATTGAAAAAATCATTCAAATCCTCAGGCGTGTCGGCCAAGATGACGATGTCATCATCAAATCTCAGAGTTTAAACTATTTCTCCTTGAATCTTCACTCCCACTTTAAATTTTTCTCGAATTTCCATCATTGCTTGTTCAATGTAACGATTGAAAAGTATGGGTGGTAAGTTGCAGCCTTGCCTTACACCTTTCTGAATACCAGCCTCTCTCTCATGTCCTTCAGCTCAAATGACTGCTGTTTGGTTTCTGTATAGATTATAGATCACCCTCCTATACCTGTACCTTATTCCAATCGTTTTCAAAATGTCAAACAATTTAGTCCAATCAACGTTATCAAAAGTCTTTTCTAAGTCTCCAAATGCCATGAACGTTCTCTTATCTTTCCTTATTCTTCCTTCCAAAACGGATGGATAACGTAACCATATTGCACAGGAGATTTCCCCGCCATTAGCTTACTATTCAGAGTTCCAACAACATCACCATCACTGTAATATTCATTCCGAGAATCAGCCAGCAATCTGAGTGTAGGCGTGTCCAAGGACAAGCGAGTTGACAAAAATGGTTCTCCAGACAGACTTAACCTGTGCACCTGGACCTCACCTCACTGAACTGGTGCCAAAATCAAAATACATGCTGTTTGTACCAGATGGCATTGAAAGAGCAAGTGTAGGCGAATTTTTCTTATACTATAGCTACAGTCTGGATGATTAACCTCAGGCAGGGGTGGACAAACCATGGCACACCACATGCTACATAAGGCGCTGTCCTTGAGCGGCTTCTCCCCCAGGGGCTCACATCTAGTGGGACGTGGGTTGGCTACCACGGGGCCCTAGCTGAGTCCAGCATTGCTTCCACTTACTTTTGCCGGGCTCCTCTCTGTCTTCTTTCCTGTTGACCTCACTTGGTCTACTCTTGTTTTCTTCCGACCCCGACGGTATTAGGGTATCCGAAGCCTAGGGAGTCTCTTCCTTTCCCGCCTTAATTGGCCTTTGTCTCATCTTTTCTGATTCCCTCCTGCGATGGGTCAGCCTTCTTTTTCTTTTCCTGTTATCTCCTGCCTTCTGCTCAAGGCCCTCAAGGAGGCTGGGTGTGTGTAGCCCCACCACTTCTGGTGCACACTAGATAATGCTACACCCTCAGGGGCTCACGGCTGGTGAGTTCGGGAGTTGGCGACCCCGAGGGATTCCTGAGCTGGGTCCGGTTTCCCCCCTTTTGTCCCTTCCCTGTGGGGCGGACCCTCTCCTCTCACTTTCCTATCTGCCTTTAATGGCTCTCCTTCCTTCCAAGTCCCTCAATCCGTATTCTTCGAGGGTTGAGGGCATTTCTTTTCCTCCTGTCCTTTATTTGCCTTATTCTCCTTTAGTTTTCCATTTCTTCTTCTAGTATGTAGGTTAGTAGTTAGTTTTAGTTTTAAGTTTGCATTTCATTTTCATCTTCACGATCACCCAAACCATCAGGGACCAATAACCTAGATGTTAGGCCCCTTAAAACAACAATTATCATCATCATCATCCTTTAGCGGCTTCGGTGGCGTAGTTGGTAGCATGCTGAGCTTCTATGCCCAAGTTCGCGGATTGAAACCCGGCCGAAGTCGTTGGATTTTTAAGAGCGTTCAAAGTCCCTCAGTTTGCTTTCATTCGGAGGGGAAGTAAAGCCGGCGATCCCATGCCATAGATTTATGACATGAAAAGGAACCTTCCACCAACTACACTTAGGCTACGTGAAGACAAACTTTGTAGGTTAGGTTTGATTAATGCTCTTAAGTTCCAGCGATCGTCACCGGGCACTGGTTTGCGATGGCATCTAGTAGTAGCGAAGTTCACAGCTAGGTGTCGTGGACGGTAGCATTTGGTAGCAAAAGTAGGATCTACTTGAAATTATCGTCTGTAGTCCTTACTTGAATTAAAAACAGATAACACACACTAATACAGTCATCACAATTAACACCGGTTATCAGACAGATTCTACACACACCCAAATTACACGGAGCTACATGACCGCGTTGTCACAGCCTCTAAACCAGGGTTTCCCAAACTCTTTCCGATCATCGCCCACTTACGAGATTTATATTTTTTTTCACCCATCTCATTTCAATAAACGCACAAATCTTATAATTACTAACACATACATTCACATACCTACATATAAGTTCAGAAATGAGGATTTTACGGACGTTTTAGGTAGATTTCATTAGAAAGCTAACTATTGCAATGGGTACCATGTTTCGACTTCCAGAAAATTTCGACATATCTTCGCGTTTCACATCCCCCAGACCCCAAAACCACCATCAGTTTAAAAGTTTATATATAATTTATGTATATATGTATCTATATATATATATATATATATTATATATATATATATCTATCAGTTTCTTGTGGACACGATAACTGTCGTAATGTTGCACCAATCACTTTGAATTTTTTACATAATATGTATCCCTGTAAAATCTCGGTCGAGTTCGTTAATGGGCAAAATCGGTCGAAGGGGGTAAAAATGGGGGGCTTTTTTTTTTTCGAAAAAGTGAAATATCACTATAACGCTCTTAATATGTGAAATATCAAATCCGTTCAAAGTTCATATTATGTGTCGGATAAGTGTCAAAAATGAATGTAAAAAATTTTTTTTGATAGCACCAACCATTGACCAATGGGGTGGAAAAAAGTGGGTTTTTCGGGAAACATTAATCATATCTCTCTTAAAAGGCACAATATCAAAACCTTAAAAAATGGATGATATTCCCCTGATAATTACCTAAAAATTTTGTCTGAAAGAATTTTTGATACAACCCACCATTACACCAAGGGATGAGAAAAGTGAATTCGGAATTAGAAGAAAATGCCAAGAGCCATCAGAGGTTACCATGACAACGCTTCTAACTTGATGAGGGATGAACTATCAGAGGTTGCCATGACAACGAAATCACATTCAGTTTTCCATCTGACTATGTGGGAAGCGGCTTCGATGACGTAGCCTCGCTGGTAACCTGCTGAACTTCTATGCCCAAGGTCGCGGGTTCAAAGCCGGTCGATGTCGTCGGATTTTCAAAGAGCGCTGAAAATCCCTCGGTATGCTTTCCTTCAGAGGGGAAGTCCAACGTTCCTTGCAAGTTACTGGTTGCGGTGGCATCTAGTAGCCAAGTTCAGAGCTAGGTGTCGTTGACGGTATATTTGGTACCAACATTAGGAACTACTACTTGAAATTGACCGTCTGCAGTCCTTACCTGAATTACAGACGAATACAGCCATCACAATTAACACCGTTTATCAGCCAGATTCTCCACACACCCAAAGTACACGGGGTTACATGACCGCGTTGTCGCAGCCCTAAACTGAGGAATCAACCAACATCTCTGCGGGAGATAAAATTTGACGTGAGGAAGTAACAGACTGTTAGATAGTTACACATCAGTTCCAAACCTTGCATAAGGACGGTGTGACCACAAGTATAAAAATGGACCCCAAATAAAAAGAAGGTTACCGTACCCCTAAGACAATAAAATGTTAAGAATATGCATAGTAAGACGAAAGAAAAGTTAATTGAACTCCAATTACATTGTAAAATACTTTCTCGCAATAAATGAGGTCTGATCCTTCTACGAAAACCTGCATATTTTGCCTATTATAGCCTATCCCCTAGTTTGCCCGGTGAAATCTACCTCCGCCTTCCGGCGTGCCGAGAGGAATTTTTTTCTTTATATGTACCGGTACATCATATTTATTTAGGTATAATTATGTACATTAAAAATGTGCAAATAATACGTCTAAAGAGGGAATAACAATCAATGAAATGAATTTAAATTAAAACTACATGAATTCTTATATCTAATTAATTAAACAACATGAATACCTATGTCTAATTAATGTAATTTGATAAACTATTGTAGTTGTAAATAGATTAAAAAGGAAACATAATTTGATGTAGAATTAAATTACTTGTTTGCAATTTTATTTTATTCCTTGTTTTATAGGTAAAAACTTCTCGGTTATATTGTATATATAAAAAACTGAACTATCCGCCCACCAATGTTTTTCAAATCGTCCATCGAATTCACATTCTGTTAGTTTCGCCCACTGGCGCCCACTACCAGCTTCTCTCTCATGTCCTTCAGCTCGAATGACTGCTGTCTGGTTTCTGTACAGATTGTAGAGCACCCTCCTATCCCTGTACTATATTCCAATCGTTTTCAAAATATCAAGCAACAATTGTAAGCCTACTAATAAACATGTTGAATGCCTGGAGTCAGAGAGATAAGCGTCCACAGTTTGAACCATATTCTGCTGCATTTAAATTTGACCAAACTGTGTGAATTTATTAGAATTTCCATTCATCGTTCATTCCATTGTCAAGAAAGCTCCACATAGACCGGACCGGACGTTAGATTGTGGTCACGTATGATAAAGTTTCTGCGAACTGTCTCCACACATTTCCTGCTCGGCGCTATCGTGAGGGTCGATGAAACTGATTACCTCTTTCAAGGGCAGCTTGAGGTTGGTAACAGTGTAAGGTCTCTCACGCAAGCGCAGCAAAAGCATTCAGCATTCTTGCTAAATTACAGTAGAAAGTAGAAAATGTTTATAGAAAATACTCGGTCGGCAAAGAGCTACAGAATTCTGTAAATTAAAAAGTAATTATGAAATATAAAGCAAATTAGCAACAACAAAATCTTTCGAGTAAACGAATTTAAATATTTAGGTGAATGGGTTACAGAAAACTGTAACGAAAGGAAATCAATTGAATCGAGGTTTCAGAAAATCGAAACTGCTTTTCAATCAACAACAAATATTTATAACAAAAAGAGTCTCTCCTGGAACTGCAAAATTCGCCACCATACAATTGTAATCAAACCTGAAGCTTTCGATGCTTCAGAGACACTCAATCTCCCACACAAAACACTAAAACACCAAATAGAAGTCTGTCTGTTAGGTAGTCAGCCCGAAGGCTGGTTGGATCCTCAAAAAGCACCGCCGTTACGTTATGTGAGTAGATACCCACAAAAACCCAAGGCAGCGCTATTTTGTGGCGTTCTAGGCAAGAAGAGGAGTGAGGTAGTTTGCCATTGCTTTCCTCACTGAGTCAGAACAGTAGTCCTAACCCTATGACTAGAACCTTTCACAGCATTCACAGGCACTGACTGTGCTCCGAATGCCATTACTAAGCACCACCCATACCTCAGTAGCTTCCATATAATCACAGCCATGAGTGAGACTGAGACATCGGTGAAAAGCCACCTTTTACTCTAGCCTGTGCCAACTGACAAATGCAAATATACTGTATTCATCAAGAGATGGCAAACAGGCCAAAATAGAAGTGAAAGAACGTAAAATAATTAGATAAATCCTTGGAAACATGGTGTACAGGTGAAAGAACGTAAAATAATTAGATAAATCCTTGGAAACATGGTGTACATTACCCAAAGCCTAATACAGAAATATACAAAACAATTTCCAAAATCGCTGACACAATGCGAATGCGAAGAATCCAATTTATGGGACACATTGAAAGAATGGACCCGAACAGACTGACACACAAAATACATATTTTCTTAAAGAACAAGGCTACTAGACCGAATTGGTATAAATTTACAGAAAAACTTACATGACCGGAAGGAAATCAGGAAAATCACTCAGACGCGGGGTTTCGAGGAAGAAGAGAAGAAGACTACACTACATCAATGGTCAGAGCAACAGAAACAGAGCCACTCGTTGCGAATGAAGGAATACTGGGCCAACAGGAAGGCTCCAAAGTGTTGATTTCGCGTGGTCCTAAGCGATCCATTCGCGAAGAAGGAGAAGGCGATTGGCATTTGTTTTGGTCATTTATGCAGAATGGATGACAACAGGTTAACCAAGCAAATCTTCAAATATCTGTGGCACAAGAATTCAAAAAAGGTTTGGAATGAAACAATACAAGAAAAGTTGAAGAAGCAATAGAGAGACGGAGTTTCAGAAAGGAACAGTTAAACAGAATAAGTTTACGGTGTTAGCAGAACCCAAATTTAGAATCATGCGTAAGCTTTATTAAGCCTCCGTGGATTAGGTGGCAGCGCGCAGGCCTCTCACTGATGGGTCCGTGGTTCATATCCCGGCCACTCCATGTGAGATTTGTGCTAGACAATGCGGAGGCAGACAGGCTTTTGTCCGGGTACTCCGGTTTTCCCTGTCACAATTTTATTCCAGCAACACTCTCCACTGCCATTTCATTTCATCTGTAATTCATTTAATCATTCCCCTGGGGGAGTGCGACAGGCTTTGGCAGACGACACAGTTCATATCCTCGCAGCTAGATGGGGGCTTCATTCATTCCATTTCCTGACCCGGTTGGTCGACTGGAAGCAGGCTGTGGATTTTCATTTTCATAAGCTTCATTCGTCTATTCGTATCGCGCACGCTTCAACAATTGGGATCTAAGTCAGCCTTTCTAGGGGCAAATGACCTAGTAGTTCCACCCATTTAAACCTCAATAACTAAGTCTGTGGCCTGTTTGCCATCTCTTGATGAATACGGTACATTTGTATTTGTCAGTTGGCACAGGCTAGAGTAAAAGGTGGCTTTTCACCGATGTCTCAGTCTCACTCATGGCTGTGATTATATGGAAGCTACTGAGGTATGGGTGGTGCTTAGTAATGGCATTCGGGGCACAGTCAGTGCCTGTGAATGCTGTGGAAGGTTCTACTCATAGGGTTAGGACTACTGTTCTGACTCAGTGAGGAAAGCAATGGCAAACTACCTCACTCCTCTTCTTGCCTAGAACGCCTCAAAATAGCGCTGCCTTGGTTTTTTTTTTGGGTATCTACTCACATAACGTAACGGCGGTACTTTTTGAGGATCCAACCAGCCTTCGGACTGACTACCTAACAACTAAGTCTGCTTGCCTTTGTTGCCATGGTAACTAGTTGTCGGAAATTTGTCGATGCAACACGCTTCAACAACTGAGATCTAAGTCAGCTTGCCCTTGTTGCCATGATAACTAGTTCTCAGAAATTTGTCGATACAACACGCTTCAACAACTGGGATCTAAGTCTACTTGCCCTTGTTGCCATAGGAATTAGTTGCCCAACATTTGTTGATGCAACGCGCTTCAACGTGTGTGATCTCTACTGAACTAGAAAGCACAGGCCTAGAAGACAAACACCTGTTGCCAGTTTATAATAGAATTTGAAATTTTTCCTTAGACATTATTGTATTTGATTACATAGTTTTGTATTTGTGTAATATATCTCATTTTGAACTTGGACATTGTTGGATTTCGACTTTTAAAATTTAGACATGGCTAGCATACATGTTAACTTTTTGATAGAGCCATTGTTTGATTTGGACATTTTGTTCCGGACATTATGATTAGGCTACATCTTTCATATTTATCACTAAGGCTCGGAAGTTCATGCTATTAAATGAATAAATATGCGTGCATGTTGAAATATACACCACGTTTCAAAAAATATGCACTATAAAATAACTACGGAAGTTTCGGTCACTCTGTATTCTTCAGCGTTTCTATTTTCAATATAAAGAAAATATGAACAGACGGACATATGATAATCCACTGCCTGTTTCCAGTCTCCGACCGGATCAGGAATAGAATGAATGAAACCCCCATCTAGCGGCGAGGATATGAAGTGTGTCGGCTGCCGAAGCCTGTCGCACTCCTCTGGGGCAATGATTAATTGAATGACAGATGAAATGAAATGATAGTGGAGAGTGTTGCTGGATTGAAATTGTGACAGGGAAAACCGGAGTACCCGGAGAAAAACCTGTCTGCCTCCGTTTTGTCCAGCACAGATCTCACATGGAGTGACGGGATTTGAACCACGGACCCAGCGGTGAGAGGCCGGCATGCTGCCGCCTAAGCCACGGAGGCTCTCAGACGGACATATAACTACCACAATTTTAAAATATCTCAACTAAGAAACAGTTCTAAATGGTAGGAAATGTTATTTTATGGAACTTCAAACGGTGTTGACTGTCAATTATTATGCTAATTTTTAAGTATAACTGATATACAATTCTAATAGACATTGCATTGAATTTTTAAAAATGAAAATAATTTACAATATTTACAGAGTGAATGCACCTTTGTTAACTGGATTACGGTGGGTATAAAGCACAACACCAATTACTGCTTAAAGAAATAATTAATTTTATTGCAGCCAGAAAAATACACTACTCAACAGCAATCATTACCTTACTCCAGTTTCCTCACGTCGAGAATACTTTCCCTTTCACTTGTCAACAGACCACAGTTAATCGTCTTCGCTAATGAGTCCGCTCCCGTACGCTCGCTGGAAATAGCTGCACTAGGTCTGTCACTGTACTATATACTGTTTCACAAGCACCACAATCACTTCCTCGGTGTCAAGAGAATCAGCTGCACTAGGGGTTTCGCAAGTCACCACACTTCTGTCGCTCAAGATAATCGCTCACACTAGCTCGTAAAACACAACAACAACAACTGCTAGACAGGTCGCACTTATATAGCAGGCCGGTGACTCAATAAATGCTTCTAGATCCATCCAGGGTTCACGGCTTCTCGAGGTTTCCATCGCTGGTCCAGTCACGAATATTCTGGACTACCCCTTTGTCCTAGTAGCCCTGTTGCATAAGGCACACGCAATACAGGAGGCAGGCCACAGCCCAGCCCTGGGGCAGTTGTGACTCATGCGGCGAGTGATGACACAAACTCACAGCCGTAACAATATTAACTTGCAAAAAAGGACTGAAATGTACTAGGTAATAAAATAATTGCAGTATTATTCTGTGATAGACTCTCGGAGTCCAATTCGAAAGACACGACTTAAAGAACATTAAGTAACAAAATTTGCTTCAAAACAATAGGAAATTAGAATATACGTCCTTCTCAAGCAGAGATATGCACTTAACAGGAAAAGGAGAAGAATATGATGCATTGTGCATAAATAATCAAAATATGCATAAATATGTACACATAATAGGACAAGGCACCGGTACATTGATTACAGGTGGGATCTTAAATCGCCCCACGCAGTCAGGGAGCGGAATTTTCCCAGGAGTTAGATATTTCACACAATTCTCGGTATTTAGGCTTGTCGAAACCTTCCTCGTAAAGCTGACCATTAGCGTTAATAGTTTAAGTGGTTACAGGGCAAGGGATTAGAAATCCTTGCAGAAACCAAGGGTGGGATGCATTCGCAGAACGAGGGTTGCTGCACAATGTCCATTGCAATTTTTGGATTTTCCAGTTCAGAACCACACCTGGGCTTGAATGTATGGCCCCGGAGTTTGAATATTTATAGATGACTTGTGAGCCGATTCCTCAAATCTGTACAATATGCAAAAATATGATTTGACATGAACTTCCGGGCCTTATTTATCACTAATGTTGATGTGTTTTATTGACTCGTGTCTCTGGTTTATTCCAGGTGAGTTGCTGTACCTATTACTGGGCTAAGATGTCTTCTAAAAGTAAGTAATACTAGCATTACCCGTCGCGAATATTCTAGCTATAAAGAGTACACTTAGCAAAATCTCAATCATGAATGCTATGACTGATTTATCCTTGGTAAGAATAATCAGACTTTATCAATTCAGCTACTGGTGCAGTGGTTAGGAGTTTGTCATTCCTTCATAGGTATATCAGAGCGAAGTTAGTTTTCTGGGAATATCACAGACACTGTTAATTTAAGGGCCTTTAAATGTGGTTTTCGGAGACCCTTTATAGTAGGGTGAAAAAGACCTTTCGTACCACACTCACACGTGAAATTAGCGTGAAAAAATTCTAGAGTGCCCCTTGACCCCCTTAAGCGCATTATACTGTATGTATTGATGAATTTTACAGCTTATTTTGGTTCCGCGATAACCTTATAACTGTCTGAAAACGTTCACAGTAATGTAATAATTGGAATTGCATTGCGTCTTACAGAAATAGATGGACCTGTGAGATTCTGTTACCATGGTTACCGTGTTGCATTCTTTCATTATTTCATTGTAAATATACATGTTTTAAGGTATTTATTTAATTGTGAGGCATTTAAGGAGTACGTGAGTGCGTTTCGCGTACGCATTGGGTTATGCTGAACCTGTAGGTACCACATATGCGTAGGTTGGTGTTAATGGGACCTTATTTTCGGTACAAAACTGGAATGGGACATTAGCAGAATAATACAGGGAGGGATTTTCTGTATACCAATGGGAACACCACTTATCAGTAAGGTTTAATAAAATTGTTTTTTGGTCCTTGTGGATCATTCAGTCCGTCAGTCAGCCTCGTGAGGCAAAACTGAGAAGAGAAGGGTTCCATTCCCACGTCAACCATCCTGGAAGTGGTTTTCCGTGCCGGGATGGTTCCTAGCTTAAGGCCACGGCCGCCTCCTTCCCAATCCTACCCCAATTTACAAATACACAGAATAGTATAGCCTTCAGAGTAAGACACCCCCTCCTCCCCCCTCGCCTGGGGCTCACGACTAACGGGACGTGGATTGGCGACCACGGGACCCCAGCTGAGTCCGGCATTGCGTCCGCTTACTTAAGCCAGACTCCTTTCAGTTATCTTTCCTGTCGACCTCCCTTGGTCAACACTTGTTCTCTTCCGACCCCGACGGTATTAGGGTATCCGAGGCCTAGGGAGTCTTTCACTCTCCCGCCTTAATAAGCCAGTGTCTTATCTTTTCTGATCCCTCCAAGCCCTCAAGGAGGCAGGGTGTGTGTAACCCCACCACTTCTGCTGCACCCTGGATAGTGCTACACCCTCAAGGGCTCACGGCTGGTGAGTTCGGGATTTGGCGACCCCTAGGAATTCCTGAGCTGGATCCGGGTCTCCCCCTTTTTCCATTGCCTCTGGGGCGGACCCTCTCCTCTTTCCCTTTCCTATCTGCCTTTCATGGCTCTCCTTCCTTCCAAGTCCTTCAATCGTCATTCTTCGAGGGTTGAGGTCAATCTTTTCGTCCTGTCCTTTACTTGCCTTATTCTCCTTCTGTTTTCCATTTCTTCTTCTAGTATGTAAGTGTGTAGTTAGTTTTAGTTATAGTTTACATTACATAATCATATTTCACTTTCATCCAAACCATTAGGTGCCGATAACCTAGATGTTAGGCCCCTTAAAACGGGAATTATCATCATCATCACAATAAGACAGGTTATCACAGAAATTCCACACACATTCTTTTATCCCCCAGGGACTCACAACTTGGGAGACGTGGGTTGGCGACCACCGGACCCCAGCTGAGTCCGGCATTGATTCCACTTACTTGTGCTGGGCTCCTCTCTGTTATCTTTCCTCTCGACCTCCCTTATACAACTCTTGTTCTTTTCCGACCCCGACAGTATTAGGGTATCCGAGGCCTAGGGAGTATTTCACTTTCCCGCCTTAATTGGCCCTTGTCTCATCTTTTCTGATCCTTCATTCTTCGAGGGATCAGCCTTCTTTTTTTTTTTCTTCATGATATCTCCTGCCTTCTGTACAATGCCCTCGAGGAGGCAGGGTGTGTGTAGGCCCACCACTTATGGTAATATAATAATATCGTATGGCCTCGGGTGCCGGGTGCAAGCTTTGTAATTTGACACCCAGAGGGTAGCTTGCATGTCGAATTTCGTTGTTCCTTGAATCACTATGAAAGTCAAGGAGGTTAGATATCTAAGCTCCTTGAACACTATAGCGCTTTCTAGTGCAGAAATGAGGAACTTTGTGTTGGAAACTCCCGAGATTAATTTTGCCATTATGAACGCGGTCTACTGAATTCAAATGGGTTCTTTGACATGCGTGTCGTATTTTTGCCGCCGCCTTTCAAAAAAAATCACTTAACACGGCCAGGAGCGAACCTGCAATCTTGGGGTTAGTAGATCGACACGCTATCCACTCACCCACCGTGGCAAGCTACCACTTCTGGTGCACCCTGGATAATGCTACACCCTCTGGTGAGTTCCTGAGCTGGGTCCGGTTTTTCTCCTTCTTCCATTGCCTTTGGGGCGGTCCCTCTCCTTCTCTTTCATATCTGCCTTTTGGCTCTCCTTTCTTCTAAGTCCCTTAATTCTCATTCTTCGAGGGTTGGAGGTATTTCAACTCCTCCTGTCTATTGTTGCCCTTATTCTTATTCTTGTGTCCCATTTCCTTTTCTAGTATTTAAGTTTAATTTCATTTACATTTTCACTATAACCCAAACCATTAGTGGCCGATAACCCTGATGTTAGGCCCCTTAAAACAACAATTATCATCATTATCATGATCATCTTTTCTTTTAAAAATAGGGAAACATACTTTCTGGGGGCGTCTAGTACTTAGTGAGTAGTTCCTATAAGGCATCCAACGTTTAGAATGAAGCATTGGACTTATGGCGCGTTATGACTAGGACTCGGTAAAATATTTATTTTTTATGTATTAAAAAATACCTAAAATATGTGACAATAAAGCAAAAATATGCAATTATAATTTAGATTATTAATGTGAATATATGCAATATGCAGCACTCACGAATGCAATGCCTCACTGACTGGTGAAGAATTACAATACACAACGAGATACATCTTCAGGTTGTCCATCACAAATGACCGACGATTATCGCGAAACACTACTTCTGAAGGCGCGAAACTGCGGCATTATGTGTCTTGCCCTTGAGGTGTTGTGTAACTTGAGATCGCTGTTCAGCCTTGTTTGCTTTCGCACATGGTTGGTAGAACAGAACGCCCCCATCAAAAGTAAAATTATCCTTAAATTCTGCCACAGACGATAACTTGTACAGTAGACTCTCGAAAATCCGGACCAATGTGGCGGACGGCCGATCCGGATTCCGAAAAATCCGGATTTCCCGGAGACAGAGTGACGTCGGTCGCGGCAGTGGTTTGCGTGCCGCGATCGCCGCCACTCCGTGCCGATATGTGTACTTTATTGTTACTCGCATAAAACAGTTCTGAACTGCAATTAACTGAACACAGGGGTAGAAAAAATAGATGGTTAATAGTATTGAACAACTTTAATAAGACTTAAGAATTTACATTACAGTACTACAGTATGCAAAATAAATGAAAATAAATCATCAGAAACAGTGTGTAAAAACAAACTTACACATGCTTGAAAAAGTCTTGAATATTTTTCTGCTTCACAGTTTCAGCACGTTTTCTTGCCGCAATGTCTCTTAACTTCATTAAACAAATGATGTCAGCTGAAGATATTCCATCCTGCTGAGTAATGTACTCTAGGGCTCGGTCCAACATTTTAAATCCTTCTGAATGTGGAATCAGGTTTATGTTGCTCTCAGGTAGTTCCTCTTCTTCCAAACAATCTTCATTTGTCACCATCCTCTTTATAGCACGGAGTTTTTCTTCCACTGACACACACACTTGCTTTCGTTTGTTACTCATCTTACAGTACTTAAAAACAAGACGCGAGAAACACAGAGCACCGACACAACACGAGGTAGCCACCGAAAATAACGTCTGCACAGAGAGAGTGAGCGCGGTCAACTAAGTACTGTATGAGTAAACAAAGAGCTGTTGGGGAGGGGGCGAGTCAATGACCTCCCGCCGTGCCGCACAGCCAGTAGAATAGAAAAGACGTCATTCTTGTAATGCGGAATGGTCGCGGAGAAATTGAAGGCGCTTAAGCATCACGTTACCTACATTTTACTGATTTTGTATTACAAAAAATATTTTTTGAGCGGTCCGGATTTGCCGGAGTCCGGATTTTTGAGGTCCGGATTTGTGAGAGGCTACTGTAGTTGCATTTACTTTAGGCATCTGCATGTGAGTGACACTGGTTTCAGATAGAAGGGGGGGGGGGAGGAGGTCTAGCATGATCTGCAATATGGCAATGGACAAGGAAATTCCCGGCTTCCACAGTGAGTGGGACGGGGCGACAAGATAAGAAAAACACAGCTGCAAGCTGACATACGCTCTGCATGAAGATTAGATAGCTCACAGGTTCTTCCCCGTTGAAGTAACACAGAACAAAGATGCAATAAACTGAAAGATCTAGCATATTGATTTAAAAGAATGTAAATAGTATGTCCTTTTATGTGCTAATAAATGAAAAGCAGGCATTTATGTAATTATAGAAAAAAAATTAAAATATGTATTTACATAAAAATATATTTATTTACCTAAAAATCCGAGCCCTAGTGATGACAGTGTTTCCAATCCATGAGAGGAGGCAGTACAAAGCGCTTCGTGTACACTTTCCGCACATTCGGTGATCGTACAGTGACGAAGACTTGAAATAAGTACTGAATTCATATAATGCGCGGTCAATGAACAGCCAGGCCTGTGTAAACAATCAAACCTACACTCTGGGTGTGCAGGTTGAAAACTTCTTCCAACTCTCCTCTACAACTCTGAAACTGACATGACATGGTTATCTTTAAAAATAGAAAAGTTGGCAGCATACGAACTTTTTCAATGCTGCTATGCGGTTATGAGAGAATTTTCAGATGTTTTACCTACATGAAAATTTTAATATTGCCAGTATAAAATATTGCAGGAATGCATCATCAAGACGGCACATTTAGCTACACTTGTGTGGAAAATAGGCGCCACAAAGTCAATGCAACATGATAAAAGATCGATTTTACTAGAAAGGGGACAAAGTTTATCGTTTTTTCAAAAATTATGGATATCTGATTTTTCTAGCATTACTATCAAATTTACGTAGTTGAAATATAGGACAAAAAAGATTGGCAAAACATATATCTACCCGCATATGCTGTTTTTTGGACCAAGAAAAAAATTCGACTGATATGGCAACAGTGGATTGTTAGAAAATGACAGCGTCATACATGTTCCACTTGCAACAGAAAGAGAGAAGAATATACGTATCTAACCAGTGCTTCATTCTAAACGTTGGATGCCTTATAGAAGCTAGTTAGAACTTATCAACTTAGCTTTGGGACGCAGCCTTAATATAATATATTTATGCTTACATTTTGTTACCACTATTTAATATTATAGTGAATTATCTGATTCCGGAGTTTCATCAGTGTAGTGGTGGCACGATCAGTTCCTCAACTTGGCCTCACACTTCCAGTAGATGAGTTTTAAGATATTCTGTACGTTACAAGCCGGACTCTTTGTGAAGTTCCGCCAGGTATAATGTATTCTGTAGAGCCCACCTCGCCTTCAGTTAGGACGTTGCACTCTACAAACAGCTCCAGGTGCATCGGCTATTTTTAATTCTCATTTATTATAACAGTCATTTTGTATTCAGAAACTGTGCCATCTTCCAGCTATTGCCACTTCATAAGACAACCTTTCAAACTAGCTTTTAGGCTAACATCTGGTCATGCTTTAGGGATGGGGTCGAAACCCGACACGGTGGTTACTACCATAGCAACAAGTGTTCGCCACGAAGTCGGGTCAAAACCTGACACGGTGGTTACTATCATAGCAACAAGTGTTCGCCACGAAGTCGGGTCAAAACCCGACACGGTGGTTACTATCATAGCAACAAGTGTTCGCCACGAAGTCGGGTCAAAACCTGACACGGTGGTTACTACCATAGCAACAAGTGTTCGCCACGAAGTCGGGTCAAAACCTGACACGGTGGTTACTACCATAGCAACAAGTGTTCGCCACGAAGTCGGGTCAAAAACTGACACGGTGGTTACTACCATAGCAACAAGTGTTCGCCACGAAGTCGGGTCAAAACCCGACACGGTGGTTACTACCATAGCAACAAGTGTTCGCCACGAAGTTGGGTCAAAACCCGACACGGTGGTTACTACCATAGCAACAAGTGTTCGCCACGAAGTCAATTCAACATGATAAAAGTTCGATGTTACTAAAAAGGGTACAAAGTTTATAGTTTTTTTTCCAAAAATTATGCATATCTGATTTTTCTAGCATTTCTATCAAATTTACGTAGTTCTAATATAGGACATAACAGATCGGCAAAATATATTTCTACCCGAATATGCTGTTTTTTGGACCAAGAACAATTTTCGACTGATTTGGCAACAGTGCATTGCTGGAAAATGACAGCGTCATACATGTTTCACATGCAACAGAAAGAGAGAAGAATATCCCTATCTAACCAGTACTTCATTCTCAACGTTGGATGCCCTATAGTTCAGTAGAGACTTAGATCCTACTCGTTGAAATATGTTGCATCGTCAAATGTCCAACAACTACTCTCGACCAAAGTATTATGTGCACTCGAGTTGGAAGGTTGTTTGTGAAGTAACCAATAGACCTACAAAAAATCCAATAACATCATCATTTTCATCGTTCTATTTTACGTTAGTTCATGTAGGTTTGGAATTTTTAATGTATATTTTAATATTTTTTATCGCAGTTGGAACACAAAAAGGGCCCGTTTTTAAGCGTGTTTCAACCATGTGTCACATTTAAGAATTATTATCTCAAAAACCCGTCATCAGGTCGAATCCACATTTTAACACCATATACATTGGAATGTTTTATAACAGGTTTATTAATTTCAAAATTTTGTGTGTCCAAGAAACAAAGTTATCATTTTTGTGAGGTAACTTTTTCTCGGCTCGGGGTGGTTGGAAAATGTACTTCTTGGTCGCGTTGTAATCCTTATACATCAAAAAGTTATGCTGTATGACTGTGGAATACGTAAATTAATTCACTTATTTTATATCGGTTTGTATTTGTACATGGTTCAGCACGTAGCCGATACGGAGAAAGGTGTACAGCGTTGCAAGGATGGAGCCCATCACTCGGAAGTGGAGGTTAGATATCTAAGCTCCTTGGCACTATAGCGCTTTCTAGTAGAGAAAGGAGGAACTTTTGTGTTGGCGGAAAATCCCGAGATTAATTTTGTCATTATGAACACGGCCTACTGAATTCAATTGGGTTCTTTAACATGCCAAGAACGTATGACATGCGTGTCGTGATTTTTGTCGCTTTTCAAAAATCACTTACCACGGCCAGGAGCGAACCTGCAAGCTTGGAGTTGGTAGACCGACACGATAACCACTCACCCACCGTGAGTTGTGATAATTAAGACTTGGGGTGAAGTACTGTAGCACATCTGGTATCCTGTGAACATGGTTAGGTATGTATCAAAACTTATCTTCTCAAGAAGACGTTTGCAGTAATTCTGTTTGCAAGTTTCAGCGCCGTGTGATTTTTACTTGTTGAGGAACCTCAAGCAAAAGGTACACAGAAACAATCAGCGTACTTTGGAGGCTCTTGAGATCGAAATAAAATATCAGTGAGGATGAATTACAGTGAGTGTACCAAAACTTCCTACGCTGGGGCAATGTGTGTTTAGAAAATAAGGACAGCATTTCCAGCAACTACTCTGTAATACTCGTACAGGGTCATTTATATGTGCGCCCCGATAAACACTGCAAGCTAAGCCGGCTGTGGCTGTCGCAGTTCAGCAGGTGGTGGTGCGCAGTTTCACACTTTTACGAAACATGTTCAATAATGTGTACTTACAGTGCTCATAGGCGATGCTGAAAATGTCCTCCCTCTCTTGTAACACACACCTGTCATCTTCTGATGAAAGAATGTCTGTCAACTCTTTTATTATTTACGGAGCCTGTTTCCGTGAATCGTTGAGCGAGCCTCCTAATTGTACTGACATTAGGCACAGGTCTTCCTGGAAACTTGATTCGAAATTTTCGACTCGTTTCAGAACAAGATTTTCGGTTTTCATATACAGTACGAATTATGGATATACACACGTTCGCGCAATGTGAATTGCTGTCTATGCATGACCAACAATACTCACTAAACATGCAACACTAACGTCTAAACTTTGCAGATACACGTCCATATGAATGACAAGACACGTGTGAACTAACGATATGAGTCAGCGGAGCGCCCGCGATTTGCGCCAGTCACGGCCGGCTCAGCTTGTCATGTTTATCGGGGTGCACATAGATAATGACCCTGTATGATCAATAAATACGTTAAAAAGTGCAAATGTGTTAAACTAGCCTAGTTGAGCGCTACGTTGCTGCTATCGCCAGTGCATGTGAGGTTCCGTTCTGTAGTGAAGGCCCTCATGATGGTTATATATTTTATGAAACATTTAGCCATTTATCATAGATCTTTGATAAATCCCTTTGATATTGCCCCCCCCCCCCCCCCAGGGGATCACATCTAGTGGGACGTGGGTTGGCGACCATGGGACCCCAGCTGAGTCTGGCATTACTATCACTTACTTGTGCCGGGCTCCCCTCCGTCGTTTTGCTGTCGACCTCTCTTGGTCAACTCTTGTTCTCTTCCGACCCCGACGGAATTAGGGTTTCCGAGGCCTAGGGAGTCTCTTCCTTTCCCACCTTCATTGGCCCTTCTCCCATCTCTAGTGATCCCTCATTCTTCTAGGGATCAGCCTTCTTTTTCTTTTCATCATAGTTCCTTCTCGCTTTAAGATTCCCGCCCTGTTTTTCTGAATTGGCTCCCCGTGTCTCTAAATTACATTTTGTGAGTATTTCCAATCTCAATTGCATTTTGTCAGTACGGTATTTTTAATCACGGGCTTTCACTTATTGTGAATATATCGAATCTACCATGCATTTTGTAAGCATTTTCATTTTCAATTGCATTTTGTAAGTATTTTGAATTTCAATTGCACTTTGTGAGTATTTAGAATCCGAAATCGGCTTTTCAATCTAAATTGCATTGTGTATTTTCAATCTCATTTGCATTGTGTAAGTGTTTTAAAGTTCAAATGCATTTTGTAAGTACTTCGACTCTACGTTGCATATGGTAGTACAGTGGAACTTGGATAATTCGAACCTCAAGGGACCAGTAAAAATATTCGAATTATCCAAAAATTCGAATTAAGAAAGTTATTTGAAAAGGGTAGAGAAAAGATATTGTATGACGTTTACATAATGATTTACGTTCAACAAAGCAGATTAATAGAAAACGGTACTGTACAATGACTGTATCGTGAATAACATCAAACGTTTCAAGTGATAAAATAAAACCAAAATGTAGCCTACTATTCACCTATTTAACGACAGTAGTAATCCAACAATCTAGTTAAGTATTAGAGAAATCTACTGCTTTTCAAAAAAGTTTGAGATTTTTACCTGTTTCCTACAATTAAGTCTCGCGGCCATCACAAAAGAATCTAACAAATTTAATGAACGGAAAACAGAATCACTTATGTCATTTCTACTTAAAAAATAACGCCTAAGTTCTGTGATGTGGTTTGTTGCTTGGGCTGCACTCGGGACAGTTTTTTCGGGAACTTCCTCCACGAGTCCATCGCCAGATGCGTCGTCACCATCTTGTTTTTCGGAGTTCAGTACATCGGCGATGATTTCTGCGTCGGTCAGCTAACCACAAACTGACACATTTTCGTCCGGTCGGCTTTTTAAACGTAAAAACTTCGAATTATCCAAAATATAATTCGAATTAACCACGATTTTTTTTAGCATTGATTGTATATAAAATGCTAGGGACCAAGAGAAAAATTCGAATTAAAGATGATTTCGAATTATCGAAGTTCGAATTAGCCACGTTCCACTGTATTATGAACCTAACCTACATTTTGTGCGTGTTTTTCAATCTATTCCTTTTGTTAGTATTTTCCGTCTCAATTCCCTTTTGTAAGTATTACCGCTCTCCATTTTGTGATTCGTTTCAATCTGAGTTCCATTTTGTAAGTATTTTCAGTGTAGCATAATTTTCGTTGTGGTTTCCATTTCATTGTCATTTTTGCTAACTCCCAGACCATTAGGGGCCGATAACCTAGATGTTAGGCCCCTTAAAGCAACAATCATCATCGTCGTCTTTGATAGTGTTATATCGGCCAGAGAGAAGGCCCCTATAATAGCCTTTTTATAGCGTAAACTGCGAGTTTTTCTGTTCTAAAAATCCCGACTGTTAATGATTGTGAGATGATGTGACTGTTACAAAAGTAACACCCCACTGTAGTGTTATTGCAATTCGCAATTAACAGTTCTTGTACGCTCCAAGACGCTTGACTTATACTCTGCAATTTGTTACCATTTCTTATAGCTCAGTCGGAAGACATCATTCACTTCTTTATCACTCGTCCATTAATCATTTCGTCTCAAAGCATCCACTTGTTTTTTGTATGTACGAGCTTTGGTTATCTCGTGTGGTCAGTGCAAAAACAAACCTGTTTCAGCAGATTAATACAATATTCATTTAACAATTATTTATTTATTTAATTAATTATTTATTTATTTTTTTCTTTTTTTGTTTATTTATTTATTTGTTTATTTACGTAATTATTTATTTAATTAATTAATTATTTATTTATTCATTTATTTACTTATTAGTTTATTTGTTTATTTATTTAATTAGGTATTTATTTAATTAATTATTTAATTATTTATTTACGGTAATTATTTAATCTTTTATTTATTTAACTTAATTAATTATTTCATTATTTATTTATTCATTTATTTATGTATTTGTTTATTTGTTTATTTATTTATTTATTTATATTGTCACTATACTATTTACAACAACAGACGATATTTGCAAGAAAGCTAATACTAGTTATGTTGTCAGCACTACTAATGCCTTGTGTTCCGTTCCTTTGGTTTGTTTTTTAATGTTCCTTGTGTATATTCTTCTTGTTGGTATTGCAATTTTTCAGTCGACCAACACAATACGATCCCAATTATTGGGACATGTGCAAAAATATACTGTTGATTATATTTGTTTTTACAGAAGAGGGAGAAAACTATGGCGACATGTTCGCATTATCAGTCACAAATATCCAAGACTAAATAGTTCTACCCAGTTTTCGTGTTCATCTCAGCTTCTTTTATTATTGTTGGACAACTCTGTCACCAACAATTGTCACCTGATGACAAACGGTCTCATTGTTACGTCAATAATGGAGGGAAACTCTGTTATCTTTTTCAATTCTGTCCCTACTATCATTAATTAACCCTATTATTAAACCAAACGGCCGCGGTATCCAAGAGCGCTAACGCGCTATCTCGTGCCTCGCTGGCATAGGGAGAGCGTGGGTTCGAATCACACCTCGGCCGTCCTGAAAATGGTTTTCGTGGTTTCCTATTTTCACCACCAGGCAAATGCCAGGACGGTTCCTTTCAATAGGTCCACCGCAGATTTCCTTCCGATATCCCTTCCCTGACCCATCCTCAAAAGAAAAGTACATGGCCATTGGCTGCATTGATAAAAAAATATTACTTTTATCATTTCAAATGATCTTGTCGACTTCATCGTTATGCTTGAGTCAAAAGTTATGCGTTACGGAAACTGAGACGGTGACGTCATGCAGCCGCGCGGGAAGCCTAAGTTAATGGGTAATGGACGGCGAGTGCGTGACGTCATGCAGCCACGCGGGAAGCCTAAGTTAATGGTTAATGGAGTATGTTGAAAGAGTCCTGGGGCGTCGAGCGACCTGGGGCTTCGAGCGAAGCGAAAAGAATACAGGCTGACTCCTAAAGAGGTGTACAAGATGCCAGATAAGAATACAGGGTGACTACTAAAGAGGTGCACAAGACGTCACACAAGAATACAGGGTGACTTCTAAAGAGATATACAAGATGCCAGATAAGAATAAAGGGTGCCTCCTAAAGAGGTGTGCAGGATGTCAGAGCAAAATACAGGGTGACACTTAATGAGTTGTACAGTATGTTAGATTCAATTGAAATACAGGATGACCTTTAAAGAGGTTTGCAAGATATCAGATTCAAATAATGGGTGACCCTTAAAGAGTTGTAAAAGATGTCAGACTCAAATACAGGGTGACCCTTAGAGAGGTGCCCGCGCGGGAAGCCTAAGTTAATGGGTAATGGAGTCTGTTGAAAGAGTGTAAGAGCGAAGCGAGAAGCCCTCCTGAGCCTTTCTAACATATGTAGCATTTGTAGCATGCGTCATTTGAAATGATATAACGTCTAGTCTTTCAGACTGACTGTAATTTTTATTAACCCGAGGGGACTGGTCCATGAATATTTTTGACGCGAGGTTTAAATAATGTTATATAATTTCGTTTTGGTCAGCCCTCATTTCCTGTCGCTTACTGTACCTTCCTCCCGAGCCTTGAACTTCACCCTGCAAAAGTAATATGTCCATTACCTTGTGAACATCCAAGTCATTTCTATATTATTTACGGTCGGGTCAGATTTACCCATGGCACCAATCTTCACGTGGCAATTTTCGGCTTATGTTGGACGGGCCAATCTGTAAAAAATAAGGTGGAAAATCTACCTATTTTGGTGCAGCACAAACACATAGCTCACGTTCTTGTTGATCTATGCTTAGGGTCTAGGGACACCTTTGTCATCAGCTCCTTTGTTCAAAAAAATTGAGATGACTACTCTATCGCCACTGTCAAGGTCAATTTTATACTGGTAAGAAAATTATCGTCATTTTGCTGCATGTTAAATCTGAAAACTATAAACAAACCTCATTTCATATTGGAAATAGTTCATAGGAAGACACCAGGTGTAAAATTACTTCATTAAAATCCGTACTACTACTTCAAAAGGGGAGTGACACACTATGGGTCAAAATAACCCGGCACCAGTTCTCGTGTAATATTTTTTCACGCCAGTTCTTAAGGGTTAATGTTAGACAACTCTGTCACCAACAATTTTCTGTTGAAGACAAACGGTCGCATTGTTACGTCAATAATGAAGGAAAACTCGGATTTATTGTTCATCTTAGCTCCTGGTATTAATTAAGATTTTTTTTACCAATCTTTTGTTCATACTGGTAATGGATCAAATTGTAAAGGAAACAAAGGAAGCATATGGACATAAAGAAATGAAGTTACTATTATTTGCAGACGATATTGTGGTCTGGGGAAGGAACACCGAAGAAGTGCAAAAACAACTAGATGCACTGAACGAAAATATTCAGAAGTACGGCCTGAAAATCGGTATAGAGAATAGCAAGACCATGGTGATGACAAGAGGGGAAAGACAAGGAAAGGGCACTGTGAAAATTGGAAGTCAGAGTTTGGAAATTGTGGACACGTTCAAATACCTAGGAAGTGAATTGATGCAAACTGGTAGGTTGGACATGGAGGTTGGCAGGAGGGTACAGCAGAGCAATGCATTCTATCAAAGTGTAAGAAAACTTGTTTGGGATAAGGAAGCACCAAGGAAAAGCAAGGAGGTAATGTATAAAGTGTACTATGTACCCATATTAACTTATGCAGCTGAGACTTGAACCCTGACAAGCAGGCAAGAGAGTAGAATCCAAGCCAGTGAAATGAAATGCCTAAGAAGTATAATAGGAAAGACAAGGAAAGACAGAGTTAGGAATGAAGATGTTAGGAAGGAAGTTGGGATGGGAAAACTAAATGAGAGAATTGAGAAGAATAAACTAAGGTGGTTTGGACATGTAAAGAGGATGGAGGAAAATAGAATACCAAGACAGATGCTGGAGGTGAAGTGCAAGGGTAAGAGAGCAAGAGGAAGACCTAGAACAAGGTGGATCGATTCAGTGAAGAACAGCGTAAGAAAAAGAAATCTGGACTGGGACAAGATTGTGGAAGAAGAATTGTGGAAGGAAAGAGCAAAGTGGAGAACTGCCAGAAATAACCCGACCCGGCAGGAGCTGGATAAGGGGAAATGATGATGATGATGACCAGTGAAGTGGTAAAATAAATATAATCCACCTTTATATTGAAACTAATGATATATAAGGTGCGTTCAAAAAGTAACGAGCTGGAGGCTCGAATGCGCAAACCGGTGACCTACATCGGCTAATCGTGGCGTGTGTAACGAGGTGTGGTTCCGACCAGAGCGTCGAAGGTTACAGCCCGTCGCTAGAGGGCACGCGTGCACGTCACTTGACGATACAAAGTGAGCAGCAGCAGCATGCATCAATCGTCCAACGCTGCCAGTCGCATTGCAAATAGTGACATGGAGGCGTCAAACGAAGAGCAAAGAGGTGTTGTTCGGTTTCTGACAGCGGAAGGAGTAGGGGGAACGGACATTCATCGCCGAGTGTCACAAGTGTACGGCGAACACTGCATGTCCCTTGCAAGGGTCAAGGCGTGGCACAAGTGCCTCAGGGAAGGACGGGTGTCGTTAGCAGATGATGCCCGGTCTGGGGCATCCCCCTGCATTACCGATGACAACGTCCAGCTGGTTGATGCACTCATTACCCAGGACCGCCGAGTGACAGTGAACGCCATAGCCGCCGTGGTCGCTCCACGATAATGCACGATCTCATACGGCCAACACAGTCGCGGCACTCTTGTAGAAATTCAAATGGGAGGTTCTCGGCCACCCTCCATACAGTCCAGACCTCTCTCCCTGTGATTACGCCATGTTGGTCCCCTGAAAAGGGCTCTGCGGTGCCAACGATTCACATCGGACGCCGACGTCCAGCTGTACGTGCGGAACTAGTTCACATCTCAGTCCAGGGAATTTTATGAGACAGCCATTCACCACCTCGTGTCACAGTGGGACAAGTGCCTCAACAGCCAGGGCCAATACTTCTAACATTCAGGTACTGGTTTCTGTAATTATGCCTCCGGCTCGTTACTTTTTGAACGCACCTTATATAATACTAGTTTCGGCTAGCTTGTAACCATCCTTAAAATTATAAATATTAAACCAAGAGCATCACTAACCAAAACATTAATATTCTATGAACAAAAATAAGCATTAAAATAAAAATATTCGCTATAAAAATAATTCAGTAATTTTTGAACAACAAACACAAAGCTAAAAACGCATTTAGTTCTGATTTGACTCCGCTTATCCCCCTCCAGAAGCAAATCCTAGCTACGCCACTGGAGTTAGAAATACTAGTGGAACGGTCCCTGTGTTTTCAAATATTTTCCTGCTGCATTGCTTGTATTTATTTGAATGTTCATGGGAATAATCTATCTATATATTTAAAACACTACGCTGATTTTTGTTACCGCGAGATTGAGATAACGTCTTATCCGATTGACTTCGTAATGCATTCTAACAAGAGCTCTTGGCATTTATATTTGCAGAGTGTCTTTAAAAAGAAAATATATGTTAAGGTATATTTTTAAATTATAAAAAAAAATGTAATATTTGTCGCTACCGCGCTTGCGCACAATGGCTCCTCCACCAGAGAAATGGCGGATCCCGCCGCGTCTTACTGAGATATTTTTTATGGGAATTAATGAGGGGGGAAATATTGTTGTGGCTGTATGGCTCAAAGTTTTAGAGTAGGCTAAGTATATGTGGAGGCAAATAACTTAATGGGCAGAGAGCTATAGGCTAATCCTTCGACTTTATTTAACATCTTCCGATCTAGATCATGTAGGTCTCTATTTGCCTCATTAAGGTTTCAGTCACAGCCAGTTACGAAGTCGATCTTTCGACTCCCTTAAAGTTGCAACAGTGTCAAAAAGTAATCGTTCGAAAAAGAGAATCCTTCAGTAAATATTTTCCCAATGACCGTCATGTTCTGACGGGTATCAACTAGTATCAAATTAAATTAAAACTAAAATTGAAATTAATGTTAGAGAGCTCAACTGAAGACTGATGATGTTGATAATTGTTGTTTTAAGGGGTCTAACATCTAGGTTATCGGCCCCTAATGGTTTGGGTGATCGTGAAGATGATACTGAAATATAAACTATAACTAAAAGTAACTACTAACTTATAAACTGGAAGAATAAATGGAAAACCAAAGGAGAATAAGGCAAATAACGGACAGGAGGAAAAGAAATGCCCTCAACCCGCGAAGAATACGGATTGAAGGACTTGGTAGGAAGGAGAGCCATGAAAGGCAGATTGGAAAGTGAGAGGAGAGGGTCCGCCCCAGAGGTATTGGATAAAAGGGGGAAAACACGACCCAGCTCAGGAATCCCTCGGGGTCGCCTACTCCTGAACTCACCAGCCGTGAGCCCTTGAGGGTGTGGCAATATCCAGGGTGCACCAGAAGTGGTGGGGCTACATACACCCTGCCTCCTTGAGGGCCTTGAGCAGAAGGCAGGAGATAACATGAAAAGAAAGAAAAGGCTGACCCCTCGCAGAATGAGGGTATCAGAAAAGATGAGACAACGGCCAGTTAGGCTGGAAAGGAAGATACTCCCTAGGCCTCGGATACTCTAATACCGTCGGGGTCGGAAGAGAACAAGAGTTGACCAAGAGAGGTCGACATGAAAGAAGACTGAGAGGAGCCTGGCACAAGTCTGTGGAAGCCATGCCGGACTCAGCTGGGGCCCCGTGTTCGCCAACCCACAAGTTGTGAGCCCCTGGGGGTCTCATTGTTGCGTCAATTGAAGGGAAACTCGGTTTTCTTGTTCAACTCAGCTCCTGTTATTAAAGGTTTCTATTTCCGTCATCGGCACATGAAAGAAAGGGAAGCCAGGCTATCTGGAGGCAAGACGAGGGAACTATAAGTGAGTAAGGTAAGAGAATAAACAAAAGCAACTCGCCTGGAGGCAGGCACAGAACAAGTCTTATTACCAGACCTCTTGTTTGTTTTATACCTTACTGAAGAAACTCCGCCGCATTCCACACACCAGATTCGCAGACTGCATGTTGCCCACATCCCCGAGACAAGAGCAAATAAAATGTCAGCCATCAAGGAGACTCATTGTTTTGTTGGAGAATCACAGACAAGAGTAGAATTGGTAAAAAGCGCTATAGATAGCTAATGAGTACAGTTAATTCCTGCCCAATTATACTGGCAGACAAGCCAGACATAAGGGCTGCATCAGTGCAGCGTTATCGTTGGAAAGCACCTAATACCCGCGGTACCGCCTGGTTCATACATGTGGTTTTTAAAAGGTGCTAAAAATCTGAAAAATATCTATTTTTTATGTATTAAAAATTCCTGAAATATGTGTCAAAAAAGTAAAAATATGTAATTATAATTTAGTTTATTAATGTGAATATAAACAATATGCAGTACTCATGAATGCAATTTATGCTATGTCTCACTGACTGGTGAAGCATTAAAATACACAACGAGATACATCTTTAGGTTGTCCATCACAAATGACCGATGGTTATCTTCTTCTGAAGGCGCGAAACTGCGGCAATATGTTTCTTGCGCTTGAGGTGTTGTGTAACTTGAGATCGCCTTGATTGCTTTCTCACATGGTTGGCAGAACAGACCGCCCCCATCAGACATAAACTTATCTTTAAATTCTGCATCAGACGATAACTTGTTTTTACTTCAGGCATCGTAGAACTGGCTTACATTTTACAGTGCCAGAAATGAACTGCATGTGAATGATTCTGGTTCCAGGTAGATGAGGGGGAAAAGGTCTAGCACGTGGTACAATATGGCTGTGGACAAGAAAATCCCTGACTTCCAGATTGAGTGGCACGGGGCGACAAGTTAAGAATAACACAGCTCTGCATGAAGATTAGATAGCTCACAGGTTCTTCCCCGTTGAAGTAGCACAGAAAACAAATGCAATAAACTGAAAGATCTAGCATACTGATAAGGTGGGGGAGGGGACGTATGTAAATATGAGTAAAAGTAGTTTATTTTTTATTTTTATTCGTCCATAATTTACCTTACGGTATCCAGATTTTAATTCAAAAACATTACAGTTCAATACCACCTGTAAATGTGAGGAAAAATAGCATATTTAACTGCTTGCATACTGCCAAACCCACTTCTGTAGGAAGAATGTGAGGATAATCTGATATCATCAGATGATGAAATTGGAAACAAAGGCTCATCAAAGGTGATATTCAATGAGGAAACAGCTGGAGGAATAAGATAAATCAGAGGAATACGGATATGGACTGCACTAATTCATTAGATGAGCGGCAATACAATATAAACAAACTCAAACCCTTGATTCAAGTTTTACATTTTTGTAAGTTCATTGTACCTTTTCTCCTACATCATTAAAGTTACAGTGATGAAACTTGGTACGCTGCTGCTGTAAACCATTATTCTAAATAACTTCCTGGAACAATTTTGATTTAAAGAACATATTTTGGATTTTAAGGGGTAACATGTCATCATTTTTTTTTTTCAAATTAAGTCCATCAGATTTTGAAGTGTGGTTAAAAATAAAGTAAATAAGATATCAAAAAATTGTTACACAGATATATTTAAATGGTCTGTAGACATTACATTTCAAATTTATAACTTGCAATGTTATGGTTTCGTAGAAAAGGTACATATTAAGGGTACATGATTCAAAAAATTCAAATATTCCTAGCTGAAGAACCATTTGAATAATCACCACGAAAATCAACACATACATGCCTATTACACTGGTAATTATGTAATTAAAATATTATAGCATTATCGTTAAAACTCTGGGAGTTACAATAATTCTTTTACTGGAGTGCAATTTTGCATACCCCCCCCCCTTAAAATGTAAATATATTGTCTTCTTTATGTGCTAAAAAGTGATAAGCAGGAATGTATGTATTTAAATTTAAAGAAAAAACTAAATATCTGAGCCCTAATTATTATCATATCAGGCGTTCCCGACCAGAGGGGGGAACCCAACAAATGCAAGTTTCGATAAAAATGCCCTTACAATTCTCTACCAAGGACGAACTCGACGTATTCTTCTTCTTTTGTGATTTCATCCAAGAGTATAACTTAGATGGTAATAAAACAAATCTTCTATCACATTACTCATTTACTAGGGAACCTGTGTGAGAAATCGCGTATGTTCATTAACCAACCACCCGCCCAGCTTTACTGTTATGCGGGCTTCTATAATAGCACATTATGCAACGAGACTATAATGGCAATAATTTAGACACGAATATGTTTATTTCCATACGAGTGTCTTAATTACCATTATAGGCGAGTTGCATACGACTGTTTATGTTGGATGATATTTATAACTTTATTATATGTTTTAACATAAAATAATAATAATAAATATCTGTGGAATTCAGTAACTTCAGTTAGTGAACAGAGCGCGCAGGGTGGTTTGCTGACTGAACAGAGCGCATGCGCGGGTCAAAGAATTTCGAAAGCAGAGACCATTTATTTTGCTTGGCAATGCTATTGTTTACAGCCTGCATGATGTCTAGTGCCGATCAAGACTAGCATTCACTAATATTGTCACCAAAGACGTTTGAAAGCAATGCGCTGAGTAGAAATTGGAGTTGTCGATATTAAGGTACAGTACTATTTCTTGTCTCATATTCGACAGTTTTCTAACCGAACATATGGGACGGTGCACTTTCCATGTCGGTGATTTATATAGAAGGATGCTGTGTTGCTAACTTCTGGACGTAGATTCATAAATTTCTTGCATATGTCATAGTATTTTCTTGTTACCGTAAAGGTTCGTGCTGATTTTGTCTTTGTGTTTGGGATTGTAACTGCAATGGTCGATCCGATATGCAATTTGAACTTTCAAATCATGTAATTCATGTCCGACATGTTGGATTTTGAGCGCATGCGCGAAGCTATCCTTACCTAATTGGTCAACGAATGATTGGCTGGAGAAACTGTTTCATAATGAAGAATAGTGTTATAATGACCATCATTATGATACAGTTTTCTGACATATAACTTAATATTTTCATTTCGACATCGTCGAACATAATAGTACATTATGCAACGAGCCTATAATGGCGAGTTGCATACGACTGTTTATGTTCGACGATAATTATAACTTTATTATATGTTTTAACATAAATATTCATAAATATCTGTTGAGAGTCAGGCACAAGAATTTTGTTATCGGAGAGCGAGCGCGAGACATCTCTCTGTCTTTCAAGATCTCTGAACGACCGACGCATGCGCTCTGTGTGCTTGCAATGCCATATTATGCGGGCCATATGTTTACATCTGCCGCCTCTCAGTAATAGTGTCACCGGAGTCGTTTGAAGGCTGTGTAGAAATTAGGGTTGATGATATTAAGGTACAGTGCTGTTTCTTGTCTCATATTCGCCAGTTTATTTACGCGAACATATGGACGGTGCGTATTCCATGTCGGTAATTTATTATAGTTCGATGTTGTGTTTATGTCCGACATGTTGGATTTTGAGCGCATGCGCGAAGGTATCGTTACCTAATTGGTCAATGAACGAGCTCTGGTTGGCTGGAGAAACTGTATCGTAATGAAAAACAGTGTTATAATGACCATCATTATGATACAGTTTTCTGACACTTAATAGTGAGGGTCGAACATAAATAGGTATGTTTATTTGTTTAAACGCACTTTTTAAACAAATTGTCAATATTTATATAATGAGAGAGAAATTCGTCACTGTTGCGGGTAATATTCTTTTCAATGCACAATAGGTTGCCACGGTGGGTGAGTGGTTATAGTGTCGGACTACCAACCCCAAGATTGCAGGTTCGCCCCTGGCCATGGTAAGTGATTTTTGAAGGCGACAAAAATCACGATACTCATGTCATACGTTCTTGGCATGTTAAAGAACCCATTTGAATTCAGTAGGCCGTGTTCAATGGCAAAATTAATCTCGGGATTTTCCGCCAACACAAAGTTCCTCCATTCTCTACTTGAAAGCGCTGTAGTGTCAAGGAGTTTAGATATCTAACCTCCTTGACTTTCATAGCGTTCAAAGGAACGACGAAATTCGACATGCAAGCTACCCTCTGGGTGTCAATTAACAAAGCTTGCACCAGGCACCCGAGGCCATACGATATTATTATTATTATTATTATTATTATTATTTTAGGTTGTGTGAGCCCCAAGTGTACAGACTAACCCGCCTGGCGCTAGTGTTATGCGGGCTGCTATCATCCTTTTTTATCTGAAGAATATAAATAAACCTCATTCTATATTGGGAAGAGTTCATAGGAAGACACCAGGTGTAAAATTACTTCATTAAAATCCTTACGATACGACAAAATGGAGTGACACACTATGGGTCAAAATGACCCGGCGCCAGTCCTCTTGTTATATTTTTAGCCTACTTTCGATTTTTGCAAAAAATGGTAGTAGACTTATGAGATCTACACAGGACCAAAAACTGTGTGTCTGTGTGAGAGTGTGTATACTCTGAATGTCTGCCCCCTCCCCCTATCAATTCGAACACGGTGAAACCGAATTGAACGAAATTTGGTACAGAGGTAGCACTAGCAAAGGGCACCTCAATGTCATGTCGTATATCACCGCCATCTTGACGGAAACGTAATGGCGACCACCCAAATGTTCAAAGCTTAAATCAAATTACGACTAACCTAATCATCCGATCTCTACCAAATTTTCCAACAACATACCTTTTGTGGGAAGTATCTTTTGACTGAACTAATAGGTCATCAGCCCAATAGTTACCGACAGCAGTGGCTATGCTCGCTAAAACACAGCGTTAGGTCGTGGGGCCAAGCTCTCTGCTGACTCGGTAGACGCGTGGGTTCGAGCCCCACCGTCGGCCGTCCTTGAAATGTTTTTCCGTGGTTTCACATTTTCAACACCAGGCAAATGCTGGGACGGTACCTTCTGACAGGCCACGGCCGCTTCCTTCCTCATCCTAGCCCAGTTTCATTGTTCTTTATCCATTCCATCTCTCATCCCGGCACGCAGGTCGCCCACGGGCGTCGACTAGAAAAACCTGCACTCGGCCTCTTAGGAGGCCACACGACACCAAAAAAAAAGCCCAATAGTTTTCAGATAGCGGCCATGTATGTCTGCAAATCGATTCACCATATCAATTCAAACACGGTGAATCCGAATTGAATGAAATTTTGTGCAGAGGTAGCACTAGCGAAGGGCACCTCATATTCATGTTTAATATCCGTATAGCACGTTGTATTTCAACAAGCTACTCCAACCAACATTCAATTATACTCCTTGAAAAGGACAAAGTTATAACAATACCCATGCATTTAGGAGAAAGTAGGCTATATGTTCTTTACTGAACATCTTGTTTCACGCCAGTTTTCAAGGGTTACTTTCAAACCATGATGCTTTGAGAAAGACATTCTCAATGACGGAGAATTTCAAATTGATTCACTAAATGTTTCATCGCAGATGTAATAACATGGCATGATGTAGACATTATAGCTTCCGTTCTTGAGGAGTTATCCTCACACGTGTTTGGGGTCTGCTCCAACGACATTTTTATGTCTGTCTAATTCTGAAGTTAGTGCATGTATAAACAGACTGGGAATGGCAACAAGATGTTTGGAGACTCGCCATCACTGTCTGAGAAATACGTTCTGTGGAGACCTCTGAAGCAGTGGTGGTTGGTGCACGAAATAAGTTGTGTGCTGTACCCATTCCCCCTCTAAAAAGAATAAAAATATTTAGAGACACAATTTATAGAAATACTCACTCAGTAACACTCCAAACTGAACTTCATTGATCTGAACACAAATGGCAAGCAATAAGTTATAAACATGTATTATATACTACAAGAAGAATTTATATATGTTACATTAAAGAAGATACATACGCTGCCAGTCGCATTGCAAACAGTGTCATAAAGGCGTCAAACGAAGAGCAAAGAGGTGTTGTTCGGTTTCTGACAGCGAAAGGAGTAGGGGTAACGGACATTCATCGCCGAATGTCACAAGTGTACGGCGAAGCGCTTCAGGGAAGGACGGGTGTCGTTAGCTGATGATGCCCAGTCTGGGGCACCGCCCTGCAGGACCGCCGAGTGACAGTGAACGCCATAGCCGCCGTGGTCGGATTGAGCGTCGGACGTGTGCACACCATCACGAAGGAACTACTGCACTTGCGGAAAGTGTTTGCCTAATGGGTGCCCCACAGTCTTCAACCACACCAGGAAGCATGTCGAATGGACTACTGTGGTCTTGGTTGGACGATTGATGCATGCTGCTGCTCACTTTGTATCGTCACGTGACGTGCACGTGTGCCCTCTAGCGACGGGCTGTGACCTTCCTGGCTCTGGTCGGAACCACATCTCGTTACACACGCCACGATTAGCCGATGTCGTCACCGGTTTGCGCATTCCAGCCTTCGGCTCGTTACTTTTTGAACGCACCTTATACAATATATATATTTGGCGTATAATTTAAACTTTTAATTTTAAAATATGTTAAGAAAAACATGAGAAAGTCTACAAGCTATATTCCTATAAATAACCTCTTATACTGAAGGTAACACGTTTTTTATTTTTCCAGTTTCTTGAATCATACGACTTCATATTAGTGCAGCACAAGCAGCCTTCTCCAACTTCTTTTCTCTTAGCATGCAATGCCACCATAAATCAAGACTTTTTCATGTTTCTCTTAACACATCTTGTAACAGATGCCTTTAAAAAAAATGTAAGCTTTTGGAACAAGAACATTTTTAGAATCCTCTGTTATGGCAACATTTATATTAAGCGTATGTTCTTGAACATTTACATAATTACGCTGAGGAAGGTCACAATGAGAGTGAAGCCTGTACAGTTTTAATGTACAATCATCTAAGTTACAAAACTCGTTTAATCCACTTGTGAATTAGAATCATTTTCAAGAGAAACGTTTCTCTGGACTTTGCCTCACATATCTTTCGTGTTTGTTGTTTTCTAATTTTTGCTTTGTGTTTTTGCTTTTGAATTTTCCTTTTTCCTTTTCTTTCTTGGGTTTGTGTTTGTTTTCTGGTTTTGCCTTTTTTGAATTTTGCTTTTTGCCTTATGTTTCTTGTTTCTTATTTTCTGCTCTTGCTTTTGAATTTTGGTTTTTCTTCGTCTTTTTGTTTTGGTTTTGTGTTTGTTTTCTGATTTTGCTTTTTTGAATTTTGCTTTTTGCTTTGTGTTTCTTTTTTGTTTTTGTTTTCTGCTTTTGCTTTTGTGTTTGAATTTTGCTTTTTGCTTCGGGTTTTTTGTTTTTGGTTTTGTGTATGTTTTCTGGAAAATCAATATAAATAAAACAAAAGAAACAATTCAAAATCAAAATTAAAAAATAAACCAAAAAATAAAAACAAAAACAAAAAATAATGTTACGTGCCACCCCCTAGTGGCACTTTTGTTAACTGGATTACGGTGGGTAGGAAGCACAACACCATTTACTACTTAAAGAAATAATTAACTTTATTGTGGCCAGAAAATTACACTAATCAGCAAATACAAGCAATTAGGAGCCTTCTCCAGTTTCCTCAAGTCTCTTCCTTATGCGCTCTTGGCCCCTTTCACTTGCAACAGACCACAGAAGTTAATCCGTCCTAATGAGTCCGGTGGCCTTGGCAGAAGCTACCTGCCCCTCTTCCTCAGGTACAACAAATACAGTTACTTACGAGCACTTGATGTACGCTGTTCACAAGCTGGGAGAAACAATGTCACAGGATTTCGTAACTCGCACAGCACTTCGTCACCACACTTCTGTCGCACAAGATAATCGCTCGCACTAGCTCGTAAAACACAACAACAACCACTGCTTGACGGGTCACTCTTATATAGCCGGCCGGTGACTCAATAAATGCTTCTAGATCCATCCAGAGTCCACGGCTTCTCGAGGTTTCCAGCGCTGGTCCAGTCACGAATGTTCTGGACTATCCCTTTGTCCTAGTAGCCCTGTTGCATAAGGCGCGCGCAATACAGGAGGCAGGGCACAGCCCAGCCCTGGGGCAGTTGTGACTCACGCGGCGACTGATGACACAAACTCACAGCCGTAACACCACCCCCTTCCTAAAAAGGCTGATCGCCCCGATCAATCATTGGTCCGTCTGTGTCCCTCCGTAGGCTGCCAGGCGATCTCGATGCACGATCTTCATCTTCGCCCTCGGGCTCCGCTGGATCCTGTAGACGACATCGTTGATCCGTTTCACGACTCGGTACGGGCCCTCCCAGGACTTCTGCAG
Source organism: Meconema thalassinum (assembly GCA_946902985.2). Classification (NCBI taxonomy): domain Eukaryota; kingdom Metazoa; phylum Arthropoda; class Insecta; order Orthoptera; family Tettigoniidae; genus Meconema; species Meconema thalassinum. The sequence goes on along the minus strand of OX336397.1, from coordinate 97,487,595 downwards.
TTTGGATGACAGGCCTTTCTTCCGTAATGGGTTGAAGAGCCAGACCAGGTCGTCCTCGTGGAATCCGCCGGCATCCGTCTGCTGGTCGTATCGGGTCTTCATTCGGTCGGTCTCGATCCGCAGTTTCCTCCTCGCGAACGCGTGTACGTCCTCCAGTTGGTCGACCAGTTCTAGACAATACTGGTTTACCGGGATCGGATCATTCCCAGGTCGGCCGAAGGCAAGATCGACAGGTAGACGGAGCTCCCTCCCAAACATGGCCCGGGCTGGTGTGCACCCGGTGGCTTTATGCACGGCGGCGCGGTAGGCCAGGATAAATAGTGGAAGATGCTTGTCCCAATCCCTCTGGTGCTCGCTGACGACTATTCGGAGATGGTTCTCGACGGTGCGATTGAATCGCTCTACCATCCCGTCGGACTGAGGGTGTAGCGGCGTTGTCCTTGTCTTCCGGATCCCCAGCAGCTGGCATAGGTTCTGGAACACCTGCGACTCGATGTTCCTCCTTGGTCGGAGTGCAGCTCCAGGGGTACTCCGTACCGGCTGACGAATTCCTTCACCAGGGTCTCTGCGATCGTCGCGGCTTCTTGGTTAGGGAGCGCATACGCCTCCGGCCATTTGGTAACGTAGACGCTGACGACTAATATGTAGCGGTTCCCTGCCTCGCTTAACGGGAATGGCCCAGCAACATCGATGGCCACTCTCTCCATGGGGCCGCCCACGTTGTAGGTCTTCAGTGGACCCCGTCGTCTTCGTCCTGGGCCCTTGCTGGCTGCGCAATCGTGGCACCTCGCGCAGTGGTTCTCCACGTCAGTTCGGCATCCGATCCAGTCGAACCGCTCTCTCAGCTTCTCCAGGGTCTTCTTTATCCCTAGGTGTCCACCAGATGATCCTCCATGAACTTCCTTCAGGACTTCCTCCGTCATAGCCTTTGGAACGACGACTTGTTCCCGAGATGTCTTCCCGTCGGTGCTTTCCCAGGTACGGCAGATGAGGCCATCCCTTACAGTCAGCGAGTCCCGCTGTGCCCAGTAGGACTTAAACTTTGGGCTGCAGTCACTCACAATGTTCCACCCGGGTCTGGGGACACAGGCCCTCTTCCATTCGGCTATCAGTCCCAGGTCATCATCTTCCGCTTGCGCCCGCGTGAAAGATTCGCGGCTCCAGCTCCCTTGAAGTTCCACGGTAGTCCTTCGGCACTGTATCCCGGTGTTCTCCTCCCTTCGGGCACAGAAGGTGCAGTCTTCGGGGCACGGTCTTCGTGACAGGGCGTCGGCGTTAGAATGCAGTTGGCCTTTCCTGTGCTGAATCTCAAAATTATACTGTTGAAGCCTCTCTAACCACCGCGCGAGTTGACCCTCGGGCTGCTTGAAGTTCAGGAGCCACCGCAGGGATGCATGGTCGGTCCTGATGAGAAATTCTTGCCCGTACAGGTACTTGTGGAAGTGTTCAATGGTCTTCACGATGGCGAGCAGCTCCTTCCTGGTGACGCAGTAGTTCCTTTCTGGCTTTGACAAGGCCTTGCTGAAGTAGGCCACTACTCTCTCCTCGCCGTCCACTACCTGCGACAGGATTCCCCCTATGCCAAAGTCGCTGGCATCGGTATCGACGATGAACCTTGTTCCAGGTCTGGGGTAGGCCAGAATAGGCGCGGTGCACAGAGCCTGCTTGAGTTGTTCGAAGGCACTGTGGCATTCTGCTGTCCACGTGAAGAGTTGGTCCTTCTCAGTCAGGCGATGTAAAGGTTTGGCGATGTCGGCGAATCCCCTCACGAAGCGACGGTAATAAGTGCAGAGTCCCAGGAAGCTTCGTAGTTGGGACTTGTCCTTCGGAACTGGCCACCCCCTCACAGCTGCGGTCTTCTCTGGGTCGGTGCGCACCCCTTCCTCGGAGACGATATGCCCAAGGTACTGGACCCGCTTCTGGAAGAGCTGACACTTCTTGGGGCTCAACTTCAGCTGGGCAGCCCGTAGCTTCAACAAGATCTCCTTCAGGTTGCTGTAGTGCTCCTCAAGCTTCTCCCCAGAACGATGACGTCGTCTAGGTAGACCAGGCAGGTCTTCCAGTGTAGTCCCCTCAGAATGGACTCCATTAGCCTTTCGAAGGTCGCAGGGGCGTTGCACAGACCGAATGGCATGACGGTGAACTGCCAGAGCCCGCTGCCCACAGAGAACGCCGTTTTCTCGCGGTCCTTAGGGTGGACCTCCACCTGCCAGTAGCCACTCTTCAAATCCAAGGTGGAGAACCATCTTGACCCTGATATGGTGTCCAGCGTGTCGTCGATCCGGGGTAGAGGGTAGCTGTCCTTCTTCGTGACGTCGTTCACCCGCCTGTAGTCCACGCAGAACCTGGTGGAACCGTCCTTCTTCTTCACAAGCACGACCGGAGAACTCCAAGGACTATGTGAAGGTTCGCCTACCCAACAGCGCCGGCCGACTTTCTGGAGAAGATAGCGACGCAGACTTTCACCGACGGGCTACGGGACTCGGACACTCAACAGGCGCTGCGACTCGCGCGCAATAAGACCCTGGCAGATGCGCTGAGCCACGCACTTGAGTTCGAGACGGCAAAACAGGCATCCAGAATGCACGCGCGGGTGCGTCAAGTGGACGTCGACGAACCAGTAAAAACCAACGAGACCAAGCCCCTGGCCGACGAATTGATGGAGGCGCTAAGCAGTTTCTTCAAGAATCGCAGTACCACCAACAAAAACGTAGCCGAAGGACATCCGGAGAGGTGGCCCGGAAGAGGACTACCGACCTGCTGGACCTGCCGTAAGAGAGGCCACCTGAGCAAGGACTGCGGTGATCGCCGCCGCCAAGGGTTTCCGTCGGGACAGTCAGTCGTAGGGAAACCGCGCGGCCCAGGAAAGCAAGTATCAGCCAGCCTAGGGGGGCAAAGGTTGGCTTGTGACAGTCGTCAAGCCCCGGCAGTCCAAGTTCGTGTGACGCAGTTACGGAGGGATAATAGCAGCCTGATGGTCGACGGAGTCGTCAACGGAGAGAGCTGGCCCATGCTAATCGACACGGGAGCATCGAGGACCATCGTCAGTCCCACCGTGATCCCGAAGTGGAGAGTTCAACCCACACAAAGGAACCTCCAGCTAATAACCGCGATCGGAGAGACCGCACCGGTACATGGCGAAGCATCACTGGAGTTCGTCATTGGTCGACGGGCGATAAAGCATCCAGTGCTTGTGGCTGACGTATCAAATGAAGTGATCATCGGACTGGACTTCCTGGACCAGAACAACATCATCTTGGATCTGAGTACCAACACTCTGCACTTCGGAGGTGAGGAACTTGCTTTGCAACCTGCGCACGAGTCCATCACCGCACGACGAGTAAGGCTGAGAGAAGACGTCATCGTTCCCGCCAGGACGGAGGTCAGCGCTGCCGTAATTGTCGACGGAACTGCTGAGGGAGTGGCGGCTGTCATCGAACCAAAATATGAGGACATCCTGACAAAAGGATTGCTAGTTGCCAAGACCCTCATCAACACGACGTCTCGGCCGTACGTCCGCTTGTCCAACCTGAACGACTACGACATTACGGTTCACCGGGACACCAACCTAGGAGTCTGCGAGCCCGTTACCTGGATTGCCCGCATCACCGACACGACGGACGGACACCTGCAGACGGACAACCGAAGAAGACGCACACTGCCAGAAGAACTACAGAAGCTGTACCAAGGATCCCAGGACCATTTAGACGAGGAACAATCACGCCAACTTCAGGACCTGCTACGCGAATTCCAGGATGTCTTCTCCGTGGGGAGCAAAGACTTCGGCAGGACAAGCTTGGTCCAGCACAGAATCGACGTTGGGGACAGCGCACCGATTAGGGCCCCATTCCGACGTGTCCCGCTCGCCAAGCAAGCCGAAGTCGACCGGATGGTAGAAGAGATGAAGGAACAAGGGGTGATCGAGCCATCACATAGTCCTTGGAGTTCTCCGGTCGTGCTTGTGAAGAAGGACGGTTCCACCAGGTTCTGCGTGGACTACAGGCGGGTGAACGGCGTCACGAAGAAGGACAGCTACCCTCTACCCCGGATCGACAACACGCTGGACACCATATCAGGGTCAAGATGGTTCTCCACCTTGGATTTGAAGAGTGGCTACTGGCAGGTGGAGGTCCTTGGTTAAATTCTTCTGGCCGTCCTCCATCTTGGTTTCCATGCCATTTAACTTTTCTAGCAGTGCTGCCAATTTCTCCTCCATTTTAGTTGTTTGTCTTGTAAAGGGCATGCACTCACAGGAAAATTAGAGAAAATGACCTGCTCGGGTTTTGAAACCAGGACCGTCAGGTGTTGTGCTTGAGTTCGTAATCCGGCTTCTGACACCAGTTGTTACGTGCTACCCCCTAGTGGCACTTTTGTTAACTGGATTACGGTGGGTAGGAAGCACAACACCATTTACTACTTAAAGAAATAATTAACTTTATTGTGGCCAGAAAATTACACTAATCAGCAAATACAAGCAATTAGGAGCCTTCTCCAGTTTCCTCAAGTCTCTTCCTTATGCGCTCTTGGCCCCTTTCACTTGCAACAGACCACAGAAGTTAATCCGTCCTAATGAGTCCGGTGGCCTTGGCAGAAGCTACCTGCCCCTCTTCCTCAGGTACAACAAATACAGTTACTTACGAGCACTTGATGTACGCTGTTCACAAGCTGGGAGAAACAATGTCACAGGATTTGGTAACTCGCACAGCACTTCGTCACCATACTTCTGTCGCTCACGATAATCGCTCACACTAGCTCGTAAAACACAACAACAACCACTGCTTGACGGGTCACTCTTATATAGCCGGCCGGTGACTCAATAAATGCTTCTAGATCCATCCAGAGTCCACGGCTTCTCGAGGTTTCCAGCGCTGGTCCAGTCACGAATGTTCTGGACTATCCCTTTGTCCTAGTAGCCCTGTTGCATAAGGCGCGCGCAATACAGGAGGCAGGGCACAGCCCAGCCCTGGGGCAGTTGTGACTCACGCGGCGACTGATGACACAAACTCACAGCCGTAACAATAACAAAATAAAATAAAATAAAATAAAACTAAACAAAATAAAATAAAATGAAATAAAGTAAAATAAAATAATTGAATAATAGTATATTATGCAACGAGCCTATAATGGCAATCATTAAGACACGAGTATGTTTATAAAACGACCTTAAGCGAGTTTTATAATTTCCATACGAGTGTCTTAAATATCATTATAGGCGAGTTGCATACGACTGCTTATGTTCGACGATAATGTTATTATAACTATTTTATGTTCGAACATAAATATTCATAAATATCTGTCGACATTTCGCCAGTTTTATGTACTGAACAGAGCGCATGAGACGCAGAGAATGCGTTGTATTTGTCCATGGCCTCCTCGATTACCCCACTATGACGCTAGGCAACGCAGTGAAATTTAAATTAGAAAGCCTTGGAACTAAGAGCAGGTGCGATGTTATCTTTATCTAATTGGTCAAACAACTGTTTCTTGAGCTGTGAATGGTGGGAGAAACTGTTTCATAATGACAAAATAGTGTTATAATGACCATCATTGTGGTACAGTTTTCAGGGTCGAACATACATAATTTTACGACATGATTCTTATGCACAAGTGGATTAAACGAGTTTTGCAACTGGACGACTCATATATTGACTTATGGTTATATACATTTTTTTATAATTACATCGAAAATAAGGAATCTGGCTATCATGATACTTTTTACGTCATTTTATGCTCAATGTTTTCCAGGAAATGCAATACTAAGTTGTGAAGTAGACACTAAGACGCCTGCCAATCTCAAGACGTGGTCTAGTTACATATTATCAGAACAAGTGGCAGCAGTCCAATGGGCAAGGTTGCCAGACTTCAAAATGTGACGCCAACATGGCTGCCCAACAACATCGTCAGCAGGTTACTGTCTAAAAATAACTATATTATTTATGACATCATTTCAAGGTCTAAAATATGTTATCCTCCAAGGATTTAGGAGCATGATAGTGACGTTAAATGAAGCAATAAGTATTCAGTCAGTTGCCATGTGGATACAGAAAAAGTTAACTTATGGCGATTGCTACCGTATGTACCGCAAGCTTTAACTCCTTCTCAAACTATGTCCAAGATCGCGGGTTCAAACCCGGCCAAATCGTCAGATTTTTTAAGAGCGTTAAAAATCCCTCAGCATGCCTTCCTTCGGAGGGGAAGTAAAGGCGGTGGTCCCATGTCATAGATTTATGGCATGAAAAAGAACCTTCCACTAACTACACTTCTGGAAGCTAAAATGTGTAGGTTAGTTTGATAACGCTATATTAGTTCGAACGTTCGCCGCCAGGAGCTGACTGCGATGGCATTTAGTAGCCACATTCATGGCTAGGTGTCGTGGACGGTAGCATTTGGTAGCAAAAGTAGGAACTACTTGAAAAAAAAATCGTCTGCAGTCCTTCTACCTGAATCGCAAATAACGCATAGGCTACTAATACAGCCATCACAATTAACACCGGTTATCAGACAAATTCTACATACACCCAAAGTACACGGGGCTACATGACCGCGCTGTCACAGCCCCTAAACTAAGGAACCAACCAACCTTCTCCTACTACTTCTGTCTTAAGACCGAGTCCAAAATAAAATAGGAACTTAAATGTAAATTATTCAACCACTCCCACACAATTCAACACGGTCGTACCGAAATCAGGGAAAATAATTATCTCAACTCTGAGATTTACTGAAGACATTGTCATATCAGCCGATTCACCACAGGATTTGAATGAATTTTTAAAAGCTATGGACTCCGGTTGGTTGGTTGGTTGGTTGGTTGGTTGGTTGGCAACACTGTCTACATGGCCTCCTGGAAATTAAACTGAAATAGTATTATCTACATGTGTGCCAATTTTGGAATAGCTCCCATGCATACCTTCCATGATATCCAACATGGAGCTCTAATTTCTATTGCGTTTTTTTTAGCAGTTGGTAGCACTGACATCATTTTCAAATATGGCCTTCAGATATTCCGGTATACATCTTTACTCATACTAAATTTGGTTTCGAATGCTCCAGCCGTTTAGGAGTTGATAAGGGGGTGGGGGACACACACACAGCCAGCCAGACAGAAGGACAGACAGACAGACACACATTTTCCCGGATCGATCTCATGTCTACTTTTTCCTAATTTTTGCAAAATGTGAAAAGTAGGCTAAAAAATAAAAAATGAATAATTGAACAATTACAAAAACGTAGAAAAGTTGCTGAGTTTTATTCACTGGTCGTGAAGGGCAATATACCAGAGCGTAATAACATGAGAAACCTCGGTTGTTTAAAGAATATTTTATTGGAACAGCCGGTCTAGTTTTTGCACAAATTATACACTCTCTCTATTCAATGTTTAAGTTATATAATTACGAATGTTTTACGGTTGAGTTACTCTCCTTATCAGCTGTTCTATCCGAACGCCACCGTCGGCGAGAAGCGAGGTTTCTTTAGACACGCATACGGGCCAGCATGTTCCTAGATTAAACTAGGCTGTTCTACAGTGGCGTACGCAGGATTTCCTTCTGGGGGGGGGTCATTAATAAAATGGAGTAATTGTGCATATTATTAAAGGGACAGATGACCTTGCTGTTCCGCCCTTTAAAACAACAGTTAACATCATAATTAAAATGACATTCCGATTAATATTCATAAAAAACAATAATTAAATAACCGTTCTCTATGCATGAAAACTATTTTAAGCCTTATTATTTTTTCGACACAATGACAAAATGAAAAAAAATTAAAAATATGGAAAACAGTAACTAAATATTAAAAGTGAAACAATGCAGTGGTATCATCATGACCATTTTACGTGGGTGCTTATAATATTGATATTATGCGAGAGAAAAATAATGTTTTGCTCTCCGTGTTCCCACCGCCATTACTATTGACTCTCAAAATCCGCCTATCTTGATGACTTTATTTGTATCATTAGGCTAATTGGAATAAATCGCAGAAACTCCTCATGTACTGAATTATCTTTAACGAAACGGACATACGATTAAAGCAACCCGAAGCGACGTGAAAAAGGTTACCGATCGCACTCTTCAACAGTAAAACTGATCCATGGCTTGCCCCAACGTTGAAGGAGGAGTCTCACTGCGAGTAGAGTGCAGAACATTTACCAAGTGAGGAACGTGATCACATTTAAACTATACAGGAGTAAGAAGCCTCAATAGCGGTAGCGTAAAACAGGTGATAGATGGGACAATATAAAGATTCAAGTAAAGAAATGTCTCGGGGGGTGGGGGGGACCCTGAACCCCCGTCGGTACGCCACTGGGCCTGTTCATCCCGTGGTGTTGTGGCTAGTAAATTTGGCTGTCGCCTCGGAGGTTCTGGTTTGAATCCCGGCTCTGTTAAGAATTTTAATTCTTTTCTGAGGTCATGAACGGGGGTACACTCAGCCTCGTGAGGTAAAACTGGGAAGAGATGGGTTCAATTTCCACTTCATCCAGTCTGGAAGTGGCTTTCCTTGGTTTCCCACTACTTACTTACTTATTTACTTACTAGGTTGGCCACACAAACCATAGTCTGTCTTTGGCCTCCTCCACCACCTTCCTCGGTCCATGTATTCTTCTCCGGTTAGTCCCATTCTGCTCATGTCCCCTCTGACCCCATCTATCCATCTCAACCTTGGTCTTCCTTTCGGTCTTTTGCCTCTGATGTCCTCATCCACCACCTGCCTGTTTATCTGGCCTTCTCGACACATTACATGTCCATACCACTTCATCCTTCTCTCTTGGATCACTGCCACAACGTCCAGCGATTTGTGTTTTGGGTCAGAGTCTAGGTCTATGCTCCGTATAGGACCACAGGTTGTATTCCCACTTCTACTCCAGACAAATGCCGGGATGGTTCCTAACTTAAGTGGGAAGATACACTTTTCACATGGCAATTTCTACTGAGTTAAAAAAATAATAATCTCATAAACTATATGTTGCAAAGATATAAAACATTGAAGCATTATTAAACAAAGTTCATTCATTATTATGCACTAAACACATTTTATAATATGCTTGTAGTCATTCGTTATTATACCACCAAACTTTCAACTGTCTTTTGTACAGTTGGACAGCGTTTACACGATAAGTAGCCAACAATTTAAAATATTTATATGAATGTTATTTTGAGTTGTTGGTAACATTAACGGCTACAACATTCACCAAAATAATTGATACACATATTCAGGTTTTTTTTTCATATTCTTACTCGAAATGTTTGTTGTTTACTTTTTGGGGGTAAAAATATTCTCTTAAATGGGAAGTATGCTTGATACACAAAATATTTTGGTGTATGTTGCTCATATAGTACAATACACAATCATGGAAATTTTCATTGAAATATCTTGAATAATGAGCCTCCGTTGCTTAGGCGGCAGCACGCCGGGCTCTCACCGGTGGCTCCGTGGTTCAAATCCCGGTCACTCCATGTGAGATCTGTGATGGGCAAAACGGAGGCAGACAGGTTTTTCTCCGGGTACTCCGGTTTTCCCTGTCAAAAATCTCATTCCAGCAACACTCTCCACTTTCATTTCATTTCATCTGTCATTCATTTGCCTCAGAGGAGTGCGACAGGCTTCGGCAGCCGGCACAGTTCATATCCTCGCCGCTAGATGGGGGCTTCATTCATTCCATCCCTGACCCGGTCGGAGACTGGAAGCAGGCTGTGGATTTTCACAGGAGTAAGAAGCCTCAATAGCGGTAGCGTAAAACAGGTGATAGATGGGACAACATAAAGATTCAAGTAAAAAATGTCTCTGGAAGGGGGGTGGGGGGTTAAACCCTGACCCCCCCCCCCCCCGGTCGGTACGCATCTGGGCCTGTTCATCCCGTGGTGTTGTGGCTAGTAAATTTGGCTATCGCCTCGGAGGTTCGGGTTTGAATCCCGGCTCTGTTAAAATTTTTAATTCTTTTCTGAGGGCTTGAACGGGGGTACACTCAGCCTCGTGAGGTAAAACTGGGAAGAGATGGGTTCAATTTCCAATTCATCCAGTCTGGAAGTGGCTTTCCTTGGTTTCCCACTACTTACTTACTTATTTACTTACTAGGTTGGGCACACAAATCATAGTCTGTCTTTGGCCTCCTCCACCACCTTCCTCGGTCCATGTATTCTTCTCCGGTTAGTCCCATTCTGCTCATGTCCCCTCTGACCCCATCTATCCATCTCAACCTTGGTCTTCCTTTCGGTCTTTTGCCTCTGATGTCCTCATCCACCACCTGCCTGTTAATCTGGCCTTCTCGACACATTACATGTCCATATCACTTCATCCTCCTCTCTTTGATCACTGCCACAACGTCCAGCGATTTGTGTTTTGGGTCAGAGTCTAGGTCTATGCTCCGTATAGGACCACAGGTTGTATTCCCACTTCTACTCCAGACAAATGCCGGGATGGTTCCTAACTTAAGTGGGAAGGTACACTTTTCACATGGCAATTTCTACTGAGTTAAAAAAATTATAATCTCATAAACTATATGTTGCAAAGATATAAAACATTGAAGGATTATTAAACATAGTTCATTCATTATTATGCACTAAACACATTTTATAATATGCTTGTAGTCATTCGTTAGCTTGCCACGGTGGGTGAGTGGATAGCGTGTCGGTCTACTAACCCCAAGATTGCAGGTTCGCCCCTGACCGTGGTAAGTGATTTTTGAAAGGCGGCAAAAATACGATACGCATGTCATACAATGTTGGCATGTCAAAGAACCCATTTGAATTCAGTAGGCGGAGTTCATTTTTTTATTTTTTTATTTAGTCAATTTACCCTCTAGGTTGGTGGTTCCCACGGACTCAGCGAGGGAACTCACCACTACCGCCTCTATGGGCAGTGTCCTGGAGCTTGGAACATCTGGTAGGGATGGATACAACTGGGGAGGTGTGATCAGCACTTCGCCCAGGCGGCCTCACCTGCAAAGCGAACAGGGGCCTCATGACGGATGGGAAGGGATGGAAGATGAGGATGGATAGGCTAGGAAGAGGGAAGGAGGCGGCCGTGGCCTTACAGTAGGTACCATCCCGGCATTTGCCCGAAGACGAAGTGGGAAACCACGGAAAACCACTTCGAGGATGGCTGAGGTGGGAATCGAACCCCCTCTACTCATTTGGACCATCCGAGACTGAGTAGACCCCGTTCCAGTCCTCATACCACTTTTCTAATTTCGTGGCAGAGCCGGGAATCGAACCCAGGACCTCCGGGGCGGCAGCTAACCGTGCTGACCGCTACGCTACGGAGGCGACAGGCCGAGTTCATAATGGCAAAATTAATCTCGGGAGTTTCCGCCAGCACAAAGTTCCTCATTTCTCTACTAGAAAGCGCTATTGTGTTCAAGGAGATTAGATATCTAACATCTAACCTCCTTGACTTTCATAGTCAAGGAACTACGAAATTTGACATGCAAGCTACCCTCTGGGTGTCAAATAGCAAAGCTTGCACCAGGCACCCGAGGCCATACGATATTATTATTATTATTATTATTATAGTCATTCGTTATTATACCACCAAACGTTCAACTGTCTTTTGTACAGTTGGACAGCGTTTACACGATAAGTAGTCAACAATTTAAAATATTTATATGAATGTTATTTTGAGCTGTTGGTAACATTAACGGCTACAACATTCACCAAAATAATTGATACACATATTCAGTTTTTTTTTCATATTCTTACTCGAAATGTTTTTTTTTTTGTTTGTTTGTTTACTTTTTTGGGGTAAAAATATTCTCTTAAATGGGAAGTATGCTTGATACACAAAATATTTTGGTGTATGTTGCTCATCTTGTACAATACACAATCATGGACATTTTCATTGAGATATCTTGAATAATGAGCCTCCGTGGCTTAGGAGGCAGCACGCCGGGCTCTCACCGCTGGCTCCGTGGTTCAAATCCCGGTCACTCCATGTGAGATCTGTGATGGGCAAAACGGAGGCAGACAGGTTTTTCTCCGGGTACTTCGGTTTTCCCTGTGAAAAATCTCATTCCAGCTACACTCTCCACTTTCATTTCATTTCATCTGTCATTCATTTGCCTCAGAGGAGTGCGACAGGCTTCGGCAGCCGGCACAGTTCATATCCTCGCCGCTAGATGGGGGCTTCATTCGTTCCATTCCTGACCCGGTCGGACACTGGAAGCAGGCTGTGGATTTTCGTTTCATCTCTGGTAGTATTGAAGATATTTTCACTTTGTTTTCACCAAATACAATAGACTATTAGACATTCAAATACAGTAATTATTATTTTTTAAATAAAATATTTTGTCCTTGAAAGGTGTACCTGCCCCCTTAAGGCCACGGCCGCCTCATTCCCAATCCTTCACTGAATAACAAATACAAACAAATCATATACACACCTAAGCACATGGGGTTATATTATCATGATGTCAAACACCCTCAAATGAAACAACAACAACATTAAACTAAACTATAAGGTGCGTTCAAAAAGTAACGAGCCGGAGGCTGTAATGCGCAAACCGGTGACGACATCGGCTAATCGTGGCGTGTGTAACGAGGTGTCGTTCCGACCAGTGCGTGGAAGGTCACAGCCCATCTCTAGAGGGCACGCGTGCACGTCACGTGACGATACAAAGCGAGTAGCAGCATGCATCAATCGTCCAACCAAGACCAAGACAGTAGGCCATTCGACATGCTTCTTGGAGTGGTTGAAGACTGTGGGGCACCCATTGGGCACACACTTTGCACAAGTGCAGTCGTTCCTGCATGATGGTGTGCACACTTCCGACGCTCAATCCGACCACGGTGGCTATGGCGTTCACTGTCACTCGGCGGCCCTGGGTAATGAGTGCATCAACCAGCTGGACGTTGTCATCGGTAATGCAGGGGGGAGGGGGTGCTCCAGACCGGGCATCATCGGCTAACGACACCCGTCCTTCCCTGAAGCGCTTGTGCCACGCCTTGACCCTTGCAAGGGACATGCAGTGTTCGCCGTACACTTGTGACATTCGGCGATGAATGTCCGTTCCCCCTGCTCATTTCGTTGTCAGAAACCGAACAACACCTCTTTGTTCTCCGGTTGACGCCTCCATGACACTGTTTGCAATGCGACTGGCAGCGTTGGACGATTGAAGCATGCTGCTGGTCGCTTTGTATCGTCACGTGACGTGCACGCGTGCCCTCTAGCGACGGGCACCTTCCATGCTCTGGTCGGAACCACACTTCGTTACACACACCATGATTAGCCGATGTCGTCACCGGTTTGCGCATTCCAGCCTCCGGCTCGTTACTTTTTGAACGTACCTTATATATTATGAACGTACATTGATAGGTTGTTGTTGATTGATTTAAGGGCTACGCGACCGCGTGGTCATGTAGCCCCATGTACTTGGGAGTGTGTGGAATTTGTCTGTATTATTGTGTGTATTTGTAATTCAGGCGAGGATTGGGAAGGTGGCGGCCGTGGCCATAGGTTCCGAACCATCCCAGTATTAACCTGGAGTAGATGTGGGGAAACCACGGAAAGCCACTTATAAGATGGCTGTGGTGGAAATCGAACCCTCCTGTTCTCAGTTTTGCCTCACGGGGCTGAGCAGACCTTGTTCCTGTCTTCACATCAGAATTAAAATTTATTGACAAAGTTCCGGAGGCGACAGTGATATATGGCACCTGCTTCACCACGAGGCGGTCTATTTTGTTACGATCTGTTGTATAAATAAATATATAAGTACCATAACTTAAATACATAAATAAATATTTAAATAAATACATACTAGCGGACTCGTGCGATAACTCTCGCACAATGGATTCTGTGCGCCCCATGTGTACAGACTATCCGCATGGCCCTAGTGCTATGCGGGCTGTACGCGAAACAGTTCTGCCAGGGACAATAGTCTTGCTTATTAGCCTATTTTCAATTTATGAAAAAAAAAAGGCTTATGAGATCACCTTTTGTCCGAGTGTGTGTGTGTGCGTGTGTGTGTGAGAGAGATGGTGTGTGCCCCCATAATAACTTCTAAACAGCTGGAGCGATTTCAATGAAACTCGGTAAGATCATAGCACCATTTTGGCCGACCCCGACCATGCCATTCAAATTGTATTGTGTCTCACCAATCCAACATGGCGGCTGTGCGAAATATTTCACCAGCATTCAGTATCTCCGTAACTGTTACCGATATCACCCTGAAATTGCGTACGGTGATAAAGGGTACTACTAGAAGTTCACCTATGAGACTTTCAACAACCTGGTAACTACAAAACCAACATGGCGGCCAAGCGCATATGAGACATTTAAATAGACTTTTCTCGCGATTTAACCATCCAAACGTAATGAAACTTGGTACAGCAAATGTTTATACACCTTGTAATGCACTGGCATCTAATTTAGTTCAATTGTTTACATAACCTCAAAATGGCGGCTGTGCGAAATATTTCACCGGCATTCTGTATCTCCTAAACTATAGTGTACGGTGTAAAGGGCACTGCTACAAGTTTATCTATGTAACTTTCATAAACCTGTCAAGTACAAAACGAACATGGCGGCCAGTGAAGTTGAAACATTTGAATAGACTTTTCTCGTGATTTAACTCTCTGAGCGCAGTGAAATGTGGTACAGTAAATGATTATACATATTGTAATGTACTGGCATCAAATTCAGTTCAATTGTTTACATAACCTCAAGATGGCGGCTGTGTGAATTTTTAAAATTAAGTTATTATTTCTTGTGTCGTAATCATGCGATCAAAGTGAAAGTTTGAATAATGAACCTACGCAATAATTTTCCTTTAATGGTACATAACTCTATGGCCTATACATATAACAATCCAAAATGGCGAGCATGCGAAATATTTAGACGGTTCTTAATATCTACGAATCTTTTACAGCAATCAAACTGTTTTTTTTTTTAATGTTCATAGAGGCTATGAGCATAAGTTCACCTATAGGACTTTCAGTAACCTCGTGAGCAGAAATCCAACATGGCGGTGACGCGAAGTATACATATTTAAATGAACGTTTCTCGCGATTTAACCATCCGAGTGCAGTGAAAAATTGCACGTTAAATACTTATACAAATGTTAATCCACTGGCATCTAATTTATTTCAATTGTTTTCATAATCACAAGATGGCAGTTGTGCGAAATTTTAAAATCTCGTTCTTACTTCTTGTGTTCTAATCATGCGATTGAAGTTTGAATACCACACATACACAATAATCTTCATGTAATAGCATATAAATAAAAATCCAACCTGCGAACCATCTGAAATATTTAGACGGTTCTCAATATCTACGAATCTATCACAACCTTCAAACTGAAATTTTGTATGTTGATAGATGCAATAAACACGAGTAGGATATATGAAAATAGGCTGTATAGTTCTTCACGGAACTACTTGTTTGTTTAAAAGCACTTTATAAAAAATTAATATATTTCCGTTGACATTTCAAGAAATACAAGATTTTTCATATACTCGAGACGATTTGGAAGATTTTGGTACAAACCACACCTTCTAACTCCCTCTGGTTTAGGGGCTTGAATTTTGTGAAACATACACCTTAGCATATTATATAATAAGATGATGGGAGTTATAAGTTGTTTCGCCTTTAGATAGCCACGTAGTAAGCAGGGTTTCTGGCAGACTCTACAGTAACACAGTTTATCAGCCAACTTCTAATCACACCCAATCACAGGGGCTGATGACCACGACGTCCTAGACCCTAAGTGGAACAACATCTAAGTACACAAATATAAGCTGACAACACACTGCACAATAAAGCATTAAAAGTTATTATACAATAATTGTCTTTTGTCTTCTAATCTGAACACTAAATTCCATGTGGTTAGTTGAAGTGAACGTCTGTAATTGGACAAAGAATGGTCCCTTGTGGCACCTGAATTGCTCATACAGCTAACCGCATGCGCATGGCATGACAAGGTACTTACATTGTATTCTTTTTGCGGTTGGTTACCCTGTATTGTTACGTCACTCAGTAAGTATATGGAGGCCATGCTTGCGAGTGATTGAGGCCCTGGGGATCCCGCTCAAGAATACAGGTTGCTAACCCTGCCTTGTTACGTCATACAGTTTATGGAGGCCATGTTAGCGAGTGATTAAGGCCCTAGAGACCCTGCTCGAGTATACAGGTTGGTCACCCTGTGTTGTTAAGTCACTCAGTCAGTTTATTGAGGCCATGCTAGCGAGTGATTGAGGCCCTAGGGACCCTGCTCTAGTATACAGGTTGGTCACCCTTTGTTGTTACGTCCAACAATCAGTTTCTGGAGGCCATGCTAGGGAGTGATTGAGGCCCTAGAGACCCTGCTCAAGTATACAGGTTGGTCACCCTGTGTTGTTAAGTCACTCAGTCAGTGTATTGAGGCCATGCTAGCGAGTGATTGAGGCCCTAGAGACCCTGCTCAAGTATACAGGTTGGTCACCCTGTGTTGTTACGTCACTCAGCTAGTTCATGGAGGCCATGCTAACGAGTGATTGAGGCCCTAGAGATCCTGCTCTAGTATATAGGTTGGTCACCCTGTGTTCGTACGTCACTCACTCAGTTTATGGAGGCCATGCTAGTGAGTGATTGAGGCCCTAGGGACCCTGCTCTAGTATACAGGTTGGTCACCCTTTGTTGTTACGTCCAACAATCAGTTTCTGGAGGCCATGCTAGGGAGTGATTGAGGCCCTAGAGACCCTGCTCAAGTATACAGGTTGGTCACCCTGTGTTGTTAAGTCACTCAGTCAGTGTATTGAGGCCATGCTAGCGAGTGATTGAGGCCCTAGAGACCCTGCTCAAGTATACAGGTTGGTCACCCTGTGTTGTTACGTCACTCAGCTAGTTCATGGAGGCCATGCTAACGAGTGATTGAGGCCCTAGGGACCCTGCTCAATATATAGGTTGGTCACTCTGTGTTGTTACGTCACACAGTTTATTGAGGCCATGTTAGCGAGTGATTGAGGCCCTAGGGACCCTGCTCAATATATAGGTTGGTCACCCTGTGTTGTTACGTCACTCAGCTAGTTCATGGAGGCCATGCTAACGAGTGATTGAGGCCCTAGGGACCCTGCTCAATATATAGGTTGGTCACCCTGTGTTGTTACGTCACACAGTTTATTGAGGCCATGTTAGCGAGTGATTGAGGCCCTAGGGACCCTGCTCAATATACATGTTGGTCACCCTGTGTTGTTACGTCCAACAATCGGTTTATGGAATCCATGCTAGCGAGTGATTGAGGCCCTAGAGATCCTGCTCGAGTATACAGGTTGGTCAGATGGTCATCCTGTGTTGTTACGTCACTCAATCAGTTTATGGAGGCCATGCTAGCGAGTGATTAAGTCTCTAGAGAGCCTGCTTAAGTATACAGGCTGGTCACACTGTGTTTTTACGTCACTCAGCCAGTTTATGGAGGCCATGCTAGCGAGTGATTGAGGCCCCAGAGATTCTGCTCGAGTATACAGGTCGGTCACCCTGTGTTGTTAAATAAATAAATAAATAAATAAATAAATAAGAAATTATTTTTCTAAGGGACGGGCGGTTTAGAGAATGACTTTCCCATTGCAGAACTATTGCGATATAATATTTACAGGATCATAGGACTTGGCAAGTTTGATGAAGCAGCAACTGGTCACTATTATCGCTCCTCAATTCACACCAGATCTGACTCTCAACATTCAACTGGGCGGCGATCTGACACAGTAGCCATGGGTCTGCTGATACGACGTGATATCCGTTCGTTAAACACCAGTGGTCGTCCCACGCAGCGGTTTACGCGGACGGTGACATTATCCCTGCGGTATTGAAGATTCACCCTCGACACTGGTGACCTCAGAAACCCGAACTCGCGTGTAATCTCCGAAATGCTATGACCTATGCGCTGATGATCATCCCAAGTTCAAAGTCTAATAACTCGCGACGTGTTTTCACCTTCAGTAGCCTACACTCGCGTCTGTTACAGACTGCTCTGCTCCGCTGCAACGCTCATGAGTCAGCGAACTTGGCTATTAGATGCCACCGCAACTGGCACTTGGTGACGAACGTTGGAACATAGTAGAGCGTTAATCAAATCTAACCAACACATTTAGCTTCACGCTATTGTAGTTAGTGGAAGGTTCTTTTACATGCCATAAATCTAATACATAAGCCCGTTGAATCATTAGAAGGCATCATACAGTGTTGATTGCCACGGTGGGTGAGTGGTTATCGTGTCGGTCTACCAACCCCAAGCTTGCAGGCTCGCTCCTGGCCCTGGTAAGTGATATTTTTTTAAGGCAACAAAAATCACGACACGCATGTCATATGTTGTTCGTATGTCAAAGAACCTATTTGAATTCAGTAGGCCATGTTCATAATGGCAAAATTAATCTCGGGATTTTCCGCCAACACAAAGTTCCTCCTTTCTCTACTAGAAAGCGCTATAGGGTCAACGAGCTTAGATATCTAACCTCCTTGACTTTAATAGCGCTCCAAGGAACAACAAAATTCGACATGCAAGCTGCCCGCTGGGTGTCAAATAGCAAACGTGCACCCGGCACCCGAAGCCATACGATATTATTATTTTAATTATTATTATTGTTGTTATTATTCAGTGTTACGTACTGCTCGAGTCCAAGCTCTATGAACTTGCGGGGTGAGGAGAAAGAGCAGGGAAGGGTCAGGCGTGAAGAGAAGGATCTGTCAACAGCCCACCGTGATAAATGGTATTCCTTTCTATTCCAATACTGCTAACATTCGGCCGTTGCTCAAACCAATGTGGTGTTAGGAATGACTGAGTGAGTCACCGACCAATGTATTTGGTTCTGTACTATGCACGGACCGAGAAACCTCATCACTCGTCAACACCTCTACTCATCGTCTGCGATGCACATCCCTCTCAGGTTCACACAGCTTAGACTCGAGCAGTACTAATCTTGTAATAAGTAATACAACTAAAACAAAGATATCCATGTATGATAAACAAATACCAAGGTGTTCCACAAAATGGCCGCGGCTCGTTCTCGTAGTATCGATATTACCGTGACGTCACACCGATACGGCCTGTAGGCCGCTATCCAAAGCATTTACAATTGCCCCTATTACCGTAGCAACAGGCTACAACAATAATGGGCTGTGTAGAGACAGAGAAGCTGGTCTTGTTACGTCAGCCAGTCAGTTTTTTGGAGGCCATGCTAGCGAGTGAGTGCCCGCGGGGAAACCTGCTCAGGTAGACAGGCTGGCACCTGGCTCGCAGCGCTGCCAACGTGACACAGTTCACGTTGTGGGAGCTCGCAGACATTGCGGCACCTCGCGCGCCACTCCGATTACACGTTCAACAATGGCACCCTCAAGGTTCTAGGTTTAGATCCTTGTAACTTAGGCTTTGTATTGATCTGAAATTCACTTCTTTCTAGCATCTGAGACTCTATGATGTTCAACTTTTCTAAATCTTTCCTAACGTCCTTAGTCCACGTTGGAGAGATCTTCTTCTTTCAGAGATAGTGGAATATTTGTTCTGTTAATCTATGTTTGTGCAGTCTGTATAGATGTCTGAGGAATGTCAGCCTCCTCTTCCGCATAGTCTCCGAGTTTCTTCCCATGTTCTAGTAGACTTCTCTGTTGCTTCGCAGTTTCAATCCGTCTTCAGTCCGAACTCCACCCATGACATTTCTTAGAATTCTCCTTTTATTATTATTCTTCTTCTTCTTCCTTCGTTACGGCCAACTAAGGAGCACGTCATGTCAACTGTTTTTGCTGCATTTTAATGTTAGCCCAGTACTCCTTCATTCGCAACCGATGTTGCACCTTTCTCTCTGTCGTCCACGCCTTCCCGGTTTTTAGCTTCGGCTTAAGTTGAAAACTCCGATGTTTCTGAAGTTTATCCCTAAGTGGGCCACGCTCCTGGATATCTTCACGTGTAATCCCAGTCTCCAACATATCTTTCTCTACTTCAATGAACCAGGCCCCCTTTGTCTTTTTCTCACGGAGAAAAGCAAAAATTCTGTTGGATAGCCGTGTTGATTTCATTCGGGTTATATGTCCATAAAAAGAAATCCTCCTTTTCCTCATCACGTCCGTTATTTTCTCTACGTGAGTGTACAACTCGTAGTTGTGGCGTCTCCGGAACTCGCCGTGTTCTTTGACTGGACCCAGGATTTTCCTCAATATCTTCCTTTCCTTGGTCTCCAGTTTTTCCATTATGCCTTTTCTATTCATGGAGAGACATTCCGCTGCATACAAAGCTTCTGGCCGGATCACCGTGCAGTAGTGCTTCAGTTTTGCATTCGGGGATATAGATCTTTTGTTGTACACATTCTTAGTTAGATGGTAAGCCATTTCAATTTTATTCAAGCGTGACGCAAAAGCCTCGTTTTCGGACATTGTAGGGTCTATCCATTCCCCAAGATACTTAAATTTCACAACCCGCTTGATTTTCCTATGATTCACTTCAATAGCCTATGTTTTGGAGCCGTTTTGATGTTAGTAATAAATTCTGTTTTCTTGAAAGAGATCAGGAGGGCGCCTTTGCAGCTTGTGTTTGAAGCTGGTTGATCTGTTTCCTGGCCGTATCCAACGAATCTGCAAAAACCGCAAGGTCATCTGCAAAGGCTAGACAGTCAATTGATAGGTTATTATTCTTGTGACCAAGTCTGATTCCATTTTCGACTCCTTCATCACTCATTGTTTTGCGCCACTCACGGATAACTTTCTCAAGAACGCAGTTTATTATTATTATTATTATTATTATTATTATTATTATTATTATTATTATTATTATTATTAAATCGATTGTTCCCCTTGAGGAGAGTGATTGAACTAGAATTCACGATTTCATCTTCAGGCGTTTTCCCTCTTTTCTTCCCAAAATCTCTTCATCCTGTCGGAATGCTCCTTCTTCCGCTCAGCTGCCCATTTTTTCGCAGGTTGTGTGATGTTCTTTGCTCAAACTTAGCATTTGTGATTTTATTCCGGCACTCGGAGCGGTCCTCGAGATTTTCCATGTTGACCTGTTGTGGGTCCCTCTGGACCTCTGTCAGCCATTCCTTGTCACATTTACTGTACTCTTTGTTATGATGTTGAGTACTGGAGTTTTCCAACCTGTGTGTAAAACTTTGCTCGGCGTTTTCTGATTTTTCCGTTATTGTGTTGGTCTGTTGATAGAGTTCGAACTGAAGTCTCTTCATCCAAATGCCGTTTTTATTGACTGCCCCGTAAATCTTCATGAGAATTTTTTGTTCCTGCTTTTCTATGTCTTCAATTGTGGAATGATTGTCGATCACCATTGTAGGTTCCTTCTGGAAGAATCACTGTTTTATAGTGCCTTAATTTTGCGTCTATCGAAATGCACTCTTGTTGTTGTGAGCCCACGTTAGCTTGTAGGCCTTCTGTAGCTTGGTGATGGTTTGTTCATTGGCGATTCGGTTTAGTCGCGAGGACTATATGGTTTCACCAAGGGATTTACAGTAAAATGGCTGACTTGTGCGATTATATCGTATTTTGTGATTTAAGGTGATTTATTTTCTGGCCGTCTTTCCATATATTGTCTATTTTTTTCATAAGAGATTTGAAGTCCATTTGTTTGCGCGATTTCATATACTTTTCCCTATTTATTTATTTATTTATTTATTTATTTATTTATTTATTTATTTATTTATTTATCGCAAATAAATTGTACTACATACAAAAATTCCAACTTATTACGAAAAATAACACATGTATTCCGCTCCAACAAGAATCTTCACTCATTTTCTTCTTCCTTTCCTTCGTCTTTTCCCACTCAAGTGGGGTCGACGTTCCTGGCAAGTCTTCTCCATTTCCCTCGGTCCCATACGTCCCCTTCCCTTAGATGTTTCTCCCTCAAGTCAGCTCGTATACAGTCCCTCCATCTTCTTCTTGGTGTTCCGCTTTTTCTGTCACCTTCCACTACCATTACTGTCATTCTCTTGTTCCTTCTCATGACATGTCCATACCACTGTTGACTTCTCTCTTGAACCTTCTTTGATATCTCCGTCACTTTAACACTGCCTCTTAGTCTCTCAATTCTAATCCTATCGGCTCTGGTGACGCCACAAATCATTCTTAACATTTTCATTTCAGCCACATCCATTCCCTTACAATGTGCCTTAGTTTGTGTCCATGTCTCTGCTCCATAAATCATTGCGGATCTCACTACTAACTTATACACCATTCCTTTAGTCCTCAGGTTTATCCTTCGATCACACTTAAAAGGGGGTTTTCTAATAGAGAAATGGCGCTTAATTACTAATTACGAAAAATGCGCAGGAGTTTCAACCCCCCTATATTTTGTATATTTTCCTGTATTATAGTTATATAATTTGTTACACTCCGCATATAGCCCGCGACTAATCGACTATTGGTTCTGCATATGAAAAGCTTTTGGGGCAGCCCTGGTCTAAAGTGTGGAAAGTATCTCCTAGATCAATGGTTCTCGAACTTTTTCGGAAACATGAAATATCTAGCCCCCCACCTTCCATTATTCTTCTTTACCTTTCTTATCACTTCTCAAAAAACGCTCAAAAAACAAAAAGAAAAGATCACAAGATTACAGTGTTTGCTTCTGTTTAAAATATTTAGGCGTCATCTTGGATCGATCCTTGACTTACAGGGAACGTCTAGGCAAAACATCTGCTAGGATCACAACTCGCAACAACATCCTGAACAAACTCACAGGAATGGGCTGGGGGGGCCCAACAGCATCCACCCTCAGAACTACAGCACTTTGCCCTAGTGTATCCAGTGGAAGAATATTGCAGCCCAGTTTGGCTTAAGGACATGATGAAAAAAATCGATTTTTTTATTTTGGCGCCATAAAATTTCTGAATCCAAATATACTGTATATAGTTTGTTGGGGTTTTGATGTCTACAACTACCTTAAATTCGTTTTTTAAAATTAGCGTCCCATGCTCTGAATAATACACTTTTAACTTTGCCAGCTGTTTTCCGTCAATACTCATTTTTCATGTTTAAGTACCAATAACTAGGAAACCATTTAAGATAGAGGGCTAAATTTTTTTTACATTAACTTGCCTAATCGAGTACTTGAATGTTAACCTATTTTTACTTACAAAACATAGTAGGCATGGATTGGGAAGAGAAAAATTTATACATATTTTTAAATAAATTTAAAAAGAAAGAGTTCGGATTTTTTTTCTTGCATTCCCTCCCAATAATAATGAAACAAAGTAGTCACTCATCTGCCATGATCCATTCCAAGTATGTGAACAAAATTTGAGAATATTTGATTGAAAAACAACTGAGAAATGTGTACCTGAAGCAACTTATACAACATATTTTTGAAAATGTATCTGTCCAAATTTTTATTCATTTCACACATCCTATAAAAGCAAAGTAGCACTACAATGTTAAAAAGAGCTCAGAATATACCGCTTCTTATATGTGACAAGAATCATAGCTGTACCTTTAGCATAAACCCAGAAAATACTTAGTAAAGTGATGCCACAAAAATAGACTTTTTCATCGTGTAAGAGTACGTGGTGCAAAGAAGATAGATGTACAGCTTAACGACACAATGAGGACTGTATCAGGAACCATCCAATCTACTCCTTTGGAATGGTTACCAGTACTCTCCAACATCCCGCCTCCTCATCTTCGAAGACAAATGGCACTGAAGAGAGAATGGCTTAAATGTTGTGACAACCCTCTTCTGCCAACACATCTAGACTGCTCACCTAAAGATCTCAGGCTGAAATCCCGGAATCCTTCTTGGACACAAGGAAGGAAGTTGGTACAAGAGCAGTTTCAAGTGAGTGAAGCTTGGCGCAATGAGTGGCTGACTTCAAATCCAGACAGATTAGGTCTTATCTCGGATCCAGTTAAGTAACCCCTAGTTTTGATCTTCCCAGGAAAATCTGGACGTCACTGAATCGTATAAAAACTCAACACGGTAGATGTCAGTTCTGGAAGCACAAATGGAAAATTGCCGAGAATCCTTTCTGCAACTGTGCAGATGTGCTTCAGACCATCAGTCACATTGCTAAGGATTGCCCACTCCGAAGGTTCAATGGTACAGTACAATGAAGGAGAATCATCAAGCTAGCGATAAAGCTGTAGAATGGTTAGAGAATTAGACATCCAACTCTATCAACACTGAAGCTACAGTACTTGCAGATCAAGGTCTCAATCCGTATACATTTACTTGTAAATACTGTATATGTAAATAATTGTGTATTACATCTTCATGCCATTCGAAATAATAATAATAATACCAAAAACAACACACAATTTACTATTCTTACAAGGGAACAGATTGCGGTGTAAAATTCTAATCTGGTTGAAATTTAGTACACAATATTCCTACAAAGTTGTACAACGACGTAGTGAAACCCGCACGGGCCACTTTCTATTTTGAACGCCGAAAACACGAAAACCTGCCGGACGACGGCATGAGCGAAGGGGTGGGAAGAGGTAAAACGATCTTGAATCCTAGCAACACGCGATGACTCGCGGCCCCCAGGCAGCGATCTTCCTTGGTGCCTTGTATTCCCCACCTTCTACCTTCCACCTTCCCCTCATTCCGTCACTCCCTTATCAGTTCGGTAGTACTATGCAAAACAAAAGTGATGTTTGGGATGAACAGGTCCCAAATCGTTCCTTCAGCAAGCCATGTGAGTGTGACAATTTAATTTTGTCTGGTTTTAATGTTCCTGGCAAAGACAACAATTAATGTTAAACTTAACTTTACAGTCAAAATTGTTACAAATGTCAGAAAGTGACGACGACGATGTTCAATTGAAACAGCTTCCAAATGTTAATCCTTGGAATGTGGTAGTTTGTCTGCAAAGCTGCTTTACTGAAAGTGATCACTATGAAAGCTGGTGGCCGGGAGCCATCGCGTGCTGCTAGGATTCAAGGTCAACTTTACCTCTTCCCACCTCCTCGCTCATGCCGTCACCCGGCAGGTTTTCGGCGTTCAAAATTGAAAGCGGGCCGTGTGGTTTTCACTAGGTCGTTGTACAACTTTGTAGGAATATTGTTTACTAAATTGTAACCAGATTCGAATTTTACACCGCAATCCGTTCCCTTGTTAGTTCAACAACTTTTTGCAAAAAAGAACAATGGAGTTTCTTTAAATTGGAATCTTGTTCTTTATTAGGACTGAATATTTCCGAAGGAGGACTAGCACTATCACTTTCAAGGGGTCTCTTTTTACCATTCCTAATAAGCCATGGGTAATGGCGTTACTTGTATTAGTTTATTGTAAATCGGGCTAACCACTTCCACTGAACCCGCTCTAGTATTCACCTGTTCACTCACTGCCTTTGATCTGACTGCAAAGGCCTGGCTGATTCGAGTCGACAATGGCAGAAATAGAAGAATCTATTCTTGTAAGGAAGTGGCGTTCACATTGTCATTATATACAATATACAGGGTGTGAGGGGCGTGGTGGCTCAGCGGTCTAGCTGTATGCCTCTCACCAAGGCGGTCCGGGTTCGATTCCTGGTCAATGCATGTGAGATTTTCGAAGTGAAATGCCATGTCCTGTGGTTCGGATTCCACGTAAAAAGGAGGTCCCGTGGCTTATAATCACAAGATTCACGGTCACGTAAAACTACAATCTACCTATCTAATATACAGGGTGTCATTTATGTCCTGGAGTACACTTAAGGGGCGTGTAGGGGATGGGTATAGGATCAATGTGAGATAGGGAACCTGGAGTCGGAATGGCCTCCTAACCCCAGAAAACAGGGTTGTTTCAGGCCCTCCACCCCTGTAAAGTAGGGAAGCACACCATGTGTTACTCTGAGGTCAGGCACTCTTTCGCTGTCAACGGTCTTGGCGCGACCCCCGCTCAACGCTGCGTTAGCCGAGAGGATAGCGTTGAGTTGCGGTGCCACGGTGTTCCCGGGTTCATTTCTCCTGGGGTGCGATGCCTTCATTTTTTCTTTTTCTTTATTTTTAGAGGGGAAGGAGGGGGCATAGTCATAGTGCGTGTTTATTCTGTGCTGATTTTTAAAGCTATCGTTGATTCTGGAAATTAATTGCCTTTTGATTATTAGTATCAACGAGTTGCGTGTGTTTCTGTAGTAGTTAAAGACGACGGAACTATCGATTGGCAAGAGAAATGCAGCTCTCGGCTAACGCAGCGTTTAGCAGTGGTCGCGCCAAGACCGTTGACAGCGAAAGAGTGCCTGACCTCAGAGTAACACATGCGCGCTTCTCTACTGTACAGGGGCGGAGGGCCTGAAACAAACCTGTTTTATGGGATTAGGAGGGCCTGAAACAAACCTGTTTTATGGGATTAGGAGGGCCTGAAACAAACCTGTTTTATGGGATTAGGAGGCCATTCCGACCCCAGGTTCCCTATCTCAAATGTATCATATACCCATCCCCTACACGTCCCTTAAGGGTACTCATGTACATAAAATGACAGCCTGTATAACGTCACACACAGTAGCTCTCCATGTTCTCTTTGTTTGGTGGTAATTTCCTGCTATCTTGACACTGTCCACCAGCTGGTACCTTCTCCGTCCTCTACCTCTCTTTCCGTTTACTGATCCTTCGAGAGCATCCCTCAGCAAACACTCTCTTCGCAGCTAGTTCCTTCTCCTTGTATGGATGGTATGTAACAGCCTCCAACTCGCTCCAATACCTCCTCATTCCGGACCCTTCCCACCCAGGATATCCTTTCCATCCTTATCCACAACCACATTTCAAACGCTTCTAGTCTTCTTTCATCAACCTTCCTTAGCGTCCAGATCGAGTGGGTGAAACTTTATAGGGGGTTTTGGTGCCAACGCTAGCTTGCCTTGAAGTAGTACCTGCTGACAACGTTAAAAACGCTAGCAGTCATCGCGTATGACGATGTAGTTGAGTTGTACTTCTATAGATGGCAGCAAAATCGGAAAATTGGTGAGTATTCTTGTTAATGTTGTATATTTAATTAATATTTGAATATATATCAATAGTAAATACATATTGCAGTGCTTAGAAAGGAATACAATCGGTTTCGCACAATATTATACGAAGAAATTGAATTATATTAAATCACACAACGATTTTAGTCGATACACTGCGCTCGAAAACGATATCAGATACTATCGATATAATTCAAACTAAGAGCTGGTTGTTCCAACGCTTCCCGTAATTCAGACGTGATATTTCTTAATTCGATTGATAGGAAGTACAGCACGGACAATTAAATAATACTGGTGTGTGATAAGTGCAGCTGTAATGTTGTCTTACAATTCATTTTTAATATTGTTGTATAGTAGCCTACTCTTTTTATTTGTACAGATCTGTGGGGTAGGCCCATGTCATGCTGTGTGCTTTGTGGAAACATGGGCAGATAACCTTGAAACATCCACAACTATTCTGAATGAGCCTATGTTTTCTTCTCTACCTGATATCACAGGGGGAAGAAATCGCCTATTATTAGACCAATTACTAAAATATGACCATTATAAGGCAGGGAAAAGAAAGAAAGAAAGGAATATAAAGTAGAGGTGGGGGGGGGGGGGATAGAATAGGGGAAAGGGTCGTGTTGGCACGGGCCGGGTGGGGAGAGGGGCCAGTAGGCCAGGTCGGGGACGGGTCGCGCTCGAAAGTGCATCGTCGCGCCATCTCATATTGTCAGTTGGAACTACTTGCGCCGAGTATTGGTAACTCCAGCTGTCTGATATGACATCTAGCGGTAAAAATTAGAAACTTACCAAGTAGGGTACATTTGTCACGTGGTGACTGTTTATATACGGTTTCTTGTATTGGTAAGCAGATCGTTATACATTCTTCGTGTATTTATACATAAGTAATAAGTTTTACACGTTGATAGAGTGCACAATGAGTAAAAGTAAAGTATATTGCTCAGTTTACGGCTGTAAGTCGATGTATAAGAGGGCTGCGGATATAAGTTTTCCCCACTTTCCAAAAGATGCAATTAGCAATAGCCGAACGGTGGCGATACCAAATAAATACGGGCAATAGGAGCGGGTTAGACCACTCACCACTTCACTTACTGACGACAGAACGGTTTGTTCACTGTTACGCTGAGCCAAGCCGCACCTAGACAGCCAAGCTTCATCAGTCAGGTACGGTATCCTTTCCCGATCCCTAGTTCATTTCCAATAACACTACCAACCGCCATCACCTCGCTCTGCGATATCCGAGCCATTCCACTACAAGTCATATAGGCGTAATTTGACTTCGCAGAGTAAATTTCAACTTCGCGAGAACCTGCTACCAGTCCGATATTCAACACCAAACCCACCTGCTAACCAACCAAATCAAGCAATTCCTGTCTCCCCCGAGTTTTAATACAAGTTAAACTCATCCATTCGCCCTACCAAGCAGCAAATAATTTCTAGAGTCTATGGTACAGTGAGAAAACTCAAATATAGCTTTTAAACGTAACAGCGCAATGACTCGAACTGCTCAAAAACAAATACCAGCAGACAACCGATGCTTGATAATATGCAATTGACACATAAAATCCAGTGGAACACACAAATTAGATCACGTGTATCGCACAGTTATACATATATACAATTAAAAATAACACTGTCATTATTGTAGGGACTGCATTTATTGATTATAACCGAGAAATAAAACGTGTTCCATATCAAAGGCGTGTTATTGAGTATGTTTACCCTACTTATCCAGACCGACCGCAGCGCCCCAAGTGTTAGTATGAGTTGCCAATAGGTTGGTGTCAAAATTTTGCATTAAGTTGCAGCTCTACCCATATATCCTCCTTGGTGCAGGTCTCGGCTCCGTATAGTGCCACATTCCAAACAAAGCATTTTGCCAGCTTATTCCTTAACCTCAAGTCCAAGCGTCCACACAATAGTCTCTTCTTTCTGTTGAAGGTTTCTTTAGCAACGGCAATGCAAGTTCTTACCTCTTTACTGCTTCTCATACCATCCGTTAGTGGTTGTTAAGTATTTGGTAAGGAGATATCGCTGCGGGTGGTGGGTGAAAGGTTTTCTTGAATGGTCGTGGGAGCTTCCTGTCTATGATAGGTTCATGGATATGAGGATAGCAATATTAGTTACAGAATATGAAATACTAGCATTACCCGTCGCGGCTTCGCCCGCGAATATTCTAGTTGTAAAGATTACACTTAGCAAAATCTCAATCATAAATGCTATGACTGATTTATCCTTGGTAAGAATAATCAGACTTTATCAATTCAGCTACTGGTGCTGTGGTTAGGGGTTTGTCATTCCTTCATAGGTAGGCCTATATCAGAGCGAAGTTAGTTTTCTGGGAATATCACAGACACTGTTAATTTAAGGGCCTTTAAATGTGGTTTTCGGAGACCCTTTATAGTCGGGTGAAAAAGACCTTTCGTACCACACTCACACGTGAGCATTGCGTGAAAAAATTCTAGAGTGCCCCTTGACCCCCTTAAGCGCATTATACTGTATGCATTGATGAATTTTACAGCTTAATTTGGTTCAGTGATAACCTTATAACCGTCTGGAAACTTTCACAGTAATGTAATAATTGGAATTGCATTGCGTCCTACAGAAATAGATGGACCTGTGAGATTCTGTTACCATGGTTACCGTGTTGCATTCTTTCACTATTTCACTGCAAATATACATGTTTTAAGGTATTTATTTAATTGTGAGGCATTTAAAGAGTAAGTGAGTGCGTTTCGCTTACGCATTAGGTTATGCTGAACCTGTAGGTACCCCATATGTGTAGGTTGGTGTTAATGGGACCTTATTTCCGGTACAAAACTGGAATGGGACCTTAGCAGAATAATATAGGGAGGGATATTTGTTACAGAATATGAATTATAATTTTTCCATCAGGGGCGCGCCCTCCACTTTGAGGACATCCGGTCTAGATGTAGTTTCTAGGAACTCGTATGGTATTATTGAACTGACTTCTTTGCCCAGTTCATTGACACGAGACTATTTTCAGATGGTGTGATACCGCGTTCTGTTGCAATGCCAGTGGTGTTGGCACTGCACGCTCGACCAAGTCTCGGAAATTTGGGAGCCGTTCCATTTTTCTTGTGTTTTCTCGATACAACGTAGGCCGGTGAAGATGACCACGGCTTTAAGTACAGTAAGAACGAACTGTTAAGTATCTGTCTTTACAATTAGAAAATAGAAATTACAACACCCAGAAGAAGTGGTGCTACATTGCTGCAATTGAACATGCAGGACCAGTGTTCGGTTGTGATTCGATGATTATACTTCCAGGTCCCTCTGACCGCAAGTTTGGACAACAATCAATACAGGATGTGCCCACCACGAGCTGCAATACATTGATGAATTCGGCGAGGCGTGGAATCAATAAGGCTCTGGATCGCTTCCTGAGTAATTGCTGCACTGCATGGGTCAGTTGTTCCAGAGTTGGGGGGGGGGGGGGGGGAGGGGGGAGGCTGAGGAAGGTTGGCCAGTTGTCGACTCATCATGTCCCACCCAGGCTCAATAGGACTGAGGTCCGGGGATCTGGCGGGCCATTCTAAGGTTGTGATGTCGTGGAGAGCTTCTCTGGAGATGCGTGCAGTTTGAACCCGGGCATTGTCCTGCTGAAACATCCCATTAGCAATGTTCGCCATCATAGGGACAACCACTGGATTGAGTACCCTATCAACGTACTGTTGAGCAGTCATAGTGCCCTCAACAAGCATTAATTGTGATTTCACATTAAAGCCAATAGCTTCCCAGACCATAATGCTTGGTGTTGGCCCTGTGTGCCTCTCGACAATAAGGTCTGGGCGGCCTCTCTCCCCGGTACGTCGGCGCACACGATTCCAGCGATCACTGCGGGCAAGACAGAAGCGCGATTCGTCACTAAAGACGACCCTATGCCATTCGTCGACCCACGTCGATCGTTCTCGACACCAGGCCAGCCTTACACGTCGCTGTTGTGGGGTCAATGGAACACCTTCTGCAAGGACACGGGATCGTAAGCCAGCTGCACGCAGGCGATTACCAACTGTTTGTTGTGAAACGTGGGGTGCCACGCTGCTCAAATTTGCGCTGCTGTTGCATGGGGTTCCATCCGGGCCATCCGAATTATGCGGTGGCCGGTGATCCTCTCTCACAGTTGTCTGTCGCGCTGGGCCTGTGCCAGGTCTACCTTCATTTGACCACTGCTGCCATACACGTTGTACCGTAGATGCCTGTCGGCCAACACGTGCAGCGACAGTCCTTAGCGATAATCCAGCCTCACACAGCCCAATTATCCGAGCCCTCTCAAACGGCGACAGTTGTTGATAGCGTGCTCTTTTCTGTCGTCGAGGCATGTTTGACGGGGAACCAAGGCTTCATAACGTAACAGAATAGTCAAAAATAACGAATTAATTTTTGTTACGTTACTGCTTCTGTACCCAAAACAAATGGTATATGAATAACGATTTTAGTGCGGCAACGAAATAAGGGGTTATAATTTTCCCTGGTTTATGCTATTAACGTTATAACCAGCAGAGGTAAAGATTCCGTTATTTTAAAATGCGCTCCCGTTAATAACGTTATAAGTCTAGTAACGGTATGGTAGCGATTTTGACTCGCTGCGCGCCATCAATAACGTTATTCAGGCAGAGTGATCGATTCAGTTATTTCAAAATGCAAACCTACTAATAACGTTATATGCCTAGTAACGGTATACGAGATATTTTAACCAGTTATATGCTATCAATAACGTTATTCAGGGCAGAAAAATTAATTCTGTTATTTAGAAATGTGAACCCACCAATAACGTTATAAGCTTTGTAACCGTATACGAGCGATATTTACGAGCTTTGCGCTATCAATAACGTTATTCATGGCTGAAAAATAATTCCGTTATTTAGAAATGCAAACCCACCAATAACGTTACAATTCTAGTAACGGTATACGAGCGAATTGTACCAGCTATACGCTATCAATAACGTTATTCAGGGCAGAAAAATTAATTCCGTTATTTCGAAATGAGAACCCACCAACAACGTTATAAGTCTAGTAACGGTATACAGGTGATTTTTACAAGCTATGCGCTATCAGTAACGTTATTATAAGCGGAGAAATTGTTTCCGTTATTTCAGAAAAGATTCTCGTCAATAACGTTATGGAAGTGTCTATTTGCCCGCTACCCGGACAAGCATTGAAGGTGACCGTGAACTCTGACGATGCTGGGCCATATGTACTCGTAATTCCAGGCCAATTATTTATTCAAACATAGGATAATTACTTCTTGAAATATCAATGTTATTCAACATAGAGATTTCAGTCTGAGCGCGTGCCCCATCAGACAGGGCAAGGTACTTTGCTCGTTTCGATCGTGGTCATACTGTAACCTACGTTAGAAACATGTTTCCTAAAATCAATACGATGGATCCCATTGATTCGAAATATTTCTTGTTGCTTCATATAGGGGTTTGGAACATAGCCTATTGTTCATCAGTCCCATGTAGTTGAGGTGTTTATGGAATTTGTCTGATAAACTTTGTTACTTTTGGAGTTGACATGGCCTTGACTTAGGAACTATCCACGCATTTTCCTGGAGTAGAAGTGGGAAACCACGGAAAAACACTCTAATATGACTAAGATTGGAATCGAACTCACCATCTCGCAGTGTTGCCATATAAGGCAGAGTGTAACCTACACACCAAACTTTCACTCCTTTGTGACCAATAAGGGTATTTCTTTCCTAAATGAATCCGCCAGTTCTTGCTTTTCGTTTACTTGTTAGCCTATTTTCATTTAGTAGTGATAGAAGCCATTTTTCAGTGATGGTTATTTCTAATGAAGAAAGCTATTAAGTCGGTCAACACGAATTCCGTGTTGACCGAATGAAAAGCTTTCTTTATTATTTTCATTTATGAAAAAATATGCTTATGACATCACATTTAGTCCGTGTGTGTGCGTATGTGTGTGTCCCCCCGAATAAAATATAAACGGCTGGAGCGATTTCAATGAAACTCGGTAAGGTCATAGTAATATTTTGTCCGACCCCGACAGTGATCTTAAAATTTTGTTACATCTCACCAATCCAACATGGCGACTGTGCGAAATATTTCACTGGCATTCCATATCTCCGAAACTATTTTACCGTGTTCGAATTGATTGGGGGAATCGATTTGCACACATACATGGCCGCCATTTGCAAACTATTGGGCCGATGACCTTGTATTTTAGTCAAAAGACGGTCGCCATATCCGTATATGTTGTTGCAAAATTTGGTAGAGATCGGATGATTAGGTTAGTCGTAATTTGATTTAAGCTTTGAACATTTGGGTGGCCGCCATTACGTTTCCGTCAAGATGTCGGCGATATAAAACATGACACTGAGGTTCCCTTTGCTATTTCTACCTCTGTACCAAATTTCGTTCAATTCGGTTTCACCGTGTTCGAATTGATAGGGGGGACAGACATTCCGAGTACACACACCCACACACACTCTCACACACACAGACACACAAACAGACAGACACACAATTTTCGGCCCTGTGTAGATCTCATAAGTCTAGTTTCATTTTTTGTAAAAATCGAAATTAGGCTAAACATAGGCTTATGAGATCACCTTTTGTCCGTGTGTTTGTGCGTCCGTGTGTGTGCACCAGGGCCGTGCAATGAGCAAGGTGAAGCAGTGCTAGCGAGAAATTTAGTACTCGTGCCGGTGAAGCGCAGCCCTATCCTGAACAGTGCAGCACAACATCACACTAGCACTGCAGTGCACAAACACTGCCCATTTGACGGGGTGCTGCAATACGTTTGGTACTGAGCGCAGAGCCTGGACTCGAGGCGCACTAGACCCAACATTTTGTCATATGCGTGTGGTCTGCCGTTCTCATAACGCCTTTGGGCAAGGGGAGCACAGAAATATCATAGTGGGAAAGTCACACATTAAAGAAACATACCGAAGACGTATAAAACATGCTATTTTCACGTACATGAACCAGATCTGCAACAAGGATACAGGAAGTTGCATACCTTTTGGCTTAGTTATTGTTGTTTTAAGGGGCAGAACTACGAGGTCATTTGCCCCTGCTTTTTGGTGATACAGCAGGTGCAGCGAGATATAATAATCCTAAAAAAGGAATCAAGCATATTGGTAATCATGCATGTGACAGTAACAGGGGCCGGTATGGAATCTGGAGAGTTAAAATATGTTTTTTTAATTTGTTGACATAATGTCACAAACCAGCCGAGGTAGCTACACACGCTAACGTGCATGGTCAGTCTACACCGAACTCGAAACACCACACACAGCCATTTCATGCCTTACCTCATTAATTTCATTTGTCATGAAATCCCCTCATGAGATTGACGTCATGAAGGGCATCTATCCGTAATATCATTCCCACAAGGAAACTGTCTCACCACAACCCCTACCTCATAGCAACCGAAATAATTACGGGTAGAACAAAAAACTACATTAGGACTATAAAGCTATAGTCTATTTCAATAACAAGATTCTGAATTCACCAACTGATTAGATCAGGGCCATCCAGTCATCATAGCGCTCCGGGAGCGCGGTCGCGCTCGGGTAGCACTGGGTAGTCAGACTAGCACTCCTTCCCCTTCGGTGGCGTAGTCGGTAGCATGCTGAACTGCTGTGCCCAATATAGCGGGTTCAAACCCGGCCGAAGTCGTCGGATTTTTTAAGAGCGTTAAAAATCCTTCAGTATGCCTTCCTTCGGAGGGGAAGTAAAGCCGGCGGTCCCATGTCATAGATTTATGGATGTAAAAGATCCTTTCACAGACTAAACTTGTGTAAAGCAAAATTTGTTAGGTTAGATTTCGTCAGAACGCTCTATCAAAGTTCCAACGTTCACCACTAGGTATCATTGATATCTGGTGGCGAAAGTTGGAACTACTTGAAATTGAACGGAACTTGTAGCTCACCCTTTAGGGTGTCCGCTGGAAGCAGCTACAGACTCAGGCGAGCCGAACATGTCCTCGGACACTCCCGGGACTAAAAGCCATACGATAAATAAATTAATAAATAAATAAATCCTTCCCCTACCACCACTACACTCTGGCAGCGAGGAGACTGACGATGTTCGGACCACGCTGACTAGAAACGTACGTACAGTCGTGCGGCCGACGGCTCTTGTGGAATTGTTGACATATTAATAGGTCTGTTTTGCCATGACAAATATACCGCATACACAAATCGAATGGTACGCCGATGTATGGAATGTGAAGGAAACGAACACAAGTGTTAAATAAAGAGTATTGTGATTTATTCCAAACTGAAATGTGAACATATTAGAGAGGAAAATTCAACAACAAATTGTGTTCTTTTTAACACATTACATCTCTGATGCACACTAAACATTTGGCATGCCCTTTATAAGCTGTACAGAAAAATGAAATTTCCCATTCTGCTTTAAAGACTGCTGTTGCACCACTCCTTTTTTTTGGTATGCTGTTCAGTCATGACCACTGCGAAACTGATTTACTTACACGCTGTCAACAAAGCGCACTGGACTAGACTAGCGACACTTCTGCGTGCTCAGCCAGCCAAGCTCCTCCCACCACTTTTGAAACTGCCTTCAAACAAAGCACTCGGAGCACTGGCTTAGAGTGCGGCCGGAGCGCTGTCTGGATGGACCTGGATTAGATTGATGCTGTTCAGGGATATGTGAATTCGAGAAACGTGCGTTAGTAAATTTATCAGGTTTTTAAACTGAACAATAGTCCGTCGCATCTGAGGTAATTTATGTCTTTTATTCGTATTTTCAACATCGCCTGAAACAATAACTCATCGAATTTACCTACACATAAGATATACGGCAAAATAAGCAAGTTGACATGAAATCCTTTTAACTTTTGGAGTTTTAGGACAATTTTCATTATTTCTACAGTATGGAGACCAAGAGTGCTATTCATTGTAAAACTATTTTGCTCTGAAAATTACAAAATATGTTGTCTGTCTTTCTACCAGCTTGTCGGTATTTCTTTCGGTTGTTTGTTGGTTATTGGAACTATTCGGCTCTTGGGTTATGGTATGCGAACCATCTCTTTAACTTACCAGGGGCTATGTAATGCCAAAAGTACGAAGAATGTACACTATTATAGTTCGTGCAGAAATTACATGGCATCGTGCAATATATTGCGCTGACAATGAAAGATATCATCTTGTGGTGTAGCGGCTAACATTCTTGGCTGTCGCCCCGGTGGTCCGGGTTTGATTCCCTGCCCTGCCAAGAAATTTAATTTCGGTTTGAGGTACTGAAATTGTGTCGATGATACGTAAGTCATCAAGGGGGTGTTCATTTCGAGGACTTGCACCAGGTCAGTGGGAACGTGT
Source organism: Meconema thalassinum (assembly GCA_946902985.2). NCBI lineage: Eukaryota > Metazoa > Arthropoda > Insecta > Orthoptera > Tettigoniidae > Meconema > Meconema thalassinum. The sequence continues at coordinate 97,451,415 of OX336397.1, read as the reverse complement.
TTCCTTTTTTCTACATTCTTATTCTGCAATTCGAACATTCATCTGGCTACTCTGAGAGAAAATCACCTCGTAGAGTTGTTAGAATAGCTTCCGTAAAATATTCTCAAAGGCCAATGCTACAAGTAGCCATCGTGAGTTAATCCAATTGCATATTTATATGTAATCCACACATCGTATTTAAGACCATATGCTTTTCATTGCATTCTATGTTCTGGGCATTGGAAGACCTCGAAGTTGATTTCGCAATTTTCAGTAAATGAACATCCAAAGTATAGTAATCATCATGTAGGGAGACCGTGCCACATATATACAGAGAGTGCAAGAATTGCTTGAAGGCATGGTGACGTGGTGCGTAATTTGTGTTTGTACAACGAATGAGGTTGCCATTACGGTGATGATGATGAAAATGGTGGTAACGATGGAGACGGTGATTTACTAGTTAGGAACCAAAGGAATACTTGAGACTTAAGGATTAAGCGGATGTATGGAAAAAACAAAATGAACTTGCTGGTTGATTGCGAAATTGTCTAATCACCATATTTTATGGAAAACAACTTATCCAGAAGAACACATGAAAGGGAGTATCCAAGCACAAATAGGTGGAGGCAAAGGTTGCTCATGTGTGAGACCGTATGCTGCACACACTGCGGAGTGTCTGATAACCTAGCTCACGTTCAAACAACATAATTAAGAAGGAGATTCACTGCAAACTTTAGGAATCACCGACATAGATCTAAGATGCATCTGTAACATTTCAGAAATGTTACGCGATCCATGTTTTCGTGTCTTCATCGTGTTGGAAGCAAAAGTACAAGGGTGCGACAGGATAGAATATACTACAGGCACTACCTACAAGGGCCTTGGTGTCAACCCCCCCCCTCCCGCACCTAATAAAATCTAAGCGGCTGGAGCGATTTCAATGAAATTCGGTAAGGTCATAGTACTATTTTAGCCGACCACGATCGTGCCTTTCAAAGTTTATTATGTTTCACCAATCCAACATTGTGGCTGTGCGAAATATCTGACTGGCATTCTATATCTCTGAAACTGTTACCGATATCACCCTGAAATGTTGCACGGTGATAAAAGGTACTGCTAGAAGTTCACTTAAGTGACTTTCAAAAACCTGTTCACTACAAAACGAACATGGCGGCCAAGCGAATTTGAACATTTAAATAGACTTTTATGGCGATTTAACCACCTGAACGCAGTGAAACTTGGTACAGCAATTGTTTATATACACTGTAATGCACTGACATCTAATTTTGTTAAATTGTGTACATAAACTCAAGATGGCGGCTGTGAAAAATTTTAAAATTATTTTTTTATTTCTTGTGTCCCAATTATGCGATAGAAGTCAACGTTTGAATAATGAACCTACGCAATAATAGTCATCTAATAATACATAACTCTATGGCCTACGTATAATACAATCCAACATGGCGAGTATCCGAAATATTTAGACGGTTCACAAAATCTATGACAGCAGTCAAACTGAAATTTTTGCATGTTGATAGAGTCTATAAACATAAGTTCACCTTTGGAACTTTCAATAACCTGGGGAGCACAAATCCATCCTGGCGGTGACGCGAAATTTGAATATTTAAATGGACGTTTCTCGCGATTTAATCATCCGAGCACAGTGAAACTTGGTAAGGTATATGCTTATACAAATTTTAATCCACTGGCATCTAATTTATTTCAATTGTTTTCAGAACCACAAGATGGTGGCTGTGCGAAATTTTAAAATCTGGTGTCCTAATCATGCGATTGAAGTTTGATTAATACACCTACACATTAATCTTCATGTAATAGAACATAACTCTAAGGCCTACACATATAAAAATCGGTTACCACAGGAACGAAATGTAGTGTTGTCAGAAATAATGTTACTTGAATAAGTCTCTCAAAAAAAATAACCCTTAATACCGTAACTTGGACTAATATTCGGATATCGGTTATGGTAGGAACAACAAAGTAGCGCCCACCAGAAAGGACGTTAAATAAAATCTTCGCTCGTAAAAAAGAGCACCTTAATCGTGCAATGCGTATTAATAACGTTATTCAGATATCGGTTTATATCAGTGGCTTAAAGTCCATATAAATCACTGAAGTTCACAGTTCTGACTTCAGTGGAACTTCACTGAAAATCACAGTGAATATCCACTGAACTTTCCAGCAGTGAAACTCCACTGAAGTTTTCAGTGAAAGTTTACTCGCCTTTCCCGGGAATAGTTATCTGATTTTCCAGTAAACTAACGATAATAGTAATAAATAACCATGTTTAACGAGATGTACAAGCCTTAATAATCAATTTGGTTAAGTATAAGACTGGGGAAAAATAAAAGTATATCACGTTGCCCCAGGCAGGGTTTGAACTTTGATCTGTGGGTAGATTCATGGAATCGAACTGGAAAGCAGGCCATATTTTTTCCATTGAGCTAATGTTAATAACTCAGTGAAGGCTATGGCAATAAGCACACATGATGTTCAGTGCACCATAAAATATCTCTGATAGTCTCACGGAATGTTTCACTTTAGGATCAGCGACTAACGCAATGTCTCAGTGACCAGTGAACTCCTGTGTATTTCCACGGAAGGTCAGTTAAAAAAAATTGCACTGAAGATTTCAGAAAAAAATCCCTGAAACATGTTGGATTGACTTGGGATCCAGATGTTTCCTGAAGCTCGTTTATGATAGTCAGCATACGGTCTTCGTCGTTTTCGTCTGTGAGAACAATACATACATCATCGGCATATGCTCGTACTGCCACTTTCTTCTCATTGATCGTCCTCCTCCGGAGGAAGGGTTCCTGTGCTATGATGAATAGGATCATAGAAAGTAGGCATCCTTGACGAACAGATTTACGGATGAGTATATTCGATGTTAGATGTCCATTAATGATTACTCTAGATTGTGCTGTTCTGTACAGTCCTGTAATGCATTTAATCAACCCGATAGGAAACCCGAAGGTTCGCATTGCAGACCATAGAAATGAATGTTTTTTTTTCTATCAAAGGCCTTTTGAAAATCGAGACTGACTAGTGTCGTAGGAGGAAGATTGGGTGAAGTTTTCCCATTTACAATAATAATATTGCTTAACACCAACAAGTTCGAGATGGCATTTATTTCCTGGAGTCGCACAGGATTGCCACTGCCCTATTATTGGTAGCAGTTGCGGTTTGATTCGGGATGCTATTATTTTTTGTAAAGATTTTGCAATCTGTATTGAGAAGTGTGATAGGTTTGAAATCCTCCATTCCAAGTGGTCTTATGATCTTCGGAATTAAAATAATAATTCCAGCAGTAAATTCTTCAGTTATAATTTGTGGGTTTCCCCTAATCTCCTGGTAAATTTTAAGGAGGTCTTTTCCTAGTATATTCCACATTAATTGATAAAATTCATATGGTATTCCATCAGGACCAGGAGAGCGGTTACGTTGAGTTGGGCGTAGTGTTGTGGAAATCTCTGCCGAGGTACAGTAATACCACTTGCCAGCATAGATCCATCCTCTGCGGTCAGTCTGGGTGGGTTTTGATGCATGCTCCCATCTGTTTGCTCACTATTTTGTAGGACGTCGGAGAAAAATGTTGTGGAATACTTTGCTCCAATTTAAAGGATATCATCCATGTTCGACTGAGTGCAGCCATGCTCGTCCCGAAGTTTAGTAATGGTCTTTCGCTGCCCTTTACGCCTTTTTGTTAAGATATGGAACAGTGATGAACGTTCTTCTTCTATGACTGAGGGAACAGTGCGTGATGGTCACTGAAAGATACTGGCACTACTGTGGAACTATGCAGGCTATCTCTCATTCCTCGTGCTATATATGTCCTGTCTATTCTAGATGCTGATACGGCACGATAGAAAGTAAATTGGACGTATGTTCCATGTTTAAGTTCCCACACATCATGGAGGTTAAATCCGTCTACGAGACTTTTGAGGCTGCGGCAGTTGTTGAAAGCGCCGGTTTGATCTCGAGTGTTTAAAACACAGTTAAAATTGCCTGCTAATATGATAGTATTGATAGAGCCCTGGAGAAAGTATCTGATGTCAACTTCAAATGAATGTTCTCTTGCCAGACGACCTTGTGATCCAGAAGGGGCGTAGACATTAACAATTTTTGTGTCCTCACATTGCAGAGTAATTATTCTGCCACTCGGGTGCAACTCCACATCCGAAACAATAAATTAACCCTGATCTGTAAACGACAGCTGTGCCTCGGAGAGATGGGCCAATATTTGCTATGTATCCGTACCCACTCAACCTGTCTAAGTTTGGATCATTTACTCCCTGAAGCAATAACGTGTCAATATCAAAAGTCCTGAAAGAAATCCTGAAGTAGAAAACGTGTCGTCAAACTTATGTCATTGATATTTAATGTGGCAAAACAACGCAAGACACTCATATGCAAGAACAAAAGGATGACGATGACAGGCATCAGTATGTTTGAGTGCATTTAAACGACTATGAGCAATTATTTGAGGGGATCATTGGAGTGATGTTTTACTGGTGTGCACTTCCAGTGATTTACGGCGACTACGTGATGCGTTTCGTGTTTGTGTGTAATATGATTTAACTTCTTCCCTCGCAGTGTTTTTGTTGACAGTTTTCATGTGAAGAGCATGGGTCTCATTAATGTTGGCTTTATCTGTGGCCATGGGTTTAGCTCCTGTTTGTGGAGGTAGGGCACTTCCGCTGACGTCCGTGACTTTTTTTTTTTTTTACTGAAACTGATTGCAGCATCAGAGGTGGATGTAAACTCTGCCCCCAATGTAGTAGATAGGGTTTCCTGAACTATGTCTGTGCTTTGCGCGTGAAGTAATTAGGAGCGAACGGTATTGTTAGCTGGAGGGTGCTTCGAATGTACTGAGACTGTTGGGAAGCCTATTACTTGTGAGTGTTCTCGTTCTTCTTGTATGGCATCCTGAAATTCCATGTCTTTCGACCACGTAAATTGGGTTTTGGGTACGTCATTAGTGACAGGTTCGTTATGGCTAAATGTCCCGACATTTTGGTAAGAAAATATTTCAACAAATGGCATCACAAACGAAGCTGAATTTATTTATTTTTTAGCCTATTTTCAATTTTGAAAAAATAGGCTTATGAGATCACCTTTTGTCCGTGTGTGTGTGTGTGTGTGTGTGTGTGTGTGTGTGAGGTGTGTGTGTGTGTCCCCCTAATAAAATCTAAACGGCTGGAGCGATTTCAATGAAACTCGGTACGTTCATAGCACTATTCCCGGCGACCTCGACCGTGTCCTTGAAATTTCGTTACGTCTCACCAATCCAACATGGCGGCTGTGCGAAATATTTCACTAGAATTCAATATCTCCGAAACTGTTACCGATATCGCCCTGAAATTGTGTACGGTGATAAAGAGCACTACTAGAAGTTCACCTATGATGCTTTCAAAAACCTGGTGACTACAAAACCAACATGGCGGCCAAGCGAAATTGAGACTTTTAAATAGACTTTTCTCGCGATTTAACTATCCAAACGTAATGAAACTTGGTACAGCAAATGTTTATAAACACTGTAATGCACTGGAGTCTAATTTAGTTAAATTGTTTACATAACCTCAAAATGGCGGCTGTGCGAAATATTTCACTGACATTCTATATCTCCGAAACAATTACAGATATCAGCCTGCAATTTTGTACGGTGATAAAGGGTACTGATACAAGTTTACCTATGTACATTTCATAAACCTGTAAAGTACAAAACGAACATGGCGACCAAGCGAATTTGAAATATTTTAATAGACTTTTCTCGTGAATTTACTCTCTGAGCGCAGTGAAATGTGGTACAGTAAATGATTTTGCAGATTGCAATGCACTGCCATCTAATTTAATTCAATTGTTTACATAACCTCAAGATGGCGGCTGTGTGAAATTTTAAAATTAAGTTTTTATTTCTTGTATCGTAATCATGCGATCGAAGTGAAAGTTTGAATACTGAACCTAGGCAATAATTGTCCTTGATGGTACATAACTCTATGGCCTATACATATAACAATCCTAAATGGCGAGCTTCCGAAATATATAGACGGTTCTCAATATCTATGAATCTTTTACAGCAACCAAACTTTTTTTTAAATGTTCATAGAGACTAGGAACATATTTTCACCTATAGGACTTTCAGTAACCTGGTGAGCACAAATCCAACATGGCGGTGACGCGATGTATAAATATTTAAATGGACGTTTCTCGCGAATTAACTATCCGAGTGCCGTGAAACGTAGCACGTTAAATGCTTATACAAATGTTGATCCATTGGCATCTAATTTATTTCAATTGTTTGCATAATCACAAGATGGCTGCTGTGCGTAATTTTAAAATCTCGTTTTTACTTCTTGTGTTCTAATCATGCGATTGAAGTTCGAATACCACACGTACACAATAATCTTAATGTAATAGTACAAAAATAAAAATCCAACCTGGTGACCATCTGAAATATTTAGACGGTTCTCAATATCTACGAATCTGTTACAGCAATTAAACTGAAATTTTGTATGTTGATAGTGGCAATTAACATGAGCAGGATATATGAAAATAGGCTGTATAGTTCTTCACGGAACTACTTGTTTTTTCTTAAAGGGGACCTCCGATCTGCGATCTGAAAACTGCTATGTACTCTGTCTAGTAGGAGAATTGAGATTAATTCATCGCTAAATTTTTTATTTCAAAAACAGAAAAGTTGCTGTTTATATTTTAAATATCTTATTACAATTTTAAAAGAGCGGGTAATAAGAAAGTTGAGTTTTATTCACTGATTCCAAAGCCGTATCGAAAACCTAAATCGGTTGAATAGAATCGTCGGGATCACTTGGGGAAATTTTTGAATAAGAGTGTAACTGTACTTGGAACAAAAGGAGTGGTAGCCTATAGTAGAACATGGTCGGCGAGAACGGGAGGGGGGGAACGAAAGTCAAGTGAGAGAGCGATGACCTTACCTGATGGTATGGATTCCTCAGCATCTAGTCCGATGTTGTGATTGACTGTGACTGTGATGGCTAGTTCTGAATTATTGGCCAGTTCTGGATATTTCTGAGTGATCCTTTGATATCTTACCAGTTTGTAATTACTACTTCTAGTTTTCTATGATGTTTTTCCTGATTTTAGTTCATTGATCCCTTTAATGACTTTTTACTTAATTTATTTTACCTGCAACAGTATTATTTTTAGTGTTCGTTAGATGTACGACGTACTTATAGGTAAGAACTGATGGAGAGCATTACGGTCATCATTCATTCATTCATTCATTCATTCGTTTATTTGCAATTGGGGCTGTGTCCCCCGGTGGCAAATTAGATATACATAACAAATAAATAATTGTACATAACAATTCACTAACAATTAAACTGGAGTATTTACACAAAGAGTCAGTCTTTTCTTAAACACACCTATATGTTTGGAAAAAGGCTCTAAAACTGCGGCAGGTAGAGAGTTCCAATTATCAATGGCACGGTTTACGAAAGAATATTTACCATAGTTTGTTCGCTGTGGTCGGCCCTTAACTTTGAAAGGATGATCGCTCCTACCCATGTAAGTAGGCTTTTCCATACGTTTGCTAAGCTCACCCCATGCTGGTTGATTTGTATACGTGTTGTACATAGCGCCGAGTCTAGATTTCATCCTCCTAGCCTCAAGTGATTCCCACCCAAGTTTCTTTAACGTACGGCTCACACTGCTCCTGGGATTAAAGTCACTGAGCACAAATCTAGCGGCCTTTCTTTGTACCATTTCCAACTCATTTATGAGCCCTACTTGATATGGATCCCAAACCGCCGAGGCGTATTCCAGAATAGGTCTTACAAGTGACAAATAGCCTAATTCTTTAGCAGAGGTACTACTTCCTTTTAATACCCTCATTACAAAGTGCAGGGATTTGTAAGCTTTAGAAACTACACATTTTACATGACTACTCCATTTCATATCATTTCTTAAGTGAACGCCCAAATATTTGCAAGAATCTTCTTCTACAAGTATTTCTGAGCCAATGTTATATTGAAAATCTTGCCTTCGCACATTCCCTATTTTTATTAGACTACATTTTCTTGTGTTTATTTTAATTTTATTTTCAATCGCCCACTTATAGACCAGGTTCAGGTCATCTTGAAGTACTGCATTGTCTTGTGAGTCATGTATCTTTCGATATATTACACAATCATCCGCAAACAATCGACAGTCACTGCGAATCCCATTTGGTAAGTCATTTATAAACGCCATGTGCAGTTAGTTTTACATTTAAGGTGAAAAATGGAGCCACCACCAAAACCGATTCAAGGCAGGACTGGCATGCAAAACGAAATGTATTATCAATTTAAATTAACGTCGCGAAATTAAATTGTTCAAAGGAATAAAATTTCACTCCTGGCGCGAAATAAAATTATAAACAGAAATTTAATTTCGCTGCAGGGGCGAAATAAAATGCATCACTGACTTTAAATTTCGCTCCCGGTGCGAAATAAAATTCGTACCAGACTTTAAATTTCGCTCCCAGCGTGAAATGAAATCCGTTACAGACTCTTAATCTCGTTCCCGGCTAGAAACATAATTCTTAACAGACTTTTAATTTTGCTCCTGGCGTGAACTAAAATTCATTATAAGACTTTTCATTTCACTCATGGCGTGAAATAAAAAACGTTAGTCTTTTAAATTCGCTTCCGGCGCGAAATAAAAAAAAACATTACAGAGAATTTCACTCCGGGCACGAAATAAAATTCGTTACAGACTTTCAATTTCACTCCCGGCTCGAAATAAAATTCTTTACAGACTTTTAATTTTGCTCCTGGCGTGAAATAAAATTCGTTATAAGACTTTTGATTTCGCTCCTGGCACGAAATGAAAACCGTTACAGTCTCTTAATTTTGCTCCCGGCGTGAAATAACATTTTTTAACGACTGTTAATTTTGCTCCTGGTATGACAAAAATTGCTGGCCCCATGGTGTTGGGGGTATCGTGCCTGCCTCTCATCTGGGGGTCCCAGGTTCGCTTCCCGGCTCCGTTAGTGATTTTAGAAACGGACGTGTGGGTTGGAACGGTGTGCTCGAAAACCAAGATTAACGGCCGAGGGAACCCGATGCGCTGACCAATATCTGAAGACTTAATGGTTGGGCAGCGGTCGCTTGGTAGGTCTAGGCCCTTCATGGGTTGTAGTGCCACGGTTTATTTTAATGACACAAAATTCCCAAACAGCATTTAGTTTCGCCCCCGGCGTGAATTTAAAATGCATGGAACATTTCATTTCATGTCTGAAATTAAATCTGGTCTAATATGCGAAACAAAATGGCTGTGGAAGCGTTAACATTTTAATTTCGCCGTGAGCGCGATATTCGGGTGCGAAATGATATTGATTGTCAGCGCGAAAATTAAAATGGAAGCAAAATTTAATTCAAAGCACAATAACATAGTGAAAAGCGACGCAAAACTAATTGCAGTGCGAAACGAAATACTGTACGTGGCCCAGGGGTTTGATGTCGTGCCGTGGTCAGTATAAATGCGCTGAGGGTAAGAAGGAAGTATTAAGGAATGTAGAAATGAGAGGAATGACCCCTCACCCCTGTTGTTCGAGTTTTAACCCCCCTCCGAAACAGAACTCCATATACGCCGCTGGTACTACCACAGACGATTTACTGTTGTTTGTAACTCTTCAGTCCTTCAACACTAATTTGCCCGATAAAGTCCAGTCAAATTAGACCAAAAATTATGCGTTTGCTGCATTAAATCATGTAGTTCCAAATGTTTCGGGAATGTGTAGGGGGAGGTCCCCTGAACAACACCTAATAAAGTCCCGTCAATATCAGGTGCCGTGGGGGACAGAGGGGGCCTCAAAGCCCCCATTTTTAGTTTTTGGCGCATAACATTAAAACGGTGCATCGCAGAGAAATTTGTATACCATTTAAACGTAAAGAAAATTAAATGCCCTACACAATGGTGTAATCATATGTATCTTTATGTGTTACTGTCTCCGAGATATGAGCCAGTGAACATGGAATATTTGAAGAAAAATATGCCGCGCCTCACGTTTCTCGTCTAATTTGCCCATCCAATCCTTTTACCTACCATTTTACAGGAAACTCGTAAGGAAGGAAGTTGTAGACCATTAAATTTCCTTCAAGAATATATATACGTATGCTAATTTTTATTCGATCTGTCGATCGTTGGAGCGTTTTGACGTATGGCGGTCGGTTTCGAGATTTTGATAGTGAACTGCTCGTTAGTTTACTTCCGTTTTCAACGGCTTTAACACTCTGTATTGCGATATTTATTGATTCTGCAAACATAAATGGTATTTATTACCCATATAACTAATATATAATATATACAGGGTGAACAAAAAATGCCGCACTTGGAGGTCGGCATGCGATTCCTCATCCAATTGCAAGACAAAAGGTTCAATAGCAAAATCGGATCGCGTGCTGTTTGAAAACACAAGTATGAAAACGAGAGAGAGCTGGCAACACTGTCACATCCTGCAGTGCATCGGAATGTATACAGATCAAGCACCGAGTTCCTGCGAGCTGTTTTTGGCCACGCTAGATGTAGTTACAGCGTTGACAGGGCCTCGTTTCTTAACATGCATTTCTGTTAAACCTATTGGCCTAGGATTTGCAACATAAACTTTTGTCGTGAATTTCGACGAGGAACCGCATGCCGACCTCCAAGTGCGGCATTTTTTGTTCACCCTGTATTATATATGAAAGTATGTGTGTCAACTGTTAATTTGCAACACTAATAAACACTAAAAATCTAGTAGGCCTTTCAAACGGCGAATATTTTTTTCATATCCTTTTAATATGCATGTATAAGACCCCTCCCCATCTGAAATAGAATGTACTTAATACACTGTTTACATAATATTAAGGTAAGTAGGCCTAAGTTTATTATGATATTGTATCCTATGATATTCCACAAATAAGAATATAAGACAGAAGTAGAGGAAAGAATTGATACTGGGAGATAGTAAAGACAGAGACGGCGACACATCGAATTAAAAACCGTCAATTGTGGACAACAGACGACCTAAACGGAAGGAATAATAATAATATTCCGAGATATCTGACGACCCAGGAAAGGAAATAATCTTCTGGAATATGAGATACCATGGGATATGCCTAAGTGACTGATCCCTTTCCCTATCCGGTACGGTTGAAAACTCCAAAGATCGTGGCTATTTGAACTGATACCAATGGCTGGAGTGTGGTCTGATATGGCGATTGAAGTGACACTGATGTGTGATGTGAAGAATGAAGGGGGGACTAACACGATGGAGAGGCATGAGTGATTCTGTGTTGGCGAAATGGGTTGGAGGGGCTCGTACAGGTACAGCCATAGGTTCTTCACTAAGCGTAGAGCATTTTGCCGGAGTCCATTCTGTAAGTGGAGAACAGCATGTCAACTTTTGAGCATCACGAATGAGCAGGGATGACCAAGACAGAAGGAAGCTTGCACAGTAGTTGGCTGATCACCCGCCTTTTTCTGTACGTGATTCTTTGATGTCCCTTTCAACCGGAGTAATAGTACCCAGCAACTTCAACTCTTGCCAACCATTGGGAATCGGAACCCCTACAAAGGCTTTTGTTGGAAGTAACTTTGCAGAAATTAAGCAGTGTAAGAAAAACCCAGACGTCCGTTTGCCTGCTATGAGCAACACTATCAAACTGGACAATGATGTAGTGGTGGTCGAGCCTTTAATGATTTTCCAGAGAACCTTAATTAACAAGAGAACTGAAGGGGATGTGGAGGAACTGTTGAAGTGTGAGTTAGCCCCATATCCCACGACTCTTTTTGACGAAGGGATCATGAGGAAAACGAAAAAGGCCGCTCTCTACGATGCCTTTCCTTCATGCAGTCAGATAACCAACCTGAAGATCTGTTTCACGGTAATCGATGGTGACTTTCTTCTTCATAGGGTAAAGTGGAACGGCACTAAGTTCGCCTTTATCTGCAACCAATATGTGTCTTACGTTATCAACCATTACTGTTACAACTCTGCTGTTGTGTTTGACGTTGATGAAGACACAAGTTCCACGAAAAGAGGCGAACAACATCGAAGAGCATCAAGTAAAACATCAGTGAAACAGACTTTGATGAGAACATGGTGGCTACTGTTAAGCAGGAAAACTTCCTTTACAACGAATAGAACAAAATTAAGCTGATAACTATGTTAGCGCAGGCCTGGGATGCAAAATGTATACAATTCACCATAGCCAAAGGAGACACTTACTGCAGCATTGTCAAGCGTGGATTACAAAATACCCCTCATTCAACTGTGATGGTAGTTGTCGAGGACGTAGACCTGCCCGTCTTACTCATGGCACTCACACCACGAGACACGAATGTCCTTTTCCTGGAGCCTGGACGAGGCAACACAGATGACAGACTGTACTCCTCCCAACAACTTCAGGCCTTGCCATTCTGCCAGTACATTCTATTAATCCATAGCTTCACTGGATGTGATACCGCCCCGCTAATTTTGGGAAAAGTAAAGCAACGAAACCGAAAGCATCGCTGAAATGTTTATGGCTCCACGTCCACGCCAGAAGACATCAATGAAGCTAGGGAACAAAATATGTTCCTACTGATGTATTCGACACCACTCCACGAGTATGACCTCAATTATCACAGGTACATTTCATTTTGTGTTACATGTACAAACTTCGTTGAAGCATGCTGTTTGATAAATAAATATTCTATTATGTTCTATTCACGCGTAGATGTGCTTCGTCAAATCGTCAGCCACGATGAAAGCAAACTTGTCTTCATTGCCACCTACCTGCTCTATATAACTCGTGCAGTGTGTTTCTACAGGTTCAACACAACAAATTGTTATTGAACATCAAATTTGTCCAGCAAGTGCATTTACTTTTATTTTAAGAGGGTAACAGTGCTGTTAATAAAAGAATGTCACTTATAACTTATAATTTTTTAAAAGAATATAAACAACAAAATATAACAAACTTTTCAGAACATATACATACTCCGATGGGCTGGACTGTAAATTTTTAGATCTTGATCATGTTTTCATTTCCATAAAAACGAAATTGTTTTCCGAAATTCTGGCCTCCCCCGAAACATAATCCTACATACGCCACTGCGTTCATGTACTTTCTAGGTATATATTATTAGTTATATGGTTGATAATACCATCTATGTTTACATAATCAATAAATAACGTGATACAGAGAGTTAAATCCGTTGAAAACGGAAGTAAACTAATGAGCAGTTCACTAGCAAAATCTCGAAACCGACCCCGTTAAGTCAAAACGCTCTAACGTTTGACTGGTCGGAGATAAATTAGCATAAGTACATATATTCTGAAGGAAATGTAATGATCTACAACTTCCTTCCCCACGAGTTTCCTGTAAAATGGAAGGCAAACGGATTGGACGGGCAAGTTAGACGAGAAACATGAGGCGCTTCACATTTTTCTGCAAATATTTTATATTCATCGGCTCATATCTCGGAGACGGTAACACACAGAGATAAATATGAATACACCATTTTGTAGAGCATTTAATTTACTTTATGTTTGAAAAGTATAAATATATGTGTGCGACGCACCGTTTTAAAGTTATACGCCAAAATCTAAAAAAGGTGGGCTTTGAGCCCCCCTCTGCCCCCCTCCCTGAAATTGACGGGACTTTATTAGGTGTTGTTCAGGGGACCTCCCCCTACACATTCCTGAATATATTTGGAACTTCACGATTTAATGCAGCAAAAATTCCTAATTTGACTGGACTAATAACTGGGTGGGATACATCGTATATAAGATGTAAGTAACACTCCTGAAAATAATTACATGTATTAGATTTAAGATCACTAAAATTGCTGCATTATAATAGTGACCATAAACTAATACATGTAAAGTTTTCCGTGAGTGTTAATTACATGTACTGTACATTGTACCCCGCCTTGTTATTGGGCAAATTAGTATTGACTGACTGAAGAGTTACAACTGATAATTTGTATTGTAATGGGAGTTCCTCACTTATCTTGAATGTCTGTTCGCACAGCACATTCGTCTTCTTGTTCGCTATGGAACAAGTAGAGGTACTTGTTGTCCCATTGTACTCAAAGTATTGCGTTATGAACGTCAGGGAGAGTCAGCCATGAGTCCGAGGTCAGTCAACGACAATGGTGATGTTGATGCCATAGCACTGACTTTCTCCTGCACTGGAGTGATGACCATTGTATGACTCACGTTGCTGTTGCAGCCCGACAGATTGTGCAGGCGGTGTGCGGTAAGACTGCTACTTCTGCCAACGTCAAGACTTTGAACATCGCACCGAACATATTTTAACTCTCGAAGCGAATACATCTTAATTTCAACAACGGAATTAAATGTTCCATGCATTTTAAATTCACGTCGGAGGGCGAAACTAAATACCGTTTAGGAATTTTATGTCACGCCGGGTGCGAGATTAAAAGTCTGTAACGAATTGTATTTCGCGGAGGGAGTGAAATATAAAGTCTGTAACCGAGTTTAATTTCGCGCAGGGAGCGCACCGGAAGCGAAATTGAAAGTCTGTATTGAATTTTATTTTGCGCCGCGAGCAAAATTAAGTCTGTAATGAATTGTATTTCGTGCCGAGAGTCAAATTAAAAGACTGCAACGAATTTTATTTCGCACCGGAAGCGAAATTAAAAGTCTGTATCGAATTTTATTTTGCGCCGCGAGTGAAATTAAAGTCTGTAATGAATTGTATTACGCGCCGAGAGCGAAATTAAAAGATTGTAACGAATTTGTTTTCGCGCCGGGAGTGAAATTTTATTCAATTGCACAATGTAATTTCGCGTTGCTATTAAGTTTCGCGTTGATTTCGCTACGTCATTTCACTTCGAATTAAGTTTCTCTTCGATTTAATTTCCCGCCGACGATCATTATCATTTCGCTCCCGAGTATCGCGCTCACGGCGAAATTCAAATATATTCGCCCCCACAGCCATGCATTTCGTTTTGCATGTCAGCCCTGGTTCAAGGGCATACCACGAAATCCCAGGGGGGAATGCGACTAAGTACTGTACCAAGAAAAGGAAGCCAGGCCCCTAGTTTATATTTGAAATTATATATTTCTTTACGCTTGCATTAGAGAATCTGTTAAGTACTGAGCAGTTTTGATTTCACTGATATTTTATCTGTCACCCCACAATCTGCAAGCTACATGGCTGAACAGCGGTTGGTTGCTTGGTAGGCCTAGGCCCTTCAACGGCTGTCGCGCCACGGGTTTAGTCTTTTTAAAACTTCTAATATATAAGTGTAAGAGTACAAGAGCACGAACTATTCAGTGACAACTTTCTTTCAGAGAAGCAAGTTCGAATTCAAACGGAAACAATGCGTTGTGTGGAAAAGTAAGACGTAGCCATTGTGAAAATGGAAAATTGATCTCCGTAAATATTGACGACAGTCAAGTGCCATGTTGTCTAGGTGCAAGCGTCCTGCATAAATATCCACTTCCTTTGTACGCCCACAGAAAGCGAAGAAAATTCCCAGCGGAGCTTGTGTATTGGCGTATTGAACGAAAGAAAAGTTAAGGAACTGAAACAATGTTTCTTACAGCAGATGCTTACTGCCATTCAGAAATTCCTTAACCTACCATTTTGGTTGCACGTGAAGTTTAGTTGTGTCTTGTGTTTCCCAGGGTTTTCCTCACTCCCTCCAGGTAAATGCCGAGATAGTACCTTAGGCTACTTGAAGACTCAGGGCACCTACCCCATCCCTGACTCCAATACAGTAACACACATAGTCAACTACACGCGACTGATGACCAAGATGTCCCAAGTCCCTACAATGTATTATTATCAACAAGAACAACAACAAGAATGTTTGAGGAAGTAAGAAAGGCATCTGTACAAACACATTGTGTAAACGTTACATAAGCGTGACATTACTATAATTTTATTTCTCAGATATTGTTCCGCGCCTAGGCACTTGTACCTAGGTACATGTAACTCGCCGAACTACAATACGGTATTCGTCAATTCGGCGTGTTCATCATTTTCCTTGCGCAAGAGATCTTGTGAAGCGGCGCCGCTACTCCTACCACCTTTTTAAATAAACGATTCCCAAACTAATGCTGACGATTCCATTCCCCCGATTTTATTTATGAACAAGAAGTTCCGTAACGAACTAAAGAGCCTACTTTTCATTAAAAAAATATACATGCCAATGATTAATCTATATGGATCTATCTAGAATAATGACGAAATTAAGTTGGTAATATCGAAATTTCTAATTAGTTCGAAATACTGTATAGGCTACCTGGCATAATGTAGCCTAATAGAGAACTACAGTTGGCAGCCCTGGTGACTGAATATATCCTTAGTTCCATCTCTTAAGGTACAGAATAACAAATTTGGTTGAAGTGCAATAGATAGCATGGACGTTACATGCAGTTAAACATTGGATCTAACAGTGCGTAAAATTATGTTGGCAACAATGACATACATGTATTGGTCAGAAATAATCTGAAATAATCTGATCGATTTTTGTGTAAATTTTGAGTGAAATCCATTTTAAAATTGGACCTCTCAGCAGGCTTAGAATCAAGTTGGTAGCACTGACGTATATAAGTTACTCCAAATTATTATCGAATGTCAGGTACTATACGTGTGCATAGTTTAAAGCTGTCGGCTTGCATACTTTCTGATATATGGGTATTTGGATTAAAAAAATGAGAGCATTTATTAACAGTTGGCAGCCCTGGTGCCTCTTAAGAATACTTCCAGTCATATCTGTTTATGTACACATAGCACATACGAAATTTGGTTGAAATCCAATTTATAGTGTAGAAGTTATATGCATTTAAAATTTGGACCTACCAGCAGGCTTAGAATCATTTTGGCAACTCTGCCATGAATGGCCTCCTGGAAATTAAACTGCAATATTATTATCTATACGTGTGCCAATTTTGAAACAGCTCCCATTCATACCTTTCATGATATCCAACATGGAGCTCAAATTTCAATTGCGATTTTCCAGCAGTTGGTAGCACTGACATCATTTTCAAATACGGCCGTGAGATATTCAGGTATAGATATTTACTCCTACCAAATTTTGTTTCGATTGCTGCAGCCGTTTAGGAGTTGATAAGGGGGGGGGGGGACACACACACAGCCAGCCAGACAGACAGACAGACAGACTGACGGACAGACAGACAGACAGACAGACAGACATTTGCCCGATCTCACAAGTCTACTTTTTTCTCATTTTTGCAAAATGTGAAAAGTAGGCTACAAATGCATTGGAATCAGGAAATAAATCTCCGTTTTCGTATTACCAGGTCTTTTTCCTATTTTAAGCAGAAATATAAAAAACCTGCTAATAACGTTTTTATTTTTCACATTTTTGGACATGCATTGAATTAATATCAATTCTATTGCACTCTAGTATGCAAAGTGGTTTTCACATCGCAAATACGAGCTTCCATTCAAGAGAAAACTTAAAAAAGAAATTGTCTCACTTTGGTGCTGCTACATGGTGTCAGAATTAAAAATTAACAAGAAGTTCCGTGACGAACTAAAGAGCCTACTTTTCTTAGAATTTAAAATTCATGCCAATGATTAATCTATATGAATCAATCTAGAATAATGACAAAATTAAGTTGGCAATATAGAAATTTCTAATTAGTTCGAAATACTGTATACCTGGCATAATGTAGCCTAATAGAGAACTACAATTGGCAGCCCTGGTGACTGACTATATTCTTAGTTCCATCTCTTAATGTACAGAATACAAAATTTGTTTGAAGTCCAATGGATAGCATGGACGTTACATGCAGTTAAACATTGGATCTAACAGCGCGCGTAAAATCATGTTGGCAACAATGACATACATGTATTTGTCAGAAATAATCTGAAATAATATGATCTATTGTTGTCTCAATTTTGAATGAAATCCATTAGTTAGTATAGAAGTTACAATCATTTCAAAATTGGACCTATCAGCAGGCTTAGAATCATGTTGGCAGCACTGGCGTAGGCCTATATTGGTTACCCCAAATTTATCTAGAATGCCAGCTACTATACGTGTGCATAGTTTAGAGCTATTGGCTTGCATACTTTCGGATATATTGATATTAGGGAAACAAAAATAGAGTCAGTATTGATTAACAGTTGGCAGCCCTGGCTACTCTTAAGAATCGGCATAGTCATATCTGTTATGGTACACATAGCACACACGAAATTTGGTTGAAATCCAAATGATAGTATAGAAGTTATATGTATTTAAAGTTGGACCTCTCAGCAGGCCTAGAATCATTTTGGTAGCACTGACGTATATAAGTTACTCCAAATTAATATACAATGTCAGGTACTATACGTGTGCATAGTTTCAAGCTGTCGGCTTGCATATTTTCTGATATATGGGTATTTGGTTTTAAAAAAATTGAGAGCATTTATTAACAGTTGGCAGCCCTGGTGGCTCTTAAGAATACGCCCAGTCATATCTGTTTATGTACACATAGCACATACGAAATTTGGTTGAAATCCAATTTATAGTGTAGAAGTTATATGCATTTAAAATTTGGACCTACCAGCAGGCTTTGAATCATTTTGGCATCACTGCCATGAATGGCCTCCTGGAAATTAAACTGCAATATTATTATCTATACGTGTGCCAATTTTGAAAAAGCTCCCATTCATACCTTCCATGATACCCAACATGGAGCTCCAATTTCAATTGCGATTTTTCAGCAGTTGGTAGCACTGACATCATTCTCAAATATGGCCGTGAGATATTCAGGTATAGATCTTTACTCCTACCAAATTTTGTTTCGATTGCTGCTGCCGTTTAGGAGTTGATAGACACACACACACACACACACACACAGCCAGCCAGACAGAGAGATAGAAGGACAGACAGACACACATTTGCCCGATCTCATAAGTCTACTTTTTCCTCATTTTTGCAAAATGTGAAAAGTAGGCTAAAAATCGGGACATTTAGCCTTAATGTTATCTGGCTGTTCTACAGAATGCTGTGTTGGCTGGCTGGTGTGTGTCTTACCCGTGCCGTCCGATCGTGACGTCACAGTTCCCTCTTCATTGTATGTAAAGTAGTCATGGATGTTTCAGCTACGTTATCTGATGGTTGAGTTACTTCCGCAATGCTATATGTGTTCGTAGAATGGGGCCTGTTATCAAGTGCCTCTGATATGGTTGGATATTCAGGGGAAAGTACTGCAGTTTCCATGTCCGTAGTGTTGCTTAGCTTCCTACTCCCATCAGACTCATCGAGCACCGTGCTGTAGGTTTGTTGTCTGACATGAAGTAGGCCTACCGGGCGATTCCTTCTGTTCAGACAGTCTATTTGTTAGTGGGAAGTTTCTTTACAATAAAAGCAATAGGCTACTTAGCTTGTCCTTCATATGTTAACAGAACTTTATAATCATTGACCGTCAAATATGATGGAATGGGGTATTTAAGTTCAATTATTAATACGTATGCCATTACTTACAGCAGAAAATTCGTATACTTCATTCCAGCACTCATTCCGTATGTCCTTGACAACTCCATACGTAGAAAGCACGCGGGAGAGCCTTTCGTTGTTGACTTCGGGAGGTAGATTAAACAGGCAAGCACACGTTTTGTCAAAGAGTCTTTGTGGTGTTACCGCTAGCTAGCCGGAAGGATATCACACCTTCATGTCGAGATAATATGTTTTCATACAGTAAGGTGGACACTAATTTAATGTACACTGAATTTTCCCCGTTGTCTAGTTGATTCGCTAGAATTGATCTCTATTAAGCTTCAGGTCGTTTGCTATCCACCTAAGCCTATGTATTTCAATTGGTGTCGGTCTGTTGTTCCTTTCTTCAAAATCGCATTTAATAGTTATTTTCCGGACATTCGCCATTTTCACTAGTTCAACAAGAAGTTCCGTGACGAACTAAAGAGTCTACTTTTCTTAAACTTTAAGATTCATGCCAATGATTAATTTATATGGAACTATCTAAGTTAATGACGAAATTAGTTGGTAATATCAACATTTCTAATTAATTCTAAATATACCTGGCATAAAGTAGCCTAATAGAGCACTACAGTTGGCAGCCCAGGTGACTTAATATATTCTTAGTTCCATCTCTTAAGGTACAGAATACAAAATTTGGTTGAAGTTCAATGGATAACATGGACGTTACATGCAGTTAGATATTGGATCTATCAGTGCACGTAAAATCATGTTGGCAGCAATGTCATGCATGTGTTGGTCAGAAATAATCTGAAATATTATGATCTATTGTTGTGCCAATTTTGGATGAAATCCATTTGTTTGTATAGAAGTTACATGCATTTTAGAATTGAACCTATCATCAGGATTAGAATCATGTTAGCAGCATTGACATATATTAGTTACTCCAAATTAATCTAGAATGTCAGGTACTATACGTGTGCAAAGTTTAGAGTTGCTAGTTTGCATACTTTCTGATATATTGATATTAGTGTACAAAAATAGAGACAGCCATTATCAACATTTGGCAGCCCTGGTTGCTCTTAAGAATTCGCATTGTCATATCTGTTTACGTACCCATAGTACATACAAAATTTGGTTGGAATCCAATTGATAGTATATAGGTTACATGTATTTAAAAATTGGTCCTATCTGCAGGCTTAGAATCATGTTAGTAGCACTGACGTATATTAGGTACTCCAAATTGATCTAGAATGTTAGGTACTACATGTGTGCATAGTTTAAAGATGTCGGCTTGCATAGTTTCTGATATATTAGTATTTGGATAGAAACATAGAGAGAGCATTTATTAACAGTTGGCAGCCCTGGTGGCTCTTAAATATACGCTCAGTCATATCTGTTTATGTACACATAGTACATACGAAATGTGGTTGAAATCCAATTGATAGTGTAGAAGTTATATGCATTTAACAATTTGACCTATCAGCAGGCTTAGAATAATTTGGCAACACTGTCATGTATGGCCTCCTGGAAATTAAACTGAAATATTATTATCTATGTAATATGTGCCAATTTTGGAATAGGTCCCATGCATACCTTCCAATACATCCAACATGGAGCTCAAAATTCAATTGCAGTTTTTCAGCAGTTGGTAGCACTGACATCAATTTCATATATATATGGCCTTGAGATATTCAGGTATAGATCTTTACTCATACCAAATTTTGTTTTGATTGCTTCAGCCGTTTAGAAGTTGATAGAGGGGGACATACACACACACAGACAGACAGACAGGACAGACACACAGACATTTGCCCAGATTGATCTCATAAGTCTACTTTTCCCTTATTTTTGCAAAATGTGAAAAGTAGGCTAAAATTGCAATACCCCAATACGGTAAGCACTTCCGAGTATTTATTAACCTCGCGGCTAAACTCAGAACCTAACACGACGTAGGTCGCTAAGTGACACTTCCACTCTTTCTACTCTATGGAGTTCTCCAACACAAAATGTATCAAAATGGTGCCATTCTCAATCGATGATGCCGTTTGTAATATATAAACGATATCCGAATAACGTTATTAGTCCGAATAACGGTATTCGGGGAATATTTTTCGAGAGAAGTTTTCAAATAATGTTATTTCTAGTGAGCGCTACCATTTCGTTCCTGCGATAACCGATATCCGAATAACGTTATTAGTCCGAATAACGGTATTGGTGGGATAATTTTCGAGAGATGTATTCAAATAACGTTATTTCTAGTGAGCACTACCATTTCGTTCCTGCGATAACCGATATCTGAATAACGTTATTAGTCCGAATAACGGTATTGGGGGAATATTTTTGGAGAGATCTATTCAAATAACGTTATTTCTTGTGAGCACTACCATTTCGTTCCTGAGATAACCAATATCCGAATAACGTTATTAGTCCGAATAACGGTATTGGGGGAATATTTTTCGAGAGATGTTTTCAAATAACGTTATTTCTAGTGAGCACTACCATTTCGTTCCTGTGATAACCGATATCCGAATAACGTTATTAGTCTGAATAACGGTATTGGTGGAATAATTTTCGAGAGATGTATTCAAATAACGTTATTTCTAGTGAGCACTACCATTTCGTTCCTACAATAACCGATATCCGAATAACGTTATTAGTCCGAATAACGGTATTAGGGGATATTTTTCGAGAGACTTATTCAATTAACGTTATTTCTGTCGGACAATACTATATCGTTTCTACGATAACCTATATCAGAATAACGTTATAAGGACCAATAACGTTACCATGCGATACAAATGACGTCCGGGTATGAAACGTAACGACCACAATGTGACCAAGACCCATTTTGTTATATAATCTACCCAAACAACCATTTTCGTTATGTTAAGTTATGAAGCCTTGCGGGGAACACTTCACTGCACAGACTGCAAGTCAACTACGCTACACCAGAGTCCGTATACTGGAGTTGATTCTTCCGCGACCAATCACGTGGGGAGACCTGTAGCAAAAATCCAATGGGTCTGAAGCTTTGATCGTTTCCATACCTACATGGCATCGTCCCATATCTTGTAAATCAACACAAACGACCAATGCCTTCATGGTGTTGCAATTTCCATTTTCTTCAGTGTATTTAGCTTCGGAGCAAGTCTACCACCCCAGCTTCGGCCAACATCAAACTGTGGAGTCGTGTCGAGGTAAGACTTCGGAGAAGAGTATATGTTTTTGGAGTTTCACTGTTCACCTCGGCCTTTCTGAATTGCGTCTGAAACCTGCTTACGCTGGGTTCCGTCTTGCTAGTTATTGAATAATTCTTAATAATACTACGCCAATGAATACAAATTAAGAGGCAAAAGTGGAAGATGATCGACAATCGAACCTGCGACTGCACTGAAGTGCCTCAGACGATTTATCATATTGCTATGGAATGCCCAATAAGGAGGTTCAGTGGGACGCTACAAGAAATACATAATGCTACAGATGAAGCAGTGAATTGGTTAAACTCGTTGGATATCCATTTGTAATGCTTGTATCTCTTTCCCTGTCAGAACTTATGTACATTTTGTATATACTAGCAATTAAGTTTTTCACCTTATTCGTAACTTATATGCAGGCTTCGGATAATTATGCACTTAAAAATGCCAAAATATGCATGCAAATATGCACTAAAAAGTGTCTAAATAAGCACTAAAATATGCATTAAAAATAAACGTATATCTGATATCAATTAGTGGTTTATATGACAAGAAATTAATGTTACATATTAGATATTGTCAAACTAAAGAAAATTACTTACAATACTACAATAGATTGCTCCAGTTTGTCAATAAAATTTAAAAGTCTTGATTACACTTAATCACTGCATGATGTAATAGGTTTTCAAACTCAAACTTGCGCCTATTTTCACTGAAAATGACTTTGTACTCAGAAAACATTTTCTCCACATCACATGCCACAATTGGAGCATACTCCAACTCAACGAAAGTAAGACTGACAAGAACTAATTGTGCATGAAAGGTAACTATTTACGGAATTAGGAAAAGATAACCTGCTTTACGGGAAATACCAAGAATCAGTCCCCACCTAATTGCATTGCAGGTAGACAAAGCTATGGCCGGACAGGGCTAGTGTTGCTAAATTTAAACACAATACAAACCCACCACTGCTCAACATTCCTGTTACCTGAAATATATGTCAAATATTCCAAAAGTGTCCTGCAGAAGCTGATGTCTACGCTCAAGATTAAGAATGTTTTTGAAATATGCACTAACAGGAGGAAAACCCTATGTATGCACTGTTAAGTTAAAACTGTCCCAAATATGCAATTGCATATGCAATATGCAAAATGCATAATTATCAGAAGCCTGCATGTATCCTTTATGCCATACGATATATATATATATACTTCTATACTAATTTAATAAAGCTGAAGAGTTTGTTTGTTTGTTTGTTTGTCTGTTTAACCGCGCTAATCTCTGGAACTACCAGTCGGATTCGAAAAAATCTTTGTTGTATATGATAGCCAGATTGAAGAGGAATAGTTTAGGCTATGTAGAATTAGGCTTCACCTCTCAGGTAACCTTAAAGATTGATTTTTGTTCAGTAGGCCCACGTCGGAAGAACAAGTGCTCCCGAACAGCTTCAACAATACCTAAGTCTTTTGTTGCCTGGCAATGCGGGCTGCATCACGTCGTCCCTACAAGTGTTCTGGTGAAGAATTGCGAGCTGCTTATAAATTGCAGTCACGGGGAGTAGTTAGTGCAAAAAGAATTCTTAGGCCCCTTAAAACAGTTATCATCATGCCTCTGTATAAGGGCGATGGTGTTGGTGCAGTATACTGAGGTTATCAGCTGCAATAAACGTTGGTGCTTTCCGATCCTTATCCTTGGGCGCTCCAGTTCTGTTGTAGTATCATTCATTCATTATCATCCATAAAACTAATAAATCCTCCGGGCGAAGCCGGGCACCATTGCTTATATATTATATGAACCTGACACAATGTTTTGAGCACTAGCGTGCGAGTATCTCGTAGCTTCACTTACTGACCATTAGGGCATCTCCTTATTCTGTGCCGGATTAAGCTAAAATGAGGCCCATGTCCCTCAGATTTTTGTGGCCCCTTTATTTTTTTAAAATAATTTTTATTTTTTAGCACCTGTACATTCATTAAAGTATATACAAGAGTTTTTTCTCAAGATGAATAATACACTTTTTATTAAATCATATATACATACATTTCAATTGAAACGATCATCGTTATTTGAAAACATTTCAGATGATTTGATGAACAATTTAACAAATCATACTATTTTTTGCTTCTGTAAAATGTAATCAATTTTTTTTTTCTGTTTTTTTTTTTTCAATGAAATCTTCTACAATGTCTACAATTTTCATCGCATTAAAAATTCATTGATATAAGTTTATCTCAAAATTTAATGCGTTAAATTCATTAAAACATCGAGAAATTAATAATTGATTACTTATTCATACGTTTGTACAAGCATTCTCTGTAGTTTCGCTTTGTTCACCAGATGACTGAGCTGGTGATACCGACAGTAGTGGCTACGCTGGCTAAAGCGCAGTGTTAGGTCATGGGGCCAAGCTCTCTGCTGACTCGGTAGACGCGTGGGTTCGAGCCCCACCGTCGGCCGTCCTTGAAATGGTTTTCCGTGGTTTCCCATTTTCAACACCAGGCAAATGCTGGGATGGTACCTTCTGACAGGCCACGGCCGCTTCCTTGCACATCCTTCTCCAATTTCATTCACCTTAATCAATTCCATATCTCATCCCGACGCGCAGGTCGCCCACGGGCGTCTAATAGAAAGACCTGCACTAGGTCTCTGAGGAGACCACACGAAAAAAAAAAAAGCTGGTGATGCGGATCCTTTGAAAAATTATGTCAGTTTTGGTATTTTTTGTTATATCTGCAGCATTTTTTTAAATTATCCTCTGTGATCCACTCAGATAAGTTCGTGGCATTGTTTAATCTAGAAGAATATTAACATATCTTAACAAATCAATAGGAATCAATTTTGGGGGCCCCAGATAATTGGGGGCCCTAGGCCTGGGCCTAGTCGAGCCTAATGGATAATCCAGCACTGCCCTTATTACTCCTTGGTCAAAGCTCGCAATCTTGAATGTCAGCATTGAAACAACCGAGTCATCCAGATAAGTCAAATGTATAGAACTGATGGCCATGTTGTCTTGAACCGCCCGACAACAAACGCTATAGGAGTTGGTAATAAACATGTAAAGAGAGATCGTGGGTTGTATCACGGCACTTTCTCTGTCCAACAGAGCTTTCACTGCCTGCTTCACTCACCAGCTGATTAGCACGTGCTCCAGGCCTGCCAACTGTACGGCCACATTTAGGCGGTAAAGCTCCCTTTGGGTCAGTATTGCCAAACTGTTTTATTGTTCGGTGGCGTAGTTGGTAGCATGCTGAGCTTCTATGCCCAAGATCGCGGGTTCAAACCCAGCCGAAGTCGTCGGATTTTTAAGAGCGATACAAATCCCTCAGTATGTTTTCCTTCGGAGGGTAAGTAAAGCCAGTGGTCCCATGTCATAGATTTATGGCTTGAAAAAGAACCTTCCATTAACTACACTTGTGGAAACTAACATTTGTAGCTTAGTTTGATAATGCTATATTAGTTCCAACGCTCACCACCAGGTGCTGACTGCGATGGCATTTAGTAGCCACGTCCGCAGCTAGGTGTCGTGGACGGTTGCATTTGATAGCAAAAGTAGGAACTACTTGAAAAAATTAGTCGTCTGCAGTCCTTCTACCTGAATCACAGATAACACACACTAATACAGCCATCACAATGAACACCGGTTATAATTCTACACACACTCAAAGTACACGAGGCTACATGACCGCGTTGTAGCAGCCCCTAAACTGAGGAACCAACCAACCAAACTATATTTGGTTAACTTAAAGGAAAGAAAGGAATGAACTGCGAAGAAAATAAATGTTCTGCTAGAACGCCAAGGCTCCCTAGATTAACATGGCACAAAAAGAACAAAGTTTCGAAAATTATGAGAATTTTCAGAATGTCCAACCCAGGGGGAAATATAAGGGGTAGGGGGGGGGGGGGAGAAGCGCGCCCCCTCCGGGTTGTATGGAACTGCGCCCAAGCTTCACTAATGACCCTGGTCATTAGCATCAACCTTCGAAATGTGTCTGTGGAACTGCGCTCATTGAGAGCGGGCAGGTAGGTTCCCTCCCTCCTCCCCTCTACCGAATTATGTTGTGTCGAGTGGTGTGAATTTGAAGTGACTCATTTCAAATCGGTTGTGTCTTGATTGCGAACAAGTCAAAAACCGTCCAGATTGCGAACAACTAAATATACCCTGTCCAGATTGCGGACAAGAGATTAGTGTTGGCCCGGGATACATAAAACAGGTATAGTTTCCAAAACAGACTAATATTTAATTTTTGTTCTAGCAATATTAGCATTTACTGGTACATTGCTATTGTTACGGCTGTGAGTTTGTGTCATCGCTCGCCGCATGAGTCACAACTGCCCCAGGGCTGGGCTGTGCCCTGCCTCATGTATTGCGTGCGCCTTATGCAACAGGGCTACTAGGACAAAGGGATGATCCAGAATATTCGTGACTGAACCAGTGAAGGAAATGTCGAGAAGCCGTGTGCCCTGGACGATTCTAGAATTCATTGAGTCACCAGCCTGCTATATAAGCGGCTTCAACAGTGAGGGGACCGAGTTTTCTGTGGGTGTGTGTTAGTGAGCGAGTGCGACAGAAGTGTGGTGACGAAGTGCCGTGCGAGTTACGAAATCCAGTGACATTGTTTCTCCAGCTTGTGGACAGCGAAATAGCGGGTAGCAGATTATCGTAAGTAACTGTGGTTGGTGTGCATGAGGAAGTGGAGCAGGTAGTTTCTGTCAAGGCCACCGTACTCATTAAGACGGTTTAACTTCTGTGGTTTGTTGACAAGTGAAAGGGCCAAGAGCGCTCAAGGAAGAGACTTGAGGAAACTGGAGTAAGGTTCTAATTGTTTGCATTTGCTGATGAGTGGCTATATCTTTCTGGCCGCAATAAAGTTAATTATTTAATTTAAAGGAACAACTGTGTTTGTGCTCTTCAACCCACCGTAATCCAGTTAACAAAAAGTGCCACTAGGGGGGTGGCACGTAACAACTGGTGTCAGAAGCCGGATTACGAACTCAAGCACAAGCCCAACACTTGACGGTCCTGGTTTCAAAACCCGAGCAGGTCATTTTCTCTAATTTTCCTGTGAGTGCATGCCCTTTACAAGACAAACAACTAAAATGGAGGCGCAATTGGCAGCATTGCTAGAAAAGTTAAGTGGCATGGAAGACGGCCAGAAGAAATCAGCCAAGGACCTGAAGGATGACCTGAAGAAGATGGAACACGGCCAGAAGAAGATGGAGGACGGCCAGAAGAAGTTAGCCGAGGACCTAACTGCTAAATTAGAAGATGGCCAGAAGAATTTAACCAAGGACCTAACTGCCAAATTAGAAGACCGCCAGAAGAAGCTAGAAGACGGCCAGAAGAAGATGGAAGACGGTCAAAATAAGTTAGCGGAGGACCTGAAGAAGATGGAAGACAGCCAGAAAAGTTTAGCCGAGGACCTAACTTCCAAATTAGAAGACGATCAGAATAAGCTAGCAGAGGACCTAACCGCGACATTTCTGGATGGCCAGAAAAATCTGGAAGAGTGTCTGCTGACGAAATGACAGGAAAGTCAAAAGAAATTGGAACAGGGTCTGCGTCAGGAAGTCAACACCGTCTGCCAGGGCCTACGTGAGGAAGTCACAGCAGTAGAAAAGAAGTTCGACGCCTTACAAGAGGAAGTTGCCGAACTGCGCCAACGCCCACTGACGGGGGTGGAAGAAAAATTCAACGCTTTACAAAAGGAAATTTCTGAGCTGAACCAACGCCCGTCGACGGGGATGGAAGCGAGATTCAACGCTCTTCAAGAGGAAGTTGCCGAGCTGCGCCGACGCCCGCCCACAGGTACACCGGGAATATCAGGAACGGGACAGAGCAGAGTGACGCCCCCAACCTTCGACGGAAAGGTCCCGTGGAGCACCTATTTACGTCAGTTCGAGGCAGCCTGTTCCATAAACCACTGGAACAGCACGGAAAAGGCTACAGCTCTCATTGTAGCGCTGAGAGGGGACGCCCTTAACGTCCTTCAGGCCATCCCGACTGGATCCCAGGACTACGCTTCACTAATCGCCCATATGGAGTCCCGATATGGAGATAGCCATCTTCAGCAGGCCTACCAGATGCAGCTCCGGACCCGGGTACAGAAGAACGCGGAAACCCTGCAGGAGTTCGAGATGGACATCGCACGTCTCGTAAGGCTCGCCTACCCAAAAGCGCCGGCCGACTTTCTGGAGCAGATAGTGACGCAGACTTTCACCGACGGGCTACGGGACTCGGACACTCAACAGGCGCTGCGACTCGCGCGCAATAAGACCCTGGCAGATGCGCTGAGCCACGCACTTGAGTTCGAGACGGCAAAGCAGGTATCTAGAATGCGCGCGCGGGTGCGTCAGCTGGACGTCGACGAACCAGCCAAAGCCGACATGACCAAGCCCCTGGCCGATGAACTGATGGAGGCGCTAGGTCGGTTCTTCAAGAGTCGCAGTACTACCAACAAAAACGTAGCCGAAGAACATCCGGAGAGGCGGCCCGGAAGAGGACTACCGACCTGCTGGACCTGCCGTAAGAGAGGCCACCTGAGCAAGGACTGCGGTGATCGCCGCCGCCAAGGGTTTCCTTCGGGACAGTCAGTCGTAGGGAAACCGCGCGGCCCAGGAAAGCAAGTATCAGCCAGCCTAGGGGGGCAAAGGTTGGCTTGTGACAGTCGTCAAGTCCCGGCAGTCCAGGTTCGTGTGACGAAGTTACGGAGGGACAATAGCAGCCTGATGGTCGACGGAGTCGTCAACGGAGAGAGCTGGCCCATGCTAATCGACACGGGAGCATCGAGGACCATCGTCAGTCTCACCGTGATCCCGAAGTGGAGAGTGCAACCCACACAAAGGAACCTCCAGCTAATAACCGCGACCGGAGAGACCGCACCGGTACATGGCGAAGCATCACTGGAGTTCGTCATTGGTCGACGGGCGATAAAGCATCCAGTGCTTGTGGCTGACGTATCAAATGAAGTGATCATCGGACTGGACTTCCTGGACCAGAACAACATAATCTTGGATCTGAGTACCAACACTCTGCACTTCAGAGGTGAGGAACTTGCTTTGCAACCTGCGCACGAGTCATCACCGCACGACGAGTAAGGCCGAGAGAAGACGTCATCGTTCCCGCCAGGACGGAGGTCAGCGCTGCCGTAATTGTCGACGGAACTGCTGAGGGAGTGGCGGCTGTCGTCGAGCCAAAATATGAGGACATCCAGACAAAAGGATTGCTAGTTGCCAAGACTCTCATCAACACGACGTCTCGGCCGTACGTCCGCCTGTCCAACCTGAACGACTATGACATTACTGTTCACCGGGAAACCAACTTAGGAGTCTGCGAGCCCGTTACCTGGATTGTCCGCCTCACAGATACGACGGACGGACACCTGCAGACGGACAACCGAAGAAGACGCACACTGCCAGAAGAACTACAGAAGCTGTACCAAGGATCCCAGGACCATTTAGACGAGGAACAATCACGCCAACTTCAGGACCTGCTACGCGAATTCCAGGACGTCTTCTCCGTGGGGAGCAAAGACTTCGGCAGGACAAGCTTGGTCCAGCACAGAATCGACGTTGGGGACAGCGCACCGATTAGGGCCCCATTCCGACGTGTCCCACTCGCCAAGCAAGCCGAAGTCGACCGTATGGTAGAAGAGATGAAGGAGCAAGGGGTGATCGAGCCATCACATAGTCCTTGGAGTTCTCCGGTCGTGCTAGTGAAGAAGAAGAAGAACGGATCCACCAGGTTCTGTGTGGATTACAGGCGGGTGAAGGACGTCACGAAGAAGGACAGCTACCCTCTACCCCGGATCGACGACACGCTGGACACCATATCAGGATCAAGATGGTTCTCCACCTTGGATTTGAAGAGTGGCTACTGGCAGGTGGAGGTCCACCCTAAGGACCGCGAGAAAACGGCGTTCTCTGTGGGCAGCGGGCTCTGGCAGTTCACCGTCATGCCATTCGGTCTGTGCAACGCCCCTGCGACCTTCGAAAGGCTAATGGAGTCTATTCTGAGGGGACTACACTGGAAGACTTGCCTGGTCTACCTAGACGACGTCATCGTTCTAGGGAGAAGCTTCGAGGAGCACTACAGCAACCTGAAGGAGATCTTATTGAAGCTACGGGCTGCCCAGCTGAAGTTGAGCCCCAAGAAGTGTCAGCTCTTCCAGAAGCGTGTCCAGTACCTTGGGCATATCGTCTCCGAGGAAGGGGTGCGCACCGACCCAGAGAAGACCGCAGCTGTGAGGGAGTGGCCAGTTCCGAAGGACAAGTCCCAACTACGAAGCTTCCTGGGACTCTGCACTTATTACCGTCGCTTCGTGAAAGGATTCGCCGACATCGCCAAACCTTTACATCGACTGACTGAGAAGGACCATCTCTTCACGTGGACAGCAGAATGCCACAGTGCCTTCGAACAACTCAAGCAGGCTCTGCGCACCGCGCCTATTCTGGCCTACCCCAGACCTGGAACAAGGTTCATCGTCGATACCGATGCCAGCGACTTTGGTATAGGGGGAATCCTGTCGCAAATAGTGGACGGCGAGGAGAGAGTAGTGGCCTACTTCAGCAAGGCCTTGTCAAAGCCAGAAAGGAACTACTGCGTCACCAGGAAGAAGCTGCTCGCCATCGTGAAGACCATTGAACACTTCCACAAGTACCTGTACGGGCAAGAATTTCTCATCAGGACCGTCCATGCATCCCTGCGGTGGCTCCTGAACTTCAAGCAGCCCGAGGGTCAACTCGCGCGGTGGTTAGAGAGGCTTCAACAGTACAACTTCGAGATCCAGCACAGGAAAGGCCAGTTGCATTCTAATGCCGACGCCCTGTCACGAAGACCGTGCCCCGAAGACTGCACCTTCTGTACTAGGAGGGAGGAGAACACCGGGATACAGTGCCGACGGACTACTGTGGAACTTCAAGGGAACTGGAGCCGCGAATCTTTCACGCAGGCACAAGCAGAAGATGATGACCTGGGACTGATAGCCGAATGGAAGAGGGCCTGTGTCCCCAGACCCGGGTGGAACTTTGTGAGTGACTGCAGCCCAAAGTTTAAGTCTTACTGGGCGCAGTGGGACTCGCTGGTTGTGAGGGATGGCCTCATCTGCCGTACCTGGGAGAGCACCGACGGGAAGACATCTCGGGAACAAGTCGTCGTTCCAAAGGCTATGACGGAGGAAGTCCTGAAGGAAGTCCATGGAGGATCATCTGGTGGACACCTAGGGATAAAGAAGACCCTGGAGAAGCTGAGAGAGCGGTTCTAATGGACCGGATGCCGAACTGACGTGGAGAACCACTGCGCGAGGTGCCACGATTGCGCAGCCAGCAAGGGCCCAGGACGAAGACGACGGGGTCCACTGAAGACCTACAACGTGGGCGGCCCCATGGAGAGAGTGGCCATCGATGTTGCTGGGCCATTCCCGTTAAGTGAGGCAGGGAACCGCTACATATTAGTCGTCAGCGACTATTTTACCAAATGGCCGGAGGCGTATGCGCTCCCTAACCAAGAAGCCGCGACGATTGCAGAGACCCTGGTGAAGGAATTCGTCAGCCGGTACGGAGTACCCCTGGAGCTGCACTCCGACCAAGGAAGGAACTTCGAGTCGCAGGTGTTCCAGAACCTATGCCAGCTGCTGGGAATCCGGAAGACAAGGACAACGCCGCTACACCCTCAGTCCGACGGGATGGTAGAGCGATTCAATCGCACCATCGAGAACCATCTCCGAGTAGTCGTCAGCGAGCACCAGAGGGATTGGGACAAACATCTTCCACTATTTCTCCTGGCCTACCGCGCCGCC
Source organism: Meconema thalassinum (assembly GCA_946902985.2). Lineage (NCBI taxonomy): Eukaryota > Metazoa > Arthropoda > Insecta > Orthoptera > Tettigoniidae > Meconema > Meconema thalassinum. The sequence continues at coordinate 97,419,014 of OX336397.1, read as the reverse complement.
GTGCATGAAGCCACCGGGTGCACACCAGCCCGGGCCATTTTTGGGAGGGAGCTCCGTCTACCTGTCGATCTTGCCTTCGGCAGACCTGGGAATGATCCGATTCCGGTAAGCCAGTATTGTCAAGAACTGGTCGACCAACTGGAGGACGTGCACGCGTTCGCGAGGAGGAAACTGCGGATCGAGACCGACCGAATGAAGACCTGATACGACCAGCAGACGGATGTCGGCGGATTCCACGAGGACGACCTGGTCTGGCTCTTCAACCCATTACGGAAGAAAGACCTGTCACCCAAACTGCAGAAGTCCTGGGAGGGCCCGTACCGAGTCGTGAAACGGATCAACGATGTCGTCTACAGGATCCAGCGGAGCCCGAGAGCGAAGATGAAGATCGTGCATCGAGATCGCCTGGAGGCCTACGGAGGGACACAGACGGACCAATGATTGATCGGGACGATCAGCCTTTTTAGGAAGGGGGTGGTGTTACGGCTGTGAGTTTGTGTCATCGCTCGCCGCATGAGTCACAACTGCCCCAGGGCTGGGCTGTGCCCTGCCTCATGTATTGCGTGCACCTTATGCAACAGGGCTACTAGGACAAAGGGATGATCCAGAATATTCGTGACTGAACCAGTGAGGAAATGTCGAGAAGCCGTGTGCCCTGGACGATTCTAGAATTAATTGAGTCACCAGCCTGCTATATAAGCGGCTTCAACAGTGAGGGGACCGAGTTTTCTGTGGGTGTGTGTTTGTGAGCGAGTGCGACAGAAGTGTGGTGACGAAGTGCCGTGCGAGTTACGAAATCCAGTGACATTGTTTCCCCAGCTTGTGGACAGCGAAACAGCGGGTAGCGGATTATCGTAAGTAACTGTGGTTGGTGTACATGAGGAAGTGGAGCAGGTAGTTTCTATCAAGGCCACCGTACTCATTAAGACGGTTTAACTTCTGTGGTTTGTTGACAAGTGAAAGGGCCAAGAGCGCTCAAGGAAGAGACTTGAGGAAACTGGAGTAAGGTTCTAATTGTTTGCATTTGCTGATGAGTGGCTATATCTTTCTGGCCGCAATAAAGTTAATTATTTAATTTAAAGGAACAACCTGTGTTTCTGCTCTTCAACCCACCGTAATCCAGTTAACAAAAAGTGCCACTAGGGGGGTGGCACGTAACACTATGTTTTCGACAACCTAACCATATTTTAAAAATAGTTTTGTTATTGCAAATGTTTAATAATCTAGTTTGAGGTAATCTTACCATTTAGAAGATTATTATATTTTGTATTGTATAACAAAACTAGAGGGGTAGTTATTTATGGTGGATTAGAGCGAGTTGTATTATTATCATTATTATTATTAGTGTAGCCTCCGTGGCTTAGGCAGCAGCGCGCCGGCCCCTCACCGCTGGGTTCCGTGCTTCAAATCCTTGTCACTCCATGTGAGATTTGTGCTGGGCACAGCGGAGGCTGGACAGGTTTTTCTCTTGGTACTCCGGTTTTCCCTGTCATCTTTCATTCCAGCAATACTCTCCAATATAATTTCATTTCATCTGTCATTCATTAATCATTGTCCCAGAGGAGTGCGACAGGCTTCGGAAGCCGGCACAATGCCTATCCTCACCGTTAGATTGGGGCTTCATTCATTCCAACCCTGAACCGGTCCAATGACTGCAAAAAGGCTGTGGATTTTCATTATTATCATTATTATTATTATTCGATGATTGTTAGGTGCCATGATTTCGATAGTGGTGTTGATGATTTGGTGTGTATAAAATGAGCATTTGCATGAGAAGAAGGTATCATTGGTTTGTGTTATACTTGGGAACAGGTCAGTGTACATTTCAGTTAATATAAATATCTCTGTTGTTGGTGCAATATACATTCTTGGTTATTTTATCGCTTGTATATTGTAATGTCATAACCAATTTGAGGTTAAGAAGTGGTAGTATCATCTCAAACAAACGAGCTCGAAATACCATCTTTGGTCCAAGTAGAGGTTAGGGTATTGTTAGTACAGGTCTTGCCGTAACTTCCAAAGCCGCCTGGTATTAGTAGTAGTTAAGGTTCTGTCGCCAGGAGGCGGCAAGGGCATTTAGATCTCTCTGTTTCGGCGGACATGTTTAACTCGTAGCATTGCCATGGAGGAAATACTGAGTCAAGGAGCATTGGATGCCGATAAGTTCGCCGTCTTAAGACATCAGATATCGGACAATGAAAACAAAGAACAGGGGTATCTTGACATTGCTAAGGCGCTTTTGGAGAGCATTTTGGCTATCCCCCAAAGGAATATGAAGCTGGAGATTCAAGTTGGGTTGAAAAAATTGCAGGAGGCTTTAGATGCAGGGAGTACTAGTCGGAGATCCTGGAAGAAAGCCAGAGAGTTGCTGTTGCTTCAAAAAAAAAAAGGACCTTTCTTCAAGAGCGGAGGAATTGTCTCCGATATCTTCGGGAACAATTCCAGAGAACACTGAAAAGGAGGAATGGACAAGAGTTCAACCCAAGAAGAAGAGGAAACAACAGAGTAATGAAATTGAAAATACTCAGCGAGTAGAAGAGGTTCAAACTGTGGTCATGAACCCTGCAAGAAAGGAAGAAGGGAAGAGGCCTAAACCAAGAAGGCGCCTTGAAGCTGTTCTTATTCAGCCAGCAAAAGACAGATCCTTTGCGGATGTACTTAAAGATATCCGTAGCAAGGCCAAACCAGAGGACAGTGGCGTGGACATTAAGTCAATTAGGAAGACCAGGTCCGGAGATGTTCTTCTTGAATTGAACAAATCTACGACGTGTGAGGGTCGAGAAAACCTCAGCAAATCGTTGAGAGAGGCTCTTGGTCAGGATGAAGATGTCAGAACTTTGACCCCCCGAATAACTCTGGAGGTGCAGGACTTAGACTACATCACGACTATTGCAGATGTGGAGGAGGCGGTCAGACGGGACATTAAAACACTTAGCGGAGAAGTCAAAATCTTTGGCACGGAACCCAATAGCAGAAGTCAGAAAATGGCTATTATACATTTAGCAGAGCAAGATGCCGGTAAACTTCTGGAAGAGGGGAGAAAAAGTGGGATGGATATATGGTAGGGTAAGGGAGAGAGCAATGGTAACTCGCTGTTTCCGTTGTTTGTCATATGGACATCTTGCAAGGAATTGTAATGGCCCTGATAGGAGCAAACTCTGTTACAAGTGTGGAGATGCCAGACATAAAGCATCCGACTGTAAAGGTGAAGCACGATGTGTGCTATGCACGGAGAAGGAGGTTCATGACACCAAACGGAACCATGTTCCTGCTTCAGGCGCCTGTATAGTGTTTAGGGATGCTCTCGAGAAGGTTAAAATCGGCAAAAAATTGTGAGAGTTCTTTAAGGAAATGTTCACAGAAGTTTGACTGCCAATGATCTCATGACGCAATTGGCATTTGAAATGGAAGTGGATATTTTTCTCCTGAGTGAGCAATATCAGAACAGGGACCATCATGGGTGGTTTGCGGACAACCTTGGAACAGCCGCAATTTTCATTCCGGATCTGGGAAAATATCCAGTGACAGATCAAGGTTCTAAGGATTCGTCTGGGTTAAGAATGGCACGCTTACGTACGTGAGCTGTTACTTCACTCCGAACGAGCCCATTGCTGATTTCCAGAACAAGTTGGATAGCCTTGAGGACATATTGCGTGGTATGGGAAATAACCTTATTGTAGCTGGAGATTTCAATGCCAAGGCCTTGGAATGGGGTATGCCGGATGTAGATTCCAGAGGACGTCGTATACTGGAAATGGCTGCAAGGTTAGGATTGTCGACCGTAAATGTTGGAAATACGCCTACCTTTCGACGACCTGGCTGCAATGGAACCATACCAGATGTGACTTTAGCGTCAGACGATTTTTTGTCAAGAATATCTGAATGGCGGGTGATTGAGGACTACACAGGAAGCGATCATCAGTATGTTACTTTCTGTGTACTTCAGCAAAATCGACAACAAAGCGCTGTCATACGCGAACCATCATACTGGAATCTCACAAATATGGATAAAGAAAAGTTCTGTGAGGTAATACAGAGAGGAATGGTGAAAGTTGAAACGAGTTGCTTTTCATTTGAGGGGAGAGAGGCGGCGGATAAATGGGTAGAGAACACTATGTTGCTTATTCATCAAGCCTGCAATAAATCCATGTGCAGGAAGAAAACGCGAAAACACAAACAGCCAGCATACTGGTGGACGGAGGAAATTGCTGATATGAGGCGACACTGCCTGAGGATGAGACGAAGGGCACATAGAGCGAGAGGAAGAGAAGAGGCAGCCTTATTCTCCGAAGACCACAAATCAGCAAGAAAGGCGCTTCGGGATGCAATTAAAAGAAGTAAAGCTGACAAATGGTGGGAAATGGTCAAAGAAGTTGACAACGATCCTTGGGGACTAGGATATAAGATTGTATTGAAGAAACTTGGAACTTTTTCTAATCCGATAATGGATGCACACACTATGGACGAAATAGTCAGTACGCTGTTTCCGGAACATCCAGAGAGGATTTATGAAGCTGATGATTGCATTGATATTGAAGAAATACCATTGTTCACCGAGGAAGAATTATTGAAAGCGATTAATTCTATCAGGAACAAAAAGGCTCCTGGACCAGATGGGATTCCAGCAGAAGCACTTAAGGAGGCAGCAAGAGCTTGCCCGCGACTCCTTTTGAACATGTATAACGCATGTCTGAAGGCAGGCGTTCTTAGTGTCTGCTGGAAGAAGGCCAGACTAGTTATTATTAGTAAAGGTAAATTGGGAGGAAATTTGCCTTCATCATACAGGCCATTATGTATACTGGATACGGCTGGAAAAGGATTAGAAAAACTATTACAGCCTAGAATATTGATGGCAGTTCAATCAGCTGGAGATCTATCTGCCCAACAATACAGCTTTCGGAAAGGGCACTCGAATATAGATGCTGTGCGGGTAGTTGTAGAGACTGCAAACAGAGCTCAGATGGGTAACCATTACTCACGTAAAGTTACGCTACTTGTGACTCTAGATGTGAAGAATGCCTTTAACTCTGCCCAGTGGAGTGACATTTTGGTGGCACTTCAAGATAAATTTAGACTACCGAGATACCTCATGCGGATAATGAGGGATTATCTAAAGGACCGTATTTTGCAGTACGATACCGAAGAAGGACATAGGACTAAAAGATTAACCGCTGGGGCAGCTCAAGGATCTATTCTTGGGCCAGATCTCTGGAATATTGCATACGATGGCCTGCTTCGGCTGAATATGCCCGAAGATGCAATATTGGTAGGATATGCTGATGATGTTGCTGCTCTGATTGTGGCTCGTGATATAGAGCTGGCGCAACTGAAACTCAATCAGGTAATGCGACGTGTCACAGATGGGATGACGGAACATAAGCTGTCATTAGCAGACCATAAAACTGAGATTGTTGTGCTGACGAGAAGGAGAATCAACACTCTTGTACCAATGCAAGTGGGAGGGACGATGATTAATTCATCAAGGAGTACGAAGTACTAGGGTGTGACGCTAGATACGAAGCTCACATTCTGGGCCCATATTCAAAGAGTGACGGATAAAGCAGCAAATATCTTGACCGCTTTGAGCCGATTAATGGGTAATATTAAAGGTCCGAAGCCTAGCAAACGACGTCTCCTGATGACAACAGTCCAGTCCATATTACTCTATGGAACTGAGATCTGGGCTGAGTCCTTACGGTTCGAGAAATATCGTAAAAGGATTGCAGCAGTACAACGAAGAGGAGCACTGAGGATCTCATGTGCATATCGCACTGTTTCAGAGCCTGCTGTTCTAGTGGTAGCGGGAGTAGCACCAATTGATTTACTTGCCTTAGAGCGTCAGGAAGTTTGGCGCACCAAAGAAGAACTGGACATACACCAGGCAAAGACGTCTGCACACAACCATTGTATGGAACGATGGCAACAGAAGTGGGATGATGAGACACGAGGTCGATGGACAAAGAAACTTATTCCGCGTCTGGCTGACTGGGTTGATCGAAACCACGGAGCGGTCAATTATTATTTGACACAGTTCCTAACAGGCCATGGATATTTTCGGAGATTCCTGCATCACATAGGCGTGGCTAATAGTCCTTTGTGTCATTATTGTAATGAAGAGGATGATGCGCACCAAACATTCATTGTGTGTGAACGCTGGTCAACACATAGAAGAGATCTGCAAGCTTCTATAGGGGTAATCACGCCGGACAACATCCTACAGATGATGCTCCGAAATGATCAAACATGGAATCAGATAGCTATTTACATAGAATGTGTCCTGCGCCAGAAGAAGAGGGAAATGGATGCGTTCGAACATCCTTAAGAAAAAATGAAGAAAGAAGAAGTCTGAATGACTAAGTAAGCACGACATCACCCTGAAGTAATGCGAGAGCGGTTCCGGGGTGATGAACACATCGTGGGAAAAGGGAGGTGGTTTTTAGTGGGTAAGAATCCCACACTACTGTGAAGTGCGGACCCTTCACAATTGTATTTTGAAGATTTTCCACAGTCCCTCGTAAAAAAAAATATATTCGCCTCTGTGGTGTAGTGGTTAGTGTGATTAGCTGCCACCCCCGGAGGCCCGTAGTACAGCTGCTTATCCGGACGGGGCGCTACCTCTTATTCTCAGCAGTGCAGAAGCTAGTGGTGGGAGACAGTCCGTCACTTCCCTTTAAAACATACCTTGGGCTAACGGCCGACTTGACGATCGGCTTAATTAAAAGGGTCTGGAAATACCACTGATTATGGGCGCAGTTCCATATCTCTCTCCTTCCCCCCCCCCCCCTCCTTCCACCCCTCCCACCTTTTTTTGTTACCATTATATTTGTTTGCGAATTAAGACATAAACAACTAATATACTTATCATGTACTAATTATGTACTATTGTTACTAAGCAACATATTATTATTAACAGAAAAGCGCTCGAATCGCATAACATACATTTACACTAGTTTAGTCCTTGCCATTATCGCACGGTGATTTCTAGTTATTTTTAGCCTACTTTTCACATTTTGCAAAAATGAGGAAAAAGTAGACTTATGAGATCGGGCAAATGTGTGTCTGTCTGTCTGTCTGTCCTTCTGTCTGTCTGTCTGTCTGTCTGGCTGGCTGTGTGTGTGTCCCCCCCTATCAACTCCTAAACGGCTGGAGCAATCGAAACAAAATTTGGTAGGAGTAAAGATCTATACCCGAATATCTCACGGCCATATTTGAAAATGATGTCAGTGCTACCAACTGCTAAAAAATCACAATTGAAATTTGAGCTCCATGTCGGATATCTTGGGAGGTATGAATGGGAGCTATTTCAAAATTGGCACACGTATAGATAATAATATTGCAGCTTAATTTCCAGGAGGCCATAGATGGCAATGTTGCCAAAATGATTATAAGCCTGCTGATAGGTCCAATTTTTAAATGCATATAACTTCTACACTATCAATTGGAATTCAACCAAATTTCGTATGTTGTATGTGTACTGAACCCTTTATCCTCTGTTGGATAAATGATTCTATGTTTTATTTCTCCAATTAATAAATATTTCAACCAGCATCATGAAAGTAGCCAGACGGAGATGAGGAAATTTCAAGCATTGGTTGGAGACAGCGGGGACATACCTGAAGCAGATTGACAATAGGCTAAATACTTTAGCTGTGAAAGGAAATAGCCTGGCGATGTGTCAGAGGGACAGGTGTTGGCCGCCTCAAATAGAAGCGACGCGCAGTGAGACATGCTGCTGGTATGTTCATTGTGATATTCGCGCCTAGAAGAAATATGATGCAGTTACACGAGTGGCTGATGAGCAGGCTGGACACTCCTACGACGCCAAGATCTGCTATAAACCGCCAAATTACAGAAAATGTGAGAACCAATGAGAGAAGAATGCCTAGTTAACGCGGCAGATCTAGCGTGGGCACGCTCGGCTAGCATTCACGCGGGAAATCGCCTAGACAATATCTCTACGATCGATTCTAGGATTAATGGGCATATTCTTGACCTGTGCAATATTACGAGTTCAGTGATATTTATTTCATTCCTGTACCACGATTATTTCGACAAATTTTTACATAAATTCCCCCCCCCCCCATCGAGACCTAGGGCCAGTTCATTTATAAGTGGCATGAAGAGCCAAGACATTGACTATTTTTTTGTGTGTCGTGGACACAGGTGGACTATTACTTGTGTGCGTCGAAGGGCGTAAGACCATTACTGTGTTCGTCTGCGGACAGAACGACTATTACTTGTGTGCGTCGAAGGGCGTAAGACTATTATTTGGTGTGTCGAAGGCATAAGACTATTATTTTGTGTGTCGTGGACACAGGTTGACTATTATTTGTGTGTCGTGGACACAGTTAGACTATTACTGTGTTCGTCTGCGGAAAGAACGACTTCTATTTTGTGTGTCGTGGAAACACAGAAATTATTGTAAAGTGTTAAATTCAGTGATAGATAGTCACAGCACTATATTTGTAGGGGCAGTATCGTCGATAATTCGCCAACGAACTGTGACAGGGAAAGTAGTACCTGAACAGCGAATTTAGTAGTCAGATATCATGTGTATAATAATCTAATTTTTGAGGCAGCGCCAGAGATGACATCGACGACTACAGAGGAAGTTTGGAATTCTCAACACTCCGTCCAGATGGCTGAGATGAGATAGAACCATTCAGTTGGGAAATGGCAGCTGACGTTCTTTGACGGGTGACTACAAGAGAGATGAGTACAAAATAATATTCTTTATTATTTGATAAATTAACTTATGGTTTATGGGACATATTTTTGTAAATACATTGCTTGTGTGATTAACGTAGTATATTTAGTTTTGGTCTGACACACCTTTGTATGGAAGCAGCTCGCACGAATGTTGTTAGTGGAAGGTTCTTGTTTTTGTGTTGTGTTAACTAACGTAGCTATGTGAACGGCCGTGTTTGCATATGTTACGCAATGCGGTTAAAAACGTCTCTCGGAGATCTGTTGTGTTTCAGAAGTAGGACTGAATTAATGTAATTATACAGCAGATTGGAGGGTAATTAAAATTGTTTAAGATTTATTATTGATCAGATTCAGTGTGACTATTGCCGTTGGAGCAATGTAATTTGTGACGAAGAGTTATCAGCTCTATCGTAGGTTTTAAATATTGTGTTTAATGTTTGCGAGCACCTATTCAGCAGACCTGTGTGAAAAGCGTCATGTCAGTCCCAGATGTGTGTATGTGTGTATTTTGTTGTGGTATTACAAGCGGGAATTTCAGCTGAGACTGATTTCTGTCAGCTTGGTACCCGGTCCATATTGTATCCTTGCGAGGGCAATTGTGGATATGTGATTATGTCTGACCATATGTTGAGTTGGATGAGATTTTTGTTGCTGTTTATTCCGTGAGCTAACGGAACAGCTGGTCAGCTATTTATATACACTGGAGTGGGACTTGACAAGTATTTGACGAAAGGGGGAGATGTTTCACAAGGCTGTCTGAACGTGCAAACATGGTCATTAGTGAGGAGTGCTCGTTGGCTCCCTAATTACTTGAATTACAGATAAGAACTGATCAATGGTAAAAATTTGTTGAAATAAATGGGAGTTGCCTACGAATCACGATAATCTCCGAAGCGTTACCTTAACATGCAGTTTTGTTCACTTAAAGTAATCTTAGCCGGTCAGGCTTTTGTTGTTGTTGGTTTATTCCAGGTTTATTTTCATTTCAGTGACCCGTGAGTCACGTGCAATGCTGTCTTTCCTTGTGTATTGAGCAATTGGCCAGTTGGTAGCTCATGTTGTTAAGTGCGTCATCGCGCTAATGAGGATCTCAGTGAGATTCCTGTAAATAATAGATTTGTAGTGTGTGTGTCAGCATTAGAGAATTTTTAAGAGTTTTTATTAATGTCATGCCCATATCCATAAACGTTGATTTACGTGATGATAGTTCGTGAGCACCGTGGCTGTTAACCCGTTGTAAACGAACGGTCATCCAAGTACTCATTTTCTCGTAGTTAGTCATCACGCGCACATAAAACTCAAATGCAAGGTAGTGGAACTAGGATCCACAATTTTATTATAAAGGGGGAGATCCGTCTGACTCCTCAAAGTGTTAGATATTCCTGTCAGGGGAAAATTCAGGGAGGATATATTTTTATTATTATTTCCGATTATTCCCCTTCAGGAGAGCGTGAGAACTTGAGCCAATCACAGCTTCACTTCCTTTTCCTCTCTTCTTTTCTTCCCAAAACCTCTTCATTAGTTCACTGTGCTTTTTCTTCCTTTCCTCTGTCCATTTTTTCCCTGATGTATCTTTCCTTGAAACTTGTACAATTTTCGTGTTTCTGATTTTATTTCTAAATTGTTCTCTGTCCTTAATGTCGTCTTCAGAGATTTTAAGTAATTCCATGTCTTCATGTACTTCTTTAATCCAACTGGTCTTTAATTTACTTGCATTCACGATATTGAAAATCTTCTTAGTGAGTCTGTTCTCATCCATCCTATATATGTGTCCATAGAACTGCAGACGTCTCTTCCTAAATTTATCTACAATGGTGTCTGTATTTTCATAAAGTTCCTTTGTTGGTCTCTTGACCCAAATTCCATTACGGAAAACAGCGCCATGGATTTTCCTAAGAATTTTTCGTTCCTGTTTCTCAATATCATGAATTCTTGTCATTCCTCTAATGACGGTTGTTTCTGCCGCGTACAAGGCTTCAGGCAAGACAACTGTGTTATAATGGCGCAATTTTGCATTGCGAGATACTGCTCTTTTGTTATAATGATTCCATGTCAGCTTGTACGCCTTCTGCAATTTTACTATTCTATCTGCATTAGAAATTGTGTTCAATCCTGTGGGTTGGATGGCTTCTCCTAAATATTTGAAGTGAGTGACCTGCGAGATTTTTCCATATTGCGTTCGCAAGGTGATGTTTCCTGTTGATTTGGTATCCATATACTGTGTTTTTTTCATAGGAAATATCAAGTCCCGTTTTACTGGAGATTTCATGTAGTTTCTCTAGCGCTAATATGGCTTCATCCTTGTTGTTTGTTAAGATGGCCAGATCATCTGCAAAGGCCAAGCATTTCACAGTGACTCTTTTCCCTTTCTCCTTTCCAATTTGGATACCTTTCACATGCTTTTCCCATTCTGTGATGATTTTTATTATTGTTTGTTTATTTTCTTTTATGCACAATTAGTTATTAAATCATGTTATTATCTTACGTCTTGTCTCCTTACTTTCTTAATTATAGTTTTAGTCCTATGACCCTTGCCTCAGTAAAGCATGTTGTTTGGCGGACGTAAACATCACACTATGAACTAAGCGCGACCCCTTGATCAAGATTCTTGCATAAAACACTGCTATTCTGAAGGGTTCATAGGGATAAAACTGGCGCGGCCAAGCGTGGGGCCATTTACTGTGGTGTAACGGCGGAGAGATTACACATGTCATCATCATCATCTTCCTAGCATTAATCCCGCTTTATTGCAGGGTCTGCTTTTCTGCACTTTTTCTTCCATACTGCTCGATCTTGAGCGTCTCTAGTTGTGGCATTCACTAGTTGCATGTCCTCCCGCATAGTATCCCGCCAGCGCTTTCTCGGTCGCCCTCGTGGTCGTCGGCCTTCTGGACTGATGTCAAGTGCAGTTCTCGCGACTGAAGAGTGATTGCTACGCAGTACATGGCCATACCAACGCAGACGGCTCTCCCGCATTTTTTCATGGATTGGAGCCACACCAAATGTAGCTCGAACATTGTCATTCCTGATGTGGTCCAGTCTAGTAAGTCCCTGTGTCCAGCGAATCATCTTCATCTCCATGACATGCAGTTGTTGTTCATGTCTCTTCGTTACTGGCCAGCATTCAGTACCGTACAGTGCTACTGGTCGAACGATGGTTCTGTAAATTTTCGACTTCAGATATAGTGGCACATTCCGGTCAAAAAGGACTCCAGTAACTTGACGCCATTTCAGCCATGCAGCGTTGACTCTGTTTCGGACATCTGGGAGTGTTCGGCCATCTGAACAGATTAGCGTACCCAAGTATTTGAATGCAGATGATTTTCGGAGTTCAGTGCCATCAATGTGAATAGATCCTTCACTTGGTACTCCACACTCCATATACTCTGTCTTCCCAATATTAAGTCGTAGGCCATGGGTGTCTAATGCAGTTTTCCAACATTGAACATGTTGTTCCAATTCTTGGCGAGACTTGCAGGCTACAATGATATCGTCAGCATAGAGCAAGGTCCAGGGATGTGGTTGCAGAAGTTCGGCTGCGATGGTGTCAAGACAGATGATGAACAGGAGCGGGGACAAAGCTGACCCCTGATGAACACCAACTCGGATGGGAAAAGTTGCGGAGTTTCCTGAAGCACATCGGACATAGCTGGTGACATTCCGATAAAGAAGCTGAACCCATTGAACATATGCTTCTGGTACCCCATGCTGTCGTAGTGCATACCATATTAGATCACGAGGTACCCTGTCGAAGGCCTTTTCAAGATCCAAGAAGGCTATATGGAGTGGTTTCCGCTTTTCTAGGTGCCTTTCCATCAAAAGACGAGCGGCGTGAATAGCATCGATTGTCCCTGTACCTTTCATAAAACCACACTGGTTTGAGGCAATCTTGATTATGTCACGAAGGCGTGTATCCACGATACGCTCAAATATCTTCATAGTGTGGCAAAGCAGGCGAATCGGTCGATAATTTGAGCAGTTGTGCACATCTCCTTTACCTTTCCATATTGGTATTGTTACACTGCTGAGCCAAGTAAGAGGAGCTTCGTTTTCATTGATGATCTTGTTGAAGAGATCTGCTAGAAACTGAGCTGCTTGTGATCCAAGCATCTTCCACACCTCCGATGGGAGATCATCCGGTCCAGTTGCCTTTCCATTTTTCATTTTCTTCATAGCGGTCTCCACTTCGGCAACCGTGATGGCTGGTACTGGACCAAGTACAGGATCCACAGCTGGTAGTGGCGGATGCGGAAATTCTTCGTTGCTAATATTTTCGAAGTGCTGTTTCCATCGGTTAAGGATCTCATTAGGTTTCCGTAGAGGTTGTTGATTTTCATTCTTAATGATCATAACATGTCCAACATCTTGAGTGGAACGATGGCGATTCTTCGCTAGTCTGTAGATATTATTTGCTCCTTCTGGTGTGTTGAGCTCTTCGTACATGCTCTTGTAATGGTCTGCTTTAGCCTTTGCCACTTCCTGTTTTGCCACCGACTTCAATCTTCTATATTGCTGACGATCAAGATCCAGTCCCGATTGGAGCCAGGTCTTATACGCTAACTTCTTCATCCTGATGGCATCTTGGACATGAGAATTCCACCACCATATCTCTTTATTGATAAAACTGCGTCCAGGTTTTGATTTACCCATGATGTCAGTAGCACAAGTCGTAATATGTGTGGAGGCCTTTGCCCAGATTTCATCAACGTGTTGACCTTGTTCTGGCATAGATAAAGAACCTATAGATGTTTTCAGCTGGATGTGATGTTGTTTTAATTTCCACCATTTAATTCGTTCCGATGTAGATTTAAGACTTTTCTTGCCGAGATCAAGGCGAATCCTAAAATTGAGGAGAAGCAGATGATGTTGGGGTGCAATAATGTCTGATGGTATGACTTTTACATCAGTGACAAACTTCAGATCACTCCTTCGTACCAGCCAATAATCAATCTGCGTATTTCTTCCACCACTACTGTAGGTAATGAGATGCGATGGTCGTTTTTTGTAAAAGGTGTTAGTCACAGCTAAGTCTAAGGCCTCAGCAAATTCCAGGATTCTGTTTCCAGCCTCATTTCGCTCTCCAAAGCCTTGTCCACCATGTACTGTCTCGAAACCATTTCTATTCCCTCCAACGTGGCCATTTAAGTCACCACCAATGAACAGGAGTTCTTCTTCAACAAACTGTAGGTAAGTTTCGAGGTTGTTCCAAAATTCATCCTTCTCATCATCCGTGCACCCAGTTTGTGGAGCATAACATGAAACCACACGTAAGGTTTTCGTACCAGTGTCGATCTTAATAGACATCAATCGGTCAGAAAGACGGTTTACTTCAGAGACATGATCTCTGAACTTTGTACTCACAGCTATAGCTACGCCATTCCTGCCTGATATCTTTCCGTGGTAGAATAATTTGTATCCTTCACCAATATCCTTGGATTTTGAGCCAGACCATTTGGTTTCCTGGATGCAGGCAATATCTACTTGTCGGTTCTTCAAGGTATCTGCAAGTTCTCGACTTCGACTCGTAAGAGTACCAATGTTAATGGTTGCCATTCTGATTTGTTGGACTCGCTTCTTTAGCCCACCCCGTCCTTGAGTGGGGAGCCCTTGCACATTTCTCACACCATTCGGGCGATGATGATGCGCGTCGCCTACAGCGGGGAACGCCCTAGCAGTTTCATCCATAATATTTATTCTAGCCAGTGCATTGAGATACAACAGAATTTGTTTTACCGACCGGCTTGTTGTTAAGCCTGCCATCGAACCCTCCTCCTTTCTCATCCCGGACTTGGGACCGGGCAATGGCGGATTACACATGTCAATAGTGGCGTATTTGAGTAAAACTGACATGCCGCAAGTGCAGGCAGATATGACAGTATTTAATCACCGGGAAGTGATATTTTATTAAAAGTAAGTGAGGCGAAGTGGATACCGCCAAATGTGTGAAAAATAAATTAAAATCAGGAGTTTGCAATGTAAAATACGGTTCACGTTTTTGTCTTTTAAATTAAAGTAAAATTAATATGTGATACCGGGCGCCCAATGATAAAGTTAAAACTAGATTTGTTTAGAAAGTCAAACTCATGGAAATATTAGGAGGCTGTAGCCTAAAATGACAATTAATACTTGATTAATTAGTCAGTGTTAATATCAGATCAGGATAACAATTTAATGACTAAATATGTGCTTGGGTTTAAAATTAAATTGAGTAAAACTAGAACCACTCAGAGATGCAATTGACTAGTGGGAGTAAATGTAAAAATAAATGAACTGAGTTGGGTAAAGAAAGTAAATGTGCATTGGATTTTATGTGTGTGTCAAAGGGCATTGCTTTATGCCATTTCCCTTATGTCTCATATAAATTGTGTAACATGGCAACGGTGGAGCAGATCCAGGAGATCATTGAGAGTGCAGCTAGGAGAACACAGGCATTGTTGGACACTAAATTGGCGGAACAGAGTCAATCATTAAACAAATTATCTGAGCAGAGTGAATCGCTAAAAACTAAACTGTCAGAACAAAGTGAATCGATAAATACTAAACTGTTAGAACAAAGTGAATCATTGCGGACACAATTAAACAATAGTAGGCTAGAACAAAGTGAGTCTATAAACAAATTATCTGAGCAGAGTGAATCGCTAAAAACTAAACTGTCAGAACAAAGTGAATCGCTAAATACTAAACTGTTAGAACAAAGTGAACAATTGCGGACACAATTAAATAACAGTAGAATTGAACAAAATGAATTTCAGGCGGAACAAGCTAGGTTATTAAAGAGTGAAATTAATGACACTATCAATTCGCATTTAGAGGCGCAAAATATTAAAAACACGAACCAATTAGCTTCGTTAACCGCAGAAATGAAAGATCACACAAATCAACAGATGGTATTACTGGCCCTAGATGTTAGCAAAAATAATGAGAAACAATTAGAGCAGATTAAAAAAATGGAAGATATTTTTGATCAAAAACTTAGCATTCTGGATGAAACGGTGTTAGCTAAATTAGAGCAAATTGAAATAGCATGCACAATGAATACAGGCGAGGTCAAAATAGCTCAGGATAAATTGGAAGGACGATTTAAGGAGATGGAGAAAAGCGGCAGGGTCATTCAACAACAATTATCAGCAGTAGATGAAAACATATCCGGCATAATTAAAGATATGGACCGTCTCGAGATAAAATCAGCGGAACAATGGAAAAGCCTAACAGCGGAGCAAGAGCAATTTAAGAGTACATTAGACGAAAGGCTGAGCCAGATAGAAAGTAATCAGGATGACACAAAAAGCCAGATCGAAGGGCAAGTAAGCACGATTAAAGAACAAATAAGGAAAGATTGGAAGAAAATGAATATTGATTCTAAAGAGGAAAGATCCACCATTCTTAAAACAGTAGGCGAAAATCACACGCGTATTCAAGCTTTGGAGCAAGAGGTGAAAAATAAACTTAAAGAGCAGACGGACAGGATCATAAAAGCCGAACTCCGCTCATTAGAACAATCATCTATATTTAGAACGGGAACATTGAAAGACAAGCCGGATAACTCAAATAGTCCAGAGTCCAGCGCAGCAGGAAGTCAGACTCAGGCAGACAGACCATTAACAACAAACACGGAAGGATTTCGTAAGAATATCGATAGGAGCTCAACACCACAAGACGGTCATCAGCCCACACAACTTATTCAAGTAATTCGCTCAAATGACTACAAACCGCAGAAATACGCGGAAAATTCAGGGGTGACACCTAAAGCCTTTATCAAAGAGATGGAAGACCATTTCAATGACACTGGGGTACCTGAAGCACGTAGATTGAGGATGATGGAGAGATTTTTATCAGGAAATGTCCTCACATGGTTTTTAAGCTTCAAATATACATTTGGAAACATGTCAGATTTCAACTTAGCGTTTCTGCGCAAATATTGGTCGCCCGCAACACAACAGAGTCTAAGGATGGAGCTTTACTCTAGGAAGTACCAAACCACCCAGCAAACAAAATACTCAGATTTCTTTAACATGCAAATGTTAAAATTTCGCGACCTTGATTACCCTTTAAATGAAGCAGATCTGGTGATGACTATAGCTAGACAAATGCCAGTCAACGTACAACAAGTACTAGTCGCAGCGAACGTTAGTACGGCCCTACATGCAGAGCAGATACTACGGCAAATAGATGAGACTACATCTCATAGTCATTATAGAGGAGGAAGACAGCTGGAGTTAGTCAATACTACAGAGGTCATAAAACCAAAACAGGCAAACATCAAAACGCAGGGCACTAATACAAGCACTTCCACACCTAGGCGAAACCAGGAAGAAGGAGAAAACAGACCATATCAGCGTAACGAAAATCATTACAACAATAGGTCATACCAAGGTAACAATAGATACCAACAGAGAGGATATCAGCAATGGCGTGAAAATCGAAGGAATGACAGGCCTTATGGAAGATACGGTGATTACAATGCTAATCAACGATGGAAAGGAGAGCCACGTAACTATCGAGATGAATGGGATGATAGGCACGCTCAATCGCAAAATTACTTAGAGGAGTTACACGCTAGTCAAGGTGGAGAGCTAGGAAGATGGGAAAAGGCCATTGGGAACATGAAGAATCCTGATACACATACTGAGGAAGCTGGAAGTCTACTGAGACAACAGGGATATCAAGGACATGAGCGACAGAAGGATGATGGGAGTCGCAATGAAGCTAAAAAAAATGTTAAATTTGGATAAAGGAGACAGGCTACAAACACAACAGTCGGAAGTTGAAGATGGATGGATAGTAGCGAACATACAAGAATGGATTGCTTTGCCAGAAGACTGCCTGGAGGAGACGGTGAAACCACTGAACGATGAAATTAGGCAATTACCCATTATTTACGCAAGGATTGGTGGAATTAATATAAGATGTTTATTGGATACGGGGTCACAGATCAGTCTGGTATCGGAGGCCTTGGTTCGAGAGTTGGGACGGAGTCAGAATATTCCTGTAATTCCGGTACCACAGCTCAAAGTGAGGGGTGTTATTCCTGAACACACCGTCACTTGTAAACGTCAGGCATACTTAGAGTTGAACATATTGGAACACACTTTTGGGCAAACATTCATTATCATGGCAAAGATGAATTTCAATATAATTCTTGGTGCAAATTTCATTTGTGACTATCAAGCAGTGATAGATTTGCACAAGAATACTGTCAGTTTTAGAGAGTATGATCAGCTGAAAAATGTGGGATTGCATATGGATGAAATCACTGCCGGAAGAGATGTAAATTCTTGGGCATTGGAAGCAATATCGGAAGAGACGGAAGAGAAGATACGAAAGGCGGAAGATAACATCATCGAAGGAGCTGTTGTGGAACTAGATGAGGAGAGTGAATCCCAGGAGATATGGTCTTTATTAACGGAAGGAGATAACAGCGATGCACAATTTGAAGAGTTACTACAGGAGCGGCTCAATGACATTCAACTTGGGGGTGAACACAGAAAGCAATTGGAAGAGATATTAAGGAAGCACAAAACAGTATTTGATACAGTACCTGGGAAAATATTAAATTTTAAATATTCAATGCAAGTCGAGGATTGGTCACCTTTCAAAAGCACATTGTACCCAATTCCTGAAAAATATCGTGGTCAAGTTAAGGTCATTATAGATGAGATGTTACAAGTTGGAGTGATAAGGAAGACACCGACACCGACACCGGCAGTCACAAAACCAAATGGATCTATTAGACTTTGTTTAGATGCCAGAAATCTCAACACAAGACTCATTTTTCCTGAGTATGACAGAGCGCCAATCATCAGAGACGTACTAAAAGGCTTTAAAAACAAGAGCATTTATTCATCAGTCGACCTGATGAGCTCGTTCCACCATATTGAATTGGATGAGAAGTCACAGCTTCTAACTGGCTTCTTATTCGATAACCAGACGTTTTGCTTCGTTCGAATGCCCTTTGGAGTCAAAACAGCGGGCTGTGCTTTAATCCGATCCCTGGACCGGAATTTATCCGAGGAAGTTAAGGAGATGACGGTACGCTACATTGATGACATTTTGCTGGCATCCGACAACATTGAAACTCATATGGAAAATTTAGATAAAGTATTAGGCAACCTGAATGCATCTAATTTCAAAGTAAACCTGAAGAAATCGCATTTCTTCAAGAGCGAGATCTTATATTTGGGTCACGTCATTGACAAGGAGGGAGTGAAGCCAAACCCAGCTAAGATCGAAGCGATAAAGAATTTCCCTACACCAACGAGAGTCAAGCACATTCGGGCTTTCTTAGGCGTAACGGGATTCTTTAAGGAAAACTGCCCAGGTTACACGGAGACTGTAGCTCCCATGCAGCAAATGCTAAAGAAAAATAATGAATGGTTATGGAATGCGGAGTGTGAGAAGGCATTCCAAGCAACAAAACAGCTATTGGAAAATTGCATTAAATTAGGATATCCAGATTTCAAGCACAAATTTATAATCCAAGCGGATGCTTCACTAATTGGTATAGGTGCTATGCTTTACCAAGAGGATCCAGCTAACCTGCAGCACAAAACATATTTGGCATTTGTCAGCCGAAAATTGCGTAAGCACGAACGCAATTATACGGTAACGGAACTAGAGCTGTTGGCCATACTTCATGCGCTACAACAATGGAAACGAATAATTTACGGCTACCCTATTGTTGTCAGGACCGACCACAAGGCACTAACATTCTTGTTTAAGACGTCGATGGCAAGCGAACGTGTGACACGTTGGTCTATATATATTCAGCAGTTCAGCATTGAGATTGAACATTGCCCAGGGAAGATGAACGTGATACCGGATGCACTCAGCAGGAACCCAGAGCCTGATAACGAAGAAACAGCGATGGTACAACACTTGGAGTTAACACCGAAGGACCGGGAATTCTTGGAGGAGTTACGTGAGATACAGCGAGAACAGGAAGCGGAACCATGGATGATGCTTTTAATTCAATACTTCAGAAAGCAACTACCTACAGGAACACCTGCATTTCGAGAAGCGAAAGCCAAAGAAGGAAGATATGTTTATGTCAACAATTTGCTGCACAAATGGGTAGATAATGACCACACCAAGTTACCTGCATCGTTACAACGAGGATTGACATGGCATACGCACGAAAGTTACGGTCATGTGGGCATAGATAAGTGCGAAGCGACTATAGGAGAGACATTTACATGGCCACGTATGAGAACAACTATATGTGACGTCATTACAACTTGTGATCCGTGTCAGAGGACAAAGCCCAATAATTACTTAATGAGGCAGTATCCCAGACCATTGCTACCTCAGAAACCATGTGAGCTACTGGCACCCGACTGTTTCGGTCCAATTCCGAAGGGAAGGCGAGGTTGCCGTCATTTGCTAGTGTGCATTGATGTATTTTCTAAATTCGTAGTACTATGCCCTATTCAGAAAACTACATCGAAGCAGGTACTCAGTCGCATTCGAAATAGAGTTATTCCAATCCTTGGAAAACCAGAGTTTATATTATCAGACCATGGCAGTTATTTCACAAGCGCCGAATTCAAGAAAGGTATGGAAGATATGGGTATAAAACACGTGTTAAGCAGTATCCGACATGCTCAAGCAAATCCAAGTGAAAGAGCAATTAAGTGTGTAACTTCATATTTGAGGATCTTCATTCCGAACGAACACCACAAATGGGTCGATAAAATCAAGGATGTAGAGACATGCATGAATTCTACCAGACACGAGTCAACAGGACAAATCCCTATGGTCCTACACAAGAACGAGTATCCAGTAAGAACGTGGAAAAGCATCATTAACTGTCCACAAGATCCAATGATAGCACCTGACTTGCGAATTGAGAGGACGAGAGCCTACATGAGAAAACAAGCAGACCGCAGATTACGGCGAGTAAGAAATAAGAGGTTTCACAGTGATCTTGAAATCAACCAGCTCGTTTTGGTGAAACGACCTGCTACATCGGACCCAGAAAAGAAAATCTTCAGTAAATTCTGCGAAAAGTTCATAGGACCCTATTCTATAGTAAGAAACCTTGGAAACAATGCTTACAGAGTGAAAGAATTGAGTACAGGAACAATGTCAGTCTACAACGCTGCCAACTTAAAAAAGTATCGTAGAAGTGAGCCATGGGAGCGCCAAAACTAATGACGCAGTTTGAATATATGGACGTCCTAATATCAACGAAGTGCACGAGGAGCAGTTGAGTACGGCACGTAAAGGGGGAAGTAGTGTTGTTGTTGACAAACATTAACGAGACGAGCAGAGTGTTGCCGCAGGCACCAGAGCGTCATGCAGCAGACTGAGAGGGGAGATACGAGCAGGAAATGAAAACGAGTAAATGCCATTCAAGACAGGAGCGACGAGACCAAGTAATAGAAAAGGGGTGATTCTGAAATAAAACAATTTGGCCTACGGAAGTCTTTTAAAAATTATCGACTTTATTCCTAAGTTGGAAATTTTGTGAGTGGGAGAGTTGTGAACCCTTTATCCTCTGTTGGATAAATGATTCTATGTTTTATTTCTCCAATTAATAAATATTTCAACCAGCATCATGAAAGTAGCCAGACGGAGATGAGGAAATTTCAAGCATTGGTTGGAGACAGCGGGGACATACCTGAAGCAGATTGACAATAGGCTAAATACTTTAGCTGTGAAAGGAAATAGCCTGGCGATGTGTCAGAGGGACAGGTGTTGGCCGCCTCAAATAGAAGCGACGCGCAGTGAGACATGCTGCTGGTATGTTCATTGTGATATTCGCGCCTAGAAGAAATATGATGCAGTTACACGAGTGGCTGATGAGCAGGCTGGACACTCCTACGACGCCAAGATCTGCTATAAACCGCCAAATTACAGAAAATGTGAGAACCAATGAGAGAAGAATGCCTAGTTAACGCGGCAGATCTAGCGTGGGCACGCTCGGCTAGCATTCACGCGGGAAATCGCCTAGACAATATCTCTACGATCGATTCTAGGATTAATGGGCATATTCTTGACCTGTGCAATATTACGAGTTCAGTGATATTTATTTCATTCCTGTACCACGATTATTTCGACAAATTTTTACATAAATTCCCCCCCCCCCTCGAGACCTAGGGCCAGTTCATTTATAAGTGGCATGAAGAGCCAAGACATTGACTATTTTTTTGTGTGTCGTGGACACAGGTGGACTATTACTTGTGTGCGTCGAAGGGCGTAAGACCATTACTGTGTTCGTCTGCGGACAGAACGACTATTACTTGTGTGCGTCGAAGGGCGTAAGACTATTATTTGGTGTGTCGAAGGCATAAGACTATTATTTTGTGTGTCGTGGACACAGGTTGACTATTATTTGTGTGTCGTGGACACAGTTAGACTATTACTGTGTTCGTCTGCGGAAAGAACGACTTCTATTTTGTGTGTCGTGGAAACACAGAAATTATTGTAAAGTGTTAAATTCAGTGATAGATAGTCACAGCACTATATTTGTAGGGGCAGTATCGTCGATAATTCGCCAACGAACTGTGACAGGGAAAGTAGTACCTGAACAGCGAATTTAGTAGTTAGATATCATGTGTATAATAATCTAATTTTTGAAGCAGCGCCAGAGATGACATCGACGAATACAGAGGAAGTTTGGAATTCTCAACACTCCGTCCAGATGGCTGAGATGAGATAGAACCATTCAGTTGGGAAATGGCAGCTGACGTTCTTTGACGGGTGACTACAAGAGAGATGAGTACAAAATAATATTCTTTATTATTTGATAAATTAACTTATGGTTTATGGGACATATTTTTGTAAATACATTGCTTGTGTGATTAACGTAGTATATTTAGTTTTGGTCTGACACACCTTTGTATGGAAGCAGCTCGCACGAATGTTGTTAGTGGAAGGTTCTTGTTTTTGTGTTGTGTTAACTAACGTAGCTATGTGAACGGCCGTGTTTGCATATGTTACGCAATGCGGTTAAAAACGTCTCTCTGAGATCTGTTGTGTTTCAGAAGTAGGACTGAATTAATGTAATTATACAGCAGATTGGAGGGTAATTAAAATTGTTTAAGATTTATTATTGATCAGATTCGGTGTGACTATTGCCGTTGGAGCAATGTAATTTGTGACGAAGAGTAATCAGCTCTATCGTAGGTTTTAAATATTGTGTTTAATGTTTGCGAGCACCTATTCAGCAGACCTGTGTGAAAAGCGTCATGTCAGTCCCAGATGTGTGTATGTGTGTATTTTGTTGTGGTATTACAAGCGGGAATTTCAGCTGAGACTGATTTCTGTCAGCTTGGTACCCGGTCCATATTGTATCCTTGCGAGGGCAATTGTGGATATGTGATTATGTCTGACCATATGTTGAGTTGGATGAGATTTTTGTTGCTGTTGATTCCGTGAGCTAACGGAACAGCTGGTCAGCTATTTATATACACTGGAGTGGGACTTGACAAGTATTTGAGGAAAGGGGGAGATGTTTCACAAGGCTGTCTGAACGTGCAAACATGGTCATTAGTGAGGAGTGCTCTTTGGCTCCCTGATTACTTGAATTACAGATAAGAACTGATCAATGGTAAAAATTTGTTGAAATAAATGGGAGTTGCCTACGAATCACGATAATCTCCGAAGCGTTACCTTAACATGCAGTTTTGTTCACTTAAAGTAATCTTAGCCGGTCAGGCTTTTGTTGTTGTTGGTTTATTCCAGGTTTATTTTCATTTCAGTGACCCGTGAGTCACGTGCAATGCTGTCTTTCCTTGTGTATTGAGCAATTGGCCAGTTGGTAGCTCATGTTGTTAAGTGCGTCATCGCGCTAATGAGGATCTCAGTGAGATTCCTGTAAATAATAGATTTGTAGCGTGTGTGTCAGCATTAGAGAATTTTTAAGAGTTTTTATTAATGTCATGCCCATATCCATAAACGTTGATTTACGTGATGATAGTTCGTGAGCACCGTGGCTGTTAACCCGTTGTAAACGAACGGTCATCCAAGTACTCATTTTCTCGTAGTTAGTCATCACGCGCACATAAAACTCAAATGCAAGGTAGTGGAACTAGGATCCACAATTTTATTATAAAGGGGGAGATCCGTCTGACTCCTCAAAGTGTTAGATATTCCTGTCAGGGGAAAATTCAGGGAGGATATATTTTTATTATTGTTTGTTTATTTTCTTTTATGCACAATTAGTTATTAAATCATGTTATTATCTTACGTCTTGTCTCCTTACTTTCTTAATTATAGTTTTAGTCCTATGACCCTTGCCTCAGTAAAGCATGTTGTTTGGCGGACGTAAACATCACACTATGAACTGAGCGCGACCCCTTGATCAAGATTCTTGCATAAAACACTGCTATTCTGAAGGGTTCAGTACATAACCAGATATGACTGTGCGTATTCTTAAGACCCACCAGAGCTGCCAACTGTTAATAAATGCTCCTAATTTATTTTATCCAAATACCAATATATCAGAAATTATGCAAGCCGACAGCTTTAAACTATGCACACGTATAGTACCTGACATTCTATATTAATTTGGAGTAACTTATATACGTCAGTGCTACCAACGTGATTCTAAGCCTGCTGATAGGTCCAATTTTAAAATGCATGTAACTTCTATACTAACTAATGGATTTCATTCAAAATTGGCACAACAATAGATCATATTATTTCAGACTATTTCTGACCAATACATGTATGTCATTGTTGCCAACATGATTTTACGCGCACTGTTAGATCCAATGTTTAACTGCGTGTAACATCCATGCTATCCATTGGACTTCAACCAAATTTTGTATTCTGTACCTTAAGGGATGGAGCTAAGAATATTTTCAGTCACCAGGGCTGCCAACTGTAGTTCTCCATTAGGCTACATTATGCCAGGTATACAGTATTTCGAACTAATTAGAAATGTCGATATTACCAACTTAATTTCGTCATTATTCTAGATAGATCCATCCATATAGATTTATCATTGCATGAATCTTAAATTTTAAGAAAAGTAGGCTGTTCAGTTCGTCACGGAACTTCTTGTTACATCGTTTGATGTGATATGTCACAGAATTGGTCACATAACGAGCACACTCTTGAGTTCATTTGTGGCGTTGTACGACATGTTTTTCACATATTTTATGTTGGTACCCATGCACTGCTAACTTTAGCATCACATGTTTTAGTTTCTGATTGGCGTTGGTCCAGTTCCGGTTGATCATGGCATCCGTGCTGTAAAATTCTAGCGGGATATCTTCTCTCTTCTCCCTTCTTTCTGCTAGGTGCGTTTCAGCATTTATCGTCTAGGGAAGCTGTAATTTTGTCCTTATTTCTTCGACGAGGAATGGCGCCCGTGCTAATTCATATGTTAGGCGGGAGCGCGTGTATTTTGAGATGCCCTTTAAGGTTTTCAGGAAATGGGCTTTAATTCTTTCGATGGTCGCCAGATCTCTCTTCGTTAGTCGGTCGCATATCAAGTGGATCCCGTAAGTGAGGATTGGTAGGATCTTTGCGTCAAACAGATGCATAGCTGTTTTTAGCCTACTTTTCACATTTTGCAAAAATGAGGAAAAAGTAGACTTATGAGATTGATCCGGGAAAATTTCTGCCTGTCTGTCCTTCTGTCTGTCTGTATGTATGTGTGTCCCCCCCTATCAACTCCTAAACGGCTGCAGCTATCGAAACCAAATTTGGGGTGAGTAAAGATCTATACCGGGACATATCAATGTCATACTTGAAAATGATGTCAGTGCTACCAACTGCTAAAAAGTCGCAATTGAAATTTGAGCTCCATGTTGGATATCTTGGAATGTATACATGGGAACTATTCCAAAATTGGTACACATATAGATAATAATACTTCGGTTTCATTTTCAGAAGGCCATACATGAGAGTGTTGCCAAAATGATTCTAAGCCTACTGATAGGTCCAAATTTTAAATGCATATAACTCCTACACTATCAATTGGATTTCAACCAAATTTCGTATGTACTATGTGTACATAAACAGATATGACTAAGCGTATTCTAAAGAGCCACCAGGGCTGCCATATTCTAAAGAGCCACCAGGGCTGCCAACTGTCAATAAATGCTCTCTCTATTTCTTTATCCAAATACCAATATATCAGAAAGTATGCGAGCCCACAGCTTTAAACTTTGCATACGTATAGTGCCCGACATTCTAGATTAATTTGGAGCAACTAATGTATGTCAGTGCTACCAACATGATTCTAAGCCTGCTGATAAGTCCAATTTTAAAATTCCAGTAACTTCCATACTAACAAATGGATTTCATCCAAAATTGGCACAACAATATATCATACTATTTCAAATTATTTCTGGCCAACACATGCATGACATTGTTGCCAACATGATTTTACATGCGCTGATAGGTCCAATGTCAAACTGCATGTAACGTCCATGTTATCCATTAGACTTCAACCAAATTGTGTATTCTGTACCTTAAGAGTTGGAACTAAGAATATATTCATTCACCAGGGCTGCCAAAGTGTAGTGCTCTATCAGGCTACATCATGCCAGGTATATTTCGAACTAATTAGAAATGTCGATATTACCAAATTCATTTCGTCATTATTCTAGATAGGTCCATAAAGATTTATTTATTTTTCGTGTAGCCTCCTGCGAGGCCGAGTGCAGGTCTTTCTAGTCGACGCCCGTGGGCGACCTGCGCGTCGGGATGAGAGATGGAATGGATGAAGGTGAATGAAACTGGGCAAGGATGTGGAAGGAAGCGGCCGTGGCCTGTCAGAAGGTACTGTCCCAGCATTTGCCTGGTGTTGAAAATGGGAAACCACGGAAAACCATTTCAAGGACAGCCGACGGTGGGGCTCGAACCCACGCGTCTACCGAGTCAGCAGAGAGCTTGGCCCCTTGACCTAACGCTGCACTTTAGCCCGCGTAGCCACTACTGTCGGTTCCATAAAGATTAATCATTGGCATGAATCTTACATTTTAAGAAAAGTAGGCTCTTTAGTTCGTCACGGAACTTCTTGTTCAAGCAACATTTTGCAAGGCGAGGCGACGGTGGCGCGATGTAAAGTGTGACAATCATTTTGCTCTGATCTACTACCATTACTGTCATTCTCTTGTCGTCCCTTCTCATGACATGTCCATACCACTGTAGTCTCCTCTCTTGAACCTTCTTTGATATCTCCGTCACTTTAACACTGCCTCTTAGTCTCTCATTTCTAATCCTATCGGCTCTGGTGACGCCACAAATTCTTCTTAACATTTTCATTTCACCCACATCCATTGCCTTACAATGTGCCTTAGTTGGTGCCCATGTCTCTGCTCCATAAATCATTGCAGATCCCACTACTGACTTATACACCATTCCTTTAGTCCTCAGGTTTATCCTTCTATCGCACAATACACCTGACGTCCGTTTCCAGATCATCCATCCTACCTGCACTCTGAGCGCTATTGCCATCACTGGACACTGTTGAACCTAAGTAGTTAAAACTATCTACTTACTCCGTTGTCTTCCTATTGATTTTCATCCCTCTGTCTTGCCTTCCAAAGCTTTTCTCCAAATCTCCAGTCTCATTTCCAGCTCATCCTTTTTGGTTCTACATAACATTATATCGTCTGCGAATATCACACACCAAGGAGCTTGCCAAACATAAAGCATCACAACAAATTGGTTGTAAAAGTTATATAGTCTTAAAATTCATACTTTTGCCCCAAATTATACAAAAGTTTCCAGGGGAAAAACCCCGGACCCCCTTTTCCTTTGGGAACTGTCCCATGCCCCAAAATAAAACTCCTTATACGCCCCTGGCCCGAGCCCCTTAATCAAGTTTTACTGTGTATAGCAGGTTCCGCACATCACCATTCGTCGCACGTTCTTCCTCCGCCGAGAATAACAAGAGAGAAGGGGAAATCTTTATAATCTTGTTGTGCTCCTACGATTGTAAGGAAGATAGAGCTTTCTAACTATGACACACACAATGGA
Source organism: Meconema thalassinum (assembly GCA_946902985.2). Classification (NCBI taxonomy): domain Eukaryota; kingdom Metazoa; phylum Arthropoda; class Insecta; order Orthoptera; family Tettigoniidae; genus Meconema; species Meconema thalassinum. The sequence goes on along the minus strand of OX336397.1, from coordinate 97,391,366 downwards.
GAAATATCTCTTTTAGCCATTGTGAAGCGCTCGTTCTTACAGTGAGAAAGATTATATCACCACAGTTACATTTAGGACTGACTGCCTGGCGCAGCGTTTAAGTTCTCGCCTGCTGTGCCCAAGGTTACAGGAAACACCCATTGTATCCCCAGCGTCAGCTAGATCACACAGCTCACTGCCTCCTGGATTACATAAAGCCTTGACCAGTTCACTATTTTTGAGGCTAAAAAGCGGCCCTTCTTGTTGCAGGAGAGACACTCATTGTACGCCCAGTGCCTCCTAGATCACACTGCTCACTGCCTCCTAGATTACATAAAGTCTTGAACAGTTCACTATTTTTAGGCTAAAAAGCGGCCCTTCTTGTTGCAGGAGAGATACTTATTGTACGCCCAGTGCCTACTAGATCACACAGCTCACTGCCTCCTGGATTACATAAAGCCTTGACCAGTTCACTATTTTTGAGGCTAAAATGCGGTCCTTCTTGTTGAAACGCCCAGTGCCTACTAGATCACACAGCTCACTGCCTCCTGGATTACATAAAGCCTTGACCAGTTCACAATTTTTGAGGCTAAAATACGGTCCTTCTTGTTGAAGGAGACACACTTATTGTATGCCCAGTGCCTACTAGATCACACAGCTCACTGCCTCCTGGATTACATAAAGCCTTGAACAGTTCACTATTTTTAGCCTATTTTCAATTTTGGGAAAAAAAAAAGGCTTATGAGATCACCTTTTGTCCGTGTGTGTGTGTGTGTGTGTGTGCGTGTGAGGTGTGTGTGTGTGTGTGTGTGTGTGTGTGTGTGTGTGTGTGTGTGTCTAATAAAATCTAAACGCCTGGAGAGATTTCAATTAAACTCGGTAAGTTCATAGCACTATTCCCGGCGACCTCGACCGTGCCCTTCAAATTTTGTTACGTCGCACCAATCCAACATGGCGGCTGAGTGAAATATTTCACTAGCACTCAATATCTCCGAAACTATTACCGATATCGCCCTGAAATTATATAGGGTGATAAAGGGCACTACTAGAAGTTCACCTATGGACTTTCAAAAACCTGGTGGCTACAAAACCAACATGGCGGTCAAGAGAAGTTGAGACTTTTATATAGACTTTTCTCGCGATGTAACTATCCAAACGTAATGAATCTTGGTACAGCAAATGTTTATACACATTGTAATGCACTGGAGTCTAATTTAGTTCAATTGTTTACATCACCTCAAAATGGCGGCTGTGCGAAATATTTCACTGACATTCTATATCTCCGAAACTATTACAGATATCACCCTGAAATTTTGTACGGTGATAAAGGGTACTGATACAAGTTTGCCTGTGTATATTTCATAAACCTGTAAAGTACAAAACGAACATGGCGACCAAGCGAATTTGAAATATTTTAATAGACTTTTCTCGTGATTTAACTCTCTGAGCGCAGTGAAATGTGGTACAGTAAATGATTTTGCAGATTGTAATGCACTGTCATCTAATTTAATTCAATTGTTTACATAACCTCAAGATGGCGGCTGTGCGAAATTTTAAAATTAGGTTTTTATTTCTTGTGTCGTAATCGTGCGATCGAATTGAAAGTTTGCATAATGAACCTAGGCAATAATTGTCCTTGAATGGTACATAACTCTATGGCCTATACATATAACAATCCTAAATGGCGATCTTCCGAAATATTTAGATGGTTCTCAATATCTATGAATCTTTTACAGCAACCAAACTGATTTTTTGTTGATGTTCATAGAGACTATGAACATATGTTCACCTATAGGACTTTCAGTAACCTGGTGAGCACAAATCCAACATGGCGGCGACGCGAAGTATAAATATTTAAATGGACGTTTCTCGCGAATTAACTATCCGAGTGCCGTGAAACGTTGCACGTTAAATGCTTATACAAATGTTGATCCACTGGCATCGAATTTATTTCAGTTGTTTGCATAATCACAAGATGGCTGCTGTGCATAATTTTAAAATCTCGTTTTTACTTCTTGTGTTCTAATCATGCGATTGAAGTTTGAATACCACACGTACACAATAATCTTAATGTAATAGTACAAAATTAAAAATCCAACCTGGCGACCATCTGAAATATTTAGACGGTTCTCAATATCTACGAATCTGTTACAGCAATTAAACTGAAATTTTGTATGTTGATAGAGGCAATTAACATGAGCAGGATAGGCTATATGAAAATAGGCTGTATAGTTCTTCACGGAACCACTTGTTTAGGCTAAAAAGCGGTCCTTCTTGTTGCAGGAGAGACACTCATTGTACGCCCAGTGCCTACTAGATCACACATCTCACTGTGCCTCCTATATTAGTACATAAAGCCTTGAACAGTTCACTATTTTTAGGATAAAAAGCGGCCCTTCTTGTTGCAGGAGAGACACTCATTGTACGCCCAGTGCCTGCTAGATCACTCAGCGCACCCGCTCACTGTCTCCTAGATCACACAGCTCACTATTTTTTATCATTTTAAATGATCTTGTCGACTAAGTCGGTACGCTGGGGTCTGGAGTTACGTTACGGTGACTGGACGACATGTACCCAAATGCACTGAGGTGTTGTGACGTCATAGTACCGCTTGGGGCATGTGTTCCCCGACAATATCTACTTCGTTAGTATAAGACAAAAAGAAAACCAGATTCTTGGATGTCACGGGTAATCTCGAGAACCATTGGATGGATTTTGATGCGGTTTTCACCATTCTGTTAAGGATATCTCGAGGAAAGATTCTGTAGAAAATAATTCATGAATGATCAAAGGAAGCCAAGCAGTAATGATTTCAGTGAAAAAGTCGAAAACAAACTTGGCGTCCGTGCGCTTCTTAAGCTTACGCTGGGCAAACCGTTAAAAATATCAATATACTATGAGCGTAAGAATTGGTCAGCATGAAAGGTTCTACAAAAAATTCCGCGAGAGCAATACATCGCCCACTATAAGTGTTTTTTGACCTTGCTTTGCCCTTTGTTTGCACTTGCCGTTCGCGAGTAATTTGAAACAAGATAAGCAAGATAAGTATTATGCAGATAATTTTCGAACATGTCAAGAGTCTTTGGCTTCGAGCGAAGCGAGAAGCCTCCATCCTTTCTAGCATTTTTCAGCATTTGTAGCATTTAAAATGATACAAAATCTAGTCTTTCAGACGGACTGCCACATTTTTAGGCTTAAAAGTGGTCCTTCTTGTTGCAGGAGACACACGCATTGTACGCCCAGCGCCTGCTAGATCACACAGCGCATCCGCTCACTGCCTACCACTGAGTATGGCCACTGTCAGTGCCGGGAATTGAACCCTCCATCTTCGGACTTGCTGCTGTGGGAACACTCTGTATATTGATCACTGGGAGCTGCTAATAAGAAGTATCCGTCCCATAATTAGGCTACAATGTGAAGTGGGCCGAGACTAATATATCCGCTCTCACTTGTGTATGCAACAGCGTCTCTTTGAAGTTTCAAAACATATTTCACTTGTTTATCACCGGAAACATGTGCTGGGTGGGTGGAGAAATATCCACTGAAGAAATCATCAGATTTAATTTTATCCTCGTAAATAATCTCGCTTCGCCTGCTAGGGGTCAGCAAACTCATTTTCAGAGCTCGCGTCTAGCTGTTCTACCAATCTTGGAGCTGCGGAAGGTATAAAACATGAGATTAGCATGAATATGTGTTTGGAAATGAGGGGGGCGTGGTGGCCTAGCGGTCAAGATCTTTGCCTCTCACCATGGTGGCTCGGGGTTCGATTCCCGGTCAATGCATGTGAGATTTTCGAAGTGAAATGCCATGTCCTGTCGTTCGGGTTCCACTTAAAAAGGAGGTCCCGTGGCTCATGATCGCGAGATTACCGGTCACGTAAAACTACAATCTTTCTTCTTCATTTTTAATGACCCAACCTTACGCCAAGGGATGAGCAAATGTCCCAGATGAGGATGCCAAGTTGATGAGGGAAGAGCTAAGCTGAATATAGGTAGAGGAGACGCAAGAAAAGCTTGCCGAAGAATGCTGCGAGAACTTCTACCATGTTCGGGTGTTCGGGTGTGCTCGGTAATGGCATACAACGCCCCTCCCACTTCGCGGCAGTAGCTCGCTAGCAGCTGCTGTTCTGAACGGATCGTCTGACCTGGTTTGGCAGGCTGTAGACCGCGTCTCGGAGCGAGCCGCGTTGTTGAAGAATGGAGTGAGCAGTGAGCCCGGTAATCAACATTCGGGGGACAAACAGGAGCCCCGCAATGAGCATTAAAATACGCCGATTGATATTGGTCTCTGCGCATCCTTGAGTTTCGGCAAGCTTTTCTTGCGTCTGCTCTATCATATATTATTTCTGACTGTACTACGGATGTAATCAAAGCAATATTGTTGTTTTAACAGCCGTGTCGTTCTACAGACGAGGCAAAAATAGCACTGCCTCCAACTCCTGTCCCGCTGGTCGGCAGTTGTGCTAGTACAAGGTAAATAGCAGTATATAGAGCAGGCTTCTCGTATACTAAACACGTAGAACGTTTTTAGGTATACAACAATTGCAGTGGTATGGACATGTCATGAGAAGGGACGACACTTATGTTGGCAAGAGAATGACAGTAATGGCAGTGGAAGGTGGCAGGGGAAGGGGAAGATGGAGGGACTGTATACGAGATGACTTGAGGGAGAAACATCTAAGAGGGTGCATGGGACAGAGGGAAATGGAGAAAACTTGCCAGGAACGTCAACCCCACTTGAATGGGAAAAGACGAAGGAAAAGAAGAAGAAGAACAACAATTGGAAAATGTAGTGAATTCGAAATATTTTTCTTTGCCTGGTGAAATCTACATCCGCCTTCCGGTGTGCCGAGAGTTTTTTTTTGTTTGTTGATACAGAGTTTGTGTGCGTTTTCAATTTTAAAAAATAACAGAGGAATAAAGGTCACTGTGCTGTATGAACGTAGATCGAGCTTGGATGTGCTCCTTCTCAATTCGTCACCTCATTCTGTTTATTAAATTAATTATCTCAGCAGCACCCTGCTAGTGTGTCTACTAAGTGTGGGCCAATCAGAGTTGATCAAAAAAAAAAAAAAAGAGGTGATGTAGGCGGACTGATCAAGCCAGTGGGTTCGCTTACGTCTCGTGAGCACAAACTCCTGTACAATCATTCTTCGTGCACAGTCGTAATGTTTCGGCATCGCTCGGGATTCCTAGAGCAGCAAAGAGCAACAGACAAGAGATATTCCACACCCCAAGTTCTGTAGTAACTTCCGCATGGGCATTGAACAGTGGCGAAGCTGAAGGGGAATCTTGGAGCATTAGAATACTCATTTCATTTTCAAGGAATATGCACATTTAAATTTTCCTATTTTTCATTGGCATAGGCAAATTAAATCTCCAGTTTTCGGTATTATTCTCTGTAGCCACGGTGGGATCATGGAGGAAAGACGGAAGGAGATGCCTTCGCTGCGCTGCCTAGTGCAAGCTGCTGAAGCCAAACGGCACGCCCACTTTGGGGAGCAAGAAAATGGCTGTTCCTATGCTTAAAGCCGTAAACCACTCCAACTAGTCTTGGATTTTAGTAACATAAAACTGCAATGACAAGTCAAGATCTTTTCTTGGATAGGCAGAATACACTCTGTACATCACGGTACTTGGCACAAATAAGCTGCGTTATCGTTTTAAAAGCCAAATTAAATAGAAATATCAGAGCACCTATGCAAGGCTAGTTTTGTAAGAAAGACGCGGCAATATTTAATAATACGATTAAACATTGATTAAATTGAATACGGGTGGGTGCCTCAAAGTGCGAGTTACACAAAGAAGGGACATCTTGGGAACTATCATAATGATGCCGAACTAATCACGGTATTTACACCAAATTGAGTTTTAAGTTCTTATTGGTTTTGAGACATTCATCAGTTTTTAGGCCCAATTTCGAACACAGCCACTTTCACTCATTGTTCGTACACATTTTGATATTCAAGAATAACAAAATAAAATCAGAACAGAACAGATTCGATTCGTACAACCATATGCAAGTCACGGAACACCGAATACAAGATAAGGTCACGCCCACTTTGGACGCAGCGCTTGGCTTCACTCAAACGAGCTCAGGGCATCTCCTCTTATTCTTTCCTCCATGGGTGGGATTGACGCCATCTTCTCAGAGCGGGACTGAGCAAGCAGCGAGTCTCCTTTGAAACAGGCTCAAGTCTCTGTGGGTAGAGAAGGCATGCGCCAAGTGGAAGGTCGATATAACGGAACAAGTTAGATCTGAACCTTCCGATGCGCATGTGCGTCCAGTTGCATTACGTCATCCCCCCGCCTGGATTCTTTGTCAACCAGTGAGCACATACTTCATCACTCGCTGGTTAGATGTTGCCAAGTAGTCATTATTCCCAGAACCTTGGCAGGGTGCAGATGCAGCCAAGGCATGCGAAGCAAGACTGAGCGGCTCTATTCTTTGACAAGCACGGCAACAAGCTTGCTGTCAGGAGTGTGTGAAGTGGGCGCGCTCTCAGTTCATTACCACCAATACCAATGCTATGTCACTGAGAATGCTCCTATTCGATACTTTATGCTTGCATAATATAACCACGACGAGCTACGAGCAGCCCCAAACAGCTTGAGCACCAAAGAGGGGAAATCGCTTTTGCGCCTAGTGATCCCACCACTTCCCCTCCTAGACGAGACTCCGCCATGACAGGCCAGGTCTAACTTGCCACGCTATACCTGAATGCATCAGTAGAGAGCCTAGGCAGTGCATTCGTGAGGCAGGCGGTATCTCAGCGCGTGCATGTTCCTTTGTGAGTTTTAAAACATGGATCAGTGTAGTGATTTAATAGTGTATTTAAAATCAATACTATTTTCTTTGTTGTCCAATGAAGAGAATATTTTTGAACAACGGATTAGGAGAAATATATCAAGAAACAATGCGCCTCATAAGACTGATTCTTACCTTCCCTGTTTCTACTGCTTCAAGTGAACGAAGTAGCCTATGAGTGCTTTGAAGAGAGTTAAGACATTTTTAAGGAACTCCATGTCAGATTCTAGACTGAGCAATTTGAGTACTCTCTATTGAGAAGAATTTGATAATCTTTCTAGGGATGACATCTTCAAAGAACGCATCATTGATATCTTTGCTGAACGAAAAACATGACTACTGAATGTTATCTACGAGGGCAGATCAAAAAGTAAGTTGCACTTCCCAGTTATGGCCATTTATTACACCACCTATGCAACAGCAACACGTCTATAACGACATACAACGTAACGTCACTTTTCCACATAGTTTCCAAGAGACTCCAAACATTTCTGCGAACGCACAACCGCACAATGCCGGATGCAAAGAAAGTTCCTCCAGCGTTCTGCAGCCACACGGAGACAGCGGCCTTCACCGCCTCATCGATCTGGAAACATCGACCACCGAGCTCCGTTTTGAGCTTAGCGAACAGATGAAAGTCACATGGCACTAGGTGGGGACTGTAGGGTGGAAGTTGCCAGACCTCCCACTTGAAACGCTGCAGCAGTTCGCTCGTTTGGCGAGCCTTGTGAGGTGTTGCGTTATCGTGTAACAAAATCACACAGGCGCTCAATTTTCCGGCGCTTCTCTTTAATCGCTTTACGCAACTGGTGCAACGTTTGACAATACGACTCCACGTGGATCTTCGTCCTTTTCGGCATGAATTCCACGTGCAGCGTCGCGATTTCTCTCAGGTGAATGCGCCGGTTCTGTTTAATGATCGCATTCACACGGTTGACATTTGCACGGGTCCTGGACGTTACGGGCCTGCCCTCGCGATATTCGTCCGTGATATCCGTTCGTCCGGCTTCGAATTGCTGACATCACTTTACGATCCCTTGCCGGGAAATGGCCCGCTCCCCATACACAGCACTGATTTCACGATGAATGTCCGTGCAATTCTTCCTTTTGGCTCATAGGAATCGAATTGTCGCACGCACCTCATATTTGGAGTGAACGTCCAGTCGACGCGCCATTGCATTTGGCCGCTATTCACACCATACAAGACGAGACACCACAGTGACCTGCCTAACAGATATGTGGGCAGTGTCTGTCCCTTTCTCCGCTGTGCCCACGTTTGCGAAACACAGCGCGCTGCTGCAGCGCGTTAGTGCAACTAACTTTTTGATCCACCTTCGTACAAAGAAACTATGAGGTATTAACTGTACAATACCCAGATGTATGAATTAGCTTCTTCACTGGCAATGGAATAGGCATGTCAGGATTCTGGGTCAATACTGTATCAGGCTCCACGCTGAACATAACTTACATTTCTGCCGTATGAAAGAAGAAAAAGAGAACCCGAGGCCCTTAGGTTACTGAGCTAACACTGGTACACTTCACCTACGAAATTGCGAGGTTATTGGTATTGTTGCCCGTATGGCCAAATGTCGAAGCGCTTGTGCCACGCCTTGACCCTTGCAAGGGACATGCAGTGTTCGCCGTACACTTGTGACATTCGTCGATGAATGTCCGTTCCCTCTACTCCTTCCGCTGTCAGAAACCGGACAACACCTCTTTGCTCTTCGGTTGACGCCTCCATGGCACTGTTTGCAATGCAACTGGCAGCGTTGGACGATTGATGCATGCTGCTGCTCACGTTGTATCGTCACGTGACGTGCACGCGTGCCCTCTAGCGACGGGCTGTGACCTTCCACGCTCTGGTCGGAACCACACCTCGTTACACACACCCACGATTAACCGATGTCATCACCGGTTTGCGCATTCCAGCCTCCGGCTCGTTACTTTTTGAACGCACCTTATAATATAGAAATAACTTGAGTGTTCCAAAAGCTATGGACATGTTTATTTTTCAGGGTGTAGGTAAAGGCCATGAAGGAAGATAAAGTAAGTGACAGGAAATAAGGGATGATCAAAACGAAAATATAGATCATTATTGAAGCCTTGGGTCAAAGCAAGTTGCATGACGATTTTGTGTTAATAATGGGATTCAACAGCAAATTCTATCCTCAATCGACAATACTCCTCCATGTTTGATTCGTCGGGATCCAAGTATCTTACAGAACCAAGTATCTTACAGGACTTGGATATGGAATGTATTTTGTCTGTTCTTTGCTGCTCTAGGAATCCCGATCAATACCGAAACATTCCGACTGTGGACGAAAAATGCACAGGAGTTGGTGGTCGCGAGACGTAAGTGGTGGCTTCACTGCCGGCCGGATCGCACCACTCCTGGTTGCTTTAAACTGCCTGCCCATTCAACGATTACAGCATTGGTTTGAGCGTACAACCTCGTTTCCAAATAAAGGCGCTAGGATGCAGCACCAAGTCACTGTGGCAGACATAAGTTTTGTATTGATGTTAATGGCGAAGTTGTGTTTGGAATGGATTCTGAATGATTTTATAATGCTGTACTGCTGCGTGCCCTTTTGTAAATTAGAACAGGGCAAGTTAGAATACCGGGGAATCTCATTTTATGAGATACAATCGGACAATTCACTGCGTGGGATGTGGTTACGTGCAATTTGCAGAGAAGGTGACGAGGGGATGCAAATAAATAAGTAAATACATACATGAATGAATGATTGAGTAAATACGTGAGTCAATAAATATGTAAGTAAATAAGTAAGTAAATAAATAAATAAGTAAATAAATATGTAAGTGAATAAATAAGTAAAGAAATAATTAAATAAATATGTAAGTAAATAAGTAAATAATTAAGTGAATAAATAAGCAAATAAGTAAATAAGTAAACAAATAAATATGAAAATAAATAATTAAATAAATAAATGTGTAAGTAAATAAATATGTAAGTAATTAAACAAATAAGTAAATAAATAAGTAAATAAATAAATAAGTAAATACATAGATAAGAAAATAAATAAGTAAATACATTATTAAATAGATAAATACGTAAGTAAATAAAGACGTAAATAAAAGAAAAAGTAAATAAATAAGTAAGTAAATAAGTAAACAAATAACTAATAAAATAAATAATTAAATACATAAATATGTGAGTAAATAAACATGTAAGTAAATAAACAAATAAGTAATTAAATAAATAAATAAGCAAATAAATAAATAAGTAAATAAATAAGTAGATAAATAATTAAATAAATAAATAAGAATATAAGTAAATAAATAATTATATACATAAATTTGTAAGTAAATAAATAAGAAAATAAGTAAATAAATAATTATATAAATAAATTTGTAAGTAAATAAATAAGTAAAAAAATAAACAATCTGTCCAAAAAATATGTAAACATGTATAAAACGGCCATCACAATAAGACACAAATTCAACTCACACCCAAGTACATGGGGCTACATTACCACGATGTCGCAAAGCCCCTAATAAATCAACATCCCATTTTTCGGGGGCCGGAGGCATTTCTTTTCCCTGTCTTTTATTGTCCTTATTCTTTTCTTTTCATCTCGCCAAGTATGTAAGTTAGATTTAAGTCAGAAGTAGTTATATTTTTTTTTTATTATCATCTGCATAATTACAGGAAAATGAGCTAGACAATTCGCCCCTTAAAAACAATCGCCTCCACCACATGTATTTTTGCTTTCCTTTATACTGAAAATTTGCCCGTAAGTAAGTGTCTGAATACTTTTAGATGATTGAATAACAAAATAACTAACTTAGTGTAATGTTTTCATGTCCGTCAATCTCGGTATTAAGGCTAGTCCACACCAAATAAACTTTTGTTAACAAACATCTTCAACATTAAATAAACTGTTTGTGAGGTTAAAATGGATAGGGTCAGGAAGAAGAAAGTACTTACAGATGCATCTTTCATTATTTTAGTGAGTACAAAATCAGAGAATAGTGCAGGCGCAAGGTGTGGAAAAGAAAAATATTGGAAAGGCGTTTAGAATTAAGTTAATTAATATTCTCATGTGCTTCCTGGTATTACATAATTCCGCGCAATATACGAGTCGCTTGCGATTTGATAGTCGATTTTTAGAGAAATAAAAGAGCATCGTATTCCGCGCTACGAATTTACAACCTTAATTGCGTCTTTGCGCATGCGCGAACCAAAATGTTAACGAAAACACGAAAAGTTAATGAAAAGTTTCATTCACAAAAGTTAAAGAGATTTTGTTCGTGAACATGCTCGAAAAGTTAATGAACACGCTATTTTGTTTATGAACAGTCAAAAATGTTCATGAACAGTGTTCATTAACAAAGTTAACGAAAACATCTTGGTGTGGACGTACCTTTAAGCCTCCAAACATAACAATCCTTGGGTGGGTTCAACCGGGAATTGTTTCTAATTACGCGCCTTGGTTGCCTGAGCCACGCCGGTTCCGTCCTACGAGTTCCATTCCCATGAGTTCCGAAAACAAATATCTTAGGAAAAACGTCCCATGAGTTCCGAACGCGTATTTACGCCTGAGTTAATAAGCTAATGAGTCTCACTATTTCCGAATATCTCTGGAAAACCCAGCTGTCAGTTCTGAGGTTTGACCGGCTAATAATGGTACGTCGCGACCTAGAAGAGGTAATGGCCTTATCGCCAGGTATGTAGCTTGCCACGGTGGGTGAGTGGTTATAGTGTCGGACTACCAACCCCAAGATTGCAGGTTCGCCCCTGGCCATGGTAAGTGATTTTTGAAGGCGACAAAAATCACGATACTCATGTCATACGTTGTTGGCATGTTAAAGAACCCATTTGAATTCAGTAGGCCGTATTCAATGACAAAATTAATCTCGGGATTTTCCGCCAACACAAAGTTCCTCCATTCTCTACTTGAAAGCGCTGTAGTGTCAAGGAGTTTAGATATCTAACCTCCTTGACTTACATAGCGTTCAAAGGAACGATGAAATTCGACATGCAAGCTACCCTCTGGGTGTCAATTAACAAAGCTTGCACCAGGCACCCGAGGCCATACGATATTATTATATATACCAGGTATGCCATTTGTTTTTTGCGTCTTTGAGTGGAGCAAATAAACATGGAGTTCACAACTAGCATTAAAGGAAACCAAATTTTGATATTTAATGGTTACCGTTTTTATAAGAAACGCGACAACAAATCGAGTGAAGTGTGGATTTGTGCTGCAAAACCATGTGCCGGAATAGCGACATGCTGATACTCTTTTAAGAACTTATTAAATATAACTCAAAACTGATTATTTTGACGAAGGCACATGCTGATATGGATACTGACAAGGCGAACGCTGCTTATGGGAGCTACCGGTCCATGGCGTCCGCCCCCCTCTGTTAGAGGAGCCAATTCATTAAAGAGGGTACGTACTCCCTGCTGGCGCTAACAATGGACCTTATTTGTTTCAGTAATAAACAAATAAATACAATTTTGCTGTAGAAAACTAAGCTGGAACTCGCTCAGGTAGTGTAATTGGCAGATAGCTAATCCGCTGAAGAATTTGGAACTGGTAGGAATCGGAACTCATGGGACGACACGGCATTTACAAGCCACGCCAGTTCTGTTCCTCCCGCGCGCATTTTAACAGGCACGTGTGGTTCGAGAAATAACAAGACTCATTACACAATTGTGTGGGAACAAAGCAGTGCAAGCATTTGCAGTTTGCGTGAGGCTAATTCTAAGATAAACACGGTGGTCTGACCTTCCTTTATCCCAGCCACACACACGTGTAGGTGGCTGTACGTACTGCCTCTGGCAATGTGCTACGTATCGTATCCGTCTTCCCCCGAATGAAGCATAATTAAGGGGCGGGCATCAATTCCACTCGGTCGAACATCAATTCCCCTCGATTTTCCGTATTTCCACTCGGTCCTCCAAGGGACCCAAAAATGAGTTCCTCAGCTCCGCTCAGGCTTTGGCAAAGGGTCGCCAAAGGGGTTATCCCCAATGACGTAAACAAATATCATAACCCTCCTGCTCGCATACCAAGGGACAGGTCAAACACCTTTAATGCATAAAATTTGTAGAAAAAGATAGAAAACTTGGCAGACTTATTTAAAAGAATATTATGATTAATTTTAAATCAATTGTATTTTCTGCCATATAAGTTATAATGTGCCGAACATTTTATACCTGATTTATCGAATGAGCGGACTTGACATCAGAGCGGTTGACCAATGGCACAACAATGTCTTGAGAACACCACCATGCCATCGGTCAAGCGCTCTGAAATCTTTTTTTTTTTTTCTACAAATTTTATGCATTGGTTTTAACATGTTCATAATTAAATGTTTGTATGTTTTTTTAACCTAGTCAGACATTATAAAATTAAATTTAGATAATAGTAGGTGTATAATTTGTACCTACAAAAATACTTTCGATATCAGCTGCGGATGCTGAAAATACTGTTTTCTAGCCTAGAACGAAAAAATCAGCTGCATTCAAGAATTCGCTCATATGCTGCAGAAGGTGTTTGACCCGGCCCTTGGTATGCGAGCAGGGGGGTTATGACATTTGTTTACGTCATTAGGGGAAAATCACTTTGCCAACCCCTTGCCGAAGCCTGAGCGGAGTTGAGGAACTCATTTTTGGGTCCCTTGGAGGACCGAGTGGAATTAAGAAAAATCGAGGGGAATCGATGTTCGACCTAGTTAAGGGCTTGAAATCTGCCTATAACATCCACCACACATTTCACAACATATTGTAGTATTTCTGCAGAAAAGAAATCTGTTGACATCGAATATAGATTTAAGTGTTAGGAAGTCATTTTAGAAAACCTTTGTCTAGCATGGTGCTCTATAGAAGTGTAACTTGGTCTGTTGGCGCAGCAGAAAAGAGGAGAATTGAAGCGTTTGAAATGTGGTGTTACAAGAGAATGATGAATATCAGATGGGTAGATCCAGACATGGCCCATCACCAGGTAAAGTGGAGACAGCGGATTCACATAGCAGATCCTACCAAGAGGAGGGACAAACGCTAAAGCAAAGGAAGAAGAAGAAGATGATGATAATAATAATAATGTTGTTAGTTTTACGTCTCGTTAAACTACTACGGATGTTTGAAACGCCGGGGTGTCTGAAATTTGCGCGAGATTATGTAAGAGATTACTTTAGGAATCCAGTAAATCCCTCCCTATACAGGGTCTTTCATATAAAGTAAGAACGGCAAGCGGCGGTTCTGTTATTCGCTGCTGCGGTGGCCTTGGCCGAGCTTGTGGCGCGCCACGGCCCCCTGCTGTACTATTGAAAGCGCGCGCATAGTACATAGGAGGGCTGTTTTTTTTTTCAAGTTCCGATGTTCTGTATAAAAATAACAGATTGACATACCAAACTGAATTTACTAGTAAATGTTTGCTTGTTTTATTCTTATGTCTCAACATAATCGCCAAAACGATTGAAACATTTGTCGTATCTTTACACCAGTTTTCCAATGCCCTCGGCAAAATATTCTGCCGCCACTGAGGAGGGTACGTATGGAGAGTCTCCTGGAGTGTTTCCTTTTTGGCGAGGCGTTGCCGCCCAAACATACCTTCAGTTCTCGAAAAAGGTGAAAATCATTCACGACCATACTGTACCAATGTTATGATAGACTTTTACAAAGAATTCAAGTGTGAAGTTTTGGACCATCTGCCGTTTAGTCCAAACCAGCACTGAATGATTTTCACCTATTTTGAGAATTGAAGGTATGGTTGGGCGGCAACCCCTCGTCAAAAAGTAAAAACTTCAGGAGACTCTCCAGACGTACCCATTCCAGTGGCGGGAGAATATTTTGCCGAGGGCATTGGAAAGCTGGTGTAACGATACGACAAATGTTTCAATCATTTTGGCGATTATGTTGAGACATACGAATAAAACAAGCAAACATTTAGTAGTAAAATCAGTTTGGTATGTTATTTTTATACAGTCAATCGGAACTCGAAAATAAAACAGCCCTCGTATGAACTATGCGCGCACTTTCAGCAGCAGGGGGCCATGGCGCGCCACAAGCTCGGCCAAGGCCACCTCAGCAGCGAATAACAAAACTGCCGCTTGGCGTTCTTACTTTATATGAAAGACCCTGTATTATTCTGCTAAGGTCACATTCCAGTTTTGTACCGGAAATAAGGTCCTATTAACACCAACCTACACATATGGGTACCTACAGGTTCAGCATAACCCAATGCGTAAGCGAAACGCACTCTCTTACTCTTTAAATGTCTCACAATTAAATAAATACCTTAAAACCTGTATATTTACAATGAAATAATGAAAGAATGCAACACGGTAACCATGGTAACAGAATCTCACAGGTCCATCTATTTCTGTAGGACGCAATGCAATTCCAATTATTACATTACTGTGAAAGTTTCCAGACGGTTATAAGGTTATCACTGAACCAAATTAAGCTGTAAAATTCATCAATACATACAGTATAATGCGCTTAAGGGGGTCAAGGGGCAATCTAGATTTTTTTCACGCAATGTTCACGTGTGAGTGTGGTACGAAAGGTCTTTTTCACCCGACTATAAAGGGTCTCCGAAAACCACATTTAAAGGCCCCTAAATTAACAGTGTCTGTGATATTCCCAGAAAACTAACTTCGCTCTGATATGCCTATGAAGGAATGACAAACCCCTAACCACTGCACCAGTACCTGAATTGATAAAGTCTGATTATTCTTACCAAGGATAAATCAGTCATAGCATTCATGATTGAGATTTTGCTAAGTGTACTCTTTACAACTAGAATATTCGCGGGCGAGGACGCGACGGGTAATGCTAGTATTAAATAAATACCCAATGTCTACATTGTTAAAAATTTCTAATGTCCTGTCTCTCTTATTTTCAGGTGAGTGTCGGATATGTGTGTGTCCTTTCTTCGCCAGTGACTGTGTAAGTACAGAAAGTATGCACTGTACTATTAAGGACCTTATCATTATGAATATTTCAGTATTTCGACTGGTTTGCCCCTACAATGAGTTTTCTCCATTCAGCCCGGTCCTGTTATCAATAAATGTTATAAATGGAGTGAATTGATTTATATTTTAAAGTATAGAATGCAAACACATTTCCCATTAGAAACAAATTTTATAAATATCCGTATTGACAGTAGAATTAAAAGTTTATAATTATACGCCGAATCAATAATACATACATATATATATATATATATATATATATATATATATATATATATATATATATTATATTGGACATGTTTCAACCTTACAATGAGGTCATCTTCAGCTTAGAATAAATGAAAATCAATTAAAAATAAAAATAATATATATACAGAGTGTTTCAGGAGGAATAGTAAATATTTTAGGTGATAGTGATAGTGTTGGGGTAGCGCGCCTGCCTCTCACCCGGAGGCCCCGGGTTCGATCCCCGGCTCCGTCAGGGATTTTAAAACTGACGTGAGGGTTGGAACGGGGTGCACTCAGCCTCGTGAGGAAAATTGAGTAGCTGTCTGACAGTGAGACAGCGCCCCGATCACGAATACCAAGATTAACGGCCGAGGGGACCCGACGCGCTGATCACGCGTCACCCCAATATCTGCAGGCCAAATGGCTGGGCAGCGGTCGCTTGGTCGGCCTTAGCCCGTCATGGGCTGGATAGTGCCAGGGGTTGTTGTTTGATAGTATAGATGAATTGCAATTTAAAAAATCCATATAACATGTATCCCATTTGTATTGCTTACCGAGAAAAAGTGTCTCTTCCCATAAACATGACACAAAATAATATTCTTATAAACAAAATTCTTGCATATTCTGCTATGAAAATCAATGCAAATCCCCCTCTTCTGTATTCTACATTAAATCCTGATACTAATTCAGACTCTCCTTCAGCAAAATCAAAAGGAGTACGATTAGTTTCTGCTAAACAAGACGCAAATCAGGTTAATATTAAAGGAAAAGATAAAAACATAAATCATATATGTAGCCAGGGCAGTTGTAGTTTCGTGTGTTGGCAAACCTGTAGCTATGGGCAAGTTTCTTAGCCACCTGGGAGGTTTGCCTGTGGGGAGGGTTGAAAGGCGAAATCTACAAGGAGAATGTTAACACAAGAGCCGAGTTGGTCGTTCGGATTATGCTTAGTTCAGCCCTCGTCAAAGAACGCCAAGACGCCCTCCGAAGAGCTACACGGGGTACTACAAAGAAAAGTTCAAAATGCATTGAAGTTGCTGGTGGGATTTTTGAAAATCAACTTTGAGCGTCCTCATTTGCCTTGGCTTTACATTAATTTGGGTTAAATACTATCAGATGTATCTCGGTACTCAATACAAAAGGGACACATGTTATATGGATTTTTTTTATTGCAATTCATCTATACTACCACCTCCTAAAATATTTACTAATCCTCCTGCAACACCCTGTAAGTTAAATACTTAAATCTAAATAAGAAGTGAAGTTGTTAAAGAATAACTGTAATAAAATGAAATATAGTACTAAAATGGATATCCTTGCAATGCAGTATAAAATAAAATAAAATTCAATATTGGTCTTAACAATAATTTTCAAAAATGTAGTTAGAAAATAAGAATTGTTAATGGTAAGTGTAAATAAATATTAAGTTTTATAATAATAGTTCAAAATATACACAAAATAGATAATTTAAAAATCAAGTGCCAAAAATCAATAAATAATTCAGCTCAACGCTTGAACGAGTAAGCTAAATCTTCTTCAAATACGGAGTTTAAATTTGGAATAGGTGCCAACCTGTTGACATGAAATAACATAATATAAATCAAAGAAAACATAATTAGCTAGCATATGAATGTGATAAATGTCTAGGCTACTTTATATAATATACTAGCAGTAGTGCCCAGCTTCGCCCGGTGGATTTATTTGTTTTACAGAACTGGAGCGCTCAAGGATACGGATCGGAATTAATGAAAGTAAATTTGAAAGCACCAACGCTTATTGCAGCTGATGACTTCAGTATACTGCACCAACACCATCATCCTTATACAGAGGCATACTATTGCCATGATGATAACTGTTTTAAGGGGCCTAAGAAATCTTTTTGCACTAATTACTCCCCGTGACTGCAATTTATAAGCAGCTCGCAATTCTGCCCCAGAACTTTGGTAGGGGCGACGTGATGCAGCCCGCATTACATGGCAACAATAGACTTCGGTATTATTGAAGCCGTTCTGGAGCGCTTGTTCTTCCGACTTACTGAACAAAAATCAATCGTTAAGGTTACGTGAGAGGTGCTACATAGCCTAAACTATTCCTCTTGAATCAGACTATCATATACAAAAAGAATTTTTCGAATCCGACTGGCAGTTCCAGAGATTAGCGCGTTTTAACACACAAACAAACAAACTCTTCAGCTTTATTATATTAGTATATATTACCACCTACCGTGTCGTATTGTGCCCTTGCAGCAAGAAATATGCAAATCACAGTATGCCAGCATTGCTCAATTCGGGATTTTTCGGGGCTGCGGTAAGTTCTCCCACTCTGTGACTTACATATTTTGGATTAAATAGAGGATACACTTGCAAAAATAACAACAAAATCAACTCCTATTATAACACATTTAATTAATCAAAAATTATGGCGCTACAAACAAATAAACACATAAACTACTGACCAATATCATTCTACTTGTCCAAAGTGAACAAGGAATAGCATAAAAATAAAACAAATATTAGATTAAAACACATGGTTTTCTTTAAAACCAACAATTCACGATTATTTTCACTTCCATAAAGTACTTATCTTAAAGTTCCAAATAACTACGAGCTTCTTTGGCTCGATACTTTCCCATAATAATGGTGTCATATTTTTGTACACCTCAAGAATTATTTTTATCTTTTCTTATCATCAAAACAAATATATAATTACATTTAAAATTACATGTTAATTATTCACTTCAATATTTGGGCATATCACATGTTCTCCGTATTTACTATCTCTCTCAAGTTTTGCAAATTCACTACGGTGATCGGGAAAACTATTTGTGTACTCCAGAGTTATAAAGATTACTTGACAAAGTCAAAAACTATGATCACTCCCGAAACCTAGTTATCTTCACAAAACTCGTGGATTCCTATTTTCCATCCAATATTACAATAGGGATTTTATTTAATTCATTTGTCTTATAAGACCATTATCACATAAGAAAACTACGATCTGAATTGGCAAGCGATAATATCAATCTACAAGGACCTCGGTTCAACGCCCGGGTCATTAACAACTTTAAACACTCACGGTGTATTTAACACATCTTACAAGACGGTTTTTACCCACCCTCGCTCTATGAGGGTCAGGCCATTATACTCGGGCGTGATTTATGACAAGGAAAGCGACTCTCTGCCTAACCTACGGTGGCAGCTCTCTTCAATGCTTTAAAACAAACCTTCACATTATTCTCAGTTCTGTGGAGAGACCTGGCTTTTACTTCACTTATTTCCATTCAACAATATTCTTTGGCTCATAAACCACTTTCGTAACCTTGGCATTTATTAATTATGAGAGGGTCCTCATTGATTGGGAAGATTAATACACATTCTACGACGAATAATTAAGGGCTTTAACAACAAAAGGATTCTAGGTTCGAATCTCTTAACATGCCTCGGGAACATTTCCACATTTGGAGGACTTATACAAGACGCGATTTAAAGTCGGCCGTGGCCTACATGACATACGCTCAATAATACCATACATTAGCTCCCTTTGAAATAATACGCACATGGCCTCGTGATCTACGTCACAATTAGAGGACTTACAACATATCTCAATTCACTGCAATCAACTACCCTCCATAAGTAATTTACCAAGTACTTTAACTTTTACGCGTTCCTAGCGTGACTTTTTATTTAATTGCGTTCCATTACGCTACACATTACTTTACGGCCAAATGTCTTCCAAAGAACTGATAAATTTCATAGTAACAATTGATACATATCTTAATTCTTATATTAATCTTTTCCGTTGACAATAAATCGCTCCCTTTTTAAGAACATGCATTCACATAATGTCTTATACATTTGTTAAGGCTTCAACGCTCTATATTTTTATATCATTCAATTTAATCTTTATTTAGATTTCTTTACCTTGTTATTCACATCATGTTTTCATTCCTTACAAAAGCTCAAAAGCTATTTCTTTCATATAATTCAAATTTACCTTTATGTAAATATCTTTGTTATAATTATTATTACCACGCTTGCTTTTATAACATTCATTAAATACTGACATTTTATTCCATGCATTTCCTCTACAGGATTTATTATTTCACATAATTATTTATTATTTCTTAAAACTTTATTTTCGTTCAGATCGCGTTCTTATTTAGTTATTATTCATTTAAAAACATCCCTTCTACTCAAAACTCCGGTGGAATTGTACACAAAATTTTTCCCGACACCAAAACATAATGAAAATCTTTACTTACATGTTTAAGGTCGCTTTCTGACCTTTATTCTCCTTTGATGTGACATTTTGGCCCACCTTCTTGACCTACTCCATATTGTACAATCTCATCTTATGTACAGAAATTTCTTGACACATATTCACTATATTTAACACTGACAACATTTTTTTTATACACTGGTGTATCCGTTTTGAACACACATTAAAACACTAAAAAATATTACTCTGGTACATATTATAACACATATCACTGTGCATAAAACGCCTTCACTTTACCTAAAACACTTAAAATGACACTCTTATTTCTTTTCTTACAATATTTACACTTCACTCCTATCACACGGGTGTATCTCAACGATTTTTACAATTTCTGTCGGCTGTTGATGATCCCTGATGTGAATCCTATCGACCTGCATTGGACGTGTGATTTTACTCGTTCAAAGTTGCTCTCTCCTACAAAGGAAACTACTGGTTTCAGTCTCTCAAAACCGCTTCTATTGTCTATTACTCGGCTTTACTTTATCTGCTTTAACTAGGCGATAAATGTCTTTTCTTTGCCGTCACCTCTATTTATATATGGTGGTCTATCGCACCCTATAGTTTCTATATCTTGGCCTCCCTTCGAGGACCGTATACTGTCTATCGTACCGTTTAGTTTCTATATCTTGGCCTCCCTTCGAGTACCGTATACTGTCTATCGTATATTTTTCTCACTAGAGTACGTTTTCCCTCTGGTTTCGAACCTAAGTTCCTAAGTTCCTTTCGCTTGAACTTCTATCTTTCGCGATCGTAATTACTGTTTATTCTTGTCCTTTACAGGACTTAATGTCTTTAACAATGTCTTTACTAGACGTAACGCCGTTTATTTGTTGGAGTTCTTATAACTTCGTAACTGTATTGAACTAGTGTTCTTCTGGAACTCGAAGTTCCCTACTGATCGCTGTGTCTTACTTTGGCGATATTGCTTTAAAGTCCGTATATTTAATGTTCTTTATAAATTAGGACTCTTCAAAGTCTCGAACTGCTAACCCTCAGCGTAGCGTACTTATATCGTAACTGGTCTACACTCGGTGAACTTGTAGCATAGCCTCCCACAGGCTCTGGATCGATGTCTGATACAGCTTAACGTCCCCCTCACGGGCTCTTGAATACTGCGTACACGATGTGGTGCAGCACTTCCGCTCACGGAATGCTCGTAGACTGATGATTATGATGCTCCAGCGTAACGCCCCCCTGGACGGACTAATACTGCATGTACTGATACAGCGTGACGTTCCCCTCACGGGCTCTCGTAGACTGCATGCACTGATGCAGAGTAACACCTCCTCACGGGCTGTCAGAATAACTGCATGATTGGCTTGGTGAGGCCAGGAGTTTTATACCTTTCAGCCAAAAAAAGATAAAACTCTAGTCCTTTTCGTGACCAACTTTTGAACTAATTGTCGCACAATTATAAAAATTATATATCCAGAAAGCTCGTCTTCCAAACGTAAAATAATCTTCCTGTGCATGGCAATCGATCGTGCATTTCCGAGATATTAATTAATTTCTCGTCCTCAACTGTGTGGGTGGTGCTGTTCTTTTTTTATTCTCCCACTCCTTGGGTCTCGGTGAACCCCCAATGACGTCTACTTGCGTTTGCAGTTTTCTCCTGTGCAATTTTTACAAGGTTTTTCTTTACACAAAAATCTCTAATCCAAATTGATTCACCGTACTGTATCTGTTTACTTATTTTTATACTCGTAAACGGGTTAAATTTAATTATTCCTGTTCTGACTCAGCAGCGAGGTTGCCATATTCCTGCAACGTAAGAGCAATTTCCGAGTCCAGCTTCTTCGTCTTACAGTCAAAACTTTCCACTCGTTCTAATAATATCCATGACTGGCTCCTTATAAATGTCAAGAGGCATGAGCTCATCTAAGGAACACCTGGCCCTAGCGCTTGCACAATGTTAAGCTATATTCCTGGCTTGAAATCTCTCTCCGTTCCCTTAGAGACGGTATGATTCTTTCATTCTTTTCTCATAGTACATAGATTCGACTCTCTTTGAGGCCATGGTACATGGGTTCAGTATAGGATGGAGAATTTAGTATTATTCTTATAAGGATTTGAGAGAATGCCCAATGTTGATATGTGGCAGTTCTACATTCATCAAACGTTTTGAAAACAACAAAACGGGTCCCTTGTAGAGGAATTATGTGGCATCAATAGTTTCCTCTTAACTTGTCAAATAGTGTATGGCTATGTATTTATCTTCTTTTACGTAACTGTCTATGAAGAAAAGAATGCATAAATAAAGTAACTTGTTAAGATTTATGAGGAGGTTTCAAATGCATTTATCATATTATTATGGACTAGCGGGCCCGTGCGAGAAATCTCGCATGTTCATAAACCACACTTTCCCCAATACTTCTTACAAAAATTTATATTTAAGAAATTAGAATGCAATTTGTCACTGATAATGTCATTTGTGTCCTGAGTGTGCTGTAACACTCACCGGTTATTCGATATTTATGAAATTATACGATTTGAGTACTCATTCCTTTGATTTACTGTTTCTGAAATCCATGTAAAATGATAAAGGAAAGACCTCATAATGTTAAAATGACATGAAGCGGGCGTCACAGCGACCAAAACGTGAAGTTGACAGCAATATGGAGCGTAATTTTAGACATCATCAGTATCTGCAAATCGCACACTTCGTACATTGTTTTTAAAGTCATTCTTTAAAGAAATTATTGATATTTATGGAATTAGAGTGCAATTCGTCACTGCTAATGTCTATTCTCTTTCATTTGAATGTTCATTTCCACGATCGGTCGCTTGTGAGCGCCGCAGGAGGGACCTACAGTATACTACTGAAATAATATATATGATTCTTACCATATATGAAGTTTTCCCGTAGTATGTAATGCAATTTTATAACCTATATTATGTCATTTGTGTTCAGATCAATGAAGGTAAGTCAAAGATGGCATGTCATTATTAGCATCTTGGTAAAATCTACCTCCGCCTTCCGGCGTGCCCAGAGGGATTTTATAACCTGTAAATGACTAGGGAACACACGGATGTGTACAACGGAGCGATAAACTGCCCTAAGTTCTCAAGAACGAGCAGCTAAACTTATCTTCTTGACAGATCTCGTGATAGAATGCTGAACTTCTATGCACAAGATCGCGGGTTCAAACCCTTCGGAGGGGAAGTAAAGCCGGCGGTCCCATGTCATAGATTTATGGCATGAAAAAGAACCTTCCACTAAACTACACTTGTGGAAGCTAAAAAAAATTGTAGGTTTGTTTGATAACGCTATATTAGTTCCAACGTTCGCTGCCAGATGCTGACTGCGATGACATTTAGTAGCCACGTCCGCAGCTAGGTGTCGTGGACGGTATCATTTGGTAGAAAAAGTAGGAACTACTTGAAAAAATTAATCGTCTGCAGTCCTTCTACCTGAATCACAGAAAACACACACTATTACAACCATCACAATTAACACCGGTTATCAGATAGATTCTACACACACCCAAGGGTGTGTTGTCGCAGCCCATAAACTAAGGAACCAACAAACCAACAGATCTCCTGATCGCAATACGCATGGACGCTTGGTGGTTTCACCGCTCGCTGACACAAATCAACTTACAAAGTTTGTTTCTTCAGTATATGAAATGTGCCTAAGTCTAAACTTGCAAGTTGGTCTCCAATTAATTTTGGCTCGTTTGTATTTATGAAATTTTATCGTTCCAGGACGCGAATTTTCTATGAGTTACTTCCTGAAGTGTTTCTTTATGAAGGAATATTGTGAAGTCTCCAAACTTTCACAGATACTTGGCGAAGCTGAGATTCAACAAAGTTAAGAAGTTAAGAAAGAGGCGGACAAAGAGGTGAAGACTTTTTTTTTTTATTATTCTCAGAGAAGGATGTCGTCGCAGTTTGAACATGTTCCAAGAGGAAATAATAAACTTATGACTAGAGAAATGAAGGGAAGATACGGAGAAAAAGGGAAAAGAGGTTTAGGCCTACCCCCGCTTCATATCCACCCTTGTTAGACGAAAGTTCGTAGGCAAATCAAAAACTCCCCGTCGTGTTTTCTTAAACTTATATTTTATTTTAGCCACGTGGTTTTTTTTCTTCACTCCAGCGCTGTTTCCGGCTCCGACGTTTGGCGATGGAGGGTGAAGCGAGGAGTTGCCAACTTACGGCAATGACCAAATTATGATGCCAAACCCGAATAGAATCAAATTCTTTATTGCAAATTAAGATGTTAGAACTTGAACAGAAATGTAGGGAGTATGGTATAAAAACAAAAACAAAAAACAAACAAAACATTAAAAAAAGCAAAAATCAAGAGCAGAAAACAAACAAAACACAGAAAGCAAATTTCAAAAGCAGAAAACGAACACATAATCAAAACAGAAAGCAGAAAGCAAAATTCAAAAACAAAAGCAAATGCAGAAAACAAACACAAAACCAAAACAAAAATACACAAAGCAAAAAGAAAAATTCAAAATCAAAAGCAGAAAACGAACCCAAGACCAAAAAAGCGAAACAAAACACCAAGAACACAAAGCAAAAGGCAAATTAAAAAACAAAAGCAACAGTAGAAAACAAACACCGAAACAAACAAAAAACATAAAGCAAAAAGAAAAACTAGAAAAAAACACAAAAACAAAACCCCACTCAAGACACGGCACAAAACTAGAAAATCCCTTAGTATGCCTTTCTTCGGAGGGGAAGTAAAGCCGGCGGTCCCATGTCATAGATTTATGGCATGTTAAAGAACCTTCCACTAATTACACCTGTGTGAAGCTAAATTAATATAGGTTAAACATTTGACTAACGTTCTTAGGTTCCTACGTTCGTCGTCAAGAGCCGACTGTGGTGGCATCTGGTAACTAACTTCTGAACTAGTTGGTCGTTGACGGTGGCGTTTGGCGGTAAAAGTAGGAACTACTTGAAAATTGCAATGCCTGCAGTTCTTACTTGAATTAAAACAGATAACACACACTAATACAGTCATCACAATTAACACCGGTTATCAGACCGATTCTACACACACCCAAAGTACACGGGGCTACATGACCGCGTTGTCACAGCCCCTAAACTGACGAACCAACCAACCAACCAAACCTACAAATATTGCTCAGTTTCCATATATTGTCTATTTTTTTATAAGATAATTTTATTCCGTTTTTTTTTTCACGATGTCATGTAGTTTTTCCACTGCGTACATCGCTTCATATCTGTTTGTGATAATTGCAATATTTTTATTATTATTATTGAAAATGAAAATCCACAGCCTGCTTCCAGTCTCCGACCGGGTCAGGAATGGAATGAATGAAGCCCCCATCTAGCGGCAATTATTATTATTATTATTATTTAATTAGTTCCTCCGTGGCTTAGGCGGCAGCACGCCGGCCTCTCACCGCTGGGTCCGTGGTTCAAATCCCGGTCACTCCATGTGAGATCTGTGCTGGACAGAACGGAGGCAGACAGGTTTTTCTCCGGGTACTCCGGTTTTCCCTGTCAACATTTCATTCCAGCAACACTCTCCACTACCATTTCATTTAATCTTCATTCATTTAATCATTGCCCCAGAGGAGTGCGTCAGGCCTCGGCAGCCGGCACAGTTCAAATCCTCGCCGCTAGATGGGGGCTTCATTCATTCCATTCCTGACCCGGTCGGAGACTGGAAACAGGCTGTAAATTTTCTTTTCATGTTGTTTTTCCACTGCGTACTTCGCTTCATATCTGTTTGTGATAATTGCAATATTTTTATTATTATTATTATTATTATTATTATTATTATTATTATTATTATTATTTAATTAGTTATTTTAAGCGAATTCTCCCAATAAATGGAAGACGTTAAGCAAACAACTCAATCACCTCTTTTTTTGCTTGTTGTTGTTGTTGTTGTTGTTGTTGTTCCAATAGGCTTTCATTCTTTCCGAGAAGGCTTGTTTACCTTCTTCCGACCACTTTGGTCTGTAGTGTTTTTTGTTTTCGTTACTCTGATGTAACTTCACATTTTGTTCACATTGTGTTTGAAGGTGTCCCTTTTTGAAACGTCTGTTGAACTTACGTTTGCGTTTTTGAGGTCCTCCCCAAGATTTCTAGCCAAGGTGTTGAGTTCTTGAGTGAGGTCACATAATCTGTTATCCTTTTCGTCAATCGATTTTCTGGTAGTCTAAGTGAGATGACCAAAGAGTTTCATTTGTCATTTTTAGCCTATTTTCAATTTTGAAAAAAATAGGCTTATGAGATCACCTTTTGTCCGTGTGTGTGTGCGTGTGTGTGTGATTCGTGTGTGTGTGTGTCCCCCCCCCTAATAAAATCTAAACGGCAGGAGCGATTTCAATGAAACTCGGAAAGTTCATAGCACTATTCCCGGCGACCTCGACCGTGCCCTTCAAATTTTGTTACGACTCACCAATCCAACATGGCGGCTGTGCGAAATATTTCACCAGCATTCAATATCTCCGAAACTATTACCGATATTACCCTGACATTTTCTATGGTGATAGAGGGAACTACTATAAGTTCACTTATGTGACTTTTGAAAACCTGGTAACTACAAGACGAACATGGCAGCCAAGCGAATTTGCGACTTTTAAATAGACGTTTCTCGCGATTTGACCAACCAAACGCAATGAAACTTGGTACAGTATATGTTTATATACATTGTAATGCACCGACATCTAACTTCGTTCAATTGTTTACAAAATCACAAGATGGCGGATGTGCGAAATATTTCACCGGCATTCTATATCTCTGAAACTATTAGGGGTATCTCCCTAAAATTTTGTACTGAGATAAAGGGCACTACTGGAAGTCCATCTATAAGATTTTCAAAAACCGGTTAACTACAAAACGAACATGGCGGCCAAGCGAATTTGAACATTTTAAATAGACATTTCTCGCGATTTAATGTTCCAAGCGCACTGAAACCTGGTACAGGAAATATTTATACACATTGTAATCCACTGGTATCTAATTTAGTTCAATTGTTTACATAACCTCAAGATGGCGGCAGTGCGAATTTTAAAATTAAGTTTTTATTTCTTGTGATGTAGTCATGCGATCGAAGGGAAAGTTTGAATAATGAACCTACGCAATAATTTTCCTTTAATGGCACATGACTCTATGGCCTATACATTTAACAATCCAACATGGCGACCATCCGAAATATTTAGACGACACTGAATATCTACGAATCTATTTTAGCAATCAAACTGCATTTTTTAATGTTCATATGGGCTATGAACTTAAGTTCACCTATAGGACTTTAAATAACCTGGTGATCACAAATCCAACATGGCGGTGACGCGAATTATAAATATTCACCTGAACGTTTCTCGCAATTTAACCAGCCGCGTGCAGTGAAACTTGGTACAGTAAATCTTTATCCGAATGTTAATCCACTGGCATCTAATTTATTTCAATTGTTTCCATAACCTCAAGATGGCAGCTGTGAAAAAATTTTAAATCTCCTTGTTTTTTCTTGTGTCCTAATTATGCGATTGAAGTTTGAATACTACACGTTCACAATAATCTGCATGTAACAGTACATAACTCTAGGACCTACTTATATAAAATCCAACATGGCGACCATCCGAAATATTTAGTCGGTTCTCAATATCTACGAATCTATTACAGCAATCAAACTGAAATTGTGTATGTTAAATAGTGGCAATTAACATAAGTAGGATATATGAAAATAGGCTGTATAGTTCTTCACGGAACTACTTGTTTAATATAAATTTCCATGTTAGAATACTGTTCTGTTGTTTTGATTGATTGTAGCCTGTAACCATCTTGGGTATTATCTTGCTTCTAAGATTTTCCTAATGATCTTCCTCTCTACTTTTTTGATTTCTTCAAGTTAATTATTATTATTATTATTATTATTATTATTATTATTATTTTCGAATCACCCACTTTGGGGTACGTCTTAGATGCTTGTGCTCTCCTTTTCTCCCAATACTTCTTCATTCTCTCTGATCTCCTCTTTCTTTCCTCTTGCGATATCTGCATCGCTTTTCAGGAGACGGCTCTGGCTTGGAACTTCTTGGTGTTGTGTTTGGTCACGGTTTTGGCTGTACCATTCATCAACATGATTTCAGTAATCTGAAGCTCTCGCAGGTCCTTTTCCACTTCCGTAAACCAATTAGGTTTGATCTTTTTGGAAAAAAGTCAAAGATTTTCTTGGTTAATCGGGCAGGATTCATCCGGTAGATTATTATTATTATTATCATTATTATTATTATTATTATTATTATTATTATTATTATTATTATTATTATTATTATTATTAAAATATTGCAGTGTATACTGTACTGTGTTGCCGGATGATTTGACATACCAGTGCATTTCAGACTCACCCAGGGGCTCACATCTAGTGGGACGTGGGTTGGCGACCACGGGATCCCAGCTGAGTACGGCGTTGCTTTCACTTACTTGTGCCAGGCTCCTATCCGTCTTCTTTCCTATCGACCTCTCTTGGTGAACACTTGTTCTCTTTCGATCCCGACGGTATTAGGGCATCCGAGGCCGAGGAAGTCTGTTCCTTTCCTGCCTTAATTGGCCCTTGTCTCATCTTTCCTGATTCCTCATTCTTCGAGGGGTCAGACCTCTTGTTTTTCTTTCCGGTATCTTCTGCTTTCTGCTCTAGGCTCTCAAGAAGGCAGGGTGTATGTAGCCCCACCAGTTCTGGTGCACCTTGGATAGAGCTACACCCTCAATGGCTCACAGCTGGTGAGTTCGGGAGTTGGCGACCCCAAGAAATTCCTGATCTGATTCCGGTTTTTCCCCTTTTTCTATCGCCTTTGGGGCGGGCCCCTCTCCTCCCCCCCCCCTTTCCTATCTGCCTTTCATGGCTCTCCTTCTTTCTAAGTCTCTCAATCCTCATTCTCTGCGGGTTGAAGTCATTTATTTCCTCTTTCTTCAATTTCCCATTCTCTTGTTTTGTTTCCCTTTTCTTCTTCTGTTTTTTTAAGCTGTTGTTAGTTTTAGTTGTAAGTTTCTAGTTAGATTTAATTATAGCTACCAAATGTTACCGTCCACGACACCTAGCTTGCGGACTTGCCTACTAGATGGCATCGCAGTCAGCACCTGGCGGCGAACCTAGGAACTAAGAGAGCGTTATTAATTCTAACCTACAGATTTTGGCTTCACACAAGTGTAGTTAGTGGAAGGTTCTTTTTCATGCCATAAATCTATGATATGGTACCGCCGGCTGTACTTCCCCTCCGAAGGAAGGTATACTGAGGGATTTTAAACGCTCTTAAAAATCCGACGACTTTGGCTGGGTTTGAACCCACGATCTTGGGCCTAGAAGCTCAGCATGCTGCAAACTACGCCACCGAAGCCACCAAATTATAGGTTCATTTTCATTTTTCACTATCACCCAATCCATTAGGGGCTGATAACCTAGATGTTCGGTCCCTTAAAACAACAATTATCATCATGATCGTCGCATTTCAGACTTGAATGGAGTGCTCTTAGCCTTCTCAACATATGATTTGTTATACACATGAATTGAATAGCACGAATGTCGTATTTGGTTGAAAATTTGTAGCTGAAACAGTTTCTGGTTATGGATGATCTTAACCACCATATATTAACCACCTGTATTAAGGGCAGTTTATGCTTTCAAAGATGCTGATAGTTGAATAGTTGAATCTTTCTGCCAAATTTCTGAGAATTTTCTAAAAATCAAATATTATATTACGTATCTACTTGACGTAACGTGTTGGATAAATTAAAAAGAAAATAGCTAAAAACATTAACAATTTAAGTGAAAAAATAAAATATAAATATATAAATAAAAATTATAAAAATAAAATACAATATTAAAAGAAATATAAAATTAAAATAATAAATATAACAAAAAAACTGAAAATAATTGTAAAAATCTATTCGAAATTTGTTAATTAATTAATTCAATAAAATATCAAAATTAAATCAATAAGAACATAAATTAAAAATTAAAATTAAATATATAAACATTAAAATTAGAGAAACAGAAATAACATCTTCATATATATTATTTCAGTAGTATAGATCCCTCCTGCGGCGTTCACAAGCGACTGATCGTGACGAATGAATATTCATATGAAAGAGAATAGACATTAGCAGTGACGAATTGCACTCTAATTTCATAAATATCTATAATTTCTTTAAAAATGACTTTTAAAAAATGTACGAAGTGTGCGATTTCCAGATACTGTTGCTGTAGGAAAGTATGCTCCA
Organism: Meconema thalassinum; assembly: GCA_946902985.2. NCBI lineage: Eukaryota > Metazoa > Arthropoda > Insecta > Orthoptera > Tettigoniidae > Meconema > Meconema thalassinum. The sequence goes on along the minus strand of OX336397.1, from coordinate 97,360,913 downwards.
TATTTGCTGTCCACTTCACTTTCAAGCCGCTGTGACGCTTGTTTCATGTCATTTTAACATTCTGAGGTATTTCCTTTATCATTTTCCATGAATTTCAGAAACAGAAAATCAAAGGAATGAGTACTCAAATCGTATAATTTCATAAATATCGAATAACCAGTCAGTGTTATGATGATCGAATTTTCAGTGATTGCATTCTTAAGTTTGGGAACGTAGGACTTGGAATTCTAACTGAAATGTAAATTAGTGTTCTATAATCGTTTGGTTGAAATAAAAACATAACAACATTTCTCCTTAAGTGTCTCATTATAAATCTATTGGGGAAAGTGTGGTGTATGTACATGCGAGATTTCTCGCACGGGTCCGCTAGTAATTTATAATTATAATGAAATGAAAATCCACAGCCTGCTTCCAGTCTCCAACCGGGTCAGGAATGGAATGAATGAAGCCCCCATCTAGAGGCGAGGATATGAACTGTGCCGGCTGCCGAGGCCTGACGCACTCCTCTGGGGCAATGCTTAAATGAATGACAGATGAAATGAAATGATAGTGGAGAGTGTTGCTGGAATGAAATTTTGACAGGGAAAACCGGAGTACCCGGAGAAAAACCTGTCTGCCTCCGTTTTGTCCAGCACAGATCTCACATGGAGTGACCGGGATTTGAACCACGGACCCAGTGGTGAGAGGCCGGCGTGCTACCGCCTAAGCCACGGAGGCTTTTTATAATTATAATAATTAAAATAAATTAAAATGTAGAAGTAAAAGTAAAAACTAGTTTTGCCCTATAATAGCACATTATGCAACTCGCCTATAATGGTAATGAAGACACGAGTATGTTTATAAAACGAGCGTAGCGAGTTTTATAATTTCCATACGACTGTTTACGTTCGACGAAAATTATAACTTTATTATAGGTTTTAACATAAATATCTGTGGGATTCAGTAACTTCAGTTAGTGAACAGAGCGCGCTGGGTGGTTTTCTGACTGAACCAGAGCGCATGCGTGGGTCAAAGAATTTCGAAAGCATAGACCATTTGGTTTGCTTGGCAGTGCTATTGTTTACAGCCTGCATGCTGTCTAGTGCCGATCAGAACTAGCATTCAATAATATTGTCACCGAAGTCGTTTGAAAGCAATGCACTGTGTAGAAATTGGGGTTGGGGATATTAAGGTACAGTGCTATTTATTGTCTCATATTCGCCAGTTTATTTACGCGAACATATGGGACGGTGCACTTTCCATGTCGGTAATTTATGTAGAAGGATGCTGTGTTGCTAACTTCTGAACGTAGATTCATAAATTTCTTGCATATTTCATGGTATTTTCTTGTTACCGTAAAGGTTCGTGCTGATTTTGTCTTTGTGTTTGGGATTCTAACTACAATGGTTGATCTGATATCCAATTTGAACTATCAAATCATGTAATTCATGTCCGACATGTAGGATTTTGAGCGCATGCGCGAAGCTATCCTTACTTAATTGGTCAATGAATGAGCTCTGATTGGCTGGAGAAACTCATTTCGACATCGTCGAACATAAAGGGTTAAGTGGTGTGTGTGTTGCCATGGCAACGTGTAGGCCGTGTAATTGGCACCAGAGCGCGTGCCACGTTCACTGAATAGCGTCTCAACTCTTGTCAATTCATTACGCCCTCGGCTACTGTAAGTGTTCCGCTTGCGTGGGATGACAGGCGTTCAAAGAGACTTTTAATGTGCTGGCACAGAAATACAGTAATTCTCCAGAGTGTTTGTTTATGCTTACCACTTGGAAGAGATGATGCAGAGACACACAAGGCTAAGAGGCCTTCTGAGGCATGAAATGAGTTCAACTGTTGATCTTCCTAACCGACCGAGTTCATTTGACTAGCAACAAGTTGTTCCATGAATAAATGACAAGTCCATTTCCAGGTATAGCGGCTAGCATTCTTGGCTGTCACCACGGAGGTCCGGGTTTGATTACCAGCTCTGTCAAGAAATTTAGTTGTGGTCTGAGGGCCGGAGAGACAAAACTGAGAAGAGGTGGGTTTGATTCCTACCGCAGCCATCCTGGAAGTGGTTGTCCGTGGTTTACGCACTTGTACTTCTAAATTCCCTGCCAGGCGATTCAGACACACTTATTAACTCACCCCGACACCCCAGTAAAGGAGTGCAATGCGCATGTGTCTACTTCATGGTTTGAATTGCAGCATAGAGAAAGTCCTAACAGTTAGTGGCGATAAATTAAGATCTTCCGTGCACCCGATTTTGAATGTGTTAGTTGTTTTTTTAGCGTACGGCTTTTAGTGCCGGGAGTGTCCGAGGACATGTTCGGCTCGCCAGTTTTGTAGCTGCTTCGAGACGGACACCCAATGGGTGAGCTACAAGTACCGTTGGGGAGGAAAGTTGGAATGGAAGGTCGAGGAGTTGGAAGGTAGCGACTGTGGCCTATAGTTAGGGACCAACCCCGACATTTGCCTGGAATGAAGATGGGAAACCACAGAAGACCATCTTCAAGGTTGCCGGCAGGGGATTCGAACCTCCTCGCCTCCCGGATGTGAGCGACTGCCAGCAGTCATGCCGTAACGACCACGGCTAACTCACCCGGCAATGTGTTTAGGTAGTAACCACAAGATATGAAAATGAAAATCCACAGCCTGCTTCGAGTCGAATTACCGGGTCATGGAATGGAATGAATGAAGCCCCCATCTAGCGGCGAAGATATGAACTGCGCCAGCTGCCGAAGCCTGTCGCACTCTCCTGGGGCAAAGAGTAAATGAATGGCAGATGAAATGAAATGATAGTGGAGAGTGTTGCTGGAATGAAATTGTGACAGGGAAAACCGGAGTACCCGGAGAAAAGCCTGTCTGCCTCCGCTTTGTCCAGCACAAATCTCACATGAAGTGACCGGGATTTGAACCACGGACCCATCGGTGAGAGGCCGGCGTGCTGCTGCCTAAGCCACGGAGGCTCGCCACAGGATATAATTAGATAAAATTGTACCGATAGAGACGGCTACAACATCATCCCATCGACCGAAGAAAAAAGCCTTTACTGAGGTAAGTGTTTGGCTGAAACTCTCCACAGTTACCAACCTTGTCTCTTCAAATTACCCCACAATACTATAGGATGACCAGGTAGAAAAGAATGATGGGGGCGGGACTCACCGTAAGTTGCTGCTGTAGAGCTTCCCCCACTTGGCACTACGACTCCACCTTGCACAAGCACACTGTCCAACGACAAAGAAACCAGTAGGAGCGAGAAAGAGAGAGAGAGACACTTCTCCTACCTGACGCACATGCGCAGAAGAAAGACTAGCAGTTGAGAGACAAGGGAGCTGGAAACACTCTGCCCTACTTTGGTGCGCTTGCGCATTGGAACATTCTTTTCTACCTGGTCATCCTATAATTTCTTCATAACAGATGAAACTCCAGGAATATCGGCCTAGTAACCATAATTTGTGTTCACCCCTCGTATTATATTGTGTTGACAGATTGAAGAGTAACAATGTCAACTGTTTAAAGTACTGTATCAGTGTTACAATTACGTTACTTGAATAGTGGCGCGTTACCCCCTGAGAACTGACATAGACCACAGAATGCGGTTGGATACAAGCGCTTTTATCTGGCATTAGAATGGCATCACACTTTATTTGAAGTGTCCACTCGACTCAGCAAAGCGGAACCTTTGATAGCAAGCGTTACATCACCTATTGAGTGTCTCGGTAAAATAGGAGCAAGGCATTCCTTTCTGCTCTCGGTCCAAACAGGAAACTATTAAACTCATCGTAAAAGTATCACCTTTCTTGGAAATTAACGTTTCTAAATATAAACCAGGTGTCAAGAAGAAAGCAATTCACCTACAAAGGAAACAGTTTTTTTTCTCCTGAATGTGAACGACAGAGGTAGAGATTGCCCCCGATGTATGGTGCCTCAGGTAGGGTGTTGTTGTATTTTGAGTCTTCAGTCTATCGACTGGTTTCATGCAGCCCTCCATGCTTCCCTGTCCTGAGCTAATCGTTTCATCTCCACATAGCTACCACACGTTACCAATCTTTAACATATTCTAACCTTGTACTACCCCTACATTTCTTGTCCTCGATCCTTCCTTCCATAACTAAGTTTGCTATTCCTCGGTGTCTTAGTATGTGACCTACCAACTTATCTCTTCTCTTCATTAGCAGTCACTAGAAACATCTCTCCTCTCTCACTCGTCTTAATACCTCTTCATTTGTAACCCTATCTACCCATCTAATATTCATCATTCTCCTGTAACACCACATTTCAAACGCATCAATTCTCCTCTTTTCTGCTGCACCAACAGTCCAAGTGTCACTTCTATAGAGCGCTACGCCCCAGACAAAGGCTTTCACAAATGACTTCTTAATACCTAAGTCTGTATACTTTGTCAACAGATTCCTTTTCTGTAGAAATGCTTTCCTTGCTTGAGCCAACCTACTTTTTATATCCTCTTTGCTTCGTCCATCACTGGTTATTTTGCTTCCTAAGTAACAGAAGTTTGCTACTTCCTTTAGCTTTTCACTCGCCAATTTGACGTCCATAGAGGTTTCTGATTTATTTCACCCACATTCCGCTAAGATGACGATGTCATAAGCAAATCTCACAGTGAAATTATTTCTCCTTGAATATTTACTCCTACTTCGAATTTTGCTCCAATTTCCTTCATTGCTTGTTCAATGTATAGATTGACAAGTATGGGAGTTAAGTTGCAGCCTTGCTTTACACCTTTCTGAATACCAGCTTCTCTCTCATGATCTTCGGCTGGAATCACTGCCGTCTGGTTTCTGTATAGATTGTAGAGCACCCTCCTATCCCTGTACAGATACCGCCATAAAATACCAAATCCAACCCTAGGCGACATAACCCCTTAATAAACCGTACATGTTCATGTTCTTTTTCGCAAATGTACAAAACATGATCATTCACCCGAGAGTTAAAATAAAACCACTATAATGATCGAAATGGTTTTTTAAGAGAAAATTAAGGATTTTATTCAATTTAAAAAGTTGCAAAATATAAAAATTAAAAGAAACAAAAATAATTTAAAAGACTAAAATTTAAAAATAAATTCAAAAAATTAAAATGAAAGGTTTTCAAAAAATCAAATAAAAAATGAAAACAATATTTTTAGAAAAAATTCTTAACAATTTTCCAAAAAAAAAAAATCAGAAACAAATTCTATGAGTTTTTGAAAAAATAATATTAGAAAGAAACATTTTTATTGAAATAAAACACTTTTCGACAACTTAAATTTTCCTAAGCATTACGGTTTCTTTTGGCCGGCAGTCCATACCATTTTAAAACTCATTCAAATCTTCGGGTGTGACGGCTAAGATAACGATGTCATTAGCAAATCTCAATAGTTAGGTATGTAGAGATGAAATAATACGCTCAGGACAGGGAGGCATGGACAGCTGCATCAAACCAGTCAAATGAATGAAAACTCAAAATTAATTTTCTAATGCTAACCGAACAAATATTTTATGAGAACACGTCAAAGGTTAGAGTTCTAACCTAGCCATCAATAATTATTGAATTTTATATGGATCGTAGATGTGCTCCAACCTTCTCTTTTTCCGTAATTGGTTGGCATCGGTGGGGTTACTACGGGTGGGGGGCGTGATTAGGGGGATCAATCCCCCTCACAGAGCCAAATAAAAAAGACGTAATTTAATTTTGAAAAATATTAAAAAAAAACACAAAATCAAAGAATAAAACAAAAGAAAATTTTAAAGAAAAAAAAAGCAGAAAAAACACAATATCAAAAACAGAAAACAACAAAAGCAAAATTTTAAAGAAATCCAAAGCAGAAAACAAACAAAAAATACAAAAGCAAATTGAAAAAGCAAAAGCAAAAATCAAACACAAAATCAAAAACAAAAAATACGAAGCAAGAAGCAAAATTAAAAAAGCAACAGCAGAAAAAAAACACAAAACCAAAAACGAGAAACATCAAAAGCAAATTGAAAAAGAGAAAATCAGAAAGCAAACACAAAACAAAAAGCAAAATTTAATAAAAAGCAAAAGCTGAAAAAAACATAATTCAAAAACAAACAAACAACAACAACAACAACAACAATTTTTTTTAAAGATATCATAAGCAGAAAACAAACCCTAAACCAAAAACAACAAACAACAAAAGCAAATAGCAAAAAAAAGCAAAACCAGGAAACAAAAACAAAAAAAAAACACAAAGCAAAAAGAAAAAAAGCAGAAAACAACAATTTTCTTCAATTTGCATTTTTTGATTTTGTGCTTTTTCCTGTTTTTGATTTATTTAAAGTTTGTTTTTTCTGTTTATTATTTTGTTTTTTTCAGCTTTTTGATTTCTTAAAAATTTGCTTTTGTTGTTTTATGCTTTTAATTTTGTGTTTGTTTTCTTGTTTTGCTTTTTTTCAATGTTGCTTTGTGTTTTTTGTTTTTTATTTTGTGCTTGTTTTCTGCTTTTGCTTTCTTTTTCCAATTTGCTTTTGTTGTTTTTTGTTGTGTTTGTTTCCTGCCTAGCTGTGAACTTGGCTACTAGATGCCACCACGACTGGCACATGGCGACGAACATTGGATCTAATAGACCGTTAATCAAATCTAACCTACAAATGTAGTTTCTGAACCCCTGGGACTGAATGAAAGGCCACAAAGCGAGCGAAGCTACAGAGGAAGACTAGTAGGTTATAATAGTACATCATGCAACGAGCCTATAATGGCAATAATTATGACACGAGTATGTTTATAAAACGAGCGTAGCGAGTTATTTCCATACGAGTGTCTTAATTACCATTATAGGCGCGTTGCATACGACTGTATATGTTCGACGATAATTATAACTTTATTATATATTTTAACATAAATATTCATAAATATCTGTGGGATTCAGTTACCTCAATTAGTGAAAAGGGCGCGCTGGCTTTGCTGACTGAACAGAGCGCATGCGTGGGTCAAAGCACTTCGAAAGCAGAGACCATTTACTTTGCTTGGCAATGCTATTGTTTACAGCCTGCATGATGACTAGTGTCGTCCATCTCTAGCATTCACTAATATTGTCACCGAAGTCGTTTGAAAGCAATGCCCTGTGTAGAAATTGGAGTTGGGAATATTAAGGTACTGTACAGTGCTATTTCTTGTCTCATATTCGCCAGTTTATTTACGCGAACATATGGTCGGTAATTTAAATAGAAGGATGCTGTGTTGCTAACATCTGGACGTAGATTCATAAATTTCTTGCATATTTTCTTGTTACCGTAAAGGTTCGTGCTGATTTTGTCTTTGTGTTTGGGATTGTAACTACAATGGTTGATCCGATATCCAATTTGAACTTTCAAATCATGTAATTCATGTCCGACATGTTGGATTTTGAGCTCATGCGCGAAGGTATCCTTACCTAATTGGTCAATGAATGAAAAACAGTAGTCTACTATAATGACCATCATTATGATACAGTTTTCTGACATATAATATTTACATTTCGACACCGTCGAACATAAAGATAATTCAGTGTTGAGGAACGCTGGGTGTAGTGACTTTGAACTCTTGTTTGTAGCCGTATCAAATGAAGCAACCAATAACATTGAATTGAACTAAAAGTCCACTTCCTGCTCATATTAATGAAATGAATACGTCCGAGAGCTAATTGCAGCTGGCTTGTAATTGGTGCGCAGACGTGGAGTCGCAATGCAAATGCTGTGTACGCTAGAGAGCGCGTGGGAAGACGACATTCAGGTTCCTTCCTGGCAATAGAATAGCATACACTCTGTTCCAACTCTCGGATAGCCTCAGATTGTGGGCGAGAACAAACCATCGCCTGATACATGTGATTATTAGTTAGAGAATTCACTATTACACAAATCCTTCTCAGTAAGATTAATAAAAGGCTTATTTACACTCGCTCATAAGTGAAATTAACAAAATATAATACAAATATTATAACATTAAATACACTACTATTCATGGCTTTTTTCAGCCCCATTTAACTATTTAATTCCTCTTTATATCCTCTAACTAGCAACCCGCCACGGCTTCGCCAGGGAACAGTTATGATTGCATTACGTGCTAGCTCGTTAACTGTTGCCTCAGTAATTGAATGGAGATTGTTGGAAGAAATGAATACGTAAAAACACTTATAGTGGGCGATGTATTGAAGATAGAGATATGCTCTCCCGGACTTCTTTGTAGAAATTTTCATGCTGAACAATTCTTACACTCATAGTATATTGCTTTTTTTAAAACGGTTTGTCCAGCGTAAGCTTAAAAAGCACACGGACTCCAGGTTATTTTTCGACTTTTTCACTGAAATCGTTACTGCTTGTCTTCCTTTGATCATAAATAAATTATTTTCTACAAAATCCTTCATCGAGATATCCTTTACAGATTAGTGAAAACCGCATCAAAATCCATCCAGTGGTTCTCGAGATTACCCGTCACATCCAAGAATCGGGGACTTCGTTTTATACTAAGTAGAGATGTGCGCCCTTTATGTGCAGCACGTATAGCCTCAGCTATCTTTACCTACACTTTCCATCTGTTATTTATGTTTTACATTGTATACCATTCATTATGTAACATACTATGTAATATTTGATGCATTTCACACTCTGATAATGAGCATCTTTGTTGTGGTAATATTCCAGCTGTTATGATCCGCCATTTTGGTTTGAATCTTTTATCAATGATAGCATGAAGCTCATACATTTTATGCTTGCCACGGTGGGTGAGTGGTCAAAGTGTTGGTCTGTTGTTGTTTGAGTCTTAAGTCTTTTGACTGGTTTGATGGAGCTCTCCATGCCTCCCTGTCCTGAGCTAATCGTTTCATCTCTACATAGCTACCACACACTACGTCCGAGGCAATCTGTTTAACATATTCTAACCTTGGTCTACCCCTGCAGTTCTTGTCCTCGACCCTTCCTTCCATAAATAAGATTGCTATTCCTGGGTGTCTTAGTAGGTGTCCTACCAACCTATCTCTTCTCTTCATTGGCAGTCGCCAGAAACATCTCTCCTCTCCCACTAGTCTTAATACCTCTTCGTTTGTAACCCTATCTACCCATCTGATCTTCATCATTCTCCTGTAACACCACATTTCAAACGCTTCAATTCTCCTCTTTTCTGCTGCTTGCAGGTTCGCTTCTGACCGTGGTAAGTGATTTTTAAAAGGCGGCAAAAATTACGACACCATGTTATACGATGTTGGCATGTCAAAGAACCCATTTGAATTCGGTAGGCCGTGTTCATAATGGCAAACCGACAGCAGTGGCTACGTGCGCTAAAGCGCAGCGTTAGGTCATGGGGCCAAGCTCTCTGGTGACTCGGTAGACGCGTGGGTTCGAGCCCCACCGTCGGCCGTCCTTGAAATGGTTTTCCGTGGTTTCCCATTTTTAACACCAGGCAAATGCTGGGACGGTACCTTCTGATAGGCCACGGCCGCTTCTTTCCACATCCTTGCCCAGTTTCATTCATCTTCATCCATTCCATCTCTCATACCGAAGCGCAGGTCGCCCACGGGCGTCGAATAGAAAGACCTGCACTCGGCCTCTGAGGAGGCCACACGAAAAAAAAAATGGCAAAATTAATCTCGGGAGTTTCCGCCAACACAAAGTTCGTAATTTCTCTACTAGAAAGCGCTATAGTGTTCAGGGAGCGTAGACATCTTGACTTTCGTAGTGCTTCAAGGAACAACGAAATTCAATATACAAGCTACCGTTTGGGTGTCAAATAACAAAGCTTGCACCTGGCACCCGAGGCCGTAGGATATTAAATTATTATTATACATTTTATAAAATAATTTTTATAAAACCACCTTTTATAAAAGATTTACCCATTACACTGTCATATCTTTTATGAAAGATCTTTGACAAATCTCCTTGACAGTGTAATACCGGCCTTAGTAAGGGAACACTGAAGAATGGCCTCAAACACACGATAGAGCGGTTTCGGTGACGTAGTCTGTAGCATGCTGAGCTTCTATGCCCAAGATAGCGGGTTCAAACCCGACCGAAGCCGTAGGATTTTTTAAGAGCGTTAAAAATCCCTCAGTATGCCTTCCGTCGGAGGGGAAGTAAATCTGGCAGTCCCATGTCATAGATGTATGGCATGTTAAAGAACCTTCCACTAATTGCACCTGTGTGAAGCTAAATTGGATAGGTTAAGAATGTAAACAAGGCTCTTAGGTTTCTACGTTCGCTGCTAAGAGCTGACTGTGGTGGCGGCTAGTAGCTAAGTTCTGAACTTGGCCTAGTAGTCGTTGATGGTGGCGCTTGGCGGCAAATGTAGGAACTATTTGAAAAATTCTAAGTTGCAGTACTTAAATTAAAAAACAGATAACACACACTAATACAGTCATCACAATTAACACCGGTTATCAGACAGATTCTACACACACCCAAAGTACACGGGGCTGCGTTAAGAACCAACCAACCAAACACACGATAGTAAGATGACTGATAGACTATCATTTATTACGAATTATTCAATATGTCGACTTGACTCCGTGTCCGTGGTCCTAAGGTGTTGGTAGCGCCGTGTTGTGTCTTGGGGTGTCGCCAAGCACATTCTCTGGCACTGTCTTGGTGTTAAAATAGATCCTTACTAGCGCCCTCGTTCTGCGCTATCAAGGTCTTGTTGAGATATCCTGTCCCCTGGGCTTGGTAAGCTAATTCACTTAAGGTCCGTTTTCACAAACGTCAATTAGACTATCTATTAATTCATCATTAAAGGTGATTTGACTTTGCACGAGCATTTCATCAAACAGAAACTCTCCTTAACTTACCACTAACAAGCAATTACGTTAAATGGCCAAATCTGACCACTCAACTCTGTAAAGCAGCGTTAAAGTGGAGGGAAACAGCCGAACTCTACCTCGTGCATTCCTCAATGACGGGTTGTTTCCGAGTTTCACACAAACTTCCATCCATTTTTAGCCTATTTTCATTTTATTGAAAGAAAAAAATGTCTTATGTGATCACCTTTTGTCCGTGTGTGTGTGTGTCAGTGGCGAATTCTCCCATGCATCGCATATACCGGCGGTATACCACCGTGATAAAAATATAAAATGTTTATCTCGACATTTTCTCGACCTGTATGTAGCACTGTAGACAGGAAAATCGAGCATGTCATCATTCATGTTCCGCCGATTATTGTCATGGAAACTGGCGCTCGAACCCCGCTTAACTCGCTAATTTTCTTCTGGGGTACACACTTTTAGCTGTGAGTGACTGTACTTTGGTATACCGCAAGTCTATCCCGGTCGTTGAAAGGGCTCGACACTGTCACGCGGGGCGAGGGACGGTAAGAGGTAGCCCAGCAAAGTTCCGTATGGGGTATCGCGCTACAGACTAGCGGTGAGTGTAGTGCTGATTGGTTGATTTCAAACAGTACTTTCACCCTGCTCACAAGGGAAGGCACACCAGCGCAATGCCTCATACACTTCAGTTATGTTGTGAGTTCGTCCTGGCGTGAATTACTTCCCACGGAAATATTAACATGTTTAGATTAAGTGAAACACTGGAAGTGGATAGTAGCGTTGTTGAAACGATTTTATTCCATTGGATTTCCTCAGTAAGTTGAAATTAAAGCGATCTACGGGATGTAGGCTACTAAAATTTCTTTGTGCAAGGAAATGAAGGCATTGGCTTCTGCCGAAATCAGGTAGAATTTTACACTTGGAATATTTGTTGCTTTGCAGTTGTTGATTCAATTAGGGGCTTTGAAGCATCGTGGTCATGTATCCCCGTGAACTTGGTTCAGGGGCGGATTTAAGGCAAGGTCATGGAGGTAAGCGAACACACCGGGGAGTCTAGAGAGTATGGAATAACCCTAGCTTAGAGAGGAGGGGGGGGGGAGGAGGAGGAGGTCAGGGGTAGGATCATTTTGGTTAAACTAGGCCCAAATTAGTGAGCAATAGGACATTTGGGTTATTTTTTTGATATTTTGAGTAAAAATAAATGTTACCGATCACGGTGGCCGAGAGCAATAACGCGCTAGCTCGTGTCTCGCTGGCATCGGGAGAGTGTGGGTTTGAATCCCACTTCAGCCGTCCGGAAAATGGTTGTCGTGGCTTCCTATTTTCACCACCAGGCAAGTGCCGTGACAGTTCCTTTCAATAGGTCCACGACCGACCGACTTCCCTCCAAAATCCCTTCCCTGGTCCTACCTTAATTTGACCCAAGTTAGCGGTCGCCTGTCACCATCCCCAGTTGTATCTGCGGACAAAGTGTATCCAGCTCCCAGACACCATCCTTGCGACGGTAGAGGAATGATCCCTCGCTGAGTCCGTTCTGTGACTTGGGAAAAATTTGCGTGATATTAGCCATTTTAAGTCAAATATTTATTGTATTCCAAATTATTTTAGTTTTGGAAGTCCTACTATTTACTGTCATAGCCTACGCGTGGTTTAAAACTATTTTTTAGGGAACTGTCAAAAATGTGTAGTGAGTTATTCTTCCAAATATACAGACATCTTCATTTGAGACTGTTTTACCTTTCAGCGTCCAGTCCAGTCTGCAAGCCTCTGTTTGCGAACACGTCGCCTCCGTGATTCCCTATTGGCAGTTAGCAATGCGGCTCCCTCTGCTTCTGCATCTCTGACTTTGAAATCGTTCAACACTGAAACTAACCATCGCCTCATAGCTCTACCTCTGCTTCTGTTATCGTAAAATGTGCATTTTGATTTAGAGTATTTAAGTGTGAAAGAATGTGTCTAAAGCCAATGTTTTCGTCATGTTTTTAATGTATAACAGCAAGATGAATCGTTCACTCCTTAAATCCACCCCTGGCTTGGTGCGTGTGGGAACTGTTGAGATATGTCGTTATGATGGCTGTACCGTTGCCAGGATTTTGGTAGGAGGCGGCTGTGGTCTTAAGATATGTACGAGTGAAAGTGGGAAACCACGAAAGACCATTTCTAGTATGGTTGGGCTTGGAATCGAACCACCTGTTCTCATTTCTGCCTCTTGGGGGTTGAGTGAATCCCAACCCTCAGACCAGAATTACATTTCTTGGTGGAGCAGAGAATCGAACACGGACCTCCGCAGTAACAGCCCCAGAATACTAGTCGCTACTCCACGAGGTCGACCTTTAGAAATCTAAGTGAATGGAACTTACTTTCAAGTAAAATTCTTCCTGGCAGACCAAGGTTGGGAAACAACATGTCAGGGTAGTTTACACTATAATTATTTTATTGATTGAGGCTGAATGTTCGCTTTCCAGAAGATATTTTCACTTTGAGATACTGGCTCTTCTTTAATTGCTTTTTTTTTATCGTATGGCCTCGGGTGCCTGGTGCAAGCTTTGTTAATTGACATCCAGAGGGTAGCTTGCATGTCGAATTTCGTCGTTCCTTTGAACGCTATGAAAGTCAAGGAGGTTAGATATCTAAACTCCTTGACACTACTACAGCGCTTTCAAGTAGAGAATGGAGGAACTTTGTTTTGGCGGTAAATCCCGAGATTAATTTTGCCATTGAACACGGCCTACTGAATTCAAATGGGTTCTTTAACATGCCAACAACGTATGACATGAGTATCGTGATTTTTGTCGCCTTCAAAAATCACTTACCATGGCCAGGGGCGAACCTGCAATCTTGGGGTTGGTAGTCCGACACTATAACCACTCACCCACCGTGGCAAGCTTTAATTGCATTAATACATTGGTTATGAATTAATGCGCTTCTCATGTTTGGACGTGTCTAATGATGTGACAATGTTTATTTGTTTTCGTAAAATTTAAGACCTGGCCAAGAACGGGGAGAAAGAGAAGGTAGCCTAAAGATGAAATGTACTCTGTACGTTGCCAAAAGGAACTAGGAGGGCGAAGGGATTCGAAGGCTATTTACCTAGAAGCAGTTTCAAGTAGGCAGTGTTCAGGCGTTAAACGAAGATTTTTTTAAATGTATAAGGACATAGTCCTTACAGAGGGAGGATGACGCACTGGCTTTACCCGGACGGTCGAGGTTCGAATTCCGGAGACAGCACGCTAAATGTTTCACATGGTAGATCACGTGGCGTTAGGAAGGGAATCCGACCTTTTATCCCCGTCCAAAACAATTGGCTAGAGACCTCAATTTATTGGGATAACCTATCCAAAATTATAGCGATAAAGTGTGTTTCTTAGAAGTTAAGTAAATGTTCTCCAATACATATAATAAAAATAATAATAATAATAATAATAATAATAATAATAATAATAATAATAATAATAATAATAATAATTCAAATTTGACAAGAGGTTGAGGCATGGAAAAAAAAAGGGGGGGGGGGGGGGTGTAAGGGGTAAATGGTGCGATATACCAAGAACGGTGACCACCAGTCGCCACTGGTGTGTGTGTGTGTGTGTGTGTGGATATGTGTGTGTACCCCTCTAATAACTTCTAAACGGCTGGAGCGATTTCAATGAAACTGAGTAAGGTCATAGCACCATTTTGGCCCACCACGACCGAGCCCCTCATTTTATTTTACGTTTTTACTTCTTGTGTCCTAATCATGCGATTGAAGTTTGAATACTACACGAACACAATAATCTTCATGTAACAGTACATAACTCTAGGACCTACATATATAAAACTCCTACATGGTGACCATCCGATATATTTTGACGGTTCTCAATATCTACGAATTTATTACAGCAATCAAACTGAAATATTGTATGCTGATAGAGGAAATTATCATAAGTAGGATATATGAAAATAGGCTGTATATTTCTTCACGGAACTACTTGTTAGCCTATTTCAATTTATGAAAAAATAGGCTTATGAGATCACCTTTTGTCCGTGTGTCTGTGTGTACATATGTGTGTGATTCGTGTGTGTGTCCCCCTCCTGATAAAATCTAAATGGCTGAATCAATTTCAATGAACTCGGTAAGTTCATAGCACTATTGCGGATGACCCTGACCGTGCCCTTCAAAGTTTGTTACGCCTAACCAATCCAACATGGCGGCTGTGAGAAATATTTCACCAGCATTCAATATCTCCGAAACTATTACCGATATCACCCTGGAATTTTGTACGGTGATATAGGGAACTACTAGAAGTTCATTTATGTTACTTTTGAAAACATGGTAACTACAAAACCAACATGGTGGCCAAGCGAAGTTGTGACATTTAAATAGACGTTTTCCAAGTTTTCCAAAGTGTCTTGATTATTTTCCTACGGCGCTGTGCGACTAAATACGACACTATTGGTCTCTACATTTCTAACAGCCAATGAGATATAGGCCCTAGGCAGTGTCTTTTATTTCACTTACTCCTCTTTCTAATGAAAATGAAAATCCACAGCCTGCTTCCAGTCTACCGACCGGGTCAGGGTATGGAATGAATGAAGCCCCCATCTAGCGGCGAGGATTTGATCTGTGCCGGATGCCGAAGCCTGTCGCACTCCCCTGGGGCAATGATTAAATGAATGACAGATGAAATGAAATGTTAGTGGAGAGTGTTGCTGGAATGAAATTTGTGACAGGGAAAACCGGAGTACCCGGAGAAAAACCTGTCTGCCTCCACTTTGTCCAGCACAAATCTCACATGGGGTGACCGGGTTTTGAACCACGGACCCAGCGGTGAGAGGTCGGCGTGCTGCCGCCTAAGCCACGGAGGCTCTACCCTCTTTCTAATAATTAAACAAAAATTGTTTGTAAATTACATGTGTCAGTGCTGTAGTTACAAAATAGCCGTTTCCCTATTCATTATTATCATTACGGGAAAATGAACTGAATGTTACGTCCATTATACTGTACTACTTATCACCCCCACTACAACCACCACCACGACCACCACCACAAAAAGTTATATTTTCTTTTATTTTAAATATCATGTGCCAGTTCTTTAGTAGTATTCATTATCATCCATAAAACAAATAAACCCACCGGGTGAAGCCGGACACTACTGTTAGTAAATAATAATACCGAAAATTTCAATATCTGGGCTATATCATGCGTAATACAAATAGATAGGCTACGACCTGTTACAAAAAAATACTCCGAGGGAAGATCAACAGCAAAACAGATCCTGGGCGAAGAAGAATATCATGGTTCGTCAATCTTAAATGTGGTTCAATATGTCTTTAACTGAATTATTCCGCGTCTTCACCAATAAGACAAGAATAGCCATCATGATCGCCAACATCCGAACCGGATAGGCACCGAAAGAAGAAGAAAGAAATCAAGTATTTACATACCCTAACCTGAAAAAAATAAAAAATAAATATTATTACAAACTAAGTTAACAGGCTGTTATGTACAAAATACCCCATTCGAATTTACCCTTTATAGAGCAGACTATTTTTTCTAATTTTTAATTTAATTGTTTTTATTTAAATTTTCATTTCAGCTCTAATTATGATTTTGATTTTGATTTTTAATATTCCATTTTTTTTTAATTTTAAAAATTATCGATTTATTTATTACTTTTAATTTTATAATAACTCTTTAATCTTATTTTACATGCTGAGCTTCTATGTCCAAGATCGCGGGTTCAAACCCGGCCGAAGTCGTCGGATGTTTTAAGAACGTTAAAAATCCCTCAGTATGCCTTCCTTCGGAGGGGAAGTAAAGGCGGAGGTCCCATATCATATATTTATGGCATGTTAAAGATCCTTCCACTAATTACACCTGTGTGAAGCTAAATTATATATAGGTTAAACATTTGACTAACGTTGTTAGGTTCCTACGTTCGTCGTCAAGAGCCGACTGCGGTGCCATCTGGTAATTAAGTTCTGAACTAGTTGGTCGTTGACGGTGGCGTTTGGCGGCAAATGTAGGAACTACTAGGACAAATTGAATGTTTGTAGTCCATACTTGAATAATTAAAACAGATACACACACTATTACAGTCAACACAATTAACACCGGTTATCAGACAGATTCTACACAGACCCAAAGTACACGGCGCAACATGACCGCGTTGTCACAACCCCTAAACTAAGGAACCAACCAATCAATCTAATTTTAATTTTTAGTGTCCTTCATGTTTTATTTTAAGTTTTAGTGTGTTTTATTTTAATTTGTATATTTATGTTTTATTTTATTGGTTTATTTTAATATCTTGATTATATTTACTAGTAGAAATTTCATCCCGCACCATAAAACTAGACAGATATAAAATTTGCTTGTCAGAAATATTACATCTACAAGACATTTTATTGTATTAGGCTGAAAGTTTCAACTATTAACACCTTTGATAATAGCCTAGAAACTCTTTTTATAGCAGGTGGTTAATATATAGACCACTATCCTATAAGGATTAAATCTGGTTCAGATTGTACATCATATGCTCCACCCACAGTCCTAACATCCATTGCATGTGGGCGTAAAATCGCTAAACAACGATAAATAATTGCACAGTATCGAACCACGCCTCCCACCTGTACTCATGTATTATTCAACTGGTTTCGGTACAGGTGTTGTTTGACACACAGGACAAATATGTCGCTATTGTTTGTTATAACTGTGAATAGACTCGTTTTAGCGGGACATTGTACAACTTCCAGAATGAAATACAGTAGCTTATCTGAGGATACTTATAGCCCAGGAATTTTAGTCTAAAAACGGTATAAAATAAGTGAATTAATGTACGTATTTCACAGTCATACAGCATAACTTTTTGATGTAAACGATTACAACGCAACCAAGAACTACATTTTCCAACCACCCCGAGCCGAGAAAAAGTTACCTTACAACAATGATAACAACTTTGTTTCTTGGACACACAAAATTGTCAACATTTGGTTTCGATCTGATGACAGGTTTTTGAGATAATACTGTAATTCTTAAATGTGACGCATGGTTGAAACACGCTTAACACGTGCACTTTTTGTGTTCCAACTGCGATAAAAAATATTAAAATATAAATTTAAAAATCCAAACCTACATGACCTAACGTAAAATAGAACGACGAAAATGTTGATGGTATTGGATTTTATGTAGGTCTATTGGTTACTTAACAAACAACCTTCAAACTCGAGTGCACATAATATTTTGGTCGACAGTAGTCGTTGTGCAGCGCGCTACACCATCCGAGCCGAGTTGAGCCGAGATTAGCCGAGTCATCCCGTGACAAAACGCACGGTGCACAGAATTATATGTATGTATGTATGTATTCCTTATTGTCAGACAGAAAGGCTCCACTAGTGACAAAATAATAATTGGCAATAAAATTTACCTGTATAAACAAAACGAAAACAGTAAACACGAACACAAATAGAAATACACTATTATATATCAACATCCACAACCATAGAGGCACGCACTCAAACATCCTATCTCTAGCATTCATTCATACAATACCTTTGTACAGGAAGCATTAAACTAATTATTACAGAAAAATCATAACTATCTACAGTAAACGGAAAAAAGCAAAAACATAAAATAAAAGATAAGAAGAAAGAGTTCAGCAACTGGGAAAATATCAATACAAGAGTAGCATTCAACGATCTAGATAACAGCAAAACAAAAAATACATTACTTCAGTCGCTCGTATATTCAAACAAAAAATCAATCAACCATTCATTCAACCACATGTTCAATCAATCAACATCTTGTGGTAGCTTACTGGCAGTATATGGGGTGCAGATCCCAATTTACTAAGAACATCAGCCTTGACTTTGCGTTATTCTGCAGCTGAATATGCATGCCCTGTGTGGCGCAAGTCATCTCATGCAAAGCAAGTTGATGTGGCTCTAAATGAAACCTGCAGGATAGTAACGGGATGTCTCAAAGCTACACCTGTTGATAAACTCCACAAGCTAGAGGGGATTGCTCCTCCAGATGTAAGGCATGAAGTTGCAGCCAAACTTGAGAGACATAAAGCAGAACATAACACTGATCATCTGTTACATGGTTACCAGCCACCACTTCGTAGGTTCAAATCTAGGAAGAGCTTCATGAGAACTACTACTCCCCTCACCGGTCAGCCTGGAGCAGCCAGATTATCTCAGTGGACAGCAAGATCTGATTGTAATGATTGGATGGCTCCTTCTGAGAACCTTCCTCCTGGTGGAAATCAAGTCTAGAGAGTGTGGAAGTCTTTAAATCGGCTCAGGAGTGGCGTCGGACGAACTAAGGACAACCTGTTCAAATGGGGCTTTTTGAAGGAATCTTCCACCTTGTGTGACTGCGGGGAGGAACAGACAACTAAACACTTAATTAACTGTCCTAGTTGTCCTACATTATGTTCCACACAAGAGCTTGTTGATGCTTCAGACAACGCTGTTACTGTTGCACAATTTTGGGGTGATATTGTTTAGTTTGTCATTTAAGATTTGTGTTACATTGTATAATATTCTATCAACCTTTGGTTTGTTTCCTGTGTTTCTTTTTGCTGTGCGTATGACTCGAAATAAATAAATCAATAAATAAATAAATACATAAATAAATCACACGCAAATAGAAAATAACACAATATACAGCCTCTGTACTTTGGTTTTCACGCTGTAAGGGACCTAGCCGCATTCTCCTGTCTCTTGCCTCTCCGTGTGCAAAGATGTTTTCTTTAAAGTTCGATCTGTTTTGTAATAATGAGTTTGAACAGCTGGTAACCGACACTTGACTGGATGACTGGTCACCCCGAAAGCCACCCATGCCACTTTTCTTCACAGTCGAGTGAGACTGGGCGATCTCTTTATTTCTCGAGGTTCCATCTACTCAATGTTCCAGGCGATGCACTCGAGTGCTGTTACGAGCAGGTGTTCCACTACAATACAGTACTTCCCTTCTACCAAGGAGCAGATAATAACAGAGTATGGACTCTTGCGTTGATCTGAGATTCTTAGATGACAAGGTGATGACGTAATTGTTTGGGTTGGTTGGTTCCTTAGTTTAGGGGCTGCGACAACGCGGTCATATAGCTCCGTGTACTTTGGGTGTGTGTAGAATCTGTCTGATAACCGTTGTTAATTGTGATGGCTGTATTAGTGTGTGTTATCTGTTTTTAATTCAAGTATCGTAAGGACTGCAGACGATAATTTCAACTAGTTCCTACTTTCGCTACCAAATGCTACCGGCCACGACACCTAGCTGGGCTCTGGTTCCCGGTCAATGCATGTGAGATTTTCGAAGTGAAATGCCATGTCCTGTGGTTCGGATTCCACGTAAAATGGAGGTCCCGTGGCTCATGATCTCGAGATTAACGGTCACGTTAAACTACAAGCTTCCTTTTTCCTTTGACACCTAGCTGTAAACTTCGCTATGGTACTACTAGATGTCATCGCAACCTAACCTACAAATTTTGGCTCTACACAAGTGTTGTTAGTGGAAGGTTCTTTTTCATGCCATAAATCTATGACATGGGATCTTGGGCATAGAAGCTCAGCATGCTACCAACTACGCCACCGAAGCCGCCCTAGTAGACAAAGGAGGAACTTTTAGTGTGGCAGAAAATCCCGAGATTAATTTTGCCATTATGAATACCGCCTACTGAATTCAAATAGGGTATGATATGCGTGTCGTGATTTTTGTTGCCTTAAAAAAACTTACCACGGCCAGGAGCGAACCTGCAAGCTTGGGGGGTTGGTAGTCCGACACGATAACCACATAACCCACCGTGGCAAGCTAGATGACGTGATTGTTTGGGTAAGATCGCCGCGCACTTGGCGAATTCCAACGCCTCCTAGATGCAAGAACTGATTATCACATACTAGTAGAAGAAATGGAAAAAATATATAAAAATAAGAGAAACAAAAGAACAGGAGGAAAGGAATTGCCTTCAACCCTCAAAGAATGAGAATTAAGGTACTTGGAAGAAAGGAGAGCCAGGAAAGGCAGATAGGAAAGGTAAAGAGGAGAAGAACCCGCACAAAGGCAATGGAAGAAGGAGAAACCATCGGGGTCGCCAACTCCCGAACTCACCAGACGTGAGCCCTGAGGGTATAGCATTATCCAGGCTGCACCAGAAGTGGTGGGGCTACAAACACCCTGCCTCCTTTAGGGTCTTGAGCAGAAGGCATGTGATACAATGAAAAGAAAACAAGACGTCTGACCTCTCGAAGAATGAAGGATCAGAAAAGATGAGACAAGGGCCAATTAAGGCGGGAAATACTCCCAAGGCCTCGGAAACCCTAATACCGCCGGAGTCGGAAAAGAACAAGAGTTGACCATGGGTGGTTGATAGGGGAGATGACAGAGAGGAGCCCGGCACAAGTAAGTAGAAGCTATGCCGGACTCAGCTGGGGTCCCGTGGTCGCCAACCTACCCCCCACGAGATGTGAGCTCCTGGAGAACTTGCACTTGTGAAAACAGCTCGGAGTAGTCCAGCGAAACAAAGAAAGTCAAGCTAGCAGGAGAGCAAACCTTACTCAAGATGACAGCTGCCGTCAGCTTAGGACTTACTGTCGACCAAAATATTATATGCCGGCCCCGTGGTGTTGGGGTAGAGCACCTGCCTCTCACCCGGAGGCCCCGGGTTCGATCCCCGGCTCCGTCAGGGATTTTAAAACTGACGTGAGGGTTGGAACGGGGTGCACTCAGCCTCGTGAGGACAATTGAGTAGCTGTCAGACAGTGAGACAGTGCCCCGGTCATGAAAACCAAGATTAACTGCCGAGGGGACCCGACGCGCTGACCACGCGTCACCCCAAAATCTGCAGGCCAATCGGCTGGGCAGCGGTCGCTTAGTAGGCCTAGGCCCTTCAAGGGCTGTAGTGCCACGGGGTTAGTTTAAAAATATTATATGCACTCGAGTTTGAAGGTTGTTTGTGAAGTAACCAATAGACCTACATAAAATCCAATAACATCATCATTTTCTTCGTTCTATTTTACGTTAGTTCATGTAGGTTTGGAATTCTTAATTTATATTTTAATGTTTTTATCGCAGTTGGAACACAAAAAGTGCCCGATTTTAAGCGTGTTTCAACTATGGGGCTCCGTTTAAGAATTATTCTCTAAAAAAAAAAAAAAAAACGTCGTCAGATCGAATCCAAATTTCAACACAATGTACATTGGAATGTTATATAACTGGTTTATTAATTTCAAAATTTTGTGTGTCCAAGAAACAAAGTTTTCATCATTTTTGTACTATAACTTTTTCTCGGCTCGGGGTGGTTGGAAAATGTATTTCATGGTCGCGTTGTAATCCTCATACATCAAAGAGTTATCCTGTATGAATGTGAAATACGTAAATTAATTCACTTATTTTATATCTGTTTGTATTTGTACAGGGAAATAAGACATGGTTCCGCAGCTAGCCGATACGGGGGAAGCTGTACAGCGTTGCCGAGATGGAGCCCATCACGCGTCATGACGCGCGTCGCTCGGAATGATGATGCTATTGGATTGTATATAGGACTATTGGTTACTTCACAAACAACCTTTAAACTCGAGTGCACATTATATTTTGGTCGACAGTAGGCAGTTGTGGAGTGTGCCTTAGTCCTCTCGGCTACTGTACCGGGAAAGTGAAGAGAGTTGACGTCGTTTTTAGAAAACGACAGTGGATGTAGCAGAGAAAGTAAATTGTCAACCAAGAAAGTGGATAATAATGTGGGTCAGAGGAACCGGTAAGTCGGGGAGAGAATGACAGCTTCATTGATGTATGGATGTTTGTGAGAGATAACTCGTTTCTCACAAGCGAGCTCTCCGATCAACGGTCTCTTAACGCTTAGGTTAATGTTGCCAACCCTGAGTGTTTGAGTCTTCAGTCATGTGAATGGTTTGATGCAGCACTCCATGCCTCCCTGTCCTGAGCTAATTATTTCATCTCTACATAGCAACCACACCTTACGACCGAGGCAATCTGTTTAACATATTCTAACCTTGGTCTACACCAGGGATGCACAACCTTTTTATAAGTGGGGGCCAAGTTACATAATAAGTGGCGAGCCGCAAGTTACCTTACCACATAGACACTTGCCAAACCCTACCGCTAAAGTTAATTTTACTATTATCTGATTAACCTATTTTACCAGCAGACAAAAAATGTGTTTTAATACCATTTTTGTGTCCTCTAAATGGTTTAAATCCATTTTTTTTGGCAAATTGCGTCATTAAGTTAACAAAATACTGATTTACAATCAACTTACTCCTATTTCTAAAAGGTTTAGGGGTATATAAAATTAACAAAACACTATCACAAGGTTGTAAAAAAACTTATGTTTACAAAAAAAAAAAAAGATACGAGCCTTACAGTAGTCGCATATGATGTGTAACATCTGACATGTTATCCTACTCGTATACTACACAGCTTGGAAATGAAAATCCACAGCCTGCTTCCAGTCTCCGACCGGGTCAGGAATGGAATGAATGAAGCCCCCATCTAGCGGCGAGGATATGAACTGTGCCGGCTGCCGAGGCCTGACGCACTCCTCTGGGGCAATGATTAAATGAATGACAGATGAAATGAAATGATAGTGGAGAGTGTTGCTGGAATGAAATTATGACAGGGAAAACCGGAGTACCCGGAGAAAAACCTGTCTGCCTCCGTTTTGTCCAGCACAGATCTCACATGGAGTGACCGGGATTTGAACCACGGAACCAGCGGTGAGAGGCCGGCGTGCTGCCGCCTAAGCCACGGAGGCTTACTACACAGCTTGGACATTCTTAAAATGTTAATTTACACTCCATTTTCATACTGGTACTATGATGAATGTATAGATTGAATTGGAGATATGCTACTGTCACATTTGTGGCGCAGCGGTCAAGCTGTTAGTCTCTCACCAAGGTAGACCGGGTTTGATCCCCGGTCAATACATGTGAGATTTTCGAATTGAAATGCCATGTCCTGTGGTTTGCATTCCACGTAAAAGGGAGGTACCGTGGATCATGATCGTGAGATTAACGGACACGCAAAACTACAAGCTTCCTTCCTTCCTTTTACATTAATAATTCATAATAACAAAGTGACACACAACGTCGACAGTAGTCTCAAATACTGTGAGCACATTCCTCGGTAACTATAACATTCATTATTCTCAAGGCTCTCATACAGTTCGTCGTAAACAATCAAAACATGGCTTCCTACAATCATGAAATGACCTAGTCTCACATATGATGAAAATACAGCTTTTATTCCACTCATATAACAACATTCTGTTATGCATTTAATATTTGACTACTCACCCACAGCTTGACAATAATGCCGCTTACTTAAATGTAATTTGTCGTCTTTGTCCTACCCCATGTGATATTCAACCTTGAACGTGAAGCTTCATAAACTGCTCAATGACGAATGAAAGTCGGTGAAACATTTGCCACTGTGCTCGTCAAACCAGTGCCTGCTAAATGCACTGCCTACTGTATTGCCATAACATTCTCGCGCTACAGAGCACACACTGCCTTGTTTCCAATACACACATTTTCAATTGTACATCCAGCTGGCAGTCCGTCTTCACTTCCGTCCGATCCACTTCCGTTCGATCCACTTCCGCCCGATTCACTTCCGTCCCCAATTTTCAAAATCACTCCCACAAAACTATCCAGCAACCGAGCGGAAAGATGTTACATAGCCTCGCGCTACACCACTTCAAGATCAGACCACGCCCTCATCCTCCTCTGCCGCACAACGACGAGTCAGTGTGTCAGTCACGTGCTCACATCCACTTGTATTGCAAGAGTGACTCCACAGTCACCTTGCAGCAGTCTGGTTGTGCAAAACTTAAAAATCTGTCCAATAATTGTTTTTATTTGTATTTTTAACGAAACATTTTTTTTTATAATTTTCTTATTTAAACTAGGGCCTAGAATAATGGGGAAAAATCTTATCATCATATATATTCTTTCAGTAGTATAGATCCCTCCTGCGGCGCTCACAAGCGCATTCAAATGAAAGAGAATATACATTAGCAGTGACGCATTGCACTCTAATTTCATAAACATCTATAATTTCTTTAAAAAAAGGCTTTTAAAAAACTGTACGAAGTGTGCGATTTGCAGATACTGTTGCTACAGGAAGATACGCTCCATAATTGCTGTCCACTTCACATTTTGGCCGCTGTGACGTCTTTTTCATGTCATTTTAACATTCTGAGGCTTTCCTTTATCATTTTGCATGGATTTCAGAAACAGTAATTTAAAGGAATGAGTACCGGTACTCAAATCGTATAATTTCATAAATATCGAATAAACGGTGAGTGTTGCGGCTAAGCTGTCAATCAATGGAGTCAGCACACAAATGACATTAGCAGTGACGAAATGCATTCTAAATTCATAAATGTCAATTTTTGTAAATACTGTTGCTGTCTGAAAATACGCGACATCATTGCTGTTCAGATCACATTTTGGACGTATGGATGACTGAAACGTAAATAGTGTTCTATAATCATTTAGTTCAAAATAAAAATAAAACTTTTCTCCTTAAGTCTCTCATTATAAACCTACTGGGGAAAGTGTGGTTTATGAACATGCGAGATTTCTCGCACGGGTTCGCTAGTTCACAATATATTCGCGTTTTCAATAGTATAAAATATTTATTCGCAGGCCGCATAAAGTGATTTGAGGGCCGTGGATTGTGTACCCCTGGTCTATACGAACCTTTATTTTGACACTTGCAAGAAATTCAAAAAATAGTTTTTGGCACATAAACTCAATACAATACATGCTATTTTCACTTCGATTTACTGAACTAATTCATCAGGACAATTTTCAACCACATCTCAGGCTGACATCTCGGAAACCTCCCTGGTTACTAGGTGAGGAATTGGTTCAAGGGCAATTTAATGTCCATCAAGTATTGCGCAACAATTGGGTTTCCTCGAATCCAGACGAATGTCATCTAATTCTGGATCCAACTAAACCCCCCCCCCCCCCCTTGTTTTCAACTTATCCCGAAAAACTTGGTCGTGACTAAATCTACTAAGAACCCGACATGGTAGATGCTAGTATTAGATGCATAAGAGGAAGATATCGACAGTCCAGCCTGCGATTGCAGTGAAGTGCCACAGACGGTTTATCACATTGCTATGGAATGCCGAATAAGGAGGTTCAGTGGGACGCTACAAGAAATACACGAGGCTACAGATGAAGCAGTGAATTGGTTAAACTCGTTGGAAATCCATTTGTAATGCTTGTATCCTCTTCCCAGTCAGAACTTTTGTACATTTTGTATATACTAGCAATTAAGTTTTTCACCTTATTCGTAACTTATATGTATCCTTTATGCCATACGAAATAATATTAATAATACTGTGAAGTTTCCAATTTGTGCACCGTTTGAGAGCAGCACGATCGCGTAGAGTTTTTCACCAAAATTCACTCCGTATAAACCGGAACCCCGGATTAATGAGAGTTGGATAAATGAGGTTTTTGTGTAGTTGGCGCGGTTACCTGTCTCTACATCAGATGCATCTTATTGGAGCATTGCTATGAACACACAGATGGCTACCACATTTGTTACACCCCTGCAGCGGTTTGCATTGTGTTCGAGTTAGAGCTTATTGAACGTTGCGCAGCATTTCTCTTGCTACTAACGTGACCTCCCAAGTCGATATTGCACCATTCCCTAACTCCTCCATACTCCATTGCATCTGCCGAGCATTAATTGATTAAAGTTAAAAGTTAAAACACGGCAAATTAGTATTATTTATTTAGCGTATGATGCTATACAGACAATTAAAAAACAATCATATACTAGCTGAAGTGCCCGTGCTTCGCTGCGGGTCATAAATAAATAACAATGTGAAGGTGACAGTTAAGACAGTGGATATGCGAGGAACTGCGTGGAGGGAGAGTAAGGATGGAACATTTTGTCCAACTACACCGCTCGGCGTTGACCGTGTTTTATAGCAGAACTTTAGGTTGTACTAGCAAACCGTTGGAGATACACGAAAAGTGATAAAGATCCTTTCGGATAGAAAATTAAATTTTAAACCTCGTATATGCCATCAAAAGTTTGCTATTTCTTAGCGCTCTCTTTTGATTTGAAATGGAAATATGAAAGTTTGAAACCAAAGGGTGTAGTGACGTCACTAAACTGGTTGCCATCCTTAAATAGCGCAAAGTATCGAAATCAAAAGTAGCCTATATGTTAACCATGTAAATCAGCTACTTCCAATTAACATTTCATGTAAATCGGACCAGTGGTTCCTGCGTGATTGAGTAATACACAGACACAATCTCATTTTTATATATTAGTATACATGTAGTACAAATGAAACTAAATTTCAATATCAAAGTTCTTCAACCACACAACTGTTTCGAGGCTGGCTTCATTCACGTAGCTCCTCCAGAGATCCATAGAAAGCACGAAGTGGACATTCTTGCACAACATGCTGGATTGTTTGAGCTACTTCGCTGCAGTCGCAGTGAGGAGAATCTTGCCATCCATATTTTGTAAAGAATACTGGCAGTTCTTCCTGTCCCACAACGCAACGTATGCGATTAAGTTTGTACCATATGGCGCGAGGGTAGGTGGAAAGCAGCAAGCCGCCGGTTTTAGAGTTGGGTTGTCAATTCGTAGGAAGCTACGTTGGGGTGAAGATGTCCCTTCTGTTTTCCACGCAGCCATAGGATCGAATATACTGGATGCCAGATTTGAAGCGGTTCTCCTTGCAGGTTGACAAGCCTTAAGTCGGGGTGTGACACACTGCTGGTTGACATTGTGTATATTACCTGTAGATTAAGTCCTTCACGGCCCAGAATACCATGTCGAAATGTAAATATTATATGTCAGAAAACTGTATCATAATGAGGGTCATTATAAAACTAGTTTTCATTATGAAACAGTTTCTCTCACCAATCAGAGCTCAAGAAACAGTTGTGTGACCAATTAGGTGAGGATAGCATCGCACCTGCGCTGAGTTCCACGGCCTCTTATTTTAAATTTCACTGCGTGGCTAGTGTCATAGCGGGGTATTTGAGGAGGCCATGGTCAAATACAAGGTATTCTCTGCGTCTCATGCGCTCTGTTCAGTACATGAAACTGGCGAAATCTCGACAGATATTTATGAATATTTATGTTCGAACATAAAATACTGCAGTTATAATGATCGTCGAACATAAACAGTCGTATGCAACTCGCCTATAATGCTAATTAAGACACTCGTATGGAAATTACTCGTTTTATAAAGATACTCGTGTCTTAATTATTACCATTATAGGTTCGTTGCATAACGTACTATTATATTATCTACTAGCAACCCGCCCCGGCTTCGTCCGGGAACAGTTATGAATGCATTACGTGATAAGCGCTTTTATTTTCCAATGTCAATGAACTACGACCTATATCCGTTTTACGTCTCGGCGTGATGAGTTAAAATCACTGACTGGACTATTAATTATATTATCATGGAGATGCATGTGCAACGAATTCTTGTCAAACGTAATTTAAGAATGGCGAGGTGCATGAAACACAAATCCCCCTTCCGACCAATCTTAACTTGACTGTATTTTGCGGAACGAAAAGTTCACAGGCGAGTTGCACTTCCAGGGAAACTCCAAACACAACCACTCTTCTCTGAGGTCTAAACTGAACGAGACTTGACAGTTTGCTGCTGGCTGTATCTAGTGGGACGTGGGTTGGTGACCACGAGACCCCAGCTGAGTCCAGCATTACTTCAAGTTACTTATGCCGGGCTCCTCTCCATCTTCTTTCCTGTCGACCTCTCTTGGCCAACTCTTTTTCTCTTCCGACCCCGACGGTATTCGGGTATCTGAAGCCTAGGGAGTATTTCACTTTCCCGCCTTAATTGGCCCTTGTCTCATCTTTCCTGATCCCTCATTCTTCGAGGGGTCAGACCTCTTGTCTTCCATTCATTATATTTCCTTTTCTCTTTAAGATTCCCGCACTGTTCCCCGTGTATCTAAAAAACCTTTAGCGAAATGTTTGATACTACACTACATTTTGTAGGTATTTCCAATCTCAATTGCATGTTGTAAGTATTTCGAACATACATTGTATTTTGTACGAATTTCCTAAACTATATTTTGTGCTTATTTTTCAATCTATTACTTTTGTGAGTATATTCCTTCTAAATTACCTTATGTAAGTAGTTCCACTCTACATTTTGTGAGTCGTATCAATCTGAGTTCCATTTAGTAAGTATTTTCA
This sequence comes from Meconema thalassinum, assembly GCA_946902985.2. NCBI lineage: Eukaryota > Metazoa > Arthropoda > Insecta > Orthoptera > Tettigoniidae > Meconema > Meconema thalassinum. Next base: position 97,331,973 of record OX336397.1, on the reverse strand, counting down.
GTCTCACTTAATCGTGTTTTTTTTGTGATTCTTGACGTTTAAAAAATCACAAATATTTGCATACCAATAACTCACGCAATACTTAATATACTGTTCGCCTTTATATAAGGTGCGTTCAAAATGTAACGAGCTGGAGGCGGTAATGCGCAAACCGGTGATGACATCGGCTAATCGTGGCGTGTGTAACGAGGTGTGGTTCCGACCAGAGTGTGGAAGGTCACAGCCCGTCACTAGAGGAAACGCGTGCACGTCACGTTACAAAGTGAGCAGCAGCATGCATCAATCATCCAACACCGCCAGTCGCATTGAAAACAGTGACATGGAGGCGTCAAATGAAGAGCAAAGAGGTGTTGTTCGGTTTCTGACAGCGAAAGGAGTAGGGGGAACGGATATTCATCGCCGAATGTCACAAGTGTACGGCGAACACTGCATGTCCCTTGCGAGGGTCAAGGCGTGGCACAAGCGCTTCAGCGAAGGACGGGTGTCGTTAGCCGATGATGCCCGGTCTGGGGCACCCCCCTGCGTTACCGATGACAACGTCCAGCTGGTTGATGCACTCATTACCCAGGACCGCCGAGTGACAGTGAACGCCATAGCCGCCGTGGTCGGATTGAGCGTCGGAAGTGTGCACACCATCATGAAGGAACGACTGCACTTGCGGAAAGTGTGTGCCCAATGGGAGCTCCACAATCTTCAACCACACCAGGAAGCATGTCGAATGGCCTACTGTCTTGGTATTGGTTGGACGATTTATGAATGCTGCTGCTCGCTTTGTATCGTCACGTGACGTGCACGCGTGCCCTCTAACGACCGGCTGTAACCTTCCACGCTCTGGTCGGAACCACACCTCGTAACACACGCCACGATTAGCCGATGTCGTCACCGGTTTGCGCTTTCCAGTCCTCCGGCTCGTTACTTTTTGAACGCACCTCATATATGAAATAAAAGCTCTATGTATTGACTATACGTTTGTGAGTTTTTAAATTCTATGTTACATATTAGTGAAGCTATGATTTAATTGTTAACTGTGTGCAATAACTCCCACTAGCGGTGTATGAGGCCATTTAAAAGTAGTGATTGGCGAGCAGCAAGCACTAGGATATATTTATCTGCGGTAGAAACCACTTTGATCTCCGTCGCAAAAGTCAGCTCAGAACATGTTGATTATATGGTTCCAACATAGTGATTACAGCCTGACAGTATGTAGAACATTGGCGACGACTGACAGAATCCGGTTCGAGACCCGCCTCGGGTACCGGCTGTCACATGTCATACTTATATTAAGAGTTTCAGTAACTGTTGCAAATATATGTTGGCATCTGTCTGTTTAAGATATTCTCCCCGCAGGGAGACGTGTGTTGGAACCTTACGGTGTCCTTGTGCCCAATTCCTCTCTTTCGATGATGATGATGATGATGATAATTGTTGTTTTAAGGGGCCAACATCTAGGTTATCGGTCCTTAATGGTCTGGACTCCGTCTTGAGGAAAGAATTCATGATGAAAATTAATAAATGTAAAACAAAAATATTGGAATGCAGCCGAAATAAATCAGAAACCTCTATGGACATCAAATTGAAAAACCAAAGGAAGTAGGAGACTTCTGTTACTTAGGAAGCAAAATAACCAGTGATGGACGAAGCAAAGAGGATATAAAAAGTAGGTTAGCTCAGGCAATGAAAGCTTTTCTACAGAACTGTTGAGACCGAATATAGATTTAGGTATTAGGAAGTCATTTTTGAAGGCCTTTGTCTGGAGCGTGGCGCTCTATAGAAGTGAAACTTGGACTATTGGTGCAGCAGAAAAGAGAAGAATTGAAGCGTTGGAAATGTGGTGTTACAGGAGAATGATGAAGATCAGATGGGTAGATAGGGTTATAAACGAAGAGGTATTAAGACGAGTGGGAGAGGAGAGATGTTTATGGCGGCTGCTAATGAAGAGAAGAGATAGGTTGGTAGGACACATACTAAGACACCCAGGAATAGCAAGCTTAGTTATGGAAGGAAGGGTCGAGGACAAGTACTGTAGGGGTAGACCAAGGTTAGAATGTGTTAAACAGATTGCCTCGGATGGAGGGTGTGGTAGCAATGTAGAGATGAAACGATTAGCTCAGGACAGGGAGGCATGGAGGGCAGTATCAAACCAGACTGAAGACTCAAACAACAACAACAACAACAATGGTCTGGGTGATAGCGCAATGAAATGGAAACCAGAACGAAAATTAAGTGAGACTGAAAATACTTACAAAATGTAACTCAGATTGAAACGACTCACAGAATGGAGAGCGGTAATACTTACAAAATGAAATTTAGATGGTAAATGCTCACAAAAGGAATAGATTGAAAATAGGCACAAAATGTAGTTTAGGTTCAAAAGACGTACAAAATGCAATGTAGAGTCAAAATACTTACAAAATGCTAGCGAAATTCAAAATAGCCTACTTACAATGCAAATGAGATCGAAAATAAGTACAAAATGCAATTGAGGTTCAAAATACTTACGAAATGTATGGTAGATTCAAACTACTTAATTGAATTTCTCTCTTTCATCTTAACTGTTGACCTTACTTGGTGAGGGGAAGATGACCTCGTAGTTCCGCCCCTAAAAACCTCAATAACTAACTTACTTGGTGAACCCATATATCTGTGACCTAGGGCAGACTATTCAAACACGGTGTTTCAGACTTTGGATATTTATTTAGGGGTTTTGCGACATCGTGGTCAAAACTTGGGTGTTTGGGGGAATATGTGTGATAACTGATAACCTGTGTCATTGTGATCGTTGTTTTTTTCTTGTTGTTGTTGCTTCTATTAGGAGCTTTGCGACATCGTTGTCATATAGCCCCGTGAACTTGGTTGTTTTGGGGGGGGAATACATGATAACCTGTGTTATTGTGATGGCTGTATTAGTTGGTGTAGCTATTTGTAATTAAAGCGAGGATTCAGTGGAAATTCAAATTACTAGCTTCGGAGTGAGTTTATGAGTTAGCGGGTGAGTCTATCACCCCATCTTCGGCCAGCATCAAACTGTCGACTCCTAGTTGTGAACTTCGCTACTACTAGATGCCATCGCAACCAGCGCCCGGTGACGAACTTTGGAACTTAGAGCATTAATTAGTGGAAGTTTCTTTTTCATGCCATAAATCTGACATGGAACCGCCGGCATTACTTCCCCTCCGATGGAAGGCATACTGAGGGATTTTTAACGCCCTTAAAGAAATCCGACGACTTCAGTCGGGTTTGAACCTGCGACCTTGGGCATAGATGCTCAGCATGCTACCAACAATGCCACCGAAGCCGCCTTTATATTTGTGTAATAAAGAAATATCTAAATACAGGGTGAACAAAAAATGCCGCACTTGGAGGTCGGCATGCGAATCCTCATCCAATTGCAAGACAAAAGTTTCCCTAGCAAAATCGGATCGGATGCTGTTTGAAAACACAAGTATGAAAACGAGAAGCTGGCAACACTGTCACATCCTGCAGTGCATCGGAATGTACAGAGAAAGCTCCGGCAGAGCGCCAAGTTCCTGCGACCTGTTTTTGGCCACGCTGCATGCAGTTACAGCGTTGCCAGAGCCTCGTTTCTTAACACGCATTTCTGTTAAACCTATTGGCGGGACTATGTTTGGCAACATACACTTTTTTCTTGAATTTCGACGAGGAACCGCATGCCGACCTCCAAGTGCGGCATTTTTTGTTCACCCTGTATAGACTAGCGGACCCGCGCGAGAAATCTCGCCTGTTCATAAACCACAATTTCCCCAATAGGTTTATAATGAGAGACTTAAGGAGAAAGGTTGTTATGTTTTTATTTCAACCAAATGATTATAGAACACTGTTTACATTTCAGTTAGAATTTCAAGTTCTACGTTCCCTAACTTAAGGAGGCAATCACTGAAAATTGGATCATCATAACACTCACCGGTTATTCGATATTTATGAAATTATACGATTTGAGTACTCATTCCTTTGATTTACTGTTTCTGAAATCCATGGAAAATGATAAAGGAAAGACCTCAGAATGTTAAAATGACATGAAACAGGTGTCACAGCGGCCAAAATTAGAAGTGGACAGCAATTATTGAGCGTATTTTCCTACAGCAACAGTATGTGCAAATCGCACACTTCGTACATTTTTAAAAGTTATTTTTAGAGAAATTATAGGTATCCTGTATTTATGAAATTAGAGTGCAATTCGTCACTGCTAATGTCTATTCTCTTTCATTTGAATGCTCATTTGTCACGATCGGTCGCTTGAGAGCGTCGCAGGCGGGATCTATACTACTGAAATACGGTAATATATATGTATAATCCTAGCCCTGGTATAGCCTACAACAGGCGACATTGTGTGAGGTCAGTTAACCCTACCAGCATGGAAATTGCCAGTTTCCGTGAAAACTTTGCTCCAGTATTGCCTCTTGATTTTGTGTTCATTCATTCTGTCTGTGAATGGCACAGTCAGAGTGCGGGCCGTGGAACATTCCAAGGTCCAGCATGAGAAACGCACAATAACCTCATTCATGACGAGCGCACGGCCTCTTTGATCCTCCATCTGGAAGTGAATTGTCTCTCGGCTTGAAAGCACTGCCACTACAATATTTAAACTGAGCCTAGCCTATTCCGTTTGACATTATTTTAGAATTTAACCATCGCCTTCTATAGTTCAGTCGCATTTTGTTGATTCATTTACGATATCGTGGTCATGTAGTCCCGTGTACTTGGTTGGGTCTTAAGTTTAGGGGCTGCGACAACGCGGTCATGTAGCCCCGTGTACTTTGGGTGTGTGTAGAATCTGTCTGATAACCGGTATTAATAGTGATGACTGTATTAGTGTGTGTTATCTGTTTTTTAATTCAAGTACGGACTGCAGACTTATGATATTTTCAAATAGTTCCTACTTTTGCCGCCAAACGCCACCATCGACGACTACTAGTTCAGAACTTAGCTACCAGACGCCACCGCAGCCGGCTCTTGGCAACGAACGTAGGAACCTAAGAGCGTTTTTTACATTCTTAACCTATACAATTTAGCTTCACATAGGTGTAATTAGTGGAAGGTTCTTTAACATGCCATAAATCTATGACATGGGACCGCCGGCTTTACTTCCCCTCTGAAGGAAGGATTTTTAACGCTCTTAAAAAATCGGACGATTTCGGCCGGATTTAAACCCGCGAACTTGGGCATAGAAGCTCAGCATGTTACCGACTACGCCACCGAAGCCGCCCCCGTGTGCTTGAGTGTGTGTAGAATGTGTCTGATAACCTGTGTCACTGTGACTAGTGTGTGTGAGGTAGGATTTGGGAAGGAAGCGGCCGTTGGCCTTATGTTAGGTACCATCCCAGCATCTGCCTGGAGTAGAAGTGGGAATCGAACTCACCTCTTCTCACTTTTGCCTCACAAGGTTGAGTGTACCCCGTTCCAGTCCTCAGACCAGAATTAAATTTCTTGGCAGAGCCGGGATTCGCACCCTGGCCTTCGCGGTGATAGCCAAGAATGCTAGCCACTGCGCGGAACTCAAGAACTATACTTACTTACTTACGTACTCTCCTGGCTCCACAAACCGCAGTCGGGCGGGCATCAATTCCACTCGGGGACCTGAGGCAGGTAGCCAGGGTTACCTCAATTCCACTCGGGTACCTGAGGCAGGTAGCCAGGGTTACCTCAATTCCACTCGGGTACCTGAGTCAGGTAGCCAGGGTTACCTCAATTCCACTCGGGTACCTGAGTCAGGTAGCCAGGGTTACCTCAATTCCACTCGGGTACCTGAGGCAGGTAGCCAGGGTTACCTCAATTCCACTCGGGTACCTGAGGCAGGTAGCCAGGGTTACTTCAATTCCACTCGGGTACCTGAGTCAGGTAGCCAGGGTTACCTCAATTCCACTCGGGTACCTGAGTCAGGTAGCCAGGGTTACCTCAATTCCACTCGGGGACCTGAGTCAGGTAGCCAGTGTTACCTCAATTCCACTCGGGTACCTGAGGCAGGTAGCCAGTGTTACCTCAATTCCACTCGGGGACCTGAGTCAGGTAGCCAGTGTTACCTCAATTCCACTCGGGTACCTGAGGCAGGTAGCCAGTGTTACCTAAATTCCACTCGGGGACCTGAGTCAGGTAGCCAGTGTTACCCCAATTCCACTCGGGGACCTGAGTCCGGTAGCCAGTGTTACCTCAATTCCACTCGGGTAACTGAGGCAGGTAGCCAGGGTTACCTCTATTCCACTCGGGTACCTGAGGCAGGTAGCCAGGGTTACCTCTATTCCACTCGGGTACCTGAGGCAGGTAGCCAGGGTTACCTCAATTCCACTCGACACTCCAGGTAGTCGCCAGAGGAGTCCCTCAACTCCGCTCGGTCACGGTCTCTTTATCCTTATGAATTCTTAGAACGACACAAGTCTCACTTCTACCATTGATTATAATCAATCTAATATAACTAATATGACTTCTAATAATTATAACAAATTAAATATTACTTCTCAAAATAACCAACCGTGGTCACTTACATTCAGCAGTACAATAACCACTGATTCAGTGTTTACATTTTCAAGTTTACTAAAATAAGTGGAACAGCTAATTTCAAAACATAAAGTAGAATTGTTTAACTTTTTGTTGTTACTTAGTCTACTCATATAACAATTTCTTATCACTTGTAAACTGATAAGAACAGACGAGATGATTGCATAGAAAAAGTGGTGTGCAGACGATATCTTAAATCCGAATAGCTGTTATGGTAAACAAGCCTAGCTCTATAAGAGTTAGAATTCATAACTAATTTGTTGTGTGGGAATGCAGCTGATTTTTCCGTTCTAGGCTGGAAAATAGTATGCGAGCAGTGGGGTTATGCCATTTGTTTATGTCATTGGTAAGAGTTGGTCCTAGTTGGTGACCACATTATTGTTGCATTGTAGATATGTTGTAAATTAATAATAATAATAAATAAATAATAAATGAATTAATAAATTAATATATTTGCCGACCCCTTGCCAAAGCCTGAGCGGACTTGAGGAACTCATTTTGGGTCCCTTGGAGGACCGAGTGGAATTAAGAATAATCGAAGGGAATTGATGTTCGACCTCGCAGTCGGTTGTTGGCCTCGTCAAGTAGCCTCCTCCATCCCGTTCTGTCCTTGGCATCTTCCTCTCGCGCTCCTAGTAGCTGGATGGCTAGCTGACCCACTGCTCAGTAAACTGAGAGCGATCAAGGGAACTACTCGCGTGTGGCGGAGCTCTTTCCGGTCACGGAGGGAGTCTGTCATTTTGTGTTGGCTAAGGATAGGTCATACAAGATCCTCCCACTCGTACCTAATGAGAAGGGAAGACCCCCCACTTTGTACCTGTGAAGCCGTTTTCACCGAGGCCCAAATTTCAACCGAGTGTGTGGATCTTGCTGACTTACGAAGAAACCTTGGTTTGCAGACTACACTCAAATTTATATTAGCCGATGATGCGGTGGCTACTGATCTCGTCATCCGCTTTACAAATGAGAGTGGGTTAGGGCCAGCAATCTAAATTTTTCAGTGTACATTGACTCAACGACTTGTTCGTTTTTGAATGATATATTTTTTGTTTTTTCGTAATTTTTGTTTATTTATATAATTATTAGTTTTTTATTTTATTTTTTAAAATTTTTGGTATTTTCAAATTCGGGTATCCACCTCTAAATTTTAAACTCCATTCCAAATTTGTATACTTTAATCTGTGTTAAGAGAGACAGATGACCTCGTAGTTCCACCCCTTAAAACAACAATAACGAACTAACTAGTAGCTGGATGTCTTTGGCTACCTGGTCTCTCCATCTCATTTTTGGTCTGCCTATAGGTCTCGTCCATCTATCTGGCTTTTTCTCACACACTTCTCGCAGTCCAGATCCCTCTTCTCTTCCATACACGTGGCCAGCCCTTCTCAGCCTTCTTGTCTTAGCTTCCGCAACAACATCGGGTTCTTTATACAACTCCTTTAGTTCCTTGTTCTTTCTCCTTCGCCTCTCACCTGCTTCACTGGTCCGAAAATCTTTCTGAGGATTTTATTTTCAAAAACCTTTATCTTTCTCTTTGTGCATTTACTAATCTCCATGTTTCTGCACCATATACAGTAGTAATGCCTCCGTGGCTTAGGTGGCAGCACGCCGGCCTCTCACCGCTGGGTCCATGGTTCAAATCCTGGTCACTCCATGTGAGATTTCTGCTGGACAAAGCGGAGGCAGACAGGTTCTCCTCCGGGTATTCCGGTTTTCCCTGTCGCAATTTCATTCCAGCAACACTCTCCACTATCATTTCCTTTCTTCTGTCATTCATTTAATCATTGCCCCGGGGGAGTGCGACAGGCTTCGGCAGCCGGCACAGTTCATATCCTCGCCGCTAGATGGGGGCTTCATTCATTCCATTCCCTGACCCGGTCAGTCGACTGAAAGCAGGCTGTGGATTTTTAGCCTATTTTCAATTTTGAAGAAAAAACAAAAAAAAAGGCTTATGAGATCACTTTTTGTCCGTGTGTCTGTGTGTGCGTGCGTGCGCGTGTGTGTGTGTGAGGTGTGTCCCCCCTAATAACTTCTATACGGCTGGAGCGATTTCAATGAAACTCGGTAAGTTCATAGCACTACTCCGGGCGACCCAGACCGCGCCCTTCAAATTTTGTTACGTCTCACCAATCCAACATGGCGGCTGTGCGAAATATTTCACCAGCATTCAGTATCTCCGAAACTATTCCCGATATCACCTTGGAATTTTTTACAGTGATAAAGGGAAGTCAAGTTCACCTATGTGACTATTGAAAAACTGGTAACTACAAAACCAACATGGCGGCCACGCGAATTGGCGACTTTTAAATAGACGTTTCTCGCGATTTAACCAACCAAACGCAATAAAACTTGGTACAGTATATGTTTATACACATTGTAATGTACCGACATCAAACTTCGTTCAATTGTTTACATAACCACAAGATGGCGGATGTGTGAAATATTTCACCGGCATTCTATATCTCTGAAACCATTAGCGGTATCATCCTGAAATTTTGTACGGAGATAAAAGGCACTACTAGATGTTCATCTATAAGACTTTCACAAACCGGTTAACTACAAAACGAACATGGCAGCCAAGCGAATTAAAAATTTTAATAGACCTATGTTCCAAACGCAATGAAATCTGGTACAGGAAATGTTTATACACATTGTAATGCACTGGTATCCAATTTAGTTCAGTTGTTTACATAACCTCAAAATGGCGGCTGTGCGAATTTTAAAATTAAGTTTTTATTTCTTGTGTCGTAATCATGCGATCGAAGTGAAAGTTTGAATAATTTTCCTTTAATGGTACATAACTCTATGGCCTATACATTTAACAATCCTACATGGCGAGCACCCGAAATATTTAGACGGCTCTGAATATCTACGAATCTATAGCAATCAAACTGAATTTCTTTTATGTTCATAGGAGCTATGAACTTAAGTTCACCTATAGGACTTTAAATAACCTGGTGACGACAAATCCAACATGGCGGCGACGCGAAGTATCAATATTCACATGGACGTTTCTAGCAATTTAACCATCCTAGTGCAGTGAAACTCGGTACAGTAAATCCTTATACGAATGTTAATCCACTGGCATCTAATTTATTTCAATTGTTTCCATAACCACAAGATGGCAGCTGTGCGAAATTTTAAAATCTCCTTGCTACTTCTTGTGTCCTAATCATGCGATTGAAATTTGAATGCTACACGTACACAATAATCTTCATGTAACAGTACATAACTCTAGGACCTACATATATAAAATCCATCCGAAATATTTAGTCGGTTCTCAATATCTACGAATCTATTACAGCAATCAAACTGAAATTTTGTATGTTGATAGGGGAAGTTAACATAAGTAGAATATATGAAAATAGGCTGTATAGTTCTTCACGGAACTACTTGTTCATACTGTAGTAATACTGGCCTAATTATAGTTTTACATCTTCGTATTTTGGTTCCACTTGATAACTACCAATTTTTGTTAACCAGTATAATTTAGCAAATTTCAAAACACCTTCATGATGTCTTGCATGCCTTTTTGAATGTCCCTCGTGCATTGGTATACTAGCTGCTGAGCACAAAGTATAGAGCCTTGTGGCTTGCTCGCTTCACTGGTAATTAATTTGCATGGGCGATAGGTGATGGCAACATTGTTAGTAGCTTACTTTGGTGGGCCTAATGGACATGGTAACTATGTTATATAGCCTAGTAATTGATTGTGCCAGAGCACTGGCCTGTTAATATACCATGCTGCCACGTGGAATTTACTCCTTTATGCCTGTGAATGAAAGGGTTAGCTCATATAATAGTAGTTACAGTGAAACCTCTCTAAAAGACCACCCCTATTAAAAGACTACACCTCGTTAAGACCGATTTTTCTTGGAACCGATTTAAAACCTCATAAGGTGAATGTATTTGTTACCTCTATTTAAGGACCACCCCTCTCCCCGACCAAAGACCAGGCATTTTCGGTCTGACCTCTTTCAAAAGACCACTTCTCGTCTGGCTTCCCATTGGAGATGATGTAAACAATGGTTCTGTTGGCACAGAACTGCATCAGCATACAATGTCAATAGAAAAAGTGTTATTTAACGTATAAAAATACAAGTAACGGCTCTCCTAGAAGATTTTTCGAACCCAGAACAAATTAATGGACTTTCGAACGCACTCAGAGATAATCTAGAAAGTGAAATTATTAATAAAAAAAGATGCGCTAATGTGAAACAGAGATCAATTCGTGACTTTTTAAATGACAGAGCTCAGAAAATAACTAATTGTAATTAATTTGTACTAAATGTGAACCAATGCAGATAAATTGTAATCGGCTATATCTTCCAACTGTACTTTTATTAATAATGCAGTATAAAATTATTTTTAATGCCTACCCCTATTAAGAGACCACCCCCCCCTAATAGACCAGTTTTCCATGGAACCGACACTGGTCTCTTAATACAGTTTTCACTGTAGTTGCTAAACAGAATACTTTACTCTAGCAGAGTCAAACAAAGATTATGAATTATAGCCATGAGAACCATCTTCAGTTGTTTAAGAACTACTCCACTCTATTGGCTCCCAACATTCAGCCACAGGTGGTGTAGTTGGTAGCATGCTGAGCTTCTATGCCCAAGGTCGCGGGTTCGAACCCGGCCGAAGTCGTCGGATTTTTAAGAGCGTTAAAAATCCCTCAGTATGCCTTCCTTCGGAGGAGAAGTAAAGCCGGCGGACCCATGTCATAGATTTATGACATGCTAAAGAACATTCCACTAATTACACCTGTGTGAAGCTAAATTGTATAGGTTAAGAATGTAAACAACGTTCTTAGATTGCTACGTTCGTTGCCAAGAGCCGACTGCGGTGGCGTCTGGTAGCTAAGTTCTGAACTAGTAGCCGTTGACGGTGGCGTTTGGTGGCAAAAGTAGGAACTATTTGAAAAATTCAAAAGTCTGCAGTCCTTCCTTGAATTAAAAAACAGATAACACACACTAATTCAGTCATCACAATTAACACAGGTTATCAGACAGATTCTACACACACCCAAAGTACACGGGGCTACATGACCGCGTTGTCGCCGCCCCTAAACTGAGGAACCAACCAACCAACTCCACTCTACTGGCTCCCAACACTCAACCACATAGCCCCTCCGGTGTTAAGAAGACAAGATGCTGTGAGGTAGGAATATTCTAAAATAATGAACAACTCTGCACTTCCAATCCATGACGACATCCCCGCTCAGTCAATAAACCAGCTCCGGTCCAGGAATCTACCCCTGCGATATCTGTGTTTGTATGTACATTTTCATTAATTCGTTCAATTTTGCTAATCGACCAACTAGGGACCACGATAAGCCTCATTTTACATCCTGGCATTTGTTAATTTTTCGCTTGATCCACATTGTCTTCATTAGCTCACTGTGTTTAGCAAGACGTTCTTCGGTCTATTTCGCACCAGTTCTCAGGTTTTCGTTCCGGAAAGTCCAAAACGCCTTGATGGCTGCTCTATAAAGATTTCGGTCTTGTGCATCTTCTGCTCGTATCCCCATTTCTTTAAGATCTTTTATTGATGTATAACATCTTTCCGCTCGGTTGCTGGATAGTTTTTTGGGAGTGATTTTGAAAATTGGGGACGGAAATGGATCGGTACGATCGAGCTGGCAGTGGTGGATCAAACGGAAGTGTGCACTGCCCGCTCGATCGATCAAACGGAAGTGTACTAGCTGATAGTGGTGGACAACGGAAGTATGCACTGCCCGCTCGATCGATAAACGGAAGTGTGCCCTAGCTGACAGTGGTGGACAACGGAAGTATGCGCTGCCCGCTCGATCGATTGAATGGAAGTGTGCCCTAGCTGGCAGTGGTGGATCGAACGGAAGTATAAGACGCACTGCCAACTCGATCGAACGATCCAGCTGGCACTGGTAAGAGAAACAATCAGCGCACGGTGTCGAAAATTGATACCATGACGCACTCTCGGCCATGTGGAATGTATATGACATCAACCAACCCTGGCACTATCCAGCCCATGACGGGCTAAGGCCGACCAAGCGACCGCTGCCCAGCCATTTGGCCTGCAGATATTGGGGTGACGCGTGATCAGCGCGTCGGGTCCCCTCGGCCGTTAATCTTGGTATTCGTGATCGGGGCGCTGTCTCACTGTCAGACAGCTACTCAATTGTCCTCACGAGGCTGAGTGCACCCCGTTCCAACCCTCACGTCAGTTCTAAAATCCCTGACGGAGCCGGGGATCGAACCCGGGGCCTCCGGGCGAGAGTCAGGCACACTACCCCAACACCACGGGGCCGGCATGTATATGACATACTGAACGGAAAACGCTCATGCGAACTCTGGTGTCAAGTGATTTAAACAAATGACATGGTACATGTTCGAAGTGTTCGTATCAGTATTTAAATGGTAAAATGTCTTAATATCAAACATTGTAAGTAGTCGGCATTGCATTGGCATAAGGCATTTTAAACTCAATTTCACGCAGGAACATTATCGAAACAAGCAAAATATAAACGAAGCTTAATTCCGTAATGCAGTATTATTGGAACGTGGAAATAAGTCACCATCTTGTGCGCAATATTTGCGTAGTCGAAATAGCCGTGGGGTTATTGCGTATGACTGTGAATCTAGAGATCTTGGGTTCGAATCCTGGGCGGGGTAGATATGTTTGCTACCAGATTATCATTTTAAACGATATTTATCATATCAATATGACTCATTTTAACAGAATCCATATGAAATTACGTGTTGGTCTGTGAATCGAGAGGACCTGTTTTTAAGGAATTTAAGGTTATGAGCGGTGTCGCGACTATTAATCTAGTTGATCCATATCGTATTCTTTATTTAGGCTAGTGCTGGTGGAAGCTACAAATCATCTAATAAAATGAGTTCCGTATTATAAACTACAATATCTGTAAAACACTGCCTTTTACAATAGATTAATATTTGTGCCAATAATACTATAAAATACCGGTGTATCAACAATTTCACGTGGGGTTTCTTCTATGTCAGATGTTACACATCATATGCGACTACTGTAAGGCTCGTAATTTATTATTATTATTATTAGACTATAATTGTTATTTTATTATTATTATTATTGTGTTTCATGTTTAATGCCATACGCTAAATAAATATGAATTATGATCATTTTTTTTATTTTTTTATTTAGTCAATTTACCCTCTAGGTTGGTGGTTCCCACGGACTCAGCGAGGGAACTCACCACTACCGCCTCTATGGGCAGTGTCCTGGAGCTTGGAACATCTGGTCGGGATGGATACAACTGGGGAGGTGTGATACGCACTTCGCCCAGGCGGCCTCACCTGCAAAGCGAACAGGGGCCTCATGAGGAAGGGGAAGGGATGGAAGATAGGGATGGATAGGCTAGGAAGAGGGAAGGAGGCGGCCGTGGCCTTACAGTAGGTACCATCCCGGTATTTGCCCGAAGACGAAGTGGGAAACCACGGAAAACCACTTCGAGTATGGCTGAGGTGGGAATCGAACCCCCTCTACTCATTTGGAACACCCGAGGCTGAATAGACCCCGTTCCAGTTCTCATACCACTTTTCAAATTTCGTGGCAGAGCCGGGAATCGAACCCAGGACCTAACCATGCTGACCGCTACGCTACGGAGGCGACATTATTATTATTATTATTATTATCGTCTTTGTTTACAATTTGAAATATTCTCACCCTCTAAACTAGAATTTAAGGTGTGGTTCTGTCGAAGCACGGAGCCATCCATACTTGTTTTATTCACATAGCCTATGTTGTTTGTCTAACATTCACTATTTGTTTGGTTCCTGTTTCTTCAAGTCCTTCTCCATGACTAGTCGGAGTGTTCATGCCAAGGAACTTCCTTACAATCAGCGCAATTCTGCAACATCCAACTTCAGACAATTGTTATCGTATTTAAAAAAAAAAATCCATACTTACTGTCAATAATTCTTAGCAAACGACGTAACTCATACCGGAAGTAGTCTTCGGTAACAACGCTTGTTAGAAACAAGCGATCCAAGTTGCGAAAATACAGCTGTCTATTGTTTATTCTATTTTTTACTTCCAACGTAATGGTAGTGAATAAGTGTGTATCCTCTTCCGGGCGATGTTCTTTGGACTGTCCGTCATAAGATGCTCCTCTCCATTGGTCAAGAGGGGAATCTTCTTTATGCCCTATATAAACGAACAGTTGCTTATTCAGAACATATAATAATGCAAAGCATCCATGTTGGATTTGTCGTTTCATTTGGCCATACTCATCGACAATTAAAACAGTAACCAAAAGGAGTTCGTTACGATAGGAATCATCCCAGTTCCGCAACCATTATAGAATACCAATTTGTGGGCGGCTTCGGTGGCGTAGTCGGTAGCATGCTGAGCTTCTATGCCAAAGATCGCGGGTTCAAACCAAGCCAAAGTCGTCGGATTTTTTAAGCGCGTTAAAACTCCCTCAGTATGCCTTACTTCGAAGGGTATATAAAGCCAGCGGGCCCATGTCATAAATATATGGCATGTAAAAGAACCTTCCACTAACTACAATATTGTGTGAAGCTAAAATGTGTAGGTACATTTTATTAACGCTCCAAGTTCAAACGTTCGTTGCCAGATGCTGGTGCGGTGGCATCTACTTATAGTATATTAACCCACATTGCGGTAATACAGTGATCAATGTAATATATATCGATGATTTTATACGGGAACTGATGATGATGATGATAATTGTTGTTTTAAGGGGCCTAACATCTAGGTTATTGGCCCCTATACGGGAACTGGGCTAGCCTTTCATAGACCACTATAGGAATTCCCTTTACTGTCAAGTAGGCGTATTCATAACTAATTTAAAACTCAATTCCACGCAGGAACATTATCGAAAAAAAGCAAAATATCAAACGAGCATAAAAAGATACTTCCATATTATTACCGGCACGTCCAAATGAGTACCTGTCTTGTACTCTAATTTTCTGTGGTTGTAATGGCTGTGTGGATACCATCTTGGTCTGCGAATCATGAGCTCTCAGGTTCGAACCCCAGTCCAGGCAATTATTTTGCTACTGGTTTATGGATTTAAACTATATATTTCACTAGCTGAAGTACCCGTTCTTCGAACGGCTTTTAGTACTTGCTGGCCTAAATCATTAATATATATAATCACACATTCCTAATGTAGTGATGTTATTTCCATGTTACCAACTATATGTGCATTTTCACTCACCAAATTAATAATCAGAGGTAGGAAAGTGAAAATCCTTAGCCTGCCTTCAGTCGACCGACCGGGACAGGGAGTGGAATGAATGAAATCCCCATCTAACAGCGAGGATATGAACTGTGCCGGCTGCCGAAGCCTGTCGCACTCCCCTGGGGCAATGATTAAATGAATGACGCATGAAATGAAATGATAGTGGAGATTGTTGCTGGAATGAAATTGTGACAGGGAAAACCGGAGTACCCGGAGAAAAGCCTGTTGCCTTCGCTTTGTAGGTGAGGAAGTGCGTTTAAATATTGGAAATAAATATTAGCTTCTATGTAGTAAAAGTTAAATAACCTGTCTTAAATATTGAACACCTATCGTTTAACGTCTTCATACTATATTTAAACATATAAACATTATGCTAAAAATACATCAAACTTGATAGCAATTATCATATCCCCAATAAGTAATATTGCGGAAAGTACGTACCATTTCATGATAAAGAGTAACAGTAACGGAACAAACTTCAATCATCCCAAGTAATAATAACAAAAACAAATTAATCACAGAAATTTTTTCTAAGTTTATGCCGTGTCTTGTGCGAGATTACGCCGAGTAACTCCGAAATGGTTCATCAGCGGGATCTTGTGGTCTATTTGCGGTCTACCAAAGGAGTAGAAAACTGTGCGATACCTCAATTCTTATTTAGAACACCTCAGCTACTTTACTGCGAGTGCTAAAGGTTAAAACAGTCTTTCACCTCCCTATAAAGGCTTCCAAAATGATTGTATATTCAATTTCAGGGCCAAGCAATTAAAACTCAGCAACTTTTCTAGGTTTGCGCCGTCTTTCGTGCGGGTTTTCTTATTGACCGCAAAAGTTAAATACCTACTTTATTGAAATAAATTTGCCCAGTTCTGCAGTAAGATTAATATGAACACTAAATAAACTAATGTGACAGTCGATAGTCTTCGACACATTCGTCTGTGAATTTGGGTTTCTGGTCATGGTAAAAAACGACAAAAAGCAGATGAATATTGGCCAACTGAAATATTCATTTAACGAAAAACAAATCGATAAAAAGGATGAAAGCATACCGTGCAAAGTAGAAAGCACTATAACATTGTGAAACAGCGTAAAGATCCAAATACTCACATACAATAACCGGCACAAAGAGTATAAAATGAGACTCAAAATCACGTCTAGTTTCGGACCCCACAAACTACCTCTATAATTAAAACAGTTCATGTAGAGACTAAGATAGACTAACATCGCTCGGCGTTGACCGTGTTTTATAAGACATATTTAGGTTTTACTCGCTAACGTAGGAGATACACGAAAATTGATGAGGACCTTTCGGATAGAAAATTAAATTTTAAAGCTCGTAGTTCAAAAGTTTGCTATTTCTTAGCGTTCTCTTTTTATTTGAATTGGAAATATGAAAATAGTCGCCATTTTTAAATAGTGCAAAATATCGAAATCAAAAATAGCCTTTATGTAAGCCTGGTAAATCAGCTACGTCCATGCAAAATTTCATTTAAATCGAACCAGTGGTTATTGTGTTATTGAGTATCACACTGACAGACAGACAGACAGACAGACAGACAGACAGACAGACAGAAAGACACACACCATCTCATTTTATATATTAGTATGGTAACATTATGCGTCATTTTAACATAATCTACATGAAATTACGATTTATCAAATTTTAATTACAATAGTTTGCACCAAGCAGGAGTTGGGAATTTTGATTGTATTGTACATTATTTCTAGTAGTCTATAGATAGGCTAGAGACTATGGTTTCATTCCTCCTCTTAATTTACAATATAATATGTGATGTTTGTTCAAACAAGTGTGACAGTAGCATATCTCCAATTCAATCTATAAGTTACATTCATCACAGTACCAGTATGAAAACGGAGCGTAAATCAACATGTTAAGAATGTCCAAGCTGTGTAGTATACGAGTAGGATAACATGCCAGATGACATCACATACATTTCATCTCAATTTCATAGTAGGATAACATGTCAGATGTTACACATCATATGCGACCACTGTAAGGCTCCTATCTTTTTTTTTTTTTTGGGCCGGCAGTGCAGGATAATTTGTTGTGAACATTTATCTTTAGTATCGATGAAAACGTACTCTACCAAAATTGATGTCACTTCCGGCGTTTGGGAGGTGATTTGTCGCGTTATGGCTGATTGGAGGAAGGCGATGTTGATGGCATATCGGATGTCTGTGGGAAGGTAATATGGCTATTGAGAGCTGAAATGTTGGTGATAAATTACATTTAAATGCTAGTTTAATCTTTGCTCGGGGCTTATTGGGCGGAAATCACCGAGTACTTACTGTTAATGGCCAGATCCAGTAACTGGCTTTAAAGCCCGTATCACACGACCCTCGTTGGTATGGGAGCTTTTACCAGTACGGGTATACACGCTGGTATAGACGCGTCTATTGCCCTTTGATCTGTATCTTCTATGCTACAGAGGTATGCAAATGATTAGACTCGATGCTAGTTTTCCAACATTTCATTTTTTCTTTTTACATTACATTAACCTCCCAGGGGCTCACATCTAGTGGGACGTGGGTTGGTGACCATGGGACCCCAGCTGAGTCCGGAATTGCTTCCGCTTACTTGTGCCGGGCTCCTCTCCGTCTTCTTTCCTGTCGACCTCCCTTGGTCAACTCTTGTTCTTTTCCGACCCCGACGGTATTAGGGTATCCGAGGCCTAGTCTTTCACTTTCCCGCCTTAATTGGCCCTTGTCTCATCTTTCCTGATCCCTCCTTCTTCGAGGGGTCAGACCTCTTGCTTTCTTTTCAATATATTTCCCTTTCTCTTTGAGATTCCCGCACTGTATTTGTTAATTGGCTCCCCGTGTATCTAAATTCATTTATTTACCCTCCATTTTGTAGGTGTTTTCAATCTCCGTTGCATTTTGTAAGTTTTTTCGATCTAAATTGCATTTTGTGAGTGTTTTCAACCTCAATTGCATTTTGTAAGGATTGGCAATCTAAATTGCATTTTGGTACGTCTTTCAATATAGCCTAGTGGCTGGGACTTATGTGAGTGTTTTGAATTTCAATTGTATTTTGTATTTTCAACCTAAACCGCTTTTTGCAAGTATTTTCAATCTAAATTGCATTTTGTAGGGTGGGCATTTTACAAGTATTTTGATTCTCAGTTGCATTTTGTGGGTATTTTGAATCTAAATTACATTTTGTAAGTATTTTAAATGTAAATTGCATTTTGTAAGTATTGTCCATCCAATTGAGTAATTTGAATCTACCATACTTTTGTAAGCATTTTCAATTTCGATTGCATTTTGTAAGTATTTTGAATATCAATTGCACATTGTGAGTATTTTGGATCTGAAATGCGAGTTTTTCAATCTGAATTGCATTATGTATTTTGAATTTCAATTGCATTTTGTAGGTATTTTCAATCGCATTTGCATTTTGTTAGTATTTTGAATTTCACTTGCATTTTGTAAGTATTCCGACTGTACATTGCATTTTGTACGTATTTTGAACTTCACCTACATTTTGTGCGTATTTTTCAATCTATTCCTTTTGTGAGATTTTTAGTTCTAAATTCCCTTTTGTAAGTATTACCGCTCTCCATTTTGTGAGTAGTTTCAGTCTGAGTTCCTTTTTGTAAGTATTTTCCTTCTCACTTAATTTTCGTTCTGGTTTCCACTTCATTGACATTTTCGCTATCACCCAGACCATTAGGAGCCGATAACCTAGATGTTAGGCCCCTTAAAACAACAATTATCATAATCTTCATCAACATTACATTAAGCGAACCGGCCAAAACTAAGGACCACGCAAATATAATTTCATTTCCTTCTCATGGTTCTTTCTTCCTTTCTCTTCCTCCACACTTCCTTCATTCTTTCAGAGTGATGCACCATCCTCTCTGCTGTCCATCTTCCTCCACCGCGTTCTCTCTTTTCTCCCACAAGAACCTTTATGTTCGAAAGTATTTCCCTGAATTGTGTTCTGTCTCGACAGTCGTCATCTGTAATTCCTAGCCTCCAGAGTTCTTCCTTCATCTGCTTGGTGTAACCCCCTTGGCTCTTCAGATTATATATTTTATCAACAATTTGTTTATTTATTCTTGTTGGATCCATTCTAACCATAAGTTATGTCCATAGACACGTAAACGTCTTTTCCTAATTGTTGTTTCCAGGTCTTCCACCCTTCTGTAGGTTCCCTGTACCACTTTTGGGCCGTAAATCCTCCTCATTATCCTCTTTTCAATCTTCAGAAGCTTTTCCAGGTTCATCAAATTTGCCGTCTCCACACCATATAAGATCACCGGTTTTACCACAGCATTGAGGTGAGGTTCTTTTTGTTGTACATATTTTTAGTGGAGAAGTTGAGTTTTTCTAGTGTAAGTCTTCTGTTTTCCATTATTATTATTATTATTATTATTATTATTGTGGGAATCTGAAAATAATGAACGTTCTTGGGTTTCCCGCCAGCTTCGATACTGCCCGGTGGCGCCGCGTAGAGGAGTCAAGTGGAAGTCGCGAGAAACTAAGACGATCAGTTACAGTTTTTGTGTCGAGTCATGTCACGTCAAGTTCTGTTAAATCTCATCTTATGTAATCTTACGTTTAAATGCAGTTTTTATACTTAAAACTACTTCAAGACGTGTTCGGTTTATTCGCTTGCCAAAATTCATTCCCACATTTAGGGGCTCGTCCGAGATATTAACGATTTTGAGTGCGGAACGGCAATTTTGGCTAGGCCTACAGCGATAAAACCAAAGACGACAAGGCATTTTTCTGGCAAGATTTACGACGAAGACGGGGATCGGTGTTATATAGAAGACGAGCAGCTGTTCAACCTCCAAAGACGTGGTGGTTCGAGCAGGCTACAAAAGACGAGTTCAAGGATACTGAAGCCTACGACGACGACGACGACGAAAAGAAAAGTGTTCAGCGCGAGTGCCGAAAGACAATGAAAAATGGCGGACAAAGTGGCGTGTTAACCTGATATTGAAAAAGTGAATAATAACATTAAGACGGCGCCCACGGCCGTGATTAAGACGTTACATAACCTCATTTTCGAAAAACTGCCACGTGATCGAAATAACAGACAGCGCTTAAGAGAATTCCCAGGATTCGAGTTTGAACGTGACTCACCAGAACACCTGGTGAAATTGAAGTTCATTGAGACCGAATTCAACGAGGCTGACCTGATTGCCATGTGCACAGTATTAAAAATTGGATATACGGGAGAGAAAGCTGTGCTTGTGCAACGCGTCTGTGATAACTTAATGGACCTTTCGTGGCTGGGGATGCGTAAAGACGAAGAAGGTGAAGAAGAAGAAGAAGAAAGAAAGAAAGAAAGAAAGAAAGAAAGATAGAAAGACTGGTAAAAAGGAAGATGCAATGAGCAAGATGAAAGAGGAAAACGAAGCACTGGCGGAGGAATTACGTGAGTTAAAGGAGAAAATGGCTGGGAAGAAATCCTCAAAACATTCAACCTCTAGCACGACAGTATCATCATCAGATTCATCTAGCTCGTCCGAAGACCAGAAACTCTCCAAAGCAATAGGAGGTAAACAAAAGAAAATAACAACGACAAAACACAAAGCGAAGACTGTAGAAAAGAGCTCAAGTGAAGGGGAAGTCGACCAGGACGTGGTGGACTTGCGGCACACTGCAAACTGTGGAGTCGCACACAAGTTTGCGTTGACTTTCCGAGATGTAGAGGGCTCTGTCAGAACCTATGACGGCAGTGAGAACTATCCGGTGCGACGTTGGATTGAGGACTTTGAGGAAACAGCAACGTTGATGGGCTGGGACGAGATGCAGAAATACGTATTTGCAAAAAAGTCGCTGACAGGCCTGGCTAAGTTGTTCGTGCAGAGTGAACGTGGCAACATCCTGGCACAAGTTGAAGAAAGCCCTGAAGAAGGAATTCCGAGATGATGCCAGCGCAGCAGAGATTCATCGACTGCTAACCAACCGACGAAAAACAAAAGTTGAAACTCTTCACGAATATTTCCTGGTGATGCGAGAAATAGCCAGCAGGTCGACAATCGATGATGAATCACTGATACAATACGTCATCGATGGCATCGAGGATGACACTGGATCCAAGATGATTCTATATGGAGCAAAGGGCATCAAGGAATTCAAGGACAAGTTGAAGATCTATAAGAGTGCTTACGCACGAAACTCCCAGAAGTTGACGATAAATGAGAGGACGACAAACAATCATACACCAAGAGAAGACAACAGGCAGAAGCAGACCTCGCCTGTAAAGAGATGTTACAATTGTGGTCAGAAGAACAGTCATGAGTCCAGAGAATGTCCACACAAGAGTCAGGGTCCAAAGTGCTTCAATTGCAGCAGTTTCGGACACATAGCTTCCAAGTGCCCAAACCCTGAGCAGAATGCCGAGAAGAAGACAGTGAACGTCGCTTTGGGAACCAAGTCGAATATGAAGATGAAAGAATTGTTGCTCCAGGGCCAGAAGATCAATGCATTGGTTGATACGGGCTGCCCAATCAATCTGATCCGTGAAGACATTTACACAGAGATGGGCGATCCGGAGCTGAAGACTACCGCCATAGTACTCAAGGGTTTTGGAGATAGTGAGGTGCGTCCCCTAGGATATTTTCCAACCGACGTCCAGGTTGACGACGATACTTACTTGACTGATTTCTATGTGGTGTCTGGAGATGTACTAAAGTTGCCAGCTATCATGGGTAACGACTTGCTGGACCAAGCCATAACTACCATCAGCAAAACCGGTGTCAAGATGTCCAAGGACATATCAGAAGCGTACTTGTACCGAATCGACGTGGTAGCAGCCGATGAGATGGACATAGGAAAGACATCGGAAGAGGCGAAGAGTTCCAGCGTTGAGATGAGTATCACGATGAAACAAGGACTATTGCATCCCTTATTTAAAGAAAGCACACCATTTCACATTTACCATGCTGACCATCTTGAACCCTTAGATTCAATGAAATAAGGATGCAAGCATATTCTCGCAGTAGCGGATAGCTTCACAAAGTTTGTGTGGCTGTATCCCACTAAAACGACGATCACGAAAGAAACTACGGAGAAATTGGACGTGCAAAAAGGAGTATTTGGTAATCCTGCGCAGATCGTCACCGTCCGTGGAACCGCGTATATTTCACATGAATTCGAAGAGTACTGCACTGCCAACAACATCACCCACTCGCTGATCACGATCAGACTCCCTCGTGCCAATGGCCAGATAGAAAGGATGAACTCCACGATCATTTCCGTGCTGGCCAAGTTGTCCATCGAAAACCCTGGAGATTGGAACAAGCACGTCGAACCTGATCGAAGAGCCATGAATTCCACTTACAACCGCAGTATCAAGCAGACGCCATTCGAACTTTTGACAGGAAGCAAAATGCGCTGTGAAAATGACCTGAGAATACTTGAGTTGATCAGTGAAGAGATGGTAGACGAGTTTGAGACCAGGAGAGATGAACACCGTGGAGAAGCGAGAGCACAAATCCAGAAAGTGCATCAAGAAAACAGTGTGTCGTTTGATCGAAGTCGACGGCCTGCTCGCCAGTACCAAGTTGGCGATATCAAAACCATCAAGAGGACCCAGTTTGAACCAGGCCTTAAATTGAAGAAAAAGTACCTTCGGCCTTACAGAATCTCCAGAGTCAAGCTGAATGACATTTACGACCTCTGTCGTGAAGGGAATCACTTAGGCCCCAAACGAACAACTACTTGTGCTGAATTCCTCAAACCCTGGCCTAAAGACTTCTCATCATCCGAGGCGGATGATCTGCAGGATGGCCGATTGTGGGAATCTGAAAATAACGAACGTTCTTGGGTTTCCCGCCAGCTTCGATACTGCCCGGTGGCGCCGCGTAGAGGAGTCAAGTGGAAGTCGCGAGAAACTAAGACGATCAGTTACAGTTTTTGTGTCGAGTCATGTCACGTCAAGTTCTGTTAAATCTCATCTTATGTAATCTTACGTTTAAATGCAGTTTTTATACTTAAAACTACTTCAAGACGTGTTCGGTTTATTCGCTTGCCAAAATTCATTCCCACATTATTATTATTATTATTATTAGTGATTTAAGCCCACTAAGGAGCCCTTATGACCAGTGCTTCTGCGACGCTTTCTTTGTTCTCCAATATCTCCTCAGTCCAGCCAATAACTTGTCCTTGCTCTCCTGTGTGAGGGGTGGTCGGGTCTTAATCACTTTGGGTGGGGGGAACTAAGAGTTAACACTAACACAACATTTGGAACGGTCAGGAATATCACAGTCTAAAATGCCAGCGTTATTCAAGTCTTGTTTCACTTGATTAAGCCACAAGCTGCCGGTATTGTAGCCATTAATCAAGTTGAAGGTGATTCTATCGTTCCCCATCCGGAAGAGGTGGCCGTAGAATGTCAGTCGTCTCCGTCACATGATAGTGGTGGCTGGTTCCAAATCTCGGTATAGTTCAGTGTTTGCTCTAAGTCGATAAGAGCCATCTGGGAGCAATCTTGGTCCATGAATTTGTCGAAGGATACGTCTCTCGACTTTCTCCAAATCATCCATGTTGCATTTCTTGTTCATCAAGACGGTCTCTGCTGCATATAAAAATTGTGGTCAAATAACGATTTTATAATGACAGATCTTTGCATTTTTTGAAATACACCTCTTGTTGTAGCGGTTACGTGATATATAATAGGCAACATTGAGTTTAGTGCTCCTCTCCGAGATTGAAGTGCCATCTCTACCATTCGGGTTGACCCATTCGCTGAGATAACGGAAGCGATCAACTTCCCCAATTGTTCCGTATGCAGTTGTCAAACGGGCTTTACCGTAAAGACGACTCTCAAAATACATGTTTATTTTTTGTCGTGTGGCCTCCTGAGAGGCAGAGTGCAGGTCTTTCTAGTCGACACCCGTGGGCGTCCTGCGCGTCGGGATGAGAGATGGAATGGATGATGGTGAATGAAACTGGATGTGGAAGGAAGCAGCCGTGGCCTATCAGAAGGTACCGTCCCAGCATTTGCCTGGGGTTGAAAATGGGAAGCCACGGAAAACCATTTCAAGGACGGCCGACGGTGGGGCTCGAACCCACGCGTCTACCGAGTCAGCAGAGAGCTTGGCCCCATGACCTAATGCTGCGCTTTAGCCAGCGTAGCCACTGCTGTCGGTACTTGGTTTTGTCATACGATATTTGTAAACCTGCCTTCATCGCTATCTCGCGTAGTGCTACGACAGAAATATGATGATGATGATAATTGTTGTTTTAAGGGGTCTAACTTCTAGGTTATCGGCCTCTAATGATCTGAGTGATCGTGAAGATGAAAATGAAATGTAAACTATAACTAAAACTAACTACTAACTTATAATTATACTAGAAAAAGAAATGAAAAACAAACGAAGAATAAGGCAAATAAAGGACCGGAGGAAAATAAATGCCCTCAACCCTCGAAGAATGCGGATTGAGGGACTTGGAAGGAAGGAGAGCAATGAAAGGCACATAGGAAAGTGAAAGAAGAGAGGGTCCGCCCCAGAGGTAGGCTAATGGATAAAACCAGACCCAGCTCAGGAATCCCTCGGGATCGCCAACTCCCGAACTCACCAGCCGTGAGCCGTTGAGGGTGTAGCAATATCCAGGATGCACCAGAAGTGATGGGGCTACATACACCCTGCCTCCTTGAGGGCCTTGAGCAGAAGGCAGGAGAGAACATGAAAAGAAATAGAAGGCTGACACCTCGCAGAAGGAGGGTATCAGAAAATATGAGACAAGAGCCAATTAAGGCGGGAAAGGAAGAGACTCCCTATGCCTTGGATACCCTAATACCGTCGGGGTCGGAAGAGAACAAGAGTTGACCAAGTGAGGTCGACAGGAAAGAAGACGGAGAGGAACCCGGCACAAGTAAGTGGAAGCAACGCCGGACACAGCTGGGGTCCCGTAGTCGCCAACCCACGTCCCACTAGATGTGAGCCCCTGGGGGGTGGACAGAAATAACAGCATCCGTAGAGTTGTTGGTTAGGATTGCTATGTCATCTGCAAAAGCCAAACATCTGATCTCGATTTTATGACTTACTGTCGACCAAAGTATTATGTGCACTCGAGTTTGAAGGTTGTTTGTGAAGTAACCAATAGACCTACATAAAATCCAATAACATCATCATTTTCGTCGTTCTATTTTACGTTAGGTCATATAGGTTAGGAATTTCTAATTTATATTTTAATATTTTTTTATCGCAGTTGGAACACAAAAAGTGCACGTTTTTAAGCGTGTTTCAACCATGCGTCACATTTAAGAATTATTATCTCAAAAGCCCGTCATCAGATCGAATCCAAGTTTTAACACAATATACATTGGACTGTTGTATAACTGGTTTATTAATTTCAAAATTTTGTGTTTCCAAGAAACAAAGTTGTTACTATTTTTGTAAGATAACTTTTTCTCGGCTCGGGGTGGTTGGAAAATGTAGTTCTTGGTTGCATTGTAATCCTTATACATCGAAAAGTTATGCTGTATGACTGTGAAATACGTAAATTAATTCACTTATTTTATATCGGTTTGTATTTGTACGCGGAAATAACACATGTTTCACCAGCTAGCCGTTCCGGGAAACACTGTACAGCGTTCCCGAAATGGTGCCCACACGCATCATGGCGCGTCTCGCTTGGAAGTGATGGCTCCATCTCAGCAACGCTGTGCAGCTTTTCCCGGAGCGGCTAGCTGGTGAATTATGTGTTATTTCCTCGTACATATACAAACCGATATAAAATAAGTGAATTAATTTACGTATTTAGCCTCCGTGGCTTAGGCGGCAGCACGCCGGCCTCTCACCGCTGGGTCCATGGTTCAAATCTCGGTCACTCCATGTGAGATCTGTGCTGGACAAAACGGAGGCAGACAGGTTTTTCTCCGGGTTCTCCGGATTTCCCTGTCACAATTTCATTCCAGCAACACTCTCCACTATCATTTCATTTCATCTGTCATTCATTTAATCACTGCCTCAGAGGAGTGCGACAGGCTTCGGCAGCCGGCACAATTCATATCCTCGCCGCTGGAAGAGGGCTTCATTCATTCCATTCCTGACCCGGTCGGAGACTGGAAACAGGCTGTGGATTTTCATTCAATTTACGTATTTCACAGTCATACGGCACAACGTTTTGATGTATAACGATTACAACGCAACCAAGAACTACATTTTCCAACCGCCCCGAGCAGAGAAAAAGTTACCTTACAACAATGATAACAACATTGTTTCTTGGACACACAACATTTTGAAAATAATAAACCAGTTATACAACATTCCAATGTATATTGTGGTAAAATTTGGATTCGATCTGATGACGGAATTTTGAGATAATAATTCTTAAATGTGACACATTGGTAGAAACACACTTTAAAACGTGCACTTTTTGTGTTCCAACTGCGATAAAAAATATTAAAATATAATTTTAAAAATCCAAACCTACAGGAACTAACGTAAAATAGAACGACGGAAATGTTGATGGTATTGGATTTTATGTAGGTCTATTGGTTACTTCACAAACAACCTTCAAACTCGAGTACACATAATACTTGGGTCGACAGTTGTGCAGTAAAAATGTTTGCGTGGCATTTTTTTTTTCAAATGATTAACCAATATTCTGGATTACATATGAGTCGTCCAGTTGCAAAACTCGTTTAATCCACTTGTGAATAAGGACCTTGTCGTAAAATTATTTATTTAATTATTTTATTTTATTTTGTTTATTTATTTTTTATTTTGTTTCGTTTTACTTTATTTCGTTTTATTTTGTTTTAATTTTTTTTGTTTGGTTTTATATTGTTTTTATTTTGTTTTGTTTATTTTGTTTTATTTTGTTTTTTGTTTTGTTTTGATTTATTTTGTTTTTCCAGAAAACAAACACAAAACCAAAAACAAAAAACACGAAGCATGAAGAAAACTTCAAACACAAAAGCAAAAGCAGAAAACAAAAAAAAACACAAAGCAAAAAGCAAAATTCAAAAACAGCAAAAACAGAAAACAAACACAAACGTAAAACAAAAAACACGAAGCAAAAAGCAAAATTGAAAAACAAAAGCAAAAGCAGAAAACAAAACACAAGAATCATAAAGCAAGAAAGCAAAATTCAAAAAAGCAAGAGCAGAAAACACAAAACCAACAAAGAAAAGCAAAAAGTAAAATTCAAAAGCAAAAGCACAAAGCAATCACAAAACCAAAAACCAAAGTAAAAAGTAGTAAGCAACAAACACAAAAGATACGTGAGGCAAAGTCCAGAGAAACGTTTCTCAAGAAAATGATTCTTATTCACAAGTGGATTAAATGAGTTTTGCAACTGGGCGACTCAATTTCTCTTAGGAATCAGTCAGTGATTTTTATTTTATTTTTAGAATTTCCACTCATAGAGCAACTTTGCTAATGCAGAATGTCACAGGTTTTGTTTGTTTTTGATTAACTTACCTTAGTCTAGGTTTCTTGCAAATTTAGTGCAGAAGTCTTTAATTACTGATGGTTTGCTCTTGAACTATTCAAAGATTCCTGGGCCATGGATGGAAATCACCTGATTTAGTGGGCCGCATTCGAAAGTCAATGAAAAATGATCGTTGGTTGGTTGGTTCCTCAGTTTAGGGGCTGCGACTACGCGGTCTTGTAGCACCGTGTACTTTGGGTGTGTGTAGAATCTGCCTGATAACCGGTGTTAATTGTGATGGCTGTATTAGTGTGTGTTATCTGTGATTCGGGTAGGAGGACTGCAGACGATTAATTTTTTCAAGTACATAGTTCCTATTTTTGCTACAAAATGCTACCGTTCACGACACCTAGCTGCGGACGTGGCTACTAAATGTCATCGCAGTCAGCACCTGGTAGCGATTATTAGGACTAATATAGCATTATCAAACTAACCTAAAAAATTTAGCTTCCAAAAGTGTAGTCGGGGGAAAGTTATTTTTCATGCCATAAATCTATGACATGGGACCGCCGGCTTTACTTCCCCACCGAAGGAAGGTATACTGAGGGATTTTAAACGCTCTTAAAAATCTTACGACTTCGGCCGGGTTTGAACCCGCGATCTTGGGCATAGAAGCTCAGCTTGCTGTCAACTACGCCTCTGAAGCCACTCATCCGGTTTCCTTTTGAACATATCTAAATTTTGAAAACTTATAGAAGACAATATTCCAGATTTTTGTATAATTTCAGAACTATTTTACACTGACTAAAAGCATAGGGTATCCGAGGCCTAGGGGGTCTTTCACTTTCCACCTTAATTGACCCTTGTCTCACCTTCCGTGATCCCTCATTCTTCGAGGCGGTCAGCCCTCTTGTTTTCTTTACATTATATCCCCTGCCCTCTGCACAAGGTCCTCAAGGAGGCAGGGTGTGTGTAGCCCCACCCCTTCTGGTGCACCCTGGATATTGCTACACCCTCAAGGGCTCACGTCTGGTGAGTTCGGGATTTGGCGACCCCGAGATCTTCCTGAGCTGGGTCCGGTTTTCTCCTTTTTCCATTGTCTTTAGGGCAGTCCATGTCCTCTTTACCTTTCCTATCTGCCTTTTTGGCTCTCCTTTCTTCTAAGTCCCTTAATTCTCATTCATCGAGGGTTGAGGGCATTTCCTTTCCCCCTGTCTTTTGTTTTCCTTATTGTTGTTGAGTCTTCAGTCTTTCGACTGGTTTGATGCAGCCATCCATGCCTCCCTGTCCCGTGCTAATCGTTTCATCTCTACATAGCTACCACACCCTACCTCCGAGGCAATCTGTTCAACATATTCTAACCTGGACTAGCCCTACTGTTCTCATCCTCGACCCTTCCTTCTGTAACTAAGTTTGCTATTCCTGGGTGTCTTAGTATGTGTCCTACCAACCTATCTCTTCTCTTCATTATCAGTTGCCAGAAACATCTCTCCTCTCCCATTTTTCTTAATACCTCTTCATTCGTAACCCTATCTCTCCATCTGATCTTCATCATTCTCCTGTGACACCACATTTCAAACGCTTCAATTCTCTTCTTTTCTGCTGCACCAATAGTCTAAGTTTCACTTCCATAGAGCGCCACGCTCCTGACAAAGGCTTTCAAAAATGACTCGTTTAATCCACATGTGAATAAGAATCATTGTCATGAGAAACGTTTCTCTGGACTTTGCCTAGCGTATCTTTTGTGTTTGTTGTTTTCAACTTTTTTCTTATTGCTTTGTGTTTTTGGGTTTGTGTTCGCTTTGTGGTTTTGCTTTTGAATTTTACTTATTGCTTTTCTTTCTTGGTTTTGGTTTTGTTTTTGTTTTCTTCTTTTGCTTTTGTTTGAAGTTTGCTTTTTGCTTTGTGTTTGGTTTTATGTTTGTTTTCTGGAAAATCAAAATAAAACAAAACAAAATCAAAATAAAACAAAACACAATAAAATTAACCAGAATAAACAAAACTAAAACAAAACAAAACATAAATAAAACAATTTAAAACAAAATAAAACGGAAGTAAATAAAACAAAACAAAATCAAAATAAAGTAAAATAAAATAAAATAATTAAATAAATATTTTTGCGGCATGATCCTTATTCACAAGTGGATTAAACGAGTTTTGCAACTAGACGACTCATATCCTCTTTGCTTCGTCCGTCACCTAGAGATTAGGCCCCTTAAAACGGCATTCATCATTATCATCATTTTGTTCAGCATTTTCTGTCATTTATCATGTCATCAACTTCCGTGCGTATCTTGCTGTCTCATGTTCCCAGTAATTAATTTGCCCCTCAGCTATTTGATCGTCAACTCAGTTAATTATCTATTACTGTAATTTGAAGTTCCTTGGAGTGGACCACCTGTGAAGGCACACGTGTTTGAGCTTTGGGAGATCTATATTTAGCCCCAGTATTGTGTGGAGATCTTGTCTCACTTGCATATGATCTGAATTTACATAACACACACAACATGTCCTCCAAAACCGGACTTGGATATAAATAGACCGCCGGGAATAATTTGGTTCTCTCTCCTCTTTCTTATAAGCCAGGGGAATCAAAGACCACGTGAGGCCAGCTGCAACTACATCCTATCTAGAGTTCCTGGATTTCGGCACTTCACAGTCCATAATTTATTATTTTTCATATTTTTAATTCGTGTTCCATAGCATTTTAATTATTTGTTTATTTATTTATTTATTTGTTTATTTATTTGTTTATTTGTTATTTATGTATTTGTTTATGTGTTTATTTATTTATTTGTTTATTTATTTGTTATTTATTTATTTGTTTATTTGTTATTTATGTATTTGTTTATGTGTTTATTTATTTGTTATTTATTTATGTGTTTATTTATTTGTTAT
This sequence comes from Meconema thalassinum, assembly GCA_946902985.2. Lineage (NCBI taxonomy): Eukaryota > Metazoa > Arthropoda > Insecta > Orthoptera > Tettigoniidae > Meconema > Meconema thalassinum. The sequence goes on along the minus strand of OX336397.1, from coordinate 97,300,967 downwards.
TTATTTATTTGTTTATTTATTTATTTATTTGTTTATTTATTTATTTATTTTTATTTGTTTATTTGTTTTTTGTTTATTTATTTATTTGTTTATTTGTTTATTTGTTTATTTATTTATTTGTTTATTTATTAGTTTATTTATTTGCTTATTTATTTGCTTATTTATTTATTATTTGTTTATTTATTTGTTTATTTATTTATTTATTTGTTTGTTTATTTATTTGTTTATTTATTATTATTTTATTTGTTTATTTACCGGTATTTGTTTATTTGTTTGTTTATTTATTTTTTGTTTATTTATTTTTTGTTTATTTATTTATTTGTTTATTTATTTTTGTTTATTTATTTATTTATTTGTTTATTTGTTTATTTATTTGTTTGTTTATTTATTTATTTATTTGTTTATTTATTTATTTGTTTATTTATTTATTTGTTTAATTCTTTATTATTATTATTTTATTTGTTTATTTGTTTATTTATTTATTTGTTTATTTATTTGTTTACGTATTTCTTTATTTATTTGTTTATTTTTTATTTTTTTTATTTGTTTATTTGTTTATTTATTTATTTTTTGTTTATTTATTTATTTGTTTATTTGTTTATTCATTTATTTGTTTATTTATGTTTTGTTTATTTATTTGTTTGTTTATTTATTAATTTGTTTGTTTATTTATTAATTTGTTTGTTTATTTATTTATTTGTTTATTTATTTGTTTATTTATTTATTTGTTTATTTATTTATTTGTTTATTTATTTGTTTATTTATTATTATTTTATTTGTTTATTTACCGGTATTTGTTTATTTGTTTGTTTATTTATTTTTTGTTTATTTATTTATTTGTTTATTTATTTTTGTTTATTTATTTATTTGTTTATTTATTTATTTGTTTGTTTATTTATTTATTTGTTTATTTATTTATTTGTTTATTTATTTATTTGTTTATTTATTTATTTGTTTAATTCTTTATTATTATTATTATTATTATTATATTTATTTATTTATTTATTTATCTATCTATCGAAATTCGATGCATTTCAGTCAGTCAACACGATTCTACCCAATTGTGATAGGTTATTTCTTAATCTTGAAAAAATTTACAAGAGATTAATAAATACACTTGGGAAACTTACAAAAAGAAATGCTTTTCAATTAATGCAAAAATTAAACATTACAATACAGTCATAAACCCGTAACCCACATACGCAGCAGAAACATTATTCCATCTAAATGAACATTCTAAAACTGACAGATTACAGAAGATCGAAAGGAGAATTGGAAGAATAAAAGTTATAAAAAGATGGGCAATGGCGAATAATACCTAACAATATTGTCTGTAACAACCTAGAACCCATTGCTGATACCATGCAAAAGAAAAGACTAGGATTCTTTGGGCACTTCAAGAGTATGCCAGATTCACGTCTCCTAATACAACTAGTACAGTGCAATCTTGCTTCAAGAAACACAACAACTGGATGCCGAAATCAGAGACAACTTAAAAGACATTGGCCTAACAACAGAAGACGTTTCAAATAATAAAAGTTTAACTACAGCACTTCCTATGACTTTTTATTTTCCACTCATAAAAAATAAAATGCCAACAAGAATATTTTCTGCCCAAAAAAGGGCAGGATGATCAATACGAAAGAAGAAGTACTGGGAAGACCGCAAGGTTCGTACAGTTCCTACAAGTCGACGAACTAATGGTTGGTTAAAATGATCCTTTGTGGTCTCAAAAGGCGAAGAAGAATAAGAAGAAGAAATGCACTTGGATGTCCATGTCAAGGAATCATCATCCTTACCCTTAGGCTATTAAATCAATGTCGAAAATTATGGGTGATGGTATTTACAATATATACACTTATTTAGTTGCAGTATTAGTTGAGATAATGCAACAAGTCAATAATTTTTAGTTACAGTCTATGTGAAGTTTTGTTAATATAGTCTACTGGAAGTGGTGATTGGGCTCCAAATTGACAATTGCATATTAATTTTTTTAAATTTATTTTTATTTTTTATTTAGTCAATTTACCCTCTAGATTGGTGGATCCCACGGACTCAGCGAGGGAACTCGCCACTACCGCCTCTATGGGCAGTGTCCTGGAGCTTGGAACATCTGGTCGGGATGGATACAACTGGGGAGGTGTGATCAGCACTTCGCCCAGGCGGCCTCACCTGCAAAGCGAACAGGGGCCTCATGAGGGATGGGAAGGGATGGAAGATAGGGATGGATAGTTTAGGAAGAGAGAAGGAGGCGGCCGTGGCCTTACAGGAGGTACCATCCCGGCATTTTCCCGAAGACGAAGTGGGAAACCACGGAAAACCACTTCGAGGATGGCTGAGGTGGGAATCGAACCCCCTCTACTCATTTGGACCACCCGAGGCTGAGTAAACCCCGTTCCAGTCCTCATACCACTTTTCAAATTTCGTGGCAGAGCCGGGAATCGAACCCAGGACCTCCGTGGCGGCAGCTAACCATGCTGACCGCTACGCTACGGAGGCGACATATATTAAAATTTGTGGCGAAAATAGCTTTATGTTTGACCCTGACTATTATACGTCAGAAATCTGTACTATAATGAGGCTCATCATAGCACTATTTTTCATTATGAAAAAGTTTTTTCCACCAATCAGAGCTCAAGAAACAGTTGTTTGACCAATTAGATAATTAGATGCGCTGAGTTCCACGGCCTTCTGATTTAAATTTCACTGCCTGGCCTAATGTCATAGTGGGGTAATCGAGGAGGCCATGGTCAAATACAAGGCATTCTCTGCGTCTCATGCGCTCTGTTCAGTACATAAAACTGGCGAAATCTCGACAGATATTTATGAATATTTATGTTCGAACATAAAATAGTTATAATAATTATCGTCGAACATAAACAGTCGTATGCAACTCGCCTATAATGGTAATTAAGACACTCGTATGGAAATTATAAAACTAGCAAACGCTCGTTTTATAAACATACTCGTGTTTTAATTATTGCCATTATAGGCTCGTTGCATAATGTACTATTACCTATTACTATTTTTGAAAGGCGGCAAAAATACGACACGCAAGTCATACGATGTTGGCATGTCAAAGAACCCATTTGAATTCAGTAGGCCGTGTTCATAATGGCAAAATTAATCTCGGGAGTTTCCGCCAACACAAAGTTCCTCATTTCTCTACTAGAAAGCGCTATAGTGTACAAGGAGCTTAGATATCTAACCTCCTTGACTTTCATAGTGATTCAAGGAACAACGAAATTCGACATGCAAGCTACCCTCTGGGTGTCAAATTACAAAGCTTGCACCCGGCACCCGAGGCCATACGATATTATTATTATTATTATTATTATTATTATTATTATTATTATTATTATTATTACCTTCCTAGAGTAACCTCGTAAGTCTTCAACAATATATTTCCCTCAGATACAAGTAGGCCTACAAGTATTTCATTGGAGACGCATACATGTTGCAATAATTTTAATTTCACGAGTAATTGCTTGGTTTGCCTATAGTAAATATTCATTTGGTATTTATCTCTTTGGGTTGGCAGAATTGCCAGAACGTAATATAAGCCTGGGGCGGCCTTGTCTCTAGGCACGTTTATATACAAGAGTGACCGAGTTCCATGATCCATGATCTGCTCAAAGGGTAACCATCACATGTATCAAAAGTTCTTAGGGAGATTAGCTATTTACATCGCTGCTTCAACGATTCTCGGTGTGAAATGATTCAGTAATAAATAGGTTGTAAGTTCCGGCTAATCAATACTTTTATTAAATAAAGATCACTGTGTGGTTATTGGTGGGACATGTTTCAAGGCCTGATTGTTTTTGGCCCCTTCATCAGCCGATATGAATAAATAAATGCCAAAGACACAAAAATATATGGCGCAACACACTAAACAGTCCCTTGTTAAACCTTATATGGTGAACCATAAAGAAGGATGGGAAACGTAATGCCCAAAACAACACAATAGCATGTGGAAAAATATGGCTAAAGTCTTAAAAACAAACACACGCCTCACTATGGTCAACAGACGCCAAAGAAACATAAAATGTATTGGCTCTGCATGGCAGCAAGTTTAAGAAGGGATCTTTAGTGTGTTACGCTATCCATTTTTGTGTCTTGGACATTTATTTATTCATATCGGCTGATGAAGGGGCCAAAAACAATTAGCCCTTGAAACATGTCCCACCAATGACAACACAGTGATCTTTATTCAATAAAAAGTATTGATTAGGTGGAACTTTTCACCTATTTATTACTCAATTACTTTATCAATACGGAACCAGAATGAACTTTTTAAGTTCTAAAATAAAAAAGTGAAATGATCCTCCATAAAGATGCTTCACTTAAAATAATTTGATGGCTATTCTGTATTACCCTTTCACGAATTGATTGCCGGCGGTCGAGATGGGAACTATTCTCTGTTTACTTGTGACACACGTCAGCCTGCTTCGTTGACAGGCACAGTTGCGCGAGTAGGATATGACTCAGCTCCAGTAGCCTCAGTCATCGTTTAACTGTCCGTGGCGACATGAACTTCTGTGACGTGCAATGCTGCTTGACTTATGTGCAGAATGCACTCTGTCGTCGCTGTGTCCCTAACTTCACCCCGCGGGGCAGCTGCTACTATAAAAAAAACACTAGCGCAGCCACGCTCGGCGGCAATCAAATCTTAAATGGTTTTATTTATTTATCGTATGGCTTTTAGTGCCGGGAATGTCCGAAGACATGTTCGGATAGCCAGAGGCTGTAGCTGCGTCTAGCGTAGACCCATAGGGTGAGTTACAAGTTCCGTTCAATTTCAAGTAGTTCCAACTTTCGGTACCAGATGTCAATGATACCTAGTGGTGAGCGTTGGAACATTGACAGAGCGTTCCAACGAAATCTAACCTAGAAATTTAGCTTCACACAAGTTTATTCTGTGGAAGGATCTTTTACATGCCATAAATCTATGACATGGAACCGCTGGCTTTAGTTCCCCCTTCGAACGAAGGCATGCAGAAGGATTTTAACGCTCCTAAAAAATCCGACGACTTCGGCCGGGTTTGAACCCGCTATCTTGGGAACAACAGTTCAGCATGCTACCCACTACGCTACCGAAGCCGCTCTTAAATGGGTAATATGACTTCAGCCACTTCTGGTTTGCAAGGAACCACAAGGGCCAAGGAACATCTCTAGTCTTCACACCCCTGCCGTGGTCCTCTGCTAGTCTTCTTTTTTCTCGTGCCTGCCATTATAGAGCTAAACTTTATCATCCCATTCATTGAGGCTGTATCACGATGTAAGATCAACCAGGTGTTGCAAGCCACCAATAATAATAGCGTGAGTCACGAAGTGGAGCCGATTTTTGTCTTATTTTAAATCATAAATATTGTAGTAATAAACCCAGAATTCTTTCCACAGCTGCTTCATGAGTCACTTGACCACGGGCGTGCAAGATCTCGGAGAGGTCTACATTGCTTATTTTACTGGCTCATAAACTAGTGGGACGTGGATTGACGACCACGGTACCGCAGTTGAGTCCTGCATTGCTTCCACTTACTTATGCCGGGCTCTTCTCTTTAATCCTTCCTTTAGACAATCCTTGGTAATTAGTAATAATTGTGGCAAAAGTTCCACCTAATCCAATACATTGTATAAGGTGCGTTCAAAAAGTAACGAGCTGGAGGCTGGAATGCGCAAACCGGTGACTACATCGGCTAATCGTGGAGTTTGTAACGAGGTGTGGTTCCGACCAAAGCGTGGAAGGTCACAGCCCGTCGCTAGAGGGCACGCGTGCACGTCACGTGACGATACAAAGCGAGCAGCAGCATGCATCAATCGTCGAGCACTGCCTGTCCCTTGCAAGGGTCAAGGCATGGCACAAGCGCTTCAGGGAAGGACGGGTGTCGTTAGCCGATGATGCCTGGTCTGGGGCACCCTCCTGCATTACCGATGACAACGTCCAGCTGGTTGATGCTCTCATTACCCAGGACCGCCGAGTGACAGTGAACGCCATAGCCGCCGTGGTCGCTCCACGACAATGCATGACCTCATACGGGCATCACAGTCGTGACACTCCTGCAGAAATTCATATGGGAGGTTCTCGGCCACCCTCCATACAGTCCAGACCTCTCTCCCTGTGATTACGCCATGTTTGGTCCCCTGAAAAGGGCTCTGTGGGGCCAACGATTCACCTCGGACGCCAACGTCCAGCTGTATGTGCGGAACTGGTTCACATCGCAGCCCAGGGAATGTTAAGAGACAGCCATTCACCGCCTCGTGTCACAGTGGGACAAGTGCCTCAACAGCCAGGGCCAATACTTCTAACATACAGGTACTGTTTTCTGTAATTATGCCTCCAGCTCGTTACTTTTTGAAAGCACCTTATATTTTAATAAATGATCACGTTGTGGTCATTGGGGACATGTTTCGAGGCCTAGTTCAGCAGATATAGATTAAAATATCAAGGAAAACAGGTGTTTGAAAAGCTTAACACTAAAAAACATTCCTCTCAATAAACGGTGCACCGTAATAAGAGGTGGAAGATGTTTACGCTAAAGATCCAATAAAATAATAAGAGAATGAATATAAAGAAAGAATAGTTGAAATTTGAATTTTAAACACATTACAGTGAAACCTCTCTAAAAGACCACCCCTATTAAAAGACCACCCCTCTTAAAGTCCGATTTTTCTTTGAACCGACTTAAAACCTCATAAGGTGTGTTACCTCTATTTAAGGACCACCCCTCTCCCCGACCAAAGACCAGGTATTTTCTCAGTTTGACCTCTTTCAAAAGACCACTTCTCGTCGGCCTTCCCATTGGAGATGCTGATGAGGGCGATGATGTAAACAATGGTTCTCTTGGCTCAGAACTGCATCAGCATAAAATGTCATTAGAAAAAGTGTTATGTAACGTACTGTATAAAAGAAACGGCTCTCCTAGAAGATTGTTCAAACCCAGAACAAATTAATGGAATTTCGAACTCACTCAGAGATATTCTAGAAAGTGAAATTGTTAAAAAAAAAATATATCTGCTAATCTGAAACAGAGAACAATTCGTAACTTTTTAAATGACAGAGCTCAGTAAATAACTAATTGTAATTAATGTTTGCTAAATGTGAACCAATGCAAATAAATTGTAATCAAGTATGTGTTCCAACTTGTTGTTGTTTGAGTCTTCAGTCTTTTGACTGGTTTGATGCAGCTCTCCATGCCTCCCTGTCCTGAGCTAATCGTTTCATCTCTACATAGCTACCACACCCTACATCCGAGGCAATCTGTTTAACATATTCTAACCTTGGTCTACCCTTACAGTTCTTGTCCTCGACCCTTCCTTCCATAACTAAGCTTGCTATTCCTGGGTGTCTTAGTATGTGTCCTACCAACCTATCTCTTCTCTTCATTAGTAGTCGCCAGAAACATCTCTCCTCTCCCACTCGTCTTAATACCTCATTGTTTGTAACCCTATCTACCCATCTGATCTTCATCATTCTCCTGTAACACCACATTTCAAATGCTTCAATTCTCCTCTTTTCTGCTGCACCAATAGTCCAAGTTTCACTTCCATAGAGCGCCACGCTCCAGACAAAGGCTTTCAAAAATGACTTCCTAATACCTACATCTGTATTCGATGTCAACAGATTCCTTTTTTGTAGAAATGCTTTCCTTGCCTGAGCCAACCTACGTTTTATGTCCTCTTTGCTTCGTCCTTCACTGGTTATTTTGCTTCTTTCAGCTTTTCACCTGCCAATTTGATGTCCATAGAAGTTTCTGATTTATTTCGGCTGCATTCCAATATTTTTGTTTTACATTTATTAATTTTCATCATGAATTCTTTCCGTAAGACGGAGTCCATACCATTCAAAAACTCATTCAAATCCTCAGGCTTGTCGGCCAAAATGACGATGTCATCAGCAAATCTCAGAGTTGAAATTATTTCTCCTTGAATCTTCACTCCCCACTTTAAATTTTTTCTCTAATTTCCTTCATTGCTTGCTCAATGTAAAGATTGAAAAGTATGGGTGATAAGTTGCAGCCTTGCCTTACACCTTTCTGAATACCAGCTTCTCTCTCATGTCCTTCAACTCGAATGACTGCTGTCTGGTTTCTGTATAGATTGTATATCACCCTCCTATCCCTGTACTTTATTCCAATCGATTTCAAAATGTCAAACAATTTAGTTCCAACTGTACTTTAGTAATCATGAAATATAAAATTATTCTTAATGCCTACCCCTATTAAGAGACCACCCCTCTAAAGACCAGTTTTCCGTGGAACCGTCACTGGTCTCTTAATAGGGGTTTCACTGTATGATTAAACTCTAAAATGTCACTGTACTGGGCATTAGTTACGTGGTCCAATTGTTCTGAACATATTCGATGACAATAATAAATTTGAAGATAGGCACGCTATATTGTGGTTTGTAGACGTTAAAGAAATGGCAATGGTTCAGTTCTGTAGTGAAGCGTGGCTTACGCGACAGCACGCCGGCTTCTCACCGCAGGGTCCGTGGTTCAAATCCCGGTCACTCCATGCGAGATTTGTGCTGGACAAAGTGGAGGCGGACAGGTTTTTCTCCGGGTACTCCGGTTTTCCCTGTCCCAAATTTCATTCCAGCAACACTCTCCATTGTCATTTCATTTAATCTGTCATTCATTTAATCATTGCCCCAGGGGAGTGCGACAGGCTTCGGCAGCCGGCACAGTCCATATCCTCGCCGCTAGATGGGGACTTCATTCATTCATTCATTCCATTCCCTGACCCGGTCGGTTGAGTGGAAGCAGGCTGTGGATTTCATGTTGTCCCGACGTAATCGCTGGAGTATCAATCTACTAGCGCTGTGAGGTAAGTGGTGGAGAATTTGAGCACTCCTGCATGTTCGGTGTTTAGAGTGATGTGGGGAGGCGTAGCCCTAATACAGGGTGGACAAAATAAAACCGATCCGTAATACATTTATTCTTTATTATTTATCTATTTAATTTATTTCTTTATTTATTTCGCTTGAGCCTCCGTGGCTTAGGCGGCAGCACGCCGGCCTCTCACCGCTGGGTCCGTGGTTCAAATCCCGGTCACTCCATGTGAGATCTGTGCTGGACAAAACGGAGGCAGACAGGTTTTTCTCCGGGTACTCCGGTTTTCCCTGTCACAATTTCATTCCAGCAACACACTACACTATCATTTCATTTCATCTGTCATTCATTTACTCATTGCTCCAGAGGAGTGCGACAGGCTTCGGCAGCCGGCACACTTCATATCCTCGCCGCTAGATGGGGGCTTCATTCATTCCATTCCTGACCCGTTCGGAGACTGGAAGCAGGCAGTGGATTTTCATTTTTCATTTATTTCGCTTCAAAGTTGGAGTGAATGCGAGGTGGCAGGCGTGTTTTGTGACCAATTGAATGCAACAATTCCCCCAGGGTCTCGCATCTAGTGGGAGTGGGTTGGTGACCACGGGACCCCAGCTGAGTCCGGCATTGCTTCCACTTACAGTACTTGTGCCGGGTTCCTCTCTGTCTTCTTTCCTGTCAACCTCCTTTGGTCAACTCTTGTTCTTTTCCGACCCCGACGGTATTATTGTATCCGAGGCCTAGGGAGTCTTTCACTTTCCCGCCTTAATTGGCCCTTGTCTCATCTTTCCTGAGCCCCCCCACCCCCCCTCGCTTCTTCGAGGGGTCAGACCTCTTGTATTCTCTTTCCTTTTCTCTTTAAGATTCCCGCACTGATTTTTGTTAATTGGCTCTCCCGTGTATCTAAATTCCCTATAGTGTTTTTTTTTGTGGCATCTACACTACATTTTATAGGTATTTTTAATCTAAGTTGCTGTTTGTGAGTTTTTTCGATCTAAATTGCATTTTGTAAGTATTTTCAACCTAAACCGCATTTCGCACGAATTTTAAATCTAAATTGCATTTTGTATGGTGGGCATTTTGCAAGTATTTTGATTCTCAATTGCAATTTGAGGGTATTTTGAATCTAAATTACATGTTGTAAGTATTTTCAAATTTTAATTGCATTTTGTAAGTATTTCGACTCTACATTGCATTTTGTACGTATTTTGAACCTAGGCTACATTTTGTGCGTATTTTTCAATCTATTCCTTTTGTGAGTATTTTTGTTCTAAATTCCCTTTTGTAAGTATTACCGCTCTCCATTTTGTAAGTAGTTTCAATCTGAGTTCCTTTTTGTAAGTATTTTCCGTCTCACTTAATTTTCGTTCTGGTTTCCATTTCATTGTCATTTTCGCCATCACCCAGACCATTAGGGGCCGATAACCTAGATGTTAGGCCCCTTAAAGCAACAATTATCATCATCATCATCATTGAATGCAACAATGGTGCTCACGATAAAACAGCGCGTATTTATTGTCAAATGTAATGTGAAGCACAATTCGTAGAACACGTAGAACTGTTTTCACAAGAGATTAAGACTGGCCGTGCTTTGGCAAAACCTTCAGCAAAGAGTTCAATGCAGGACTTGATGCGGAAATGGTGTGCAATGTCTTGTGTCCGCATTGTGCATGATTCTTTCACCGAACTGTTAATGTGGTCCGGTATGTCCAGAATCTTTTTAATCCATATCTGGTTCAACTCACAGAAGACTGTATCGATATTTTCATCAAGACGGAGCAACAGCACACACAGCCTTCACAACCTTGGCACAGGTGCATGGAATGTTCGGTGAGGAGAGGACAATCAGTAGAGGCAGTGCAATCTCCTGGCCCCCTCGATGGACCGTTCTCTTTCCCTGTGATTGTATCATTTCGTCGTTACGCTGGGGTCTGGCGTTACGTTACGGTGACGGGACGAAATATACTCAGATGCACTAAGGTGTGTGACGTAGTACCGCTTGGTGCATGTGTACCCCGACAATCTCTATCCCCGATTCTTGGATGTCACGGGTAATCTCGAGAACCACTGGATGGATTTTGATGTGGTTTTCACCAATCTGTAAAGGATATCTCTAGGAAAGATTCTGTAGAAAATAATGATCAAAGGAAGCCAAGCAGTAACGATTTCAGTGAAAAAGTCGAAAACAAACTTGGCGTCCTTGCGCTTCTTAATCTTACGCTGGGCAAACCGTTAAAAATACCAATATACTATGAGTAAGAATTGGTCAGCATGAAATGTTCTACAAAAAAGTCCGGGAGAGCATATCTCTATCTTCAATACATCGCCTACTATAATTGGTGTTTTTAGACTGGATGGAAGGGGCACGTCATCCAGCCATCTCCCTCCGCGCGCTTGATCGTGCGTTGCCCTTGGTTTGCACTTGCCGTTCACGAATAATTTGGAACAAGGTAAAGTATTATAAAGCAAGATAAGTATTATGCAGATCATTTTCTAACATGTCAAGAGTCTTTGGCCTCCAGAGAAGCCTCCAGCCTTTCTAGCATTTTTCAGCATTTGTAGCATTTAAAATGATACAAAGTTTAGTCTTTCAGACTGACTGTCACTTTTTTTTATTTGTGGGGCAAATTGAAGGGTCAGGTGTAGGAAAATAATCGCCAAACACTGGAAGAGCTACATCAGAACATTGAAAACGCTATTGCTGCTATGCCAGAGGCAGAGCATGTCTAAAAGTTTGATAAATCAAGCACAGCGCTGCATTGAGATCAACGGTAACCATTTCCAGCATTTACTGTGATGTTCAGTAACAAAGGACAATTGTAAATATGGTATGAATAAATAATCATAAAAGAAATTCCGGGCCGGTTTTATTTTGCCCTTCCCCAGGGGCTCACATCTCGTGGGACATGGGTTGGCGACCACGGGGCCCCAGCTGAGTCCGGCATTGCTTCCACTTACTTGTGCCGGGCTCCTCTCCGTCTTCTTTCCTGTCGACCTCACGTGGTCAAATCTTTTTCTCTTCCGCCCGACGGTATTAGGGTATCCGAGGTCTAGGGAGTATCTTCCTTTCCCGCCTTAATTGGGCCTTGTCTCGTCTTTTCTGATACCCTCCTTCTGCTAGGGGCAGCCTTCTTTTTATTTTCCTTTTACCTCCTGCCTTGTGCTCAAGGCCCTCAAGGTGGCAGGGTGTATGTAGCCCCCACCACTTCTGGTGCACACTAGATAATGCTACACCCTCAGGGGCTCACGGCTGGTGAGTTCGGGAGTTGGCGACCCCGAGGGATTCCTGAGCTGGGTCCGGTTTCTCCCCTTTCATCCATTACCTGTGGGGCGGACCCTCTCCTCTATCACTTTCCTATCTGCCTTTTATGGCTCGCCTTCCTTCCAAGTCCCTCAATCCGCATTCTTCGAGGGTTGAGGGCATTTATTTTCCTCCTGCCCTTTATGTGCCTTATTCTCCTTTTGTTTTCCATTTCTTCTTCTAGTATAATTATAAGTTAGTAGTTAGTTATAGTTTACATTTCATTATCATCTGCACGATCACCCAAACCATTAGGGGCCGATAACCTAGATGTTAGGCCCCTTAAAACAACAATCATCATCATCATATTTCTGCCCACCCTGTATAAGTTAGAGCAAAGCAGACGACGTAGCAAACATAGTTCGCACTGACTACTCTGGTAGCGCCACTGAGCTGGCCCGAGTTGGACAACAACTGAACGGAGGACCACAAATTAATTGAACGCTTACTTTAAGAATCAATGAATGTGCGCAGACTCGTGGAGACAAATGAAGCGTGAAGCAGCGTGTTGTTGCTGCTGTTATTCTTATTCTGTCCAGGAGTGAAAACAGGATGTGGTGAGGTGTGTATTTTAGTGTGTGTGGACATGTCAATACACCGCACTCCTAGTCCTTTTGATTAGCTTCAAAGAATTACTATCGGTAATGCTGGTATATTGGCTTTCACGGCCAGTGAATTAAAACTCAGCAATTTTTCAAGGTTGGTTGGTTGGTTGGTTGGTTCCTCAGTTTAGGGGCTGCGACAACGCGGTCATGTATCCCCGTGTACTTTCGGTGTGTGTAGAATCTGTCAGATAACCGGTGTTAATTGTGATGGTTGTATTAGTGTGTGTATCTGTTTTCAATTCAAGTAAGGACTGCAGATATTTAATTTTTTCAAGTAATTCCTACTTTTGCCGCCAAACGCCACTAGTTCAGAACCTGCTTACCAGACGCCACTGCAGTCGGCTCCCGGCGACGAACGTCGGAACCTAAGAGCATTTGTCAAATGTTTAACCTAACCTAATTTAGCTTCACACAGGTGTAATTAGTGGAAGGTTCTTTAACATGCCATAAATCTATGACATGGGACTGCCGGCTTTACTTCCTCTCCGAAGGAAGGCGTACTCGGCCGGGTTTGAACCCGCGATCTTGAGCATAGAAGCTCACCATGCTACCAACTACGCCACCGAAGCCATTTTTTTTTCTAGGTTTATGCCGTGCCTTGTGAGGGGTTTCGCCTAGGATCACCAAGCTGACTCGTCAGCAGGCTCTTGGTGTCCCCGCCCGGACCTCCACAGGAGTAGCGAACTGTGCTCTACCTCCCTTCTTAAGAAGCGCACGTACGCCTCTTAACTGCGAGCGCTTACAGCTCAAGCAGCCTTCACCGCCCTATGAAGGCTTCCAAAAATATGGTATATTGGCTTTCACGGCCAGTGAATTTAAACTCAGCAATTTTTCTAGGTTTTTGCCGTGTCTTGTGTGGGGTTTCGCCTAGGAATACCCCTGTGGGGATCCGGGCGTGGACTTCAAGAGCCCGCTGATGAGCCAGCTTCGTGTTCCTAGGCGAAACCCCTCACAAGACACGGCAAAAACCTAGAAAAATTGCATAAATTTAAGTAGTATCATGTTTCCGCTGTGTTTTCTTTGTGAGTGCTGCTAAGCCGACGTAGGTTTCCTTGATAAAATTGTCGCTGATGATAAACTTATCGAGTGCCTGGTTAGAAATAACAACTCGTACATGATAGCGCTTAACACACACTTAGCTTGCACGATAAAACAGCGACTTATTTCCACTTTCTACTGCAGTTTAAATGGGATTCAACCACAATTCTTGGACCCCGATCCAACCCTCAGAATGAAAAAAAAAATCTTGGCTGATGATCTCTGAGAGACAGAAATTGCAGTCATCTTACTCCATCTAGTTTCTGAACCCGTAGAGTCTGCGGACCACTCAGCGTGAAATTGAATCATGTACGGACCACCCCTTGGCCTGTTCGCCATCTCTTGATGAATACAGTACTTTTGCATTTGTCAGTTGGCACAGGCTAGAGTAAAAGGTGGCTTTTCACCGATGTCTCAGTCTCACTCATGGCTGTGATTATATGGAAGCTACTGAGGTATGGGTGGGGCTTAGTAATGGCATTCGGGGCACAGTCAGTGCCTGTGAATGCTGTGAAAGGTTCAACTCATAGGGTTAGAACTACTGTTCTGACTCAGTGAGGAAAGCAATGGCAAACTACCTCACTCCTCCTCTTGCCTAGAACGCCTCAAAATAGTGCTGCCTTGGGTTTTTGTGGGTATCTACTCACATAACGTAACGGCGGTACTTTTTGAGGATCCAACCAGCCCTCGGGCTGACTACCTAACAGACACGGACCACCCCTCCTCCTCCCCCCCTCCCTCCTCCTCTCCCCAATACACCTTATCAGTTGTAACCCTTCCTCAATAACATTATTTTAAAGATTTCAATTCAAAACCTGATAGTCATCGCCGCGATTACATTCGGATGATTCTCGTTCAACGCACTTTTTTATACGTGCTGGTGGACCCTATTCTCCCGCGGACCACTCCCGAGGCAGCCGCGAACCACCCGTGGTGCACGGACCACTGATTAATAACCACTGATCTAGTGGGACGTGGGTTAGCGACCACGGGCCCCCTGCTGCATCCGGCATTGGTTCCAGTTACTTATGCCGGGCTCGTCTCGGTCTTCTTTCCTGTCGACCTCCCTTGGTCAGCTCTTATTCTCTTCCGACCCTGACGATATTAGGGTAGGCCTATCCGACGTCTAGGGAGTCTTTTTCTTTCCTGATCCCTCATTCTTCGAGGGGTCACACCTCTTATTTTTCTCTTCATGATATCCCCTGCCTCATGCTCAAGGCCCTCAAGGCGACAGGGTGTGTTTTACACCCTCTAGAGCTCATGGCTGGTGAGTTCGGGAGTTGGTGACCCTGATGGATTCCCGAGCTGGGTCCGTTTTTTTCCTTTTCCCGTTGCCTTTGGGGCGGATCCTCTCCTCTCCGCTTTCCCTTCCCTATCTGCCTTTTATGACTACTTTTTTCTAAGTCTCTCAATCCTCATTCTTCGAGGGTTGAGGGGATTTCTTTCCCCTTTCTTTTATTTCCCCTACTCTTCTTTTGTTTTCCTTTTTCTTCTTCTTCTAGTGTGTAAGCTGTAGGCTAGTTAGTTTTAGTTGTAAGTTTGTTGTTAGATTTACTTATAGGTTCGTTTTCATTTTTTCACGACCACCCAAGTCATTAGGGGCCGATAACCTAGATATTAGGCCCCTTAAAAACAATTATCATCATCATCATCATCATCATCATTTCTTCTTTGATGAAATTTGTCAGCCACGGCAAAGCTGACAAATTAATGTTCGTAAAACTATATCATATTTTATGTTCGACCCTGGCTATTATATGTCAGAAAACTGTACACAAGACCCTCGTTTATCCGGCCCTCATTAATCCGGATCTCCGGTTCATCCGGATCGAAAATAAAAAAGAATATTTTTACTGTACAGTATTCATTTTACGGGATCGACTCTTCTTGAATGTCTTTTCCGCAGGGGATAGTTAAGGACAGGAATTGGAAGTAATTCGGTCACGGTCTATCAAAGGTACCGTCCTGGCATTCGCCTGGAATTGAGAACTGATGTTAGTAAAACGTTTTCGTGATCGTGCTGCGCGGAAACGCTATACAAATTTAAAAAAGTCCTCTCGGCACGCCGGAAGGCGGAGGTAGATTTCACCGGACAAACTTGGGGATAGGCGAAAATAGGCAGAATGTGCAGATTTTCGTAGAAGGATCAGACCTCATTTAATGCGAGAAGGTATTTTATAATTGGAGCTTAATTAACTTAGTTTTTCATTATATGCTTATTTTAAACATTTTATTGTCTTATGGGAACAGTAACCTTCTTGTCATTTGGGGTCCATTTTTATACTTGTGGTCACACTATCCTTATGCAAGGTTTCGACACTGATGTGTAACTATGTAACGGTCTGTTACTTCTTCACGCAAAATTATATCTACCGCAGAGATTTTGGTTGGTTCCTCAGTTTAGGGGCTGCGACAACGCGGTCATGTTACCCCGTGTACTTTGGGATGGCTGTATTAGTCTGTAATTCAGGTAAGGACTGCAGACGGTCAATTTCAAGCAGTAGTTACTAATGTTGCTACCAGGTACTACCGTCAACGACACCTAGCTGTGAACTTGGCTACTAGATGCCACCGCAACCAGCAACTAGCAACGAACGTTGGAACTTCCCCTCCAAAGGAAAGCATACTGAGGGATTTTTAGCGCTCTTAGAAAATCCGACGACTTCGGCCGGCTTTGAACTCGCGACCTTGGGCATAGACATTCAGCATGCTACCAGTTACGTCATCGAAGCCGCTTCACACTTAGATGGAAATCTGAATCTGATCTCGTGCAAGTGCGTTATCTTGGCAACGTCTGATGGCTCATCCCTCATCAATTTAGTAGTGTTGCCATGGCAACCACTGATAGGTCTTGGCATTTTCTTATAATTCCGAAATTATTTTTCTCATCCCTTGGCATAATGGTGGGTTATATCAAAAATTCTTTCAGACAAAAGTTTTAGGTAATTATTATGGGAATATTGTCAATTTTGTACGGTTTTGATATTGTGCCTATTAGGAGAGATATGATTAATGTTTCCCGAAAAACCCACTTTTTCCCACCCCTTTGGTCAATGGTTGGTGCTATAAAAAAAACTCTTCAAACATACATATTTGGGCTTTATCCGACACATAGTATGAATGTTGAACGGATTTGATATTTCACATATTAAGAGAGTTATAGCAATATTTCACTTTTTCGAAAAAAAAAAGCCCCCCATTTTCACCCCCTTCGACCGATTTAGCCCAGTAACGAACTCGACCGAGATGTTATAGGTATACATATTCGGTAAAAAATTCAAAGTGATTGGTGCAAAATTACGGCAGTTATCGTGTCCACAATAAACTGATATACATATATACATATACATACATAAATTATATATAACTTTTGAACTGACGGTGGTTTTGGGGTCTGGGGGATGTGAAACGCGAAGATATGTCGAAATTTTCCGGAAGTCGAAACATGGTACCCATTGCAATAGTTCGCTTTCTAATGAAATCTACCTCTGGTGTGTTCCTCAGTTTAGGGGCTGCGACAACGCGGTCATCTAACCCCGTGTACTTTGGGTGAGTGTAGAATCTGTCTGATACACGGTGTGAATTGTAATGGCTGTATTAGTCTTAATTCATGTAAGTACTGCAGACGGCCAATTTCAAGCAGTAGTTCCGAATGTTGCTACCAGGTACTACCGTCAACGACACCTAGCTGAGAACTTGGCTACTAGATGCCACCCCAACCAGCAACTCGCAACGAACGTTGGAACTTCCCCCCAAAGGAAAGCATACTGAGGGATTCTAGTGCTCTTAGAAAATCCGACGACTTCGGCCGGCTTTGAAACCGCGACATTGGGCATAGACATTCAGCATGCTACCAGTTACGTCACCGAAGCCGCTTCCCACTTTGTCAGGCTGCTTCGGTGGTGTAGTCGGTAGCATGCTGAGCTTCTATGCCTAAGATACCGGGTTCAAACCCGGCCGAAGCCGTCGGATTTTTTAAGAGCGTTAAATATCCCTCAGTATGCCTTCCTTCGGAGGGGAAGTAAAGCCGGCGGTCCCATGTCATAGATTTATGGCATGTTAAAGATCCTTCCACTAATTGCACCTGTGTGAAGCTAAATTGGATAGGTTAAGAATGTATGCAACGCTCTTAGGTTTCTATGTTCGTTGCCAAGAGCCGACTGCGGCGGCGTCTAGTAGCTCAGTTCTGAACTTGGCCTCGTAGTCGTTGACAGTGGCGCTTGGCGGCAAAAGTAGGAACTATCTGAAAAATTGTTAGTTGCAGTACTTAAATTAACAAACAGATAACACACACTAATACAGTCATCACAATTAACACCGGTTATCAGACAGATTCTACACACACCCAAAGTACACGGGGCTACATGACCGCGTTGTCGCAGCCCCTAACCTTTAGAACCAACCAACCAACCACTTAGTCAGATGGAAATACTGAATCTGATCTCGTGCAAGTGCGTTGTCATGGCAACGTCTGATGGCCCATGCCTCATCAATTTAGTAGTGTTGCCATGGCAACCACTGATAGCTCTTAGCATTTTCTTATAATTCCGAAATCATTTTTCTCGTCCCATGGCGTAATGGTGGGTCATATCAAAAATTCTTTCAGACAAAAGTTTTAGGTAATTATTAGGGGAATATTGTCCATTTTGTACGGTTTTGATATTGTGCCTATTAAGAGAGATATGATTAATGTTTCCCGAAAAAACCACTTTTTTCCACCCCTTTGGTCAATGGTTGGTGCTATCAAAAAACTTATTTGACATAAATTTTTGGCACTTATCCGACACATATTATGAACTTTGAATGGATTCGATATTTCACGTATTAAGAGAGTTATAGCGAAATTTCACTTTTTCGAAAAAAGCCCCCCATTTTCACCCCCTTCGACCGATTTAGCCCAGTAACGAACTCGACCGAGATTTTATAGGTATACATATTCGGTAAAAAATTCAAAGTGATTGGTGCAAAATTACGGCAGTTATCGTGTCCACAAGAAACTGATATACATATATACATATATATATATATACATAAATTATATATACACTTTTGAACTGACGGTGGTTTTGGGGTCTGGGGGATGTGAAACGCGAAGATATGTCGAAATTTTCCGGAAGTCGAAACATGGGACCCATTGCAATAGTTAGCTTTCTAATGAAATCTACCTAACAGGAAAAACTCTCACATTATTTTACTGCATAAAACAGAGTTGTGAATGTAAGAAAAGTGTTGTTATATTTTATTGTACAATAGAGAAAAGGTATTACAACTTACGTTAATAGATTATATAGCATGTATTTTTTTTAGTTTCTTTCTGGATTAACCGGATTTTTGAAAATTCAGATCATTTACGGTCCCACTTAATCCGGATAAACGGGGTTCTTGTGTACTATAATGAGGCTCATTATAACACTATTTTTCATTATGAAACAGTTTCTCCCACCAATCAGAGCTCAAGAAATAGTTGTTTGACCTAGGTAATTAGATTCGCTGAGTTCCACGGCCTTCTAATTTAAATTTCACTGCCTGGCCTAGTGTCATAGTCGGGTAATCGAGGAGGCCTTGGTCAAATACAAGGCATTCTCTGCGTCTCATGCGCTCTGTTCAGTACATAAAAGAAGCGAAATCTCGACAGATATTTATGAGTATTTATGTTCGAACATAAAATAGTTATAATAATTATCGTCGAACATAAAGAGTCGTATTCAACTCGCCTATGATAGCAATTAAGACACTCGTATGGAAATTATAAAACTCGCATACACTCGTTTAGTAACATACTCGTGTCTCAATTATTGCCATTATAGGCTCGTTGCATAATGTACCATTTACTCCTCACACACTGCTATCAAGAACATAAAAATAATTAGTACTTGCCCGTTTGTTTATGTCACATATTATATAATTTAACGAAAATCTTACGACAGAGCAGAGATTGTAGTTTGAGAGGCAAGCGGTTTATCCAGGTTTATTTTGCTACATCAGGAAGAACATTATATCTTCTGACTTCAAGTGGATGTTGTAGGAAGGAGTGAATAGGCCTATAAGACAAGCACAGGTAAAGCGATTGCGATCCACACGTTGAAAAACACTGATCTATCAAATTAACATCTATCTTGGCACTGCCAGTTAAGTTATGAAGCTAATTGATAGGTAATAACATGACTACATTTTTCTATCTCAGTCAGTTTACCCTCCAGGAAGGCTTTACCCACGGACTCGGCGAGGGATCCCACCTTTACCACCTCTACGGGCAGTGTCCTGGAGCTTAACATCGAGTCGGTGGATACAACTGGGGAAGCGGAACTAGGGCCTCGTCCAGGCGGCCTCACCTGCAAAGCGAACAGGGGCCTCATGAGGTGACAGGATGGGAAGAATGGGAGGGATAGACAAGAAAGAGGGAAGGAGGCGGCCGCGGCCTAACGGAATTAACCATCCTGGCATTTGCCCGAAGACGAAGTGGGAAACCACGGAAAACCACTTCGAGGATGGCTGAGGTGGGAATCGAACCCCCTCTACTCATTTGGACCACCCGAGGCCGAGTAGACCCCGTTTCAGTTCTCATACCAATTTTCAAATTTCGTGGCAGATCCGGGAAGCAAACCGCGGACCTCCGGGGTGGCAGCTAAGCTCGCTGACCGCTACACCACGGAGGCGACATACATGACTACATTAAGAATGTTAACCACGGAGACCCGGGTTCGATTCACGGCTCTACCAAGAAATTAAATTCTGGTCTGAGGTCTGGAACGGGGTACACACAAGCCTTGTGAGGCAAACCTGAAAAGAGGAGTGTTCGATTCCCACCTCAGCCATCCTGGATGTGGCTTTCCGTGGTTTCCACTTCTACTTCAGGGATCATACGTAACTTAAGGCCGCGGCTGCTTCCTACCCAAATACACAATTAGTACGGACATCAGACAGCTTCTACACATACCCAAGAACATGGGGCTACATGACCATAATGTCGCAAAGCCCCTCAAAATAACAATATTAAGACTAATTACTTGATTTTTTCAGAGGTATTTTTGTTTTCAATGTGTTCAAGAAGCCGTTCGAAGAACAGATACTTCTGCTAATTAACTACGTATAAACCGTATTTTGGATTCAATAATGAAGATTCAAGGTGAAATAATTTCAACTCTGAGATTTTCTGATGACATCGTCATCTTAGCCGACATGCCAGAGGATATGAATGAGTTTTTGAATGGTATGGACTCCGTCTCGAGGAAAGAGTTCATGATGGATATTAATAAATGTAAAACAAAAATATTGGAATGTAGCCGAAATAAATCAGAACCTTTATGGACTTCAAATTGGCAGGTAAAAAGCTAAAGGATGTAGGAGACTTCTGTTACTTATGAAGCAAAATAACCAGTGATGGACGAAGCAAAGAGGATTAGGTTGGCTCAGGCAAGAAAAGCATTTCTACAGCAAAGGAATCTGTTGACATCGAATGTAGATTTAAATATTAGAAAGTAATTTTTGAAAGCCTTTGTGTGGAGCGTGGCGCTCTATGGAAGTGAAACTTGGACTATTGGTGCAGGAGAAAAGAGGAGAATTGAAGCGTTTGAAATGTGGTGTTACAGGAGAATGATGAAGATAAGATGGGTAGATAGGGTTACAAATGAAGAGGTATTAAGACGAGTGGGAGAATAGAGATGTTTCTGGCGACTGCTAATGAAGAGAAGAGATAGGTTGGTAGGACACATACTAAGACACCAAAGAATAGCAAGCTTAGTTATGGAAGGAAGGGACGAGGACAAGAACTGCAGGGGTAGACCAAGGTTAGAATATGGTAAACAGATTGCCTCGGATGTAGGTCTGTTAGCTATTTAGAGATGAAACGGTTAGCTCAGGACAGGGAGGCATTGAGATCTGCATCAAACCAGTCAAAAGACTGAATTCTCAAACAACAACAACAACAACAACAATGAATACTCTAAAAGTGTTTCTCGCTCTGAGTGGTCTGAAAGGAACAGCTAAGGGCCAGAGGTCAGCTAGCGGTCTGTCTGGCATGATCCAAGAATCCTAGAGTTGGCCTGCGCCAGGCAGCGTGCAGTTGTCAGTAAACAAGAGACAAGCTCTTTATCAGCGCAGTAACACGTGATCTCATGTAAATAGTCCCACCGCCATGTTTGTCATGACGCAGTTTGTTGCGTTCCTCCTGCACGTGCTGGCTTCCATACATCTCACAGTGAGGTGAGGCTAATCCTAGTTCACTCAAATAGAAATCATTATTTGAGGTGGATTTTAACCCTCAACTGGTGACAGGGGTTCTATTATTATTTATCACAGGCTCCTCGCCCGTCTTCTGGACACCTCTGTACTCCTTATTAATCATCTAAATTTCTCCCTATCTGGTGTGTCGTCTTCTTGTACCCCTATCTTGGCTAGGTCCGTTCTCAATTCTCGAAACAATTTGAGCTCTATCCATAATCTATAATTTTGGGCTTATGCCGTGTTTTATTTAATCAAACTCGACGCGTTACGAAAGAAACCATGTCTTTCTTCATCAGAAATAAACTGAAATACGACTAAATTGTTGCTAAGAGAAAGCAACAAAGAACCTAAAAAAGATGCCCTAAGATGGACGCCATTTTAGCCCCATGTTAGGGACAACGAAATGCAGCAGTGCATTACTTTCTGAGGGTTCTGATAATAGGTAGGCAGGACTCGCTGAGATTGTAGCCGGTGTCGCGGTTGAAATTATCTGGGTGTTTACGTATTTCAACCGCCTCCCTGATGATTCTGGGACGATATTGCTTTATACGGGCAAGAACATCCACTCCTTGGAACATGACATCATGGGCAGGTGTTAAAGCATGATCAGCAACAGCTGATTTATCAGGGTTTTTTTTCGTGTAGCCTCCTGAGAGGCCGAGTGCAGGTCTTTCTAGTCGACGCCCGTGGGCGACCTGCGCGTCGGGATGAGAGATGGAATGGATGAAGATGAATGAAACTGGGCAAGAATATGGAAGGAAGCGGCCGTGGCCTGTCGGAAGGTACTGTCCCAGCATTTGCCTGGTGTTGAAAATGGGAAACCACGGAAAACCATCGTCCCAGAATCATCAGGGAGGCGGTTGAAATACGTAAACACCCAGATAATTTCAACCGCGACACCGGCTGCAATCTCAGTGAGTCCTGGCTACCTGTTATCAGAACCCTCAGAAAGTAATACACTGCTGCTTTTTGTTGTCCCTAACATGGGGATAAAATGGCGTCCATCTTAGGGCACCTTTTTCAGGTTCTTTGTTGCTTTCTCTAGCAAAAATTTAGTCGTATTTCTGTTTATTCCTGATGGAGAAAGACATGGATTCTTTCGAAATGCGTCGAGTTTGATTAAATAAAATACGGCATAAGCCCAAAATTCTACATTATGGATAGTATCACGGGTCGTGAAAGTCTAAATGATAATTTAAGCTCTGTCTCTGTCTCTCTCTCTTCCTGAAAAAACCGAAATTCCTTTTGTCAGTCTGTTGCGATCCATTCTCAGGAAGTGTCCATTCAACTGTTAATCTCCTCTTCTTCATCATCAGTTCAACAAAACCTTCAGTTTTCTGGTACAATTCTTTGTTTTGTCTTAGTCTTCTCTTTCCATCTTTTGTCTTTCGGCTCAGGATATTCCTAAGCATATTTCTCTCTTTTTTTCTGACATTTTCAAGCCCCCCTTTCCCATCGTGCCCAACGTTTCTGTTGCATACAGACACTGGTTTGACGACAGTGTCTAGGTGTCTTAGTTTAGCTCCGTAGGATAACACTTTCTTGTTTTAAGTGTCCTTCGTCAATTGGTAAGCCATTTCCATTTTTCTTATCCGATCTTTGATAGCTTCTTTTTCTGACCCAGTCTCCTGTATTCTTTCGCCCAAGTACTTAAAGCTTTTAACTCTCATAATCTTGCACTCTTATTATTACTAATATTGACTGAACGATCCCTGTGAGAGAATAGCTGGATGCACCTTTGCTGGGGTTGTTGTCGTTCTATCAAGGGTTTTGGGGATGGGCGCGCCTATGTCTGTTGCAGAAAAAGAAACAATAAAAATTAAGGAAGTGTTGATTTGGTAAAAGCATAAAATAATTATAAATTTGGTTGTACCCTAATCTTAACTTATCGGCTAAGTTAAAAACAATATTAAGATTAAAATTAGACTACCTCGTGGTATAGTGACTTGCATTCTTGGCTGCCACCCCGGAGGTTCGAAATCGATTCCCGGCTCTGCCAAGAAATGTTAACTCTAGTCTGAGGGCTGTAACGGGGTAAACTCAGCCTTGTGGGGCAGAACTCAGAATTCCACAGTACACTACTTTTGAGAAATATATTATCAATTTGTAAAAAAAAAAAACCACCTGTTTACCTCTGTGCTAAATAAACCGTCAAATATTTAGATATTTGCCATTCATACTCCATAGGTCATAATAGAAAATGCATTAAATATGCAATTTTAGCCTACTTTTCACATTTTGCAAAAATGAGGAAAAAGTAGACTTATGAGATCGGGCAAATGTGTGTCTGTCTGTCTGTCCTTCTGTCTGTCTGGCTGTATGTGTGTCCCCCCTATCAACTCCTAAACGGCTGGAGCAATCGAAACACAATTTGGTAGGAGTAAAGATCTATACCCGAATATCTCACGGCCATATTTTAAAATGATGTCAGTGCTACCAACTGCTAAAAAATCGCAATTTAAATTTGAGCTCCATGTCGGATATCTTGGGAGGTATGAATGGGAGCTATTTCAAAATTGGCACACGTATAGATAATAATATTGCAGTTTAATTTCCAGGAGGCCATAGATGGCAGTGTTGCTAAAATGATTATAAGCCTGCTGATAGGTCCAATTTTTAAATGCATATAACTTCTACACTATTAATTGGACTTCAACCAAATTTCGTATGTTGTATGTGTACATAACGGGATATGACTGAGCGTATTCTTAAGACCCACCAGAGCTGCCAACTTTTAATAAATGCTCCTAATTTATTTTATCCAAATACCAATATATCAGAAATTATGCAAGCCGACAGCTTTAAACTATGCACACGTATAGTACCTGACATTCTATATTAATTTGGAGTAACTTATATACGTCAGTGCTACCAACGTGATTCTAAGCCTGCTGATAGGTCCAATTTTAAAATGCATGTAACTTCTATAGTAACTAATGGATTTCATTCAAAATTGGCACAACAATAGATCATATTATTTCAGACTATTTCTGACCAATACATGTATGTCATTGTTGCCAACATGATTTTACGCGCGCTGTTAGATCCAATGTTTAACTGCATGTAACATCCATGCTATCCATTGGACTTCAACCAAATTTTGTATTCTGTACCTTAAGGGATGGAGCTAAGAATATTTTCAGTCACCAGGGCTGCCAACTGTAGTTCTCCATTAGGCTACATTATGCCAGGTATACAGTATTTCGAACTAATTAGAAATTTCGATATTACCAACTTAATTTCGTCATTATTCTAGATAGATCCATCCATATAGATTTGTCATTGCATGAATCTTAAATTTTAAGAAAATTAGGCTGTTTAGTTCGTCACGGAACTTCTTGTTTGTGTTGTGTTGTATTTTACAACTTTTTTTTGTATTGCCACTAATTGTCGGCCAGGGTTTCCCAACCTGGGGGGGGGGGGGGGGGTAGGGTCTTTATCAAAAAGGGGGGGGGGGGTGAAGTTATTTCCGAATTACGTTTTTTTAAACTCGAATATTGCAATTTTGTATAATAAACAATTTTCGAATCTCTCCAACTGATTGTCGCGCCAAGTCAATCGTTTAAAAGCACTGGTAGTTGCCAACTGTCGGCACAAATAAGGAATTTGCTGTGTTGTCTCATTGGCATATCTTAGTGATTTCTTTGAAGCTTTGAACATGATGATGATGATGATGATGATACTTGTCGTTTTAAGGGGCCTAACATCTAGGTTATCGGCCCCTAATGGTCTGGGTGATAGTGAAAACTACAACGAAACGAAAACCACACGAAAACAAAGTGAGGCTGAAAATACTTACAGAATGGAACTCAGATTGAAACGACTCACAAGATGGAGAGTGGAAACACTTACAAAAGGGAATCTAGAAGGAAAATGCTCACAAAATGCAATGTAGAGTCGAAACACTCACAAAATGCAACTGAAATTCAAAACACCTACAAAATGCAAATGAGATTAAAAATACGTACAAAATGCATTTGAGGCCCAAAACACTCTAAAAATGCAATTGAAATTGAAAATACACAATGCAATGTAGATTGAAAAAGCCCAGTTCCAATCCAAATTATTCATAAAGGGCAATTGAAATTCAAAACACTTACGAAATGCAATAGAAATTGAAAATGCTTACAAAATGTACGGTAGATTCAAACTACAATACTTACAAAAAGCAATTTAGATTGAAAATACTTACAAAATGTAATTTAGATTCAAAATATTCACAAAATGCAATTGAGAATCAAAATACTTACCAAATGCCCACCATGCAAAATGCAATGTAGATTGAAAATACTTGCAAAATGCGGTTTAGAATGATCACACAAAATGCAATTGAAAGCCAAAATATTCACTGAAATTCCAGCCGCTACATTGAAAGACTTACTAAAAAGCAATTTGGATTATCAATCCTTACAAAATGCAATTGAGGTTGAAAATACTCGCAAAATGCAATTTAGAACGAAAAGACTAAAAAAAATGCAACTTAGATTGAAAATACCGACAAAATGCAGTGTAGATTCAAAATATTCGCTTAAGGTAGTTTGGATTTACAGGGTAACGGGGAGTCACTTAACAAAAGCAGTGTGGGAATCTTCAAGAGAAAAAGAAAGATGATGGAAAGAATACAAGAGGTCTGACTCCTCGAAGAATGAGAGATCAGGAATGATGAGACAAGGGCCAATTAAGGCGGGAAAGTGAATGACTCCCTAGGCCTCGGATACCCTAATAACGTCGGGGTCGGAAAAGAACAAGAGTTGACCAAGGGAGTTTGACAGGAAAGAAGACAGGGAGGAGCCCGGTACATGTAAGTGGAAGCAATGCCGGACTTAGCTGGAGTCCCGTGGTCGCCAACCCACGTCCCACTAGATGTGAGCCCCTGGGGAGAAGCTCTGAACAGTTTGAACTTAAAGCTCCAAGCCAAAAACTCCAATATTATGCTTGCTTATGATGCCATCAGACTTTCCTGGCAAAATACAGTTATGGAAACGCCGGATTCAGTTGAACAATTTCTCATCCTTTCACCGCCTTAATGAAATTTTGCCAGGAAATGAACGTCATCGTAATAAATTTAAGGTACAAATTCAATCACATTTGGATTCCGTGGCACAAGAATTCAACTTCTACCGTACTTTCCCGTTATCTCGTCGGATGAATGGTCCTGGATGTTAACAAGAAATCCGTTTGCCATTGACATTGGAGCTCTGCCAGTCGGGAATTTCTACGCTGAATGTCATAAAAACAAAGCAGTGTTCGGCTTGATGTTACAAGTGATCTCCGCTGTGCTCTGTCAAATATCAAACCAAGAGAAAACAGTGTCATCCCTTTCACTGACATTTATTGACTAATTTAACCATTTATTGTAAAAGTACGATCTTTGTATTGTGCTAAAATCAAGTTAGTATGTAATACAGTAGATATAAAGCGCGTACTTCATATTATTTTTTCAGAAATACTTATTCCATTATGTAGAGTTATTACATTAGGTTAGGTCTATATCCTTCGTGTCAGTTTATCGAAGAGGTTATGGAAACGACGAGTGGAGGGGGAGGGGGGCGCGATGACCATCCGTATCTGAAAAGGGGGGCGTCAGCTGACAAGGGTTGGGAACTACTGTTGTAGGCTATATAAACTTGGCATTTTATAATTAATTCTTATCTAAAATAATTATATATGCTCTAAGATATCGGTTGATATTTCTGGGTATTTTGCTGTACCAATCCCCTGAGAATACTCATAATTTTCCAGGATAGTCAGCCCCCCACCCCCCGACCCTCAAAAAAAATAATTGTATATACGCCCCTGGCTGTTGCTAACCACACGTGTTAAATGGTGTTGAGTCACGCGGTGCGAGTGTCGAAGCACTTATCGATATGAATTGGCGCGCCTGGTGTCCATTTGTCAGTGTTTCTTTATTAAACTGGCCGCTGCGCGGTGCAGCGTGGACCCCTCTCCAGTGACGTCAGAGATGGGCGCCTGGTGAGTCACAGAGCAGTTAGTTAGAAGCCATTTCCTCTCTGGATTATCTTCCAGCCTTGGCTTAGCCCATGTGACATTATTTATGGGAATTTTTCGAAATGGAGAACCATCAGGATGTCGCTAAACATGATAAGGAGCAATGTTATCTGGTGCTACTAATTTATTGTAGGGGTTTGAGACTAAGTTTTAATCATTCATTCTCCCCTCACATCTAGTGGGACGTGGGTTGGGGACCACGGGACCCCAGCTGAGTCCGGCATTGCTTCGACTTACTTTTGCCCGGCCTCTCTCTGTTATCTTTCCTGTTGACCTCCCTTGGTCAACTATTGTTCTCTTCCGACCCCTACGGTATTAGGGTATCCGAGGCCTAGGGAGTCTCTTCCTTTCCCGCCTTAATTGGCCCTTGTCTCATCTTTCCTGATACCCTCCTTCTGTGAGGGGTCAGCCATCTTTTTTTTTATTTTCATGTTATCTCCTGCCTTCTGTTCAAGGCCCTCAGGGAGGCAGGGTGTAAGTAGCCCCCACCACTTCTGGCGCACCGTGGATAGTGCTACACCCTTGACTTAGGGGCGGGCTCTCTCCTCTTTCCCTTTCCTATCTGCCTTTTATGGCTCTCCTTCCTTCCAAGTCCCTCAATCCTCATTCTTCGAGGGTTGAGGGCATTTCTTTTCTTCCTGTCCTTTATTTGCCTTATCCTTTATTTGTTTACCATTGCTTCTTCTAGTTTGTAAGTCTGTAGTTAGTTACAGTTTTCATTCTCATCTCATCTTTCACTATCGCCCAAACCATTAGGGGCCGATAAACTAGATGTTAGGCCCCTTAAAGCAACAATTACCATCCATTTTATCCAGTGATACAGGTTACCAGACAAATTCTACACACACACACACACAAGAACACGGGGCTACATGACTTCACGATGTTGCAAAGCTCCTCAATGAATCAACAACATGTACACAATGAACGGAATAAGAGATCAGCCAGAATCTCGTGTAAATTCAAGAAATGTACATTGGAACTGCTGGACTGTAGACTTTGAGCTGGGTGGTGGGATCTTTAACCTTTCGTCTGGACAACGTCGTTCTGGTGAAATTATAGTAGCAATTAAATCATCTCTCAGAGTCCTGCAAGCACCACGGCCACAAGGGGGGAGCTAGAAAATTGGTTGGTTGGTTCCTCAGTTTAGGGGCTGCGACAACGCGGCCAGGTAGCCTCGTGTACTTTGGCTGTGTGTAGAATCTGTCTGATAACCGGTGATAATTGTGATGGCTGTATATATATATATATATTTAGAATTTGGCCAATTATAGACCGCTTTGAACCTAAGACTACGGCACATTGTTTCGTTTTTTCTTTTCTTCCCAAAACTTCTTCATACGTTGGCTGATGGCCTGCCTCTGTTCCGCTGATAACACTCTCCGTGGTTGATGTGGAACTTGCAGAATCGAAAAATCTGCAGTAGTGATCAGTCGCCGGAATTCCACCCTATTAGAAATGATGTTGTTTGTGATCTTCAGTTTTTGCAGATCACACCGTATCTCTATAATAATAATAATAATAATAATAATAATAATAATAATAATAATAATAATAATAATAATAAAATAATAATAATGTTATTGGTTTTACGTCCCTTTTAACTACACTGGCTTTTAGAGACGCCGGGGTGCCGGAATTTTGCCCCGAAGGGGATCTTTAACGTGCCAGTAAATCTACTGACACGGCTCCCTCGCATTTGCGCACCCTCAAATGCCAGCTGACTGCGCCAGGTTTCGAACCTGCAACCTTGGGCTCAGTAAGCGAGAACGTTACCCCTGAGCCACGCAGCCAGACACACCGTATCTCTTCTAGCCATCTAGTGGTGTTTTCTAATTTGGAGATGTAGTCAAAAATTTTCTTAGTTAGCCTGCTGCTATCCATTCTATGAAGGTGACCATAAAATCGTAGTCTCCGTCTTTTAATTGAGTCTGTATTTTTTTCCACATTTCGGTAAAGGTCTTCATTTTTTTTCTCTTCATCCAAATATATTTATTCTTTTGGGGACCCAAAATTTTCCTCAGTATTTTCCTTTCTTTCTTTTCCAGTTCCTCTTGTTCACCTCTTTTGTTCAACGTTAAACATTCTGATCCGTATAATACCTCTGGTTTAATTACAGTTGTGTAGTGCCTGATTTTTGCCTGGAATGAAATTGATCGTTTGTTGTATCTATGTTGGGTGAGTTTATAGGCATTTTCCATCTTTCTTAATCTCTCCTTGCAGGATGTGTTATCAAGTCCATTTGACTGGATCCATTCTCCCAAATATTTAAATTTATCAACTCTTTGGATCTTTCCATGTTGAGTTGTTAGATATTTTTCTCCATTGTGTCTGTGTTCAATATATTTGGTTTTTTCATATGATGGCTGTATTAGTGTGTGTATCTGTTTTTAACTCAAGTAAGGACTGCAGACAGTGAATTTTCAAGTAGTTCCTACTTTTGCTACCAAACGCCATCGTCGGCAGGGGCGTATATAAGGGGGGTGCTGAGGGGGCTCCAGCCCCCCCCCCCCCCGAAAAAGCCAATAAAAATTAAGAAAGTGTTGCTTTGGTATGAGCATAAAATAATTGTAAATTTGGTTGGACCCTAATCTTAACTTAGTGGCTAAGTTATAAACA
Source organism: Meconema thalassinum (assembly GCA_946902985.2). Lineage (NCBI taxonomy): Eukaryota > Metazoa > Arthropoda > Insecta > Orthoptera > Tettigoniidae > Meconema > Meconema thalassinum. The sequence goes on along the minus strand of OX336397.1, from coordinate 97,270,345 downwards.
ATATTAAAATTGAAATTATACTAACTTGTGGTGTAGTGGCTAGCATTCTTGGCTGCCACCCCGGAGGTCCGAATTCGATTCCCGGCTCTGCCAAAAAATTATAATTCTAGTCTGAGGGCTGGAACGGAGTACACTCAGCCTTGTGAGGCAAAACTGTGAATTCCAGACAAATATTTAAATACCATTGCCATTCATACCCTATAGATCATAATAGAAAATTAATTAAGTACAAACTTTTATTTGTGCGTTGTGTTGTATTTAACAACTTTTCTTATATTGCCTATATAACTTTGAATCTTATCTAAAATAATTACACAAAGTTATATGCTCTAGAATATTGGTTGATATTTCTGGGTATATCGCGGTGACAATCCCCTGAGAATTCTCACAATTCTCCAGGATAGTCAGACCCCCCCGCCGAAAAAGAATTGTATATACGCCCTTGAATTCATCGGTGACCAACTAGTACTGAACTTGGTTACTAGATGTCACCGCAGTGGGCTCCTGGCTACGAACGTTGGAACCTAAGAGCATGAGTCAAATTTAATCTATAATTTAGCTTCACACAAGTGTAATTAGGTTCTTTATCATGTCATAAATCTATGACATGGGGCTTTATTTTCCCTCCGAAGGAAGGGATACTGAGGGATTTTTATCGCTCTTAAAGAATTCGACGACTTCGGCCGGGTTTGAACCCGCGATCTTAGGCATAGAAGCTCAGCATGCTACCAACTAAGCCACTAAAGCCGCAAAGATTAAAGGTTCGAACACCGCCATCGAGAGTGGCGATCCTGAGTATGGATTCTATACGCGATTTCTCACAAATGACCGGATACTTCTATCGATAGTAGAGCTGGTAATAATCGAATAATTTAATCGAAAATGATTTATCGATTAATCAACTAGCCGTTTTAAGTAGACCCGAGATAAGATAATAATCATCATCATCATCATCATCATGCTTGCCACGGTGGGTGAGTGGTTATCGTGCCAGCTTGCAGGTTCGCTCCTGGCCGTGGTAAGTGATTTTTGAAAGGCAACAAAAATCACGACACGCATGTCATACACATTTTTGGCATGTTAAAGAACCCATTTGAATTCAGTAGGCCGTGTTCATAATGGCAAAATTAATCTAGGGTTTTTCCGCCAACACAAAGTTCCTCCATTCTCTACTAGAATGCGCTATGTGTCAATGAGCCTTGATATCTAACCTCTTTGACTTTCATAGCGTTCCAAGGAACGACAAGCTGTCCTCATCATCATCAAATTCCAGTTCCAGTCATCCGGGTGTGGTTAACGAGCCCTCGCCACCTTTTCCTGTCCATGAATAGTTGGTCTTTATGAGTCTTCCTGTTGCCTTCAAGATCATCCTTGATTTGGTCCAACCATATTTTCTTTGGTCTTCCTACTGGTCATTTTCCAGGGATAATCTTGTTGAAATAAGCTTTTGGTGTCCTCTCATCTCCCATTCTTTAAAGATGCCCATACCATCCTCATCGTTGCTTCTGCAGATATTTTGTAGCACTGATATCTATGCCAGCCTCTGTCCTGTTTGTTTCGTTCCTTACTTTGTCTCTCCTTGTCCTTTGAAGCATTGTTCTTATAAACTTCATTTCGGATGATTGAATTTATATTGAATTATTTAATTAACTAATTTCAAATTGATTTTTACAATTATTTTTATAATTTTGTTATAGTTATATTTCATTTTTACCCTACCTTCCACATTTTGCAAAAATTAGGAAAAAGTAGACTTATGAGATCGATCCGGGCAAATGTTTGTCTGTGTGTCTGTCCTTCTGTCTGTCTGTCTGGCTGGCTGTGTGTGTGTCAATCAACTCCTAAACGGCTGCAGCAATCGAAACAAAATTTGGTAGGAGTAAAGATCTGTACCTGAATATCTCAATGCCGTATTTGAAAATGATGTCAGTGCTACCAACTGCTGAAAAGCGCAATTGAAATTAGAGCTCCATGTTGGATATCTTGGAAGGTATGAATGGGAGCTATTTCAAAATTGGTACACGTATAGATAATAATATTTCAGTTTAATTTCCAGTAGGCCATACATGACAATGTTGCCAAAATAATTCTAAGCCTGCTGATAGGTCCAATTTGTAAATGCATATAACTTCTACACTATCAATTGGAATTCAACCAGATTTCGTATATGCTATGTGTACATAAACAGATATAACTGAGCGTATTGTTAAAAGCCACCAGGGCTGCCAACTGTTAATAAATGCTCTCAATTTCTTTTAACCAAATACCAATATATCAGAAAGTATGCAAGCCGACAGCTGAAAATTATGCACACGTATAGTACCTGGCATTTTAAATTAATTTGGAGTAACTAATATACGTCAGTGCTGCCAACTTGATTCTAAGCCTGCTGATAGGTCGAATTTTAAAATGCATGTAACTTCTATACTAACTAATGGATTTCATTCAAAATTGGCACAACGATAGATCATATTATTTCTGACCAATACATGCATGACATTGTTGCCAACATGATTTTACGCACGCTGTTAGATCCAATGTTTAACTGCATGTAACGTCCATGCTATCCATTGGACTTCAACCAAATTTTGTATTCTGTACCCTGAGAGATGGAACTAAGAATGTATTTGGTCACCAGGGCTGGCAACTCTAGTGCTCTATTAGGCTACATTATGCCAGTTATATTTCGAACTAATTAGAAATTTCGATATTACCAACTCAATTTCGTCATTATTCTAAATTAGGTCCATAGAAAGATGAATCTGACATTTCGAGAAAAGTAGGCTCTTTAGTTCGTCACGGAACTTCTTGTTTCACTTCACTTGTTAATGTTTTTAGTTGTAAATTGTTTAGAATTTTATCCAACACATTGCATTACGTCAAGTAGGCCTAGATACGTACCGGTATATAATATTTGATAATTAGAAATACTAGCACTTCAGCATGAAAATTCTCCGAAATTTGGCTTAAAGATCAACTATCAGCATCTTTGAAAGCATAAACTGTCCTTGTGACAGGTGGTTAATATAGAGACCACTATCCCATAAAGGGTTAAGTTGAGTTACGCTTATTTTCGGAATGATGTATATAACCACTGTAGTTTAGTTCTCTACGGGACGTATGCGATAAAGACGCGGAAATAAGAAGCCGTTGCTGGAAGCAACAAACTATGTTTACGAGCACAGCAAACATACAGTGTAAGACTCCAGGGATCCATTAGCAAGCAAACAGCTTACTGTTCTCCGTAACAGACCAGCAGCGAGTTGACCCAAGACCGCTAAACCTGGCTTACCCAAGAGAATCGCTCGTTTACCAATTGTTCGGAGCCGTGTTAGTGTCTGTGGAGGTACTGATTAAAGCACTGTATTATTTCTTTCTAATATGATGATGATGAAGCCTCCGTGGCTTAGGCGGCAGCACGCCGGCCTCTCACCGCTGAGTCCGTGGTTCAAATCCCGGTCACTCCATGTGAGATCTGTGCTGGACAAAACGGAGGCAGACAGGTTTTTCTCCGGGTACTCCGGTTTTCCCTGTCAACATTTCATTCCAGCAACACTCTCCACTATCATTTCATTTCATCTGTCATTCATTTAATCATTGCCCCAGAGGAGTGCGTCAGGCCTCGGCAGCCGGCACGGTTCATATCCTCGCCGCTAGATGGGGGCTTCATTCATTCCATTCCTGACCCGGTCGGAGACTGGAAGCAGGTTGTGGATTTTCATTTTTCATGATGATGATGATGATAATTGTTGTTTTAAGGGGCCTAACATCTAGATTATCGGCCCCAGAATATGATGAAAATATTTAAAAATAAGAAACACACTACACTGACTGGCAAAAGACAAACGATCACTTGAAACATTCAACATTACTTTCATTCAAATCATAAATACGAACGGTATAGGCCTAGTACAGTACATACTGTAGTTATAGCATGGAAGTAAGGTTAATTGGTTTCCTGGAGGCATTACCATTCTTCATGTGATTATTTCACTAAACAATAGCGATTCTTTGTCATGACACTGTTTCCCGCGGAAAGATGTGCGCACCAACGCTATCGTCAACAATGCCATGTTTTATTCTTTCTTCTTTTTCCACTTGTTGGCACAGGAAAAGAACAATACAGCCATATCCTCAGTTGTTCTTGAGCAATTCAGAAACGAATATGTACTTGAGGCCTGAAAATGTTGCAATCACTCCTTGGTTGCAAGGCCAGTGGCTCTGATCGAAACTGGTGGCGCGCACATCTTTCCGCGGGAAACAGCATCATGAGAATGAATCGCTATTGTTAAGTAAAACAATGCCATAAAGATTGATAATACATCCAGGAAAAAAATACTTCCATGCTATAAGCATAAGTTATATACTAGGCCTAGAGAGCGTTCATAGTCATGATTTAAATGAAAGTAATTTTGAATTTTTCAAGTGAACGTTTTTTTTTTTTTGCAGGTCAGTTTATAATCCCCTTTGTATGGTAGTATCCAACAAAAGAACATGATTTATTTTCCCGTAGCAAACGACCTGTGGCCGAGGATGAATGAATGGATGAATGAATGAATTAATTAATTAATAAGCCTAAATTTCCCATGTAGGGCAAAGGCCTTTCTTTACAGGGGAAAGATGAACTTGTACACCTGCTGTGGAACTATTGCTAAAACTTCTACATATTTTAAAGTTTTAGTTTGGTAACATTTCCGATTTTTACCTTTATATACAACATGGCAACATGCCTTATCCACTGTTGCCCACATCTGTGATGCAGATGATCTCGGACTACAAGTGAAAAGTGAGGTGGTGCGCCATTGTGCTGAAACCACATGTTTTAACGCACATGCAATGGCACATCTAAGAACTCATGCAGTACGTCTTCAATGAATAACTTACCAAGTACGCGGTGCCCGTGAGATTTAGTGGAGGAAGGTATGGGATATCAACAAACTTGTAGAGGATATGGGTAGAGCCCTGTGCGGGTCAACAAAACGTTATCTGCATCCGCACGATCTATTTCCACATTCGCAAGTTTGATATCCGAACCTACTGGCATTGCAATACTATTTTTAATTAGATAAAGCAGAAATATAGGGAGTCCGAGAATGTTCTCCGCAGTGCTTACGCGCTGCTGCTGCGAGTGGTTGCGTCATCAGTTTAGTTGGCAGCACAGCGTCCTCGATAGGGTAAAGGCCACATGTGTGGGCTGTCGAAATCGTCAGTGCGTATAGTTAGATTATTGGAAGAGTGCAACAGTATGTTATGAATGGCTGTGGTGAGTGTAAAGTTTACTCTTTGTTATGATACTAGCGACAGCTGTGCTGCCAACGTAACTGGTGACGTAATCTCTCGCAACAGCTTGTAGGCACTGCGGATAACATTCCCAGACTCCCTGTATTTGCTAAAGCAACATATCTACAGTAGACATTTGAGGAAAAAGTCGTTCCCTTAGGCTTTGTATGCCATGTGCTTATGTTTAAAATGAATGTTACACAGCCAGAATTGCAACCTTTTCCTGTTCGGAGTGTTAATTATGCTTAATAACATAATTTGAATGAGATTAGCTTAACTCATTATCTTACATTTGTCATGAAAAAAAACATAACAGAAAAGTATGTCATAATTCATTAACATCCGGGTCCAAGTAATGATATTAAACAAGTTCGGATTGTTTTCTAAGAACTATCCGCAAATTTACTCCAAACATTATCCGCAGCTTATCCGCTATCCGCACAAACATGTAAACTATATCCGCAAGGCGGAACATTTTACGGATATCGGCGGGTATAGGGCTTTAGATATGCGACATCAGGTGGATGTTCAATGACGTACATACTCTAGTCAGTGACGCAAAAATGCGGGAGATTTGAACGTGTGTTGTGGTGGTTTTTTTTGCGGGTTGCGGGAAGACGTACATTTCCGGACATAAGTTCCTATGCTAAACTTAACCGCCTTGGTCCCCAATACAAGCCCTCAAAGTCTATAATGGGAATTTAGAAACACCCTATATACACTCACCGCTACATGATAGCGGGTTCAAACCCGGCTGAAGCCGTCGGATTTTTTAAGAGCGTTAAAAATCCCTCAGTATGCCTTCCTTGGGGGCGGAAGTAAAGCCGGCGGTCCCATGTCATAGATTTATGATAGGTTAAAGAACCTTCCACTAATTACACTTGTGTGAAGCTAAATTGGATAGGTTAAGAATGTAAACAACGCTCTTGGATTTCTACGTTCGTTACCAAGAGCCGACTGCGGTGGCGTCTGAACTTGGCCTAGTATTCGTTGACGGTGGCGCTTGGCGGCAAAAGTAGGAACTATTTGAAAAATTCTCAGTTGCAGTACTTAAATTTAAAAAAAAGATAACACACACTAATACAGTCATCACAATTAACACCGGTTATCAGACAGATTCTACACACACCCAAAGTACACGGGGCTACATGACCGCGTTGTCGCAGCCCCTAAACTTAAGAACCAACCAACACTCACCGGCTAAAAAAAACAAAAAAAAAATGAGACTGATAGTCAGTCTGAAAGACTGGACTTCATATCATTTTACATGCTAGCAGCCGAGTACCAAGAAGGCAGTGCGAGAACAACCAAGTAGGCAGTGAAGAAACAAAATAGAATCTTGAAACTCTGTTCTCGCACTGCCTTCTTGGTACTCGGCTGCTACATCGTACCATGACGTCACGCACCTCAGTGCATTCTCGGTACATTTCGTCCCGTCACCGTAACGTAACGCCAGACCTCAGCGTAACGAAGAAGTCGACAAGATCATTTAAAATGATAAAAGCGAAACACTACGAATTTCAGACTGAACTCAATATTGGACCGTTCTAAGCCTTGTATTAATCAAATACTGTGACTTTACAACAATATGGCAATGTGTCATAAGCTAATTGCCACAATTAGCACAATAACATTGTTGTTTATAACAATCACAACAGTGCACAAAGACGACTTTGGAAATGTCGAAACCTGGAATCCATCGTACTGTCCTCCGACCTGTTGCACTGTATGATTATGAACAGGTCCCGGATTCTGATGACATTGTCATCTTTTAAATTGTTCACCACAGACATTGCTAACTTATATACAAATCCTGTTCATGGCCCCACAATACAAAAATGCATATTTATTAAGTCTTCTTTTCGTCATTTTTCTAAGTAATGTACTTTTAGTTCATTTTATCGCTTTTCACGCCATTAATATGTCATTTTATGGAATTTATTAGAATATTTTATACGTTTTGAGTAATTTTCTCACATTTTTAATGGTTTATGATGCATTTCTTTGCGTATGGTATCGGATATTAACGGAACTGAGAGTGAGGATGAATACGAAGGCATGAGAATCTTCACAACTTTGTTGAAACCTTATTTCTAGGAATATCCACATTCCAGGAGACACATTAGACTGAAATAATAACCAGTATTTGTGTGAAAATAATTCGTATATGACAAATAACAGTTAAATTATATTAGGCAGCTATTAAAATCAATTCAACATTTTTGTGTGATGAAATTATGTCAGTTCCATTCAAATTTGTAGGTCATTTTTTAAAGTTTTCGGGTCATTTTATAGGTCATTTTTTAAACATTTTTAGGTCATCAAAATCCAGACCCTGATTATGAATGTTGGAAACAAACCGTAATGTTCACAAAAATACGCCGCACGAGAATTCACAGCAATAAACCGTAAGACAGTCTTGTGTGGTTATTCTTGTCCAAAGGCGGGAAACTGTAATATCGGTGTTGTGATTGTCACGATCAACAATGTTTATCAATTACCGCGCTGAAACTTCTCAAATGAGCTAATTAACTCACGATTAACTCACGACACATTGTCATATGACTGTAAGTCACAACATTCAATTTATACCAGGTATGGAACTGTCAAACATTGACTTTTGTCTGAAATTCGTGGTGTTTCGCCTTTTATGCCGGTGAGTATGCCTATATAAAACGCTAAGGTGTATGATTCACAAAACTCTTACAAGGTGCAGTTTGTACCAAAATCTTCCAAATCGTCTCAATACTACACACAAGATCTTGCATTTCTTTAAAACTTAACGGATATATATTTATTGTTTATAAAGTGCGTTTAAACAAATAAACAAGATGGTAGCTCCTGCGAGAATTGTGTTGAGTCCAGCCCGCATAACAGTAAAGATGGGTGGGTGGTTTACACATGCGAGATTTCTCTCATTGGTCACGTTCTGTGTTCTCACTGTCTGAAAGTACGAGGGTAATTCCAAAAGTAAGGTCCGATTCGCCGTAAATATTTGAAAGCGGTGCCAAGGGCAAAACACGCATGCGCGCCGACTCCTGGCATGCCTTGCTTGGCAAAGGCCGCCAGTAGCGTTGTTACTGTTGCTGTGTGCTGTTGATAGTGTCAGTTCACAATGTTGAAGACAATTAATCAGCCCGCCGAAGTAAGGGCAGTGATATGGTTTCTGTCTGCAAGAAACATTTCATCGGCAGATTACTGCGTTACCCTGACGTCGTCTGGAGTGTTGTTGCATGACAATGCCAGACCCCATACTGCGAATGACACGCAAACTGTAATCAAGAAATTTGGATGGGAACAGATGGACCACCCACCGAACAGTCCGGACTTGGCGCCAAGTGATTTCCACCTGTTCCGCTACCTAAAGGAGTTTCTTGGCGGCAAGCGCTTCGAAACAGATGATGAAGTGAAAGAAGCTGTTAAAGACTGGTTAGCTTCGCAGGCGGCCGAGTTCTACGACTTAGGCATTCAAAAGCTTGTGGAACGATGTGACAAATGTGTAAATAAGTATGGAAATTATGTAGAAAAATAGAGAAAGACGTTAGGAATGTCAATAAAACAATTGTTTTGGAAACAATTTTTTATTTTGGATGTTTTTTTTATAACCGGACCTTAGTTTTGGAATAGCACTCGTATTTAACATACGTTTGTAAGTCCGTTGATGGGAGCTATGTCTCTCTTGTGGAAAAATGATCAGAATGCGTACACATTAATCATCTTTTAAAAATGGTAAATAGATACATCCGTATTGATTGATAGAATTGATAAATTGAAAATCCGCTTGATCATTAATGAAATAAGAAAAAAGAAGTCTCCTATTAATATATTTTTTGTAATACTAATAAAATATCAACATAGTATTTTAAAGTAGTTTGTTAATTGTATATCAATTCATATATTTACAAGTTTTTCATAAATTTAAATTGACACTATTTGTACGGTTATCCATTTTTTTGACAATGGTTAACTAGATTTTAAGGTGTAATATTTTTCACGCTGAAGATGCAATCATTCTTCTTCGTCTTTATATGCCGTCTCCGCGTCGAAGATTGGCGATCATCATTACAATCCTTTCTCTCGAAGTTGCCGTTCGAAACAGAGATGCTGAGTCAAGTTCAAACCACTCCCGCAAATTCTTGAGCCAGGAGATCCTCCTCCTCCCTGGTCTGCGCCGTCCTTCAATCTTGCCCTTCATGATTAGCTGCTGGAGTCGGTACTTGTTATTTCGAATCACGTGGCCAAAATATTGTAGCTTCTGTCGCTTGTTGTTGTAGAGCACCTCCATCTCCTTGCCCATCCGATCCAGCACCTCGATGTTTCTCACCTTGTCGGTCCACGATATACGAAGCATGCGACGATACAGCCACATTTCAAATGCTTCCAACTTCTTCTCCGAGGTTTTGGATAACGTCCACCCCTCGTGTCCATACATTAGTATGGGAATTATGCAACACTTGAGGGCAAGTAGTCTCGTTCTCTGACTAAGATCTCGGTACACAGCATTTTCTTCATTTTGATAAAGACACTCCTGGCTTGCTCAATGCGAGCTTTGATTTCATGGCTGCAGTCCCATTTGTCATTCAGGTAGCATCCTAGATATTTATACGAATGAACTCGTTCAACGGCTTTATCAGTAACTGATAATGTGGTATCAATTACTTCTTTGCTGACAACCATGAATTTTGTTTTGCGAATGCTCATCCTTAAGCCATAATCATTGCTAACTGCATTCACGCGATTGAGCAATGCTTGGAGATCTTCAATGCTTCCGGCGATCAGGACTGTGTCATCTGCATATCGGAAATTATTGATGACTGTGCCGTTGATGACAATGCCTTGATGAAACCCATCCAAGGCTTCCGAAATGATTGCTTCCGAATATAAGTAGAAGAGCATTGGAGACAGCACACAGCCTTGTCGAACTCCACGTCGAATTTTTACTACATCGTACATCATGTTATCATTAAACAACTTCTCCTATTATTGATCAGGCGGATATTTAGCCTACTTTTCACAATTTGCAAAAATGAGGAAAAAGTAGACTTATGAGATCGATCTGGGCAAATGTCTGTCTGTCTGTCTGTCTGTCCTGTCTGTTTGGCTGTATGTGTGGCCCCCCACCCCTCTATCAACTCCTAAACGGCTGCAGCTATCGAAACCAAATTTGGTATGAATAAGGATCTATACCTGAATATCTCAATGCCTTATTGAAAATAATTTCAGTGCTACCAACTGATGAAAAATTGCAATTGAAATTTGAGCTTCGTGTTGGATATCTTGGAAGATATGCATGGGAGCTATTTCAAAATTGGCACACGTATAGAAAATAGTATTTCAGTTTAATTTCCAGGAGGCCATATATGACGGTGCTGCCAAAATGATTCTAAGTCTGCTGATAGGACGAATTTTTAAATGCATATAACTTCTACATTATCAATTGGAATTCAACCTAACTTCGTATGTACTATTTGTACATTAACAGATATGACTGAGCGTATTCATAAGAACCACCAGGGCTGCCAACTGTTAATGAATGCTCTCAATTTATTTGATCAAAATACCAATATATCAGCAAGTATGCAAGCCGACAGCTTTAAACTATGCACACGTATAGTACCTGACATTCTATATTAATTTGGAGTAACTAATATACGTCAGTGAAGCCTCCGTGGCTTAGGCGGCAGCACGCCGGCCTCTCACCGCTGGGTCCGTGGTTCAAATCCCGGTCACTCCATGTGAGATCTGTGCTGGACAAAACGGAGGCAGACAGGTTTTTCTCCGGGTATTCCGGTTTTCCCTGTCACAATTTCATTCCAGCAACACTCTCCACTATCATTTCATTTCATCTGTCATTCATTTAATCATTGCCCCAGAGGAGTGCGTCAGACCTCGGCAGCCGGCACAGTTCATATCCTCGCCGCTAGATGGGGGCTTCATTCATTCCATTCCTGACCCGGTCGGAGACTGGAAGCAGGCTGTGGATTTTCATTTTCAATATACGTCAGTGCTACCAACATGATTCTAAGCCTGCTGATAGGTCCAATTTTAAATACAAGTAACTTCTATACCATCATTTGGATTTCAACGAAATTTCGTATGTGCTATGTGTACCATAACAGATATGAGTAGCGTATTCTTAAGAGCAACCAGGGCTGCCAATTGTTAATAAATGCTGTCTCTATTTTTGCTACCCTAATATCAATATATCAGAAAGTATGCAAGCCAATAGCTCTAAACTTTGCTAACGTATAGTACCTGGCATTCTAGATTAATTTGGAGTGACTAATATACGTCTGTGCTGCCAACATAATTCTAAGTCTGCTGATAGGTCCAATTTTAAAATGCATGTAACTTCTATACTAACTAATGGATTTCATCCACAATTGGCACAACAATAGATCATATTATTTCAGTTCATTTCTGGCCAACACATGCATGCCATTGTTGCCAACATGATTTTACGCGCGCTTTTAGATCCAATGTCTAACTGCATGTAACGTCCATGCTATCCATTGGACATCAACCAAATTTTGTATTCTGTACATTAAGAGATGGAACTAAGAATATATTCAGTCGCCAGGGCTGCCAACTGTAGTGCTCTATTAGGATACATTATGCCAGGTATACTGTATTTCGAACTAATTATAAATTTCGATATTACCAACTTAATTTCGTCATTATTCTAGATAGATCCATTTAGATTAATCATTGGCATGAATCTTAAATTTTACGTTTGTCACGGAACTTCTTGTTAATTTATCAATTAGTTATTATTCCACCATTCAAAAGATTTCTTTAACGTGCAACGATCTCGAATGATTCCAGGTAATGGAAAGAACTAATAGACATTTCTGTTTTATGGACGTACATTTATTGTCCATTATCTCTTGCTAATCACATCTATTTCCCAATTCTTTGCTACTTTTTCTCTACATTATCATTTCATTGATGTTTATAAGAAAAACTAGTTGCTAATAGTTCGTTTCTTGCTCCACAGGTGAGTTCCAGATCTCGTCATCTGTTTCTTCGAATGCTGTTTCGTAAGTACAAGATTTTTTTGGTATAAGACCGTGCAACAGCGGGCTATAATGCAGAGTCGCATGCCATGTCGTATGGTGGTAATATTGCTTCGGACAGCAGAGTGCAACCTGCCACGTTATCATATGTTATCATATTGTGTGACCAGTGCTGCCTCTCTGTGGTCGCACGGAGAATCACTGTGATTTCTTGGATCTGGTCTTGGCTGTTGTCCCAACAGCACAAGGAAAAAGTTGGACATGCATGCGCTAAAGGCAGAGTTCATGTTTGCTGGCAATAAACTTAGAAATTCTCGCTGAGCTGCGATCTGCACAGCCAGTGCCTTGCGCGGAGTGAAGCGCACGACTAGATGGCTTGTTGTGAGTGAAGTTGAAATATTTCCTATTTTTTGACTGACGTCTACGCTGAATTTCTTCTTCTTCTTCTTCTCCTTCTTCTCCTCCTCCCTTGTGCCTTCAAGCGTCGGGGTAGCCTCGTTCTGCCCATCTCTGCCACTCCGATCTATTTTCACTCAATCTCTTCATTTCCAGCATTGTTTTCCCTCGCTTCTGTCCGATTTTCTCAATTCTGTCATCCCAAGTGGTACGGGGTCTTCTTCTTCCTACTCTCCCTTCCACTCGCATTTCAAAAACCTGCTTCGCTTTTCTCTCTTGTTCCATCCTCCTGACCACTTCAACTATCGTTCCTCAATGACCATACTTATCGCCTTCTTTTGTCCTGCTTCTTCTCTGATTATCTCGTTCCGGATCCTATCCCTTCTAGTCCTCCCCACTGCTCGCCTTGTATACTTCATTTCAGTGGCAGTGATCTTACTGAGATGCTTGTCTTGCAGTGCCAAACTCTCTGTGCCATATAGGGTGATCGGGGCCATAACCGTGTTGTAAATCCGCATTTTGGTCTTGATGCTTATCTCATTCTGAGATGGCTGTATTTGATTGTAGATAATATTATTAAAGTAATAATAATAATAATAATGAAAATGAAAATCCACAGCCTGCTTCCAGTCTCCGACCGGGTCAGGAATGGAATGAATGAAGCCCCCATCTAGCGGCGAGGATATGTACTGTGCCGGCTGCCGAGGCCTGACGCACTCCTCTGGGGCAATGATTAAATGAATGACAGATGAAATGAAATGATAGTGGAGAGTGTTGCTGGAATGAAATTTTTGACAGGGAAAACCGGAGTACCCGGAGAAAAACCTGTCTGCCTCCGTTTTGTCCAGCACAGATCTCACATGGAGTGACCGGGATTTGAACCACGGATCCAGCGGTGAGAGGCCGACGTGCTGCCGCCTAAGCCACGGAGGCTTTTAATAATAATAATAATAATAATAATATAATATCGTATGGCCTAGGGTGCCGGTTTCAAGCTTTGTTAATTGACTCCCGGAGGGCAACTTGCATGTCGAATTTTATCACTCCTTGAAGCACTATGAAAGTCTAGGAGGTTAGATATCTAATTCAAATGGGTTCTTTAACATGGCAACATCGTATGACATGAATTTTGTCGCCTTTCAAAAATCACTTGCCACGGCCAGGAGCGAACCTGCAACTTTGGGGTTGGTAGTCCGACATTTTAGGTCAAGGAGAAAGATAATATTTGGTATTAACACTTCCAAAATAAAATTTGTTGGTATATGGCTGAAAGATTCGACCATCAGCATCATTGACAATATAAATTGTCCTTATAGTAGGTGGTTAACATATAAACCACTAACATATAAAGGGTTAAAGCAGGCGTTGGTCAGGCCTCAAGTAGAGCTTGAGGTTCTGTTCTGATGAGTGTTCTCGTAGGCGCCTGCTGTGAGTTATGTGTCTAATTTTACTCGCGCTTTTCTGGAGCCTTGTCAAGGTCTCGGGTTCGAATCGGGACACATTATTGATACTTTCAGGGGCACATGAGTTGCCAAATGGGACGCGCCTTGCAATACTTGTGTGACAATCCACGATCTTTATGATTCATAAATATTATCCTTGGTTTTTTTTTTTTTTTTTTTTTTTTTTTTTTTTTTTTTTTTTTTTTTTTTGGGCTCGGTCGATGAATAATCGTGGAGTCTCTTGCTAATGACTCAGTCTTTCACGCCGCGGTGTCTTCTACAGTAAGTTATATGGCTCCGGTGGCGTAGTCGGTAGCATGTTGAACTGCTATGCCCAAGATCGCGGGTTCAAACCTGGCTGAAGTCATCGGATTTTTAAGAGCGTTAAAATCCCTCAGTACGCCTTCCTTTGGAGGGGAAGTAAAGCCGGCAGGCCCATGTCTAGAGCCCTTCGTGGATAAACAAACCGTTATCCGCATCCGCCTCACATCCGCACGACTTTTATCCGCATCCGTCCCGACTTTTATCTGCATCTACACGTTTGTTATTCGAATCTACTGGCATTATTTTTAATTAGATAAAGCTTAAAGCAACTCATTTAGACAGAGGAGAAAATGCTATGCTTAAAATGAATGTTAGACAGCCAGAATTGCAACCCTTTCCAGTACGGAGTGTTAATTATGCTTAATGACATAATTTGAATGATATAAGCTTAGTTGGTTGGTTCCTCAGTTTAGGGGCTGTAACAACGCGGCCATGTAGCCCCGTGTACTTTGGGTGTATTTAGAATCTGTCTGACAACCGGTGTTAATTGTGATGGCTGTATTAGTGTGTGTTATCTGTAATTCATGTAAGGACTGCAGACATTCAATTTTCAAGTAGTTCCAACTCCTGCTAGCAAACGCCACCGTCAACGACCAACTAGTTCTGGACTTGGTTACGAGACGCCACCGCAGTCGGCTTCTGGCGACGAACGTTGAAACCTAAGAGCGTTAGTCAAATCAAACCTATAATTTAGCTTCACACAAGTGTAATTAGTGCCATAAATCTATGACATGGGACCGCCGGATTTACTTCCCCTCCGAAGGAAGGCATACTGAGGGACTTTTAACGCTTTAAAAAATTGGAGGACGAATCATCACCTTACATTTGTCATGAAAAAAAACATAACGGAAAAACATATGTCATAACATCCGGCTCCTAGTAATGATATTCAACAAGTTCGGATTGTATTCTAAAAACTATCCGTAGCTTATCAGTAGGGTTCGTAAGTTTAAGACCTAAAAAAGTGCAAAATATGCAAGCAAATATGCCCTGAAAACTAGCTAAATATGACCTAATACCTATAAAATATGACCTAATAACTATGAAATATGACATGAATTTTTGGGATAGGTCGAGTATCACTAACATACAGTAAATGCTAAATGACGTCCGTAGAGGAGCGCCTTCTTGGAATCAGGTCTTCTAAACCTATCTGCCTGTTCCGGGAAAAGAAAGGAAAATATATCCACTACACCAGGGGTGCCCAACATTTCTTTAACTAAGGGCTACATTGTAAATATAATAGTTGGGGGACCTTGCGCGGGGTTTGGGGGTTATGGATTTTTTTTTTTTTAAATAGGTGCAATATGGTGAAATTTGTGGCTGTCTGAGCTTTGTTTTCTTAGTATTGTTGCAGTTTTCTATATGTATTTTTTGTGGATAAAAAAACACTAAAAATAAATTTACATATTTTTAATAAATCCCTTTAAAATATAAGTACGAGAGTATTTATGTTCATTTGACACAATTAATAATCAAATTATGAAATAAAGTTCATGATAATTTAGTTTACTGCGATGACTGGAACTGCTTTAGATAGGGGTGCGCGCACACTTCTTTGACCAGTTGGCTTTAGACGCGGAGCGGCGGGCCGGAGAAAACAGTCTCGCGGGCCATAGGTTGGGCAGTCCTGCACTACACTATTCGGA
This sequence comes from Meconema thalassinum, assembly GCA_946902985.2. Lineage (NCBI taxonomy): Eukaryota > Metazoa > Arthropoda > Insecta > Orthoptera > Tettigoniidae > Meconema > Meconema thalassinum. The sequence continues at coordinate 97,254,238 of OX336397.1, read as the reverse complement.
CACAGGTAACACGTACCTTGTTAACGACGCCTCAATTTAAACAAAAATGCTACAATTATAACCAAATATGACCAAATATGACCGAAACAATAAAAATGGCCGAAATATGCATTTATAGACAACATCAAATTGCTTTAAACGTGGTCAAGGACCCGTCATTCAAGCTTATTTTTCAGATTTCAGGTAAAATGAGCTCCGGGAAAAATATGACTTTTCCTTAAGATCCGAACCTTACTTATCAGCTATCCGCTAGCCATGCAAACTATGTCCGCATGGCGAAATAATTTGCGGATATCCGCAACCGCGCAGGGCTTTACCTATGTCATAGATTTATGGCATGTAAAAGAACCTACCACTACAATTGGTAATGTGTATCTAAATGTGTAGGTTATTTGGTTATAAACACTCTACGTTCGCCGCTGGGTGTTAGTGACAGTGGCATCTCTAGTAGCCAAAGTTGGAACTACTTGAAATTGAACTTGTTGAGAGGCTACGGGCGTTCAATGAAAATACCCAGCTATGACCATTGGCTGCAATTCAAATATAAGTTAATATCTACAGTAAGTTACTTGTTGAGAGTTATTAGTAGGGCCCGAATGTTGATGCCGTAAAACGGTTTATAAAATGCACTTAAAATTTTCAAAAATGACTGTAATAAATGACCTAAATTCGAAAAATGCACTATAAAATGGAGGAAATTAACTGAGGCAAGAATATACACCCCTTCCCCTTTCTACCCCACCACACCTGACCTTGGTCAACAGAGCAAGTAACATTATATTGCGCGAATAACTGGTTTGCGACGTAAACAAGAGCATCAGTATACCTACCGCACCGTTCTTCTGCATCCAAGATATATATTTTTCTACTAATAGCAATACCGAAATATTTTATTACTATATTCTAAATTATCTTGTATCAGCTACTAGCTTCTTCTTAACTCTGAGAGACGTAACTCCCTCATGTAAAGCTGTGACATGACTAAATTGAAAGAAAAACAAGTAGTTCCGTGAAGAACCATACAGCCTATTTTCATATATCCTACTCATGTTAATTGCCTCTATCAACATACAAAATTTCAGTTTAATTGCTGTAACAGATTCGTAGATATTGAGAACCGTCTAAATATTTCAGATGGTCGCCAGGTTGGATTTTTATTTTTGTACTATTACATTAAGATTATTGTGTACGTGTGGTATTCAAACTTCAATCGCATGATTAGAACACAAGAAGTAAAAACGAGATTGTAAAATTACGCACAGCAGCCATCTTGTGATTATGCAAACAATTGAAATAAATTTGATGCCAGTGGATCAACATTTGTATAAGCATTTAACGTGCAACGTTTCACGGCACTCGGATAGTTAATTCGCGAGAAACGTACATTTAAATATTTATACTTCGCGTCGCCGCCATGTTGGATTTGTACTTACCAGGTTACTGAAAGTCCTATAGGTGAACAGCATAGTCTCTATGAACATAAAAAAATTCAGTTTGGTTGCTGTAAAAGATTCATAGATATTGAGAACCGTCTAAATATTTCGGAAGCTCGCCATTTACGATTGTTATATGTATAGGCCATATAGTTATGTACCATTCAAGGATAATTATTGCCTAGGTTCATTATTCAAACTTTCACTTCGATCGCATGATTACGACACAAGAAATAAAAACTTAATTTTAAAATTTCGCACAGCCGCCATCTTGAGGTTATGTAAACAATTGAATGAAATTAGATGGCAGTGCATTACAATCTGCAAAATCATTTACTGTACCACATTTCACTGCGCTCAGAGAGTTAAATCACGAGAAAAGTATATTAAAATATTTCAAATTCACTTGATCGCCATGCTCGTTTTGTACTTTACAGGTTTATGAAATATACATAGGTAAACTTGTATCAGTACCCTTTATCACCGTACAAAATTGCAGGGTGATATCTGTAATAGTTTCGGAGATATAGAATGTCAGTGAAATATTTAGCACAGCCGCCATTTTGAGGTTATGTAAACAATTGAACTAAATTAGACTCCAGTGCATTACAATGTGTATAAGCATTTGCTGTACCAAGTTTCATTACGTTTGGATAGTTAAATCGCGAGAAAAGTCTATTTAAAAGTCTCAACTTCGCTTGACCGCCATGATGGTTTTGTAGTCACCAGGTTTTTGAAAGTCTCATAGGTGAACTTCTAGTAGTGCCCTTTATCACTGTACACAACTTCAGGGCGATATCGGTAATAGTTTCGGAGATATTGAATGCTAGTGAAATATTTCGCACAGCCGCCATGTTGGATTGGTGAGACGTAACAAAATTAGAAGGGCACGGTCGAGGTCGCCGGGAATAGTGCTATGTGTTCGCTTTTGCGAATGTTTTTTTTTGTAGGCTATGTTTCCCGCACGGTTTGAAACACTCGTTCAATTTCTGCCCCATTATTTTTTCCGTTATAATTGCAGTATGAACGCGGTGTTCTGATTATTTACTTAACTTACGTTTCATTTGAATTGTTGTTCTTTATTATTCTTGTCAACTCACCTTTTTCTGAAGTGTCTTTCTAGACGCACCATACTGTCACACTTTTTCATGAGGTACTGTGCTCATCTCAGCGGCAACCTTCGCAATGTGCTTGGGGCTGTGCGCTGATTGGCTGTTTGACGCCCCTCCTTCATTCTGGATTGTTCGGCGCGCTGTCGTCATTTCCACTATAAATTCTCCGCTTCGCCGTCCTGCGGCCCTGTCTACATCTACCTGCTTGAACCAGTCTGACCACGGCTGCCTGCCGTTCCACAACAAGGCCCTTCTTGGGAAGGCCCTGTTAGTAAACATTGTGTGGCTGGAACCTTGCCAGGCGGCATGCTTCATCGCTCGGACTCTGTCATGCTAGGCGAGGCATGAGTCAACGACCTTCACCTCAGCAACTAAGTCAGCCCGCTAGCTCACTACAACTCGGCGATGAGAAACTATAACTGCTTGTAATCCGCCAGACAGATCATTACCAAGAGGTCTGTTCCTGCGGGGTACAATTCGCCAATGGAGCCACCATCCATCTTTCTCGGAAGGCATGCCGAGGCATCTTAGAGGAAGCCTTTGTTTGGATCACAACCCGCTTCCTGCGGGCCAAATACTAAGTATAAAAGTATCGAATTATTGGTAACGTGAACTTCCTTCACTTGGTTTATACATTTTTCAAGGCTAAGCCTTTTTTCTTGCTTCTTGCTTGTTTTTAGATATTTTTCTTGAAAATACTTTTTTAATCGCCTTTTATATGGCCTTTTTATGCATTTTTATTGTAATTCCTATTTATTCTGAGTTTCCTGGAGAAACATTGCATTTTTTATTATCTTCTTTTAATTATTCTTCTAAATGAAAATGTTTGTTATTGCTTCACAAATCAAATAAATGTATCGAACCTTGGTTATCAATATTTGGTCTCTTCCTCATCGCTCTATTTAAATTTCACCGTGTGCCCGAATCCTAATCCCCCTTTTCCCAGTTGGGGTGCTAACCACTCACCCCTTTTCATGGTGCCGAAACCCGGGATCGATCCCAGAACCTTTATTCTGAGACCACAAATTCTATTCCAAAAAAAAAAAAAAACTTGTGTATCTAATATTTGTCTTATACATTTCAGTATATCGTGGCTAGCGCAGGAGATCTGCGGGAAAGCGGAAACAATCCCAGCTTATTACACAACTGGTTTCTTTTTGGAAAGCAGGTCTGTCTGGTGCCGCAAGCAGCTTTGGTAGGTGAGTTATTCCAACTTCCCAGCCATGCCAATAATAATAGATGACAAACTGTTAAACTCTCGGGCAGCCTACAAAGGTCAACTCACCCGGTTTCAAAAATACTTAGCTACTCTACCGAAAGAGGAACAAAACCTTGATATTATATCTCAGCGTTTAAAAGCTTTTGAACAGGCGTACGAGAAATATGATCTCGTGCAACTTGAAATTGAAATCAAAAGTCCAGAACATCAATCAGATAGGGAAGAAGTAGAGAGTAATTACTTTGACACACACGCTCAGGCTGTGGCATTAGTTAAAACTTTGACCCTGGCGTTGAAGGTAGAGGAAACTCAAGGAAGAATTAGCGACCATGGGAATGGTATCAAACCATTGCTACCTAAAATTGAAATTCCGCATTTTTCAGGAAAGGAAGAGATGTGGCAATCATTCTTTGAATTGTTCAGTTCATTAGTACATAATAATGCCACGCTTCCAGAAATTCAGAAATTTCATTACTTAAAATCCATTTTGCAGGGGCCACCCCTTCAACTTATAAGAGAACTTCCCTTAACAGGAGAAAACTATAACATTGCTATCGAGCTTCTTAAAGGCCGTTATGGCAATGAAAAATTATGTTTACAAAGGCATATTCAAGCCTTATTTAACCTGCCCGCATTGCGAGCTGACAGCTTGTCAACACTGCGAGCCTTAAGTGACACGGTCCAACTACACGTCAGAGCATTGGCACGGTTGAATCAACCGGTCGAGCATTGGGATCTATTCTTAGTTCACTTGGTTACTTCTAAATTTGGTTCATCAACCTTAAAGGCATGGGAGAGGGAACTAACAAATGACACTTCATATACTTATGGCTCATTGCTTACGTTTATGAATAATAGATGTCAGGTTTTGTCAGCTGTAGCCTGTCATATGTCAGGAAGTGCAGATAACAAATCTAATGTTGTGAAACCAGTCGGTGCAAAAATAAACAAATCTGCTGTCTTTACTGTTCAGCATAACTCTACGGATTGTATTCTCTGTAAAGCACCTCACAGGTTATATTCCTGCGTTGCCTTTAAAGCCCTTTCTACCGATGAAAGACGCAAATTAATAGCTCAAAAAAGATATTGCTATAACTGTTTGTCAACTAGGCATATGGTGCCTGATTGCTTATCTAAAAATACTTGCTCCCATTGCAAGGCTCAACATCATACCTTGCTTCATAGGTTTGAAAAGCCACGTCAGGCTCCTTCCCCTGGATGTTCTAAAGATGCATCCCCAGGAGCTAATGCGCAATCTTATACTCAGAGCTCTAGCTCAATTCGTAGTTCCCAGGTGCTACTATCCACCGTGTTATTAAAAATTCAAGACTCTTCTGGTAGATGGCTTGAAGCACGTGCCCTATTGGATAATGCCGCCACCCATGACTTTATAAGTGAGCGTCTCATTAAGAAACTTGGTCTTCCCAAGCAACCTACATTAATTCAGGTTACCGGTATTAACAATAGCAATGTTAAATCTTTGCATTTTGTTCGTGTTCACATCAAAGATGCTGTTAATTCTAACACAACATTTCAGTTGAATTGCCTTGCCATTGATACTATTGGCAGTAATACCCCTAGTACTTCTTTTGAAATTAGAAAGTGGCAATTTCCTCATAACATTCAGTTGGCGGATCCAACATTTAATACGAGCGCTCCGGTAGACATACTTCTCAGTGCCCAAGTATTTTGGCAATGTCTCCTTAGCTCTAAGGTTAAAATATCACCAGGAGTGTTTGTTCATCATACCAAGCTAGGTTGGTTAGTAACGGGTCAGATCCCTCGTGAGTCATTTCAAAATTTCTCTCAATGTCATTTTGTCAATACAAGTCTCGATTATAACTTAGAAAGATTTTGGAAAATCGAAACTATAGATTCAGTTTCACCTTCCTCGGTTGAAAATGAAATGTGTGAAAAACTGTTTCGCGAAACAACCAAACGCAATTCAGAGGGTAGATTTGTCGTAACAATGCCCCGAGTGGATAATCCACCTCTTTTATTTGAAACACACCCTAGGGCTCTTAGAGCACTCTATGCTGTGGAAAGCAAATTTAAACGTGACCCTGTTGTTAAAACTCAATACTCCACGTTTATGGAGGAATATGAGGCACTTGATCACATGGAGGTTGTTACCAAGAAAGATGATGCTTCTTATACCCCATCTGAAGTCATTTACCTCAATCATCACCCAGTTTGGAAGAATGAGATTTTAAAGGAAAACATAAGAGTGGTCTTTAATGGCTCTGCATTGGATGCCAATGGTACTTCTCTGAATGACACATTATTATCAGGCCCTCCTATTCAATCTGACATTTCTTCTGTCTTGATGAATTTTCGCTTGTTCCCTATCGCAGTGATATCTGATATCAAGCAGATGTATAGACAGATTTTGGTCGATCAACAACAGCGCGACCTTCAGAGAATTCTTTGGCGCGACGAGCCTACTAAACCTGTCAAGATTTTTCGGCTAAAAACCTTAACCTATGGACTAAAGCCTTCTGCTTTTTTAGCCATACGTACGTTGAAATTACTTGCTGAACAGGATGGCCCGTTGTATTCTCCTAAGGCTTCTGAAGTGTTAAAATCATCATTCTACGTTGACGATTTTCTTCATTCATTTGAGTCAGTGTCTGAAGCACTGCAAGTCTCTAAGGATTTGACAGCTTTGCTTTTGGGAGGCGGATTTTCCTTGTGCAAGTGGAACTCTAATTCGGAAGAATTTCTTTCTAAATTTCCATTAACTTCAGTCTATAACGACTCAGTAGAGCTTCTTCATGAAAATAATTCTATCAAAACTCTAGGCATCTATTGGAGTCCTCAAAAGGATTTTTTCTTTTTCAAAATTAATCTCAGTGACATCAAACCGCAAACTAAGCGGCAAATTTTGTCTGAGATTGCAAAGATATTTGATCCTCTCCAATTTTTGGCGCCAATTATCGTCACAGCAAAGCTTTTCATGCAAGACCTTTGGTCCTTGAAAACTGGTTGGGATGAACCAGTTCCTTCAGAGTTGCAAAAAAATTGGATTTCTTATAGAAATAGCTTGGAAGATCTCTCCAATGTCATTATCCCGCGAGTGATTATTCCCTTTCCCTCCTGTGGAGGATATGAACTTCACATCTTTGCCGATAGCTCATTGAAAGCTTATGGATGTTGTGCGTATATTGTTTGCCGCAATTTTGACCAGTCATATTTCTTTTCCAATTTAATTTGCGCTAAGTCAAAGGTGGCTCCTCTTAAACCCTTATCCTTGCCACGACTGGAACTTTGTGCTGCTCTTCTGGCGGTTGAATTATCGTTTAGATTTTATTAGGGGGACACACACACACACCTCACACACACACACACACACACGCACACACACACGGACAAAAGGTGATCTCATAAGCCTTTTTTTTTTTTTTTTCAAAATTGAAAATAGGCTAAAAACAACCTTAAAAGACCGATTTATCTAAAATATGACCCAAAAATCTACCAAACTTAAAAAATGCTCTTAAAATGGAAAAATAGCAAATAATGCAAAAAGATGCAAAATAAAAATGACATATTTGAAGACGGGGCGGCCCGTCCGGAGTTTCTATGTACTTCACCATTGTTTTAGACAGCTCAGTAAAAAGATGACATGTCATCAACATCCGCGCCCAAGTGATTAATTTTTAGCCTATTTTCAATTTTGAAAAAATAGGCTTATGAGATCACCTTTTGTCCGTGTGTGTGTGCGTGTGTGTGTGATTCGTGTGTGTGTCCCCCCCTAATAAAATCTAAACGGCTGGAGCGATTTCAATGAAACTCGGTAAGGGCATAGCACTATTCCGGGCGACCCCGACCGTGCCCTTCAAAGTTTGTTACGACTCACCAATTCAACATGGCGGCTGTGCGAAATATTTCACCAGCATTCAATATCTCCGAAACTATTAGCGACATTACCCTGACATTTTGTATGGTGATAAAGGGAACTACTATATGTTCACTTATGTGACCTTTGAAAACCTGGTAAATACAAAACCAACATGGCGGCCAAGCGAAGTTGCGACCTTTAAATAGACGTTTCTCGCGATTTAACCAACCAAACGCAATGAAACATGGTACAGTATATGTTTATATACATTGTAATGCACCGACATCTAACTTCGTTCAATTGTTTACATAAACACAAGATGGCGGATGTGCGAAATATTTCACCGGCATTGTATATCTCGGAAACTATTACCGGTATCTCCCTGACATTTTGTACGGAGATAAAGGGCACTACTGGAAGTCCATCTATAAGACTTTCAAAAACCGGTTAACTACAAAACGAACATGGCGGCCAAGCGAATTTGAAAATTTTAAATAGTCCTTTCTCGCGATTTAATGTTCCAAACGCAATGAAATCAGGTACAGAAAATACTTATACACATTGTAATGCACTGGTATCTAATTTAGATCAATTGTTTACATAACCTCAAGATGGCGGCTGTGCGAATTTTAAAATTAAGTTTTTATGTATTGTGATGTAGTCATGCGATCGAAGTGAAAGTTTGCATAATGAACCTACACAATAATTTTCCTTTAATAGTACATGACTCTATGGCCTATACATTTAACAATCCAACATGGCGATCATCCGAAATATTTAGACGATACTGAATATCTACGAATCTATTATAGCAATCATACTGAATTTTTTAATGATCATAGGGGCTATGAACTTAAGTTCACCTATTCGACTTTAAATAACCTGGTGATCACAAATTCAACATGGTGGCGACGCGAATTATAAATATTCACATGGACGTTTCTCGCAATTTAACCATCCGAGTGCAGTGAAACTAGGTACAGTAAATCCTTATACGAATGGGAATCCACTGGCATCTAATTTATTTCAATTGTTTCCATAACCTCAAGATGGCAGCTGTGCGAAATTTTAAAATCTCCTTGTTACTTCTTGTGTCCTAATTATGCGATTGAAATTTAAATACTACACGTACACAATAATCTGCATGTAACAGTACATAACTCTAGGACCTACATATGTAAAATCCAACATGGCGACCATCCGAAATATTTAGTCGGTTCTCAATATCTACGTATCAATTACAGCAATCAAACTGAAATAGTGGCAATTAACGTAAGTAGGATATATGAAAATAGGCTGTATAGTTCTTCACAGAACTACTGGTTTTGGTAGTAATTTTGCTTTTTGAAGGTAATTAAAACATTTCCATCGTCATTTGCTTTTATCTATTACATAGTAACCTGAGATGAAATTTCTATAAACAATAAGTAAGATTTTTACATTTCCATTTGAGACGGTTTTGTCTTACGACATCCTCCTCCCCCACCTACACCTCTCACTTTGGAATCTTTCAACACTGAATCTTGGCTGTCACCGGGGAGGCCCCGGGTTGGATTCAATGCTCATTGAGGGATTTTAGAAACTGACGTGAGGGCTGGAACAGGGTGCACTCAGCCTCGTGATGGCAATTGAGTAACTGTCTGACAGTGAGGCAACGCTCCGGTCACGGAGACCAAGATAAACGGCCGAGGGGATTCGACGCGCTGACCATGTGTCACCCTATAATCTTCAGGCCAAATGGCTGGGCAGCGGTCGCTTGGTAGGCCAAGGTTCATCATGGGTTGTAGTGCCACGGGGTTGGTTATCTCTACATGGTATAAAGCTAAGTCCCCTATTCTTGGAGGTAACGGGTAATCTCGAGAAACATTGGATGGATTTTGATGCGGTTTTCACCATTCTGTGAAGGATTTCTTAAGAAATGTTTCTTTAGAAAATCATTCATTTGTGACCGAAGGAAGCCGAGAAGTAACGATTTCAGTGAATCGAATCGAGGAAAAATCTGCCGTCCGTGCGACTTTTAAGCTTACGCTGGGTAAATCGTTAAAAATATGTATATAGCCTACTATGAGTGTTAGAATTGTTCAACCTGAAAATTTCTACAAAAAAGTCCGTGACAGCATATCTCTATCTTTATTACATCGCCCACTATAAGTTTCTTTTACGTTTTCATCTCTTCCAATAATCACCATTCAGTGGAAATTTAAATTACTATCTTTGGAGCGAGTTTACGAGCTAAGGAGTGAGCCTATGATCCCAGCTTCGGCCAGCATCAAACTGTCGAGTCGTGTCGAGTCAAGACTTTAGAGAAGAGTATATGTGTTTGGAGTTTCACTGTTGACTTCAGCTTTTCTGAATTGCGTCTGGGACCTGCCGTGCGTGTGCATTTTAAGCTTATAAGGTGCAGTGGTATGGCAATTTGTTTTGGAAGCTTGCTTATAGGTTGACAAATAGGTATTGATAGTTTTTGATGGTCAGAGAGATAAGAAGAAAAGAAAAGTAATGAGCCGGAGGCTGTAATGCACAAACCGGTGACGACATCGGCTATTCGTGGCGTGTGTAACGAGGTGTGGTTCCGACCAGAGCGTGGAAGGTCACATCCCGTCGCTAGAGGGCACGCGTGCACGTCACGTGACGATACAAAGCGAGCAGCAGCATCCATCAATCGACCAACGCTGCCAGTCGCATCGCAAATAGTGACATGGAGGCGTCAACCGAAGAGCAAAGAGGTGTTGTTCGGTTTCTGACAGCGAAAGGAGTAGGGGGAACGGACATTCATGGCCGAATGTCACAAGTGTACGGCGAACACTGTATGTCCCTTGCAAGGGTCAAGGCGTGGCACAAGCGCTTTAGGGAAGGACGGGTGTCGTTAGCCGATGATGCCCGGTCTGGGGCATCCCCTGCATTACCGATGACAACGTCCAGCTGGTTGATGCACTCATTACCCAGGACCGCCGAGTGACAGTGAACGCCATAGCCGCCGTGGTCGGATTGAGCGTCGGAAGTGTGCACACCATCATGAAGGAACGAATGCACTTGCGCAAAGTGTGCGCCCAATGGGTGGCCCACAGTCTTCAACCACACCAGGAAGCATATCGAATGGCCTACTGTCTTGGTCTTGGTTGGACGATTGATGCATTCTGCTGCTCGCTTTATATCGTCACGTGACGTGCACGCGTGCCCTCTAGCGACGGGATGTGACCTTCCACGCTCTAGTTGGAACCACACCTCGTTACACACGAGCCTAATACTTTGGATAAACCGTTCAAGATACCGGACCAAGCCGGGGCGGGTTGCTAGTTTGAATTAAATCACTAAACGCTATCCAGGAACGATGCAACATAGCGTGATTGATGAGATTCATTTCACGCGGAGTGGAGTTGGTTGAAAGGTTGTATCTTCGGTGAGATTATTTATCTTGTCGAAAACTGTGTGAGCAAGTCAATTCACTGTCCATCAAGGCAACAAACACTAGCTATATCAACATACGAACAGGCAATAGATACATTAATAAATAGCCCGGCCATTGACCGAGTAACGGCGAACCGGATGTTGATGTTGGGTGCTGCCCAATAAACAGTATTTAATAGCGGTATTAGGAAACTGTTTTCTCAGCAATCGAGACTACTGTCGACCAAAACATTATGTGCACTCGATTTGAAGGTTGTTTGTGAAGTAACCAATAGACCTACATAACATCCAGTAACATCATCATTTTCGTCGTTCTATTTTACGTTATTTCATGTAGGTTTGGAATTTTTAATTTATATTTTAATATTTTTTATCGCAGTTGGAACACAAAAAGTGCCCGTTTTTAAACGTGTTTCAACCATGCGTCACATTTAAGAATTATTTTCTCACAAACCCGTCAACAGATCGAATCCAAATTTTAACACAATATAGATTGGAATGTTGTATAACTGGTTTATTAATTTCAAAATGTTGTGTGCCCAAGAAAGAAAGTTGTTATCATGTTTGTAAGGTAACTTATTCTCGGCTCGCGGTCGTGGAAAATGTACTGTAGTTCTTGGTCGCGTTGTAATCCTTATACATCAAAAAGTTATGCTGTTTGACTGTGAAATACGTAAATTAATTCAATTATTTTATATCGGTTTGAATTTGTACGGGGAAATAAGACAGGGTTCACCAGCTAGCCGCTCCGCTCCGGGGAATGCTGTACAGCGTTGCTGAGATGGAACCCATCACTTCCGAGAGAGGCGCGCCGTGACGCGTGTTGGTGTTATAGTCAAAACCAGCTTAAATAAGTTACTAAAGAACCAACATGGCCGCCACATTCGGTGTTGCCAACTTACATGATTCAACACCAAAAGGTCACCACTCACATCCATGTAACACGTATCGCAAATGATCCACACTTAATAAAGGCCTTCGTACATTTTACATAAAGTGATGAAATCTAAATCTAAATAAGAATTTATGCAAAAAATCATTAAATAAAACTTTCGAATCATTGCAGGCGAGTGAATTTGAACTCACACATATTCTATAATCTGATTCTATAATAACAGTAACATCTGTTTTAATCGAGGTATGTTAGTAGCACTTACCTTGTACAATTTCATAGACTTGAAATTTCAAAGATAACTGTGAATTTAATTAATGTAATGAACATCAGTGAAAGATGTGGACAATATAATGTTGGATACATTGTGTACAATGCATTCTGGAAGTTGTGGCGAGACAACTCTCGGCAACTGTGTGGTAAGCAATTTTAGTGGTATTGTCGTATTCGGAGATGGCGAGAGTATAAGCAGGGTTGGCGACATTGTGCTGACAAAAAACAAAACTTAACTTCAAGAAATTCGACCTTAAACCAACATGCACGTAGGCATAGGGGATGGATGTTGGCTACATTGTTATCGTTTAGGTGACGTGGACTATCAGGATAGAGCGCGCAGTACCTTCTCGCTGTGTTTACCATCCAGTGGCGTAACTAGGATATGCTTTGAGATTTATGTTTTTGTTTTTGAATTTTACTTTGTGTGTTGGGTTTTTTAAATTTTGCTTTGTGTTTTTTTGTTTTTATTAGCCTAGCAGTTATCGGTGTTTTAAGGGGTATATTTTAATTAGGTTTAGCGTTTTTTGTTGAACTTTTTGAATTTTGCTTTGCGTTTTTTGTTTCTTTTCGTTTTAGAATTTTGCTTTGTGTTTTTTGCTTTTGAATTTTGTTTTGTGTGTTTTTGTTTTTTCTTTAACTTGATTTATGCTTTTTGCTTTGTGTTTTTGGTTTTGGTTTTGTGTTTGTTTCCTGCTTTTGTTTTGGAATTTTGCTCTGTGTTTGTTTTCTAACGTTGTTTTTGAATTCTGCTTTTTGTCTTGTGTTTTTGGTTTTGTTTCCTGCTTTTGTTTTGGAATGTTGCTTAGTGTTTGTTTTCTACCGTTGTTTTTGAATTCTGCTTTTTGCTTTGTGTTTTTTGCTTTTGAATTTTGTTTTGTGTTTTTTTGTTTTTTCTTTAACTTGATTTATGCTTTTTGCTTTGTGTTTTTGGTTTTGGTTTTGTGTTTGTTTCCTGCTTTTGTTTTGGAATTTTGCTTTGTGTTTGTTTTCTACCGTTATTTTTGAATTCTGCTTTTTGCTTTGTGTTTTTGGTTTTGTGTTTGTTTCCTGCTTTTGTTTTGGAATTTTGCTTAGTGTTTGTTTTCTACCGTTATTTTTGAATTCTGCTTTTTGCTTTGTGTTTTTGGTTTTGTGTTTGTTTCCTGCTTTTGTTTTGGAATGTTGCTTAGTGTTTGTTTTCTACCGTTGTTTTTGAATTCCGCTTTTTGCTTTGTGTTTTTGGTTTTGTGTTTGTTTCCTGCTTTTGTTTTGGAATGTTGCTTAGTGTTTGTTTTCTACCGTTGTTTTTGAATTCTGCTTTTTGCTTTGTGTTTTTGGTTTTGTGTTTGTTTCCTGCTTTTGTTTTGGAATGTTGCTTAGTGTTTGTTTTCTACCGTTGTTTTTGAATTCTGCTTTTTGCTTTGTGTTTTTGGTTTTGTGTTTGTTTCCTGCTTTTGTTTTGGAATGTTGCTAAGTGTTTGTTTTCTACCGTTATTTTTGAATTTTACTTTTTTCTTTCGGTTTTGGTCATGTGTTTGTTATTGCTTTTTTCTTTGTACGGGGGGCAAAATAAGACTATCAATCAGAGCAAACCTACACTTTTGATCTCGATAGCATTTGATATGCAAAAGCTCGGAAATGTTTAGTTTTGACAGGTCTAACACAAAATATTTTACACAAGTAGGGCCTAAAGATAAATTTTCTCAAATCGTTTGTCATAAATCCGAAAATTGATTTTTTTAAATAAATATTTCATCAAATTACGTTTTTTTTAAATTATTTGGCTCTAGGGGGATTGATACCCATACTTACTCCCCTCCCCCTAGTTACGCCAATGCTACCATAATAATGAAAATGAAAATTAACAGCCTGCTTCCAGTCAACCGACCGGGTCAGGGATGGAATGAATGAAGCCCTCATCTAGCGGCGAGGATATGAACTGCGCCGGCTGCCGAAGCCTGTCGCATTCCTCTGGGGCAATTATTAAATGAATTATTATTATTATTATTATTTATTTACCATAAATCGTACACGAAGTATGGAAGGCCTAGTGAAAAAGGGCAAGCCCCACATACATATTTCATGCTTCACAGGCACAGCTTACATCTACATTTGTTTTAACAATATTTACAAGTTTTACAAAGATATTTGCAGTATTTACATATTTAGAATATTGACATAGTACATTTTCCTGTTCACTCACTCTATCACGCACGCACTTTCATAACCTCGATCACGCGATACATTCATTCATTCCATTCAGATACTCATTCATTCAGCGAGACAATCAATCACTCATACAGACGTTTATTTATACAATGTACCTTTTTACGTACGGCTTGAATTTCCTAAGAGGCAAGATCTTGGCATCCCCTGGCAGCGCGTTCCATAGCCGCGCAGAGCGGCCGTAGAAACCTGTCAGGTAAGCATTGCTACGTGCGAAGGGCGGAACGAGAGTTACACCTCGTCCTCTCCGAACTGAGCGATATGCCAATGACAGTCGGCAAATAGGGTCAATATTAATGGAACCTGTAAGGGATTTTTTAAGAAAAATTAGATCAATTTGTTTGGCTGTTGCCTCTATAGATGGAAATTTTGACAAAGGGGAAGGGGAATAACGAGCTATTAGCCTTTCTGCGCGGCGCTGTACACGCTGGAGCTTGTTTATGTTTTCCGCTGTAGTGGGATGCCAAGCAGGTAAGCCGTACGTTAATATCGGACGGACCATGCATGTGTAAGCCATCCTGAAGGCTCTAGGTTTACAGCCTCTCATGTTTCTGTACAAGAAACCCAGAACTTTGGTGGCCTTACATCTTGCCTCTTCACTTTGTATGTTCCAATTCAGGGTGTCGGAGATTGTTACCCCTAATAACTTTAAGTTTGTGCACTGTGGGATGACACTGTTCATAATTTTGTATTCATTCTCAATGGGTTTTTGTGACCTGGTTACTCTTATGTATTTACATTTTTGTACATTTATATTTAAATTATTCACAGAACACCACAGCGATAAGTTGTCCAGATCTGATTTAAGACAGAGGGAATCTTCTTCACATTTAATGCCCCTGTATAGCACGGTGTCATCTGCATATAGTGACATTGATGAGGTGACACAGCCAGGAAGATCGAGCACATATATAATGAAGAGAAGAGGTCCGATCACAGAGCCCTGAATCACTCCAGAAGTAACTTGAGCAGCCTGCGATCGAGCTCCTCCGTACACCACACACTGCGTTCGACCCTCTAGGAATGACCTCACCCATGCAAGTAAGCTACCCCGTATGTTAAGCTGCTGTAGCTTTAACAAAAGTCTTTCATGAGACACTTGATCGAAGACCTTAGCCCAATCCAGTGCAATACAGTCCACTTGTTTCACTTCTGGCTGATTCAAGTAGAACTGAAACTCATCAATGACTTTTGTCAATAGAGTAGTGCAAGAACGACCCGGAAGAAAACCGTGCTGATTTGGATCGAGCAGATTGTTCTCCCGCAGGAATTCCAGCACACTGTTTGCTACTAGCCGCTCCATACATTTACAAATTATAGATGTTAGACACACCGGTCTGTAATTTGCAACATCCTCTCTGTCACCTTGCTTATAGATTGGCACCACGTTAGCACATTTCCACCCACACGGCACAGAACCTTGGTTGATAGACAGGTTGAATAACGCACACAGAGAGGGCGCTAATGCTTCCGCACACTGCAGCAGGATCCACCCGGGAACATCATCTGGGCCGGTCGCCGCATGTGGTCTAATCTTCCGTAGGCTCTGAATCACCTCAGTTGTTGTGAAGTACAGGTTGGAGAGTGGGAGGGGTGGAAGTGATGACCTTGGCAGAAGCAGGTTCATGGTCATATCCGGCTTAGAAAAGTTCTGCTTGAAACTGTCACTGAACGCTGTTGCAATATCTTGGGGTGCACTGAGGAATGTACCGTTACAGTGAAATGAGGCTGGCGCAGCGGTGCCGCGTCTTCTGGACAAAAATTTCCACATTTCACTGGTGCTGCTTATTTTGTGAATATAATTGTCGTATGTTTCGCGAATTAATTTCTTTGTTTGGTTCCTGATGTTCTTGTATTTTTCCCACATGATGTCAGTTGAGCAACTTTTCTATTTCTTGTATAAAACGTTCCTTTTCCTAATCATTTTAATGACTTCCTTCGTCACCCAAGGAGAATTTTTCTTCCTACTAATGGTTATTTTCGGCATAGCTATATCCACACATTCAAAGAAACTTTTTCGCCAGGCGTGCCACACTGAGTTGATGTCGCTGGTGTCCAGAATACATGGGGTGGGAAGGTGTTTGAGGAATAAAGATGATAGCAGTTTCCAGTCTGCCTTTTTGTAATTGTATACTGTCCTCACTGTGCTCTTGCTGCGTGGTTTGTTGTAATGCAATGTGGTAAAGATGGCTGCGTGATCACTGAAACCGGGTATGACTTCAGCTTTCTGTACGGAGGAAGGAAGGCTTGTGAGGAATAGGTCTATTGTGGATCGTGTAGTTTGTGTGATTCGAGTTGCTTCGGTTATCAATTGGTCTAGGAATAAATCGTAGAATGCGGTAAGGAATTCATTAGCAATGGGATCCTTGGGAGTGGGAGGAGAGTTTTGCCAGTCTATTTCTAAATTAAAATCGCCTGTTATGTAAATGGCCTTGTATTTGTGCTGGATGTATTGTACACGACGGAGGGACTCCAAAAGTTCATCATTGATGTGCCGAGTTGAATTTGGAGCACGGTATACAGAGCCTATTAGAAATGTATTGTTCGCACACGTGAATTCCACCCACACAGCCTCAGCATCAGTTTCAAGCTCCCGTTGGCGAACAGGCCTTAACTCAGGTTTCATGGCTATTAGTACCCCTCCCCCTGATGTCCAGGTTCGATCTTTGCGGAACATGGTGTATGTTACCGGAAATATTTCTGGGTCGTTAGTGGATTTTTTCAGCCATGTCTCCCCTGAACACACAATTGATGGATTAAGTGCTGTGAGACAAGAACGCAGGTCCGGTTGTTTGGAGGGACATGTTACACTTCGAGCATTGAAGGAAAAAATGGACAATGCTTTGCCATCCGAGGGTGTTACGTCACTATCTACACTATTTGCACTCTGTGTCGATGTATTAAAAAATGAGTTAGAGAACTGAGGTAAAGAACAGTTCCAACACAGCCACGATTGTTTCCCAGAGGTGATTATTTTGTGTTTTGAAGCACTGATTTTTGCACAAGTTCTGTGCGCTTGAGAGTGGCAAGATGTACATGTCACAAATAACTGATTCACACGACCCTCCGAATCACAAATTACACACACCTTATACGGCCCTGGGTTCATCTCCACATCTCCACTGAGGGCCACAGACAGCACCACGAGATGTAATAATGTAGCGGGCGGTCTGGCAACCCCGCGCAGTGCTGGGCGCCCTCTGCCTGCGGCCGTGACTATCAGCCCCTCGCTTCCACACCATGTGAGAGAAGATATATTGAGTTTACAAACTACCATGAGGTGTTCCTTCAGGTCCGAGTTCACACACGAGTCTTCAATTGTTAAAGAATGATCGAGGATCTTTTTCGAGGCACCCACTGAGCTTTTTACTAGGTAGAACACGTGGAAAAGTTGGAGCACTCTAACTGCTGCACACCTGCTGACCGCCATCTTTAGGAATGACAGATGAAATGAAATGGCAGTGGAGAGTGTTGCTGGAATGAAATTTGTGATAAGGAAACCCGGAGTACCCGGAGAAACACCTGTCTGCCTCCACTTTGTCCAGCACAAATTTCACATGGAGTGACCGTTATTTGAACCACGGACCCAGCGGTGAGAGGCCGGCGTGCTGCCGCCTGAGCCACGAAGGCTTATCGCTACCATAATAATACAGGTAGAAATGGAAAACGTTTATAATGATGACTCCAAGCCCTGCTGATTACAATGAACTGCAATTTATTGAAATTTTGTTTGTCGTTTTCTCGAAACACACTTTTAAAACTGTGTAATTTTTTAAGGTCATTTTGAAACATTGAAGTACAGTCGAACTGCTTCTGGAAATAAAAATTACTATGATTTATTCTAAGCAACACATATTGTGCCCAACTCTAGGAATGGGTATTCCAAGATTCAGACACCTAGATATCAAGGGAAAGGCTGTAGTCGCTTTTGAAAGTTGAGATATTTGAATATCGCGCTACATTGCTTCTCGAAGCATTTGGAAATAATTTACCGATACTTGGATGTCAAGTGACGTAGCGAGTAATAGCAGAGGTCGAGGCTATTTATTGATTAAATAGTTAACTATGGAGTAGAGACTTGAGACTGGGATCAGATTACTGGCACGGCCAAATGAAAGAGAATGCAATTAGTATCAAGTAAATCGGACCAGGGATACCAGAGATATGAGGATTTCTAGATTACAACGTGATGACGCGTGACCCTGGCAGTTTTGAATAAAAGCCAGCTGGCCGAGGCATGGTCAGCTCATTTCTACACAAGCACTTGCAGAGCAAGTTGCATCTACGCTGAGCCAAGGCACATGGTTGCCGGATCTACGCAGAAGTTCTTTTCAAGTCGTGATAGTCACGAAAAGTGCTGCGCTACGAGTTGGAACTTAGTAAGTTTACGGCGAGGAGAATCACTGAGGTGATTGATTTTTCTACAGACATTGGTGGAAATATTTATATTTCTACAAGGACATATACTAGACTTTGTCTAGAAAATAGTATTTTGTCACAGTCCAGTAATAACTAATACTTGGATATTTAAATCCATTTCAGTCAGTTTTCATTATTTGTAACTAGTTAACCACTTCGATCTGTCAGTACACTGAAGACTAGTCTATAACGGTGGCGTTCATTAGTCTACGCAAGGGAAACTACACGTTGCTTAGCGCATGGTAGATGGTGATATAATAAACCATGCCCAGGGAACGATCTTCAGAACAGCCGTTGATTGCTTAGACTGTCAGTGTTTTTCTTGTACTGATAAGATTACCGTGAGTTATGTTACAACTGACATATCTAAGAAGAGATCACTTAGATCTGACCCCATTTAAACAAACTGTTATGGCTTTGATAGAAGCCCATATTAAAATGGAACAACAGTTAATTCAAACGTCAAGAGATACTACCACTATGTCTGACTAGACGGATTTTGGGTATATAATGGCGGCCGATACAAGGATTATACGTGCTTGTCCGATAGGGCATGTCTATGGATAAATCTGGTACAGACCAGGTTTACTACGCTTCAAGACCATCAAGAAATGTAAGCCACATTTGAATTATATTATGCCTAGCTAATTGGAACAAACTATTTTTTCTGCAGATGACCAACACATTTTATTTTTTTCTTCGTATTTAAAGCTTGCAATGATTTACGCAAGACTTGTTAGAGTTATTCTGAGTATTTTCAGCACTCAGAACAGTTTAGGATCGATGACCGAGCATTTATTTGAATATTTCATATTTTTGGGAAATCACGGTAATCAGCCGATGTAACCGTAAAAGTTAATAATTTATTTTTGTTGAGGAATGGATATTTTTTCCATATTCGAAGGTTCGAACATGTGGATTCTCACATAATGAGATGATAATTAAACATATTTAAAATAATATAACAAATAATAATAATAATCCACTAATAATAATAATAATTTTCATAATTTTTCTAAATAATTCTTGGATATTATATTTTCTAATAATCATATGTATTGAGAGAGAGCCTATGAAGTAGTTTAATCATTTCTAGTTTGGAACAGGAGATTTTCCGAAGGAAAGTGGTTAGCGCAAGCCCGCATTCAACCAACATTTCAGTTCTGGTTGAACAGTTGATATTTGCAATGAGCAAAGTATATTTTTCAGATAACACGGAGAGGCATGAAACGGGAAGCAAATGATATTTGTATCAAATAGGATATTTTAGTATTTATATAAAATCATGACGTAAATACACTCGAAAGTGAAATAAAGATTTTCATAAGTATGGTAAATTCACGGGTTGAACTGAATGGTAAAATAAAATATACTTGTAAGTTTATTAATCTTCCAGTGTTGATAACAAGCAGAGGCTTGATTTATTGTATAAATTTTGGTAAGAAAATTTATGTGTGGAGTAGTTGAAATGCCATTCCCAGGTGCGCATGTTTAAGTCGCAGGAATGAGGAGGTTTTTCGAGCATCAATCAAATAGCAGGTTCGATGGCTCAGGTTTATAGTAGGAGTTTTGGAACTACACATTTCGTCGGATGAATGACCCGAAGGTTATTTCTTGAAACCATCAGTTCTTATTTCAACCTTGTTTACGAATTCCATTTAGACTTTGATTTTGCTAGAACCCGGATTTGTCATGATAGTAGTTTATTCTTCTTCAGAGGAAGACCTTTGCCGTTGTTGTTGTAATATTGTGTTCTTACACAAATAATAGAATGGGCCACTGCCAATTAAAAATAATTCTTTAACCACGAATAATTTGAAGGATATTTTCAATCCTAGTGCCATGAACTAAATGAATTCATTATAAAACTACAATTCTAATTTCCGCATTCTGTCGAAGAATTGCAAGTTGTGAAAATTGCTAAAAATGGCCATGAATATAAATATTTTTATAATAATGTTCCCAAGTGGAAAATTGAATAGTTGAATGGTTCAACCATTTATTGATCAAGTTGATGATTCAGAAATCATATATTTTGTTAGGAACTTGAAGTTCATAATCGAGTCACTTCTCGAATGTTAAATGTCAGAAGAACAATTAATTGTTGTTGTGCTTCGCACAGTTCTTCGATGCTATGCTCAAGGTCAAATACTTTTCAGATGTTATTAATATATGTAAATAATTTGTATTGCTTCAATGATGATAATATTTTTCGACGATATGTATTTTTGAAACTGGAAAAATAAGTGAAAGTTAAACATTCTATGAACATTTATTCTACGAGTGTTAATATCATGTAAATATTCAAACAGTGATCTACGATATTTCCAGTATAGACAATTAACTTTGAACTGGAATTAAATATTAATAATTTTGGAACACAGTCTACAGGACTATTAATCAGACTTGTGTTTCCAAAAAAAAGATTGTCAAATGTGTTTGGAAAATTTCTGTATATTGTGTGTAAATAAGAGTGTGGATCGCCACACGTGGATGATGCTGCTTTGAGCATCCTTGCAGTCAGATTTTAACTTCAAAATAAACTGAGATAATTTTACCAGATGTGTCATACCCAATTAAATCTCCTTCTATCCTTATTGTTGCATTGAGCCAAAATCAGTAAAGCATTTTTTCTATTTGATGTCGTTTTTGCGATTTGCTTTAACCCATCTGGCGCCCCGGGATATTTTGATTCTCGTGCTGACTGATTATTGGTAAAATGCATATGTGGTCGTGCGGACTCCGGTCTAAACGGGCACATAAAATAAGATAGAGAGAGAAATGGCGCCCAACGTGGGGCCCGATTTAGACATGGTCAATCGCATGCCGATTTAAATTGTGATAATTTTTATAGAAATATTTTGGGAGTTGAGAGATGTCTGGTTTGGATGAATAAATTAGTAGGAAACCCAATTAGTGGGGAAAATTAAAAATTTAACTTGGTTAATAATTAGAATGGGTTTGATTATTTTTGATAATGGCTTAACCATTAGGGCGTCAAGTAAATTCAGTAGTAAACGTTCGATGACTGGACATACACATTATTAGAATCCAGGTGGAGGATATTTGAGAACTTGCATATTTTTCTTGTGATATTGTGGTAAATGTAATTCGTAAAAGTAGAGAATTTTGTTTTTCCATCACGTCGACATTAGGACAAATCTCATTTTATTAGAGTGTTCCAATTAGCTATTCATATTTCTTGTTCTAGTTATAAGCTTGTGTTTGCCACTGTTGTATACCCCTAAGTTTTGAATAATAATTGAAATTATGGAAGAAATGATGAGGATGATGAGGAGTTTGGAGGAGAGTACAAAAGAGGCTGGACGGCGTGTAGCCGCCATTATGAAAGAAAATACGGAGGCTTTAGAAAAGAAACTTAAAGAAAATTCTGATTCTTTAGAAAATAAACTGAAGGAAAATTCTGATTCTTTAGAAAATAAACTTAAAGAAAATTTAAATGATAAACTTAAAGAAAATTCTGATTCTTGGGAAAATAAACTTAAAGAAAGTTCTGATTCTTTAAAAGGTAACTTAAAAGAAAGTTTAGAGGATAAACTCAAAGAAAATTCCGATTTGTTAGAGAGCAGGTTAAAAGATAACTTAAAGGAAAATTTAAATAGTAAATTTAATTCAATGGAAAGTAAATTTAAAGAGAATTCGGAAATTTTGAAAATGACACTTGAGAGTAAAATGAATAAATTATGCGATAAAACACATGAGCTCGAAACTTCATTAGCTACTAACGCAAGTTTAATGGACGATAAATTTCGCGATGCCGATCTTCGATCTCAAAGCTTAGCTGATAGGATAGAACATGGTCTTAGGAAAGTTGGTGAAGACATGGTCAACCTGGAAGTCCGAGTGAAGAAGGAGAGTAATGAGATGGGAATTCTAGTTGTTCAACGGTTGACAGAACAATTCAAAGAACTTGTAACGGGAGAAATAAGAGAAGGTGTGATTAATGAGTTACAAACTGAAATTAAAACCACAGTTGTCAATGAAATTAAAGACACACTCAAGCTGGAGAACCAAGAGGGAATCAAGGAGATTAGGGAATCTTTGTCATCCCATATTGAAGTAATTTCCAAAGATATCCAAGCAACTCAGAAGGACATATCAGATATGACAGGGTCATTGAAAAGTCATGAGACTGTTATGAACCAGATATCCATTGATGTTAAGGAGAATTGTAAAGAAACTGAAGCAATCAAGAAAATGGCAGAAGAAAACCAGAAGGAACTTGTGGCTATGAAAACTCAAATCAAGGATGAGAAACAGTCTGATCATCTGTTGAAAATGCCAAATGTAAGGGGAAAGGAACAGATACAGATAAATCTAGGAGCAGCTAGAGAGACTGATAGACAGGATGAGGTCAGGACAGTATTTCAATCCAACCCCATAACTGTATTTAAGAATATAGAAGATAAGCCTTCTAAATTTTCAGGGCGAGATTCTGTGACACCCGTGGAATTTTTGAGAGAAGCAGGGGATTACCTGAAAGATTCCAAGATCCCTAAAGAAAGACAGATCCGAGTGATAGGGAAGTTTTTGGAAGGTCCTGCACTTCTTTGGTTTAGAGCTTTTAGATCCACTCTAACCACTTTTGAGGAGTTTTCTCGTGGGTTATTGAAAAAGTTTTGGTCCCCGGAAACCCAACAGCAAGTCAGAGCAGAGTTATATTCGAAGAGATTCTTGACGTCACAACCTACTCGATACTCTACGTACTTTTCTGGACAGCTGTCTAAACTTCAACATTTAGATCCCCCGATGCCAGATAACGAATTGATTACTGCATTGATACGTCAATTTCCAGCAGACGTCCAGAGGACTTTGATCGCTGCTGATATCTATAATATGGAACAATTTGATGAAGTATTACAGAAGCTGGATCATACAAACGCTCAATTCTTCCATCAGAAGGGAGGAAAGAATAACAACGCTGTGTACGCTGTTATGGCTGATAGTTATTCTCAGACACCTCGAGAGATTCGAGAGGAGCGAGAAGAGAAAACGCCGAGGGAAGATCCAAATAAGAGAGGATGGAACCAGTACAGTAACAGATACAGTTACAAACCATATGCGAGACCGGATGGTGGTAATCGATACAATACTCGATGGAGAAGACCACGAGATAGTCAAGGAAGGTACCAGGAAAGAAGATATTATGGTAGAAACAACTACAATAACAGAGGGAATGTAGATACTCGTCAGTCCAATGAAGAGTTTAACAAGGACACAAGGAAAAACTTGGAAGCAAGACACCAAGATAACTTGCAGTTTTTGGAGCAGAGGCCCAATGAACCAGGTCCATCGGGAACACAACAATCCCGGGGGAATGGTAACGAAAGAAAAAAGAACTTCGAATTCACAGTAGAAGATAGAATTTTGAACACTTTCACTTCCAGAATTATTAAATGGCAAGCAGAGGATGATGATTTAATTCAACAGAATGACGAACGAAAAGAAATGGGTACAAGAATTAGAATGCCAATCATATCATGCGAAGTATTTGGTATGCCTGTCGATACTTTGATCGATACTGGGGCTATGCTTTGTCTGGTGAGTGAGAAGCTTTATATTCTGTGGAAGCTCAAAGAGAATTTAGAGGAGATTCCAGTATCAGGAATTAAGATCCAAGGAATAATACCCAATAAAATATCTCTGTGTAAAACACAATTATACTTATGTATTACGATTGGAGGACATGATTTCCGACATGTGTTTGTTGTAATGAAGGACATGGCTTTTGACATGATATTAGGAGCAGATTTCATTCAGAAATATCAAGCAGTGATAGATATGAAGACAGAGACGATCAGATTTAAGAATACCGAAGAGATTAACTTCGAGGGAAAAGAAGAGGAAGACATCGAGGGAGATGCTCAATGGTCTCTGATTTTTCATGAAGCTGAAGGAAGAGAAGTCTACACTGAGAAGGAGTCCCCAGAGCTAGGGAAGATTTCGGAAGAGTATCACGATATTTTTGACATTAAGCCTGGTGAAATTGAAGATTTTGAATATTGTGGAAGTAAACAATAATGGAAGCTATGAAATCGCTAATACACGAACTGGTAACATCGTGGGAACTTATAATGCATCGAATTTGAAGATTTATTATTCAAGAACCAGATGATTAAATGTGTAGATAGGAAAAATAAAATTTTTTCAATTTTTATTTTTTGCTAGGTGTGGGGTGGATGTGCCCAACTCTAGGAATGGGTATTCCAAGATTCAGACACCTAGATATCAAGGGAAAGGCTGTAGCCGCTTTTGAAAGTTGAGATATTTGAATATCGCGCTACATTGCTTCTCGAAGCATTTGGAAATAATTTACCGATACTTGGATGTCAAGTGACGTAGCGAGTAATAGCAGAGGTCGAGGCTATTTATTGATTAAATAGTTAACTATGGAGTAGAGACTTGAGACTGGGATCAGATTACTGGCACGGCCAAATGAAAGAGAATGCAATTAGTATCAAGTAAATCGGACCAGGGATACCAGAGATATGAGGATTTCTAGATTACAACGTGATGACGCGTGACCCTGGCAGTTTTGAATAAAAGCCAGCTGGCCGAGGCATGGTCATCTCATTTCTACACAAGCACTTGCAGAGCAAGTTGCATCTACGCTGAGCCAAGGCACATGGTTGCCGGATCTACGCAGAAGTTCTTTTCAAGTCGTGATAGTCACGAAAAGTGCTGCGCTACGAGTTGGAACTTAGTAAGTTTACGGCGAGGAGAATCACTGAGGTGATTGATTTTTCTACAGACATTGGTGGAAATATTTATATTTCTACAAGGACATATGCTAGACTTTGTCTAGAAAATAGTATTTTGTCACAGTCCAGTAATAACTAATACTTGGATATTTAAATCCATTTCAGTCAGTTTTCATTATTTGTAACTAGTTAACCACTTCGATCTGTCAGTACACTGAAGACTAGTCTATAACGGTGGCGTTCATTAGTCTACGCAAGGGAAACTACACGTTGCTTAGCGCATGGTAGATGGTGATATAATAAACCATGCCCAGGGAACGATCTTCAGAACAGCCGTTGATTGCTTAGACTGTCAGTGTTTTTCTTGTACTGATAAGATTACCGTGAGTTATGTTACAACTGACATATCTAAGAAGAGATCACTTAGATCTGACCCCATTTAAACAAACTGTTATGGCTTTGATAGAAGCCCATATTAAAATGGAACAACAGTTAATTCAAACGTCAAGAGATACTACCACTATGTCTAACTAGACGGATTTTGGGTATATAATGGCGGCCGATACAAGGATTATACGTGCTTGTCCGATAGGGCATGTCTATGGATAAATCTGGTACAGACCAGGTTTACTACGCTTCAAGACCATCAAGAAATGTAAGCCACATTTGAATTATATTATGCCTAGCTAATTGGAACAAACTATTTTTTCTGCAGATGACCAACACATTTTATTTTTTTCTTCGTATTTAAAGCTTGCAATGATTTACGCAAGACTTGTTAGAGTTATTCTGAGTATTTTCAGCACTCAGAACAGTTTAGGATCGATGACCGAGCATTTATTTGAATATTTCATATTTTTAGGAAATCACGGTAATCAGCCGATGTAACCGTAAAAGTTAATAATTTATTTTTGTTGAGGAATGGATATTTTTTCCATATTCGAAGGTTCGAACATGTGGATTCTCACATAATGAGATGATAATTAAACATATTTAAAATAATATAACAAATAATAATAATAATCCACTAATGATAATAATAATAATTTTCATAATTTTTATAAATAATTCTTGGATATTATATTTTCTAATAATCATATGTATTGAGAGAGAGCCTATGAAGTAGTTTAATCATTTCTAGTTTGGAACAGGAGATTTTCCGAAGGAAAGTGGTTAGCGCAAGCCCGCATTCAACCAACATTTCAGTTCTGGTTGAACAGTTGATATTTGCAATGAGCAAAGTATATTTTTCAGATAACACGGAGAGGCATGAAACGGGAAGCAAATGATATTTGTATCAAATAGGATATTTTAGTATTTATATAAAATCATGACGTAAATACACTCGAAAGTGAAATAAAGATTTTCATAAGTATGGTAAATTCACGGGTTGAACTGAATGGTAAAATAAAATAAACTTGTAAGTTTATTAATCTTCCAGTGTTGATAACAAGCAGAGGCTTGATTTATTGTATAAATTTTGGGAAGAAAATTTATGTGTGGAGTAGTTGAAATGCCATTCCCAGGTGCGCATGTTTAAGTCGCAGGAATGAGGAGGTTTTTTCGAGCATCAATCAAATAGCAGGTTCGATGGCTCAGGTTTATAGTAGGAGTTTTGGAACTACACATTTCGTCGGATGAATGACCCGAAGGTTATTTCTTGAAACCATCAGTTCTTATTTCAGCCTTGTTTACGAATTCCATTTAGACTTTGATTTTGCTAGAACCCGGATTTGTCATGATAGTAGTTTATTCTTCTTCAGAGGAAGACCTTTGCCGTTGTTGTTGTAATATTGTGTTCTTACACAAATAATAGAATGGGCCACTGCCAATTAAAAATAATTCTTTAACCACGAATAATTTGAAGGATATTTTCAATCCTAGTGCCATGAACTAAATGAATTCATATAAAACTACAATTCTAATTTCCGCATTCTGTCGAAGAATTGCAAGTTGTGAAAATTGCTAAAAATGGCCATGAATATAAATATTTTTATAATAATGTTCCCAAGTGGAAAATTGAATAGTTGAATGGTTCAACCATTTATTGATCAAGTTGATGATTCAGAAATCATATATTTTGTTAGGAACTTGAAGTTCATAATCGAGTCACTTCTCGAATGTTAAATGTCAGAAGAACAATTAATTGTTGTTGTGCTTCGCACAGTTCTTCGATGCTATGCTCAAGGTCAAATACTTTTCAGATGTTATTAATATATGTAAATAATTTGTATTGCTTCAATGATGATAATATTTTTCGACGATATGTATTTTTGAAACTGGAAAAATAAGTGAAAGTTAAAAATTCTTTGAACATTTATTCTACGAGTGTTAATATCATGTAAATATTCAAACAGTGATCTACGATATTTCCAGTATAGACAATTAACTTTAAACTGGAATTAAATATTAATAATTTTGGAACACAGTCTACAGGACTATTAATCGGACTTGTGTTTCCAAAAATATTGTCAAATGTGTTTGGAAAATTTCTGTATATTGTGTGTAAATAAGAGTGTGGGTCGCCACACGTGAGTGATGCTACTTTGAGCATTTTTGCAGTCAATTTTAACTTCAAAATAAACTGAGATAATTTTACAGGATGTGTTACTCCCAATCAAATCTCCTTCTATCCTTATTGTTGCATTGAGCCAAAAATCAGTGAAGCATTTTTTTAATTTGATGTCGTTTTTGCGATTTGCTTTAACCCATCTGGCGCCCCGGGATATTTTGATTCTCGTGCTGACTGATTATTGGTAAAATGCATATGTGGTCGTGCGGACTCCGGTCTAAACGGGCACAATATATGACATTGTTGCCAACATGATTTTACGCGCGCTGATAGATCCAATATCTAACTACATGTAACGTCCATATTATCCATTGAACTTCACTTCAACCAAATTTTGTATATGCATTCTGTACCTTAAGAGATGGAACTAAGAATATATTCAGAGTCACCAGGGCTGCCAATTGTAGTGCTCTATTAGGCTACACTATTTCCGGTATATTTCGAACTAATTAAAAATTAATATTACGGTACTTCGAGATATCGAAAATTCGAGCTATAGAAGTTTGACTGGATTAGAAGCCATTTTTCAGTGTTGCCTTATAGTTGTATTAAAGAAAGCTTTTCAGTCGGTAAACACAAATCGTGCCCAATCACATTAGGCGGGAAAACAAGTATTTACATACCCTAACCTTAAATAAATAAGATATTATTACAAAACTAGCAACCCGCCCCGGCTTCGCCCGGGAACAGGTATCAATGCATTAGGTGATACGCTTTTTTTTTCGATGTCAATGAACTACGGCCTATATCCGTTTTACATCTCGGTATGATTACGTTAAAATCACTGACTGGACTATTAATTATATTATCGTGGAGATGCATGTGCAACGAATTCTTGTCAGACGTAATTTAAGAATGGCGAGGTGCATGAAACACGAATCCCCCTTCCGTCCAATCTTAACTTGACTGTGCAAATTGCGGAACGAAATGTTCACAGGCGAAATGAAGAAAAGCTGATTTGCACTTCCAGGAAAACTCCAAACACAACCACTCTTCTCTGAAGTCTTAACTCGACAGTTTGCTGCTAGCTGAATCTGGGGTAATAGGCTCGTCCGCTAGCTAGGCTGTAACTGGGGTGATAGGCTCGCCCCTAGCCAGCTCGTAAACTGTCGCCTCAGTAATTGAATGGAGATTGTTGGAAGAAATGAAAACGTAAATACACTTACAGTGGGCGATGTATCGAAGATAGAGATATGCTCTCGTGGACTTATTTGTAGAAATGTTCATGCTGAACAATTCTTACAGTCATAGTATACTGATATTTTTAGCGGTTTGCGCAGCGTAACCTTATTAAGCGCACGGACGCCAATTTTTTGTCGACTTTTTCATTGAAATCGTTACTGCTTGGGTTTCTTTGGTCATAAATAAATAATTTTCTACAGAGATCTTCCTTGAGATATCCTTTACAGCATGGGGAAAACCGCATCAAAATCCATCCAGTGGTACTCGAGATTACTCGTGACATCCAAGAATCGGGGACTTTGTTTTATAGATTTTCAATTGAAATAAATAATCGATCGAAATGGATATCTTACAAATTGAAATCAAAAATATTTTGATACAAATATAATATTGTGTTTCACAGTAAAACCCCTCAAAAATCGTTTGACACAATTTTTTCTCTCGTTACTTATGTTTATGCATTAACTGGTCACTCATTTTCTTTTTTTTTTTTTTACTGCCAAATTTGCAGCCTAATTTACTAGTTTTAAGGCCTGTTTTTGGTACTAAAACTCCGAGGTCTACGGCCTGATGTGATATGGGTCAATAGCTGTACGCGTGTAGCGAATAAAACGCTTTCACTCTGATGTTGACTATCTCCAGACCGCTTCCTCCACAACACTATACAATCTGTCTTCCGTTCTACTATCTGCCTATGAGCGCGTACCCGCAAGGAAGGGGTAGAGTAAACTCGCAAAAAGCACATTTTAACCCTTTATAGGCAGAATATTATTAAATATATGCCATTTGTATTTATTTAAATCTCATGTTAATTAATTTAACATAATTGTAATTAAGTTAGTACTAATTTGATTTTTGTTGTCTTTAACGTTTTAATGTTCATATTCATTTTTATGATTTTTATATTATTAGCCTATTTTTAATTTTGAAAAAAAAATAGGCTTATGAGATCACCTTTTGTCCGTGTGTGTGCGTGTGTGTGTGTGTGTGTGTGTGTGTGTGTGAGAGAGGTGTGTGTGTGTGTGTCCCTAATAAAATCTAAACGGCTGGAGCGATTTCAATGAAACTCGGTAAGTTCATAGCACTATTCCGGACGACCCCGACCGTGCCCTTCAAATTTTGTTACGTCTCACCAATCCAACATGGCGGCTCTGCGAAATATTTCACTAGCATTCAATATCTCCGAAACTATTTCCGATATCGCCCTGAAATTGTGTACGGTGATAAAGGGCACTACTAGAAATTCACCTATGAGACTTTCAAAATCCTGGTGACTACAAAACCAACATGGCGGTCAAGCGAAGTTGAGACTTTTAAATAGACTTTTCTCGCGATTTAACTATCCAAACGTAATGAAACTTGGTACAGCAAATGTTTATACACATTGTAATGCACTGGAGTCTAATTTAGTTCAATTGTTTACAATACCTCAAAATGGCGGCTGTGCGAAATATTTCACTGACATTCTATATCTCCGAAACTATTACAGATATCATCCTGCAATTTTGTACAGTGATAAAGGGTACTGATACAAGTTTACCTATGTATATTTCATAAACCTGTAAAGTACAAAACGAACATGGCGACCAAGTGAATTTGAAATATTTTAATATACTTTTCTCGTGATTTAACTCTCTGAGCGCAGTGAAATGTGGTACAGTAAATGATTTTGCAGATTGTAATGCACTGCCATCTAATTTCATTCAATTGTTTACATAACCTCAAGATGGCGGCTGTGCGAAATTTTAAAATTAAGTTTTTATTTCTTGTGTCGTAATCATGCGATCGAAGTGAAAGTTTGAATAATGAACCTAGGCAATAATTGTCCTTGAATGGTACATAACTATATGGCCTATACATATATCAATCCTAAATGGCGAGCTTCCGAAATATTTAGATGGTTCTCAATATCTATGAATCTTTTACAGCAACCAAACTGATTTTTTTTATGATCATAGAGACTATGCACATATGTTCACCTATAGGACTTTCAGTAACCTGGTAAGTACAAATCCAACATGGCGGCGACGCGAAGTATAAATATTTAAATGTACGTTTCTCGCGAATTAACTATCCGAGTGCCGTGAAACGTTGCACGTTAAATGCTTATACAAATGTTGATCCACTGGCATCTAATTTATTTCAATTGTTTGCATAATCACAAGATGGCTGCTGTGCGTAATTTTAAAATCTCGTTTTTACTTCACGTGTCCTAATCATGCGATTGAAGTTTGAATACCACACGTACACAATAATCTTAATGTAATAGTACAAAAATAAAAATCCAACCTGGCGACCATATGAAATATTTAGACGGTTCTCAATATCTACGAATCTGTTACAGCAATTAAACTGAAATTTTGTATGTTGATAGAGACAATTAACATGAGCAGGATATATGAAAATAGGCTGTATAGTTCTTCACGGAACTACTTGCTTTTATAATCCTAAAATTAAGATTATAAATTATTATTAATAATATTTTAATTTTCTTCGCCTTCTTTCCTCGATTTGGCCATCTTTGTACCACGTAAAATAACCCAATGCATTCACTGCCTCTTATTTCCTTTATCCTTTCTTGCCTTCCAGTAGTTCTTCATTACTTCACTTTGTCTTCTTCTTCTCTCTTCCGTCCAGATGTTAACCCACTTCTTCTTTTCCGTCTCCTGGAAACCCTTGATATTTTTGATCATATTTCTGAAAAGTGGTCTGTCCTGAATAATATCTATTGTTACTTCCATCTTTTCCATATCGACTTTTATACTTTGTACCCATTGATTACCATTCTTGCTTTTGTATATAAGACTGAAAATTTGTTTCATGAATCTGGTATTATTCTGCCTCATTACGTGTCCATAGAAATTAACCTCCCCTTTTCCTGATCGTATCGTAGCTTTTTCCAATTTCTTTATTTTTGTAGAGGTCGTCATTTTTCCTGTATCTCAACTCTCCACTTTCTGTTTTAATGGGCCCAATGTTTTTCTAAGTATCCTTCTTTGCTTTTTCCCTAGCTCTTCTATTTCTCCTTTTTTAATGGAAAACATACATTCTGAAGCAGAGAGACTTTCCGTCTTAATTACCGTATTGTAATGTCGGATTTTAGTTCCAATAGAATTTTTTTTCTTATTGTAGGTATCCTTCGTCAGTTGAAAAGCTTGGTCCAGATTTCGTATTCTTGCTCTATTTGCATCTTTGCCTAGTTCATTAATTTGAATCATTTCTCCCAAATACTTAAACTTTTCTACCTTGTCAATTTTTTAAATTTTTGCAAGAACATTTAATCTAATTCTAATAAAGTTCACTGTGTGGTCATTGGTGGGACATGTATCAAGGCCTAATTGTTTTTGGTCCCTTCATCAGCCGATATGAATAAATAAATGTCAAAGACACAAGAAATGAATAGCGTAACACTAAAAATTCCCTTGTTATTAAACCTTATATGGTGCAGCATAAAGAAGATTGGTAAATTGAATACTTAAAACAACACAATATGATGAGGAAAAACGCCGCTAAAGTCTTGATAGCAAATACTCTCTTCACTATGGTCACAACTATTGTGCCGTGCAGAGCCAGTACATTTTATGTTTCATTGGCGTCTATTGACCTTAGTGAATCGTGTGTTTGTTTTTAAGACTTTAGCCACGTTTTTCCACGTCATATTGTGTTGTTTTAAGTATTCAATTTCCCATCCTTCTTTATGGTGCACCATGTAAGGCTCAACAAAGAACATTTTAGTGTGTTACGCTATACATGTTTGTGTCTTTGACATTTATTTATTCATTTCGGCTGATGAGGGGGCCAAAATCAATTAGGCCTTGAAGCATTTCTCACCAATGACCACATAGTGTTCTTTATTTAATAAAAAAGTATTGTTTAGGTGGGACTTGCAGCCTATTTATTACTCAATAACTTCGCGTTTCACATCCAGACCCCAAACCCGCCGCCAGGTCAAAGAAAAATATATAAGGGGCAGTCAAATGAAAACGAGACAGATGAAAAGGGAAAGTAAGTACACTGTGTGTTATTTCAAAAGTACTCGCCATAACATAATATATTTATCGCACTGTGGGACAAGACGGTCAATGCCTTCTTGGAAAAATGTTTATGGTTGCCTCCTGAACCATGATTGTACCCAGACGTGCACCTCTGTATCCGAAGCAAATCGACGGCCACGAATGTTTCTTTTAAGAAGGGGGCTGGGTAGAAGCAAGAGCAAAGGGACGTTTAACAATAGCAAAATGGTTGTTATGATGATGATGATAATTGTTGTTTTAAGGGGCCTAACATCTAGGTTATCGGCCCCTGATGGTTTGGGTGATCGTGAAGATGAAAATGAAAAGCGAACTTAAAACTAAAACTAACTACTAACCTACATACTAGAAGAAGAAATGGAAAACTAAAGGAGAATAAGGCAAATAAAGGACAGGAGGAAAAGAAATGCCCTCAACCCTCGAAGAAGGCGGATTGAGGGACTTGGAAGCAAGGAGAGCCATGAAAGGCAGATAGGAAAGTGAAAGAGGAGAGGGTCCGCCCCAAAGGTAAGGGACAAAAAGGGAAAACGGACCCAGCTCAGGAATCCCTCGGGGTCGCCAACTCCCGAACTCACCAGCCGTGAGCCCCTGAGGGTGTAGCATTATCTAGGGTGCACCAGAAGTGGTGGGGCTACATACACCCTGCCTCCTTAAGGGCCTAGAGCACAAGGCAGGAGGTAAAAGGAAGAGAAAAAGAAGGCTGACCCCTCGCAGAAGGAGGGTATCAGAAAAGATGAGACAAGGGCCAATTAAGGCGGGAAAGGAAGAGACTCCCTAGGCCTCGGATACCCTAATACCGTCGGGGTCAGAAGAGAACAAGAGTTGACCAAGTGAGGTCGACAGGAAAGAAGACAGAGAGGAGCCCGGCACAAGTAAGTGGAAGCAATGACGGACTCAGCTGGGGCCCCGTGGTCGCCAACCCACGCCCACAAGATGTGAGCCCCTGGGGGGAAAATGGTTGTTAGTGAGTCAAATGAAAGAAGAGAAATTCTATGGTACTGACATGTTCTAGAAACCGGAAAAAAATCTTTGATTCCAATTTCTCGCTAAAATCTAGATATAAATTCCTGCCCCCCCCCCTTTTTGCGGTGGGGGGTATTTTCAAGGAGACATTTTCAAATGTTTTTCTTCCTTATATTTGTTATAGGCTACTTAAACACGTCCGTTTTTCAAAATTCACTTAAAATAAACCTAGGAGTTCATTCTTGTCCTTTTGTGCTTTCTTAAAAGATTTATTAAATTATCTATGTTAACTTAAATAAAGAAGAGAAAAATAAGAAATTCTAGAGAAAATAGAGAGAAAAATAAAAATCAAGAGAGAAATCTGAAGAAAAATATACAGTAGAAAAAAAATAAGAATATCACGAGCAAAATAGAGAAGAAATAAGAAAATCACGAGAAAAATAAAAATCAAGGGAGAAATCCGGTAGAAAAATAAAAACTAAGGGATAAATCTAGAGAAAAATAAAAATCATCAGATAAATCTGGAGAACAATAAAAATCAAGGGAGAAATCTGGAGCTAAATAAAAGCAAGGGAGAAACCTGGAGAAAAATAAAAAGAATCACGAGAGAAATAAAGCGTCTAACAAAAATCAAGAGGGAAATCTGGAGAAAATTAAATCAAGGGAGAAATCTGCTAAAAAAATAAAATCAAGGGAGAAATTTGGAGAATAATAAAAATCAAGAGAGAAATCTGGAGAAAAATAATAATTAAGAGAGAAATCTGGAGAAAAATAAAAATCAAGCATACAATCGAGAGAAAAATAAAAACGAAGAGAAAAATCTGTGGAGAAATAAAAATCAAGGGAGAAATCTGGAGA
Organism: Meconema thalassinum; assembly: GCA_946902985.2. NCBI lineage: Eukaryota > Metazoa > Arthropoda > Insecta > Orthoptera > Tettigoniidae > Meconema > Meconema thalassinum. Next base: position 97,219,108 of record OX336397.1, on the reverse strand, counting down.
AAAATAAAAACCAAGGGAGATATATGTAGAAAAATAATAATCAAGGGAGAAATCTGGAGAAAGTTAGAAACCAGGGGAGAAATCTGGAGAAAAATAATAACCAAGAGAGAAATCTGGGGAAAAAAAGAAATGAAGGGAGAAATCTGGAAAAATAATAAAAATCAAGGGAGAAATCTGGAGAAAAATGAAAATCAAGGCAGAAATCAAGAGAAATATGAAACCCAACACAGAAATCTAGAGAACAATAGGGAGAAATAAAGAGAAGAATAAGAATCAAGAGAGCAACGTAGAAAGAATCTACAGAAAAATAAAAATCAAGGAAAACATGGAGAGAGAATTAAAAATCCAAAATACTGGGTTTTACTCGTAGTGAAAGGAACCTCAAAACTGAACTAAGAAGAAAATACAAGTAACTTATCTTTAAAACGTTAAGGGTGCGTAGCTTAATACGACGAAGAATAAAAACGAAATTATGAAAGTGAAGATGTTTGGCGTCCCAAGCGAAATTATACCTGTCTCGACTCTGTTGTGCGGTATTGATTGACAAAGAACACACCCACTGCGTAGTTTATTCGCTTTTACCACATGTTATCTCCTTGAACCCCAGACGACATTTTGCAAACATAGATACGAGTTTATCTCTTTGCGTAACGATATGATATCGCATCGTGGTTTGTTTTCTTGCGTTTGCGCATGAACTTCCTGCGAGACTCAACTTGCTTTCATATAGACCAATTTAGAACGTTCTTTCATATCAGGTCGCTCAAGTAACTTTACACGCTAAGATGTAGATGATTAATTCCTTGTAGATCATTTTGTAACCCGACATTATGCTGCGTGTCACCTTAATTAAGTTACTAACGATGTAACATTATCATTTGTCCCACCATCACTACAAACACGGTGTTATATACTCCGCATCACCTTAAATAAGTTACTAACAATGCAACCTTGCCATTTGTCCCCCATTACTACAAACATGGTGTTATATAGTCCACGTCACCTTAAATATGTTATTAACAATGCAGTCCCCCATCACTACAAACATGGTGTTGTATAGTCAAATGAGTTACTAACAATGTAACCTTACCATTTGTCCCCCATTACTACAAACATGGTGTTATAACTATTATTTAGAAGACCATGCAGCCTGTCAGCTGTACCTTGGCGATTACCAGAATGGCAGTAAACAAACATGGCGGATCGGATATTGACAGAGCTGTAGGGAAAGTTAAGAGAATTTTAAGTAGAGTTGTAAGGGTTATGGAGTTCGTGGTCCTTTATGAGAGCTACTTACTGAAATAATCAAAGAGTAAACATAATCGATAAGAAGAAGCAAGGCCATATGGTAAGATTCGACCAAGTTCCAGCCCTACCCGCTAGGTGGTACCACTTACAGCCGTCCCCATGTTAAATCGTGCGAGTTCTGTTTGGTGTTTGATTTGATCCGGGTAATGAAGTTATCAAGATCTACTGTATTCACTCACACTGTGCTCTAAATAGCTCACGGGAATGCTTTCCTAATTTTACAATCTTTGTGTTTATTTTCGGACGTTGGCAGCAGGAATTGTAATTAGGTTGAGTGCGGACTGTATATCGTCAATAAACGACAGACCTTTGTATCGGTCAGCATGTGCTGCTATTTCCCACGGCCATTTAAATGTGGTTTCCATGACAACCTCTGTCACTGTGTTCGATGTCATTATTATGTAGTCAATAACAACCATAGCGGCTTCGGTGGCACTGCTATGCCCAAGATCGCGGGTTCAAACCTGGCTGAAGTCGTCGGGTTTTTAAGAGCGTTAAAATCCTTCAGTATGCCTTCCTTCGTAAGATTTATGGCATGTAAAAGAACCTACCACTACAATTGTTAGCCAGATTTGTAGGTTATATTTTGTTGTTTTGAAACGCTCTATCAAGTTCCAACGTTCGCCGCTAGATGTCAGTGACAGTGGCATCTCTGGTAACCAAAGTTCGAACTACTTGAAATTGAGCTTGCTGAGAACCTACGGGCGTTCAATTAAAATTGTAAGTTACAACTTCCTGGTGTAGTGGGTAGCGTTCTTGGTTGTCACCTCCGGAGGTCCGGGTTCGATTCCCGTCTTTGACAAGAATTTGAAGAAATTTAATTCTGTTCTGAGGGCAGGAATGGGGTCCACTGACCCTCGTGAGGAACCACTGAGAAGAGGTGGATTCAATTTCCACCATCCTGGAAATGGTTTTCCTTGGTTTTCCACTTTTACTCCAGTCAAATGACGGGATGGTACCTAACTTAAGACTACAGCTGCCTCCTTCCAAATCCTCACTTTCATTACAAATGCTTACACTAGTACAGCCATCACAATAACACAGGTTATCAGATAAATGGACAGATCCTGTCATTGATGGCTTCTCGTCCATCCAGTCCAGTTTGTTGTTTACCTCACCGAGATATTCTTCCCAAGATTTTTGTTCATCCATCCTGGTCCATCATTGATATTTTACATTTTGTCTTCTCGAAGGAGAACTGCCGTCCTACTCTTTCTTGGTAATTACTAATTACTAGGGCTCGGATTCGAGCATATTTGCATATTTTTTCCTGAATAGTACACATTGAAAGAAGCCTTTCGGTGGTATTTTCACCTGTCTGGGACCAACAGAATTGAAATTTATCGAGCATATAAATGCATACAACCGCGGTTTTCAGAATAGAAGCATATACATGCATATTCTTGAGGGTTTCGTCTAAATAGTTAGTTTTTCTTCGACTCTCCCCCGAATTCGGGGCCCTGCCCATCCTTAAGGTTCGAAAACGGAAATAATTATTGAAAAGCCTACCTGGTGCGAATAATAGAACCGCAGGTTTTTAACCTATAGTGAGGTCGTTCTCGTCATTGAAACTTTTATTGACTGATTGAAGAAAATAATTCAAAACTGAAAACAGAGAAAATTTCTTGTTGTACAGACCAATGCAGATCTACTTCATTGACTCGCCTAATTCTGAAGATTTTGTAAATGACATTTAATCTGTAACTTTTATAAGAACACTTCTCTTATAGACTATATTCTTGAAAAACTTGAATGCGAGTATGTTACTGTTTTTTTCGTTTCACTTTCCTTTCTATAGTCTTTGACGGTGGTTTTCGAGCATATCTGGAGATTTTATCGTTCATATCGATCCGAGCCCTACTAATTACATATATATTCCGTTATTTTTTTATAGAAATATGGAATTATTAGCGGACCCGTGCGAGAAATCTCTCATGTTCATAAACCACACTTTTCCCAATAGGTTTATAATGAGAGACTTAAGGAGAAAGGTTGTTATGTTTTTATTTCAACCAAATGATTATAGAACACTCTTTACATTTCAGTTAGAATTCCAAGTTTTACATTCCATGAATATTGGATCATCATAACACTCACCGGTTATTCGATATTTATGAAATTATACGATTTGAGTACTCATTCCTTTGATTTACTGTTTCTGAAATCCATGCAAAATGATAAAGGAAAGACCTCAGAATGTTTAAAGGACATGAAACAGGTGTCACAGTGGCCAAAATGTGAAGTGGTTAGCAATTATGGAGCGTATTTTCCAACAGCAACAGTATCTGCAAATCGCACACTCTGGGCGCACAAATTTTAAAAGTCTTTTTTAAAGAAATTATTGATATTTATGAAATAAGAGTGCAATTCGTCACTGCTAATATCTATTCTCTTTCATTTGAATGCTCATTTGTCACGATCGGTCGCTTGTGAGCGCCGCAGGTGGGATTTATACTACTGAAATAATATATGATGATGATATATGGACTTAAAATTACAAAAGACTGTAAGTTCTATTTTAATATCCAAATTCAAAGAAGCTAAGCAAAATAGATCTACTTGAAACATAACGTTGCACTTCTCATTATAATATTATCAATATGATCTTTGAAGAGTACTCAATCTTTTATTCCCTGTTACCAAAACAATGGATGAAAAATGTTCTTTTAAGTGCTGGAAAGAGAATCTTCTCCTATTGTCTGTAAGGACAGATTTATATCGACTGAAACTGTGCTCAACATCAGAAGAGTTAATGGGGGCATGTTGGAACTTCACAATGTCTGCTGGGGTTAAATCCAACGTTAACTTTACACTTAAATCTCCACACAAAATTGCAGCAACCTTTCCCATTGCTCCATATCCAGGGTTCATTGAAAGTACAGTGTCCACCTTAATTTTTGCCACGTCTACAACTTTACCTGTACCATGATTTAATTTTTTAATTTTTGATTGTTTCTTCATTAATGACAGGACTGCTAATTTACTAGAATTTTATACTTTCTACCCGATATATTAACCATATTGATTTTAATGACTAAGAATATGGATCATATGTGCTAAACGTCCAAATATGGAAAGTAATTGCTCTACTTTTGAACTCCACATGTCATATTCGTAACGAAGATAATACTAAATGTAATTAAGTTTAGATTCCTAAATAGATTTCTATTAGATAGAAATCCGTTCCCTGCTAATTAGATACAATTATCTTTAACCCTTTATGGGATAGTGGTTTCTATATTAACCATTTGCCATAAGGACAGTTAATGCTTTCAAAGATACAGATGGTTGAATTTTTAAGCCAAATTTCAGAGAATTTTCATGCCGAAAATCAAATCAAAAATTATATACATATCTACTTGACGTAATGCGTATGATAAAATTTAAAAGAAAAAACTAAGAACATTAACAATTTAAGTGTAAAAATAAAATATAAATATAGAAATAAAAATCACAAAAATAAAATTACAATAATAAAAGAAATATAATAATTAAAATAATGAACATAACTATTGTATAAAAATAATTATAAAAATAATTGTAAAAATCAATTCGAAAATGGTTGATTAATTATTTCAATAAAAATATCAACAATAAATATATAATCATTAAAATTAGAGAAACAAAAAATAACATTATTAACAATTATAATAATTTAAATGATTAAAATATAAAAACACATAAAAATAAAAAATAGTGTTTGCCCTATAAAGGGTTAAGAACTGTTGACCCCTAACAAGCTTGTGTTTTGACCTCACCGCAGTTACTCTTGAGCAGGTGTACGCTACATAATTCTGGCGATATGCCTGGTCGTGGGGATATGCTAATCAAGCTTTGTTTCTAGGTCATACCGTGCCTTTATGAGTCCTTGTACTTGTGATTGCCCGGAATCGAATTACAGTGGGTTTCTGGTAAGACGTGCAACACTTGCAATGGCTAATCGTAGACTATTAATCCAAGGGATATCAACCTATTTTTTATTTCGTTGTATCGCAGCGGGGGAAGTTAATTATTATTTAAACAAAACATTCACATCCGTTATAGTCAACTAAAGAGCTACACTAACTGGCAAAAAGAAAGCCGATCACTTGAAATATTCAACATTACTTTCATTTAAATCATAAATATGAACTCTCTAGGCATAGTACATAAAGTTACTGTTTATAGCATGGAAGAAAGTTTAATTGTTTTCCTGGATGTGTTATCATTCTTCATGTGATTGTTTTTCGATCAGGGCCACTGCCTTGCCATCATCTTCAGGCCTCAAGCGCATATTCGTTTCTGAATTGCACAAGAACAACTGTCGAAGTGGCAAAAGAAAAAAAAACAAGTAGTCCCGTGAAGAACTATACAGCCTATTTTCATATATCCTACCTATGTTAATTACCTCTATCAACATACAAAATTTCAGTTTGATTGCTGTAATAGATTCGTAGATATTGAGAACCGACTAAATATTTCGGATGGTCGTCATGTTGGATTTTTATATATGTAGGTCATCGAGTTATGTACTGTAACAAGAAGATTATTGTGTATGTGTAGCATTCAAACTTCAATCGCATGATTAGGAAACAAGAAGTAACAAGGAGATTTTAAAATTTCGCACAGCTGCCATCTTATGGTTATGGAAACAATTGAAATAAATTAGATGCCAGTGGATTAACATTCGTATAAGGATTTACTGTACCAAGTTTCACTGCACTCGGATGGTTAAATTGCGTGAAACGTCCATGTGAATATTTATACTTCGCATCGCCGCCATGTTGGATTGATGATCACCAGGTTATTTAAAGTGGTTATGATTATCTTGCTATCATCCCTCCTGCGGGGCTCACAAGCGACCGATCGTGACGAATGAGCATTCAAATAAAAGAGAATAGGCATTAGCAGTTACGAATTGCACTCTAATTTTAAAATATCTATAATTTCCTTAAAGAATTACTTTAAAAAATTTACGAAATGTGCGATTTTCAGATACTGTTACTGTAGGAAAATACACTCCACAATTTCTGTCCACTTCACAATTTGCCCGCTGTGACGTTTGTTTCATGTCATTTTAACATTCTGAGGTCTTTCCTTTATCATTATGCATGGATTTCAGAAACAGTAAATCAAAGAAATGTGTACTCAAATCGTATTATTTCATAAATATCGAATAACCGGTGAGTGTTATGATGATCCAATTATCAGTGATTGCCTTCTTACGTTAGGGAAAGTAGAACTTGGAATTCTAACTGAAATGTAAAGTGTTCTATAATCATTTGGTTGAAATAAAAACATAACAACCTTTCTCATTATAAACCTCTTGGGGAAAGTGTGGTTTATACAAATGCGAGTTTTCTCGCACAATTGGCTATAATCTAGGAAAAGAGCGAGTATTTAAAATGTAATGTTTGGGCAAAGAATAAATTGTTTGGGGTACAATTATTGAAGACCAAATACAAACCAGTTATAGTTTCGTTTACAAATGAAACATTGCAAAATGGCGCCCAACACGTTAACTAATACACAGAAAGCGGGGAGGGGGTAGTACAGTATTAGCCCAGGTAACGCCAAAACTTTTCGTGAGCCATCTGCTCTGTCTGAAACTAAAGAATCTATCAGCCTTCCTTTTCAGTCACGATTGCGGCCAAGGTTAACGGAGTCTTCCTGCCCAATATTCTGCCAAGGTAATTTCCGGCTATTGATCAGCACCTAAGCAAACACCAATAAATGCAAAATCTACTCTACTTTATGTGTCTTGTTTCGGAATCAGTTTTTTTTTGTCCCCCCCCCCCTCCCCCCTCCCCAGGGGCTCACATCTAGTGGGACGTGAGTTAGCGACCATGGGGCTCCTCTCAGTCTCCTTTCCTGTCGACCTCTCATGGTCAACTCTTTTTTTTTTCACCCCGTTGATATTAGGGTATCCGAGGCCTAGGGAGTCTCTTCCTTTCCCGCGTTAATTGGTCCTCCTCTCATCTCTCCTGATCCCTATTTTTTCTTGGGATCAGCCTTCTTTTTCTTTTCATTTTAGTTCCTTTTCTCTTTAAGATTCCTGCCCCGTTTTATGAATTGGTTCCCCGTGAATCTAAATTACATTTTGCGAGTTTTTTGAATCTCAACCGCATTTTGTATGTATTTTCAATCTACATTGTATTTTGTAAGTATTTTCAACCTAAATTGCATTTTGTAAGTATTTTGAACCTGCACTACATTTTGTGCGTAGTTTTCAATCTTAATTCCTTTTGTAGGGGGTTTCCTTCTAAATTTTGTATTACCACTCTCCATTTTGTGAGTCGTTTCATTCTGAGTTCCATTTTGTAAGTCTTTTCCGTCTCCCTTAATTTTCGTTATTGTTTCCATATCATTGTCATTTTCACTATCACCCAGACCATTATGGGCCGATAACCTAGATGTTAGGCCCCTTAAAACAACAATTATCATCATCAGTTCTTTGTTGTCGCTTATTTTAAGACAGGCGTCTCCAGCACACGCACGCACGCACATACACACACACACACACACACACACACACACATATACGGATAGAAGGTGATCTCATAAGCTTATTTAATGTTGACGATGTCGAAATGCAAATATTATATGTCAGAAAACTGTATCATAATGATGGTCATTAAAGTACTAGTTTTCATTTTGATACAGTTTCTCCAACCAATCAGAGTTCAAGATGTATAATGTGTGACCAATTAGGTACTTGATAGCTTCGCACTTGAACACAGAATCCAACATGTCGGACATGAATTAACTTACATGATTTGAAAGTGTGCAATGTGAAAGATATCCGATCAACCATTGTAGTTATAATGGCAAACACAAAGACAAAATCAGCACGAACCTTTAAGGTAATAAGAAAATACTATGACATATGCAAGAAATTTATGAATCTAAGTCCAGAAGATTGCAACACAGCATCCTTCTATATAAATTACCGGCATGGAAAGTGCACCATCCATATGTTCGCGTAAATAAACTGGCGAATATGAGAAAAGAAATAGCACTGTACCTTAATATCCCCAAAGCCAATTTCTACACAGGGCATTCTTTCATACAACTTCGGTGACAGTTTGAGTGAATGCTGGTGCAGATCGGCAGGCTGTAAACATATGCATTAACAAGCAGACAGAGCGCATGCGTGGGTCAGAGAACTTGTAAAGCACAAAGAGCAAACTCGGCGCTTGCACTCCGATCACTAAATTCAACTGACTGAATCTCGACAGATACTTATGAATATTTCTGTTCGAACATAAAATAAAATAAAGTTATAATTATCGTGGAACATAAACAGTCGTATGCAACTCGCCTATAATGGTAATTAAGACACTCGTATGGAAATTATAAAAAACGCTTCGCTCGTTTCATAAACATACTCGTGTCTTAATTATTGCCATTATAGGCTCGTTACATAATATACTGTTTTCATATGATACTGACACGGCTCCCTCGCATTTGTGCACCCCCAAATGCCGACTGACTGCGCCAGGATTCGATCTGCCACCTTGTCTATGGGTAGACCAAGGTTAGAATATGTTAAATAGATTGGCTCGGATCTAGGGTGGGGTAGCTACGTATAGATGAAACGATTAGCTCAGGACAAAGAGGCGTGGAGATCTGCATCAAATCTGTTAAAAGACTGAAGACTCAAACACAACCAAACCCTCAATCTCCAGCCTTGTTCCAGCTCGCCAACGCAGTTGTGTTGGGTGAGCTGATGCGCACGGATACAAGGTGGGATTAAATGACCGTGCTCCAGACAGATTTAGTCATTGAAAGCCAGCCATCTGTGCGGAATGCTATCTACCATATTCTCACTGATTGGCACTGAAATACCACATCGCTTTGTGCTAGTAATTAGAGCGTTTGTTGTTATCTTAGTATAATACTAAATTCCTGAAATACCACGTCACATTATAATTATTTTCGTCGCGGTTATCGGAGATATGAAGCTTAATTAAGCAGTTGCGTGGTTCCCACAAGTCTGCTGATAACGAGACGACTTAATTGATCAATATCTCGTGTTTATCCCTTGTAGGTGAGTCAGGCATCAACTCGCGAGTCGTGACACAAGATGGATTATTAAATTCCATAATATAACGATAATAAATACATATTTTCAGAGGGGAGCGTGATAGTGAAGTGGCTTAGCTGCTCGTCTTTCTCCCGGACGGCCGGGGTTTGAATCCCGGTGACAGCGGGTGGAATTTTCACCTGAAAAATCACGTGGTGTCAGGAAGGGCATCCGGCCTTCAATCCCTGGCCAAATCCAAAATGAGCCTGGGAAAAGCCGAAGAAAGTAAATACATATTTTAAGGGTACATTTTCATTTGAGACTGGTTTGCCTTTCATTGTCTGGTCTGCCAGTTGTAACTCTTGAGTCGGTCGACGCGAATATCCCCCAAGACAGTGTATATAATATATGAATAATAGGTAAATAATACTCCTAGAAAAAAAAACATGGATCGGTGATGATGGCTAGCATCACCTAACCTAACCTCGTCTAATATCGCTTAACCTAACCAACGTAACCTAACCTAACCTCGCTTAACCTAACCTAGCCTAACCTCCCTTAACCTACCCTAACCTAACCTCACCTAACCTAACCTCGCTTAACCTAACCAACCTAACCTCGCTTAACTTAACCTAACCTTGCTTAACCTAACCTAACCTAACCTAGCCTAACCTCGCCTCACCTAACCTTACCTAGCCTCGCCTAAACTAACCTAACCTAACCTCGCTTAACCTAACCAACCTTACCTAACCTAACCTAACATCGCTTAACCTAACATCACCTCACCAAACCTAACCTCATCTAATCTAAACTCGCTTAGGCCTACCCTAACATTACCTCATCTAACCTAACCTCATCTAATCTTCCCTCACTTAACCTAACATCACCTCACATAACCTCATCTAATCTAGCCTCACTAATCCTAACATCACCCCACCTAACCTAACCTCATCTAATCTAACATCACCTCACCTAACCTTACCTCATCTAATCTAACCTCACTTAACATAACATCACCCCAACTAATCTAATCTAATCTAACCTAACCTCACTTAACCTAGCATCACCTCACCTAACCTCACCTCATCTAATCTAACCTCACGCAACCTAACATCACCCCACCTTACCTAACCTTATCTAATCTAACCTAACATCACTTCACCTAACCTCACCTCATCTAATCTACCCTCACTTAACCTAACATCACCCCACCCCACCTAAACTAACCTAACTTCATATAATCTAACCTTACATAACCTAACATCATCTCACCTCACCTAACATAACCTCATCTAATCTAACCTCACTTAACCTAATATTATCCCACCTATGCGTTAATATACCATTCATCTGATTCTGACTTAACTTAAGTGAGTTGTGCACCCTCCCGTGAAGGTTTCTGTATGAGTAAATCCATTCTGCAATAGGTGGCGCGCGAATAGATTCAACAATTGATTGTTGGCGCGCGAATTGTTTTATCAAAATCCCGCATGGGTTCATATACCATTCATCCGATTGCGATGAAACTTTGGCGAGTTGTTGTGCACACTCCCGTGAATGTTTCTGAATCAGTAAATCCATTTTACAATACGTGGTGCATGAGTCGTTTCGACAAATGAGTGATAGCGCGCGAATCATTTCAACAAATTAATGAACTTTGGCTAGTTGTCTTGTGCACGCCCACGAATGTTTATGAATAAGTAAATCTATTTACAATAGGTGGCGCGCTGGTCGTTTCAACAAATGAGTTTTGGCGTTCTAATCGTTTCAAGGAATGAAAATTGGTGAGTTGTTGTGGGCACGCCTGCGAAGGTTTCTGAATTGGAAAATCCATTTTCAATAGATGGTGCGCGAGTCGTTTCAACAAATGAACTTTGATCAGTTGTTGTGCAAGCACGCGCAAGTTACTGAATTAGTAAATCAATTTTAGAATCGGTGGGGCACGAGTAGTGGCAGGCAAGTCCCGTATTCGTTAATATACCATTCATTACAAAATTACAACACAAATGCTTTCTTTCTACGATTGGCATTGTAATGCTGCCGGGTACAAGAAGTCCTGGATTAATACAAAGTTAGTGCCGAAAATTCATAAGTGCTCAGGCAGGGAGCTTGCTCTATTTATAGAGACTAGCATTACCACTAGAACTTCGCCCGCGAATATTCTAGTTGTAAAGAGTACACTTAGCAAAATCTCAATCATGAATGCTATGACTGATTTATCCTTGGTATGAATAATATGACTTTATCTATTCAGCTACTGGTGCAGTGGTTAGGGGTTTGTCATTCATTCATAGGCAGGCTATATCAGAGCGAAGTTAGTTAATTTAAGGGCCTTTAAATGTGGTTTTCGGAGACCTTTTATAGTCGGGTGGAAAAGACCTTTCGTACCACACTCACACGTGAAAATTGCGTGAAAAAAATCTAGAGTGCCCCTTGACCCCCTTAAGCGCATTATATAGTATGTATTGATGAATTTTACAGCTTAATTTGGTTCAATGATAACCTTATAACCCACTGGAAACTTTCACAGTAATGTAATAATTGGAATTGCATTGCGTCTTACAAAAAAATAGATGGACCTGCGAGATTCTGTTACCATGATTACGGTGTTGCATTCTTTGATTATTTCATTGTAAATATACATGTTTTAAGGTATTTATTTAATTGTGAGGCATTTAAAGAGTAAGTGAGTGCGTTTCACTTACGCATTGGGTTATGCTGAAGCTGTAGCTACCCCATATGTGTAGGTTGGTGTTAATGAGACCTTATTTTCGGTACAAAACTGGAATGGGACCTTAGCAGAATAATACAGGGAGGGATGATGAGAAAACACCTTGATTTTTTAAGGTAACCAGCGATTTATGAAAGCCACAGTGTTCATTGTCTAAGGAGATTACTGAGCTGATTGAAACTGACATAGCCTAATATAGTTTGTATTGAGTTCTATTTACTTTGGTGACAATGGCTCCTGTAATCTCTTTTAGCTCGATAGTGGAAACAAGTGCAATTCTGTTGTGTCTGCCAACTGAAGCAGTTCAATATTCCCTTGTGGCAAATTGTGAGATTTTTTGTTTTTCTCCTGCTTACATGATGAACACCTTTGTCTGTGTTTCTTCATGGACTGGATAATAGTATTCCATTGTATCACAAGAGAATTGCTTAACATAATATTATCTCTATTGATGGCAGCTCTACTTTAAAGAAAGTGTATACACAGCAGAAAAGGTTTTGCACAACACTTGTTTGCCATGATGCAGAGCGTATGTGGGATTGTGGGCGAGGTTATTACAAAAGAGATGGCATTCTGACAAATCCTGCAGAATTTATTCATGTGGGAAAAGAAAATGACAAACAGGAATACACTTGGCATGTGCAGTGTCGTGGAACTTTATATTGTCCCATCTATCACCTGTTTTACGCTACCGTTATTGAGGCGTCTTAACTCCTGTATATATATAAGGGAACCGGAACATGTGATAGGCTCAAAGAAGTCAATTTTATTTTTAGCTTATAAAAATCTCCCATCTTTCCTGAAGAATTTGGTGTATCAATTGTTGTGCTGAAGTTATATATGATGCAATAAAATTAGGTTTAAACATAATGTTTCAAGGCTATACAGTACTGTAGCTACTAGTCAAACATTCTTTTTGTGTTTTCCGTAAGTCATATTTATTTGAAACTTCATGTACCATTTTCTCAGAAACGATCTTATCAATGTATTTGAAACTTGGTAGTCTCTAAGACACTATATAGATCTACTGGTGGAAGTAAATTTATTCAGGTATCTTGATTAATTCGTGGAGCCCAGCTTGAAAAGCACTGACAATTTTACCGAAAATTTCAGTTTTCAACTAGGAACTAAAAAAATCTCAACTCCTGAAAACAATAGGAGTTTTACTTCAGTAGCTCAACAATGGTCTAAATATCATGCATGCAAAGTTTGTTGGGTCTGGTTTGAGTATTTGCTCAGAAAAAGGGACATGAGTTAACGGCATTTTTAACAATATATTTTTAAGATTGTTTTTGTCACAAAATATTCAACATAGAAGCTCCAAATTCTACCCAAATAATGATGAATGTACTCTGAATATACCAAAAGAAATTTCAAGGAAACATCTATTGTAGTTTCTGAGATATGTAACTAAAAATCGGAAGCTACATTTTTCTATCGAATCACACGAACCGGTTCCCTTAAAAATGATCACGTTCTTCACTTGATAAATGACCTGCACACTCACTACTCGCAGAGAGACTCCTCCTTCAGCGTTGGATCAGTTTTACTGTTGAAATGTGCGATCGGTAACCTTTTTCACGTCGCTTGGTGTTACTTTAATTGTGTGTCCGTTTCGTTAAAGATAATTTATTCCAATTAGCCTAATGATACAGATAAAATCATCAAGATAGGCAGATTTTGAGAGTCGATTGTAATGGCAGTAGGAACACGGAGAGCAAAACATTTTTCTCTCACATAATATGAGTTTTTAAAGTAACCACGTAACTATAGTCATGATGATACCACTGCATCGTTTCAATTTTAATATTTAGTTACTGATTTCCGCCTCCGTGGCTTAGACGGCAGCACGCCGGCCTCTCACCGCTGGGTCCGTGGTTCAAATCCCGGTCACTCCATGTGAGATCTGTGCTGGACAAAACAGAGGTAGACAGGTTTTTCTCCGGGTACTCCGGTTTTCCCTGTCAAAATTTCATTCCAGCAACACTGTCCACTATCATTTCATTTCATCTGCCATTCATTTAATAATTGCCCCAGAGGAGTGCGTCAGGCCTCGGCAGCCGGCACAGTTCATATCCTCGCCGCTAAATGGGGGCTTCATTCATTCCATTCCTGACCCGGTCGGTGACTGGAAGCAGGCTGTCGATTTTCATTTTCAGTTACTGATTTCCATATTTTTTAGATTTTTATCATTTTAAATGATCTTGTCGACTTCGTCGTTACGCTGGGGTCTGGCGTTACGTTACGGTGACGGGACGAAATGTATCCAGATGCACTGAGGTGTGTGACGTCATAGTACCGCTTGGTGCATGTGTTCCCCGACAATCTCTACTTCGTTAGTATAAGACAAAAATTCCCGATTCTTGGATGTCACGGGTAATCTCGAGAACCACTGGATGGATTTTGATGCGGTTTTCACCATTCTGTAAAGGATATCTCGAGGAAAGATTCTGTAGAAAATGATTTATGTATAATCAAAGGAAGCCAAGCAGTAACGATTTCAGTGAAAAAGTCGAAAACAAACTTGGCGTCCGTGCGATACTTCCTGACGCCAACCTCATCAGAGGAGTTAAGGAGAGATGAAATGAATGATGGTGAATGAAACTGGGCAAAGAACTGTGGAAGGAAGTGGCCATGGCCTGTCAGAAGGTACCGTCCCAGCATTTGCCTAGAGTTGAAAATGGGGAAACCACGGAAATCCATTTCAAGGACTGCCGACGGTAGGGCTCGAACCCACGTCTACCGAGTCACCAGAGAGCTTAGCTCCATGGCCTAGGGCTGCGCTTTAGCGAGCGTAGCCAACGCTATCGGTCATCAGCGCACGCAAGGTGGGATTTTTTTTTTCGACTTGATTCACTGCAATCGTTACTGCCCGGCTTTCTTTGGTCATAAATACATTATTTTCTACAGAAACCTTCCTCGAGATATCCTTTACAGAATGGTGAAAGCCGCATCAAAATCCATCCAGTGGTTCTCGAGATTACCCGTTACATCCAAGAATCGGGGACTTAGTGTTATACCATGTAGAGATATGAATTCCCTAGCCTTGAAGGGTGCTTGTTCTTCTTGAATGCCACGGGAGGGAAAAAATCCGCAAGGTAATACTGAAATGCTTCAGTTGGCAGACACAACAGAATAGAGATTGTTTCCGCTACAGAAGCCATTGTCACCAAAATAAATATATCTCAATACAAGCCATAGTATGTCATCGTTTCAAGCCGGCTAATCAGCCCGGTAATCTCCCACCCTCTGAGACAATGAGTACTGCGGTTCATAGGCGTCAAGTCAGGATTTTGTTGGGGTGGCATCGGAGGGGTCTGGGTACGTTGTTTGACATTTTGTAAAGCATTGGAATATAGTTCAAAGATAGGAGGGTGATCAACGATCTGCACAAAAACCAGACGGCAGTTATTCGAGCTGAAGGAAACTGGTATTCAGAGAGGTGTAAGGCTAGGCTACAACTTACATCCATACTTTTCTATCTATACATTGAACAAGCAATAAAGGAAATTGGAGAAAATATTAAACGTATGAGTAAAAATTCAAGGAGAAATAATCTCATTTCATTTCATTTCATATTTTTTCATCAGTGCCTTACACTATATTTACAGTACACTGAAGGGAGTCTCTGAAAAGAGCAAAGCACCACTTCACATTCGGGATGCGTCAGAGCCCCCAATATATATACACTGGGTTATATTTACATATGTACACAATATGGCAATTGGTGAGAACCGAGCAATGATTATATTATTTACAGTATGCATTAGGGGGATGGTAACTGCACATTTACATGGGATAAGGGAGGAATAACAAGAGAAGAGATCAAATAAATATTGCAAATAGAGATTCACGGGAAACACTAGCACAACTAAGAATCGGGGCATAATTTATGAAGAACAACCTACTTGTTGAACAAATAATGCCGCAGCTTCCTCTTGAACTGTACATCATTATTGTTGCTGGCCTTCAGGGAACACGGTAGTCTGTTCCATGCACAAACCGATCTATTTACAAAACCCAGTTTGTACGACTCAGTCCTGGGTAGTGGGGCGTACAGCGTAACTCCGCGGCCCTTCTGAGCTGATCGTTAGCCAAGGGAAATTTTGTCTAAAATAGCAGATGAGTCTGTATTATTAAAAGGTTTTCTCAGGTATAACAAATAAATTTGGGTAAATAGGTTCTCAATACATGGAAGGCTCATCTCTGAGATTGTTTTCATGACATTGTCATCTTAAGCCGACACACCAGAGGATTTGAATGAGTTCTTAAATCGTATGGACTCCGTCTTGAGGAAAGAATTCATGATGAAAATCAATAAATGTTATACAAATTTAATGGAATGCAACCGAAATAAACCAGAAACCCTTATTGACGTTGAATTGGCATGTGAAAAGCTAAAGGCTCTGCTCTGTACTTAGGATGCAAGTTAACCAGTGAAGGACGAAACAAAGAGGATATAACAATTAGATTAGCTCAGGCAAGGAAAGCATGTCTACAGAAAATAGATTTGTTGACATCGAATACAGATTTAGTTATTAGAAAATCATCCTTGAAAGCCTTTGTCTGGAGCGTGGCGCTCTATGGAAATAAAACTTGGACTGTTGGAGTAGCAGAAAACAGGACAATAGAAACATTTGAAGTGTGGTGTTCCAGGAGAATGATCAGATGGGTAGATAAAGTAACAAATGAAGAGACACTAAGACGAGTGGGAGAAGAGAAATATTTCTGGCGACTGTTATTGAAAAGAAGAGAAGGGATACGTTGGTTGGAGACTATTACGACACCCAGGAATATCAAACTTAGTTATGGAGGTCGAGGATAAGAACTGTAGGAGTAGACCAAACTTAGAGTATGTTAAACAGATTGCCTCGGATGAAGGGTGAGGTAGCTATGTAGAGATGAAACGATTGAAAATAAATGAAATCAGTAAAGAGTTTGTATGAATATTTCCATCTAAAAATTTGCATCTTTTTTGCATCTATTTCCACTAAATAATTGAAACGTATTGGTTGGTTGGTTCCTCAGTTTAGGGGCTGCGACAACGTGGTCATGTAGCCCCGTGTACTTTGGGTGTGTGTAGAATCTGTCTGATAACCGGTGTTAATTGTGATGGCTGCATTAGTGTGTGTTATCTGTAATTCAGTTAAGGACTCCAGACGATCAATTTCAAGTAGTTCCCACTTTTTCTACCAAATGCTACCGTCAACGACTCCTAGCCGCGAACTTGGCTACTAGATGCCACCGCAACCAGTACCTGGCGACGAACGTTGGAATTAATAGTGCGTTAATAAAATCTAACTTACAAATTTAGCTTCACACCATTGTAGTTGTAGCATGCTGAGCTTCTATGCCCAAGGTAGCGGGTTCAAACCTGGCCGAAGTCATTGGATTTTTAAGAACGTTAAAAATCTCTCACTAAGTCTTCCTTTGGAGAGGAAGTAAAGTCGGCGGTCCCATGTCATAGATTTACGGCAAGAGAAAGAACCATCCACTAACTACAGTTGTGTGGAGCCAAAATTTGTAGGTTAGAATTGATAACGCTATATTAGGCTAGTTCCAACGTTTCCCGCAAGGTGCTGACTGCGATGGTATCTAGTAGCCAAGTTCACAAGCTAGGTGTCGTGGACGGTAGCATTTGGTAGCAAAATTAGGAACTACTTGATATTATCGTCTGCAGTCCTTACTTGAATTACAGATAACACACACTAATACAGTCATCACATTTAACACCGGTTATCACACAGATTCTACACACACCAAAAGCACGCGGGGCTACATGACCGCGTTGTCATAGCCCCTAAACTAAGGAACCAATCAACACCATTGTAGATAGTGGAAGGTTCTTTTACATGCCATAAATCTATTGACATGGGCCCGCCTGCTTAACTTCACCTCCGAAGGAAGGCATACTGAGGGATTTTTAACGCTCTTAAAAATATCTGACGACTTCGGCCGGCTTTATACCCACGATCTTGGACATAAAAGCTTAGCATGCTACCAACTACGCCACCGAAGCCACCTTTGCAACCTATTAACGAACATTTTGCACCTTAATACCTTTCCCTGCATTCTGTGTGGAAGGTTTCGCTATGCTTATAAGGTCACAAATGAAAATGAAAATCCACAGCCTGCTTCCAGTCTCCGACCGGGTCAGGAATGGAATGAATGAAGCTCCCATCTAGCGGCGAGGATATGAACTGTGCCGGCTGCCGAGGCCTGACGCACTCCTCAGGGGCAATGATTAAATGAATGACAGATGAAATGAAATGATAGTGGAGAGTGTTTCTGGAATGAAATTTTGACAGGGAAAACCGGAGTACCCGGAGAAAAACCTGTCTGCCTCCGTTTTGTCCAGCACAGATCTCACATGGAGTGACCGGGATTTGAACCACGGAGCCAGCGGTGAGAGGCCGGCGTGCTGCCGCCTAAGCCACGGAGGCTATTATAAGGTCACAAATAAGATATCCAAATATGACGCATTAAAACACAGCAATTCTTCTGGGTTTGTGCCGTGTCTTGTGTGGGTTTTCGCCTAGGCTGGCTCATCAGCGGGCTCTGGTGTCCCCGCCTGGACCCCCACAGGCGTAGCGAACTGCGCGCTACCTTGCTTTTTATGAAGCGCGCGCGCCCCTTTACTGCGTGAACTAAGAGCTCAAGCAGCCATAACCTCCCTATGATGGCTTCCATAAAGATGGTAGGCCTATATTGACTTTCACGGTCATTGAATTAAATTTCAGTAATTCTTCTAGGTGTGAGGCACAAACCTAGAGAAATTGCTGAGTTTTAATTCTCTGGCCGTGAAAGCCAATGTACCATGATGCTCTAAGTTGATTCTCACCATGGCAGACCGGGTTTGATTCCCGTTCAATGCATGTGAGATTTTCAAAGTGAAGTGACATGTCCTGTGGTGCGGATTCCACGTGGCTCATGATCTCGAGATTAACGGTCACGTAAAACTACTATCTACCTTCCTTTCTAAGTTGATTTGATGAGGGGCCGATGACCTAGTTGTTAGGCTCCTTAAAACAACAATGATATTAAGGAAGTTCTTACACCTTAAAAATACTGTGCGTACCCGATTCTTCGGTGTCTCAAGTGTGGGGAGAGAGTCAAATTATGTCCGTGGCCACATGTTTAATCTGATATCAAAATATATTACAAGAGACAGTATCTTATCGGCGTTTGTTGTTACAGCTCTGTTATTATCATGGTGACCTTAGATAAAGCTAGGCTGGCTGCGTGGCTCAGCGGCAACATTCTCACTTGCTGTTCCCCGAGGTTGCAGGTTCTGGTTCGTATTCTGGCGCAGTCAGCTGTCATTTGAGGGTGCGCAAATATGAGAGAGCTGTGTCAGTAGATTGACTGGTACGTTAATGATCCCCTTCGGGGAAAAATTCCGGCACCCCGGTGTCTCTAAAAGCCAGAGTAGTTAAAAGGGAAAACCTACATGGTTATTATCTATGTGCGCCCCGATAAACACGGCAAGCTAAGTCGCGCGTACGCTGTTCAGCCGGAGCGGTGGTGGCGCACTCCGCTGACTCATATCGTTAGTTCACACGTGTTTTGTCATTCATAAATGGACGTGTATCTGCAAAGCTTAGACGTTAGTGTTGCACGTTTACTGAGTATTGGGATTACAGTGATTTTTGGTCATGCCTAGACACCAATTCACATTGCGCGAATGTGTGTATATCCATAGTTCGTGTATGAAAAGCAGAAAATCTTATTCTGAAACGAGACGAAAATTTCGAATCAAGTTTCCAGGAAGACTTGTGTCTAATGCCAGTACAGTTAGGAAGCTCGCTAAACTATTCAAGGAAACAGGCTCCGTAAATAATAAAAAGAGTTGACAGACATTCTTTCATCAGAAGATGTCAGGTGTGTGTTACAAGAGAGGGAGGACATTTTCAGCATCGCCTATGAGCACTGTAAGTACACATTATTGAACATGTTTGGTAAAAGTGTGAAAGTGCGCGCCACCACTGACTGAACCGCTTACATGCGCCCGCGATCAGCGCCAGTCACAGCCGACAGCTTGCCGTGCTTATCGGAGCGCAAATAGATAATGTCCCTTTATAACATTTATCAGATAAAGCTGGTGTGAGCACAGAGATTAATACCCAACACTTGAAGACAGTCTTGAGGTCAAAAATAGTTTTCCTGGGACTGGTGGTGGAACTTGAGCAGTTCTCTGGATATTAAGACTAGTTCCAATACATTTTCCTTATCGAAGATGGAACTAGCTCCAATACAGTCACGTTCCCCAATAATTTAGATATTCATTTCCATATTACCGCCTGCCTCTCACCCAGAGGCCCCGGGTTCGATTCCCGTCTCTGTCAGGAATCTTAGAAACTGATGTGAGCGTTGAAACTGGGTACAATCAGCCTCATGAGGACAATTGAGTAGCTGTCTGATAGTGAGGCAGCGCCCCGGTCAGGAAAACCAATATAAACGGCCGAGGAAACCCAACTCGCTGACCACTCAGTAGATAGTAGACTAAGGCTCTTCAAGGGCTGTGGTGCCGCGGCAAGTGAGTTTAATTCATTTAGCTATCATAACTTGCGTAGCGCGTCGAATCGCGCACCGGTCTGCAGATTGGAGAGTCTTCAGGGTGTGGAAAGTTGAGGGTAGACCTATCTGTAAAATAAAACACATACCTACATTTTCATTTGGGACTGTTTTGCCTTTCAGCTTCCAGTCTAGTCTGCAAGCCTCTGATTCCGGCTCCACTATCCCCTATTAGCAGATAGCATTGCGGCATCCTCTACTTCTACACTTCTCACTTTGAAACTTTGAAAGTTCCCTTGTTATTAAACCTTATATGGTGCACCATAAAGAAGGATGAGAAATTGAACGCCTAAATTAAAACAATATGATATGGAAAAACGTGTCTGGTATAAACTAGGAAACACTTTCAAAATGGTAAAACTGGGTAGTTAAAATCTTCAGAAGTGTTCATCGACGAGACAAATTTATGAAAATAGACACACGCTTTAATGTGGTAAACAGATGTTAATGAAACCTAATTTCAGTACTTCACCAGTGAGGCAGACAAAAAATCAATGAAATTAATTGCGTTGAAATAATAACTTGCAAATAGAATACTCTGGTAGAATTGTTCATGAAATGTATCACTTCAACATATGTAATGGTAGAAATGTGTCTCTACTGTCGACCAAAATATTATGTGTACTTGATTTTGAAGGTTGTTTATGAACTAACCAATAGACCTTCATAAAATCCAATAACATTATCATTTTCGCCGTTCTATTTTACATTAGTTCATGTAGGTTTGGAATTTTTAACTTATATTTGAATATTTTTATCCCATTTGGAACACAAAAAGTGCCCGTTCTTAAGAGTGTGTCAACCATGCGTCATATTTAAGAATTATTATCTCACAAACCCGTCATCAGATTGAATCCAAATTTTAACACAATATACATTGGAATGATGTATAACTGGTTTGTTACAGCGTTGCAAAGATGGAGCCCATCACGCGTCATAGCGCGCCTCGCTCGGAAGTGATGGGCTCCATCTCAGCAACGCTGTACAGCATTCCCCGGAGCGGCTAGCTGGTAAACCATGTCTTATTCCCTCGTACAAATACAAACCGATATTAAATAAGTGAATTAATTTACGTATTTCACAGACATACAGCATACCTTTTTGATGTATAAGGATTACAACGCGACATTTTCCAGCCACCCCGAGCCGAGAAAAAGTTACCTTACAAAAATGATAACAATTTACTTTCTTGGACACAAAAAAAATTGAAACTAATAAACCAGTTACGGTGTACAACATTCCAATGTATATTGTGTTAAAATTTGGATTCGATCTGATGACGAGTTTTGAGATAATAATTCTTAAATGTTGAAACACGCTTAAAAACGGGCACATTTTGTGTTTCAACTGCGATAAAAAATATTAAAATATAAATTAAAAATGTCAAACCTACATGAACTAACGTAAAATAGAACGACGAAAATAGTGATGTTATTGGATTTTATGTAGGTGTATTGGTTACTTCACAAACAACCTTCAAACTCGAGTGCACATAATATAAGGTGTGTGCAAAAAGTAACGAGCCGGAGGCTGTAATGCGCAAACCGGTGACGACATCGGCTAATCGTGGCGTGTGTAACGAGGTGTGGTTCCGACCAGAGCGTGGAAGGTCACATCCCGTCGCTAGAGGGCACGCGTGCACGTCACGTGACGATACAAAGCGAGCAGCAACATGCATCAATCGTCCAACGCTGCCAGTCGCATTGCAAACAGTGACATGGAGGCGTCAAACGAAGAGCAAAGAGGTGTTGTTCGGTTTCTGACAGCGAAAGGAGTAGGGGGAACGGACATTCATCACCGAATGTCACAAGTGTACGGCGAACACTGCATGTCACTTGCAAGGGTCAAGGCGTGGCACAAGCGCTTCAGGGAAGGACGGGTGTCGTTAGGCGGTGATGCCCGGTCTGGAGCACCCCCCTGAATTGCCGATGGCAACGTCCAGCTGGTTGATGCACTCATTACCCAGGACCGCCGAGTGACAGTGAACGCCATAGCCGCCGTGGTCGGATTGAGCGTCGGAAGTGTGCACACCATCATGAAGGAACGACTGCACTTGCGGAAAGTGTATGCCCAATGGGTGCTCCACACTCTTAGAGCACACCAGGAAGTATGTCGAATGGCCTACTGTCTTGGTCTTGGTTGGACGATTGATGCATGCTGCTGCTCGCTTGGTATCGTCACGTGACGTGCACGCGTGCCCTCTAGCGACGGGCTGTGAACTTCCACGCTCTGGTCGGAACCACACCTCGTTACACACGCCACGATTAGCCGATATCGAAGAAAAATGGGGGGGGGAAAAGAGTAAATTGTTAAGAGATGAAGGGGCCAAAAATAATTCCGCCTTGAAACATGTCCCACCAATGAACACACAGTATTATTACTCGACTTCAGATTTGCCAAACCTTTGGGGGGAAACACTTGTGAAAATCTTCCACTGTGTGTATCTCGGTAGCTGTGCATGACCTTCCCACAGAGAGTTTATGAACGAGTCACGGTATTTGTACAGCTCTGCCAATATTAGTCTAGTGGTGTGTGTATGTGTGCTGCAAGGCCGGTTCGGACAATTTGTTCTTTCAATTCTCGTCACTTATCTTACGTACTAACTTCATCTCCTATTTCTCTTCTTCTCCTCCGGTACAAAGATGGCAAAATCAAGAAGAAGAAGAAGAAGAAAATTAAAATATTAATAAAAATGATAATAATAATAATAATCATAAAAAATTATAATCTTAATTTAAGGATTATAAAAACAAGTAGTTCCGTGAAGAACTAAATTGCCTATTTTCAATGTCCTACTCGTGTTTATTGTTTGAAGGTTGTGATAGATTCGTAGATGTTGAGAACCGCCTAAATATTTCAGATGGTTCGCAGGTTGGATTTTTATTTATGTGCTATTACATGAAGATTATTGTGTACGTGTAGCATTCAAACTTCAATCGCATGATTAGGACACAAGAAGTAAAAACGAGATATTAAAATTTCGCACAGCTACCATCTTGTGGTTATGAAAACAATTGAAATAAATTAGATGCCAGTGGATTAACATTTGTATAAGTATTTAACGTGCAATGTTTCACTGCACTCGGTTGGTTAAATCGTGAGAAACGTTCATTTCAATATGTATATTTCGCGTCGCTGCCATGTTTGATTTCTGCTCACCAGGTTACAGAAAGTCCTATAGGTGAACTTATGTTCATAGCCTCTATGAACATTAAAAAAATCAGTTTGAGTGCTGTAAAAGATTCGTAGATATTGAGAACCGTCTAAATATTTCGGATGCTCGCCATTTTGGATTGTTATATGTATAGGCCATAGAGTTATGTACCATTAAAGGAAAATTATTGCGTAGGTTTATTATTAAAACTTTCACTACGATCGCATGATTTCGACACAAGAAATAAAAACTTAATTTTAAAATTTCGCACAGCCGCCATCTTGAGATTATGTAAACAATTGAACTAAATTAGATGCCAGTGCAATACAATATGTATAATCATTTACTGTACCACATTTCACTGCGCTCAGAGAGTTAAATCACGAGAAAAGTCTATTAAAATGTTTCAACTTCGCTTGGCCGCCATGTTCGTTTTGTAATTTACAGGTTTATGAAAGTTACATAGATAAACGTATAGCAGTGTCCTTTATCACCGTGCTAAATTTCAGGGTGATACCGGCAATAGTTTAGGAGATATAAAATGCCGGTGAATATTTCCCACAGCCGCCATTTTGAGGTTATGTAAACAATTGAACTAAATTAGATGCCAGTGCATTACAATGTGTATAAACATTTGCTGTACCAAGTTTCATTACGTTTGGATGGTTAAATCGCGAGAAAAGTCTATTTAAAAGTCTCAACTTCGCTTGGTCGCCATGTTGGTTTTGTAGTTACCAGGTTTTTGAAAGTCTCATAGGTGAACTTCTAGTAGTACCCTTTATTACCGTACACAATTTCAGGGTGATGTCGGTAATAGTTTCGGAGATACCGAATGCTGGTGAAATATTTCGCACAGCCGCCATTTTGGATTGGTGAGACACAATAAAATTTGAAGGGCACGGTCTGGGTCGGCCAGAATGGTGCTATGATCATACTGAGTTTCATTGAAATCCCTCTAGCCGTTCAAAAGTTATTAGGGGGGACACACACACACACCACACACACACACACACACACACACACACACACACACACGCGCGCGCGCGGACAAAAGGTGATCTCATAAGCCTTTTTTTTTTTTTTTCAAAATTGAAAATAGGCTAAAAACAGACGGCAGTTATTCGAGACGATGGACATGAGGGAGAAGCTGGTATTCAGAAAGGTGTAAGGCAAGTCTGCAATTTACACCCATACTTTACAATCTATACATTGAACAAGCAATGAAGGAAATTAGTGAAACATTTGAAGCAGGAATAAAGATTTGTTAGTTATTGTTGTTTTAAGGGGCGGAACTACGAGGTCATCTGCCCCTCTTATCACAGATTAAAGAATACAAATTTAGGATTGAATTTAAAATTTGGAGGTGGACACCTAAATTTAAAAAGACCAAAAATTAATAAAACAAAAACAAAAAATTAAATAAACATAAAAATAAACAAAAATTACGGGAAAAAAAACAAAACATTATCATTCAAAAACGACAAGTCTTTGAGTCAATGTTCACTGGAGAATTTAGATTGCTGGCCCTAACCCACTCTCACTTATAAAGCGGATAACGCGATCAGCAGCCACCGCGTCATCGGCTAATATAAGTTTGAGTGTCATCTGCAAACCAAGGTTTCTTCGTAAGTCAGCAAGATCCACACACTCGGTTAATATGTGGGCCACGGTGAAAACGGCTCCACAGGTACAAAGATTGAAGGAGAAATTATTTCAACTCTGAGATTTGGCATCGTCATCTTAGCATGGGTTTTTAAATGGCTGGTTGGTTCCTCAGTTTAGGGGCTGCAACAACGCGGTCATATAGCCCCGTGTACTTTGGGTGTGTATAGCATCTGTCTGATAATCGTTGTTAATTGTGATGGCTGTATTAGTGTGTGTTATCAGTTTTTAATTGAAGTAAGGACTGCAGACATGCAATTTTCAAGTAGTTCCTACTTTTGCTACTACCAAACGCCACCGTCAACTGGTTATGAACTTGGTTACTAGATGTCACTGCAGTCGACTCCTGGCTAATAACGTAGGAACCTAAGAGCGTTAGTAAAATCTAACATATAATTTAGCTTCTTACAAGTGTAATTATTGGAAGGTTCTTTTACATGCCATAAATCTATGACATGGGACCGCCAGCATTACTTCCCCTGCGAAGGAAAGCATAGTGAGGGATTTTTAACGCACTTACAAAATCCGACGACTTCGGCCGGGTTTGATCCCACGATCTTGGGTATAGAAGCTCAGCATGCTACCAACTACGCCACCGAAGCCGCTGTTTTTTTAATGGTATAGATTCTGTATTGAGAGGGGCAGATGACCTCGTAGTTCCGACCCTTTAAACAACAATAACTAGTTAACTAACTAACTAACTCTGTATTCAGGAATGAGTTCATGATGAAGAACCTAAATATTGGAATGCGGCCGAAATAAATCAGAAACCTCTATGGACATCGAATTGGCGGGTGTAAACTAAAGGAAGTAGGAGACTTCTGTTACTTAGGAAGCAAAATAACCAGTGATGGACGAAGCAAAGAGGATATAAAAAGTAGGTTGGCTCAGGCAAGGAAAGCATTTCTACAGAAAATAAATCTGTTGACATCGAATATCGATTTAGGTATTATAAGGTGCGTTCAAAAAGTAATCGTGGCGTGTGTAACGAGGTGTGGTTCCAACCAGAGCGTGGAAGGTCACAGCCCGTCGCTAGAGGGCACGAGTGCAGGTCACTTGACGATGCAAAGCGAGCAGCAGCATGCATCAATAGTCCAACGCTGCCAGTCGCATTGCAAACAGTGACATGGAGGCGTCAAACGAAGAGCAGAGAGGTGTTGTTCGGTTTCTGACAGCGGAAGGAGTAGGGGGAACGGACATTCAGCGCCGAATGTCACAAGTGTACGGCGAACACTGCATGTCCCTTGCAAGGGTCAACGCGTGGCACAAGCGCTTCAGGGAAGGACGGGTGTCGTTAGCCGATGATGCCCGTCTGGGGCACCCTCCTGCATTACCGATGACAACGTCCAGCTGGTTGATGCACTCATTACCCAGGACCGCCGAGTGACAGTGAACGCCATAGCCGCCGTGGTCGGATTGAGCGTCGGAAGTGTTCACACCATCATGAAGGAACGACTGCACTTGCGCAAAGTGTGTGCCCAATGGGTGCCCCACAGTCTTCAACCACACCAGGAAGCATGTCGAATGGCCCACTGTCTTGGTCATCTGCAACGCTATTTGAGGGAAGGGAATGGGTTCCTGGCACGAGTGGTGGCTGGAGATGAGTCATGGTGTCATCACTTCGAACCACAATCCAAACGACAAAGCCTCCAGTGGAAGCTTACAGGGTCACCACCACTCAAAAAAGGCAAGGTATCCACACGAGTGCAGGATAGGTAATGCTGACGTTCTTCTTTGGCCAAGATGGCCCCCTTCTGATACACTTCATGCCGCGCGGGACAACAGTGAATGCCCAGCGTTACTCGCGAACCTTGACCACCCTTCGCCAAACGATCAAAACAAAACGACCAGGAATCTCACCCGTGTGGTCATTCTGCTCCACAACAATGCACGAACTCATACGGCCAACACAGTCGCGGCACTCGTGCAGATATTCTAATGGGAGGTTCTCGGTCACCCTCCAAACAGTCCAGACGTCTCTCCCTGTGATTTCGCCATGTTTGGTCCCCTGAAAAAGGCTCTGCGGGGCCAACGATTCACCTCGGACGTCGACGTCAAGCTGTACGTGCGGAACTGGTTCACATCGCAGCCCAGGGATTTTATGAGACAGCCATTCACCGCCCTGTGTCACAGTGGGACAAGTGTCTCAACAGCCAGGGCCTATACTTCTAACATATAGGTACTGGTTTCTGTAATTATGCCTCCGGCTCGTTACTTTTTGAACGCACCTTATAGAAAGTAATTTCTGAAAGCCTTTGTCTGGAGCGTGGTTCTCTATAGGCCTATAAGTGAAACTTGGACTACTGGTGCAGCAGAAAAGAGGAGAATTGAAGCGTTTGAAATGTGGTGTTACAGGAGAATGATGAAGATCAGCTGGGTAGATAAGGTTACGAATGAAGAGGTATTAAGACGAGTGGGAGAGGAGAGAGGTTTCTGGCGACTGCTAATAAAGAGAAGAGATAGGTTGGTAAGACACATACTGAGACACCCAGGAAGAGCAAACTTATTTATGGAAGGCAGAATCAAGGACAAGAACTGTAGGGGTATACAAAGGTTAGAGCCGGCCGTGGTGTTGGGGTAGCGCACCTGCCTCTCGCCCGGAGGCCCCGGGTTCGATTCTCATTTCCGTCAGGGATATTAGAAACTGACTTGAGGTCTGGAACTGGGTGCACTCAGTTTCATGAGGACAATTGAGTAGCTGTCTGACAGTGAGGCACCGCCCTGATCACGCAAACCAAGATTAACGGCCGAAGGGACCCGATGCGCTGATCACGCGTCATCCCAATATCTGCAGGCCGAATGGCTGGGCGGCGGTCGCTTGGTAGTCCTAGGTCCTTCACGGGCTGTAGTACCAGGGGTTATATAGACCAAGGTTGGAATATGTTAAAACAGATTGCCTCGGATATAGGGTGTGGTAGCTATCTAGAGATGAAACGATTAGCTCAGGACAGGGAGGCTTGGAGAGCTTCATTAAACCAGTCAAATACTGAGGGCTCAAACGAACGTTTCTTTATGTCCTTTATCTGAGGTAGTTAAGATATTTTGTGATTCTTTGATTGAAGAGAAATTATATAAGGTTTTAACGCTGAGAATGAATGTTTGACTGATGACGACGGCTTTGACAAAAATCAATATCCAATACTAATGAAACTCCACAGCCTGCTTCCAGTCGATTGACCGGGTCAGGGATGGAATTAATGAAGCCCCCATCTAGAGGCGAGAATATAAACTGTGCCGGCTGCCGACGCCTGTCGCACTCCTCTTGTGGCAATGATTAAATGAATGACAGATGAAATGAAATGATAGTGGAGAGTGTTGCTGGAATGAAATATTGACAGGGAAAACTGGAGTACCCAGAGAAAAGCCTGTCTGCCTCCGTTTTGTCCAGCACAGATCTCACATGGAACTATCGGGATTTGAACCACGGACCCAGCGGTGAGAGGCCGGCGTGCTGCCAACTAAGCCACGAAGGCTTTACATATCCAATACAGATTATAGAAAATTAATTATTATTAACGAAACAAATGAAACGGGAAGTTTTAATTATTAAGCATCTAATACGTTCGAAATATATTTAACTGCTACGGAAAAATATATATACAGTGAAACCCCTCAAATCCGAACTAATTGGGGCTGTAGTCAGTTCGGATTTCAATTTGTTCGGATTAGCCAAAAATATCCATATAGCAAGTTATGAGGATGCTGGAGAAGGTTGTCTAGAGTAGTGGACGACAGTTGATGTCAATGAAGAATGCACCGAACATGAAATAGTGAGTCAACATGACAGCAATGTAGCTAGTGACAGTGAGGAAGAAGAAACTTGGACAGACAATGTGACTTATACTGAGGCTGCATCTGCTCTGGACATCGCATTGCGCTTCGTAGAACAACACGAAGCAGCCACCTCAAACGATGTCATGTTCATGCGCAATTGCCTCTGCTGGAAGGTTTTCGTCACTTCGACAATTGAAGATAACTGATTTCAAGTGAAAGATTAAGAGATATTTTGTGAGTTTCTATTGGTATTTCATTTTTCTTGTGAAGCGATTAACCTAAGCAATTACAATAACCAACTTTTCCGATTTTCAATCCAGGATGAGATAAGTATGCAGGGACATTTACACTGTGTTACGTATGCTAACTCTACTTCTTTGTTAATTTTTCAACTAATTATTGAAAAATAAGGTTAAATGTAGAATATGTAATTGTTTTATGACTACTCTGTTTTGCGTATGTATTTCAAACTTAACATTGTCGTTCGGACTACCCGGGATTTCGGATTTCCGGGGTTCGGATTTGAGGGGTTTCACTGTATTCCAAAGAATATAGGAGGGAGATAATTTTTATAGAATACTAGTAATTTCACGAAACTTGGCTTGGCTTTTTTAACATAACCACTCATAAAAGCTTAGCATCTAAACCTAAAGGGTTAACCCTTTATAGGGCAACTGTCTTGTACTGTTATGTGTTTCTCTATTTTAATTTATTTTAGTTATTATAATTTTATTGTAAATAATGTTGTTTTTTGTTTCTCTAATTTTTATGTATCTATTTTAATTTTTAATTTATGATCTTATAGATTTAATTTTGATATTTCTATTGAATTAACTAATTTCGAATTGATTTTCACAAGTATTTTCATAATATTTTATAGTTATGTTTATTATTTTAATTTTATTTTTAATATTTTTATTTCTATATTTATATTTTGTTTCTTACACTGAATTGTTAAGTTAATGTTTTTAGGTTTTTTTTTAAATTTTATTCAACACATTACGTCGAGTAGGCTGTTAAGGTGGTCCAGGAAACGTTCCAGCTCTTCCTCTCCGTGGCTCCAGAGCATAAAATTTACTATGGAGAAGGAGAAAGACAACTGCCTGGCCTTTCTTGACGTGCTGATCACCAGGACTAATGACCTGCGCTTGGGGCACACCGTATACCGGAAACCCACACACACGGACCGGTATCTACACAAGACATCCAATCATCACCCCCGACAGAAACACGGAGTTATTAAAACATTGGTAGACCATGCTAAGAGAATCTGTGAGCCATCCAACCTCAACCAAGAGCTGAAACATATAAAGAGGGCCCTATGCGCCAACGGATACAGCAATAAGGAGATTGAGCGAGCCTCTCATCCCAGGCGCCGGAGCACGAGGAAAGATTCTGAGGAAACTCCGGTGGCCACCGCATTCCTGCCGTACGTGAAGAAGGTGACGGACAGGATAGGCAAATTACTGAAGACCTATGGGGTGAAGACGGTTTATAAACCCACCGCCAAAATCCGGGACTTGCTGCGATCCGCTAAAGACAAGCGCCACCCACACTCCACTGCAGGTGTCTACAGAATCCCGTGTTCCTGTGGGAAGGTGTACATAGGAACGACGAAGAGGAGCGTGACCACCAGACTCAAGGAACATAACAGACACAGCCGCCTGGGTCAAACTGAGAAATCGTCAGTCGCTGAGCATTCTCTCTTGCCCGGTCACGATGTACAGTACGGGGACACGGAGATACTCTCCACGACCAGTCACTACCACGCCAGGCTGCAACGGGAAGCCATAGAAATCTTCAAACACCCCGACAATTTCAATCGGAAGGAAGAAATTGAACGTGTGCGTAATACATGGATCCCGGCTCTTAGGAACACCAAGGCCAAGAAATCACTCACACGTCAACCTGAAGAACCTCCCCGCTACAGCCCGGCAGTCGCGCAGGGAACACCTGACCCTCACAAGCTCGGTCGCCGAAGCCGGAGCACGCACCGCACCCCGCAACATGTACGTGAGATCAGACGGTCCAGCCGGAATGCGAAGAGAACGCTCGGCTCACCATGCTAATTTGAAGATCCAAACTACCTTCCAGCCGTTAGTTCATCGCCAAGATCCACCCAACCAACAGTCATATTCAAACAACAATACCCCACTACAAACCGTTACCCATTATTTCAAGCCTCTTCCTCATTCCACTGCTGACCAAGGAAAGAAGCGGAACCCTTGATAATGCCGGACGCAGTTTCCGGTGAAACGTCGGGAGATATCCTGTCTGGACCACGGCCTACAAGCCTGAAAAACTTGTATTTAATTATGAACATTACTTACTTTTTTTTTGCAAAAAAGTAAATGGTAATTTTCATTAAGTGAAAAAACTATTTGCGTACAGGAATTGTTTTGTACATATATTGTACAGTGTACATATTATACAAATAATTTGTAGGCCTAGTTTTTCTAAGTTTTCTTTTACAATTTAATAGTTTTCCTTGATTTTATGCAGTACAGTACTGAACTATATATTCAAGTATTGTAATTGTAGTGGCTTAATCGTTTTAAAACTTGTGTTTCTGTTAAAAACAAATAAATGTACTGCATTGCATTACTTTAAAAACAGCTTATTTCTTTTTTTTAAACACATTTACCGATAGCCCGGCATTTTCGCGTACTCAGCCACCCTTCGGTCCACATTAGGTCGAGTTCGCAAGACTCTTCTGTATCAGCATCTTTGAAAGCATAAACTGTCCTTGTGACAGGTGGTTAATATAGAGACCACTATCCCATAAAGGGTTAATGCCAAGAATTGTTTCAAATATTTCAATGATTGAAACATGTATCGATTATCGATACGTGGATGCTGTATCGAGCAGGTCCAGTTCCGTGTTTGCTGAAGGATGGAAGGCGCGGCTACTTTATGAGCCAGATGTTGAGAAACTCGATATAATTACAGGGAGTCGAGCCGCTAGCGCTTGGGGCGGCGGCCATTGATAACAGAGTGGACCCGACACGGCTCTTTACATGTCAAACGTTACAACCGACAAAAATAGCAGCGTTATATCCACTGTCCACCCGTCAATAGCCTGCATAACCATCTTTTGCCGCGCGGACCACTGGAAGGTACCGACAGGGATGTGAAGCCATGCAGACTCCAGTGCCGTGACCCTCCTCTAGCTTGCACCGTCCGGCAGGGTGTATGCGTTCAGACGTTTCACGCCAACGGCTATCTGTCCGATTGATGAAGCATAAGACGTGATATATACAAACCTCATTTTATATTGGGAATAGTTCTTAGGTAGGAAGACACCAGGAGTAAAATTACTTAATTAAAAGTGACAGTCAGTCTGAAAGACTAGACTTTGTATCATTTTAAATGCTACAAATGCTGAAAAATGCTAGAAAAGCTGGAGGCTTCTCGCTTCGCTCGAAGCCAAAGACTCTTGGCATGTTAGAAAATGATCTGCATAATACTTATCTTGCTTTATAATACTTTACCTTGTTCCAAATTACTCGTGAACGGCAAGTGCAAACCAAGGGCAAAGCAAGGTCAAGCGTGCGGATGGAGATGGCTGGATGACGTGCCCCTTCCATCCAGTCTAAAAACACTTATAGTGGGCGATGTATTGAAGATAGAGGTATGCTCTCGGGAACCTTTTTTTTTTAGAACTTTTCATGCTGACCAATTCTTACTCTCATAGTATATTGATATCTTTAACGGTTTGCCCAGCGTAAGCTTAAGAAGCGCACGGACGCCAAGTTTGTTTTCGACTTTTTCACTGAATTCGTTACTGCTTGGCTTCCTTTCATCATACATAAATTATTTTCTACAGAATCTTTCTTCGAGATATCCTTTACAGAATGGTGAAAACCGCAGCAAAATCCATCCAGTGGTTCTCGAGATTACCCGTGATATGCAAGAATCGGGGATTTTTGTCTTATACCAACGAAGTAGAGATTGTCGGGGAACACATGCACCCAGCGGTACTATGACGTCACACACCTCAGTGCATCTTGGTACATTTCGTCCCGTCACCGTAACGTAACGCCAGACCCCAGCGTAACGACGAAGTCGACAAGATCATTTAAAATGATAAAAAAAACTCACCTTAATAATAATAAATATTTATTGCAGCCAAGTGGTCATAAGGGACGGTTACAATGTGTGCTTGCAAATGATTATTACAGGTAGACTAATCTTTACTGTATTCAACTATGCTCTTTGTCCGTTTGCTGCGTGATGTTATGTGGTATTTGTCGCAGGGGTTATTGCACAGAGAACATATGCATTCCTCATTTGGTTCATGGTATTTACATTTCTACAAATGTTGTGGTGGAAACCGTAGATGGCGAGTCTAGTTATCACATGTCTCATCTCCTAGTTCTCGTTTGTCCATCTTCTGTTCACCATTGCTTCTGAGGCATAGAATTCGAGCGGGATTTCGTTCTGCTTCTGATGTCTTATCTCGAGGAGTTTCTTCATATGCTTGGTAGATGGCATTTCTAGTCTTAATCTGAGATCGTTGTAGTATGTTTCTTTTGTTAGGACATATGCCAGCTTGGACGGGGACGTTCTTGCAATTCCTAGCACCCTTTTCAGGAAAGAAGCCTTTACTTTTTCTATTGTGATTAGGCCTGTCAAGCTTAGCCTTTCCCATATCAGTTCTAGACCATATGTAATAACCGGGGTTATTTTCGCGTGGAAGAGAATCATTGCTGTTTCTAAAGGTAGTTTGGTAATGGTGTTCAAATCGTACATACCTCTAATAGCTGCTGCTCCTCGTTCCTTTATATGCAGTCTAAAGGATTGGCACGTTGTCTGTAGGGTGAGGCCGAGGTATTTGTAGGAATTGACTGTCTCGAGACCGGAAACGGTCACCTGCCGCCACTCAGTGTACGTCCAGTTTGTGTATTCGCGTGCAAATTACAGTCTTCGTCGCCGATGAACAGCAGTCAGTATGGGTGCATGAACTAGGCGCCTGCTACGAAGGCCCACACGCAGCAACGGTCGTTGAGGACACACGGTTGGTAGTCCCTTGGTTCATCCATGGAGGAAAGAATAGGCCTAAGAGGAGATGCCCTGAGCTCGTTTGAGTGAGGCCAAGCGCTGCGTCCAAAGTGGGCGTGACCCTAACCGTATTCGGTGTCCCGTGACTTGTATATGGCTGTACGAATCGAATAAGTGTTCTGTTTTTTAGCCTACTTTTCACATTTTGCAAAAATGAGGAAAAAGTAGACTTATGAGATCGATCCGGGAAAATGTGTGTCTGTCTGTCTGTCTGTCCTTCTGTCTGTCTGTCTGTCTGGCTGTGTGTGTGTGTCCCCCCCTATCAACTCCTAAACGGCTGCAGCAATCAAAACCAAATTTAGTATGAGTAAAGATGTGCACCGGAATATCTCACGTCCATATTTGAAAATGATGTCAGTGCTACCAACTGCTGAAAATACGCACTAGAAATTTGAGCTCCATGTTGGATATCTTGCAAGGTATGCATGGGAGCTATTCCAAAATTGGCACACATGTAGATAAGACTATTTCAATTTAATTCCCAGGAGGCCAACTATGACAGTGTTGCCAAAATAATGTTAAGCCTTCTGATAGGTTCAATGTTTAAATGCATATAACTTCTACACTATCAACTGGATTTCAACCAAATTTTGTATGTAATATCTGTACATAAACTGATATGACTGAGCGTATTCTTAAGGCCACCAGGGCTGCCAACTATTAATAATTGCTCTCTCTATTTTTTCATCCAAATACCTATATATCAGAAAGTATGCAAGCCAACAGCTTTAAACTATGCACACGTATATTCTGACATTTTAGATTAATTTGGAGTAACTTATATACGTCAGTTCTACCAACATGATTATAAACCTGCTGATAGTACCAACTTTTAAATACATGTAACTTCTATACTATCAGTTGGATTTCAACCAAATTTCGTATGTGCTATGTGTACCATAACAGATATTACTATTAGTATTGTTAAGAGCAATCAGGGCTGCCAACTGTTAATAAATGCTGTCTATATATTTTTTTACCCTAATATCAATATATCAGAAAGTATGCAAGCCAACAGCTCTATACTTTGCACACGAATAGCACCTGACATTCTAGATTAATTTGGAGTAATTAATACAAGACAGTGCTGCCAACATGATTCTATGCCTGCTGATATGTCCAATTTTAAAATACATGTAACTTCTATACTAACAAATGTATTTCATCCAAAATTGGCACAAAAAGATATCATAATATTTCAGATTATTTCTGACCAGCACACGCATGACATTGTTGCCAACATGCTTTTACGCGTGCTGATAGATCCAATGTCTAACTGCATGTAACGTCCATTGGACTTCAACCAAATTTTGTATTCTGTACCTTAAGAGATGGAACTAAGAATATATTCAGTCACCAGGGCTGCCAACTGTAGTGCTCTATTAGGCTACATTATACCAGGTATATTTTGAACTAATTAGATATTTCGATATTACCAACTTAATTTCGTCATTATTCTAGATAGGTTCATATTCTGTAGAATAATCATTGGCATGAAAAGTAGGCTGTATAGATCTTCACGGAACTTCTTGTTTATTTTAAGGTTCGTATTCTTGAATATCAAAATGTGTACGACTAATGAGTGAAAGTGGCTGTGCTCGAAAATTGGGCCTAAAAACTGATGAATGCCTCAACACCAATAAGAACTTAAAAATCAACTTTGGTATAACTCGCACCTTCAGACACCTGTAGGCTATTCAATTCAATCAGTGTTTCAGCGTCTTTCTTACTAAACTAGCCTCGCAAAGGTGCTCTCATATTTCTATTTAAATTGGCTTTTAAAACGATAACGCAGCTTATTTGTGCCAAGTACCGTGATGTTCAGAGTGTATTCTGCCTATCCAAGAAAAAATCTTGACTTGTCATTGCAGTTTTATGTCACTAAAATCCAAGACTAGTTGGAGTGGTTTACGGCTTTAAGCATAGGAACAGCCATTTTCTTGCTATCCAAAGTGAGCGTGCCGTTTGGCTTCAGAAGCTTGCACTAGGCAGCGCAGCGAAGGCATCTCCTTTCGTTCTGTCCTCCATGGGTTCATCTGGATGATCAGTTGCTCCACAGTTGCACGTCTATTCGCCCGTACACATCCCCGCAGCCATCGTTCACCCCTCTCATCTATGGTCCATGGACTTAGAGCCCCGTGCGGATAAGCAAAACGCCCTTCATCCGCTCGACTGTTATCCACATCTACTGGCATTACAATAATATAGCTTTTTGAACACTCAAGTTATTTCTATATTGTTTACGGTCGGGTCAGATTTACCCATGGCGCCAGTCCTCGCGTGACAATTTTCGCCTTAAGTTAGTCGGAATAATATGTAAAAAAATTAGGGAGAAAATCCAACTATTTTGATGCAGCACAATCACATAGCTCACTTTTTTGTTGATCCATGTTTAAGGTCTAGAGACATCTTGGTCATCAGCTCCTTTGTTAAAAACAAGTAGTTCCGTGAAGAACTATACAACCTATTTTCATATATCCTACTTATACTAATTGCCACTATCAACATACAAACTTTCAGTTTGATTCCTGTAATAGATTCGTAGATATTGAGAATCGACTAAATATTTCGGATGGTCGCCATGTTGGATTTTATATATGTAGGTCCTAGAGTTATAAACTGTTACATGAAGATTATTGTGTACGTGTAGCATTCAAATTTCAATCGCATGATTATGACACAAGAAATAACAAGGAAATTTTAAAATTTCGCACAGCTGCCATTTTGTGGTTAAGGAAACAATTGAAATAAATTATATGCCAGTGGATTAACATTCGTATAAGGATTTACTGTACCAAGTTTCACTGCACTCGGATGGTTAAATTGCGAGAAACGTCCATGTGAATATTTATACTTCGCGTCGCCGCCATGTTGGATTTGTGATCACCAGGTTATTTAAAGTCCTATAGGTGATCTTAGGTTCATAGCCCCTAAGAACATTAAAACATTCAGTTTGATTGCTATAATAGATTCGTAGATATTCAGAGCCGTCTAAATAATTCAGATGGTCGCCACCTTGGATTGTTAAATGTATAGGCCATAGAGTCATGTACCATTAAAGGAAAATTATTGCGTAGGTTCATTATTCAAACTTTCACTTCGATCGCATGATTACGACACAAGAAATAAAAACTTAATTTTAAAATTCGCACAGCCGCCATCTTGAGGTTATGTAAACAAATGAACTAAATTAGATACCAGTGCATTACAATGTCTATAAATACTTCCTGTACCACATTTCACTGCGCTCAGTGAGTTCAACCACGAGAAAGGTATATTAAAATATTTCAAATTCGCTTGGCCGCCATGTTCGTTTTGTACTTTACAGGTTTATGAAAGTTACATAGATAAACTTGTATCAGTACCCTTCATCCCCGTACAAAATTTCAGGGTGATATCTGTAATAGTTTCGGTGATATAGAGTGTCAGTGAAATATTTCGCACAGCCGCCATTTTGAGGTTATGTAAACAATTGAACTAACTTGGACTTCAGTGCATTACAATGTGTATAAACATTTGCTGTAACAAGTTTCATTACGTTTGGATGGTTAAATCGCGAGAAAAGTCTATTTAAAAGTCTCAAATTCGCTTGGCCGCCATGTTGGTTTTGTAGTAACCAGGTTTTTGAAATTCTCATAGGTGAACTTCTAGAAGCGCCCTTTATCACCGCACACAATTTCAGGACGATATCGGTAATATTGAATGCTGGGAAATATTTCGCACAGCCGCCATGTTGGATTGGTGAGACGTAACAAAATTTGAAGGGCACGGTCGAGGTCACCCGGAATAGTGCTATGAACTTACCGAGTTTCATTGAAATCGCTCCAGCCGTTTAAAAGTTATTAGGGGGGGACACACACACCTCACACACACACGCACACACACACGGACAAAAGGTGATCCCAAAAGCCTATTTTTTTCAAAATTGAAAATAGGCTAAAAATCGAGATGACTGCTTTACCGCCACCATCAAGGCCAATATTATAGTGTTACGAAAGTTATTGTCATTTTTCTGCGTGTTAAATTTGAAAAATATAAATAAACCTCATTATATATTGGGAATAGTTCATAGTAAGACACCAGGTGTAAAATTACTTCATTAAAATCCGTACGGCTACGACAAAAAGGAAGTGACACTGTGGGTCAAAATGACTGGGTGCCAGCCCTCGTGTTATATTTTCTCAAGCCAGATCTCAAGGGTTAACAAGACTTTTAGATATTTAATTTTTTCCAAGGATCTTGAGGACATCAGTTTCTCTATACTGTTTTTTAAGGTTATATTTCCGCCTGAATCAATGCTTTAATGAAACAATTATTAACAAAGTTGTTCTTGGAAACGATAAATGATTCAGGGACTAATGAACAACTTTTGTCCCCTTCATCAGCCAAATATAAAGCATTAAATGAACGAAATTATTATAAAGCGTAGCACTAAACTATTAGCGATCACTTCACTACATTAATTTGATTCGTGCCTCAATTAATTCAACAACCTATGTATATATATATACGAAGGTGGATCAAAAAGTTAGTTGCACTAACGTGCTGCAGCAGCACGCTGTGTGTCGCAAACGTGGGCACAGCGGAGAAAGGGACAGACACTGCCCACACATCTGTTAGGCAGGTCGCTGTGGTGTATCTTCTTGTATGGTGTGAATAGCGGCCAAATGCAATGGCGCGTCGACTGGACGTTGACTCCAAATATGAGGTGCGTGCGACAATCCGATTCCTATGGTCCAAAAGGTAGAATTGCACGGACATTCATTATGAAATTAGTGCTGTGTATGGGGAGCGGGCCATTTCCCGGCAAGGGATCGTAAAGTGATGTCAGTCATTCGAAGCCGGACGCACGGATATCACGGACGAATATCGCGAGGGCAGGCCCGTAACGTCCAGGATCCGTGCAAATGTCAACAGTGTGAATGCGATCATTAAACAGAACCGGCGCATTCACCTGAGAGAAATCGCGACGCTGCACGTGGAATTCATGCCGAAAGGAACGATGATCAACGCGGCGTCGTATTGTCAAACGTTGCACCGGTTGCGTAAAGCGATTAAAGAGAAGCGCCGGAGGAAATTGAGCGCCGGTGTGATTTTGTTGCACGATAACGCAAACGAGCGAACTGCTGCAGCGTTTCAAGTTGGAGGTCTGGCAACATCAACCCTCCAGTCCCGACCTAGCGCCATGTGACTTTCATCTCTTCGGTAAGCTCAAAACGGAGCTCGGTGGTCGGCGTTTCCAGACCGATGAGGAGGTCTCCGTGTGGTTGCAGGACGCTGGAGGAACTTTCTATGCATCCGGCATCGACAAGTTGGTTGTGCGTTCGCAGAAATGTTTGGAGTCTCTTGGAAACTATGAGGAAAAGTGACGTTACATTGTATGTCGTTATAGGCGTGTTGGTGCTGTATAGGTGGTGTAATAAATGGCCATAACTGGGAAGTGCAACTTTTTGATCTGTCCTCGTATATCAGGTTAAGTGATCATTTATAGTTTAGTGCTACGCTTTATAATAATTTCGTTCATTTAATGCTTTATATTTGGCTCATGAAGCGGACAAAAATTCTTCATTAGTCCCTGAAACATGTACCTAGAATAACTTCATTAATATATTTTCATTAAAGTATTGATTCAGGCGGAAATATAAACCATTTTTTTTACTGTATAAGCACATGAATACGGAACCATTATGAGTGATTTAAATCATAGAATCAGCTTCTCTGGCACTTACTTTTAAGTTTCTAGGATTCCGTACTTGGAAGTGGTGCATTATTTCATTTATGTTCGACCCTGACTATTATGTGTCAGAAAACTGTATCATAATGATGGTCATTATAACACTATTTTTCATTATGAAACAGTTTCTCCCACCAATCACAGCTCAAGAAACAGTTGTTTGACCAATGAGATAAGGTTAGCATCGCACCTGCGTGGAGTTCCAAGGCCTTCTAAACTGCGTTGCCTAGTGTCATAGTGGGGTAATCGAGTCGGCCATGGTCAAATACAAGGCATTCTCTGCGTCTCATGCGCTCTGTTCAGTACATAAAACTGGCGAAATCTCGACAGATATTTATGAATATTTATCTTCGAACATAAAATAGTTATAATAATTATAGTCGAACATAAACAGTCGTATGCAACTCGCCTATAATGGTAATTAAGGCACTCGTATGGAAATTATAAAACTCGCATACGCTCGTTTTATAAATATACTCTTGTCTTAATTATAGCCATTATAGGTAAAGCCCTGCGCGGATGCGGATATCCGCGGATAAACCCGCGGATATCCGCAGCATTTTTCGCCACGCGGATATAGTTTGCATGGCTGTGCGGATAGCGGATACGCTGCGGATAATGTTTGGAGCAAATTTGCGGATAGTTTTTAGAATACGATGTGGAACTTTCGATAATATTACATATTTGATATGCCAATCTACAGCTTCATGCTTAAAAGAGGAATACTCCTATAGCCTATTGCGTACGAAATATTCGGGTACGTTTTGCGGTTATACACGAGAAGATTATTTTACTCATATGGTTTCAACTACATTTTATTAAGTACCGTACCGTATGTTTGTAGTAGAAGGTCTTGACATCTCATCATCATCAATTTCTTACTGCAATTACCCACGAGATATAATGCTGTCAATAAGTTTGTTAGTTCATCGTGGTGACATCATTAACATTTCTCAAGTCAGCTACTTCGCTATCTATAAAAAAAATAAGCTATCCTGGAAGATCTGGTTCCAGGTTTATCTGTAGATTTATTTCCATCTTGGCACTGAAATGCGTGGGCTGTGATATTGCAACGGAGACAGTTATGACATCAACTATGCTAACATTGATGGGTCAAGAGGCAGAAGTATGATGACTGACTTGGAAGTTCCGGCCAAATGTCAATCCCATTCTCCAAGCTTAAAGAGAAGTTCACTTAGTAAATGTTACCGCGACCGGGAGTATGGACATCATTTAACCAACATTGATAAAATATCTATTAAAACAAAACAAGGAGAATATTCAATAGTGCGTGAAACAAAGCTCAAGTCAAGGATAAGGCAGATATTTGGTTACGTTTTCAATGGAACCAAAGAGATGAACGATATAGTAGGATGTTTTACCTGTAAATAAGTGTATTCATACTCAGGACACAAATCAGGCACATCAAACCTACTGCGGCACAAGTGCGAAAGTAGCCAAAGAAGTATAGCCAGTTTTTTGTCTAAAGCGGAGGTCAGGAAAACAGAATTGAAATATCAGCGGATTTTTTATACAAGTCTTGCGGATGCGGGGCGGATGCGGATAACAGTCATGCGGATGCGGGGCAGATGCGGATAACAGTCGTGCGGATGCGGGGCGGATGCGGATAACAGTCGTGCGGATGCGGGGCGGATGCGGATAACAGTCATGCGGATGCGGGGCGGATGCGGATAACAGTCGTGCGGATGCGGGGCGGATGCGGATAACAGTCGTGCGGATGCAGGGCGGATGCGGATAAGGTTTTGTTTATCCGCGCAGGGCTCTAATTATAGGCTCGTTGCATAATGTACTAGTATGTTCGACCCTGACTATTATGTGTCAGTAAACTGTATCATAATGATGGTCATTATAACACTATCTTTCATTATGAAACAGTTTCTCCCACCAATCACAGCTCAAGAAACAGTTGTTTGACCAATTAGAT
Source organism: Meconema thalassinum (assembly GCA_946902985.2). Classification (NCBI taxonomy): domain Eukaryota; kingdom Metazoa; phylum Arthropoda; class Insecta; order Orthoptera; family Tettigoniidae; genus Meconema; species Meconema thalassinum. The sequence continues at coordinate 97,177,160 of OX336397.1, read as the reverse complement.
AAGGTTAGCATCGCACCTGCGTGGAGTTCCAAGGCCTTGTAAACTGCGTTGCCTAGTGTCATAATGGGGTAATTGAGAAGGCCATGGTCAAATACAAGGCATTCTCTGCGTCTCATGCGCTCTGTTCAGTACATAAAACTGGCGAAATCTCGACAGATATTTATGAATATTTATCTTCGAACATAAAATAGTTATAATAATTATAGTCGAACATAAACATTCGTATGCAACTCGCCTGTAATGGTAATTAAGACCTCGTATGGAAATTATAAAACTCGCATACGCTCGTTTTATAAACACACTCGTGTCTTAATTATAGCCATTATAGGCTGGTTGCATAATATACTATTATATTTTCATTTTTGTCTAATAATGATAAGGTGGTGGATACGCTTGTTTCTGAGCTCAGTGGAGCACCTGATGTTCAATGTGGACATCACGACCCTGAAACACGTCCTGCGTGCGCTATTTTCGTATCTCTCTTACTTACCAATGCAGACCGAGTTCTCCTCACTATTGTAAACCGTAAAATAAAGTCATCAGGCTGCTTAGCTGTCCACACGCAACTCTGTCTAGTCTCGTCTCGGATGACAATCACAGATGCGTGATAAGTGCTGCTTGCTTTGTTTGCACATACATAATGACACATTACTTACCTACCTGCTAGCTCGCGTGACGTCTTCACAATTCAAGACTCGTATAGTCAGCGTACCCTTAAATAAGTTATTAATAATATAACCTTACAATTTGTCCGCCATCACAACAAACATGGTGTAATATAGTCCACGTCACCTTAAATAAGTTACTAACAATGTAACCTTAGCATTTGTTCCCCTTCACTACAAACATGGTGTCATATAGTCCACGTCAACAACAATAACAAATAGTCCACGTCACCTTAAATAATTTACTAACAATGTAACCTTACTAAGCCTCCGTGGCTTAGGCGGCAGCACGCCGGCCTCTCACCGCTGGGTCCGTGGTTCAAATCGCGGTCACTCCATGTTCCCCTTCGCTACAAACATGGTGTTATATAGTCCACGTCAACAACAATAACAAATAGTCCACGTCACCTTAAATAATTTACTAACAATGTAACCTTACCAAGCCTCCGTGGCTTAGGCGGCAGCACGCCGGCCTCTCACCGCTGGGTCCGTGGTTCAAATCCCGGTCACTCCATGTGAGATCTGTGCTGGACAAAACGGAGGCAGACAGGTTTTTCTCCGGGTACTCCGGTTTTCCCTGTCAAAATTTCATTCCAGCAACACTCTCCACTATCATTTCATTTCATCTGTCATTCATTTAATCATTGCCCCAGAGGAGTGCGTCAGGCCTCGGCAGCCGGCACAGTTCATATCCTCGCCGCTAGATGGGGGTTTCATTCATTCCATTCCTGACCCGGTCGGAGACTGGAAGCAGGCTGTGGATTTTCATGTAACCTTACCATTTGTTCCCAATCACTACAAACATGGTGTTTGTACATTAAATAAGTTACTACCAATGTAACCTTACCATTTGTCCCCCATCAATACAAACATGGTGTTATGTTGTCCACGTCACCTTAAATAAGTTACTAAAAATGTAACCTTACCATTTGTCCCCCATCACTACAAACATGGTGTTATATAGTCCGCGTCTTCTTAAATGTTATTAACTCCACATCACCTTAAATAACTTACTAACAATGTAACCTTACCATTTATCCCTCATCAAAACAAACATGGTGATTATATAATACACATCACCTTAAATAATTTACTAACAATGTAACTTTACCATTTGTCCCCCATCACTACAAACATGGTGTTATATTGTCCACGTCACCTTAAATAAGTTACTACCAATGTAACCTTACCATTTGTCCCCCATCACTATAAACATGGTGTTATATAGTCCGCGTCTTCTTAAATGTTATAAACTCCACATCACCTTAAATAAGTTACTAACAATGTAACCTTACCATTTATCCCTCATCAAAACAAACATGGTGATTATATAGTACACATCACCTTAAATAATTTACTAACAATGTAACTTTACCATTTGTCCCCCATCACTACAAACATGGTGTTATATTGTCCACGTCACCTTAAATAAGTTACTAACAATGTAACCTTACCATTTGTCCCCCATCACTACAAACACGGTGTTCTATAGTCCACGACACCTTAAGTAAGTTTCTAATAATGTAACCTTACCATTTGTCTCTCATCACTAAAAACATGGTGTTATATAGTCCACGCCACCTTAAATACGTTACTAAAAATGTACAATCACTACAAACATGATGTTTGTACATTAAATAAGTTACTACCAATGTAACCTTACCATTTGTCCCCCATCACTATAAACATGGTGTTATATAGTCCGCGTCTTCTTAAATGTTATAAACTCCACGTCACCTTAAATAAGTTACTAACAATGTAACCTTACCATTTATCCCTCATCAAAACAAACATGGTGATTATATAGTACACATCACCTTAAATAATTTACTAACAATGTAACTTTACCATTTGTCCCCCATCACTACAAACATGGTGTTATATTGTCCACGTCACCTTAAATAAGTTACTACCAATGTAACCTTACCATTTGTCCCCCATCACTATAAACATGGTGTTATATAGTCCGCGTCTTCTTAAATGTTATAAACTCCACATCACCTTAAATAAGTTACTAACAATGTAACCTTACCATTTATCCCTCATCAAAACAAACATGGTGATTATATAGTACACATCACCTTAAATAATTTACTAACAATGTAACTTTACCATTTGTCCCCCATCACTACAAACATGGTGTTATATTGTCCACGTCACCTTAAATAAGTTACTAACAATGTAACCTTACCATTTGTCCCCCATCACTACAAACACGGTGTTCTATAGTCCACGACACCTTAAGTAAGTTTCTAATAATGTAACCTTACCATTTGTCTCTCATCACTAAAAACATGGTGTTATATAGTCCACGCCACCTTAAATACGTTACTAAAAATGTACAATCACTACAAACATGATGTTTGTACATTAAATAAGTTACTACCAATGTAACCTTACCATTTGTCCCCCATCACTATAAACATGGTGTTATATAGTCCGCGTCTTCTTAAATGTTATGAACTCCACATCACCTTAAATAAGTTACTAACAATGTAACCTTACCATTTATCCCTCATCACTACAAACATGGTGTTATATAGTCCACGCCACCTTAAATACGTTACTAATAATGTAACCTTACCGTTTGTCCCCCATTACTACAAACATGGTGTTATATAGTCCACGTCACCTTAAATAAGTTACTAACAATGTAACCTTTCCATTAGTCTCTCAGCACTAAAATCATGGTGTTAGGCTATATAGTCCACGCCATCTTAAATAAGTTACTAACAATGTAACCTTACCATTTGTCTCTCATCACTAAAAACATGGTGTTATAAACTCCACATCACCTTAAATAAGTTACTAACAATGTAACCTTGCCATTTATCCCTCATCACTACAAACATGGTCTTATATAGTCCTCGACACCTTAAATAAGTTACTAATAATGTAACCTTACCATTTGTCCCCCATCACTACAAACATGGTGTCATATAGTCCACGCCATCTTAAATACGTTACTAATAATGTAACCTTACCATTTGTCCCTCATCACTACAAACATCGTGTTATATAGTCCACGACACCTTAAATAAGTTACTAACAATGTAACGTTACCATTTGTCCCTCACCACTACAAACATGTTGTTATATAGTCCACGTCACCATAAATAAGTTACTAACAATGAAACCTTACCATTTTGTCCCTCAACATTACAAACATGGTGTTATATAGTCCACATGACCTTAAATAAGTTACTAACGATGTAACCTTACAATGTATCCCTCATGACTACAAGCATGGTGTTATATAGTCCACGTTACTAACAATGTCCACCTTCATGTTTGGATTGTAGGTCTGCTCGTGTAATGCCAGTCCCCACGTTGGCTCTATAAATACAGCCTGGACAGCCATTATCTAATAGAAGTGAGTGCCCTGCTCTCAAGTGGAAAATAACACAATCTCCTCTCCCTTGCTGGCTGGCTGGCTGGCTGGATATAACAAGGTCCCTCGGGTCGAGCGAGTATACCTGGAGCACGGCATTGAATTACAAGTCTGGAGCAGTATCACAAAATCTCCGCTCCAAGTGTGATTGTGGTTAGTGGTACTTGCGATCAACTGATATGACCAATATCTGAATTGGTCGGAATATGTGATGAAATGCATTACCTACAATTGAATCGGCCGGTGCTGAAAGCATTAAGTCAGTTTACAGTGCTTTTCAGGAGACAGATAGGACGTCATTGACAGAACAGAACTTAACAAACACACTATATTAGTCATCTATGTAGCGAAGCAACTATTCAGGTTATATTTGTGTTAGCGGAATATACATTTAATTTGGTTGGTTCCTAAGTTTAGAGGCTGCGACAATGCGGTCATGTAGCTCCGTGTACTTTGGGTGTGTGTAGAATTTGTCTGATAACCGGTGTTAATTGTGATGGCTGTATTAGTGTGTGTTTCTGTTTCTTAATTCAAGTAAGGACTGCAGAAAGCCTCCGTGGCTTAGGCGGCAGCACGCCGGCCTCTCACCGCTGGGTCCGTGGTTCAAATCCCGGTCACTCCATGTGAGATCTGTGCTGGACAAAACGGAGGCAGACAGGTTTTTCTCCGGGTACTCCGGTTTTTCCTGTCAAAATTTCATTCCAGCAACACTCTCCACTATCATTTCATTTCATCTGTCATTCATTTAATCATTGCCCCGGAGGAGTGCGTCAGGCCTCGGCAGCCGGCACAGTCCATATCCTCGCCGCTAGATGGGGGCTTCATTCATTCCATTTCTGACCCGGTCGGAGACTGGAGGCAGGCTGTGGATTTTTCTTTTCACTGCAGACTTTGAATTTTTCAAGTAGCTCCTACTTTTGCCGCCAAACGCCACCGTCAACAAATACTAGTTCAAAACGTGGCTACTAGACGCCACCGCAGTCGGCTCCTGGCGACGAACGTAGGAACCTGAGCGTTGTTTACATTTTAACCTAATTTAGCTTCACACAGTTGTAATTAGAGGAAGGTTCTTTAACATGCCATAAATTTATGACATGGGAACGCCGGCTTTACTTCCCCTCCGAAGGAAGGCATACTGAGGGTTTTTTAACGCTCTTAAAAATCCGACGACTTCGGCCGGGTTTGAACCCGCGATCTAGGGCATAGAAGCTGAGCATGCTACCGACTACGCCATCGAAGCCGCCAATTTTAATTTTATAAACTTATTTTTCTAATCAATTTTGGAAACGTGACTTATGCCTTTCAGCTCCATGGTCAGTTTAGTGCGTCATAAAGCCATCCAGAATGAATATTTCACAAGATATTTTACTTTATAACGGATTTGTAACATAAAGCCACCTAAACCCTGTACAAATGTAATTTACAATGGCACTGTAACACGCGGGAATCTTGCAGTGTGGCCAACATTAAGTGCGCAATACGGCGCTGAAAGGCAGCAAGATATTGACTTAATGCTTTTCTCCTCTGATCGCACTACATGTAGCAGTGGTTTCTGGCTTAAACAGAAGGCTGACTTAATTCTTTCCTACGCCGTTCCAAGGCCCTTGGGTCAATACTTCAGAATACTAATTCTTAAAAAAAAATGACCATTTTATCATTTTAAATGATCTTGTCGACTTCGTCGTTACGCTGGGGTCTGGCGTTACGTTACGGTGACGGGACGAAATGTACCCAGATGCACTGAGGTGTGTGACGTCACAGTACCGCTTGGTGCATGTGTTCCCCGACAATCTCTACTTCGTTAGTATAATGCCCGTTGCTCACGGTAAAGTGTTTCTTAAAATTTATTTTACAACTAATTTTATAAAAATTTGACGAAAGCAAGCTGTGTTGTTCATGGTAAAATTATTTTATAAAATCCGTGGATGTATCAGGATCGCCATCTACCGATAAACTTCTGAACCAATAGTCAGCTGTTCAACACACATTGATTTGAGAGTATGGCTCCAACAAACAAAGCAAAAATTACTGCTTTAGCTACAATTATATGTCGTACAGTGGTAAAAAAGGAAGAAAAGAAATGCTAGGAAGTGATGGACTTGGGAATGGATAAAAAGAAGAGAAGAGTTAGAGGAATGCTGTCCTTGGTCGAAAATGAGTTGAGGTTAGATCAGAATTCATATAGGAATTTTCTAAGAATTGAGGAAAGCAGTTTTAAAAAACGCCTAGATCTCGTTGATCCCAAAATTATTCGACAGGACACTAACATGGGGCAAGTCATTTCTCCTGAAATGAGATTGCAAGTGAGTTTGAAGCCTGTTTATCTTCGCCTTCACATCAGCCTGGCTTGTGTTCGGTCGAATTTGTGAAACATATTCGGTGATTGAGATTTCTGCATCCCTTCTTGCATTTCTATTGTGGTATATGGGCGTTTTAACCTCATACAAACTCTGATATTTCTAGTACTCGTCCAGTAATACACTAACAGCTTCCTTAGTCCAGCCGGAGCCTGCCATTTTCGAAGTGTTTGTTTACAAGCGAGCTTCACAATCTTCTCACCACGTGGCGCCAGCATCATCTTCATGTCAGCTTCCCTGATTGGTTCGTTTCGTAAAATTAATTTTACGGAATAGAACATGTCCTATTTTATGGAAAGTTTTATCAAAGGTTTTATAAAACTTGAATTTGACCGTGAGCAACAGAAATTTTATAAAATTAAATTATTGTACAATAAATTTCAAGGAAAATTTTACCGTGAGCAACGGGCATAAGACAAAAATCCCCGATTCTTGGATGTCACGGGTAATCTCGAGAACCACTGGATGGATTTTGATGCGGTTTTCACCATTCTGTAAAGGATATCTCGAGGAAAGATTCTGTAGAAAATAATTTATGTATGATCAAGGGAAGCCAAGCAGAAACGATTTCATTGAAAAAGTCGAAAACAAACTTGGCGTCCGTGCGCTTCTTAAGCTTACGCTGGGCAAACCGTTAAAAATAGCATTATACTATGAGCGTAAGAATTGGTCAGCATGAAAAGTACTACAAAAAAGTCCACGAGAGCATATCTCTATCTTCAATACATCGCCCACTGTAAGTGCTTTTAGACTGGATAGAAGGGGCACGTCCCCATGCGCTCTGGTGAGGATGCGGCATCCCGCGCGCTTGACCTTGCTTTGCCCTTGGTTTGCACTTGTCGTTCGCGAGTAATTTGAAACAAGATAAGCAAGATAAGTACTTTGCAGATAATTTTCTAACACGTCAAGAGTCTTTGGCTTCGAGCGAAGCGAGAAGCCTCCAGCCTTTCTAGCATATTTCAGCATTTGTAGCATTTAAAATCATACAAAGTCTAGTCTTTCAGACTGACTGTCACATTTTTTGACTTAATGCTTTTCAGCCCCGACCGATTCAACTACATCTATTGGGATAATGATGAACTAGCTGAACACTTTGATGACGTGTCACGGAAATCTCCGTTTTTCTTCACGGACTTGCTGTGCTCTCTCTTGGGTAAAGTTTGAACTAATTGCTGGCAAGGCATTTTATAGTAGAATGATTGTAGATGTTAGTGTTGTTATATTTCTCTGCTTGTACGATCATAATAGCTGTGAAAACATCAGGTAGTGTACAAAGGTGATCTTACGCGCCAAGAGGCAATGCACAATTGCGTATGGCAATTTTCTTTGAGTAATTTTTCATGATTTTTACGCAGAATCATTATCTAATGTACCCTGTTATACTGGCGGCTTCGGTGGCGTAGTAGGTAGCATGCTGAGCTTCTATGCCCAAGGTCACGGGTTCAAACCCGGCCGAAGTCGTCGGATTTTTTAAGAGCGTTAAAAATCCCTCATTATGCCTTCCTTTGGAGGGGAAGTAAAGCCGGCGGTCCCATGTCATAGATGTATGGCATAAAGAAGAACCTTCCACTAACTACACTTGTGTGAAGCCAAAATTTGTAGGTTAGGTTTGATTAATGCTCTTAAGTTCCAACGTTGGTCACAGGGCGTTGGTTGCCATGGCATCTAGTAGTAGCGAAGTTCACAGCTAGGTGTCGTGGACGGTAGCATTTGGTAGCAGAAGTAGGAACTACTTGAAATTATCGTCTGCAGTCCTCGCTTGAATTACAAGTAACACACACTAATACAGCCCTCACAATTAACACCGGTTATCGGACAGATTCTACACACACCCAAAGTACACGGGGCTACATGACCGCGTTGTCGCAGCCCCTAAACTGTATGGCTGGAAAGTGCACATTGCATAAGTTGAATGAAACCATGCGCTGCATAACTGGTACTGTAAAGTCTACACCTCGCCACTGGTTACCATTCTTAGCCATATCCACCACCCCACCTGAGGAGAAAGGAAGCTCTGCTGAGGGAAGCAAAGAAGATCCGGTCATCTCCCTCATTACCAGTTCACCAGGAGTTTTGTTACCCATCGCCACAACGACTTCGATCTAGGAGACCAGCAAGTGTATTGGCCGGCCGACTCTTGAGGGACAATTTTAACCTAAACCGAAGCTGGCGGGAATATTGGTCAAATTCAACATCTGGTACTAATGCTCACGAGACAAATCCAACTCTGAAAATGAATGGATTTGACCTCCCAAGAAAACTATGGTGTCGCCTCAACAGACTGAGATCTGGGCATGGGCGCTGTAATTTCTTGCGCCATAAGTGGGGCTGGATGGATTCTCCAATGTGTGAATGCAGTGAAGAGGAGCAGACCATGGACCATGTCATCCTGTGCTGCCCTCTTCATGCCTACACCGGAAGCCCCAGCGACCTGTTTCTTCTTTCAGAAAGTGATGTTGTGTGGTTGAAGAACTTGGACCTGGAGTTATGAATTCCTTGTTGTACTCACCATACGATTAAATAATAACTGAGGAACCAACCAACCTTGCTCTCAGCGGCTACTGTGGAGAGTTGACATTGCTGACATGGAATGTAAGCATATCCACCCCGAGAGCCGGTTGTAAATAAGGACATTTAAAGAACTATACATCGCCGCCACGTTATAAAAATAAACCAGTCCGGTCTTGGACCGCATTGTTTGTGCACATGGTAGTTAAAGTTTTGATATTATTCACTACTAGCAACCCACCCCGGCTTCGCCCGGTACTTTAATGGTTTACCCAGTGTAAGCTTAAAGGGCGCACGGACGGCAGATCCCAGACGCAATTCAGAAAAGCCGAGGTGAACAGCGAAACTCCAAACACATATACTCTTCTCTGAAGTCTTGACTCGACAGTTTGATGCTGGACGAAGCTCGTAAACTCGCTCCGAAACTAGTAATTTTATTTTCCACTGAATGGAGATTGTTGGAAGAACTGAAAACGTAAACAAGATGTTCAGTAACGAACATATAGCCTACTTTCTCCTAAATGTATGGGTATTTTTATAACTCTTTGTCCTGTTCAAGGAGTATAATTGAATGTCGGTTGTAGTAGCTTGTTGAAATACAACGTGTTATACGAATATTAAACATGAATATGAGTTGCCCTTTGCTAGTGCTACCTCTGTACAAAATGTCATTCAATTCGGTTTCACCGTGTTTGAATTCATATGGTGAATCATTTGCACATATACATGGCCACTATCTCCACCATTGGACTGATGACCTTGTAGTTCCGTCAAACGATGCTTCCCACAAAAAGGTATGTTGTTGCAAAATTTGGTAGAGATCAAATAATTAGGTTGGTCGTAATTTGATTTAAGCTTTTAACATTTGGGTGGCCGCCATTCAGTTTCCGTCAAGATGGCGATGATATAAAACATGGCACTGAGTTCCCTTTTGCAAGTGCTACCTCTGTACCAAATATCGTTCAATTCGGTTTCACCGTGTTTGAATTGATAGGGGAAATCGATTGGCACACATACATGGCCGCCATGTGCAAACTATATGACTGATGACCTCGTAGTTTAGTCAAAAGACGCTCGCCATATAAATATATGTTGTTGCAAAATTTGGTAGAGATCGAATGATTAGGTTAGTCGTAATTTGATTTAAGCTTTGAACATTTGGGTGGCCGCCATTACGTTTCCGTCAAGATGGCGGCGATATAAAACGTGACACTGAGGTGCCCTTTGCTAGTGCTACCTCTGTACCAAATTTCGTTCAATTCGATTTCACCGTGTTCGGATTGATAGTGGGGGCGGGTATATATATATATATATATATAGAGTATATAGATATTTTTAATGGTTTATTCAGCGTAAGCTTTAAAGGCACACGGACGGCAGGTTTTTCTTCGACTCGATTCACTGAAATCGTTACTGCTCGGCTTTCTTTGGTCATAAATGAATGCTTTTCTACAGAACCTTTCCTCGAGAGATCCTTTACAGAATGGTGAAAACCGCATCAAAATCCGTCCAGTGATTTTCGAGATTACCCGTTACATCCAAGAATCGGGGATTTTGTAGAAATGATTGCTGACAAAAGTGCAATTTCCTAAGTTCGTTTTTTACTATAGTTCGAGGTAGTCTGGGACCCAACCACCTTAAATTTCCAGACCTTACAAACATCATATTTCTAATAGGATAACACCAGCCCTTAAGAACCCCTGGGATATCGATCTCGCCTGCTGTTTGATGTTTTCAGTGTCACAAGCTCGTTAACTGGAATAATTGTTTCTCTCTTTGTGATGCGTGTAGCAACATTGGCATTCCAATTATCTCTAACAAACACGGTATTAGTAACAGCTGTGATTTCACGTAGAAAACTAATTTATACCTTCTGCTACTGGTTTCAAAATACGAGGATTGTTTTGTAAATAAGGCAAGCCTAATAACACCCCTCGTTCCGGTCAATTTATTCAACACTTTCATGCGCGTATCATTGCATCTTACTCTGTAGATCATTGGCACAGTGTTGGCAACAGTTAAGGGGAGTTCCAATGGCCTATCTTCTTAATGTTAAATTATAACAATTCCATGTTCCTTTTTCATAGAAACTACTGGGTAGATTTAGATGAAATTTTATTTCCATACTTAGTGAACATTTCTTAGTACTTTAGCCTCCGTGGCTTAGGCGGCAGCACGCCAGCCTCTCACCGCTGGGTCCGTGGTTCAAATCCCGGTCACTCCATGTGAGATCTGTGCTGGACAGAACGGAGGCAGACAGGTTTTTCTCCGGGTACTCCGGTTTTCCCTGTCAACATTTCATTCCAGAAACACTCTCCACTATCATTTCATTTCATCTGCCATTCATTTAATCATTGCCCCAGAGGAGTGCGTCAGGCCTCGGCAGCCGGCACAGTTCATATCCTCGCCGCTAGATGGGGGCTTCATTCATTCCATTCCTGACCCGGTCGGAGACTGGAAACAGGCTGTGGATTTTCATTTTTCTTAGTACTTTAACACGGGCGTTCGATGTTTCTACTATTGTGACCATAATAATATTTTTAGACTACTTTTCACATTTTGCAAAAATGAGGAAAAAGTAGATCGGGCAAATGTGTGTGTGTCTGTCTGTCCTTCTGTCTGTCTGTCTGTCTGTGTGCCCCCCCCCCCTATCAACTCCTAAACGTCTGCAGCAATCGAAACAAAATTTGGTAGGAGTAAAGATCTATACCTGAATATCTCACGGCCATATTTGAAGATGATGTCAGTGCTACCAACTGCTGAAAAGTCGCAATTGAAATTTGAGCTCCATGTTGGATATCCTGGAAGGTATGAATGGTAGCTATTTCAAAATTGGCACACGTATAGATAATAATATTGCAGTTTAAGTTCCAGGAGGCCATACATGGTAGTGTTGCCAAAACAGTAGCGTAGCCAGGATCGGCCAATGGGAGGGGTTATAGGTACTCAAGCTAAATTCTACAAGCATTTCGTCCCGCGGCGTAGCCACGCTCGTCAAACGTGCACCATGGCCGCGAGGGCAGCTGTGGTAAGTACGCATATCGTAGGTTCGAATCCCGGTGCTGACAGCGGTTATCCTGAGTGTGTTTTTTCCCCGGGGTTTGCCACACTCCCTACAGGAAACTGCCGGGATAATACCTTGCTCAAGTCCCGGAGCGTCTACTCCATCCCTGTCCCAGATACATTTACACACACAACTACAATCATCACAACAATACAGGTTGCCAGACAGCTTCAACACCGTGGCCTACGTTATACTCAAGGCCTGGAAATAGAGCAGGGACTTGGAGCGCCAAACTGGTAGTTCCATTTTACGCCACTAGGATCGCGGTTCGGCGCCCTAGTTGTCTGCTGCTGACAATCCATTACATGCAACTCAAATACTCTAAACACACGTTTTCTAAGTATTTCTTATCTATTTTACTCCAGTTTCCCCCAAATGATTAATATGACTCCCCCTTGGCTCTATTTCACTTCACTTTAAGAATCTTCTGTCAAGTAGCTTACGTCTTAGATTTAGAAACGTTGCACTACTATTGTCATTGCGTGTGCTTTACACCAATATTCTTTAAAAATGGCCTTGACAAATTTTGCATATGAAGCACGCAGAGTTAATTGTCAATATACACTTCACACACTGTGTATATGTCAGTTAAAATACTGTATTAGTGAAATGTGACGTTAAATATTTTTAATAAAAGTCAACCCCTGGCACTATCCAGCCCATGACGGGCTAAGGCCGACCAAGCGACCGCTGCCCAGCCATTTGGCCTGCAGATATTGGGGTGACGCGTGATCAGCGCGTCGGGTCCCCTCGGCCGTTAATCTTGGTATTCGTGATCGGGGCGCTGTCTCACTGTCAGACAGCTACTCAATTGTCCTCACGAGGCTGAGTGCACCCCGTTCCAACCCTCACGTCAGTTTTAAAATCCCTGACGGAGCCGGGGATCGAACCCGGGGCCTCCGGGTGAGAGGCAGGCGCGCTACCCCAACACCACGGGGCCGGCATTAAATATTTTTAATGGAGACATGAAATGTACGGCTGTTTAAGTGAAGAATTGTTTCCAATAGAGACATAAAAGAAACATTGGGATAGCTTAATCCCCCCCCCCATGTCTTGAAAATGTATTAACCTTAATGATGGGTTTGAACTTGCTGGATAGGGGCGTGGTTGCGTAGCGTTCAAGCTGTTGGCCTCTCACCAAGGTGGACTGGGTTCGATTCCTGGTCGATACATGTGAGATTTTCGAAATGAAATGCCATGTCCTACGGTTCGGATTCCACGTAAAAAGTAGGTCCCGTGGCTCATAATTAGGGCTAGGATTTTTAGGTGTTAAAAATCGGGAAAATATTTATTTTTTATGTGTTAAAAATACCTGAAATATGTGCCAAAAAAGTAATGATATTTAATTATAATTTAGTTTATTAATGTGAATGAAATATGAGCCTCCGTGGCTTAGGCGGCAGCACGCCGGCCTCTCACCGCTGGGTCCGTGGTTCAAATCCCGGTCACTCCATGTGAGATCTGTGCTGGACAAAACGGAGGCAGACAGGTTTTTCTCCGGGTACTCCGGTTTTCCCTGTCACAATTTCATTCCAGCAACACTCTCCACTATCATTTCATTTCATCTGTCATGCATTTAATCATTGCCCCAGAGGAGTGCGTCAGGCCTCGGCAGCCGGCACAGTTCATATCCTCGCCGCTAGATGGGGGCTTCATTCATTCCATTCCTGACCCGGTTGGAGACTGGAAGCAGGCTGTGGATTTCATTTTCAATGTGAATGAAATATATGCTATGCCTCACTGACTACTGAAGAATTACAATACTCAACGAGATACATCTTCAGGATGTCAATCACCAATGACTGACGATAATCATGAAACACTTCTTGAGAAGGCGCGAAACTGCGGCAATATTATGTTTCTTGCCCTTGAGGTGTTGTGTTAACTTGAGATCGCTGTTCAGCCTTGATTGCTTTCCCACATGGTTGGCAGAACAGAACGCCCGCATTAGAGTTAAAATTATCTTTAAATTCTGCAACATACTACTGCAGGCGATAACATGTAGATGTTTTTACTTCAGTCTTACACTTCACAGTGCCAGAAATGAACTGCATATAAGTGACGCATCCAGGTAGCTGAGGGTGCAATATGGCTATGGACAAGGAAATCCCCAGCTTCCACAGTGAGTGGCACGGGGCGACAAGTTGAGAATAACACAGTTGCAAGCTGACATACGCTCTGCATGAAGATTAGATAGATCACAGGTTATTCCCCGTTGAAGTAACACAGAACAAAAATGAAATAAACTGAGAGATCTAGCATACTGTTTTTTTAATGTAAATATTTTGTCATTTTATGTGCTAATAAGTCAAAAGCAGGAATTTATGTATTTATAGAAAAAATGCTTAAAATATGTATTTACATAAAAAAAAATACCTAAAAATCTGAGCCCTACTCATAATCACAAGATTCACGGTCACGTAAAACTACAATCTTCCCTTTTGAACTTGCTGGAGCTGATATTTTCTCTAAACTACCCTCTTCCGCCACTTGTACAAGAAACCCCACTACTAATGCAATTGAAATGGAAGATAGAGACGCTAGCTTTTCTGATAACAAAGAGATTTCAATGCTAAAATACGGTCAATGTAAATCATAATGTTTTATAGCCTATATGCCCCATATTCCTACTTTGAATCTGCAATACATGTGCCGGAAGCTGGGGTGTTTCTGTAGCACTGGCTAGGTTTTGCACCTTCCGCGATCATTTAGGCTTCAGAAACTTGGTCAAGGCACCTGTTGCGACTGCATCTTCCCGTAGTTCCACATTTCCACTTCTAGAAGATGCGATAATTCCTCTGCAATGTGTTGACTCAATGGCATGCAGGCATGATCTCACGCCCATCATGTCATTATTACCTCCCTTATTTCTCAGGTGACTGAAGAGCAGTTCTACATCGTCACTTGAGAGATTCCGCATAATCACCTAATGGAAGTCGTTACTGATTAGAAATCGCATGCAGGACACGGTTGATGAAGTTGTTAGCACCAAAACTTGATACATTTCCTTCGTAAGTCTCATAGTTTTATCGAGATAACTTTAAAACTGTATCCCGGTATCCTGTAGAAGAATTACAGGCCGTTCAACAGTAGCCTGCAGAAGAATGACAGGACGTTCAAAAGTACAGTATGCATTATAATTTATTAGCCAATTTTTGTTCGATCCCAGCTGCATCTTTCTCAATATAACTAATGCCAATAAACATGTCTAAATTCCTGTCGTACAATAGTCTAAACGTTATGGCCATTTCATTAATGATTAATTGACCAACCTTCTCATTATCGTGAGTCAGTGACTTTTCTTCAGCTGTCAACCTAGCTTTTGCAAGTGACGTGAAACCTGTCTCTCCGTTCGTGTACCCAATGTAGTTAGTTCTTGTTGTTTTAATGGGTGGAACAGCGAAGTTATCTGCCCGTTACAAGTTTTCAGTGTTCGTTGATGAGGAAGTTGTAAAATAAGTATATCTCTCAGTACGCGGTAAATGGACGGTGATTTATTAAACATTTTGATTGTTTCGTTGTAATTAGGATAAACTTCCGTTTCGTGAAAGTTCGAATTTGTTCAAGTGAGAAATTAGCTTTTAAGCCCCACGATACGCTTCACACGTGAGCTTCTATATTTGATCATCGAGTTTGACCTGACGTTGCAGTGAATTTCCTTTCGAGGGGAAGTAAAGCCGACGGTCCCATGTCATAGATTTATGGCATGCTAAAGAACCTTCCACTAATTACACTTGTGTGAAGCTAAATTGTATAGGTTAAGAATGTAAACAACGCTCTTAGGTTCCTACGTTCGTTGCCAAGAGCCGACTGCGATGGCGTCTAGTAGCTAAGTTCTGAACTAGGCCTAGATTCGTTGACGGTGGCGTTTGGCGGCAATAGTAGGAACTATTTGAAAAATTCAAAGTTGCAGTCCTTACTTGAATAAAAAAACAGATACACACACTAATACAGTCATCACAATTAACCCCGGTTATCAGACAGATTCTACCTACACACACCCAAAGTACACGGGGCTACATGGCCGCGTTGTCGCAGCCCCTAAACCGAGGAACCAACCAATCAACCAACCGAATGCAAGATTTGTTTTAGTAAAATCAACCTCCGATTCAATGATTAAATTGTAGTTCTAAATACTGCATATTTTCCTAGTGCCCTCTTTAATTTCAATTTTAATTTTGTTGACTTCCCATGATTTGGCTATATTGTAGAACATTGCGTTCCTACACTAACAAGTGCTTGACCATAGTTTCCTCAATTCTTTCATCATAACAGTGTTCCGTAATATTTAAATTACCTGAACATTTTCTTTTATTGTTTATGTGGTTCTCTCGCGCCTATGTCTATTTATTTGTACTTGTTTATGTTTGGGGTAGTCCTCAAAACCCGTCGGAAATGAGTTCAGTAAGAGCGTTCTCTTTGTACTAGTCTACTTATACTATAACTAGCAACCCGACCCGGCATCGCCCGGGAGAATGCATTACGTGATAAGCGATTTTTTTCCAGTGTCAATGAACAACGACCAATATCCGTTTTACGTCTCGGCATGATGGGTTAAAATCACTGACTGGACTATTAATTATATCATCATGGAGATGCATGTGCAACAAATTCTTGTCAGACGTAATTTAAGAATGGCGACGTACATGAAACACAAATCCCTCTTCCGTCCAATCTTAACATGACTGTGAATTTTGTGGAACGAAAATTTCACAGGCGAAATGAAGAAAACCCGAGTTGCACTTCCAGGGAAACTCCAAACACAACCACCCTTCTCAGAAGTCTTAACTCAACACGACTCAACGGTTTGCTGCTGGCTGTATCTGGGGCAATAGGTTCGCCCGCTAGCTACGAGGGATGATAGATTCGCCCTTAGATAGCTCGTAAAACTGTTGCCTCAGTATTTGAATGAACATGGTTGGAAGAAATTAAAACGTAAAAACACTCATAGTGGGCGATGTATTGAAGATAGACATATGCTCTCGCGGACTTTTTTGTAGAACTTTTCATGCTGAACAATTCTTACACTCATAGTATTTAGATATCTTTAACAGTTTGCCCAGCGTAAGCTTACAAAGCGTTCGGACGCCAGTTTTTTTTACTTTTCCACCGAAATCGTTACTGCTCGACTTCCTTTGATCATAAATAAGTTATTTTCTACATAAATCATCCTCGAGATATCCTTTACAGAATGGTAGAAACCGCATCAAAATCCATCCAGTGGTTCTCGAGTTTACCCGTAACAAACACAAATCGGGGACTTTGTTTTATACTAAGTAGAGATTAGAATCCTTGAAATGTTTGCTACACATTTTAGAAGACTCCATTGGTGCTCATGATTGCCCTGGATTTCTCCCCTGACGTGAAACAGAACCAATTGTCTCCGGTAATGAGAATGTATCCATTGCCTTTAACTTCACGAGATATACAACACGACACCTTACAATGCACCATTTTTGATAAACAAAATCATAACACTACAATTTGCTCGTAAGTATTCCGTGGATTTAAACTAAGGTGTTTACCGCATATGCATGCCACATTTACTATAGTTGACTGGAATAAAACTTGTTTTTTTACTACGTCTTGCTCATAAAGACCACTTAGCACCCATCTCAATATCAGTCAAAAAATAGTCTACTGCCCTTAAAAGGTAATGCGAAACGCTTCAGCAGTCAAATACAGAGATACAAATCGCATTGTACGTAATGCAAACGATACGAATAAGGGCGCCAGAAAGCGAACCTAGCAGTAAAATGCGGAACAAGTTTGAACCATCGCTCGTATTGTTGTCTGGCGCCTCATTTCCAGGCCTTGCATTATAACGTAGGCCGCGTTCAACACACTCCCAACTACACGGGGCTGATGACCAAGGTGTCTCAATCTCCTAAAATGAATTAACATCAACTCTCCAAGTATTTCCATTTCTCTATGGGATATTAATACACAAGAAAAGTTTCATGTATTTTGATCCCGAATTTTTTGCTCAAAAGACAAAAACAAATCAGTTCTTTAAAAAATTAAGTTAATTTTTGACTTAAATGTCTCACCTCAATGGTAAATCTAGAACATTCCTGTTCCCCTGACAGGAACAAAATAAACTCAAATAGATCTGTGCTACTAACATGAAGACTACGTATCTCTCAACAAGAGAAATTATTTACAGAGGTCTGAGGAAAAGTGGGCATGTTCGCTCACGATGTATCATGTTGATTTATGAGTAATTCAATACCGGTACTCATTTTCATGTTTATTCATTTTTTCAACAAGATCCTGTGCTCTATATTGCAATTAGCCCTGAATGCCTAAACTATCATTTTCGAAGATTTTTGTCACCTACCAAGGTCCTTCTTACCTTACAAATGCTACATGCAGTCGGGAAAAGGTTTAATAGCTTACACTACTCAGGCGACACATTTCACTCATTCGTACCTGGGAGATAACCGTAATTCGGGGAATTACTGGACATATATTTACGTAATATGAATCAACTCGGCTGACGCTTATCTCATGCTCAAGATGTTAATAATGGTCCCAAAATTAGCGTTAATGTACCCATAAAATTTTCTAAGTCTTTATTAAATCGCGGTATTTTTAATAAAAACTAGATTAATTTACATATAACTTCTCTCCCGCATAGAAAAGGAAAAAAAGCTAATATTGTCCCGCTGTGTGGGATTCAAAATTATTTGGCGCTAGCCTCAGTTTGAAATAAGCTATAAGTTATTTCGCGAGAGAAAAGTTAGATGGGCAACCCTGGGAGGACGGAGTTGAATTACCACAGTCTAAAATGCACAGTTGCGAAGCTCGTTGCGCTACGAAATTGCATCCTCTTTGTAGGTGAAGCGACTCTAGCGCTAACGGCGGCCAGCAAGCTGGCAACTGCCTTGAGCACGTTATTCGCGAAAGAGATGATTTCACTTTTGCAAGGGTTTTTTGGAATTTTAACTCACCTGAGTGATTATTTCCATTGTAAACATAAGTCATGTTAAATCACCAACTATTACAGAAAAAGAAGCCACAATATCGATATACTGTACACTTTTAATTCATAGAAACATAAAAAGAATGCTTTGTTTTTATTAGTTCAGTCCTCTATAAGTATCCCTAAGTACAGTTGTAAGACGTATTTAATGAGTCTTACGTAGAATTCATAGTCCATACTAGTTATAAATTCATGTATTTGTTTTAATGATAGTCGCTGTCATCTCTACATAAAACCAAGTCCACGATTCCTGGATGTAACGGGTAATCTCTAAATCCACTGAATGGATTTTGATGTGGTTTTCACCATTCAGTAAAGAATTTCTCGAGGAAGGTTTCTGTAGGAAAACATACATTTATGACCAAACGAAGCCGAGCAGTAACGATTTCAAAGAATCGTGTCGAAGGAAAACCTGCCGTCCGTGCGCCTTTAAAGCTTACGCAGGGTAAACCATTAAAAATATCCATATACTATGAGTGGAAGAATTGGTCAGCATGAAAAGTTCTACAAGGAAGTCCGTGACAGCATATCTTTATCTTTAATACGTCGCCAAGTGATTTTACGTTTTAATTTTTTCCAACAATTTTCATTCAGTGAAAATTTAAATTACTAGCTTCGGAGTGAGTTTACGAGCTAGCGAGCGAGCCCATCATCCCAGCTTCGGCCAGCATTAACTGTCGAGTCGTGTTGAATTTAGACTTCAGAGAAGAGTTGACTAAAAGTGTTTGGAGTTTCGCTGTTCACCTCGGCTTTTCTGAATTGTGTCTGAGACCTACCGTCCGTGCGTCTTTTAAGCTTACGCTGAGTGAACCCTTTAAGATACCAGGCTAAGCCGGGGCGGGTTGATAGTATGGGTATAATATAATATCAAATTCTTAACCTTATCAAAAGCTAGTTATTCCGTTAACATTATAGTTAATTAGTAAAAAATACCAGTGTGATTTGTGGAACGAAAAGTATAAAA
The DNA here is from genome assembly GCA_946902985.2 of Meconema thalassinum. Classification (NCBI taxonomy): domain Eukaryota; kingdom Metazoa; phylum Arthropoda; class Insecta; order Orthoptera; family Tettigoniidae; genus Meconema; species Meconema thalassinum. The sequence continues at coordinate 97,157,226 of OX336397.1, read as the reverse complement.
AGATCTTAAGGTCTTAAACGGCTAAATTGTAGGTACTTCGTATTTTTTCTGTGGGTTTGAAACCTTTCGTTCCTGAATTTGACAAAATAATACAATGACAATTTTACAAAATATCGGCAATAACAATTGTGTACCGTACCTTCACAGCAGCCGTGTGGGAGACCAGGTATTTGATAAGAGAATTAACAAACACTGTACCACATATACGTTTGTGAGCATTATCCTGACGACATAAATTGGCTTGCTTCGAAATGTTTCGAGAATAAGTTTATATTATTGTACAAAATCTTTATTCATTAAATCAGCTCTCTGACTATTAAATAGGCATTTTCTACATCTGAAAATTAAAACTTCGTTTGAGATGACATATTTTATGTTTACTTAATTTTCAAAATGCATAGATATTTATATTTGATTTTCAGCCAATGGACATAGCAGGGCATTTCACATGAACGCCCGTAGGTTCCCAAATTCAATGTCAAGTAGTTCCAACTTACGAGACGCCACTGTCACTGAGACCCAACGGCGTACGTTTGAACTTGATGTAGCGTGTCTAACCCAATAGCCTACAAATTTTGGCTACACACTACCAATTGTAGTTGTAAGTTCCTTTGGGTGTCATAGATCTATGACATGGGCCCGACGACTTCGACTGGGTTTGAACCCGCGAACTTGGGCATAGCAGTTCAGCATGTTAGGGACTACGCCACCAAAGCCATGCATAGATATCCTACCGAGACATGTTTCTGATTTATAACCGACTGGCTCCGTGGCTCAGCGGTAACGTTCTCGCCTGCTGTGCCCAAGATTGCTGGATCTAATTCTGGCGCAGTCAGCTGGCATTTAAGGATGCATAAATGCGAGGGAACCGTGTGTGTAGCTTTACTGGCACATTAAAGATCCTCTTCAGGGCAAACTTCCGGCACCCCGGTGTCTCTAAAAGCCACAGTAGTTAAAAGGGACCTAAAACCAATAACATTATTATTGATTTTTAACCAGTTAAAGACCTAGTTCCATTGTTTGATTGAAAAGATTTATAATACTTTCTACTGCATATCCCAATTAATTGTGGTCCTCGGAGCCAATCAGGCTCATTTTGGTTTTGGCCGGGGATTTAAGGCCGGATGCCCTTTCTGACGCCACGTAATTCTTCAGGTGAAAATTCCACCCCACTGTCACCGGGATTGGAACTCCGGCCGTCCAGGTGATTGACGAGCAGCTAAGCCACTGCACCATCACGCTCCCCTTGAAAAGCTTTATAATACTAGCCTAAAATTCATAGATCAAATCTTACCTTTTAGGGTCCTTTGGAAACTCGGGTGTCGTCTTGCTATTTGAACGGTCTGACTTCCCAGTCGGTCAACACGAATACAACCAATTAATTAATTAATTAAACAATTAACTTCCCTGTGTAATTCATAATACAATAATTATTTATACATTTAATAAAACGCTTCTCATGCCCTCCCCCCCCCCCCCCGCCCTTTATGTGAGAAGCGTTTTATTAAGTGTATAAACGATTCATGTATTTTTTTATTTCAGGCATTAGGAGATAAATTGTCACTGCCCACCAAATCTAATTGGGTACCGTACATTCGTGTTGACCGACTGAAAAGTGATCATATAGGTTACTTAGCAACACTGAAATATGTATTCTAATATTAGATCTGTTTATTGAACTGCACATCTCCTCTTGTAAAGCACATGTTAAATTAAAGATATAACCTTTTCACAATGCTCACATACAATAAATCCAGCAACAATAACATACACCAACATAGCGCAGTCGGCACATTCTTGCTGGCTTCATGAGAGCATTATTGTCTCGCGGTAGATAAATATGAGCCAAGCTTCGCGATCTGTAGGTAGACTGTGGTTATACGTTGTCATGAAGACGTGTGTAGTCACAAATGGGGACCCGGGCCGAAAGGCAACAACAGTACATCACCACAGACAAAAATCACAACCTGCCGATTTTCCAATGGGGGGGTTCTGACCCCCCCCCCCCCCATAACCCCCCCTTGGCTACGCCACTGTGCCAAAATGAGAATAAGCCTGCTGCTAGGTCCAAATTTTAAATGCATATAACTTCTACACTATTGGATTTCAACCAAATTTCGTATGTGCCATGTGTACATAAACAGATATGACTGAGCGTATTCTTAAGAGCCACCAGGGCTGCCAACTGTTAATAAATGCTCTCAATTTTTAAAAAATCCAAATACCCATATATCAGAAAGTATGTAAGCCGACAGCTTTAAACTATGCACACGTATAGTACCTGACATTCTATATTAATTTGGTGTACTTAATTTCGTCATTATTCTAGATAGACACATATAGATTAATCATTGGCATGAATCTTAAATTTTAAGAAAAGTAGGCTCTTTAGTTCGTCACGGAACTTCATATTTTATTTTATTTCGAATTTTTGGTAAAAAAAATCCAAATATATCATTTTTTTTCGAAATGTATTTCAGCTAGAAAAAAGTTCCCGTATTAAAATCTCATGTACAAGCCAAGCTAAAGATGGTAAAAATTTGAGACTTCTGTGATAAGTGACAACTGGGGGGAAAAAAGGAACATTTATGTGCAAAACAACAAGTTCTGAGAAAATGTCATTTAAAATTTAGTACCATGTGAGGTACCTCTTGTGGTATAGCTAGTGCATCCCTGGACCATATGAGGGACTATCTGGATCCTCCTCTTCTTCAAACTGTCTGGATCCTCTTAAATAGTTTGGGAGATATTGTGAACAGGTAGAATATATTGTAAGAACGCCATGTTGGTTTTCTGCTCACCATGTTCATGAAAGTCCCATAAGTAATCTTGTGCTTATAGGCTCTATCAACATACAACATTTCAGTTTGATTGCTGTAACAGATTTGTAAATATTGAGAACTGTCTACATATTTTGGATGGTCGCCATGATGCATTGTTCTATATGTAGGGCCATTAGATGAAGATGATTTCATACGTTTATTATCCAAACTTTCATTCGATTACATGATTAGGACACATGAAATAGAATAATACTTTTAAAATTTTGCACAGACACTATCTTGAGTTTATAAATACAATTGAATTAAATTAGATGCCAGTATATTGAATATTTTATAAACATTTACCGTCCCAAGTTTCACTGCGCTGGGATAATAAAACCGCGAGGAAATTCCATTTAAATGTGTTAAATTCGCTTGGCGGCCATGTTGGTTTTGTACTTAACAGGTTTTATAAAACACATAGGTGAACTTCTAGTAATACTCTTTATCACCGTACAAATTTTCAGGGTGGAATCTGTTACTGTTGCGGAGATAAAGAATGCTAGTGAAATATTTTGCGCGGCCGCCATATTGGATTGGTGAAACGTATTAAAATTAGAATCAATGGTATCCTATTACAATATAACCAACTCCAGAAAAAACAAAGCTCTTAGTACAAGATAATTTTTCTTCATATAAAACCAAATTCATAGAGAAGACTTGTATGTTCTAATTTTCAGTGTTTTCTAATGTGCACTGCATTATTTAAATAAATATTAGGCATACACATGTTTTGCAAATAACAAATATCAAGTATTATACATCAAGTCAAAGTGCCAGCTTTCAAATCATATAAAAATCTGAAAATTGATATTTTTTCATATTTTATCCATTGGAACTCCCCGGGCAAGGCTAATAACTCCCCTCGTTCCGGTCAATTTATTCAACACTTACATGTGCGTATAATTGCATCTTACTCGGTAGATCATTGGCGAAGTGTTGCCAACAGTTAAGTGACGTGCGATTATTTACTAAAAAGGACTCCTGAGACCTAGTAATGCAAATATGATTTTTTTCACCCATTAAGGTAGTGCGTGAATTTCCGATTTTCAAGACTAAGAACGGTCCAACAAACACATTTTTTTAAAATTTGCAAGTCAATACGGATACATTTCCCCATTAACCAAAATGGTTAATAAAGAAGCGTTTTCCTTTTAAATACTATGACGAAAATATCTTTTCTCGCTAAACCACGCTCTGCTACCATCGTTTTTAATGACCTTCAACACTTCGTTACCTGAGGAATGGTATGTTCCCGGCTGTATAGTCACATTTGTGTACATTTCTCATATCTAGCATTCTGCCTTGTAAGACCGCCCTTGTGTTCAGGATTGCTCTCCTTGTTCTAAAGCGTATTGTGACTGTCTAAAAGATGTGTTTTCTCTCTTGCAGGTAAGTTTGGAACTGGACATCCATCTATCAATCCACTCACATTTGCTGCTACTTCGTAAGTTTATTTGAGACATTTCGTTGCCTTAATTAACACATTTTCATTTCCACTGTATGGAGATGTTAAACGTTAACGTTTTAAGTTGCTACCAGTTCATAGCAACGTTTTTATGCCAACATCTAGGTCATCGGTCCCTAATGATAGCGAAAAATTGAAAGTGAAATAAATCTACTGCTACAAGAAGAAATGGGAAACTGGGGGAACAGGACGGAAATAAAATAAATGCCCTCAATCCTCGAAGAATGTGCATTCAGGGACTTGGGAGAAAGAAGAGCCATGGAATGCAGATATGAAAGGGGAAAGAGGAGAGAGTCCACCCCAAAGTCAGTGAAGAAAGGGACCCATCTCAGGAATCCCTCAGGGTTGCCAACTACCGAACTCATCAGCCATCAGCACTTGGCGGTGTAGTACTATCCAGGGTTGTGCTACACACACCATGCCTCCTTTAGGGCCTTAAGCAGAAGGCAGGTAATACTGTAAGCCCTTGAAGGTGTAGCACTATCCAGGGTGGAGCTACACATACCCTGCCTCCTTTAGGGCCTTGAGCAGAAGGCTGGAGATACTATGAAACCTTGAGGGTGTAGCGCTATCCAGGGTGAAGGTACACACACCCTGCCTCCTGTAGGTCCTTGAGCAGAAGGCAGGAGAAACTTTGAGCTCTTGAGGGTGTAGCAATATCCAGTTTGGGGCTACACACGCCCTGCAAATTACCAGAAGCCTTACCTTGTAAATTGAATGTAAAGGTAATTTTTGTTCTGAATTACAACTACACACACTGGTACAGCCATCACAATAACACAGGTTATCAGACAAATTGAATAAACACCTAATACACTGGGGTGATGTCCAACAGGGGCGTAAAGCTCCTCGCAAACGTGGGGGTCAAATTTACAAACTGTGGTTGCCTGCCTATCGGGGAAATTATTTGTTAGTTTAAGACTTTAAGTTTAACACCGTAATGCAAGCCTAACGCTATATATAATATTTTTATTCATTTCTGAATAAAAAACATAAAACATTTGTGAACGTCGAGCAAACGATGCGAACACTGACTACCGTCGATCTTCGTTTACAAACTGTAGAACAAGACGCAGGCCATCTAGCTTGTCAACCATATCCGAGTAGCTGGCCATTAGGCTGCAGTGATTCCGTCTAATTTTTCCCATCGTAGATCGGAGGTACCGTACTCGTAGTCTTGAGCCATTCTCATCACCGAAAAACTTCTCACTGCAGAACGGCTTGAAACAGGTACGACGAGCAGATGGGGCAAAGAATTGCCTGGAAACTACCTTGAATATAACAACATATTGGTTTATCCATAGCAATAACAAAGGGGTGGGGAATTTGACGTAGATATGTCACATCACTTCTAGGCATTTCTTGAACTGTCGTCAATTGCCCAGACTCATGCACAGAGTTGGATCTGGCATTGGCTGGTAACAGTGCTGTCAATGTAGCCAAATACTGGTCACAACTCGTGTAAATATTGTGTATATTATCATTTAATAGCCGATTTCTCCTGCTCTTGTGTTATGTTATATGCCAGTGCTTCATTATATGATTTTTAGCCTACTTTTCACAATTTACAAAAAAGAGGAAAAAGTAGACTTATGACATCGATCCGGGCAAATGTGTGTCTGTCTCTCTCTCTGTCTGTCCTTCTGTCTGTCCTTCTGTCTGTCTGTCTGTCTGTCTGTCCTTTTGTCTGTCTGGCTGGCTGTGTGCGTGTGTTCTCCTATCAACTCCTAAACGGCTGCAGCAATCGCAACAAAATTTGGTAAAAATAAAGATCTATACCTGAATATCTCAATGCCATATTTGAAAATGACGTCAGTGCTACCAACTGCTGAAAAATTGCAATTGAAATTTGAGCTCCATGTTGGATATCTTGGAAGATATGAATGGGAGCTATTTCAAAATTCGCACACGTATAGATAATAATATTTCAGTTTAATTTCCAGGAGGCCATACATGGCAGTGTTGCCAAAATTATTATAAGCCTGCTGATAGGTAAAATGTTTATACATAACTCCTACACTATCAATTGAAATTCAACCAAATTTCGTACGTGCTATGTGTACATAAACAGATATGATTGAGCGTATTCTTAAGAGCCAACAGGGCTGCCAAATGTTAATAAATGCACTCAATTTATTTTATCCAAATACCAATATATCAGAAAGTATGCAAACCGACAGCTTTAAACTATGCACTCGTATAGTACCTGACATTCTATATTAATTTGGAGTAACTTATAACGTCAGTGCTACCAACATGATACTAAGCCGACTGGGAGGTCCAACTTTAAATACATGGAAGTCTATACTATCATTTGGATTTCAACCAAATTTCGTATGTGCTATGTGTACCATAACAGATATGACTATGCGTATTCTTAAGATCAACCAGGGCTGCCAACTTTTAACAAATGCTCTCTCTATTTTTGTTACCATAATATCAATATATCAGAAAGTATGCAAGCCAATAGCTCTAAACTGGCATTCTAGATTAATTTGGGTTAACTAATATACGTCAGTGCTGCCAACATGATTCTAAGCCTGCTGATAGGTCCAATTTTAAAATGCATGTAACTTCTATACTAACTAATGGATTTCATTCAAAATTGGCACAACAATAGATCATATTATTTGTGACCAATACATGCATGACATTGTTGCCAACATGATTTTACGCGCGCTGTTCGATTCAATGTTTAAATGCATGTAACGTTCATGCTATCCATTGGACTTTAACCAAATTTTGTATTCTGTACCTTAAGAAATGGAACTAAGAATATATTTAGTCACCAGGGCTGCGAACTGTAGTGCTCTGTTAGGCTACATTATGCCAGGTATGCAGTATTTCGAACTAATTAGGAATTTCAATATTACCAACTTCATTTCGTCATTATTCTTGATAGATCCATATAGATTAATCATTGGCATGCATCTTAAATTTTAAGAAAAGTAGGCTCTATAGTTCGTCACGGTACTTCTTGCTTTTTATATTCAATTTCAATATTTTGGCACCTCTGACACGAATAAAAAAAAGAGGAAAAACAACCTCATAAGATCCTGAGACAGTATAAGAGGCTGGAGAGATTACGTACTGCTATTTACATCAAAGTAAACCACTTCTGTATTTGTTGTATTTAAGATGGAACTTTGCGTATTAAACTTCAAAGACCACAGAGGATTCAGTGTATAGCCTATAAATAGCGTTAAATACGATATCCCTCCCTATATTATTCTGCCAAGGTCCCATTCCAGTTTTGTACCGAAAATAAGGTCCCATTAACACCAACCTACACATATGGGGTACCTACAGGTTCAGCATAAGCCAATGCGTAAGCGAAACGCACTCACTTACTCTTTAAATGCCTCACAATTAAATAAGTACCTTAAGGCATGAATATTTACAATGAAATGATGACAATGCAACACGGTAACCATGGTAACAGAATCTCATAGGTCCATCTATTTCTGTAAGACGCAATGCAATTCCAATTATTACATTACTGTGAAAGTTTCCAGACGGTTATAACGTTATCACTGAACCAAATTAAGCTGTAAAATTCATCAATACATACAGTATAATGCGCTTAAGGGGGTCAAGGGGCACTCTATAATTTTTCACGCAATTTTCACGTGTGAATGTGGTACGAAAGGTCATTTTCACCCGACTATAAAGGGTCTCCGAAAACTGCATTTAAAGGCCCTTAAATTAACAGTGCCTGTGATATTCCCAGAAAACTAACTTCGCTCTGATATACCTATGAAGGAATGACAAACCCCTAACCACTGCACCAGTAGCTGAATTGATAAAGTCTGATTATTCATACCAAGGATAAATCAGTCATAGCATTCATGATTGAGATTTTGCTAAGTGTACTCTTTACAACTAGAATATTCGCGGGCGAAGCCGCGACGGATAATGCTAGTATATATTAATTTCAACCATCATTGGTGCCTTAGCGCAAAGTTCATAATGTAGGTAAATTTAACGTATTATTAATATTAAGAAGCAACTGAATAATGTTAGTGTTCCAGGGTTAAATCATTTACAGAATAGTTTCTTTTTTTTAAGGGTACGGTACTTAAGCATTTCGTCTTGCAGATAAAACATGAGGGGGGTGATCACTTTTGTGATACTTTCAATGTTTAGCTTGGCCCATTTGTCGGTCAAATTTTATTTATTGTTACTGAGATCCCCGAATGGTAATTATTTCTTTACAATTGTTAATTGCTTAAACCATATGCATAATCTTGTTATCGATCACTTATTCATAGATATTATAGTTCTCACCTCGAGTGTTACAGTCGCTCGCTACCTCAGGCGTCCTCACTCACGACATACAGGACATCTACTGGTTGATCCACTGTCCGCTGAGTAGTGTCGACTGACGTCACCCTGACTTTCGTTCGACCAATGGCAGGTCTTTGTCTGGTCGGGCGATCTCCAAACTTCGAGAGAGTTCCATGGTCCCTATTTAAGACGCCGCTTGCTGGCGTTCTTCACCACTTCTGATCCACCACTTCTGATCAACCGCCACTTCTGATCCACCACTTCTGATCAATCATCACTTTGGATCACTTCAACCTGCTGGTCACCGCTACTGCATCTCATGACACCATCGCTGATATCTACGCTACCGAGCAGTTACGTCACAAGATCTGCACCATGACGTATTGCTCAAGATGGCAAGAATAATTGCCAGCCGCTGTACTCTTCACCTTCACCTTAGAGAGGATACTTGGAATCGTCTTTCGAAATATCGCTGGATCATCTCTTGGAAACTATAAATGTCATTCCTGCGCAAGAAAAGAAGAGAGAGTTGACATTTTATCGATGGTGCACATAACTCTAGGCCATGTACGCCTCCTTCCGAGAAAACAGTGAAGCCTTTTAAACCAACATTTATGCTAGCTGGAGCCTTTTAAGAAGCTGGCTCTTTAACCCTCTTCAAAGATAAGTTTACTTTTATGAAGAACTTATATCATACCAGTTATTTTATACTCTTAATTATTTTTTATGGTTCTCTCTTTTTATAAAGTGCACATTTTTCTGTTGGCTCAACCACGGGAAAAATTGTTCATTTCTGTTATAAGCACTTAAGTGCAATTGGTTTATTCATTATAAATTTATTATTAGGAATAAAAATTGTTAATGTATTGCTCCTTATATTGGTTCTCTAGTCACGTATTTCATGCCCACTACCCCGCTCCGCTTCAGTCTAATTTTCTTGACCACAGCAGTTATTTTGTCCAGGCTTTCGCCTGATGCGTTTCGTTCTCCCGTATGGGGAAGTTTTAGGGCATAACGTATTCTTCTCCATAGTTTTTGGTGCCGAAACCCGGGAAACATATCTGTTGCACCCTGGATCCCTATACAAGTTTAATATTGTGGATTTTACATTAACAATTTTTGTTCATTGTGTTTCAACACTAATTCACATTGTACGTTTCAGCTTAAGGCGCATGTTCAGCAGAGGAGAGAAACGTAAGCTAAGCCGGTTTCTTCCGCATCAGACTAAACCTTACTACCTAGCAAGCTGTCATCCTCTGACTTCCAGTACTCGAAGTCACAATATTGACGTGAGTAACAAACAACTTTTGACATGCCTAACCTTGATGAAAAACTTAGCAATGCCAGAGCCTCTTGTAAGGGCAAGCTCACACGGTTTCGTACTTTCTTAACGGAGCTCGAACCCCAAGAGCGTAATCTTGACATAATTTCGCAGAGGCTTAAGAATTATGAACAAGCCTTTGAGAAATATGATGAGATACAATGCAGTATAGAAACTCAGCATCCGGACCAGCAAAGTGATAGGTTGGAAGTTGAAAAATTATACTATCAGGGATTTGCTGAAGCTAAACAGCTTATTAGGGCTTTAACTTTAAAAGAAAAACAAGAAGATCAAACTTCTGCGGCATCTTCCACATCTTCTTCACGCATTATATTACCCAAATTAGAAATACCCAAATTCACTGGTAAAGACATAGAATGGGAACCATTTTTTGAATTATTCAATTCTTTAGTACATGAGAATACTTCTATACCAGTAATACAAAAATTTCAGTACTTGCGTCTGGCAGTTCAAGGCAACGCACTTAACCTGATTCAAGCACTTTCTTGGACCAGTGATAATTATGAAGTTGCTCTGAATCTTCTTAAGGATAGATATGGGAACATTCGTTTATCTATTCAACGCCATATACAAAGCTTATTCGAGTTACCTAACGTGCAAGCAGATAACAGTTTATTACTTCGTAAGTTGATTGACACTGCAGAGCTACACGTCAGAGCATTGTCCAATTTAAACCAACCTGTAAATCACTGGGATTTATTTCTAGTTCACCTCATTTCTGCAAGATTGGATGCAAATACATTAAAAGCCTGGGAAACAGAACTTTCCCAGAATTTGCAATGCACTTATGAGGCGATTATTAACTTTTTGAAGGCCAGAAGCCAAGTCTTTTCCGCCATAGCTAATCAAAAAACTAGTAGTTCAGATTCAAAAGCCTTCTCAAAAGATAAGGTTAGCAGTTCTAATCAAAGAATTTTAAGATCACAGGCTCTTCCTGTTGACGCTCGGTCACCTAACCAAATGCAAACGTGCGGTCTGTGTCAGCAATCGCATACTTTATACAATTGTGATGAATTTAAATCTTTATCAGTAGATGAAAGACGAAAGTTCATTACGAACAAAAAACATTGTTTCAACTGTTTTTCAGGAACGCATATGTTAAACAATTGCCGTTCACAACGTTTATGCTTTCATTGTAAGGCTAGACACCATTCACTTTTGCACAGACATGAAAGATCACGGTTATCAGGACCAAGCAGTTCCAATACTAAGTCTAATTCGGAGACTTCTCAAAATAGTGCGCAGTCGTATGCTCAAAGTTCTACCTCGCTTGGCAAAGTCCAGGTTTTATTATCTACCGTGCAGGTTCTATTGAAAAATTCTCACGGAAAATGGGTATCTGTCAGGGGATTATTGGATAATGCCGCTACCAACAATTTTATTAGTGAATCGTTGGTACAAAAGTTAGGCCTTCCAAAACATCCTACCTCAATAGAGGTTACAGGAATAAACTGCTCTAAATCGCAATCCTTAAGCTTTGCTAAAGTGGATCTGAAGGACTCTAATAATCTTGGTACGCAGTTGCAATTAGATTGTTTGATTATCAAGTCTATAGGCAACAATATTCCTGGCACTTCTTATCCTATTCAAAGTTGGAATATCCCGAATTTTGTCCAGCTAGCTGACCCTCATTTCAACAGAGCTTCGCCCGTAGAGCTTCTTTTCAGCTCAAGCGTATTTTGGCAATGTCTTCATTCCAATAAAGTAAAAATTGCTCCTAATGTTTTCTTCCGCGAAACTGATTTTGGTTGGATTGCTACTGGCCAAATATACCGTAATCCTATTCAAACTGTATCGAATTGTTATTTTGTTGGTACCGATTTGAGTCAAGAGCTAACCAAGTTCTGGGATCTTAAGAATGTTCAGGCTACTTCTTCTTCTTCTTCTTCTAACGAAATTTGTGAAAAGTTATACAAGGAAACCACTGTCCGTACTGCTGAAGGCAGATTTATAGTAACTCTTCCACGTATTCCCAATCCTCCCGCCATTACGGGCTCGCATTCCAGAGCACTTAGGGCACTATTTGCTATTGAAAATCGGTTCAAACAAGATGCTTCTGTCAAAACTCAGTATGCTTCCTTTATGGAGGAATACGAATCATCCAATCACATGGAGGTAATTTCTAAATCAGAAGAAATTGACCATCCTTTAAATGAAATAGTTTATCTAAATCATCACCCGGTATGGAAAAATTCCTTAACACAAGACAATATAAGAGTAGTTTTCAATGGCTCATCACCAGATTCCAATGGAATCTCTTTAAATGATACCTTGCAATGTGGTCCCGCGATTCAAACAGATCTCACCTCTGTTTTGCTTAATTTTCGAAGGTTTCCTATTGCTGTAATCTCAGATATTAAGCAGATGTATCGGCAGATTCTCGTAAATTCTGAGCAGCAAGATCTGCAAAGAATATTGTGGCGCGATGAGAGCTCCAAACCCATAAAGATATTTAGATTGAAGACTGTGACATATGGCCTGAAGCCTTCAGCCTTTCTTGCGATTCGGTCTCTCCACATGTTAGCCGAGCAAGATGGTCATCTGTATCATCCTTTGGCCTCTGAGTCATTAAAAACGGCATTTTATGTTGACGATTTCTTGTACTCTTTCCCTAATATTTCTGAAGCGCTCCTTGTGTGCGAAGATTTGAAATCCCTACTCCTAGGAGGTGGTTTTCCACTCCATAAATGGACTTCAAATTCCACTGAATTTATATCAAAATTTTCATCAGAGGTCCCAGTTGATGAATTTGTTGCCATTCCTACTGATGAAGCAGCCGTAAAAGCATTGGGTGTTTTTTGGTGTCCTTCTTCTGATACCTTCTCTTATCAGGTACATCTGTCAGAATCTCCCCCTGTAACTAAGAGACAAGTTCTGTCAGAAATCGCAAAGATCTTTGATCCTTTGCAATATATTGCTCCTATAGTTATTGTTGCAAAAATGTTCTTGCAAAAGCTTTGGTCATTAAAATCAGACTGGGATGAAAATCTCCCCCTTCCTCTTGTAGAAGAATGGTTAGAGTATCGCAGCAGTTTGCTGGATCTCTCCAAGGTTTCTATACCCCGCCCTTTAATTTCTAATCCCTTATACCAGCAGTATGACCTGCATGTATTTTCTGATAGTTCAGAACGGGCTTATGGCTGTTGTGCATACATAGTAGGACGTTCCTCAGCTACTTTCCCTGGATTTTCTAATTTAGTGTGCGCTAAATCTAAGGTTGCTCCACTTAAAACAGTATCATTGCCGAGATTAGAATTATGCTCTGCTTTAATGGCAACAGAATTAGCTACTAAACTAAATGTCAGTTTAAAGTTAAAATTTTCCCGCACATTTTTTTGGAGCGATTCTTCTATTGTATTAGCTTGGATTTCCAAGCCTTCTTCTCATTGGAATACCTTTGTGGCAAATCGCGTTTCTAAGATTCATGAAGTCTCTCATTCTGAGCAATGGAGACATGTTCCTAGCCGTGAAAACCCCGCGGATATAATATCACGTGGTTGCACGCCTAAAAAAATGATTTCTTCAGACCTGTACTGGAATGGTCCTCCTTGGCTAAGTCAGGAATCATCTTGCTGGCCTCGCTTAGCTAATCAATTTGCAGAAGAAATACCTGATGCCCGTAATGACCCTGTCACGTCGCATCTTACTTCTACTTCTACTAGCCTTTTTCATACTCTTCATTTGATAAATTGATTCGTGTAGTGTCTTATATCTTCCGATGGAAATATTTAGTAATTGATCAACCTTTGAAGCCTCAATCCTTTCTCTCCAGAGTAGAGTTAGAATTTGCTACTTGCAAGATTTTGTTACTTGTTCAGCAGGAAGTATTTGCTCCTGAAAAGCAAGCTCTTATAAGTGGTAAAGATTTACCCAAGTCTAGCAGGCTTTCACCACTCACTCCTTTTCTAGACCAGGACGGCATAATACGTGTGGGTGGAAGATTAGCTATGTCTAGTTGTGAGGATGGGAAAAAGCATCCCATCATCCTTCCTTCAAAGCATCCTATCACTACTCTTATAATAAAAAAGTTTCATTATAAACACCTTCATGCTGGCATTCGCACCTTGCTCTGTCTAATTCGTGAACTCTACTGGATCATCAATGGCGTTCATGAGGTTTCTTCTGTTGTCAAAAAGTGTATACCTTGCTTCAAGGTTAAACCAAGGCCCGCCACGCAGATTATGGGTAATTTGCCTCCATTTCGTTCAGAACCTAGTAAGCCCTTCGCTCTTACTGGGATCGATTACGCAGGTCCTTACGTATATCAGACCAATCCCTCTTCATCTAAGCGCAAAATCTTAGGTAAACTTTACATCTCGTTATTTGTATGTATGGTGACGGGAGCTATCCACCTTGAGTTGGTTACGAACTCTTCTGTATCCTACTTTTTGGCCGCCTTTTCTAGATTTGCTGCTAGACGGGGTGTTCCATCTGAAGTTTTTTCAGATAATGCAAACATTTTTGTAAGCGCTTCTGATCTCTGGAAAAAAGTGTTAAGCTCCCCTTCTGCTAAAGAAAAAATTTCCAACTTTTCCTATTCTAAAGGTTTCAAATGGCATTTCACCCCGCCTTATGCTCCCCATCATGGGGCCGTTGGGAATCCTGCATCAAACTTACTAAAAGACAGCTTAAGAAAACTCTTGGTCCTACCATACTTTCTTATGAGGAATTCAACTCTTTAATTATTCAAGTCGAAGGTATTGTAAATTCCAGACCTCTGACCCCTCTTTCAAACGATCCTAAGGATCTTTTACCTTTAACACCCAGTCACTTCCTGATTGGCTGTTCGCTTGCTGCTACTCCGCCTTTGCTGGTTCGACGCTGTGATCCTAACTTACCTATCTTTTGGAGAAAAGTAGAATCTTTGCGCTGTTCTTTTTGGCGCCGATGGAAGTTAGAATATCTCAGCTTGCTAAATAGGCGTGAGAAATGGCGGCTTCCTCAACCAGATGTACGAGTGGGGGACATGGTTCTTCTTCGGGACCCATCTCCGCCTCTCGTGTGGAACCTAGGTAGAGTTATTCACTGCCACTTTGGCCGTGATAAACGCGTCAGAGTTGTTGATGTTTTAACTAGTAAAGGTCGTTATACTAGACCCATCTCTGCTCTTCTGTTTTGCCTTTCGAGTCTTAGTTTCTCCTCGTCTGTTATCCATGTTTTGCTTTGACTGATTCTTTTGTTTGTTTTCATTCGGAGTTCTCGGAGCATGATCACTTTTGTGATACTTTCAATGTTTAGCTTGGCCCATTTGTCGGTCAAATTTTATTTATTGTTACTGAGATCCCCGAATGGTAATTATTTCTTTACAATTGTTAATTGCTTAAACCATATGCATAATCTTGTTATCGATCACTTATTCATAGATATTATAGTTCTCACCTCGAGTGTTACAGTCGCTCGCTACCTCAGGCGTCCTCACTCACGACATACAGGACATCTACTGGTTGATCCACTGTCCGCTGAGTAGTGTCGACTGACGTCACCCTGACTTTCGTTCGACCAATGGCAGGTCTTTGTCTGGTCGGGCGATCTCCAAACTTCGAGAGAGTTCCATGGTCCCTATTTAAGACGCCGCTTGCTGGCGTTCTTCACCACTTCTGATCCACCACTTCTGATCAACCGCCACTTCTGATCCACCACTTCTGATCAATCATCACTTTGGATCACTTCAACCTGCTGGTCACCGCTACTGCATCTCATGACACCATCGCTGATATCTACGCTACCGAGCAGTTACGTCACAAGATCTGCACCATGACGTATTGCTCAAGATGGCAAGAATAATTGCCAGCCGCTGTACTCTTCACCTTCACCTTAGAGAGGATACTTGGAATCGTCTTTCGAAATATCGCTGGATCATCTCTTGGAAACTATAAATGTCATTCCTGCGCAAGAAAAGAAGAGAGAGTTGACATTTTATCGATGGTGCACATAACTCTAGGCCATGTACGCCTCCTTCCGAGAAAACAGTGAAGCCTTTTAAACCAACATTTATGCTAGCTGGAGCCTTTTAAGAAGCTGGCTCTCTAACCCTCTTCAAAGATAAGTTTACTTTTATGAAGAACTTATATCATACCAGTTATTTTATACTCTTAATTATTTTTTATGGTTCTCTCTTTTTATAAAGTGCACATTTTTCTGTTGCCTCAACCACGGGAAAAATTGTTCATTTCTGTTATAAGCACTTAAGTGCAATTGGTTTATTCATTATAAATTTATTATTAGGAATAAAAATTGTTAATGTATTGCTCCTTATATTGGTTCTCTAGTCACGTATTTCATGCCCACTACCCCGCTCCGCTTCAGTCTAATTTTCTTGACCACAGCAGTTATTTTGTCCAGGCTTTCGCCTGATGCGTTTCGTTCTCCCGTATGGGGAAGTTTTAGGGCATAACTTATTCTTCTCCAGGGGGCAATACACCCCCCCCCCCCCATGCTCTCTCGTGTTTTACGCCCCTGATACGAAGATGGTTTTGAAATGACGACAACAACAATGACCTTGCATAGCTAAGCTGAAATTGCGCAATTGTGGCGCCATCGATATTAGCACCAGTAATGTGCAGCGGATAACGAAGGAACTACTGTACTTCATTTGGCGGGAGATGTTTTAAACCGATAACGACACAAATTACCGTCTGCTTGTCGCCTTAACGAGTACGAATGTGTAATTTACGTTGTTTGCTTGTAAATAACATGGAATTGTAACCGAGAATTCTCCTTGAATATGGAATAGTAAATTCAGTTCCGGGAACGTGGGCTAGGTTATGTTCGTCTCTTAGTTGGAGAAATGCAAATTGTATGTGTCTTGCAACATGTTTAGCATCTGTCGTTGAACTTTTCAATGCCGTGTGACCTACATTCTAGACATGACTGGCGCCAATTGTTAGTTATTGAGGTTTTAATGGGCGGAACTACGAGGTCATCTGCAAGGCGCCAATTGTGGGCATAATATTGTAACAGTGAAAACCTTTCAGAGGCCAAATGCTTTTATTAAAGCTCATCAATTACGGAGAATTTATCTGCAGACTAATCATTTGGAAGTGTTTCTACAGTATAAGGCGTGATCAAAAAGTTTCCATCTGATGGCTGATTAATATCGTAGCCTTCAGTCGGTCAAGCGGCTTCGGTGGCGTAGTTGGTAGCATGCTGAGCTTCTATGCCCTAGATAGCGGGTTCAAACCCGGCCAAAGTCGTCGGATTTTAAGAGCGTTAAAAATCCCTCAGTATGCCTTCCTTCGGAGGGGAAGTATAGCTGGCGGTCGCATGTCATAGATTTATGGCATGTTAAAGAACCTTCCACTAATTACACCTGTGTGAAGCTAAATTGTATAGGTTAAGAAAATAAACAACGCTCTTAGGATGCTACGTTCGTTGCCAAGAGCCGACTGCGGTGGCGTCTAGTAGCTAAGTTCTGAACTATGCCTAGTAGTCGTTGACGGTGGCGTTTGGCGGCAAGAGTAGGAACTATTTGAAAAAATCAAAGTTGCAGTCCTTACTTGAATTTAAAAAAAAATCCTCTCGGCACGCCGGAAGGCGGAGGTAGATTTCCCCGGGCAAACTAGGGGATAGGCTATAATAGGCAAAATATGCAGGTTTTCGTAGGAGGATCAGACCTCATTGATTGCAAGAAAGTATTTTACATTTAGAGGTTAATTAACTTTTTTTTTTCGTTTTTGTATGCATATTTTTATCATTTTATTGTCTTGTGGGGATGGTAACTTTCTTGTCATTTGGGGTTCATTTTTATACTTGTGATCACACTGTCCTTATGCATGGTTTGGAACTGATGTGTAACTATCTGACAGTCTGTTACTTCTTCACGCAAAATTTTATCTCCCGCAGAGATTTTTGTTGGTTCCTCAGTTTAGGGGCTGCGACAACGTGGTCATGTAACCCCGGGTACATTAGGTGTGTAGAATCTGATAAACGGTGTTAATTGTGATGACTGTATTAGTCTGTAATTCAGGTAAGGTCTGCAGACGGTCAATTTTAAGTAGTAGTTCCTAATTTTGTACCATATACTAACGTCAACAACAACTAGCTGTGAACTTGGCTACTAGATGCCACCGCAACCAGCAACTTGCAACGAACTTCTCCTCCAAATGAAAGCATGCTGAGGGATTTTTAGCGCTCTTAGAAAATCCGTTGACTTTGGCCGGCTTTGAACGAGCGACATTGGGCATATAAGTTCAGCATGCTACCAGTTAGCCGCTCCCCACAGTCAAATGGAAAAATGAATGTGATCTCGTGTAATGGCGTTGTCTTGGCAACCTCTGATAGCTCATCTCTCATCAATTTAGAAGCGTTGTCATGGTAACCTCTGATGACACTTGGCTTGTTCTTTAATTCCGAAATCATTTTTCTCATCTCTTGGCGTAATGGTAGGTCAGATCAAAAATTCTTTCAGACAAAGTTTTAGGTAATTAGGCTATTCGGGGAATAATTTCCATTTTGTACGGTTTTGATATTTTGCCTATTAAGAGAGATATGATTAATGTTTCCCGAAAAAAACACTTTTTTTCACCCCTTTGGTCAATGTTTGGTGCCATCAAAACTTTTCAAACATAAATTTTTGGCACTTATCCGACACATATGATGAACTTTGAATGGATTCGATAGTTCACGTATTAAGAGAGTTATAGCGATATTTCACTTTTTCGAAGAAAAAAAACAGCCCCCCGCCCCATTTTTACCCCCTTCAACCAATTTTGCCCATTAACGAACTCGACCGATATTTTAAGGGGTTACATATTATGTAAAACATTCAAAGTGATTGGTGAAAAATTACGGCAGTTATCGTGTCCACAAGAAACTGATATATATGCATATATATATACACACATATATATAAACTTTTGAACTGACGGTGGTTTGGGGTCTGGGGGATGTGAAACGCGAAGATATGTCGAAATTTTCCGGAAGTCGAAACATGGCACCCATTGCAATAGTTAGCTTTCTGATGAAATCTACCTAAAATAGGCTACATAATTAAAACAAGTAGTTCCGTGAAGAACTATACAGCCTATTTTCATATATCCTACTTATGTTAATTGCCACTATCAACATACACAATTTCAGTTTGATTGCTGTAATAGATTCGTAGATATTGAGAACCGACTAAATATTTCGGATGGTCGCCATGTTGGATTTTATATATGTAGGTCCTAGAGTTATGTACTGTTACATGCAGATTATTGTCAACGTGTAGTTTTCAAATTTCAATCGCATAGTTAGGACACAAGAAAAAACAAGGAGATTTTAAAATTTTTCACAGCTGCCATCTTGAGGTTATGGAAACAATTTAAATAAATTAGATGCCAGTGGATTAACATTCGTATAAGGATTTACTGTACTAAGTTTCACTGCACGCGGATGGTTAAATTGCGAGAAACGTCCATGTGAATATTTATAATTCGCGTCACCGCCATGTTGGATTTGTGATCACTAGGTTATTTAAAGTCCTATAGGTGAACTCAAGTTCATAGTCCCTATGAACATTAAAAAATGCAGTTTGATTGCTAAAATAGATTCGTAGATATTCAGTATCGTCTAAATATTTCGGATGGTCGCCATGTTGGATTGTTAAATGTATAGGCCATAGAGTCATGTACCATTAAAGGAAAATTATTGCGTAGGTTCATTATTCAAACTTTCACTTCGATCGCATGACTACATCACAATAAATAAAATCTTAATTTTAAAATTCGCACTGCCGCCATCTTGAGGTTATGTAAACAATTGAACTAAATTAGATACCAGTGGATTACAATGTGTATAAATATTTCCTGTGCCAGGTTTCAGTGCGCTTGGAACATTAAATCGCGAGAAAGGTCTATTTAAAATGTTCAAATTCGCTTGGCCGCCATGTTCGTTTTGTAGTTAACCGGTTTTTGAAAATCTTATAGATGGACTTCCAGTAGTGCCCTTTATCTCCGTACAAAATTTTAGGGAGATACCGCTAATAGTTTCAGAGATATAGAATGCCGGTGAAATATTTCGCACATCCGCCATCTTGTGATTATGTAAACAATTGAACGAAGTTAGATGTCGGTGCATTACAATGTATATAAACATATATTATACCAAGTTCCATTGCGTTTGGTTGGTCAAATCGCGAGAAACGTCTATTTAAAAGTCGCAAATTCGCTTGGCCGCCATGTTGATTTTGTAGTTACCAGGTTTTCAAAAGTCACATAAGTGAACTTATAGTAGTTCCCTCTATCACCATAGAAAATGTCAGGGTAATATCGGTAATAGTTTCGGAGATATTGAATGCTGGTGAAATATTTCGCACAGCCGCCATGTTGGATTGTGAGTCGTAACAAAATTTGAAGGACACGGTCGAGGTCGCCGGGAATAGTGCTATGAACCTTCCGAGTTTCATTGAAATCGCTCCAGCCGTTTAGATTTTATTAGGGGGACACACACACACGAATCTCACACACACACACACACACACACGGACAAAAGGTGATCTCATAAGCCTATTTTTTCAAAATTGAAAATAGGCTAAAAATACTACCATCAACGGCACCTAGCTGTGAACTTGGCTACTAGATGCCACCGGAACCATCAACTCGCAACGAACGTTGGAACTTCCCCTCCGAAGGAAAGCATACTCAGTTTTTTTTGGCGCTCTTAGTAAATCCGACGACTTCAGCCGGGTTTGAACCCGCGACCTTGGGCATAGAAGTTCAGCATGCTACCAGTTCCGATACCGAAGTCGCTTCCCACAAACATATGAAAACTGAATGTGATCTCGTGCAGTGGCGTTGTCATAGCAACTGCTGATGGCTCATCCTTTATCAATTAAAAGTAAAGTTGTCATGGCAACCTCTCTTGGCACTTGGAATGTTCTTATAATTTAAATCATTTTGCTCACCCCGTGGCGTAATGGTGGGTCATATCGAAAATTCTTTCAGACAAAAGTTTTAGGTAATTATTGGAGGAATATTGTCCATTTTGTACGGTTTTGATATTGTGCCTATTAAAAGAGATATGATTAATGTTTCCCGAAAAACCCACTTTTTCCCACCCCTTTGGTCAATGGTTGGTGCTATAAAAACCTTTTCAAACATAAATTTTAGGGCCTTATCCGACACATAGTATGAACTTGGAATGGATTCAATATTTCAGATATTAAGAGAGTTATAGCGATATATCAATTTTCCGAAAAAAGCCTCCCATATTCACCCCCTTTGATCGATTTAGCCCATTAACGATCTCGACCGAGATTTTAATGGGATACATATTATGTAAAAAATTCAAAGTGATTGGTGCAAAATTACGGCAGTTATAGTGTCCACAAGAAACTGATATACATATACATATATATATATACATATACATACATAAATTATATATAAACTTTTGAACTGACGGCGGTTTTGGGGTCTGGGGGATGTGAAACGCGAAGATATGTCGAAATTTTCCGGAAGTCGAAACATGGGACCAATTGCAATAGTTAGCTTTCTAATGAAATCTACCTAACAGATAACAGACACTAACACTGCCATCACAATTAACACCGGTTATCAGACAGATTCTACACACACCCAAAGTACACGGGGCTACATGGCCACGTTGTCGTAGCCACTAAACTGAGGAAGCAACCAACCAACCAACCAACAGTCGGTCAATACTAAGATCATTCCAATTACTGCAATATGTGAAACAAGAACTTGAAATAAATTACATGTGAGTGTTATGGACTCTTGATGAAAAGGGAGAAGAAGAGGAAGGAGAGGAACAGGAAGAATAGTAAGAAGAGGAAGAAGAGAGAGGAGAAGAAGAAGAAGAGAAAGAATAATAGGAAGGAGAAGAAGAAGAGGATGAAAGGAAGAAGATGAAGAAGAGGAACAGGAAGAAGAAGAAGAAGAAGAAGAGGATGAAGATGAACAGGAAGAATAGTAAGACGAGGAAGAAGAAAGAGGAGAAGAAGAAGAAGAGGAGGATGAAGAGGAACAGGAAGAATAGTAAGACGAGGAAGAAGAAAGAGGAGAAGAAGAAGAGAAAGAAGAATAGGAAGGAGAAGAAGAAGAGGATGAAAGGAAGAAGATGGAGAAGAGGATGAAGAGGAACAGGAAGAAGAAGAAGAAGAAGAGGATGATGAGTAAGAAGGAGAAGAAGAGGAAGAAGGTTAAGTAGGAGAGGAAGAAGAGGAAGAGGAAAAAGAGGAAGAAGAAGAGAAGGAAGAGGAAGAAGGAGAAGAAGAGGAAGAAGGTTAAGTAGGAGAGGAAGAAGAGGAAGAGGAAAAAGAGGAAGAGGAAGAAGAAGAGATGTAAGAGGAAGAATAATAGGATGAAAAGGAGGAAGAAGAAGAATAAAAGGAGGAATACGAAGAAGAAGAAGAAGAAGAAGAAGACGTATGTTTCGCTCGTCAAGCGAGCATCATCAGATTCAAATGGCTCTACAATACACTACCAAACCTACAGTGACACCCATAGACAGTATCTGCCTCCAAAAACTAAAGAAACAGCCATCTCTTAGTTTCCTTATTCTACTTCTTCTCGCTTGCTGGCCCAAGGTTGCAGGTTCGTATCCTGGCGCAGTCAGCTGGCATTTGAGGGTGCGCAAATGCGAGCGAGCCGTGTCAGTACATTTACTGACACGTTGAGGATCCCCTTCTGGGCAAAATTCTGGCACCCCGACGTCTCTAAAAGCCAGAGTAGGTAAAAGGGACGTAAAACCAATAACATTATTATTATTATCAACTTCTTCTTCTTCTCCTTCAAAGATCCGTAACACCCTGTATATTTATTTCAGGTTATTTATCCAGTAATTGGAATGGTTTTGTGTTGTCAATAAGGCAACACTGGAAAATGGCTGCAAAGCTAACTTTTGCATTTGGTTTGTTTAAACATGGGTATGTTTTTGGGCCAGGGGTGTCCATCTGGGAATAACGTGGACAGTTGGCTGAAGAGTTTTGGTTTTGTGTTTGATTCTGCTTGTTGCTTTGTGGAGGGGAAAAATAAGACAATCAATGAAAGCAAAATTACACGTTTTCATGTTTGATTTCCATAGCATTTGTTACGGTTTATTTTCACCTCTCAAAGGCTCGGCGTAACACGAATTTATTATTTTACTCAAGTAAAGATAAATGTTCTCAAATTATAAACGTAGTTAATCTGATCGTTTGTCAACAATCCCAGAATTGATTTTTTCAAAGAAATTCTCATCATATTACGTTTTCTTTACTTATTTGGGTCTGGGGGTGGCGATCAACCTAATCACCACTGTTACGCCACTGACCTGTATCACTGTGATGTGTGTGTATTTTTAATCGAGGTAATAGTTGGGTAGGAAGTGGCCGTGGCCTTACGTTACTTGCTATCCCAGAAAAAGTGGAGAAACCACCGAAAACGACTTCCACGATGGCTGAAATAGGAATCAAACCCTCCTCTTCTCAGTTTGCCTCACGAGGCTGAAGGGAGAAGAACTTTAGCAACCATGGATAATAATAATAATAATAATAATAATATCGAATGGCTTCGGATGCCGGGTGCAAGCTTTATTTGACACCCAGAGGGTAGCTTGCATGTTGAATTTCGTTGTTCCTTGAAACACTATGAAAGTCAAGGAGGTTAGATGTCTAAGTTCCTTGAACACTATAGCGCTTTCTAGTAGAGAAATAAGGAACTTTGTGTTGGTGGAAACTCCCGAGATTAATGTTGCCATTATGAACACGGCCTACTGAATTCAAATGGGTTCTTTGACATGCCAACATCGTATGACATGCGTATCGTAATTTTTGCCACCTTTCAAAAAAACTTTCCACGGCCAGGAGCGAACCTGCAAGCTTGGGGTTAGTAGACCGACACGTTAACCATTCACCCGCCGTGGCAAGCTACCACATATAATAACACTTAGAACAAAACTAAGAAAGAAATTGGTGAAGTGTTACATCTGGAGCATTGCACTGTACGGGGAAGAGACGTGGACAGTGAGAAAAAGGGGAAGAAAATTCTTAGAAAGTTTTGAAATGTGGTGCTGGAGGAGAATAGAGAAGATCAAGTGGACAGATCGGGTGACAAACAATGCTGTACTGAGAAGAGTAGGTGAGAAGAAAACTTTTCTGAATGCAATTCTTCAGAGGAAGGCCAACGGGATCGGGCAAATACTTAGACATGAGGGGCTCATGCACGACGTCATTGAAGGGAAGATCAAAGGAACGACAGGACGAGGAATTCAACATCTGGATGATATGAAAGATGAAAGGAGTTACAGCATACTGAAGGAAGACATGGCCCTGCCACTAAGCACAATACTGTAGCATAATGCAAGGTGTCCAGGTTAAAGGTATAATAATTAGGGCTCGGATTTTAGGTAAATAAATGTTTCTTTATTTAAATACATATTTTAGGCATTTTTTCTATAATTACATAAATTCCTGCTTTTCACTTATTAGCACATAAAAAGACATAATATTCACATTTAAAAAAAATTAGTGTGCGAGATCTCTCAGTTTATTGAATTTTTGTTCTGTGTTACTTCAACGGGGAAGAACCTGTGAGCTATCTAATCTTCATGCAGAGTGTATGTCAGCTTGCAACTGTGTCATTCTCAACTTGTAGCCCCGTTCCACTCACTGTGGAAGCCGGGGATTTCCTTGTTCATAGCCATATTGCACCTCGTGCTAGTCCAGCTACCTGGAACCAGTGTTACTCACATGCAGTTCACTTCTGGCACTGTGAAGTGTAAGTCAGTTCTACGATGCCTAAAGTTAAAACAACTACAAGTTATCGTCTGCAGCAGTATGTTGCAGATTTAGAGATATTTTTACTTCTGATGGGGGCGATTTGTCCTGCCAACCATGTGGGAAAGCAATTAAGGCTGAACAGCGATCTCAAGTTACACAGCACCTTAAGGGCAAGAAACATATTGCCGCAGTTTCGCGCCTTCAGAAGAAGTGTTTTGCGATAATCGTCGGTCATTTGTGATGGACAACCTGAAGATGTATCTCGTTGTGTATTGTAATTCTTCAGCAGTCAGTGAGACACAGAATAAATTGCATTCGTGAGAACTGCATATTGTTTATATTCACATTAATACACTAAATTATAATTAAATATTTTCACTTTTTTGTCACATATTTCAGGTATATTTAATACATAAAAAATAAATATTTTCCTGATTTTTAGCACCTAAAAATCCGAGCCCTAATAATAATAATATAACATTTAATAACTTGAGAAATAATGGAGATATTTATTGGCGGTTTGTTTCTACAACTAGAGTAACTCAAAATGTTTTCTGTGTTTGCTTACGGTGGTACCAAATGCGCATGCGCGTAACTGCATTTTCACGAGAAGCGCGCCAGTAGCCATGTGGACTCCAAAGCAGAAAGTGTTCTGTGTTCTTTCGCTCTCGGAGCTAAAATCCGTTACACTAGTACAACGTAGATTTCGGCGTGAGTATGGACTGTTACCAACTGATGATGTTCCCACTTACGCAACAATCAAGAAACGGGATTTCTTGAATCGTGAGATCCCAGATCGCTGGATTAGGAGATGTAGCCCATCAATTGCTTGGTCCCCTAGAAGCCCCGACATTACACCCCTTGATATTTTCCTGTGAGGGTTTGTCAAGAATCAAGTGTTCTAGACACCAGTTCGTGATCTACCAGATCTGCGTCATCGCATTCGTGCATGTATTGCAAATGTTACGCCCACAATGCTGCAGAACACATGGAGTGAAGTGGATACAGATTAGATGTCTGTAGCGCCACTAATGGTGCGCATATCGAGATGTATTAAGTATGTAAAGAAACATTTTGAGTTTCCCTATTCGTAGAAACAAACCGCCAATAAATATCTCCACTAGTTCTCAAGTTACGAGGGCAGATAAAAAAATAAGTTGCACTTCCCAGTTATGGCCATTTATTACACCACCTATACAACAGCAACACGCCTATAACGACATACAATGTAACGTCACTTTTCCACATAGTTTCCAAGAGACTCCAAACATTTATGCGAACGCACAACCAACTTGACGATGCCGGATGCATAGGAAGTTCCTCCAGCGTTCTGCAACCACACGGAGACAGCGGCCTTCACCTCCTCATCGGTGTGGAAACGTCGACCACCGAGCTTCGTTATGAGCTTACCGAACAGATGAAAGTCACATGGCGCTAGGTCGGGACTGTAGGGTGGATGTTGCCACACCTCCCACTTGAAACGCTGCAGCAGTTCGCTCGTTTGGCGGACCTTGCGCCATGTGACTTTCATGTGTTCGGTAAGCTCAAAACGGAGCTCGGGGGTCGACGTTTCCAGACCGATGAGGAGGTGAATGCCGCTGTCTCCGTGTGGTTGCAGAACGCTGGAGGAACTTTCTATGCATCCGGCATCGGCAAGTTGGTTGTGCATTCGCTCAAATGTTTGGGAGTCTCTTGGAAACTATGTGGAAAAGTGACGTTATATTGTATGTCTTTATAGGCGTGTTTGTGTTGTATATGTGGTGTAATAAATGGCCATAACTGGGAAGTGCAACTTATTTTTTGATCCACCTTCGTATTAAATTTTATATTATTATACCTTTAACCCGGACACCTTGTATATGACAAGAATTAGAGATTTTGTCAGAGCCTGGAATCGAAATTAGACCTGCTCCACTCGTGGGTCTATTCAAATAACTGATATGTATAGTAAATACGGAAGATGTTACAAGAGTTGGTAGCACTGCTGGTCACATGGGAGGTCTTGCAGCAAGACGAGGCGCGCCCTCTTTGTAGGCAGACCACACAACGGGAGAGTTATGTGGCTTGCGGGCTCAACATATCGACAGCTCCATTATCCTCGTCACGAACTTCTTAACAAGACTATCAGCATGATTCGCGATAACTCAGCTTCCATTTTGGTCAACCCTTGTTCTCTTCCGACTCCGAAGTTTCAGTGTGTCAATTCCCCCAGGGGCTCACATCTTGTGGGATGTGGGTTGGCGACCACGGGACCCCCAGCTGAGTCCGACATTGCTTCCACTTACTTGTGCCGGGCTCCTCTCTGCCTTCTTTCCTGTCGATCTCCCTTGGTCAACTCTCTTTCTCTCCCGACCCCGACGGTATTAGGGTATCCGAGGCCTAGGGAGTCTTTCACTTTCCCGCCTTAATTGGCCCTTGTCTCATTTTTCCTGCTCCCTCCTTCTTCGAGGAGTCAGACCTCTTGTTTTCTTTTCATTATATTTCCTTTTCTCTTTAAGATTCCCGCACTGTTTTTGTTACATGATTCCCCATGTATCTAAATTCCCTTTAGTGATTTTTTTGTAGGTACTTTTAATCTACGTTGCATTTTGTAAGTTTCTTCTATCTAAATCTATCTTTTCAACCTCAATTGCATTTTGTAAAGATTGACAATCTAAATTGCTTTTTAGTAAGTCTTTCAATGTAGGTTCAGGGCATTTTAGTGAGTATTTTGAATTACAATTGCACTTTGTGAATAATTTGGATTGGAACTGGGATATTTCAATCTGTCTTGCATTGTTTAATTTCAATTGCATTTTGTAAGTATTTAGAACCTCAATTGCATTTTGTACGTGTTTTGAATCATGTACAGAGACCTCTCTAAAATTGATATGAACTCCTTGACAGAAGATGCTCTATGTATCCTATGGCACGATATACTGACTATTCACAACATAGACGATAAGGTACACACAATGACCGAATACTTGACAGAACTTTATGACAGACATGCTCCAGTAAAATCTGTTCGAGCAACGCGACCTCCCGCACCTTGGCTCAGCCCGGAACTTAAAGTACTGATGGCTAAGCGCGATGTGGCACACAGAAAGTTTAAGAGATTACCAACTCAACAGAATTATGATGATTACAAAAAACTTCGAAACAAAACTTCCCAAACGGTACGTAATGCTCGAATCAGACATGCTCATAACCTGCTAGGAGGTAATATTAAACCCTCTGCGGCGTGGAAGGAACTAAGAAATATGGGAATAGGTAGAGAGAAAATTGACAACCCCATTAATCTACCTCTTGACACACTCAACGAACATTTTACAAATATCGGACACTCAGTTGACCCTGACATGAAACACAGAACTTTGATCAATAACTACAGCATCCCCACCCCTAACAGAGAGCCATTCCATTTCTCGCATGTTACCCCCTCACAAGCCAGACGTGCTATTCTTAGAATAAAATCGAAATCTAAAGGGATTGACAATATAGAAATCGAATTATTCAAACGTATCATTGTTATTATACTTCCCACAATAACACACATATTCAATCACTCGTTAATGACAGGTATGTACCCATCGCTTTGGAAAGCGGCCTTCGTCATCCCAATCCCAAAAAATACACAGGCTAAACATGTAAGCGATTATCGCCCAGTCAGTATACTATCATCCCTCTCCAAATCACTGGAATTTATCGTCCACGAACAACTCTCCTCCTATTTGCTAGAGCACAATATCCTTGATGAACACCAATCCGGCTTCCGCAAAAATCATAGTACTAGTACTGCACTACTCAAGGTCACGGATGACATAAGAAAGGCTATGGACAGTGGGCTAGTAACAATCCTAACACTGCTTGATTTCAGTAAAGCCTTCGATTCTGTTGACCATGACATATTACTCTCTTGTCTATTTAAAATTCATCTCTCCAAGAACAGTATCCAATGGATGGACTCTTATCTACGTGGACGTCAACAATGTGTTAAAATTAACTTAAATCAAATGTCTTCATGGCGTCCAGTTGAGAGAGGAGTCCCTCAGGGGTCAGTCCTTGGACCGCTCCTGTTTTCAATATATATAAACGACATTCCGTCATCAATCACTAAATGCAAACACCACCTATATGCTGATGATCTACAAATCTACCTGCATTCAGCACCAGAAAAACTATCGGAAGCAATCGGCACCTTTAATGAAGACTTAACTGAAATCTGTAACTGGACTCGCTTACATGGACTACGACTCAATGAGGCTAAAACCCAAGCAATCATAATCTCCCACCCGAAAATCCTCCTAAAACTAAAAAATGAACCCACATTACCAAAATTACGCTTGTGCGATTCCCCAATCGAATTCCGTGAGTCAGTTAAAGATCTAGGCGTTATTATAGATAAACATCTTTCCTGGACGCAGCACGTCTGCAATGTTTCCAGAAAAGTATTTTCCGCATTGAATTCACTTAGAAGATTCTGGAATATTTTCTCTCGTGTATTAAAGGAACGACTTGTTTCCTCCCTAATATTGCCTCATTTTGATTACTGCGATGTGGTATACAAAGATCTCACTGTTACTCTTAAAAAAAACTCCAACATGCACAAAATGCCTGTGTACGCTACATATTTAATTTACGGTACTATGACCATGTCACCCCCGCTTATGAGCAACTTAACTGGTTACGTCTAAATCAACGCCGCGACCTCCATTCTTTATGTATTCTTCAACAAATACTCTCAACTTCAACTCCAGCTTACCTGCACTCTCAGCTTCACCGCCTCTCGTACGAGCATACTCTTGGAACACGGTCAAAAAACGACACACTCTTGCTGATACCCATACACCGCACAGTACGCTATACCAACTCCTTCGTTGTTGCTACTGTACGACTGTGGAACAATCTGCCTCGCTCTGTCAGAGGAGCAACCCCGTCCAGCTTCAAGCAGCGTTGCCAGCAGTACATACTCACTAAGTAAATGAAAGTTGAACTCAACATTTATGCTTATATTCTTACGTCGTATTAAATATATTCAAACTTTCCAATTCTCACTTTCTCACTTACTCTCTATTTAGATATCTAAATAACCTCCTTCAGTAACGACTAATTATCTTCATCATCATCTTCATCACCATCATTAGTCTACTTTTTTTCAGTAGCCTATTTCCTTTACCTTACTGTAATTTTAAACTTACTCCTAAGTATCTTAGTTATTCACCCTGACAATGCAACAATTAACAGCCTACACCACCAAGCTAATCCAGTTTATATGTATTTTATACTGTATAAATATTGTAAAATTGTTAGATTTAAGTTGTATTTGTATTGTTCATCATTTATTATTTGTATAATCTGGTTAGATGGAAGAGAGGGCCCAATGGCCCTAATCTTGCCAGTCAAAATAAATCTATCTAAATCTAAATCTATCTAAATTTTCGTTCTGTTTCCATTTCATTAACATTTTCGCTATCACCCAGATCATTAGGGGCCGATAACCTAGATGTTAGGCCCCTTAAAACAACAATTATCATCATCATCATCATCATCATCATCATCATCATCAGTGTGTCAAAAGTCTACGGTTGGTACTTAAGGGGGGAGCTGCGGGGGATCCCCCCCCCCCCTCAAAATAGGCCAATAAAAATTAAGATACTGTTGTTTGGTAAAAGCATATAATAATTGTAAATTTGGTTGCACCCTAATCTTAACTTGTTGGCTAAGTTATAATCAATATTAAGATTGAAATTAGACTACCTCGTGGTGTAGCGGCTAGCATTCGTGGCTGCTGCCCCGGAAGTCCGAATTGGATTCCTGGCTCTGTCAAGAAATTTTAATTCTGGTCTGAGGGTTGGAACGGGGTACACTCAGCCTTGTGAGGCAAAACTGAGAAAAGAATTATTAATTTGTAAAAAAAAATATATAACTTAACGTTTCTGCTTGGTAAATTGACAAATATTTATATATTTGCCATTCATACTCCATAGGCCATTAAGTAAAACATTTTATTTGTGTGTTGTTATGTATTTTACATTTTTTTGTATTGCCACTAATTGAGAAGCCTCCGTGGCTTAGGCGGCAGCACGCCGGCCTCTCACCGCTGGGTCCGTGGTTCAAATCCCGGTCACTCCATGTGAGATCTGTGCTGGACAAAACGGAGGCAGACAGGTTTTTCTCCGCGTACTCCGGTTTTCCCTGTCAACATTTCATTCCAGCAACACTCTCCACTACCATTTCATTTCATCTGTCATTCATTTAATCATTGCCCCAGAGGAGTGCGTCAGGCCTCGGCAGCCGGCACAGTCCATATCCTCGCCGCTAGATGGGGGCTTCATTCATTCCATTCCTGACCCGGTCGGAGACTGGAAGCAGGCTGTAGATTTTCATTTTCATTGCCACTAATTGCAGGCTATATAAACTTAGAATTGTACAATTAACTCTTATCTAAAATAATTACACAAAGTTATATGCTCTAAGATATCGGTTTGATATTTCTGGGTATTTTACGCTAACAACCCCATGAGAATACTTACAACTTTCCAGGATAGCCAGCCCTCCCCCCTGGAAAAAGATTTATATACGCCCCTGATGTGAGAACAGTGCGACTGTTGCCTTGCTCTGAGTGAGTGTTACAAGGTCAAGCGGCCGACAATTTACCCACACACACAACGGTTTGCTTTATTGGAGGCTTTTTTTTAGGTGCAAAAGTTATGAGAGATGTGTGAAAAAAATGGAGACCTAGATTTCCTGATGAACCCTTACCAGGTAAATCTTCTCTGTACGATCTTGTGCGCAGATTTCGTGACACAGACTTCATGGCTGATATATATATATAACGTGTTCTGCCCTCAGTCAGGTCTTCACACAGTAGCTCTCCATCTTCTCTTCGTTTGGTGGTAATTTCCTGCTATCTGTCCACCAGCTGGCACCATCTCTGTCCTCTTCCTCTCTTTCCGTTTACTGAACCTTCGAGCGCATCCCTCAGCAAACACTCTCTTCGCAGCCAGTTCTTCTTCCTTGTATGGATGGTATGTAACAGCCTCCTATTTTCTCCAACTCGCTCCAATACCTCCCCATTCCGGACCCTTTCCACCCAGGATATCCTTCCCATCCTTATCCATAACCACATTTCAAACGCTTTTAGTCTTCTTTCATCAACCTTCCTTAGCGTCCAGGTCTCGGCTTCGTATAGCGCCACACTCCAAACAAAGCATTTTGCCAGCTTATTCCTTAACCTCAAATCCAAGCGTCCACACAATAGTCTCTTCTTTCTGTAGAAGGCTTCTTTAGCAACATACAGTAGAACACTTGCACCGTGACTCGTTACTGTTACAAACTATACCTCTAGTCACCTCAAAACCTAAGCGGTCCCTTTGATGTTCTGGTCTGTGAAGAGGCTAACGCTCCAGGAAATAGTTCCCATTTTTTCGACCTGTTTTTGGCGCACTTGTTTTTCCAGCGTGTGTTACTATGTTTTCATAAGCTGGCTAATTTTCAGAATGTCCTTTGTAAAAATCTATGAATATATTTTTAATTTTTACGTTAATTGGGAGCTTTATCAACGTTGCTTTTCGTGTGATGAATTGTGTGTTTTAATATAATTTTTAGCGGTATTTGGAACTATAGGCAGAGTAATTCAGTACGAATTTGATATTATATTACCTTTTGTTTTGTACAAACCTTGTTTGAGCGGCAAAAGAGCACCCGAGTAATTCGATTTTATGGCGAATCAGGCTCAAAGGTTTGCAACACTATTACGAATGCACAACGTTCAACATGGGTTCCTTAAGTAGACAACGTGTTCAAACTGGAGATGTAAAGCTTGAATCACCAGTAAAATACTGTACTTCAAAGGTAATAAAAGTGGAGAATAGTTGAGTAAAAGGAGCAAAGAAATGATTTGATATGTACCGTACTGTATATACAGGGTCTTCCATATAAAATATGAGCGCCAAGCGGTGGCTTTCTTAACCGCAGCTGCGATCACCTTGGCCGAGCTTGTGGCGCGCCACGGCCCCCAGCTGTAGTATTGAATGCGCGCGCATAGTACATACGAGGGCTGGTTTGTTTTTAGCCTATTTTTAATTTTGAAAAAAATAGGCTTATGAGATCACCTTTTGTCCGTGTGTGTGTGTGTCCTAATAAAATCTAAACGGCTGGAGCGATTTCAATGTAACTCGGTAAGTTCATAGCACTATTCCCGGTGACCTCGATCGTGCCCTTCAAATTTTGTTACGTCTCACCAATCCAACATGGCGGCTGTGCGAAATATTTCACTAGCATTCAATATCTCCGAAACTATTACCGATATCGCCATGAAATTGTGAACGGTGATAAAGGGCACTACTAGAAGTTCACCTATGAGACTTTCAAAAACCTGGTGACTACAAAACCAACATGGTGGTCAAGCGAAGTTGAGACATTTAAATAGACTTTTCTCGCGATTTAACTATCCTAACGTAATGAAACTTGGTACAGCAAATGTTTATACACATTGTAATGCACTGGAGTCTAATTTAGTTCAATTGTTTACATAACCTCAAAATGGCGGCTGTGCGGAATATTTCACTGACATTCTATATCTCCGAAACTATTACAGATATCACCCTGCAATTTTGTATGGTGATAAAGGGCACTGATACAAGTTTACCTATGTATATTTCATAAACCTGTCAAGTACAAAACGAACATGGCGACCAAGCGAATTTGAAATATTTTAATAGACTTTTCTCGTGATTTAACTCTCTGAGCGCAGTGAAATGTGGTACGGTACAGTAAATGATTTTGCAGATTGCAATGCACTGCCATCTAATTTAATTCAATTGTTTACATAACCTCAAGATGGCGGTTGTGCGAAATTTTAAAATTAAGTTTTTATTTCTTGTGTCGTAATCATGCGATCGAAGTGAAAGTTTGAATAATGAACCTAGGCAATAATTGTCCTTGAATGGTGCATAACACTATGGCCTATACATTTAACAATCCAACATGGCGACCATCCGAAATATTTAGACGGTTCTCAATATCTATGAATCTTTTACAACAACCAAACTGATTTTTTTTATGTTCATAGAGACTATGAACATATGTTCACCTATAGGACTTTCAGTAACCTGGTGAGCACAAATCCAACATGGCGGCGACGCGATGTATAAATATTTAAATGGACGTTTCTCGCGAATTAACTATCCGAGTGCCGTGAAACGTTGCACGTTAAATGCTTATACAAATGTTGATCCACTGGCATGTAATTTATTTCAATTGTTTGCATAATCACAAGATGGCTGCTGTGCGTAATTTTAAAATCTCGTTTTTACTTCTTGTGTTCTAATCATGCGATTGAAGTTTGAATACCACACGTACACAATAATATTAATGTAATAGTACAAAAATAAAAATCCAACCTGGCGACAATCTGAAATATTTAGACGGTTCTTAATCTCTACGAATCTGTTACAGCAATCAAACTGAAATTTTGTATGTTGATAGAGGCAATTAACATGAGCAGGATATATGAAAATAAGCTGTATAGTTCTTCACGGAACTACTTGTTTCAAGTTCCGATGGACTGTAAAAAAATAACAGATTGACATGACCAAACTTGACCTTGCAATAAGCGTGCAGGTGCTCAGTCGCCAGTCTAAACCTCAAGTGCTAACATGGTGAGGCAGTTATCATTGCAACATCGTATTTTTTTATATAAAACTTATTTTAAGTACGAGTCGGCTCGGTGGGTACGTGATGCATTTGTTCAGCAATTTCCTGATGAAGTGCCACCTTCACTAGCACAGATTCACGTAATTGCAAATAAGGTTGACACTACTGGCTCGGTGCTCAATAAAAAACATGCCCGCACACGAACAGTTTTAACAGAGGATGAGCTAGATGACATTGGCGAGAATTTTGAACGGTCTCCGAATAAATCACTCACAAAATTAGCACAACAAGTAGGGGTTTCGGTTTCATCAACAATAACTAACTAACTAACTAAAGTAAGATTTCAGCATTGTACACACGCTAGCAAGGCCGCTGCATCATATAGGATTGTACACACGCTTAAAGCAGGGGGCCGTGGCGCGCCACAAGCTCGGCCAAGGTGACCGCAGCTGCGGTTAACAAAGCCGCCGCTTGGCCCTCTTCTTTTATATGAAAGACCCTGTAGTAGGTTGAGGGATGACAATCTAGAGTTTCCGTGCCGGAAATACGAGAAACGAGAGAGAGGATGCGCGTAGGGATATTTTCCTCAGGACTTGAGCTGACGTTTGGTATAATAGCTGCTACTTGTAACGTGTACCGTGTCCTCGTGACCTCAACTGTGTATTTGCACACAGAACGCCGCACGCAATAAACCTGTCAGACTGATGTTAAGTGCAACGAGTGAATCAGTCTTCATTGTGTTGTCGCGGTGAGATGCAAGTTCCTCGGCAACCTTGGTGATGACAGTTCCTGTTATTGGCGGATGGTTACTTAAATACTTTATGAGCTGATACATTATAGCTTTCACCTTGTTCAAACTTGTTATTCCATGGTTCATTGATCCAGCGTTGCCAACTTTAGTGTTAAGTACAGCGTATTTACAATCACTACACTAAGAGCTTTGAACCTGTGTGCTTGAAGCATGGCCTCATCTATAGACTTACGTTCTGAAACACACTGGGTTTACATGTCGGTGCCAAACCGTTGATCAAGAAGGCAGTGCTCTGTTCTAAGAGCTTTGGAACCTGTGTTCTTGAAGCATGGCCTCCTTCATAGACTTGTATTCTGAAACACACTGCGTTTACATGCCGGTGCCAAACCGACGATCAAGAAGGCAGTGCTGTGCACTAAGAGCTTTGGAACCTGTTTGGTTGAAGCATGACCTCCTTCATAGACTTGTGTTCTGAACACACTGGGTTTACATGCCGCTGCCAAACCGAAGATCAAGAAGGCAGTGCTGTGCACTAAGAGCTTTGGAACCTGTGTTCTTGAAGCATGCTCTCCTTCATAGACTTGTATTCTGAACACACTGGGTTTACATACCGGTGCCAAACCGAAGATCAAGAAGGCAGTGCTGTGCACTAAGAGCTTTGGATCCTGTTTGGTTGAAGCGTGGCTTCCTTCATAGACATGTGTTCTGAACACACTGGGTTTACATGCTGGTGCCAAACCGAAGATCAAGAAGGCAGTGCTGTGCACTAAGAGCTTGGGATCCTGTGTTCTTGAAGCATGGCCTCCTGTATATACTTGTGTTCTGAACACACTGGGCTTACATGCTAGTGCCAAACCGAAGATCAAGAAGGCAGTGCTGTTCACTAAGAGCTTTGGAACCTGTGTTCTTGAAGCATGGCCTCCTTCATAGACGTGTATTCTGAACACACTGGGTTTACATGCCGATGCCAAACCGAAGATCAAGAAGGCAGTGCTGTGCACTAAGAGCTTTGGAACCTGTGTTCTTGAAGCATGGCCTCCTTCATAGACTTGTGTTCTGAACACACTGGGTTTACATGCTGGTGCCAAACCGAAGATCAAGAAGGCAGTGCTGTGCACTAAGAGCTTTGGATCCTGTTTGGTTGAAGCATGGCCTCCTTCATAGACTTGTGTTCTGAACACACTGGGCTTACATGCTAGTGCCAAACCGAAGATCAAGAAGGCAGTGCTGTTCACTAAGAGCTTTGGAACCTGTGTTCATGAAGCATGGCCTCCTTCATAGACGTGTATTCTGAACACACTGGGTTTACATGCCGATGCCAAACCGAAGATCAAGAAGGCAGTGCTGTGCACTAAGAGCTTTGGAACCTGTGTTCTTGAAGCATGGCCTCCTTCAGAGACTTGTGTTCTGAACACACTGGGCTTACATGCTTGTGCCAAACCGACGATCAAGAAGGCAGTGCTGTGCACTAAGAGCTTTGGATCCTGTTTGGTTGAAGCATGGCCTCCTTCATAGACTTGTGTTCTGAACACACTGGGCTTACATGCTGGTGCCAAACCGACGATCAAGTAGCCAGTGCTCTGCATCATCTCTTTTTTTTCGAGGCATTTGCTCTTCGTGGTGAGGTATCCATTTTTGTCTCGAGTAAAAGTCAAAATAGCTACGTCTGTGGGTTCGAATCCCACCTCGGCCGTCCTGAAAATGGTTTTCGTGGTTTCCCATTTTCACCACCAGGCAAATGCCGGGACGTTTCCTTTGAATAGGTCCACGGCCGATTTCCTTCCAATATCCCTTCCCTGACCCATCCTGAAAAGAAAAGTACATGGTCATTGGCTGCATTCATTTAAAAAAAATATATATAAACTTTCGCACAATCATGCAGTTTTGTTCACTAACTACTATAGACTTGATTGCTATGTGCTAAACAGCTTTGAATCATTACTTGTGACGTCATATCTGGATTATTAGTTGACGATCTAGTTCACTGCGGTAGGAAATGTAGCTTTGGGACACATACTTTCGATTCGAAGGCCAGCTTTCCAGCCGCAGAAGTATCACTATGTAGTTATAATTTTATCGATTGTTGACTGGTTAGTAAATAGCTGTGATAATGTGTGGTTATTTTCTTGTGGGATAGAGAATATAATTATAGTACTTGTCTGGGAGTTTGATTTTAGAGCGGGCTGAAAGTATTATTTATAATATTAGTAATAATCAATAGTTGACCCAAAGCCGCTGGGGGTATAGTTGAGTGGTGCAGTGGCATTAGCGACGAACTGCCTCCTAGGGAAGAAAGAAGAACTAGTTTTAACAGTTGAGTCGCAGTGCGATTGGTGTAAAGAGAAATGCCGCCGCATATTTAGGTAACATACGATGTGACTTATGTCATAGCGTTCATAAGCTTCAGATAAAGTACGTAATGTCGCTAAGCTCTTGCCTTTACTAATTTCACAAGAAATCTGTCTGTAGAACAGGGTCATTATCTATGTGCGCCCCGATAAACACGGCAAGCTAAGCCGGCTGTGACTGGCGCAGATCGCGGGTGCGCGTACCCAGTTCACCCGTTGGCGCGCAATTTCACACGTTTACCAAACATGTTCAATAATGTGTACTTACAGTGCTCATAGGCGATGCTGAAAATGCCCTCCCTCTCTTGTAACACACACCTGACGTCTTCTGACGAAAGAATGTCTGTCAACTCTTTTATTATTTACGGAGCCTCATTCCTCGAATCGTTTAGCGAGCCTCCTAATTGTACTGGCATTAGGCACAGGTCTTCTTGGAAACTTGATTCGAAATTTTCGTCTCGTTTCAGAACATTATTTTCTGCTTTTCATATACGAATTATGGATATACACACGTTCGCGCAATGTGAATTGGTGTCTAGGCATGACCAACAATCACAGTAATCACAATACTCACTAAATATGCAACACTAACGTCTAAGCTTTGCAGATACACGTCCATATGAATGACAAAACGCGTGCGAACTAACGATATGAGTCATCTTCTGTGAAAAATAAGTTCTTTAATCATGATTTGCTGGTGAATTTACCATTAATTAATGTACTTTGTTACGGTTTCCATCCGCGCGCTATCCGCGGACCGAGCTCGGTTGGTTGGTAGAAGGCGCGCGCGCCCGACATCCGGTCGGCGGCCTCGCTCCAGAAAAAGAATCTCCCTGAACATATATAAGTTATTTAATTATTTTTATTGAAATATGGAATTATTTATGGTCTTAAAATTACAAAAAACTATAATTTTTACTTTAACATCTAAATTCAAAGAAGCTAAACAAAGTAGATCTACTTGAAACATAACGTTGCACTTTTCATTTTAATATCAATATGATTTTTAAAGGATATTCAATCTTTTATTCTCTGTCACCAAAACAATGGAACACAAAATGTTCTTTTAAGTGCTGGAAAGTGAATCTTCTCCTATTGTCTCGAAGGGCAGATTTATATTGACTGAAACTGCGTTCAACATCAGAAGAGGTAATTAGGGCATATTTGAACTCCACAATGTCTGCTGGGGTTAAATCCAACGTTAACTTTACACTTAAACCTCCACGCCACGCGTATCGTTTCAACAAAATCCCGTATGCGTTCATATAGGCCTACCATTCTTCCGACTGCGATGAAACTTTGGTGAGTTGTTATGTACCATTCCTTGGGAGGTTTAAAAATTAGTAAATCCATTTTGAAATAGGTGGCGTACGAGTAGTTTCAAAAAATGAATGATGCGTTCACATACCATTCATTCGATTGCGATGGAATTATGGTGAGTTGTTGTGCACCCTCCCACGAATGTTTCTGAATTAGTAAATCCAGATTATAGTAGATTTGGGGCAGTTAACGGAAAAATAATAATAAAAAAGTATTGTGTATCCAAAAGCACTTCACCAAACACAATTACAACGTCAACACATTCTTTGATTGGCATTGCAACGCATGCTGGGTACAGCTTGTACAAAATATAATTAAATTTTGCTTCCTAAATCTTATATATTATTTCAGTAGTATAGATCCCTCCTGCGGTGCTCACTAGCGACCGATCGTGCAAATGAGCATTCAAATGAAAGAGAATATACATTAGCAGTGACGCATTGCACTCTAATTTCATAATTACAGTATCTATAATTTCTTTAAAAATGGCTTTAAAAATGCACGAAGGGTGCGATTTGTAGATACTGTTGCTGTAGGAAAATACGCTCAATAATTGCTGTCCACTTCTAATTTTGGCCGCTGTGACACCTGTTTCATGTCATTTTAACATTCTGAGGTCTTTTCTTTATCATTTTCCATGGATTTCAGAAACAGTAAATCAAAGGAATGAGTACTCAATTCGTATAATTTCATAAATATCGAATAACCGGTGAGTGTTATGATGATCCAATTTTCAGTGATTGCCTTCTTAAGTTTGGAAACGTAGAACTTGGAATTCTAACTGAAATGTAAATAGTGTACTATAATCATTTGGTTGAAATGAAAACATAACAACCTTTCTCCTTAAGTCTCTCATTATAAACCTATTGGGGAAAGTATGGTTTATGAACACGAGAGATGTCTCTCACGGGTCCGTTAGTGGATATGTAGCCTATTTACATAGAAATCCGTTCCCTGTGTATTACTAACTTTGGGTAGCATTGTCTAGGACGAGAATGTTAGTGGTTAAAGTAATGTGAGTGGTGCGCAGTGGCAGCAGATGTCAGTACCAGTAGCGGTAATTAGCACGTGCTAGGAATGAGTCTGTAATTACAATGTTACTTTATTGTACTCACTCGCTCCCGATTCAGCGGCTTGTTTATCCGCGCAGGGCTGTAGCAGTGGTTCTTAACCGGTGGTCCGCGAGTGCTTCGGAAGTGGTCCGCGGGAGAAAAGGGTCCACCAGCACGTATATAAAAGTGGCCAATAAATGAGGATTTCGAGAACGATGTGCGTTGAACGAGAATCGTACGAATGTATTCGCGGCGATGACTATCTGGTTTAGAATTGAAATACCTTTAAAATAAGTGTTATTGAGGACGGGTTATAACTGATGAGGTGTATTGGGGGGAGGGTTGGTCCGTAGATGATTCATTTTCAGGCTGAGTGGTCCGCAGACTTCTACGGTTCAGAACCACTGATCTATAGGGACGGAGGTCTCCTTGATCCTTCAGTCTTCCTGCGCGCTTAGCGTACCTCCCTGTTCTGAAGTAATCGTTTAATCCCTACATAGCTACCACACCCTACATCCGAGGCAATCTGTTTAACATATTCTAACTTGGTCTACCCGTACAGTTCTTACTCTTTCTTCCATAACAAACTTCGGTATTCCTGGTTGTCTTAGTATGTGTCCTACCAACCTCTTCTCTGCATTAGCAGGCACCAGAAACATCTCTCCTCTCCCAATTGTCTTAATACTGTGACCTTTATGCATATCTGATAGCATAAAGTCCACATATTATTCCAACAAAATTTAAGTCATGTCTCAAAGCCGATGTGAGAATGGAAGTTGCTTGTGAAACTAGAAGGACAAAAGGACGGTTCGTACGTGACTTGAAGGAGCTTTCTCCCAGCGCGAACAAAGGTGGCAGGAAAGAGAAAATCCACATCTGGACACCAAATGTGCCAGACAACGCGCGAAGGTCGTTCAACTGCGCGGGCAAAGCAGAAAACTCAACGATTACCTACCAAATAAACCCCGCCCATTTGAAAGGAATTAGAGCAGCAATTAGGATACAGAGACAGGAGTTATACCATCGTATAGGGGATGATCCCAGCCTCTCAGAAATATCATCAAAATTTAAATCGGATTATTCTGTGATTTTTGCCAGAATTAAAATGAATTCAGGGGGTGGATTTGAAACGACCAATGGCAGTGAGAGACGCTAGACGCGATCAAATCCCGCCGAAATTGAGGGACAATGAAGCAAATTACGGAGCTCATTATCTAACGATCCTACGATCGAATTTTGAATATGAAGGAGTCATTGAGACATTGGGAATGAGGACGTTCTGAGGAGCTAGTTCACATATTCATGTGAGTATTATTTTGGAAATAAATTCTGAGAACCCCCTACTCCACGTCCCTTTAAGAGAAATCGTATAAATAATGGATTGAAACACAGCGAAGTTAGTCTACTCTGGGGCAACATCAGCGGCGGTAGCCCGTGCCGCGAGCCTTCGGACAATACGGTGATTTTTACAAGTTCTATAAGTATACTTTGGGGCATTGTCAAAGGCGAAAGCCCGTGCCCTGAGCGTTCAGAAATTAACATTTAACAAGTTTTATAAGTCTTAATATACGCTGTGGACGCGATAGCCTGCGTTGAGGCATAGGAATAATTAACATTGTTACGAGTTATAAGTAGGAGCTAGCATACCTCCGAAATTGAACATCGCTAAGTATTCGCGAGTGCAAAGTAGAACAGTGCATATCATAACAGTATGACGCAGTTGTAATGATAGCTATATGAGATAGGAGCTTCATGTACGAGAACCGTGCATTGTGTTAATGGTAATAATTCACAGTGGACCTTTGTTTTTGGTGAAATTTTGAGAAAAACCGTGTGTAAATTCTCCTCCCATCAAGATGGATCTACTATTGAAGAAGACTGATATCATGGACCAGAACCGCATCAGGAAATATGAGAGATAAGTAAATATTGTATGGGGCATGAGGGTCATAATGTTTCCCATTATTGGGATCGGATAAGTCTATCTCGATCATAAGCAGTTATGATAAAAATAGATATTTTAGGCGTACCGGGCATGTTGTGTAGATTTGTGTGTTTATCAGTAATAAGAATTTTGTGTGTTTTATAATGTAATAAGTATATGAGCATCAAAGTGTTATTTTTAAATATGGTTTTGTTTTTGGGATGTCATTTATCTTTGTGAATGCACAGTCAAGGGAATATTTGTTTGATAGTGCTTATGCACGACGTAATTGTAAAAGCTAAATGGGGAAGACCACTCGATAGTGTGACAAGACCGGTAAGTGACAATGAAATTATGAGAATAATGAAAATGGTAAGTGATTATCACGCGAAGGTACAAGTGGTAAGACATGAATGGCTACAGGGTAGTATGAGATATATTCAGATGAGGCTAAGAGTCGATCTTGGGTCGAGCAGAAATAAAGCGGATGTGGTATTCCCGCGTTCTTCGATGATATAATGGTGAGTGAAATAATAGCGGAGGTGGTATTCCCGCATTCTTCGACGATATATAAATGGTAAGTAATATGATTGAATTCATTAGCTGATGAGAGCCCACTTTAGCTCCGTCGGAAAGAGGTTGAATTGCTCGAGCCCAAGGCAGGTAAAAGGGAGTCTTAAGATGCAGGTAGAAAGTGGTTAGCCGTCTGAATTCTCAAAGCAGCCAAGAGGGTTGTGCTGGCCTGCCGGTTAGCATGGTGAAAGCACGTCTGTCACAAGGTCGAGTTGGCATTGTATTATATGAAGGGAGACGGTCCAACTCCCCGGGGTTTCTTTAGTGTGCCGCTTCAGGAAGCGATGGGTTATATTTGTCATTATTTTTGGAGTGCATTCATTATGTTGTTGTTTATTAGTAGTCACGGCGCACCGGCAGCCGAAGTATTTATTTGATGCTTCATGTATGTTGACTTGTTTATTTTACCATAATTAACGGAGTTATAGCTCTGAGTGAAATAATTGTTTTAAAGTTATAAAAAAAACACACATGCCCGTAACCTAGAATAAACCTATTGCCTTCATTATCTGACTCTTGTGAGGAAAGATGATGATTGTACGAATAGACGTGTCCGATTTCCCAAAGAACAAGTTTTGCAAGTTATAAAAATGAGTGCGCAATATTATTGTGATAGAATGGCTGGTTTATTTAAGCCATAGTTATTTGAATTAAGTCTGTTGACAATTACTCTTAGACTTGAAGCAGTGGACTGCAGTAAAATAGACTATTTTCTATTCCTGGTTTCAGCCAGTGTGAAACATTATTTTGCATTTTTTTGATATTGTCGTTTTTCAGTAATTTAAGGGAGTTGATTTTATTTTATTTGTCTGTGGTTGGGAGAAAAGGGAGATGATGTTTTTGTGAAATAAATTATTTTATATTAGAAGTTCTCTGACCTACTGATTTTAAGATAAGCCACCTGTGATCCTGTGACAATATTCCTAGGATGTTTAGTATAAATTAGAGCCACCCCGAACCGAGCACCACCCGAGTGAGAGTCGGCATCCTAGA
Source organism: Meconema thalassinum (assembly GCA_946902985.2). Lineage (NCBI taxonomy): Eukaryota > Metazoa > Arthropoda > Insecta > Orthoptera > Tettigoniidae > Meconema > Meconema thalassinum. Next base: position 97,114,009 of record OX336397.1, on the reverse strand, counting down.
AGAACGCGGAAGGGTATAATACCTGTTCATCTACCCATCTGATATTCATCATTCTCCTGTAACACCACATTTCAAACGCTTCAATTCTCCTATTTTTTGCTGTTCCAACAGTCCTAGTTTCACTTCCATAGAGCGCCACGCTTTAGAAAAAGGAAGTTTTTAAAAATGACTTCCTAATACCTACATTTGTATTCGATGACAACAGATTCCTTTTCTGTAGTTCATTCAGTATATTCTAAAGGCTAATGCCTTGTCGATGCAGCCACACTCTTCTGTCGTTGGCGGTTCGTTTCAGATCCATGTAATTGTCACATCCCATTCTATTCTTGATGTCTTCCATATACTTCGTCCTAGGCCGTCCTCTTCCTTTCTTTCCCAGCATTTTCCCTTCAAGAAAGTGTTGTGTCTGATGACATGTCCAATAAATTTTATTTTCCTCCATCCCTTGAAGCCTCCGTGGCTTAGGCGGTAGCACGCCGGCCTCTCACCACTGGATCCGTGGTTCAAATCCCGGTGACTCCATGTGAGATCTGTGCTGGACAAAACGGAGGCAGACAGGTTTTTCTCCGGGTACTCCGATTTGCCCTGTCAAAATTTCATTCCAGCAACACTCTCCACTATCATTTCATTTGATCTGTCATTCATTTAATCATTGCCCCAGAGGAGTGCGTCAGGCCTCGGCAGCCGGCACAGTTCATATCCTCGCCGCTAGATGGGGGGCTTCATTCATTCCATTCCTGACCCGGTCGGAGACTGGAAGCAGGCTGTGGATTTTTTTTCATTCCTCCATCCCATTTCCTTCATTAATCTTCTCTCTTCTTTGACTTCCCTTAAGACTTCCACGTTGGTTTTTCTTTCCATCCAGCTCGTTCTTGTCATTTTCCGCCATATCCACATTTTCTGCAGCTTCAAGTCGATTCTTACCTCAGCTAAGTCCGGCATTTCTTCCACTTACTTGTGCCGGGCTCCTCTCCGTCTTCTTTCCTGTCGACCTCCCTTGGTCAACTCTTGTTCTTTTCCGACCCCGACGGTATTAGGGTATCCGAGGCCTAGAGAGTCTTTCACTTTCCCGCCTTAATTGGCCTTTGTCTCATCTTTCCTGCTCCCTCCTTCTTCGAGGGGCCAGACCTCTTGTTTTCTTTTCATTATATTTTCTAATCTCTTTAAGATTCCTGCATTGTTTTTGTTAATTGGCTCCCCGTTTATCTAAATTCCCTTTAGCGTTTTTTTTGCATCTACACTACATTTTTTTAGGTATTTTTAATCTACGTTGCATTTTGTAAGTTTTTTCGATCTAAGTTGCATTTCACGATTGTTTTCAAACTCAATTGCATTTTGTAAAGATTGACAATCTAAATTGCTTTTTAGTAAGTCTTTCAATGTAGGTGCAGGACTTTTGAGTGAGTTTTTTTGAATTTCAATTGCATTTTGTAAGTATTTTCAACCAAAACAGCATTTCGCAAAAAAATTAAATCTAAATTGCATTTTGTGTGGTAGGCATTTTGCAAGTATTTTGATTCTCAATTACATTTTGTCAAGTATTTTCAATCTAAATTGCATTTTGTAAGTATTGTCAATCCAAAATGAGTAGTTTGAATCTACTGTGCATTTTGTAAGCATTTTCAATTTCAATTGCATTTTGTAAGTATTTTGAATTTCAATTGCACTTTGTGAATATTTTGGATTGGAAATGGGATCTTTCAATCTGAATTGTATTGTGTATTTTCAATTTCAATTACATTTTGTGAGTATTTTGAACCTCAATTGCATTTTGTACGTATTTTCGATCTCATTTGCATTTTGTAAGTATTTTGAATTTCAATTGCATTTTGTAAGTATTTCGACTCTACATTGCATTTTGTACGTATTTTGAACCTAGCCTGCATTTTGTGCGTCTTTTTTTTCTTCAATATATTCCTTTTGTGAATCTTTTCGTTCTAAATTCCCTTTCGTAAGAACATGTTGTGAGTTCCTTTTTGTAAGTATTTTCCGTCTCACTTAATTTTCGTTCTGGTTTCCATTTCATTGTCATTTTCGCTAATACCCAGATCATTAGGGGCCGATAACTTTGCTGTTAGACCCCTTAAAACAACAATTATCATCATCATCATAATCATCAAGTCGATTCTTTCCTATATACCCAGAGCCCAACCTTTACTTCCATACAGCAGTGTACTCCTTACAAATGATTTTGCAAAGGCTTTTCTTATATCTAAGGAATTCATATGTTAGCTGGATAAAATATTTTTCTGTAGTACATAATATTAATCCTAGGCCTGGTTATCATTCGATTGTTGACAAATGATGCTCATATCACTGTAATGGCTTATTTTTACCATGCATCATCGTTTCCCTTACATATGCCAAGTTTATAAGAATTGTCCTACTTTTCTTTTTAATGTGTGTATTACATCTACTACTTCTACTACTACTACTACTACTACTACTACTACTACTACTCGGCGCTACAGTCCATGTAGGACCTTGGCCTGTCCAATAATCGTTGCCCAATCCTGACGATCTTCTGTACGTTTCCTCCATCTTCTTACTCCCATCTTGCGTAAGTCGTCCTCCACGTTCTCACATTCCAGGTAACTATGTACATATCATTTTTCCGTTTACATTTTCCTTTTCCTTGCATAGGTCGTTTATCATTATCATCAGTCCGGCTATTATTGTATTGGAGTTTCATAACAGACTTTTTTTTTTTCGATATGGGGTTGTTAGCCTCATGATCAGCCCCCAACCTGGAGGACCAGGGTATCCCTCTTTGTCTGACCCATCACCTTTGACCTGTCCGGCATGGGAGGCCCTACCAGAAACTCACGCTCCCGCCGGCATAGCTCGCAGGATCATTTGGGCTCTCAAGCCCCCACATCACGACAAGATGAGGATACCCTCGTGAGGGTGTGTATTACATCTGCACCTACAAAATGTACCTCATTCAGGTCATTAGGATTTATACTTTTTTATATACTGTATTTATTCTTAAGAAAAAGAACTATTTTCAGCTGCTCTAAATAAAAATTCAATAAAAGTACGTAATTTACAATTTATGTTATGATTGAGGTACCAGTACTGACCCCAGTTGGAAAGACAGATTGGTTTAGGAACAAGACTGGACTAAGACAGGGGAGTGTGCTGTCACCCCTCTTGTTCATAATGGTGATGGATGAAATTGTAAAGGAAACAAAGGAAGCATATGGACATAAAGAAATGAAGTTACTGTTATTTGCAGATGATATTGTGGTCTGGGGAAGGAACACCGAAGAAGTGCAAAAACAACTAGATGCACTGAACGAAAATATTCAGAAGTATGGCCTGAAAATCAGTATAGAGAAAAGCAAGACCATGGTGATGACAAGAGGGGAAAGACAAGGAAAGGGCACTGTGAAAATTGGAAGTCAGAGTTTGGAAATTGTGAACACGTTCAAATACCTAGGAAGTGAATTGATGCAAACTGGTAGGTTGAACATGGAGATTGGCAGGAGGGTACAGCAGAGCAATGCATTCTATCAAAGTGTAAGAAAACTTGTTTGGGATAAGGAAGTACCAAGGAAAAGCAAGGAGGTAATGTATAAAGTGTACTATGTTCCCATATTAACGTATGCAGCTGAGACTTGGACCCTGACAAGCAGGCAAGAGAGTAGAATCCAAGCCAGTGAAATGAAATTCCTAAGAAGTATAATAGGAAAGACAAGGAAAGACAGAGTGAGGAATGAAGATGTTAGGAAGGAAGTTGGGATGGGAAAACTAAATGAGAGAATTGAGAAGAATAAACTAAGGTGGTTTGGACATGTAAAGAGGATGGAGGAAAATAGAATACCAAGACAGATGCTGGAGGCAAAGTGCAAGGGTAAGAGAGCAAGGGGAAGACCTAGAACAAGGTGGATTGATTCAGTGAAGAGCATCGTAAGAAAAAGAAATCTGGACTGGGACAAGATCGTGGAAGAAGAATGGTGGAAGGAAAGTGGAGAAGTGCTATAAATACCCCGACCCGGCAGGAGCTGGATAAGGGGAAATGATGATGATGATGATGGTGATGACTTGTAGCATGTTCAACAATCGAATGAATACTGACTTTTAAGCCCCTCTTAAGTTGAATCTCCCCCCTTTTGTTGGAAATACGCTAGTTGTGAGGCCATAGGAAGAGAGGAAACAGGCAGAGATATCCAGTGTCATTGCCAGATCGCCCAAGGTCCTGCCTGCGTAGGAGTGACGTGGTGAATTCCAAATGAAGAGCGTTAAGCGCTACAGGGTCATTGGCTGGTTGGGATAAGCCGAGCCTCATCCAGCTCCAAACACTCATCACATCGGTAAATACCGACAAACACCATTCCCCCTTAAGCAGTAAAACGGAACACGCACCTCAGCCTCATTCCATATGAACCCTGGAAAAAGCGCATAATCCAGACATTAAAGTACCGTTTAACCCTTATAGTGCCAGGAGGCAGATATATCTGCCGTTGGAGGTTCTGCTAAAAATGATACGGGCCAATCAGCCCTGATTCTTATTAAAAACAAACATATTATATTTCCAGCCGCGTTGTGCTGTTACTATTGTAACCAAGACAACGCAGGAATCATACTCTCCCTGGATATATCGATGTGTATAAGTAGGTACCCTAAATAACTGGATCCATAATAAGTGGGGTATTCTTTGAATTAGTTGCTATCAGCTGACTTCCCGCGCGTTTATCTTTTTAAATAGTGTTCGTTCACGTTCGTGCTCGGAGCGAATTAAGATACGTGGAAATAAATATGACTATCTCTTTGAAGGAAGAGGAAATATGTAATGTTTTAACGCTTAATGAAGTATGGAAATAGTCTACATTTTCGACCAATTTGAAAAGAAAAATATTTTTAAATCATTCTTAATGAAAAGAAAAAACAATTAGTTATTTAGCAACTGAAATGAAAAGCCACAGCCTGCTTCCAGTCTGCGACCGGGTCAGGAATGGAATGAATGAAGCCCCCATCTAGCGGCGAGGATATGGACTGTGCCGGCAGCCGAGGCCTGACGCACTCCTCTGGGGCAATGATTAAATGAATGACAGATGAAATGAAATGATAGTGGAGAGTGTTGCTGGAATTAAATTTTTGACAGGGAAAACCGGAGTACCCGGAGAAAAACCTGTCTGCCTCCGTTTTGTCCAGCACAGATCTCACATGGAGTGACCGGGATTTGAACCACGGACCCAGCGGTGAGAGGCCGGCGTGCTGCCGCCTAAGCCACGGAGGCTTCAGTTATTTAGCAACTAATATGTTTAAATTATACTTACCTGTTACGGGAAAATCTAGTGAAAATCCACAGCCTGCTTCCAGTCTCCGACCGGGTCAGGAATGGAATGAATGAAACCCCTATCTAGCGGCGAGGATATGAACTGTGCCGGCTGCCGAGGCCTGACGCACTCCTCTGAGGCAATGATTAAATGATTGACAGATGAAATGAAATGATAGTGGAGAGTGTTGCTGGAATGAAATTTTGACAGGGAAAACCGGAGTACCCGGAGAAAAACCTGTCTGCCTCCGTTTTGTCCAGCACAGATCTCACATGGAGTGACCGGGATTTGAACCACGGACCCAGCGGTGAGAGGCCGGCGTGCTGCCGCCTAAGCCACGGAGGCTTCACGGGAAAATCTAGTAATTTCACTAAAATTGGCAATCTTTAACATAACCGCTCATCAAAAGCTTGGCATCCAAAGGGTCATCACGAGCAACTTTGTGCGTTATCGCAAGAACTTTCTATTTTAAAACTCAGCAATTTTTCTAGGTTTATGCCAAGCTGGCTCATCAGCGGTCTCTTGGTGTCCGTGCCCGCATCCACACACGAGTAGCGAACTGCGCGCTACCTCCCTTTATATGAAGCGCACCCACCCTTCTTTACTGTGAGAGCAAAAAGCTCAAGCAGCCTTAGCCTCCCTATGATGGCTTCCAAAAAAGATGGTATCATGTGCCAGCTTGGTGTTCCTAGGCGAAACCCCCACACAAGACACGACAAAAACCTAGAAAATATTCAGAGTTGTAATTCACTGGCCGTGGAAGCCAATATACCATCTTTTGTTTTAACTTTGATTTTTAGCGTAATCGGTGGCGTAGTTGGTAGCATGCTGAGCTTCTATGCCCATGATCGCGGGTTCAAGCCCGGCCGCAGTCGTCGGATTTTTAAGAGCGTTAAAAATCCCTCAGTATGTCTTGCTTCGGAGGGGAAGTAAAGCCGGCAGTCTCATGTCGTAGATTTATGGCATGAAAAATAACCTTCCACTTCTTACACTTGTGGAAGGTAAAATGTGTAGGTTAGTTTCATAACGCTATATTAGTTCCAACGTTCGGCGCCAGCTGCTGACTGTGATGGCATTAAGTAGCCACGTCCGCAGCTAGGTTTCGTGGACGGTAGCATTTGGTAGGAAAAGTAGGAACTGCTTGAAGTATATTAATCATCTGCAGTCCTTCTCCCTGAATCACAGATAACACACACTAATACAGCCATCACAATTATCACTGATTATCAGACAAATTCTACACACACAAAGTTCACGGGGCTACATGACCGCGTTGTTGCAGCCCCTAAACTGAGGAACCAACTTCGAATATTTAGATTTGACATGTTTGTTCAGCCAACAACACCTTTGATAAATTAATATCCCATGTCCTCGGGTGCCGGGTGCAAGCTTTGTTATTTGACGCCCAGAGGGCAGCTTGCATGTCGAATTTTGTTGTTCCTTGAGGCGCTGTGAAAGTCAAGGAGGTTGGATATCTAAGCTCCTTGACACTGTAGCGCTTTCTAGTAGAGAATGGAGGAACTTTTTGTGTTGGCGGAAAATCCGGAGATTAATATTGGCATTATGAACACGGCCTACTGAATTCAAATGGGTTCTTTAACATACTAACAACGTATGTCATGCGTATCGTGATTTTTGTCGCCTTTCAAGAATCACTTACCGCGGCCAGGAGCGAACCTGCAAGCTTGGGGTCGGTAGTCGACACGATAACCACTCACCCACCGTGGTAAGTAACACCTTTGATGACATGATTTTTTCTTCTGCTCCCATAATGGCTGAAGATTGAGTGAGAGAACCACTCTAGTGATGTGTGATAGTATTATTGAGAAGCGTCCTATTGTCATACACGAGCAGTGGAGTGACCGTGACGTCAGCGGAGGTCAGAGTGCAGCGCGCACACACACACACACACACTTCAGTTTGAAACACTTGTTGGGAGTTGGATTTCATGAGGCCAGCAGTTAGGGTACACTACAGCTGCGGGCATTGGCAACTATACCGGGAGTTTCTGCTAAAATTCCGTATTTATTGATTAGATTAGATATAGTGGCGACTCAGGTATAATGATCAGTAATGTGGCTTCCGGAGAGGCCGAGTGCAGGTGTCTCTAGTTGACGCTCGTGGGGCGACCTGCGCGTCGTAATGAGGATGAAATGATGAAGACGTCACAAAACACCCAGTCCCCGAGCCACGGGAATTAACCACAGGAGATTAAAATCCCTGATGGCTCGGCCGGGAATCGAACACGGGGCACTTCGGGTCAAAGCCTAGCGTACTAACCATTTAGCCACGGAGGTGGACGGAGACTCAGGTAAATCAGGAATAATAAATGGGATTGAAGGTGAATTAAAGGAAAGAGTTTCAAAAAACCAACATAGAAATTAAATTACAGGAGATGTCTCATAAGTAATCTCGTTTTAGCTTATTTTCATTTATGAAAAAAAATAGGCTTATCAGATCACCTTTTGTCCATGTGTGTGCCTATGTGTGTGTGTGTGTGTGTGTGTGTGTGTGTGTGTGTGTGTCTAATAACTTCTAAACGGCTGGAGCGATTTCAATGAAACTCGGTAAGGTCATAGTACTACCTTGGTCGACCCCGACCGTGCCCTTCAATTTTTATTACGTCTCACCAATCCAACATGGCGGTTGTGCGAAATATTTCACTGGCATTCTATATCTCCAAAACTATTACCGATATCACCTAGAAATTTTGTACGGTGATGAAGGCCACTACTAGACGTTCACCTATGAGACTTTCAAAAACCTGGTAACTACAAAAGCAACATGGCGGCCAAGCAAAGTTGAGACTTTCAAATAGACTTTTCTCGCGATTTAACCAACCAAACGCAATGAAACATGGTACAGCAAATGTTTATACACATTGCAATGCACTGGTATCTAATTTAGTTCAATTGTTTACATAACCTCAAGATGGCGGCTGTGCGAAACATTTCACTGGCTTTCTATATCTCCGAAACTACACTGAAGAAAATGGAAATTGCAACACCATGAAGGCATTGGTCGTTTGTGTTGACTTTCAAGATATGGAACGATGCCATGTAGGTGTGTAAACGATCAAAGTTTCAGACCCATTGGATTGTTGCTACAGGTCTCCCCACGTGATTGGTCGCGGAGGAATCAACTCCAGTATACGGACTCTGGTGTAGCGTAGTTGACTTGCAGTCTGTGCAGTGAAGTGTTCCCCGTCAACCATGCCTTGACGACAGAGAAGAGCAAGCTATCAACAACTGTCGCCGTTTGAGGGGGCTCGGATAATTGGGCTGTGTGAGGCCGGATTATCGCTAAGGACTGTCGCTGCACGTGTTGGCCGACAGGCATCTACGGTACAACGTGTATGGCAGCAGTGGTCAAATGAAGGTACCCACACTCGTAGACCTGGCACAGGCCCAGCGCGACAGACAACTGTGAGAGAGGATCGCCGCAACATTCGGATGGCCCGGATGGAACCCCATGCAACAGCAGCGCAAATTCGAGCAGCTGTGGCACCCCACGTTACACAACAAACAGTTGGTAAACGCCTGCGTGCAGCTGGCTTACGATCCCGTGTCCCTGCAGAAGGTGTTCCATTGACCCCACAACAGCGACGTGTAAGGCTGGCCTGGTGTCGAGAACGATCGACGTGGGTCGACGAATGGCATAGGGTCGTCTTTAGTGATGAACCGCGCTTCTATCTTGCCCGCAGTGATTGCCGGGATCGTGTGCGCCAACGTACCGGGGAGAGGGGCCGCCCAGACCTTATTGTCGAGAGGCACACAGGGCCAACACCAAGCATTATGGTCTGGGAAGCTATTGGCTTTAATGTGAAATCACAATTAGTGCTTGTTGAGGGCACTATGACTGCTCGACAGTACGTTGATAGGGTACTCTATCCAGTGGTTGTCCCTATGATGGCGAACATTGCTAATGGGATGTTTCAGCAGGACAGTGCCCGGGTTCACACTGCACGCATCTCCAGAGATGCTCTCCACGACATCACAACCTTAGAATGGCCCGCCAGATCCCCGGACCTCAGCCCTATTGAGCATGTGTGGGACATGATGGGTCGACAACTGGCCAACCGTCCCTAGCCACCCACAACTCTGGAACAACTGACCCATGCAGTGCAGCAAGCATGGGCCACAATTCCTCAGGAAGCGATCCAGGGCCTTATTGACTCCATGCCTCGACGAATTCATCAATGTATTGCAGCTCGTGGTGGGCACATCCTGTATTGATTGTTGTCCAAACTTGCGGTCAGAGGGACCTGAAAGTGTAATCATCGAAGCACAACCGAACACTCGTCCTGCATGTTCTATTGCAGCAATGTAGCACCACTCCTCCTTGGTGTTGCAATTTCCATTTTCTTCAGTGTATTACTGATATCACCAAAAAATTGTGTAATTTCACTAATACTATAAGGTTATCTATGTAACTTTGAAAAATCTGTTAAGTACAAATCGAACATGGCGGCCAAGCGAAGTTGATACATTTTAACGACGATTTAACCATCTGAGCGCAGTGAAATATGGTACAGTAAATGATTATACACATTGTAATGCACTTGCATCTAATTTAGTTCAATTGTTTACATAAACTCCATATATATATATATATATATATATATATATATGGATCACTCTGTATTATAAAGGAAGGACCTTCTCAATACATCGCTGGGACCGTGTTGCGGGAGGATAGCGTTGATTTAGCGCCAGAAAACTAGCATTTGCCGATTACACAAGAGTGGGTCGGGAAGCCCTCGATGCTTCCTTAGCATTTATTACGCACGCAGCTGGCAAGATACCTTAGTTGTGGTGAAGTACTATAGCCTATCTCGTATCCAGTGAACATGGTTAGGTATAAAACAAAACATCGAATTTTCGTAGTGAAACTTATCTTCTCAAGAAGAAGTCTTCCAGTAACTTAAATGTGTTCGGAAGTTTCAGCACTGTGCAATTTTTTCTTGTGAGGGAACATCGAGCAAAAGGTATACAGAAACAACCCACGTACTCTGGAGGCTCTCGAGAACGAAATAACTGCACTGATACGAAATATCAGTGATAATAATAATAATAATAATAATAATAATAATAATATCGTATGGCCTCGGGTGCCGGGTGCAAGCTTGCATGTCAAATTTTGTTGTTCCTTGAAGCACTATGAAAGTCAAGAAGGTTAGATATCTACAATAAACTTCTTGACACTAAAGGGCTTTCTAGTAGTGAATGGAGGAACTTATTGTGCTGGCGGAAAATTCTGAGATTAATTTTGCCATTATGAACACGGCCTACTGAATTCAAATGGGACATTTAACATGCCAACAACGTGTGGCATGCGTGTCGTGATTTTTGTCGCCTTTCAAAAATCACTTACAGCCAAAGTGCCCCAGCTGCCAGGCGGCATCTGCGAGTCTCTGTTCTATAGGAAGGTTTCTCACAGTATTATCTATAGACTATATGTGCCAAATTGGGATCAGTTCCATGCATACCTTTTGAGATATTCCACATAGAGCTCAAATTTCAATTGTGATTTTTCATCAGGTAGTAACACTGACATAACTTTCAAATTGGGCCGTGAGATGTCCTGGAATATATCTTTAATAACACCAAGTTTGGTTTTGATAGCTGCAGCCGTTTAGGTGATCTGCTCGGGTTTTTTTTTTTTTTTTTTGTCGTGTAGCCTCCTGAGAGGCCGAGTGCAGGTCTTTCTAGTCGACGCCCGTGGGCGACCTGCGCGTCGGGATGAGAGATGGAATTGATGAAGATGAATGAAACTGGGCAAGGATGTGGAAGGAAGCGGCCGTGGCCTGTCAGAAGGTACTGTCCCAGCATTTGCCTGGTGTTGAAAATGGGAAACCACGGAAAACCATTTCATCTGCTCGGGTGATCTCATAAGACTACTTTTTCATTTTTTTTCCGGCCGAAGTCGTCGGATTTTTTAAGAGCGTTCAAAATCCCTCAGTATGCCTTCCTTCGGAGGGGAAGTAAAGCCGGCGGGCCCATGTTATAAATGTATGGCATGAAAAAGAACCTTCCACTAACTACACTTGTGTGAAGCCAAAATGTGTAGGTTAGAATTGATAACGCTCTATTAGTTCCAACAGTCGACGCCGCGTGCTGACTGCGATGCCATCTATTAGCCAAGTCCGCAAGCTATGTGTCGTGGACGGTAGCATTTGGTAGCAAAAGTAGGAATTACTTGAAATTATTGTTTGCAGTCCTTACATGAATTGAAACAGATAACACACACTAATACAACCATCACAATTAACACCAGTTATCAGACAGATTGTCCACACATCCAAAGTACACGGGGCTACATGACCGCGTTGTCGCAGCCCCAAAACTAAGGCACCAACCAACCATCTTTTTTCAAAATGAGAAAAGTATGCTAAAAGTCCAGACTCTAGTCAGGATGACGATACAATCCCCTCACCGATTGACAGACGAGCCAGTTGGTCGAGACGTTTCTATTAAACTAGGGAATTAAATTACGCTTCTCCATGGCTGATGCGTGCCACAAACACTAGCGCACCCTGTGGATCCAATTACACAACAACACAGCTGTTATTGAGTGAGCTGTCGCCCATTTATAAGGGCGCTTAATCCATATTTAATGAATATCAAATCAATTTTGTTTACAGAAGAATGCAACCAGTATGAGACAGTGAGTAAGAAAGGTATCTGTACAAACACATTGTGTCGACGTTATATAAGCGTGACACGACTACAGTTTAATTTTATTGCTCAGATATTGTTCCACACCTAGGCACTTGTACATGTAACTCGCCGAACTATAATATTAGTGACAAGAGGAAGACACCTCCTTCCTGTCGTCAAATCATCCCCTTCTCTCTCCGCCCTGTCAGAGTGTTCTTCATTTTCCTTGCGCAAGAGATCTTGTGAAGCCGCGTCGCTACTTCTACAACCCTTTTCAAAACAATTCCCAAACTAATGCTGTCGTTTCCATTCACCCGATTTTAATTCTGAAAAATGCATTGGAATCAGGAAATAAATCTCCGTTTTCGTATTACCAGTTTTTTTCATATTTTAATCAGAGATATAAAAAACTGTTAGTAACTTTTTCGTTTTTCACATTTTGGAAAATGCATCGAACTAATATCAATTCAATTGCAGTCTGGTATACATAGTGGTTTTCAGATCGCAAATACAAGCTTTCGTTCAAGAGAAACAAAAAGAAATTGTCTCACTTTGGTGCTGCTACTTGGTGCCAGAATTGCAAACTAAAAAACGGGACATTTAGCCTTAAGCTATACCAAGTGCTCAAGCACCATTCAATCGAATATAATAATAATAATAATAATAATAATAATAATAATAATAATAATAATAAAACATCCTTGGTGGGATGTTGATTGTGAGAATGCACTCATTACCAGGAAATTGGCATATCAGAAATACAACAGTAAAAAATCCCCAGAAAATTTACAGAATTTCCATGAAACACGAAAAGCAACCGCAAAAATTATCAGACAATCCAAGAGGAGATACCTGAAGGAACAGTTAGACTCCATTGAGGACAACTTCCGTAACTACAACGTAAGGGACTTCTACAGAACGTTTGCAGGACACATCAGAGGGTACACACCACCAAACCTTTGCTTCAGAAAAGGTGATGGAAAATTAGCACTAACGAATAAGGAGAATTGCAAGGTGATGGCACAATACTTCTCTGATCTTCTCAACTGTCCAGAACCAATAGAGAGATTCTCAGAGGAAGAACCTACAGTCAAGAACGCAGACTCATTACCTCCGACACAAGAGGAAGTTCACAGGCACATCATCAAACTTAAGAACAACAGGACATCTGGTGAAGACGGCATAGTGGCCGAACTACTGAAAAACCTAGGGCCACACTCACTCAGGGAACTCACACAGATTATCACTGACATCTGGACATCAGAAAAGCTACCAGATGAGTGGAAATGTGCATTGATCCACCCGTTACACAAAAAAGGCGACCGCTCTGACGTAAACAATTACAGGGGCATTTCACTATTACAAGTTACGTACAAGATCCTCTCAGCGTGCCTACTCCAAAGGGCTCGGGACCAGCTGGAACACAAGATTGGCGAGTACCAGGCGGGATTTCGTCCTGGTCGCTCCTGCGCGGAACAAATCTTCAACCTAAAAAGTATATTGAAAATCAAAGCCCTCAGGAATACTCCAGTTATATGTACGTTCGTTGACTTCAAGAAGGCATATGACTCCATTGACCGTCAGTCATTGTTCAACATCTTGCACGAGCAAGGTTTGGATAGCAAGACCTTGCGATTGATCAAACAGACACTGACAGACACGACATCAAAAGTGAAATTCATGGGGGAAATCTCAGAACCATTTCAGATCAATACAGGTGTTCGCCAAGGTGACGGGCTCTCTCCGCTTCTCTTCAACCTAGTGCTGAACAAAGTTATCAAGGAATGGGAGAAAGAACTGAGACTTCAAGGTTACTGGAGGCCAGTGCGACTAGGACGACCAAAGGACGAACTGGAGGTTGGATGTCTAGCCTTCGCGGATGATCTGGCTCTACTCTCAGATAACGAAACCACATCAATCAGACAGATAGAAGTACTCCAAGAGTGCGCCGAAAAAGTAGGACTACAGATCTCGTTCCAAAAGACAGAGTTTTTCTGTACGAAATTCGACATACAGAATTTAAACACGAAATATGGCAAGATCAATAGAGTCGCCCACTTTAAATACCTAGGTGAAGTGCTTGAACCGACGGGAAAAGAGAAAATCGCGCAGAACACTAGGTTAATGAAAATGAAGAGAGCCTTATACAAGACACAGAGTGTCTACAACAAACAATGTCTGTCCACATTCACTAAACTTCGTCATTACAACACGGTTATTAAACCTGAGGTGCTTTATGCTAGTGAGACGTTGACGTTACACACTAAGGGCGACTTGGAAAAAATCCTCACAGAGGAAAGAAAAATAATAAGGAAAATAATTGGACCAAAGCACACAGATGAAGGATACAGGCTTCACTCCAGAGACACCACAGAGAAATTGTCCAACCTCGCAGCAGACATCAGAAAGAGGCGACTAAAATTTTATGGCCACATCAGCAGACTCCCACAAACTAGACTCACCAACAAAATTCTTAGATACATACAGCGGCTCAAGATTACTACACCTTGGATGATGCAAGTCAAAATTGATCTAGTAAAAGCACAAGTCGACCCAGAAGACGTCATAGACAAAAGCGTATTTAGACACAAAGTATACAAGTGGGAAGTGTTGTCAGAGAGAGCTGCACCTACAGCCCAAAGACCAAAGTGGACCGAAGAAAGGAAGAGGGCCTTTAGTGCACGAATGAAAGAGTACTGGAAAGACAGGAAGAACAAAAAGTCATGATTGCTTCGCGTGGTCTAATAGGCCTGAAACGTGTAAAATAAATAAATAAATAATAATAATAATAATAATAACTAGCGGACGCGTGCGAGAAATCTCGTATGTTCATAAACCACACTTTCCCCAATAGGTTTATTATGAGAGACTTAAGGAGAAAGGTTGTTATGTTTTTATTTCAACCAAATCATAATAGAACACTCTAAATGCAGTTGTTAAAAGGGACGCAAAACCAACAACATTGTTCTACATTTATTAATTTTCATAATAATAATAATCAGGGGCGGCTCCCGATTATAATTTTAGGGTGGGCCTGACGATACTATTGTTGTTACATATTAAATATTGTTTTATATTTGGCATTTATTGTTGCCAATATTGCCATTATCATAATTCCACACAACACAAAATTTGTAACAAGTTTAAATAAATAGTTGATGCATTAAAAACTGTACCCACATGGCTCTTTATTAATACATATTTTCCACTCCAGTGCTTGGATGAAGCAAATTGATCCATCAGCTTGATTGATGAGGTCATAATTCTTTAATTTCTAACTTTGTGTTCAGAGCTAGAGAAGAAAATGGATTTGTTTAAAAATTCCACTTTCATTTTCCTATTTCGGCATACAATCGACATATTAAATAACTACGTACCGTGCCACAAATTTAAAAACAAATAAATTATACAGTAGAAATTACAGATTCATCGACAGAACTCACTAACTCATTTGTACTGTACTTGGAATATCAGACAACTGAAAATGTATAGTTAATTATATGTTTGTCTTATGTTAGCAATCTGCGAACAATAGCTGAATACCTGTTGTTGGGGTGAACCCTTCTCCCGTAATCTTGTTTGACAGAGACAGAAGCAGGAAGCTTCAAAGCAACGCTATGGGCCCAATCTGCTGGCCCTTGAAGAGAGAGAAAATTTCCCTTCATATCAGTGAAGAATTCACGTGCAAGACAGTGCTACGTCCACTGTTTCCTCACCCGGCCCATGAGGCCATATACTCTACATGGGACTTGCTGTGGAGCGGCCCTCGCTATGACGATACACCGTACGAGACTGTCAGGATCTTAAGCTAGGGATGAGTTATTTATAATGAATTCTCTTTAGAGATTCTAGAAGGGTAAAACACTTATTTTAAGTTGAGTATCTGTAATATAAAGTAATTTTAAAAGACATTAATTAAACAAATTCTTTGCAATGCTGCCTAAAGGCCTTGGGTGGACAGGGCCCATTCGGCCCTTAATGACGCGCCGTCCCTGATAATAATAATAATAATAATATCTTTGATTGGATATTTCTCAGTGTAGCAGAGGAAGATAATGTGAAGTGTAATAAGGCGCAGAAGCCAGTCGTCTCGCCACCTGTTCACACCTTGTTACCATGGTGATAATTGATACGGTAGACACACTCAAGATAGAACAGATGTCTACCTTACAGGGGTCACAGACTCGTGATGCCTAGCCTTGATTACCCAAGTCAACACGAATTTTCAGTCTGGGTTATGTGTGTCTGATTTTGGTTTGTCGTGCCTAACTAATGAATGAAAAAAATAGTTTTGTCTAATAAAGTTTACTTTTGTAGGACATTCTCTATTTTTATAAGTTAAAACGAAAACAAACGTTAAATTATATATCTACATCACATTAGGGAATTCGGTGGCGTAGTTGGTAGCATGCTGAGCTTCTATGGCGGGACCATGTCATAGATTTATGGTATATAAAAAACCTTCCACTAGCTAAACTTTGTAGGTTAGGTTTGATTAATGCTCTTAAATTCCAAGGTTCGTCACCAGGCGCTGGTTGCGATGGCATCTAGTAGCAGCCAAGTTCACAGCTAGGTGTCGTTGACGGTAGTATTTGGTAGCGAAAGTAGGAACTAATTGAAATTATCGTCTGCAGTCCTTACTTGAATTAAAAACAGATAACACACAGTAATACAGCCATACAATTAACACCGGTTATCAGACAGATTCTACACACACACACACAAAGTACACGGGGCTACATGGCCGCGTTGTCGCAGCCCCAAAACTTAGGAACCAACCAATGTTTTAAGTTATAGAACTTCGTTTTTTACTTCTGTGAATGGGATGGGGGTTATGACAAAGAAGTTGTCGTTGCTTTGCCTTATGAATCCGGCATCCACGGGAATAAAGGCTAATGTTATGTTGTTTCGACCTAGTTTGTCAATTGGCGGGCAATCATGCACAAGTATGTGGTATGACGCAATCTAGTTATAAATACCATTCCTGTAGAGGCCAGCCATAAAGATAAGGGCAAGACCTCTGATTTATGTTATACTGTACCGTGACTAGGCTGTAAAACATACCGCATTGACACACTTCAAATAGCCGTGCTGTATGGCCATCCTGAGGGAGGCTGTAAAAACATACCACATGCCAGCACATTGACACACTTCAAATAGCCATGCTGAGCGGCCATCCTGAGGGGGCTCCTTCCGCGGTTTTTAACATACTTGAGGTATGCAGATGACACCAGTTTGGTTGCTGAAAGCAAGGAAGAGCTCGTGGATATCATTATGAAAGTTAAAGAACAGAGTGAAACCATGGGCTTGTACTTGAATATCAACCAGACAAAACTAATGACAAGAGGTTTACCATCAAACATTACGATAGATAATAAGTTAATCACAGAGGTGAATAGTTTCTGTCTGTTGGGATCAACCATTAGTAGTAGTGGCTCATGGAGTCAAGAGATTTTCCGAAGACTTGCCCTAGGAAGAGTACTGAAGCTTTCAAAGGCCAGGATAAGATATTCAATTGTTCAGATGTATATTTACCTACTAAAATTAGAATGGTTAAGGCACTAGTCTTTCCCATAGCTACATATTGTTACGGCTGTGAGTTTGTGTCATCACTCGCCGCATGAGTCACAACTGCCCCAGGGCTGGGCTGTGCCCTGCCTCCTGTATTGCGTGCGCCTTATGCAACAGGGCTACTAGGACAAAGGGATAGTCCAGAATATTCGTGACTGGACCAGCGATGGAAACCTCGAGAAGCCGTGAACCCTGGATGGATCTAGAAGCATTTATTGAGTCACCGGCCTGCTATATAAGTGCGACCTGTCAAGCAGTTGTGGTTGTTGTGTTTTATGAGCTAGTGCGAGTGTTTATCCTGGGCGACAGAAGTGTGGTGACTTGCGAAATCCCTAGTGAAGCTGATTCTCTTGACAGCGAGGAAGTGATTGTGGTGCTTGTGAAACAGTGTATAGTACAGTGACAGACCTAGTGCAGCTATTTCCAGCTAGCGTACGGGACCGGACTCATTAACGAAGAGGATTAACTGTGGTCTGTTGACAAGTGAAAGGGAAAGTATTCTCGACGTGAGGAAACTGGAGTAAGGTAATAATTGCTGTTGAGTAGTGTATTTTTCTGGCTGCAATAAAATTAATTATTTCTTTAAGCAGTAATTGGTCTTGTGCTTTATACCCACCGTAATCCAGTTAACAAAGGTGCCACTAGGGGGTGGCACGTAACAATATGATTGCGAAAGCTGGACCATAAGGAAACGAGATAGGAAGTATATTGATGCTTTTGAGCTCTGGTGTTGGAGAAGGATACTGAGTATTCCTTGGACAGCCAAGAAGATAAATTCAAAAACATCAAAACAGATCTGTCTCTTGAAGCATTGATAACAAGATTACAGCTGTCATTTTTGGACACATTATGGGACGTTCTGATTCGTTGGAAATAGTACATTATGCAACGAGCCTATAATGGCAATAATTAAGACACGAGTAAGTTTATAAATCGAGTGTAGCGAGTTTTATAATTTCCATACGAATGTCTTAATTACCATCATAGGCGAGTTGCATACGACGATAATTATAACTATTTTATGTTCGAACAAAAATATTTATAAATATCTGTCGAGATTTCACCAGTTTTATGTACTGAACAGAGCGCATGGGATGCGGAGAATACCTTGTATTTGATCATGGCCTCCTGGAATACCTCACTATGACACTCGCCACAACGTGATATTTAAAATAGGGGGCCATGGAAGTGAGCACAGGTGCGATGCTATCCTCACCACACCTAATTGGTCACACAACTGTTTCTTGAGCTCTAATTGGTGGGAGAAACTGTATCATAATGAAAACTTGTACTATAATGAGCCTCATTATAGTAGCCTACAGTTTTCTGACATATAATATTTACATTTCGTCAGGGCGAACATTATAGTACATTATGCAACGAACCCATAAGGGCAATAATTAAGACACGAGTATGTTTATAAAACGAGCGTAAGCGATATAATTACCATTATAGGCGAGTTGCAAACGACTGTTTATGTTCGACGATAATTATAACTTTTATTATATGTTTTATCATAAATATTCATAAATATCTGTTGAGATTCAGTCACTAGAATTTTGTAATCGGAGTGCAGCGCTGGGTAGGATATCTCTGTTTTCCAAGCTCTCTGACCGACCGACGCTTGCGCTCTGTGTGCTTGGCAATGGATTTTGAGCGCATGCGCGAAGGTATCCTTATCTAATTGGTCACACAACTGTTTCTTGAGCTCTGATTGGTGGGATAAACTGTTTCATAATGAAAAATAGTGTTTTAATGAGCCTCATTATGATACAGTTTTCTGACACATAATGTTTACATTTCGACAAGGTCGAACATCATCATCATCATCATCATCATCATCATCTTGTACAGTTTCCAGCCCCAGGCTGGGTCTGTTTGGAACATAAGCCTCACCACTTATTTCTTTCTTCCCACCATCTCTCCGCTGTCACTCTGGTCCAGTCCTCGCCTCTCTTCTTGACACATTCCTCCACTCCTTTCAGCCATCGATCTCTTGGTCTTCCCCTTGGTCGTTTCTTCTGCATCTGCATCTCATGTATCCTCTTGGGAATCTTCTTCTCATCCATTCTCTTTAAGTGTCCATACCACCTCAGTCTTGATGTCTCAATCCTACCTTGCAAGGGCTCCTCTTTCACCATTTCCCTGACCTTTTCATTCCTCACCCTGTCTCTTCTTGTTACTCCGATCCTACTTCGCAGGAACAAGGTCGAACATAAAGATAATTATGCTTGGAAAGGTGGAAGGGTCTCGGAGACGAGGGCGGCCAGCATTGAGATGGATCGACTCCATCAAATCCAACATGAACGTGTCAGTGAAGGATCTGAAGAAGTATATATGGCTGAAGACCGAATCGTATGGAGACAGTCCATTCTTGCAGTCGCTAGGAGTCGACGCCGACTTGATGGCACCTGATCATCATCATCATCATCAGATGGTTTTGGGCTGGCGGTCTATCAAATTCCCGACACAATTGTATTAAAAAAAAGCTTTCCACAATTTGTGCCCAATTACAATAGGTGGGAAACAAGTATTTAAGTTACATCCAGTGGCGTAAATAAGATTTGCTTCTGGAGGGGGATGAGCGGAATGAAATCTCAACTAATTGCGTTTTTGGTTTAGTGTTAGTATTCTGCTTTTGCTTCCTTTTTTTTAGCCTATTTTTATTTAAGAACAAGATGTTCAGTAAAGAATGTATAGCCTACTTTTTCGATTTTCACACATACACGACCGCCATCTGAAAACTATTGGACTGATGACCTTGTAGCTTGGTCAAATAACGATTTCCACATGAGGGCTTGTTGTTGCAAAAGTTAGTAGAGATCAGATGATTAGGTTAGTCGTAATTTGATTTAAGGTTTGAACATTTGTGTGGCCGCCATTACGTTTCCGTCAAGATGGCGACGATATGAAGCATGACACTGAGGTGTACTTTACTAGTGCTACCTCTGTACCAAATTTCGTTCCATTCGGTTTCACCGTGTTTGAATTGATAGGGGGACGGGGGGGGGGGGGGGGACGGGGGACAGACATACCAAATCACACACACAGACAGACACACAATTTTTGGCCCTGTGTTGATCTTATAAGTCTGCTTTCATTTTTTGCAAAAATCGAAAGTAGGTTTAAAAAAAAAGGCTTATGAGATCGCCATTTGTCCGTGTGTGTGTATGTGTATGTGTATGTGTCTGTGTGTGTGTCCCTAATAGAATCTAAACGGCTGGAGCGATTTCAATGAAACTCGGTAAGGTTATAGCACTATTCTGTACGACCACGACCGTGCCCTTCAAATTTTATTACGTCTCACCAATCCCGCATGGCGGCTGTGTGAAATATTTCACCGGCATTCTATATCTCCGATACTATTTCTGATATCACCCTGAGCATTTGTACGGTGATAAAGGACACTACTAGAAATTCACCTTTGTGACTATCAAAAACCTGTTAAGTACAAAACGAACATGGCGGCCAAGCGAAGTTAAAAGATTTAAATAGATTTAACCATCTGAGCGCAGTGAAACATGGTGCAGAAAATGTTTGTACACATTGCAATGCACTGACATCTAATTTAGTTCAACTGTTTACATAACCTAAAGATGGCGGCTGTGCGAAATTTTAAAATCTCGTTTTTATTTCTTGTGCCATAGTCATGCATTTGAAGTTTGAATAATACACCTACGCAATAATCTTCATGTAATAGTACTTTACATATATAAAAATCCAACATGGCGACCATCCGAAATATTTAGAGGGTTTTCAATATCTACGAATCTATTACGGCAATCAAACTGAAATTTTGATTGTTGATAGAGGCAATTAACATAAGTAGGATATATGAAAATAGGCTGTATAGTTCTTCACGGAACTACTTGTGTATTAATTCTGCTCTCTCTTTTGATTTCAACTTTTGCTTTTTCCTTCCTGGTTTTTGGTTTTGGTTTTATGTTTTCTTTCTTCTTTTGAATTTTGCTTTCTGTGCTTTTTTCTGCTTTCGGTTTTTAATTTTGCCTTTTGCTTTCAGGTTTTTTGTATTTTGTTGTTTTCTGCTTTAGTATTTTGCTTTCTGGTTTTCTACTTTTTAATTTTGTGTTTGTTTACTGCTTTTGCTTTTGAATTTTACTTTTTGCTTTCTGCTTTTATCTTTTGATTTTATGTTTGTTTTATGCTTTTGCTTTTGAATTTTGTTTTCTGTTTTTTTTTCTTCTTTGGTTTTTGCTTTATGTGTTTTGGGTTTGTTTTTGTTTTCTGCCTTTGCTTTCTTTGTTTTAGTTTTATGTTTGTTTTCTGCTTTTGCTTTTGAATTTTGCTTTCTGTTTTTGGTTTGGTGTTTGTTTTCTGATTTTGCCTTTGACATTACTTTTTGTTTTATTGTTTTGGTTTTGTGTTCGTTTCTGCTTTAGAATTTTACTTTCTGGTTTTCTTGTTTGATTTCTGCTTTAACTTTTGAATTTTGTATTTTGCTTTCTTGTTTTCTTGGTTTGTGTTCTTTTTTCTGCTTTTGCTTTTGATTGAATTGTACTTTCTGGTGTTTGGTTTTGTGTTTGTTTTCTGCTTGTGCTTTTTGTTTTCAGTGTTTTGGTTTTTGTTCGTTTTCTGCTTTAATTTTGAATTTTTCTTTGTGTTTTTTTTTCGTTTTGTGTTTGTTTTCTGCTTTTGCTTTTTAAATTTTGCTTTCTGTTTTTCGTTTTTGTGTTTGTTTTCTGCTTTTGCTTTTTAAATTTTGCTTTCTGTTTTTCGTTTTTGTGTTTGTTTTCTGCTTTTGCTTTTTAAATTGTGCTTTCTGTTTTTCGTTTTTGTGTTTGTTTTATGCTTTTGCTTCATAAATTTTGCTTTCTGTTTTTCGTTTTTGTGTTTGTTTTCAGCTTCTGAATTTTGCTTTCTGTTTTCTGGTTTTTGTTTTTGTGTTTGTTTCAGGCTTTTGCTTTTTAAATTTTGCTTTCTGTTTTTCGGTTTGTTTTCTGCTTTTGCTTTTTAAATTGTGCTTTCTTTTTTTCGTTTTTGTGTTTGTTTTATGCTTTTGCTTTATAAATTTTGCTTTCTGTTTTTCGTTTTTGTGTTTGTTTTATGCTTTTGCTTTTTAAATTTTGCTTTCTGTTTTTGGTTTTGTGTTTGTTTTCAATTTTTGAATTTTGCTTTCTGTTTTCTGGTTTTTGGTTTTGTATTTGTTTTCAGCTTTTGAATTTTGCTTTCTGCTTTTGTGTTTGTTTTTTTGTTTTCATTTATAGAGCACAGAGGTGTTCGCGAGCACTTCAACCGTCAAGTGTGAAGTATTGATGCTCCATGTATAGTTGTCGAAGTGTTTGAATAGCATAATGAAACTGATTGGTTTGTTTTTGGCTCTGTTACAGGTGAGTGTTCCAATGTCTGGATGGATTCTTACGCATCAAACGATACAGCTACAAGATTTCAAACGTATGTAATACATATTTGATACTATTTTTCTACTGGTTAGTACTGAATACTTGCAATGTGGTACACAGACCAACGGTACCATCAGCATTGAGGAGCATCATCTCACTAAAACTAAACACTTTAAATATCTCGGGTCCCTTATCACTTCAGATGGCGAAACGCTTCTCGATGCTCGAGCACGAGTTAACTCTGCGTGGATGAAGTGGCGCCAAGTCACAGGAATGCTGTGCGATAAAAAAAGTACCTATCCCTTTGAAAGGGAAAGTTAACAAGTCCATTATACGACCAGTGGCACTTTGCGGCACAGAATGTTGGCCAGCTTCAACCAAGCATGAACAAGCCCTACATGGAATGGATATGAAAATGTTACGTTGGTCCATGGGTGTTACACGGCTTGATCATGTCAGGAATGAACATATCCGGAAACAGATGGGAGTTGCAGCCATTACCGATAAAATGAGAGAAACACGGCTTCGGTGGTATGGGCATGTCACAAGAAGTGATGAGAACTTTGTGGCAAGAACAGCTCTCCAATACGATCCAGGAGGAAATCGTTCCCGTGGACGTCCAAAGAAAATATATGTCTGGGAAGAATCAAGGAAGACTTGGTGATGTGTGGACTTAAACCTGAAGATGCCCTTGACAGGAAGAAGTGGCGAAGAGCAACCAAACAAGCGGACCCTGCATCATCGCGGGATACACGCTAGGATAGAAGAAGTACTACCCAGCCAGCGAATCGTTACCGGTGGCGGAAATCGGAACTAATGCGCTCCGCCCAGCTACACGCCTGCGATAGACGTACAGTCGTCACCAGCGAAACTTCATTGCATGGTGTGTGAGTGCATGATTCGTGCTGGGTCGTGCGCTGTGCGGTGTGTTCTCATTGTATGACTGTACATGCGTTCCCCCTCTTACCCAGTAACCATCCTAGGCAGCCATAACGTGGCGAGTGACGTAATGTAGCCTATAGGCCTACACAACAGCCCCGCTCTACGTCTAGCTACCCCAGGGGCTCACATCTAGTGGGACGTGGATTGGCGACCACGGGGCCCCAGCTGAATCCAGCATTGCTTCCACTTACTTGTGCCGGGCTCCTCTCCGTCTTCTTTCCTGTCGACCTCACTTGATCAACTCTTGTTCTCTTCCGACCCTGACGGTATTAGGGTATCCGAGGCCTACGTAGTCTTTCACTTTCCCGTCTTAATTGGCCCTTGTCTCATCTTTCCTGATACCCTCCTTCTGCGAGGGGTCAGCCTTCTTTTTCTTTTCACTTTATCGCCTGCCTTCTGCGAGGGGTCAGCCTTCTTTTTCTTTTCATTTTATCTCCTGCCTTCTGCTCAAGGCCCTCAAGGAGGCAGGGTGTGTGTATCCCCACCCCTTCTGTTGCACCCTGGACATTGCTACACCCTCAAGGGCTCACGGCTTGTGAGTTCGGGAGTTGGTGACCCCGAGGGATTCCTGAGCTGAGTCCGGTTTCCCCCTTCTATCCATTACCTGTGGGGAGGACCCTCTCCTTTTTCACGTTCCTATCTGCCTTTCATGGCTCTCCTTCCTTCCAAGTCCCTCAATCCGCATTCTTCGAGGGTTGAGGGCATTTCTTTTCCTCCTGTCCTTTATTTGCCTTATTCTCTTTTTGTTTTCCATTTCTTCTTATAGTAAGTTAGTTAGTAGTTAGTTTTAGTTATAGTTTACTTTTCATTATCATCTTCACGATCACACAAACCATCAGGGGCCGATAACCTAGATGTTAGGACCCTTAAAACAACAATTATCATCATCTTCATAATCATCATCATCATCATCATCATCTACGTCTAGAGGTAACAATTCCCTGGCTGGGTAAAACATAAATCCACCAACACCTTGTGTGGTTCGGCGTACTTATCGAGGTTCCGTATCCAAAGGTTCGAATCCAGGCTCTGCTTAGAAACGGGATACACTCATCCTCATGAGGTAAAACTTAGACGAGTGGTGTTTCATTGTGTTTACGCAAATTATGAATGAATTGTTGTTGTTGTTGTTGTTTGTTTTAGAGGCTTTACGTCATTATGGTCTTGTACTTGATTTTGCGTAGAGTTTGTCTGATTGACTTTACCACTGTGATGTCTGTAGAGTAGTGTGTGTGTCTATTTGTAAATTCAGGTAGGAAGTGGTCGTGGTTTTACATTTGCCTGGAGTAGAAGTGGGGAAACCACGGAAAACCACTTCCAGGATGGTTGAAGTGTGAATGGAACACAACTCTTCTCAGTTTCACCTCACGAGGCTCAGTGTACCCCGTTCCAGCTCTCAGATGAGAATTACATGTCTTGGTGTGGCGTAGTTGGTAGCATGCTCTGCTTCTATGCCCATGGTCGCGGGTTCAAACCCAGCCAAAGTCGTCGGATTTTTTAAGAGCGTTAAAAATCCCTCAGTATGCCTACCTTCGGAGGGGAAGTAAAGCGGGCCTTCCACTAACTACATTTGTGTGAAGCCAAAATCTGTAGGTTATTATTGATGACGCTCTATTATTTCCAAAGTTCGCCGCCAGGTGCTGACTGCGATGCCATGTAGTAGCCAAGTCCGCAAGCTAGGTGTCGTAGACGGTAGCATCTGGTAGCAAAAGTAGGAGCTACTTGAAATTATTGTCTGCAGTCCTTACTTGAATTAAAACAGATAACACACACTATTACAGTCATCACAATTAACACAGGTTGTCAGGCAGATTCTACACACACCCAAAGTACACGGGGCTACATGACCGCCTTGTCGCAGCCCCACAACTAAGGAACCAACCAACTACATTTCTTGGCGAAGACGGGAATCGAATCAGGGCCTCCACGGTAATAGCCAAGAATGCTAGCCACTAAGCAACGAGGCGGATAAAATTATGAATGAATATGATAATGGGAAGAAACGGAGAAAGAGAGGTTAAAACAGTTCAGTTCGGACTCGCAGGGGAGAGATGGTTGGTTGGTTCCTCAGTTTAGCGGCTGCGACAACGCGGTCATGTAGCCCCGTGTACTTTGGGTGTGTGTAGAATCTGTCTGATAACCGGTGTTAATTGTGATGGCTGTATTAGTGTGTGTTATCTGTTTTAATTCAAGTTACGGAATGCAGACATGCAATTTTCAAGTAGTTTCAACTTTTGCTACCAAACGCCACCGTCAACGACCAACTAGTTGTGAACTTGATTATTAGATGCCACCGCAGTTGGCTCCTGGCGACGATCGTTGGAACCTAAGAGTGTTAGTCAAATATAACCTATAATTTAGCTTCGCACAGGTGTAATTAGTGGAAGGATCTTTATCATGCTATAAATCTATGACATGGGACCGCCGTCTTTACTTGCCCTCTGAAGGAAGGCATACTGAGGGATTTTTAACGCTCTAAGAAAAACCAACCACATCGGCCAGGTTTGAACCCGCGACCTTGGGCATAGAAGCTCAGCATGCTACCGACTACGCCACCGAAGCCGCTGCAGGGGAGATATAACAACGGAAATAACGGTTTGAACTGCTATTCCCGATAACGTAGTATCGAGAACGATCGATATCGATATTATTGTTTGTCCAGCATGGCCTCGTCGTAAAGTACTGCGTAAGGATCGGACTCCCTTTCGTTTGATGGAGCCCTCCACGCTTTCTTGTCCTGGGCTAATCGTTTCATCTCTGCATAGCTACCAAACCTGATGATCTATTTAACATTGTATTTTGCTGCTTTTCATTTCACAATACAATTTTGCCCAATGAAATGGAAATGAAATTAAAATAGACTATATAAACACACTCCTGGAAAAACTTATATGTACAGGGTCATTATCTATGTGTGCCCCGATAGACACGGCAAGCTAAGCCAGCCTTGACTGGCGAAGATCGCAGGCGCGCGTACCCGGTTCAGCCAGTGGTAGGCGTGGACTTTCACACTTTTACCAAACATGTCCAATAATGTGTACTTACAGTGCTCATAGGCGATGCTGAAAATTCCCTCCCTCTCTTGTAACACACACCTGACATCTTCTGATGAAAGAATGGACAACGATCACCTCTAATTGTTGTTCTCTAAGAACACAACGTTGTCTGTTAACTATTTTATTATTTACGGAGCCTGTTTCCTTGGATCGTTTAGCGAGCCTCCTAATTGTACTGGCATTAGGCATAGGTCTTTCTGGAAACTTGATTCGGAATTTTCGTCTTGTTTCAGAACAAGACTTTCTGCTTTCCATATACGAATTATGGATATACACACGTTCGTGCAATGTGAATTGGTGTCCAGGCATGATCAACAATCACAGTAATCAAAATACTCACTAACGTGCAACACTAACGTCTAAGCTTTGCAGATACACGTCCATATGAATGACAAAACACGTGTGAACTAACGATATGAGTCAGCGGAGCGGGGTATTGCGAGGTTTGCCGCGATTACTGGGGCGTACAAAGATAATGACCCTGTATTACTTATCACACTTTAAGTGTATTTACATATTTTAATATGTACCCCCGCCCAATTCATTGTGCAAAATTGTATTGACCGACTGAAAAGCAGCTAAGGACAATTTTTACAGGCAACACTGAAAAAGAATGTATTCAAATGTCCTCATTTCTGTTTAACATATTCTAACCTTGGTCTACCCCTACAGTTCTTATCCTGGGGCTGTAACAATTAGCAGTCACCAGAAACATCTCTCCTCTCCCACTCGTCTTAATACCTCTTCATTAGTTACTCTATTTATCCAGCTGATCTTCACCATTCTCCTGTAACACCACATTTCAATTCTCCTCTTTTATACTACACCAACAGTCCAAATGTCACTTCCATAGAGCGCCACGCTCCAGACAAAGGCTTTCAAAACTGACTTCCTAATACCTAAATCTATATTTTTAGGAGCCCCTCCTCGCTTTGGAGCCATCACACGACTTTTTACGATTCATAGTTTATGAATTATTGACAAGTGACGCAGCAAAATAACCAGTGATGGACGAAGCAAAGAGGATATAAAAAGTAGGTTGGCTAAGGCAAGGAAAGCATTTCTACCAAAAAGGTATCTGTTGACATCGAATATAGTTTTAGGTATTAGGAAGTCATTTTTGAAAGCCTTTGTTTGGAGCGTGGCGCTCTATGGAAGTGAAACTTGACTATTGGTGCAGCAGAAAAGAGGAGAATTGAAGCATTTGAAATGTGGTAATACAGGAGAATGATGAAGATCAGATGGGTAGATAGGGTTAAAAACGAAGAGATATTAAGACGAGTGGGAGAGGAGAGATGTTTCTGGCGACTGCTAATGAAGTGAAGAGATAGGTTGGTAGGACACATACTAAGACATCCAGGGATAGCATGCTTAGTTATGGAAGGAAGGGTCGAGGACAAGAACTGTAGGGGTAGACCAAGGTTAGAATATGTGAAACAGATTGCCTCGGATGTAAGGTGTGGTAGCTATGTAGAGATGAAACGATTAGCTCAGGACAGGGAGGCATGGAGGGCTGCATCAAACCAGTCAAAAGGCTGAAGACTCAAACAACAACGAAGCAGTACCTGTATCACTTCACTACACTAAATAAACATTTCTCCAATTTAAAAAAAAATGTTTGGTGCTTTTCAGTCGGTCAACACGAGTGTACCGAAATGAGATGGGTTGCTCCCTAATCCTGAAAATAGTTACATGAGATTAATAAATATTGTAAATAAATTTATTTCCGTTGACTTTTCAAGAAATTCAAGATTTTTCATGTACTATTGAGATGATTTGGAAGATTTTGGTGCAAGCCGCGCCTTCTAACTCCCTCTGGTTTAGGAGCTTCAGTTTTGTGAAACATACATGTGATGATGATAATTGTTGTTTTAAGAGGCCTAACATCTAGGTTATCGGCCCCTAATGGTTTGGGTGATCGTGGAGATGATAATGAAATGTAAACTATAACTAAAACTAACTACTAACCTACTAGAAGAAGAAATGGAAAACAAAAGGAGAATAAGGCAAATAAAGGACAGGAGGAAAAGAAATGCCCTCAATCCTCGAAGAAAGCGGATTGAGGGACTTGGAAGGAAGGAGAGCCATGAAAGGCGGATAGGAAAGTGAAAGAGGAGAGGGTCCTTCCCACAGGTAAGGGACAAAAGGGGGAAAACCGGACCCAGCTCAGGAATCCCTCGGGGTCGCCAACTCCCGAACTCACCAGTCGTGAGCCCCTGATGGTGTAGCAATATCCAGAGTGCACCAGAAGTGGTGGGGCTACATACACCCTGCCTCCTTGAGGGCCTTGAGCACAAGGCAGGAGGTATCTTGAAAAGAAAAGGAAGGCTGACCCCTCGCAGAATGAGGGTATCAGAAAAAATGAGACAAGGGCCAATTAAGGCGGGAAAGGAAGAGACTCCCTAGGCCTCAGATACCCTAATACCGTCGGGGTCGGAAGAGAACAAGAGTTGACCAAGTGAGGTCGACAGGAAAGCAGACGGAGAGGAGCCCGGCACAAGTAAGTGGAAGCAATGCTGGACTTAGCTGGGGCCCCGTGGTCGCCAACCCACTAGATGTGAGCCTCTGGGGGGATGAGACATACGCCTTAGCGTATTATATAAGAAGATTATTTTTATTTTATTATTAAACCCCGATAAGCGTGTTTAACATACAAGAAGCTGTTAAGACCGTGGGCGGTTGAGAGTACAATACCGGTACTGTATTACCAATCGTTTAACATTCCGCAGGTGCGCTGGGTTTAACCCAGCTGGCTTGTGTGTTTTATTGGCGAGTTATTTTAGAACACGTGTAGAAGTACGTCCTGGGTTTATCCAGCTGGTAATTTAAATTGCAAGAGCCTTTGCTTATTGTATTGGCTGCGCCTTCCAGCAAGACAGGGCCGTGTACAGGGCCTGTACATTTTGGTACAGTTGTTTGTAGGATAGGAACTTGGTGGTTGGTCCGGCCCGTATTGACAGCAGTGGTGATTCCTCCATGTAGGACTTGAGGATCATCCTACAGTCAGCTCTCAGCTTTAACTGTTTAATAATATTAAATTAATTGGTTTTTAAACAGTCCTTTATGCTAACTTGCGCGTCCTATCGATAAGGTCTGTCTTATTTCACTTTCAGTATACTACTTGTAACTAGTTTTACTTTTCACCCATAGATGAGCGAAGTGTTGTGACCTTCACGGCTCGAAGTAGAAAGCTGAGGAAGGAAGCCTTGCATTCTCAAAGCACTTGTTTATAGCTCAAGAAAATATATGGGAGCCCTTGAGGGGGGAAAGGAGCAGGTTTGGTCTGTTTAATGGCCCTCTGAGGACGTCTACTGAGATCCTCAAGTCTCGCGATTGGTTGAATTTATACCAACACTACGGGTTTATTGGTTACGATTTCGCGCGGGCAGAATGGATAGTCTGTTTTCAGCGTGTGCACATCCTTGGAGTCGTATTGTATTGTATTGTGTAATGTGTTCGTAATGGTGCTGTGCGACTGAATAAATAATTAGTAGACCGAGTCTAATTTAGCCCAACTATAATACAGTAATTATCTTAAGTTAATAAGGAGCCTATCCTATTTCGTCCTACACATTGTAAAAACCGGGAGTCACCACTGATTGACAGTGGATCATGTGGGATTAGCAATTGCACTTATTTAAGGCGAACGATCTCGTAGGAACCATACAATTTGCGCTTACTTAGAGCTGGGTTGCTTTACTGGAACAAGCTCTGGACAACTCCCTTCATCCCTCCCTCTCTTCTTTCTTTGTTTATTTCTTTCTCTCTTTCTTTATTTCTTTCTCTCTTTCTTTCTTCCTTCATTCATTCCTCATTTATTTTCTTCCTTCCTTCCTTCCTAGCTTACCCTCCTATATTCGTATTTCGTTCCACCATTTCCCCCTTCGTATTTTGTTCCATCGTCCTTCCCTTCGTTTTTCTTTCCTCCATCCCTCCCTTCGTATTTCGTTCCTCCGCCCCTCCCTTCGTTTTTCGCTCCTCCGTCCCTCTCTTCGTATTTCGCTCCTCCGTCCCTCCCTTCGTACTTCGTTCCTCCGTCCCACCCTTCGTATTTCGTTCCTCCGTCCCTCCCTTCGTACTTCGTTCCTCCGTCCCACCCTTCGTATTTCGTTCCTCCGTCCCTCCCTTCGTTTTTCTTTCCTCCGTCCCTCCCTTCGTATTTCGTTCCTCCGTCCCACCCTTCGTATTTCGTTCCTCCGTCCCTCCCTTCGTTTTTCTTTCCTCCGTCCCTCCCTTCGTATTTCGTTCCTCCGACCCTCCCATTGTATTTCGCTCCTCCGTCCCTCCCTTCCTTCATCCTTAAATAAAACAAATGAATAGCTAGGGCTGACTTTGTTTAAAGGTTATCCTCCACTGGTCTGCACAGTAAACATGTATTCAAAATAATCCCCAAATTACACTACCTTGAACATATAACGAGCATGTTCGTTACATTAAAAGTAACGGCGTTACCGATACTAGTAACGGTTTGTGACAGTGGGTGTAGACTGGGGCCCCTATAGTCTGTAAATACTACCAGCATAGCCAACTACGTCACAGTTGTCATCTTGCCTAATTAAAACCATCCAACTGTGTTATCAACAGTGTCTATGTCACCCTCTCGCCAATCCTCATTTATCATCCTTGAGTATTCACAATTTGCTTCTATAGTATTGCTATCACAGTGACACAGATTATCAGACAAATTGTACACACACCCAAGTACAAGGAGCTACATGACCACGATGCCGCAGAGCCCCTAAAAGATTTAACATCAACAACAATTTGCTTCATTGAACATTCCATTTTCCCTATGATAGATGATGATGATGATGATGATAATTGTTGTTTTAAGGGGCCTAACATCTTGGTTATCGGCCCCTAATGGTTTGGGTGAAAGTGAAAGATGAGATGAGAATGTGAACTATAACTAATACTAACTACAAACTTACATTCTAGAAGAAGGAATGGGAAACAAATCAAGGATAAGACAAATAAAGGACAGGAAGAAAAGAAACGCCCTCAACCCTCGAAGAATGAGGATTGAGGGACTTGGAAGGAAGGAGAGCCATGAAAGGCAGATAGGAAAGGGGAAGAGGATAGGGCCCGCCCCAAAGTCAGGGGGAAAAGGGGATAAAACGGACCCAGCTCAGGAATCCCTCGCGGTCGCCAACTCCCTAACTCACCAGCCGTGAGTGTGTAGCACTATCCAGGGTGCACCAGGAGTGGTGGAGCTACATACACCCTGCCTCCTTAAGGACCTTGTGCAGAAGGCAGGAGATAACAAGAAAAGAAAAAGAAGGCTGGCCCCTCGCAGAAGGGGGGTATCAGAATAGATGAGGCACGGGCCAATTAAGGCGGGAAAGGAAGAGACTCCCTAGGCCTCGGACACTCTAATACCGTCGGGGTCAGAAGAGAACAAGAGTTGACCAAGAGAGGTCGACAGGAAAGAAGGCGGAGAGGAGCCCGGCACAAGTAAGTGGAAGCAATGCCAGACTCAGCTGCGGTCCCGTGGTCGCCAAACCACGTCCCTCTAGATATGAGCCCCTGGGTGATCTTGTGATGAAACACAACACAACGACGTACAAGACATCGTGGTCATGTAGCCCCGTATATTTGTCTGATAACCTGTGTTACTGTGATGACTGTATTAGTGTGTGTATATGTAATTCGGATGATGATTATGAAGGAGGTAGACGTGGTCTTAAGTTAGGAACTATCCCGGCATTTGCCTGGAGTAGAAGTGGGGAAACCATGGAAAACCACTTTCTGGATCGCTGAGGTTGAAATCGAACCCTGACATCTAGGGCGACAGCCAAGAATGCTAGTCGCTACACCACGAGGGATTACGAGACACAATTACGCAGGGCAGATGAACAAATATGGGACAAACCTCTGATTGAAGTAACAAACATATAGACTTCTATTTTATCAACAGGTAAATATAATTCTTTCGCTAAAGGGACTTAAAAATTCCCTACGTCCCTAATGCTAAATTCATAATATTCTATCGTCAAAATATATGAAAAAAATAGCAGAAATTACCAGACAGCCTCTAACGATATCGCTATAATGTTGCCACCAAATGTTAACAAACTTCGCTGAAGGTGACAGCACTGGCCCTGGTTACATTGCTATATTTTATCACAAAGATATATGAGAAAATCGCTGAAATTGGTAACGCTGACCCTGGTTACATCCCTATATTTCGTCAGCAAATCATGAATAAATCTCTGATATTGGCTACTCTGCTCTGGCTACATCCCTATATTTCGTCACCAAATCATATGAATAAATCGCTGAAATTGGCGACTCTGCTCTGGCTACATCCCTATATTTGGTCGCCAAAACTTAATGAATAAATCGCTGATATTGGCGACTCTGCCCTGGTAACATCCCTATATTTAGTCGCCAATGCATATGACTAAATCGCTGAAATTGGAGACTCTGCCCTGGCTAATGAACAAATCCCTGAAACTGATAAGCCTGAAGCAGTACTTTGCCTTGAGGACGGGCACGAACTTGGCGCAGATAATGGAAGTCATGAGAGTGTGTGTTTTACCCCAACACAGGGAATATTAATTGGGATGCCTTTTGACTCGCTACCAGAGATAATTACATTGAGAACTTAGCTCCTTGGGGCTTATTCTCGCTGGCATTCGCATGTAGCGGAGTGAAACTCAGGGGATGATAAAATACGTACAATTTATTTAAAATAAACTTAAAAAAAAAATTGCAATAACAAATCCGTCAAATCAATATCAACGTTTTTATTAACCCTTTATGTTCGACCCTGACGAAAACTGTATCATAATGATGGTCATTATAACACTATTTTTCATTATGAAACAGTTTCTCCCACCAATCAGAGCTCAAGAAACAGTTGTTTGACCAATTAGGTGACCATAACATCGCACCTGCGATGCCTTCTAATTAAAATTGCACTGCCTGGCCTAGTGTCAAAGTGGGGTAATTGAGGAGGCCATGGTCAAATACGTACAAGGTATTCTCTGCGTCCCATGCGCTCTGTTCAGTACATAAAACTGGCGAAATCTCGAAAGATATTTATGAATATTTATGTTTGAACATAAAATAGTTATAATAATTATCGTCGAACCTAAACAGTCGTATGCAACTCGCCTCTAATGGTAATTAAGACACGAGTATGTTTATAAAACGAGCGTATACGAGTTTTATAATTTCCATATTGCCAATATGGGCTCGTTGCATAATGTACTATTATAGGTTGGTGGCCTGTATACGTATTAACCACCTACTGGTAGGACATTTATATTGTTAAAGATGCTGATGGTTGATTTTTTCAGCCATATTTCGACGAATTTACAGAAGGAAGTGCTAGTATTTCTAAAACTCAAACATGTTATATGCATCTCCTTGACCTAAGGTGCTGGATACAATTTTAATAATGTACGTATAAATAAAAACAAAAAAATAAAGTGGAAAAAATAAAGGAAAATATTTATATAGAAATTAAAATTATTAAAATATACAATACAAATTAAAGTTATAAAAAATAATGATAAAAATAAAAAAAATCAATTCATTATCATCATTTATTGCATTTATGGGCCTCTAGGGCCTACAGCAGAAGAACAAAAGAAAGAAGAGAAAAAGTGGTAACAAAGGAATCAGTCACAAAGGAGGAGGTATCTACTCCAACGCTGCCGGTCTCTAGCTTCATCTTCCACCGCATTCGGCTCCACTTGCTGAAGTATTGTCAACACTCGATCCTCGCATCGCATCCTGGGATTTTCATCGGGAGTCTTCCAGCAGGTTGTGAATGGAGGAATCGGTTTTGGATGGATTCATCAGCTCGAAAGATGTGGCCAAAGCACTGTAACCTCCTCTGTCCTAGTACTGTAATGTTTACTGATACCATATAGGCCGTGATACGTTTATATAAAAAATGATTAGTGTTCTTTGGAGGTGGCGTTGGTGCGCTTGAGTGGAGGAAACATGAACTAGTAAAACGAGAGTGTCAACTCTGACGATAGCAGAGATGAGTTTAGACAATGGGAGTTGAACATTGATAAATAAAAAGTGATTGGAGGTTATTGGAGTTTATAAAAGAAAAATAATTGTATGAAAAAAGACGCGAAGGAGAATATACTGGATTAATCTGTCTTATTTAATACGTCGTATTAGTTATAGTATTACGGCTTCATCTATAGCTCTTCCACGGGAGTAAAATTTAATAAAGGATAAAAAGACTAATGGTATAAGTTGGAAATTATATCATTGTGACTACATTACAGGAACAATTTAAATATACATCCCTTAATACCACTAAATAGTAAGTAGCATTTCGATGATTTATTGTTATGTTGCAGTATAATATTAAGCTGTCTTGTTTACTGTAGTGTCCTGGTTGGTGTTATAAACACACCATTCCTGAGATGAATGAGT
Organism: Meconema thalassinum; assembly: GCA_946902985.2. Classification (NCBI taxonomy): domain Eukaryota; kingdom Metazoa; phylum Arthropoda; class Insecta; order Orthoptera; family Tettigoniidae; genus Meconema; species Meconema thalassinum. The sequence continues at coordinate 97,078,733 of OX336397.1, read as the reverse complement.
TCTCGTGTCTGTATTAAAAGAATATTCATTCATAGTAGGCTATTCTATCTATGAATTGGCGCCCTCTCGGAAATATTTATATCACAGGATAAGAACCAATTACAAAATGACACCTCATCGCAGGGCACGAGAACCAGGACACATCAGTGTAGTGGTGGGAATGCATATATATTGTTACATGCCACCCCCCTAGTGGCACTTTTGTTAACTGGATTACGGTGGATAGAAAGCACAACACCAATTACTGCTTAAAGAAATAATTAACTTTATTGTGGCCAGAAAGATACACTACTCAACAGCAAATACAAGCAATTATTACCTTACTCCAGTTTCCTCACGTCGAGAATACTTCCCCTTTCACTTGTCAACAGACCACAGTTAATCCTCTCGCTAGTGAGTCCGGTCCCGTACGCTGGCTGAAAATAGCTGCACTAGGTCTGTCACTCACTGTTTTGCAACTCACCACAATGACCTCTCTCGCACTAGGTAAGCACACTCGCTCAAAACACAGGCAGTCCCCTGTAAGCTCCTCACTCCCTTCGCTGTCACGAGAATCGGCTTCACTAGGGGTTTCGCAAGTCTCCACACTTCTGTCGCTCAGGATAAGCGCTCGTACTCGCTCGTAAAACACAACAACAACCACTGCTTGACAGGTCGCACTTATATAGCAGGCCGGTGACTCAATAAATGCTTCTAGATCCATCCAGGGTTCACGGCTTCTCGAGGTTTCCATCGCTGGCTCAGTCACGAATATTCTGGACCATCCCTTTGTCCTAATAGCCCTGTTGCATAAGGCGCACGCAATACACGAGGCAGGGCACAGCCCAGCCCTGGGGCAGTTGTGACTCACGCGGCGAGCGATGACACAAACTCACAGCCGTAACACCACCCCCTTCCTAAAAAGGCTGATCGTCCCGATCAATCATGGGTCCGTCTGCCAGGCGATCTCGATGCACGATCTTCATCTTCGCCCTCGGGCTCCGCTGGATCCTGTAGACGACATCGTTGATCCGTTTCACGACTCGGTACGGGCCCTCCCAAGACTTCTGCAGTTTGGTTGACAGGCCTTTCTTCCGTAATGGGTTGAAGAGCCAGACAAGGTCGTCCTCGTGGAATCCGCCGGCATCCGTCTGCTGGTCGTATCGGGTCTTCATTCGGTCGGTCTCGATCCGCAGTTTCCTCCTCTCGAACGCGTGCACGTCCTCCAGTTGGTTGACCAGTTCTTGACAATACTGGCTTACCGGGATCGGATCATTCCCAGGTCGGCCGAAGGCAAGATCGACAGGTAGACGGAGCTCCCTCCCAAACATGGCCCGGGCCGGTGTGCACCCGGTGGCTTCATGCACGGCGGCGCGGTAGGCCAGGAGAAATAGCGGAAGATGTTTGTCCCAATCCCTCTGGTGCTCGCTGACGACTATTCGGAGATGGTTCTCGATGCTCCCGTGTAGATTAGCATGGGCCAGCTCTCTCCGTTGACGACTCCGTCGACCATCAGGCTGCTATTATCCCTCCGTAACTGCGTCACACGAACTTGGACTGCCGGGGCTTGACGACTGTCACAAGCCAACCTTTGCCCCCCAAGGCTGGCTAATACTCGTTTCCCTGGACGGCGCGGTCTTCAGACGACTGATTTCCCGTCGGATACCCTCGGCGGCGGCGATCACCGCAGTCCTTGCTCAGGTGGCCTCTCTTACGGCAGGTCCAGCAGGTCGGTAGTCCTCTTCCGGGCCGCCTCTCCGGATGTCCTTCGGCTACGTTTTTGTTGGTGGTACTGCGATTCTTGAAGAAACGGCTTAGCGCCTCCATCAATTCGTCGGCCAGGGGCTTGGTCTCGTTGGTTTTTACTGGTTCGTCGACGTCCACTTGACGCACCCGCGCGTGCATTCTGGATGCCTGTTTTGCCGTCTCGAACTCAAGTGCGTGGCTCAGCGCATCTGTCAGGGTCTTATTGCGCGCGAGTCGCAGCGCCTGTTGAGTGTCCGAGTCCCGTAGCCCGTCGGTGAAAGTCTGCGTCGCTATCTGCTCCAGAATGTCGGCCGGCGCTGTTGGGTAGGCGAGCCTTACGAGACGTGCGATGTCTATCTCGAACTCCTGCAGGGTTTCCGCGTTCTTTTGTACCCGGGTCCGGAGCTGCATCTGGTAGGCTTGCTGAAGATGGCTATCTCCATATTGGGACTCCATATGGGCGATTAGTGAAGCGTAGTCCTGGGATCCAGTCGATGGCCTGAAGGACGTTAAGGGCGTCCCCTCTCAGCGCTACAATGAGAGCTGTAGCCCTTTCCGTGCTGTTCCAGTTGTTTATTGAACAGGCTGCCTCGAACTGACGTAAATAGGTGTTCCACGGGACCTTTCCGTCGAAGGTTGGGGGCGTCACTCTGCTCTGGCCCGTTCCTGATATTCCCGGGGTACCTGTGGGCGGGCGTCGGCGCAGCTCGGCAACTTCCACTTGCAAGGCGTTGAATTTCTCCTCCACCCCCTTCAGCAGTCGTTGGCACAGCTCGGCAACTTCCACTTGTAAGGCGTCGAACTTCTTTTCCACTGCTGTGACTTCCTCACGTAGGCTCTGTTGCAATTTCCTTTGGCTCTCCTCTAATTTCGTCAGCAGACACTCTTCCAGATTTTTCTGGCCATCCAGAAATTTGGCGGTTAGGTCCTCTGCTAACTTATTCTGGCCATCCTTCAGGTCCTTGCTAGCTTATTCTGACCGTCTTCTAATTTGGAAGTTAGGTCCTCGGCTAAACTTTTCTGGCTGTCTTCCATCTTCTTCAGGTCCTCCGCTAACTTATTTTGACCGTCTTCCATCTTCTTCTGGCCGTCTTCTAGCTTCTTCTGGCCGTCTTCTAATTTGGCAGTTAGGTCCTTGGTTAAATTCTTCTGGCCGTCCTCCATCTTGGTTTCATGCAATTTAACTTTTCTAGCAATGCTGCCAATTGCGCCTCCATTTTAGTTGTTTGTCTTGTAAAGGGCATGCACTCACAGGAAAATTAGAGAAAATGACCTGCTCGGGTTTTGAAACCAGGACAGTCAGGTGTTGTGCTTGAGTTCGTAATCCGGCTTCTGACACCAGTTGTTACATGCCACCCCCCCCCCCCCCCTAGTGGCACTTTTGTTAACTGGATTACGGTGGGTAGAAAGCACAACACCAATTACTGCTTAAAGAAATAATTAACTTTATTGTGGCCAGAAAGATACACTACTCAACAGCAAATACAAGCAATTATTACCTTACTCCAGTTTCCTAACGTCGAGAATACTTCCCCTTTCACTTGTCAACAGACCACAGTTAATCCTCTCGCTAATGAGTCCGGTCCCGTACGCTGGCTGAAAATAGCTGCACTAGGTCTGTCACTCACTGTTTTGCAACTCACCACAATGACCTCTCTCGTACTAGGTAAACACACTCGCTCAAAACACAGGCAGTCCCCTGTAAGCTCCTCACTCCCTTCGCTGTCCCGAGAATCGGCTTCACTAGGGGTTTCGCAAGTCTCCACACTTCTGTCGCTCAGGATAAGCGCACGCACTCGCTCCTAAAACACAACAACAACCACTGCTTGACAGGTCGCACTTATATAGCAGGCCGGTGACTCAATAAATGCTTCTAGATCCATCCAGGGTTCACGGCTTCTCGAGGTTTCCATCGCTGTCACGAATATTCTGGACCATCCCTTTGTCCTAATAGCCCTGTTGCATAAGGCGCACGCAATACACGAGGCAGGGCACAGCCCAGCCCTGGGGCAGTTGTGACTCATGCGGCGAGCGATGACACAAACTCACAGCCGTAACAATATTGTGCGAGTGATTTTGGGGCTTGTGTTTAGAAGTGTAATTCAGTATGTCGGAGAAAGATATGAAGCTGTGGTCTTGATAGTGAAGAGAGCGTAGATGATAATACTATGATGTCAGAGAGTAACCCGAATACTAGTAAAGAGAAAGGAATTTCGGAAGATTCATTAGCTGCGTTCATGAGAATGCTGAGTGAAAAATTTGATGAAAGTAAGAAAGATAATCAGGAGATGAGAAAGGAAATAAGTGGGCAAAATCAGGAAATAAGTAGGCAAAATCAGGAGATGAGAGAGGAAATAAGTGTGCAAAATCAGGAAATAAGTAGGCAAAGTCAGGAGATGAGAGAGGAAATAAGTAGGCAAAATCAGAAGATGAGAGAGACGATAGATAAAAATAATAAGGAAATTCATCAAAAGTTAGACAATGTGGTCAAGGAAAATGAGGAATTAAATAGGAAGTTTGGGACTCTGCAGGAGAGTATTCAGGGGGTGAAACAGGAGATCAGATGTGAAATTAAGAATATGTTAGAAGAAGAGGCTAAAAGTATTATAAAGGAAGAAAAGACTGTAGGTGAAAGTAGTTTGGAGTTAAAGGAGATGGTAGATGAAAGTAGCATAGAGTTAGAGGAAATTGTAAGTGAGAATAGAGTAGATGAGAGGAAGAATTTGTTCGAGGAGACGTTACGTGAAAGTAGCATAGAGTTAGAGGAAATTGTAGGGGAGAATAGAGTAGATGAGAGGAAGATAGTTGAGCATGAAGTAAAATTACGATATAAGATAAGGCGATGTGGTAAAGGCATATATTGGAGAGGACGTAGTAGGCGTCAAAGAGGAATCAGATTTGGAGGTAGACGCCGCGGTTGTATAGGTCGAAATCGCTTAGGTTATAGAGGTAGACGTGGGATAGGCCATAATAGGCAAAAAAGAAAGAAAGGTTGTAGAGGTAGACGTAGAGGTCGCCGCCGACACAGCAGAGGAGGACGCTTTAATGGAAATAGAGGGGATGGATATTGTAGGCGTGATGATGATGAAAATGGTACTGGGGATACGTCTCATTTTAGAATAAATGATACAGATAGGTCTGGAAGAGCAGTAGGAGTTCGCTATATTAGTGCATGAACAAGACATACAGCCCAATGCTGTAATGAATATAATGATGATGATGATGATGATGATGATGATGATAATGAGCCTAAATATATTGACAATGTTGATAAAGTTGATGTCAAGAAAAGAGTTAAGTTGGAACTTAAAGCTGAGAAGAAAATCCATAGAGACACTGAATTAAGAGAACAGGAAGAAATGGAAGAATATTACTTAGATTTGGTTATAGGAAGTTGTCAAGATCATTTTTTATCTGGACGTAAAATTAATTTGTTGGGGGCGCGTGCCGCTATTTGTTGTTCTAGTTAAGAATTGGGTACTGGAGGCATATATATGTCTATTTTCTTAATTTTTGATACAGTTGCACAATGTATATGTATTCGTTTGTATGCTGTAATGTATATGTTTCATTGTGTGTGTTACCTAGTATCTTTCTTAATTTTGAGTTATGCTGTGGATATTTTTCGTTATCTTCTATTTAACCTTTTGTCCATTCATATTATTGCAGCTTTTGTTTTTTTACTTGATTTTGTGTAGTAATTCTGAACAATTAAAGTATAATTTCCAAGTTTTCTAAGTCATCGAATTAAAGTTGGAACATTGTACAGAATACTTCAAGGAATGCCCTACACTGCATTCTAAAGTGGACAGATTTGACAAGCTATTGATGGTGGAGCAATATTTACAATCAGCTATAAGCAAAATTGGGAATTGTGATCTACAGCAACGAACCATGGATCGCCTAAAAATGGATGCTGAACCGATATCAGAGGATATAGTGTCAAAAAATATATATATATATATATAAATATTCACTGCAAAAATGAACGGCTGACCTATAACCAGTTTTGCAATAGCCTTCTCAGTGTGTACCATGCTTAGGAAAATGTGGTAGTTACGACTAAGCCTCCTTGTGCTAGCGGCAGTGGAGGTGGTGATGGTGATTTGGTATCTTGATATCCAATTGTGGATGTTATTCTTCAAGAACATTTTAAGTTAATCAGAGTGAGCTTGAGGTATGGAGAGGAGACTACAGAGTTGGTTGAAGAGGCGGATAACGGTTGGAAGATAGTGTGTTGTGCAGCTTGATTTGGAGAAGATGATAGTATAATCACATGAAGAAGAGGGAAGTCCAGATCTCCGTGTCTCACACTCTTATGTATTTATTTTGTGTGTTGCATGTGTATCAGAAAGCCCTTCAATATGACATAGTTGTCAGGCTTTCTGGGGGCGAATGTAACGTTTACTGAGACCATATAGGCCGTGATACGTTTACATAAAAAATGATTAGTGTTCTTTGCAGGTGGCGTTGGTGCGCTTGAGTGGAGGAAACATGAACTAGTGAAACGAGAGTGTCAACTCTGACGATAGCAGAGATGAGTTTAGACAATGGGAGTTGAACATTAATAAATAAAAAGTGATTGGAGGTTATTGGAGTTTATAAAAGAAAAATAATTGCATGAAAAAAAGACGCGAAGGAGAATATACTGGATTAATCTGTCTTATTTAATACGTCGTATTAGTTATAGTATTACGGCTTCATCTATAGCTCTTCCACGGGAGTAAAATTTAATAAAGGATAAAAAGACTAATGATATAAGTTGGAAATTATATCTTTGTGACTACATTACAGGAACAGTTTAAATATGCATCCCTTAAGACCACTAAATAGTAAGTAGCATTTCGATGATTTATTGTTATGTTGTAGTATAATATTAAGCTGCCTTGTTTACTGTAGTGTCCTGGTTGGTGTTATAAACACACCATTCCTGAGATGAATGAGTTCTCGTGTCTCTATTAAAAGAATAGTCATTCATAGTAGGCTATTCTATCTATGAATTGGCGCCCTCCCGGAAATATTTATATCACACGATAAGAACCAATTACAGTACTCGGCCAATTTGTGGTTTTCCAACCCGCTGATAAAGGTCATCCTTCGTTCTTCGTTCCCAAAATTGCAATTACAAAAAGAAATATAACAAGAAGTTCTGTGAAGAACTATACAGCCTACTTGTCATGCCAATTATTATTCTCGAGTATATGAACCTATCTAGAATAATGACGAAATTAAATTGGTAATATCGAAATATCTAATTAGTTCAAAATATACCTGGTATAATGTAGCCTAATAGAGCACTACAGTTGGCAGCCCTGGCGACTGAATATATTCTTAGTTCAATCTCTTAAGGTACAGAATACAAAATTTGGTTGAAGTCCAATGGACGTTACATGCAGTTAGACACTGGATCTATCAGCACGCGTAAAAGCATGTTGCCAACAATACCATGCGTGTGCTGGTCAGAAATAATCTGAAATATTATGATATCTTGTTGTGCCAATTTTGGATGAAATCCATTTGTTAGTATAGAAGTTACATGTATTTTAAAATTGGACATATCAGCAGGCATAGAATCATGTTGGCAGCACTGCCCTGTATTAATTACTCCAAATTAATCTAGAATGTCAGGTGCTATACATGTGCAAAGTATAGAGCTGTTGGCTTGCATACTTTCTGGTATATTGATATTAGTGTAAAATAAATATAGACAGCATTTATTAACAGTTGGCAGCCCTGATTGCTCTTAACAATACTTATAGTCATATCTGTTATGGTACACATAGCACATACGAAATTTGGTTGAAATCCAACTGATAGTATAGAATTTACATGTATTTAAAAATTGGTCGTATCAGCGGGCTTATAATCATGTTGGTAGAACTGACGTATATAAGTTACTCCAAATTAATCTAAAATGTCATAATATACGTGTGAATAGTTTAAAACTGTCGGCTCGCATACTTTCTGATATATTGGTATTTGGATAAAAAAAATAAAGAGAGCAATTATTAACAGTTGGCAGCCCTGGTGGCTCTTAAGAATACGCTCAGTCATATCTGTTTATGTACAGATATTACATACACAATTTGGCTGAAATCCAATTGATAGTGTAGAAGTTATATGCATTTAAACATTGGACCTATCAGAAGGCTTAAAATTATTTTGGCAACACTGTCATGGTTGACCTCCTGGAAATTAAATTGAAATAGTATTATCTACATGTGTGCCAATTTTGGAATAGCTCCCATACATACCTTGCATGATATCCAACATGGAGCTCAAATTTCTAGTGCGTTTTTTCAGCAGTTGGTAGCACTGACATCAATTTCAAATATGGACGTGAGATATTCCGGTGCACATCTTTACTCATACTAAATTTGGTTTTGATTGCTGCAGCAGTTTAGGAGTTGATGGGGGGGGGGGGGACACACACAGCCAGACAGACAGACACACATTTTCCCGGATCGATCTCATAAGTCTACTTTTTCCTCATTTTTGCAAAATGTGAAAAGTAGGCTAAAAATTAAGATAATAAAACTAGTCGAAATATAAAAATAAATATTATGATAATAATTATCAACTGTAAATAAATAAATAAATAAATAAATAAATAAATAATTTAATTAATCATCTTGAGGTTATGTAAACAATTGAACTAAATTAGATGCCAGTGTATTACAATGTATATAAACATTTGCTGTACCTAGTTTCATTACGTTTGGATGGTAAAATCACGAGAAAATTCTATTTAAAAGTTTCAACTTCCCATGGCCGCCATGTTCGTTTTCTAGTTAACAGGTTTTTGAAATTCACATAGGTAAACTTCTAGTAATGCCATTTATTACCGTATAAAATTTTAGGGTGATATCAGTAATAGTTTCGGAGATATAGAATACCAGTGAAATACTTCGCTCAGCCGTCATGTTGGATAGGTGAGATGTAATAAAATTTTAAGGGCACGGTCGGAGTCGGCCGAAATAGTACTATGACCTTACCGAGTTTCATTGAAATCGCTACAGCCGTTTAGAAGTTATTAGGGGGACCACACACACACGGACCTACACGCATATATGCATACATACACACACACACACACATACATACACACACACGGACAAATGGTCATCTCATAAGCCTATTTTTTCATAAATGAAAATAGGCTAAAACCAGATTGAAGTTGAATTAGTAATGTGGATATTATTGTATGCGTAGAAATTTATAGTTTAGGATTGATGTGATCATGTATTAAAGTGAGATGGTATATCATTGAGATGATGGCACTGAGAAAATTCCATGAAAATTCAGTATTCCAAGGTATAGTTAGGGCAAGGAATACATTATTGACTTTCGATATTAATTTTGTGAATACATTAAACTTCGTCAATAAGAAATGCTGAAGACAATGGTCATATTCGTATATTTTCATATTGATTATGACGTGGAAAGAACCTGGATATAGCTCTGTCTTTCCCTACAGGACCTTGAAATAGCTGCGAACAAGGAACGAAAGACAGTGGAGCATGAAAGAACTCATCCTCTATATGGAAACGGACCGCAGCCGCAACGACTGAAGTCGAGGAAGAGTTTCCTTAGAACATCAAAGGAACTTAGAGCCACTGCTGAAAAAGCTAGGTTGCAAATGTGGAGGGCTACGACCAACCTTCCCCCAGGTTGGGAAAATGTTTCTGAAACTCTACCTCCTGGCTATGACGAGGAATGGACGACTTGGAAGTCCCTGAATAGACTGCGCTCTATAGTAGGCAGATCAAGGGTTAATATGGCAAGATGGGGTTACATTGACCAGGATGATATTCATTGTGATTGTGGAGAAGACCAGACTGTTCAGCATATGACTGAGTGTCGACTGTGCCCAGCATCCTGCACGGAAGAAGATCTTCGTCGGGGAGCACAGAGTGCACTGAAAGTGGCCAAGTTTTGGGCAAAGATAATATAATAACTGTGTTATATGTTTAAAATGTATGTTTCTGATACGAGAATAAATTATCAGGACCTTGAGCCATGTTACACAATGTAACGAACGGCAAGCAGTCTGCGTGGAAAGTCTGAACAGCTGTGTCAAGAGAGGAATTCCACGGGTCAAACAGCAGTGCGTGATAGAAGCAATTATATTACCATCATGTTCACATCTGATGTGCGGTGTCAGACCTTCAAAGTGTTGAGCGCTGGGGTACACTAGGGGGCATGAGCACTCTTGACGAGGTTCAACTCGCTGTACAGGGAGAGAAACTCAAAATGGTTTTTGCATACCTAGCAGCTTCGTCATCTTGGCCGACACGCCCGAGGATTTGAATGAGTCTTTAAAAGGTATGGACTCCGTCTTGAGGACAGAATTCATGAAGAAAATTAATAAATGTAAAACAAAAATATTGGAATGCAGTCGAAATAAATCAGAAACCTCTATGGACATTGGCAGGTGAAAAGCTAAAGGAAATATGAGACTTTGGTTACTTAGGAAGCAACATAACCAGTGATGGACGAAGCAAAGAGGATATAAAAAGTAGGTTGGCTCACGCAAGGAAAGCATTTCTACAGAAAAGGAATCTGTTGACATCGAACGTAGATTTAGGTATTAGGAAGTCATTTTTGCGTGGCACTCTATGGAAGTATACTGTGTTAGTGACTTAAAATAGCTGAGCCGTCTCTGTCACATGACAAGATGGCAGCTGGCCTCTTGTGCCTGTCCTATGTTTCAGTAATTTGAGTATGTTATATGCGATATAGCCTACTGATAGTATTAATAGGCTATAAACTTTGTATGAAATGACTTATAATGAAGATGTACTGCAATTAAGAAATTGTTTATTTCAAGACATTACTTGCTAACACGTATCTAATTCAGTTAATAACACCAATGTTATAAGGACATGTTTGGCTCTGGGCTAGCGGGTTGGTCTCTCACGCGGTTGACTGGCGATCGAATCCTACTATAGTTCACAGGTGAAATGAAAAAAAAGCCGAGTTACGCTTCCAGGGAAACTCCAAACACAACCACTCTTTTCTGAAGTCTTAACTCAACACGACTCAACAGTTTGCTGCTGGCTGTGTCTGGGGTAATAGGCTCGCCCGCTAGCTAAGCTGTATCTGGGGTAATAGGCTCGCCCGCTAGCTAGGCTGTAACTGGGGTGATAGGCTCACCCCTAGCTAGCTCGTAAACTGTCGCCTCAGTAATTGAATGGAGATTGTTGGAAAACATAAAAACGTAAAAACACTTATAGTGGGCGATGTATTGAAGATAGAGATATGCTGTCGCGGACTTTTTTTGTAGAACTATTCATGCTAAACAATTCTTATATTCATAGTATATTGATATTTTTAACGGTTTGCCCAGCGTAAGCTTATAAAATCGCCTTTCGACTTCTTCACTGAAATCGTTACTGCTTGGTTTCCTTTGATCATTAATAAATTATTTTCTACAGAAACCTTCCTCGAGATATCCTTTACAGAATGGTGTAAACTGTATCAAAATCCATTCAGTGGTTCTTGAGATTTTCCGTGACATCCAAGAATCGGGAACTTCGTTTTATACTAAGTAGAGATGAGTTGCTGACTAAAGTCTAATTTAGAAGTCCGAATTTTTCTATAGTTCGATGGAGTCTGGGTCCCGTCAACCTCCAATTACAGAGACTCTGGTTGGTTGGTTCCTCAGTTTAGGGGCTGCTACAACGTGGTCATATAACCCCGTGTACTTTGGGTGTGTGTAGAATCTGCCTGATAACCGATGTTAATTGTGATGGCTGTATTAGGGTGTGTTATCTGTTTTAATTCAAGTAAGGACTACATACATTCGATTTTCAAGTAGTTCCAACTTTTGCTACCAAACGCCACCGTCAACGACAAACTAGTCCTGAATCTGGTTACTAGATGCCACCACAGACGGCTCCTGGTGACAGACGTTGCAGCCTAAGAGCGTTAGTCAAGAAAACCTATAATTTAGCTTCATACAAGTGTAATTAGTAAAATGTTCTTTATCATGGCATAAATCTATGGCTTGGGACCGCTGGCTTTACTTCCCCTCCGATGGAAGGCATAGCCTACTGAGGGATTTTTAACGCTCTTAAAATATCCGATGACTTCGGCCGGGTTTGAACCCGCGACCTTGGGCATAGAAGCTCAGCATGCTACCAGCTACGCCACTGAAGCCACCTACCGAGACTCTGCTGTATTAGTATTGGCAACGTAGCCAAGGGTTACCATAGCAACAGTCGACTCTCGACTAGAAATAATCGACTGTTTACGGACAGTGGCACTTTCTCTTGTGGTTAATTCTACTGTATACTTTGCAGCGCGCAAGTACTCTTATCTTTGTACTAAACACCTGCATAATTATGTATCGTGTTGTGGCAGAAAATGTCTTGCTTGCTATTTGGTTGTGATAGTAAATTATTGTATGAGCACGTTATCACCCAGGCGATACGCACGTGATATGATGGCTCGCTTAAACAGAGCATGGCCTACTGAGACAGACGGGCTCTTCTCAAGGCCTACTACATAACTTGGCCTGTTTACCATCTCTTGATGAATGCAGTACATTTGCATTTGTCTTTTGGCACAGGCTAGAGTAAAATGTGGCTTTTCACCGCTGTCTCAGTCTCACTCTTGGCTGTGATTATATGGAAGCTACTGAGGTATGGTTGGTGCTTAGTAATGCCATTTAGGGTACAGTCAGTGCCTGTGGATGCTGTGAAAGGTTCTACTCATAGGATTAGTACTGCTGTTCTGACTCAGTGAGGAAAGCAATCGCAAACTACCTCTCTCCTCTTCTTGCCTAGCACTGCCTTGGGGTTTTGTGTGTATCTGCCCACATAACCTAGCGGCGGTACTTTTTGAGGATCCAACCAGCCTTCGGGCTGACTACCTAACAGTCAGACCAGGCTACATTACTGTTTACAGTCAACGCTATGCTCTTTTATAGAGAATCAAAAATTTACGCTGCAATTGTAACTTAGTCTATTCTTCTTCTTTTCGAATCACCCACTTTGGGGTACGTCAGATCAATCACTTCTTAGATTCTTGTGCTCTCCTTTTCTCCCAATAATTCATTCTCTCTGATCTCCTCTTTCTTTCCTCTTGTGATATCTGCGTCGGTTTTCTGGAGACGGCTCTGGCTTGGAACTTCTTGGTGTTGTCTTTGGTCACGGTTTTGGCTGTACCATTCAACAACATGATTTCAGTAATCTGAAGCTCTCGCAGGTCCTTTTCCACTTCCGTAAACCAATTAGGTTTGCTCTTCTTTTTGGAAAAGAAGTCAATGATTTTCTTGGTTATTCGGGCAGGATTCATCCGGTAGATGTGTCCATAGAAATCAATCCTCTTTTTCCGTATGGTATCTGAAAGTCTCTCCGACTTCACATACAGGGTGTCGTTCCTATAGAAAACTTGTTTGTTAGTTTGGAATTTCGGACCTATGATCTTTCCCAAAATTTGATTTCCAATTTTCCCATTTGCCCTTGTCTCCACAATACTAGTGTTGCTGCTGCAAAGAGTGCCTCTGGCTTAATTACGGTGTTATAATGCCTGATTTTAGTGTTCCAGGAGAGGGTTTTCTTATTGTATGTATTTTTGGTTTTCTGGAAGGCTAGTTCCTTTTTGATTCTTCTCGCCTCCATTGTTTTTCCTTCAAGGTTATTCCAGTCGATCCATTCTCCTAAGTATTTGAAACTATTAACCACCTCGATTTTATTAGCTCCTACTGTAACTCTCTTGGACACATTCAAACTATTTGACATAATTTTCGTTTTTTTTTTTTTTTCAAAGGAAATCTTAAGTCCTATTTTACCCGCCATCTCTTGTAATTCTGTGATTTGTTCTTTGGTTTCCTTCCATGTTTCTGCGAGAAGCGTCTATTATTATTTTTATTATTATTATTATTATTATTATTATTATTATTATTATTATTACCATAGATTTGCTTTAGAACTTCGATTAGCGCAGAAACTGTGGTTACCATGGCAACAAGGACAAGCGGACAGATCTCAGTTGTTAAAGCGTGCGTCATACTAATACATATTTAGGCGGCTTCGGTGGTGTGGTTGGTAGCATGCTGAGTTTTTATGCCCAAGATCGCGAGTTCAAACCCGGCCGAAATCGTCGGGATTTTTAAGAGAGTTAAAAATCCCTCAGTATGCCTTCCTTCGGAGGGGAAGTAAAGCCGGCGGTCCCATGTCATACAGTATATTGATTGCATGAAAAAGAACCTTCCTCTAACTACAATTGTGTGAAGCTAAATGTGTAGATTAGATCTGATTAATGCTCTATTAAGTCCCAACGTTTGTCGCCAGGTGCCGGTTACGGTGGCATCTAGTATCCAAGTTCGCGGCTAGGTGCTACCGTCGTTGACGGTAGCATTTGGTAGCAAAAGTAGGAACTACATGGAATTGATCGTCTGCAGTCCTTAACTGAATCACAGATAACACACACTAATACAGCCATCACAATTAACACCGGTTATCAGGCAGATTCTACACACATCCAAAGTACACGGGCGTAACTGTTAATAATATTCAAAATAACTGTGATTAATATTCAAAATATAGTAACTTACTGACTAGTTACAAATCCAAACCCACATGGTTCATTGAAATTGACAAAGATTTGACAAACGCCAGAATTCAGACTGACACAATAGCAAACAGAGCACTCTTCAGAGAAGCTACTCAAATGGCAGAATTTCAAGAAAGGAAGAAACAAACAACTCGGAGAAAGTGAACTCAAGAGGAGAAAGATCGTCACTCTAGAACAGGGCTCGGAGAGTGCGGTCGCACCCGGGGAGCACTGGGCAGTCAGACTAGCGCTCCTTCCCCTACCACCACTACACTGTGGCAGCGAGGAGACGGACGATGCTCGGACAGCGCTGACTTGATACGTAATGTACGTACAGTCGTGCGGCCGACGGTTTTTGTGGGTTTGTTGACATATTGATAGGGTTGCCATAAAAAATATACCGCATATACAAATTGAATGGCACTCCGATGTATGGAATGTGCAGGAAACAAACACAAGTGTTAAGTAAAGAATATTGCGATTTATTCCAAACTGAAATGTGAACATATCAGAGAGGAACATTCAACAACATTTTACCAATTTGAAGAGAAAGAACAGACCTTGAGTGACTTTTGCTCCGTCGTTTTTACGAGCTTTAGTTTTGGAGGAAACAATATTCTCCAAATTGGATACAATATTTCTGGACAGAGCTATTCGTAAACAATTGTGCAAGTTTCTATCGCTCATTGTTGCACGATGTTTACTTTTGGTAAGCTTAAGAACCGAAAAGAGACGCTCACAAATGCACGTTGAGTCAAACATTGCTCTTTTCGGCGCCGCGAGCAGACCGCGCGCTCAACCAGCCAAGCTCCTTCCACCAAAGCGCTCGGAGCACTGGCATAGAGCGCGACCACAGCGCTAGCGCTCGGGGAGCGCTGTCTGGATGGCCCTTCTCTAGAACGATGAAAGAAACTTGGAAAGAAAAGAAATTGAATACAATGATTCATCGTACCCTCCAAATGGGTTATTCGAAAGAAGAAAAAGCTTCAAAATAAACTGTGAATAACTGTTAAGGGTAGCAACGACGTTACAGTTACTGAATTAGTAACTAGGTTACCAGTCATTGCGTTATTCCTGAACCGTGACCAAGTTAGTTACGTCACGCCACGCCAGTGAACAGATGGTTATTTCCATTGATTGGCGCTGCACCACAAGTATGTCTTAATGAGAACCGAGGCCGTGTGGGGTGAATACAGATCGATTGGCGTCAAGGGAACAGATCGCTGTGTTTTACTAATGATGACGATTCTCCACTGGAAGTATTCAGGATCTTCATAATTGCTGCTACTGCCCTCTCGCCTGAGGTGCCGTGGTTCTAGGACGGTTTGACCAGACGATGGATTTTCTCCAGTCTGCTGACTGATATACCAGAGCATTCAAAAGCTAGAGTTGTTTTCATGTTTTCCCATTTTCACCACCGGGACGATTCCTTTCAACAGGTCCACGGCCAATTTCCTTCCAAAATCCCTTCCCTGACTCGTCCTGAAAAAAAAATACATCGCCATTGACTGCATTTATCTCTACTTGTATAAAACCAAGTCCCCGATTCTTGGATGTCACGGGTAATCTCGAGAACCGCTAGATGGATTGGATGCGGTTTTCACCATTCTGTAAAGGATATCTCGAGGAAGGTTTCTGTACAAAGTAATTTATTTATGATCAAAGAAAGCCAAGCAGTAACGATTACAGTGAACAAGTAGAAAAGAAAACTGGCGTCCATGCGCTTTTTAAGCTTACCCTGGGCTAACCGTTAAAAATATCAATATACTATGAGTGTAAGAATTGTTCAGCATGAAAAATTCTTCAAAAAAGACCGTGACATCATATCTCTATCTTCTAAACATCGCCCACTATAAGTGTTAATACGTATTCATTTCTTCCAACAATCTCCATTCAATTACTGAGGTGACAGATTACGAGCTAGCAAGAGGCGAGCCTACCACCCCAGTTACAGCCTAGATTGCGGGCGAGCCTATTACCACAGATACATCCAGCAGCCAACTGTCGAGTCGTGTTGAGTTAAGACTTCAGAGAAGAGTGGTTGTGTTTGGTGTTTACCTGGAAGTGCAACTCGGCTTTTCTTCATTTCGCCTCTGAACTTTTCGATCCGCAAAATTCACAGTCAAGTTATGATTGGACTGGAGGGGAATTCTTCTTTCATGCACCTCGCCATTCATAAATTACGTCTGACAAGAATTCGTTGCACATATATCTCCATGATAATATAATTAATAGTCCAGTCAGTGATTTTAACCCATCATGCCGAGATTAAAAACGGATGTAGGTCGTAGTTGATTGAAGAAAAAACGCCTTTTTAAGCATACGCTGGGTTCACCGTTAAAGATACCGGACGAAGCCGGGGTGGGTTGCTAGTAATGGATATAGAAGCAATCGTACAGAAAAAAGCCATGCCATTGGAATCCCAAAATTATTCAAATAGACAAATAAGGAAAGTTACATTATAGGATTTATTGGAAATTCACCCTCACTTTCTTTTGTAACAACACCAAACAAATACAATGTAGTGTTGATTTCAGTCTTTTAGTCACAAATCGCAATGCCGGTGACAGACAACCTATCGCATTGACAGTCAAACGTAAAAACGTAAAATGACTCTGGATGCCCCGCTGGATCGTGAGTGAGCTAGACTCTTCCAGCCGGGCGACCAGCTGAAAGGCTGACTTAATAATTTTAACAAAAATTTGATATAATGGTCCATCTAGCTCAAAAAGAAGCTGCCAGCGTTTCGCCCCAGTGTACCATTGCGCTCTTCAGTTGGTTATGGTACACCTCATCAATACGCGTGGCCAGTACATGCTGAGAAGTCACTTCAAGGCATAAACTACTTGTAGAGTTCGTTTGCTGTAACTTTGCACTTTTTTGACAGCTAGGGTTGCCAACTTTTTTAAGGAAAGACTCAATTTATAACTTGCAGTCCATAACAAATACATACATGTTTTAATCACATGTAAGTTTTTTCAGGTTATTTTTCCGATTGTCCCAGTAATTGGGAATATATTGTGAAGATATTATGTCGGCCAGACTGAAAAGTTGCCTTATCAATAGAGCCCTGCGCGGATAAACAAAACCTTATCCGCATCCGCCCTGCATCCGCACGACTGTTATCCGCATCCGCCCCGCATCCGCACGACTGTTATCCGCATCCGCCCCGCATCCGCATGACTGTTATCCGCATCCGCCCCGCATCCGCAAGACTTGTATAAAAAATCCGCTGATATTTCAATTCTGTTTTCCTGACCTCCGCTTTAGACAAAAAACTGGCTATACTTCTTTGGCTACTTTCGCACTTGTGCCGCAGTAGGTTTGATGTGCCTGATTTGTGTCCTGAGTATGAATACACTTATTTACAGGTAAAACATCCTACTATATCGTTCATCTCTTTGGTTCCATTGAAAACGTAACCAAATATCTGCCTTATCCTTGACTTGAGCTTTGTTTCACGCACTATTGAATATTCTCCTTGTTTTGTTTTAATAGATATTTTATCAATGTTGGTTAAATGATGTCCATACTCCCGGTCGCGGTAACATTTACTAAGTGAACTTCTCTTTAAGCTTGGAGAATGGGATTGACATTTGGCCGGAACTTCCAAGTCAGTCATCATACTTCTGCCTCTTGACCCATCAATGTTAGCATAGTTGATGTCATAACTGTCTCCGTTGCAATATCACAGCCCACGCATTTCAGTGCCAAGATGGAAATAAATCTACAGATAAACCTGGAACCAGATCTTCCAGGATAGCTTATTTTTTTTATAGATAGCGAAGTAGCTGACTTGAGAAATGTTAATGATGTCACCACGATGAACTAACAAACTTATTGACAGCATTATATCTCGTGGGTAATTGCAGTAAGAAATTGATGATGATGAGATGTCAAGACCTTCTACTACAAACATACGGTACGGTACTTAATAAAATGTAGTTGAAACCATATGAGTAAAATAATCTTCTCGTGTATAACCGCAAAACGTACCCGAATATTTCGTACGCAATAGGCTATAGGAGTATTCCTCTTTTAAGCATGAAGCTGTAGATTGGCATATCAAATATGTAATATTATCGAAAGTTCCACATCGTATTCTAAAAACTATCCGCAAATTTTCTCCAAACATTATCCGCAGCGTATCCGCTATCCGCACAGCCATGCAAACTATATCCGCGTGGCGAAAAATGCTGCGGATATCCGCGGGTTTATCCGCGGATATCCGCATCCGCGCAGGGCTTTACTTATCAAACCGAAGAACCACATGCTCGTGGCATGTGTGTGCGGTTGGTAATGGACGCATTACCATGTTCATCCGCCTGTGCAAATAACGTGATTATTTTATTAAATTATAATTGATAATATTGCCCAAAGTCATCTGAAAGTATTATTTCAATTCGAACGCGTGTTCACTTTTATTTTATTTTAAATGTTGAGTAAATATGTAGCCTGAACAGGCAGAGGTGTCTGTCTCCACTCGTGTCATAGCGCGCCCAATGATGTATCATTCTGTCAGCGAGCTGTCAGTCAGCTTTAGGTGTGCTGTTAGAACGAATATTTGATAAATACCACGTTTCCTTTAAAAAGGGCAATTAATTGATATTGCGAGATGAATGTAGGTTTAGGCAACTCATAACAGCTGTTCACCCCTTGCCGGAATGCACGCGGCCATTGCTGGCTGCCATGTGGGTGATGGCTCATTGGCTGCAATGCACGTGACAGCGGAGGATTGATCTGTCTAGTAGGACTATTTGTTCTCGCGAGAACTGTCAAAAATGTGCAAAATTTCAATAAACGAACTCTAGTATTGACGCCACGAGCAATGCCAATGCACTATGAGAGTTAAGCTCCCGTTCATAAAACAATAATAACCTTACCTAGGTATTCATATTAAAATCGAATGTTCCCGAAGGAAAACATGATGTTGATTTGTCCATTTGAGCTAATATATTTTAACAAAAATTTGATAGAATGGTCCGTCTAGCTCATAAACAAGTTGCCAGCGTTTCGCTCGTCAGTTGATGTTGTAGACTGGGGCAGCAGAAACTTGGACAATGACTAAGAGGGGTGAGAGCAGAGTACAGAGAGCTGAGATGAGATTCTTGAGAAGTATGGTCCAAAAACGAGGATAGACAGAGTAAGAAATGACGATATACGGAAAGAACTGGGAGTACACAAACCAAATGACAAACTGGAGCAAAACAGATTGAGATGGTTTGGACGTGTCAAACGGATGAATGAAGTAAGGCTACCAAGCTGAGCACTGGAACGACGCATGACAGGGAAGAGAGGACGAGGAAGACCAAGAATGCGTTGGATGGACTCGGTGAAGAATAGCATTAGAAAACGGAACCTGGATTGGAACACCGTGTCGGAAGAGGAATGGTTAAACGACAGAACAAAGTGGAGAGAAACCATATTTGCCCCCATCCGGTGTCAGCTGGAAAAGGAGAAATGAAAATGATGATGATATTAGCTCAAATAGACAAATCAACATCATGTTTTCCTTCGGGATCATTCGATTTCAAAACTGGCTTAATAAGTTGGTTTATGTTTCCAAGTAGCAGCTAAAGTAAGCCCCGTGGCGGTTAGCGACTACACCTTATGGAAACAAGAGCGGCGTGCATGGTGTTCTGTGTTAATGACGCTGTTGTCTGTCACCGGAAGTCATCTCTCATTCCTACAGTAGCGATGACGTCACTGCCAAGAGGTGAAGGACCAAGGCCTTGTTCATTTGTAAATGAAAATACCTGCACATTGATATTCGCATTCCAAGAGTTCCACATCACATTACAGCATACCAGAAGAGCCGAGATGTCGTGATGACATCAAGTCTACGACGTAGCAGAGAGAAAGGAGATTCAGGAGGTTCAGGAAGAGTCCGCACCCCCGCCCCGCCCTGAAATGCACTATATATGCAAATAATAATAATTGCATTAAACCTTTATAGGGCAAAACAATTTGTTTGATGTGTAACATCTTTCCACTCGGTTGCTGTATATTTTTTGTGGAGGTGATTTCGGAAAAGGGACGGAAACAATGAGCGCGCGTGGTGGCAGAGATTGGTACAACGACGTACAGTCGGCCATGTGGCTATGTGGAATGTATATCACATACGGTTTCCTTTAAGGTTTGGAGGCCCCATTAAAGATATTCCTACAATAAATCATTTTCAAATTGTCGTTCCTCGATGTGAAAATATTCATTATATCATATTTGCTGAAAACAATTATGAATTATTAAATCTTAAGATGGCGTCGGTGAGTGAAGTGCGTGTGTTCCGGTCTCCTGTTTTGTGCTGTTTTATTATGTTATTCTTTCACGTAACTAGTTCTTTTCTTGTGAGTGGTAGTGATGTGAGGCTGTCCATGATTTGTGAAAAGAATTTTGAAGCTTCAGTAAACTGGAAGTGCTCCAATCGGAGTTTTAATTTTTGTTGTTTCTCTGCTGCTGGATTGTCGCCTGCCATGCTGCTAAAAGGAGCCAGCCCTTTAACTAGGAGAGGTACGGTCACATCAACATCAACGGTGACCACAGTCTTCATGCTTCTTCTACTGTCAGGTGATGTTGAAATTAATCCTGGCCCGTGTTCGAACAGTTCTATGTCCATATACTTTCAGAACACTCAGAGCGTGGCCAACAAGCTGGACAAAATAGATTTGAGCATCAGTGATTTTAATAACATGTCAATAATAGCCTTAAATGAGTCTTGGCTTTTTGACAGTTTTCTTGACTCAGAACTCGCCTTTTCTAGGACTCATGACATATTTAGGAGAGACAGGGCTGGGCGTGGGGGTGGTGTTGTCATTGCTACGCAGTCTCAGTTGCGTGCTAGGAGAAGAGCGGACTTAGAAAGTGAATGCGAGATTGTTTGGTTAGAAATTCAAGGAAGGTCTAGTGTGTTCGTGGGCTGTGTGTACCTACCCCCGCCTGCCTCTTTAAATCACTTAGAGGAGCTACATACCTCTCTCAGCAGGGTGCACGCCCAGTTGAAGGACAAGGATACCGTTATATTGTGTGGGGATTTCAACGTGCCAGACATCTCATGGGGACAGCAGGACGGGCCTTCTCTCGTACCTTCAAAACTAACTGAAAGTGCAGTGAACTCTACCTTCTGCGAGATAATTGAGGAATTCTCTCTGCATCAATTGAATCCACATCTCACCCGTGGACAAAACTACCTCGATTTACTGTTTACTAATAGTCCTAAAATCTCTCAGTCTGTAGAGTTAGAAAAACCGGGGTGGATTCCATCCGACCATAGTGCTCTAATATGGAACATAGATTTTCATGACACTAGTTTATTTCATAAACCACCTCGCAGGGAAATTTTTAACTGGAAGAAGGCAGACTTGAACCACCTGAATTTTTTGCTGGATTATTGCCCCTGGTCCCTCCTTGATATCAAGAACGACATTAATGAGAATTGTGAGATATTTTATGATCTCTTGATGTCCGCAGTTCGGGAAGCAGTTCCTCGTGTGAAGGTTAATCCCTACCATTATCCACCTTGGTTTGATGCAGATGTAATCAGCGCACTACACTCGAAAAATAGGGCTCATCGTCAATGGAAACGCTCTTCTTTGGAATGCCATAGAATTGAATTTGTGGTCAGGAGGACCGAATTCAAAGAAATTCAGCACCGAAAGTATGACGCCTACCTGGAAGACATAGACTCCAGTGTGAAATCTAATCCGAACAGACTCTGGTCCTTCATTAAGCAGAGATCTAGGAACACCAGATTACCGGTCTCGCTCGAGTACGACGGACGTACCAGTACTGATGCAAACTCGGCCTGTGAGCTGTTTTCTGAATATTTCGAAACCTTATTCCTTCCTGTAAATTCTATACCGCCACCTCTACCTGATCTGCCACCCTCCAGTAACGACAGCATTTCTTACTTCCATATTTCCGAAGACTGCATCAAGAATAAATTACATAATCTAACCTCTGGCAAGTCTCCCGGTCCTGATGCCATTCCTATAGAAATAATTAAATCTTTGTGCCACCAGCTATCTCGTCCACTTTATATCCTTTTCAACCAAGCCATCAGTGAAGGAGTGTTTCCGGATTACTGGAAATCAGTCCATATCACCCCAGTGTTAAAGAAAGGCTCCAGGCAGAAAGTAGTTAATTACAGACCAGTATCACTAATGTCTATTTTCGCACGAGTCTTTGAATCAATTGTTCGGGACGAAGTGTACGCCCACGTGTCACCATTCATCACTGAATTTCAGCACGGCTTCCTTCCTAGGCGATCCACTGCTACCAACCTAGCAGTCTTCACTCATGATGTATCCACCTTTATGAATAACCGTGGTAGTGCTGATGTTATCTATACTGATTTCTCTAGGGCTTTCGACAGCGTACATCACAACCTACTGCTTCATAAAATTTCAAATTTTGGTATAACTGGTAATCTTTTACGTTTCTTCAAAAGTTACCTCTCAAATAGAACCCAATCTGTTATAATTAATAATAATAAGTCTAAATCTGTAAACGTTACTTCCGGTGTCCCTCAGGGTTCTGTATTGGGCCCTCTGCTCTTTATACTTTTTGTGAATGATATCCCTCGTATAATACATAATTCTAGGTGCCTGATGTACGCTGACGACCTTAAACTGTATATGCCCATCAGTACTATAAATGACTGTGAGTTGTTGCAAGAAGACCTACACCAACTCAGTGAATGGTGTGAAACATGGAAATTGAAACTGAATACTGAAAAGTGTAAAGTTTTGTCAGTTTCATTGAAACGTAACCTCCTACCCAGGTTTAATTATTGTATTAAAAATGAAACGCTAGGTAGAGTGTCAACCATTAAGGATCTAGGGGTGACAATCACTAATAATTTCTCGTTCGATGAACATATTTCAAAAATATGTCGTGAAAGTTTCCGGATCCTGGGATTTTTAAAAAGAAATTGTTTAAATTATTTTTCGGACATAACTCTATCCAAATTATTTAAGTCACTCATTCGGCCTAAATTGGAGTACTGTAGTGTGATCTGGAATCCTTTTCACAGTAATAAAATTGACGCCATCGAACGTGTGCAAAAGAGATTTGTCAAATGGCTCTGTTACAGGGGTGGACGATCGTACCATAGAGCTGAGTATGAGAGTTATTGCAGCGTGTACGGTCTTCCTCCACTGAGCAGTCGGCGCACAGTGGGAGACGTGAGATTCCTGTGGAAACTGGTAAATGGTGGAATTGACTCGATTCAGTTGCTAGCTGACTTGGGTTTTCACGTCCCGCAGAGAACCACCAGACGGAAGCACACGTTCGATGGGGGCAGATCGAGAATTAATGTACATAAAAATTCATGTCTGATCCGGTTGCAGTCAACATACAGCTTGATGGAGAGTAAAAGTGCTACTGATATTCACTTCGACTCTCTATCAACTGTTATGAGAAACATCTCGAGTGGGCTGTAAAATAGTGTGTGCATTTTGTGTTTTTTTTTCTATTTGCGTTTATTGATTGATTGATTGAACATGTGGTTGAATGAATGGTTGATTGAATGTACGAGCGACTGAAGTAATTTTTTTTTTTTTTTAGATCCTCGAATGTCACTCTTATATTACTTTTTTCCCAGTTTTCGATTTTTCTTCTATCTTTCATTTTATGTTTTTGCCTTTTTCCGTTTACTGTAGATAGTTTTGTTTTTTCTGTAATTATGTCAATGTTTCTTGTACATAGGGATTGTATGAATGAATGCTTGAGATCGGATGTTTGAGTGCGTGTCTGTATGGTTGTGGTTGTTGATTTATAATAGACTAGTGTATTTCTATTTTTTGTTCTTGTTTGCTGTTATTGTTTTGTTTATACTTGTACATTTTATTGTTAATTATTATATTGTCACTAGTGGATTCTATCTGTCTGACAATAAAGAATACATACATACATACATACTTTTGCTGTATTCTTATTTAATGTAAGCATTCGAGGTACTGTCGGCCAAAATACAGCACTATGTGGAATGTATATCGCATACCGTTTACTTTAAGGTTTGTAGGTCCCATTAAAGATATGCCTACAATAAATCATTTTCAAATTGTCGTTCTTTGGTGTGAAAATATTCATTATATCATATTTGCTGAAAGGATTTGGCACAGGAGTTTTACAAATAGTTATTTCAATGACCAACAGAGTTCACTGTTAACAAGGGATTGGCGCTCCCGGCTGACACATAGTAGTGTCACATGTTACACATCATATATGCGACTACTGTAAGGCTCGTATTTTTTAATGTGCTTTCACATTTTAATTATTATAAATAATAATATTAGTCTAATAATGTTATTTGTTGTTTCTCTAATTTTAATGTTTATATTGTATATTTATTCTTAATTTTCAATTTATGCTCTTATAGATTTAATTTCATATTTTTATTGAATTAATTAATTAATTAATTTCGAATTGATTTTTACAATTATTTTCATAGTTATGTTCATTATTTTAGTTTTATATTTCAATTTTGATTGATTTTTTAATTTTCATTGCTATATTTATATTTAATTTTTACACTTTAATTGTTAATATTTTTAGTTTTTTTTTTAAATGTTATCCAACACGTTACGTCAAGTAAATACGTAGGTATATTTGATTTTTAGAAATACTAGCACTTCGGAATGAAAATTCTCCGAAATTTCGCTGAAAGATTCAACTATCAGCATCTTTGAAAGCGTAAACTGTCCTTATGACAGGTGGTTAATATAGAGACCACTATCCCATAAAGGGTAAATAATAATAATAATAATAATATACTATCGTATGGCCTCGGGTGCAAGCTTTGTAATTTGACACCCAGAGGGTAGCTTGCATGTTTAATTTCGTTGTTCCTTGAAGCACTATGAAAGTCAAGGAGGTTAGATATCTAAGCTCCTTGAACACTAGGCTATAGCGCTTTCTAGTAGAGAAATGAGGAACTTTGTGTTGGCGGAAACTCCCGAGATTAATTTTGCCATTATGAACACGGCCTACTGAATTTAAATGGGTTCTTTGACATGCCAACATCATATGACATGCGTGTCGTATTTTTGCCGCCTTTCAAAAACCACTTACCACGGCCAGGAGCGAACCTGCAATCTTGGGGGTTAGTAGACCGACACGTTGACCACTAACCCACCGTGGCAAGCTAATACTAATAAAAAATTCTTTCAGACAAAAGTTTTAGGTAATTATTGGAGGAATATTGTCCATTTTGTACGGTGAAGGAAGTTTGATAATAAATGTGAAGAATATACTCTGGTGGACTGTAATTTATAGTGCTGGGATTTCAAATCACTGGACTTCTGTGGAACATTTAACTAATTATATTATATTACACAGTTATATACAATACATGTTGATACATTAATACACTGTCACTCGTTCGATATAGTTTTCCGAGATTGCATAGCAGCAGGTCTGCTTCGCTTTCACCCCGTGGTGACTTGTCCAGTTGAGCACAATAGTGGCACTGTCGAAAGAATGTACGGTACTTTGGGAGCGGGTGAGGCAGGTAGCAAGCCCACCCCTCCCGACCAGTGGAAATAACGGGACTCACTACAACGGCAAGGCGAGGCCTGTCGCAGTTTCAGTACTTGTTCCTAAACATGTCGCCCGCCAAAAAAGAGTTTAACACTTTTTTTAACAACAGTCACCTGAAATATAACACCAACAAACAAACGAACACAAAGCAATGAACATAGTTAGTTAGTCAAAACACCACCTTCACAAATGCCGTTGTCTGGCATGGGAAGTGGGCAAAGTTTTGTAATGGGTCTCTTGAATGTACCGGAAGAGGTTTGTATAGTGGCAACACGTACGAGCCCATCAGCTCCAGGGTGGACCTGATCAACCACTGCAAGCTTCCAGCACAGTGGGGGAAGTTTGTCTTCTTTCACGATCACCAGCGTGCCTGCCTGGACGTTGCGCCCTTCCTTCTTCCATTTTCCTCTCTGTTGTAGATGGGACAAGTAGTCGGTTGACCACGCCTTCCAGAATCCTTGGAACTGTCTTTGGATTTGCTGCCATCTGGAAAGCAAGCTTACACGCACATTACTCAGATCTGGTTGGGGTAGTGCTGTGATTGGTCGGCCAATGAGAAAGTGACTAGGGGTAAGGACAACTAGGTCATCGGGATCATCGGATGCTGGGACTAAAGGCCTTGAATTGAGACATCCTTCGATCTGGGTTATGAGTGTGGACAATTCCTCGAAGGTAAGGTATGCGGTGCCCATCACTCGCCGAAGATGGTGTTTAAAAGATTTGACACCTGCCTCCCATATTCCTCCAAAGTGTGGAGCTTGATGAGGAATAAAATGCCACTTAATTCCTTCACTGCTTGCAAAGGTGGATAGATCACGTTGATGCGTTCCCTCGTTGAATGATCTTCTTATCTCCTCCAGTTCCCTATTGGCTCCAAGACTGTCGATCCGAATTTGGTTGAGAAGTGGAAGTTCGCCGCACAACTTCTGCCAACGATGAAGTAGCTCTGGTGGTAAAATTTCATCCCACCCTAGATGTAGCTGCCACAGTTGCTGTAAGAAGAACTTGCAGGAGATGATGATTGGACTCCCTAGCCCAAGTGGGTCGTAGATTGAAGCTATGGTTGATAGTACCTTCCGTTTTGTTACTGGGTTGCGTAGTTGTAAGTTGCCGTTTACGATTTGCAGTTGGTCACTAGCAGGATGCCAAAGCAAGCCTAATGTCTTAATGTTTTTCCCATTATCTAGTTGAAGTGGGAGCTGGGTTTCTCGCCACTCCGGAGGAACTGCTTCAAGTAGTCGGGGGTGATTCGAACACCATTTTCGAAGCTGGAACCCTCCAGTTTGTAGAAGGTTGATGAGTTGATGTTGAGTGTCTAACGCTTCCTCGACGGTCGCACTTCCAGACATACAGTCATCAATGTAGAAGTCTCTCTGTAAAATCTTCGCTGCTTCAGGAAAGCTGTCTGATTCTTCCATAGCGAGCTGTTGGAGGCATCTAGTGGCGAGGAAGGGTGCTGACGCTGTGCCGTAGGTGACGGTGTTGAGCTGGTAATGTTTTACAGGATCTTCTGGGGATGATCGCCACACGATTCTCTGAAGTCTGCGGTCATGACTATCAATCCTTATCTGCCGGTACATCTGTCGAATGTCTGCCGTAAAGCATATTTGGTGAGTGCGAAATCTGGTGCTAATGGACCAGATATCTTGCTGGATTGTCGGACCAACCCTGAGGATATCATTGAGTGACCGTCCGGTGGTAGTACTGGCGGAGGCATTGAATACAACCCTGGTTTTTGTAGTTGAACTTGACTCCTTGAACACTGGATGATGGGGCATGAAGTAGCTCTGTTCCTCCTTATCAGACGCCGTGGTTATAGGCTCCATATGCCCTAGAGTCTCGTACTCTTCTAAAAAGCTGACGTAATCCCCCTTCAACTGAGGGTTTCTTTCAAGGCGTCTTTCGAGATTGTGAAACCGTGACGTAGCCATTGTTAGTGAGTTTCCAAGTTCTGATGGTTTTCCACAGAGTGGGAGTCGTACCGTGAATCTACCTTCTGCATCCCGTCTGACTGTGTCAACAAAATGCCTTTCACACTCCATTTCATCATTCGATCTGATTGGTTGAGTGATCTCTTCTAATTCCCAGAATCGTTGAAGTTGCTGGTCGAGTGAATGGTCATTCATAGTGAAGAATGACTGTACAGGTGGTGAACCCGGACCGCTCGCCTTATCCATTTGAAACTGTCC
This sequence comes from Meconema thalassinum, assembly GCA_946902985.2. Lineage (NCBI taxonomy): Eukaryota > Metazoa > Arthropoda > Insecta > Orthoptera > Tettigoniidae > Meconema > Meconema thalassinum. Next base: position 97,050,720 of record OX336397.1, on the reverse strand, counting down.
CGCTACAATCCAACCGAATTCCGTGTTTTGAAGAACTGGATAGGGTCCGCTCCTCGTGCGTTTTTCAGGCCTAAGAAGATCAAAAAATATCTCTGCCCCGATTAACATATCAATTTGACCTGGTTGGTTGAAGCTGGGGTCAGCTAAGGTCAGTTCTTCGGGAATTTGCCAGTCTTGATAGTTAATGTATGATCCTGGCAATTCAGCTGAAATTCGTGACAATACAGCACAATTAATAACTACTTGATAGTTGCTAGTAATGAAATGCACCTCTATGTTTGCACTATGGTGCGACTCTGCGTCGATACTACTTATACCCTGGATTGGAATTCTATTCCGTACCTTCTTTAAGTTCAGTCGTTGTGTGCAGGCAGTCGTGATGAAGTGTGCTTGACTGCCCGAGTCTAGTAGGACTCGGCAAGTCTGAAGTTGGCCCTCCCCATCACGCACTTTTACTAATGCAGTCGAGAGCAATATATGAGTATGCGGTTTAATTTTCAGTGAGTAATAGGACGCTGTGTCGGCACGTTGTTGCGTAACATTAGAGTTGTTGGGTCTTGCCTGTTGCCTATCATGCGTGTTATCAGGCGGCCGTGGGGTAGGAGAACGACCAGTTCCTCGGTTGCGGTGAAGTAGTGTGTGATGCTTCAAACCACAAGAATAGCAAGAACCTGAAGAACAATCACCAACAATGTGACCATGTCTCAAACAATTTGTACACAATTTATGCTGTTTGGCAAATTCTGTTCGTTGTGCAACACTAACACTGGAAAAGTCTTGACATTTATAAAGAGGGTGCACGCCAGTACAAAATAAACAATTATTGTTACTTGAAACATACACTTGTCTGACTTGGTTCGTGAGCTTCTTCCTAGTGATGTTTTGAGTGGTAGAATTGACAACTGGGGTAGGAATTCGGTTACCATTGATTAATTCTAGGGCTTGACATCTGTCCTCTAAAAATTTACTTAGCACTTCCAGTCTTGGGAATTGTGAATTTGATGACGTCAGCTCCCACTGTTTTCTGCTGACGTCATCAGTCTTTTCAAGAATTAATTGCGCTAGAAGGATTTCGTGAAGAGGGATTTCAAGTTCAAGTGCTTCAAGTGCATTTAAGTTACTTGATACCTGATTTAGAAGTGCTCGTAACTCTGTGGGTGATTCATTATGTACACGTGGAAGGTTCAGCAAGTTGTTGATGTGTGCTGTGGCAATTAATCTAGGATTATTGTATCTCAGACAGACAGTTTGCCAAGCAATTTTAAAATTAGGACCTGTTATGGGAAGGTTCTTAATCTGGCCATGTGCTTCGCCCGTTAATGAAGATAACAAATAGTGGTATCGTTGTATATCGTCAATTGCTTGATTGTTTATTACCAGGCTAGTAAATGTGTCACAAAAATGACGGAATTCAGTGACCTGTCCCCCGAAGGAAGGTAGTTTAATTGTAGGAAGTGTCAGCTCTCTCTTGCCGGAACTAGACTGACCATCACTTTTAGTACTCGAAGGATTGTTCTGTTTTGACCGTAACTCTACGCTATCTTCAATTAACGTGGTCATTTTATCAACGAGATCATAATACATAGTCTCAAAAGTATTCCTATCTTCACTGTGGTCCTCGGATTCGTCTTCTAATTCTAATCTCTCCTGCGCGTCTTCATACTTCTGCCTTAATTTTGGTAGATCGTCTAACCTTGCCCTTATTGCGTTAATACTTGACCCTGGTTGGAAACTCTTGACGAAGTTATGTAAACGAGTAATATTTGCCTTTGCGAGGCCCCTAGTCTTTACGAGAAGTGCTTTCAATTTAGGATCCATAATGGGAATAGCATACAGGAATACAGGTAACCAGAAATGAGTATGTACTTACCGAAGCTGCTTAAAGTTGAATTCCTTCCATGTGTAATGTCTCGAGGTTCAATATGCACCACTGCGCGCAGTAGTTAATACGAATCATCGAAGAAACACACGATTACCGCTCATACTTCGCGTTGAGGCTACCTTAACAATGTACAATGCGAGGCGTCGATATGAAATGATGCACGAGCTCACAACACACGTCCGTTGTTCCACAGAAATCCGGCCTGGAGGACCATGAAGGAAGTTTGATAATAAATGTGAAGAATATACTCTGGTGGACTGTAATTTATAGTGCTGGGATTTCAAATCACTGGACTTCTGTGGAACATTTAACTAATTATATTATATTACACAGTTATATACAATACATGTTGATACATTAATACACTGTCACTCGTTCGATATAGTTTTCCGAGATTGCATAGCAGCAGGTCTGCTTCGCTTTCACCCCGTGGTGACTTGTCCAGTTGAGCACAATAGTGGCACTGTCGAAAGAATGTACGGTACTTTGGGAGCGGGTGAGGCAGGTAGCAAGCCCACCCCTCCCGACCAGTGGAAATAACGGGACTCACTACAACGGCAAGGCGAGGCCTGTCGCAGTTTCAGTACTTGTTCCTAAACATACGGTTTTGATATTGTGCCTATTAACAGAGATATGATTAATGTTTCCCGAAAAACCCACTTTTTCCCACCCCTTTGGTCAATGGTTGGTGCTATCAAAGAACTTTTCAAACATAAATTTTAGGGTCTTAACCGACACATAGTATGTATGAACTTTGAATGGATTCAATATTTCAGATATTAAGAGAGTTATAGCGATATTTCACTTTTTCGAAAAAAGCCTCCCATTTTCACCCCCTTTGACCGATTTTGCCCATTAACAAACTCGACCGAGATTTTATAGGTATACATATTCGGTAAAAAATTCGAAGTGATTGGTGCAAAATTACGGCAGTTATCGTGTCCACAAGAAACTGATATACATATATATATACACACATAAATTATATATAAACTTTTGAACTGACGGTGGTTTTGGGGTCTGGGGGATGTGAAACGCGAAGATATGTCGAAATTTTCCGGAAGTCGAAACATGGGACCCATTGCAATAGTTAGCTTTCTAATGAAATCTGCCTAAAATATGATGGGTGATCAGAAACTTAGGTTACAAAGCCGATATTCCTGGAGTTTCATCTGTTACAGAGATTTACAGTACAGTAGTATTGTGGGGGTAATTCGAATACATACGGTTGGTAACTGTGCAGAGTTTCAGCCTCCCGTCACCTACAGCGCTAGTTGTAGGCAAGCAACTAATGGCGACACGTTTGGAAAACTGGTCTGGCGAAGATATTCGCTCAGTTATTCGATTTCTGTGGGCGAAGCATGTACACAGCTACTCTCTCGTCATCTCGCTTCACCACTGGTCTGATGTAATGAAATTCCAGATTTGAGCACGTGACGACACCGCCGTGCAAAGAAGTACAGTCCACGATGAAGTATTGTGTGATGCGGAAGTACACGTTACATAGTTACGAACAGAACGACATAATATTTGCCAATGAGTGTACTTCAGCAGTAGTGTGAGATAGCTTTGTCCATCATGGGACCACATGGGGCAGGTGACAACAAAACAGGTACTGATATCGCGTCAGGAGATGGCAGTCGGGTTTGAACAGCCAAGGTCTTCCCGCTCACTGCGTGTCGCGCATTCCAAAAACATTCAGTTGGTCACTACTTGCTTCAATCACTCAGCACATTCCTTCTTTCACTGGCTGAGTGTCGTCTGTTGCAATAACAACCATTGGCATGCGGCAAGCCGATATATTTAAGTTTGGAATAGGCGAACCGCGCATGCGTACTGCAAGGACCTCCGCACCCCCTCGCAGCGTGTTCAACTGCCATCTCCTGCCGCGAAGACAGTACAGTAGTTACTCGCCTCCAGGCTTCCATTAGGAATTTTCACTCGTCTAAAACGAACGTCCGGCCTGTACTGGTCGGGTCCAAGCACTGTAAACTCGCGAGGTGAGGGGAAGGGCAGGCAGGAAGAGAAGGGCCTGTCAACAGCCCGCCGTGTTATCTGGTATTCCTGTCTATTCCAATACTGCTAACATAGGGCCGTTGCTCAAACCACTGAGGTGATGCGAATGAGTGAGTGAGTCACCAACCAATGCATTTGGTTTTGTTATTACCTTTTCACGAACTGATTGCCGGCGGTCGAGATGCGAACTATTCTTTGTTTACTTGTGTCACTCGTCAGCCTGCTTCGTTGACAGGTACAGTTGTGCGAGTAAGATATGACTCAGCTCCAGTAGCTTCAGTCATCGTTTAAATGTCCGTGGTGACATGAGCTCCTGTGACGCGCAATGCTGCTTGACTTATGTGCGGAATGCATTCTGTCATCGCTGTGTCCTCCGCTTTGCCCCGCGGGGCAGCTGCTACAATAATCAACAAAGACTGGCGCAGCCACGCTCAGCGGCAATCAAATGTTAAATGGATAATACTATGCACGGACCGCGAACCCAGCACGTCTGTCATCATATATCGTCATCGTCCACGATCCACATTCCTCTCAGGTTCATGGAGCTTGGATCCTAACTACGAGGGCAGATCAAAAAATAAGCTGCACTTCCCAGTTATGGCCATTTATTACACCACCTATACAACATCAACACGTCTATAACGACATACAATGTAACGTCACTTTTCCACATAGTTTCCAAGAGACTCCAAACATTTCTGAGAACGCGCAACCAACTTGTCGATGCCGGATGCATAGAAAGTTCCTCCAGCGTCCTGCAACCACACGGAGACAGCGGCCTTCACCTCCTCATCGGTCTGGAAACGTCGACCACCGTTCTGTCTGATCACATTCACACTGTTGACATTTGCACGGGTCCTGGACGTTGCGGGCCTGCCCTCGCGATATTCGTCCGTGATATCCGTGCGTCCGGCTTCGAATTGCTGACACCTTGCCGGGAAATGGCCCGCTCTCCATACACAGTACTCATTTCACGATGAATGTCCGTGCAATTCTTTCTTTTGGCCCATAGGAATCGGATTGTCGCACGCACCTCATATTTGAAGTGAACGTCCAGACGACGCGCCATTGCATTTGGCCGCTATTCACATCATACGAGACGAGACACCACAGCGACCTGCCTAACAGACGTGTGGGCAGTGTCAGTCACTTTCTCCGCTGTGCCCACGTATGCGACACACAACGCTCTGCTGCAGCGCGTTAGTGCAACTAACTTTTTGTGGCCAGGACTTCTCACCGAGGGACGTCATCTTCCTTCATGACAACGCGCGACCTCATAAGCCAGAAGACCACCACGCTGTTGAAGCGGTTTAAGCTGGGACCTCACTGACCATCCTCCTTACAGTCCGGACCTTGCTCCAAGCGACTTTCACCTAGGAGATGAATCGACAACGTGGCTAAACACGCAAGAACTGGATTTTATCATTTCAAGTGATCTTGTCGACTTCATCGTTATGCTTTGGTCTACCGTTATGCGTTATGGTTACGGCGTGTATGACGTCATCATGCATATGCACTGAGTCTGAGTTTACTCCTGGGGTCTGGCGTTATGCGATACGGAGACGGCGAGTGCGTGATGTCATGCAGCAGAGTGCTCTCCGTTCCCCTCGCGGGAAGCCTAAGTTAAGGTGTAATGGAGCCTGTTGAGTCTGAGTTTACTCCTGGGGTCTGGCGTTATGCGATACGGAGACGAGGAGTGCGTGACGTCATGCAGCAGAGTGCTCTCCGTTCCCCTCGCGGGAAGCCTAAGTTAAGGTGTAATGGAGCCTGTTGAGTCTGAGTTTACTCCTGGGGTCTGGCGTTATGCGATACGGAGACGGCGAGTGCGTGATGTCGTGCAGCAGAGTGCTCTCCGTTCCCCGCGCGGGAAGCCTAAGTTAAGGTGTAATGGAGCCTGTTGAGTCTGAGTTTACTCCTGGGGTCTGGCGTTATGCAATACGGAGACGAGGAGTGCGTGACGTCATGCAGCAGAGTGCACCTCCCGCTCTCCGTTCTCCACGCGGGAAGCCTAATTTAAAAGGTAATGGAGTCTGTTGAGTCTGAGTTTACTCCTGGGGTCTGGCGTTATGCGATACGGAGACGGCGAGTGCGTGACGTCGTGCAGCAGAGTGCACCCCCTGCTCTCCGTTCCCCGCGGGGGAAGCCTAAGTTAATGGGTAATGGAGTCTGTTGAAAGAGTTCCTGAGCTTTTCTAACATGTGTAGTATTTGTAGCATGCGTCATTTGAAATGATATAATGTCTAGTCTCTCAGACTGACTTTTTTTTTGCCATGAGGGACTATTCAAACTCCTCCCATGAAGCGACAAGTGTCTAAACCGATGTGGAGACTATGTCCAAAAAATAATCTAATATGTGCACTCTCCGTTGGCTGTATTGGTTGTATGAAGAAAATGCACACGTTTCCCTGCAGGCTTTGTTATCTTAGTTTCTGATCACGCCTCGTAGTTGAGGCCATAACTACCTCGTGAAGATCTTAATGAGTTGGTGCCATCCAGGCGATCTAGTCTGCTTGGTTGGTTCCTCAGTTTAGGGGCTGCGACAACGCGGTTATGTAGTCTCGTGTACTTTGGTTGTGTGTAGAATCTGTCTGATAACCGGTGTTAATTGTGATGGCTGTATTAGTGTGTGTTTCTGTTTTTTTTAAATCAAGTAAGGACTGCAGACATTTGATTTTTCAAGTAGTTTGCTACCAAACATCAATGACCAAATAGTTTTGAACTTTGTTACTAGATGCCTCCTGGCGACGAATTTGGAACCTAATAGCGTTGGTCAAATCTAACCTATAATTTATCTTCACACTAGTGTAATTAGTGGAAGGTTCTTTATCATACCATAAATCTATTACATGGGACCGCCGGCTTCACTTCCCCTCCGAAGGAAGGCATACTGAGGGATCTTTAACGCTCTTATAAAACATCCGAGGACTTCGGATGGGTTTGAACCCGCGACCTTAGGCATAGAAATTCAGCATGCTACCAACTACGCCACCGAAGCCGCTGTGATCTAGTCTCTAATTTGAAACAGCAGAACTCATCGTCAGTAGTCTATGCTTTGTAGAGCTCTTTATGATAGTTTTGTATGCCATAAATGACAAAAGGGGTTTTCAAATGCAAAGGTATGGTTAAATAAAGGACTGGTATAGGTGCGCACTGGTACAGGAGTAGTTTTAAGATAATTACTCTCCAGCTATGTTGGGAACGTTGTGATTGGAACTAATTAACTATCCCCAAGCTGAGGAATGTTGCAGCTATGTGATGTAATAGCCTACTAGCTTCACTCACTAGACACAGTGGCGCTGTCGTTAACGGGAATTCGATGGATTGTATGCTCTCTATAATGATGTGGATGTACTCCAACGAATTTTCCTTCAGTACATTATTTTATTATTATAACCAGGGCTCGGGTGTTTGGGAAAGAGCATATTTTTTCTTTACCTCTATTTCCATGTCCGATTGTTTTCTGATGCAAATCAAGTGATTATCGTCACAATACAGTGGTTTGTATTTGTGATATAAATGCGTATTTCAAACATTTTTAGCCTACTTTTCACATTTTGCAAAAATGAGGGAAAAGTAGACTTATGAGATCGGGCAAATGTCTGTTTGTCTGTCCTTCTGTCTGGCTGGCTGTGTGTGTGTGTGTGTCCCTATCAACTCCTAAACGGCTGCAGCAATCGAAACAAAATTTGGTAAGAGTAAAGATCTATACCTGAATATCTCACGGCCATATTTGAAAATGATGTCAGTGCTACCAACTGCTGAAAAATCGCAATTGAAATTTGAGCTCCATGTTGGATATCTTGGAAGGTATGAATGGGAGCTATTTCAAAATTGGCACACGTATAGATAATACTATTGCAGTTTAATTTCCAGGAGGCCATTCATGGCAGTGTTGCCAAAATGATTATAAGCCTGCTGATAGGTCCAAATTTTAAATGAATATAACTTCTACACTATTAATTGGATTTCAATGAAATTTCGTATGTGCTATGTGTACATAAACATATATGACGGAGCGTATTCTTAAGAGTTACCAGGGCTGCCAACTGTTAATAAATGTTCTCAATTTTTTTAAATCCAAATACCCATATATCAGAAAGTATGCAAGCCCACAGCTTTAAACTATGCACATGTATAGTACCTGACATTCTATATTAATTTGGAGTAACTTGTATACGTCAGTGTTACCAACATGATTCTAAGCCTGCTGAGAGGTCCAACTTTAAATACATGTAACTTCTATACTATCATTTGGATTTCAACCAAATTTCGTGTGTGCTCTGTGTACCATAACAGAAATGACTATGCCGATTCTTAAGAGTAACCAGGGCTGTCAACTGTTAATAAATACTGTCTCTATTTTTGTTACCCTAATATCAATATATCAGAAAGTATTGTTACGGCTGTGAGTTTGTGACATCGCTCGCCGTTTGAGTCACAACTGCCCCAGGGGCTGGGCTGTGGCTTGCCTCCTGTATTGCGCGCGCCTTATGCAACAGGGCTACTACAGACAAAGGGATAGTCCAGAAGATTCGTGACTGGACCAGCGGTGGAAACCTCGAGAAGCCGTGGACTCTGGATGGATCTAGAACCATTTATTGAGTCACCGGCCTGCTATATAAGAGTGACCCGTGAAGCAGTTGTCGTTGTGTTTTACGAGCTAGTGCGAGCGATTATCTTGTGCGACAGAAGTGTGGTGACGAAGTGCTGTGCGAGTTACGAAATCCTGTGACATTGTTTCTCCCAGCTTGTGAACAGCGAACATCAAGTGCTCGTAAGTAACTGTATTTGTTGTACCTGAGGAAGAGGGGCAGGTAGCTTCTGCCAAGGCCACCGGACTCATTAGGACGGATTAACTTCTGTGGTCTGTTGCAAGTGAAAGGGGCCAAGGGCGCATAAGGAAGAGACTTGAGGAAACTGGAGAAGGCTCCTAATTACTTGTATTTGCTGATTAGTGTAATTTTCTGGCCACAATAAAGTTAATTATTTCTTTAAGCAGTAATTAGTGTTGTGCTTTGTACCCCCACCGTAATCCAGTTAACAAAAGTGCCACTAGGGGGTGGCACGTAACAACTGGTGTCAGAAGCCGGATTACGAACTCAAGCACAACACCTGACGGTCCTGGTTTCAAAATCCGAGCAGGTCATTTTCTCTAATTTTCCTGTGAGTGCATGCCCTTTACAAGACAAACAACTAAAATGGAGGAGAAATTGGCAGCATTGCTAGAAAAGTTAAATGGCATGGAAAACAAATTAGAAGACGGCCAGAAGAATTTAACCAAGGACCTAACTGCCAAATTAGAAGACGGCCAGAAGAAGATGGAAGACGGTCAAAATAAGTTAGCGGAGGACCTGAAGAAGATGGAGGACGGCCAGAAGAAGATGGAGGATGGCCAGAAGAAGTTAGCAGAGGACCTGAAGGACAGCCAGAATAAGTTAGCAGAGGACCTAACCGCCAAATTTCTGGATGGCCAGAAAAATCTGGAAGAGTGTCTGCTGACGAAATTAGAGGAGAGCCAAAGGAAATTAGAACAGGGCCTACGTGAGGAAGTCGCAGCAGTGGAAAAGAAGTTCGACGCCTTACAAGTGGAAGTTGCCGAGCTGCGCCAACGCCCGCTGATGGGGGTGGAGGAGAAATTCAACGCCTTACAAAAAGAAGTTGCCGAGCTGCGCCAACGCCCACTGACGGGGGTGGAAGAGGAATTCAACGCTCTACGAGAGGAAGTTGCCGAGCTGCGCCAACGCCCGCCCACCGTTACACCGGGAATATCAGGAACGGGACATAGCAGAGTGACGCCCCCAACCTTCGACGGAAAGGTCCCGTGGAGCACCTACTTACGTCAGTTCGAGGCAGCCTGTTCCATAAATAACTGGAACAACACAGAAAAGGCTACAGCTCTCATTGTAGCGCTGAGAGGCGACGCCCTTAACGTCCTTCAGGCCATCCCGACTGGATCCCAGGACTACGCTTCACTGATCGCCCATATGGAGTCCCGATATGGAGATAGCCATCTTCAGCAGGCCTACCAGATGCAGCTCCGGACCCGGGTACAGAAGAACGCGGAAACCCTGCAGGAGTTCGAGATGGACATCGCACGCCTCGTAAGGCTCGCCTATCCAACAGCGCCGGCCGACTTTCTGGAACAGATTGCGACGCAGACCTTCACCGACGGGCTACGGGACTCGGACACTCAACAGGCGCTGCGACTCGCGCGCAATAAGACCCTGGCAGATGCGCTGAGCCACGCGCTTGAATTCGAGACGGCAAAACAGGCATCTAGAATGCACGCGCGGGTGCGTCAAGTGGACGTCGACGAACCAGTAAAAACCAACGAGACCAAGCCCCTGGCCGACGAATTGATGGAGGCGCTAAGCCGTTTCTTCGACAGTCGCGCCACTACCAGCAACGACACAGCCGGAAGACAACCGGAGAGGCGGCCTGGTAGAGGACTACCGACCTGCTGGGCCTGCGGTAAGAAAGGCCACCTGAGCAAGGACTGCGGTGATCGCCGCCGCCGAGGGTATCCGACGGGAAATCAGTCGTCTGAAGACCGCGCCGTCCAGGGAAACGAGTATTAGCCAGCCTTGGGGGGCAAAGGTTGGCTTGTGACAGTCGTCAAGCCCCGGCAGTCCAAGTGCGTGTGACGAAGTTACGGTGGGACAATAGCAGCCTGATGGTCGACGGAGTCATCAACGGGGTGAGCTGGCCCATGCTGATCGACACGGGAGCATCGAGGACCATCGTCAATCCCACTGTGATCCCGAAGTGGAGAGTGCAACCCACACAAAGGAACCTCCAGCTAATAACCGCGACCGGAGAGACCGCACCGGTACATGGCGAAGCATCACTGGAGTTCGTCATTGGTCGACGGGTGATAAAGCATCCAGTGCTTGTGGCTGACGTATCAAACGAAGTGATCATCGGACTGGACTTCCTGGACCAGAACAACATCATCTTGGACCTGAGTACCAACACTCTGCACTTCGGAGGTGAGGAACTTGCTTTGCAACCAGCACACGAGGCAGTCACCGCACGACGAGTAAGGCTGAGAGAAGACGTCATCGTTCCTGCCAGGACGGAGGTCAGCGCCGCCGTAATTGTCGACGGAACTGCTGAGGGAGTGGCGGCTGTCATCGAGCCAAAATATGAGGACATCCAGACAAAAGGATTGCTAGTTGCCAAGACCCTCATCAACACGACGCCTCGGCCGTACGTCCGCCTGTCCAACCTGAACGACTACGACATTACGGTTCACCGGGACACCAACCTAGGAGTCTGCGAGCCCGTTACCTGGATTGCCCGCATCACCGACACGACGGACGGACACCTGCAGACGGACAACCGAAGAAGACGCACACTACCAGAAGAACTACAGAAGCTGTACCAAGGATCCCAGGACCATTTAGACGAGGAACAATCACGCCAACTCCAGGACCTGCTACGCGAATTCCAGGACGTCTTCTCCGTGGGAAGCAAAGACTTCGGCAGGACAAGCTTGGTCCAGCACAGAATCGACGTTGGGGACAGCGCACCGATTAGGGCCCCATTCCGACGTGTCCCGCTCGCCAAGCAAGCCGAAGTCAACCGGATGGTTGAAGAGATGAAGGATCAAGGGGTGATCGAGCCATCACATAGTCCTTGGAGTTCTCCGGTCGTGCTTGTGAAGAAGAAGGACGGTTCCACCAGGTTCTGCGTGGACTACAGGCGGGTGAACGATGTCACGAAGAAGGACAGCTACCCTCTACCCCGGATCGACGACACGCTGGACACCATATCAGGGTCGAGATGGTTCTCCACCTTGGATTTGAAGAGTGGCTACTGGCAGGTGGAGGTCCACCCTAAGGACCGCGAGAAAACGGCGTTCTCTGTGGGCAGCGGGCTCTGGCAGTTCACCGTCATGCCATTCGGTCTGTGCAACGCCCCTGCAACCTTCGAAAGGCTAATGGAGACCATTCTGAGGGGACTACACTGGAAGACCTGCCTGGTATACCTAGACGACGTCATCGTTCTGGGGAGGAGCTTCGAGGAGCACTACAGCAACCTTAAGGAGATCTTGTTGAAGCTACGGGCTGCCCAGCTGAAGTTGAGCCCCAAGAAGTGTCAGCTCTTCCAGAAGCGGGTCCAGTACCTTGGGCATATCGTCTCCGAGGAAGGGGTGCGCACCGACCCAGAGAAGACCGCAGCTGTGAGGGAGTGGCCAGTTCCGAAGGACAAGTCGCAACTACGAAGCTTCCTGGGACTCTGCACTTATTATCGTCGCTTCGTGAGAGGATTCGCCGACATCGCCAAACCTTTACATCGACTGACTGAGAAGGACCAACTCTTCACGTGGACAGCAGAATGCCACAATGCCTTCGAGCAACTCAAGCAGGCTCTGTGCACCGCGCCTATTCTGGCCTACCCCAGACCTGGAACAAGGTTCATCGTCGATACCGATGCCAGCGACTTTGGCATAGGGGGAATCCTGTCGCAGGTAGTGGACGGCGAGGAGAGAGTAGTGGCCTACTTCAGCAAGGCCTTGTCAAAGCCAGAAAGGAACTACTGCGTCACAAGGAAGGAGCTGCTCGCCATCGTGAAGACCATTGAACACTTCCACAAGTACCTGTACGGGCAAGAATTTCTCATCAGGACCGACCATGCATCCCTGCGGTGGCTCCTGAACTTCAAGCAGCCCGAGGGTCAACTCGCGCGGTGGTTAGAGAGGCTTCAACAGTATAACTTTGAGATTCAGCACAGGAAAGGCCAACTGCATTCTAACGCCGACGCCCTGTCACGAAGACCGTGCCCAGAAAACTGCACCTTCTGTGCCCGAAGGGAGGGGAACACCGGGATACAGTGCCGAAGGACTACCGTGGAACTTCAAGGGAGCTGGAGCCGCGAATCTTTCACGCGGGCGCAAGCGGAAGATGATGACCTGGGACTGATAGCCGAATGGAAGAGGGCCTGTGTCCCCAGACCCGGGTGGAACATTGTGAGTGACTGCAGCCCAAAGTTTAAGTCCTACTGGGCACAGTGGGACTCGCTGATTGTAAGGGATGGCCTCATCTGCCGTACCTGGGAGAGCACCGACGGAAAGACATCTCGGGAACAAGTCGTCGTTCCAAAGGCTATGACGGAGGAAGTCCTGAAGGAAGTTCATGGAGGATCATCTGGTGGACACCTAGGGATAAAGAAGACCCTGGAGAAGCTGAGAGAGCGGTTCTACTGGATCGGATGCCGAACAGACGTGGAGAACCACTGCGCGAGGTGCCACGATTGCGCAGCCAGCAAGGGCCCAGGACGAAGACGACGGGGTCCACTGAAGACCTACAACGTGGGCGGCCCCATGGAGAGAGTGGCCATCGATGTTGCTGGGCCATTCCCGTTAAGCGAGGCAGGGAACCGCTACATATTAGTCGTCAGCGACTACTTTACCAAATGGCCGGAGGCGTATGCGCTCCCTAACCAAGAAGCCGCGACGATCGCAGAGACCCTGGTGAAGGAATTCGTCAGCCGGTACGGAGTACCCCTGGAGCTGCACTCCGACCAAGGGAGGAACTTCGAGTCGCAGGTGTTCCAGAACCTATGCCAGCTGCTGGGAATCCGGAAGACAAGGACAACGCCGCTACACCCTCAGTCCGACGGGATGGTAGAGCGATTCAATCGCACCATCGAGAACCATCTCCGAATAGTCGTCAGCGAGCACCAGAGGGATTGGGACAAACATCTTCCACTATTTCTCCTGGCTTACCGCGCCGCCGTGCATGAAGCCACCGGGTGCACACCAGCCCGGGCCATGTTTGGGAGGGAGCTCCGTCTACCTGTCGATCTTGCCTTTGGCCGACCTGGGAATGATCCGATCCCGGTAAGCCAGTATTGTCAAGAACTGGTCGACCAACTGGAGGACGTGCACGCGTTCGCGAGGAGGAAACTGCGGATCGAGACCGACAGAATGAAGACCCGATACGACCAGCAGACGGATGCCGGCGGATTCCACGAGGACGACCTGGTCTGGCTCTTCAACCCATTACGGAAGAAAGGCCTGTCACCCAAACTGCAGAAGTCCTGGGAGGGCCCGTACCGAGTCGTGAAACGGATCAACGATGTCGTCTACAGGATCCAGCGGAGCCCGAGGGCGAAGATGAAGATCGTGCATCGAGATCGCCTGGCAGCCTACGGAGGGACACAGACGGACCAATGATTGATCGGGACGATCAGCCTTTTTAGGAAGGGGGTGGTGTTACGGCTGTGAGTTTGTGACATCGCTCGCCGTTTGAGTCACAACTGCCCCAGGGGCTGGGCTGTGGCTTGCCTCCTGTATTGCGCGCGCCTTATGCAACAGGGCTACTACAGACAAAGGGATAGTCCAGAAGATTCGTGACTGGACCAGCGGTGGAAACCTCGAGAAGCCGTGGACTCTGGATGGATCTAGAACCATTTATTGAGTCACCGGCCTGCTATATAAGAGTGACCCGTGAAGCAGTTGTCGTTGTGTTTTACGAGCTAGTGCGAGCGATTATCTTGTGCGACAGAAGTGTGGTGACGAAGTGCTGTGCGAGTTACGAAATCCTGTGACATTGTTTCTCCCAGCTTGTGAACAGCGAACATCAAGTGCTCGTAAGTAACTGTATTTGTTGTACCTGAGGAAGAGGGGCAGGTAGCTTCTGCCAAGGCCACCGGACTCATTAGGACGGATTAACTTCTGTGGTCTGTTGCAAGTGAAAGGGGCCAAGGGCGCATAAGGAAGAGACTTGAGGAAACTGGAGAAGGCTCCTAATTACTTGTATTTGCTGATTAGTGTAATTTTCTGGCCACAATAAAGTTAATTATTTCTTTAAGCAGTAATTAGTGTTGTGCTTTGTACCCCCACCGTAATCCAGTTAACAAAAGTGCCACTAGGGGGTGGCACGTAACAGTATGCAAGCCAATAGCTCTAAACTTTGCACACGTATAGTACCTGGCATTCTAGATTAATTTGGAGTAACTAATATACGTCAGTGCTGCCAAATTGATTCTAAGCCTGCTGATAGGTCCAATTTTTAAATGCATGTAACTTCTATACTAACTAATGGATTTCATTCAAAATTGACACAACAATAGATCATATTATTTCAGATTATTTCTGACCAATACATGTATGTCATTGTTGCCAACATTATTTTACGCGCGCTGTTAAATGCAATGTTTAACTGCTTGTAACGTCCATGC
Organism: Meconema thalassinum; assembly: GCA_946902985.2. NCBI lineage: Eukaryota > Metazoa > Arthropoda > Insecta > Orthoptera > Tettigoniidae > Meconema > Meconema thalassinum. The sequence goes on along the minus strand of OX336397.1, from coordinate 97,035,635 downwards.
TATCCATTGGACTTCAACCAAATTTTGTGTTCTGTACCTTGAGAGATGGAACTAAGAATATATTCAGTCACCAGGGCTGCCAACTGTAGTGCTCTATTAGGCTACATTATGCCAGGTATACAGTATTTCGAACTAATTAGAAATTTCGATATTACCAAATTAATTTCGTCATTATTCTAGATAGATCCATATAGATTAATCATTGGCATCAATTTAAAAATTTAAGAAAAGTAGGCTTCTTAGTAGGTCACGGAACTTTTTTTTTTTTTTTGTAAGAACGTCATATTTCGGTAGTTTGACGGCAGCTGTAGATGTGCAATCATCGTCAACTTACCGAATGGGAAATAGTGTTTACAGAAATAGACTGTAAATTACCTCTAAGGGAGGCTCTGGGACTGAGTTTTTGGTGATAAAAGTAAACAGTATCGATTTTTCAATTTGTGCATATTATTGTACGCCGGTCTCCTGCGGATCATTTGGCGGTGGTATTTTTCGGGTTCAGCCAATTTTAAAGTACTAGCGTGACATTTAACCCTCAACCGGGCGCGCTCATCTGACGAACACTCTCGGGCGCATCGGTCATTTCGACCGCTTTCTAAATTTTTAGTACTTCACTGAACGATCTTGGGTTCTAATAAAAATGTTGAGGATTAATTTTGTTGTATATAAGTTTATACTTATTTTGATAATATTTATAATATTTTTCTGTAGCCTACTCATAGGCCTTGTAAAGATATATCCCGTTGTAAGACGAGTTGTTTTGAGAAGAAATCTGGAAAGCTCTGAACACCAAAGTTCCTTTCTATTTATTTTTTCTCGGTTAGTAAAATGGAAGAATAATGTCATCTCCGCCCCCCCCCCTCCCCTCCCCTCCCGGGGACCCCCACTCCAACCCAATACTCAGTAATATATTGAGACATATCCATCTTGAACGGTCAAATTACTGTAAAGCACAGTATTTCAGTTTTTACAGCATGACTAGAGACTGGCCAAACTATCAGATGGCTAGATGGTCCCTTGGCCGAGATAGTCTGGAGAGGAGGGGGCATAGCTAACTTTCTAACGGATTGCCTGCCAAAAATTTTAAGACTTCGGTCGTTTAGACCGCCATGCGCCCGATTAAGGGTTAAATGTCCGGTTGAGTGCTGGGGAAACGCCCCCATCCACTAGCTTCAACGCAACAATGCCCATCTTCAAATTGCCCCCAGAGCTACTATCTAGTGAGTTGACGAGGTAACAATACTACGGTAACTATAGAAATTCCAATTACGTAAAGTGTTTCTTATGTGTTCAGTTTTATTTATATAACTGACGTATTATTTAGTTTAGCCTTCAACCATGTTTTATTTACTAAAAATTTTTTTTTTTCATATATACATTTTCAGGTACCGTATTTAAAATGTTCCAGCTGAACCAATTTGGTTTCAAATTCCATGAGAATTTCATGGGTTGTTAACACCTATATTGTCTTGATATTAACACAAGGATTTTTTTGTAATGTTTGTACTTTAAAAGATAGTAGCCTTCAAAAGGGGGTATATTTAGCATAATTTGAGAAAAACATAAACACATAAAACATATTTTTTCCTCACATTCATGGAATACATTTGCAGACTTTCTCTCTGTTAAAATTCTTTCCATACCTTGAAGTGCCTGTACACCAGTTTTCAATGTGATATTTGAAGTAACTGTTCAGCTGGAGCATTTTTTATGCTTATCGATTTAAAAAATAAATAAATTGTAAGTGTTAATTTCTCAGAACGTTATGTTGCTATTTTCCTGAAAATTGGTATATGGCCTTATTTCACCATCAGAAAACCACAAACTAAATTTCATTCAATTCTATCAATAATTACTATTTTTCATAAATTCAGTCCCAGACTCCCTTTACATATAAGTTATATTCAGAAGATTAATATGAAAATAGGAACAAAAGTTTGGTGCTTTTCAGTCGGTCAACACGTATGTACAGGTACACCTGCACCTGGTATACACAGCACTTAGGAATTCGGGGAGGAGGAAACAGCCCAGTGAGATAGCAGACCAGTCAGTCGAGTGTTACAAGTGTCTAAGTGAACTGCTCGCTACCGGACCGCGCAAGACCCTAGCCTGTACAATTAGAATTGACCATTTACAACAACCACATAGTCACTCCAAACAGGCAAATTCCGGAGTTCTATCACCACTTCCAGTATCTCAACAAAACATCACATAGACCACAACTAACAAATACTGACGAGTTGCTTTACCAATACTGCAACTAAATTGTAAATATTTTCACCCGTATAGATTTTATAACGTAAGTGTAATGGATCTGATGATGATCGCTTGACGATCGAAACTGGTCATACAAGTGTATTTATTAATCTCATGTAATTTTTTTCAGGATTAGGGTATAACCCAACTCATTTGGGTACATTTGTGTTGACCGACTGAAAAGCACCAAACTTTTGTTTACTATGACAACGCTGAAAAATGGCTTCAAACCCCATAATAAAAATAGGAATAATGAATTAGTTAACAATATAATCTCGAAGGGATTGTCGCTTAGATTTATAATTTAAAAATACCATCATATTTAAATCAGTCATTTTCAGATCATATTTTTTCTTTTTAAGTCATATTTCGTCATTTTTAAGGTAATATTTTCTTGCATATTTCGTCACTTTTAAGGTCATATTTTCTTGCATATTTGGGCATTTTTAAGGTAATATTTTCTTGCATATTTTGTCATTTTAAGGTCATATTTTCTTGCATATTTCGTCATTTTAAGGTCATATTTTCTTGCATATTTCGTCATTTTTAAGGTCATATTTTCTTGCATATTTGGGCATTTTTAAGGTATTTTCTTGCATATTTCGTCATTTTTAAGGTCATATTTTCTTGCATATTTGGGCATTTTTAAGATCATATTTTCTTGCATATTTCATCATTTTTAAGGTCATATTTTCTTGCATATTTGGGCATTTTTAAGGTACCGGTAATATTTTCTTGGATATTTCCTAATTTTAAGGTCAAATTTTCTTGCATATTTGAGCATGTTAAGGTAACATTTTCTTGCATATTTGGGCATTTTTAAGGTAATATTTTCTTGCATATTTGGGCATTTTTAAGGTAATATTTTCTTGCATAATTGGACATTTTTAAGGTAATATTTTCTTGCATATTTGGGCATTTTTAAGGTAATATTTTCTTGCATATTTGAGCATTTTTAAGGTCATATTTTCTTGCATATTTTGTCATTTTTAAGGTCATATTTTCTTGCTTATTTGGACATTTTTAAGGTAATATTTTCTTGCATATTTGGGCATTTTAAGGTAATATTTTCTTGCATATTTGGGCATTTTAAGGTCATATTTTCTTGCATATTTGGGCATTTTTAAAGTAATATTTTCTTGCATATTTCGTCATTTTTAAGGTCATATTTTCTTGCATATTTGGGCATTTTTAAGGTAATATTTTCTTGCATATTTCGTCATTTTAAGGTCATATTTTCTTGCATATTTGGGCATTTTTAAGATCATATTTTCTTGCATATTTCATCATTTTAAGGTAATATTTTCTTGCATATTTGGGCATTTTTAAGGTACCGGTAATATTTTCTTGGATATTTCCTAATTTTAAGGTCAAATTTTCTTGCATATTTGAGCATTTTAAGGTAACATTTTCTTGCATATTTGGGCATTTTTAAGGTAATATTTTCTTGCATATTTGGGCATTTTTAAGGTAATATTTTCTTGCATAATTGGACATTTTTAAGGTAATATTTTCTTGCATATTTGGGCATTTTTAAGGTAATATTTTCTTGCATATTTGAGCTTTTTAAGGTCATATTTTCTTGCATATTTTGTCATTTTTAAGGTCATATTTTCTTGCATATTTGGACATTTTTAAGGTAATATTTTCTTGCATATTTGGGCATTTTAAGGTAATATTTTCTTGCATATTTGGGCATTTTAAGGTCATATTTTCTTGCATATTTGGTCATTTTTAAGGTAATATTTTCTTGCATATTTCGTCATTTTTAAGGTCATATTTTCTTGCATATTTGGGCATTTTTAAGGTAATATTTTCTTGCATATTACGTCATTTTTAAGGTCATATTTTCTTGCATATTTGGGCATTTTTAAGATCATATTTTCTTGCATATTTCATCATTTTTAAGGTCATATTTTGTTGCATATTTGGGCATTTTTAAGGTACCGGTAATATTTTCTTGGATATTTCCTCATTTTAAGGTCAAATTTTCTTGCATATTTGGGCATTTTAAGGTAATATTTTCTTGCATATTTGGGCATTTTTAAGGTAATATTTTCTTGCATATTTGGGCATTTTTAAGGTAGTATTTTCTTGCATAATTGGACATTTTTAATGTAATATTTTCTTGCATATTTGGGCATTTTAAGGTAATATTTTCTTGCATATTTGAGCATTTTTAAGGTCCTATTTTCTTGCATATTTGGTCATTTTTAAGGTAATATTTTCTTGCATATTTGGGCATTTTAAGGTAATATTTTCTTGCTTATTTCGTCATTTTTAAGGTCATATTTTCTTGCATATTTCGTCATTTTTAAGGTCATATTTTCTTGCATATTTGGGCATTTTTAGGTCTTAAACATCCGAGCCCTAAATGAATTGCAGCCAATGGCCATAGCAGGGTATTTTAATTGAACGCCCGAAGGCTCACAGCAAGTTTAATTTCAAGTTGTTCTAATTTTGGCTACCAGATGCTACCACTGTCACTGACACCTAGCGGTGAACATTGGAACTTGATAGAGTGTTTCTAACCACCGTTTCTGCGCTAATCAAAGTTCTAAAGCAAATCTATGGTAATAATAATAATAATAATAATAATAATAATAATAATAATAATAGCGGATCCGTGCGAGAACTCTCGTAGAATGGGTTGTGTGCGCCCCATGTGTAAAGATTACCCGCCCGGCCCTAGTGCTATGCGGACTGGACGTGACACAGTTCTGCCAAGGGCTATCGTCTTGTTTATTTGTTTAAACCCACTTTATAAACAAATAAATATATTTCCGTTGACTTTTCAAGAAATGCAAGATTTTTCCTGTACTATTGAGACGATTTGGAAGATTTTGTTATAAACCACACCTTCTAACTCCCTCTGGTTTAGGAGCTTGAGTTTTGTGAAAAATACACCTTAGCGTATTATATAATAAGATTACCTGCATATTTAGCTACACACTAACAATTGTAGTGGAAGTATCTTTTACATGCCATAAATCTATGACAAGGACCCAACAGCTTTACTTCTCCTCCGAAGGAAGGCATACTGAAGGATTTTAACGCTCTTAAAAAATCTGACGACTTCGCCCGGGGTTGAACCCGCGATCTTGGACATAGCAGTTCAGCATGCTACCGCCTATGCCACCGAAGACGCAAAGCAGTAGATTTTTAAAAAATATATTAAAATGCCCAAACTTATTTGAAAAAATTGGAGCTCCTTTTGAAAAATCACACCAATTTTTTTTAAATAAATATTATTTAGCGATTGTAAAATCAGTGTATTGAAAACAAATGAATGAACAACTTGTAAAAGAACTCTCAATAACCAACAGATCCTGGGATAATTGGTCATTTATATGGCTTTTCCATTCCTCTTAACGTTAATAATAATAATAATAATAATAATAATAATAATAATAATAATAATAATATAATAATAATAATAATATCGTATGACCTCAGGTGCCGGGTGCAAGCTTTGTTAATTGACGCCCAGAGGGCAACTTGCATGTCGAACTTTATCGCTCCTTGACACTATAGCGCTTTCTAGTTGAGAAAGCAGGAACTTTGTGTTGGCGGAAAATCCCGATATTAATTTTGCCATTATGAACATGGCCTACTGAATTCAAATGGGTTCTTTAACATGCCAACATCTTATTGTCGGCTTTCAAAAATCACTTACCACGGCCAGGAGCAAACCTGAAAGCTTGGTGTTGGTAGTCCGACACGATAACCACTCATCCACCGTGGCAAGCTTCCCACTTAACGTTTATAAAACACAATAATTTCTAAAGAGGAACGGTAGTGGCAGCACAAGTTTACCGAGAGTCAGTGTGCATCCAGTTTTACGCCACTGCTCCTGTGGTGAGGCGACTTGTGGGGAACCGTGCGACGCAGTGTAAACAGAATCATTAAGTCAGCAGTCACGCATAGCCACGTGTGTGTGTGTGTGTGTGTGTGTGTCCTCTCCACGCGTTAAACGATACAGGAATAGCTCGGCTGAACCCACGGGAGGGGTAAAATTAGTTAAACAGGGTGTTCCTATCAGAAGCAAGCACAGTGCAATGGTGATAAAAAGTGAAATGTAGAATACCTCTCGTCTAACCTAGTAGCGACTAATGGTTTTGTTCAGACCTTCGTTTAACCTAGTAGCGACCAATGGTTTCGCCCAGACCGACGTCTAACCAGGCAGCGACTAATGGTTTTTTGTCCAGACTGTCGTCTAACCAAGCAGCGACTAATGGTTTCGTCCAGACTGTCTTCTAACCTAGTAGCGACTAATGGTTTCGTCCAGACAGTCTTCTAACCTAGTAGCGACCAATGGTTTCGCCCAAAACGACGTCTAACCAAGCAGCGACTAATAGTTTCGTCCAGACTGTCGTCTAACCAAGCAGCGACTAATGGTTTCGTCCAGACTCGTCTAACCAAGCAGCGACTAATGGTTTCTTCCAGACAGTCTTCTAACCTAGTAGCGACCAATGGTTTCGCCCAGAACGACGTCTAACCAAGCAGCGACTAATAGTTTCATCCAGACTGTCGTCTAACCAAGCAGCGACTAATGGTTTCGTCCAGACTCGTCTAACCAAGCAGCGACTAATGGTTTCGTCCAGACTGTCTTCTAACCTAGTAGCGACTAATGGTTTCGTCCAGACTGTCTTCTAACCTAGTAACGACCAATGGTTTCGTCCAGACTGTCTTCTAACCTAGTAGTGACTAATGGTTTCGTCCAGACAGTCGTCTAACCTAGTAGCGACCAATGGTATCGCCCAGACCGACGTCTGACCTAGTAGCGACCAATGGTTTCGTCCAGACTGTCTTCTAACCTAGTAGCGACTAATGGTTTCGTCCAGACTGTCTTCTAACCTAGTAGCGACTAATGGTTTCGTCCAGACAGTCGTCTAACCTAGTAGCGACCAATGGTTTCGCCCAGACCGACGTCTAACCAAGCAGCGGCTATTGGTTTCGTCCAGTCAGTCGTCTAACCAAGTAGCGATCAATGGTTTTGTCCAGACTGTCGTCTAACCAAGTGGCGACCAGTGGTCTCGTCCAGACCATCGTCTAACCAAGCAGCGACCAATGGTTTTGTTGAGACCGTCGTCTAACCTAGTAGCGACCAATGGTTTTGTCCACACAGTCGTCTAACCTAGTAGCGACCAATGGTTTCGCCCATACCGACGTCTAACAAAGTAGCGACTAATGGTTTCGTCCAGACAGTCGTCTAACCTAGTAGCGACCAATGGTTTCGCCCAGACCGACGTCTAACCAAGCAGCGACTAATGGTTTCGTCCAGACTGTCGTCTAACCTAGTAGCGACTAATGGTTTCGTACAGACAGTCGTCTAACAAAGTAGCGACTAATGGTTCCGTCCTGACTGTCTTCTAACCTGGTAGCGACAGTCGTCTAACCAAGTAGCGACCAATGGTTTTGTCCAGCCTGTCGTCTAACCAAGTGGCGACCAATGGTTTTGTCCAGACCGTCGTCTAACCAAGCAGCGACCAATGGTTTTGTTGAGACAGTCTTCTAACATGGTTTCGTCCAGACCAGCGTCTAACCACGTAGGCCTATTGACCAGGTTTCGTTAAGACCGTCGTCTAACCTATTAGCGACCAATGGTTTCGTCCAGACAGTCGTTGAACCAAGTAGCGATCAATGGCTATTTTCTCACCCATTTTAGTACGGTACATCAGTAATTTTCGTCCAGACAGTCGTATATTCTCGCTACAGAGAAGTGCGGTTGGCAGCTTTGCCTGGTACAAGCCTTATCAATCTAGCCGGACCAATTTTATCATATTAATTGATAATTTATCTGATCAAACGGAAATTACATCATTTTCCCATTTGGGAATATTCATAACCTATTTGGATTTGGATTGTTTTATGAAAGGGAGCTGACTTCCATAGCACATTGGCATAACTCGTGACTACTTGTATTTTGTGTCTTGTGATGGATGGTCTTCTCAGTATGTGCTAGCCATGCGTATTGGTGAGGTGTGTCTGTACCAACTGACGAGCCCAACGGCACATTGGGGCGAAACGCTAGCATTTTATGTTTGATCTGACCGGACCAATTTTATCATATTATTTGATAATTTACTATAGATGACGAACACTTGTTGTCATAGTAACCACGCTAATCACAGATAGACACCCAGCAATTAAATCCATTAAATTCACTTTAACGGCAGCGCCTCTGTGTCTAGTAAGTGAAGCTATTATTACATCACATACCTGCAGCATTCCTCTGCTTGGAGATAGTTACGGTAATTACTCCAATCACTACGTTCCTAACATAGATGGATAGTAATTAACTTACAGGAGCGGCTGTACCAGTGCGCACCTATACCAGCTCTTTATTTAACCATATCTTTGCTGTTTTGAAATCCCCTATTGTCATTTATGGGATACAGACATTTACAGATAGCTTAACGAATCATAAGATTCTAGTGATTTTTACTGTCGAAAGTGATTATTTGCAGCGAAATTATTAAAAATAACCAGTGATGGACGAAGCAAAGAGGATATAAATAGTAGGTAGGCTCAGGCAAGGTTAGCATTTTTACAGAATAGAAATTTGTTGACATCCAATCTAGATGTAGTCTAGGTATAAGGAAGTCATTTTTGGAAGACATTGTCTGGAACGTGGTGCTCTATGGAAGTGAAACTTGGTTTGTTGGTGCTGCAGAAAAGAGGTGAATAGATGTGTTTGAAATGTGGTGTTACAGGAGAATGATGAAATTAGATGGGTAGATAGGGTACCAAATGAAGAGGTATTAAGACGAGTGGGCGAGGAGAGATGTTTCTGGCGACTGCTAATGAAGAGAAGAGATATAACGATAATAATAATATCGTATGGGCTCAGGTGCCGGGTTCTAGCTTTGTTATTTGACGCCCAGAGGGCACCTTGCATGTCGAATTTTGTTGATCCTTGGAACGCTATGAAAGTCGAGGAGGTTATATAATATATAATGTAGATATCATCTAAGCTCCTTGGCACTATAGCGCTTTCTAGAAGAGAAAGGAGGAACTCTTTTGTGTTGACGGAAAATCCCGAGATTATTTTTGCCATTATGAACACGGCCTACTGAATTCAAATGGGTTCTTCAACATGCCAACTACGTATGACATGCGTGTCGTGATATTTGTCGCCCTTCAAAAATCATTTACCACGGCCAGGAGCGAACCTGCAAACTTGGAGTTGGCAGTCCGACACGATAACCACTCATCCACCGTGGCAAGCTAAGAGAAGAGATAGGTTGGTAGGATACATACTAAGACACCCAGGAATAGCAAATTTAGTCAAAGTTAAGAACTGTAGGGGTAGATAAAGGTTTAGAATATTGCCTGGAATGTAGGGTGTGGGAGCTATGTAGAGGTGAAACGATTAGCTCGGGACAGGGAATTATGGAGCGCTGCATCAAACCAATCAAAAGACTACAGACTCCAACAACAACAACAACAACAACAAAAACAAATGCTTGTCAACACAGAACTAGTTCTGAACTTGTTTACTAGATGCCACCGCAGTCGGCACCTGGCGACGAACGTTGGAACCTAAGAGCGTTAGTCAAATCTAACCTATAGTTTAGCTTCACACAAGTGTAATTAGTGGAAGGTTTTTTATATGCCATAAATCGATGACATGGGACCGCCGGCGTTACTTCCCCTCCGAAGGAAGGTATACTGAGGGATTTTTAACGCTCTTAAAAATCCGACGACTTCTGCCAGGTTTGAACCCGCGAACTTAGGCATAGAAGCTCAGCATGCTAACAACTACGCCACCGAAGCCGCTTGATCTAAACTCTATTACGGTCAGCGAGATTTTTTTTAGCGTATGGCTTTTAGTGCCGGGAGTGTCCGAGGACATGTTCGGCTCGCCAGTTTTGTAGCTGCTTCGAGACGGACACCCAATGGGTGAGCTACAAGTACCGTTGGGGAGGAAAGTGGGAATGTAAGGACGAGGAGTTGGAAGGTAGCGGTTGTGGCCTATAGTTAGGGACCAACCCCGGCATTTGCCTGGAAGGAAGATGGGAAACCACAGAAGACCATCTTCAAGGTTGCCTGCGGTGGGATTCGAACCTCCTCGCCTCCCGGATGGGAGCGACTGCCAGCAGTCATGCCGTAACGACCACGGCTAACTCACCCGGTAGCGAGAGAATATTCCTCTCAGAATGATATGCTGGTTAGTTACGCTGTACATGGTAATGGCAGCTACGCAATCAGGGACCCAACCAACTCCTCACCACAAAGACCTCCGCAAGCCTAACTTAACAGCTCTGTTAACTAACTTGACAGTCTCTGGGGACGACATCTAAGAACAGTAGATATTGATCTCGATATGGGGCAGCTACTTTCCTTGTACGGGACTCGGGACAAATCGCGTACAATACCCCTCTCATTGCGGCCACGATTCAACAAGAGCACTTGCAAAGTTTTGAAGTCTGTCTTCGGTCAACACGAATGAGTTTTTGAATGGTATGGACTCCGTCTTGAGGAAAGAATTCATGATGAAAATCAATAAATGTAAAACAAAAATATTGGAATGCAGCGGAAATAAATCAGAAACACCTATGGACATCAAATTGGCAGGTGAAAATCTAGAGGAAGTAGGAGACTTCTTTTACTTAGGAAGCAAACTAATCCGTGATGGACGAAGCAAGGAGGATATAAAAAGTAGGTTGGCTCAGGCTCAGAAAAAGAATCTCTTGACATCGAATATAGATTTAGGTATTAGGAAGTCATTTTTGAAAGCCTTTGTCTGGAGCGTGGCGCTCTATGGAAGTGAAACTTGGACTATTGGTGCAGCAGAAAAGAAGAAAATAGAAGTGTTTGAAATGTGGTGTTACAGGAGAATGATGAAGATCAGATGGGTAGATAGGGTAACAAATGAAGAGGTATTAAGACGAGTGGGAGGGGAGAGATGTTTCTGGCGACTGCTAATGAAGAGAAGAGATAGGTTGGTAGGACATATACTTAGACACCCAGGAATAGCAAGCTTAGTTATGGAACGAAGGGTCGAGGATAAGAACTGTAGGGGTAGTACAAGGTTAGAATATGTTAAACAGATTGCCTCAGATGTAGGGTGTGGCAGCTATGTAGAGATGAAACGATTAGCTTAGGACAGGGAGGCATGGATAGCTGCATCAAACCAGTCAAAAGACCGAAGACTCAAGTAACAACAACTGATATTAAACGTTCTGAACTTTTAAATTGTAGCTATGCAATACCACCTTAAATTAAGCACTTAAAAATATATATGTGTCAGAACTATTCAAGCTAGGCCTATATGGAATATGTTAATCTGTTTTATGTCTCTCCTGAAAAAAATAGTGTTTTGTTGTGGCCTCCTGGGAGGCCGTTTGCAGGTCTTTCTAGTCGACGCCCGCGGCGACCTGCGTGCCGGAATGGAATGGAATGGATGAAGATGGATGAAGCTCAGGGCTTCCAGCGACTCACTTTTCTCACTATTATTCACTATTTTCAAAGCAGCCTCACTTTTCTCACTATTTGATAATATTATTCACTATTCTCACTTTTTTTTTACAAAACTGGTCACATTCTGCGTTAAAAATGGTCTCGTGCATAATCAGATTGCTAGAAATGACCCAAAATATACCCATGAATGGGTAGTTCATTTTTCTGCCACCGGTGCCTGTGCGCGCTGCCGGCAGCGAGCCAGGCGGTCAGAAAGAATAAAAAGCTTCCATGGTGCAGCGATCGCCGAAAATTTTAACAAAGCTTTTTTTAACAAGTTCACATTTATATTTTTGTTTTACGATTTACATTTCTTGAGTGTTACATTGATTTTCCTATCCATTATTTCCAACTGTCCTCTCTAACTACATGAAAAATCACAAGGCTACTCAGAGATATTAATATAGGCGCAATTTGGTTGACATTTTTTCAGAGACACATTCTTAACATTTTTGTCTATTTCAATACAGTCTTGTCACATTTTTGGGGAGCTATGGTTGGTTTTGGGGAGCTCCTACATATATCAACAAAATTATGAACGAGATATACGGGCATAAATGCGAATAATGCTATGAATTTACTCACTATTTACTCACTTTTTCATTCAAAAACTCACTCTTTAAAAAAATACCTCTCACTATTTCACTATTTATGGACTAGTGAGTGGATGGAAGCCTGATGAAGCTGGGAAGGATGTGGAAGGAAGTGGCCGTGGCCTGTCAGGAGCTGCCGTCCCAGGTTTTGCCTGGTGTTGTAAATGGGAAACCACGGAATACTGTTTCAAGGACGGCCGACGGTTGGGCTCGAACCCACGCGTCTACTGAGTCAGCAGAGAACTTGGCCCTATGGCCGTACTTAGAGAACGTAACCACTGCTGTCGGTTAAAAATTAGTAAAATGGAATTAGGCTACCCCCCCCCCCCCCCCTCTTGCACCAGACTCATTACTAGGGCCCGGATGTTGATGACATGCCATCTTTTTACTGATCTATCTAAAACAATGCTGAAGTACATAGAAACTCCTGACAGGCCACCCTGTCTTCAAACATGTCATTTTTTTTGCATCTTCTTGCATTTTTTTGTGCTATTTTTCCATTTTAAGGGCATATTTTTAAGTTTGGTAGATTTTTGGGTCATATTTTAGAGAAATCGGCCTTTCAATGTATTTTTTAAATCAATTTAGTCATGTCACAGCTTTATATGAGGGAGTTACGTGTCTCTCCGAGTTAGCAGCAAATTACCTTCAAGTACGCTCCGATCACATCAGTTGATGTTGAACGCAGCTTTTCGAGATATAAAAACTTGTTGGCTAAAACCGCAGATCATTTACATTTGACAACATCAGAATAACATTCGTAGTGCAGTGCAACTCAGACTAAAGTGAACATAAATCTTTTGTTAAGTGCTAGAAATCTATTTTGATTGACTTTTCAGTTTGAGCTTAAAATGTAATTTTTGAATTATTGGTGAGTTTATTATTATAAGATCATTTTCTCTATTTTATGGTGCATTTTTTAATTTTTAGGTCATTTATTAGAGTCATTTTTGAAAATGTTAAGTGCATTTTTTTAAACTTTTTTATGGCATCAACTTCCGGGCCCTACTCATCAAAGGGTGCTGAGTTGAAAGTCTGTAGGAGATGTCTGGTGTAGTAGCAGGTGGCTGTGATGTGATGTGATGTGGTCGGTTGGACCAGCCCAGCCCTCTCTGCCAGTCTAAAAATAACATTTATCTCCTGTGTTGTTGTCGTTCACATTCCACTGGTGTGTTAGCTTAGATCAGACACGTGGCGAGTGACAGCTATAGACTAACAGTCCTCCCAAACCGTTCAGCATTAGTGTTAAGGCCGTTTTCACCAACTCTTTACTAACGATTAGTTAGTTAATTAATTCCTTCTTCTACTTCTTCTTTTCCTTCTTCTTCCTCTTCCCCCCAGGGGCTCACATCTAGTGGGACGTGGGTTGGCGACCACGGGACCCCCAGCTGACTCCGGCATTGCTTCCACTTACTTGTGCCTGGCTCCTCTCCATCTTCTTTCCTGTCGACCTCACTTGGTCAACTCTTGTTCTCTTCCGACCCCGACGGTATTAGGGTATCCAAGACCTAGGGAGTCTCTTCATTTCCCGCCTTAATTGGCCCTTATCTCATCTTTTCTGATACCCTCCTTCTGCGAGGGATCAGCCTTCTTTTTCTTTTCATGTTATCTCCTGCCTTCTGCACAAGGCCCTCAAGGAGGCCGGGTGTATGTAGCCCCACCACTTTTGGTGCACCCTAGTTAATGCTACACCCTCAGGGGCTCACGGCTGGTGAGTTCGGGAGTTGGCGACCCCGAGGGATTCCTGAGCTGGGTCCGGTTTTCCCCCTTCTTCTCCATTACCTGTGGGGCGGACCCTCTCCTCTTTCACTTTCCTATCTGCCTTTCATGGCTCTCCTTTCTTCCAGGTCCCTCAATCCGCATTCTTCGAGGGTTGAGGGCATTTCTTTTCCTCCTGTCCTTTATTTGCCTTATTCTCCTTTAGTTTTCCATTTCTTCTTCTAGTATGTAGGTTAGTAGTTAGTTTTAGTTCTCAAGTTTGCTTTTCATTTTCATCTTCACGATCACCCAAACCATCAGGGGCCGATAACCTAGCTGTTAGGCCCCTTAAAACAACAATTATCATCATCATCATCATCATCATCTTCTTGCTCTTCTTCTTCATCTCCCGTTTCCAGTTCCCTGGGTCGGGTTGCGAATCAAGGACCTCCACTGTTGTCTATCCCTCCACCATAAATTTCCTTCTTTCAATACTTCTTTTTCTTTTACTACTCTTTACCCTATGCTTTCCTTCACCGTATCTATCCACCTCTTTCTGGGCCTTCCTCGTCGTCGTCTTCTTCCTGGTATTTTCTCCATAAATATTATTTTTGATACTCTTATATATATTATATATTAAAACAAATAGTTTTATCAAAAATGAAAATTTTAATCAAATTGAGCAGCTCATGTGCAACAAAGAGGCACAGTGCTTTGAAAACACTAAGAATTTGACTAATGCCAATCACTTGATAGACATGTTTTAATTAGTTATAGAAAGGGACAGACATTTTCCAAGTGTATGGACAATGAGACACCCTGTGTCCACATTAATGAATTTTTAATGAATCACAATGTTTTGAGTGTATATTTTTTAGCTATAAGGTTTTAACATGTTTTCTAGCTGAAGAAGGACACAGAAGTGTCCGAAACATGTAAGTTACTAGGACAGCATTTTGTAAATTAAATAGTATTGAAAAGACGGAACGAAGTTAGTGTATTAAGTGGAATTCTAATTCAATACGGACCAATATGGATAATTTAAAAAAAACTCTATATTGTTCCATTCTCATCATATGTCCGTACCACTTCAGCTTACTGGTCTCTATCTTGTCTTGCAGTTTTGAGAACCCAGTTCACTCCCTAATGTCCACATTTCTGACTTTATCCCTCCGTGTCTTGCCAATTATTCCTCTAAGGAACTTCATCTCGGCTGCTTGGATTCGGCTTTCATCGCGTTTTGTTGTGGTCCAAGTATCTGCTGCATATGTCAAAATTGGTGTGTAATACAATGAGAATAGAACTTTCTTGCACATCTCTGGGACTTCCTGGTTCCATACTAAATCTCTCACACCCTGGTAAAATCCATTAGCTTGTTGGATTCTCTTTCCAATTTCTTAATTTATTGCTTTATCTTCTGTGAGTATGCTCCCCAAATACTTAAAGCTTTTCACCATTTCCAATGGATTTCCATTGACTTCAATATTCTGTCTTCCTTCTCTCTTGTCTCTTATCTCCGCACTTATTTTCATTCCATATTTCTCTATTTCTTGATTCCATACAGTAACTTCTTCTTGCACTTCTATTTAATTTTCTCCCCATATTACTATGTCGTCTGCAACGAGTAAGGCCTTAAATACGAGACTTACGCGTGATTATCGTAGACACATTTCACGAGGTCATTCGGGTTCCTAATTACTTAAATACACTTAACCGCTCTCGCGCATTATAGACCCGGTAGAGTAATACAGGGTCATCGAAAATAATGCCAAGATTTAAAATAATTATAACACCGAAACCCTTTATGTTAAACGTGTAATTCTTTCACTGAACGCTAGCTGGTTAAACTAAGTTTTGTTGTGGATAGGACGTGACCTTGCTATGCGCACACTAGATGCGCAATAGCCAAGGTCGGCCGGGGGTGCGCCATAACTGCACCGCTTGACCGCCGCGCCGTTCAGTACCATGTTTTCTGGGGGTACATTAAAAACATTGTGTATGCAGAAAAAAATCGGGATTTGGAGCACCTGCGAGAGCGAATGTCTGCCGCCATCTTGACAGTTACTCCAGAAATGATTGCACGTACGTGGAAAGAAATCGACTACAGACTAGACATTTGCATAGCTACGAACGGTGCACATATCGAAACATACTAAGGTATGAAAAAAATCTATCTTTTTCCACACATTTTAAGATTAAAACAATTGAATTACCTCGAATAGTTTTTTATAACAGTTATTTTAAATGTTGGCATTATTTTTCGATGGCCTTGTACATGAACAAAATTGGTTCTATTATCATAAATACATAAATAGTCAACTGTTGCTACCAGTGGCGTAAGTAGGATTTGCTTCTGGAAGGGGCCGGGAGTAGGCGGGTATTATTATTATTATTATTATTTCCGGTTATTCCCCTTCAAAGAGCGAGAGAACTTGAGATAATCACAGCTTCACTTCCTTTTCCTCTCTTCTTTTCTTCCCAAAACCTCTTCCTATCCTCTGTCAATTTTTTTTCCTGATGTGTCCTTCCTTGAAACTTGTACAATTTTCGTGCTTCTGATTTTATTTCTAAATTGTTCTCTGTCCTTAATGTCGTATTCAGAGATTTTAAGTATGTCCATGTCTTCATGTACTTCTTTTATCCAACTGGTCTTTAATTTACATGCGTTCACGATATTGAGAATCTTCTTAGTGAGACTGTTCTCATCCATCCTATATATGTGTCCATAGAACTGCAGACGTCTCTTCCTAAATTTATCTATAATGGTGTCTGTATTTTCATAAAGTTTCTTTGTTGGTCTCCTGGCCCAAATTCCATTGCGGAACACAGCGCCATGGATTTTCCTAAGAATTTTTCGTTCCTGTTTCTCAATATCATGAATTCTCGTCATTCCTCTAATCATCTGACTGTGTTTTTTGCCCCGTACAATGCTTCAGGCAAAACAACTCCGTTGTAATGGCGCAGTTTTGCATTACGAGATACTGCTCTTTTGTCATAATGATTCCATGTCAGCTTGTACGCTTTCTGCAGTATTACTATTCTCTCTGCATTAGAAATTTTGTTCAATCCTGTGGGTTGGATGGCTTCTCCTAAATATTTGAGAGAGATTTGCGAGATTTTTCCATATTGCGTTCGCAAGGTGATGTTTCCTGTTGATTTGGTATCCATATACTGTGTTTTATCATGGGAAATATCTAGTAGGTGGGTATATATCATAACAATATCGTAAGGGCTCAGGTGTCGGGTGCAAGCTTTATTAATTGACGCCCACAGGGCAGCTTGCATGTCGAATTTTATCGCTCTTACGAGCGCTATGAAAGTCATGGAGGTTAGATATCTAAGCTCATTGACACTATAACGCCTTCTAGTAGAGAAAGGAGGAACTCTTTTTGTTGGCGGAAAATCCCGAGATTAATTTTGCCATTATGAACACGGCCTACTGAATTCAAATGGATTCTTTATCATGCCAACAACGTATAACACACGTGCCGTGATTTTTGTCGCCTTTCAAAGTCACTTACCACGGCCAGGAGCGAACCTGCAAGCTTGGGGTTGGTAATCCGACACGATAACCACTCACCCACCGTGGCAAGCTTGTAGGCGGAGTCAAATTAATTAATGAAAATAATGAGTTTCCCTGGGACGAAGCCATAACCCCTAACCCTCCGGATAAATCCACTCTTCTCCCCAAAAAGAAACCTCTAAGTACGCCCCTGGCCCTCGTGTCAGTGTGGGACTAGTTCCTGAAGGTCATAGAGCCGATGACCGGGCCATGCACAATGTAGTGGGAGCGTTCGGAGCTATTTATAGCCCGAGTCTGGCTGCGCCAGGTACAGACACAAACACACACACGACAGTCCAGGGATCTTTTTAAACAGGGAACAAAGAAAGAATTCTCCAACCTTCTTACACAACAAAAGATCGAGGTAAACAGGAACCTGCATCTTTATGAGTTATTTGTTGTTATTGTTGTGTCTTTTAGGGGCTGTTTGTCATCGTGGTCAATTATCTCCGTGTACTTGGGTGTGTGTAGAATTTGTCTGATAACCTGTGTCACTGTGATGTCAGTGTGTATTATTGTAATTGAGGTAGGATTTGGGTAGGATGTAGCCGCGGCCTTAAGTTAGGTACCATCCCGGCATTTGCTTCGAGCAAAAGTGGGGAATCCACGTGACCCTCCACTCGCCTCCTCGCTTCGTACACCACCGTTACAGTTTAAAGAAATAAGTTAAAACAAATTTACAAGGAAAGTCAAAATTCAGAATAAGAAAACATTAACCGAAATACTTCAAGATTAGTAAGGAGAAGAAAGCAATTTTGAACAAGTAGTTCCGTGAAGAACTATACAGCCTATTTTCATATATCCTACTCATGTTAATTGCCTCTATCAACATACAAAATGTCAGTTTGACTGTTATGATAGATTCGTAGATATTGAGAACCGTCTAAGTATTTCAGATGGTCGCCAGGTTGGATTATTACTTATGTACTATTACATGAAGATTATTGTGTACGTGTGGTATTCAGACTTCAATTGCATGATTAGGACACAAGAAGTAAAAACGAGATTTTAAAATTTCGCACAGCTGCCATCTTGTGGTTATGAAAACAATTGAAATAAATTAGATGCCAGTGGATTAACATTTGTATAAGCACTTAACGTGCAAAGTTTCACTGCACTGGGAAGGTTAAATCGCGAAAAACGTCCATTTTCATATTTATACTTCCCTTCGCCGCCATGTTGGATTTGTGCTCACCAAGTTACTGAAAGTCATATGGGTGAACTTATGGTCATAGCCTCTATAAACATTTAAAAAAAATCAGTTTGATTGCTGTAATAGATTCGTAGATATTGAGAACCGTCAAAATATTTCGTACGCTCGCCATTTTGGATTGGAATATGTATAGGCCATAGAGTTATGTACCATTAAAAGAAAATTATTGCGTAGCTTCATTATTCAAACTAACACTTCGATCCCATGATTACGACACAAGAAATAAAAACTTAATTTTAAAATTTCGCACAGCCGCCATCTTGATGTTATGTAAACAATTGAACTAAATTAGATGCCAGTGCATTACAATATTTATAATCATTTACTGTACCACATTTCACTGCGCTCAGATGGGTAAATCACGAGAAACGTCTATTCAAATATTTCAACTTCGCTTGGCCGCCATATTCGTTTTGTACTTTACAGGTTTTTGAAAATTACACAGATAAGCCTGTAGAGGCGCCCTTTATCACCGTACAAAATTTCAGGGTGATATCATAAATAGTTTCGGAGATATTAAATGCCAGTGAAATATTTCGCACAGCCGCCATATTGAGGTTATGTAAATAATTGAACTAAATTAGACGCCAGTGCATTACAATCTGTATAAACATTTGCTGTACCATGTTTAATTACGTTTGGGTGGTTGAATCGCGAGAAAAGTCTATTTAAAAGTCTCAAATTCGCTTGGCCGCCATGTTGGTTTTGTAGTTACCAGGTTTTTGGAAATCTCATAGGTGAAATTCTAGTAATACTTTTTGTCACAGTACAAAATTTCAGGGTGATATCGGTAATAGTTTCGGTGATACTGAATGCTGGTGAAATATTTCGCACAGCCTCCATGTTGGATTGGTGAGACGTAACAAAATTTAAAGGGCACGGTCGGGGTTGCCCGGAATAGTGCTATGAACTTACCGAGTTTCATTGAAATCGCTCGAGTCGTTTAGAATTTATTAGGGGACGACGACGACGACGACGACCACACACACACACACACACACACACACGGACAGAAGGTGATCTCATAAGCCTTTTTTTTTTTTCATAAAATGAAAATAGGCTAAAAATACACGATTATTAAATATATCTAAACTGCAAGGTAGGTAATACTGTAAGCACCTGCAGTCTACAAATTCGCACAGTATGACCAACATACGAAAAGTATGTTAATCCGAAGGATGGAGGCGAAATTATGGTAATTAGGAGTGGAAACCCGTGCTAGAAAGAATTACCCAACCCAGAACTACATAATTCTCCGTAATGATTTAAAAATTCAATATAACTACAATGACAACGAGATATGTCCAAGTAATATAACACAAACTATTTATTTTAAGAAAAGGTAACAAAAGGAGAAAATAGACTTGGAAAGAAATAAACTAAGGAGAAACCTGACAAGGAAAAGAGAAGGATAAAAGTTTCTTTTGTATTTAGGCTTCAAATAAGGGAAAACGTAAAATTAAGAAGTCCCGAAGAGTAATTTAAAAAAAAATCGTGAAGAAAATTACACTTACTTCAAGAGAATACAACGAAAACAGATCAAATCCAGAAGGGGAATAAGATTCCGACTTGAATCGTTAATCTTCAATGAGAAATAATTTTCCAATGCCAGGGCACTAATTTAGTACAAGGCAATAGTCCGTAGATAAAATAAAATACATATTTACCGCACGAGGAAAATATCAAATTGACAACGCAATTAAAGATATTAAACACTAATACCGAAAGGTATTGAAATTCAATTAAATAGCAATTCGTTAACTGAAACGCATCGGAACTCAAAGAAAATGTGACCAGTTAGTTCAAGGCTCGACTTTCATCTCACGAAAAAAAGAACAAGATAGATCCACAGATAACAATACGAGCATTGTTTCTGCTTCAAAGAAGAATTTACGAGTATTAAACATATCACAGCCTTTATCGAGCTCTAGGAATTATTACTAAAACCCACAAACGATAAGTGATTAAATTAAATAAATGACATAATAAATCCTAAGATGTATATGTTACACGGAGCTCATATGGAGCTATGCTAAAGACTTGGACGGTAGGGAAAGAGAACGGAAGTTAATCTCTATAGGCTATATATAAAAATGAAAGTTTGTCTGTTTTTTTCTGAATTTCTACGGAATTTTGCGTTATTTACGCGTTTCAGACTGTTTTATGACGGATGAGCGCGAAAATAAAATGTTTGTCTGTCTGTCTGTCTGTCTGACTGTTTGTCTGTCTGTGGACAAAGTGGTTGTTCCCTTATAACTCGAGAACGGCTGGGTGGATCAACGTAAAATTTGGTACAGATATCCTTCAGCGGCACGACACTAATCATTGATGTAACGCTTCTCTGTACCTCTCATGAAAGGGGGCCTACCCCCTTAAAATACGTGCTGAAATAGGCGTAGAAGGGCGAGACAAAGCTCATTTTCAGCCCCTCAATGTGAAGGAAGCTTGTAGTTTAACGTGACCGTTAATCTTGAGATCATGAGCCACGGGACCTCCTTTTTACGTGGAATCCGAACCACAGGACGTGGCATTTCACTTCGAAAATCTCACATGCATTGACCGGGAATCGAACCCGGACCGCCTTGGTGAGAGGCATACAGCTAGACCGCTGAGCCACAACGCCCCTCCCTCAATGTGAGAAACGAGACTCGGAAAACCACATTTTAAGGCCCTAAACCCAACAGTTTTTGAGATATTTCCAGAAAACTAATTTCAGTTAGTACAATAATTAAAGAAAGCAAGCTGGCAAGCATGGCAACAGAAACTCATAGGTCCATCTATTACTGTAAGACGCAGTACAATTACATTTATTACATCACTGAGAAGATTGCAAACGGCTATAAGGTTATAACGGAAACAAATTAAGCTGTAAAATTCATCAATGACATATAATGCGCTTAAGGGGGTCAAGGGGTACTCTAGATTTTTTTTTCACGCGATTTACACGTGCGGGTGTGGTACGGAAGGTCTATTATATCCCTATCCCTACATTGTTATATTATTATTATCATTATTATTATTATTATTATTATACTACGGCCTACAACGACAAGACAAAGCTTCTTTTCAGCCCCTTGGTATCAGAAACAAAACTCGGTGCCCCTAAATAGCCGTAAAGGGTCCCCGAAAGCTACATTTTAAGGCTCTAATACCAACTGTTTCTGAGATATTCCCAGAAAACTAATTTCATTTAATAAACTAATGAAGGAATGCAAGCCAGTAATCATGACAACAGTTTCTCAAAAGGTGACATCCAACTTTCCATCTATTTTTGCAAGAAGTAAAGCCACTCCATTTATTAAATTTCTGTGAATGTTTGCAAATGGCTATAAGGTTATTACGGAATCAACTAATACTGTAAAATTCATCAATACGCTTAAGGGGGTCAAGAGATACCCTACATTTTTTTTCAGACGACTTAAATGTGCGTTATGTCGTACAGAAGGTCTATTATATCTCCAAACAGAAACATTATTTTAAAAAATTCCTGAATTGAAATAGTTTTTTTTTCTCTTAGGAATTTGGCCCATTGGAGGCTAAAAACCTGAATTTTCATGCACCCCAAGCCTTTATAATTTATTAAAGGGGTCTTCCTCTGGATGGGGACTTGACACAACAGTGAAGGTCAGTTTTATTTGACGTGTATTGCGTTTCGTCTACGAGGTTTTCAATTTTATTTTCACGTCAGGAAGTACACGTTAGGTAAATTTAGTTTCAGAGCATATTTTAACTAATAATTTTTCTTTGTCGACAAACAGATTCCATTGCAACAGTAGCTCAATTGATTACGTCTAGTTATTAATACCGAAGACCGTTCGAAGAATGGGTACTTCTGCTAGTAGGTTATAAAATACCGTCCAAGTCAACCAAAATTTGCTAGATGGAGGTTATCCAACAGTTCGGAACAACACATCTTAAATAAGACTACAGAAGATAGGCCAAATAGAACTAATAACCTCAAACACAAGCATACAAATACTGTAAATACAACAAATCAAATAATATGAAAAACACAAGTTGCAAAAAAAAATACAGTACCTTAGTTTGATGTTACTCTTTTAGTTCCATTTGTTAGTATAGACGTTACATGTATTTTAAAATTGGTTTTTCAAGATTTTTAAGTGGCGTTTTTAACTTTTAGACGATTAGTCTGATACGTTTATAACGTCTGTTGTGTTAATTTGTTAAATGTAAGTTCTTGCACATTTTCTTATTATAACTTGCGCTGAGGAAGATAACAAAAAGCGAAGCTTGCAGTTTAACGTGACCGTAAATCGCGAGATCATGAGCCACGGGACCTCCTTTTTACGTGGAATCCGAACCACAGGACATGGCATTTCACTTCGAAAATCTCACATGCATTGACCGGGAATCGAACCCGGACCGCCTTGGTGAGAGGCATACAGCTAGACCACTGAGCCACCATGCCCCCAGGAAGATAACAATGTGACCGACACCGGTACAACATTAAAAGTACATCTTATTGTTTTTTAGCCTACTTTTCACATATTGCAAAAATGAGGAAAAAGTAGACATGAGATCGGGCGAATGTCTGTCTGTCTGGCTGTGTGTGTGCCCCCCCCCCCCCCTATCAACTCCTAAACGGCTGTCGCAATCGAAACAAAATTTGGTAGGAGTAAAGATCTATACCTGAATATCTCACGGCCTTATTTGAAAATGATGTCAGTGCTACCAACTGCTGAAAAATCGCAATTTAAATTTGAGCTCCATCTTGGATATCTTGGAAGGTATAAATGGGAGCTATTTCAAAATTGGCACACGTATAGATCATAATATTGCAGTTTAATTTCCAGGAGGCCATACATGGCAGTGTTGCCAAATTGATTATAAGCCTGCTGATAGGTCCAAATTTTAAATGCATATAACTTCTACAATATCAATTGGATTTCAACCAAATTTCGTATGTGCTATGTGTACATAAACAGATATGACTGAGCGTATTCCTAACAGCCACCAGGGCTGCCAACTGTTAATAAATGCTCTCATTTTTTAAAATCCAAATACCCATATATCAGAAAGTATGCAAGCCGACAGCTCTAAACTATGCACACGTATAGTACCTGACATTCTATATTAATTTGGAGTAACTTATATACGTCAGTGCTACCAACATTATTCTAAGCTTGCTGAGAATTCCAAATTTAAATACATATAACCTCTATACTATCATTTGTATTTCAACCAAATTTCGTGGCTGCTATATGCCATAACAGATATGACTATGCCGATTCTTAAGAGTAACCAGGGCTGCCAACTGTTAATAAATACTGTCTCTATTTTTGTTACCCTAATATCAATATATCAGAAAGTATGCAAGCCAATAACTCTAAACTTTGCACACGTGTAGTACCTGGCATTCTAGATGAATTTGGAGTAACTAATATACGTCAGTGCTGCCAACATGATTCTAAGCCTGCTGTTAGGTCCAATTTTAAAATGCATGTAACTTCTATACTAACTAATGGATTCCATTCAAAATTGACACAAGAATATTATTTCGGATTATTTCTGACCAATACATGTATGTCATTGTTGCCAACATGATTTTACGCACGCTGTTAGATCCAATGTTTAACTGCATGTAACGTCCATGCTATCCATTGGACTTCAACCAAATTTTGTATTATGTACCGTAAGAGATGGAACTAATAATATATTCAGTCACCAGGGCTGCCAACTGTAGTTCTCTATTAGGCTACATTATGCAGGTATTCGAACTAATTAGAAATTTCGATATTACCAACTTACTTTCGTCATTATTCTAGATTGATCCATATAGATTAATCATTGGCATGAATCTTAAATTTTATGAAAAGTAGGCTCTTCAGTTCGTCACGGAACTTCTTGTTGTTTCCGACTTTGGCCAACTGTGGACCACATGGAACCTAGAGCTTTCTGGTCATTTTTTTCTTCTTTTCTTCCCAGAACCTCTTCATTCTTTCACTTCTAATCTTTCTCTGTTATTACCAAATTTGGCCTGTGTTGTGGTGGTTTTTCTTTGAACGTCTTGATATTGTTAACTCAGCTTCGAAACGTTTCCTTATCGTGAATGACAAGCTCAATTAGTCCAACTTCAATGGCGTCTCTTTTGACCTCTTGTACCCATTTTGTAGTGGCTTTCAACCCTGTGATGTATTGAAAAATGTTCTTTGTCAGCCGGTTCCCGTCCATTCTCGTCAAATGCCCGTAACATTTTAGCCTTCTTTTACGCATTGTGACCTCAATGGTTTCGGTCTGCATAAACAGATCTTCATTTTTCCTTTTTTTTTTTCATGTTCCGTCATCATCTTTCCATGGTCCGAGAATTTTCCTCAGGATCCGCCTTTCTTTTATCTCAAGTTCCTTCAGCTCCCCCTTTTTAGCCTACTTTTCACATTTTGCAAAAATTAGAAAAAAGTAGACTTATGAGATCGATCCGGGAAAATGCGTGTCTGTCTGTCTGGCTGGCTGTGTGTGTGTCCCCCCCTGTCAACTCCTAAACGGCTGCAGCAATCAAAACCAAATTTAGTATGAGTAAAGATGTGCACCGGAATATCTCACGTCCATATTTGAAAATGATGTCAGTGCTACCAACTGCTGAAAAAACGCCCTAGAAATTTGAGCTCCATGTTGGATATCTCGCAAGGTATGCATGGGAGCTATTCCAAAATTGGTACACATGCATATAATACTATTTCAGTTTAATTTTCTGGAGGCCAACAATGACAGTGTTGCCAAAATAATTTTAAGCCTTCTGATAGGTCCAATGTTTAAATGCATATAACTTCTACACTATCAATTGTATTTCAACCAAATTTTGTATGTAATATCTGTACATAAACAGATATGATTGAGCGTATTGTTATGAGCCACCAGAGCTGCCAACTGTTAATAATTGCTCTCTCTATTTTTTTTTATCCAAATACCAATATATAAGAAAGTATGCAAGCCAACAGCTTTAAACTATGCACACGTATATTCTGACATTTTAGATTAATTTTGAGTAACTTATATACGTCAGCCTGCTGTTAGTACCAATTCTTAAATACATGTAACTTCTATACTATCAGTTGGATTACAACCAAATTTCGTATGTGCTATGTGTACCATAACAGAATATCTGTAAGTATTGTTAAGAGCAATCAGGGCTGCCAACTGTTTATAAATGCTGTCTATTTTTTTTACCCTAATATCAATATATCAGAAAGTATGCAAGCCAACAGCTCTATACTTTGCACACGTATAGCACCTGACATTGTAGATTAATTTGGAGTAATTAATACAAGGCAGTGCTGCCAACATGATTCTATGCCTGCTGATATGTCCAATTTTAAAATACATGTAACTCCTATACTAACAAATGGATTTCATCCAAAATTGGCACAACAAGATATCATAATATTTCAGATTATTTCTGACCAGCACACGCATGGTATTGTTGGCAACATGCTTTTACGCGTGCTGATAGATCCAGTGTCTAACTGCATGTAACGTCCATTGGACTTCAACCAAATTTTGTATTCTGTACCTTAAGAGATGGAACTAGGAATATATTCAGTCACCAGGGCTGCCAACTGTAGTGCTCTATTAGGCTAAATTATACCAGGTATATTTTGAACTAATTTGATATTTCGATATTACCAACTTAATTTTGTCATTATTCTAGATAGGTTCATATACTGTAGAATAATCATTGGCATGAAAAGTAGGCTGTATAGTTCTTCACGGAACTTCTTGTTTTTGTTGTTGTTGTAATAAGGAACACAGCAAATATGGTCATTTTCATGTCCTTTTATCTAAGTACATACGAGTCGTCCAGTTGCAAAACTCGTCTAATCCAATTGTGAATAAGAATCATTTTCATGAGAAACGTTTCTTTGGACTTTGCCTCACGCATCTTTTGTGTTTGTTATTTTCTACATTTTGCTTTGTGTTTTTGGTTTTGTGTTTGCTTTGGGCTTTTGCTTTTGAATTTTACTTTTTGCTTTTCTTTCTTGGTTTTGGTTTTGTGATTGTTTTCTGCCTTTTTTGAATTTTGCTTTTTGTTTTGTGTTTATTGATTTTTGTTTTCTGCTTTTGTTTTTGAATTTTTCTTTTTGCTTCGTGTTTTTTGTTTTTGGTTTTATGTTTGTTTTCTGGAAAATCAAAGTAAAACAAAATAAAATAAAACAAAATAAATAAAACGAAATCAAAATAAAACAAACAAAATAAAAAAACACAAAACAAAAACAAAACAAAAAATTAAATAAAACAATTTAAAATAAAATAAAATAAAACAAACTAATTAAATAATTAATTTTATGACAATCATGATCCTTATTCACAAGTGGATTAAACGAGTTTTGCAACTGGATGACTCATATAAATCCTATCCCTTGTTATAAACGAACGTGTATATCGATAACGATCATTCTCGATACTACGTTACCGTTCTTCATTTTGCCTGCGAGATTTACAATAATAATAATAATAATAATAATATCGCATGGCCTCGGATGCCGATTGCAAGCTTTGTAAATTAACGCCCAGAGGGCAACTTGCATGTCGAATTGTATCGCTCCTTGAAGCGCGATGAAACGATGATGATAATAATTGCTGTATTACGGGGCCTAACATCTAGGTTATCGGCCCCTAATGGTTTGGTTGATAGTGAAGGATGAGATGAAATGTAAACTATAATTAAAAAACCACACTTACAACTAACACTTACACTAGAAGAAGAAGAAATGGAAAACAGAAGGAGAATAAGGCAAAAAAAAGGACAGGAGGGAAATAAATGTCCTCAACCCTCGTAGAATGAGGATTGAGGGACTTGGAAGGAAGGAGAGCCATGAAAGGCAGAGAGGAAAGGGGAAAGAGGAGAGGGTCCACCCCAGAGGAAATGGAAAAAGGGGGAAAAACCGGACTCAGCTCAGGAATCCCTCGGGGTCGCCAACTCCCGAACACACCAGTCGTGAGCCCTAGAGGGTGTACCAGAAGTGGTGGGACTACACACACCCTGCCTCCGTAAGTGCCTAGTGTAGAAGGCAGGAGATGATGAAGAGGTCAGAAGAGGTCTGACCCCTCGAAGAATGAGGGATCAGAAAAGATTAGACAAGGGCCCATTAAGGTGGGAAGGTGAAAGACTCCCTAGGCCTCGGATACCCTAATACCGTCGGGGTCGGAAAAGAACAAGAGTTGAC
This sequence comes from Meconema thalassinum, assembly GCA_946902985.2. Classification (NCBI taxonomy): domain Eukaryota; kingdom Metazoa; phylum Arthropoda; class Insecta; order Orthoptera; family Tettigoniidae; genus Meconema; species Meconema thalassinum. The sequence goes on along the minus strand of OX336397.1, from coordinate 97,007,666 downwards.
CAAGGGAGGTCGATAGGAAAGATGACACAGAGGAGCCCGGCACAAGTAAGTGGAAGTAATGCCGAACTCAGCCCCGCGGTCGCCAACCCATCTCCCTCTAGTCGTGAGCCCCTGGGGGGGGGGGGGTGAAGCGCTATCAAGGAGAATAGATATCTAAGCTCCTTGACACTATAGCGCTTTCTAGTGGAAAAATGAGGAACTTTTGTTTTGACGGAAAATCCCGAGATTAATTTTGCCATTATGAACACGGCCTACTAAATTCAAATGTTTTATTTTTAACGTGCCAACATCGTATGACATGCATATCGTGATTTTTACCGCCTTTCAAAAATCACTTACCACGGCCAGGCCAGGAGCGAACCTGCAAGATTGGGGTTGGCAGTCCGACACGATAACCACTCACCCACCGTGGCAAGCTTGCGAGACCAATAATAATATCGTATGGCCTCGGGTGCCGAGTGCAAGCTTTGTTATTTGACACCCAGAGGGTAGCTTGCATGTCGAATTTCGTTGTTCCTTGAAACACTATGAAAGTCAAGGAAGTTAGATATCTAAGCTATAGTGCTTTCTAGTAGAGAATTGAGGAGAATTGGTGGAAAATCCCGAGATTAATGAACATGGCCTACTGAATTCAAATGTTTTTATTTAACATGCCAACATCGTATGACATGCGTAGCGTGATTTTTGTCGCCTTTCAAGAATCACTTACCACGGCCAGGAGAGAACCTGCAAGTTTGTGGTTGGCAGTCTGACACGATAACCACTCACCCACCGTCGCAAGCTTGCGAGACCAATGAGAACTGAGGAGAGTTTTGCCCGTCTCTGGCGGCAGAAATGTTTGTAGGAACGATAGTAGAGGCGATTGTATACTTCCACTGCGCGGGTCATTTGTTAGGATACATCTGTACTCTATATTTACCAATGTATTTAGGTAGGACCTCTGTGTAAAATAACATAGATAACCTTCGTTAACAAGCCTTCTATTCCCCATGTCGATATATGAGCGAACTATGACAACGACCGGAGTCTTATTAAATGAGATTGCTGGTGTACACGTTGTAATTTCCAACTCGTTGACTGACAAATGATACGTTACCTACAGCAATTTGAAATCAACCTGTCATTATCGGGTACAGAGCAGGTGGTCCTGGTTTAATTCTGACTATATCAGATAAGGAGGAGTTTGCACTGTAAAGGAAGGCTAGATCGCTAAATGTATATTTATTAAATGTTAACCTAGTCAAAGAATCAAAAATAATTTAGGGGTACCTCGTGGCGTAGTCAAATTTTTGGAGGTTCTCTAGGGACGAGAAAGGCTGTAGCGACCTTGTGCATAGAAACTCAGCATGCTACCAACTACGCCACCGAAGCCGCTTATGTAGAGATGAAACGATACGTTAATGACTGGGAGGGGTGGAGGGTTGCATCATACCGGTGAAGAGAATGAAGACTCACACAACAACAACTACAACATCAAACATTATTATTATTATTATTATTATTATTATTATTATTATTATTATTATTTATTTATTTAGTATGTTTTTACCCATACAGGATCACATAAAGCAAGTTATGATCTGTTGCTGTTATTTTTCTTGTTCTTCCAGAATTATTTCATCATGTCGCTATGTTTAGCTCGACGTTCGTCAGTCCACTTTCCCCTTGGTCTGCTGGGCTTATCTCCTGATGCAGCTTCCCGAGTATAGATCTTATGTCTGAAAGTTTTGCGGTCTTCGATATCTGTGGGTGTGATGTTGGCGTTATTGAGATTAGTTTGAACTTGTTTAATCCAAACCGTTGTCGTCTTTAATTTTTGTGAGTACATCAATATTTTCTTTGTGAATCGGTTGCCATCTAGCCTCATAATGTGTCCATAAAATTTCAAGCGTCGTTTACGGAAATCGGTTTCAATATTTGAATATTTTTCTGTGATCTTGTGCGATTGTAAACGACATCCTTCATCTGTAAGTTTTGGGCCAAGAATTTTTCGGATGATTTTCCTTTCAGCTTTCTTGATGTTTTCAAGATCCCCTTTATAATTGAGGTTTAAGGTCCCACTGGCGTAGAGTGTTTCGGGTTTGATGACCGTCGCGTAATGTCGAATTTTAGTGTTAATGCTCATGCATTTTTTGTTGTAGATGTTTGCGGTTTTCCCATATGCTTTCCGCATTTTGAATTCACGTGTTCTTTGTGCTATTCTTTCTGTGCCTGTAGGTTCAATAATTTCACCTGAGTATTTGAAATGATTAACCTTGTTGATTGAACCGTATTTTGTTACCAAAGTTTGGGTTTCAATGTGTTTTGTAGCCATGAATTCAGTTTTTGTGAAGGAGATTTGCAACAACCCTACTTTCCCAGCACATTCTTTGAGGACTTCAATCTGGTGAATTGCCGTTCGTTCATCTCCGGAGAGGATTTCCAAATTATTATTATTATTATTATTATTATTATTATTATTATTATTATTATTATTATTCAGACACAAGTCGCTAATGTGCTGTTTCCTTGTTTCAGGTGAGTTCGTCACACCTCTGTCGCTCTGCAGTGATGCCAGTTTTAATTGGTTAGTAAGTATTGTGAAACGAATGCCTACTTCTTATGTATATCTTCCCTGTCATTGTTGCCAACTATTCTACCCTAGAAATCAGTGGCAAGAATCTCAATAAAATTCATATGGTATCTCTGTAGATGTATTAAAAATTGGTGAAACCTGGAACAATCAAACCACCTTTCTGCCTGCGGTGTTTTCCCGGGCCAGTAATCAACTTACCAATCCAATTGAATCGCTCGTTGTTGAAAGGCACTAAGTCCACATTTTTGACGAATCCTTACCGCGATCTTCCGTCCTAGGAAGCAAGAGGCATGTTTTGGTATTGAATGGAAGCATGTCCTGGTAGCGCAAGTGCTATTACCACAGCCGTCGAGTTAGTTATTTCGTGTTGAAAGGTACTTAGTCCAGCAGTTTGTGCGTTTCAACACGAAGAAAATAACAGTTGTTACTTTCATGGTACCTTCTTTTCAGGCTTCCGGATACATGTGTTCATTTGGAAATAAAGTAAATAAACTAAGAATGTGAATGATATTCCTCGCTCCAAGGCGTTCCATGTTGAAATGGACTAAGTCCAGTTACGAATATTGTCAATAAAATTGATAGTAACATACGGAACAATGCTTTTTTGTACATCGGCGTTAATGTGCACTTTCCATATACAACAAGAAGTTCCATGACGAACTAAAGAGCCTACTGTTCTTAAAATTTAAGATTCATGCCAATGATTTATCCATATGACGAAATTAAGTTGGTAATATCGAAATTTCTAATTAGATCGAAATACTGTATACCTGGCATAATGTAGCCTAATAAAGCACTACAGTTGGCAGCCCTGGTGACTGAATATATTCTTAGATCCATTTCTTAGGGTACCGAATACAAAATTTGGTTGAAGTCCAATGGATGGCATGGACGTTACATGCAGTTAAACATTGGATCTAACAGCGCGCGTAAAATCATGTTGGCAACAATGTCAGGCATGTATTGGTCAGACATAATCTGAAATATGTTCTATTGCTGTGCCAATTTTGGAAGAAATCCATTAGTTAGTATAGAAGATACATGCATTTTTAAATTGGATCTATCAGCAGGCTCAGAATCATGTTGGCAGCGCTGACGTAAATTAGTTACTCCAAATTAATCATCAATGCCGGGTACTATACGTGTGCAAAGTTTAGAGCTATTGGCCTGCATACTTTCTGATATATTGTTATTAGGGTAACAAACATAGAAACAGCATTTATTAACAGTTGGCAGCCCTAGTTGCTCTTAAGAATACGCATAGTCATACCTGTTATGGTACACATAGCACATACGAAATTTGGTTGAAATCCAACTGATAGTATAGAAGTTACATGTATTTAAAGTTGGACCTCTCAGTAGGCTTGGAATCATGTTGGTAGCACTGACGTATATAAGTTACTCCAAATTAATCTAGAATGTCAGTTATACGTGTGCATAGTTTAAAGCTGTCGGCTTGCATACTTTCTGATATATTGGTATTTGGAGAAAAGAAATTGAGAGATTTATTAAGAGTTGGCAGCCCTTACAGCTCTCAAGAATACGCTCAGTCATATCTGTTTATGTACACATAGCACATACGAAATTTGGTTGAATTCCAATTGATAGTGAAGAAGTTATATGGATTTAAAAATTGGACCTATCAGCAGGCTTTTAATCATTTTGGCAACACTGTCATGTATGGCCTTCTGGAAATTAAACTGAAATATTATTATCTATACGTGTGCCAATTTTGAAAGAGCTACCATTCATACCTTCCATGGTATCCAACATGGAGCTCAAATTTCAATTGCCATTTTTCAGCAGTTGGTAGCACTGACATAATTTCCAAACACGGCATTGAGATATTCAGGGATAGATCTTTACTACTACCAAATTTTGTTTCGATTGCTGCAGCCGTTTAGGAGTTGATAGGGGGGGGGGAGGGGGCACACACAGCCAGACAGACACACATTTGCCCGGATCGATCTCATAAGTCTACGTTTTCCTCATTTTTGCAAAATGTGAAAAGTAGGCTAAAAATTATGTCTCATATTTCAGTAACAGAGCGGAAAAACAGGTTGTTTTGTGTTTATCTCAAAACACTTCAAGCTGGTAATTTCAATAGCTATGTCTTTTAACTTTAATCTAAATTTGTAACAGATCTGGCTTCCTAGAGTTTTAATGCATTTTTAGCTCTTTAGATAATTAGAAATTTTAGATAATACGAACTCATAGTGTTGTACTAATAGTCCCTTGAGTCGTTCAAATTTTAAGTTTTCTTCCAGCGACACCGGTTGCCATTTTAAATGTTTAAAATCAGTGCTACCATCATAAAATGTTAGTAACAGCAAAAGGTTCCTACAATGTTGAAAACTTAAAATTCCTTCGAAAGATATTAAGTGCGCAAGTGGATCTGGGCCTATATGGTTACCGAGGCAATAAGGCTCCCAAATTGAGCCATTAGGCCCTACTATGAATTACATCAAATGTTGCCTCATAATAATAATAATAATAATAATAATAATATATTAATTTCAAAAAACTAAGTACAGCACTTGGCGTATTGATTACTGTCTTGCCAACAGGGCTTAGATCGTATGAGTTTGAAGGTCGATACGGTAAAATTGTGGGCTCGGATCGTATTCTAATAGGTGTTCAGGAACATCGTGTCGTATAGAAAGCCATTGTACGCACTCTGGAATTAAATTTGTGTAGTAATCTACTCTTATCTGTCACCGGAATCTCGAACTTCTTGTTTACTTTCTGCTCATATTCTTCGTATCTGTGAGTGTTCCTGTCGTGGTTGAGAAGCGTAGATTGTTTGCGCATGTTTTTACCAGTTTTACTTATAATGTCTGGTGTCTTCTTAAGTATTCAATCCATGGATTGGTCTGCGGCAGTTCTCCAGTCGGCTCTATTTATAGCTTTCCTCTTCATCTCTTCATAGTTTGTGCATCCTACATCAGACATGATTTGCTGTACATATTGTAGGCATGGTTTTCCTCGACATCTTTGCCTTCAACCATTCCCTCGAATACCGTTTTCAGCAGGCTGTCGTGTCTCAAAATATGTCCTATCAGTCTAGTCCACCTCCTCTTTATGCTCTTCCATAAGGTATAATTTTCCTCCAGCTTTTTAATTACTTCAGCATTCGTTATTTTTTCTGTCCAGCTAAGTTTTAGCATTCTTCTATAACACCATTGTTCAAAAGAATTTATCCTCCTTTTTTCTTCTTTTCCAATTGTCCACGTTTCGCAACCATAAAGGACAATGCTCCAAACATACGCTATTAATAATCTTTAAGATTAATGGACTTTGTAGTGAATAAACGTTTCTTTTTGTGAAATGCTAATTTGGTTTGTAAAATTCTACATTTGATTTCTTTCTTGCTTCTTCCATCATTGGTCATTTTGCTTCCGAGATACAGTAGAACGTCGTTTATCCAGACGTCAAACAACCGGAACGTCAATTATCCGGACGGGCAAAAAAAAAAAAAAAAAAGCTTAGACGGATGTACAAGAGGGAAGTTTAACGTTGTTTATTGTTGGCAGAAGATGAGGAGAGGGTGATATTTTTTCAAAAAAGCTTTCTCTAAAGGACTACTGTTACTTGATTGCTGACGGATGGAACACTAACACCACAGAATCTTCGAAATGCATTGAATAAATTGGTATGAGAACAAGAGACCACAGACACTGTAGATGAAGATTTGGATGCAGTGACAAATGAGTCATTCCCCCAAGTTGCTGGATTTTCCGACTGTGATAGAGAAGGTGCACAAGCTTGGTTGGAAAGTGACAGTGACTCAGGTTTTCAAATCTTAGATGATGATGATGAAATTACTTCTCTGGTGCAAGAAGTAATTGGGGAAGACGAAAAGGATGAAAGCTTAGATGGGAAAGATGAAGAAGGACCAAGTCATGGAGAAGCGTTTACTGCATTAGAAACTGCGCTATTGTAGCAGGGTTGTACTATGAAATAAACACATGCTCGATTATCCGGAAAAATCGTTATCCGGAATACTTTCGGTCCCAATTAGTCCGGATAAACGACGTTCCACTGTATTTAAATTCTTGAACATTTTGTCTGGCGTAGCCGTACGTAAAGTGTGCTCAATACACCGTCTCACCTTGCCGCTTAATCCGTTTGTTTTTCCAGGGTGTCCACTACTCTGGAAAACCAGGAAAACAGGGAATACTCGGGGAATTTTTAAATCCTGGAAAGCTCGGGTATTATCAGGGTATTTTGATGACACTCAGGGAATTTTGGTTTTACAAGGTCCAACCTTGAATAATTGGAAATTAAGCATTTAAATGTTGATGGGGGAAATGTATATTCTGGTAATGATTGTTCTAGATGTATGTTCGTACTGACAGTAAGCTCTCATTTATTGCAAGATAGAGCACACAAATTACATGTGTATTTGTATATTGTTACGTGCCACCCCCCTAGTGGCACTTTTGTTAACTGGATTACGGTGGGTTGAAGCACAACACAGATTGTTCCTTTAAAGAAATAATTAACTTTATTGCGGCCAGAAAGATACACCACTCAACAGCAAATACAAGCAATTAGAACCTTACTCCAGTTTCCTCAAGTCTCTTCCTTAAGGAGCGCACTTGCCCCTTTCACTTGTCAACAAACCACAGAAGTTAATCCGTCCTAATGAGCCCGGTGGCCTTGACAAAAACTACCTGCACCTCTTCCTTATGTACACAAACTACAGTTACTTACGATAACCAGCTACACGCTGCTTCGCTGTCCACAAACTGGGAAACAATGTCACTGGATTTCGTAACTCGCACGGCACTTCGCCACAATACCTCTGTCGCTCAGTGAAATCACACTCGCTCAAAACACAGGCAGTCCCCTGTATGTTTCTCACTCCCTCGCTGTCAAGAGAACCAGCTTCACTAGGGGTTTCGCAAGTCGCGTCACCACACTTCTGTCGCTCAGGATAAACGCTCGCATTAGCTCGAAAAACACAAACACACCGCTTGACAGGTCGCTCTTATATAGCAGGCCGGTGACTCAATAAATGCTTCTAGACGCATCCAGGGTTCACGGCTTCTCGAGGTTTCCATCACTGGCTGAGTCAGGAATATTCTGGACCATCCCTTTGTCCTAGTAGTCCTGTTGCATAAGGCGCACGCAATACACTGAGGCAGAGCACAGCCCAGCCCGGGGGCAGTTGTGACTCATGCGGCGAGCGATGAAACAAACTCACAGCCGAAACAATATAAATGTGTAACTGTACGACTTTTGAGAATATTACAATTGACGAGCTACTTTCTTTACTCGCCACGGTGGGTGAGTGAATAGCGTGTCGGTCTACTAACCCCAAGATTGCAGGTTCGCTCCTGGCCGTGGTGAGTGATAATTTTTTTTGAAAGGCGGTAAAAATACGACATGCATGTCATACGATGTTGGCATGTCAAAGGACCCATTTGAATTCAGTAGGCCGTGTTCATAATGGCAAAATTAATCTCGGGAGTTTCCGCCAAAACAAAGTTCCTCATTTCTCTACTAGAAAGCGCTATAGTGTTCAAGGAGCTTAGATATCTAACCTCCTTGACTTTCATAGTGATTCAAGGAACAACGAAATTCGACATGCAAGCTACCCTCTGGGTGTCAAATTAGAAAAGCTTGCCCCCAGCATCCGAGGCCATACGATATTAAATTAATAGTTTTTCTGGATGAAAAATTTAGAAATTGGCAAAATATGGAAAAATATATTTTTTCCTTTTTTGTCTTTTCAACTTTGCCAGGCTTCCCTTTATTGTTCAGGCCCTTTTTGAAATGCTATTTAAGTACAAACTCTGTTTTATATACAGTATTTATTATGGCTGCTGCTGTTACTCAGGGAATTTTCTGATTTATGCGGGAAAAATCAGGGAAATGTGTTAGTTGGTTTTTGTAGACATCCTGTATTCACATTTGTCCACTAGTTATAACAAAGACGTGTCAGTAGGCTGAATTCTACCACAAGGTCATCTCATTTAGTGCTGCGATGGGACAAATGTCTGAACAAATGTGGAGACTATGTGGAAAAATAGTGTAAGATACGTAGAACACTACGTATAATTGTATGTATTTATGGGCTAAACAATATGGGGGCAAAGACTCTACGATCCGCCGACATTTATCTCTACTTAGTATAAAACAAAGTCCCCGTATCTTGATGTCACGGGCAATCTCGAGAATCACTGGATGGATTTTGATGCGGTTTTCACCATTCTGTAAAGGATATCTCGAGGAAGGTTTCTGTGGAAAATAATTTATTTCTGATCAGAGGAAGCCAAGCGGTAACGATTTCAGTGAAAGAGTAAAAAAAAAATGCGCTTTTTAAGGTTACTCTGGGCAAAAAGTTAAAATTATCATGAGTGTAAGAATTGTTCAGTTGGTTTTCATTTCTTCCGACAATCTCCATTCAATTACTGAGGCGACAGTTTACGTGCTAGCTAGGGGCGAGCATATCACCCCAGTTACAGCCTAGCTAGCGGGCGAGCCTTTCACCCCAGATACAGCCAGCAGCAAACTGTCGAGTCGTGTTGAGTTAAGACTTCAGAGAAGAGTGGTTGTGTTTGGAGTTTCCCTGGAAGTGCAACTCGGCTTTTCTTCATTTCGCCTGTGAACATTTCGTTCCGCAAAATACTGTACACAGTCAAGTTAAGATAGGACGGAAGGGGGATTTGTGTTTCATGCACCTCGCCATTCTTAAATTACGTCTGACAAGAATTCGTTGCACATGCATCTCCATGATAATAAAATTAATAGTCCAGTCAGTGATTTTAACCCATCATGCCGGGACTTAGAACGAATAGCCTATAGGTCGTCGTTCATTGACAGCAAAAAGAAGCTCTTATCACGTAATGCATTCATAACTGTTCCCGGGCGAAGCCCGGGTGGGTTGCTAGTTTATGATAATAGAAGTCCAGTGGCGATTCCTCCATGTAGGACGTGAGGATCATCCTACAGTCAGCTCTCAGCTGTAACTGATTTAAACAATTAAATTCATAATTTTGTAAAATAGTCTTTGGGGCTACTTTGCGCGCCCTCTCGATAAGCTCTGTCTCACTGTCACTACTTGTACTAGTTCTACATTTCACCCCTAGATGGGTGAAGTGTGTGTGACCTTCACCGCACAGAGTAGAAAGCTGAGGTAAGAAGCCTTGCATCCTCATAGGATGTGTTTTAGCTTTAGAAATGTACGGTAGCCCTTAAGGGGGAAGGAGCAGGTTTGGTCTGTTTAATGGCGCTCTGAGGACGTCGATTAAGATCCTCAAGTCTCGCTATTGGTTGAATTTAAACCAACACTGCGGGCTTATTTGTTACAATTTTGCGCGGTCAGACTCGATAGTCTGTTTTCAGCGTGTGCACATCTTTGGAGTGGTATTGGATTGTATTGAGTAATGTGCTGTGCGACTGAATAATAAATATTAGCCCAGCAACAATAATTATCTAAGTTAAGCCTGTCATATTACGTCCTAGACATTACAAAAATCAGCAGTCACCACTGAATAGAACCCCGTTTTTTCATGTATTTCTATATCTTGGAATATCGGTAACTTGAAGTAATTAGCCTACTTTTCTCATTTTGAAAAAATGAGGAAAAAGTTGATTTATGGGATAGATCCAGGAAAATGTGTGTGTATCTGTCTGTCCGTCTGTCTGTCCTGTCTGTAACTCCTAAACGGCTGCAGCTATCAAAACCAAATTTGGTAAGAGTAAGGATCTATACTTGAATATCTCACGGCCATATTTGAAATTCACGTCAGTGCTACCAAAGGCTGAAAAATCGCAATTGAAATTTGAGCTGTATGTTGGATATCTCGGAAGTTATGCAATCGAAAATTTCCAAAATTGGCACACACATAGATAATAACATTACATATAATATTTTTCTGAAGTTCATACATGCCAGTGTTGCCAAACCTGCCAATAGGTCCAATTTCTAAATGCATGTAACTTCTATACCATCGATTGGATTTCAACCAAATTTCGTATATACTATGTGTACTACAACAGATATGCTTACGCGTATTCTGAAGAGCCACCAGGGCTGCCAACTGTTAATAAATGTTCTTTCTATGTTTTAACCCTAATATCAATATATTTTAAGAAAAGCAGGCTCTTTAGTTTGACACGGAACTACTTTTTTTCTTTTCCAAATGCACTTCCAAGATATGGAAGTTCGACATGATGTCCAAGCTCCTCCAATGAAATGGCGTGGTCAGTAAGTGCACAGTGGCAAGTCGCCAACTCGACACAGCCATAACAAGCCAAGACAAGGTCCGGAAATCACGCTCTCCGCTCGCTCGCTTATATTTAACTTGTTTTGTGCGTCATATGTCTCCCTCTGTACAGTAGTTGCAGTGTTTTCTCCACGACTCGACACATTAACAAGATCATTACTGCACCTGTCGGTGACTTCCCTGATCGTTCTCTTCCGTTACACCGGCTCGAGCACACCCGATAATTTATAGCAGCGGTGGCGTAACTACGAGGTGTGATTAGGGGATACCCCCCACCTCCAGAGCCAAATCGTTTTAATAATTTTAATTTAAAAAGCCAATTTTGGGATTGTTGAAAAACGATTGGATTATGCTTGTTTATAATTTGACAACATTAATCTTTACTTGTGTAAAATATTTAGTGTATCAAATGCTTTCGAGTCGAAAACAAAAGCAGAAAACAAACACAAAACCGAAAACAAAGAACACAAAGCAAAAATCAAAAGGAAACGCATAAAACAAACACAAATTCAAAAACAAAGAATCTCAAAGCAAAAAGGAAAATTCAAAAAGAAAGCAAAAATCAAACACAAAACCGAAACCAAAAAACTCAAAGCAAAAATCAAAATAAAAAATGCATAAGCAGAAAGCAGACACAAAAGCGAACCAAAAAAAAAACAAAGCAAAAATCAAAATTCAAAATAATATAAATTAGCAGAAGCAGAAAGCCAACACAAAACTAAAAAACACAAAGCAAAAACAAAAAACAGAAAACAAACACAAAACCAAAAAAAAAAAACAAAGCAGAAAGCTAAATACAAAAAGGCATAAGCAGAAAGCAAACTCAAAACCAAACCAAAAAGAAAACACAAAGCAAAAAGCAAAATTCAAAAACAATAGCAAGAAACAACCACAAAGCCGAAAACTAAAAGCACAAAGCAAAAAGCAAAATTCAAAAGCAAAAGCAGAAAGCAAACACAAAGCCAAAATTAAAAAACACAAAGCAACATTCAAAAACAAAAGCAGAAAACAAACAGAAAGCCGAAAAAATAAAACACAAAGCAAAAAAGCAAAATTCAAAAGCAGAAAACAAACACCCAAAAACAAAATCAAAAGCTAAAGTAAAATTCATAAAAAAAGCAAAAGCAGAAAAAACTCAAAACCGAAACAAAAAAAAAGCAAAATCAAAATTCAAAAAGAAAAGCATTAGCAGAAAGCAAACAGAAAACGAAAACCAAAAAACACAATGCCAAAAGCAAAATTCTAAATCAAAAGCAGGAATCAAACACAAAACCAAAACTAAAAAAACACAAAGCAAAAAGGAAAATGTAAACGCAAAAGCAGATAACAAACACAAAACCAAAATTAAAAATCACAAAGCAAAATTCTCAATCAAAAGCAGGAAACAAACACAAAACCAAAAACAGAAAGCAAAAAGCAAAATTCTGAATCAAAAGCAGAAAACAAACACAAAACCAAAACTAAAAAACACAAAGCAAAAAGAAAAATGTTAAACCCAAGCCAGAAAACAAACACAAAATAAGGGAGGGTGGCTAGATATTTCATGTTTCTGAAAGGGGGCGACAGTTTGTGAACCTCTGCTATAGAGAAGGCTCTCACTGTGGAACGATGTCGCTAAGACAGCTGCGTCCAGAGTGCCTCACACTGTGCACACCTGTGAATGCACAGTGCAGAATCGTAGTAGACGTGATGCCTGGTCGGTCACGGTGAACAACGGTGTGCGCGCATTATGGGAGGGACGTATCCTGCAATGCTACTCGTGACTTAAGTACAGTACAGCTGGAATGGTTTTGTTCCGACAACTGTGCTTTTTGTAAATCGTTATAAAAGCACAAAAAAAGTTTAACTCTGAATTTTAGAATAATTTGCACGATCATTTTGTCAGAAAACTCAAAAAAAACATTGAACAGCGTTTTTCTCTGAATCGACGTATTTTAAAGAAAAGTTTTTTAAACAAAAAATGTCGAGGACATTGACATCTACAATTCGTCCCATTGAGGTTATGCCATACGTTTTGAAATGCAGAAGCTAGGTGGCGCCAAAGTTTCCAAAAAAATTGTTTTTTCACTTTTTGTCCTAGAAAAAATAGTTTTTTCACAAAAGAGTGAATCAGAAATTTGTTCCTCTCAAAATTGTCAGCAACATTTATTTAAACGTTTGTTTCCTGCGACTTACCGTTCCAAAGTTATAGCGCAGCAAATGCAACGCTGCGTAGTCAAGGCTCCTATTGTTACTGCGGAGAGAGCGGTGGGCATAATTTAGACAGGGACCGGTGTCGGACAGCTGCCTAAGGCTCGGTCAAACAGGACGTGGGCTGTGTTTATTAATTAGCTCAAACAATCATATCTATTTCAATCGCAACGTATCAATCATAACTGTACACATATTAACCATATTAACTTTGGAACGGTAAGGCGGAGGAAAAAAACGTTTCAATAAATGTTGTAGACAATTTTGAGAGGAACAAATTTCTGATTCGCTCTTTTGTGAACAAAACATTTTTTCTAGGACAAAAAGTGAAAAAACACTTTTTTGGAAAGTTTGGCGCCACCTACCTTCTGCATTTCAAAACGTATGCCATGACCTCAATGAGACGAATTGTAGGTGACAATGTCCTCGACATTTTTTGTTTAAAAAACTTTTCTTTAAAATACGTCGATTCAGAGAAATACGCTTTTCAATGCTTTTTGAGTTTTCCGACAAAATGATCGTGCAAATTATTCCAAAATTCAGAGTTAAGCTTTTTTTGTGCTTTTCTAACGATTTACAAAAAGCCAACCGTAGCACAGTTTTTGGAACAAAATGGTTTTTTTTTTCTGTGCAGCTGTCCTATACTACTTTCATTATCAATTCATGAAGAGACCACTCCCTAGCACACCTGTTATTCCGAGACGCAACTGTCTGCACAGTGCGGCTCGATCTTGGACGGTGCTGATATAGGAGGTGACCTTTTTTTGTCCGATGAGATCGCTGTATATCCAGGTTGGCCTTAAGTTTTTATTATTATTATTATACTAGCACACCGCCCCAGCTTCACCCGGGAACAGTTATGAATGCGTTACGTGATAAGCGCAATTCTTTCGATGTCAATGAACTACGACCAATATCCGTTTTACGTCTCGGCATGATGGGTTAAAATCACTGACTGGATTGCTTGCCACGGTGGGTGAGTGGATAGCGTGTCGGTCTACTAACCCCAAGATTGCAGGTTCGCCCCTGACCGTGGTAAGTGATTTTTGAAAGGCGGCAAAAATACGATACGCATGTCATACGATGTTGGCATGTCAAAGAACCCATTTGAATTCAGTAGGCCGAGTTCATAATGGCAAAATTAATCTCGGGAGTTTCCGCCAGCACAAGTTCCTCATTTCTCTACTAGAAAGCGCTATTGTGTTCAAGGAGATTAGATATCTAACATCTAACCTCCTTGACTTTCATAGTCAAGGAACTACGAAATTCGACATGCAAGCTACCCTATGGGTGTCAAATAGCAAATCTTGCACCAGGCACCCGAGGCCATACGATATTATTATTATTACTGACTGGATTATTAATTATATTATCATGGAGACCCATGTACAACGAATTCTTGTCAGACGTAATTTAAGAATGGCGAGGTGCATGAAACACAAATTCCCCTTTCGTCTTATCTTAACTTGATTGTGTTTTTTGCGAACGAAAAGTTCACAGGCAAAATTAAGAAAATCCGAATTCATTTCCAGGGAAACTCCAAACACAACCACTCTTTTCTGAAGTCTTAACTCAACACGACTCGACAGTTTGCTGCTGGCTGTATTAGGGACAATAGGCTCGCCCGCTAGCTAGACTGTAACTGGGGGTGATAGGCTCGCCCCTAGCTAGCTCGTAATCTGGAGATTGTTGGAAGAAATGAAAACGTAAAAACACTTATAGTGGGCGATGTATTGAAGATAGAGATATGCTCTCGCGGACTATTTTGTAGAACTTTTCATGCTGAAAAATTCTTACACTCATGATAATTTTAACTTTTTGCCCAGCATAAGCTTAAACAGGGCACGGACGACAGTTTTTTTCGACTTTTTCACTGAAATCGTTACTGCTTGGCTTCCTTTGATCATTAGGCTAATAAATTATTTTCTACAGAAACCTTCCTCGAGATATCCTTTACAGAATGGTGAAAACCGCATCAAAATCCATCCAGTGGTTCTCGAGATTACCCGTGACATCCAAAAATCGGGGACTTTGTTTTAAACTAAGTAGAGATTTGTAAATGGTGATAATTCCCCGGTAGCAAATTGTACAAATTTAATACAGAAAATTACCATCAATGACATCAAACACAATTCACAAATTAGGAACTATAGTAATTACATCGTTGAATTTACACAAAATTTCAATCTTCACACCAATATGTTTGGGGAATGGCTCAAAGACTGAGGCAGTTAATGAGTTCCAATTATCAGTGTCTCGGTTAATGAAATAATATTTCCCATAATTTTTACGCTGTAGTCACACCTTAACTTTATGTGTTCGCATGTTTGACGCAGCTGCTGGGACACCCCTCCATTTAGTAATATTAATGTGAGACAATCTATTTCGGTTCTTGTATTGTTCCATTGTGTGAGACAGGACGACCTTGGTTAAGTATCACGCCCTTTTAATCCTCCTCAACATTTATAGTTAGGAGCGAGACAAGATTATTCTAAATATTGTGACATGTGCATAACAATAGCTTGCTCTCGGGGGGGGGGTCACTGCTCACTGGGAGTGGTACCAATATTGAGGGTTCGATTCCCAAGGAAGTCTTTTTTTAAATCATTTTAAATGATCTTGTCAACTTCGTCGTTACTCTGGGGTCTGGCGTTACGTTACGGTGACGGGACGAAATGTACCCATATGCACTGAGTTGTGTGACGTCATAGTACCGCTTGGTGCATGTGTTCCCCGACAATCTCTACTTCGTTAGTATAAGACGAAAATCCCCGATTCTTGAATGTCACGGGTAATCTCGAGAACCACTGGATGGATTTTGATGCGGTTTTCACCATTCTGTAAAGGATAACTCGAGGAAAGATTCTGTAGAAAATAATTTATGTATGATCAAAGGAAGCCAAGCAGTAACGATTTCAGTGAAAAAGTCGAAAACAAACTTGGCATCCGTGCGCTTCTTAAGCTTACGCTGGGCAAACCGTTAAAAATATCAATATACTATGAGCGTAAGAATTGGTTAGCATGAAAAGTTCTACAAAAAAGTCCGCGAGAGCATATCTCTATCTTCAATACATCGCCCAGTATAAGTGCTTTTAGACTGGATGGAAGGGGCACGTCCCCGCGCGCTCTGGTGAGCGTGCGGCATCCCGCGCGCTTGATCTTGCTTTGCCCTTGGTTTGCACTTGCGGTTCGTGAGTAATTTGAAACAAGGTAAAGTATTATAAAACAAGATAAGTATTATGCAGATAATTTTCTAACATGTAAAGAGTCTTTGGCTTCGAGCGAAGCGAGAAACCTTCAGCCTTTCTAGCATTTTTCAGCATTTGTAGCATTTAAAATGTTACAAAGTCTAGTCTTTTAGACTGACTGTCACTTTTTTTTCTGACGGGTGGAAGAAATCCACGAACTCGGAATCTTACGATGTCGGCTCGCATCACCTCAGCAAAAAATTTAATTCTGGTTTGAGTGCTGGGACGGGGTACACTCGGCATATTAGGCGAAACTGAGAAAAGGTGGGTTCGATTCCCACCTCAGCCATCCTGGAAAGGGTCTTCCGTGGTTTCCCCACTTCTACTCCAGGCGAATACCGGGATGGTTCCTAACTTAAGGCCAAGGTCCCCTTCTTCCCAATTATCAACTGTATTACAAAAAAACACACTAATACTGACATCAAAATAACACAGGTTATCACACACGCACGCACACAAGTACACGGGGCTACATTACCACAATGTCGCAAAGACCCTAAAAATGAATCTACATACTTATGTCGGGCTCCTCTGTGTCATCTCATCTGTCGACCTCCCTTGGTTAACTCTTGTTCTTTTCTGACACCTACGGTATTGGGGAGTGTCTCTCTTTCCCACCTTAATTGGTCCTTGTCTCATCTTTCCTGACATCCACATTCTTCGAGGGGAAGACCTATTCTTTTATTTTCATGGTATTGTACTGTATATCGCTACCTCCTCAAAGTCTTGCGGCTGGTGAATTCGGGAGTTGGCGACCCTGAGGGGTTCCTTAACTGGGTCCGTTTTCTCCTCTTATTCTATAGCATCTAGGGACGGTCCCTCTCTTTTTCTATAGCTTTTGGGGGCGAACCCTCTCTTTTTTCTATAGCATGTGGGGTGGACACCATCTTTTTCTATAGCCTTGGGGGGGGGGCTCTCCTCCTTTTCCATAACCTGAGGGAGGGGGGGGGGGACCTTCTAGTCTTTCTTTTTCCAAGTTGCCTTTCCTGGCCGTATTTCTTTCCAAGTTCCTCAAAATTCTTTCATCGAGGGCAGTGGGCATAGTTTCCCCTATTCCTTCGTTTTAATTCCTTTCTTCTTCTAGTCCATACTGTAGTTTTCTTTTCATCATTTTTATTTTTCACACAAACTGTTAGGGGCCGATAAACTTGATGTTAGGCCCCTTAATTCACATATTATCATCAGGATCATCATGAATGGGTATGGAATGTATCTTCGTTGTTGTAGTGCGGGCCAATAGTCCAAGTTTCACTTCCATAGAGCGCCACGCTTCAGACAAAGGCTTTAAAGAATGACTTCCTAATACCTAAATCTAATTGATTTCAACAGATTCCTTTCCTTGCCTGAGCCAACTTACATTTTATATCCTCTTTGCTTCATCCATCACTGGTTATTTTGCTTCCTCAGTAACAGAAGTCTCCTACTTCCTTAGTTTTTCACCTGCCAATTTGATGTCCATAGAGGTTTCCGATTGGATTTTCAAGTAGTTCCAACTTTTGCTACCAAACGCCTCCGTCAACGACCAACTAGTTCTGCACTTTGTTACTAGATGCCACAGCAGTCGGCTCTTGGCGACGAACGTTGGAACCATGGAGGAAGGAATAGGAGGAGATGCCCTGAGCGCTAATCTTAACGTGGGCGTAACCTTAACTTGTATTCGGTGTTCCGTGACTTGCATACGGTTGTACGAATCAACTACTGTCGACCAAAGTATTATGTGCACTCGAGTTTGAAGGTTCTTTCTGAAGTAACCAATAGGCCTACATAAAATCATCATTTCGTCGTTCTATTTTACGTTAGTTCATGTAGGTTTGGATTTTTAAATTTATATTTTAATATTTTTATCGCACAAAAAGTGCACGTTTTTAAGCGTGTTTCAACCATGCGTCACATTTAAGAATTATCTCAAACACTCGTCATCAGATCGAATCCAAATTTTAACACAATAAACAAAAGGAAGGAAGTTTGTAGTTTAACATGACCGTTAATCTAGAGATCATGAGCCACGGGACCTCCTTTTTACCTGGAATCCGAACCACAGGACATGGCATTTCACTTCGAAAATCTCACATGCATTGACCGGGAATCGAACCCGGACCGCCTTGGCGAGAGGCATACAGCTAGACCGCTGAGCCACCACGCCCCTAACACAATAAACATTGGAATGTTGTATGACTGGTTTATTAATTTCAAAATTGTGTGTGTCCAAGAAACAAAGTTGTTATCATTTTTGAAAGGTAATTTTTTCTCGGCTCGGGGTGGTTGGAAAATGTAGTTCTCGGCTGCGTTGTAATCGTTATACATCAAAAAGTTATGCTGTATGACTGTGAAATACGTAAATTAATTCACTTATGTTATATCGGTTTGTATTTGTACGAGGAAATAACACATGGTTCACCAGCTAGCCGCTCCGGGAAAAGCTGTATAGCGTTGACGAAATGATGCTCACACGCACCATGGTGCGTCTCGCTAGGAAGTGATGGGCTCCATCTCTCAGCAACGCTGTACAGCTTTTCCCGCAGCGGCTAGCTGGTGAACCATGTGTTATTTCCTCGTACAAATACAAACCGATATAAAATAAGTGAATTAATTTACGTATTTCACAGTCATACAGCATAACTTTTTGATGTATAAGGATTACAATGCAACCAAGAACTACATTTTCCAACGACCCCGAGCCGAGAAAAAGTTACCTTACAACAATGATAACAACTTTTGTTTCTTGGACACACAAAATTGTGAAATTAATAAACCAGTTATACAACATTCCAATGTATATTGTGTTAAAATTTGGATTCGATCTGATGACGGGCTTTTGAGATAATAATTCTTAAATGTGACGCATGGTTGAAACACGCTTAAAAACATGCACTTTTTGTGCGATAAAAATATTAAAATATAAATTTAATAATCCAAACCTACATGAACTAACGTAAAATAGAACGACGAAAATGTTGATGGTATTTGATTTTATGTAGGTCTGTTGGTTACTTCACAAACAACCTTCAAACTTGAGTACACATAATACTTTGGTCGACAGTAAGTGCTCTGTTTATTAATTGTAAGGTTCGCATTCTTCAATATCAAAATATGTACGAACAATGAGTGAAAGTGGCTGTGCTCGAAATTAGGCCTAAAAACTGACGAATGCCTCAACACCAATAAGAACTTAAAAATCAATTTGGTGTAAATACCTTGATTAGTTCGGCATCATTATGATAGTTCCCAAGATGTTCCTTCTTTGATATAACTCGCACCTTCAGACACCTGTATTCAATTTAATCAGTGTTTCAGCGTATTATTACGTTTTGCCGCGTCTTTCTTACAAAACTAGCCTTGCACAGGTGCTCTCATATTTCTATTTAAATTGGCTTTTAAAACGATAACGTAGCTTATTTGTGCCAAGTACCGTGATGTACAGAGTGTATTCTGCCTATCCAAGAAAAAATCTTGACTTGTCATTGCAGTTTTATGTCACTAAACTCCAAGACTAGTTCGAGAGTTTAACGGCTTTAAGCATAGGAGCAGTAATTTTCTTGCTACCCAAAGTGGGTGTTACGTTTGGCTTCAGCAGCTCTTAAAACGCTCTTAAAAAAACAATGACTTCGGCCGGGTTTGAACCCGCGACCTTGGGCATAGAAGCTCAGCATGCTACCAACTACGCTATCGAAGCCTCCACTTGCGATGATATCAAGGCGGTTGATAACCTCACTAACAAGAAGTTAGTCGCTAAATCAAATGTGATCCGCGACCAATTAAGCGTTCCAACAAGTCCATATGTTTGAGTGTGGTTAATTAGAAGGAAGCGAGCGAGCAAGTGTGGCCAGAGCTATTTATAGCTGAGCCAAGCAAGGTCGTGTTCGAGAGTGTGGAGTGGCATTGCTGATGACCTTCACAGCTAGAGCAGTGTACAGTTGAAAGTATTCAATACTCTGGGCACAAGACAACATAGTGTAGAACTTCCATGCGACATTCAGTTTGAGGCACGTAGCTAAGGAGTCTGTTTTGCCAACTATGAGAGCAATGTCTGTCTGTTAGGTAGTCAGTCCAGAGGCTAGTTTGATCCTCGAAAATTATCACCAAAGATTAGGTCGGTAGATACCCACCAAACCTCAAAGCAGCACTGTAATGAGGAGTGGGGTAGTTTGTCATTGCTTTCCTCACTGAGTCAGTACAATAACACCGACCCTATGAGTAGTACCTTTCACTAGTTGTGCCCTGAGGCCATTACTAAGCACCACCCATATCTCAGTACCGTCCATATAATTACAGCCATGAGTGAGACTGGGACATCGGTGAAAGCCATATTTTACTCTAGCCTGTGCAAGCAGACAAATGCAAATGTACTGCATTCATCAAGAGATGGCAACCAGGCGGGAAGGAGACAAGTGATCACATTAATTAGAATATAGTATGTAGGGGTGGGAAGGGTTGGAAATAATGAAACCAGAAGTACACGGTCATCGAAAAATAATGCCTACTGTCGACCAAAATATTATGTGTACCCGAGTTTGAAGGTTGTTTGTGAAGTAACCAATAGACCTACATAAAATCCAATAACATCATCTTTTCATCGTTGTATTTTACGTTAGTTCATGTAGGTTTGGAATTTTTAATTTATATTTTAATATTTTTTATCGCAGTTGAAACACAAAAAGTGCCCGTTTTTAAGCGTGTTTCAACCATGCGTCACATTTAAGAATTATTATCTCACAAACCCGTCATTAGATCCAATCCAAATTTTAACACAATATACATTGGAATGTTGTATAACTGGTGTATTAATTTCAAAATATTGTGTGTTCAAGAACGAAAGTTGTTATCATTTTTGTAAGGTAACTTTTTCTCGGCTCGGGGTCGTTCGAAAATGTAGTTCTTGGTTGCGTTGTAATCCTTGTACATCAAAAGGTTATGCTGTATGACTGTGAAATATGTAAATTAATTCACTTATTTTATATCGGTTTGTATTTGTACGGGGAATTAAGACATGGTTCACCAGCTAGGCGCTCCGGGAAATGCTGTACTGCGTTGCTGATATGGAGCTCATCAATTCCGAGTGAGGTGCGCCATGACGCGTGATGGAGCCCATCTTGGCAACGTTGTACAGCTTTCACCGGAGCGGCTAACTGGTGAACCATATCTTAATTCGCCGTACAAATACAAACCGATATAAACGAAGTGAATTAATTTACGTATTTCACAATCATACAGCATACCTTTTTGATGTATAAGGATTACAACGCAACCAAGAACTACTCTTTCCAACCACCCCAAGCCGAGAAAAAGTTTTTTTTAGTCGTTTACCCTCCAGGTTGGTGGAACCCACGGACGCAGCGAGGGAACTCACCACTACCGCCTCTACGGGTAGTGTCCTAGAGCTGGGAACATCGAATCGGAAGGGATACAACTGGTGAGGTGGGATTGGCACCTCGCCCAGGCGGCCTCACCTGCAAAGCGAACAGGAGCCTCATGAGGGAAGGTAAGGGATGGTTAGGATGGATAGACAAGGAAGAGGGAAGGAGGCGGCCGTGGCCTTGAAGAAGGGACCATCCCGGCATTTGCCCGAAGAAGAAGTGGGAAACCACGGAAAACCACTTCGAGGATGGCTGAGGGGAAATCGAACCCCCTCTACTCATTTGGGCCACCCGAGGCTGAGTAGACCCCGTTTCAGTCCTCGTACCACTTTTCAAATTTCGTGGCAGAGCCGGGAATCGAACCCAGAACCTCCGGGGCGGCAGCTAACCATGCTGACCGCTACGCTACGGAGGCGACACCGAGAAAAAGTTACCTTACAAACATGATGACAACTTTGTTTCTTGGACACACAAAATTTTGAAATTAATAAACCAGTTATACAACATTCCAATGTATATTGTGTTAAAATTTGGATTGGATCTAATGACGGGTTTGTGAGATAATAATTCTTAAATGTGACGCATGGTTGAAACACGCTTAAAAACGGGCACATTTGTGTTCCAAGTGCGATAAAAAATATTAAAATATAAATTAAAAATTCCAAACCTACATGAACTAACGTAAAATAGAACGACTAAAATGATGATGTTATTGGATTTTATGTAGGTCTATTGGTTACTTCACAAACAACCTTCAAACTCGAGTACACATAATATTTTGGTCGACAGTAGGTGCCTAATTTTAAATAATCACTATAAAAAACTAATAGAGGTAATGTAATGGCTTCAGCCTTAAAATGAGGGGGGAGGTGTATGTTGTAACGATATTTTAATAATAAATAAAAAGTACGAAGGGCTAGGAGGGAGGGACGGAATAAATGGGGATGACTGGGGGGACAAACCAAAATCTACACACACCAAAAATACACGGGACAAACTGTCAAAGCCCCTGAAATGAAACAACAACAGGTTTTCTAGTGAAAACTTATCTTCTAAAAAATAAGTATTTCTGTATATATATTCGCAAGATTCAGCGCCATGCGATGTGCAATTTTCAGAAACAATCTGGAGGCTCTCAAGAACGAAAAAAAAAATCTTCTCATATTTGCCTCATGACGCTGCAGGTGTCCCGATTCAACCCTCACAAGGGAAGTATCAGGTAAGACAAGTGGGACCCTATCTTGAAACTTTGTGGACGCAATAGTTGTATTGTAGGAGGACAACGTGAGGAAAATCAGCTGCCCTATTGAACTACAAGGCTCCGAAATGATGTGGCGAATCTCTCATATGAATCAGTGGTAAGTAGCGAGTACCGTACATGTTGAAAGGGACAGCCCTGACGACCCAAGCGCTCAAGGCCAGTTGGAAGCATCTGCACGCTCCAGTCAACATATACGCCCCGCCTCGCTACTACTTCAAGTGCCACAGGGATGTCCAGCTCCGCTAGCCGTCATGCCTGCGTATCAGGATGTTATAGGGGTACCAGGTAGAATAGACTGTTGGAGACGGGGCTCGCATTACATAGCTGCTGAAAAGCTTCCCCCTCCATACACGATTTCGGAAGTTCCAGCGATAAGGACAACGAAGCAGGTAGCAACGAGAAAGAGAGAGAGAGACACTTGCCCTACTTGACGCACATGCGCAGAAGAAAGACTAGCAGTTGAGAGGCAAGGGAGCTGGAAACACTCTCCCCTACTTTGGTGCGCTTGCGCATTGAAACATTCTTTTCTACCTGGTCACTCTATAGGTAAGATTTCGAAGCCTTCCTCCAGGCACCATGGGCTGAAGAACGGATGAGAATGCAAAGCGATAGAATTAAGGAGTAGTGGGAAACACTAAAGACCCAGAAACAGCTGAATTCAAATTGACGTGGTCCTCAGTTGGTTTAAACGACAAAAGAAGGAGAGGGAGAAGGAGAAGTGCACTCACCGCTCACCAGGCATTCTGCAATTGCTTGCATGACTCATGGAAATAAGAAACATTTACGTGTGGACAGTCGAGTGAAATCAGTATCTTTAGTAATGTTACTCATAAAATAGGGTTAAGTTAATGTTACTCATAAAATAGGGTTAATGTTACTCATAAAATAGGGGTGTCCAATTTTTTATATCTCTAGCTAGTATAAAACAAAGACCCCGATTCATGGATGTCACAGGTAATCTCGAGAACCACTGGCTGGATTTTGATGCGGTTTTCACCATTCTGTAAAGGATATCTCGAGGAAGGTTTCTGTAGAAAATAATTTATTTATGATCAAAGGAAGCCAAGCAGTAACGATTTCAGTGAAAAAGTCGAAAGAAAACCTGTCGTCCGTGCGCTTTTTAGGCTTACGCTGGACAAACCGTATAAAATAGCAATATACTATGAGTGTAAGAATTGTTCAGCATGAAAAGTTCTACAAAATAGTCCGCGAGAGCATATCTCTATCTCCAATACATCGCCCATTATAAGTGTTTTTACGTTTTTATTTCTTCCAACAATCTCCGTTCAATTACTGAGGCGACAGTTTACGAGCTAGCTACGGGCGAGCCTATCATCCCAGATACAGCTTAGCTAGCAGGCGAGCATATTACCCGAGATACAGCCAGGAGCAAACTGTCGAGTCGTGTTGAGTTAAGACTTCAGAGAAGAGTGGCTGTGTTTGGAGTTTCCCTGGAAGTGCAACTCAGCTTTTCTTAATTTTGCCAGTGAACTTTTCGTTCCACAAAATACACAGCCAAGTCAAGATTCATACACCTCTCCATTCTCAAATTACGTCTAACGAGAATTCGTTGCACATGCTATCTCCATGATAATATAATTAATAGTCCAGTCAGTGATTTGAACCCATCATGCCGAGACGTAAAACGGATCCGGGTCCTAATTCATTGACTTCGAAAAATAAAAGCGCTTATCACGTAATGCATTCATAACTGTTCCCGGGCGAAGCCGGGGCGGGTTGCTAGTTATTTATATTTCACAAAATGAAAACATTTCTGACTGTCATAACTTGCCTTTAGTTACTTCGACAACTTGTAATGTAATGAAAACACAATTATTAGCCTACTTTTCACATTTTGCAAAAATGAGGAAAAAGTAGACTTATGAGATCGGGCTGTCTGTCTGCCCCTAACAACTCCTAAACGGCTGCAGCAATCGAAACAAAATTTGGTAGGAGTAAAGATCTATACCTGAATATCTCACGACCCCATATTTGAAAATGATCTCAGTGCTACCAACTGCTGAAAAATCGCAATTGAAATTTGAGCTCCATGTTGGATATCTTGGAAGGTATGAATGGGAGCTATTTCTAAATTGGCTCACGTATATATAATAATATTGCAGTTTAATTTCCAGGAGGCCATATATGGCAGTGTTGCCAAAATGATTATAAGCCTGCTGATAGGTCCACATTTTAAATGCATATAACTTCTACACTAGCAATTGGATTTCAACCGAATTTCGTATGTGCTATGTGTACGTAAACAGATTTGACTGAGCACATTCTTAAGGGCCACAAGGGCTGCCAACTGTTAATAAATGCTCTCATTTTTTAAAATCCAAATACCCATATATCAGAAAGTATGCTAGCCGACAGCTTTAAACTATGCAAACGTATAGTACCTGACATTCTGTATTAATTTGGAGTAACTTATATACGTCAGTGCTACCAACATGATTCTAAGCCTGCTGAGAGGTCTAACTTTAAATACATGTAACTTCTATACTATCATTTGGATTTCAACGAAATTTCGTGTGTGTGCTATGTGTACCGTAACAGAAATGACTATGCCGATTCTTAAGAGTAACCAGGGCTACCAACTGTTAATAAATACTCTCTCTATTTTTCTTACCCTGATATCAATATATCAGAAAGTATGCAAGCAAATAGCTCTAAACTTTGCACACGTATAGTACCTGGCATTCTAGATTAATTTGGAGTAACTAATATAGGCCTACGCCAGTGCTGCCAACATCATTATAAGCCTGCTGACAGGTCCAATTTTAAATACATGTAACTTCTATACTATCTAATGGATTTCATTCAAAATTGACACAACAATAGATCATATTATCTCAGGTTATTTTCGACCAATACATGTATGTCATTGTTGCCAACATGATTTTACGCGGGCTGTTAGAACCAATGTTTTTTTTTTTTTAATAACAGCATGTAACGTCCATGATATCCATTGGACTTCAACCAAATTGTGTATTCTGTACCTTAAGAGATGGAACTAAGAATATATTCAGTAACCAGGGCTGCCAACTGTAGTTCTCTATTAGGCTACATTATGCCAGGTATACAGTATTTCGAACTAATTAGAAATGTCGATATTTCCAACTTAATTTCGTCATTATTCTAGATAGATCCATATAGATTAATCATTGGCATGAATTTTAAATTTTAAGAAAAGTAGGCTTTTTAGTTCGTCACGGAACTTCTTGTTCTGGTTCATGAAACAGAAATATAGGTGAAGAACTAATATCGTCAGGGCTATGTGATTAAAATTTCGCAATGATACGTTTTAAATAGGGGAAGTGTCAATCTTGTGTATGCGCCTACACTTGCAGAGTGTAACAAAGGTTTCCATGCTAAAGACGCTGGCAGTCGGTTTTTACATTCGTATGTGCTACTAAAACAGTTTATTTTTAAACACACTCCAATGACCTATTGTTTACTATTCTGACGCTGCGTTGACCTATATTCCAGTATAACAGCAGGTACAGCATTTTGCACGCCATCTGCCGTGGAGACCGGAAACTACTGTACGTACTGTACAGGAAGTTGCGAGCGTTACGCATGGTACGAAAATAAACCTAACATTCGCTTCCTTCCCGCCAGAACAGTTGGTTAGAGATATTGTTAGATCAGATATTTTTGAAAGTTTCTTTCTAACACAAAATGGTCGTTCCTTGTAAACAACATGAATGTATCAGCGCAAAAGTATTCATTCATGTATTTATTTATTTATTCATTTATTTATTCATTTATTCATTCATTCATTCATTCATTTATTTATTCAATCATTCATTTATTCACTTATTATTTATTCATTGATTGATTGATTTATTTATTCATTTATTTATTTATTTATTCATTTATTCATTTATTATTTATTCATTTATTTATTCATTTATTCATTTGTTTATTTATTTATTTATTCATTTATTATTTATTCATTCATTTATTTAAAGCCTCCGTGGCTTAGGCGACAGCACGCCGGCCTCTCACCGCTGGGTCCGTGGTTCAAATCCCGGTCACTCCATGTGAGATCTGAGCTGGGCAAAACGGAGGCAGACAGGTTTTTCTCCGGGTACTCCGGTTTTCCCTGTCAAAATTTCATTCCAGCAACACTCTCCACTATCATTTCATTTCATCTGTCATTCATTTAATCATTCATTCATTCATTTATTTATTCATTCATTCATTCATTCATTTATTCACTTATTATTTATTCATTGATTGATTGATTCATTTATTTATTTATTCATTCAATTATTTATTTATTCATTTATTTATTCATTCATACATTCATTTATTATTTATTCATTCATTTATTTATTCATGTATTAATTCATTTATTTATTCATTTATTTATTCATTTATTGATTAATTCATTTATTCATTCATTTATTTATTCATTAATTTATTCATTCGTTTATTTATTCAGTCATTCATTCGTTCGTTGGTTCGCTCGTTCGTTTGTTCCTTTGTTTCTTCGTTTGTTTCGTTTGTTTCATTTTGTTTCGTTTAATTTTGTTTTGTTTGTTTGGTTTGTTTGTTTAATTATTTGTTTGTTTAGTTGTTTGTTTGTTTCGTTTCTTTTGTTTTGTTTCGTTTTGTTTTGTTTGGTTTCGTTTCGTTTGTTTTGTTTGTTTAGTTATTTGTTTGTTTTGTTTGTTTAGTTATTTGTTTATTTAGTTGTTTGTTTGTTCTTGTTGCGTTTCGGCCAACTAAGGACCACGTTATTTCAACTGGTTTCTGCGTCGAGCTTTTAATATCCGCCCCGTACTGACACATGAATCCTTGATGTTGTTGCTTCCTTCCTTCCGTCCATTTCATGCCTGTTTTAAGCTTAGGTTTGCTTGCCACGGTGGGTGAGTGGATAGCGTGTCGGTCTACTAACCCCCAAGATTGCAGGTTCGCTCCTGGCCCTGGTAAGTGATTTTTGAAAGGCGGCAAAAAACGATACGCATGTCATACGATGTTGGCATGTCAAAGAACCCATTTGAATTCAGTAGGCCGTGTTCATAATGGCAACATTAATCTCCGGAGTTTCCGCCAACACAAAGTTCCTCATTTCTCTACTAGAAAGCGCTATAGTGTTCAAGGAGCTTAGCTATCTAATATCTAACCTCCTTGACTTTCATAGTCAAGGAACAACGAAATTCGACATGCAATCTACCCTCTGGGTGTCAAATAACAAAGCTTGCACCCGGGACCCGAGGCTACACTATATTATTATTATTATTATTATTATTATTATTATTATAGCTTAGGTTTCTTTAGGAAATTCCGGTGAGTTGTTAGTTTCATCTTACGTGACACACACTCCTGCACATCGTCACATGACATCCTAATTTGTTGTAAATCTCTGCCTACCTCAGTGAACCAAGCCCCCTTAATTTTCTTCTCTAGAAAGTAGGTAAATAGCTCATTCGTGTCATGTGACCATGAAATGAAATTCTTCTTTTCCTCATCATATTAGGTTTTTTTTTCACACGTGAGTAGAGCTCGTGGTTGTGCCGTCTCCTATATTCACAATTTTCTTTTACTGGGCCCAAGATTTTTGTTAGGATCTTTCTTTCACTTCCAGTTTCTCCATAAGTCCTTTCCTATCCATTGCAAGGCTTTTATCTATCTATCTATCTATCTACGCTGGTCAAAAATGTTTTGCATATTGCAAACTTATGTATTTGTAGACCAAATATAACACACGTGCTTTATCCGATAACTGTTTTAATTTATTTATGTATCGTATAGGATTACATATGAAGCACAATGACGATAATAATCATAATTATAAAAAGAACAAGTACATACCAGCACAGATATCAACTGAACCACCTAGGTTTTAAGAGAGAGAGAATACTTACCCTCAATTGGATGATGAACAGCATCGATCTTCTCGCAGAGCAATAGATGTTAAACGCAGTGAAAGTTACGTGCTAGGCAGAGGAGATGACAAACTGTCACCTCCAGAGGTGCGGATGTGCGTATTTCGCGAGGAAATAAGCACAGCCGAAACCCCAAGACAACTCACGCCATCACTCGGTCTATCTTGTAACCGGGAGAATAGACTACTTCAAATGAATCGAAGGAATATGAAACAGGCCGAGTGGATGTATTCAGATAAAATTTCAAATAAATAACGATGTGGAGAGGAACGTGTACATACTAAAATGAAGAGGGCGTTTGAAACAACAGGCAGAATTAACTAGATATGCAAATGATAAATAAGTAAGGAAGTACTGCAATAAAATGTGGGTTGACATAAGGTCACGGAAAAGCAGAAAGTAAGGAAATGAGTAGACTAGACGTGCGATGCAAAGATACTAAGGGACGGACAAGCATGACGTTACAGGAAAATTAAGTGAAACACGTGTCGTGGTGGAGGGAGAGGTACATACCGTAATGAGGCAAAATAGCGACAAATCCGCAAACAATAAAATACAGAAACTAAAGAAGGAATACTTCGGAACCATAACGCATCAAATGATCTACAGAAAACAACAAAGATACAGGGAATCGCAATAAATACGTGATACACAAATATAATCTTGAGGATGCTACGCGATGCAACATAGATCTAAATATCGCTTTGCTGATCCCAAAGGATGTGGATTGCCGGTTCGTTTCCGGCCCAGAACGAACGCGAAAAACACAGCAACGTCTGACATGGCGATAATGGAAAACTCAAACAACACGGCGAAAATCCAAAACATCACGTGGTCATACAAGCGTCAGGAAATGCATGATTGAAAGCTGAAGGAATCACACTATTCAACCAAGCCCTGACCTCAAGACATAAATAAAGGAGACGCAGCCCAAAACGAAAAGCCACAAGGGAAGGTTAACACACGCGTAACAAACTGAAGAGAAAAGGGAGGAAATGAAATTAAGAAATAGTAGACAATAGTTTGGTGCTTTTCAGTCGGTCAACACGAATGTACCCAAAAAGAGCTGGGTTATGTCCTAATCCTGAAATAAATTACATAAGATTAATATTTTTTATTTATCGTATGGCTGCTAGTGCCGGGAGTGTCCGAGGACAAGTTCGGCTCGCCTGAGTCTGTAGCTGCTTCCAGCGGACACCCTAAAGGGTGAGCTACCAGTTCCGTTCAATTTCAAGTAGTTCCAACTTTCGCCACCAGACATCAATGATACCTAGTGGCGAACGTTGGAACTTTGATGGAGCGTTCTGACGAAATCTAACCTAACAAATTTTGCTTTACACAAGTTTAGTCTGTGAAAGGATCTTTCACATGCCATAAATCTATGACATGGGACCGCCGGCTTTACTTCCCCTCCGAAGGAAGGCATACTGAAGGATTTTTAACGCTCTTAAAAAATCCGACGACTTCGGCCGGGTTTGAACTCGCTATCTTGGGCATAGGAGTTCAGCATGCTACCGACTACGCCACCGAAGCCGCTATAAGATTAATAAATACACTAGGATGACCAGTTTCGATCGTCATGCGATCATCATCAGATCCATTACACTTAGGCTATAACATCTAGTTTGAGAATACAGGTGAAAAATATTTACAATATGTACAATTATTTAGTTGCAGTATTGGTAATGCAACTGTCGGTGTATGCAAAATGTAGTATATCTAATGTTAGGTTGTCGCAGCCCCTAAACTTAAGAACTAACCAACCAAATTACAAAACTTAAAAAAAACTCAAATTGTCAAAATTTCAGAACTTGAATCTTAGACAAGAGGTCCATCCCACTCTCTCTACTCCCAATTCCGCACTTCAACACCTCCACCTTCAACACAGCTCCCTTCTCCAACTCGTCCACCTCTCCTGGCCCAAGTGATGGTGCGGCCATCTATAGGGGACACCCCCCCCCCCCTTCGTGGGTGGGAATGAAATGACATATTATTCTCATATACTGTACAGGGTCATCGAAAAATAATTCCAACAATTCAAAAAATTATAGCACCGAAACCCTTTATGTTAAACGTGTAGTTCTTTCACTGACCGCCAGCTGGTTAAAGTAAGTTTTGTTTTGGAGGAGACGTGACCTTGCTATGCGCACACTAGATGCGCAGTAGCCAAGGTCTGCCGCGGGCGTGCGCGCCAATGAAGTCCCGACCTCACCCCTTTGGATTTTTTTTCTGGGGGTACATAAAAAACATTGTGTATGAAGAAAACATTCGGGATTTGGAGCACCTGCGGGAGCGAATTTCTGCCGCCATCTTGACAGTTACTCCTGAAATGATTGCACGTATCAATCCAGCCATTGAGAAAGCGTGCGTTCAATGCTGATGTTGGTGGTTGGCCTGGCCTAGATTTTTTCTCTACAGTCCCTGTTTCCTTAAATTGATTAAACCATCAAATTACAGCTTTGTAATCAGGTGCAGTTTGTCGGGCGGTGCAGTCATTGGTGCACGCGCCCCCGGCCGACCTTGGCTACTGCGCATCTAGTGTGCGCATAGCAAGGTCACGTCCCCTCCAAAACAAAACTTACTTTAACCAGCTGTCGTTCAGTGAAAGAATTGCACGTTTAACATAAAGGGTTTCGGTGTTATAATTTTTTGAAATGTTGGAATTATTTTTCGATGACCCTGTATATTATTGAAGCGAAAATTCCCCTACAGGAAAGTGATTAAACTTGATAACATGATGTCATTTGCAGGTGTGTCTCCTCCGCTTCTCCCAAAATCTCTTCATTCTCACGGATTGCTCCCTCTTCTTCTCATCCATCCACTTTTTTCCAGGTTGTCATAATGATTTTGGTTCAAACTTAACATTCCCGAAATGTTCTATACTGATTACTTGTTAGTCTCTCTGTACCTCTTTAAGCCATTCTGTGCCGCATTTACTCCGTGTTATGATGTCAAGCAGTTTCTTGGGCAATCTGGAGGTGGCCATCCTGTGGATGTGAGTGTAATATATATATATAGTTCGCTACTCCTGTGGTGGTCCGGGCGGGAAGCACTAAGAGCCCTCTGATGACCCAGCTTGGTATTCCTAGGCGAAACCCCACTCAAGACACGGCAAACATAGAAACATTGCTGGCCGTGATAGCCAATATACCATATCTTGTTTTTTTTTCTTTGTCCTCGAACTGTTAAGGCTGAGCGCATATTGGATCCGTATTCGTTACAAATTACGTCGTACGAACACGCACGGATACGTACGAACGCATGCTCGCAGACTGCACACGAGTTAGTCGTATGTAATGCGCACGTTTAGGTACGACATACGATCACATTCCCAACTTGCTGGGATTTTAACGTACGAACTGCGAACAAAATGGATGTAGACAAGTTTATAACGTTGGTATATGAACGAAAATGCTTGTGGGATCAAAGTGATTCTCAATATCAATTGCGTGACTACCAACGCATTTCATTAATCCACTCAGTTCTACGACGCCGTCTTCTACGTCTCACAAGAGCATTCTCTAGTAGAAATAAGTTTTTCATGTTGCCTGTGGATTAATGAGCGATCGGAACGGACGAGTTCGCAACTAATGTGCGCGTTCAAAACGTACGTCTACGGTCATACGTGATCGCACGACACAAATACGGATCCAATGTGCGCTCAGCATTAGAACCGAGACGTTTCAAACACTGGACACGCACGTCAAACATGTGACAGTTATACCAAGTGTGTATTGATTCACAGAGAAGTTATCATATTCAGCGCAGGAGCACATAATATTATTGTTTCTTCTGTAGAATTGTGTCAAGGTGCCTACAAATATCTCAGCATCGGCCCGTGCCAGGTAGGTTAATTACTACACACAGAACACAAACGACCAAATTGTGTGTTACGAGTCTTCAGTTTTTTGACTGGTTTGATGCAGCCCTCCATGCCACCCTGTCCTGTGATAATACAGTAGAGTCCCGCTTAACCGACCTTCGCTTGTCCGACACTCCGTGTTAAACGATATTGTTCCCTTACTGAATTGCATTCCTGGTTGTGAGGATGCTACGACTCAAGATGTGAGTAAGTGGTGTGCATAAGATCAGCTGTTTGAACTAACTCACCCAGATATTATTGATTTTGTGAATGCTAAAGAAAATTAGGTTGATGAAGAAGTAGTAGACGAAGAAGAAGAAGAATAAGAATAAGAACGAGGAATTGCAGAACAAAAGGATAAAACGATGTCTCACAATGGAGGATTAGGCGCATTGGATATGGTAACAGCCGGAGGCAAGCGCGACGAAGGTGTTGATTTTTAGCCTATTTTCATTTTATGAAAAAAATAGGCTTATGAGATCACCAGTTGTCCGTGTGTGTGTGTGTGTGTGAGAGAGAGAGAGGTGTCCCCCCTAATAACTTCTAAACGGCTGGAGCGATTACAATGAAACTCGGTAAGATTATAGCACTATTCTGGCCAACCCCGACCGTGCCCTTCAAGTTTTATTGTATCTCACCAATTCAACATGGCGGCTGTGCGAAATATTTCACCAACATTCAGTATCTCCGAAACGATTACCGATATCGCCCTGAAATTGTGTACGGTGATAAAGGGCACTACTAGAAGTTCACCTATGAAACTTTCAAAAACCTGGTGACTACAAAACCAACATGGCAGCCGAGCGAAGTTGAGACTTTTAAATAGACTTTTCTCGCGATGTAACTAACCAAACGTAATGAAACTTGGTACAGGAAATGTTTATACACATTGTAATGCACTGGAGTCTAATTTAGTTCAATTGTTTAAATAACCTCAAAATGGCGGCTGTGCAAAATATTTCACTGATATTCTATATCTCCGAAACTATTACAGATATCTCCCTGAAGTTTTGTACGGTGATAAAAAGTACTAATATAAGTTTATCTATGTAACTTTCATAAACGTGTAAAGTACAAAACGAACATGGCGGCAGGGCGAAGTTGAAACATTTTAATAGACTTTTCTCGTGATTGAACAATCTGAGCGCAGTGAAATGTGGTACAGTAAATGATTTTACATATTGTAATGCACTGACATCTAATTTAGTTCAATTGTTTACATAACCTCAAGATGGCGGCTGTGCGAAATGTTAAAATTAAGTTTTTATTTCTTGTGTCGTAATCATGCGTTCGAAGTGAAAGTTTGAATAATGAACCTAGGCAATAATTGTCCTTGAATGGTACATAACTCTATGGCCTATACATATAACAATCCAAAATGGCGAGCATCCGAAATATTTAGACGGTTCTCAATATCTTTGAATCTTTTACATTAATCAAACTGAATTGTTTTGTGTTCATAGAGGCTATGAACATACGTTCTCCTATAGGACTTTCAGTAACCTGGTGAGCACAAATCCAACATGGCGGCGACGCAAAGTATAAATACTTAAATGGACATTTCTCGCGAATTAACTATCCGAGTGCAGTTAAACGTTGCACGTTAAATGCTTATACAAATGTTTATCCACTGGCATCTAATTTATTTCAATTGTTTGCATAATCACAAGATGGCAACTGTGCGAAATTTTAAAATCTCGTTTTTACTTCTTGTGTTCTAATCATGCGATTGAAGTTTGAATACCACACGTACACAATAATCTTAATGTAATAGTACAAAAATAAAAATCCAACCTGGCGACCATCTGAAATATTTAGTCGGTTCTCAATATCTACGAATCTATCACAACCTACAAACTGAAATTTTGTATGTTGATAGAGGCAATTAACATGAGCAGGATATATGAAAATAGGCTGTATAGTTCTTCACGGAACTACTTGTTATCATTTTAAATGATCAAGTTGACTTCGTCATTACGTCACAGTGACGTCACGAAATGTACCAAGAATGCACTGAGGTGTGTGACGTCATAGTACCGCTTGGTGCATGTGTACTGAGTTTACTGTTGAGCTCTCGAGTTACGAGACGGCAACGACACGGCGAGTGTGACGTCATCCAGCCAGCTCCCTCCTTTCACCGCGCGCTCCAGCTCCCTCAGGACTTGTAACTTTCTAGCGTTCTGATTGTTTCTTGATCATCTAATGGAGAGATCTTGCAGAAAGAAAACGCGAAACAGCAGGCAAGCAGACATTGTTGACATGAACGTTTTTGTTCAATACTGCATGCACAATATTGAGTTGATAATTCAGTAAATAGAGTACCGTAAAACATGTCATTGATTCAGTAATTCATTTTCAAAGTAATTCTCCATTATCTGACATTTTCGGTGATCCGACGTAGTCCAGGTCCAGTTTAGGTTGGATAATCGAGACTTTGCTGTGGTTTCACCCCCTACAGTTCTTGTCCTTGACCCTTCCTACCATAACCAACTTTGCTATTCCTGGGTGTCTTAGTAGGCATCCTACTAACCTATATTTTCTCTTCATTAGCAGTCGCCAGAAACATCTCTCCTCTCCCACTCATCTTAATACCTCTTCATTTGTAACCCTATCTACCCATCTGATCTTCATCATTCTTCTGTAACACCACATTTCAAACGCTTCAATTCTCCTCTTTTCTGCTGCACCAACAGTCCAAGTTTCACTTCCATATAGCGCCACGCTCCAGACAAAGGTTTTCAAAAGTGACTTTCTAATACCTAACTTAAATCTATATTCGATGTCGACAGATTTATATTCTGTACAAATACGTTCCTTGTCTGAGCCAACGTTCTTTTTATATCCTCTTGCGTTGTCATGATTGGTTGGTCATGTAGCCCCGTGTACTTTGGGTGTGTGTAGAATTTGTCTGATAACCTGTGTTAATTGTGATGGCTGTATTAGTGTGTGTTGTATGTGATTTAGGTGGAAGGACTGCAGAATATTAATTTTTTCAAGAGTTCCTACTTTTGCTACCAATTGCTACCGTCAACAACACCTAGCTGCGGACGTGGCTACTAAATGCAATCGCAGTCAGCACCTGGCATTGAACGTTGGAACTAATATAGTGTTATCAAACTAACCTACACATTTTAGCTCACACAAGTGTAGTTAGTGGAAGGTTCTCTTTCTTGCCATAAATGTATGACATGGGACCGCCGGCTTTCCTTCCATCCGAAGGAAGGCATACTGAGATATTTTTAACGCTCTTAAGAAATCCGACAATTTCAGCCGGGTTTGAACCCGCGATCTTGGGAATAGAAGCTCTGCATGCTACCATCTACGCCACCGAAGCCGCCATTTGTTTTCATGATTAACACTTTATAATTCAACAGCAACAACAAACGAATTGGTCAGTCTTGTTGAAAACGTTTGAGCAGTGAAATAGAGCACTGACTCCAGCTGTGGGAAGTGGAGACATGAAGGGGAATGCGGACTGCTCGTGCTCACTTATGCAGCTCCTGCACGATCTGACTTGTATAACAAGTGGTGAATATTCACCCAAAGTCACTAATCTCCCCACCAGGGGCTCACAACTTGTGAGACGTGGTTTGGCAACTCCAGCTGAGTCTGGTATTGCTTCCACTTACTTGTGTCGGGATCCTTTGGTCAACACACCTATTCTCTTCCGACCCCGACGGTATCCTCATTCATGGCGCTAAAGGGGGCAGGGTGTGTGTAGCCCTACCCTGGATAGTGCTACACCTTCAAGTGCTCAGAGTATCTCCTGCCTTTTGCTCAGGGCCCTAAGGCAGGCGTGTGTGTAGCCCCACCCCGAATAGTGCTACACCCTCAAGGGCTCACAGTATCTCCAGCCTTCTGCCCTTAAAGGAGGCCGGCTGTTTGTAGCCCCACCCTAGACAGTGATATACCCTAAAGTTCTCACTGTATCTCCAGCCTTCTGCCCTAGGCCCTCAAGGAGGTAGGGTGTGTGTAACCCCACCCTGGAAAGTGCTACTCCCTCAAGGACTCACAGTATCTCCTACCTTCTGCTCAAGGCCCTAAGGGAGGCAGGGTGTGTGTAGGCCCACCCTGGATAGTGCTACACCCTCAAGGATTCACAGTATCTCCTGCCTTCAGCTCAAGGCCCTAGAGGAGGCAGGGTGTGTTTAGCCCCACCCTGGATAGTGCTACACCCTCAATTAGAAGATCCCTTTTACCCTCTTTTCCTAACCCCTCGCCCTCCTAATCACTCACTACCCCAATCATTCCCTGCGTCCTTCCCGAGATTTATCCTTTCTGCCATCACTGCCAATTGTTACCTGTTATTGTTGTTGTTTTTGTTAATATTATTTGAAATTGTTAAAATATTAGTGTAAAATGACCTTTTCATGGTTGTATCTAATAATTATTAAATAAATAAATAAATAAATAAATAAAGGACTCACAGTATCTCCTACCTTCTGCTCAAGGCCCAAAGGGAGGCAGGGTGTGTGTAGCCCCACCCTGGATAGTGCTACACCCTCAAGGACTCACAGTATCTCCTGCCTTCAGCTCAAGGCCCTAGAGGAGGCAGGGTGTGTTTAGCCCCACCCTGGATAGTGCTACACCCTCAAGGGTTCACGGCTGTTGAGTTTCGGAGTTGGCGACCCTGACGAATACCTGACCTGAGTCCGTTTCTTCCCCATTTTCCACTGACTTTGGGGTGGGCCCTCTCCTCTTTCCCCCTTTCTTATCTGCCTTTCATGGCTCTCCTTCCTTCCAAGTCCTACAAACCTCATTCTTCGGGGATTGAGGGCATTTCTTTTCCTCCTGTCATTATCATTCATTATCTCGATCAGCCACACCATTGGGGGCGATAACCTGGATGTTAGCCTCCTTAAAACAACAATGGTCACTAATCTTCTTTACTCAGAATATTGTTGCCAAATGACCTCTGAAATATTACGTAGAAGTCTGAATATTAAGATTGATGAGACAAGAACAAAGATTTATTCTGTTGGAAGTAGTATTGTTGTTGAGAGCGAATTTAAACTTTCAACACTAAATAGAAATTGTTAAAACACCCCAATTGAGGGTAAGCAATATAGTTTATTTGCCAAATTGGTTGGTTGGTTCCTTAGTTTAGGGACTGCGACAACGCGGCCATGTAGCCCCGTGTACTTTGGGTTTGTGTAGAATCTGTCTGTTTTGTTGTTGTTGTTGTTGTTGTTTTTTTGTCTTTTTTTGCGTATGGCTTTTAGTGCCAGGTGTGTCCGAAGATATGATCGGCTCGCCAGTTTTGTAGCTGCTTCGAGGCGGACACCCAATGGGTGAGCTACAAGTACCATTGCGTGTGGAGTGTTGTCTGGGGAGGAAAGTTTGAATGTAAGGACGAGGAGTTGGAAGGTTGCGGCTGTAGCCTATAGTTAGGGACCAATCCCGGCATTTGCCTGGAAGGAAGATGGGAAACCACAGAAGACCATCTTCAAGGTTGCCGGCGGGGGGATTCGATCCTCCTCGCCTCCCGGCTGTGAGCGACTGCCAGCAGTCATGCCGTAACGACCACGGGTAACTCACCCGGTATCTGTCTGATAACCGGTGTTAATTGTGATGTTATCTGTTTTTAATTCAAGTAAGGACTGCAGACATTCAATTTTCAAGTAGTTCCTACTTTTGCTACCAAACGCCACCGTCGAAGACAACTAGTTGTGAACTTGATTACTAGATGCCACCGCTGTCGGCTCCTGGTGACGAACGTTGTAACCTAAGAGCGTTACTCAAATCTAACCTATAATTTAGCTTCACACAAATGTAATTAGTGGAAGGTTCTTTTACATGCCATAAATCCATTACATGGGACCGCCGTCTTTACTTGCCCTCTGAAGGAAGGCATACTGAGGGATTTTTAACGCTCTTAAAAATTCCGAAGACTTCGGCCGGGTTTGAACCCGCGACCTTGGGCATAGAAGCTCAGCAAACTACCAACTACGTCACCGAAGCCGCTTCTACCAAATTTATTTCTTATAAAGGAAGTACATGTAAATCAAACTTAAGTTAAATTATGAAAAGAGTGAGAGGATATGAGTCGTTCTTTCTGTTTCCACTAAAAATAAAAACCTCTGTATCTCGGTGACATTCCGCTTTATTTGAAATTAATTTCTACTGTTCTCTAGTGACGATGGTTGGCCATCAAAGTGCGCCATAAACTTCTTCTTCTTCTTCTTTTCCTTCGTCTTTTCCCACTCAAGTGGGGTCGACGTTCCTGGCAAGTTCCTCTGTCCCATACGTCTACTTTCCTTTGATGTTCCCCCCTCAAGTCATCTCGTATACAGTCCCTCCATCTTCCTCTTGGTGTTGCCCTTCGTCTGTCACCTTCCACTACCATTACTGTCTTTCTCTTGCCAACATTAGTGTCGTCCCTTCTCATGACATGTCCATACCACTGTAGTTTTCTCTCTTGAACCTTCTTTGATATGTCCGTCACTTTAGCACTGCCCCTTAGTCTCTCATTTCTAATCATATCGGCGCTGATGACCAGTGCCGAATTAAGGTAAAATGAGGCCCAAGACCCTCAGATTTTTGGGGCCCCTTTATTTTTTTCAATTATTTTTAATTTTATTTTTAGCACCTGTACATTTAATAAAGTATATACAAGAGATTTTTTTTCTCAAGATGAATAATACACTTGTTATTAAATCATATATACATACATTTCAATTGAAACGATCATCGTTATTTGAAAACTTTTCAGATGATTTGATGAACAATTTAACAAATCATACTATTTTTTACTTCTGTAAAATGTAATCAATTTTTTTTCTGTTTTTTTCGGTCAATGAAATCTTCTACAATGTTATCAAAATTAATTTCCCGCAGAACATCTGACTCGATATACATTAAACTTAGCATGTCTAATCGTTCTTGTGACATGATACTTCTTTGCGCACTTTTGATCAGTTTCAATTTTGAAAACGAGCGCTCTGCAGAACAATTCGTTATCATGAGGGTCAGGAAAATGCGAAAAGCAATTTCAACGTTCGGAAAATCAGACTCAAGCTTGTCTCGAATAAGAATTTCGTAAAGTTCAGAATGAGTGAACTCAGTTTTTAAAGGACATTGTAATTTGATATAATGCTGGAACTGTCTCAGTTCTGGATATTTTTTTCTAAATCTTCGGAATAAAATTTTGGGGGCCCCAGATAATTGGGCCTAGTCGGGCTTAATGGGTAATCCAGCACTGCTGATGACGCCACAAATTCTTCTTAACATTACACATTACAATGTGTCTTAGTTGGTGCCCATGTCTCTTCTCCACAAATCATTGCAGATCTCACTACTGGCTTATACACCATAAACTAATTTCCGAAAAGAATGGATTTACCCCGTTCTTTCCGTGAGGTTTTCAAATGGAGCCGTGGTATGTTGAGAGATGACCTTGGCAGTGTGCGTGTAGCAGAAATTGATCTGTTGATGTGCCAGATGTGCGTGAGGTTGCTGGCCCGGGAGGCTTAATTAGAGCTTTGATTTAATTGCAAGCTTTGATCAAACAGCGAGCACGCAACATTGTTCGGCGTTCTTGTATTTGGTAATGGTTACCAACCGCCTTGGGCTCTTTCCCAATACAGTATAATTAGCCTACTTACAGTATGTAAATAGAAGGTATGTGCATAACATTCGAATATTCGCCAATTCGAGATTCGATTAAATTATTATTATTATTATTATTATTATTATTATTATTATTATTATTATTATTATTATTATTTATTTATGTATTTATTTATTTGCCTAAAATCAAACCGAAATGTTGGTTGGTTCCTCAGTTTAGGGGCTGCGACAATGCGGTCATGTAGTCCCGTGTACTTTGGGTGTGTGTAGAATCTGTCTGATAATCGGTGTTAATTGTGATGGCTGTATTAGTGTGTGTAGGCCTATCTGTTTATTAATTCAAGTAAGGACTGCAACTTTGAATTTATCAAATAGTTCCTACTTTTGCCGCCAAACGCCACCGTCAGCGACTACTTGGCCTAGTTCAGAACCTAGCTATTAGACGCCACCGCAGTCGGCTCTTGGCAACGAACGTAGGAATCTATGAGCGTTGTTTACATTCTTAACCTATACAATTTAGTTTCTCACAGGTGTAATTAGTGGAAGGTTCTTTAACATGCCATAAATCTATGACATGGGACCGCCGGCTTTTACTTCCCCTCCGAAGGAAGGCATACTGAGGGATTTTTATCGCTCTTAAAAAATCCGACGGCTTCGGCCGGATTTGAACCCGCTATCTTGGGCATAGAAGCTCAGCATGCTACCTACTACGCCACCGAAGCCGCCAAAAACAGAAGTGTGGAAGGCCTAGTGTTTCACTGGCACAACTTGGTTTGACAATATGTACATGATTTACAAAGATATTTGCATTATTTACATATTTAGAATATTAATATAGTTCACTCACTCTCCCACGCACGCACTTTCATCACCTCAATCACTCCATCCGTGCATTCATTCATTCGGCGAGACAATCAATCACTCATACAGAAGTTTATTAACACAATGTACAGAGACTTTGTCTTATATGTGACGGGGATTTTCGTTCGTCCGCTCGCCCACGCTGTGAGCCTGTCTCCCGCCAAGCAATTTGCCGTAATGCGGCGCCCTGCGGCACTGAGTCATTGAGCAAAGGAATTTGTACTTACCTAGTTCACAGCTGGTGCTGAAAATGTTCGCCATTCATTCCTACACATGTGGTTAGATGGAAGAGATGGCCCAATGTCCCTAATCTTGCCAGACAAAATAAATCTATTTTATTCTGATCTATTCTATAATGATCGACTAATAAAATATCAGCATTCACTAGGTTGGACTCATCATTCCCCCCCTCAGAGGTTCACATCTAGTGGGACGTGGGTTGGCGACCACGGGACCCCAGCTGAGTCCGGCATTGCTTCCACTTACTTGTGCCGGGCTCCTCTCCGTCTTCTTTCCTGTCGACCTCTCGTGGTCAACTCTTGTTCTCTTCCGACCCCAACGGTATTAGGGTATCCGAGGCCTAGGGAGTTTCTTCCTTTTCTGCCTTAATTGGTCCTTGTGTCATCTTTCCTGATATCCTCATTCTTCGAGGGGTCAGCCTTCTTTTTCTTTTCATGTTATCTCTTGCCTCCTGCACAAGGCCCTCGAGGAGGGAGGGTATATGAAGCCCTCCACTTCTGTTGCTCCCTGGATAGTGCTACACCCTCAAGGGCTCACCGCTGGTGAGCTTGGGAGTTGGCGACCCTGAGGGATTCCTGAGCTGGGTCCGTTTTGTCCCCTTTCTCCTCTGACCTTGGGACGGGCCCTGTCCTCTTTCCCCTTTCCTATCTGCCTTTCATGGCTCTCCTTCCTTCCAAGTCCCTCAATCCTCATTCTTGGAGGGTTGAGGGCATTTCTTTTCATCCTAACCTTTATTTGCCTTACGGTATCCTTTATTTGTTTACCATTTCTTCTTCTAATATGTAAGTTTGTAGTTAGTATTAGTTATAGTTTTCATTCTCATGTCATCTTTCACTATCACCCAAACCATTAGGGGCCGATAACCTAGACGTTAGGCCCCTTAAAATAACAATCATCATCATCATCATTCAATTTGAATAAGATAGGCCTACCGCTCAGCCACGTGAAATAATCCGTAAGGACATTAGATTAACACAAAATACGGAGCTACACACTCACACACGACTAC
Organism: Meconema thalassinum; assembly: GCA_946902985.2. Taxonomy (NCBI): domain Eukaryota; kingdom Metazoa; phylum Arthropoda; class Insecta; order Orthoptera; family Tettigoniidae; genus Meconema; species Meconema thalassinum. The sequence goes on along the minus strand of OX336397.1, from coordinate 96,965,360 downwards.
AAACTTAACTCCAGTAATGTGCCTGACTTCCAGCCGCATTCCCAGTTTGCTAGGAGCTCTCCCAACGCTGGGTTAAATACCTGAAACAAAACAGATATTGGAAGCGCGTGTCAGAGGCAATGACATGGCGAATATTTCTTGCAGCTGTCAACTTCTTGGTATTCACGGTATTGTTAGCTCCAAGGACAATTGATAGGAGTGGCCATGCCGCACGAGAAGAAGGGGACAACAAGTGACGGGTCAATTGGCAGAAAATCCAGATTAATGCCTTTGTGGACATCTGGGCAAGAAGAATTGTTAGTAGTGTCCATTTCTTGGAAATACAGTAATTGAGTCGTAGTATACGCATTTCTGGGTAAGTTTCATTGTGTGTCGCATACTTGAAGAGTTGAATCAGGGTTGAGTCAGGGGCGTATATAAGGGGGGTGCTGAGGGGGCTCCAGCCCCCCCCCCCCCGAAAAAGCCAATAAAAATGAAAAAGTGTTGTTTTGGTAAGAGCATAAAATCAAAATAATTGTAAATTTGGTTGTACCCTAATCTTAACTTAGTGGCTAAGTTATAAACAATATTAAGATTGAAATTAGACTACCTCGTGGTGTAGTGGCTAGCATTCTTAGCTGCCGCCCCGGAGGTCCGAATTCGATTCCCAGCTCTACCAAGAAATTTTAATTCTAGTCTGAGGGCTGGAACGGGGTAAACTCAGCCTTGTGAGGCAAAACTGTGAATTCCACAGTACGGTACGTTTGAGAAATAAATTATCAACTTGTAAAAAAAAAACTGTTTACCTTTCTGCTTAGTAAATTGACAAATATTTCGATATTTGCCATTCATACTCCATAGATCATAATAGAAAATGCATTAAGTATAAAATTTTATTTTTGTGTTGTTGTATTTTACAACTATTTTGTAGCGGCTTCGGTGGCGTAGTTGGTAGCATGCTGAGCTTCTATGCCCAAGATAGCGGGTTCAAACCCGGCCGAAGCCGTCGGATTTTTTAAGAGCGTTAAAAATCCCTCAGTATGCCTTCCTTCGGAGGGGAAGTAAAGCCGGCGGTCCCATGTCATAGATTTATGGCATGTTAAAGATCCTTCCACTAATTGCACCTGTGTGAAGCTAAATTGGATAGGTTAAGAATGTAAACAACGCTCTTAGGTTTCTACGTTCGTTGCCAAGCGCTGACTGCGGTGGCGTCTAGTAGCTAAGTTCTGAATTAGACCTAGTAGTCGTTGACGGTGGCGCTTGGCGGCAAAAGTAGGAACTATTTGAAAAATTATAAGTTGCAGTACTTAAAATTAAAAAACAGATACACACACTAATACAGTCATCACAATTAACACCGGTTATCAGACAGATTCTACACACACCCAAAGTACACGGGGCTACATGACCGCGTTGTCGCAGCCCCTAAACTTAAGAACCAACCAACCAACCAACCAACTATTTTGTATTGAGTAATCATTGTATGCTATTTCACCGGCATTCTATTTCTCTGAAACTATTAGCGGTAAACCCCTGAAATTTTGTACTGTGACAAAAAGTATTACTAGAAGTTCACCTATGAGATTTTCAAAAACCTGGTAACAACAAAACCAACATGGCGGCCAAGCGAAGTTGAAACTTTTAAATAGACTTTTCTCGCGATTTAACCATCCAAACGCAATGAAACTTGGCACAGCAAATGTTTATGCACATTGTAATGCATTGGCATCTAATTTATTTCAATTGTTTACATAACCGCTAGATGGCAGCTGTGCGAAATTTTAAAATCTGATTTTCATTTATTGTGTCGTTAACATGCGATTTAAGTTTTTATAATACACCTACACAATAATCTTCATGTAATAGTACATAACTCAATTCCTACATTATATAAAATCCAACATGGCGACCATCCGAATATTTACATGGTTCTCAATATCTGCGAATCTATTACAGCAATCAAACTGAAATTTTATATGTAGATGGAGGCAATTAACATAAATAGGTTAGACATGAAATAGACTGTGTAGTTCTTCATGGAACTACTTGTTAGATTTACTACTAGCAAACGTACCCGTTCTTCGAACGGTCCTCAGCATTAATAGCCACCGTTATCAATTGAGCTACTGTTGTAATGGTTATGGGCTTTTCATTCCTTCATTAGTTTACCACAGGGAATTTAGTTCCCTGGGAATGTCACAGACACTGTTAAATATAGGGCTTTCACATGTGGAGATGGGAAGTGAAGGGCCTGTAAACAGCCCGACGTGTCATCTGGAATTCCTTGTATCTTAATACTGCTAACAAAGGGCTGTTGACTAAACCAGTGTGGTGTAAGGTGTTGCGAATGCGTGAGTGTGTGCCCGACCAATGTATTTGGTTCTGTTATTGCACACGGACTGGAAACCACCCACATATCTCCTCATCTTCCACGATCCACATTTCTCTCTGGTTCACAGAGCTTGGACTCGAGCAGTACTTGGCCTAAGAGTGGAGCCTATCACTCATCTTCCCATTCTTCCCGTGTATCCTTCATACCAGTATTTTGTCAGCCATTAGCTTGTGCTGCCTGTCAGTGTCTACTGTCTATAGTGCGTCTCTACCTTAAACTACAGTACGCATTAAATGGGGCGCGCTGATGCTAGATCTACTGCATAATACAAAGTTCTGCAAGGCCGGGCACATGATGTAATATAACTCGTATTACAGGCGTGGTTTTACGCAAAACTCGGGAAATTTCTCAAATATTTGTTTGTTGTAGCGTATAAAACTGTACCTCATACCTTGCAGCGAACAACGTTACAATATTTAGATATGATACGCCGAACCTCAGAGCGCGATTTTAATGCACACATTATAACAATGAATGAGACGTTGTTCAATTTTATATAGTTCTTCACTTGCGCCCATACCATTTCGATGGGATTAAGTTCACTGTGGTATGGTGGCAAGAGAAGAACATATTTGTCTGCTGATTTAGCCATCTCGTCAATGATGGATTTATCATATATGACTCTGTTTTGAGTCACAATAAAACGAAGCTCCCGTTTTAACATATCGTTTCGAAAAGGGACCCCTTTTGAGTGAACCAATCTATAATCGGGTCTTTTCTCCATGAAATGGTAGGTAAAAGTTTGCTTTTCCGACTGTGATAGCCTACATTGTCTATTACTAGGATAGTTCCTTCGGGAAGATTGGGCAACAATTGCTCGGCGAACCACTTTTCATACACTTCACCTGTCATTTCGTCGTGGGTGTCTGCCGTGTTCTTTTGGCACAGAAACGTTAACTCTGCACCATTAACGAACCCTTGTTCATTCCCGGAATGAACAAAGGCAACCACGGAAACCACTTAGAGGATGGCTGATGTATGAATCGAACCCGCCTCTTCTCAGTTTTGTCTCATGAAGTTGAGTACACCCCGTTCCGCCCTCAGACCAGCATTAAATTTCTTGGCAGAGCCGGGATTCAAACCTGGGCCTCCAAGGTGACAGCACGGAGACAGCCAGGAATGCTAGCCACTACGGTACGCAACGAGGCGCACACTTTATAAAGAACACAAGGACCATTTCATTTCACAGTTTAACTTCACACCATCACCTACCCTCCATCAAACGCAGTCGGGGAGATACTGGCGTCTGAGTAAACAAACTTTCGCAGCGTCAGCGCTGGGCGGGAGGAATAAGTGCGATAACTTATGAATGATATCTGATATCGAGTTCTGGTTTGTTTTAAAAACTATTTCAGATATCAATGAACATTTTTTTCTCGCTTAGTCACCAACGTAAAGTCAAAAGCAAAAATGTTTCTCGCTACGTAACTTTTCTGTGATACCATCTCAGATTTTTCAAGTAACATTTGAGAAAAAAAATCATAACTTTCTTACTCTGAAAATAATTACTGCCCTGAGAAATAGAGTATCTTCTACCAACATCAGGCAATCTAAAAATAAATTCTTGATTTGTTGCGATCATTAGTTCATTATCTGTGGTGTGATAAGTTTTATATCTGCAAAAATATAGATTCGCGCTAAAATATCGTAATTGGGAAAATTTGGCCATGTGTTAACTATTTATGGCTTTTATTTTTACATCATCATAAAGAGCGGAAAATTCTCTATAGCGGCCCTTACGTGTTCAATAATATTGTCAATCATGACCTTCAATATTACTTACATCAATCTACATCAATATTCCAAAATACGCCGTCAAGCCTTGTCGAGCATTACACGCTCAATATTATTGTCAATACTTGCCTTCAATAAAAGCTGACCATTCTTACTCCCCAGGGTCTCACATCTAGTGGGACGTGGGTTGGCGACCACGGGACCCCAGCTGAGTCCGGCATTACTTCCACTTACTTGTGCCGGGATCCAATCCGTCTTCTTTCCTGTCGACCTCCCTTGGTCAACTCTTGTTCTTTTCCGACCCCGACGGTATTGGGTATCCGAGGCCTAGGGAGTGTTTCACTTTCCCGCCTTAATTGGCCCTTGTCTCATCTTTCCTGATCCCTCCTTAATCGAGGGGTCAGACCTCTTGTTTTCTTGTCATTATATATCCTTTTCTCTTTAAGATTCCTGCACTGTTTTTGTTAATTGGATTCCCGTGTGTCTAAATTCCCGTTAGTGATTTTCTTTTGCACCTACGTTGCATTTTGTAGGTCTTTTCCATCTAAATTTCATTTTGCGAGTGTTTTCAACCTCAATTGCATTTTGTAAGGATTGACAATCTAAATTGCTTTTTAGTAAGTCTTTCAATATAGGGGGTGGAACTTTTGTGGGCATTTTGAAATTCAGTTGCATTTTGTAAGTATTTTCAACCTAAACAGCTTTTTGCAAGTATTTTCAATCTAAATTGCATTTTGTGGGAATTTGGAATCTAAATTACATTTTGTAGGCATTTTCAATTTCATTTGCATTTTGTAGGTATTTTGAACCTCAATTGCATTTTGTACGTATTTTGAATATCAGTTGCATTTTGTAAGTATTTCGACTCTACATTGAATTTTGTACGTATTTTGAACCTAATCTACATTTTGTGCGTATTTTTCAATCCATTCCTTTTGTGAGTATTTTCGTTCTAACTTCCCTTTTGTAAGTAAGTTATTACCGCTCTCCATTTTGTGAGTAGTTTCAATCTGAGTTCTTTTTTTAAAAGTATTTTCCGCCTCAATTTTCGTTCTGATTTCCATTTCATTGTCATTTTCGCTATCGCCCAGGCTATTAGGGGCCGATTACCTAGATGTTAGGCCCCTTAAAACAACAATTATCATCATCATCATTATCATCATGTTGTTCATAGGTCCCCAGAAATTGGAGAGCATGGAACACCCACTAGTTAGGCTGATAAACTTCATCGGCACCTGTTCCACTTCTTTTAGAGGGCGCAGTCAAATTGGGCCAGTTAATTACACTGATAAAATCGGACAGACTTTTCTGGCCACCATGATCTGCCCCTTTGATAAGACATAGTCCAATTCGGCCAGTGATAGCTCATTAGCAACTCCCTTCTCTTCCCCCACTCTGCAGCCAACACATACCATACTGTTCACATGTTCCAACATTTCGTCATTAAACTGTTGGAGGGGAGGTGGCTCTGTTTGACGGTCCCAGGGGTGTCAATTACTATAAATTCACATACTCTATGTATGACCTAGCGTTCAGGATATGGTGACAACTATTGTATGTGGAGGAGCTTTATACAAGGAATACGATATGTCCTCAATAGTTTCACAAATAGTCCATGAGATTGTGTTCGATAAACTGAAAGCGTTAATATAACCTAAGTGCAAGCTCTAACATTTTACCCGATCTTCTTTGCATACACTAATGAATGAACAAAATTAATTTTTAATAAACCAAGTGAACAATTTTCATTTAATAGCCTAACCTATTAGATGAAATTAAAACATGCTTAATACCAGTACCATAATTAACAGTTGGAGATTCATTTTAAGGGCTGGGGTAGCTTGTCAATCAGCCCCGTGTACTGAATTTTTAATTGGTGTAAATTACATTTATATACTAATCAAGGGTCGCAATATTATTTAGCAATTATATTTCGACCACGCAGCCAGACTGAAATGGTTTTCCGTGCTTTCCTATTTTCAACTCTATAAAAATTAAGGAACTGACCCTTCCAATAGGCCACGGCTGCTTCCTTCCAACTCCTTACTTAGGTTCATTAATTTCTTCTCTCAGTAGCTCATGTTGTGAGGTCGGCTCCAGGAAAGGCATCCGGCCGTCAAAGAAACCACCACGTTCATGGCACCTAATTCCCGGCGAGAAAAGGGTAGATATCCCAAGTAAATTCTACCTTATAAATTCTCTTAGTGATGACTAGAGGGCAGATGCTGTTTAAATGTCATATGTTTCCTTTTCAAATTACAGTAATACGACGCCCATTGCCGTAGAAATACTTTCTACGCAGTAGCGAAGGGGAATAACACACGCTCAATTCAACATTATTTTATATTTTTGCCATTTTATGATTCATGCATTTTAGACAATTTTACGACAATATTTACCAATATGATATTCTTTTACATAATTTTAATGCATCGTATATTTTTTCTCATACGATGAAAAATGTTAAAATACTCTTCGTAGGCTAGTAAAGCGACTTGTTCGGGGAAGGTAGTTAGTTTTTTAAATGATTAGAAAAAAGAATCCTACGACTGACACGAGTAAACGAGTTGTTTTAAGTTAAATAAGAAAAGTGTTCTACATAATTTAAATTAATTCCAAAGTATTGCTGTATTAAATTACTCCAGCTAATCGTTTTTTCTCTTTGTCTATCCGGGAAGTTGGTTTTAGAGATTTTAATTAATATGGTTCAAAGAAACACTAAGATTAAGAATGACATTTTAACTGCCATTTCCTTGTTAAATTCTAGTATATTTTAATGAGAGTAGGTAATAGAGTAGTTAATAAAACAGGATTGCTTCTATGAATCCTCAGTAAAACTGTCGCCATATTTCAGTTTGATGGAATAGTTTCTTTTAAAGTCGTATTCATTCATTTTTGTAGTATTTTTAGATGTAATTTCACTGAGCATGTCCACCTCGTTACGTAGTGGCTGCCACCGTGGAGGCCCAGGTTCGATACCCGGCTCTGCCAAGAATTTTAATTCTGGTTTGAGGGCTGGAACGGGGAACACTTAGCCTCGTGAGTCAAAACTGAGTGGAGGAGGGTTCGTCCCACCTCCCCATTCTGGAAGTAGTTTACCGTGGTTTCCCACTTCTACTCCAGGCAAATGCCAGATTGAGTCCTGACTGGATGCCACGGCTGCCTCCTTCCCAATCCTCATCTAAATTACAACTACACACAATAATACAGCCATCACAATAAGACAAGTTATCAGACAAATTCCACACACACAACCAATTACACGGGGTTACATGACGACGTTGTCGCAAAGCCCCTCAATGAATCAACAATAATGGTCTAACAAACCCGTGGTTGGGAGGACCCAAACATCAAGCCGACTGCAACCCAGCTCATAGCCTACAAATTGTGGGGAACGAATAACCTGCGCGACGACACCCTTAGCCACATCACCTCGATTTTAGGTCATGGGGAACTACTTCTCATATCAAGCAGGTACTTAATTGTCCTGATGAGGCTGAGTGTACACCTTTCCTTCTGCTGATGCAGAAATGAGAAGAGGCGGGTTTGATTCCTACGTCAGCCATTCTGGAAGTGGTTTTCCATGGTTTCTCATTTGTACTCCAGGCAGATGCCTACATTGTACCTAAATTTAGGCCATGGCGCCCTTCTAACCATTTCCTATCCAAATTACAAGTAGTTTACACAATAGTACGCTACAGCAGTTACAATAACACAGATTATCAGACAGATTTCACACACACCAAAGTACACAGCACTACATGATCGCAAAGCCTTCAAAATGAATAAACTACAAAAGACACCCCTTTCCAGCCCTCAAGTCAGATCTTAAGGATGACTGGCTGCGTTGCTCACTGGTAAGGATCTTGCCCACTGTGCCCAAGGCTGCAGGATTGAATCCTGGCGCAGACACTTAGCATTTGTGGGTGCGTAATTGCGATGGCGCTGTGTCAGTAGGTTTACTGGCACGTTAAAGATCTTCGGAACAAAATTCAGGCACCCCGGCCACAGTAGTTAAAAGAGACGTAAAACCAATAACATTATATATATCTTAAGTTTATGGCTGGAATCTAATCCAGAGCCTCCTCGGTAAGAGAAAAGTGTGCTATCCATACACCACGGGGGACAATAATAATTAAAATAATAATAATAATTATGTAACGGGTTTAAGGTAACTTTTAACTGATGTGGCCTTTTAAAAGAATTAAGGCATAATGTTTGTTTCTGTGAATTGTGCAATTTGTACAGCCCTGCATGCAGAGTGTTCACAGGAAATTCTGCAACAACAAATAAGTTGTCTTCTTTTGGGTTTTCACAATGATAGTGGTGGGGGACGGTAGGGAGGATAAGTTTAGCGGAAGAACCAGAATTGGCATGGGGCAACTGGCCAAAAAGGACTGTGCGATGGAATGACAAGATAAGAAAGATCCACTCGGAAGATTAGCTGGCCCAATTCGCCAACACCCCTTTTAGATGTCTCTATTTTCTTTCGCACGTCGGCATGAGTCGCCGACGGTTTCATTTCTTTGTTCACAACGAGCAGCTTATCGAGCGTAACATTCCTCTTGTGTTTATTTATATATGAAGGATCACCTGGATTCCACAGTTCAGGTAAAGTTTCATACAGGTCAATGAATGAATGAAGACATGCATCGGTATCAGATTGTGGTGCAACGTTGGTCTCGTGACCCACGGAATCATCAGTTGCGTAACGCTCCATCTTGCAAGCACTGAACACACTGTGGATTGATGCGATGTTGAAGTGAGTGCCCTCACACGGTCAATATTATTGTCAATATCCCCTCCACTTACCAGTATTGATGCTCTGATATCCAAATTTCCGGATTTTCATCAATACGGCTTCAATCCAAACCATCAATCCATTTTTATTAACCTTACACGGTCAATATTATTGATACTTGTAAGTATTGACAATATTATTGAACGTGTAAGGGCCGCTTATAAGACCACTCAAACATTTTCTTAGATTTGTCACTTTCAGTTATTGGGAAATGGCAACATAGCCGGGGTGTAAGAGGACGAAGCTAATTGCAGGACATAGGTGAGCGAGTGAGATGCAAATACTACATTTAATTCCATACTGTCTTTTAAGGTAGAGACGCTCTATTGACATTACGCAACGAATCAAGTTAGAGTGAAAGATGGTGAAATATCTCTCCTATCTCGCAGCTCCCTTGTGCGTGTGACTCACTCGTCTTATCATCGAGTCCCGTTATGAAGTATGAACGAATGATGATAGTGACAGCTGATGAGTTTCTTAAATGAAATTAGTTTTCTGGGAATATCTCAGAAACTGTTGATTTTAGATCCTTAGGAAGTGGTTTACGGGATTCATATGGACTTAGGGACCCCGAGTTTTGTTTCTCACATTGAGGGGCTGAAAATGAGCTTTGTCTCGTCATTTTAAACGGGTAGCTCCTCTTTTATGAGAGGTATGGAGAAGAGTTACATTAATGATTAGTGTCGTGACTCTGATGGGTGTCTGTACCAAATATTACTTCGCCCCCAGACAGACAGGCAAACATTTTGTTTTTGCGCGCAATGGTCATAAAACAGTCTCTTAACTCGTTAATAACGGAAGTTTTCGTGGAAATTCAGAAATAACGGAGATGCTTTCAGTTTTATATAATACAGTTTATAGGCCTATAGAGAAACTATGAAAGGATCTCTAAACTGCAAAAAGCTTACAGACTCACTTCGAATAGATATAATAAACAATCAATATCCAGAAATGCAAAATTATGGCATTACAACATTGTAATCAAGCCAGTACATGGGGACTCTGGATGAAAAGAAAATCCCAAGACTTATACCAGCACTCGGAGAAAATCTCAGACACATTTACGAAAATACGATTGAAATTTTACGGGCATATCCTGAGGATGGGCAATCAGAGACTGACCAAAAGGATTCTTAAACTTGCCTTGTCAATGAAAGTTAAAAACACCTGGCTGCTTGAAATTGGAAAAGATCTTCACAGATGACATTGTACTAGACAGAACTAATTTCTGAAAATTACTCGATAATCGCCGCTTTGCAGACAATCCAAGCACTATCACCAACAAAACTTGGTCAGAAGATCGCAAGAGAAGCCACAGCGAGAAGATGAAGAGATTTTGGGAGAAGAGAAAGGCAATGCCATCAGCTAAAGGAGTTCAATCGCGCTCCTTAGTCGGGCATGACGAAGAAAGAAGAAGAGATTAGGTGATTTTTATATATTTCCTTTCGATTACACTATTGTTTGAATGTAACCTTGGCTACGGTTCTTCAATAGACCATAACGAAATCTTAACCACATGTAATTTATCCAGGGTTATTTTTTCACAATTCCAGTAATTGGACTTATTTTGAGTTCACCGAATGAAAGTTACAATATCAAAACAAATACCTCAAGGAACAATGCTGAATGGACCAAATTATATCCATTGATCAGAAAATCAAAGACTGCCAAACCACTTGGTGTACAATTTAGACTCTGTAACATAGGATTTTACTGGCACGTTAAAGATCCCCTTCGGGGCAAAATTCCGGCACCCCGGCGTCTCTAAAAGCCAGTGTAGTTAAAAGGGACGTAAAATCAATAACATTATTATTTTATTATGTAACATAGGATTGTGTGATTTTGTAAGACTGCAACTCGAGAAACCACAGGTTAAGTTACAAGACTGATATTTGATCGTCTGTTTTCGCTTTGTCCTCTGGAACCAACTTTCTGCTTCGAGGATCAGACCCATGTTGAAATAGGTTATCCTTGGCTAAATCTGGTTACGTTGTCGGGACTCCGTGACAGTTCTTTATACAGGTGTTTCAGTAAGAGCGTGCAGAATGGATACCAACAATCCGGGCCGCCACACTGAACACGTGGTCTCCGAGGTCACCCAAAGGTGCTAAGCCTACTGATTGTTCGTTGTTGATGTTTGAGTTTTTGGTCTTTTGACTGGTTTGATTCAGCACTCCATTCCTCCCTGTCCTGAGTTAATCGTTTTATCTCTACGTAGCTATCACATCTTACATCTGTTTAACATTTTCTAACCTTCGTCTACCCCCTACAGTTCTTGTCCTCAATCTAAATTTGGTGTTCCTGGGTGTCTTAGTGTGTGTCTTGCCAACGTACTACAGGGTCTTTCATATAAAGTAAGAACGGCAAGCGGCGGTTTTGTTATTCGCTGCCACGGTCTCCTGCTTTAAGCGTGTGTACAATCCTGTATGAAACATTACCTTATAAAAGATGCTGGAAGTGTCGTCCTTCCTGAGTTATACAGGCATTGTATCTGGTAACCACATTCTGGCTGACGCGAGTGAGTTCTGCCACTGTAATGTTTCTGATTTTTAATTTTATGCTTATTTACAATTACGTGAAGCTGTGCTAGTGAAGGTGGCACTTCATCAGGAAACTACTGAACAACTGAATCACGTACCCGCCGAGCCGACTCGTACTTAAAATAAGTTTTACATAATAAAATACGATGTTGTAATGATAACTGTCTCGTGTTTACATCTGAGGTTCCGACTGGCGACTGAACACCTGCACGTTTATTGCAAGTATTATGCGTGCGCTTACAATACTACAGCAGGGGGCTGTGGCGCGCCACAAGCCCGGCCAAGGCCACTGCAGCAGCGGATAACAAAGCCGCCGCTCACCGTTCTTACTTTATATTAAAGACCCTGCTACCAGCGAATTGTTACCGGTGGCGGAAATTGGAACTAATGCGCTCCACCCGGCCACATGCCTGCGATAGACTTGCAGTTGTCGCCAGCGAAACCTCATCGCGAGTCATTTGTGTGTATGATTCATACTGGGTCGTGCGCTGTGTGGTGTGTTTTCATTGTATGACTGTACATTGCTTCCCCTCTTGCCCCGGAACCGCTCGCTACAGCCATAACGAGGCGAGATGACGTAATGTATACACAACAGCTGCGCTCCACAGCTAGCGGTAACAATTCCCTGGTAGGGTAGTATCTCTTCTCTTCATTAGCAGCCATCAAAAACATCTCTCCTCATCCACTCGTCTTAATATCTCTTCATTTGTTACACTATCTACCCATCTGACTTCATAGTTCTCCTGTAACACCACATTTCAAATTCTTCTATTCTCCTCTTTTCTGATGTGCCAACAGCCCACGTTTCACTTCCATAGAGCGTCACGCTCCAGACAAAGGCTTTCAAAAATGACTTCCTAATGCCTAAAACTATATTCGATGTCAACAGATTTATTTTCTGTTGCCATCTCTTGATGATTGCAGTACATTTGCATTTGTCTGTTGGCACAGGCTAGAGTAAAAGGTGGCTTTTCACCGATGTCTCAGTCTCACTCATGGCTGTGATTATATGGAAGCTACTGAGGTATGGGTGGTGCTTAGTAATGGCATTCGGGGCACAGTCAGTGCCTGTGGATGTTGTGAAAGGTTCAACTCATAGGGTTAGGACTACTGTTCTGACTCAGTGAGGAAAGCAATGGCAAACTACCTCACTCCTCATGTTGCCTAGTACGCCTCAATATAGCGCTGCCTTAGGTTTTTGTGGGTATCTACTCACATAACCTAACGGCGGTACTTTTGAGGATCCAACCAGCCTTCGGGCTGATTACCTAACAGACATAGGCTAATTGCTTTCCTTGCCTGAGCCAACCAATTTTTTGCCTACTTTTCTCATTTTGCAAAAATGAGGAGAAAGTAGACTTGAGACCGATCCGGGAAAATGTATGTCTGCCTGTCTGTCCTTCTGTCTGTCCTTCTGTCTGTCTGTCTGTCTGTCTGTGTCCCCCTATCAACTCCAAACGGCTGCAGCTATCGAAACCAAAATTGGTAAGAGTACAGATCTATACCTGAATATATCACGGCCATATTTCAAATTGACGTCAGTGCCACCAACTGCTGAAAAATCGCAATTGAAATTTGAGCTCTATGATGGATATCTCAAAAGTTATGCATGCGAAATATTCCAAAATTGGCACACATATAGATAATAACATTCCAGAATAATTTTCAGAAGTTCATACATGCCAGTGTTGCCAACATGATTCTAAGCCTGCCCATAGGTCCAATTTCTAAATGCATGTACCTTCTATACGATCGATTCGATTTCAACCAAATTTCGTATGTACTATGCGTAGACTACTACAATATATATCACTGTGCGTATTCTAAAGAACCACATGGGCCACCAACTGTTAATGAATGATCTCTCTATGTTTTAACCCTAATATAAATATATCTGAAAGTATGTAAGCCAACAGCTCTAAACTTTGCACACGTATAGTACCTGATATTCTACCTTAGTTTGGTGTAACTTGTATACATCAGTGCTGCCAACACGATTCTAAGCCTGCTGATAGGCCCCGTTTTTAAATGAATATAACTTCTATACTGGCAAATGGATTTCAACCAAATTTCGTATATGCTTTGAGTACCATAACAGTTATGACTATGCGTATTCGTAAGAACCGGCAGGGCTGCTAACTGTTAATAAATTCTCTCTCTATTTGATTAATTCTAATATCAATATATCAGAAAGTATGCAAGCCATCAGCTCTAAACTTTGCACACGTTTAGTACCTGACATTCTAGACTAATCTAGAGTAACTAATATACCTCAGTGCTGCCAACATGATTCTAACCGTTCTGATAATTTCAATTTTTAATGACATGTAGGCCTAACTTCTCTACTAACAAATGGATTTTATCCAAAATTGGCACTATAATAGATCGTAATATTTCAGATTAATTCTGAGCATCCCACACTTGACATTGTTCCCAACATGATTTTACGCGCACTGATAAATCCAATATCAAACAGCATGTATCTTCCATACTATCCATTAGACTTCAACCAAATTTTGTATGTTCATTCTATACCTTAAGAGATGGAACTAAGAATATATTCAGAGTGACCAGGGCTGCCAACTGCAGTAAGTTACTCTATTAGACTACACAATTTCAGGTGTATTCAAACTGCAGTACTTAGAAATGTTAGTATTATCAACTTGATTTCGTCAGTATTCTAGATAGGTCTGTATACATTGGCATGGATCTAAAATTGTAAGAAAAGTAGGCTCTTTAGTACGTCACGGAACTACAGTACGTGCTTATATCTTCTTTGCTTTGTCCATCACTGTTTATTTTGCTTCCTCAGTAACAGAAGTCTCCTACTTCCTTTAGCTTTCCACCTGCCAATATGACGTCCATAGGGGATTCTGATTACATACGAACACGAACCCGACAATTTGACAACGTTGCCTGTAGACGGCGCTATGCAGTGCAGTGAGTTGCTTAGAAACCCCCTCCTAGTTTTGACGATGTCATTCACATCACATACCATTGATATATCTTATTTACTCCCCCGGGAGCTCACAACTTGTGGGACGTGGGTTGCCGACCACGGGACCCCAGCTGAGTCCGGAATTACTCTCGCTTACTTGTGCCGGGCTCCTTTCAGGTATCTTTCCTGTCGACCTCCCTTGGTTAACACTTGTTCTCTTCCGACCCAGACGGTGTTAGGGTATCCGAGGCCTAGGGAGTCTTTCACATTCCCGCCTTAATTGGCCCTTGTCTCATCTTTCCTGATACCGTTATTCTTGGAGGGGTCAGCCTTCTTTTTCTTTTCATGATCTCTCCTGCCTTCTGCTCAAGGCCCTAAAGGAGGCAGGGTGTATGTAGCCCCACCACTTCTGGTGCACCCTGGATAGTGCTACACCCTCAAGGGCTCACGGCTGGTGAGTTTGGGATTTGTTGATCCCGAGGGTTTCCTGAGCTTGGTCCGGTTTTTCCCCTTTCCCTGTGACTTTGGGACGGGCCCTCTCCGCTTTCCCCTTTCCTATCAGCCTTTCATGGCTCTGCTTCCTTCGTTTATTTTCCTTATTCTCCTATTGTTTTCCATTTCTTCTTGTAGTATATAAGTTATTAGTTAGATTTAGTTACAGTTTACATTTCATCATCATCGTCACGACCACCCAAACCATTCGGGGCCGATAACCTAAACGTTAGGCCCCTTAAAACAACAATTATCATCATCATCATCATCTTATTTACCTTTCAAAACCTAGCATTACGTGTCGCTCTACGACTTAACGATGTCTTGTTTTCACGAAATCTCCAAAGTCAATTGACACAATCTAAAATATGTCATTACCTACTGCCAAGGCCACAGTTTCTACTATTGTTTAGCTATTTCTCAGAAGCCATTTAAAGTCACTAGATTGTGGAAAGTCCTCCTTGTGAAATGCATTTCGTTCCCCGGGGACAATTTCTAAGAAGGAGGTTTATGATGTAATGTAGTGCGAATTGCTGCTGATGCTATGTTTCTTTCAGAAGATTCTCCCTTGGAGATAGGAACGGGGACGGAGGAAAGATCCAATGTTTGCCCAGGAGTGGAACACTCAAGATATAAGCTGTCTGTTTGGACCATGAGGAAAATGCGTAAATAGCAAAAGTATTAAGTAACACTTCGGGAGTGATGAACCAAGTACAGAACTACTTATATTAGCCGAAATATGTGACCTTACCGTTTGTCCCCATCATTACAAACACGGTGTTATATAGTCTGCATCACCTTAAATGAGTTACTAACAATGTAACCTTACCATTTGTCCCCCGTCATTACAAACACGGTGTTATATAGTCTGCGTCACCTTAAATGAGTTACTAACAATATAACCTTACCATTTGTCCCCCGTCACTACAAACACGGTGTTATATAGTCTGCGTCACCTTAAATAAGTTGCCAACAATGTAACCTTACCATTTGTCCCCCATAACTACAAACATGGTGTTACATAGTCCGCGACATCTTAAATAAGTTACCAACAATATAACCTTACCATTTGTCTCCCAACATTACAAACATGGTGTTATATAGTCCGCGTCGCCTTGAATGAGATACCAACAATGTAACCTTACCATTTGTCCCCCATCACTACAAACACGGTGTTATATAGTCCGCGACATCTTAAATAAGTTACCAACAATATAACCTTACCATTTGTCTCCCATCATTACAAACATGGTATTATATAGTCCATGTCACCTTTAATAAGTTACAAAGAATGTTACCTTACCACTTGTCTCCCATCATTGCAAACATGGTGTTATATAGTCCGCTTCACCTTAAGTAAGTTACCAACTATGTAACCTTACCATTTGTCTCCCAACATTACAACCATGGTATTATATAGTCCGCTTCACCTTAAGTAAGTTCAACTATGTAACCTTACCATTTGTCTCCCAACATTACAAACATGGTGTTATATTGTCCACGTCCCCTTAAATAAGTTACTAACAATATAACCTTACCATTTGTCCCCCATCACTACAAACACGGTGTTATATGGATAGTCCACGTCACCTTAAATAAGTTACTAACAATATAACCTTACAACGTGTCTCCCATCATTACAAACACGATGTTATATAGTCCACGTCAACTTAAATGAGTAACTAACAATGTAACCTTACAACGTGTCTCCCAACATTACAAACATGGTGTCATATAGTCCGCGTCGCCTTAAATAAGTAACCAACAATGTAATCTTACCATTTGTCCCCCACCACTACAAACATGATGTTATATAGTCCGCGTCACCTTAAATAATTTACTAACAATGTAACCTTACCGTTTGTCCCCCATCACTACAAGCACGGTGTTATATAGTCCACGTCACCTTAAATAAGGTACTAACAGTGTAACCTTACCATTTGCCCCCCCCCATCACTACAAACATGGTGTTATATAGTCCGTGTCACCTTAAATAAGTTACTAACAATGTAACCTTACCATTTGTCCCCCATCACTACAAACACGGTGTTATAGAGTCCACGTCACCTTAAATAAGCTACTAACAATATAACCTTACCGTTTGTCCACCATCACTACAAACATTGTGTTATATAGTCCTTGTCACCTTAGATAAGTTACTAACGATGTAACCTTACCATTTGTCCCCCATCACAACAAACACGGTGTTATAGAATCCTTGTCACCTTAAATAAGTTACTAACAATGTAACCTTACCATTTGTCCCCCATCACTACAAACATGGTGTTATATATTCCACATCACTTTAAATAAGCTACTAACAATATAACCTTACCATTTGTCCCCCATCACTACAAACACGGTGTTATATAGTCCGCGACATCTTAAATAAGTTACTAACCTTACCGTTTGTCCCTCATGACTACAAACACGGTCTTATAGTCCGCGCCATCTTAAGTAAGTTACAAAGGATGTTACCTTACCACTTGTCTCCCAACATTACAAACATGGTGTTATATACATGGTGGCCACTTCTTCTGAAAAACCTGGAAATCCTGGAAAAGTCCTGGATTTTTATTAGGTCTGGAAAACTCCTAGAAAACTCCTGGAAAATGACGAAAAATATGAAAACTCCTGGGAAATAGCCACTGTTAATTAATGATAGAAATCTTTCCATCTTAAATCATACTCCTGCTGCAGTTTTGGTTGAGCACTCTATCGTTAACGAAATTAAATTTCCTCAGGCTACCTGTTTCTGTGTGGAGAACACGTGATAGTAGTCTTGTAAAACATATTGAGTATAGACAACTTCACCGCAATAAAATTGCAGGAGTCATTATTTTTTTGAATCGGATATTTGAGTCACAAAGGCTTTTTTAAAACAATTAATTCATTTGTGTGTAGGCTTGCGTATCAATAACGCAATCACCACTAATTTTTGGCAACATCTGTATAAGTAAACCAAACACAACTGATTTATTTTGGTCTTGAAGTAGGCAACCGATAAAGCTCCCCACCCCACCCCCGTCGGAAATTGCGCTTATTTTTAAGTCTGGAAAAATGAGAATTACTCCTGGAAAATTCCTGGAAAATCGTTGACCGATTTCAGTGGCCACCATGTATATAGTCCGCTTCACCTCAAATAAGTTACCAAAAATATAACCTTACCATTTGTCTCCCAACATTACAAACATGGTGTTATATTGTCCACGTCCCCTTAAATAAGTTACTAACAATATGTAACCTTACCATGTGTCCTCCATCACTACAAACATGGTGTTATATAGTCCACGTCACCTTAAATAAGTTACTAACAATGTAACCTTACCGATTATCCGTAAATAGATTGTTACGCTGTGAAGAACATTTTTGCATTGTTCACCCGAGAAATGTTGACAATACTCTCAAGTTTTGGTGGTATTTATTCATAACATGACATTAAAGAGAGTTGTGGGAAGGAAGAGGACTTGTGCTATCTTGGTGTGTGCTATTGTTGGCTCACGTTATCTATCACCGCTCCCTATCACTCTGTTTATACTGCCATTTATTCTTGACTTACCTTATCAATCCAAGGCTACTCGTAAAGTTCGCAGAACCTTCGTTTCAATACTGTGAACGCGTCTGCTTTGGAGACATAATACAATACACACGTCACGTCTTAAGGTACAGTTATATTCCGATAGCTCCAGTGCCTTTTTTTAGGGGGGAACACAGGGTTACGACACGAGTGTCTTAGTTACCATTAGAAGCGAGTTGCATACGACTGTTAATGTTCGACGATAATTATAACTTTATTATATGTTTTAACATAAATATTCATAAATATCTGAGGGATTCAGTAACTTCAGTTAGTGAACAGAGCGCGATGGGTGGTTTGCTGACTGGACAGAGCGCATGCGTGGGTCAAAGAATTTCGAAAGTAGAGACCGTTTACTTTGCTTGGCAATGCTATTGTTTACAGCCTGCATGATGCCTAGTGCCGATCAGAACTTGCATTCACTAATATTGTCACCAAAGTCGTTTAAAGCAATGCGCTCTGTAGAAATTGGAGTTATTAAGGTACAGTGCTATTTCTTGTCTCATATTCGCCAGTTTATTTACGCGAACATATGGTACGGTGCACTTTTCATGTCGGTAATTTATATAGAAGGATGCTGTGTTGCTAACTTCTGGACGTAGTTTCATAAATTTCTTGCATATGTCATAGTATTTTCTTGTTACCGTAAAGGTTCGTGCTGATTTTGTCTTTATGTTTGGTATTGGAACTACAATGGTTGATCCGATATCCAATTTGAACTTTCAAATCATGTAATCCGACATGTTGAATTTTGAATCCTTACCAAATTTGTCAATGAATGAGCTCTGATTGGCTGGAGAAACTGTTTCATAATGAAGAATAGTAATATAATGACCCTCATTATGATACAGTTTTCTGACATATAATATTTACATTTCGACATTGTCGAACATAAAACTGTTGAAGAAATAATATTTGTACATTTGTATGTAGTCCGGCAAATATAACTTCCGACTTGCAAGTTCATAGATCAGCTGGCGTCAGCACGCTATCTAGAACAGCTGGAGGAGATTTCGAGTAATCCTCGATTTAAATCGATCTATTGAATCAGTTTCTTTTGGTCGGCAACTCGGCACTCCGTTCTTATAAGCACGCAGGCTATTAAAACTCACCGGCCGTGAAAGCCAATATACCACGCAGGCTATTGTTTGTAGGCGTGGTTATTTTGTGCGTGCGGTTAGATTTGAAGGATGAAGAAAATAACGAACTATTTAACATCCACCCTGGTATCGAAAAAGCTGAAAGTTAATGATTCAAACACAAACAATAACCGGACTTTGCAAATTGACGAAAATTGCAAGATCATGATGTTTTGTCGACTACAACTGAGAGTACCCCTTAAATGTTTTAAAGAAAAAAAAACACTGGCTAATACAATATGGGTTTAAATTATTGCAAAGGCAGCTCAAGAGTTATTATGTGAGTCGTCCAGTTGCAAAACCCGTTTAATCCACTTGTGAATATGAATCATTTATTTTTGCTTTGTGTTTTTGGTTTTTGGTTTTGTGTTTGCTTTGTGCTTTTGCTTTTGAATTTTACTTTTCGTTTTTCTTTATTGGTTTTAGTTTTGTGTTTGTTTTCTGCTTTTGCTTTTTTGAATTATGCTTTTTGCTCTGTGTTTCTTGTTTTTTGTTTTCAGCTTTTGCTTTTGAATTTTGCTTTTTGCTTCGTGTCTTTTGTTTTTTGTATTGTGTTTGTTTCCTGGAAAATCAAAATAAAACAAAAACAAAATAAAATAAACAAAATCAAAATAAAACAAAACAAAATAAAATTAAACAAAACAAAATATAACAAAATAAAATAAAGTAAAATAAAATAAAATAATTGAATAATTAATTTTACGACATGATCCTTATTCACAAGTGGATTAAACGAGTTTTGCAAATGGACGACTCATGTAACTAATATAGCCTAGAATCTTTGCGTAGAACGAACAATTAGAGAGAAATTTTAAGTAGGAAGAAAGCGACATTGCCCAAGGGCCGTGTTCACCAACTCTTTACTAACAATTAGTTAGTTAATTCCTATTTAAATTAACCCTTTATAGGGCGGATGTTTTTTTTCTCTAATTTTTACATTAATTTTTTAATTTTAAATTTTCATTTCAGCTCTAATTTTTTTGTTTTGATTTTAAACTTTCAATATTATTTTTTAAAATAAATTTTAAAAATTATCTAAATACTTATTATTATTAATTTTATAATTTTAACTTTTAAATTTTATAATCTTAATTTTCTTTTAATTTTTAGTATGTTTTATTTTTAATTTTAGTTTTTATTGTGTTTTATTTTAATTTCTATATTTATATTTTATTTTATTGTTTAATTTTAATATTTTTGATTATATTTACTAGTTGAAATTTTATCCAGCACCATAAAACTAGAAAGATATTAAATTTGCTTAAATATTAAATCTACAAGAAATGTTGTTGTAATTAGGCTGAAAGTTTCAACTATTAACATCTTTGATAATAGCCATCAAACTCGTTTTATAGTAGGTGGTTAATATAGCCTAAAGACCACTATGCTATATGGGGTTAAATGCGACAGTTAATGCATGATTATCGTTGATGCATTTCACGAGGCCATTCGGGTTCGTAATTACTTCTGTTACGGCTGTGAGTTTGTGTCATCGCTCGCCGCATGAGTCACAACTGCCCCAGGGCTGGGCTGTGCCTTGCCTCGTGTATTGCGTGCGCCTTATGCAACAGGGCTACTAGGACAAAGGGATGGTCCAGAATATTCGTGACTGAGCCAGCGATGGAAACCTCGGGAAGCCGTGAACCCTGGATGGATCTAGAAGCATTTATTGAGTCACCGGCCTGCTATATAAGTGCGACCTGTCAAGCAGTGGTTGTTGTGTTTTACGAGGGAGTGCGAGCGCTTATCCTGAGCGACAGAAGTGTGGAGACTTGCGAAACCCCTAGTGAAGCTGATTCTCTTGACAGCGAAGGGAGTGAGGAGCTTACAGGGGACTGCCTGTGTTTTGAGCGAGTGTGCTTACTCAGTGCGAGAGAGGTGATTGTGGTGCATTGCAAAACAGTGAGTGACAGACCTAGTGCAGCTATTTTCAGCCAGCGTACGGGACCGGACTCATTAGCGAGAGGATTAACTGTGGTCTGTTGACAAGTGAAAGGGGAAGTATTCTCGACGTGAGGAAACTGGAGTAAGGTAATAATTGCTTGTATTTGCTGTTGAGTAGTGTATCTTTCTGGCCACAATAAAGTTAATTATTTCTTTAAGCAGTAATTGGTGTTGTGCTTTCTACCCACGGTAATCCAGTTAACAAAAGTGCCACTAGGGGGGTGGCACGTAATACTTCAATGCGCTTTATGACTCTCGCGCATGCGTAGACTCGCTCTTATCCTGGAGAAACATGGCGGACAGATCAAGAAGCGTGCAGCACTGATTGTTGTTTGCGATGCTTCCTTGAGATTTTATGGAATATAATTATAAAGAAAGGGAAATATAGAAGACCTTATTCGTGGCAAAAGTTAAAATAATTTAGGAGAACTGGCAGTTGTGCTTATACATTGTTTACTTAGCTAAATAGGACACGTTCACTCCAAAGTCACGGGTTCAAACCCGGCCGAAATCTTCGGATTTTTTAAGAACGTTAAAATCCCTCAGTATGCCTTCCTTCGGAGGGGAAGTATATCCGGCGGCCCATCTCATAGATTTATGTCATGAAAAAGAACCTTTCATTAACTACACTTATGTGAAGCCAAAATTTGTAGGTTAGGTTTGATTAATGCTCTTAAGTACCGGGTGAGTTAGCCGTGGTGGTTACGGCATGACTGATGGCAGTCGCTCACATCCGGGAGGCGAGGAGGTTCGAATCCCCCCGCCGGCAACCTTGAAGATGGTCTTCTGTGGTTTCCCATCTTCCTTCCAGGCAAATGCCGGGGTTGGTCCCTAACTATAGGCCACAGCCGCTACCTTCCAACTCCTCGTCCTTACATTCCAACTTCCCTCCTTCCCTCCCCAACGGTACTTGTAGCTCACCCATTGGGTGTCCGTCTCGAAACAGCTACAAAAAAATGGCGAGCCGAACATGTCCTCGGACACTCCCGGCACTAAAAGCCATACCCTAAAAAAACTCTTAAGTTCCAACATTCGTCACCGGGCGCTGGTAGCGATGGCATCTAGTAGTAGCGAACTTCACAGCCAGGTGTCGTGGACGGTAGCATTTGGTAGCAAAAGTAGGAACTATTTGAAATTATCGTCTGCAGTCCTTACTTGAATTGAAAACAGATGCCACACACTAATACAGCCATTACAATTAACACCGGTTATCAGACAGATTCTACACACACCCAAAGTAAACGGGGCTACATGTTCGCGTTGTCGCAGCCCCTAAACTGAGGAACCAACCAACACTCCGTAGTCTTGTAGCGTAAGCGGTTGCGTTGTAGTTGTTGAGTTAGTTTATCATCTACGCTTACACGATGGAGTCGCGTCGTGTATCGGTTATAAAAGGAGAGCCGATTGAAGCCTAAGATACGTAGACGACTTCTTTTTGATATGGGAACATGTACGCACCACACTTCAGGACTTTCTAGACTTCATGTGCTCCAGACATCCCAGCAACAACTTCACAATGGAAGTAGAAGAAAATAATCAGCTGGCCTTCCCCCCTACACTGGTTTTGTTACCTCACATTTTATCATGAAGGAACTCTGAACATACATATTTTTCGTCATAATAGCTTCCTACAATTATCTGCCAATTGATTACCTTTGTTATTGCGTACAAGTATCGCTTATATTACGTCTTAGTAATTTAAAAATTTTCGAGGTTAGCACGCTGGTTTGAATAGCCTCGTCCAGTGCTGCATGCTCGCCCGGAGTGGAGCACGTGCTCAGTTCCGCCGACAACATTAGTTCTGAAGCACTATCCGTCACTGTTGTGTGTCTGTTTTATTTTCTGTTCGATCGAATCATGGCTGCCGACAGTTCGGTTCCAACCCACTATCTCCCGAATGCAAGCTCACAGCTGCGCGCCCCTAACCGCACGGCTAACTCACTACAATATTACAAATATTAATCTAAACAAAACAATAATAAAATTGAAAGAAACTAAATTACAGCCTAACTAATAACTAAAGAGGTGATGATCAACAGTATTGCTGACATAAAAATTGTTAACTTCGTCTGCATACATCCGAGAAGGAAGGAAGGGTTGTGCTCTCGACATCTGTCAATCAGTAATGCGTCATATCACAATGAAATGAATGTCGTTATTGGTTCTCTTCGCATACAGTATCCTTAATACTGGTCCTATCCGTTAACACCTGCAAAACTGCTCCTTCCTGGGCGTGTTCTACTTCAGGTAGCTGCTGGGGTTGTGGTTGTCTCGTTAACGTATGAAAGTGCAGTACTCGAAGCGGGTGAACATAACGTATGACGTCAGCGCTACCTCTGCCTAGAGCTAGCAACACTGTCGCCATAAGGCTCCACAGTCTTTTCTAAACGCTGGATGCTCTATAGACGTTCTGCTCTATAAACGAACAGATAACACGCTCGGACACAGGGTCTATGGGAAAGATACTCATACAAATCGGTACCTACATGCAAACTCAAGTCATCCTCCATCGCAGAAGGAAATAGTAGCCTGAACACTCCTCTCCAGATCCAACCACATTCACGACCAAACTAAACAAAAGATTTTCAGAAGAGGTGGAAAATTCTCACCAAAGGACACACAGACCCTTCAAGAAAATCACCTAGAAGTAGTTCCAAATTCAAATATCTTGGAGTTACTCTCCAAACAACACTGACATCATTAAACATTCATGTGAAAGAAAGAGCAACAGCAGCGATAAAAGCAATTTACCACATTCAACAGCCTCAAAGACTTTCAATAAAAACGGCCATGACATTATTTAAAACGGCAATAGCACCAATAGTGACTTACGGAATCCACTTAATTTGGGACAAACCAAAAGAAAACGACCTATTAACATTAGAGAAAGTCAAAGCCCGCTATATGAAAAGAGTTTTGGGTATCGGGAAGACAGCGCTGTCCAGACTAGCTTACGTCTTCACAAAATAAATGTTCTTCATAGAAGACATTAGACTGCAAATGCTACTGCCGCGTACCGAGGCCTATGAGAGTGCCCTTCATATAATCAAAGAAGAGCAAAACACTATCTGGGATGATTTCTACTCAACGGACGCAATAATGACTGACGAATGGAAACAGGCAAACTATGAACTCCGACACGTAATGACACGATACGCTAGACATGGCTTTCACTACAAGTTCTGCCAACCAACTGAAGAATGTGTGTGTGATCCATGCAGTGAATGCTGTTCTCTATAGCATGCAAAATATTACCGACAAGGACATACATCAACAAGAAGTTCCGTGACGAACTAAAGAGCCTACTTTTCTTAAAATTTAAGAGTCATGCCAATGATTAATCTATATGGATCTATCTAGAATAATGACGAAATTAAGTTGGTAATATCGAAATTTATAATTAGTTCGAAATACTGTATACCTGGCATAATGTAGCCTAATAGAGAACTACAGTTGGCAGCCCTGGTGACTGAATATATTGTTAGTTCCATCTCTTAAGGTACAGAATACAAAATTTGGTTGAAGTCCAATGGATAGCATGGACGTTACATGCAGTTAAACATTGGATCTAACAGTGCGCGTAAAATCATGTTGGCAACAATGACATACATGTATTGGTCAGAAATAATCTGAAATAATCTGATCTATTAATGTGTCAATCTTGAATGAAATCCATTAGTTAGTATAGAAGTTACATGCATTTTAAAATTGGACCTATCGGCAGGCTTAGAATCATGTTGGTAGCACTGACGTATATAAGTTACTCCAAATTAATATAAAATGTCAGGTACTATACGTGTGCATAGTTTAAAGCTGTCGGCTTGCATACTTTGTGATATATGGGTATTTAGATTTAAAAAATTGAGAGCGTTTATTAACAGTTGGCAGCCCTGGTGGCTCTTAAGAATACACTCAGTCATATATGTTTATGTACACATAGCACATACAAAATTTGGTTGAAATCCAGTTTACAGTGTAGACGTTATATGCATTTAAAATTTGGACCTATCAGCAGGCTTATAATCATTTTGGCAACACTGCCATGTATGGCCTCCTGGAAATTAAACTGCAATATTATTATCTATACGTGTGCCAATTTTGAAATAGCTCCCATTCATACCTTCCAAGATATCCAACATGGAGCTCAAATTTCAATTGTGATTTTTCAGCAGTTGGTAGCACTGACATCATTTTCAAATATGGCCGTGAGATATTCAGGTATAGATCTTTACTCCTACCAAATTTTGTTTCGATTGCTGCAGCCGTTTAGGAGTTGATAGGGGCGTGGGGGGGGGGGGGGGGGAGGGGGGGGGACGACACACACAGCCAGACAGACAGACACACATTTGCCCGATCTCATAAGACTACTTTTTCCTCATTTTTGCAAAATGTGAAAAGTAGGCTAAAAATCCAATTGGGATTGGAATAATGAACAGTAGGTTACTCAGTTTTGTATTTTGCACATTGTGCGCTGTTTCAATAATAATAAATGAAGAGAAGAAACGAGTTTGGAACACGCTCCTAGCTAATGGTTACAGCGAAGGGCAGATAAATAGGGCCATACGGAAGGTAGAACAAAGCCGAAGAACTGGCGAAAAGTACGAACATAGGCCCCACCATAAAGCTTTTCTGCCGTAGGTCAAGGGATTGACATATCATATCGCCATGTTGCTATCAAGGGAGGTATCAGGTAAAACAGCTCGAAACCTATCTTGAAAATTTGTGGACGCAATCGTTGTACCTTTCTTTTTTATCATTTCAAATGATCTTGTCGACTTCATCGTTATGCTTGAGTCAAACGTTATGCGTGACGGAGACGGTGACGTCATGCAGCCGCGCGGGAAGCCTAAGTTAATGGGTAATGGACGGCGAGTGCGTGACGTCATGCAGCCACGCGGGAAGCCTAAGTTAATGGTTAATGGAGTCTGTTGAAAGAGTCCTGGGGCGTCGAGCGACCTGGGGCTTCGAGCGAAGCGAAAAGAATACAGGGTGACTCCTAAAGAGGTGTACAAGATTCCAGAAAGAATACAGGGTGACTCCTAAAGAGATATACAAGATGCCAGATAAGAATACAATGTGACTCTTAAAGAGGTGTACAAGATGGCAGAGAAGAATACAGTATGACTCCTAAACAGGTGCACAAGATGCCAGATAAGAAAACAGGGTGCCTCCTAAAGAGGTGTGCAGGATGTCAGAGCAAAATACAGTACAAGATGCCAGATAAAAATACAAGGTGACTCTTAAAGAGGTGTACAAGATGGCAGAGAAGAATACAGGGTGACTCCTAAAGATGTGTACAAGATGTCACACAAGAATACAGGGTGACTTATAAAGAGATATACAAGATGCCAGATAAGAATACAGAGTGCCTCCTAGAGAGGTGTGCAGGATGTCAGATCAAATTACAGGGTGACACTTAACGAGGTGTACAGCATGTTAGATTCAATTCAAATACAGGGTGACCCTTAAAGAGGTTTGCAAGATATCAGATTCGAATAATGGGTGACCTTTAAAGAGGTGGACGCGCGGGAAGCCTAAGTTAATGGGTAATGGAGTCTGTTGAAAGAGTCATGGGGCTTCGAGCGAAGCCTTTCTAACATGTGTAGCATTTGTAACATGCGTCATTTGAAATGATATAACGTCTTGTCTTTCAGACTGACTGTAATTTTTTAGCGTATGGCTTTTAGTGCCGGGAGTGTACGAGGACATGTTCGGCTCGCCAGTTTTGTAGCTGCTTCGAGCCGGACACCCAATGGGTGAGCTATAAGTACCGTCGCGTGTGGAGCGTTGTCTGGGGAGGAATGTTTGAATGTAAGGACGAGGAGTTGGAAGGTGGCGGCTGTGGCCTATAGTTAGGGACCAACCCCGGCATTTGCCTGGAAGGAAGATGGGAATCCACAGAAGACTATCTTCAAGGTTGCCGGGGGGGATTCGAACCTCCTCGCCTCCCGGATGTGAGCGACTGCCAGCAGACATGACATAACGACCACGGCTAACTCACTCGATATCGTTGTACTATAAGAGGACAACGTGCAGAAAATCAGCTGCCAGATTGAACTGCAGTGGTTCTTGAGATTACCCGTTACATCCAAGAGGCGGGAACTTTGTACTTAGTATAAAACTAAGTCCCCGAATCTTGGATGTCACGGGTAATCTCGAGAACCACTGGAGGGATTTTGATGCGGTTTTCACCATTCTGTAAAGGATATCTCTAGGAAGGTTTCTGCAGAAAAGCATTTATTTATGATCAAAGGAAACCAAGCAGTAACGATTTCAGTAAAAAAGTCGAAAAAAACCTGGCGTCCGTGTGCTTTTTAATCTTACGCTGGGCAAACCGTTAAAAATATCACTATACTATGGATGTAAGAATAGTTCAGCATGAAAAGTTCTACAGAAAAGTCCGTGAGAGCATATCTCTATCTTTAATACATCGCCCACTAGAAGTGTTTTTTACGTTTTCACTTCTTCCAACAATCTCCATTCAATTACTGAGGCGACGTTTACGATGTACCAAGGGGTGAGCCTATCACCCCAGTTACAGCTTAGATAGCGGGCGAGCCTATTACCCCATATACAGCCAGCAGCAAACTGTCAAGTCGTGTTGAGTTAAGAATTCAGAGAAGAGTGGTTGTGTTTGGAGATTCCCTGGAAGTGCAACTCGGCTTTTCTTCATTTCGCCTGTGAACTTTTCGTTCCGCAAAATACACAGTCAAGTTAAGATTGGACGGAAGGGGGATTTGTGTTTCATGCACCTCGCTATTCTTAAATTACGTCTGACAGGAATTCGTTGCACATGCATCTCCATGATAATATAATTAATAGTCCAGTCAGTGATTCTAACCCATCATCCCGAGACGTAAAACGGATATAGGTCGTAGTTCATTGACATCGAAAAAAAGCGCTTATCACGTAATGCATTCATAACTGTTCCCAGGCGATGTCGGGATGGGTTGCTAGTGTAGAGATAACAACTTGTGATTCCAGCAGTACTGATGCTAGAACATATGTCGTATTGAGGGGTAAACGCTCTGTTCCACGGCTCCATTTGAACACGGTAATGAGCAGCCCGAGTTATTTATAGTTGATGGTGTGGACCATGCAACACATGATACCGTTTCTTTATTTTTGTTGGCCTCGACTCGGATAATATCCCAACTTGTAGACACAACATGCTAAACGATCTCAGCAGGCTCTATCTAACCGGTGTTGGTTGGTTCCTTAGTTTAGGGGCTGCGACAACGTGGTCATGTAGCCCCGTGTACTTTGGGTGTGTGTAGAATTTGTCTGATATCCGGTGTTAATTGTGATGGCTGTATTAGTGTGTGTTATCTGTGATTCAGGTAGGAGGACTGCAGACGATCATTTGTTTCAAGTAGTTCCTACTTTTGCCACCAAATGCTACCATCCACGACACCTAGCTGCGGACGCGGCTACTAAATGCCATAGCATTTAGCACCCGGTAGAGTACGTTGGAACTAATAGAGCGTTATCAAACTAACCTAAAAAATATTGCTTCCACAAGAGTAATAAGTGGATGGTTCTTTTACATGCCATAAATCTATGACATGGGACAGCCGGATTAACTTCCCCTCCGAAGGAAGGCATACTGAGGGCTTTTTAACGCTCTTAAAAAATCCAACACCTTCGGCCGAGATTGAATCTGCGACTAGCCGGTGTTACTGGCAGGGGCGTATATATAATTTGTATCGGGGGGCTGACTATCCTGAAAAATTGAGAGTATTCTCAGGGGATTGTCACTGCATTACTGTATACCCAGAAATATCAACCAATAGAGCATATAACTTTGTGTATTTATTTTAGATAAGAGTTAATTGTAAAATTTTAAGTTTCTATAGCCTACAATTAGTGGCAATGCAAATAAGTTGTATAATACAACACAAAACAAAATCAAATTTTATAATGAATTTTCTATTATGATCTATGGAGTATGAATGTCAAATATCTAAATATTTGTCAATTTACTAAGCGGAAAGGTGAACAGTTTTTTTTCTTTCCTTTACAAATTGATAATTTATTTCTCAAAAGTACCGTAGAGTCGCCTCCGTAGCGTAGCGGTCAGCATGGTTAGCTGCCGCCCCGGAGGTCCTGGGTTCGATTCCCGGCTCTGCCACGAAATTTGAAAAGTGGTATGAGGACTGGAACGGGGTCTACTCAGCCTCGGGTGTCCAAATGAGTAGAGGGGGTTCGATTCCCACCTCAGCTTCGTCTTCGGGCAAATGCCGGGATGGTACCTTCTTCAAGGCCACGGCCGCCTCCTTCCCTCTTCCTTGCCTATCCATCCTGACCATCCATTACCTTCCCTCATGAGGCCCCTGTTCGCTTTGCAGGTGAGGCCGCCTGGTAGAGGTGCCAATCACACCTCACCAGTTGTATCCACTCCGATTAGATGTTCCCAGCTCTAGGACACTGCCCGTAGAGGCGGTAGTGGTGAGTTCCCTCGCTGAGTCCGTGGGTTCCACCAACCTGGAGGGTAAACGACTAAGAAGGAGAAGAAGAAGAAGAAGAAGAAGAAGAAGAAGAAGAAAAGTACCGTATTGTGGAATTCCCAGTTTTGCCTCACAAGGCTGAGTGTACCCCGTTTCAGCCCTCAGACGAGAATTACAATTTCTTGTCAGAGCTGGGAATCGAATTCGGACCTCCGGGGCGGCAGCCAAGTATGTTAGCCACTACACCACGAGGTAGTCTAATGTCAATCTTAGTATTGTTTATAATTTATCCAATAAGTTAAGATTAGGGTACAACCAAATTTACAATTATTATATGCTTTTACCAAAACAACAATTTCTTAATGTTTGTTATTTTCGGAGGGGGGGGGGGGGAGCCCACCCCCTCCCTTATATACGCCCCTCGTTACTGGTAACACTTACACTTTTACGATTACGGTGACAACGACGTTACTTTTAACAATGATATCTTTGAATCTATTTTCCAGTGTTGCCTTATTAACAATTAATATTGTAATTGTCAGTCGGTCAACACGAAGTAATTCCAATTAATGGAACTTGCGAAAGGTAACCTGATTGATATGGACTACAGAAAACTGAGGGATGATATGTTTCGGTCGCCATGCGAGCATCATCAGGTCGAAATACTGTAACGCATTATATCAGATAAATTGAATACATTTAAAAGTTGTTGTTTGAGTCTTAAATCTTTTGACTGGTTTGATGCAATTCTCCACCGCTCCGTGTCCTGAGCTAATAGTTTCATCTCTACATTGTTACCATACCTTACATCCGAGGCAATCTGTTTAACATATTCTAACCTTGGTCTACCCCTACAGATCTTGTCCTCATCCCTTTCTTCCATAACTAAGTTTGCTATTCCTGGGTGTCTTAGTAAGTGTCCTACCAACCTATCTCTTCTCTTCATTAGCAGTGGCCTGAAACATCTCTACTCTCCCAGTCGTCTTAAGGGGGTTTATACACCACGTGTGGGAGTTATTGCACACAGTTAACAATTAAATCATAGCTTCACTAATATGTAACATAGAATTATGAAAACTGACAAAGTTACAGACTTATAGTTAATACATAGAAGCAGCTACAGACTCAGGCGAACCGTACATGTCCTCGGGCACTCCCGGCACTAAAAACCCATACACTAAATTAATTAATCTATATAAATATAAAAAAAACATGTTACGTGATAGTTTTGTCTATATGTATGTCCCCTATGCGTTTATATACTGTTACGTGCCACCCCCTAGTGGCACCTTTGTTAACTGGATTACGGTGGGTATAAAGCACAACACCAATTACTGCTTAAAGAAATAATTAATTTTATTGCAGCCAGAAAAATACACTACTCAACAGCAATCATTACCTTACTCCAGTTTCCTCACGTCGAGAGTACTTTCCCTTTCACTTGTCAACAGACCAAAGTTAATCCTCTTCGCTAATGAGCCCGCTCCCGTACGCTCGCTGGAAATAGCTGCACTAGGTCTGTCACTGTACTATACACTGTTTCACAAGAACCACAATCACTTCCTCGGTGTCAAGAGAATAAGCTTCACTAGGGGTTTCGCAAGTCACCACACTTCTGTCGCTCAAGATAATCGCTCGCACTAGCTCGTAAAACACAACAACAACTGCTAGACAGGTCGCACTTATATAGCAGGCCGGTGACTCAATAAATGCTTCTAGATTCATCCAGGGTTCACGGCTTCTCGAGGTTTCCATCGCTGGTCCAGTCACGAATATTCTGGACTACCCCTTTGTCCAGTAGCCCTGTTGCATAAGGCACACGCAATACAGGAGGCAGGCCACAGCCCAGCCCTGGGGCAGTTGTGACTCATGCGGCGAGTGATGACACAAACACAGCCGTAACAATACCATTCATGAGTGTTGTTGTGTGCACTCCAGGGAAGGTTTCTAGCTACATAGTACAATATGCAACGAACCCATAATGGCAATAATTAAGACATGAGTATGTTTATAAAACGAGCGTATGCGAGTTTTATAATTTCCATACGAGTGTCTTAATTACCATTATAGGCGGGTTGCATACGACTGTTTATGTTCGACGATAATTATAACTTTATTATATGTTATAACATAAATATTCATAAATATATGTTGAGATTCAGTCACTAGAATTTTGTGATCGGAGTACAGCGCTGGGTAGGATATCTCTGTTTTCCAAGCTCTCTGACCGACCGACGCATGCGCTCTGTGTGCTTGGCAATGGATTTCGAGCGCATGCGCGAAGGTATCCTTACCTAATTGGTCACACAACTGTTTCTTGAGCTCTGATTGGTGGGAGAAACTGTTTCATAATGAAAAATAGTGTTATAATGAGCCTCATTATGATACAGTTTTCTGACACCTAATGTTTACATTTCGACATCTTTGGGTATAATTAAGACACGAGTATGTTTATAAAACGAGCGTATGCGAGTTTTATAATTTCCATACGAGTGTCTTAATTACCATTATAGGCGGGTTGCATACGACTGTTTATGTTCGACGATAATTATAACTTTATTATATGTTTTAACATAAATATTCATAAATATCTGTTGAGAGTCAGCTACTGGAATTTTGTGATCGCAGAGCGAGCGTTGGGTGTTATATCTCTTCCTTTCAAGAGCTTTGAACGACCGACGCATGCGCTCTGTGAGATTGCAATGCCATATGCAAACCATATGTTTACATCTGCCGTCCCTCAGTAATATTGTCACCGGTGTCAGTTGAAGACAATGCGCTGTGTAGAAATTAGTGTTGGTGATTTTAAGGTACAGTGCTATTTCTTGTCTCATATTCGCCAGTTTATTTACGCGAACATATGGACGGTGGGTATTCCATGTCGGTAATTTATTATAGTTCGATGTTGTGTTTATGTCCGACATGTTGGATTTTGAGCGCATGCGCGAAGTTATCGTTACCTAATTGGTCAATGAACGAGCTCTGATTGGCTGGAGAAACTGTATCATAATGGAAAACAGTGTTATAATGACCATCATTATGATACAGTTATCTGACACATAATAGTGAGGGTCGAACATAAAATTATTTATGTAACACACAAGGGTGAGGGACTTAACTGGAACCCTTAAATCCCACAGTAACCCAATTGCACAATCTGTATATTTATAACTAGGGCCCGGTTGTTGATGACCTTAAGATTATCGAAAAATGACCTATAAAATGCCCCTAAAATTCTCTTAAAATGACCTCATATTTAAAAAAAAAACTAAAAATGATCAATTTCATAATGATTGCCTCGTACAAGTAATGATTCGAATAACAAACATTCTTAGAAGAATTAGTGTATTACTATTAATCTATTGATCAATAGGTTAACAATTATCACTACGTCATTTTCATTTTTACTACGATGTGAAAAACAATATTGCTAACTAAACATACCTTAGTTAGCTTTGCAAAACACCACCATCGTCATCCTCAAGTTATCAAAGGTGTAGGAACGGCGGTTGTCAGCTAATACTGTTTTATATTTCGAGAAACTTCTCTCCACTTCCACTGATATAATAGGAGCATATTTGAAAAACACTATGTCACTGGTTGTTAAATCCTCTTCATAAATGTCAATTCTGAAGTCTTCTCCCGACAAAATACTGGCTATTTCACACACTGTCTGATACCCTTAAGTTTATTCTCGTCCAATACAAACTTTATTTTCTGTCTGACTTTGTCCCCAATGTTACCTTTTACATATTTTATACAACCTTCAGCATTCCCGTGTAACTCTATTGACTTGGCCAATACCATGCCACTTTCTTCTAGGCAGGTTATGGTTCCTGGCAAAAATATAAAATTTAATTTTATGCAAGCCAGTTTACCTTCCATTTGCAGATCAGAAAACAGGTCCTGTGCACTCCTAATAGCCTTAGCATATGTCCTATCAAAGCCATTCTCTACTTCTCTCACTATCTGAAAATTGTCACAATAGTATATGCATGCAGTCAACCAGGTACCTCAGCGTATTAAAACAGGTGCTGGGGGAAAAGCTACATCAGGGGCCTTGTCTTTGAAATACAGTATTTAGTGCCGGACGGTGCTTTGACAAAGACTTTCTTTACTGTGGAAACTAGTCTTATCTACTTCTGAAAATTTTGATCGGACCTCTTCTGCAGTTCGATGAAAAGCATGGGCCAAACAAGTAACATGCACCATCATGATTTGATATCTTTTGCTGCCTTTACCATGTAAGGTGCTGCATATGTTAGGAAGAGGAGCACGTTCTCATGTTGTGTTCCCCTAGGCCATATTAAACACATGGATTTATCGAACAGTTTGCATATCTGACTGTCGATAACCGCTTCCAAAACTCCTGAGGTCAGAAGAAACGATGCCCAGGACTATTTGTTTCTAGGGTACCTATCATTACATTACCTACACAACGTCCCTCAGAATCTGTAGTCTCGTGAATTGATACGTACATTTTTTCATATTCACACATTCACGTATTCGGTTTCACGTGCCTTCGTCACATTTTGATAGGTAAGAGTACGACCAGTGTGGCGTTCAAGGAAATCACTTAATTTAGGATTGCTTAGTTTTCCTAGTGGAATATTAGCACCAACAAACACTTCACATAATTCTTTATAGGAGGAAGATGACTTCTTAGTTGATGTCGAAGCAGTTTCTTTTAACAATAATTGGGACACTTTCCTTTTTTCCACATTTTCAATACCTCGAAAATGTTTATCGCGCCCGCATGTTGTTGTATGGTGAACCGTTTATCTGCAGCGACTTGAATTTCGCACAATTTACAGAAGAAAATAGTTCCATCAGTTAAGAATATGTTTTCATCAAAATAACTCTGACATGTTTGGAAATTCAGATAATAAAATAATAACAACTTATGAAAATGACTTAATTCTGGAAAATGAGCATTTAACGATATTCGATTTAAAAAAAATGGCCTATACAAAGTATAACACATGAAAAATGACATAAAATGTACCTAAATGTTAGAAAATGACTTAATTCTGGAAAATGTAGGAAAAATGCATTTTGATGACCTTTAGAAACCCCATATATATAACATATTTATTGCAGAATACACTTAATTACCACTAAGAATCGTCTCCGTGTATTCAGAAAAAACATGACTTTTTCATCAAGAAATACGACCATAAACTAACATGCCGTGTTATCAGGTGTTGCTGTCTATTCCAATACATTATTATTATCCTCCTTTCTATGCATGCCGGGTATATCTAGTGATGTTACGTGATAGTGATAGTGTGTCTGTGGGTGTGTATGTCTCCTATGCGTTCATATACCATTCATTGCGATGAAACTTGGGTGAGATGTTGAGTGCACTCCAAAGAAGGTTTCTGGCTTAGTAACAACATTTAGGTACATTTTAGGTCATTTTTCATGTGTTATACTTTGTATAGGTCAATTTTTTAAAATCGAATATCGTTAAATGCTCAACAATAGGTCGCACACGAGTATGCAACAAATGAGTGACGAGGCGCGAAGCGTTTCAACAAAGTTCCATCTGCGTTCATATACCATTCATCCGATTGCGATGAAACTTTGGTGAGTTGTTGTGCACGCTCCTACAAATGTTTCTAAATTAGTAAATCCATTTTACGATAGCTTAGAGGCAGTTAACGGAAATTGAAGAAAATACAGTATTGTGTATCCAAAAGCACTTCAAGAAATAAAATTGCAATGCCAACACTTCTTTTGATTGGCATTGCAACGCATGCCGGGTACAGCTTGTACATAAATAAATAAATAAATAAATAAATAAATAAATAAATACAGATAGAGCCATTAAACATCCTGGATACGCACGAGTTTCCCTGAGTTATTTTCAAGTTTTCATTAGGAAGCCTAAAAGATGAAAGAAATCGACGTGTTACTTTGTGAAGAGTAGACTAGCTATAGGAATCTCCGTTTCGCGGGCTTATAGGTCGTGTTCCAAGGACATTTTGTCGTCCTGACGTTTCGCTGAATACTGCGTTCAGCATGTTCACAGGTTACATAAAGCGAGGTAAAACAAGTAAACAGAAGATATATAAATAGTCAACAACCCACACATAGAGGCTACCATAGCAACGGCGTACCACATAAAAGTAATGCATCAAGGACAGGGCTGCTCGTCTGTTGCATCTTCTCGTCTACGACGGTCAATAAGGGCAGGCTTGAGGGGATTAAGGACTGGAAGCCAAGCTCTGTTCACACGTTCTGCTTCCTCCTTAAGATTGAAGCTGTTAGTATGCTTCAGGATTTCAATGGCCTCCCTTTGTAGCCTGGCATGATAAGACACCGTGGTGGACAGAACTTCGGTGTCTCCATATCTTATATCGTGACCTGCAAGTAGCGAGTGTGCTGCTACAGTGGATTTATCTGTTTGTCCCAGCCGGCTGTGTCGTTCGTGCTCCTTGAGGCGAGTGGCAATACTTCTTTTCGTTGTTCCAATATATACTTGGCCACAATCACACGGGATTTTATAAACCCCTGCCGCGGTATGAGGATGTCGCTTATCTTTAGCGGACCTAAACATGTCCTTAATTTTTCGTGTAGGCCTGTATATGGTCTTTATATCATGGGACTCGAGTAGCCTCCCTATTCTGTCCGTGACCTTTTTTATATATGGAAGAAAAGCTCTAGCCAGGGGCTGCTTGTCTCCAATTACCCTTGTAGTTGGACGTCTCGGATGGAGTGCTCGCTGGATATCTTTCTGGCTGTACCCATTCGCGCATAAGGCCTCGTTGAGGTGTTCAATTTCTTGTTGTAGGCACTGCTTATCACAAATTCTTTTAGCGCGGTCAGCCAGTGTTTTTATAACTCCGTATTTCTGTCGTGGGTGGTGGTTGGACGTCTTATGTAGATATCGGTCAGTATGGGTCGGCTTACGGTAAACTGTATGTCCCAAAGTTAGATCAGCGGTCTTCGTTACCATAACGTCGAGAAACGCGATTTTCTGTTCATTTTCTAACTCCATGGTAAACTGAATGTTCGAGTTCTGGCTGTTAAGATGTTGTAAAAACAGATTTAATTGATCTTTACCATGGCCCCATATTACAAAGGTATCGTCCACGTATCGTAGCCACACTTTAGGTTTCAAAGGTGCGGTCTCTAGTGCTATTTGTTCAAATTGTTCCATGAAGAAATTCGCGATCACCGGACTAAGGGGACTGCCCATGGCGACGCCATCAATTTGTTCATAGAAATCACCCTTCCACAGGAAATAGCTAGCGGTAAGGCAGTGGCGGAATAAGGCGGTGATATCATCAGGAAAAATCCGTGCGATGTACTCCAGGGCTACCTTTATAGGTACTTTCGTGAAAAGAGAGACCACGTCAAAACTTACTAGTAAGTCACCAGCTTCTAGTTGAATAGTTTTCAATTTTTCAATGAAATGGCCGGAATCTTTGACGAACGACTGTGTACCACCGATATGTGGTTGAAGTAAGGTAGCTAAATGTTTGGCAATGCTATAAGTTGGTGATACAATAGCACTCACGATAGGACGAAGAGGAACATTATCTTTGTGTATTTTAGGTAAACCATAAAGTCTTGGTGGTAAAGCTTCACTTCTGGTGGTTACCTTCTTTACGTTATCAGGTAGCGAAGATACCTTGATCAGGCCGTTTGTTTCACGAAGAATCCGGTTGGTAGGATCTCTTAGTAGTTTGCGGTAGGTACCCGGGTCTAAAAGTTCCAAAACCTTGGCAGTGTAGTCGTTCATGTCCAAGATAACCGTTGCGTTCCCTTTGTCTGCAGGAAGAATGATTATGCTCTCGTCCATGTTGAGAGTCTTTATAGCCTTTCTCTCCTGTGGTGTGAGGTTACTCTGCGGTGCCGGTGCCTTCTTGATTATACGTGAGGCTTCATGACGAATTTCATCTGCTTGTTCAGATGGTAGCTCACGGATTGCCGCTTCAATATTGGCGACAATGTCTTCCACGGGAATCGAAGGAGGGGTCACTGCGTAATTTCCTCCTTTCGCTAGTATAGAGATTTCCCACTCTGACAGGTGGCGATTGGTCAGGTTAACAATTGTCCGTGAGATGTCCAGCGTAGGCGCAGGTACCGGCGCGGGTTGGTCTCTCTGTAACCGCTCAAACTTTTTCTTCTGCCGGATGCTAGACTGTTCAAATGTTGAACGCATACAGTAGAAGGTGATGCGATCTACATTTTCCCAGTCCTGATATGAGAGTGTGCTGCTGATGCGGTAGTGCAGCTGTAAGAGTGCCTGATCTGTAGTAGCGAGCCCCTTACGTGCAAAGCTTATGCGTTCACGTAATAGCGAACGTTCAGTTCGATCATATATTCTATGGGCTCTAGCTGAGGTTAGTGGTCTCTTCATTTTAATAAACTTGGGAATCATACCTGTGTCTCGGCATCGAAGAAGAAACGCG
Source organism: Meconema thalassinum (assembly GCA_946902985.2). Lineage (NCBI taxonomy): Eukaryota > Metazoa > Arthropoda > Insecta > Orthoptera > Tettigoniidae > Meconema > Meconema thalassinum. The sequence goes on along the minus strand of OX336397.1, from coordinate 96,926,954 downwards.
AGTGATGACAGAAGTTGCGACTTTTTCTTCCTTAACCTCTCAAAGCGACGAACTAAGTGTGATATTTCCTCCCCGTAGAGGCGAATTAAGTAAAAATGTAGACTTTCACGACCGGCGTTGAAATAGGAATCTCCGTTTCGCGGGCTTATAGGTCGTGTTCCAAGGACATTTTGTCGTCCTGACGTTTCGCTGAATACTGCGTTCAGCATGTTCACAGGTTACATAAAGCGAGGTAAAACAAGTAAACAGAAGATATATAAATAGTCAACAACCCACACATAGAGCCTACCATAGCAACGGCGTACCACATAAAAGTAATGCATCAAGGACAGGGCTGCTCGTCTGTTGCATCTTCTCGTCTACTTAGTAGACTAGCTGTTTTGTTTATGTAGTACGCCAGAATAACTTACTATTTGACCCGTGTTTCTCAACAGCGCTAGTATGTTATTTACTCGTACCAAACAATCGATGGATTCATTGGCCTACATACTTGCGGTAATGACGTGTGAGGGACAGCAGTTGACCCCCACGAGGCGTGAGGCCTCACTAAGTTGATAAAACGACCCTGTCATTCAAATTTAGCGTTTGTCATTCCTTCCATTCATTTCAAGAGGTCTATCGGCGTGACGTCACTGCACTATCTATAAATGTTCTGAGAACAAGCGACAGCCTTTAATATGCAAACCAACTGGGTTCCTCAGCTTTAATTGTTTATCATACACGAAGATATTTGTGTTATAGTCCACGCCACCTAAAATAAGTTACTAAACGATAACAATGTAGCCAACTTTAACATTCATCCCCTATGCCTACGTGCATGTTAGTTTATGGTCGTATTTCTTGAAGTTAAATTGGTTTTGTGTTAGCAAACTCTGCTTTTAATCTCGCAATCTCCAAATACTACAATGCCACTTTAATTTCTTAGCGCACAGTTGCCGACAGTTGTCTCGCCGATAACTCCCAGAATGTATTGCACACAATGTGTCCAACATTATATAAACATCTTTCACTGATGCCCATTTCATTAATTAATTTCACAGTTTTCTTTGGAATTTCAAGTCTAATGAAGTTGTACAAGGTAAGTACTACTCAAATACGTCGATTAAAACAGAGTTTACTGTTATTATGACGAATAGAAATAATCCGTGTCATCACTCCGCTACTTAAGCATTGTAGTTCATGGTCCAGCCAGTGTGTGGCGCGGAAGTCGTGCCGAACCATTAGGAGGTGTGACAAATAGCCCACGAGGTTAGTACTGTAATATCCTGTGCGCGGGAAATCATATTATGCGAATGCACGAATGTCTGTGCAGCGCTTTGTGTGTGCAAACAACTAAATGTTCTGCTTTTTCGGGAAAATGTCGTACTGTTTCGTTTCTGGATGTAAATCGGGTTAGGAAGAAAATCTGATGGTAGATATTCTTTCACACCGCCAAAAGAAACAAATCTGTTTGCGAAATGGGCGAGAGTTATTCCGCGGAAAGATAAGCAATTGTCGATCAAAAATAGAATCTATGACGTGCATTTTTCGGAAGATTTCATTATTATAAAGGCGGACTGTTTCGTAGTGAACTATGAGAACCTGGAAATTTAAACCAGGATCAGTACCTCACATTTTTCAAAATTTACCGAAATATCTATCCACTGATGTAAAATCACAAAAGGCGCCCAGTAGGTTACGGAATGAAGGCAGCCTTCCACGGGTACTTGTTCTACTTCGTGCCATCCTTACCTAAAACGAAAAAATATATAATCCGTCTTAATAATAATAGGCCTAATAATAATAGTTGTTGAATCATTGCGACATTGTGGTCACGTGGCCCCGTGTGCTTGGGTGTGTGTAGAATTTGTCTGATAACCTCTGTCATTGTGATGTCTGTAGTAGTGTGTGTATTTGGAATTGAGGTAGGATTTGGGTAGGAAGCGGCTGTGGCCTTCAGTTAGGTACCATCCCGGCATTTCCCTGGAGGAGAAGTGGGAAACCACGGAAAACCACTTCCAGGATAGCTGAGACAGGAATCGAACGCGCCTCTTATCAGTTTTGCCTAACGAGGCTGAGTGAACACCGTTCCAGCCCTCTGACCAGTATTAAATTTATTGGCAGAACTGGGAATCGAACCCGGACCTCCGCTGTGATAGCCAAGAATGAGACGGACATATAATAATAATAATAATAATAATAATAATAATAATAATAATAATAATAATAATAATAATGGCCAACCTGACAATAAAATAAACGGCCATCCAATTCTTCGCTTCCGTTACCGTCCTCCTGATCCTCGGATCTTGTTTCAACTTTGTCTTCAGTATCAGAGTCACAAATTCCTTTGAAATTACTGAATCATTAACTAGCTATTCGTTATCTTTCAGCAGTAGGCGACGCGCTTCATCTGCATCCTTAGGTTTTCGTAAGGCGCAATCTCCTTACTGATATTGGGAGCGCTGGTACTATCAATCCCACGCTGACAAAATGTTACACGTGGAGAGTTATTTTTAGGAAGATCGTTTCACAACTCCAGGAAAATGCTTACTAAGGTTTGGTGTAAGATGTCACGAGACGATAAGATCATAACTTGAACTGTTGGCTTGATATTAAAACTAAAACGAACCATGGAGCTGTCAGACCAATGCGCGACCAACGGAGGGTTTTAAAAGATAGTACTACATGGGGACTGAGAATATTAATAATAACTTTTTGACAGTATTATTCATAAGTCTAAACAAACAGTTATAATCAGCGTACCCGCAGCCTTCGTAAAGAGGTTTACGTAGCCCAGCGCGTATCCCACTTTTGAACGGCTGACCGGATAGCGTTGGGGATCTGCGCCGCTAGCGCTAGCCGAGCGGGGCGTGCTTGAACTCGGTCAGTGATAACCTGATAACACTATGTATTCTATTCGTCATGCTGTTATTATATAATCAGATTATAGAAAATGTGTGTGTTCAAATTCGCTCGCCTGAAATGATTCGAACATTTTATTTAATTAATTTTTGCCTAAATTCTTATTTAGATTTAGATTTTATCACTTCATGTAAAATGTAAGTGTGGATCATATGCGATACGTGTTACATTGATGTGAGTGGTGACTTTTTGGTGTTGTATCATGCAAGTTGGCAACATCGAATGTGGCGGCCATGTTGGTTTTTTAGTAACTTATTTAAGCTGGTTTTGACTATAGTTGTATTGGCAACTGATGTGCCATATAGCGGTGAAAAGTGAATCCTCGTTTTCGGAATGTTGTCTGTTATCCATTTTATTTTTATTTTTACTTAGGATCACGCTACAATTTCACTATCTCAGTTGTGATTTTCTGCCTCCAGTACTCCTTCATACGATCGCTGTGCTGCTGCCGTTCTTCGGCCGACCAAGCTCTTCCGGTCTTTGTAGCTCGTCTCTCGTCATTAAAATTTCCAAATTGTGTTTAGCCTACTGTGTCGAAACGTATCGCTTTCCAACATTTGGGCCTCTGGGATGTTAGATCTTTCAAGGTCTTTCTGAGTTTCTTTAATACATGATGTCAGTTAGTTTTTTTTGTTTGTTCCAGAATTAGTCAAATAACTGCTGGATTAATCTGGATTTGACCAATCTGTACTTATGCCCAAGAAATATTAGCCTCAGTTTCCTCATGGTCGCAGAGATTTTTTCTACTTTTTGGTAGACTTCGGCGTGCTCCGAAGTTTCCAACCGGTTTTCGTCTGGATTGGGCCCATGATTTTCCGCAGGATTCTCCTTTCCAGAACCTCCAACTTCTCTAGCCTGTAGTTCATTGAAAGGCATTCACAGGCTTACAAGCATTCTGTTTTGACTACAGTGTCGTAGTGGTTTATTTTGGCGTTCCAGGAAATGCATTTCTTGTTAAAGATGTTTTTTGTAAGCCCATACGCTCTCTCTATTTTTGAGATCCTATCCCCTACCGCTGCTTTCTCTAGACCATTGTCATGTATCGTTTCACCGATATATTTAAAGTTATTTACTCTCCATTATAATAATAATTATTATAATTATTATAATAATTATTATAATTCATTCAATTTCGCTAATCGGCCAACTAGGGATCACAATAAGCCTCATTTTACATTCTGGCATTTTTTCCATTTTTCCCTTGATCCACATTGTCTTCATGAGCTCACTGTGTTTAGCACGACGTTCTTCAGTCCATTTCGCACCAGTTGTCCGTTTTTCGTCCTGGAAAGTCCCAAACGTCTTGATGGCTGCTCTATAAAGATTTCGGTCTTGTGCATATTCTGCTCGTGTCCCCATTTCTTTAAGATCTTTCTGGAAGTTAACGTACCATGGCATTGTCCTTTTTGGTTTTGAGTCAAAGATACTGAAGATACGTTTCGTCCATCGGGAGTCGATCGTCCGTCGTATATGGCCGTAGAAGTAAACTCTGCGTTTTCGCATTGTGTCTGTGATATCCTCTATCTTAGAGTATATTTTTTGCTTGTATTTTCTGATGTAAATGCCATTTTTGTTGTCCGGGCCAAGTATGATGTGTAGGATCTTTCTTTCTTTCTTTCTTTCTTTCTTTCTTTCTTTTCTCTCTCTTTATTATATTATTATTTCGATTCGACCATCTAAGGACCACGTCATTTCAACTGTTTCTTGTTGCATCGAGCTTTAACATCCTCTCAGTACTTTCGCATTAGTTCTCGATGCTGTTGTTTCCTTTCTGTAGTCCACTTCTTGCCAGTTGGAAGCTTTGGCTTTTCTTGGAAACCTCGGTATGCTGTTAGTTTTTGTTTAAGGGTGGCACGTTCCCAAATATTGTTGCTTGTAATTCCCACTTCTTGTAAATCTTTGTCCACCTCAGTGAACCAAGCTCCCTTGGTTTTCTTTTTGAGGAAGTAGGTGAAAATTCTATTTGTCAATCGTGCTGGGTTCATTCTTGTTATATGACAGTAAAAGGCAATTCTCCGTTTCCTCGTGGTATCAGTTATTTTTTCCACATGGGTGTAAAGTTCGTGGTTGTGCCGTCTCCTATATTCCCCATTTTCTTTTACCGGACCCAAGATATTTTTCTTAGAATTTTTCTTTGTGTCACTTCCAGATTCTCTGTTAGTCCCTTGCGATGCATTGCAAGGCACTCTGCAGCATACAAAGCCTCTGGACGGATGACTGTTTGGTAGTGTCTTAACTTGGCATTTGTTGATATGGATTTCTTGTTGTAAATGGCCTTTGTTAGATTATATGCCATTTCCATTTTCCTGATTCGTGACTCGAAAGCTGCCTTCTCGGAGAGATTGGGGTCTATCCACTCATTCAAATATTTGAACTCTTTCGTTTGCTTGATTTTCCCCTGTCCTACATCCAGCTCTTTTGGCCCTAGCTTGATATTAGTGATGAATTCTGTTTTTTCAAAGGAGATCTTAAGGCCCGTTTTTGCTGCTTAAATCTGGAGTTCATTAATTTGCGCTGCGGCTGCATCGAGGGAATCTGAAAAAATTGCGAGGTCATCTGCAAATGCTAGGCAGTCAACTATCAGGTTCTGATTTTTTTTGTAGCCCAATCTGACTCCATTTTCAGACTTGTTAGTGTTCATTACTTTTCGCCACTGCCGGATGACTTTTTCGAGCACACAGTTGAAGAGCAAAAGTGATAGTCCATCTCCCTGTCTTACACCCGTCTTGATTTCGAAGGGCTCTGAAATTTCTCCCCTGAATTTCACTTTGGACGCAGTGTTGGTTAAGGTTTTCTGAATAATTGCTCTTATTTTGTTGTCCAGTCCCAGTTCTTTCAGTATTTCAAATAGGGTGGGTCGATCGATAGAGTCATAAGCCTTTTTGAAGTCAATGAAGGCCACTACAAACTGTTTGTTTCTAAGCTTCAGATATGAAAGAATAGATTTAAGGTTCAAAATCTGTTCGGTACATGATCGTCCCTTCCGAAATCCCCCTTGCTATTCCCCTAATTGTGGATCCAACTGTTCCTCTGCTCTAGTTTGAAGGGCTTTTGAAAGGATTTTGTATGTTATTGCAAGGAGGGAGATGCCACGGTAATTGTTCATATTCGTTCTATCACCTTTTTTTGTGAAGAGGGTGAAGCAGAGCTGATGTCCAATCAATAGGGAGTTCCTCCTTTTCCCATATCTCACTAATTATTTCTGTTAGTTTATCGATAGCTACGTCACCACCATGCTTCCATAATTCGGCGATTATTGAATCCTCGCCTGGTGCCTTATTGTTTTTAAGTGACTGAATGATCTGCATAACTTCTTCTTTGGTTGGTGGTGTAGAGTCCGGGTTTGTATTTGGATTGTCTTCAAATGAGAAAGAGGATCCTGGGCTTTCACAGTTAAGGAGAGTCTCAAAATAATTTGCCAGCATAGTGCAGTTGTCCTTGTCATTATAGGCAGTTTTTCCCTCAGGATCTTTGAAGTGTAGGCTAGGTGGAGTATATTTAGTTATTTTATTATTATTATTATTATTGCTATTATTATTATTATAATTATTATTCTGGCGTTTGTTGCTAATATGCCGTTTCCTTGTTTCAGGTGAGTTCCACTTCTCTGTCCCTCTTCAGCGATACCAGCTTTAATGGGTTAGTAAGTATTGAACAAGCAATGAAGGAAATTAGAGAGAAATTTTAAGTAAGGGTAAAGATTCAAGGATAAATAATTTCAACTGTGAGATTTGGCATCGTCATCATAGCCGATTCACCAGAGAATTTGAGTGAGTTCTAAATTGTGCTCTGAAAGAAGTTCATTTTCCGTATCGACAGATTCACTATATAACAAAGGAGAAACTGTTCCGCCTAGTCAATACATTTATTTACAACAAGTTACTGATGTGCACTCACATTACTTCTCAGGAGTAATATGTTCTTTTTCGCCTCATTTCATCCATTCACTCATCATTTTATGTATTTTTTATTATGATATCTTTAATTATGCTGGATTTTGCAACTTAATTTATGGCTGAAGAAGGGACCAGTACTAGAGGCCCCGAAACATGTACCATATAATAGCAAGTTTATAACTTGTTGTAAATAAATGTATTGACTAGGCGGAACAGTTTCTCCTTTGTTATATAGTGAGTTCTAAATGGTATGGACTCTGTCTTGAGGGAAGAATTCATGATGAAAATCAATAAATGTAAAAGAAAAATAATGGCATGCAGCCGAATTAAATCAGAAACCCCTATGGTTGTCAAATTGACAGGTGAAAAGCTAAGGGAAGTAGGAGACTTCTGCTACTTTGGAAGCAAAATAACCAGTGATGGATGAAGCAAAGAGGATATAAAAAGTAGGTTAGCACAGGCAAAGAAAGCATTTCTACAGAAAAGAAAAAAATTGTTGACATCGAATAGAGATTTAGGAATTAGGAAACCGTTCTTGAAATCCTTTGTCTGAAGAGTGGCGCTCTATGGAAGTGAAACTTGGACTGTTTGCGCAGCAGAAAAGATAAGTATTGAAATGTGCTGTTACAGGTGAATGTTGGAGATCCGATGGGTAGATAGAGTGACAAATGAAGAGGTATTAAGACGAGCGGAAGAGGAGAGATATTTCTGGCGACTGCTGATTGGTAGGACATATGCCCAAGAATTGAAAACTTACGAGTAGTTATGGAAGGGTCGAGGTCAAGAACTGTAGGGGTAGACCAAGGTTAGACTATGCTAAACAGATTGTCTCGGATGTAAGGTGTGGTAGGTATGTAGAGATGAAACGATTAGCTCAGGACAGGGCTGCTAGCGTCAGTGCCTTGCTCCACAGGCAGCTACACTGAGTTCCCTGGCCATCACACGGCCACTGTGAGGCTCCATAATTTAAAGAAGGACCTCATTGTATCTTGCTGTAGTGATTCCCACCTGGCTACTCTGTCTTTAAGTCAGCGAGTGATCCATGAGACCATGAATAATGGACAATAGCGGTGATTGTTTTCCAATCAAGTTTTGCAGTATTCCTTTTTTTTGTTCTGTCGAGCTTAACGACACTGGCATGTATGTATGCACTGTGTGCAAATGACTTGTGTTGGCGGGAGTGAATAACCTTACATTGAACTAAGGACCTTGGGAGGGGATCAGATAAATATAGTTGTTTACTAGGAGTGCGGATATTTCAACGTGATGGCTGGGATGGCTCATACATGCAGGGTAATGAACCCGGGATGCCGGTAGTGGTATCTACTTTTAATGTGTAAACGTTGAAGACGGAACTTGCTGTTCTTGGATGTCACCCTTGACGTTGGGATTCGATTCTGGGTTCTGTCAAGAAATTTAATTCTGGTATGAGGGCTGCGACGGGTTACACTCAAGCTCATAGTTAGGGACCGGATTTTTAGCCTATTTTCGTTTATGAAAATAAAATAAAATAGGCTTATCAGATCATCTTTTGTCCGTGTGTCTGTGTGTGTGCGTGTGTGTGTGTGTGTCCCTAATAAAATCTAAATGGCTGGAGCGATTTCAATGAAACTCGGTAAGTTCATAGCACTATTCCGGACGACCCCGACCGTGTCCTTCAAATTTTGTTACGTCTCACCAATCCAACATGGCAACTGTGCGAAATATTTCACAACATTCACTATCTCCGAAACTATTACCGATATCTCACTGGAATTTTGTACGGTAATAAAGGAAACTACTAAAAGTTCACCTACGTGACCTTTGGAAAACTGGTAATTACAAAACCACCATGGCGGCCAAGCGAAGTTGCGACTTTTAAATAGACGTTTCTCGCAGTTTAACCAACCAAACGCAATGAAACTCGGTACAGTATATGTTTATACACATTGTAATACACCGACATCTAACTTCGTTCAATTGTTTTCATAACCTCAAGATGGCGGCTGTGCGAAATATTTCACCGGCATTCTATATCTCTGAAACTATCAACGGTATCACCCTGAAATTTTGTACGGAGATAAAGGGTACTACTGGTAGTTCATCCATGAGACTTTCAAAAACCGGTTAACTACAAAACCAACGTGGCGGCCAAGCGAATTTGAACGTTTTAAATAGATTTTTCTCGCGATTTAATGATCCAAACGCAATGAAACTTAGTACAGGAAATGTTTATACACATGGCGGCTGTGCGAATTTTAAAATTAAGTTTTTATTTCTTGTGTTGTAATCATGCGATCGAAGTGAAAGTTTGAATAATGAACCTACGCAATAATTTTCCTTTAATGGTACATTACTCTATGGCCTATACATATAACAATCCAACATGGCGACCATCTGAAATATTTAGACTAATCTATTGTATGTATGTCTACCCCTTATTATTCCCGTTTTTCCTACGGGGATGAGATGCGATGGAAGTCTTTGTGGCGGATGATTTTACGGCCGGATGTCCTTCCTGACACCAACCTCTTGAGAGGAGTTAATGAGAATAATAATGTTATTGGTTTTACGTCCCTTTTAACAACCCTGGCTTTTAGAGACGTCGGGGTGCCGGAATTTTGCCCCGAAGGGGATCTTTAACGTGCCAGTAAATGTACTGACACGGCTCCCTCGCATTTGCGCACCCTCAAATGCCAGCTGACTGCGCCAGGTTTCTATGAGTTAATGAGAGATGAAATGAATGATGGTGAATTAAACTGGGCAAGGATGTGGAAGGAAGCGGCCGTGGCCTGTCAGAAGGTACCGTCCCAGCATTTGCCTGGAGTTGAAAATGGGAAACCAAGGAAAACCATTTCAAGGACGGCCGACGGTGGGGCTCGAACCCACGCGTCTACCGAGTCAGCAGAGAGCTTGGCCCCATGACCTAACGCAGCGCTTTAGCGAGCGCAGCCACTACTGTCGGTAATATCTACGAATCTATTACAGCAATCAAACTGAATTTTTTATGTTCATAGGGGCCATTCGACATGCTTCCTGGTGTGGTAGAAACTGTGGGGCACCCATTGGGCACACACTTTCCGCAAGTGCAGTCGTTCCTTCATGATGGTGTGCACACTCGACCACGGCTATGGCGTTCACTGTCACTCGGCGGTCCTGGGTAATGAGTGCATCAACCAGCTGGACGTTGTCATCGGTAATGCAGGGGGTGCACCAGACCGGGCATCATCGGCTAACGACACCCGTCCTTCCCTGAAGCGCTTGTGCCACGCCTTGACCCTTGCAAGGGACATGCAGTGTTCGCCGTACACTTGTGACATTCGGCGATGAATGTCCGTTCCCCCTACTCCTTCCGCTGTCAGAAACCGAACAACACCTCTTTGCTCTTCGTTTGACGCCTCCATGTCACTGTTTTCAATGCGACTGGCAGTGTTGGACGATTGATGCATGCTGCTGCTCGCTTTGTATCGTCACGTGACGAGCACGCGTGCCCTCTATCGACGGGCTGTGACCTTCCACGCTCTGGTCGGAACCACACCTCGTTACACACGCCACGATTAGCCGATGTCGTCACCGGTTTCCGCATTCCAGCCTCCGACTCGTTACTTTTTGAACGCACCTCATATATACCATTTTATAAGTCAATAGCTATACCCGGCATGCATTGCAATGCCAATCAAAGACAGACAGATAAAAAGAAAGAAAGAAAGAAAAAAAGAAAAAAAGAAAGAGAGCAAGAAAGAGAGAAAGAAGGAAAGAAAGAAAGAAAGAAAGGAAGGCAGAAGGAAAGAAAGATAATAATAATGTTATTAGTTTTATGTCTCTTATAGCAACTGCGGCTTTTAGAGACGCCGGGGTGACGTAATTTTGGGCCCAAGGGGATCTTTAACGTGCCAGTAAATCTACTGACCCTCAAATGCCAGGATTCGATCCTGAAATCTTGGTCGCAGCAGGCAATAACGTTACCGCTGAGCCACGCAGCCAGTCCAAGAAAGATAGAAACTGAAGTGCCTTTGGATAAACAATATTCTTTGTTTTACTGTCTGGTGCCACGGTCCGTATCAGGAGGTGTCAACCAGATAGGGATCATTTGGCACCATCGGTATAGTAGCACGTGCCAGTCGTATGGAGCGCTGTATATCGTGTATATCGTGTTGCCAACATATGCATGATACAACGTTGTAATTAAATTGCAAACATATCACTATATTTAGTCAATAAATATACACATAATTCCTAATTGACATTTCCTTGCAATTATCTTGCTCACAGACGATAATTACGGCACTTATCATTAAATAAACATTATTTTTGTCGGTTGGCGGCATTGCCTTTCCGCACACTACTTCTGTTCTGTTCAAACATGGCGGTGTATTTACATTTCCTGTACATTACAGCAATATTTCTTCCCCAGAGTTTTCGATTGATTTCGCCTTAAATAGGGGCCGATAACGTAGATGTTAGGCCCCTTACAGCAACAATTATCAATATCAATCACCTTAAATACATGTGTTTCTTGATGTTCTGTGAAAAAGAAGTGCCGTAATCTTGGCGTTTTCAATTGGATGTAACCTGTAAACCAGTACCGGTATTTCCATTTCTGTTGTAAGTACCGATAATGCATTATGTATTATTAAATTGATTTCTTAAGAGAGTGCTGATATTATCGATAGGATTCTTATGAGAGCCATGCATTATTATTTGTGGACTTCCGTAGTCGTAGAAAGCTAGATTTAATGACTTTAGCCTAATTTAATTATTTTTTTTGTTAGATTTTGTATTTCATGTTTTCTGTACCTCATTCTGTATATTTTGTATGTAGGTTATGGGAAAACATCACTCAGAATCTTGTGTTCTTGGCTGCAAAAGTAGAGGTTGGAGATACGCTCCTTTCATCGCTTCTCAGTCGATGACTCAAGGTATGTATCAATAATTAGGCTATTCTGTAATTATTTAGTCAGATTCCTTTGATGGCACTTTTTAAATTAAATTTAAAGTGATGATCCTCACGTCCTACATGGAGTAATCGCCACTGGGAGGGAGTATGGAACAACAACGCTCAGGACAGCTTCTGTCAGTGCGGGGAATCAAATCTCCAACCTCCAGAGTTGCTGCAGCCCCCCATTGGGGGCGCTATGCTCCCAGTTTATATCTTGGTTTAGAGTTCCCACATTTCTATACTCACGGCAGTGTCCACATGAAAACTCCACAAACAATACGATCTTGAAAAGGAAGCGTGCTAAAGCTTGAAAATGTGACGCATCTTGTTCTGCCCCTCGCTCTGAGCACTATACCGCTGTTGTGTGTTCAGAAACAGTCAGCAATGCTGTGATCATCCTACAGTCAGCTCTCAGCTGTAACTGTTTAAAAAGAAAATTAATTGTTTTGTAAAATAGTCTTTGGGACTACCTTGCCCGCCCTCTCGATAACCTCTGTCTCGCTGTCACTGGCAGTACTTGTAACTACTGTAGTTCTACATCTCAGCCCTAGATGGGTGAAGTGTGACCTTCACCGCCCGTAGAATGCACTGTTTTATTAATTCATTCATTAATTTTGTACACTTGAATTAATCGTACAGCATGTGGGCTGTAACATGTAGGCCTACAATGACTACGATGCGACTAACATAACCTAATCAATTTGTAAGCGACTTGAAGTGTTCGAAACTTGTAATTACTGTCTAATTAGGTCTACTCACTCGGCCAATCTGAAAACTGCCATGTTTAAGTTTTTTTTTTTTTTAGTAAGATCTCTTGATTCAAAACCTGACTTAATGATGCTAGTTATTTTTATAATAATAAATTTATTAAAGCACAAAATATGCAGTATGAAATTACAACTAGTTTGAACAGAACTGAGACAGAGTTAACCTCCTCTGCCCACACCACATCACGTGGTATCGATCACATCTTCTACCACATAGGGCACATACACAATTTAAGTCTGGCTGATGAAATCTTCTGTTACGGTATTACACACTTTGAAGTGGAAACCATGTACCGAGAATCTCGTTACCAGGTGCCTCAGCTCGTAGGAGCTCTCTGTCCAGTCCCGTGATGTCATCGCATCAGTCGCGTAAAATTCTTGCCAGATGCTATCTTTCTTAGACTTCATTTCCTGAACTAGTGTCTCAAAACCATGTGTTGTTGGCAAAAGCATCTGCAGTCTCAGTTCTTCAACAAAGGGAAGCTCACTTGAGAGTTCATAAACCAAACGAGAAAGAGTAAATCGGAAGAGGCATAAGACATGTGGTTCAATTTTGTTTTTTGTGTGGGGTGAGGTATACCTCCCACCTACACCCACTCCCCAAATATCAAGCTGGAGGAATTTTGGGTATTAGTGACCCATGTGGACTCCCATGTGGATTAGTTACATTAATCATAGGCTTAAAATTTTAGTTATTTATTGAAAGGTGAGGGTGGCAGTCCTATGGGTTGGATCAATCATAGATGTCCATTACATTAATAAATAGCTTCTGTGTTTTACTAAAATAAAGGTAGCGCTAAATGAACATAGAACGAGCGATAACATTCTCTATAATAGATGAATTAGCCAAAATACCTTATGAAACGATGAGAAATAAATCAAGGAGCGATGTTTTAATAGATGTTTCCTCCTCTGCCGTCAGTGACCCACCCAGCCATCCCAAATAGGATCACAGCATATAGGCTATAGGCTAGCGAAAATTACAGCTGTGGGTGCCATTGTTCAAATCAATCATCTTCAAAACAGTACCATAACAGTACTGCCAAACAAAGAAGTGCCCAGTTTAGTCTCTAGTGCGCAGCACTCGGTTCACTGCTCTTAATTAGGCTAGTGTGTGCAATATTTTCACTTCTCTGTAATGATTTTTTCCCCCCCCATGGCTGAAATGAGTTATTTTTGTTATATGCTCTGTAATTATTATGCAGTATATCGCTCCGCTGTAATAAATATGTATTAATTTTTTCGTACAACATTGGTTTTGATAATGGTTACAGCCTAACGCATCCCGATGAACTTCTTTTTTTGATCAACAGTGATTTTGTATCCCAGTTCTTTTTATCAACAGTGATTTGGTATTCGCATGTTGGCAGCAATGTGTGCGCCTTGGTGCGTGCTGCTAGAGTGAGCGATGATGACAGTTGAACGAGATGCAAGCGCTGTCGAAACATGGCAGCCGTTTTTAAAATATCAATAAATAGAAAAACATATTTACGTACTTTAGCACATCATGAGGTTTGGTAGTGATCAGGGTTCCTAATTTTAATATGTAATATCGCCCAGAAGATGAAACAAGGACACAAGGTATGTAAAAGTTACATTCATGTCTGCTGCAAGTATAATCCGCATTCCACTTACATTCAGAATTAAGGTAGCACTGAATGAAAGTAGAACGAGCGATAACATTCTCTATAAGGGGCCGATTATATTCTTGGTAATTAGTGTCGATGATTTTCTGTAACAGCGAGATGGATACAAGACAAATATAATTGGTTTATTGTATGCCAAAGTAATGGTTGATATAGGCTAGCTAGTATATTTATTCCCACATGTTACTTTACCTAGGTATTAATTCTGAATGAAAGTAGAACGCAGCTTATACACTTGCATCAGACATGAATGTGACTTTTACATACCTTGTCTCCTTGTTTCATCTTCTGGGCGATATTACGTAGGCCTATTGAAATTAGGAACCCTGGTCACTACTGCACATCATATATGTGCTAAAGTACGGGGCGCCAGGAAATGTTCTCTGCAGATGCGAGAGGTTGCGTCATCAGTTTAGTTCGCAGCACGGTGTCCCTGATAGGGCGAAGGCCACGTGTGTGGGCTGTGAGCTGTCGAAATCGTCAGTGCGTATAGTTAGATTATTGGAAGAGTGCAACAGTATGTTATGAATGGCTGGGTGAGTATAAAGTTTACTGTTTGTTATGATACAAGCGACAGCCGTGCTACCAACGTAACTGGTGACTTAATCTCTCGCAGCAGCTTGTAGGCACTGCGGACAACATTCCCTGGCGCCCAGTATGTAAATATGTGTTTCTATATTTTGCTCTTTTAAAAACGGCTGCCATGTTCCGACAGCACTTGCATCTCATTCAACTGTCAACAAAGTCCACTCTAGCGGCACACACTGAGGCGCACAAATTGTTGCCAACATGTGGGATGGATGGATGTGGTGGATGGACAGGAAACGATGGAGAGGCTTATGTTCCAAGCAGACCCGACCAGCGGTTGGAAACTGCTCAAGATGATGATGATGATGTGGGATACAAAATCACTGTTGATAATAAAAAGTGGCATACAAAATCACTGTTGATAAAATAATCATTGATCTGGACGCGTTAGGCTGTAACCATTCTCAAAAACCATTGGAATGGACGAAACGAAGGTTAGAATGGTCAGGTGTTGGCGAGGTTGGTAGTACTGTTTTGATGATAGTTGATGTGAACAATGGCAGCCACAGCTGTAATTTTGCCTATATAAGTCGTGATTCTTTTTGGGATGGTTGGGTGGGTCACAGAGAGCGGAGGAGGAAACATCTATTTAAACTTCATTCCCTGATTTATTTCTCGTCGTTTCATAAGGTATTTTGGCTAATTTATGTACTATAGAGAATGTTATAGGTGTATTATCCAGAGTTGGGATCTGACAGTTCGGCGGAGAACTGTTGAACTAAAGGCAGCGGTGCCACGAATGCTGCTGTCCACCACGCGCATACTTCCATCCTCCCGCTCTTTTCCTCATGCTCATAATATCATTAGCACCGTTATTACATTTATTACTTTTTATTCAGATGGTTTTCAAAATCTTAAACAAACCAATGCTTAAATCTGTTCGGTGCAAACTGTAAAACAAAATATTAGCCCGTCAAATTGAGGAGAGACCTAAATTATTGTAATGAATAGCAATAACAATATTACGAATACTATCATAAAGCAAAAATGATCAAAGCGAAACGACAACACGTGATTGTTTCCGTGATTTTTAGTTATTTATATTTCCTGTAGAATAAGTTTCAAGTCACAAGTAACACACAATTGTATTACAAAATATAGGCTCATTGTGTAGACTATTAAGTCACCCTTTAGAAGACAGAAGCTAATCACAGTAGTCTTACTAATTACAAGAGCAGAGGCGGTAGCCTACGTTCCTACGCGCGACTGAATGGAATTAATGGTTCGCCTGATGCTCAGAACTGACACTAACACTGCTACATACATAAATAACGGTCTCTAATGAATCATAAGTATAAATATAAGTATAAATAAGTATAACTCAAAGAATTATAACTCATTAAAACAACAGATTATGAAACGCAGCAAGGTGAGTGTGCACTGGAGGCAACCAAACAAGCGACTGATCGGCGACAAGCAAGTGGTGAAATAGCATCATTCCAATTGGCAGCGCTGTATAGTTTCCATGGCAACAAGCCATGCGGGCGATCTAGTCGTCAGCTGTTTTTGCCCAGTGGTGCTGAATTGTCAGATTCCAACTCTGGAAAATACACCTATAGGTAGTGAGTTATTTTTCTTTCAAGGGGCGGAACTACGAGGTCATCTGCCCCTTATGGAGAATGTTATCACTCGTGCTACTTTCATTCAGTGCTACCATAATACCACCTTGTGGTGTGGTAGCTGCCACTCCTAAGGTCCTGGGCTAGTTTCCAAGTAATTTAATTCTGGTCTGAGGGTTGGAACGACTCACAATCAGCTTCGTGAGCCAGAACTGAGAAGAGGTAGGTTCGATTCTCACCTCGGCCATCCAAGAAGTGGTTTTCCGTGGTTTCCCCACTTCCACTCCAGGCTAACACTGGGATTGATCCTAACTTAAGGCAATGGCTGCCTCCTTTCCACTCGTCACCTGAATTACAAAAAGTAGGCTATACTGCTCGGGTTCATTTTCCATGTTCTGTGAACTTGCGGGGTGAGGAGAAAGAACAGGGGAGGGTCAGGCGAGAAGAGAAGGGCCTGTCAACTGCCCGCCGTGATATCTGGTATTCCTTTCTATTCCAATAATGCTAACTTAGGGCTGTTGCTCAAAACACTGTGGTGTTACGAATGAGTGAGTGAGCCACCGACCAATGTATTTGGTTCTGTACTATGCACGGACCAAGGAACCTCATCACTCGTCAACACCACTGCGATGCACATTTCTCTCAGGTTCACGCAGCTTAGACCCGAGCAGTACACACTACTACAGGTACTACAATAACACAGATTATCATACAAATCCTACATACTTCCAAATACATGGGGCTAAATGAATTAATATCAACAACACAATGATTCTACAATAAGTGATTCTTTTTAGATGTAGTTATAGTAGGTGCAACTATACACATATCAGCAAATTCAAGTTCTCCATTTGAAGCATTACATATTTTATTAAGTTTACTGCTTCAACATACAAACTTGCATGTGTTGTAGGAATTTGCTGTTCATCAGTGTTAGCCATGGCATAAAGGAGGGAAGAGGTTCATTATCCTGTGCTATAGCCTACTGTTATGCCTTGGCAAGAAAGAAGAAAGGAACATGCCTCAACACGTACTTTTAGGAGGACCAGATTTGATTTCTGTATTTTGGCTCTCGCTGTTATTTTTCTTCGTTGACAACTTTTTAAATAAAACGATGATTTCTAGCAGTATTGAGGTTTTTCATTGAAAGTCCTATTTCTCCTTTCCCCTTCACAGGATGTCATAGAATTTACTGTATTAGTGTGCGATGATTTTTTTTGTGTACTTACTGTATTTCACCCTGTAAAAATTGGTGAACTGGATATATTTTAAAAGGGAATATGAAATGAACTACTGTATAGACATTTTGTAATATCCAATTATTTTTCTGAAATTTTAGTCTCCCAATGAATTTGGCACTAAGTGCACTAACAATTTTAGTGTGATCTGGTTACACCACCTGTTTACTTAGCGTTCTCTCTTAACATTTTACTGTTATTGTTAACAGCATCAAGCATTTTAAGATATGAATATTCTCCCTTCCCAGTACTTTTCCTTTGCAGTTTATTCTAATAACTGATTGGTTATAGGCCTAATTAGGCCTAATGTGGTTAATTGGAAGGGACCCTATTTTTAAGGTGAGTAGTAATATGCTGCAGGCCTTTTAGTAGCCTAATTCTTGTCACCAATGCAATATGCTCCAATTGCAACTGAAAGAAATGTGAACATGTAAATTATTGATGAGGTCATGTCCTAAAATAGGGGCAGATGACGTCGTAGTTCCGCCCCTTAAACAACAATAACTAACTAACATGTCCTAAATGCTGTGATTGTTCATTTCAGAGTTCAGGAATTCACAATTTCCCACTTAGGTATTATTTAAAAAAAAATGTTATTGGTATTTTGATTGTGATTTATTTCTTGTTGATCATATGATTATCTCCTCACTTAAAAACGTGCTATAAGTATTGGGAAGATTGTGATTTTCGGAACATTGAAGTGGATAGAGAATTTAGGACGAGAATATTTAGTGGAACGAGGGGAAGGGGTGGGGTAGGCTACCCGCACGGCCGTGCTACACGTCAACTAGTACCACGGCCAAACACCAGACAGCGCTGAAGTCTTAGGTGCCAAGAATTAGCATGGCTGTCGGCTATCTGTAGTAGTAGGTAATCTGTGGTCCGTATGCAGGCTGTGCTACCAGTTCTGCTGTCAATGGCTGGACGAGAGATAGCAGCACTGCTGCCTCTCGCCTGCTACAGCCAGCGCACTACACTTCCCCTTCTCCCTTCCACTGCGCCTCATTCGTGCACTTTGCACAACCACCCTCCCCTCCACCGTTGCATACCTCGGTTCCGAGTCACACAGGTCTGCTTTCCGAGTCGTCTGCCCTGCCATCGTCCAGCCGGTGTCGTGCCATTTCGACCAGGTTCTATTTCGTCCAAATTCCACGAACAGAGGCAGGTGGGTTGACTCTCTGCCGGCCCACTAGTGCTATTTCGTCCAAACGCCTATGATTGACAGTTTGACAGGTCTACAATAACTGTTTCATTTCATTGCGTTTCTTGTTAAAAATAAGTAATTTTTTGATGTTTGTAATAATGGACGTCACTCGCTCCGCTCGTTTGCCACCAGTCAACTATAATTTACAATGAAATGCTTATAATGTAAACAACATAGTGAGAATAGAAAAACTTGGATTAAAATTGCTCTCTGAGCTTCGGTGTATCTTAATTATCTAAAAATTGTGCCGTCGTTCGCTGCAAGGCATGAGGTACAGTTATATACAACAAACAAATATTTTGGAAATTTCCTGGGATTTTCGTAAAAGCACGCCTGTATACGAGTTATGTTACATCATGTGTCCGGCCTTGCAGAACTTGATATATGCAGTAGATCTGGCATCAGCGCGCTCCATTTAATGCGTACTGTCTTTTAAGGTAGAGACGCACTATAGAGTCTGGGGCATAAATATTGTCACTAATAAAAATATAAACCTACCTGTGAAATGGATTTATCAGCTTCTTCGCGGGCTGTCTTCTTTCCCTGTGCCATAGCGTTATGGACATCTTGTGCAGCCACATCAGGAACACACGTATTGTGGATCTCTTCTTTAATAATTTCACGGTTTATAGTAAACACTTTACCACTACAAGAACGGTTAACTCAACGCCACACAACTTCACCGCACTTCTTCTCATTCTTAACCGTATACCGATACCCGTTAAGTAATAAACTAGGTTGGCCCCTTGTAAAGGTTGAAAACTCCATAATTAACAAGGATGTTAATTCATAGAGATCATTCGAACGAATTAAGCCTCTGTTCATAAACAGAGGTGGGGAGGGGAGGAATGGAATTCCACAGCGGGAATGGGTGGGAAATCCCACACTGCACTGCCTCAACCCTTGTCAACATTTCGTCTGGACGAGATGGAACTCATTAAATTGTGTAATAATTTGTAAAACGGAGCTGGACGAAATAGCACCTGGGCGAAATAACACTGAACCGTCCAGCCGAATAAAAGAGGCCGGGGTGTTACTGTATGATTATAAGAATTACAACTCAAAATAAGTGTTTCTATGGATCATAAACAATTTTATTGTGCGCTGACAAAACTTCAAAACTTCTCTATGAAATGTAAAACATAAAAATAAAATAAAAAATGTACCGACTCAACCGAAGGTGATTTATATAAACAAAATGGCTGTTCATTCAGTAATGAAATTCAAAGTTTACGTATGCAAAATAATAATATAATGAATGTTTAACATTCTGTAAACCAAAAACACACTTATGAGCAAAATACAATTTATTGCTATAAATGTTAACTTCTTGTTCTGTGTGAAGGTGTCCGATTGCTTCCTCTTCTTTCGTTTGTTGGTATCTGCGGCCTTATGTAGTCGTTGAACCTCTAGCGCAAAGGAGGGACCTCGGATTTTTATGCCTCGTGCCTCGAACAACTCAACTGACTAAAAGTTTTGACGAAATGCACTCCTTATAAAATCGTACAAGTTTTCGAAGCATTTTTATTTGCCATAACAACCTATCCTTTTCTATCCTTTCTACGAAGATTTCTCCATTCTTAGTATAAACTACAAAATTGCACCTTTTTCTCCTGTTGATATTGAATCGACTTTGAATCTGTTGTGGCTTCTCGATGAATCAGCAAGCTATTCTCACACCTTGCATTGCGGTGCCATAAGTATCCAGATGGGTTACTGTGGGATTTAAAAAGCTTCCTGGTAAGTCCCTCGCCCTTTTGTGTTACATAAATAATTTGTAGCCATGAACCTTCCCTGGAGTGCACACAACAACTCACCCAAGTTTCATCGCAATCGGATGAATGGTATATGAACGCATAGGGGAAATACAGTGTCCACGTTATATCTCTGCCGGTGAGCTATGTCATTACTTCCAGGAAAGGTATACCGACTGTATTAGCCACACCAAAGACATTTCTCGAATTGGCACACAAACAATATTGTAATAATACTTTTATTGCAGCCAAATAGCCATTGAAAATAAAGTATAAAAGATACAGACAGTCTGAGAGACTAGACT
The DNA here is from genome assembly GCA_946902985.2 of Meconema thalassinum. Lineage (NCBI taxonomy): Eukaryota > Metazoa > Arthropoda > Insecta > Orthoptera > Tettigoniidae > Meconema > Meconema thalassinum. The sequence continues at coordinate 96,906,175 of OX336397.1, read as the reverse complement.
TTATATCATTTCAAATGAAGCATGCTACAAATGCTACACATTTTAGAAAGGCTCAGGAGGGCTCTTTCAACAGACTCCATTACCCAATAACTTAGGCTTCCCGTGCACTCTGCTGCATAACGTGACGCACTCGCCGTCTCCGTTCGCATAACGCCAGACCCCAGGTGTAAACTCAGACTCAATAGACTCCATTACCCTTTAACTTGGGCTTCCCGCGCGGGGGCTGCATGACGTCACGCACTCTCCGTCTCCGTTCGCATAACGCCAGACCCCAGGAGTAAACTCAGACTCGGTGCATATGCACTGAACAACATGATGACGTCATACACGCCGTAACAGTGACGCATAACGGTAGACCTAAGCATAACGATGAAGTCGACAAGATCATTTGAAATGAAAACAAGTAGTTCCGTGAAGAATATACAGCCTATTTTCATATATCCTACTTATGTTAATTGCCTCTATCAACATACACAATTTCAGTTTGATTGCTGTAATAGATTCGTCGATATTGAGAACCGACTAAATAATTCGGATGGTCGCCATGTTGGATTTTATATATGTAGGTCCTAGAGTTATGTACTGTTACATGCAGATTATTGTGAACGTGTAGTATTCAAACTTCAATCGAATAATTAGGACACAAGAAAAAACAAGGACATTTAACAATGTTTCACAGCTGCCATCTTGAGGTTATGGAAACAATTGAAATAAATTAGATGCCAGTGGATTAACATTCGGATAAAGATTTACTGTACCAAGTTTCACTGCACGCGGATGGTTAAATTGCGAGAAACGTCCATGTGAATATTTATAATTCGCGTCACCGCCATGTTGGATTTGTGATCACCAGGTTATTTAAAGTCCTATAGGTGAACTTAAGTTCATAGCCCCTATGAACATTGAAAAATGCAGTTTGATTGCTAAAATAGATTCGTAGATATTCAGTATCGTCTAAATATTTCGGATGGTCGCCATGTTGGATTGTTAAATGTATAGGCCATAGAATCATGTACCATTAAAGGAAAATTATTGCGTAGGTTCATTATTCAAACTTTCACTTCGATCGCATGACTACATCACAAGAAATAAAAACTTAATTTTAAAATTCGCACTGCCGCCATCTTGAGGTTATGTAAACAATTGAACTAAATTAGATACCAGTGGATTACAATGTGTATAAATATTTCCTGTACCAGGTTTCACTGCGCTTGGAACATTAAATCGCGAGAAAGGTCTATTTGAAATGAAAATCCACAGCCTGCTTCCAGTCTCCGACCGGGTCAGGAATGGAATGAATGAAGCCCCTATCTAGCGGCGAGGATATGGACTGTGCCGGCTGCCGAGGCCTGACGCACTCCTCTGGGGCAATGATTAAATGAATGACAGATGAAATGAAGTGATAGTGGAGAGTGTTGCTGGAATGAAATTTTTGACAGGGAAAACCGGAGTACCCGGAGAAAAACCTGTCTGCCTCCGTTCTGTCCAGCACAGATCTCACATGGAGTGACCGGGATTTGAACCACGGACTCAGCGGTGAGAGGCCGGCGTGCTGCCGCCTAAGCCACGGAGGCTCTGAGAAAGGTCTATTTAAAATGTTCAAATTCGCTTGGCCGCCATGTTCGTTTTGTAGTTAACCGGTTTTTGAAAATCTTATAGATGGACTTCCAGTAGTGCCCTTTATCTCCGTACAAAATTTTAGGGAGATACTGCTAATAGTTTCAGAGATATAGAATGCCGGTGAAATATTTCGCACATCCGCCATCTTGTGGTTATGTAACCAATTGAACCAAGTTAGATGTCGGTGCATTACAATGTATATAAACATATACTGTACCAAGTTTCATTGCGTTTGGTTGGTCAAATCGCGAGAAACGTCTATTTAAAAGTCGCAAATTCGCTTGGCCGCCATGTTGGTTTTGTAGTTACCAGGTTTTCAAAAGTCACATAAGAAAGTCACCATAGAAAATGTCAGGGTAATATCGGTAATAGTTTCGGAGATATTGAATGCTGGTGAAATATTTCGCACAGCCGCCTTGTTGGATTGGTGCGTCGTAACAAAAATTGAAGGGCACGGTCGAGGTCGCCGGGAATAGTGCTATGAACTTTCCGAGTTTCATTGAAATCGGTCCTGCCGTTTAGATTTTATTAGGGGGGGACACACACACGAATCACACACACACACACGCACACACACACGGACAAAAGGTGATCTCATAAGCCTATTTTTTCAAAATAGGCTAAAAAACGTACACTAAAATTGCACTCTTGACACTTTTGAGTTGCATAGTCTTTGATTGATTTTGTCCTTTTCCTACAGAGCTCTAAGTGGTAGCGATCACATGCTTGTTCACATAGTTGGCATACACACGTCACTGTAGGTTCATGGAAATATTTGCTAACGCAAATAAGGTGGTGAAAACCATGGACAGCCAGACGTGTAAACACATGTCTCAACTCAAAGTTGGCTGTTTTCCACGCCCGGTCAATCATGGCTCCGGTTCCATAAAATTCTTGAGGTATGTCTTCTCGTTTTTAGCCTATTTTCAATTTTGAAAAAATAGGCTTATGAGATCACCTTTTGTCCGTGTGTGTGTGCGTGTGTGTGTGTGTGTGATTCGTGTGTGTGTCCCCCTCTAATAAAATCTAAACGGCTGGAGCGATTTCAATGAAACTCGGAAAGTTCATAGCACTATTCCCGGCGACCTCGACCGTGCCCTTCAAATTTTGTTACGACTCACCAATCCAACATGGCGGCTGTGCGAAATATTTCACCAGCATTCAATATCTCCGAAACTATTACCGATATTACCCTGACATTTTCTATGGTGATAGAGGGAACTACTATAAGTTCACTTATGTGACTTTTGAAAACCTGGTAGCTACAAAACCAACATGGCGGTCAAGCGAATTTGCGACTTTTAAATAGATGTTTCTCGCGATTTGACCAACCAACCGCAATGAAACTTGGTACAGTATATGTTTATATACATTGTAATGCACCGACATCTAACTTCGTTCAATTGTTTACATAATCACAAGATGGCGGGTGTGCGAAATATTTCACCGGCATTCTATATCTCTGAAACTATTAGCGGTAAAACCCTGAAATTTTGTACGGAGATAAAGGGCACTACTAGAAGTCCATCTATAAGACTTTCAAAAACCGGTTAACTACAAAGCGAACATGGCGGCCAAGCGAATTTGAAAATTTTAAATAGACCTTTCTCGCGATTTAATGTTCCAAGCGCACTGAAACCTGGCACAGGAAATATTTATACACATTGTAATCCACTGGTATCTAATTTAGTTCAATTGTTTACATAACCTCAAAATTTTAAAATTAAGATTTTATTTATTGTGATGTAGTCATGCGATCGAAGTGAAAGTTTGAATAATGAACCTACGCAATAATTTTCCTTTAATGGTACATGACTCTATGGCCTATACATTTAACAATCCAACATGGCGACCATCCGAAATATTTAGACGATACTGAATATCTACGAATCTATTTTAGCAATCAAACTGCATTTTTTAATGTTCATAGGGGCTATGAACTTAAGTTCACCTATAGGACTTTAAATAACCTGGTGATCACAAATCCAACATGGCGGTGACGCGAATTATAAATATTCACATGGACGTTTCTCGCAATTTAACCATCCGCGTACAGTGAAACTTGGTACAGTAAATCCTTATACGGATGTTAATCCACTGGCATCTAATTTATTTCAATTGTTTCCATAACCTCAAGATGGCAGCTGGGAAAAATTTTAAAATCTCCTTGTTTTTTCGTGTGTCCTAATCATGCGATTGAAGTTTGAATACTACACGTTCACAATAATCTGCATGTAACAGTACATAACTCTAGGACCTACATATATAAAATCCAACATGGCGACCATCTGAAATATTTAGTCGGTTCTCAATATCTACGAATCTATTACAGCAATCAAACTGAAATTGTGTATGTTGATAGTGGCAATTAACATAAGTAGGATATATGAAAATAGGCTGTATAGTTCTTCACGGAACTACTTGTTTTTAAATGAATAATGCCTTCACTCTTTCTAGTGAGGAAAGGTTCTTTTCTGTTAGGTGTTGCCAAATGACTTCAATGCCATATATTAGAATAGGCATGATTTTATTTCTGAACAGAGCCATTGCTGTCTCTAAGTTGAGGAATCTCAAGTATCTAATTTCTGCTGCTTGCGTTGATTTCTCTATCACATGATATGTGAAACATGTAGCACTTGTTTTGGAGCGTGATACCCAAATATTTGAATTCCTTGACGATGTTCATTTTCCTCCTCTTGGTGAAAATTTCTGTTACTGCTGGAGCCTTCCCTCCTTTTCTAAATACCATCAATACTGTTTTTGAAATGTTGATTTCAAACTACACAAACAATTGTATGGCAAGGTGTGCCGAATGCATTATGCTAAGTCGGCCGTCCGAACTCCCGAGCCCCACACCGTGGGGTAATTTCTTATGAATAGCAGTAGAGGAATTGACGGCTCAAATTCTCAGAAATATGACGGCCCTCACTGGCAGGGATATAATGCGAACACTGCAGGGGCGTATATAAGGGGGGTGCTGAGGGGGCTCCAGCCCCCCCCCCCCCACACCAAAAAAGCCAATAAAAATTAAGAAAGTGCTGCTTTGGTAAGAGCATAAAATAATTGTAAATTTGGTTGTACCCTAATCTGAACTTATCGGCTAAGTTATAAACAATATTCAAATTGAAATTATACTAACTCGTGGTGTAGTGGGTAGCATTCATCGCTGCCGCTCCGGAGATCCGAATTCGATTCCCGGCTCTGCCAAGAAATTTTAATTCTAGTCTGAGGGCTGGAACGGGGTGCACTCAGCCTTGTGAGGTAAAGCTGTGAATTCCACAGTATGTTTTTTGAGAAATACATGTAAAAAAACTGTTTATATTTCTGCTTAGTAAATTGACAAATATTTAGATATTTGCCATTCATACTCCATAGATCATAATAGAAAGTTCATTAAGTATAACATTTTATTTGTGTGTTGCATTTTACAACTTTTTTTGTATTGCCAGTAATAATTGTAGGCTATATAAACATTGAATCTTATCTAAAACTAGCTGACCCGGCAGACTTCGTACTGCCTCAATCGATAAATAAAAGTCCTAAAATTTTGTATAAAATAAACTTAAAACAAACAAAAGTAATCCATAATTAATTAAAAAAATGCTCGGTATGAATGAAGTTTTATTATTATTTTGGATTAATTTCACATGATGTTGCTTATTTACGAAACAGAGTTTTCCTGAAATACTGGCTATTTATAAGATTTCAATTTGATATTGACAGACACACACAGTTATGACACAGTAGGTTAATCAATTTAAAGTTTTCCGATAAACTATATTTTTTGTTTTGTTTTGTGGTGCGTAAATAAACAAAGATGACGGTTTTCTGACGCGCGAACACGCGACGTATAATTGTCCATGCGCGAAACAGGGAAACTCCAAGTTTATTCCGCAAACGTCCAACGACTGGCCTTGTGATTTATTTATGGTCATCGCAAAGGCCAGACGTACTGGAAATTGTAAACGTTTAAAATCGAATGGTAAATCCGTTGGAATCATCGGTATACGCGGACATGTAACTTCATGACATTTTGAAACGACCGCATGTTCGCTTGGTTCCGTTTGTGAACACCAGATGGTAGCTGCTGTCAGACTTTGGCCTTTCTTCACGTGGTTCCTTCTTCTCCACTAGAGTGTGTTGGTTGTGCCTTATAAAACTCTTCCTATTCGTGGCATAATTGAAGGCAATTATATTCTACGTAATAAAACAAAAGACTATATATACTTCATGCCGCCAAAACATTTTAGTGGTGTCGTGTGAATATTATTTGGTTTTCACATTGTCGTAATATGTGGCTAAATTTAATTGGTCCAATTTAAATAAACCTGGTGCATGCTGGGTGGCCTTCTTCGCTTTTTGTCATCCATCTTGTAAATAATAAGTTGTGACTGATTGCTGGGAAAAGAACTACGCATATTGTGAATCTCGCCAGGGCGAGGGCTTTGCCCTCGTCCACGCTAACTTGGGAATATATCCCAGTATTTGATGTTACATGAAGTATTAATGCGCAACTATCATCGATGAAAATCGTGTAAATAGTTTCTTCGGCCTTAATATGGAAAGGCGATCTTTGGTGTGCATCTCTTCGACAGCGACTGGCAGCCATCTGCTATTTTAGTTTATTTTTGATGGTATAAATCCTTTAAGGATGTCTAAGTAGTGTTTAAACAATTAGTGTTTCCCCTAAAGGTATGTTTTGCATTTTATTATTTTAAATTATTGGAGCTCCATATTTTGCATGGTGTACTGAGTGTTTGTTTTGGTTCTGAAAGGTTGACCTTGGAATAGATATGTCACCTATGAAAATGTAAATTTTTTGTTAAACTATATTTGTCCGGGGAACACTACTGTTTTTCTTCTTATTTTATTATTTGGCATCTGGCTAAGGCATTTTCTTCTTATAATATTATGGTACTGGCCAGACGAATCTATTAACACTAGGTCTAAATTGGTTCATTAGTCGGTCGGCTTTTAGTCTGATCCGTTGCCTGTAAAAACTATTTGATCTCGTAGTGTCTTGAGTTTGCTGATATCTAGCTGTTTTCTCACTGGAGAAGATTTAATTTAAAAATGTAAATTACGCGTTTCACATAAATACGTACTGATGTACCTTCAACTGTTCTTGGTCGCCATGGTAACTTGTTGACAGAAGTGCATTGTGGGTTTTGTTTTTTGGCGTGTTTTGAAGTGCACGTTCTTGGGTCATGGTGATGTTGGTTAACTTTTTGTTTTAAATTTTCCTTTGGTTTTCCTTTTTTGGAGTTTTCTTGGTACTCCTACGTTATTCTTTCGTTACCTTGTTTATGGTAATACTTTTGCACTGTTTTTTTAATTCTCCAAGGCCCTCATGGTCCAGTTTGGGAATATGTCTGGTGCTTATTTAGTGTTTTTTTGGTTTGTAGCTTTTTATGCTCTTACCTCAAGTAATTGTTTTTTTTATATCGGCCTTAAATATTTATTATTTCTACAGTGAGAATTCTAGCTGAGATTTTTTTTTTTGAAATTTATACTGCCTGATGCATGTTCTGTTTTCTGGTGGAGGTGTTTTCTTTTAAAATTTTAACATTAAATTTTTATTTTAAATTTTTAATCAACTGTTGTGGCATTATTTCGTCGGCAACAGTTCCATTAGTTATTAGGGGGTGTCTGTAGAATAGCCTGTGCGTTGTCCCCTTCTCCACCTTCCTTCCACCTCTTTGGAGCTCTTCTGTTGGGACATGTCATCTGGAGGTGATTTTGTTGCTGAAGCGAGGCGGACCTCTAAATAAAAGGTAAGTTGGCCCATCCACGCTGGCCATCCATGGTGTACATCCTCTCCTTTGTAGTTTCCTTTTATGATTGTTGCCTCAATGACATTATTCATCACATTTTTCACAGCCAGTCTTGTTCCATTGCACAGTCGAGGTTGATTAATGTTACGCAGCATGATGACAACTGATCCTACTTTTAACAGTAAATTGTGAGGTGGTAATCCAGGCAATTCCAGTGAATTTAAAAACTCCGTGGGATAGTTGACTACGTCATCCTGTTTCATAACGGTGTCGACTGATTTGAAGGAAAGCAACTGTCCTGGAAGAAAATTCTGAATGGTCGCATTGAGATCATCGACATCTTAATTTTTTGCCGCCAATATTACTCGTTCGCCCAGCCAATTATGGTTATTGAACTGTTGCGCTATATCTGGGAAAACGCGCTGAATAAGCTCCTCTTTTGAGTCTGTGATGTGACAGAAATCTGTGGGTAATGTGATGAATCGGGTCGAGGTGTCCACTGCGACTTAATTATTTCCAATGTCTAACAACTGCTTCGCAAACACATTTGCAGTTTCATCTTGTTGCAAAAATACTCGCATGTTAGTTGTTAATTGGAGTGTCTTTACGTTCCGCCACAAATTCGATGATTTTAGGCATGCGTTTAGTTCATCAGCAACAGTTGATCGGGGAATAACTGGAATAGTCTGACGAAAATCACCTGACAACAGAATCATGGCCCCACCAAAAATATTTCAGTTGTCACGAAGATCTTTCAACGTTCTGTCCAGTGCCTCCAGTGACCTCTTATGGGCCATTGTGCATTCATCCCAAACAATCAATTTGCATACCTGTAGGATCTTGGCCATTGCGCTATTTTTGGCGATGTTGCAAATTGGTGTTTCGTTGATTTGCATGTTTAATGGTAATTTCAATGCAGACTGTGCAGATCGCCCGTCTTCTTGCAGAGTCGCAGCTATTCCAGACGAAGCCAACGCTAGAGCTACATCATTTCGCGATCTGATCCTCGCCAAAAGCAATGAAATTAAGAACGTTTTTCCGGTTCCTCCGGGAGCATCAAGAAAATAAATTCCACCAGATCCACTGTTCACAGCTTCTATCAAAATGTCGTACGCAATTCTTTGTTGTTGATTTAAGTGTGGAACATTTGTACGAACTGTTTCGGCCAATGCTTCAATGTCTTACTGTTGTTCTCTTTGCAACTCGTGGTTTAATGCATCGTGCATACGACGATTGGGTGCTGTCATTCCCAAACACGACAATACTTCATTTGCCATCAATAAACACATGTCTTCTATCATGATCAATGTCTCATTGTAGTCATTTGTAGTGTAGGATTCAAAGTTTGACGGCGCACACGATGCAAAACATCCTCAGACATGTCATCTCTATACTTAACCCACAAATCGTTTGGATCCGAGGGTAAACATGTCGATATGATAATCGCAAACAATGTACGAATTTGTTGCGGCGATGAATATATTACGGAATCCTTGAGCGTATCATCCCTGTGCGAATCGTTCTCGAATAAATGTAATAGTTGACATGCCTCACGATAAGTCGCACACAGCTGTCCATTAACTGTTCTCAGTTGTTTAAACGATGTCGGGCCACGAACATTCACCAACAACAACCGCAAATAATAACATTCATCGTTATTTGGATGTACTGTGTAGATGCGACCCAGAGCGTCTGAATCAAATACATTTGGATGTCCTTCAACTGGTGTTCCTTGTTTTCGACGCTGAAACGATTTCGATTATGCATTCCATGTGTAATGGCGTGGCATGTCAGCATACAACAAAGTGCGAGCAAAATCATCAGTTTGACAGACTGTGAAGAAACTTGTTAATGTTGTCGACAGTGGACGTGCCACTCTGTCTGCCGCGTTCGATTCATTAAAATAAACTCGTTGACCATTTTCTAAATGGACTGCCAAATGGACTACTGTAGGGTGTCTTTCATGGATCGCAAATGAAAAGATGCGCCAAATTGCTTCGTTGCTACTTACATAGCGACCCATCTGGTACTGTGATACTTCGTCATTTGCATTGGTTACAGCGAAGACGGCCATATCGCTACCTTTGTTAACATATTTACATATGTACTTAATCGACTTCACAGAGTTACAATATTCCACATTGATGTGAGTCTCAAAAGCTTTGGACAATATTGGCGAGTATGGTACAATTCAACGATTGTCTACTCAACATTTTGTCCTCTTACCTTCACAACTACCGATCGCCCATTGTCCGCAACTGATCGCCGACGATACAATGGGTATCCATCATTTCCCGTTATGGTTTCAGCAATCAGGTCTCTTGGGTATCGCTTGGAATACTTGCCGTCGACCATACAGGATGAATTGTATGTAGTTGAAAACTCCGCAAGGTCCATGTATCATGTGTTTGGTAACTACTGCATGCAATTTTGGGTCAATTTCAGCTGAAATTATGGAATCAATCTCATCTGGCCTAAAATGTGTGCATGTGGCAGACCACGCTTTTGCCATTCTACAGAGTACATCCAACAACGGACTAGGCCATACACGCGATGCTTTATGGAGAAATTCATGAGAGATTTTAATTTTTGTTTAAAAACTCTGGCAGTGATGTCATGTCTATCAACTGGTGTTTGGCTATGTAGCAATTCCCTCTTTAATTCGGACCATTGTGGGTTACAGGTGAATGTAACAAATAAGTCTGGGCGGCCATAATGCCTTCATATGACATAGCATCCTGAGCATATTCGTGCATGTGGCGCGGGTTTCCTATGTAAGTAGCTGGCAAAATTGTCATTCTTCCCACATTATTCACATTGAGTAGGTGCAATAAGCCGGAGCTGGCACAGGGGCTAATGGGCAAGATGGCCGCTATACATGGTCTCTTATGGAACTAACTCTTGGGAGCTGGCACATGGGCTAGTGGGCAAGATGGCCATCGCGCGCAACTCTAGAGGACTTGAGATGACTGGTACAGAGGCTATTGTGCAAGATGGCTGCCAGGTGCAACTCTCTTATGTTGGAGAACTTGACGAGGCTGGCCGGATGCCCTTCACTACCTATGCTCTTTCCAATCGCCTACTTTCATGAAACTGGGCCAGTGTTTTATAGACAACTCCCTTATGTTAGAGGACTTGAGCAGGCTGGCCGGATGCCCTTAACCTCCTATGCTCTCCCCAATCTCCTACTTTAATAGGCAAATCCTCCTACCATCATGCTAGCGGTTATGTTGGTTAACACTACATGTGAGAGTACATACTTCAAGCCGACCAGGACGTTAGAAGGTAGAAACCGCCATTAACATCACAGCAAGGGTTAGATCCTTGTCTTATGGAGATGTAGCCAGTACTCTACTACCCTCTGTGAGGGCTCTAACATCAAACCAGTCAAAGCTTGGGGTATGCCCTTGAAGTCAAACTCCTGTAAGTTAACTACAAATGCTATACGTAAACTCTTATCACAGGTGTATCAACAAGCTTCGCAAACTTGGATGACGAATACACCTCAAAGGTCCACTCTCCCTTCGTAAAGGGCACCGCGCATTATAGTTAAGTATACAGAAGCTAAATCTTTACCAAAAAAAAAAAAAGGTCAATGCAAAGCGAAGGGTGTTCTTCGTAGCGTCACACAATTCCTCAATGTTGAGGAATATCGATGTGTACTCTACACAAACACCTCTCGCTTGAACCAGCAAACACGCATTCTTTCAAAGAACCATAATATATTTACAGTAAATCAAAATAAAACATCGCTGTCTACATATGACAATAAACGGCTGTGGGATGGTGTAAATAGCTTGCCTTTTGGACATTTCCACACCTAGTAAATAAGAACACACTTTAATTTTTCAATTCTTTTTAGCCTATTTTCAATTTTGAAAAAATAGGCTTATGAGATCACCTTTTGTCCGTGTGTGTGTGCGTGTGTGTGTGTGTGATTCGTGTGTGTGTCCCCCCCTAATAAAATCTAAACGGCCCGAGCGATTTCAATGAAACTCGGTATGTTCATAGCACTATTCCCGGCGACCTCGACCGTGCCCTTCAAATTTTGTTACGTCTCACCAATGCAAAATGGCGGCTGTGCGAAATATTTCACTAGCATTCAATATCTCCGAAACTATTACCGATATCGCCCTGAAATTGTGTACGGTGATAAAGGGTACTACTAGAAGTTCACCTATGAGACTTTCAAAAACCTGGTGAGTACAAAACCAACATGGCGGTCAAGCGAAGTTGAGACTTTTAAATAGACTTTTCTCGCGATTTAACTATCCACACATAATGAAACTTGGTACAGCAAATGTTTATACACATTGTAATGCACTGGAATCTAATTTAGTTCAATTGTTTACCTAACTTCAAAATGGCGGCTGTGCGAAATATTTCACTGATATTCTATATCTCCGAAACTATTACAGATATCACTCTGCAATTTAGTACGGTGATAAAGGGTACTGATACAAGTTTACCTATGTATATTTCATAAACTTGTAAAGTAGAAAACGAACATGGCGACCAAGCGAAGTTGAGACTTTTAAATAGACCTTTCTCACTATTTAACCATCCAAACGTAATGAAACTAGGTACAGCAAGTGTTTATACACATAGTAATGCACTGGAGTCTAATTTAGTTCAATTGTTTACATAACCTCAACATGGCGGCTGTGCGAAATATTTCACTGGCATTCTATATCTCCGAAACTATTACAGATATCATCATGCAATTTTGCACGGTGATAAAGGGTACTGGTACAAGTTTATCTATGTATATTTCATAAACTTGTAAAGTAAAAAACGAACATGGCGACCAAGCGAATTTGAAATATTTTAATAGACTTTTCTCGTGATTTAACTCTCTGAGCGCAGTGAAATGTGGTACAGTAAATGATTTTGCAGATTGTAATGCACTGCCATCTAATTTAAATCAATTGTTTACATAACCTCAATATGGCGGCTGTGCGAAATTTTAAAATTAAGTTTTTATTTCTTGTGTCGTAATCATGCGATCAAAGTGAAAGTTTGAATAATGAACCTAGGCGATAATTGTCCTTGAATGGTACATAATTCTATGGCCTATACATATAACAATCCTAAATGGCGAGCTTCCGAAATATTTAGACGGTTCTCAATATCTATGAATCTTTTACAGCAACCAAACTGATTTTTTTTATGTTCATAGAGACTATGAACATATGTTCACCTTTAGGACTTTCATTAACCTGATGAGCACAAATCCAACATGGCGGCGACGCGAAGTATAAATATTTAAATGGACGATTCTCGCGAATTAACTATCCGAGTGTTGTGAAACGTTGCACGTTAAATGCTTATACAAATGTTGATCCACTGGCATCTAATTTATTTCAATTGTTTGCATAATCACAAGATGGCTGCTGTGCGTAATTTTAAAATCTCGTTTTTACTTCTTGTGTTCTAATCATGCGATTGAAGTTTGAATACCACACGTACACAATAATCTTAATGTAATAGTACAAAAATAAAAATCCAACCTGGCGACAATCTGAAATATTTAGACGGTTCTCAATATCTACGAATCTGTTACAGCAATTAAACTGAAATTTTGTATGTTGTTAGAAGAAATTAACATGAGCAGGATATATGAAAATAGGCTGTATAGTTCTTCACGGAACTACTTGTTTTATTACAATTGTATGTTTTTACAAGAAGAACCAAAACATCTTTTGTGAATGCTGTAATCTGGTGGACTGACTCTCAAATAAATACTTAACAATATTTGATTCATGGTTATTTCTTTGTCCTTTTCCTCGCTAATCCACAACCACCACCAATCATTAGCTTTGACTTCATAGCTCCTGCCACGATCAAGGTGCAATCTTTTCACCAATGGAAGCAGTAGATGATGTCACGCGCTGCACAGCCTTTCTTAGAAGAATGCGGTCTGCAACTCGACGTACTTCTGCATTCTTGTCGCTGTAAGCAATGTCATGATCTCTACACGCAGCATCCAATTTGTTGATTCCAGAATTACCTTGTGCTAGACGTTGGTTTAGTTTAGTCCCAGGTCCACAAAATTGATAGCCGGGAATATGCAGTTCAATGGGAAGTACATCAATGGCCTTGTTAACTAGACCATGACCAGCAAAGGTCTGATATATCTTTTTCAATCGTTGTCTTACTTTTTGGTGCTGGCGATACTGCCGCTGCTGTCTCTTCTTCCTCTTCTTCATCGCAACCATGGAATGATGAAGCAAAGTCTTTACAGGACGGTATATTTGTATGGCCGTGGTACAATTTGATGAGCTGACACGTTCCACACTGTCTAATGGATGGCATTTTAGTAATAGACACTTGCTGGTGATGACTAAAGTCAGTGCATGGTTGTAGTTCACGCAGACCAGGATCTCTGCTCCATTCACTAGGTACACTGTGCCAAATATTTTTCACCGCGTTTGAAGCAACATAAAAAAGGAACGCCTTGGGCAAAGCGTACAATTCCTCATCTGTGAAACTGTCAAGCTTTTTTTTACAGGCAAAAAACTTGACAATAGCTCGCTCTGTGGGGTTGGAGTCCAAACCTTCAATTGCAGCCATATTACTACACGTCCACACTGATCACTGGTATGTCTCACACTGAAGCTGACGTTACAACGCTTTGCACTCAACATGCAAGTTTTGACATGCTCTGCGAGCTAGCCAATCAAAAAGCTTCCAAACATTTTGAAGTGTTTTATTTTGTAGAGGTTCATCAGGCACGGACAGGTTGTACAGTGCAGGACATCCCAGATCATGAAGGTCAACAAGTTGACATGTTGAATTAACATACTGACGCAACCATTCCTTTTTTTCACTTCCCTTTACAAATACAAGGTCAGCACCAAACAAGTGAGCTTTCAGAACAAGTGATAGATGCTAGTAAGGAATGTCGCCTTCTTTCCAGACTAGTCCCAAATCGCGTTGCAACCACTCTGTTTGTCTTCTGTCCTCGTCTGACTGCAAATGCAATGGAAACGGTGGTTCAAAGACAAAACTGGTTACTCTTGGTGCCCACATGGTTGTGCAGTCAATAATTCCTACTTCTTTAAATACAAACTTGTTTCCGTTCACCTTGAAACCCTGCACGTCGACAATCAATGTTTTCGGCATGGCGACGGATATCACACCTTCCACTACCGCTGCTTCTTAACAACTAACTGATTGGATAGGAGCGGGAAAATAATATACACACAAAGAATCAATTACACAATTTTATTCATAAAGTTATCAGTACACCGCTTACAATTTTTAGCCTATTTTCAATTTTGAAAAAATAGGCTTATGAGATCACCTTTTGTCCGTGTGTGTGTGCGTGTGTGTATGTGTGTGTGTGTGTGTGATTCGTGTGTGTGTCCCCCCCTAATAAAATCTAAACGGCAGGAGCGATTTCAATGAAACTCGGAAAGTTCATAGCACTATTCCCGGCGACCTCGACCGTGCCCTTCAAATTTTGTTACGACTCACCAATCCAACATGGCGGCTGTGCGAAATATTTCACCAGCATTCAATATCTCCGAAACTATTCCCGATATCACCCTGGGATTTATTACGGTGATAAAGGGAACTACTAGAAGTTCACCTATGTGACTTTTGAAAACTTGTAACTACAAAACCAACATGGCGGCTACGCGAATTTGCGACTTTTAGATAGACGTTTCTCGCGATTTAACCAACCAACAGCAATGAAACTTGGTACAGTATATGTTTATATACATTTTAATGCACCGACATCTAACTTCGTTCAATTGTTTACATAATCACAAGATGGCGTATGTGCGAAATATTTCACCGGCATTCTATATCTCTGAAACTATTAGCGGTATCTCCCTAAAATTTTGTACGGAGATAAAGGGCACTACTGGAAGTCCATCTATAAGATTTTCAAAAACCGGTTAACAACAAAACGAACATGGCGGCCAAGCGAATTTGAACATTTTAAATAGACCTTTCTCTTGATTTAATGTTCCAAGCGCACTGAAACCTGGTACAGGAAATATCTATACACATTGTAATCCACTGGTATCTAATTTAGTTCAATTGTTTACATAACCTCAAGATGGCGGCAGTGCGAATTTTAAAATTAAGTTTTTATTTCTTGTGATGTAGTCATGCGATCGAAGTGAAAGTTTGAATAATGAACCTACGCAATAATTTTCCTTTAATGGTACATGACTCTATGGCCTATACATTTAACAATCCAACATGGCGACCATCCGAAATATTTAGACGATACTGAATATCTACGAATCTATTTTAGCAATCAAACTGCATTTTATAATGTTCATAGGGGCTATGAACTTAAGTTCACCTATAGGACTTTAAATAACCTGGTGATCACAAATCCAACATGGCGGTGACGCGAATTATAAATATTTACATGGACGTTTCTCGCAATTTAACCATCCGCGGGCAGTGAAACTTGGTACAGTAAATCTTTATTCGAATGTTAATCCACTGGCATCTAATTTATTTTAATTGTTTCCATAACCTCAAGATGGCAGCTGTGAATTTTTTTTAAATCTCCTTGTTTTTTCTTGTGTCCTAATTATGCGATTGAAGTTTGAATACTACACGTTCACAATAATCTGCATGTAACAGTACATAACTCTAGGACCTACATATATAAAATCCAACATGGCGACCATCCGAAATATTTAGTCGGTTCTCAATATCTACGAATCTATTACAGCAATCAAACTGAAATTGTGTATGTTGATAGTGGCAATTAACATAAGTAGGATATATGAAAATAGGCTGTATAGTTCTTCACGGAACTACTTGTTTATCATAGGATTTGGACCATCCCAATCACAGTGAGAATCTCCTCGATGCATAAAGTGTCTACGACAAGGACGGCAGGCTGCAACATCCGCCGACATACGGAGGTGTAATGGTAGCTTATCCCAATTAAGGTCAATGTCGTGTGCACCGTACGCGGTCAGAAATCCAGCTGGTAAATAGGCAATCAGATGCTGCGGCATTTCACGAAGAAATTGTGCTTTATGGTAGGCGCGTATTGCTAAACTCACCAGGGTGCGATAAATCTCAAATGCTGCATCAGCGTCTCGACTTGTTGAGCAACGATCGCATTTGCAGTCCATACAATCTACCCGCTCTCCAACATGACAAGATGAAGCTTTGGCAACGCCATCGTCCACATTATTTGTTTGATTAGTGATGGGCTTGTTGTTGTAGCCCCTGTCATGAATACCAAACGTAGACATGAATCCATCTGGTAAATAGTGAACCAGATGCGGCGGCATTCTAAGCACAGTATGATTCTTGTGATAGGCAGTTATAGCTTCACTCACTAGGGCGCGATAAATGGTAAACCTTGAATCTTCATCTGAACCTGGTGAATCACTTTCACATTTGCAGACCCACCTCGCAGAGGGGGTTGTGACTTCATCGTAGCTTTCCATGACTGTGAAGGGCAATGCAGGAAGACATGCTATTTATACTCTGGTCACCATATTGGACAACGGTTGATAAACACTTGCGCCTCGTGAACAATAAGGCAATAGGCTGTTGTTTTTTCTGGAATAACTGTCGATGTTTCAAATTCTAGTCTGATATCAATTGTTGTTTCCTTCATCGACTCCTCCAAATACGAACAGTCCATCACCACCAGAGGCGCCTTGGACTTGAAGTCTTGTGGTGATAATAGCGGACATGCCTCTTTCTGATAATAGGAAGACTGAAAGTTTACAAACATGTCATAGAGCTTACCATATTTGTTCTTGTTAAAGTTTAAATCCATTCCCTCATAGGGAAAGGTAACTCCGTTCAAAAATAGTCGTATATTTCGTAATTGGATGTGGTCAAATTTTGATGCATCTTTATTCTGTTGATATTTGCGATCTGTTTGAAATCCAACCAGGACGTAGAGTGGCCGCACTGTATACCGTGAGGTTTTTATAGACCAAGTATGTGTATCGGAGAGTGGTAATACCGGGTATTCATGCAGCTCCCAGCTTCTAAATTGAATGGGTAAAGCTGTATCCTTCTCCACAATCTTGAGCAGACTCAATTTTTTCTGATCTGATAGAGTAACGTGCGGTACTTTCCATATAATTCGTTGCAGTAGAATTTTTGTATCTATTGGCGCTGTATCAGCTCCCTTTAGCGCATTATAATCACTCCTGTCTCGTACAAGAATCAGATCCTGTCTTGCGTTCACAACAATGCGCTTATGATCCTCTGCAAAGCCTAGTATTAATTTTAGAGGTAAATGTCCAGTAAATGTACCATCATCGTTAATCATCCAGTCGTTGGTTGAGTTGGGACACCAACCAGCCATACAAAAAGCTTTACTCTCTTCGCTTCCGTACGAGGGATAAAGTTTCATGACACTTGTTATGCCAACATTTCGAGTAGTATCCACTTCAATACCGTTGATCACGTAGCGAACCTCAGAAAACAAAAAGGCCAAAGCATTGTTGGCCAACTTTGACGTTGTTGGAATGGTACCATCCAATTTGGTGAGTTGCCCTTCAATCTGGATGTAACTTTCATGTGGAAGCGTGTAGATATCTTGTTGGTTAATAGTAATTCGAATCTCATCATTATTATTTAGTCCCTGAGTATACGGTTGGTAGGAATGGTGTTCAATTCTTACAATACCCTCCTGTACTTCGACAGGGTTTGTCACGTCTAGAATCGAATTCATGACGTAAGATGTAACCAAGTTGTTGTAGGATCTGCTTGTTGACACGTGTTAACCTGTACACGTGTTGAGCACAACTAACACCTGCTCTTGACAGCGTTGCCGCTTTATACACTTGTTTCATGCTGGCTTCAGATACAGTTTGTAGGTCACAGGTGTATGAGGGTCTAACCGGATGAGACGTTGGTTTCTATTCACCAGTCTTAAGGTAATATTCCTGATGTTGGTCACACTCACAGGATGATAGAGCACCACCGACGGGTTTTCGCGGATGATATAACCACCAGGTGAAGTAACAATAAAATCATAAAGCGAATGCGAGGGATCTTGATTGGTGTAGACGTCTGTAATAATATTACACGTGACAGATATGTGATGATCTTCAATTATTTTCACCGGTTGGTCAGACTTGTGTATCACGTTTGGTACTAACACTTGTGGTGAATAGCCTAACAATGACCCAATCGAATCTGGTTGAGATTTAAAATCAATCCTAAAAGAAGACAGAATACTGCAGCGATGTGTCACGTTGTTGGCTATGAGTTCAAACTTGCGTGTCCCGTCCAGAAATGCTTTTAGACTAAATTCCTTGGTGAGAGTTGTGTAGATGTGATCGTGAATATCCTCTACGGTGTAGCTGCCAGACGGTAGAGTTAACACATAGTCATCGTAGTAGAACTTATCATTGACGTCTTCAATTATGTTGCAGATTCTATTATAGCCTTCAAACGAAACAAGTCCCAGCACGTAGGGTCGTCGTCCCAATTCAATAGGAGGATAAAAGTCAACAGTTACTTCCGCACCTTGTCCGTGCACTGTAAACGTTCTACTTTCTGTTGTCATAATGACCACGTCACCCGCCGTGCTCGGTCTTATATAGAAAAGTCAAACATAGACGACCGCACTGTTGCGTGTTAAAATTTTGCACTCGTTTCACATTATAGTGTATTGTTGCACTGCTTCCAAAATAGCGAACAAGCTCTGTCGGAGGAGGAAGATTTCCAAAACTGTCAAAGTACCACACGGTTCGCCCATGCTTTATGTAGGCCACATAATGCGTTCCCGGTCCATGACTGTCATCCAAATTGACAACTGCACTTTCATGGCTCCGTGGTCGAGTCGGTAGTTGGTTGCGCATAAACACGCCTCGAAAGTGGGAGATCTTAAGCTGTTTTGCATATCTTATAACTTCCTCATGCGTCATGGCTCGTCGTGGCAGTGCATCGATTAACCTTTTTTGGCGACATGTAAATGCCGAGTCCTTTCTTGTAGGGTGCTAGCTTCATGTTCACACCTTTGCCGCGCAGTGCTATGGCCTCCATAGTTTTATTATGCCTTTCACTTTCCTTCAACTGTTGCTTCGCCTCTTCAACAGCTTTCACCGTTCGTGCTACCGCACTTGCTCCTCCAAGAAGTGAACCCAGGGCTGCTAGTCCAGCAAACAGTGCAGGTAAAAATCCACCACGTTTCGGCACAGGAATAACTCGGGCACGTTTTCTAAAACGTAGTTTACTTTTGGGATTCGCATGCAATCGTGCTGCTCGGAGTGCTTTCTTAATAGCCAACTCACTATTTGTTTCTCCGCGCGAAGCTTGACGTGCCGCATGAAGAATAGCTTTAAAACCTCCCTTTCTGGACAACTTCTTCCTCTTCTTCACCACATATCTCTGTTTCACCATCGCGACCAAAGAACAAGACAACCTCACACCACAAAGTATAGAACACAACTAACGCTCCTCAGGAAGGGAACCTGTAGTTATTTATTCAATGGTGGCTGTATGTTCAAGTTCTATATACAGAGGAAAATCGTTCATCGTTTTCCCCGCCTCTTTTTCTTCAGACGAGAGTTTCAAGTGAAAGAATAATTTGTCTCCGGCTTTCACCGGTTGATCAATAAGTGGTTGAACACTACCGTTTAATCGTACCTCTAAATGTTTCAAATCTGGTGCATACTCAATTACACGAATGGCACCATCATACATTAAACGGTAATTGTCATACCCCGAACGTAGTATGTAGGCGAGGTTATTGGGATCTTTTACCGGTTGTTGGTTTACAATGTGAAGCAGAAATATAGAGGGTATTGATTTAATAAAAAGCGATAACCGTTGTTCCAAAAATCGTTTGGTCGTCACGTCGTGAGGTTGCACAGGATCAGCAACTTCGGCTATTCGTCTTCGCTTCATCTGTAGAGCGTTCTCCTTAATTTCCCACACCTTTTCCATTTCAGAGTTTAAAAACCGTTTTGTACAAACATCTTGATCATCTTCAGGATCGGCCACATGCACAAGGCGTGCATTATTTGCTGTATAGCCCTTTACAGTTAGGGTGGGCACAATACTGAGCACCTGTTTCACCTTGTTATCTACATAGTCCTTTCTAGCAGTGTCCGTGTTGTTTGTTGGAAGAGCCAGCTGAGTGATTCGACGTTGGTGTACGTCATAGTCCTTTGCTTCTGTTAACACCACAGCATTGGTTAACACATAGGCTTTGGTGCACACATCTTGATCGTTCACAGGATCTGCAACGCCCGTAATACGTTTATTCTGAGCCTCATAATCTCCTTTGATACGTCGTAAGCGGTAATAATCTACATACTTTTTTGAACATGCGTCCGAGGGTAATACGGGTTCTGTTATATTGGTCAATCGCTTTCCATTAAAGTTGTAATTGCCATCTGTAGTGCGTGGCATTACATTAGCATCGATATATCGTTTTGTAGCCGGATCTGTATCATGTTTTGGATCGTTTGTCAAAGCAAATCGTTCATTTGTTTTAAGAGTTCTTCCAAAGGCGTCCATGGTTACACTGGAACTGAAACACCCGTTCGCCTCATGTATATAGAGACCAGCTCTTCCCCTTTCACATTTAGTTGATATGCAGATTATTAAGCAACAACATTCACTTCCGGTGGGAGACTTGGTTTCACACCTCTTCTCAACATCGTCCGAACAACGTCATGGATCACTCTTCCCATCCTCCATTCGCTGTCTCATCGCCGGCCCGTCGGGATGTGGAAAAACCAATCTTCTGCTTACCCTCATCACCTCCTTAAACGGAGTGCGCTTTCAAAATATCTATATTTTTGCCAAATCGCTGTATCAACCGCTGTATGTGTTCTTGGAACAGGTCATGTCAGGTCTGCGCAACATGGGCTACTTCACATTCGCAGCGCACGAAGATGTAATTTCTCCAGACAATGTTCGCCCCCATTCGCTTATGATTTTTGACGATGTGGCCACAGAACGACAGGGCATTATTCAGGCTTACTTTAGCATGGGACGTCATAAATATATTGATTGTTTTTATCTCGCTCAAACCTATTCGCGAATACCAAAACAGTTGATTCGTGACAATGCCAACGTGATTGTTCTCTTCCGTCAGGATGAGCGCAACATGCATCACGTCTACGATGATCACGTGAACCCAGACATGACCTTTCAAGCCTTTACACAGTTGTGTGCCATGTGTTGGAACGCTCATCACCACAGTTGTCTTGTTATTGATAAGCAGAGCAACATCAACAATGGACGCTACCGCATGGGATTTGATCATTTCATTCGTATTTAAGTAGCTGCATTGCTTTTCTGAACATCATTAGTTCAGATGTCATGACGACAACAGGGAGTCAATTAAAAAGCACATAATCCGTGCGCGAAATAGCATTCGACAAAAGTTTCGCTATCTAAAACGTGCACATGCCGACAGTGAACTGTTTGTCGAAAAACATTTGAAATCACCTCTGGAAGCTGTGTTGAAAGGAACATCAAAGCCTAGTACACGCTCAAAAGAAACACAAACAATTGAAGAGGAGGAGGAGGAAGAAAGTGATGAAGAACCTGACGATGTTTTTTCTCCATTGCTTCCGTCTTCTGGCTCCAAAGAATCGCCGCTGCCCCAGTTTTTGAAAACATCAATAATTGCTGAAACACCCACTAGAGCCAAAGAAAAGCAGCCTACTCTTAAAGAAATATTGAATACGCCCGAACAATATGTGCGGTTAATATCCATTTTACTACAAAATTATGGTGCGTTGGTTACCCCCTTCCTTGAAGATCTTTTTACTAAGAAAACTGATACTACCTACGGTGTTCGCTATGAAAACAATAGATTTCGAATTGGCGATTCACCGATCAAGATAAGTGACAATGTTTTGATTGTTAAAACAGTTCGTTACAAATTGACGGCAGGTCTTTTATAACTTTTATTTTCACGTAGACCTTCTATCGAGGACTATGATAAAGAAGATCTTGAAATGTATAAAGACATCTTGATGGCTACAAATGGTTTTAGACGTAATTATAAACGTTCTGAAGCAATAAATGCTAATAAGGGCTTCAAATATAAAACCATCATATCAAAATTGTTTCCCACCTATGCAAGTGTTCGCCGTGCAAATTCAGCGTCCGGTATCACGTTTAATACTTTGAAACCATTCATCGATTTCGCCTATTGGAACAATCCAAATAAGTTGGTTAAACGTCTGCAACTGTTGCGTGCATCAGAACAGGCCGGTCATACCGGACACGAGGCAGAAGTTTTAGAAATAGAAGAGGAGCTTCGTCATGCTGGCATTATTGTCTAATGAGTCAACGTGTTCATACACCCTCGCCTGTTAAGGCTGCCATTGCTCGCGAGTTGCATAGACCAGCTCGTCGTCTCTACCATCGTCGTCATGTCATCACACGAGGCGTTGACGATCTTTGGCAAGCTGATCTGGTTGAAATGATTCCCTATGCCAAAGCTAACAACGGGGTCAACTATCTGCTCACCGTCATCGACGTTTATTCCAAAATGGCCTTTGTTGAACCTGTTCGGAATAAATCTACACAACTGGTCACCGCTGCATTCAAGACCATCGTTCAGCGGTCAAGACGACAACCTCGTTTGCTTCAAACAGATCAAGGCAAAGAATTTTTCAACAAGACTTTTTCCGCTTATCTCAAATCACTTGACACCCATCACTATTCCACTTTTAGCAATCTAAAGGCAAGTGTTGTAGAACGTTTCAACCGCACACTCAAGACGCGCATGTGGGAACAATTTACAGCAAGAGGATCCTATCGCTGGCTTGAACTTGTAGGCGACCTGGTGACACGTTACAACAACACTAAACATAGAACCATCAAAATGAAACCACGCCTTGTAACCAAGAACATTGCGCAATTGGATCGCATTCATCACAAAATCAAAACAGTAGATCCGCGACGTCATCAATTACGTATTGGTGATTATGTGCGCATCAGTAAACATAAAACAATCTTCGCCAAAGGATACACACCAAACTGGAGCACAGAAATATTTCGTATTCGCAAGGTAAAACTTTCTAATCCAGTTGTTTATTTACTTGATGACCTCAACAAGCAGCCAATCCAAGGAGGATTCTACATGGAGGAACTGCAAAGGACGCAATATCCCAAGCATTATCTTGTTGAAAAAATTGTACAAAAACGTGGCAATAAACTTTTTATTAAGTGGCTAGGTTTTAATGCCACATATAATTCATGGATTAATAAATCAGATCTGGTGTACACCTTCTTGTTTTTATTTCATGTCGAGCTGGCCGACTCAACATGCCATGCGATTTGTATCCTACCCCCACCCTACCATTTTCAGGAAATACTACTCCAGATTCATTGATATTTGTTTACCATTGAGCACATTCAACAACCAGTTCATTCCCCCTCGCTCTCAATCCCATTCACTACTCCCGATACCATTGATGTTTGTTTACCATTGAGCGCTTTCAACCCCATCTTGTTTGTCTCTCAGACCCATTCACACCTAACCAACCTACCACGTCAGGGTTCAACAACCACCACCATCCACCGCCATTCATGTTTTCCATTCAAAACACTCCCGTTCATGACCTACCCCACATCCCGTAATCTGCTGTGACGTCACACACACACACCAGTTGACCGTTCAATTCTCTGACAATTCATCCACAACCAAGGATTCGGAAACCTTCGGCAACACTCGGATCTCATCGGGCATAAAGCAAAGCTATATAGCCCCCGCCATTCATGTTTTCCATTCAAAACACTCCCGTTCATGACCTACCCCACATCCCGTAATCTGCTGTGACGTCACACACACACACCAGTTGACCGTTCAATTCTCTGACAATTCATTCACAACCAAGGATTCGGAAACCTTCGGCAACACTCGGATCTCATCGGGCATAAAGCAAAGCTATATAGCCCAGGATAATAACAGAGAAGACGCTCAGTCCAACAGAGAGACTGGGTCGAGGAGGGTCTCGTGCAGAGCCTCTTCCATCCTTCCCCCTCATCCCCACCCTTGCCACCACCACCCTCCTCCCCCCCCCCCTCACCTCCCCCCCTCCCCACCCCCACTCCTCCCCCTCCAACCACACCCCCTCAAACCGGTTCCTGGACCCTCCAAGGTTTGTTTACCTTCCGGGGTCCCGGCGACCTAGGGGGTCAATGACCTACCTCAAGGTCATTGATCATGACCTTCCTCAAGGTCATTGACCTTGCCACGCCCCCTAATTTGCATAAATAACGGTATTTGAGTCAAAACCCCCCCAGCCTACCTACTACATTGCCATCGGCATTTATAGCATCGCGGAGATGAATGTATTCCTCTGATCGAAGCTGTCGTTGGTTCAAACGGATGTATGTCAATCGTTCAGTCTCAATTTTGACATACTTGTCAACGGCAAACTGATGAAAAAGTCGTCGACACATCAAAATATGATTTACTTCACCTTCACGGATCATGAGTCTGTATGAATAGAAATTCATAGCAGTAACTTTTTTGTTGGTTTCAGCACCTGCAATCAAAAATGACAATTTTTTAATTTGTTACTTAGATGAATTGAATTTAAAAATATTATTTAATCTTGTTCAATCTAGTTACCTGTTACTTGATTTACAATTTTGATATTAAAATTGTATCCATCTTCCCCCTGCCAGAAGATCAAAGGATATTGTAACGCATCATAAGTCCTGCGTGTTTCAGATACACGTTTTAAATCATTATTCGGACGATGAAGCACAATATCTCTAGATTGTAAATTTTCTCCCACAATGACAACAGCCACTTCGTCAATGGTAGGTGAATTAAACCTCCTTGTGTGTTCACCGGCAGGTGTTTTGTCAGCTCAAATGACAATATTATGGCTATCAGATGGCATCCGATCCAATGCTATTTTGAACATGTTTACTAAATTATTGTTCTGATGAAGAAACATTTGTAATTCTTGGACAATGGTTCTCTTCACTGTTGGATTGTGAGCACAACGCTTATCAACTTCCGCATCTGAATTGCCCATGAAATAAATTTGTAAAAATTGATGATCTGCATCTGGTAGTGGTAACAGCGCCCCCAGCAAGTGATAAATTTGTCCTTGTATCTGTAATTTTTAAAGATTTGTCCAATAATTATTTCCGATATATATTTTAATACTAACTTGATTATTATAAAAAATATTATGGTATAATACCTTGAAAGTGGGCATGAAATTGTCCTGTATAATATGTGTAGCGCCAAACGATGTCATCTGGAAGCAGCTGTTATATTTATGAATGTTGGTCAAGAAGTGCTTAGAATCATTTCCAATCCCAGAAACTAAAGAGTGTAAAGGATCAGGTGGTGGGACCAATTGTGGCAACATTACTTTGCCTCCAGCACAACATAATCCAGTAGATTCACCACTGTATTTTAACGCCTTACAATATTTACAAATTATTGTCATTTCCCCAATTGTTACCGATTTGTCGGCACAATAATCTATTACCGGATCATAGTGGAATACAGCTCGTTCCAGAATCACAGGAGCACAGCGTCTGCGGAATCGCTCAATTTCATTATGTCGTGCTCGCTGTTGTTGTGTTTGATGTGCACGAACTCGTTGCATTCAAAGCCTATCTACTTCATTGTCACTCACTAAAGAAAGCAATTCTGACATAGCAATACGACTATTTTCTTGATCTGTCTCTCTCTGGTCATCAGTGCGGTTAGCACGTGAGGTAGCTCTTCGCACATTTGATTGACTGCGACGACCTAAGTCAGGTCGTCTTCTCCTCGGCATCGTAAATTGTAATTAATCAAAGTGAGAAAAGTTCTCGCGCACTTAGCAGTAAAGTGTCACTATCACAAAAGATCAATAAAAAAGAGCACATAACTTGAAATGTCACTATCACAAAGGATCACCGAAGTAAAGAAAGTTATAGTCGATTGTCAAATGTCAAATATTATGGTGCGTTCAAAAATTTAATTTGTGACGAAACTTAAGATTTATCAATCTACATATAGTTGATTGTCAAATGTCAAATATTATGGTTGCGTTCAGAAATTTAATTTGTGACAAAACTTAAGATTTATCAATATACATAAAAATAATCTGAAAGATAGTTAACAACTTTCATATTTAATTCACCTTTTAAACCTTCTCTGGACTTCCACAAATAATTCAAGACCAAAATTAGCCAAATCGGGTACAGCTGGCGTTGTAACTTTGTTTGTAGAAGTGCTTTTGGATTCCCAATATTTTTTTCTTTTTCCGTTAACCGCCTCTAAACTATTGTAAAATTGATTTACTATCTCAAAAAAAATCATGGGAGCGTGCTCAACAGCTCACCAAAGTTTCATCGCAATGAAATGAATGGTATATGAACGCATAAGGGACTTGGTTGAAACGATTCCTGTGCTGTCACTCTTTAAAAGAATCTACTCGTGCGCTACCAATTGTAAAATGTTTTTATTAAATCAGAAATCTTTGCGGTAGTTTTTTTTTCGTGTAGCCTCCTGAGAGGCCGAGTGCAGGTCTTTCTAGTCGACGCCCTTAGGCGACCTGCGCGTCGGGATGAGAGATGAGATGAATGGATGAAAGTGGGCAAGGATGTGGAAGGAAGCAGCCGTGGCCTGTCAGAAGGTACTGTCCCAGCATTTGCCTGGTGTTGAAAATGGGAAACCACGGAAAACCATTTCAAGGACAGTCGATGGTGGGGCTCGAACCCACGCGTCTACCGAGTCAGCAGAGAGCTTGGCCCCATGACCTAACGCCACGCTTTAGCCAGCGTAGCCACTACTGTCGGTTTTGCGGTAGTGGAAACAGCATTTCTCCAAATTTCATTGCAATCGCATGAATGGTATATGAACGCATATGGCATTTTTTTAAGCGATACGTGCGCCGTTACTCATTTGTTGAATCTACTCGTGCGCTACCTATTGTAAAAATGATTTACTAAGTCAGAAACCTTTCCTGGAGTGTGCACAACAATACAACCTAAGTTTCATAGCAATCGGATGAATGGTATATGAACGCATACGGGACTTGTTTAAGCGATTCGCGTGCCGTCACTCATTTGTTGAATCTACTCATGCGCTACAACTTTAATATTTATTCACCTTTTAAACCGTCTCTGGACTTCCACAAATAATTCAAGACCAAAATTAGTCAAATCGGTCCAGCCGTTCTCGAGTTTTAGCGAGACTAACGAACAGCATTCATTTATATATATAGATAATTACGCAAAGTTATATGCTCTAAAATATTGGTTGATATTTCTGGGTATTTTGCGGTGACAATCCCCTGAGAATACTCACAATTTTCCAGGATAGTCAGCCCCCCCCCCCCGAAATTTGTTTTCTATATACGCCCCTGGAACACTGTACATACAGACAGACGACAAACTATCACGTATTGATAACATTGATTTTTATATAATAGATTCTAGCTTCTAATTTTCGTCAACAGATGTCACGCTTAACGCTATTCAAACTAAAGCGCTCCGGCACCAACAGTGGGAAGTAGGCAGGTGAGAAGGTAACCACAGCTACGTCCAAACATGTACATAATAAAATTCAAGTGCATGCTCTAATTTATTTTATATATTGTGTTCATCTAACGTGTATACACGTAGGCCTACATAATATTCTTACGTAATTCACAAATCCGAATAATAAATATAAACTAACCATAACGAGATTCAAACTGCAAATCAAAACACTTACTTATAGTTATAAGCCACAGAGCTGTGTGGCAATATAAAAATGAAAGTTTGTTCTGAATTACTACGGAAATCTGCGTTATTAACGCGTTACAGACTGTTTTATGACGGATGCGCGTGAAAATATTTCTTTTGTCTGTCTGTGGACAGTCTTGTTCCCTTATAACTCGAGAACGGCTGGGTGGATCAACGTAAAATTTGGTACATATATCCATCAGAGGCACGCCACTAATCATTGATGTAACTCATCCCTGTACCTCTCATTAATGGGGGCCTACCGCCTTAAAATAATTGCTAAAATAGGCGTAGAAGGGTGAGACAAAACTCATTTTCAGCCCCATGATGTCAGAAACAAAATTCGGGGCCCCTAAATGGCCGTAAAGGGTCCTCGAAAACTACATTTTAAGGCTCTAAAACCAACAGTTTCTGAGATATTCCCAGAAAACTAATTTCATTTAATAAACTAATGAAGGAATGCAAGCCAGTAACCATGACAACAGTATCTCAAATGGTGACATCCAACTTTCCATCTATTTTGCAAGAAGTAATGCCACTCCATTTATTACATTTCTGTGAAAGTTTGCAAATGGCTATAAGGTTATCACGGAACCAACTGAAACTGTAAAATTCATCAATGCGCTTAAGGGGTACCCTAGATTTCACACGACTTACACGTGCGATATGTCGTACAGAAGGTCTATTATATCTCCAAACTGCAACATTATTTACAAAAAAAAAATCCTGAATTGAAATAGTATGTTTTGCGGCTTTTAGGAATTTGGACCATTGGAGGCTAAAAAACCTGAATTTTCATGTGCCACAGGCCTTTATAATTTATTAAAGGGGTCTTCCTATGGATGGGGACTTGACACAACAGTGAGGGTCAGTTTTTATGTGACGTGTATTGCGTTTCTTCTACGAGGTTTTCAATTTTATTTTCACGTCAGGAAGCACACGTTAGGTAAATTTAGTTTGAGAGCATATTTTAACCAATAATTTTTCTTTGTCGACAAACAGGTTCCAAGCCCCTAACGATTGCAACTGTAGCTCAATTGATTACGTCTGGTTATTAATACCGGAGACCGTTCGAAGAATGGGTACTTCTGCTAGTTTGTATATAAATTTAAACCTCAAATCGATAATCAGGATCTGATGATGACTGCTTGAAGCATGGAGGAAAGAACGGAAGGAGATGCCTTTGCTGCGCTGCCTGGTGCAAGCTGCTGAAGCTAAATGGCACGCCCACTTTGGGGAGCAAAGAATTGGCTGTTCCTATGCTTAAAGCCGTAAACCACTCCAACTAGTCTTAGATTTTAGTGACATAAAACTACAACGACAAGTCACTAATTTTTCTTGGATAGGCAGAATGCACTCTGTACATCACGGTACTTGGCACAAATAAGCTGCGTTATCGTTTTGAAAGCCAAATTAAATAGAAATAGGAGAGCACCTTTGCAAGGCTAGTTTTGTAAAAAAGTCGCGGTAAAACGTAATAATACGCTAAAACACTGATTAAATTGAATAGCCTACAGGTGTCTGAAGGTGCGAGTTATACCAAAGAAGGAACATCTTGGGAACTATCATAATGATGCCGAACTAATCAAGGTATTTTCACCAAATTGATTTTTAAGTTCTTATTGGTGTTGAGGCATTCATCAGTTCTTAGGCCTAATTTCGAGCACAGCCACTTTCACTCATTGTTCGTACACATTTTGATATTAAATACGAACCTTAAAATTAATAAACAGAACACTTATTCAATTCGTACATCCATATGCAAGTCACGGAACACCGAATACAGTTAGGGTCACGCCCACTTTGGACGCAGCGCTTGGCTTCACTCAAACGAGCTCAGGGCACCTCCTCTTATTCTTTCCTCCATGGCTTGAAGGCAGTGATGCCAACCCGTGGGATTTGTCCCAAATTGTGGGACATTTAGACAAATATTTTTAGGAAAGGGATAAAGGGATTTTTTTGCGAAAAAGTGAGGTGAATTTGGGATATTTGTCCGATGTCATATATCGCCAGCTGAGCTGCCATTAATAGACTACATAAAATACGTGCACAATAGGTACGATTCATGCATGCCAGTAGAATAAAAATAAACCTTTCTCCGGAAGTGTAGTATTACATTACAATCGCCAACTGCCGCTTGTGCGATAACAGACAGTTTCAGTGATTTGGAGATTAAAACTTATTTTTTGTGTTTTTGTGAAATCTTCATAAAAACAAGTAGTTCTGTGAAGAACTATACAGCCTATTTTCATATATCCTGCTCATGTTAATTGCCTCTATCAACATAGAAAATTTCAGTTTGAAGGTTTTGATAGATTCGTAGATATTGAGAACCGTCTAAATATTTCAGATGGTCGCCAGGTTGGATTTTTATTTTTGTACTATTACGTTAAGATTATTGTGTACGTGTGGTATTCAAACTTCAATCGCATGATTAGAACACAAGAAGTAAAAACGAGATTTTAAAATTTCGCACAGCTGCCATCTTGTGATTATGCAAACAATTGAAATAAATTAGATGCCAGTGGATTAACATTTGTATAAGCATTTAACGTGCAAAGTTTCACTGCACTCGGATAGTTAATTCGCGAGAAACGTCAATTTAAATATTTATACTTCGCGTTGCGCCATGTTGGTTTTGTGCTCACCAAGTTACTGAAAGTCCTATAGGTGAACATATGTTCATAGCCTCTATGAACCGACAGTAGTGGCCACGCTGGCTAACGCGCAGCATTAGGTCATAGGGCCAAGCTCTCTGCTGACTCGGTAGACGCGTGGGTTCGAGCCCCACCGTCGGCCGTCCTTGAAATGGTTTTCCGTGGTTTCCCCATTTTCAACACCAGGCAAATGCTGGGAGGTACCTTCTGACAGGCCACGGCCGCTTCTTTCCACATCCTCGCCCAGTTTCATTCACCATCATTCATTTCATCTCTCATTAACTCATCTCATAAGGTTGGCACCAGGAAGGGCATCCGGCCGTAAAAAGCATCACCACAAAGACTTCCATCGCATCTCATCCCCGACCCCGTTGAAAAAACGGGAATAATAAGGGGTAGACATACATACATGTTCATAGCCTCTATGAACATAAAAAAATTCAGTTTGATTGCTGTAAAAGATTCATAGATATTGAGAACCGTCGAAATATTTCGGTTGCTCGCCCTTTTGGGTTGTTATATGTACAGGCCATAGAGTTATGTACCATTCAAGGACAATTATTGCCTAGGTTCATATTCAAACTTTCACTTCGATCGCATAATTACGACACAAGCAATAAGAACTTAATTTTAAAATTTCGCACAGCCGCCATCTTGAGGTTTTCTAAACAATTGAACTAAATTAGATGCCAGTGCATTACAATATGTAAAATCATTTACTGTACCACATTTCACTGCGCTCAGAGAGTTAAATTACGAGAAGAGTCAATTAAAATGTTTCAACTAAATTTCATGAATATATTTGCTTAGAACAGTCGCTTCTATCACCAGTGTAACAGACTTCCATTATATCAAATACACCCTGTATATCATGGACTGTAGAAGAGGGAGAAAACGAAATGATAACATGTTTCGCCCGTCAACAAAACATCCTCAGACCAAATCCTGAAGAGAAAACACCTCTGAACACCAATAAACCTACAATGACACTCATCGACATGGGTCATTTTATTGGGTTTTTGCATTAATTGTATAAACATCCACGCATTGATAATAATAATAGTAGGCTAATAAAAGTAATAATAATAATAAAAAATTACGAGCCTTACAGTAGTCGCATATGATGTGTAACATCTGATATAGAAGAAACCTCACGTGAAATTGTTGATACACCGGTATTTTATACTATTATTGGCACAAATATTAATCTATTGAAAAAAGGGAGTGTTTTACAGATATTGTAGTTTATAATACGGAACTCATTTTATTAGTTGATATTTTGTAGCTTCCACCAGCACTAGCCTAAATAAAGAATACGATATGGATCAACTAGATTAATAGACGCGACACCGCTCATAACCTTAAAATCCTTATAAATAGGCTAACTTGCGAGTAAATGTAATGTGCACAGCAGTACATACATCGTGAAAGGCTTGCCCAGTTCCCGGACCCCTTGATTCACAGACCAGCACGTAATTTCATATGGATTCTGTTAAAATGAGTCATATTGATATGATTAGCAGCAGAGTATCAAGAAGGCAGTGCGAGTACAATCAAGAAGGCAGTGCGAGAGTAGAAATATCAAGTAGGCAGTGAAGAAAAAAGAGAGTCTCTTGGAATTGTTATGTATTGTTAGTGTGTAAATAAAAAAGATTTTTGTGTGTTGATGAATGTCCAGGAGGAATACGATCCAGCTCGCAGTGCGTCTTACACACTTTCGTCCCATTTTTCAAAATCACTCCCACAAAAATATCCAGCAACCGAGTGGAAAGATGTTACACATCAAAAAAGATTGTGCACCCCTGGTCTAGCTTGTGTGGAGAAGACTAGGCGATGGAGTTGGTCATTACCTTCGAAAGAGAAATGGTGAAAGAAAGGTTAACGTTAGCAGCTCCATTGTTCATACATGGTCGTAAAACACGAGATATCGTCAAAATAACAGAACTGCCTTATTGTGGACTTTTACGGGACAATAAAGTCTACATTGCACTGGCAAGGAGAAACAATTGTCATGATCAATTTCCGTATTCCAGCTTGTACCGGGTCGGAGCAAATATGAGGGGTGTTCAAAAAGCAAGCAAGCTTGTAGTTTAACGTGACCGTTAATCTCGAGATCATGAGCCACGGGACCTCCTTTTTACGTGGAATCCGAACCACAGGACATGGCATTTCACTTCGAAAATCTCACATGCATTGACCGGGAATCGAATGAGGGGTGTTCAAATGAAAAGGTACGAAACGATACAATTCATTCGTTATTCAAAAGTAATCACCATATGTGTCCCATTGCTTCACTAGCCGCAGAATTCCCTGTTCCCAGACTTGTGGTTGAGACAGAAGCCAATCCTGCACGGTGTCCTTTAGTTCGTCGTCCGATTGGAGATTTTCCCTTGAGATGGTTTTTAACGGACCAAACAGATGGATAGTGCAATAATTCTCAAAAGATCGTTCATAGTCTTTTACACGATGTTTCAATAAATCTAATTGGGCTTCTGAAGGATCCAGCTCTTTGATGTTTTTTTTAAATCGGGTAATTTGCCCTTTATAAGACGCTCGTTTGGCGGTAAGCTTGTCATCCCTACTTTCCTTGTCTTTGACCGCGGGGGCCATAGTGAAATGGGTAAATTAAAGTATAACTTACGAAAATGTGGAGTTGGTGGAAATGCTGTCAGGTTGGCAGCAACGAGCAGGTTGGAAATAATAGACCCTGAAGGAGACAGGAGCGGCTTCTTTCTCCTCCACCAGCCTTGCACAGCAAAGTTATAGCTGCAAAATTAAAATTGGATGTTAGTAATTTGCATGATATTGACAACTTGGATTCTCCAGGGTTTCTGCACCAACTTTTGGTAGGTTTATACTGATGCTGACACTACCTAAGGGAAGATGATGAGAGAGAAAAGGAGGTAGGTTTAGGAGTGGAAACAATTTTAGGCAGAGAGGAAGAGAATCCAATAAAAGTTAATAAGAAAGTAATAATTCAACAAGTAGTTCCGTGAAGAACTATACAGCCTATTTTCATATATCCTTCTCATACAAAATTTCAGTTTGAAGGTTGTGATAGATTCGTAGATATTGACAACCGTCTAAATATTTCAGATGGTTCGCAGGTTGGATTTTTATTTATGTACTAATACATGAAGATTTTTGTGTACGTGTGGTATTCAAACTTCAATCGCATGATTAGAACACAAGAAGTAAAAACGAGATTTTAAAATTTCGCACAGCTGCCATCTTGTGCTTATGAAAATAATTGAAATAAGTTAGACGAGTCCGGGATGTAGGGCGGATGCACAAGTTGCTCCCACTTGAACATGGCCAATACACCTTGTGTGACGTTAGAGACGTGTGGGCGAGCGTTATCATGGATCAGAATCACTCCCTTCATGGGGAGTCCAGGCCGTTTGTTCTTGATGGATTTGCGTAGGCTACGGAGTGTCGCACAAAACACGTTACTGTTAATGGTTCGTCTCAAGGGAAAACGTTTCCAAACGGACGACGTACTAAAGGGCACCGTACAGGATTGGCTCCTGTCACAACCTCAAGACTTCTGGGAACAGGGAATCCTGCGGCTAGTGAAGTAGTGGGACACCTGTACACAGGCCTGTGGTGATTACTTTTGAATAACGAATAAATTGTACCCACAGTATCGTTTCGTACCTTTTCATTTGAACACCCCTTATATGGCACCCCTCCACTTTACTCTGTCAGTCCGCCATCCTTCCTCAAGCACTGAACTCCACTCCACACTCACACTGTCCTTCACCAAATCCATCTACCGTACTCTAGGTCTTCCCCGTACTCACTTTCCAGCCATCCGTCTCTCCATCACTTGTTTCCGCATTCTTTCATCATTCATCCTTTTCGCATGTCCATTCCGGCACCTTGGCGTTTCTAAAAGCCAGAGTAGTTAAAAGGGACGTACTGTAAAATCAATAACAACATTATTCTAATTCAAAAACTTTCGCAAGCGTGCGCACAACAACTCACCAAAAGTCATTTGTTTAAATGACTCGCGCGCCATCGATTGTAAATTAGATTTAATCTTCGCAGGAGTGTGCACAACAACTCACCAAAGTTTAATCGCCGCAAACAAACAAACAAACAAACAAACAAGCAAGAAACATTCATCTCTACATAGTATAACAAGAAGTTCCGTGACGAACTAAAGAGCCTACTTTTCATGCCAATGATTATTCTACAGTATATGAACCTAACTAGAATAATGAAGAAATTAAGTTGCTAATATCGAAATTTCTAATTATTTCGAAATACTGTATACCTTGCATAATGTAGCCTAATAGAGCACTACAGTTGGCAGGCCTGATGACTGAATATATTCTTAGTTCCATCTCTTAAGGTACAGAATTCAAAATTTGGTTGAAGTCCAATGAATAGCATGGACGTTACATGCAGTTAAACATTGGATCTAACACCGTGCGTAAAATCATGTTGGCAACAATGTCATGCATGTATTGGTCAGAAATAATCTGAAATAATATGATCTATTGTTGTGCCAATTTTGAATGAAATTCATTAGTTAGTATAGAAGTTACATGCATTTTAAAATTGGACCTATCAGCAGGCTTAGAATAATGTTGGCAGCACTGACGTATATTAGTTAGTCCAAATGCATCTAGAATGCCAGGTTGATTGTGCAAAGTTTAGAGCTATTGGCTTGCATACTTTCTGATATATTGGTATTTGGATAAAATAAATTAGGAGCATTTATTAACAGTTGGCAGCCCTGGTGGGTCTTAAGAATACGCTCATTCATATCTGGTTATGTATGCATACAACATACGAAATTTGGTTGAATTCCAATTAATAGTGTAGAAGTTATGTGCATTTAAAAATTGGACCAATCAGCAGGCTTATAATCATTTTGGCAACACAGCGATATATGGCCTCCTGGAAATTAAACTGCAATATTATTATCTATACGTATGCCAATTTTGAAATAGCTCCCATTCATACCTTCCAAGATATCCAACATGGAGCTCAAATTTCAATTGCGATTTTTTAGCAGTTGGTAGCACTGACATCATTTTCAAATATGGCCGTGAGATATTATGGTATAGACCTTTACTCCTACCAAATTTTGTTTTGATTGCTCCAGCCGTTTAGGAGTTGATAGGGGGGGGAGGGGGACACACACAGCCAGACAGACAGGACAGACAGACAGACAGACACACATTTGCCCGATCTCATAAGACTACTTTTTCCTCAATTTTGCAAAATGTGAAAAGTAGGCTGAAAAATAAGTCCCCGATTCTTGGATGTAACGGGTAATCTCGAGAACCACTGGATGGATTTTGATACAGTTTTCACCATTCTGTAAAGGATTTCTCGAGGAAGGTTTCTGTAGAAAATAATTTATTTATGATCAAAGGAAGCCAAGCAGTAACGATTTCAGTGAAAAGGTCGAAAAAATATACTGGCGTCAGTGCGCTTTTGAAGCTTACGTGGGGCAGACCGTTAAAAAATATCAATATACTATCGGTGTGAGAATTGTTCAGCATGAAAAGTTTTGTAAAAAAAAGTCCGCGAGAACATATCTCTTATCTTCAATACATCGCCCACTATAAGTGTTTTTACGTTTTCATTTGGCCAACAATCCCCATTCAATTACCGAGGCGACAGTTTACGAGTTAGCTAGGGGTGAGCCTATCACCCCAGTTACAGCCTGGCTAGCGGGCGAGCCTATTACCCCAGATACAGTCAGCAGCAAACTATCGAGTCGTGTTGAGTTAAGACTTCAGAGAAGAGTGGTTGTGTTTGGAGTTCCCTGGAAGTTCAACTTTGCTTTTCTTCATTTCCCCTGTGAACTTTTCGTTCCGCAAAATACACAGTCAAGTTTAGATTGGACGGAAGAGGGATTTGTGTTTCATGCACCTCGCCAATCTTAAATCTGACAAGAATTCGTTGCACATTTTATCTCCATGATAATATAATTAATAGTCCAGTCAGTGATTTTAACCCATCATGCCAAGACGGAAAACGGATATAGGTCGTAGTTCATTGAAATCGAAAATAATACGCTTATTACGTAACAATGAAACTGAGTAACAAATAATTTCTTGATTGTCCTAAGAGAGAGAAAGAAAGAATTCACAAAGACAAAGGGAGTCATACCCAAAGTTCCTTTGACACAGGGAAGAAATGTTCATGGTTTGTGGTCCGATAAAGAGTATTCTGCTATGAATTATGATTTCTGCATTTATTATATAAATGGTTCCTCAGTTTACGAACGTAGCCGGTGCGAGCTGCTAGTTTTTATATACAGAAATATACAGTAGATTTAGTTAATTTTGCTTTTTCAATATTCAATTTTATTTTTAAAATACTTAGGTTATAGATTTAGATTTATGCCCGTTACTCACGGTAAAATGTTTCTTAAAATTTCTTTTACAACTAATTTTATAAAAATTTGACGAAAGCAAGCTGTGTTGTTCACGGTAAAATTATTTTATAAAATCCGTGGATGTATCAGGATTGCCATCTACCGATAAACTTCTGAACCAAGAATCAGCTGTTCAACACACATTGGTTTGAGAGTATGGCTCCAACAAACAAAGCAAAAATTGCTGCTTTAGCTACAATTATATGTTGTACTGTGGTAAAAAGGAAGAAAAGAAATGCTAGGAAGTGCTGGACTCAGGAATGGATAAAAAGAAGAGAAGAAGGTAGAGGAACGCTGTCCTTGGTCGAAAATGAGTTGAGGTTAGAAGATCAGAATTCATATAGGAATTTTCTAAGAATGGAGGAGATTTCTGCCTTCCTTCTTGCATTTCTATTGTGGTATATGGGCGTTTTAACCACATACAAACACGGATATTTCTGGTACTCGTCCAGTAAAACACTAACAGCTTCCTTAGTCCAGCCGGAGCCTGCCATTTTCGAAGTGTTTGATTACAAGCGAGCTTCACAATCTTCTCACCACGTGGCACCAGCATCATCGTCATGTCAACTTCTCTGATTGGTTCGTTTCGCAAAATTAATTTTACGGAATAGAACATGTCCTATTTTATGGAAAGTTTTATCAAAGGTTTTATAAAACTTGAATTTGACCGTGAGCAACAGAAATTTTATAAAATTGAATTATTGTACAATACATTTGAAGGAAAATTTTATCGTGAGCAAAGGGCAGTTCATTTAATGTTTTTCATTCAACCGTATTTGCTGAAGAAGACCGCAACGTACGATTGACAAATGCACAATTTGTTAAATAATACATATTGACGTAGTCTGTAAACAAGGCTGCTTGGTGAATGTTTTCGCCTATCAGCAACTACTTTGTATGTGGATAGGCCAGCAGCAGTAATGTGCACTGAGTTATTTATAGATTTTACGACCACGGCAGTCCATGAGCCGTATTAATGACTACATTCTTCAGTCCACTGTATACTGATCGTTAAGAATACCATCATCCAAATTCCTTCTTTATACTCGACTCGGGTACAGGGGCCTTCTTAGGAATATACGGCAATATTCGAGATATTTTCTCTCCCGTCGGGCGTAACCTAAATAGTAATAATTCGTTCATTCATTCATTCATTCATTCATTCATTCATTCATTTATTTGCAATTGGGGATGTGTCCCCCGGTGGCAAATTGGATATACATAACAAATAAATAAGTATACATAACAATTCAATAATAAACTGGAGGATTTACACAAATAGTCAGTCTTTTCATAAACACACCTGTATGTTTGGGAAAAGGCTCTAAGACTGCGGCAGGTAGAGAGTTCAAGTTATCAATGGCCCGGTTTACGAAATAATATTTACCATAATTTGTTCGCTGTGGTCGACCCTTAACTTTGAAAGGATGATCGCTCCTACCCATGTAAGTGGGCTTTCCCATACGTTTGCTAAGCTCACCCCCATGCTGGTTGATTAGCATACGTGTTGTACATAGCGCAGAGTCTAGATTTCATCCTCCTAGCCTCAAGTGATTCCCACCCACATACGGCTCACGCTGCTCCTGGGATGAAAGTCACTGAGTACAAATCTAGCGGTCTTTCTTTGTACCATTTCCAACTCATTTATGAGTTAATAATAATAATAATAATTATTATTATTATTATTATTATAATTATGCCAATCAGGGGAGCCTCCGTGGCTTAGGCGGCAGCACGCCGGCCTCTCACCACTGGGTCCGTGGTTCAAATCCCTGTCACTCCATGTGAAATCTGTGCCGGACAAAACGGAGGCAGACAGGTTTTTCTCCGGGTACTCCGGTTTTCCCTGTCAAAATTTCATTCCAGCAACACTCTCCACTATCATTTCATTTCATCTGTCATTCATTTAATCATTGCCCCAGAGGAGTGCGACAGGCTTCGGCAGCTGGCACACTTCATATCCTCGCTGCTAGATGGGGGCTTCATTCATTCCATTCCTGACCCGGTCGGAGACTGGAAGCAGGCTGTGGATTTTCATTATGCCAATCAGAGAAAATCGGCGTGAGCACTGTGGCACTCATCGCCCCATCACACCAGGTTAAAGATCCCCGTGTGGTAAAACACTGTGTCCTGCTACGTGAATAAGTAGCCTTGCGCCCATCCTCGTCCGACAGGAATATGTAACCCTTTATAGGTTCCTGGTCTACATTATATATTAACCACCTGTCATAAGGACAATGTTTATTGTCCATGATGCTGATGGTTCAATCTTTCAGCATTTACCAACAAATTTTATTTTGGAAGTGTCAATATTACTGAAAACCATGAACTCTTTATCTCCTTATCCTAAAGGACAGGAAACATTTTTTTAATAAAAGCAATTATTATTAAAAAGTTTTAAAAATGGTAGGCCTAATAAAATATTTATAATTAAGAATAAATAATACGTTTATATACTTAATTCTTAGAACATTAAAATGTTAAAGAAAATAATCATTGAAATTATCACTTAATATTAGGATGAAACAATTAAAATTAAGATGTTTAAAAAAATGTAATAATATTAGAATTAAAAATAAATAAGCGTATAAAAATTAAAATAAAATTTTAAATTAATAATAATTAATATTAGGGTAAAACAGTTAAAATTAAATTAAAATAAATACGAATATAATATCTTCAATAATATTCTGCCGTATAAAGGGCTAAGGGCCTTTTTAAGGTACCAAAGGCGTGATAATCTCATGGGGATAGATCAGGACTCTATTGAGGTTACTCCAGTGTCTCCCACTTGAGTTGGCGTACCTTCTACGTTACGACCTTTGTGGTATGGGACGTGCGTTATCATGAAGCAGCAGCACCCCTTGTTGCAGTTTCCCGGACGTTTTATCTTAATTGCACGTCCTAATTTCTCCAGTACCTTTAAGTACCGGTAATCAAACAGCTGGGTGAGGATCAACTTTCCAACTTTGAACTCCTTGGAACGAGGGGACGATGGATGACGTCACTGCATCGTCGATGCTTTCAATTCCGGTTCCCAGTGCACAGTGGGTCCAGCTTTCGTCTCCTGCAACAATGCGCTCCAGGAACGTGTTGCCTTCAACATTGAAACGCTGCCGGTGCTGCGGGCAAACAGCCATCCGGTGGGCTTTTTGTTGGTGTCGTGCCGGATGCGACCCGTGCCGCATGCGACCCACCAATTTGCCATCGTGCCACTAGCGACTCAAGCACTGATGTATCGGTGGAATCTGGGAATTTTTAACACATCTTTCTGGGGGAGGCGGGATTACCCCGTCATGTAGACTGATTGAAAGATACTATGAGCCCTTATTTATCTTGTGACTTGCAACCAGTCAACATCTGTGTTAAGTTTGCTTTACAAGTGATTTGTGCTATAGAAGAATCCTATGTTTTTACAATTTAAAAATGAAAGCCATCTTTAGTGTTTGGATTGTATTCATACCGAGTTCATAAGACTACTCAACTCTGTACAGCTTTCCCCGTATCGGCAAGCTGGTGAACGATGTCGTTTTATCCCGTACAAATACAAACCGATATAAAATAAGTACATTCATTTACGTATTTCACAGTCCTGCCTTTTGATAGTGTTGCGTGTTGACGCGGGGCGGCCGGAGGCTCCCGGGGGGAGGGGCAGTGTGACAGTCTAGTGGCCTTGGACAAACCCCGCAGGGGAAGGGAGAGAGTGCCCACACCCTCTCGGTTCCTCCCACGGCCATACATTAACAAAACACCTGTGAGTCAGTGCGAGCCGGCCAGAGAATACGCGAAAATTCTGGATGTGGAACCAACCAGAACAGACTCAATGCGGCAATGGGTTGTGACATTCGAACTTTCCAGACCAGGGACTGATCCGATATAAACCAGTGAGCCGCGGCGAAGAGGCAGTGTGTATGGGAGTGTATTGCAGTGTATAGGACAGTGTATTGGTCAGCGTTAGTGTGTATTGAAGTGTGGCCGAGTGAGTAAGTGCGCAGCAGTACAGCGATTACTACTGGACGTCTACGTTAACAGAGTGGAAGCCTCTCTGCGAGGGTGCAACTTTGAGTGAGGACTGTGAGTGCTTGGAGGTGTCGCGGTGCTTCGTGGAATACGTGGTCGTGGGATCGACACGGGACGAGCAAGAGCGCACAAGGAGCCGCAAGTGGACTCTGGAAGTAAGTGAAGTGGCAGGGGCAAGGCTGTAGAGAACCTGTGTAGACTGTACGTGTGAGTGTAGGCTGGAACACTGTAACGCCTCACGGACAGGGAGAGCATAAATAGCGAGGGCAGTGTTAGATTGTAAATGTGGAAACTAATAGTGACTAGTAGTGTTTTCTGAGGTTAGACTCAGTGTGTGTGTATGTGTGCACGGTGTATGTTGTAGACGTGTAATAAATTTATATTTCGTTAAAGGAACAATTGTGTTTGTGCTTTTCGCCCAGTTAACGTAAGTGCCACTAAGGGGGTGGCACGTAACAATATATAAGGATTGCAAGGAGACCAAGAACGCAATTTTTCAACCACCCTGAGCTGAGAAAAAGTTACCTTACAAAAGTGATAATTTTGTTCCTTGGACACATAACATTTTGAAATTATTAAAACAGTTATAAAACATTCCAATGTACATTGTGTTAAAACTTGGATTCGATCTGATGACGGGTGTTTGTGAAACTAATTCTTAAAGTTGATGCATGGTTGAAACACGCTTAAAAACGAGCACGCTTTATGTTCCAGCTGCGATAAAAATATTAAAATATAAATGAAAAACTCCAAACTTACATGACTTAACATAAAATGTAACAACAAAACTGATGATGTTATTGGATTATATGTAGGCCAATTGGTTACTTCACAAACAACTTTCAAACTCGAGTGTACATAATATTTTGGTCGAGAGTAGGAGTAAATTAAGTTAAAACGGCGCACCGTAAAAATTCATCTCTCGAACAATGGGTCGCACGGGGCACTGTAAGCTACTATAGCAGCGTCGCTACTGGCACAATTTTTGGTGGGTCGCATATGGTACGGTCGCACCTGGCACGTAACCTTTTTGTTCAGCATTCGACGCCCAGGGAATCGCTGCAGTAACGACCGCACAACTGTTATCCGCATCCGCACGACTGTTATCCGCATCCGCCCCGTATCCGCACGACTGTTATCCGCATTCCCACGTTTCGTATACGAGTCTCCTGGCATTACAATGAAAAATCCACAGCCTTCTTCCAGTCTCCGACCGGGTTAGGAATGGAATGAATGAAGCCCCCATCTAGCGGCGAGGATATGAACTGTGCCGGCTGCCGAGGCCTGACGCACTCCTCTGGGGCAATGTTTAAATGAATGACAGATGAAATGAAATGATAGTGGAGAGTGTTGCTGGAATGAAATTTTGACAGGGAAAACCGGAGTACCCGGATAAAAACCTGCCTGCCTCCGTTTTGTCCGGCACAGATTTCACATGGAGTGACCGGGATTTGAACCACGGACCCAGCGGTGAGAGGCCGGCGTGCTGCCGCCTAAGCCACGGAGGCATCTTGATATTACAATAATATTTTTAAATAGATAAAGTATAAATTACTAAAGCGTTTGGTGGCAAAAGTAGAAACTATTTGAAAATTCAATGTATGCAGTCCTTACTTGAATCAAAAACGGATAACACACACTAATACATCCATCACAATTAACACCGCTGTGAGTTAGCCGAGGTCGTTGCGGCATGACTGTTGGCAGTCGCTCACATCCGGGA
Organism: Meconema thalassinum; assembly: GCA_946902985.2. Classification (NCBI taxonomy): domain Eukaryota; kingdom Metazoa; phylum Arthropoda; class Insecta; order Orthoptera; family Tettigoniidae; genus Meconema; species Meconema thalassinum. The sequence continues at coordinate 96,863,305 of OX336397.1, read as the reverse complement.
GGCGAGGAGGTTCGAATCCCCCCGCCGGCAACCTTGAAGATGGTCTTCTGTGGTTTCCCATCTTCCTTCCAGGCAAATGCCGGGGTTGATCCCTAACTATAGGCCACAGCCGCTACCTTCCAACTCCTCGACCCTCCCATCCAACATTCCTCCCCAACGGTACTTGTAGCTCACCCATTGGGTGTCCGCCTCGAAGCAGCTACAAAACTGGCGAGCCGAACATGTCCTCGGACACTCCCGGCACTAAAAGCCATACGCTAAAAAAAAAACAAAAAAAAACACCGCTTATCAGACAGATTGTACACACACCCAAAGTACACCGGGCTACATGACTGCGTTGTCACAGACCCTAAACTGAGGAAAACGTCGTTCCCCTGATTGGCTTAATAATAATAATAATAATTATTATTATTATTAACTCATAAAAAAGCCTCCGTGGCTTAGGCGGCAGCATGCCGGCCTCTCACCGCTGGGTCCGTGGTTCAAATCCCGGTCACTCCATGTGAGATCTGTGCTGGACAAAACGGAGGCGGACAGGTTTTTCTCCGGGTACTCCAGTTTTCCCTGTGAAAATTTCATTCCAGCAACACTCTCCACTATCATTTCATTTCATATGTCATTCATTTAATCATTGCCCCAGAGGAGTGCGTCAGGCCTCGGCAGCCGGCACAGTTCATATCCTCGCCGCTAGATGGGGGCTTCATTCATTCCATTCCTGACCCGGCCGGAGACTGGAAGCAGGCTGTGGATTTTCATTCATTAAATCATAAATGAGTTGAAAATGGTACAAAGAAAGGCCGCTAGATTTGTGCTCAGTGACTTTCATCCCAGGAGCAGCGTGAGCCGTATGTGGGTGGGAATCACTTGAGGCTAGGAGGATGAAATCTAGACTCTGCGCTATGTACAACACGAATGCTAATCAAGCAGCATGGGTGTGAGCTTAGCAAACGTATAGGAAAGCCCACTTACATGGGTAGGAGCGATCATCCTTTCAAAGTTAAGGGCCGACCACAGCGAACAAATTATGGTAAATATTCTTTCGTAAACCGTGCCATTGATAATTGGAACTCTCTACCTGCTATATTTAAAATGAACATTACACAGCCAGAATTGCAACCCTTTCCGGTTCGGAGTGTTAATTATGCTTAGTGACATAATTTGAATAAGATTAGCTTACATCTTACATTCGTTATGAAAAAAAAAACGGAAAAATATGACATGTCATAAACATTCGGGTCCTAATAATGATATTTGACAAGTTCGGATTGTATTCTAAAAACTATCCGCTAATTTACTCCAAACATTATCCGCAATCCGCACAGCCATGTAAACTATATCCGCATGACGGAAATAAAAATTATACGAGCCTTACAGTAGTCGCATATGATGTGTAACATGTGATATGTTATCCAGCTATGTGTGTCCCGGGAGCGCAAATCCCTTGTTGACAGTGAACTCTGTTGGTCATTGAAATTATTACTTGTATAACTCCAGTGCCAAATTCTGACCGTAATGAATCATAATTGTTATTTGCCGTGGCGGAAGCAATCCACTGCCTACTTGATGCGAGCTGCGCTCTATACCGGCCTGTTAGTGAACCCATGCCAGCGATGTTATTGAAAATGGCCTCGTTTAGCCGATAGAGTGCACAGCCAAGTATAGGCGCGATTAAAAATTAGGTGTGCGGGAGGTATATTAAATGTGTTTCTCCCAGTGATATATTTAGACTTTAGACCAACGAAGTTTCAATTATTGTTAGTAGTCGGCGTTAATATACTGAATTCCTACGTTGTTTGGAGTGTTTATTGGTGCGATATAGATTCCACATAGCCACATGGCCGACAGTACATCGAGTGCTTACATTAAATAAGAATATAGCAAAAGTATGAATATTTAATAAATCGTAATTGTTTTCAGCAAATATGATAAAATGAATATTTTCACAATACAGAACGACAACTTGAAGATGATTTATTGTAGGAATATCTTAAACGGGGTCTCCAAACCTTGAACTAAACTGTATGCGATATACACTCGCCATAGCCACATGGCCTACAGTACGTCGTTGTACCGATCTCCACCATCATCCGTCCCCTGGACTTCCGTCCCATCCACTTCCGTCCCTTTTCCAAAATCACTCCCACAAAATGTCCAGCTACCGAGTGGAAAGATGTTACACATCCAAAATAATTGGATATCAACATCCGCGAAGGGCTTTAGTGATGGGGACTACGCGCCTTGGGGATGTATTGCCCTTGCAACGTTCTTCAAGTTGTGAGGCCCTGAATGGCTTGTATTGAAGTAACTACGCATAACTTGAGATGCCACGTGCTCTTATCCGGGGTAAAATTCTCCGCTGGAGTTTTGTGTACACCAAGCAGTTTACTCTAGTATAATCTTATCTTTAGACACAGCACATAGCACAACATGGTATCGGGCAGCCTTCTCACTGCTGCTTCCTTAAGGCTGTGCGGTCAAAAATTGAAATTTTATTTTTATTTTTATTTTTACTCTTAATCTCTAATGTAGGTCTTTGTGAGATATTATATGCGTTTTGAAGAAAATAACGACGGCTCGTTTGCTGAGGACATGGCTTCAAAGTGGCTATTTTGAGCGTTAAAGGTACAATCTCCACGACGAAACTAATAATCGGAAGACACCGAAATTTATGTACAACAACCCCTGTAGTAGTACCTGCAATAGGAACAATTCTTATTACGAAATTCAAATTTTGTATTAACCTCTTCAGATTTGAATACCATTTTTAGTGAGAAAAAATTGTTATATTAACTTCAAAGTTTTATTAATTTGATGTGGCTCTTATTCTGAGCAGTAGAAAAGTTCGATAAAGAAATTTGGTTCAGCGATATACCCGTGGTGATTGTACCTTTCAGACTCTACAAAACGCAGGTTGAATCAGTCACACACACATACACACACGCGCGCACACACACAGCGGTAAGACAAGGTCTTGGGCAAGAGCGCGCTCGGGCACCTGCCTTATCCTCTCCTTCAACACCTTTGCTATCGCAGCTTCCGCCTCCCTCCCGCCCTGACTCATCATGCCAGTCCACACGACCACAGACTAGAGCAGAGTTTACCAACCTTTTGAAGTTCACGACACCCTTGGGAATAACATTAAACACAAGGGGCACCCTTCCTTGAATAAAAAAAAAATTATGTTTCATATGTAAATTTATTGAAATATTTTATAATAAGTAACGTACACCATAACATAATACAGTCTACTTTACTACAGTCAGTGAGTAAAAATACATCAAAATTTTGTTCGATAAATCGTTAATATGAAACTTGTGATTGATGCTTAGAGCACAGGTACGTGATATCGGGCCTTGCAGTTGACAATGAAACACGCAAATCATCCTCAAGGTTATTCAGTCTATTTCTTGCTTTGGATTTTATTGTCACCAGAGCAGAGAAGGCTTGCTCGCATAGATAGGATTTTGGAAAGGGCGAAAGTGTGTTAATTGCTTTCTTCATTAGGTTAGGATACTACTCTCTCCGCTGAAGCCCAAAAGTAGCCACCGACGCCTCACTCTTGGTGGACTTACTTTTGAGTGTGGAATCGGCACAAAGATGAATAAATTCATCTCGTTTGCAACCAGTGAAATCTATTTCCTCGCACTATCTATGAAATCAAATGGTGAGACAACCCAGTTGACATTCATAGTGGAAATAGATGGAAAGTATGTATCTATTGCTTCTTGCAATCTTGATAAGTGATCACAAATGCGGTCTTTCAGCTTACCCAGATCGTTATCTACTGCCAGATGAAGAAAGTTTGAAAGATCTCCTTTCTGAACTGCAGACGTCCAAGAACTAAGTTTTCTTTTAAAATCTTTCATTTTATTGGTTGAGGAAATTATTGTTTCCTGTCTACCCTGCATTGAAACATTCAGTTAATTCAGTTTATGAAAAATATCTGCCAGATACGACAGTTCCAAGCACCAAGAATCAGTTAGTAACAGCTCATAAAATGTATCTTGATTTTCATCTTTAAAAAGAGTTTTCACCTGTTCTCTAAGTTCAAGAAACTGCTTCAATATACGACCCCGCGACAACTACCTTACTCTGTATGAAGTAACAAAGAGGTATGAGGTGCATCCGTTGCGAGACATAACTGTTTAAAAATCCTGCACATTAAAGGTCGAGACTTGATGTAGTTCACCATTTTCACAACTTCGTTAAACACTGCAGCAAAATCTTGAGCTCTTGCAGTAAAAACCTTTAAATTTCCCAGACATAGATTGTGCACCATCTGTACATATACCACAACAGTCTTTCCATGCCGGCCGAAGTCGTCGGATTTTTAAGAGAGTTAAAAATCCCTCAGTATGCCTTCCTTCGGAGGGGAAGTAGATCCGGCGGTCCCATGTCATAGATTTATGGCATGTTAAAGAACCTTCCACTAATTACACCTGTGTGAAGCTAAATTATATATAGGTTAAACATTTGACTAGCGTTCTTAGGTTCCTACGTTCGTCGTCAAGAGCCGACTGCGGTGGCGTCTGGTAGCTAAGTTCTGAACTAGTAGTCATTGACGGTGGCGTTTGGCAGCAAAAGTCGGAACTATTTGAAAAATTCAAAAGACTGCAGTCCTTACTTGAATTAAAAACAGATAACACGCACTAATACAGTCATCACAATTAACACCGGTTATCAGACAGATTCTACACACACCAAAGTACACGGGGCTACATGACCGCGTTGTCGCAGCCCCTAAACTTAAGAACTAACCAACCAGTCTTTCCATGAAAGATCTTGGTCATTGAGAAAGGAATTAATAGAAACAAAAATATCATGTCCTGAGGTTGTAGTCTCCAGCGGTCTACAGAACAGAAACGCCTCATTAATATCTTTATCATCAATATATCTGGTAAAACCAAGGAGTTGCAGTTTGCCACCACTATCGATACTCTCATCTACTTGCAAAGCAAATGCTCTATCAGTTTTTATTTTCCCCACGACTTGTTCGTTGATATTGCAAACATTTCAGATATCCTGCGACTGATTGTGTTGTTGGAAAGAGGAAATTTCGAAATTTGATTACTGCTCCTTCACCAAGTATTGTTGAAACTATAATTTTCCATGCAGGACCTATGATTTCCTCTCCAAGAGTATGAGGTGTGTGTGTGATTTTTTTTCCTATCAGTTCTGCTACTTTAAACGAGGCTTCAAGAGCAGTATCACTTATGGTCATTCTCTTTACCATTCGCACAGCTGTTTTTTTTTCTCCCCTTCTAGTACACGTGAAAAATACATCACACTCTTCCCAGACCCACTAGGATGCTTAATTGTGAGATGCCACTTCAGTTTGCTAGGTACCATGGCCTCGTGTTTCGCCACAAACTAAACACACAGGGATAGGGTTTTCCTCGTTCTTATTCCACGTAAATCCATACACTACGTAACTGTCCTGGTATGTTCTTTTCTTTCGTTTGTCTTCTTTATGTTGAATTCGACGGTTCGGGAGTAAGAGCCGACTGCTCACTTTCACTCTCCAGGTGTTTACGTTTAACAATGAACTTGTCCATAGCTAAACACTGCTACTGTAATCAACGCCAAGAAAACATGTTAAAGTGGCGTAGGAACGGGTACACTTTTATATATTTATATATATGTAAGTGACTGATGTGAAACAGCTTTTGTCAAAGCATTTCGGCCCTGAGTGGCACAACAGAGAGGATCTAGGCTTCTACCGAGACTTGCTACTATGTGGCGAAGACATAGCTCGACAAAATGTATCTGAAGTAGAAGAAGAAGAAGAAGAAGAAGAAGAAGAAGAAGACCCCATGGAATGACGTTGCTGTGCAGTCCAATGGACTCTATTTCGCCTAGTTTGAAAAGCTGTGAGCATATTGTGAATGGAAATTTAAGGTTGAAAGGTTACTTTTATTGTATACTGGGTAGTTTCTTAGAGAACTTTAAAATATAGCAATAATTTCACTTTCACATAGAAACCATAATTACTGACTTAATGAAACTACTCCAAAACTACTTAAGTCCTAGATCCTGTATCAAAACTGCTTAAGTGCAATATATTTTCTATTATTACGTAAAAACTGCTTTTACTGTATTTTTAAAACATACATAAAATGAAAACTAATCGTATTTTGTAACTATTATACAAACTGTTTCTATTTAAACGCGCACGGATAACTCAAGACAGTTTTTTGCCCTTTCTCACAAATTTCATGAAATTGACTTAGGTAGTTCTGGAATAGGACGACTCACATACATATCTTTATAACCTCTGTTATTTATTTTATTTGTTATTTAATTTCCAATGAATTTGTTATTATTAAGTCCCTTTTTTTTTGTTAAATTTTATTCTTTGTTTTCTTACTGTCAATACTTTATATTGTTATACAGTCAGTATAAAATGGTGTACTTCGTACCTGTATCAGATTATTACTAAAAAAAGATGTTTCAATATAGAACAATATGATATGTAAATGATTTTTCAAAATCTGAAATAATAAAATTTATTTTCGTGGGAATATTTGCTCATAATAAAATATGTGTGTGTTTCGTTTACAGAATGTTAAAAATTATTTATGAGTTACTTTATAAAATTCTGTAAGTTATATTCGCAGAATAAATCATGTTTAAGATCAATAGAACTTTATAGGCCAGGCGACAGGTCGAAAAACAAAAGCCTCAATAAGGAAATAATTAGTGGAAAGCTGGAAATTGCTTTAATCGCTTTATTTTGACCCAGATATTACTCTCCCAACTTTTCCCCCTCAAGCGAAGTCGGCGTTGGCCCTTCTGGCCCTAAGAAGGTACCATTTTTCCTTTTTTTTTTTTTTTTTTGCTAATATCTCCCAAACCATCAACTTTATCAACAAAATGCCTATTATGAAAATTATCTAAGAGTACATTTTCTACAAAAATGCTCTCTACCTTTTGTCTCTAATGTGAACTGTTACGATGCTACGACCATTCAAATTGGAGCCCTTTTAGATTCTTGCGGAAAAGCTATGGAAATGATATGCCATATCAAAGTTTCTATATATTATAAAATATTTGTCAGCATTCCAGGTGCACAAGCTGTTAACTTGTTACAAGTATAACAGATTTTCAATGTAAACAGCTGTGGCCTCAATTTCTCCGTCATCGCTTTCATCGTCTGTATCGGTACTTTTGTCCGACGTCACAGGGCGCTCAAGATTAACATCGATATCTCCGTCACAATCATCCATATCATCTTCCTCGGCAGCATTTGTACATGACCGTCCCATACAATTCATGCAGATTCTGGAGCATCGGAGGCCCGTTTTCCTGCAACCACAAGCTGCGTTACATCCTTCCGAACATTTGCTGGACACTGTGTTTAGAAGCGTTTGTGGCACCGGATCCCTCGTAGGTATGGGAGCCAAACCACATTGAGAATTTTTCCAGCCCCAATCCAGTGGATTTGTATCATTTCCATACCCTGTTTGGATTTGATGATATGTTCTTAAAGAGTGATCACGTGCCGCTGATTCGGTGGGAGGTAAGCTTGCGAGATTAAATCGATGTTTGCTTAGAGATTTTTCAAACAGTTGGAACCGCAGCTCATTCAGGGTATTTCCCGTGGTTTTGTTGTCATAAAGCCCAGCCAAAACCAACTGGCCCGCTTTGTCAATTTCATCGGGGTTTGCGTTCACGTCTCGGAAAACCCTAACAGCTGTCTGCAGTTCCTCATTACTCTTCAGCAGTGTTACGAATTTCATTTTGCACTGCCTGTGAAACGAAGACGTTATATCGCACCCACTAAACGCATGCAAAAAGAGGAAGTTTTCTTGCACACATGTTGGGAGATTGAAACTTGTTGTGCAAAATAGTTGTTGTTTGGTTGAACCTTGGCCGGGTTTCATAAAATACATTTTCGTGGAGGGTGGCACACAAGCCGCCAAGATGACCAGGATATCTATATCTTCAGCCACTATAATGACTGAATTGTCGGGCCGAGATAACTCGAGTGGGGTGGTAACGATCAGCACATCGGCATGTGGAGCTTGTCTGGTTTCGATTCCTTCGCTTTCGAATTTGACGCGCAACAAGTCGATCAATCTTCGTTTGTTTGTGACATTAGACAAAAAGTTTGCTTGTGGCATAGGTGCCGTCATGGACTCATAAAAAAAAAACATTAGCAGCTTCATGCTTGTGCGATCGTCGAAGACGTTCAACGGACTTGGTACTGCGAGCTGCTGGGTCGTCAGGATACCCAACGAAAATAATGACACTGTTTTTAAAGTATCTTTTAACGTAACTCGCATATTTGGCACTAATGTCGACAAAAGTATCGGTTTGGTGCCAAATTACACGGTGCAGAAGATATCCTCCGTCGAGAACATGATGTAGGTCCTCAAATATGGGCTCATCGGTAACAGGATCGAATAATTTATAGAACACAGACTTTTGCGTCTACGCATTCCCGCTTTATCAAAGATCGCAACCGGATACGGAGCTAGTTCAAACTGGAAATATTGTTTCAATTCTGCATCGGATTTCTTTGCAAGGCAAATGCATTGGAAAAGCACAAGAGGATCACCAGGAATATCCGTGTTGCGGATTTTTAGCCTATTTTCAATTTTGAAAAAATAGGCTTATGAAATCACCTTTTGTCCGTGTGTGTGTGCGTGTGTGTGTGTCTAAACGACTGGAGCGATTTCAATGAAACTCGGTAAGTTCATGGCGCTATTCCCGGCGACCTCGACCGTGCCCTTCAACTTTTGTTACGTCTCACCAATCCAACATGGCGGCTGTGCGAAATATTTCACTAGCATTCGATATCTCCGAAACTATTACCGATATCGCCCTGAAATTGTGTACGGTGATAAAGGGCACTACTAGAAGTTCACCTATGAGACTTTCAAAAACCTGGTGACTACAAAACCAACATGGCGGCCAAGCGAAGTTGAGACTTTTAAATAGACTTTTCTCGCGATTTAACTACCCAAACGTAATGAAACTGGGTACAGCAATTGTTTATACACATTGTAAAGCACTGGAGTCTAATTTAGTTCAATTGTTTACATAACCTCAAAATGGCGGCTGTGCGAAATATTTCACTGACATTCTATATCTCCGAAACTATTACAGATATCACCCTGCAATCTTGTACGGTGATAAAGGGTACTGATACAGGTATACCTATGTATATTTCATAAACCTGTAAAGTACGAAACGAACATGGCGACCAAGCGAATTTAAAATACACACATCAAAAAAAGTTTTGCATCACCTCGGTTCCCAGATCCCCGGCATATAGACGTTGACTGTGTATATTGTATCAAAGATACAGTCCCTTTGACTGTTCATAGATGTCACTAAAACTGCTCAAAGATGTAAACAACCATGCATGAGCAGGGCCTATTAGACGGAGGGGGTACGACAGCCGATCAGTTCCAGTCATTCCACCAGGACGAAGGTACGCTGCTCATGTTGTCTGTAGTTCTACCATGCCTAGAAGGTCAATACCGAAGTTCGATCGCGTCCGCATTGTTACTTTGTGTCAAGAAGGGCTCTCAACAAGGGAAGTTTCCAGGCGTCTCAGAGTGAACCAAAGCGATGTTGTTCGGACATGGAGGAGGTACAGAGATACAGGAACTGTCGATGACAGGCCTCGCTCAGGCCGCCCAAGGGCTACTACTGTAGTGGATGACCGCTACTTACGGATTGCCGCTCGGAGGAACCCTGACAGCAATGCCACCATGTTGAATAATGCGTTTCGTTCAGCCACAGGACGTCGTGTTTCAACTCAAACTGTGCGCAATAGGCTGCATGATGCGCAACTTCACTCCCGACGTCCATGGCGAGGTCCAGCTTTGCAACCCCGACACCATGCAGCGCGGTACAGATGGGCCCAACAACATGCTGAATGGACCCCACAGAATTGGCATCACGTTCTCTTCACCGATGAGTGTCGCATATGCCTTCAACCAGACAATCGTCGGAGACGTGTTTGGAGGCACCCTGGTCAGGCTGAACGTCTTAGACACACTGTCCAGCGAGTGCAGCAAGGTGGTGGTTCCCTGATGTTTTGGGGTGGCATTATGTGGGGCCGACGTACGCCACTGGTGGTCATGGAAGGCTCCGAAACGGCTTTACGATACCTGAATGACATCCTCCGACCCATAGTGCACCCATATCGGCAGAATATTGGAGAGGCATTTGTCTTCATGGACGACAATTCTCGACCTCATCGTGCACATCTTGTGAATGCGTTCCTTCAAGATAACGACATCGCTCGACTACAGTGGCCAGCATGTTCGCCAGACATGAACCCTATCGAACATGCCTGGGATATGTTGAAAAGGGCTGTTTATGGACGTCTTGACCCACCAACCACTCTGAGAGATTTACGCCGAATTGTCGTTGAGGAGTGGGACAATTTGGACCAACAGTGTCTTGATGAACTTGTGGATAGTATGCCACGACGAATACAGGCATGCATCAATGCAAGAGGACGTGCTACTGGGTATTAGAGGTAGTGGTGTGTACTGCAATCTGGACCACAAATGCTGAAAGTCTAGCTGTATGATGGTACAACATGCAATGTGTGGGTCTCATGAGCAATAAAACGAGCTGAAATGTTGTTTGTGTTGATCTCTATTCCCTTTGTATTTAAAGGTTCCGGAACTCTTGGAACCGAGGTGATGCAAAACTTTTTTTGATGTGTGTATTTTAATAGACTTTTCTCGTGATTTAACTCTCTGAGCGCAGTGAAATGTGGTACAGTAAATGATTTTGCAGATTGTAATGCACTGCCATCTAATTTAATTCAATTGTTTACATAACCTCAAGATGGCGGCTGTGCGAAATTTTAAAATTATGTTTTTATTTCTTGTGTCTTTATCATGCGATTGAAGTGAAAGTTTGAATAATGAACCTAGGCAATAATTGTCCTTGAATGGTACATAACTCTATGGCCTATACATATAACAATCCTAAACGGCGAGCTTCCGAAATATTTAGACGGTTCTCAATATCTATGAATCTTTTACAGCAAACAAACAGTTTTTTTTAATGTTCATAGAGACTATGAACATATGTTCACCTATAGGACTTTGAGTAACCTGGTGAGCACAAATCCAACATGGCGGCGACGCGAAGTATAAATATTTAAATGGACGTTTCTCGCGAATTAACTATCCGAGTGCCGTGAAACGTTTCACGTTAAATGCTTATTCAAATGTAGATCCACTGGCATCTAATTTATTTCAATTGTTTGCATAATCACAAGATGGCTGCTGTGCGTAATTTTAAAATCTAGTTTTTACTTCTTGAGTTCTAATCATGCGATTGAAGTTTGAATACCACACGACCACAATAATCTTAATGTAATAGTACAAAAATAAAAATCCAACCTGGCGACCATCTGAAATATTTAGACGGTTCTCAATATCTATGAATCTGTTACAGCAATTAAACTGAAATTTTGTATGTTGATAGAGGCAATTAACATGAGCAGGATATATGAAAATAGGCTGTATAGTTCTTCACGGAACTACTTGTTATTTTCGAATTTACCGCGCGGAGAGGCATCACGCCATTTTTTCTAAGGACCTTCACATCGTGAAAATTGTTGCCGGTTATGCCTTTTTGTGCTGCTATTCCAATTTCATAGGTCATATGACAAGTGATTTGTCCATCCGCGACAACTCCTGTGCTTAACGAAACAACGTGTTGTCCACGAGGAAAGGACTCTTGAGTTGATAACCATCCAACAAATTTTCTCAAGTCCGCATCATCCCGCGAGATCCGCGCACACCGTGCATCCACATGCTGTTCTGTAGTCGAAAACTCAATATTGCAAAATGATACTAATGGTAGGTATTTTTCCACAGCTGTTTACATTGAAAATCTGTTATACTTGTAACAAGTTAACAGCTTGTGCATCTGGAATGCTGACAAATATTAAAACATGTAGAAACGTTGATATGGCATATCATTTCCATAGCTTTTCCGCATGAATCAAAAAGGGCTCATCTTTGAATGGTCGTAGCATCGTAACGGTTCACATTAGAGACAAACGGTAGGGAACATTTTTGTAGGAAATTTACTCTAGATTATTTTTTATAAGAGGTATTTTGTTGATAAAGTTGAAGATTTGGGAGATATTTGCAAAAAATTGAAAAATGGTACCTTCTTAGGGCCAGAAGGGCCAACGCCGACTTCGCTCGAGGGAGAAACTTGGGAGAGTAATATCTGGGTCCAAATAAAGCGATTAAAGCAATTTCCAGCTTTCCACTAATTATTTCCTTATTGAACTACCTGTCGCCAGGCCTATTATGCGAGTTGCAATCTTCAATATATATCAAAATAATATATATATTACAATTTGCCTTACGTCGCACCGACACAAATACTGTAGGTCTTATGGCGACGATGGGATAGGAAAGACTAGCAGTGGGAAGGAAGCGGCTGTGGCCTTTATTAAGGTACAGCGCCCATTTGCCTGGTGTGAAAACGAGAAACCAGGGACAACCATCTCCAGGGCTACCGACAGGGGGGTTCGAACCCACTATTTCCGGAATGAAAGCTCACAGCTGCACAACCCTAACCACAACCTCACTCCGTGAATCATATCATACTATATCAAAATATAATCATAATAGGCCTATATCATAATATATTCTTTTTTATTGGGCTGGACGGAGGGAGAATACCTACTGTCGACCAAAGTATTATGTGCACTCGAGTTTGAAGGGTGTTTGTGAAGTAACCAATAGACCTACATAACATTCAATACCATCATCATTTTCGCCGTTCTATTTTACGTTAGTTCATGTAGGTTTGGAATTTTTAATTTATATTTTAATATTTTTTATCGCAGTTGGAACACAAAATGTGCCCATTTTTAAGCGTGTTTCAACCATGCGTCACATTTAAGAATTATTATCTCAAAAACCCGTCATCAGATCAAATGCAAATTTTAACACAATATACATTGGAATGTTGTATAACTGGTTTATTAATTTCAAAATTTTGTGTGTCCAAGAAACAAAGTTGTTATCATTTTTGTAAGGTAACTTTTTCTCGGTTCGGGGTGGTTGGAAAATATCGCTCTTGGTCGCGTTGTAATCCTTATACATCAAGAAGTTATGCTGTATGACTGTGAAATACGTAAATTAATTCACTTATTTTATATCGGTTTGTATTTGTTCGTGGAAATAAGGCATGATTCACCTGCCAGCCTCTCCGGGGTAGGCTGTACAGCGTTGCTGAGATGGAGCCCATCACTGCCGAGCGAGGCGAGGTCGTATTTCCCCGTTCAAATATAAACCGATATAAAATAAGTGAATTAATTTACGTATTTTAAAGTCGTTCAACATAACTTTTTGATGTATAAGGAATATAACGCGACCAAGAACTACATATTCCAACCACCCCAAGCCGAGAAAACGTTACCTTAGACAATAGATAACAACATTGTTTCTTGGACACGAAAAATTTTGAAATTAATAAACCAGTTATACAACATTCCAATGTATATTGTGTTAAAATTTGGATTCGATACAATGAAGGGTTTTTGAGATAATAATTCTTAAATGTGACGCATGGTTGAAACACGCTTAAAAACGGGCACTTTTTGTGTTCCAACTGCGATAAAAAAAATATTAAAATATAAACTAAAAATTCCAAACCTACATGGACTCACGTAAAATAGAACGACGAAAATAATGATGTTATTGGATTTTATGTATGTCTATTGGTTACGTCACAAACAACCTTCAAACTCGAGTACACATAATACTTTGGTCGACAGTAGTCCACAAATTGGCAATACGGCTCGGAAAGCAAGTCTGGTTTGTATTTCAGATGCAAAGCAACGCTATCAGTGAGAGAGAGAGAGAGAGAAGACGTTGAGTGACGAGGAGAAGCGGGGGGAGTAGGGGCGGAAGGAGGTGATAATTGAAGGGTAGACACGTCACTAACACAAATGCAGCGGCTGCTATCGGTGATACAGTAGTGCTGCCATCTCTTGCCATGCGATTGACGGCGGTGGCGATCGCACAGCCTTAACTTCATTTAAAGCAGACCACGCCAGCGCTAGGACTTAGTGCATGCTTGACGCGGTGCCGCACCGAGCGACACCGGTGCTTTTCGTCTCCATCCCCTCTTTCTTCCGCGTGTAGTGGCGGTAGAGGATGCCCCAGCAAGTCTCCGAGTTGAGCTGATAAAACTACAGTGTGATTCAATTTTTACAGACCGCTATTACCATTACATTGGTGATTTGATTTCATTTTATAAAGGCGTTGAGGAACAAGAATTCCCGAGGGTACATGCCCTTGCGCTGAAATTTGTTGCTATGTTCGTTGGTGAACAAATGTTTTCAATTATGAATATTTAACAAAACAAATACAAGGCCAAGTTTGTCTGATGCTCCCTTGGAAACTATACTTCGGATTGCAACTGCCAAAAGATTGTTCCAAATATCGGAAAATTAGAGGATTCAATGGAAGTATAGTCACAAATGATGGGGGAGCAGAGGAAGATGTTCGAAGCCGTATCAGGAAGGCAAATGGTGCCTTTGTCCAGCTCTACCCCATCTGGAGAAATAGAAACATTTCCAGGAAGACCAAGCTCCGCCTTTTCAATAGCAACGTAAAGTCGATTCTTCTTTACGGCTGTGAAACATGGAAAGTCACAAAACCGATCAACAACCAGCTACAGGTGTTCATTAACAGATGTCTGCGTCGCATCATGAATGTGAGGTGGCCAGACATAATCTCAAATGAAGATCTTTGGACCATCACCAATCAACAACCGATTAGCATCCAGATCAAGGAGAGGAAATGGCGCTGGATTGGTCACACACTAAGGAAGCCGGACGGAGCTATTGAGAGGGCGGCGCTAGACTGGAATCCTCAAGGCGCCAGGAAGCGAGGTCGACCTAAGAAGACCTGGAAGAGGACGATCGAAAATGAAATTGCAGAGGTGAACTAGAACTGGAGTCAAGTGAAGAGAATGGCCAGGAACCGTACTGCGTGGAGAAATTTCGCCAAGGCCCTATGCTCCGGAAGGAGCGGCAGGAATTAAGTAAAAAGTGGATTCAAAGCGATGCCAAAAATAAACAAAGAATGTTGAAAATTAGTGGGAAAACAGGAGCGCAATAGAACTATTATTTCTGTCTGTACACAAAATTAGTATTATTATTACTCGTTTTCATGAAGCCTCCGTGGCTTAGGCGGCAGAACGCCGGCCTCTCACCGCTGGGTCCGTGGTTCAAATCCCGGTCACTCCATGTGAGATCTGTGCTGGACAAAACGGAGGCAGACAGGTTTTTCTCCGGGTACTCCGGTTTTCCCTGTCAAAATTTCATTCCAGCAACACTCTCCACTATCATTTCATTTCATCTGTCATTCATTTAATCATTGCCCCAGAGGAGTGCGTCAGGCCTCGGCAGCCGGTACAGTTCATATCCTCGCCGCTAGATGGGGGCTTCATTCATTCCATTCCTGACCCGGTCGGAGACTGGAAGCAGGCTGTGGATTTTTTCATTACTCGTTTTCATACTGGTACGCCGCTGTCGCGCGCTGATTTGCCCAACCCACTCACCAAACAACAACAACAACAACAACATGAACAACACGACTCTCGCCTCGCTAAGCGCTGCCTCTCCTACCACTCCCACAACCAGGGGGAAGGAAGGAAGGAAGCTTGTAGTTTAACGTGACCGTTAATCTCGAGATCATGAGCCACGGGACCTCCTTTTTACGTGGAATCCGAACCACAGGACATGGCATTTCACATCGAAAATCTCACATGCATTGACCGGGAATCGAACCCGGACCGCCTTGGTGAGAGGCATTCAGCTAGACCGCTGAGCCACCACGCCCCCAACCAGGGGGATGACAGTTCATAGGGAGCGCGTGGGTCGGGGTAAGTCCCTGCTCTGGATGTTCTGCCAACCAATGAAGAATTAATTTCAGCACTAAGGTTCCGTAGTTGGCACTCATGAACGTTCACATCAAAGCGACTGGCGGAAGCGGGAATAGTCTGTTTTGATTGATTTTCCTCGTGGTGTTGTTGGTTGTTTTCATTTGTTCGGTATTTTGACTATGTATTTGAATTGAATTGAGAGTCAATCATGCCACTGCGAGGGAGGAAAAATTGCCAAGCACCGGGATGTCAGAATTATGATACAGTGTAACTTGGATAATTCGAACCTCAAGGGACCAGTAAAAAAATTCGAATTATCCAAAAATTCGAATTATGAAAGTTCTTTGAAAACGGTAGAGAAAAATATTCAAATTCAAATTTTCCGGTTCCCTCAACCTTTTTCGGCCTTTACCACTCAAATTTTGGTAACCGAGAATTTTGTCTTCAGTTTTTAGGTATGTTGACAACGTGTTTGGAGGAATCCCGAAAGCCTTTGCAATTTCAGATTTTTTCCTTCATTCCCTTTTCCACTTCTTTAATCACCGCTACTTTCTCCGCCAAAGTCAAAGTTATTTATGGAACCCGAGGCTTGATGACGACATCTTAGTTCTGTACACACTTTAAAACACAGGCAAAACCAAACTTCTAAACAACAACCACAAGTCTAATCAGACCACTCAGCACGCACTACCAGACAGGTGTAAGGGATGACACTGTTATGAGTAATGAGATGTGGAGCGTTGCAAAACAATGGGAAGGGGAGGGGTTGGGCATTGACCTTGGAAGGAGCGTCGCAGGCGTGTTGTTAGTCATGTAGGCCGCATGCCAATGATCCGTCGTTTTTCAGGAATTCCTGACCCCAACTGTTTGGCTTTCGATCGGCTTTTTACACATAAAAACTTCGAATTATCCAAAATATAATTCGAATTAACCACGATTTTTTAGCATTGGTTGTACAATATACAGGTATATAAAATGCTAGGGACCAAGAGAAAAATTCGAATTATAGAAGTTCGAATTAGCCACGTTCCACTGTAGTAAGAACAATACGGCAATTTTCATCTTCCTGGTGTTGACCATGTGTAAAACTAGTGGACAATAGGACTACTCTCGAATAAAAATATATAGAGAATAAATGTGTGCATTTCATCTCTTGTTTGTTTTCTTACCTATTCTCCTTTGCATTGCAATAAAATTTGTGGTTTAGGGCGACGGGGGAGGGGTGGGTGGCAGCCGGCATGCTAGGTAAAAAGTGAGGTTATTGCAATATAGGCCTAGTGTGTGCATTTGGACAGTTTTCTTTATATTCATCGAATATCCCAACAATTCTATAGAGTAGGAGAGCAATGTTTAATTAGCCTTAAGGTGAATTAAACTCTAGAACGGCATAACTGTGTCCTTCGTGACAAATCTATTGCAAACATTGATATATATATATATATCAAAATGTATTATTTTCCTATCTGGACGTATATTTCAGCGCCTATCGAAAGGCGCAGTTATGTTTGTGTTATTTTCATCAATAATCAATAACTCATCGCAGAACATACTGTTCAATTACGTGTAATAAAGGCTACATTTAGAAGCCTCCGTGGCTTAGGCGGCAGCACGCCGGCCTCTCACCGCTGGGTCCGTGGTTCAAATCCCGGTCACTCCATGTGAGATCTGTGCTGGACAAAACGGAGGCAGACAGGTTTTTCTCCGGGTACTCCGGTTTTCCCTGTCAAAATTTCATTCCAGCAACACTCTCCACTATCATTTTATTTCATCTGTCATTCATTTAATCATTGCCCCAGAGGAGTGCGTCAGGCCTCGGCAGCCGGCACAGTCCGTATCCTCGCCGCAAGATGGGGGCTTCATTCATTCCATTCCTGACCCGGTCGGAGACTGGAAGCAGGCTGTGGATTTTCAAAGGCTACATTTATATGGCTTTTTACTTTTTATGTTGCCAGACTTGCAAGTACAATCCATGGCCTCAGGCGGTGTTCTCTCTCGGAAATTCTATAACCAAAAGTGACGAGTCTCTTATACTTACATGATCCTTGGCCACAACAGTGCTGTGTCTGCCTTCCTCATCTTCCCCACCCCACCGGTGATATAGCAGAGCCGGTGCCGGCCGGTGCTCGCGAATCACCTGAGTTGGCGTGGCCTGATTTAAAGTATGGTTGAGCTCTTTGGGACACCGCTTCTCAACATAGAGACACACAGTTTCCTATGGGGGTTTTTATCGCTCCATCAGCCACCAATCAGACGAGCCGCTGAGGAACTCCGAGGGTGTGGTGGGGAGGCTGCACCATGCCAGCCGCAGTTGAAATCTGGTCGGTGCTCGAGTCTTGATATCACCAGTGGAGCCAACTGTTGGGATAGGACTTACTCTGTCATTCCGTATGGACATCTGGTCGTGCTTGAGCCTTGCAACGACCAGCCGAGTTAACTGTTGGGATAAGACTTACTCTGCCATACTCTCCACTATGGAGATCTGGTCGGTGTTCGAGCCTGGCGAAGACCAGTGGAGTTAACTGTTGGGATAGGACTTACTCTGCCATACCCTCCAGTACGGAGATCTGGTCAGTGTTCGAGCCTGGTAACGACCAGCCGAGTTAACTGTTGGGATAGGACTTAATCTGCCATACTCTCCACTATGGAGATCTGGTCGGTGTTCGAGCCTGGTAACGACCAGCCGAGTTAACTGTTGGGATAGGACTTACTCTGCCATACTCTCCACTATGGAGATCTGGTCGTTGTACGAGCCTGGTAACGACCAGCCGAGTTAACTGTTGGATAGGACTTACTCTGCCATACTATCCACTATGGAGATCTGGTCGGTGTACGAGCCTGGTAACGACCAGCCGAGTTAACTGTTGGATAGGACTTACTCTGCCATACCCTCCACTATGGAGATCTGGTCGGTGTACGAGCCTGGTAACGACCAGCCGAGTTAACTGTTGGGATACGACTTACTCTGCCATACCCTCCACTATGGAGATCTGGTCGGTGTTCGAGCCTGGTAACGACCAGCCGAGTTAACTGTTGGGATAGGACTTACTCTGCCATACTCTCCACTATGGAGATCTGGTCGGTGTACGAGCCTGGTAACGACCAGCCAAGTTAACTGTTGGATAGGACTTACTCTGCCATACTCTCCACTATGGAGATCTGGTCGGTGTACGAGCCTGGTAACGACCAGCCGAGTTAACTGTTGGATAGGACTTACTCTGCCATACTCTCCACTATGGAGATCTGGTCGGTGTACGAGCCTGGTAACGACCAGCCGAGTTAACTGTTGGATAGGACTCACTCTGCCATACCCTCCACTATGGAGATCTGGTCGGTGTACGAGCCTGGTAACGACCAGCCGAGTTAACTGTTGGGATAGGACTTACTCTGCCATACCCTCCACTATGGAGATCTGGTCGGTGTACGAGCCTGGTAACGACCAGCCGAGTTAACTGTTGGGATAGGACTTACTCTGCCATACCCTCCACTATGGAGATCTGGTCGGTGTACGAGCCTGGTAACGACCAGCCGAGTTAACTGTTGTGATAGGACTTAATCTGCCATACTCTCCACTATGGAGATCTGGTCGGTGTTCGAGCCTGGTAACGACCAGCCGAGTTAACTGTTGGATAGGACTTACTATGCCATACCCTCCACTATGGAGATCTGGTCGCTGTTCGAGCCTGGTAACGACCAGCCGAGTTAACTGTTGGGATAGGACTTAATCTGCCATAGGCCCTACTCTCCACTATGGAGATCTGGTCGGTGTTCGAGCCTGGTAACGACCAGCCGAGTTAACTGTTGGATAGGACTTACTATGCCATACTCTCCACTATGGAGATCTGGTCGGTGTTCGAGCCTGGTAACGACCAGCCGAGTTAACTGTTGGATAGGACTTAATCTGCCATACTCTCCACTATGGAGATCTGGTCGGTGTTCGAGCCTGGTAACGACCAGCCGAGTTAACTGTTGGATAGGACTTACTCTGCCATACCCTCCACTATGGAGATCTGGTCGGTGTTCGAGCCTGGTAACGACCAGCCGAGTTAACTGTTGGATAGGACTTAATCTGCCATACTCTCCACTATGGAGATCTGGTCGGTGTTCGAGCCTGGTAACGACCAGCCGAGTTAACTGTTGGATAGGACTTACTCTGCCATACCCTCCACTATGGAGATCTGGTCGCTGTTCGAGCCTGGTAACGACCAGCCGAGTTAACTGTTGGGATAGGACTTAATCTGCCATACTCTCCACTATGGAGATCTGGTCGGTGTTCGAGCCTGGTAACGACCAGCCGAGTTAACTGTTGGATAGGACTTACTATGCCATACTCTCCACTATGGAGATCTGGTCGGTGTTCGAGCCTGGTAACGACCAGCCGAGTTAACTGTTGGATAGGACTTACTATGCCATACCCTCCACTATGGAGATCTGGTCGCTGTTCGAGCCTGGTAACGACCAGCCGAGTTAACTGTTGGGATAGGACTTAATCTGCCATACTCTCCACTATGGAGATCTGGTCGGTGTTCGAGCCTGGTAACGACCAGCCGAGTTAACTGTTGGGATAGGACTTAATCTGCCATACTCTCCACTATGGAGATCTGGTCGGTGTTCGAGCCTGGTAACGACCAGCCGAGTTAACTGTTGGGATAGGACTTACTCTGCCATACCCTCCACTATGGAGATCTGGTCGGTGTACGAGCCTGGTAACGACCAGCCAAGTTAACTGTTGTGATAGGACTTAATCTGCCATACTCTCCACTATGGAGATCTGGTCGGTGTTCGAGCCTGGTAACGACCAGCCGAGTTAACTGTTGGATAGGACTTACTATGCCATACCCTCCACTATGGAGATCTGGTCGCTGTTCGAGCCTGGTAACGACCAGCCGAGTTAACTGTTGGGATAGGACTTAATCTGCCATACTCTCCACTATGGAGATCTGGTCGGTGTTCGAGCCTGGTAACGACTAGCCGAGTTAACTGTTGGATAGGACTTACTATGCCATACTCTCCACTATGGAGATCTGGTCGGTGTTCGAGCCTGGTAACGACCAGCCGAGTTAACTGTTGGATAGGACTTAATCTGCCATACTCTCCACTATGGAGATCTGGTCGGTGTTCGAGCCTGGTAACGACCAGCCGAGTTAACTGTTGGATAGGACTTACTCTGCCATACCCTCCACTATGGAGATCTGGTCGGTGTTCGAGCCTGGTAACGACCAGCCGAGTTAACTGTTGGATAGGACTTAATCTGCCATACTCTCCACTATGGAGATCTGGTCGGTGTTCGAGCCTGGTAACGACCAGCCGAGTTAACTGTTGGATAGGACTTACTCTGCCATACCCTCCACTATGGAGATCTGGTCGCTGTTCGAGCCTGGTAACGACCAGCCGAGTTAACTGTTGGGATAGGACTTAATCTGCCATACTCTCCACTATGGAGATCTGGTCGGTGTTCGAGCCTGGTAACGACCAGCCTAGTTAACTGTTGGATAGGACTTACTATGCCATACTCTCCACTATGGAGATCTGGTCGGTGTTCGAGCCTGGTAACGACCAGCCGAGTTAACTGTTGGATAGGACTTACTATGCCATACCCTCCACTATGGAGATCTGGTCGCTGTTCGAGCCTGGTAACGACCAGCCGAGTTAACTGTTGGGATAGGACTTAATCTGCCATACTCTCCACTATGGAGATCTGGTCGGTGTTCGAGCCTGGTAACGACCAGCCGAGTTAACTGTTGGGATAGGACTTAATCTGCCATACCCTCCACTATGGAGATCTGGTCGGTGTTCGAGCCTGGTAACGACCAGCCGAGTTAACTGTTGGGATAGGACTTACTCTGCCATACCCTCCACTATGGAGATCTGGTCGCTGTTCGAGCCTTGCAACGGCCACACGGCGAGCGCTCCTACAATGTTGGCGCGCTTCGCTTTCTCAAACAGTACAAAGTACTGGGGTGGGGACTTTCTTCGGTTTTTCCCAATTAATTGGGATCACCGGAGCCAACCAGGCTCATTTTGAATTTGGCCGGGGATTTAAGGCCGGATGTCCTTCCTGACGCCACGTGATTTTTCAGGTGAAAATTCTACCCCGCTGTCACCGGGATTCGAACGCTGGCCAAAGGTGAAGGACGAGCAGCTAAGCCACTACGCCATCACGCTCCCCAGTTCAAAGTAGGCCTGCTACTACTACTACTACTACTACTACTAATAATAATAATAATAATACATCATTAAGGCAGACAGGCCCGATGACAAATGTAGGAGATGCCATCGCGAATCGGAGACCATCCAGCATATCACAGGGGGCTGTACAACAATTTCATCTACGTACTATTTGAAGAGGCATGACCAAGTAGCCAAGATAATCCACCTGAATCTGGCAAAGAAGCGCTCCTTAAGTAATAATGTCCTGCCTTGCTATGAATAAATTCCTGATGCCGCTTGGAGAACGATACATGCAAGCTACTCTGGGACAGGTCAGTGATCACAGATAGACCTATATTAGCAAAGAGGCCAGACATTTTTCTTATTGATAAAGTGCCGAAGAAAACTCTTCTAATAGACATCGCAGTTCCTATAACTGGCATAATATCCAACACAGTTATGCTGAGAAAGTGATGATATACATCTCTGGCTGAAGAGATCCGACAGGTGTGGCGACAGGAACTTGTCACTGCATTGCCTATCATAATCTCTTCCACAGGGATCATACCGAAGTCGCTGAGGGCCAACCTCGATAAATTGGGGCTCCACCGTAATCTGCATACCAGTACGCAGAAAGTAGTTATTTTAGAGACCTGCTCCATAGTTCGTTCGTTCCTCAACCTACCGATATAGAGAACTCCACTCCATCTTGCAACAATCCGATGAAATGTTGAATTGTACCCAATAACATGTGAATATATGAATAATAATAATAACAATAGGCCTAATATAGCCTAGTAAAATAAAATACAGTAATATTAAATACTGTACATTACTGAATTATTGTTTCCAAATTGTTTTTCCACCTCATAAATCATTTCCCGTCTATAGCGCTGTCCTGCTTATTTCGCGTTTAACCACTGTCCCTTGCAGAGCGTAATAACGGGGTTTTACTGTATAATAATAAAATAACCCCTGGCACTACAGCCCGTGAGGGCCTAGGCCTACCAAGCGACCGCTGCCCAGCCATTTGGCCTGCAGATATAGGTGTGACGCGTGATCAGCGCATCGCGTCCCCTCGGCCGTTAATCTTGGTTCTCGTGATCGGGGTGCTGCCTCACTGTCAGACAGCTACTCAATTGTCCTCACGAGGCTGAGTGCACCCCGTTCCAGCTCTCACGTCAGTTTCTAAAATCCCTGATGGAGCCGGATATCGAACCCGGGGCCTCCAGATGAGAGGGAGAAGCGCTGCCCCAACACCACGGGGCCGACGGTTTTACTGTATACCGTCGTGAAATTAACGTCCCAGCTGCAATACAAGGGGAGGAAAACTGATTTACTTTACTTTACGATCTGCCCTCGTATATCCTCTTCTCCTGTGCTCGGATGAAGCAAATTTATCTGTCAGCTTAGTTGATGAGGTCCTAATTTTTAAATGTATGTATCTGTAAGATGGCACTTGGGGTAGGACAAGGTGATTATACATACTGTAACTTGAAGTGGTTAATGTAGTTTTGACTGCGGACCTCTTGAGAGTGTCTGGGTTTTAAGTGGAGGTGCTTGAGCTTCTGGAGTGTGTTATCAGGTGACGGTGTCAGCCTTATCAACAGAATAGGCTACATGATGTTCCAGCTGACATAATTGTTGTTGTTGTTTTAGTCTTCAGTCTTTTGACTGGTTTGATGCAGCACTCCATGCCTCCCTGTCCTGAGCTAATCGTTTCATCTCTACATAGCTACCACACCCTACATCCGAGGCAATCTGTTTAACATATTCTAACCTTTGTCTACCCCTACAGTTCTTGTCCTCGACCCTTCCTTCCATAACTTAAGCTTGCTATTCCTGAGTGTCTTAGTATGTGTCCTACCAACCTATCTCTTCTCTTCATTAGCAGTCGCTAGAAACATCTCTCCTCTCCCACGAGCCTTAATACCTCTTCGTTTATAACCCTATCTACCCATCTGATCTTCATCATTCTCCTGTAACACCACATTTCAAACGCTTCAATTCTCTTCTTTTCTGCTGCACCAATAGTCCAAGTTTCACTTCCATAGAGCGCCACGCTCCAGACAAAGGTCTTCAAAAATGACTTCCTAATACCTAAATCTATATTCGATGTCAACAAATACCTTTTCTGTAGAAATGCTTTCCTTGCCTGAACTAACCTACGTTTTATATCCTCTTTGCTTCGTCCATCACTGGTTATTTTGCTTCCTAAGTAACAGAAGTCTCCTACTTCCTTTTGTTTTTTACCTGCCAATTTAATGTCTATAGAGGTTTCTGATTTATTTCGGCTGCATTCCAACATTTTTTTTTTTTACATTTATTAATTTTCATCATGAATTCTTTCCTCAAGACGGAGTCCATACCATTCAAAAACTCATTCAAATCCTTAGGCGTGTCGGCCAAGATGACTATGTCATCAGCAAATCACAGAGTTGAAATTATTTCTCCTTGAATCTTCACTCCCATTTTAATTTTTTCTCCAATTTCCTTCATTGTCATTATTGTCCCCATTATATGTGTGAAAACATGTTGAATATGTTGCATTTCCTATCTGGTGAAGTTCCATCTTATCGACATCAACTCAGGAATGGAGAAATCTCTTTCCAAACGTAACATAATCGTGTGCCTTAGTAAAGGAAATGTAAATGCTTTCAATCGGTCTACACCATTGTACCCACATTGTGATGGATGTTGTTCCCTACACATGAAAAAGAACCATTTGCTTTCATGACATGAGAAAGAAGCTGGTATTCAGAATAGTGTAAGGCAAGGCTGCAACTTATCACCCATACTTTTCAATCTTGCATTGAACAAGCAATGAAGAAAATTGGAGAAAAAATTAAATTGGGATTGAAGACTCAAGGAGAAATAATTTCAACTCTGAGATTTGCTGATGACATCGTCATCTTAGTGGACACACCAGAGGATTTGAAAGAGTTTTTAAATGGAGAGAATTCATGATGAAAATCTATAAATGTAAAACAAAAATATTGGAATGCAGCCGAAATAAATCAGAAACCTCTATGGAAATCAAATCGGCAGGTGAAAAGCTAAAGGAAGTAGGAGATTTCTGCTACTTAGGAAGCAAAATAACCATTGATGGACGAAGCAAAGAGGATATAAAAAGTAGGTTGGCTCAGACAAGGAAAGCATTTCTACTGAAAGGGAATCTGTTGACATCGAATATAGCCTCGATTTGGGTATTAGGAAGTAATTTTTGAAAGCCTTTGTCTGGAGCGTGGCGCTCTATGGAAGTCAAACTTGGACTATTGGTGGAACAGAAAAGAGGAGAATTGATGCGTTTGAAATGTGGTGTTATAGGAGAATGATGAATATCGGATGGGTAGCTAGGGTTACAAACGAAGAATTATTAAGACTAGTTGGAGAGGAGAGATGTTT
Organism: Meconema thalassinum; assembly: GCA_946902985.2. Taxonomy (NCBI): domain Eukaryota; kingdom Metazoa; phylum Arthropoda; class Insecta; order Orthoptera; family Tettigoniidae; genus Meconema; species Meconema thalassinum. Next base: position 96,837,856 of record OX336397.1, on the reverse strand, counting down.
CTCGCGACTGCTAATGAAGAGAAGAGATAGGTTGGTAGGACACATACTAAGACACCAAGAAATAGCAAGCTTAGTTATGGAAGGAAGGGTCGAGGACATGAACTGTAAGGGTAGGCCAAGGTTAGAATATGTGAGATTACCTCGGATGTAGGGTGTGTGTGTAGCTATGTAGAGAAGAAACGATTTGCTCGGGACAGGGGGACATGGAGGGCTGCATCAATCCAGTCAAGAGACTGAAGACTTAAAACAACAACATTTTATAACTAACCCATTGATTACTACGCCCATATATAGACGTTGCACGAGAACTTTTATTTCTTTTCATAGCTCCCGTTCTCCCTTAACCCTTATACTGTACTGCCATGGGACCGATATATCGGCTGTGGTTTTATAATCTTATAAAATAATTTCCAGCCATGCAGTACTTTCAATGTTGTAGCCAAGACAACGCGGGAATAATTAGGTAGAAAGCTAACTATTGCAATGGGTACCATGTTTCGACTTCCGGAAAATTTTGACATATCTTCGCGTTTCACATCCCCCAGACCCCAAAACCACCGTCAGTTCAAAAGTTTATATATAATTTATATATATATATATATATATATACCTATAAAATCTCGGTCGAGTTCGTTACTGGGCTAAATCGGTCAAAGGGGGGTGAAAATGGGGGTCTTTTTTTCGAAAAAGTGAAATATTGCTATAACTCTCGTAATATGTGAAATATCGAATCCGTTCAAAGTTCATACTATGTGTCGGATAAAGCCCAAAAATTTATGTTTGAAGAGTTTTTTATAGCACCAACCATTGACCAAAGGGGTGGGAAAAAGTGGGTTTTTCGGGAAACATTAATCTTATCTCTCTTAATACGCACAATATCAAAACCGTTCAAATTGGACAATATTCCCCTAATAATTACCTAAAACTTTTGTCTGAAAGAATTTTTGATATGACCCACCATTACGCCAAGGGATGAGAAGAATGATTTCGGAATTATAAGAAAATGCCAAGAGCTATCAGAGGTTGCCATGGCAACACTACTAAATTGATGAGGGATGAGCCATCAGACGTTGCCATGACAACGCACTTGCACGAGATCAGATTCAGATTCCATCTGACTAAGTGTGAAGCGGCTTCGGTGACGTAAATGGTAGCATGCTGAACTTCTATGCCCAAGGTCGCGGGTTCAAAGCCGGCCGAAGTCGTCGGATTTTCTAAGAGCGCTACAATCCCTCAGTATGCTTTCCTTTGGAGGGGAAGTTCCAACGTTCGTTGAGAGTTGCTGGTTGCGGTGGCATCTAGTAGCCAAGTTCACAGCTAGGTGTCGTTGACGGTAGTATCTGGTAGCAACATTAGGAACTACTGCTTGAAATTGACCGTCTGCAGTCCTTACCTGAATTACAGACTAATACAGCCATCACAATTCACACCGTTTATCAGACAGATTCTACACTCACCCAAAGTACACGGGCTTACATGACCGCGTTGTCGCAGCCCCTAAACTGAGGAACCAACCAAAATCTCTGCGGGAGATATAATTTTGCGTGAAGAAGTAACAGACCGTTTCATAGTTACACATCAGTGTCGAAACCTTGCATAAGGACAGTGTGACCACAAGTATAAAAATGGACCCCAAATGACAAGAAGGTTACCGTCCCCATAAGACAATAAAATGTTTAAAATATGCATAACTGACGTAAAACAAAGTTAATTAATCTCCAATTATAAAATACTTTCTCGCAATAAATGAGGTCTGATCCTTCTACGAAAACCTGCATATTCTGCCTATTTTCGCCTATCCCCAAGTTTGTACGGTGAAATCTACCTCCGCCTTCCGGCGTGCCGAGAGGACTATTTTTTTTTTATCTTGACGTATTGACGTGTTTAACTTCCGTGAATAACTGGATTCATAATAATCATTCTTTGAACATGTTGTAGTCTCCCGCGAGAACCAAGTCGAATTTGTTTACGTTCTGGGTCGGAGCAAATTAAGATACTTAGCTCTTTGAACGAACAGGAAAAAAATAACGTTTTAACAAAAGATGCTATTTAGATTGATTGGGCTCTGAAAATAATATTTATAATTTTAGTTAAAAAAGAAAATTATAAGAGAGTTTTAACGAAACAAATGAAATAAGTAGTCTATCATTATTTAGCATCTAAATTGTTTAAATATATAAGGTGCGTCCAACGCTGCCAGTCGCATTGCAAGTGGCATGGAGGCGTCAACCGAAGAGCAAAGAGGTGTTGTTCGGTTTCTGACAGCGGAAGGAGTAGGGGGAACGGACATTCATCGCCGAATGTCACAAGTGTACGGCGAACACTGCATGTCCCTAGCAAGTATCAAGGCGTGGCACAAGCGCTTCAGGGAAGGACGGGTGTCGTTAGCCAATGATGCCCGGTCTGGGGCACCCCCCTGCATAACCGATGACAACGTCCAGCTGGTTGATGCACTCATTACCCAGGACGGCCGAGTGACGGTGAACGCCATAGCCGCCGTGGTCGCTCCACGACAATGCACGACCTCATACGGCCAACACAGTCGCGGCACTCCTGCAGAAATTCAAATGGGAGGTTCTCGGCCATCCTCCATACAGTCCAGACCTCTCTTCCTGTGATTACGCCATGTTTGGTCCCCTGAAAAGGGCTCTGCGGGGCCAACGAATCACCTCGGACGCCGACGTCCAGCTGTACGTGCGGAACTGGTTCACATCGCAGCCTAGGGAATTTTATGTGCAGCCATTCACCGCCTCGTGTCACAGTGGGACAAGTGCTTTAACAGCCAGGGCCAATACTTCTATCATACAGGTACTGGTTTCTGTAATTATGGCTCCGGCTCGTTACATTTTGAACGCACCTTATATTTACCTGTTATGGAACAATCTTAAAATACAGGTAGGAGGTAATTTTTAGCCTACTTTCTAATTTTGCAAAAAATGAAAGTAGACTTAAGAGATCTACACAGGGCCAAATATTGTGTGTCTGTCTGTACTCTGTATGTCTGCCCCCCCCCCCCCATCAATTCAAACACGGTGAACCCGAATTGAACGAAATTTAGTACAGAGGTAGCACTAGCAAAGGGCGCCTCGGTGTCATAATTTCTATCGCTGCCATCTTTACCAATACTGAATGGCGGCCACTCAAACTTTCAAAACGTAAAATCAAATTACGACTAAGCTAATCATCCGATCTCTACCAAATTTGGTAACAACATACCTTTATATAGGACGCGTTTTTCGACCTAACTACAAGGTCATCAGCCGTGCTATTTCAGGATGGCGGCCGTGTGAATGATGCAACCATTAGAATCAATAGCTTAAGACCCACCAATTCCGATTGTCAAGCCAAGGGTGGTTTATGCTATCCTAAAGGACGTGATCCGTTATTTATTATAATTTAATATTATAATAATTATTATACGGTACTGTATGAGTGGCTTAAAAGAGCTGAGCCGTCTCTTTCACATGACAAAATGGCAGCTGACCTCTTGTGCCTGTCCTATATTTCAGTAGTTTTAGTATATTGTATGCGATATAGCCTACTGATAGAAATAATATAAACTCTGTATGTACTGCAGTGAAGAAATCGTTTATTTCAAGACATAATTTGCTAACACGTTGTATCTAAGTCAGTTAATAACACTCAGGTGCTAAGGACAAGTTTGGCTCTGGGCTAGAGCGTTAGTCTCTCCCGCGGTTGACTGGGGATCGAATTCTACTAGAGTTAACTTATTTTTACTTGAATTCTTTTACAAATGATGTGCACGAGCTCTTTACACATATACTAAATAAAATGCTATTTAGCTCAAAGGAGATGCTAATGTATACACTCGTTTATTAATAATCACAGCCCCAGCATCGCACATAAACAGAATACATTAGAAAAAGGAGAATATAAGTACAAGATACACGTTGTCATCAACCACAGCCTTCTCAATGCCTCTGTACGGTGCTGTCCTCTTGTGGGTTACGTGGGTTCCAAACAATGGCAATGTTGTAATAGCCACGACTGCGCTCCGATTACCTTTAAGCACTGCCAGCAAGATCCCATCCCTCCTGGTTGCTTTAATCTGCCTGATCATTCAACACTCAGAGGCGTACAAGATATTATATAAATTCACTGCTAGCTTGCAGCACCAACTTACTGTGATCGCGGCAGATTTTTAAAAGGGAAGATACCCAAAACGAACGATTCTTAAGTTTGGAGGCTTAATATCAAGATTAAGGGACGTAAATGCATTAGTCTACAATAAGTTAGTAGTTTTGTTATTCAATCATCATAAAGTATATAATATTGATTTTGACACTTACTGGCTAATCTCTACTTAGTATAAAACAAAGTCCCCGATTCTTAGATGTCACGGGTAATCTCGAGAACCACTGGATGGATTTTGATGCAGTTTTCACCATTCTGTAAAGGATGTCTCGAGGAAGATGTCTGTAGAAAATAATCTATTTATGGTCAAAGGAAGTCAAGCAGTAACGATTTCAGTGAAAAAGTCGAAAAAAAACTGGTGTCCGTGCGCTTCTTAAGCTTACGCTGGGCAAACCGTTAAACATATCTATATACTATGAGTGTAAGAATTGTTTAGCATGAAAAGTTCAACAACAACAACAACAACAACAACAACAAAAAGTCCGCGAGAGCATATCTCTATCTTCAATACATCGCCCACTATAAGTGTTTTTACGTTTTCATTTCTTCCAACAATCTCCATTCAATTACTAGGCGAGAGTTTACAAGACAGCTAAGGGTGAGCCTATCAGCCCAGATACAGCATAGCTAGTGGACGAGCCTATTACCCCAGATACAGCCAGCAGCAAACTGTCGTGTCGTGTTGAGTTAAAGACTTCAGAGAAGAGTGGTTGTGTTTGGAGTTTCCCTGGAAGTGCCACTCGGCTTTTCTTCATTTCGCCTGTGAACTTGTCGTTCAGCACACGGTAAATAGAAGAGACTTCTACTTCTCTTCTACTTACCGTTGTTCCGCAAAATACACAGTCAAGTTACGATTGTACGGAATGGGGATTTGTGTTACATGCACCTCGCCGTTCTTAAACTACGTCCGACAAGAATTCGTTGCACATGCATCTTGATGATAATGTAACTGATAGTCCAGTCAGTGATTTTCATGCCGAGACGTAAAACGGATATAGGTCGTAGTTCATTGACATCGAAAAAAATAAAGCGCTTATCACGTAATCCATTCATAACTGTTCCCGGGCGAAGTCGAGGTGGATTGCAAGCTATCAATATAAATGAAAACAAACAATACATGGTGGTAGAGGTGATTGTTTTTGGGGCGAGGGTAAATAGTTATAAGTATACCCATACATTTAGGAGAAAGTAGGCTATATGTTCTTTGCAGAACATCTTGTTATAAAATACTTTTAATTTCATTAAACTTGGCATGGCATTTTCAACATGGCAACTCATAATAGCTTTGGCTTCATAAGGGTTAAGCGGCGAGTTGATCCGTGGCATGTTCTGCCATCTGTTGGGCATTGTGTAGTACTACTTGCCCTTTTACTTTACTTTCAGCATGGCTGAGTGTTCCCATTATTGAAACCATACGCAGTTTTTGAAATGACTATTATTGATGGTCTATTTATTGTTTTGAATGACATGTTGACATTGTCCTGTTGAGAAATGGATGTTTAAATGAAATCCTGGGGATAACCTCGTTTCAACATAATTTGGCAGCCTTTTAACTGCGATATATATTTATAAACTAAACATAATACATGCTTCAACGAACGTGTGGGTGGTAACAGACGCCCAAGAATAACTCATTCAAGAGTTCCTCTACACCTGAGTGAAGCTGCAAGCTCTGCTTCCAACTTAATAAAAGAAAATTAAGGAAAGTCGGTACGCCTTGAAAAATACCATTTTTCATTATTTTTATATAACCCTGCTTTTCAAGTTTATTTTGAAAGAATTTTACAAATATCTGCTTCTTCTTCTTCTTCTTCTTCTTCTTCTTTTTCGTTTCATTGTGTGTTGTTTCTTCCTTAGTGCACAGTATCTCTTCATTCTTTCTGTTCTTCTTTTCCTCTCTTCAGAGATGATGGGTTTGGATTTTAGTGAAGATCTGTCTTGGAACCTTAAACTGTATATTCGTCTGTAGCAATAATAATAATAATAATACCAGCCTATTCATTATATCGTATGGCCTCGGGTGCCGGATGCAAGCTTTGTTATTTGTGCCCAGAGAGCAGCTTGCATGTCGAATTTTGTTTCTCCTTGGAGCGCTATGAAAGTCAAGGAGGTTAGATATCTAAGCTCTTTGACACTATACCGCTTTCTAGTAGAAAATGGAGGAACTCTTGTTTTGGCGGTATATCCCGAGATTAACCTTGCCATTATGAACACGGTCTACTGAATTCAATGGGTTCTTTAACATGCCAATAACGCATGACATGCGTGTTGTGATTTTTGTCGCCTTTCAAAAATTACTTACCACGGCCAGGAGCGAACCTGCAAGCTTGGGGGGTGATAATCCGAGACGATAACCACTCACTCACCGTGGCAAGCTCTGCATCAATTATTTTAGCTTTTCTATTGAGTAGGGAATTTTCTGTAATTTTTAATTACCGGTATACTTGGTCTTTTTCAGTTTCTTTAAAACATGTGGGTTTTGTTTTGCGGTTACGGAAGAAATCAAAGATTTGTTTGGTTCTATTGAAGTTCATTCTGAGAATATGACTGTACAAATTTATCCTCGTTTTTCGCATAGTGTGTGAGAAATTTTCAGTTTTCTTGTAGAGTCTCATTCTTGATGTCTATTATTTTGTTATCCTGAAAATTTGGTTCTATGATTTTTCTTAAAATATGTGCATTAGTTAAAAGTTAGGCATTGTACAGGCTATTTAATGAGTCAGGTAAATTTGTTGTTAATTTCCTCAAAACAGTATTTTTGAAATCCCTTTTTGTGTGTAAAAGAAGGACTGTTGAAGTGAAGCAATCAGTAGCACTCGGTGCCTAGTGACGAGCGATGTCGTTAAACTGTTTATGTTCGACCCTAACTATTATGTGTCAGAAAACTGTATCATAATGAGGCTCATTATAACACTATTTTTCATTATGAAACAGTTTCTCCCACCAATCAGAGCTCAAGAAACAGTTGTGTGACCAATTAGATAAGGATTCCTTCGCGCATGCGCTCAAAATCCAACATGTCTATATAAATTACCGAAAGTGCACCGTCCATATGTTCGCGTAAATAAACTTGTGAATATGAGACAAGAAATAGCACTGTACCTTAATATCGTCAAATCCAATTTCTACACAGCGCGTTGTATTGAAACGACTTCGGTGACAGTTTTACTGAATACACAATCAGAACATATGGCATTGAAGCACACAGAGCGCATGCGTCGGTTGTCCAGAGAGCTTGGAAAACAGAGATATACTATTCACCGCAGCACCCGATCACAACATTCTAGTGACTGAACAGATATTTATGAATATTTATGTTAAAACATATAATAAAGTTATAATTATCGTCGAACATAAACAGTCGTATGCAACTCGCCTATAATGGTAATTAAGACACTCGTATAGAAATTATAAAACTCGCATACGCTCGTTTTATAAAAAATACTCGTGTCTTAATTATAGCCATTATAGGCTCGTTGCATAATGTACTATTATGTTCGACAATGTCGAAATGTAAATATTATATGTCAGTTAAGTACATGGATACGAGGGTGATCTACAAGCTATACAGAAACCAGACAGCAGTCATTCGAGCTGAAGGACATGAGAGAAAAGCTGGTGTTCAGAAAGGTGTAGGGCAAGGCTGAAACTTATCACCCATACTTTTCAGCGACAAACGTTGGAACTAATAGAGCTTTATCAATAATTCTAACCTACAAATTTTGGCTTCACACAAGTGTAGTTAGTGGAAGGTTCTTTTTCATGCTAGGCTATAAATTTTATGCCATGGGACCGCCGAAGATTTTTTTTTGTCGTGTGGCCTCCCGAGAGGCCGAGTGCAGGGCTTTCTAGTCGACGCCCGTGGGCGACCTGCGCGTCGGGATGAGAGATGGAATGGATGAAGATGAATGAAACTGGGCAAGGATGTGGAAGGAAGCGGCCGTGGCCTGTCAGAAGGTACCGTTCCAGCAATCGCCTGGTGTTGAAAATGGGAAACCATGGAAAACCATTTCAAGGACGGCCGACGGTGGGGCTCGAACCCACGCGTCTACCGAGTCAGCAGAGAGCTTGGCCCCATGACCTAATGCTGCGCTTTAGCCAGCATAGCCACTGCTGTCGGTACTACTTAAAATGATGATGTACTGGCTTTCACGGCCAGTGAATTAAAACTCAGATATATTTTTGTTTTATGCCGTGTCTTGTGTGGGGTTTCGCCTAGGAACACCAAGCTGGCTCATCAGCGGGCTCTAGGTTTTCGCGCCTGGACCCCCACACGAGTAGAAAACTGTGCACTACCTCCCTTCTTATGAAACGCACGTGCGCCTCTAACCGCGTGAGGTAAAAGCTTAAGCATTCTTTCAACTCTCTATAAAGGCTTCCAAAAAAAAAAATGGTATATTGGCTTTCCGGGCGCGGAACATAAAGAATAATAATGTTATTGGTTTTACGTCCCTTTTAACTACTGTGGCTTTTAGAGACGCCGGGGTGCTGAAATTTTGCCCCGAGGGGGATCTTTAACGTGCCAGTAAATCTACTGACACGGCTCCCTCGCATTTGCGCACCCTCAAATGGCAGCTGATTGCGCCAGGATACGAACCTGCAACCTAGGGCCCAGCAAGCGAGAACGTTACCGCTGAGCCACGCAGCCAGTCTGAACATAACGAGTCCTATGATGAGCCGGCTTGGTGTTCCTGGGTAAAACCCCACAAAAGACCCGGCATTAACCTTGATAAATTGCTGAGTTTTAACTACTACTTAGTTTCTGGATGCGTCTCGTAAAGGTGTCAGTACACTGGAGAGGTTTTGCCCTACTCGAAGCTCCTCTCCAGTGTACGCAGGTGGTAGAGAACCCTAGCGGAGACCGCTCTAAGCTCTAGCTAGGTCCGGCTGACTCTACGGTGCAAACAGTATTTGGGTGCCCTAGCTAGACCAGTCTAGCTCTATTCGTCCGGTTGAATATTGGAAACTCTCACCAAGGCGGTCCGGGTTCGATTCCCGGTCAATGCATGTGAGATTTTCGAAGTGAAATGTCATGTCCTGTGGTTCGGATTCCACGTAAAAAGGAGGTCCCGTGGCTCATGATCTCGAGATTAACGGTCACGTTAAACTACAAGCTTCCTTCCTTCCTTCCTTGAATATTGGAAAGTGGTCTACGTAGAGTCCGTGGTGGATTGTAGTGGTTAATTGTTTATTATTATAGTGTTTAAATATGGCTGAATTTGTGTGGAGTCGCGAAAAAACAATAACATTAATTGAACATATTGAAGCCCATCCAAAAAATTGGAATTGTACTGTGAAAGCATGGTCGTTTCGGGTGATAGCAGAAGCTATGGGAAGCACTATGCAAGAAAGTTTCACAACTTCCGCTGCCAATTCAATGTTGTTGCGGAAAATTAACAAGAAAAAACCTGGCGGTGAAGGTGGCATAGAAGAGTACTTGGGAGTATTTTGATGCATTAAAGTTTATGATTGGAAACTCAGATTGTGTGAGGACCATCTCAAGTACACCACTTCAAGGAAACGTAGAGGAAAGTAAAAACACGGCTTTTATTTTTAAGAGGAGTGTAGAAACATAGAAAATGTATTATATTTAAATATGCAGTGATTTTCTCATCAAAAAATTAATTATGTACTACATGAATGTATTCAAAACAAAAATTGTTTTTAAGTTTGCAATATATTTAGCAAACAAAATTTCCGTAAAACACCTATATTTAAATTTACGAATATAAATAATTATTTTCTTTTTTAACAAGGCACACTCCACCACCACATATGCTAAAAGCTCTCAAGAAGACATTTTAACTTCACAACACAGCGCAAAAAACCAAGACTCGCACTGCTCTCAGAATGTTTTAGCGCTGCTCTAGCTAGTGCATTTACGTTTGACAGTGTACACAGGTTCAGAAAGTGCTCTAGGTAGATTTGTCTATCTCCGCTCTACGAATGCTCTACCTAGGGAAAATTATTCTACAGTGTACACGCACTCAGTTTATCTAGAGCGGTCTAGCTAGACTTCCTCTATGTAAATCACTCGCCAGTGTACAGGCGCCTTTAGACTATATTTGTGACGCTGCACTTAGAGCCCTCTGCAAGCCTGGATTCTGCTGCCTCCTTTGTTGTTGCTCGTGACTTATTCATCAGCGCAGGCATGGTGTAACTACAATGGTGAGGCGGATCGCTCCCTCTCTCTTGTGCGGATGACGTCACAACGGGGGCATTGCGTTCGGTGACACAGCACGAAGTACATGTATTTGACACGGCTCTGGTCTTAAGTTGAAGGCATAATTAATAAATAAAATGTATTATAACACTCAACATACTTTGTATAGTGAACTCTGATAATAATGTTGGTAATTATGAATGCGCTGTACCTCTAAATAATATTAATAGTCCAATAACGAGATCAACTATTTTCTTACATTGATGAATTTACACATTTTGCGATTCAATTTTCTCTGTGAATTGCCGAAACTTATTTTTCTGTTTAAGCCAAGCAACCTAATATATGTTCGCGTTCGAGCTAAACAGTGAATAACCTCATATGCAATATTAATATGAGGCAATTTTTACAAGGTCCTGCTGGTTACTTCATTGAATATAAACATATCATTTGATAGCGAAATGTCATGAAATTTATGAAACTCAGCGTCCATTGTTGTTTCAATTTCCATATGTTCATTATAGGGATACAAACGATTTCCCCTTGAAATGAACTGGAGCCAATCTGGGCCTTCATTACTGGGTTAATGTTCTTGAGATACAAAGTACACGGGACTACATGACCGCGATGTCGCAGCACCTAAACTGAGGAACCAACCAATGTTCTTGAGATAATGTTCGCAAATTTTTGTACTTATCCCTGAATCTATGTGCTACATATCCTGTACTGTATTTTAAACCTTCATGGTTCATTTCATCTTTAAAATCTGAGACATCAAATTCATCCAACAATTCATTCTGATGATCGGTAATTTTAAACAAACTCATATTCATTTCCACAGTTTCGTAATTTGATTCAATAAATAAACTGGAAACTAGTTTTTCTTAGTCAGGAGCATCCACGATATCAGGAATATGTTTGGCAACATTCACTAACGCAGTCTGCGAGAAACAGGTAGGCCTATCGGTTTCTGTTTCCATTGGTTTAATCACACTTTTCGTCAATATCCTCCTCCTCTGTATTTATATTTAATGTAAACACTGAAGCAGAGGGCTTGTCCAAAATGTACCATCTCAATCTACAGTTTACTTAATATCCAGAGGATATGGGTGATCATTGGAGCCTCCCATTCCTCTAATATATGTGAGAAGGTTCTCCAAAATATCTTGATTTAGACGATAAGTTATTATGTACTCGACTTGATACATCGGCTTCAAGCATCTAAAAAGGTTAACTAGATACGTGTTGCTGAGTAGAATTCCTTTTCGAAATGGGAGCAAGGCTTTATGTCGGTCAACTTTCATGGACGTTATCAACTCATTGACATTATTTAGCACACTGATTTGCTTATCAAAATCAGTACCAAATGCATTTCCTTCAGAATGATGATGATGATAATAATTGTTGTTTTAAGGGGCCTAACATCTAGGTTATCGGCCCCTAATGGTTTGGGTGAGAGTGAAAGATGAGATGAGAATGAAAACTATAACTAATACTAACTACAGAATTACATACTAGAAGAAGAAATAGTAAACAAAGGATAAGGCAAATAAAGGACAGGAAGAAAAGAAATGCCCTCAACCCACGAATAATGAGGATTGAAGGACTTGGAAGGAAGGAGAGCCATGAAAGGCGGATAGGAAAGAGGAGAGGGCCCATCCCAAAGTCAGTGGTAAAAGGGGACAAAACGGACCCAGCTCAGGAATCCCTCGGGATCACCAACTCCCGAACTCAGCAGCCGTAAGCCCCTGAGGGTGTATCAATATCCAGTATGCACCTGAAGTGGTGGGGCTACATACACCCTGCCTCCTTGAGGGCCTTGAGCTGAAGGCAGGAGATAACATGAAAAGAAAAAGAAGGCTGACCCCTCGCAGAAGGATGGTATCAGGAAAGATGAGACAAGGGCCAATTGAGGCGGAAAAGGAAGAGACTCCCTAGCCCTCGGAAAACCGTCGGGGGTCGGAAGAGAACAAGAGTTGACAAAGAGAGGTCGACAGGAAAGAAGACGAAGAGGAGCCCGGCATAAGTAAGTGGCAGCAATGCCGGACTCAGCTGGGGTCCCGTGGTCACCAACCCACGCCCCACAAGTTGTGATCCCCTGGGGGCTTTCAGAATGACTCCCAAATTTGTTTTTAGCATTAAGTAAGCCAAACCAGTCATTTATTAATTTTATACATCTAGCAGCTTCTTCTCAGTCAATGTTTTTCATCAAACCTTTCCCTCCACACCATTCAAGAGCCTTTGATACCTGGTTTGAAAGTACTTGAGCTGCAGGCCGAAATTTTTGTCTCTCTGGTCCCTTTAAGTCTAAATGATATCTGCTAATTTTGTGCGCAGTAGTGAGTTCAGAAGAAGACATACAAATTAGTAGTTCCAAAACATTCCTTGCTCACCTTTTTCCCATTGAGCAGTACACATTCCTGATCTAATTACGGACAAATCTAACAAATGATTTCTCACAAGTTTCAATAAATGAGGAATGTTTGCAAACACAAAGATCTTTAACGAACCGTTGCTTGGATGATTGAAGGCACATTCCTTATTATGCCTTTGACAGAGATTGAAATACAATAATTTCACTAGCAACGTACACACCTGTCAACATTAACATCATTATTTCAATTGACTGCAGATTCACGCGCCTGACTCCCGCCTTTAGCCACAAGTCACGGCTGCTCCCGTTGTGTCGTCATCCGCACGAGAGAGAGGGAGCGATCCGCCTCACCATTGTAGTTACACCATGAGCGCAGGTAAATACGGCACGAGAAGGCTGTGAAGTGGCTATTAACTTGTCCGCTCACAATTACATTATTAAAGAGTGGAGAACGCGTTCTTTGTGCTTCTTGTTCTATAAATAGCTCGTCACGTGACCTCTGTGCTGTGTATTTCCAGCTAAATACGGGATCTGTGTGTAGTGCACATAGCTGACATGTTTTCATATGCCTAACATTATATCCAGTCCTTTGTAACGTTTTGGTTGCTGGGGGGCTTGTCATCAATATTTCCTTATGGATATGGTGAGTCGCAATATACAAGTTACGGATTTTACAATCAAGTTATTACTAGGATAACAATAATCGGACTATGTGACATGTATCTAGCAACACTGCCTTCTGCATCCTGGTGATCAGATGTTTCACTCCTCCAGACCCGTTACCTTAGCTTTTGGAACTATGCCCGTTGCTGACATTACCAGTGGTAACATGTTCACAGAGAACAGCGGACCTTGATTCATTAACTGACAGGATCACTGATGACGTACGCAAGAGACTTCTGACATTCTGGTTGGTTGGTTCCTCAGTTTAGGGGCTGCGACAACGCGGTCATGTAGCCCCGTGTACTTTGGATGTATGTAGAATCTGTCTGATAACCGGTGTTAATTGTGATGACTGTATTAGTGTGTGTTATCTGTTTTTAATCCAGAAGCCTCCGTGGCTTAGGCGGCAGCACGCCGGCCTCTCACCGCTGGGTCCGTGGTTCAAATCCCGGTCACTCCAAGTGAGATCTGTGCTGGACGAAACGGAGGCAGACAGGTTTTCTCCGGGTACTCCGGTTTTCCCTGTCAAAATGTCATTCCAGCAACACTCTCCACTATCATTTCATTGCATCTGTCATTCATTTAATCATTGCCCCAGAGGAGTGCGTCAGACCTCGGCAGCCGGCACAGTTAATATCCTCGCCGCTAGATGGGGGCTCCATTCATTCCATTCCTGACCCGGTCGGAGACTGGAAGCAGGCTGTGGATTTTCATCTGTTTTTAATCCAAGTAGGGACTGCATACATTCCATTTTCAAGTAGTTCCAACTTTTGCTACCAAACGCCACCGTCAACGACCAACTAGTTATGAACTTTGTTACAAGATGCCACTGCAGTCGGTTCCTGGCGACGAACGTTGGAACCTAAGAGCGTTAGTCAAATGTAACCTATAATTTAGCTTCACTCAAGTGTAATTAGTGGAAGGCTCTTTATCATGCCATAAATCTATGACATTGGACCGCCGGCTTTACTTCCCCTCTGAAGGAAGGCATACTGAGGGATTTTCAACGCTCTTAAAAGATCCGACGACTTCGGTCGGGTTTGACCCCGCGACCTTGAGCATTGAAGCTCAGAATGCTATCAACTACGCCACCGAAGCCGCCTCATTTTTAGTTCCTCCAGATCTTTTGGAACTATTCCCGTTGCTGACTTTACCAGTGGTAAATTGTTCACCGTATGCAATTCTATGGCCATATCTATAGAATGGATAGCGACAGACTAACCAAAAGATTGTTTAAAGTTTTCTACTCAAAGAAGGTGAAAATGAACTGGCTGTAATAAATTAAGGCGGACCTGCCAGAAAGAAATATCACAAACATCATATATAATCGTGGAGCCTTAAGTACAATGGTACCCAAGCACAAATTCGTGGAGAAACCTAAAAAGAAAACTGGTAGCAAGTGGTCCACAGTGCGCAAGATGCAACACAGCGCAAGTTCAAATGCGCTCTTTGAATGGGCTGAACGAATATTAATAATTATTTATTTATCACATGGCATACATGAAAATTATTAATAAGTTGACATCAAGGTTAGAAACATTGAAGTACCTGTGGTGTCCCTAGGAATAAGTCGCTGAATTCACCACTCTAAGATGTTTCTGGACATTCTTGAATTAGGTGCCGAACAGTCTGTCTTTCAGCACCGCACTCTCAATATGATGATCTTTTCCTCCGCTTGTATAGGAGATCCCCGCATACACCGTGATTGGTCCGGATTCCATTTAATTTTGACCAGGTCTTTCTATGCCGAGTGAATCCTGGCACCTGCTCAGTTATACATGGCATTACTGAACTCTCTGGAGGGGCAAACGAATTCCAATCAGAAGACCATCTCTCAGTCAGGTTGAATTTGTTTGTTGCAAGATTCTCCGCTGTGCAGAAAGGTGGGTGTCTTGAACGTAATCGTTTCACATGTAGATCGGCAATGTCTCCATGGATAGGTAGTTGTTTGTTGTGTAACGTGTTTTTCGAGGGGTTTTATGCAACTGGCATAAGTCAGTAGGAAGCCATTCTATATTTATTTACGCGGCAAATTGTTCAGCCAAGAGAATTTTTCATGGTAATTTATTATTATTATTAATTTATTATAATTATTATTAAGGTATTTTCGGAGCATTTTATAAAAATGATTAGCATTCAGATAGGTTTTCTATGTCTTAGAAAACGCTATCCAGCAAATTATTACGAACGACGATATCATAGAAAATTATCTGATTACGGAATTTTACGGAGTTTTCGTCAGTTAGGGTATATCGAGAGACGTGACTCACTGGGATTTCAAGTACACGCTTAATCTTGTCGAGAAGCATGACGCAATCTTGGGTCGCAAGGTCTAGAAAAGGCGAATTGTTGGAACGGAAAACGACTTCTCCCTCTCGCGCGCCGAGTGTAAAGAAACCAGAGGAGGGGAACTAGCGGTGGGTCAACCAATCAGTGAGGACCACGCAAGCTGAAGCCGGCTGAAGAGTGGGGGAGCCAACGTGTGCATATATCGTTCGACGCGCCGTGAAACGAGGACTATCTGTGTAGAACTTGCGGAGTACGGTTGCAAGTGCGTGTCGCTCCGATGTTCAGTGGAGTTGAAGACTAACTTTTGCAAAACTTAACCAGTGCGGTTGTACGAGTGTTTGGGTCCGAGGTACGGACCATAGAATTATCTAAGCTACCAGAATATCATCAAATTCCGACGGAGATGACGACGTCCAGGAGACTGTGGGAAGCTCACAGCATCAGCAAGTACGAGGGAAATGCCTTGGCAATTTCCAATGGTAAGCGCAAATGACGCAGAAATACGCAATCTCTCATTTTTCTTTGTTTTACATTTCATATTTCAGTAACTTCATAGCTTGGAAATAAGAGTAAAATCAATTTATCAGACTCCGTTTTCACGTAATTTTCTATCGGTAATATTCAAATCACAACGCTCCAATTTAAATTTTGTACTTATTATTATTATTAATTTTGCTATACTGGTTTTATATAATAAATTCATTTCTTTTACAATGCAATCTTTGCTTTCAGTAGGTAGCATTAGATATAGACCAATTCCTTCTCCTGATACAATTGTTTGTAGGGTTAATGATCAAATCATACCACGATCTGAGTGAATAGTGTCTTGAAGGTGTTCTGCCAGAGCTAGACGTTGTTAAATACAAATTTAGATTTCAACATTGCATTGAGGTCTTGGCGCCCATTAAAACAACATAGCTTAGGCACAGGTAAACAGTTACATTTATCACCCAACAGTGTGGGCTAGCCAAACTGTTACATTTGTCGCTACCAACATGGGGCATTAAAAAACGCTACATTTGGCGCCCAACGTGGGGATGAAAACCTAATAACATTTGTGGAAGGAGAAGGGTATATATTTCTGTGCCTGTATTTTGGGGGTTATTTGTCTGTATCAGTGTATATCATTATGGGGGATGAGAAAGAAAGACAGATGAGGTTACGTAGTGGTCATCAACGGGAGAGTGATGATACGAGCAGTATGTCGAGTGATGGTAGTACCGGGGTAGCGGAGGTAAATCCCGATACTGAAACAGGGAGTGTAGGCGGCCAACCAGAATTAAAAACTTTACTTCTCGAGTTTATGTATCAGAACAAAGTTAGTAGTGATGCCTTAAATGCTAAATTAGAACAAAACAATGCAAAACTGGAACAAAATAATGCTAAATTAGAACAAAACAGTAGGGAAAATAAAGAAAGTACAGATGCCTTAAATGCTAAATTAGAACAAAACAGTAGGGAAAATAGAGAGAGTAATGAAACTTTAAACGCCAGATTAGAACAAAACAGTAAGGAAAATAGAGAGAGTACTGAAACTTTAAATGCTAAACTGGAACAAAACAACGCCAGATTAGAACAAAACAGTAAGGAATATAGAGAGAGTACTGAAACTTTAAATGCTAAATTAGAACAAAACAGCAGGGAAATGAGTGACAAATTCGAACTGATTAGAGGTGAGATCAGGGGGGTGATGGAAGAAAAGGCTAAAGAGATTATTGCAGATGTAGACAGAAAATTAGGAAAAGTACAGGAGGAGTTGGAAATTAGAATCAGTACACAGGCTGAAAATTTAAAAGAATTAGTGCAACTGGAAACACAGCAGGTCAAAAAGCAATTGGGGGGAGAAATTGACAAAATTCAGGAAGCTACTAAAGAGGTTAAGGAACAGCTGGGTGGTAGAATTGAGAAAGTCCACTCACAAATAGTTGCAGAAGTAAATGATTTAAGAGAGAGTAATAGAGAGAGCATTAGCAAGATTGAGGAGAAACAAGCAAAGCTATATGATAAAGTAGAAGAATCAGAAGGAAACATTAAATTAACAGTAAACAGTATTGAGAGGAAGGCTGAGGAGAAAATCGCAGAATTAGAATTAAAATTAAAAGCTAGGATCAGGCAAGAAAATAGTCAGAATAGGCCAGTTTTTGTGAATAGCACACACAGGGAGGTAGAACTGGGTAAGTTCAGCAATCGACAGGGGTGCCCAATGGAGTTCATGAACACTATAGAAAATAAATTCGGGGAAAGGTTGGAAAATGGTAGTATTGAGTGGTGCCAGGTAGTTGAAATTTTAGAACAAGTGTTTGTGGGGGAAACGAGGAATTGGTTTGCTGTCTACAGAGACAAGTTTACTGATATCAATGATTTTAAAATGAAATTCTGTGAAAAGTTCTGGAATGAGGTTATTCAGTCGCAGCATCGTGAGGGAGTAGTGTGTGGTAAATATAACCCTAAAGGAAGCTCCACCATGACCGAATACTTTTTAGGGCAGGTATTAGTGTGTAAATATCTGGATGGCTTGAAGGAGGAAAGTGATGTGGTGAGGTTGCTACTTAGGCACTTTCCCTATAGGATCAAGGAGGCTGCTTGTATCCAGAATGTAAAGACAATATCACAAGTAGAAAATTTGTTAAGCACATTTGATGCACTAGGGAGAGGGGGTTATGAGGACAATTTCAATCGGAACCAGGGTAATAATAATAATAGGCCTAATGAAGCCAGGCATCAAGAAGTTCAAGGGAACGGTGGCGAAGGGGCCAATGCTCAAAATAGAAATAACAATAATCAGCTAAATCAGAACAGAGGAAATGGCTATGGTAATCAGTATCAAGGGAGGAACAATGATTTCAGGGGAAATCAAGGGAGAAACAATGATTTCAGGGGAAATCAAGGGAGGAATTATAACGACAATAATTACAACCAGAATAGGGGTCAAGGAAGAGGACAGCCTAGTGGTAGTAATATACAGCCAAACAATGACAACACAACTCAGAACAACCAGACCAGTGCAGTAGTAACTAGTACTACGGCCAGCTGTAGCGGTTCTTTAAACGCGAACCAGGCTGCGAAGTAAGGTCAGAATCTCAGTCTGTAGCATGCCCTGTCCATACAATTATACAGGAACCCTATGACCTAAATGTAAGAAATGAATCATTACATGAACTAAATGATGAAGGTATTATTCAGGAAGTGGTTAGTAAGAGCCCCATAGTTAAATTTAACGTGTCCGAGGCGTACACAGATGTTTTAATTGATAGTGGTTGTATGAAGAGTTGCATAAGTAGTGCATTTTATGATAAAATGAAAGGAACTGGAGTAAATTTTGAGGAGATGCCAATTAAAAGCACTTTTGTTATCACAGCTGTTGGGAAGAGGTCTAAAGTAATTTCTAAGCAAGTTTTAGTAGACATTAAAATTAATAATCATGTAGAGAAGCAGATTTGCCTTGTAATTCCAAATTTAGTATTCAGTGTTATCTTGGGTTCAGAGTGGCTAAGTAGAGTGTCTGGTAACTTATGTTATGATGTAGGGAGTTTGAAATTTAAATGGGGAGATTCTGAAGTAGAAGTAGCGTTCAATGACCGTATTCAGAGGAGTAGTATTGTAGGTGTGATTTGTACTTTAAATGAGATATCGCCAGCCGTAGAGCGGGGTTCTCCATGTTTTGTGGGCAGTGTGATTACGAACGGAAGTCTAGAGGACTCGTTACGGGAGGCTGCATTTCAGGGAAATATAGAGGATGAACAGTGTGTTCGGCTCTATGATGTGTTATGGTGTAATAGGAGAGTTTTTGAGGATCGCATTGGTATGGCCAATTGCTATACACATTCATTGAACGTTATTGATAGGTCAGTATTCACAGGACATAGATATCCTGTACCTTTCGCTTATCAGAGTGCAGTTGAGGCACAAATTAACCAGATGCTTGAAGATGGGATTATTGAGCACTCTAACAGTCCATATGTTAATTCTTTGATCACGGTACCCAAGACCGACGGCACTGTTCGTATTTGTTTAGACGCTCGTTTGGTTAACAGTAGAATTAGTTCAGATCAGCTGAAATCTATGTCAATAGAAGAATTAATGCAAACATTTGAGGGGAAGAAGTATTTCACTTGTGTAGATTTGAGTTCCAGTTTTTGGCAAGTGCCACTTATGTACGAAGATAGACCATTTACAGCTTTTAGTCATAAATATAACCTTTATCAATTTTGTAGAACACCTTATGGGTTAAAGAGTAGTTCAGCAGCTTTAATTAGGGCTTAAAACATCGCATTAGGGGATGACACAGGAGAGTTTGTAACCATTTACATAGATGATATGGTAATTAGTTCACGCAGTTTTGAGGAGCATCTACGTCATTTAGATATAGTTTTTCAGAAGTTAGATCAGGCAGGGTTCACTTTGAAGCTGTCTAAGTCGTCATTCTGTCAGTCAGAAGTGACTTTTAGGTCATAGAGTGTCGAGTAGAGGTGTGACACCATAGGAAGGTAGGGTTAGCATGTGTGGACAGTAGCAACAGGGCATCGTTACAGATACTGAGAAATATGCTAGTGGAGCAACGTGATGACGTTCATTTAAGGGAGCCACTTGCAAGGTTGGAAGCAGGTGACACAGAAACATTTATAGTTTCCAAACGTATTGGAAAAACAGCATATGTGCTGGAGAATAGTGAGGGAAACAGATTATACGGGACGTATAATATACATAGTCTACGAAAATATGTGTCATAAAGTGAGTGTGTTTAGCTGGCGAGCCAGCCTATCAAATGAGTAAGTGTGGTATTTGGTGCGTGGGAGGAGCTGGTCTTCAAGGCAGGCGTATCAGAAGTCGCACAGGGGGGTAGTATGTAAGTAAATGAGAGTTTTTAAGGTACAGGGAAATATGACGGGATTGTCGGATGCTCTTGAGCACTAAAATGTCTCGATACACCAAGGCCAGAATTTGGTAGCGCTGGTGAATTCCCATTTGCCTCCAAGAGATGGGTGAGCGCTTGTACATGGTATTTTTGCTTAAGGCGTCCACGAGGCAAAAGATGGGCCATCAGAATGCGAGACAGTCCTTCATGAAACTCATACATATCAGCACACGTGATTTCTGTTTACGGCCTCGCCATGTAAGATTTGTAAGTGTGTAATTTAAGATAATTTGTACAGAGGTATTATTTGTGTGAGAAGAACTGGTCTGTGTTGAGAACTAGTATTAAGTAGAATATGGTCTACGGGAACTTAACAAGACAGGGCGATTACGGCACAGAAATATTTGGTGTTATATGTAATGCACATTTACTGTTTTTTTTCAGAAGTCAATATTAATTTAATCTACGTTAAAGAGAGATTAAGTATTATGGTCACGAGGCGCTGCCACAATAGTGTGATCGTGTGCTGAGTGATAAGTGGAATTAAATGTCACCATAAGGAGGGGACCTCCAGTGAAATTAGGAAGTTCTATGGTGATATAAATATATCAGAACACCTTCAATGCGTGTGATATGACATCATAAATACATAGTGCTCACACATTAATTATGTCTATTTCTCCAACATAGAGAAATTTGAGAGGCGGAAATATCCGTGGAACACTATTCCCTATGTAAAACATTGAACTGGTTGCAAAGTGCGATCCATAGTGACAACAAACTTTGACGCAAAGTGCGTGAAGAAAAAATATGAGTGTATATATCTGTAATTTAGGGTGATTTCATTTATGTAATATGTATTTTGGATGGGGTTTATTAACGTGTCTGGGATAATCGGATAATGGACCGTCGTCACGGTAAATCATCCGATGATCCGAGGCGAATATGTAACGTGTTTTTCGAGGGGTTTTATGCAACTGGCATAAGTCAGTAGGAAGCCATTCTATATTTATTTACGCGGCAAATTGTTCAGCCAAGAGAATTTTTCATGGTAATTTATTATTATTATTAATTTATTATAATTATTATTAAGGTATTTTCGGAGCATTTTATAAAAATGATTAGCATTCAGATAGGTTTTCTATGTCTTAGAAAACGCTATCCAGCAAATTATTACGAACGACGATATCATAGAAAATTATCTGATTACGGAATTTTACGGAGTTTTCGTCAGTTAGGGTATATCGAGAGACGTGACTCACTGGGATTTCAAGTACACGCTTAATCTTGTCGAGAAGCATGACGCAATCTTGGGTCGCAAGGTCTAGAAAAGGCGAATTGTTGGAACGGAAAACGACTTCTCCCTCTCGCGCGCCGAGTGTAAAGAAACCAGAGGAGGGGAACTAGCGGTGGGTCAACCAATCAGTGAGGACCACGCAAGCTGAAGCCGGCTGAAGAGTGGGGGAGCCAACGTGTGCATATATCGTTCGACGCGCCGTGAAACGAGGACTATCTGTGTAGAACTTGCGGAGTACGGTTGCAAGTGCGTGTCGCTCCGATGTTCAGTGGAGTTGAAGACTAACTTTTGCAAAACTTAACCAGTGCGGTTGTACGAGTGTTTGGGTCCGAGGTACGGACCATAGAATTATCTAAGCTACCAGAATATCATCAAATTCCGACGGAGATGACGACGTCCAGGAGACTGTGGGAAGCTCACAGCATCAGCAAGTACGAGGGAAATGCCTTGGCAATTTCCAATGGTAAGCGCAAATGACGCAGAAATACGCAATCTCTCATTTTTCTTTGTTTTACATTTCATATTTCAGTAACTTCATAGCTTGGAAATAAGAGTAAAATCAATTTATCAGACTCCGTTTTCACGTAATTTTCTATCGGTAATATTCAAATCACAACGCTCCAATTTAAATTTTGTACTTATTATTATTATTAATTTTGCTATACTGGTTTTATATAATAAATTCATTTCTTTTACAATGCAATCTTTGCTTTCAGTAGGTAGCATTAGATATAGACCAATTCCTTCTCCTGATACAATTGTTTGTAGGGTTAATGATCAAATCATACCACGATCTGAATGAATAGTGTCTTGAAGGTGTTCTGCCAGAGCTAGACGTTGTTAAATACAAATTTAGATTTCAACATTGCATTGAGGTCTTGGCGCCCATTAAAACAACATAGCTTAGGCAAAGGTAAACAGTTACATTGATCACCCAACAGTGTGGGCTAGCCAAACTGTTACATTTGTCGCTACCAACATGGGGCATTAAAAAACGCTACAGATGGTCTGGATCTTTCTATATTCTCTTACCAAAATGTTGCATCCCCCGCAAATGAGGTGGTGGGATGTGGCTGAGAATAGGAAAAAAGCTTGTAGTTTAACGTGACCGTTAATCTTGAGATCATGAGCCACGGGACCTCCTTTTTACGTGGAATCCGAACCACAGGACATGGCATTTCACTTCGAAAATCTCACATGCATTGACCGGGAATCGAACCCGGACCGCCTTGGTGAGAGGCATACAGCTAGACCGCTGAGCCACCACGCCCCGCTGAGAATAGGAGGCCATTGTGTAGGAGTTGACATAATTGTTCCTGTTATCTTGCGCATTGTGTTATTCAATTGCACATCTATTATTCTTGCATGCGGACTGTTTATCCACATCGGAGCACAATACTCGGCAACAGAATAAACTAAACCTACTGCTGAGCAACCGAGAGTAGTTGCAAGTTGCATTGGCACTCGATAATAATAATAATAATAATAATAATAGTTCACAGTAATTCTTAGGTAAGGGTATATGGCTCTGTTCATGTAAATGGTATATGGATTAAAAGGAAAACTACAGATTTGTACACAATAATGGATAAGTTCACCGATGCTGTATGCAGGAGACGATTGAAATTCTATGATCACATCTGCAGAATGTATGACACTAGAAAAAAAACCTGCTTGATATAATAAATTCAAAGAAGGTCAAAATCAATTGGTTCGAAGAAATCCAGCAGGCCTTAAAAGAAATGAACATCACAGAAGATAGACCTACCATCAGGAATCCTAAGGCCTTTGCAAAGAACACTTTCACGGAGAAAGCTAAAAAGACCACTGGAAAACAATGGTCAGAAGAACGTAAGAAACATCATAGCAAGTTCATGTAGAGATTCTGGCAGGAGAAGAAGGAAAAACTATCAAACCAAATTAACAAATTCAAACGGAAGTCTCGGCTGTATCAATCAGCATTCTGAGAAGATCATTGATAACTTCAGGAAAAGACCATTGAAGTTCTACGGCCATATTCTCAGAATGAACAATGACAACGTGACCAAAACAAAATCTCAGTCTTGATCTCTCAATGAAGGTCAAGAATAATTAACTTAAGTTAGTGAAATTGAAAGAGACGTTCAAGAAATTTCCATCACAAAGGAAATTGTGCAAGATCAACTCAAATATTCAAAACAGTAAATTTTCTGTGGTTTCCCCACTTCTACTCCAGGAAAATGCCGGGATGGTACCTGACTTATGGCTATGGTCACTTTCTACACATATTCTACCTTAATTTCAAATACACACACTAGTACAGACATCACAGTGCAACAGGTTATCAGATAAATTCTACATACACCTAAGTACACGGAGCTACATGACCATGATGTCGCAAAGCGCATAATATAATCAACAGCAACTACAACAGGGGTACACTTAGCCTCGTGAGGCAAAACTGAGAAGAGGAGGTTCGATTCCCACCTCAGCCATGCTGGAAGTGGTTTTCCGTGGTTTTCCTACTTCTACTCCAGGTGAATGCCGGGTTGGTTCCTAACTGAAAGCCACGGCCGCCACCTTCCCAATCCTCATCCATACACACCCAAGTACTTGGTGCTACATGACGACGATGTCGCAAAGCCCCTAAATTATTTAACAACTAAATTAAGGTCACGGTTGCCTCCTTCCCAATCCTATCCCTAATTTACAAATACACACACTAGTATAGCCATTACAATAACACAGGTTATCACAAACACGCGAATAGCGTCTTCGGTGGCGTAGTTGCTGAGCTTCTATGCCCAAGGTCGCGGGTTCAAACCCGGCCCAAGTCTTTGGATTTTTTAATAGCGTTGAAAATCCCTCAGTATGTCTTCTTTCGGAGGGGAAGTAAAGCCGGCGGGCCCATATCATAGATTTATGGCATAAAAAGAACCTTCCACTAACTACACTTGTGTGAAGCAATATGTGTAGGTTAGGTTTGATTAATGCTCTTAAGATCCACCGTTTGTCACCAGGCGCTGGTTGCGATGGCATCTAGTGGTAGCCACGTCCGCAGCTAGGTGTCATGGATAGTAGCATTTGGTAGCAAAAGTACGAACTACTTGAAAAAAATAATCGTCTGCAGTCCTTCTACCTGAATCACAGATAACACACACTAATACGGTCATCACAATTAACACCGGTTATCAGACAGATTCTACACACACCCGAAGCACACGGGGCTATATGACCACGATCTTGCAACCCCTAAAATAAGCAACAACAAGAACGCGTCTCTATAATGTCCCTATTAAAGTGTTCAGAGAATTAGCTGTTGGAAATCCAGAGTAATCTTGAAAGGATTGTGCACGGGTCATTGTTGTCGATCGTACAATGAAGTCCTGCCGTTATATGAAATTCCTGATCCAAGGATAATTACTTCCCGCCCTCTTTATGAGGAGCGGTTGTCATGACAACGCGAGACATGCCTTTATTAGTCTACGCTCCTGCCATCTGTACGTCGCCGTGCTAACTACAGTGGTTTGCTCAGGACCTTCTATAATATAGAAGGTCCTGGTTTGCTCAGTGAATTGAATTCTACCCTCTGTCCGTAGCGCGTTCGTGTGAGTGTTCGATCTTAAGACTACTGTCGACCAAAAATATTATGTGCACTCGAGTTTGAAGGTTGTTTGTGAAGTAACCAATAGGCCTACATAAAATCCAAAATCATCATAATTTTCGTCGTTCTATTGTACGTTAGTTTAGGTAAGTTTTAAATTGTTAACTTATATTGTAATATTTTTTATCGCATTTGGAACATAAAAAGTGCCAATTTTTAAGCGTGTTTCAACCACGTGTCACATTTAAGAATTATTATTTCAAAAGCCCGTCATCAGATACATTGGAATGTTTTATAACTTGTTTATTTATTTCAAAATGTTGTGTGTCCAAGAAACAAAGTTATTATCATTTTTGTAAGGTAACTTTTTCTCGGCTCGGGGTGGTTGGAAAATGTAGTTCTTGGTCGCGTTGCAATCCTTATACATCAAAAGGTTATGCTGTATGACTGTGAAATACGAAAATTAGTTCACTTATTTTACATCTGTTTGTATTTGTAAGGGAAAATAAGACATGGTTCCGCAGCTAGCCATAGGTTTATGGCATGATAAGGAACCTTCCACTAATTACACTTGTGTGAAGCTAAATTATAGGTTATATTTTACTAACGCTCTTAGGTTCCAACGTTCACCGCCAGGAGCCGACTGCAGTGGCATCTAGTAACAAAGTTCAGAACCAGTTGGTCGTTGACGGTGGCGTTTGGTAGCAAAAGTTGGAACTACTTGAAAATCGAATGTCTGCTGTATGTACCTAAATTAAAAACAGATACCACACACTAATACAGCCATCACAATTAACACCGGTTATCAGACAGATTCTACACACAACCAGAGTACACGGGGCTAAATGACCGTTGTCGCAGCCCCTAAACTGAGGAACCAACCTCAACTGATACATTCTTCAATCCAGTGGTCCACTTCTCAAAATGTGATTGCGGTTGTAGTCCACTTCCGGTTACCAGTGGAGTTTCCGGGGCCTGTCTTTTTGGTGGCCTTGCGCGTCACGTGACACGAGTCCGGCAGGCTGGCAGCGGGCAAGGCACGGCCTCCTCGATCATCAGTGCCGGCGTAGCGGGCGCGAGTGGCGGTTGTGTCTTCTAGCAACGCTGAACATGGATTCAGTGAGCTTACATTCCTTTGTGGCTGTTATCGGGAACGCAATTCGATATGTGTTCCAGCACGGGATATTTTAAACATAATGACCCTATACTATTTTTAATGTTAGAATTCAGTAATCTAGTGGTATGTTCGCGGACTTGTACGAGTGCTGTTAGTGAAATATTAACTTGTGAGTGAAAAGTGAACGCTATACGACTCAGAGTTGGATGAATGGATATGTTTCATTTCTTGTCAAGGAACCGGAAAAGGGTAAGTGTTCATGAACAGCCTATGGTTATGGTTATTCAAACATTGGATTGTTTCAGCCCATAGACCAGCTTGTTGTGTAGTGGCTAGCATGCTTGGCTGTCGCCCTGGAGTTCCGGGTTCGATTTGTGGCTCTGCCAAGAAAATTAATTCTGGTCTGAGGGCTTAAATGGGGTACACTTAGACTTTTGAGGCAAAACTGAGAAGAGACGACTTCGATTCCCACCTCAGCCTTCTTGGAAGTGGTTTTCCGTGGTTTCCTACATCTACTCCAGGCAAATGCCGGGATGGTGCCTAACTTAAAGCCACGGCTGTGTCCTTCCTAATACTCACTTGACTTACAAATACACACACTAATACGGTCATAGCAGGTTTTCTGACAAATTCCACACACATCCAAGTACACGGGGCTAAATGACCACAATATCGCAAACCAACAGCAAACAGGCTAGGCTGTCACCCCTGAAGTCCGCTCTGCCAAGAAATTTGTTGTTTAGTCAAGCGTAAATGGGTCAGTGTGTAATTTCTGATAACCTGTGTCATTGTGTTGGCTGTATTAGTGTGTGCGATTGTAATTGACCGCTTTGGCCTTAACCCTTTATGGGATAGTGGTCTCTATATTAACCACCTGTCATAAGGACAGTTTATGCTTTCAAAGATGCTGATAGTTGAATCTTTAAGCCAAATTTCGGAGAATTTTTAAGTCCAAGTGCTAGTATTCCTAAAAATCAAATATTATATACGTATCTACTTGACGTTCCCGGTCACTTCATGTGAGATCTGTGCTGGACAAAACGGAGGCAGACAGGTTTTTCTCCGGTTACTCCGGTTTTCCCTGTCAATATTTCATTCCAGCAACACTCTCCACTATCATTTCATTTCATCTGTCATTCATTTAATCATTGCCCCAGAGGAGTGCGTCAGGCCTCGGCAGCCGGCACGTTCATATCCTCGCCGCTAGATGGGGGCTTAATTCATTCCATTCCTGACCCGGTCGGAGACTGGAAGCAGGCTGTGGATTTTTTCATCTACTTGACGTAATGTGTTGGATAAAATTGAAACTAAAAACATTAACAATTATTGAAGTGTAAAAATAAGATATAATTATAGAAATAAAATCATAAAAATAAAATTGCATTAACAAAACAAATATAAACATGAAAATAACGAACATAACTAAAAAAAATGAAACTAATTGTAAAATCAATTTGAAATTAATTAATTAATTAATTAATTAATTAATTGGAAGCCTCCGTGGCTTAGGCGGCAGCACGCCGGCCTCTCACCGCTGGGTCCGTGGTTCAAATCCCGGTCACTCCATGTGAGATCTGTGCTGGACAAAACGGAGGCAGACAGGTTTTTCTCCGGGTACTCCGGTTTTCCCTGTCAAAATTTCATTCCAGCAACACTCTCCACTATCATTTCATTTCATCTGTCATTCATTTAATCATTGCCCCAGAGGAGTGCGTCAGGCCTCGGCAGCCGGCACAGTTCATATCCTCGCCGCTAGATGGGGGCTTCATTCATTCCATTCCTGACCCGGTCGGAGACTGGAAGCAGGCTGTGGATTTTCATTTCAATTAATTAATTCAATAAAAATATCAAAATTAAATCTATAAGAACATAAATTGAAAATTACAAATAAATATATAGAGAAACAAAAAAATAACATTATTAACAACTAGCGGACCTGTGCGTGAACTCTCGCATGTGTATGAACCATCCGCCTGGCTTTAATCAAAACAAATATTTCTGGGTATTGACGCCTCAATGTTATTCCCAAAAATTATAAATTTCCCCCTTAACAATTAATCACACATAATATAATAAAACTCCCTCAAAATAGAGTAAAAGGAGCCTAGCTCATAGGCGCCAGACTCTACCCCCCATCTCCGTATAGTTAAAATACGGAGTGCGCACTGCATAAGAATAGTACTTTTATGCGGGCTTTCTATAAATATGTTGATTTGTTTAAACGCACTTTTTAAACAAATGGTCGATTTTATGAAATCAGAGAGTAATAATTCATCACTGCTGCTGGTTGCATAATGGGTTGTGTGCGCCCCATGTTTACAGACTGCCCGCCCGGCTCTAGTGCGGCTGTACGTGACACAGTTCTGCCAGGGGCTATCGTCTTGTGTATTTGTTTAAAAGGCACTTTATAAACAAATAAATATATTTCCGTTGACTTTTCAAGAAACGCAAGATTTTTCCTGTACTATTGAGACGATTTGGAAGATTTTGGTACAAACCACAACTTCTAACTCCCTCTGGTTTAGGAGCTTGAGTATTGTGAAACATACACCTTAGCGTATTAACTTATATAAGTTATATATACAGTGCTGGTCAAAACAATAAGGACACCACCCATAAAGTAACTTTTGCCACTCGCCTGAAATGTATTGGTGGGACTACTGCGCTATTTTCGTAATTATTAATACAACCTACAGAGAATAAACAGGCGTTTAGTAAAAACACATGGATTTTGGTTGAAAAATACGAAAGATATTTGCAATTTTTAAGTACCCTATGGTATAAAAATTAACACTCGTATGCACGGAAACCGCCATCCTAAGAGAAAACGGGGGCACGTACACATTTGAAATTTGGCATATCAATAAACCTCAAAAAGACCTATCAAACGTGTCGTGTAAAATTATTGAGGAAAAATGTGAGGATGAGTGAGAGAGTGATACATTTCTCTTGATTATTTGAAATTTTCAGGAAAAGTCCCATTTTTAATGATCTATTTCAAATTTTATATTTGGCACCAGCGCTCAAATGTTATCACAGCTTACTTGATACACGTCTGTTTAATACACGTCTGTTTAGGCGGGAAATGATGTTTGGGAACAGCTGATTGGTTTGTTCTCTGAGAAGCTTGTGATATTTTGAGGATAAGTGCGTACTTCGTCGAGTTCAGGAATTTGTTGAAACAAAATGGGGCCGTAAATCCACATAAAAATAAAAATGTTTTGCCCCATAAAGGGTTAATTCAGGTAGAAGTGAGAGAGCACAGAAAACTATTTTAAGATAGATGTGGTGAGAATCGAACCCTAACTTCCGCGGTGACAGTCAAGAATGCTATTCACTACGCCATGAGGTGGTCGCTGAGACATTTAAGTCTGTCCGGAGGGCTGGAACGGCCACGGTAGGCAGTACTGAGTAGAGGTAGGTTCGATTTCCATCTCAGCCATGTTAGAAGTAGTTCTACTCCAGGCAAATGCCGGGATGGTTCCTAGGGCTGCAATAACTCAGGTTATCAGTCAAATGCTAGGCTCTCGTGCATTCTCCGTTGTCCGTTTACAAAGTGCGTTTAGTAGCGCTCTGAAAATGGTTTCTTCTTACTGTGCCACGTTATTGAAGCCAACTGCTATTAACAAACACCACGAAACACTTTCAAAATAAGGAAATTGTCAACATTAACTTTCAAGTAATAAACTTACCAAAAAACACGTCGCCATGTTGGATTGCAACTTCACTTCACCGCAATCCCCTGTTGCGAGGTTTGGCGACTGTCTGGACGAAATTATTGGTGGAAATTACTGATTGTACTATTAGGCAAAACCATTGGCCTGGATAAAGATTATTGATACGTGACTACCCCCACTGTGCTTGACAAAAACCAGTGGGGTTTATATTAGCTCACGTGGCCCGGCGGGCCGCGCTACCTAACCGTTATTGGTCTAACGCAAAAACCATTGGTGTGGAACCAATAATGTTGGCACTACTAAAAATGCAACAACATCCTCTAGCGATAAAATATTCAACTCCTGTATCTTAGTAACATTAGCCATTTTTCAATAGTAAATTTTGCAGATGTTCATGGCGGTGGACAATACACGAGTTCCAAATCCAACACACACCCTAGTACACGGGCCTAAAAGAAACAACGTGAACTCAAGGAAACATTACGCGGCATTCGAAGAAATATTACTTCTTGTTTCCTTAGGGTCTTTGCGACATCGTAGTCATGTAGCCCCGTGTACTTGGGTGTATGTATACGTTGTCTGATAACCTGTGACACTGTGATGTCTGTACTAGTGTGTATTCGAGGTAGGATTTAGGTCAGTAATAGCCGTGGCCAGGAGTAGACGTAAGAATCAAAGCCGTCACTTCACAGTTTTGCCTCACGAGGCTGAGTGTACCCCGTTCCAGCCATCAGACCAGAATTAAAATTTCTTGTCAGACCCAGGAATTAAACCAAGAATGCTAGGCAATCTACTACGCAACTCGAAGAAATATTACTATTTTATCATTAAATAATACGAACACACTCTGCAAGAATTACTACCAAAGTTAGTGTTGGGCATTGTCAGTGTTGCAAGTCGTACATTTTTTTAAATATTTCTTCGAATGACGCAACATTTTTACTTGATTTCGCCATAAATTAGTACATTATCCAGCAAGCCTATAATCTATATATATAAAGCACAAAGTTTGTCTGTCTGTCTGTCTGTATGTCTGTCTGTCTGTTATGTATACAAATCTACACCGTTTCATCGATCTAAACCAAAATTTGTATACTTACCCTTTGGAACCCTGCGGGTAACCCTGTCAACATTAAATTTCGGACAGACCACCCCATGCCCTGCATTTAGGCCCTTTTGCACAAATCTACATCGTTTCACCGATCTGAACCAAAAGTTGTATATTTAACCTTTGGAACCCTGCGAGTAACTCTGTCCACATGAATTTTCGGACAGACCACCCCATTCCCTGCATTTAGGCCCTTTGGTCCAAATCCACACCGTTTCACCGATCTCAACCAAAATTTGTATATTTACCCTTTGGAACCCTGCGAGTAACACTGACCACTTAAAATTTCGGACAGACCACCCCATTCCCTGCATTTAGGCCCTTTGGTCCAAATCTACACCGTTTCACCGATCAGAACCAAAATTTGTATATTTACCCTTTGGAACCCTGCGAGTAACACTGACCACTTAAAATTTCGGACAGACCACCCCATTCCCTGCATTTAGGCCCTTTGGTCCAAATCTACACCGTTTCACCGATCAGAACCAAAATTCGTATTCTTACCCTTTGGTGCCCTGCGAGTAACTCTGTCTGCTTGAAATTGCGGACAGACCACTCCATTCCCTGCATTTAGGCCCTTTGGCCCAAATCTACACCGTTTCACCGATCTCAACCAAAATTTGTATATTTACCCTATGGAACACTGCGACTAACACTGTCTGCTTGAAATTTCGGACAGACCACGCCATTCCCTGCATTTAGGCCCTTTTTGCACAAATCTACACCGTTTCACAGATCTGAACCAAAATGTGTATACTTACCCTTTGGAACCCTGCGAGTAACACTGTCTGCTTGAAATTTCGGACAGACCACTCCATTCCACGCATTTAGGCCCTTTGGCACAAATCTACATCGTTCACCGATTGAAAACAAAGTGTGTATACTTACCCTTTGGAACACGATGCGTAACACTGTCCACTTGAAATTTCTGACATACCACTCCATTCCCTGCATGTAGCTCAGGAATTTCTCGGGGTTGCCAGCTTCCTAACTCACCAGTCATGAGCCCTTGAGGGTGTACCAGAAGTGGTGGGTCCCCTGCCTCTTTGAGGGCCTTGAGCATATTATGAAAAGGAAAAGAAGGCAGACCCCTCGAAGAATGAGGGTATCAGGAAAGATGAGACAAAGCCAATTAAGGCGGGAAATTGAAAGACTCCCTAGCCCTCGGATATCCTAATACAGTCTGGGTCGGAAGAGAACAAGAGTTGACCAAGGGAGGCCGACAGGAAAGAGAACTGAAATGAGCCCGGCACCAGGAAGTGGAAGCGATGCCAGACTCAGCTGGGGTTCCGTGGTCGCCAACCCACGTCCCACAAGTTGTGAGACCCTGGGGGGGGGTCAGTTGTGAGAATAGCTTGCTGATTCATCGCGAGGTGACTTGAGAGTTACTTTCCAGAGCCCGCCGTGTTATCTCCTGCTGTCTATGCTGATGCCAGCACAGGGCCGTTGCGAAACAGTGAGTGATTCCCGGTCAATCTGTATAGGACGGGGAACCCCGAACGTGTGTCATCATATTTCGTCATCATCTGCGATCATTTCAGGTTCGTGCAGCTCGGACCTATACTCTTTGTCTTTGCCGAGCAGTACGCTCTTTCACTAGACGCATCCAGTACAGGCCTAAGCCAGAAAATAAGGTTGAGACTTTGGAAGACATCGAAGCTAGACACCTGAATTACCTATATCAGTTTTAAAATAACACCATGTTCGTTTAGTAGTCATTTTTTCATTACCTTATTATTATCATCATAAGTGCAAATGACCTAGATGTTACGCGCATCATACCAATAATCACCGCCGCATAAAGTCTTTCTCGACTGTGATTTTTAAAATATTTATTTTTGGTTGGTTGGTTGGTTCTTAAGTTTAGGGGCTGCGACAACGCGGTCATGTAGCCTCGTGTAATTTGGGTGTGTGTAGAATCTATCTGATAACCGGTGTTAATTGTGATGACTGTATTAGTGTGTGTTATCTGTTTTTAAATTTAAATACAAACTGCAACTTAGAATTCTTCTAATAGTTCGTACTTTTGCCGCCAAGCGCCACCGTCAACGACTACTAGGCCAAGTTCGGAACTTAGCTACTAGACGCCACTGTAGTCGGCTCTTGTCAACGGACGTAGGCATCTATGAGCGTTGTTTACCTATCAAATTTAGCTTCACACAGGTGTAATTAGTGGAAGGTTCTTTAACATGCCATAAATCTGACATGGGACCGCCGCTTTACTTCCCTTCCGAAGAAAGGCATACTGACTGATTTTAACGCTCTTAAAATATCCGACGACTTCGGCCGGGTTTGAACCCGCTATCTTGGGCATAGAAGCTCAGCATGCTACCAAATACGCCACCGAAGCCGCCATATAGTTATTTTTATTACAGTACATTGTGTACATTATACGTTGAAGTGTCAATTCAATACCGGTAGTAGTTTCCCTTATCATCCTCATCGTAAGAGCAAATGACCTACAGTAGATGTTACGCCCATTACACCATTAATCACCACACACAATAAGTCTTCCTCGCCTGTGAATTTTGAAATATGTATTTCTATTACGGTAGTTTGTAAGTTTGACGTGTCAATTCAACAGTAGTTTTTATTATCATCCTTATCAAAAGGGCAAATGACCTAGATATTACTCCCTCATTGTCTTTGGGGGCAAATGACTTAGATTTTAAGTCCATTATATTTCTAAGGAGACCTTAAAACATTATCATCATTCCACCGGGCAAAGCCGGGTACTACTGCTAGTCTATATATATAAAGCACAAAGTTTGTCTGTCTGTCTGTCTGTCTGTCTGTTATGTATACAAATCTACACCGTTTCACCGATCTGAACCAAAATTTGTATACTTACCCTTTGGAACCCTGCGGGTAACCCTGTCAACATTAAATTTCGGACAGACCACCCCATGCCCTGCATTTAGGCCCTTTTGCACAAATCTACACCGTTTCACCGATCTGAACCAAAAGTTGTATATTTAACCTTTGGAACCCTGCGAGTAACACTGTCCACTTGAAATTTCGGACAGACCACCCCATTCCCTGCATTTAGGCCCTTTGGTCCAAATCCACACCGTTTCACCGATCTCAACCAAAATTTGTATATTTACCCTTTGGAACCCTGCGAGTGACACTGACCATTTAAAATTTCGGACAGACCACCCGATTCCCTGCATTTAGGCCCTTTGGTCCAAATCTACACCGTTTCACCAATCAGAACCAAAATTCGTATTCTTACCCTTTGGTGCCCTGCGAGTAACACTGTCTGCTTGAAATTGCGGACAGACCACTCCATTCCCTGCATTTAGGCCCTTCGGCCCAAATCTACACCGTTTCACCGATCTCAACCAAAATTTGTATATTTACCCTTTGGAACACTGCGACTAACACTGTCTGCTTGAAATTGCGGAGAGGCTACTCCATCCCCTGCATTTAGGCCCTTTGGCACAAATCTACACCGTTTCACCGATCTGAACCAAACTTTGTATACTTACCCTTTGGAACCCTGCGAGTAACACTGTCCACTTAAAATTGCGGACAGATCACTCTATTCCCTGCATTTAGGCCCTTTGGCCCAAATCTACACCGTTTCACCGATCTCAAGCAAAATTTGTATATTTACCCTTAGGAACACTGCGACTAACACTGTCTGCTTGAAATTGCGGAGAGGCTACTCCATCCCCTGCATTTAGGCACTTTGGCACAAATCGACACCGTTTCACCGATCAGAACCAATATTCGGAAAATTACCCTTTGTTACCCAGCGAGTAACACTGTCTGCTTGAAATTGCGGACAGACCACTCCATTCCCTGCATTTAGGCCCTTTGTCCCAAATCCTCACCGTTTCACCGATCTCAACCAAAATTTGTATATTTACCCTTTGGAACACTGCGACTAACACTGTCTGCTTGAAATTGCGGCGAGGCCACTCCATCCCTTGCATTTAGGCTGATTGGCACAAATCTACACCGTTTCACTGATTTGACCCCAATTTTATATACTTACCCGTAGAACCCGACAAGTAACACTGTTCAATTTAAATTTCGGACAGACCACACTATTCCCTGCTTTTTGGTCCTTTGGCAGAAAACTACACCGTTTCACCGATCTCAACCAGATTTTACATAATTACCCTTTGGAACTCGACGAGTAACACTGTCCACTCGAAATTTCGGACAGACCACTCCATTCCACGCATTTAGGCCCTTTGGCACAAATCTACATCGTTCACCGATCGAAAACAAAATGTGTATACTTACCCTTTGGAACCCGATGAGTAACACTGTCCACTTTAAAATTTGGACAGGCCACTCCATTCCCTGCATTTTGGCCCTTGGCACAAAAATACACCGTTTCACCGATCTC
Organism: Meconema thalassinum; assembly: GCA_946902985.2. Taxonomy (NCBI): domain Eukaryota; kingdom Metazoa; phylum Arthropoda; class Insecta; order Orthoptera; family Tettigoniidae; genus Meconema; species Meconema thalassinum. Next base: position 96,802,212 of record OX336397.1, on the reverse strand, counting down.
AACCAGATTTTACATAATTACCGTTTGGAACTCGACGAGTAACACTGTCCACTCGAAATTTCGGACAGACCACTCCATTTCTCGCATTAAGGCCCTTTGGTACAAATCTACATCGTTCACCGGTCGAAAACAAAGTGTGTATACTTACCCTTTGGAACCCGATGCGTAACACTGTCCACTTGAAATTTCTGACATACCACTCCATTCCCTGCATATAGCTCAGGAATTCCTCGGGGTTGCCAGCTTCCTAACTCACCAGTCATGAGCCCTTGAGGGTGTACCAGAAGTGGTGGGTCTACACACACCCTGCCTCATTGAGGGCCTTGAGCAGAAGACAGGAGATATTATGAAAAGGAAAAGAAGGCAGACCTCTCGAAGAATGAGGGTATCAGGAAAGATGAGACAAAGCCAATTAAGGCGGGAAATTGAAAGACTCCCTAGCCCTCGGATACCCTAATACAGTCTGGGTCGGAAGAGAACAAGAGTTGACCAAGGGAGGCCGACAGGAAAGAGAACTGAAATGAGCCCGGCACCAGGAAGTAGAAGCGATGCCAGACCCAGCTGGGGTTCCGTGGTCGCCAACCCACGTCCCACAAGTTGTGAGACCCTGGGGGGGGGGGTCAGTTGTGAGAATAGCTTGCTGATTCATCGCGAGGTGACTTGAGAGTACTTTCCAAACCCCGCCGTGTTATCTCCTGCTGTCTATGCTGATGCCAGCACAGGGCCGTTGCGAAACAGTGAGTGATTCCCGGTCAATCTGTGTAGGACGGGGAACCCCGAACGGGTGTCATCATTTTTCGTCATAATCTGCGATCATCTCAGGTTCGTGCAGCTTGGACCTATATTCTTTGTCTTTGCCGAGCAGTACGCTCTTTCACTAGACGCATCCAGTACAGGCCTAAGCCAGAAAATAAGGTTGAGACTTTGGAAGACATCGAAGCTAGACACCTGAATTACCTATATCAGTTTTAAAATAACACCATGTTCGTTTAGTAGTCATTTTTTCATTACCTTATTATTATCATCATAAGTGCAAATGACCAAGATGTTACGCGCATCATACCAATAATCACCGCCGCATAAAGTCTTTCTCGACTGTGATTTTTAAAATATTTATTTTTGGTTGGTTGGTTCTTAAGTTTAGGGGCTGCGACAACGCGGCCATGTAGCCCCGTGTACTTTGGGTGTGTGTAGAATCTGTCTGATAACCGGTGTTAATTGTGATGACTGTATTAGTGTGTGTTATCTGTTTTTTTAATTTAAGTACAAACTGCAACTTAGAATTCTTCAAATAGTTCGTACTTTTGCCGCCAAGCGCAACCGTCAACGACTACTAGGCCAAGTTCGGAACTTAGCTACTAGACGCCACTGCAGTCGGCTCTTGGCAACGGATGTAGACATCTATGAGCGTTGTTTACCTATCCAATTTAGCTTCACACAGGTGTAATTAGTGCAAGGTTCTTTAACATGCCATAAATCTGACATGGGACCGCCGGCTTTACTTCCCCTCCGAAGAAAGGCATACTGACGGATTTTTAACGCTCTTAAAATATCCGACGTCTTCGGCCGGGTTCGAACCCGCTATCTTGGGCATAGAAGCTCAGCATGCTACCAAATACGCCACCGTAGCCGCCATATAGTTATTTTTATTACAGTACATTGTGTACATTATACGTTGAAGTGTCAATTCAATACCGGTAGTAGATTCCCTTATCATCCTCATCATAAGAGCAAATGACCTACAGTAGATGTTACGCCCATTACACCATTAATCACCACACACAATAAGTCTTCCTCGCCTGTGAATTTTGAAATATGTATTTCTATTACGGTAGTTTGTAAGTTTGACGTGTCAATTCAACAGTAGTTTTTATTATCATCCTTATCAAAAGGGCAAATGACCTAGATATTACTCCCTCATTGTCTTTGGGGGCAAATGACTTAGATTTTAAGTCCATTATATTTCTAAGGAGACCTTAAAACATTATCATCATTCCACCGGGCGAAGCCGGGTACTACTGCTAGTCTCTTATATAAAAACAAGTGTCCTGACTGACTGACTGACTGACTCACTCACTCATCATCGCCCAGCCAAAACTTTTAAAGTTAGAAACATGAAATTTTGGGGATATGTTCGTTGTAAGTCGAAAACGCCCACTAAGGAAGGATTTTTGGATATTCAGGTTCTAAAGGGGTGTTAAGGGGATAGACCTGCATTTCATTGAATAACAATATCTCCGGCTTGGTTTCATTGAGGGATGTGATACTCGGCATATAAACTCACCATAAAAAAAAAAAAAGAAGACACGTGTCTGAGGATTTTTCGATGAGGTGTATATTATGAGGTGAAAGGGGTGAAAAGTGGGGGTTGAAGGATTCCTAACGGAGCGTGTATCTCTTAAACGACATAAGCGAGGAGTTTGAAACTCAGCGGAAAAAAATCAGCTTAAAATAAGTAAATAGGTGTTTGACCGTATTTTCATAAATCCAATTTAAGGGGCCCATGCGGAGGGGTGAAATTCTGGGGGAAAAAAAAAACAGGAAAGGAAGTGTCCTAACTGATTGACTGACAGACTCACTCATCAAACTCAGGGGGGGGGGGGGGGAACTGCTTAAAAATAAGTAAATAGGTGTTCGACAGTTTTTTTATAAGCCCAATTTAAGGGGATCATGGGGAGGGGTGAATTTCTGAAAAAAGGAAATTGAAAGAAAAGTCCTGACTCACTCACCATCGCCCAACCAAAATTATTGAAGTTAGAAGCATGACATTTTGGGGAAATGATCATTGTATGTCAAAACCGTCCACTAAGGGAGGATTTTCTCATATTCATTTTCTAAAGGGGTCTTAAGGGGGTTAAACCTGCATTTCATTGAATAACAATAACTCACGATTGATTACATTGGGGGATGTGATACTCGGCATATAAATACATCATTAAAAATAAGAAGGCACGTGTCTGAGGGGTTTTCGATTTGGTGTATATTATGAGGTGAAAGGGGTGAAAAGTGAGGGTTGAAGGATTCCTAACGGAGCGTGTATCTCTTAAACGACATAGGCCAGGAGTTTGAAACTCAGCGGAAAAAAATCAGCTTAAAAATAAGTAAATCGGTGTTCGACCGTTTTTTTTTCATAAATTCGATTTAACTGGCCCATGGGGAGGTGTGAAATTCGGGGGGGGGGGGGGGCAGGAAAAAAGTGTCCTAACTGATTGACTGACTGACTCACTCCTCAAACTCAGGGACAGAAAGCTGCTTAAAAATAAGTAAATAAGTGTTCGACAGTTTTTTTTTCATAAATGAAATTTAAGGGGTTCTTGGGGAGGGGTGATATTCTGGAAGAAAAATGAAAGAAAATGTCCTCACTCACTGATCATCGCCCAGCCAAAATTATTGAAGTTAGAAACATGAGATTTTGGGGATATGTTCGTTGTTCGTTGTATGTCAAAACCGTGCACTAAGAGACGATTTTCGGATATTCAGGTACTAAAGGGGTCTTAAGGGGACTAAACCTGCATTTTATTGAATAACAATATCTCACGAGTGGTTTCATTTGAGGATGTGATACTCGGCATATAAACTAATCATTAAAAATAAGCAGAAATGTGTGTAAGGGTTTTTCGTTGTGGTGTCTATTATAAGGTGAAAGGGGTGAAAAGTGGGGGTTGAAGGATTCCTATCGGAGCGTGTATCTCTTAAACGACATAGGCGAGAAGTTTGAAACTCAGCGAAAAAATCAGCTTAAAAATAAGTAAATCGGTGTTCGACCGTTTTTTCATAAATTCAATTTAAGGGGCCAATGGGGTGGGATGAAATTCGGGGGAAAAAGGAGAGAAAGTGTCCTAACTACTGACTAACTCACTCATCAAACTCAGGGGATAAAGACAGCTTAAAATAAGTTAATAGGTGTTTGAGCGTTTCTTCATAAATCCAATTTAAGGGGCCCATGGGGAGGGGTAAATTTCTGGTAAAAATATTTGAAAGAAAATGACCTGACTGACTCACTCACTCATCATCGCCCAGCAAAAACTATTGAAGTTGGAAACATTAAATTTTGGGAATATGTTCGCTGTATGCGGAAAACGTAAACTAAGGAAGGATTTTCGTTTATTCGGGTTCTGAAGAGGTGTTAAGGGGGTAAACGTGCATTTCATTGAATAACGTTATCTCTTGAGTTGTTTCTTTGGGGATGTGATATTCGGCATATAAACTAATCATTAAAAATAAGCAGACATATGTCTAAGGGTTTATCGATGTGGTGTATATTATGAGGTGAAAGGGGTGAAAATTGGGTGTTGAAGGATTCTTAACGGAGCGTTTATCTCTTAAACGACATAGGCGAGAAGTTCGAAATTCAGCAAAGAAAAAACAGCTTAAAATATAAGTAAATAGGTGTTCGACCGTTTTTTCATAAATCCAATTATATGGCCCTTGGAGAGGGGTGAAATTCTGGGGGAAAAAAACAGGAAAGAAAGTGTTCTAACTGATTAACTCACTCACATATCAAACTCAGGGGGGAAGAACATCTTAAACATAAGTAAAAAGGTGTTCGACCGGTTTTCTTTTCATAAATCCAATTTAAGGGGTTTATGAGAGGGGTGAAATTCTGAAAAATAAATGATCGAAAATGTCCTGACACACTCACTCACTCATTATCGCCCAGCCAAAATTATTGAAGTTAGAATCATGACATTTTGAGGTTATGTTCGTTGAATGTCGAAAACATTCACCATGGAAGGATTTTTGGATATTCAGGTTCTAAAGGGGTGTTAAGGGGGTAGACTGCATTTAATTGAATAGCAATATCTCCCGATTGGTTACCTTGGAAGATGCGATACTCGGCATATAAACTCATCATCGATATGGAGTATACTATGAGGTGAAAGGGGTAAAAATTGGGGGCTAAGGATTCATAACGGAGCGTGTATATTTAAACGACATAAGCGAGAAGTTTGAAATTCAGCGGAAAAAAATCAGCTTAATAAATAAATAAATAGGTGTTTAAACGTGTTTTTTTTTCATAAATCCCATTTAAGGGGTTCATGGGGAGGGGTGATTTTCTCAAAAATAAATGAAAGAAAATGTCCTGAGTGACTCGCTCACTCATCATCGCCCAGCCAAAATTATTGAAGTTAGAAACATGATTTTTTTTGGATATATTCGTTGTATGTCGAAAACGTCCACAAAGGAAAGATTTTTGGATATTCAGGTTCTAAAGGGGTGTTAAGGGCGTAAACGTGCATTTCATTGAATAACAACATCTCACGAGTTGATTCATTTGGGGATGTGATACTTGGCTTATAAACTAATCATTAAAAATAAGCTGACACATGTCTAATGGTTTTTCGATGTGGTGTATATTTTGAGTGAAAGGGGTGAAAAGTGGGGGGTTGAAGGATTCCTATCGGAGCGTGCATCTCTTAATCGACATAGGCGAGGAGTTTGAAACTCAGAGGAAAACAATCAGCTTAATAATTAATAAACAAATAATTAAATAAATAGGTGTTCGACCGTTTTTTCATAGATCCAATTTAAGGGGCCCTTGGGGAGGGGTGAAATTCTGGAAGAAAAACGTCCACTAAGGAGGGATTTTTGGATATTCAGGTTTTAAAGGGGTGTTAACGGGATAAACCTGCATTTCATTGAAGAACAATATGACACGACTGTTACGCGAGCGAAGCCGCGGGTACCTGCTAGTAGGAATATATAAGATACGAGTATGTTAATAAAAACGAGTGAAGCGAGTGTCTTAATTACCATTATAGGCTTGTTGCGTACGACTGTTTATGTTCGGCGATAATTATAACTACGTGTATTTTATGTTCGAACATAAATATTCATATATATCTGTCGAGATTTCGCCAGTTTTATGCACTGAACAGAGCAAATGGGACGCAGAAAATACCTTGTATTCGACCATGGCCTCCTCGAATACCCCACTATGACACTAGCCACGCTGTGAAATTTAAAATAGGAGGCCGTGGAAGTCAGTGCAGGTACGATGCTATCCTTACGTAATTGGTCACACAACTGTTTCTTGAGCTCTGATTGGTGGGGGAAACTGTATCCTAATGAAAACTTGTACTATAATGAGCCTCATTATAGTAACTTACAGTTTTCTGACATATAATATATACGGTGCATGTTTATGTTCGACCATGCCGAAATATAAATATTATTTGCCTGAAAACTTCATCTTGAAGAGACTCATTATACAGTAGTTCAGCGGCTTCGATTGCGTAGTCGGTAGCATGCTGAGCTTCTATGCCCAAGATAGCGGGTTCAAACCCGGCCGAAGCCGTCGGATTTTTTAAGAGCGTTAAAAATCCCTCAGTATGCCTTCCTTCGGAGGGGAAGTAAAGCCGGCGGTCCCATGTCATAGATTTATGGCATGTTAAAGAACCTTCCACTAATTGCACCTGTGTGAAGCTAAATTGGATAGGTTAAGAATGTAAACAACGCTCTTAGGTTTCTACGTTCGTTGCCAAGAGCCGACTGCGGTGGCGTCTAGTAGCGGAGTTCTGAACTTGGCATAGTAGTCGTTGACGGTGGCGGCAAAAGTAGGAACTATTTGAAAATTCTAAGTTGCAGTACTTAAATTAAAAAACAGATAACACACACTAATACAGTCATCACAATTAACACCAGTTATCAGACAGATTCTACACACACCCAAAGTACACGGGGCGTTGTCGCAGCCCCTAAACTTCAGAACCAACCAACCATACAGTAGTTCAAGTTTCATTATGATACAGGTTCTCCACCAATCGGAGCTAAGATTTTCATTACGATACAGCTGTTAGACCAATTAGGTAAGGACATCATCGCACCTGCGCTGACTTCCACGGCTTCCTACTGTATTTCAAACTTCACTGCGTGTCATAGTGGGAGAGGTCGTGGTCGAATACAAGGTCTTCTCTGCGTCACATGCGCTCTGTTCAGTAAATGAAACAGGCGGAATCTCGACAGATATTTATGAAAAATTATGTTCGAACATAAAATAAAGCTATCGTCGAACATAATCAGTTGTATGCAACTCACTTATAATGGTAATTAAGACAATCGTATGGAAATTATTAAACTCGCTTCGCTCGTTTTATAAACATACTCGTGTCTTAATTATTGCCATTATAGGCGTGTTGCATGATGTACTATTACTTTATATTCTTTACAAAAGAAGTTCCATTATCGTTGGCGTGTTTTGTTTGAATGTACCCCGTGGGTGCCCGCAGTGGGAAGGGTGGGGGTTCGTTGTCACACCGGTTTATTTCAGAAATTTAAGTTGCCGTACTGATAGTTAACTGATTTAGATGTAGGGATAATTCCAGTTTTTAGTAATTTTAACTTACTAATTTAGGATTATTTGAAAATATCTCCAGTTATTTAGAACATCGGTGAACTGGACGAGCATTACCATTTTATTGGGCCGCTTGATTTTCATTTTTGTCGATACAACAACTTTTTACATGTTTTTAAGAACTGAATATTATGACGATGTTTCACAATGAAAAGCGAACTTATTTATTTATTCGAGTCAGAAGCACTACAACATACACAAGAGGCATGATACACAATATTATAAAGGAATAATCTATATATATAAAGCACAAAGTTGTCTGTCTGTCTGTCTGTCTGTCTGTCTGTTATGTATACAAATCTACACCGTTTCACCGATCTGAACCAAAATTTGTATACTTACCCTTTGGAACCCTGTGGGTAACCCTGTCAACATTAAATTTCGGACAGACCACCCCATGCCCTGCATTTAGGCCCTTTTGCACAAATCTACACCGTTTCACCGATCTAAACCAAATGTTGTATATTTAACCTTTGGAACCCTGCGAGTAACACTGTCCACTTGAAATTTCGGACAGACCACCCCATTCCCTGCATTTAGGCCCTTTGGTCCAAATCCACACCGTTTCACCGATCTCCACCAAAATTTGTATATTTACCCTTTGGAACCCTGCGAGTAACACTGACCACTTAAAATTTCGGACAGACCACCCCATTCCCTGCATTTAGGCCCTTTGGTCCAAATCTACACCGTTTCACCGATCAGAACCAAAATTCGTATTCTTACCCTTTGGTGCCCTGCGAGTAACACTGTCTGCTTGAAATTGCGGACAGACCACTCCATTCCCTGCATTAAGGCCCTTTGGCCCAAATCTACACCGTTTCACCGATCTCAACCAAAATTTGTATATTTACCCTATGGAACACTGCAACTAACACTGCCTGCTTGAAATTTCGGACAGACTACGCCATTCCCTGCATTTAGGCCCTTTTTGCACAAATCTACACCGTTTCACAGATCTGAACCAAAATGTGTATACTTAACCCTTTGGAACCCTGCGAGTAACACTGTCTGCTTGAAATTGCGGACAGACCACTCCATTCCACGCATTTAGGCCCTTTGGCACAAATCTACATCGTTTCACCGATTTAAACCAAAATTTGTATATTTACCCTATGGAACACTGCGACTAACACTTGAAATTGCGGAGAGGCTACTCCATCCCCTGCATTTAGGCCCTTTGGCACAAATCTACACCGTTTCACCGATCTGAACCAAACTTTGTATACTTACCCTTTGGAACCCTGCGAGTAACACTGTCCACTTAGAATTTCGGACAGACCACCCCATTCCCTGCATTTAGGCACTTTGGCACAAATCTACACCGTTTCACCGATCAGAACCAATATTCGGAAACATAACCTTTGGTACCCAGCGAGTAACACTGTCTGCTTGAAATTGCGGACAGACCACTCCATTCCCTGCATTTAGGCCCTTTGTCCAAAATCTACACCGTTTCACCGATCTCAACCAAAATTTGTATATTTACTCTTTGGAACACTGCGACTAACACTGTCTGCTTGAAATTACGGCGAGGCCACTCCATCCCTTGCATTTAGGCTGTTTGGCACAAATCTACACCGTTTCACCGATCTGACCCCAATTTTATATACTTACCCGTAGAACCCGACAAGTAACACTGTTCACTTTAAATTTCGGACAGACCACACTATTCCCTGCTTTTTGGCCCTTTGGCAGAAAACTACACCGTTTCACCGATCTCAACCAGATTTTACATAATTACCGTTTGGAACTCGACGAGTAACACTGTCCACTCGAAATTTCGGACAGACCACTCCATTTCCCGCATTAAGGCCCTTTGGTACAAATCTACATCGTTCACCGATCGAAAACAAAGTGTGTATACTTACCCTTTGGAACCCGATGCGTAACACTGTCCACTTGAAATTTCTGACATACCACTCCATTCCCTGCATGTAGCTCAGGAATTCCTCGGGGTTGCCAGCTTCCTAACTCACCAGTCATGAGCCCTTGAGGGTGTACCAGAAGTGGTGGGTCTACACACACCCTGCCTCTTTGAGGGCCTTGAGCAGAAGACAGGAGATATTATGAAAAGGAAAAGAAGGCAGACCCCTCGAAGAATGAGGGTATCAGGAAAGATGAGACAAAGCCAATTAAGGCGGGAAATTGAAAGACTCCCTAGCCCTCGGATATCCTAATACAGTCTGGGTCGGAAGAGAACAAGAGTTGACCAAGGGAGGCCGACAGGAAAGAGAACTGAAATGAGCCCGGCACCAGGAAGTGGAAGCGATGCCAGACTCAGCTGGGGTTCCGTGGTCACCAACCCACGTCCCACAAGTTGTGAGACCCTGGGGGGGGGGGGGGTCAGTTGTGAGAATAGCTTGCTGATTCATCGCGAGGTGACTTGAGAGTTACTTTCCAGAGCCCGCCGTGTTATCTCCTGCTGTCTATGCTGATGCCAGCACAGGGCCGTTGCGAAACAGTGAGTGATTCCCGGTCAATCTGTATAGGACGGGGAACCCCGAACGTGTGTCACCATATTTCGTCATCACCTGCGATCATCTCAGGTTCGTGCAGCTTGGACCTATATTCTTTGTCTTTGCCGAGCAGTACGCTCTTTCACTAGACGCATCCAGTACAGGCCTAAGCCAGAAAATAAGGTTGAGACTTTGGAAGACATCGAAGCTAGACACCTGAATTACCTATATCAGTTTTAAAATAACACCATGTTCGTTTAGTAGTCATTTTTTCATTACCTTATTATTATCATCATAAGTGCAAATGACCTAGATGTTACGCGCATCATACCAATAATCACCTCCGCATAAAGTCTTTCTCGACTGTGATTTTTAAAATATTTATTTTTGGTTGGTTGGTTCTTAAGTTTAGGGGCTGCGACAACGCGGTCATGTAGCCCCGTGTACTTTGGGTGTGTGTAGAATCTGTCTGATAACCGGTGTTAATTGTGATGACTGTATTAGTGTGTGTTATCTGTTTTTAAATTTAAGTACAAACTGCAACTTAGAATTCTTCAAATAGTTCGTACTTTTGCCGCCAAGCGCCACCGTCAACGACTACTAGGCCAAGTTCGGAACTTAGCTACTAGACGCCACTGCAGTCGGCTCTTGGCAACGGACGTAGGCATCTATGAGCGTTGTTTACCTATCAAATTTAGCTTCACACAGGTGTAATTAGTGGAAGGTTCTTTAACATGCCATAAATCTGACATGGGACCGCCGCTTTACTTCCCTTCCGAAGAAAGGCATACTGACTGATTTTTAACGCTCTTAATATATCCGACGGCCTCGGCCGGGTTTGAACCCGCTATCTTGGGCATAGAAGCTCAGCATGCTACCAAATACGCCACCGAAGCCGCCATATAGTTATTTTTATAACAGTACGTTGTGTACATTATGCGTTGAAGTGTCAATTCAATACCGGTAGTAGTTTCCCTTATCATCCTCATCGTAAGAGCAAATGACCTACAGTAGATGTTACGCCCATTACACCATTAATCACCACACACAATAAGTCTTCCTCGCCTGTGAATTTTGAAATATGTATTTCTATTACGGTAGTTTGTAAGTTTGACGTGTCAATTCAACAGTAGTTTTTATTATCATCCTTATCAAGAGGGCAAATGACCTAGATATTACTCCCTCATTGTCTTTGGGGGCAAATGACTTAGATTTTAAGTCCATTATATTTCTAAGGAGACCTTATAACATTATCATCATTCCACCGGGCGAAGCCGGGTACTACTGCTAGTACAATAATATATTCAATAATGTCTCGAATTAGATTTTCTTCGCCCAGAAACGGGCCACTGTCACACCCCTTCCATGACCTTCCATTAACTCCTACGTTGTGCAAGAGCACGGGCACAGTTCACAGGAACACAGGTGTATCATGGTCTGTCTCTCCCCACACTCACAGAGTTCTGATTCCTGTAGGTATCCCCATTTGTGGAGATTAACTTTGCATCTCCCAACACCAGTCCGAAGTCTGTTGAGTGACCGCCAAGTTTCCCCGTTGTTGTTGTTGTGGCCTGTTGGAAGCCTTTCCTTAGCCTTCATCCAATCTGGTGGTATGGTGGATTGCCATAGCTGTATCCTGGCTACCTCGGGTTTTGTTGTAGGCATCGATGTTGTTTGCAGAAAGCTTTTCCTTGATTTTAGCCGCCTTCTTGGAGGCTGGTGACCAAAGAGAGGGTGAGCATGGTCCTCAGCGGACTTTCTTCGTTCCGTTTGTGCTATGACCTCACGGCGTACCTCAGGAGGGGCTATTCCTGCAAAGGAATATAGTTTGTGGACAGGTGTAGGTTTCAGGCAACCAGTAATTATTCTGCAGGACTCGTTGAGGGCAACAACAACCTGTTTTACATGAGCTGAGTGTTACCATACAGGGCTAGCATACTCAGCAGCTGAATAACACAGAGCTAATGCAGACATACGTAGTGTTTCAGCATGGGCGCCCCAGTCGGCCCCTATCAACTTACGAAGTATTGTTTGACATTCATAAAATGTTTCTTGTAAGATAGGGTGCGATCCAAAGTTACCGCTAGGTATTTTGGGGGTAAAACAATGTTCCAGGCGAGCTCCTCCCCAGCTAATATTGAGTTTAATAAAAAGTATTGATTAGGCGGAACTTTCAACCTATTTATTACTCAAATGGGGAGGTACTACGAAGGGTAGAAGAGGAGAGGAGTTTCATGAGGATGATACAGAAAAGGAAACAATCTTGGATGGGTCACATAATTCGTGGGAATTGTCTACTACAAAGAATCATGGAAGGAAAGAGAAGGAGAGGAAGAATAAGATTTGGAATGTTAACAGAAGTGAAGAGAGGAAGAAGTTACAAGGAAATGAAAGAAGATGCTCAGGACAAAGAGAAATGGAGGACGCCCAGTCGAAACCTGTCTGCGGACAGATCTACTGAAAGAGAGAAAACATCCATGTTAAAATCATTTAAACCAGGGTTTCCAAAACTTTTTCTGACCATCACCCACTTTCGAGATTTATAATTTTTTTTCGCCCACCTCATTTCAAAAAAAAACCTTAAAATTACTAACACATACATTCAAATACCTACATATAAGTTGAGAAATGAGGATTTATTCGGATATTTTCTTGTTAATAGGTAAGCTACATCATGTTTATTTAGATATAGCCTAATTATGTACATTATAAATTTGCAAGTAATAGGTCTAAAAAGGAATAACAATCAATGAAATTAATTAAAGAAAAAAATAAAATTAAAACTACATGAATTTTTATATCTAATTAAGTTAATTAAACACCATGAATACCTATGTCTAATTAATGTAATAGATATTATTAAATTATTTGTTTGCATTTTTATTTTACTCCTTGTTTTTATAGGCAGGCCTCCGTGGCTTAGGCGGCAGCACGCCGGCCTCTCACCGCTGGGTCCGTGGTTCAAATCCCGGTCACTCCATGTGAGATCTGTGCTGGACAAAACGGAGGCAGACAGGTTTTTCTCCAGGTACTCCGGTTTTCCCTGTCAAAATTTCATTCCAGCAACACTCTCCACTATCATTTCATTTCATCTGTCATTCATTTAATCATTGCCCCAGAGGAGTGCGTCAGGCCTCGGCAGCCGGCACAGTTCATATCCTCGCCGCTAGATGGTGGCTTCATTCATTCCATTCATGACCCGCTCGGAGACTGGAAGCAGGCTGTGGATTTTCCTTGTTTTTATAGGCAAACATTTCTCGGTCATATTGTACTGTATATATAAAAACTGAATTATTCGCCCACCAATTTTGTTTTCAAATCGCCCATCGAATTCACAATCTGTCAGTTTCGTCCACTGGCGTGCTAAAAACGCCCACTACTGGGCGATCACCCAGTTTGGGAATCTCAAATTTAAACAATGCAATATGTCGCATCAACAGTGACATATCTTAGCCATCAGCCCCGTATACTTGGTTGTGTGTTGTGTTTCTTTGATGACTAGTAGTAGTGTGTATTAGAGAGTGGAATGGGCTATTATCCCAGCATTTGCCCCGATGAAGTGTGGACAAAATCCGGGATAAAATCAATGCAGGATAGCTGCTATTAGTGTCAGGATTCAAACATCGCGCCAGCTACAGAGGTGTGCATTTATTTATTTATCTTTTGGAAACACCTTGCACAAAGATATAATTATAGTCTATATACATATTTACTTAATGAAAATGAAAATCCACAGCCTGCTTCCAGTCTCCGACCGGGTCAGGAATGGAATGAATGAAGCCCCCATCTAGCGGCGAGGATATGAACTGTGCCGGCTGCCGAGGCCTGACGCACTCCTCTGGGGCAATGATTAAATGAATGACAGATGAAATGAAATGATAGTGGAGAGTGTTGCTGGAATGAAATTTTGACAGGGAAAACCGGAGTACCCGGAGAAAAACCTGTCTGCCTCCGTTTTGTCCAGCACAGATCTCACATGGAGTGACCGGGATTTGAACCACGGACCCAGCGGTGAGAGGCCGGCGTGCTGCCGCCTAAGCCACGGAGGCTTCACATATTTACTTAATAATATAAATAATAATAATATAATAATAATAATAATAATAATAATAATAATAATAATATCGTACGGCCTCTGATGCCGGGTGCAAGTTTTGTTATTTGACACCCAGAGGGCAGCTTGCATGTCGAATTTTGTTGTTCCTTGAAGCACTATGAAAGTCAAGGAGGTTAGATTTCCATTAGTGAAATGAGGAACTTTGTGTTGGCGGAAAATCCCGAGATTAATTTTGCCATTATGGACACGGCGTACTGAATTCAAATGGGTTCTTTAACATGCCAACATCGTATGACATGCGTGTCGTAATATTTGCCGCCTTTCAAAGATCACTTACCACGGCCAGGAGCGAACCTGCAAGCTTGGGGGTTACTAATCCGACACGATAACCACTCCCCCACCGTGGCAAGCATTTATATCATAATCTATACACCGAGTCACAAACAGAGATATCCAGATTTGTGATGTATTCAATAGCCTTATTTGTTGCGAAGTGGAACTCCTGCAGGTCTCCCATGGAATGTTCGTAAGGGGCACGCTTTGACAACGTGCTGAACCGTTTGACGTTCAACACCACAACCACAGCGTTGGATGGATGTCATTCCCCATTTTCAGTATATAGGGCAGTGGTGGGCAACTTTGTGTGGACTGAGGGCCACATTATTGACGGAAACATGTCGGCGGACCAAAACTCCCAATTTATTCAAATCTTACGTGATGATTTTAGAAGTAGGAATAAAAAATATATGATTTACGTATGTTGAAAGCTTTCAGGCAATATTTATTGAATAAAAACACAAACACTTTATTTTAATGCGAAGATTGTGGTTTTTCCAAATTTTGTATCAAAGATTTGAAGTCTACTTTCATGTGTGATGTAACAATCTTAGTGCATGGCACAATACAGCGTCAGTCATACGGCTTCTCATCTTGGACTTCATGTGTTTCGTTGCTGAAAATGTAACCTCACATATGCATGTGCTCCCAAAAATTGAGCACTGCCTTAGGGCCCAGGTTCTCAAGAGTGAGTAACGTTCTGGAGACAGCAATATCCAGAACTCATCCCCAGTTGCTGTTACTGTATGTTGTTGAGAGATGGGTCACACAGTAACTCACACAACTCTAACTGCAATTGTGCTGGTTGAGATTCCACTATACTCTTCATAGGGTTATTGAGGAGTTACATTTCTGGTCGCACCTTATCAATCTTGAAATCGGCGGTTAAATTCTTCTATGGAAGCGTAGTATCAGGCGGACAGGTGGGTAGTTTGAAAAATAAAATTATGAAAGTATATTATAGACAGGGAATATTACGGGGGCCGCTCAAAATGGCTGGGCGGGCCGGATTGGGCCTGCGGGCTGCCAGTTGGACACCACTGATAAAGGGAATCGGCGCATCTACCACAATTAGTTCGTATCCTATTCAGAGTGGTCCAAATCTTCCTGTGTTTATCAAATCCTGGTGGCCTGGTTTTGATACAGAGCATCTTCAGTTGCTCCTTTGTAGCACTGGCTTGCCATAATTTAGTCCATCGATCACTTAATACAATCGAATAGGGAATTTAAATCAGTCAGATAAAAAAATTCAAAATCATTTTTTTTGATCAACGAATGACATCCTTTATCATCATACTAGGTGAAGTTTTCTCCCCTGTAGACTTGTAACTTTTCCCATAAGGAATTACGACTGGGCATTTTCAGAATTGGGTATTCCGAGGCAGGGGCGGATCTAGGGGGAGGGGGGGGGGGGTGGCGAGGAGAGTGACCGCCCAGGGCCCCGCGGTCTAGGGGTCCCTGTGCCATGGATTTATTTAAATTTAATTAATTAATTATACTTTTCAAACTAATTTATAATTCATATTCCTTTTTTCAGTGCAGCTATGACCTCCCGTGACTGTTTAGCAAGTTTAGATTTCAGTGAAATACAGTAATAGAAGGCTTCAGCCGGGGAAAAAGTTCGCAGAGTAATATTTTAACATTTCATAGTTGACATAATCTTCTTAAAGTTTTATTTTATATTATTTTAAAAATGTACTGTAGTGTGTTCAAAATATTGTAACTATTCTTTATTTTATTATTATTATTACCAAACTATTTTCCATTTGATTTGATATTTTTTTATTTCCTATTGTTACCGACAGTAGTGGTTATGCGGGCTAAAGCGCAGCGTTAGGTCATGGGGCCAAGCTCTCTGCTGACTCGGTAGACGCGTGGGTTCGAGCCCCACCGTCGGCTGTCCTTGAAATGGTTTTCCGTGGTTTCCCCATTTTCAACACCAGGCAAATGCTGGGACAGTACCTTCTGACAGGCCACGGCCGCTTCCTTCCACATCCTTGCCTAGTTTCATTCATCTTCATCCATTCCATCTCTCATCCAGACGCGCAGGTCGCCCACGGGCGTCGAATAGAAAGACCTGCACTCGGCCTCTCAGGAGGCTACACGAAAAAAAAATCCTATTGTTGTGGGCCCCACCTTATTACAACGCCCAGGGCCCCGCAAGGCCTGGATCCGCCACTGTTCCAAGGGATACCTGAGCTGGGTGTGTTTTCCCTTGTTTCATTGACTTTAGAATGTGCCCTCTAAATCAGGTGATTTCAATCCATGGCCCACGAATCTTTGTATAGTTCAAGAGCGGATGATCAGTATAAATAGTTTGAATTCCTCAGCTCTAAATTCACACGAAAAGTAGAATATAGTAATCGAAACAAAACGTGTGGCATTTTGTATTAACGAGGCCTCTGTTTTAAATAGTGGAAATTCTATATAATCAAAATTAAAAAAAAACACTGATAGTCAGTCTGAAAGACTAGACTTTATTATCATGTTAAATGCTACAAATGCTGCGTGAACTCAAAGTCCGTTAGATAAAAAAAAAGTGCAAACCAAGGTCAAGGAGGTAGCTGGCTGGATGACGTCACGCTCACTGGAGCGCGCGGGGAAAGGAGCAAGCTCAAACAGAACTATGACGTCACACACCTCAGTGCAATCTCTGTACATTTCGTCCCGTCACCGTAACGTAACGCCAGACCCCAGCGAAGTCGACATAATCATTTAAAATGATAAATGTAATAAAGACTAACTTAATGGTTAAATATTTGAAATAACTTAAGTGCCTTGTAAATACACTACTGTTTGTAGAAAGTGAAACACTAAGAGCAAGAGATGTGACCACATTGCACTTCATACCACAGATTAGAAGGACAGTCCGGTACATGCACGTTGACGGTCGATCTTCAGTATGGCGTCGCGCCACCACGTGCTGCACTCAGAGCCGCTAGACGTCGTGGCATGGAATCATACAGCGCTTCAATACGCTGCTGGGGAATACCGTCCCACGCGGTTTGTAGACGCGTCCACAAAGTATCAACAGTGGCGGTAGGTGGACCTTAACGAACAAGTTGCCGACCGACCATATCCCAGACATGTTCGATGGGCGACATGTCAGGCGAACGGGCAGGCCAGAGAAGTAGAGGTATCCGTCGTCATGGCGCGCCTCGCTCGGAAGCGATGGGCTCCATCTCAGCAACGCTGTACAGCATTCCCCGGAGCGGCCAGCTGGTGAACCATGTCTCATTTCCCCGTACAAATACAAACCGATATAAAATAATTGAATTATTATACGTATTTCACAGTCATACAGCAAAGCTTTTTGATGTATAAGTATTACAACGCGACCAAGAACTACATTTTCCAACGACTCCGAACTGAGAAAAAGTTACCTTACAAAAATGATAACAACTTTCTTTCGTGGACACACAACATTTTGAAATTAATAAACCAGTTATACAACATTCCAATGTACATTGTGTTAAAATTTGGATTCGATCTGATGACGGACTTTTGAGATAATAATTCATAAATGTGACGCATGGTTGAAACACGCTTAAAAACGGGCACTTTTTGTGTTCAAACTGCGATACAAAATATTAAAATATAAATTAAAAGTTCCAAACGTACATCAACTAACGTAAAATAGAACGACAAAAATTATGATGTTATTGGATTTATGCAGGTTTATTGGTTACTTCACAAACAACCTTCAAACTCGAGTGCACATAATATTTTGGTCGACAGTAGTTAGAATTGAATCCATGTTTAAAGTTTCTGGTAGAACACAAGTCTAGGATTTGCTCACGTGACTGCCGGACGTGTCATTACACTCTGCTCAGCTCGGGTTACGGACTCCATCAATCTTGTTTATCGACCTCAAGAGGGTAGTTTGCAAGGCCTCGTTGTTGACGAAGGGATTACCGGCGACCGTACAGCCATAACCTCAACATTAATGGTGCAGTAGGGGCTATTTTTAAATTCTTCGGTTGTTGCACCGGATATAACTGGGGTACAGTAGAACGTCAGTTATCTATAAGTGTTTTTCCTTTGTTTTAATATATCCTAAATTCCAGTTTAGCCGGTCCCGTGGTGTTGGGGTAGCGCGCCTGCCTCTCACCCGGAGACTCCGGGTTCGATTCCCGGGTCCCAGGGATTTTAGAAACTGACGTGAGGGCTGGAACGGGGTGCACTCAGCCTCGTGAGGACAATTGGGTAGCTGTCTGACAGTGAGGCAGCGCCCCGATCACGAAAACCAAGATTAACGGCCGAGGGGACCCGATGCGCTGACCAGGCGTCACCCCAATATCTGCAGGCCAAATGGCTGAGCAGCGGTCGCTTGGTAGGCCTAGGCCATTCATGGGCTGTATAGTGCCAGGGGTTATTATTATAAATTCCAGTGTTCCTGCTATATTCGTCGCCATGGCAAAATCCTCGAGCCTACGACCCTTATAACTTCTGGATGCCGGAAGTTTGTCCCGAAAGGGTTCTTAAACGTGCCAGTACATCTATTGACACAGCTCCCTCACAATTAAGCATTCTTGAGACGTCTGGTTGCCAGAATTTTCTCCCGAAGGGGTTCTTAAACGTGCCAGTAGATCTACTGACATGGCTCTCTCACAATAAAGCACCATTGAGACGTCTGGTTGCCAAAATTGTGTCCCAAAGGGGTTCCTAAACGTGCCAGCAGGATACTGACACTGCTCTCTCGCATTTAGGCACCCTTGAGATGTCTGGATGCCGGAATTTTGTCCTGAAGGGGTTCTTAAAAGTGCCAGGAGATATACTGACACGGCTGCCTCGCGTTTATGCGCCCTTGGTATCGGAAATTTATCGTCACGTCACGTGGATAGTCTGAGGGAGTATTTTCGTCGAGGTAATTCTAACCTCCACAAAGCCATCTGAGATGCTGATGATTTCACGCCGCTTGTCTTGAGTGAACAACAAGTTGTTATCATATAACCAATGATCTTCAGAAATAGATTGCGTGGATGGCGAAACAGCTGCACGGGAAGCATCTGCACAAATTAAGTCAAGTTCATAGATTATTATTTAGCGTATGCCTTTTAGTGCCGAGAGTGTCCAAGGACATGTTCGGCTCGCCAGAGGCTGTCACTACTTCAAGCGGACACCCATAGGGTGAGCTACAAGTTCAGTTCAATTTCAAGTGGTTCCAACTTTCGCTACCAGATATCACTGACGCCTAGTGGTGGACGTTGGAACTTTGATAGAGCGTTTCAACGAAATCTAACCTCACACAAGTTTGGTTAGTGGATGGATCTTTTACATGCAATAAATCTATGACATGGGGCCGCCGGCTTTACTTCCTCTCCGAAGGAAGGCATACTGAATGATTTTAACTCTCTTAACAAATCCGACGACTTAGGCCGGGTTTGAACCCGCGATCTTGGCCACAGCAGTTCAGCAAGCTACCAACTACGCCACCGAAGCCACTAAGTCCATAGATCTTCCCCGAAACTGAAGGGTTTATGGTGGCAATACAAGGCCAGCTCATTCCAAAGCACACTTACAGGGTCTTCGAAAAATAATGCCAACAATTTAAAAAATTATAGCACCGGAACCCTTTATGTTAAACGTGTAATTCTTTCACTGAACGCCAGCTGGTTAAAGTAAGTTTTGTTTTTGAAGGGACGTGACCTTGCTATGCGCACACTAGATGCGCAGTAGCCAAGGTCGGCCGGGGGTGCGCGCGCCAATGACTGCACCGCCCGACAAACTGCACCTGATTACAAAGCTGTAATTCGATGGTTTAATCAGTTTAAGGAAACAGGGACTGTAGAGGAAAAAATTAGGCCAGGTCGACCACCAACATCAGCATTGAACGCACGCTTTCCCAATGGCTGGATTGGTACGTGCAATCATTTCAGGAGTAACTGTCAAGATGACGGCAGAAATTCGCTCCCGCAGGTGCTCCAAATCCCGATTTTTTTCTTCATACACAACGTTTTTAATGTACCCCCAGAAAAAAAATCCAAAGGGTTGAGGTCGGGACTTCATTGGCGCGCGCGCCCCCGGCCGACCTTGGCTACTGCGCATCTAGTGTGCGCATAGCAAGGTCACGTCCCCTCCAAAACAAAACTTACTTTAACCAGCTGGCGTTCAGTGAAAGAATTCCACGTTTAACATAAAGGGTTTCGGTGCTATAATTTTTTGAATTGTTGGAATTATTTTTCGATGACCCTGTATTTGAAGTTTATTGCTAAAGATGGAACTTTTCAAGATGATAGGTGTCTGAGACTATTCACCATATTACGTTTCAATGTACAATGTTATCGGGTACAGAATACAGACGAAGGCAAGACACAGTGGCTAATATCTTGCACCAAGAACTAGCTGACAAATTTCAGCTTCCGGGACGTCATAAAGTTCCATTCTATCGGTACCTCCCAAAATGCACCACGGAAAATGAAGCCTATAGTCTTTATTGGGATCGTACTATAATAACCGAGCGGACAATCTCCCATAAAAGGCCAGATATTGTAGTCATCAATAACTTACTAACTTACTACTGCAACTAACTTTCACCCAAACCTTTAGACATAAATTTAATAGCCTAAGTGTAATGGATCTGATGATGATCGCTTGACGAAACTGGTCATCCAAGTGTATTTATTAATCTCATGTATTTTTTTTTCAGGATTAGGGAGTAACACATCACAATTGTAAAACATATTAACATATTAATTAGTTTATATTGAATTCTGTTTTGAGTGACACTGTTAGTTGTGATATGTGTGGGGGCAAAGTGAAACTCTGTGAAAATGCTTCAAAACAAAATGGCCTTACTTTAACATCATTTTTTTCAAAAATACATTTTTCAAAATAAAAACCCCGTTTTCTCAGGAACTACTGGTGGTATCTCCATAATTATTTTGCCATATAATGTATATTACACACTGATACTGTGGATCCTCGAAGAGTCAATTTGCTCAAATAGATAGTTAAAAAAATCTCCAAATATTTAATGAAAAAATTGGAGGTTCAATGAAAGAAATATTTAAAAAATATATTAAAGTTTTCCATATGCAGCCTCCGTGGCTTAGGCGGCAGCACGCCGGCCTCTCACCGCTGGGTCCGTGGTTCAAATCCCGGTCACTCCATGTGAGATCTGTGCTGGACAAAACGGAGGCAGACAGGTTTTTCTCCTGGTACTCCGGTTTTCCCTGTCAAAATTTCATTCCAGCAACACTCTCCACTATCATTTCATTTCATCTGTCATTCATTTAATCATTGCCCCAGAGGAGTGCGTCAGGCCTCGGCAGCCGGCACAGTTCATATCCTCGCCGCTAGATGGGGGCTTCATTCATTCCATTCCTGACCCGGTCGGAGACTGGAAACAGGCTGTGGATTTTCATTTCATTAAAGTTTTCCATATAAATGAGGAAGAACCAATAAACAGTCTGTAAAAAATCATATATATTTAACAGATACTGAGAAAATGGGGCATTGATATTGTCATTTTAACATTGGCTACATGAGGTTTAAGCAGCAAAGACAGAAGGGGGTTTTACGACTCCCCTTAATTAAATTAGCCTACAGTAGAATCTCCAATAAATCCTAGCCTCGTAAAACAAATTTGTTCCTTGATGACTTGAGAATTGAACAAGTGAAACAATTTTGTTATCTCGGTAGTATAATCACAGAAGACACTAGATGCTTAAGGGGGCACATACAGCTTAAGGAGCCACAACAATAACGATTTTAATATTATAACAATTATAACAATGATGTACATTTCCAAGGAAACACACACACCTTGCTATTAGAAGCAAAGTTAAAAATTTTCAAAATTCAAATGGTAATTATTTTTATCAATTTTTTCAAAATGTGGTTCTTGTTTTGTGCTGACTTCACCGTTTCCCTGATATCTCCCGTGTTTACAGAAATTTTTGGAGTTTTCTTTTTTTAATGTGGGTGTTAAACCTTCTGCTACAAAATAAATCTCGCTTAAAACCGCTTTGGCTTTAATTAGTCTTTCTATGAAACGTTGACATTTTTTTTGAGTTTGCTCAGAATAAAAATTGATATAATGACGCTTAATTAATTAATTAATAATATGAAAATATGCGAGATTCATTTTGTAGCAGAAAAAAAGAAAACTCCAAAAAATTCCTATAAACATGAGAGATATCAGGGAAATGGTGAAGTCAGCACAAAACAAGAACCAAATTTTTAAAAAATTGATAAAAATAATTACCATTTGAATTTTGATTTTTTTTACTTTTCCTCTAATAGCAAGGTGTGTGTGTTTCCTTGGAAATGTATATAATTGTTGTACAAGATTTGTGGCAGGCACAGTTCTCCTTAAGCTGTATGTGTCCCCTTAAGTGAAGAGATGGATTGCATTGGCAAAACAGGCATTTATGACTGAAAAACATTTTATCCAGCAAACATTTATGAATATAGATGTAAGAAAATCCTTTGCAAAATAATTTGTATGGAGTACACTGCTCTATGGAAGTGAAAGTTGGACTCTGGGTAAATTGGAAGAGAATCGACTTGAAGCTGCTGAAATGTGGATATGGCGGAACATGACAAGAACGAGCCGGATGGAAAGAAAAAGCAACCTGGAAGTCTTAAGGGAAGTCAAAGAAGAGACAAGATTAATGAAGGAAATGGGAAAAATAAACTTTACTGGACATGTCATCAGACACAACACTTTCATCGTTAACATTCTTGAAGGGAAAATGCTGGGAAAGAGAGGAAGAGGACTGCCTAGGTCGAAGTATTTGGAAGACATCAAGAATAGACTGGGATGTGACAATTACATGGAACTGAAACGAACCGCCAACGACAGAAGAGTGCGGTTGCATCTACAAGGCGTTAGCCTTTACAATATACTGAATGAATGATGACTATAACGCAAAACGCGAGTGGAAATAGTAACAACAACAACAACAAAACAAAATTACAAGAGTGTGGGTAAATCCGTTTACCTCACCCAATCACAGCACCTGCAAAGCACGCCACCTCTCCCTGCAGGTAGTTGTGTCTGTGTCACTGACTGTTGTAGGATTGTCCTTGTTGGTTACTGTATAGTGTTGTGTTTCGTTTCCTTTGTTGACTGTTTTTGTTTGTACAGCTTTTAAAAATGAGTAAACAATCAAAGAAGAGAAAATTTGTGCATTTCAAGATTAAGAAGCGTTGAAACGACTTGACCAAGGAGAAACAATGATACAAATAATAATTCGACTTAACCCTCCTGCAGGCGCGCCTAAAAAGGATACATGACCAGGCGCGTGGTGCACTTTATATCCCACACCTTAACATCACATCTAATCACATAATAATGGGAAATATCTCATTTTTACCAGATGTTATTTGTTCACATCAGTAATAATTACAATTTTACCATATTATACACTGTAGCAAAGTGAAAATGCAACAATAAAATATATTTGCACGCTTCATGTTCTTCATCTGATTCCGCGCTGTCCAAGTCGTCCTTTTCTGGCCGTTCATGGAGTAATTTGGCTATTTCCTCAGGTGCCAATATCCTAAATAAACGAAAATATATTGTAGTTGAAGAAATAGTAGTAATTTCAGTGTTTTAAACACTACCGTACTTGAAAATATCAATAAACTAATGTAGTCGAAATACTTACTACATCGGGCGCGCGGGGTACATTGTAGCCCGCTTGTGACACGTTCCGAATTGAAGCAACAATAGAGCCGTTCAGGTGCACTCACAGAGGCTCCAACTATCACATTCAACAATTAAGGTCACACTGCAAGAATAGCAGACCAGCAACCCGCCTTAGGGAGGCTACATTGTTGCCAAGTTGAAAAATATTAACAGTGGTGTACTTGATACCTCAGCGCGCCCGCTGGAGGGTTAACCCTACAATACTAACATACGTGTATGAATAATTTAACCGCTTAGAATTCCCTCTATATCTGTCCCCACCCTACCATCTTCCAGCAGTGCTTCTACTGGTGGTGATGTCAATGCTTTTGTTATTAATGCCAATCAGTTCTAGAGGCATAATCATGGGGCAAAGAATTGCCTGGAAACTATCCTTGAATTTAACAACATAGACTATTGGTTTCTCCACGGCAATAACAAAGAGGTGGGGAATTTGATGTAGATGTCACATCACTTCAAAGGGATTATAAAACCAACTTCTTAAAAACCAGATACAGAATAAAAGGCTGGAGAGATTACGTACTGCTATTTACGTCAAAGTAAACGACTTCTGTATTTGTTGTATTTAAGATGGAACTTAACGAATTAAACTTCAAAGACCACAGAGGATTTAGTGTATAGCCTATAAATAGTGTTACATACGAAATATATAATAATTTCAACTATTTAACTAATTGGTACCTTAACACAAAGTTTGTAATGTACGTAAATTTAACGTATTATTAGTATTAAGCAACAATTGAATAATGTTAGTATTCTAGTGTTAAAAGAGAAAAAGCATGTACATTATAGGAAGTAGCGGACCCGTGCGAAACCTCTCGCATAATGGGTTGTGTGCGTCCCCATGTGTACAGACCAAGGATTATGTAAGTATAAGAGATTCGTCACTTTTGGTTATAGAATTTCCGAGAGAGAACACCGCCCGAGGCTATGGATTGTACTGGCAAGTCTGGCAACATACAAAGTAAAAAGCCATATGAATGTAGCCTTTATTACGCGTAAATGAACAGTTTGTTCTGCGATGAGTTATTGATTATTGATGAAAATAACACAAACATAACTGCGCCTTTCGCTAGGCGCTGAAATATACGTCCAGATAGGAAAAAAATAAATTTTGATATATATCAACGTTGGCAATAGATTTGTCACGAAAGACACAGTTATGCCGTCCTAGAGCTTAATTCACCTCTAGGCTAATTAAAAATGCTCTCTTACTCTACAGAATTGTTGGGGGTATTCGATGAATATAAAGAAAACTGTCCAAATGCACACACTATATTGCCATAACCTCTCTTTTTGCCTAGCATGCCGGCTGCCACCCACCCCTCCCCGTAGCCCTAAACCACAACTTTTATTGCAATGCAAAGGAGAATGGGTAAGAAAACAAACAAGAGATGAAATGCACACATTTATTCTCTATATATTTTTATTCGAGAGTAGTCCATATTGCCCACTAGTTTTTCACATGGTCAACACCAGGAAGATGAAAATTGCCGTATTGTTCTTACTATCATTATAATTCTTACATCCCGGTGCTTGGCAATTTTTCCTCCCTTGCAGTGGCATGATTGACTCTCAATTCAATTCAAATGAAAATGAAAATCCACAGCCTGCTTCCAGTCTCCGACCGGGTCAGGAATGGAATGAATGAAGCCCCCATCTAAGCGGCGAGGATATGAACTGTGCCGGCTGCCGAGGCCTGACGCACTCCTCTGGGGCAATGATTAAATGAATGACAAATGAAATGAAATGATGGTGGAGAGTGTTGCTGGAATGAAATTTTGGCAGGGAAAACCGGAGTACCCGGAGAAAAACCTGTCTACCTCCGTTTTGTCCAGCACAGATCTCACATGGAGTGACCGGGATTTGAACCACGGACTCAGCGGTGAGAGGCCGGCATGCTGCCGCCTAAGCCACGGAGGCTTGCTCAATTCAAATAAACAATCAAAATACCGAACAAATCAAAACAACCAACAACACCACGAGGAAAATCATTCAAAACAGACTATTCCCGCTTCCGCCAGTCGGTTTGATGTGAACGTTCATGAGTGCCAACTACGGAACCTTAGTGCTAAAATTAATTCTTCATTGGTTGGCAGAACAACCAGTACAGGGCCTTACCCCGACCCACGCGCTCCCTATGAACTGTCATCCCCCTGGTACAGACTACCCGCTCGGTTACTACTCTGCGGGCTGTAGGCGACAGAGTTCTCGCATGGGCCATCCGTCTTGTTTATTTGTTTAAAAGTACTTTATAAACAAATACATTATTTCCGTCGACTTTTCAAGAAATGCAAGATTTTTCCTGTACTATTGAGACGATTCGGAAGATTTTGGTACAAACCACACATTCTAACTCCTCCCGGTTTAGGAGCTTGAGTTTTATGAAACATACACCTTAGTCTTAGCGTATTATATAATAAGATATGTTCGGGTTACCCTAGAACCACACTATGGGTCATTTTATGATCTCTTCTGTGCATGCGTCAAATGCCGTTAGCTTGCTGTTATTTCATCTACCTTCAATGTTGGAATAATTGTTGATGTGACTACATCGTTTATTACGCGTTTGGAATATTTTGTTGCTGAGTATTGTTATATTAGGGTCACATACGACCCCACGGTGTGGTTTGTGTAGCACAAATTTCTACAAGGTACCTTGCTTTATCCTACAATTTAATCATGTCTAGAAACACGTGAAAACACTGTAACCTAAATAGCAAGATATGTTATTGCCCATACAGAGACAGAAAAGGGTAAACAAAGTGCGTGATTTGTTCTTTCAGTCTGCGTGCAAAACACTGCAGCAAGTGCAAAGATGACCGGGCCTAGGTTTTCGCAGAGTGGTTGTAATGAAAAACTGTATGCAATTTTTTGTTAATTCATATATCGACGTTGTAAAGTATGTTCTTGTAGCCTAAGCATTAGAAGAGTGATAATTTATTAAATTATGGCAGTTAAAATGTTGTGTTCAGTAATTGAAGCCCTGAATATCATAACTGCACAAGTCCACTTTTTGACACTATATGAGTTATATATATCACTGAATTCGTCTCACTGAGCTCTACCTAATGATGAACAAATCAACACAAGTTTCGAAGATTTAGCCTATTTTATGATGTTAGTTAGTTTCAAAACTACACAAGTGCAGGACTTGTGTTGTTAAGGAAGTCACCCGGCCATACAAGCCTACTGCGTCATTGAGCATCATAACAGCACAAGAGTGTAGCACTGCACGGAAATTGCCATATGGCGGGAAGCAAAGACCTTGGATATTATGGCGGGAACCAACACAAGCAGAATATAGAATATAGATCAAACTCCATAACTACCAGCGCAACATCAAGTGATTTTCTAAGTGAAACTTTTCTTTTGAAAGGCAGTGTTAAGATAGGGCAGTTGAAACAGGAATATGAGACTGAACTCCAGATCAAAGTTCATAAAGCGAAATATATCGGTAAATACATCTCTTCTATTCACCCTGAGCATCGTCCTTACTTCCAAAATCTTATTAATAAATATGGGAAGGTTCAAAATGTTAATGTTCAAGAGTCAGGAAGTGAAGTCTGGGACTCAGATTAAAATGTGGATGTGTTTCACTGTAAGGTGTGACTGATGCCCAGTCTGTTCAACTTTATTCAATAAAAAGTATTGCCATATTGTACGCTTTTGTTTTTATTGTGTAGTTTACTTATTGTGTGTACCAACTATCCACTTAATCCAATACTTTTATCCAGGCGCGGATCTAGAGTTTGGTTTTGGGGGGTTCAGAGAATCGATCTGGAGTTTGGCTTTGGGGGGGGGGGGGGGGGCGGTGGAGGGGGGGGGGGTCAGAGAATCAAAATTGTTAAGAAAAATGGTATCACTAAAAACGCAATCACAAAATAATCAAACGTACAAAACCAGACCAATTTTTTTGCAAGCTTCATGGATAGAAATTTGATGCGTTTAGCGCACCAAAAATATTCGTACAAATTGCAACGGCGTGTTTTGCGACTTTTACATCGAGCTTCGAGAAAAGGATCAAGGTACGTAACAGTTTCGGCAAGTCGAGTTGGTACCGACAAAGGGAGAAAGTCACAGCTTAAATTGCCAACCAAGCTTGCAGTTTGGACGTCGGCAAAAATTTTTGGTGCGAAAAAAGCCCCAGTTTCCTATCCGTGCATTACTGGACATTCATCGTGACATCACTATAAACATCGATTAGGTAATCACAAGGTTTGCTAAACAAAATAGACGAGTTGATTTTGTTGTATAACTAATAGTTTTTATACAAGAGGTTAGAAGTTGTAAATATGTACAGTTGTAACAGAACATAATAATTCCAATAAAGATAATTCAGTATTGAATACAATGAAAAAAAAAAACTGTTTTTCAGTTAAAATTCGTTAAGTTTTATTTGTCTGGTAATTGTGTTTTCGTTTGTTGAGTTTGCAAAAAAATTTGGTCTCCGTTTGGGGGGGGGTCATGACCCCCGTGACCCCCCCCTTGAATCCGCGCCTGCTTTTATCACTGGAACCGAAAAATTATATTGATGAGTTTCATAACAACACAAGTCCACCATATTCATTAATTTATTACACAAAAAGTACAAATTATCGCTTAGTTTAGTCAATTGTGTGTAATTCGTAATCGGACACAGTTTCTACAGTAAAAAAAATTAAAGTGCTAAACGCCCATTTCGAAAAGTTATGAAGTTTTTTTTTAAATTATCTCAGAAGTTACTAAATGGGACTTGCGGAGTTGTGAAACTCAGGGCTTCAATTTTTATTTCCAACAGGGCAACTTAATTAATCAATAGAATACATGTGTGAGTGCAAAGAAGCAGGGAAGTACATCAATACGACTCTCTAGATCACGGAGAAGAGAAACAACATGAACATTAGAAGAATAAATTCCAAATGAATTCCTCTATTACATTTTATTATTGGGTCACCAGTGACCTCACAGTGTGGTTTATGTCCTGAATGTAACACAGTGTAGGGTTAACAATACAGTACTCCCTCTGTAATCCGGCATCTCAGCTTTCCGGCACTCCCAGTAATCCGGCGTTTTGTATTCGAGTACGAGCTCAACACTTGATTTGATAATGCGTCCCCAATACTGTACAATGTTTCCAACGCAGTGACAAGACTAGTGTCTGAGTAAACAATGCATTGGCGCCAAGAGCGATGACTCACGCACGCCCCCACCCCCACTCAGGTGCTTAGTGTAGGACAGCTGTACTGTAGTAATGTTGTGTTGAAGATGGCATCCGTACAGAAAAAAACGTAAACATGAAACTCTATCTTTGTTAGATAAACATGAAATCCTAAAGCGGCTTGAAAAGGGCGAAACGTTAACTAGTGTTGCTAACTAATACGGTGTTGACCGAGCTAACGATGTCTTAGTTTTAACCTTCCAGTGCTGGCGCCCACTTGCCATACGTTAGTGCTGGCGCCAAGTCTGACAGACCCAATATCAGATTAATTATTTCTGCTTATAAGGATATTAAAGTAGATGTTTTATTACTGCTGTTATTCTTTTTAGGGTACACTTAAGATATTCAATCAGAAAAACTCACCATTTTCACACTTTTACTATATATTTTGTGAATAAAAAGCAGAAGATACAAAACACGACACGGAGGGATAAAAATCACTATAAAGACTAACATAAGCAACAAAGTACTTTAAGACTGCGTTGGTTCTGTTAAAAATGCCTCAAAGGTACATAGTTCACAGTCACAAGTTAATGAGTACAGTCAGAGCATGAAAAATGTGCATGACGTAGACATATAAATTTTTTGCATATTTCACAGTAGTACTTAGTCTTACTGTCCTTCTTGCAAAAATGGCACCTTTTCCTTACTCCTTCAGGATACTCCTCGGCAGTCACTGGTTGCAGTGATGTTCCCGCCACTTCTTGCCTCCGTCTTCGTACTTCAGGTGGAAGATTTGTTAGAGTAGATCTACGTTGTAATTGCGGTTCAGTTAGTGACAACGCCAGGGTTTTCAGGTATTTCCTGCGAACATTGTTCTGCGATCTGTTGTTGAATACAGATATAATTTGAGAGTTTATACCTGCTACATTTAAGAGTGCATAAAAAATTACCATAGGCCACCTCCTAGTATTTCTACTCACATCATAAGCAGCACCAAGTTTGTCAACCGTGTCAACGCCACCCTTCGTCGAGTTATAACAAGTGATCATTTCAGGTTTGTTTCTTTCTTCACTAGAAGGGTCAATGGCATCGTCATGATGCATGCTAGATGCTAGAATTACGTTTCTCCCCTTTTTTGGAACATACGACACAATAGTAATGTCTTCCTGGAAGCCGAAAACGCTGGATGTTACTGGTCGCTGCTTGGTATTCACGAACTCAACCGATAGTTCTCTCTTGTTCTTTCGGACTGTTCCAAGATACGTTAATGTGTGATCACACAGAAGTTTCTTGATTAGTGGGAAAGACGTAAACCAGTTGTCACAGGTTATATTTCTGCCAGTTCCTGAAATAGGTTCAATTAGCCGTATAACAACACTTTGTGGATCATTAGGTGCACTAAAAGGGCCTTCCGGTTGCTTTCCCAAGTAAGGCTCCATATTTAAAACATACCATGTTTTAGCGTCAACTAGAGCAAATATTTTAAGTCCATACTTATTGGGTTTATTGGGCATAAATTGTTTGAACGAACATCTGCCCCTAAAAGCCTCTAGCTTTTCATCAATTGTAGCAAATTCACTTATAGTGTAACATCTTTTGCAGTTCACTAAAAACACTTGAAACAGCTGTCGGACTGGAGCAAATTTATCTGTTAGCCTTCGTTCTTCTCTGGTGTCAGTGTTGTCGAAACGTAGATGACGCAACAAAAATAAGAAGCGATCTTTAGACATCGTCAACCAGAACTTCTCTACTCCACATCCATGTGTATCCCACAGTTCATCTGTGTTCAAACGGCTACTTTTAAGACACCCAGCAAGGTAAAGGAGTCCAATAAGTGCTTTGATTTCTATGACATCTGTTGGCCTGGCTGATCTCTCTCTCGTGAAGTTTACTGAACATTTCGTTATATATAGATTAGTGTTTTCAACAATAATATTCAATAATTCATCGTTGAAAATAAGAGACCAACACTCAAGAGGGGTTTTTGCTTCTTTAGCGAATGGTTTCACTCCCGGTAAATGAACGACAATATTTGAGTTTCGCGTCCGTACGGCGGTTCTTGGGCAATTCTGTCTCCAGATGGTACCATCTTTTCCTTTGAAGCAAGGAATTCTAGATCTTTTGATAGGAACTATAATGTCTTCGTCATCACTCACGTCTCCTTCCTGTTCTGTATCCGTAGTTTCATTCCATTCTTCAACTACATCCTGATCTTCTTCTTCGTCCGTAGAATCGTCAAATTGTACCTCTTCGTTATCAGTGTTTATAATGTCCTCCAGTAAAGCCTGTAATCGCTTTTGTTCTTGTTCGTAAGCCATAGTTTGAAATTTAAATTTGAATTACGAACGAATTAACACAATTACGGACGGTCCAAGCAGTTAATAGTCACATTATCACAGAAACATATCAAAGACACACAGAAAACTATCTTGTTCAAAGAAATTGGCAACTTAGAACGTTAATTCACCCACTACGAATGAAAACAGCGCAAGAGAACACGAGCCCCAATCGCGCCCGCTGTTACACCAACACTGGCGCCAAGTCTGACAGACCCGCGCTGCTAAAATCTCAGCTTACAGTAAACGAACATACACGCACGTGTCCTCAGGCATACTAGATGATGAAACAGGAAGCTAGACCGCAGAACAAGTTCTTGCCCCCACTCCTCTGAACACAGACTAGGAATGAATGGCCTTCGGGTCTGAGAGACTTGGCGCCAGCACTGGAAGGTTTTAAGAAGGTTACAGGAACAAGTTCTCAAACCGTAAAAAGCAAACGACAATTGATGCATATTTCCAGCCGTCTACTTCCAAGAAATAACGTGAGTTATATGATGTACTTTCGTACATTTTTTCTTTGTATAGTACAATGTAATTAAAACTGATTTTCAAATGATATCTGAGTTTTTATCGATATTTTCCAGTAATCCGGCGTTTTCGATAATCCGGCAGTGCTCTGGTCCGATATCTGCCGAATTACCGAGAGAGCACTGTACCACGAACAGAGCAGAGCGAGAATAGGTGTCCTTGTCCGTGACGTCAGTCATTAGCCGAGGTAAATATGGCGACAGGAATTAAAAGTGCATACACACAAAGGAACGGAAGATTCTCAGACAAGCAGCCCAGCGTCTGCGGGAGATAACAGAGTGCAAATGTCGCTCCGCTTCTATCTCAAAAAGTAAAAGTAACGGCAGGGCGACTTTATTCGCCCTGGTAACGGTAACCACGTTACAGTCAATTAACAAAAGATAGCTTGATGAGCGAAACCTGTCATCCCTTAGTTTACTCCTTTTTCAATAGTCCATTATATATCGTAACTAGCAACCCGCCACGGCTTCGCCCGGGAACAGTTATGAATGCATTAACTTGATAAGGGCTTTTTTTTTTCGATGTCAATGAACTACGACCTATATCCGTGTACTTTGCGTGTGTGTAGAATTTGTCTGATAACCGGTGCTAATTGTGATGGCTGTATTAGTGTGTGTTATCTGTAATTCAGGTAAGGACTGCAGAAGATCAATTTCAAGTAGTTCCTACTTTTGCTACAGAATGCTACCGTCAACGACATCTAGCTGTGAACTTGGCTACTAGATGCCACCGCAACCGGTACCTGGCGGCGAACGCTGGAACTTAATAGAGCGTTTATCAAATCTAACCTATAAATTAAGTTTCACACAGTTGTAGTTAGTGGAAGGATCTTTTACATGCCATAAATCTATGACATGGGCCCACCAGCTTAGCTGCTCGTCTTTCACCCGGACGGCCTGGGTTGGAATCCCGGTAACAGCGAGATGGAATTTTCACCTGAAAAATTAGTGGCGTCAGGAAGGGCATCCGGCCTTAAATCCCCGGCCAAAACTAAAATGAGCCTGCTTGGATCCGGCGACCCCAATTAATTGGGAAAAGCCGAAGAAATTGAACCTTCATTACTCGAATTTGGATAACTCGTAGCAATTATTATTTTCCGAACAAACTTCCTATAATTTAACTTACATGTTTTTTTCCTCGTAAGTCGAATTTTTTACTAAAGTTTTTCGATATATTGAACTTCCACTACTCAAATTAACGATAACTCGTAGTAATTATTAATTCCCGAACAAACTTCTTATTATTTACATGTTCTTTGTTTTTTCCCCCCTCTAAGTCGAATTTTTATAGCTCGAAATTTTTGGTATCAAGAAATTTAAATTATATCCTTGGCACTTAAACCTGTTTTCTTTTAAAGATGGGGGCGTGGTGGTGCAGCGGTCAGCTGCTGGCATCTCACCAAGGTGGACTGGGTTTGATTCCCGGTCAATGCATGTGAGATATTCGAAGCGAAATGGCATGTCCTGTGGTTCAGATTCCACGTAAAAAGGAGGTCCCGTGGCTCATAATCACAAGATTCACGGTCACGGAAAACTTGAATTTTCCTTCTTCTTTAAAGGTATTGTTAGTGGTGACTAACCCTCAAGTTTGCTTGCTTAGTGTGATATTTGTGATTGGTATTAAAAGATTGGAGTAGATTGTGAACTTAGCTGATTGTTTGAGCAATGTGTAGACCCTTCCCTTGCAGTTGCCAACAGCACTGCCTGGAATGAACTGAACTGGTCCTGATGATGATCGCTTGATGATCGAAACTGGTCATCCAAAGGTGTGTTTGGTAATCTCATGTAATTTTTTTCAGGATTAGGGAAACACCCATTACAGTTGGGTACAATTGAATCGCTCGTTGTTGAAAGGCACTAAGTCCAATTTTTAAGGTTTTGAGATAAACACAAAAAACTGTTTTTTCTCTCTTGTACTGAAATATGGGACGTCATTTTTTCTGTATGTGGAAAGTGCGCACAAACGCAGATATGATAAAACCAAAATATTATTTTTCCGTATGTTACTATCAATTTTATTGACAATATACGTAATTGGACTTAGTCCATTTCAACATGGAACGAGCAGAACCTTGGAGCGAGGAATATCATTCACATTCTTAGTTTATTTCCTTTATTTATAAATGAACATAATATGTATCAGGAAGCCTGAAAAAAAAAGTAACATGAATGTAATAACTGTTATTTTCTTCGTGTTGAAACGCACTAACTGTTGGACTAAGTTCCTTTCAACACGAAATAACTAACTCGACGGCTGTGGTAATAGCATAAGCGCTGCCAGGACATGGTTCCATTCAATACCAAAACATGCATCTTGCTTCCTAGGACGCAAAACTTGGTATAAAGGATTTGTCAAAAATGTGGACTTAGTGCCTTTGAACAACGAGCGATTCAATTGTGTTGACCGACTGAAAAACATTAAATTTCAATTCCTAACGCAACACTCAAAAATGTCTTCCAACACGATAATCATTTCAATTAATTCATTACATCTCAGTAGGTTGTTGTTGTTGTTGTTTTTGTTGATTGTACATTTCTATTGCTTCTCTGAATTAGTAGTTCTATGTTGTGTGATTTATTTTTAAGATATTATTAAAAATATTGTGTTTATTGTGTTCCAGGTGCGGCCCTGACACCCTCGGCCGGCCATGTGCCCCGGTCCACCTCGGCTGGCCCACACGCTCGCCTTGCTGGTCACAGCACTGTTGGCGGGTCCAGTCGTCAGTCTCAACCTGACCGTGGGCTACCTGCCAGCTTGCAGGGGGAACCTGGTCGACCGTCAGGGTATGGTCGTGTCTGGGGCCATAACCTTGGCATTGGAAAAGGTAACTAGTTCAGTCATTAAGTTCGCGGACTGGTGCCCAGATATAGGCAGCCAGCAGAATCCAGATATCCTATACAGCAGGAGATCTTAAAATTTTTCTCTCACACCTCTCCTAAAAGTAAACTTAAAAATTCACCTTAACACCCCCCCCCCCCTTCCCTTCCTCCTCTTTCTAAAAGTCCCCTAGGGGCTCACATCTAGTGGGACGTGGGTTGGCAACCACGCGACCCCAGCTGAGTCCTGCTTTGCTTCCACTTACATATTGTATCTGTCAAGCCTTATGCTAAATAAATAAATAAATAAATAAATGCACTTACCTGTGCCGGGCTTCTCTCCGTCTCCTTTCCTGTCGACCTCCCTTGGTCAACTCTTGTTCTTTTCCGACCCCGACGGTATTAGGGTATCCGAGGCTTAGAGAGTCTTTCACTTTCCCGCCTTAATTGGCCCGTGTCTCATTTCCTTATCCCTCCTTCGTGGGGTCAGTCCTCTTGTTTTCTTTTCATTATATTTCCTTTTCTCTTTAAGATGTCCGCACTGTTTTTTGTTAATTGGCTCTCTGTGTATCTAAATTCCCTTTAGCGAATTATTTGCATCTACACGCCATTGTGTATTTTCAACCTCAACTGCGTTTTGTAAGGATTAGCAATCTAAATTGCTTTTTAGTAAGTCTTTCAATATAGGGGATGGGACTTTTGTGAGTATTTTGAATTTCAA
This sequence comes from Meconema thalassinum, assembly GCA_946902985.2. Lineage (NCBI taxonomy): Eukaryota > Metazoa > Arthropoda > Insecta > Orthoptera > Tettigoniidae > Meconema > Meconema thalassinum. The sequence goes on along the minus strand of OX336397.1, from coordinate 96,766,801 downwards.
TTGCATTTTGTACGTATTTTCAACCGAAACCCCTTTTTGCAAGTATTTTCAATCTAAATTGCATTTTGTATGCACTTACCTGTACATACAAAATTGCATTTTGTGGGTATTTTGAATCTAAATTACATTTTGTAAGTATTTTCAATCTAAGTTGCAATTTGTAAGTATTGTCCATCCAAATGAGTAGTTTGTATCTACCATACATTTTGTAAGCATTTTGATATCAATTGCACTTTGTGAGTATTTTGAATCTGAAATGTGCGTTTTTCAATCTAAATTGCATTGTGTATTTTCAATTTCAATTGCATTTTGTAAGTATTTTGAACCTCAATTGCATTTTGTACGTATTTTCGATCTCGTTTGCAATTTGTAAGTATTTTGAATTCAATTACATTTTGTAAGTATTTCGACTCTACATTGCATTTTGTACGTATTTTGAACCTAACCTACATTTTGTGCGTGTTTTTCAATCTATTCCTTTTGTGAGTATTTCCTTCTAAATTCCCTTTTGTAAATATTACCACTCTGCATTTTGTGAGTCGTTTCAATCTGAGTTCCTTTTTGTAAGTAGGCTATTTTCAGTCTCGCATAATTTTCGTTATGATTTCCATTTCAATGTCATTTTTGCTATCACCCAGACCATTAGGGGCCGATATCCTAGATGTTAGGCCCCTTAAAACAACAATTATCATCATAATCATCATCAGTACAGTCATTAAGTTCGCGGACTAGCGCCCAGATATAGGCAGCCAGCAGAATTCAGATATCCTATAGAGCAGGAGTTATTGACCTTTTTATTCTCACACCTCTCCCATCCCCATCCCCCTCTTTCAAAAAGCAATTAATAATGGATAAAATAATGATGTAATTAACATTATTTTACCCTCTCAGATGATTACACACAAATGTTCCTGAAGTTTGGCAAACCTCATAATTATTATCATTGCAAAGAATTTTGACACATAAGAAACACTGCAGTTTTTCTATTCCATCACGACCAAGGTTGCAAGTGAACCCATATTTAACATATTCATCACTGTACTTCCTTTTCTTTGGCATATTTGATGTGTAACATCTTTCCACTCGGTATCTGGATATTTTTGTGGCAATCGGTAGCCGGACATTTCTGTGGGAGTGATTTTGGAAAAGGGACGGAAGTGCATGGGACGGAAACAATGAGCGCGCGAGGTGGCGGAGATAGGTACAACAACGTACTGTAGGCCATGTGACTATGGGGAATGTATATCGCATACAGTTCAGTTCAAGGTTTGGAGACCCTATTTAAGATATTCCTAAAATAAATCATCTTGAAGTTATCGTTCTTTGGTATGAAAATATTCATTAAATCATATTTGCTGAAAACAATTACGATTTATTAAATCTTCATACTTTTGCTGTATTCTTATTTAATGTAAGCACTCGATGTACTGTCGGCCATGTGGCTATGTGGATCTATATCGCATCAACAAACACTCCAAACAACGTAGGGATTCAGTATATAAACACCGACTACTAACAATAATGGAAACTTCGTTGGTCTAAACGTATCACTGGGAGAAACACATTTAATATATCTTCTGCACACCTAATTTATAATCGCGCCTATACTTGGCTGTTTGCTCTACCGGAAAAAAGAGGCCATTTTCAATAACATCGCTGAATTGACTTCACTAACTGGCCGGTATAGAGCGCAGCTCGCATCCAGTCGGCCGTGCTCCCGCATACCGTAGTTCAACTAGTTGAAGGTAGATGTCACTACTGCAGATCCACGGGAGAACTTTGTTTTAATTAAATATATATTTTGCATTGCAAAATGCACAATATAACGCTCAATTGTATAACGCCTCAGTACTCAAACAATAAATATAAAAAATCAAGCAAAAAATACAACTCTGTTAGGATTAGAACCCCAGCCGGCCGGTTGAGAGACGAACGCTGTAACCACAGACCAATTATGTCCTCCCAAAATGAATTTCATCAATCGATTAAGATACAACGTCTTAGCCAATAATGACTTTGACTAAACGATTTCTTCACTGGAGTAGGCTATATTTCAAACCAAGTTCATTTCATACAAAGTTTCTATTATTTTTATATCTGTAGGCCATATTGCATGCAACATACTTATATTAGTGAAATATAGTTCAAAACGAGATATCAGTTGCCATCTTGTCTGCAACCGAGACGGCTCAGCTCTTTAAAGCCACGTCTGCACTATAATATTACAATATACACTTTTATGTTCGACCCTGGCTATTATATGTCTGAAAACTGTATCATAATAATGGTAACACTATTTTTCATTATGAAACAGTTTCTCCCATCAATCACAGCTCAAGAAACAGTTGTTTGACCAATTAGATAAGGATAGCATCGCACCTGAGCTGAGTTCCAAGGCCTTCCAATTTAAATTTCACTGCGTTGCCTAGTGTCATAGTGGGGTAATCGAGGAAGCCATGGTCAAATACATGGCATTCTCTGCGTCCCATGCGCTCTGTACAGTACATAAAACTGGCGAAATCTCGACAGATATTTATGAATATTTATGTTCGAACATAAAATAGTTGTACTAATTATCGTCGAACATAAACAGTCGTATGCAACTCGCCTATAATAATAATTAACACTCGTATGGAAATTATAAACTCGTGTCTTAATTATTGCCATTATAGGCTCGTTGCATAATGTACTGTTAATTTTCCATTGCAAAATGCACAATATGTTATCAATCGATTAAGATACGTCTTAGCAAATAACAATTATGATTTACTAGCTGAAGTACCCGTTCTTCGAACGGCTTTTAGTACTTGGTGGCCTAAATCATTAATATATATAATCACACATTCCTAATGTAGTTATGTTATTTCCATGTTACCAACTACATGTGTAGACTACATGCATTTTCCCTCACCAAATTATTAATCAGAGGTAGGAAAGTGAAAATCCTTAGCCTGCTTTCAGTCGACCGACCGGGTCAGGGAATGGAATGAATGAGAACTGCATCTAGCAGCGAGGATATGAACTGTGCCGGCTGCCGAAGCCTGTCGCACTCCCCTGGGGCAATGATTAAATGAATGACAAATGAAATGATAGTGGAGATTGTTGCTGGAATGAAATTGTGACAGGGAAAACCGGAGTACCCGGAGAAAAGCCTGTCTGCCTCCGCTTTGTAGGTGAGGAAGTGCGTTTATATATTGGAAATAAATGTCAGCCTCGATGTAGTAAAAGTTAAATAACTGTCTAAATATTGAACACCTATCGTTTAACGTCTTCATACTATATTTAAACATATAAACATTATGCTAAAAATACATCAAACTTGATAGCAATTATCATATTCGCAATAAGTAATATTGCGGAAACTACGTACCATGTCATGATAAAGAGGAACAGTAACGGAACAAACTTCAATCATCCCAAGTAATAATAACAAAAACTAATTAATCACAGAAAATTTTTCTTTGTTTATGCCGTGTCTAGTGCGAGATTACGCCTAGTAACTCCGAAATGGTTATCAGCGGGCTCTTGTGGTCTATTTGCGGACTACCAAAGGAGTGGCAAACTGCGCGATACCTCAATTATTATTTAGAAAACCTCCGCTACTTTACTGCGAGAGCTAAACGCTAAAACAGGTTTTCATCTCCCTATAAAGGCTTCCAAACTGATTGTATATTGAATTTCAGGGCCAAGCAATTAAAACTCAGCAACTTTTCTAGGTTTACGCCGTGTTTTGTGCGTTTTTTTATTGGCCGCGAAAGGCAAAATACCAACTTTATTGAAATAAATTTGCCCAGTTCTGCAGTAAGATTAATATATGAACACTACATAAACTAATGTGACAGTCGTTAGTCTTCGACACATTCGTCTGTGAATTTGGGTTTCCGATCATGGTAAAAAACGACAAAAAGCAGATAAATATTGGCCAACTGAAATATTCATTTAACGAAAAACAAATTGATAAAAAGGATGAAAGCATACCGTGCAAAGTAGAAACAGCGTAAAGATCCAAATACTCATATACAATAACCGGCACAAAGAGTATAAAATTAGACTCAAAATCACGATCACGTCTCGTTTCGGACCCCACAAACTACCTCAATAAATAAAACAGTTCATGTAGAGACTAACATAGACTAACATCGCTCGGCGTTGACCGTGTTTTATAAGACATATTTAGATTTTACTCGCTAACCGTTGGAGATACACGAAAAGTGATAAGGACCCTTCGGATAGAAAATTAAATGTTAAAGCTCTTGTGTGCCATCAAAAGTTTACTATTTCTTAGCGTTCTCTTTTTATTTGAAATGGAAATATGAAAATAGTCGCCATTTTTAAATAGTGCAAATCAAATCAAAAGTATCCTATATGTAAACCTGTTAAATCAGCTACATCCATGCAAAATTTCATTTAAATCGGACCAGTGGTTCTTGCGTGATTGAGTAACAGACAGACAGACAGACAAACACCATCTCATTTTTATATATTAGTACGATTACGGTCAGGATTTGGCACTGGAGTTTTACAAGTAGTTATTTCAATGACCAACAGAGTTCACTGTTAACAAGGGATTTGCGCTTCCGGGACACACATAGTAGGATAACATGTCACATTTTACACATCATATGCGACTACTGTAAGGCTCGTATAATTTTTAGCCTACTTTTCACATTTTGCAAAAATGAGGAAAAAGTAGACTTATGAGATCGGACAAATGTGTGTCTGTCTGTCTGGCTGGCTGTGTGTGTGTCCCCCCCTATCAACTCCTAAACGGCTGCAGCAATCGAAACAAAATTTGGTAGAAGTAAAGATCTATACCTGAATATCTCACGGCCATATTTGAAAATGATGCCAGTGCTACCAACTGCTGAAAAATCGCAATTGAAATTTGAGCTCCATGTTGGATATCATGGATGGTATGAATGGGCGCCTTTTCAAAATTGGCACACGTATAGATAATAATATTGCAGTTTAATTTCCAGGAGGCCATTCGTGGCAGTGTTGCCAAAATGATTCTATGCGTGCTGGTAGGTCCAAATTTTAATTGCATATAACTTCTACACTATCAATTGGATTTCAACCAAATTTCGTATGTGCTATGTGTACATAAACAGATATGACTGGGCGTATTCTTAAGAGCCACCAGGGCTGCCAACTGTTAATAAATGCTCTCATTTTTTAAAAACCAAATACGCATATATCAGAAAGTATGCAAGCCGACGGCTTGAAACTCTGCACACTTATAGTACCTGACATTCTATATTAATTTGGAGTAACGTATATACGTCAGTGCTACCAACATGATTCTAGGCCTGCTGAGAGGTCCAACTATAAATACATATAACTTCTATACTATCATTTGGATTTCAACCAAATTTCGCGTGTGCTATGTGTACCATAACAGATATGACTTTGCTGATTCTTAAGAGTAACCAGGGCTGCCAACTGTTAATAAATACTGTCTCTATTTTTGTTACCCTAATATCAATATATCAGAAAGTATGCAAGCCAATAGCTCTAAACTTTGCACACGTATAGTATCTGGCATTCTAGATAAATTTGGAGTAACTAATATAGGCCTACGCCAGTGCTGCCAACATCATTCTAAGCCTGCTGATAGGTCCAATTTTAAAATGCATGTAACTTCTAAACTAACTAATGGATTTCATTCAAAATTGACACAACAATAGATCATATTATTTCAGATTAGTTCTGACCAATACATGTATGTCACTGTTGCCAACATGATTTTGCGCGCGCTGTTAGATCCAATGTTTAACTGCATGTAACGTCCATGCTATCCATTGGACTTCAACCAAATTTTGTATTCTGTACCTTAAGAGATGGAACTAAGAATATATTCTGTCACCAGGGCTGCCAACTGTAGTTCTCTATTAGGCTACATTATGCCAGGTATACACTATTTCGAACTAATTAGAAATTTCGATATTACCAACTTAATTTCGTCATTATTCTAGATTGATCCATATAGATTAATCATTGGCATGAATCTTAAATTTTAAGAAAGGTAGGCTCTTTAGTTCGTCACGGAACTTCTTGTTTCTTTTCCTAATAGGCTACACATCGCTGTATTTTATACTTTTGATAATAGTGGAGATAATAATGAAACAACTTCATACTATTAAAGACTAACTGTTGTTGAGCAAATTTAAAGAAAACGGTCTCGTAAATATTCATGCAGAATGTGCATTTCAATAAAGAGAAATATTAAGCATTCTTACTTGAAGAAGTCCATTGTTGTAGCTATTCAAACTGTGTACCTATCTCATAGATCTATTGTTGTGATCAGAATCTATTATATAAAGCTCAAATACCACTCATTCATTCATCACGAAATCGCAGAAACCACCGAACGGATTGGAATGAAATTTGGTATGCAGCTTCCTCAAGGGTCGCAAACGCCCACTAAGAAAGGATATTTGGATATTCTGGTTCTAAAGGGGTGTTAAGGGGTAGACCTGCATTTCCCGATTGGTTTCTTTGGGGGATGTGATACTCGGCATATAAACTCATCATTAAAAACAAGTAGTTCCGTGAAGAATTATACAGCCTATTTTCATATATCCTACTTATGTTAATTGCCTCTATCAACATACAATATTTCAGTTTGATTGCTCTAATAGATTCGTAGATATTGAGAACCGACTAAATATTTCGGATGGTCGTCATGTTGGACTTTATATAATTATGTAGGTCCTAGAGTTATGCACTGTTACATGAAGATTATTGTGTACGTGTAGCATTCAAACTTCAATCGCATGATTAGGACACAAGAAGTAACATGAGATTTTAAAATTTCGCACAGCTGCCATCTTGTGGTTATGGAAACAATTGAAATAAATTAGATGCCAGTGGATTAACATTCGTATAAGGATTTACTATACCAAGTTTCACTGCACTCGGATGGTTAAATTGCGAGAAACGTCCATGTGAATATTTATATTTTGCGTCGCCGCCATGTTGGATTTGTGATCACCAGGTTATTGAAAGTCCTATAGGTTCATAGCCCCCAAAAACATTAAAAAATCAGTTTGATTGCTATAATAGATTCGTAGATATTAGGAGCCGTCTAAATATTTCGGATGGTCACCATGTTGGATTGTTAAATGTAGAGGCCATAGAGTCATGTACCATTAAAGGAAAATTATTGCGTAGGTTCATTATTCAAACTTTCACTTCGATCGCATGATTACGACACAAGAAATAAAAACTTAATTTAAAAATTCGCACAGCCGCCATATTGAGGTTATGTAAACAATTGAACTAAATTAGATACCAGTGCATTACAATGTTTATAAACATTTGTTGTACGAAGATTCATTGCTTTGGATCATTAAATCGCGAAAAAAGTCTATTTAAAACTTTCAACTTCGCTTGGCCGCCATGTTCGTTTTGTAGTTAACTGGTCTTTCAAAGTCTCATAGATAAACTTCTAGTAGTGCCCTTTATCTCCGTACACAATTTCATGGTGGTACCAGTAATAGTTTCAGAGATATAGAATGCCGGTGAAATATTTCGTACAGCCGCCATCTTGAGGTTATGTAAACAATTGAACGAAGTTAGTTGTCGGTGCATTACAATGTGAATAAACATATACTGTACCAAGTTTCATTGCGTTTGGTTGGTTAAATCGCGAGAAACGTCTATTTAAAAGTCGCAACTTCGCTTGGCTGCCATGTTGGTTTTGTAGTTACCAGTATTTCAAAAGTCACATTGGTAAACTTCTAGTAGTTCCCTTTATCACCGTAAAAAAAATCCAGGGTGATATCGGTAATAGTTTCGGAGATATTGAATGCTGGTGTAATATTTTGCACAGCCACCATGTTGGATTGGTGAGACGTAACAAAATTTGAAGGGTACGGTCGGGGTCGTCCGGAATAGCGCTATGAACTTACCGAGTTTCATTGAAATCGCTCCAGCCGTTTAGACTTTATTAGGACACACACACACACACACACACACACACACACACACACACACACACACACAAAAGGTGATCTCATAAGCCTATTTTTTCAAAATTGAAAATAGGCTAATAAGAAGACATGTGTCTGAGGGTTTTTCGATGTGGTGTATATTATGAGGTGAAAGGGGTGAAAAGTGGGGGTTGACGGAATCCTAACGGAGCGTGTATCTCTTAAACGACATAGGCGAGGAGTTTGAAACTCGGAGAAATCAATCAGCTTAAAAATAAATAAATAAATAAATAAATAAATAATTAAAATAAATAGGTGTTCGACCGATTTTTAATAAATCTAATTTAAGGGGCCTATGGGGAGGGGTGAAATTCTGGGAGAAAAACGTCCACTAAGGAAGGATTTTTTGATGTTCACTCTCATCGACCAACCAAAACTATTAAAGTTAGAAGAATGATATTTTGGGGATTTGTTTGCTGTTTGTCGAAAACGTCCACTAAGGAGGGATTTTTGGATATTCAGGTTCTAAAGGGGTGTTAACGGGGTTAAACCTGCATTTCATTGAATAACAATATGACACGACTATGATGCGAGCGAAGCCTCGGGTACCTGCTAGTAATCTGTATAAAGACAAAACTCTTATAACTTTATGGTTGGTTCCTTAGTTTAGGGGCTGCGACAACGCGGTCATGTAGTCCCGTGTATTTTGGGTGTGTGTACAATCTGTCTGATAACCGGTGTTAATTGTGATGACTGTATTAGTGTGTGTTATCTGTGGTTCAGTTAGATTTAGAAGGACTGCAGACGATATTTTTTTCAAGTAGTTCCTATTTTTCTTACCAAATGCTACCGTCCACGACACCTAGCTGCGGACGTCGCTACTAAATGCCATCGCAGTCAGCACCTGACGGCGAACGTTGGAACTAACATAGCGTTATCAAACTAACCTACAAATTTTTGCTTCCACAAGTGTAGTTAGTGGAAGGTTCTTTTTCATGCTATAAATCTATGACATGGGACCGCCGGCTTTATTTCCCCTCCGAAGGAAGGCATACTGAGGGATTTTTATTGCTCTTAAAAAATCCGACGATATCGGTCGGGTTTGAACCCGCGATCTTGGGCATAGTAGCTCAGCATGCTATCAACTACGCCACCGAAGCCGCTAAATCTCTTCTTTGAAGAATAGTTTATATTAAGGTCTCGTCATAAAACGTTCCAAACAATATTTTTTTTTTCAAAAAGGCGACATTACATGTAACATCGTTTGTGTTGACCGACTAAAACCTAAAATATAAATTATAAAATTGCATAGACATTAGCCATTATGAATATGGTATTAAATATTATCCGTTTTGACTAATATTAATCTCGAATTGATTCGGTCGGAGCTGAAAAGCATTAACATGGTAGCCACTACTCCTGGAAATCCTGGAAAACTCCTGGAAAATGAAGAAAAATTTGAAAACTCCTGGAAAATAGCCACTGATAATTAATTATAAAAAAAATCCATCCACCGCTAAAATTCCCAGTCCGCTCTTAGTCCTGGCGTCATGATATCGCGGATGGGGTAGCAAGGGCCATCTAGCGGTCGCTATGCAAACCCTGTTTATTTTTAATCGGAAATTTACGCGCCGTGTTTTATCTTAAATCATACTCCCGCTGCGGTTTTGGGTGAGCGCTCTATCCTTAACGAAAAATAAAATTCCTCAGGCTACCTGTTTCTGTGTGGGAGAACACGCGATGGTATTTTTTGTAAAACATATTGAGTAAGACAACTTGACCGCAATAAAAGTGGCAGGCGGCATTCTTTTCCCTTTTTTTAAAGCGGATATTTGAGTCACAAAGGCTTTTTTTTAAACGACAATTAAATCATTTGTGTGTAGTAATAGGAATCTCTGTTTCGCGGGCTTATAGGTCGTGTTCCAAGGACATTTTGTCGTCCTGACGTTTCGCTGAATACTGCGTTCAGCATGTTCACAGGTTACATTAAGCGAGGTAATACAAGTAAACAGAAGATATATAAATAGTCAACAACCCACACATAGAGGCTACCATAGCAACGGCGTACCACATAAAAGTAATGCATTAAGGACAGGGCTGCTCGTCTGTTGCATCTTCTCGTCTACGACGGTCAATAAGGGCAGGCTTGAGGGGATTAAGAGGCGGCCGTAGTGAGATCCTATTTCACATTTCATTTCAAAACGTTGCCACTAGTTTCGTTGTAGTCGCTCTCCCCTAGTAGTTGCATGGCCCGTACATAGGTATCAGCACGGATTACCCCCTACTGTGAGGGGTGGTTCAAGGTCGCGCGTGCGAGAAAGTTCAAACTGCCCCGGGGTCCGACACGGAGAAATGCAATCTCGTGGCAATGTGCCTCACGAATATCGAGACCAGGAAGTTCGAAGTGATAGTCTGTATAGGCTACGGTACTTCCAATTGAATGGCCGAAATATTTTGCTATAGATAAGCTAATAGTTAAACTACGGATTACGGAATTCACAAGTGACTGAAATATCCTTGGCGTTCCTCGTGATGTAGCGGCTAGTATTCTTGGCTGTCGCCCCGGAGGTTCGGGTTCGATTCCCGGCGCCGACAAGAAATTCGATTCATTCTTGTCTGATGGCTGGAATGGGGCATTCCAGTGGCAAAATTGAAAAGATGTGGTTTCGATTCCCATCTCAGCCATCTTGGAAGTGGTTTTCCGTGATTTCTCACTTGTACTCTGGCTGCGTGGCTCAGTGGTAACGTTCTTGCTTGCTGTTCCCAAGATTGCAGGATCGAATCCTGGCGCAGCCAGCTGGCATTTGAGGGTGCGCAAATACGAGGGAGCCGTGTCAGTGAATTTACTGGCAGGTCAAAGATCCTCTTTGGGGCAAACTTCCGACACCCCGGCGTCTCCTAAAGCCGCAGATGTTTAAAGGGACGTAAAACAATAACATTATTTTTATTATTATTATCACTTCTACTCCAGGCAAATGCAGCCGACTCCTTCACAATCCTCATCTGAATGACAAATATACTGTACACACTAATAGAGCCATCACAATAAGACGGGTAATTAGACAAATTCCAAACACACGCCAAGTACACGGGGCTAGATGACCACGATGCCGCAACAATTACTTTGAAATGCGCTAATGAGTTTCAAAAAATACGGGAACTAGTCCTCGCACGGGGAAACGTGTTTTACAGGTGTTATAAGGATGCGCAGTGACCGACCGCAGTAGTTACACTTGCTAAGGTACAGCACAAAATCATGGGTGCCAAGCTATCTTCAAACTCGATAAACAAGTGCGTTCGAACCCATGGGCCGTTGTTTCAATGTTTAACTGCATTATTATGCATATTTTATATTATCTTGGTAAGTCTTTATTATTATTATTATTATTATTATTATTATTATTATTATTATTATTATTATTATTATCATCGGGATCTTGCCCGGTGTGGACCCGTCTGTCCAGCCCTCTAACACCGGCGGTTCTTCTTCTTATTATTATTATTATTAACTGGCCTCGGTGGCCGAGAGCGCTAACGCACTACCTCGTGCCACGCTGATATCGAGAGAGCGTGGGTTTGAATCCCACCTCGGCCGTCTTATTATTATTATTATTATTAATAATAAAAATATTTTCCGGATCTTGCATGGGGAGGGGGGGGGGGGGGGAGGAACGCCTGTTCAACCCCCTACCATCGGCGGCTTCTCTTACTAATGCTATTATTATTACTAATAATAATAATAATATTTCTAAAATTATTATCAGTTTCTGCAAATTTAGGAGGATTATAAATTAATATTACATAATTTGGCAATAGAGGTGGGGGAGGGTAGGATTCTCCAGCCCCAGGACCCATCACCACTCTCTAAGGCCTTGCATCCGGGGGTGACACACAAGAACGCTTCACCACGAGATGGTCTTTAAAACAGTATGTTATACTTAATGTGATAACGGAGAAAGAAATTAAAATGTTATATATATACGGTCTGGCTGCGTGGCTCAGGGGTAACGTTCTCGCTTGTTGAGCCCAAGGTTGCAGGTTCGAAACCTGGCGCAGTCAGCTGGCATTTGAGGGTGCGCAAATGCGAGGGAGCCGTGTCAGTAGATTTACTGGCACGTTAAAGATCCCCTTCGGGGCAAAATTCCGGCACCCCGGCGTCTCTAAAAGCCAGTGTAGTTAAAAGGGACGTAAAACCAATAACATTAATTAATTAATTATTATTTAAAATGTTATTCTTAAAGCTCTACCATTTCCTTACAGATCTCACTTACACAAAACTGCCTATGTTGCGAAGTTCGAAACCGAACCACAATAAGGTTTCACGCCGGCGTTGTTGTTGCTCATGCTCCATTTGATTGTGCATATTCAATCATTTACTTTCATAAACATCTTCATACTGACATTATGGGGTTTGAAGCCATTTTTCAGTGTTTCCTTAGTAAACAAAAGTTTGGTGCTTTTCGGTCGGTCAACACGAATGTACCCAAAAGAGTTGGGTTATACCCTCATCCTGAAAAAAATTACAACTCTTTTGGGTACATTCGTGTTGACCGACTGAAAAGCACCAAACTTTTGTTTTATCTTCATAATAACCTTAATTGTGATAAAGAATCGTTCAGACTAAACTAATTCCTGAAAAAAGTTGAAAAGTAAATTTTCAAACACTTTTGTTTGAATATTTCAGTTTACGATAACATCGAAAAGATACGTAAGGAAGCCTACACCCTAGTATACCTGTAACTTAGTAGTATGGTGAAAAACTGCTGTTTATTTCCTAGAATTATACGTATTTTCGTGTTTTTGTAAGTAACCATGACAAGTTATTTTTTTCTTTTATTCTTAACAAAGGAGATATTTAAAGAAATGTAGAATACATTTTTTGAAATTACATTTCTCATCACACAGGATTCAACGATAAGCTATAGCATATTATTATCAGGACAGAGTGACTTCAGCTCATCCTTTCGCATTGCCTTTTCCTCATCAACAACCAAGAAATTTCCAGAAACTACAAATTCAGTTGCTCTAGGGAAAGAAAACTAAGATCCGTTTCCCACGATTATCACATCACCATTCATGAACAAATATGGTGCAATTAAATGGGGCAATTGTGATAAATAACTAATACATGTAACTTTTTCTATGAGTGTATTTACATATTTATATCTTGTACCCCGCCCATCATTGGGCACAATCGTGTTGACCGACTGAAAAGCTACGAAAGACAATATTATAGCCTATATAAAAAATCAGTAGTAGTGGTGAAAGATTTCAGTCTATTCCTGTAACAACTTAGACCAGGAACTCATCCTAGCATCAACTCTTACCGCAGATTCATTATAAACACAAATACGGTACTTTTGATTGCCTGTAGCAGCCTTCCCTGGATACCATAATACTGTACTTCAGAATCCTCAGTTTCTTTTCTCTTGGTACTCTTCCGTACGCCTTCTCTAGATCTACAAAATACAAAAGTCTATTCCTCTCGTAGTATTCCTCAATCACTTGGCACATACTAAAAAAAATATAGCCTCACATCCTCGTTGTGGTCTAAAGCCACTCTGGGTTTCCTCCATCTTACTCTCGGCCAATGATTATGCCTGAGTATACTTCAACCTGACCGCGTTGCCTACAAAAGTAAAGAACCTCAAGTCCATAACATTTGTGAGATGAAGTGTGCATTTGGGTCATACACATTTTATCCCCCAATAAATGGTTTGAATAATGAAGAACTATTTACATACCTCAAGATCAACAAGGGATATACAGTAGATACCCGATTAGAGTTCCTGGCTGTATCAAGGGACAACTAACAGGCGTCCTGAGCCACAGCGACTGGCTGCGTGGCTCAGCGGTAATGTTCTCGCATGCTATGCCCAAGATAGCGGGATCGAATCCCCGGACAGTCAGTTGGCATTTGAGGGTGCGCAAATGCGAAGGAGCCGTGTCAGTAGATTTACTGGCACGTTAAAGATCCCCTTCGGGGCAAAATCCTGGCACCCCGGCGTCTCTAAAAGCCACAGTTGTTAAAAGGGACGTAAAACCAATATTATAAATATGAGCCACAACATCCGGCAGACTCCCGCTTAGCATCACGTGGCTGGGAGACCCCACACCAGACCATACCAAGACTTAAATTCTTGGCAGAGCCGGGAATCAAGCCCGGGACCTCTGAGGTAGCCGACAACATTGCTGGCCACTGCGCCACGAGGTGTTTTATACATAGCACAGTATGTATTAAAAGGGCATATCAATAAACAGTATGGCTGTAAAAATTATGCTATACGCGTGTAGTCTCCACCCCCGCCCCACCAATTACGTAGACATGAAAAATGAACGAAGCTTGTAGTTTTACGTGACCGTTAATCTCGCGATCAGAGCTATGGGACCTTCATTTTTACGTGGAATCTGAACCACAGGACGTGATATTTCACTTCGAAAATCTCACTTGCCAGGAATCGAACCTTGGTGAGAGCCAAGCAGCTTGACCACTACACCATTACGTCCCCCAAAAAGTGAAGGAACGTGGGAATCATATAATCCCCGACTACTGTCGACCAAAATATTATGTGCACTCGAGCTTGAAGGTGGTTTGTGAAGTAACCAATGGACCTACATAAAATCCTATAACATCATCATTTTCGTCGTTCAGTTTACGTTAGTTCATTTAGGCTTGGAATGTTTAATTTATATTTTAATATTTTTTATCGCAGTTGGAACACAAAAAGTGCTCGTTTTAAAGTATGTTTCAACCATGCGTCACATTTACGAACTATTATCTCACAAACCCGTCATCAGATCGAATCCAAATTTTAACACTATGTGCATTGGAATGTTGTATAACTGGTTTATTAAAATATAAATTAAAAATTCCAAACCTACATAAACTAACGTAAAATAGAACGACGAAAATGATGATGTTACTGGATTTTATGTAGGTCTATTGGTTACTTCACAAATAACCTTCAAACTCGAGTGCACATAATATTTTGGTCGACAGTAGATACGTAGACGTCAAGAACAGATGATGAATTAGAATAAACCAGGCTTAAAAATAATGCCGGGATAGATCGTTGGTTTCTTAATATACGTATTTGGGCCATAATATATTTTGAAATATATATTTAAAAATCTGAACTCAAGTCCTAACGATTTCAAAATGCTATACCACACAGAAGTGAGGAATGGATTTCGGGAGTGAATCCACACTGCGAAATAATTGACGTTCATCTTTTTACAGCATATAAACACATCACTCCTCGGCGCCTGGAACATTACCAGTACTCAGTAAAATAGAGGGTACATAATAATGTAAACAGAGTTTCATATTGGCATATATCATCTACTCTGTTTTGAGTCTCTAATCTCCGGAAGGACGAAATGTTTGTAAAACCGGTCAAGTAACGGGAAAAAATACTCTCCCAAAAGTCTATCATATCTCTGTATGAGTTCCGTTGTAGGCTAATCCTTTTTGTCTTCTTGTAGTATGAAGCTGCCCTTGAGTCTGGTAGTGAAAATTGTGTTTGATGTCGAAGTTTCCTATTTCCTTTTCTCCCACTTTAATTGTAATAGTAATACTACTAATAATAATATTGGTTTTACGTCACTTTTAACTACAGTGGCTTTTATAGACGCCAGGGTGCCGGAATTTTGCTAGTAAATCTACTGACACGGCTCCCTCGCATTTGCGCACCCTCAAATGTCAGCTGACCGCGCCAGACTTTAATAATTGTATAGCCTCTTCCGGGATAAAATTGTTCGTGTAGGATGGGCATTTGATTTAAAAACACAGTATTCACCAATAAGTCAATCCGTGCTCATTACAAAGCCTTACTATTTTTTTTTAAGTCATAGTACTAATAAAAATTGTTGCACGGTAAAAGGTATAACGTGCACTTTAAAGTTCTATTGCAGCTTTTAAGACAATAGCAATACCGTAGTGGAATGAGCTTGTCCGCTGCTCATTGTATGTGAAAGGGAGGCATGTGCTGATCTCCCCACTCCCCTGCATGGGGAAAAGCCTGAGCTGGCCTAGGCCAAATGTCTCAACTAATCTCTGTCTCTGTCTTGACCTGTTTCAAGGACAGGACTTTGCGACGTGACATCTGACGGAAACTGTCTGAACTACCAGCACCTCGACACGGCTAGCATTAGCAACTCAATATGCTTACATTTTCTAAAATCACGATTATACATATACAGAGTTCTTAATTTGAAAATATGATTCAGTAGCACAATAGAGAAAACTATGAGCTGAAGGCATTGAAGAGGTTTGGAAAATTGCAGTTCAGAACTCTATTTAATATGGAGAATTGTGATTTTAACTACACTTTTTATAACTATCTTTGTATTCCTGTTCGATATGCTTTTGCACCGATGAAAAGTGTATAAAATATTACAGCGGGCTATAGGAACAAAATAATTTTACCTTGTCCCGTTTCTTTATAAAACGTTTCACAAACTTTTCACCCATGTTACAACAAGTGCTGGGCTGGCGTTCCCACTCCGGCCGGCTCTTAAGGACTGGAAGCCAAGCTCTGTTCACACGTTCTGCTTCCTCCTTAAGATTGAAGCTGTTAGTATGCTTCAGGATTTCAATGGCCTCCCTTTGTAGCCTGGCATGATAAGACACCGTGGTGGACAGAACTTCGGTGTCTCCATATCTTATATCGTGACCTGCAAGTAGCGAGTGTGCTGCTACAGTGGATTTATCTGTTTGTCCCAGCCGGCTGTGTCGTTCGTGCTCCTTGAGGCGAGTGGCAATACTTCTTTTCGTTGTTCCAATATATACACACATCAAAAAAAGTTTTGCATCACCTCGGTTCCCAGATCTCCGGCATATAGACGTTGACTGTGTATATTGTATCAAAGATACAGTCCCTTTGACTGTTCATAGATGTCACTAAAACTGCTCAAAGATGTAAACAACCATGCATGAGCAGGGCCTATTAGACGGAGGGGGTACGACAGCCGATCAGTTCCAGTCATTCCACCAGGACGAAGGTACGCTGCTCATGTTGTCTGTAGTTCTACCATGCCTAGAAGGTCAATACCGCAGTTCGATCGCGTCCGCATTGTTACTTTGTGTCAAGAAGGGCTCTCAACAAGGGAAGTTTCCAGGCGTCTCAGAGTGAACCAAAGCGATGTTGTTCGGACATGGAGGAGGTACAGAGATACAGGAACTGTCGATGACAGGCCTCGCTCAGGCCGCCCAAGGGCTACTACTGTAGTGGATGACCGCTACTTACGGATTGCCGCTCGGAGGAACCCTGACAGCAATGCCACCATGTTGAATAATGCGTTTCGTTCAGCCACAGGACGTCGTGTTTCAACTCAAACTGTGCGCAATAGGCTGCATGATGCGCAACTTCACTCCCGACGTCCATGGCGAGGTCCAGCTTTGCAACCCCGACACCATGCAGCGCGGTACAGATGGGCCCAACAACATGCTGAATGGACCCCACAGAATTGGCATCACGTTCTCTTCACCGATGAGTGTCGCATATGCCTTCAACCAGACAATCGTCGGAGACGTGTTTGGAGGCACCCTGGTCAGGCTGAACGTCTTGGACACACTGTCCAGCGAGTGCAGCAAGGTGGTGGTTCCCTGATGTTTTGGGGTGGCATTATGTGGGGCCGACGTACGCCACTGGTGGTCATGGAAGGCTCCGAAACGGCTTTACGATACCTGAATGACATCCTCCGACCCATAGTGCACCCATATCGGCAGAATATTGGAGAGGCATTTGTCTTCATGGACGACAATTCTCGACCTCATCGTGCACATCTTGTGAATGCGTTCCTTCAAGATAACGACATCGCTCGACTACAGTGGCCAGCATGTTCGCCAGACATGAACCCTATCGAACAGCCTGGGATATGTTGAAAAGGGCTGTTTATGGACGTCTTGACCCACCAACCACTCTGAGAGATTTACGCCGAATTGTCGTTGAGGAGTGGGACAATTTGGACCAACAGTGTCTTGATGAACTTGTGGATAGTATGCCACGACGAATACAGGCATGCATCAATGCAAGAGGACGTGCTACTGGGTATTAGAGGTAGTGGTGTGTACTGCAATCTGGACCACAAATGCTGAAAGTCTAGCTGTATGATGGTACAACATGCAATGTGTGGGTCTCATGAGCAATAAAACGAGCTGAAATGTTGTTTGTGTTGATCTCTATTCCCTTTGTATTTAAAGGTTCCGGAACTCTTGGAACCGAGGTGATGCAAAACTTTTTTTGATGTGTGTACTTGGCCACAATCACACGGGATTTTATAAACCCCTGCCGCGGTATGAGGATGTCGCTTATCTTTAGCGGACCTAAACTTGTCCTTAATTGTTCGTGTAGGCCAGTATATGGTCTTTATATCATGGGACTCGAGTAGCCTCCCTATTCTGTCCGTGACCTTTTTTATATATGGAAGAAAAGCTCTAGCCAGGGGCTGTTTGTCTCCAATTACCCTTGTAGTTGAACGTCTCGGATGCAGTGCTCGCTGGATATCTTTCTGGCTGTACCCATTGGCGCGTAAGGCCTCGTTGAGGTGTACAATTTCTTGTTTTAGGCACTGCTTTTCACAAATTCTTTTCGCGCGGTCAGCCAGTGTTTTTATCACTCCGTATTTCTGTCGTGGGTGGTGGTTGGACGTCTTATGTAGATATCGGTCAGTATGGGTCGGCTTACGGTAAACTGTATGTCCCAAGGTTAGATCAGCGGTCTTCGTTACCATAACGTCGAGAAAAGCGATTTTCTGTTCATTTTCTAACTCCATGGTAAACTGAATGTTAGAGTTCTGGCTGTTAAGATGTTGTGAAAACAGATTTAATTGATCTTTACCATGGCCCCATATTACAAAAGTATCGTCCACGTATCGTAGCCACACTTTAGGTTTCAAAGGTGCGGTCTCTAGTGCTATTTGTTCAAATTGTTCCATGAAGAAATTCGCGATCACCGGACTCAGGGGACTGCCCATGGCGACCCCATCAATTTGTTCATAGAAATCACCCTTCCACAGGAAATAGCTAGCGGTGAGGCAGTGGCGGAATAAGGCGGTGATATCATCAGGAAAAATCCGTGCGATGTACTCCAGGGCTGCCTGTATAGGTACTTTCGTGAAAAGAGAAACCACGTCAAAACTTACTAGTAAGTCACCAGCTTCTAGTTGAATAGTTTTCAATTTTTCAATGAAATGGCCGGAATCTTTGACGAACGACTGTGTACCGCCGATATGTGGTTGAAGTAAGGTAGCTAAATGTTTGGCAATGCTATAAGTTGGTGATCCAATAGCACTCACGATAGGACGAAGAGGAACATTATCTTTATGTATCTTAGGTAAGCCATAAAGTCTTGGTGGTAAAGCTTCACTTCTGGTGGTTCCCTTCTTTACGTTTTCAGGTAGTGAAGATACCTTGATCAGGCCGTTTGTTTCACGAAGAATCCTGTTGGTAGGATCTCTCAGTAGTTTGCGGTAGGTACCCGGGTCTAAAAGTTCCAAAACCTTGGCAGTGTAGTCGTCCATGTCCAAGATAACCGTTGCGTCCCCTTTGTCTGCAGGAAGAATAATTATGCTCTCGTCCATATTGAGAGTCTTTATAGCCTTCCTCTCCTGAGGCGTGAGGTTACTCTGCGGTGCCGGTGCCTTCTTGATTATACGTGAGGCTTCATGATGGATTTCATCTGCTTGCTCAGTTGGTAACTCACGGATTGCCGCTTCAATATTGGCGACAATGTCTTCCACGGGAATCGAAGGAGGGGTCACTGCGTAATTTCCTCTTTTCGTTAGTATAGAGATTTCCCCCTCTGACAGGTGGCGATTGGTCAGGTTAACAATTATCCGTGAGATGTCCAGCGTAGGCGCAACTACCGGCGCGGGTTGGTCTCTCTGTAACCGCTCAAACTTTTTCTTCTGCCGGATGCTAGACTGTTCAAATGTTGAACGCATAGAGTAGAAGGTGATACGATCTACATTTTCCCAGTCCTGATATGAGAGTGTGCTGCTGATGCGGTAGTGCAGCTGTAAGAGTGCCTGATCTGTAGTAGCGAGCCCCTTACGTGCAAAACTTATGCGTTCACATAATAGCGAACGTTCAGTTCGATCATATATTCTATGGGCTCTAACTGAGGTTAGTGGTCTCTTCATTTTAATAAACTTGGGAATCATACCTGTGTCTCGGCATCGAAGAAGAAACGCGAGTGATGACAGAAGTTGCGACTTTTTCTTCCTTAACCTCTCAAAGCCACGAACTAAGTGTGATATTTCCTCCCCATAGAGGCGAATTAAGTTTTTTTTTCTAACTCCATGGTAAACTGAATGTTAGATTCAATTATAACATCCGACTTGTCAAACACTAAGAAGTTTAATAATCAAATTAAAACGTACATGTTTCGGTAAACAATGATACCTTCGTCAGCGTAGATTAAAGATAAAGAATCTTAAAAACTACCTATGTTAACAAATACAAAGAGAAAATGGATATCCTTACAAAAGCATTAGAATGTAAATAAATGAAAGTTCACAAAAAATTAGAAAATACATAAATGAACTCGAGCTGAAGGAAAGGAAAATTTTAAGAAAAATTATAGGGCCAAAATTTCAGGATAACAAGATTATATACATTAGGAATGAAACTCTCTACCAGAAAATTGAAAAACTCTCAGATACCATGCGAAAAAGGAGGATACATTTTTACGGTCATCTTCTGAGAATGGATTCTAATAGATTAACGAAACAAATCTTTGATATTTTCCGTAATCGTAAAACAAAACCCAACTGGTTTAAAGAATTTGAAAAAGTCCTAGTAAAATTGAAAATAACAGAAACGTCTTTACTCGATCGAACAGCCAAATTAATTGCTAAAGACGAAAATATAAGGTTCCAAGACAGAGCTACACTAAAATCCAAACCCATTATCTGAGAAGAAGAGAGGAAAAGAAGATCGGAAAGACTGAAGAAGTACTGGGCTCTACGGAAAGAACAGCGTACAGGGAAATAATTGATTCAACGTACCCCAAAGAGGTTGAAACGAAAGAAGAAGAACAGGATTAAAAGTTTACTAGCATTACCCGTCGGGCTTCGCCCGCAAATATTGTAGTTGTAAAGAGTACACTTAGCAAAATCTCTATCATGAATGCTATGACTGATTTATCCTTGGTATGAATAATCAGACTTTGTCAATTCAGCTACTGTTGCAGTGGTTAGGGCTTTGTCATTCCTTCATAGGTATATCAGAGCGAAGTTGGTTTTCTGGGAATATCACAAACACTGTTAATTTAAGGGCCTTTAAATGTGGTTTTCGGAGACCCTTTATAGTCGGGTGAAAAAGACCTTTCGTACCACACTCACACGTGAAAATTGCGTGAAAAAATTCTAGAGTGCCCCTTGACCCCCTTAAGGGCATTTTACTGTATGTATTGATGAATTTTACAGCTTAATTTGGTTCAGTGATAACCTTACAACTGTTTGTAAACTTTCACAGTATTGTAATAATTGGAATTGCATTGATTCTTACAGAAATAGATGGACCTGTGAGATTCTGTTACCATGGTTACCGTGTTGCATTCTTTCATTATTTCATTGTAAATATACATGTTTTAAGGTATTTATTTAATTGTGGGGCATTTAAAGAGTAAGTGAGTTCGTTTCGCTTACGCATTGGGTTATGCTGAACCTGTAGGTACCCCATATGTGTAGGTTGGTGTTAATGGGACCTTATTTTCGGTACAAAACTGGAATGGGACCTTAGCAGAATAATATAGGGAGGGATATAAATCAACCTTAACGGACTGTCTATCGGACGTCGCTGCTGTGAGCTATGGGCTGTTGCTTCCAGCCACGTATAATGATGCGGAACAGTCCGTTGAGGTAGATTTATTAACATAGTACGGTATTTTAAGGTTCTTTTTCTTTAATCTACGCTGACGAAGGTATCATTGTATACCGAAACATGTACGTTTGAATTTGATTATTAAACTTCTTAGTGTTTGACAAGGCGGATGTTATAATTGGAGGCAATATCAATATTGTCATTAAGGCAACACTGAGAAATGGTTCAGAGATATCTTAGGAGGTTGTCAATCAGAAAGTTTCGCTTTAAGTTGCTTGTCACAAGTAAATATTCCCCCACTGCGGCACATGGAGCAGTCACGATACGACATGCAACATGACCGTACTCTGCTATTGATTTCAATTCCTTGCCGCAACTCACTCATGGATCGAAATGCTTGGCCCAATTGTCTGCTGTCTTTAACAGTCTTCATGTATTCATAAGAGTAACCGGGCGAACTCGATACATTCCAACGGATATCAAGTGATATTTTGGAATCAACGATCTATCGCGTCCCTAATTCAAAACCGATATAAGTTAAGGAATGCATTTTAGGTAGATTTCATGAGAAAGCTTACCTATTGCAATCAGTATCCCTTTACCCGTATGCGGATGACATGTTACTGGGTTCTACAAACAGGCAGGAGCTACAAGAAGTTTTGTCCCTCTGAATAACGGCATGCTAAACAGCGGGTGGCTAACTAGACCACTTACTTAAACACGGGTCACACTATAGTGCGTCTCTACCTTAAAAGACAGTACGTATTAAATGGAGCGCGCTGACGCCAGATCTGCTGCATATACAAAGTTCTGCAAGGCTGGGCACATGATGTAACAGTAGTGGGATGATGGGGGAGCTGCTTCCCTTTTTATTGAGCCACCCTCGTAGCGGCCCCGAACCTGATATCTCGCTAACCAATGGTCGGATTTGAACATACAGGGTGTCCTAGCACTGCTAGTAATGCCCCCTACTTTCCTATAGGCTCTTTATTTGATTAAAAGACCAAAACTAAAAGGTCATTCGCGAGTAGTGGGGTAGTGTTGGTTTCCTGAAGTCGCGCTCGTGCTTGAATATGTATGCCTATGTTGGGAAAGGGTTATGTGGTGAGGGGAGGAGTAGGGTCGAGTGAGGGGTCGTTTAGATGGTATTTTTTCCGCTCTAGATGATGGTGAGGTTATTTTTTAAAAATGGATGGAATTGGGAAACGCCATTTGGGGTAAACATGTTGTTTTTTGACATTTTGGCGATGAATGTTTTTAATACGCATGCGCACTTGAGGAGTTTTGTAAGAGGGCGGGCTTTTTAAATGATGATTTATTAATGAGTGTTTTTAATATGTATTGAAATAAACCATAAAAACTAATAGGTCATCGGCTTTTGACTATCTCGCTAACCAATAATCGGATTTAAACCTATGAGGTGTCGTAGGACTCGTGGTGAACTCTCCTTTTCTATCAAAGGGGTATATCCACCCCAAAATAAAAACTACCCTTACCCGGGGGATGAAATAGTAATTTATTTTTGTATACCTACGAACTGGGCGGTTTTTGTAAAAGAGCGGGCTTTTTAAATAATGATTTATCAATGAGTGTTTTTTAATATGTATTGAAATAAACCAAAAAACTAATAGGTCATCGGCTTTTTACTATCTCGCTAACCAATAATCGGATATAAACGTATGAGGTGTCGTAGGACTCGTGGTGAACTCCCCTTTTCTATGGACGGGGCATATCCACTCCAAAATAAAAACTACCCTTACCCGGGGGTTGAAATAGTAATATTTTTTGTATGTGCGCGCACGGACGGCTTTTGTCAAAAGGACCTAACTACACGTTTGTTAATATTTTCTGAACCCCTCATGGGATTTTGCCATAGGCAGTATTCTAACCCTGGGGGTGACGCCCCGTTTTTGAATGTAGGATTCATTCTTGTTAAAAGGACCTAACGACACTTTTGTTCATATCTCGCGAACCAATCATGCTAGGGACTTGTATGAGGGGTCCTAGCACTTGGGGCAACATTCCCTGTATGGGGGTGAAACTACCCCCCAAAATTGAAAAATCCATATCTAGGAAACGAAGATGCCTAAAATTAGGTGTGATAGCTTAAAAAATAGGGGATGATATGGGCTTTTACCTCGATGGATCATTTCACCCCTAAAACAGTAAATAGTCATGTTATGGGGGAAAAAACGTGTTAAACACCTAAAAATGATAAATGAACCTAAGATCTTTTGTTTTTCATGAAAAATAGCAGGGGGGGTTAAACTACCCCCCAAAATTGAAAAATCCCTATCTCGGAAACGAAGAAGCCTAAAATTAGGTGTGATAGCTTAAAAAATAGGGGATGATATGGGCTTTTACCTCAATGGATCATTTCACCCCTAAAACAGTAAATAGTCATGTTATGGGGGAAAAAACGTGTTAAACACCTAAAAATGATAAATGAACCTAAGATCTTTTGTTTTTGATGAAAAATAGCAGGGGGGTGAAACTACCCCCCAAAATTGAAAAATCCATATCTAGGAAACGAAGAAGCCTAAAATTAGGTGTGATAGCTCAAAAAATAGGGGATGATATGGGCTTTTACCTCGATGGATCATTTCACCCCTAAAACAGTAAATAGTCATGTTATGGGGGAAAAAACGTGTTAAACACCTAAAAATGATAAATGAACCTAAGATCTTTTGTTTTTGATGAAAAATAGCAGGGGGGTGAAACTACCCCCCAAAATTGAAAAATCCATATCTAGGAAACAAAGAAGCCTAAAATTAGGTGTGATAGCTCAAAAAATAGGGGATGATATGGGCTTTTACCTCGATGGATCATTTCACCCCTAAAACAGTAAATAGTCATGTTATGAGGAAAAAACGTGTTAAACACCTAAAAATGATAAATGAACCTAAGATCTTTTGTTTTTGATGAAAAATAGCAGGGGGGTGAAACTACCCCCCAAAATTGAAAAATCCATATCTCGGAAACGAAGAATCCTAAAATTAGGTGTGATAGCTTAAAAAATAGGGGATGATATGGGCTTTTACCTCGATGGATCATTTCACCCCTAAAACAGTAAATAGTCATGTTATGGGGGAAAAAACGTGTTATACACCTAAAAGCATAAGCATCTTTGTGAAACCATGCTTTAATGGACATGTGTATGGAGGATGATTGTTCTTATTATTATTATTATTATTAGGTAATTATGAATTAATCTGTGTATAGATAACTAACCCGTGGGGAGCGTGATGGCGCAGGTGCTTAGCTGCTCATTTTTACCCGGACGGCTGGGGTTCAAATCCCGGTGACAGCGGGGGTTGGAATTTTCACGTGAAAAAATCACGTGGCGTCAGGAAGGGCATTCGGCCTTAAATCCCCGGCCAAAACCAAAATGAGCTTGGTTGGCTCCGGCGACTCAAACTAATAGGGAAAAGCCGAAGAAAGAAAGGTAACTCACCAGTAATAGTAAACATTGGTTGGAGGTGTTGAAGAAGTCAGGATGGCCAACCCTTGCCATGGTTCACGAATGCACCCCAAAAAGTTTTACCTGTCAAGACTCAGTCTACCCTGTTGCAGCCTTTAGAAAAAAAAAATCGAACCGGGGCCTCTGTGGTCACAGTGGACTTTTATTCATGATGCTTTTTAAACAAACGTAGGCTTGCATACTACCGCTGGCTTGAATCTGCACAGAGACACTGGCTTTGCTTTGCGTAGTGTGCCTTGCTGATAACAGCACAGCGACCTTGTCAGGAAGTTTCATATTACTCATTTGCTTGATAGCAGACGTGCTCTGCACATGACTAGATCGTTGTTAGGTTTGACAAAGGCTTAGTGAAGCTTGTGGCAACCTTGAAATGAATGTCATGGTATAGTCGGGGTTGGAAGCCAAGACCTTAGGGTTGACAACCAAGTAGGTTAACCACTACACGGTGATATGGTCAAATAATAATGTAACAGAACATATAGAAACGTTTTCTATAGTTTAACGAATTGGCATACCATGAGAGGTGTAGGTAATGGAAATTGAATCCTTAGCTGATGATTATACTACTTTCCATGCCCACGTATAAGCTATCATGTTAGAAAAAGAATGGTATGGCTTGTTTTAAACGGAGAATAATAATTGTGTTTACTGTGAAACACAAATCTGAATTTAAAATAATTAATTTAAAATAATTAATTTAAAATTAACTAATTTAAAATTAGTTTAGTACGCTGAAGTTAAAATGAATAATGATCGCGTTACAGACAGCCAGTTTCAAAGCCATGAGAACTAAGTGAACAAAGTATAAAATTCATGAGCCAGTGAGGAATTCAACATGCTGTCCTTTGGACAAGAGAGAAGCGTTCTACAGCGACCCTCAATGGTTTGGGTCATCGTAAAGATGAAAATTAAATCTAAGCTACTACACTCTTATATACTAGAAGAAGAAATGGAAAACAATTGGTCAAATAAAGGACAGACGGAATAAAAAATGGCCCTCAACCCTCAAGCATAAGGATTGAGGGAGTTGGAAGGAAGGAGAGCCATGAAAGGCATATAAAAAGTATACTAGGAGTGGCTTTGCCCCAGAGGTAATGGATAAAGAGGAGGAAAACTGGACTCAGCTCAGAAATCCCTTGGGGTCACCAACTTCCAAACTGATCAGCCCTTAAGGGTGTAGCCATATGCAGAGTGCACCGCAAGTGGTGGGGCTAAATACACCCTACCTTCTTGAGGGGGCTTGGGCAAAAGACAGGGAATAGCATGAAAATAAAAAAGCAAGGCTGCCTCCTCACACTAGTAGGATATCAGAAAAAATAAATAAACCAGGGCCAATGAAGTTGCAAAAGGAAGAGACTCCCTAGGGCTCGGATACCCTAATCATGTTGGGGTCGGTAGAGAACAAGAGTTGAGCAAGTGTGGTCGACAGGAAATAAGACAGAGAGGAGCCTAGCACAAGTTAGTGGAAGCAATGACGGTCTCAGCTGGGACTCTGTGATCGTCAACCTACATGACACTAGATATGACGCCCAGGGGTGGAATTAAAGACTCTATTGTTTTATATCACTGGCTTTTAAGAACGCTAACACATGGCATGCCTTATAATGCAATACTGGTCCTAGGGTGTGCAAAATTGTATTAGAAACTCAGCTAATAATAGTGTGCTTGCCCATGATTATTTTCCCAAGGACTGATAACCATGATTTCCAAGCCCCTAAGTAAGACAAAAAACAAATGATTTTCATTTTCCAATGAGTTGGGGTGAGGTGAGTTTTCTATACACCAAACTGATGTGGTTTCCCACTTCTACTCCAGGCAAATGCACATTTGATGTTAAGAATAGTCAAATGGTTTGCAACTGCTCAATGCTAGGACCTGATTAGTGGCTTTTAAAAAAATGGAATGGAATGGAGTACACTTCCCCCAAAACCAACAAGAGGAGTGTTCGATCCCCCACAACAACCATCCATAAAGTCAATATAAATGACTATGCACTTCAGCTCATGACGGTCTCCTCTCTCCAATCCTACCCCTTGGTGGTGAAAGGCACACTCTAATACAACCATCATAGTGACAGGTTATCTGTTAAATACCTAACTATCCCCAGATTTACCTTAAATTTTCCTAAAATCCACTACATTTTCCGAAAATTGACCAAATGACACAACATTCCAGCAAAATTCAACAAATGACTACCAGATTTATTGAAATTCCATTGATTTACCTAAGCATGGTTTAAACTACCTCAAATTCATATAAAATTAGACGAATATAGATGAAAATTCACTAAAATTTATCAAACTTACCCAAAGTGGGCTACAAACCACTAAATTTATTCATTTTTTTTGTAAATTGACTACATGTACTCGAAAATTTCCTAATATTCCCTTTACATGTATGCTTTTATTGTTGTTGTTTCGTTTACCACACTCCCTGCAGACAAATACCTCAACATGACTTTCTCCTAGAATAGGAGATCCACATTCGACATGATAGCTGAGTTTCATTTCCCATAAACTTGTCTCTGAGGTGGGTGTCAGGAAAAGGCATTCAGCTGTAAAAACCACACCCTCACATAGACTTTTATAACCTCTTACGTTGAGGTTTCTTACACTAACGACATTAAATGATTGAACGGTTTCCTTTTCACAATTCCTGTCTATACTTTCCTCTTTAAGGTTGCAAGATGTTTGCAAGATTCCTAAAATGCAATTAAATGTAATAAATACCTTAAGATGGTTTCATTTGTTTAATGATATGGTGTTGATGATGGATATATACGTTAAGACTAATTTTTGTTAGGTCTTGACTGGCTTTGCAATTAGAAATTGACAAACCAAACATGGGTTATCTACCAAGGGAACACTTTGACCACTATGTTGGTTATTGACCAGTAAGTACAGTTCTAGTAATGAGACAGTA
The DNA here is from genome assembly GCA_946902985.2 of Meconema thalassinum. Classification (NCBI taxonomy): domain Eukaryota; kingdom Metazoa; phylum Arthropoda; class Insecta; order Orthoptera; family Tettigoniidae; genus Meconema; species Meconema thalassinum. The sequence goes on along the minus strand of OX336397.1, from coordinate 96,738,636 downwards.
ATCCAACACAAACAATGAGCGCGCAATGCGGCGGAGATTGGTACCACGATGTACTGTCGTTTATGTAGCTATGTGGAATGTACATCACATATGGTTTACTTGAAGGTTTGGAGATTCCATTAAAGATATTTCTACAATAAACCATTTTCAAATGGTCATTCGTTGGAGTGAAAATATTTATTATATGGTATTTTATGAAAACAATTATGATTTATAAAAAAAATATACGTTTACTGTATTCTTATTTAATGTAAGCACTGGAGGCACTATCGACCAAAATACAGCACTATCTGGAATGTATATTGCATACTTGAAGGTTTGCTGATCCCATTAAAGATATTCCTACAATAAATGATTTTCAAGTTGTCGTTCTATGGCGTGAAATTATTTAATATATGATATTTGCTAAAAGGATTTACCACTGGAATTATTTTACAAGTAGTTATTTTAATGACCAACAGAGTTCACTGTTAAGAAGGTAGATCCCTATGTGGAATGTAGGATAACATGTTATACATGATACGTGACAACTGTAAGGCTTGTGATTTTTAAGATGCCTTTATCCCTATATTAATCACCCAGTTTGCAATACTGATAACTGCAATGTTACTGAAAAAAAATTGAAACAAAACAAAAACCGGCATTGAAAAACCAAAAAGTGGTTGAGCATATATATAGTGGGGAAAAGAAAAGTTTTGTAAACACTAATGTCCAACAAGACTAATTAAATCAGTAACTGTCAGGGTGGCCGAGTGGTTAAGGCGTTTGACTTAAGATCAAATTTCCAAATATATAAGGAAGCAAGGGTTCGAATCCCTTCCCTGACATAACTATTGCTTGAACATGCAAGAAAACAAGAAATATACACAAACTATGTTTATCAATTTAATCATTTTTTTTTTACAAGAGATAGACACACACAATACAGCTCTTTTGGTTTATCATTTCTTTTAAACATAACACTTGTTGAAAATTATTTTTTAGGGGATGGGGGTGTTGCTACGTTGACCCATCACACGATAATAGCAGCTTTACGAAGTTCATTTTCTATATTTAATAGCTCTTTCTCATAACCAATATGACCAAGCTGTTTACAGGCATGCAAGAGCTGTAGACGTTCGACTAATATATTAGGATCGTTCCATTTACTATTTTTTATGAATGGTTTCAGAATCTCGGGAAGCAGTTCATCATTATCACCATTAATATGATTATCATCCTCATTATTATAATCATTTTCATAATGATGATCATTATCATCGTTATCATTACCATGATAATTTCCATCTGTGTCCACAGTCTGTTCAATGGTTTGAGTTGTCTTTGATAGTGTTGAAAGCTTCCTTTTAGATGTGCGAGAATGTTTTAACATTGTTATGTTATTATTACCACTATTACCTTTCCCCACTAACTTTTTGATGGGGTATATTGTCTCTGATAGGGTTGAGGGCTTTTGAGATGTGGGTGCATGTCTGAACATGGGTTTCACAGGAGGTGTTAAAGTTTTCTCATTAAACAACTCGCTAACAGCATGAGTGCGTTGTAGTGTATTAAACTTGAGGTTAATATTATCTTGAGTAGTACTATCTTTCTCTTGGACTTGGTTTCTTGCTTTGGTTTGGGTTTTCCTTACATTTAGACTAGCATGATTATTAAGTTTACATTCATGATTGTTTGAAGAAAGTACGTCCAATTCTTTTGTTTTAAGCATTCCTCGACACTGTTTCGATCGTTGCTTTGAACAGCGCCAAATAACAGTTCCATTTTTATTGCTTCGTTTCACAATATATGAATATCCTTTATAGTATGCATAAGGCTTACCATACCTAGTCACTGATACTTCCATATCAACTGTCAAGCACAAACTAATCTCTAGTAAAGACAACTTGGTAATAACAACAATAGTTTAATGTGGGAGCATATATACATGCAAAAAGTGGGAGCAAAGGTGGGGGGGGGGGGTAAAAAGTGGGAGCAAAAGTGAGAGCAAATGTGGGAGAAAAACATAACTGTGAGCAAAAAGTGGGAGCAAATATGGGATCAAATGTGGGAGCAAAGCAAATATATATAAAAAAAGTGGGAGCAAATATGCTAACAAATATGTCAACAAATATACCAGCAAAAGTAAATACACAAGTCAATATAGATTCAAGTGCAAAGAAAATATGTAAGCAAATATGAGAGCAAAAATATTGTTTTTCTAAAACAACTAGACATAACAAACTTAGTCATAACCTAACCTAACCTAACCTAACCTCACCTAACCTCACCTAACCTAACCTAACCCCACCTCACCTCACCTCACCTCACCTCACCTAACTTCACCTAACCTAACCTAACCTAACTTAACTTCACCTAATCTAACTTGACTGAACTTTACCTAACCTAACCCATCATAACTTCACCTAACCTAACCCATCATAACTTCACCTAACCTAACTTTACCTAATCTAACTTCACCTAACCTAACTTTCAACTCACAGATCAAAATTAAATTCTAGGCATAGTTGAGTTGGAAACCAAGACTTCAGGGATAACACACAAGTATACTACCCACTACACCGCAAAATGGGCAAATTATCATGCAACACAACATAAAGTAAAAGTTTCCTGTAGTGTAACTCATTGGCTGTCAACCATAGTTTGGGAATTCAAACCCAAGACCTCAGGACTTTTGTTTTGAACATTATCAGAAATATTATTCCATTTACATTTTGCTGCTGCTGCTTATAGTTATAAGAGTTGGCATTAATATGGAAAGCAAAAAAAATGTGGGAGCTAAAAGTGGGTGGAAAACGTGTAAGCAGAAGTGGGAGCAAACAAGTGTGAGCAAATATGGGAGCAGAAAGTGGGAGCAAATGTGAAAGCAAAAGTGGGAGCAAAAAGAGCGAGCAAAAGTGAGTGTACAAAGTAGGAGCAAAATGTGTGAGTAAAAAGTGGGGGCAAATGTGGTGTTTTACTAAAACAATCTCCCCTAACCTAACCTAAACTAACTTCACCCAACCTAATTTCACCTAACCTAACTTTACTTAGCCTAACCTTCCAACTCTCAGATCAAAAATTAAATTCTGGCCATAGTCGAGTTGGAACCCAAAACCTCTGGGATAACACCCAAGTATACTAGCCACTACATCGCGAAATGGGCAAATTATCATGCAACACAACACAAAAATAAAAAGTTTTCTGTAGTGTAACTCATTGGCTGACATTCATAGTTGAGAATTCAAACCCAAGACCTCAGGACTTTTGTTTTGAACATTATCAGAAATATTATTCCATTTACATTTTGCTGTTGCTTATAGTTATAAGAGTTGACATTAATATGGGAGCAAAAGTGAAAGCAAAAAGTGGGTGCAAGCATGGCTGGTTGTAGAGACTTTCATATCAACAAATACACATAAACTAAATTTTAGTAAAGTGACTTGGCTAATAATAATAATAATATTAACAGTTTAAAAAATTTTTCAAGGGGATTGATATTTTTCAGGGTGTAATTTCCAAAGTACTGTCAAGAATAATAATTACATGAACAGATTCCAAGAACTCTAGAGTGCTTTTAAGGTTAATGATTGGCTAGGAGTGAGATAGAGCTAGCTAACCTAAGTTAACCTCAGCTCAGTAAACCTAACCTTGTCACATGGCATGTTCTACAAGTATAGACTTGCTTTGAGACTGGCTATGACGTCACAGATGAATGGCGGTGGGAGGCTGGCAAAAAGGAAAATGTTTTTGGGTAATAAAAACGTCATGTCCAGCCTCCCACCGCCATTCATCTGTGACGTCATAGCCAGTCTCAAAGCAAGTCTATACTTGTAGAACATGCCATGTAACAAGGTTAGGTTTACTGAGCTGAGGTTAACTTAGGTTAGCTAGCTCTATCTCACTCCTAGCCAATCATTAACCTTAAAAGCACTCTAGAGTTCTTGGAATCTGTTCATGTAATTATTATTCTTGACAGTACTTTGGAAATTACACCCTGAAAAATATCAATCCCCTTGAAAATTTTTTTAAACTGTTAATATTATTATTATTATTAGCCAAGTCACTTTACTAAAATTTAGTTTATGTGTATTTGTTGATATGAAAGTCTCTACAACCAGCCATGCTTGCACCCACTTTTTGCTTTCACTTTTGCTCCCATATTAATGCCAACTCTTATAACTATAAGCAACAGCAAAATGTAAATGGAATAATATTTCTGATAATGTTCAAAACAAAAGTCCTGAGGTCTTGGGTTTGAATTCTCAACTATGAATGTCAGCCAATGAGTTACACTACAGAAAACTTTTTATTTTTGTGTTGTGTTGCATGATAATTTGCCCATTTCGCGATGTAGTGGCTAGTATACTTGGGTGTTATCCCAGAGGTTTTGGGTTCCAACTCGACTGTGGCCAGAATTTAATTTTTGATCTGAGAGTTGGAAGGTTAGGCTAAGTAAAGTTAGGTTAGGTGAAATTAGGTTGGGTGAAGTTAGTTTAGGTTAGGTTAGGGGAGATTGTTTTAGTAAAACACCACATTTGCCCCCACTTTTTACTCACACATTTTGCTCCTACTTTGTACACTCACTTTTGCTCGCTCTTTTTGCTCCCACTTTTGCTTTCACATTTGCTCCCACTTTCTGCTCCCATATTTGCTCACACTTGTTTGCTCCCACTTCTGCTTACACGTTTTCCACCCACTTTTAGCTCCCACATTTTTTTTGCTTTCCATATTAATGCCAACTCTTATAACTATAAGCAGCAGCAGCAAAATGTAAATGGAATAATATTTCTGATAATGTTCAAAACAAAAGTCCTGAGGTCTTGGGTTTGAATTCCCAAACTATGGTTGACAGCCAATGAGTTACACTACAGGAAACTTTTACTTTATGTTGTGTTGCATGATAATTTGCCCATTTTGCGGTGTAGTGGGTAGTATACTTGTGTGTTATCCCTGAAGTCTTGGTTTCCAACTCAACTATGCCTAGAATTTAATTTTGATCTGTGAGTTGAAAGTTAGGTTAGGTGAAGTTAGATTAGGTAAAGTTAGGTTAGGTGAAGTTATGATGGGTTAGGTTAGGTGAAGTTATGATGGGTTAGGTTAGGTAAAGTTCAGTCAAGTTAGATTAGGTGAAGTTAAGTTAGGTTAGGTTAGGTTAGGTGAAGTTAGGTGAGGTGAGGTGAGGTGAGGTGAGGTGAGGTTAGGTTAGGTTAGGTTAGGTGAGGTTAGGTGAGGTTAGGTTAGGTTAGGTTAGGTTATGACTAAGTTTGTTATGTCTAGTTGTTTTAGAAAAACAATATTTTTGCTCTCATATTTGCTTACATATTTTCTTTGCACTTGAATCTATATTGACTTGTGTATTTACTTTTGCTGGTATATTTGTTGACATATTTGTTAGCATATTTGCTCCCACTTTTTTTTATATATTTGCTTTGCTCCCACATTTGATCCCATATTTGCTCCCACTTTTTGCTCACAGTTATGTTTTTCTCCCACATTTGCTCTCACTTTTGCTCCCACTTTTTACCCCCCCCCCCCCACCTTTGCTCCCACTTTTTGCATGTATATATGCTCCCACATTAAACTATTGTTGTTATTACCAAGTTGTCTTTACTAGAGATTAGTTTGTGCTTGACAGTTGATATGGAAGTATCAGTGACTAGGTATGGTAAGCCTTATGCATACTATAAAGGATATTCATATATTGTGAAACGAAGCAATAAAAATGGAACTGTTATTTGGCGCTGTTCAAAGCAACGATCGAAACAGTGTCGAGGAATGCTTAAAACAAAAGAATTGGACGTACTTTCTTCAAACAATCATGAATGTAAACTTAATAATCATGCTAGTCTAAATGTAAGGAAAACCCAAACCAAAGCAAGAAACCAAGTCCAAGAGAAAGATAGTACTACTCAAGATAATATTAACCTCAAGTTTAATACACTACAACGCACTCATGCTGTTAGCGAGTTGTTTAATGAGAAAACTTTAACACCTCCTGTGAAACCCATGTTCAGACATGCACCCACATCTCAAAAGCCCTCAACCCTATCAGAGACAATATACCCCATCAAAAAGTTAGTGGGGAAAGGTAATAGTGGTAATAATAACATAACAATGTTAAAACATTCTCGCACATCTAAAAGGAAGCTTTCAACACTATCAAAGACAACTCAAACCATTGAACAGACTGTGGACACAGATGGAAATTATCATGGTAATGATAACGATGATAATGATCATCATTATGAAAATGATTATAATAATGAGGATGATAATCATATTAATGGTGATAATGATGAACTGCTTCCCGAGATTCTGAAACCATTCATAAAAAATAGTAAATGGAACGATCCTAATATATTAGTCGAACGTCTACAGCTCTTGCATGCCTGTAAACAGCTTGGTCATATTGGTTATGAGAAAGAGCTATTAAATATAGAAAATGAACTTCGTAAAGCTGCTATTATCGTGTGATGGGTCAACGTAGCAACACCCCCATCCCCTAAAAAATAATTTTCAACAAGTGTTATGTTTAAAAGAAATGATAAACCAAAAGAGCTGTATTGTGTGTGTCTATCTCTTGTAAAAAAAAAAATGATTAAATTGATAAACATAGTTTGTGTATATTTCTTGTTTTCTTGCATGTTCAAGCAATAGTTATGTCAGGGAAGGGATTCGAACCCTTGCTTCCTTATATATTTGGAAATTTGATCTTAAGTCAAACGCCTTAACCACTCGGCCACCCTGACAGTTACTGATTTAATTAGTCTTGTTGGACATTAGTGTTTACAAAACTTTTCTTTTCCCCACTATATATATGCTCAACCACTTTTTGGTTTTTCAATGCCGGTTTTTGTTTTGTTTCAATTTTTTTTCAGTAACATTGCAGTTATCAGTATTGCAAACTGGGTGATTAATATAGGGATAAAGGCATCTTAAAAATCACAAGCCTTACAGTTGTCACGTATCATGTATAACATGTTATCCTACATTCCACATAGGGATCTACCTTCTTAACAGTGAACTCTGTTGGTCATTAAAATAACTACTTGTAAAATAATTCCAGTGGTAAATCCTTTTAGCAAATATCATATATTAAATAATTTCACGCCATAGAACGACAACTTGAAAATCATTTATTGTAGGAATATCTTTAATGGGATCAGCAAACCTTCAAGTATGCAATATACATTCCAGATAGTGCTGTATTTTGGTCGATAGTGCCTCCAGTGCTTACATTAAATAAGAATACAGTAAACGTATATTTTTTTTATAAATCATAATTGTTTTCATAAAATACCATATAATAAATATTTTCACTCCAACGAATGACCATTTGAAAATGGTTTATTGTAGAAATATCTTTAATGGAATCTCCAAACCTTCAAGTAAACCATATGTGATGTACATTCCACATAGCTACATAAACGACAGTACATCGTGGTACCAATCTCCGCCGCATTGCGCGCTCATTGTTTGTGTTGGATTACTGTCTCATTACTAGAACTGTACTTACTGGTCAATAACCAACATAGTGGTCAAAGTGTTCCCTTGGTAGATAACCCATGTTTGGTTTGTCAATTTCTAATTGCAAAGCCAGTCAAGACCTAACAAAAATTAGTCTTAACGTATATATCCATCATCAACACCATATCATTAAACAAATGAAACCATCTTAAGGTATTTATTACATTTAATTGCATTTTAGGAATCTTGCAAACATCTTGCAACCTTAAAGAGGAAAGTATAGACAGGAATTGTGAAAAGGAAACCGTTCAATCATTTAATGTCGTTAGTGTAAGAAACCTCAACGTAAGAGGTTATAAAAGTCTATGTGAGGGTGTGGTTTTTACAGCTGAATGCCTTTTCCTGACACCCACCTCAGAGACAAGTTTATGGGAAATGAAACTCAGCTATCATGTCGAATGTGGATCTCCTATTCTAGGAGAAAGTCATGTTGAGGTATTTGTCTGCAGGGAGTGTGGTAAACGAAACAACAACAATAAAAGCATACATGTAAAGGGAATATTAGGAAATTTTCGAGTACATGTAGTCAATTTACAAAAAAAATGAATAAATTTAGTGGTTTGTAGCCCACTTTGGGTAAGTTTGATAAATTTTAGTGAATTTTCATCTATATTCGTCTAATTTTATATGAATTTGAGGTAGTTTAAACCATGCTTAGGTAAATCAATGGAATTTCAATAAATCTGGTAGTCATTTGTTGAATTTTGCTGGAATGTTGTGTCATTTGGTCAATTTTCGGAAAATGTAGTGGATTTTAGGAAAATTTAAGGTAAATCTGGGGATAGTTAGGTATTTAACAGATAACCTGTCACTATGATGGTTGTATTAGAGTGTGCCTTTCACCACCAAGGGGTAGGATTGGAGAGAGGAGACCGTCATGAGCTGAAGTGCATAGTCATTTATATTGACTTTATGGATGGTTGTTGTGGGGGATCGAACACTCCTCTTGTTGGTTTTGGGGGAAGTGTACTCCATTCCATTCCATTTTTTTAAAAGCCACTAATCAGGTCCTAGCATTGAGCAGTTGCAAACCATTTGACTATTCTTAACATCAAATGTGCATTTGCCTGGAGTAGAAGTGGGAAACCACATCAGTTTGGTGTATAGAAAACTCACCTCACCCCAACTCATTGGAAAATGAAAATCATTTGTTTTTTGTCTTACTTAGGGGCTTGGAAATCATGGTTATCAGTCCTTGGGAAAATAATCATGGGCAAGCACACTATTATTAGCTGAGTTTCTAATACAATTTTGCACACCCTAGGACCAGTATTGCATTATAAGGCATGCCATGTGTTAGCGTTCTTAAAAGCCAGTGATATAAAACAATAGAGTCTTTAATTCCACCCCTGGGCGTCATATCTAGTGTCATGTAGGTTGACGATCACAGAGTCCCAGCTGAGACCGTCATTGCTTCCACTAACTTGTGCTAGGCTCCTCTCTGTCTTATTTCCTGTCGACCACACTTGCTCAACTCTTGTTCTCTACCGACCCCAACATGATTAGGGTATCCGAGCCCTAGGGAGTCTCTTCCTTTTGCAACTTCATTGGCCCTGGTTTATTTATTTTTTCTGATATCCTACTAGTGTGAGGAGGCAGCCTTGCTTTTTTATTTTCATGCTATTCCCTGTCTTTTGCCCAAGCCCCCTCAAGAAGGTAGGGTGTATTTAGCCCCACCACTTGCGGTGCACTCTGCATATGGCTACACCCTTAAGGGCTGATCAGTTTGGAAGTTGGTGACCCCAAGGGATTTCTGAGCTGAGTCCAGTTTTCCTCCTCTTTATCCATTACCTCTGGGGCAAAGCCACTCCTAGTATACTTTTTATATGCCTTTCATGGCTCTCCTTCCTTCCAACTCCCTCAATCCTTATGCTTGAGGGTTGAGGGCCATTTTTTATTCCGTCTGTCCTTTATTTGACCAATTGTTTTCCATTTCTTCTTCTAGTATATAAGAGTGTAGTAGCTTAGATTTAATTTTCATCTTTACGATGACCCAAACCATTGAGGGTCGCTGTAGAACGCTTCTCTCTTGTCCAAAGGACAGCATGTTGAATTCCTCACTGGCTCATGAATTTTATACTTTGTTCACTTAGTTCTCATGGCTTTGAAACTGGCTGTCTGTAACGCGATCATTATTCATTTTAACTTCAGCGTACTAAACTAATTTTAAATTAGTTAATTTTAAATTAATTATTTTAAATTAATTATTTTAAATTCAGATTTGTGTTTCACAGTAAACACAATTATTATTCTCCGTTTAAAACAAGCCATACCATTCTTTTTCTAACATGATAGCTTATACGTGGGCATGGAAAGTAGTATAATCATCAGCTAAGGATTCAATTTCCATTACCTACACCTCTCATGGTATGCCAATTCGTTAAACTATAGAAAACGTTTCTATATGTTCTGTTACATTATTATTTGACCATATCACCGTGTAGTGGTTAACCTACTTGGTTGTCAACCCTAAGGTCTTGGCTTCCAACCCCGACTATACCATGACATTCATTTCAAGGTTGCCACAAGCTTCACTAAGCCTTTGTCAAACCTAACAACGATCTAGTCATGTGCAGAGCACGTCCGCTATCAAGCAAATGAGTAATATGAAACTTCCTGACAAGGTCGCTGTGCTGTTATCAGCAAGGCACACTACGCAAAGCAAAGCCAGTGTCTCTGTGCAGATTCAAGCCAGCGGTAGTATGCAAGCCTACGTTTGTTTAAAAAGCATCATGAATAAAAGTCCACTGTGACCACAGAGGCCCCGGTTCGATTTTTTTTTTCTAAAGGCTGCAACAGGGTAGACTGAGTCTTGACAGGTAAAACTTTTTGGGGTGCATTCGTGAACCATGGCAAGGGTTGGCCATCCTGACTTCTTCAACACCTCCAACCAATGTTTACTATTACTGGTGAGTTACCTTTCTTTCTTCGGCTTTTCCCTATTAGTTTGAGTCGCCGGAGCCAACCAGGCTCATTTTGGTTTTGGCCGGGGATTTAAGGCCGAATGCCCTTCCTGACGCCACGTGATTTTTTCACGTGAAAATTCCAACCCCCGCTGTCACCGGGATTTGAACCCCAGCCGTCCGGGTAAAAATGAGCAGCTAAGCACCTGCGCCATCACGCTCCCCACAGGTTAGTTATCTATACACAGATTAATTCATAATTACCTAATAATAATAATAATAATAATAATAATAACAATCATCCTCCATACACATGTCCATTAAAGCATGGTTTCACAAAGATGCTTATGCTTTTAGGTGTATAACACGTTTTTTCCCCCATAACATGACTATTTACTGTTTTAGGGGTGAAATGATCCATCGAGGTAAAAGCCCATATCATCCCCTATTTTTTAAGCTATCACACCTAATTTTAGGATTCTTCGTTTCCGAGGTATGGATTTTTCAATTTTGGGGGGTAGTTTCACCCCCCTGCTATTTTTCATCAAAAACAAAAGATCTTAGGTTCATTTATCATTTTTAGGTGTTTAACACGTTTTTTCCTCATAACATGACTATTTACTGTTTTAGGGGTGAAATGATCCATCGAGGTAAAAGCCCATATCATCCCCTATTTTTTGAGCTATCACACCTAATTTTAGGCTTCTTTGTTTCCTAGATATGGATTTTTCAATCTTGGGGGGTAGTTTCACCCCCCTGCTATTTTTCATCAAAAACAAAAGATCTTAGGTTCATTTATCATTTTTAGGTGTTTAACACGTTTTTTCCCCCATAACATGACTATTTACTGTTTTAGGGGTGAAATGATCCATCGAGGTAAAAGCCCATATCATCCCCTATTTTTTGAGCTATCACACCTAATTTTAGGCTTCTTCGTTTCCTAGATATGGATTTTTCAATTTTGGGGGGTAGTTTCACCCCCCTGCCATTTTTCATCAAAAACAAAAGATCTTAGGTTCATTTATCATTTTTAGGTGTTTAACACGTTTTTTCCCCCATAACATGACTATTTACTGTTTTAGGGGTGAAATGATCCATTGAGGTAAAAGCCCATATCATCCCCTATTTTTTAAGCTATCACACCTAATTTTAGGCTTCTTCGTTTCCGAGATAGGGATTTTTCAATTTTGGGGGGTAGTTTAACCCCCCCTGCTATTTTTCATGAAAAACAAAAGATCTTAGGTTCATTTATCATTTTTAGGTGTTTAACACGTTTTTCCCCCCATAACATGACTATTTACTGTTTTAGGGGTGAAATGATCCATCGAGGTAAAAGCCCATATCATCCCCTATTTTTTAAGCTATCACACCTAATTTTAGGCTTCTTCGTTTCCTAGATATGGATTTTTCAATTTTGGGGGGTAGTTTCACCCCCATACAGGGAATGTTGCCCCAAGTGCTAGGACCCCTCATACAAGTCCCTAGCATGATTGGTTCGCGAGATATGAACAAAAGTGTCGTTAGGTCCTTTTAACAAGAATGAATCCTACATTCAAAAACGGGGCGTCACCCCCAGGGTTAGAATACTGCCTATGGCAAAATCCCATGAGGGGTTCAGAAAATATTAACAAACGTGTAGTTAGGTCCTTTTGACAAAAGCCGTCCGTGCGCGCACATACAAAAAATATTACTATTTCAACCCCCGGGTAAGGGTAGTTTTTATTTTGGAGTGGATATGCCCCGTCCATAGAAAAGGGGAGTTCACCACGAGTCCTACGACACCTCATACGTTTATATCCGATTATTGGTTAGCGAGATAGTAAAAAGCCGATGACCTATTAGTTTTTTGGTTTATTTCAATACATATTAAAAACACTCATTGATAAATCATTATTTAAAAAGCCCGCTCTTTTACAAAAACCGCCCAGTTCGTAGGTATACAAAAATAAATTACTATTTCATCCCCCGGGTAAGGGTAGTTTTTATTTTGGGGTGGATATACCCCTTTGATAGAAAAGGAGAGTTCACCACGAGTCCTACGACACCTCATAGGTTTAAATCCGATTATTGGTTAGCGAGATAGTCAAAAGCCGATGACCTATTAGTTTTTATGGTTTATTTCAATACATATTAAAAACACTCATTAATAAATCATCATTTAAAAAGCCCGCCCTCTTACAAAACTCCTCAAGTGCGCATGCGTATTAAAAACATTCATCGCCAAAATGTCAAAAAACAACATGTTTACCCCAAATGGCGTTTCCCAATTCCATCCATTTTTAAAAAAATAACCTCACCATCATCTAGAGCGGAAAAAATACCATCTAAACGACCCCTCACTCGACCCTACTCCTCCCCTCACCACATAACCCTTTCCCAACATAGGCATACATATTCAAGCACGAGCGCGACTTCAGGAAACCAACACTACCCCACTACTCGCGAATGACCTTTTAGTTTTGGTCTTTTAATCAAATAAAGAGCCTATAGGAAAGTAGGGGGCATTACTAGCAGTGCTAGGACACCCTGTATGTTCAAATCCGACCATTGGTTAGCGAGATATCAGGTTCGGGGCCGCTACGAGGGTGGCTCAATAAAAAGGGAAGCAGCTCCCCCATCATCCCACTACTTGTAACATAACTCGTATACAGCGTGCTTTTACGCAAAACTCGGAAAATTTCAAAAATATTTGTTTGTTGTATATAATTGTACCTCATGCCTTGAAGCGAAAGACGGTACAATATTTAGATTATGATACACCAAAGCTCAGAGCGCGATTTTAATGCACATATAATAATTTATAATTTTCAATTATTCATGAATATGATAAGGCCTTTTTCTCGAATATCATAGGTTATAATAAATTATAATATGACATAATAATAATAATAATAATATATTGTGATCCACGTAATTTACCCAATTTCGTGTGGTCAAGTGGGGGTATGCAGCCGAAATTAAATTATTCATTTCTTGTTTCTTGAACGAGACGTTGTTCAATTTTATATAGTTCTTCACTTGCGCCCATACCATTTCGATGGGATTAAGTTCACTGTGTTATGGTGTTATGGTGGTGTGGTAAGGTGACAAGCAAGAACATATTTCTCTGCTGTGATAGCCTACATTGTCTATTACTAGGCTGGATCCTTCGGGAACATTGAGCAACAATATTGCTCGGCGAACCACTTTTCATATACTTCACCTGTCATTTTGTCGTGTGTGTCTACCGTGTTCTTTTTGGCACAGAAACGTTAACTCTGCACCATTAACGAACCCTTGTTAATTCCCCGGACGAACAAAGGCAAACTACGGAAACCACTTCGAGGATGGCTGAGGTAGGTGATGATGATGATGATAATTGTTGTTTTAAGGGGCCTAACATCTAGGTTATCGGCCTCTAATGATCTGGGTGATAGCGAAAATGAGAATGAAATGGAAACCAGAACGAAAATTATGTGAGACGGAAAATACGAACAAAGAGAAACTCAGATGGAAACAACTCACAATATGGTCTTACAAAAGGAAATTTAGAACGAAAAGATTCACAAAAAGAATAGATTGAAAAAGACCCACAAAACGTAGGCTAGATTCAAAATACGTACAAAATGCAATGTAGCGTCGAAATACTCACAAAATGCAATTGAAATTCAAAAAACTTACAAAATGCAAATGAGATAGAAAATACGTACAAAATGCAATAAGGGTTCAAAATACTTACAAAATGCAATTGAAATTGAAAATACACAATGCAATTCAGATTGAAATAGGCCCTATCCCAGTTCCAATCCAAATTATTCACAAAGTGCAATTGAAATTCAAAATACTTACAAAATGCAATTGAAATTGAAAATGCTTACAAAATGTATGGTAGATTCAAACGACTCCTGTGGATTGACAATACTTACAAAATGCAATTTAGATTGAAAATACTTGACAAAATGTAATTTAGATTCAAAATACCCACAAAATGCAATTGAGAATCAAAATATGTGCAAAATGCCCACCAAACAAAATGCAATTCAGATTCAAAATTCGTGCGAAATGCGGTTTTGGTTGAAAATACTTACAAAATGCAATTGAAATTCAAAATACTCACTAAAAGGCCCGGCTACCTGCATTGAAAGACTTACTAAAAAGCAATTTAGATTTTCAATCTTTACAAAATGCAATTGAGGTTGAAAACAATCGCGAGATGTAATTTAGATCGAAAAAACTTACAAAATGCAACGTAGATCAAAAATGCCTTAAAAAATCGCTAAAAGGGAATTTAGATACCCGGTGAACCAAGTAACAAAAACAGTGTGGAAATCTTAAAGAGAAAAGGAAATATAAGGAAAAGAGGAGAGGAGAGGGGAGAGAGGAGAGGGTCCGCCCCAAAGGTAAGGGACAAAAGTGGAAAACGGACCCAGCTCAGGAATCCCTCGGGGTCGCCAATTCCCGAACTCACCAGCCGTGAGCCCCTGAGGGTGTAGCATTATCTACGGTGCACCAGAAGTGGTGGGGCTACATACACCCTGCCTCCTTAAGGACCTTGAGCACAAGGCAGGAGGTAAAAGGGAAAGAAAAAGAAGGCTGACCCCTCACAGAAGGAGGGTATCAGGAAAGAGGAGACAAGGGGCCAATTAAGGCGGGAAAGTGAAAGACTCCCTAGGCCTCGGATAACCTAATACCGTCGGGGTCGGAAGAGAACAAGAGTTGACCAAGGGAGGTCGACAGGAAAGAAGACGGAGAGGAGCCCGGCACAAGTAAGTGGAAGCAATGCCGGACTCAGCTGGGGTCCCGTGGTCGCCAACCCACGTCCCACAAGATGTGAGCCCCTGAGGGGGGCTGAGGTAGGAATCGAACCCGCCTCTTCTCAGTTTTGTCTCATGGAGTTGAGTACACCCCGTTCCAGCCCTCAGACCAGAATTACATTTCTTGGCAGAGCCGGGATTCAAACCCGGGCATCCACGGTGACAGCACAGTGACAGGAAAGAACGCAACGAGGCGAACAATTTATAAAGAACACAAAATCCACTTCATTTCATAGTTTTACTTCACATCATCACCTACTCTCCTTCAAACGTAGTCGGGGGAGATAGCCTGCGGGTCACATTAGTAAACAAAGTTCCGGTGCGTCAGCGCTGAGCGGGAGGACTAAGCGAAGTGCTATAACTTATGAATGCTACCTGATATTGAGCTCTGGTTTGTTTTAAAAACTATTTCAGACATTAATGAACATTTCTTCTCGCTTAGTCACCAACGTAAAGTCAACAGCAAAAAACTTTCTCGCTAGGCAACTTTTATGTGACACCATTCCAAAATTTTCAAGTAACATTTAAGAAAAAAAATCATAACTTTCTTATTATGAAAATAATTACTGCCCTGAGAAGTAGGGTATCTTCTACCAACATCAGGCAATCTAAAAATAAATTCTTGATCTGTCGCGATCATTAGTTCATTATCAATGGCGTGATAAGTTTTATAAATGCAAAAATATAGATTCGCGCTAAAATATCGTAATTGTGAAAATTGGGCCATGTGTTAATTATTAATGGCTTTTATTTTCACACCATCATAAAGAGCGGGAAATTCTCTGTAATACCACGCAATCATTTTCTTAGATTTGTCACTTTCAATTATTGGGAAATGGCAACATCGCCGGGGTAGAAGAGGACGAAGCTAATTGCAGGATATAGGAGTGCGAGTGAGAGGCAAATACTCTATTTAATTCCATACTGTCTTTTAAGGTAGAGACGCACTATAGGCTGGTTGCCAGCCGCGAATAAAGGAGCTGCTGCTATCAGCGTGATGTGACCATAGAACTCGCAGCTGTCACAAGAAGCCGGTGAGTATTTGTCAGCGGCAGGCGAAGTAGCACATTCTCAACTTTGGTAGCAGATAGCGGTGTCTATGAAGTCACATGACTCAACTCTCATCCCCTAGCGCCAGCTAACAGCCAAGTCTGACCACCTCAGACCAACACGTGGATTCAATGTATGCGGTAAACTAGCAAACCACCTCGAATTCGCCCGGGAACAGTTATGGATGCATTACCGGTACGTGATAAGCGCTTTTTTTTTTCGATGTCAATAAACTACGAGCTATAGGTCTATCCGTTTTACGTCTCGGCATGATGGGTTAAAATCACTGACTGGACTATTAATTATATTATCAAGGAGATGCATGTGCATCGAAATATTGTCAGACGTAATTTAAGAATGGCGAGGTGCATGAAACACAAATCCCCCTTCCGTCCAATCTAAAAACACTTATAGTGGGCGATGTATTGAAGATAGAGAGATGCTCTCCCAGACCTTTTTTTTTTGTAGAAGTTTCCATCCTGAGAAATTCTTACACTCATCGTATATTGAAAGTTTTAACGGTTTGTCCAGCGTAAGCTCAAAATGCGCACGGACGCCAGGACATGCTAGCCACTGCGCCATCCCCTAGGGGCTCACATCTAGTGGGGCGTGGGTTGGCGACCACGGGACCCCAGCTGAGTCCGGCATTGCTTCCACTTACTTGTGCCGGCCTCTCAACCTCCCTTGGTCAACTCTTGTTCTCTTCCGACCCCGACGGTATTAGGTTATCCGAGGCCTAGGGAGTCTTTCACTTTCCCGCCTTAATTGGCCCTTGTCTCATCTTTCCTGATACCCTCCTTCTGTGAGGGGTGAGCCTTATTTTTCTTTTCCTTTTACCTCCTGCCTTGTGCTCAAGGCCCTTAAGGAGGCAGGGTGTATGTAGCCCCACCACTTCTGGTGCACCGTAGATAATGCTACACCCTCAGGGGCTCACGGCTGGTGAGTTCGGGAGTTGGCGACCCCGGGGGATTCCTGAGCTGGGTCCGTTTTCCCCTTTTGTCCCTTACCTTTGGGGCGGACCTTCTCCTCTCCTCTCCTCTCCTCTTTTCATTATATTTACTTTTCTCTTTAAGATTCCCGCACTGTTTTTGTTACTTGGTTCACCGTGTACCTAAATTCCCTTCTAGCGATTTTTAAGGCAGTTTTAATCTACGTGGTCTTCAAAGAAAAACGTAAAGGAAAATATCGGACTGATCAAATGGTTTGACGACAATGGATAGTGTTATGTGTCTTTGCTGTCATGGGCCTGCTAGGTACAACAAATAATGATTATGATCATGATGATATGCTAAAATATGCTGTTATACTAAGAATGTGCAATAAATCCACAAAATATGCATTTGCATATGCATATGCAATTTCAAACAAGTAGTTCCGTGAAGAACCATACAACCTATTTTCATATATCCTACTTATGTAAATTGCCTCTATCAACATACAAAAATTCAGTTTTATTTCTGTAATAGATTCGTAGTTGTTGAGAACCGACTAAATATTGCGGATGGTTGCCATGTGGGATTTTGATATATGTAGGTCTTAGAGTTATGTACTGTTAGATGAAGATTATTGTGTACGTGTAATATTCAAACTTCAGTCGCATGATTAGGACACGAGAAGTAAAAACGACATTTTAAAATTTCGCACAGCTGCCATCTTGTGGTTATGGAAACAATTGAAAAAAATAGATGCCAGTGGATTAACATTTGTATAATGATTTACTGTACCAAGTGTCACTTCACTCGGATGGCTAAATTGCGAGAAACGACCATGTGAATATTTATACTTCGCGTCGCCGCCATGTTGGATTTGTGATCACCAGGTTATTGAAAGTCCTATAGGTGAACTTATGTTCATAGCCCCTATGAACATAATATAAATTCAGTTTGATTGCTGTAATAGATTCGTAGATATTGAGATCCATCTAAATATTTCAGATGGTCTCCATGTTGGATTATTATAGCCTATGTATAGGTAATAGAGCATGTACCATTAAAGGAAAATTATTGCGTAGGTTCATTATTCAAACTTTCACTTCAATCGCATGATTACGACACAAGAAATAAAAACTTAATTTTAAAATTCCCACAACTGCCATCTTGAGGTTATGTAAACAATTGAACTAAATTAGATACCAGTGCATTACACTGTGTATAAATATTTCATGTACCAAGTTTCATTGCGTTTGGATCATTAAATCGCGAGAAAGTTGTATTTAAAATTCTTCAACTTCGCTTGGCTGCCATATTCGTTTTGTAGTCAACCGGTTTTTGAAAGTCTTATAGATGAACTTCCAGTAGTGCCCTTTATCTCCGTACAAAATTTCAGGGTGATACCGCTAATAGTTTCAGAGATATAGAATGCCGGTGAAATATTTCGCACAGCCGCCATCTTGAGGTTATGTAAACAATTGAACGAAGTTAGATGAAAATATGCTAAAAATCTGATCCCTCCTTACATGTAACCCCTGCACTGTTGAGGTATATGGTTAATGATGTTGTATCTGTTCAGGTGAACAACGACACCGGTCTGCTGCCCAACGTGAACCTCGTGTTACGCTACTATGATACTGAGGGAGAGACTGTCAAGGCTACCAAGGCGATGACCCAGATGTTGTGTGATGGAGTCTCCGCCTTCTTCGGACCTGAGGGCTCGTGTCATGTGGAGTCCATCCTGTCGCAAGCTTGGAACATCCCCATGATCAGCTATGTGAGTATTGAGCTTTATACAGTGCGGTCCTTCTGTAGAGAACGGAACCTCACAGAGGCCGCGTGGCGTATATTATAAATTCATTCTGTTTCACTAGTTCAGCTCTTGATTGAAAAGTATTTGAGTATGTTCGCAGTTTGAAAGGAGTAAACTACATTTTTGGTATTCCAAATAAACAGTTACGGTTTTTAATGGGCTAGGTTTCCTCCTGATTCAATAGTTTTATTGAAAATGATCACTTATGTGGTCATTAGAAATGGTACATGTTTCGAGGAGTAATAAACATTTTTTTGTCCCCTTCATCAGCCAATATTAAGCACTAAATGCGACGCACTGTTTTAAAGTTATGCGCCAGAAACTAAACAAGATGTTCAATAAAGAACATATAGCCTGCTTTCTCCTAAATGCATGGGTATTGTTATAACTCTTTGTCCTTTTGAAGGAGTATAATTGAATGTTGGTTGTAGTAGCTTGTTGAAATACAACGTGCTATACGGATATTAAATATGAGATGCCCTTTGCTAGTGCTACCTCTGTACCAAATTTCGTTCAATTCGGTTTCACCGTGTTTGAATTGATAGGGGGAATCGATTTACACACATACACGGCCGCCATCCGCACATTATTAGGCTGATAACCTTGTAGTGTGAGCAAAGGATTCTTTATATATAAAGGTATAGTGTTGCAAAATTTGGTAGAGATCAGATGATTATGTTGGTCGTAATTTGATTCAAGCTTTTAACATTTGGGTGGCTGCCATTACGTTTTCGTCACGATGGCAGCAATATAAATCATGACACTGGAGTGACCTTTGCTATTGCTACCTCTGTACCAAATTTCGTTCAATTCGGTTTCACCGTGTTTGAATTGATAGGGGGAATCGATTTGCACACATACAGTACATGGCCGCCATCTGCAAACTATTGGACTGATGACCTTGTAGTTTATACAAAAGACGCTCGCTATATAAATATATGTTGTTGCAAAATTTGGTAGAGATCGGATGATTAGGTTAGTCGTAATTTGATTTAAGCTTTGAACATTTGGGTGGCTGCCATTACGTTTCCGTCAAGATGGCGGCGATACAAAACATGGCACTGAAGTGCCCTTTGCTAGATCTACCTCTGTACCAAATTTCGTTCAATTCGGTTTCACCGTATTCGAATTGATAGGAGGGGACAGACATTGAGTACACACACTCACACACATACACATTCACACACACAGACACACAGACAGACACACAATTTTTGGCCCTGTGTAGATCTCATAAGTCTACTTCCATTTTTTGCAAAAATCGAAAGTAGGCTAATAAAAAACGGGGGCCTTTAAGGCCCCCCCCCCCTCCACGAACCCCCACCCCGCGGTACCTGAAATCAACGGAACTTTTTAGGCGTTGTTCAGGTTACCTCCCCGTACACCTTCCTGAAACATTTGGAACTGCATGATTTAATGCAGCAAATCAATAATTTTTGGTCTAATTTGACTGGACATAGGCAGCGATTTTATTTATTTTTCGCGAATTCGCGAAACTACCAGTTACATGAATCGTTGTCTTCTTTTTGCCTGTATGTTGTATGAAAGTAGGCTAGTATAATCTGGTTACTTTCAGAATGGCTGATAAGAGTTTACGGCTGGAAATAGATCCAGGAAATATGACTGACTGCGGAAGACGATGATTAACAGACAATACCATGTCAGGAGTGACGAATAAAGGTGATGTTGAAATAAATACAGTGGGCGACGTTCCTATGGGGGCGGGGGGTCGAGCCGAACCTCACCCAATAGTACAGTACAGCTGGAATGGTTTTGTTCCAAAAACTGTGCTATGGTTGGCTTTTTGTAAATCGTTAGAAAAGCACCAAAAAAGGTTATCTCGAAATTTTAGAACAATTTGCACGATCGTTTTGTCTGAAAACTCAAAAAAACATTGAAAAGCGTTTTTCTCTGAATCGACGTATTTTAAAGAAAAGTTTTTTAAACAAAAAATGTAGAGGACATTGTCGCCTACAATTCGTCTCATTGAGGTCATGTCATACGTTTTGAAATGCAGAAGTTAGGTGGCGCCAAAGTTTCCAAAAAAAAAAGTGTTTTTTCACTTTTTGTCCTAGAAAAAAAAAATAGGTTTTTCACAAAAGAGTGAATCAGAAATTTGTTTCTCTCAAAATTGTCTGCAACATTTATTTAAACGTTTGTTTCGCTGTGATCCCCGTTTCGCCCCGCGGCGCTCCTGCTACAATAAACAAGAAATGCTGCCACGGCCACGCTCAGCGACAATACATTAAAAATACGCATTTTGAAAAATCTCACGTGAGATTAGCCCGCCGGCTTTACTTCCCCTCCGAAGGAAGCCATGCTGAACGATTTTAACGCTCTTGAAAATCCGACGACTTCGGTCGGGTTTGAACCCGTGATCTTGACTTAGCAGTTCAGCATGCTACTGACTACGCCACCAAAACGTGAATATAATAATGATAATGAATAGTCCCCAAAAGAAGTGGTGGGCAAGGAAGGGGCAGTGACTGGGCTATATTAAGACATGATGCTCGAAGGCGATCAGGAAGTTGTGTAAAAACAACTCGCAGGAAACTGCAAATCTTATCTCCTCTTCCCTTGGTTGTAACTCATTTCTCTGAGTCACAAACAGTCCAAGGAAAATAAAACACTTGCTTGGTATTTCCGAACATTTATAGATCTGAACCAGTGACGCTTTCTCCATGTAGGACGTGAGGATCATCCTACAGTCAGCTCTCAGCTGTTGCTGTTAAAAAATATTAAATTAATTGTTTTGTAATATAGTCTTTGGGGCCCTCTCGATAAGCTCTGTCTCACTGTCACTGTCAGTACTTGTAACTAGTTCTACATTTCACCCCTAGATGGGTGAAGTTTTACCTTCACCGCCCGGAGTAGAAAGTTGAGGAAGGAAGCCTTGCATCCTCAAAGCACATGTTTATAGCTTTAGAAATGTATGGTAGCCCTTGAGGGGGAAGGAGCAGGTTTGGTCTGTTTAATGGCGCTCTGAGGACGTCGATTGAGATCCTCAAGTCTCGCTATTGGTTGAATTTAAACCAACACTACGAGCTTATTGGTTACGATTTCGCGCGGTCAGACTGGATAGTCTGTTTTCAGCGTGTGCACGTCTTTGGAGTGGTATTCGATTGTATTGTGTAACGTGCTGTGCGACTGAATAATTAATATTAGACCGAGTCTAATATCTCAATTTAGACCACCCCCCAGGGGCTCACATCTAGTAGGACGTCGGTTGGCGACCTCGGGGCCCCATCTGAGTCCGGCATTGCTTCCACTTACTTGTGCCGGGCTACACTCCATCTTCTTTCCTGTCGACCTCACTTGGTTAACTCTTGTTCTCTTCCGACCCCGACGGTATTAGAGTATCTGAGGCCTAGGGAGTCTCTTTCTTTCCCGCTTTAATTGGCCCTTGTCTCATCTTTCCTGATCCCTCCTCCTTCGCGGGGTCAGACTTCTTCTTTTCATTATATTTCCTTTTCTCTTTAAGATTCCCGCATTTTTTTTGTTAATTGGCTCCCCTTATATCGAAATTCCCATTAGCGATTTTTTTTGCATCTACACTCCATTTTATAGGTATTTTTAATCTACGTTTCATTTTGTAAGGTTTTTCGATTTAAATCGCATTTCGCGAGTGTTTTCAACCTCAACTGCATTTTGTAAAGATTGACAATCTAAATTCCTTTTTAGTAAGTCTTTCAATGTAGGAGCAGGACATTTTAGTGAGTATTTTGAATTTCAATTGCATTTTGTAAGTATTTTCAACCTAAACCGCATTTCGCAAGCATTTTAAATCTAAATTGCATTTTGTATGGTGGGCATTTTGCAAGTATTTTGATTCTCAATTGCATTTTGTGGGTATTTTGAATCTACCGTACATTTTGTAAACATTTTCAATTTCAATTGCATTTTGAATTTCAATTGCACTTTGTGAGTATTTTGGATCTGAAATGGGAGTTTTTCAATCTGAATTGCATTGTGTATTTTGAATTTCAATTGCATTTCGTACGTATTTCGACTCTACATTGCATTTTGTACGTATTTTGAACCTAACCTACATTTTGGGCGTATTTTTCAATCTATTCATTTTGAGAGTATTTTCCATCTAAATTCCCTTTTGTAAGTATTACCGCTCTCCATTTTGTGAGTTGTTTCAATCTGAGTTCCATTTTGTAAGTATTTTCCGTCTCACTTAATTTTCGTTCTGGTTTCCATTTCATTGTCATTTTCGCAATCACCCAGACCATTAGGGGCCGATAACCTAGATGTTAGGCCCCTTAAAACAACAATTATCATCATAATCATCATAATGAAAATGAAAATCCACAGCCTGCTTCCAGTCGACCGACCGGGTCAGGGAATGGAATGGATGAAGCCGCCATCTAGCGGCGAGGATATGAACTGTGCCGGCTGTCGAAGCCTGTCGCACTCCCCTGGGGCAATGATTAAATGCATGACAGATGAAATGAAATAATAGTGGAGAGTGTGGCATTATCAACTCGAGTTAACAAGTTAGAAATGGCTTATCAACTAACCAAGAACACATATAATAAGAAGTGTCTCTCCCGAAAGACTAAAATGAGACACTACCAGACAGTTATACGTCCTGAAGCCTTATATGCATCAGAATGTCTAGTATTCAACCGGAAGGGACTCACGGACAAACTCGAAATACAGGAGAGAAAGATAATGAGGAAGGTATTGGGACCTGTTAAGGAAGGTAATGAATACAGAAGGCGGCCTAATCAAGAGCTCTACACGTACTGTGAAAGAATCACGGATGTTGTTAGAAAACGACTAGCATTTTATGGACACGTCTACAGGATGCATCCTACCAGGTTGACCAATCAGCTCCTCGGTTACTGGCAAAAGCGGAAGACCAAGTCACCATGGTTGTGGGAAGTGAGCAAAGATCTGCAAGAACTTGAAGGGACGGAAAGAGTTTTAAAAGACCGGACATCTCTCAGGAAGATGCTTCAGCAATTGAGGTTCCAGGACAAACCGCCAAGAAAGAAAACAGATGCCCTCTGGACCCAGGAGAGGAGGGAACAACACAGCCAGAGGATGCGTAACTACTGGGCAAACATCAAAGCCCACTCCAAATGTAACAGTTGAACGTCGTGGTTCATAGGTGGCCTATTCGAAACAAGAAGAAGAAGTGGAGAGTGTTTCTGGAATGAAATTGTGACAGGGAAAACCGGAGTACCCGGAGAAAAACCTGTCTGCCTCCGCTTTGTCCAGCACACATCTCACATAGAATGACCGGGATTTGAACCATGGTCCCGGCGGTGCGAGGCCGGCGTGCTGCCGCCTAAGCCACGGAGGCTCCATCATATATGGTTATAAGTTAATATGTTCGTTACTATATTGTTCCAGTACACGTATTAGTGTTATTTAGTTATTCTAGCCACCCCTCATAGAGTTTATATCAAGCGAAGTAAATAATGAATGCTGTCGTGTGAGGGACAGTTGCTGTGAGAACAGTGTGTTCTTGTGACGCAGCGGACACCACTCAGCAGGCTGAGTTGAGCAGACTCTCTCCTGAGCTTCCTACGAGAGTTTCACAAGGGTCAATTAGTTCTGAGCCAGTTATACCATGGAAGTTTCTGTAAGTACGGGTATACACGCTGCTATTCCGTGTGATTAGTACCTTCAATGCTAGGTTCTGCCTTCCATGATAGCTTCCATACAACTCACGAAATTGAACAGGTGCCATTTTTTTCCAGCAGTTTGTATGGAAGTTTGAGTACAACAAACAATTGGATTGCTATTCTCGTTCTAGTAGAGATGAACAAATACATTCGTTATGTGGGTAGGTCCTCGAATATATACATCAGAACGAAACTATATTTTCCTCTTCTTGTTATTATTATTATTAATATTGTTCTGGGGTAAATACTGAGCTATAAGCTATAGTTATAACAAAATAATTAGAAAGAGGAAAAATGTTTCCGCCATTGGATAGCCTTGAACCCGATATTTTCAAATTAGTGAGCTTGGCGCGATATCACTCGCACTCTTCTCCTACTGTGCGCAGAGTTAATTGTTGCACAACTTAACTCGTGCGGTTAAATATCTGGCGGCTTCGGTGGTGTAGTTGGTAGCATGCTGAGCTTCTATGCCCAAGGTCGCGGGTTCAAACCCGGCCGAAGTCGTCGTCGTTACAAATTCCTCAGTATGCCTTCCTTCAGAGGGGAAGTAAAGCCGACGCACAGTGGGCCAGAATCTTGAAAACGTGGCAAAAAAAAAAAAAAAGTTTCTAGATGGGAATTTTGGACTATCAGGTAGCCTACAGTAATGTTGGGACTACTGAATACCGGTTGTGCGGACGAGTAGATGTTCATTTCGTCCGTTATATTTCGGGTCAACCGCGGCAATTCTTTGTTAGCGGTGCGTGCAGTCGGCCAGGCTTCAAAATAGTCTTGTCGTCAAAGACAAATATTGATGTTCTGTGTAAGTGAAGCGAATATTTTCAATATGGTGGGTGTTCCAGAAGGTATGTACTATATAAAAACAATTTATATCATTATTAAGTCATTAAATGACACATGTTTTCTTTCAACTAACTCAATACCGGAAAATGCACGAGAAAATTGTAAAACGTGCTTAAAAAAATTGAGGTACGGTAAGTTACGAATTCTACGACATTCCGCTTTCTTTTGCACTGTGTCCCCAACTATATATTGTTACCTTTGTAAATTAACCTTCAAACCCACCAACTAGTACCAACTCTGGCTTTGGGCCACGTTTAAGGCGATACTTGCAAAATGTAATTATTGAGACATTTTGAAAAATGACAATAAAATTAATTATGAGCTACATTTGTACAATTTAATTTATAATCGATGCCTAGAAGCATTGTAAAGAATGTAATAAGTAGAAAAAGGACGGAAACACCTCTCGACGTTTCTTTGAAAACACTCCAATATCATCGTTGATAACTGGAGTTTCCGAAGAACTAATCCACAGTTTTCACAGACAATTTCAAGCGGACGTCAAATCGACGTTGAAAAGTTTCGAGCTTACGCCATAGCAACTGCCAGACACTACGTCAAAGAATACCCCTGGTACAACATGCCAACAACAGTCCATATATTGTTGATCCACGGACCAGAAATTATTTCTTCGGCCATTTTGTACAGCGGTCAACATAGGAATCAACCAATAAGTAGATAAAGCAATATCGCCTAAGTTTTTACGAAGGTTTTCCAGAGTTTAGTTATCGAAGACGTGTTCGGGAGATCGTTGGCAACCACAGACTGGCTATAGAGCATCCAGCGTTTAGAAAAGACTGTGGGTCTTATGGGCTTTTACTTTTAACGGAACACCCCCTACACTGGTTTTGTTACCTCACCTCTTATCATGAAGGAACTCTGAACACATATATGTTTCTTCATAATAGCTACCTACAATTATCTGCCAATTGAGTACCGTTGTTATTGCATACAAGTATCATTTATATTACGTCTTGGTAATTTAAAAATTTTCGAGGTTAGCACGCTGGAAGGAAGAGCCTCATCCTGTGCTGCATGCTCGCCCGGAGTGGAGCACGTGCTCAGTTCCGCCGACAACATAAGTTCTGAAACACTATCCGTCATTGGTGTTATTGTTGTGTATTTTCTCTTCGATCGAATCAAGGCTGCCGACAGTTGGGTTCGAACCCACTGTCTCCCAACTGCAAGCTTACAGCTGCGCGCCCCTAACCGCACGGCTAACTCACTACAATATTACAAATATTAATCTAAACAAAACAACAAGAATAAAATTGAAAGAAACTAAATTACAGCCCAACTAATAACTAAAGAGGTGATGATCAACAGTATTGCTGACGTAAAAATTGTTAACATCGTCAGCATACATCCGAGAAGGAAGGACGGGTTGTGCTCTCGTCATCTGTCAATCAGTAATGCGTCATATCACACCGGAATGGATGTCGTTATTGGTTCTCTTCGCGTACAGTATCCTTAATACTGGTCCAATCCGTTAACACCTGCAAAACTGCTCCTTCCTGGGCGTGTTCTATTTCAGGTAGCTGCTGGGGTTGTGGTTGTCTCGCTAACTTATGAAAGGACAGTACTCGAAGCGGGTGAACATAACATATGACGTCAGTGCTACCTCTGCCTAGAGTTAGCAACACTGTCGCCATAAGGCCCCACAGTCTTTTCTAAACGCTGGATGCTCTATAGCTTCACTTTCTCACTCACGGTCCAATTTGCTCCGAGCGACTTAACGAGTGTCATGTGATAGCCTACGGGCTTTAGCAACTACGCTACGGTCACACCCACGATATGTTTGTTTTGGTGGTGATTTCTCTGCAGCGCGGGGTAGGAGTTGTGAAAAGAGTAAAGGGAAGCTGGGAAGTACTGGAGATCTGGCAACCATTGATGGCGGAGTGTCTTCCTGTTGCAATGTGTGTGTGGCTGATGAACTTGGGCGATCAAGGGCACTCTTATCTGTCGCTTGGTAACCAGTGTGCTCCACGAATAGCTCGCCTTGTATCAACACGCCATCCTCTCTTTGTTCTTCAGCTCTATTTCTGGTACAGAAACAAACCCCGCCGCGTCAACAATCCGAGGGTAATCTTTTGTGTGAGGAAATCACTCCAATATTGAAGTGGGCAGAGGTCGTGTTTGCGTCCCGTACGCCCAACCAACGGTTGCCGGGTGTGATTGGAAGCTGTGGTAGGATCCTCCATTTCTCAGGTCATTGATAGAACTCTGCGCGGATGAGCAATACGTTATCCGCATCCGCCCCGCATCCGCATGGCTGTCATCCGCATCTGCTGATATTACAATAATATTTTCAATTTATTAGATAAAGCATTAAGTTATACCCCGCAGAGACCCTCTTGATGAACAGAAAAGGCACCATGGATGACCTGGAGGAAGCCGAAAGACGTATCCTCAGGAAAATTCATGGCCCGAGATTGCTCCCAGATGGAACCTACCGTTTGAAATCTAATTCTGACCTGTATCGACAGTTAGAATCAGCCAATACCAGTATGCAACGTAGGAGGCTTAAGTTCTATGGGCACCTACAACGAATGAACAGCAACAGGCTTACTAAGAACATCTTCTGCTTGGTTAAAAGGTACAAGACAGGAAGCCTGAGGCTTAATGAAGTACTAAAAGACTTGGATTCGGCTGGAATTGGTGACCTTGATGTAGAAGATATTTCTAAATTTTGTGCTATGGTAGAGTCTTCGACCCCACTACCTATAGTCCCCAAATGTAGGAAGCCCCTTTCGCAGGAGAGAAAGGAGAAATTATCAGCAGGGCTCAAGAGATATTGGGAACGGAAAAGAGCATCGAAGAAGAACTAGTCATAAGCGCTCCGTAGTGGGTTTAAATCAATAATAATAATAATAATAATAATAATAATAATAATAATAATAATAATAATACAACAATGAACTCTATGAACAAGTGGAGAGCATTACAACAGCTATGAGGAAGAGGAGGCTGATCTTCTATGGTCATATTGTGAGAATGGATAATCAGAGGCTCACCTCCAGAATTTTCAACACTGTCTCGAGAGGGAAAGCAACTAACGCCAAGTGGTCGAAACTAGTCAGAAAAGACCTTGAACAATTGGATATTGACCCCAGTAACATCTATAACAGGAATAAATACAGGACTTTAGTCAGAACATCCGACTCTCTCCAGTCACTAACAGCAAAAGCTGTGCGTCCAGGAGTAGGTGTGAAATGGACTCAGGAGCGGAAGGACATTCACAGTGCCAGAATGAAGGAATACTGGGCTAGGA
The DNA here is from genome assembly GCA_946902985.2 of Meconema thalassinum. Lineage (NCBI taxonomy): Eukaryota > Metazoa > Arthropoda > Insecta > Orthoptera > Tettigoniidae > Meconema > Meconema thalassinum. The sequence continues at coordinate 96,709,883 of OX336397.1, read as the reverse complement.
GGATAGCTGCCAGAGATAAGAACCACGTGGTCCACAGCCGGCCCAAACGGAACTAAAATAATAATAATAATAATAATTAAGTATTAAAGCAATACATTTAGACATTTGAGGAGAAATTCGTTCCGCTAGGCTGTGTGTGAATTGCAAGACTATGTTGATTGAGTTTTGACCCTCTGAGTAACGACATGTTCAACAGCGGGTGGCTACTTACTTGGTCGTCGGATGTACGCACGCAGACAAGTGCAGGTGTAAAATACGTTTTTATTTTCATAAGTCAGCACTAATTGAGGGTATTTCTATGACTGTCTTCTCTCACTTTTCTATTATTCTCATACAATCTAAGCGAAAGCAAATAGGGAAATAACAAGAAACGTGAAACACGCAGATCAAGGCAAAAACTAAAATTATTTTAAAAAATCCAGTTGAACATTGTACTCTAAAGACTATCCACATATTTACTCCAAACATTATTTATTTATTGCCTCCAACATAATAAAATTCCAATTACTGGAGACTGACCAATTTTACATAACATTTTCACAATCACATGTTAAATAAAATAAAACAAAACAAAAACAAAAGACAAACAATAATACAATAATAAAACAAACCTAGAAGAATTGCCGAGCTTTAATTCATTGACCGTAAAAGCCAATATAACTTACCATCTTTTTGGAAGCCTTCATAGGGAGGTTGAGGCTGATTGAGCTTTTAGTTCTCGCAGTCAAATAGTGCAGTTGCACTCTATATAAAGGGAGGTAGCGCGCAGTTCGCTACTCCTGTGGGGGTCCGGGCGGGGACACCAAAGAGCCCACTGATGAGCCAGCTTGGTGTCCTAGGCGAAACCCCCACACAAGACGCGGCACAGACCTAGAAAAATTGCTGAGTTTTAATAATAATATAGTTCACATTGTACAGTACTCAAGTTTAACTATTCTTAACACAAATATATGCTGATTGCTAACTTAATAACGTGAAAGTAAACTGTAATTAAATTAAGAATATTACAGAAATCAACACGTTGTGATTAGTAATGGATACATAAATGAATAACACAAATACATCTTGGAAAATGTCTGATAAAATGTAAAAATCTATGTATCATACTTTATGCAACTGTTGGCATATTTCTCTTCTGTTCCACAAGCTGTTTAAATTAAACTCATGAAGCATTTCAGCGTAATCGATTCCATGTTTTCTATAATAGAGATACCTAATGAACTTCTTCTGAATGTTTTCAATGTCATTCTTATAAGTAAAATAACTAGGAAGTCAGAAGATGCACAGCTATGCAAATTATATCCGCGTGGCGAAAAGTTTTGCGGATATCCGCATCCGCGCAGCGCTTAGTCATAGAAAGCAAGGACGAGCACGAGTTTGGAAGAGGAGAGAGGTGATGTGGTGTGAGGCCTCATCATTAGTAGATGCGGTAGTGACGCACGTCTTGTGTTGGTACACATGGAGCCTGCTAATAGATTCTTAATGACTAGTTCACACACACTGACTGCTCAAGTGATCTCCTGCTCTCCGCTAAGACCACCTCGTGGTGGAGGTCCGGGTACGATTGCCGGCCCTGTCAAGAAATTTAATTCTGGTTTGAGGATTGGAATGGGGTTCATTCAGAATCGTGAGGAAGAGCTGAGAAGGAGGGATCGATTCGCACCTCAAGGAGAAGAGGAAGAAAGGAATGAAGAGAAGGAGGGAGGGTATGAAGGAAGAAACGGAGGGAGGAAAGAGGGAAAGAAGTAAGGTGGGAAGAGGGGAAGGAGATAAGGAGAGAAGGTATGAAGGAAGAAAGAAAGAAAGAAAGAAAGAGGGGAAGGAGATAAGGAGGGAAGGTATGAAGGAAGAAAGCGAGAGGGGAAGGAGATAAGGAGGGAAGGTATGAAGGAAGAAAGAAAGAGGGGAAGGAGATAAGGAGGGAAGGTATGAAGGAAGAAAGAAAGAGGGGAAGGAGGTAAGGAGGGAGGGTATGAAGGAAGAAAGAAAGAGGGGAAGGAGGTAAGGAGGGAGGGTATGAAGGAAGAAAGAGGGGAAGGAAGAGAGCTTATAACTTTACGTGACCGTTAATCTTTCGATCATGAGCCACAGGACCTCCTGTTTACGTGGAATCCGAATCACAGCACATGACATTTCACTTCGAAAATCTCACATGCAATTGACGGAGAATCGAACCTGGTCCATCTTGGTGAGAGGCACCACCACGACCCAGTTACACCTCACCCATCTTTGAAGTAGTTTTCCGCTGTTTCCCCACTTCTACTCCAGGCAAATGCCGAGATGGTTCCTAACTTCAGGCCTTGACCGCCTCCTGTCCAATCCTCACGTGAATTACAAATACACACACTACTACTACAATACAATTACAGATACCACAATGACACAGGTTATCAGACGAACTCTATATACACACACACACACCCAAGTATGCGGGCTAAATGACCCGATGTCGCAAAGCCCCTAAGTCAATCAACAACAACAACAACAAAAGTTATCTTGTAACAGTGAACGCTGCACCACTTTCACCTCATGCACCTGGTTCGAAGTAAACGCCTGTACGAGCTCCAGAACGCAGCACACTTTCCACACCGGTCGTGCATGTAGTATAAGTTGTAGGAACTGAGACGCGACGTCATAGCAGTCATTTTTAAACTGATTTTCGTGGAGCACGTGACGTCACTAAGGGGCAGTGCTAGATAACCGCTGTTATTTAGACTTTCCGAGAACGTGAGATATGGGCACACCACACCGCACCGCAGTCTAGGAAATAACAACAGTGTGATATCCTTCAACCTGAATCGTAAACGGTGTTGCTGTCTTGTGTTTGAGTCTTCAGTCTTTTGACTGGTGTGATGCAGCCCTCCTTGTCTCCCTGTCCTGAGCTACCGCACCTTACATCCGAGACAATATTCCAACATATTCCAACCTTGGTCTACCCCTACAGTTCTTGTCCTCGACCCTTACTTTCATAACTAAGTTTTCTATTCCTGGGTGGCGTAGTCGGTAGCATGCTGAACTGCTATCTCCAAGATCACGGGTTCAAACCCGGCCGAAATAGTCGGATTTTTAAGAGCGTAAAAATCCTTCAGTATGCCTTCCTTCCGAGGGGAAGTAAAGCCGGTGGGCCCATGTCATAGATTTATGGCATGTAAAAGAACCTACCCCTGCAATTGGCAGTGTGTAGCTAAATTTGTAGGTAATATTTGGTTAGAAACGCTCTATCAAGTTCCAACGTTCGGCGCTAGGTGTCAGTGACAGTAGCATCTTGTCGCCAAAGTTGGAACTACTTGAAATTGAACTTGATGGGAGCCTACGGGCTCTCAATTATAATACCCTGCTATGGCCATTGGCTGCAATTCATAAATAATAATGTGTGTCCTACCAACCTATCTCTTCTCTTCATTATCAATCATCAGAAACATCTCTCCTCGCCCACTCATTTTTATACCTCTTCATTTTTTTACTCTATCTACCCATCTGATCCATGCCATTCTCCAGAAACACCACATTTAAATTTTTCTCCTGGACGGTTGTGTCCTGATTGCGACCATTCCAGATTGCGGTCACTTTCATTTTAGGGAAGAACTATTAACATTCCAGCGTCCAGATTGCGGTCACTTTCATTTTAGGGAAGATCTATAAACATTCCAGTGTCCAGATTGCGGTCACTTTCATTTTAGGGAAGAACTATAAACATTCCAGCGTCCAGATTGCGATCACTTTTCTTGGGAGACCGGCCCTTAGTTCTTCCCGACTGACTCATACCTTCCGTAAGTTTTGTGGATAACAAGGGGAAACTGATATTTCACTACCTAACCAAAGAATACAGTTCAGTGTTCAGCTGAGCACACTCCATGAAAGTTCGCTTTCAAAAATCAAGTCCCCTCCCAATCTGACAGCACCTCGTAAAGCAATGATTATAACATTTACAGTCTTAAGAATAGTAAGTTCCGTTAATACATACCTTCAGTCAATAATCTCCCCTTGCATTTTTTGGATTTCTCCTTCAAACAAAGCCATGTAATGACACCACGTTTACTCGTTCTGTATGGTCTGTAACTAGAACCATTCAGTAAAACACACGGCTTACCCTTCTCCGTTTCAATAAAGTCCATAACGGTTAGTAAACAGAAACATATTGAACACTGTGGTTGCAGCTTAAGAGACCAAAGAGAACTGACACATGACATGTACCTCAACATTGGCAAGAGGGGTGGAAGTGAAAGGTGAGGACATCCCCAGGGGAGTTACAACCGGACCGGTCTCCCAAAAAAAGTGACCGCAATCTGGACACTGGAATGTTTATAGATCTTTCCTAAAATGAAAGTGACCGCAATCTGGACACTGGAATGTTTATAGATCTTTCCTAAAATGAAAGTGACCGCAATCTGGACACTGGAATGTTTATAGATCTTTCCTAAAATGAAAGTGACCGCAATCTGGACACTGGAATGTTTATAGATCTTTCCTAAAATGAAAGTGACCGCAATCTGGACACTGGAATGTTTATAGATCTTTCCTAAAATGAAAGTGACCGCAATCTGGACACTGGAATGTTTATAGATCTTTCCTAAAATGAAAGTGACCGCAATCTGGACACTGGAACGTTTATAGATCTTTCCTAAAATGAAAGTGACCGCAATCTGGACACTGGAATGTTTATAGATCTTTCCTAAAATGAAAGTGACCGCAATCTGGACACTGGAATGTTTATAGATCTTTCCTAAAATGAAAGTGACCGCAATCTGGACACTGGAATGTTTATAGATCTTTCCTAAAATGAAAGTGACCGCAATCTGGACACTGGAATGTTTATAGATCTTTCCTAAAATGAAAGTGACCGCAATCTGGACACTGGAATGTTTATAGATCTTTCCTAAAATGAAAGTGACCGCAATCTGGACTGCTAATGAGATGAACGCAATCTGGAATGGTCGCAATCAGGAAGACACCTCCTGGACAGACTGCGTGGCTCAGTGGTAACGTTATCGCCTGCTGTTCCCAATGTTTCAGGATCGAGTCCAGGTGCAGTTCGTTACCATACGAGGGTGCACAAATGCGAGGGAGCCGTGTCAGTAGATTTACTGGCACGTTAAAGATCCCCTTCGGGACAAACGTTCGGCACCCCGACGTCTCTAAAAGCCACAGTAGTTTCTGTAAAAAGAACATTTATTTATGACCAAAGGAAGCCGAGCAGTAACGATTTCAGGTAATCGAGTCAAAACAATTCTGCCGTCCGTGCACCTTTCAAGCTTACGTTGGGTAAACCGTTAAAAATATCTATATAGGTAGGCCTACTATGAGTATAAGAATTGTTCAGCATGAATCGTTCTAAAAAAACTTTAAAAAAACGCGACAGCAGATTTCTATCTTTATTACATCGCCCACTAGAAGTGTTTTTACGTTTTCATTTCTTCCAAAAATCTCCATTCAGTGGCATTTAAAATTACTAGCTTCGGAGCAATTTTACGAGCTAGCGAGCGAGCCTATCACCCCAGCTTCAGCCAGCTTCAAACTGTCGATTAGTGTCGAGTTAAGACTTCAGAGAAGAGTATAATATGTGTTTGGGGTTTCACTGTTCACCTCGGCTTTTCTGAATTGCGTCTGGGACCTGCCGTCCATGTGCCTTTTAAACTTACGCTGGGTAAACTGTTAAAGATACCGGGCGAAGCCGGGGTGGGTTGCTAGTCTATATAAAAATCAATGTTACGTGATAGTTTGTTTGTCTGTCAGTCTGTCCCCTATGCGTTCATATACCATCCATCCGATTGCGATGATATTTGGGTGAGTTGTTCTCTGCACTCCAGGGATGGTTTCTGGCTACAAATTATTTATGTAACACAAAAGGGTGAGGGACTTAATAGAAACCCTTAAATCCCACAGTAATCCAATCACACAATCTGTATACTAATTACACCGCAATGCTAGGTGTGAGAATAGCTAGCTGATTCATCGCGAGGTGACATAAGACTGTCAGCAGCCCGCCGTGTTACCTGGTATTGCTATTCCAATACAGTTTACGCCACGATATTTGGCGGGGGTTCTTTAAACTGAACTCAATCTTGGAACCCCCCAGGGGCTCACATCTTGTGGGACGTGGGTTGGCGACCACGGGACCCCAGCTTAGTCCGGCATTGCTTCCATTTACTTGTGCCGGGCTCCTCTCTGTATTCTTTCCTGTTGACCTCACTTGGTCAACTCTTGTTCTCTTCCGACCCCGACGGTATTAGGGTATCTAAGGCCTAGGGAGTCTCTTCCTTTCCCATCTTAATTGGCCCTTGTCTCATCTTTTCTGATTCCCTCCTTCTGCGAAGGGTCAGCTTTCTTTTTATTTTCATATTATCTCCTGCCTTCCGCTCAAGGCCCTCAAGGAGGCAGGGTGTATGTAGCCCCACCACTTCTGGTGAACCCTGGATATTGCTACACCCTCAGGGGCTAACGGCTGGTGGGTTTGGGAGTTGGCGACCCCGAGGGATTCCTGAGCTGGGTCTGATTTTCCCCCTTTTATCCATTACGTCTGGGGCGGACCCTCTCCTCTTTCACTTTCCTATCTGCCTTTCATGGCTCTCCTCCATTCCAAGTACCTCAATCCGCATTCTTCGAGGGTTGAGGGCATTTCTGTTCCTCCTGTCCTTTATTTGCCTTCTTCTCCTTTTGTTTTCCATTTCTTCTTCTAGTATATAAGTTAGTAGTTAGCTTTAGTTATAGTTTACTTTTCATTATCATCTTCACGTTCACCCAAACCATTAGGAGCTGATAGCCTAGATGTTAGGCCCCTTAAAACAACAATTATCATCATCATCATCAATCTTGGAAAACCAATAACATTATTATTATCCTCGTTTCTATCTGTCTTTGATTGGCAATACAACGCATAACATAACAAAATAATACCAAGGGAAATTCTACCAAGCTGGAGGGTAAAATCGACTAAAAAAATTAATTTTGTCATTAAGTTTTTAAAAGTCGCCTCCGTAGCGTAGCGGTTAGCATGGTTAGCTGCCGCCCCGGAGGTCCTGGGTTCGATTCCCGGCTCTGCCACGAAATTTGAAAAGTGGTATGAGGACTGGAACGGGGTCTACTCAGCATCGGGTGTTCCAAATGAGTAGAGGGGGTTCGATTCCCACCTCAGCTATCCACGAAGTGGTTTTCCATGGTTTCCCACTTCGTCTTCGGGCAAATGCCGGGATGGTACCTTCTTCAAGGCCACGGCCGCCTCCTTCCCTCTTCCTTGCCTATCCATCCTGACCATCCATTAACTTCCCTCATGAGGCCCCTGTTCGCTTTGCAGGTGAGGCCGCCTGGGCGAGGTACCAATCACACCTCACCAGTTGTATCCACTCCGATTAGATGTTCCCAGCTCTAGGACACTGACCGTAGTGGCGGTAGTGGTGAGTTCCCTCGCTGAATCCGTGGGTTCCACCAACCTGGAGGGTAAACGACTAAGAAAAGAAGAAAAAAAAGTTAAAAAAAATGTCTTATCAAAATATCTTTCAAGGCCCGTATCACACGCTGGCAAGGAAGGTGTTGTGATCGCTGGTACAAAATCCTGTATGATTCTGTTTATCCTCGTCAGTACACCTGCTTTTATGACACGCTAGCATTTTGTACGCCAAATTGTATGAAATAAAACATGGCGAAGGGTTATCGTTTGAGGGCATTATTTCAGTTCATTCGCCTTATTAACGCAAAGCGGTCGTGAATCTTGCTTTAAGTAAATGTGGAAACATGCCAGGTACTGAATGAATGCATTCGAATCAATATTTAAGATCTAACTGTAATAATTGAATATTTTACCATACGCGTTAATAAGAAGCGCAACAAAAAGCTCCTGAGCGTGTTGGAAAAGTGTGCGAGTGGTATCGCGCCCACTCGCTGTTTTGAAGATCCCGGGTTCAATACTATCCAAAGGTGGAAATTTTTAATTCGCACGACACCCCTTCGCCATGTTTTATTACATAAGAATCCTAGCCCAATTGATAGCATCGCCCGCCCTCTCGGTAATACCGCGCCAGTGTGAGGGAGTCCTCAGGGAGTGTTGAGTCAGCTGGAAGAGCAAACAGCAGTGCAGTATATTACGCGGTAACCTTGGTAATGAATACGACTATCCTTCATCTCGTAAATGTCAGTCCTGAGTGGCGCCCGGAGGAGAATTACATTAGCAGCTCTGTAACCATAGCGACACTCAGTAGGGGGATTATCCATAGCCATGTACTGTATTCCCCGTAACGTGGTCGATAATCTCGTTTATGTTCGACGATGTCGATATGTAAATATTATATGTCAGAGAACTGTTTCATAATGGGGGTCATTAAAGTACTACTTTTCATTATAACACAGATTTTCCAACCAATCAGAGCTCAATATTTTCATTCATTGACCAATTAGGAAAGGATAGTTTCTGACATGTACTAAAAATCCAACATGTCGGACATGAATTACATGATTTGAAAGTTGACAATGTAGCTTATATTGGATCAACCATTGTACTGTGGTTACATTGCATAAACAAACTGGGCAATATTGCAAAATAAATAGCACTGTACCTTAATATCCGCAACTCCAATTTCTACACATTCGAAAGATTTCGCCGACAATTTTAGTGAGTGCTGTTGTTGACATCACACCAGAGCGTTATGGAGGAAGCAGACGTATTACATTAGTTCCACGGAAATTATAATTATAATACAGCTATCTTTTCGTTAAATGTATTTCTTAAGCGAAACTTTTCCGCCAGATGTCATGACTGTTCTGTGTGGGACTCCATTGATTTGCATTCCGTTGACATTTTATATGCATCGAATTTGAAGAATTTGATAATACGATACATTTTAAAGCGTTTATAACAGCATATTTTGTGTTATTTGAAGTAAATAACAAAATGATCCCACATAGTACCTTTGCGGTATCTTTTGTGGCTATTTCAGGATATCTCGAATGTACAATAAACAATGTTTCAAAGCCTTGGAAACATGACACTGAGAAGGTCTTTGATCCTTACTGGGAACACAGCGCATGCGTTCTGTTCACTAAACTAAACTCAGGTGATTGAATCACGACAGATATTTATGAATATTTCTGTTCAAATATAAAATAAAGTTATAATTATCGTCGAACATAAACAGTCGTATGCAACTCGCCTATAATGGTAATTAAGACACTCGTTTTATAAACATACTCGTGTCTTAATTATTGTCATTATAGGCTCGTTGCATAATTAGTCATTAGCACAGAACGGGTTTATATGTTCAAATTACTAATGAAATATGCGGCACACGTGCATTCCTGTAAAAAAATAAACTAGAAGATACTGCTAGCCTACAAAACAAAAAGTTTTAGTTATTAAAGTGCGATATGTATATTTTTATATTATGTGTACATAAAAAGTAGTTCTAGCATCCGAAATTGTTGAATATCATTACTAGGACCCGGATATTTATGACATATCATAATTTTCCGTTATATTTCTTCCATAACAAATGCAAGATGATGGTTCAAGCTAATCTCATTCAAATTAAGTCATTAAGTATAATTGCCAGTCCGAACTGAAAAGCGTTGCAATTCTGGCTGTATAACATTCATTTTAAACATAGCACAGGGGAACGACTTTCTCCTAAAATGTCCAAATGTGTTGGTTTAACACTTTTTGCTTTATCTAATAAATTAAAAATAATATTGAAATATCAGCGGATTTGGATAAAAGTCATGCGGATGCGGGGCGGATGAGGATAACAGTCATGCGGATGTGGGGCGGATGCGGATAACAGCCGTGCGAATACGGGGCGGATGCGGATAACAGCCGTGCGAATACGGGGCGGATGCGGATAACAGCCGTGCGAATACGGGGCGGATGCGGATAACAGCCGTGCGAATACGGGGCGGATGCGGATAACAGTCATGCGGATGCGGGGCGGATGCGGATAACAGCCGTGCAAATACGGGGCGGATGCGGATAACAGTCATGCGGATGCGGGGCGGATGCGGATAACAGCCGTGCAAATGCGGGGCGGATGCGGATAACAGTCATGCGGATGCGGGGCGGATGCGGATAACAGCCGTGCGAATACGGGGCGGATGCGGATAACAGCCGTGCGGATGCGGGGCGGATGCGGATAACAGCCGTGCGGATGCGGGGCGGATGCGGATAACAGCCGTGCGGATGCGGGGCGGATGCGGATAACAGCCGTGCGAATACGGGGCGGATGCGGATAACAGCCGTGCGGATGCGGGGCGGATGCGGATAACGTTTTGTTTATCCGCACAGGGCTCTACCAATAGGTTTATAATGAGAGACTTTAGGAGAAAGGTTGTTATGTTTTTATTTCAACCAAATGATTATAGAACACTATTTACATTTCAGTTAGAATTCCAAGATCTACGTTCCCTAACTTAGGAAGGCAATCACTGAAAATTGAATCATCAAAACACTCACCCGTTATTCGATATTTATGAAATTATACGATTTAAGTACGGTACTTATTCCTTTGATATACTGTTTCTGAAATCCATGCAAAATGATAAAGGAAATACCTCAGAATATTAAAATGACATGAAATAGGCGTCACAGTGGCCAAAATGTGAAGTGGACAGCAATTATGGAGCGTATTTTCCTACAGCAACAGTATCTGCAAATCGCACACTTGGTACATTTTAAGTCATTTTTTAGAGAAATTATAGATATTTATGAAATTAGAGTGCAATTCGTCACTGCTAATGTCTATTCTCTTTCATTTGAATGCTCATTTGTCACGATCGGTCGCTTGTGAGCGCCGCAGGAGGAATCTATTCTACTGAAATATATGATGATGATGATGATTATATATGGACTCTTTACTATTAAAGGTATGAAAATCATACACTGTATTATCGTTAGACATCGGAAGTTCAGGCTCTAAAAGGTAATGTTTTAGGCGCCCAACATTGGTTCCTTAACTGCTATATTTAGGCACTAAAATGAATAATAGGCAGATAAATAAAACTGAAGACACAGATCAATATTTTATGTTTTTTATAAGATGTACTGGGATTTCACTTACATGGCATAAAAGTTAATGGCAAGCTGTACACTACCAAACGATTTGCAGATGATATGGCCCTGAAAACTGAAAATGAGAGAGATATGTGAATCACATAAACAAATTATTGCAAGAGAAGTGTGGTATGAGGATAAATAAAAGGAAATCCAAAGTAATGGCATGCACTAGGGATGGCGACCAAATAGTCAATGTGCTAATGGATGGTGAAAAACTAGCCCAAGTAAAGGATTTCAAATATCTGGGGAGCTTTATCACATCAAATGGAGAGAAGTAAATGCTCGAATCGCACAGGCAAAATACGTCTTTACTAACATCCAAGACTGTTAACTTAGAGGTGCGAAAACACTTCGTGAAAAGTTTTGTATGGAGTATTGCAAGTTATGGCTTTTAAACTTGGACTCTGTGACAAGCAGATGTATCAAAACTTAGGGCATTCGAGATGTGGTGCTGGCGATGACTACTAAAGATACCTTGGACTGATAAAGTCACGAATGAGAATGTTCTCAAAAGAGTAAAGGAGACACCTACCTTGGTTGAATCCTTAAACAGAAGAAGAAATAGTTTTGTTGGCCATTTGATTCGTCACTCTGACTGGTGCACCACACTCTTCGAAGGAAAGCTAGAAGGAAAGAGGATTCTAGGAAGACCAAGGACTCAGTTTATAGACAGCATTAAAGGCAAGCACACGTATTGCCATTTGAAACTACAGACCAGAGAAAGAAGACGTTCTGGAAGACGTGCATGTTACTCACCAACCTAGCGGTTGACGAGAAGTAGAAGAAGTAGAAGAAGAAGTAGTAGAAGAAGAAGAAGAAGAAGAAGAAAAAAAATAACTGAGCAGATATCAAGAAAACCTTAAAATATTGACGTAAATGACCTTAACTCAATTTAATGTGCAATATTGGTATTAAAAGAAACCAAATACATATCACGTCGGCCCCGTGGTGTTGGGGTAGCGCGCCTGCCTCTCACCCGGAGACCCCGGGTTCGATTCCCGGCTCCGTCAGGGATTTTAGAAACTGACGTGAGGGCTGAAACGGGGTGTACTCAGCCTCGTGAGGACAATTGAGTAGCTGTCTGACAGTGAGGCAGCGCCCCGATCACGGAAACCAATATTAACGGCCGAGGGGACCCGATGCGCTGATCACGTGGCACCCCAATATCTGCAGGCCAAATGGCTGGGCAGCGGTCGCTTGGTAGGCCTAGGCCCTTCATGGGCTGTAGTGGCAGGGGCTAGTTAGCTAGTTAAATACATACAACTCACAATTACAGACTGAGTTTATACAGTAAATAACAAGCACTTTCTCTAAATTGCCCTTGGAAATGTAATGGCGTTTGTCACTAAGTAGACTATTAATTTGTACGCTGAGAAAGAGCGTTCAACGTCAACTGAAGACACAGGGCAATGTTTTAAGTTTTTGATAAGATGAACTGGGATTTCACTTTCACCTTCATCGTCATTCTTTTCCGTTGAAATGTTAGCGGCAACGAACGAACTCTTCAAAGCGATGTTTCTCTGAAGAACTGACACCGACATCCATTGGTCACAACCGGAAACAGACGGGTATATTCAAAAAAATACATTTGACTTGTACGGTATACAAAAGAAGAACACTATCAGAAATACAAAAACAAAAGAAACACACTATGAGAATTTGTGAATGCAAACTCACACTCTGAAGAACTGAATGAAAGTTCTTATTCACCGCGGCTCCAGGTGCTTCAGATAGTTTCTGCTCAAAATTAAAACAGAAATTCAAATCTTACGAAGGAAAAACTAGTCAAACTGGAAAATTGGCACTAACAATAGACTTAGAATGGAAAATAGACGCTAATGTCAAAATAGACCGTTTTAGGCACCATAAAACTGCTTTATGTTCGAATATGTCTATATGTTAATATTATATGTCGGAAAACTGTATCATAATGGGGGTCATTAAAGTACTACTTTTTATTATAACACTGTTTGTCCAACAAATCAGAGCTCAATATTTGCATTCATTGACCAATTAGTTAAGGATAGATTCTGACATGCACTTAAAATCCAACATTTCGGACATGAATTACATGATATGAAAGTTGACAATATAGCCTATATTGGATCAACCATTGTAGTTACAACGCATAAACAAACTGGGCAATATTGCAAAAGAAATAGCACTGTACCTTAATATCCGCAACTCCAATTTCTACACATTCGTATGATATCGCCGACAATTTTAGTGAATACTGTTGTTGACATAAACACACCAGAAGGTCATGGAGGAAGCAGGCGTATGACATTAGTTTCACGGAAATTATAATCCAGCTCTCTGTTCAGTAAATGGATTTCTTATGCGAAACTTCTCCGTCAGATAACTGTTCTATTTGGGACTCAATTGATTTGCCTTCCGTTAATATTCTATACACATCGAATTTGAAGAATAACTAGCTGATAATGCGATAAATTTTAATTTTAAAGTTTCAAAGCTTTGGGATCCGTTATTGGGTAGAGATCAAATGCTGAGCCCACACAGTTCCCAAGAAGAAGGAGTCAACCGACAGAATATCGACTGATATGTATGAATATTTATGTTAGAACATATAATAAAGTTATAATTATCGTCGAATATAAACAGTCGTATGCAACTCGCCTATAATGGTAATTAACACATTCGTATATACATACTCGTGTCTTAATTATTGCCATTATAGGCTCGTTGCATAATGTACTATTATATATACCCAAACGTTATGAAACATGTAAGTTTAAAAGGTGAGCCAAGTACAGGGTTATCGAAAAAAGTTGTAGCAATTTCAAAAAGTCAGATCTCCCGGTGTAAGTGAGATAAATTAATAATTTAACCTGTAAACTAATCAGGAACGCATCGAGTTTTAGTTTTAGATGTTACTGTACTCCGCCCGTGACCTTCAGCCGATTCACAGAATGAGTGCGCGGCAGGAAGCTGCCATGCCACTGTTTCAGTAGTGAGTGTGATTGCAATGGCGACAGTTCAGAAGAAAGCACAGTGTGTGTTGTGGTTAGCGGAGTTTAAATCTGTTATAACTGTACAGCGCACTTTCTGACGTGTTTATGGTAGGGATCCCCTTCATGCTAATACAGTAGCATTAGACGGTGGTATGAACAGTTTCAGGAAACTGGCAGCATTGACGTTAAGAAGTCCCCCGGACGCACAGTGGGTCAAAATCGAAATCTAGGGGGACAAAATTATTTTTACGTTTTTATCATGAATTTAGAGTGAAAGCAACGTATATAATTAGTTTACTTCATAATAAGCATCAGTTAAGACCTTTATTAAGATACGTCTACACATGCAAGAAATTGTCTATGACTAGGAGTTGGATAGAGCATTCAGTTATCTCTTCAGAACAATTTTCTACTCCTAATTTACTTTTAACAAAGTCACAAAGTTCCACTTTTGACATAATCGTCGAACCCAGTGCTTCAAACAGTTGTAAACGTGTGAGAACTGTTTGCGCGGCATCTTCTAAAACGTAAAATAACTAAGTTGCAAAAAGATGCAACAAATTTTGTAATAGGCGGAAACGACAAGACTTTATCTACATTTTAACATTAAGTAGAAAGTGACGCAGAGTGACGCGACATACTAAAAATCTAAGTGAAAATATAATTTTAAAAATAATAGTTAAATATTATATAATGCAAATATAGCTAAAATTACGTAACAATTACGCCCATTAAAAACTGAAAGACGTTACAAATATCATACCTTTAGCTGCATGTTCCATCTTAAAGCATCACACTAACCACAAAGACAACCAAACCACAGCCACTTACATTTACCCTCCAATTCAGACTGCTCGAACAGTGGTGACAGATTTACACTAAGATGCGTTTATATCCAAGAATAGTGAGCGGCAATTATATGATAATGCTGTAGAAGTAATAAATTTTGATTTTTTAATTATGAAAATAAATAATTTTGTCCTCCTAGAGTTCGATTTTGACCCACTGTGGGACGGTCTAGAACGAGTGACGAACCAAGGGAGCGCTCATAGAAACATTATAAGATATGAAGTAAACTTTTTGAGTTGGTAAATTTAACAAAAGGTAGTTCCTGAGCTATGATTTTTTTGAAATTGCTGCAGCCTTTTTCGGTGACCCTGTATAAGCTATGTTAAGGAAAAAAGAGGCATTTGCTTATAATCCGCTGTGCAATTATCATTTACCATCTAAATCAAACTGTTAAAAGTCAGGTTCCTGTCTCGTGTACTACTAATTATTTCAAGCACATCCAAATATGTTCACTGCTAATGATATATTTTTTGTTTTGTTTCAGAAATGTTCGGATACAAAGGCGCCGATGATAACCACCTTCGCCCGAACGGAACCTCCGGACACTCAGGTAGGCATTCATTAAACATTGTAACCGACATTATTCAGTTACACAGCTCACACTCGGGTTTTCGCCTTGTGCGGTTAATTGGGGGTATTTATTAATATTTTATTATATTGGGGTAACATCCGCGTGTTTGTGTTGTGTGATTATTATCAGTAGATGGATATTTGATATTGGAGTTAAGTGGGATATTTCTAGTATTATTATATTGAGGACAAGAATAATTATTGTACATAGGTTGGTTTTTTAGTTTTGGCACCTTAGTTATAACTGAATTAATAACTCACTTAGATGGTTCCAAGTTTCACAGGCCCTCGATGTAGTCCCCACCGTTGCGTACAACGTGTTCCCAGCGATGCGGAAGTCGTTGGATCCCGTTGGCACTGCCCAATCTATTGATGGTACGAAGAGAGTGCTCGGCAGCCTGCTCCCCGCGTATTGCCATCTTCATCTTCGGGATGAGATCATAGTCGCAGGGACTGATGTCGGGAGAATATGGGGGGGGGGGGGGGTGGGGTGATAGAGGACCTCCCAGCCCCAGCGATCCAACAATGCCCACACAACGCCTGCTGTGTGTGCCCTAGCATTGTCATGCAGAACGATGGGCGGTGTAACCATGTGGTGGCGCCGTTTCCTTCTCAGAGCTCCTCGGAGATGGTCTTGCAGAAACGAACAATAGTACTCCGCATTAACGGTTTGCCCTCGGGGAACAGTATGGCAGCGCTTCTGTACCATTGAAGACGTTAAGCAGGCTGCCGAGCGCTCTGTTCGTACCATCAATAGATTGGGCAGTGCCAACGGGATCCAACGACTTCCGCTTCACTGGGAACACGTTGTACGCAACGGTGGGGACTACATCGATGGCATGTGAAACTTGGAACCATCTAAGTGAGTTATTAATCCAGTTATAACTAAGGTGCCAAAACTAAAAAAAACCAACCCGTATAATTATTACCTGATAAAGTAACTATTTTATTCTGGATATGGGTATCAACTTCATTTATCTAGTAATTCTGTAAGTATGTGTTAGCGCCGTGGTGTGTAATGTAGGAACATGAGGTTACAAAAAGGCTGCCTTATTGCCTGGGTTAAACATATTATATAGTGGCCTAAGTTGACCGCGCCGTTGTTATAACTCCCCTTGTTAAACTAACTTTTCAAGCGTTATCTCTCATACATTGTTAATAAGCGAAAGAATGTACACTGAGTGTGATAATAGGGTGACTGTGAGGTGGCCGATGCAATTGACAAGGGAAATGGGCAACAGCCGAGTGTAAAATCCCTGCGTGACAATGCTGATATCTAAATATAACCTTGTATTTCTGCATTTGTTTTTGGAAGATGAACTCCATCTTTGATTCTCGGCCCTAAGATTTTTCTCATTATTTTACGTTCTTTCAATTCCAATTGACCTGTAGGTGTTTTATGTTGAAGAGTGAGGAGCCTCCGTGCTTAGGCGGCAGCACGCCGGCCTCTCACCGCTGCGTCCGTGGTTCAAATCCCGGTCACTCCATGTGAGATCTGTGCTTGACAAAACGGAGGCAGACAGGTTTTTCTCCGGGTACTCCGGTTTTCCCTGTCAAAATTTCATTCCAGCAACACTCTCCACTATCATTTCATTTCATCTGTCATTCATTTAATCATTGCCCCAGAGGAGTGCGTCAGGCCTCGGCAGCCGGCACAGTCCATATCCTCGCCGCTAGATGGGGGCTTCATTCATTCCATTCCTGACCCGGTCGGAGACTGGAAGCAGGCTGTGGATTTTCATTTCATATTATAATTTTTCACTCTTTAATTTTAATTGTTATTATTACAAAAATAATTCTATCAAGCACCTTAGCTCTAATATATGGTTTTCAGAATATTAACAATTAAAAAAAAAGTTGATATTTGGCTCAAAGATTCAACCATCGGCATCTTTGACAATATGATTTGAGGAGTTTGTTTTCAGAACTGAATATCTCCACAATCATAAATTTTACAGTAGAGAGGAAAAACGTATATTTTCAGACAGGATTATCAAAATGGAGTAATATATAGTTTGAATGAAAGCTAGAAAGAGCAACATACTGTCACGAAAAGTGCATCAAATTATATATACTGTAGTACAGTACATACAAAGTTATTGATAAAAGTTTGATAAAAATGAATGGATATATTTAGTTTAAAAAAAATGGTGGTTGTATTTATCTATGGAAATCAGGATAGTTCACATAATCTCAAATATTTATCCTTATTCGTGATATTTATTTTGAACATAATATTAATAGGTACAATTCGAAATTCATCATCATCATCTTGTACAGTTTCCAGACCCAGGCTTGGTCTGTTTGGAACATAAGCCTCACCACTTAGTCCTTTCTTCCAACCACCTCTCAGTTGTAACTCTGGTCCTGTCCTCACCTCTCTTCTTGACACTTCCTCCGCTCCTTTCAGCCATCTATCTCTTGGTCTTCCCCTTGGTCGTTGCTTCTGCATCTGCATTTCATGTATCTCTTGAGAATCCTCTTCTCTTCAATTCTCTTTAAGTGTCCATACCACCTCAGTCTTGATGTCTTAATCCTACCTTGCAAGGGCTCCTCTTTCACTATTTCCCTGACCTTTTCATTCCTCACCCTGTCTCTTCTTGTTACTCCGATCCTACTTCGCAGGAACTTCATTTCACTTGCCTGTATTCTGCTTATGTCTCTTTTTCTTCATTATCCACGTTTCTGATGCATAGGCCAGTATCGGGATGTAGTAGCTTCTGTATAACACTTCTTTGCCTTTTTGTGGGACATCTTCATTCCACACTAAGCTCCTAATGCTTCTCAGAAATGCTTCTGCCTGTCTGCCACGTTCCGTAATCTCTTTGTCATTTCTCCCATTTTCCTCCACTATACTTCCCAAGTATTTGAGACTTTCCACCTTCTTCAGCTGTCCACCTCCAAGTGTTATCCCACTCATTGGTCTGTCCTTTTTCCTGGTCGTTAACAGGATCTCACATTTACTGATGTTGAACTTCCATCCGTACCTCGAAATTAAATGCCTCAATAAAAAAAAAATAAAAAAAAAAAATTGATCAATATATTATAAGTGATGGATATATTCAGTTTTGAACGAAAAAAATGTTTTCTCACAGCCTTATCAATGGGAAATATTAACATTTGATCAAAAAATATTTTACCATCCAATGCAGCTGAGGCAAATGTTAATGAATCAAGCATTTTTTTATTTATTTAAATTTTTGGAGTTTTGAAAACTAGCTCCTCAATTGTCCTCATAGTAGTTAGTTAATACAGGGTTTTTATTTTTGCTTGGCAAGACGATTTCGGTCAACCTTGGCCGGCGGTTTCCGGCCGTATTCCCACGCTCTTGGTGCGGTAGAGGTGTGAGTTCCGAGCTGATTGTTTTTTTTTATAAAGCTACTGTGTCCTGTATATCGTATTGTATAGTGTCTCATTGTGATTGTGTGTAGTGCTGTAATGCCTTATGTGAAATTTTCGTTACGTGAACGTGTATATCTGCACAATACGTACATAAAGTGCAGGAAATCGTGCGATAGAACAAGACAAAAGTTTCGAGTGAAATTTCCAGGGAGACCCATTACTAGAAATCGGACAATAATACAACTGGCTAAGAGATTCAAACGTACAGGTTCAGTAAACAATAAAAATAAACGGTAAAGTTCGCTATTTCCCTACTGAAGCTAAATTAACCGGAGTAACCGGAAACTTCATAGGGAGATGCCAATTATATTTGGCAGCGGACGGGGGACATTTTCAGCATTTACTGTAAACATGGTGCGTAAATAAGCATGATACTGATTTTAAGCACCGTATTCTCTCGTACATACGCGCGCGCGGTCGCCGGCAACTGAGCTGTCACTGGCGGAGCGCGTGAGCAAGAATGTCATTGCCAAGCAAAAATAAAGACCCTGTATATAGACCACTGACCTATAAAGCGTTAAAAGGACATTTTTTTTTTAAGAATAAAACTATTTGTTGCAGGTAATCAAGTCGGTGATCACACTGCTGCGGTACTACGACTGGAAGAAGTTTGCCATCATCTGGGAGGAGGCGTGGAAGCCTGTAGCGGACACGCTCATGAAGCAGGCCAAAGAGTCGAACATGACGGTCACCTATAACAAGCCCATCATGGACAAGATGAAGTGTTGCGTCAACGGACTCGACTGCTGCTCCACGTCCTTCTGGTACAAGGTGGTGCAGGAGACCAGGAACCTCACCAGAAGTAAGTACATTCTCACAGATTAAAACGTGCTACTGTAAGTTAAGGGAAGATCAACAGTGGAACCTATTTTTGTTGTAAGACAAACTATGGAAAAACTCTGGGAATATGGAAAAGACATGATAATAAGTAGTAACGTTCATTGACTTATACACATCAAAAAAAGATTTGCATAACGTTTGTTTAAAAATTTGAAATACACTTATGTTCCGTCTAGTCAATACTTTTTTGTGTTTATTTACACACTAGGACATGTTTCGAGGCTTAATATTATTGAAAATCTGCCCCTTCATCAGCTAGTAGATTTATTGGCCAGTCATTGTGACATTAAAATTGATGAAAAATGGATGATGTGGATGAAATGTGACGTAAACATATATGATTGTTGTTCTTGCATGTTATAAAAACTATAATGGTTACAAAGATAGCTAATACACTGTAGGTATACTACTGTAGGCAGGGCCGGATTTAAGAGCATGTTGCCTATAGGCTAAAGTCCATTTGCCACCCCCTCTATAGTTCATATTTGCTTAATACATTTGTTTTATACAACAAAAGGATAGATTTCATTGGCATTTTCATCTTTTTTAAACATAAAGTTCATTTAGTTTAGATAAAACTACAATTTTAATGGCTTACTTCTTCTTCTTCTTCTTCTTCTTCTTTTACGGCCTCATTGGACCACTTCAGTCAATCATTTCTTGGTCCTCTTCTTCAGTAAGTTTCCTTTCCGAGTCGCCCAGTAGCTCTTCATTCGCTCTGATCTTCTCAGGCGTTCCTCATCTGTAAATACCCTTTTTACTGTATTACGTTTGTCTATTTTAGCCTGAAATCTTATTTTTATATCTCTCAGTTTTTTTTTATTTTGTTTTGCAAGTCATCCAAGGTTATTTCTAATTCTTTCATATCTTCTCTAATTTCCTTAATCCATCCTACTTGTTGTTTCATATTCCAAAGTTTCACTACAATTTTTCTAGATAACCTGGTTTCTGGTGTCCTCATGATGTGATAAAAAAAAATCCGTTTCTTCCGAATAGTATCAGTGATGGGCTCCAGTTCTCTGTATACCACTTCATTTGGTACTATCCACCACTGTCCATCTTTCTGATATTTTTTATCTATGCATGTTCTAGCTATTCTTCTTTCTACTTCTAAAATTTTGTCGATTCTGTTTTCTGAGTAACTTTAAAAAGAGTTTCACTTCCATATGTCACCTCTGGTTGAACCACGGTCTTGTAATGTTTTAATTTTGTTGCGATTGATAGACATTTTCTTTTATATGTAGACCATGTTAATTTTTGGGCTTTTATCATTTTATTAGTTCTTTCTTGCCATGCAGGTTTCTCATCCAAGTTGTAAGTTATAATTTCTCCTAAGTATTTAAATTGCTTCACTATTTTAACTTTCGTGTTATTTACTGTTATGTGATTGATTACAAGTGGATTTTCTACCATTATCTCTGACTTTTCAAATGATATCTGAAGTCCAATTTTTGGTATATTTTGTAGGCTTATTATTTGATTTCTGGCTTCTTGAATATTATTAGCCAGTAACGCTAAGTCATCTGCGAATCCCAAGCAATTTAAGTCTATTTGATCTTTCTTGGTTCCAATTTTTATGCTCTTAATGGCTTACGTAATAAATGTTATACTGAAATTAGTTATCTACTTGATCTACTTGTCTTTTTTTACTTACTTCTTTTAAGATTCGTTAAAATGTGAAATGGGTTTAGAACTTAATTAATTCATTTGTTCTTGGAGATCAGTGATCACTATTTTTTACATATTTTTATATTTTAATGGTAATGGCTATCTTTTGCCTATTTTAAGAACTGTGTTCAATTTGGATTGAATTATTCTTCATGGTGAAATGAAATTACACAAAATGTAGTTAATTACTGGTTTATGTGTTGAAAAATATACAAACTTCTCTCAAACAACTCACTCCATGTAATCTTCATGTTCAAATTTACATAGCTTACTTGCGAGATTTCTTTATGGCAAACTCGTTAATAATGTCCTCATACAAAAGTGTTTTTGTTGTATTTGCCTCAATACTAAGTAATGAAAGTGAGTTTAACTGTATTTCAGAAATACTAGTTCGCAGAGAGTTCTTAACTCTCCTAAGGCAGGAAGAACAGTATAAGGACTAAAACATATTTTTAAGTAACTTCTATTCTTAAATTCGTACAGAAAATATTATTGAAAATGAAAATCCACAGCCTGCTTCCAGTCTCCAACCGGGTCAGGAATGGAATGAATGAAGCCCCTATCTAGCGGCGAGGATATGGACTGTGCCGGCTGCCGAGGCCTGACGCACTCCTCCGGGGCAATGATTAAATGAATGACAAATGAAATGAAATGATAGTGGAGAGTGTTGCTGGAATGACATTTTTGACAGGGAAAACCGGAGTACCCGGTGAAAAACCTGTCCGCCTCCGTTTTGTCCAGCACAGATCTCACATGGAGTGACCGGGATTTGAACCACGGACCCAGCGGTGAGAGGCCGGCGTGCTGCCGCCTAAGCCACGGAGGCTTTACAGAAAATAAGAACTAAACCATATTTTTAAGTAACTTGTATTCTTACATTCGTACGGAAAATATTCTTAACGTCTGAAATACTTCATTTTAGCCTTTGAATGAATTGTAAAACTGCCACCCCTGAAAATTTGCCACTCTAGGCTGCAGCCTACTTAGCCTATTTAGAAATACGGCCCTGACTGTAGGGACACTCAATTATCAGCAACAAACAATAAAAAACAGCTCTAGTCCATGAAACTCCCCTAATCAATATTCCTTTCGTTCATATCATAAAACATTATATGTTTACATCACGTTTCATCCACATCATCCATTTTTCATCAATTTTAATGTCACAATGACTGGCCAATAATTGTACTAGCTGATTGAAGGGGCAGATTTTCATTAATATTATGCCTCAAAACATATCCTAGTGTGTAAATAAACACAAAAAAGAATTGACTAGACGGAACATAAGTGTATTTCAAATTTGTAAACTATCATTCGTCAATATGGACCAATCATGGACAATGTTAACCCCAAACACTTGTTTGCCGTGATGCAGAGCGTATGTGGGATTGTGGGCGAGGTTATTACAAAAGAGCCGGTATTCTAACAAATCCTGCGGACTTTATTCATGTGTGAAAATAAAATTACAAACAGGAAGACATATGGCCTGTTAAACAGGGACTGACTGATATGTGTTGTAATCTTGCCATCCTGTGACGTTTCAATAAGAAACATGGCCATCATGGGCGTCCAGCAGGGCCCTTACTCGTCGTGGCTTACCACAGATCAAGTTGTCCGGGTCCTCTCGAGACAGGCGATCTTCCATGATCTCTTGGTGGGACGGTGGGTTATGGGAGGGCATGGACGCTTAGCAATAGCACACTAAAGCATGTTCCAGACATGTTCGATAGAGTTCATATCCGGCAACATCATAGGCCATTCCATTTGGAAGTTTTGTACCACTGCCATTCGATGTCTTAAGTAGGCCTACTGTATATGCAAAACCTTTTTTGATGTGTATAGAAAAGGCATATGATAGTGTCCCTAGAGACAGAGTTTGGGAAAGCCTGAAACAAAAAGGTATTGGAGAAGAGATAATACAAATTATAAAAGCAAACGCCATCTTGGGCATAGAAGCTCAGCATGCTACCAGCTACGCCACCGAAGCCGCCGTTTTATTTTGCTAACCCCTGGACTTTGTGCCCACAGTCTATGTGTTCCTGGGGAACGCGGCCAGCCTCATTAACATGATGAACGTGATGCAATACCAGCAGATGTTCGACAATGGAGAGTACATGGTCATCACCGTCGACATGATGCCCTACTCCAAGAAGGAATCTAGCAAGTTCCTCTGGGGTAAGTACACACAGTCACCAGATATTCCAGGCGCAACCAGCTCTCTCTTATTACTTTGCTCCTTTCTATAGTCAAACCAAGGTACGGTATTTATTCTGAGAAGAAACATTATTTGCTGAGATCAACCTTGCCAACCTAGATATTTTCTTTCATAACTACAACAGGAAAAACAAGTCAATTATAAGAGGAAATAGTTTTAATAATCTCGTCATTGGCAGTTTTAACTCACTTCTAAGTATAAATCTTTTGCTCTTGTTTCCAAGAAGAGACTTACGGCCAAACTATATTAAAAGTACTTAAAATACTCAACTGCACTTGCGCTCAGGATATTATACATTTAACATTTTACATTTTGCATTTTACACTTAACATTTGATATTTTATATGTAACATTTTACATTTAACATTCGATATTTTACAATTTTCATGTAACATTTTACATTTAACATTTGATATTTTACATTTTGCATGAAATATTTTACATTTTACATTTAACATTTAATATTTGATATTTTACATTTAACATTTAATATTTGATATTTTACATTTTGCATATAATATTTTACATTTAACATTTAATATTTGATATTTTACATTTTACATTTAATATTTGATATTTTACAATTTTCATGTAACATTTTACATTTAACATTTAATATTTTTCATGAAACATTTTACAGTTTACATTTAACATTTAATATTTGATGTTTTACATTTTTCATGTAATATTTTACATTTTACATTTAACTTTTGATATTTTACATTTTTCATGTAACATTTTACCTTTTACATTTTGCATTTAATATTTGATATTTTACATTTTGCATGTAATATTTTACATTTTACATTTAACATTTTACATATGTTGATGGGAATTATCTGGGGAAACTGTGAAAGCTATGGTTTTTGGACGGGGTTCATTTGAATACTGCAATATCCGTTTTGCTTTGTAAATAATTATTTCTAATGTCTTACAACAATTTAGCTTAATTGGCGGTCAACCAAACAAAATTCATTTCAGGAATCTGCACACTGTTGAGGTACGTAAAGATCCTCTCAGAGAGACTTCTGTTTCAAATGAAATGCCTTATTGTAATGCATTATTTTGGTTGGTTGGTTCCTTAGTTTAGGGGCTGCGACAACGCGGTCATGTAGCCCCGTGTACTTTGGGTGTGTGTAGAATAACTCTGATAACCGGTGTTAATTGTGATGGTTGTGTTAGTGTGTGTTATCTGTTTTTAATTCAAGTAAGGACTGTAGACGATGATTTTAAGTTGTTCCTACTTTCACTACCAAATGCTACCGTCCACGACACCTAGCTGTGAATTGGACAACTACTAGATACCATCGCAACCAGTACCTGGTGATGAACGTTGGAACTTAAGAGCATTAATCAAACCTAACCTACATAATTTGCTTCACAGAAGTTTAGTTAGTGGAAGGTTCTTTTACATGCCATAAATCTATGACATGGGACCGCCGGCTTTACTTCCCCTCTTAAAAAATCCAACGAGTTATTTTAATTTGCAATAAGGAATTTGATTTGGTTGAATTTTGCCAGTTCTGTAATCTGGTGATTTTAGATTGGGTGTCGTAGTTAGTTGCAAAGGTCAAGGAAATGTTATTGGTTTGTTCCAGTGACTGACGACAGGGCCAAGTACAAGAACTGCCCCATTGAGAATATCATGAAAAGAGCTCGGTCGCTGTTCGTCGTCGTCTCCACTCCTCCTGGCAAGAACTACTCCAACTTCACCGAGGACGTCCAGCATTACAACACTCTAAAACCGTTCAATTTCAGTGTGCCGCATATCTTCAAGGAGCAACTTAAAATGGAGAAGGTAACGCATTGTATTTTCTCTCTCTTATATACCACAGCTGCAATTGGGAGGAGAGGTTAAAAATCGGGTTGGGGAATATAACATTACCGTGACATTTTGCCGTAATGAGGAGGTAAAGGCATTACTAATAATTAATCCTTATAGGACAACCATGTAAGGACAATTTATATTCAAAGTTTAAATGATACGCCAATCAATACTTAACACAAATATTAGGTATATTGTACATGTTTCGACCTGAGATTGAGGTCTTCTTCAGCTTAATTAAGAATGAAATCAATTAAGAATAAAAATAAATGCTATAGATGTACTTCAGTCTAATGTTTGTTTGATGTGAAAAATTTTTGAGGTATCGGCGGATCTCTGACCATATTAAATTCCGCTCGTGGGTAACCTGTCTTGCGATTTGATATACAGTGTTATTCAAAATGATGGTCGGGGTTACAAAAATTCATAACTCACAGTGCGATTGACGTAGGAAGATGAATCGTGTGTTATTGTGTACTATAACTCGTTGCGGCATGACTGTTGGCAGTCGCTCACATCCGGGAGGCGAGGAGGTTCGAATCCCCCCGCCGGCAACCTTGAAGATGGTCTTCTGTGGTTTCCCATCTTCCTTCCAGGCAAATGCCGGGGTTGGTCCCTAACTATAGGCCACAGCCGCTACCTTCCAACTCCTCGACCCTCCCTTCCAACTTTCCTCCCCAACGGTACTTGTAGCTCACCCATTGGGTGTCCGTCTCGAAGCAGCTACAAAACTGGCGAGCCGAACATGTCCTCGGACACTCCCGGCACTAAAAGCCATACGAAAAAAAAAAGTTTTTTTTTCTTTACATGCATTACAAATGCTCGATATGTGCGCCTCTGGTCACTCTACACACACCAACTCAAAAGTCCATCTCTTCCCACACACGCCCCAACATGTCGGGGGTGATGGTGCCGAAGGCGGCTCAGATATGCTGCTTCAGTTGCAGAACATTCGCCGGTAGAGGAGGAACAAATACCTGATCTTTGACATACCCCCACAGGAAGAAGTCTCACGGTGTTAAGAGGGCGCTAAAGTCAGCCGGCCGCCCGCTCGTGGCAGGCTCTGCTTATAGCATTGAGAGAGAGTTAAAATCTACGTTTTAAATAGGTCAATGGCCGAAATTAAACAAAACTTCACTTTCAAATCACGTAAATACCTTCAATAGCACGTATTAAACTTTTCAAATGAGATTTCATTGATAATAACATATTGTATCATTGAAACTGAGAAGCAGTTTTCCCATAAGGCAAGGCCTTTTTTTCACCGATTTTACTTCAGAAATTAAAAATCAATGTGACTGTCAAAAGTGATGAAAAGTTACATGGTTGTAAAGGGTATTTGTTTAAGAATGCTTCTATAGAGATGAATCTTGCTTTTCTCCTGCGTGTTTCTATAAAACAAGCAGTTTTTAATGCCCTACACTTTCAGTCGTAATGCCGCTGCCGTAGAAGTTCGCTACTTAGCCGCAAGAGCGCAGGCGTAATGGGTCGGTAAGGCAGAGTGACGAGTTATTTTTAGCGCTGAGAACAAGACTTACAGCTGATGTATTGTGTTCATTGAATAGGATTCTACTGTGTTTACTTTTGTTTTTAAACGAACTGTTAGTAGGTTAATCTTCTGTATACAGTGTTATTAATTCAACGAGTTTAAGTATAATTTATTGTGAAACATTTTTATCATACACTTATTAATTAAAAGTACAGGGTCCTTTTTTTTATCCATCTAGCAAGTTCGTTATTGTTTTTTAAGGGGCGGAACTGCGTGGTCATCTACCCCTGTCCATGTAGCAACATAGCAGCGCTATATCTCTCGCAATGAGTACCCGGCTACGCATGCATTTTGCCGCTGCGCTGCTATGTCGCTAGACCGAAAAAAGTACCCTGTATAAAAATCATATCTATTGTGTTTTCACAGTATTGTCCTACACTAATACTCTGGTGAAAATCCACAGCCTGCTTCCAGTCTCCGACCGGGTCAGGAATGGAATGAATGAAGCCCCCATCTAGCGGCGAGGATATGAACTGTGCCGGCTGCCGAAGCCTGACGCACTCCTCTGGGGCAATGATTAAATGAATGACAGATGAAATGAAATGATAGTGGAGAGTGTTGCTGGAATGAAATTTTGACAGGGAAAACCGGAGTACCCGGAGAAAAACCTGTCTGCCTCCGCTTTGTCCAGCACAGATCTCACATGGAGTGACCGGGATTTGAACCACGGACCCAGCGGTGAGAGGCCGGCGTGCTGCCGCCTAAGCCACGGAGGCTTCGCACTAATACTCTGGTAGTTTCTTATATTTTAACTAAGTATGAACCTACAGTACAGTATAAGATAAGCGTAGCACTAAAAATGTGAGGAAACTCATGACGAGAAAAAGCTACTCATGGAAAGGAGTGACATCATAGCGGCGAGAACTGTATTTTTCAGGGTACCGGTACCGTAATGTACGAGATCGGTGAATCAGGGACATAAGTTACTGCATTTATTACCTTGATGAAGCGTAATGTAAGTCAAAACTATACAAGGTCAATGTGCTGGAAAATGAGCGACGTTTCCGGAGGACTGGAAGTTTTGGATAGGACGGTCGGCTCGAAATGCAACGTCAGTAGTCACGTGGATTACAATCGTAGGCCAATTTTAATGGGTATTTCATTTGTTCTTCTTTTGGTTTAAAATTTTGTTTTTCGATTTTATAAGAAGGATGGAGTGTGATGAATATACTAATCATAGAAAAATACCATAGAGGAAAGAACCGGAAGGAGATGCCTTCGCTGCGCTGGCTAGTGCAATATAATGTTTTGTTGTTTGAGTCTTCAGTCCTTCGACTGGTTTGACGCAGCTCTCCTTGCTTTCCTGTCCTGAGATATAATATAATATTAATAAACTCAACCTGCAACAGAATTGCATGGATACAACTTACAATGGTTCAGCTTCAATTGATATTGTAACTTTCAAGTATGGTAAATAATAGGCCGACTATATATTTATGCTTCCTGGTCTGTTCTGTTCTGTCGATTCGTACCACCATAGGCACTACACGCCATTATTAGGAAGAAAAAAACTCCGAAATAACCATGCACAATGCTCTACCGCATACAAGTCACAGAACACTAGGTTACGCCCACTTTGGACTCAGCGCTTTGCTTCACTGGCACGAGCTCTGGGCAAATCCTCTCTTTCTTTCCTCCATGACAAATACATGAAATACCAAATATTTTGACACAAAATGAAAATTTATCTAATTCTAAATTTGAAAGAAATTTGGCAGTTTCCCGTATTGAGTAAAAACATGAAATATTTGCGAACAGATGAGTATTTTTCTACAATTAAGTGTTCCTTAATATATTCAGTTGCCCAATTCTATACATTGCTATACAAGCATGGGCACCCGCAGGATTTCTTTCCGGGGGGAGGGAGGCAAGTTGTATTTTTCATTTCTTTACCTACCTGTCACTAGCTGATGATGATACGTACCTCCGCCCCGCCATTTAGTTTCATTTCTTACTTGCTTCGTGTTATTCATTATTTGACTGCTCTAAAACCGTCGGGTACATATCTTCATGGCATGAATGGGAGTTTTTTCTTTCTTTTGTGAATCATCGTCATAATGTTCATTTCTTAAGAACAAGTAAAATAAAAATCAAGCAGTTCATTAAAATAGTAATGTTAATCCAGTTCGTCGATTTTCTAAATAACTGGAGATATTTTCAAATAATCACAAATTACTTAGTTAATTAAAACTGTGGAATTATCCCTACATCTAAATCAGTTAACTATCAGTATCCTCAATTTATGAAATAAACTGGTGTGACAATGAACAGTCGAAATATTCTCGGGATTCCAGGCGGGGCCCATGGCCCCATCTTGCCCCCTCCTCTACGGGCGCCCATGAGTAAAGCCCTACGCGGATGCGGATATCCGCAACATTTTTCGCCATGCATATATAATTTGCAAGGCTGTGCGGGTAGCGGATAAGCTGCGGATAATGTTTCGAGTAAATTTGCGGATAGCTTTTAGAATACAATCCGAACTTGTTGAATTTCATTACTAGGACCCGGATGTCTATGAGATGACATATTTTTTCCGTTATGTTATTTTCATGAGAAATGTAAGATGATTACTTAAGCTAATATCATTCGAATTAAGTCATTAAGCATAATTAACACTCCGAACTGAAAAGGGTTGCAATTCTGGCTGTGAAACATTCATTTTAAGCATAGAACTTGACATACAAAGCCTAAAGGAACGACTTTCTTCTCAAATGTGTAAATGTGTTGCTTTAATGCGTTATGCTTTATCTAATTAAAAATATTATAGTAATGCCAGTAGATTCGGATAACAAACGTGCGGATGCGGGGCGGATGCGGGACGGATGCGGATAACGCTTTGTTTATCCGCGGATGGCTCTACCCGTGAGTTCAAGCGTAGTTCCGCAAACAGTCGAGTGGAATACAATTGACTATTTGGTACACCACTGGCACGCTATATAGTGGCAATTGATGTAATATTTCACGGTGATTGTAATGGGAAGAACTTCTTGGAAAGGTACTGAACAGAATGTACGAAAATCTAGTGTATTATGTTCGTAGATATAAAACAAATGAACCTTGATTACAATAGTAATCTACGCGACCAAACGAGGGTTAGTATCGAACTCTGACCATTGCCGTTTAGGAGAGACACGCTCGTTTTAAACTAAGGTTTACTGAATAATTACTGCCAGACCTCCGTCCACATTCAGTTATTATGGACAATGTGAGCATTTACTCAGTGCAAATTAACAAAGCTCCGACCTCGAATAACAGAGAGGCTTACATTAACGAGTGGTTGTCTTCTAATGACAATCCCCACAACCCATCACAAAGCAGAGTGGAATTGTTACTTCACAAATCCGCTCATTGTACGTACGAAATTGATGAAATAGCAAGACAACGCAGACACAGGTCCGACGAGAAGGAGGGGCAAATGGGGCTACAGCCCTGGGGCCCGAGCGTACTGAAGGGCCCGAAAGAGAAAACTACGGCTTCTTAATTGCTATATCAGTCTTTTAAATAAGTCCAAGCAAACTCATGAAAGGTAAAGTGAGTAAACTTTAAAACAATGGTGATTCTTGGGCCGTTGTAGAGCGAAAACGTTGGGTCCAATTTCAGTTATTTCTAAAGAACTGTTATTTACCTAGGTATATACTGTAGTCTATTGGCAGCAGGTAAAATTTCAAGCGTTTCAGTGCTAAAGGCAACTTAGAAAATGCAAGCACGCTACGAAATTTAAAAGTGCAAAATTCACGAATGAATATAAAATGAGATTATGTTCCCGCAAAAGCAGGCCCGGACTTCGAGATCCAGGGCCCCTAGGCACTTGACATTTGCCCCCCCACCATCTCGGAGCTATTTTGGAAATTTAGCAAATTAATGCACTAGTACAGAACATATAATTTTTAATCGACTTTAATGACTCTAATAAACATCAGAATAATACAGTCTATGTTACTATTGTTACGTTATTCTATAAAATGTATAGAATCCAACGACAAACATTCTTATGTGCAAAAGAATGAATGACGTCATCATAATCAATTGACTGCATTATTTCTGACTCTATGTACATTACAGAGAGTGAATTGAGCCTGTTCTCTCCTATATTAGATCTTAAGCAATCCTTTACTCTCTTTAGCGCTGAAATCGACCGTTCTACTGAGCAGTTTGACGATGGTGTACACAACAACATTCGAAGCGCAATTCCTACGTTTGGATAAATGTCGAAAAATCCTTTTTCCGATATGTGTATAGCTTGTGACGATAACTCCATAACTTCATCATTCGACGACAAATGAGCTTGCAGGTGCAGACACTCGTTATCCAAAGTCCTATCCAAGTCCCCCGGATAAAAAGTTATAAGGTTTCTGGCTCCTTCACGAATGTCTTTAGATTCCAAACGATGTAGTTTCGTAAGAAAGTCAAACTTTTTACTTAACTCCTCATAAGCAGATAAAATTCCCCCACCGGGGCCCCTAGGCTGGCTGGGCTCCTAGGCTGGCTGGGCCCCTAGGCCGGGGCCTTGTAGGCCTAGGCAGAAATCCGGCACTGCGCAAAAGGCCTGGTTGGAGAAAATTCAATAATTTGAATAGCTTTCCTTTCCGATATAATTTCACATAACCAAATATTGAAATTTTAATTTATTTTAAGAAAAAACATGAATATTAGGATTTCACGGAAAGAGCTCAAGTGTGGGGTGGCAGTCAATACCGTGGGGACCAAGATCGCTCTCTATCGTCGCGGCCCTGCGTGGACATTGTGTAGTTTTGGTACAACCCAATTGTGGGCGCACGTGAAATCTTATGTTGCAAGAAAAAAACAATACGTTCCGAATAGCACTCGTTTAGAATTACGGACGAAGTGACGATTGACAGCATCGCAACATCCGCTTGGGCAGGTTGCGTAAGTCCTGCCGAAAGACTGAGGGAAGAAAACTGAGAAGTCGGCTGAGTGGAGATTGAATGCTTACTGACTTGCTTCATAGCAATTAGCAACACTGTGGGAAGAGCAGTCTGGCGACATCGCAGTGAGTGTCTCTGTCTCTTTAAGTGCAAAACGCTCTCTCTCACCTGCCACCTCACGCGCTCTCCTCTGTAGCATGGTCGGTAATGCAGATTTCGCGACAATAGCGCTCACCTCTCAGGTGGCCATTTCTGGAAATAAAAGGCGATTTCCGACCCAAGTTTCGCCCCCTCTTAAGTCTGGTGACCTTGGTGGCCAGGGTAAGAGCATCTGATCATGTTCCGTTCCACGTCGGATCCATCGTCTTGGAAGTAAAAATGCACTAACTTCCCCGTGGAAATGAGGCGATGCACCATCCTGTTGCAGCATGTAATCGTCCTTGTTGTCACTCAACTGGGGCAACAGCCATTCAGTTAGCATGTCCAGGTAAATAAGCCCTGTCACTGTCTTTTCACAGAAGAAGAAGGGGCCGTAGACCTTCATCTTTGAAACGGCACAGAACACATTTACTTTTGGTGAGTCACGCACGTGTTCCACATAACAATGGGGGTTAGTTGTCCCCCAAATTCGAACATTTTGTTTATTCACCTTACCACTCAGATGGAAAGTGGCTTCGTCACTGAAAACTTAACTGTCACGAAAATGACTGGTGTTTTCTTCTTCTTCTTCTTCTTCTTCAAAACATTGTTGCAGTTCTATGCCAAAATTCCAGCGTAGGACTTTGTCATTGCCTGTTAAAGCTTCACGCAGTTGTAGGCGATATGGCTTTACATGTAGACGCTTTCGTAACACACGCCATACGGTGGTTTGAAGAACATGGAGTTCCCTGCTGCCTCTTGTAGTCGATTTCTTAGGACTACGGAGATAGACATCCTTGATCCATTTCATGTCTGCTTCTGACACACGGGGACGGCCAAGGCTTTTCCCTTTACACAAGCAACCAGTATTTACGAGTTGAGCATACCATCTGCGAATAGAGTTGTCGGAGGGGGGGTCTTTCCAATACGTCGTACGAAAATGGCGCTAGACTATGGTAACGAACCGGTGTTGATGAAATTCGAGAGTACAAAACGCCTTCTCCTTACCGCTGACCGTCATTTTGTCAAATACTGCTGTTACTGCCATCTGTTGGATATACATGGTACTAAATCGATGTAGAACAAAACTTTGAGAGTTAGTGTAACCGTTAGTTAACAATGGTATGTTGTGCACTGTTTCTACAAAAAATTCACGAAACCCCGACAATCATTTTGAATAACCCTGTATTAAATTCCGCCCTCTGAGGATTAATACAATTGCAGAAGATTCCATGGCTTGCAATCCAAATTAGAATGGTTGGTTGGTCGGTTCCTTAGTTTAGGGTCTGCGACAACGCGGTCATGTAGCCCCGTGTACTTTGGGTGTGTGTAGAATCTGTCTGATAACCGGTGTTAATTGTGATGACTGTATTAGTGTGTGTTATCTGTGATTAATTCAAGTAAGGACTGCAAACGATAATTTCAAGTAGTTCCTGCTTTTGCTACCAAATGCTACTGTCCACGACACCTAGCTGTGAACTTCGCTACTACTAGATGCCATCGCAACTAACGCCCGGTGACGAACGTTGGAACTTAAGAGCATTAATCAAACCTAGCCGACAAATTTTGGCTTCACACAAGTGTAGTTAGTGGAAGGTTCTTTTTCATGCCGTAAATCTATGACATGGGACCGCCGGCTTTACTTCCCCTCTGAAGGAAGGCATACTGAAGGATTTTTAAAGCTCTTAAAGAATCCAACGACTTCGGCCGGGTTTGAACCCGCGACCTTGGGCATAGAATCTCAGCATGCTACCAAATTAGAATCACGATTCTAGTACTTCAAACATTTTATTTGTAAAGTTTTCTTTAATAAGTTTAAAAAGTTTTGAAGCAATGCAAGATTTTCCAAGTTACTAGGTCAGATTAGGGCATATATGCACATAAAGTTAGTGAGAAAATGTCATGTATATCGGTGCATAAATTTCTGAGATTATGTACCTTATAAAGGTGGAAGTTATAAGTAAGGCCCGGATTTTTTGAAAATGCATATGCGCATATGCAAATGCATATTTTGAGGGTTCATTGGAATTTTTGCATATTCTGAACTTAACAGCATATTTTAGCATCATCATCATGTTTATCAGTCAAGCGACTGGTCTGCCCCTACAATGAGTCTTTTCCACGTTGTTCGGTTTGTGCTGTCCTTTTGACCACCTCATAACTTCGTAGGCCAGAGCTATGTAGGAAAGATCTCATGAAAGTGATCCGTGGCCTCCCGCAAGGGCGTTTTCCAGGAATTTTGCCTTCTAGTATGTCGATCATCAGGCCACCATGTCGTAACCTGTGGCCAAGCCAGGTGGATCTCCTTCTATATATCTGGCGTATCATTTGCCGTTTTTCCTTTATTCTATCCAGCACCGTTATGTTGTTCATTTTCTCTACCCAGCTGATCTTTTTCATTCGACGCCAACACCACATCTCAAACGCTTCTAGTCGTTTAATGTCACCTCTATTCATTGTCCAGGTCTCACTGCAGTACATAGCAACTGGCCATATGTAGGTCTTAACCAGTTGTTTTCTAAGGCTGAGGGACATCGAGCGTTGACAAATTAGAGAATGCTTTTCATGGAATGCCTGCTTGGCCATGGCTATACGGCTCCTGATTTCAACTTCACATCGTAGGTCTTCTGTGAAGATCTGACCAAGGTATTTAAATCGATTGACCTGTTGTACTGGTTCTTTATTTATGGTTATATTTAGTTGGTGTTGATGCTTACTTATCACCAGAATCTTGGTCTTCTTAAAATTTTAGCATATACAGTTTAAATTAAGTATACAGTAATTTAAAACATCTTGAACAAAATTGATTTCGCCTACGTGTTGGACATCCCTTGTAAGCAACTTTCTGAGAAACAGAGTACTCGTACTTTACGCAATGCTGACTGGCTATTTGAAGAAGGGAATGGGGTGGGACATTCCTTTCACCATTTCGACAGCCAGTAGCCCGGGGTTAGTTTTGTTAGGAGTCTCTTCAGTTAATGTGTTACTTTATTCTTAGTCTGCAGATCCTTAACTCAAAATGCCTAAAGAGAAGAGCAGCAGAAAGTATTTATTAAAACATTGGGTGTTAGGTAATAGTGATTATTCTACTGATGGCTCGGGACCGGACATTTATGCACTGAAAACGATTAAAATAGATGTAATTTGTCTCCTGAAAACATTGAAAAACTTGCAATTATCTATTGTGATGCTTCTTTCTGCAGTGAATGATACATGTATAAAGTGAGTGAATAAGATTGGCTTATTGTTAAGTGCATATTTTTCAATTTTTAATGCATATTGTCTACATTTTAGGGCATAAATGTTCGGTCCCGAGTTATAAGAAATGGCTGCCAAAGGAATATCTTCAAAGGTAGACGAATAAAGGCTTGGAAGATGTTTGCCATTGTTGACAAACTTCAAAAACCCTTATCTTGGAAAGAGATTAGTACTTTTGCTCCAAAACATCAGAAGAGAGAAAATTGAATTTTTAAATTGAAACTTAAGTTAGCACCACCTTAAAGCCGCTATTTGTCATAATATCATATATATTACTGTATTTCAGTAGTATAGATCTCACCTGCAGCGCTCACAAGCGACCGATCGTGACAAATGAGCATTAAAATGAAAGAGAATAGACATTAGCAGTGACGAATTGCACTCTAATTTCATAAATATCTATAATTTCTTAAAAAAATTACTTAATGTACAAAGTGTGCAATTTCCAGATACTGTTGCTGTAGGAAAATACGCTCCATTATTGCTGTCTACTTCATAATTTGACCGCTGTGATGCCTGTTTCGTGTCATTTTAACACTCTGAGCTCTTTCCTTTATCATTTTGCATGAATTTTAGAAACAGTAAATCAAAGGAATGAGTACTCAAATCGTATAATTGATTAATTTTATAAATATCGAATAACCGGTGAGTGTTATGATGATCCAATTTTCAGTGATTGCCTTCGTAACCCTCTTAGTGCCAAGCCACTTCCTGAAATACTTGCCAAGAATGCCAAGCCATTTTCAATGGTCATGCGGACTATTGGAAAAAAATCATAAATACCACATTTCCAACGATAGAATCATTATTTTTGCTTTGCATTATAACCAATACCTTATTCTTTCATGCATTATGATTAAGGACACCTAAGAGTCATATTCAAAGAAAGACTATGTTTCCAGCAGTAGAAAGTTCTTGGATACATCTGTAGGCTGAAAACTTCAACAAGGAGAAAACAACTGCACCGCAAATTTTGGCGGGAATGCGCGTGATTGGGGGAGCGCACAGGGAGGGCGTGAATACAAACTCAAACCTGTCGCGTAACGGACTTCGAAGGAAGAAAGTAAACACTGCACAGGCAAGTTTGAAACCTCACCTTTCCAACAGTATGAAATAATCACGGACATATGCCTAAGGAAATCTACAAATATAAGATAAACAGCGCGTCAATTGAATCGGCTTTGGCACTTTTGGCACGAGCAGCGAGAGCCGATCTGATCGGCGCGTGGCACTGAGAGGGTTAAGTTAGGGAACGTAGAACTTGGAATTCTAACTGAAATCTAAATAGTGTTCTATAATCATTTGGTTGATATAAAAACATAACAACCTTTCTCCTTACGTCTCTCATTATAAACCTATTGGGGAAAGTGAGGTTTATGAACATGTGAGATTTCTTGCACGGGTCCACTAGTTGTAATATATTCTTGTCTTTCAGTTCATCACCATCTACGCCGCTTACCTCTACGACTCCGTGTTCCTTTATGCTCGTGCTCTAGACAATTTGATCAGGGAAAGGCCCAACATCACAGAAGAGGGCATCGCGGAGCTTGCAAAGAACGGCACGCTCATCATCCAAACCATCATCAAGAACGGATCCTACGAGAGTGAGTCACAGCCATTTCTTCATTTCTTACCGTAAATAGACAAACACTAAATAAACACCGCCTAATTTTCGGAAGGATAGTGAAAATATTTTAACATGGGCATGTTTTTGAGCTGGGTTCTATTTATGATTAGCAGGGAACGGATTTATATGTACTACAGTAATAAGTGAAATATGTACATAGTTAATGGAAGGCTCTTTTACATGCCATAACTTTATAACATGGGCCCGCCAGATTACTTTCTCTCCGAAGGAAGGCATACTGAGTGTTAATGCTCTTAAAAAATCTGACGACTTCGGCCGGGTTTGAACCCGCAACCTTGGACAAGCTCAGCATTCTACCAACTACGCCACCGGAGCCGCTCAAGTAGAAAGTAAAGATAGCCGGAGTATAGACATAACATATATCCCATGTTGCCAGGTGTAACCGGAGCCATGATCAAGATGGATGGGAACGGAGACTCGGAGGGGAACTTCTCGGTGTTGGCCCTCCAGAAGGAGGAGATGAAGATTACCAACTTTACTTGTGACTGGAGCTTGTCAACAGTTGGAACCTTTTACGAAGAAGATGGTAAATTGGTGAGTAGAATACAGCTTTACTGAACTTTCTAAGTCTGTAGTTATCCTAGTTATTTAGTTTACAAAAAAGGAATCAGATTTAGATATTAGGAAGTCATTTTTGAATGCCTTTGTCTGGAGCTGTAGCAGTTTTGCTAGCCCTATGTTGGTAGCGACAAGTGTAACAGTTTGACCCTCACGTTGAGCGACAAATGTAACAGTTTGACTGCCCCTAACTGTTGGGTGATAAATGTAACTGTTTACCTTTGCCTAAGCTATGTTGTTTTAATGGGCGCCAAGACCTCAACGCAATGCTGAAATCTAAATTTGTATTTAACAACGTCTAGCTCTGGTAGAACACCTTCAAGAATCTATTCACTCAGATCGTGGTATGATTTGATCATTAACCCAACAAACAATTGTATCAGGAGAAGGAATTGGTCTATATCTAATGCTACCTACTGAAAGCAAAGATTGCATTGTAAAAGAAATGAATTTATTATATAAAACAAGTATAGCAAAATTAATAATAATAATAAGTATAAAATTTAAATTGGAGCGTTGTGCTTTGAATATTACCGATAGAAAATTACGTGAAAACGGAGTCTGATAAATTATTGATTTTACTCTTATTCCCAAGCTATGAAGTTATTGAAATATGAAATATAAAACAAAGAGAAATGAGAGATTGCGTATTTCTGCGTCATTCGCGCTTACCACTGGAAATGGCCGAAGCCTTTCCCTCGTACTGGATGATGCTGTGAGCTTCCCACAGTCTCCTGGACGTCGACATCTTTGTCGATATTTGATGAGATTCTGGTAGATTAGATAATTCTATGGTCCGTACATCGGACCCAAACACTCGTACAACCATACTGGTTAAGTTTTTACAAAAGTTAGTCCTCCACTCCACGGAACATCGGAGCGACTCCCGCGTACAACCGTACTCGTTAAGTTCTATACAGATAGTCCTCGTTCCACGGAACAGCGCTGAACGATATATCCACACGTCGCATCCCCACTCTTCATCCGACTTCTAGCTTACGTGGTCTCCACTGATTGGCTGCACCCCACGCGCTATATTCCCCTCCTCTGGCTCATTACGCTCGGCGGTAGGGTGAAGTCGTATTCCGTTCCATACATCCGCCTTTTCGTTAAGCTGCAACGCAGGATTGCGTCATGCTTCCCGACAAGATTAATCCTGTATATGAATTTCCAGTGACTCATGTCTCTCAAAATATCCTAACTGACGAAAACTCCGTAAAATTCCGCAATCACATAATTTTCTATGATATTGTCGTTCGTAATAATTTGCTTGATAGCGTTTTCTAAGACATAGAAAACCTATCTGAATGCTAATAATTTTTATAAAATGCTCCGAAAATACCTTAATAATAATTATAATAAATTAATAATAATAATAATAAATTAACATGAAAAATTCTCTTGGCTGAACAATTTGCCGCGTAAATAAATATAGAATGGCTTCCTACTGACTTATGCCAGTTGCATAAAAACCCCTCGAAAAACACGTTACAGAGCGTGGCGCTCTATGGAAGTGAAACTTGGATTATATGGTGCAGCAGAAAAGAGGAGAATTGAAGCATTTGAAATCTGGTGTTACAGGAGAATGATGAAGATCAGATGGGTAGATAGGGTTACAAACGAAGTGGTATTAAGGCGCGTGGGAGAGGAGAGATGTTTCTGGCGACTGCTTATGAAGAGAAGAGATAGGTTGGTAGGATGCCTACTAAGACACCCAGGAATGGCAAGTTTAGTTATGGAAGGGAGGGTCGAGGACAAAAACTGTTGGGGTAGACCAAGGGTAGAATATGTTAAACAGATTGCCTCGGATGTAGGGTGTGGTAGCTATGTAGAGATGAAACGATTAGCTCAGGACAGGGAGGAATGAAGGGCTGCATCAAACCAGTCAAAAGACTGAAGACTCAAACAACAAACAACAGCGAGGTCATCTGCCCCTGTATTTATACTAGATGAGGTACAGTATATTGTATAATAACCCTCTGCTAAATTTTTGGGGGTTTGTCTATTTGTAGGTTTGTCTGTCGTTTGCTGTGTGCTTGAGTCTTCAGTCTCTTCATTAGCAGTCGCCAGAAACATCTCTCCTCTCCCACTCGTCTTAATACCTCTTCATTTGTAACCCTATCTACCCATCTGATCTTCATCATTCTCCTGTAACACCACATTTCAATTCTCGTCTCTTCTGCTGCCCCAACAGTCCAAATTTCACTTCCATAGAGCGGCACGCTCCAGACAAAGGCTATCGTAAATGACTTTCTAATACCTAAATCTATATTCGATGTCAACAGATTCCTTTTCTGTAGAAATGTTTTCCTTGCCTGAGCCAGCCTACTTTTTATATCCTCTTTGCTTCATCCATCACTGGTTATTTTGCCAATTTGACGTCGATAAAGGTTTCTGATTTCTTTCGGCTGCATTCCAATATTTTTGTTTTAAATTTATTAATTTTTATCATGAATTCTTTCCTCAGGACAGAATTTATACCATTTCAAAAACTCATTCAAATCCTCTGGTGTGTCGGCTAAAATGACAATGTCATCAGCAAATCTCAGATTTGAAATTATTTCTCCTTGAATCTTTACTCCTACTTTAATATTTTTTCTAATTTCCTTCATTGCTTGTTCCATGTAGAACGGAGGAGCACAACCTTTTTATAAGTGGAGGGCCGCAAGTTACCTTTCCACATAGGCACTGGCTAAACTCTACCGCTAAAGCTAATTCTACTATTATTTGAATAACATATTTTACCAGCAGACAAAATATGTGTTTCAATACCATTTTTGTGTCCTCTAAAATAATGGTTTAAATCCATTTTTGAAGTCTTTTGGCAAATAGTGTTATTAAATTATCAAATTACTGATTTACAATCAACTTAGTCCTAATTCGAAAAGGTTTAGGGGTATATAAATAAAATACTATCACAGGGTTATAAACTTTTTATTTTTACACAAAGAAACAGAATTCGTAACATTTAAGTAGGCCTATGTAAAAAAAATGAAAAAAATGGGAAAATTATCATCATTCACAATATATATATTCACGTTTTCAATAGTATAAAATATTTATCCACGGGCCACATAAACTGGCGGGCCGAGGGTTGTGATCCCCTGACTTAGAGATTGAAAAGTATGGGTGATAAGTTGTAACCTTGCCGTACACCTTTCTGATACCAGCTTCGCTTCTCATGTCCTTCGGATCCAGTAATTGCTGTCTGGTTTCTGTATATGATGATGAAATTGTTGTATTATTGCATGGCTGAGATGCAGTTGGGATCCTAGTTGATATTGACTTTTATTGCCTCTTACATCAGACACTGCTCGATTGCTTTCACATGAGGCTTAGTGCACCGTGTCCAGTCTTTAAATCAATTCTACAGTGAAGTCCTTCTCTTAATGAAGGAACCTCGCAGAGGCCGTGTGACGGCCAGGCCACTGTGTATAGCGGCGTAGCGCCCAACTAGTTTAACACATTTACACTTTTTAGCGTATTTATTAATCATAATTACTTCCATGGTAGAAGAGGTCAAGAGGGATGCAGCAGAAGTTGGAATTACTACAGAGTTGATCCACAATAGAAGTGAGTTTAGAAGAAAGGTAGACAGTTTAAAATCATTTGAAAAGAAACCAATTACAAGGAGACCCATGCGGATCATTTCCGAGGAGGAGCGAGCGAATGAAGAGGTTCTGGGAAGAAAAGAGAAGGAAGGCCAAGAAGCCTTAAGTTCTATGCGGTCCATAGTTGGCCAAATTCGAAAGAAGAAGAAGAAGAATTACTGGAAATGCTGTCCTTCATTTTCTAAACGCACATTGCACGTATGTAGGAAGTTTTAGTACATTCACTCTAATTCATCCTAACTGATATTTGATATCGGTGCAGTTATCTAGTTCTCGTTAGCCTCCAGAGTACGCGGATTGTTTCTGTATACCTTTTGCTTGAGATTCCCCCACAAGTAAAAATCGCACAGTGCTGAAACTTAATAACACATTTACTATATGACTTCTTCTTGAGAAGATAAGTTTCCACTAGTAAAATTCCTTGTTTTGTTCCATATCAAACCATGTTCACGGGATACGAGATAGGCTTCAGTACTTCACCACAATTCTTGGGTGTTATGGAGACCAAGATGTTGCGATGGACAGCGGGTGTCACCAAATTGGATCATGTTTCCAATGACAACATCAGGAAACGGTTTGGGGTTGCACCAATCAGTGATAAGATGCGGCAGTGTCGTCTGTGTTGGTTTGGGCATGTTCTACGAGCAGAAGCGGACACAATTGCAAAGACTGCCTAGAATGTACAAGTCGTTGGCAAGAGACCTAAGGGAAGACTGAAGCAACGGTGGGATGATACGCTATATGGAGATCTGAAGGACCAACACCTTCATCCTGACATGGCCTGAGACAGAAACAAATGGCGACAACGTATCCATATAGCGGACCCTGCAGCTAGGCGGGACAAACGCTAAGGAAGAAGAAGGTATCTTGCCAGCTGCGTATGCAATCAATGCTATGACAGCATCCAGGCCTTCCCGACCTGCTGTTTTGTAATCAGTACAGGCTAGCTAACTGGCGGTGGCTCGTCACGACCTATCCGCCACACAGTCTCTGCGAGGTTTTGTCAGTTAGAGAAGGACTTCACTGTATAAACCCTGGCGGAACTAAGAATTCACACGACAGGTCTGGCAAATACTGCCACCTTGATCTGTACAATAGGAGACTTAATCCTTTGATGCTCCCCTTTGAATACTAAGTCTTAGAATTATAATTTCCAATTTATTAAATGCAATAATCTTTACTCAAGTAAATCATTCAATAGCAATAATATTAATTATTATTATACAAACGAAGCCTCCGTGGCTTAGGTGGCAGCACGCCGGCCTCTCACCGCTGGGTCCGTGGTTTAAATCCTGGTCACTCCATGTGAGATCTGTGCTGGACAAAACGGAGGCACACAGGTTTTTCTCTGGGTACTCCGGTTTTCCCTGTCGAAATTTAATTCCAGCAACACTCTCCACTATCATTTCATTTCATCTGTCATTTATTTAATCATTGCCCCAGAGGAGTGCGTCAGGCCTCGGCAGCCGGCACAGTTCATATCCTCGCCGCTAGATGGGGGCTTCATTCATTCCATTCCTGACCCGGTTGGAGACTGGAAGCAGGCTGTAGATTTTCATTTCATTAATTGTAGCTTTAACAACTGGAATAATGACTTCAACTTTTTGATTTTCCTATATTTTGTTTCTTGTATTCCTAGGAGAAATATTAGTTTTATTTATTTATTTATTTATTTACTCGTTCCATTCTTGAAAGCATTTGGTTTCGTCCACTACTGGCTTGCTGGGCCTATCGTAGCTTCACCAGAGCCCCGTTAGCCGTCACTTTTCAGGGTTCCTGTAGGACCTTCACAGCTACCGTAACGGTCCCGGGGCGCACAAAGTCCCCACTGTACTTCACCCCTACAGGCAATCCCCTATTTTGTGCCGTTGCCCGTCTCCCACGACGTGGACCAGGGGTTGGACTTATGAAGAAGAGAGGAGAAGATTGGACAAGGGTGGAGGCTGAGAGATGGTGGGAAGACGAAGACGTTGGAGAGGCTTGTGTTCCAAACAGACCCGGCCAGTGGCTGGAAACTGTGCAAGATGATGGTGATTTATTTATTTACATTCCCACTTTTGCATCTAATGAACTTTTCTCAATAGTGTCAGTCTATTAACCCTAAGCTTGCAGGTTAATAAATTTCATAAAGATGAATTTTAATGAAGAAATAAATAATATCAATAACAAACTTCATACCCTCCATGACGAGTCAAGTTACCTCTTAACTAAATTATATAATAAACCAACAGATTTAAATACACTCATACTAGTAAATTATTTATTTTTAACACTTATTGCTATCGTGGCTTTGACGTGAGTGCTGCTTTCTAGATCCCTGTAATAAGAGGATTTGCGTGAACTGATCTGGGATGAGTATTTTGATTTAGTAGGCAATATACGCACCATAATGTGCTATCAGTTTTGACTGGCCCAATCTGTGTTCCTAAGCTTGCTTGTCAAGGCTTTGTTTAATCTAGTAGGCAATGGTTCTGTGATATGTTCCAGGAGTACAAAGTGAAGAAGATTATCAACTGGTTGGGAGCAGCCAAGCCTCAGCATGAGCCGAGCTGTGGGTTCAACAATGAGTACTGCGAACAGGACTCTCAATACAACAGCATGGTGGCGGCGGCAGTGCTGGGGCTACTGCTGTTCTGTGCGGCAGTCATGACGCTCAGCATCTATCGCAAGTGGAAGATAGAACAGGAGATCGAGGGCTTGTTGTGGAAGATCGATCGGTCAGATCTCCACGACTACTTTGGTAACGACATCGTCAATTCTCCTAGTAAGGTAAGTCTTTAGTGTTCTCAAAATTTAAAAAGTGTAGTAATTTCTTGTATTATTACCCTTGTTTGTATGCATTCAGGGATTATTTATTTATGGCATTAACACATGGGTGACTGGTCCCGAGAAATCTCGCAGTACGCTATCGAACCTTAGGAGATGGGCCCCGAGAAATCTTGTAACATGCTGCTGGCAAACAGTTGGTGATGGGCCCTGAGAAATCTCGTAGTATGCTAGCAAACCACTGGTGACGGCCCTGCGAAATCTGATAGTACGCTAGCGAACTGTTGGTGACGGGCCCTGAGAAATCTCATAGTATGCTAGCAAACTGTTGGTGATGGGCCCCGAGAAATCTCGTAGTATGCTAGTGAACCGTACGTGACGGGCCCCGAGAAATCTTGTAGTATGCTAGCGAAACATTGGTGACGGGCCGTGAGAAATCTTGTAGTACTCTAGCGAACCGTTGGTGATGGGCCCCGAGAAATCTCATAGTATGCTAGCAAACTGTTGGTGATGGGCCCTGCGAAATCTCGTACGCTAGCAAACCG
This sequence comes from Meconema thalassinum, assembly GCA_946902985.2. Lineage (NCBI taxonomy): Eukaryota > Metazoa > Arthropoda > Insecta > Orthoptera > Tettigoniidae > Meconema > Meconema thalassinum. The sequence goes on along the minus strand of OX336397.1, from coordinate 96,665,551 downwards.
TTGGTGATGGACCCGGAGAAATCTCGTATGCTAGCAAACCGTTGGTGACGGGCCCTGCGAAATCTCGTATGCTAGCAAACCGTCGGTGATGGGCCCCGAGAAATCCCATAGTATGCTAACGAACCGTAGGTGACGGGCCCCGATAAATCTCGTAGTATGCTAGCGAACCATTGGTGATGGGCCCCGAGAAATCTCGTAGTATGCTAGCGAACCATTGGTGATGGGCCCCGAGAAATCTCGTAGAACGCTAGCGAACTGTTGGTAACGGGCCCCGAAAAATCTTGTAGTAAGCTAGTGAACCGTTGGTGACAGGCCTCGAGAAATCTTGTAGTACACTAGTGACGGGCCACGAGAAATCTCATAGTTCGCTAGTGAACAATTTGTGATGGGCCCTGAGAAATCTCGTAGTACGCTAGTTAATTGTTGGTGACAGGCCCGAGAAATCTCGTAGTATGTTAGAGAACAGTTGGTGATGGACCCCGAGAAATCTCTTGTTTAATTCACGACATCATTGTCGGTAATCCTGCAGCGTCATCAGGGACACTGAAGAGGAAACATAAATTTCTAATTATAGAAACCAAACTCGAAATATTAAATAGACTTAAAAGAGGTGTAAGTGGCTCATCTTTGTCAAAACATTATGGAGTGGGTAAAGCTACCATCTCGGACATTAAAGAAAAAAAAAGGTAGCATTCTGACTTTTGCTTCTAAGTTAAGATTCGGATGATGGGTCTATTTTAGTGATTTCGTACAGTTGTTTATTTTTTGTGTATACATATGTACAGTACATCATCAGATCTATTACACTTAGGCTATAAAATCTATGTTTGAAAATACAGGTGAAAATAATTACAATATGTACAATTATTTAGTTGCAGTATTGATAATGCTGATCGCTTGACGATCGAAACTGGTCATCCTAGTGTATTTATTAATTTCATGTACCGTAATTTTTTCCAGGATTAGGGTATTACTCAACTCTTTTGGGTACATTCGTGTTGACTGACTGAAAAGCACCAAACTTTTGTTTACTAAGGCAACACTGGAAAACACTGGCTTCAAACCCCATAATGTAAATTTGTAAATATATAGTGAATTGTTTTTGTAAAAATGTGTGCATTTTTCTGGATTTAAAGATATAAATTAATCAAAGTACAATGTATGTACATAAAGCGTATATTTTTATTTATCTTAACAATTTTAATGTAACTAGGAATTTCTAGGTTATATTTGAAAAATCTGAACAAATCGGAAATCCGAATCCCCCCAGTCCCAATCAGTTCGAATTTTCGACACTCAACTATATTCAACAAGTTCGGGTAGTATTCAAAAAAACTATTCGCAAATTTACTCCAAACATTATCTGCAGCTTAACTGCTGTCCACACAACCATGCAAATTATATCTGCATCCGCCCAGTGCTTTATTTTTGTCACATATATTATTTGTTTATGAATACACAGATCTTAAAAACAAATATACTCGTACTTATCATGTACTATTGTTACTAAGCGACGTATGGCAACGCTGCAAAGGAAGGCGACGGTAGAGCGATGTAAACAGTGCGACAATCAGTTTGCTCTGATCTTATGTGTAACAACATAACCTCTTATTACTCTCCAGTGCCTTCGCTCTTATGAACGAACCAAGAACAGCAACAAGTGCCCTTGAAGTGTGTGACAAACTTTTTTCCCTAACTTTTATAGCCTACCCTTTTCAAACTTTTGGCAAATTTGCCTCTCTCTCTCTGTAGCTACCGGTACTATCGAACAGAGTTTGAGTTGGTTGAAAACATACTTAAGAAATTCTATTCCTGAAAACTGACTCAATGGTCTAGTATTGTCATCTATTCACAGAAAGATACATCTCACTGACGATGAAGTTATAAACCGATTTGGTAATGCTCCTAGAAACCTTGACTTTATATTATAGTGTGAGTTGTAAATCAAAACAGTAATGTTAATTATTTCCATGTAAACACTATCAAGTGAGCAAGATGATTGTAATAATAAAAAGTCACATAAAATGGTCTTAGTTGTGATTGACATTAACCAAACATAAAACATCACAACAAATTGGTTGAAAAAGTGATACCAGATGGCCTTAAAATTCATCATTTTGCACCAAATTATACGGAAGTTCCCCTGGGAGAACTCCAGACCCCTTATTCTTTGGGGCCTATACCATTGCCCCGTAACAGCCGTTTGCCCCCTCCCCCTTCTCCCCCCCCCCCCCCCCCCCCCCCCGAAATAAAACTCTATATACGCCCCTGTTTTACATCCCATGTAACCTTGGAACTTGTTTGTTCCCAGCTGAGTCTGGTGAGCGCCACATCGTTCGAGTCTCGATGTGGTCCGCAGCTGTTCACGACGACGGGTCAGTACCGCAACGTACGGGTGCGAGTGAAGGAACTCAAGTTCTCCAAGAAGAAGGACATCTCTCGAGAAGTGATGAAGGAGATGAGGGTCTTGCGGGACCTGCGACATGACAACATCAACTCCTTCGTCGGCGCGTGCCTCGAGCCCATGAGAGTTCTCATCGTCACCGACTATTGCAGCAAGGGCAGTCTCTATGTAAGTACACCATCCTCTGCTACACGAATATGTTGCTCTTGTTATTATTTATTTATTATACGTCAGAAAACTATATCATAATGATGGTCATTATAGTACTGTTTTCATTATGATACAGTTTCTCCAGCCAATCAGAGCTCATTCATTGACCAATTAGGTAAGGATACCTTCGCGCATGCGCTCAAAATCCAACATGTCGGACATGAATTACATAATTTGACAGTTCAAATCGGATATCGGATCAACCATTGTAGTTACAATTCCAAACATAAAGACAAAATCAGCACGAACCTTTACTGTAACAAGAAAATACTACGACATACGCAAAAAATTTATGAATCTACTTCCAGAAGTTAGCAACACAGCATCCGTCTATATAAATTACCGACATGGAAAGTGCACCGTCCATATGTTCGCGTAAATAAACTGGCGAATATGAGACAAGAAATAGCACTGTACCTTAATATCACCAACTCCAATTTCTACACAGTGCATTGCTTTTAAACGACTTCGGTGCAATGAATGCTAGTTTTGATGGGCACTAGACATCATGCAGGCTGTAAACAATAGCATTGCCAAGCAAAGTAAATGGGCTCTGCTTTCGAAGTTCGTTGACCAACACATGCGCTCTGTTCAGTCAGCAATGCCAGCGCGCCCTGTTCACTAACTGAAGTAACTGATTCCCACAGATATTTATGAATATTTATGTTAAAACATATAATAAAGTTATAATTATCGTCGAACATAAACAGTCGTATGCAACTCGCCTATAATGGTAATTAAAACACTCGTATGGAAATTATAAAACTCTCTACGCTTGTTTTATAAACATACTCGTGTCTTATAATTAAGTACAAGTTATTCGGGCTTGTAGGCTGTGGTCCAGACAGGATATCTCCCGATGTTTCTCCGAAAACTGCGTCCGGCATTATCAAGGGTTCTTTTCCTTGGTCAGCAGTGGAATGAGGAAGAGGCTTGAAATAATGGGTAACGGTTTGTAGAGGGGTATTGTTGTTTGAATATGACTGTTGGCTGGGTGGATCTTGGCAATGAACGAACGGCTGGAAGGTAGTTTTGGACCTTCAAATTAGCATGGTGAGCCGAGCGTTCTCTTCGCATTCCGGCTGGATCGTCTGGTCTCGCGTACATGTTGCGGGGTGCGGTGCGTGCTCCGGCTTTGGCAATCGAGTTTGTGAGGGTCAGGTGTTCCCTGGGCGACTACCGGGCTGTAGCGGGAAGGTTCTTCAGGTTGACGTGTGCGTGATATCTTGGCCTTGGTGTTCCTAAGGGCCAGGATCCATGTATTACGCACACGTTCAATTTCTTCCTTTCAATTGAAATTGTCGGGGTGTTTGAATATTTCTATGGCTTCCCGTTGCAGCCTGGCTTGGTAGTGTGTGGTCGTGGAGAGTATCTCCGTGTCCCCGTACTGTACATCGTGACCGGGCAAGAGAGAATGCTCAACGACTGACGATTTCTGTTTGACTCGTGTCTTCATTATTGCCATTATAGGCTTATTGCTGAATGTACTATTAAGCTGTTGTAATAAAGTATAGCTATAGATGGATCCATTGTGTTTTTTTATCCTTTTCACATCAATACGGAAACATTTTCAATATGATAAGAGATACGGTTCATCTTCTCATGAAATTAGTCTACAGCACATCATCATCATCTCTGTTTGGAACACAAGCCTCGCCACTTAGTCCTTTCTTCCCACCAACTCTCCGCTGTCACTCTGGTCCAGTCCTCGCCTCTCTTCTAGACACGTTCCTCCACTCCTTTCAGCCATCTATCTCTTGGTCTTCCCCTTGGTCGTTTCTTCTGCATCTGCATCTCATGTATCCTCTTGGGAATCTTCTTCTCATCCATTCTCTTTAAGTGTCCATACCACCTCAGTCTTGATGTCTCAATCCTACCTTGCAAGGGCTCCTCTTTCACTATTTCCCTGACCTTTTCATTCCTCACCCTGTCTCTTCTTGTTACTCCGATCCTACTTCGCACGAACTTCATTTCACTTGCCTGTATTCTGCTTATGTCTCTTTTCTTCATTATCCACGTTTCTGATGCATAGGTTAGTATCGGGATATAGTAGCTTATGTCTTCTTCTTCTTCTGCTTTTACGGCCTCATTGGACCACTTCAGTCAATCATTTCTTGGTCCTCTTCTTCAGTAAGTTTCCTTTCCGAGTCGCCAAGTAGATTTTCATTCGCTCTGATCTTCTCAGGCGTTCCTCATCTGTAAATATCCTTTTTACTGTAATAGTAGCTTATGTATAACACTTCTTTGCTTTTTTGTGGTACCGTACATCTTTATTCCACACTAAGCACCTAATGCTTCTGCCTGTCTGCCACGTTCTGTAATCTCTTTGTCATTTCTCCCATTTTCCTCCCATATACTTTCTAAGTACTTGAGACTTTCCACCTTCAGCTGTCCACCTCCAAGTGTTATCCCACTCATTGGTCTGTCCTTTTTCCTGGTCATTAACAGGATCTCACATTTACTGATGTTGAACTTCCATCCGTACTCTCCCATAGCACATCATTAGTTGATAATATTGGGCCTATGGTGTTTGCTTGTTATGATTGCTGTCTCTCCTAACAATATTCACGGTGTGCTTGCAGGACATCATCGAGAATGAAGATCTGAAGTTAGATATGATGTTCATATCTTCGCTAGTCCACGACCTCGTTAAGGTAAGATACAACAATAATAACAGTGTACAGCAGTGCTTTTTTTCTGAACTAAATTTAAGGGGTATTCTCAGTTGTACGTTAGTTGACAAACCATCATGATCTTGCAATTTTCGGCAATTTGCAGAGCCCGGTTATTACTTTAGGGCTAACATGTTAAATGAAAGGTTGAATTGGGTTAATTTATTAACTCATTAACTTTAAGCTTTTTCGATATCTGGGTGGATGTAAAATAGTTTGTTATTTTCTTCATCCTTCAAAACTAACCACACACACAAACTAACAACCTACCCCACTTCTAAACGCTAGCCTGCGTGCTTATAAGAACAGAACTTCCTTTTCACGATTGTTCGAGTATGTTACATATTTTTGCCTAAACAAGTAAATTTCTTGGAATAAGGCAGCAATTACACAAAGCTTTTGTCGAGCAGAAAATTTTAAGGCCTATTGTTTCGATTATGCTACTGAGTGTCGAGTTGCCGACCAAAGGAAACTGATTCGATAGATCGATTTAAATCGAGGATTACTCGAAATCTCCTCCAGCTGTTATGAACAGCGCATTGATGCCAGATGATCGATGAACTTTCAAGTCGGAAGTTATATTTGCTGGAATAGATACAAATGTACCAATATTTTTTCTTAACCAGAGAACGGTCGTTGTGGGTCATCGTGACCCGCATGCTAACATTTCCGTTCATCCCCCCTCCACCAACGGTGACACAGCAACCCTCTTCCCAGTACCTTCTTAAATCTATCCCATCTACACAGTACAGCAGGCAGCATTTTGTTTGAGCACAGCAGTTCTCGAGGAAACTAGTGTGCGGGTCACCATGACCCACCGCGACCTTTTTGTGTTCACATAAAAATTATTAGTAAAATTTTACATTTGACTACGTTTTCCTTGTTTCGGTGAAATATTTGAGAGAGAAGCAGACCGTATTCGTTCTATGCTGAATGAATCATTCTCGGCAGAAACAGACATGAACTGGGTGGTTATGAAAGTGACGTAGGGATTGATATCGATCCACAAGAAGAGATACAAGACGACCAAGTTCGGAACACAGATACGGAACAAAGTAATGGCAGTGATGACGAAGTAGCTACTGAGGGTGAACACTCGGAAGACAACTCCACTTCAGATGATGATATCACTTGGTTTTGACAATAATTAGTTTCTGTTAATTCTTTGTATGTTTACTGGTTCCAAAAGTTTTGTATGAAAATCTTTGATAAAATCAATACGGTGCCTGTTCAAAAATGAACTTTAAAACTTTCTTTATGTTCTTGGAAGCCATTAGTGTGAAATTATTTCTGACTTTTACCAATATTCCAGAAAAGAATACCGGATTTGTATCACATGCAATTAACCCTTTGGGGTCCAATTGATTTCCCGCCTGCATCCTGCACAGGTCCAATTTAACATTAGGCAAGTATGGGAAGGAAATACTCACATAAGTAAAAAGCTGAATTTTTACATTAAAAACATAAACAGCAAATGTATTTATTATCATTCAAGTTAACTACATTGTCAGCGATATTTTTCCAAAGTATGGTACTTCCGGAAGCATTTGTTTGGGTGTAGTCCTGGGTTCCCTGGACAGGTCTCAAAATAAAATTATGTCTCCTTTCTGCCACCTTTCACCTTCCTGTCGGAACACACGGCACAGTCCTTGGTTATCTTGTCCTCACGAGCATCTGTGATTTGTAGCTTCCCGTTCAGTCGAAATTCTTCGTCACAGCTGCTCCGTCTGCCGTGTTTACGGGCATTTTTGTTCCTAACGTCCCCAACAAGCCCCATGATAACTTGGTCCCTGAAAGTCGTATGTTTCACTTTGGGCTTATTTTCTGCCTTTCGTTGCAAATTATATAGGTGAAAACTGTTCAACAAAGCAACCTCCAACACCCAGAAACACAATTTCCTCCACCACTTCAAGCTTTTCACTACAAAACCGGTCACCTTCTTCATAAACTTTCCATTCGTCACATCCTACATAACCGCTTTCATCACTAACTTCCGCCTCAATTTCCTCCTCCTCTCTCAATATAATTATCATTCTCACATTCGGGAATACTAATGTCACTATCAGAATCCGTATACAAATCATCATCATCAATATCGCCACTGTCACATAACTGTTCGTAAATATCATCGGGCTCCATGCGGATTGTGGACGCCATGTTGTTAACAAAAGTAAACACAGCTGTGGCAGTGAGTAACTATCTCCAAAGAAAATACAATTGAGCTTCAAGAAATTAAACAGCAGATGGCAGTAGGTACCAGAGAAAGGCCTAGGCTGTATACTGTGTAAAGCTCGGCGCCATTTTTGCTCCAGCATACGAAATATATAACCTTAAATTTGTGTCGGACTGAAAATTAACGATGTCGGACTGAGTCCGACATTGGACCCCAAAGGGTTAAGTGGAAGTTTTGTATTAAATATTTAAAAACAAAGCTGTAGTTGTATAATAAGAACATAAATAAAAGAACGGTTGTTGTTTTGTCTAAGATAATTGTACTAATTGATGTACAAACAGAGTTTAAAAAAAGTGCAAGTCCTGACAAAATTAATTAAATAATAATATGTGGGTCATGGTGACCCACAACAACCTCTTTGAGATGCACTATCTGCCGGGTTAAACAGTTTTCAAATGTTTAAGGGGTACGCATATCCCCGCGTTCCCCTTGAAAAAGTGCCGTGGTATACAGAGGTGAGCAAATTATTAGACTAAAATAATTTAAATCAGTCACAATTTTTTATTAAAAATCATTTTCTTCTTCTCTCGAATTGGCCTACTTAGGACCACAATATTCAATTGGAGGGTCTTGATCTTCGCTCAGTATTGACGCATTTTCTGCCGGTGTAACTCCTTTCTTTCAGCAGTCTAGGGGGTACCTTTCCTCCAAGGTTTCTCCTGAAAACCATGGACTTCCTTCTAAACATGCCTCAGCCTGTCTGTCATGCAGATCTGATATTCCCAGGTCGTTTATGTCCTTCTCAGTTTCCGTCAACCACATGGTACGAACCTTCTTATTGTGCTAGAAACTGGTTGGTTCCTCCGTTTAAGGGCTGCGACAACACGGTCATGTAGCCCCGTGTACTTTGGGTGTGTGTGTGGAATCTGTCTGATAACCGGTGTTAATTGTGATGGCTGTATTAGCGTGTGTTATCTGTTTTTAATTCAAGAAAGGACTGCAAAGATTTGATTTTCAAGTAGTTCCAAATTTTGCTACCAAACGCCACCGTCAACGACCAACTAGTTCAGAACAATGTTACCAGATGCCACCACAGTCGGTTCCTGGCGACGAATGTTAGAACCTAAGAGCGTTAGTCAAATATAACCTATATATATATATAGTGATGACATAAATCTATGACATGGGACCGCCGGCTGTACTTCCCCTCCAAAGAAAGATATACTGAGGGATTCTTAATGCTCTTAAAAAATCCGACGATTTCGACCGGGTTTGAACCTGCAATCTTGGGCATAGAAGCTCAGTATGCTACCAACTACGTCCCCGCTTAAGAGCTTGCTTGTTAAAGGTTTGGAAAAGTATTTATACAGTCTTAAGAGGGCCGGATAGTCACGAGCTGGATAGCCGAGAGTCTACTGTATATGCAAGGAAGATATCACAACGTTCATGGTTTTGCAGTAAAAAACACACCTGTATAAGAGGTTTGCCACATGATATGTCTAGCCTACCCAGTAAACTGAGAGCGATCAAGGGAACTACTACTCGTGTGTGGGGGAGCTCTTTCCGGTCACGGAGGGAGTCCGTCATTTTGTGTAGGCTAAGGATAGGTCATGGAAGATCCACCCACTCGTATATAATGAGAAGGGAAGACCTTGTGCCTGTCGAGCCGTTCTCACCGTGGCCCAAATTTTAACTAAGCGTGTGGATCTTGCTGACTTATGAAGAAACCTTGGTTTCCAGATGACACTCAAACTTATATTAGCCGATGTTGCGGTGGCTGCTGATCTCGTCATCCGCTTTATAAGTGAGAGTGGGTTAGGGCCAGCAATCTAAATTTTCCAGTGTACATTGACTCAACGACTTGTTCTTTTTTGAATGCTGAAATTTTTGTTTTTCCGTAATTTTTGTTTGTATTATAATTATTAATTTTATTTAAGCGGCTTTTGGTGGCGTATTTTGTAGCATGCTTAACTGTTGTGCCCAAGATCGCGGGCTCAAACCTGGCCGATGTCGTCGGATTTTTTAAATCCTTCAGTATGCTTTCCTTTGGAGGGGAAGTAAAGCCGGCAGTCCCATGTCATAGATTTATGCCATGTAAAAGATCCTTCCACTCACTAAACCTATGTGGAGCTAAATTTCTAGGTTAGATTTTGTTGTAACGCTCTATCAAAGTTCCAACGTTCACAACTAGGTGTCTTTGGCATCTGGTAGAGAAAGTTGGAACTACTTGAAATTGAACGGAACTTGTATCTCACCCCATGGGTGTCCGCTTGAAGTAGTTACAGCCTCTGGCAAACCGAACATGTCCTCGGACACTACCGGCACTAAAAGCCATACGATAAATAAATAAACATTAAAAAAAAAAAAAAATTTTTTTGGGCTTGTCAAATTTAGGTGACCACGTCTAAATTTTAGAATCCATTCCAAATTTGTATACTTTAATCTGTGTTAAGAGGGGCAGATGACCTCGTAGTTCCACCCCTTAAAATAACAATAACTAACTGTCTAGCCTACAGTTTAGGCCACCGTTTTTGGCCGGTCAGCCCAGGTTGCGCCGTCGTACAGAGGACAGACGGCGAGCCTAGGTCATGTGTAATTGATATGTGATTTGTCAGTTACGCTGAAAGCTAGGCTGTGTGTGCTCTGCCAGTGGCGAATAAATGAAAAAGTACACTGTTATCGTGGTTACTTGTGTGCGCGTGTCGTGGCTAAGCAAATCTATCAAACCTTCGTGGCAAAACTCTTCCAGGGTATCAACTACTCTGGAAGACATGGAAAACAGGGAATACTCAGGGAATTTTTTAATCCTGGAAAACTCAGGGAATTATCAGGGTATTTTGATGAGACTCGGGGAATTTTAGTTTTATAAGGTTCAACCTTGAATAATTGGAAATTAAGCATTTAAATTTTGATGGGGGAAACGTATATTCTTGTGATGATAGTTGTAGATGTATGTTAGGTACTGACGTTAAATCAGTAAGCTCTCATTTCTTGCAAGATAGAGCACACAAATTACATGTGTAGACTGTATTTGTATACAAATGTGTAACTGTGATTTTTGAGAGCATTACTATTGACAAGCAATCTTCAATACTCGCAAGTACTATAGTTTTTTCTGGATGACATATTTAGAAATTGGCAAAATATAGAATTTTTTTTCCTTTCCAAATTTGTCATGCTACACTTTATTGTTCAAGCACATTTTGAAATGCTCTTTAAGTACAAACTCGATTTTATATATTTATCATGGACGCTACTGATACGGAATTTTCTGATTTATCCTGGAAAAATCAGGGAATTGTCAGGGAAATCTGTTAGTTGGTTTTGGTAGACATCCTGTCTTCACAGCCTGTGGTTTTAATAGAAAGGAAGGATATTAGATCCTGGCGCGTTTCATATTTACGTGCAATAGATAAATGGAGGGAGGTCGCCTCCGTAGCGTAGCGGTCAGCATGGTTAGCTGCCGCCCCGGAGGTCCTAGGTTCGATTCCCGGCTCTGCCATGAAATATGAAAAGTGGTATGAGGTCTGGAACGGGGTCTACTCAGCCTCGGGTTTTCAAATGAGTAGAGGGGGTTCGATTCCCACCTCAGCCATCCTCGAAGTGGTTTTCCGTGGCTTCCCACTTCATCTTCGGGCAAATGCCAGGATGGTGCCTACTGTAAGGCCACGGCCGCCTCCTTTCCTCTTCCTTGCCTATCCATCCTAACCTTCCATTCCATTCCCTTCCCTCATGAGGCCCCTGTTCGCTTTGCAGGTGAGGCCGCCTGGGCGAAGTGCTGATCCCACCTCACCAGTTGTATCCACTCCGATTAGATGTTCCCAGCTCTAGGACAATGCCCGAAAAATGGCGGTAGGGGTGAGTTCCCTCGCTGAGTCCGTAGAAGTCACCACTCAGGAGGGTAAACTCAATTTAAAAAAAAAGAAAAGAAAGAAAAAAAAAGGATAATGGAGGGAGGAGGACAGGTCTATATAATTTATGAAGCTACATTCTCTGATCACTTGCAATATCATTATTATTTGACCAACCAGTTGAATTTGAATTGAGTTGAATTTATTGATAGAGAACTGCCACTGAGGCTAAAGAGCCCCGTTATATAGCGTATACAATGTTCTGGCTTGAAGTAATAAGAACAACTTAACAACTAAGAAAAACAAAATATAAAATATACTTATAACTAAACAAACCAATTAGCAAACATTTTATACAAGATGAGTAATACAAATTAGAATATAATAATTAAATAAATAACCTACCTAATGTATTATTAAATCTACCGAAAATATACAAACAAATTGTGATACGTTAAAAAAGGGCTACAATTTTTATGTGATTATAATACAGGCAGGGCCGTATTTCCAAATAGGCTAAGTAGGCTGCAGCCTAGAGCTGCAAATTTTCAGGGGCGGCATTTTGGCAATTCATTCAAAAGCTAAAATGAAGTATTTCAGACGTTAATAATATTTTCTGTAAAGCCTCCGTGGCTTAGGCGGCAGCACGCCGGCCTCTCACCGCTGGGTCCGTGGTTCAAATCCCGGTCAATCCATGTGAGATCTGTGCTGGACAAAACGGAGGCGGACAGGTTTTTCTCCGGGTACTCCGGTTTTCCCTGTCAAAAATGTCATTCCAGCAACACTCTCCACTATCATTTCATTTCATTTGTCATTCATTTAATCATTGCCCCGGAGGAGTGCGTCAGGCCTCGGCAGCTGGCACAGTCCATATCCTCGCCGCTAGATAGGGGCTTCATTCATTCCATTCCTGACCCGGTCGGAGACTGGAAGCAGGCTGTGGATTTTCATTTTCAATAATATTTTCTGTACGAATTTAAGAATAGAAGTTACTTAAAAATATGTTTTAGTCCTTATACAGTTCTTCCTGCCTTAGACGAGTTAAGAACTCTCTGCGAACTAGTATTTCTGAAATGCAGTTAAACTCACTTTCATTACTGTACTTTGTATTGAGGCAAATACAACATTATTAACGAGTTTGCCATTAAGAAATCTAGTAAGAAAGCTATGTAAATTTGAACACGAAGATTACGGAAAGTGAGTTGTTTTAGAGAAGTTTGTATAATTTTCAACAAATAAACCAGTAATTAACTACATTTTGTGTAATTTCATTTCACCGTGTAGGACAACTTAATTCAAATTGAACACAGTTCTTCAATTACACCAAAGATAGTCATTAGGGTTAAAATATAAAAATATGTGTATAATAGTGATCACTGATCTCCAAGAACAAATTAATAAATTAAGTTCGAAACCCATTTCATTTTTAAATGAATCTTACAAGAAGTAACCTAAGTAAAAAAACAACAAGTAGATAACTAATTTCATTTTAACATTTATTATGTAGCCTAAGCCATTAAATTTGTAGTTTTATCTGAACTAAATGAACTTCATGTTTAAAATAGATGAAAACGCTAATGAACTCTATCCTTTTGTTGTGTAAAACAAAATGTATTAAGCAAATATGAACTATTGAGGGGGCGGCAAATGGACTTTAGCCTATAGGCGACATACTCTTAAATCCGGCCCTGAATAAAGGGTGTATCAAAATGAATATTGGGGTTTTAAGGCTTTATAGTATTCATCACAGTTAACATATGATTATAAATAATACATCAATTGAAAGAGCAACTCAAACAGTTTGAGCTACAAGTGTTCGTACCTGTGCACGTGCACTGGTTCCTTCATCTTCCGCTAGAAGGCGACTAGGTAGCAGAAAGCTTTTTACGTTTTACAGTTTGCAAGGACTGAATCTGCAGTTACAGTGCAACGTCTGTTCCGTATTATGTTCCGGACAACATACCTTGTTTCGCATGGCCTCCACGTTCACCCGATCAGACTCCATGCGATTTTTACCTCTGGGGGTTCGTAAAGGATCATGTGTATGTGCCTCCGCTACCAGCTGACCTAACCGACTTAAGAAACAGGATTGAAGCAGTTGTTGCAGCAATTACTCCAGAGACACTGAGCAAGGTTTGGGACGACCTCGGCTATCGACTCGATGTGTGCCATGTGACAAATGGTGCCCACATTGAACACTTGTAGGACAAACTGTTTGAGTTGCTCTTTCATTTGATGTATTATTTATAATCGTGCGTTAACTGTAATAAATACCACAAAGCCTTAAAACCCTGATATTCATTTTGATACACCCTGTAAGTGCAGTAGGTCTGGCATCAGTACACTCTATTTAATGTGAACTGACTTTTAAGATAGAAATGCACTATTGTAACTTTACAAACGTTTTAAATTTGCTGACACAGGGCATGATCTACATCCACAAGTCAGCGCTGGTGTGCCACGGGAATCTCAAGTCATCCAACTGTGTGGTGACGAGTCGCTGGGTTCTTCAGGTCACAGACTTTGGACTTCACGAGCTGCGGTACTGTGCGGAGAACGGTAGCATCGGCGAACACCAGCACTACCGGAGTATGTATCTGGATACAGTTTCGAAAAGGAATCTTAAAACAGTATGGTACTTACTCTAGGGCTAGGCTATTTAGCTGTAGTTCCTCTCTCCATTGTATGGCCGGAACCAATGGCATTGAAGGTCAAATCTTTCCGCTGAATAGAAATCTAACTTCTTCATTACAGGATCTTTATATTTGCTTGCCAAGGACATTCTCGCTCACGTGCTCCGCCAGAGACAGCTCAGTTCCCGGCTGCCGCGCGCGAGTATATGCGGCAGAATACGGTGCTGAAAATCAGTATCATGCATTTTTCTCACCATGTTTACAGTAGATGCTGAAAATGTTCCCCATCAGCTGCCAAACATAATCGGCATCTCCTTATGAAGTTTCTGGTTACTCCTGTTAATTTAGCTTCAGTAAGGAAATCTTAACATCTATTTTTATTGTTTACTGAACCTGTACGTTTGAATCTCTTAGCCAGTTGTCTTATTGTCTGCATGTGAGATTTTCGAAGTGAAATGCCATGTCCTGTGGTTCGGATTCCACGTAAAAAGGAGGTCCCGTGGCTCATAATCACAAGATTCACGGTCACGTAAAACTACAATCTTCCTTCCTTGTCTTATTGTCCGATTTATAAGAATGGGTCCCACTGGAAATCTCACTCCAAACTATTGTCTTGTTCTAGCGCACGATTTCCTGCACTTTATGTACGTATTGTGCAGATATACACGTTCATGTAACGAATATTTTACACAAGGCATTACAGCACTACACACAATCACAATAAAACACTACACAATAGCCTACGATATACTGTACTGGTACACAGTAGCTTTATAAAACACTGAAAGACTGAAACACCCAATTAGCTCAGAGCTTACACGTCTACAGAAGAGCGAGAGAATACCCGGAAGGAGATCACGCTCCTACCTGACCGGGACCCGGCAGCCAGGGTCGAGCGTAGGTCTGCACAATACGTACCATACATAACGTGCGCTATAACAAGACAAAAGTTTCGAATGACATTTCCAGGGAGACCCATTCCTATAAATCGGACAATAAATCAACTGGCTAAGAGATTCAAATGTACAGGTCAGTAAACAATAAAAATAGATGTAAATGTCGTTATTTCCTTACTGAGGCTAAATTAACAGGAGTAACCGGAAACTTCATAAGGAAATGGCGGTTATGTTTGGCATGGATGGGGAACATTTTCAGCATCTAATGTAAGCATGGTGAGTAAAAATGCATGATACTGATTTTAATCACCGTATTCTGCCATAAATATGCGCGCGCGGCAGCTGGAACTGCGCTGTCACTGGCGGAGCGAGTGAGCGAGAATGTCCTTGCCGAGCAAAAGTAAAGACCCTGTATAGTAAATATCCACTTTACAACACAATACTTTTTTCAACCACTACTTCATTTGATACGTGTTTCGGCCTATCGAGCCTTCTTCAGTCAAAAGGACATATAAAATTCTCAAAGTTCAATCTAAAACTATTCTTCGTCGCTTAGGACCACACTATATCAACACTTTCTAGCCTTCCTGTTGGCCCAGTATTACTTCATTCGCAACGAGCGGGTCTGTTTCTGTTGCTCTGACCATTAATATTGTGTAGTCTTCTTCTCTTCTTCCTCGAAACCCCGCGTCTGAGTGATTTTCCTGATTTCCTTCCGGTCATGTAATTTTGGTGATCCTAATGCCTTTAAGTCTTTTTCTGTAAATTTATACCAATTCGGTCTAGTAGCCTTGTTCTTTAAGAAAGTATGTATTTTGTGTCAGTCTGTTCGGGACAATTCTTTCTATGTGTCCCATAAATTGGATTTTTCGCATTCGCATTGTGTCTGTGATTTTGGTTCTTTATTTTTTTTGTATATTTCTGTATTAGGCTTTGGATAATGTACACCATCCTTTGTTCTTGGTCCAAGGATTTTTCTCATTATTTTACGTTCTTTCACTAATCTAAAACTATTATATTTATTTATTTATTTATTTATTTATTTACATATGTTACGCCCGCATTGGAGCACTTAACCAAAACAAGTATATACATATCTCAAAAACAATATTAGAGATTCAGCTTCTTATTTTCTTCTTTTCCCAAAACATTTTCATTCTAGTTGACCTTGCCGCTCTCTCTGCATCGCTTATAGTGTAAGTTTTGCGGGTAAAGGTTTTTAAGGGAAGTCGGATGTTCTTGTTTTTCAAGATATTCTTCTCATCTTTGTTAGCAATTTGGGACATTGTCAACTATTATATATAACATTTTCAGTAACATTTTTGCAATTTCACAAGCGTCATCCACAATTAAAACAGAGATAAAATGTTTAAAGAATAAGTAAAAAATAAGTAAATAAGTGCCCCCACAGGAGTAGCGTACTGTGCACTACCTCTCTTTTTTATGAAGCACATGTGCACCTCTTAACTGCGAGAGCTAAAAGCTCAAGCAGCCTTTCACCTTCATATCAAGGCTTCCAAAAATATGGTATATTGGCTTTCAAGGCCAGTGAATTAAAGTTCAGCTATTTTTCTAGGTTTATGCAGTGTCTTGTGTGGTAGCCCTTACAGGGAGGTGAAAGGCGGCTTGAGCTCTTAGCTCTCGCAGTTAAGAGGCACACGTGCACTTCATAAGAAGGGAGATAGTGCACAGTTCGCTACTCCTGTTGGGGTCCGGGCGCGGAACACCATGAGCCCACCGATGAGCCAGCTTGGTGTCCTAAGCGAAACCCCACACATGACACAGCATAAACCTAGAAAAATTACTTAGTTTTAACATTTTCTAGTGCTTGAAAATCTTTATTTATATGTGGAACTTCCATTTTATTTTAATCAAATTATTGTATTATTTTATTCATGTTTGACTCGATTAACGCTGAATAAGATATCATTAAATATGGAAACTTGTTTCTTTAAATATTAATGAACATCACAATATAGTATTGACAAGGCGAATAAAGAACTCAAGTAACTACTTTAACCCTTTATGGGATAGTGGTCTCTATATTAACCGCCTGTCATAAGGACAGTTTATGCTTTCAAAGATGCTGATAGTTGAATCTTTCAGCCAAACTTCGGAGAATTTTGATGCCGAAGTGCTAAAAATCAAATATTATATAGCCTACGTATCTAATGTCATCGCGCCAGGAGATGGCAGTTCAACACGCTGTGACGGGGTAAGGGGGGTCTTGCAGTATGCATGCGCAGCCCGCCTATTCCAAACCTGAATATGTCAGTTGCTGCTACTTCCTGCATGATAATTTGTTATCAGGCCACGTGTGTGTGTATTGTTACCTTCCTTCCTACTGTCGATATTCTTACAAGCTTCTGTGTTCTTCTAACAGTGTGTCAATATCAGGTCCAGTAATGGAAACAGTGACCAACTTAATGTCTTTCGAATGCACGATACGCAGTGAGCAGGAAGACAACTGCAGTTCAAACCCGACTGCCATCTCCTGCCGCGATATCAGTACTTAACGTAATGTGTTGGATAAAAAAAAAAACACATTAACAATTAAAGTGTAAAAATAAAATTTAAATATAGAAATAAAAATAAGATTACAATAAATATAAAAATTAAAATAATGAATATAACTCTAAAAAAATTATGAAAATAACTATAAAATCAATTGGAAATTGGTTAATTAATTCATTAATTAATTCAATAGAAAAATATCAAAATTAAATCTTTAATAACAAAATTTGAAAATTAAAAATAAATATATAAACAATAAAATTAGAGAAACAAAAAATAACATTATTAATAATAAATCGCTAATCTCCAAATACCGTTGTTAGACTTAATTGTATTTGTATTTATTAAGTGAGGGCTTAAATATGAAAAAAATAATGATAATAAAAATAAATTAAAATGAAAATGAAAAAAGTTTTGCCCTATAAAGTGGTTAAAGGACGACAATCGCTGGCTAAAGAAACCACTCTTCTAATTATAAACATTGAGTAATCTTTGGCTTAGACCAGTGGCCCTTACTAGGATTTCTTAGAGAGCCAAATCTCTCTCTCTCTCTATTCGTTTAGCCGATTCCGACTCTCCGTGACCCCATGTAAACGCCAATTTCTTCTGTCCTGCACTGCCTCCCTAAGATTTTCCAAGCTGGAATTTAGTGCTTCTGTGATGCCATCCATCCATCTCATTCTTTGCCTCCATCTTCTTCTTGTGCCTTCTATCTTCCCCAGCATTAAGGTCTTCTCTAATGAATCATGTCTTCTCATGATGTGTCCAAAGTAGCCCAGTTTTTGTTTCAGGATTAAGCCCTCCAAGGAACACAATGGTTTAATTTGCTGTAAAACTGACTTATTGGTTCTCTTCGCAGTCCATGGAACTCTTAAGAACTTTTCTCCAACACCATAATTTAAAGGAATCTATTCTACGGCGTTCAGCTTTTCTTATGGTCCAGGTCTCACATCCGTACATCACAACTGGAAAAACCATAGCCCTTACTATACGGATCTTTGTTGTTAAGGTTAGGTCTCTACTCCTTAAGACATTGTCCAGATTTGAAAATGCCTGTCTACCAAGTAGCAATCGTCTTTTGATCTCATGACTGCAGTCACCGAGAGCCTCCGTGGCTTAGGCGGCAGCACGCCGGCCTCTCACCGCTGGGTCCGTGGTTCAAATCCCGGTCACTCCATGTGAGATCTGTGCTGGACAAAACGGAGGCAGACAGGTTTTTCTCCGGGTACTCCGGTTTTCCCTGTCAAAATTTCATTCCAGCAACACTCTCCACTATCATTTCATTTCATCTGTCATTCATTTAATCATTGCCCCAGAGGAGTGCGTCAGGCCTCGGCAGCCGGCACAGTCCATATCCTCGCCGCTAGATGGGGGCTTCATTCATTCCATTCCTGACCCGGTCGGAGACTGGAAGCAGGCTGTGGATTTTCATTCATTTTTCACTGCAGTCACCATCGGCAGAAATCTGTGAGCCAAGATAGTTAAAAACAGAGACTATCTCCATTTTTTCTCCTCCTACTTGCCATGAATTGACAGTTGTAGTTGTCATAATTTTTGTTTTCTTGACATTCAACATTAGTCCAGCCTTTGAACTATCCTCTTTCACTTTCAGTAAGAGGTTTTTTAAATCTTCTTCAGTCTCAGCCATCAGGATTGTATTATCTGCTTATCTCAGGTTGTTTATATTTAACCCAGCTATTTTGATTCCTGTTCCTTCTTCATCTAACCCCACATTCCTCATAATGTGTTCTGCATACAGAAAAGGTAAGGTGACAATATACAGCCTTGCTGTACTCCTTTTTGAATCTTAACCCATTTAGTTGTTCCATATATGGTTCTCACTGTAGCTTCTTGATCAGAGTATAAGTTCCGGATGAGGTTAATGATATGTTCTGGTACTCCCATGTATTTTAGTACTTTCCATAACTCATTGTGATCTACACAGTCAAAAGCTTTAGCATAATCAATAAAACAAAAATATACATCTTTCTGGAACTCTCGTGCCTTCTCCATTATCCATCGTACGTTGGCGATTTGATCTCTGGTCCCTCTTCCTTTACGAAATCCAGCTTGTTCTTCAGGTAGCTCTCGGTCTACATACTGGCGTAGTCTATTTTGTAGGATTTTAAGCATGACTTTGCTAGCATGTGAGATAAGTGCTATTGTTCGGTGATTCGTGCATTCTTTAGAATTTCCCTTCTTAGGAATTGGGATGAATACTGAACTTTTCCAGTCTTTTGGCCATTGTTGGGTTTTCCATATTTGCTGACATATGGAATGTAAAATTTTCACTGCACTATCTCCAACTTCTTTGAACATTTCTATTGGAATTCCATCATGTCCACTTGCTTTGTTTTTAGCAATATTCTCTAGGGCCCATTTGACTTCAAGTTTCCAAAATATCTGGTTCTGGTTCGAAGGGCACATGAACGTCATTATCCATAATACATGGTTCTTTCTTATACAAATCTTCTACATATTTCATCCATCTTTCCTTAATGTCCTCTGCTTCTGTTAGATCTTTGCCATTTTTATCTTTTACCATCCCAAATTTTGCCTGAAATTTTCCTTTGATATCCTTAATTTTCTTGTAAAGTTCCCTCGTCTTGCCCATTCTGTTATTTTCCTCAACTTCCTTACATTGATTAGTTATAAAAATATTCTTATCTCTTCTAGCTAATCTTCTAAACTCTGCATTAAACTCAAACATTGCTGATCTATCCCCTTTAATTTTTGCATTCCTTCGTTCTTCTGCAATTTGCAGTGCCTGATCCGATAACCATTTGGCCTTCTTCATATTCTTTTCCTTGGGAATGTATTTTTCTGCTTCCTGCTTAACAGCAGCAGATACTTCTGTCCACAACTCTTCAGGGGTTTTGTCTCCAATCTGTAATGTATTAAATCTGTTCCTGACTTCTACTCTATAATCACAAGGAATTCTTCCCAGGTCAAATCTGTATGAGGAGGCAGTTCTAGCCGTTTTCCTCAACTTCAACCGGAATTTTGCAATTAATAATTCATGATCTGATCCGCAGTCAGCGCCTGGTCTTGTTGTAGTAGATTGAATAGCACTTTTCCACCTACTATTACAAATTATGTAATCAATTTGATTCCGGTATTGGCCATCTGGTGAAGTCCAAGTGTATAGACGTCTTTTGGGTAACTGGAATAGTGTGTTGGTAATAATCAGTGAATTATCTAGGCAGAATTCTATGAGTCTTTGTCCTGCTTCATTTGTTGTACCTAGACCAAATTGTCATGTTACACCATTTACTATTTGATTTCCCACTTTAGCATTCCAATCTCCAACTATGAACACGATATCCTTGTTTGGTGTCGACCGTAGTAGTTCTTGTAAATCTCCATAAAATTGGTCAACTACGTCCTCTTCAGCATCAATGGTTGGTGCATAAACTTGAATGACTGTAACATTGAAAGGTTGACCTTGAAATCTGATGGATATCATTCTATCATTTTTATAGTTGCAACCCATCACAGTTTTACCTACTCTGTTACTAACTATGAAGGCTACTCCATTACTTTTGTTGTTGTCTTGTCCAGAAAAGTATACTGTGTAGTCATCCGAAATAAACTCTCCCATTCCAGACCACCTCATTTCACTTATTCCCAATATGTCGATGCCGATTCTCTCCATTTCTCTTTTGACTACATCTAGTTTCCCTTGATACATGGACAGGGGCACACCCAGACTTTTGGTTTGGAGGGGGCTTTCCTCAATAACATGATTTCAGCTATGGAAAGAGAAATTGTCCATTAATTGCCTTGTATGTAAATATGATATTTAAGATCATATGCATAAAAAGATACGGTATTCTATAAGGTCAAACATACTGTAGAATGCTCTGTTAAAACCAATACAAAAGATGCTATTGGACTGGAGATTATTTAAACAAAATGTGCATTGGTTTTATACAAATTTTAATTACAGTTCCATTGATCTAAGGTTATTCAAGTAATAAAAAGGAACTGCATGATTTTTATCTAGAATTAACTTTTGATCACGATCAGAGTGATAACGACTCGATTGCTCTGCTCACTATTATCATAACTATATATCCAGCTACCAGGATCGTCAGATTGATGTGTAACATCAATTATCTGCAATCATTTACTAAGTTTTGAGTTGTTTACTGTATACCAAGAACTAGTATAGGTTTTAGGAAATTAATAATAACATTTTGATTTTGAATATGTAAATTTAATTGGAACTAAAAATTACATTTTAAAAATTACGAGATGAAATTGTATACCATAGTGTTATGGATTGTAACAAATATTTTATGTACTGTACGTGAAAATATATGTTATTTTAATTTTCCTTAATAACTAACATTATAATAAAAAATCTTAAACATTTCTAGAATTTCAAGTTGAACTTAATTACACAGACTGAATGCAAGTTTAAACAAATAGTTGAATACAAATCATGTATTAATGAATTAACATTAACGTTGTTTGAATAAAGTGGAAACTCAAATTTCACAGAACAAAATCCAGCCGCCTAGCAGATTTTTTCAAAACGGAAACTACCTCTGTACTGGTGACTTCAATTTCCGGGTCATTATTCAGTGCTGCTAGTCCAGTCAGCCTGTCTGCATCCATGGTATTCCTAAGATATGTTTTCAGCCGACGTAGTGTAGAAAATGACCTCTCAGCAGTGCTTGTAGTCACAGGGATGGTACACAAAATTCTCAACAATGTGTGGATATTAGGAAACAAGTCCTTGTCACATAGATTCAACACATCGATTGCGTTTTAGGAATATTAGCGTGGGTCTTCAAGCTCTTGTACCACAGTTCAAACTCAGCCATAAGCAGGCCTTTGTTGTTTCCTCCACTTTCAATTATGTCATTCTTATAAAAATTACACAGCTGTAAGAAATCAGGTTGCATTTTTTCTTGGAAGGTTTCTTTATGTGTATGTGATGCATTGCCTGATGGCAGTAAGCACTCAAAACTCTTTAAGTCTTTATGCTTGATGAATCGAGATTCCAATGTAATAATGAAAGAGTCAATCCAAGGGATGAAAACAGATCTTTTATAGTATAATTCTGGAGTTTCTGCTGGTATTTTGCTACTGTTCTGTCTTCCAACTGTTCGTGGCATCGAAATTATTGAACCGCAGTTATTAGCAATTTTGGTAGCTTCTTCAAACAACGAGTGAAATTTTTGATCTGCATTTTTTCTTAGAGATTTTAAGCTTTCAATCACGGTTTCAGCGTGTGTAATTGCAGACGATAAATCTAAATCAGTTCCCTGAAGCTTTTTGATTAGGTTTACTGTGTAACCAAGCAGTTTTTATGATGCCATGAGAGAAATTATAAATTCACCTTAACTTAAGGAGTTTAGTAGTATTAGAGCTCCTGAAGAAGATTCCCTATCATTCCAGTTTTTAATCTCCTCTAACGCTACTTCAAGAGGTTGCAGCAGTTTTTTTTAACAAAAATAGCATCGTGCCTTTGTACCCATCTCGTTGGACAAAGCTGCAGGATTTTTTTCTTGTTGGTTTCAAGATTTACCTCAGATTCAATGCACTGTTTTAAAACTGCTTGTCTTTTAGGAGTGTTAAATAAATCCCACAACTTCTCCACTATTCCAAAGCAGTTCCTGATTGATACAACCTCAGACGCTGTTGACAATGCCAGGTTAAGGCTATGAGAAGCGCAATGCACGTAAATTGCTGTGGGGTGAGCTTCTTGGATGCACGCTTGAGCCCCTTTAAACTTTGCACTCATGGCAGCCACCCATTGTACCCCTAGCCACGTAGGTTATTTATGTCGATATTACTGTCTTCAAGACCTGTAATCAATGTTTTTGTCAATACTCTATCCGTTGTAGAGGTTCGAGGCATGAACTTCAAAAATTGCACACATATTTCATAACTATTTAAAGTATTTGGCGTTACATAACGTAAACACAAAGACAACTGTTCAACAGTTGAAATATCAGATGTTTCATCTGCGAGAACACTAAAAAACTAAGCTTCTTTTACTTAACTTGCTATTTTTTCAGTTATTATTTGGTTACAAGCATCGACGACATGATTTTGAAAATTCCAACTTATAGGCCTATAGGTTGCATTTTTGCCACATGACCCAAAGTGATCTTTCAAATTGTTGTCACCTGCTTAAATTCTAGCTCTGAGCAAAGCTCTTAAGTTCCCCTCATTTTCAAATGGTTTGTTGTCGATTTGAAACTGACCATAATCTCTATGGTTCCTAAGGGCGATATTTTGGCTGCCACACAAAATAATAGTTTCTGTTATTGGAATTATTCTTTTCACATTATTTTGGGCTTGGACGTCTTTTCCCTTTATCAAGAGAATTGTCAATCGGTTTCATTCGGCAGTCCATAACTCTTTTAGAGTTAGCTTTGCTTTCACATGAGTCTTTATGATACTGTGAGTTTGCATGTTTTTCAAACTTCTCTAGGGCTTTTTTCCAGTTACAAAAACCTTCTTCAAAAAGTTGTCCAGTATGTTGAGTGTTACTCTTACCTATTTCTTTTTTTGAAAAAAAGCATACAATGGACACAGTATGCAGAATCTTCAATTCCAGAATATGAAAGCCAGGTATATTTCTTTAGCCATGAAAACGAAAATTTTCGTTGTTGGTTCCCATGCGATCTAAAAGGAAAGTTAAAGTTGCTCTGAGGAACCCATTTGTCATTCAAAACTTTGAACTTTTCATTGTCCGTCAACACTTTGTTTTTAAATAAACCAATGTTCAATTCCATGTTATGTTTACTTACAACGGCCTTAGGCCTGCTCACATTTGCCTCTGAGCTCTCCTCTGACGAACAACTTGGCTGTTTTTCTATGCTTGCAGTCCTTGTTAACAGTTCCTTACTCGTTGAAGGATTGCCACATTCACTAATACTAACCACATCATATTTATTGATTTTTAACGGTTTAAAGTAGTTTTGCATGTTTGACTTTCTTTTGTCTCCCATTACTACTAGTCTAATTGGACACACTACGAACACAAATAGCCAATAGAAAATACAAACACAACAACAATCAACGAATCAACTTTTACAAACACCACTACTGACTTGACGCCTGACACAGAGCACAGCACAATATCTTGGGGAGAGAAATTTTCACCGCAGTCCCACGTGCATCTTGCTCCGAGCATAGTTACGACAACGGCCGGAAATATATATTATCACTCAAGTGTTGCATAAATATAGGCCTAACATAATTCTATTTTAAATCAGTAGAAAATCGCAAAATGTTCCAACGTTCCAACACTAAACATTCTGGAGCCCGTTATGCAATCAATTTTCTTGAAAGATATCATCAATATTTTTAAAGTGTTCCCAGGTCTTTGGAGGGGGCTTAAGCCCCCAAAGCCCCCCCCCTGGGTGCGCCCCTGTACATGGATCTCACATTCCATGTTCCTAAACAGTACTGTTCCTTGCAGCATTGCACTCTTCTTAAAGCCCCTCTCAACCTAGTTCCTCCCGGAGATCCGATTGGGGAACTTGAAACTCCGGAACATTTTATATTGAGCAAAGCCATGGGGTTTTCTTGGAATATTTAATGTGGTGGTTTCCCGTTGCCTTCCACATTCTGATGCCGTTGACCAATCATGGTTCCTCCGCCTTCAGGGATAATTTCTCATCCCTAGGACAACAGAGTGCCCTAAACCTCTACCCGCTCATCCGCTTTCCAAGGAAACCGTTGGCACTTGGTAGAGGAGGACCTCTTATACCGGAGGTCACTCGGTCGTCAGAGCCTCGTCAGTCTTAAGCAGGGTGCACCACGTGCAGGTGAGGTTGACATTTGAGTAGGAGTTCTGTCAACATCCTACCCCTTACACCCCGAGAGCCAAACAGTTCGTATCAAATTTTCCTCAGGGCCGCAAGTACAAAGTTTAATTTTCTTATTGCAATACTACACTATGAAGTGGCGTTAAATAACTTACAAACTATATGATTATAACATAAGTTTATTACACC
Organism: Meconema thalassinum; assembly: GCA_946902985.2. Classification (NCBI taxonomy): domain Eukaryota; kingdom Metazoa; phylum Arthropoda; class Insecta; order Orthoptera; family Tettigoniidae; genus Meconema; species Meconema thalassinum. The sequence continues at coordinate 96,640,216 of OX336397.1, read as the reverse complement.
AATAAAATGAACTGTTTTCCATATTAAAAAAAAAGACAGGGAAATGTCTTTTACTTGACTCAGGAATACTTGAATTTGTTAATTCTTTGAAGTCGATGGGCGAAATCTTTCACATCTCTCTAATATGGCATCTATGTTAGCATGTTGGGAAGAAATTGAAATTCTCAAAATGTTGTCAACGTTTTCACTCGTTAACTTGGATCTGTACTTGTTTTTTATGAAATTCAGCTTACTGAATGCACAGTAGATTCACAGACATATGAGTCGTCTAGTATCAAAACCGGCCAAGTCACAAAATTTACGAAAATGAGTTATGGTTATCAATTTGAAGTAGAAGTATAGCACTATCAGGTGAAACAAGAATATGCTTCAAAATCGTCCATGTCTTCATATTACAGAGCAATGAATTCTTGGTCGTGCAACAAAATGGGCCAAGTCATGCAGGCAGTGCTTTCATAACCGGCCATGTCAAACAACGAGTAGCGATCTTCATGTCGCAGCATCATTGTTTGGAATCTTGCGTTGTTAGATTATGCAAGAATGTGATAATATCAGTAGGCAACATTGTTCCTTATATTGTATACCCTTTGAAGTCATAATAATTTGTATTTTGTTCGTTTGCAACACTGACTTCCGTATTCGCGGTCTTCTTACCGCATAGGCGCGAAAGCAATCGTATATCCTGTGTGCTCGTATTTTGTCATTATTGCGTAGTGTTCCTATTTTAATAAGTGACTTATTTTCTTTTACTGTGTTCAAGATCTAAGTGAACTACTAACTTTTAATGATATAATACCTATTTTGTATTCTCCTCAGCTTTCTGATGTTCATCTTCATATATTACTATCCAATTTAAGCAGAATGCTTTCGTTTTTATTGCAATTAAGACAGGTAATTACAATGTCAATTTATTTTAATTTAATTGCCTTTTTTCACTGGAATTCGGAACTTAAAAAGAAAAGTTTTACCAAAAAAGACTAAAATTATACCAAATTGCAACAAAAACGGCCAAGTCAAAATTAATATTAGCAAAAAAGATGGGTTCATTATGAATCAGATTTCTCAAAATAGCAGAACTTAAATATTAAACCATTACGGATATAACTATGCAATAAAATCTTTTGTGACCACCATTGCTTTGTCTCTAGAGGTTTTTCATCCATACTGAAAAATATGCCTTCAGTGACTTGGCCGGTTTTGATACTAGACGACTCATATGTAGATGCAAAATAATTAAGTATAGAAAAACAACAGATTTTCAATACACGTAATAAATAAATATAACATATATTTAAAAAATATCGTATAATTTTTTCATAAAATATTTATTTCATAATTCTTAAATTTATGTTTTTATTCCTATTCCTAACAGTCTTGAGGGCCGCAAGAAATCGTTCCCAGGGCTGCATAGTGAGGATCGCTGGCTTAGACAATCCATAGCTTTTGTGTTATTCTAAATTCAAACTTGTTTTGTATCATTCGTCCCATTGTTTCCCGTATCTGTGATAAGTTCTTATTGTTTTCAGGTCAGTTCTGGAAAGCGCCGGAGCTCCTGCGAGAAGATGTGAGCTCACCCATCAGAGGCACTCAGAAGGGAGACGTATACGCCTTCGCTATCATTCTCTATGAGATCTTTGGGAAGAGAGGCCCGTACGGAGGTTGCCCTCTTGAACCCAAAGGTAGGATTAATGTTGTGGGTTTTACCAGACTACTTTTCTCAGAAAATTAATATTATAAATTTACTGATTACTTTGTACACAATAATTTTTTACTTGTATTGTATATACAAGGTGTAATAATTCTGAAAACATACCCCTTGTTGAGCTACATTAACCACTTATAATTTATCAGCTCAGGTAGTGGGGCAATATGCTTGCTTGAATGCACACAAAGACACAGGACACACAACTCTTATATCTTCAACACTATTTATTTATTAATTATCATCTATCCGCTTGTGAGCAGGCCTCCATTCATTGCCTGTCAAAAAAATACATCAAACAATCTGGTCTTCATTCAAGCACCCAACAACTGATCCCCATGGCAACGTCCACATGCCAAGGAAGCTATCATATCTCAAGGCCACCTCATGCTACCAGCCATGGCCACCTCAGCAATAGCCAGACCACCACTGAGAATCTCTATGGACACAGACAACACAATATTCTCCTTGGCGGCCTACCAACGAGTGTCGATGGCTGGCAACCCAAAAAAATGAATAATAATAATAATACCAACCGCACCTAAGGGTGAACCATTGTTCGGTTACAAAGGTGTCCGGGTTAAAGGTATAATAATATACAATTTAATAACTTGAGAAGTAATGGAGATATTTATTGGTGGTTTGTTTCTACAACTAGGGTAACTCAAAATGTTTTCTATGTTCGCTTGCGGTGGTACCACATGCGCATGCGGATAACTGCATTGTTCACGAGAAGTGTGCCAGTAGCCATGTGGACTCCTCAGCAGAAGGTGTTCTGTGTGCTTTCGCTCGCGGAGCTAAAATCCGTTACACTAATACTGGAACTAAAGGAATTATGTCCTCTATAATAAAGGAATACAACTCGCTACCATTAGGCATAAGGGAAAGTTTCTCTATAAAAACATTTAAGAGGAAAACAAAAGACTTCCTATTAAGGAATGAATAGCTCATATCCAATAGCCTTAAGCAATGCAATGTATCATACCGAATCATCTCTGTAAAGTTAGACACTAGCAATCTAATATAAGTTACTATTAAACTAAACAATATGAAATGAAAATCCAAGCCTGCTTCCAGTCTCCGACCGGGTCAGGAATGGAATGAATGAAGCCCCCATCTAGCGGCGAGGATATGAACTGTGCCGGCTGACGAGGCCTGACGCACTCCTCTGGGGCAATGATTAAATGAATGACAGATGAAATGAAATGATAGTGGAGAATGTTGCTGGAATGAAATTTTGACAGGGAAAACCGGATTACCCGGAGAAAAACCTGTCTGTCTCCGTTTTGTCCAGCACAGATCTCACATGGAGTGACCGGGATTTGAACCACGGACCTAGCGGTGAGAGGCCGGCGTGCTGCCGCCTAAGCCACGGAGGCTTATTAAACTAAACAATATAATGTTACAAAAATTAAATATATGCCATGCTGTAATTATGTTACTTGATTGTCCTTAACACGAGCTCAGGCTCATTGGGACCTTGTAAATAAATAAATAAATAAATAAATAAGTAGATTTCGGCGTGATTATGGACTACCAACTGATGATGGTCCCACTTAGGGTACATAACAATCAAGAAATGGGACAGGCGCCTTCAAGAATCTGGGAACTTGCTGTCGATGTCGAGCTGCCATGCCAAGCACGCAGTTTCAGAGGCTACTGTTGATTTAATCCGTGAGTCCTTCAAGCGGAGCCCTCGTAAGTCAATTCGACAAGCAAGTAGGCAGTTACAGTTACCTCGTTCAACAGTACACGATGTGGTCCACAAAAGGTTGCGCCTAAGGGCGTACAAACTGCAGCTTCGTCAGGAAATCAAACCTCAGGACAGGCCGCTACGGAAGGCATTCGCTGAGACAATTCTGGCAACAATTGATGGAAATGAGGCATTCCTCAATTCCATCTGTTTCTTGGACGAGTTACATTCCATATTTCTGACATGGTAAACAAGCACAATTGCCGCATATGGGGAACTGAACCCCCCTCCCCATGCAGGCGCGGATCTAGAGTTTGGCTTGGGGGAGGTCAGAGAATCAAAATTGTTAAGAAAAATTGTATCACTAAAAACGCAATCAAAAAAATAGCCAAACGTACAAAACCAGACCAATTTTGTTGAAAGCTACAAGGATAGAAATTTGGTGCGTTTACCGCACCAAAAATATTCGTACAAATAGCAATGGCGTGTTTTGCGAATTTTACATCGAGCTTCAAGAAAAGTATCAAGGTACGTTACAGTTTCGGCAAGTCGAGTCGGTACCGACAAAGGGAGAAAGTCACAGCTTAAATTGCCAACCAAGCTTGCAGTTTGGTGCCAAAAAAACCCCAAATTCCTATCTGTGCATTGCTGCACATTCATCGTGACATCACTATAGACAAAATAGACGAGTTGATTTTGTTATATAAATAATCGTTTTTATATAACAGGCATGAAGTTGTAAATAACTTATGTAAAGTTGTAACAGAACATAATAATTCCAATATAGATATTTTCAGTATTGAATAAAATGAAAAAAACTGTTTTTCAGTTAAAATTCGTTAAGTTTTATTTGTCTGGTTATTGTGTTTTCGTTTTTTGAGTTTGCAAAAAAAATTTGGTCTCCGTTTGGGGGGTCATGACCCCTCCAAATCCCCCATGTAGTGATAGATTAAGTAAATGTGTGGTGTGGATTGTTGAAGGACAGAGTTATTGGCCCATTCTTCTTCGCGGAGCCTACAGTTAACAGAACACGTTACCTAGACATGTTGGAGCAGTATGTTATGCCACAACTTCCTCGTGACATGATCTTTCAGCAAGATGGTGCACCATGCCATTATGCGGAACTTGTGAGGGATTTCTTGAATTGTGAGTTCCCAGATCTCTGGATTAGGAGAGGTAGCCCATCAATTGCTTGGTCCCCTAGAAGCCCCGACATCACACCACTTGATTTTTTCCTATGGGGGGTTTGTCAAAAATCAAGTGTACCAGACCCCAGTTCATGATCTAGCAGATCAGCAACATCGCATTCGTGCAGCTATTGCAAATGTTACGCCTACAATGCTGCAGAACACTTGGAGAGAAGTGGAATACAGATTAGATGTCTGTCGCGCCACTAATGGTGCACATATCGAATTGTATTAGGTACGTAAAGAAACATTTTGAGTTACTCTATTCGTAGAAACAAACCACCAATAAATATCTCCACTACTTCTCAAGTCCTTTAGTTCATTAAAACTCAGCAATTCTTCTAGGTTTGTGCCGTGTCTTGTGTGGGGTTTCGCCTAGGACACCAAGCTGGCTCATCAGCGGGCTCTTGGTGTCCCCGCCAGGACCTCCACAGGAGTGACGAACTGCGCCCGAGAGGAGAGGATAACAAAGAGGATATTTGGAATGGAAATGAAGGGAAGGAGGCCAAGGGGAAGACCAAGGGACAATGGTAGTTCTCGCAGTCAAGTGGTGCAGTGCACCTAATATAAAGGGAGGTGGCGCGCAGTTCGTCACTCCTGTGGGGGTCCGGGCGGGGACACCAAGAGCCCGCCGATGAGCCTGCTTGGTGTCCTAGGCGAAACCCCACACAAGACACGGCACAAACCTAGAAGAATTGCTGAGTTTTAATTCACTGGCCGTGAAAGCCAATATACCACCTTTAGTTCATTGTTCTGATGAATTTCAATTCTGTTGCCTGGATATTACAATACTATTAGCCTTGTGAGGTTTGAAGCCATTTTTCAGTGTTGCCTAAGTAAACAAAAGTTTGGTGCTTTTCAATCGGTCAACACGAATGTACCCAAATAGAGCTGGGTTATGCCCTAATCCTGAAATAAATTACATGAGATTAATAAATACACTAGTGTACCCAGCTCTATTTGGGTACATTCGTGTTGACCGACTGAAAAGCACCAAACTTTTGTTGACTGTTAGCCTTGTTGAGCAGGGTACATGTTTCAAGTCCAGATGTGTGAAGTGGATGTGAAACATGCTTAATTTTGCTTTCTGGGGTATAATTGAAGAAAAGGGAGGCAATAGGATGGAAATAAATGAAGGGGGAAGGTGCGCAGATGGATTTTTCAAAAGTGTTCGGGGGATGATATGGAAGAAAGACGTACCACAAAAATGTAAAGGAATCATCTACAAGGCCTACTTTGTGCCAATTTTGACGTAAGGTTCAGAAACATGGGTGATGAAGGAAAGGGACAAGAGTAAAATACGAGCAGTGGAGATGAAGTTCCAGAGGAGTAGAATAGGAGTAACAAGAATGGACAGAGTAAAGAATGAGAGAGTCAGAGAGATGGTAAGAGAGGAACCATTGCAAAATAGAATAGAGCGATCTAGGCTACAATGGTATGGACATGTGAGGAGGATGCGAGAGGAGAGGATACCAAAGAAGATGTTTGGAATGGAAATGAAGGGAAGGAGGCCAAGGGGAAGACCAAGGGACAGATGGACAAAAGGAGTTAAGAAGAGTGTGGAGGAAAGAGGAGTGTGCTGGGACACAGTGAAAGACGAGAGATGGTGGAAGGACAGGAAACAATGGAGAGGCTTATGTTCCAAGCAGACCCAACCAGTGGTCGGAAACTGCTCAAGATGATGATGATGGGGTATTTTGTCATCCCATAGTAGATTTCTCACTTGACAATGAGAGAGAAGCTCTTTGGGACCTGTTAAGGATCTCTTGCATTATAGTGTTGTCCTTAGAGACACTTCCAAGGTACTTGAAGTTAGAAACAGATTGCAGCTGAGTTCCCTCCAAAAAGATGTTTGAACATGAGTCTTCCCTGTTGAAAGTAATTTCAACTGTTTTTGTTTGCTGACCTTTAGTCCAAATTCTTTAAACTTGTCATTCTAAAAGTTTAATTTCTCCTGAACTTCTGTTTCTGTGGGTAGTACAATCGAATTTAGATAACTCGAAGCTCAAGGGACCAAAATAAACTTTGAGTCATCCACGAATTTGAGTAATCAAAACGGTCGTTTGGGAGGGGGTAGGATGTATAATAATGGAAAAACGACCTTTAAAACATCAAATTCTTTTATTTGATGCTTTTTAATGACATTTTAAATGAAATTACAGTACAGCCCATCTCAGCTTTCTCGATGACTTTAACCTTCTCAGCTAGCGTCATGTCTTCAGCTTTGAGCCCGATGTTGAGCGACTTGGTTTTGAAAGAGACATGGTAACCTACAAAGAAATTTGCACTTAAATCCGGCTCACTTGCTCTGATTGTAACCAAACGCTCACTTGCCTCTCACACTGACGGAGCACGGGATGGTGGGGGGGGGTAAGAAACACTATCCGAACTTTGCTGATCGTCCACGAACACTGAAATTAACCTACGAAGTCTGCTTCCCTTTCGAGGCGTTGTCGAAGCGAGAGGGGGGGGGGGGAGCGATAAAGCGAGAGAGAAAGAGAGATGCGCTTATTGACCTTGAGCAGAACCGAAAATCAAACTGGGACTGGGCTTGAAACTGACAAAACCTGTTTCAGCCAAACAAATCTTTATGACTTCCGGAACCAAAACTTTCAGTTATCCAAAAGAACTTCGAGTTATCCACGATTTTTTTTTCATTGTCATTATAGGAAATTCAAGGGACCGGAGAAAAACTTTGAGTTATCCACGAATTTGAGTTATCCAATTTCGACTGTATTTGATCATATGTGGTGATTGATGGATTAATTCCTTGGGCTGTTTTTAAAGTACCTTGACTGTCATGTAGTACTTTGCCCATATGAGTTTTGTGATATTTTCAGAAATCATAGACAAGGTAAAGCAGCACCCCCTTGACAGCGCCCCGTTCCGTCCCGACCTGGATCTGCTCGACCATGCAGACACGCCATGCGAGGACTACATCAGGGACTGTATCAAAGACTGCTGGGATGAGAACCCAGACCTTCGGCTGGACTTCATGGCCGTCAGAACGACACTCCGGCGGATGAAGGAGGAAGGTGGCAGGTCAGTCCCCTTTTACATTTATGGTGTAGTGGCTAGCATCTAAATATAGAAACCACTAGACAAGACACGACTAAGTGAGTTTCGTTCGCAATGTTGCTACAGTAGAAACCCGCTTAATCGAGACCCGCTTATACGAGGCTCCGTGCTAATCCAGGCACACATATTGTCAACGTAATTAATTAAATTAGCGTTAAAATTCATAATAACATGCTGCTAGTAACGAATAGCTCAACACCCCTCAAGTTTAGTGTGGGGGAGACGAATTTCGGCAGGGATCGGAACCGTTGGTTGATCTTGACTCTAATTAAAAGTCCCGCGTCACCGCGTGTTCCTTCGCTTGCTCGACTAGTTGTATTTCGATGTTTATACTCACGTTGCATCGTTTTGTGTGCTATTGTTTTGTGATTCGTTGAATTAAATAAGATTCCCTACACATCCAAACCAGGCATCCATGGGCATTATTATATGCAGATGATGTCATGTTAGCTAACGAACAGCAAGTACAAGAGTGGAAGATGGTCTTGAAGAATTTGGGATGAAATTGAATCTGAAGAAGACGGAATACCTGGAATGCGGTGACCAAACTGATGGCACGATCACTGTTGGTGAGGTTCAACTTAATAAAGTGACCCAATTCAAATACCTTGGGTCATGCATCACCTCAGACTGCAGCACGATTCCTGATGTCAAAACAAGAGTCACTGCCGCATGGATGAAATGGCGCCAAGATACTGGAGTCCTATGCGATAAGAAAATTCCATTGCGTTTAAAATCTAAAGTATATCGCACAGTGATTAGACCGGTGGCCCTTTATGGATCTGTATGCTGGCCTACAACATCGAAGCACGAACAGGTGCTTCATGTAATGGAAATGAAGATGTTGCGGTGGTCCAATGGTTTGACTCGACTGGACCATATTAGGAATTATGTCGTGCGGAAGGATTTCAAGGTTACCCCAATCACAGAGAAAATGCGTGAATCACGTCTGCAGTGGTATGGATATGTGCCCCGTAGCAGTGAAACCTCAGTTGCTAAGACTGCCCTTCAACTAAATGTGTAGGGTCGTCGACCTCGAGGGCGACCTCAAACACGCGGGTTGGATTGGGTGAGAGATAACATGCGGCTCGCTAAACTTCATCCCCGGGACTCTATGGATCGATTGAAGTGGAGGAATCATTGCAGGAAGGCAGACCCCACATAAATGGGAAAATGCAAAGAAGATGATGACACATTCCCTCTTAACCGAGTTTTCTGCTATCCGATCTACCCTCGGTCTCAATTACCTCGGATAAGCAGGTTTCTACTGTATATCTATATCAATGGATGCTTGTGATTGGCTGGTTAGAGCGATTTCAATTCTGACTACTAAGTACTACTAGTGTAGTACTTACACATCAAGTCAGAAGAAATGAAAGTATCAGCACCATACAGTATTCATTAACAAAACAAAACCAACATCTTAAATTCAAAACAAATGAAGCATATGCGCGAACAGACGTCTATGCTATATTTTTGTGTAATTTGAGATAATCACGGAACAAACATCTAAAATGTTTTCTTAATATCTATTTGCAAGTACTTCGAGCATATCTCAACAGATGGCTTTACAAAAGTTTGGGTTGGTTCCTCAGTTTATGATGACTGTATTGGTGTGTGTTATCTGTTTTTAATTCAAGTAAGGACTGCAGACATTCAATTTTCAAGTAGTTCCTACTTTTGCTACCAAACGACTACTAGGTCTGAACTTGGTTACTAGATGCCACTGCAGTCGGCTCCTGACAATGAACGTTGGAACCTAAGAGCGTTAGTCAAATCTAACCTATAATTTAGCTTCACACAAGTGTAATTAGTGGAAGGTTCTTTTACATGCCATAGGTCTATGACATGGGACCGCCGGCTTTACTTCCCCTCCGAAGGAAGGCATACTTACAAAAGTTTGATGCTTTTCAGTAGATCAACACGATTGTACCCAAAGGAGGTGGGTTATCCCCTAATCCTGAAAGAAATCACATGAGATTAATAAATACATAAAGATGGAGCGGCTTCAGTGGCGTAGTTGGTAGCATGCTGAACTGCTGGGCCCAAGATAGCGTGTTCAATCCTGGCCGAAGCCGTTGGATTTTTTAAGAGCGTTAAAATCCTTCAGTATGCCTTCCTTCGGAGGGGAAGTAAAGCCGGCGGTCCCATGTCATAGATTTATGGCATGTAAATGATCCTTCCATAGACTAAACTTGTATGGAGCTAAATTTCTAGGTTAGATTTCGTTGTAACGCTCTATCAAAGTTCCAACATTCACCACTAGGTATCATTGATATCTGGTAGCAAAAGTTGGAACTACTTGAAATTGAACGGAACTTGTAGCTCACCCTAGTGGTGTACGCTGGAAGCAGCTACAGCCTCTGGCAAGCCGTACATGTCCTCTGACACTCCCGGCACTAAAAGCCATACGATAAATAAATAAATAAACATAAAGATGGCTTTAGTATTCCGGAAAGTGAACTTCCCGCTCGATCACGGCAATAAAGTTATGAAGTGAATGGATATAATAATAATATCGTATGGCCTCGGTGCCGGGTGCAAGCTTTGTAATTTGACACCCAGAGGGTAGCTTGCATGTTGAATTTCGTTGTTCCTTGAATCACTATGAAAGTCAAGGAGGTTAGATATCTAAGCTCCTTGAACACAATAGCTCTTTCTAGTAGACAAATGAAGAACTTTGGTTTGGCGGAAACTCCCGAGATTAATTTTGCCACTATGAACACGGCCTACTGAATTCAAATGGGTTCTTTGACATGCAAACATCGTATGACATGCGTGTCGTATTTTTGCTGCCTTTCAAAAATCACTTATCTCGGCCAGGAGCGAACCTGCAATCTTGAGGTTAGTAGACCAACACGCTATCCACTCACCCACTGTGGCAAGCTAATGGATATAATGAGCACATTCTAGTCAAGAAGCTATTCTGTGTGTATTGGCCGGCCGACTCTCAGGGACAATGTCAACCTAAACTGGAGCTGGCAGGAATAGAGGTCAAATTCAACATCTGGTACTAATGCTCATGAGATAAATCCAACTCGGAAAATGAATGGATTTGACCTCCCAAGAAAACTATGGTGTCGCCTCAACAGACTGAGAACTGGGCATGGGCGCTGTAATTTCTTGCGCCATAAGTGGGGCTGGATGGATTCTACAATTTGTGAATGCAGTGAAGAGGAGCAGACCATGGACCATGTCATCCTGTGCTGCCCACTTCATGCCTACACCGGAAGCCCCAGCGACCTGTTTCATCTTTCAGAAAGTGCTGTTGTGTGGTTGAAGAACTTAAGAATTATTCTTGTTGTACTCACCGTACGATTAAATAAATAAAGCTGTGTATTTCTAAGCTTATTAGTGCAAATTATTGTGTTGAAACCAAAAGGGAAAGCACTATAGTTGTATTTTGAAACTTAATAAACATACCTTGACCATGGCAAAGAAACAAGTTAATTCGCGTTTTACATTTAAAGGAAAATTTTTCCCTTCTAACGGGCAAATCTTTGGATCATCCTCTCCTATCAATATTCTTGACTGCTGTTTTCTTTAAAACTGGATAAGTTCAACTTACACTAGAAGATCTTTCCTCTACTATGTTAGTAATACGATTTAAGGAGATCGACTTAATCTTAGACCTTAACTATAAAGTTCTGTTATATGTCATTCTTTTTATCTACAATAAATATTGAAGATTTGTAAATACTGAATTTATACTTTGCCTTAATGTCAAAGTAATTCTTCTGGTAGAATGGCCTGCCTCATGAGGGAGGCTTTTCATCCCCTGAATTCCATTGCTGATTCAATTCTTCCTCCTCTGTGGCAAAAATTGTATCACATTCTACGTCCATGTTCACTGGACGACTGACAAGTTCTCCACCAGGGCATCAAACACTGTCATGGCCACGTACACCTATGTAGAAGTGCCCCCAATATGACACCAACACTTGGTAGAAGCACCACCAATATGACACCAACTCTTGGTAGAAGCACCACCAATATGACACCAACACTTGGTAGAAGCACCACCAATATGACACCAACACTTCGTAGGAGCACCACCAATATGACATCAACCCTTGGTAGAAGCACCACCAATATGACACCAACACTTGGTAGAAGCACCACCAATATGACACCAACACTTGGTAGAAGCACCACCAATATGACATCAACACTTGGCAGACACACCACCAATATGACACCAACACTTGGTAGAAGCAGCACAAATATGACACCAACACTTGGTAGAAGCACCACCAATATGACTCCAACACTTGGTAGAAGCGCCACCAATATGACACCAACACTTGGTAGAAGCACCACCAATATGACACCAACACTTGGTAGAAGCACCACCAATATGACACCAACACTTGGTAGGAGCACCACCAATATGACACCAACACTTGGTAGAAGTGCCACCAATATGACACCAACACTTGGTAGAAGTGCCACCAATATGACACCAACACTTGGTAGAAGCACCACCAATATGATATCAACACTTGGTAGAAGCGCCACCAATATGACACCAACACTTGGTAGAAGCGCCACCAATATGACACCAACACTTGGTAGGAGCACCACCAATATGACACCAACACTTGGTAGAAGTGCCACCAATATGACACCAACACTTGGTAGAAGCACCACCAATATGACATCAACACTTGGTAGAAGCACCACCAATATGACACCAACACTTGGTAGAAGCACCACCAATATGACACCAACACTTGGTAGAAGTGCCACCAATATGACACCAACACTTGGTAGAAGCATCACCAATATGACATCAACATTTGGTAGAAGCACCACCAATATGACAGCAACACTTGGTAGAAGCACCACCAATATGACAGCAACACTTGGTAGAAGCACCACCAATATGATATCAACACTTGGTAGAAGTGCCACCAATATGACCGCAACATTTGGTAGAAGTGCCACCAATATGACACCAACATTTACTGTCGACCAAAATGTGATGTGCACTCGAGTTTGAAGGTTGTTTGTGAAGTAACCAATAGACCTACATAAAATCCAATAACATCATAATTTTCGTCGTTCTATTTTACATTAGTTCATGTAGGTTTGGAATTAATAATTTATATTTTGATATTTTTTATCGCAGTTGGAACACAAAAAGTGCACGTTTTTAAGCATGTTTCAACCATGCGTCACATTTATGAATTATTATCTCACAAACCCGTCATCAGATCGAATCCAAATTTTAACACAATATACATTGGAATGTTGTATAACTGCATTATTAATTTCAAAATTTTGTTCGTTCAAAAACGAAAGTTATAATTTTTGTAAGGTAATTTTTTCTCTGCTCGGGGCGTTGGAAAATGTAGTTCTTGGTCGCGTTGTAATCCTTATAAATCAACAAGTTATGCTGTATGACTGTGAAATACGTAAATTAATTCACTTATTTTATATCGGTTTGTATTTGTACTGGGAATTAAGACATGGTTGACCAGCTAGCCGCTCCGGGAAATGCTGTACAGCGTTGCTGATATGGAGCCCATCACTTCCGAGCTAGGCGCGCAATGACCGTGATGGAGCCGATCTTGGCAACGCTGTACAGCTTTCACCGCAGTGGCCAACTGGTGAACCATATCTTAATTCCCCGTAAAAATACAAACCGATATAAAATAAGTTAATTAATTTACGTATTTCACAATCATACAGCATACCTTTTTGATGTATAAGGATTACAACGCGACCAAGAACTACATTTTCCAACCATCCCGAGCCGAGAGAAAGTTACCTTACAAAAATGATAACAACTTTGTTTCTTGGACACACAAAATTTTGGAATTAATAAAACAGTTATACAACATTCCAATGTATATTGTGTTAAAATTTGGACTTGATTTGATGATGGGTTTGTGAGATAATAATTCTTAAAGGTGACGCATGGTTGAAACACGCTTAAAAACGGGCACTTTTTGTGTTCCAACTGCGATAAAAAATATTAAAATATAAATTAAAAATTCCAAAGCTACATGAACTAACGTAAAATAGAACAACGAAAATGATGATGTTATTGGAATTTATGTAGGTCTATTGGTTACTTCACAAACAACCTTCAAACTCGAGTACACATAATATTTTGGTTGACAGTAGTTGCTGCAGCACCAACGCTTGTAAGAATTATTTGGTGGCACAACCAACGCCCCACAAAGCAGCACTACTGAGTGGCCTCGTCTGAAGAAGGGACCCTTAGTTTGAATGGTTTTTTTTACTGTCTGTGTTAGCTAATCAGCTCTTAGTATTTATAAATAATGAAGGAAATGTTGTGTCCACCAGGCATAAGAACATCATGGATCAGATGATGGATATCATGGAGAAACATGCGGACAACCTGGAGAATCTAGTCGCGGAGAGGACCCGTCAGCTGGCCGACGAGAAGCGCAAGACGGAGGACCTTCTCAATCGAATGCTGCCTCAGTATGTAGCCTATTTCTAATGCATGAATTTAAATTGTTAAAGCTTTAGTCTGGAACCAGGAAGTCCCAGAGAAATGCACGAAAGTTCTATTCTCAATGTTTTACACACCAATTTTGACATATGCAGCAGGTACTTGGACCACAACAAAACGGGACAAAAGCCGAATCCAAGCAGCCGAGATGAAGTTTCTTAGAGGCATAATTGGGAAGACATGGAGGGATAAAATCAGAAATGTGGACATTAGGGAGAGAGCTAAGTTCTCAAATCTGCAAGATAAGATAGAGACCAGTAAGCTGAAGTGGTACGGACATATGATGAGAATTGAAGAATATGGAGTACCAAAAAGAATATTTATGGAGAAAATACCATGAAGAAGACCACGAGGAAGGCCCAGAAAGAGGTGGATAGATACGGTGACGGAAAGCGTAGAGAAGAGATGATGAAGATAATTGTTGTTTTAAGGGGCCTAACACCTAGGTTATCTGCCCCTAATGGTTTGGGTGATCGTGAAGATGAAAATGAAATGTAAACTATAACCAAAACTAACTACTAACCTATATACTAGAAGAAGAAATGGAAAACAAAAGGAGAATAAGACAAATAAAAGACAGGAGGAAAAGAAATGCCCTCAACCCTCGAAGAATGCGGATTGAGGGACTTGGAAGGAAGGAGAGCCATGAAAGGCAGATAGGAAAGTGAAAGTGGAGAGGGTCATCCCCACAGGTAAGGGACAAAAGGGGGAAACCGGACACAGGTCAGGAATCACTAAGGGTCGCCAACTCCCGAACTCAGCAGCCGTGAGCCCCTGAGGGTGTAGCATTCTCTAGGGTGCACCAGAAGTGGTGGGGCTACACACACCCAGCCTCCTTGAGGGCCTTGAGCAGAAGGCAAGAGATAACATGAAAAGAAAAAGAAGGCTGATCCCTCGCAGAAGGAGGGTATCAGAAAAGATGAGACAAGGGCCAATTAAGGCGGGAAAGGAAGAGACTCCCTAGGCCTCATATACCCTAATACCGTCGGGGTCGGAAGAGAACAAGAGTTGACTAAGTGAGGTCGACAGGAAAGAAGACGGAGAGGAGCCCCGCACAAGTAAGTGGAAGCAATGAAAGGAAAGGAAAGGAAGCTTGTAGTTTAACGTGACCGTTAATCTTGAGATCATGAGCCACGGGACCTCCTTTTTACGTGGAATCCGAACCACAGGACATGGCATTTCACTTCGAAAATCTCACATGCATTGACCGGGAATCGAACCCGGACCGCCTTGGTGAGAGGCATACAGCTAGACCGCTGAGCCACCACGCCCCTGGAAGCAATGATGGACTCAGCTGGGGCCTCGTGGTCGCCAACCCACGTCCCACTAGATGTGAGCTCCTGGGGGAATATAGAAGAGAGGAGTAAAAGAAATATTGAAAGAAGGAAATGAATGGTGGAGGGATAGACAACTATGGAGGTACTTGATTCGCAACCCGACCCAGGGAACTGGAAACGGGAAACGAAGAAGAAGAAGAAGAAGAAGACTTTCCAATCGGTCAACACAAATTGAGCCCATTAGGAGGAAAACAATTATTTATATGTTCTAACCTAAAAGAAACTAGATATTATTACAAAACTAGCAAAAGTATCCGTTTTTCGGCAGATGTTATCAATTGAGCTACTGTTGCAATGGCTTGTCATTCCTTCATCATTTTACCACCGCAAATTTAGGGCCATAAAATGTGGAGGCGGGAAGTGAAGGGCCTGTCAACAGTGTTATCTGGAATTCCTGTCTATTCCAATAACCAGTGTGGTGTCCGGCTCCGTGGCTAAATGGTTAGTGCACTAGACTTTGGCCCAAAGTACCCCGGGTTTGATTCCTGGCCGAACCATCAGTGATTTTAATCTCCAGGCGTTAATTCCTGTGGCTCGGGCACTGGGTGTATGTGACGTCTTCATCATCATTTCATCCACATTACGGCGTGCAGGTTGCCCACGGCCGTCAACTAGAGAGACAGACCTGCACTCGGGCTCTCCGGAGGCCACACCGATCATTCATTCATTCACTTGTGTGGTGTTGCAAATGAGTGAGTGGGTGACCGACCAATGTATTCCGTTCTGTTACTACGCACGGACTGGGAACCCTCCACATCTCTCCTCATTGTCCACGACCCGCATTTCTCTCGGGTTCACAGAGCTTGGACTCGAGTAGTACTTGGCCTAAGAGTGGAGTCTTTCACTCATCTTATCGTTCTTCCCGTGCATCCTTCATACAAGTATGAGGGGCATTCAATATACAAGGTGTGTTCAAAAAGTAACGAGCCGGAGGCTGTAATGCGCAAACCGGTGACGACATCGGCTAATCGTGGCGTGTGTAACGATGTGTGGTTCCGACCAGAGCGTGGATGGTCACAGCCCGTCGCTAGATGGCACGCGTGCACGTCACGTGACGATACAAAGCGAGCAGCAACATGCATCAATCGTCCAACACTGCCAGTCGCACTGCAAACAGTGACATGGAGGCGTCAAACGAAGAGCAAAGAGGTGTTGTTCGGTGTCTGACAGCGAAAGGAGTAGGGGGAACGGACATTCATCGCCGAATGTCACAAGTGTACAGCGAACACTGCATGTCCCTTGCAAGGGTCAAGGCGTGTCACAAGCGCTTCAGGGAAGGACGGTGCTATATGGTTAGCTATGCTATGGTACCAGACCTCATGGTGGTCCTAAGAGGCTCTACAAGGACCAATTTAAGCAGACCCTTAAATTGACAGGTCTTGATTCACAAACCTGGGACATGCTGGCTGAAGACCGTTCAACTTTGCGCCGTACCATCTCAGATACTGTAAAAACGTTTGAAAGGGGTCGACGCACACATGAAGAGGCCAAGCGTCAAGCTAGGAAACTTCAAGCAGCCCAACCACGTCCTCCTCCAGCAATACTATGTGACTTGTGTGGACGCTTGTTCCATGCCAGGATTGGACTCTTTAGTCACCGTAAACACATCCACAAACTGGACTGAAGGAAGAAGATTTATACTCGGATTCGAGTTAAAGCCGAAGATGATGATGATGATGTCTACACATTACACTACAAATCAAGTTAGAGTGAAAGGTGGTGAAATATCTTTCCTATCTCGCAGCTCCCTTGTGCATGTGACTCACTCATCTATCTCCGAGTCCCGTTATCAAATATGAACGAATGATGGTAGTGAGAGCAGTGATAAGGGCTTGTAATGTTTTTGTTCTTCTTCTTCCTCTTCTTCGCCTTTTGAGACCACAAAGGATCACTTTAACCAACCATTAGTTCGTCGACTTGTAGGAACTGTACAAGCCTTGCGGTCTTCCCAGTACTTCTTCATTCGTATTGATCTTCTTGTCCTTTCTTGGGCAGAAAATATTCTTGTTGGAATTTTCTTTTTTATGAGTGGAAAATGAAAAGTCATATTAGAAGTGCTGTAGTTAAACTTTTCTTATTTGTAGCATCTTCTGTTGTTAGGCCAATTTCTTTTAAGTCCTCTCTGATTCCTTTTAACCATCAGCATCCAGTTGTTGTGTTTTTTGAAGCAAGATTGCACTGTACTAGTTGTATTAGGAGACGTGAATCTGGCATTCTCATGACGTGCCCAGAAAATCCTAGTCTTTTATTTCGCATGGTATCAGCAATGGGTTCTAGATTGTTATAGACAATATTGTTAGGTACAGTATTAATCGCCATTGCCCATCTTATTTATAACGTTTATTGATACAAGTTCTTCCACTTCACCTTTCAATCTTCTGTAATCTGTCGGTATTAGAATGTTCCTTTAGATGAAATAATGTTTCTGCTGCGTATGTGGTTTCCGGTTTTATGACTATATTGTTATGTTTAATTTTTGCATTAATTGATAAGCGTTTCTTTTTGTAAGTTTCCCATGCTAATTTTTGTGCCCTAGATAACTTGTTTGTTCTTATTTGAATCGATGCTTTCACATTTAAGTTGTTTGTTATTAACTCTCCTAGATATTTGAATCGTGTTACAATTTTAATTTTTGTACCATTAATTTATATTTCTTTGAACCCGTTGACTGCCAGCCATATACGCGGTGACCATACCCTATACTGCCAAGGCCTAATCTGCACTTTTTACCCTGCGGTAAATTATACGTAATCACTTCTGAACTATTTACTGTATGTATATTGGTAGATCTTTTTGTTTTGTTCTGAAGGTAATGCTTTGGGCGTTTTATTAATGTAACTTAATGTACTCTTATTCTATAATTTATATTAAATGGGATGATAATTGAAATATATATTTACATTAAAAAATTTAAAAGAAAATTCATGATCAAAAATCGTTAAGAATAAAAAATATTTTTACTGTCGAAAACTGCTTTATTTTAGGGAGGTGATGTTTCCAATATCACATATAAAAATTTGAGCTTTCTATAAAATATTAAAGCTACAATTATTATTATTATTATTATTATTATTTTTATTACTGTAACATGAAATTTTCTAATTCTTACATTATATGCAAAGGGCTGCAGTTCCAGGCTAGTTTTAAGTAAAAATGTTTACTAATGTGTATTTCACTACTTCACACAAACTGAACACTCCTGAATTAACTTTTTGGATGAAAAGAAACTAATTACGTAATAATTACACATGTTTATTATGCGCCCTAGCAATTGTGATTAGAGAGGCACAAAGGATATACACTCTTATTACATTCTTTACAAATGTATCTGGTCTTTTTCCATCTACCACCTTGAATTGTACTAATCTTGCTGTATACGGAACAATTGCGTTCATTTTCTTTTTCCGGTAAAAGGTGAAAGGGTTCGTTGCCCGTCTACGATAGCTGAATTTGCGCTTGGTTACTCAGCAGCAAGTTCCTCAGTGTGACAAACTTTAAAACTTGTTGTATATAGTCTTATTTAATCCACTACTAGACCAAAACATATATTGTGACCTATTAAAACGAATAAAAAACTTGGAAAATACATTTTCCAGAACGTCCGATCAATCGGACGTTGGCATTCTTCAGCTGAACTCCGAACGTCCGATCAATCGGACGTTGGCGCTCGTCCTTCTTCCAGTATATCCTTTAAACACAAATAGTGACAAATGTTCCGGCATAACTCAACAAGATGACAGTGTTTCGCCCCGGTGTGCTATTGGGCTCTTCGGTTGGTTAAAGCACACATGTATCAAATACGTCTTGCAATGGCCTTCCCAGTGTGCACTAGACAGTGTCTTGGTGAGGTGTGCTTTAACCAACTGAAGAGCCCAATAGCACACCGGGGCGAAACACTGTCATCTTGTTGAGTTATGCCGGAACATTTGTCACTATTTGTGTTTAAATATATTATGGCTCAATGGACAATGCATATTTTCTTGTGAAAATTGTATATTCCAGTATATCCTCCACTTTCACTCCTCTTTTCTCAACGCTCTCCCTCACTGCATCCATCCACCTCATCCTCAGCCTTCCTCTTTGGCGCCTTCCCGTGACTTTCTCTGTAAATAATCGCTTTGGGATTCGGTCTTCTCCCATTTGCATTATATGTCCATACCATTTTAGCTTACTGATCTCGATTTTGTCTTGTAACTTTGTAAATCCTGTTTTCTCCCTAATTTCCTTGTTTCTGATTTTGTCTCTGCGGGTCTTTCCAATTATACCTCAAACGAACTTCATCTCTGCTACCTGGATTCTACTTTCCTCCCGTTTAGTTGTTGTCCACTTGCCTGCTGCAAACGTCAATATAGGTGTGCTATATGTTGAATACAAGATTTTTTTACACGCAGCTATTACAACCACAGAAATTTAGAGTACAAGACAGATACTCATTTTCACGTGCCGGTAATAATATGGAAGTATTTTTTAATGCTCCATTAATGCTCCTCGCACTCTGGTAAAACCCATTTGCTTGTTGGATCCTCTTACCAACTTCCTCACTTATCCTTCCATCATCTGTTAGGACACTCCTAAGTATGAATAATAATGATGTTATTGGTTTTTCGTCCCTTTTAACTACACTGGCTTTTAGAGACGCCGGGGTGCCGGAATTTTGCCCCGAAGGGGATCTTTAACGTGCCAGTAAATCTACTGACACGGCTCCCTCGCATTTGCGCACCCTCAAATGCCAGCTGACTGCGCCAGGTTTCGAACCTGCAACCTTGGGCTCAGCAAGCGAGAACGTTACCCCTGAGCCACGCAGCCAGACACTCCTAAGTATTTGAAGCTTTTCACAACTTGTAATGGTTTTCCATCTACTGCAATATTCCCCCTACCATCTCGCATATTTCTTGTTATCACTATCGTCTGACTCTTCTCCACACTGATTTTCATTCCCAACTTCTTGCCGAGTTTTAATCCTGTGTCGTCTCATTTGATTAGGTTTGTGTCAGGCAGGGCACCTGGCCATAAAACCATCCGCCACATAGAGACTCGTCTCGCTTGCAGAAACTGGGACAATGAGAGGTATCTCTTTGGCTTCAAAGCTGCGTTTTTATTTGTTTTACAGATCTGTTGCCCAACGACTTACCCTGGGCTTTGGCGTTGAACCCGAAACGTTTGATTCGGTCACCATCTACTTCAGCGATATCGTTGGTTTCACGGCCATGTCTGCGGAAAGTACGCCTCTGCAGGTGAGTTTAAGAGGTTTCGTAAATCTCTATTTAGAGAGAGGATGATCTGCTCATGCTGCCAACTTTGAAGTTACATTAAAGGTGCCTGTTTCAGTGTCTGCAAGTAGTCTGGAGACATCAGTGGCAACACTGTTTCAACCTAAAAACAAGAAATTGTATTGTAAATCACCATGTTTGTAATGAACAACCCAGACATTGCATTGTTGGTTTTCTTTTCATTTGAGCGGCTTAGGCATCGTGGTCATTTAACCAAGTGTATTTGGTAAAAATACTTGATAACCTGTTGTGGTGTCTGTAGTAGTGTATTTGTCATTCAGGTGAGGATTGGGAAGGAGGCGGCTGTGGCCTTAAGGTAGAAACAATCCCGGCATTTACCTGGAGTGACAGTGGAAAACCATTGGAAAACACACTTCCGAGATAATCTGAGGAGGGAATAAACCCCAGCTCTTCTCAGTATTGCTCCCACAAGGCTGAGTATACCCCGTTCCAGCCCTTAGACCAGAATTACATTTCTTGGCAGAGCCGGGGATCAAGCCCGGAGCTCCGGGGCGACAGCCATCAATACTAGCCACTACACCAACAAACATAAAATATAATAATAGTCAAACATTTGAAATTGATAAATCATAGTCATGTCGGATTTCTGCCCCTCTGCTCTATGGTTGTACTCTATACATGATATTCAAATGGTCATGAAAAAGAGAATATTTTATTTAGGTACTGTTTCGGAAGTAGGAGACTTCTGCTGCTTAGGAAGCAGTGTTGGACGAAGCAAAGAGGATACAAAAAGTAGGTTGGCTAGGCAATGAAAGCATTTCTACAGGTGTTCCAGGAAAATGGTCATAATGATTTCCTTAATTACCAATATGTCTCATTACTTGGTGGTAGAGAGAGAGTAAATATTGTAGTTTAGGAGAGCCGCGGCTTGGAGGATCTTAGCCCTCTCAGTGCCAAGCGCGTAGTACTGAGAGGGTTAAGAACTTTATTTCCATTGCTTGAAGCTTTCTGGCGTCCTTGCTGGTAGGGACACATCTTTCAAGGCTGTCTATAAAGAATTAAAAGAAAACAAAATTATCGATGTGAGTTCTTCTTAGTGCCTCAGCCGGTTAAGCATTTGCCGTCAAAACTCAATATTGTGGGTTTGATCCCAGCTCAATGTGATAAAGCTTACAAGGAATACCTCCCATTGTAATTTTGTGTTTCTCTTTACTTTCAGGTGGTCAATTTCCTGAACGACCTGTACACGTTATTTGATGGGATCATCAAGGGGTACGATGTGTACAAGGTGGAGACCATCGGTGACGCATACATGGTGGTGAGTCGAGCATTCCGAACATTTTGAGGGGGGTATGCAAAGAATGCCCATGTATATTCTTCTTAAAACCTAAAGCAAAACCCATCACAGTCATTGCAAGTACTGATAGTTATTAACAGGCATGGAGCAACAATCTTCTAAATATCTTGCAGTACTTTCTTTTGAGCCCCTCAAATCCCCCAAATTCTCTTCATTCAAGTAGTCTTGTGTAGTTCGCGAACGAACTAGTTCGGAAGAGCGGGTCACACAGACAAACTACCGAACTAGTTCCCAGATCCCTCTCTTGCTAGTTCGTTCGATCTCTTTCCGCTGACCGACTCGTAACAGCGCGAGAGTGCGGGTCCCCCGTAGCTCGTCAGCTTGTCACGTCAACACTCATTGCACAATCACATGTGGTTTGTTTAGTTCAGTCAGTTCAGTTGATTGAGTGTATCTATTGTTAGTGGCAAGATTGTCAAGTTTTGGCGCGGCAATTGTTCAATGTTGGTTTATACCGGTAATAATAATAGTATAACACAATACTACTGCTAACACGCTAATAGGTAATAACTACCGTACCTTATATTTGTAATGTAATACAGTGGCGGTTCATAAATTGGAGTTAGTGATAGTTAACTGATTTAGATGTGGGGATAATTCCACAGTTTTATTTAACTTAGTCATTTTGGATTATTTGAAAATATGTCCAATTATTTAGGAAATCGGCGAACTGGATTAACATTACCATTTTAATGAACTGGTTGATATTTATTTTTGTCGATATGTGGTGATATAACTACTTTTTACCTGTTTTTAAGAAATGAACATTTTTTTTTTAATTTTATTTTTATTTTTTTAGCGTATGGCTTTTATTGCCAGGAGTGTTCGAGGACATGTTCGGCTCGCCAGTTTTGTAGCTGCTTTGAGACGGACACCCAATGGGTGATGATTCACAAAGAAAAGCGAACTTCTATGGACAAAAACTCTGAACTAAATAAACCTATTCCTCCCATTTATGCCATAAAGATAATGTACCCAATGGATCCAGAGCAGCCAAATAATGAATATCACGAAGCAAGTAAGAAATGAAACGAAAATTGCGGGGGGGTACGTCTTATCATCATCTAGTGATGAGTAGAAAATGGAATCGGATGGTGACGCGCCGATGTACGTGAAAAATGATGATAATAATTGTTGTTTTAAGGGAACTAACATCTAGGTTATCGGCCCCATGCGAGAAAAAAAAATAAAGAGAATAATGCGTGTATGCTTCTACGAAAACATCGTCGATACTGTTTTTTTCTTAGGTACGGTACCGGTATTTCACTAATGATAAACAATTGACGACTTTTGGCTTTATAAACAATAGAAAGAGAATTTTTCTCAGAAGGAAAGACATGGACCCTAATTAAAAGGATGGCCAACAATAGAGTGAGATGGAAGAAGTTTGTAGCTACCCTATGTTCTTACAAGGAATAAAAGGAAATAAGGAAGGAATAAGGAATTTCACTAATGTTTCAATACTCATATTATTGTATTTTTTTACCTTCGAATATCAAAATGTAAAACACACTACACACGCAACATGTCAATATCTAATACACGAACTGTACGTGAAGCGACCATAGTAACTGTTACAGTAGCCTACAGTATTGCTTGAAACGAGAGCAATGTAAATGAGCAATCACTGTTGACGAGTAATCAGTGCAGTGGTGACAGACTGCTATAACAAACAAGGAGCGCGTGCAGTGGCAGTAGTAAGGTGAGGGAACGATCTGTCTTCGAGATGGGAACTAACGAACTAAAAGAGCGAACTAGTTCGCTAAGGAGCTGCGAACTAAACTGATCGCTCCCAGCCACGAACTATTCTGTGCAAGACTGCATTAAAGAGAATATGTTTGAAGTTTTTCAAGAAGGGCCCAGAAATTGATGACCTAAAAATATTTCCAAAATGAGCTACAAAATAACTTTCAAAATTAAATTAATAAAATAGTAAAAAAAATCCTAAATGAATGGGGGGAAATTATATATATAAAGTAGAAACATTTTTCTTTTAAAGTAAACAGCGTGAAGTGACATGCACTGACCAGTGTAAGCTTTGTTCTTCTATCTAGTGGCTAGTTTTTAAAATATTACTAACCTAGCGACATACGTTTGTGGACAAAATATTGCAAGTAGGCCTAATTTTACATTGCTGAGAAACTCAGTTAATCTTCTCAAATCTCAATGATTTTGTCTCCACGCATCACTTTGCGTTAAAATTGTTTTAAATGACGGAGAGATTATTTTATTTAGTGGGATGATAAATAGCTGTAGGAAATACTACGTACTTAATGAAAAAAAAGATACCTTTGGAGACCTGCGAATTAACCGCACGTGAATTATCGGGAGTATTCTGTATGTAAATAGTGTATTAAACAGGTAACATTATGAAGCTATGTAAGGAAAAAGTAGAAAGAAAAACAGATAGATGATAAATAGATACATATACGAGGGTCACTTACCAAGTCATGGCAACTATATTTTCCGCAGAATCTCGGACTGCAATCCACATGTTTTCATATGCAACATTTATAGTAGGATATATACCGTATTTACTCGTCTATAGGACCCCCTTTTTTTCTAAAATGTTTACTATAGATGCGAACTTTGCATAAATCCATTATTTTGGGAAAAAGAGAGAGCTAAATAGCCTATTTTATTTTGATACTGCATAGTACGATATATTTAATCAAAATATACGAAGTTTACATCTTTAATCAGCCCATTATGAGACTGCCATAACCTCACTTATCCATATTAGGTACAGCACTCATTTCAGGTTCCGTATTGACCGTGTTTACAGTAAATAAAACCTGAATTTTCCGCCGAATCAATACTTTACTTATAGACAATTCTATGGGTACATGTTTCGGAGACCCTACTGTCTCCTTCTTCAGCCCTCTTTTGGTACTACAAACATCGTATGACACATTCGAAATCCCCTAATAAAACAACACAAAATACACATCACAAATTACAAAGCCACAACATATTAAAAACTACGAGCTTAAAGCACATTAACTAAAATTCAACAACAACCATGAATACAGCATGTAATGCTCCTCCCATTTTCAGTCATTCAGTTCTCGTTAAGTTTATGTCTTAGGACACGTTAAAATACTGTTTATGCACAACCATTCATTTTGTTCACAGTGTCTTCAATCTCTAAAATAAATGTAATCAATCTATGGAGATTCTTGCTTACGTAAGGCTATGTTAAATTGAAAGCATCTATAATTTGCCTATTGTCGAAGGACACTTATGATTTGAGGTAAAGCAACAAATATTATGGTGTTCCCTCTCTATAATACTTAACAATATGCCGTAGTGAAGCGACTGTTGTTTATGAATAACAGTCCAATTAGATGGCTAGTATAGAATTGAGGACGGTCAATTCAGGGCTTCTTAGATGGTGATAGCTGACAGTCGGCGACATCGATTAAAATTTTCCTTTACTATTGTTTTGGTCCTGAAATGAATGAAGTACGTTTTAGAAATTGAATGGCAAGAATCTGAATATTATCAACTTATCCACCCGCTATTCCCTACCCCCGAATGATTTCACTACTATCCCTTGCTAAGCAAAAATCTTAGTATCAAAGAAATAGAATGGAATGGACAAAGTATCAGACGTGGAAATGCAAACTTTATTTTTATTTGAACATGCATCAATTAGGGAACGAGTGATGATGCTGAACGATCACATCTCACTAACATTTGTAAACACAACTGAGTACGTATTATTCACATGTTTCATATTAATATACCAATAACGTGTCACACAAACGCCGACAGTTCTTGCAACAAATAAAATGTGTTAAAACTGAGTAAAAGCTGCTACGAACACCATTTCGAAGGGCAATACATCTTTGTATACAAAACAAAAGAATGCATTTCATTGGCTGAATTTTAAACTTGGCGCTTCTACTCAGCCAATAGTGTGGCATTTTCTATTGAATATTGGGTGAAGCCTATTGGCTACACAATTCGATATCCTGCCCAACCGCGTAGGCTACGCAAAATGGCAGTCATATCGTCTGAATAACTAAAATAATGTACCAAGAAAAATATTTTTGTCATAATAGAGGATGAATATTAGATAGATTTTTTTCATTTTTTAAGAATTAGTCAATTTCCAAGAATTGACTCTCAATAATTAAGGAGGGGTACTATAAGTGATTTCTGAGAATTTTGCATTTTGGCTCTCGAAAATGAAGAGGGGTACTATAGGCGAGTAAATACGGTAGTATCTATAGATGCCGCTAGATGGTGTAGAAATGCAAGAGAGAAGAAGAGGATTTGCGCGTGCATGTCAGTTGGCGCATTGTTGATGTTTGTAGTTCGTCAAGTATGGATGTGAGTCGACTAGAACAACCTGCATACATAAAAATGGAAGAGGTTCTCGGTCAAAACGCAACGCTGGAGATGGACGTACTAGAGCATCCTCCCTATTATCTAGATCTGTCACCATGGGATTTTGATTTGATACAGAAATTGAAAGTTCCATTGTATGGGAGATGCTTCCTTACAGGAGAAGACATAGCCAACGCAGTGCGAAGCGAGATTGCCAGATTGGACAATGGAGCAGCTGATGGTATTGGCCGTCTTCCTTCTTGTTGACAGCGAACAATTGATTGCCTTTGAGATTACTCCATATGATGCTAATGTGCTCATGTGCGTGCAAAGTAGCGTTCTCAATATTTTTAACATACAATAACATTTTCTTAATTTCACTCTTCTCCCTTGCCTGTAATACTTCTTGAGAATCCCATGTAACGGACATGATTGGTAAAGTACAATATTTATTTTCATACATGTATAATGAAATGAGACGAGGGCAGCCAGCATTGAGATGGATCGACTCTATCAAATCCAACATGAATATGTCAGTGAAGGATCTGAAGTACGGTATATGGCTGAAGAGTGAATCATATGGAGACAGTCCATCCATGCAGTCGCTAGGATTCGACGTCGACTTGATGGCGCCTGATCACCATCAAAATAAAGTAGTTGCCATGACCGTGGTATATTCAGCGGGACAGAAAAGAAATTCTCGGTGATTGAAAGAAGATTGGACTATATTTTTCCCTTCCTAGCTTGACTAAGAAACATGTTATTTTCATATTAAAGTCACTTACTTTACCTGTAGTTTTCTCTCCTGTATTGGACATTTTGCTCTCTGTCTCTGCAGGTGTCGGGTTTGCCCATCAGAAACGACAAGCATGCGGGGGAAATTGCTTCCATGTCTCTCGATCTACTGGAGGCAGTGAAACATCATAAGATTGTGCACAGGCCCAACGACCTCCTCAAGCTACGGATCGGTATCCATACAGGTAAATATAAAACAGAAGGGTTGCCGTTTTAAAGGATTTTTGGATGTTGAAACAGATTCACGGATTTAATTTGCAGATTTGTGGGTTTCTTAACATTTATTTTTTGATTTAATTAATTATCTCATGGAGAACTACGTATACAATATGTGAGATAAGATGCTGTCGGGGAAAAAGTATAGATACTTGAGTCTAGATGTCAATAAAAACTTTACCTGTAATCTTGCATAAAAACAAGCTACACCAAAACTTTCCTTATATCATTCTGCATATAGCTATGAAGAGTAAACATTTGTGTGGTATCATCATCGTCATATATATTATTTCAGTAGTTTCCCTCCTGCGGCGCTCACAAGCGATCTATCGTGACAAATGAGCATTCAAATGAAAGAGAATAGACATTAGCAGAGACTAATTGCACCATAATTTCATAAATATCTATAATTTCTTTAAAAAATGACTTTAAAAAAATGTACGAAGTGTGCGATTTGCAGGTACTATTGCTGTAGGAAAATACGCTCCATGATTGCTGTCGACTTCACATTTTGGCCGCTGTGAGGCCTGTTTCATGTCATTTTAACATTTTGAGGTCTTTCCTTTATCATTTTGCATGGATTTCAGAAACAGTAAATCAAAGGAATGAGTACCGGTACTCAAATCGTATAATTTCATAAATATCGAATAACCGGCGAGTTTTATGATGATCCAATATCAGTGATTGCATTCTGAAGTTAGGGAACGTAGAACTTGGAATTCTAACTGAAATGTAAATAGTGGTTGAAATAACAACATAACAACCTTTCTCCTTAAGTCTCTTATTATAAACCTATTGGGGAAAGTGTGGTTTATGACCATGCAAGATTTCTCGCACGGGTCCGCTAGTCCTGTTAAAATTCAGATATCCACAATGTCATTAAAAGGAGGAAACTAGAATAATTTGGTCATTTCATGTGCAACAACAAATATAACCTGTTGCAATTAATTATTTAAGGGAAGATTGATGGTATTAGGTGTCCAGGACCTCGTAGTTCCGCCTCTTAGAACAACAACTAACTAACTAGGATCCTGGCTAAAGAACTTAAGCCAGTAGTTTGGACTAAGCACATAAGCTTTGGACAAACAGCAAATCATGCTACTAATTGCCAATGTTCTTGGAAGACAAGGTACTTGAAAAAGTATATTGGTATTTGTTGTTCATCTTTGTAATTCCTAAATTGTTCTTATTGCTTTGCTGTTACTGTACTAGCAATGTTGTTTTTGTCTGCAGGTCCAGTGGTCGCGGGTGTTGTGGGGCTAACGATGCCGCGCTACTGTCTGTTCGGAGACACGGTGAACACGGCATCACGGATGGAGTCGAACGGGGAGGCGCTGAGGATCCACATCAGTCCGCAGTGTCGCGACGCCCTAGAACGACTCGGGGGATACATCGTAGAAGAGAGAGGTCTAGTCTATATGAAGGGCAAGGGTGAGGTGCGCACCTACTGGCTCATGGGAGCTACCGAAACCGCCGTCCAGAGGAAAGAGGTAAGTCTCATTTCATGAGCGATGACTGTTGATTATGGTAGGCAGGTAACTCTTAACCCGTCATCGGTAGCGTTGTCCTCACTTATGCGAGAAGTAGCGTGTATAGGCGCTCCCTAACATCAGCTTGGTATATGATTTAGTGCTTATATGGGCTCTTCTTGTCATTTAGAATAAATGATACTAGTCTTTGGTTATTTATTAATATATTTAGGTAAGTATATACTTACATATTTGTATATATCCACAATAGTTTATTACCTAAAAATTAACTACTACAATTTTGACTCCTACATTATTTTCGTTCTTTTAGAAGGTAATTATAATTTTGTTTTATTAGACTTGTTTTATGTTACCCCTTTACATACACATAAATCTACATAAACATTACCAAATATTATAAAAAGGGACAAAAATCTTGGCATTACATTGCTAAACAACAAATTTGATCATGATTTGTAAACCACATTAATTTCTATCATTGTCCTGTTCACTCATTTCACTATCTGAATACCGGGTGAGTTAGCCGTGGTTGTTACGGCGTGGCTGCAGGCAGTCGCTCACATCCGGGAGGCGAGGAGGTTCGAATCCCCCCGCCGGCAACCTTGAAGATGGTTTTCTGTGGTTTCCCATCTTCCTTCCAGGCAAATGCCGGGGTTGGTCCCTAACTATAGGCCACAGCCGATACCTTCCAATTCCTAGTCCTTACATTCACACTTTCCTTCCCCAGGCAACATTCTACACGCGACGGTACTTGTAGCTCACCCCATGGGTGTCCGCTAGAAGCAGCTACTAACTCCGGCGAGCCGAACACTCCCGGCACTAAAAGCCATATGCTAAAAAAAACTATCTGAATCGTTGGATTGCTCAGTTTCAGTTTGATGCTTGGAATGTTCACTAGGAGCATCACTTAGACAGTCAGAAGCACAGTCTTGTCGTCAACATCTGTAAATACGTCGTCCTCTTCTTCAATCCAGCACAAAAGAACAGATTCACTAGGCCTATTAGCCTTTAAAACTTCACTTTGACACTTCTCATAAAAATATTAGACCAGCACGGATCGCGCGAAAAATGTAACGCCAAAGGTATTGAGGCTAGAAGCCACCTAACACTGCCTGTGACGCGACCGGTACGCACTTACCCCTTTCCCCCACGTGACACGTGTGCGTGAATCATCGCATAACAAAAGCAAAACATGTGACTCATATACCCATTTGAGAATACCTAGAGTTTGAAAAGGTAGAGTCTTAAAACAAAAAACTTTTCTTAATAAGGAATTTTTTTGTTAGGAGCAACCTAACAACGATACCGATGGCGGGTTAATATACATACTCTGTGAGGTCCAGCTAGGTAGATCGTCTGATCTCACGTACAAGCCCGAACAACTCGTACCTAGTTATGAACGCCGGCCATGAAAGCCTAAGCTGTTATATCAGACTAATATTTATTTGTATAGTTTACGCTCACATTGGAGCACTTAAATCCAACCAAATTCATATCGAGTCTTCCGCAATATTTCTTCAATCTCTTTCTTCCCTCCCAGAATTTCTTCATTCGAGTCGATCTTCAGTTATGACATACTGTCTATGTTTTACAATTTGTAAAGGAAGTCTTGTATATTTGTGCGCTGCCTATTTTAAAATGGATTTAATAATTCAGGAACCTTCGCGGGAGTGTGCACAACAATTCACCAAAGTTTCATCTCAATTGGATGAATTGTATATGAGCGCATACGGGACAGACAGGACATAACATTCATTTTTATATCATCATCATCATAATCATCATCAAATTCCAGTTCCAGTCGCCCGGTTGCTGCTAACGAGCCCTCGCCTCCTTTTCCTGTCCATGAATAGTTGATCTTCATGAATCCTTCTCCAGTCTAGCCCTTTGTCTTCAAGATCATCCTTGATTTGGTCCAACCATTTCTTCTTTGGTCTTCCTACTGGTCTTTTTCCTGGGATAATCTTGTTGAAATAAGCTTTTGGTGTCCTCTCATTTCCCATTCTTCGAAGATGCCTATACCATCCTAATCGTTGCTTCTGCAAATATTTTGTAGCACTGACATATATGCCAGCCTCTGTCCTGTTTGCTTCATTCCTTACTTTGTCTCTCTTTGTCCTTTGAAGCATTGTTCTTATAAACTTCATTTCGGATGCCTGAATCTTACTTTCTTCTCTTCTGGACAAGGTGCATGTTTCTACTCCGTAAGTTAGAATTGGGATGTAGTATGTCTTAAACAGTATATGTTTACACTTCCTGGGCACCTTAATATCCCACATTAGTGTTCTAACTTGTGTATAAAAGGTTGCTGCAATACTAGTCCTATTTGTTACCTCACTGTTGTTGTTGTTGTTATCCTTCCTCAGTGTGCTACCAAGATATTTAAATTGATCAATAATGTGTAGAAGCTGATTATTCAAGTTAGTGGTTGCATTAGACCGTCCTGTTGTCATCACTACTGTCTTATTTTGACTTATTTTCAACCCATATTCCTTGAACAGAGATTAATACAAACAGTTAGACCAACTGAATCTTTGAGCGATAGGTAAGATTTGACTAAGGTGACATTAGGCTTGAATATGGTCTTGATATTGTGTCTTCTGACAATATTGTTCCTGTGGTTACGTATACATTGGCCAAACGGGTAGGAGAATCACAGCAAGGTTCAAGGAACATCGTAGGCATTTAAGTCTTTGCTAACCATAGGAGTCTGCTGAGACTAAACATGTCAACTTCTTTTTGATGTTGCATCTGTCATCTCTACGGAGAAATATTTCATACATAGAATCATTTGATATTTTAACTTTCAGTTGGTCAACACGAAATAACTCCAATTACTCGAATATGTGAAAAGACTAAAGTAATGGCCTTTAAGGGTAAGGACCCTATCCCCAGTAAAATTTGTCTGGATGGTAAAATGTTAGAAAGAGTTAACGAATTCAAGTATTTAGGATATCATTTATCTTTTCAAGAAGAATGAGACATAACTGCAAAAATAACTAATTATACCAGAAAAACAGGAATCGTCAATCACGTCATGAAGCCATCTCTTGTCCAAAGGCATACATGCTTGCGTTTGTATAACACATTAGCCAGACCAACCCTACGCTATGGCAGCGAGACATGGCCAATAAGATCTCAGGACATCTCCAGACTCACAGCAGAGAAATGACCTTTATGCGCCGAACAGCAGGCTATACTAAATGGGATCATAAGAGAAACGAGGATATGCTGAAGGAACTAAACGTGAAACCAATAACTACATACATTTGTGACTACCAAGAGAACTGGAAACATCATGTCCAAAGGATGGAACCTGGAAGATTACCAAAGGAGATCCTTCGCTACCAGCCACGGGGAAATAGATCGATAGGACGTCTGATGAAGAGATGGAGGGAAAGTGCAAGACAGTAACGGGACATTTGTCCCAATACTTGGAAGGAAGATGATGATGATGATAACCTGAAATAATTTACATGTTATTGAGATATATACAGGGTCTATGTTTTTGCATGGCAAGGCGATTCGGCTCGACCTTGGCCACCGGACCACGGCCAAAAGCCGGCTGTTACAGGTTGGCACGTGCTGTGGCAGGCCGTATTCCCACGCTCTTGCTGCGGTAGATGTGTGAGCTCCGAGCTAATTGGGTGTTTTATAGAGCTACTGTGCACTGTATATCATATTGTATAGGGTTTTATTGTGGTTGTGTATAGTGCTGTAATGCCTTATGTGAAATACTCTGCACAATATGTACATAAAGTGCAGGAAATCGTGCTCTAGAACAAGAAAAAAGTTTCGAGTGAAATTTCCAGGGAGACCCATTGCTATAAATCTGACAATAAAACAACTGGCTAAAAGGGATTCAAACGTACAGGTTCAGTAAACTATAAAAATAGGCTTAAAGGCCGTTATTTCCTTACTGAAGCTAAATTAACCGGAGTAACCGGAAACTTCATAAGGAGATGCCGATTATGTTTGGCAGCGGATGGGGAACACTTGCATCATCTACTGTAAACATGGTGAGTAAAAATAGATGATACTGACTTTAAGCACGGTATTCTGCCGTACATATGCATGCGCGGTCGCCGGTAACTGAGCTGTCACTGGCGGAACGCGTGAGTGAGAATGTCCTTGCCAAGCAAATATAGACCCTGTATATTGTTATGGATTACCTTTGGGTGTGTCGAACCCATCGTACAAATAGCCTAAATATGATAGTGTGCGAGTCGAGGCCTCGGATGGAGGTCCTTGATTCACGCCCCGACCCAGATCACTGGAACCGGGAAAAGAAGAAGAAGAAGATATTGTTATGGATTATTGAAAGAGGAGAAAACTAAGGGAATACATGGTTTGCTCGTCAAGCGAGCATCATCAGTTCCAAATCTATAAGAAAAATAACTGTACAAAACACTACCACACCTGCAGTGCTACAGTGACACCCACAGACACTCTCTGCTTTAAGAAAGAAACAATAAACATAATAGGAAACAGGAAACTTAGGAAGTGTCGTAACTGTTACTGATAAATATTAAGGTATTATGCACTAGAAAATAGAACTATTATCTTAATGTTCCAAAACTTAGAACAAAACAGTCTTCTTCCCCCAACTAATCTATGTAGGTAGATTGCCACGGTGGGTGAGTGGTTAACCAGTCGGTCTACTAA
This sequence comes from Meconema thalassinum, assembly GCA_946902985.2. NCBI lineage: Eukaryota > Metazoa > Arthropoda > Insecta > Orthoptera > Tettigoniidae > Meconema > Meconema thalassinum. Next base: position 96,606,643 of record OX336397.1, on the reverse strand, counting down.
CCCCAAGCTTGTAGGTTCGCTCCTGGCCTTGGTAAGTGATTTTTGAAAGGCGGCAAAAATACGACACGCATGTAATACGATGTTGGCATGTCGAAGAACCCATCTGAATTCAGTGGGCCGTGTTCATAATGGCAAAATTAATCTCGGGAGTTTCCGCCAACACAAAGTTCCTCATTTCTCTACTAGAAAGCGCTATAGTGTTCAAGGAGCTTAGATATCTAACCTCCTTGACTTTTATAGTGCTTCAAGGAACAACGAAATTCGACATGCAAGCTACCCTCTGGGTGCCAAATAACAAAGCTTACACCTGGCACCCGAGGCCATCCCTCCCTATATTATTCTGCTAAGATCCCATTCCAGTTTTGTACCGAAAATAAGGTCCCATTAACACCAACCTACACATATGGGGTACCTACAGGTTCAGCATAACCCAATGCGTAAGCAAAACGCACTCACATACTCTTTAAATGCCTCACAATTAAATAAATACCTTAACCCTCTTAGTGCCAAGCCATTTCCTGAAATACTTGCCAAGAATGCCAAGCTATTTTCAATGATCATGCAGACTATTCGAAAAGAAATCATTAATACCCCATTTTCAACGATAGAATCATTACTTTTGCTTTGCATTATAACCAATACCCTATTCTTTCATGCATTATGTTCGAAAAAGTAAATACTGCATCTAAACCTTTATAATGGAGGTTATTCTGAAAATCTTTCAATTTTTCAATTTTTTCTTTGTAAAAAATCAATTTTGAGTCTAAATTAAGGTCACCTAAGTGTCATATTCGAAGAAATACTACGTTTCCAGCTGTATAATGCTCTTAGATACATCTGTAGGCAGAAAACGTCAACAAGAAGAAAACAACTGCACCACAATTTTGGCGGGAACGTGCGTGATTGGGGGAGAGCTAAGGGAGGGCGTGAATACAAACTCAAACCTATCGCGTAACGGACTTCGAAGGAAAAAATTAAACACCTCACAGGCAAGCCTGGAACCTTACCTTTCCAACAGTATGAAATAATCACGGACATATGCCTAGAGAAAACTGCAAATATAAGATAAACAGCGCGCCGATTCAATCGGCTTTGGCACTTTTGGCGCGAGCAAAGAGAGCCGATCTAATCGACGCGTGGCACTAAGGGGGTTAAAACATGTATATTTACAATGAAATAATGAAAGAATGCAACACGGTAACCATGGTAACAGAATCTCACAGGTCCATCTATTTCTGTAAGACACAATGCAATTCCAATTATTACATTACTTTGAAAGTTTCCAGACGGTTATAAGGTTATCACTGAACCAAATTAAGCTGTAAAATTCATCAATACATACAGTATAATCCGCTTAAGGGTGTCAAGGGGCACTCTAGAATTTTTTCACGCAATTTTCACGTGTGAGTGTGGTACGAAAGGTCTTTTTCACCCGACTATAAAGGGTCTCCGAAAACCACATTTAAAGGCCCTTAAATTAACAGTGTCTGTGATATTCCCAGAAAACTAACTTCGCTCTGATATACTTATGAAGGAATGACAAACGCCTAACCACAGCACAAGTAGCTGAATTGATAAAGTCTGATTATTCTTACCAAGGATAAATCAGTCATAGCATTCATGATTGAGATTTTGCTAAGTGTACTCTTTACAACTAGAATATTCGCGGGCGAAGCCTCGACGGGTAATGCTAGTATGATACAGTCGAACCTCCCTTCTGCGGACACCCTCGGTTCCGAGGGAAAATGTTCGTTACGAGAAGTGTCCGTTGAAACAAGTTTGTAAAAATAATCGAACATTTTAACGGAAAAGTACATCTACCTTAAACATAAACATACATATCTTTATTTTGATTATTCTAAGTCATTTCTGAAAAAAAAAACTGACTCCCGCTTTCTTTTCACTCCTCGATTCCTATTTTCCTCCCACTCCTTTAACATTTCATTTCTATTCTTCACAATAGTGTTTATTTGATTTTTCCCGCATTTGAATTTTTCGGCAAGTTTTCTCACTGAAAGTCCCTTGTCACTTTCTACAATCACATTTCTTCATGTTTCGAGGTCTAAACACATTCGTCCCTTGTTACTCATGTTTACTTGATGACTGAAATGCTACGGTATTTCTGTCTCACTATTTAGCGAATGTACTGCAAATCTTTTCCTTCTTAAGTTGACTATCTGAGCTCGACCTTATCGGTAGCAATCTGAGTTATGAATAGAATGATGCAAGCAGGGAAGAAAATCCCCAGGCAACTCGTGAGTATGCAGTCACTGGCAGCAATCCTAGATAATTAGAATTCTTGGAATGTACTACATCAGTAGGTAGAACACCATAACGAAAGGTTTGGAAAGAGAAATGTACAGAAGAATTAACTTTACGGCTACTACAGCGTTGCATGTAGCCTGCATTTCACTCTCTCCTTATACTCGAAATAGTACAGACATTCAAGAGGGATTTCCGTATGTCTGCAGAATGGTTTTAAAAAGAAAGGATGACATGGTCCGGTGTAAAAAATGTCCTGCAGCGTGTGAAGTGTCCACTTAAGTCAAGTGGATGGGACAGATGGCGATGTCCGCTGTCTGGACTTCAAGGTGTCCGCTGAAATGAGGCTAATTTAACACTTGTCTTATGTAAAATAAATCGGTTCCAAGGAAAAATGTCCATATAGGCAGGTGTCTGCTGAATAAGGGTGTCCGTTAGGGCAGGTTCGACTGTATTATTATTATTATCTATGTAGGTGTAGCTACTATAGCTGTGATTGCCCTAAACTACTGTAGAATTATAAACTAATATGGGGAAATGACCTACAGGTGATGATGGTAAAATGCTCTGACTACAATATACGAAATAGTGTTGTAGTTATAGCTTTTTACCATATTCCAGTACATTCGAACTTGGATAAGTCGAAGCTCAAGGGACCGAAAAAATCTTCGAGTTATCCACGAATTCTTCTTCTTCTTCTTCATTTCCCGTTTCCAGCTTCTTGGGTCGGGTTGTGAATCAAGGACCTCCAACGTTGCCTGTCTCTCCACCACTCCTCTCCCCCTTTAAGTACATCTTCAGGTTTTCCTCCCTTCTTCTCCACGCACCCCCACACTGTATCTGCACATCTCTTTCGGGGCCTTCCGCGCGGTCTCTTCCCCGAAACCTTTTCCAGAAAAGCTTTCTTTGGCACTCTCTCCTCTCCCATTCTCATCATATGTCCATACCACTTTAACTTTGTTGTTTCTATCCTGTCCTGCTGCTTCAAGATTCCTGTCCTCCTTCTTATCTCCTCGTTTCTGATTTTATCTCTTCTGGTCTTCCCTTCTATACCTCTTAGGAATTTCATCTCCGCTGCTTGTATTCTACTCTCCTCTCTTTTTGTAGTGGTCCATGCTCCAGCTGCATATGTTAGTACGGGTCCATAATAGGTTGAATATAATACCTGCTTACATTTCTTTGGGACATCTTGGTTCCACAGAATACCCCTAACACTCTGGTAGAAGCTGTTCGCTTGTTGTATTCTCTTTCCAATTTCCTCAGTAATCTTTCCATCTTCTGTGATCACACTTCCCAAGTACTTGAAACTTTTCACCACTTCTAGAATTTTTCCGTTCACTTCTATCTTTCCTCTTCCCTCCTTACTTCCCCTTGACATTACCATTGTCTTGCTCTTCTCTGTGCTAACTTTCATCCCAAACTTCTCAATCTCTTGGTTCCATACATCTACTTGTTTTTGTACTTCCTTTTCATCCTCACCCCATATCACTATATCATCTGCAAACACGAATTCGAGTTATCCAAAACGGTCGTTTGGGAGGGGTTAGGGTGTATAACAGTGGTTCTTAACCGGTGGTCCGCGGACCACGAGTGCCTCAGGAGTGGTCCGCGGGAGAGAAGGGTCCACCAGCACTAATACAAAAGTGGCCAATAAATGAGGATTTAGAAAACGATGTGCATTGAAAGACAATCGTCCGAATGTATTTGCGGCGATGACTATGAGGTTTTGAATTGAAATATCTTTAAAATAGGTACAGTAGAACCTCGGTAATCTGAGGTAATTGGGACCAAGAGGTGCTCGAATTTGGGAAATCTCGGATTACACAAAGTTACGAAATGTTAAGACCTTTAATTTAAAATTAGCTGCACAAGAACCTTGTGTTCAAATATTCTTACAGTAAATGGCATTATTACATCAGTTATCTTATAATGTGTTGCAGTTGGGCTTTGTTTCAGAAATTCAAAACAATATTCTACAAAAGAAATGCAAATATGTAGCCTACATATTTACTTAAAATTACAGTCTGAACAGGCACTGGCTAGTTGGCGGGAGGGTGATAGCGGGCAGAATTGTAAACAACGCCTGCGCGAATCTCCGCCCAAGACCTTGGGTAAGCTATGCGTCTCACTGTCAGCCACCTCGGATTAAACGGAGGCTCGGACTGCCAGGGCTTGGATTACCGGGGTTCTACTGTATATTGAGGAAGGGTTACAATGATGAGGTGTATTGGGAGGAGGAGGAGGGGTGGTCCGTACATGATTCAATATCACGCTGAGTGGTCCGCAGACTTCTACGGGTTCAGAACCACTGGTGTATAATAATGGAAAATAACCGTTTAGAACATCAAATTCTTTTTGCTTCAAGCCCAGCTCAGCTTCCTCGATGACTTTAATCTTCTCAGCTAGCGTCAATGTCTTCAGCTTTGAGACCGATGTTGAGCGACTTGGTTTTGAAAGAGACATGGTAACCTTTGACCAAAGAAATTTGCACTTAAATCCGGCACATTGGCTGTGATTGTAACCAAACGCTCACTTGCCTGTTAAGACACGATGCTATCCGCTCGAAGACTCGCCGCACACTGACGAAGCAGGGGAGGGGTGAAGAAACGCTATCCGAACTTTGCCGATCGCCCACGAACACCGAAATTGACCTACGAAGTCTGCTTCCCTTCCGAAATGTTGTCGAAGCAAAAGGGGGGAAAGCGATAAAGAGAGATGCGCTTACTGACCTTGAGTGGAACTGAAAATCAAACTGGGACTGGGCTTAAAACTGACAAAACTTGTTTCAGCCAAACAAATCTTTATGACTTCCGGAACCAAAACTTCGAGTTATCCAAAAAAAACTTCCAGTTATCCACGATTTTTTTTTGCATTGTCAGTGTAGGAAATTCAAAGGACCGGAGAAAAACTTCGAGTTATTCAAGTTCAACTGTAATTGTGTTGATCGACTGAAAGTTACAATGTCGATATTGTCATTAGAGAGGCGATACAAATAAATAACCTTTGGCGAGCACGAGGCATCTGTAGTGCCAGCATGTGCTGCATCTCCGACCCTAGGACTTTGGCCGGGCAAGAGCACGGAGTACAGCATCCTGTCGAGTGGAGATTGGGACATGTCGCCTAGCAATGGGCTGTTAGATTTGCTGCCCATATATATACAGGATGCTCTGCGTGTTATGTAAACGATGATGCCGCAATCGGATTGGCAGAGAAATTTTTTCCCTTCGAGAAAATGAGGTTACTTTGTTACTTCCGGGCGCGTGATTCAAATCGACGAACTCACCGCGCAAGCCACTGGCCACTGCTGTGCTTCAGGCAAGGGAAGGGAGTGTGATAGAAGGAGACGGAGATATGCTGGCGGGAATGCGCAAGTTTCCTGGTTCGCCTCGCACAGAATTGTCCTTGTCCCTTTCATACAGAGACATGAAGAGACTGACTGTCAACAGGGAAGAATGGAAGAGGAGAATTGCTGCTGACCAATCTACGGATTGAAGACATGAATGATATAGAAGATTCCAAGTAGTTGTTTTAATTCAGGATCTTTCAACTGAACTTGTGTTGTCATAAATAAATAGTGTGTTATAACCACAAGCCCAAGAACTATAATAGTGGTGATGGTTATCCCTTGAGCAGATCATGGCTGCCCTCTATAGTTAGGTTACCATCCTCCTCTTGGTCTCGGGAGTTGCAATTTATGTTTTGACATGGCTTCCTATTATAAATGTGGTTATCTGAAAGGTTGATGGAATTGATGAGAAAATGGCGACTCAAATTCCATGGGCATTTATTTTGAATGGATGAGCGGAGACTTACGAAGAGGATTTTTAGAATACTCGGCAGTAGACCTAAGGTGTCTGACAAATGGTTCAGGGAGGTACGGAAGGATCTTCATCAGGTTGGACTAAAGTAGGAAGACATATCAAACCGCGCTAAGTTAAGGTCAGTTATCGACAAATTCCAAGGATTCCACGACGAACCAAAAATGCACTCCGACCAAGGGAAGAACTTCGAGTTGCAGGTGTTCCAGAACCTATGCCAGCTGCTGGGAATCCGGAAGACAAGGACGACGCCGCTACACCCCCAATCCGACGGAATGGTGGAGCGATTCAATCGCACCATCGAGAACCATCTCCGGATAGTCGTCAGCGAACACCAGAGGGATTGGGACAGTGTTTTTGAGCGAGTGCGACAATAGTTGGTGACGTGACGTGCGAAATTACGAAACCCAAGTGAGGCTATTGCAGTGCGGTGAAGTGCTGTGTGGATTGCGAAACGCAGTGGACTGTTTTCCTAGCCTGCGGACGGCGAGACAGTGTACATTCAGAACAAGTGAGTGTGGCTTGTTTACTTGAGGGAGAGTGCCATTACTTCTAGCCATGACTCGGGTCCATCTCATTAGCGAGAGGATTAACTGCAAGGCGGAGTGAAAGGATGAGTCGAGCTCCATAGATGTAGCTTCTGTGAGACAGCGAATTGTTTCTATCTGCTTATTGTACGGTGTGTATTTCTGACCTGCAATAAACCTAACTTTTCTTTAAAGGAACGATTGTGTTGTGCTTCTACCCACCGTAATCCAGTTAACGAAAGTGCCATTAGGAGTGGCACATTACAACTTTAACGGCCTTAAACGAAAAATATATATAATTATTATTATTCATTATTTAATAATTGAAAATCTGCATATGATAGGGAGAAATACTGAAAATATTTCTGTACTTTGAATGAAAAACTAGTGGAATAGAGTTTCATTTCTGGCAATTAAAATAATTGTCATTTTATTGACCTTGTTCCAGGTTGATCTAGCTGAGCTACCGCCGCTGTTCTGCCGTCCACGCCGCAGTCCAAAGCTGAACATAGACTCCAGACATCCCTCTCTGAGCGGAGCTTTCAATTTTGGTGCGGGAAGTCGACGTCACTCGAGCATCCCTCGCGAGAACAGCATGGAAGTGGACAACGTGTCTTCCATCTTCCGCAACCTGGGAGTGTCAAACAACTCTAGTCCAGCAGCGATCCGCAGTCAGCGGAGCAACTGCAAACGTACGCCCGACATCTCTCCTCTGTACCTGTCCGAGCACGTAGGCTCTCGTACCACATTGGAGGCTTGCTGTGGTGCCCTAAGTGTCAGTCAGTCCGGCAGTCATAATCTGGTCAGTGACAACGATACTCCTCCGCCCCGTCGTCAAGACTGTAATAGGATCTCCGTAATGGGAAGTAACAAAGGTGAAAGTAGCAGCAGTACGCTTCCTCGAACGATCAGAGAATCACGTTCTCTCGATCCTTTCCCAGACACTTTGAGGCCTCCCCAGCATCTTCAGACTGTGCGAAAAAGAAGTTCACGATCGTTAGAGAATTGTAACGGTAGTAAAAATCCCTCCCCTTTAATGAACAATAACTTACCGAATGGGGATATCATTCTACTACCAACACCACACCACAATGATGTTGGTAGCAGTGGAGAGGATATCCAAGCTCCCCTTCTGCCTAATACACCCTTGGCGGACGATGCCATCATTGTACAATGTCAGTTCCGCCGAGGTCGTAGTGGTAGCGAGACGGTGACCAAAAGGTGGCGATCTCTAGAAGAAATCGCAGAGAACAACTCGCACAGTAACGGCGGCTATAATAAAAAGGCTTTGGCTAGAAGTTCTATTCGTAGCTGGCTGGTAGGTTTATTTAATGGCAATGGCTTGCGATCGAGCGATGCATCGCTTCGCAAAGGAATCCCTAGCGGGTATAGTGACCTTCAGGCTGAAAGAGAAAGCATCGTGTGATCATTTTATTTTTGTAAAGCAAGTTTGGTAAAAGATCCGTGACTATTTTAGCGAGTGATATACAAAAATGGATTTGTAACGTGAAGGAAAGGAAAGGTAACGTACAGTACTCTTCGATATTTTTTTAGAGTGAAGTTATACCACATTTTTTTTTTTTTTAAGGATGTATGTATGCAGAGGCGAGCTCCTGGTCAGATATTTTATTCGTGTGTTATGATGGAGAAGCTTTGTTTAAAATAATTATCTATATATATATATATTTCTAATAAATGTGCCAATATTCATGGTAGGAGAGATGTTCATCAGAGGCTGGACCTTAATTGTACGGAAGAAATAACCATGAACAATTTTACAAACCAATGAAGGGTGTTCCAATCCCAAAACACTTGAATGAAGCAAGGTGTTGTCTTTATGGCTGTGAAAAAAAAAATGAGGAAAAAAAGGAACATATTATTTTTTAATAATAAGTTTTTTAAGGTGCCAAGTACAGTAAATATTTAGGTTCAAGTACACATTTTATTTGTTGTGTGCGTGTGCATGAGTGTATGAATGTGTTGTGTCTAGAAACATTTTTATCAGTTGATGCCTAGTCATTTGTATAGAGAACAATTATTGGTGGTTCTGAACCAAACCTGTCTTACATTATATAAATATATATATTCTCTGTTGTTGCATCGAAAATGTTTGTCTATATCAAGAAAAAATGTGTTATTTTTGTTTCTTTCTGTGAAGAGTCGGCGATGATAATGATGTCGGTTCTTTCTGAATAACATGAATACAACCTTATTAAAACTGTTTATTGAACTTCCTTATGTCATCATAATTAGAACCCAGATTTTTATATCCTTCTAGCTGCCGTTTTTGGTTTTGTATACCCTTAAAATAGGATGTTTAGTTTTTCTTTGTGGATCTTTATTACTAACCAATAATTATCTCGGAAAGACTTTCGCAGTGCCAAAGGTTGGAGTTAGACTAAGTTCGTGGCTATGACAATGCACATCCGTAAGGAAGCAGATGAGATGAGAAGACAACAACCCAAAAAAAAAAAAAAATCTTTGGAGAGCTGTATATATATATTATTATTATTACCGATTATTCCCCTACAGGAGAGCTTGTGAACTTGAAGCAATCACAGCTTCACTTCCTTTTCCTCCCAAAACCTCTTCATTAGTTCACTGTGCTTTTTCTTCCTTTCCTCTGTCCATTTTTTTTCCAGATGTTATTTCTAAATTGTTCTCTGTCCTTAATGTCGTCTTCAGAGATTTTAAGTAATTCCATGTCTTCATGTACTTCTTTTATCCAACTGGTCTTTAATTTACTTGCATTGACGATATTGAAAATCTTCTTAGTGAGTCTGTTCTCATCCATCCTATATATGTGTCCCTAGAACTGCAGACGTGTCTTCTTAAATTTATCTATCTATAATGGTGTCTGTATTTTCATAAAGTTCCTTTGTTGGCCTCCTGACCCAAATTCCATCACGGAAAACAGTGCCATGGAATTTCCTAAGAATTTTTCTTTGAAATGAAAATCCACAGCCTGCTTCCAGTCTCCGACCGGGTCAGGAATGGAATGAATGAAACCCCTATATAGCGGCGAGGATATGAACCGTGCCGGCTGCCGAGGCCTGACGCACTCCTATTGGGCAACGATTAAATGAATGACAGATGAAATGAAATGATAGTGGAGAGTGTTGCTGGAATGAAATGTTGACAGGGAAAACCGGAGTACCCGGAGAAAAACCTGTCTGTCTCCGTTTTGTCCAGCACAGATCTCACATGGAGTGACCGGGATTTGAACCACGGACCCAGCGGTGAGAGGCCGGCGTGCTGCCGCCTAAGCCACGGAGGCTCCAATTTTTCTTTCCTGTTTCTCAATATCATGGATTCTTGTCATTCCTCTAATGACTGTGGTTTCTGCCATGTACAAGGCTTCAGGCAAATATATATATATACATATTTGAGTTATAAGCAAACAAATTACAAGGCTTACAAAACAAAATTACATAATTACAACCAAACAAACACACAAAGTCTATTCACACCACGGCCGACCAGAAACATGGAACCTGTATTGAGAGAAGGAGATCTTTTGTTGTACTAGTGCAGGGCCATCCAGTCATTGCACTCCGGGAGCACTGGACAGTCAGACTAGCGCTCCTTCCCCTACCACCACTACACTGTGGCAGCGAGGAGACGGGCGATGTTCGGACCACGCTGACTAGATACGTACGTACAGTCGGGCGGCCGGCGGCTCCTGTGGGATTGTTGACATATTAATAGGGCTGTTTTGCCATAACAAATATACCGCATATACAAATCGAATGGTACTCCGATGTATGGAATGTGCAGGAAACGAACACAAGTGTTAAGTAAAGAATATTGTGATTTATTCCAAACTGAAATGTGAACATATTAGAGAGGAAAATTCAACAACAAATTGTGTTCTTTTTAACACATTACATCTGTGTTGCACACTAAACATTTATAAGTTGTACAGAAAAATGAAATTTTCCATTCTGCTTTAAAGACTGCTGCTTTACCACTCCTTTTTTGTATGCTGATCAGTCATGACCACTGTGAAACTGATTTACTTACACGCTGTCAACAAAGCGCATTGGGCTAGACTAGCGACTGATGGATCGGCTGCACACTTCAGCGCGCTCGGCCAGCCAAGCTCCTCCCACCACTTTTGAAACTACCTTCCAACAAAGTACTTGGAGCACTGGCTTGGAGCATGGCCGGAGCCCTGTATGGATGGCCCTGTACTAGTGGCAGGGCACAGCAGGCAATTCTGTAGATGGCTCCATGGTCTGGAGCATACCGCAGTCGCAGTTGGTTGGGTCGACGGGCAAGTGCTATTTCTGCAAATTGTTCTTTGATCTCCCAACTCCAGAACACAGACGATTAAGTGCCCTCCATACGAACCGTTTCTGTTCTTGGCCAGGTGGAAGGCTTTCCAAAGGATGACACCATAGGAAGTTACTCCCAAGCTGAGAAATCCACAGTCCATTTTTGCTGTAGCTGGTGTAGATTGCAAAACTACAGCTGAGGGTATTTATGTTGTGAGAGAGGAATATACGATAGGGAATACAATGTCAGCAGCCACTAAAATCAGGATACATTTCGTTTAGGAATAGGTAATGTGACTAAGATAAAGGACTTGAAAATTTTATAACTGCAGGGTGTTATTTGCAAATTTTCAGCCGTGCTTACATTATTGTTTGGTGCTGTTTTTGCAGCTTAGTTCGAAAGTCGTGAATGCGGAATGGGTAACTAGGGAAACTGAAATGAGTAAAACATGCATTGACCACACATATCTTAACCCTTTGGATGCCGACCCCGAATAGGTCATCATATGCATGTTTCAATGGATTGTGCATCACTGCATAAAAAAAAATAATAAAAGCCTCAGTTTAAAAGATATGGAAATACAATTTGGTATGTTAGCTTGATATGCTCCAAGGATTTTTTTTTTTTTTTTTTTAGGCTTTTAGTGCCGGGAGTGTCCGAGGACATGTTCGGCTCGCCAGTTTTGTAGCTGCTTCGAGACGGACACCCAATGGGTGAGCTACAAGTACCATGGGGGGAGGAAAGTTGGAAGGGAAGGTCGAGGAGTTGGAAGGTAGCGGCTGTGGCCTATAGTTAGGGACCAACCCGGGCATTTGCCTGGAAGGAAGATGGGAAACCACAGAAGACCATCTTCAAGGTTGCCGGCGGGGGGATTCGAACCTCCTCGCCTCCCGGATGTGAGCGACTGCCAACAGTCATGCCGTAACGACCACAGCTAACTCACCCGGTACTCCAAGGACTATAAACATGTGACTTACATTTGACAAAAAATATTTCATGGAATACTGTGCACAAAATTATAATATTTTTTTTATAAAAAATAAAAAAGTTATGATTTGAAATAAATGAGCACATTGTACACTAAATCATCATCATCATCATCTTGTACAGTTTCCAGCCCCAGGCTGGGTCTGTTTGGAACATAAGCCTCGCCACTTAGTCCTTTCTTCCCACCACCTCTCCGCTGTCACTCTGGTCCAGTCCTCGCCTCTCTTCTTGACACATTCCTCCACTCCTTTCAGCCATCTATCTCTTGGTCTTCCCCTTGGTCGTTTCTTCTGCATCTGCATCTCATGTATCCTCTTGGGAATCTTCTTCTCATCCATTCTCTTTAAGTGTCCATACCACCTCAGTCTTGATGTCTCAATCCTACCTTGCAAGGGCTCCTCTTTCACCATTTCCCTGACCTTTTCATTCCTCACCCTGTCTCTTCTTGTTACTCCGATCCTACTTCGCAGGAACTTCATTTCACCTGCCTGTATTCTGCTTATGTCTCTTTTCTTCATTGTCCACGTTTCTGAAGCATAGGTCAGTATCGGGATATAGTAGCTTCTGTATAACACTTCCTTGCTTTTTTGTGAGACATCTTTATTCCACACTAAGCTCCTAATGCTTCTCAGAAATGCTTCTGCCTGTCTGCCACGTTCCGTAATCTCTTTGTCATTTCTCCCATTTTCCTCCACTATACTTCCCAAGTACTTGAGACTTTCCACCTTCTTCAGCTGTCCACCTCCAAGTGTTATCCCACTCATTGGTCTGTCCTTTTTCCTGGTCGTTAACAGGATCTCACATTTACTGATGTTGAACTTCCATCCGTACTCTCCCACTGTTTCTTCCCAAGCCTTCAGTTGCTCCTGAATTTCCTCCTCCTTGTTTCCCCAGACCATGAGATCATCTGCAAACACCATTGCGTTCATCTTATCTTCTCCTATCTTTCCTGCTACCCGTGTCATTACCTCGTCCATAACCACAATAAAGAGAAGGGGTGACAGCGCACTACCCTGTTTCAGGCCACTCATTTGTCTGAACCAGTCTGTTCTTTCCCCTCCAACTTTCACACAACTCACACTTCCACAATACATCTCCTTCACTCTGCCTACAGTCTCTTTTTCCACTCCCATGTTTTCCATTGCTTTCCAAACCTTCTCCCTACACACACTATCATAGGCCTTTTCGATGTCCAGGAAGGCCATCAGCAGATCCTCTCCAAATTCGTAGTGGTGTTCCTGGAGCTGTCTCACTGAAAATATGAGATCCACTGTTGATCTCCCAGGTCTGGATCCATACTGCTCCTCTCTCAATTTTCTCTCCACTTTGGCTCGTATTCTACTTTCTAATATCTTTTCATATATCTTGGCACAGTGAGGTATGAGTGTAACTCCCCTGTAATTTCTGCACTCCTTTCTGCTTCCTTTCTTAAATATTGGGACAATTAATCCTTTCTTCCAATCTTCAGGGGTCTTTTTCTCCTTCCATATCACCCTCATCACACGGTACAGCCACTGTTTCCCAACCTCCCCTGCTGCCTTCACCATTTCAACACTCACTTCATCCACACCTGGTGCCCTTCCTCCTTTCATCTTGTCTATAGCCATTTCCAGTTCTCTCCAAGTCAGGTCCTTTTCCATTCCTGTGTTGTCTTCTCCATCTTCCAATACATTGTCTTCCTCCCTATGACCATTTGGATTCAGCAAATCCTCAAAGTACTCTTTCCACACTGTCTTGAGTGCCTCTTTGTTGTGTACCTCATTTCCGTTTTTGTCCATCATTACCACACCCTCTCGCAGACCTCTTCTCTTACTTTTGACCGTCCCATAAAGTACTTTCTTATTTCCTCTGCTGTCTTCCTCCATCATCTCTGTCCATTTTACCATCCACTTCTTCCTCTCCTCTGCGACAATCTTGTTTGCTTCTTTCTTCTTTATCTTATAATCTTCCCTTGTCAGATCAGTTCTTTCCTGGAACCACACTCTGAAAGCCTTGTTCTTCCTTCCCACAGCTTCTTTTACTCTCTCATTCCACCATGGTGTCTCTTTACACCGCTTTCTGTTGCTTGTTCTTCCACATACTGCCACTGCAGCTTCCACCATTGTGTTTTTGAATTGCTTCCATTCCTCTTCCCCTGTTTTAGGATTGTCTGTTGGCATCCTTTCCCTTATTATCTTCTGGAATTCTTCCTTGACTTCCTTTTCCTTGAGTTTCCATACTTTGATTCTCCTTTCCTGGTACTCTGTCCTCTTGCTATCCTTAACAACTCCCAGGTTCATTACAAGTATTCTGTGGTCGCTATCTAAGGCCTCTGATGGTATTACCTTTATATCCCTGACACTTCTCTTCATTTCCCAGTCGTACAGCATGTAATCTACCAAAGATTTCTTTGTTAAATCACTGCTGTACCACGTTACCTTGTGATAAGTGAAGATAATTAATGTTAACTCATATTTAGGATCATATATACCAATTTATACTGTGCGAGCACGAATCAATGCGACTTGGATGCGATTCAGAGATGTCACCGGTGTTCTTTGTGATAAGATGATGCCTATCCGCCTAAAATCAAAGATATACCGCACAATGGTGAGACCAGTTGCTTTATATGGTACCGAGTGTTGGCCAGCACCTAGAAGTGCTGAGCACTCGCTTCATGTCATGGAAATGCGGATGCTGCGAAGATCATTAGACATTTCTCTGCTCGACCATATACCCAACACAACGATTCGACATACAGCTGGCGTGGCTCCAATCAATGAGAAAATGCAGGAATGGAGACTCCGTTGGTATGGGCACGCTGTCCGTGCACCACAAAGTTCAGTCATCGGCTCGGCCTACCATCTAACGGTCGACGGCCAGAGACAGCGTGGGAGACCAAAATTGCGGCGGCTTGACACCATTAACGCCGATTTACGATCAAGAAACTTAAAATCACGCGAAGCATTAGATCGCAAGAAATGGCGTGCATTGATCCAAAAAGCGGACCCCGTTCCTACGGGAAGACGCTAAGAAGAAGAAGAAGTAGGCCTACTTTGCAATTTATAAATTAATTTCCAAAAACATGCCTAAGTGATGGCATGCCTTCTTGCTACAAATGTACTATTTACAACTTCACTAAGTCCAGATAAATTGCTATTGAACTATTACTACAGTAGAAATAAAATTCCTCTCGGCACGCCGGAAGGCGGAGGTAGATTTCACCGGGCAAACTAGGGGATAGGCTATAATAGGCAAAATATGCAGGTTTTCGTAGGAGGATCAGACCTCATTTATTGCGAGAATGTATTTACAATTGGAGGTTAGTTAACATTTTTTCGTCTTTCTATGCATACTTTTAACATTTTACTGTCTTATGGGGATGGTAACCTTCTTGTCATTTGGGGTTAATTTTTAGCCTACTTTTCACATTTTGCAAAAATGAGGAAAAAGTACACTTATGAGATCGGGCAAATGTGTGTCTGTCTGTCTGTCTGTCTGTCCTTCTGTCTGTCTGTCTGGCTGTGTGTGTGTCCCCCCCTATCAACTCCTAAACGGCTGCAGCAATCAAAACAAAATTTGGTAGGAGTAAAGATCTATACCTGAATATCTCACGGCCATATTTGAAAATTATGTCAGTGCTACCAACTGCTAAAAAATCGCAATTGAAATTTGAGCTCCATGTTGGATATCTTGGAAAGTATGAATGGGAGCTATTTCAAAATTGGCACACGTACAGATCATAATATTTCAGTTTAATTTCCAGGAGGCCAAACATGGCAGTGTTGCCAAAATGATTATAAGCCTCCTGATAGGTCCAATTTTTAAATGCATATAACTTCTACACTATCAAGCGGAATACAACCAAATTTCGTATGTTCTATGTGTACATAACCAGATATGACTGAGCGTATTCTTAAGACCTACCAGGGCTGCCAACTGTTAATAAATGCTCCTAATTTATTTTATCCAAATACCAATATATCAGAAAGTATGCAAGCCGACAGCTTTAAACTATGCACACGTATAGTACCTGACATTCTATATTAATTTGGAGTAACTTATATACGTCAGTGCTACCAACATGATTCTAAGCCTGCTGACAGGTCCAACTTTAAATACACGTAACTTCCATACTATCATTTGGATTTCAACCAAATTTCGTATGTGCTATGTGTACCATAACAGATATGACTATGCGTATTCTAAGGAGCAACCAGGGCTGCCAACTGTTAATATGTGCTGTCCCTATTTTTGTTACCCTAATATCAATATATCAGAAAGTATGCAAGCCAATAGCTCTAAACTTTGCACACGTATAGTACCTGGAATCCTAGACGAATTTGGAGTAACTAATATACGTCAGTGCTGCCAACATGATTCTAAGCCTGCTGATAGGTCCAATTTTAAAATGCATGTAACTTCTATACTAACTAATGGATTTCATTCAAAATTGACACAACAATAGATCATATTATTTCAGATTATTTCTGACCAATACATGCATGACATTGTTGCCAACATGATTTTACGCGCGCTGTTAGATCCAATGTTTAACTGCATGTAACGTCCATGCTATCCAGTGGACTTCAACCAAATTTTGTATTTAGTACCGTAAGAGACGGAACTAAGAATATATTCAGTCATCAGGGCTGCCAACTGTAGTGCTCTATTAGGATACATTATGCCAGGTATACAGTATTTCGAACTAATTGGAAATTTCGATATTAGCAACTTAATTTCGTCATTATTCTAGATAGGTTCATATTCTGTAGAATAATCATTGGCATGAAAAGTAGGCTGTATAGTTCTTCACGGAACTTCTTGTTATACTTGTGATCACACTGTCCTTATGCAAGGTTTGGAACTAATGTGTAACTATCTAACAGTCTGTTACTTTTTCACGCAAAATTTTATCTCCCGCAGAGATGTTGGTTGGTTCCTCAGTTTAGGGGCTGCGACAAGGTGGTCATGTAACCCCGTGTACATTGGGTGTGTGTAGAATCTGTCTGATAAACAGTGTTATTTGTGATGACTGTATTAGTCTGTAATTCAGGTAAGGTCTGCAGACGGTCAATTTTAAGTAGTAGTACCTAATTTTGTACCAAATACTAACATCAACGACACCTAGCTGTGAACTTGGCTGCTAGATGCCACCACAACCAGCGACTTGCAACGAATGTTGTAACTTCCCCTCCGAAGGAAAGCATGCTGACGGATTTTTAGCGCTCTTAGAAAATCCGGCGACTTTGGCCGGCTTTGAACCAGCACCTTGGGCATAGAAGTTCAGCATGCTACCAGTTAGCCGCTTCCCTCATAGTCAGATGGAACAAGAAGTTCCGTGACGAACTAAAGAGCCTACTTTTCTTAAAATTAAGATTCATGCCATAGATTAATCTACAGTATATGAACCTATCTAGAATAATGACGAAATTAAGTGGGTAATATCGAAATGTCTTAATTAGTTCGAAATAAGGTATACTAGGCATAATGTAGCCTAATAGAGCAATACAGTTGGCAGCTCTGGTGACTGAATATATTCTTACTTCCATCTCCTAAGGTACAGAATACAAAATGTGGTTGAAGTCCAAAGGACGTTACATGGATTTAGACATTGGATCTATTAGTACACGTAAAAGCATGTTGGCAACAATGTCATGCGAGTGCTGGTCAGAAATAATCTGAAATATTATATATTTTTGTGCCAATTTTGGATGAAATCCATTTGTTGGTATAGAAGTTACATGTATTTAAAAATTGGTCCTATCAGCAGGCTTAGAATCATGTTGGTAGAACTGACGTATATAAGTTACTCCAAATTAATGTAAAATGTCGGGTAATTTACGTGTGCATAGTTTAAAGCTGTCGGCTTGCATACTTTCTGATATATTTGGATACAAAATAGAGAGCAATTATTAACAGTTGGCAGCCCTGGTGGCTCTTAAGAATTCACTCAGTCATATATGTTTATGTACACATATTACATACAAAATTTGGTTGAAATCCAATTGATAGTGTAGAAGTTATATGCATTTAAAAATTGGACTTATCAGAAGGCTTAAAGTTATTTTGGCAATGCTGTCATGTATGGCCACCTGGAAATTAAACTGAAATAGTATTATCTACATGTGTGCCAATTTTAGAATAGCTCCCATGTATACCTTCCAAGATATCCAACATGGAGCTCAAATTTCTAGTGCGTTTTTTTAGCAGTTGGTAGCACTGGCATCTTTTTCAAATATGGGCCTGAGATATTCCGGTATACATCTTTACTCATACTAAATTTGGTTTCGATTGCTGCAGCCGTTTAGGAGTTGATAGGGGGGACACACACACACAGCCAGACAGACAGAAGGACAGATAGACAGACAGAAGGACAGACACATTTTCCCGGATATATCTTATAAGTCTACTTTTTCCTCATTTTTGAAAAGTGTGAAAAGTAGGCTAAAAATGAATGTGATCTCGTCAATGGCGTTGTCTTGGCAACCTCTGATAGATCATCCCTTATCAATTTAAAAGCGTTGTTATGGTAACCTCTGATGGCACTTGGCATTTTTTAAAATTCCGAAATCATTTTTCTCATCCCTTGGCGTAATGGTGGGTCATATCAAAAATTCTTTCAGACAAAAGTTTTAGGTAATTATTAGGGGAATATTTTCCATTTTGTACGGTTTTGATATTGTGCCTATTAAGAGAGATATGATTAATGTTTCCCGAAAAACCCACTTTTTTCCACCCCTTTGGTCAATGGTTGGTGCTATCAAAAAACTTATTTCACATAAATTTTTGGCACTTATCCGACACATATTATGAACTTTGAATGGATTCGATATTTCACGTATTAAGAGAGTTATAGCGAAATTTCACTTTTTCGAAAAAAGCCCGCCATTTTCACCCCCTTCGACCGATTTTGCCCATTAACGAACTCGACCGAGATTTTATAGGGATACATATCATGTAAAAAATTCAAAGTGATTGGTGCAAAATTACGGCAGTTATCGTGTCCACAAGAAACATATATATATGTATACATAAATTATATATAAACTTTTGAACTGACGGTGGTTTTGGGGTCTGGGGGATGTGAAACGCGAAGATATGTCGAAATTTTCCGGAAGTAGAAACATGGGACCCATTGCAATAGTTAGCTTTCTAATGAAATCTACCTAATAATAGACTTAATATATCACGATAAATAACTCAAATGTGTCAGTTAGAGCGTAAAATGATCAAAAATAAATCACAACACGCGGACATAAACAAACAAGGTGGCTGCCATATTGGATCATAGACGTAAGGCGCGCGCAGACTATACACTCATAATGTACGAGTAAACAAGCAAAAAATAAGCTATGTCAGTGCCATCTGATGACATACGAAGGAATTACAAACATTCTACCTTCTTACTACGTGATTTGTAGAGCAATCTAGCACCACACCGCATAACTACAACACATATAAGAGCGTGCCGATCGAATCGGCATCTGGCATTTTTCATACGGAACTTAAGAAATAACTGTTCCCGGAGGAAACAGGATGTAAAATTGTCCGATTGAGCTATGTACATTAACAAATTCACAAAGAAATTTGATACAATGGTCCGGCTAGCTCGAAACAGTTGCCAGCGTTTCGCCCCAGTGTACCAATGGGCTGTTCAGTTGGTTATGGTACACCTCACAAAGACTGGGGCGAAACGCTGGCAACTGTTTTGAGCTAGCCGGACCATTGTATCAAATTTCTTTGTGAATTTGTTAACGGAACTTAAGAGCCGATGCATCGGCATTTTGGCACTGTAAGGGTTAAGATCAGGCTTGAAAATGAAAATATTGTAACATCTTATGATACGTGATATATGAATCGCAGCCAATGGCCATAAGCTGGGCATTTTTGATTCAACATCCGAAGACTCCCAACAAGTTCAATTTCAAGTAGTTCCAACGTTGGCTACCAGATGCTACTGTCACTAACACTAGCGGTGAACGTTGGAACTTGATAGAGCGTTTCCTAACCAGCCAAATATAACCTACAAATTTTGCTACACACCACCAATTGCCATAAATCTATGACATGGGGCCGGCGACTTTACTTCCCCTCAGAAGGAAGGCAAACTGAAAGAATTAACTCTCTTAGAAAATCCGAAGACTTCGGTCAGGTTTGAACCCGTCATCTTGGGCATAGCAGTTCAGCATGCTACTGACTACGCCACCAAAGCCGCTCAATTCTATCATTTTGGAAAGCAACCTAACTGATCAAATGCAACAATAATATACACGGCTCAACCAAAGTTTGGAATATACAGGGTGTCTCTTATTAACGTTTAAAACACTTGGTTGGTTCTTAAGTTTAGGGGCTGCGAAAACGCGGTCATGTAGCCTGGTGTACTTTGGGTGTGTGTAGAATCTGTCTGATAACCGGTGTTAATTGTGATGACTGTATTAGTGTGTGTAGCCTATCTGTTTTTTAATTTAAGTACTGCAACTTAGAATTTTTCAAATAGTTCCTACTTTTGCCGCCAAGCGCCACCGTCAACGACTACTAGGCCAAGTTCAGAACTTAGCTACTAGATGCCACCCCAGTCGTCTCTTGGCAACGAACGTGGAAACCTAAGAGCGTTGTTTACATTCTTAACCTATCCAATTTAGCTTCACACAGGTGCAATTAGTGGAAGGTTCTTTAACATGCCATAAATCTATGACATGGGACCGCCGGCTTTACTTCCCCTCCAAAGGAAGGCATACTGAGGGATTTTTACGCTCTTAAAAAATCTGACGGCTTCGGCCGAGTTT
This sequence comes from Meconema thalassinum, assembly GCA_946902985.2. Taxonomy (NCBI): domain Eukaryota; kingdom Metazoa; phylum Arthropoda; class Insecta; order Orthoptera; family Tettigoniidae; genus Meconema; species Meconema thalassinum. The sequence continues at coordinate 96,586,003 of OX336397.1, read as the reverse complement.
GAACCCACTAACTCGGGCATAGAAGCTCTGCATGCTACCGACTACGGTTTAAAACTCTCTGTAGAAACGTAGATGGCATTGAGACAAGTACCGTAATTTGATATAGGACACTTAGGGTCGCAAGTATCCGGAAATACCTTAAAAGTGAACCACAACTGTTAAACATATGACGTCATCAGATGACGGCTCAGCTCGAGCGGTCAGGCCCGTGCTCCCTTACGCACACCAAAGTAAACGTTGAATATCATATCATTCTGGTTCCGTGTCTTAATGTCAACAAACAATCTGCTTCCACTTGAAAGGAGGAGAGAGAGATCAAAGAAAGCTGATGGATAGTCCCCGGATTTGAACCTCGAACCCTACGCGCCCAAGTCGCACACGCAGACTCGGAGCCATTGTGATATGATATTCAACGTTTACTTTGGTGTGCGTAAGAGAGCACGGACCTGACTGCTCAAGCTGAGCCGTCACCTGATGACGTCATATGTTTTTAACAATTGTGGTTCACTTTTAAGGTATTTCCGGATACTTGCGACCCTAAGTGTCTTATATCAAATTACTTGTCTCAATGCCATCTACGTCGCTACAGAGAGTTTTAAACGTTAATACAGTAAGGGACACCCTGCATATTGGCCTATTTTACTACAATGACTTCTTATAGTAAACCCATTGGGGTTCATACAATAATTTATTAACAAACTAAACATCAGTCCTTCTGAAAACAATAACAATCCTGGTTAGATAACAATGAAACGGTACAAAGGCAAAGCGAACTCGCTTCTAAGTGTCCCTTTTGAAAACAAAAACATTGAAGATCTATATCTCCTGATGATCAGTATCAGTCTTTAGTATCCTCCCCGCACTTCTCTATGGTATTGTCAGCAGGCGCGGATTCACGGGGGTCATGACCCCCCAAACGGAGACCAAATTTTTTGCAAACTCAAAGAACGAAAACACAATAGCCAGACAATTAAAACTTAACGAATTTTAACTGAAAATCAGTTTTTTTTTCATTTTATTCAATACTGAAATTACCTTTATTGCAATTATTATGTTCTGTTACAAGTGTACATGTTTACAACTTCATACCTGTTATATTAAAACGATTATTTATATAACAAAATCAACTCGTCTATTTTGTTTAGCAAACCTTGTGATAACCGAATCGATGTTTATTGAGATGTCACGATGAATGTGCAGCAATGCACGGATAAGAATTTGGGGCTTTTTTCACACCAAAAAATTTTGCCGATGTCAAAAACTGCAAGCTTGGTTGGCAATTTAAGCTGTGACTTTCTCCCTTTGTCGGTACCAACTCGACTTGCCGAAACTGTAACGTACCTCGATACTTTTCTCGAAGCTCGATGTAAAAGTCGCAAAACACGCTGTTGCAATTTGTACGAATATTTTTGGTGCGCTAAGCGCATCAAATTTCTATCCATGTAGCTTGCAAAAAATTGGTCTGGTTTTGTACGTTTGGTTATTTTGTGATTGCGTTTTTAGTGATACCATTTTTCTTAACAATTTCGATTCTCTGAACCCCCCCCCAAGGCCAAACTCTAGATCCGCGCCTGCCTCTTCTCAGTTTTGCTGAATGTACCGAGGTTCAGCGTACCAGGTCCGCCTAATCATGTCGGAGTCACAGTTGCTATCGCATCGGTGATTCGTGCCACAGGCGGAGCTCACATCGAAACCCACTAAGTAGGTAAACAAAACTTTTATGATTTTCTCTATCTTTTGGTGTAAAAATAATTAAATTATCTTTATTACAGCCTGATATATTACAAATCAAAGTAAGGCAATCTTTTTCGATGACCCTGTATTTAAGATATATATGGTGCGTTCAAAAAGTAACGAGCCGGAGGCTGGAATGCGCAAACCAGTGACGACATCGGCTAATCGTGGGGTGTGTAACGAGGTGTGGTTCCGACCAGAGCGTGGAAGGTCACAGCCCGTCGCTAGAGGGCACGCGTGCACGTCACGTGACGATACAAAGCGAGCAGCAGCATGCAGCAATCGTCCAACCAAGACCAAGACAGTAGGCCATTGGACATGCTTCCTAGTGAGGTTGAAGACTGTGGAGCACCCATTGGGCACACACTTTCCGCAAGTGCAGTAGTTCCTTCATGATGGTGTGCACACTTCCGACGCTCATTCCGACCACGGCGGCTATGGCGTTCACTGTCACTTGGCGGTCCTGGGTAATGAGTGCATCAACCAGCTGGACGTTGTCATCGGTAATGCAGGGGGGTGCCCCAGACCGGGCATCATCGGCTTACGACACCCGTCCTTCCCTGAAGCACTTGTGTCACGCCTTGAGCCTTGCAAGGGACATTCGGCGATGAATGTCTGTTCCCCCTACTCCTTTTGCTGTCAGAAACCGAACAACACATCTTTGCTCTTCGTTTGATGCCTCCATGTCACTGTTTGCAATGCCACGGGCAGCGTTGGACGATTGATGCATACTGCTGCTCACTTCGTATCGTCACGTGACGTGCACGCGTGCCCTCTAGTGACGGGCTGTGACCTTCCACGCTCTGTTCGGAACCACACCTCGTAACACACGCCACGATTAGCCGATGTTGTCACCGGTTTGCGCATTACAGCCTCCGGCTCATTACTTTTTGAACGCACCTTATACAATATATTTTAATGATACTACCCCTACGTTGGATGACACTTGTAATAAATATGATAATCGAAGCTCAGAGTAGCAGGGCGATCGACTCGCTAAACGACATCACACAAGACAGTACACCGACTTCACAGAAATATACACATTTATTAATAAAGCAAGCTTCCATTACCTGGATCTCTCACCCAGTATTCACAACAACTCTCATTCTTCTCCACTTACAAGTACTTCATTTCTAGCAATTCTCTGGCAATCATAAACTAACAATATCTGTTTGTCAACATATAAGTAGGCTTCAATTTACCTGCATCTCATGTTCATTATCCACAATTATCTTCATAACAACATTACCCCTAACAAAGCTTAATATTGTAACGTGCCGCCCCTTGTGGCACTTTCGTTAACTGGATTACGGTGGGTGAAAGCACAACACAATTGTTTCTTTAACGAAATATTAGCTTTATTGCAGGCCAGGAAAAATACACCACACAATAAGCACCGAATCTCACTTCATAAGACACTACTAGTCACTATAGCTTCCACACTTAGCCTACGTTCACATTACTGTCCTCGCTATTAATACCTGCAACTCTGCCTTGTACACAAAATACAGTTATTTACGATAGCCAGTCACTCACCACCACACACTGCTTCGCTGTCCGCTGGCTAGGGAACAGCCCACTGTGTTTCACAACTCACCACAATATCTCTGTCGCACTAGGTAAGTAAACACTCCTCAAAACTCAGTCCCTCCGAATGGTTCACACTGCCTCGCTGTCTGGAGAATCAGCCTCACTAGGGTTTCGTAACTGCGCACGTCACGTCGCCGGACTACTGTCGTCCAGGTAAAAAAAACGCACTAGCTCAAAAACACTGTCCCTCCCTCGCTGATGAGGCCGCTTATATAGCAGGCTGGTGACTCAATGAATGCTTCTAGAATCGTCCAGGATTCACGGCTTCTCGAGATTTCCATCACTAGCTGGGTCACGAATATTCTGGACCATCCCTTCGTCCTCGCAGCCCGTTGCGTAAGGCGCAGGTAACACACAGAGGCAGAGCATAGCCCGGGGCAGCTGTGACTCACGCGGCGAGGCGACGAAACAAACTCACAGCCATGACAATATTCTTCTGCTCTTTTCTTTTCTTCTTATCTCTCTGACCATCAAAAACTATCAATACCTATTTGTCAACCTATAAGCAAGCTTCCAAAACAAATTGCCATACCACTGCACATAACAACATCTAATCATAGCCACATCTACCTTTGTAACAGTTTGACTTGTGCTTACTTGCACTTTGAAATATTTACTCTGCCTAAGATACGTTGTTTTAATGGGCGCCAAGACCTCAACGCAATGTTGAAATCTAAATTTGTATTTAACAACACCTAGCTCTGGTAAAACACCTTCAAGAATCTATTCACTCAGATCGTGGTATGATTTGATCATTAACCCAACAAACAATTGTATCAGGAGAAGGAATTGGTCTATATCTAATGCTACCTACTGAAAGCAAAGATTGCATGGTTAAAAGAAATGAATTTATTATATAAAACAAGTTTTGCAAAATTAATAACAATAATAAGTTTAAAATTTAAATTGGAGCTTTGCGATTTGAATATTACCGCTAGAAAATTACGTGAAAACGGATTCGGATAAATTACTGATTTTATTCTTATTCCCAAGCTATGAAGTTACTGAATACTGAATATAAAACAAAGAGAAGCGAGAGATTGCGTAGTTCTGCGTCATTCGCGCTTACCACTGGAAATTGCCGAAGCATTTCCCTCGTACTGGATGATGAAGAGAGCTTCCCACTGTCTCCTGGACGTCGTCATCTTCTTCGTTACTTGTTGATATACTTGTAGATGTAATCACTTTATGGTCCGAACATCGGAGCCAAGCACTCGTACAACCACACCGGTTAAGTTTTACCTAGATAGTCCTCGCCTCTACGGAACTTCGGAGCCACTCATACGCGCAACCATACTCGTTAAGTTCTACACAGATAGTCCTCGCCTCTACGGAACTTCGGAGCCACTCACACACGCAACCATACTCGTTAAGTTCTACACAGATAGTCCCTCGCCTCTATGGAACTTCGGAGCCACTCACACGCGCAACCATACTCGTTAAGTTCTACACAGATAGTCCCTGCTCCACGGCGCGCCAAACGATATATGCACTCGTCGGCTCCCCACTCCGGTCACGACTTCCACCTTACGTGGTCTCCACTGATTGGCTGTGCCACCCCGCTACTCCCCTCCTTAGGCTCAATACACACGGCGCGCGGATGATGTCGTTTGCCGTTCCAGACTATTTCGCCTTTTCTTGACGCTGCAACCCAGGCTTGCGACATACTTCTTGACAAGAATAAGCCTGTATCTGAATTCCCATTGAGTCATCTCTCTCATAATACCCTAACTGACAAGACTCCGTAAAATTCCGTAATCATATAATTTTCTATGATAATGTAGTTCGTAATAATTTGCTTAATAGTGTTTTCTAAGACATAGAAAACCTGTCTGTATGCTTATAATTTTATAAAAATGCTCCAAAAAAACCTAAATATTAATAATAATAAGTTAATAATAATAATAATAAATTAACATGAAAAATTCTCTTGGCTGAACAATTTGCCGCGTAAATAAATATAGAATGGCTTCCTACTGACTTATGCCAGTGGCGTAAAATCCCCTCGAAAAACACGTTACATATTCGCCTCGGATCATCGGATGATTTACCGTGACGACGGTCCATTATCCGATTATCCCAGACACGTTAATTAACCCCATCCAAAATACATATTACATAAATGAAATCACCCTAAATTACACATATATACACTCATAATTTTTCTTTACGCACATTGCGTCAAAGTTTGTTGTCACTATAGATTGCACTTTGCAACCAGTCCAATGTTTTTCATATAGAACAAGGTTCCACGGATATTTCCGCCTCTCAAATTTCTCTATGTTGGGAAAATTGACATAAATAATGTGTGAGCACTATGTATATAAGATGTCACATCACACGCATCAAGGTTGTTCTGTTATATGTATATCACCATAGAACTTCCTAATTTCACTGGAGGTTCCTTCCTTATGGTGAAATTTAATCTCACTTATCACTGAGCACACGATCACACTATTGTGGCAGCGCATCGTGACCATAATACTTAATCTCTCTTTATAACAGACGAAATTAATATTGACTTCTGAAAAAAAAAACAGTAAATGCGCATTACATATAACACCAAATATTTCTGTGCCGTAATCGCCCTGTCTTCTTAAGTTCCCGTAGACCATATTCTACTTAATACTACTACTCAACACAGACCAGTTCTCCTCACACAAATAATACCATTGTACAAATTACCTTAAATTACACACTTACAAATCTTACATGGCGAGGCCGTAAACAGAAATCACGTGTGCTGTTATGTATGAGTTTCATGAAGGACTGTCTCGCCTTCTGATGGCCCATCTTTTGTCTCGTGGACGCCTTAAGCAAAAATACCCTGTCCAAGCGCTCACCCATCTCTTGGAGGCAAATGGGAATTCACCAGCGCTACCAAATTCTGGCCTTGGTGTATCGAGACATTTTAGTGCCCAAGAGCATCCGACAATCCCGTCATATTTCCCTGTACCTTAAAAACTCTCAATTACTTACATACTACCCCCCTGTGTGACTTCTGATACGCCTGCCATGGAAGACCATATCCTCCCACGCACCAAATACCACACTTACTCATTTGATAGGCTAGCTCGCCAGCTAAACACACTCACTTTATGACACATCCTTAATGTCATCACGTTGCTCCACTAACACATTTCTCAATGTCTGTAACGATGCCCTGTTGCTACTCTCCACACATGCACATATTAAAATACCGTCCTCTGCTTTAACCACAGGATAATCCCTACATAAATTAGTGTCCCTCGATAGCATGTCTGCAAGAATGTTATCTTTACCCTTAATATATTTTACTGTGAATTCGTATTCCTGCAGAGCAAGAATCCACCTACTAACTCTGTTAGAACTGAGTTTACAAGTCCTCATATGCAGTAATGCATGGTGATCTGTATGGATCTCAAATTTCCCCCCTACTAAATACATTCTAAATTTCCCTAAACTGAAAACAATACCTAAAAGCTCTAACTCAGTAATTGTGTATATGTTCTCTGCTGCTGTCAGTCCTCGCGAGGCTAAAGATACAATGCACAGATTACCCTCATCATCTTTCTGACATAATACTCTAGCAATGCCTATATGTGAAGCATCTGCCATAACCACATATTCCGTATCTTTCAAAGGATATTTCAGCACTACAGCTTTCTCAAAACCTTCCTTCAGCGCTCTAAAAGCCTGATCATGCTTGGACTCCCAAATCCACCGAGTCCCACTTTTAAGCAATTCCCTGAATGGTTCTACCAACCCTGAGTATTTAAGAACGAACCTCCTGAAAAAGTTGCAAATTCCCAGGTATGTTTTTAACTGTTTAACATTCTGTGGCACCTCTGCGTTAAGTATCTTATTAACCCTTCTTTCTTCTGAAGTAACACCTCTTCTCGACACTCTATGGCCTAAAAATGTCACTTCTGACTGACAGAATGACGACTTAGACAGCTTCAAAGTGAACCCTGCCTGATCTAACTTCTGAAAAACTATATCTAAATGACGTAGATGCTCCTCAAAACTTCGTGAACTAATTACCATATCATCTATGTAAAAGGTTACAAACTCTCCTGTGTTATCCCCTAATGCGATGTTTAAAGCCTTAATTAAAGCTGCTGAACTACTCTTTAACCCATAAGGTACCCTGCAAAACTGATAAAGGTTATATTTATGACTAAAAGCTGTAAATGGTCTATCCTCGTACATAAGTGGCACTTGCCAAAAACTGGAACTCAAATCTACACAAGTGAAATACTTCTTCCCCTCAAATGTTTGCATTAATTCCTCTATTGACATAGATTTCAGCTGATCTGAACTAATTCTACTGTTAACCAAACGAGCGTCTAAACAAATACGAATTGTGCCGTCGGCCTTGGGTACCGTGATCAAAGAATTAACATACGGACTCTTAGAGTGCTCAATAATCCCATCTTCAAGCATCTGGTTAATTTGTGCCTCAACTGCACTCTGATAAGCGAATGGTACAGGATATCTATGTCCTGTGAATACTGACCTATCAATAACGTTCAATGAATGTGTATAGCAATTGGCCATACCAATGCGATCCTCAAAAACTCTCCTATTACACAATAACACATCATAGAGCCGAACACATTGTTCCACCTCTATGTTTCCCTGAAATGCAGATTCACGTAACGAGTCCTCTAGACTACCGTTCGTAATCACACTGCCCACAAAACATGGAGAACCCCGCTCTACGGCTGGCGATATCTCATTTAAAGTACAAATTACACCTACAACGCTACTTCTCTGAATATGGTCATTGAACGCTATTTCTACTTCGGAATCTCCCCATGTAAATTTCAAACTCCCTACATCATAACATAAGTTACCAGACACTCTACTTAGCCACTCTGAACCCAAGATAACACTGAATACTAAATTTGGAATTACAAGACTAATCTGCTTTTCTATATGATTATTAATTTTAATGTCTATTAAAACTTGCTTAGAAATTACTTTAGACCTCTTCCCAACAGCTGTGATAACAAAAGTGCTTTTAATCGGCATCTCCTCAAAATTTACTCCAGTTCCTTTCATTTTATCATAAAATGCACTACTTATGCAACTCTTCATACAACCACTATCAATTAAAACATCTGTATACGCCTCGGACACGTTAAATTTAACTATGGGGCTCTTACTAACCACTTCCTGAATAATACCTTCATCATTTAGTTCATGTAATAATTCATTTCTTACATTTAGGTCATAGGGTTCCTGTATAATTGTATGGACAGGGCATGCTACAGACTGAGATTCTGGCCTTACTTCGCAGCCTGGTTCGCGTTTAAAGAACCCTTACAGCTGGCTGTAGTACTACTAACTACTGCACTGGTCTGGTTGTTCTGGGCTGTGTTGTCATTGTTTGGCTGTATGTTACTACCACTAGGCTGTCCTCTTCCTTGACCCCTATTCTGGTTGTAATTATTGTCATTATAATTTCTCCCTTGATTTCCCCTGAAATCATTATTTCTCCCTTGATTTCCCCTGAAATCATTGTTCCTCCCTTGATACTGATTATCATAGCCATTTCCTCTGTTCTGATTTAGCTGATTATTATTATTATTATTTCTATTTTGAGCGTTGGCCCCTTCGCCACCGTTCCCTTGAACTTCCTGATGCCTGGCTTCATTAGGCCTATTATTATTATTACCCTGGTTCCTATTGAAATTGTCCTCATAACCCCCTCTCCCTAGTGCATCAAATGTGCTTAACAAATTTTCTACTTGTGATATTGTCTTTACATTCTGGATACAAGCAGCCTCCTTGATCCTATAGGGAAAGTGCCTAAGTAGCAACCTCACCACATCACTTTCCTCCTTCAAGCTATCCAGATATTTACACACTAATACCTGCCCTAAAAAGTATTCGGTCATGGCAGAGCTTCCTTTAGGGTTATATTTACCACACACTACTCCCTCACGATGCTGCGACTGAATAACCTCATTCCAGAACTTTTCACAGAATTTCATTTTAAAATCATTAATATCAGTAAACTTGTCTCTGTAGACAGCAAACCAATTCCTCGTTTCCCCCACAAACACTTGTTCTAAAATTTCAACTACCTGGCACCACTCAATACTACCATTTTCCAACCTCTCCCCGAATTTATTTTCTATAGTATTCATGAACTCCATTGGGCACCCCTGTCGATTGCTGAACTTACCCAGTTCTACCTCCCTGTGTGTGCTATTCACAAAAACTGGCCTATTCTGACTATTTTCTTGCCTGATCCTAGCTTTAAATTTTAATTCTAATTCTGCGATTTTCTCCTCAGCCCTCCTCTCAATACTGTTTACTGTTAGTTTCCTTCTGACTCTTCTACTTTATCTTATAGCTTTGCTTGTTTCTCCTCAATCTTGCTAATGCTCTCTCTATTACTCTCTCTTAAATCATTTACTTCTGCAACTATTTGTGAGTGGACTTTCTCAATTCTTCCCCCCAGCTGTTCTTTAACCTCTTTAGTTGCTACCTGAATTTTGTCAATTTCTCCCCCCAATTGCTTTTTGACCTGCTGTGTTTCCAGTTGCACTAGTTCTTTTAAATTTTCAGCCTGTGTACTGATTCTAATTTCTAACTCCTCCTGTACTTTTCCTAATTTTCTGTCTACATCTGCAATAATCTCTTTAGCCTTTTCTTCCATCACTCCCTTGATCTCACCTCTAATCAGTTCGAATTTATCACTAATTTCCCTACTGTTTTGTTCTAATTTAGCATTTAAAGTTTCAGTACTCTCTCTGTTTTCCCTACTGTTTTGTTCTAATCTGGCGTTTAAGGCATCTGTACTTTCTTTATTTTCCCTACTGTTTTGTTCTAGTTTAGCGTTGTTTTGTTCCAGTTTGGCGTTGATTTGTTCCAGTTTAGCATTTAAAGCGTCTGTACTTTCTTTATTTTCCCTATTGTTTTGTTCTAATTTTGCATTTAAGGCATCACTACTAACTTTGTTCTGAAACATGTACTCGAGAAGTAAAGTTTTTAATTCTGGTTGGCCACCTACACTCCCTGTTTCAGTATCGGGATTTACCTCCGCTACCCCGGTACTACCATCACTCGACATACTGCTCGCATCATCACTCTCCAGTTGATGACCACTACGTAACCTCATCTGTTTTTCTTTCTCATCCCCCATAATGATATACACCGATAAATGAAAACCCCCCAAAATACAGGCCAGAAATATATACCCTTCTCCTTCCACAAATGTTATTAGGTTTTCATCCCCAAGTTGGTAGCGACAAATGTAACAGTTTGACTGGTGCTTACTTGCACTTCGAAATATTTACTCTGCCTAAGATATGTTGTTTTAATGGGCGCCAAGACCTCAACGCAATGTTGAAATCTAAATTTGTATTTAACAACACCTAGCTCTGGTAAAACACCTTCAAGAATCTATTCACTCAGATCGTGGTATGATTTGATCATTAACCCAACAAACAATTGTATCAGGAGAAGGAATTGGTCTATATCTAATGCTACCTACTGAAAGCAAAGATTGCATGGTTAAAAGAAATGAATTTATTATATAAAACAAGTTTTGCAAAATTAATAACAATAATAAGTTTAAAATTTAAATTGGAGCTTTGCGATTTGAATATTACCGCTAGAAAATTACGTGAAAACGGATTCGGATAAATTACTGATTTTATTCTTATTCCCAAGCTATGAAGTTACTGAATACTGAATATAAAACAAAGAGAAACGAGAGATTGCGTAGTTCTGCGTCATTCGCGCTTACCACTGGAAATTGCCGAAGCATTTCCCTCGTACTGGATGATGAAGAGAGCTTCCCACTGTCTCCTGGACGTCGTCATCTTCTTCGTTAGTTGTTGATATACTTGTAGATGTAATCACTTTATGGTCCGAACATCGGAGCCAAACACTCGTACAACCACACCGGTTAAGTTTTACCTAGATAGTCCTCGCCTCTACGGAACTTCGGAGCCACTCATACGCGCAACCATACTCGTTAAGTTCTACACAGATAGTCCTCGCCTCTACGGAACTTCGGAGCCACTCACACGCGCAACCATACTCGTTAAGTTCTACACAGATAGTCCTCGCCTCTACGGAATTTCGGAGCCACTCACACGCGCAACCATACTCGTTAATTTCTACACAGATAGTCCCTCGCCTCTACGGAACTTCGGAGCCACTCACACGCGCAACCATACTCGTTAAGTTCTACACAGATAGTCCCTGCTCCACGGCGCGCCAAACGATATATGCACTCGTTGGCTCCCCACTCCGGCCCGACTTCCACCTTACGTGGTCTCCACTGATTGGCTGTGCCACCCCGCTACTCCCCTCCTTAGGCTCAATACACACGGCGCGCGGATGATATCGTTTGCCGTTCCAGACTATTTCTCCTTTTCTTGACGCTGCAACCCAGGCTTGCGACATACTTCTTGACAAGAATAAGCCTGTATCTGAATTCCCATTGAGTCATCTCTCTCATAATACCCTAACTGACAAAACTCCGTAAAATTCCGTAATCATATAATTTTCTATGATAATGTAGTTCGTAATAATTTGCTTGATAGTGTTTTCTAAGACATAGAGAACCTATCTGTATGCTTATAATTTTATAAAAATGCTCCAAAAATACCTTAATAATAATAATAAGTTAATAATAATAATAATAAATTAACATGAAAAATTCTCTTGGCTGAACAATTTGCCGCGTAAATAAATATAGAATGGCTTCCTACTGACTTATGCCAGTGGCGTAAAATCCCCTCGAAAAACTCGTTACACCTTCACATCTCAACATTCCTATGCTATTCTTCACAAGATTACCTCCATTCTTTTCTTTATAATCTTCTCTCTATTCAAACATGACATTTCTTCTCTCTTCAAAAACATTTTCTCAACCATCAGATGACCTCCATTCCGCATGGCAACCTAACTATCAATATCATCACCATAGAAACCTAGACAAGTCAAAGCAAACCTTGCCATTAGCAAAGCCACCTACCAGCAATAGCTAGACTACCAACAAGAATCTCTATGGAACAACACACAAGATTCTCTGTGGTGGTCTACCAATAAGTGGCCATGGCTGGCAACCAGATAAAACAAAAATAATTACTACCAACAAAACAAACTAGAAGCATTCTCTGTAACCTACTAAAGTTCGGTTACTGTAAAAATAATTAAATTATCTTTATTACAGCCTGAGTTATTACAAATCAAAATAAAGGCAACTTTTTTCGATGACCCTGTATTTAAGATATACCGTAAAACGAGGTGAATAGGATCAGTGGGGTGAAAGGGATCAAAACTTTGTTGGTAAACATAAACGTATATTACATGTACCACATACACCGGAAGGCGGTTGTTAGCAGTTGGTGTTACTTGTGTTGGTACAACGCTATGCTAAAACATGTTTTCCAATTTTTAAGTTGGCAGCACTTAACAGTATACACATTCAACCAGAAGCCACACGTTTTTCGAAATTACCTTGGTGAAATAACTTTGTGTGGAACATCTGCTTGCACTAGCATTTTGCAAAATTTGTGTTTTATTTTTGGATAAGGTATGTTTAGTGAATTCATTTCAAGTATCATCTTCAGTTTGCATATTATCAGTTGTGATAAAATCTTATTTGTTTTGTGTCCTGCCTTATTTTTCTGACTGGCAGGTGAATAGGATCAGATACTTTGATGTTAAGTTTGAGTATGCCGTGGCACTACAAACCAGATCCACACAGCAAGGTACACTGCAAAGCTGACCTTAACTCTATAGAAAGAGCTAGGTTAGCTATAAGGAATAAGGACCAAGTATAGAAAGGCGGCAAATAAATTCTCAATTCCATGAAGTGCTGAAGGAGACTGGGTCCTAGTAAGTTTTCCTCCAGATACCAGGAAACAAGGCACAAGCAAGCTGCTTTATTTAGTAGGCCAAATTTTGCGGTCTGTAAACTGTAAATATGAGAAGAAATTCGAAGGGACGTTTGTTTGATGCAAATCCACAAGAGACTTCCAAGGACACATCTATGTGTTTCCAGCTGTGGAGGACATTACTTGCTTCTCTTATGAGCAAATAGTTGGGAGACTGAAGGGCCCAGAAAATATCCGTAGGGGGCAACTTAAGTTTGCATTCAATTATAACACCCTATAGTTGTGTTTATCACCAATTTTATAATTTACGTAGTGGATACGTTGTCATTACACTAAATATGTATATTTTTAAGTAATAAATTGTTTTACAGGACTTTTCATCATCGGCAGTTTAATTTAAATATGATCTGATATTTCAAGGAGTAGTCCAGAGTCCTAAATAATGATCCCTTTTACCCTACAGTTCATCTGAATAGGATTAGTCATAGAAATGAGAGAGTGATCCTATTCACCACACCTGGTGTGGTGAATGGGATCACGCACTTAATTAGGTATATTCACTTTATTTTTCGGGATAGAGGCATATTTACCAACAATATACAATCTAATGATGCGGACTCATGTTTCAATTAAAAGAACACGAAATAAAGTTCAGTGGTTCAAGAGTTACTGACAGTCAAAGTTCAAAAGTGATCCCATTCACCTCGTTTTACGGTAACTTACAATATATTTTGTGGAACTATAACATAGGTCACACAACATTAACTGCATTAATACACTCAGAACACTTGGATACTAGATTAAATACATTAGTACACTGCAAAGCTGCGTCCAGGAAACCATTAACATTGGAGATAAATTATATAATGGAAAATACTGATAATAATAATGATAATATCGTATGGCCTCGGGTGCCTGGTGCAAGCTTTGCTATTTGACACCCGGAGGGTAGCTTGCATGTCGAATTTCGTTGTTCCTTGACTATGAAAGTCAAGGAGGTTAGATGTTAGATATCTAAGCTCCTTGAACACTATAGCGCTTTCTAGTAGAGAAATGAGGAACTTGGTGTTAGCGGAAACTCCCGAGATTAATTTTGCCATTATGAACTCGGCCTACTGAATTCAAATGGGTTCTTTGACATGCCAACATCGTATGACATGCGTATCGTATATTTGCCGCCTTTCAAAAATCACTTACCACGGCCAGGAGCGAACCTGTAATCTTGGGGTTAGTAGACCGACACGATATCCACTCACCCACCGTGGCAAGCAATACTGATAATGAATACCATTACAAAGAGAAACAGAAACATATCAAATGAGTTATTAAACAAGACAAAAACAGATTGTTGTAGATATTTGGTAAATATTAGTTCAGGCATTTAATAAATTATGCACGACGTATCACTCTTTTCCTTTTCGCTTTCATTTTGACAATATGTCATTTTCATACTTTATTTCATCTATTTCATCTTTTGGAGGGACATTATCAATAATTGTAACTACCGGTACTAACCTTGATCACTTCTGCACCGACTGCATTGGATATATGAACTAAATCACGTAAGTATGCGTTTTTATGTATTGCTTATTTAACAACCGGAGCCATGACCGTCAGCGTATTTAGTATGTGAAACTGCCACAGCGAGCGCTCACAACGAGGCGCACACATTGACGTCAGTAGTCGCCACTATATCCGATACAAAATACACCAGACGAGACACGTACGGGTAACTAACACCGAAAAGTGATTTAAAAAAAAAGTCCAGCATAACTCAACACATTATTATTGCTAGCGTTTCGCCCCGGAGTCCATTGGACGACTAGAACAGTACCGCCCTCGGACGTCACGCTATCACGTGATTTTGTTTACAAACCGATCTTGTGGGCAGCCATGACTATCTTGTGTGAGTTGTAGTTACGAATTACGCTTAATTAAATATTCGTTGTTTTATACATTATAGCATAATGTTTCAATAGTGTGCAGTTCCCCAGTGCAAAAACACATGTGGCAACTACAAAGTAACGTTTACTTCCTTGTCATTGGTCGTATTTTGAGGAAATAGTGGCTTTTCAAAATTCTTCGTGCTGAAAGGAAATCACACATATCAGCCCACATGAGAGTATGTTTAGCCCATTTCTTACCTTTAGATTACAAGCCACGAAGCCAGTATTGCCTGGAAGGAAATTTTTAAGTGATGATGCTGTGCCAAATGTATTTCCCGCTTTCTTCTCCAATAAAATTGAAGCCACCACATCCTAAGCTGGCATATAAATTAGGCCTACGCCTAGATATACTGATATCGCGTCAGGAGTTGGCAGTCGGGTTTGAACTGCAGGGGTCTTCCCGCTCACTGCGTAGCGCGCATTCCAAAAACATTCAGTTGGTCACTACTTGCTTCACTCACTCAGCACATTCCTTCTTTCAGTGGCTGCGTGTCGCCTGCTGCAATGACAACCATTGGCATGCGGCAAGCCGATATATTTAACCAAGACCGACTACAATAAATCAGACCATAATGCCACTATCGATATCGTAGAAAATGGCGGAAATCGTAGGGGATTGTTTACATTTGGTCAACCAACATTTAAGTGGGTCTGCTGCGAGAATTTCGTTCAAATGTTGCATATTTCAAGTGATTTCGAGCTGTTATATATTGTAATAGTGTACCTTAAGTAGTGAAGTGCACTGTGAATAATTATAAATGCCGAAGATACGTAATGTGAGAAGCATTGGCTGTTTATTGTCATTACTGTGTACCTGCCTGTAAATTTAATACTGCTGATGATACTTCAACTTTTACATTTCCTAAAGACAAATCTTTGAAAGAGAAGTGGATGAGAAATATTCACCGGGATCATTTTCGAAGTTAAAACAGTTGTATTTGTTAACTTAAACATTTCGAACCTAAATTTGTGGTTATGAAAATTGCCATACTAACCCCTGATACCATTTCGACAATTTTCCCAAATAAACCGTCCTACACAACTCCTGTTTGTTAAAGTAGATGATGGTAGTTTTAATGACATACCAGCAGTGTCAGTGTCTTCTAAAGTGTCAAGTTCTTTAAGTGTAAATATATTCTATAAGAATCATGAATCAATAATCTTTGTGTGCTTGTGGAAAAAATTCAAGTGGGTACTGTAATCTGATGGAAGCAGTGATTTTAAATGCAACAGGTATGTAAATAGAATTATGCTCCTGTTAGTATCACAAGCTAGGGGGCCTGGGGAGTTATCCCCAGATTAGGTTTGTTTTTGTATATACATTTGTCTGTTACTAGGTTAGGTAGGCCTACTGCCTGGCCGAAAATTACTGTTAGTAGGCTACCACAAGCAAGGGGGACTGGGGCGTTAGTCGCTGGTTAGGTTTGTTTTTGTATTAAAAACATTAATAAGATAGAATGTATGTCCGTTGGAATTCTATACACATCGAATTTGAAGAATGACAAGTTCATAATACAGTAAATTTTCATTTTAAAGAGTTTGTAACATCAATTGTGTGTTATTGGCAAATGCTATTTGAAATGAAGTACTAATGAGAGTACTTATGCGCCATCTGTTGGAGTTAGTTCAGGATGTCCCGATACAGATAGAAGCGAGTGCGATCTCACAGCTCTCTACGCTCAAAACAAACAACCTACGGCCGTGTTTACCTATACCTCGGGTTGGCAATATCTTATTTCTCAAATAAGCCACGCCCACTGGCCGACACAACTGAAATTTCACTATATAGGCCTAAGTTGTGTTATAAATTGGGATGGTGGGTGGGTTATAGACAGCGGAGGAGACTACATCTATTAGCAGATCACTGTTGTTAAAAAAAAGGCAGTCATCGGAACGCGTTAGGCTGTAACACGGTCGACTCTAGAAAGGTCGGAAGGTTCAATCTGACAACACTGTAGCTACGGCTATTGTCAGTCATACTTTGTCACGAGGGCCTGAACTGAAACAGCTGTTTGCTAGCAAGGGAGGCGACAAAGCTACGGAATTAATATTGGACAAACATAATGTACATGTTTAGCAAAACATCTGTTGATTTTTATTTACACATGACCAGTGTTACAATCGGAAATAAATGAATAACGTGCCTATGATCGTGAAAGTTGTTATATGAGCCAAGCAAGCAGATATTGAGTGACACGGAAATAATTTACCAACATAAAAGTGTTTAGCAAAATAAAGAAAATTATTTTGGTTTCTTTTCGTATTTTACTACTCTGAAGTATGGTAATAAAACAATTGGCAGTGTTATAATAATAATATGGAGTAAGTAGATGCAATTGAGGGTTATGTGATGCGAAAATGTAGGCTATCTCCCATAACATCTTCACACTGTAGGCCTATAATAAACCCTCGATTCCGCCGCACATATATGTAGATAATTTACTACCATTATAGAAATATTCTGTTGCTGCTGGTATTCCGTAACTGTATCAGATTACTTCTGTTTCCTTCCTAAAGTGCTGCAACTTTCTCTTCCCATAACCAAGTTTGCTGACATCAACAGCATCATTCCTTGCCTGTGAATAATTGTTTAGCAATACAGTGGCAATAACTGAAAGTATTTCTTCACTTAATTGACTAATTTATGCCATCTACGAACCATTTCGAAGGTTCCCTAATCCA
Source organism: Meconema thalassinum (assembly GCA_946902985.2). Lineage (NCBI taxonomy): Eukaryota > Metazoa > Arthropoda > Insecta > Orthoptera > Tettigoniidae > Meconema > Meconema thalassinum. The sequence goes on along the minus strand of OX336397.1, from coordinate 96,568,200 downwards.
GACCTGGCGCAGAATTTCGTCACTTGGGAACCTAAACACGGGTGTGTAGCCTCCCTTACTTGGTTAATTTGCATTACAGTTGGGGATACAACATGTATCTGGCATTGTTACGGTGCCGAAACATTCCAGGAAAATCAAAGTTTAAACCATGAAGTACGATATGTGATAATTCCTTGTACCGTAGGCATTTAAAAATACCATATTTGCCAGATACAAAGCACACTCGTCAGTGTGTTCTCGATTACGGATTACAGTAAAAAAAACTCATCTGGAAGGGTAGTATAAACGCTACTATAAAGCGTATAAACGTAAAAAGCGTAAGAAACAAAATATAGATGGAAATATCCCTATGCGATAAGCAAGAACACCTGCCAGACTGAACGTTCCCTCGTGTTCCCGCCTGACAAGGGTATGACTGATGAACATGTTGCCAAGTCTCAGCCTTCCGACCTGTCTAGAGTCGACTGTGGCTGTAACCATTGTCAAAAACCATTGTTCTGGATGCGTTAAGCTGTAACCATTGTAAAAAACCATTGGATTGGACAAATCGAAGGCTGCGGCTTTGATTGCGCGCCGCTATCGGGGCAGATTGATACAAAACCATTGATCTGGACGTGTTAGGCTGTAACCATTGGATTGGATAAAACGTAGGTTAGAATGGTCGAGTGTTGGTGCGGCTAGTACCGTAATGGTGAGGTTGGCAGTACTGTTCTGACGATGGTTGATGTGAATAATGGCATCCACAGCTGGAAATTCACCTATAGCCTATAATAATAAGGGATTTATTGCAGCCAATGCCCATGCATATAATGAATAAAATCTAAAATCATACAGTAAACTAATTGTTATTCCCTAGGAATATCAAAGATTCATGTCTTAATGTGCAGAATATAGCATGGTATCTTCCACATTGTTCTCCACAGCGCTCACACAAACATTCGTCACACGGATGATGGAACTTTTTGGTGCGACACATTTTATAAGGAGGAGAGTTTGACGTATACGAACAAAAGGATGATGTACATATGTACGACGAGATACAAGTAAAAGAGGTACTTTTGAACATTTAGGCGAATGGTAAACTAAACTGAACTTACGCCGAAATACATATTTCAAAATATCATAGTAATTTGATACTTAAAATGGCTAGGAATATATGCCAACATTAAATATTATATTGCAGCCTGATTGTTCATCATTTTATCCTTAGATCAAAGGCAGCATACACAATAACTAAGTTATAGGCCTACTGGAAAAAAATACAAGTCGTACATACATTAAAATAAAATAAAAATAAGGTTAGGCTGGTAATGACTAACAATAAAGAAGAAAAAGTATGTTAATTGGTATTCAACATTCATATGTGTGTGAATCTGCATAAGCCTATAATTAAACAATTAAATAGATGCTTGGTGAACAAAAATACATAGCCTGCTTTATTTATACAAAACAACCACATGTTCAATAGTCTTCAAAGCAATGGGGCATGGTGGCGCAGTGGTCAAGCTATTCACCTCTCACCAAGGTGGACCAGGTTTGATTCACGGTCATTGCAAGTGAGATTTTGGAAGTGAAATGCCATGTCCTGTGGTTCGGATTCCACGTAAAATGGAGGTCCCTTGGCTCATGATCACAAGATTAACGGTCACGTAAAAACTACAAGCTTCTTTTTCTTCAAAGCAGGTCGAAACTTCGACCTCACATAAGTCATACAGCAAACGAACAGGTCCTGCAGGGAAGATCCCTTAAGCCGAATTATTTTTATCGTCTCCAAGACTGACATCATAAAAGTATACTGGAAAATGTGAAATTTTATGCCTATGCTGATGAAGAAAGTAACAGTAAATATTAGGCTACTTGTCGTTCAATAACTCTCGGTCTTTTCTTGGGTGGCTGAAGCCGATGCTGTGGGAAATTGCAAATTGCAGGTACCGCATCATCTTTAAGCAGTGGTTTGTTTCTATTTGAATGAAACAAGTAACTTAGCATGTTTATAAAAGTTTTCACAGCTATAACCCATTTCTTTAATATGCCTACATCTGGGCGTTTCCATGGAAATCTGTAATATAAGCTAGACGTAGGTTATAATTCTGTGACTAACTTAATAACTTATAACCTACAATAGGGCCTACGTGTATTTGTCATACGTGCTATTTAGGCCTATGTCAAAATTTGATGTAAGACATATCCATAAACGCAGAATAGGCTACTTCGAAATAAAGTAGACCGTAAACCTACCGTATTATTGGAAAATACCATACATATAACGTTGCACAGAGGTACGTACGTTCAAATATATGAAAAGAATCACGACATATCAGCTGACATGCAACCTAGAGTTAAATGGTATGACAGTTTTTGGTGCGACTAGTTACGCCTGGCAGTGCACCAGGAAGCAGTTTTCAGCGAGGGATACCATGGGAGGAGTTGTTCCAATAGTACCGACAGTTCAATGGTCTCAGCTCGCACCCCGCCCCCACTCTTCCAATCGTCAAAAATCATAGTGTCCGTGGCGCAAAAATCCTACCAATGTTCTTTGGCTCTAGTGTGTCCATGAGTTTTACATATCCTGGAGTAGAAGGTAGCAGCATTAGAAGTCTGAGTTCTTCTACATTATAAACCTCGCGAGTCACCTCTTACACCGGTCTTGAAGGTGTATACTTTGCTAAACCCAAGGCCTTCTTTATGTAAGTCGCCTTCAGTTTCTCCATATTGTTCCAAATACTTCATATTTAAATGTGTCCAAATGCTCTCCAGTCCATAAGTCACAATACGGGTACCATTTAACCGCAAAAGTTTTAAGGCTGTTTTTATAGATAGCTTAGTCAAATGTTTTATGTCGTTGAAGGCTTTGGTAGTGACGCTGGGTCTATCCTTGATTTGCAGTGTGAAAACATTGCCAGTTGACTAATGTAGGACCTAAGTAGGACTACTTGTAATGTGGTACACCCTCAAGCGGTTTTCCTGCAATGTGGAAAATTGCTGGCTTTCCCCCTTTCCTAAAGGTCATAGATTTAGTCTTGTTTCTGTTTAACCTAAGGTCATTGTGTAACACCCATAATTCAAAGGGATCGAGAGCAGATTGCAATTCGACCTGTGAACTTGAAGCGAGCACCATGTCATCTGCGTATATAAATGAGATTACCCGCTCTGATAATATATCTGTGATATTATCTGCCATAGCAGTGATAAATAACACGAGGGCTTAATGGGTCTCCTTGTAGCAGCATGCCTGTAGTCTGCTCAATTGGGCTTGATGTTGTAATGCCATCGTTAATGACTATATTGTTAGAGCCTAAAATACTTTTGACAAGATGTTTAGTGTAGCTGTTACCTCTCAATAGTCTGTCTAGTTTTTCCAATATTTTCTTCCTGCTAATCGAGTCAAAAGCTTTAGAGAAGTCAATGAATATGGATTGTAACTTTCCCTTCGGTACTGACAGGGTAGACGCAATCTCAGTTTGAAGACTTCGAATTGCCTGGATTGTGCATCTTTCTCTCCTGAAGCCAAATTGTGAGTCACAATGCTATTTGGGATGGCTGGGTGGGTCACATACAGCGGAGGAGGAAGCATCTTTTAAAACATCATTCCCTGATTTATTTCTCGTTGTTTGATAAGGTATTTTGGCTAATTAATGTACTATAGAGAATATTATCGCTCGTTCTACTTTCGTTCAGTGGTACCATTCTGTTTTAGACCACCTCGTTGTGTAGTGCCTAGCATTCTTGGCTGTCGTCCCGGAGGTCCGGGTTTGATTCTCCGGCTCTGCCAAGAAATTTAATTCTCATGTGAGGGCTGGGATGGGGTGCACTCAGCCTCATGAAGCAACTTAGTAGAGGAGGGTTCAATTCCCACCTCAGTCATCCTGGAAGTGGTTTTCCATGGTTTCCCCACTTCTAATCCAGGCGAATGCCAGGATGGTTCCTAACTTAAGGCCATGGCCGCTTCCTTCCCACTACAATACCCAATTTACAAACACACTAGTTCAGCCATAACAATAACACAGGTTATCACAAATTCCACACACAAATACATGGGGCTACAAGACCACGATGTCGTAGCCCCTAATATAAGCAACAACCATTTATATTTGCATTTTATATTTGCCTAGGCCCTTCATGGGCTGTATAGTGTCGGGGGTTGACTTTGTTGTTGGTTGACTATTCTTGTAGTTCCATTTAGAAATATTTGCATTTTTTTAACATAATGTCTTACCTCTGCTTTATTTATGTCTGTATTTTTAGCTACTGTATGTTCGCGTTGCTTGTAGCGAAGTACGTCAGGGTTTCATATTGAATTTGTGCCTTATTACATAAAAACCTGTAATTTCTGGCGGAATTTAATAAAATATGCGAATGTTTGCCTTCGAATTTGCCGCTATTTCGATGGCGCCATGCCCGCCAGTTGCTACAGCTGTTCCCCTACGATTTCCGCCATCTTGGTTTTGATGTTACGGTCTGAGATATTGTAGTCGGTCTTGATTTAACTTAGGGATATGCGGGCCGCGCATGCGCACTTCAAGACCCCCCGCACCCCGTCACTGCGTGTTCAACTGCCATCTCCTGCCGCGATGATATGATATGTTAAAATAATAGGCTAGTATAGAAATAAACTAACGAGATTAATTTCTGATTTTTAACTAATTATCTTCATATTGCAAAGCCTCCGTGGCTTAGGCGGCAGCACGCCGGCCTCTCATCGCTGGGTCCGTGGTTCAAATCCCGGTCACTCCATGTGAGATCTGTGCTGGACAAAACGGAGGCAGACAGGTTTTTCTCCGGGTACTCCGGTTTTCCCTGTCAAAAATTTCATTCCAGCAACACTCTTCACTATCATTTCATTTCATCTGTCATTCATTTAATCATTGCCCCAGAGGAGTGCGTCAGGCCTCGGCAGCCGGCACAGTTCATATCCTCGCCGCTAGATGGGGGCTTCATTCATTCCATTCCTGACCCGGTCGGAGACTGGAAGCAGGCTGTGGATTTTCATTCATCTTCCTATTGATGAATACGGTGTTATTGCAGTGCCTACAAGCCATAATTCAGAGTAAAATAAGTGCAATTCGCAGCTGTAGGCATAGCCTAAGATAATATTTCTAGTTATTCTAATATATTGAAAACTCTTAAGAAAAAATACCGATATTTTAGGTGAGGATTATAAGCTTAGTTACTTTCACATACCGGCAGGCCTACGGCAGTTCTGGAGGATTACCTTGGGCGTTATCTTTAGTTGACATTTTTGAAATTAACTGGCTTAAGGTAACCTTTCTTTCAAAATGCGGTATCAGATTTCCGATACAAGTCGTTTTTATTTAAAAAAGATATACCGGTACCGGTTGATTTGCTTTAATATTAGTTTTTAAATTATGTACTGGTAGTAGCCTACTAAGGTTTTATGAACTTGGCAATTAACAGGCTAAAAATAATGAAAAGAGAAGATTGGTGTATAGGCCTAAGAGCTATGTGGCCTTAAATCCAGGTCGTCAGTCAAAAACTGAGGATGAAATATATCTAACGTATATGTAGACCTAGGCCTACTGTAAATACCAGTATGAATTATAAAGCAGCTTACAAAAGGATTCTTTACCTACAGTTCTACACTCTTATTTGCTTGTAAAAAGACATCACATGGAATTTGGACTAGGTTGCTATTATCCTCTACTGCAGTAAATTGGGGGCAGAAAATCTTGCTGTTCCGCCCCTTAAAACAATAACTAACTAGCAGTAGTAAATTCAGACATAAATTAAAATTTACAGCTGTATTTTAAGAAGCCTACTTGTATGTCTGTGGAATTTGGAAAATTGACGGAATTAAGAATTGTCCTCTTCCTGTTCGGTTTCAGCACCGGTTCTGGATCCAAGCACTTTCCTCTAGGTTTAGCCTATACCATTGCTGATCAACAGATGTGCAGGATATTTTAGCAAGAATTTCAGTGGCTCCAGTACAGCAAAGATGAGGTAAAACAATCCCATTAGATGAATGCATTTCCTTAGCTAAAAAAATATGGGTTAATGTCTTCCCAGATAGTCAATTCCTATTAAATTGGAAATATTCACGAAAAAATCACCCAGTTTACACGAACAGTACGACCTAAGAACGTTGAACACGTCATTCTCCTCATACCCTTGAAAATAAAGTGGCTTTTGTTGTTGTTGTTGTTGTTGTTTCATTTGAGGCCCTTGGACATCGTGATCATATGGCCCCATGTACTTGAACGAGTGTGGGATGATTGTTTGATAACCTTTGTTATTGTGGTATTTGTAATAGTGTGTGTATTTATAATTCAGGTGAGATATGGGAAGGAAACGGCCGTTGCCTTTTAGTTAGGAACCATCCTGTATTTGACTGGAGTATAAGTGGAAAACCACTTCCAGGATGACTGAGGTGGAAATCGAACCCACCGCTTCTCAGTTTTGTCTCACGAGGCTTAGTGTAGCCTACTCCATTCCAGCCCCCAGACCAGAATTAAATGTCTTTACAGAGACGGGAATCGAACCCAGACCTCCGGGGTGCAGCTAACATAGCTAGCCATCACACCGAGAATAAATGAAACTGTCATATCTAAGAACACGGTGCCGTAACTATAAGAACATAAACCGGTTCTGGTAATTTCATGCACTACATTTTACAACCCTCATCATTACGCCTATATTGGAGGTATATTTAAAACGAATTACGGTAATATATTTGTATTACCAAACGCAAATCGTTGACACTTCAACTCGGTAAATAACATTATGGCACAAGACAAAGTGTCTCCATTCGTCTCTTGCCCACAAGACCACCTGCGCACTCTGTGAAACACTTCAGGAACCTCAAAGCCTCGCCCAGGACCTTCTATACTACCGGACCTGACACTGCAATCCAAGATGGCCGCCGTAGTTGGTTGTCGGACATCAAACGCATGACGTGTGTCAGAATCCAACACAACACAAAATAACATCATGACGTGATTTTGTCTGCTGTTAATTCATTTTATGGGCTTTGGACATCTTGGTCATCAGCCCCGTGCATGTGTGTGTGTGTTGAATTCCTCCGATTACGTGATGACTGTAGTGGTGTGTGTAGCTGTGTAAGGGACAGGCATGGGGAGGTGCCCCGAGAGTTAAAATAAGGTACTACCGGAGTTCTAACAGGAAAGGAATAAAATAATGTTGAGGCCCACAGGAAAGATCTGCAGAATATTTTGGCTGAGTGAACAGGGAAAGTTGTAAATGTTCCTGTAGGAATTTCAATCTCTTTTTAGTAAGTTACATATTATTCGGGGCCTGTTTGTCATCTCTTGATGAATGCAGTACATTTGCATTTTTCTGTTGGCACAGGCTAGAGTAAAATGAGGCTTTTCACCGATGTCTCAGTCTCACTCATGGCTGTGATTATATGGAAGCTACTGGGGTATGGGTGGTGCTTAGTAATGACATTCAGGGCACAGTAAATGCCTGTGGATGCTGTGAAAGGTTCTACTCATAGGGTTAGTAGGTCTACTGCTGTACTGACTCAGTGAGGAAAGCAATGACAAACTACCTCACTCCTCTTCTTGCCTAGTACGACTCAATATAGCGCTGCCATGGGTTTTTGTGGGTATCTACCCACATAACCTAACGGCAGTGCCTTTTGAGGATCCAACCAGCCTTCGGGCTGACTACCTAACAGAGAGACATATTATTCTTAAAAGTAAATTTGACCAACCAGGTGGTGTAGTTCTTGGTTGTCACTTCTGGGGTCCAAGTTTGATTCCTGACTGTCAAGAAATCTTAATTCTAGTCTGAGGGTAAGAACGGGGTGTACACAGCCTAGTGAAGTAAACCGGGAAATGTTGGGTTCGATTCTCCGCTTAGCCACCCAGCAAGTGGTTTACCATGGGTTCCCACACATACTGAAGATAAATGCCTAAGTAATTCCTATCATAAGGTCACGACTGCCTCCTGTAAATCCGTCAACAAGTAGGCTAGTGGTATTCATTCATTCCTATTCATGAGATTAAATGGCACTCTGTCAAACGCATGATGTGTGTCAGAATCCAACCCAACACAAAACCACATCATGACGTGATTTTGTCTGCTGTTAACTCATTTTATGGGTTTGGGACTTCTTGGTCATCAACCCCGTGAAGTTGGGTGTGGGTTGAAATCCCCTGATGGGAAATTAGAAAATAGGCACCAATGGCTTATCTTTATAATAATTGGATTTGCATCCAGTCACACAACAGTTTCAAGGCATATCACCACAATTTTAGCTTAGCCTATGCAAGAGTAAGCCTACTGGTAGTTTATTAAAACGGGATCCACACCTTATACGTGATAAGATTGATATCCTTGAACTAGCAGGCGTATAATTGGATGAGAGAACACTGCAGACAATTTAAAAAGTAGGTTATGTTTCTACGTACGGTATTTAAGTTTCAGATCTTCTTAGACCTTAAATTGGAATACGTTAATTATTACTATGCTTGCTCATAATGAATTACCATTACTAATAATTTATAAACCCTAGACAGAATAATAAATAGACCAAACTTACCCACTGATTGGCAATAGTATTGATGGCATCACAAGCGTAACAGAAGTCACCTGTATCTCGTATTTATGAAGCACTAATGCAGACATTTACTTACACGAACGTGTAATATCATTATGCAATAATCAATAAGCACAGATAATCAAGGGAGACGATTGCTAACCGAAATTCACACCACTATCACATCGTAAACAAAACGACTCAACTTATAAACAAAGCATGTAATCACCAACAGCGACAGCCATCTTTACTCTGTCCCGCCGCTAGTGTCAGGTCCGGTATTATAGAAGGTCCTGCCTCGCCACAAGGTAAAGTCGTCAATTGAGAATTGAAGTGAGATATGCTGGACAGCATTCGTCGCTTCTTTGATTGTCGAACGTCGAGTTGACAAGACGAGTATTTCATTTTGAGCCCAGAGTGGGGTATTTCTTGTTTGTAACTTGGAAACATAACCGAGTTCGCGAAGGGAGTGTCGGTCAGAGTAGTATCATGGAAGAAGAACACTTAGTATTCTTATTCCATGGTAGTATACTGTCGGACTTCAAGTGAAGTAACTTTGAAAATAGACTGGAAAGAGACAGTAAAGTGATTATACAAATAAAATTATAGCATTGTGTTCGGTATTATAAAAAAAATTGCAGCAAATATACTTCGACTGTGTGAATTTAAATTTACGATCTATTAAGGCAGTAACCAAAATACTTTAGGCCAGTATTCTGCAGAGAACGATCTTCAGAGGTGATCTACAAACACTGCGCTCAGCATACATTTATTCTACAAGCTGATATAAATAGTGTTTACCAAATACAGCAGTGATATCGCGCAACATAACTATAAAACAACGTGATTCTACAAACATTAATTACGAGAAATATAATAGTGATATTATTGCATCTATTTAATTTCCACAGTCATATATTCCGAAGATGAGAGGAACGATACATTTCTACGATAACGAGGTTGGGATGAAGGTTTAAAGACCATGCGCAAGGAACACAATGTATAAGGAAGGAGAGAATACATCGAGTAACGACTACAAATATTCGAAATTATGAAGAAATTAGAACGAAACTACACAGATATGATAATCAACTTTAAAAGAAGAAGAAGAAATCGTCTAGATCTGCGCCTAGGGAGAACCCAGTCCAATGCTTGAAAACTGGACCAATTCGAATCCAGAGCCCAGGAAAATGCAGTTCGAGATCCGAGAATGCAGTTCGTATGGCTAGAGAAGATTGAAGACAGAAGATTCACCAGGAGGGAGAATGCAGTACATCACAGTATTCCCTATACCTAGAGATCATCTAGAATCGGCAAAGGTAGAAGAAGATTTCATTATCTGTAGTTTATTGTAGGATGACAATATTTTGGAGCATACCATTTCACCATGATTTCATAATTTAATAATTCTTTAAATTTAAAGTAGAGTTGGATATATCATGATCCGTAAATTATTTTAAATATTATTAAATTTCGTAATTTTCAACTACGATTTGGATTGGTATTTTTGAAGAAGAATTTAGGAATTTTCGATTTTGAATTTAAGAACGTTTTCTTCATTTCATTAATTTTTTTCGTTTGGAAGAAATAGTACTGGAAATTTTATCGTAAGAAGAAAATTAATTGGGGAGAAGATATTACGAAGAAGATCTTACATAAAACATTGACTTTATGTTTTATAATATTGTTTCGACGATCTAGGCAACAATATTTGCCATGATTGAATTTTTTGTTATAATTGATATAACAACAGACAGGACTGGATATATACTCGAATTTATATTAATTTGGATCAATGGATGTTATTAAAAGACTTTGTTCTTTATTAAGACCAGTCAAGTCTTTATGATAGTTCCATTTTCAAGGATAGACAATTTTGAATATATCAGATTTAGGCGAATTTCTGAATCCCTATGTTGTTGTTTGAGTCTTCAGTCTTTTGACTAGTTTGATGCAGCTCTCCATGCTTCCCTGTCCTGAGCTAATCGTTTCATCTTTACATAGCTACCACACCCTACATCCGAGGCAATCTGTTTAACATATTCTAACCTTGGTCTACCCCTACAGTTCTTGTCCTCGACCCTTCCTTCCATAACTAAGCTTGCTATTCCTGGGTGTCTTGGTATGTGTCCTACTAACCTATCTCTTCTCTTCATTAGCAGTTCCCAGAAACATCTCTCCTCTCCCACTCGTCTTAATACCTCTTCGTTTGTAACCCTATCTACCCATCTGATCTTCATCATTCTCCTGTAACACCACATTTCAAATGCTTCAATTCTCCTCTTTTCTGCTGCACCAATAGTCCAAGTTTCACTTCCATAGAGTGCCACGCTCCAGGCATAGGCTTTCAAAAATGACTTCCTAATACCTAAATCTATAATCGATGTCAACAGATTCCTTTTTTGTAGCAATGCTTTCCTTGCCTGAGCCAACCTACTTTTTATATCCTCTTTGCTTTGTCCATCGCTGGTTATTCTTCTTCCTAAGTAACAGAAGTCTGCTACTTCCTTCAGCTTTTCACTTGCCAATTTGATCTCCATAGAGGTTTCTGATTTATTTCGGCTGCATTCCAGTATTTTTGTTTTACATTTATTAATTTTCATCATGAATTATTTCCGTAAGACGGAGTCCATACCATTCAAAAACTCATTCAAATCCTCAGGCTTGTCGGCCGAGATGACGATGTCATCAGCATATCTCAGAGTTAAAATTATTTCACCTTGAATCTTCACTCCCACTTCAAATTTTTCTCCAATTTCCTTTATTGCTTGTTCAATGTAAAGATTGAAAAGTATGGGTGATAAGTTGCAGCCTTGCCTTACACCTTTCTGAATACCAGCTTCTCTCTCATGTCCTTCAGCTCAAATGACTGCTGTCTGGTTGCTGTATAGATTGTATATCACCCTCCTATCCCTGTACTTTATTCTAATCGATTTCAAAATGTCAAACAATTTAGTCCAATCAACGTTATCAAAAGCCTTTTCTAAATCTACAAAAGCCATGACGTTCTCTTATCTTTCCTTATTCTACCTTCCAAAATCAGCCTAAGACTTAGTACAGCTTCCCTTGTTCCTACATTTCTCCTGAAACCAAACTGGTCTTCGCCCAACTCCGTTTCTATCTGGCTTTCAATCCTCTTGTAAATTATTCTAGACAGGATCTTTGAAGCATGAGTAATCAAGCTGATTGTACGGTAATCTTCACATCTGTCAGCTCCCACTTTCTTTGGTATAGGGATGATTATATTCTTCTTGAAATCAGGGGGTACCTCACCTGTCTCATAAATCCTACACACCAAGTGAAATAACCTGATCAGACCTTCATCTCCTATGCAGCGTAGCAACTCAATCGGTATATCATCTATGCCTGGTGCTTTGTTCCTGCTTAAGTCTTCCAAAGCTCTATCAAATTCTGATCTCAATATTAAATCTCCTTTCGCATCCTCATCAATTTCCTCCTCCCTTTCCATTACATGATTCTCAATCTCCTTTCCCTTATAAAAACTCTCTATGTAAGCTTTCCATCTCTCAACCTTTTCTTCCCTATCTGTTAGAGGCTTTCCATTTGTGTCCTTAATATTACAGCACTTAGTCTTCTTTCCCCAAAAGTATTCTTATTCCTTCTATAAGCTGTGTCTACTTTTCCTAATTTCAGACAATTTTCTATACCTGCACATTTCTCTTTCAACCATTCTTCTTTCGCTTCCTTGCACATCTTGTTAACCTCATTTCTCAGACGTCTGTATTCTGCTTTCCCCTTTTAATCTCTTAGATTCTTGAGTTTCCGCCTTTCATCCATCAATTCTAGTATATCCTGAGTGATCCACGGTTTTCTACCTATTTTTTCTTTCCTACCAATGTTTTCTTCTAAGGATTTTGTTATTTCAATCTTCATAAGAGCCCATTCGTCTGCAATTGAAATTTGTTTAGGGGTTTTCATTAGTCCTTCCTTTATACGCTTCTTGAATCTTTCGTTTACATCCTTTACTTTCAGTCTGTCTATTGCCCACCTTTTTGGCTTTTGACTTTTCTTCAGTTTCTTCAACTTTAATCTGCATTTCATTACAACCAGATTGTGGTCAGAGTTTATGTCAGCACCAGGATATGTTTTACAATCCAAAATCTGGTTTCGAAACCTCTGCTTGACCATAATGAAGTCGATTTGGTAACGCCCTGTATCTCCTGGTCTCATCCATGTGTATATTCTTCTATTGTGGTTATTGAATAAGGTGTTAGCTATGACCAACTCATGCTCGGTGCAGAATTCCATCAGCTTGCTTCCTCGATCATTCCTTTCACCTAATCCGAAATCTCCTACTATCTTCCCTTCTCTGCCTTTTCCTACCACAGCATTCCAATCTCCCATTACTATAACATTTTCATCACCGTTGATATACCTCAGAATTTCATCTATTTCTTCGTAAGTTAGACCTTTTCAACATCCTCATCATCAGCTTGACTGGTAGTCATATAGACTTGTACCACTGTGGTGCACGTAGGTTTAGTATTGATCTTTGCTACAATAATCCGTTCACTATATTGCTCATAATATTCCACCCGCTGTCCAAGATTCCTACTCAATATGAGACCAACCCCTGCTTTGCCATTGTTTGATTTAGTGCCAATGACCCTATAGTCTCCTGACCAAAAGTCCTGTTCTTCCTGCCAGCGCATTTCACTAATCCCAACCAAATCCAACCTCAACCTATCCATTTCCCTTTCTAAGTTTTCTAGCCTTCCACTTCCTAGCAGACTTCTAACATTCCACGCTTCGATCCGTAGAATGCCAGATTTCCTCTTTGTCACTTCTGTGATGTTAACCCCCTCTCGAGTAGTCCCCACCCGGAGATCCGAACGGGGGACTAGTTTACCTCCGGATTGAAATTTTACAAGGGAGGAGGCCATCATCACATGTAATTATGCATAGAGAGGTGCATATCCTCGGGAATAGCAATACGGCTGTAGTTTCCCGTTGCTTTCAGCCGTGCAGCAGAACGCAGTGTAGCCATTAGTTGACTTATATTATCAATATCTTAACCGTCTATTAGACTAATAAAGAATTGATTTATTCTGAAAGACTGCTACTCCCTTTCAGAATAAGTAAAGAGCAATTCTACTAACAAAAATACTAACCTTCTACTAACAATTAAATACCAAAATTCTACTAACGAAAAAATACTAAAGTTCCACCAACAACAAATACTACCACTAAAACAGTCTGTCACGAGGCACACTCACATGCACCCTCACACATCACAGTCTAATGAAACAGTGAACTATAACTAATAAACAATGCAACTGCCACCAGACACACTCACACACCACAGTCTTATAGAACAATGACATATATCTAATAAACAAACTAACTACATACTTAAAACTAAAACTAACTACATACTTACAACTAAAACTAACTACATACTTACTGTACTGTAATTTGAATTGACAATATTTACAAAATGCAATTTAGATAGAAAATACTTACAAAATGTAATTTAGAGAAAAGGAAATATAATGAAAAGAGTAGAGGGGAGAGAGGAGAGGGTCTGCCCCAAAGGTAAGGGACAAAAGGGGAATATGGACCCAGCTCAGGAATCCCTTGGGGTAGCCAACTCCCAAACCCACCAGCCGTGAGCCCCTGAGGGTGTAGCACTTTCTAGGGTGCACCAGAATTTCAAATTATACAGATTTTAGAATTATTTTATTTATTTAGTTAGTTAGTTTACACCCACATTGGAGCACCAAAAATCAAACCTTATATACAAAGTCTTCAAATACTAAGTTCAGTTCTTAATACTTGATTTTTTTTTTCTTTCGCAATACTTCTTCATTCTGGAAGATCTGCAGATATAGCATATTGCTTACGATGTGAAATTTTGAATGTTAGTCGAGTGTATTTGTTATTCCGAAGCCGTTTCTCTTCTCTATGTTCAATTTGATGCTTAGTAATTTTCAATTAGACTAAATCCATCCCTATAAATAGTGATAAATCGTGATTAAAATGCATAGACATTAACCGTTATGAATTATATTAAACCTTTTGCAACATAACGTATTGTTGTTGACATTTAAATATTGCATTGAAGCAATAAGGAATGACCAGGGAGATGTTGAATGAATGTATTATTATTAAATATTAACAACAATTGTTATAAGCAAAGTAACTACGATAGTAAACCAATGGAAGTTCATGCATTGATATACAACGTCATTATTAAAGAAAGTATTAAAGCACGAAATAAATGAATTTATTGTAAAGCATTTTTAAAGAAGTATTGGAGTATAGAACTGTTGTGAAAGTTCAGATGTCAGGTTTATGGTGACATTCAAGTATTTGTTGTTATGAGAAGGAAATGCCGTGCATAATTTTAATAGGCTAAGAGAGTATCAGCGATGTTATTAAGCTCTAATTCGTAGTGCAGTCGTATTATGGAGGAATGAAAAAAATATATGGAAAAAGTTGTAATGGTTTTTAGAGCAAAGTTATGTTATTGAGGCTCTAATACGTAATGTTGACGTATTATGGAGAGGTGTAATGCTTTCTAGAGCAATGCTATTGTATGAAGAGAGTAAGATTATGGTATCAGTATTTTCGAATGCCTTATTGGAGGCATGATTCTAGAGTTTTGGCGGAAGAGTGAGGTGTATGTAACTATTGTTTGTTAATTCTATTAATTTATTATCTAGATTTAGACATGTTAACGTATGAGCTTGGCTTAATTGCATGCCCATATTAGCTCGGAATTGAAAGAAAACCCTATAAATTGTGACGACCGTAATGAATAAAGCATAAATGGTAACTAATACTTATCATATATAAATATAGAAGGCATAATAATTAACTAAAGGTTAAAACAACGAAAAAATGTTAGTAAACAGTAAAGATTGACGTTGAACGTTAACGATGTTTATGTAACATAAAAGTAATAGTCGAATGATGACGCAATACTTTGTTGAAAGTATAATAGGAAATTGAAGTAAAATCATTCTACGAATTGATGAAACAGTAAGAGAGTTGGAAAAACGCTTTATGAAGTGTTTTATAATATAAAAACAAAAATAATAGTGTAAATATGTTGATAATGTAAATTTTTGGTATGACGTAAGTGAACAGCTGATCGGCCGATGACATTTTTTGGATTGAGCTGTAGTTAAGATTTAAAGATTATTACTAACGGAGTTTATTTTTATAGATTAAAAGAAGTTATGTAATGAGAAGAAGTAAGTGAGACTAATATTTGCATATTATTATTATTAATAATATTATTATTTTTAGCTCTGGAACAGCTGTTAACATTTTAATCTCAAGATGAGCTGTTGATTGGAATGCCAAGTTGGGCATTTACCAAGGATTTATTTTAACGACAAGCGTGTCATTTATGACGTTTATTTAAATTTATTGAGGGAGATTTTATTTTTAACTGTATTGTTTTAGATTGAATAAATTGTATTCCTTCGTTTTTATAAATCGATAGTCGGGATTTATAGAGTTACGTAGAGAGATTGTGTTATGGAAACGGATTCAAGTATAAGGAAACCCTTTTCCATATCCCGTTACGCCTCGAGAACCGTAAGTTTCTCACTCTCCTAAGTAGTTTGAGTTATTTGTCCTAGTAGTATAGTCCGTAATACAATCAAATTACTCTTGTATCATCATGTAGTACTTGTCGGTAGGATTTACAGGTTTATCTAGCCGGGGACCTTGAAGATTCTACGATCCTACTGATCTTCGGATTCGACATGTCCATCTTCAAGAATATTAGGGTACAGTACCTACCGTCAGGCCACGGCCTCCTCCTTCCTTCTTCCTTGTCTATTCCTCCCATTCTATCCGTCCATTTCCATCCCCCTATTCGCTTTGCAGGTGAGGCCGCCTGGGTGAGGTGCTAGTCGCGCCTCCCCAGTTGTATCCCACCACCGATGTCATGCTCCAGGACACTGCCCGTAGAGGCGGTAAAGGTGGGATCCCTCGCTGAGTCCGTGGGAAAAGTCTACCTGGAGGGTTAACTGACTACGAAAAAAATATAAATACCGTATATTAAAAATTTGTGTGACCTGAACTCTAATGCGATGATTACCTCATATGTTGATGACATTGTCGTCACAGCTAGAGGGAGAACTTGGGAGGACGCTTAATAGAACTCAAGTATCCCCTTGTTATAGTCCAAAATTGGCAAAGAAACCAGCTTCTTACCTTAAGGTATGTTTTAACGTTGCGAAATAAAATCTACATTTGCTAACCAACTCGTTTGAAATTTTTACCACAAAGCACACACCATTGGACTAAGATATTCATATATTGAAATCAGTATTTTCTGCTTTATCTTCACAATAAAAAATTAGTTTAATAAAAAACACACCAATTTTCAAAATGTCATAAAATTTCCAAACATTTTAATGCCCGAATTTTTACTTCTTTCAGTTTAAGTATACCCTTCATAGAATGTTGTGATATAGGATCTTCAAATTATTATTAATAGATACGGAGCTATACAATAAATTTGAAAAAGACGTTTAAAATTCATTAATTATAATACTTATCAAAATCGTTTCCTTCACAACATTAATAAAGTTCTAGTTCACAACATTCTCACATTTATTAGCTTTAATTTGGTGTGTTAACGAAGTCACAACCTCAACTGTGAGGTTATTTACGTTTATTTGAAGTACCGGTATAGGTACGAAGTGTACAAGAATTTAATTTCAAGAAAAACATCACTGAAGTTTTAGAAGCAAGTTGTGAACATAACACACTCACTTGGGCTTCTTAAAACTCGCCTGCTCCATAGGTTGGTCCCTCTATATCAATGATTATATTGTAATTGTCATTAACACTATTCGGTTCAATATCAACAGAATGCAATTTGGATTGTGAGCACTAGCCTTTACATTAGGCCTACCTTCTGATTCACTATTTACATTGACAGCACTGTTAACACTGACATTCATCTTATTGTGTCTGTTCCCTTGATATTTCCGCTTTTTCTTCTTACCAAATCGGCTTTTAGAAGCCATATTATACGCACTCACAAAGAAAAAATGCTCACAAGTGACAATTAGAAAGATCACACGGACACAAGGAAGCTGACATAAGTATTTGTTTATGTCTGTTTCATAGCAATAGAATCCAACACCAAAGAGGTTATTTCAACACTGAAGTCTTTGGAATATACAACTAATGACATCTATTGTTTACAACCAAAACTATGAACTATATATCCAGGAGGATTGCAAAGAGGAAATTTGAAAAAGAAAATCTGGCAAGTTATTCATGTAGGATGTAGGCAGGATACTGCAGCCACGCCTCATGACACGTGCGCACGGGGCTATTTAAATATTTATTTCAGGCTCTTACAGTTGGAATATATGTATGCATTATATCTCACTTTGAAGAAGATATATCAAGCTTTCATTTCCGATGGTAAAAATTAAAATACATTTTTCGGCGAAAAATGACATTTTCAACGTTAATACTTATACATACCTTAAATGAAACTTAAACACAATACCTAGGCTTCTCACACAACAAAACATTACAACCATCAGACAATTTAACACTTAAGATCCACACACCAATTTGTAACAACAGCGAAAGTTGCAACTGCTATACCCTACAGAAGTCAACGAATGGTACATGTTTAGGTATTATTACAGACAGTAATTTAAAATGGAATATGCATGCATCAAAATTGTCCAATAAACTCTAAAAGTTAATTTAAATATTTTGCAGAATCAGAAATATCTTTTCAGCCAAAGTCTTGAGAACAGTATTTTTGCCTTAGTTCTCAGGCCAGCTCTCACCGTATCTCCTCTGAGCGGCAGTAGAATCGAAATTTCAAGTAGTGGAATACAAGTTAGTTTAGGTAACATGATCTCACGACTTCACTTTAATAGATTCTAAACTACGGTATCTAAACACCCAAAAAATACATCCCCCATAAACTATTAGCACACGATAATTTTTCCTGTACAAACTTTTCCACTAGAAACAACACGTTATAACCACTTTCTGATGCATACTGTACGTTAGATATGTTGTGGTTGATTCATGTACAGGTCATGTAGCCCCGTATACTTGGGTGTGTATGGAATTTGTCTGATAACCTGTGTTAGTGTGACTGACAGCGGTAGCTTCGTTCACTAAAGCGCAGCGCTTGACCATGAGGCCAAGCTCTCTGCGGACTCAGTTGACATGGGTTCGAGCCCCCCCCCGTCGGCCTTTCTTGAAATGGCTTTCCGTAGTTTCCCCACTTCCAACACCAGGCAAATGCTAGGACGGTACCTTGTGACAGGCCACGGCTGCTTCCTTCCACATCCTTGCGCAGTTTCATTCATCTTCTTTATTTTAATCTCTCATTAACTCCTCGCATGGGGTTGGCGTCAGGCATCCGGCCGTAAAACAATCCGCCACATAGAAATTCATCGCATCTTATCACCGACCCCGGGAATAATAAGGGGTTGACATACATACAACTCGTGTTGTTGTTATGGCTGTATTAGTTTGCATAGCTGTAATTCATGTGAGGATTGGGAAGGAGGCGACCGTGGCCTTGTTCAGGAACCATCCTGGCATTTGCCCTGAGTAGAAGTGGGAAACCATGGAAACCCTCTTTCAGGATAGCTGACTAAGGAATCGAATCCTCCTCTTCTCAGTTTTGCCTCACGAGGCTGATTGTACCTCGTTCCCGTCCTCAGATGAGAATCACGTTTCTCGGCAGAGCCGAGATTCGAACCCCGGCCTTCAGGGTTAGACATGTGTCGTTTTGTGTAGAACCTTAATCCTTAAGAAGTGATAGTGAAGCAGCTACATTATCAACCAGTTTCCCGTGGTGGAAAGTTGGCCATAATTAATACTGTGCCACTTTTGAAATATTAGGCACGATTTTTAAACATTATTTGCCCACCTGAACACGACTGATATCCAGATCTACAGCCGGGAACGAAATACGTGGGCATATAGAGCGCACACAAACACGCTGCGTCTATAAAATGAAATTGTATAGAGGAAAGTCACCAAAGTCGGACCCCCATTTTGTTTTTTACCTGTATTGTTTTAGATCCCTTATTTGGGGGTGGATCTAAAAGGAAGAGTTATTGTATTAATTTATAAAGCTGTGCCTAAAAAGGGTAGCTTCCCTTGGCAGGGTAAGCTGACCAGTGTAGAGTGTTGTGATGTGCTAGGAACTAGGGGGCGTTCCTGTAAATAATGTAGTAGTGTTTGAAGGGATGGGGCCCAATGCAAGGGTCACTGCGCTGGTCGCTCAGCTGACTGCTTATTATATAACGGAATCTGCTCGTATCAGCCGAGTGGCACGCGCGGCTTGCTAGCAGCCGGGTCGGCTCGAGAAATACAATGGTATCTGAGCTAGCGCTATTAGACTACCGTCTGTCACGTCCAACCGTGACGGGAGTAAGGAAGGGCGTTGGGATGTAAAGAGGCGTATGGACAGTAAGACTAGTGTGATGTGTTGACCAAGTGTTTATTGGTCTGTAATTCTGAAGTATGAGTCCCTTGTAGGGAATGTAATTATGTTCACAATGTAAAGTACAAGTTGTGGGTTAAAGGTTACAAAAGCAGGATGTCTGAACACGACTGACTCACCTCAGATGACACTGGCGTAGCCTCCGGCCGTAACGTTGAAGCACTGATAATGGAGAGATCCCTTGACCTGATTAAGACGCCTTCTTATACTCTTCGGCGCTATGCTGTCAGCAATGTCTTGGCATTGCTGTCCCAGTTAATAGTATGTCGCTATGTGTAACCATTGTGCAAGGACTGAGCTGCCTTCTAGAGTGGCAAGCTGTCCGTGCTACGTTTATGGATGTTGGCCCGGCTTTCCATGGGTTGCCCGTTAGGAGATTTAGGCAGATGATGGGGGAATGGTCTCCAAGGGGTGCATACCCCTGGGAGGCTGTACAAGCGTCTTCCTTCATTTGCTCGCGTCCTCGCGAACGGGAACGGAACTGGAGGTTGGGATGTTGACGTAGTGGTTCTTGGAGTCCCCTCGTATCTCCTGGTGGTGTCGTATCGAAGTGTGGGTGTGAGGTCAGCCCGTGTTCAGAGGGGAGGGTTATGGGATGTACAGATATATATATATATATATAACATTGACATTGGCATTGTGACAATAGAAATGGACGTTGAAAAAAAATTGACATTGAAAAAAAAAATTTGCCATCGAGAAAAAAAATTGACATTGGAAGAAAAAAAAATGACATTGTTGGCATATTGCTACTTTCAAAAAAAACATGGTTTTTGATGGTGATTCGTTACATAGTTGTGCAGGGAGGAAAAACCCAGCTAGACGAGGAATTGTGTCGTCTGGCTTTACTTTGGGGAAAAAGTGCTCCCTGCGAAGAGAAAGATAGGAGAGAATAGAAAAAATGGGTGTTCCAGGGTATAATTTAAGGGATATAATCAAAGTGTATTTATTGGTTCGGGATGAAACGGAACACCCTGACAAATGGGGAAGTTAGAAGAAGGAAAAATGAAAGAAAACAAATCATAGACATTATGTACATTGGTGGTCTTGATAATGGTAACAGATATGACCCGATAATAATAATAATAGTAATCCTTACATTTGTAAAATTCCTGACAAGTTATAATTGAACATAGTAAACATGTAATGAAGATGAACATAGAAAAAATAATGGTTGCCATGTGGGTACCCTGTACGTATAAGTATTCTTGCCACTCTTGTGGACCCTTGCAATTGTATGACATGGCGAGAAAATACAAAATAATTTACACTTTACAATTATCACTATCATATATATATATATATAAACCTTATAGAGCTCTGTTACCTGGCCAGTTATTGCATGCCTCTTATACTTGGCGCGCACCGTACTATTATGCCTCGCCGACCGTTCTCTAATCGGCCGTATGTCTGCCACCCCCGCGTTCTCTAACGTCTGAGCATTGGCCGTTACCAGCCGGATGTCCCTAGTGACACCGTGTATTTGGGCTTCGGTAATGTGTCTCCTATTAACACAACTTACTGCTGCCCCGGTGTCAATTAGGGCCTGCACTTTGTGGCCATTTATGGTGGCGTGTATCGTGAGGGCCGATACCTGAAATCCACTGCCCTGCACCGATGTGTTGTGTAAGATGTATGTTGTTGTTGTTGTCGGAGTGACATTTGTGCTGGGCAGGCACGGAGCTGTCCGCCTATCGTACCTGGCACGCTTCGCCTCTCGGCTGACTTCCTGTCCTGAGTACTTTGCCCCGGTCAGCAAAGTGCGTTTGCCAAGTACCTTGCCAGCTCTTTTAACCGGTATTGCTGTTATACTAGGAGTCTGCTGGCGAACGTTTAATGTATTAACCGTTCCCAGCCTTTGTGTAGTTATGTTGTTGTTGGTTTCTTCCTTTCGGGAAGGTGTGTCTGCGAACGTGACCCTGAGCTTGCCCTTGTTACCCTGACTTTTGTTCCAGGCGGTCGCGAGTTCGACTCCTGTTGCTGGCTTCCCCACGCCGAGCGAGCTCGCGTCATGCGCCCGTGTGTGGTCAATTCCCCCCCTGTGTTGTGGTGAAGGGGGTAGGGTTTTCTGTCTGGAGGGTGTGGGCGTGTTCTCAGGCTGTTTGCTTCTGATTGTGAGGGGTGTGTAATGTCCCGCCTTAGGGTTTCCTGTAAAAAGTACATGTAGGTCCCTATCGAATCCCGCAGTTGAGAATAGCGGAGGCGAGTGCACATCTGTGTATACATGGATGTTGGCTTTCAGCACCTTGCCGAGAGCGGTCACCTCTACGGCACTGCCATAGGTGCCGTCCTTACCCATGTATTTACTGTAATCCGCCCCGGTCTGGAATGGGTTTTCCCTCTCGTCCGACACAAAGTCCCGGTACTCTTTCCAGTTGGCCAGGATATGTTTGACCGTTTGCTGTCTGTAGTCCCCATGATAGTCCTCGGTATTCCGGATTAGGAAGCTCATGGCCCTAAACAGACAGTTGCCGTCTCCTTGCACGGGGTGTGCTTGGAAACGGTCCGGGGGCGGATCGTCAGCCTTAGCTTTAGCTGGCTGCTTCTTCCCCTTACTCTTGCGAGTTTGCTTGGGGGAGGGGCCTTTGTTGTGTTGTGTTGGGGGAGGAACCTCAGCCGCTTTATTAGCTGGCCGAACCTCCCCATTTAGGCGTTTTTTGAAAATGTGGGTGTACGCCTGCCTGTAATGTATGTGCGCCCCCCCTCGGGGTGGCTGCGCCAGCTCCCCGCTTGCGGTGTGTGTCTAGGCGTAGGGAGTATTGCCCCCCTGTCTGTCCTGTGGGGTGTCTCATCCCTGAACTCCCTCGGGTATTCGTCGGGGAGGGGGTAGTGTTCCGGGCCCTTCGTGTGTTTTCTTCCCTGTCTATTATTGCCCGGGGGTCTGTTTTCCTGTTTCCTCCAGGGTGGGGTGTATGTCTGATGCTGGGGGAGCGGGTTTTCCCGTCGGTTCCCCTTTTCCCTATATTGGGTAGCTGCATACTCCTGTCTGGTTGGGGGTGGGTTTTCTCGCCTGTCCCTATTTCCCCTGTATTGTGGGGGTGTATAGCTTTGCCTGCGTGGGGGCGGGTTCTCCCGATATTCCCCATTTCCCCTGTACTGCGGGGCGGCATATCCCTGCCTGCGTGGGGGCGAGTTTTCCCGGTACTCCCTGTCTGCCCTGTATTGTGGGGCAGCGTAGGACTGTCTATTTGGTGTCGGGCTGTTTCGTCGGGGGATGTCGTGGTCGTACTCCTCAGGGTAGTACTCCCGTGTGTACGGGGATGGTGAACGCCTTGAGGGGTATGTCGGCTCTGTGTCCGTGTATGCTATCGGTGAGTACCGAGGAGGGTAGTGTGGCCTATCCTGTGGGGGAGGTGTTGTTGGCCGCTGTGGAGGGTAGTAATTTTCTTCCCTCCCGTAGCGTCTCCTCTCCGTGTACCCCCTGTCCCTCTCAGCATGATAGTGTTCTCGTTTGTCTGCTTGCTCATCCCTTGGCAGTCTCCCGCCCGCTTGGATGGCAGCTATGGTCAGTTTCTCCATCCTGTCCACTAATTCGTCCATTTTGTCATTAGTGTCATCTTTCCGAGTTTTGAAGTGCAGATCCACGGCTTTTTCCGTAGCCTTTTCCGTGATCTTTCTCCCCTCCTCTATGGTCTTTATGTTATTCAACATATGTTGGACCGTGGGGTTGTTCATGATGCATAGCTTTTCCACTATGGCTGGTCTGAGGCCCTGCATTAACAGCTTGACTTTCTGTTTATTTGTCATTGCTGCATTGTACTTTTCGCACATTATCAATTTAACATTGATGTATGCCTGGGCGCTCTCTTTGGGTCCCTGTGACCTCTGTCTAATCTGGTCATAGAGATCGTCATCGTCTGGTATGAGCTGGAACTCCTCCTTTAAGAGTAAAGCGTTTTCCTCCCATGTGGCAGCTTCTAGTGTGTCCTCATGGAGCTCATACCATGTCATGGCCGCCTTCGTGAGGTAAGCAGGAAGGAGCCGTTTCCTAACTTCCTCGCTCCAACCATTGATCCGAGCCGTTCTATTGAAGGCCTTGAGGTATTCCTCGGGATCCTGGCCTTCCCCCGTGAACTTTGTGGGGTGGATGATGGGGTACTCAGTGTGTCTATTCATCTCGTTCTCGGCTGTGTTTCGTTGGCTGTGTGTCGAGGTGTTTGGGCTGTTTAGAGGGGAATTAGCCTCGCTTCCCGTGTACGACACCTGTGTTACGTTACCAGGTGGCTCGTCACCTGATATGTCTGTGCTGATGGATGGTGTGTTGTCGTACTGTGTGGATTTGACTATGAGTACGGTTCTGTCTAAATCCTGTTTTACCGTTTCCAAAATAGTGTGGATGTCAAGAACCGCTTCTGTTGTGTGATTATTGCCTTTGATAGTGTCTGTTTCTAGTAGCTCTGTAATGCGCTCGAGCAGGTTACTGGCTTTCTGCTCTGTGATCTTCAGTTGCTGCAACAATAGGGGATGGAGTGTTGGCAGGCAATCTACCTCACTAGCGCTGGATACTGGTGACTCTTGTGTGTGTTCACTGGCCTGGGACCGTGTAAAATGTATAACTTGTGCTGCAGCGGCAGGGTGTTGAGCACGGATCTGTGCTGTGTGGAATTCAAGGTCCCTGAGAAGTTGTACTGCAGTCTGGTCAGTTATTAAGTCACTGTTCTTAATCTTTAGCTTCGGCAGGAGTGGATTCGTGCTAGCCGCCAAATGGTGCGCAAAGTCTCTTAGTGTAGTTCTAAATGTGGACATCTAATTTCCACCGTCTTTACACTGTGGGGCGAATGGGGGTTGGTGTAACAATACAAACTCCTATATGTGTATAAAAAATGTGTGACGTAATATAAGGTAAAAAAAAAATTCACTATTTGCTTGGCTGCGTGCGGTTAGGACCGTCTTGACCGCAGGGATACGTTGTTTGTACCCCTAGGGCGTTGTTCTAAAACAACGTCACGGTACACGGCGCCTCCACCAGTGTTTTAGATCCCTTATTTGGGGGTGGATCTAAAAGGAAGAGTTATTGTATTAATTTATAAAGCTGTGCCTAAAAAGGGTAGCTTCCCTTGGCAGGGTAAGCTGACCAGTGTAGAGTGTTGTGATGTGCTAGGAACTAGGGGGCGTTCCTGTAAATAATGTAGTAGTGTTTGAAGGGATGGGGCCCAATGCAAGGGTCACTGCGCTGGTCGCTCAGCTGACTGCTTATTATATAACGGAATCTGCTCGTATCAGCCGAGTGGCACGCGCGGCTTGCTAGCAGCCGGGTCGGCTCGAGAAATACAATGGTATCTGAGCTAGCGCTATTAGACTACCGTCTGTCACGTCCAACCGTGACGGGAGTAAGGAAGGGCGTTGGGATGTAAAGAGGCGTATGGACAGTAAGACTAGTGTGATGTGTTGACCAAGTGTTTATTGGTCTGTAATTCTGAAGTATGAGTCCCTTGTAGGGAATGTAATTATGTTCACAATGTAAAGTACAAGTTGTGGGTTAAAGGTTACAAAAGCAGGATGTCTGAACACGACTGACTCACCTCAGATGACACTGGCGTAGCCTCCGGCCGTAACGTTGAAGCACTGATAATGGAGAGATCCCTTGACCTGATTAAGACGCCTTCTTATACTCTTCGGCGCTATGCTGTCAGCAATGTCTTGGCATTGCTGTCCCAGTTAATAGTATGTCGCTATGTGTAACCATTGTGCAAGGACTGAGCTGCCTTCTAGAGTGGCAAGCTGTCCGTGCTACGTTTATGGATGTTGGCCCGGCTTTCCAAGGGTTGCCCGTTAGGAGATTTAGGCAGATGATGGGGGAATGGTCTCCAAGGGGTGCATACCCCTGGGAGTCTGTACAGTATTGTTATTAATTTCATCTTTTTTAAATTTGAATTTTAGCTAGATGAGTTCTTTGATATGTTTTATAACATTGTATCTAG
This sequence comes from Meconema thalassinum, assembly GCA_946902985.2. Taxonomy (NCBI): domain Eukaryota; kingdom Metazoa; phylum Arthropoda; class Insecta; order Orthoptera; family Tettigoniidae; genus Meconema; species Meconema thalassinum. The sequence goes on along the minus strand of OX336397.1, from coordinate 96,542,279 downwards.
TTCAGATTTACTTATAACAGCTGTTTTTCCTATGAAATGTTTTCATTAAAAGTAACAAAAATGACGTCTGGGAAAAAGGATGCCAATGTCGGATCCCTCTTAGGAAAGAACGTAAAATCACATAAAACCACTAGAAAAGTAATGAAGAACGTGAAAATACTTTATTTTTACATTATATATTGTATTGTTAGGAACATAACTTATTGTTATGACCACAAAATCCAGAAACCGACCACTTTGAGAGTTCCCATTTTCTCACGCAAGGACTGATATTTTTTTGGGTCATCTGAAACAATATTTTGAATGGCTTAAATAAAAACCAAGAAATTTTAATTTGAATTTTAGGAGTCTAACTCAGGGTTATTAGGGGTCCGACTTAGGATTTTTAGGGGTCCGACTTAGGAAAGCCGCGGGGGTCCTACTTAGGACATCTTGTACTTGTTATTTTCGAGGCTATGAAAAAAAAATGAATTGGTATCTCGACAAGCAAATACAATAATTATCAAGTGTATCGCTTACTAAAGACAGTACCGTACTGTAAACACAATGTGACTTACCCTCTTTGAAATATAAAACAATCACTATTCCATGAGCACGTGTAAAAACATCCACTCACATGAAAATCAGTAATGGCGGAACAGACGGGAAACTCCCCATAGTTCAGTGCTGCCACTTCCACAACATACGGTAACATTTCCTTTCATATCTTTGTGAGTTTGCATTCACAAATTCTCATAGTGTGTTTCTTTTGTTTTTGTATTTCTCATAGTGTTCTTCTTTTGTTTTTGTATACCGTACAAGTCAAATGTACTTTTTTTTAATATAACTGTCTGTTTCCGGTTATGACCAATGGATGTCGGTGTTTGTTTCTTCTCCCATCAATTTGGAGTTTAGGACTGTATTTAGTAAACCTTTTTTGCTAATTATTTTATGACAATCTTCACATTCATTATTGTGCCACCTTGCGGCAGCACTGTCCAAGCAAAATAATGCAGGGGTCCGACTTTGGTCACTTTCCTCTAATAAAAACTGTATAAGAAAGGAATCATTAATATTCTGCAATTTCACACAAATTGTATAAAGTTGTGAAAGGGTAAAACTGAGTGAAACAGCTTGCTAAAGACCCTCCAACTCCATTATTTATTTTATTTATTTAGTCAATTTACCCTCTAGGTTGTTGGTTTCCACGGACTCAGCGAGGGAACTCACCACTACCGCCTCTATGGGCAGTGTCCTGGAGCTGGGAACATCTGGTCGGGTTGGATACAACTAGGGAGGTGTGATCAGCACTTCGCCCAGGCGGCCTCACCTGCAAAGCGAACAGGGGCCTCATGAGGGATGGAAAGGCAAGGAAGAGGGAAGGAGGCGGCCGTAGCCTGACAGGAGGTACCATTCCGGCATTTGCCCGAAAACGAAGTGGGAAACCACGGAAAACCACTTCGAGGATGGCTGAGGTGTGAATCGAACCCCCTCTACTCATTTGGACCACCCGAGGCTGAGTAGACCCCGTTTCCATTATTTATAAGAAAGTTTTATATGGTAGGCTCACTTTGGATATTTGGTGGAATACCGGTATGCATTTATTTCATTAATTTTTATAATTTGTCTCCAGGCCATAGGAATATAAAATAAAATAATAACCATGATCCTAGTAATAATCTGATTCGTGTTAGAAATAGATCCATAATCTTAAAATGTGTATTAAACCGTGCCTTTTTTAAAATCATGGGAGGGTCGTGTTTTGTCTTGTTTAAGGCGGCATTGCTAGCAATATCGTCACCGAGTTAGTGCCTTGGATGTAACTCATGGCGAAATATTAAAATCTGATAATTTTGAGTTCTATGTAGGGATAACTTACTTCTAATACTCATTACAGACGTGACAAAATTTAATAATGATGGGTCTTAAAACCGGAGTTCTGCTTTGACTTGTTCGTGCCCTGTGTAGATTAATTCAAAATATTTAACTTAATTGTCAATGATACACTTTGTATCAGGAACTTCATTATGACGGCAATGAAATACAAGTTGCCAACTGATAGTATAAGATTGTAAGGATAAATACATAATTTAGACCCTTTCGTTCATTGTTGGTTTCAACAGGAAGATTTGCGATGTTACTATTGAAGTGGGTTCCTTGTAACAAGAAGCGGAATATTGCCTTGTGTGTTTCTGAAGCTCTCTCTATCCAGTTGCTGCCAAATACATAGTAGGCTACTCTTACAGTAACTTGAGTTTACTTTTACGTTAATATATTTGTAATGTACTTTTGCTTCTGACAATTATATTTGTTCCACCTGTCCCATTATAGTGTGCTCAGGGTTGCGTGTAGCACACGAGAATAGGGAAACCAACAATTATAGAATGCTTCATTTCAGTGCTCCACAACCTGGCACCAGTAATTCTTCATTCCATCGCAATGTTAGACAACCGTAGGCTATATTACTCGATACATAACGAATAGAATATAAAGTGTGATCTCTTCTCCCTCAATAGCATGTAATGAATACGGATCGGGTTGGCACTCGCCGCTACGCAGCACTACAGTCGATTTGAGATTGTTGATTTCCACATATGTTTATGCGTTTATGTGCGATATATTAAGTATTTAATCGATCGGAGTGTTTTGGTGGTGTTCTGTGCAAACGTTTATTGATATACAAGTGCTTACACTATTACTTCATAGTATTAATACCTGAAATGCTATTGTAGGAAGCATTAACTGAAATGGAATTTAATTTCTTGTCGTGTGTTGACGTTATCTTCGTGTGTTAATTTTATTGTTATTTAATGTAAGTAAACAGCAGTTTAGCCCTTACATTTTCATGAGTGCTTAATGTGAGTAGTGAAGATGCCTTGCTCTTTTGTACCAGGATGCAGATCTAGCTGTGGGGACTGTAAAGAGGTCAGACGGTTTTTCAAACCTCCTAAAGATAAGGAACGTTTTATCAAGTGCAAAGGGGTCATACCAGGGAAGGATAGGGAACTTACTGAAAAGTCCTACATTTGTGATGCTCACTTTTCAGAAGATTTAATTGTTAAATTTGACAAATTTGGGATAGAAGGGAAGGAAGTAGTACTTCTCCCAAGAACCAACTGGCGATTGAAAGACTATTCTGTTCCACATATATTTCCTAATTTGCCTAAGTATTTGTCCGGTATGGTGTAAATAAAAATGCTCTTGATGCCATTAAAGACTACTTCTGTGAAGAAAGGGATGAGAATAAAAAGGCAATGAGTTAAAAAACATATATGTACCGTAACGCTGAAGGAGGCGTGATCAGTTTTAGGCAATAGCCTACTCTATGAAGGGGTCATAACTATGCCTTCTATGTCTGTTTAATGTTAAGTTCTTCTGAAATGATGGTAGTTTACTGATTTTGGTGTTTGTGGAGTGAAATTTATGGTTATTATTGAATTGTATAGTAATCTACTGTAAAGTTGAAAGTTGCGTTCGTACGGCTTTTTTTTCTTTCTGTGTTGCAAGTCTGTTAAGGGAATGTAAAATGCGTTGCCTACGCTATATTATAACGTAGGCAACGGTAAAATGTGTAACAATGTGAAGAAATCCTTTCTGATAGCGAGGTTAATTTTTCCGTTCTTTTTTTTTAATTTACCGATAGCTGGCAAAACTAATTGCATTTTGAACTTGCTCTCTGTCTTCGCTTATTGTCGAAACTGGACTATTACAGGAGACGACTTATTAAATTATAATTAGGCACAGTAAAAAAGTGGAGATGTCGAACTTATTAGCGCCTATGAGGATATCTTGCGGTGTTTGAACATGTAAAACAGGTCGCAAGGTTTTAAAATACTCGTAAGCGCTAATGCTAACTTACATCACAGATCGGAGCCAGCGCTGCGCTGCGGCGGACCAGGCGTACTAGGCCAGTGATATCACTTCTTATTCTATTCGTTATGCTCGATATTATAACCTAATTTATATAATATCAAGTCGAGCGCCAGGGTCGAATTAGTAGTAGCCTACTGTTAAACTCTTCTTCTTACTGTGCACCTGGAGGGTTATGATCTGATTGCTAGCGGCGTAATTTGAATTCAGGGATGTGAAATTACCTGATTTGATGTGTTATTTACGATAATGATTTGGCGTACCGGAGTAAGTACGGCATCTAATAATTCTGAAGCGAACTTTGTGTGTTCTAGATTCGTGATCATTATGGAGCAACAAACATTCATTAAGAGTGAACCAGATGAATTCCCTAATATTGTAAGTAGTATTTATTACGTACAGTATATCGTGTAACATAGCAATCTTAGTGATGTGCATGACATGCAATGCTTTTGACTTAGTACCAGTACTTGCTACCAAATAGTAGGCTGATCAGAATCTGTTATGTTTTACTTTGTATATTACATAATTATAAGTTAGTAGGCCTACAGTAATCATGTCAGTAAATCTTACATTGGGTCATACTTGTGTGATACTTTCTAGGAGACACAAGAGCAATTACCTACTGATAACCTGCAGGATGAAGCTGGTGATATATTTGAAAATAAAACAATGTATATTAAGGAGGAACATCAAATCAAGGTAATCATAAGTTCAACATTTCCTCTCTTACAATAATGAGAATGATTTTCACATTAAACAATAACTTAATTGGAAGTTTGGTTTATTAAGTATTTTTTCTTATCCGCACAGCTAGGAGTAGTTGTTCACTGTTTTGATAACCTGGAATCTATTGCGTAACGCTGGAGGAGACGAAATCCTGGGGTGGAAACATTCTGAACCTGTGTTGAAGATGGGGAAGTAATCTGGGGATTAGTATAGATCGCGATACATTGCGGCGCCAAATTCCTCTAAAACAAAATGGCGGCGTCCATGATGTCACGAAATACTCCTCTAGCAAGCTTACGGGAAAAGCCTGGGGAATAGGGGGTTTTGGGTGGGGGAAACAAACAGAAATTAGCATTTTCAAAAGACGTAAAAAACAGGATGTGTATCGCGATCTTTACATTACCTATATATCTCAAGTAAAGATCGCGATACACATTAGAAATTTGCCATTTCAGCTCATTTTACATCACGAATTTGCCATTTCAGCTCATTTTCAAACAATCGCGATACACACAAAAATATCCGCATTTCAGCGCATTTTTATAAAAAAAACCAGGTATCGCGATACTTGTCTTATAGAAAGCGCTCAAATGCGGATATTTTTTGTGCATTGCGATTGTTTGAAAATGATCTGTAATGGCAAATTTGTGATGTGTATCGCGATCTTTACTTAGCCTATATGCTAATTTCTGTTTGTTTCCCCCACCCAAAAACCCCTATTCCCCAGGGTTTTCCCGTTAGTTTGCCAGAGGAGTATTTGGTGATGTCGTTGATACGTCATGGACGCCGGCATTTTTTTTAGGGGAATTTGGTGCCGCAATGTATCGTGATCTATAGTAAGTAAAGACCGCGATACACATGGAAAATTTGCCATCTCAGCTCATTTTTGAACCCGCAATGTATCGCGATGTATACTAAGTAAAGCCTGCGATACACATAGACAATTTGCCATTTCATTTTCAAAGCCGCAATGTATCGCGATTTATACTAAGTAAAGACCGCGATAACTTCGAAAATTTGCCATTTCATTTTCAAAGCCGCAATGTATCGCGATCTATACTAAGTAAAGACCGCGATACACTTAGAAAATTTGCCATTTCAGTTCATTTTCAAAGTTTCACACACACACACACACACACACATGGTTTTTGACAATGCTTACAGCCTAACCCGCCTAGACCAATGGTTTTGGGTGAAACGTGCCCCTCTAGCTGCCCACGGCCAAGGGCCGCACCTACCCCCAAACTTCTAACCTTCGTTGTGTCCTATCCAATGGTTTTTGACAATGGTTACAGCCTAACCCACCCAGACCAATGGTTTTGTGTGAACCATGCCCCACTGGCCGCACCTACCCCCAAACTTCTAACCTTCGTTGAGTCCTATCCAATGGTTTTTGACAATGGTTACGGCCTAACCGGCCCAGACCAATTGTTTGGTGTGAACCGTGCCCCACTAGCTGCCCGCGGCCAAAGACCGCACCTACCCCCAAACTTCTAACCTTCGTTGTGTCCTATCCAATGGTTTTTAACAATGGTTACAGCCTAACCCGCCCAGACCAATGGTTTTGTGTGAACCGTGCCCCACTAGCTGCCCGCGGCCAAAGGCCGCACCTACCCCCAAACTCCTAACCTTCGTTGTGTCCTATCCAATGGTTTTTGACAATGGTTACAGCCTAACCCGTCCATACCAATGGTTTGGTGTGAACCGTGCCCCACTAGCTGCCCGCAGCCAAAGGCCGCACCTACCCCAAACTTCTGACCTTCATTGTGTCTAATCCAATGGTTTTTTAGAATGGTTAAAGCCTAATCAGCCTACACCAATGGTTGTGACAATGGTTACAGTCTGTCGCATGCAGATGAATGCTTTTAAGAATGGTTACAGCCCTGACTCTCCATGCTCCTAGATGTAACAACTTTGGTAGGCAACATTGATTTCGAACATTTAGGACAAGGGTGGGATGTCGCCAACTGCCCCTTCTCCCTTGCGAATTGGATGCTACTATCAATGCTGGCCAAAAATCCCAATGAGAGAATCAATGTCATATGGCCAGGACCAGACACAATGGGTAAACCTGACCCAGAGCCACTATCAGAACTATCGCCATCACTTTCAGAAACACGCGCACGTTTCCGACCACACAGACCACTAGGTCCAGCAACAGCTTCTGCCATTATTGAAGGTATTATCGGAGCACACGAGGTTATGTCTTCACCCTTCAACTACCAAAAGCACAGTAATGAGATTATCAAGAAGTACATCACTTACCCATTTGACTCCATACAATCCAACAGCCAACTTCATTACTTTTAATTTCCATCCAAACACACTGCCTTCTTGCCTGCACACTACCAACCACCAACAATACCACAATCACCATAAATATACCATCCACATTGTTGTTGTTTGAGTCTTCAGTCTTTTGACTGGTTCGATGCAGCCCTCCATGCCTCCCTGTCCTGAGCTAATCGTTTCATCTCTACATAGCTACCACACCCTACATCCGAGGCAATCTGTTTAACATATTCTAACCTTGGTCTACCCCTACAGTTCTTGTCCTCGACCCTTCCTTCCATAACTAAGCTTGCTATTCCTGGGTGTCTTAGTATGAGTCCTACTAACCTATCTCTTCTCTTCATTAGCAGTTGCCAGAAACATCTCTCCTCTCCCACTCGTCATAATACCTCTTCGTTTGTAACCCTATCTACCCATCAGATCTTCATCATTCTCCTGTAACACCATATTTCAAATGCTTCAATTCTCCTCTTTTCTGCTGCACCAATAGTCCAAGTTTCACTTCCATAGAGCGCCTCGCTCCAGACAAAGGCTTTCAAAAATGACTTCCTAATGCCTAAATCTATATTCGATGTCAACAGATTCCTTTTTTGTAGAAATGCTTTCCTTGCCTGAGCCAACCTACTTTTTATATCCTCTTTGCTTCGTCCATCACTGGTTATTTTGCTTCCTAAGTAACAGAAGTCTCCTACTTCCTTCAGCTTTTCACCTGCCAATTTGATGTCCATAGAGGTTTCTGATTTATTTCGGCTGCATTCCAGTATTTTTGTTTTACATTTATTAATTTTCATCATGTATTCTTTCCGTAAGATGGAGTCCATACCATTCAAAAACTCATTCAAATCCTCAGGCTTGTCGGTCAAGATGACGATGTCATCAGCAAATCTCAGAGTTGAAATTATTTCTCCTTGAATCTTCACTCCCACTTTAAATTTTTCTCTAATTTCCTTCATTGCTTGTTCAATGTAAAGATTGAAAAGTATGGGTGATAAGTTGCAGCCTTGCCTAACACCTTTTTGAATATCAGCTTCTCTCTCATGTCCTTCAGCTCGAATGACTACTGTTTGGTTTCTGTATAGATTGTAGATCACCCTCCTATCCCTGTACAACAACTAAATCTTACTCCTATTTATTTCCGCCACACGCCACTACCGCGACCGAAAGTTTCAAAAGCTCGCGCAACAGTAAAAAAAAAAAAAAAAAAAAAAAAAAAAAAAAGCGTACACCAACCAGACCACACATTAGCTGGCCAATCACAATTCAAGGCAATGGATTTCTTCTGACCAATCAGGCAAGTATCATTACTTCCACGGCCAACAAATGAGCATCACAAATACGTCATGGGTGACGTCATCGAGGTCACTAAAATCCCACTAAAGCAGGTAATCGCTAAGTATACTACAGCCGTAATCTGGAGATCATGGGATAACAATGACTAGAAACATCAGGCTTTTGCAATGTTATATGTTCTCTACACTATTTTACGGTGCTGAGACAGGGACTCTGATAGAGTCTTTATGTTAACGGTTTGAGGCCTTTGAAATTTGTCTGTACAAAAGGATATTGTGGATACCATGGACAGACCATGTAACAAATGTAGTTCTCCAAAAAATTGTAAAACCAAGGAAGTATTAAACTACGTGGTAAGGATCGGTCGATTTAAGACCTCCCGTATCGGAGTGAAGTAAAAAAGATGCTTTAAGTTTAATTTAAGTTGAGCGTTACAAACATTAGATTTAAGCATTAATGAAAAATAAACAAGAAGGTCCGTGAAGAACTAAAGAGCCTACTTTTCTTAAAATTAAGATTCATGCCAATGATTCATCTACAGTATATGAAACTATCTAGTATAATGACGAAATTAAGTTGGTAAAATCGAAATGTCTAATTAGTTCGAAATATACCTGGCATACTGTAGCCTAATAGAGCACTACAGTTGGCAGCCCTGGTGACAATATATTTTTAGTTCCATCTCTTAAGGTACAGAATACAAAATCTGGTTGAAGTCCAAATGACGTTACATGTAGTTCGACATTGGATCTATCAGCACGTGCCAAAGCATGTTAGCAACAATGTCATGCGTGTGCTGGTCAGAAATAATCTGAAATATTATGATATCTTGTTGTGCCAATTTGGGATGAAATCCATTTGTTAGTATAGAAGTTACATGTATTTTAAAATTGGACCTATCAGCATGCATAGAATCATGTTGGCAGCACTGACTTATATTAATTACTCTAAATTAATCTAGAATGTCAGGAGCTATACTTGTGCAAAGTATAGAGCTGTTGGCTTGCATACTTCCTGATATAATGATATTAGGGTAAAGAAATATAGACAGCATTTAACAGTTGGCTGCCCTGATTGCTCTTAAGAATACTTATAGTCATATCTGTTATGTTACACATAGCACATACGAAATTTGGTTGAAATCCAACTGTAATTTCTATTCTAGGTATAGAATAGAAGTTACATGTATTTAAAAATTGCTCCCATCATCAGGCTTAGAATCATGTTGGTAGAACTGACGTATATAAGTAACTCCAAATTAATCTAAAATGTCAGGTACTATACGTGTGCATAGTTTAAAGCTGTCGGCTTGCATACTTTCTGGTATATTGGTATTTCGATTTAAAAAAATTGAGAGAGCAATTATTAACAGTTGGCAGCCCTGGTGGTTTTTAAGAATACGCTCAGTCATATCTGTTTATGTACACATATTCCATACAAAATTTGGGTGAAATTCAAGTGATAGTGTAGAAGTTATATGCATTTAAAAATTGGACCTATCAGAAGGCTTAACATTATTTTGTCATTACCGTCAGGTATGGCCTCCTGGAAATTAAACTGAAATAGTATTATCTATATGTGTGCGAATTTTGGAATAGCTCCCATGCATACCTTCCAAGATATCCAACATGGAGCTCAAATATCTAGTGCGTTTGTTCAGCAGTTGGTAGCACTGACATAATTTTCAAATATGGGCTTGAGATATTCCAGTATACATCTTAACTCGTACTAAATTTGGTTTCGATTGCTGCAGCCGTTTAGTAGTTGATAGGGGACAGACAGAAGGACGGACACACATTTTCCCGGATCGATCTCATAAGTCTACTATTTCCTCATTTTTGCAAAATGTGAAAAGTAGGCTAAAAATGTAAAGAGAGAACAAGTTGCTTAAAAATGGTAGATTTATTAACAACAATATCCATTTAAACAGAAAGTTCAACAAAAGGGACAAGTCCAATAAAATATTTTACAAACAACAATGTGAACAACTAACATATCAAAATAGTATTTTGCAATAAAATTGCAATATAATAGAAAAGGTAACTAGTGTTGCTTATGTGCGTTATAGGTTTGACTTAAAAAATTCAAATAGGCAAGTGAAGCAAAGAACTGGTAATTTGTAATTGATAAGTAATCTTATCTATAACAAGAAGTTCCGTGACTACTTTCCTTAAAACTAAGATTCATGCCAATGATTAATCTACAGTATATAAACCTATCTAGATTAATGACGAAATTAAGTTGGTAATATCGAAATGTCTAATTAGTTCAAAATATACCTGGTATAATGTAGCCTAATAGAGCACTACAGTTGGCAGCCCTGGTGATTGAATATATTCTTAGTTCCATCTCTTTAGGTACAGAATACAAAATTTGGTTGAAGTCCAATGGACGTTACATGCAGTTAGACATTGGATTTATCAGCACGCGTAAAATCATGTTGGCAACAATGTCATGCGTGTGCTGGTCTGAAATAATCTGAAATATTATATCTTGTTGTGCCAGTTTTGGATGAAATCCATTTGTTAGTATAGAAGTTACATCTTCTTATATATAAAAGTGAAAGTCTGTATGTATGTGGGTGGGTGGGTGGGTTGGTTCCGTATACAAATCTACACCGTTTCACCAATCTCAACCAAATTTTGCATACACATAGTTTAGGACCCAGAAGGAACCGCTTGCTACATGAATTTTCGATAGTCTTTCTCATTCTTCTGATTTTGGCCCTTTTGCACTCAAGCACAGGCTAATCAAATCATAAAATATACTCACGAAGGAATGGCTAGGCAGATAGCTTCCATGGCAACATAGCTCAAGTCGAGACACGGCCGAATGGATCCGAGTTGCGCTCTGCACTCCCGGTATAGAAAATGAGGATCTTTACTTGAAATCCCGTTAGTTACTCAACTGCTCACACAGCACTGTCAACCGAGTATAGCATAACAAAGACTTGACACTATCTACTAGATATTTGTCAAATACCACTCACTCACTCACTCACTCACACATTCATCACGAAATCTCATAAACCACCCAAAGGATTGGAATGAAATTTGGTATGCAGCTTCCTCAAGGGCCGCAAACGCCCACTAAGAAATGATTTATGGATATTCAGGTTGTAAAGGGATGTTAAGGGGGTAGACCAGCGTTTCATTGAATAGCAATATCTCCCGATTGGTTTCATTGGGGGATGTGATACTCGGCATATAAACTCATCATTAAAAATAAGAAGACATGTGTCTGAGGGTTTTTCGATGTGGTGTATATTATGAGGTGAAAGGGGTGAAAAGTGGGGGTTGAAAGTTCCTAACGGAGCCTGTATCTCTTAAACGACATAGACGAGGAGTTTGAAACTCAGCGGAAGAAAATCAGCATAAAAAATAAGTAAATAGGTGTTTGACCGTTTTTCATAAATCCAATTTAAGGGGCCCATGGGGAGGGGTGAAATTGTGGGTAAAAACAGGAAAGAATGTGTCCTAACCGATTGACTCACTCGCTCTTCAAACTCAGGGGGAAAAACTGCTTAAAAATAAATATATATGTGTTCGACAGTTTTTTTGATAAATCAAATTTAAGGGGTTCATCGGGAGGGGTGAAATTCTGAAGAAAAAAAATTGAAAGAACATGTCCTGACTCTCTCACTCACTCATCATCGCCCAGCCAAAAATATTGAAGTTGGAAACATGTCATTTTCGGGATATGTTCGTTGTATGTCAAAACCATACACTAAGGGAGGATTTTTGAATATTCAGGTTCTAAAGGGGTCTTAAGGGGGTTAAACCTGCATTTCATTGAATAACAATATCTCACGAGTGGTTTCTTTTGTGGATGTGATACTCGGCATATAAACCAATCATTTAAAATAAGCAGACATGTGTCTAAGGGTTTTTCGATGTGGTGTATTGTTATGAGGTAAAAGGGGTGAAAATTGGGGGTTGAAGGATTCCTAACGAAGCGTGTAGGCCTATCTCCTAAACGACATAGGCGAGAAATTTGAAACTCAGCGAAAAAAAATCAGCTTAAAAATAAGTAAATCGGTGTTCCACCGTTTTTTCATAAATTAATTTAAGGAGCCAATGGGGTGGGGTGAAATTCTGGGGGAAAAAAGGAGAGAAATTGTCCTATCTGACTGACTAACTCACTCACTCATCAAACTCAAGGGAAAAAGACAGCTTAAAAAATAAGTTAATAGGTGTTCAAGCGTTTTTTCATCAATCCAATTTAAGGGGCCCATGGGGAGGGGTGAGATTCTGGTTAAAATAATTGAAAGAAAATGTCCTGTCTGACTCACTCACTCATCACGCCTAGCGAAAACTATTAAAGTTAGAAACATGAAATTTTGGGAATATGTAATTTTTTGAAATTTCATAAAAATAAGTAGGTGTTCGACCGTTTTTTTTTCATAAATCCAATTTAAGGGGCCTATGGGGAGGAAGAAAAACGTCCACTAAGGAAGGATTTTTGGATGTTCACTCTCATCGACCAATCAAAACTATTAAAGTTAGAAGAAGGAGATATGTTTGTTGTGTGTCGAAAAAGTCTACTAAGGAGGGATTTTTGGATATTCAGGTTCTAAAGGGGTGTTAACGGGGTTGAACCTGCATGTCATTGAATAACAATATGACACGACTATGACGCGAGCGAAGAGAGGCTAAAAAAGAGATGGTGTGTGTCTGTGTATTACTCAATCACGCAAGACCCACTGGTCCGAATTACATGAATTTTACATGGAAGTAGCTGATTTACCTGGTTAACATATAGGCTACTTTTGATTTCAATACTTTGCACTATTTAAAGATGGCGACCATTCTTGTGACGTCACTACACCCTTTGGTTTCAAACTTTCATATTTCCAGTTCAAATAAAAAGTGAACGCTAAGAAATAGCAAACTTTTGATGGCATATGCGAGGTATAAATTTACATTTTCTATCCGAAAGGTATCTCCAACGGTTAGCGAGTAAAACCTAAATTTGTGCTATAAAACACGGTCAACGCCGAACGGTGTAGTTGGACAAAATGTTTCATCCTTAATCTCCCTCTGCGCAGCACCTCACCTATCCCCTGTTTTAACTGTCACCTTCACATTTTGATTTATTTATGACGCGTAGCGAAGCACGGGTACTTCAGCTAGTGTATTTTAAAATTGGACTTATCAGCAGGCATAGAATCACGTAATCACTCAAAATTAATGTTGAATGTCAGGTGCTATACGTGTGCAAAGTTTAGAGCTGCTGGCTTGCATACTTTCTGATATATTTATGTTAGGGTAAAAACTATAGACAGCATTTATTAACAGTTGGCAGCCCTGATTGCTCTATGAATACTTATAGTCATATCTGTTATGTTACACATAGCACATACGAAATTAGGTGGAAATCCAACTGATAGTATAGAAGTTACAAGTATTTAAAAATTGGTCCTTTCAGCAGGCTTAGAATCATGTTGGCAGAACTGACGTATATAAGTTACTCCAAATTAATCTAAAATGTCAGGTACTATACGTGTACATAGTTTAAAGCTGAGGGCTTGCATACTTTCTGATATATTGGTATTTAGATAATAAAATAGAGCAATTATTAACAGTTGGCATCCCTGGTGGCTCTTAAGAATACGCTCAGTCATATCTGCTTATGTACACATATTACATACAAAATTTGGTTGAAACCCAATTGATAGTGTAGAAGTTATATGCATTTAAAAATTGGACTTATCAGAAGGCTTAACATTATATTGACAAAACTGACATGTACGGCCTCCTGGAAATTAAACTGAAATAGTATTATCTACATGTGTGCCTATTTTGGAATAGCTCCCATGCACACCTTCCAAGATATCCAACATGGAGCTCAAATTTCTAGAGCGTTTTTTCAGCAGTTGGTAGCACTGACATCATTTTCAAATATGGGCTTGAGATATTTCGGTATACATCTTTACTCATACTAAATTCCGTTTAGTTGTTGATAGGGGGGGGGGGGACACACACACATTGCCAGCAGACAGAGGGACAGACAGACAGACTCACATTTTCCCGGATCGATCTCATAAGTCTACTTTTTCCTCACTTTTGCAAACTGTGAAAAGTAGGCTAAAAATGAAAGGAAGCATATTTAAAGCCTTTGAAAAATAACATTTGAAACAGAAACTACTGAGCTGAAAGCTTCAATGCAAGATTGAGCTGTATGATAACGGAGCCCGGAAGAAAACATGGTAAATGAGTTAATTTGTTAATCTTGAAGATTCATCCAGAAGAGAGTTAATAGCACAATTTACTTATCCTTTGGTTGTTTCCCGAAGAGAAGTTTATTTTTGTTGATTTAACCATGTGTAGTAAAACAGTTGAAAATTTTAATGACCAGGTGGCCCTTTACCAAGATACCTCTCCTGGAGGATTAACCGTTCTAGTATAAAGCAACTATCTTTGAATGTCGCCATGTGAAGAACACTTTGCACTTTGACTTGATAGAGAATCACTTGTAGAATTAAAAACACATAAAACTTGACATTGTGTCAATGCAGCTTGAAGCAAGTTAAAGTTCCACAGCAAGAAACTTAGTTTCGATGAGTACAAGTCCTAAATCGGACTAGGTTAATCTTCAAGTACGTCGGCTAGCTGCAGTGTGCTTGCATTTCGAAAGTTTCGACATAACCACAAAGTCATGTAGACTAAGAGTGGCGACGGCTACTTGACGAGTTTACGTGTTGTCGTATCATGATGTGCAGTTGGCGTGTTGACAAGTTGACGTGTCGTGATGAGGCAGGAACTGCAAGCTGGTTATATAGTAGCTTGCGGAAGTGTTCCAGAAAGATAGATGAGCAGAGATCTTGAGATTGTTCGGCGGGAACAGGCAACCAATGAGGAGCGTATAAATTAAGATGAAACTGAACGTGTAGCAATATGGTTGTCACTTTTAATTGAACACTAATGAAATTCGGTGGTGCTAATTTCACTGCAACAGGCCTATGAGAAATGACTTACAACCTTTCATATTTAAATACAGAAAAAGTAAGTACAAAATATCATAAATAATTCAGCAAAACAGTGTATAAAGACTCAAACAAGAAAACATAGAACACGTGTATGCACATGTCAGATTTATAGGTTAAGAAATAGCTGACATTTTACTTTCATTAAACATAAAACAAAATTATTAATTTACAGGCTTTCGTAGCCTTCGCAAATGCAAACACACCGTGAATATAAGGAAAATCAAATACCTAGGACACTTCATGAGGAATACCGACAAGTACAATCTCCTGCAGTCTATTGTTCAAGGGAAAATACCAGGGAAAAGAAGTGTTGCACACAGAAGAATAACCTGGTTAATAAATCTCACAGCCTGGACCTCCAAAACGTCCGCTGAATTATTCCGAGCTGCAAGTGACAGGAACTGCACAGTCAAGATGGTTGCCAACATCTGGAATGGATAGGAACCAGAAGATGTGGTTATTGTTGTTTACTCCTCCGCTGTCTCTTAGCCGCCCACCATCCTCTTTTTAGATGAGGACTTATATACATAACATTGCCGCTGAGTTTGCCACTGTGCGCGTGATTTATGGACAAATACAGCATTGCAACCTACGCTTACGGTACTATTGCATAGGCCTAGTTAGCATTGTAAGACAAAAGAAGCGCAAGTCCCATTCCATGGATTTTGCGAGTTGCGAGATAAGTATTTGAAATTTCAATAACGATCTTAAGGAGTTGTTGAAACTTTTACAATGGCACTGTTTAATAGCTGAAACAGTACCATGTCTGAAACATTATCAATAATTTCCATCCAGATCAATGTTGTTTGCCTGGACCAATAATTGCTAGGTAGCGCGTTGCCAAATATATACACCCCTAGTTTTGTCACGCACAGTGGGGGGAATCGCGCATCAATAATCTTCATACAGACTAATGGTTTTGCCAGTTAATTCTTTTTCACACAGTTATCATATTACGTATGGCGCGTGGTGTATTTTGTGTCCCACAGTAGAAATAATATTATTTTATGGGCTCGGGTACCGGGTGCAAGCTTTGTTATTTGCGCCCAGAGGGAAGCTTGCATGTCGAAGTTTGTCGTTCCTTGGAATGCTATGAAAGTCAAGGAGGTTAGATATCTAAGGTCCTTGACACTATAGCACTTTCTAGTAGAGGAACTTTGTGTTGGCAGAAAATCCCGAGATTAATTTTGCCATTATGAACACGGCTTACTGAATTCAAATGGGTTCTTTGGCATGCCAACAACGTATGACATGCGTGCTGTGATTTTTGTCGCCTTTCAAAAATCACTTACCACTGCCAGGATCGAACCTGCAGGCTTGTGTTTGGTAGTCCTAAGCAATAACCACTCACCCTCATAAAATGAGCTTCTAATTAGAGCTTTGTTTGAATGTTTAAATGAATTGATTACACCAGCTAGCCACTTGCCATGTGACTACTTTGAAATATTAATCTTCAATGGTCTTGACCAATTTATAAGTGAACATTATTCCAATACAATCACGGATGAAGCCGTAACCTGTCATGTTATATTCATTTATGAACAAAGAATATTGGTAGGATTGATATATCAAGATCATATATGATAAAATGTACTTAAGATGCTTGTTTTTTTCTCAATCTTGAATTTGCTCTATGTGAACTCGGACACTGCCTACCACTGGGGAAAAAAAGTTGGACTCTTAATAAGAGCAATATGACTTATATCCTGAAACCCTGTAAATGCTGTGGTAAGTAGCAAGTTCAATTAAAATTTATAAATAATAACCCTTGGCACTACAGCCCGTGAAGGGGCTAGGCCTACCAAGCGACCGCTGCCCAGCCATTTGGCCTGCAGATATTGGGGTGACACGTGATCAGCGCATCGGGTCCCATCGGCCGTTAATCTTGGTTTTCGTGATCGGGGCGCTGCCTCACTGTCAGACAGCTACTCAATTGTTCTCACGAGGCTGAGTGCACCCCGTTCCAGCCCTCACGTCAGTTTCTAAAATTCCTGAAGGAGCCGGGAATGGAACCCGGGGCCTCCGGGTGAGAGGCAGGCGCGCTACCCCAACACCACAGGGCCGGCAAGTTCAATTGATTAGGAAAAAAGCCAAAAGTCTCTTGGATACCAAGGAAGTCTATCTAGATAAGCATTAAGAAAACCTTTGTGGTATGCAGTACAGTATAATAAATTTAAGATTGGCATAGCCTTCACCAGGCCTTAGCATATCGGTCTGTGCATGATGGTGAAAACCTACATTCATTGGCAAGTTGAAAAGGTATTCCTATAAATACAGTATCTATAATTTGTGTATAACTTGCTTCATTAGTTACACTGTCTTATTTGTGGTTAACTACGGTTAGGACATTGTATTACAACCGTTCACTTAAATGACATGGCTTAAGGAGACCTTGTATTAAGAGGTGTCAAATCTGTTTTTTTTAAATTGATTAGCCTGATTAGGCGCACATTTCTGAATAAATTCACGTTGGTTTTATGAAAATCAGACAGTTAGTCTTTAAATATAAAAGATTTATTTCAGTGTGCGCATAGCAGGTCACCCCTAGCTGTGTTCTAATTGTGACGGTAACAGATAATTATTATTAAACATAATAATGATAATAGTAATAATATACTGGTAATAATAATCTAATATATAAAAGTGAAAGTCTGTATGTATGTGGGTTTGTTCCGTATACAAATCTACACCGTTCCACCAATCTCAACCAAATTTTGCACACACATAGTTTAGGACCCAGAAGGAACGGCTGCCTACATGAATTTTCGATAGTCTTTCTCATTCTTCTGATTTCGGCCCTTTTGCACTCGAGCAAAGGCTAGTAAATTCATAAAATATACTCATGAAAGAATGGCAAGGCAGATCGTTTCCATGGCAACATAGCTCAAGTCGAGACACGGCCGACTGGATGCCAGTTGCGCTCTGCACTACCGGTGTAGAAAATGAGGTACTTTACATGAAATCCCGTTAGTTACTCAACTGCTCACACAGCACTGTCAACCCAGTATAGCATAACAAAGACTTGACACTATTTGTAAATCTAATTTCCGCAATGTCAACATGCAAATTATATCACAAAATAATATAATAATAATAACCCCTGGCACTACAGCCCGTGAAGAGCCTAGGCCTACAAAGCCACCGCTGCCCAGCCATTTAGCCTTCAGATATTGGGGTGATGCGTGATCAGCGCATCGGGTCCCCTAGGCCGTTCATCTTGGTTTTCGTGATTGGGGCGTTGCCTCACTGTCAAATAGCTACTCAATTGTCCTCACGCTACTGAGTGCACCCCGTTCCAGCCATCACGTCAGTTTCTAAAATCCTTGACGGAGTCGGGAATCGAACCCGGGGCCTCTGGGTGAGAGGTAGGCATGCTACCCCATCACCACGTGGCCGGCCACAAAATACAATAGCGTGATAATAAACGACAGAAACTAAACATACCTTTTCACCTTATTAAAATAGAATTCCATTTATATAAAACTTAATGATCTTTCCAGCTGAGTGGTTAGTACAGAAGTTATTTGGAAGCCACCGATATTTCGGCTTCCGCAATAGTATTCGTAATCAGTGATACCAACTTCTCTGCAATGACGCTGGGAAGACCGCTGCTGCGGTCAGGTTAATGAGTGGAGAGGATTACAGTTCTGAGAAATGCAATCCAAACATTTCATACAATAAATTCTTTGCACTGTGAATACAACTTAAACCAGACTTTCAGTTTTCATTGTCGAAAAAGATGTTGCTGAAATTGTAATTTGAAGATGATAGTTGATGTTAAAGGGCCTAACATGGAGGATATAGGCCTCTTAATTCTTTGGGATGAAAATGAAGAATGATGATAAAATGAGCACTAGAACTAAAAATAACTACAACTTACAACCAAATTACGGATTAGGAGAACTAAAGGACAAAAAGGAAGGAATAAGAAAAATAAAATAAAATGCGGGTAAATGAAATGCTCTTAATCCTCAAAAAATGAGAATTGACGGATTTGGTAAGGTGTGCCATGAAAGGCAGATAGGAAGGGAAATAGGAGAGAGACAGCCCCAGAATCACTGGAAAAAGGGAAAAAACATCCAGCTCAGGTATTCTCCCAAACTCAACAGCCGTGAGCCCTTGAGGGTGTAGCACCTCCATTGGTGGGGCTACACACACCCTGCCTCCTTTATTACCTCGTCCAGAAGGGAGGAGATATGATGAAAAGAAAAACCAAGAGATCTGACCCTTCGAAGAATGAGGGTATTAGGAAAGATGAAGCAAGGTCCAATTAAGGCGGGAATTTGAAAGACTCCTTAGATCTCGGATATCCTAATACCGCCAGGGTCGGAAGAGAACAAGAATTGACAAGGGAGGCTGACAGAAAATATGCCAGAGAGGACCCCGGCACAATTAAGTGGAAGCAATCACGAAGTCACCTGGGGTCCCCTGATCGCTAACCAGCGTCTCACAAGTTGTAAGCCCCTGAAGGAGGGGGAGTGTCGTAATGACGTAAGTGACCGAGAGGTGACCAAGGGTGGTCAACAGGAAAGATGACAGAAGGAAGTCCGGCACAAGTAAAACATTATGATGCCCATTTTTTCAAAAGATAACTTATGGATATGCACCGGACGGTTGATTCCGTAGTTAATTGGATATCATCGTAGGTATCAGAGGCAAAGAAGTCCCTATCATGTGCGTTACTAGCATTGGTCAAGTACACTCCCGGCATTTGCCTGGACAGAGTGTAGAAAAACCACACTCAGGATAGGTTCGAACCTACGATGTCTGGACTTGCTACAGCTGCCCTCGCAACCGTGGTGCACGATTAAACGATCACAACTACGGTGCGGGACTCTCAAAATAACGACTACACACAACAGACGAAGGAGTGTTTGTGTCCGGAACAAAGTTATCGCCGGAAATCACCTAACTCTTCCTCACGTAAACTCGGGAAATAATGCACACCACCTGTGGGGGACCAAGAGTAGTGTTGAATGCGGCATCTACCATCGGTACTTGCAACTGGCATATGTAATGGCATTGTTGATATGTTTTGTTCTCTTTGATAATAGCCTGAAACTGCCTGTTCATTTAACCCAAGATGAGATAGGTTGCAGTACCATTTTCACTGCCAGCTGGATCGCATCCCTCCTGGCTGCTTTAAACTGCCTGCCCATTCAACACACAGACGCGTACAGGATCTTTTCACAGTAGCGCTCCATTCGTATTTACGTCTTTTTCCAGAACTAGCCATGACGTTATTTCATTTCTTACCACCGTCTATTTGAGTTTTTGGACTTTGCTACACCCATAAAATATTAACCAATAGGCAAATCATTTTCTAAACGAAACATTGTCTTAACCTGAAGTAAGTTATCTTATTTATTAAATTTATATTAATTCAATGTCATTTAAATTAGAATTGCATAATGATTTTAATACATTTTTTAATCTTAGTCACATTTATAATTATATTTGTTTTTTCCTTTGCTTTATTTCTAGACACCATATACTTTGAGCTAACCTCTTTACTTTCCACCACGTCGTGTTACTTGAAGCCGCTTTGATTAGAAAAGTCTTATGGATCTTTAAGCATACAGGCTCTTCATTAATTATACCAAGTGTATCTAAATATGTTACACTTTTAGCGTTGGATTAAATAGTATATTCAATACTTACAAGGCCCCCTTAAGTTTAACCAGCATATTAATTTCACAAAAGGTCAATCAATTCCTATGCCATAAAATTGGTTAATTTCTAGACACAGCATAATCACTAAAGACTGGTTATTAATGTTCTTTTAGTGGAAAGTTATTATACTGAATGTTTTTTAATTGATTAATAAAGTTAGTTTTTTCCCCTTGTTTGAAAGAACCAAGCCAGCTCATTTGCTAGCAAGATTATCCTCCCATCATTCACCAACGTCTTCATAAACAACCCTGCAACAATATATGCGTCTCATTATATGCTAGCGTTAGCCTATCAGTTATTCATTAACACCACGGGGTGTGGGGATGAGGGGCGTTGCGTAATTGTCAGCGTTTGTAACACAGCGTTACCTATAACCTTTAAAAATCAAACTCTCTAAACCTGATTCAGTTAAAAAGGACGATAAATGCACGACATTATTATTATTATTATTATTATTATTATTATTAGTAGTAGTAGTAGTAAAATCTTAAGTTGTTATTTTCAACTAACCTACACCAGAGGGAGATAGAATGTTTTTTTTTAAGAAAAAATGAAAATGAAACTCCACAGCCTACTTCCAATCGCCCGACGGGGTCAGGAAATGGAATGAATGAAGCCCCTATCTAGCGAGGATATGAACTGTGCCGGCTGCCGAAGCCTGTCGCACTCCCTGGGGGCAATGATTAAATGAATGACAGATGAAATGGAATGATAGTGGAGAGTGTTGCTGGAGTGAAATTTGTGACAGGAATAACCGGAGTAACCGGAGAAAAACTTGTCCAGCACAAATCTCACATGGAGTGACTGGGATTTGAATCACGGACCCAGTGGTGAGAGGCCGGGGTGCTGCTGCTGCCTAAGAATACCTTATAAATTATCTGATTAGCTCAGGACTTGGCATCTTTTACTCAATGTTGGGGTAGGGAATGTGGGGTGTCTACTAATATGAGCTGGCTTGCTGTGACTGTCAGTGTAGTGTTGGTCCACCCTACAACTTGATGACAGCTTCCACTGAATGCTGCGGTTGACAGAATGGTTTTAGTCCACCCTTAAGCTTGATGACAGTCTCTTGAATATAGTGGACAATGGAGGAAAAAGAGGGATGCGTGTGATTTTGTAATGGCATAATGTCGCCCTACGTTTAGTGCCCTTGAGATCAACATTGCCTTAATGTGGGCTCGAGAGGGTAAATCAAATATTACTTGGTACGAGAGTTCCTAACGCAAAATATATCAACTTTTGTCTCTTATTCATGAGAGAAATTAATATAATATGGTAACGTACACACAGTCTCAAGGTTGGTGGCAATCTTCTAGGCCTAAATTTGGTGGCTGTATGCGAACTAAATGCCTTCTGTATTAAACTCCACCAAATGTTAATGTTTTTGCCGTTTCTGCATTTACGTAAGGAATCTATGAATGTGACGTTCAACTTCAATGTGTAATTGAATTCTTCATTGCATGTTCATTAGTCTTATGTGAGATATAATTCCATGCATCCAAATATACTATTTTATAAAACAATGTTTCAATTGCAGGACGATACGGTCAATTCTATGGGTACTAAAACCGAGGAATGTTTTGTGCCAGAATTCATTCCATGCATCAAAACTGAAACACCGTCTTCAGATCTGGAAATAGTAAGTACCTTCATGCCTCAATGCAAGTTATAACATCTCCTTATAATCTGATGGTTATTAAGGAGTATGACTGGTATTTTCACAATAAATGTACTGCTGACAAATGGAAGTGTGTAGTGGACAATAGTACAAAATGCACAACAAGTTGTTCTGATTACAGAGCAAAAGGGGGATGAATCTTTATTCAAATCGGCAAAAGGTATATTATGTGAAGCTAGCGTATGTTTAGCACAATAACGATGTATTTGTTGCTCACTGTGGACTTGAGGTCTAGGTAAAACCATTGATATAAGATTTCCTTTCTGTTTAGAGAAGAGGGCTACAGTAATGAGGTGAGTTTGATTACCTCTGCAGTGGTCCATTGTAGTTTTTCACATAAACTCTAGACAATTCCTGGTATAATTTCAACATATGGCTTGATCACCTCCTTTCCAAACTTGAGCATTGCAAGAATATGTACTTGGCCTTAAGCGTAAATCTATTAAATAATAGATGATATGAGATTAAAGTTAAAGGATAATATGGAGAAAGTAATTTTAATACATACATCCATTTACCTTTACTTACAAGTACGTTCTTTCATACCATATTTCTTTTTTTCCTTCAAATTTTGAGTTGTGGTTTTCTAACCCATAGTATTTCCAGTTCTGTGGTGCCAGGGAGGAGGTGAAACGTGTTCTTCTGCGGCAGTGGTTTTTTATACAGCCCTTAAGAGGTGTTAATTAGGACTAAAATATGATGAGTTGGAAGGAAGTGAACATGGCATCTTAGGAGGTACCATCCCAGCATTTTTCTGAAGATAAAAATGGGGCACCATGAAAAAACATTTCAAAGATGGCTGATATTCCCACTCGTCTTATGAGACAGATTGAATGCCTTGGGCGCATGTAAATTGTGCAGTATTTTAAATGCTATCAGCGCTTATTCTGTTCTAAAGCAGGAACAATAAAGTTTGGAATCAATGTACAAGTTTCAAGCTTAAATTTCTATTTTAATGAATTTTAATTAATAGAAATGATGCCAAGAATACGTCTTTGAAGAGCATTTTAAGTGACTACATATCATTGCAAATAGACTTCTCTCAGTACTTACTCCATCTCTTACTCATCCTGAATCTCCATTGCAAACTGGGTGCTCTCGTAGACCAATACACATATAATTCTTGTAGTTACTAGCTTTATGTAGCACCAGTGTTGATGTTCCTTACTGCTCACAAGACTGCCTAAAGAAGTATTTAATTATGCTACTCTGAATTCTGTTAAAAATTTAATATTTTTGATTGCAGTGTTTTCTGAAAGAAAAAAAAACACATTCAAATCTGTCATATATGAAAAATGTATTCGGCTGTGATATACTGTATGAAAGTCGTTCAGTGGATATATCTGCACTTGAACCAAGCTGTGCTCAACAGTTACATTATTTGATTTTTGTGTGTAAAGCATTGCCTAAGGTGATAGCAAAGAAATTATTTTTTCCATCTTGTCCGCAGGATATAAAAGGAGAAACACTGAATGAAGAAAGTGTTGGAAGTCCAAATCATTTAAACGAGTAAGTATGCAACATAACGTTTCTTTGTTTTTGAATACTCGTAACTAAAAGTTTAAGATATGAATATGATGTGCCTCTTATTGCATTTGTTCATTATTGAAGTCAATATTGATATTAACTTACCATTTAGCAGCCCACGAATTATATCCATTATCAATCAGAGTTCCCACTGTTGGGAAGCATTTAAGGTGTTAATCAATTTTTTGATGGGAGCTGTGCCTGACTTGTGGACAACTCACTTGTTCGATAAGAATATGAATGAGTTTTTTAAGGAATAACCAATACTTTGAACCTCCCTCGGGTTCTTACTGTGTCCTCAACCTCATACGACTCTTTCGCATCCCATAATTGAGAGCGTAAATAGTTTCCTCCTAACCTAGTGCTACAAGTAAATATGTACTATAAAACGATCCAACTTCTTGGCTCAACCAAAGTATGTCCCTCATCTCTGATTCAGTTGTATTTATTTGGTACCTTGCTTGTGTAGAGAAGTAAATGTTGCATACACAGGTGTTGTAGAGAAATACAAATTGGGTACATAGGTCTTGTGTTAAGTAAGCATTCGGTAGACAAGTCTTGTAGAGAAGTAGATAGGTCTCATATAGATGTACTTAATCTGCAGAGAGATCTTCTAGAGAAGTAAATATTAGGTAGAGAGGTCTTGAAAGTAATTAATTGATAGATAGATCTTGTAGAGAAGTAAATATTAGGTAGAGAGGTCTTGAATAGGAGTTTAAATTGGGTACATAGGTCATGCAGAGAAGTGCACATTGGGTAGACAGGTCTTGTAGAGAAGTGCAAATGGATAGAGAGATGTTGTAGAGAAGTATATATTAGGTAGACAGGTCTTGTAGAGAAGTGCAAAATGGAAATGAGGTCTTGTAGACAGGTAAATATCGGGTAGACAAGTCCTATTATTAACACTAATTATGGGGTGAACAGGTCTTGTAAGGAAGTATACATTGGGTAGACAGGTCCTGTCGACAAGTACACATCAGGCGGACAGGTATTGTAGACAAGTACACATCATGCAGACAGGTATTGTAGACAAGTACACATCAAGCGGACAGGTATTGTAGAGAAGTACACATCAGACAGACAGGTATTGTAGACAAGTACACATCAGACAGACATGTATTGTAGACAAGTACACATCAGGCAGACAGGTATTGTAGACAAGTACACATCAGGCAGACAGGTATTGCAGAGAAGTACACATCAGGCAGACAGGTATTGTAGACAAGTACACATCAGACAGACATGTATTGTAGACAAGTACACATCAGGCAGACAGGTATTGTAGAGAAGTACACATCAGGCAGACAGGTCCTGTAGACAAGTACACATCAGGCAGACAGGTATTGTAGACAAGTACACATCAGGCAGACAGGTATAGTAGACAAGTACACATCAGGCAGACAGGTATTGTAGAGAAGTACACATCAGGCAGACAGGTATTGTAGACAAGTACACATCAGGCAGACATGTATTGTAGACAAGTACACATCAGGCAGACAGGTATTGTAGACAAGTACACATCAGACAGACAGGTATTGTAGACAAGTACACATCAGACAGACATGTATTGTAGACAAGTACACATCAGGCAGACAGGTATTGTAGACAAGTACACATCAGGCAGACAGGTATTGTAGAGAAGTACACATCAGGCAGACATGTATTGTAGACAAGTACACATCAGGCAGACAGGTATTGTAGACAAGTACACATCAGACAGACAGGTATTGTAGACAAGTACACATCAGACAGACATGTATTGTAGACAAGTACACATCAGGCAGACAGGTATTGTAGACAAGTACACATCAGGCAGACAGGTATTGTAGAGAAGTACACATCAGGCAGACAGGTCCTGTAGACAAGTACACATCAGGCAGACAGGTATTGTAGACAAGTACACATCAGGCAGACAGGTATTGTAGACAAGTACACATCAGGCAGACAGGTATTGTAGACAAGTACATATCAGGCAGACAGGTATTGTAGACAAGTACACATCAGGCAGACAGGTATTGTAGACAAGTACACATCAGGCAGACAGGTATTGTAGACAAGTACACATCAGGCAGACAGGTCTCGTAGACAAGTACACATGAGGCAGACAGGTATTGTAGACAAGTACACATCAGGCAGACAGGTATTGTAGAGAAGTACACATCAGGCAGACAGGTATTGTAGACAAGTACACATCAGGCAGACAGGTATTGTAGACAAGTACACATCAGGCAGACAGGTCCTGTAGACAAGTACACATCAGGCAGACAGGTATTGTAGACAAGTACACATCAGGCAGACAGGTCTCGTAGACAAGTACACATCAGACAGACAGGTGCTGTAGACAAGTACACATCAGGCAGACAGGTATTGTAGAGAAGTACACATCAGGCACACAGGTATTGTAGACAAGTACACATTAGGCAGACAGGTATTGTAGACAAGTACACATCAGGCGGACAGGCATTGTAGACAAGTACACATCAGGCAGACAGATATTGTAGACAAGTACACATCAGGCAGACAGGTCTCGTAGACAAGTACACATCAGGCAGACAGGTATTGTAGACAAGTACACATCAGGCAGACAGGTATTGTAGACAAGTACACATCAGGCAGACAGGTATTGTAGAGAAGTACACATCAGGCAGACAGGTATTGTAGACAAGTACACATCAGGCAGACAGGTATTGTAGAGAAGTACACATCAGGCAGACATGTATTGTAGACAAGTACACATCAGGCTGACAGGTATTGTAGACAAGTACACATCAGGCAGACAGGTATTGTAGACAAGTACACATCAGGCAGACAGGTATTGTAGACAAGTACATATCAGGCAGACAGGTATTGTAGACAAGTACACATCAGGCAGACAGGTATTGTAGACAAGTACACATCAGGCAGACAGGTATTGTAGACAAGTACACATCAGGCAGACAGGTATTGTAGACAAGTACACATCAGGCAGACAGGTATTGTAGACAAGTACACATCAGGCAGACAGGTATTGTAGACAAGTACACATCAGGCAGACAGGTATTGTAGACAAGTACACATCAGGCAGACAGGTATTGTAGACAAGTACACATCAGGCAGACAGGTATTGTAGACAAGTACACATCAGGCAGACAGGTCTCGTAGACAAGTACACATCAGGCAGACAGGTATTGTAGACAAGTACACATCAGGCAGACAGGTATTGTAGACAAGTACACATCAGGCAGACAGGTATTGTCGAGAAGTACACATCAGGCAGACAGGTATTGTAGACAAGTACACATCAGGCAGACAGGTATTGTAACAAGTACACATCAGGCGGACAGGTATTGTAGACAAGTACACATCAGGCAGACATGTATTGTAGAGAAGTACATATCAGGCGGACAGGTATTGTAGAGAAGTACACATCAGGCGGACAGGTATTGTAGACAAGTACACATCAGGCAGACAGGTATTGTAGACAAGTACACATCAGGCAGACAGGTATTGTAGACAAGTACACATCAGGCAGACAGGTATTGTAGACAAGTACACATCAGGCAGACAGGTATTGTAGACAAGTACACATCAGGCAGACAGGTATTGTAGACAAGTACACATCAGGTAGACAGGTATTGTAGACAAGTACACATCAGGCAGACATGTATTGTAGAGAAGTACACTGTAACCGAAATTATTCAGTTACATAGCTCACACTCTGGTTTTGGCCTTGTGCGGTTAATTGGGGGTATTTATTCATATTTTATTATATTGGGGTAAAATCCGCCTGTGTTTGTTTTGTGTGATTATTATCAAAATTGTGGCGTGATCGCAATTTGGATGATTCACACAGTAAATGCAAGGTCATTATTATCTGTTTTGGATATTTGATATTACAGTGAAGTGGGTTATTTCAAGTATTATTATATTGAGAACAGGAATTCTTATTGTATTATTACCTGATAAAGTCACTATTTTATTTTGGATATTGGTATCATTTTTATTTATTTAGTAATTCCCTAAGTATATGATAGCGCCGTGGTGTGTAATGCAGGAACATGAGGTTACGAAATGGCCGCAGTATTGCCTGGGCTAAGCATTTTATATAGTGGCCTAAGTTGACAAACTTCCTTGACAACTAACCAACAATTCACCTAGAGAAGGCTTTGCAAGGTCAGAGTAGAATATCAAATATTGAGGAAGGTTTTGGAAGATCTGGGGAGTTTCTCAAACTAGAGCTATTTTCCCAGGAAGTGATTGTTTGCTGCTATAAATTGAATTTAATACCGGTATCTCATTCATGTCAGAGCCACAGTCAGCTCTTCTATTACGGATCACACTATCACCACGGCTGTAAATTGTTATTAAATTAACTATATTTTAGTCAAATTACTTTCCTTTTGTGTGATCCATTTGGCGAGCACATCGCTCTGCCACCCTAAGATGGCCAGCAAATAGCTAGGTTAATAAAATGGCGCCCAGCGTATATATTGGGTAAACAGGTCTTATTAAAATACAAATTGGGTAGACATGTCTTATAATGAAGTACACATTGGGAAGACAGGCCTTTTAGAGAAGTGGAAAATGGATAGAGAAGTCTTGTAGACAGGTCTTATTAAGAAACACTAATTGGTTAGACAGGTCTTGTAAGGAAGTATACTTCAAATAAGTGCTATTATTTAGCATAACATCTCATGAACCCCTTGATATACATGTATCTTTGTTGAGTTTGTTATGTCGTTTGCCTGTCCCATATTCTCCTGATAACATTAAATTGGTTTGCAAATTTATCTCCAATCCTTTTAACCCATTAACGTCATTTGACGAGCTCTGGTCGCAAGCTATCACATTAGCACATAAATCATATGACGAGCTTTACTCGCGGCGACGCTTTGCTTTATTTACGTTCGTGTGATCCAATCGCATTTCCGTATAACTTGCCAGAAACCTGAAATAATGGAACTATGATCCCATTGTATATACTTTTCGCAGATACAGTGGGGTTTCCAATCAGCTACTAAAACAGTTCGCGTCAGATCCACCGTCTGCGTCAGCGCGCAGTGGCCATCTTGAAATTTCATAATTTAAAAAATAAATAACTCTGTATGTTTTAGAGCTGCAATAACGAAAATTTGTGATGCAGTAGAACCTTATATGTAGCTTGTTATGATCAATGCAAAATGACTGCCACTCCATACTTCCAAGATGGGGTCTGGGCATAGAATACTATTAAAACTTAATAATCAATTGTTCACAATGTAATTGCGCAATTGAAACTAACCTTAGTTAGAAATAAGTGCAATATAAGATAACTCGCAGATGCATACAAAATTTCAGAAAAATGTTGTTATTGGTTTTGTATTTTTTGGTTATTAGCCTACTTTTCACATTTTGCAAAAATGAGGAAAAAGTAGACTTATGAGATCGGGCAAATGTGTGTCTGTCTGTCTGTCTGTCTGTCCTTCTGTCTGTCTGTCTGTCTGGCTGTGTGTGTGTCCCCCCCCCCCTATCAACTCCTAAACGGCTGCAGCAATCGAAACAAAATTTGGTAGGAGTAAAGATCTATACCTGAATATCTCACGGCCATATTTGAAAATGATGTCAGTGCTACCAACTGCTAAAAAATCGCAATTGAAATTTGAGCTCCATGTTGGATATCTTGGAAAGTATGAATGGGAGCTATTTCAAAATTGGCACACGTACAGATCATAATATTTCAGTTTAATTTCCAGGAGGCCAAACATGGCAGTGTTGTCAAAATGATTATAAGCCTCCTGATAGGTCCAATTTTTAAATGCATATAACTTCTACACTATCAAGCGGAATTCAACCAAATTTCGTATGTTGTATGTGTACATAACCAGATATGACTGAGCGTATTCTTAAGACCTACCAGGGCTGCTAACTGTTAATAAATGCTCCTAATTTATTTTATCCAAATACCAATATATCAGAAAGTATGCAAGCCGACAGCTTTAAACTATGCACACGTATAGTACCTGACATTCTATATTAATTTGGAGTAACTTATATACGTCAGTGCTACCAACATGATTCTAAGCCTGCTGACTGGTCCAACTTTAAATACATGTAACTTCCATACTATCATTTGGATTTCAACCAAATTTCGTATGTGCTATGTGTACCATAACAGATATGACTATGCGTATTCTAAGGAGCAACCAGGGCTGCCAACTGTTAATATGTGCTGTCCCTATTTTTGTTACCCTAATATCAATATATCAGAAAGTATGCAAGCCAATAGCTCTAAACTTTGCACACGTATAGTACCTGGCATTCTAGACGAATTTGGAGTAACTAATATACGTCAGTGCTGCCAACATGATTCTAAGCCTGCTGATAGGTCCAATTTTAAAATGCATGTAACTTCTATACTAACTAATGGATTTCATTCAAAATTGGCACAACAATAGATCATATTATTTCAGATTATTTCTGACCAATACATGCATGACATTGTTGCCAACATGATTTTACGCGCGCTGTTAGATCCAATGTTTAACTGCATGTAACGTCCATGCTATCCAGTGGACTTCAACCAAATTTTGAATTTAGTACCGTAAGAGACGGAACTAAGAATATATTCAGTCATCAGGGCTGCCAACTGTAGTGCTCTATTAGGATACATTATGCCAGGTATACAGTATTTCAAACTAATTGGAAATTTCGATATTAGCAACTTAATTTCGTCATTATTCTAGATAGGTTCATATTCTGTAGAATAATCATTGGCATGAAAAGTAGGCTGTATAGTTCTTCACGGAACTTCTTGTTTTTGTAGTGTAATAATCTCTGACCACTGCCGGGTGAATGAAATCTAATTTCACAGTCTATAATGTGACCATTAAATTATGACTGGAATGGGCCAAGTAATTATATATAACTGTCATATTAACTTTCTCCTTCTAATTGAGATATACCCCTTATATCTACAAGATTTGTTCTTATAATCTGTTTTTGTTTTTTCTCCGCCCCTTAAAACATTGACCAAATAAGAACTGTAACTATCTTCATTTTTTTCCATTCCCTGAGCAGTTCTGCAGCACCCATAGCCTGCCCACATAAAAATTGTCCTCTGTTTCCTTTTCTATCGTTTTTATACACTGTTATTAACCACCAAACTGTTCATCTCATATATCTTTTCGTTAGACCTTGAGGCTTTATTTTCATATATTGCCTTATTTTACAAAACATTGTTGAGGTTTCCTGTTACTACACTCTTCTGTGAGTACCTGTAACTCTATGGTCTCTAGTCTATTCTCCATCTTTCGTAAGCCCATGTCCCATAGGAATTTCACTCCTCGGAAAGTTACAATTGTTTTACCTCCGTATTATCTGATAGAGTTGTTACATAAATTACAGTACTTATAATTTCACTAACACACTTGTCGAAGAAATGGCGGGGTTTATTAGGCTGACGTATTTCGCTCGTCCAACGAGCATCATCAAATCCAAAAGTACAAAACAAAGTAGCTCTGCAAAGCTAACAGTTGTATCAGAATGCATAACATCGGACAAGGAAACCCTGTCACAGCAACTGTGCCACACAGACACAAGTGTGATGTTCTCTTAGTTCAAGAAACTCACAGGAGTAGCAACCAAACACGACCAAGAGTATCAGGAATGCGCTTGGTAGCTGGGAGGCCGAATGAATACAATGGTAGTGCTATATTCACAAGGCCACAACTGAACGTAATATCTACCACAACAACAGACAACAGTGATATAGAAATATTATCAGTTGAGCTAACGAACTGTATCATAACATCTCTCTAAAAACTGCCGAAAGTTCCTTTCCACTTTACTAATTCAGCTGCAGGGCATGTGGAGAAGATTCATGTCTTCGTGAGCGATTTCAATAGCCATAACTGCCTACGGGGACATAGAAAAGACAATGAGGGCGGTGAAGCTGTTACTGTGTGGGCAGAGTCTAGTCAGCTGCCCTTAATACACGACAGAAACTTCCCGCTTCCTTCAACTATCGTCGGTGGAGACGTGGATACAGCCCAGATCTCATTTTAGTTAGCGAAGCAGTATCACAGCAGTGTAGTCTGTCTGTGAACCTATTCCAACACTCAATACAGATCCATTATGTGCCAAGTTTTCTCAGCAGTTCATCCACAATCTGTACCATTGTGGAGGCGTTACAACTTTAAGAAAGCTGACTGGATGAAGTACATGAAATGCTTAGATGAAATGGTAACAAATATCGAACCTCTTCCAGAGACATATTACGCGTTCAACGATGCTGCGCAAGAATGCTCTCATAAGTCAATCCCAAGATCTTGATGCATAATTCTCATATATTGCTCTATTTTACAAAGCACTTTTGACAACCTCTTTTGCAAGGACTCTATTCAGGCTGGTCAACACCTAATCCAGTGTGTGGGTGAAATAACAGGAGAACTAGATATGGCGAAAAACAGCAGAGACGCTTGGAAGTTACTAAGACGTATGAACAATGACCCCACGAATAGCCCGCTACACATCGACATTACTCCTAACCAGATTGCTCATCAACTCCTAATATATAGCAAAACAGATAAGTGAGAAAGATTACCAAACCTTCAAAGAAATATTGAACAAGAACCAATCAGTCTGTCCAATCAAAGAAGAGCTGTAAAATGGCATAAAAGTGAGTAAAACTGGCAAGGCATGACATGTATATGGAGAAGATTCAACATTTTGAATATGCTACATAACAATGGATTCTACGGCTTTTCAATAACTGTCTGGAACAATGTCAAATCCCTAAAATCTGGAGGAAGACTATTGTGGTTGGAATTTTGAAACCTGGTAAGCAGCCTACGGATCAAAAAAACTTTAGACCAATATCACTCCTGTGTCATCTACATAATGTTTTTGACAGAATACTTATGAACCGTATAACATCAGTGGTTGAACCTCTCCTAATCCCAGAGCAAACTGGATTTAGGCCTGGAAGGATCTGCTGTACACAGATCCTTAATCTTACACAACACATAGAAGACGGATTTCAGCGTGGTGATAATACTGGAGTGGCTTTCGATGATCTCTCTTCAGCATATGACACTGTATAACACCAGTTAGTTTTAAGGAAGTTTTACCATCTTACTATGGATTTCAGGCTCACAATGATTATTGCCACGCTGTTGCATAACCGACGTTTGCTTGTTGACTTCCAAGGTCAGTAGAGAAGACGGATAATACAGAAATACGGTCTCCCACAAGGCAGTATCCTAGCACCAATTCTGATTTTGACATATATAACAACGATCAACCACCTCCGAGCTTCCTATACGCAAATGACCTGGCTCTGGCAACCCGGAGTAAAAGCTTCGAGACAGTGGAACAAACCCTTGCTGCTGCTTTGAAGATGCTTTCAGATTATTATGAGGAAAATCACCTCAAGCCAAACCCATTGAAACTAAAGTGTGCACTTTTCATTTGAAGAACAAAGAAGTCTCGCGGAAGCTGCGTGTGAATTGGGAAGGATTGGAGCTGGAACACAACAATACCCCAGTTTACCTTGGTATAACATTGGAACGTTCGCTGACCTTCAACACACACTGCACCAAACTCAAGGTAAGAGTTTCATCGCGAACTACCTACTGCGTAAGGTAACTGGTTCTGGGTGGGGTGCCCACCCTCAGGCAGTAAGGACAACTGCCCTAGCACACTGCTATTCTGCTTGTCCCGTGTGGTACAAATCAGCTCACGCAAAAGAAGTCGACATTGCCTTGAATGAAACCTGCAGGCCAATCACATGTGTTTAAAACCAACAGCCACACAGAAGTTGTATTCACTTGCACCTGATATTAGACATGAGGTGGCCGCTAATATCGAGAGACATACGGTTTGCAACATCTTAGCCCGTCCCTTTCATGAACATCAGTCACCAGCAGCTCGACTGAAGTTCTGAAAGAGTTTTCTACAGTCTTCTGCTCCACTTGATTGTGACCCAAAAAAATCGCCAGGGTTAAGCCATGGAAACAGAGGTATCCTGATCATCCGGAACTTTTCGAAATTGACGGAAAATGGCCACCTTTTCACGAAGAGGGATGGTGCACAAACACTTGTCTCGTGCTGGAGAAGGATTAGCACCTTCATCTAGAAGATCTGTTACTCCAAAATCTCTGGCATGTAGAACAGTATTGTGTGTAAAATATATATTCATCCTGCATGAACACCTCGTCATTCAAGCGTAGAAATAAGCTCTGCTACACTTATTTGAGAAAAACTTGCTAGTCAAAAAATTGCATCAATTAACTACTCACTAGTTAGAGCTCTAGGTCGTGAAGGTATTATTCCGTTTCCTTAGAACATCTAATGTAGCAAAATTAAATGCTGATTTGTTGGTCAACATAATTGAACCCAATTTGATATAGGTGTTATTCCTTTAACCTGAAGCAAAATACATGAGGATATATAACAGGAACAGCACTCATTCCAGGTTCCGTATTGACCATGTTTACATGAAGTATAACATAAATTTCTCGCCAAATCAATACTTTACTTACATTAAAAATACTACAGGTACAAGTTTCAGAAAATTAAATGTTTCCTTCCTCAGCCCACTTTTTGGTGTATAACATCATACTACATCGAAAACCTCACCAAATAACAAAAAACACATTTCACATTTACTCTCTCATTCTTCTTTTGTTACGCCTATATCATTAGACAAAAGAAGAATGAGAGAGTAAATGTGAAATGTGTTTTATGGTATTTGGTGAGGTTTTCGATGTAGTATAATGTTATACACTAAAAGTGGGCTGAGGAAGGAAACATTTAGTTTTCCTTAACATGTACCTGTAGTATTTTCAATGTAAGTAAAGTATTGATTTGGCGAGAAATTTATGTTATACTTCATGAGGATATATAATCCATTTCGATGACTAGTTTCAATCTCCAACCAATTTTTATCAGATGCTTTACATTTAGTGTTTTAAGTCTACGTCTAGAAATAAGTTTGTGGAGAAATTATATATGTATATACAATATTTTAGTAACAGGAGATTAGAGTAAATTGTAAGTATCAGAAAATGATGAGTCTTATGTGGTTTATGATATTTTAATGATAGTGGCTCTTTTCCTTATTCTAGCATTAGAACTTCCCCACAAAAGCTACCTATCATCCAAACATCAGAGAACACTCCAATAAGAGAATCATTCGGAGCTACACTCAATCAATATCGTAAAACGCGCAGACAACGGCTAGTCCGTAGTGACACGAGGGAACCGCTTACTCATAATGGCGTAGAGCCAAATACATGCAAATCGTGCGGAGAAAAGTTTATTAAAAAATGTGATTTGAAAAAACATACGTCAATTCACACAAGTCTAAAGCGACTTTCTTGTATTACATGCGGAGCAAACTTTGAACGTAAAGGTGCCTTGAACAGACACATGTTAATTCACAGTGGTATAAAGGCACATACCTGTATTACTTGCGGAGCAAACTTTGCACACAAATGTAACTTGAAACACCACATGTTGATTCACAGTGGTATAAAGCCACATTCCTGTAGTACATGCGGAGCAGAATTTACTCAGAAAGCACATTTGAAAACACACATGTTAATTCATAGTGGTGAAAGGCCGTATTCTTGTAGCACATGTGGAGTAAACTATGCTCATAAGTATTCTTTAAAATTACATATGTTAACTCATAGAGGCTTGAAGCCATATTCATGTAATACTTGCGAAGCAACATTTCTGCGGAAGGGTGATTTGAACCAACATATGATTATTCACAGTGGTCTAAGGCCACATTCCTGCATTATATGCGAAGCCAAGTTTACCCGAGGGGAACATTTGAAAAGACACATGGTAATTCATAGTGGTGAAAAGCCATACTCATGTAGTTCATGCGGGGCAGGCTTCTCTACCGAAGGAAATTTGAAAATTCACACTCATGTCCATAGTGGCAAAAAGGCGCACTCATGCGGCATATGCGGAGCGAATTATTCTATCAAAGGTCATTTGAAAAAACACATGTTAACTCACAATGGTCCTTTGCCTCAATGATGTGCGAATGGAGCAAGTTTCCTTACAAGAATGTAATATGAAATGTCATATTAACGTTGGCAAGTAGCATGACGTGGCGGCTTCCTAGTTCTGCATTTCAAATATTTACACTTGTCAGTCGAAGCTTCATTATATTCAAATAAGGTATAAAGTAGTTAAAGAGAACGTATCTTCTGAACATAACAATAGATCAACATCAGCAATGTAAATTTCGACTTACAAGCCAAAATTATGTATCCATCCGGGAAGATAATAGTGTGGATTAGTATCTCAAATGGTAACGCTCTACAACCCACTCATTATGAGAGCAATCTTTCGTGAAATGCCTTCCCATAATAGACGCGCACACTAACAATCCTTCCCTGACAGACTACAGCTTATAAAGGAATATCACTGATCTATTTTGGACTGAAAACACTTTCCTGTCTAAGGTGCAACAAGGATGTTGCTTACCAAACCCATACAACACAGTAAATAAGCGGGTACTATAAGAAACAAATCCCATCTTATTCCTAACCACACAATCGCTCTAAGGGGTTTAAGTCTTATCCCATATTAAATCAACGACACTACACACACAATTTCAGCCGCAACGAATTATGATATATTCACAAAATGTGACTCTGATACACCATTGGAGAAAACAGCAATGAATTGCAACAGACGTTGCAACCAATTATTCCACAAATTGTGTGCATCCATGATTAAAAAGGAATACAACGCCCTGCACTCTATAAATAGATCTCTACTATGGATTGCGAGACCTGAAATCTACGCAGACTGGTGTCAGGGAACGAAGGAATAACAAAGTAGAAAAGGAGGTAACCTTGGAAAAAATCGTGTAAAAATATCAAAGAAAGCCTCGCGGAACTATCTTAAAACCTCATTAAAACTGACCATATTTCTCGACACATAACTGCAACAAGCAGATGTACTAGTAAAACAGCAAAATTTCCACTAACCTAAAACTCAAGACATTATTGAATCACCAAAACCAACAACGCCTCTGCATCCACCAACCACCACTTCCGCCAAATACGGGTATAAAGGAATATTAAGTCAATTCTACAGCAAACAAAGAGTGGCCAGAGCCTACCAAATAAAATTGCCAAAGAATGCTCTTCAGTAGACATTAACACAAGAAAAGACGACACGACGAGACGACCCCAACAAGTTACGGGAAGCCCCGGGATGGGTAGGTTGAGAGCAGCTCCACAGACTCTCAGGATATTCACCGGGAGACTAGACAACGACGTAACTGAAGAGGACATAAAGGAGCACCTCTCACAAAACGACATTATTAAAATAACCAGCTAATATTATCTCTCAACTCGCGGCACTAGCAAAGCCTTCCAAATTTGTGTGGCCGTGGGAGAATGAGGCACAATTATGCAGCCAAGTCTAGCTTGTTAACTGCAGTATAAACAACGAAAATAGGCCTTTATTAGATATAGATTTGAACATTTTTCCTTGAAAAATATCTTGGGATGGTCAATGTCGAAAGCAAGAACCCCATTAAAAGGCCTAAACTTACAAACTACAAGAAAAACGTTGAAAATCTACTATGGAACGTAGAAGTTCTGAGAAGTAAAATCCGCACTGTACCTGAATACATTTGTATAAAGAGTGACATTATCTTAGCCATTGTAGCCTGACAGACCGTATCAACCTCAGGAGGCACTACGCAATTCACTCTCTCGCCAAGTCAAATCAATAGGCAGACCAGAGGGAGGGGTCTCCTTCTGTTTCTACCATCCATAAAGAAAATTCTAGGCTCAGTAGAGAAAGAGAACATAGTAATATCGAAAACCCAAACCTAATCACAATTGACATATATATCACATACGGATCTTCCCTAGAAGACACAATATAAATAATAACAGCGGCGATCATCCGAACAAAGACTGACTGAAACGTCATCTTAGTAGGGGATTTTAACTGCAGCATAAACAACAAAAACAGGGCTTTATTAGATGTAGATTTAAACATTTTTCCTTGAAAAAATATCTTGGTATGGTCAATAGGGTGCGGTTTATATGAGACTAGCTGAAGTACCCGTGCTTCGCTACGGGTCGTAAATAAATTAAAATGTGAATGTGACAGTTAAAACAGGGGATAGGCGAGGTGCTGCGCAGAGGGAGATTAAGGATGGAACATTTTATCCAACTACACCGCTCTGCCTTGACCGTGTTTTATAGCACACATTTAGGTTTTACTCGCTAACGGTTGGAGATACATTTCGGATAGAAAATGCAATTTTTAACCTCGTACATGCCATCAAAAGTTTGCTATTTCTTAGCGTTCTCTTTTTATTTCAAATGGAAATATGAAAGTTTAAAACCAAAGGGTAGAGTGACGTCACTAAAATGGTCGCCATCTTTAATTAGTGCAAAGTATTGAAATCAAAAGTAACCTGTATGTTAACCAGGTAAATCTGCTACTTCCATGTAAAATTCAGGTAAATCGGACCAGTGGTACTTGCGTGATTGAGTAATACACCGACACACACCATCTCATTTTTAGTCTCGCTTCGCTCGCGTCATAGTCGTGTCATATTGTTATTCAATGAAATGCAGGTTTAACCCAGTTAACACCCCTTTAGAACCTGAATATCCAAAAATCCGTCCTTAGTAGATGTTTTCGACACACAACAAACATATCCTCAAAATATCATTCTTCTAACATTAATAGTTTTGGTTGGTCGATGAGAGTGAACATCCAAAAATCCTTCCTTAGTGGACGTTTTTCTTCTTAAATTTCACCCCTCCCCATAGGCCACTTAAATTGGATTTATGAAAAAACGG
Source organism: Meconema thalassinum (assembly GCA_946902985.2). Lineage (NCBI taxonomy): Eukaryota > Metazoa > Arthropoda > Insecta > Orthoptera > Tettigoniidae > Meconema > Meconema thalassinum. Next base: position 96,503,440 of record OX336397.1, on the reverse strand, counting down.
TCGAACACCTACTTATTTTATTTATTTATTTATTTTAAGGTGATTGATTTCCTCCGAGTTTCAAACTCCTCGCCTTTGTCGTTTAAGAGATACACGCTCCGTTAAGAATCTTTCAACCCCCACTTGTCATCCCTTTCACCTCATAATATACACTATATCGAAAAACCATTAGACATGTGTCAGCTTATTTTTAATGATTAGTATATATGCCAAGTATCAATCCCCAAATGAAACCACTCGTGAGATATTGCTATTCAATGAAATGCATGTTTACCCCCTTAACACCTATTTAGAACCTGAATATTCAAAACTCTTACCTTAGTGGACGTTTTCGACATAAAACGAACATATCCCCAAAATTTCATGTTTCCAACTTCAATAATTTTGGCTGGGAGATGATGAGTGAGTGAGTCCGTCAGGACATTTTCTTTCATTTATATTTGATAATTTCACCCCTCCCCATGAACCCCTTAAATTGGATTTATGAAACAAACGGTCGAACACCTATTTACTTATTTAAAGCTGATTTCCCCCTGAGTTTGATGAGTGAGTAAGTGAGTCAATCAGTTAGGACACTTTCTTTCCTGTTTTATCCCCCCAGAATTTCACCCCTCTCCAAGGGCCCCTTAAATTGGATTTATGAAAAAACGGTCGAACACATATTTACTTGTATTTTAAGCTGTTTTATCCCGCCGAATTTCAAACTTCTCGCCTATGTCGTTTAAGAGATACACGCTCCGTTAAGAATCCCTCAATCCCCAATTTTCACCCCTTTCACCTTATAATATACACGACATCGATAAACCCTTAGATATATGTCTGATTATTTTTAATGATTAGTTTATATACCGAATATCACATCCCCAAAGAAACAACTCATGAGATATCGTTATTCAATGAAATTCACGTTTACCCCCTTAACATCTCTTTAAAACCCGAATAAAGAAAAATCATTCCTTAGTTGACGTTTTGATATACAGCGAACATATTCCCAAAATTTCATTTTTCCAACATTAATAGTTTTCGCTGGGCGTGAAGAGTGAGTGAGTCAGACAGGACATTTTCCTTCAATTATTTTTACCAGAATTTCACCCCTCCCCATGGGCCCCTTAAATTGGATTGATGAAAAAACGCTTGAACACCTATAAACTTATTTTTTTAGCTGTCTTTTTCCCCTGAGTTTGATGAGTGAGTGAGTTAGTCAGTCAGTTAGGACACTTTCTCTCCTTTTTCCCCCCAGAATTTCACCCCACCCCATTGGCCCCTTAAATTAATTTATGAAAAAACGGTCGAACACCGATTTACTTAATTTTTTAGCTGATTTTTTTTCGCTGAGTTTCAAATTTCTCGTCTATGTCGTTTAAGAGATAGGCCTACACGCTCCGTTAGGAATCCTTCAACCCCCAATTTTCACCCCTTTCACCTCATAATAATACACCACATCGAAAAACCCTTAGACACATGTCTGCTTATTTTCAATGATTAGTTTATATGCCAAGTATCACATCCACAAATGAAACCACTCGTGAGATATTGTTATTCAATGAAATGCAGGTTTAACCCCCTTAAGACCCCTTTAGAGCCTGTATCAAAAAATCCTCCCTTAGTGTACGGTTTTGAGATACAACGAACATATCCCCAGAATGCCATGGTTCCAAATTCAATATTTTTGACTGGGCGATCATGAGAGAATGAGTCAGGACATTTTTTTTCATTTTTTTCCTTCAGAATTTCATCCCTCCCGATGAACCCCTTCAATATGATTGATCAAAAAAACTGTCGAACAGCTATTAACTTACTTTAAGGCAGCCCCCCCCCCCCCCGAGTTTGATGAGTGAGTCAGTCAGTCAATCAGTTAGGACACTTTATTTCCTGTTTCCCCCCACCCCCACCCCCAGAATTTCACCCCTCCCCATGGGCCCCTTAAATTGGATTTATGAAAAAACGGTCAACACATATTTACTTATTTTTTATGCTGATTTTTTCCGCTGAGTTTCAAACTCCTCGCCTATGTCGTTTAAGAGATACACGCTCCGTTAGGAATCTTTCAATTCTTACTTTTCACCCCTTTCACCTCATAATATACACCACATCGAAAACCCCTCAGAGACGTGTCTTCTTCCTTTTTAATGATGAGTTTATATGTCGTGTATCATATCCCCCAATGAAACCAATCGGGAGATATTGTTATTCAATGGATTGCAGGTTTAACCCCCTTAAGACCCCTTCAGAACCTGAATATCCGAAAATCCTCCCTTAGTAGACGGTTTTGACATACAATGAACATATCCCCAAACTGTCATGTTTCTAACTTCAATAATTTTGGCTGGGCGATGATGAGTGTGTGAGCGAGTGAGTGAGTGAGTCAGGACATTATCTTTCAATTTTCTTTTTTCAGAATTTCACCCCTCCCCATGAACCCCTTAAATTTGATTTAATAAAAAACTGTCGAACAGCAATTTACTTACTTTAAAGCAGTTTTTCCCCCTGAGTTTGATGAGTGAGTGAGTCAGTCAATCAGTTAGGACACTTTCTTCCTGCCCCCCCAAGAATTTCACCCCTCCCCATGGGCCCCTTAAATTGGATTTATGAATAAACGGTCAAACACATATTTACGTATTTTGTATGCTGATTGTTTTCCGCTGAGTTTCAAACTCCTCACCTATGTCGTTTAGGAGATACACGCTCCGTTAGGAATCTTTCAATCCCCACTTTTCACCCCTTTCACCTCATGATATACACCACATCCAAAAACCCTCAGACTCGTGTCTTCTTATTTTTAAGGATGAGTTTACGTGCCGAGTATCACATCCCCCAATGAAACCAATCGGGAGATATTGCAATTCAATGAAATGCAGGTCTACCCCCTTAACACCCCTTTAGAACCTGAATATCCAAAAATCCTCTCTTAGTGGGCATTTGCGGCCCTTTGGGAAGCTGCATACCAAATTTCATTCCAATCCGTTTGGTGGTTTCTGAGATTTCGTGATGAATGAATGAGTGAGTGAGTGGTATTTGACAAATATATAGTAGAAGATAGTGTCAAGTCTTTGTTATGCTAAACTCGGTTGACAGTGCTGTGTGAGTAGATGAGTAACTAACGGGATTTCAAGTAAAGATCCTCTTTTTCTATACCGGTAGTGCAGAGCAGAACTGGCATCCAGTCGGCCGTGTCTCGACTTTAGCTATGTTGCCATGGAAACTATCTGGCTTGCCATTCCTTCATGAGTATATTTTATGATTTGATTAGCCTGTGCTTGAGTGCAAAAGGGCCGAAATCAGAAGAATGAGAAAGACTATCGAAAATTGATGTAGCCAGCGGTTCCTTCTGGATCCTAAACTATATGTATGCAAAATTTGGTTGAGATTGGCGGAACGGTGTAGATTTGTATACGGAACAGACCCACATACCCACATACCCACATACATACAGACTTTCACTTTTATATATAAGATGAGTGAAGGCTCCTTGCAATGTGGATCATAGGTTAAAATATTTAGCCTACTATATTTGTCTTCTTCCTCCCATGGAAATCTTGAAGTGACTGATCCTTGACATAAACCAGTTGAGTCGTAATTTATGTTGATGAAGTTGGAGTTTGTCGAATGTTACTGTGTGAACTGGTTTTCGATTGTAGTTTGTAAAATATATTTTTGTATATTTTACGAGAATATACAAACACCAACTATTTAGATAAGTGTCATTTTCCCAATATTATTTTTATTATCATCAAATTAGAGCTGGAATGAATTACAGATTTATTCTTTTGCTCTTTAAATCTAATTGGTTATTATTTATTCACAGAAAAAATCCAACCAAAATGTAATTTCAAACTTTGCTCGTAGTTGCGTTACTTTTTTTAAATTAAAATAATAACTGTAGAAAGCCATAATATGGCCGAACTGGTATTAATTTATGTATAGTAATTCTATATTATTGTCTAGAGTGTAATAAAATAATTAAATACTTATTGGAATTTCATTTAGATTAAACGTCAATAACGAAGCTCTTAAATATAAATAAGTTCATACCTCTACGTACATTTAACTAGTTATGAAATCACACCAGTGAGCAGTGTTATGTAACCAGCTGCAATTGTAATACCAATAAACACACTGTGACCTATTTTAGGTCGATTTCATTAGAAAGCTAACTATTGCATTGGGTAAAATGTTTCGCCTTCCGGAAAATTTCGACAGACCCAAGACCCCAAAATCACCGTCTGTTCAAAAGTTTATATATAATTTATGTATATATATATATGTATATATATCAGTTTCTTGTGGACACGATAACAGCCGTAATTTTGCACCAATCACTTTGAACTTTTTACATAATATGTATCCCTTCAAAATCTCGGGCGAGTTCGTTAATGGGCAAAATCAGTCGGAGGAGGTGAAAATGGGGGGCTATAACTCTCTTAATACGTGAAATATCGAATCCATTCGAAGTTCATACTATGTGTTAGACAAGTGCCAACAATTTATGTTCAAAAAGTTTTTGATAGCACCAACCATTGACCAAAGGGGTGGAAAAAAGTGGGTGTTTCGGGAAACATTAATCATATCTCTCGTAATAGGCACAATATCAAAACCGTACAAAATGGACAATATTCCCCTAATAATTACCTAAAACGTTTGTCTAAAATAATTTTTGATATGACCCACCATTAAGCCAAGGGATGAGAAAAATTATTTCGGAATTATAAGAAAATGCCAAGAGCCATCCGAGGTTACCATGACAACGCTTCTAAATTGATAAGGGATGAGCCACCAGAGGTTGCCATTACAACACCATTGCACGAGATCACATTCAGTTTTCCATCTGACTCTGTGGGAAGCGCTTTGGTGACCTAACTGGTACCATGCTGAACTTCTATGCCCAAGGTCGCGGGTTCAAAGTCGGCCGAAGTCGTTATATTTACTGAGAGCGCTAAAAATCCCTTAGTATGCTTTCCTTCGGAGGGGAAGTTCCTACGTCCGTTGCTGTTTGTGGTGGCATCTAGTTGCCAATTTCACAACTAGGTGTCGTTGACGGTAGTAATTGGTTCCAAAATTAGGAACTACTACTTGAAATTGACCGTCTGCACTCCTTACCTGGATTTCAGACTAATTCAGTCATCACAATTAACACCGTTTATCAGACAGATTCTACACACACCCAAAGTACACGGGGTTACATGACCGCGTTGTCGCAGCCCCTAAACTGAGGAACCAACCAACATCTCTGCGGGAGATAATATTTAGCGTGAAGAAGTAACAGACTGTTAGAGAGTTACACATCAGTTCCTAACCTGGCATAAGGACAGTGTGTCCAACGGTATAAGGGTTGACCCCAAATTACAAGAAGGTTACCGTCCCCAAGAGACAATTAAATCCCTCACGATGGTATCCTCATCTTGACGTGATATGGGGGCTTGATAGTTCAAATGATCCTGCTAGCTATGCTGGCGGGAGCGTAAGCTCCTGGTAGGGCCACCCATGCCGAACAGGTCAAAGGTGATGGGCCAGACTAAGAGGGATACCCTGGTCCTCCAGGTTGGGGGTTGGGCGTGGGGTTAACAACCCTACACTATAAAAAAATCTCAATGTTACGGATACCTTACAAGTGCCTCGGAATGCTGATCACCCGATGACGAACCGGCAAAGGAAACGGTCAATGAGAAGGAAAGCGGATATTATGTTAGTGACATGGAATGTGAAAACCCTAAGGAGACCTGGGAAATTGAGAGAGATTAGAGAAGAAATGGGAAAATACCGAGTGGAAATAGCTGCACTACAAGAAATACGATGGAAAGGCCAAGGAATGATAGCGTCAGGGGAACATATACTGATGTACAGTGGAGGAAACACCGGTTATGGTGGTACAGGCTTTCTTATACAAAAGTCTGTTAAGTCAAGTGTAATAAACTTCAATGCCATAAATGAAAGGATGTGCTCAGTGCGACTACGAGCAAAGTTTTTTAACATCACCATGTTCTGTGCCTATGCCCACAGAAGAGGCGGAAGAAGAATAGAATGATAGCTTCTACACTAAGTTGGAGGAGGAGGTCAACAAAGTACAATGACATGATGTGAAAATAATCCTTGGGGACCAAAGTCGGGAAGGAAGAGGTGTTCAGAGTTATAATAGGGAAGGAAAGGTTTCACGAAGGTAGTAATGACAATGGATTGCGGTTGATAGACTTTGCCATTGGGAAAGAAAGGGTGGTGAAAAGTACTTAGCATCCAAGGAGAGATATCAAGAAAGAGACCTGGGTGTCTCCGGACGGAGTTACAAGGAATCAGATAGATCATGTGATTATTGGCAAACGACATGCATCGGATGTAATGGAAGTAAGTAGTTGTAGAGGAGCAGATGGGGACACAGATCATTACTTGGTAAGAATCAAGTATAGACAAAAAAATAGATTCAGCGAGGAAACAAAAAAGTGAAAGGAAGATGAAGCATAATATTGGAAGGCTTCAAAGCAACAAGGAAGTACAAGAGGAGTATAGATTGAAGTGGGAGAAAACATGGAAAACAATAAGAACCTCTGGGAAGAAGGTAATGTGGAAACTAAATGGGAGTTACTGAGAAAGACCATCAGTGAAGTTGCAGAGGAAACGTTGGGGAGAGCCGAATTCAAGAGAAATATACAATGGTTCGATGAAGAATGCTCGGAGGCAATCCATGAAAGAAACGAAGCAAGGCAAAGAATGTTGCAACGGAGAACAAGACAGACAGTGGAGGAATATATAGAGAAAAGGAAAAGGGCAAGCAAGTTAAGTAGGGTTAAGAAAAGGCAGTATGAAAGAGAAAGAATAGAACAATTAGATAAAATGAGGGAGAGTGGGGAGATTCGGAGATTTTATGAATGAGCAAGTGATTTGAGGAAATGTTTTCAACCAAGAGCGGTCTTTTATAAGGACAACGAAGGAAATCTTATAGGAGATAAGAACAAGATGCTACACAGATGGCAGGAATATTTCACAGAGCTACTCAATGGACGGGGTGAAGAGGAAACCGCGAATGGGGAAGAAGCGGAACATGTAGGGATTGATGAGCAAGAAGAAGTTGAAACACCGTATTTAGAGGAAGTTAGAGATACAATGAAGGAATTAAAGAACAATAAAGCCGCCGGAGAAGACGAAATAGAAGCGGAGATTCTAAAATTCGGTGGAGAGGTAGTGGTGAAAGCAATACATGAACTAATAAAGGAAGTTTGGACGAAAGAAGAAATGCCCAGGGATTGGACTGTAGGAATAATATGCCCTTTGTATAAGAAAGGGGATAAATCAGTATGCGGCAATTATCGTGGGATTACTCTGTTGGACGTAACATATAAGGTGTTCAGTAAGATTTTAGCCTCTCGACTGGAGCGTTGTGTAGAGAAAATATTGGGGGACTATCAAGCTGGATTTAGAAGGAATCGCTCTACAATGGACCAGATATTTGTAGTGAGGCAGATACTGGAGAAGTTTTATGAACATGATAAGCAGCTGGATCAGCTGTATATAGATTTTAAGCAGGCATATGATAGTTTGGATAGAAAGGAGATTTTTAAAATTATGAAAGAGTTTAAGATCCCGATAAAATTGGTCAAGCTGACAGAAATGACTATGGAAACCACAATCTCTAAGGCTAGATTAGAACAAGAGATGTCCGAAGAATTCATTGTAGAAAGGGATTTGCGACAAGGAGATGTAATTTCTACATTACTCTTTAATGTAGCTCTAAAAAAAATAATTCAACAACTGCCAATCAATCCACGAGGGACCATATTTAACAGACAAGTGCAGGTGATAGCATATGCGGATGATGTAGCATTAATTGCAAGGAACAGTAAAGTATTAGAAGAGAGCTATGTCCAGTTGGAAGAAAAGGCACGAAAGTTAGGATTAGAAGTGAATACAAGTAAAACCGAGTATATGAAGATGGGAAACTCCAGAGAGGCTAGAAGAGATCCGTATATTAAATTAAATGGGAAAGAATGTCAAAGAGTAGAAGAATTCAAATCTTTGGGCTCAATAATAACTGAGGATAACAGAACATCATTGGAAATACAAGAAATAATTAAAAGTGGAAATTGATGCTATTACGCTCTGCAAAGCATGTTTAAATCGAGAAATATTAGTAGGAATACTAAAATAAAAATTTACATTACAATACTAAGACCTGTGGTTATGTATGGATCGGAAGGTTGGGTTCTCAATAGAAGAGAAGAAGACTGGCTGCGAAGATGGGAAAGGAAGATCTTGATGAAAATATACGGGGCAGTGAGAGAGGAGGAAGGTTGGAGAATAAGGACAAATGTGGAACTACAGGAACTCTTCGGACAGGCAGATATTGTGGTCAAAATTAAGCAGGGGAGGATAAGATGGGCAGGACACGTTCAGAGAATCACGGAGTGTCAAAAAGGTGTTTACGCAAAGACCGGATGGAAGGAGGAGAAGAGGAAGGCCCAGGAGACGGTGGATAGATGATGTGGAAGACGACCTTAGGAGTCTGGGAATCAGGAACTGGAGAAGGAAGGCGGAAGATAGAGATGAATGGAGGCAGGTGATAAAGGAGGCCAAGGTTCTTCAAGGACTGTAGCGCCGACCAATAAGTAAGTAAGTAAGTAAGTAAGTAAGAGACAATTTAATGTTAAAAATATGCATAGAACGACAAAAAACTTTACGAGCCTTGCAGTAGTCGCATATGATGTGTAACAACAGACATAGAAGAAACCTCACGTGAAATTGTTGATACACCGGTATTTTATAATATTATTGGCACAAATATTAATCTATTATAAAAGGGAGTGTTTTACAGATATTGTAGTTTATAATACGGAACTCATTTTATTCGAGGTTTTGTAGCTTCCACCAGCACTAGCCGAAATAAAGAATACGATATGGATCAACTAGATTAATAGACGTGACACCGCTCATAACCTTAAATTCCTTATAAATAGGCCAACTTGCGAGTAACTGCAATGTGCACAGCAGTAGATCATGAATGACTTGCCCAGTTCCCGGACCTCTTGATTCACAGACCAAAACGTAATTTCAAATGAGTTCTGTTAAAATGAGTTATATTGATATGATAAATATCGTATAAAATGATAATCTGGTAGAAAAAATATCCATCCCGGGGATTCGAACCCGAGATCTCTAGATTCAAAGACAAACACGCTAACACCATGACTATTTCGACCACTCAAATGATGAGCATAAGATGGTGACTTATTTTCACATACCAATAATACTGCGTTATGGAATTAATTTTCATTTATATGTTTTCAGCAGTAGTTCATGAAGGCTTGCCAGTTCCCGTTTAAACAAACGATATATATTATATTGACGACTGCATTACCGTTATGTGGGTTAATATTTGAATAGCCTTTGTGCAGAAACATAATACCAGCATTGTCAACTACTTACAATGTTTCATATTAAAGCATATCATTTAAATACTGATATGAAGATTTCGACCATGTGCCAAGTGCTTTGTGTTTCAATCAGTTGACACCAGAGTTCGCATGAGAGTTTACCGACAGAATGAAAGTGTTGAACAAAGTTACTCGGGGAGTGGATGCCGATCACTTTTATCCAACGATTGAAGAATAGACTCTCAATAAATCATAATTGCTTTCAGCAAATATGATTAAATGAATATTTTCACACCAAAGAACGACAAATTGAAGATGATTTATTGTATGAATATGACTAATGGCGCCTCCATACCATGAAGTAACCCATATGCGATATTTATTCCACACCCACTTCCGTCCCAATTCCGTCCCACTTCTGTCCCCTTTCCAACCCACTTCTGTCCCTTTTTTTGAAATCACTCCCACAAAAATATCCAGCAACCTAGCGGAAAGATGTTACACATCAAAAAAGTTAATTAAGCTCCAATTGTAAAATACTTTCTAGCAAAAAATGAGGTCGGATCCATCTACGAAAATCTGCATATTTTGCCTATTATAGCCCATCCCGTAGTTTTCCCGGTGAAATCTACCTCCGCCTTCCAGCGTGCCGAGAAGAATTATTTAATAAAATATTGCTTTATTGGCAGTAATTGACACTGGCAGTAGGATAAAAAGGCCGGTTCTTGGACAGGGGCTAATGCGTAAGATGGCGGCCGCGTGAGTCCAACCCATGCTGGTTGTATAAATGTGGCTAGTGCGCAAAATGGCCGCTAAGAGTGGCGGTCAAGGACAATGCTCAGCAGTTAAAATTGCTAGAGGGTAGCTGAGTGCAAGTATCTTTAGTCGGTCAGCAAAAAATTAATGACTAGCGCGACGGTGAGGGTATAATTATTTATTTATTATATTAGTTAATATTGCATTTATTTTTTAGCACAGGGCTAATACACAAAATGGTCACTGCCTACAACCACTTACACATATGTCATGCTAACCAAACCTAACCTAACTTTACCTTATCTAACCTAACCTAACCTAACCTAACCTACAGAAAATTCGTTTAAAGATTTAAATTAATGCATTTAAGATTTTTTATTTTAGCATTTTACATTTTAGATCTTTTTTATTTTTAGATTTTAAGATTTTAGATTTTACCTTTTTTATTTTACACTTACGATTTTACGTTTTTATTTTTCATTTTAGATTTCTTTAGATTTTACATTTTAAATTTAAGATATTTTGATTTTAGATTTTACATTTTAGATTTTCCGAAAAGATTAAACTACAAGGTCACATACCTAACCTCACCTAAACTCACCTAACCTAACCTAACTTTACCACACCTAACTTAAGCTAATCCAAAGGCTAATGCACGTACACGAAGTATATAAGGGCACATGCAAATATCTTTATGCTAGGCTTATATGCTACAGTACAACATGTTCACTGCCCCAACCGGTTTTAGTTTTTTTTCATTTTGTTGTTTACACATTTGCCAATTTTTCAATTTCCCATTTACAGTTTTTTTTAATGTCAGTTTTAAGTTTTCGAATTTCATGAATATGGAAACATGGATTTTTCATTTTTGCTGTTTACACATTTGTCAATTTACCAAATTCCCATTTTCAGTTTTTAAAATGACAGTTTTACGTTTTTGAATTTCGGTGATATGGAAACATGGATTTCCCAATTTTGTTGTTTACACGTTTTTTGATTTAGTCCATGTACAAAGTTCATATTTGCCAAACAAGATTTTTCATTACATACTAGTTGAAACCCGTCAAAACATGACGGTCATTGGGAAAATATTTACGGAAGGATTTTCTTATATGCATTATTTGTATGATTACAGAGAAAGACGACTTTGCAAAATATAACTGCCCATGACTGAAAACTTGATGAGGGAAATAGTGACCTACACGTTCCATAGCTTTCCCTTGAGCTTTATTGTTTGTGATAAATTATGCCAAGCGATTGCAAATTGGTGGCTCTTAAAAGAAAATGGGAGTATTTTTATGGCATATTTATATTGGATTTTTAAAGTGGCTTCGTATTTTGTCCGATTTCTCACTTTATTGCGTCAATTTGCAGTTAACATACGACCGGACAATGTTCCTTTTCGTCGAACGGGGTTTTATAGTAGTATTTCTCCCAAAATTAACGTCTTATTCGATAACACTATAGTGCCCTGCATCAATGGAGCCGCTAAATATTAAATGCCAAATAATACTCCCCTTGCAAAAACAACAGTGTGGTTAGACTCATTGTTATGTACTCTAAACAAATAAAATCAATGAACAATTGGCTTATACAATGAAGTTCAACATGATCAGTGTATTCACCGTTCAGAGACTTTCATACTAAGTTGGTTGCTGAGGAGAACGCGATGAGGCTGATCGCCAATAATAAAATCCTTAAAATTATCCTTGTCAGCAACTATGTTTGCAATAGTTTGCAAATGAAGCTCAGGGCGATGTTCTTCATTTTGATATAAACAGCACGAAACTTCTCGAAATAAGCAATTTCTATCGCCTGTTATAGGTTCAATCCTTTGGGTATCTTTAACAGCAAACTATGCAGGGGAGCATAGAATCACTTCACCAATTACAGGATGAGCACTGACTCTTTGCCAGCCACCGTAAAGGAGGCAGTTTTAGAATTATATGTCCAGTGCATGTCGAAAAACGCATTAACATAGGGAAGCCCACTATTAAGTATATTCTTGGCCATCGCCCCAGAGATCCGGATTCATTTCCCTGCTCTGCCAAGAAATTTAATTCTGGCCTGAGGGCTGGAACGGGACGCACTCAGCCTCGTGAGGTAAAACTGAGGAGAGGTAGGATCGATTCCAACCTTAACTATCTTGGATGTGTTTCTCTTCGGTTTCCCACTTCCACTCCAGGCAAATACCGGGATGGTTCCTTAAGTAAAGCCTCGGCGTTCTCCTTCCTAATTCTCACGTTAATTACAGATACACGCATTAATACAACCATCACAAAAACACAGGTCGGTAACATATTTTTTTTCTCTTAAAGACACTCTTCAAATCTACAGGCCAAGAGCTTTTGTCAGAGTGCTTTACGAAGTCGAAACATGATGGTCAATGGTAAAATAATTACCGAAGGATTTCCTTATATACGACATTCTTTGTACGACTACTTTTTGGCACTATTGAAACTTTAAGGGCGTCGATAGATCGCACTCTTGACATTGCAACATATAACTGGCCATTACTGAAAACTTGCTGAGGTAAATAGAGACCTACACGTTCGAGAGTTTCCCCTTGAGCTTTATTAATTGTGATAGAATGCCAAGCGAATTGGAAATTGACGTCTCTTAAAAGAAAATGGAAGGGTTTTGTCGGATGGTGTTAAATCAACTCGAGGGATTAGAGCTCTCTGCCCAATTTTATCTCCGCTGATTATTTCCAAATCCAAGCAATTTTCATGCATATTCTTTACAAATAATCTGGTTCCGTTCAGGAGCCCTTGGGAAACGTTTAGATTTCTGAGGAGCATAACTATGGCTCCAACTTTTAGAGTAAGAATATGTGGAGGCAAACCACTTAATTCCAAGGAATTCAAGAATTCTGTAGGAAATTGAAGTAGCTGGCTTTCATCATCAGTAATTAATCTGTTAACGCTGGTGTATGTTTTTGAACTACCGGGTATAAGTTCGATGACTTTCAAATTAATTTCATTACAGTGTTCATTTTTTGGTGTTAGAATGCATACTTTCGAGAAATTGATTATATCTTTCGTAGAAATGAATGTTTCGCCGTAAATCTCAGTCACGATGTCATCATGCGCTAAAATTTTGGGTGGTAGTTCAATAACATTTGATTCCTCACCATCTACAGAGGGGTAGTCACCGTTACCAATTTGTAACAAAAAATCAGAAAATTCAATTTCTTCTGGTTTCAACCGCATGTTTTTATATAAGCAGCGTATTTTGAAGAAGGGCCAGAGAGGAGAGTATTTAATACAGTTTTGAATAATTGTTTGGCGAGAAGCGTGCGGAACAACAGGCAAAATCTGCCTAAAGTCTCCTCCAAGAACAGTAATTTTCCCACCAAATGGAATGTCATTACCCATAATATCTTTTAGAAGACGATTCACACACATTAATGAATGAATATTTGCCATTGGGGCTTCATCCCATATTATGAGCCGTGCTAATCGAATATCGTCAGGTGCTTTGGAATTTAATTTTAATCCAGACACTGAACTCTCATTTAAATTTAGAGGAATTTTGAATGTACTGTGTACTGTTCGATCGTTGGGTAGCAAAACAGCGGCTATTCCGGTCCATGCTACTGATATAACATGAAGCCCTAAACTCCAGAACTTTTGTATTAAGCATCGGTAAATAAATGTTTTTCCTGTGCCCCCAGCACCGTCAATAAAGAATGCGTTCGTGACAGTTGTGTTGTTATTTTGAAGAACGCTAGTGATTTCATTAATAATTGAAAGTTGTTCCTGGTTTGCTAAGGACATCAGGTCAGCCAAATCAAAAGGGAACACTGGCTCATTAGTAGTTTGATCGTTTGAGTGTGTGTCAGTACCAACAGGCAAGTTAAATGTTGGCAGAGAGAAACCATGCAATTGCAGAGTTTTATTAATATCTCTGAGAGATAGTTGGAAAGCTGTATTTTCATCTTCAGACTTTAAATAATCTTCACAGAGAGAGTTTTTGTGCATGTCCCATAAGTGACTGGCTTTGCAAGGTTGATGAAATATGCATATGTAGGCGAATAACTGTCTCAGTTGAAAGGGCATTTGGAAAACCGATGCTTCCATCAAACAGCGTTGCCATTCTGAATCATCGATAAGCAAACCAAGTTTAATTGCCATATCCTTATATGTTGGGCAGGTAACACCTTGGTATGTTCGGAGATCCTCAAAGCTTGTGGCACCTACTATGTGAAGTAAAAGTAAGCGCAGATGGTATCTTTCTGATTCAGATGGAGAAACATTGTACATCCGACCTATTACCTTTTCGAATCTAAGTCGTTTTTTCCAAATGCATTTGCATTTATCCCATACATAATGAACGGGTGTTTCAGGATAAATATATGCACTCCTAGTTGTTGGATTTTGGTTCAGCTGAAACCATGCAGTGAGTTGTGTACTTTTTAACTGAGCCCGTATTAATGCTTTGGGAGCATCATCGGCATGAAAAAATACATCTTGTTGGTCTGGTAAATGGACAGGTAACCGGGCAACAATGTGGGACTGTTCGTGCATGTTGTAACCAAAAATCCTGTATGCAGCCTCACTTGACCCAACATATCTAGCATTCAAATACATAGAAACTTCGTCATGATGTAGCATTCCATTGTTTGCCGTGATTTTCAAGTTAGCGCAATCATGCCCCTTATAAACATATTTATGTATGTATTTGATGCTGTGTACACTTGCACAGATTTCGACGTTAATATGGGCCTGAAAGTACATCAATAGATATCGATTGTATGGAACAATGAAGCGATTGTCGATTTCAACATTGGTGCCTTGTACTCGTTTAGTATATGATCTTCCATTCTGTCGCCTACGGTAAAGTGGATAGCCGTTCACATTCTCTTTAGTTTCTGGCACAAAGTCTTTTGGAAAACCCTTCTTACATCTTCCAACCTTCTTGCAAATTGAATTGGGATTCAGAAGGCCGCAAGGTCCATGTACCATGTGTGTCTTTACTAAGTTGTACAATGTTGTATTGGAAGGATCTGGTATTTCTGCAGAAACTGTCATATCAATATCATAGATTTCTCGTAATTTACAACTATCTCGAAGACAAACCAGTAAGCGTATATGAGGTAAACCTCGCTTCTGGAACTCAACCGTGTATAAGAAAGTTTGTACCTCGCCAAAAATTTGCTTTTGATTTATTAAACGCAAGAGTTTCTTCACTTTCGCATGAAAGACGCGAACAACGACATCAGGTCTATTGTTTGCATTTTCATTTGCATTTCAGGCCATGAAGGGTTGCAAGTGAAAGTTATGAAGAGGTCTGGCTTGCCAAATTTTCTCACAATTGCCATTGTATCCTGATAATTTTGCAACATATTTCGGGGACTACCAATAAAAGTAGAAGGCAAAATAACTATGCGACCAGCTCTTAAACTTTCATTTTCAGCTCTAAAGTGTAAAGCATCAGCAAGACCAACGTAGGTATCGACACGCAATTTCGTTTGTTGATTGCGAATATATTTTAGTCTATCTCCTTCTATTCGACAATAATAATCAACTATTAATTGTTGGGTAAGTTTACCTGCATTAAGTAAAGGGTTGAAACCTCCTGCGGGAGGACAACCTCGAATCGACAGCCTATACAAAATATATTCACGCATTGTCATATTTTGCCTAACGTTCGTCTTAGGTTCCCTCCTGTTGGCAGTGAAATATGCTACCCTGTTTCTCCGCAAGGCCAGATTAAAACGTAAGTTAATGGATCACAATGCATGCTGTCAACATCAATTTCCTTTAAAACTCCCTGATTAGAAAATACGGCTATGTGGCGGTGTGAAACCGGAGCGCCGTCAGTTGTTTCAAAAATAGCTGCAATCTCTGAGGAAGCTGGGTTATTGTAACGTCTAGGATCTTCTTGAGGTTCATGGTAAAAGCGCATGACCAAATCTAACGGTTGACGTTTTTCTCTTAAAGCCAGTTCATTTTCTTCGCATATTTTTGAATGCATTATCTTATACAGTTGAATGTAAGGGTTATGCTCTTGCAAAATATTATTTAGAATATGAAGTGTACCCTCCCTGATGCAAGAATTCGCTCGATTTGCTAATCTGATTTGATTAGCTTCTGAGCAGTCTAATACATACAATTGGCCGTAACAACTGTCGCTTATATTTTTGGAATATATGGAAGAAATGCGATGATGTACAATTCCTGAAATTTTAAAACAATATGGACCGTGTTCAGGTGGTACGGTAACATTGGCACCAAAGGAAACGAAGGACATAGAATTGTTGTACTGCCGAATATTCTCTCTGAAGTTCCTTGAGGTATCATCATTTCCAGTGAAAAATGGTTTAAGCCTGTCAAGCATTTTATATTCCGGCAGATTAATTTTACCATTGCAACAGCAAAGGCCGAAGTAACCAAGCGTAGTTTTTTCGCAAGAGAAGAACAATGCAGAACAATGTTTACATTCGTTCGTCAAGGACCCAACGCTGTACGGCATAATATCCGGCATTGTTTCTGAAATGGCAGATTTATATTTTATATTAAAAGTGGTTTCGCCTTTTCTCCGATTTCTCATTGTTTTGCGTCTATTTGTAGTTTCCACACGACCGGTTTTAATGTTCTTTTTCGTCGAATGCGTCTATTTACAGTAGGATTTATCCCCAAATTAATGTCGTATTCGATCACACTATAGTGTCCTGCATCAACGGAGCCGCTAAACAATAAATGACAAATAACACTTCCATTGCCATAATCTACAACGTGGTTAGTCTCATCGTTATGCACTCTAAACAAATAATCGTTAAACAATTGGCTTATACCATGGAGTTCAACATGACCAGCATATTCACCGTTCAGAGACATAAGATTTTCATACTCAAGTTGGTTGTTGAGGGGAAGGCGATAAGACTCATCGCCAATAATAAAATCCTTATAAATATTCCAGTCAGCAACAATTTTTGTAACAGTTTGCAAACGCAACTCGCTATGACGTTCTTCGTTTCGATACAAACAGTACGAAACTGCTCTAAATAAGCAATTTCCGTCACCTGTTATTGGTACAATTCTTCGGATATCCATGACAGTAAATTATGAAGAGGAGCATAGAACCACTTCGCCAGTCACCTTAATAATGGAGCCAGTTTTACAATTATATTTCCTGTACGTGTCAAGAGTCGTATTTACACAGGGAAGCCCACTCTTAAAGCTGGCAATGAATTATCGAGACAAACCGGCCCAGTAATTCTGCGTAGTCACTTTCTAGTATGCCGTAGTTATGGTATATACAATGAAAGGTTTAACAATTCGTAGAAGCTGCGATATGTATTCTCGACAGAAAACGACTCACCACCAAAGACTATAACAGACCACCAAAGACTATATAACAGAAAGATCGGAAACACAATACAAATGGCGGTTCCAACATTCGACTGCAGCGGCATCTGTTACTGAAATATAGAAGTTAATTTGGATAACAATCTAATCAAAATTAGGCCTACATTTTGTAATACCGGCATCAGAATTTCAACGTAGGCCTACTGTATTACTGCCGTATAACTGGTAAAGGTACAATTCATTAGTGGAATTTCATGTAACAACATTTTGGACATGCCTTGTATGTTTATAAGGCAAAGAAAGAACTGAGGAAAACAAATGAGTTACGTAGCACATGGCTCGATTTGAAGACACTCGGGTGGATTCACTGCATATATTCTTCGTAATGTGTTGGAATTCGTACAATCCTTGATTCACAGTTATCCCATGTGCAAAAATATGCCAAAACTTCTGTAGCAATAAAGATAAATAGCCTACCGTTATTGCAAATGTAATCTGTCGAATGTTGGAACTTATAAAGCTTTTCAATGAAATTACCATAGCGTTTTAAGTTAAATTGAGATGGGAACGTAGAATTCTTTAGTTACGGGAATGCCAAGAGTTAAATATGTTTTGGCAATATAACAGCAATTGCAAGAAAGGAAAATACGGAAATAAAAAAAACATGCCGGAGGGGGGATTCGAACCCCTTACATTGGGTGATGCATAAATTAAGAAAGTACGGCATAACCACCTGAGCTACCGAACCACTGGGAACG
Source organism: Meconema thalassinum (assembly GCA_946902985.2). Lineage (NCBI taxonomy): Eukaryota > Metazoa > Arthropoda > Insecta > Orthoptera > Tettigoniidae > Meconema > Meconema thalassinum. The sequence continues at coordinate 96,485,257 of OX336397.1, read as the reverse complement.
TTGCGCAATATTAAGGAAGTTAAACATCAAGCACACTCAACATTTGATGTTAGTTTACGTTTTTTAGCATTTTCTGTCTGGTAATTCCAGTGTATGTCATGAAAACGTAATAAGCAATGTTCCCTTCCATTATAATTCTTATACATAAACATGAAATACAAACGCGATGGACTTGTAACCGCCATGACTGTCATAAGGCAAGGCGATTGTGCGCATGCGTGATAGGCAAGATTTCTGAATTTTTGTTTATTAATTTAAAAATATTCTGTAACATATGGGAATGCCAAGAGTTAAATATGTTTTGGCAATATAATAGCAATTGCAAGAAAGGAAAATACGGAAATAAAAAACATGCCGGAGGGGGGATTCGAACCCCTTACATTGGGTGATGCATAAATTAAGAGAGTACGGCGTAACCACCTGAGCTACCAAACCACTGGAAATAACGCGCAATATAAAGGGAGTTAAACATCAAGCACACTCAAAATTTGATGTCAGTTTACGTTTTTCAGGATTTTCTGTCTGGTAATTCCAGTGTATGTCATGAAAACGTAATAAGCAATGTTCCCTTCCATTATAATTCTTATACATAAACATGAAATTAAAACGCGATGGACTTGTAACCGCCATGACTGTCATAAGGCAAGGCGATTGTGCGCATGCGTGATAGGCAAGATTTCTGAATTTTTGTTTATTAATTTAAAAATATTCTGTAACATATTTGTTTATTTTAAAGACACTCTGCAAATCTACATGCCAAGAGCTCTCGTTAGAATGCATTACGAAGTCAATCGGTTGAGACGTTATCTCATTCTCGATGTAACAAAAATCGCCTTAGTGTTTTAAATATATAGATAACGAGGCTGTATACCTTATCCCAAAGCACATAGGTAATACATGGGTTATACTATACTTTTGACTACATAGTTTTAGCTAACTTAAGCGATTTCTCAAAATTACTAGAGGTTAACCGTTTGGATTAGGAGTGGGAGGTGGGTAGTAATTAAAAATGTCCAAGCAGTGTTCATACAATACTTTTTATTCATTTTAAATATAATACATTTGCTATAAATTGTACATTGTTTTAATTTTGTTTTTTATTTTATTTTTTTGAGTAAGAATACCATTTTTTGTGCTTTCTATTTTTGTAGTGCTATTGTTTTATTTCGTAAATTGTTTTGTTTTATGTATTTGCTACATGCAGGCAGAGGATTTTGATATCCATACCTTAACCCTTTAAACATGGTCAATGATTGAGTAATGACCATAGGCATGTGTTGCTATACCATTCAAATCAATTACTCTTTTATCATCACCAGGACACAAAGCAATTTTGTTTAGCCTAATAGATGATGTTATGTTGTTTAGAAGCGATAGTAATCGTTGGTATTCTTTTTACATTGTTTTTCATGACACAATCCTGATAATCTTGAAAGTTTGTACAATTTTTGACATCGCCTCTCCTAATACCTTTAATCTTTTTGATTTCTTTACTATTTATATCTAAAGTGTACATTTTAGCTCTAAGTCCAACAAATGCTTTTATAATTTGCCCACAGGCCTCGTCTTTAAATTTCCCTGACGTTTATTTGTTTGAAGTAGAGTAATATATGTGATTAGTAGGCTAATCAGATGTGTCCAGGTGTTCTAGGAAATTCAACTTGTCTTGATAGTCATCTTGGGTCTTAACCAATTAAATGAACGAGTCAGTATCCATATACATGAGTTTAAGATTGTCCGTGCAATAATAAGGAAGCAGGACATCATAGTGGTGGGAATACATGAGAGTTTTTGAAATATCCAGTATACACATTCCAATATATATAGGCTTATTGAATACAATGTTACGTTTAGCCACGTGGAAAGCAGATAGGTCAGGACCATAAATTGTTCTGTCAATAAATGTTGGCTTTGCTATTAGTTTTCGGCCTTTTTGCTGTCAGTCACAAGACGTATTGTACCCGATAATCCGGAAAGGATCCTGTTGGAATATCCATTGCCCCCGCTGGATTGCCTATTTCTAACTGCTCCGACAAATACTACATTAGAAATCGCTTCCAACATGGCCTTTAGGGATTTACAGACAGCAGTTACCAGAATATTGTGGATCAACAACCAACTACACGGGGCACTCACCTTGACTTACCTCTCGGGGACTGGGAATTCAGCTTCGCCTACACTACATCCACAATATTCTTCTTCTTATATTTAAAATGAATCACACTCCAACAACAATGGAAAACAATCGGAACAAAATTTATTAACAATAGGGTAAACTAATCTAGTATGAACAAAATAACAATAAACGAATTTAACAAATATAAATTAAAATTAAAAACACGCAATCATTCACACCTCCTTTCAACTCTACATCTTACTACAATGCTGTATTAAAATTATGAGTATAAAATCTTGGCTTGTTCTAGGCCTACACTGCGTAAAAATAAAAACGTTTAATGAAGTCTCTTAATGGCATTCCAGACACATGGTTTCATTCACAAGCCTGCGTTGTAGAACGCACGTGCAGTAACTTTGTTTCATCAATGAAATACCGGCACCACGCCGTACTCGAAACTGGTTTATACAATTAAAACAAGGCGGTGAGATTACACCTGTTCATATTATGTCATCGCTCTCCAACATAACGGTGAATCATTCTCGCTAGTCCACAGAGACTGCTTGTGTGTGCGTCTATTAAAAACACGTAAAATTAACATTTAGATCTTACAAAAGTTCATATAACTACTCTGTTTCTTAAACAATCATTCTAAAAATTTGTATACACTCTTTCATTCGCACCCTCAATTGTTCTAGACCAATTCGGTTCCACATTTTCTCTTAACAATGAACAATCATTCATTCCCAAAACATCCGCTCATAAACACACACTATTCCAAAACAATTGATTAATAAATCCTACTAAATTATTTAACTAATTAAATCATTTCCACAAAAGTTATTTACATGTAATATGTTTATAATAATATCCATTATCTAGTGTTGCTGACGCGACACTTTCGAGATTCTAACTTCTCGGTTACAATATAATTCTTAACTAAATATATACACTGGTTTTTCACATAACCATCATTCTCTAACGTTCTGTATTTTTGATTTACTGATCACACATCGTCTTATATAGGTGTCATTACACTGTCGGTATAATACAGTCGACTAATTAAGGAAAAACTGTACGTAATTACATAACTTCGGGTTTAATAAATTTTAATAATCGTATTATAGACGTGAGTAGACAATCTTTCTCAAGGTATTTCCGCTGAAACCCTCCTGTTAACACAGCTAAATCGTTAATTCACAAAAACTGGACTACTTGTATACAACGGCTCTTATCATGATACATGCCTTTTTTTTAATCAAAAAACAACAATACTTTGACTTCCTTAAAATGCGGAATTCCCTCGCATGAGCACTCCATAGCTCTACAAATCCTCATATAACAGTATATATGGCATAAACAATTATCATCTACTATGTTAAACAATAACCAAAAGGGATTAATTGCTATTAACATATCTTATGTAGGAACTTCTCTCAAATAATGGCATGGCCCTCAGTATCATTGCACATGACTACTGGACTACAATTATACATGCGTAAGTTCTTCAAACGAAACTTCCAATTGTAATGAACGATATTAGACAGTCGCGATTAACCTCCTAAAGTTTACTCCACAACAAGATAATTAACTGTTAACTCGTCTGTCGCAAATACATGTAATAAAAATAATACTCCTGTCTCATCTCACTTGTCAAGCTTTAAATTGTTAATCGTTGTAATATCATGTCGATAAAATGACGTGATGTTACACAAATAGAATAAAATAACACACATGTTATTTATAATGTCAGATAAAATTCAATCTTGACCGGGATAAACTAGCTTTGAATTCCTAGCCAAAGATTTGAATAATCTTCTATTAAAAGGTATTTCCTCTAACATATTAAATGAACAAAGCTCTTAGCTTTACAAATAATAAGAAAGTGTTGTCAATGTCGTAATGTTTTTCCACTCTACACAAAGAATGTTCATAGGGATTAAGACTTCGATCTTATCAACCGACTAGTATTCCTTAGATGGTCGATAGTTTATGTACAATAATGATATAACAATATCATTCGATGTTTCTTCTTTTCTTGAAGTTATATGTTGTTACATTAAAGTGCTCAAATTAAATTTAATAAGAATTTAATTTGAAGCTATGACACAATGTCAGAATACTTGGTTTAAATGAAATTATTAAAATTCGAGAGTCGAAACGACTAGTCCCCTATGAGGCAATATGATTCCTCAAACAAAATTTTTAATGTCAGTTCCACAACTGATCCGTAGAATAAAATTGAAAAATAGATGAAATGCAATCATCTTCTAAATAATCTTGAAATACAAAAATCTCAACACACATCGGAAGTGTAAAATACATAAAAGCACTGAAATACATGAAATGTGAAAATATAGAAATATGGAATAAGATCGCTGGAAATATGGGATAAGATCGCTGAAAATATGGAATAAGATCGCTGAAAATATGGAATAAGATCGCTGGCTCAGAATGTTACTAGCCATGCTCTATATAACAATTGAGATACACTAATACCTTACTTGGACGAAAACTTGAAGATCTATGCAAGTATTCCCACAATACTTTAGATGTTTCCTCAGTACAAGACACTGAGATGGATCAGCATTCGAACCTCGGATCTGCGACCTCAGAGATAAGAAACGTCCCTCTCTGGAATTTACCAACATTCGCCTGGTCTCGAACGACATCCTTCTGGCAAATTCTTCTGTGTTGCTGGGCTACCTTTCCCTAGCATCTTGACAAATCTCTTCTGTAAAGTCTTCACTCTCCGTCGTAAATATGTATCATCTTCATCATTGGAATATAATTATGGAAATATTCATATAAATGGTGAATGAAATATTTCCATTGCTAATTGATGTTATATTAGTGTTCGTAGACTGACGAAAATGCACAAGATGGACCGTACACTACGTCTGTATTCAAGAATACGTTGTCTAACGAAGCTCCATCGTTGTATCTTAACTCCTGTTATCGAATATGTCTCTGGCGCATGCCTATTTAGTTCATCATATCAACAATATTATTTATGCTGAATGATAACGTTTGAAGAATAATAATAGTCATTCTATTAATGTTTATGTGTTGCGACAATATTAAAAGTTCTCCGCTACTGTTCACTTGAACTGCGTTCGCCAAATTCACGTTGCAATTTATAATGATATTCAGCTTTATTTCCAACACATTTGGAAATCTAACTTAACAGGCTTATATTGTCGAAACGTTGAATATTAAAACGCTCGACTTTTCACAATTTATATTATGCGACCTGTTCTTAATATATATTCGCTTATTTAACTTCAGATCTCAATTATATAAGAGATATAATCAATTCAATGTTCCTCGCAACTTCACGTAGAATGGAAGTGCGGTGACCTCCTACGTTCCACCTAGCTATCCTCGCGTCTCCACAAGTCGACAGTCGTCGCACTCGGACTAAGCTTTGGGATCTCCGTTAACCCAGTAAAACACTTCCTCACTGTTCAAAGTCTGCTGGAATAAGAACCTCGATCCTTGGATCTCCCCCTCCAAGTCGAATTTTTGGTGGCCATATCAATCTCCCACCATAATTTTAGCGCGTAGATTACCAATGCTTATTACTGCGTTGATTAACCGATCTGTGGTTTTGAAAGTATCAGACAATATTTCTTTTAATATTCTCTTCATTACCAAATAAGAAAATCTTCTTCTAAGGGCCTACATGAGTAATTTCATCATATTGTGTAAATAAAGTTGATCCCGTCTTCAATAAGACCTGTTCTCAGTGGCTCTGGGCTGGGATCCAATAGCATAATTTATAACAATATTTATAATATTAATTTCCAAACTCGCTGTTGCTATGATAAATATAGCCTTCTAGAAGTGTCCATTGTGCAATATATCACGTGATTGGGCTCTACCACAGTCTCGAGCTTGTAACACTACACTCCTGTGTCACACTTCCAGAAATTATATTTGCTGGTTAAATTTTATCATGGGGACGGAAAATACTCTCATTTTGTCCCTAAATAATTCAATTTACGGGGGGCAGTATGTCTATTCTTTTACGAATATTTTCCATTGTTTTTCCAAAAATGGCATTGTTGAATAATTTGTACAGATTTTTCTCAAAATCACTTTTGGCTTGTTTTCGAAGGTTGTTATTAAAATCAACGTATGCCTTTAGCCAAGGCCTTTGTTTAAACTTTAACACACGATGAATTTTTACCAGTTTTGGTCCATGATCTAGAGCTTGTTTAAGTGCCATGTAGTGACCAACGTATCGCCTTCGATTTCGAAGATGAGGAATTAGTTATTTCACAGACGAATCCTTAGGTTGTGTACACTCTGATAGGAAAGGTTAATCGTTGTGTAGATCATGAAGGTCAGATCCGTAATGAACATCAACGTCTAGAATGTATCCCACATGATCGTCCTTCTTTAGTTTTTCTAGATCAACAGTATCTGGAGAAACCCACTGAAATCCGCCATAAGGAAGAGAGTGACACATAGCCCACCCATATTGGTTGTTGGCATCATCATAGGTAATAAACTGTGATGGTTTCTCAGAATCATAGGTTTCCATGTATTTATTGTTAGCTTCAGCATACCGATGAGACACCTGGCATATGCCTCCACGTATTCCAGACTCGATAAAAGAATCTGATCGAAATCCTGTAGCAATTCCAGTTCAATACCAGTGTAAAGGAGCATTGTCTCAAAACTTACACCAGGTAAAGTAAAAAGTGTGCAGCATCCACTCGGTGTGTTTCTAGTGTTTTGTTTCAAAATGATTGAAAGCTATCTGCGAGAAGGAGTATATCTGAAGTTAGGTAGAGGTCACTATATTCCCCTAGAGTTCTAATTTTGAATTGATTCCATACATTTTTGGCATGCTCATAGTCTTCTATATTAACATTTTCTTGACTTAATTTGTTAAAGAATGCCTCTTTTGGAGGTAAACACATTTTACTTAACTTTTCCCATGCATCAATATAGTCATAACAAAATACCTCTTTACGAGTCATGAGCGCTGCATTTTCTTTCCCAAAGTACTTGTCTGTTTCAGGGTATGATGTTAAGTTGGAAACTAAGTTTTACAACTACTCGACATTAACCGAAACATGTCCACAAATCGAAGCTTAACATTTCCTACATATTTGGTGAAGGAAATGTTCTTTTATTTGGAGTTAGCGATAACATCCACTCTCTCAGTAGTACATCCCAATTGTATTACGATGAAATTTGCATCGTAGCCGCTCATATTATGTAAAAACACAGGAACTGGGTTACGTGTTTTACACCTCAAATTACAGTTATTTTGAGCACTTCCACGGTATTCACCTGTAATATGGCAATGGTCTCGAACTTTCCAGTCCTCATTGGTAAATGGTTTATGACACAAATGACAGTTTTCAGAACATTGGAACTCTGCTCGATCCTGAGTAAGGCCTTTGGAACATTTAATCTGTAAAGGCGATCAATTTCATTAGCTATCGAGATCAAACTGTCCATAAACTTTTCTGCAGCGTTAGGTCCACGATAAATAACAGGTTGGTTTGGAAGGTTTGTGTTAATGTGTTCCACATGTGGTGAGTGTTTAACATGTATACCAAAGCTCATAGGAACATGATTCTGGTATGGGACTGTATAACTTGCTTCAGGATTGGGTAAACATGTTTGATATGGTATACTTTCGAAATGTGCATAGATAACGTAAGGTATTCTCAGCATTATTTTCTTTTTTAAGAATTTAACAATTGGGGTATTAATAGGCATTTCAACCCTAGCAATGTCATGCTGGACAAACAAAGCTCTATGTTCTTTCAATTTTTCCATTCCTTGTTGTCCATATCGATTATCAAAGTGAGTAAAACACCGTTTACACGTATTTATCTTATGTTCACCGTGGGTAATCACTGTGCTATTAGTTTATCAAAATTATTGATAGAGACGTAGTGGTTCTGACCAGATAAAAAACTTAGCATAAGGAGATCGCGATGGTCTTGTAGTTCATGATCCACAACCTTTAGAGGAAACAGTTTATTGTCTTTTTCCAGTCCAATTACATTTATGGATATGTCGTTGGCTTTCTCAAATTTGGGAATGTTATCTAATGACGTAGGAAACAATATCACTGAAAAATCATACTTGTTTTCCAGGTCCCTGTATTTACTAACGCGTTCAGCTTTCGTTTTAACCAGTTTTGCTAAGACGGCATACATAGAACACTTTTCATCCTTTAAGTTTTGAGGATTAATGCAGGCTTTTCTTGCTTTTACAGCTGCTTGTAATGGGATATATGTGCTACCACGCAAGGGATTGTACTTATTTATTTTCAACCGTACTCCCTCCACTATAAACAAAGCCCAATTACTGCCTTTTAGCTCAAATTCTTCCATTTCAGTAGTTAAATTTGTAAATTGTGTTTCCAAGCAACTACATAGGTCTGTTTCCAAAAATAGGACTTGATTTCCTGTTATAAAAGCCCGATCTGTAATTTCGTTGGTGGACATATGAATAAATCTACATTCAGCCACAGGATTAACTTTTATTGACTTGTGCATTGCTAGTTCTTTCTGCATAGCTAGTATTATTTGCTGTTTGGACTCTTTAAGGTATGAAATTAAATCCTTACACGTATCACAACGTATGAAATAGGATTTAAGTCGACTTTCAAAAGATGTTTCTTATTCAATAATTCCATTTTGTCTGGAACCATTGAAAGTGGGTAATGTATTTTCGGCTCAGATTTTCTTCTTTTAGCTGATGACACAACATTACAACATTCTTCATGACGACGTCCGTTGTAGGCATTGTTGAATTTACTGCCACACGTTTTACACTCATGATATTCACCACACGATACTTCGTGACGCTTTCTATCATAGTCTCGAAGAAAAGATTTTCCACACTCTTTGCGCTCTTCCATCATGGATGTTGATTTCTAAAATCGGCTGCTTACTGCGAATCACAAGGGTAGAAGCTGGTCGGTGAGACGATCTTTCACGATGGGAACACTGTAAAAGGTAGTAGTCAACTAATTGTATTCCTGCTAAGAGACCTCTTATATACCCTATTCAAGGCCAACAGCTACTTACCACGTAGTACAAGGCTAGAGCTTAGTGGGTGAGACGGTCTATCACGATGTGATCACTGTCAAAGGTAGTAGGCAACTGAAAATACTCTTACACTCTACTCAAGGTTATCAAGGACTTACTGCATACCAAACGCTATACACTCGTGGGTTAGACACTCTTTCTTGCTAAGGACCCCTATATTCCCTACACAAGGCTATACATGTCAGTTCTAAACACTTAGTGGTTAATTGTATATTAAATTTACATACACAGCTTATACAAGCATGTTCTCATGCGGTAAAACTTTACCAGATAGTCAATTGCGACACGCAAAGTATGTTGCTATGAAAACTACCTGAACGACCAGCATGGTACCTAACGCTCTATAACAACACTCACTGAAAGACCAGCATGCTACCTAGCGGTCAATATAAGCACTACCTGAACTATCAGCATTCTACCTAGCGGTCGATATCACATTCACTCAACTACCAGCATGCTGCCTAGCGGCAGATATCAACACTCACTCAACTACTAGCAAGCTTGTACAATAATGAGTGCAATTATTCCTGTCACTAAAAATACACACAGTGAGGTTTGGTTTATCGTTTAATACAAATATATCTTGTTTGAATGACATAACAAAATGTTAAATGGCGTAACTGTATGGGAAAGTTGTATTACCTAAATGTAAAACGATGCAAGTGTTTAACATTTTACAATTTTATTAGCAAACAGGTTGTTACTTGTAAAAGTAAATGGGCATTGAGGAAACCGAGGCGTATAAATTTGTATAAGCATGATATTTAAGGCTAGGTCATAAAATACTAATGTAAATCAACAATATCATACTTTTATAACTTACCTCACCTCACCTAACCTCACCTAACCAAAGCCGAACTAAAACTGAACTAAAACATAGTTACACCCATGTCAAATCGCGCCTACTATCAATCGCGCCTACTTTATATCGCGCCTACTAATCTCGCCTACTATAAATCGCGCCTACTATCAATCGCGCCTGCTATTAATCGCGCCTACTATAAATTGCACCCACTTTTATCTACCTGCCTTTGCACCCCACTCTTTCTTTTATATTTGCACTCTACTTTTGCTCTTATATTTACACTCAGTTGTTGGCTTATTTTATCTTGGAAAGTATCTCAAGGGGCAGATAACCTCGTAGTTCCGCCCCTTAAAAATAACTAACTAAAGTAACTCAATTCAATTTTATGGCAGCATAATGCTTACCATCATGTTTGTAAGCAACAACAACAACACAGTTAAAATCCAAAAAATCAAAAGTACTCTAAGGTTTATCATTGACTCCCAACTCTTACTCTTACCTCTATCCCATGCCTAGTCAAAAAATAGTATATTTTTCAAATTTTTCCTAAAAAGTTGAATTGGGTAAGTAGACTATATGTTTAAACTAGAAATCCTAACAAGTCGTAAGTTAGCTCTTACTCTTACCTCTATACCATGCCTAGTCAAATAATAATGTCTTTTTCAAATTTTTACAAAAAATATTTTGAAAGTAGGCCATGTGTTTAAACTAAAAATCCTAAAAAGTCATATGTTAACTCTTACACCCACCTCTATACCACTCTCAGTCCAAAAATAGTGTATTTTTCTAATTTTTCCAAAACAAAATTCCAAAATGGGTTATATTTCCAAAATTAGGAATGTCTCCCATAAGTCCAACCCCTCGTCCACGTCGTGGGAGACGGGCAACGGCACAAAGTAGGGGATCGCCTGTAGGGGCGAAGTACAGTGGGGACTTCGTGTGCCCCGGGACCGTTACGGTAGCTGTGATGGTCCTACAGGAACCCTGAAAAGTGACTGCTAACGGGGCTCTGGTGAAGCTACGATAGGCCCAGCAAGCCAGTAGTGGATGAAACCAAATGCTTTCAAGAATGGAACGAGCCTCGGACACGATGGATATAATAGACGACCACATGGCTGTACACACGGACTAAGATTTGGAACTTTAAACATAAGAACGCTGACGGGGAAGATGGAGGAGATAGTGGTTATGATGGAAAGAAGGAAGTTGGATTTATTGGGATTGGCAGAAACAAAGTGGAAAGGGGAAGGAAGGAGAGAACTGAGAAAAGGCTATAGACTGTACTGGAGTGGGAATAAAGAGGGAAGGAGGAATGGAGTGGGAGTAGTAGTACGAGATGGTTTAAAAGAAGAAGTGAGGAGAATAAGTGATAGGATGATGAAAGTGAAAGTAGCACTGAGGGGAGAGACCGTAGAAATAGTGCAAGTGTATGTTCCACAAGTAGGCTGCGCCTCTGAAGAGATGGAGGAGTTTGAAGAGGAATTGCAGAAGCAGATGGTAGGAAGAAATATGATTGTTATGGGGGATCTCAATTTACATGTAGGAAGAGAAAGACAAGGTTATGAGAGTGTTCTAGGACCAGAGGGTTGGGGCGGAAGAAATGGGGAAGGAAAGAGACTGTTGGACTTCTGCCAAAGGAACAGCCTGCAAGTTGGGAACTCCTGGTTCAAGAAAAGAGAGAGCCACACAATCACATGGTACAGTGATGACTTGACCTGGAAGTCGGTGATCGACTATATACTGTATGAGAAAGAACTAAATAAGAACATCACGGCCATCAAGGTTATACCATCGGAGAACCTGGATAGCAACCATCGATTGCTGGTATTGAACCTGAGAGGGAGTAAGGAGAAGAAAGGGACTGAGATCCAGGAAAGACGTATAAGGATATGGAAACTGAAAGAAGGGGATAGAAGGGTCGAGTACCTCAAAATGGTAAAGGAAGGAATTCCAACAGATGAAGAAAGAGGGGTGGAAGAGGAATAGGCTAGATTTAAGAAGACACTAGTTGGTGCAGCAGAAGCAGTATGTGGGAGGACAAGTATTAAGAAGAGGTGGAAGGAAACACCATGGTGGAATGAGAAGACAAAAAGATATAGTAAGGGAAAAGAATAGAGCCTTTAGGAGGTGGTATCAAAATAGGACGGTAGAGACAAGGGAAGAGTACCAGGAAAGAAAGAAGGAGGCGAAGAGAGTAGTGGCTGAGGAGAGAAGAAAGTGGATGGAAGAGTGGACAAAGATGGTGAAGGAGGAAAGTGAAGGTACAAAAAAGGTCCTGCATGGGATGGTAAAAAATAAGAGGCGGAAGGATCCTACGGATTATGTTAGAATGGTGAATAAAAGGGGACAAGAGATAGAAAATAGGGAAGAACTGAAGAAAATGTGGGAAGAATATTTTGAAGAACTTCTGAACCCAAATAGAAACCAGGGTGAGGAGGAAGAAATTGGGGAAGAGGAAGATGAACTGCAAACAGAAAAGGACTTAACATGGAAAGAAGTGGAAGATGCAGTAAGGAAGATGAAAGGAGGGAAGGCACCGGGTGTGGATGAGTTGAGTGTGGAGATGGTGAGAGCAGCAGGAGAGGTGGGGATACAATGGTTGTACCGAGTGATGAGGACAGCATGGAAGGAAAGGAAGACCCCAGAGGACTGGAAAAAAGGAATAATTGTCCCGATCTTCAAGAAAGGTAGTAGAACAGAATGCAGAAACTATCGGGGAATAACACTGATGAGTCATTGTGCAAAGATGTTTGAGAAAGTTTTGGAAAGGAGAATTAGGACAAGGATAGGAGGGATGAAGGAAGAACAACATGGCTTCAGAGCAGGAAGGTCCACAGTGGATTTGATTTTTGCTGTAAGGCAGTTACAAGAACAGCACTATGAGTATGGAATAGATCTATTGATGGCCTTCCTGGACATTGAGAAAGCATATGACAGTGTATGCAGAAACAAAGTATGGAAGTCCCTGGAGGATAGAGGAGTAGAGAAATGGACTATAAAGAGGATAAAGGAGACGTACAAGGGAAGCGTGAGCTGTGTGAAAGTGGGAGGAGAGAGATCGGACTGGTTGGAACAGAGAAACGGCCTGAAACAAGGAAGTGTACTGTCACCGTTACTTTTCATTGTGGTGATGGATGACATAATGACCCGAGTGGCACAAGTAATTGGGGAAGGAAAGATGAAAGCAATGGTGTTTGCAGGTGATTTGATGATTTGGGGAAACAAGGAGGAGGAGGTACAGGAACAGTTGGACGTGTGGGAAGGAATAATACAAGGATATGGGATAAAATTTAGCATAAATAAGAGTGAGATGGTGATCACAACAAGGAGAAGGAAAGAACCACAACGCGAATAACAATTGGTGGGGAACAGCTGAAGAAAGTGGAGAGTTTCAAGTACCTGGGAAGCCTGATACAAGATAATGGAAGAAACGATAGAGAAATAAATGAGCGGGGGAGACAAGCAGAAGAATTCCGGAGGAGTGTGAGAAGCATGTTGTGGAGCAAGGATGTCCCTCAGAACAGCAAAAAGATCATATATCGGACGTACTATGTCCCTATCCTGACGTATGCCTCGGAGTCCTGGATTATGAAAGGAAGGGATAAGAGCAATATACAGGCCAGTGAGATGAGGTTCTTGAGAAGCAGTATTTGAGCTACAAAGGTGGACAGAATAAGAAATGAGAGGACCAGAGAATTAATGAAGGAGGAACCATTACAGGATGGTATAGAGAAATCTAGACTTAGATGGTATGGACATGTAAAACGAAAGGAGGAGAAGAGGATACCAAGGAGGGTACACGAGATGAAGTGGGAAGGAAAGAAACCGAGAGGAAGACCGAGAGACAGGTGGCTGAAGGGGGTGGAAGAAAGCGTGAAAAAGAGAGGAGAAGACTGGACAAGGGTGGAGGCTGAGAGATTGTGGGAAGACAGAAGACGATGGAGAGGCTTGTGTTCCAAACAGACCTGGCCAGTGGCTGGAAACTGTGCAAGATGATGATGATGACAAATAAGTTTGTTTGATATAAATGAATGGCCTTTACCCCCTCTTCTCCCATACCAAATTTCAAGTCTCTAGGACAAATAATTTTTTAGTCCAATTTAGAAATTCCTATATTTCAAAAATGAGGAATTTTACAAAACAGTTTGTTTGACATTAATAAATGGTCTTGACGCCTCTACCCCCCTTAAAAATTTTCAGGTCTCTAGGAAAAAACAAAATTATTTTTTGAAAATGGGCTTTATTTCCAAAATAAGGTATTTTACAAAAAAGTTTGTTTGACATACAGTAAATTAATGGCTTTTATCCCCTCTACCCCCATACCAAATTTCAAGTCTCTAGGACAAAACAAAACTATTTCTTTAGAAAAAGTTCAATTTTGAAATTCCTATATTTCAAAAATTAGGAATTTTACAAAACAGTTTGTTTGACATAAATGAATGGTCTTTACCCCTCTACCCCCATACCAAATGTCAAGTCTCGAGGACAAAACAACATTATTTTTTGAAAATGGGTTATAGTTCCAAAATTATGTATGCTACAAAAAGATTGTTTGGCATGAATCAAAGGTCTATACTCATGCTACCTGTAAACCAAGACCCAGGTCTGTAGGACGAAAATGAAAAACTTCAATTGGGGAAAGAAGGCGAGTTTTCAAAAACCAAACATTCTAAAAATTGTTCTATGGGCTTAAAAGAATGGTCACTATGTCCTTTATTTTTTATAGAAACTTTATTTTTGTGAGATTTTTGAAAAAAATCAATTTGAAATTCTTATATTTTGGAAACTAAAGAGTTAACAAGACAATTTGTTCGGCTTAGATGAATGGCCTTGATCCCCTCTACCCCAAAATAAATTTCAAGTCTCTAGGTCTTAAACTGTGCAGTAGGGGAGTAGTGGCGTTTTAAAGCCAACCGCCGCTGCTCGGGCGATGTCCATGTTAAATAAGTGGATATCTCGCGAATCCATGATCGGAATTTGACATGCTACATATCAAATTACTCAGGCTAACGCCCTCTCAATGATGGGTTGGCAACAATGTCCACAAAGTCAGCGTAGCCGAGTGGCACCGCTTGTGTTTAAACCGCCACTACCCCCATACGGAACAGTTTTGGTCCTAGAGACTTGAAATTCATTCTTGGGGTGGAGGGGGTCAAGGCCATTCATTTATGTCAAACAACATTTTTTATATACTCGTTAGTTCCCAGAATATAAAAATTTCTAAAATTGAAATAATAAAGATAAAAAACACGCGTGGCAATGCCAATCAAAGAAAGTATTGGCGTTGTAACTTTGTTTGTTGAAGTGCTTTAGGATTCCCAATATTTATCTATTTTCCGTTAACAAGTTCTAAACTATTGTAAAATTGATTTACTATCTCAAAAAAAATCATGGGAGCGTGCTCAACAACTCACCAAAGTTTCATCGCAATGAAATGAATGGTATATGAACGCATACGGGACTTTGTTGAAACGATTCGAGCGCCATCACCCATTTGTTGAATATACTCGTACGCTACCTATTGTAAAATGGATGTATAAGTCAAAAACCTTCCCTGGCGTGTACACAACAACTCATGAACGTTTCATTGCAATTGGATGAATGGCATATGAACGCATAAGGGATTTTTTAAACGATTCACGCGCCATCACTCATTTGTTGAATCTTCTTTTGCGCCACCCATTGAAAAACGGATTTACTAATTCATACACCTTCGCAGGACTGTACTCAACTCACCAACGTTTTATCACAATCGGATGAATGGTATATGCACGCATACGGGACTTGGTTGAAACGATTCACGCGCTGTCGCTCATTAGTTGAATCTACTCATGCGCTACCAATTGTAAAATGGATTTACTAAATCAGAGATCTTTCCGGGAGTGGAAACAACTTTTCTGTGAATTTCAATGCAATCGCATGAATGGTATATGAACGCATACGAATTTTTTAAAACGATACGCGCGTCGTTACTCATTTGTTGAATCTACTCGTGCGCTACCTATTGTAAAAAGGATTTACTAAGTCAGAAACCTTTTCTGGAGTGTCCACAACAGTTCAACCAATGATTCATAGCATTCGGATGAATGGTATTTAAACGCTACGGGACTTTGTTTAAGCGAATCGCGTGCCGTCGATCATTTGTTGAATCTACTTGTGCGATACCTATTGTAAAGTGGATGTACTAAGCCAGAAACCTTCCCTGGAGTTTACACAACAACTCACCCAAGTTTATTCGCTATCGGACGAATGGTATATGACCGCATAAGGGACTATGTTGAAACACTTCGCGCGTCGTCGCTCATTTGATTTACTAACCCAGAAACCTTCCCTGAAGTGTACACAACATCTCACCCAAGTTTCATCGCTATCAGACGAATAGTATATGAACGCATACGGGACTTTGTTGAAACGCTTCACGCGTCGTCGCTCATTTGTTGAATCTAATCGTGCCCTACCTATCGTAAAGTGGATTTGTTAAGCCAGACACCTTGCTTGAAGTGTACTCTACCTCTCACCCAAGTTTCATCGCTATCTGACGAATGGTATGTGAACGCATACAGGACTTTGTTGAAACGCTTCGCCCGTCGTCGCTCATTTGAAGAATGTACTTGTGCGATACCTATTGTAAAGTGGATGTTCTAAGCCAGAAACCTTCCCTGGAATGTACACAACAACTCACCCAAGTTTAGTCGCTATCGGACGAATGGTACATGAACGCATACGGGACTATGTTGAAACACTTCGCGCGTCTTCGCTCATTTGTTTAATCTGCTTGTGCGATACCTATTTTAAAGTGCATTTACTAACCCAGAAACCTTCTCTGAAATGTACACAACATCTCACCCAAGTTTCATCGCTATCAACGAATAGTATATGAACGCATACGGGACTTTGTTGAAACGCTTCGCGAGTCGTCGCTCATTTGTTGAATCTACTCGTGCGCTACCTATTATAACATGTATTTACTAAGTCAGAAACCTTGCCTGTAGTGTACAAAACCTCTCAGCCAAGTTTCATCGCTATCGGCCGAATGCTATGTGAACGCAAACAGGATTTTGTTGAAACGCTTTGCCCATCGTCGCTCATCTGTTGAATCTTCTCGTGAATCTACCTATTGTTAAGTGGATTTACTAAGCCACAAACCTTACCAGAAGTGTACAGAACATCTCACCCAAGTTTCATCGCAATGGGATGAATGGTATATGAATGCATGCGGGACTTTCTTGAAACAAACGCACGCCATTTTGTTGAAGCTACTCACGCGCCATCTAATGTAAATTGGATTTACTACGCCTAGAACTTTTCCGGGACTGTGCGCAACAACTCACCAAAATTTGATCGCAATCAGATGAATTGTATATGAACGCATCGCCATTACGCATTTGTTTAAACTACTCGCGCGCTGTCTATTTTGAAGTTGATTAATTATGCCTATGTACCTCCCGGAAGTGTGTACAACAACTCACCAAAATTTGATCGCAATCGGATGAATGGTTTATTAACGCATAAAAGACGAACTGACAGGCATTCCTTTATATATATATAAGATAAAGGACATTGAGACCTTTATTTTAAGCCCATAGAACACTTTTTAGAATGTTTGGTTTTTTGGAAAAAAAAACAAAAAAAAGCCTACTTTCCCCAATTGAACTTTTCATTTTTGTCCTACAGACCTGGGTCTTGAGGTTAAGGTAGAAGGGATAAAGGCCATTGATTTATGCCAAACAAACTTTTCTGTAGCATTCATAATTTTGGAACTAGAGCCTTTTTTCAAAAAATAATTTTGTTTCGTCTTAGAGAATTGAAATTTGGTATGGGGGTAGAGAGGGCAAAGGCCATTCATTTATCTCAAACAAACTGTTTTGTAAAATTCCTAATTTTTGAAATATAGGAATTTCAAATTTGGACGTTTTTCTAAAAAATAATTTTGTTTTGTCCTAGAGACTTGAAATTTGGTGTGATGGTAGAGGGAGTAAGGGCCATTCATTTATGTCAAACAAACATTTTTGTAACATTCTTATTTTGGAAATATAACCTATTTTCGAAATATGTGTTGGATTTTTTTTTAAAATACACTATTTTTGGAATGAGAGTGGCACAGAGGTAGGTGTATGAGTTAACATATTACTCTTGAGGATTTTTAGTTAAAACATAGCCTATTTTCCAAATAGTTTTTGGAAACATTTGAAAAAGACACTATTTTTTGACTAGGCATGGGATAGAGGTATGAGTAAGAGTTAACTTACGACTTGTTAGGATTTTTAGTTTAAACATATAGCCTACTTTCCCAATTCAACTTTGTAGGAAAAAATTGAAAAATACACTATTTTAGACTAGGCATGAGATAGAGGTAAGTGTAAGAGTTGAGAGTCAATGATATACCTTAGAGTACTTTGGATTTTTTGGAAGTTTAGTGTGTTGTTGTTGCATTAAAATATGGTGGTAAGCATTATGCTGCCTTAAAATGAATTGAGATACTTTCCTAGACCAAATAAGCCAACAAGTGAGTGTAAATATAAGAGCAAAAGTCGAGTGCAAATATAAGAGAAAAAGTGGGGTGCAAAGGCAGGTAGACAAAAGTGGGTGCAATTTATAGTAGGCGCGATTGACAGTAGGCGCGATTTATAGCAGGCGCGATTTGACATGGGTGTAACTATGTTTCGGTTCAGTTTTGGTTCGTCTTTGGTTAGGTGATGTTAGGTGAGGTTCGGTAAGTTATAAAAGTATGATATTGTTGATTTACATTAGTATTTTATGACCTAGCCTGAAATACGTCCAGAAAGTAAGTTCCGTTTGGTAATAACATTAAATTGTGTACAGATACAGAAAAATTATTTATTGCACAAAATTCTACAACCCTTAAACTACTTTTCCACATAACTGCCGAAATGTTGCAGGCATTTGTCGTAGCGTGACACGAGTTTTGGTATACCTTCTTCATAAACGTGTGCCGCCTGTGTCTGTGTCTTCAACTAGTTGTCCGTTCCGCTGCAGCGCAGTTCCGCTTATGCGCGGTAGACGCTCTATATCAAGGAGAAGAAACGTGCGCCATTTGGGGAGCGCTGTCAGCCACGTACGCGTTTTTGTGCATGTTTACTCGTACAATGTCGGTGTTGATTGAAAATCCCGCCGCTTGTGAAATCAGATCTCTGATTCGTTTTCTGAATGCCAGGAAAGTGAACTCAATTGAAATTTATCGGCAAATTTGCGAAGTGTATGGACGAAATGCGATGAGTGATTCAATGGTGAGAAGATGGGTCCGACAGTTCAATGAAGGACGTAGTGAAGTGCACGATGAAGAACGAAGTGGGCGTCCATCTTTGGTTACAGAAGAACTGGTTCACGCGATTGACGACAAGATCCGGGAAAACCGCAGTGCCCTCGCTATGGAATTTCCCCAAATCTCACGATCTCTAATTCATGAAATTGTTACCGAAAAACTGAACTTTCGTAAACTTTGCCGACGTTGGGTACCAAAGATTCTTACGGAGCAACACAAAACAAAATTGATGGGTAGTGCACTTCAGTTTTTGCCCCGTTACAATGAAGGCGGCGAGAAATTTCTGACACAGATAATCACAGGATATGAAACTTAGGTTTCTTACGACACCCCTGAAAGTAAGCGGCAATCAATGGAATAGAGGCACACTTCATCCCCAGCAAAGGTTAAGCCGAAACAAATCTTGACACCTCGGAAAGTGATGTGCACAGTGTTTTGGGACTGGAAAGGCATCTTACTCATTGATTTCTTACCGCGTGGTCAAACAATCAACGCAGATGCTTACTGCGAGACACTTAGGAAATTGCGACGCGCAATACAGAATAAGCGCCGAGGGTTGCTGTCAAAAGGTGTTGTTTTTCTTCACGACAACGCACGACCACATACTGCAAATGTGACAAAAACCTCCTACAGGGATTTGGCTGGGACGTGTTTGATCACCCTCCGTACAGCCCTGACTCGCTCCTAGCGACTTTCATCTGTTCACACATCTCAAGTCTTTCCTTGGCGGTCAACACTTCAACAATGACGAAAAACTGAAATAAGATGTTTCCAACTAGTTGAAGACACAGGCGGCAAACTTCTATGAAGAAGGTATCCAAAAAATTGTGGCACGCTATGACAAATGCCTGCAAAAGTTCGGCAGTTATGTGGAAAGGTAGTTTAAGAGGTGTAGAATGTTGTGCAATAATTTTTTTCTGTATCAGTACACAATTTAATTTTATGACCTAACGGAACTTACTTTCTGGACGTGCCTTGTAGCATGCTAAAGCAAATATTTACGCCTTGGTTTTCTCAATGCCCATTTACTTTTACAAGCAAACCTGTTTGCTAATGCAATCGTAAAATGTTAAACACTTGCATCGTATTGCATTTAGGTAATACAACATTCCCAAACAATTACGCCATTTAACGTTTTGTTATGTCATTCAAACAAGATATATTTGTATTAAACGATAAACCAAACCTCACTGTGTGTACAGTTGTTGATAGGAACAATTGCACTCATTATTGTACAAGCTTGCTAGTAGTTGAGTGTTGATATCGGCCGCTAGGCAGCGTGCTGGTAGTTGAGTGAGTGTTGATATCGACCGCTAGGTAGAATGCTGATAGTTCAGGTAGTGCTTATATTGACCGCTAGGTAGCATGCTGGTCTTTCAGTGAGTGTTGTTATAGAACTTTAGGTACCATGCTGGTCGTTCAGGTAGTTTTCATAGTCACCACTAGAGAGCAGCAACATACTTTGCGTGTCGCAATTGACTACCTGGTAACGTTTTACCGCGTGAGAACATGCTTGTATAAGCTGTGTACATAAATTTAATATACAATTAACCACTAAGTGTTTAGAACTGACATGTATAGCCTTGTGTAGGGAATATAGGGGTCCTTAGAAAGAAAGAGTGTCTAACCCACGAGTGTACAGCCTTTTGGTATGCAGTAAGTCCTTCATAACCTTGAGTAGAGTGTAAGAATATTATCAGTTGACTACTACCTTTGACAGTGATCACATCGTGATAGATCGTCTCACTCTCTAGGCTCTTGCCTTGTACTATGTGGTAAGTAGCTGTTGGCCTTGAATAGGGTATATGAGAGGTCTCTTAACAGGAATACAATTAGTTGACTACTACCTTTTACAGTGTTCTCATCGTGAAAGATCGTCTCACCGACTAGCCTCTTGCCTTGTGGTTCGCAGTAAACAGATGTTTGTAGAAATCAACATCCATGATGGAAGAAACCATGCCTAGCTATATGTGCAAAGGGTGTGGAAAAACTTTTCTTCGAGACTATGATAGAAAGCGTCACGAAATATCGTGTGGTGAATATCATGAGTGTAAAACGTGTGGCAGTAAATTCAACAATGCCTACAACGGATGTCGTCATGAAGAATGATGTAATGCTGTGTCATCAGCTGAAAGACAAAAATCTGAGCCGAAAATACATTACCTACTTTCAATGGTTCCAGACAAAATGGAATTATTGAATAAGAAACATCTTTTGAAAGTCGACTTAAATCCTATTTCATACGTTGTGATACGTGTAAGGATTTAATTTCATACCTTAAAGAGTCCAAACAGGAAATAATACTAGCTATGCAGAAAGAACTAGCAATTCACAAGTCAATAAAAGTTAATCTTGTGGCCGAATGTAGATTTATTCATACGTCCTCCAACGAAATTAAAGATCGGGCTTTTATAACAGGAAATCAAGTCCTATTTTTGGAAACAGACCTATGTAGTTTCTTGGAAACACAATTTACAAAGTTAACTACTGAAATGGAAGAATTTGAGCTAAAAGGCAGTAATTGGGCTTTGTTTATAGTGGAGGGAGTACGGTTGAAAATAAATAAGTACAATCCCTTGCGTGGTAGCACATATATCCCATTACAAGCAGCTATAAAAGCAAGAAAAGCCTGCATTAATCCTCAAAACGTAAAGTATGAAAAGTGTTCTATGTATGCCATCTTAGCAAAAATGGTTAAAACGAAAGCTGAACGCGTTAGTAAATACAGGGACCTGGAAAACAAGTATGATTTTTCAGTGATATCGTTTCCTACGTCATTAGATAACGTTCCCAGATTTGAGAAAGCCAACGACATATCCATAAATGTAATTGGACTGGAAAAAGACAATAAACTGTTTCCTCTAAAGGTTGTGGATCATGAGCTACAAGACCATCGCGATCTCCTTATGCTAAGTTCTTTATCTGGTCAGAACCACTACGTCTCTATCAATAATTTTGATAAACTAATAGCACAGTGATTACCCACGGTGAACATAAGATAAATACGTGTAAACGGTGTTTTACTCACTTTGATAATCGATATGGACAATAAGGAATGGAAAAGTTGAAAGAACATAGAGCTTTGTTGGTCCAGCATGACATTGCTAGGGTTGAAATGCCTATTAAAAACCCAATTGTTAAATTCTTAAAAGAGGACAACATGCTGAGAATACCTTACGTTATCTATGCATATTTAGAAAGTATACCATATCAAACATGTTTACCCAATCCTGAAGCAAGTTATACAGTCCCATACCAGAATCATGTTCCTATGAGGTTTGGTATATACGTTAAATCCTCACCAGCTGTGGAACATATAAAGACAAACCTTCCAAGCCAACCTGTTATTTATCATGGACCTAACGCTGCAGAAAGTTTATGGGCTGTTTGATCTCGATAGGTAATGAAATTGATCGCCTTTACAGCTTAAATGTTCCAAAGGCCTGAACTCAGGGTCAAGAAGCAGAGTTCCAATGTTCTGAAACCTGTCATTTGTGTCATAATCCATTTACCAAAGAAGACTGGAAAGTTCATGACCATTGCCATATTGCAGGGGAATACCGTGGAAGTGCTCAAAATAACTGTAATTTGAGGTGTAAAACACGTAACCCAGTTCCTGTTTTTTTACATAATATGAGTGGCTACGATGCAAATTTCATCGTAATACAATTGGGATGTACTACTGAGAGAGTGGATGTTATCGCTAACTCCAAATAAAAGAACATTTCCTTCACCAAATATGTAGGAATTGTTAAGCTTCGATTTGTGGACACGTTTCGGTTAATGCCGAGTAGTTGGCAGAACTTAGTTTCCAACTTATCCTCATACCCTGAAACAGACAAGTACTTTGGGAAAGAAAATGCAGAGCTCATGACTCGTAAAGGGGTATTTAGTTATGACTATATTGATTCATGGGAAAAGTTAAGTGAAACGTGATTACCTCCAAAAGAGGCATTCTTTAACAAATTAAGTCAAGAAAGCGTTAGTAAAGAAGACTATGGACATGCCAAAAATGTCTGGAATCAGTTCAAATTTGAAATTCTAGGGGAATATAGTGATCTCTACCTAACTGCAGACGTACTCCTTCTTGTAGATAGCTTTGAAACTTTTCGAAACAATACACCAGAAACACATCGAGTAGATGCTGCACACTTTTTACTTTACCTGGTGTAAGTTTTGAGGCAATGCTCCTTTACACTGGCATTGAACTGGAATTGCTACAGGATTATGATCGAATTTTTTTAATGGAGTCTGGAATACGTGGAGGCATATGCCAGGTGTCTCATCGGCATGCTAAAGCTAACAATAAATACATGGAAACCTATGATCCTGAGAAACCATCGCAGTTTATTACCTATGATGATGCCAACAACCAATATGGGTGGGCATATGTGTCACTCTCTTCCTTATGGCGAATTTCAGTGGATTTCTCCAGATACTGTTGATCTAGATAAACTAAAGAAAGACGATTCTGTGGGATACATTCTAGACGTTGATGTTGATTACCCATCTGACCTTCATGATCTACACAACGAATTACCCTTCCTACCAGAGTGTATACAACCTAAGGATTCGTCTCTGAAAAAACTAATTCCTCATCTTCGAAATCGAAGGCAATTCGTTGGTTACTACATGGCACTTAAACAAGCTCTAGATCATGGACCAAAACTGGTAAAAATTCATCGTGTGTTAAAGTTTAATCAAAGGCCTTGGCTATAGGCATAGGTTGATTTTAATAACAACCTTCGAGAAACAAGCCAAAAATGATTTTGAGAAAAATCTGTACAAATTATTCAACAATCCCATTTTTGGAAAAACAATGGAAAATATTCGTAAAAGAATAGACATACGTCTTGTGACTGATAGCAAAAAGGCAGAAAATCTAATAGCAAAGCCAACATTTATTGACAGAACAATTTATGGTCCTAACCTAGCTGCTTTCCACATGGCTAAACGTAACATTGTATTCAATAAGCCTATCCACGAACCTACTACGTTGTCGTAGGAAGGCGGAGAGGTGATACTCCGACGTGGCGGGTCCCAGGTGGCGGATAGGGGGGTCCTCACCAGTTTTGCTGGCGGACTTGAGCGAAATAGAATAGCTCTCGCGAACCAAACACACTCCCATTTCTCATCAGTCATCCTATCAAATTCTATTCATCACCTTTCCAGATCACATCTGGAATTGTAATCCCTGACTACGGTCAGATCATGGGTCCTAGACCAGACACTCAACTCATGTATGAACAGTCTTCTAATGAACTCTTCCACCGCAAGGCACCATTCGGATACGGTGGGGTGTCGCGTAGAAGAGTCAGGTGAGTCGGAGCGCCTGGAAACCCGAAAGTCCAAATACAAACTCAAAATTAACAAACATAGGGAATTTTCATTCTTTGCAACATTAAACATAAATTCGTTAATTAAAATTGGATAACCTAAGCATTTAACCGATATATTGGACCAACACAAGATCTTAATAACACCACTTCAAGAACTTAGAAACATAGATGAAGACCCCGTTGAATCTGGAGGATACCGTCTCTACAAGAGACCTCCAGGACCACGAGTTATGAAAAATGTCCTGCAGTTTGGTATGGGATTTTTAGTACATACCAGTATTATTGATTCAGTGGAAGGCTTTTCGTCGAACTCATCAAGGTTAGCAACTTTAACAATTAGGACAGGAAACAAAATATACTCTTTGATAAACGTTCATGCCCCAACTAATGACAAGAATGTCAAAAAATTTAGAGATGAAACGGACAATTTTTAGGAAAAACTTGCCTTACTAATATCAAACATTCCAGACACTCATGTTAAAATCTTGCCTGGGGATTTTAATGCAAAAATTGGTCAAGAAAGAAAATTTCGTCCAATAGGTAAGTGGCCAGCTCACAAATTCACTAACAAGAACGGTCAAAGATTAAATACCCTTTGTTAAGAACATGGCCTACGTCTCGAAACTAGTAGATTTAAGCGAAGACCACACAAACTTTTGACCTGGAAATGCCCTAATAATGCACTAGGGGAATTCCAGATGGACCATGTTGCAATGGATAACAAGTTCTACAAAGAAATATAGGCTACTAGCTGTACCCAGCATGCGTTGCTATGCCAATCAAAGAAAGTGTTGGCGTTGTAACTTTGTTTGTTGAGGTGCTTTTGGATTCCCAATATTTATTTATTTTCCGTTAACCACCTCTAAACTATTGCAAAATTGATTTACTATCTCAAAAAAATAATCATGGGAGCGTGCTCAACAACTCACGAAAGTTTCATCGCAATGAAATGAATGGTACATGAACGCATACGGGACATGTTGAAACGATTCGAGCGCCGTCACCCATTTGTTGAATATACTCGTACACTACCTATTGTAAAATGGATTTATTAAGTCGAAAACCTTCCCTGGCGTGTACACAACAACTCATGAACGTTTCATCGCAATCGGATGAATGGCATATGAACGCATACGGGATTTTGTTTAAACGATACACGCGCCTTCACACATTTGTTGAATCTACTTGTGCGCCACCCATTGAAAAATGTATTTACTAATTCATACACCTTCGCAGGACTGTACTCAACTCACCAACGTTTTATCACAATAGGATGAATGGTATATGAACGCATACGGGACTTGGATGAAACGATTCACGCGCTGTCGCTCATTAGTTGAATCAACTCGTGCGCTACCAATTGTAAAATGGATTTACTCAATCAGAAATATTTGCGGGAGTGGAAACGACATTTCTCTAAATTTCATTGCAATCGCATGAATGGTATATGAACGCATACGATTTTTTTAAACAAGAAACGCGTGCCGTTACACATTTGTTGAATCAACTCGTGCGCTACCTATTTTAAAAGGGATTTTATAAGTCAGAAACCTTTCCTGGAGTGTGCACAATAATTCAACCAAAGATTCATAGCAATCGGATGAATGGTATTTGAACGCTACGGGACTTTGTTTATGCGATTCGCGTGCCGTAGAACATTTGTTGAATCTACTTGTGCGATACCTATTGTAAAGTGGATGTACTAAGCCAGAAACCTTCCCTGGAGTGTACACAACATCTCACCCAAGTTTCATCGCTATCGGACGGATGATATATGAACGCATACGGGACTTTGCTGAAACGCTTCGCGCGTCTTCCCTCACTTGTTGAATCTACTTGTGCACTACCTATTGTAAAATGGACTTAGTCAGCCTGAAACTTTCCCTGGAGTGTACACAACAACTCACCCAAGTTTAGTCGCTATCGGACGAATGGTGTGTGAAAGCATACGGGACTATGTTGAAACACTTCGCGCATCGTCGCTCATGTGTTTAATCTACTTGTGCGATACCTATTGTAAAGTGGATTTA
This sequence comes from Meconema thalassinum, assembly GCA_946902985.2. NCBI lineage: Eukaryota > Metazoa > Arthropoda > Insecta > Orthoptera > Tettigoniidae > Meconema > Meconema thalassinum. The sequence goes on along the minus strand of OX336397.1, from coordinate 96,458,599 downwards.
CTAACCCAGCAACCTTCCCTGAAGTGTTCACAACATCTCACCCAAGTTTCATCGCTATCAGACGAATAGTATATGAACGCATACGGGACTTGGTTGTTACGTTTCGGGGGTCGTCGCCCATTTGTTGAATCTACTCGTGCCCTTCCTATCGTAAAGTGGGTTTGCTAAGCCAGAAACCTTGCCTGAAGTGTACACAACCTCTCACCCAAGTTTCATCGCTATCGGACGAATGGAATGTGAACGCATACAGGACTGGGTTGAAAAGCTTCGCCGGTCGTCGCTCATTTGTTGAATCTACTCGTGCGCTACCTATTATGAAGTGGGTTTAGTTAGCCAGAAACCTTCCCTGATGTGTACACAACAACTCACATAAGTTTAGTAGCTATCGGACGAATGGTATATTGTTTTAGATCCCTTATTTGGGGGTGGATCTAAAAGGAAGAGTTATTGTATTAATTTATAAAGCTGTGCCTAAAAAGGGTAGCTTCCCTTGGCAGGGTAAGCTGACCAGTGTAGAGTGTTGTGGTGTGCTAGGAACAAGGGGGCGTTCCTATAAATAATGTAGTAGTGTTTGAAGGGATGGGACCCAATGCAAGGGTCACTGTGCTGGTCGCTCAGCTGACTGGCTTATTATGTAACTGAATCTGCTCGTATCAGCCGAGTGGCACGCGCTGCTTGCTAGCAGCCGGGTCGGCTCGAGAAATACAATGGTATCTGAGCTAGCGCTATTAGACTACCGTCTGTCACGTCCAACCGTGACGAGAGTAAGGAAGGGCGTTGGGATGTAAAGAGGCGTATGGACAGTAAGACTAGTGTGATGTGTTGACCAAGTGTTTATTGGTCTGTAATTCTGAAGTATAAGTCCCTTGTAGGGAATGTAATTATGTTCACAATGTAAGGTACAAGTTGTGGGTTAAAGGTTACAAAAGTAGGATGTCTGAACACGACTGACTCACCTCTGGTGACACTGGCGTAGCCTTCGGCCGTATCGTTGAAGCACTGATAATGGAGAGATCCCTTGACCTGATTAAGACGCCTTCTTATACTCTTCGGCGCTATGCTGTCAGCAATGTGTTGGCATTGCTGCCCCAGTTAATAGTATGTCGCTATGTGTAACCATTATGCAAGGACCGAGCTGCTTTCTAGAGTGGCAAGCTGTCCTTGCTACGTTTATGGATGTTGGCCCGGCTTTCCAAGGGTTGCCCGTTAGGAGATTTAGGCAGATGATGGGGGGATGGTCTCCAAGGGGTGCATACCCCTGGGAGGCTGTACAAGCGTCTTCCTTCATTTGTTCGCGTCCTCGCGAACGGGAACGGAACTGGAGGTTGGGATGTTGACGTAGTGGTTCTTGAAGCCCCCTCGTATCTCCTGGTGTGTCTCTCTCGTCGTCGTGGGTGTCGTCGTATAGAATGGGTGGTGCCGTATCGAAGTGTAGGTGTGAGGTCAGCCCGTGTTCAGAGGGGAGGGTTATGGGATGTACAGAGATATATATATAACATTGACATTGGCATTGTGACAATAGAAATGGACGTTGAAAAAAAAATTGACATTGAAAAAAAAATTTGCCATCGAGAAAAAAAAATTGACATTGGAAAAAAATGACATTGTTGGCATATTGCTAGTTTCAACAAAAAAAACATGGTTTTTGATGGTGATTCGTTACATATGTGTGCAGGGAGGAAAAACCCAGCTAGACGAGGAATTGTGTCGTCTGGCTTTATTTTGGGGAAAAAGTGCTCCCTGCAAAGAGAAAGATAGATGAGAATAGAAAAAATGGGCGTTCCAGGGTATAATTTAAGGGATATAATCAAAGTGTATTTATTGGTTCGGGATGAAACGGAACGCCCTGACAAATGGGGAAGTTAGAAGAAGGAAAAATGAAAGAAAACAAATCATAGACATTATGTACGTTGGTGGTCTTGATAATGGTAACAGATATGACCCGATAATAATAATAGTAATCCTTACATTTGTAAAATTCCTGACAAGTTATAATTGAACATAGTAAACATAGTAATAAAGATGAACATAGAAAAATAATGGTTGCCATGTTGGTACCCTGTACGTATAAGTATCATTGCCACTCTTGTGGAACCTTGCAATTATATGACATGGCGAGAAAATACAAAATAATTTACACTTTGCAATTATATGACATGGCGAGAAAATACAAAATAATTTACACTTTACAATTATCACTATCATATATATATATATATATACCTTATAGAGCTCTGTTACCTGGCCAGTTATTGCATACCTCTTATACTTGGTGCGCACCGTACTATTATGCCTCGCCGACCGTTCTCTAATCGGCCGTTCCTGGTGCGGTTTAGTGGCTAGTCCACTATTCTCTCCCTGTACTTATCACGTAACCTCGTGGTTTTCCGTCGTGGGTCGGAATCCCACCTTAGGGTCGAAGGTCCGGCACTTACAAACTCTGTGTCGCCCTTTGAGCCTGAAGTAACGCTTCATTTGCGTATTCTGAAATGTGTTTGCGTTCAGCGATGGTCATCATCCCACGTATGCTGTCCACCGCTGACCGCTGGCGTTGTCACCTTTAAGGGTGCAACTAAAATTGATGAGGAGTGTATTTGTGTATGACATAGATGTGTATTTTGGTAATATGTCTACCACAGACATATTCATGTTCTTGGTTACCTGTAAATCAAAACAAAAAAAAAAATGCATCCATATAAAGATGTTTATCTCTTCGTGCTCCGTGGTCTTCCTGTGTGGGTGAAAAGTGGATTAGTTATGAATAGGACAGTACAATACATTATAATTCATTACAGGTATATATATAACCTTCCTTGGTAGCGCTTAGTTTGGAAACTAAGTGTAGCGCCACCGAAGTCTAACTTAACCTAGGTTAGCCTATGTTAACCTATTCTAGCTTAAATGGTGTCGGGCTTATCTTGGTAACGGCTTTTGAGTCACCAAGTGCCGAGATATTCTATTGTGATCTATATATATATAAAAAAAAAATTGCCTTTAATGTAGGCTTATGCTACCTTACCACGAATTATCATGCCTTATCGTGATTTGTCGGACTTACCCTGATGCCGGGTTTCTGGGTCATCAGGCGCCGACCGGCGTTACTTAATGCTATCTATCTTAATTATGGTCTAATAATAAAAAAAATGCTATTTCTAAGCCGAGAGGGTTGCCTTAATCTATTGCCGAAATGTGCTGCGCCATACCTGGCAACAGCGGTGAATAAATTTGCTTAATCCTAGGTTGCGTGTCAAATGCAACCGTCTTACAGCTAAATTTGGCCTAGAACGATCGCCTGGGGCAATTTACTTCCCCAGGACACCACCCGCACGAGTCCTAGAAACACCGGTTGTCTCTAGGATCGCTGGATTCCGTTCCCTTAATTCTAGGTGTCGACGTCTATTACTAGTACTAATCTAATCACAGGCGGCTTACGGTGCCACTAAGCAAACCGTTTCGCCTGCTGTACCTTCCATTTCTTTGACCGTTGCCATTGCGTGTGTAGTTGTAGTTGGGCCGCCCACGTAACCCTTATGAGGCGCTCGCAATGCCCCTCTCTTACTGCCCATTGACTGCCCGCTGTGGCGCCATTTATGTGGGCATTGGACATTGTCGTCCAATGGCATAATATAATCTTCGCCTTTATCGGCAATCGCAGTCTGCTTTTCGCAGTAATAGAATCTCTTCGCCTTTGTCGGCAATCGTGGTTTGCTTTTCGCAATAATCTTCGCCTGTATCGGCAATCGTGGTTTGCTTTTCGCAGTAATCTTCGCCTGTATCGGCAATGCTGGGGTGGCCCACTGAACCCCTTTGAGTGCCCGCTATGCTACTCATTTAAGATCTCTGGCGACCCGTTGTCATCCATTTACGTGGGCGCAGGACCGAATGAGCGCGTACATTCCATATATATATTCATGTTTCATTCTTCATTATTGATTAACGTCGTGGTCTTCACCTTCACCTCGCGGGGTAAGGACTTGTCGGATCTAGGATTGGTCCTGCTGAACCCTAGGATCCTGCTTCACTCCTGACGAATAGGAGTCTGACTCCCCGCCATGGAAGTCCTACCTACGTAAATTTAACTAACAGTCTAGTCATAATATGGGTCGTCTCTAGGGATAGCTCCCGAGTCCGGCGCTGAGTGAGCTATTTCTCCCGCCCTTCTCAGAAAGTCTCCCTGCAGGTCTTGGCTTCGATGACCGTGGCACATAGTGGGTGTAACCTTCTCCGACAAGGGGGATAAGCGACATGCACCCCTAGATCTCGATGTTTGCCCGTGCCAGGTCGCGAATGCTTCGACCTTACGTGGTTCGTCTATTTGGTCAGGTCATTGATTTGTTGAGCCAACTGGGGTAAGGGTCCACATCGCCTTCCCCAGCTCTGCTCCAGTGTGGTCCCTCTGACCTTCGGCTTACACCGTTGTCATCAATCAGATCGTATCAGATTCCTTTGTAAAAAAAAAATGTAGCGTAACCTGTGTAAATGGTTTAATCTCTGTGTAAAATGTAAAATATTTCCAGTGTTGCGGGGTTGTAGATCTTCTAAGTACATAGGCTACTTCTGGTCTACCATTGCTACGTCAGCTTTCCAGCAATAATGCTTTCTTTACCTTAATGGAGGTGTTAGTAGGGTCTGTAGTGTCAGGTACCCTGTTATTAGGATCTGGGGGTAGTTATTTGTCGAGTGGGCTGAAACAAGGCAGGAAGGGGTTGCGCACCTTTGGGTTCCACGTTAGTGGTGGCCTGGAACCGGTGATGGCGTTGGGATGCTCCTATAGTGAGTGGACTGGGGAGGTAATTCCCGGGATTGCAAAGATACGAAAATTTCATGCAGGTTTGATATTAAAATCCCTGGTAAATGGATGGGATAGTCATGCATGTGTCTGGATATGAAGCGTCTGCCTTCATGTACGGATAGGTGTAGGGTGGGGCATAATACCAATATATTCCTGTCATGCGGGAGTGTTTAAGTACTAAAGAATGGTTAATATATATCTATGGCCTCCTCTCTCATTTGGAGAGGCGCATTATGCTTATTTAATGTTTGCTGACCCACCCCTAATACTCAGGTTGTAGCATCGTGGCCCAAGGCGTAGCATGCCTTCTCTTTAGACGCATGAAGTCCATCAACCCCTTGTGTGTACTTTGTAATGTAGTGTAGCTGTTTTTGGTCGTGTACATGTGTCTGCGTTGGTTTATGTTGGGCGTGAGAGGGTTATTGGAAGGAAATTGGGTATTAACCATGGTAGCCTGCTGTAGTATTTCGGTAATCCCTCTGAGATTATCCACCTATGGTTTGACATCCTCCCTTGGTCCATGTTTGCTTTCTATCCGCGCCTTGGGATAGTAAAGCTTCATGACCTAATCTGGTCTGCCATTTGTAGTGTAAATGTGGCCAGTGGTCGTAGTGCGACTGGTCATGTGCTAGTCATCTGTAATGACTCCTATGCCTTACGATCGATAAGAGAAGTTATTAGAGGGGAGATCTTGTCTGTGTTTGCTCCTAATTGTTGAGTGCGTGTGCGTGTGTGTGACTATGTTCCGCTACACCACGCGGACGTTTGGTCTGTTGCAGGCTAAGTCGTAATATGTATCGCATGTATGGGCAGGAGGCGCCCGTGGCCTGCCAACGTCTTTGCGAACGTGCCCTTATAGGCCCAGGATAAGTTCCGCTGTGTCACGTCTTGTCCATTGCCAAATGTTTTTGCAGTGTGGAGAGAAAAAAAAATGTATGGTGTTATAATTGTTATGTGTTTGTAATTCCACGGTCACTGGCGATACGCAATAGTGTCTTGTCACCGCAGTATTGCAGTGTGAATAGTCTGCAAGTCAGCAGTTAGTATGTGCAATGTCAGGTTGGGATGTTATTGTTTGTCATCCGCTGGCATGTGCTTTCCTGCACGTACGCAAGTGTGGTCATCGTTTTAGATTCCTGGCGGACTTAATGTGGCAATTCATACTATTTGCCAATACTATTGTGTGGTCACCGTTCCGTAAGACCTTTGTCTTCCGAAATTATCCTAGCTGTGTCTGGGAAATGTATGTCTCATGTCAGGTGTATTTTGAAATTTTATGCCCGGTTTTTGGCGTGAGGAAATGTGGTATTTCCTGTTCATGTATCGGTATGGGCCAATTTTGGTGTGGTTGGAAGCCTGGATAATTGCCTTCCTTGGTGTCTAATGTTCACTGGGATTGGAACCCGTGACCTCGTGTCATTCTCTGTGTTTTATGTCTGCGTTGTGTTTCAGGGCTCGGGGCTTCCCCAGTGTGGTTTTTGCTTGTGTTTCGTGTACCAAAAATACCATTGGATAGTTAGTTTTTGGTACGAGTGTGGTGTGTGGTCGTGGGTTCGAATCCGGTTGTCTGTAAAGACTTGGCGTGACCTTCTCTGTGCCGGATATATTATGGCACGTGTACTGTGTATCTGCTATGCGCAAACGAAAGTACTCAATACTGTGAGGAGTTTGCGTATTTTTGAACTCTCCTCGTAGTGTAATTTTGGGAGTTATAGGGTCCTTAGATCGGCCGTGAATGATGCATTGGTTTCTGTCCAGTAGGAGTTGGCTCGGCCCGTCTGTGTCGAGCAGTCTCGCTCATTGAGGAGTATGTTAGTGCTGATGCGACGGTGTTGAATTACGATGTTGTGTGCTTTCATTTGTTTTATGTTCCGCCCACGTCCTTGTTTTATGCACGTGTGTGTGTGTGAACTTGATTGTTGCCTGTCGTGATTGCGAGCAGTGCCTCTCGCAGTGTAGAAAAAAAACTTGTGGTTTAACATGACCGTTAATCTGTAGATCATGCGCCACGGGACTTCCGTTTTACGTGGAATCCAAACCACAGGCCGTGGCCTTTCACTTCGAAAGTCTCACATGCATTGGCCGTATTGTAAAAGAACCTCCTACTAACTACATTTGTGTCCCCAATTGTGTGTTACTGTATCGTGGTTCAAGTATATTCCTATCTGTTGTACCAAATGTCGTTATACACTAGTGTGTCTGGTCCGCTAGTCGCGTGTTTGGTGACTAGATGCCAGAGGCGATTTTGTTGTTTTTCGTTTATGACCCGCTGTTAGTGGGACTGTCCCAATCTGTCTTAGCTTTCCCATTTTTCTATTCTAGAACTGGATAGCTGCCCGACCTTATATTCCTGGTATTCAGAAGGTTGCGGGTTTTGAGACCGTCTTTTACCCAGAGTAATTGTTTCTGGCACTATTCAGGTTGTGTCTCCGGGACAGTTCTGGTAGTATTTTACTGTCATGTGGCTATGTAAATTGATTGTGTGATTTCCAAAAATATGCAGGGCTTCCCAAAGTCTGGGGTTTTCATCCTACGGTGTGTTAGCGTTTTAGCTTGCGTGTTGTTGTGGAAATGATAAAAAAATTATATTGCAGGCAATGTAACGTGTCACGTATGCCTATGGGTTAAATACATACAGTTCACCTTGGCCACCTTCCTTTCTCGGACCGAATGCGTGAGGCAAAGGAAGAGGAGAAAAAAAAATGAGCTATGCCCCGCTCCGTATTAAGAGAGCATTTTGAAAAGGTATAGAATATATGTTTGTATGTCGCCTGCTCACTGCTGTATGCTTTGCTAAAGTGGGTTACCGGACGGCGATAGTCTGTCAAAATTGTGTCGTAAACACTATGAAAAAAATGCTTAAAAAAATAATGGTAAGTAGGTCCTGATCGTACTATGCACCTAGTAGGTGACGTTAGCACTATAGTAATCTGGTTACATCTCAGGGGACTCTACCGACCTTGTCTAGTACACCCGGGGAAGGCCATTGCCAGACGTATTTGACACATGTGTATCCACGTCACGAGCAAAGCCAAGGCACTATGGGAGTCGAAACTCCACTCCAAAGCAATTATAACCTTACCTTGGCATTGAATATATAATTTTCAAAAGAGAAATATGTATTGTCCGTTGAGCCATTATATATTTATACACAAATTGTGCTAAATGTTCCGGCATAACTCAACAAAATGACAGTGGTTCGCCCCGGTGTGCAATTGGGCTTTTCTGTTGGTTAAAGCACACCTCACCAAATTTTTGAAAATTAGTTTGCGATTTTAAATTCCTGCCACTCTTATGGCTTTTGCCCTCTACAAGAGAGTCTATCCAACTGTTGAACCGGAACGTAGAACATTTAGTCATTTCTGCTTAGAAAGACTCGCTTAAGCTCTATGCTGTGACTTGATGTTTAAGCTATGCTCAAAATATCTCTTTCCGGCTTTAAGCCGCGTAGCTCACCTGATGGGCTTCTACTTGGCTTTGAATATTAGAAACTTTACGTTATCCCATTTTATGGTGATGGCCACTCCGACCAATAATCATTGCTGGCCTGGGAGAAAAAATGTCAGGGGCAAACAAAAAAAACAAGGATTTTGAATCATGCACCTCTGATCTAGCCAAGTTGCACTGCATATCCATGAAGGAAGGCAGATAGAGAAAGAGAGAAAAAAAATGTGCAGTTTACGTTAGTGAGTCTGTATGTATTTATTGGCGTATTTCCCCCGTGTAAAGGAACTTATGTGTGTCCCTGGTGGAAGTCGTTACTCCGGTCCGATCGTCCTTGCTCGGAAAGGTGAAGGGTTCTGTCCTGTTATGAGATTATAGGCCCCTGAAATCCACTGAGGCGCTTCTTTGCCATTTTTCGGGGGATTTTGTAGCAAAGCAAGCCTGGGCCTACTTCCACCGTAACGCGTGTCTGTAGGTTTGAGTGTGCCTGTTTGCGAGGGCCTAAATGCGCTCTGCGCTATCCTAGGAGAGTTTACGGGGGTGTGTGTATTTTCGACCGATCTGTTCTGTGGGGTAGGTAATAACACTTTTCCTAATCCCCGTATACTGTATGGTAGTGCCTGGTCAAAATGTGCGTGCGTGTATCGTGCATCCTGAGGGACTAATACCGGTGTTCGCCTTCGTTCTGGCAAATTTGCCCTTTGAACTGGCGGTAAAGGTCGCTTAATGGCTTGTGTCTGGCCTAGCAATGTGGTGGCGTGTAGCCTGACCGCTTTTCGGCCTGTGGCCACGGCAGACCCCTGCCATTGCGTTAACCTATCTGTGTGGGTGTATGCAGGCTTTATGTTTAGTGGGACGGGTTCTATGTCGTCTGCCCATGACGTGGTTACGTCCCGTTGTCTCTCTGTCATGCTATGTGTGTCTGAGAGTCCTGGCTTCAACTCCCTCTCGTCCCTTTGTTCCGAGGGGGTTGTTTTAGGCTCTGCCCCTCGGTTTGGCAAAATTGCCTTCCGATCCGGAGCTGAAGGACATGTGTTCGTGTAACTTTGTACTTGTAGCCTATTGGAGCCTAACCTGGCCGTCTTCTTGACTGTAGCCATGGTGACCTCCTTCCCATGTGTGGCAGTACATGGCGAGAGGGACATCCTCGCAAATTGTCGAGTCAGCGTATCCACGCTTATGTCCTCTCTCGGGTGGGCTGATGGCCCTGCCATGTACTAAAAAAATGGCCTAGTGAGCCCGGAGTTCCTTATGTCCGCCCCAAATTTGGGCGTACTGCCTGTGGAGGCATATGGCCTGTTTGCAAGTTACTGTATTAATGTTTCTGTGTTCTGTATAGTTTTGTGGCCGCTAGTTGGAGAAGCGCTTGCTCGTGAATTAACTCCCTGTACTGAGCGTGTAAAGTCGCGTAGTGCACCCTCAACCTCTCGAGGGTTGCATTATTTATTACGGGACCCTGTGTGGTGATCAACTGGCCGTGTATTCCGTGCCTTTGGATGTGGATCCTATTGAGGTGTTCATGTATGTGATTCAAGAGCGTATGTGCGCATCTTAATCGCGCTGTCCTACCCTCTGACGGAGTGTATGGCTGTTTGCCCTGTATTGCCCCGATTGTTGTTTGGAGTGCCCGTATTTGCGTTTGCCGGCTTTGTATGTGTCTCTGGCATCTGGACAATAATGCTAATAATATTGGCGTACCCCTACTGCCTGTATGGCTTGCAATCTCTGCATGAGGCGCCATTCTGACTGAAGTATATGCGACTGAAATAAAATAAAAAATCTGTGCGTGTTTGACAGTGTATTTTCGTATCTGTTTGGTTCTTTCTGGGGCTGGGGGGTTGGTTTAGTAAGAATTTCCCCTATGTAGCTAGTATTGGAGCAAAAAAAAACTATTTTCTGTCTGGGGAGAAAAAAATTTTCACTGTTCGCTTGGCTTTTTGCGGTACGGAAGGGGTCGTTTTAACTACGAGGGCTCGTTGGTTGAGTCCCGTTCTATTATGCGTAGTACCGCGCCTCCACCAGTGTTTTAGATCCCTTATTTGGGGGTGGATCTAAAAGGAAGAGTTATTGTATTAATTTATAAAGCTGTGCCTAAAAAGGGTAGCTTCCCTTGGCAGGGTAAGCTGACCAGTGTAGAGTGTTGTGGTGTGCTAGGAACTAGGGGGCGTTCCTATAAATAATGTAGTAGTGTTTGAAGGGATGGGACCCAATGCAAGGGTCACTGTGCTGGTCGCTCAGCTGACTGGCTTATTATGTAACTGAATCTGCTCGTATCAGCCGAGTGGCACGCGCTGCTTGCTAGCAGCCGGGTCGGCTCGAGAAATACAATGGTATCTGAGCTAGCGCTATTAGACTACCGTCTGTCACGTCCAACCGTGACGGGAGTAAGGAAGGGCGTTGGGATGTAAAGAGGCGTATGGACAGTAAGACTAGTGTGATGTGTTGACCAAGTGTTTATTGGTCTGTAATTCTGAAGTATAAGTCCCTTGTAGGGAATGTAATTATGTTCACAATGTAAGGTACAAGTTGTGGGTTAAAGGTTACAAAAGTAGGATGTCTGAACACGACTGACTCACCTCTGATGACACTGGCGTAGCCTTCGGCCGTATCGTTGAAGCACTGATAATGGAGAGATCCCTTGACCTGATTAAGACGCCTTCTTATACTCTTCGGCGCTATGCTGTCAGCAATGTGTTGGCATTGCTGCCCCAGTTAATAGTATGTCACTATGTGTAACCATTATGCAAGGACCGAGCTGCTTTCTAGAGTGGCAAGCTGTCCTTGCTACGTTTATGGATGTTGGCCCGGCTTTCCAAGGGTTGCCCGTTAGGAGACTTAGGCAGATGATGGGGGGATGGTCTCCAAGGGGTGCATACCCTGGGAGGCTGTACAATATGAAGGCATACGGGACTATGTTGAAACACTTCGCGCGTCGTCGCTCATTTGTTTAATCTACTTGTGCGATACCTATTGTTAAGTGGATTTACTAACCCAGAAAGCTTCCCTGAAGTGTACACAACATCTCACCCAAGTTTCATCGCTATCAGACGAATAGTATATGAACGCATACGGGACTTTTTTGAAACGCTTCGCCGGTCGTCGCTCATTTGCTGAATCTACTCGTGCGCTACCTATTATGAAGTGGGTTTACTTAGCCAGAAACCTTCCCGAAAGTGTACACAACATCTCGCCCAAGTTTCATCACTATCAGACGAATAGTATATGGACGCATACGGGACTTTGTTGAAACGGTTGGCGAGTCATCGCTCATTTGTTGAATCTACTCGTGCGATACCTATTGTTAAGTGGATTTACTAACCCAGAAAGCTTCCCTGAAGTGTACACAACATCTCACCCAAGTTTGATCGCAATCAGACGAATAGTATATGAACGCATACGGGACTTTTTTGAAACGCTTCGCCGGTCGTCGCTCATTTGCTGAATCTACTCGTGCGCTACCTATTATTAAGTGGGTTTACTTAGCCAGAAGCCTTCCCTGAAGTGTACACAACATCTCACCCAAGTTTCATCGCTTTCAGACGAATAGTATATGGACGCATACGGTACTTTGTTGAAACGGTTGGCGAGTCATCGCTCATTTGTTGAATCTACTCGTGCGCTACCTATTGTTAAGTGGATTTACTAAGCCAGAAACCTTCCCTGATGTGTACACAACAACTCACATAAGTTTAGTAGCTAACGGACGAATGGTATATGAAGGCATACGGGACTATGTTGAAACACTTCGCGTTTCGTCGCTCATTTGTTTAATCTACTTGTGCGATACCTATTGTTACGTGGATTTACTAACCCAGAAAGCTTCCCTGAAGTGTACACAACATCTCACCCCAGTTTCATCGCTATCAGACGAAGAGTATATGAACGCATACGGGACTTTTTTGAAGCGCTTCGCCGGTCGTCGCTCATTTGCTGAATCTACTCGTGCGCTACCTATTATTAAGTGGGTTTACTTAGCCAGAAACCTTCCCTGAAGCGTACACAACAACTCACGCAAGTTTCATCGCTATCAGACGAATAGTATATGGACGCATATGGGACTTTGTTGAAACGGTTGGCGAGTCATCGCTCATTTGTTGAATCTACTCGTGCGATACCTATTGTTAAGTGGATTTACTAACCCAGAAAGCTTCCCTGAAGTGTACACAACATCTCACCCAAGTTTGATCGCTATCAGACGAATAATATATGAACGCATACGGGACTTTTTTGAAACGCTTCGCCGGTCGTCGCTCATTTGCTGAATCTACTCGTGCGCTACCTATTATTAAGTGGGTTTACTTAGCCAGAAACCTTCCCTGAAGTGTACACAATATCTCACCCAAGTTTCATCGCTATCAGACGAATAGTATATGGACGCATACGGGACTTTGTTGAAACGGTTGGCGAGTCATCGCTCATTTGTTGAACCTACTCGTGCGCTACCTATTGTTAAGTGGATTTACTAAGCCAGAAACCTTCCCTGATGTGTACACAACAACTCACATAAGTTTAGTAGCTAACGGACGAATGGTATATGAAGGCATACGGGACTATGTTGAAACACTTCGCGCGTCGTCGCTCATTTGTTTAATCTATTTGTGCGATACCTATTGTTAAGTGGATTTACTAACCCAGAAAGCTTCGATGAAGTGTACACAAGATCTCACCCCAGTTTCATCGCTATCAGACGAATAGTATTTGAACGCATACGGGACTTTTTTGAAACGCTTCGCCGGTCGTCGCTCATTTGCTGAATCTACTCGTGCGCTACCTATTATTAAGTGGGTTTACTTAGCCAGAAACCTTCCCTGAAGTGTACACAACATCTCACCCAAGTTTCATCGCTATCAGACGAATAGTATATGGACGCACACGGGACTTTGTTGAAACGGTTGGCGAGTCATCGCTCATTTGTTGAATCTACTCGTGCGCTACCTATTGTTATGTGGATTTTTTAAGCCAGAAACATTACCTGAAGTGTACAGAACATCTCACCCAAGTTTCATCGCAATGGGATGAATGGCATATGAACGCATGTGGGACTTTCTTGAAACAAACGCACGCTATTTTGTTGAAGCTACTCGCGCGAAATCTATTTGTAAATTGGATTTACTACGCCTATATCTTTTCCGGTACTGTGCACAACAACTCACCAAAATTTGATCGCAGTCGGATGAATTGTATATGAACGCATCGCCATTACGCATTTGTTTAAACTACTTGCGCGCTATCTATTTTGAAATGGATTAACTATGCCTATAAACCTCCCGCAAGTGTTTACAACAACTCACCAAAATTTGATCGCAACTGGATGTATGGTTTATGAACGCATAAAAGACGAACACACAGACATTCCATTTTATATATATACTAGCTGACCCGGCAGACGTTGTCCTGCCAATCAAAAAAGTGTCGTAACTTTGTTTCTTGAAGTGTTTTGGATACACCATATTTTTTTCAATTTCTGTTAACTGGATCTAAACTATCTTGAAATGAATTAACTGATCTAGAAACATTCGTGAGAGCGTGCACAACAACTCTCCAAAGTTTCATCGCGATCGGATAAATGGCATATATCGCATACGGGATTTTGTTTAAATGATTCGTGCGCAGTCACTCATTTGTTGAATCTACTCGTGCTCTACCAACTGTGAAATGGATTTACTAAGTTAGAAAGCTTCATGTTAGTGTACACAACAACTCATCAAAGTTTCATCGCAATCGATGAATAGTATATGAACGCATACGGGATTTTGTTGGAACGCTTCGTGCGTCGTCACTCATTTGTTACATCTACTCGTGCACTACCAATATTGTAAAATGGATTTACCAAGTTGAACACCCTCCCTGGTGTGTGCACAACAACTCATCAATGTTTCATCGGAAACGGATGAATGACATATGCACGCATACGGGATTTTCTTTAAATGATTCACATGCCGTCATTCATTTGTTGAATCTACTAATGCGCTACCTATTGTAAAATAGATTTACTAAGCCTGAAGCCTTCTCTGGAGTGTACTCGATGATTCACCAAGGTTTCATCGCATTCGGATGAATGATATATGACCGCATACGGGACATTGTATAAACGATTCGCACGCCGTCGCTCATTTGTTGAATCTAATCGTGCGCTACCTATTGTAAAAGGGATTTTATAAGTCAGAAACCTTTCCTGGAGTGTGCACAATAATTCAACCAAAGATTCATAGCAATCGGATGAATGGTATTTGAACGCTACGGGACTTTGTTTATGCGATTCGCGTGCCGTCGAACATTTGTTGAATCTACTTGTGCGATACCTATTGTAACGTGGATGTACTAAGCCAGAAACCTTCTCTGGAGTGTACACAACATCTCACCCAAGTTTCATCGCTATCGGACGGATGGTATATGAACGCACACGGGACTTTGTTGAAACGCTTCGCGCGTCTTCGCTCATTTGTTGAATCTACTTGTGCACTACCTATTGTAAAATGGACTTAGTAAGCCTGAAACTTTCCCTGGTGTGTACACAACAACTCACCCAAGTTTAGTCGCTATCGGACGAATGGTGTGTGAAAGCATACGGGACTATGTTGAAACACTTCGCGCATCGTCGCTCATGTGTTCAATCTACTTGTGCGATACCTATTGTAAAGTGAATTTACTAACCCAGCAACCTTCCCTGAAGTGTTCACAACATCTCACCCAAGTTTCATCGCTATCAGACGAATAGTATATGAACGCATACGGGACTTTGTTGTTACGTTTCGGGGGTCGTCGCTCATTTGTTGAATCTACTCGTGCCCTTCCTATCGTAAAGTGTGTTTGCTAAGCCAGAAACCTTGCCTGAAGTGTACACAACCTCTCACCCAAGTTTCATCGCTATCGGACGAATGGAATGTGAACGCATACAGGACTGGGTTGAAAAGCTTCGCCGGTCGTCGCTCATTTGTTGAATCTACTCGTGCGCTACCTATTGTTAAGTGGATTTACTAAGCCAGAAACCTTCCCTGATGTGTACACAACAACTCACATAAGTTTAGTAGCTATCGGACGAATGGTATATGAAGGCATACGGGACTATGTTGAAACACTTCGCGCGTCGTCGCTCATTTGTTTAATCTACTTGTGCGATACCTATTGTTAAGTGGATTTACTAACCCAGAAAGCTTCCCTGAAGTGTACACAACATCTCACCCTAGTTTGATCGCAATCAGACGAATAGTATATGAACGCATACGGGACTTTTTTGAAACGCTTCGCCGGTCGTCGCTCATTTGCTGAATCTACTCGTGCGCTACCTATTATTAAGTGGGTTTACTTAGCCAGAAACCTTCCCTGAAGTGTACACAACATCTCACCCAAGTTTCATCGCTATCAGACGAATAGTATATGGACGCATACGGGACTTTGTTGAAACGGTTGGCGAGTCATCGTTCATTTGTTGAATCTACTCGTGCGCTACCTATTGTTAAGTCGATTTACTAAGCCTGAAACCTTCCCTGATGTGTACACAACAACTCACATAAGTTTAGTAGCTAACGGACGAATGGTATATGAAGGCATACGGGACTATGTTGAAACACTTCGCGTGTCGTCGCTCATTTTTTAAATCTACTAGTGCGATACCTATTGTTATGTGGATTTACTAACCCAGAAACCTTCCCTGAAGTGTACACAACATCTCACCCCAGTTTCATCGTTATCAGACGAAGCGTATATGAACGCATACGGGACTTTTTTGAAGCGCTTCGCCGGTCATCGCTCATTTGCTGAATCTACTCGTGCGCTACCTATTATTAAGTGGGTTTACTTAGCCAGAAACCTTCCCTGAAGTGTACACAACATCTCACCCAAGATTCATCGCTATCAGACGAATAGTATATGGACGCACACGGGTCTTTGTTGAAACGGTTGGCGAGTCATCGCTCATTTGTTGAATCTACTCGTGCGCTACCTATTGTTATGTGGATATACTAAGCCAGAAACATTACCTGACGTGTACAGAACATCTCTCCCAAGTTTCATCGCAATGGGATGAATGGCATATGAACGCATGTGGGACTTTCTTGAAACAAACGCACGCTATTTTGTTGAAGCTACTCGCGTGCCATCTATTTGTAAATTGGATTTACTACGCCTATAACTTTTCCGGTACTGTGCACAACAACTCACCAAAATTTGATCGCAGTCGGATGAATTGTATATGAACGCATCGCCATTACGCATTTGTTTAAACTACTTGCGCGCTATCTATTTTGAAATGGATTAACTATGCCTATAAACCTCCCGAAAGTATTTACAACAACTCACCAAAATTTGATCGCAATCGGATGTATGGTTTATGAACGCATAAAAGACGAACACACAGACATTCCTTTTTATATATATACTAGCTGACCCGGCAGACGTTGTCCTGCCAATCAAAAAAGTGTCGTAACTTTGTTTCTTGAAGTGTTTTGGATACACAATATTGTTTTCAATTTCTGTTAACTGCATCTAAACTATCTTGAAATGAATTACCTAATCTAGAAACATTCGTGAGAGCGTGCACAACAACTCTCCAAAGTTTCATCGCGATCGGATAAATGGCATATATCGCATACGGGATTTTGTTTAAATGATTCGTGCGCAGTCACTCATTTGTTGAATCTACTCGTGCTCTACCAACTGTGAAATGGATTTACTAAGTTAGAAAGCTTCACGTAAGTGTACACAACAACTCATCAAAGTTTCATCGCAATCGATGAATAGTATATGAACGCATACGGGATTTTGTTGGAACGCTTCGCGCGTCGTCACTCATTTGTTACATCTACTCGTGCGCTACCAATATTGTAAAATGGATTTACCAAGTTGAACACCCTCCCTGGTGTGTGCACAACAACTCATCAATGTTTCATCGGAAACGGATGAATGACATATGCACGCATACGGGATTTTCTTTAAATGATTCACATGCCGTCATTCATTTGTTGAAACTACTCATGCGCTACCTATTGTAAAATAGATTTACTAAGCCTGAAACCTTCTCTGGAGTGTACTCAATGATTCACCAAGGTTTCATCGCAATCGGATGAATGATATATGACCGCATACGGGACATTGTAAAAACGATTCGCACGCCGTCGCTCATTTGTTGAATCTAATCGTGCGCTACTTATTAAAAACTGGATTTACTAAGCCAGAAACCTTTCCTGGAGTGTACACAACAATTCACCAAAGTTTCATCGCATTCAGATAAATGGTATATGAACACATACAGGACTTTGTTGAAACGATTCTCGCGCCATCGCAAATTTGTTGAATCTACTCGTGCGCTACCTATTGTAAAATGGATTTATTAAGCCAGAAACCTTCCGTAGGGTGTTCTCAACATCTTACCCAAGTTTCATCGAAATCGGACGAATGGTATTTGAACGCATACGGGACCTTATTGAAACGCTTCGCGCGTCGTCGCTCATTTGTTGAATGTACTCGTGCGCAACCTCCTGTGAAATGGATTTACTAAGTCAGAAACCCTCACGTAAGTGTACACAATATCTCACCATAGTTTCATTGCAATCGGATGAATGGTATATGAACGCATACGGGATTTAGTTTAAACGTTCGCGCGTCGTCGCTCATTTGTTGAATCTACTCGTGCGCTACCTATGGTAAAATGGATTTACTAATCCAGAAGCCTCCCCCTGGAGTGTACACAACATCTCACCCAAGTATCATCGCGATCGGACGAATGGCATTTGAACGCATACGGGACCTTGTTGAAACGCTTCGCACGTCGTCGCTCATTTGTTGAATCAACTCGTGCGCAACCTCCTGTGAAATGGATTTACTAAGCCAACCTTCCCTGGAGTGTACACAACATCTCACCCAAGTTTCATCGCTATCGGACGAATGGTATTTGAACGCATACGAGACCTTCTTGAAACGCTTCGTGCGTGGTCGCTCATTTGTTGAATATAGTCGTGCGCTATCTATAGTAAAATAATTTACTAAGCCAAACCCCTTCCCTGGAGTACACTCAACATCTCACCCAAGTTTCATCGCAATGGGATGAACGGTATATGAACGCATACGTGACTTTGAAACGCTCCAACGTGCAGAGACAAACGGTGAATTCGACATCACTGCCACCTTTGGTATAAAATACAACTTTCCGTCACGGGCGGAGTGTATGTTATGGCGGTAGTTACACAGGTTGCGACCAGGTGGCTCTACATGCAGAGACAAACAGTTCAAAGACATCAGCTTTTACCAAGGCCAAGGCTAGTGGTTTCCATGACGACTGTTTTTGACTGTATATTGTGGTTCTAAAATTGTGTGTAAATTGTGGTTCTAAAATTGTGTTCATTCCACCTACTGGGTCAGATTGTGAATCTAAACCATACATGGACCCACCCTAATGTACATACCAAATTTCATCAAAATCGGTCCAGTCGTTTAGGAGGAGTTCAGTGACATACACACGTGTCGAAGAATTATATATATAAAGATACGATATAAGATAACGTGAAGGTACTACGTGGGGTCGATGTTGACTCTGCTCATTATATATCCAAGATAAAGATCAAGTTAACTCCACGACGTAAACAACAAGATGTTCAGTAAAGAACATATAGCCTACTTTCTCCTAAATGTATGAGTATAGTTATAACTCGTTGTTATTATCAAAGAGTATAATAGAATCATTTCTTGGTTGAAGACCTTAGAAACTATTTACCTCTACCAAACGCCACAACCTAGATAAAAACTGCTACCATCATTGAAGAAAGAAAGATAAGAAATATCTCAAGGATGTTATGGATCTGCAGACATAATCGACCGGACTGGCTGCGTGGCTCAGCGGTAACGTTCTCGCTTGCTGGGCCCTAGGTTGCAGGTTCGTATCCTGGCGCAGTCAGCTGGCATTTGAGGGTGCACAAATGTGAGGGAGCCGTGTCAGTAGATTTACTGGCACGTTGAAGATCCCCTTTGGGCCAAAATTCCGGCACCTCGGCGTATCTAAAAGCTGCAGTAGTTAAAAGGGACGTAAAACAAATAACATTATTATTATTGTTATTATTACATAATCGACCTGCCATGGCCAACATCCAACTTTGAGTTGAGGCATGTCTTTACACGTCTGGTTGTGCATGGCTTTCACAACCCTAATTGAATTAACAAATCTTTCCATGACCCTACAGAGACGTGTGTATACAAACTATGTGGATATTTTCGATTGCTATTTGCCTGAAATAAAAGTATTAATTAATAACCTGAACTAGCACCAACGGCTAGAATTCAGTTACTATGTGAAATCGTCTTGTTCTTTACTTCAAATAACATTTTCAAATAACGCACAATAGGCTGTTACCCTTTAAAATAAAAAGTAAAAATTTATCGTAGTATCATCTTGCCATTCTTCAAGTTCGATGCGCATAGAATGCGAATGGTATACGGTACTAACCAATGGAGTCCCACGTAGACCAGTCGTGACATCTAAAGGAGAAGTATCGAACAATATAACCCTAACAGGGCGAGTGCATTCTAGTGGCCATAAGAAGAAACTTTTCAATAAAATCTTGAAGTTAATAAGTAGGCCGGCGTGCAGTTACCTTTTTGGCTGCTAGATGTCTCGAGCAAATCTGCTGGTGAATTATGTTTTAATTAAATATATATTTTCCACCGTAATATGCTCAATATAACGCTTAATTTTAAAACGTCTGAATCATTACAAAACAATAAATATATAAAATTTCAAGCAAAAAAAAACCCTGATGGGGTTTGAACCATAGGCATATGAGTGATAGGCCAACGCTTTACCACGGAGCCATTTGTGCCAACGAACATCGTTCTATATAAAATGACTTACATATAACTTGTTAGCAAATAATGATTTAGACTAAACGATTTCATCAGTGGAGTATATTATTTATTTATAAAGCATTTCATACAAAGTTTATTTATTTTGTATCAGTACGCTATATTGCATGCAATACTCAAATTAGTGAAATATAAGTCAGGTACAAGATATCCGCTGCCATCTTGTCTTCTTACCGAGACGGCTCAGCTTTTTAAAATCACTTCTGCACTATAGTATTACAAAATAAACTTTTAATTTCGAACGTGCCTCTTCCTTTAGAACAGTTAAATCGATTCTCGGCTCGATAATCGGAACTGGTGGGTCCGATGATATGGATTATAAAGTTTGCATAATTCGCACGGCCGCCATCCTGAAATGGTACGGCGGATGACCTTGTAGTTTAGTCACAAGACGCGTCCTATATGAAGGTATGTTGTTACAAAATTTGGTAGAGAACGGATAATTTGGTTAGTCGCTATTTGATTTTACGTTTTGAACGTTTGAGTGGCCGCCATTCAGTTTTGGTAAAGATGGCGGCGATATAAAACATGACACTGAGGTGCCCTTTGCTTCTTCTACCTCTGTACCAAATTTCGTTCAATTCGGTTTCACCGTGTTCGAATTGATAGGGGGGGGGGGCAGACATTCAGAGTACACACACTCACACACACACACACACAGACGCACACACACACACACACATACAGACACACAATTTTTGGCCCTGTAGAGATCTCATAAGTCTACTTTCATTTTTTGCAAAAATCGAAAGTAGGCTAAAAATCGTCAAACTCGACCATGCAAAGGCAATATGACCCTAGTTATTTAATAAATAATGTATCCTATAAGGAAAAGTCTAAAACTCTCTTAAGTGACAAGCTAGAAACGATGGTTGGCACACTGAAAACCGTTGCTGTCGAAATTGCCCCTATTAGGAAAAGGAAAAAGCATGCATGGTGGAATACGGAATGTGACGCTGCAATTCGGATGAGACATACAGCATGGCTCAATGATCAGCAAAAGAGGACCACACAATCGCGAGAAGAATTAACCATTGTTCGAAGGGAAACTGCCAAAGAATTTAGGAGAATTAAAAGAGAATGTCAAAAAAGTCCATACAAATTATTGATGATTCCTTTAATCAACACAAAACAAGGGACTATTACAGGACATTTCGTCAATATTATTCTAAATACAGCCCTCCTACACTATTAATGAAAGATAAATCAGGTAAACTAGCCCACTATGATACTGATAATGCTAAAATTCTAGCAGATTATTTTAGAGAACTACTAAATGCTGATGAACCTAAGGAATATCTTGATTGTGAGCTTAATCCAAAAAATAAAACAAATTTACAGAACATTATTCCTCCTGACTTGACTGAAGTATGTGCAGCGATGAATTGGCTCAAAAATTATAGAGCAGCAGGAGAGAATTCATTGGTAGCAGAACTATGGAAATATGCAAATGAACAAACCATCTCCAACCTCCATAAACGCCTCATCGATGTATGGAATTCGGAACAAATACCTGAGGAAAGGAGAATGGCTGTAATCCACCCAATTCAAAGAGGAACAATCTGCTCACAGTCTGGGTGGGTACCTAGGAGTTCTAAATTGAATGATATTAGCTTAATGACACTCCAGTGTGTCTATACCCTTAAGATGAACCATCTGCTCATAGTCTGGGTGGGTACCTAGGAGTTCTAAACTGAATGATATTAGCTTAATGACACTCCAGTGTGTCTATACCCTTAAGATGAACCATCTGCTCATAGTCTAGGTGGGTACCTAGGAGTTCTAAATTGAATGATATTAGCTTAAAGACACCCCAGTGTGTCTATACCCTTAAGATGAACCATCTGCTCATAGTCTGGGTGGGTACCTAGGAGTTCTAAATTGAATGATATTAGCTTTATGACACTCCAATGTGTCAATACCCTTAAGATGAACTATCTGCTCATAGTCTGGGTGGGTACCTAGGAGTTCTAAATTGAATGATATTAGCTTAATGACACTCCAGTGTGTCTATACCCTTAAGATGAACCATCTGCTCATAGTCTGGGTGGGTACCTAGGAGTTCTATATTGAATGATATTAGCTTAATGACACTCCAGTGTGTCTATACCCTTAAGATGAACTCTCTGCTCATAGTCTGGGTGGGTACCTAGGAGTTCAATATTGAATGATATTAGCTTAATGACACTCCAGAGTGTCTATACCCTTAAGATGAACCATCTGCTCATAGTCTGGGTGGGTGCATAGCACCCCTAAACTGAATGATATTAGCTTAACGACACTCCAGTGTGTCTATACCCTTAAGATGAACCATCTGCTCATAGTCTGGGTGGGTACATAGCACCCCTAAACTGAATGATATTAGCTTAATGACACTCCAGTGTGTCAATACCCTAAAGATGAACCATCTGCTCATAGTCTGGGTGGGTACATAGCACCTCTAAACTGAATGATATTAGCTTAATGACACTCCAGTGTGTCAATACCCTTAAGATGAACCCTCTGCTCACAGTCTGGGTGGGTACCTAGGAGAAAGCTAACTATTGCAATGGGTACCATGTTTCGACTTCCAGAAAATTTCGACATATATTCGCGTTTCACATCCCCTAGACCCCAAAACCAACATTAGTTCAAAAGTTTATACATAATTTATGTATATATACAGGGTGATTCTTATTAACGTTTAAAACTCTCCGTAGCGACGTAGATAGCATCGAGACAAGTAATTTGATATGGGACACTTAGGGTCGCAAGTGTCCGGAAATACCTTAAAAGTGAACCACAACTGTTAAACATATGACGTCATCAGGTGACGGCTCAGCTCGAGCTGTCAGGCCCGTGCACTCATACGCACACCAAACCATCCAAAGCAAATGTTGAATATCATATCACTCTGGCTCCGTGTCTGCGTGTGCGACTTGGGCCCGTGGGGTTCGAGGTTCGAATCCGGGGCCTATCCATCATATTTTTTTGTTCTCTCTATTCTCCTTTCAGGTGGAAGCAGATTGTTAGTTGACATTAAGAACGCTTTGTATTAAAAATGTGATCGGAAGCGTTCGGGAATTTTACACTGGATTCGATAGGATGGGGCAAAATTAGTCATTGGACAAGAACTGCTCTACTAGATAACAACGGTTTGAGAGTTGTCAGCCACACAGTTCAATACAGTACGTCAAATGAACCGCTTTATATTCCATGAGCTTGCAGACATGCACCTTTGTTATGGTGCTGCAAATTCGAACGCACTTGCTGCAAGACTGCTGTACCAAGAACGATTTCCCCAACGCGTTCTGCCTTCTCACGTGACCCTCAGCCGTTTGTGGGTTGTAATGTTTAACAGCAAGAAAGTTCGGTGATACATGCGCAAAAATAAAAGCGATGCTTTCACTTGAAAGGCGAAGAGAGAGAAAACAAGTAGTTCCATGAAGATCTATACAGCCTATTTTCATATATCCAACTTAAGTTAATTAACTCTATCAACATACAAAATTTCAGTTTGATTGCTGTAATAGATTCTTAGATATAGAGAACTGACTAAATATTGCGGATGGTCGCCATGTTGGATTTTTATATATGTAGGTCTTAGAGTTATGTACTGTTACATGAAGATTATTGTGTACGTGTAGTATTAAAACTTGAATCGCAAGATTAGGACACAAGAAGTAAAAACGAGATTTTATAATTTCGCACAGCCGCCATCTTGATGTTATGGAAACAATTGAAATAAATTAGATGCCAGTGGATTAACATTAAAGGATTTATCGTACCAAGTGTCACTGCACTCGGATGGTTAAATTGCAAGAAACGACCATGTGAATATTTATACTTCGCGTCGCCGCCATGTTGGATTTTTGATCACCAGCTTATTGAAAGTCCTATAGGTGAACTTATGTCCATAGCCCCTATGAACATTTAAAAATTCAATTTGATTGCTGTAATAGATTCGTAGACCTTAAGATCCATCTAATTAATATTTCGGATGGTCGCCATGTTGGATTGTTATATGTATAGGCCATAGAGTCATGTACCATTAAAGGAAAATTATTGCGTAGCTTAATTATTCAAACTTTCACTTCAATCGCATGATTACGACACAAGAATAAAATAAAATAAAAATTCGCACAGCCGCCATCTTGCGGTTATGTAACAATTGAACTAAATTAGATACCAGTGCATTACAAAATGTATAAACATTTGCTTACTAAGTTTCATTGCGTTTGGATAATTAAATCGCTAGATAGGTCTATTTAAAATTTTCAAATTCGCTTGGCCCCCATATTTGTTTTGTAGTTAACTGGTTTTTGAAAGTCTTATAGATGAACTTCCAGTAGCGCCCTTTATCTCCATACAAAATTTCAGGGTGATACCGATAATAGTTTCAGAGATATAGAGTGCCGGTGAAATATTTCGCACAGTCGCCATCTTGAGGTTATGTAAGCAATTGAACGAAGTTATATGTTGGTGCATTACAATGTGTATAAACATATACTGTACCAAGTTGTATTGCGTTTGGTTGGTTAAATCGCGAGAAACGTCTATATAAAAGTCGCAAATTCGCTTGGCCGCCATGTTGGTTTTGTAGTTACCAGGTTTTCAAACGTCACATAGGTGAACTTCTAGTAGTTCCCTTTATCACCATAAAATATTCCAGGATGATATAGGTAATAGTTTCCGAGATATTGAATGCTGGTAAGACATTTTGCACAGCCGCCATGTTGGATTGGTGAGACGTAACAAAATTTGATGGGCACGGTCGGGGTCGTCCGGAATATTGCTATGAGCTTACCGAGTTTCATTGAAATCGGTCCAGCCGTTTATAAGTTATTAGAGGGGACTCACACCATCACACACACACACGCACACACAGACAGACTTACGGACAAAAGGTGATCTCATAAGCCTATTTTTTCATAAATGAAAATAGGCTAAAAATGATGATGGATAGGGCACGGAATTGAACCTCGAACCCCACGCACCTGAGTCGCACACGCAGACACTGAGCCAGAGTGATATGACATTCGCCGTTTGCTTTGGATGCTTTGGTGTGCGTAAGCGTGCACGGACCTGACCGCGCGAGCTGAGCCGTCACCTGATGACGTCATATGTTTATCAGTTGTGGTTCACTTTTAAGGGATTTCTGGACACTTGCGACCCTGTGTCCTATATACCAAATTGCTCGTCTCAATGCCATCTACGTCGCTACAGAGAGTTTTAAACGTTAATAAGAATCACCCTGTATATATACATCACTTTCTTGTGGACACGAAAACTACCTCAATGTTGCATCAATCACTTTTGATTTTTTTTACATATTATGTATCGCCTTAAAATCTCGGTCGAGTTTGTTAATGGGTACAATCGGTCGAAGAGCGTGAAAATGGGGGGGTCTTTTTTTCGGAAAAGTGAAATATCGCTATAACTCTCTTAATATGTGAAATATCGAATCCATTCAAAGTTCATACTATGTGCTGGATAAGGGCCAAAAATTTATGTTTGAAAGGTTTTTTGACATCTACAACCATTGACCAAAGGGGTGGGAAAAAGTAGGTTTTTCGGGAAACATTAATCATATCTCTCTTAATAGGCACTATTCATAACCGTACAAAATGGACAATATTCCCCTAATAATCACCTAAAACGTTTGTCGCAAAGAATTTTTGATATGACCCACCATTTCGCCAAGGGATGAGCAAAATGATTTCGGAATAAATGCCAAGAGCCATCAGAGGTTACCATGACATCGCAACTAAATTGGTGAGGGATGAGCCACCAGAGGTTGCCATGACAACGCCATTGCATGAGATCACATTCAGTTTCCATCTGACTCTGTGGGAAGCGACTTCGGTGACGTAACTGGTAGCATGCTGAACTTCTATGCCCAAGGTCGCGGGTTCAAATCCGTCCGAAGGTGTCGGATTTTCTAAGAGCGCTAAAAATCCCTCAGTTTGCTTTCCTTCGGAGGGGATATTCCAACGTTCGTTGTGAGTTGCTGATTGCGCTGGCATCTAGTAGCCATGTTAACAGCTAGGTATCGTTGACGGTAGTATTTGGTAGCAAAATTAGGAACTACTACTTGAAATTGACCGCCTTCAGTCCTTACCTGAATTACAGACTAATACTACCATCACAATTAATACTTTTATCAGACAGATTCTATACACACACCCAAAGTACACGGGGCTACATGACCGTGTTGTCGCAGCCCCTAAACTGAGGAACCATCCAACATCTCTGCGGAAGATAACATTTTGCGTGAAGAAATAACAGACCGTTAGATAGTTATACATCAGTGTCGAAACCTTGCATAAGGACAGTGTGACCACAAGTGTAAAAATGGACCCCAAATGATGAGAAGATTACCGTCCCCATAAGACAAAAAGTAAAAAATATGCATTAAAAGACGAAAAATAAAATTAATTAAGCTCCAATTGTAAAATACTTCTCGCAATAAGTGAGGTCTGATCCTTCTTGGAAAACCTGCATATTCTGCCTATTTTCACCTATCCCTTAGTTTGCCCGGTGAAATCTACCTCCGCCTTTCGGCGTGCCGAGAGGAATTTTTCAGATAAGCTAAAGGACTCTAGGGGTCAAGTTGTTCAAAAGAGCTCAGGCAAGAATTCTGTCTGCTAACAGTGAAGTAGTTTACTCTGCTTGCTCTTGTCATTCATTGAATCTATGTGGAGAACAAGCGGCGGAGAGCTGTGTGGCTGCAGTAACATTCTTGAGAGCTGTTGAAAAGGTGTTTTACATATTTAGCTCCAGGCCCCAAAGATGGGAAATTTTGAAAGGAAAGTTACCAAACCCCCTTCACTCGATGTCGAAGACTCGCTGGTCTGCTAGTGTAGACAGCGTTAAACCAGTCGCAGCTCCCCTTCCAGGGATAATAGAAGCATTGGAGGCATTGACTGAACTGAGCCTAACTTCTGATTGTTGTCGAGATCTTGAGGGATTGAAAAAATATGGCTAAACCTTCAACTGCCTTCTTCTTGCCTCTGTTTGGTTCAAGTAAGAATACATCATATATATTATATATATTTATTATTCATTATATACCATATATTCGTTTAGAAAAGAGGCGTGTTGCTACGGTAGTCAGAAATACTTGCGGGATAAATGGTCTTAACTACCAAAGAAAATGTTATTTATTTTCCTGGTAAAATACTATTTCTTTGACCTACAAGACATTTTCAGACACATAAAAAATCATACAAAATCAAATACCTGTCACAAAAATACTAATTACAGTAGAATCTCGTTAAGTCGGCCCTCATTAACGCGCCCATCTGCGTAACCCGGACTGTGATTAGTTATTTTATTTTTTGTAGTCGTGTGGACCAGTTTTATTTGACGGGGCCGTACTCTACTCACTATCGTGACTGCGTAGACGATGAGTCATCTCCCATCCCCTCACCCCCGTGCCAATGGAGAAAACCTGTCATATTCAATTACACCGCATTGACATTAGACCAGTTGATGAGTGAGAGCGCGCAATACTACCACCCTGCTAACTACCACGCACCCTAATAAGATGAACTCTGTCGGTAATAAGTTGACACGTTTATCTCCCTAATATTAAAAATATTTATGAAAACTTAACCAAGTCCGTCCGGCCATTCTATCCGGTCGATTTCCTTCATTCGTTTTTAAAAGAAAAGTATTCATGCACAGATTAGTTGTCAAGTATTACAAATCACTTAACTTCCGCCTTCCTCAAATTTATTTGAGATTTTCAACTTTCTCCAACTTTTATCAACTCTTTACCTCATTGAAGCAAGCATATCTTTAGTTTTATGTAAGATTCGCAGGTCGTTTTGGTATAGGAACACACAATGGATCAAGCTCTTTCATTTGAGCTCTTACCTATTCAAATTGGATGATTCTGAGGAAAGTTATGAGTGGACATTCAATATTACTTCTCCTGTGGTAAATTCTGTAACACTTACTCAACAGCTCTTTGTGGACTATTACTGTCGCATTGAAGGGGATATACTACAGTACATTCGAAGGGAACAAACTAAATTGCGTGTAAATACATATGTAGGGTTAGCAGATGCTGTACGTGTGAGAGCTGAACAGGAAAATTTGAAACTAAGTAGGATGGTAGTTCTGCCTTCTTCGTTTATTGGGAGTCCAGGGAATATGATGCAGAATTACCTGGACGCTATGGTGATAGTCAAAAAGTTTGGGAAACCCGATCTATTAATTACATTCACCTGCAACCCTGCATGGCCAGAAATAATAAATTGTATTCATCCTTGGGAGACACCAAATATTCGAGCGGACATTGTGGTACGAGTTTCCCATGCTAAGGTGCAAGAATTTATAAGATTAATTTATAAAGTGGAAATCTTTGGAATAGTTAAAGCGTTTGTATACTGTGGAATTTAAAAAACGTGGGCTGCCTCACATTCATTTCTTACTAGCTTTACCAGACAATTGCAAATTAAGTAACACAGAGGACATATATAAATGTGTATCAGCTGAAATTCCTAATCATTCTAATGAAGAACTGTATGAAATGGTTAAAGCGCATATGGTACATGGACCATGCGGTCATCTTAATCCTTCCTGTGTGTGTATGCAAGATGGTAAATGTAAAAAGGATTTTCCAAAATCGTTCAATGATAAAACAAAGAATAATGTCAATGGCTATCTCCTTTGCCGAAGGAGCGATAATGGTTGAACCATAACTAAACATATTCATGTAGAGTATGTTGAAGTAACCAATCAATTCATTGTTGCATAAAATCCATTCCTTTTGCTATATTTCCATGCTCATATCATTGTAGAGATCTGTTCAAGTGTGCGTTCAATCAAATATGTGCATAAGTATGTCTATAAAGGTCGCGATTGCTGTAATATAGAAGTAGCTGTCGAAAATGATACTCTTGCTCATGATGTAATTAATGTTTTCTTGAATGCTCGATATGTTGGGCCAAGTGAAGCAACGTGGAGAATTTTTGCATATCTTATGCACGATCAGTCGCATACTATACTTCGATTGCCAGTTCATTTGCCTGATTCTCACAATGCTTACTTCCAGAATGATGCTCCTGAGGAAGCATTGAGCCAAGCTGAGTTACGTACGACACATTTAGTTGCATGGTACAAATTGAACGGCAAACCTGTGGCATGAAGTCCATATATTTACCCTGAAATCCCAGTTCACTATGTATTGAGCCCGTATAGCTCATGCTGTGATAGCTTTTACGAGAGCAAAGGAATTTATTATGTCAGAGAGTTATGAACGCATCCTAGAAGCACGCCACCGCTTCAGATGTACTTTTGACTCTGTTAAGAAGCTCCGGATAATTTCTCATCATGATTAAAGAATTTTTCTTTAATGTGCAACCCTGGATTTATAATTGATAGTCATAGAGCATAATTAGCCACATTTTCATGGGCTTGTATTTAATTTATTGTATTGAAGACAAAATATATACCGTCTCAGACATGCGAGTGGAACGGATTTAGTCGCTAAATGTCTTAGGAAGTGATCGAGCTTGAACGCCTGCTTCCGCGAGGAAACCACTCTCGCTTTTGTGCGATCGACGCGCGCACATGTCAATTTTGAGGTCTGAAGTAGACCGGGATTCGTGCATGTCGTAATCAGGAATCTGAAAGCAATCCGACACAATCACAGTTTTATTTTAACACGAAGTGTGCTGGTGATGTGAGTAATTCGAGTGAAATATTTCAATCAGTAATATTTTTGAAAGGAAATTGTATTTTCCTAGTGATAGTGAATGATCACATGGTTTTACTGTAATGCCAAATGGCCGACCATCGTGACATTCAGTGATTTTCATACAAGTCAAACGACAGTGAAATCGAGTTATAATATGACATATCTAATATTCTACGTTACCGAGCTGTGTAAAAGCCGGAATTGTTACTATCACGACTGAGCCGATCTAGGCAGATTGATAATTTTTCACGTGCAGTGAGCTAAATTCTGTGTGTAGACACGTGCCCAGTGTCAGATCTAGCTTCAGTGATAAATCAGACGAGGCCATTTATTAAATATAGTCTGCAAAGTTTGAAGTGTAGACGCAGTGAATTGATACACGCTAGAAGCAATGATTTTCGTCATCCTACAACTTTCCACTAGATGTCAGCATTACACCACGTGCGGATGTATAACTATCCTGTCCTGACCAAGGAGACGATGAAGGCATAAACTATTCCCATGGGAGGAACGCCAAACATCTAAGCTACACTACAGCTATGGAGGAAGACCGTTGGATAACCATGCTCATGTCTAAGCAGAGAAGATATCCTTGGATACCTTGGATAAAGGACAAACCCCTCAATCCTTTTCTTTCGGGTGAGGTAAACATCAAATATCTGTGAGTCATGATCTAAAATCTATTTCTGTACGGTTAATGGTCATGGGTGGATTAGTCAGTAGCAACCGTAAATTTGATATCAGTCATGATGTAGGATTTTCTCTCTCTTTAACCACCTTCTATGATGATTTTCACGTTTAATACGCTTCTATGCCATTCGTTTCCCGATAGAGTTAGTCACCAATATTTGTGTGGTTACACACGGTGCAATATTGTTTAAAATGGTAACTCCGCATAACGGAATATGAAATTCGTCATATTTGACGGGAGCAATATTTTTAATTCAGCTCAAGCTGAATATTCTGTCATGTTCTTTTGAAGCTTGAGCCATGTTTAACATATCTCTTTTCTGTATTTCTTTGGCTGCCGTCGCGGCTGACTGAGACGCCATGTGAGATACTTCCTTTATGGAGGTGCCTTTAGGCTCTCCGCCTTATCATTTAAAATCTAATATTTTCCCTTTTTATTTAACATTGTCATTACGCCGAAGCCTTCCATTGACTCATGTAAGTAACTCATCTAACCTTGTTTCCACTATGCTCATTTCCTAAATTTAACGTTGCTTTATGGTCTTCGTCTTGAGCTTGGATTTGCTGTGGAACCAATCGAAATGGCGGTCTCCTGTTTAGTTTAGTTTGGGTCTACGGTTTAACCTTGTATTTGTACCGTGAAATATATCTGCGAGTGATTTTGTGAGTGTATGTTTTTCTTGCTGCCAGGTACTGCCCCCGTAAATTGAATTATATTGAGACCACGATGGCTGTATTGGCATAAATGAGTAAAGTTATGGATGTCATAGTTGTGACGTGTATATTCATGACGTAGGCACGGATGACGTAGATTTCATGCAAGTAGGCTGATTGAGCTGAGATTCTTGGTGACGTCATGATTTTGTTCGAGAAAGATCGGAGATTTACGACGCAGTCGCAGGAAACAAGGTATTGTGCTAAGGAAGAAGTTACGCTATTGGAGGAGAGACTCGAACCAATGAACGATAGTTTGGAAGGAAGACGGAGATTGCTGAAACTACGATATTTGATTACTTTTGGCATGCAGAATTGTGGAAAACTATTTTCAGTTATGGCATTGATTTGGAATTTTGAAGAAATTAATTTTGAGTTTTTGAAATTTGAAAATCCTTCAAGTATAGCCAAAGTTAAAACTTCTAGCGATGACGGAGCAACAGGCTATGGAAGGGATGGATACGCCCCTTAAGAAGTTGATAAAAGGTCGTGCACAAAAGAGAGGAGCTCTCAGAACTCATACTCAGAACTCATACGGATCATACCGCTGATACCGCATATATATTTCAGATGTCATAGAGTCATTTTCGAGTGAATAAGTGAAGCAAGTTGTCTTTAGCGTGTGGTTAAAGCCCGGCGCATCGAACGAACACGGAGCAGTTCCATTTTACGCTGCTCGAAACTAGGTGAAGTTGAAACGCTCACATTAACGTTTCCACCAGATAAGATATCAAGAGTTAACTTCAGCCTTTATTATAATTCAATTGGGCAGTACAACATTGAGGTGTGTAGAAGATTTGAACAATTTCACAGTTATACTTCGAAAGATATTGGCACTTTAAGGCTGCCAACAAAAGTGATTTTCTCGCCACATGAGAAACACTTTTAAAATTCCACATTATACACTACGGCTGACACGTGGATTGCAACAGTGATATTGGAGAATACGTTTGGTAATACAACGATACAGTCTACTATGGAACATTATAATCTTGCAGTGCTTTCAATGATTATAACAGAAGTTGAGATGGAAGGCTAAGGCTTTAATGCAATTGGGACATATATCGTTGGAGTGAAATAACAGCATGGAACTTCGTTAATCGTCTTTCTACAAAAACGAGCATGTAGTGAACATCCAACTACACTCATGCATCGTGAATCCATCGCTGAATTATATCAGATGGCAGTGGAAATATTTTCATACTCCACGATTATGAATATTTCTGCGGAAATAACTGCAATAAACTTCATGGCGAATTGCGACCAGAACTTCAGGGAAATTTCAAGAGAGGCTAGGGTGGACCCGGCTCACAAAGAAGAGTTTTGCCAGAAGGATGTTTTTCGTATACACGGAGCAGTGCAATTTCCGGAGGAGGAAGCAGTTCGATTCTCCGAGGACGCTGATTCCAGGTTCGAGGTCGGAGCACATCTTCACGCTGGTGAAATGGAACCAACAGCAGTTTTCTTTGAAAACTTTCCTCTAGAACTTCAATCAACAGATAAGGTAGTCGTGAACGTTTCTTGTATTATTTGAGTCTTGTAGCGATATCTGAGCAGCCATTCTTCCCATATTTTCTGTCCCATATTTTTTGTGCCCCATTTTCTTGATTAACATTTCTGTACTCAGTACACTTCGATGATTTATGCCTTTTTCTTCGATTTGTTGAGACATTGTTATGTCATTGGCATAATTAAATTAATTTTGGATCAGTTGAGACTGATGATTTAGATTCTTTCAGTAATTTGCATATTTTTGTAGTCACGATTTGACTGTAAAGTTAACGATTTTCTATGGCAGATTTGAATTCAGACAGCGTGTAATTTTATTAAAGTAATTCTATTCAGTAAATTACTTTGACGAATTTTCTGTCATCCTCAAGAAAGAAGAATGATTAAATGATTTTAGAGCGTTAAAATCTATTACGATATCGACGATCTTTGAAATACTAGTCGTCTTATGAACATGATTGCAACATAGACATTTATCATTGCATTATAGACAATTTTATGAAATATGAACTTTGATTACGATTTATTGAATACACTATAGTAATGAATTTTGATAGGAGTTTTTCTCAATTATAGATTGGAACAATAATGTTTGCATTCCACAATCTAATTGTATTCTATTCGACTATTCATACAGTTTAGATGAACTTTGATTGAAGATAGTATTTTTATACTGCGTTACTTTGAAGATATTAATCTCAATTTTGATAGACCAGGGAGGAGTGTCTAATCGTATTTGCTATTAAATTTATTTGTGATTGGCAAATTTTTACTTCATATCGATTCATGAATGAAACCCACGAAGGTTAAATAATAACAGTCATTAATACAATTGATGAATATAAGAATTTTTAAAGAGGAACAATGGATGTATAATCGTTAGTTCAGTGGACATGTAAAAGTCGCTGATGAATAATGCCCCTGAATAATGAAGGAGGTTCCCACAGTAAGAAATGAAGTTGATGAATTTATAAGTGGAGGATTTTTGTATGTAGTTTGGAAGATTTTTATGCCATATATATGAAGATATATGATGAATTTTGGGCCAATTTTTGTGCAATTTTGTGCGTCTTGAGCGAAGTATTTTCCCGCTGAATGTATTGTTCTGGTTCTTTGAAAGTTATTCATATGAAGATACTGTTAAAATTAACAAGAGTGTTAAATAATTTGAGATAAAGATTTTGAATGGAGGTTACCGTCACAAATATTAATAATTATTATTAAACCTTATTAAACCTGAATTTGACAGTTAAATATAACTAACCTTAATTGGTCGATTATATCACCACGATTTGAGTAATTATCAACCGGATAAACGTGTGGTTTAATGTATTTCTTGTATAAATAATATAAACAATATTAATATTGTAAATAATTTTGTAAATATCTTTGATAATAATTTGAAATGAAAAGGATTAATAGAGGCGTGTATAATATTTTCAATTGTCATTTGACATTGTTATAAACAATTTTATTATTGTTATAAATAATTAATGAACTTTTGTTATTAACATTAAGAGTTTTGTTTTTATACTCTAAACAACGCTAATTAAACAAGTGGTTTGAACAATTAAACATGATTTGGGATTGTTGGAGTAATCCACTGGTGTTTGAATGGAGCATTTAAAACATTTGCGTGATAATATTTCAGTTGAGATGTGAACATTTACGTGTTTTGAAAAGGAGAGCCAAGCTCTGAGGTAACTCGCTTATGCTAGGGTTGAACGAACGGGGAGTCCGCTTTGACGGTGCAGGTGCATTGCAGCTGGCCCGGACAACTGTATGACAGAGGCCAAGGACGTTTCCATAATAGCCTTGTGGCTATAAATAAAATGTGAAGTATATAAACACGCAAAACAATTGATATATGTGTCTCGTCCCAAATCCCGTTTCCATTCCAGGTGCATTATTATTTTTACGTTACTTTGAGCTTGAGAAAGCTGAAACATTGTATGTAGAGTATACAAGTCCTACAGGAGGACATGATTATATGGACGATGGCTTCTGATTGCCACGTGGATTTTGTTGTTTATTTTTGTTAAAATCATTCTTTATGTGAAATAAATTATTGTGCAGTTTAAAGTTTCTCGTCTTCGTTCTGGTTCATTTTAAATATCATGGTGGAGGTTATTGTGAGGGCATACTTTAAGTGATCCAGTTGACAACCCAGTCCCCGAGATAAATTTAAGAGGTAAGTAAAGGTAAGTATGAACCCCCGTATATTTTGGTGTGTTCCACAATAATTTCTTGTTAACTATTGTGCTCTAATCTCGATAGTATCTGTCAGTGCCATTTTCATTGATATAGCTGTGCCGGTGCGATTGATTATTGGCAATCCGATTGAGGGGGTGGATATCTGACAGCCTACTATCCGGATATCGGGTACAGGTACATTGATGTTGTTTTGATTGGGCATGTCTTCGAGTGGGTCTCCCGTGGTTTGTGGACGTTGGTGTTTCGACCATTCTACCATCACGAGGCATGCCACCATATATTTTAGCCCTTATGTATTCCCTTCATTCCATGCTTCGGGCAACTGAATCACGGCGGTAACTATAAGTAGGCCTTACCGTATTAAGCTCGAACCCGGAAAGTAAGTAGGGGACCATATTCTTCTAGCATGTTTTGCTAGACTACCTACAAGCACGAGTTGCTTTGTGTTTCTTTTCTGCATCGTCTGCTGGCATTTTGTGTGTTTGATTGCGTGTGTGTATCTTTGATATATTTCACGGACACTTAACGTCATTTGTTTCTGCTTGTAGTATCATTGGTTTTTGCATTTTCTCTCTCTGGGGACTGCCAGCTCGATCGCATCCCTCCTGGTTGCGTTATTGCTCCCCACAGCCTCTGCAACACGCACACAGCCACTTGTTTTATATTTGCTATGTTTGTTATTTGTGGTCGCCATGAC
The DNA here is from genome assembly GCA_946902985.2 of Meconema thalassinum. Classification (NCBI taxonomy): domain Eukaryota; kingdom Metazoa; phylum Arthropoda; class Insecta; order Orthoptera; family Tettigoniidae; genus Meconema; species Meconema thalassinum. The sequence continues at coordinate 96,423,001 of OX336397.1, read as the reverse complement.
AACCATCCATCTCGAGGCCGAAAAGTGATTGTTGTTCACCAGCGACCGGCTGGATTGCCTTTTGATCAATTACTTCCTCCCTTTTTACATCTTATTTATTAGAAGTGAGCACAGGTATGTATTTAATTTGTTTCCGTTATTTATTATTATACGTTATTTATTCTTAATAATCATCTTCCCCTCATGAAGTGACTGTATTTGACCCCTAAGTGGAAGGGTACTCTTTTCTTTGTGTAGGCTATGTTATTCTGACCGGGTTCCGCCGTGTGTTTTGTTATTGTTTGATTTCAATTCATTAAATTTCCATTTCTTTATCCATGTGTCTTATTTAGTAGTGTTTGACGATCGGGCTGCTCTCTCTCTGTCTCACTCTTCACACCTAGGCCTAACTTATTCTAGCTTCCTAGCACCAGGAGGGTATTCCTACCACTCGTTGTGGGACCACCTTCACGGAGTCTGGAGTCGCTCGGCACATCTGGCCTGCAAATACGGGCCCAGCACAGGTCAGAAATTAACATCAATTTCCACTGCGTACTCCTTTCTTTTCCAGTTGGTTCCAGTGATGCAGTTAGTAGGCACGCCAAGAATATGTTCATTTTAACAGGGCGGTGCAAGCTCCCCTTTTCGATAATTATTCTGTACGCCACTGCATTTATTTTATTTTACGGGCGTATCGGTTAGGTGTGGGAGGACCCCAGCCTATTTTGGTGATTGTACATACATTTTCATTGAGTGAGCAGTATGCCACCATAATCCAGATAAATTCACATCGTTGTAAATGAGTCAATCCATGTGTTAACTTGCTCATAAATCCCGATTCCACGATAATTGTATCATTTCAATAATTTCCACCAGAAGTTTTGGTGTGGAGAACTGTATAATAATCATTTAAACGTGCCTTGTGCGCATGTGTGTATTTTACAACCGGCAGTGGTGTTGCATACTTTTCAAAGACTTTCAATCGGAGAGACATATCTTTTCGTTAGGCTTCTTTGGTTTGCAGAAGCCAATACATCATTATTCTTGTAATTTATATGTCTAGAACTACCTTATAATCTTCATTACATGCGTATAATTCTACAGAGTGTATACTAGGGTCACTCATGAACTTTATTGTTAGCCCAGTGCGAATTGAAACCAGTGAAATACATTTGCCTTGAGCAGAATTCATTTACACGCAGTATTGCGGGAATTGCAGTGCACTTGACGGCATATGACAGATGCTCGCCAAGGTCGCGACTGTCATATTACCCAGGCTAACCTACGATCTCAATTGTGAGATATTTGACGAACGACACAGTTTTTTATTTCTCTAGACACACTGCTATGAATGTTTCATTACGAGCCAAGTTTTGTGAATGCTCATACTGTTAACCTTGATCAAGTGATGATTTTTGAGGAATGTTACAGTACAGGGGTACTGTTATGTCATGCATTGTTTTGAAATATCCTCGCAGATATTTGTAAGCGAGTTCAGTTTATTATTGTCATGAATTATGTTGATATGAGTAACCATTTGATAGGTTTGATGTTTTAAGGCGATTGTTTTTCTCACTTGAAAGTGAATGTTTCTTCTCCGTGTTTTTGATACACGATGTTGGGTTGGTTACCGTATTTATTCTAGGTTAGGCCGGCAAATCTATGTTTCTGAACAACATTGTCCGAGGTGGGATGGTAACGGTGTCTCTTATGAGCTCCGATGTGTTACTGTTAACGTGCTGTGCCACGTATATTTTGTTGAGGTGTACCACCAGATGGTCACAGATTCTTTAGAGGCCTTGCATTTTGGTCAACCATCTTAAATAATGAACTCATAAATCTACGACATTAAACTTAGAGCTAAATCAAGAACATCAATTTGTTTACTAAACCGACGATGCAAATACTACCGTTAACTCTTAATCCATGTTAAATCTTGATCTTGTTTTTAGTCTAGTAGATCAATGCACAGAGCTTAGGTGATTTATTCCTGCGGGAATACCTAGTAGCTGACATGGATAGACTTTTCGACGGAGATCGTAAGCGAGCCAAAAGTTCAGAACTTACGGGCCGCGACTCCATCCGGAGAATGCTGTTATTGAGCAGTGTTTGATTCTCCCACTTAGATGCACACTGATAGATGACGGTGAATAACAAACAGTTGTTCATCTGACTGTAGGCAGGAATAGTAAGATTCTTGTTGAGTGTTTTATTTATTTATTTACATGTAATCCCAATGTTTACCCTACTGTTTCTTTTACTATTATAACTTTGTTGTTGTATAGAATTGTAAAATTGTATTGTAATGATGACGGCTAATCATTAGATATTTTCTTTAGTTTGTTTATCACGGACGCCTAACGCCGTTGAATAGTTAATGCAGGTTTAGTTCGAATTAAATAATCGTAAATGTAAATATGGGATGGTACCAATTTGTTAACTTTTCTGTCATGTTTGACAGGTTTTTATTACATGATCTCTTCTCCCCAGAAGCATCACTTGCCATTGTATGTTCATTTTGTTTCGATACCATTTCCCCAGCGTTGATTTTTAGTTTGCTGGATTTAGGACCTGACGAGAGGGTTCTTCACTAAATCTAGGAGTTGTTTGTGTTTCTTTTTGTTTATTTAGCATACGGATTAGCCGTTTTCCAAACCCTCCGACTGTAGGTTAGGGGTTTGACATTTATAATAAACAAACTACGAATATGTCTTAAGTCCGGATGTTATCATTTTGTAGTTTGACCTTTTGGGGGTGCATTTCTTTGGGTGTCTCTGACAATCAATGTGATGGGAACCTGATCCTTTAGGGAAGCAGAGTCTTGTGCCGGCTATATCCACAAGGAGTGCATTCCGATCCTCTCCGACAGTGTGTCTTGAGGAAGGGGTAATCTGGGATGCCACATTACGGTTGGTGGTGACCAGATAACCTCCTCCAACGGGCACAGTATGGAGTAACATTGAATGGTATAGACGTAAAATTTATACTAAAACTATAGGCCAAATGTACAATGTTTCACCTTATGATTCAGAGCGATATCTTTTACGTATAATATTGCTACATGTGGTAGGAGCCACCTGTTTTGAAGATTTGAGGACTTATAAAAATGTAACGTACAATACTTAAATAAAGCCACCACAGCACTAGGGTTAATATTGGACGATATTGAATGGCAACGCAGTCTAGAAGAGGCCTTTTTTTCAAATGCCATATCAGCTTCGACAGTTATTTGCCTACATATGTATATTTCAGTCACCTTCGAATGCTTCTAATTTATGACATGACTTCAAAGAGCTTATGTCTGAAGATTTCCTTAAATCACACACACCAGAAATACAGTAGCTTACCAATTAGCTCTGCAAGACATTTCCAGGACACTCAAATTACATGGTTTTTCTCTTTCATCTTTCAATTTACTTTCCATTGACGATTCCCCTAAAAATGAAGAGGAAACTCGGGAGGAGATCCAATTTGGGGAATTAACACAGATGAGGGCTACTGCTAATGAAGAACAACGGGTTGCTATTGACGAAATTCTTCAGTTACTCCTCGATAATGATAGATGTAAAATGTATACTAAAACTATAGATTTGATGGACCAGGCGGTACTGGAACGACTTTTGTGTACCCGTGTATAATCCAAAGTTGCATTAATTAAGGAATACAAGTCATTTAAGTAGCGCGGACTGGATTTGTTGCTATATTGTTTCCTCATGGTCGTACAGTTCACATCCGATTTAAATCACCTCTATATTTACATGAACATTCGGTATCAGGTTTGAATGTGACAACCAAAGAGGCTAATATTATTCGTTCTGCTAAGGTCATAATTTGGGTTGAAGCACCCATGGCAAACAAGCATTCGTTAATAATTATCAACTGGTTACTGAAAGATATAATGGGTAGCCTAATGACGTAACTTTCGGTGCAAAAATTATCATATTAGGAGGATATTTCAGACAAGTATTACATGTTGTTCCTCATGCATCAAGAACTGCTATAGTACCGGTACAAAATTCAATTAGGTTTTCACCTCTGTGGCCACTTTTCAAAATGTTAAAACTTCACAAAACTATGCGAGCTAAGGCAGATGAAAGTGAATCTGCAGACTTCCTCTTGAAAATTGGTAATGGTGAATACCCTGCGAATGATGAGAACTTTATTGACTTGTCTTCTTCGATAATTACAAATACAGACATCTTCAATGAAATTTATGGCAAAAATGTATTTTCAACCTCTCATGATAGTTTCAATATCTCCACGACTGCAATATATTATTTCACCGAAAAATGAACATTGGCAAGAAAATAATAGGGTAGTTTCAGATCTACTTCCAGGAACTTATAGATCCTACACGAGTGTGGATAAATTGGTAACTCAAGAAGAAAGTGAAGTTTTGCAGTTTCCCACTGAATTTTTGAATAGCCTTGAGATGTGTGGTCTACCTCCCTTTGTGCTGACTTTGAAAGAAGGTGCTATTGTAATGCTCCTTAGGAATTTCAATGCAAATAAGGGATTACTGAACGGGACGAGGCTAATAGTTAGAAAAATATACGACAATATCATAGATTTAGATGTTTTTACTGGTGTGAATAGTGGGGAGTGAATACTGCTACCTCGCGTAGATTTGTCACCGTCTGACACTACAATGCCTTTCTCTTTTAAACGACGGCAATTTCCTATTACAGTAGTGTTTTGTATTACGATTAACAAAGTGCAGGGTCATACGCTTCATGGAGTTGGAAAATACTTGCCTGATCCTGTTTTTAGCCACGGACAATTGTATGTTGCTTTATCCCGAGGAAAAACATTTAAAGATGTAAAAGTAGAAATTAAACCTAAGGGTTGACGCACAGCGAATATTGTCTGGAAGGAAGTATTGTGAAATAAATGTTATAAACTATAATATAATGTCGTTATTTTTATTTCAATACTGAAAAATAATGCTGCAGAGTAGCATGGGTGCCCTAGTTAGGTTTTAAAAGTGAATGGCACAAGAGGCAATTTAGTAGGTAATAAACTTTAATAAATAATTTATATGTAGAATAATAACGACAAGCATTTTTGAATTATTCTCAAAAAATTCAAACCATGAGGGGGGGCTTAAGCCACCTAAGCACCTCCAACCCCTCCCACACTCCCCGAGGCTGCGCCACTGATAAGCCACAATAAATGACTATTTCAAAAAAATACATACCCTGGCTTAAATATTTGTGTTATTTTAAATTATAGCGATACCGGTTTCAAAAGTACATTGTCAGTTGTTTACAAATAATTAGCGTTAGCGAAGGTCTTGTTTTTGTTATAGTTAAATGCAATAATCTTCCGTGCAATTGCAGTATAAGTATGGCAATTTAAATATTACTAATGTCATGTTTTTAAAATAAGGAAGCAAACGTACTGCTCGAGTCTAAGCTGCGTGTACCTTAGAGGAATGTGCATCGCGGAATATGATAAACGGTGTTGACGAGTGATGAGGTTTCTCGGTTCATCTATAGTACAGAACCAAATACATTGGTCGGTGACTCACTGACTCATTCGTAAGACCACACTGGTTTCAGAGAAGACCCTATGTTAGCAGTATTGGAGTAGAGGAGCATGTCAAGTAACACTGCGGGCTGTTGACAGGCCCTTCTCTTCTCGCCTGACCCTTACCCGCTCTTTCTCCTCATCCCGCAAGTTCATAGAGCTTGGACTCGCACAGTATTCTTCCTTTCTTTCAGGTTTTAAAATGAAAATACATTGTCAACAGAGTTCTTCAACACCGAGGTGAAACTATAGATGTAGCGGAAAAGAAGTTGGTTGTCTGATAGAAGACTTGAAAACTGTACGTTGTGATGGGTGGGACCGTATACATAGTGAAGCTCGACTAGTGGCTAAAAATATAGGATGGCCCCAACAACTTGAAGAGGAAGAAAAGAGACTAAAGAAAAGAAAGTTGCAAGCTGATGAAGAGGATGACAGTCATGAAGACAGTAATGATGCAAAAACTAATTTCAAAAATGAAGTGTTCAATGTAATTCTAGGCAGTATCATAGGGGACATGACAGTGCGGTTTCGATCAGTACAATCTCTTTGTAGCGGGTTTTCTGTTTTGTGGCAATACATTGAATTGGCAGATGAATTAAATTCGGAAAAATCAGCTAGGCTTGTAAGGCGCTATTCTAATGACACAGGAAACGACCATTCTGATGAATTACAAAACCTGAAATTAATTTACCAAGCTAACTTTGGTAACAAACCTCTTATGGCCTTGGGCCTTCTCAATAAAGTTAAAACTTTAAATTTGGAAACCGTATTTCCTAATCTTAATGTGCATTGCGAATGTTTGTTGCCGTACTCGGTTCTCAATCGCGGTTTTCCGCTCGACAATGTGCCAAAATAGACTTTCAAGCTTGGGTGTTTTGGCTGTTGAAACGGAACTTGTGAAGTCTACCAATTTCCAAAATATCGTAGATGATTTTTCCCAGAAAAAGGCCAGGGGGTCTTAGCCGAAGTTAATAAATCTGTTTGTATTGTAGGTTTGTTTTGTACACGTACATATAATGTGAGCCATTAAAGATGTAAGTTTATGGTGAATTTAGTGTATTAATTTTTAATGTCTAACCTTTCAGTTTAGTTTACAAATAAGGCAATGAAAACTTCAACAATCGATTTTAAGAACAAATGGATTGTATTTTTAAGTTAAAAAAATTATGTATATGAACTGCATTGTTTTTAAAGTGAATGGGTTACTGTTTATTTGGGAGTCAGAATTATTAAAACGAATTGGAGTGCTTACATGACTTGACATTACTCTTTACAAAAATATGGTTTAAAATCGGTAGTCTAATGCATTTTATGGAGAGTTATAAATATATGTGTATGTATAATACACTAAATACATGGCTGTGATTAGCGAATTTGGGTTGCTCAAAAATGCATAAATGGCAGGGACCCGAAATACCCCCAGCACCGGGGTCCGCGGCCGCTCTCTCCGGCCCTGCTCACCGTATCTACTTTGTGCGGAAGTAGAATCGACATTTAAAGTAGTGGAATACAAGTTAGTTTAGGTTATATAATCAACATAATGATCTCACGACTTCACTTTAATAGAATCTAAACTATCTAAACACTCAACAAATACATCCCCCATAAACTATTAGCACATGATAATTTTTCCTGTACAAACTTTTCCACTAGAAACAACACGGTCGTTATAAACACTTTTTGATGCATATTGTACGTTAGATATGTTGTTGTTGATTCATGTAGGGGCTTTGCGACATCATGTTCATGTAGTCCCGTATACTTGGGTGTGTATGGAATTTGACGGATAACCTGTGTTAGTATGAACGACAGCGGTAGCGACTCTCACTAAAGCACAGCGCTTGGCCATGGGGCCAAGCTCTCTGTGGACTGGTAGACGAGGGTTCGAGCCCCACTGTCGGCCTTCCTTGAAATGTTTTTCCGTGATTTCCCCATTTCCAACTCCAGGCAAATGCTAGTACGGTTCCTTGTGACAGGCCACGGTCGCTTCCTTCCTCATCCTTGCTCAGTTTCACTCATCTTCATTATTTTAATCTCTCATTAACTTCTCTCATGAGTTGGCGTCATGCATCCGGCCGTAAAAACAATCCGCCACATAGAAATTCATCGCATCTTATCCCCGACCCCGGGATTAATAAGGGGTAGACATACATACAACCTGTGTTATTGTGATGGCTGTATTAGTATGTGAAGCTGTAATTCATGTGAGGATTGCGAAGGAGGCGACCGTGGCCTTGTTCAGGAACCATCCCGACATTTGCCCGGAGTAAAAGTGGGAAACCATGGAAACCCACTTTCAGGATAGCTGGCTTAGGAATCGAACCCTCCTCTTGTCAGTTTTGTCTCACGAGGCTGAGTGTAGCCCGTTCCTGGCCTTGGCGGTTAGATACGAGTCCTATTGTGTTGAACCTTAATCCTTAAGAAGAGGTAGCGAAGCGGGTCCATGACAACTTGTCCCACGACAATTGGCCCCTGCTAATTGGTCCCAAAGGATAATTCGTCATTGTATAGACTTCCCCGTAGAGAGATTTGGTTTTTCGTGGCATTAAAACAAACACAACAGATAACCACTGCTTCTCAATATTTACGTGAATAGTGTACGTCTGGCACATAATATTTACGGCTGTCTGGGATGTGCCGTCACATATCCAGTAATCACTCCTCGCGAGGCGGCGTAGATGGCCTTCAAGACAGAAAATTAAAAGATGACTTAAGTACAACAGCCATCGGTTCCCATTTTTGTCGACCGTGCACCTATCAGGTATGTTGGAAAGGTCTTGTAGTGTTTTGGGATCCGGCGGCAGATGTTGGCGCTTCGTTCGCTGTATTGTTCTCTTTAGTGATGCCCCTTTTGGGAGCATTACAACAGCAGCATCTGATGTTGTTTCTAGAACTCGATCTAGAATTGATGATGTCGGCTCGTTGCTGCATTCCGCGGCTTCCCTGAACTAAAATATTACATACGTCCAAATTAGTGCCTTCATTTACTTGAGTGCCTTGAATCATTTAAACTTACCCCCAATCGGCAGCATGGCTGACTCGTCTGCTTGGTTGGAATGTTTTTGGAGTACAACTCTCCCGGAGCATTCTTTTCTATTTTCACATCGCCATGTATTATAACTGTAGTCAAACTCTCTGCGTGCTTAGTGAAAAGGAAACCTTTGTATATAAGCTTTTGCTTGCCGCGCTCAGAGAGAACGAACCTGGGCACTTCGGCCATTTTGCTGTTCTGGCGTCTTCAAGGGGCGTGCCGTTGTGAGGAGACACAACAATGAGCTGGACGAATTGTTTGAATGGCCAATCGACGCGGGACGAAAATAATTGTAATGACCAATCGTCGCGGGACAAAATGATCGGGACGATTTGTCGTGATCCCAGCGAAGCAGTTACATTATCAACAAGTTTTCCGTGGAAGAAAGGTGGGCTTAATTAATAGGCTACTGCAGCCGCGGATCTAGAGTTTGGCTTTGGGGTGGGGGTCACAGAATCGAAATTGTTAAGAAAAATGGTATCGCTAACAACGCAATCACAAAATGACCAAACATACAAAACCAGACCAATGTTTTTGCAAGCTACATGGATAGAAATTTGATGCGTTTAGCGCACCAAAAATATTCGTACAAATAGCAACGGTGTGTTTTGCGACTTTTACATCGAGCTTCAAGAAAAGTATTAAGGTACGTTACAGTTTCGGCTAGTCGAGTTGGTACCGACAAAGGGAGAAAGTCACAGCTTAAATAGCCAACCCAGCTTGCAGTTTAGACGTCGGCAACATTTTTTGGTTAAAAAAAAAGCCCCAAATTTCTATCCGTGCATTCATCGTGACATCACTATAGACATCGATTCGGTAATCACAAGGTTTCCTAAACAAAATAGACGAGTTGATTTTGTAATACACACATCAAAAAAAGTTTTGCATCACCTCGGTTCCCAGATCTCCGGCATATAGACGTTGACTGTGTATATTGTATCCAAGATACAGTCCCTTTGACTGTTCATAGATGTCACTAAAACTGCTCAAAGATGTAAACAACCATGCATGAGCAGGGCCTATTAGACGGAGGGGGTACGACAGCCGATCAGTTCCAGTCATTCCACCATGACGAAGGTACGCTGCTCATGTTGTCTGTAGTTCTACCATGCCTAGAAGGTCAATACCGCAGTTCGATCGCGTCCGCATTGTTACTTTGTGTCAAGAAGGGCTCTCAACAAGGGAAGTTTCCAGGCGTCTCAGAGTGAACCAAAGCGATGTTGTTCGGACATGGAGGAGGTACAGAGATACAGGAACTGTCGATGACAGGCCTCGCTCAGGCCGCCCAAGGGCTACTACTGTAGTGGATGACCGCTACTTACGGATTGCCGCTCGGAGGAACCCTGACAGCAATGCCACCATGTTGAATAATGCGTTTCGTTCAGCCACAGGACGTCGTGTTTCAACTCAAACTGTGCGCAATAGGCTGCATGATGCGCAACTTCACTCCCGACGTCCATGGCGAGGTCCAGCTTTGCAACCCCGACACCATGCAGCGCGGTACAGATGGGCCCAACAACATGCTGAATGGACCCCACGGAATTGGCATCACGTTCTCTTCACCGATGAGTGTCGCATATGCCTTCAACCAGACAATCGTCGGAGACGTGTTTGGAGGCACCCTGGTCAGGCTGAACGTCTTAGGCACACTGTCCAGCGAGTGCAGCAAGGTGGTGGTTCCCTGATGTTTTGGGGTGGCATTATGTGGGGCCGACGTACGCCACTGGTGGTCATGGAAGGCTCCGAAACGGCTTTACGATACCTGAATGACATCCTCCGACCCATAGTGCAACCATATCGGCAGAATATTGGAGAGGCATTTGTCTTCATGGACGACAATTCTCGACCTCATCGTGCACATCTTGTGAATGCGTTCCTTCAAGATAACGACATCGCTCGACTACAGTGGCCAGCATGTTCGCCAGACATGAACCCTATCGAACATGCCTGGGATATGTTGAAAAGGGCTGTTTATGGACGTCTTGACCCACCAACCACTCTGAGAGATTTACGCCAAATTGTCGTTGAGGAGTGGGACAATTTGGACCAACAGTGTCTTGATGAACTTGTGGATAGTATGCCACGGCGAATACAGGCATGCATCAATGCAAGAGGACGTGCTACTGGGTATTAGAGGTAGTGGTGTGTACTGCAATCTGGACCACAAATGCTGAAAGTCTAGCTGTATGATGGTACAACATGCAATGTGTGGGTCTCATGAGCAATAAAACGAGCTGAAATGTTGTTTGTGTTGATCTCTATTCCCTTTGTATTTAACGGTTCCGGAACTCTTGGAACCGAGGTGATGCAAAACTTTTTTTGATGTGTGTATAAATAATCGTTTTTATATAACAGGTATGAAGTTGTAAATGTGTACAGTTGTAACAGAACATAATAATTGCAATAAAGATATTTTCAGTATTGAATAAAATGAAAAAAAAAACTGTTTTTCAGTAAAAATTCGTTAAGTTTTACTTGTCTGGTTATTTTGTTTTCGTTTTTTGAGTTTGCAAAAAAATTTGGTCTCCGTTTGGGGGGGGGGGATCATGACCCCCATAACCCCCCCCCCCGGAATCCGCGCCAGGGCTACTGTGCCACTTTTGAAATCTTTCGCACGATTTTTAACATTATTTGTCCACCTGAAGACGATTGATATCCAGATGTACAGCCGGGTAGGAAATAGCCTACGTGGGCATATTGCGCGTGCAGAAACACGCTGCGTCTATAAAATAAAATTGTATAATAAGAACTGTACCGGTATAAGAAAGGAATCATTATTATTCTGCAATTTCACACAAATTGTATAGGCCTAAAATTGTGAAAGGGTAAAACTGACTGAAACAGTTTGACACATTATTTGACCTCCATTATTTATACCGGTAAGTAATTTTTATACGGTATGCTCACTTTGGATAATTGGTGGAATATGCATTTATTTCATTAAGTTTTGTAATTTGTCACCAGGGCATAGGAATATAAAATAAAATAGCCTTAACGATGATCGTAATAATAATTTGATTCGTGTTAGAAATGCATCCATAATCTTAAAATTTGTAATAAACCTTGCCTTTTTTAAAAAAATCATAGGTGGGTCGTGTTTTGTGTTATTGCTAGCAATATCATTACCGAGTTAGTGCCTTGAGTGTAAACCCATCTGTTCATTGTTGGTTTCAAAAGGAAGATATGTGATTTTACTATTGAAGTGGGTTACTTGTAACAAGAAGCGTAAGAATTGTCTTGTGTTTTTTGAAACTCACACAATCCAGTTGCTGCCAAATACTTGGTACGGTACTCTTACAGTAACTTGAGTTTACTTTTACGTTAATAGTTTTGTAATGTACTTTTGCGTCTGACAATTTTATTCGTTCCGACTGTCCCATTATTTGCGTGTAGAACACTTAGGAATAGAGAAACCAATGCTTCATTTCTGTACTCCACAACCTGGCACCAGTATATTACTCGATATTATAACCTAACTTATATCATATCAAGTCGAGCACCAGAGTCCAATAAGATGTACCGTTAACCTCTTCTTCTCACTGTGCACCTGGAGGGTTATGATCTGATTACCAGTGGCGTAACTTGAATTCAGGGTTCTGAAATTACCTGATTTGATGTGTTATTTACAGCAATGATTTGGCGTACCGGAGTAAGTACGGCATCTAATAATTCTTAAACGAATTTGTGTGTTCTAGTTTCGTGATCATTATGGAGCAACAAACATTTATTAAGAGTGAACCAGATGAATTCCCTAATATTGTAAGTAGTATTTATTACGTACAGTATATCGTGTAACATAGCAATCTTAGTGATGCGCATGACAAGCAGGGTTTTTGACTTAGTACTTGCTACCAAAGCGTAGGCTGATCAGAATCTGTTATGTTTTACTTTGTATATTACACATAAGTTAGTTAGTCTACTGTAATTCTGTCACTATATTTTACATTGGGTCATACTTGTGTGATACCTTCTAGGAGACACAAGAGCAATTACCTACTGATAACCTGCTGGATGAAGCTGGTAATATATTTGAAGATAAAACAATATATATTAAGGAGGAACATCAAATCAAGGTAATCATAAGTTCAACATTTCTTCTCTTACAATACGGCAATGAGAATGATTTTCACATTAAACATAAACGGAAGTTTGGTTTATTAAGTATTTTTAGCCTATTTTAATTTTATTAAAAAAATAGGCTTATGAGATCACCTTTTGTCCGTGTGTGTGTGCGCGATGGTGTGTGTGTCCCCCTAATAACTTCTAAACGGATGGAGTGATTGCAATGAAATTCGGTAAGATCATAGCACTATTCTGGCCAACCCCGACCGTGCCCTTCAAATTTTATCGTGTCGCACCAATCCAACATGGCGGCTGTGCGAAATATTTCACCAGCATTTAGTATCTCCGAAATTATTACCGATATCGCCCTGAAATTGTGTACGGTGATAAAGGGCACTACGAGAAGTTTACCTATGAGACTTTCAAAAACCTGGTGACTACAAAACCAACATGGCGGACAAGCTAAGTTGAGACTTTTAAATAGACTTTTCTCGCGATTTAACTATCCAAACGTAATGAAACTTGGTACAGCAAATGTTTTAACACATTGTAATGCACTGGAGTTTAATTTAGTTCAATTGTTTTCATAACCTCAAAATGGCGGCTGTGCGAAATATTTCACTGTCGTTCTATATCTCCGAAACTATTACAGATATCACCCTGAGTATTGTACGGTGATAAAGGGTACTGATACAAGTTTATCTATGTAACGTTCATAAACCTGTAAAGTACAAAACGAACATGGCGGCCAAGCGAAGTTGAATCATTTCAATATACTTTTCTCGTGATTTAACTCTCTGAGTGCAGTGAAATGTGGTACCGAATGATTTTACATATTGTAATGCACTGGCATCTAATTTAAGTTCAATTGTTTACATAACCTCAAGATGGCGGCTGTGCGAAATTTTAAAATTAAGTTTTTATTTCTTGTGTCATAATCATGCGATCGAAGTGAAAGACTGAATAATGAACCTAGGCAATAATTGTCCTTGAATGGTACATAACTCTATGGCCTATACATATAACAATCCAAAATGGCGAGCATCCGATATATTTAGACGGTTCTCAATATCTATGAATCTTTCACAGCAATCAAACTGAAATATTTTAAGTTCATAGAGGGTATGAACATATATTCACCTATAGGACTTTCAGTAACCTGGTGAGCACAAATCCAACATGGCGGCGACGCGATTATACATATTTAAATGGTCGTTTCTCGCGAATTAACTATCCGAGTGCAGTGAAACGTTGCACATTAAATGCTTATACAAATGTTAATCCACTGGCATCTAATTTATTTGAATTCTTTGCATAATCACAAGATGGCAGCTGTGGGAAATTTTAAAATCTCGTTTCTACTTCTTGTGTTCTAATCAAGCGATTGAAGTTTGGATACCACACGTACACAATAATCTTAATGTAATAGTACAAAGTTAAAAATCCAACCTGGTGACCATCTGAAATATTTAGACGGTTCTGAAATATCTACGAATCTATCACAACCTTCAAACTGAAATTTTGTATGTTGATAGAGGCAATTAATATGAGTAGGATATATGAAAATAGGCTGTATATTTCTTCACGGAACTACTTGTTTCTTATCCGAACAGCTTGGAGTAGTTGTTCACTGTTTTGATATCCTGGAATCTATTGCGTAACGCTGGAGGAGGCCAAATCCTGGAGGGGGGGGGGGATCTTAAATAACCCTGAAATTATCCAAAATACCTGTGTTGAAGATGGGGAAGGAATCTGGATATCATGGGATAACAATGACTACGATAATCAAGCTTTTGCAATGTTATGTGTTCTCTACACTCTTTTCCAGTGCGGATACATGAACTCTGACAGAGTCTTTATGTAAACGGTTAGAGGCCTTTGAAATGTGGCGATACAGAAGGATATTGCGGATAACATGGACAGACCATGTCACAACTGTTGTTCTCCAAAATATGAGAAAAACCAAGGAAGTATTATCCACCGTGAACATAAGGAAAATCTAATACCTAGGACACATCATGAGGAATACCGTCAAGTAGCATCTCCTGCAGTCTATCCTTCAAGGAAAAATACCAGGGAAGAGTAGTGTTGGACGGAGAAGAATAAGAATTAAAAAGTCTCACAGCTTGAACCTCCAAAACGTCCACTGAATTATTCCGAGCTGCAAGTGACAGGAACTGCGCAGTCAAGAGGGTTGCAGATATCCGGAATGGATAGGAACCAGAAGATGTGGTTATAGTTGTTTACTCCTCCTCTGTCTTCTACCCGCCCACCATCTTCTTTTAGGAAAACGACTTATATAGGGAATATTCCAGCTGAGATCGGCACTGTAGGCATGATTTATGTACAAATACAGCATTGCAACCTATGCTTACGGTACTATTGCATAGGACCAGTCACTATTGTAAGACAAAAGAAGCGCATAGCCGTAACCAGGTCCTAGCCTATCGACCTGTGCATGATGAAAACCTGCCTTCGTCAGCAAGTTAAAAAGTTATTACTATAAATACAGTATCTATAATTCGTGTATACCTTGCTTCATTAGTTACACTGTCATATTTTTGGTTAATTATGGCATGGCTTAAGGGGACCTTGCGTTTAAAGATTTCAAATCTGATTTTTTTAGCCTGATTAGGCACACATTTCTGAATAAATGTACGTTCCATTTATGAAAATGAGACTGTTAGTCTTTAAATATATAACATTTTCTTCCAGTGTGCGCATAGCAGGTTACACCTAGTTGTGTTCTAATTGTGACAGTAACAGAGAATTATTATAATTTAATATAATTATGATAATAGTAATAATATACTGGTAATAATGATAATAATAATATACTAAAACTCAGCAATTTTCCTAGGTTTGGGCCATGTCTTGTGTGGGGCTTCATCAGCGATCTGATGAGCGAGCTTGGTGTCCTAGGCGAAATCCCACACAAGACACGGCACAATCCTAAAAGAATTGCTGAGTTTTAATTCACTGGCCGTTAGAGCCAATATATGATAATATAATAACTTTTGAAAAACAAAAATCAAGGAACTAGAAAAACCAGAGAGAAAAATACAGTAAAGATCTACGAGCCAGTTCAGAAAGAGAGAATATGGATAAAGAAACCGACAATAGAACTATAAAAATTGCCAGAGACGATTACAAACACTATCAGGAAAAGAAGGGCAAAATGTTATGGACATATACATAGGATGAACGATGACAGACTGACCAAGAAAATGTTACATTTATTTATGAATAGTACACAGAAAACAAATTGGGTAATAGCAACCATGGAAGACCTCAAGAACCTAAACATCTGTACAGAAGCCATGACAGACCGAGAAACATACAGAGAAAAACTCAGACAACAGAAATTTGAGCAAACGCCCAATGAGAAAGAAACAGGAAAGAAGTGGACGGAAGAGAGAAAGAGGAAGCATAGTGAATATATGAGAGGTTTTGGGGAAGAAGGAAGAATGGGACAGAAAAAGACAACATGAAAATTGATTGTGTTTTAACATTCTCCTGAAGGGGGAATCAACAAATATATTAATAACTTTTGAAGTTACCATAAAGTGATTGTATGTAGTTTTAGGTACATGTTCCTTTGTATGTACGAGGGCTATAAGTATCAAACTTATGCTACTTACTCTTGAAACACAACTAATTCAAGTGGTGCTGATTTATGACAATCGGTTGCATAGAAGGGAATATACTTGACTAACAAATACTGAAGAGTTGGGTTTTATTTTAAAGAGACAAATCGCATTTTTATTTATTTATTTATTTATTTATTTTATATCTGATACCTCATCAGAGCTAATGCATTAAATCTGCATGGTATTGGTTAGCATATAATATCCCACGTCCATGATTTTTTTGAAGATATTGTAATGGCCATTTTGTCTACCAAGTGTACTACACTGACTGTGCTTTTACGCTACTAAAGATAGCAGAGTTGCAGTTAATTATGTGGGAGCTAATAAAAAAAGCAAACAGGATCGCTAAGGAGCGGGGGGAAAGGATGTCTCTTTCGATGCGTGTTGGGTCCAAGACTCCGAATCGAAAGAAAGGTGACTTCCACAGAAGGTAAGCCAAAACAAAATGTTTAAGACAAAATCAAAAGTTAAAAATTAAAGTTAAAAAATTGAGCAAAGGTCCCAGATGTCGTTAGTCGTAACTTCGCTACAGTGCGAAGCCAAGACTAATTCGAATCGAAAGACTAACGAGGATCTCAAATACGAGAAATCATAAGACAGAAGCAAATAACGTACTTACTGAATAAAATATATTAATAATACAATGAACACATGTGTACAGATTACAAATTAAAAATGGAAGTAAAACACGAGCAACTTAAATGTAAATATAAAAGGAATCTAGAAATAAAATCAAATCATAATAGCAACTAATTGGAAACGCGATTCAATGATAACATTTAAAAGGGATGAAGCAAGATTAATGAAATCAAAGAAATGCGTGGGATAGGATACAAGAACGACTACTTACGGAGATGGCATGATCTGTACTCCAGCATAAAAACAGAACTACAGCGTTTATGACGATGTGAAATCATGGGGTAGGGGGTAAAAGAGTGGGGAGTGGAGGTGTGCGTCTGTAGGGAAACGGGGGGTGGGGATGACTCAGAATTACGTAATATAGCGAAGTCAGAGGAAGCAACACAAAATTAACTCATGAAAATAAAGGAAATGAAAATTACATTAAATTACTTGACATTACCGGGACACGAAATTAAAGGAAATATCAATCAGCTAAGAAATATGCTTCGTAGGAAAATATAGGCTTACGTAGAGGTAGTAATGTCGATACACAGCGACATTCGATGGTATAAAGGAATTGAATGTGGTGAATGGACGGTGATTATCACAAAGACCATTGCTCACATACCTTTCCTAAACCAGAGGGAAGGATCAATTTGAAGGCGAAATGAGACTCAGCTCCGCTACACCAATGATACCTTGACCCAAAAAACAAACTCTGATACGACAATCAAATGAAAGATTCCTCGAAAAAGTGCACATCAATTTGTGGCGTAATACAGAGCGTTAGAAAGCCTCGCAAGAAAATAGCAGATATTTCAGACCTGAGAGATTTATGTAAAAATAAAACTGATTACGTGAAAGGGAGGGAAGACAAATAAACACAGAGACTTCGCTAAATTGAAACAACTAAAGGTGAAAGGACTTGGATTAATGGAACGGATTCACATCATCATAAGAAAAAAAAAGTGAACCAAAGGAGACACGAAATGAAAAATGGAGAAACAGAAATTTAAAATGACTTCAAGCTAAATAAATTTAGTAACTGAATCGTACTTACGTTTAGTTGCTTGTTGGATGAGGGCCAAAACCCGACGCGTGCACACCTGACGGCAGAAATTGGAAGGAAGAAACCTTCTCTTAAAGAATCCAGTAACACGCCCGAGAAAAGTAAGTCTTAGATACGACAAACATCCCCTCTCCGTATACATGGGTGGAGGGGGTCCAATAGCGAAGGCAAAGCCTGACAACAAGTAGTGCTTCAACCAATGAGTAAAATTATACATAAAGTGAGTTAGCAAAAGGGTGAAATATTTCGCCATATTGCGAGGTATTACAGGTAAGTATGAAGTTCAGGCGCAATACGAGAGACAGAGAAACTTATGTCAACATAATGCGACACAAAGGAAGATAATAATAATAACAATAATAACACGAGAAAAAATAATGAACCTGATAAAAACGGTTCAGTACCTAAATATGTTACACTTTTAGCATTGGATTAAATAGTATATTCATTACTAACAAGGTCCCCTTAAGATTAAGCAGGGAAATAATTACCCAAAAGGTCAATCAATTCTTATGCCATAAAATTGGTTCATTTCTAGACACAGCATAATCACTAAAGAATGGTTATTAATGTTCTTTTAGTGAAAAGTTAGGTTATTGGGTATACTGACTGTATTTTAATTGATGAATAAATATAGTTCTTTTCCCCTTGTTTGAAAGAAACATGCCAGCTCATTTGCTAGCAAGATTATCCTCCCTTCATTCACCAACGTCTTCATAAACAACCCTGCAACAATACGGGCGTCTCACTATACGATAGCATTAACCAATCAGCATTCATTAACACCACGGTGAGTGGGGATGAGGGGCGTTGCGTTACTGTCACAGGTTGTAACCCAGCGTTACCAATAAACTTTTTGAGCAAAAATCACACTCTCTAAAGCTGAAGCAGTTAAAAGGGACGTTAAATGCACGACATTACTATTATTATTATTAGAAAACTCTCAAGTTGTACTTTTCAAAAACCTACACCAGAGGGAGATAGAATGTTCTTTTTCTTTAGAATACCTTGTAAATTCTCTGATTAGCTCAGGACTTGCCATCTTTTACTCAATGTTGGGGTAGGGAATGAGGGGGACTACTAATATGAAAAATAGATCAGTAATATCCGAAAATTCACATAAAAATGAAGGTGAAGCTTAGGGCGACATCCACTGCTACCAGTGGCCGTCAATGTGGTGTTTGCCCACGCTTGATTACAGCCTCCACTGATTGCTGTGTCTGTTAGTATGGATGTGGTCCACCCTTCACCTTGATGACAGCCTCCACTGCTTGCTGTGTCTGTTAGTATGGAGTTGGTCCACCCTTCACCTTGATGACAGCCTCCACTGCTTGCAATGACTGTTTGTATTGTGTTGGTCCACCCTTCACCTTGATGGACTGTTAGTATGGTGTTTAATACTTAATATTTAATTTAAAAAGTAAAGTGACTGTCAGTGCGGTGTTGGTCCACCCTTCAACTTGATGACAGCGTCCACTGATTGCTACGGTTGGCAGTATGGTTTTGGTCCACCCTTAAGCTTGATGACAGTCTCTCGAATATAGCGGACAATGCAGGAAACATAGGGATGTGCGTGATTTTGGAGTGGCACAATGTCGCCCTACTTTTAGTGTCCTTGAGATCAACATTGCTTTAATGTGGGCTCAAGAGAGTGAATCAAATATTGCGTGGTACGAGATTTCCTAATACAAAATATATCGTCACTTGTCTCTTATTCATGAGAGAAATTAACGTAATATCATGGTGGCCACTACTCCTGGAAAACCTGGAAATCCTGGAAAACTCCTGGATTTTTATTAGGTCTGGTAAACTCCTGGAAAACTCCTGGAAAATGTTCAAAAATTTGAAAACTCTTGGTAAATAGCCACTGTAAATTAATTATAAAAATCTTTCCATCTTAAATCATACTCCCACTGCGATTTTGGGTGAGCACTCTATCGTTAACGAAAGAAATTTCCTCAGGCTACCTGTTTCTGTGTGGGTGAACACACGATAGTATTTTTGTAAAACATATTGAGTATAGACAACTTCACCGCAATAAAATTGCAGGCGGCATTCTTTTCTCTTTTTTTAAGCGGATATTTGAGTCACAAAGGCTTTTTAAAACAACAATTTAATCATTTGTGTGTAGGCTTGCCTGTCAATAATGCAATCACCACTATTTTTTGTCAACAGCTGTATAAGTAAACCAAACACAACTGCTTCAATTTGGTCTTGAAGTAGGCAACCGATAAACACCCCGGAACTCGCGCGTATTTCTAAGTCTGGAAAAATGAAAATTACTCCTGGAAAACTCCTTGAAAATCGTTGACCGATTTGAGTGGCCACCATGTAATATGGTAACTGTTAGTACGTACACTCAGTCTCAATGCTCATGGCAATCTTCTAGGCCTAAATTTGGTGGCTGTATGCGAACTAAATGCTTTCTGTATTAAACTCCATCAAACGTTAATGTCTCTACCGTTTCTGCATTGGCGTAAGGAATCTCTTAATGTGACCTTCAACTTCAATGTGTAATTGAATCCTTCATTGCCAGTTCACTTGTCATATGTGAGATATAATTTAATGCATCCAATTTTTTTTCCAATTTTATTAAAACATTATTTTATCTGCAGGACGATACGGATCATTCTAGGGGTATTAAAACGGAGGAATGTTTTGAACCAGAATTCATTCCATGCATCAAAACTGAAACACCGTCTTCAGATCTGGAAATAGTAAGTACCTTCATGCCTCATTGCAAGATATAACATCTCCTTATAATCTGATAGTATTTAAGGAGTATGACTTTTATTTTTACAATAATTGAATTTCTGTGGGTAGTCGACTATATAACAGAAACCATAAGATGTTGTTCTGATTACTGATCAAATGGGGGAATGAATCTTAATTTACATCGGCAAAAGGTATATTTTGTGAAGCTAGCATATGTTTAGCACAATATCGATGTATTTGTTGCCCACTGTGGACTTGAGGTCTAGGTATAACAATTGATATAAGATTTCCGTTCTGTTCAGAGGTGGGGGCTTCAGTAATGAGGTGAGTTTGATTACCTCAGCAGTGGTTCATTGAAGTGATAGACAGTATGAAAGTCGTTCAGTGGATATATCTTCAATTGAACTAAGCTGTGCTAAAAAATTACTTTGTTTGATTTTTGTGTGTAAATCATTGCCTAAGGTGATAACAAAAATGATCTTTTCCATCTTGTCCCCAGGATATTAAAGAAGAAACACTGGACGAAGAAGGTGTTGGTAGTGCAAATCATTTAAACGAGTAAGTACACCACATAACGTTTCCTTGTTTTTGAATACTCGTGTCTAACAGTTTAAGGTTGGAATTTGAGGTGTCTCTTATTGCATTTGTCTCATTATTGAAGTCAATATTGATATTAACTTTCCATTTATCAACCCGCGAATTATATCCTTTCTCAATCAGAGTTCCCACTGTTGGGAATTATTAAAGTTTTTTTTTCCTTCTTTTGATAAGAGCTGTTCCTGATTTGTTGACAGCTCACTTGTTTGATAAGAATATGTCTGAGCTTTTAAAGGAATATCCAGTACTTTAAACCTCCCTCTGGTTGTTACTGTGTCCTCAACCCGATTCGACTCTTTCGCATCCCTTAATTGAGAGCGTAAATATTTTCCTCCTAATTTAGTGCTACAAGTAATTATGCACTATAAAATTGTCCAACTTCTTGGCCCAACCAAAGTATGTTCCTCATCTCTGTTTCAGTTATCTTAACTGGGTACCTTGCTTGTGTAGAAAAGTAAACCTTTCATACACAGGTCTTGTAGAGAAATACCAATTGGGTACATAGGTCATGTGTTAAGTAAGCATTGGTTACACAGGTCTTGGAGAGAAGTAGAGAGGTCTCATGGAGATGTACTAAAGATGTAGCGAGATCTTCTAGAGAAGTAAATATGAGGTCGAGATGTCTTGAAAGTAATTAATTGGTAGAGAGATCTTATAGAGAAGTAAATATTAGGTACAGAGGTCTTGAATAGGAGTTTAAATTGAGTAGACACGTCTTGTGAAGAAGTACACATTGGGTAGACAGGTCTTGTAGAGAAGTACAAAATGGATAGAGAGGTCTTGTAGACAGGTATTTATTGGGCAGACTAATTGGGTATATTACCCTTTCACGAATTGATTGCTGGCGGTTGAGATGGGAACTATTCTTTGTTTACTTTTGTCACACGTGCCTGCTTCGTTGACAGGTACAATGGCTCGAGTAGGATATGACTCAGCTCCAGTAGCCTCAGTCATCGTTTAATTGTTCGTGGTGACATGAGCTCCTGTGACGCGCAATGCTGCTTGACGTATGTGAAGAATATATTCTGTCATCGCTATGTTTTCCGCTTTGCCCCGCGGGGCAGCTGCTACAATAAACAACACACACTGGTGCAGCCACGCTCAGCGGCAATCAAATCGTAAATGGGTAATATAGGTCTTGTTAGGAAGTATTCATTGGGTAGACAGGTCCTGTAGACAAGTACACATCAGGCCGACAGGTCCTGTAGACAAGTACACATCAGGCGGGCAGGTATGACAAGTACACATCTGGTAGACAGGTCCTGTAGACAAGTACACATCAGGCAGACAGGTATTGTAGACAAGTACACATCAGGCAGACAGGTCCTGTAGACAAGTACACATCAGGGAGACAGGTATTGTAGACAAGTACACATCAGGCAGACATGTATTGTAGACAAGTACACATTAGGCAGACAGGTATTGTAGACAAGTACACATCAGATAGACAGGTATTGTAGGCAAGTACACATCAGGCAGACAGGTATTGCAGACAAGTACACATCAGGCAGACAGGTATTGTAGAGAAGTACACATCAGGCAGACATGTCCTGTAGACAAATACACATCAGGCAGACAGGTATTGTAGACAAGTACACATCAGGCAGACAGGTATTGTAGACAAGTACACATCAGGCAGACAGGTATTGTAGACAAGTACACATCAGGCAGACATGTCCTGTAGACAAATACACATCAGGCAGACAGGTACTGTAGACAAGTACACATTAGGCAAACAGGTATTGTAGACAAGTATATATCAGGCAGACAGGTATTGTAGACAAGTACACATCAGGCAGACAGGTATTGTAGATAAGTACACATCAGGCAGACAGGTCCTGTAGACAAGTACACATCAGGCAGACAGGTACTGTAGACAAGTACCCATCAGGCAGACAAGTATTGTAGACAAGTACACATCAGCCAGACAAGTATTGTAGACAAGTACACATCAGCCGGACAGGTATTGTAGACAAGTACACATCAGGCAGACAGGTATTGTAGACAAGTACACATCAGGCAGACAGGTATTGTAGACAAGTACACATCAGATAGACAGGTATTGTAGGCAAGTACACATCAGGCAGACAGGTATTGTAGACGAGTACACATCAGGCAGACAGGTATTTTAGAGAAGTACACATCAGGCAGACATGTCCTGTAGACAAATACACGTCAGGCAGACAGGTATTGTAGACAAGTACACATTAGGCAGACAGGTATTGTAGACAAGTATATATCAGATAGACAGGTATTGTAGGCAAGTACACATCAGGCAGACAGGTATTGTAGACAAGTACACATCAGGCAGACATGTATTGTAGACAAGTACACATTAGGCAGACAGGTATTGTAGACAAGTACACATCAGATAGACAGGTATTATAGGCAAGTACACATCAGGCAGACAGGTATTGTAGACAAGTACACATCAGGCAGACAGGTATTGTAGAGAAGTACACATCAGGCAGACATGTCCTGTAGACAAATACACATCAGGCAGACTGGTATTGTAGACAAGTACACATCAGGCAGACAGGTATTGTAGACAAGTACACATCAGGCAGACATGTCCTGTAGACAAATACACATCAGGCAGACAGGTATTGTAGACAAGTACACATTAGGCAGACAGGTATTGTAGACAAGTATATATCAGGCAAACAGGTATTGTAGACAAGTACACATCAGGCAGACAGGTATTGTAGATAAGTACACATCAGGCAGACAGGTCCTGTAGACAAGTACACATCAGGCAGACAGGTACTGTAGACAAGTACACATCAGGCAGACAAGTATTGTAGACAAGTACACATCAGCCAGACAGGTATTGTAGACAAGTACACATCAGGCAGACAGGTATTGTAGACAAGTACACATCAGCCAGACAAGTATTGTAGACAAGTACACATCAGCCAGACAGGTTTTGTAGATAAGTACCCATCAGGCAGACAGGTCTTGTAGACAAGTACACATCAGGCAGACATGTATTGTAGACAAGTACACATCAGGCGGACAGGTATTGTAGACAAGTACACATCAGGCAGACAGGTATTGTAGACAAGTACACATCAGGCGGACAGGTATTGTAGACAAGTACACATCAGGCAGACAGGTCTTGTAGACAAGTACACATCAGGTAGACAGGTATTGTAGATAAGTACACATCAGGCAGACAGGTATTGTAGATAAGTACCCATCAGGCAGACAGGTCTTGTAGACTAGTACACATCAGGCAGACAGGTATTGTAGACAAGTACCCATCAGGCAGACAGGTCTTGTAGACAAGTACACATCAGGCAGACAGGTATTGTAGACAAGTACACATCAGGCAGACAGGTATTGTAGATAAGTACCCATCAGGCAGACAGGTCTTGTAGACAAGTACACATCAGGCAGACAGGTATTGTAGACAAGTACACATCAGGCAGACAGGTATTGTAGACAAGTACACATCAGGCAGGCAGGTATTGTGGAGAAGTATATATCAGGCAGACAGGTATTGTAGACAAGTACACATCAGGCGGACAGGTATTGTAGACAAGTACACATCAGGCAGACAGGTATTGTAGACAAGTACACATCAGGCAGACAGGTATTGTAGAGAAGTACACATCAGGCGGACAGGTATTGTAGACAAGCACCCATCAGGCGGACATGTATTGTAGACAAGTACACATCAGGCAGACAGGTATTGTAGACAAGTACATATCAGGCAGACAGGCATTGTAGAGAAGTACACATCAGGCAGACAGGTATTGTAGACAAGTACACATCAGGCAGACAGGTATTGTAGACAAGTGCACATCAGGCAGACAGGTATTGTAGAGAAGTACACATCAGGCGGACAGGTATTGTAGACAAGCACCCATCAGGCGGACAGGTATTGTAGACAAGTACACATCAGGCAGACAGGTCCTGTAGACAAGCACCCATCAGGCAGACAGGTCTTGTAGACAAGTACACATCAGGGAGACAGGTATTGTAGACAAGTACACATCAGGCAGACAGGTATTGTAGAGAAGTACACATCAGGCGGACAGGTATTGTAGACAAGCACCCATCAGGTGGACAGGTATTGTAGACAAGTACACATCAGGCAGACAGGTATTGTAGACAAGTACATATCAGGCAGACAGGCATTGTAGAGAAGTACACATCTGGCAGACAGGTATTGTAGACAAGTACACATCAGGCAGACAGGTATTGTAGACAAGTACACATCAGGCAGACAGGTATTGTAGAGAAGTACACATCAGGCGGACAGGTATTGTAGACAAGCACCCATCAGGCGGACAGGTATTGTAGACAAGTACACATCAGGCAGACAGGTCCTGTAGACAAGCACCCATCAGGCAGACAGGTCTTGTAGACAAGTACACATCAGGCAGACAGGTATTGTAGACAAGTACACATCAGGCAGACAGGTCCTGTAGACAAGCACCCATCAGGCAGACAGGTCCTGTAGACGAGTACACATCAGGCAGACAGGTCCTGTAGACAAGTAGACATCAGGCAGACAGGTATTGTAAGCAAGTACACATCAGGCAGACAGGTATTGTAGACAAGTACACATCAGGCAGACAGGTATTGTAGACAAGTACACATCAGGCAGACAGGTATTGTAGACATGTACACATCAGGCAGACTGGTATTGTAGAGAAGTACACTGTAACCGACATTATTCAGTTACATAGCTCACCCTCGAGTTTTAGCCTTGTGCTGTTAATTGGGGGTATTTATTCATATTTTATTATATTGGGGTAACATCCGCGTGTTTGTGTTGTGAGATTATTATCAATATTGTGGCGCGTTCACATTTTGGATGATTTAAACAGTAGATGCAATGTCATTATTAATTATCGGTTTGGATATTTTATCTTTCAGTTAAGTGGGTTATTTGAAGTATTATTATATTGAGGACAGGAATACTTATTGTATAATTATTACCTGATAAAGTTACTATTTTATTCTGTATACGGGTATCAACTTCATTTATTTAGTAATTCCGTAAGTATGCGTTTGCGCAGTGGTGTGTAATATAGCAACATGGGGTTACAAAATAGCCGCCATATTGCTTGGGCTAAACATTTTAATAGTGGCCTAAGTTGACAAACTTCCTTGTCAACTAACCAACAATACACCTAGTAGAAGACTTTGCAAAATCAGAGTAGATCATCAAATATTGAAGAAGCTTTTTGAAGATCTGGGGAGTTTCCCAAACCGGAGCTACTTTCCCAGGAATTGATTGTTTGCTGCTATAAATTGAACATATTACCGGTATCTCATTCATGTCAGAGCCACATTCAGCTCTTTTATAACGGATCACAATATCACCACGACTGTAAGTTATTAAATTAACTATATTTTAATCAAATTACGATCCTTTTGTGTGATTCATTTAGAGAGTACATCGCCCTGCTACCCTAAGATGGTAAGCAAATAGCTAGGCTAATAAAATGGTGCTCAATTTACATATTGGGTAAACAGGTCTTATTAACAAAGAAATTGGGTAGACACGTCTTGTAAAAATGTACACTTTGGGTAGACAGGTCTAGTAGAGAAGTGCGAAATGGATAGAGAGATCTTGTAGACAGGTCTTATTAAGAAACACTAATTGTGTAGACATTTTTTGTGAGGAAGTAAACATTGGGTAGACAGGTCTTGTAGACAAGTACACATCAGGCGGACAGGTATTGTAGAGAAGTACACGTTGGGTAGAGAGGTCTTGTAGAGAAGTACATATTGGGTACTCAGGTGATATAGGGAACTACACATTGGGTATCCAGGTCATGTAGGAGAGTACACATCAGGTAGGCTTTCCGTGTTGAGAAGTACACAAAGGGTATTGCAGTATAGGCTAATACAACCATCACTAGAGACAGTCAAAATTCGTGACTCGCGAAATCTCGAAAAAAAAAAAAAAAAAAAAAAAAAAAAAAATTGGTTTAGAACAAGTTTCAACACGCGGAACACTCGCAAAAAATCACAAAGAATCTATGACTCGCGAATTTAGCATCTTTTTTGGTTATTATTTGCGAACAAACCCGCAATTTTTGACAGTTAAGTAATTTGAAAATTTTGATTGTTTCTTCGCAATATTTATTGACCAAGTTCCAAAAAAGAACTGTTTTCCTCCTTGTCAGTTTTGAAAAATTCCACAAGGTTTCGAATGTAGTCGCTAGATGGTATGAGTTGAAATGGGGTGCACGAAAGGAGCTTCACCGAAGATTGTGACAAAAGAGCAATTGGGCGTACCCTGGGCAACGTCATAAAATGATTAAAAATAATTTGACGGCTGATCCTTTCACTACCGAATCAATTAATACCAGTGGGCCTTTATCAAGGCCAGCACTCGTAGTTATGTCCATAAACTTCGAGGGACTATCCAGCCAGAAGGAATATATACTAGCTGATCTGTGTAGTCAATGTAACTGTGATGTCATTGCTGTACAATAAACCCATAGAGGACCGCCGGGACGAAGACCGAGAATCAAAAGTATGAGACTTATTCTGGAACGGCCACACGATAATTATGGTAGTGCAAAATTCTGTAAGAGCGGATTAAACATCACGGCTGTTGCTTTGTCAGAGGAAAACAACTTCTATATCCTCACTGTCGAAACAGTGCAGTTCTCTGTAACATCTGTTTACAAGCCACCTGAAGGGAGCTTTGTGTTTAAGGACCCTATACATTTCAAATATAGTAACATCAACTTCATAATTAGTGATTTCAACTGTCATGGAACTACTTGGGGGTATACATCTACAGATGAAAATGGTGCAGAACTAGAAAAGTGGTCTGAAAATAATGGACTCAGTCTTGTTTATGACCCAAAACAACCATCGTTTAACAGCGGCTGATCTAATTTTTATTACCAACAAATTAGCTGAGCAGTGCACCAAACTTGTTGGTAAGGCTATTCCCCGCTCACTGCATCGACCATTACTGTGCAGAATCGAACCAATTGTTAAACCAGAAAATGTACCTTTCCAACGTAGGTTCAACTTCAAGAAGGCGAACTGGCCTAAGTTCAGTTGTGAACCTGATGTAGGCATAGGGAAAGTGGAACACAACCAGAAAATTATGACACCTTTATTTCCGTAGTGAAAAAGTCTCGCGAAAGAACATACCAAGAGTATGCAGAACAGAATATATCCCAGGCCTTTCTGGTCAGAATATATCTCTTTTGGATAAATACCGCAACTTGTATGATACCCTTCTGCGAGGAAACACTGCAAACTGGGCATGCACTGATGATTTCTCTCGGTCAGACACGCGTAGACAGATGGAATAGCTTGGTTTCTAATATCGATATGAAACAGAACAGTAGACAAGCATGGCGTCTTCTTAAGAATCTCAGTGGAGATCCAACTAGCCCGCCTTTCAACTTTACTCAAGTAACTACTAATCAGGTAGCACACCAATTGATCTTAAAAGGATAGACTTCAAAATCTAAGTCAAATACAGAGAAACATGAACGGTGTATTGAAGAAGAGACTGATTTCTTTAAGGACGTGTTTACAATGGAAGAACTTATGAAAGCAATCGACGATCTGAAATCAAAAAAGGCAGCTGGGGTGGATGATCTCAGAGTGGAGCAAATAAAACAATTTGACCAGCAACACTGCAATGGTTACTTTCATTGATGAACAACTGCACATCCAGGCTGAAGATTCCCAAGGTATGGAGAAAAGCTCGCATAGTTGCGATCCTAAAACCTGGGAAGATTCCTGATAGCCAAAAGAAATTTCGGCCAGTTTCACTTCTGTGGCACACCTATAAGTTGCTGGAGAGAATGATTCTCAATAGAATATCTGATTCTATCGATAGCAAACTGATTTCTGAACAGAAGGCTTAAGACCAGGCAGGTCATGCTGTGGACAAATTCTGAACCTTATACTGTACATAGAGAATGGCTTTGAGGAAAAGTGCATTACTGGTGTAGCCTACATATATTTAACCGCCGCTAACGACACTGTCAACCATAACACACTACAGTACTTCGTAAGATTTATGAACTGAGAAGAGACTACAGGCTGACCTCACTGCTAAGAACTTTCCCTGAGAGCAGAAGATTTTACGTGTCTCTCCTTGGGAAAAATAGTCGTTGGCGCCTCCAGAAGAATGGACTCCCTCTAAGTAGCGTCTTAGCACCACTGCTTTACAATGTATAGAGCAATGACTAGCCCAGAACCGAAGGCACCAGGCGGCTTTTCTATGCAGATGATTCTGTAGTAGCCGTGCAAGGTCATAGCTTTGAAGAAGTAGAACATTCTTTGTCATGTGCTTTAGAAGAACTAGGCCCGTACTGACACAGAAATAATTTGAAGCCAAATCCAGCCAAAAACGCAAGTCTGTGCTTTCCACCTGCGAAATAAAGAAGCCAAGAAGACACTGAACATTAAATGGCAAGGTGAAACAATCCTTCATTGTTTTACACCAAAATATCTTGGTGTCACCCTCGATCGAACTTTGTCTTTCAAGCTGTATTGGTTGAACACTAAAAGTAAAGTATCTGCACGAAATAACATACTAAGATGCCTAACAGGAAGGACATGGGGTGCTCACCGGGCCACTCTCAGAACTTCAGCCCTTGGACAGAGCTTCTTAGCTGCTGAATATGCAGCACCAGTTAGGCTTTCTTCTCCACATTCCAAAGAGGTGGATATAGCTCTGAATGAGACTTCCAGGATTGTGTCTGGATGTCATAGACCAACATCACTTCAGAGGATCTACCCTCTTAATGGAATTTCCTCACCTCACGTCCGAAGAATGGTAGCTGCAGCATCTGAGAAGAAACGGCAAGAAACCGATCCAAGGCATCCACTTTTCGATCGACAACCAGCCCGACAGAGACTTGTCAGAAACAGCTTTTTGAGGGGAGTAACAGCCCTCGAATGCTCACAACAAGCTGCCCAAGTGAAGATATGGATGACAGAAATCAAAGACCCAATTATTCCTCTATCAGAAAAAATGGCACGTGGTCACAACTTGCGATATGGATATTGGGAATCATTGAACAGGCTGAGGACGGGGTTTCACGCTGCAAGAACAATCTAACGAAATGGAACATGCTCGTCAACAATGATGAGTTCAGCGAATGCAGCATGTTACAAGATCCAGAACACTTGCTGATCTGCCCCTTGATGGAGGACATATGTTTAAAAGACGATCTTATGGCTGCAAATACTAATGCTGTAACTTGATACTTACCGGCAAAATGTAATTTGATTCGGACACGGAAAATAAATAAATACATGAGTTGAAATGGTTCGTATACAACTAACTATTACTGACATAATAACCTATTCAAGCAGTGTGAAGATTTCAGTTTCACTCAAGAATGTTAGCCCCTTTCATTCAAGGATTATGACTGTCTCTAAGTCCATCACATATTACATTGCCTTTAAATAGAGTCGTACAGTATAACTTAACACACCATTCAGTTGATACTTGTGCTTTAAGTGCAGTACTATGGTATAGGCTAGTACAAAAAAGTTTCGAGTAAGTTGTAACGGGTAAAAATTACAACGTAAATGAAGATATAAGTCAGTAATCCTAAATAACTAAACTGCTAATAATCTGTCTTCATCAATTTGGGCCTAACTTATTCCTGTATATATTATGATAGCCTATATGGCATGGTATATGTAGTATAGAAAACAATGTAGGTTATTAACTATGTTCTATCTTTTTCTTATTATATCCTACTTGATACACCAAGGCTCTCTTAGACTCCAACTAAGTGCTATTATTTAGGATACCATCTCATGAACCCCTTGATTCATATGCATCTTTGTTGAGTTTGTCATGTCGTTTG
The DNA here is from genome assembly GCA_946902985.2 of Meconema thalassinum. Taxonomy (NCBI): domain Eukaryota; kingdom Metazoa; phylum Arthropoda; class Insecta; order Orthoptera; family Tettigoniidae; genus Meconema; species Meconema thalassinum. The sequence goes on along the minus strand of OX336397.1, from coordinate 96,391,924 downwards.
CCTGTCCCATATTCTCCTGATAACATTAAATTGGTTTGCTAATTTATCTCCAATCCTTGTTAAGCCATTATCGTCATTTGACGAGCTCTGGTCGCGAGCTATCACATTACCACATAAATCATATGACGAGCTGTACTCGCGGCGACGCATTGCTTTATTTACGTTCGTGTATTCCTATCTCGTTTACGTATATCTTGCCAGAATCCTGAAATAATGGAACAATGATCCCTTTGTATATCCTTATAGCAGATACAGTGGGGTTTCAAATCAGCTAATAAAACAGTTCGCGTCAGATCCACCGTCTGCCTCAGTACGCAGTGGCCATCTTGAAATTTCGTAATTTAAAAACAAAATTTCTCTCTATGTTTTAGAGCTGCAATAACGAAGATCTGTGTTGCAGTAGAACCTTATATGTAGCTTGGTATTGCACCCTTATAACTGGATGATCCACCAAAATCCAAGGTTGGGAATATAATGGATTGTAGCACCTTGAAGTCCCGGCTAAAAACAACACAGTGCTACCTGGCGAAACATTCATAATAAGGAACAGGATTTTATCAAACAGAATGTGCTCTTGTAACTAACTACAGAACAGTAGGGTTCTCTATCTACTCAGGAAAGACGAGAATCTATGAAAATCTCGGCGTAAGGATGCGGGTTAGGTCCCTCGGAAACTTCCACCCTACAGCACATTCCACTACCATTTAACTACAAAGGCAATGCCAAATTCATATAAAAGATCAGGGAATCGTAAAAACGTTCCTGTCATATTTATTGACCTTAACAAATACACGTTTCCTAACACTAGCATTCATTATATGCATTATTAACGTTCCATTAAATTGAATCATATGACTGTTACATAAAAGACATGTTTGCTTCTTCTTGAAACCGATAAAATTATTTTTAAACGCTTTCACAAGCTCAAATAAAATAATGAAATAAATCGCAGCAAACAACTGCTGTGCCCTAGGTACGGGAGTTTTATCCCAAGATAAAATGTTATAAAGTTAAAATAAAATCCCCAAAATAAAATTAATTTACCCCTGACGTAGATCTCCGTCATTACAAAAACTATTCATTGCTCTATACAATTTATCTCCCGTCTCCTATCACTTTAATCCTTCTCATAGAAGCGATAAAAATTCTCTACTCATATTTAAATTGTAAATTAAAAATTATAATACGCATAAATATAACTATTAACCTTTCTGTTAATTCTAAATATTATTTATGTACAACACAAATATTGTCGCTGTAGTTCAGCAACTTATTCAATTTAAAATAAACTATATACAACGGACCAACTGCCTTAATTACAGACAATATAGACATAAATTGTCTTCCTATTTCTTCACTACTTTTCAACGGACTTTAGAAAACTATCATTCGCCATACTATGTCTTATTCGTGAAACTGTTACAATTCGGGATTCTATAATCCATACAATTAAGTAAGGACATAGTTCATAGACCTCCTACAACTGGTCTGTCATTAAAATGAAAATACTTAATAAAAATATAATCTTCCAATGCGTTGAATAGTTACCGTTAATTCAATATCTGATTAAGAACCATTTAAATAGAGCTCAGTTTACTCTCAGTTTCAACAAAGATCCATTGATCTTATAATTTCTTTCAGATTCAACTTCATCTAGGATCCGATGTCCTAATGCTTTCACGGAGTTTCAACTCTATGAGACTATTGCAATAACTTCCAATATTAATAAACACCAACAATACTGCTTCTTCATAAAACATCCTATTTCAACATCAAAATATGCGCAAGTCTGTCACTACAGACATTCCTTCAACAATTGACCAATGGCTTCACAATGCTTATTGTCATACAACAAATACCTCCGGCTGCTACGGGAATAAATAAATCTCTCTCTTAGAGATGCTTCGCAGTTTCTTCCAAAAACATATTATTCTTAACTAACTTCTCGGTAACAAATCCTTCTCATAGTCTCAACATCCTTAATAAAAATATTTAATAAAAATACTGGTTCTATCGATGAATTAATTTAACAGGTAATACGATAAAATACTAGTCTTCTATTAACAATATTATTTCTTTTATATATCACTCACATTTCCATAAAGCTCCCTATTAGCTGTGATGTTTCCTTTCAATTCTTTCTTCAAAATCTTATTACTTCAAAAATACGCTGTAATTCGTATTTACTAACTTCTCATTATATTCTTTTACAAATTCTTTCGTAAATATATTTCTCATAAACTTTTATACTTTACTTTTGTTTGTCACCAAATATTTATAACCAAATCTGTCTAATAAGTTATCATATCGTGATTTTTCATGTATTTCTACATAAGATCTTTAAGAATCGAATTCTCTAAAATGTACCTCTGTATAACATTCTTGGAAAAAATTTCCATTATTATCATCGTTGTCAAAAAACTATATTTTACAATTCAAAAACTGACAAAATGTGATCTAAACACATTTAAACTTGACCATGAAAATATTCTGAACTAAACTGTAAAATCTCCTCATTCAAATTTCAAAGTCGCAAAATTTCAAAAATCTAAATAAAATTTCTAAATATTCTAAATTGACGAAAATCGTGAATAAAAATCCGCATGACGTAGTTATGAAAATAAAACATCGAAAAACTATAACAATATTATGTAAACGTAGAAAATGGCATTAATAAACAGTTGTCGGATATTCTCAAAGTTTCTACAACACTCTACATGATGAGATATATCGTTGGTCCTTAGACTACCTTGTGTTGCGTTATAGATGACTAGAAGTGGGCTTTCTTCGCTATCCTTCAGAAACGGATTGTTTCTAATAGCGCGAGACTGCATAATGTCGTAGGGGCTCCTACGGTCACCTACAGAAGTCTCCATGCGGTCAGGTTCGGGATTCGAACTCCATCATCTTCGGGTGGTCGTCCTTTCTGCTGGTGAATCTTCTTGTGTGAGATGGGATACCCTTTCTCGCTTGATGGCACTGGGATCAACCCTAGCCGCCCTCGTTCGTGAATTCTTCTGTCTTCTTTCTCCAAAGTCCTGTTGTATGTATTCGTCATTTTAGTTGGTGAAATGACTTGGTAGATGTAGAATATTTTACATGGGAGAGACGAGATGTTAATCTCCCCCACGAGATTGATGTTATGTCATTTCGAATACTCTCGTTGTCGTCATAGTTCTGTTCCCATAAACATCTTAGTTTGTCATCATTTCTCCTGTAGATTCAGTCGTATATTCCTCCCTCAACTTCAGTAATTTCGACATGGTTAAAAATGTAGATTAATTTCAATAAATTTATAAATATCGTTGTATGTCGACTTGATATATATTTGCACAAACTAAGTGCCTTCGTTCGTTAATGTCTTCTTCAGAAATATCGTAATCTCTATCAGCTTTGTTATATTGTTGAGTAGTTCGTTGAGACGTCCTTCTCCCGTGAAGTTGTAAGTATTAACAGCCTCGATTCTTCTCTCTCATCCCCCTCGTCAATGCTCATGTAAGCGTCCTTTTCAGAACATGGATCTGATTGGCCGCTTATTATCAATGATACCAATAATCCTTAATTAAACAAATAATTAGCCGCAATGTTAATAAATAGTTCTTATTTATTATTTAATATCTTCCATGATATTACGATTTGTTAAAATTATGCTGGTAATTGGCTATGCTCATTACATTACTTGCTCTTATCTAAGTAAGGTCGCTTCTCATTGGCTATGCGGCACGCGTATTGCTCGAGTCTTCCCCTAGCATTCTCGAGTCACACTTATTGCGCGTGCGGGAATCGGCTCGCCTCGGGAGTCCTCGATTATCTCCGCGCATCATAGTTCCGTCTTTGTTCTAGAACTACGCAGTCTAGAGCCAAGTCTTCCACGTGACTGCTAATTTTTTCATCGGTCGGCTCGGTTAACTGGCTAACTCTGTGAGGTACAAACCTGTTCTGTGGCCAGTTTCCAGAGCCGCTATATTTTATCATGGGACAGTTTAGAAAACTTTCGAAGAGATGAATATTGCCAAGCTCATATACATATAAGAGCACAGTATGATCAAGGCAAAATGACAGCCTCTCCATTCTTTCAAGATGGCGTCTGGGCATAGAATACTATTAAAACTTAATAATCAATTGTTCACAATGTAATTGCGCAATTGAAACTAGCCTTAGTTTGAAATAAGTACAATATAAGGGAACTCCCTGATGCATTCAGTTAAATATCGTTATTGGTTTGTATTTTATGGATATTTTTGTAGCTAATAATCGCAGACCACTGCCGAGTGAATGAAATCTGATTTCACAGTCACCAATTTGACCATTAAATTATGACTGGAATGTGCTAAGTAATTATATTTTACTGTCATATTCACTTTCTCCTTCTAATTGTTTTATATCCTTTATATCTACAAGATTTGTTCTTATAATCTGTTTTTTTGCTCCACCCCTTAAAACATTGACCAACTAGCTACTGTAACTATCTTCACTTCATTCCATTCCCTGAGCAGGTCTGCAGCACCCATAGCCTGCCCAAATAAAAATGTTCCTCTATTCCCTTTTCTATCGTTTTATACACTGCTATTAACCACCAAACTGTTTATCTCATATATCTTTTCGTTAGACCATGAGGTTTTATTCTCATATGTTGCCTTATTTTACAAAACACTGTTGAGGTTTCCTGTTGCTGCACTCTTCTGTGAGTACCTGTAACTCTATGTTCTCGAGTCTATTCTCCATCTCCCATGTCCCATAGGTTTTTAATTCCTCGGAAAGTTACAATTATTTTATCTCCGTATTATCTTAAATAAATGCTACATAAATTACAGTACTTATAATTTCACTAACACACTTGTCGAAGAAATGGTGGGGTTTATTAGGTTGACATATTTCGCTCGTCCAATGAGCATCATCAAAACCAAAAGTACAAACAAAATTCCCCTGCAAAGATGACAGTTGTATCAGTTAACATAGAACGCAAAACATCAGAAGAGGAAACCCTGTTACATCAACTGTGCCACACAGACACAAGTCTGATGTTCTCTTTTTTCAAGAAACTCACAGGAGTAGCATCAAAAGACGACCAAGAGTATCAGGAATGCACTTGGTAGCTGAGAGGCCGCATGAAAACTATGGTTGTGCTATATTCACAAGGCCACAACTGAACTTAATATCTACCACAACAATAGACAACAGTGATACATAAATATTATCAGTTGAGCTAACGAACTGTATCATAACATTTGTCTATAAACCGCCGAATGTTCCTTTCCACTTTACTAATTCATCTGCAGGGCATGAGGAGAAGATTCATGTCATCGTGAGTGATTTCAACAGCTATAACCGCCTAATGGGATATAGAAAAGACAATGAGGGCGGTGAAGCTGTGACTATGTGGGCAGAGTCTAGTCAGCTGTCCTTAATACACTTCCCGCTTCTTTCAACTGTCGTCGGTGGAGACGTGGATAAAACCCAGATCTCATTTTTGTTAGCAGTGTGTGAAGTCTGTCTGTGAAACTATTCCAACACACAACACAGACCCATTATGTGCCAAGTATTCTCAGCAGTTCATTTACAATCTGTACCATTTAGGAGGCGTTAACACTTTAAGAAAGCTGACTGGATGAAGTACACGAAATGCTTAGTTGAAATGGTAACAAATTACGAACCTGTTCCGGAGACATAAGACGCGTTCAACGATGTTGTGCAAGAATGCTCTCGAAAGTCAATCCCAATACCTTGTGGTTTTATTCTCATATATTTCATTAATTTACAAAACACTGTTGACAACCCCTTTAGCAAGGACTCTATTCAGGCTGGTCAACAACTAATCCAGTCCATGGGTGAAATAAAAGGAGAACATTGGGTTAAGTTGATGAGTAACTAGAAATGGTGTAAAACAGCAGAGACGCTTGGAAGCTACTAAGACGTATGATAAATGACCCCACGAATAGTCCGCTACACAGCAACATTACTCCTAACCAGATTGATCATCAACTCCTAATAAATGGCAAAACAGATAAGCGAGAAAGATCACCAAACCTTCATAGAAATATTGAACATCCAGTCTGTCCAATCTCTTCGTCGTGGAAGAGCTATAAAATGCCATAAAAGTGAGTAAAACTGACAAGGCAGCTGGACAAGATGACATGTGTATGGAGCAGATTCAACATTTTGGAAATGCCACCAAACTATGGATTCTGCAGCTTTTTAATAAAGGTCTGGAACAATGTCAAATCCCTAAAATCTGAATAAAGACTAAGGTGGTCGGAATTCCGAAACCTGGTAAGCAGCCTACAGATCCAAAAAACTTCAGCCCAATAACAGTCCTGTGTCATCTATATAATGTTTTTGAAAGAATACTCTCGTACCGTATAATACCAGTGGTCGAACCTCTCCTAACCCCAGAACAAGCTGGATTTAGGCCAGGAAGGAGCTGCTGTACACAGATCCTTAATCTAACACAGCACATAGAAGACGGATTTCAGCGTGGTGATATTACTGAAGTGGCTTTTGTTGATCTCTCTTCAGCATATGACACTTAACAAGACCTACTTAGATTTGAGCATGTTTTACCATCTTACTATGTATTTCAGGCTGACATATTTTATTGCCACGCTGTTTCAGAACCGACGTTTGTTTTTTGACTTCCAAGAGTAGATGGAGAATACAGAAAGACGGTCTCCCAAAAGGCGGTATCCTAGCACCAATTCTATTTAACATATGTAACAACGATCAACCACTTGCGAGATTCCTATGCGTAGATGACCTGGCTCTGGCAACCCAGAGTAAAGCTTCGAGACAGTGGAACTAACCCTTACTGCTGCTTTGAAGATGCTTTCAGATTATTATGAGGAAAATCACCTCAAGCCAAACCCATCGAAAACTAAAGTGTGCGCTTTTCATTTGAAGAACAAAGAAGCCTCACGGAAGCTGCGTGTGAATTTAGAAGGTTTGGAGCTGGAACAGAGCAATACCCCAGTTTACCTTGGTGTTACATTGGAACGTTCGCTGACCTTAAATACACACTGCACCAAACTCAAGGCAAAAGTTTCATCGCAAACTGCCCACCCTCAGACAGTAAGGACAACTGTCCTAACATTCTTCTATTCTGCTGCTGAGTGTGCTAGCCCCGTGTTGAACAAATCACTTCACGCAAAAGAAGTCGACATTGCCTTGAATGAAACCTGTAGGCTAATCACAGGTGTTTATATCCAACACCCACACAGAAGTTGTATTCACATGCACCGGATATTTTACGTGATGTGGCTGCTTATATCGAGAGACATAAGGTTTGCAACATATGAGCCCATCCCCTTCATGAACAACTTTCACCATCAGCTCGACTTAAGTCCAGGAAGAGATTTCAGCAGTCTGCTGCTCCACTTTATTCTGACCCAAAAAACGCCAGGGTTATGCTATAGAAACAAAGGTATCCTGAGCATCCAGAACTTGTCGAAATTGATGAAAAATTGCCACGTGGTTACGAAGAGGGATGGTGTACAAAAGTCTTTCTCGTGCTGGAGAAGGATTAACACCTCCATCCAGAAGAACTGTTACTCCAAAATATCTGACATGTAGAACAGTATTGTTTGCAGAATATATATTCAGTCTGCATGAACACCACGTCATTCAAGCGTAGAAATGAGCTCTGCTCGTCTTAGGAAAACTTGCATAGTTATGGTACTGCTAAAAATTGCATCAATTAATTACTCACTATAGAGCATCCAGCGTTTAGAAAAGACTGTGGGTCTTATGGGCTTTTACGTTTAACGGAAATCCCCCCTACACTGGTTTTGTTGCCTCACCTTTTATCATGAAGGAACTCTGAACATATATACTTTTCGTCATAATAGCTTCCTACAATTATCTGCCAACTGATTACCTTTGTTATTGCGTACAAGTATCGCTTATATTACGTCTTAGTAATTTAAAAATTGTCGAGATTAGCACGTTGGGAAAAAGTGCCTCGTCCTGTGCTGCATGCTCGCCCGGAGTGGAGCACGTGCTCAGTTCCGCCGACAACATAAGTTCTGAAGCACTATCCGTCATTGGTGTTACTGTTGTGTGTCTGTTTTATTTTCTGATCGATCGAATCATGGCCGCCGACAGTTAGGTTCCAACCCACTATCTGCCGAATGCAAGCTCACAGCTGTGCGCCCCTAACCGCACGGCTAACTCACTACAATATTACAAATATTAATCTAAACAAAACAACAAGAATAAAATTGAAAGAAACTAAATTGCAGCCTAACTAATAACTAAAGAGGTGATGATCAACAGTATTGCTGACATAAAAATTGTTAACATCGTCTGCATACATCCGAGAAGGAGGGGTTGTGCTCTCGACATCTGTCAATCAGTAATGCGTCATATCACAACGAAACGAATGTCGTTATTGGTTCTGTTCGCATACAGTATCCTTAATACTGGTCCAGTCCGTTAACACCTGCAATACTGCTCCTTCCTGGGCGTGTTCTATTTCAGGTAGCTGCTGGGGTTATGGTTGTCTCGCTAACTTATGAAAGCGCAGTACTCGAAGCGGGTGAACATAACGTATGACGTCAGCGCTACCTCTGCCTAGAGTTAGCAACACTGTCGCTATAAGGCTCCACAGTCTTTTCTAAACGCTGGATGCTCTATAGTTAAATCTCTGGGTCGTGGAGGTATTATTCCGTTTCCCACGAGTATCTAATGTAGCAAAATTAAATGATGTTTTCTAGTAGACATAATTGAACCCAATACATGAGGATATATAATCCAATTCGATGACTAGTTTCAATCTTCAAGCGATCTTCTTCGATTACTTTACATTCAGCCTGTTAAATCTACGTCTGGAAATAAGTTTGTGGAGATATTATATATGGATATACAATATTTTAGTTACAAGAGATTATTGTAAATTGTAATTATTCGAAATTTTTAGTCCTATGTGAATTCTGATATTTTAATGATAGTGGCTATTTTTCTCATACCAGCATTAGAACTTCACGACAAAAGCTACCTATCATCCAAACTTCAGGGAACATCCCAATAAGTGAAATATTCGGAGCTACTCTCAATCAATATCGTAAAACAAGCAGAAACATGCCAGTCCGTAGTGGAACGAGGAAACCGACTACTCATAATGGCGTAGAGCCGAACACATGCAAATCATACGGAGCCAAGTTAAATAGAAAATGTGGATTGAACAAACATACGATAATTCACACTGGTCTAAAGCCACATTCGTGTAGTACATGCGGAGCAAACTTCGGACGTGAAGATACCTTGATCAGACACATGTCAGTTCACAGTGAAATAAAAGCACATTCCTGTAGTGCATGCGGAGCCAAGTTTCGTAAGAAGGGAGGTTTGAAGGTACACATGTTGATTCACAGTGGTCCAAAAACACATTCCTGTAATTCATGCGGAGATAAGTTTCGTAAGATGGGAGAATTGAAGATACACATGTTGATTCACAGAGGTCTAATGGCACATTCCTGTACTAAATGCGGAGCAAAATTCGCTCAGAAGGCTTCATTAAAAAGGCATATGACAATTCATAGTGGTCGAAAGCCATATTCCTGTACTACATGTGAAGCAAGCTATGTTCAGAAGTATGCACTAAAATCACATATGTTAACTCATAGTGGTCTTAGGCCATATAAATGTAATACTTGCGAAGCAAAATTTCGGCAGAAATGGGATTTGAGCAGACATATGTTAGTCCACAGTGGTCAAAAGCCATATTCGTGCATTTCATGCAAGGCAAAGTTTACCCGTGGGGAACATTTGAAGACACACATGTTAATTCATACTGGTCAAAAGCCATATTCATGTAGTTCATGCGGGGCGGGATTCTCTACCAAACAAAGTTTGATATTTCACATTCATGTCCATACTGGCAAAAGGGTGCACTCGTGTGGCACATCCGGAGCGAGTTATTCTGACAAAGGTCAGTGAAAAAACACATGTTAATTCACAATGGTCTTATGCCACAATGATGTGCGTGCGGAAGAAGAATTCGATATGAAAAGTCACATTAACGTTGGCGAATAGCGTGAAGTGGCGGTTTCCAACTTCCGAATTTCTATTGTTTACACTTGTCAGTCGATGCTTCATTACACTCAAATAAGTGATAACGTCGTAATAGAGAACACATCTTCTGAAGATAACAATTGATCAATAATTTGCAAGTTTACAAGCCTATATTACGTATCCATCCGGTAAGATAGTAGTGAGGATTAGTATCTCGAACGGTAATGCCCAACAACCCGCTCATTAGGAGAGCAATCTTCCGTGAAGTGCCTTCCCATAATAGACGCGCACACTAACAATCCTTCCACCACACACAACAGCTTATAAACGATTATCACTGATCCATTTTGGTCTGAAAAAACTTTCCTGTCTTTTGTGCAATAAGGATGTCACTCACCAAACCCCATAAAATACAGTAAATAAGAGGGTACTATAAGAAACAAATCACCTCATTCCCAACTACACCCTCGCTCAAAGGGGTTCAGGACTTATCCCTTATTAAACCAACGTTACTACATACACAATTTTAGCCGCGATTAATTACGAAAGATTCACAAAATGTGAATCTGATACACCAACAGAATAAACAGCAATGAATTGCAACAGGTTGCAACCAATTATTCCACACATTGTGTGCATCCATGATTAGAACGGAATACAACGCTCTGCACTCTACGCAGAATGGCGATAGGAAACCAAGGAAAAACAAAGTATTAATGGAGGTAACCTTGGATTTTTTTTGTAAGAACATCAAAGAAAGCCTCGCAGAACTATCTGAATACTCATTGAAAGACTGACCATATTTCTCGACACACAACTGCAACAAGCAGATTAACTATTAAAACAGCAAATTTGACTTTATTGAAACACCAAAATCATCAACGCCTCTGCATCCACCATCTATCTCAGCCGCCTAATGGGGTTATAAACGAATATAAAGCCAATTCTACAGCAAACAAAGAGTGGCCAGTGCCTACCAAAAATATGCCAAAGAAGGCTCTTCAGTAAACATACACACAAGGAAAGACGACACGAATAGAAGACCCCAACAAGAAGTTACGGGAAGCTCCGAGATGGGTAGGTTGAGAGCAGCTCCACAAACTGCCCGGATATTCACTGGGTGACTAGACAACAACGTAACCGAAGATGCGCTTCGCACAAAACGGCATTAATAAATAACCAGCTAATATTATTTCTCAACCCACGGCACTACCAAAGTCTTCCAGATTGGTGTGGCCATGGTAGAATGAGGCACTATTATGCAGTCAAGACTTACGCTGGATAGATCGTACCTATCAATGTCGAAAGCAAGAACCCCAATGAAAGGCCTAAACTTACAAATGACGAGAAGACCTTTGAAAATCCACTATGGAACGTAGAAGTTCTGATAAGTTAAATCCGCACTGCAGCTGAAGACATTTGTATAAAGAGTGACATTATGATATCCATTGAAGCCTTTCCGACCGACCGTATCAACCTCCGCTATGCAATTCACTCTCTCGCCAAGTCAAACGCAATAGGCAGACCAGAGAGAGGGGTCTCAATATGTTTCAAACCATCCATAATGAAAATTGTAGGCTCAATAGAGAAACAGAATCTAGTAATATCGGAAAACACAAACCTAATCACAATATACATATATGTCACATACTGATCTTCCCTAGAAATAATAACAGGGGCGATCACCCGAACAAAGACTGACAGAAACGTCATCTTGGCAAAAGATTTTAACTGCAGTATAAACAACAAAAACAGGGCTTTATTAGATATAGATTTAAAAAAATCCCTGAAATATATCTTGGGATGGTCAATAGGGTGCGGTTTCTATAAGATGAATGAAGGCTCCTTGAGGAGTGGAGCATGGGTTGAAATATATAGCTTACTATATTATTATTCTTCCTCCAATGGAAATTTTGAAGTTAATGTTCCTTGACAAAAAACAGTTGAGTGGTAATTTAGGTTGATGAAGTTGGAGTTTGTCGTATGTTGGTGTGTGAAATGGTTTTCTTTAGACGTTTGTAAAAAATATTTTTGTATACTTTATAAGAATATACAAACACCAACTATTCAGATATGTGTCATTTTTCCAAAATTATTTTTTATTATCATCGGATTAAAGCTGAAATGTTTATCCTACTTTTCACATTTTGCAAAAATGAGGAAAAAGTAGACATGAGATCGGGCAAATGTGTGTCTGTCTGTCTGGCTGTGTGCGTGTCCCCCCAATCAACTCCTAAACGGCTGCAGCAATCGAAATCAAATTTCGTAGGAGTAAAGACCTATATCTGAATATCTCAAGGCCATATTTGAAAAATGATGTCAGTTCTACCAACTGCTGAAAAATCCCAATTGATGTTTGAGCTCAATGTTGGATATCGTGAAAGGTATGAATGGGAGCTATTTCAAAATTGGCACTCGTATAGGTAATAATATTGCAGTTTAATTTCCAGGAGGCCATACATGGCAGTGTTGCCAAAATGATTATAAGCCTGCTGATAGGTCCAAATTTTAAATGCATATAACTTCTACACTATGAATTGGATTTCAACCAAATTTCGTATGTACTATGTGTACATAAACGTATATGACTGAGTGTATTCTTAAGAGCCACCAGGGCTGGCAACTGTTAATAAATACTATCTCTATTTTTGTTACCCTAATATCAATATATCAGAAAGTATGCAAGCCAATAGCTCTAAACTTTGCACACGTATAGTACCTGGCATTCTAGATTAATTTGGAGTAACTAATATATGTCTACGCCAGTGCTGCCAACATGATTCTAAGCTTGCTGATAGGTCCAATTTTAAAATGCATGTAACTTCTATACTAACTAATGGATTTCATTCAAAATTGACACAACAATAGATCATATTATTTCGGATTATTTCTAACTAATACATGTATGTCATTGTTGCCAACTTGATTATACGCGCGCTGTTAGATCGAATGTGTAACTGCATGTAACGTCCATGCTATCCATTGGACTTCAACCAAATATTGTGTTCTTTACCTTAAGAGATGGAACTAAGAATATATTCAGTCACCAGGCCTGCCAACTGTAGTTCTCTATTAGGCTACATTATGCCAGGTATACAGTATTTCGAACTAGTTAGAAATTTCGATATAACCAACTTAATTTCGTCATTATTCTAGATAGATCCATATAGATTAATCATTGGCATGAATCATAAATTTTAAGAAAAGTAGCCTTTTTAGTTCGTCACGGAACTTGTTGTTTACATTTGTATTCTTATACTCTTTTTATCTATTTGTTTATTATTTGTTCACAGAAAAAATCCAAGTAAAATGTTATTTCAAACTTTGCTCGTAGTTGCAATACTTTCTTTTCTTATTAAAAATAATAACTGTAGAAAGCTATAATATGGCCGAACTGGTATTAATTTATGTATAGTAATTCTATTTTATTCACGGGTGTAATAAAATAATTAAATACTTATTGGTATTTCATTTAGATTAAGCGCCAATATCGAAGCTCTTATATATGATTAAGTTAATATCACTACGTTAACTAGCATCAGTGAGCTGTGTTATGTAATCTGCTGCAATCGCAAGAGCAATAATCACACTGAGACCTATTTGTTACTACAGATATAGCTTTATTGGCAGTAATTGGCACTGGCTTTATAAGATCTTAGAAGGTTTTGATTTGGAGAATGCGATTAAGGAAGAATTAGAGAAGAAAGCTGATGATCCAAAGGGACAAGACAAATGTATTTGTAAACAACGAAGAATGAGTGTTGTACCACCTGCATGTCATGCAAATTTCAAAAGCCTACCACCCTGTCGCCCAATCACTGACTCGGTGGAGCATATCACGATAGATGTGACGGAGGGACAACAAGACGGCATGCTACTGCCTTTTCTTTGCGATGGAAGTCCCACCGCAAGAGCCAGAGTTCAACGTTGGTCGAATAAAACAAAACAAAAGTTTGATGCTTTTCAGTCAATCAACACGATTGTATCCAAATGAGATGGGTTATTCCCTCATCCTGAAAAATTACACGAGATTAATATTTTTTTCTGGATTAGGGAAGTCTCATTTGGGTACAATCGCGTTTACCGACTGAAAAGCATCAAACTTTTGTTTACATAGGCAACACCGAAAAAATGGCTTCAAACACCAAAATGTCGATCAAATATTTAGGGTAACGCGATTAGCAAGAGTTAGACTCAAGAAAGTTCTAAGATAAAGGAATAACGACATTAATTTTCTTTATGGCTGAAAACGAAAATAATTACATTTATGGGCAGGAGGAATAAACATTTAAATGGCATAATGGAGGTTAGAAAACGATAACGGATGAAATAAAAGACGAGACTTACTAGAAATGTATAATGGGACAAGGCCTTATGCATTACAGACATAGTAGAATTCAGCAGACCAAAGCATCTTTGAAAATTAATTAACATGATTATTACGTGAGGAACGAATAATTCTATCAGCACTAATTTATATTAATATCTCTCCATCTTAATTATTAAAACTCTTGCCCTAATCATTAAATGGAGAGGACATATGAAATGCGAGAGAGCTCTAGACTGAGTGATGATAGCCTAATGACATTCCACGAGTGCCATTACCTACATAAGGAGGCCATTCTCTCACAGTCTGGTTGGGTTCCTAGGAGACATAACCTGAATGATGTTAGCTAAAACACACTCCAGTGTGTCAATCAATACCTCTAAGAGGAACCATCTGCTCACAAGTTTGAGTCGGTACCTGGGAGCTCAAAACAGAATGATAATACCCTATTGACCCTCCAGGTGTGTCACTACCTTTGGGAGGAACCATATGCTCACAGTCTGGGAGGGTAGGTATGAGCTCTAAACTAAATAATATTTTATTAAAGCCACTCCAGTGTCAATACCTCTAAGAGGAACAATATTCTTACAGTCTATGTAAGTACTAGGAACCCTAACCTGAATGATATTTGCTTAAGTGAAGTTAATATTAAGTTAAAATGAAAATAGCAATAGCAAGGATATGGAAAATATCTTTCCACAACATCAAATAGAAATATCAACACTTTTATAACCCTTTTTAAATAATCACTTATAAGATGATCGATGACCAGAAATTTCCATCTGGTGTCGAGAAGTAAGAAAATATATTTACAAATATGATGTCAGGTCGCCCAGGTAAAAATTGTTAGTCCGCCCTGACGCCTGCGTTTCATGTTTTTACAAACACTCACCGTTCTGCTTTTTCCAGGAATCATTAATGGTAATCGGTGAATTAATTAATTACGATATGATGGATTACCATAATCCTGTATGGGATCAATGTCGCACTTATTTTCATTAAGTATATTGTTCAAGGGTTGAGTTCCTTTAAAACATCAATATTTGAGCAACATAAATTCATTTATTAATGTTTGCTCATTTAAGGATTACATCCTTAGGCAAGGATTTAAAAAAAATACCTGCTCTGAATCATTTCCATGTCATGGACATTTAACAATAAATTGATCTAATGATTTCTATCAAATATTTACTCGAAGAATTTTGGATATAAAGCAATATGGGATTATCAACTTTGTCCACACATTTTATCGTCCCTTTTCCACGTTTCAATTCTCATGACTTATTCCTTATTTACATTTGCAATTGTTTATCAAGATTAAATAGCTTCAAAAATAGAACTTTTATCAACTGACAAAAAATTATTTTTATTTTAACAATTCACTTTATTTATCCCGAAATTCAAATTGTTTAAATTCCAATATTTATCCAGTTAATTATTTGTAATGAGGTATTCAAGTTCCAATAGTTTAAACTGTTCATACAATATAGAACTATATCCTTTATTATTTACAGATCTTATTAACTAATAAATGACAGCAATTATTACATTGTACATACTCATTCCTTCGGTGCGTTATACTTCTCTTATTATTTGTTCTTATCTGGACATACGGTAAGGCATCGACAAAGCTAGGGTATGACTTAAACAAGATCGAACTACATCGGTTTGGAAAAAAATATTGGTAAGTAAAATCTGACTTGACATATGAACTGAACTCTATTGATGATGTCCGTGGACTACATACAATAATAAGAATTAGGCTTTACCCTTCTCCATTATCAATTCGCATAATATTTTACTTCTCTATTTTATATTGACCCGTACAACCATTCCTGTGGCTGACACACCACATCAATCATTCATAACATATTTAAGCCTATTTTCATTTATGAAACAGGAAGTTCCGTAACGAACTAAAGAGCCTACTTTTCTTAAAATTTGAGATTCATGCCAATGATTAATCTATATGGATCTATCTAGAATAATGTAAATTAAGTTGGTAATATCGAAATTTCTAATTAGTTCGAAATACTGTATGGGCTACCTGGCATAATGTAGCCTAATAGAGAACTACAGATGGCAGTCCTGGTGACTGAATATATTCTTACTTCCATCTCTTAAGGTACAGAATACAAAATTTGGTTCAAGTCCAATGGATAGCATTGACGTTACATGCAGTTAAACATTGGATGTAACAGCGCGTAAAATCATGTTGGCAACAATGAAATACATGTATAGGTCAGAAATAATCTGAAATAATATGATCTATTGTTGTGACAATTTTGAATGAAATCCATTAGTTAGTATCGAAGTTACATGCATTATAAAATTGGACCTATCAGCAGGCTTAGAATCATGTTGGCAGCACTGACGTATATTAGGTACTTCAAATTAATCTAGAATGCCAGGTACTATACGTGTGCAAAGTTTAGAGCTATCGGCTTGCATACTTTCTGATATATTGATATTAGGGCAACAAAAATAGAGACAGTATTTATTAACAGTTGGCAGCCCTGGTTACTCTTAAGAATCGGCATAGTGATATCTGTTATGCTACACATAGTACACACGAAATTTGGTTGAAATCCAACTGATAGTATAGAAGTTACATGTATTTAAACTTGGACATCTCAGCAGGCTTAGAATCACGTTGGTAGCACTGACGTATATAAGTTACTCCAACCTAATATAGAATGCCAGGTACTATACGTGTGCAAACTTTAGAGCCATTGGCTTGCATTCTTTCTGATATATTGATATTAGGGTAACAAAAATAGAGACAGTATTTATTAGCAGTTGGCAGCCCTGGTTACTCTTAAGAATCGGCATATTCATTCTGTTATAGTACACATATCACATACGAAATTTGGTTGAAATCCAAATGATAGTATAGAAGTTACATGTATTTAAACTTGGACATCTCAGCAGGCTTAGAATCACGTTGGTAGCACTGACGTATATAAAATACTCCAACTTAATATAGAATGTCAGGTACTAAACGTGTGCATAATTTAAAGCTGTCGGCTTGCATACATTCTGATATATGGGTATTTGGATAAGAAAAATGAGAGCATTTATTGACAGTTGGCAGTCCTGGTGGCTCTTAAGAATACGCTCAGTCATATCTGTTTATGTACACATAGCACATGCGAAATTTGGTTGAATTCTAATTGATAGTGTAGAAATTATATGCATTTAAAAATTGGACCTATCAGCAGGCTTATAATAATTTTGGTAACACTGCCATGTATGGCCTCCTGGAAATTAAACTGCAATATAATTATCTATACGTGTACCAATTTTGAAATAGCTCTCATTCATACCCTCCAAGATATCCAACATGGAGCTCAGATTTCAATTGCGATTTTTCAGCAGTTGGTACCACTGACATCATTTTCAAATGTGGCCGTAAGATTTTGTACAGCCCGGGGGGCAGTACCCCCTGAGACCCACCCCGCCATCTTTTACCAAAACTACCCGCATAGGCAGACCATAAGCCTCATGTATTTCCTCAGACACGAGCGGGCCCGGCATACTGCTGATGGCCGCGCTTACGAAATATAAACATAAACACGGTAAATGGAGCGACAACTATGGGGAAATGCTGACCAGGCGGTGGGGGAAGACCTTAAATCCTAGGCCCGCAGAAGCCCCATCATCTGTTGTTCTGTTCTGTTCTGTTCTGTTCTTCGCCAGCGGCCCTGCCCGACGAGTTCCAGTTCTTCACCAGGTGAGATCTAGTTGTGCTCAGAGTCCTTTATCTTTGTAAAACACCTACCCTGAACTACTGTACACCTTACAAATTGTACCAAATTTTATATTTGTTTAAACTCCCCAAGAGGGACATCACATCACATTTACCGGCCAATAAACACATGGTCAGTAAGCATACACGTTTATCACTAATTACACTCCATCTTTACATCCTTATACCCAACCTGACCTTAGTCATAATTGCCCCTGACCGTAGAGGCCAGTAATCGCATTGTCAGGTTCTATTGTACTCGAGCACTCGACTCGACTGCAGAGCGCCGAGTCACTTACTCTGCACATTTGCTGAATTGCTCACTCTACTTAATTGGCAGGCTAGGTTAGCAGTCTGCACTTAGACATTCATCCCCTGGCAGATAATTGCATCCTGCCAGAACGCCCCCAATAGCTTAAGCACTCACACCAACACACTACACTGGTAGTCTCTGCCAACTACGGGAAACTTCCCTCATTCGGAAGCAGTTCTCAAAATTAGCACATCTACACTACCGTGTTTTTCCCACCCCCAACCAAGGGATAAAACATATTTGGTGGAAGCGCCTCTACCACGCAAATTAAGGGTAAGGGACTCAAACAACGAGCCCTCGTGGTAGAGCGATCCGTACCGCAAGTAGCCAAGCGAAATTATTATTTTTTCTTCCTCCCAGAATACGCTCCTCATTTTTTCTTCTTTTACCCTTCCCCCCTTTATTACACGGGGATTTGCATTATTATTAACAACCCCCACCCTCCCCATAGTGCGAGAGCGGTGGAAATTAAATGACCACGTTTAGAACCACACTCAGAGACTTTGCGCACCATTTGTCGGCTAGCACAACTCCACTACTACCGAAGTTCAGAATTAAAAACGCTGACTTAATAACTGAACACACTGCAGTACGCCTCCTTCAGGAACTCGAATTAAAGGCATTAGAAATCCGCGCTCAATACCCTGCAGCGGCAGCACAAGTTACACATTTTACACGATCCCAGGCCCAGACCAGTGCGCAGGGACAACATTCACCAATATCCAGCGCTAGTGAGGCAGATTGCTTACCAACACTCCATCCCCTATTGTTACAGCAACTGCAAATCACAGAGCAAAAGACTGATAATCTGCTCGCGCGCATCACACAGTTATTGGATACAGACGCTGTTAAGGCAGACAACCACACGACAGAGACGGTCCTAGGTATACATACTATTCTAGAGACAGTAAAACAAGATCTAGACAGGACAGTGGAAGTAGTGAAGTCCACACAGTACGAAATTACACTATCGATCAGTGACGACATATCAGGCGACGACCCCCCGGCAACGTAACACACGTGTCATACACAGGGAGTGAGGATAATTCCACTCAAAACAGCACAAACCCAGACACCTCAGCACACGATAAAAGTGCGGACAGCATAAACGAGCAGGATATGAATAGACATACGCAATATCCAATGATCCACCCCACAAAGTTCACGGGGAAGGGCCAGGATCCGGAGGAATACCTCAAGGCCTTCAATAGAACGGCTCGGATCAATGGCTGGAGCGACGAAGTCAGGAAACGGCTCCTACCTGCATACCTAACAAAGGCTGCCATGACTTGGTACGAGCTCCATGAGGACAACCTAGAAGATGCCACATGGGGGAAATCACCTGGTTGTTGAAAAGTGAATTCCAGCTCACACCAGATGATGAGGACCTGTATGACCAAATTAGACAGAGGTCACAGGGGCCTACAGAAAGTGCGCAGACGTATGTAAACGCGAAACTGCTGATGTGCGACAAATATAACGCCGCTATGCCGCATAAGCAAAAAGTTAAATTGCTAATGCAAGGCCTTAGGCCATCCATCGTGGACAAGTTATGTATAATGAATAACTCCACGGTCCAACATATGCAAAAAAATATAAAGACAATCGAGGCAGGGAGAAAGATCACGGAAAAAGCTACGGAGAAAGCCGTGAATCAGCATTTTCATCCGGAAAAGGACAACACCAGTCAAAAGATGGATGAGTTAGTGGACAGGATAGAGAAGCTAACAATAGCTGCCATCCAAGCAGGCGGGGGACCACTTAGAAATGAGCACACTGACACGGAAGAACTGTACTATCCCGAGAGGGAAAGGGGATACACGGAAAGGAGACACTACGAACGGGAGGAAACATACTACCCTCCTCGGCGGCCGACAACACCATATACGCAAGTTAGGCCACATTACCCTGCGCGGTATTCACCGGTCTCATACTCAAATGTAGAGCCAACATACCCCTCTCGGCGACCATCATCCCCATACACACCAGATTACTACCCTTCAGGGTACGACCCCAGCATCCCCCGGCGAAGCAGCCCGCCACCCCACAATATAGGGGAAATGGGGACTATCGGGAAAACCCGCCCCAAGCAGGCAAGGTTATGCTGCCCCACAATATAGGGGAAATGGGGACTATCGGGTAAACCCACCCCCAAGCAGGCAAGGCTATGCATCCCCACAATATAGGGGACATGGGGACTATCGGGAAAACCCACCCCCAATCAGGCAAGACTATGCATCCCCACAATACAGGGGAAACGGGGAATACCGGGAGAACCCACCCCCAGGCAGACAGGGGTATGCACCCCCGCAGTACAGGGAAAAGGGGAATCGCCGGGAAAACCCGCCCACACAGCAGCAGACATACACCCCACCCTGTCGGAGACAAGAACATAGACCACCGGGCAATAAACGCGGAACAACAACCCCACAGAAAGGACGGGAGGCCCGGGACACGTACACGAAGGGACCAGAACACTATCCGCTCCCCGACGAATTCCCGAGGGAGTTTAAGGACGAGGCACCCCGCCCGACAGTTAGGAGGGCAATGCTTCCTACACCCAGTTACCCACCGCAAGAGAGGACCCGGCGCAGCCACCCCGAGGGGGGACAGACATACAGCACGGGGAGACGCACACCCACGTTTTCAAAAAACGCTTAGACGGGGAGGTTCGGCTAGCTAAAAAAAGCGGCTGAGGTTCCTCCCCCAACACAACACCAGAGAGGCCCCTCACCTAGACAGACTCGCAAGAGCATGGGGAAGAAGCAGACTACTAAAACAAGGGCTGACGATCCACCCCCGGACCGTTTCCAAACACACCCCGTACAAGGGGGCGGTAACTGTCTGTTCAGGGCCATTAGCTTTTTAGTCCGCCATACCGAAGATCACCACAGGGAGTACAGGCAGGAAACGGTTAGACATATCCTAGCCAACTGGAAAGAGTACCGGGATTTCGTAGAGGACGAACAGGAAAACCTATTCCAGGACGGGGCAGACTACAAAAGATACATGGGTAGGGATGGTACCTATGCCGGCGCCGTAGAAGTGACCGCTCTCGGCAAGGTACTTAAGATGAACATACACGTATACACTGCCGTACACTCGCCGCCACTATTCACAACCATGGGATTTGACAGGGCCCTGCACATACTATTTACGGGGAACCCTAGGGCGGGACACTATAGCCCCTCACAATCACGCGCGAACAAAACGCAGATAATCAGCCCACAACACCGCCGGACATGAA
Source organism: Meconema thalassinum (assembly GCA_946902985.2). Lineage (NCBI taxonomy): Eukaryota > Metazoa > Arthropoda > Insecta > Orthoptera > Tettigoniidae > Meconema > Meconema thalassinum. The sequence goes on along the minus strand of OX336397.1, from coordinate 96,370,284 downwards.
TATATCACCGGCAGGGAAACAGGAGGGAAAAGGCAAACCCACACCCCCCCAGACGGGGAACCATACCCCCTACAGCACAACACGGGGCGGTAAGTGACCCCACACAGGCGCAGGACGCGAACACACTTGGCATAGGGGAGCCGGCAACACGAATCGAACTCGCGACCGCCTGGAACAAGAAACAAGGTCACAAGTGCAAACGAAGGGTTTGGTTTGCAGACACACCCTCACACGAGGAGGAGAGGAACAACACACCCACACAGAAACGGGGAAGTGTGAACACATTAACCACTCGACAGAATCCCTGTATTTTGACAGAGCGGGCAATGAAGAGGGCAGGCAGTGTACTGACTGGGCACATTTCGCTGACCGAGATAAAGAACTTGAGCCAGGAAATAAGCCGCGAAGCCAAGCGTGCCAAGTACAATGAGCGGCCAGCTCAATGCTTCTTCAGCACAAATATAACACAGGGCATCAACAGTGGCACACACAAGGACAAGGACAAGGACACTAAGGTAGTAACAACAACAACAACATACACCCTCTACAATACATCTTTACAGGGGGAAGGACTCCAGATAGCGGCACTGACAGTACACGCCAGCATATATGGCCACAGGGTGCAAGTCCTCGTTGACACTGGCGCAGCGGTAAGTTGCGTCAACAGAAAACACGTCACCGAAGGGCAGATACACGGTGTCACGGGTGACATCCGGCTGGTAGCGGCCAATGCTCAGACGCTAGAAAACTCGGGGGTGGCAAATATACACATCAGGCTAGACCATTTTGCGACAACACACCCCATGTTCGTGATAGAACATCTTTCTGCGTCAGCGATAATTGGCATGGATTTCCTCGCCAAGTACGAGGCTAGCATAAATTTTGCTAGCGGCAAGATGCTTTTAATGCATGACCAGAGGCTCACTACACATCCCATGGTATACACCAGGAACACAGATGGGATTCGAGCCCAGCGAGAAATCCACAAGCACCAAGCCTCCACACTAAACACAATCGACAAACACACAGGCACACACACCGATCAGACGATCAATCACACTCACAGACAGGACCTGACACCGGAACAAGATAGGAGGCTCACGGAGCTCCTGGAAGCCAATAGGGATATCTTTGCCCATTCGCTGAAAGATCTCGTGGTGACAGACCTTATCGAGCACCACGTCACACTCACCAGTGACCGGCCAGTCCACCAGCCCCCCTTCAGGGTGAGTCAGAAGGAGAGACACGCTATCGACACTCAGATTACAGAGATGCTCGAAGCAGGAGTCATAGTGCCGGTGATCTCGAATTACAGTGCTCCGGTCTTGCTGACCAAGAAGCGAGATGGTTCCCACAGGTTCTGTACAGATTACCGTAGGCTCAATAAGTTAGTAGAAAATAACAGTTATCCACTACCACGGGCCGACACCTATTTGGATGCCCTCGGTGGGGCCAGCTGGTTCAGCTCGATGGATTGTTATAGTGGATTCTATTCAATCCCCGTTTATGAACCGGACAGGCACAAGCTGGCGTTCGTTACAGAAAACGGCCTCTATAACTATACAAGGTTACCAATGGGCCTCCGTTACGCCAGCCAGACCTTCCAAAAGCTAGTGGATAAGGCATTTTCAGGGCTAAAATGGCGCTCAGTGCTAGTCTACGTGGACGACATAACGGTCTTCTCCAACACCTATGACGAGCATCTCGTACACTTGGAGGAGGCTTTCGCAAGGATCAGAGAGGCCAAATTAAGGCTTAAACCTGCGAAGTGTCAATTCGCCAGACAGCAGATTAACATATTGGGCCATATTGTCAACAGAGAAGGCATTATTCCCGACCCACCGAAGACGGACGCAATAACGGGCATCCCGATGCCTACAAACCTGAAACAATTGCGTAGCTTCGTTGGTCTCGCCTCGTATTACAGGAAGTACATCCATAGGTTCGCGCACATCGCCCACCCCCTAACCGAACTCACACGTGAGAAGACGCCCTTCAACATTAAACAGGAACATATAGATGCTTTCAACACGCTTAAGCAGCTATTGACCACTCCACCATTGCTGCAACACTTCCATAGTGATAGGCCCACATTTTTACACGTGGACGCAAGCCAGTATGGACTGGGAGCGACCCTATTACAGGAAGATGCGGAGGGGCGCATACGGCCGGTGGCTTATGCTAGCAGAATATTAATGGCCGTTGAAACCAGATACTCTGCCACAGAGCGGGAAATGCAGGCATTTTCATGGGGAGTGAACTATTTCCGGGTATACCTCTATGGTATCCAGTTCACGGTAATGACTGACCACGCGAGCCTGCTTTTTTGGGACAAATTCAAAAACCCAAATTCGCGACTCAATAGGCTTATATTCCGTCTCTACGAATATAACTTCGTGGTTAAGCATAAGAAGGGCGCTACACACCTAGATGCAGATGGGTTGTCTAGGCTGCCAGTAGCCGATCCCCCAGATGACAGTAAGGACCACGAATGGGACGACATGCCGACTTTTGCCCTGACGGTGGTTAACATAAAGCAGGAGCAAGAGCGTGACCCATACTTGAAACAGATTCTAATGGCACTAGAAAACTTGGAAAAGGTGGATTCCAAGACAGCACGGCTGTCTAGGCGATTTTTCCTAGACAAAGACGGGGTACTGAAATTTAAACCCACAGCCATGCATGATAATGCATCTATAGCGGTTCCGGACTCATTAAAAGAGAGTATCATGACCGGACACCATAATAGCCCAATGGCAGAGGCACATTTGGGTACGCATAAAACATACCATAGAATCCGGGACAAGTATTACTGGGTAAACATGAAGGGCGACACAGACACCTTCGTAAAGACATGTCACACTTGCCAGCGATTTAAAGCAAGACCTGGCAAGCCTCATGGATTACTCAACCCTATTCCCGTAGGAGAGCTATTCCACAGAGTCGGGATAGATGTTAATGGCCCCATCACTACATCTGAAAAAGGTAATAAATATATACTTGTGGCCACAGAGTATCTTACCCGGTATATGATTACAAAGGCTTTTCCCAAAGCAGACACGAACAGCATAGTGGAATTTCTATTTGACATAGTCACGCGATACGGCCTATTCCAAACCCTATTATCCGATAGAGGGACTATTTTCACCTCGAGAGTGCTCCAACAGTTTTTGGAGGTACTAAGGATAAGGGCATATACAACCACGAGTTTTTCCCCACAGACCAATGGGCTCACAGAAAGTATGAACAAAATCATCGGAATAGCGCCAGCCAAGTTCACGGGCGACACAGGGACAGACTGGGATAATTATCTACAGCCCATTACATTCAGCTACAATACTTCTATATCCACGGCCACAAAACACTCTCCACACTTCCTGTTGCACGGCTATACACCCAGAAGCCCCATTGACAACATATGCATCCCACAGGACACTCTCACAGACAACGCAGCCCGGTTAGTGTATTTGCAGATAGCTCGCATGAACGCCAGAAAAAACATAACCGCGGCACAAAAGAAACAAAAAGAACGGTACGATCGGCAACGAAAGACCGTGGAATACACACCCGGGCAATTGGTTATGGTTTCCAATTCCGCCCGTAAGAAGAACGTGTCCGAGTTCCTCCTACCACGTTGGACAGGTCCCTTCAAAGTCTGAACTATATAGTAAACGTGCGGCATGGACACAAACTCATTAAGGACACTATACACGTCCGCCGTATGAAAGCATATTACACCCGAAAAACAACACCCACACGTAAAGGCGGGAACACTGAAAAAGGATAGGAAATGATTCCGCTGGCAGACGTGAAAAGAAAGCCAAGAGATAACCTTCGAAACCCGAGGACCTCACCGGGATACGAACCTAACACAGACATTTAACTACCACCGACGAATATATTCGCACCAGGTCTACAATAACACAAAATTTGGGGACACAATATATATGAACAGAAGTAGGTTTTTTTTACATGACGAGGAACCAAAGGCACACTGTATATGCAGACAATAGAAAAGCGTGTCAGCAAACCCACGCACATTGTCTCAACACACGTGATAAGCGGACCGCTAGACTAAGCGAGCAAGTACTTCCTACACAATTGAAACTTGACACTATCGCCAGTCAGCGATAAGACATAAATGAACATGCCACATTCGCGAGTACCAGACAGGCTAGGAGCGCTATCGCTCTGGCAGTAATACTCACAATCATTCACTAGAGAAGTCAAAGCCGCATTACGCCCACAAATTAAATCCAGGGTCGATCAAAATTCATACAGACAATAAACATGGGGCATACATACAGGGGCGTAGGTTCGTTCTAAGGTACTCGCTATAACAGCCTACTTAGGGCATTAGCGACCCCGGGACTGCCAATAGGGGCGTACCGAGAACGCCAGGCCTCCACGGAGACCACAAGACACTTTTTTGAATCATAGCGCCCGACACCTGAATACGGGGGACGCCACTCTCACAGACAAACGCCCACACAAAACAGGTAACACCACATTTCTACGGCCAAAAAATCATGGCAATTTGGATTACCCCGGACATAAAATGATAGGGCAAGACACAATGGAGAACGAAAAACAATAACAAATTCCCAAACAAGCTTGTAAGCGGAAAAAAAAGGTGACAAGGTAGCACCTTGGCCTTACAAGAATGAAAACACATGTCAACATACAGACAGTGGCGAAAGTCACGTTTCATTAGCCTTCATACATAACATTAGAAACTTCCTGTAATCAGGGACACAAAACAAATACACGAAAAAACACTGCGTTGCAAATAAGCGAATTCCAGCGCGTTGCAACACACTGTTGCCGGTAGACATTCTTGTCATAACAAGACGTGACAATGACTTGAAGACATGATGACACTGGCACAAAAACAATAACAATAACGACATAAAGTGTCACTGATGTTGATACAGGAAATGGGAACGCCATTACAATTGGCTCCGCTTCCAATAATGCACAGATACTGTGGACCGGATTAATCTCGGGAATGCAGGCTACAATACGCCTACCATCACCGACACTAGGAACATGTCTACAAGGGTGATAACACTCAGCACGCGGCATCTGACAATTAGCCACGCGACACGAGATAAAGCCTTCTCCGATAACATCCCACGCGCCAGCAGACGTGAGCGATAGGCGACCTCACACATACAGCCGCGCTAATTACAGCCACGGCCATGTCCTTCCCACACGCGCCCAACAATCAGGGGCGGATACAGACAGATTCCATGACGGAAAAAAAAACCCTAATAACTTCTTTGCTTGGATTTTTTATCTCTAAAAATCATTATAGGCGATCAGGCCATGACAATTTATACCTACAATCACATGCTACTCTAACATTATGATCAGGAGACCAGGTTAGGCCGTGACGTCACAGCGTCACTGCACTTAAATATCCTAAGGGCAGCCCGAGGGCGATGCCCACATAAACAAACATTCTCACACAACGTAGGTATCACAGATCCACTGGCGCTCCACAGACTGGTATTTTAGAAGACGGGAGATGCTTTATGGCATCTCAACTTAGCCAGCGTACATCCCAAGGAGCGGGTAGAGAACAGATAGTGACTAAGAGAGGATGACACACCACGACAGGAGTAGAGATGGATAGTGCCATCAGGTTGGCCATGGTACCAACTACGGGCCACCATCCCAGCACCCTTCTTCCTTCATACCCTGTCACCTACAACACTATCCAACACAGACATACAGACACATAAAAACAGCTACACTACATTTTAAAATATACATCGGGGTTGATAGACTTCATGCTTCTAACAAATCAAGGTATGCTACACCTTGGCCCCAATCGCCTACACCTGAGTATTAGGGGTGAGTCGGATATTGATATCGAGCGGCAATGCGCATCTCCGTGTAGAGAGATGAGGCCACATTTATACTAACAAGTATTTTATTAAATAATCCCGCATGCATGGGACATAAACTTATTGTATCCCAGCACAGACCTTATCCTCAAATGAGAGCGGACACGCCTCACATCCATCCCAATGCATGAAATATCCTATCCACACACCAAGGATTATATCATTATTACGCCAGCATGACATTTTTAAATTTTGCACACCTGGGAAAAACCCACCCCATCCACTCACAGTAAATACCTCCTAACAGCATCATCGGCTCCCGGCCATCATAAACATAGAGTCCAACGATGCACGACCCCCTCCTACCACTCTTCCACCCAATTCAGCAAATAACACCCCCGGATCCTAATAACAAGGGACCCAACGCCCTACAAACCTACTAACACCTCTAGGAAAATACCAAGGCATCACCGCTGGAAAGCCGACACGGCAATGACAAGCCTAAAGTAGCCAATGCATTTCGAAGATCCTGCAACCCCAGAACACTATTTTTTTTTACATAATTACATGGTACACACAAACATATTGACATATCACACTTAATTTTTTTTAAAAGGAATCTGACATCACACTAGATGGTGATGAGAAGGTACATGGAAGGCAGAATCGCTACACAAGAACAGAGCTGGAGAAGGCGGTAATGAGGCCTGACCCAGTTTAATGACTGACGGACGAAAGGTCGAAGCAACGAAGACTTGGCGCGGGCCTGCCCCCGTGTCGGAGAAGGTTATACCCATTATGCGCCACAGGCATCGAAGCCAGACCCGCAGGGGAGACTTTTGACGGCTAGTAGGAGAATTAGCCAGCTCCACACTAGACTCAGGGGACGAACCTAGAGACGACCACATTAGGACTAGACTCTTTGCTAGATGTAACCTAAGTAGAGCTCCTATGGCGGGGAGCAAGTCTTCCATTTCGAGGAAGTGAAGATAGTGTTCCAAGGGTCCAGCGGGACAACCCCTGGCCACGCAAGACCTCATCGGGATATGGGGCGAAGAGGATTCCCGGACGCTAAATTCCCGGATGATACTATTTTATCGGATGATTTTTTCCCGAACGATGTCCCGTGCCCACATAAATGGATGACAGCGAGTCTCCAGAGCTTAAATGGTAACGCAGCGGGCGGCCAGAGATGTAAATGAGGAATGCGGCGAGCTCTCACAGGGGTTTTGTGGGCAAACCCAATGTTAAACATAAATGAATGATAAATTGCGAATAAAGCAAGTATAAGACCAACGGAAAGGATATCCGCACGCAGCGTTTGCTTCTAAGCAACGCAAGTGCACAGGACTACATTAATTACTAAGAGGGGGAAGTCGACAATTAGTTTAAGAGGAGGGGGACTACGGGCCCCTGCTGGGTTCCGGTCCCGGCAGGAGGTCACAAGGGCCCCCCCGGAAGGGAAACCGACCGGGACGAGCCTCCGATCAAAATTCTAGTATACAGGGTGTATTTGATATGATGGAAGTCCTTTACACTGGTGATAGAAGATGGTATTCTAAGCAAATATCTTCATGAAATTAAGTCGGATTTTAATTAGTGTAGGTGGAATTAAATCACAAAAATCGTCGGTCAATATCTTGGAAGCGGGCTTTCACTTCGTTCCCCTCAGCAGCAGAGCTGACTTCTCCCCGTCTCCCTCCCCTCCTACGCTGAGGAATGTTGACCAGAGTCTGCAGTTGAGTGACCTCCTCGCCTTGTCTGCCAATGACATTGAAATACACAAACCGAGCCTATGAACAGCTGATTCACACCTTCATGGGGAGTGGCTCCATGACTAGTGATGGTGGATCTGTCTAGGATTTTTCCAGCTTCATGAACTATGCATAGAAAATAGAAATCCTAAAGATTTAGTAAATTAATTTAAGGAACTGTTGGTCTATCTTTGTGTGAAGATAGTGCAACAACTGTAATAAACTTATTAATAATACTAATAATAGTAATAGTAGGCTTTTAGACACACTAACTTCTTTTATGTTTCTTTTTGGTATGTCGAGTTGCCAGACTTTAATGTACGTAGGATTTCTTGTATGTGCCATGAAATCCATGGAGATGATCTTATTAGATCCCATTCATTTACTACATGACTGAACGTAGATCGCACCCTCGGGATGGTTAGCACTCTACCACCAGAACTACACTGTATTATAACAATGAATTTGTATTTTATTTTCATTTTCGTGTATTTTCATATGTATTTACATTGTTGATGGACCAATAAATCAATCCTCCCTCCCCCCCCCTCTCCAGTTAATGGCCACCCGAGGGCTGGAGATGGGATGGGACAATTCACAATATGAACATGTGGTACCATACTAGTATTAAATCTTGGAAGTAGGTTTCCATGGGTTCCCACTTCTACCCCAGGCAAATGTCGGGATTGTTCCTAACTTAAGGCCACGGCCGCCTTCTTCTCAATAATCATAACCGCTGGCAGTGCAGCCCATGAAGGGCCTAGGCCTACCAAGCGACCGCTGTCCAGCCATTTGGCCTGCAGATATTAGGGTGACGCGTGGTCAGTGCATCGGGTCCCCTCGGCCATTAATCTTGATTTTCCTGACTCGGGCACTGCCTCACTGTCAGACAGCTACTTAATTGCCCTCACGAGGCTTAGTGCACTGCGTTACAGCCCTCACGTCAGTTTCTAATATCCCTGATGGAGCCAGGAATCGAACCCAGGGCCTCCAGGTGAGAGGCAGTTGCACTGCCCCAACACCACAGGGCCGGCGCCTTCTTCCGAATCCTCACCTGAATGACAAATACCCACATTACTACAGAAACCACAAAACACAGGTTATCACACAAATTCTACCCACACCCAGCTACATGGGGCTAAATGACCAAAATCGCCAAGCCTCTCAAACAAAACATCAAGTTTTTTTACTTCCGTCCTAAATGCCTAGTTCTGAACAGACTGCGGGATGTCGGAATTTTGTCACACTGCATTTCATTAAGAGAATGTTTTTAGTATTTTCAGAAACTAGTCAACAGAAGGTCCGACACGGACGCCAATGATACATCAGGGCTGAGTATCGAAATTATTTTATACATGAACATCAATCAATGAATTCCACACTTACAAAGTAGGCTACACAATACTACCGATCCTGACGTCCCAAGCCATTGCGTGCGTCGTCAACAACAACAACAAGAACAACGGCAATGCACATTTTCTTACGAGACGGTAGAGCTCATCCTCATAACAGCTGATAGCCTACCACCCCTCAAGTCAACCGGTAAGGTCAATGCTCCGATTACGTAACAACTTCCCCTTCGCGCGTCGTCACATCTGGCTCCACCTCGTTTCCCCAGCCAGACGCACGACTTTCTGCCTGATTAGTTTCTGAAATAACTAAAAACATTGACTTTTTAATGATTAATTATCAATTTCAAGATAGGTGACAAATTTTTTACCTAGGAAGCTTAGAATAGTCTCTTCTATCACCAGTGTAACAGACTTCCATCATATCAAATACACCCTGTATAAGATACAGTTCCATTTAAAAGGCAACTTAGAATTAAGCAAATTTAATAAGCACTGTTGTAAAACAGCAGCTACAGCACATTTCGGCACAAGGTTAAGGTCCAGTTCGGCTTGTAAATACAAAATATTTTTTTAGTATTAATTAACATAGCTTAGGTTAAACACTTTTTTCATTAAGATAGAGCGTTCGGCACCTGGCAACTAAAACCGTTACCAGGGTAAGACCGACAACACGTTGCGAACACACGCGTATGCGACGCGAACGCGACACAGAGCGTTCGGCACCTGGCGGCTAGACGTTGCCAGGATAAGCCCGATAAATCGATAAAATAACAATAAGTAAATATAACAGGGCGGAGGCACTGAAGCCGTCCGACCCATCAGCGAGGTATACGGTGCAGCCACTGGAGCTGACCGACGACGTCCGAAGAGGTCTCAAGGGCGGTGGCATCATCCAAGCCGACCCTTGAAACAGCGCTGCTCGACACGTGCGCGCGTTAACACATTTGGCCAAGGGAATATTACCAATGTACTTTATATTACAGATTTGAGCTCCATCGCTACGGCAGAGATCATCGGAAACCACGGTCACAGGTAATGGCTATGCGCAAGGGAAGCATAATTCTCCTATCACAACACACTTGTTACACTACACTGCCCTATAGCGGGCTACACATTTACAAATACACTGAAGAAGGAGAGAGCAGTACAGATAACATGGTAAGATCCAGCCGGCTTAGACTAAGATAGGCTAAGTGGCGCCAAGGTAGAATATATGTTTTATGTGCACTAAATAAGTATAATATACAGTATATAATATGAATATACATGTATAATAACATTGAATTCCATTTCAGACGACCAAGGAAGCAACAGCAAGGCATCCAATGCCAAACAAATGCATAATTAACCATTCTTTCCAGTTGAAGCAGAAATTGTACATGTACCCATTGTAAATATATTTGCCAACACAAAAAAAAACACTATACTCCTATAGTATCACTCACATACAAATGCACTATCTGTCGTTCTTCAGTCACGCCAATAAGGTGACGACAACGGTGCTCAGCAGCAGACAGCGGTCGTGGGACGCTGAACGCTACTGGCACAAATCACACCGACGCTTAAATAATGAGCGACATGCGATGGCCAGGAATGGTACAATATTGTAAGTGCCAAACCTAGCCATCATGGTGAAAGTTCTCCCGCCCACGAGGAGAAATTCACTAGGACAAGGTAAAGAGGTACGAGAGATTTGACCACTAAACCACGATACAGAAAGGCCGAGTAAAAGGAAAAGCAGATAAGGTACCGAGAATAAGGGTTAGCCGGCATAAAAGAGAAAGACGCGGAAGAATGGCCGCGCAAAAGGAGCTCTAGAGAAAGGTATTATTAGATTTTATTACATTTTGTATTTTAAAGTGTACTTTATTTTTGTATTTAATTTTTGTATTTTATTTTGTATTTTATTTTGCACTTATCACAAGGCCACACTGTAAACAGCCAATACACTTGTTTTTTTCCTTTCTTCCTAATAAAGATAATTTGTAAAGGCGTTCTATTTATCCCAACACAATAAACTCATTTTAATATATACCCTTAAAATTACACCCCAGAGCGCCTATTTTTCTTTCTTCTTCACTCTTTCATACATTATATTTCAGTGATATACCAAGTGTAAACGCAGAAGGCAATTTTTTCATCCTGCTGCAGGGCAGCACCACAGCCAAAACCGATGTTTTTTTCCCTTCTGTGACAATGCAAAATAACAATTTCCCACACTATGTATTCAAGATATGTATTTTTAATCTCCATGTAACAAATTTTTATAATTGATTCTACACATATGTAAAGCATAAACATGTTCCATACCCAAAACCCACCCTCTCTGAGCACACGCTAAACTCACAGCATCGCCAGGACAACACGACATCGATACACCTACACGACACCGACATTGAAGATGAAGAAGAAGAAGAAGAGGGACAAGAAGAAAACGACAGAAAAATTATTACGACGACACACCCACTCTATTTTCCGTTCGCGAAGACGCGAACAAACGACGAAGGGGACTTGTACAGCCCGGGGGCAGTACCCCCTGAGAACCACCCCGCCATCTTTTACCAAAACTACCCGCATAGGCAGACCATAAGCCTCATGCATTTCCTCAGACACGAGCGGGTCCGGCATACTGCTGACGGCCACGCTTACGAAACATAAACATGAACACGGTAAATGGAACGACAACTATGGGGAAATGCTGACCAGGCAGTGGGGGAAGACCTTAAAACCTAGGCCCGCAGAAGCCCCATCATCTGTTGTTCTGTTCTGTTCTTCGCCAGCGGCCCTGCCCGACGAGTTCCAGTTCTTCACCAGGTGAGATCTAGTTGTGCTCAGATTCCTTTATCTTTGTAAAACACCTACCCTGAACTACTGTACACCTTACAAATTGTACCAAATTTTATATTTGTTTAAACTCCCCAAGAGGGACATCACATCACATTTACCGGCCAATAAACACATGGTCAGTAAGTATACACGTTTATCACTAATTACACTCCATCTTTACATCCTTATACCCAACCTGACCTTAGTCATAATTGCCCCTGACCTTAGAGGCCAGTAATCGCATTGTCAGGTTCTATTGTAATCGAGCACTCGACTCGACTGCAGAGCGCCGAGTCACTGACTCTGCACATTTGCTGAATTGCTCACTCTACTTAATTGGCAGGCTAGATTATCAGCCTGCACTCAGACATTCATACCTTGGCAGGTAGTTGCATCCTGCAGGGACGCCCCCAGTAGGTTAAGCACTCACACCAACACACTACACTGGTAGTCTCTCGTAACCACGGGAAACTACCCTCATTTCGGAAGCAATCCTCAAAATTAGCACAGCTACACTACCGTGTTTTTTCCACCCCCAACCAAGGGATAAAACATATTCAGGTATAGATCTATACTCGTACCAAATTTTGTTTCGATTGCTGCAGCCGTTTAGAAGTTGATAGGGGGGAAACACACATAGCCAGGCAGACAGACAGAAGGACAGACAGACGGACAGACAGACAGACGGACAGACAGACAGACAGACACACATTTTCCCGATCTCATAAGTCTACTTTTTCCTCATTTTTGCAAAATATGAAAAGTAGGCTAAAAATAGGGTTATGAGATTACCTTTTGTTCGTGTATCTGTCTGTGTGTGCCGGTGTGTGTGATTATTGTATGTGACCCCCACTAATAAAATCTAAACGGCTGGGGCGATTTCAATGAATCTCGGTAAGTTCATAGCACTATTCTGGACGACCCCGACCGTGCTCTTCAAATTTTGTGACGTCTCACCAATTCAACATGGCGGCTGTGCGAAATATTTCACCAGCAATCAATATCTCCGAAACTGTTACCGATATCACCCTGGAATTTTGTACGGTGATAAAGGGAACTACTAGAATTTCACCTATGTGACTTTTTAAAATCTGGTAACTAAAAAAACAACATAGTGGCCAAGCGAAGTTGCGACTTTTATATAGACGTTTCTCGCGATTTAACCAACCAAACGCAATGAAACATGGTACAGTTTATATCTATACACATTGTACTGCACCGACATCTAACTTCGACAATTGATTACATAACCTCAAGATGGCGGCTTAGCGAAATATTTCACCGGCATTCTATATCTCTGAAACTATTACCGGTATCACCCTGAAATTTTGTACGGAGGTAAAGGGCACTACTAGAAGTTCATCTATGAGACTTTCAAAAACCGGTAAACTACAAAACGAAGATAGCGGCCAAGCGAAGTTGAAAGTTTTAAATAGACTTTTCTCGCGATTTAGTGATCCAAACGCAATGAAACTTGGTACAGAAAATGTTTATACACATTGTAATGCACTGGTGTCTAATATAGTTCAATTGTTTACATTACCTTAAGATGGCGGCTGTGCGAATTTTAAAATTAAGTTTTTACTTCTTGTGTCGTAATCATGCGATCGAAGTGAAAGTTTGAATAATGAATCTACGCAGTATTTTTTCTTTGATGGTACAAGCTTCTATGGCCTATACATATAAGAATCCAACATGGCGATCATTCAAAATATTTAGACAGTTCTCAATATCTACGAATCTATTACATAAATCAAACTGAATTCTTTTATGTTCATAGGGGCTATGAACATAAGTTCACCTATAGACTTTCATAAACCTGGTGATCACAAATCCAACATGACGGCGACGCGAAGTATAAATATTCACATGGACGTTTCTCGCAATTTAACCATCCGAGTGCAGTGAAACTCGGTACAGTAAATCCTTATACAAATGTTAATAGAATGGCATCTAATTTGTTTCAATTGTTTCCATAACCACAATGGCAGCTGTTCGAAAGTATAAAATCTGGTTTTTACTTCTTGTGTCTTAATCATGCGACTGAAGTTTGAATACTACACGTACACAATTATCTTCATGTAACAGTACATAACTCTAAGACCTACATATATTAAAATCCAAAATGGCGCCCATCCGCAATATTTAGTCGGTTCTCAATATCTACGAATCTATTACAGCATTAAAACTGAAATTTTGTATGTTGATAGTGACAATTAACATAAGTAGGATATATGAAAATAGGCTTTAGTTCTTCACGGAACTACTTGTTTTCATGTCAGTTCACGACTGAACAACAAAATTCCACATTTATTTCTCCTTATTTTTTTATGAAGCCACATGCTTGTATCATCTAGAATCCTCACTGCTCCTTAAATAAATTATATTAATTCGGCCATCACTTGGCTGTAATATTTACGCATGTCTTCCCCTTGTTCAGATTCAGTCATCTAATGACTTTACTATTATGATCCTAACGTAAACAAACTCCAAACCGTACATTTTACAAACTCCTTTTGGCATTCCGAATTCCTTCCGTGTCCCCATATCTCACTGTATTATCTTAGGTATTTCACGCAACCTCTTAACGTGTTTGATAACATTCGCTCGTAAACCAAAATTTCATCAGATGTTAGTGGGCACTAAACTGTAGGAAAACTAGGTGATAAATCGAATTTCACAAATTGTTCAAAACTGTTTCTAAATTATACAACACACAACGTTAATAAAAACATACAAGATTATTATTGTTATTATTATTATTATTATTGTTATTGTTGTTGTTATTATCAAAACGTATTCAGAAAAATTATGAATATTATTATTATATTAATTCCCAAATGGAAATCAGGACTGAAATACTTGAAATGTCCAAGTTCGATTAAAAAATATATATTGGACAATAAACATCCACTAACAAACAGGAGGTTCCGTGACGAACTAAAGAGCCTACTTTTCTTAAAATTTAAGATTCACGCCAATGATTAATCTATATGGATCTATCTAGAATAATGACGAAATTAAGTTGCTAATATCGAAATTTCTAATTAGTTCGAAATACTGTATACCTGGCATAGTGTAGCCTAATAGAGCACTACAGTTGGCAGCCCTGGTGACTGAATATATTCTTAGTTCCATCTCTTAAGGTACAGAATACAAAAATTGGTTGAAGTCCAATGGATAGCATGGACGTTACATGCAGTTAAACATTTAATCAAACAGCGTGCATACAATCATGTTGGCGTCAATGTCATGCATGTACTGGTCAGAAATAATATGAAATAATATGATCTATTGCTGTGCCAATTTTGAATGAAATCCATTAGTTTGTATAGAAGTTACATACATTTTAAAATTGGACCTATCAGCAGGCTTAGAATCATGTTGGCAGCACTGACGTATATTAGGTACTTCAAATTAATCTAGAATGCCAGGTACTATACGTGTGCAAAGATTAGAGCTATTGGCTTGCATACTTTCTGATATATTGATATTAGGGTAACAAAAATAGAGACAGCATTTAATAACAGTTGGCAGCCCTGGTTGCTCTGAAGAATACGCATTGTCATATCTGTTGTGGTACTCATAGCATATACGAAATTTGGTTGAAATCCAAATGATACTATTGCAGTTGCATGTATTTAAAGTTGGACTTCTCAGCAGGCTTAGAATCATGTTAGTAGCACTGACGTATATAAGTTACCCCAAATTAATATAGAATGTTAAGTACTATACGTGTGCATAGTTTAAAACCGACGGCTTGTATTCTTTCAGATCTATTGGTATTTGGATAAAATGAATTGAGAGCATTTATTGACAGTTGGCAGCCCTGTTGGCTCTTACGAATACGCTACGTCATAAATGGTTATGTACACATAGCACATACGAAATTTTGTTGAATTCCAATTGATAGTGTAGAAGTTATATGCATTTAAATTTATACATATCAGCAGGCTTAGAATTATTTTGGCAACACTGCCATGTATGGCCTCCTGGAAATTAAACTGAAATATTATTATCTATACGTGTGCCAATTTTGAAATAGCTCCCATTCATACCTTCAAAGATATCCAACATGGAGCTCAAATTTCAATTGCGATTTTTCAGCAGGTGGTAGCATTGACATAATGTTCAAATACAGCATTGAGATATTAAGGTATAAATCATTACTCCTACCAAATTTTGTTTCGAATGCTGGAGCCTTTTAGGAGTTGATAGGGTGGTAAACACACAACCAGCCAGCCAGACAGACAGACAGAGGGACAGACAGACACACATTTGCCCGGATCGATCTCATAAGTCTACTTTATCCTCATTTTTGCAAAATGTGAAAAGTAGGCTAAAAATCTGATAGCAACAAAGAATCTACGGCTGATGACCTCAATGACATCGAAGATAAATGAAAATATCTCAAACGACCTGTAACATGGGTCCGTAGTATACGAGAATACGTAATACTCAACAAATCTTGTCTTGAAAATGCAAAAAGAAATGTGTGTTGATATTTCACTTGAAAGGAAAATTCCAAATGCCAATAACTAAGAATGTAAAAGTTCACTGACATTATTGGTTCCACCAATGGTCCTATATTCTAGGATTTTCCATCGCTCGTTCCGTCAAAACGCATGCCTATAATTGCGTATCTGCCTCCATAACTACCCGCAATTCACTTAGCAGCACATAATGTAAAGTACTAACAAATACCTATAACCGGCACGATCAACTTAATATTTCACCGGCATTATAGCTTGAGCTATAAGAGATGTCGTGGTTTTAGCCGCTTGCTTCATGTTTTCAGCCCAGCAGTAATTCTTGATACAGCTTTGACAAATACTTTGATATGATACTCTTATAGTCGTTGCTATGGTTCAAATCGTAGATCCTGATACAAGCTAGACCTATAGTTTTGAGAATACACTTCTCCCAGTACATGCTAGGCATGCATGGTCCCAAACGTCGGCTATTCCTGTGGTCGGGTAATAGGAATTGCCCTAACACACATCTGTGAAACAGATGGGCCACACTATGCTGAATTTTACTTGGTTGAGAATACGCTACTCCCAATACATGCTACACATGCATGGTCCCCAACGTCGGATATTATTAGACCAAGCAGATTGGTATCCGCAGTTATAAGTATATAAGTCTCGGCTGATCGTGAAATTATCGAGACAAAGCTCGGCGCTGACTGTTTGAAGATGATTTGAAATATAAAGTTCCACCGTGAAGTTCCAAGTTACAGACACTGTCTGACAATCGTAGCTTGCACAAAGTTTGTCAACAACTTAAAAGTAGTGTTAGAGTAACCAGTTCATTTTCATATTCAAAGACGATGGCACTCAGCGTTACGAAGAATAATGACGACTGACAATTGAGAGCCGAATGACTTCTGAAAGACTCAAAGACGAATGATGAATGAAGACTGACACTCGCTGCGAGCTGTGGCGCTGTTAAATACTCCTCGATCAGTGCTCTCGAATATTCCAGATTGCTGAAGCGTCATCGCATGTGCCCGGCTTCGCTGTTGCGCTCACCGAGAGCTAACGCACAGCGTTGAAAATCTGCAACCTTCTAATGCCAATATCTCCACTCCTAGTGATCAGATTTTCTTCCAAGTTGGTTCAAAATTCTCCAAATATAAATTCCAACAAAATGTATTATATGAGGTGTCTCCATATCATCAAAATAATATTCACAATAACGGAGCTTCGTCATTACCACCGTGCGCGCCACATGCCTCCAGCAAGCGCACTCCATTTCTCCTCCTGCGAACCAACAATGTCGCGCATGCTTCAAAATTTTCAGAATACCAATATATAATCACATGTTGTATAAGGGCACGCAGAAAAAGAAAAAAAGCATTTTTATTTTTCTATTCCTTAATTAATACGCTCCAAGTTTGTCAATAACTTGAAAGTAGTGTTAGAGTAACCATCCGCCTTCCGTATAGTGGGTACCTAGGAGTTAGATACTGAATCATACTAGCTTAAAAACACTTCAATGTGTCAATACCTCTAAAATGAACCATCTGCTCATAGTTTTAACTGGTTGCCTGGGAGCTTTAAACTTAATTATATTAATCTAATGACGCCCCAGGTGTGTCAATACCTCTAATAGGACCCGTCTGCTCACAGCCAGGGTGTGCTGCTATAAACACTAAATTACATAATTTTAACTTAAAGGCACTCCAGATTGTCAATACCTTTAAGGGGAAGCATCTGATTACTGTCTGGGTGGATAGGTATGAGCTCTAAACTAAATAATATTAGTTTAAAAACACTCCAGGTTTGTCAATACCTCTAAGAGGATCAGTCTGGGTGGGTAACTAGGAGCCCTAAGATGAATGATATTACCTTTAATTCACTCCATGTTTGTAAATACCTTCAAAGTATTGTGAGGGTAACCAACCCCATACATATGGTGAGTACCAAGGAGCTGAAAACAGAATGATAAGAGCTTAAAGACAATCTAATTTGTCAAAACCTCAAAGAGGAACCATCTGCTCACCGTCTGTGTGGGCACCTATGAGCTCTTAACCCGTGGCGGATCTAGGGGGGGGGGGGCAGGGGGCTAGAGGGGGGAGGCGGTCAAGCCCCCCCCCCCTTCGACCTAGGTTTACCAAACTATTTAAAGTATGATGAACAAACCGAATTCAACTGAATTAATATTGTTAGAATTTTTTTATTTGCTATGTAACACCCCCCCCCCCCCTCCTAACAGCAGCAGTACGACCGAGCCCATTTGCGATATAACCCAGATGAATGTACCGAGACTACAGTATCTAGCATAGGCCTAGAAATAATACACTGATACAAACTGCTGTAACAGCTTCTATTAACAATAACACTTACATACATTACATGACATTTAAAGACATGGAAAAATACAACATTCTTTGGTACTTGCCTTATATTCTAAACGACAGATCGACATTCACAGTAATCCAAGTTTCCAAACAAGCAATGACAACGGGGTATAATCTCTCACGACTTTCTTTCACTTGCATCGACTCGCCTTGTTACTAATATTGTTCAAATCGTCGATAGTTCCAATATAATGCTCATTCATGTTCTAACGCATGTTAATAGGCCTGAAATACATTTATCTCTTCGATAATCCAAGAGCCTTCAAAGCAAACTATCAATCCAACGTCCACTCACTCTCATAAAAATACTCAACTTCTTCACAATATCAATATCAGCTGCTCGATACATATACATGCTTAAACCCATGTAATGATGTCGTAATTCATATCTTTTAATATAATTCTTGACTATCCTCGGCAGCAAAATTTTATAAACGTCTAAGCCCTGTCATGGCTTCCTGAGAACTTCTCTTGTTCACTCCTCGGCTGACGGAAAACTACTGTTACCGTTTGCCAACAGAAGATTCATAAAACAAAAACCAACAGCAACAACCCCAAAACATCATACAAGGTTAAGGCTACCAAAACAACTCACCACAAATATCTAGGCCTATTTTATCACTCCCGGCTAACATGATTCTTATCCGACAAGTCATATTTAACATCTCAAAGTCAATGCAGATTGTACCACATAATACAGTACAGATATTTACTCTCGGAGACACGAACTATCACCGTATCTCAGGCCACTTAGATACATAACAGGCCTAGCAGCAAACTCAACTACTGTCTTCTTCCATGGAGATCCAAGTCTAACTAAAATATTACAAGATCTCGGCACACTTCGTACTTGACATGCAACATAATAGTTAGACAAATGACAACTAACTCGGCGTTCTCTCACAGGACCGGAACATCAGCTGCATTCAGTAGGAAGACAAATATAAGTTCTTACCTTTCGGTGTAGCTCTCTAGCGGGAAAACAGAGAACCGAAGTCATCACACCAGGCAATCAATATTAAACATATCGAAAGACGTTGCAAGCGTAAAATAGTGACGTAATACCGGCACATCCTCACTCTCCACAAGCCTTAACTTCGGTTTTTATTAAAACCGCGAAAACATATTCGGACAGTATATCAAGTCAACATGTAACATGCAAATCACAATACCCTGAAGTTTTTTTTCCTCACAATTACTTCCAAAATTCCATAAGATAAACTCTTCAAAGCATACAAGTTCTTTCACATTCCAAACTCTTTGTCGCTCACATTCGTCGTTCCAAGATTTGACACCACGTCAAAGACAATATCAGTTGACATCATGTCTATACAAAATTTTACAAAGATGCTTTACATTAAGAGATCCAATATAAATACATTCAACCAAATCGTAGTAGATTTCTTACAAATGAGGAGAAATCTTCATTCCGATTCCATCCCACGATGCTTGTTCAATATCCCGGGCCCTGGATAACTTCACATTAACATCGAAGCCACAACCATCGTAGAAGCAACCACCCCCACAATTAAGCTGAAAGAAAATATACTAGAGGCAGTACCATGTAAGGAATAACAACCTACACGATAATATAATACTTACAACCAACATTACTCATCCTTACAAGAAAATCAGGCAAGATACCAAACCGAATAATCATATAATAGATAAATTTCCATGTCCTTCACAAACAAAATTAAGTTTGACAAATCATACATCACACGTTTACCATATAGAAGTTGCTACTATCCAAGCAATAATTAGATTCACCATTAAAAATTCAAGATACAATAAATAACAGACAGAAGTTACCACTTAAAAATGAAATCTGAGTTCCTTGCCTCAAAAAAAACTGGGGAAAGTTGGATGTCGGCATTAGTCCTCCATAGTCCATCTATACTCACACTTAAGAAAACATAAACCCAAAAAACCACCTCCCAACAAAATTTACAAAACGAAGACAGACCCAAAGAAAATCCAAAGAGAAACGGAAGTTTACCTCAACACCAAGAAAATATAGCACAGACAGTACATATGAACAGATCAACAACATATAACATCCATAATCATTCATCCAAATCACACAACTTCACGTCACACAGAATATAATACTAACAAGTTACTACCCACAAATCTTCCCCAAAATTGCCTGAATATAAATAGAGTCCGTTAAAACCTCTTCTCACAAAACATAAAAAACCCTTAAATAAAATCCGTAATTCATCATATCATACTCACCGCATAATTCCCTGGTGTAGCATGAATACCCGTCACCACATATTAAATTCGGCCAGTACTTACATTCCAACATCAACAAGCCACCAAAAATGAAAAAGTCACCACTTGGAGACACAAAGGAACGATTTGTAAATACTCACCACACAATATAAGAACACCTTATGTCACCTAGTCAAGTCCCATACCTTGACAACAAGTAAGGATCGTAAGACGAACTATGATATCCTAACGCAAACCCAATTTATATATTCGGCTTTACCCTTTATTTTATTTTAACCCCATAATATGAATAAGACCTAACCATTTTTATTAACCCAATACAACAACAACACCCACCCTATTACAAGAACAAAGCTAAATAACAATCACTCACACTCACACACTCAAATACATTTATACAAGTTTGACACTTTAGACCGAACACAATTTCGAAAATACATACAAGACGAACCATTACTGATTTACACGATTCAGATGAAAGTGCTGAGAAAAAAATAATTCCCGAACACAATTTAGAAAATTATATCAACATTATTTCAAATTTCCATTTCCATTTTTAATAAAAGACAGATGTACCCTAAAAATCTTCTTTTTAACCGGATCACTAACTAGGCATGTGACAGGAGTTAGGAAACTAACAACCTTAATAGGTCCATAAAACCTTTCTCTCAATTTCCCTGACTCCTTAGGACCCACTTCTTTCAAGGAAAAATTCTTCACGTATACCATATCCCCTATTTTAACAGCAGTAAGTTTACGACCTTTATTGTACTTCTCAGCCAATCTCTCATGGGCAACCTTCATATTCCCTTTTGCTGTCTTCAAAATTTTTCTGATATCGTTAAAGGTATTGAACCCATGGGCCATAGGGTCCATGACGGTCGAACCAATGTCCTTAAGGAAGAAATGAAAGAAAAGTATAGTTTCTTAAAGGAACGGAGAGAGATTTTAAGCCAGGAATATAGCTTAACATTGTGCAAGCGGCTAGGGACAGCTGCTCCTTAGATGAGATCACCCTACTCAACATTTCAGAGAGGGCTGGTCACGAGTATTAATAACTGAGTGGAAGTTTCCACCGTGATAGAAAGAGAAGCTTGAATCGGAATTCAAGCTGACGTGGCTGGAAATTGACAACGTCGCATACGCACCAGAAGAGGAATAATTAAAATTAACACGTTTACGAGCATAATAATGAGTAAACAAGCACAGTACAGTGAATTATATTTAATGAGAGATTTTTCAGTATAGAGAAACCATGTAATAATTGTGCAGAAATAAACTGCCGACGTAAGACGACGTCATCGGTGAATTACCTAAGCTTCTGTGGAGGGGAGAGAACAAAAAGAATGCAACACCCACACAATTGAGGACGAGAAATTAATTAATATCTCCGAATTGCACGATCGATTCTGAGGTGCAATAAGATCATTTGACATTGAAAAGACGAGCTTTCGGAAGGTATAATTTTTATAATTGTGGCACCATTATTTTAGAAGTTGACCACAGAAAAGGCTTGAGTCTTATTTTTTTGTAGTAAAACAGTATAAAGCTTCGGGCGTTTCCAAGCCAATCATGCAGTATTCAGACAGCCAGAGGGCACGTCACTGTGTCACATCGCATCAGTCCTACGAGCATTCCGTGAGGGGAAGTGCTGCTCCACGACGTAGAAGTAATCATTCCGACCGTCCGTGAGGGGACGTAACTCTGCGTTACATCGATAACAGCTACCAATACTCCTTGAGGGGAGAAACGCTGTTTTGCATCACCGAAGTAAGATCCAATAGCCACAGGCGTCACAGTAGTAACGACTTGCTGGCCTCCATAAGGAGCATTCACGACGAAATTTTAAAGTATCGCCGTAGTGAAGTATTAGGAAAATCCTAATTATAGGATTTAGGCCGACTGTATACAAGTTAAAGTGAAGATTCGCAAGATATAGTCAGAGCAGGCTGCGAACGTCGGACTTAAAGGCGATAGGTCGTTAAATGTAACGAACAGATCATAACGTACGGAAGTATCGTACCAGACAGATAAACTGTTATTTAAGTTGAAGCAACCTAAAAAGGAAGAACAGAATAAGGTTCGAACGTAGGAGCGTTAAAAAACAGTTCAAATAAATAGAATAGGAGACTATAAGCATTAGCTCCAGATAGCAGGCGATCAATTCTAATAGTACTAGAATCAAGAAGTGCTAGCTGCTAAAATATAAATCTATAGGTCTTAGAGGAGACCTCGATCCATATAGACTCTCGTTAGGATCAATAGACAGATCTACAGAGAAGCCGTTCAAGCGAGATAATAGCCAGTTATCCAGGATAGGAATAGCAGAATTGAACTCCAGGGAACAGTAGATGTTTCGGGACTTTCGGATTCTTCAGAATAGGAAGCCGACATCAGATAAATCTCACGCTTGGAAACGGGAATTTAAGAAGATCACGTGTGATAGGCGCAGAAACGCGGCCTAGTGATCGAGTAATTGTGAAGTGTAAAATAATCAAGATTGTGTGTTAGATAATATTTTTAGTGTTATTATGTGTTCAAAAGGGACACACCAGTATATAAAAATGTCGTCAATATTAAGTGTTCTAGATATAGGTCCAAAAGTGTTTTTATGTAAAATGAATACCTTCAATATGGTGTAAACAGTTCGAAGTGGGCCCAAAAATGAAACGCCACACCAGATTTAAGATCATGGGATGATCTGAAAATATGTAAGTACAAAATTCATTTTTATTTTGGTGTCAGAAATTGATTGTGTACAACTCACCGGAGTTTTGAGTGAAAGGGATGTGTTTTAATGAATGAATACTGAATAATCAAGAACACGGTCTGAACAATAATAAAATAAATTGAGAAATTATGAATAATTATGTAAAGAATAAATTCCGTAGATAAATATGTGAATAAAGGGTTAATGTATTTAACAAATGTCATAAGAGCAAGCGAAATATCATTTAATTATCATGAAAGACATTGAAATAAAGTAAAGTTGAGATATGAAAGAGATAGCTTTTGAGCTTATATAAAGAATAAAGATAATAATAATAATAATTAAATATGGAAATGTTAAATAATAATCAAATGAATTGATATGAACATAAAAACGTTAAGCCTTAACGTATGTGTAAGAAATGAGGTTCAATGGAATATTTTAAAACAGGGAGCGATTTATCGACCATGGAAAGATTAATATGTGAATTAAAATAATATGAATTGTTACTAAAGAGATTTACCAGTTCTTGGGAAGACATTTTCGGCTTAAAATAATGCATAGCGCGTAATGAGCGCAAATATAATATTAAAGTGTCACGCTAGGAACGCGTAGTGGTTAAATACTTGGTACATTACTTATGGAGGGTAGTTGATTGCAGTGAATTGATAATTGTGTAAGTCCTCTATTTGTGACATTAGTATCACGAGGCATTGTGTATGTATTTAAAAAGGGAGCTAATATATGGTATTATTGAGCGTATGTCATATGGGCCACGGCCGACTCTAAATCACATTTTGTATAAGTCCTCTGTGGGATTGGTTCCCGAGGCACCTGAAGAGATTCGAATGCAGGATCTTCTTATGATAAAAGCCCCTGAAATTCTTCGTCGTCGTATGTGTATTTAATCTTCCCAATCAATGAGGACCCTCTCATAATTAATAAATGCCAAGGATATGATAATGGTCTTTGAACCAAAGAATAGTTGTTTGAATGTATACGGTACAATAAAGCCCGGTCTCCCCAGAACTGAATGAATGGAAAGGTTTGTTTTGAAAGCCTTGAAAATAAGCTACTAAATGTTGGGCCAGACGGGATGTCTCCCCACCCTAACGTGTCATAAATCGCACCCCATGTAGTGGAGTCTAGCCTTCTTAAAGCGAGAAGGAACTGAGACCGTCTCGTAAGCTGTTTTAAAGAGAAACGAATACACCAGGAGTGTTTAAAGTTGTAAACGACCCGGGCGTTGAACCGAGGTCCTTAAAGATAGATATTTCGTTTGCCAGTTCAGATCGTAGTTTCTTATATGATAATGGTCTATTTAAGACATAAGAGATAAATAACAATCCCTATTGTAATAATGTATGGACGTGGGATTCCACAAGTTGATTGAAGGCAACTGAGTTCGGGAGTAACTATAGTTTTTTGACTGTGTCAAGTACCTTCACGCTCTGGAGTACACAATTGATTTTCTGATTACCTTAATGGGTTTGTGAAATAAAGAGAGATGATGACAACTGAATGTGTGGACATGCCCAAAATATTGAATTAAATAATTAACAGAGATTTTTAATATAATTATATATTTGTTCTTGAGAAATAAGAAAATATAAAAGATAATGTTTGAGGTGTACAAGAATGACACCATAATAATGTAAATGCATGGAGCCAAAGAGCTCAGAGTTATGTAAACTTAATGTTAGTGCTTTATGGAAGTGAGACTAAATAAGAATTGTTGGTTTATGTGGAAACCACAGGTTTTGAATTCAATATTTGTTTATTTTATTTTGTGATCCCTTGTTCATTTGGGACAAGCAGTTGATATTTGGGTTAGTAATTAATTTGTTTAAATGTTTGTAGCGCCATAAATTTTATTAATTAAATATGTTTAAATAGGAGTTGATTTTGTTGTTATTTTTGCAAGTGTATCCTCTAATTAATCCAAAATATGTGAGTCACAGAGTGGGGGAACTTACCACTGCCCCGAAATCCCGAATTGAGCTACGCTGGTATACTGTGATTGGCATATTTCTTGCTAGATGGGCACAGGGGGATATATAAATACTGTGCTGGATTAATAACTAGAGGAACACTTAAGTCGGTCATATCATGTAAAATTAAAGTAATGATAGGAAAAGCTACAACGTAAAATATTAACTGACCGCATGGGTCCCTGGAAACTCATACCGAGCAGCCCTGAAAATATATTACATTATCAAACCCCCTAACCTTCTATACTTTTTGGCGCCCAGTACGCAGGGATGAGTTTTCCTAGGGAAAACCCGAGGTTTTCTCGAGAAATCAAAATTTTCATTTTTTGAAAAAAATGGTTTTTCGAAATTTTGAATTTTAAACACTTCCATAAAGGTTTATGAAATTGAAATAAAGTAGTAAAAGGGTACGGTGTAAGTGAATACCCGTACCAAAGTAAAGTTTTAAAGAAATTGGGACACACTAATTCAGAGTATCATCTCTCAAGCATGTACTAGTGTGGTGGCATTTGTGGCCCACTGTATTCTCATAAGATGGCATTGAGTGAAGAGATGCAGCGGCTCTTGGAGGCCATAAACAATAAATTGGGAACAATAGACAATACATTGGGTCTCCAAAAGGATGAAAATAACAAAGTGTTCGAATCCATAAATGAGAGTTTGGAGTCAATAAAAACGGATAGTGCTAATATGGGAACCAAATTAGTAGATATCGAAGTTAAAACTGATACCATGGGAACCAAATTAGTGGATATCGAAGTTAAAACTGATACCATGGGAACCAGATTAGAAGCTATCGAAGCCGACTGTATAAACATGAATAAGGAACTGAAGGCTGAGATAGAAAAATTGAAAACAGAAAATGGGGATAACATTAAACAACAGTGGGAAGTGATGAAAACGGAGACGTTAGAGTCTCTGAAAGCCAACAGTAACGAAAACAATGGAGTACTGAAGGCTGAAATAGAAATGACAATGGATACTAAATTTAAAATTCTTGATAAGGGGTTGGAGACTAAGTTAACTGAAATTGAAAAGGAAAGTAAAGGATTTTACTCAGGAATGCAAGTCCAAATAGAGACTATGAACAAAAATATGGTAGATTCCCGAAATACATGTCAAGAAAATTTTAAAATTTTAGAAACTAAATTAAATAAGATGGAAAAATCTTGTAAAGAGAATGTAGACAATTGTGAAAAGAAACTTGTAACCCAGATCCAAGGTGTGCAGAAAGAATTGAAAGCTCAGATAAAAACCAACAGCGATATTTGTAAGGCATCCCGGGATGAAATAAAACAAAGCGTGAATAAGCTAGGAGATAGATTTGAAGGGGTTGAAGAGAAAGTAGGGATCCTCGAGAACAAAATCGGTGTAGTTCAGACTGAAGTAACTGAGATGAAAAATCAAAATCTAAAGGATGTTAAGGAGATGAAAGATCAAATTGATCATTTTACCGGGCAGGTAGATGAGAATCTGAAGACATACGAAACGAAAATAGATCAAAGGTTAGGTGTATACGAGGGGCATCTCCAGAGTGAAAGAAAACAACGAGAGAACGAAAGTAAGGAAAGTACCAATAAAATAAATGAAATAAGTCAGGGTATTATTGAGGTTCAGGAAACCATCGGAACATTAAAGGTTCATGTAGGAAAAACCAATAAGGAAATTAATCAGGTCCAAGATGAAATGATGAAGTTGTATAAGAGTCAAGAGAAGACTGAGGGAAGGCTTGAAGGAATGAAAATAGATATAGTCAAAGGACGAAAAGAAGTGGAGAAGCAAATAAAGGAGATACGAGAGGGCCTGGAGACCATAGGTGACGTTAAGCCAGAAATTATAGACCAACATGCTAAGATCATTAAGAAAGAGGTAGAAGACCAAATAAATGAATTCAGGGATAGCTTCAAGGATGAGAAATTCCACTTCCAAAAGGTAGAGGAAGATATTAAAAGGAATCAAGAAAGAATTCAAAATGAATTAAGATCCCGATTGGAGAGGACGGAACTTAAGAATAGTCAAATGGAAATCCAACTCATGGCAAATGAAGAAAGTGCCCGAAGAGAAAGGAAGTTAGAATTCGAAAATCAGGAGGAGTTTCCAAAGACAGGATGGGTCGATTCCCGTGAACAAGGCACAGATACGGAGAGGGACTTAGGAGGGGAGAGCCCTTATAAGAACCCAGGATATCCAATGGCGATGTCAACCCCGTACACGAATCAGACAAATGGCCAAATAATAAACATTATTAAATCCAATGAGGATAGACCAGTAAAGTTTACGGGTAATAACATGTCTATTACTCCAAAATACTGGCTAAAAGAAGTGGCAGAGTATCTAAATGAAATGAAGGTTCCTCAGGATCGGAGACTGAGAGCTATTGAAAAGCTGTTGGCAGGTGATTGTCTCACCTGGTTCAGAAGCTTTAGATACACTTTTGATACGGTGGAAGGCTTTAGGGAAGCATTTTTAAAGCGATATTGGGCAGCAGATGTCCAAGAAAACTTAAGGCTAGATCTGTACTCTAGGAAGTACAGCACCAATGCACCTACTAAATACTCGGAATTTTTCACTGCTCAGCTGTGTAAATTCCGCGAACTGGATATTGCTCCGGCAGAAAACGACCTGTGTGCCGCCATTGCAAGACAGCTTCCACATGAGATTCAGAGGCTGCTGATCTCATCCAAAGCCAGAAGTGCTGTGGAAGTGGAAAGCGTATTACGTCAGTTAGATATGACGACTTCGCACGTAACACCTCGGCATCAGAGACAAACTGAGCAAGTACACATGGCCAGCAGTCAGGAAACTGGAGAAAAACCAGCGACCAGGAATCAGTCCACCAGTACGGATACTCAAGGACGAGATCGAGAGTATGGGCACCAGGAGCCTAGAAGGATACAGCCATATAACCGGGGAGGATATCGAGGAAGGAATCCTAGAACGACGGGTTATAGGCAACAGGAAAGCCGACCCTATAATAATAACCAGCAAAGGCCGGATAATAGAAAGAAATGGGAGAATTATCCGAGGAGAAATGTAAGGCCAGACGATAGGGATGATGAATATCGGGCCGAAATAGAAGAAAGATATCAGGAGAGTCTTCGTTATATGAACGAAAGACCAGATGAACCTGATAGGCAAAAAGTCCGTTGGAGTGAGGCAATCAAGAACAGGAAATCACCCGACCGACTAGATGGAGCTCAAAGCTTGGAACTACAAGCTCAGCTAAAGAATGAGGGAAAAGGGAGCCCTCAGGATAAAAAAAAACTCCAAATTTAAATTGTCAAAAGTGGAAACATACCAGGAGCTGGGAGGAAGTAGAAATTGTAAATTGGATAGCCAGACCAGATGAACTAATTAACGAGGATGTGGAAGGAATCCCACCTGTTAAAAGAGAACTACCTATAATTATGCTTAGGATAGAAGGATTACTGGTCAGAGCATTGATCGATACTGGATCCACAATAAGTTTAATTACACAAACCCTGTTAAATGAATTGGAAACAAGGGGCCGAGTACTAAAGATTCCCACATCAAGTGTAAAGATTAAGGGAATTATCCCTGAAAAATCTTTGACATGTAAATTTCAGGTGTACATTGATTTAATCATGGGTAACGCTGAAATTTTCGCAGTGCTTTTTGCTGGTAAATCAATTACCGTATAATGTCATATTAGGTATTGATTTTATCCGTGAGAACAAGGTCATTATAGACCTAGCGCAAAACTGCATTAGAATTCAAAGAGAGGATGTGGAGGAACAAAACATTAACCTACAGGATCAGGAGGCGAAAATAGCAGAACAGGTATGGCATATGGAAGAAGTGATTGAGGAAGATTATAAGGACATAGAAAAGATATTTGAAGTCCTCAACATAGAACTCGAAGATAATGTGGAAAATGAGTTCGAGACCAACCTGTCAGGAAAAGTGGAGGAAGCTAAAGTCAGCCTCGAAATTAAGGAACAGTTAAAGAAATTATTATTGGATTATAGGGACGTATTTGATTCCAAGCCAGGGAAGATTGAAAATTTTAAATACGCGTTCCAAGTCAACGATTGGGCACCGTTCAAACAAAAACCATACCCGGTTGCGGAAAAACATTACCCACAAACCAAGAAGACACTGCAGGAGATGATGAATGCAGGTGTTATAGAAAAGATGGCGACACCATATGTTAGTCCATTAGTGATTGTGAGTAAACCGGATGGCTCAGTAAGGGTGTGTTTAGATGCTAGAAATCTAAATGCAAAAATTATACCAGAAAATGATTCGGCACCACCCATAAAAGAAATACTGAGGAAATTTAAAGGCAAGAAGATTTTTACGAATATTGACATGACTTCTTCGTATCATCATCTCGAACTGGAAGAGAAAACCAGCTTGTTGACTGGATTTCAGTTCGATCAACAAACATACTGCTTTAGAAGATGTCCGTTTGGATTAAAGACTGCAGGATCGGCATTAATAAGAGCACTGGATCGAAACCTGTCAGAGGAAGTGAAAGAGTGCACTATCCGATACGTAGATGACATTTTGCTTACCTCAGAGAACATTGAGGAACATTTAGAAAATTTGAAGAAATTATTAGAAGACCTAAGAAGGGCAAATTTTAAGATAAATTTAAAGAAGTCGAACTTCTGTCAAAGGCAAGTGACATTTTTAGGGCATGTGATTGACAAGGATGGTGTTAAACCAAATCCATGCAAATTGGAATCGATAAGGGATTTTCCAAGGCCTTTGAAAGTGAAGAACGTTCGCCAGTTTTTGGGATTGATTGGGTTCTTCTCAGGACATTGTCCATCATACACCAAAACTGTGGCACCACTACAGGACCTTCTGAAGAAGGGGGGCAAGTGGAAATGGACGGAGGAAGCGGAAAAAGCATTCGTGGAGGCCAAGGAAATGCTCTTAAATTACGTGAAGCTAGGATATCCTGATTTTAATCAGAAATTTATCATTCAGACAGATGCATCCCAGATTGGAATAGGGGCAATGCTATATCAGGAGAACCCGGAAAACCCTGATAAGAAGAATTATCTAGCTTTCACAAGTAGAAGACTGAAACCACACGAGAAAAATTATACGATCAGCGAGATCGAGCTGTTAGCGATATTGCACGCGTTGCAATATTGGCGGAAGATCGTATATGGGTTTCAGGTCATTCTAAGGACGGATCATAAAGCCTTAACCTTTTTGATGAAGACTGATTTATCCAGTCAAAGGTTGATGCGTTGGGCTTTATATATTCAACAATTTGATGTCAAGATAGAGTACTGCCCAGGAAAGGAAAACATAGTTCCAGACTACTTAAGTAGACAGCCAGAGTCCATAGAAGAGGAAGTAATGGCTATAGATTTGGAAGACAGGGATCAGCGTACTCTTAATGAGTTAAGAAGCATTAGTCAAAGACAACGGGAGGACCCATGGATGAACATGCTCATATCATTCCTTGAGGGAAGCTTGATAAGAGGAACACCAGCGTACACGGAAGCTGAGAAGATAGCACAGGACTACACGTTTTATAATGGGTTATTATATAAGTTTGTGGACTCTGACCATACGAAGTTAAGGATTGTTGTACCTGCAATTTTGCAGAGGAAAATAGTATGGTTAGCCCATAGATCGTTCGGACATATGGGAGTCGACAAAACAGTCTCGATGCTGAAAGAAGCATTTATATGGCCGAGACTGAGAGAAACTGTAAGGGACACGCTAAAGACATGTGATTTATGTCAAAGGATCAAACCTAATGCATTTCTGATGAGACAGAAGCCTATACCATTGTTGCCTGAAAGGCCCGGCCAAATCATATCTATTGATAATTTTGGACCTTTGCCAAAGGCAAGAAGAGGAAATCGACACATAATGGTGGCTATGGATGTCTTCACTAAAATGGTTGTCCTTGCTCCCATACAGAAGACTAGTACCAAACAGGTGTTAAAACGACTTAAAGAAAAAGTGATACCGATTCTGGGGAAACCTGAGAATTTGTTGTCGGATCACGGCAGTTGTTTCACCAGTGTAGAGTTCAGACGAGAATTAGAAAGACTTGGAATACGTCAAATTTTGTCAAGTATTCGCCATCCTGAGGCAAACCCTGTAGAGAGAGTTATGAGAGAAACGGCCAAGTATTGTAGAATCTACTGTGCCGAAGAAAATTGGAAGTGGATAGATATTTTGGATATTATTGAATTTTGTATAAATAATACAATCCATGAATCCACAGGAGAGATACCCATAACGTTACATCGGAATGAGCAACCAGAAAGACCTTGGAATCTGGTAATTCCTAGACCAGCAGACGCTCAGCCGGGAAGAGATGTACGAATTAGGAGAGCCTTTGAGCATCTAAAAGCTCAAGCCGACAGGAGGCAGAGAAGAAATAGGCATAAGAGGTATCATCGACCATTATTAGCAGGAGAAATGGTGTTAGTGAAAAGACCAGCCATTTCGGATCCAGGGAACCGTGTGTACAAGAAGTTCCAGAAAATGTACCACGGACCATATCAGATAATCAGAGATTTGAGGAATAACGCATATAGAATTCGGCACTGTGAAACGGAGCACGAAGTGACCATGAATTCAGCAAATTTGAAATTATATTACCCTCCCGAAGATTTTGATGAAGAAAATGAACAAGCCCTGGTCATGGAAACATTTAGAGATGAATCCGCTTTTGACATAAATAAGAATAAGGAAGAAATAGAAAATAGAGCTCAAGCATTCGAGTGCGAATGCGAATTGGAGAAAGTATATTGGGAAATTAAAGAAATAATTGAATTTATTGAAGAAGAAAATTCCAATTTAAGGAAAGAAAATGATGAAATAAGGAAACGGGTAGGGATAGACCAAACCCGTAAGGGAGAATGAGGTTCTGGGAACTTAAAGTCCAGACAAAGAAAGAAAGAAAGAAAGGGTAGGGACAGAGCATACCCGACCTACACAATTACCGGATACGACTTAAAAGAAGTAAAAACAACAGTAAATACGGATGACGTTATGACTGATTCGACGGAAAGGAAATACAAATTAAATTGAAATAAATTTCCTAAAAATTTTCGAAAATTTATTTACCTAAGGAGGGGAGAGATGAACCCATGGGCCATAGGGTCCATGACGGTCGAACCAATGTCCTTAAGGAAGAAATGAAAGAAAAGTATAGTTTCTTGAAGGAACGGAGAGAGATTTTAAGCCAGGAATATAGCTTAACATTGTGCAAGCGGCTAGGGACAGCTGCTCCTTAGATGAGATCACCCTACTCAACATTTCAGAGAGGGCTGGTCACGAGTATTAATAACTGAGTGGAAGTTTCCACCGTGATAGAAAGAGAAGCTTGAATCGGAATTCAAGCTGACGTGGCTGGAAATTGACAACGTCGCATACGCACCAGAAGAGGAATAATTAAAATTAACACGTTTACGAGCATAATAATGAGTAAACAAGCACAGTACAGTGAATTATATTTAATGAGAGATTTTTCAGTATAGAGAAACCATGTAATAATTGTGCAGAAATAAACTGCCGACGTAAGACGACGTCATCGGTGAATTACCTAAGCTTCTGTGGAGGGGAGAGAACAAAAAGAATGCAACACCCACACAATTGAGGACGAGAAATTAATTAATATCTCCGAATTGCACGATCGATTCTGAGGTGCAATAAGATCATTTGACATTGAAAAGACGAGCTTTCGGAAGGTATAATTTTTATAATTGTGGCACCATTATTTTAGAAGTTGACCACAGAAAAGGCTTGAGTCTTATTTTTTTGTAGTAAAACAGTATAAAGCTTCGGGCGTTTCCAAGCCAATCATGCAGTATTCAGACAGCCAGAGGGCACGTCACTGTGTCACATCGCATCAGTCCTACGAGCATTCCGTGAGGGGAAGTGCTGCTCCACGACGTAGAAGTAATCATTCCGACCGTCCGTGAGGGGACGTAACTCTGCGTTACATCGATAACAGCTACCAATACTCCTTGAGGGGAGAAACGCTGTTTTGCATCACCGAAGTAAGATCCAATAGCCACAGGCGTCACAGTAGTAACGACTTGCTGGCCTCCATAAGGAGCATTCACGACGAAATTTTAAAGTATCGCCGTAGTGAAGTATTAGGAAAATCCTAATTATAGGATTTAGGCCGACTGTATACAAGTTAAAGTGAAGATTCGCAAGATATAGTCAGAGCAGGCTGCGAACGTCGGACTTAAAGGCGATAGGTCGTTAAATGTAACGAACAGATCATAACGTACGGAAGTATCGTACCAGACAGATAAACTGTTATTTAAGTTGAAGCAACCTAAAAAGGAAGAACAGAATAAGGTTCGAACGTAGGAGCGTTAAAAAACAGTTCAAATAAATAGAATAGGAGACTATAAGCATTAGCTCCAGATAGCAGGCGAACAATTCTAATAGTACTAGAATCAAGAAGTGCTAGCTGCTAAAATATAAATCTATAGGTCTTAGAGGAGACCTCGATCCATATAGACTCTCGTTAGGATCAATAGACAGATCTACAGAGAAGCCGTTCAAGCGAGATAATAGCCAGTTATCCAGGATAGGAATAGCAGAATTGAACTCCAGGGAACAGTAGATGTTTCGGGACTTTCGGATTCTTCAGAATAGGAAGCCGACATCAGATAAATCTCACGCTTGGAAACGGGAATTTAAGAAGATCACGTGTGATAGGCGCAGAAACGCGGCCTAGTGATCGAGTAATTGTGAAGTGTAAAATAATCAAGATTGTGTGTTAGATAATATTTTTAGTGTTATTATGTGTTCAAAAGGGACACACCAGTATATAAAAATGTCGTCAATATTAAGTGTTCTAGATATAGGTCCAAAAGTGTTTTTATGTAAAATGAATACCTTCAATATGGTGTAAACAGTTCGAAGTGGGCCCAAAAATGAAACGCCACACCAGATTTAAGATCATGGGATGATCTGAAAATATGTAAGTACAAAATTCATTTTTATTTTGGTGTCAGAAATTGATTGTGTACAACTCACCGGAGTTTTGAGTGAAAGGGATGTGTTTTAATGAATGAATACTGAATAATCAAGAACACGGTCTGAACAATAATAAAATAAATTGAGAAATTATGAATAATTATGTAAAGAATAAATTCCGTAGATAAATATGTGAATAAAGGGTTAATGTATTTAACAAATGTCATAAGAGCAAGCGAAATATCATTTAATTATCATGAAAGACATTGAAATAAAGTAAAGTTGAGATATGAAAGAGATAGCTTTTGAGCTTATATAAAGAATAAAGATAATAATAATAATAATTAAATATGGAAATGTTAAATAATAATCAAATGAATTGATATGAACATAAAAACGTTAAGCCTTAACGTATGTGTAAGAAATGAGGTTCAATGGAATATTTTAAAACAGGGAGCGATTTATCGACCATGGAAAGATTAATATGTGAATTAAAATAATATGAATTGTTACTAAAGAGATTTACCAGTTCTTGGGAAGACATTTTCGGCTTAAAATAATGCATAGCGCGTAATGAGCGCAAATATAATATTAAAGTGTCACGCTAGGAACGCGTAGTGGTTAAATACTTGGTACATTACTTATGGAGGGTAGTTGATTGCAGTGAATTGATAATTGTGTAAGTCCTCTATTTGTGACATTAGTATCACGAGGCATTGTGTATGTATTTAAAAAGGGAGCTAATATATGGTATTATTGAGCGTATGTCATATGGGCCACGGCCGACTCTAAATCACATTTTGTATAAGTCCTCTGTGGGATTGGTTCCCGAGGCACCTGAAGAGATTCGAATGCAGGATCTTCTTATGATAAAAGCCCCTGAAATTCTTCGTCGTCGTATGTGTATTTAATCTTCCCAATCAATGAGGACCCTCTCATAATTAATAAATGCCAAGGATATGATAATGGTCTTTGAACCAAAGAATAGTTGTTTGAATGTATACGGTACAATAAAGCCCGGTCTCCCCAGAACTGAATGAATGGAAAGGTTTGTTTTGAAAGCCTTGAAAATAAGCTGCTAAATGTTGGGCCAGACGGGATGTCTCCCCACCCTAACGTGTCATAAATCGCACCCCATGTAGTGGAGTCTAGCCTTCTTAAAGCGAGAAGGAACTGAGACCGTCTCGTAAGCTGTTTTAAAGAGAAACGAATACACCAGGAGTGTTTAAAGTTGTAAACGACCCGGGCGTTGAACCGAGGTCCTTAAAGATAGATATTTCGTTTGCCAGTTCAGATCGTAGTTTCTTATATGATAATGGTCTATTTAAGACATAAGAGATAAATAACAATCCCTATTGTAATAATGTATGGACGTGGGATTCCACGAGTTGATTGAAGGCAACTGAGTTCGGGAGTAACTATAGTTTTTTGACTGTGTCAAGTACCTTCACGCTCTGGAGTACACAATTGATTTTCTGATTACCTTAATGGGTTTGTGAAATAAAGAGAGATGATGACAACTGAATGTGTGGACATGCCCAAAATATTGAATTAAATAATTAACAGAGATTTTTAATATAATTATATATTTGTTCTTGAGAAATAAGAAAATATAAAAGATAATGTTTGAGGTGTACAAGAATGACACCATAATAATGTAAATGCATGGAGCCAAAGAGCTCAGAGTTATGTAAACTTAATGTTAGTGCTTTATGGAAGTGAGACTAAATAAGAATTGTTGGTTTATGTGGAAACCACAGGTTTTGAATTCAATATTTGTTTATTTTATTTTGTGATCCCTTGTTCATTTGGGACAAGCAGTTGATATTTGGGTTAGTAATTAATTTGTTTAAATGTTTGTAGCGCCATAAATTTTATTAATTAAATATGTTTAAATAGGAGTTGATTTTGTTGTTATTTTTGCAAGTGTATCCTCTAATTAATCCAAAATATGTGAGTCACAGAGTGGGGGAACTTACCACTGCCCCGAAATCCCGAATTGAGCTACGCTGGTATACTGTGATTGGCATATTTCTTGCTAGATGGGCACAGTATATTGTTCCGGAAGTAATTGATTCAAAGTCCACAGGTTTGAAATAGGAGAGTTAGGACGAAAGGAGAACATAAGATTGAAAGGCGTGGTTTTATGTGATTCGTGAACAGCGGTGTTAAACGAATAAGTAAGCCAAGAAATGCACGAGTCCCACCGACTGTGGTCTTTATGATGGTAGCTATAAGAGCGGCACGCAAATTCCGGTTTACCCTTTCGGCGTAAGACCCTTTAGGGTAATATGGAGATGAAGTGGTGTGAGAAATTGGCAGCTCAAAAAGAAAATTTCTAAAGATCCTGGATTTGAAACATTGGGCATTATCCGTCACTAAAAATTGACAGGGACCAAACCATGCAAAAATGTATTCAAGACAATCACCGTTTGAGTAGTCGCCGACCTAGTTGGGAAAATCCAATTGAATCTAGAAAAGCCGTCGGTGCAGACCAAAGAAAATCTATTTCCAT
Source organism: Meconema thalassinum (assembly GCA_946902985.2). Lineage (NCBI taxonomy): Eukaryota > Metazoa > Arthropoda > Insecta > Orthoptera > Tettigoniidae > Meconema > Meconema thalassinum. The sequence goes on along the minus strand of OX336397.1, from coordinate 96,333,238 downwards.
CTCGCGACCTAGGAAACGGCCCAATAAAGTCAATAAACAACTTCTCCATAGGTCTCTTGACTATATCAGAGGCTAACATTCCAACTTTCGTATTTAATGAAGGTTTTGCCAATTTACACATATTACAATTATTTACCAATCGACGAATGCCATTGTCCATACCTCGCCAAATAAAATTTTCCCTAATTCGCTGTCTGGTTTTAAACACACCCAGATGTGCCCCAATAGGTGACTCATGAAAATACCTAAAGATTTCAGGAATTAAGACTGAAGGTAATACAATTTTCGCGAGTTGATCGGTCCTAGCAGTACAACATAATATGTTTCCTTTCATTAAATAAGGTTTTATCACTTCACCTTTCTCAATCTTGCCTATTATTTCTCCTAAAATTGGGTCTTCTTTCTGATAACGAGAAACATCACCAAAAAGCAAAGGATAGTTTGGCAAAATTACATTACATGACTCATCTGCTATATACGCTTTATCAGCTTTACCCTCTTGATTACAATACTCAGAAGCTTCACCATACATCCGGCTTAAACAGTCGGCGATAACATTGTCGCCCCCTTTAATGTGCTTTACAGTGAACTTAAAGGACAAGATTCTAGTAGCCCAGCGCGCTATGCGTCCTGTCTTCCGTGGTCTACCCAGAACCCAACTCAGCGCTTGGTTGTCAGTCTCAAGTTGGAACTCTATATGTTCAACATATAGCTTGAACTTTTCAAGCGCGAACATCACAGCAAGCCCTTCTAGTTCATACACCGAGTACTTCATTTCAGGATCAGTAAGCTTTCGGGAAGCATACGCAACAGATAACCTGTCACCTTGATGTTCCTGTAAAAGTACAGCTCCGATAGCCCTATTCGACGCGTCAGTTTGCACTATAAACGATTTACTAAAATCCGGTATCACCAATATTGGAGCATTGATCAACGCCATCTTCAAGTCCTCAAATGCTGATTCCTAGGACGAACCCCAAATAAATTCAGTTCCTTTTTTCCTAAGACTATTAAGGGGAGCAGCTCTATGGGCGAAGTTAGGAACAAACTTCCAAAAACAATTTAACATGCCAATAAAGCGGGCAAGTTCCTTTACATTTTTTGGGGTCTTAAAATTTCTGATTGATTGAGTTCTGGAATGATCGACCGAGATAACATTAGAAGAAAAAATATGCCCTAGAAATGACATCTGAGATTTTGCGAATGATACCTTAGATGGCTGAATATTACAACATCATCCAAATAATGATACACCGTTTTGAATTTGATCCCGTCAAAGACATTATCCAACAAACGATTAAGTACTGCCGCTCCTGTCGATAGTCCAAATGAAAGCCTCTGAAATTCATACAAATTCCAGTCAGTTGTAAAAGCAGTTACTGATTTAGAAGACTCGGCCAAAGGAATGTGCAATTAGGCCTTGTTTAGATCTAACACCGTGAAAAGGTTCGCCCCCTGAAACCAGCCAAAACACGACTGTAAATCAGGTAAAGGAATTTGTTGTAGAACATCCTTTTTATTTAAAGCCTGGTAATCAAGAACCGGCCTAACCTCTCCATTAGTCTTGGGTACAAGAAAAATAGGCGAAGCATACGCAGATGTCGATTTTCTAATTACCCCTTCATCCAACATCGTCAATAATTCCTTTTAATACTTTCATTTTTGGTGGAGCCAAACGATAGGGAGACGATCTTACTGGAATGGAGTCCGACAGTTCAATTTCATATTCTATGACATTGGTCATTCCTAACCTGTCAGTTAACACATCTGCAAACTCATCACACAACTCTCTAATACAATCAGCTTGATCAGAAGTTAAATGACTAAGCTCTAAATCTTTCACTTTATCTCCATTTACACCTTTTTGTGCAGAATTCACATTTACCCAAGAAGCAAAATCCTTAAACTTAATCTTTAATTGAGGTTTAAGTTTAAACCAACAAGTTTGATTTCTTAAATCAATCATCAGCCCTACGTGTGATAAAAAATCCGCCCCTAAAATTACCTTACATGAAAGATTCTTGACAACCCATAATCTGATTTTCCATGTAAAGTTCGAAATCCTAATCTTTCCTCTAATATACCCCTTTATGTCCAAAGAGGACGAATTCGCTGACGTTACATGATTCTTTTCCTCAATCAAGTCTCCAAACTTACATACTGGCTTCATACGCGTAAACCATTTGAAGTCCAAAAATGAACTTACACTCCCAGAACCAACAAGAGCGACAACCGGTTCATTATTTATATCTATTTCAATAAAAGGCAAGAAAACTTTATCCACGTAAGAAACCCGATTGCACATTCTTTTACTTTTAGCAAGCCCTCTATGATAATTAGGGTCACGTGAATGTTTAGATTTCTTTTCCACTTTACATGATACTAAAATAATATTATCCTTAGATGCGCCATTATAATGCTTACGATACTTATCAGAGAACTTAGCATTACACTCACGACGTAGATGATCTTAAGATCCACAACATTGACATCTTTTACCTTTATAGTTGTTACCCCAAAAGTCTCAGTGAAGTTCCTGCCCCTGAAATACATTCTGTTGAGAATCAGCAGGCATGATAGCACGTTTCTCCTGAACAACATCTCCCTGAAATACATGACTACCAGATACAGCATCATCATAGTTTCCAGCAGGTAGTACAGCTTCACGCCACTGAAAATTGTTAGAAGTACCAGCTTGCACCGGTGGACCATAAATGGAAGTGCAAAACTTCGACGAATCATGCATGCGTCTCAAATCAGCTTTCTTAACCTTCTCAGCCTCCAAGATGATGTCATTAAACTCTTTGTAAGACTGGGGTTTGGCATTCATAGACAGAAATGACCTATAAATGGGATTAATGCCTTCTACCATAGAAGTAACAATTTGTTTTTCAGTTAATTGGACAGCGAAAACTTTGGCATACCATTTAACATCTATAAAATACTGATGGAGAGTTTCGTCCATCCTCTGTACTCTAAATAAGTGATCACGATGCAAGTCAGATAGGGTTCTACGAGTAAAGAAAAAATCTAAAACTTCAAGATGAAAGAACGTCAAGGAACTATGGTTACTCATACTCTCCACTAATCTCTCACGAAGTAACCCACTAGTGCACGGGATCACAATCCGATAAATGTGCAGCTCGGATAATCCAAAAACAGTTCCACTTTTTTTAAGCTCAATGAATTTCCTAAGAAATTTGATTAATAAATCATTATCCGTACCATCACACACATTAAAGTCCCTTAAAATTACATTCAACGGATTGGGCATGGTGGAGAACTTAACATCATACTCAGACATGTTACGACACAACGTGTCACCCTGAAGCAATGCACTATTATTCTCACCCAAATCAAATGCGTTCCCCCTTACCACATCATTTTCGTCAAATAAACTGTCCCCCGTCTGCACAGATTTAGGCACCAGAGACAAATTAGATTTTAGGTTCGTTTGAGAACACATCGTACCAAATTCTGAACCGATTTAGTAGTGAAAGTACATCTTTCAGTGGAACTACTCCGATTAACAGTTTTAGACCTGACCGTACACAACATATTACGAGGTAAATCCGTAGATGACCCTATATAGCTACTCTCTTTCGAAGGATTTCTATTTTCACTAACCCTTGCACTATCCTGACGATTATCTGCCAACGTAGTTTCCAAATTGTCAACTAAATTCACACGATCACTCAATTCACACGTAACATCACCAATCAAACTATCACAATGCGAACCTTCAATGGATTCAGCCATATCACAATTACTTACCTCAGGAAACTTCAGATCAAATAATTCGACAAGTTTGGAACGTAGGCCTAATAACTCATTCGCAAAACTCACATCACTCAAAGACCAAACACCAATTAAATCCTGTAGCCGATGTACCCAATGAATAGACCTATACTAAATTCGTTTCCGTTGAGAAGTAGCCATTTTCCCCAGAACATTCACAACATTTAAAGAATCAATTAAATTAGAAACAGTGGACACTATGGTGGACTTACCGGCGCTCCAATAAGGATGTTCATGGTCAGGAATAATAATAGGTTTATCCTTTACTCTCTTCAGTACAGCAATATCCAACTCCCTATGATAATTAGGCTTTTCACTTCTGACCATCAATTCATGGACCACCTCATCTTTGGTCAGATAATAACAAGTAGGTAAAGGTCTCACTTCCATTTGTGACAATATTAAACATGAAACAAAACAACATACATATATTAGAAGTTATAAACATATGCATAATCGTACTTCACGTAAGTTAATGTTAATTGCATACCTCCACGCCCACACACAACACTGCAATCTCGATACATTAAGAAAATGTGGTAAAATATCGTTAACCACGCTCTGCTACCAATGTAACACCCCCCCTTTCTAACAGCAGCAGTACGACCGAGCCCATTTGCGATATAACCCAGATGAATGTACCGAGACTACAGTATCTAGCATAGGTCTAGAAATAATATACTGATACAAACTGCGGTAACAACTTCTATTAACAATAACACTTACATACATTACATGACATTTAAAGACATGGAAAAATACGACATTCTTTGGTACTTGCCTTATATTCTAAACGACAGATCGACATTCACCGTAATCCAAGTTTCCAAACAAGCAATGACAATGGGGTATAATCTTTCACGACTTTCCTTCACTTGCATCGACTCGCCTTGTTACTAATATTGTTCAAATCGTCGATAGTTCCAATATAATGCTCATTCATGTTCTAACGCATGTTAATAGGCCTGAAATATATTTATCTCTTCGATAATCCAAGAGCCTTCAAAGCAAACATTATCAATCCAACGTCCACTCACTCTCATAAAAATACTCAACTTCTTCACAATATCAATATCAGCTGCTCGATACATATACATGCTTAAACCCATGTAAAGATGTCGTAATTCATATCTTTTAATATAATTCTTGACTATCCTCGGCAGCAAAATTTTATAAACGTCTAAGCCCTGTCATGGCTTCCTGAGAACTTCTCTTGTTCACTCCTCGGCTGACGGAAAACTACTGTTACCGCTTGCCAACAGAAGATTCATAAAACAAAAAACCAACAGCAACAACCCCAAAACATCATACAAGGTTAAGGCTACCAAAACAACTCACCACAAATATCTAGGCCTATTTTATCACTCCCGGCTAACATGATTCTTATCCGACAAGTCATATTTAACATCTCAAAATCAATGCAGATAGGTTTATACAGTACAGATATTTACTCCCGGAGACACGAACTATCACCGTATCTCAGGCCACTTAGATACATAACAGGCCTAGCAGCAAACTCAACTACTGTCTTCTTCCTTGGAGATCCAAGTCTAACCAAATTATTACAAGATCTCGGCACACTTCGTACTTGACATGCAACATAATAGTTAGACAAATGACAACTAACTCGGCGTTCTCTCACAGGACTGGAACATCAGCTGCATTCAGTAGGAAGACAAATATAAGTTCTTACCTTTCGGTGTAGCACTCTAGCGGGAAAACAGAGAACCGAAGTCATCACACCAGGCAATCAATATTATACATATCGAAAGACTTTGCAAGCGTAAAATAGTGACAGCTAATATAATTACATCTCGAACAGAAGGCACTTAACGCACTCATTCCTTATTATAACCTTATTATTAAACCACTGTAACACACTCGGTTTGGTTTTGAACTGCTATCGTCGTGAGCATCCGTAGTAGACCGCGAACCATGTCGTTATTTTGTGTTGCCAATTGGCAGTCATGAGAGTTTGCTGCGCAGTTGTTTAATGCGCATTCCTTCTTCTTCTTCTTCTTCTTGGCGTCTTGGCCCCGCTTGTTGCTTCGTAGCTTCTGCTTCACCAGAGTAAGCTGAAGTTGATGTTCACGTTAGTGGCTAATAACTATTTTGGTTACCGTTACCAATAATCACAACTGAAACTGATGAATAATTGTGTTAGTGAGTGTTTTATGTGTGTGTTTTAGCCATTCGCTTAATGTATGCATATCAAAAACGTGTGAGCTATCTCATGTCAGAAACATCATGGATACTGTTGCCACAGTTTGTGGTTTTTTGTCAGCGTCGACAAACAGAGCAAATGCTCTTATGATTGTGATCTCAAACTGTAACCTGTCAGAGACAAAAAAATTCAAGGCTATGTGCCCTACAAGATGGGTGGAAAGACATGATACACTCCTAACCTTTAAAGAGTTTTACCTGCCTATCGTGACAGAATAGATGGCATGGCAACTAGTGCTGAATACGACTCTGATGCTTCAACAAAGGCATGTATGTATAGCACTGCAATGAAGAAGGGGGATTTTATTTTTGCACTGGAAGCAACAGCATACTTTTCATCATCAATGAGAAACATTAGAGACGTTCTGGAAGTTTTTCGAAACCTCAGAAGAGAAGCTGAACTAGAATTTGGGAGCATTTTTGAAGACTCTACAAAAATTGCTGAAGATATTGGATGTGAGATTGTTATTCCAAGGACTTGTAGTAAACAAACAGCAAGGGCCAATATTCCTGCCAGTAATCCTGAGGAATATCATAAGCAAGTAACCTTTTTGCCTCTCGTAGACCACTTCATATTAGAACTTGAATGAAGATTTAATCGTGACATTGATGGAATTTTACCACTTGAAGGTCTGATGCCTGCAATGAAATCTATGTACAGCCTGAGTGAGATTCAGAAAGCTGCTGAGAATATGAACAGTTTTTATCAGGTTCTTTGCTCCAGCTTAAAGCTGAGATACACCTATGGAACACAAAATGGAATAATGAGACAAAGATGCCTCAGACAGCTACAAGGACTTTAAAAGAATGTGACAAGATGTTCTATCCTAATATTTCAGTGTTACTGCAAATATTTGGGACAGTGCCAGTTACAACAAGTACTGCAGAACGAAGCTTCTCGACCATAAGGAGGCGTAAATCCTACTTAAGAACCACAATGGCAGAGCCTAGGCTAAATGGATTGGCTTTAGCAAACATCCACAAGGACAGAAAAATCAACATGGATGAAATTATCAACAGTTTTTCAACTAAAAAGCAAAGAAGAATGGCAATGGCCAACTGGAGTGAAGAAGATTAAAGAAACATGATATAGCTACCTTTAGTTTGTATTTTTGTAATAAACAAGTTTATTTTTCATAAAGCCTTTATTTGTATCACCCTGGTACCTGATTATTTTTATATATTGGAATGAGAATGAGAGTGTCCCAGAGAGTCTAAAATCCCAACATTTAACTCATAGATTTTTAAAAATTTTCCGGGGGTGAGCCCCCGGACGCCACCCCAACCCCCCCAATTACAAATTACAAGGTATTAGCCCCCCTCTTACCCAATCCAAGATCCGCCCCTGCTCTTAACTAACGGATATTTGCATATTAACGCTTCAAATATCCGCACTGGCTAAGTCAAAACACAAAATTCCTTCTCCAAATCAAAACTCGAGCATGGTCACTGTGGAAATCAGTTCCTAATCCTCATACACGCAATGTATTTGCTGACCTACGGAAATTTCAAGAGTCCATATGACAGAAGATTAAAACCGCACATTTCTTCCACAACAGGAAATCTCAAGAATAACCTGAAGAAGTTCTGGACACTTATATCATCCCGTAGAAAGACTCCTAGAATTCCACTTAACCTAAACTTACATAATGAAGATATCCCATTTGAATTGAGGTCCACACATTGCAATGCATATTTTCACTCAACCTTTTCAGTTCCCGTACCAATCACCAGCCCCCCCCCCCTCAACTTACTAGCGTCTGTTCTGATTCATTGTCTCAAATTTCAACGACCCCCGATGAAATCCAAAATATCTTAAAAATTCTGCCCGCAAACCGATCTACCGGGCCTTCAGACATAAGCCCTATATTCCTGAAGACCACATGTGCATCTCTCAGCATTCCCTTGTCCATAATACTCAACTGGTGCATGACATTCGGCACTTTTCCTGACTCATGGAAAAGAGCTAACCTCACACCTGTCTTTTAATCAGGCAGCAAGCACGAAATTTCCTCATACAGATCTATATCTATCGTCCCTATACTCTCTTCAGTCTTCGAAAGAATAATACATTGCCGTCTCCTCACTTTCATCAAACCTCACCTCTCAGAAGAACATGGCTTCGTCCCGGGAGAATCATGTTTGACAAATCTGACTGTTCTGAACCATCACATAATTTCTGCAATTGATCAAAAATCTCAGCTAGATGTAATCTACGTTGACCTGGCCAAAGCATTTGATACCGTGAACCATTTCCTTCTTCTCCACAAGCTTGCTTCACGATACAACGTACATGGATCCTTTCCGTCCCTAATACAAAGCTTCCTGTCCAATAGGCAACAACGGGTAGTGCTTCCAGGGTCTGTATCGTCCTGGCTCCCAGTCTTTTCAGGAGCAACTCTGGGCAGTATCCTGGGACTCTTTCTCTTCGTGCTGTATATGGACGATATAAACACATGAGTGCAAAATTCTCCGTGTTCCATTCTTCTGTACGCTGATGACCTCAAGATATTCAGAAAAAAATCCAGTTCTGATGACCGCGCTGAGCTCCAGGAAGCAGTGAATGCATGTACTGATTGGTTCAACAAATGGAGGTTATCTCCAAATCCCAAAAAGTGCTTCAGTGTGTATTTTTCACTACTGAAATCTAGAAATCAGGCGGACTATAAAATCTGTGGAAATAAATTGGATACGGCTTCTCAGGTAAGAGATTTAGGTATTATTCACGATGATAAACTGACATTCTCTCCCCACATTGACCACATCAAATCTCGCGCAATGCGCAGTCTCGGCATTCTACACAGATTCACAGAAATTAAAGACCTCACTGCACTTAAATTATACTTCACCACATATGTTCTTCCTATCCTAGATTTCTCTTCTCCAATTTGGTCTATCTCGGCTATAACCAACATTTCTAAATTGAACAGTGTATTTTATTTCTTCATATCAATAGTCAAAGCTCGCAATCCTTCACTAAGACACTTTGCCAAATCCGAGCTCAATGTACTCGACCTGAAAAGCCGTCTACAATTTACTGACCTATGTTTCCTACATAAAATTATGAATGGTTACACAAAATGTAACATGCTACTAAGCTACTTCCCACTCCATGTTCCCTCCCGTTCTACACGTCCGAACCATTTACACCACATACCTCGCCCACGTCTTGAAGTACAGAAGCGCTCTATTTTCCACCGTCTGCCAACCCTTAGCAACTTCCTTCAAAATATTGACATATTCTCTCCCTATAGAACATTCAAACTTAACATTAGAAGATCCCTTTCATCCTCAATCCCTACCCCCGCACCCCCCTAATCACCCACTATCCCAATCATTCCCTGCGTCTTTCCCGAGATGTATCCCTTGCAGCCATCACTGCCATTTGTTACCTTTTATTGTTGTTGTTGTTTTTGTTAATATTATTTAAAATTGTTAAAATATTAGTGTGAAATGACCTATTCATGGTTGTATCTAATAATTATTAAATAAATAAATTAATTAAATAAATAAAAATGTGTCAACACCTCTAAGAGGATCAAAATGCCTACAGTCGCGTAGGTACCTAGAAGTTCCATTCTGCTTAAAACTTTCCCAAACAGTACTTGTTCGCTATCGTTGTCGTGGTGTTCACCACTCACTCCAATTTGTCAATACCTTTATGAAAAACCGTGTGTTCACAGTTAAGGTGGGTATATAGCAGCCCTAAACTGAAGGATATTAGCTTAACGACCCTTAAAATGAACCATCCGCTCATAGTCTGGGAGAGTACCTTACATAGCAGCCCTAAACTGAATAATATTAGCTTAACGACACTCCAGTGTGTCAAACTCCTAAAGATGAACCATCTGTTCACCATCTAGGTGGGTACCTAGGAGTTCTAAATTGAATGATATTAGCTTAACGACACTCCAGTGTCAATACCCTTAAGATGAAGCACCTGCTCACCATCTGGGTGGGTATCTAGGAGTTGTAAACTGAATGATATTAGCTTAACGACACTCAAGTGTGTCAATACCCTTAAGGTGATCTATCTGCTCATAGTCTGGGTGGGTACATAGCTGCTCTAAACTGAATGATATTAGCTTAACGACACTCGAGTGTGTCAATACCCTTCATTGCGAAAAGCTCTACAGTGACTTTCAAGAGAATGGACAAAGTGATGTAGCCAACGACCTCCTTCATAATCTAGACGAAGCTAGACGGAGAATATGCAGACCACTAACTTCAAGCATTCCAGCAGGAAGGCTTGGAGCCTTTTGAAAAAGTTAGGTAGAGTGCCACAGATACCTCACACTTCACCTGATATATCTCCACATCAAGTAGCTAGCCGAATTGCACGCAGATCGAAAGTGAAACCTGGCAAATATCTCAGAAGGACAATCAAACAGCAGTTGTCACATATGAAGAGGCATGGCCATGAAACATCAACGTTTTTTACTACATTCACAGATGATCAGCTTTTGGAAGCACTCAAGGGGATGAAGAATGGAAAGGCTCCAGGATTTGACGGCATTCATCCCGAATTTATAATACACTGTGGGAAGAACACAAGAAAATGGCTTTTACAGTTTTTTTTCAAATATCATACTGACAGGAAATCTCCCTCCAGAGTACAAACGGACAAAGCTTCTGGCCATCCTGAAACCAGGGAAATCTGCCGATATCCCAGAGAGCTATAGACCAATAGCCTTGATGAGTGTTTGTTACAAACTCCTGGAACGGCTCATATATAATAAGATTAGCCCACAAATAAATGGTATTCTCCCTCTTGAGCAGGCTGGTTTCAGATCAAATCGGAGCTGTGAAGACCAAGTGCTAGCGCTGACGACGCATATTGAATCAGGCTTCGAAAAAAGATTGAAGAGTGGTGCAGTGTTTATAGACCTTACAGCTGCATACGACACGGTTTGGAGGGAAGGTGTTGTGTACAAGTTCCTTAAACTGACAGGCTGCAAGCTAATGGCACAATTACTAAACAACGTGTTATCAAATAGAATGGTACAGGTTGTAATGGGAGGTAAACGAAGTAAAGTTAAAGTCCTCGACAATGGTCTTCCTCAAGGCTCTGTGCTGTCTCCTCTTCTGATCAATTTGTACATCGCGGACATACCACTTACCACCTCTCGTCAGTTTGCTTATGCTGATGACCTGGCGATAGTAACTCAACATTCCTCTACTGAACAGATTGAGAAAATTCTTAATGCAGATCTCTCTACCTTGAGTGATTACTTCAGAAAGTGGTGTCTGAGACCAAATACCACCAAAACAGAAAGTTGTTTATTCCATCTCAGCAACCGACAGGCAAATGTTGCTTTAAAGGTCTCACTTGATGGTTCACCACTACCTTACAACCCTCACCCAAAATACCTGGGCGTTAGTCTCGATCGTACGCTATCTTTCAAGAAACACTTGAACAATAGTGCTGCTAAACTACAGGCTAGGAACAACATCCTCCACAAACTCGCTGGTTCAACATGGGGAGCTTCTGCATCCACTCTTCGAACATCAGCAATGGCATTAGTGTATTCAACAGCAGAGTATTGCTCTTCAGTGTGGCTAAACAGTCCTTATGTCAAGAAGATCGACGTAGTCTTGAATCAAACCATGCGTATCCTCAGCGGCACCGTTAAATCTACTCCACTGTATTGGTTACCTGTGTTGAGTCATATTGAGCCTCCAGATATAAGACACCTCAACAACCTGGTAAGAGAGTACAGAAAAAAACATCACACACAGCCCTTCCTATCCACCAGGACATTGCTGTAGGATTCAGGCGCTTAAAATCGAGATCACCACCAGTTCAGACGGTACGGTTGCTCATCAGCAGAAGCTATAATGGAAAAGCAGAATGCCAATCTGTTTGGAACGGCACAGCTCCGAAGGAGTGGCAGCCATTATTTAATATCAAGCACCCTCCGGCTGGTTTTGATCTCCCACGAAGAACTTAGGTTGCCCTCAACAGAATCCGAACCAAGCACGGGCGATGTGGCTTACTGCTTTATAAGTGGGGCATGCGAACTTCCCCCAGCTGTGACTGTGGTGCAGTGAATCAAACCATCCACTATATTGTAGCAGAATGTCCGAGGAGGGCGTACTCTGGATCAATGGACGACTTTCTGGTGACATCTACTCAGGCCATACAGTGGCTAGACGAACTGGACATACAGCTGTGAAATCTGTAGGGCTAAGTTGATTGTTGTAATGGTTTGCTCCGTTTTCTTGTATATATATGTATATATGTAAATAGTATATCGTTTTTGTGTACAATGCCATAAGCATAAAAAATAAAATTGAAATTCATTAATATATTCTCTCATAAGGTTGGTGTCAGGAAGGGCATCCGGCCGTAAAAACCATCCAGCGCATAAAAAATTCTTCGCATCTTATCCCCGACACCGGCAATAGTAAGGGGGTAGACATACATACAACATGTGTTAATGTGATGACTGTATTATTAGAATATGTGTAGCTGTAAATCATGTGAGAATTGGGAAGGAGGCGGCCGTGGCCTTATTGAGGAACCATCCTGGCATTTTCCCGCAGTAGAAGTGGGAAACCATGGAAAACCACTTTCAGGATAACTGACTTGAGAATCGATCCCTCCTCTTCTCAGTTTTGCCTCACGTGGCTGAGTGTACACCGTTCCAGTCCTCAGATCAGATTTAAATTTCTTGGCTGAGACGAGAAACGAACCCTGGCCTTCGCGGTTAGATATGAGTCGTTCAGTGTAGAACCTTTATCCTTAAGAAGTGGTAGTGAAGCAGCTACGTTATGAACCAGTTTTCTGTGGAGGAAAGGTGAGCAATTAATAATACTGTGCCACTTTTGAAATATTTCGCACGACTTTTAAACATTATTTGTCCACCTGAAGACGATTGATATCCAGATCCACAAACGGGAACGAAGTACGTGGGCATATTGCGCGTGCAGAAACACGCTGCAGCTACAGAATGAAATTGTACATGAACTGTATAACAAAGGAATCATTAAGTTACCGTATTATTCTGCAATTTGACACATATTTCATGAAATCACTGGCAAGTTGTGAAAGAGTAAAACTGAGTGAAACAGCTTGCCAAAGACCCTCCATTATTTATAAGAAAGTTTTATAAGGTATGGTAGGCTCAGTTTGGATACCGGTAATTGATGGAATATGTATTTATTTCATTATGTTTTGTAATTTGTACCAGGGCATAGGAATATAAAATAAAATAATGACGATGAACGTAGTAATAATCTAATTCGTGTTAGAAATGCATCCATACGGTAATCTAAAAATTTGTATTAAACCGTGCCTATTATCATCGGTGGGTCGTATTTCTTGTTGTTTGTGGGTGCATTAATAGCAATATCGTCATCGAGTTAGTGTCTTGAATGTAACTCGTGGCAAAATATTAAAATCTGAGATTTTTGAGTGCTATGTAGGGATAAGTTACTTATAATACGCTCTACAGACGTGACAAAATTTCATAATAAACATGAGTAGGCTATTACAACCGGAGTCCTGCTTTAACATGTTCGTGCCCTGTGTAGATTATTTAACAATATTTAACTTAGTTGTCAATGATACGGTTTGTATCAGGAACTTCATTATGACGGCAATGATACAAGTTCTCAACTGGTAGTATAATTATATAAGATTGTAAGGTTAAATACATCATTTAGACCCTTCCGTTCATTGTTGGCCCAACAGGAAAGTTTGCGATTTTACTATTGAAGTGGGTTCCTTGTAACAAGAAGCGGAAGAATATTGTCATGTGTTATCTGAAACTCACTCTATCCAGTTGCAGCCAAATACTTAGTACTCTTACTGTAACTTGAGTTTAATTTACGTTAAAAGATTTGTAATGTACTTTTACGTCTGACAATTGTATTTGTTCCACCTGTCCCATTATATTGTGCTCAAGGTTGCGTGTAGCCTACTTAGGAATAGAGAACCAATAATTATAGAATGCTTTATTTCAGTGTTCCACAAGCTGACACCAGTAATTCTTCATTCCAACGCCCGTATATTACTCGGTATTAAAACCTAACTTGTATCAGATAAAGTCGAGCACCAGGGTCGAATAAGTAGTACTGTTTACCGCTAACCTCTTCCTTTTACAGAGCACCTGAAGGGTTATGATCTAATTCCTGGTGGCGTAACTTGAATCCAGAGATTTGAAATTACCTGATTTGATGTGTATTTACGTTAATGATTTGGTGTACGTGAGTAAGTACGCCATGTAATAATTCCTAAGCGAACTTTGTGTCTTATAGTTTCGTGATCATTATGGAGCAACAAACATTCATTAAGCGTGAACCAGAGGAATTCCCTAATATTGTAAGTAGTCTAGTATTTATTACGTATATCGTGTAACGTAGCAATCTTATGTGCATGACAAGCAAGGTTTGAACGTTGTTCTTTCTACCAAATAGTAGGCTAGCCTGGATGTTTATTCTGAGTTACATGCAACTTAGAAGTGTTATTCCGTCTGTATGTTTTACATTGGGTCATAGTTGTATAACTTAATACTTTCTAGGATTCTAATGACCAGTTACCCACTTATAATCTGCGGGATGAATCTGGTGATTTGTATGAAGACGAATGCAAGGCAGTGAAATTGGGACAACAAACACAGGTGATCATAGGTTCTATATTTCCTCCCTCAATATAATGTGAATTGTTTTCTTATTATTTAAAAATTTGGATTACTCAAAATTGTTGCATAGTATCGCTGCTAACAGTAGCACATATCATTGTATACACAATGCGGCTTCGCTTTGCTGGCACTTGGGCCCTATTGAAGGTGAAGTCTACACCACATGCTGTGTTAACAGTACCGTAAAGAGGGGTTACTTTTGACAGTTTTGAGGGTTTTATTTAAATAAAAGCTTAACTATTTGTCATTGCACTCTTTCGGTGACACCCAATCGAAACTGGAACCTTTCTCTTTAAGCAAGGAAAATATGGTTGCATTTTCTCGCATGCATCACGAAATATTTTCAAAATAATATGTCACAAAGTTACCCCATGGTTCAGGGTAACTTTGTGACACTTCAATTTTCCAAGGAAAACAAAGAGATACAGCCTCCATGTCATAACGTAAGACCTTACTGGACGAATAGATATTGGAGGTAGTGAGATAATGTTTTAAAAAAGTTATGAAAAGATTATTATTGCCCAATATTATCAAATTATATCAAAGATGTTATCCAGTCCGGCCCAGGCAAATTATTCTTAAAACAATTGATTCTTTGTCCTCTGCGGTCTAAATATGATTTCACCACACATCGCAAGTTATATGTTGTAATGGGAAATCTAAATATGGCCATAGCGAGTGCAAATTCATTTTTTAAATCATCACTGAAGATTTTTGGTTCCCCGTGTGACATCGTATGTTTTTCTTTTAATTTTATCCACAGGAGAGTTCCTATGAATTATGTTCTTTTTCTGCAGCACTACGCAGTCAAATATTCTTTTCTTTTATCTGATCTAAAACTTCCTCCAATGTTTCATCGGTGTAGTTCCTATAATTGTGGGCACCAACTCGTCGGTCATACTTCCGCAGCATCTTCAGCCCTGATGGTGAATTATTTACCATTGATATTACAAAGTTATCTGTGAAATATCTTTGGATTCGACACTATGCATATTTACTGCTCTGTTTTATGTATAATACTTTTTGAATTCTGTGCTATGAACTCATTGGGATCACTTTGAAACATTTTTCCGGTGCGGGTGCCGGTTCCGAAAAAAACCTGTTGATTTCACTATTTACAAATTTTGCACGCGCTTCAAATTTACACATAAGAGAGCCAATTAGTAGTGAAACAAGTTATAATAACCAGTAATGCAATATATCGAACCAATAATCCACTACAACACAAATTTTCACAACAAATAAGAAACGCGGGATTTCAAGACTCACAGAGATTATATCTCTATTTAGTGTTAAGGTTATTACGAAGTTTGGAAAGTCGCAAATAGGTGGCAGAATATACTGTATTTGAGAAATCTTGCAGAAAATTGGCCCCAGGACATGATACCAACGTATGCAATTAAATTATATGAGTTGATGCCTGGCTGTCGCAAAGTAATACTGCAGTCACAAAGTTATCCCGCTTTACGGTAGCTAATTATTTCGTTATGCAAGTTCACTGTGCTGGCACCCTGGGCACTATTGTAGGTGATGTTGGCATCACATGCTGTGCACCCAGTCGATAAAACAGTACAGTATATTGGTAATAGAGGATCTCGACTGTCTTGTGCTTTACTTTTAAAAATTTGGAAATAAAACTTCAAATAATAATAATTATAATATCGTATGGCCTTGGGTGCCAGGTGCAAACTTTGTAATTTGACACCCAAAGGGTAGCTTGCATGTCGAATTTTGTTGTTCCTTGAAGCACCATGAAAGTCAAGGAGGTTAGATATCTAAGCTCTTTGAACTCTATAGCGCTTTCTAGTAGAGAAAAGAGGAACTTTGTGTTGGCGGAAACTTCCGAGATTAATTTTGCCATTATGAACACAGCCTACTGAATTCAAATGGGTTCTTTGACATACCAACATCGTATGACATGGTGTCGTAATTTTTGCCGCCTTTCCAAAAATCACTTACCACGGCTAGGAGCGAACCTGCAAGCTTGGGGTTAGTGGACCGACACGTTGACCAATCACCCACCATGGCAAGCACTTCAAATATAATACAGTAAATGGAACAATACTGCAATTAAGTATTTTAGGCACTCGCATATCATTTAGGTTTTCTTTTAGGTGCTTTAGAATTCAAGTGTGTGATTTGGGAAAGTATTCAAGTATTTTTGAATTTAGAAGTAATTAAGGTAAAAACCTAAGAATCCGATCCCTATTCATGACAAGCGAGGTTTAGTGACGTCATACTTACGGTACAACCAAATAGTAGGCTGATCAGAATCTGTTATGTTTTACTTTGTATATTACCACATAAGTTAGTAGGCCTACTGTAATTCTGTCAGTATAATGCATTGGATCATACTTGTGTGATACTTTCTAGGAGACACAAGAGCAATTCCCTACTGATAACCTGCTGGATGAAGCTGGTAATATATTTGAAGATAAAACAATGTATATTAAGGAGGAACATCGAATCAAGGTAATCATCGGTTCAACATTTCCTCTCTTATAATAATGAGAATGATTTTCACATTAAACAATCGAAGATTGGTTTATTCAGTATTTTTCTTATTTGAACAGCTAGGAGTAGTTGTATTGATGATGCAGTTGCTCTCTGTTAGCACCCTGGACTTATTCTAGGTGATGTCCACACCACAAGGTGACCAAATGCTGGGGTAGAAAAATTCCTTAATTAACCTGATATAAGCCAAAATACCTGTGTTGAAGAAGGCGAAGAAATCTGGAGATCATGGGATAACAATGACTACGAAAATCAGGCTTTTGCAATGTTATATGTTCTCTACACTCTTTTCCGGTGCTGACACATGGACTCTGACAGAGTCTTTATGATAATGGTTAGAGACCTTTGAAATGTGGCTGTACAGAAGGATATTACGGATACCATGGACTGACCATGTCAAAATGCTGTTCTCGAAAATATGAGAAAAACCAAGGAAGTATTAACCACCGTGAAAATTAGGAAAATCTAATACCTAGGACACATCATGAGGAATACCGACCTGTACCATCTCCTGCAGCCTATCCTTCCAGGAAAAAAACCAGGGAAGAGAAGTGTTGGACAGAGAAGAATAAGAATTAATAAATCTAGACCTCCTAAACGTGCACTGAATTATTCCGAGATCCAAGTGACAGGAACAGCATAGTCAAGAGGGTTGCAGATGTTCGGAATGGATAGGAACCAGAAAATGTGGTTATAGTTGTTTACTCTTCGGCTGTCTTTTTCCCGCCCACCATCCTCTTTTAGGATCACGACTTATATAGACAAAATTCCATCTGAGATCGGCACTGTAGACCGGATTTATGGACAAATTCAGCATTGCAACCTATGCTTACGGTACTATTGCATAATCTTAGGCAGTATTGTAAGACAAAATAAGTGCATAGCATATACCAGGTCCTAGCCTATCGACCTGTACATGATGAAAACGTGCCTTCGTCTGCAAGTTAAAATGGTATTACTATAAATACAGTATCTATAATTCGTGTATACCTTGCTTCATTAGTTATACTGCCATATTTGTGGTTAACTATGTTTATGGCATTATATTACAACCGTTCACTTAAATGACATGTCTTAAGGGGACCTTGTATCTAGAGATGTCAAATCTGAGTTTTTTTAAAAGTTGTTTAGCCTGATTAGGCACACAATTCTGAATAAATGTACATTCCATTTATGAAAATCAGACTGTTAGTTTTTAAATATAAAATATTTTCTTCCAGTGTGCACATAGCAGGTCACACCTAGTTGTGTTCTATTTGTAACGGTAACAGAGAATTATTATAATTTAATATAATAATGATAATAGTAATAATATACTGGTAATAATTAAAATAATATAATAAAACTCAGCAATTTTTCTAGGTTTGGCCCATTTCTTCTGTGGGGTTTCATCAGCGCTCTGATGACCCAGATTGGTGTCCTAGGCGACACCCCACACAAGACACGGCACAAACCTAAAAGAATTGCTGAGTTTTAATTCACTTGCCGTCAGAGCCATTATACCATAATATAATAACATTCGAAAAACAAAAATCTAGTAACTAGAAAAACCAGAGAGAAAAGAATACTGAAAAAGATCTACGAGCCAGTTAAGAAAGAGAGAATTTGGATGAAGAGACCGACAATAGAACTATACAAACCGCCAGAGACGATTACAAACAATATCAGGAAAAGATGGGCAAAATGTTATGGACACACACATAGGATGAACAATGACAGACTGTCCAAGATAATTTTTAATATAGTTATGAATACTACACTGAAAACAAATTGTGTAAAAGAAACCGTTGAAGACTTAAAGAACCTAAACATCTATACAGAAGACATGGCTGACTGGAAAACATACAGAGAAAAATTCTGACAACAGAAATTTGAAAGCAAACACCCAATGAGAAAGAAACAGGAAAGAAATAAACAGAAGAGAGAAAGAGGAAGCATAGTGAATATATAAGACGTTTTTGGGAAGATGGAAGAAAGGGAAAGAAAAAGACAATATGAAAATTGATTGTGTTTTAACATTCTACCTTAAGGGGGAATCAATGAAAATAATAATAACTTTTCAATTAAAGTCTGAAGTTTTAGGTACATGTTCCTTTGAATGTAAGACGGCTATAAGTAAGAAACTTATGCAACCTACTCCTGGAATACAAATAATGCAAGTGGTGCAGGTTTATGACAATCAGTTGCATAGAAGGGAAAATACTTGACTAACGAACACTGAATAGTTGGGTTTTATTTTAAAGAAACAAATCGCATTGTTATTTATTTTATATCTGAGACCTCATCAGAGCTAATGCATTAAATCTGCATGGTATTGGTTAGCATATAATATCCCAATCCATGATTTTTTTGAAAATAGTGTAATGGCCATTTTGTCTACCAAGTGTACCGAAATATGTTAAACTTTTAGCATTGGATTAAATAGTATATTCATTACTAACAAGGTCCCCTTAAGATTAACCAGGGAATTTATTACCCATAAGTCAATCAATTCTTATGCCATAAAATTGGTTCATTTCTAGACACAGCAAAATCACTAAAGAATGGTTATTAATGTTCTTTTAGTGAAAAGTTAGGTTATTGTGTATACCGACTGTATTTTAATTGATGCATAAAGATAGTTCTTTCCCCCTTGTATGAATGAACCTTGTCAGCTCATTTGCCTTCAAGATTATCTTCCCCTCGTTTCTGAGCAAAAATAAAACTCTCGTAATCTGAAGCAGTTAAACGGGACGTTAAATGCACGACATTATTATTATTATTATTAGAAAACTCGAAGTTGTACTTTTCAACAAACCTATAGCAGAGAGAGATAGAATGCTTGTTTTGATTAAGAATACCTTGTAAATTCTCTGATTAGCTCAGGACTTGTCATCTTTTACTCAATGTTGGGGTAGGGAATGAGGGGGGTCTACTAATATGAAAACAGATCAGAAATATCCGAACATTCACATGAAACTGAAGGTGAAGCTTAGGGCGATTTCCACTGCAATCAGTGGCCATAAATATGTTGTTTTACCACCCTTGATGACAGCCTCCACTGCTTGCTGTGACTGTTGGTATGGTGTTGTTCCACCCTTCACTTTGATGGACTGTCAGTATGGTGTTGGTCCACCCTTCAACTTCATGACAGCTTCCTCTGATTGCTGCGGTTGGCAGAATGGTTTTGGTCCATCCTTAAGTTTGATGACAGTCTGTCGAATGTAGCGGACAATGGAGGAGAAAGAGGGATGTGTGTGATATTGGAGTGGCACAATGTGGCCCTACTGTTAGTGTCCTTGAGATCAACATTGCTTTAATGTGGCTCGAGAGAATAAATCAAATATTGCTTGGTACGAGATTTCCTAACACAAAATATATCAACGTCACTTGTCTTTTATTCATGAGAGAAATTCACAGTCATATGGCAACTGTGATCACGTACACACAGTCTAAATGCTGGTGGCAATCTTCTAGGCCTAAAATTGGTGGCGAACTAAATGCCTTCTGTTTTAAACTCCTCCAAACGTGAATGTGACATTCAACTTCAATGTGTAGTTGAATCCTTCATTGCATGTTCACTAGTCTTATGTGAGATATAATTCCATGCATCCAAAGGTACTAATTTATAAAACAATGTTTTATCTGCAGGACGATACGGATCATTCTAGGGGCATTAAAACCGAGGAAAGTTTCGTACCAGAATTCATTCCATGGATCAAAACTGAAACACCGTCTTCAGATCTGGAAATAGTAAGTACCAAGATGCCTCATTGCAAGAGATAACCTCCCCTTATAATCTTATAGTATCTAAGGGGTATGACTGGTGTTCTCACAACAATTGTACTGCTGACAAATGGAAGTGTGTAGTGGACAATAGTACAGAAAGCTTAAGATGTTGGTCTGATTACTGTGCAAATGGGGGCTGAATCTTAATTCACATTGACAAAAGGTATTGAACCCTTATTAATCTATCGATGAATAAGTATTCATGATTTTATTATTATTATTACTGATGCCCAGGCAGTACATGTTGAAATTGACAAAGGGAGAGCCAAGGTAGTGTGTGGCAATGATTACAACAGAAGCAAGCTTGGTAGTTATTCCTGAAGACGACCGGCTAAGCCGAGTTCAAGGACAAATTTTGTAACAGCGTGCACCTAAATTGGAGTCATTGAGGGAGTGTATTGAGTAAGTTTCAACCGACCCAGGATTGAATCACCCAATCAGAAGAGACCACGCCAAAAGCCACGCGGTAAGTTGCGTACCCTGGGAAAACGTGCGAAAACGTGTATCTAAAGATCCGCCGATCCGAATAAATTCCGCAATGGTGCACTGAGACGTTTGGATAAAATGATGAAGATTGATGCTAGTCCCAAGTTTGTGTGATGAAAACTCCAGATTATTTTTTCAAATTCTCCCCACTCTACCTCATTCTGTCAGTTTCCAATAAATTGATCGGTGAGATGCCGTTTCGAGGACAACTTTATTGAGCTCTGGTGAGCAAGGTTCTCGTCACTCTGCGTCACGATTTTCAAACGCTAATGAGCGTACTTTACTAACATTTTACTTTGTGCTTAAGCGAGCAAGGTTCACGTATAGCAGTGGAGATCTCTAGACGAGATAAGGACTGCAAGATAGTCATGTTTAAGACTTGTTTTCAAGCTAGTGGCGATGAGTTTGAAGTGTGTAATTTTATGTAAATTTGTGTATAATATTTGTTTGAGTGATATTTGTGCGTTAAGCAAATGCTAAGATAGGGCAAGTCTACGATCAGTAATCGCATTAGGACATATTCGTGAGTGAAAGTAGTAGCTCACAGCGATTATAGCTAGGAAATATTATTAACATTGAACATTTCTGTACAAGAAACTTCGCCAAGATGTCCGACGTTTGGTCAGGTGATGGGTGATGGCTTCTACAACGACGTCGACGATGGAGAGCTAAATTTCCCGTAGGGAAATGCACCAGGATGGACGTTAATGTTCTGCAAGCTGTGACGGTGATGTACAAAAATTGATTTACTCAATATGTAGTTAGATAAGGCGCGGGAACATTGTAAATAGTTCATTCATTCTTTTTCTTGTGTTTAGATTTTTGTTGTGCTGACACTATCATCTTTAAATGTACGTTGGCGCGTGGCCAAATTTGTTTGTGGTATATTTTTCTTTGGAGTCATATTTAGTGTACACGGCGCGTGTATTTGATTTTATCCATGCGAATGCGAAACTTGTTACATTCGATAAGTGGTGCTTTATTAAAGTTCATTTTGTTATAGGAAAGGGAGGTAATTATTATAAGATGTTTTATGAACAGGTTATTACTCATAGTAGGGTTGCCGAGCGCAACAAATTAAGATGTAATTGTAGAACACTTAAGTTCTAAATTTTTACCATTTTTGAGTCCTTTTCAGGTTAGTTAGTCACGGACTAGAACGGAAGCGCAAGCTGGTGGAAAAATATCTATGTCATTTATTTCAGGTTTCTGTCAAACCCATACGTGTGATTCTGTGTGTGTTCATGTGTCAGGTGTGTGTATTGATTCTTCGTGATGAGGGGTGGGTGGTGCTACCGCCCTCATATTGTTCTTGTTGTGGTATTCTTTTTGATGGAAAGGCAGAGCGCTCCGAGGAGGCTACTGTACCTTGTCCAGTGCTGATTTTCTTGGATTTCCTAGGGGAAATGCTGAGATATTTTGTTCTGACATACACACGTATATTGTGCTTTGGGAGCACGTTTCTTCGAGACTCGATCCCGTGCCATGGGAGGTCGAGGTTATTGACACGTGGGTTGACAGATGTGCAGATTTCCACTTAGCGCCTGTCTAGGTTCGGTGACTCATTGTTAGGCAGTCCTGTTGACCGACTGATCCCTATAAGCTATCATTAGCAAACCTGTTCTTTTGTGATGGTCATTTGGACCGTAATTAATTGGGGAGTTCGCCATGTCTGTTATGAATTATTGCATGTCGTATGAATGGAATATTGTTTTAATGTTGTAAATGTTGGCTTTGAGCCTAGTGATTTTCTATGACTCACGTCATGTTAGTTTGTCTGTTGTGACACCCGTGTGGTGTAGTTGTATTTACTTGTAAAAATGACAGGTGGTCATATGTGTATTTCTTTTGTTGGTCACGTGTTAATTTACTTGTGTTGATCTTTGAAAAGTCCTAATTTTAGGCATTAATGTTTTTGCTACGGCAGTTCTTGATTCCAATTTCAAGCGGAAATTATTTGTTGTTTATTTAGTGTAGGAAGTGTCAGATTAAATTAAGTAGTGTGTAGTTGGTTCCCCGCGTCTGTCAAGCTCTAAACAATGCAGATTCGTCCTTTGAAGGTGTACCGGATGATGACGAATCTCGCATTTATTTGTACTCATCGTTAAGCATGTAGAACTGCCGCACACGTACACAATGTCATTGAAGTCATTTGGGACATTTGGTCCAATTTATAATCTCTCCTGAGATTAAGCCTAGTTTTGGTAAGTAACTTATTCAGTTGGGAGTCATTTGGGAGTTTTGTTTTGTTTATTTTTACTTGTAAATAGTTGACCTGTTATTAAATTCATTTGTTATAACCCTGGTATTCACTTCTTCCTGCATGTTATTTAGTTATGTGTTACCCTGCATGTTATAGAAGCGCTTTAACAACAACTTACGAAATGGACTGTTACACCCCCCGAAACTGAGTCTCATAAGCTTCTTTGCAAGGGTTCATATACAAAAATGGCTGCCCAAGTGGGCTGTTGTTGTTGTTGCTTTGCTGATCTCATACTTATTTCGCTGAGAAATAATGCCAGGTCAAGCGGGCAAGTGTAAATTCAGTAAATTGAGGCGATGTTATACCGCCATGTGCATTAGTAAAATCACTGAGTTCTTAAAGTTAGAAATATTGAACAAGGTTAGAAGTTGATATTGCATTTGTTGTTAACTCGTTCTGGCGCCCGGCATAAAATTAGAAAATTTGCATATTATTGAACTCAGTCAAAGCAGGAAGGTGTTGCCTTATATTAGCCTACTTTCGATTTTTGCAAAAAATGAAAGTAGACTTATGAGATCAACACAGGGCGAAAAAAGTGTGTCTGTCTGTGTGTGTGTATGTGTGTGTGTGAGTCTGTGTGTGTGTGTGTGAGTCTGTGTGTGTGTGTATGTGTGTGTGTGAGTCTGTGTGTGTGTGTGTCTGTGTGTGTGTGAGTGTGTGTACTCTGAATGTCTGTCCCCCCTATCAATTCGAACACGGTGAATGCGAATTGAACGAAATTTGGTACAAAGGTAGCACTAGCAAAGGACACCTCAGTGTCATGTTTTATATCGCCACCATCTTGACGGAAACGTAATGGCGACCACACAAATGTTCAAAGCTTAAATCAAATTACGACTAACCTAATCATCCGATCTCTACCAAATTTTGCAACTACATACCTTTATGGAGGGAGCTTCCTTTGACCAAACTAATAGGTCATCAGCGTAAAAGTTTGCGGATGGCGGCCATCTTTGTGTGAAAATCGATTCCCCCTATTAATTCGAACACGGTGCAACCGAATGGAATGAAATTTGGTACAGAGGTAGTACTAACAAAAGGCACCTCAGTGTCATGTTTTATATCGCCGCCATCTTGACGGAAACGTAATGGCGGCCACACAAATGTTCAAAGCTTAAATGAAATTACGATTAACCTAATCATCCGATCTCTACCAAATTTTGCAACAACATACCCTTATAGAGGAAGCATCCTTTGACCAAACGAATACGTCATTAGCCTAATAGTTTGCGGATGGCGGCCATCTTTGTGTGAAAATCTATTCCCCCTATTAATTCAAACACGGTGAAACCGAATGGAACGAAATTTGGTACAGAGGTAGCACTAGCAAAGGGCATCTCAGTGTCATGTATTATATCGCCGCCATATTGACAGAAACATAATGGCGGCCACACAAATGTTCAAAGCTTAAGTTAAATTACGACTTACGTAACCATCCGATCTCTACCAAACTTTGCAACAACATACCTTTATGGAGGGAGCATCCTTTGACCAATCTAGTAGGTTATTAGCCTAATAGTTTGCGGATGGCGGCCATCTTTATGTCAAAAGATATTAATTCGAACACGGTGGAACCGAATGGAACGAAATTTGGTACAGAGGTAGCAATAGCAAAGGGCACCTCAGTGTCATGTTTTATATCGCCGCCATCTTGACTGAAACGTAATGGTGGCCACACGAATGTTCAAAGGTTAAATCAAATTACGATTAACCTAATCATCCGATCTCTACCAAATTTTGCAACTACATACCTTTATGGAGGGAGCATCCTTTGACCAATCTAATAGGTCATTAGCCTAATAGTTTGCGGATGGCGGCCATCTTTATGTCAAAATTGATCCCCCCTATTAATTCGAACACGGTGGAACCGATTGGAACGAAATTTGGTACAGAGGTAGCACTAGCAAAGGGCACCTCAGTGTCATGTTTTATATCGCCGCCATCTTGACTGAAACGTAATAGCGGCCACACGAATGTTCAAAGCTTAAATCAAATTACGATTAGCCTAATCATCCGATCTCTACCAAATTTTGCAACAACATACCTTTATGGAGGGAGCATCCTGTGACAAATCTAATAGTTCATTCGCCTAATAGTTTGCGGATGGCGGCCATCTTTGTGTCAGAATTGATTCCCCCTATTAATTCAAACACGGTGAAACTGAATGGAGCGAAATTTGGTACAGAGATAGCACTAGCAAAGGGCATCTCAGTGTCATGATTAATATCGGCGCCATATTGACAGAAACGTAATGGCGGCCACACAAATGTTTAAAGCTTAAAACAAATTACGACTAACATAACCATCCGATCTCTACCAAACTTTGCAACAACATACCTTTATGGAGGGAGCATCCTTTGACCAATCTAATAGGTCATTAGCCTAATAGTTTGAGAATGGCGGCCATCTTTATGTCAAAATTGATTCCCCCTATTAATCTGAACACGGTGGAACCGAATGAACGAAATTTGGTACAGAGGTAGCACTAGCAAAGGGCACCTCAGTGTCATGCTTTATATCACCGCTATCTTGACGGAAACGTAATCGCGGCCACCCAAATGTTAAAAGCTAAAATGTAATTACGACCAACCTAATAATCTAGTCTCTACCAAATTTTGCAACACCATATCTTTATGTGGGAAACATATTCTGACCAAACTGCAAGAACATCAGCCCAATAGTTTGCAGATGGTGGCCAAGTATGTGTGTAAATCGATTCCCCTTATTAATTCAAACACGGTGAAACCGAATTGAACGAAATTTGGTACAGAGGTAGCACTAGCAAAGGGCACCTCATATTCATGTTTAATATCCCTATAGCACGTTGTATTTCAACAAGCTACTACAACCAACATTCAATCATACTCCTTGAAAAGGACAAAGTGTTATAACAATACCCATGCATTTAGGAGAAAGTAGGCTATATGTTCTTTACTGAACATCTTGTTTTTACATTTAATTAACTTCGGTTAATTGGTGGTGTTCGTAAATTCTGTTGGTTAGGAATTTAAAAGCAGATCACAAGGGAGTTATTTTGTCGTTTGGAAATAAGAGTCATTATTCACACACACGCACACATGTCTTGATATTTAAATACTAAATTTAGTATTTAAATATCAAGACATGTGTGCGTGTGTATGACTGAAATCCCAGTGCATGACCCTGTTTTTCTCTGAGTATATATTTGTGTGTTGTGCGATGGCTAGCATCGAAGAGATCAAAGTGTTGTTAGAGCAGATGTCTATGCAAATGTCTGCGAAAACGGAAGAACAGTTAAAGTACATGAAGGAGGAAATGAGTGAAGACAGTGATAAACAGTTACACGAGTTACGGGAGCACGGTGATAAACAGTTACAGGACATGAACAGTAACATCACGGCGCAATTACAAACCCAGAAATTAGACAGTGACAAACAGTTACAGGACATGAATAGTAATATTACGGTCCAATTGCAGGTCCAGAAATTGGATACCGATAAACAGTTACACGAGTTGCGGGAGAATAATAATAAACAGTTGAATGAATTAAACCATAAACTATCAGAGCAGGCAACAATACAAACAATACAGTTAGAGAAGATCACCCATGACATAAACCAAAGTACTAGGGTAGAATTAGAGAAACTGGCAGGTGAGGTAGCGGAAAATAACTCAAAGCAATTAGGAGAAATTAAGAAGTTGGAATCTAAATTCGACAATAAACTTGTACAATTAGATGAAATGGTAGCCGAAAAATTAAAACAGATTGAGACAGCATGCGTAAACAACACGGTTGGAATAAAAAGCACGCAGGATGAATTACAAGGGCAATTTGAGAGACTAGAGGCCAAGAACGAAAAGATACAGGAGCAAATTAATTCAGTCGATAATAATGTATTCGAATTAATAAAGGAACTCGACAAGCTTGAAGTAAAAACGGAGAAGGAACGGATGCACTTGCGTGAAAACCTAGAAGACCAGCTAAATAAAAATCAGCAAAACTTGGAAGACCAACTAAAAACCAAGAGCAGATACAAGAGATAGGAGAACAATTAGTTAAAACCCAGCAGTCGATACAGGAGCATATACGAGAGCTAGAGAAGAATCAGGAAAGGAGCGAAGAAAAAATTAGTAGTTTGAAGAACAGGATCCGGAAAGATTGGGAACAGCAGGTGAACGAAACTAAAGGAGATAGGCTGACGATCTTAAAGCGGCTAGGCGAGTAAAATTCTAGAATGCAGGCTTTGGAGGAAAATATGAAGTCCAAACTCCAAGAACACACAGATCTCATAATTTAGAACGAGATAAGGTCATAAGAAAACGCTACTTTATTCTCTGCAGAAAACACAGTAGGCAAACAGGGAAGTATTG
Organism: Meconema thalassinum; assembly: GCA_946902985.2. Lineage (NCBI taxonomy): Eukaryota > Metazoa > Arthropoda > Insecta > Orthoptera > Tettigoniidae > Meconema > Meconema thalassinum. Next base: position 96,305,191 of record OX336397.1, on the reverse strand, counting down.
GAAGTCCGGTGGGCTCGAAGCTGGCTGAGGATACAGGCCGAGGTCAGAGTCCAAAGATAACGTGCGACACATTCCAACACTACAGAGGGGAGACATCAACTCCACAACCCGGCTTGGCACCTGCCCAAGTGATACAAGTAATTAGGGGGAACGACTTTAAACCCGACAAATTCGGGGAGAACTCAGGATCCACTCCTAAAGCATTTTTACGTCAGCTGGATGACTACTTTAACGATCAACACGTCAGTCCCGCAAAACAGCTGCGGATGGTTGAGAAATTTTTGGAGGGCCCAAGTTTAATTTGGTTCCAGAGTTTCAAATACACATTTAATGACATGGCCCAGTTTAGAGAGGCATTCTTGAGAAAGTTCTGGAGTCCTTCTTTGCAGCAGGGGTTGAGGATGGATCTATACACCAGGAAATATCACAGTACACATCCCACCAGATTTTCCGAGTTCTTTAGCCAACAGCTGGTTTAATTCCGTGATTTTGACGACCCGCCTACAGAAGAAAACATGGTTTTAACCATCAGTAAGCAGCTTCCAATAATTATTCAGCAGTTTTTAGTGGCCGGTAATATCAAGACCGCAGTTCAGGCCGAGGAGATACTCCGCCATTTGGATGAGACGAGTATGGTCAGTCCGCAGACAGGGAGACGGAACATGGAGTGTGTAAACACAGCTGAAGTTGTTCAAGGGCATCAAACTAATCACAATCAAAATAATCAAACCAAGACACAGTCTACCGGAACGCAATTCACGCCCAGACGGCAGGAGATCGATGGCCGAAACCAATACCATAACAACAATAGGAACTTCCAGAATCGCCGTGATAATTATAATAATAATAATCAGAACAATCACAATCAGTGGAAGTACCAGCGAGAGTATACCAACTGGAGGGGAAATCCAAGGCAGAGTAGACCTTACCAAAGGAACGGAGAAGGCAGGTGGAACAATACAAGGAATTATCGGCAAGATAATCAAGGGAACTATCGCAATGATTGGAACGAGCGGTACGCTGAATCACAGAAATATTTGGACGAGTTAAATGCCGAAGAAACAGAGAAAGAGAAGTGGGGGCGTGCGATGGCGAATGGGCAAAGCCCAGATAATCACCAAGGAGCGGGGGCGGAAAGCTTATTACGGCAGCAGGAGAGACGCGATGACAACCGGCGGAACTCAATGAATGGGTCCCAGGATAAAAAACAAAATCACGATTGAACCAAAATCAGATAGCCTGAGAACGGAGGACACCAGGGAACGGGAGGAGTTGATTGTTGCAAACATAGAAGGGTGGGTAGCATTCCCGGACGATTGCCTGGAGGAAGTGGTGAAGGACCGAGATAATGTAATCAGATAATTACCGATTATTTATGCACGTATTGGAGGTATTGGAGTGAGGTGCCTGATTGACACGGGTAGCCAGGTGAGCTTAGTCACGGAAGCATTGTTGAACGAAATTGGAAATAAACAAACCGTTCCAATTATGCCTGTACCATTAATGAAAGTCCGAGGGGTCATTCCTGACAAGACCATAGTTTGCAAGCACCAAGCATATTTAGACCTGGAGATATTAAACCACACATTTTCGCAAACTTTCATCGTGATACCAAAGATGAATTATAATGTCATTCTGGGAGCCAACTTCATTTGTGATTTTCATGCTATAATTGACTTACATAATAACACTGTGAGTTTCAAACAAGTCGAGGGGTTGAGTCATGTGGGTCTGAACGTGGAAGAGAGTCCACTAGAGAGAGAGGCGAATACTTGGGTCATTGAAGAATGCACTAATGAGGCGATCGAAGATAAGAACTTGACGGAGGAACGAGTAAGCCAGACAGCAGTGGTTGAAATTGTCAGTCGAGATATTTCGCAGGAACTTTGGGTACATTTGGTGGAAGAAGAAATTAGCGGGTCCAAATTTGAAATTTTACTTCAGGAGCGACTTAAGGAGGCAATAGTAGGGGAACCTGACAGAAGAAAATTAGAAGAAATTTTGAGATATCATAAGGGAGCTTTCGACACGATTCCTGGAAAAGTTTTAAATTTCCAGTATGCCATGCAAGTTACCGACTGGACCCCATTTAAGAGTAAAATGTACCCGATCCCAGAGAAACATTTTGCTCAGGTGAAGGACATTATTAGTAACTTATTAGATTCCGGCATGATAAGAAAAGCAGCAACCCCATACTTAAATGCAATATTGGCTGTGGCCAAACCAAATGGATCAATTAGATTATGCCTAGACGCTCGGGTTTTAAACAGTAAACTGCTAGTTGAGCATGACCAAGCACCAAGGATCAAGGATGTATTGAAGGGCTTCCGTGGGAAGAAGATATATTCTAGCGTCGACCTAACGAATAGTTTCCACCATCTTGAACTTGAGGAAAAATCCCAACTATTGACGGGGTTTTTATTTGATAACCAAAGCTATATCTGGTCTCGCATGCCCTTTGGTGTAAAAACACCTGGATGTGCATTGATAAGAGCACTAGACAGGAATCTGACTGAGGAGGTCAAGAGCTTTTCTACGAGATATGTTGACGACATACTTATTGCATCAGAAACAATGGAGGAACACTTGGTAAACCTAAACAAACTTTTGGACAACTTGAGAACCATGAATTTCAAAATTAATTTGAAGAAATCGCACTTTTGCCAGAGCGAGATTCTGTATTTGGGTCACATAATTGATGTTGAAGGCGTGAGACCTAATCCGGCGAAAATTGACGCAATCAAGAAATTTCCCACACCAACTAAAGTAAAACATGTGAGAGCATTTTTGGGAGTGACAGGTTTCTTGAAGGAGAATTGTCCTGGATACACGGAAACAGTAGCACCGATGCAAGAGATGCTTAAGAAATCAAATCGATGGTCATGGAATGAGTAGTGCGACAGGTCCTTTAGAGCCACGAAAGACCTACTGGAGAATTGTGTGCAGCTAGGGTTTCCAGACTTCGAGAAGAAATTTATAATTCAGGCAGACGCTTCATTGATTGGAATCGGTGCCATGCTGTACAAGAGGACGCTGATGAACCCAGGAAACGATCATATTTGGCATTTACGAGTCGTAAATTGAGGAAGCACGAGAGGAACTACACTGTGACAGAGCTTGAGTTGCTAGCGATTTTGTACTCACTTCAACAATGGCGCAAGATGATCTTCGGATATTCCATTGTTGTCAGAACTGACCACCATGCACTGACATTCTTATTCAAGACGACGATGGCAAGTGAAAGAGTTACGCGATGGTCCATTTACATAAAGCAGTTCGACATTACCATAGAACATTGCCCTGGAAGGATGAACATCATTCCAGATGCTCTAAGCAGAAATCCTGAAGATGAGAACGAGATAGCAGCGGAGGTTCACCACATAGCACTAACACCTAAGGATCGTGGATTTTTGGACAAGCTGAAAGAAATTCAGAAGGAACAAGGAAAGGACCCATGGATGATGATGATGATCAAGTTTTACAAGAAGGAACTACAGCCAGATTCACATGAATATCGAGAAGCCCGTGCCAAGGAAGCGAAATTTCAGTACTTGAATAACCTTTTGCACAATTACGTGGATGAGGATCACACCAAACTGCGAAGTCTAGTTCCAGCATCATTACAGAGAGGATTGACGTGGCATGTCCACGAAAGCCTAGCACGTATCGGCACGGACTAAACAGAAGCGACAATAGGGGAAACTTATACTTGGCCTAAGATGCGATACACCATTGTGGAAGTAATCAGAACTTGTGACGCGTGTCAGCGCACTAAACCAAATAACTTCATGTTGAAACAACCTCCAAAACCATTATTACCTCAAAAACCATGCGAGCTGGTCGCTATTGACTGTTTTGGCCCTCTAGTAAAGGGAAAACGAGGATGCCGACACCTTCTTGTATGTGTCGATGTGTTTTCCAAGATGGTAGTATTATGTCCGATCCAGAAGACGACATCAAAGCAAGTCCTCAGCAGAATTCAGAACAAAGTCATTCCGATGCTTGGGAAGCCGGAATTCATCTTATCGGACCATGGTACTTATTTTACGAGCAATGTTTTTAGGCAAGGTCTAGAGAGCCTAGGGATAAAGCATGTTCTGTCGAGCATTCGCCATCCTTGTGGAAATCCGAGCGAGAGAACGATTCGCTGTGTTGCCAAGTATTACCGAGTCATGATTCCTAATGATCATAATAAGTGGGTTGACAAAGTAGGAGATATTGAGATGTGCATGAACACTACAAAGCACGAGTCGACAGGTCAAGTCCCACTAGTTGTACACCACAACAGGTTGCATGAGAGATCTTGGGACAAGATTATTCCATGCCCTAGGGATCCGTTATTAGCACATGAGCTGCGAATTCAGCGAACAAGAGAGCACATGAGGAACCAAGCGGACCGAAGACTGAGGAGATACTGAGGAAAGAAATTTCATCGTGAATTACAGGAACAGGAACTAGTGCTTGTTCGAAGACCACCGATATCTGATCCTAAAAACAAAGTATTTGCCAAGTTCTGTCCAAAATTTATTGGCCCGTTCCGCATCATTAAGAATTTGGGTAACAATGCTTACAGACTTGAAGAATTGAGCACTGGCGCTAAATCTGTCTTCAATAGTGCTAATCTCAAGCCGTATTACAGAAGGGAACCATTTGACGAATAATCAGGACTATGAATGCAGATCATTATTGCAGAATTTTATTGAGAGCCAACACTCAAATATACGTGGCCATGTAGTACCTGGGTAGAGCGAGTTTTGTTTGTAAACAAGACAGCTGGTCCGGCAGGAGTTGTAATCGTGCGAGAGAGAGGGGAGGTCCGGCGAGACGTGTGAATGACATTGCAGCGTGGGGCGCGCACACTAATTGGGTCAGTGGAATGTACACACAGGCAGACGAATGAAGTACTTAAGAGATGTTATCATCACTACTGTAGATATTGTTTTTAAAATCCAAATCAATCACTTGCTTCGAATTTCAAAACCTTGCTGAGGATAAATGAACCCTTATTAATCTATCGATGAATAAGTATTCATGATTTTATTATCATTATTACTGATGCCCAGGCAGTACATGTTGAAATTGACAAAGGGGGAGCCAAGGTAGTGTGTGGCAATGATTACAACAGAAGCAAGCTTGGTTGTTATTCCTGAAGACGACCGGCTAAGCCGAGTTCAAGGACAAATTTTGTAACAGCGTGCACCTAAATTGGAGTAATTGAGGGAGTGTATTGAGTAAGTTTCAACCGACCCAGGATTGAATCACCCAATCAGAAGAGACCACGCCAAAAGCCTTGCGGTAAGTTGCGTACCCTGGGAAAACGCGCGAAAACGTGTATCTAAAGATCCGCCGATCCGAATTAATTCCGCAATGGTGCACTGAGAAGTTTGGATAAAATGATGAAGATTGATACTAGTCCCAAGTTTGTGTGATGAAAACTCCAGATTATTTTTTCAAATTCTCCCCACTCTACCTCATTCTGTCAGTTTCCAATAAATTGATCGGTGAGAAGCCGTTTCGAGGACAACTTTATTGAGCTCTGGTGAGCAAGGTTCACGTCACTCAGCGTCACGATTTTCAAACGCTAATGAGCGTACTTTACTAACATTTTACTTTGTGCTTAAGCGAGCAAGGTTCACGTATAGCAGTGGAGATCTCTAGGCGAGATAAGGACTGCAAGATAGTCATGTTTAAGACTTGTTTTCAAGCTAGTGGCGATGAGTTTGAAGTGTGTAATTTTATGTAAATTTGTGTATAATATTTGTTTGAGTGATATTTGTGCGTGTGTTAAGCAAATGCTAAGATAGGGCAAGTCTACGATCAGTAATCGCATTAGGACATATTCGTGAGTGAAAGTAGTAGCTCACAGCGATTATAGCTAGGAAATATTATTAACATTGAACATTTCTGTCCAAGAAACTTCGCCAAGATGTCCGACGTTTGGTCAGGTGATGGGTGATGGCTTCTACAACGACTTCGACGATGGAGAGCTAAATTTCCCGTAGGGAAATGCACCAGGACGGAGGTTAATGTTCTGCAAGCTGTGACGGTGATGTACAAAAATTGATTTACTCAATATGTAGTCAGATAAGGCGCGGGAACATTGTAAATTGTTCATTCATTCTTTTTCTTGTGTTTAGATTTTTGTTGTGCTGACACTATCATCTTTAAATGTACGTTGGCGCGTGGCCAAATTTGTTTGTGGTATATTTTTCTTTGGAGTCATATTTAGTGTACATGGCGCGTTTATTTTATTTTATCCATGCGAATGCGAAACTCGTTACATTCGATAAGTGGTGCTTTATTAAAGTTCATTTTTTTTATAGGAAAGGGAGGTAATTATTATAAGATGTTTTATGAACAGGTTATTACTCATACTAGGGTTGCCGAGCGCAACAAATTAAGATGTAACTGTAGAACACTTTAGTTCTAAATTTTTACCATTTTTTTGAGTCCTTTTCAGGTTAGTTAGTCACGGACTAGAACGGAAGCGCAAGCTGGTGGAAAAATATCTATGTCATTTATTTCAGGTTTCTGTCAAACCCATACGTGTGATTCTGTGTGTGTTCATGTGTCAGGTGTGTGTATTGATTCTTCGTGATGAGGGGTAGGTGGTGCTACCGCCCTCATATTGTTCTTGTTGTGGTATTCTTTTTGATGGAAAGGCAGAGCGCTCCGAGGAGGCTACTGTACCTTGTCCAGTGCTGATTTTCTTGGATTTCCTAGGGGAAATGCTGAGATATTTTGTTCTGACACACCCACGTATATTGTGCTTTGGGAGCACGCTTCTTCGAGACTCGATCCCGTGCCATGGGAGGTCGAGGTTATTGACACGTGGGTTGACAGATGTGCAGATTTCCTCTTAGCGCCTGTCTAGGTTCGGTGACTCATTGTTAGGCAGTCCTGTTGACCGAATGATCCCTATAAGCTATCATTAGCAAACCTGTTCTTTTGTGATGGTCATTTGGACCGTAATTAATTGGGGAGTTCGCCATGTCTGTTACGAATTATCGCATGTCGTATGAATGGAATATTGTTTTAATGTTGTAAATGTTGGCTTTGAGCCTAGTGATTTTCTATGACTCACGTCATGTTAGTTTGTCTGTTGTGACACCCGTGTGGTGTAGTTGTATTTACTTGTAAAAATGACAGGTGGTCATATGTGTATTTCTTTTGTTGGTCACGTGTTAATTTACATGTGTTGATCTTTGAAAAGTCCTAATTTTAGGCATTAATGTTTTTGGTACGGCAGTTCTTGATTCCAATTTCAAGCGGAAATTATTTGTTGTTTATTTAGTGTAGGAAGTGTCAGATTAAATTAAGTAGTGTATAGTTGGTTCCCCGCGTCTGTCTAGCTCTAAACAATGCAGATTCGTCCTTTGATGGTGTACCGGATGATGACGAATCTCGCATTTATTTGTACCTATCGTTAAGCATGTAGAACAGCCGCACACGTACACAATGTCATTGAAGTCATTTGGGACATTTGGTCCAATTTATAATCTCTCCTGAGATTAAGCCTAGTTTTGGCAAGTAACTTATTCAGTTGGGAGTCATTTGGGAGTTTTGTTTGGTTTATTTTTACTTGTAAATAGTTGATCTGTTATTAAATTCATTTGTTATAACCCTGGTATTCACTTCTTCCTGCATGTTATTTAGTTATGTGTTACCCTGCATGTTATAGAAGCGCTTTAACAACAACTTACGAAATGGACTGTTACACCCCCCGAAACTGAGTCTCATAAGCTTCTTTGCAAGGGTTCAGTATATTATGTGAGATTGCATATGTTTAGCACAATAACGGTGTATTTGTTGCCCACTCTAGACTCGAGGTCTAGGTTAAACAATTGATATAATATTTCCTTTCTGTTCAGAGAAGGGGGCTACAGTAATGAGGTGAGTTTGATTACCTCTGCAGTGGTCCATTGTAGGTATTCTCATTAACTCTAGACAATTGCTGGTATAATTCCAACTAATGGCTTGATCACCTCATTTCCAAACTTGAGCATTGCAAGAATATGTACTTGGCCTTAAGCATAAATCTATTAAATAATAGAAGATATGAGATAAAAGTTAGAGGATCATAAGAAGAAAATATTTTTAATACTTACATCCATTCATTTTTACTTGCATGTACGTTCTAATCCGTAGTATTTCCAGTACTGTGGTGTCAGGGAGGAGGTGAAACGTGTTTTTCTGCGGCAGTGTTTTTAAAGCCCATAGGAGGATTAAAATAAGATGAGTTTGAAGGAAGTGATCAAGGAATCTTAGACGGTACCATACCAGCATTTTTCTGCAGACAAAAATAGGGTACATGAAAAAACACTTCAATGATGGCCGATATTCCCACTCGTCTTCTGAGACTGATTGCATGCCTTGGTGTATGTAAATTGTGTAGTATTTGAAATGTTAATTCTGATCTAAGACAGGAACTTTATAGGTTGAAATTAATATACAAGTTTCAAGATTAGATTTTTATTTTACTGAATTTTAATTAATAGAATGATGCCAAGAATACCTCTTTGAAAAGCATTTCAAGTGACTACTTTAATCAAATCATTTCAAATAGACTTATCTTACAATACTTCCTCCAATCTCTTACTCATCCTGTATCTCCATTGCAAACTGTGTGCTCTCGTATACCAACACACATATAGTGCTTGCTGTTACTAGCTTTATGTAGTATCAATATTTATGTCCCATACTGCTCAAAAAACTGCCTATATAAGTATTTAAATATGTTACTCTGAACTCTGTTAAAAATCTAATATTTGTTATTGCAGTGTTTTCTGAAAAAGGTCTTTTTTTAACATCCAATAACTGTTATATATGAAAAATGTATATGGCTGTGATAGTATGAAAGTCGTTCAGTGGATATATCTTCACTTGAAGTTAGCTGTGCTCAACAATTATATTGTTTGATTTTGGTGTGTAAAACATTGCCTAAGGTGATAGCAATGGAATTTTATTTTCCATCTTGTCCCCAGGATATAAAAGAAGAAACACTGGATGAAGAAAGTGTTGGAAGTGCAAATCATTTAAACGAGTAAGTACACAACATAACATTTCTTTGTTTTTGATTACTCGTAACTAACAGTTTAAGATATGAATTGGAGGTTTCTATTATTGGATGTGTCTCATTATTGAAGTCCATATTGATATTAACTTTCCATTTAGCAGCCCACGAATTATATCCATTCTCAATCAGAGTTCCCATTGTTGGGAGGCATTTAAGGTGTTTTTCAGTCTTTAGGTAGGACCTGTTGCTGATTTGTGGACAGCTCAGTTGTTTGATACGATGAATGAGCTTTTTAAGGAACATGCCGTACTTTAGTTGTTTGATACGATGAATGAGCTTTTTAAGGAACATGCCGTACTTTAAACCTCCCTCTGGTTGTTACTGTGTCCTCAACCCATTCGACTCTTTCGCATCCCATAATTGAGAGCATAAATAGTTTCCTTCTAACCTAGTGCTACAATAGGTCAGTCCGTAGACACAAAAATCGCGTTAGGTGGCAAAAAATTGCAAGGTTCTAATTTTTTGGTATGTTGTTAGGATATATACCAATAGTGTAAAACCAAGTTTGCAACCTCGAAAGATCTGTGCTAACTTCGTGGTGCTCGAAAAACCTCGAAATTTTCAGACGTTTTTCGGTTTTTGGCTTACAACTTCCAAAATATGCATTCTATGGCAAAGTCACCCATTACAATTTTAAAGACGACAACATTACCGACAATGTGAACGCATCTCCAGGTCTGTATGTCTTACAGATCTCTAGATACAACACTTCGAAAATGGGCATTATTTCCAAAATGTTTGAAATTTGTAGTAAGCTAGTCTTTCGAACAAATTACCGTCTAAACTACTAATTCTACGAGGAAGGTCGTCAAAAGTAAAGTTTTAGAGCACTTATTTAGCTTTAATTTAAGCATTAGCAAAACGCTATAAGACCAATAGTTTTCTTGTTATTAGGTAAAACACAAAAATAGGAAATTGGAAAAAAAAATTGGTGTCAACTTTATTTATTTAGTAATTCCGTAAGTATGCGTTAGCGCCATGGTGTGTAATGTAGGAACATCAGGTTACAAAATGGCCGAGGTATTGCCTGGGCTAAGCATTTTATATAGTGGCCCAAGTTGACAAACTTCCTTGACAACTAACCAACAATACACCTAGTAGAAGGCTTTGCAAGATCAGAGTAGATCATCAAATATTGAGGAAAGTTTTGGAAGATCTTAGTAGATCTTTGAATATTGAGGAAGGTTTTGGAAGATCTCAGTAGATTATAAAATATTGAAGGAGGCTCTGGAAGATCTAGGTAGATCATCCAGTATTGAAGGAGGTTTTGGAAGATCTGGGTAGATCAGCAAGTATTGAAGGAGGTTTTGGAAGATCTGGGTAGATCAGCAAGTATTGAAGGAGGTTTTGGAAGATCTGCGTAGAACATCAAATATTGAAGGTCGTTTTGAAAAATCTGAGTAGGTTATCAAGTATTGAAGGTTTTGGAAGATCACACGGTGGATTCGAGTATTGAAGAAGGTTTTGGAAGATCTTAGTAGATCATGGAGTATTGAAGAAGGTTTGGGAAGATCTCGGGAGTTTCCCAACCCAGAGCTATTTTCCCAGGACGTGATAGTTTGCTGCTATAAGTGAATGTGTTACCGGTATCTCATTTATGTCAGAGCCACAGTTTACTCTTTTATAACGGATTACAATATCACCACAGCTGTATGTTATTAATAAATTAACTATATTTTAGTCAAATTAGGTTCGTTTTGTGTGATTCATTTAGCGAGTACATCGCTCTGCTACCCTAAGATGGCAAGCAAATAGCTAGGTTAATAAAATGGCGCCCAATTTATATATTGGTTAACAGGTCTTTTTAAAAAACAAATTGGGTAGACACGTCTTGTAAAGAAGTACATATTGGGTAGACATGTCTTGTAGAGAAGTGCAAAATGTATAGAGAGGTCTTGTAGACTGGTCTTATGAAGAAACACCATTGGGTAGACAGGTCTTGTAAGGAAGTATAGTCTACATTGTGTAAACAGGTCTTATAGATAAGTACACACCAGGCGGACAGGTAATGTAGAGACGTACACATTGGGTAGAGAGGTCTTTAATGACCTACATTAAAATATAAGTCAGTAATCCTATATAACTAAACTGCTAATATTCTGTCTTCAACAATTTGAGCCTCAGTTATTCCTGTATATATTATGATACATGGCATAGTATAGAAAACATTGTAGGTTATTAACTATGTTCTATCTTTTTTCTTATTATATCCTACTTGATACACCGAGGCTGTATTATACTTAAACTAAGTGCTATTATTTTGGATACCATCACATGTTCCCCTTGATTTGCATGTATCATTGTCGAGTTTGTTATGTCGTTTGCCTGTCCCATATTCTCCTGATAATATTAAATTCTTTTGTTAATTTATCTCCAATCCTTTTTAACCCATTAACATCATTTGACGAGCTCTGGTCGCGAGCTATCACATTAGCACATAAATCATATAACGATCCCTACTCGCGGCGACGCATTGTTTTATTTGCGTTCGTGTATTCCTTTCTCGTTTCCGTATAACTTGCGAGAATCCTGAAATAATGGAACAATGATCCTATTGTGTATCCTTTTAGCAGATACAGTGGGGTTTCCAATCACCTAATCAAACAGTTCGTGTCAGATCCACCGTCTGCGTAAGTGCGCAGTGGCCATCTTGAAATTTCATAATTTACAAAATAAATTACTTTCCATGTTTTAGAGCTGCAATAACGAAAATGTGTGATGCAGTAGAACCTTATATGTAGCTTTGTGTGATCAGGGCAAAATGACAGCCACTCCATACTTTCAAGATGGCGTCTTGGTATAGAATACCATTAAACCTTAATAATCAATTGTTCACAATGCATTTGCGCAATTGAAACTAACCTTAGTTACAAAAAAGTACCATATAAGTGAACTCACTGATGCGTACAAAATGTCAGTAAAAGATCGTTATTGTTTTGTATTATATGGATATTTTTGTAGTACAATAACCTTAGACCACTGCCGTGTGAATGATATCTGATGTCACACTCAACAATGTCACCATTAAAGTATGACTGTAATGGGCCAAGTAATTATATTTAACTGTCATATTCACTTTCTCCTTCTAATTGTTATATATCCCTTATATCTACAAGATTTCTTCTTATAATCTGTTTTCTGTTCCGCCCCTAAAAACATTGACCAACTAACTACTGTAACTATCTTGATTTCATTCCATTCCATGAGCAGTTCTGCAGCACTCATAGCCTGCAAACATAAAAATGGTCCTCCGTTCCCTTTTCTATCGTTTTTATACACTACTATTAACCACCAACCTGTTTATCTCATATATCTTTTCGGTAGACCTTGAGGCTTTATTCTCATGTATTGCCTTATTTTACATAACACTGTTGAGGTTTCCTGTTACTACACTCTTCTGTGAGTACCTGCAACTCTATGGTCTCTAGTCTATTCTCCATCTTTCGCATGCCCATCTCCCATAGGTGTATCATTCCTCGGAAAGTTACAATTATTTTACCTCCGTATTATCAGAAAGAAATGCTACATAAAATACAGTTCTTATAATTACACTAGCACACTTGTCGAAGAAATGATGGGGTTTATTAGGTTGACTTATTTCGCTCGTACAATCCAAAAATCTAAAACAAAATTGCTCTGCAAAGCTGACAGTTGTATCAGTTTACATATATCGCATAACATCAGACAAGGAAACCCTGTTACAGCACCTGTGCCACACAGACACAAATGTGATGTTCTCTTTGTTCAAGAAACTGACAGGAGTAGCAACCAAAGACGTCCAAGAGTATCAGGAATGCGCTTGGTAGTTGAGAGGCCGCATGAAAACTATGGTAGTGCTATATTCACAAGGCTACAAAGGAACATAATATCCACCACAACAACTGACTACCGTGATATAGACATATTTTCAGTTGAGCTAACGAGCTGTATCATATCTGTCAATAAACTACCGAATGTTACTTTCCACTTTACTAATTCAGATGCAGGGCATGAGGAGAAGATTCATGTCTTCGTGAGCGATTTCAACAGCCATAGCTGCATATGGGAATATAGAAAAGACAATGAGGGCGATGAAGCTGTGACTATGTGGACAGAGTCTTGTCAGCTGTCGTTAATACACGACAGTAAACTTACCGCTTCTTTCAACTGTCGTCGGTGGAGACGTGGATACAACGCAGATCTCATTTTTGCTAGCGAAGCTATATCACAGCAGTGTATGAGTCTGTCTGTGAACCTATTCCAACACACAACACAGACCCATTATGTGCCAAGTTTTCTCAGCTGTTCATCCCCAATATGTACCACTTAGGAGGCATTAACACTTTAAGAAAGCTGACTGGTCGAAGTACACGGAATGCTTAGTTGAAATGGTAACAAATAACGAACCTGTTCCAGAGACATGACGCGTTCAACGATGTTGTGCAAGAATGCTTTCGCAAGTCAATCCCAAGACCTTGGGGCTTTATTCTCATATATTGCCTTATTTTATAAACCACTGTTGACAACCCCTTTAGAAAGGACTCTATTCCAGCTGGTCGACAACTAACCCAGTCTATAGGTGAAATAAAAGAAGAACGCTGGTTTAAGTTGATGGAATAAGCTACTAAGACGTATGAACAATGACGCCACGAATAGCCCGCTACACAGCAACATTACTCCTAACCAGATTGCTCATCAACTCCTAATAAATGGCAAAACAGATAAGCGAGAAAGATCACCAAACCTTCAAAGGAATATTGAACAAGGATCATCCAGTCTGTCCAATCCTTTAATCATGGAAGAGCTGTAAAATGCCATAAAGGTGAGTAAAACAGGCAAGGCAGCCGGATTAGATGACATGCATATGGAGCAGATTCAACATTTTGAAAGTGCTACCAAACAATGGATTCTGCTGCTTTTCAATAACTGTCTGGAACGATGCTAAATCTTTAAACCAGGATAAATACTAAGGTGGTTGGAATTCTGAAACTTGGTAAGCAGTTTACGGATCCAAATAACTTCAGACCAATATCACTCCTGTGTCATCTATATACTGTTTTTGAAAGAATACCTTTGAACCGTATAACACCAGTGGTCGAACCTCTCCTAATCCCAGAGAAAGCTGGATTTAGGCCAGGAAGGAACTGCTGTGCACAGATCGTTATTCTAACCCAGCATATAGAAGACGGATTTCAGCGTGGTGATATTACTGAAGTGGCCTTTGTTGATTTTTCTTCAGCATATGACACTGTACAACACCAGTTAATTTTAAGGCAGTTTTACCATCTTACTATGGATTTCAGGCTCACAATGATTATTGCCACGCTGTTGCAGAACCGACGTTTGTTTGTTGACCTCCAAGGTCAGTAGAGTAGATGGGTAACACAGAAGAAAGGCCTCCCTCGAGGCAGTATCCTAGCACCAATTCTATTTAACATATATAACAACGATCAACCACTTCCGAGCTTCCTGAACGCAGATGACCTGGCTCTCGCAACCCAGAGTGAAAGCTTCGAGACAGTGGAAAAAACCCATACTGCTGCTTTGAAGATACTTTCAGATTACTTTGAGGAAAACCACCTCAAACAAATCCCAATCGAAAATAAAGTGTGTGCTTTTTATTTGAAGAACAAAGAAGCATCGTGGAAGCTGCGTGGGAATTGGGAAGGATTGGAGCTGGAACACAGCAATACCCCATTTTACCTTGGTGTTACAATGAAACGTTCGCTGACCTTCAATAAACACTGCACCAAACTCCGGGAAAAAGTTTCATCACTAACTGCCTATTGCGAAAGGTAACTGGTTCTGGATGGGATGCCCACCGCCAGTCAGTAAGGAAAACTGCCCTAGCACTCTGCTATTCTGCTGCTGAATATGCTAGTCCCGTGTGGAACAAATCAGCTCACACAAAAGAAGTCGGCATTGCCTTTAATGAAACTTGTAGGCTAATCACAGGTGTTTAAAACCAACAGCCACCCAGAAGTTGTATTCACTTGCAGCTGATATTAGACGTGAGGTGGCTGCTTATATCCAGAGGCATAAAGTTTGCAAGATCTGAGCCCATCCCCTTCATGAACATCAGTAACCATCAGCTTGACTGAAGACCAGGAGGAGATTTCTACAGTCTTCTGCTCCACTTGATTCTGACCCAAAATACGCCATGGTTAAACTAGGGAAACAAAGGTATCGTGATCATCCGGAACTTGTCGAATTTGAAGAGGGATGGTGTACAATCGCTTTTCTCCTGCTGGAGAAGGATTAACACCTTCATCCAGAAGAACTGTCACTCCAAAATCTCTGACATGTTGAACAGTATTGTGTGTAAAATATATATTCAACCTGCATGAACACCACGTCATTCAAGCGTAGAAATGAGCTCTGCTCCTCTTATTTGAGGAAAACTTGCGTAGTTATGGTACTGATAAAAATTGCACCAATTAACCAATCACTAGTTACTTCTCTGGGTCGTGAAGGTATTGTTCCGTTTCCCTTGAGCATCTAATGTAGCAAAATTAAATGCTGTTTTGTAGGTCAACATAATTGAACAGAATTTGATATATGCTGCTCAAAAAAATTAAAGCACCACTTTTTTCAAAGGCCAGCAAATTTGAAACGTTGACCGCACAAGCTCTAAATATCAATATGACGTTTGTCCTGACGCCTACGAAGCATATGCTCCAGCACAACTCCCCAACATGAGTAGTTTTGGGGTAGCGCCCCCAAAACCAGCCCATTTTTGAAAACCGCAAACTGAAGTTTGCGAAAAACGCTGTAGGACTTGTCGCAGTTTACCAAAGCAGTCGAGAATGAATGAGTCTTGCTCTTAAAGATTCAACAAACACGTTGAAATCGTTACATTTTACGTTTGGTCATTTTCAACCCCCTTCATCATCCCCTAAACATGGACTACCATTGGGGGCGTCTGAGAAGGTACCGGGTGTGTTCAACCACCTGCAAACCTGCACAATATCCTCAGTTACTGATTGCAGTAAGTTCTTAATGCCTCCGGCAATGTTCACCACCCTCTAACACCCTCAACTGGCATGGGACCAAACCACCCCGTCTCGATTCACCCTTAAGGAAGGTGTTAATCGAGATGTTTATCAGTGCTGCAATTGAAGGGGTCTTCCCCTAACGTTTCAAAAAACGAGCTGTGCCTGTGTCACCACCCCTTCCCCTGCTACCCCCTTTTGTATGATTTTTAGAAGCAGGCCCTTTTCAAGGGTTGAAACGAGGTCCTAATCTCTGAAAGGGCTGTAAATGTCCCTAAAAGTAGCGGTGACATGAAATTAACCCCTTCCGATTGTTGATTGACATTCCATCCCCCAAAGTTGACATTTTTGCACCCTCAACCCGCCTTGTCTGGACGCGTAACGCGTCATGGTAGAGTCTTCAGAGTTGGATGAAAATGAAGTTTATGGTCTGCAATCGAGCCTAAAACAGTAAGTTGGATGGGAATTAATCGGTAAGGTGGCAAACGAGACCAAAAAGTCTTCAAACAAGTTAACGGCCTCTAGTAAGTACGCCCATGCATAGGCAATGAATGCCAGCTATCGATTCAAGTACCCCTCTACCGATCATAGGCAACCCGTATGTACGGATGTTATGTGGGTTGCCTATACATGGGCGTACTTACTAGGGGTTGTTAACTTGTTTGAAAACATTTTGGTCTCGTTTGCCACCTTACCGATAAATTTCCATCCAACCTGCAGTTTTGGGCTCGATTGCAGGCCATAAGCTTCATTTCATCCAACTCTGAAAACTCTGCCATGACGCGTTACGCGTCCAGACAGGGAGGGTTGAGGGTGAAAAAATGTCAAGTTAGGGGGATGGAATGTCAATCAACGATCGGAAGGGGTTGATTTTGTGTCACCACTACTTCTAAGGAACTTTACAGCCCTTTAAGCGATTAAGACCTCGTCTCAGCCCTTAAACATGGCCTGATTCGAAAAGTCATACAAAAGGGGGTAGCAGGGGAAGGTGTGGTGACACAGGCACAGCTCCATTTTTGAAACGTTAGGGGAAGACCCCTCCATTAGCAGCACTAATAAACATCTCGATTAAATCCTTCCTTAGGGGTGAATCGAGACGGGGTGGTTTGGTCCCATGCCAGTTGAGGGTGTTAGAAGGGGGTGAACATTGCTGGAGGCCTTAAGAACATACTGCAATCAGTAACTGAGGACAGTGTGCAGGTTTGCAGGTGGTTGAACACACCCGGTACCTCAGACGCCCCCAATTGTAGTCCATGTTTAGGGGATCATGAAGGGGGTTGAAAATGCCCAAACGTCAAATGTAACGATTTCAACGTGTTTGTGGAACCTTTAAGAGCAAGACTCATTCATTTTCGACTGCTTTGGCATCCTGCGACAAGTCCTACAGCGTTTTCCGCAAACTTCAATTTGCGGTTTTCGAAAATGGCCTGTTTTGGGGGCGCTACCCCGAAACTACTCAAGTTGGGGAGTTGTGCTAAAGCATATGCTTCGTAGGCGTCAGGACAAACGTCATAATGAGATTTAGAGCTTGTGTGGTCAACTTTTCAAAATTTGGTGGCCTTTGAAAAAAGTGGTGCTTTAATTTTTTTGGAGCAGTTTAGGTGTTATTCCCGTAACACATGAAGATATATAATCAATTTCGACGACTCGTTTCAATCTCCAAGCGATCTTCATCGCATGCTTTTGATTGAGCCTTAAGTCTACGTCTAGAAATAAGAAATTATATATGTATATGCAATATTTTAGTGACAGGAGATTAATGAAATATCAGAAATTGTTAGTCCCATGTGAATTCTGATACTTTAATGATAGTGGCTATTTTTCTCGTACTAGCATTAGAACTTCACCACGAAAGCTACCTATCATCCGAACATCAGGGAACACCCCAATAAGTGAAACAATCGGAGCTACACTTAATCGTAAAACGAGCAGATACTTCCCTGTCCGTAGTGACACGAGGTTACCGATTACTCATAATGGAGTTGAGCCGAATACATGCAAATCATGCGGAGCAATGTTTAATACAAAATGTGAATTGAACAGACATACGATAATTCACGCTAATCTTTCTTGTAGTATATGCGGAGCAAAGTTCGGCCGTAAAGGTAACTTGAACCACCACATGTTGATTCACAGTGGTGTTAAGGCACATTCCTGTAGTTTATGCGGTGCAAACTTTGGCCGTAAAGGTACCTTGAACAGACACATGTTGATTCACAGTGGTTTAAAGGCACATTCCTGTAGTACATGCGGAACAAATTTTACTCACAAGGCAACATTGAAGTCGCATATGTTAATCCACAATGGTCGAAAGCCATATTCTTGTAGTACATGTGGAGCCAGCTATGCTCAGAAGTGGTCTTTAAAATTACACATGTTAATTCATAGTGGTCTCAGGCCATATTCATGTCATATTTGCGAAGCAACGTTTAGACAGAAAGGTGATTTGAACAAACATATGATTATTCACAGTGGTCTAAAGCCTTATTCGTGCGTCACATGCGATGCAAAATTTACGAAACGGGAAAGTTTGAAGAGACACATGTTAATTCATAGTGGTAAAAAGCCATATTTATGTAGTTCATGCGGTGCAAGCTTCATTACAAAAGGAAATTTGAAAATTCACATTCATGGCCATAGTGGCAAAAAGGCGCACTAATAAGGCACATGCGGAGCGAACTATTCTAACAAAGGTAATTTGAAGAAAAAAAAACACCATATGTTAATTCACAATGGTCTTATGCCACAATGTTGAGCGTGCGGAGCAATTTTTCCAAAAAAAAAAAAACAACAAAAAAAAGCAGTGCGGAAAGTCACATAACGTCGGCGAATAGCGTGACGTGGTGGTTTCAAACTTCCGATGTTCTATTATTTACACTTGTCGGTCGAAGCATCATTACACTCAAATAAGTAATAAAGTAGTTAAAGGGAACCCATCTTCTGAGGACAACAATAGATCAACATCAGTAAAGGTAATTTACAAGTTAAGAAGCCTAAATTACGAATACATCCGGTAAGATAATAGTGAGGATTATTACCTCAAATGGTAACGCTCTACAACCCGCTCATGAAGAGAGCAATCTTTCGTGAAATGCCTTCCCATAATAGACACGCACTCGAACAATCTTTCCCTCACACACTACAGCTTATAAACGAATATCACTGATCCAATTTCGACTGAAAGAACTTTCCTGTCGGTGCCACATGGATGTCGCTAACCTGCCCCATACAAGAGAGTAAATGACCGGGTACCATAAGAAACAAATCCCATCTCATTCCCAACCACACCCTCGCTTAAAGGGGTTCAAGATTTATCCCTTATTAAACCAACGGAATTTCACACACAATTTTAGCCGCAGTGAATTACGAACGATTCACAAAGTGTGACTCTGATACCAATAGAAAAAACAGCAATGAATTGCAACAAAGGTTGCAACCAATTATTCCACAAATTGTGTGCATTCATTATTAAAAAGGAATACAACACCCTGCACTCTAAAAAGAGATCTCTTTTATGGATTGCGAGACCTATATTCTACGCAGACTGGCGACAGGGAACCAAGGAAAAACCAAGTAGTAATGGAGGTAACCTTGGAAAAGAATCGTGTAAAACCATCAAAGAAATCCTCGCAGAGATATCTGAAAACCTCATTAAAAACTGACCATATATCTCGATACACAACCGCAACAAGCAGATATACTAGTAAAACAGCAAAATTTCCACTTACTTTAAACGCAAGAATTTATTGAAACACCAAAAACAGCAACACCTCTGCTTCCACCAATCACCTCAGCCACCCAAATAGGGGTATAAATGAGTATAAATTAAAGCGTACAAGAGTGGCCAGAGACTACCAACAAATATGCCAAAGAAGGCTCTTCAGTAAACATAAACACAAGAAATGACGACACGACAAGAAGACCCCAAAAAAGAAGTTGCGTGAAGCTCCGAGATGGGTGGGTTGAGAGGAGCTTCACAGACTGCCAGGATACTCACCGGGAGACTAGACAACGACGTAACTGAAGAGGACATCAAGGAGCACCTCGCACAAAACGACATTATTAAAATAACCAGATAATATTATCTCTCAACCCGCGGCACTAGCAAAGCCTTCCAAATTGGTGTGGCCATGGTAGAATGAGGCACAAATATGCAGCCAAGACTCTAGCTGGATAGATCGTACTTATCAATGTCGAAAGCAAGAACCCCATTGAAAGGCATACATTTACAAATAACGAGAAAAACCTTGAATATCTACTATGGAACGTAGAAGGTCTGAGAAGTAAAATCCGCACTGTAGCTGAAGACTTTTGTACATGTATAAAGAGTGACATTATGATAGCCATTGACGCCTTTCTGACAGACCGTATCTACCTCAGAAGCCACTATGCAATTCACTCCCTCGCCAAGTCAAACGCAATAGGCAGACCAGAGGGAGGGGTCTCCATATGTTTCTACCATCCATAAAGAAAATTGTAGGCTCAAAAACCCAAACCAAATCACAATAGACATATATATCACATACGGATCTTTCCTAGAAGGCACAATAGAAATAATAACAGGGATGATCACATGAACAAAGACTGACGGAAACGTCATCTTGGCAGGGGATTTAAACTGCAGTATAAACAACAAAAACATAGCCTTATTAGATATAGATTTAAATATTTGTCCTTGAAATATATCTTGGGATGGTCAATAGGGTGCGGTTTCTATAAGATAAATGAAGTCTCCTTGTAGAGTGGAGATTGATTCGAAATATGTATTCTAATATATTTGTCTTCTTCCTCCAAATGAAATTTTGAAGTGAATGGTCCTTGACAAAAGGCAGTTGAGTCGTAATTTATGTTGATGAAGTTGGAGTTTGTCGTATGTTGCTGTTTGAACTGGTTTTCGTGTGTAGTTTGTTAAAAATATTTTAGTATATTTTATAAGAATATACAAACACCAACTATTTATATAACTTATGCGCCATTATCCCAAAATAATTTTTACTTTCATGAAATTCAAGGTGCCCTTTAAATCTATTTGTTTATTATTTATTCACAGAAAAAAAATGTTCCTTCAAACTTTGCTCGTAGTTGCAATACGTTCTTTTCTTATTAAAAATAATAACTGTAGAGAGCCATAATATGGCCGAACTGGTATTAATTTATGTGTAGTAATTCTATTATATTGACGGGTGTAATAAAATAATTAAAGACTTATTGTAATTTCATTTAGATTAAACATCAATAACGAAGCTCTTAAATATGATTAAGTTCATACCACTACGTACATTTAACTAGTTATAAAATCACATCAATGAGCACTGTTATGTAATCAGCTGCAATCGCAATACCAATAAACACACTAAGACCTATTTCTTACAACAGATATTACTTAATTGGCACTGGCTTTATAAGATCTTTAAGGATTTTGATTTGGAAAATGCGATTCAGGAAGAATTAGAGAAGAAGACTAAAGATCCAGAGGGGTCAAGACAAATGTCTTTGTAAACAACGAAGAACGAGTGTTGTACCACCTGCATGTCATTCAAAGGGCAAAAAACTACCACCCTCTCAGCCAATCACTGACTTGGTGGAGCATAACAGGATAGATAGATGTGACGAAGAGACAACAAGACAGTATGCAACTGCCTTTTCTTTGCGAAGGAAGTCCCACCGCTAGAGCCAGAGTTCACCGTCGATCGAATAAAATAACATAACAGTTTAATGCTTTTCAGTCGGTCAATACGATGGTACCCAAATGAGATTGGTTATTCTCTAATCCTGAAAAAATACATGAGATTAATTTAAAAAATCAGGATTGGGGAATAACCAATCTCATTTGGTTACAATCGTGTTGACCGACTGAAAAGCATCAAACTTTTGTGTACTAAGGCAACACCGAAAAATGGTTTCAAACACCAAAACGTTGATCGAATATTTAGAGTTATACGATTAGCAAGAGTTAGACTCTAGCAAGTTCAAGATAGAGGAATAACGACATTATTTTCTTATGGCTGAAAACGGAAATAATTATATTTACTTGCAGAAAAAATAAACAATTGAATTTAAAGATAAATGTATGTTAGAAAACGATAACGGATTAAATAAAAGAAGAGACCTATTAGAACTGTATAAAGAGACAAGGCCTCATGCATTACAGGCATAGAATTCAGCAGATCAAAGCATCTTTGAAAAAAGAAAACATGATTATTTCCTGAGGAACGAATCTTTCTATCAGCACTAATTTATATTAATATCTCTCCAAGTTAATTATTTAAACTCTTGCCCTAATCATTAAACGGAGAGGACATCTGAAATGCGAGAGAGCTCTAGACTGAGTGATGATAGCCTAATGACATTCCACGAGTGCCATTACCTATAAGGAGGCCATTCTCTCACAGTCTGGTTGGGTACCTAGGAGACATAACCTGAATGATGTTAGCTAAAAGACACTCCAGTGTGTCAATAAATACCTCTAAGAGGAACCATCTGCTCACAGTTTTAAGTCGGTACCTGGGAGCTCAAAACTGAATGATAATACCCTATTGACGCTCCAGGTGTGTCAATACCTCTAAGAAGAACCATATGCCAAGAGTCTGGGAGGGTAGGTATGAGTTCTAAACTAAATAATATTATATTAAAGCCACTCCAGCGTCAATACCTCTAAGAGGAACAATTTGCTTATGGTCTATGTAGGCACTATGAGCCCTATTCTGAATGATATTAGCTTAAGTACACTCCAAGTTTGTCTATATCTTAAAAATAGTGTGGGAGTAACCGTATGGTGGGTACTTTGGAGCTAGATACTGAATGATTCTAGCTAAAAAATACTGCAGCGTGTCAATACCTCTAAAATGAACCATTTGCTCACAGTTTTCGGTGGGTTCCTGAGGGCTCTAAACTTAATGATATTAATCTAATGACGCTCCATGTGTGTCAATACCTCTAAGAAGAACCATCTGCTCAGCCTGGGTGGGCTGGTATAAACAATAAATTACATAATATTAACTCAAAGGCACTCCAGAGTGTCAATACCTTTAAGGGGAAGCATCTGCTTACTGTCAGGGTGGGTAGGTATGAGCTCTAATCTAAATAATATTAGTTTAAAACCATCCAGGTGTTTCAATACCTCTAAGAGGACCAGTCGGAACGGGTAACTAGGAGCCCTAAGATGAATGATATAGCTTAAATTCACTCCAAATTTGTAAATGCCTTCAAAGTATTGTGAGGGTAACCAACCCCATACAGTTTGGTGAGTACCAAAAAGCTAAAAACTGAATTATAGGAGCTAAAAGCTAATGTAATTTGTCAATACCTCAAAGAGGAACCATCAGATCACAGTCTGTGTGGGCACCTATGAGCTCTTAACTGACGGATAGTTGCTTATTGATGCTTCAAGTGTGCCAATAACTCTAAGAGGAACAATCTTCTCACAGTCTGGGTAGGTACCTAGGAGTTCTGAAATTAAATGAAAATCCACAGCCTGCTTCCAGTCTCCGACCGGGTCAGGAATGGAATGAATGAAGCCCCCATCTAGCGGCGAGGATATGAACTGTGCCGGCTGCCGAGGCCTGACGCATTCCTCTGGGGCAATGATTAAATGAATGACAGATGAAATGAAATGATGGTGGAGAGTGTTGCTGGAATGAAATTGTGACAGGGAAAACCGGAGAACCCGGAGAAAATCCAGTCTGCCTCCGTTTTGTCCAGCACAGATCTCACATGGAGTGACCGGGATTTGAACCACGGACCCAGCGGTGAGAGGCCGGCGTGCTGCCGCCTAAGCCACGGAGGCTTCCTGGGAGTTCTATTCTGCTAAAAACTTTCCCTCACGGTACTTTTTCGCTATCGGTCTCCTGGTCATATTTAGCCTTAGATGGAGTTCACTACTCACTCCAGTGTGTCAATACCGTTATTGATAACTGTCTATTTGCAGTTAAGGTAGGTACATAGCAGCCCTAAACCGAATTATATTAGCTTAATGACACTCCAGTGTGTCAATACTCTAAATATGAACCATTTGCTCTCAGTCTGGGTGGGTACCTAGGAGAAAGCTAACTATTGCAATAAGTACCATGTTTCGACTTCCGGAAAAATTCGACATACAGTATCTTCGCGTTTCACATCCCCTGGACCCCAAAACCACCGTCAGTTCAAAAGTTTCTACTTAATTTACGTATATATATATATATATATATATATATATATATACCCCTTTTTGCACTGATCACTTTGAATTCTTAACATAATATGTATCTCTTTAAAATCTCGGTTGAGTTCGTTAAAGGGTACAATCGGTCGAAGGGCGTAATTTTTTTAAATTGAAATTTCGAATCCGTTAAAAGCTCATACTATGTGTTGGATAAGGCCCAAACATTTATGTATGAAAAGTTTTTTGATAGCACCAACCATTGACCAAAGGGGTGGAAAAAGTTTTTTTCCGGGGAACATTTATCATATCTCTCTTAAAATGCACATTATCAAAACCGTACAAAATGGACAATATTCCCCTAATAATTACCTACAACTTTTGACTGAAAGAATTTTTGAAATGACCCTCCATTACGCGAAGGGATGAGCAAGATATTTTCGGAATAAATGCTAAGAGCTATCAGAGGTTGCCATGGCAACACTACTAAATTGATGAGGGATGAGCCATCAGAGGTTGCCATGACAACGTCATTGCACGAGACCACATTCAGTTTTCCATCTGACTCTGTGGAAAGTGGTTTCGGTGACGTAACTGGTAGTATGCTGAACGCCTATGTCCAAGGTCGCGGGTTCAAAGCTGGCCGAAGTCGTCAGATTTTCTAAGAGCGCTAAAAATCCCTCAGTATGCTTTCCTTCGGACGGGAAGTTCCAACGTTCGTTGCGAGTTTCTGATTGTGGTGGAATCTAGTAGCCAAGTTCACAGCTAGGTGTCGTTGGTAGCAAAATTAGGAACTATTACTTGAAATTGACCTTCTGTAGTCCTTACCTGAATTACAGACTAATACTGCAATCACAATTAATTCGTTTATCAGAGAGATTCTACACCCCCCCAAAGTACATGGGGCTACATTAATGCGTTGTCGCAGCCCCTAAACTGTGGAACCAACCAACATCTCTGCGGAAGAGAAAATTTTGCGTGAATAAGTGGCATACCGTTAGATAGCTACACATCAGTGTCGAAACCTTGCATAAGGACAGTGTGACCACAAGTATAAAAATGGACCCCTAATGACTAGAAGGCTACGACAATGGGAGTAACATGAAAGGGGCGTACAATGGAGCACAGCCAAGAATTCTGTCTGCTAACAATGAAGCAGTTTACTCTGCTTGCACTTGTCATTCCTTGAATCTGTGTGGAGAACAAGCAGCGGAGAGCTGTGTGGCTGCAGTAACATTCTTGGGAGTTGTTCAAAAGTTGTTTAACATATTTAGCTCCAGCCCCCAAAGATGGGAAATTTTGAAAGGAAAGATATCAAGCTCCCTTCACTCGATGTCGAAGACTCACTGGTCTGCTAGAGTAGACAGCGTTAAACCAGTCGCAGCTCACTTTCCAGGGATAATAGAAGCACTGGAGGCATTGACTGAACTGAGCCTAACTGCAAAATGTCGTCGAGACCTTGAGGGATTGAAAAATTATTTCAAAACTTTCAACTGCCTTCTTCTTGCGTCTATTTGGTTCAAGGTAAGAATACATCATATATATTAAATATATTTACTATACAACCTGCGACAATAAAGTACGGTGAATAGTCCTGTACTATCAACATAGATGAACAATGCACAACAGTGACCCTACTGTCCTTCTATATAGTCCACTCCCGTTACTATGCAATGCCGAGATCAGCGCTACATGGCCTGCAAACTTTTCAAGAAGGCGTCCTTTGGGGTGGTGTTCAAAAGCCTCGTCACGTTGCGTTCGGTGAATAAAGTCGGAACGGTCAACCTGGCAACATTGGCGACACACAACGCAACGTGTAAGATCTGTTTGACACAGTGCGTGTTTAGAAGGATGAATTTATGCAACCTAGCATGCACACCCGCACGGCGGGTGGCAGTGAGAAGGATGAGTTTATGCATGTTCTGTGGTAAGGAATGGCTCTGAAAACCATCGTCATGGGGACGAGACCTGGTGTCTGAGGTACGACCCCGTAGTCAAGCGTCAAAGTATGGAGTGGCGCGGTCCAGGTCCAGGGGCACCGATAAGCCCTGAAGGGCCAGAGGTTTTCGGACATTTCGGGCATCCAACGTAATGTGACGACCCAACTGACGGCTTTTGAACACCATCCCAAATAGTGTGCATGGTATGATGCATAAATTCATCCTTCTAAACACGCACTGTGTCAAACAGATCTTACACCCTGCGTTGTGTGTCGCCAATGTTGCCAGGTCGACCGTTCTGACTTTATTCAGCGAACGCAACGTGACGAGGCATTTGAACACTATCCCAAAGGACGCCTTCTTGCAAAGTTTCCTGGTCATATATTGTATAGTTACGGGAAGGGATTATTTCGGAGGACAGTAGGGTCACTGTCGAACATTGTTCTTCTATATTGATAGTACAGGACTATTCACCGAACTTTGTCACAGGTTGTACATATATTCGTTTAGAAAAGAGGCGTGTAGCTACGGTAGACAAAAATACCTGCGGGATTAAGTGGAACACAAGTTAGTTTAGGTAGCATAATCAACACATGATCTCACGACTTCACTTTAATTAATTCTAAACTACGGTATCTAAACACTCAAAAAATACATCCCCCATAAACTATTAGCACACGATAGTTTTTCCTGTACATAGTTTTCACTAGAATCAACACGTTATAAACACTTTCTGATGCATGTAGGGTCATTGCGACATTGTGGTCATGTAGCCCCGTATACTTGGGTCTATATGGAATTTAACTGATAACCTGTGATAGTATGACCGACAGCGGTAGCTACGCTCCCTAAAGCACAGCGCTTGGCCATGGGACCAATCTCTCTGTGGACTCAGTAGATGTGGGTTCGAGCCCCACTGTCAGCCTTCCTTGAAATGTTTTTCCGTGGTTTCCCCATTTCCAACTCCAGGTAAATGCTAGGACAGTACCTTGTGACAGGCCACGGCTGCTTCCTTCTACATCCTTGCCCAGTTTCATTCATCTTCATTAATTTAATCTCTCATTAACTCCTATCATGAGGTTAACGTCAGGCATCCGGCCGTAAAAACAATCCGCCACATAGAAATTCATCGCATCTTATCATCGACCCCGGGATTAATACATACAACCTGTGTTATTGTGAAGGCTGTATTAGTATATGTAGCTGTAATAGGGATGTATTGAACTAGCAACGATAGAGTGCACTGCTGTTGTACTGGGTTAGCGGAAGGCGCTCTTCATTTGTCTCCTGTGTTCTCATGCCGCTAATATCCACAAATTTAAGTTGTTTAAATTGTTATTTTTGTGACTATGCCGAGTTATGGCAGTGTCCCTCTTTCAAAAATCAGGGAAGCCCGTGTTCGTTTCACCAATTTGCACAAAATATAGAAATGAAAAAAAAAAAAAAAAAGGTTACATGCTATTCGAAGGAAACATTTCAGTGATAAAAATCTGACCGAAAATATTAAATTGTGTTCACATCATTTTCAACCCGATGACTTCACGAAAACTGTGTTGGGTAAGTGTGATTTACAAAGGGAAATAATCCTTATTTTGTACCTATAATCTGATTACACATTTCGATAACAACCACTGAATTTATGCGTTTGAATTTGAAGGTGAGAGAACAAGATTAAAACCGGGCGCTGTCCCATCGCTATTTTCGTGGACCACGAACTCACAAAAAATTGGTGTTTGCTGTTTTGGGAGAAAACAGATACAATTTGAGCCCAGACTGTGTTTTCTCTTGACAGTTATGAAGCTAAGGACCAACAAATCTGATCAGGAACTAGGCCTTAACTTCGGAATCCATAAAACTACTGTTGGGAGTATATGTAATGTTTTGATTAATTTCATGTACCGCCAATTTAAAGAGTTGAACAATTGGCCTGATCGAGAGACTGTCCTTGAAAACAGCCCCCTTCCTTTTAGACATAAATACCCCTCGACTAGAGTTATAATTGATGCAACTGAGATTATAATGGCAAAACGCAAGAACCCTACAGCACAGCAAGCTATATTTTCTACATACAAAACTGCAAACACAACTAAGGTATTAATAGGTATAAATCCATCTGGTTTTATATGTTTCATATCTGATGCATATGGTGGGGCAATATCAGACAGGCAGTTATTTATCAGATCAGGAATGTTGGATGTCTTGGAAGAAGGAGATTCAGTTATGGCAGATAGGGGGTTCAACATTCAGGACCTTTTATGCACTAAAGGTGTAACATTAAATGTCCCACCATTTCTGAAAGGCAAAAGACAGTTTACTCCATCAGAAAACATTGAAGCAAGGAGGATAGCCTCTAAAAGAATACACATAGAACGGGCTATAGGACTTGCTAAAACATACAAAATATTGCATTCAAAATTGCATGTCAGTAAAATTCGCCTTTCAGGGAGGATAATATTTGTGTGTTTTATGTTATGCAATTTCAGGAAAACGATTATGTCAGGTTAGGATGACTGGAACAAAATATTCATGGTAAAACTTGTCCAATTTTGCCACCATTTCGCGAATGAAAATGTCAAATCTCTCTATCTCCAACACTAGCATGTCAACAGCAGTGTACACAACAAAACTACAATAATGTCTGCCTGTAACAAACAGATGACCTAGCACTTGAAGTAATGGTTGTGATTTTTCTTGAGTATCACTGCACCACTGCTCTCTGCCAAGTATGGAACACATTTAATATCCTATCCAATTAGTCCATCACAAGATGTTGCCAGGTAATGTCGGGTAGGATGAATAATGAGGCCAGATTTTTGGACTACGTGGCCTGTTAGCTCAGAAAACTTGTCCCTTGATTAGTCTTCCATTTGAAGTCCCCATTTCATATGCCTGGAGCAAAACAAACTTCCCTTGAACAATGCTTTTTCTATGACTTTTGGAGTTTTTGAGTGACAGATTTTCCCAAAATTATATGCTGTCAAACGATATTTCCTCTCTTTGAACCATAGACTTTGCTGGGATTGTTGCCTAGTATTTTCCTCAAATTTCTTCCTTTCCTCATCATTGACTCTTACAAGATTTTCAGCTTGAGTCACACATGGATCCACACCAAAATGGTGGTCATGAATGACATCAAAGCAGCTGGCCTGTGCTTTTTTTTTGGAGCGAAAGAAAAAGCAAGCTTATGTTGGGAACTTTTCACAATACCTTCTACATATTGCTGATATCCAGGCTGATTAACTCCTGACAATGGCCTAACATCATGGCAGGGTTCCTGGAAAACTTGTTCCAAGGGCAAACATTCCACTTTCATAGGGCTAACAGGCCTCAAACGTTTGGTAGGGGGATGGTGAAAAGTTTGTAATTTTGGGTGCATGTTTGTGAACACTGAATAATACCAGTCTTGGAGAAGTGCTCTAATGCATAGCTTACAGCTGCAATATGCTTACAACATGCCTTGGGGCCTGCTCCAGCAACACATTCACAGTCCCCTCCTATAATGTCACCAGGTACTCCTAAAATAAGCTTCACATTATAGGTCTTATGTTTTGTGTACTCGGATTTCACAGCACTGCATATCAGAATTTCACCCGATTGAAGTAATCATTTTATAAACAAAACAAACTTATCAGTGAAAAGTCTGTATCCAGCATCACACAACGATTTGTAGTTGGAAACAGGTGCTCCATCTATTTCCGATTTTCGAAATACAAAATAATCCATCAAATGCACATTTGTGATACTGATCTTCGCCTTGTGGCTGATGGTCAAATCTTCGAATGAACTGGCACAGGGAAACTCAAGAAACGCACATGCCTTTGGTGGTAGACAAGGCTGTATCTGCAGTTTCATGTAAGCCATCAACCTAAAAAATGACATAAATAGAAGTCTATAAGCAAGGGGAGCCAGTGAATATTTAAATCATTATTCATGATTTAAGTCTTATGGAGGTATATTTATCAATGTACAACACTCATGCAATTGTAATCTTTAGGAGTTAGCATGCTGACTCCTATTCATTATTTGGATAATAAAGCGTCTTAGAATTTTGTAATTACCGCTGTATTAATTCTTCCTTCCTCCCGCTAGTTTTATCGCCTCTGGTCCGTAGCTCAATTTGGAGATGTTTAACCCTTTCAGCCCTGAATTACGAAACCGTGCATAAAGAAATCACCACGGTAATTTTTGGAACCAAGTAGGATGTCTAAGATAGAAAATTATTGTCATTAATTTTTTGACCATTTATTTTACAAAATATAGGGTGATGCCAATTGGCATAATTGGTACCAGAAGGGTAACTGTTATATTGGAAATCATGTGGCTGTATGTTAGCAAATATTTTATTTTAGCGACTGATATGTATGATTATAGCAGAGTTTTTCCTTCCTGAAATTCAACATAAGTTCACTAACTTCAGAAAATTAAAAAAGTCCTCTCGGCACGCCGGAAGGCGGAGGTAGATTTCATCGGGCAAACTTGGGGATAGGCGAAAATAGGCAGAATATGCACGTTTTCGTAGAAGGATCAGACCTCATTTATTGCGAGAAAGTATTTTATAATTGGAGCTTACTTAACTTTTTTTTCGTCATTTTATGCATATTTTAAACATTTTATTGTCTTATGGGGACGGTAACCTTCTTGTCATTTGGGGTACATTTGTATACTTGTGGTCACACTGTCCTTATGCAAGGTTTCGACACTGATGTGTAACTATGTAACGGTATGTTACTTCTTCACACAAAATTATATCTCCCGCAGAGATTTTGGTTGATTCCTCAGTTTAGGGACTGCGACAACGCGGTCATGTAACCCCGTGTACTTTGGGTGAGTGTAGAATCTGTCTGATAAACAGTGTGAATTGTGATGGCTGTATTAGTCTGTAATTCAGGTAAGGACTGCAGACGGTCAATTTCAAGCAGTAGTTCCTAATGATGCTACCAGATACTATCGTCAACGACACCTAGCTCTGAACTTGGCTACGAGATGCCACCGCAACCAGCAACTCGCAACGAACACTGGATCTTCCTCTCCAAAGGAAAGCATACTGAGGGATTTTTAGCGCTCTTAGAAAATCCGACGACTTCGGCCGGCTTTGAACCCGCGAACTTGGGCATAGAAGTTCAGCATACTACCAGTTACGTCACCGAGACCGCTTCTCACTTAGTCAGATGGAAAACTGAATGTGATCGGGTGCAAGTGCGTTGTCATGGCAACGTCTGATGGCTCATCCCTCATCAATTTAGTAGTGTTGTCATGGCAACCTCTGATAGCTCTTGGCATTTTCTTATAATTCCGAAATAATTTTTCTCATACCTTGGCATAATGGTGGGTCATATCAAAAATTCTTTCAGACAAAAGTTTTAGGTAATTATTAGGGGAATATTGTCCATTTTGTACGGTCTTGATATTGTGCCTATTAAGAGAGATATGATTAATGTTTCCCGAAAAACCCACTTTTTCCCACCCCTTTGGTCAATGGTTGGTGCTATCAAAAAAACTCTTCAAACATAAATTTTTGGGCCTTATTCGACACAAAGTATGAACTTTGAATGGATTCGATATTTCAAATATTAAGAGAGTTATAGTGATATTTCACTTTTTCGAAAAAAGACCCCCATTTTCACCCCCGTCGACCGATTGTGCCCATTAACGAACTCGACCGAGATTTTATAGGGATACATATTATGTAAAAAATTCAAATTGATTGGTGCAAAATTGCGGTAGTTATCGTGCCCACAAGAAAGTGATATATACCATACTAATATATTGCATGGATGTAGCTGATTTACCAGGCTTACATATAGGCTACTTTGAATTTCGATATTTTGCACTATTTAAAAATGGCGACTATTTTCATATCTCCATTTCAAATAAAAAGACAAAGCTAAGAAATAGCAAACTTTTGATGGCACTACGAGCTTTAAAATTTAATTTATATCCGAAAGTTCCTTATCACTTTCCGTGTATCTCCAACGGTTAGCGAGTCAAACCTAAATATCTCTTATATAAAACCAAGTGTCCTGACTGATTCACTGACTCATCATTGCCCAGCCAAAACTATTAAAGTTAGAAACATGAAATTTTGGGAATATGTTCGTTGTAAGTCGAAAATGCCCACTAAGGAAGGATTTTTGGATATTCAGGTTCTAAAGGGGTGTTAAGGGGATAGATCTGCATTTCATTGAATAACAATATCTCCCGATTGGTTTCATTGGGAGATAAGATGCTCGGCATATAAACTCATCATTAGAAATAAGAAGACACGTGTCTGAGTGTTTTTCTATGTGATGTATATTATGAGGTGAAAGGGGTGAAAACTGGGGGTTGAAGATTTCCTAACAGAGCGTGTATCTCTTAAACGACATAAGCGAGGAGTTTGGAACTCAGCGGGAAAAAAAAATACCATAAAAATTAGTAAATAGGTTCTTGACCGTTTTTTCATAAATCCAATTTAAGGGGCCTTTGGGGAGGGGTGAAATTCTGGGGAAAAAATCAGGAAAGGAAGTGTCATAACTGATTGACTGACAGACTCACTCATCAAACTCATGGGGAAAAACTGCTTAAAAATAAGTAAGTAGATGATCGTCAGTTTTTTCATAAACCCAATTCAAGGGGTTCATCGGGAGGGGTGAAATTCTGAAAAAAGGAAATTGAAAGATAAAGTCCTGACTCACTCACCATCGCCCAGCCAAAATTATTGAAGTTAGAAACATGACATTTTTGGGATATGATCATTGTATGTCAAGACCGTCCTCAAAGGGAGGATTTTTGGATATTCAGGTTCTAAAGGGGTCTTAAGGGGGTTAAACCTGCATTTCATTGAATAACAACAACTCCCGATTCGTTTCATTGGGGGATGTGATACTCGGCATATAAACTCATCATTAAAAATAAGAAGACACGCGTCTGAGGGTTTTTCGATGTGGTGTATATTATGAGATGAAAGGGGAGAAAATTGGGGGTTGAAGGAGCGTGTATCTCTTAAACGACACAGGAAAGGAGTTTGAAACTCAGCGGAAGAAAACAGCTTAAAAGATAGGTAAATAGGTGTCCGACCGTTATTTTTCATAAATCCAATTTAAGAGGCCCATGGGGAGGGGTGAAATTCGGGGGGGGGGGGGGCAGGAAAGGAAGTGTCCTAACTGATTGACTCACTCACTCTTCAAACTCAGGGAGAGAAAACTGCTTAAAAATAAGTAAATAAGTGTTCGACAGTTTTTTTATATAAATCAAATTTAAGGGGTTCATTGGCAGGGGTGGAATTCTGAAAAAAAATGAAAGTGTCCTGACTCACTCATTCACTAACTCACTCATCATCGCCCAGCCAAAATTATTGAAGTTAGAAACATGACATTTTGGGGTTATGTTCGTTGTTTGTCAAAACCGTACACTAAGGGAGGATTTTCGGATATTCAGGTTCTAAAGGGGTCTTAAGGGGGGTTAAACTTGCATTTTATTGAATAATAATATCTCACGAGTGGTTTCATTTGTGGATGTGATACTCGGCATATAAACTAATCATTAAAAATAAGCAGACATGTGTCTAACGCTTTTTCGATGTGGTGTATATTATAAGGTGAAAGGGGTGAAAAGTGAGGGTTGAAGGATTCCTAACGGAGCGTGTATCTCTTAAACGACATAGGCGAGTAGTTTGAAACTCAGCGGAAAAAAATCAGCTTAAAAATAAGTAAATCTGTGTTCGACCGTTTTTTCATAAATTCAATTTAAGGGGCCAATGGGGTGGGGTGAAATTCTGGGGAAAAAAAGGAGGGAAAGTCTCCTAACTGACTGACTAACTCATCAAACTCAGGGGAAAAAGACAGCTTAAAAATAAGTTAATAGGTATTCGAGCGTTTCTTCATAAATCCAATTTAAGGGGTCCATGGGGAGGGGTAAAATTCTGTTAAAAATAATTGACAGAAAATGACCTGACTGACTCAGTCACTCATCATCGCCCAGCGAAAACTATTGAAGTTGGAAACATTAAATTTTGGGAATATGTTCGCTGTATGTGGAAAACGTCAATTAAGGAAGGATTTTTGTTTATTCGGGTTCTGAAGAGGTGTTAAGGGGGTAAACGTGCATTTCATTGAATAACGATATCTCATGAGTTGTTTCTTTGGGGATGTGATATTCGGCATATAAACTAATCATTAAAAATAAGCAGACATATGTCTAAGGGTTTATCGATGTGGTGTATATTATGAGGTGAAAGGGGTGAAAATTGGGGGTTGAAGGATTCTTAACGGGGCGTTTATCTCTTAAACGACATAGGCGAGAAGTTTGTAATTCAGTGAAAATAAAACAGCTTAAAATATGAGTAAAGAGGTGTTCGACCGTTTTTTCATATCCAATTTTAGGGGCCCTTGGAGAGGGGTAAAATACTGGGGTAAAACCGGAAAGAAAGTGTTCTAACTGATTAACTCACTCACTCATCAAACTCAGGGGGGAAGAACAGCTTAAAAAGAAGTAAATAGGTGTTCGATCGGTTTTTGTTCATAAATCCAATTACGGGGTTCATGAGAGGGGTGAAATTCTGAAAAATAAATGAAACAAAATGTCCTGACTTACTCACTCACTCATCATCGCCCAGCCAAAATTATTGCAGTTAGAAACATGAAATTTTGGGGATATATTCGTTGTATGTCGAAAACGTCCACCAAGGATGGATTTTTTGATATTCATGATCTGAAGGGGTGTTAAGGGGGTCAAACTTGCATTTCATTGATTAAAATATCTCACGAGTTGTTTCATTTGGGGATGTGATATTCGGCATATAAATTAATCAATAAAATAAGCAGACATATGTCTAAGGGTTTATGGATATGGTGTATATTATGAGGTGAAAGGGGTGAAAATTGGGGGTTGAAGGATTCTTAACGGAGCGTGTATCTCTTAAACGACATTAGCAAGAAGTTTGAAATTCAGCGGAAAAAAATCAGCTTAAAAAATAAGTAAATAGGTGTTCGACCGTTTTTTTTTCATAAATCCCATTTAAGGGGTTCATGGGGAGGGGTGAAATTCTCAAAAATAAATGAAAGAAAAGGTCCTGACTGACTCACTCATCATCGCCCAGCCAAAATTATTGAAGTTAGAAACATGAAATTTTGGGGATATGTTCATTGTATGTCGAAAACGTCCACTAAGGAAAGATTTTTGGATATGCAGGTTCTAAAGGGGTGTTAAGGGGGTAAACCTGCATTTCATTGAATAACAATATCTCACGAGGGGTTTCATTTGGGGATGTGTTACTTGGCATATAAACCAATCATTAAAAATAAGCTGACACATGTCTAATGGTTTTTCGATGTAGTGTATATTATTAGTGAAAGGGGTGAAAAGTGGGGGTTGAAGGATTCCTAACGGAGCGTGCATCTCTTAAACGACATAGGCGAGGAGTTTGAAACTCAGAGGAAAACAATCAGCTTAATAATAAGTGGATAAATAAATAAATAATTAAATAAATAGGTGTTCGACCGTTTTTTCATAAATCCAATTTAAGAAGCTCATGGGCAGGGGTGAAATTCTGGAAGAAAAACGACCACTAAGGAAGGAATTTTGGATATTCACTCTCATCGACCAACCAAAACTATTTATGTTAGAAGAATGATATTTTGGAATTATGTTTTTTGTGCGTCGAAAACGTCTACTAAGGAAGGATTTTTGGATACTCAAGTTCTAAAGGGGTGTGAACGGTGTTAAAACTGCATTTCATTGAAGAACAATATGACACGACTGTGATGCGAGCGAAGCCGCGGGTACCTGCTAGTATATATATATACACATATATAAACTTTTTAACTGACGGTGGTTTTGGGGTCTAGGGGATGTGAAACGTGAAGATATGTCGAAATTTTCCGGAAGTCGAAACATGGTACCCATTGCAATAGTTAGCTTTCTAATGAAATCTACCTAAAAATTCAACATAAATTCACTAACTTCAGAAAATAAAAAAAATCAGTTCACTAGAATACAAATTTTAACAATATTTCAGCCAAATCATTTTTCCTTACTTCAATTCTAGGTAACTAAGGCAGTCTATTCCAACAGTACAAGTTCGAACACTCACTTTACATGGTAACGCTCAAAACAATTGTTATTCGTATTCATACACAGAGCTACATGACATTTTTTGCATTGTACCCGCGAGTAACACTTTATGCAGAGTTTACACCTTTGTTTGTTATCTACATGCTGAGGCCAGTGGGCCAGTTGATCAAACCGAGCATCAGCAACTGGATGAGGAGTCGGTTGTTTTCTTCTTGCAGGAGAGTCGATTTCATCTGAGGACCAACCTCTCTTCCTGACTGTTGGTACTTTCCCTTGCATCCATCAGGCCTAAATCAACTTGAGATCTGAATTGTACTAGGGGCATGATCTTGAAATCCATTTGCTGGCGTAAACCTCGCCTGTACAATAACCAGGCATTTACATTGCAGACATCTATAAGATGAAACACAATCCTCAAATAGTAACGTTTTCCTTTTATATCTACTCTGTAGAGTGCCACCAACATGTTCAGAAGATCCAATCCACCCATCCCTTGATTGTAAACCTTTATCATCACAGGCCTCTCAACTTCCATGTGGCTTTTGGTTCCAACGGACCAACGTCTAACTTTACTAATTGGTTTTACACCAACAAAAGAGGAAATTGCATTGACACACTTGTTGTCAAGCCAACGAACCACTGTAAAGTTGTTTGTAGTGTCTGTTCTGTAATCAAAGCTTCCTCTCCCGTCTTTCTTCAACTGTTTCTCTTCTTCCATCTGGCATCCAGGTACTAGGTTTATTCGGACAGTACCTGCCATACAAATACCCTTTTCTTTTAGAGCAACTGCGAGAGCATGAGAAGCAAACCAGTTGTTTACGTAAATTTTGTAATTCTTATTCTCAGGTATTACTTCGGCTAAGCGCAACACAATATCCCCACTGATACCTAACTTGGTCTTCTCCTTTACTGTTTCCTTGCCAACATAGATTTCGAAGTCATACATCATGCCACTTGACCCTGCAAGCCCAAAAACTTTAATTCCCCATTTGTGAGGTTTGCTCTGAATGTACTGTTTCATTCCACTCCTTCCCTCGAAGGGTATCAAAAATGCATCCACACTGAGATGTTATTCGAGCTCTGTCTTCCTCATTGCGCTTTTCAAATTGTCTACAAACGGCCGAACTTTGAAGAGTTTATCGTGTTAGGATGTTCACGTGGTAATGCCTTGCAGTTATTGTTGATATGGAAATATGTTCTTAGATTGTAGAACCGATTTCTCGTCATTACATCGGCTATACGAGGATATCGTGTCTCTTCAGCCCAGCACATTTTGTATGAGGGCATTCGAACGATTCCAGATATGACTTGAATACCTAAAAATTGTTCTATTTCTGCCTTTGATGTATTCACAGATTTTCCATTCTTTTGGCAGGAGTAAAGATTTGTTTGATAGGAGAGATTTTCTATCATAGCATCAGTACAAAACCTCTTGAAGAACTGAAGAGGTGTATCATCACAACCTAAATCCTGCATACGATCTTCTTCAAAGGTAGTGTCAAATTCTTCAATATCTTTGTGTCTCCATTTGAAAGTGTTATTACTTTGATTTCCTGTCCTAATCTTGTTTGACTTGTTCGTCTTCAATCCCCTCCTCCTCTTCACTATCATATTCTTCTTCCAGTATTCATTCTCTTTCATGTACTTCAATATCCATAGATCACTGGACTTCTGTAGCTTTCTGATGAATAGAATCCACGAACGAACTTCTTTCTTGCAGAGGAGCATCGTATTCCTCATCCGACTCGTCAGTCAGTTCTGCCTCAGATACATCTCCAGATACTAATAAAATAATTTGATCTTCAGATAATTTCGATCTTTTGGTTGCCATCTAGAAGAAAAAGAGAGAAAAATATAGCCTATAACAGCAGTTCTAAGAATTTCCTGCTAAGGATTTAACATAAGAAATAATGCACAGAGATGCAATAGAATTTAACACTACAGGAGAGGTAAATCATTTTGGGACGAATTACTTACCTGTGTCCCAATGATTCCAAATGGAGTCGTGACTTTCAGGTGGGATGTTCAAGAAACCAATTTACAGAAATCGTCCGTAATCATCACTTAACACTAATCAACAGAACATTATCTGTTACAAGAAACAACCATTTCGCTGAACAATGCACAGTATTCCAGTATAATTCAAATTATTTCAACAGCTGACACCAGGCACTCAGCACATACACTGCAGGAGTAACTCCTATTGTTTCCAGTAGGATGCAGCACTATGTAAAGTCAAGGAAGCTAAAGTAAATCGGCAGTAGGGAGCTGACACATTAGTGTTACACCATTCATAGCGATTTAGTGAAATGCCATGACTAAAATAATATCCAACACAGATTATGTCATTTGGCATCACTGGGGCTGAAAGAGTTAACGCTTAAACGCTGAAAATCGTCCATAATATAATAGGGGAAATGCCTATAGAATTAATTAGTATAGTTTTGGATTAAAATTAGAGAAGATATAATTTACTTTAGCTCAGAATAATCGGTCACAATCTATACATTCTTCGCAACTGACTGGAAGAATCATAAGACGATCGCTTTGCGCTTACCCAGTACTACACGTGCGCTATCTGGCGCGCACATCCCTGTTCATGTGAGGAGTGGGAAGGAGGTGGTCGTGGCCTTATTTAGGAACCATCCCGGCATTTTCCCGGAGTAGAAGTGGGAAACCATGGAAAGCCACTATCAGGATAGCTGACTTAGGAATCGAACCCTCCTCTTCTCAGTTTTGCCTTACGAGGCTGAGTGTACCCCGTTCCATTCCTCAGATGAGAATTAAATTTCTTGGCAGAGCCGAGAATCGCACCCCGGCCTTCGCGATTGGATATGTGTCGTTTTGTGTAGAACCTTAATCCTTAAGAAGTGGTAGTGAAGCAGCTACATTATCAACCAGTTTTCCGTGGAGGAAATGTAACGATAATCTAAGGATTCGAGATTCGATAATCGAAACATACATCTCTGCAATACGTTGTGCAACGATGTCAGTTATTGTTACTTCCACATATACAATAATAAATGTTGGCACTAGGCTATTACGTTGTTATCTCTGATTTGATTACCCTATAAACCTGTATGTAAATGTTACACGGTGACAGAAGTAATTGTTTTTTTCTGAATTATAAAGCAGCAAACAAAAATAATGGCCAACGTAGAACAAAACGCCCAAAATCAGAGGCTAACTCATAGAATTCATATTCGACAACCTAAACCCCTGGAGTTTGGCAAAAATATGGCACAGGAATGGAAAACGTGGAAAGTCTCTTACAACTGGTACTCAAAAGCAATTCAGCTGGAGAAAGAATCACCCGAAGTCCAAGTCGCTACGTTTATGACAACAATAGGATATGAAGTCGAAGAGATTTTTCAGTCTTTTAACCTCACTGAGGCAGAACAAACAAACATGCAGGTAATCATGGACAAATTTCACAATTATTTTGTGCCTAAAGCTAATGAAACATATGAAGCATACGTTTTTCATAAAATGTTACAAGAATCAGTCGAAAATTTTGAACATTTTTTGATTCGCATAACAACTCAAGCAAGAAAATGTTGTTTCGGTCAATTAGAAAAACGAATGCTAGAAGACAACATTGTTAGTGGCGTAACACTTTCCACGTTTTCCATTCCTGTGCCATATTTTTGCCAAACTCCAGGGGTTTAGGTTGTCGAATATGAATTCCATGAGTTAGCCTCTGATTTTGGGCGTTTTGTTCTACGTTGGCCATTATTTTTGTTTGCTGCTTTATAATTCAGAAAAACCAATTACTTCTGACACCATGTAACCTTTACATACAGGTTTATAGGGTAATCAAATAAGAGATAACAACGTAATAGACTAGTGCCAGATGTGGAAAGCGATCTTGTCCGGCGTATAAGCAAAGATGTAATTTGTGTGGGAAGTTAGGACATTTTGAAGTGTGTTGCAAGTCCAAAAAGGAGATTCATGCAGTACACAGCTCTAAAGACGACGATCACCTGATAGTGATATGATTTACATTGGCAGTGTTACAGTACCACCAAGACAAGCAGATTGGAAAGAATTAATAAAAGTGGGAAACAAAGCGTTTCATGCTAAACTAGACATCGGTTCTCAATGTAACGTTCTTCCGATTCACATAATCGAGAAATTGAGAGTCACTGCTAAGATTACACCATCCAAAGTAAAGAAGTTGGTAACATTAATTAGTGACCACAGGCTCAACGTTGTCGGAGAACTGAAATTGAAATGTAAGATCAAGAATCGTCAAACAGAAGTAACATTCTTGACTGTGAATGAAAAAGTTCAACCAATAATCGGCAAAAAGACTTGCGAAGAAGAAAATCTGATTATTAGAGCACACAACGTGAAGATTAGCAACCCGAAGTTAAATAACGAACAGATGTTTACTGGATTGGGATGTTTCAAGGGTTACGAATACGACATAGACCTTGTAGAAAATCCAAAGTTCGAGATTAGCTCAGCTAGAACGATTCCATTGGCCATAAAGGAAACAGTTAAGCAAGAACTTGATAAAATGGTTAAAATGGACGTCATCAAACGAGTCACGAAACCCACTGTAGCAGTATCTCCTCTTGTAATCGTCAAAAAAGGGGGCAAACTTTGTTTGTGTATCGACCCTACAAATGTAAAAAAAATATCAAGAGAAGGCATTTCCCATAAAACACGATTGAAGCCATTGCCGCAAGAATCAATGGTAGTAAGTACTTCACATGCCTAGATTGCACTCGAGTTTATTGGCAAATACAAGTCTCTGAGACCACACAAGAATATTTAACATTTGCAACAACTTGGGGACATTATTCCTGTAAACGTCTTCCGTTCGGACTCTCTTCAGCTCCAGAAGTATTTCAGCAAATTATGACAGAGATACTTCACGACATTCCAAATGTAGAATGCGCCATGGACGACATTAATTCATGCCAGTACAGACCAGAAACTTCGAGATACCACTGAAATAGCACTTCGAAGACTACATGAAAACGGCTTTAAACTCAATGAAGAAAAGTGCATATTTAACGTACAAAGAGTTCGTTTTTTAGGACACGTTTTATCAGACAAGGGACTTGAATTGATGAGACAACAAGAAGTTCTGTGAAGAACTATACAGCCTACTTTTCATGCCAATGAATATTCTACAGAATATGAACCTATCTAGAATAATGACGAAATTAAGTTGGTAATATCGAAATATGTAATTAGTTCAAAATATACCTGGTATAATGCAGCCTAATAGAGCACTACAGTTGGCAGCCCTGGTGACTGAATACATTTTTAGTTCCATCTCTTAAGGTACAGAATACAAAATTTGGTTGAAGTCCAATGGACGTTACATGCAGTTAGACACTGGATCTATCAGCACGCGTAAAAGCATGTTGCCAACAATGTCATGCGTGTGCTGGTCAGAAATAATCTGAAATATTATGATAACTTGTTGTGCCAATTTTGGATGAAATCCATTTGTTAGTATAGAAGTTACATGTATTTTAAAATTGGACATATCAGCAGGCATAGAATCATGTTGGCAGCACTGCCTTGTATTAATTACTCCAAATCAATCTAGAATGTCAGGTGCTACACGTATGCAAAGTATAGAGTTGTTGGCTTGCATACTTTCCGATATATTGATATTAGGTTAAAAACAATATAGACAGCATTTATTAACAGTTGGCAGCCCTGATTGCTCTTAACAATACTTATAGTCATATCTGTTATGGTACACATAGCACATACGAAATTTGGTTGAAATCCAACTGATAGTATAGAACTTACATGTATTTAAAAATTGGTACTATCAGCAGGCTTATAATCATGTTGGTAGAACTGACGAATATAAGTTACTCCAAATTAATCTAAAATGTCAGAATATACGTGTGCATAGTTTAAAGCTGTTGGCTTGCATACTTTCTGATATATTGGTATTTGGATAAAAATAAATAAATAGAGAGAGAGCAATTATTAACAGTTGGCAGCCCTGGTGGCTCTTAGGAATACGCTCAGTCATATCTGTTTATGTATAGATATTACATACAAAATTTGGTTAAAATCCAATTGATAGTGTAGAAGTTATATTCATTTAAACATTGGACCTATCAGAAGGCTTAAAATTATTTTGGCAACACTGTCATGGTTGGCCTCCTGGAAATTAAACTGAAATAGTCTTATCTACATGTGTGCCAATTTTGGAATAGCTCACATGCATACCTTCCAAGATATCCAACATGGAGCTCAAATTTCTAGTGCGCTTTTTCAGCAGTTGGTAGCACTGACATCATTTTCAAATATGGACGTGAGATATTCCGGAGCACATCTTTACTCATACTAAATTTGGTTTGGATTGTTGCAGCCATTTAGGAGTTGATAGGGGACACACACACACACAGCCAGACAGACAGAAGGACAGACAGAAGGACAGACAGACAGACAGACAGACATTTTCCCGGATCGATCTCATAAGTCTACTTTTTCCTCATTTTTGCAAAATGTGAAAAGTAGGTTAAAAATCGATGCGACAAAGAAACTCATAGTACCGAAGAACAAAGAAGAGCTACAGAAACTGTTGGGTATGGTAAATTACTTGGGGAAATGTATTCCCAGTCAATCAAAATTGACAGCTCCATTGCATGTACTATTTGAGAATGATGTTGCTTGGTTTTGGGGTCCGGAACAGGATCAAGCGTTCAAAGAACTAAAAATGGCACTGTCTAGCACCCCTGTTTTGAGGTACTATGACGTAAATGAAGACGTAACATTATCAGTTGATGCATCATCAAGGGCATTAGGAACAGTTCTAATGCAAAGAGGACAACCAGTAGCGTATCCTACAAAATCATTTAACAGCATCGAACAAAATTACCCGCAGATTGTTAAAGAGTCACTTGCGAATCGCTACGGCTGTAAGAAATTTCATGACTACATTTGGGGTAAGAAATTAACAGTCGAGTCGGATCACAATCCCTTAGAGTCAATCTGGAAAAAGCCGCTTGTGAATGCACCACCTAGACTAAGAAGAATATTATTAAATCTCAATGAGTACAACCCTCTCATCCTATACCATAAAGGAAGTGAACTGAAGATTGCGGATTCACTTAGTAGAGATTGTGAAGATTCTTACGAAAAGGATGAAGAAGAACTCGAAGTTCTAATGGTGTTATCAATGTCTGAAAGCGTCACTGAAGACTTCAAAATATCAACGCTCCAAGACCCAACTTGCCAGGCATTAATCAAGATGATGATCAATGGTTGGCCTAACGATATCATTCAAGTGCCGCAGATATTGAGATGTTTTTTTTTCACTTTTCGAGATGAATTATCACATTGTGATGGACTTATTTTCAAAGGAGATCGCGTTTTTTGTCCCAAAAAGCGAAATACCTAGAGCTCTACAAGTGATTCATAAAGGACATCAGGGTATACAATCAACACTGAGAAGATCAAGACAGTTGGTGTTTTGGGAAACTCTAACAAAGGACGTAGGCCTAACCAAATTGGTTGAATCCTGCAAAACCTGCCAACATACGCAGCGTAAACCTGTCAAGGAAACCATAATAACGAAGAAAATACCTAAATTACCATTTGAAATAGTATCTTCAGATGTCTTTTTCTACAAAAGCAACAGCTATCTTGTTCTGGCAGACTGTTACAGTGGATACTACGAAGTGCAAAAGATTAACAAAACAACAGCAGCAGAAATGATTAATCAACTTAAAATTTGGTTTGCCACACATGGAGTTCCACAAGAATTTCACGCCGACAACGCAACATATACGTCCAGAGAATTTGTGAAATTTTCAAAGGAATGGAACTTCAAATTAGTTACATCGATTCCTTGTTTCGCAAGGTCGAACGGATTAGCTGAGAAGTACGTGGACATTGCGAAGCGACTGGTGAAGAAATGCGACATCAGCGGAGAAGATGTACAACTGGCCCTACTAATGCCGAGAAATACACCACGAGACCCAGAACTAGGCACACCAACCTCGAGATTGTTTGGAAGGAATACGAGAACTCCAATTTCCTTTTCTAATAACAATCTGCAGCCCAAACTACAAACCGATGTACCACTAAAACTTAAGGAAAAACGGTCAAAACAGAATAAATAAGCTGATCGCGGAGCCAAGGAATCACGACAGTATCAAAATGACGAGAAAATCTTGATCAGAAATCTAAACAACAAGTGGTACACGGGAAGAATTTTACATCCAGTAACTGATCGCTCATATGTGATTCAGAAAGATGATGGAACAATTTTGCGAAGAAATACCAGTTTCATCAGACCATCGAATATTGAAGGCACAATAACAAAAGAAACACCAATTCAGGCCG
Source organism: Meconema thalassinum (assembly GCA_946902985.2). Classification (NCBI taxonomy): domain Eukaryota; kingdom Metazoa; phylum Arthropoda; class Insecta; order Orthoptera; family Tettigoniidae; genus Meconema; species Meconema thalassinum. The sequence goes on along the minus strand of OX336397.1, from coordinate 96,260,683 downwards.
ATTTAAACGTTGAATCAAATCAAAGTACAAACGAGAGAATGCAATCGTCAGTGCAAGATCCACTAACAGACATCCATGGGAGGTCACGTCTACCCATACACAGGGGCGGATCTAGGGGAAGGTGACCCCCCCCCAGGGCCCCGCGGTCAGGGGGGCCCCGCGGTTCGGGGGGCCCCGCGCCGTGGATATTTAAAATTGAATTAATTAATTAATTAATTATACTTTTCCAACTAATTTATAATTCATATTCCTTTTTTCAGTGCAGCTAACACCTCCCGTAACCGTTTAGCAAGTTTAGATTTCAGTGAAATAATAGAAGACTTCAGCCATGAAAAACGTCACAAAGTAATATTTTAATTCATAGTGCACATAATCTTCTTTCTTCTTTCTCTTTACATCATTCCCACTCCTGTGTGGGGTCGATGCTTCAGACAGCTCTCCTCCATTTAACCCGGTCATGCACATCCTCTTCTGACAACTGTTTTTCGGGCTTACATAATCCATCCATCTTCGTTTTGGTCTGCCTCGCATTCTCACTCCCTGTATTTGCAAGTCTAGCATCTTCCTCTTCAAGGGGACTTAAAGGTTTCTTTCGTATTATTAAAAAATGTACTGTAGTGTATTCAAAATATTGTTACTATTTCTTATTTTATTATTATTACCAAACTATTTCCCAGTTGATTTGATATTTTTTTAAATTTCCTATTGTTGTGGGCCCCGCCCTGTCATATCGCCCAGGGCCCCGCAAGGCCTGGATCCGTCACTGCCCATACATCCAGATGATCCCAACAAAGGAACATCTCCAGTTGAACCGAATTTAGAGAGGGAAGAAGCATCACAAGCACCCTCATTAAAATCATTCAAATATACTACAAGACATGGCAGAACTGTAAAACCAGTACCGGTAGTTAGGTTAAATCTGTAAATCTAATCAGCGTAGAGAAATATTAATTTTATTTTGAGAAGAGAGATGTAACGATAACCTTAGGATTCGAGATTCGATAATCGAAACATACATCTCTGCAATACGTTGGGCAACGATGTAAGTTATTGTTACTTCCACATTAACAATACCTAATAAATGTTGGAATAGGCTATTACGTTGTTATCTCTTATTTCATTACCCTATAAACCTGTATCTAAATGTTACAGGAAAGGTGAGCGTAATTTATACTAAGCCACTTTTAAAATATTTCGCACGATTTTTAAACACTATTTGCCCACCTGAACAGGATTGATATCCAGACCGACAGCCGGGTACGAAATACGTGGGTATATTGCGCGCGCAGAAACATGCTGCGTCCATAAAATGAAATTGTATAAGAACTGTGTAAGAAAGGAATCATTATTATTCTGCAATTTCACACAAATTTTATGAAAACACTGGCAAGTAGTGAAAAGGTAAAACTGAGTGAAACAGCTTCCCAAAGACCCTCCATTATTTATAAGAATGTTTTATAAGGTAGGCTCACTTTGGATAATTGATGGAATACCGGTATGTAGGCCTATTTATTTCATTAAGTTTTGTAATTTGCCACTAGGGTATAGGAATATACCGGTACAGTAAAATAAAATAATAACGATGATAGTAGTAATAATCTGATTCGTGCTAGAAATGCATCCATATTTTTTTATATTATTAAACCGTGCCTATTTACCATCGGTGGGTCGTGTTTTGTGTTGTTTACGGGTGCATTGATAGCAATATCGTCACCAAGTTAGTGTCTTGGATGGAATTCGCAGCGAAATATTAAAATCTGAGAATTTTGAATTCTATGTAGGGATAACTTACTCCTAATCCTCTCTACAGACTTGACAAAATTTAATAAAAAGGATGGGTCTCACACGGGAGTTCTGCTTGGACATGTTCGTGCCCCGTGTAGATTAATTCACAATATTATATTAAATAATTGTCAATGATACACTTTGTATTAGGAACTTCATTATGACGGCTATGATAAAAGTTATCAAATTATAGTTTATAGTATATAAGATTGTAAGAATAAATACTTAATTTAGACACTTCCGTTCATTGTTGGTTCCAACAGGAAGATATGCGATTTTACTATTGAAGTGGGTTCCTTGTAACAAGAAGCGAAAGAATTGTGTTTTCTGAAACTCACACTATCCAGTTTCTGCCAAGTACTTAGTGCTCTTAATTAAAAAGAGAGTTGAGTGGCCAGATTTGGCCATTTAACGTAATTCCTTGTTAGTGGTTAGTTAACGAGCGTTTCTCTTTGGTGAAGAGCTCGTGCAAAGTTAAATATTCTTTAGTGATGAATTAAGAGATAATTGACGTTGGTGAAAACGGCCCTTACAGTAACTTATCTTGAGTTTTCTTTTACGTTACCGGTACCGTAATAGATTTGTAATGTACTTCTGCGTCTGACAATTATATTTGTTCCACCTGTCCCATTGTGCTCAGGTTTGTGTGTAGCCCACTTAGGAATACAGAATCCAATATATATAGAATGCTTCATTTCAGTGTTCTACAAGCTGGCACCAGTAATTCTTCAATCCATTGCAATGTTAGACATCCTTATATTACTCGTTATTATAACCTAACTTATATCATATCAAGTCGAGCGCCAAGGTCGAATAAGCAGTACCGTTAACCTCTTCTTCTCACTGTGTCCCTGGAGGGTTATGATCTGATTACCAGTGGCGTAACTTGAATTCAGGGTTGTGAAATTACCTGATTTGATGTGTTATTTACGATAATGATTTGGCGTACCGGAGTAAGTACGGCATCTAATAATTCTTAAGCAAACTTTGTGTGTTCTAGTTTCGTGATCATTATGGAGCAACAAACATTCATTAAGAGTGAACCAGATGAATTCCCTAATATTGTAAGTAGTATTTATTACGTGCAGTATATCGAGTAACATGGTAATCTTATTGAAGTATGTTTTTTGACTTGTACTTGCTACCATACCAAATAGTAGGCTAGCCTGGATGTTTATGGGTCGTTCTGCAGAAAAGAGCAGATTTGATTTTTTTTAAATATATATATTCGAAATTTTCATATTTTTATATTATAATTTTTTATGGGGCTCAGCATTTACTGTATGGTTCTGTCAAAAAATATTTTTAGTTTAAAAAATCTTTCTTTATTTTTGTTGGTAAGTTAACAGAATTGACAGTTTTATTACAAACAAAGGCCTAATATGTATCTTTACTTCAAAAATATTTTAACTCTTTTATCAATGTCACTGAAGCATTTTAGCTTCAAGTGGCGGTTCGACACAGGAATAGGTGGTTCTGGGATGACAGAGAATATTTCACTGTTTTTTATTTCTTGTTTTTCTCTCCAGTTTTGTTCATGAAGTTGACTAACAAATTCCCCATCTTTTGATTCAACAATTCCTAAAAACAAAAGTGTCAGTAGTTTTTGGAACACACAATAGTAAAAGTAAACACTTAGATCAGTAACGGAGTTGAGGGATTTGTGAAAAATGATCGACCACATGGCATCAATTGAGGTAAGTAACTAAAGTCTTAGCTCTGAATGTGCAGGTTCAATGTCTTATTCATGTAGACAAACAATACGCAATTAATATTTGTCACTTACCTCTCAAGCTAAGTAAATGAATTGAAAACTCGTAATGTCCAAGTGAACTTTGAATCTTATTTCAACTAATCACTCATTTATACACTTCACAAAAACACGCAGCTTCTCTACTCAGTCACATAATAGCTGCCTTCATTATGTTTAGTGAAGAAATGGGACAGGTGCTGCTACCTGTGAGTAATTCTTTGAACTATACTCAGTGGTAACGGAGTTGAGAACTGCCCTCAGGGACAAGAACATTTAAAAAAAAAGTTACTTTGTTTCATATTTTATTATTTTGAATAATACCGGTAACTTTTTAAATATTCAACTAATTTAGTATTAATTACTGAAATATCTGTGAAATTACAAGTATGTTTTTTTTTGAAAAAGACATTTCAAATCATGGGAGGGGACAGTCACAGAGTTGAGGTTTACATCATAAAAATAATTTAAAATGGTGTTGGATTTAAGTTTTAAACCAAATTCAACATATTTTAGGACGCTATTACTATTATAGTAAGTTAAGTATTAAAAATAAAAATATTAAATAATATTTAAAAAATATGTTTTTAATCCAACGAGGACTGAAATCTGCCCTTTTCTGGAGAATCGGCCTTATTCTGTTTTGTTACATGCAACTTAGTAGTGTTATTCTGTCTGTATGTTTTACTTTGGGTCATACCTACTTGTCTAAATCAATACTTTCTAGTAGTCTAATGACCAGTTACCCACTTATAATCTGCTGGATGAATCTGGTGATTTGCATGAAGACGAATGCAAGGCAGTGAAATTGGGACAACAAACACAGGTGCTCATAGGTTCTATATTTCCTCTCTCGATATAATGTGAATTGCTTTCTTATTATTAAAAAATTTGGATTATTCAAAGTTGATGCTTAGTATCGCTGCTAACAGTTGCACATATCATTGTATACACAATGCGGCTTCACTTTGCTGGCACTTGGGCCCTATTGAAGGTGAAGTCTACACCACACGCTGTGTTAACAGGAGCTAATTTATATTCGTTATGCAGGATCACTGTGCTGGCACCCTGGGCCCTATTGTAGGTGAAGTTGACATCACATGCTCTGCACCAAGCAGATAAAACCGTACAGTATATTGGTAATGAAGGATCACAACTGTCTTGTGGTTTACTTTTAAAAATTATGGACTAAAACTTCAAATAATAATATTAACATCGTATGGCCTCGGGTGCCGGGTGCAAGCTTTATTTGTTATTTGACACCCAAAGAGTAGCTTGCATGTCGAATTTTCTTGTTCCTTGAAGTACCTTGAAAGTCAAGAGGTTAGATATCTAAGCTCCTTGAACACTATAGCGCTTTCTAGTAGATAAATGAGGAACTTTGTGTTGGCGGAAACTACCGAGATTAATTTCGCGTGATGAACACAGCCTACTGAATTCAAATGGATTCTTTGACATGCCAACATCGTATGAGATAGTGTCGTAATTTTTACCGCCCTTCAAAAATCACTTACCACGGCCAGGAGTGAACCTGCAAGTTGGAGTTAGTAGACCGACACGTTGACCACTCACCCACCGTGGCAAGCACTTCAAATATATTACAGTTAATGAAACAAAACTACAATTAAGTATTTTTAGGCACTCGCATATCATTTAGGTTTTCTTTTAGGTGCTACAGAATTCATGAGTGTGATTTGGAAAAGTACGGAATTAAAGAATTTTTGTATTTAGAAGTGCAGAAAGAAATTGGTACACACCTAAGAATCCGATCCCTATTCATGACAAGCGAGGTTTAGTGACTTCCTACTTACAGTACAACCAAATAGTAGGCCGATCAGAATCTGATGTGTTTTACTTTGTATATTACACATAGCCTAAGTTAGTAGGCCTACTGTAATTCTGTCAGTATATTTTACATTGGACCATACTTGTGTGATACTTTCTAGGAAACACAAGAGCAATTACCTACTGATATCCTGCTGGATGAAGCTGGTGTTATATTTGAAGATAAAACAATGTATGTTAAGGAGGAACATCATGTCAAGGTAATCATAGGTTCAACATTTCCTCTCTTATAATAATGAGAATGATTTTCATATTAAACAATAATCGGAAGATTGGTTTATTCAGTATTCTTTTCTTATTTGAACAGCTAGGAGTAGTTGTATTGATGATGCAGTTTCTCTCTGTTGGCACCCTGGACTTATTCTAGGTGATGTCCACACCACAATGAGTGCTAACAGTAGCCAATGTTGTATTGATGATGCAGGTTTACTGTTTTGATAACCTGGACTCTATTGCGTAACGCTGAAGGAGACCAAATGCTGGGGTGGAAGAATTCCTAAATTATCCTGAAATTAGCCAAAATATCTGTGTTGAGGATGGGGAAGAAATCTGGAGATCATGGGATAACAATGACTACGAAAATCAGGCTTTTGCAATGTTATATGTTCTGTACACTCTTTTCTGGTGCTGACACATGGACTCTGACAGAGTCTTTATGATAACTGTTAGAGACCTTTGAAATGTGGCTCTACAGAAGGATATTACGGATACCATAGACAAATCATATCAAAATGCTGTTCTCGAAAATATGAGAAAAACCAAGGAAGTATTAACCACCATGAAAATGAGGAAAATCTAATAGCTAGGACACATCATGAGGAATACCGACCTGTACCATCTCCTGCAGTCTATCCTTCCAGGAAAAATTACAGGGAAGAGAAGTGTTGGACCGAGAAGAATAAGAATTAATAAATCTGGACCTCCAAAACGTCCACTGAATTATTCCGATCTCCAAGTGACAGGAACTGCACAGTCAAGAGGGTTGCAGATATCCGGAATGTATAGGAACCAGAAAATGTGGTTATAGTTGTTTACTATTCTGCTGTCTTATATCCGCCCACCATCGCCTTTTAGGATCACGACCTATATAGAAAAAATTTCATCTGAGATCGGCACTGTAGACATTATTTATGGACAAATACAGCTTTGGAACCTATGCTTACAGTGCTATTGCAAAGGCTTAGTCAGTATTGTAAGACAAAATAAGTGCTTAGCATATACCAGGTCCTAGCCTATCGACCTGTACATGATGAAAACGTGCCTTCGTCAGCAAGTTAAAAAGGTATTACCATAAATACAGTATATATAATTCGTGTATACCTTGCTTCATAAGTTACACTGTCATATTTGTGGTTAACTATGGTTATGACATTATATTACCACCGTTCACTTAAATGACATGTCTTAAGGGGATTTCGTATATAGAGCTGTCAAATCTGATTTTTTAAAAATTGTTCAGCCTGATTAGGCACACAATTCTGAATAAATGTACGTTCCATTTATGAAAATCAGACAGTCTTTAAATATAAAATATTTTCTTCCAGTGTGTGCATAGCAGGTCACACCTAGTTGTGTTCTATTTGTGACGGTAACAGAGAATTATTATAGTTTAATATACTAATGATAGTAGTAATAATATACTGGTAATAATGATAATACTAATGTAATAAAATTCAGCAATTTTTCTAGGATTGTCCACTTCATGTGTGGGGTTTCTTCAGCGCACTGATGACCCAGCTTGGTATCCTATGCGAAACCTCACACAAGACACGGCACAGTCCTAAAATAATTGCTGAGTTTTAATTCACTGGCCGTCAGAACCAATATACAACTTTTGAAAAACCAAAATCAAGGAACTAGAAAATCCAGAGAGAAAAATACTGAAAAAGATCTACGAGCCACTTCAGAAAAGGAGAATATGGATAAAGAGACCGACAATAGAACTATAAAAACCGCCAGAGACGATTACAAACAATATCAGGAAAAGAAGGGCATAATGTTATGGACACATACATAGGATGAATGCAGACAGACTGACCATGAAAATTTTGAATACCGTTATGAATTGTACACTGAAAACCAATTGGGTAAAAGAAACCGCGGAAGACCTCAAGAACCTAAACATCTCGACAGAAGACATGGCAGACTGGAAAACATACAGAGAAAAACTCAGACAACAGAAATTTGAGCAAAAGCCCAATGAGAAAGAAACAGGAAAGACGTGGACAGAAGAGAGAAAGAGGAAGCATAGTGAATATATGAGAGGTTTTTGGAAATAAGGAAGAAAGGGACAGAATAAGACAACATGAAAATTGATTGTGTTGTAACATTCTTCTAAAGTGGGAATCATTGAAAATAATAATAATAACTTTTGAATTAAAGTCACCATAAAGTGACTGTCTGTATTTTAGGTGCATGTTCCTTTTAATGTAAGAGGGCTATAAGTATGAAACTTATTCAACGTACTCTTAGAACACAAATAATGCATGTGGAGCAGGTTTATGACAATCTGTTGCATAGAAGGGAAAATACTTGACTAACAATCACTGAAAAGTTGGGTTTTATTTTATATAGAAACTCGCATTGTTTTTTATTTTATATCTGAGACCTCATCAGAGCTAATGCATTAATTCTGCATGGTATTGGTTAGCAAATAATATCCCACATCGATGATTTTTTGAAGATATTTTAATGGCCATTTTGTCTACCAAGTGTACCTAAATATGTTAAACCTTTAGAATTGGATTAAATAGTATATTCATTACTAACAAGGTCCCCTTAAGATTAACCAAGGAATTAATTACACAAAAGGTCAATCAATTCTTATGCCATAAAATTGGTTCATTTCTAGGCACAGCATAATCACTAAAGAATGGTTATTAATGTTCTTTTTAGTGAAAAGTTAGGTTATTGGGTATACTGACTGTATTTTAATTGATGAATAAAAATAGTTATTTTCCCCTTGTTTGAAAGAACCTTGTCAGCTCATTTTCTAGCAAGATTATCCTTCCCTCGTTCACCAACGTCTTCATTATCATCCCTGGAACAATATGCGCGTCTCACTATACGACAGCGTTAGCCAATCAGTTATTCATTAACACCATTGGGGTGGGTGGGTTTGAGGGGGGGTTGCGTAACTGTCAGAGGTTGTAACAAATAGTGACCAATAACCTTTCTGAGCAAAAATCAAACTCTCTAAATCGGAAGCAGTTAAACGGGACGTTAAATGCACGACATTATTATTATTAGAAAACTCAAAGTTGTACTTTTCAACAAATCTACACCAGATGGAGATAGAATGCTTGTTTTTTAACAATACCTTGTAAATTCTCTGATTAGCTCAGGACTTGTCATCTTTTACTCAGTGTTGGGGTTGGGAATGAGGGGGGACTATTAATATGAAAAAAAGTTCAGAAATATACGAACATTCACATAAAACTGAAGGTGAAGCTTAGAGCGACTTCCACTGCTACCAGTGGCCATCAATATGGTGTTTTCCCACCCTTGATGGCAGCCTCCACTGCTTGCTGTGACTGTTGGTATGGTGTTGGTCCATCCTTCACCTTGATGGACTGTTAGTATGGTGTTGGTTCACCCTTCAACTTCATGACTGCTTCCTCTGATTGCTGCGGTTGGCAGTATGGTTTTGGTCCATCCTTAAGTTTGATGACAGTCTGTCGAATGTAGTGGACAATAGAGGAAAAAGAGGGATGTGTGTGATTTTGGAGTGGCACAATGTCGCCCTACTGTTAGTGCCCTTGAGATCAACATTGCTTTAATGTGGCTCGAGAGAATAAATCAAATATTGCTTGGTACGAGATTTCCTAACACAAAATATATCAACGTCCCTTGTCTCGTATTCATGAGAGAAATTAACGTCATATGGTAACTGTGGTCACGTACACACAGTCTAAATGCTGGTGGCAATCTTCTAGGCCTAAATTTGGTGGCTGAATGCGAACTAAATGCTTTCTGTATTAAACTCCACCAAACGTTAATGTTTTTGCCGTGTATGCATTGGCGTAAGGAATCTATGAATGTGACGTTCAACTTCAATGTGTAATTGAATCCTTCATTGCATGTTCACTAGTCTTATGTGAGATATAATCGCATGCATCCAAAGGTACTAATTTATAAAACAATGTTTTATCTGCAGGACGATACGGATCATTCTAGGGGTATTAAAACCGAGGAATGTTTTGTACCAGAATTCATCCCATGCATCATAACTGAAACACCGTCTTCAGATCTGGAAATAGTAAGTACCTAGATGCCTCATTGCTAGATATAACATCTCCTTATAATCTGATAGTATCTAAGGAGTATGACTGGTATTTTCACAATAATTGTACTGCTGAAAAATGGTAGTGTGTAGTCGACAATAGTACAGAAAGCTTGAGATGTTGTTCTGATTACTGAGCACATGGGGGCTGAATCTTAATTTTTAATACTTACATCCATTCACTTTTACTTGCATGTACGTTCATTCATACCATTTTTTTCCCTGCAAATTTTGAGTTGTCTTTTTCAAATCCATAATATTTCCAGTTCTTTGGTGTCAGGGAGGAAGTGAAACGTGTTTTTCTGCGGCAGTGTTTTTTCAGCCCATAGGAGGTGTTGATGAGGATTAAAATATGATGAGTTTGAAGGAAGTGAAGATGGCATCTTAGGAGGTACCATCCCAGCATTTTTCTGTAGACAAAAATGGCGAACCATGAAAAAACATTTCAATGATGGCTGAAAAGGGGTGATTGGAGTAGCACCCCAACTGGGAATTAGCAGAGGATTTGATTTCGGGCACACAGTGGAATGTAAATAGAGCGACAATGAAGAGACCAAACATTGACAACTAGAGTTTATACATTTATTTGATTTTTTGAATCAATAACAAATATTTTCATTAGAATGATAGTTAAAAGACGGCAATTCAAAATGTATTGTTTCTCCAGGAAACTCAGAATAAACACTGACTAGAAAATATGAATTACAATACGAATGCATAAAAAAAACTAATAACAGGCGCCTAAAAGTCTTTGCAAGAAAAGATCCAAAAAAGCAAGAAGCAAAAAAAGGCTTGGCCTTGAAAAAATGTATTAAACAAGCTTGATTTAAGTTGGCGTTACCAATGGTTGGATACTGGATACAGAGTATCTTCCCATAAAATCGTCCTTCAGGAGACTCGCTCAGACAGTAGCAGGAAGTAGTATTGTTTTGCCCGGACAGGGCGGAATGGAAGCGTTGGTTCAGCACGATCCAATGTTTCAAGTGCTGTGCTGGAACACGGCCATGGGTTAGCTGGCCTTCAGGGAGCGGGTCGTAAAATCCAAAAAAGGCTTCCTCCAGGAAGTCTTGGCATGGCTTCCGAAAAAAAAATTGTAGTTCCTTCGACGGAGTGTAACCAGCAGTAACAGATCTCTTGGTAGTGACCTGGCTGGCGGGTTACGAGCAGTTACAATTTCACATTGCAGAGTTGATGAGATAAAGGTCGTTGACTCAGAACTTGCCCAGCACGACAAAGTCCAAACAATGAGGCATGCCACTTAGAGTGGTTCCAGCTACACGATGTTTACCAACAGTGCTGACCCAATAAGGGCCTTGTTGTGGTTAGGCAGGCAGCCGTGGTCAGATGTAGACAGACATAGACAGGCCAGTAGAACGGCGATGAAGGCAATATATAGTGGAAATGACGTCATAGTGCGCCGAACATTCCAGATAGGAGGAGGGGTGTCAACAGCCAATCAGCGCATATCTCCATACACATTGCGAGGGTTACTACTGATGCGAGTACAGTATTTGTGAGAAAGTGTGACAGTGCCGTGCGTCTAAATAAACACACTTCAGAAAAAGGTAAGTAGGCGAGAAATAATAAAGAACAACAATTCAATTGAAACATAAGTTAACTAAACAATAAATAAACAGAACACCGCGTTCATACTGCAATTATAGCGATGTAAAATAATCGGGAAGAAAGATTGAACAAATGTTTCAAACCGTACGAGAATGTGCTGTCGTAGACCAACACACATATAGTGCTTTCAGTTACTAGCTTTATGTAGTATCAATATTTATGTTCCATACTGCTCAAAAAACTGCCCATATAAGTATTTAAATATGTTACTCTGAATTCTGTTAAAAATCTAATTTTTTTTATTCCAGTGTTTTCTGAAAAAGGACTTTTTTAACATTCAAAAACTGGTATATATGAAAAATGTATATGGCTGTGATAGACAGTATGAAAGTTGTTCAGTGGATATATCTTCACTTGAAGTTAGCTGTGCTCAACAATTTCATTGTTTGATTTTTGTGTGTAAAACATTGATCAAAGTGATAGCAAAGAAATTATATTTTCCATCTTGTCCCCAGGATATAAAAGAAGAAACACTGGATGAAGAAAGTGTTGGAAGTGCAAATCATTTAAACGAGTAAGTACACAACATAACATTTCTTTGTTTTTGAATACTCGTAACTAACAGTTTAAGATATGAATTGGAGGTTTCTATTATTGTATGTGCCTCATTATTGAAGTCCATATTGATATTAACTTTCCATTTAGCAGCCCACGAATTATATCCATTCTCAATCAGAGTTTCCACTCTTGGGAAGCATTTAAGGTGTTTTTCAGTCTTTTGATAGGACCTGTTGCTGATTTGTGGAGAGCTTACTTGTTTGATACGATGAATGAGCTTTTTGAGGAACATGCAGTACTTTAAACCTCCCTCTGGTTGTTTCTGTGTCCTCAACCACATTCGACTCTTTCACATCCCATAATTGAGAGCGTAAATAGTTTCCTCCTAACCTAGTGCTACAAGTAAATATGCACTATAAAATAACCAACTTCTTGGCCCAACCAAAGTATGTTCCTCATCTCTGTTTCGGTTGTGATTACTGGGTACCTTGCCTGTGTAGAGAAGTAAACGTTTCATACACAGGTCTTGCAGAGAAATACAAATTGGGTACATAGGTCATGTGTTAAGTAAGCCTTGGGTAGACAGGTCTGGCAGAGATGTAGGGAGGTTTCATGGAGATGTACTTAATATGTAGAGAGATCTTCTAGAGAAGTAAATATGAGATGGAGACGTCTCGAAAGTAATTAATTGGTAGAGAGCTCTTGTAGAGAAGTAAATATTAGGTACAGAGGTCTTGAATAGTAGTTTAAATTGAGTAGACATGTCTTGTAAAGAAGTACACATTGGGTAGACAGGTCTTGTAGAGAATTGCAAAATGGATAGAGAGGTCTTGTAGACAGGTATATATTGGGTAGACAGGTCTCATTAAGAAAACACTAATTACATATATTATCCTTTCAAGATTTGATTGCTGGCGGTCAAGATGGAAACTATTCTCTGTTTACATGTGTCACACGTCAGCCTGCTTCGTAGACAGGTACAGTTGCGCGAGTAGGATATGACTCAGCTCCAGTAGCCTCAGTCATCGTTTAACTGTCCGTGGTGATATGAGCTCCTGTGACGCGCAATACTGCTGTTGACTTATGTGCAGAATGGATTCTCCCATCGCTGTGTTCCCAGCTTTGCCCCGCGGGGCAACTGCTACAATAAACAACAAACACTGGCGCAGCCACGCTCAGCGGCAATCAAATCTTAAATGGGTAATGCAGGTCTTGTACGGAAGTATTCATTGTGTAGCCAGGTCCTGTAGACAAGTACACATCAGGCAGACAGGTATTGTAGAGAAGTACACATCAGGCAGACAGGTATTGTAGACAAGTACACATCAGGGGGACATGTATTGTAGAGAAGTACACATCAGGCAGACAGGTATTGTAGAGAAGTACACATCAGGCGGACATGTATTGTAGAGAAGTACACATCAGGCGGACATGTATTGTAGAGAAGTACACATCAGGCAGACAGGTATTGTAGACAAGTACACATCAGGCGGACATGTATTGTAGACAAGTACACATCAGGCAGACAGGTATTGTAGAGAAGTACACATCAGGCGGACAGGTATTGTAGACAAGTACACATCAGGCGGACAGGTACTGTAGACAAGTACGCATTGGTTATACAGGTCTTGTAGACAAGTATACATCAGGCAGACAGGTCTTGTAGACAAGTACACATCAGGCAGACAGGTATTGTAGACAAGTACACATCAGGCGGACAGGTATTGTAGACAAGTACACATCAGGCGGACAGGTACTGTAGACAAGTACGCATTTGTTATACAGGTCTTGTAGACAAGTATACATCAGGCAGACAGGTCCTGTAGACAAGTACACATCAGGCAGACAGGTATTGTAGACAAGTACACATCAGGCGGACAGGTATTGTAGACAAGTACACAACAGGCAGACAGGTCTTGTAGACAAGTACACATCAGGCGGACGGGTATTGTAGACAAGTACACATCAGGCGGACAGGTATTGTAGAGAAGTACACATCAGGCGGACAGGTATTGTAGACAAGTACACATCAGGCGGACAGGTATTGTAGACAAGTACACATCAGGCGGATAGGTATTGTAGACAAGTACACATCAGGCAGACAGGTATTGTAGACAAGTACACATCAGGCGGACAGGTATTGTAGACAAGTACACATCAGGCAGACAGGTACTGTAGACAAGTACGCATTGGTTATACAGGTCTTGTAGACAAGTGTACATCAGGCAGACAGGTCTTGTAGACAAGTACACATCAGGCGGACAGGTATTGTAGACAAGTACACATCAGGCGGACAGGTCTTGTAGACAAGTACACATCAGGCGGACAGGTATTGTAGACAAGTACACATCAGGCGGACAGGTATTGTAGAGAAGTACACATCAGGCGGACAGGTATTGTAGACAAGTACACATCAGGTGGACAGGTATTGTAGACAAGTACACATCAGGCAGACAGGTATTGTAGACAAGTACACATCAGGCAGACAGGTATTGTAGACAAGTACACATTGGTTATACAGGTATTGTAGACAAGTATACATCAGGCAGACAGGTCTTGTAGACAAGTACACATCAGGCAGACAGGTATTGTAGAGAAGTACACATTGGTTATACAGGTCTTGTAGACAAGTATACATCAGGCAGACAGGTCTTGTAGACAAGTACACATCAGGCAGACAGGTATTGTAGACAAGTAAACATCAGGCAGACAGGTATTGTAGACAAGTACACATCAGGCAGACAGGTATTGTGGACAAGTACACATCAGGTAGACAGGTATTGTAGACAAGTACACATCAGGCAGACAGGTATTGTAGAAAAGTACACATCAGGTAGACAGGTATTGTAGACAAGTACACATCAGGCAGACAGGTATTGTAGACAAGTACACATCAGGTAGACAGGTATTGTAGACAAGTACACATCAGGTAGACAGGTATTGTAGACAAGTACACATCAGGCAGACAGGTATTGTATACAAGTACACATCAGGCAGACAGGTATTGTAGAAAAGTACACATCAGGTAGACAGGTATTGTAGACAAGTACACATCAGGCAGACAGGTATTGTAGACAAGTACACATCAGGTAGACAGGTATTGTAGACAGGTACACATCAGGCGGACAGGTATTGTAGACAAGTACACTTCAGGCAGACAGGTATTGTAGACAAGTACACATCAGGTAGACAGGTATTGTAGACAAGTACACATCAGGCGGACAGGTATTGTAGACAAGTACACATCAGGCGGACAGGTATTGTAGAGAAGTACACTGCAACCGACATTATTTAGTTACACAGCTCACCCTCGGGTTTTATCCTTGTGCCATTAATTGGGGGTATTTATTCATATTTTATTATATTGGGGTAAAATCCGCGTGTATGTGTTGTGTGATTATTATCAATATTGTGGCGCGATCAAATTTTGGATGATTCACACAGTAGATGCAATGTCATTATTAATTATCAGTTTTGGATATTTTATCTTACAGTTAAGTGGAATATTTCAAGTATTATTATATTGAGTACAGGAATACTTATTGTATAATTATAACCTAATAAAGTCACTATTTTATTTTGGATATGGGTATCAACTTTATTTATTTAGTAATTCCGTAAGTATGTGTTAGCGTTGTGGAGTGTAATCTAGGAACATTAGGTTACAAAATGGCCGCCTTATTGCCTGGGCTTAATATCTTATATAGTGGCCTAAGTTGACAAATTTCCTTGTTAACTAACCAACAATAAATCTAGTAGAAGGCTTTGCAAAATCAGAGTAGATCATCAAATATTGAGGAAGGTTTTCGAAGATCCTGGGAGTTCCCCAAAAAAGAGCCACTTTCTCAGGACGTGATTGTTTGCTGCTATAAATTGAATGTATTACCGGTATCTCATTCATGTCAGTGCCACAATCAGCTCTTCTATTACGGATCACAATATCACCACGGCTGTAAGTTATTAATAAATTAATTATATTTTAGTCAAATTACTTTCCTTTTGTGTGATTCATTTAGCGAGTATCGCCCTGCTACCCTAAGATGGCAAGCAAATAGCTAGGTTAATAAGATGGCGCCCAATTTCAATATGGAGTAAACAGGTCTTATTAAAAAGCAAATTGTGTAGCGGAGAGGTATTGTAGAGAAGTACACATGGGGTAGAGAGGTCTTATAGAGAAGTACATATTGGGTACTCAGATGATATAGAAAACTACACATTGGGTGGCCAGGTCATGTAGGAAAGTACACATCGGGTAAGCAGTATAGGCTAATACAACCATCACTAGAGACAGTAAAAAATCGCGACTCACGATATGTCGTAAAAAAAAGGTTTAGAACACATTTTACATAAAGGTATCATAATACACACATCAAAAAAAGTTTTGCATCACCTCGGTTCCCAGATCTCCGGCATATAGACGTTGACTGTGTATATTGTATCAAAGATACAGTCCCTTTGACTGTTCATAGATGTCACTAAAACTGCTCAAAGATGTAAACAACCATGCATGAGCAGGGCCTATTAGACGGAGGGGGTACGACAGCCGATCAGTTCCAGTCATTCCACCAGGACGAAGGTACGCTGCTCATGTTGTCTGTAGTTCTACCATGCCTAGAAGGTCAATACCGCAGTTCGATCGCGTCCGCATTGTTACTTTGTGTCAAGAAGGGCTCTCAACAAGGGAAGTTTCCAGGCGTCTCAGAGTGAACCAAAGCGATGTTGTTCGGACATGGAGGAGGTACAGAGATACAGGAACTGTCGATGACAGGCCTCGCTCAGGCCGCCCAAGGGCTACTACTGTAGTGGATGACCGCTACTTACGGATTGCCGCTCGGAGGAACCCTGACAGCAATGCCACCATGTTGAATAATGCGTTTCGTTCAGCCACAGGACGTCGTGTTTCAACTCAAACTGTGCGCAATAGGCTGCATGATGCGCAACTTCACTCCCGACGTCCATGGCGAGGTCCAGCTTTGCAACCCCGACACCATGCAGCGCGGTACAGATGGGCCCAACAACATGCTGAATGGACCCCACAGAATTGGCATCACGTTCTCTTCACCGATGAGTGTCGCATATGCCTTCAACCAGACAATCGTCGGAGACGTGTTTGGAGGCACCCTGGTCAGGCTGAACGTCTTAGACACACTGTCCAGCGAGTGCAGCAAGGTGGTGGTTCCCTGATGTTTTGGGGTGGCATTATGTGGGGCCGACGTACGCCACTGGTGGTCATGGAAGGCTCCGAAACGGCTTTACGATACCTGAATGACATCCTCCGACCCATAGTGCACCCATATCGGCAGAATATTGGAGAGGCATTTGTCTTCATGGACGACAATTCTCGACCTCATCGTGCACATCTTGTGAATGCGTTCCTTCAAGATAACGACATCGCTCGACTACAGTGGCCAGCATGTTCGCCAGACATGAACCCTATCGAACATGCCTGGGATATGTTGAAAAGGGCTGTTTATGGACGTCTTGACCCACCAACCACTCTGAGAGATTTACGCCGAATTGTCGTTGAGGAGTGGGACAATTTGGACCAACAGTGTCTTGATGAACTTGTGGATAGTATGCCACGACGAATACAGGCATGCATCAATGCAAGAGGACGTGCTACTGGGTATTAGAGGTAGTGGTGTGTACTGCAATCTGGACCACAAATGCTGAAAGTCTAGCTGTATGATGGTACAACATGCAATGTGTGGGTCTCATGAGCAATAAAACGAGCTGAAATGTTGTTTGTGTTGATCTCTATTCCCTTTGTATTTAAAGGTTCCGGAACTCTTGGAACCGAGGTGATGCAAAACTTTTTTTGATGTGTGTAATTACACGTTTCAACTCGCGGAACACTCGAAAAAAAAAAGAATCTATAAGTGGTGAATTTAGCATCTTTTTGTTATTATTCGCGAAAAACGCAATTTTTAGACAATTAAGAAATTCCTTTGAAAATTTTAGACTGTTTCTTCATAATATCTATTGCCCAAGTTCCAAAAAAGAACTTTTCTCTGCTTAGTAAGTTCTGAAAAAAATCCACATGGTTTGGAAAGTTGTCGCTAGATGGTATGAGTTAAAATAGATCGATTACAACTAACTATTACTGACAGAATAACCTAATCAAGTAGTGTGATGAATTCAGTTTCACTCAGGAATTCTTACCCTTATTAATCAAGAATGTTAGTCCCTTTCATTCGAGGATTATGACTCCATCACATAATACATTGTCTTTAAATAAAGTCGTACAGTATAACTTTATACAACAATCAGTTGATGCTTGTGCTTTAAGTGCAGTACTATGGTATAGGCTAGTACAGCAAAGTTTCGAGTAAGTTATAACGGGTAAAAATCACAACGTAAATCATACTAATATATAAAAATGAGATGGTGTGTGTGTGTCTGTCTGTGTGTTACTCAATAACGCAAGAACCACTGGTCCTATTTAAATGAAATTTTGCATGGATGCAGCTGATTTACCATGTTTACATATAGGATACTTTTAATTTCGATATTTTGCACTATTAAAAATAGCGACCATTTTAGTGACGTCACTACGCCCTTTGGTTTCAAAATTTCATATTTCCATATCAAATAAAAAGAGAACGCTAAAAAATAGCCAACTTTTGATGGCACGAACGAGCTTCAAAATTTAATTTCCTATCCAAAAGGTCCTTATCACTTTTCGTGTATCTCCAACGGTTAGCGAGTAAAACCCACATATGTGACGTCACTTCACCCTTTGGTTTCAAAATTTCATATTTCCATTTCAAATAAAAAGAGAACGCTAAGAAATAGCAAACTTTTGATGCATACACGACATTTAACATTTAATATTCTATCCAAAAGGTCCGTATCACTTTTCGTGTATCTCCAACGGTTAGCGAGTAAAACCTAAATTTGTGCAATAAAACACGGTCAACACCGAGCGGTGCAGTATATCTCTACGTACATAAAAAGTAAAGTTTGTATGTTTTTGTTCGCAATTTCTACGGAAATTTGAGTTATTTACGCGTTTCAGACTGTTTTATTATGGATGCGCGCGAAAATAATTTTTTGGTCTGTCTGTCTGTTTGTCTGTGGACAAATTTTTTCCCTTATAACTCGATAACGGCTGGGTGTATCAACGTAAAATTTGGTACAGATATCCATCCGAGGCACGACACTAATCATTGATGCTACCCTTCTCCGTACCTCTCATAAAAGAGGGCCTACCCCCTTAAAATACATGCTGAAATAGGAGAATAATGACGAGACAAATATCATTTTCAGCCCCTCAATGTGAGAGACAAAACTCGGGGCCCTAAAGGGTCCCCGAAATCCACATTTTAAGGCCCTAAAACCAACCATTTTTGAGATATTCCCAGAAAACTAATTTCATTTAACAAACTAATGAACGAATACAAGCCGGTAACCATGGCAACAGATTCTCAGAGGTCCATCTATTGCTGTAAGACGCAATGCAATTCCATTAATTACATTGGTGTGAAAGTTTGCAAACGGCTAGAAGGTTATCACGGAACCAAATTGAGCTGTAAAATTCATCAATACGTGTAATGCGCTTAAGGGGGTCAAGGGGGTACACTAGAATTTTTTCACGCGATTTACACCTGCGGGTGTGGTACGGAAGGTCTATTATATTCCTATACCTATATTATATTATTATTAGTAGTAATAGTAATATATTATGGCGTACAACGAGGAGACAATGCCCCTCGGTGCCAGAAACAAAATTTGGGGGCCTCGAAAACTACATTATAAGGCTCTAAAACCTACAGTATCTGAAATATTCCCAGAAAACTGATTTAATTTAATTTAACAAACTAATGTAGGAATGGAAATCGCTAACCATGACAACATTATATCAAGGGGTGGCATCCAACTTTCCATCTATTCCTGTAAGAAGCAATATCACTCCATTTATACCTTGCCACGGTGGGTGAGTGGATAGCGTGTCGGTCTACTAACCCCAAGATTGCAGGTTCACTCCTGGCCGTGGTACAGGCCGGACGTTTGTTTTAGACGAGTGAAAAATCTTAATGGAAGCCTGGAGGCGAGTTACTACAGTACCTGTGTTGTTATCAGCTGCCCCAAGCGCTCCGATGATTGATAAAGCTGTTTCACACTATTGCTGAAGTATAGTCACTGGCAAATATAATGACGATCTGTTCGTAACTACGTAACGTGTACTTCCGTGTCACACAATACTTCGACGTGGACTGTACTGTCTGCTCAAGTCTGGAATTCCATTACATCAGATCGGTGGTGACAAATGTGAAGTGATAGGGTGAGAGAGTGACTGAGTACAGGCTCACCCGCAGGCTTCAAGGTCAAGGGCAATCATCTAAAACAAACGTCCGGCCTGTACGTGGTTTTTGAAAGGCGGCAAAAATACGACTCGCATGTCATACGATGTTGGCATGTCAAAGAACCCATTTGAATTCAGTAGGCCGTGTTCATAATGGCAAAATTAACCTCAGGAGTTTCCGCCAACACTATGTTCTTCATTTCTCTACTAGAAAGCGCTATAGTGTTCAAGGAGCTTAGATATCTACCCTCCTTGACTTTCATAGTGATTCAAGGAACAACGAAATTTCGACATGCAAGCTACCCTCTGGGTGTCAAATTACGAAGCTTGCACCCGGCATCCGAGGCCATACGATATTATTAGGCTACTCCATTTATTACATTTCTGTGAAAGTTTGCAAATGGCTATACGGTTATCACGGAACCAATGTAGACTGTATAATTCGTCAATGCAATTAAGGGGGTCAAGGGGTAACCTAGAATTTTTTCATGCAATTTCACGTGCGACATATAGTACAGAAAGTCTATTATATCTACAAACAGAAACATTATTTTCAAAAATTCCTGAATTGAATCAGCATTTTTTGCGGCTTTTAGGAATTTGGGCCATTTGAGGCTAAAGAACCTGAATTTTCATGCACCACAAGCCTTTATAATTTATGAAAGAGGTCTTCCTGTGTATTGGGACCTAACAAAACGTAGAGGGTCATTTTATGTGAGGTGTATTGCGTTTCGTCTACAAGGCTTTCAAATCTATTTCACGTCAGGAAGTACACGTTAGGTGAATTTACTTTGAGAGCACATTTTAACTAATCTTTTTTTTTTGACATACGGGTTCATCGTAAGGATGATTTTGCTTGATACGTATGGTAGATATACCCATATTTGGATATCTGGGTGATATGTTGTAGACAATAGAATTGTCTGTCTGTCTTTCTGTGTATCTTTATGTACGCCTATAAATCGTCTTCGGATGCTTGGTGCATCGTAAAATTAGGTATGGTAACCATGAGAGTCAATACACCAATCATTTATAAAACTCCTCACCGTACTTTTCATACAGTAGAAAGGTGGATATAGGGAAACACCTCGCAAAATACATGCTAAAATAGGCGAAATATAAAAATTATCCTAGAAGGACGATCGAAGCATATGTTGCGCTTCTCATTGTGAGACATAAAATTCGCGAGTCTATAAGGGGTCTCCGAAAACCACATTTTAAGGCCCTTAAATTAACAGTGTGTGTGATATTCCCAGAAAACTAACTTCGTTCTGATAAACTTATGAAGGAATGACAAACCGCTAACCATTGCAACAGTAGCTCAATTGATAATGTCTGGTGTTAATATAACACCGTTCGAAGAACGGGTACTTCTGCTAGTTAAGATATAAGTCAGTAATCCTTTACAAATAAACTGCTAATAATTTCTCTTCAACAATTTGGGCCTAAGTTATTCCTGTATATATTATGATATATGGCACGGTATATGAAGTATAGAAAACATTGTAGGTTATTAACTATGTTCTATCTTTTTCTTAATATATCCTACTTGATACAGCAAGGCTGTCTTAGACTTCAACTGAGTGCTATTATTTAGGATACCATCTCATGAACCCCTTGATTCATATGCATCTTTGTTGAGTTTGTTATGTCGCTTGCCTGTCCCATATTCTTCTGATAACATTAAATTGGTTTGCTAATTTATATCCAATCCTTTTTAACCCATTAACGTCAATTGACGATCTCAGGTCGCGGGCTATCACATTGACAAATAAATCATATGACGATCTCTACTCGCGGTGACGCATTGCTTTATTTGCGTTCGTGTATGTTCTAGAGATGCAATAACGAAAATTGGTGATGAAGTAGAACCTTATATGCACCTTGGTATGATCAAGGCAAAATGACAGCCACTCCATACTTTCAAGATGGCGTCTGGGCATAGAATATTATTACACTTAAATAATCAATTCTTCCCCCTTGTAGTAGCGGGTGATCCCTACCTTTTAAATTATTACCAATTTTATATGATCTTTATTGATATGAGTACATCCGACTAATCACATGGATAAGTGATTTACTCTCGTTGTCCAACAGCTTCGGGTGGATGAGACAACAAGATATACGGTCACTCTTTTGACCCGGAGTTGAGAAATCAACTCCGTATGCGGATGAACTGCAGTTTGTGGTCAACGGCATAAGGATGAGGAAGCACATTGGACATCCACCTCATTAACGATCCGGATGGATACGTCGTAGTAATCAATATGGCTATGTTTGAAGCTAAATTCGTTTCCGGAGTAAGCTCCTTATTCGGATCTCTGGAAGGGGCAGTGAATAGCATTGCAAGAGAACAATTGAAATATCAAGGCAGAGTCAAAATCGGAACGTGGAACGTGAAAATGATGAGCCAAGGAGGGAAGATACACATTGCAATACTGGAGATGACAAGAATGAAAATATATATATTGAAATGCGATGACCGGGATCTGGAACAATTTAACATAGATGATTATAGAATTTACTATTCGGATACAGATAATGGTATGCATGAACATGGAGTGGGAATTATTCTGAACAAGAGGATTGCAAAGTGTGTGAACAACGTTCTTCCAGTATCAGCGCGTGTTATATTAATTCAAATCCAAGCAAGACCAGTTAACTTGAACATTATTAAATTTTATGCTCCTACAGCTTGTAATCCGGATATAAAAGTTGAAAATTTCAACAGCTGCATAAATCACATTTTGAACAAACTAAAGAGAGAAGATCTCAATATAGTCATGGGCGATTTCAATGACAAAATTGGAGAGGGTAGAACATCAGACGCTTTCGGTCCGTTTGGTCTAGGAGAAAGAAATGTATGAGGACATTTTTTGGATGTTTTTGCAGAAACAAACCAATTAGTGGAGATGAATACATGGTTTAAATTACCATCACGGAGGTTATATACATGTAAATCGCCCATGGACAAACCAGATCACATTATTAGGAATCAGATTGATGTCATACTTGTGAACAAAAGGTATAGGAATGGTTGTACAGCTGTCAAGACATATCCGGGAGCAGACATACAATCAGACCATGTCCCTCTTGCTGGAAATTTTAAAATCAGGATGAAGCACGTTGCCACCAATACAGCACGAAAATATGATTTGAGAAAATTGAAGGATGTTAACATACGACAGAAAGTCAATATTATTCTAAATAATAGATTGAGTGACAATGTAGAAGACATAAACGTAAAACTTACGAATACAAGACGTGATAAAAGGACTTAATGGTGATTATTTGAAACCGGTACATCGAAAGAAGAAAACTTGGAAGACATGCGAGGTTCTGGATTTAATGGAAGAAAGACGAAAGAGAAAAGGTAAAATGGTGGATCACAGAGAGATATTGAATACAATAAGAAAGAAGATTAGAGAGGCCAAAGAGAAGGAAAAAGTTCAATTATGTACAGAAATAGAATTGTATCAGAGTAGATATGATAATTTCAATATACACCGGAAGGTCAGAGAAGCAACAGGAAAAAACCGCAATTCCAACAGAGGAATGTTAGTAGATGACAATGGTATCCTCATCATCAACAAGGAAGAAAAAAAGAGAGAATGGGAGAAATATCTAGAGCAGTTATTTCAAGACGATTTGAGGAGTCATGAACCAGTGATTTCGGACACAACAGGACCAGTTATCCTAGGAAATGAAGTAGCAGCGGCTATACATCAAATGAAGGAAGGAAAACTGATTTCTAAGTCAACAATGTGACGATTAAATTATGACTGGAATGGGCCAAGTAATTATATTTAACTCTCATATTCACTTTCTCCTTCTAATTGTCATCTATCCCTTATATTCTACAAGATCTGTTCTTATAATCTGTTTTTTGCTCCGCCCCTTAAAACAATGACCAGCTATCTACTGTAACTATCTTCATTTCATTCCATTCCCTGAGCAGTTCTGAAGCACCCATAGCCTGCCCACATAAAATGGTCATTTGTTTCAATTTCTATCGTTTTTATACACTGCTATTAACCACCAAACTCTTTATCTCATATATATTTTTTCGTTAGACCTTGAGGCTTTATTCTCATATATTGCCTTATTTTACAAAACACTGTTGACAAACCATTTTTGCGAGAACTATTCAGGCAGGTCAACAACTAATCCAGTCTATGGGTGAATTAAATGAGAACGTTGGGTTATGGTGATGGAAGAACTAGATATGGCGAAGAACAGCAGAGACACTTGGAAGCTACTAAGACGTATGAACAATGACCCCACGAATAGCCCACTACACAGCATCATTACTCCTAACCAGATTGCTCATCAACTACTAATAAATGGCAAAACAGATAAGCGAGAAAGATCACCAAACCTTCAAATAAATGTTGAATAAGAAATATCCAGTCTGTCCAATACCTTCATGGAAGAGCCTTGAAGAGCCATATGCCATAAACGTGAGTAAAACTGGCAAGGCAGCCGGACTAGATGACATGCGTATGGAGCAGATTCAACATTTTGGAAATACTACCAAAACATGGATTTTGTAGCTTTTCAATATCTGTCTGGAACGATGCCAAATTCCTAAAATCTGGAGGAACACTAAGGAGGTTGGAATTCTGAAACCTGGTAGGCAGCGTACAGATCCAAAATACTTCGGACCAATATCACTGCTGTGCCATCTATATAATGTTTTTGAAAGAATACTTTTGAACCGTATAACACCAGTGGTCAAACCTCTCCTAATCCCAGAGCAAGCCGGATTTAGGCCAGGAAGGAACTGCTGTACACAGATCCTTAATCTAACACAGCACATAGAAGACGGATTTCAGCGTGGTGATATTACTGAAGTGGCCTTTGTTGATCTCTCTTCAGCATATGACACTGTACAACAGCAGTTGGTTTAAGGAAGTTTTACCATCATACTATGGATTTCTGGCTCACAATGGTTATTGCCACGCTGTTGCAGAACCGACGTTTGTTTGTTTGTTT
Organism: Meconema thalassinum; assembly: GCA_946902985.2. Classification (NCBI taxonomy): domain Eukaryota; kingdom Metazoa; phylum Arthropoda; class Insecta; order Orthoptera; family Tettigoniidae; genus Meconema; species Meconema thalassinum. The sequence continues at coordinate 96,235,597 of OX336397.1, read as the reverse complement.
GTTTGTTTGTTTCCTTCCAAGGTCAGTAGAGTAGAGGGAGAATACAAAAAAATGGTCTCCCACAAGGCAGTATCCTGGCACCAATTCTATTTAACATATATAACAATGATCAACCACTTCCGAGCTTCCTATACGTAGATGACCTGGCTCTGGCAACCCAGAGTAAAAGCTTCGAGACAGAGGAACAAACCCTTACTGCTGCTATGAAGATGCTTTCAGATTATCATGAGAAAAATCACCTCAAGCCAAACCCATCGAAAACTAAAATGTGCGTTTTTCATTTGAAGAACAAAGAGCCTCGCGGAAGCTGCGTGTGAATTTGGAAGGATTGGAGCTGGAACACAGCAATACCCTAGTTTACCTTGGTGTTACATTGGAACGTTCGCTGACCTTCAACACACACTGCACCAAACTCAAGGCAAAAGTTTCATTGTGAACCACCTACTGCCTAAGGTAATTGGTTCTGGATGGGGTGCCCACCCTCAGACAGAAAGGACTACTGCCCTAGCACTCTGCTATTCTGCTGCTGAATATGATAGTCCTGTGTGGTACAAAGCATCTCACGCAAAAGAAGTCTACATTGCCTTGAATGAAACCTGTAGGCTAATCACAGGTGTTTAAAACCAACACCCACTCAGAAATTGTATTCACTTGCACCTGATATTAGACGTGAGGTGGCTGCTAATATCGAGAGACATAAGGTTTGCAACATCTGAGCCCATCCCCTTCTTGAACACCAGTCATTATCAGCTCGCCTGAAGTCCAGGAAGACTTTCTACAGTCTTCTGCTCCACTTGATGCTGACCAAAAAAAAAAAAAAAAAAAAAACGCCAGGGTTAAGCTATGGCGACAATGGTTTCTTGAACATCTGGAACTTGTCGAAATTGATTTTAAATTGCCTCCTAGTTACGACGCATTTTTCGTGCTCGAGAGGGATTAACACCTTCATCCAGAAGAACTGTCACTTTAAAATCTCTGACATCTAGAACAGTATTGTGTGTAAAATATATATATTCAACCTACATGAACACCACGTCATTCAAGCGTAGAAATGAGCTCTGCTCCTCTTATTTGAGGAAAACTTGCATAGTTATGGTACTGCTAAAAATTGCACCAATTAAGTACTCCTTGTTAGATCTGTGGGTGGGTCGTGAGGGTATTATTCCGTTTCCTTTGAACATTTACTGTAGCAAAATTAAATGCTGTTTTGTTGGTCAACATAATTGAACCCAATTTGATATAGGTGTTATTCCCTTAACCTGAAGCTAAATACAGAGGATATATAATCTATTTCGATGGCTAGTTTCAACCTCCAAGCGATGTTCATCGGATGCATTGCATTGATATTTTAATGATAGTGGCTATTTTTCTCGTACTAGCATTAGAACTTCACCACAAGAGCTACCTATTATCCAATCATCAGGGAACATCCCAGTAAGTGAAACATTCGAAGCTACACTCAATCAATATCGTAAAACGAGCAGAAACATGCCAATCCGTGGTGACACGAGGATACAAACTACTCGTAATGGCGTAGAGCCGAATTCATGCAAATCATGCGGGGCAAAGTTTAATAGGAAATGTGATTTGAACAGACATACGGTAATTCACACACGTCTAAGGCCACATTCTTGTAGTACATGCGGAGCAAACTTTGGACGTAAAAGTACGTTGATCACACACATGTTAGTTCACAGTGGTATAAAGGCTCATTCCTGTAGTACATGCCGAGCAAAATTTCGTCACAAGGGAAATTTGAAGGTACACATGTTAATTCATAGTGGTCGAAGGCCATATTATTGTAGTACATGTGGAGCAAACTATGCCTATAAGTGCTCTTTAAAATATCACATGTTAACACATGGTGAGCTTAAACCATAATCATGTTAATTGCCAAACAACATTTCGTCAGAAAAGTGATACGAACAAACATATGCTTATTCATAGTGGTCAAAAGCCTCATTCCTGCATTACATACGATTTAGAGTTTACCCAAGGAGAACACTTGAAGAGACACGATAATTCATAGTGGTCGTAGACCATATTCATGTAATACTTGCGAAGCAACATTTCGGTAGAAACGTACTTGGACGAAACGTAGGATTATTCACATTGGTCTGAGGCCAAATTCCTGCATTGTATGCTTAGCAAAGTGTACCCGACGGGAAAGTTTGAAGACACACATTTTAATTCATAGTGGTAAAAAGCCATATTTATGTAGTCCATGTGGTGTAAGCTTCGTTACCGAAGGAAATTTGAAAATTTACATTTGTGTCCATAGTGGCAAAAAGGCGCACTCATGTGTCATATGCAGAGTGAATTGTTCTAATAAAGGTCATTTGAAAAAACATATGTTAATTCTCAATGGTTTCATGCCACAATGATGAGCGTGCGGAGCAATTTTTTCCTTAAAAGAATGCAATATGAAAAGTCACATTAACTTTGGTGAATAGCGTGACGTGGTGGTTAGAAACTTCCGAATTTCTATTACTTACACTTGTCAGTCGAAGCTTCAATACACTAAAATAAGTGAATAAGTGAAAAATGAGTTAGTTAAAGAGAACACATCTTTTGAGGACAATAATAGATCAACATCAACAAAGATAATTTGTAATTTTAGAAGCTTAAAGTACGTATACTTCTAGTAACAAGGTGATGAGGATTAGTATCTCAAATGGTAACGCTCTACAACCCGCTCATTAAAAGAGCAATCTATCTTGAAATGCCCTCCCATAAAAGACGCGCACACGAACAATCCTTCCCTCACAGATTACAACTTATAAACGAATTTCACTGATCCATTTTCGACTGAAAAAACTTTTCTTTCTTAAGAGCAAGTGGGATGTCGCTCACCAACCCCATACAAGACAATAAATAACCAGGCACCATAAGAAACAAATCCCATCTCATTCCCAACCACCACCCTCGCTTAAAGCGGTTCAAGGCTTATCCCTTATTAAACCAACGTCACTACACACACAATTTTAGCCGCAATAAATTACGAAAGTTTCACAAATTGTGACTGTCATTCATCAATAGAAAAAAAGCAATGAATTGCAACAAAGCTTACAAACAATTATTCCACAAATTGTGTGTATGCATGATTAAAAGCAATAAAACGCCCAGCGCTCTGAAAAGAGATCTTCTATGGATTGCGAGACCTGTATTCTACGCAGACTGGCGACAGGGAACCTGGTAAAAACAAAGTAGTAGTGAAGGTCACCTTGGAAAAGAATCATGTAAAAACATCAAAGAAAACCTCGCAGAACTATCTGAAAAAACTCATTAAAAACTAACCATATCTTGCGACAGACAACTGCAAGCAGATATACTAGAGCTCGCGTCAGCTCGGAAGGCGGCCGGCTCTCTGGGATTTGCGCAGAGAGAGAAAGAGATACATGTCCACTGTTGCAACAGGTTCACCATGCCGAGCCCCGCTCCGCAGGGTGCTGCCATGAGTTCCTGCAGTATGGCAACACCGTCACTTAGCTCATCCAGCCTGCCTCTTTCACGCTGGTTTACACATGGCTTTCCTGACAACACACTAGCTCAGATTCTCAAGACAGACTGACTGTGATTGGTGGGATGGAAGTGAGGCATGACGTAATGGTAGCGGTGTGTTCTGCGCACCGCCTTCCGGGCTGGCTCGAGCTCTAGTAAAAAAGCAAAATTTCCACTTACCTAAAACGCAAGTATGTATTAAAACACCAAAACAGCAACGCCTCTCCTTCCACCAACCACCTCAGCCGCCAAATAGGGGTAAAAATGAGTATAAAGTCAAGTCTACAAGGGTGGCCAGAGGCTACCAACAAATATGCGAAAGAAGGCTCTTCAGTAAACATTAACAAAAGAAAAGACGACACGACGAGAAGGCCCCAACAAGAGGTTGCGGGAAACTCCGAGATGGGTAGGTTGAGAGGAGCTCCACAGACTGCCAGGATACTAACCGGGAGACTAGACAACGACCTAACTGAAGAGGGCATCAAAGAGCACCTAGCACAAGACGACATTATTAAAATAACCAGCTAATATTATCTCTTAACTCGCGGCACTAGCAAAGCCTTCCAAATTGGTGTGGCCATGGTAGAATGAGGCAAAATTCTGCAGTCAAGACTCTAGCTGGATAGACCGTAACTGTCAATGTCGAAAGCAAGAACCACAATGTAAGGCCCACATTATAAACGACGAGAAAAACCATGAAAATCTGCTATGGAACGTAGAAGTTCTGAGAAGTAAAATCCGCACTTTAGCAGAAGACATTTGTATAAAGAGTGACATTGTGATAGCCATTGAAGCCTTTCTGACAGACCGTACAACCTCAGAAGCCACTATGCATTTCACTCTCCCGCCAAGTCAAACGTAAGGGGCAGACCAGAGGGAGGGGTTTGATACGTTTCTATCATCCATAAAAACATTTGTAGGCTCAATAAACCAAACCTAATCTCAAAAACATATATATCACATACGGATCTTTCCAAGAAGACACAATTGAAATAATAACAGGGAAGATCACCCGATCAAAGACTGACAGATACGTCATCTTGGCAGGGTATTTTAACTGCAGTGTAAACAACAAAAACAGGGACTTATTAGATATAGATTTAAAATTCTTCCGTGAAATATATCTTGGGATGGTTCATAGGGTGCGGTTTCTATAAGATGAATGAAGGCTCCTTGCAGAGTGGATCATGGGTTGAAATATGTGGCCTACTAAATTTGTCTTCTTGCTCCAATGGAAATTTTGAAGTGAATGAAGTTGGATTTTGTCGTATGTTGCTGTGTGAACTGGTTTTTGTTTGTAGTTAGTAAAATATAGTTTAGGATTTTTTATAAGATTATACAAACACCAACTATTTAGATATGTATCATTTTCCCAAAGCTATTTTTTTTATCATAAATTTAAAGTTGAAATGTATTACAGATCTATTCTTTTGCTCTTTAAACCTCTTTGTTTATTATTTATTCACAGAAAAAATCCAAGTAAAATGTTATTTCAAACATTGCTCGTAGTTGCAATACTTTCTTTTCTTATTAAAAATAATAACTGTAAAAGCCATAATATGGCCGAACTGGTATTAATTTATGTATAGTAATTCTACTTTCTTGACTAGGGTGTAATAAATTAATTAAATACTTATTGGTTTTTCATTTAGATTAAACGTCAATAACGAAGCTCTTAAACATGATTAACTTCATAACATGATGATAATTGTTGTTTTAAGGGGCCTAACATCTAGGCTATCGGCCAACTTCATAACACTACGTACATTTAACTAGATATAAAATCACATCAGTGAGCAGTGTTATGTAATCATCTGCAATTGCAATACCAATAAACACACTGAGACTTATTTGTTAACACAGATATTGCTTTATTGGCGGTAATTGGCACTGGCTTTATAAGATCTTAAAGGTTTTTGATTTGGAGAATGCGATTCAGGAAGAATTACAGAAGAAGGCTATAGATCCAGAGGGGACATGACAATGTATTTTAAAAAAACGAAGAATGAGTGTTGTACGACTTGCATGTCATGCAAAGTGCAATAAACTACCACCCTGTCGGCCAATCACTGACTTGGTGGAGCATAACCGGATAGATGTGACGAAGGGACAACAAGACGGCATGCAACTGCCTTTTCTTTGCGATGGAAGTCCCACCGCTAGAGCCAGAGTTCACCGTCGATCGAATAAAACAAAATAAAAGTTTAATGCTTTTCAGTCGGTCAGTACGATGGCACCCAAATGAGATTGATTATTCTCTAATCCTGAAAAAAATACATGACGTTAATTAAAAAATCAGGATTGGGGAATAACCAATCTCATTTGGGTACAATCGTGTTGACCGACTGAAAAGCATCAAACTTTTGTGTACTAAGATAACACCGAAAACTGGTTTCAACCACCATAATGTTGATCGAATATTTAAGGTAACACGATTAGCAAGAGTTAGACTCACAGTTCTAAGATAAAGCAATATCGACATAATTTTTCTTTATGGCTGAAAACGAAAATAAAGACATTTATTGGCAGGAAGAATAACCAATTGAATTTAAAGATAAATGGAAAAATGGAGGTTAGAATACGATAACGGATGCAATAAAAGAAGAGACTTATTAGAATTGTATAAAGGGACAAGGCCTCATGCATTACAGACAGAATTCAGCAGATCAAAGCATCTTTGAAAAAAATAACATGATTATTTCGTGAGGAACGTTCGGCGGGTGGCAGTGAAAAGGATGAGTTTATGCAACATACCATGCCCACCTGTTCGGAGGGAGACAGTGAAAAGGTTGAATGTTCTGTGGAAAGGAATGGCTCTGAAAACCGTCGTCACGGGGATGAAACCTGGTGTCAAAGGTACTGTACCCGTATATTCGAGATGCGGTCTGTCAGATGTCCGATGCAAAGCTGGAATTGTAGGCACTGACTGCTCCGGCTAAATACTAGTCAAGAATCCACTCCAACATGACCCTCAAGATTATACGTAGCGGAAGATACGATGAAACTGTGAAATACATACATGCACTTGGCTCAAAGTAGAGCACCTACCTTTTTTATCGGGGATCTTCGTAGTCAGCTTCTGGACCTAAAAAGGGGCTTCACAGAGTCATCTCTCTACACTTAAAATAAATCCAAACGACGCGGCTTCTAACAAAACTAAACAATTTAATAACAGATTGTAAACTATATCTAACATTCATATAATTAAAAAAAACACACACAGATATTCTCCCTTCTTCCACTACGCCACTGAAACGGCGTGTTCAAAAACATCGGGGCAACATTTTTGGGGCGGCCTAAGCCTCCTCTATGAGCTAAAACAATTAAGAGTGCCTGGCGTGCTTTACATTCCTTTGGCACGCTTCTAACGTACACCTGCGCTATGGAGCGCGCGACTTGAGCCACGTGACAGATTATATAATCAAGCCCCTTACAACTCTCCAATACCGGCTGATCCATTCAAAAGACAATGCTGGTGACACTATGTCCTTTCATTTATGTGGGCCATGCACTGGCCTTGAGAAAACGAGTTCTCCACACAGAACCTCGTTTGACTGCACTCGGCTGTCGATACACACTTTCGTTGCCTACTGGATAACATTATAAAAATATCATTCACTCGGAACAAAATATCAAGTCATACACACACCCTTGGTTTAAAACACATGAAACGTTCTTACAACAAAGCATACATACTCTCGCGTCGTGATATCCCAACGGAGTTGATCCATACACACTGAACAATAAGTAAACTGCATTCGCAACACACTGCCTTTCATTCTCCAGCATCTTACAAAAAACATCAATAACTTCCTAATTCTAACACGTTATACCCTCTATTGAAATTAAACAAAAGCTTATAGCAATAAAAAAAATTACAATTAATAGCTTGAGCTATTATCAAGATGAAAATATTTTCTATTTACGAACGAGCATAAGCTCCGATCTCGCATTAATGAAATGAAAATCCACAGCCTGCTTCCAGTCTCCGACCGGGTCAGGAATGGAATGAATGAAGCCCCCATCTAGCGGCGAGGATATGAACTGTGGCGGCTGCCGAGGCCTGACGCACTCCTCTGGGGCAATGATTAAATGAATGACAGATGAAATAAAATGATAGTGGGGAGTGTTGCTGGAATGAAATTTTGACAGGGAAAACCGGAGTACCCGGAGAAAAACCTGTCTGCCTCCGTTTTGTCCAGCACAGATCTCACATGGAGTGACCGGGATTTGAACCACTGACCCAGCGGTGAGAGGCCGGCGTGCTGCCGCCTAAGCCACGGAGGCATTTTTCGATCTCTCATTAATGCCAATCGCAATTTAATGGGATCCTCACAACCTTCCATCACTTCAGAATTACTCTCAATTTTGGTTTGTAGTCTAAATAAGTCGCATATATTCAACCATTTAAGGTAACACATACGCAGTTACATACTTGGGTTTAATAAAGGTTAACAAGAGTAAAACATAACAGACTTCAATACCCGACTTCCCGTTTAAATTTCAGCTGCAACCCTGCTATGTTCACTTATCCAAAGTCGTGTATGAAAACAAAAGAAGTTATACTAACTCACAACCTACGCCATGCCAAAAAAGGTCTTGCCCAAGCAACGACTTCATTACAATGCGGGAACTCCTTCACTAAAGTCTCCTCGTATGCCAACTGCACACGGAATTACAAACATGTCAACAAATATCAAAAGGTTATCACCTTCACTTCCTTAAAACTGGCATTCCTTACAAAGGGCATAATTCCTCAGCGTTGCGAAACAAACCGCTAGTATAACAAACAATAACATCAGTTGTTAATCCAGTAATTTATACATGTCAACGTCCTTTGGACTAAGCGTGAAAGATCTCCTTACAATTACTTTAAAAACGTTACTAGGATATTTCCAAACTGTTGTGTATACATTTAATAAAAAATACTGTTCTGTCTCTCCAAGCTTCTGGTCTCACTTTCACAGAAGAAGGAATATCATGTCCACAAATGACTTTATATTGCCCATCGTGAATAAATAACTACAAGTTATTTGTGTAGGTCCAATAAATATCAATCTCAACGGGGTAACCAAACTAGAATTTCCCTAACGTCGTATGATAATAATCTTACAAGAAGATTCTATTCTCAAATAATTTTAACTGACTGAAAGATCATAGCTTTCTTCAGTAAAATTAACAGTTAGTCATATTCGTATTATCTCCACTCTGAACGAATGTCTATGAGTTCTGACGACTTTCATCGTTTCCACGTTTAATATTTCTTTCCAATACGATGCTAAATTCATAACAATGCAGTGATATTTCACAATATATCACTATTACTAACCGACAGTAGTGGCAACGCTGGCTAAAGTGCGGCGTTAGGTCATGGGGCCAAGCTCTCTGCTGACTCGGTAGACGCGTGGGTTCGAGCCCCACCGTCGGCTGTCCTTGAAATGGTTTTCCCATTTTCAACACCAGGAAAATGCTGGGACAGTACCTTCTGACAGGCCACGGCCGCTTCCTTCCACATCCTTGCCCACTTTCATTCATTCATCTCATCTCTCATCCCTACGCGCAGGTCGCCCACGGGCGTCGACTAGAAAGACCTGCACTCGGCCTCTCAGGAGGCTACACGAAAAAAAAAACTATTACTTTCTTCTCTCTTGATGTTGCTTCTCGACGGATAAGAAGCCCAAATTAAACTAATAAATAATTTAATTGGTAACAGACGAAAATGTCGATCACCTTAGTTCAAACTGAATTCATAAACGTCGAAAATAAATTTACTGTTCCTTAATGGAAATTACAGGAATACTAATTCCTTAAACAAGTTAAGTATCTCAGTTCAGAAACTGGATTGCAAACAAACAATACTAAAAACGTCGATAGATGATCATTACAAATGATCTCGAAGAATAAAATGTCTATACATGGAATACATAAAAGTTGTGTCGAAATATGGATTAAGTAATTGCTCTAGAATGTCACTAATAATGCTCTAAATACAATTTTAATGAACACAGCTACCTTGTCTGGAAGTCTAGAAGTTCAAATAGAGTATTGCAAAATACTCAGTTGTTACATCCTTCAAGGATCCGGGTTGGATCCTACTTAGTCTCCAAGAACTCAAGACCTCAGACGAGGAAAGAATCCCTCTCCTGGAAAACATCAAGCTCTGACCGGGATCGAACTGCGGACCGCCAACCATCATCTTCTATGTGACCGGGAATACCCTGGACCTCTTGGTAGTCTTCATGTCTCTTCTCACTCCGTCATGGTACAGTTTCATCGAGATATTGAGTAGTGTAGAAGGTTCGGCTTCTCATCCCGAAATAGATTTGGAACGGAAGTCGTGGACTTCACTCGAAATCAGAATATTCATTGTGCTGGATTATGAATATTATATCGTAGTTACTGGTGTTAGGTTCGAGCTCATGAATGACGATAATGTACTAGAGTGTAGTTGTACACAACGTCTCATGCTTCCTCACAATGCTGACAATCATGAACAATCACTTCATCGAAGCTCCATTGTTGTATGTAATTACTCTATCATGAATGTATTCCTGGCGCACATACTTTCTTTTAGTCCATAATTGCAATCATCTTACAATTCAGAATAATGTTCATTCGTGGAAAATATACCGACATAATATTGGTGTAACAGTATAGTTCCTCACAAGAAATAGTGTCAATCACTTCTACTCACGTGAATGTGTTCACTCTCCATAGTCTGGCCTGAATAAAATGCTTTTCGGCGCCTGGTTCTGATACTTTTCTAACACTTTACAAAAATGCTTATATCTGCTAAAGTATTCTTTCAATCTCGCCGAAAGTTTATAATACACATCTTGGCGTTCAGTACTATACACTGTAATAGAAATATTGTTCCTAACATTGAAAATCTAGAAGTTATTATGGCATTTATACTCCTCGCAATTTCACTTAGATTTCGAGTGCGACGATCTCCACCACCTAGCTTCACGGTGCTGTGTCTCCACGAGTCATCCACTACGGACTCGGCTGATGCACTCGGGACTGCTATCTCCCGGAAAAACACGTCTGGTCGCTTCCAACTTCGAAGGAACTAGAGCCTCGATGCTTGGAATCTCCCCGCCAAGTCACCAAAATCTAGACACCATTTCCGTTCCCTCGAAAATTTTAGAGGGCTCTAGAAAATTGGTTAATCCTTCGTATTGGGACTTGCTGTCAGCTTATAAAATATCTCCAATATTTTATAATAATTTTCTTCACTTTACCAATTCATAAATTCACTCTCTTGGGGCTTACATGTGATAATAATCCATAAAATTTAGTTGCTGGAACTCCCGTCCCCTCTATGACTTCTCCTTATTGGCTGTGGGCTCATATCCAATCGAATAATTTATAACAATGTTTAAATAATTACCTGGGATAATTCGCTGTTGCTAGGCCGATTCTAAGCTTCTGGAAACATCTATTGCGCAATATAATTACGTGACAGGTTCACCCTCCTGCTCGACGTAGCCACTGGACTGGTTTGTGCCAAGTTCCAGCCTCGATATTGCTTGGTTGAATTTTATCATAGGATCCTAAAATAAATCCCATTTTCATCCCAAATAATTCATTTTACGGGGGCAGTACGACCCGAAAGTCAAGCGTCAAAGTATGGAGTGGCGCGGTCCAGGTCCAGGGGCAGAGATAAGTCCTAAACGGCCAGAGGTTTTCGGACATTTCGGGCATCCAACGTAATGTGACGACCCAACTGATGGCTTTTGAACACCATCCCAAAGAGTGTGCATGGTAGGATGCATAAATTCATCCTTCTAATACGCACTGTGTCAAACAGATCTTACACGCTGCGTTGTGTGTCGCCAATGTTGCCAGGTCGTCCGTTCTGACTTTATTCACTGAACGCAACGTGGCGAGGCATTTAAACACCATCCCAAAGGACGCTTTCTTGCTAAGTTTCCTGTCCATGTATCGCCGAACTCAGCATTGCATAGTTACGGGAAGGGAATATTTCGGAGGACAGTAGGGTCACTGTCGTGCATTGCTCTTCTATGTTGATAGTACAGGACTATTCACCGAACTTTGTCACAGGTTGTACATATATTCATTATATACCATATATTCTTTTAGGAAAGAGGCGTGTAGCTGCGGTAGCGGGATTAATTGGAATACAAGTTAGTTTAGGTAGCATAATCAACACATGATCTCACGACTTCAATTTAATAGATTCTAAACTACGGTACGGTATCTAATTACTCAAAAAATACATCCCCCATAAACCATTAGCACACGATAATTCTTCATGTACAAATTTTCCACTAGAAACAACACGTTATAAACACTTTCTGATGCATGTAGGGCCATTGCGACATCAGGGTCATGTAGCCCCGTATACTTGGGTCTATATGGAATTAGTCTGATAACCTGTGATAGTATGACCGACAGCGGTAGCTACGCTCTCTAAAGCACAGTGCTGGGCCATGGGACTAAGCTCTCTGTGGACTCAGTAGACGTGGGTTCGAGCCCCACTGTCAGCCTTCGTTGAAATGTTTTTCAGTGATTTCCCCATTTCCAACTCCAGGTAAATGCTAGGACAGTACCTTGTGACAGGCCACGGCTACTTCCTTCTACATCCTTGCTCAGTTTCATTCATCTTCATTAATTTAATCTCTCATTAACTCCTATCATGAGGTTAACGTCAGGCATCCGGCCGTAAAAACAATCCGCCAAAGAGAAATTCATCGCATCTTATCCCCGACCCCGGGATTAATAAGGGATAGACAAACATACAACCTGTGTTATTGTGAAGGCTGTATTAGTATGTGTAGCTATAATAGGGATGTATAGAACTAGCACCGATAGAGTGCACTGCTGTTGTACTGGGTAAGCGCAAGGCGATCTTCATTTGTCTCCTGTGTTCTCATGCCGCTAATATACACAAATTTAAGTTGTTTAAATTGTTATTTTTGTGACTATACCGAGTTTGGCAGTGTCCCTCTTTGCAAAAATCAGGGAAGCCCGTTTTCGTTTCACCAATTTCCACAAAATATGGAAATGAGGAAGAAATGGTTTCATGCTATTAGAAGGAAAAATTTCAGTGAGAAAAATCTGACCGAAAATATTAAAGTGTGTTCACATCATTTTCAACCCGATGACTTCACGAAAACTGTGTTGGGTAAGTGTGATTTACAAAGGGAAATAATCCTTATTTTGTACCTATAATCTGATTACACATTTCGATAACAACCACTGAATGTATGTGTGTGTATTTGAAGGTGAGAGAACAAGATTAAAACCGGGCGCTGTTCCATCGCTATTTTCGTTGACCACGAACACAAAAAATAAGGAAGAGGCCATACACAAGGAAACTGCCGGATTACCACGATGAGCCTACAATATCGGAATCTGCAGAAATCATCTCCATTGATTCAGGCCTAGGCCTACGGGAAGAAATCGTCAATATACCCAAAGAAGTGAATGATACATTTGTGACTCCCATTTTCAAAAACATCAGTACTCAGAAAAATGCTACAGGTAATTTACTTGTTGAGCAAATAATGGATAACCCTGATGCCATATTGCTTTATACAGGATTTGTAGACGTCGAACATTTTAATTTGGTGTTTGCTGTTTTGGGAGAAAACAGATACAATTTACTGTTATGAAGCTAAGGACCAACAAATCTGATCAGGAACTAGGCCTTAACTTCGGAATCCATAAAACTACCGTTGGGAGAATATTAAATTTTTGGATTAATTTCATGTACTGCCAATTTAAAGAGTTGAACATTTAGCCTGATCGAGAAACTGTCCTCGAAAAAAGCCCCATCCATTTAGACAGAAATACCCCTGGCTAAAGAAGCAGCACAAAGCGGTTCAAGTGAGTGCTATAATAGAATTCCAAAAAGTAATATGCTAAAAGAATTATGTGTGTTTAGTTTGAGAATGTGGCAGAATGAATGGGACAATACATCCAAGGGCGAAATTACAAAATCATTTTTCCCCAGTGTACAGGACAGACTAAAATTGAAAATGAACATAACGCCCAATTTTACAGTTATGACAAGAGGACACGGCAATATTAAATCATACTTATACAGATTTAAAATTATAGATAGTCCAACATGCATATGCAATAACGATCACCAGACTGTAGGTCACTTACTATATGAGTGTAAGTTATTAGGTAATGAAAGAGATATATTAATAGCACATGTTTTAAGATCAGGCAACTGGCCAATAAAGAAAGATGAAATTGTTAGAAAGTACTTTAGGGAATTCTTTACTTTTGCAAACTCTATCTCATCTGAAATACTAAATAGATAATTTTTATTTATATTTTCTTAACTGTTAATCATTTTAGTGACACAAATTTCATTTAACAGGCCATAGATATAAAATATTTATAATATAAATTGTATAGTTTTAATCTGGAATGATTAATAAGCAATAATTAAGCATGTAGTATTACTACATTGTAAAGGGGCACGCTGTAAATAAAATAAATTAAAAAACCCTCGACTAGAGTTTTAATTGATGCAACTGAGATTATAATGGCCAAACCCAAGAACCCTACAGCACAGCACATTTTCTACATACAAAAATGCAAACACAACTAAGGTATTAATAGGTATAAATCCATCTGGTTTTATATGTTTCATATCTGATGCATATGGTGGGGCAATATCAGATAGGCAGTTATTTATCAGATCAGGAAATTTGGATCTCTTGGAAGAAGGAGTTTCAGTTATGGCAGATAGGGGGTTCAACATTCAGGATCTGTTATGCACTAAAGGTGTAACATTAAATATCCCACCATTTCTGAAAGGCAAAAGGCAGTTTACTCCATCATAGAACATTGAAACAAGGAGGATAGCCTCTAAAAGAATTCACATAGAACGGGCTATAGGACTTGCTAAAACATACAAAATACTGCATTCAAAATTGCATGTCAGTAAAATTCGTCTTTATGTTATGCAATTTCAGGAAAACGATTATGTCAGGTTAGGATGACTGGAACAAAATATTCATGGTAAAACTTGTCCAAGTTTGCCACCATTTCACGAATGAAAATGTCATCTCTCTCTATCTCCAACACTAGCATGTCAACACCAGTGTATACAACTAAACTACAATAATGTCTGCCTGTAACAAACAGCTGACCTTGAACTTGAAAGTAATGGTTGTGATTTTTCTTGAGTATCACTGCACCACTGCTCTCTCCCAAGTATGGAACACATTTAATTGAAATTGCTTAATTTTCATGACTTGGCAACCATTTAAGCTCCAAGACTCTATCCTGTCCAATTAGTCCATCACAAGATGCTGCCATGTAATGTCTGGTAGGATGAATAATGAGCCCAGATTTTTGGACTACGTGGCCTGTTAGCTCAGAATACCTGTCCCTTGCTGAGTCTTCCATTTGAAGTCCCCATTTCATATGCCTGGAGCAAAACAAACTTCCCTTGAATAACGCTTTTGCTATGGTTTTTGGAGTTTTTGAGTGACAGATTTTCCCAAAATTATTTGCTGTCAAACGATATTTCCTCTCTTTGAACCATAGACTTTGCTGGGATTGTTGCCTAGTATTTTCCTCAATTTTCTTCCTTTCCTCATCATTGACTCTTACAAGATTTTTAGCTCGAGTCGCACGTGGATCCACACCAAAATGGCCTGTGCTTTTTTTTAAAGCGAAAGAAAAAGCAAGCTTATGTTGGGAACATTCACAATACCTTCAACAACATATTGCTGATATCCAGGCTGATTAACTCCTGACAATGGTCTAGCATCATGGCAGGGTTCCTGGAAAACGTGTTCCCAGGGCAAACGTTTCACTTTCATAGGGCTAACTGGCCTCAAACGTTTGGTAGGGGGATGGTGAAAAGTTCGTAAATTTTGGGTGCATCTTTGTGAACACTGAATAATAGGGGAGACCGGGGATAGATTGGACAATTTTTAATCAACGATTTTTAGCAGGCTTATTAAATGCCTTATTGTTATGAAAATCACACCATGCAATTCCTCACGATATGCACTATTCATTTCAGCCTGAGAAATTGGCCTCATATTTCCTGGCACTATTTTGAGACAAAAAATCCTAAGAGGTGCAAAGTGTCCATTCTATCCCCATAGGTGGGGTTGGATTGGACACTTCAAGGGGATATTTTGGACAGGCAGACAAAATTTAAAGAAATAATGAAAAGAGTAATAAATGTATTGAAACCTTACATAAATAAAAAGGAACTAAACACAAATGTTTGCATGATCAATTCAAATTAAAAAATAAACCGTTTCATATCATCCCTATCGTACATTTGTGAATTTTTGCAGGATCTTTTCTGAAAAGTAATGCTTGCCTCTCCTGACTGATAAGGGAGCATTTATTTTTTTGTAAATATCTTCAAACACAACAACAGATTTGTCTTCAACAGTGGGATAAATGAAACCCATGATTTAACGTCGAAGAAACTTATTTTCATACTCGAATATAGGTTTAATCACTTCTACAACATTAGCCTACCAGTGTAATGCACGACTGTTTTCTTATGAGGAAATTTCACAATTACAAAATCACCTTCCTTCACATCTTCAACACCGTCATCATATTCATCATCACTCTCTTCAGAATAGTGCGAGGAACTGAAAGGGGAATACCCCGACTCTTCACAAAGGTCTGCAATGTCCTCTTCACTGGAAGATGATGGCACCAATATTTGTCTTTTGGCAACTGCGCCGCCTTTTCTTTCCTGTAGTTCCATTTTTTCGGGTGTGTCTGTAACAATCATGCATCTTCCCCTCTTCCGGCCACGGTTGGACTGCTGGCCTAACCTAGGTGTTCCCTTGGGAAAAGGTCTCACATATTCCGGTGAGATAGGAACTACTACCGCAGAGCTTGATGAAGAAATTCTCGCAGTGCTTGCTGTTTCATCAACCAAAATACCGGTATTTTGATCTGCCACTTGGGCATTAACTCCAGTTGGAAGGGAGACACTGCCGAAGACAAGAAGTCCTGATCAGAAAAGATATCCCTGTCAAAGGGTACAATTCATGTAGCCCTAAAACCAAATTTTATATTTTCTGGTGTTGCTCCTCGGACCCAGGCAGAACTGACAATTTTGGGAGAGCATAGATGTTCAGCGTTCGATTGGGGTTCGAGTTCATCCACGAATTAACTCCTGAACTGAAGATCCTTTTAAACGGACCAAATACACATCGGTCTAGTGGCTGTAGTCTGCTGGATGTTTGTGGCGGAATAGTCAGCACAACAATCCCATTTTCCTTACAAAAGTCCAAACTTTGAACACTTAAGTGTGAGTCGTGATTGTCCATAATCAGGAGTACGGGGCTTTCCTTAGAGCACCGCACATTCTCTTTAAAGAACTGAAGGACTTTGACAAAGTTTTCTGATGTCATCCAGCCTGACTTGTGTACTAGCCCAAGAGCACCAACCGAAGCCCCAGACATCATCCTGTTTTCATCAAAGCGCACCCGTGGAAAAATCCACACTGGTGGCAGAGCATTGCCATTAGCACAGATTATCCCAACCTGTGTAACAAGCTCTCCGCGTTCCCGAGAGGTTACTTGTCCTACTTGTTTCAATCCCTTCTGCGCAATTATCTTTTCGGTATGTGGAACCGATTTAATTCCAGTTTCGTCTAAATTGAATATCTGACTTGGAAGGAAACTGTGCCTCATCATTACACATTTGAGTTTGTCGAAGAATATGCTTACAGTATGCCTGTTGAAAGAGGTCATCCTCGCCAAACTCGTAGCCTCTGGCATGCGTAAAGAAAGGTTAGGATGTCTTCTCATAAAACCTGAAAACCAGTAATGACCAGCCTCTTTTCTTTCATCCCACGTGGGCGGCAAATCTAAACCGTTCTTTTCGGCATACTGGTATGCCAACTTCTTCGTCATCTTTGGAGTTAGTCCGTAAACCATGCTTGAACATTGTAGAAGGTAGTCACCAAGCGCACTCTCCATCATATCCGGAATGACTTGCCTATTTTTGAAATTAGTGCTGAAAACCATGTTGTCGATGCCACACTCTTTGGCTTTCTTTACTAGGTAACCCAGTCGAGACTTCTTCACACCATATTGGTCTGCTACAACACGCAATGTAACCCTCTATGTATCACATACCCTACTGCGGCTTTGGTGCCTTCTTCATTTGACTCTCTGTTTGTCCGTTTTCGCTAAATTCGAACCATCTATAAAATAAATAAATACCGTAATGATTATTTTAAAATACAAAAAAGCAGGGGATACATTGGACACCTGTCCAACGTTGCCCCAGGCCTGTCCAATGTAACCCCACGTAACAAAGAAAGCATAAAATACACTGCACTTTTCTCCATGTGAATGCTTTGGTTATTACATAGTATCATTTCATACGAAACGCAGTCACTAATGATACAAATAAATTACAAAGAAATTCTTTGGTAACGAACTATCTAAATCACAACATTAAGCTCATCAAAATGTTATATACCAGCACACAAAAAATTTAAAAATGAACTCACCTTCTTAATTTCAAAAGAAGGCCACCATATTGCATATCAGCTGCTCTTGCATGTGGCTGTGCACATTATTCAGTTACAGGTGTACCAACTATTGCACCATGGCGTCAAATTTAAAGCTGTCCAACGTAACCCCGTGTCCAAAGTATCCCCGGTCTCCCCTACCAGTCTTGGAGAAGTGCTCTAGTGCATAGCTTACAGCTGCAATATGCTTACAGCATGCATTGGGGCCTGCTCCAGCAACACATTCACAGTCCACTCCTATAATGTCACAGGGTACCCCTAAAATAAGCTTCAAATTATAGGTCTTATGTTTTCTGTACTCGGATTTCACAGCACTGCATATTAGAATTTCACCCGATTGAAATAAACATTTTATAAACAAAAAAACTTTTCATTGAAAAGTCTGATCCATCTATTTCCGATTTTCGAAATACAAAATAATCCATCAAATGCAGATTTGTGATACTGATCTTCGCCTTCTGGCTGATGGTCAAATCTTCGAATGAACTGGCACAGGGAAACTCAAGAAACTCACATGCCTTTGGTGGTAGACAAGGCTGTACCTGCAGTTTCATGTAAGCCATCAACCTAAAAAAATGACATAAATCAAAGAGGAGCATGTGAATATTTAAATCACTATTCATGATTTAAGTCTTATGGAGGTATATTAATCAATGTACAATACTCACGCAATTGTAATCTTTAGGAGTTAGCATGATGACTGCTATTCATTATTTGGATAATAACGCGTGTTAGAAGTTTTTAATTACCGCTGTATTAATTCTTCCTTCCTCCCGCTAGTTTTAGTGCCTCTGGTCCGTAGCTCATTTTGGAGATGTTTAACGCTTAAACGCTGAAAATCGTTCATAATATACTAGGGGAAATGCCTATATGTTAATTAGCAGAGTATTGGAGGAAAATTAGAGAAGATATAATTTACTTTACCTCAGAAATTTCGGTCACAATCTATACATTCCTCGCAGCTGACTGGAAGAAACATAAGACGATCGGCTTGCGCTTACCCGGTACTACACGCGTGCTACCTGGTGCGAACATTCTTCCGCTACATCTCTATTCATGTCAGGAGTGGGAAGGATGTGGTCGTGGCATTATTTAGGAACCATCCCGGCATTTGCCCGGAGTAGAAGTGGGAAACCATGGAAAACCACTTTCAGTATAGCTGACTTAGGGATCGAACCTACGGCCTTCGCGATTAGATATGTGTCGTTTTGTGTAGAACCTCAATCCTTAAGAAGTGGTAGTGAAGCAACTACATTATCAACCAGTTTTCCGTGGAGGAAAGGTGAGCGTAGTTTATACTAAGACACTTTTAAAATATTTCGCACGATTTTTAAACATTATTTGCTCACCTGAACCCGATTGATATCCAGATCGACAGCCGGGTACGAAATACGTGGGCATATTGCGCGCGCAGAAACACGCTGCGTCTATAAAATGAAATTGTATAAGAACTGTATAAGAAAGGAATCATTATTATTCTGCAATTTCACACAAATTATATGAAATCACTGGCAAGTAGTGAAAAGATAAAACTGAGTGAAACAGCTTGCCAAAGTCCCTCAATTATTTAGAAGAATGTTTTATAAGGTAGGCTCACTTTGGATAATTGATCGAATAGCGGTATATAGGCTAGGCCTATTTATTTCATTATGTTTTGTAATTTGTCACTAGGGTATAGGAATATACAGTAAAATAAAATAATAACGATGAACGTAGTTATAATCTGATTTGTGCTAAAAATGCATCCATAATTTAAAAAAAAAATGTATTAAACGGTGCCTATTTACCATCGGTGGGTCGTGTTTTGTGTTGTTTACGGGTGCATATCTAACAATATCTTCACCGAGTTAGTGTCTTGGATGGAATTCACAGCGAAATATTAAAATCTGAGAATTTTGAGTTGTATGTAGAGGTAACTTACTCCTAATCCTCTCTACAGACCTGACAAAATTTAATAATAAGGATGGGTCTCACACGGGAGTTCTGCTTGGACATGTTCGTGTCCTGTGTAGATTAAATCACAATATTAAATTCATCATCATCATCTTGTACAGTTTCCAGCCCCAGGCTGGGTCTGTTTGGGACATAAGCCTCGCCACTTAGTCCTTTCTTCCCACCACCTCTCCGCTGTCACTCTGGTCCAGTCCTCGCCTCTCTTCTTGACCATTCCTCCACTCCTTTCAGCCATCTATCTCTTGGTCGTTTCTTCTGCATCTGCATCTCATGTATCCTCTTGGGAATCTTCTTCTCATCCATTCTCTTTAAGTGTCCATACCACCTCAGTCTTGATGTCTCAATCCTACCTTGTAAGGGCTCCTCTTTCATCATTTCCCTGACCTTTTCATTCCTTACTCTGTCTCTTCTTGTTACTCCGATCCTACTTCGCAGGAACTTCATTTCACCTGCCTGTATTCTGCTTATGTCTCTTTTCTTCATTGTCCAGGTTTCTGAAGCATAGGTCAGTATTGGGATACAGTAGCTTCTGTATAACACTTCCTTGCTTTTTTGTGGGACATCTTTATTCCACACTAAGCTCCTAATGCTTCTCAGAAATGCTTCTGCCTGTCTGCCACGTTCCGTAATCTCTTTGTCATTTCTCCCATTTTCATCCGCTATACTTCCCAAGTAGGCCTACTTGAGACTTTCCACCTTCTTCAGCTGTCCACCTCCAAGTGTTATCCCACTCATTGGTCTGTCCTTTTTCCTGGTTGTTAACAGGATCTCACATTTACTGATGTTGAAATTCCATCCGTACTCTCCCACTGTTTCTTCCCAAGCCTTCAGTTGCTCAGAGTGTGGATCCAGGAAAGAACTGATCTGGCAAGGGAAGATTATAAGATAAAGAAGAAAGAAGCAAACAAGATTGTCGCAGAGGAGGGGAAGAAGTGGATGGTAAAGTGGACAGAGATGATGGAGGAAGACAGCAGATGAAATAAGAAAGTACTTTATGGGATGGTCAAAAGTAAGAGAAGAGGTCTGCGAGAGGATGTGGTAATGATGGACAAAAACGGAAATGAGGTACAAAACAAAGAAACACTCAAGACGTGTGGAAAGAGTACTTTGAGGATTTGCTTAATCCAAATGGTCATAGGGAGGAAGACAATGTATTGGAAGATGGAGAAGACAACACAGGAATGGAAAAGGACCTGACTTGGAGAGAACTGGAGATGGCTATAGACAAGATGAAAGGAGGAAGGGCACCGGGTGTGGATGAAGTGAGTGTTGAAATGGTGAAGGCAGCAGGGGAGGTTGGGAAACAGTGGCTGTACCGTGTGATGAGGGTGATATGGAAGGAGAAAAAGACCCCAGAAGATTGGTAGATAGGATTAATTGTCCCAATATATAAGAAAGGAAGCAGAAAGGAGTGCAGAAATTACAGGGGAGTCACACTCATACCGCACTGTGCCAAGATATATGAAAAGATATTAGAAAGTAGAATACGAACCAAAGTGGAGAGAATATTGAGAGAGGAGCAGTATGGATTCAGACCTGGGAGATCAACAGTGGATCTCATATTTTCAGTGAAACAGCTCCAGGAACACCACTACGAATTTGGAGAGGATCTGTTGATGGCTTTCCTGGACATCGAAAAGGCCTATGAGTGTGTAGGGAGAAGGTTTGGAAAGCAATGGAAAACATGGGACAGGAAAAAGGGACTGTAGGCAGAGTGAAGCAGATGTATTGTGGAAGTGTGAGTTGTGTGAAAGTTGGAGGGGAAAGAACAGACTGATTCAGACAAATGAGTGGCCTGAAACAGTGTAGTGCGCTGTCACCCCTTCTCTTTATTGTGGTTATGGACGAGGTAATGACACGGATAGCAGGGAAGATAGGAGAAGATAAGATGAAAGCAATGGTGTTAGCAGATGATCTCATGGTCTGGAGAAACAAGGAGGAAATCACAATATTAAATTAAATAATTGTCAATGATACACTTTGTATTAGGAACTTCATTATGACGGCAATGATAAAAGTTATCAAATGATAGTATATAAGATTGTAAGAATAAATTCTTAATTTAGACACTTCCGTTCATTGTTGGTTAAAACAGGAGGATATGCGATTTTAGTATTGAAGTGGGTTTCTTGTAACAAGAAGCGGAAGAATTGTCTTGTGTTTTCTGAAACTCACTCGATCCAGTTTCTGGCAAGTACTTAGTGCTCTTACAGTAACTTAACATGAGTTTACTTTTACGTTACCGGTAATAAATATGTAATGTACTTCTGCGTCTGACAATTATATTTGATCCACCTGTCCCATTGTGCTCAGGTTTGTGTGTAGCCCACTTACGAATAGAGAATCCAATATTTATAGAATGTTCCACAAGCTGGCACCAGTAATTCTTCATTCCATTACAATGTTGGACACCCGTATATTACTCGTTATTATAAATTAACGAATATCATATCAAATCGAGCACCAAGGACGAATAATTAGTACCGGTAACCTCTACTTCTCACTGTGCATCTGGAGGGTTATGATCTGATTACCAGTGGCGTAACTTGAATTCAGGGTTGTGAAATTTTCTGATTTGATGTGTTATTTGCGGTAATGAATTGGCATATCGGAATAAGTACGGCATCTAATAATTCATAAGCGAACTTTGTGTGTTCTAGTTTCGTGATCATTATGGAACAACAAACATTCATTAAGAGTGAACCAGATGAATTCCCTAATATTGTAAGTAGTATTTATTACGTATATCGTGTATCATATCACTCTTAGTGATGCGCATGACAAGCAAGGTTATTGACTTAGCACTTGCTACCAAATAGTAGGCTAGTCTGGATGTTTATGGGTCGTTCTCCAGAAAAGGAGAGATTTGATTTTAATATATATATATATATATATATATATATATATATATATATCCAAAATTTTGATACTTTTTTATTATATTTTTTTATGGGGCACAGCATTTACTGTATAATACTATTCCATAAATGGTTCTGTCAAAAAATATTTTTAGTTAAAAAATCGTTCTTTATTTTTGTTAGTAACGGAGGCGAAAGTAACAGACTTGAGTTTTTTTAAAGAAGACAGTTTTATTACAAACAAAGGACTAATATACATCAAAATGAAGATTAAATACTTCATTTTTCTTTGATCTTTACTTCAAAAACATTTTAACTCCTTTATCAATGTCACTGGAGCGTTTTAGCTTGAAGTGGTGGTTCGACACAGGAATAGGTGGTTCTGGGATGACAGAAAATATTTCACTGGTTTTTATTTCTTGTTTTTCTCTCCAGTTTTGTTCATGAAGTTGACAGTAACATTTTCACCATCCTTTGATTCAACAATTCCTAATGACAAAAGTGTGAATAGTTTTTGGAACACACAATAGTAAAAGTAAACACTTCGATCAGTAACGGAGCAGGGATTTGTGAAAAAATGATCGACCACATGGCATCAGTTGAGGTCAGTAACATAAGTCTTTGCTCTGCATGTGCAGGTTCAATGTCTTATTCATGTAGACAAAGAATAAGCAATTAATATTTGTCACGTACCTCTCAAGCTAAGTAACGGAATTGAAAACTCGTTATGTCCAAGTGAACTTTGAATCTTATTTCAACTAATACTCAACTATACACTTCACAAAAACACGCAGCTTCTCTACTCAGTCACATAATAGCTGCCTTCATTATGTTTAGTGAAGAAATGGTACAGGTGCTGCTACCTGTGAGTAATTCCTTGAACTATAATCAGTGGTAACGGAGTTGTGAACTGCCCTCAGGGACAAAAACAATTTTGAAAAAAGTTAGGCTACTTTGTTTTATATTTTATTATTTTGAAAAATACCGGTAACTTTTTAAATATTCAACTAATTTAGTATTAATTACTGAAATTTCTGTGAAATTACAAATATGTTTTTTGTTTTTTTTTTGAAAGATACATTTCAAATCATGGGAGGGGACAGTCACGGAGTTGAGGTTTACACCATACAGATAATTTAAAATGGTGTTGGATTTAAGTTTTAAACCAAATTAAACATATTTTAATACGCTATTAGAACCAGAAAGACGTATAAGGATATGGAAACTGAAAGAAGGAGATATAAGGGTCGAGTTCCTCAAACTGGTAAAGGAAGGAATTCCAAGAGATGAAGAAAGAGGGGTGGAAGATGAATGGGCTAGATTTAAGAAGACACTAGTAGGTGCAGCAGAAGCTGTATGTGGGAGGACAAGTAGTAAGAAGAGGTGGAAGGAAACGCCATGGTGGAATGAGAAGACAAAATATATAGTAAGGGAAAAAGAATAGAGCCTTTAGGAGGTGGTATCAAAATAGGACGGTTGAGACAAGGGAAGAGTACCAGGAAAGATAGGAGGCAAAGAGTGTAGTGGCTGAGGAGAGAACAAAGAGGACGGAAGAGTGGACATAGATGATGAAGGAGGATAGTGAAGGTACAAAAAAGGTACTGTATGGGATGGTAAAAAATAAGAGGCGGAAGGATCCTACGGATTATGTTAGAATGGTGAACGAAAGGGGACAAGAGATAGAAAATAAGGAAGAACTGAAGAAAATATGGAAAGAATATTTTGAAGAACTTCTGAACCCAAATGGAAACCACGGCGAGGAGTAAGAAATCGGGGAAGAGGAAGATGGACTGCAAACAGAAAAGGACTTAACATGGAAAGAAGTGGAAGATGCAGTGAGGAAGACGAAAGGAGGGAAGGCACCGGGTGTGGATAAGTTGAGTGTGGAGATGGTGAGAGCAGCAGGAGAGGCGGGGATACAATGGTTGTACCGAGTGATGAAGACAGCACGGAAGGAAAGGAAGACCCCAGAGGACTGGAAAAAGGGAATAATTGTCCCGATCTTTAAGAAAGGTAGTAGAAAAGAATGCAGATACTATCGGGGAATAACACTGATGAGTCATTGTGCAAAGATGTTTGAGAAAGTTTTGGAAAGGAGAATTAGGACAAGGATAGAAGGAGGGATGAGGGAAGAACAACATGGCTTCAGAGCAGGAAGGTCCACATTGGATTTGATTTTTGCTGTAAGGCAGTTACAAGAACAGCACTATGAGTATGGAACAGATCTGCTGATGGCCTTCCTGGACATTGAGAAAGCATTTGACAATGTATGCAGAAACAAAGTATGGAAGTCCCTGGAGGATAGAGGAGTAGAATAATGGACTATAAGGAGGATAAAGGAGATATATAAGGGAAGCGTGAGCTGTGTGAAAATGGGAGGAGAGAGATCGGACTGGTTGGAACAGAGAAACGACCTGAAACAAGGAAGTGCACTGTCACCGTTACTTTTCATTGTGGTGATGGATGACATAATGACCCGAGTGGTACAAGTAATTGGGGAAGGAAAGATGAAAGCAAAGGTGCTTGCAGATGATTTGATGATTTGGGGAAACAAGGAGGGGAGGTACAGGAACAGTTGGACGAGTGGGAAGGAATAATACAAGGATATGGGATGAAATTTAGCATAAGAGTGTGATGGTGATCACAACAAGGAAGAAGGAAAGAACCACAACGGGACTAACAATTGGTTGGGAACAGCTGAAGAAAGTGGAGAGTTTCAAGAATCTGGGAAGCCTGATACAAGATACAGGAAGAAACGATAGAGAAATAAATGAGCGGGGGAGACAGGCAGAAGCATTCCAGAGGAGTGTGAGAAGCATGTTATGGAGCAAGGATGTCCCTCAGAACATCAAAAAGATCATATATCGGACTACAATGTCCCTATCCTGACGTATGCCTCGGAGACCTAGGTTATGAAAGGAAGGGAGAAGAGCAAAATACAGGCCAGTGAGATGAGGTTCTTGAGAAGCAGTATTGAAGCTACAATGATGGTCAGAATAAGTAATGAGAGGACCAGAGAATTAATGAAGGAGGAACCATTACAGGATGGTATACAGAAATGTAGACTTACATGGTATGGACATGTAAAATGAATGGAGAAGAAGAGGATACCCAGGAGGATACACGAGACGAAGTGGGAAGGAAAGAGACCAAGAGGAAGACCGAGAGACAGGTGGCTGAAGGGGTGGAAGAGAGCATGAAAAAGAGAGGAGAAGACTGGACAAGGATGGAGGCTGAGAGATGGTGGGAAGACTGAAGACGTTGGAGAAGCCTGTGTTCCAAACAGACCCGGCCAGTGGCTGGAAACTGTGCAAGATGATGATTAGTATTATAGTAAGCAATAAAAATATTAAATAATATTTAAAAAATATGTTTTTAATCCTACGAGGAATGAAATCTGCACTTTTCTGGAGAACCGGCCTTATTCTGATTTGTTACATGCAACTTAGTAGTGTTATTCCGTCTGTATGTTTTACTTTGGGTCATACCTACTTGTATAAATTGATACTTTCCAGGAGTCTAATGACCAGTTACCCACTTATAATCTGCTGGATGAATCTGGTGATTTGTATGAAGACGAAGGCAAGGCAGTGAAATTGGGGCAACAAACTCAGGTGATTATAGGATCTATATTTCCTCTCTCAATATAATGTGAATTGTTGTCTTATTATTTAACAAGTAGTTCCGTGAAGAACTATACAGCCTATTTTCATATATCCTACTTACGTTAATTGCCTTTATCAACATACAAAAAAAAAAGTTTGATTGCTGTAATATATTCGTAGTTGTTGAGAACCGACTAAATATTGCGGATGGTCGCTATGTTGGATTTTTATATATGTAGGTCTTAGAGTTATGTACTGTTACATGAATATAATTGTGTACGTGTAGTATTCAAACTTCAATCGCACGATTAGGACACAAGAAGTAAAAACGACATTTTAAAATTTCGCACAGCAGCCATCTTGTGGTTATGGAAACAATTGAAAAAAATTGGATGCCAGTGGATTAACATTTGTATAAGGATTTACTGTACCAAGTGTCACTGCACTCGGATGGTTAATTTGCGAGAAATGACCATGTGAATATTTATACTTCGCGTCGCCGCCTTGTTGGATTTGTGATCACCAGGTTATTGAAAGTCCTATAGGTGAACTTATGTTCTTAGCCTCTGTGAATATTAAAATATTCAGTTTTATTGCTGTATTAGATTCTTAGATATTGAGATCCATCTACATATTTCGGATGGTCGCCATTTTGGATTGTTATATATATAGGCCATAGAGTCATGTACTATTAGAGGAAAATTATTGCGTAGGTTCATTATTCAAATTTTCACTTCGATCGCATGATTACGACACAAGAAATAAAAACTTAATTTTAAAATTCCCACAACCGCCATCATGATGTTATGTAAATAATTGAACTAAATTAGATACCACTGCATTGCAATGAGTATAGATATTTCCTGTACTATGTTTCATTGCATTTGGATCATTAAATCGCGAGAAAGGTATATTTAAAATTTTTCTACTTCGCTTGGCTGCCATTAGCGTTTTGTAGTTAACCGGTTTTTGAAAGTCTTATAGATGAACTTTCAGTAGTGCCCTTTATCACCGTACAAAATTTCAGGGTGATACCGCTAATAGTTTCATAGATATAGAATGCCGGTGAAATATTTCGCACAGCCTCCATCTTGAGGTTATGTAAACAATTGAACGAAGTTAGATGTCAGTACATTACAATGTGTATAAGCATATACTGTACCAAGTTTTATTGCGTTTAGCTGGTTAAATCGCGAGATAAGTCTATTTAAATGTCGCAAATTCGCTTGGCCGCCATGTTCGTTTTGTAGTTACCAGGTTTTCAAAAGTCTCATAGGTGAACTTCTAGTTGTTTCCTTTATCACCGTGAAATATTCCAGGGTGATATCGGTAATTGTTTCGGAGATATTGAATGCTGGTGAAATATTTCGCACAGCCGCCATGTTGGTTTGGTGAGACGTAACAAAATTAGAAAGGCACGGTCGGAGTCATCCGGAAAAGTGCTATGGACTTACCGAATTTCATTAATATCGCTCCAGCCGTTTAGAAGTTATTAGGGGGGACACATACCATATCATACACACACACACACACACACTGTCAAAAGGTGATCTCATAAACCTATTTTTTTCAAAAATGAAAATAGGCTAAAAATGTGGATTATTCAAAGTTGATGCTTAGTATCGCTGCTAACAGTTGCTCATATCATTGTATACACAATGCGGCTTCACTTTGCTGGCACTTGTGCCCTATTGAAGGTGAAGTCTATACCACACGCTGTGTTAACAGTAGCTAATTATATTCGTTATACAGGATCACTGTGGTGGCACCCTGGGCCGTATTGTAGGTGATGTTGGCATCACATGCTGTGCACTCTGTAGATAAAAAAGTACAGTATATTGGTAATGAAGGATGACAACTGTCTTGAGGTATACTTTTTAAAAATTACATACTAAAACTTCAAATGATAATAATAACATCGTATGGCCTCGGTGCCGGGTGCAAGCTTTGTTATTAGACACCCAAAGGGTAGCTTGCATGTCGAATTTTGTTGTTCCTTGAAGCACCATGAAAGTCAAGAAGGTTAGATATCAAACTCCTTGAACACTATAGCGCTTTCTAGTAGATAAATGAGGAACTTTGTGTTGGCGGAAACTCCCGATATTAATTTTTCCATGATGAACACAGCCTACTGAATTCAAATGGATTCTTTGACATGCCAGCATCGTATGACATGGTGTCGTAATTTTTGCAGCCCATCAAAAAAAAATCACTTACCACAGCCAGGAGCGAACCTGCAAGCTTGGGGTTAGTAGACCGACACGTTGATCTCTCACCCACCGTGGCAAGCTCTTCAAATATATTACAGTAAATGGAACAATACAGCAATTAAGTATTTTTAGGCACTCACATATCATTTAGGTTTTCTTTTAGGTGCTACAGAATTCATGAGTGTGATTTAGAAAAGTATGGCATTAAGGTATTTTTGTATTTAGAAGTAAAGAAAGAACCTATTCATGACAAGCGAGTTTAGTGACTTCATACTTACGGTACAACCAAATAGTAGGCTGATCATAATTGTTATGTTTTAGGTTGTATATTACACATAAGTTAGATAGCCTACTGTAATTCTGTAAGTATATTTTACATTGGGTCATACTTGTGTGATACTTTCTAGGAGACACAAGAGCAATTACCTACTGATAACCTGCTGGATGAAGTTGGTGATATATTTGAAGATAAAACAATGTATATTAAGGAGGAACATCAAATCAAGGTAATCATAGGTTCAACATTTCCTCTCTTATAATAATGAGAATGATTTTCACATTAAACAATGATTGGAAGATTGGTTTATTTAGTATTTTTTGTTATTTGAACAGTTAGGAGTAGTTGTATTGATGATGCAGTTTCTCTCTGCTGGCAACTTGGGCTTATTCTAGGTGATGTCCACACCACAATGAGTGCTAACAGTGGCCAATGTTGTATTGATGATGCATGTTCACTGTTTTGATAACCTGGGCACTATTGCGTTACGCTGAAGGAGACCAAATGCTGGGGTGGAAGAATTCTTAAATTATCCTGAAATTAGCCAAAATACCTGTGTTAAAGATGGGGAAGAAGTCTGGAGATCAAGGGATAACAATGACTACGAAAATCAGGCTTTTGCAATGTTATATGCTCTCTACATTCTTTCCCGGTGCTGTCACAAGGACTCTGACAGAGTCTTTATTATAACGGTTAGAGGCCTTTGAAATGTGGCTGTACAGAAGGATATTACGGATACCATGGACAGACCATGTCAGAATGTTGTTCTCCAAAAAATTAGAAAAACCAAGGAAGTATTAACCACCGTGAAAATAAGGAAAATCAAATACCAAGGGCACATCATGAGGAATACCGACAAGTAGCATCTCCTGCAGTCTATCCTCCAGGGAAAAATATCAGGGAAGAGAAGTGTTGGACGGAGAAGAATAAGAATTAATAAATCTCACAGCCTGGACATCCAAAACGTCCACTGAATTATTCCGAGCTTCAAGTGATAGGAACTGCACAGTCAAGAGGGTTGCAGATGTCCGAAACGGATTGGAACCGGAAGGTGTGGTTATAGTTGTTTACTCCTCCATTGTCTTTTACTCGCCCACCATCCTCTTTTAGGATCACGACTTATATAGGGAATATTCCAGCTGAGATCGTCACTGTAGGCATGATCTATGGACAAATACAGTATTGCAACCTACGCTTATGGTACTATTGCATAGGACTAGTCAGTATTGTAAGACAATAGAAGTGCATAGCCTTCACCAGGTCCTAGCCTATCGACCTGTTAATGATGAAAACCTGTCTTCCTCAGCTAGATTAAAAAGGTATTAGTATAAATACCGTATCTATAATTCGGGTATATTCATTAGTTACACTGTCATATTTGTGGTTAACTACGGTTATGACATTATTTTTCAACCGTTCACTCAAATGACATGGCTTAAGGAGTCCTTGTATTTAGAGGTGTGAAATCTGTTATTTAATTGTTTATCCTCATTAGGCACACAATTCTGAATAAATGTACGTTCGTTTTATGAAAATCACACTGTTAGTCTATACTTACTTACTTACTTACTTAATTCCTGCCGCTCCTTCCGGAGCATAGGGCCTTGGCGAAATTTCTCCACGCAGTACGGTTCCTGGCCATTCTCTTCACTTGACTCCAGTTCTTGTCCACTTCTGTAATTTCATTTTCGATCGTCCTCTTCCAGGTCTTCTTAGGTCGACCTCGCTTCCTGGCGCCTTGAGGATTCCAGTCTAGCGCCGCCCTCACAATAGCTCCGTCCGGCTTCCTTAGTGTGTGACCAATCCAGCGCCATTTCCTCTCCTTGATCTGGATGCTAATCGGTTGTTGATTGGTGATGGTCCAAAGATCTTCATTTGAGATTATGTCCGGCCACCTCACATTCATGATGCGACGCAGACATCTGTTAATGCACACCTGTAGCTGGTTGTTGATCGGTTTTGTTGTTAGGAAATTAGACAAAAGGAAAAATTACATTAAATTATCGGCAAAGCCAAAAATATACTTTAAAAATTGAAAGAATGCGTAGGAGATAAGGGCACACAATGACGACGAAAATATGTGATGCGAAAAATATGGGCATTCACAGACACAAGAATATCACAGGTTAGGTCACCAGCAAATAGCAATGGTGAGACCTCCTTTTGTGAACTCTTTAGATAAAGAACAAAGCATTACGGGAAGCAAGAAAAATAATCTGCAATCCCGTTATGTTGTTCTACGATAAGATACACTCAGAATGACAGACTCAAAGGTGCCCCCTACAAGGTAGGCAAGCCCACCGTCACGCACTCCAGAGTAAATCGAAGACAGCCCACATACATAACTTTCAACCCTTAAAGTACAAAAACTACGTTATCAAAATAAATGAAAATAACACTACCATACAAAACAAAAACTCACCAGCAATTACACGCACACAAAGGGCGGAGGGAAAATATCGGGAGGGGGCAAGTACACGCGACCAAAAGAAAATAACACAGAATAAGAGTTTTAAATTGCCGAAATATGAAACTGAACTAAAGTAAAGCAATATAGATTACGACACACAGACACCTCGCCATGGTTTCACCTTGATCGCGGGCACTTCTCCAAGAATATGGGAATACGACTAGCCTACTTGGCTGCAAGAAAGAAATGCCTCGAAACAAAGCAAATGACGACGCAACACAAAGGTAACTGCGTGGTAAAATTTGATTGGTCACGACCCCTTCCAATATATAAATCACTGGCCAATAAGGGGACAAGATGCAGATATGTCCATATATGGTATTAAGACATCAGAGGGCTATTAATAGCTTCACAGCCAAGGTTTCACAAAGGCGTGCATTGATCACGTCAGATAAAAATGGCACAAAGGAGTAACTTATATATCTCATAAAAATGGCTCAAAGTATATAATATTTTCTTCCTGCGTGTGCATGGCAGGTCACCTCTAGTTGTGTTCTAATTGTGACGGGAACAGAGAATCATTATAACTTAACATAATAATGATATTAGTAATAATATAATAACTTTTGAAAAAACAAGGAACTAGTAAAACCCGAGAGTAAAATACTGAGATAGATGTACGAGCCATTTCAGAAAGAGAGAATTTGGATAAAGAGACCGACAATAGAACTATAAAAACTGCCAGAGACGATTACAAACATTATCAGGAAAAGAAGGGCATAATGTTATGGATACATACATCGGATGGACGATGACAGACTGACCAAGAAAATGTTTAATATAGTTATGAATAGTACACTGAAAACCAATTGGGTAAAAGAAACCGTGGAAGACCTCAAGAACCTAAACATCTCTACAGAAGACATGCAGACCGGAAAACGTACAGAGAAAAACTCGGACAACAGAAATTTGAGCAAACCTCCAGAGAGAAAGAAACAGGAAAGAAGTGGACAGAAGAGAGGAAGAGGAGGAAGAGAGGTTTTTGGGAAGAAAGAAGAAGGGGACAGAAAAAGACAATATGAAAATTGATTGTGTTTTAACATTCTCTTCAAGGGAGAATCAACGAAAATAATATTCATAATATCTTTTGAATTGAAGTTACCATAATGTGATTGTCTGTAGTTTTAGGTACATGTTTCTTTGAATGTATGAAGGCTATAAGTATGATACTTATGCAGCTTATTCTTCAAACACAAATAATGCAAGTGGTGCAGATTTTTGACGATCTGTTGCATTGAAGGGAAAATACTTGACTAACAAACACTGAAAAGTTGGGTTTTATGTTGAAGAAATGAATCGCATAATTATTTATTTTATATCTCAGACCTCATCAGAGCTAATGCATTAAATCTAGACGGTATTGGTTAGCATGAAAATATTGTACTTGCCATTTTGTTCACCAAGTGTACCTAATATGTTAAACTTTTAGCGTTGGATTAAATAGTAAAATTATTACCTACAAGATCCCCTTAAGATTAACCAGCTAATTAATTACAGAAAATGTCAATCAATTCCTATGCCATACAATTGGTTAATTTCTAGACACAGCATAATCACTAAAGAATGGTATTTACTGTTCTTTTAGTGAAAAAATTGGTTATTATAGTGAATGTATTTTAATTGATGAATAAAGATAGATTTTCCCCTTTGTTTGACAAAACCATGTCAGTTCATTTGCTAGCAAGATTATCCTCCCATCATTCACCAACGTCTTCATAAACAACCCTGCAACAATACAGGTATACGCGTCTCACTATACGCTAGCGTTAGCCAATCCGTTATTCATTAGCACCAAGGGGGGTGGGGATGAGGGGTG
Organism: Meconema thalassinum; assembly: GCA_946902985.2. Lineage (NCBI taxonomy): Eukaryota > Metazoa > Arthropoda > Insecta > Orthoptera > Tettigoniidae > Meconema > Meconema thalassinum. The sequence goes on along the minus strand of OX336397.1, from coordinate 96,202,389 downwards.
TTGCGTAGTTGCCAGAGGTTGTAACACTGTGTTACCAATAACCTTTCTGAGCAAAAATTCAACTCTCTAAACCTGAAGCAGTTAAAAGGGACATTAAATGCACGACGTTATTATTGTTATTTGAAAACTCTATGTTGTACTTTTGAACAAACCTAAACCAGAGAGAGATAGAATCTTGTTTTTTTTTGTGAATACCTTGTAAATATTCTGATTAGCTCAGGACTTGTCATCTTTTAATCATTGTTGGGGTAGGGAATGAGGGCCGTCTACTAATATGAAGAAATATCAGAAATATCCGAACATTCACATGATACTGAAGGTGAAGCTTAGGGCGACATCCACTGCTTCAAGTGGCCAACAATATGTTGTTTGCCCATCCTTGATAACAGTCTCTCCAATGCTTGCTGTGACAGTCAGTGTGGTGTTGGTCCACCCAAATTGATGACAGCATCCAGTGCTTGCTGAGACTGTCAGTGTGGTGTTGGTCCACCCTTCATCTTGATCACAGCATCCAATGCTTACTGTGACTGTCAGTATGGTGTTAGTCCACTCTTACCTTGATGACAGCCTCCATTGCTTGCTGAGTCTGTTAGTATGAATTTGGTCCACCCTTCACCTTGATGACAGCCTCCACTGCTTGCTGTGACTGTCAATGTGGTGTTGGACCACCCTTCAACTTGGCGACAACTTTTAGTGTCCTTGAGATCAACATTGCTTTAATGTGGGCTCAATAGAGTAAATCAAATATTGTTTGGTACGAGATTTCCTAACACAAAATATTTCAACGTCACTTGCCGCTTCTTAACGGGAGAAATTAAAGTCATATGGTAACTGTGAGCACATATACACAGTCCCAATGGAGGTGACAATCTTCTAGGCCTAAATGTGGTGGTTGTATGCGAACTGAAATGCTTTCTGTATTAAACTACGCCAAACGTTTATGTTTTTCAATTGGCGTAAGGAATCTTTGAATGTGAGGTTCAACTTCAATGTGTAATTGAATCCTTCATTGCAAGATCACTAGTCATGTATGAGATATGATTCCACACATCCAAAGGGACTATTTTATTAAAACAATGTTTTATTTGCAGGACGATACGGATCATTCTAGGGGTAATAAGACCGAGGAATGCTTTCTACCAGAATTCGTTCCATGCATCAAATCTGAAACACCGTCTTCAACTGATCTGGAAATAGTAAGTACCTTCATGCCTCATTGCAAGATATAAAACATCTCCTTATCATCTAATAGTATTTAACGAGTATTATTGGTATTTTCACAATAATTGTTTTGATGACAAATGTAAGTGTGTAGTCGACTATAGAACAGAAAGCATAAGCTGTTGTTCTGATTACTGAGCAAATGGTGGATGAATCTTAATTCACTTTGGTAAAAGGTATATTATGTGAAGCTAGCATATGTTTAGCACAATAACGATATATTTGTTGCCCACTGTGGACTTGTGGTCTAGGTATCACAATTGATTTAATAATTTATTTTATTTTAGCCAATGGCCATAACTTACATGAAAGTATAATGTAATAAACGAAATTAATCATTGCAAAAAGCAGTTAAGGAGTCGAGCTGAAGTTCATAAATCATAGCATGGTACTGTTCACTACTCTTGCCACAACAGTCACAAACACAATTTTAACCTGGGTGATGGAATTTCTTAATTTTGCACCACTCAAAGTGAAAACCAGTATGGTGAAGGGTGTAACCAAATGTCGCAGCTCATCTTTGTGGATCATGACATCCGTGGAGTAGATTTCACTCCTTATGTCACTGTTTTTTCCCTCACTTTCTCTACAAAGTGTACATAACTCGGTATAGATGGCAGCAACAAGCGAGAACAAAGTTCCTCGATATAACGTTCACTTGTTAACTAATATATAAGCCTTGAAGGTGTGTATTTGGACACACAGAGGACTCTTTTCAAAAACGTAGCTTTCATTCTTTCCAATTGAAGACACTTTTACAAAAACAGAAATAGTCCAAAATTGGGATTTTTGAACGGTGCCCACCACTTGGTACGTTGCTATATGCAGCACCGTTTGACATACATTTATTTCACAAAACCATCCATAGTCCAATTATAAATGCATACTAAAATGTGCCCTGTTTTACAAAAACAACCATTGTCCTTTGACTGTGTTACAAACTGTGTAAACGTCAGAATAATATTCGGCTTTGTTGCAAAATGTGTCAATGTACAGAATAATCTAGATGACATATCGACAGCTACAGATTGATTCAGGTAAAACTGAAGAAGAGATCAACAGGTACAAAGTTGAAAAGCATGTTCACCAATGTAAAGCTGATAAGTTTCTTGAATTGAGGAGAATATTTAAATATTTGGCTCAGAGCAACAAGGTTACCTGCAACTCTTTCGATTTCATGCAAAACTTTCCCCTACCTCATATTCATACTTGTGAGGTTTTTAAGCCCGACAACATTGGTACTATGTATTTGGGATTCATGACATGGGGCGAAGGTGGTCAGCATGAATGTATATGATGAAATGACTGCCAAGAAAGGTCAGAATAATTCAATAAAATTGATAAATTTAATCAATTTAATGTAAAGTGTACTCATAAGTGAAATAAATCCTATAGTTCGATATAAAATTAAGTATACTAAGATTTAATGGAAGGGACTGGACACAGTAATTTTACTCTACTGAAAATTTAAATTTTTGGACTATGGCTGTTTTTGTAAAAGTGTCTTCAATTGCGCTTGGCGTTTCACTATCAAAAGTGGCCAGATATTTTCCATACCGTATGTGACAGCGGGTGAAATCAAATCGTTTTAAAGCTGTTTTGACAGACAGTTTCTTTATATTCTCTACACTGTTCATGGCTTTAATCACTGCATTCATTGTATCATGGATGTGAGTAGAAAAGACATTACCCTTAATTTTCAATGTGATACCCAAGTACTTGAAGCTCGACACATCCCTCAGAGGTCATTCTTGTATACAAAAATAGGATGCTTTTCCACCCTTCCTAAAAGTCATTGAAACCGACTTATCTTCATTTATGTGAAGTGTGTTTTCTTCTGTCCACTTCGTGAGAGCATTGAAGGCATCTTGTAGTTCCTCGCTGGATTTCGAGGCCAACACAATATGATCCACATACATATAGTGTATGGATGATCTGTCAGGGATGACCTCCATGATATCAGCCGTAGCAATTATAAATAATAAGGTGCTTAATGGATCCCCTTGTAATACACCCGTACTTTGTTGTATTCGCCTCGATTTCGTGATTCCATGCGGAGCAACCTTCGGACGTAAAAGTAGTTTGATGACACACATGATATTTCACAGTGGTATAAAGGCATTTTCCTGTTCTATATGCGGAGCAAACTTTGGACGTAACGGCATATTGAAACGTCACATGTTGATTCACAGTTGCCTTAAGACAATTTCCCGTAGTACATGCGGGGCCAAGTTTAAACATATGGGAGAATTGAAGCTACACATGTTAATTCACGATGGTGTAAAAGCACATTCCTGTAGTACTTGCGGAGCAAAATTTACTCAGAAGGGAAATTTGAATACACACATGTTAATTCACAGTGGTCTAAAGCCATATTCTTGTAGTACATGTGGGGCAAGCTGTGCTCGGAAGTGTTCATTAAAATTGCACATGTTAACTCATAGTGATTATAAGCCATATTCATGTGATACTTGCGAAGGAAAAATTAGGAGGAAAGGGGATTTGAACCAACATATGTTTATTCACAGTGGCCTAAGGCCACATTCCTGCTTTACATGCGGAGCAAAGTTTAGCCGAGGGGCACTATTGATGAGACACATGTTAATTCATAGTGGTCGTAGGCCATACTCATGTAGTTTATGCGGGGCGAGCTTCACTACCAAAGGAATGCATTCTTGGACTGGAGATACACAAGGAAACTTAACTCGGGGGTGTCGGGTATAATGAGAGATCAAAACTACCAGTCCAGAGGAATACAAACACAAAATACAATAATGAGGCCAGGCTTACATTTAAATCACACTTGATTTATTCAAAAAGTGGCAGACCCCTAACCTACTACAGAGAGGTAAAAACGGCTAATCCGTGCTAAACAATGGAGATATTAATTTACTCGTCTCCGTGCGAGAAATACTAAAACTTAAGCCTCTCGAAGTCCTACTAAAAATGAAGAAGTCAATAAACAAAGTTAAGAGAATGACACATTATCCTTCCCTATAAAAGTACTTTGGAGATGCAATAATAATAATAATAATAATACAAGCATGAATCTACAGCAAGGAAGGATATTTACTTGTTTACAATGCAAGGAATTCATTACATTTACTGCACAAAAAGTTTAAAACTACGCTATGATGGTGTCACCTCTTACATTTAACGTTACAGTAAGTTAAGCTAATGCCTATCGTACGTTAACAGTAGCAACGATGTAAACGATAAGGGTTTCATCCAAAATGTATTTCCAAGCAAAATCTAAGCACATTCTGAACCTAACAGATAAGAGAAAAAGCCATCCTAAATTACAACATAAATGAATTACAAATAACCCTTCAATAATGCGCAATTGGCGCCACTGATCTGCCTACTCACAGCTCCACTCTTTGTGAAGTTGGGTCATGAATGTATGGGAGAGAAAAATTACGTCGGCGACTGCATGAGCAATTCCTGGCTAATGTCGCATTATCAGGTTAGCTACATTGTTTAAACACGTAACTAACTCATTGTCGTCTCACAATAGGGAAAGCTATAATTGTATTTACTGTAGATGTGTCGAAGAATATCAAATCTAAGAAGTGGTTTCTTTATGTTTTATAAGATTTCCTAACACTTCATTTAAGTTTCAGTTCAGATAAAAAATCCTGATATTTGATTATTACAATCTTCTTTATCAAATCATCGTTTAGTCCTATCAGTTTCTTTGTATTGGTTTAGTGACCATGTTAACCTCGAAAAGTGTGAAAAATTGGTGTAAAATAATCCAATATCAGACTCATCATTGGAAGAAAAACCTCTTCCCAAACTTTCATTCGCACCTATAAGTGCTTATCAATAACACTGGCCCGTCGGCCACTGCTCACTTAACGAGACAAAAATCGTACACGTTACCGGCTCAAATAGTACCGAAATTGTACTCTGCAACTAAGGGTAATCAGATCCTACCTCTGTAGTGCTTCGAAAAATATAACAATGGTTCTCACCAGCCTTATACAATTCCAGCTTGTGGACAAGATCATAATCTGCTGTACAAAACAGCTGTGGATTCTGAATATCTTCCTAAACGTATTTAAAGTGTGCATGAATTGCTATTATATCAGACTTCTACAGTCAAGAAACATGTGTTAATAAACCAGGGTCTTTCTTACAGTTCCAGAACGACTCCGCACATCGAACCCAAGATAGCCCGCTTGGCTCATCTTACAAATTACAGCATTGTATCATAGTCGACAGATTGGCAATGTTGAAAATAAACAAAAGAAACACTCGCGTGTGTTCATGTAGCGTGAAACATTTTTCACGCGGTGTTGGCTAGCTCTCACTTCACTGCCTTCTAAATAATATCACTGTATTACTGAGCGCGTTACGTTCGCGACTACAAGGTCGACATAAATGGCATTGGCTTTGCTATGGCCTTGGCAAGCATGTGGTTACTGGGTTAACTGTTCCAGTGGAATGCAGTTATGACATGTTTATATAACAAAATTATCCCCACGTGAATGGGCTCTGGTTCGATGCACAGCTTCGAACTCAAAAAATGTGTATTTGCAAGAATAAGGGCGAGAGCGTTTGTCCTAAACTCTGGCAAATGATACGAAATAATGTGGTGGTAAACTAACCACTAGAAAATATAGCGATGAATCCTACCTAGGAATGTGCTGAGTAAGGTCTACTATTACTAATCCCCCGACCATGATCATACATTAAAAAAAGGTTCGACTGTTACTCGGACCCACGTGTTTCCTTCACGTCTCTAGCATGTATGCGTTCGCCTGGTCTCGGTGGCAAATGCTGCGGCATGATAGTAATTAGACAAGGAACTCCGTCCTCCCTTCAGGAAGTCTCAGCCATTACTATACCCCTCCATTTCGGGGTTTCTATTCCATTCTAGACTCCATTATAATTGGAATAGTAATCGTGTCTTCAGGATGTAGAATAAATGAAGTAAGCTCCATGGTGATAAGATATCCGTGGTTTTCACTGGCTCTAATTTTATTATAGTATCGATTTACAATGTTCGTTGATTTTACACTTGAGTAGCGGGTTAATGTAAGAAATGGCCATTGGTTCATCCGCTCACAGAATTTAAGTAGTGGCTTGTGCTACTATGTTCACTAAAAACTGGCGTATTAATTACACGCAAACCTTTTGCTTTCCATTATTCACAGTACATTTTTACCTGGCAATGCTTTAACACTTAGAACAAATTGTATGCGTTTAGCAAATACGTGCTTGTCGGCGTGTTCGATTCCGGTGTGGCGGGAAATTATTAATTCAACGAATATAGTGAATTTGCTTCAAATTATAGTTTTAATTCGATCTAGCAGCCTTGCTGCGTGCATGAGCACATCACAATTTACTTGATTATACTTTCCACACGTGATATTTGTCGATTTATATGACGACCAAAAACAACGTCTGAACAGGACCTCGCATGCAATAGAAGTGGTGCTTAACAAAATGCTGGATGCTCGATTCTGCCATCAGTTAAAGGTACAACTATAAATGTTCATCATATTCTCTGCGGGGTTTCATCTCTATATCTTCTTATCAACAAAAATCAAATAATCTTCCAGTGAATCGAAATATGTACAAATAACTCATAAGAATTCAGTCTCCAAGAAAAAGAAAATATAATTCACATTGGCGGTGCGGCAACTCGTAGTTTATCAAATGAGAGTCACTCATACTTTCTCCTTGGAAGTCCTCGGTTCGTCCAGAGAAGTTACACTCTTCATGAGCCATGGATGTCACATCGCAGATGTGGATACGGGCTCAATACGTGAGCTTCATATCTCATTTATACTTCATTACATTATAATCTCAATGTTCACAAGTATGTCTCACAAGATATTATAAATTTATTACTGTTAGAGAATGAATTCGGATTCGCATTACTCAAAGATGGGATCTCCCCTTAAGAAATTCGTATGAGACTACATCATGGAGAAATGCCTAGTATGAGTAGAATGCAACTAATCCATTAGAATCACACGGAGTCAAAACAGGAGTATTCCAAAAAAGAATTATGAAAGCCGAAAACTGAACGAACTGTATCTCAATCAAAATGTCTATACTAAAAAATGTAGTGCAAAAATGTTGGCTGTAATTGCCTAATCCAAAAACCGCAATTGTCCACTTCAAATATGTTACTAGACTTCCATCTCTATAATAAGCTTGACGAAAAATATACACTCATTTGAAATGAAAATGCTGTATGAACTGTCGAAAATATTATGTTTCGTTGCTCAGGGTTTAACAGAATTAATGCAAATAATGTTCATGTATTCGTGGAAGGACATCTTCTTCCTATCTCCTATACTTCTATAATGATATCGTAGTTTTGGTCCTAAATCTTCTTGTAATATGCTTCTTCTCAACTAATTATAATGCTCAGAATTATCGCCAAAAATAAGAAAAAGAAATGTTGTAAAAATAACACTACGTTAAAAATTAACTATAGAAATGACTATGTAGGTGCATCCTTATTAGTATCAAAACCTAAAATAGATCCTCGAACAGAAATGACAAAGATGTCAGATCTAATCCTCAAATCCATTTTCTAACTACTGAATAAAAGTTGGTGAAAAAGGGACATTCTATTGATATGACATGATTCATACCGTCTACTGATAAAAAGATTTCCAGCTACCTTTAGCCGTCTTGATGAACTTATATTGCATGTTGGAACATACATCCCTTGTAGAGATCGAACCATTGTCCATAGCGCTGAGTAGGTGAAGTATTGGTCAGGCCTACACGTACTCGAACCCAACACCCTTCTACTCGAAACAGCAATCCGGAACACAATGTTCATCATACGGAAACTGAGTCAAGTCCATTTGTAGAAAAGAGAAAGATGCCAATTCTTCTCACTTGAAGATCCATATCGTAGTGGTAATTATCTCAGTGTCATTATACAGATTGCCTTCAATCTCCTTTTAAATAGCCTTCTGCTAATGAAATCCATTATTCAGCTTTGATCATTTCCATATGTTCAACTCTGCTTATGTGCTGCATTCCTATTCAGTGTCTAGCAATTCATTGCTTTTCTCGTATAAAACTGGTACATTATTCCTTCCATTGTAGTGTTAATATTCATGTTGTAATGTCAAATGACCACTGGATATATTATAAGTAATAGTGCTACAGAAATATCTATGCGGAACGCAAAGTTCAGTCGCGTCACTTTCATGTTGCACCAAGTTCATACACTGGGTTAAGCATTCGTCCCTTGTGTATCTCGCCCGTGTCTTGCTAGAACAAGCCAAGACGTACTGTACAGTGCCGGACTTTCACAAATCGCACTAAGTACAAGTGAATCTCGAGATAGTTGCTTTTGGCCGAGCCAACGAGCAAGTTTGACAGCAGGTTATCAAGTGTCTCTCTCCGAAACGTGCTACAACCAGCTGGACTAATCCTACCCAGAACACCACTCTGCCCGGTCGATATAAGAATCGAAGTTGTCGCAGCATAATTGAGATAAACATCTGATATCATAATATGTGTGTTAATTGCTGCCGCCTAGGCTCTGGAAAGGAATGGGCCTCCTTACCTTTTATTCAGAGGTCCACACCGCTTGCTGCCAAATCCCCTCCAGATGACATGACCAACAGAAGGACACCTAAAGGGAGGAAGGAGGGTGGAGAAGAGGGCAACGCACAGGTTCGTCTACAGACACCCTCCGATAACTAGCAAAATTGTCGCCGACGAAATAATGCCACAACAGTTGCTTAAAATTTTAAAAGAAAATTTAATTATCAAAAGGGGCAAGGGAAAATGAAAATTTAACGAAATCAATAAACGGGAAACTCTATGGCCATAACTTCTCTCTGGTGATTCATATGGCTTAAGGTCAACATAAGTTATTTACATAAGTTGCCAAGAGACGGTTTAACATACTTGCTGAGTGAAATGAAAACATTTAATTTAAAATTTAAATTAATAATGCCCAAAAGACCAAAAAAAAAAACAGAATACAGGAATTACCAAATGAGAAAGGGCTTGATGACATAGTAGTACGCAATACCGACCCGACATGCAGAGATCAAGGCCACGATGCAAAACGAAAAATTTAAAATTAAATTAATAAAATAAAATATGATCAATGAAGAAATCCACAACATTCGTGACGGAGAAAAACACAGGAACATTCACCAAAAACACAAAGTTAAACCAACAAGGTTAACAAAAAAACATATTAAGCTAACACCAAAACACTTTTGAGTTTCCCGCTCGGCGCCTAGAGACTCCCTCACAAGACCAGAATGCCTTCGGGCAAAACAAAAAACAAACATGGCCACAAAAAGATGACCGCATGTCCGATCGAATTACGGCAAACAATTAGCATAAAATTAAATTAAAATCACCAGAGAGAACAGAAGGGGAGGAAAGAATTACGCCTTAACACTATTGACATGAGACTTTTTATACTGCAACGGATCGTAATTTAAATAAATAATAGGGCAATTCCAAGGATTACCAAAAACTAAATAAATAAAAAAAATTACAAGGTACGGTAACTAGGAACGTGTCTCCGGAAGGCACAGAAAAACCAATATTTACATATCTGGTAACGTTGACAAACAGAAATATTTGGCCTACCAGGCGAAACAAAATACAGAATTAAAACATTAATATGAAGCCAATATCGGAGCTCCCAAAACAATATATTAAAAATAATAACATACCTTAAAACTTCTCTGTGGAGACACAATAAAAATAAAATAATTAACACACAAACCAAATAACGTTATACGGCACTAGATTGCCTCAAAATGGCCCACCCAGCACATGCTTTGTTTGGGTCACAAGCACTCCTGTCTGCATCGAGATGCGATTACTATTCGAATTTCTTCATCACTGCGAAACGATGAAATTATAGCCTTAAGAGCACAGGCAATACCTTTTTTTAAAATCGTATATCCATATTTCGAGGAGGCCAGGGGGTCAATCCCCCGGGCACGGCGATAACTTTTTCGACCAACTAGCTTGTTGATTTCTTGACGACAGACTATGAAGATCACAAGATGGCGGAGAATCCAAAGTCAAAAACCGCACTGCATTCATGTTAATTGTAACTGACCAATCACAGCTTGACACATCAAGTAACAATGTGCATATTAAGTAATTATTTTGGCGGTATTATGCATATATAGTCTTTTGTTCAATGACGTAGAATACAATATCCTTCAAACATGTCTCGATTAGGATGAGTTTAGAAGGAATCACAAACACACTCTAGCGGCGGAAGAAACAACCACGGCTAGAAGCGCCGAAGTCCGATAGATACTGCCATCTCGTGTTCATAAGCGGAACCAAGCCATCAGGCGAGTGCTTTAAATGGCAGGGATCACACGTATATAGGGGAGATTTATTTTAAAAACTTTGGGACGGGCATTGCACGTAACAGCCTCCCTCCCTTAAGCGTGAACACTGTTTATGAATATGCCTAGGCATAGGCAGTACTCCAAAACTAGTCGATTCACCAAGCATGTTTCCAGAAGATAATGTTCACCAGTTAACTCCAATTGATGGACAAAAACCGCATCGTTTTGGTTAGGAAGAGTGCAGGGTCAGATTATCAGGGAAGGGATAATTGATCACCTCGCAAACCACTTAGTTAACAGCTTCCCTGTGTCCATAAGTCTTCAGAAACGCAGAACACCAGCACCTGCAGTGCTTTCAGAGTCCGAGACACGTTAGGTAAATTTTCAAAAAGTCCAATGTTGTTACCTTTAGACGAAGTAGGTGGAAGCAATGTGCCAGAAATCATGCGACGAGTGGTCAGCCATTTACAAAACAGAAGTTAATCTTATTTCAAAAAATAAAAGTTTACAGAAATTACTAATTCTTAATACATTTTATAAAAGAGAAACAAAGTTGAATTTAAGTGAAGAAGGAAAATCCTGACCATGCCCTAGATCCGTGCTCACAAATAGTTAATTAAATAACAAGATTACCTTTTTACAGACTAGTAGTACATTTCAATAATATGCGAGTTGAACGACTATACATTAAGCAGGAGCAACGGTAGAGGAATGACCACTCAAATTCCCAAGGAAACAGGTATACAAGATCACCATGAGTTAGGTCTCCTACCGAGTCCAACTTACATGCTAGCATCTTCTATGAAATCATCAAAATTAGCTTCAATTTTACAATTTACCATAAAATGGGAATTACCCAACAGTTGCAAGTTGTATCCCACTAGAGTTTTTAAACCCAATTTAAAATTACAGAAGGAACAGATGCCTGAAGGCTTCAATGAAGGTTAGGGATACTCTACATTATACAAAAATCAGTTTACAAAATTTATGGTAGCATTTCCTCATTACAATTCTTTCCACCTCGTTTTATGTGCGACAGATGCACTCTGGAAATGTAGTTGGCCTTAGGGTTTCGAATAAGAAGAGTAACGGGAGTCAGGAATGCCTCTACATAACAGGGGCCTTTGAAGCGAGGGGTCAACTTGCTAGAAACAAGATTACTAACGCCCTTGGGCTCGAAATTGCGGACGTACACAACATCCCCAATTTCCAAATCAGTTGGCTTGCGACAGGCATTGTGTCGCTTGGCAAGTTGGTCATGTGATACCTTAATACTCTCTCTAGCCTTGTCGAATTTCGCCCTCATATCCTCGGGCGTGAAACTGTCTGGAAGGAGATCGTGCAGGTTCCACAGATTGGACAACGGAGAATAAGCCATAAACGAAAACATTAACGAAAAAGGGGTGGCTTGCGTGCTCTCATGCACGGCGGTGTTGAAAGCAAAATTGAGCCAATGCAAATTTGAATCCCTCTTGGAATGGTCGTCGTGGTGGAAAGCAATCAGAGCAGAACGGAGATTACGATTGACTCGTTCAGCGAGAGACGGGTTAGGAAAATAGGGAGTGGTGGTTACGCGCGAAATAGCATAATCAAATAAGAATTGACGGAACTGATGAGATGCAAAGCACTTGGCATTATCTGACACCAGGAACTGACATGGCCCAAAAGATGAAAAGATGGAATTAAGACACTTTATGACGGAGCTGGTCGTAGCCTGTCTGGTGGGGAATATCCAACTAAACCGGGTGAAACCGTCAGTGCAAACAAGCGCAAATTGGTTTCCCTGACCAGAACGAGGGAACGGGCCAACATGGTCGATAAAAAGCCTCTCCATGGGTCTGGATGCCGGTTCAGATGACAACAGGCCAACCTTAGTAGAAACCGGAGGTTTGCTAATACTACATGAAGCACAATTTCTAATGAGCCTCCTGATGTCGCCATCCATACCTTGCCAAATGAAGAACTGCCTGATCTTAGCACGGGTCTTGAATACTCCTAGGTGGCCACCAATAGGAGATTCGTGATAGTAACGAAAGTTTTCCGGAATGAGGACCAACGGTAGCACAGTTTTAGGTAGACGGTCATGACGAGACGAACAACACAATACACCATCTTTTAGAGAGTAGTGCTTGATCACTTCACCAGAATTGATTCGGTCAATTAGGCTAGATAAGGAGGGATCTTCTTTCTGGAATCGCCTCACATCTTCAAAAAGCACAGGGGAATTGCTAAGAACGACATCGACATAATTTACAGGTGATGCAAGCTTTACGGGTTCACATCCTTGAATATCCTCTTCGGCTGTTTCCTCATACATGCGGCTTAATGAATCAGCTACCGCATTTTCGGACCCACGAATATGGTGGACGGTGAACTGGAATGACAGAATCCTAGTTGCCCATCTGGCAATCCTACCAGTTTTACGGGGTTTCCCTATCACCCAGCTCAAGGCTTGGTTATCGGTCTCAAGGAGAAACTTAGTGTGCTGAAGATACATACGGAATTTTTCCAGGGCGAACAACACTGCTAAACCCTCAAGTTCGTATATGGAATACTTCCTCTCTGCGTCCGTTAAGGTACGAGAAGCGTATGCAATGGGTTGCCTACCCAGATCAGACTCTTGCAGTAGGACACAACCAACACCACGACCAGACGCATCAGTCTGCACAATGAACTGCTTCCCAAAATCCGGAATGGCTAATACAGGGGCGTAAGAGAGTGCAAGCTTAAGATCTTCGAAGGCTGCCTGCTGAGAGGGACCCCACTCAAACTTCACAGCCTTTTTGCGTAATTGATTCAGAGGAGCAGCACGGTCGGCAAAGTTACTGATGAACTTACGGAAGAAGTTCACCATACCAATATAACGAGCAACACCCTTGGCCTTCTTGGGTGGTTTAAAATCTCTGATGGCCTGCGTACGAGTGGTCCACGGAGATACCAGGTGCGGAAAAAATATGACCCAAGAAGGAAATTTTGGGCTTGGCAAAGGAAACCTTGGACAATTTGACGGTAAGGCCAGCCTCACGCAACCGATCAAGTACAACTTTCAGATGATCAACGTGTTCCTCGAAGGACTCCGAATAGATCACCACATCGTCAAGATAGTGGTACACAAATTTGAATTTAATTTCTGAAAACACCTTGTCCAGAAGTCTGCTCAACGCAGCGGCTCCGGTGGATAGACCAAACGGGACACGGGCATACTCAAACAGGTTCCAGTCAGTGGAAAAAGCAGTAACATGCCTGGATTCCGGAGAGAGGGGAATTTGGAAGTAAGAAGAATTTCAATCGAGGATCGTGAACACCATCGCGTTGCGAAGCCAACTAAAGCATGTATGAAGGTCCGGCAAAGGAATGGATTGTAAAACAACCTTTTGATTAAGAGCCCTATAGTCGACCACCGGCCGAAAACCACCGTTAGGTTTTGGCACAAGGAATACAGGGGATGAGTAGGCCGGGATAGAAGGTTGGATTACACCTTCTTCCAACATCTTATCGATAATCTTCCGAAGTTCAGCCATCTTGGGCGGGGCAAGGCGATACGGGCTGGAACGCACCGGCACAGAATCGGTTAGGTCAATCTTGTATTCCATCAAATGGGTTACACCCAACTTGTCAGTAAATACATCACTATACTCCTGACATAACCTCTTAATGGCATCCTTTTGAAGACTCGTTAAATTTTCCAGATCGAGATCCTCAATAGTCACAGGTTCACTAACTGAATTGACAGCAGGGGAAGATAAAACCGGGTTAAAAGATAATTTACTTTGCCGATTAAACTTAAACCATAAGTTGCGAGCACCAAAATCAAGAAGCATACCAACGTGGGACATGAAATTAGCTCCAATGAGCACAGAACAAGAAAGATTTCTGGCAACAAAAAATTTAAACTTCCAAGAAAAATTTAGAATATGGATTTTGACTGTCATACTGCCCAAAATATTTAAGTTTGAACAATTTGCCGAAATAAAAGATTCATTGTTAGGCTCTAACTCAGGTAATTCGCAAACACTCTTCATAGATAAAAACCAGACCTCACTTATAAAGGATGCGACACTACCAGAATCAAGTAATGCAGAAACGGGCTCGTCATTAACACAAATTTCAATAAACGGGGATATTCCTTTAGCCACAGGAGAAATTCCAAAATCATTATTCACTCTAAAACGATTTCAATTAGATGACGAGGACACCCGCACCACAGGTTTCACATTATGTTTAGAATGAGGCTGACTTGCCACGACATTGCTCACCGACAGGTTAGGTAGGTCAGCGACATAAGCAGAATTAGCACGTGATGAATTAGTTTTCAAAGAGTTATCAAGATTTTCATTAGTAGGGCGGCGACCAGAAACTTTACAGGGCTTTCCCAAATTCTCATGCACAGAAATATCCTTAGAAGTAACACCCGAATTGGTCTCCAAAATATCCCGTCATTGGCGATACCCAACCTGGTTATTCGGACACACCTTCTTAACATGACCCACGCCACCGCTCGTGTGGCACTTAACATTGGGTCTAGGATGAAACATAACCTTAGGAGGGGGACGAGACATCAGGAAGGAGGGGGACCAGACATCAAGTAAGGAGGAGGAACATTAGCTACACGAAGGGAATCTGCATGTTTCACAGCCATAGCCTCTATAACGACCTGTTTTAGCTCGACAAATGACGAAGGCCTGGTACACATAGTCATGTATGACCTATATTGAGGCGAAAACCCATTTGCAATAGATGACACCAACTGTCGTTCAGTTAAAGGGGACGCAAATACCTGGGCATATACCTTAATGTCACTGACATAGTCGCTAAGTGACTCGTCCAACCTTTGGACACGATATAAGAATTTTTGCTCGAGAGTACTAAGGGCACTCGCAGGGACAAAAAACCACAACACTTCCCTAATGAACATGGCCAAGGACATGCGGAGGTGGATAGCTTCAATCAGCTTATCGCGCAGCATACCGGACGCAACAGGATACAACAGTTGGAAAATCTGATTTTCCGACATCCCAAAAAATCGAGGCATGGTTACCCAATTCGACCACTTGCTTTAAAAATAGGACCACCTGGGTAACGTCATATAGGTTAAAATGCTTCAACTTAGTTAAGAAACTAGAAATAGGGTGAGGAATCGACCCATAATTAACGGTAGGCGAGTATGTAGCATTTGGAAAAGAGACATTATTACCAGGGCAGCTCCCTCGCACACCCTCTACAGGGGACAAAACATTTACATTGCCAGAGAAAAAACTGGGATGCAATGGGTCGGCAGGACCCAGGAAATCATTAGGTGACCTAACATGAGAGGAATGACCGTAACCAGGGTTAAGTGGTCTGGACAAGCCAGAACCAGGCAAAAGAGGGGCAGGCAAACCACTACTAGTAATCGATCCCAAAACCTCAGACCTAGTAAACAGAGGTGATTCACGTTCAACCCCAGAAGAACTCTCCAAATTCGCAAGGTTATCTCTTAAGTCAATTAAATCAAAAGCACTATTATTGCCGGCCATTTTGAAAAACACAGAATGCAGGCAGACAATACAGAAAGAAACAAATTTTAGGAAGTACGAGGACAGTTTACAGTTTCACAACAATACTATACCAAGTACCAACACCATAGATTAGGTTGACACTCGAACACATCCACAATACTATACAAGATCATGCACAATGCTGCCCAGAACTGCAGACGTCATCGCTTGCTTGGCTCGAGAACAGGATGCTAAATTACAAAAATTGCCACAAACCACATGGCGAACAGCTTCAGACAGGGCTCCACGATGTCTTCACTCGCAGCATGTAGGCTATCAGAATATTAACAAACCCACATTTCCCATGCCAAGAACACATGCCAGTCACTTACCAAGCTTCAATTTTCACCGGGAATGTTGCATCACAAACAGGATAAAAACCAGCACAGACACCTCGCTTGGAACAGGTCACTTACATATCACCACATGGATATTCAGAGGCAAACATGAAATCAAACAAACGACAAGGATTAGCATTAAATAACATCAAGTGCACTGACATGACACATCCCTTCAACAACCGCTCTATCAGCATCAGAAGGGTCCATAACATGAGCCTGCGGGTATGGAGGAGGGGATAGTTGCAGAAGCGAACACGAGCGCGATCTGCTACCAAACTGCAACCGCCTAGGCTCTGGAATGGAATGGGCCTACTTACCTTTTATTCAGAGGTCCGCACCGCTTGCTGCAAAATCACCTCCAGATGACATGACCAACAGAAGGACACCTAAAGGGAGGAAGGAAGGTGGAGAAGAGGGGAACGCACAGGCTCGTCTACAGACACCCACCGATAACTAACAGAATTGTCGCCGACGAAATAATGCCACAACAGTTGCTTAAAATTTTAAAAGAAAATTTAAGTATCAAAAGGGGCAAGGGAAAATGAAAATTTAACAAAATCAATAAAAGGGAAACTCTATGGCCATAACTTCTCTCTGGTGATGCATATGGCTTAAGGCCAACATAAGTTATTTACATAAGTTGGCAAGAGACGGTTTACCATGCTTGCTGAGCGCTATGAAAACATTTAATTTAAAATTTAAATTAATAATGCCCAAAAGATAAAAAAACAGAATACAGGAATTACCAAATGAGAAAGGGCTTGATGACATAGTAGTACGCAATACCGACCCGACATGCAGAGATCAAGGCCACGATGCAAAACGAAAAATTTAAAATTAAATTAATAAAATAAAATATGATCAATTAAGAAATCCACAACATTCGTGACGGAGAAAAACACAGGAACATTCACCAAAAACACAAAGTTAAACCAACAAGGTTAACAAAAAAACATATTAAGCTAACACCACAACACGTTTGAGTTTCCCGCTCGACGCCTAGAGACTCCCTCACAAGACCAGAATGCCTTCGGGCAAAACAAAAAACAAACATGGCCACAAACAGATGACCGCATGTCCGATCGAATTACGGCAAACAATTAGCATAAAATTAAATTAAAATCACCAGAGTGAACAGAAGGGGAGGAAAGAATTACGCCTTAACACTATTGACATGAGACTTTTTATACTGCAACGGATCGTAAAATAAATAAATAATAGGGCAATTCCAAGGATTACCAAAAACTAAATAAATAAAAAAAATTACAAGGTACGGTAACTAGGAACGTGTCTCCGGAAGGCACAGAAAAACCAATATTTACATATCAGGTAACGTTGACAAACAGAAATATTAGGCCTACCAGGCGAAACAAAATACAGAATTAAAACATTAATATGAAGCCAATATCGGAGCTCCCAAAACAATATATTAAAAATAATAACATACCTTAAAACTTCTCTGTGGAGACACAATAAAAATAAAATAATTAACACACAAACCAAATAACGTTATACGGCACTAGATTGCCTCAAAATGGCCCACCCAGCACATGCTTTGTTTGGGTCACAAGCACTCCTGTCTGCATCGAGATGCGATTACTATTCGAATTTCTTCATCACTGCGAAACGATGAAATTATAGCCTTAAGAGCACAGGCAATACCTTTTTTTAAAATCGTATATCCATATTTCGAGGAGGCCAGGGGGTCAATCCCCCGGGCACGGCGATAACTTTTTCGACCAACTAGCTTGTTGATTTCTTGACGACAGACTATGAAGATCACAAGATGGCGGAGAATCCAAAGTCAAAAACCGCACTGCATTCATGTTAATTGTAACTGACCAATCACAGCTTGACACATCAAGTAACAATGTGCATATTAAGTAATTATTTTGGCGGTTTTATGTATATATAATCTTTTGTTCAATGACGTAGAATACAATATCCTTCAAACATGTCTCGATTAGGATGAGTTTAGAAGGAATCACAAACACACTCTAGCGGTGGAAGAAACAACCAAGGCTAGAAGCGCCGAAGTCCGATAGATACTGCCATCTCGTGTTCATAAGCGGCACCAAGCCATCAGGCGAGTGCTTTAAATGGCAGGGAACACAAGTATATAGGGGAGATTTATTTTAAAAACGTTGGGACGGGCATTGCACGTAACATTAATAATTCCATAAATGTCTTCAAATCATTTCCTCTTGTATTACAATGTAAATCCCAGTCGTCGATCCCCTCAGAAATCTCAGTAATGCTTTATGAAAGTGTCTATCAATGCCATGCTTCCACGGCAGCCATAATTGGAGTAACTGTACCTCTCGCGATCATATTGTCGGACGTGGGTTGCAGGGTTGCTTATCCAATCCCCTAACTGAGCGTCAGCTTGCTAATGCTCTCGTCTGCAGGTTGAAATTTTGTCATAAAAATACCAAATATGTTTCTCAAACATGTCAGTGTTCCAATACTATACAAAATACTGGCACAGTACCTAGGAGACATAACCTGAATGATATTAGCAAAAAGACACTCCAATGTGTCAATCAATACCTCTAAGAGGAACCATGTGCCCACATAATTGAGTCGGTACCTGGGAGCCCAAAACTGAATGATATTGCCATATTGACGCTCCAGGTGTGTCAATACCTTTGTTGTTTGAGTCTTAAGTCTTTTGACTGGTTTGATGCAGCACTCCATGCCTCCCTGTCCTGAGCTAATCGTTTCATCTCTACATAACTACCACACCCTACATCTGGGGCAATCTGTTTAACATATTCTAACCTTGGTCTACCCCTACAGTTCTTGTCCTCGACCCTTCCTTCCATAACTAAGCTTGCTATTCCTGGGTGTCTTAGTATGTGTCCTACCAACCTATCTCTTCTCTTCATTAGCAGTCGCCAGAAACATCTCTCCTCTCCCACTCGTCTTAATACCTCTATGTTTGTAACCCTATCTACCCATCTGATCTTCATCATTCTCCTGTAACACCACATTTCAAATGCTTCTATTCTCCTCTTTTCTGCTGCACCAATAGTCCAAGTTTCACTTCCATAGAGCGCCACGCTCCAGACAAAGGCTTTCAAAAATGACTTCCTAATACCTAAATCTATATTCGATGTCAGCAGATTCCTTTTTTGTAGAAAAGCTTTCTTTGCCTGAGCCAACCTACTTTTTATATCCTCTTTGCTTCGTCCATCACTGGTTATTCTACTTCCTAAGTAACAGAAGTCTTCTACTTCCTTCAGCTTTTCACCAGTCAATTTGATCTCCATAGAGGTTTCTGATTTATTTCGGCTGCATTCCAGTATTTTTGTTTTACATTTATTAATTTTCATCATGAATTCTTTCTGTAAGACGGAGTCCATACCATTCAAAAACTCATTCAAATCCTCAGGCTTGTCGGCCAAGATGACGATGTCATCAGCAAATCTCAGAGTTGAAATTATTTCTCCTTGAATCTTCACTCCCACTTTATATTTTTCTCTATTTCCTTCATTGCTTGCTCAATGTAAAGATTGAAAAGTATGGGTGATAAGTTGCAGCCTTGCCTTACACCTTTCTGAATACCAGCTTCTCTCTCATGTCCTTCAACTCGAATGACTGCTGTCTGGTTTCTGTATAGATTGTATATCACCCTCCTATCTCTGTACTTTATTCCAATCGATTTCAAAATGTCAAACAATGTAGTCCAATCAACGTTATCAAAAGCCTTTTCTAAGTCTACAAAAGCCATGAACGTTCTCTTATCTTTCCTTATTCTACCTTCCAAAATCAGCCTAAGACTTAGTACAGCTTCCCTTGTTCCTACATTTCTCCTGAAACCAAACTGGTCTTCACCCAACTCCGTTTCTATCTGGCTTTCAATCCTCTTGTAAATTATCCTAGACAGGATCTTTGAAGCATGAGTAATCAAGCTGATTGTACGGTAATCTTCACATCTGACAGCTCCCACTTTCTTTGGTATAGGGATGATTACATTCTTCTTGAAATCAGGGGGTACCTCACCTGTCTCATAAATCCTACACACCAAGTGAAATAACCTGATCAGACCTTCATCTCCTATGCAGCGTAGCAACTCAATCGGTATATCATCTATGCCTGGTGCTTTGTTCCTGCTTAAGTCTTCCAAAGCTCTATCAAATTCTGATCTCAATATTAAATCTCCTTTCGCATCCTCATCAATTTCCTCCTCCCTTTCCATTACATGATTCTCAATCTCCTTTCCCTTATACAAACTCTCTATGTAAGCTTTCCATCTCTCAACCTTTTCTTCCCTATCTGTTAGAGGCTTTCCATTTGTGTCCTTAATATTACAGCACTTAGTCTTCTTTTCCCCAAAAGTATTCTTAATCCTTCGATAAGCTGTGTCTACTTTACCTAATTTCAGACAATTTTCTATACCTGCACATTTCTCTTTCAACCATTCTTCTTTCGCTTCCTTGCACTTCTTGTTAACCTCATTTCTCAAACGTCTGTATTCTGCTTTCCCCTTCTCATCTCTTACATTCTTGTGTTTCCGCCTTTCATCCATCAATTCTAGTATATCCTGAGTGATCCACGGTTTTCTACCTATTCTTTCTTTCCTACCAATGTTTTCTCCTGCAGATTTTGTTATTTCATTCTTCAAAAGTGCCCATTCGTCTGCAATTGAAGTTTGTTTAGGGTTTTTCATTAGTCCTTCCTTTATACTCTTCTTGAATCTTTCGTTTACATCCTTCTCTTTCAGTCTGTCTATTGCCCACCTTTTTGGCTTTTGACTTTTCTTCAGTTTCTTCAACTTTAATCTGCATTTCATTACGGCCAGATTGTGGTCAGAGTTTATGTCAGCACCAGGATATGCTTTACAATCCAAAATCTGGTTTCGAAACCTCTGCTTGACCATAATGAAGTCGATTTGGTAACGCCCTGTATCTCCTGGTCTCATCCATGTGTATATTCTTCTATTGTGGTTATTGAATAAGGTGTTAGCTATAACCAACTCATGCTCGGTGCAGAATTCTACCAGCCTGCTTCCTCGATCATTCCTTTCACCTAATCCGAAATCTCCTACTATTTTCCCTTCTCTCCCTTTTCCTACCACAGCATTCCAATCTCCCATTACTATAACATTTTCATCACCCTTGATATACCTCAGAATTTCGTCTAATTCTTCGTAGACCTTTTCAACATCCTCATCATCAGCTTGACTGGTAGGCATATAGACTTGTACCACTGTGGTGCAGGTAGGTTTAGTATTGATTTTTGCTACAATAATCCGTTCACTATATTGTTCATAATATTCCACCCGCTGTCCAAGTTTCCTACTCAATATGAGGCCAACCCCTGCTTGGCCATTGTTTGATTTAGTGCTAATGACCCTATAGTCTCCTGACCAAATGTCCTGTTCTTCCTGCCAGCACATTTCACTAATCCCAACCAAATCCAACCTCAACCTATCCATTTCCCTTTCTAAGTTTTCTAACCTTCCACTTCCTAGCAGACTTCTAACATTCCACGCTCCGATCCGTAGAATGTCAGATTTCCTCTTTGTCACTTCTGTGATGTTAACCCCCTCGCGAGTAGTCCCCACCCGGAGATCTGAACGGGGGACTAGTTTACCTCCGGATTGAAATTTTACAAGGGAGGAGGCCATCATCACATGTAATTTTGCATAGAGAGGTGCATATCCTCGGGAATTGCATACGGCTGTAGTTTCCCGTTGCTTTCAGCCGTGCAGAAGGACGCAGTGTAGCCATTATTTGGCTTATATTATCAATATCTTAACCGTCTATAAGACTAGTAAAGAATTGATTTATTCTGAAAGGCTGCTACTCCCTTTCAGAATAAGTAAAGAGCAATTCTACTAAACAAAAATACTAACCTTCTACCGTACTAACAATTAAATACCAAAATTCCACTAACGAAAAAAATACTAAAGTTCCACCAACAACAAATACTACCACTAAAACAGTCTGTCACCAGGCACACTTTAGGAAGAACCATATGCTCACTGTCTGGGAGGGTAGGTATGAGCTCTAAACTAAATAATATTAGATTAAAACCACTCCAGTGTCAGTACTTCTAAGAGGTACTAGGAGCCCTAACCTGAATGATATTAGCTTAAGTAGATTAGATTATATTAGATTTTTATTTATACATTTGATCAATTACATATATACATTACATTTTTGATATAGGACATGTCAGTAAGTACATATAAAAATAAAAGAATTTACAGGTATATATTACTTATACAATAACTATTTATAACTTATTATAATAACAGATCTTAAGAGATACAATCTTATTGGGCAACAATTTACACCTTACTCTATTATCACAATATGAAAACTTAATTCTATAAATACAACAACTTACAGCTAGGTATTACAATTAAAAGAGAAAAGTAAAACATAATTATAGATTTCATCGCTCCTATGCACCAAGGTATTCTACTACAGAGTAAAAACAATGGCACTGCAGATAAGCTTTCAACACTCTTTCAAAGGTTTTTATTTTTGGGTCAAACTTTATATACTGGGGTAGTTTATTGTATAATTTAACTCCTGTGTGAATAGTTCCTGTTTGATATATGCTTGTGTCTGTGTGTGTGTGTGAAATATCATTGTTTTGATTTTGTCTTGTGTTATGCCTATGAACATCATTGTTTGTTTTAAGGAAAACGTCTTTATTCAATAAATTCTTTTAAAACAACATAATAGTTTCAAAGATATGAATGCAGGGCAGTGGGAGATTGTTTAAATCTTTAAACAGAAGTCTGCATGATTCTCTAGTGTTTACATTTGCCATAATTCTAATCGCCCTTTCTTGTATCCTAAACGTGCTTAGTACATCTGGTGACATACCCCAAAATATGACCCCATATCTTAAGTATGAATGGAAATAAGCAAAATAAGTATTTCTTTATTTGTGCATGCTTGTGAGGGTTTTCAAAATACGTAACGTAAACCACATCGAGTTCAGTTCAGTTTAGTATTCAGATATTGTATATGTTTATTCCATTTCATGTCATGTTGTATCCATAGTCCTAAAAATTTGTTTCTGATTTATTTTCAATTTGATGACCATTTAAAGTTATATTGGGCTTCTGTGTAGTGTGGATATTTAGAGATACTGTTTTTTTTATAAATTAATAGCTGTACCCGGCATGCGTTGCAATACCATTCAAAGAAAGTGTTGGCGTTGTAATTTTGTTTCTTGAAGTGCGTTTGGAAATAATATTTTTTCTTTTTCCGTTAACAGTCTCTAAACTATCGTAAAATGGATTATCTAATTTAGAAACATTCGTGGGAGTGTGCACAACAATTCACCAAAGTTTCATCGCAATCGGATGAATGGAATATGAACACATACGGAATTTCGTTAAAACGATTCGTGCGCTGTCACTCATTTTTAAAATTTACTCATGCGCTACCTACTGTGAAATGGATTTAGTAAGTTAGAAACCTTCACGTAAGTGTACACAACAACTCAACAAAGTTTCATCGTAATCGATGAATGGTATATGAACGCATACGGGATTTTGTTGAAACGTTTCGCGCGTCGTCACTCATTTGTTGCATCTACTCGTACACTACCTATTGTAAAATGGATTTACTAAATTGGAAACCTTCCCAGGTGTGTACACAACAACTCATCAAAGTTTCATCGCAATCAGATGAATAGCAGATGAACGCATACGGGATTTTGTTTAAACGATTCGCGTGCCGTCACTCAATTGTTGAATCTACTCGTACGCTACCTATTGCAAAATAAATTTACTAAGACTGAACCTTTTTCTGGAGTGTACTCAACGATTCACCAAAGTCTCATCGCAATCGGGTGAATGGTATATGAACGCATATGGGACTCATTTGAAACGATTCGCGTGCTGTCGCTCATTTCTTGAATCTACTCGTGCGCTACCTATCGTGAAATTCATTTACAAAGCCAGACACCTTGCCTGGAGTGAACACAACAATTCACGAAAGTTTCATCGCAATCGAATGAATAGTATATGAATGCATACGGTACATGGTTGAAACGATTCACGTGCCGTGGCTCATTTGCTGAATCTACTCGTGCGCTACCTATTGTAAAATTGATTTACTAATCCAGAAAATTTTCGTGGTGTGCACATAACAATTGACCGAAGTTTCATCGCAATCGGTTAAATGGTATATGAACGCATATTGTACTTGGTTGAAACGATTCACGTGCCGTCGTGAATTTGTTGAATAAACTCGTGCGCTATCTATTGTAAAATACATGTACTAAGCCAGAAACCTTCCCTGGAGTGTACACAAAAACTCACCCAATTTTCATCGCTTTCGCACGAATGGTATATGAACGCATACGGGACTTTTTTGAAACGCTTCGCACGTTGTTGCTCTTTTGTTGAATCTACTCGTTCGCCACCTACTTAAAAATGGATTTTCTAAGTAAGAAACCTTCCGTGAATTGTACACAACATCTCAACCAAGTTTAATCGCAATGGGATGAATGGTATGTGAACGAATCTGGTCTTTGTTGAAACGAATCGCACGCCATGTTGTTGAAGTTACTCGCGCGCCATCTATTGTAAATTGGCTTTACTATGCCTATAATATTCCCGGATGTGTGCACAACAACTCACCAATATTTGATCGCAATCGGATGAATTGTATATGAACGCATATCCAACACTCATTTTTTTAAGCTACTCGCGCGCTATCTATTATAAATTGGATTAACTATGCCAATAACCACCCCGTAAGTGTGCTAAACAGCCCACCAAAATGTGGTCGCATTCCGATGAATTGTAGGTATATGAACGCATCGCCAACACTCATTTGTTTAAACTACTCGCGCGCTCTCTATTGTAAATTGGATTAACTATGCCTATAACCATCCCGAAAGTATTCACAAGAACTCACCAAAATTTGATCGCAATCGGATTAATGGTTTATGAACGCATAAAAGACGAACAGACGAACATCCTTTTTATATTCTGAGCCCGTTAGAGGAGGTGATCCGGGTACCATCCGCCGAAAGAAATGGGACTTCGAAAGACCCCGTCCTTCGAACCCAAAACCTCAGAGGATCGGGTGCATTTCGTTGTAGGATTGCTCAGCACGAGGGTCTTCATCCAGGGGATCTGGGTCATTTAGCACGGAAACAGTCATAAACGCCCAAAAAATACATCCGAAAAATACCAAAGCTAGCAATAAATAGAGATCCAGTCTTAAGTTAGATTCGTGCATGATTTATTCAAGTAAGAGCCCTAATCTATTTCCGAGGGTAGAAATCGGCTAATCCGTTAATCTAATTACAATATTGAGTCGTCACTAGTTTGATGTTAAGGACCCTCGCGAAATCCTAGTTACATGAAACAATAGCAAAGATGACTAGGCGCGTGGTACAAGAATAATTATCGCGTAGCAAATTTACAAATAAATGACTCGGTATAGTTTACATTTAACAGCTGGCAAACCAATCCCTAGGTTAGGATGGTACCACGCCCACATTTAATATTACATTTAAATTCAGTCGAATGCCTATGTGAGATACGTCGTAAACGAATGCTTATTACCAAATCTAATGATAGTTTGACCACTGACTATAAAAAAAAACAATCACATAACACTCTTATGTCTAATAGGAACAATGGGATAAATACACCCGGGAATAAAGAAGTATACACTCTCATACTAGCCTGCCTTCGCGAACTGACGTACTGTTCGTACTCAGTCGTCACCTCAAGCATGTGAGTTATGTTGGCAAAGCGCAATCATAATTGCGTCTTATAAGCTTTAGATCACGCGGGCCACAAGTTACTGATTATTGGTCCAGGAGATCCAATGTCGTCGATACAAGTAGTGTCATCTCATTTAAAGTCATTTTCCACATGGAAATGGCTTGAATCACGGTGTCGATTAAACAACAAGCAAATGGTTGCAGAGTTATGTCTGTAATTATTTATAACAATTAATTAATCCGTTGGTTTAGGATAATTATGCTCTTGATTTATCAGAAGGTTTTCATGTTATTTAGTTAGCTCTATTAATGACACCAGTCGTAGGCTGCAGCATGTGATCTCGCTTGAGATTTACTCAAATAACATGACTTCAACAGTCAACAATAACACAGATTGGCGCGTCTTACACCAATTGTGCGGGGTGCATCGGTCGTCTTATCCGCAGCTCAAAGAACGCCGGATTAACCAACAATAAGGCGGACATTCATCCGTCCTGCCAAATACCAAATAATGTGTTCATGGACACAATAATTACACTGGCTAGCCTAATTTATACAGAAGCTGGGTCAATTAACGTTATTGTTTAAACCTTTCCATAACACGCCAGATGAATCAAAGTCATCGACTCAAAATATTGAAGGAATTCGCCTGAGCGAGGATCCCCTCACTCATAAAAAGTGGTAATAGTAATAACAGATGCTGACAGCTTACATAGCTATTCTCCAAAGCAAGGTATATTAATACCAGTGACCCTCAAATTCCTAGGACTTGTGACGTAAGTTAGCACACTAAAAGTCAATAAAGTCGTCTCTCTGTTGCATCTCGGGTAAAGCGGTTGTCAGCTGGCGCGCTCAGGCAACTCTCACAGCTTCGCGTTCAGCTTAGCATAGCAAAGATTGTGTTACCATAATGATCATTCTAATCTTGTAGTAGCACGAATTAAAGTCCTGAAGTGCTCTACAGATTATATACAAATGTATAATCACTTCCCTAACAGTGTTCCTCGGGATATTATGCCCTTCAAAAAGATATAATGCAGTATTAAATTCAAAGAATATAAATAGAAAGATATACTCGTGCATCTAACTGCACTGACATTCGAAGTTATGTCACTCGTTCATTATACACGTGGGCTTTGATATATGTGGATTGGCACTCTCCACAACAAAAATAAAACATCTAACCTCTGCTGCGATGTTTGAAATGATACGAAGTAAGTTAGCCTTCAGTCTAACTGTGCATGGGTTCGTTCCTCTGGAACTTTCATGTAGAAAAAAAAATAGTACTCACGAAAAATGCCAAATAAAGAGTACAAAAACGTTTCAGCAACGGTCGGCTGAGAAATGATACGTAAATAAGCTCTTCCAAATTAAATAAGGGACCTGACTCTAGGGTGTCCCCTAACACTTTCAGAAGCCTACACCTTCTGTTGTTAAGATGTCGTTTACATGACACAAAATTGCAGCTCCTTGCTGACTCACAAATACACTGAAAATACATGTGAATTTGCACTTGCCGTATAGTACACGGACTGTGGTGTCTACCTAAGATTGGCCAAGTGTCAAAGAAAGAAAAATATATACATGTCCTACCTAAGTGTTCAAATATCGTTGCGTTTCAGCTCAAAATATACTTTCAACTACTACCTCATCCTGGACTAGCCTCGTACAATAGGCTATACAAGACTCACGGTTACTTCACAAAGTAGGTCACCTTCCAGAACTCCCATTGGCAGGGGTTCCAAGCATACTCCTTGGTAAGGCTATAGGTTTAAGCCTGTCCCCGTGGTCCTCTGTTTGCGTCTTTTACATGGTTCGTACCTGGTGGTGTGGATTGGACAATTCCATGGTTGTGGTTTATTTCCCCTTACATGATGAATTACACCAACACGATGCTCTCACAATAAAGTTGAAGAATTACTAACACGTGGTGTGTTATCGTATGCATCGTAGTTATCAAAATACACTGATTCTATTGAAAATATGATTGTAAATGCACACTGGCTTTAATGATTGCAGGTGATCAAAATACTCTGCTTTGCCTGCCACAGATTCTAATGTTACCAACACGTGGTATTCGTTCACGGATTTTATACTAAGTCAAAATCACTGAAAATCGGAACAGTCACTGTCGCATGCGTGTGATACGTAGCTTTATCATGGTTGATTTTTATAGTAGCACACACACTGGGCTATACGACGTAGTCGTAGATTTAATATTTCACGTCTGTCTGAATATTTCACGTCTGCCTTCAGACGGTCCTCGTGGTTAGTGAAAAAATATGTTGAATTATCACAATTAAATTCCAACTTTCACAATCACGTTGCACTGGCCTAACTGGGCCGAAAATAATACCTTTCGTAGACTTAATCGTAGTCAGCAGCTCGATGGCTGTATATTACAGTCCTCCCAATTATGTGGTATACATTTGCCTACAATGGCCTTCGTCTTCTAGACGGACAATTGACACGATGCGTTCTGCCTCAGCAGACTATCAAAACGGTGTGCTCATACATAGCACGGCTTCCTGATCTGAAGGAAGTAGTCAAGTCAATTAGCGACTTCTTTCATAATCCTCCGCGTGTCTGCGGTGATAAATACCTTGACCTTAAATTGATTTACCGTTTCCAAAAGGCTTAGAAGATGGTAAATTAAGCAGAATTAATTATTGTAAGCTCCTGAGTTATGTGGCATTAAAATAGTAAGTAATATATCTCTAGGAGGAAAATAAGCTGTCCTCTCCGAAGTCAAAATAGCGGATTATCATGAGGAACCTCTAGGGTGTGTTCTGTAGAACTGAGCATGTGAAGTAAATATGCTCTGAAAGAAATACTTGATATATGAGCTAGGAGGGCTCAATACAGGATGAACCAAAAATGCCGCACTTGGAGGTCGGCATGTGATTCCTCGTCCAATTGCATGACAACGTTTCAATAGCATAATCGGATCGGGTGATGTTTGAAACACTGAAGTATGAAAACGAGAAGCTGGCGACATTGGCACATCCTGCAGTGCATCAGAATGTACAGAGAAAGCTCCGGCAGAGCGGCAAGTTCCTGCGACCTGCTTTTGGCCATGCTGCATGCAGTTACAGCGTTGCCAGAGCCTCATTTTTAACACGCATTTCTGTTAAACTTATTGGCGGGACTAGGTTTTGCTACATACACTTTTGACGTGAATTTCGATGAGGAACCGCATTACGACCTCCGAGTGCGGCATTTTTTGTTCACCCTGTATATAAGATTATGAGGCGATTCTCTTGTGACCATTTGGTTAACTCTCTGTAACGGAATCAGCAGACTGCTGTAAGACCTGTTTAGTTCCACCTTTTATTACGAGTGTTGTATCGTCCGCAAACAAAATTTCCTTATGAGAACGAACGTTCTTTTTTATATCATTGATATATAGAAGAAAGAGTAGTGGGCCCAAAACCGATCCCTGGGGTTCTCCAAATTTAATAATTCCCTCATTGGACAACGGTTCATTAAGTAATTTGGTTCCAAGTTTACTATTTGATTACGCCTTGTTAGGTAAAACTCTAACCATTTATCTAGACCTCTAATACCATATTGATTTAGTTTTGTAAGGAGGATTTTATGGTCAACAACATCAAATGCCTTCGATAAATCCAAAAATACGCCAGTTACATGTTCATTATTGTCAATTAATTTCAGCATACTATTGCTTCATTCATAAATTGCTGTCTCTGTAGATCTTTCCGTTCTGAATCCATGTTGTGAGTTTGATAGTATTTCATTATTTTCTATAAAACATATCTGTCTCTTATACATGATTTTTTCCAAAATTTTTGCAATACTAGTTGGTAAGGTAATAGGACGATAGTTATATAATTCATCTTTTGAACAGTTTTTGAGCACAGGATTAACTTTTAATAACTTCAAAATATCAGGGTAAGTTCCTGAGTGTTTTTTAAGTGCGTAAGTGGATTTATTATATTTTCTGCAAATTTCTTTAAAATTGCTTCAGGGATGCCATCAATACCAGGAAAGAATTTATTTTTTAGCTCTTTTATAAATATTCTTACCTCTTCACTTGTGAAATGATTAATAAATAAAGAATCACTGCATATATTAATTTTGTTATTTGAATTTAGTGTATTTACCTGTGATGTATTTAATAATTTTTGTGGAATTTCCAGAAAATAGTAATTAAAAGTGTTTGATATTTCCTCTGGATTATTAATCACTTACACTGACCATTCATTTTTTTCTGGTTTTAAATTGATGGTCAGTGTAATGTTCCTTTGTATTTTAGCACATTTTCCAGTTTCTTTCTTTATCACAGACCACTTAGCCCTGTTTTAATTAGTTGATTTGGAAATAAAATTATCATTATGAATTTTCTTTGCTAGTCTTATTACCTTATTTAATATGCTTGTGTATTTTTGCAGTATAAATTGAATTCAGATGTTGTGTGGTACTGTGTAGAAATTTCTCTCTTTGACATGAATTTCTAATCCCTGTTGTTATCCAATTGCTAGTTTTGTTATTTTGAATAGTTCTTTGTTTAAAGGGGAATGCTGTTTCAAGATAGTGTTTTAGGGTACTGTTAAATGCATTAAATGTATCATTTACATTTTCTAGTTTATACATTTCTGACCATGTTTCCTTGTTTAATAAGGCATTGAAATATGTAACTCTTGTTTCAGTGAATGACCTGCACTTTGATTTTATTCCATTATCATTGTTATTGATTTTTTCGGGCACTTCAAAACTCAGTATTTGTCCATGGTGGTCACTAAAACCCGGACAATAGACTTCGATTGAATGATGATATTTATCTGTATTTATAAAAATTTGATCTGGGGTGGTTTTACTAAATTTTGTTATTCTTGTTGGGGTATTTACTGTAGGTTTCAGTCCATAGGAAATTAGTAACTGTGTTAATAATTTACAATTTCTATCACATTTTAAGAAATTCACATTTACATCCCCACAAATGATCAAATCGAAATTTGCTTTGCCCATGTTATTGAGTAACCATTCTAATTTGTCTATAACTAATCGAAAATTTCCTGACAGAGAACGGTATTCTCATACAATTATTAACTTAAACTGCTGTATTTTTACGGCTGAGAATTCAAAATCCTGTTCCATAATTAGATAATCAAAAGATGTTAACTGTTCATGATCTAAATTATTTCTTAAGAAGATACAAGTACCACCAAGGCTAATATTAGATCTAGAGTATTTCTAGCTAGTATAAACCCTGGGGATTGAATTAATTCGAGTTGTTCCTCTTTCAGCCAATGTTCTGAAATACATAGTGCTGAAATGTCTTTAAGTTCACCTTTAGCATTAGATTTATGTAATCTATTTTATTTATTCTGGTGGAAAATTTTAAATTTGTTACTTTTGTAAGCTTGTGTTGGTGATTTATTTCCATTATTATTATCATAATTGTTATTATTATTGTAGCTAGACAAATCCAAAATACCATTGTTGCACTCAGTTAAATTTGACATCAAAAGATCTGAATGCCAAACCTCACGTTTGGCTTCTTTTACCAGTTCCCCCGCTTTCAATCTAGAGATATTATTGTTGAACTATTCTTACCATTTGAATTTACAATTTTGCAGATTTCATCACTAAGATACTCTTTCCTAACCTATTTAAGTGTAGGCCATGCCGAGTGTGAAACTTCATGTCTAATTTACTTACATCTATAATTTAGACATTTGGAAAACTCTTACAAATTTTATGAATTTTTACATTTGTAGCCTCTATTTCTACATTTACACATAATTTGGGAATTAAGTCATATCTCTGCGGAAGGTCTACAATAATGACAGTTGTGTTATGCATGGATGGAAATGTACCCTTTAAATATTTGATACCTTTTTACTCTCGTTTCTGTACACGTCGTTTGCTCCGGCGATGATAACTGCATAATACTTTGAAGTTAGGGACGCACACTCTTCTACCATCCTGTCCGTGACCACTGCAATTGGAGCTCCTGGTTTTACGGTTAAAGTGACCTCCATTTTTCCGCTTCTCTCCAGAACGTTGGCTGCTATATCTCGCCCGTGACTATCCGCAAATATCCGCATCTTCCTGGATTTTCTCTTTATCACTTTCTTCTTTTCTTCTTGAAGAAGGTCATCATTCTCTTCGACGAGCGCTCCAAATGAATTTGAGACTGGAATTTCAAAGTAGTGTGAGAGTAACTACCGTATGGTGGGTACCTAGGAGCTAGATACTCAATGATACTAGCTTAAAAACACTTCAGGGTGTCAATACCTCTAAAATGAACCATCTGCTCACAGCCTGGGTGGGCTGCTATATACAATAAATTACATAATATTAACTCAAAGACACTCCCGAGTGTCAATACCTTTAAGGGGAAGCATCTGCTTACTGTCTGGGTGGGTAGCTATGAGCTCTAAACTGAATAATATTAGTTTAAAAACACTCCAGTTTGTCAATACCTCTAAGAGGATCAGTCTGGGTGGGCAATTAGGAGCCCTAATTTGAATGATATTAACTTAAATTTGTCAATACCTTCAAAGTATTGTGAGGGTAACCAACCCCATACAGTATGGTGAGTACCGAGGAGCTGAAAACTGAATGATAAGAGCTTATAGATAATCTAATTTGTCAAAACCTCAAAGAGGAACCATCTGTGTGGGCACCTGTGAGCTCTTAACTGACGGATAAATGCTTATTGACGCTTCAAATGTGCCAATACCCCTAAAAGGATCAATCTGCTTACAGTCTGGGTGGGTACATAGCAGGCCTAAACTGAATGAAATTATTTTAACGACACACCAGTGTGTCAAAACCCTAAAGATGAACCATCTTCTCACCATCTAGGTGGGTACCTAGGAGTTCTAAACTGAATGATATTAGCTTAATGACACTCCAGTGTGTCAATACCCTTAAGATGAACTAACTGCTCATAGTTAGGGTGGGTACATAGCAGGCCTAAACTGAATGATATTAGCTTAACGACACTCCAGTGTGTCAAAACCCTAAAGATGAACCATCTTCTCACCTTCTGGGTGGGTACCTAGGAGTTCTAAACTGAATGATATTAGCTTAATGACACTCCAGTGTGTCAAAACCCTAAAGATGAACCATCTTCTCACCTTCTGGGTGGGTACCTAGGAGTTCTAAACTGAATGAAATTAGTTTAACGATACTCCAGTGTGTCAAAACCCTAAAGATGAACCATCTTCTCACCTTCTGGGTGGGTACCTAGGAGTTCCAAATTGATTGATATTAGCTTAACGACACTCCAGTGTGTCAATACCCTTAAGATGAACTAACTGCTCATAGTTAGGGTGGGTACATAGCAGGCCTAAACTGAATGATATTAGCTTAACGACACTCCAGTGTGTCAAAACCCTTGATCGAAATTCATTAATTTAATTTCTCATGAGGTTGGCGTTAGGCATCCGGCCGTAAAAACCATCCAGCACATAGAAATTCATCGCATCTCATTCCCGGCCCCGGGAATAATCAGGGGTAGACATACATACAACCGGTGCTATTGTGATGACTGCATTAGTATGTGTAGCTGTAATTCATGTGAGAATTGGGAAGGAGGCGTCCGTGGCCTTATTTAGGAACCATCCCGGCATTTTCCCGCAGTAGAAGTGGGAAACCATTGAAAACCACTTTCCGAATAAGTGACTAAGAATCGAACCTTTCTCTTCTCAGTTTTGCCTCACGAGGCTGAGTGTACCCCGTTCCAGTCCTCAGATCAGTATTAAATTTCTTGGCAGAGCCGAGAATCCAAACCGGGCCTTCGTGTCGTTTTGTGTAGAAGCTTAAGCCTTAAGAAGTGGTAGTGAAGCAGCTACATTATCAACCAGTTTCCCGTGGAGGAAAGGTGGCCATAATTAATACTGTGCCACTTTTGAATTATTTCGCACGATTTTTAAACATTATTTGCCCACCTGAAGACGACTGATATCCAGATCTACGAAATACGTGGCCATATTGCGCGCGCAGAAACACCTTGCGATTATCAAATGAAGTTGTATAACAACTGTTTAAGAAAGGGATCATTATTATTCTGCAAATTCACACAAATTTTATGAAAACACTGACAAGTTGTGAAAGGGTAAAACTGAGTGAAGCAGCTTGACAAAGACCCTCCATTGGATAATTGATGGAATATTTATTTATTTCATTACGTGTTGTAATTTGCAACCAGCGCATAGGAATATAAAATAATAACGATGAACGTAGTAATAATCTGATATGTGTTGGAAATGGATCCATAACCTCTTCAGACCAAAGACAAAGTTTATGGTTCTTTCTTTATTTCTTATTAAATAACGGCACATATAACATGTTTAAGACAAATGACATATTTTAATAAAATATAAAAATTGCACATCAATATTGCCGACCGGCGTGTGGTCATAGCGCCAGACTATCTCCGGACTGGAAAAACAAATGGGTTCGAATCCCACAGTCGGGCATTCTTGAAACGGTTTTCGATGCTTCTCGCTTTGAATCCATGTGAAACTGGGACGGTGGCTTCTAGCAGGACACGACCTCTTCCTTCCAACTTCTTGCCCAGTTTAATTCATCTCCACACTTTTCTTATCTCTCAATAACACCCCAGATGATCTAGGCGTCGGGAAGGGTATCCGGCCGTAAACACCGTCCACCATCTCTCTTCGCCCATCAACGCCATAGAAACGAGAATATTAAGGGGCAGAATTAGTTCAGAATTTACATAGTACCAATTGGTGCCGAGAAAAGTATTAAAAAGCGATGGTGCACATATGTGTACCCTAGGTCTAAAGAGGATAATCTTAAAATGTGTATTAAACCGTGCCTATTTATCATCGGTGGGTCGTGTTTTGTGTTGTTTACGGGTGCATTAATAGCAATATCGTCACCGAGTTAGTGTTTTGGATGTAACTCGCGGCAAAATATTAAATCTGAGAATTTTGATTTCTACGTAGGGTAACTAACTTCTAATACTCTCTACAGACAATAAACGCCCGCAGGATTTTGTCCAGAGGAGGGCCAAATTATAATTTTCATTTCTTTAACCCCCCCGTTAATTTACCTTTCATTTCTTAGTTGCTTCGTGAAATACACTTTTTGACTGGTCTGAATCTGTCGGCTGCTTTATGGCAAGATTGGGAGGAATGTTTTCTTTTTAGTTCACAGTTTTTGTCCATGGAAGTTCGCGTTTCTTCTTTTGTGATTCATTGTCATAATGTTCACTTCTCATAAACAGGTAAAACATAGTGATATCACCATGTATCGACAATAATAAACATGTAGTTCTGTAAAGAACTAAAGCCTATATTCATATATCGTACTTATGTTAATTGCCCAATCAACATACACAATTTTAGTTTGATTGCTGTAATAGATTCTCAGAAATTGAGAACCGACCAAATATTGTGGATGGTTGCCATGTTGGAATTTTATATATATAGGTCTTAGAGTTATGTACTGTTGAATGAAGATTATTGTGTACGTGTAGTATTCAAACTTCAATCCCATGATTAGGACACAAGAAGTAAAAACGTGTTTTTTTTAAATTTTGCACAACTGCCATCTTCAGGTGATATAAACAATTGAACTAAATTAGATACCGGTTGATTACAATGTGTATGAACATTTGCTCTACCAAGTTTCATTGCCTTTAAATCGCGAGAAAAGTCTGTTTAAGACTTTCAACTTCGTTTGGTCGCCATGTTCGTTTTGTAGTTAACCGGTTTTTGAATATCTCATAGATGATCTTCCAGTAGTGCTCTTTATCTCCGTACAAAATTTCAGGGTGATACCGGTAATCGTTTCAGAGATATAGAATGCCGGTGAAATATTTCGCACAGCCGCCATATTGAGATTATGTAAACAATTGAACGAAGTTAGATGTCAGTGCATTACAATGTGATATTCATATTATGTACCAAGTTTAATTGCGTTTGGTTGGTTAAATCGCGAGAAACGTCTATTTAAAAGTCGCAACTTCGCTTGGCCGCCATGTTGGTTTTGTAGTTACCAGGTTTTCAAAAGTCACATAGGTGAACTTCTAGTAATTCCCTTTATCATCGTACAAAATTCCTGGGTGATATCGAGAATAGTTTCGGAGATATTGAATGCTGGTGAAATATTTCGACAACCGCCATGTTGGATTGGTGAGACGTAACAAAATTTGAAGGGCACGGTCGGGGTCGTCCGGAATAGTGCTATAAACTTACCGAGTTTCATTGAACTCGCTCCAGCAGTTTAGATTTTATTAGGAGGGGGGACACACACAAGAATCACACACGCACACATACTCAGATACACGGACAAAGTGTGATCTCATAGGCCTATTTTTTTCATAAATGAAAGTAGGCTAAAAATCAAGCAGTTCATTAAAATGCAAATGCAAATCCTATTCACCTATTTTCTGAATACAGTAACTGGAGGACATATTTTCAGATATTTTAAAATTACTGAGTTAAATTAAACTGTGGAAATATCCCTACATATGAATCTGCCTAATGGGCCCTGGGAAGCAACCTACGGGGGTCTGGAAGACCTTCAGACCTGGACATAAGGGAGTGTGATGCGATGATGCAGTCCAACAGCATCAAGAATACAAGGATTCATCAGAAGAGAATCCTCATAGCCTCTCCACTCCAACTCCAAACACTGACCTGCCCGTGGTGTCCCCTGCTAAGCCGATCAACCCAGTGGAAGGTTGGGTAACCAATCCCAGCGGGAAACTGGGTCGGTGAACAGACTAGTGATTGGGGGACAGAGGGTGTCTCTCTCTGTTATTTATGTTTCCCAGTCAAGTTATGGGTTGGCGCCAGGAAGGGCATCCGGCCGTAAAACTTTGTCCAAATCAAAATATGGCAAGTTCTTTAAGTTTGGCCTCGGAGACAGCTAGGGCGTTCCCCACAGGCGACGCACAAGGAGATCGCCTGCCCCTTGTGAAAAGAGTGCGAAGGCTACCGAGTCATGGGCGCACTAGGTTAAAGAAGTTAGCTCACCTTAGGGTAGGTACACTTAATGTTGGATCAATGACTGGACGAGGACGGGAGATTGCTGTTTTGATGAGAAGGAGGAATATCGAAATTCTATGTGTTCAAGAAACTAGGTGGAAGGGAAATAAAGCAAAAGAGCTTGGTGATGGCTACAAATTACTGTACAGTGGAACGAAAAACCTGGGAAGGAATGGGGTTGGCATAATTCTCTCGAAAGATATGAAGGCTTGCCTGACGGAAGTCCACAGGAAAAATGACCGGATAATGAGTATCAAACTGTGCCTCGAGGGTATATTAAACATAATTTGCGCTTATGCTCCTCAAGTTGGTTGTGATGAGGACGAAAAGAATAAATTCTGGAGTGACCTGGTTGAGGAAATCAGTCGCTTACCAGCCGAAGAAAGAGTTATTTTAGGTGGTGACTTGAATGGGTATGTGGGCACTACAGTAGGAGGAGAACTAGCAAGGAGAGTACATGGAGGCTGGGGATTAGGAGACCGTAATGCGGAGGGTGAAAGAGTGATACATTTTGCATTGGGAGCAGACTTAGCTATATGTAACACCTTCTTTAAGAAATGTGGACAGCAGCTGGTAACTTATAAAAGTGGAGGGAATGAAAGTCAAATCGATTACCTCATGTGTAGAAGACCACATCTGAAGGAAGTGCCAAACTGTAAAGTCATAGCAGGTGAACACGTAGCTCCACAACACAGAGTATTAATTGCCGATTATCAGTATATCTGCCTCAAGCCATATATGGAGATGAAAACGGTGTCGAAAATCAAATGGTGGCGGCTAGAAGACCCTATTCTGTGTAGTGAGTTCAAAATTGAAGTTTTACGGCAATATCAACACATAAAAGGAGTTGATAAATGGTGGAAAGTGAACAGTGAAATAATACTCTGAGCAGGAGAAGCCATTCTTGGTAAAACCTCCGGTAAAGTTGCTCATAGGGACAAAGAAACTTGGTGGTGGAATACTAAAGTAAAAGAAGCAATAGAGGCCAAGAGGTTTGCCAAAAAAGCCTGGGATCAATCTGCGACAGATGAAGACAGAGAACTGTACAGACAGGCAAATAAAGATGCTAAACGAGTGGTAGGGCAGGCAAGGGCAGATGCTTGAGATGATGTATATGAGGACTTGGAGAATACCAGTGGAGTGAAGAAGCTTTTCAGGATAGCGAGGGCTAGAGATAAGGCATCGAAAGATTTTACTCATATTTAGCAGATGAAAGGTGGTGAGGGAGTAGTTCTTCATGATGAAAACAAAATCAAGAAAAGGTGGGAGGAATATTTCAATCACTTACTAAATAAGGAAAATGATAGGCTGTCTTCTGGTGATGGTGTGCCCTACCAGAGTTTAACCACTGGAATTGGTAGAGAAGAAGTGATGATTGCTGTCAAGAAAATGAAAAAAGGAAAAGCCACTGGTCATGATGAAATTCCAGTGGAAGTATGGCAGTGTCTTGGGCAGACAGGAATAGATATGTTGTGGGATCTCAAGCAGCAAATTTATTCGGAAGAGGTTATGCCCATGGAGTGGAGGGAGACAACACTGGTCCCTATATTTAAGGAAAAGGGCGACATCCAGGACTGTTCTAACTACAGGGAGATAAAGCTGATGTCCCATACCATGAAAATCTGGGAGAAAATTATCGAGAAAAGGCTTCGAGAA
This sequence comes from Meconema thalassinum, assembly GCA_946902985.2. NCBI lineage: Eukaryota > Metazoa > Arthropoda > Insecta > Orthoptera > Tettigoniidae > Meconema > Meconema thalassinum. The sequence goes on along the minus strand of OX336397.1, from coordinate 96,163,603 downwards.
GACACAACGATTGGAGAACAACAGTTTGGGTTCATGCCAGGTAGGAGTACAACTGATGCCATTTTTGCACTCCGGCAACTCATCGAAAGGCATAGAGAGAAGAATAAGGATCTACATATGGTCTTTATAGACTTAGAGAAAGCCTATGATAGAGTTCCACGCCAGGAAGTCTGGAGATTGAGGACCAAAGCAGTCCCGGAAAAATATGTGCGGCTTATCCAGGACATGTACGAGGAGGCTAAAACAAGAGTCCAGAGTAGCGTCAGGTTGACTAACTGGTCTCCTGTTCAAGTTGGGTTGCATCAGGGGTCAGCCCTGAGTCCATACATATTCAATCTTGTCATGGATGTCCTATCTGATGGCTTACGTAATGCAGCACCATGGTGCATGCTGTTTGCCGATGACATTGTTTTGTGCTACACCAGTAGGAGAGAACTGGAAAGGCGACTGGAGAGCTGGCGAGAAGCCTTGGAGAAAAGAGGCATGAAAATCAGTCGAAAGAAAACCGAGTATTTGTGCCTTGGTGGTGAGGGCAATGAAATAATGCAGATGGATGGAATAAGCTTAAGGCCAGTCAGTAGCTTCAAGTATCTTGGGTCAACCATGTCTGAAGATGGCAACATAAATACTGAGATTAACCACAGGGTTCAGTCAGCCTGGATGAACTGGAAAAGGTTTTCTGGCATTATGTGTGACAAAAGGCTCAGTATAAGGGTGAAAGGAAAGGCCTACAAGACAGCTGTGAGGCCAGCCGATGATGTATGGTGCGGAGACATGGGCAATAACTAAGTCACAATGTCATAAGCTGGATGTGACTGAGATGAAGATGCTGCGCTGGATGAGTGGTATCACTAGGATTGATCACATCGCAAATGAGAAAATCAGGGGCACAGTAAAAGTAACAGAAGTCTCCAAGAAAATCCGGGAGAGGAGACTGCTGTGGTATGGGCAAGTTATTCGTCGGGATAATAACTATGTAGGAAGGAAAGCGATGTCTCTGGTTGAGGATGGCACGAGGAATAGAGGCAGACCTCGAAGAAGATGGACTGACAATATCCATGAAGACCTAATGGAGAAGCAGTTAAGGGACGACGATGTGTGGGACAGAATAAAATGGAAAAGACTTGCCAGAAACATCGACCCCACTTGAAGTGGGATAAGATGATGAAGAAGAAGATGAATCTGCCTACTAATTCAAATAGCACTGTTCCCAAATATCTAGTACTGGCCGTTACAGCGGATCCATCACGTTTCGATTTTTGCGAAAAATGAAAGTACACTTATGATATCACTACAGGGCCAAAAAATGTGTGTCAGGCTGTGTGTGAGTCTGTGTGTGTCTGTGTGTGTGCGTGTGTGTATTCTGAATGTCTGTCCCCCCTATCAATTCGAACACGGTGAAACCGAATTGAACGAAATTTGGTACAGAGGTAGAACAAGCAAAGGGCACCTCAGTGTCATGTTTTATTTTGCCGCCATCTTGACGAGAACGTAATGGCGGCCACCCAAAATGTTTAAAGCCTAAGTCAGATAACGACTAACCTAATCATCCGATATCTACCAAATTTTGCAACAACATATAGACATATAGCGGGCGTCTTTTGAATAAACTAGAAGGTCATCAGCCCAATTGTTTTCATATGGCGGCCATGTATGTGTGCAAATCGATTCCCCATATCAATTCAAACACGGTGAAACCGAATTCAACAATATTTGGTACAGAGGTAGCACTAGCAAAGGGAACCCCAGCGTCTTGTTTTATATTCCTGCCATCTTGACGGAAACGTAATGGCGGCCACCCAAATGTTAAAAGCTTAAAGCAAATTACGACCAATCTAATAGTCTGATCTCTACCAAATTTTGCAACAATATATCTTTATGTTGGAAGCATATTTTGACCAAACTACAAGATCATCAGCCCAATAGTTTGCAGATGGCGGCCATGTATGTGTGCAAATTGATTGCCCCTATCATTTCAAACACGGTGAAACCTAATTGAACGAAATTTGGTACAGAGGTAGCACGAGCAGGGAGCACCGCAGTGTCATGTTCTATATCGCCACCATCTTGACAGAAACGTAATGGCGGCCACCCAAATGCTCAAAGCTTAAATCAAATTACGACAAACCTAATCATCCGCTCTCTACCAAATTTTTCAACAACATATATTCATATGTCGAGCGTCTTTTGACTGAACTACAAGGTCATACGCCCAATAGGTTGCAGATGGCGGCCATGTATGTGTGCAAATCGATTCCCCCTATCAATTCAAACACGGCTAAACCGAATTGAACGAAATTTGGTACAGAGGTAGCACTAGCAATGGGCACTCCGGTGTCATGTTTTATATCACCGCCATCTTGGCAAAAACGTATGGCGGTCACCCAAATATAAAAAGCTAAAATCAAATTACGACCAACCTAATCATCTGATCTCTAGCACATTTTTCATCAAAATACCTTAATGTGAGAAGCGTTCTTTGACCAAGCTTCATGGTCATCAGTCCAATAGTTTGCATATGGCGTTCATGTATGTGTGCAAATAGATTCCTCCCATCTAATCAAACACGGTAAAACCGAATTGAACGAAATTTGGTACATAGTTAGCAGTATCAAAGGGCACTTCAGTGTCATGTTTTATATCGCCGCCATCTTGACGGAAACGGAATGGCGGCCACCCAAATGTTAAAAGCTTAAATCAAATTACGGCCAACCTAATCATTTGATCTCTACTAAATTTTGCAACGACATACCTTTTTGTGGGAAGCATCTTTTTACTGAACTACAAGGTCATCAGCCCAATAGTTTGCAGATTACGGCCGTGTATGTGTGCAAATCGATTCCCCATATCAATTCAAGCACGGTGAAACCAAATTGGATGATTTTTTTTTACAGAGGTAACACTAGTAAAGGGCACCTAATGTTCATGTTTAATATCCGTAGGCTATATGTGCTTTACTGAACATCTTGTTCCTCGTCTTAACAAGCTATCAGGAATACTTCGCATTGCTCTTCTTAGCATAATGATTTTTGTGCTATGTGGTAAATTCGTACTGTACGTTACTCGTACTTGTGACGCTCATGAATTTAGCAAATTTTCGTTGTAGAAAGAAAATATTTAATTTGATTATTGCTGACCATTAAGTAAAATATATAAAACTCACTAAATCATGTACTTCTTTCTTAGTCGATATGATAACGACAAACATCGTAGGATCATTTAACTATTATACATTCGTACTTCAGAATGTCACATAAATGTTCCTTGAGTTAAGAGCCTGCCAATGTCTGTTCTATAAATTTCTTCTTTCAGAAGCACATCAATATCAATCCCCACTTCAACTTTGGCATTATCGCCTATTTGATCGATATTGAATTGTAACTTTCAGTCGGTCAATATGACTATGAGCTCAATTAATTTAGGATTAAGTTAGCTTCTCCGCTCATATAAGTAGGTTACATGTTGCGCATCCAAAATTGCCTTGCAAGAAGATTCCATTGGAATCATATAGCCTACAACATTATGAAGTCTATCAGTATTGAATTCACCATTTTGTCTCAACTGATCTACCGTCTACATTCGATTGAGGGTGCGAATCTCAGTCGCTTTGATAACGAGACAAAAACACCGAAGGACTACTTAACTATTAGCCTGCAAATTGCTTCAATAGTAGAAGATTTAACACTACAGGTTAAGAATCTACAACAATGGAAGATTGCTGTTCGTTTGTAGCAATAAATGCTCTGTTCTCAAGAAATGGGCCACAGTACTATTGCACTCCTTGAATAAAAATATACGGCATTTCGCAGCACGAATAACGATCGCAGTAAGCAGAACGGCGCAAAATTAGACGAGTGTACAGCACAGTTAGGCCAGAATTTAGGACTCCTGAAGCCCTTGGGAGAATAAAAATAAAAATAATAAATCTTTGCTACCCCCGACTCAAAATATGTAGATTTATTAAAGTTTTCTTAACATATGGGGCTGTTTCTTCACTAACCGTGTATTTAACTATGAGTGGCCAACACTATAAATATGTGTTTACTAAAATTACAAATTGAAAATAAATACTTAGTACAAAGAATTTACATTTAAATTTTATAAGATATCATACCCAACCAATGGCAAAGAAACGGGTGAGTTAGCCGTGGTCGATACTGCGTGGCTGCAGGCAGTCACTCACATCCGGTAGACGAGGAGGTTCGAATCCCCCCACCGGCAACCTTGAAGATGGCCTTCAGTGTTTTCCCATCTTCCTTCCAGTCAAATGCCAGGTTTGGTCCCTAACTATAGGCCACAGCCGCTACCTTCCAAGTCCTCGTCCTTACATTCACAATTTCCCCAGACAACATCCCACACGCGACGGTCCTTTTAGCTCACCCCATGGGTGTCCGCATACAAGCAGCTACAAACTCTGGCGAGCCGAACATGTCCTCGGACACTCCCAGCACTAAAAGCCATTCATTAGTCCAATTTCACTTTCAAGTCAGATTCAAAAGCAAGAACACCAAGATGACTAACACAGTCCCGTTTTGTGTGTCCTTAAATACATCAACATTGCAAATGTGCGACAATGAATAATTCTCTTGTGCGTGTGCGTGTGTGTGTATGGAGGGGGTTAACTTAATAATTTTGCGATTAATGCCCAAGTGGTTTTGTACAGTTTCTTCCGCCCCTTAAACCTGGCGCCCTGGGCTGCTGCCCTGTTTGTTCTTCCGTAATTATGGGCCTGAATACAGTAAATTACCCTATATTGTAAGCGTGGCCTTAAGGGACCGTGGTTTACTAGTCAGCAAAGAAAACCTCGTCTTAGGGGCTGAAATCCGCTCTCGGTGTTACAATGTATAAAGATATCTCCAGAACGTGCTTTCATATCGTCACAGTCAGTAGCGTAGCCACGATCGACCAATTGGGGGGGTTATAATTACTCAAGCCAAATTCTACACCCTTTGGGTCGGTAGAAACGTGCTTTGACGAAACATATGATTATTCACTGTGGTCTGAGGCCAAATTCCTGCATTGTATGCCAAGCAAAGTGTATCCGACGGGAAAGTTTGAAGACACACATGTTAATTCATAGTGGTAAAAAGCCATATTTATGTAGTCCATGCGGTGCAAGCTTCGTTACCAAAGGAAATTTGAAAATTTACATATGTGTCCATAGTGGCAAAAAGGCGCACTCATGTGTCATATGCGGAGCGAATTATTCTAATAAAAGGTCATTTGAAAAAACATATGTTAATTCTCAATGGTGTCATGCCACAACGATGAGCGTGCGGAGCAATTTTTCCTTAAACGAATGCAATATGAAAAGTCACATTTACTTTGGTGAATAGCGTGACGTGGTGGTTAGAAACTTCCGAATTTCTATTACTTACACTTGTCAGTCGAAGCTTCAATACACTCAAATAAGTGATAAGGTAGTTAAAGAGAACACATCTTTTGAAGACAATAATAGATCAACATCAACAAAGATAATTTGTAATTTTAGGAGCCTAAAGTACGTATACTTCCAGTAACAAGGTGATGAGGATTAGTATCTCAAATGGTAACGCTCTACAACCCGCTTATTAAAAGAGCACTCATTCGTGAAATGCCCTCCCATAATACACGTGCACACGAACAATACTTCCCTCACAGATTACAGCTTATAAACGAATTTCACTGATCCATTTTCGACTGAAAAAACTTTTGTGTCTTAAGAGAAAGTGGGATGTCGCTCACCAACCCCATACAAGACAATAAATAACCAGGCACCATAAGAAACAAATCCCATCTCATTCCCAACCACCACCCTCGCTTAAAGCGGTTCAAGACTTATCCCTTATTAAACCAACGTCACTACACACACAATTTTAGCCGCAATAAATTACGAAAGTTTCACAAATTGTGACTCTGATTCACCTATAGAAAAAAAAACAGCAATGAATTGCAACAAAGCTTACAACCAGTTATTCCACACATTGTGTGTATCCATGATTAAAAAGCAATGAAACGCCCAGCGCTCTGAAAAGAGATCTTCTATGGATTGCGAGACCTGTATTCTACGCAGACTGGCGACAGGGAACCTGGTAATAACAAAGTAGTAGTACAGGTCACTTAGGAAAAGAATCGTGAAAAAACATCAAAGAAATCTCGCAGAACTATCCAAAATACTCATTAAAAACTGACCATATCTCGCGACACACAACTGCAACAAGCAGATATACTAGTAAAACAACAAAATTTCCACTTACCTAAAACGCAAGAATGTATTGAAACTTCAAAAACAGCAACGCCTCTCCTTCCACCAACCACCTCAGCCGCCAAATAGGGGTATAAATGAGTATAAAGTCAAGTCTACAAGAGTGGCCAGAGCCTACCAACAAATATGCGAAAGAAGGCTCTTCAGTAAACATAAACAAAAGAAAAGACGACACGACGAGAAGACCCCAAAAAGAGGTTACGGGAAGCTCGGAGATGGGTAGGTTGAGAGGAGCTCCACAGACTGCCAGGATACTCACCGAGAGACTAGACGACGACGTAACTGAAGAGGACATCAAGGAGCACCTAGCACAAGACGACATTATTAAAATAACCTGCTAATATTATCTCTTAACTCGCGGCACTAGATAAAGCCTTCCAAATTGGTGTGGCCATGGTAGAATGAGGCACAATTCTGCAGTCAAGAACCTAGCTGGATGGATCGTAACTGTCAATGTCGAAAGCAAGAACCACAATGGAAGGCCTACATTTACAAACGACGAGAAAAAACATGAAAATCTGCTATGGAACTTAGAAGTTCTGAGAAGTAAAATCCGCACTGTAGCTGAAGACATTTGTATAAAGAGTGACATTGTGATAGCCATTGAAGTCTTTCTGACAGACCGTACAACCTCAGAAGCCACTATGCAATTCACTCTCTCGCCAAGTCAAACGCAAGAGGCAGACCTGAGGGAGGGGTCTCCATACGTTTCTATCATCCATAAAGAAAATTGTAGGCTCAATAAACCAAACCTAATCTCAAAAACATATATATCACATACGGATCTTTCCTAGAAGACACAATAGAAATAATAACAGGGAAGATCACCCGAACAAAGACTGACAGATATGTCATCTTGGCAGGGTATTTTAACTGCAGTGTAAACAACAAAAAAGGGACTTATTAGATATAGATTTAACATTCTTCCGTGAAATATATCTTGGGATGGTTCATAGGGTGCGGTTTCTATAAGATGAATGAAGGCTCCTTGCAGAGTGGATCATGGGTTGAAATATGTAGCCTACTAAATTTGTCTTCTTCCTCCAATGGAAATTTTGAAGTGAATGAAGTTGGATTTGGTCGTATGTTGCTGTGTGAACTGGTTTTTGTTTGTAGTTAGTAAAATATAGTTTAGGATATTTTATAAGAATATACAAACACCAACTATTTAGATATGTCTCATTTTCCCAAAACTATTTTTTATCATCAATTTAAAGCTGAAATGTATTACAGATCTATTCTTTTGCTCTTTAAACCTCTGTGATTATTATTTATTCACATAAAAATCCAAGTAAAATGTTATTTCAAACATTGCTCGTAGTTGCAATACTTTCTTTTCTTATTAAAAATAATAACTGTAGAAAGCCATAATATGGCCGAACTGGTATTAATTTATGTATAGTAATTCTACTTTCCTGACTAGGGTGTAATAAAATAATTAAATACTTAATGGTTTTTCATTTAGATTAAACGTCAATAACGAAGCTCTTAAACATGATTAACTTCATAACACTACGTACATTTAACTAGTTATAAAATCACATCAGTGAGCAGTGGTATGTAATCAGCTGCAATTGCAATACCAATTAACACACTGAGACGTATTTGCTAACAGATATTGCGTTATTGGCGGTAATTGGCACTGGCTTTATAAGATCTTAAAGGTTTTTGATTTGGAGAATGCGATTCAGGAAGAATTACAGAAGAAGGCTATAGATCCAGAGGGGACAAGGCAATGTAGTTTTAAACAACGAAGAATGAGTGTTGTACCACCTGCATGTCATGCAAAGTGCAATAAACTACCACCTTGTCAGCCAATCACTGACTTGGTGGAGCATAACAGGATAGATAGGTGTGACGGAGGTAAAACAAGACGGCATGCAACTGCCTTTTCTTTGCAATGGAAGTCCCACCGCTAGAGCCAGAGTTCACCGTCGATCGAATAAAACAAAATAAAAGTTTGATGCTTTTCAGTTGGTCAGTACGTTTGTACCCAAATGAGATTGGTTATTCTCTAATCCTGAAAAAATACATGAGATTAATTAAAAAATCAGGATTTGGGAATAACCAATCTCATTTGGGTGCAATCGTGTTGACCGACTGAAAAGCATTAAACTTTTGTGTACTAAGGCAACACACAAAATGGTTTCAAACACCACAACGTCGATCGAATATTTAAGGTAACACCATTAGCAAGAGTTGGACTCAAGAAAGTTCTAAGATAAAGCAATATCGACATTATTTTTCTTTATGGCCGAAAACGAAAATAATTACATTTATTGGCAGGAAGAATAAGCAATTGAATTTAAAGATAAATGAAAAAATGGAGGTTAGAAAACGATAACGGATGAAATAAAAGAAGAGACTTATTAGAATTGTATAAAGGGACAAGGCCTCATGCATTACAGGCATAGAATTCAGCAGATCAAGGCATCTTTGAAAAAAATAACATGATTATTTCGTGAGGAACGTTCGGCGGGTGGCAGTGAGAAGGATGAGTTTATGAAACATACCATGCCCACCTGTTCGGCGGGAGACAGTGAAAAGGTTGAATGTTCTGTGGAAAGGAATGGCTCTGAAAACCGTCGTCACGGGGATGAAACCTGGTGTCAGAGGTACTGTACCCGTATATTCGAGATGCGGTCTGTCAGATGTCCGATGCAAAGCTGGAATTGTAGACACTGACTGCTCCGGCTAAATACTAGTCAAGAATCCACTCCAACATGACCCTCAAGATTATACGTAGCGGAAGATACGATGAAACTGTGAAATACATATATGCACTTGGCTCAAAGTAGAGCACCTACCTTTTTTCTCGGGGATCTTCGTAGTCAGCTTCTGGACCTAAAAAGGGGCTTCACAGAGTCATCTCTCTACACTTAAAATAAATCCAAACGACGCGGCTTCTAACAAAACTAAACAATTTAATAACAGATTGTAAACTATATCTAAACATTCATACAATTAAAAAAACACACACAGATATTCTCCCTTCTTCCACTACGCCACTGAAACGGCGTGTTCAAAAACAACGGGACAACATTTTTGGGCGGCCTAAGCCTCCTCTATGAGCTAAAACAATTAAGAGTGCCTGGCGTGCTTTACATTCCTTTGGCACGCTTCTACCGTACACCTGCGCTATGGAGCGCGCGACTTGAGCCACGTGACAGATTATATAATCAAGCCCCTTACAACTCTCCAATACCGGCTGATCAATTCAAAATACAATGCTGGTGACACTATGTCCTTTCATTTATGTGGGCCATGCACTGGCCTTGAGAAAACGAGTTCTCCACACAGAACCTCGTTTGACTGCACTCGGCTGTCGATACACACTTTCGTTGCCTACTGGATAACATTATAAAAATCTAATTCACTCGGAACAAAATATCAAGTCATACACACACCCTTGGTTTAAAACACATGAAACGTTCATACAACAAAGCATACATACTCTCGCCTCGTGATATCCCAACGGAGTTGATCCATACACACTGAACAATAAGTAAACTGCATTCACAACACAATGCCTTTCATTCTCTAGCATCTTACAAAAAACATCAATAACTTCCTAATTCTAACACGTTATACCCTCTATTGAAATTAAACAAAAGCTTATAGCAATAAAAAAAATACAATTAATAGCTTGAGCTATTATCAAGATGAAAATATTTTCTATTTACAAACGAGCATAAGCTCCGATCCCGCATTAATGAAATGAAAATCCACAGCCTGCTTCCAGTCTCCGACCGGATCAGGAATGGAATGAATGAAGCCCCCATCTAGCGGCGAGGATATGAACTGTGCCGGCTGCCGAGGCCTGACGCCTTCCTCTGGGGCAATGATTAAATGAATGACAGATGAAATAAAATGATAGTGGAGAGTGTTGCTGGAATGAAATTTTGACAGGGAAAACCGGAGTACCCGGAGAAAAACCTGTCTGCCTCCGTTTTGTCCAGCACAGATCTCACATGGAGTGACCGGGATTTGAACCACGGACCCAGCGGTGAGAGGCCGGCGTGCTGCTGCCTAAGCCACGGAGGCTTTTTTCGATCTCGCATTAATGCCAATCGCAATTTAATGGGATCCTCACAACCTTCCATCACTTCAGAAATACTACTACTTATTCTCAATTCTGGTTTGTAGTCTAAATAAGTCGCATATATTCAACCATTTAAGGTAAAACATACGCAGTTACATACTTGGGTTTAATAAAGGTTAATAACAGTAAAACATAACAGACTTCAATACCCGACTTACCGTTTAAATTTCAGCTGCATCCCTGCTATCTTTACTTATCCAAAGTCGTATATGAAAACAAAAGAAGTTATACTAACTCACATCCTATGCCATGCCAAAAATAGTCTTGCCCAAGCAACGACTTCATTACAATGCGGGAAATCCTTCACTAAAGACTCCTCGTATGCCAACTGCACACGGAATTACAAACATGTTAACAAATATCAAATGGTTATCACGTTCACTTCCTTAAAACTGACATTCCTTAAAAAGGGCATAATTCCTCAGCGTTGCGAAACAAACCGCTGGTATAACGAACAATAACATCAAATGTTAATCCACTAATTTATACATGCCAACGACCTTTGGATAAGCGTGAAAGACCTCCTTTCAATTACTTTAAAAACGTTACTAGGATATTTCCTAACTGTTGTGTATACATTTAATAAGAATACTGTTCTGTCTCTCCAAGCTTCTGGTCTCACTTTCACAGATGAAGGAATATCAAGTCCACAAATGACATTATATTACCCATCGTGAATAAATAACTACAAGTTATTTGTGTAGGTCCAATAAATATCAATCTCAACGAGGTAACCAAACTAGAACTTCCCTAACGTCGGATTATAATAATCTTCCAAGAAGAATCTATTCTCAAATAATTTTAACTGACTGAAAGATAAAATAAACAATCATATTAGTATTATCTTCACTCTGAACAAATGTCTATGAGTTCTTACGACTTTCATCGTTTCTACGTTAAATGTTTCTTTACAATACGATGCTAAATTCATAACAATGCAGTGATATTTCACAATATATCACTATTTCTTTCTTCTCTCTTGATGTTGCTTCTCGACGGATAAGAAGCCCAAATTAAACTGATAAATAATTTAATGGTAACATAGACGAAACTGTCAATCACCTTAGTTCAAAATGAATTCATAAACGTCGAAAATAAATTTACTGTTCCTTAAAGGAAATTACAGGAATAGTAATTCCTTAAACAAGTTAAGTAACTCAGTTCAGAAACTGGATTGCAAACAAACAATTCTAAAAACGTCGAAAGGTGATCATTACAAATGATCTCGAAGAATAAAATGTCTATACATGGAATATATAAAAGTTGTGTTGAAATATGGATAAAGGAATTGCTCTAGAATGTCACTAATAATGCTCTATCTACAATTTTAATGAACACAGCTACCTTGTCTGGAAGTCTAGAAGTTCAAATAGAGTATTGTAAAATACTCACTTGTTACATGTTCGAGGATCCGGGTTGGATCCTACTTAGTCTCCAAGAACTCAAGACCTCAGGCGAGGAAAGAATCCCTCTCCTGGAAAACATCAAGCTCTGGCCGGGATCGAACTGCGGATCGCCAACCGTCATCTTCTTTGTGACCGGGAATACCCTGGACCACTTGGCAGTCTTCATGTCTCTTTTCACTCCGTCATGGTACAGTTTCATCGAAATATCGAGTAGTGTAGAAGGTTCAGCTTCACATCCCGAAATAAATTTGGAACGGAAGTCGTGGACTTCACTCGAAATCAGAATATTCATTGTGCTGGATTATGCATATTATATCGTAGTTACTGGTGTTAGGTTCGAGCTCATGAATGACGATAATGTACTAGAGTGTAGTTGTACACAACGTCTCATACTTGCTCGCAATGCTGACAATCATGAACAATCATTTCATCGAAGCTCCATTGTTGTATGTAATTACTCTATCATGAATGTATTCCTGGCGCACATACTTTCTTTTAGTCCATAATTGCAATCATCTTACAATTCAGAATAATGTTCATTCGTGGAAAATACACCGACATAATATTGGTGTAACAGTATAGTTCTTCACAAGAATACTATCAATCACTTCTACTCACGTGAATGTGTTCACTCTCCGTAGTCTGGCCTGAATAAAATGCTTTTCGGCGCCTGGTTCTGATACTTTTCTAACACTTTACAAAAATGCTTATATCTGCTAAAGTATTCCTTCAATCTCGCCGAAAGTTTATAATACACATCTATGCGTTCAGTACTATATACTGTAATAGAAATATTATCATTTAGACTTTCACGGCCCGTGTTACTATTCATAATGTTCAATTTTGGGTTTCTTTCGAAACGCGTCGAATTTTAATATAAAAAACACGGCATAAGCCCAAAAATCAACATTATGAATAATAGAAATATTGATCCTAATACTGAAAATCTAGAAGTTATTGCGGCATTTATACTCCTCGCAATTTCACTTAGATTTCGAGGGCGTCGATCTTCACCACCTAGCTACACGGCGCGGTGTCTCCACGAGTCATCCACTACGGACTCGGCTGATACACTCGGGACTGCTATCTCCCGGAAAAACACGTCTGGTAGCCTCCAACTTCGAAGGAACAAGAGCCTCGATGCTTAGAATCTCCCCGCCAAGTCACCAAAATCTAGCCGCCATTTCCGTTCCCTCGAAAATTTTAGCGGGCTCTTGAAAATTGCTTAATCCTTCGTATTGGGACTTGCTGTCGGCTCATCTAATATCTCCAATATTTAATAATATTTTTTTTCACTTTACCAATTCATAAATTCACTCTCTTGGGGATTATATGTGATAATAATCCATAAAATTTAGTTGCTGGAACTCCCGTCCCCTCTAAGACTTCTCCTTATTGGCTGTGGGCTCATGTCCAATCGAATCTATATATATAACAAGATGTTCAGTAAAGAACATATAGCCTACTTTCTCCTAAATGCATGGGTATTGTTATAACTCTTTGTCCTTTTCAAGGAGTATGATTGAATGTTGGTTGTAGTAGCTTGTTGAAATACAACGTGCTATAGGGATATTAAACATGAATATGAGGTGCCCTTTGCTAGTGCTACCTCTGTACCAAATTTCGTTCAATTCGGTTTCGCCGTGTTTGAATTGATAGGGGGAATCGATTTGCACACATACTTGGCCACCATCTGCAAACTATTGGGCTGATGTTCTTGCAGTTTGGTCAGAATATGTTTCCTACATAAAGATATGGTGTTGCAAAATTTGGTAGAGACTAGATTATTAGGTTGGTCGTAATTACATTTTAGCTTTTAACATTTGGGTGGCCGCGATTACGTTTCCGTCAAGATAGCGGTGATATAAAAGATGACACTGAGGTGCCTCTTGCTAGTGCTACCTCTGTACCAAATTTCGTTCATTCGGTTCCACCGTGTTCGAATTAATAGGGGGAATCAATTTTGACATAAAGATGGCCGCCATCCGCAAACTATTAGGCTAATGACCTATTAGATTAGTCAAAGGATGCTCCCTCCATAAAGGTATGTTGTTGCAAAGTTTGGTAGAGATCGAATGGTTATGTTAGTCGTAATTTGATTTAAGCTTTAAACATTTGTGTGGCCGCTATTACGTTTCTGTCAATACGGCGGCGATATTAATCATGACACTGAGATGCCCTTTGCTAGTGCTATCTCTGTACCAAATTTCGTTCCATTCTGTTTCACCGTGTTTGAATTAATAGGGGGAATCGATTCTGACACAAAGATGGCCGCCATCCGCAAACTATTAGGCGAATGACCTATTAGATTGGTCAAAGGATGCTCCCTCCATAAAGGTATGTAGTTGCAAAATTTGGTTGAGATCGGATGATTAGGTTAATCGTAATTTGATTTAAGCTTTGAACATTCGTGTGGCCGCCATTACGTTTCAGTCAAGACGGCGGCGATATAAAACATGACACTGAGGTGCCCTTTGCTAGTGCTACCTCTGTACCAAATTTCGTTCCATTAGGTTCCTCCGTGTTCGAATTAATAGGGGGAATCAATTTTTACATAAAGATGGCCGCCATCCGCAAACTATTAGGCTAATAACCTATTAGATTGGTCAAAGGATGCTCCCTCCAAAAAGGTATGTTGTTGCAAAGTTTGGTAGAGATCGGATGGTTATGTTAGTCGTAATTTAACTTAAGCTTTGAACATTTGTGTGGCCGCCATTACGTTTCTGTCAATATGGCGGCGATATAAAACATGACACTGAGATGCCCTTTGCTAGTGCTACCTCTGTACCAAATTTCGTTCCATTCGGTTTCACCGTGTTTGAATTAATAGGGGGAATTGATTTTCACACAAAGATGGCCGCCATTCGCATACTATTAGGCTAATGACCTATTCATTTGGTCAAAGGATGCTTCCTCTATAAGGGTATGTTGTTGCAAAATTTGGTAGAGATCGGATGATTAGGTTAATCGTAATTTGATTTAAGCTTTGAACATTTGTGTGGCCGCCATTACGTTTCCGTCAAGATGGCGGCGATATAAAACATGACACTGAGGTGCCTTTTGTTAGTACTACCTCTGTACCAAATTTCGTTCCATTCGGTTGCACCGTGTTCGAATTAATAGGGGGAATCGATTTTCACACAAAGATGGCCGCCATCCGCAAACTATTACTCTGATGACCTATTAGTTTGGTCAAAGGATGCTCCCCCCCATAAAGGTATGTTGTTGCAAAATTTGGTAGAGATCGGATGATTAGGTTAGTCGTAATTTGATTTAAGCTTTGAACATTTGTGTGGCCGCCATTACGTTTCCGTCAAGATGGCGGCGATATAAAACATGACACTGAGGTGCCTTTCGTTAGTACTACTTCCGTACCAAATTTCGTTCCATTCGGTTGCACCGTGTTCGAATCAATAGGGGGAATCGATTTTCACTCAAAGATGGCCGCCATCCGTAAACTATTACGCTGATGACCTATTGGTTTGGTCAAAGGATGCTCCCCCCATAAAGGTATGTTGTTGCAAAATTTGGTAGAGATCGGATGATTAGGTTAGTCGTAATTTGATTTAAGCTTTGAACATTTGTGAGGCCGCCATTACGTTTCCGTCAAGATGGCGGCGATATAAAACTTGACACTGAGGTGTCCTTTGCTAGTGCTACCTTTGTACCAAATTTCGTTCAATTCGCATTCACCGTGTTCGAATTGATAGGGGGGGACAGACATTCAGAGTACACACACTCACACACACACAGACACACACACACACAGACACACACACAGACTCACACACACACATACACACACACAGACAGACACACTTTTTTCGCCCTGTGTTGATCTCATAAGTCTACTTTCATTTTTTGCAAAAATCGAAAGTAGGCTAAAAATCAATGTAACGTGATAGTTTGTCTGTGGGTGGGTATGTATGTCTCCTATGCGTTCATATACCATTCGTCCGATTGCGATGAAACTTGGGTGAGATGTTGAGTACACTCCAAGGAAGGTTTCTGACTTAGTAAATCCATTTTACAATAGGTAGCGCACGCGTAGATTCAACAAAAGAGCGACGATGCGCGAAACATTTCAACAACGTCCCGTATGTGTTCATATACCATTCGTCCGATAGCGATGAAACTTGGGTGAGATGTTGAGTACACTCCAAGGAAGGTTTCTGACTTAGTAAATCCATTTTACAATAGGTAGCGCACGCGTAGTTTCAACAAATGAGCGACGATGCGCGAAGAATTTCAACAAAGTCCCGTATGTGTTCATATACCATTCGTCCGATTGCGATGAAACTTGGGTGAGATGTTGAGTACACTCCAAGGAAGGTTTCTGACTTAGTAAATCCATTTTACAATAGGTAGCGCACGCGTAGATTCAACAAATGAGCGACGATGCGCGAAGCATTTCAACAAAGTCCCGTATGCATTCATATACCATTCGTCCGATAGCTATGAAACTTGCGTAAAATGTTGTGTACACTGCAGGGAAATTTTCTGGCTTAGTACATCCACTTTACAATAGGCAGCGCACGATTAGATTCAACAAATGAGCTACGACGCGCGAAGCATTTCAAAAAAGTCACGTTTGCATTCATATACCATTCGTCCGATAGCGATGAAACTAGGCTGAGATTTTGTGTGCACTCCAGGGAAGGTTTCTAGCTTAGTAAATCCCTTTAAAAATAGGTAGAGCACGAGTAGAATCAACAAATGAGCAACGGCGCGCGAAGCGTTTCAACAAAGTCCCATTTAATTTCATATACCATTCATCCGATAGCGATGAAACTTGGGTGAGATGCTGTGTACACTCCAGGGAAGGTTTCTGGCTTAGTACATACATTTTACAATAGGTAGCGCACCAGTAGATTCAACAAACGAGCGATGACACGCGAAGCGTTTCAACAAAGTCCCGTATAAAGTCATATACCATTCGTCTGATAGTGATAAATGTTTGGTGAATTGTTGTGTACACTCCAGGAAAGGTTTCTGGCTAAGTAAATCCATTTTACAATACGAAGCGCACGTTTATGTTCAACAAATGAGTGACTACGCGCGAAGCGTTTCGACAACGTCCCGTATACGTTCACATACCATTCATCCGATTGCGATGAAACTTGGGTGAGATGTTGTGTACACTCCAGGGAAGGTTTCTGGCTGAGTACATCCATATTACAATATGTAGCGCAAGAGTAGAATCAACAAATGAGCGACGACACGCGAAGCGTTTCAACCAAGTCCCGTATGCATACATGTACCATTCGTCCGTACCTACGAAACTTGGGTGAGATGTTGTGTACACGTCATGGAAAATTTCTGGCTTAGTAAATCCCCTATACAATATGCAGCGCACAAGTTGATTCAACAAATGAGGGACGACGCGCGAAGCGTTTCAACAAAGTCCCGTATAAGGTCATATACCATTCTGCCGTTAGCGGTGAAACTTGGGTGAAATATGGTTGACACTCCAAGGAAGGTTTCTGGCTTAGTAAATACATTTCACAGTAGGTAGCACACGAGTAGATTCGACAAATGAACGACGATAGCGATGAAATTTGGGTGAGATGTTGTGGACACTTACGTGACGGTTTCTAACTTAGTAAATACATTTTACAGTAGGTAGCGCACGAGTAGATTCAACAAATGAGTGACGGAGTGCGAATCGTTTAAACAAAATCAGGTATGCGTTCATATACTATTCATCCGATTGCGATGAAACATTGATCTGTTATTTTGTACCCGCCAGGGAAGGGGACTTAGTAAATCCATTTCACAATAAGTAGCGCAAGAGTAGAAGCAACAAATGGGTGACGACGCGCGAAGCGTTTCAACAAAATTCCCTATTGCGTACATATAACATTCTTCGATTGCGATGAAACCTTGATGAGTTATTGTGTACACGCCAGGGAAGGGCTTCGACTTAGTAATACATTTCTCAATAGGTAGCGCACGAGTAGATTCAACAAATGAGTGACAGCGCACGAATCGTTTAAACAAAAACCCCTATACGTGCATATACCATTCATCCGATTGCGATGAATCATTGATGAGTCATTGTGTACACGCCAGGGAAGGGTTTCGACTTAGTAAATCCATTTCATAATAGGTAGCGTACGATTAGATTCAACAAATGAGTGACAGCGATGACACTTTTTGAAAGTTGTTGTGCACGCTCCCACGAATGGTTCTAAATTAGAAATTCCATTTTATGATAGCTTAGAGGCAGTTAACATGTTGTGTATCCAAAAGCACTTAAAGAAACAGAATTTCAACGCCAACACTTTCTTTGATTGGCATTGCAACGCATGCCGGGTACAGCTTGTAATTTATAACAATGTTTACATAATTTCCTGGGATTATTCGCTGTTGCTAGGCCGATTCTAAGCTTATGGAAGCATCTATTGCGCAATATAATCACGTGACAGGGTCACCCTCCTGCTCGACGTAGCCACTGGACTGGTTTGTGCCAAGTTCCAGCCTCGATATTGCTTGGTTGAATTTTATCATAGGATCCAAAAAAATATTCCCATTTTCATCCCATATAATTCATTTTACGGGGGCAATACGACCCCGAAGTCAAGCGTCAAAATATGGAGTGGCGCGGTCCAGGTCCAGGGGCAGAGATAAGCCCTAAACGACCAGAGGTTTTCGGACATTTCGGGCATCCAACGTAATGTGACGACCCAACTAATGGCTTTTGAAGACCTTCCCAAAGAGTGTGCATGGTAGGATGCATAAATTCATCCTTCTAAACACGCACTGTGTAAAACAGATCTTACACGTTGCGTTGTGTGTCGCCAATGTTGCCAGGTCGACCGTTCTGAGTATATTCACTGAACGCAACGTGACGAGGCATTTGAACACCATCCCAAAGGACGCTTTCTTGCAAAGTTTCCTGGCCATGTATCGCCGAACTCAGCATTGCATAGTTAAGGGAAGGGAATATTTCGGAGGACAGTAGGGTCACTGTCGTGCATTGTTCTTCTATATTGATAGTACAGGACTATTCACCGAACTTTATTATCACAGGTTGTACATATTGTTACGGCTGTGAGTTTGTTTTTTCGCCTCGCCGCGTTGAGTCACAGCTGCCTCCAGGCTGTGTGTGCTCTGCCTCAGTATATTACGTGCGCGTTACGCAACGGGCTGCGAAGTGAAAGGGACGGTCCAGAATACTCGTGACCCAGCCAGTGAAGGAAATCTCTAGAAGCCGTGTGTCCTGGACGATTCTAGAATTCATTGAGTCACCAGCCTGCTAAATAAGCGGCCTAAAAGTGAGGGGACTGGGTTTTCTGTGGGTGTGTGTTTTTGAGCGAGTGCAACAGAAGTGTGGTGACGAAGTGCCGTGCGAGTTACGAAATCCAGTGACATTGTTTCCCCAGCTTGTGGACAGCGAAACAGCGGGTAGCGGATTATCGTAAGTAACTGGAGTTGGTGTACATAAGGGAGAGGAGTCGGTAGTTTCTGTCAAGGCCACCGTACTCATTAAGACGGTTTAACTTCTGTGGTTTGTTGACAAGTGAAAGGGCCAAGAGCGCTCAAGGAAGAGACTTGAGGAAATTGGAGTAAGGTTCCAATTGCTTGTATTTGCTGATGAGTAATGTACCTCTTCCTGCAAGCAATAAAGCTAACTTCTCTTTAAAGCAGTAATTCGTGTTGTGTTTTCTACCCTCCGCATTCCAATTAACAAAAGTGCCACTAGGGGGTGGCACGTAACAACTGGCGTCAGAAGCCGGATTACAAACTCAAGCACAACACCTGACGGTCCTGGTTTCAAAACCCGAGCAGGTCATTTTCTCTAATTTTCCTGTGAGTGCATGCCCTTTACAAGACAAACAACTAAAATGGAGGCGCAATTGGCAGCATTGCTAGAAAAGTTAAATGGCATGGAAACCAAGATGGAGGACGGCCAGAAGAATTTAACCAAGGACCTAACTGCCAAATTAGGAGACGGCCAGAAGAAGATGGAGGACGGCCAGAAGAAATTAACCAAGGACCTAACTGTCAAATTAGAAGACGGCCAGAAGAAGATGGAAGACGGTCAAAATAAGTTAGCGGAGGACCTGAAGAAGATGGAGGACGGCCAGAAGAAGTTGGCCGAGGACCTAACTGCCAAATTAGAAGATGGCCAGAAGAATTTAACCAAGAAGATAGAGGACGGCCAGAAGAAGATGGAAGACGGGCAGAATAAGTTAGCACAGGACCTGAAGAAATCAGAATGGGGTCTGCGTGGGGAAGTCGCGGCAGTAGAAAAGAAGTTCGACGCCTTAAAAGAAGGCTACGCCGACGCCCGCTGACGGGGGTGGAAGAGAGATTCAACGCTCTACAAAAGGAATTTGCTGAGCTGCGCCGACACCCGCCGACAGGGATGGAAGATAGATTCAAAGCCCTACAAGAGGAAGTCGCCGAGCTGCGCCGACGCCCGCCGACCGGGGTGGATGAGAGAGTCAAAGCCCTGCAAGAGGAAGTTGCCAAACTGCGCCAACGCCCAATCACGTGGGTGGAAGAGAAATTCAACGCTCTTCATGAGGAAGTTGCCGAGCTGCGCCGACGCCCGCCCACAGGTACACCGGGGACATCAGGAACGGGACAGAGCAGAGTGACGCCCCCAACCTTCGACGGAAAGGTCCCGTGGAGCACCTACTTACGTCAGTTCGAGGCGGCCTGTTCCATAAATAACTGGAACAACACAGAAAAGGCTACAGCTCTCATTGTGGCGCTGAGAGGTGACGCCCTTAACGTCCTTCAGGCCATCCCGACTGGATCCCAGGACTACGCTTCATATGGAGTCCCGATATGGAGATAGCCATCTTCAGCAGGCCTACCAGATGCAGCTCCGGACTCGGGTGCAAAAGAACGCGGAAACCCTGCAGGAGTTCGAGATGGACATCGCACGTCTCGTAAGGCTCGCCTACCCAACAGCGCCGGCCGACTTTCTGGAGCAGATAGCGACGCAGACTTTCACCGACGGGCTACGGGATTCGGACACTCAACAGGCGCTGCGATTCGCGCGCAATAAGACCCTGGCAGATGCGCTGAGCCACGCACTTGAGTTCGAGACGGCAAAGCAGGTGCCTAGAATGCGCGCGCGGAGTGTCCGGTGGACGTCGACGAACCAGCCAAAGCCGACAAGACCAAGCCCCTGGCCGATGAACTGATGGAGGCGCTAGGCCGGTTCTTCAAGAGTCGCAGTACCACCAACAAAAACGTAGCCGAAGGACATCCGGAGAGGCGGCCTGGTAGAGGACTACCGACCTGCTGGACCTGCCGTAAGAGAGGCCACCTGAGCAAGGACTGCGGTGATCGCCGCCGCCAAGGGTTTCCGTCGGGACAGTCAGTCGTAGGGAAACCGCGAGGCCCAGGAAAGCAAGTATCAGTCAGCCTTGGGGGGCAATGGTTGGCTTGTGACAGTCGTCAAGCCCCGGCAGTCCAAGTTCGTGTGACGAAGTTACGGAGGGACAATAGCAGCCTGATGGTCGACGGAGTCGTCAACGGAGAGAGCTGGCCCATGCTAATCGACACGGGAGCATCGAGGACCATCGTCAGTACCACCGTGATCCCGAAGTGGAGAGCGCGACCCACACAAAGGAACCTCCAGCTAATAACCGCGACCGGAGAGACCGCACCGGTACATGGCGAAGCATCACTGGAGTTCATCATTGGTCGACGGGCGATAAAGCATCCAGTGCTTGTGGCTGACGTATCAAATGAAGTGATCATCGGACTGGACTTCCTGGACCAGAACAACATCATCTTGGATCTGAGTACCAACACTCTGCACTTCGGAGGTGAGGAACTTGCTTTGCAACCTGCGCATGAGTCCATCACCGCACGACGGGTAAGGCTGAGAGAAGACGTCATCGTTCCCGCCAGGACAGAGGTCAGCGCTGCCGTAATCGTCGACGGAACTGCTGAGGGAGTGGCGGCTGTCATCGAGCCAAAATATAAGGACATCCAGACAAAAGGATTGCTAGTTGTCAAGACCCTCATCAACACGACGCCTCGGCCGTACGTCCGCCTGTCCAACCTGAACGACTACGATATTACGGTTCACCGGGACACCAACCTAGGAGTCTGCGAGCCCGTTACCTGGATTGCCCGCATCACAGACACGACGGACGGACACCTGCAGACGGACAACCGAAGAAGACGCGCCCTGCCAGAAGAACTACAGAAGCTGTACCAAGGATCCCAGGACCATTTAGACGAGGAGCAATCACGCCAACTTCAGGACCTGCTACGCGAATTCCAGGATGTCTTCTCCGTGGGGAGCAAAGACTTCGGTAGGACAAGCTTGGTCCAGCACAGAATCGACGTTGGGGACAGCGCACCGATTAGGGCCCCATTCCGACGTGTCCCGCTCGCCAAGCAAGCCGAAGTCGACCGGATGGTAGAAGAGATGAAGGAGCAAGGGGTGATCGAGCCATCACATAGTCCTTGGAGTTCTCCGGTCGTGCTAGTGAGGAAGGACGGTTCCACCAGGTTCTGCGTGGATTACAGGCGGGTGAATGACGTCACGAAGAAGGACAGCTACCCTCTACCCCGGATCGACGACACGCTGGACACCATATCAGGATCAAGATGGTTCTCCACCTTGGATTTGAAGAGTGGCTACTGGCAGGTGGAGGTCCACCCTAAGGACCGCGAGAAAACGGCGTTCTCTGTGGTCATCGGGCTCTGGCAGTTCAGTGTCATGCCATTCGGTCTATGCAACGCCCCTGCGACCTTCGAAAGGCTAATGGAGTCCATTCTGAGGGGACTACACTGGAAGACCTGCCTGGTCTACCTAGACGACGTCATCGTTCTGGGGAGAAGCTTCGAGGAGCACTACAGCAACCTGAAGGAGATCTTGATGAAGCTACGGGCTGCCCAGCTGAAGTTGAGCCCCAAGAAGTGTCAGCTCTTCCAGAAACAGGTCCAGTACCTTGGGCATATCGTCTCCGAGGAGGGGGTGCGCACCGACACAGAGAAGACCGCAGCTGTGAGGGAGTGGCCAGTTCCGAAGGACAAGTCCCAACTACGAAGCTTCCTGGGACTCTGCACTTATTACCGCCGCTTCGTGAAAGGATTCGCCGACATCGCCAAACCTTTACATCGACTGACTGAGAAGGACCAAATCTTCACGTGGACAGCAGAATGCCACAGTGCCTTCGAACAACGCAAACAGGCTCTGTGCACCGCGCCTATTCTGGCCTACCCCAGACCTGGAACAAGGTTCATCGTCGATACCGATGCCAGCGACTTTGGCATAGGGGAAAACCTGTCGCAAGTAGTGGACGGCGAGGAGAGAGTAGTGGCCTACTTCAGCAAGGCCTTGTCAAAGCCAGAAAGGAACTACTGTGTCACCAGGAAGGAGCTGCTCGCCATCGTGAAGACCATTGAACACTTCCACAAGTACCTGTACGGGCAAGAATTTCTCATCAGGACCGACCATGCATCCCTGCGGTAGCTCCTGAACTTCAAGCAGCCCGAGGGTCAACTCGCACGGTGGTTAGAGAGGCTTCAACAGTACAACTTTGAGATTCAGCACTGGAAAGGCCAACTGCATTCTAACGCCGACGCCCTGTCCCGAAGACCGTGCCCCGAAGACTGCACCTTCTGTGCCCGAAGGGAGGAGAACACCGGGATACAGTGCCGAAGGACTACCGTGGAACTTCAAGGGAGCTGGAGCAGCGAATCTTTCATGCGGGCACAAGCAGAAGATAATGACCTGGGACTGATAGCCGAATGGAAGAGGGCCTGTGTCCCCAGACCCGGGTGGAACATTGTGAGTGACTGCAGCCCCAAGTTTAAGTCCTACTGGGCGCAGTGGGACTCGCTGGTTGTGAGGGATGGCCTCATATGCCGTACCTGGGAGAGCACCGACGGGAAGACATCTCGGGAACAAGTCATAGTTCCAAAGGCTATGGCGGAGGAAGTCCTGAAGGAAGTCCATGGAGGATCATCTGGAGGACACCTAGGGATAAAGAAGACCCTGGAGAAGCTGAGAGAGCGGTTCTACTGGATCGGATGCCGAACTGACGTAGAGAACCACTGCGCGAAATGCCACGATTGCGCAGCCAGCAAGGGCCCAGGACGAAGACGACGGGGTCCACTGAAGACCTACAACGTGGGCGGCCCCATGGAGAGAGTGGCCATCGATGTTGCTGGGCCATTCCCGTTAAGCGAGGCAGGGAACCGCTACATATTGGTCGTCAGCGACTACTTTACCAAATGGCCGGAGGCGTATGCGCTCCCTAACCAAGAAGCCGCGACGATCGCAGAGACCCTGGTGAAGGAATTCGTCAGCCGATACGGAGTACCCCTGGAGCTGCACTCCGACCAAGGGAGGAACTTGGAGTCGCAGGTGTTCCAAAACCTATGCCAGCTGCTGGGAATCCGGAAGACAAGGACAACGCCGCTACACCCTCAGTCCGACGGGATGGTAGAGCGATTCAATCGCACCATCGAGAACCATCTCCGAATAGTCGTCAGCGAGCACCAGAGAGATTGGGACAAACATCTTCCACTATTTCTCCTGACCTACCGCGCCGCCGTGCATGAAGCCACCGGGTGCACACCAGCCCGGGCCATGTTTGGGAGGGAACTCCGTCTACCTGTCGATCTTGCCTTCAGCCGACCTGGGAATGATCCGGTCCCGGTAAGCCAGTTTTGTCAAGAACTGGTCGACCAACTGGAGGACGTGCACGCGTTCGCGAGGAGGAAACTGCGGATCGAGACCGACGGAATGAAGACCCGATACGACCAACAGACGGATGCCGGCGGATTCCACGAGGACGACCTGGTCTGGCTCTTCAACCCATTACGGAAGAAAGGCCTGTCACCCAAACTGCAGAAGTCCTGGTAGGGCCCGTACCGAGTCGTGAAACGGATCAACGATGTCGTCTACAGGATCCAGCGGAGCCTAAGGGCAAAGATGAAGATCGTGCATCGAGATCACCTGGCAGCCTACGGAGGGACACAGACGGACCAATGATTGATCGGGGTGATGTTACGGCTGTGAGTTTGTTTTGTCGCCTCGCCGCGTTGAGTCACAGCTGCCTCCAGGCTGTGTGTGCTCTGCCTCAGTATATTACGTGCGCGTTACGCAACGGGCTGCGAAGTGAAAGGGACGGTCCAGAATATTCGTGACCCAGCCAGTGAAGGAAATCTCTAGAAATCTCTAGAAGCCGTGTGTCCTGGACGATTCTAGAATTCATTGAGTCACCAGCCTGCTATATAAGCGGCCTCAAAGTGAGGGGACTGGGTTTTCTGTGGGTGTGTGTTTTTGAGCGAGTGCGACATAAGTGTGGTGACGAAGTGCCGTGCGAGTTACGAAATCCAGTGACATTGTTTCCCCAGCTTGTGGACAGCGAAACAGCGGGTAGCGGATTATCGTAAGTAACTGGAGTTGGTGTACATAAGGGAGAGGAGTCGGTAGTTTCTGTCAAGGCCACCGTACTCATTAAGACGGTTTAACTTCTGTGGTTTGTTGACAAGTGAAAGGGCCAAGATCGCTCAAGGAAGAGACTTGAGGAAACTGGAGTAAGGTTCCAATTGCTTGTATTTGCTGATGAGTAATGTACCTCTTCCTGCAAGCAATAAAGCTAACTTCTCTTTAAAGCAGTAATTGGTGTTGTGTTTTCTACCCTCCGCAATCCAGTTAACAAAAGTGCCACTAGGGGGTGGCACGTAACAATATATTCATTATATACCATAAATTCGTTTAGGGAGCGTGATGGCGCAGTGGCTTAGCTGCTCGTTTTTCACCCGGACGGCCGGGGATCGAATCCCAGTTACTCCTGGGCGAAATTTTCACCTGAAAAATCACGTGGCGTCAGGAAGGGCATCCGGTCTTAAATCCCCGGCCAAAACCAAAAAAGTGAGCCAGGTTGGCTCCGGCGACCCCAATTCATTGGGATGAGCCGAAGAAAATGATTATATACCATATTTTCGTTTAGAAAAGAAGCGTGTAGCTACGGTAGTCAAAAATACCTGCAGGATAAAGTGGAATACAAGTTAGTTTAGGTAGCATAATCAACACATGATCTCACGACTTCACTTGAATAGATTCTAAACTAGAGTACGGTATCTAAACACTAAAAAAATACATCACCCATAAACTATTAGCACACGATAATTTTTCATGTACAAATTTTCCACTAGAAACAACAGGTTAAAAACACTTTCTGATGCATGTAGGGCCATTGCGACATGTAGCCCTGTATACTTGGGTCTATATGGAATTTGTCTGATAACCTGTGATAGTATGACCGACAGCTACGCTCCCAAAAGCCATGGGACTAAGCTCTCTGTGGAATCAGTGGACGTGGGTTCGAGCCCCACTGTCAGCCTTCCTTGAAATGTTTTTCAGTGGTTTCCCCATTTCCAACTCCAGGTAAATGCTAGGACAGTACCTTGTGACAGGCCTCGGCTACTTCCTTCTACATCCTTGCTCAGTTTCATTCATCTTCATTAATTTAATCTCTCATTAACTCCTATCATGAGGTTAATGTCAGGCATCTGGCCGTAAAAACAATCCGCCACAGAGAAATTCATCGCATCTTATCCCCGACCCCGGGATAATAAGGGGTAGACAAACATACAACCTGTGTTATTGTGAAGGCTGTATTAGTATGTGTAGCTGTAATAGGGATGCATAGAATTAGCACCGATAGAGTGCACTGCTGTTGTACTGGGTAAGCGCAAGGCACTCTTCATTTGTCTCCTGTGTTCTCATGCCGCTAAAATCCACAAATTTAAGTTGTTTAAATTGTTATTTTTGTGACTATGCCGAGCTATTGCAGTGTCCCTCTTTGCAAAAATCAGGGAAGCCCGTTTTCGTTTCACCAATTTCCACAAAATATGGAAATGAGGAAGAAATGGTTTCATGCTATTAGAAGGAAAAATTTCAGTGAGAAAAATCTGACCGAAAATATTATAGTGTATGACTTCACGAAAACTGTGTTGGGTAAGTGTGATTTACAAAGGGAAATAATCCTTATTTTGTACATATAATCTGATTACACATTTCGATAACAACCACTGAATGTATGCGTTTGTATTTGAAGGTGAGAGAACAAGATTAAAACCGGGCGCTGTTCCATCGCTATTTTCGTGGACCACGAACACAAAAAAATAAGGAAGGGGCCATACACAAGGAAACTGCTGGATTACCTCGATGAGCCTACAATATCGGAATCTGCAGAAATCATCTCCATTGATTTAGGCCTAGGCCTACGGGAAGGAATCGTCAATATACCCAAAGAAGTGAATGATACATTTGTGACTCCCATTTTCAAAAACATCAGTACTCAGAAAAATGCTACAGGTAATTTGGTTGTTGAGCAAATAATGGATAACCCTGATGCCATATTGCTTTATACAGGGTTTGTAGACGTCGAACATTTTAATTTTGTGTTTGCTGTTTTGGGAGAAAACAGATACAATTTACAGGTATTCCCGCTTGAGCCCAGATTGTGTTTTCTCTTGAGAGTTATGAAGCTAAGGACCAACAAATCTGATCAGGAACTAGGCCTTAACTTCGGAATCCATAAAACTACTGTTGGGAGAATATTAAATGTTTGGATTAATATCATGTACTGCCAATTTAAAGAGTTGAACATTTGGCCTGATCGAGAAACTGTCCTCGAAAACAGCCCCTTCCTTTTAGACAGAAATACCCCTGGCTAAAGAAGCAGCACAAAGCGGTTTAAGTGAGTGCTATAATAGAATTCAAAAAAGTAATATGCTAAAAGAATTAAGTGTGTTTAATTTGAGAAAGTGGCAGAATGAATGGGACAATACATCCAAGGGCGAAATTACAAAATCATTTTTCCCCAGTGTACAGGACAGACTAAAATTGTAAATGAACATAACGCCCAAATTTACAATTATGACAACAGGACACGGCAATATTAAATCATACTTATACAGATTTTAAATTATAGATAGCCCAACATGGATATGCAATAACGGTCACCAGACTGTAGATCACTTACTATATGAGTGTAAGTTATTAGGGAAAGAAAGAGATATATTAATAGCACATGTTTTAAGATCAGGCAACTGGCCTATAAAGAAAGATGAAATTGTTAGAAACTACCTTAGGGAATTCTTTACTTTTGGTGTATTCTTGGAATACACGTTATGATAGAGTATATTTTTAATACTCTTTGCTTGTTCATTTCATCCTTTTTCTCAAACACCAACAGTGATCTCCTAGTTTCTCTTTGGTGGTCATGTCTCTTATGTCATTGTGAGTCTGTTCTAGATATATATCTTCCATGACTCACCTAGCAGCGAATCTCAGAAGTTCCTCAATTCTTCCCTGTACAAGAGGACTTACTTATCAATTTGGCCACTAGATATCGTCGCCATCGCCAGCTATCATCTCCTTGATCAAGAGAACTTCGTCTACTTTTTCACTCACCATGCTGCGCTAGTATCGCCTACTATCAACTCTTTGAAGACCATTCATCAAGAAGAACATTTATTTTTGATAAGTTGTCTATTCTGGTATGTATTCCTTTTGTCTCCTACCCCCACTCTTTTCCACCCTTGGTCCCTCCGCGCTTCGCTGAGTGGGTCTCACTTGCACGTCGGCAGTTGACTCAGTCAGTCAAGGCTCAACTAGAGCCAGTCTCCTCAAACCAAGAGGCACTCTCTACATTCTACGCCATGTTGGCACATTAAGTTCATACGCCAAAGGGAACTTCACCTTCGCCATGCAACAAAGATAAGTACATACTTCAGGTTTTAACCTCATCTTCATCGGTTTTACTATCTTCATGCTTTTAATGATTATTTTATAGGCAGTGTGAGATATTTATTTGTGGCAATAATCATCCTTCGTGGGATTTTCCATGTTGGGCTTCTGTCCAATTAAGCCAATTTTTGTGAAAAGCAGCATTTCTTATGCTTATTAAATGAGAGAGCTTCTCACAACGGGGGATATTATAGAATACCCACTGTCTATAAATATTAAGCTTGTTCCACCGCTGGAGTAAATTTGGCTCTATTCTTCCATTAGGATCGTTCTGGAACCTTCCAGAATCTGCACTTTATCTACAAGTCACGCCGTCATGTATCTTTCACTCACTTGTGGGATTGCCATTTCAAACTAAGGAATCTTCCTTATAAATTAATGTTCAATAGCTAAATTTTCTTCCACCGTTGGGATTTTTTCTGGCGCATTTAATGATAATCCATAAATTTCTTAAGCAACAAACTTTCGCCTATCTAGTGCAACCAGCCATTTTCCACGATTGCAATAACTTTCTTTGCCATAAACTTTTGCGCTACTACAGTGAACTTTTCATCCATTTCAACGAACTATAGTGATAAACAGTGTTCTTTCAGTATTTCTTCCGCGTCGCGCTCGTCCGATTATTATAAACACGGCCATGAACATTTACCTTTCATCCCAATTGCTCTTTCCTAAACCTCTTACGAACAACCCATAATAAATTGTTAATTTAGGTCTATTTCAACGAGGTGTCAATCTAAAGATGTGCCCTCCCATTTTTTTCTTATGTGTAATTAATTAACTTCTGCATAACTACGTGTCTTGTACACGGTTCAAATTATCTTGTATCTCCCTTCTAATTTAGGGGATACAATTCTTTCAACTCATGAGTGAGTTATTTCTAGGTTTCACGAAAGGGAAACTCGCCCCATTTGTCTCGTGATTCCTATCTAAACATAGGAGGTCTAGAACCTTACTTTTGACTTTCTCTTCAGGTTTCACAGTAAGTGACCTGTCCTATTTGTGTAACTACTAAAAGTAATTCAGCTTAAATACAAGAAGTTATAGGAACTTCTCTTTCATTCTACCTGCTTTCTTTTTTGTTATTTTTGAAGTTGTAACTTTCTTTAAGATAGGTACTTGGAAATTTTTGAAAGTACACACCTTGTACTCGATTTAATGTCTAAACATTAATCACTTCATTTGTCTTTTTTAAATCTTACAAAGATTTTAGTACATATAAAGGTTTGAAACCTAAAGAATTGCTAATTGCCTGGAGCAAACGTCAAATGTTTTCTGAGGTCTGTGACCCCAAAATTGTTAACCGAATTGAAAATATATATTTGTTAAAGTTATCAACTTCTTTAGAATTGTTAAATAAATTCAAACTTTCCTTTTTGGCTCATCATTTCTCTGATACAACAGTTAGGCAAGATCCTGTCTTCCCTGACTCTTCCTAGGTTCATGCCCTCGTTAATACGCAATAAATCTATTACTATTTGTCTTGTCAGACCATCACCCTTCCCCATAGTAGGCATATCCATGCTTGAGAGGGAATACGCTAAAGCCATTCTCTGGCAAACCGCCCAAGTCTTGGCTGCGTTTCCCGTCAGCTTCGACCAGGTCCTTACCCTCTTTAGGTATCAGAGAACGGATTTGCAGTGGCAACCGCCTCTAAGTGCATTTAAAGTTAAATTCATAACATTTGTGGGACTCTCCTCCTATTTTTCTATCCTTTTTCTCCAGTCCGAAACCCACCTCCTTTTCTTTATCATCTTCCCTTGGTGGTTAGGTTATTCCTCAGCCAATAATCTACCCAACTTTTGCAAACTCTATCTCATTTGAAATACTAAATAGATAATTTTTATTTATATTTTCTTAACTGTTAATCATTTTAGTGACACAAATTTCATTTAACAGGCCATAGATATAAAATATTTATAATATAAATTGTATAGTTTTAATCTGAAATGATTAATAAGCAATAATTAAGCATGTTAACTCCATCATAGAACATTGAAACGAGGAGGATAGCCTCTAAAAGAATTCACATAGAACGGGCTATAGGACTTGCTAAAACATACATTGTAATGGGGCATGCTGTAAATAAAATAAATTTAAAAAAAACCTTGACTAGAGTTCTAATTGATGCAACTGAGATTATAATGGCAAAACCCAAGAACCCTACAGCACAGCACATTTTCTACATACAAAAATGCAAACACAACTAAGGTATTAATAGGTATAAATCCATCTGGTTTTATATGTTTCATATCTGATGCATATGGTGGGGCAATATCAGATAGGCAGTTATTTAACAGATCAGGAAATTTGGATCTCTTGGAAGAAGGAGATTCAGTTATGGCAGATAGGGGGTTCAACATTCAGGATCTGTTATGCACTAAAGGTGTAACATTAAATATCCCACCATTTATGAAAGGCAAAAGGCAGTTAACTCCATCATAGAACATTGAAACGAGGAGGATAGCCTCTAAAAGAATTCACATAGAACGGGCTATAGGACTTGCTAAAACATACAAAATACTGCATTCAAAATTGCATGTCAGTAAAATTCGTCTTTATGTTATGCAATTTCAGGAAAACGATTATGTCAGGTTAGGATGACTGGAACAAAATATTCATGGTAAAACTTGTCCAAGTTTGCCACCATTTCACGAATGAAAATGTCATCTCTCTCTATCTCCAACACTAGCATGTCAACAGCAGTGCACACAACTTAACTACAATAATGTCTGCCTGTAACAAACAGCTGACCTTGAACTTGAAAGTAATGGTTGTGATTTTTCTTGAGTATCACTGCACCACTGCTCTCTCCCAAGTATGGAACACATTTAATTGAAATTGCTTAATTTTCATGACTTGGCAACCCTTTAAGCTCCAAGACTCGATCCTGTCCAATTAGTCCATCACAAGATGCTGCCATGTAATGTCTGGTAGGATGAATAATGAGGCCAGATTTTTGGACTACGTGGCCTGTTAGCTCAGAATACCTGTCCCATGCTGAGTCTTCCATTTGAAGTCCCCATTTCATATGCCTGGAGCAAAACAAACTTCCCTTGAATAATGCTTTTGCTATGGTTTTTGGAGTTTTTGAGTGACAGATTTTCCCAAAATTATTTGCTGTCAAACGATATTTCCTCTCTTTGAACCATAGACTTTGCTGGGATTGTTGCCTAGTATTTTCCTCAATTTTCTTCCTTTCCTCATCATTGACTCTTACAAGATTTTTAGCTCGAGTCGCACGTGGATCCACACCAAAATGGTCTGTGCTTTTTTTAGAGCGAAAGAAAAAGCAAGCTTATGTTGGAAACCTTTCACAATACCTTCAACAACATGTTGCTGATATCCAGGCTGATTAACTCCTGACAATGGCCAAACATCATGGCAGGGTTCCTGGAAAAATTGTTCCAAGGGCAAACATTCCACTTTCATAGGGCTAACTGGCCTCAAACGTTTGGTAGGGGGATGGTGAATAGTTTGTAAATTTTGGGTGCATCTTTGTGAACACTGAATAATACCAGTCTTGGAGAAGTGCTCTAATGCATAGCTTACAGCTGCAATATGCTTACAGCATGCATTGGGGCCTGCTCCAGCTACACATTCATAGTCCACTCCTATAATGTCACCAGGTACCCCTAAAATAAGCTTCAAATTATAGGTCTTATGTTTTCTGTACTCGGATTTCACAGCACTGCATATCAGAATTTTACCCGATTGAAATAAACATTTTATAAACAAAACAAACTTTTCATTGAAAAGTCTGATCCATCTATTTCCGATTTTCGAAATACAAAATAATCCATCAAATGCAGATTTGTGATACTGATCTTCGCCTTCTGGCTGATGTTCAAATCTTCGAATGAACTGGCACAGGGAAACTCAAGAAACTCACATGCCTTTGGTGGTAGACAAGGCTGTACCTGCAGTTTCATGTAAGCCATCAACCTAAAAAAATGACATAAATCAAAGAGGAGCAAGTGCATATTTAAATCACTATTCATGATTTAAGTCTTATGGAGGTATATTTATCAATGTACAATACTCACGCAATTGTAATCTTTAGGAGTTAGCATGCTGACAGCTATTCATTATTTGGATAATAACGCGTGTTAGAAGTTTTTAATTACCGCTGTATTAATTCTTCCTTCCTCCCGCTAGTTTTAGTGCCTCTGGTCCGTAGCTCATTTTGGAGATGTTTAACGCTTAAACGCTGAAAATCGTTCATAATATACTAGGGGAAATGCCTATATGTTAATTAGTAGAGTATTGGAGGAAAATTAGAGAAGATATAATTTACTTTAGCTCAGAAAATTCGGTCACAATCTATACATTCCTCGCAGCTGACTGGAAGAAACATAAGACGATCGCCTTGCGCTTACCCGGTACTACACGCGTGCTATCTGGCGCGAACATTCTTCCGCTACATCTCTATTCATGTCAGGAGTGGGAAGGATGTGGTCGTGGCATTATTTAGGAACCATCCCGGCATTTGCCCGGAGTAGAAGTGGGAAATCATGGAAAACCACTTTCAGTATAGCTGACTTAGGGATCGAACCCTCCTCTTCTCAGTTTTGCCTCACGAGGCTGAGTGTACCCCGTTCCAGTCCTCAGATCAGAATTAAGTTGCTTGGCAGAGCCGAGAATCGAACCCCGGCCTTCGCGATTAGATATGTGTCGTTTTGTGTAGAACCTCAATCCTTAAGAAGTGGTAGTGAAGCAACTACATTATCAACCAGTTTTCCGTGGAGGAAAGGTGAGCGTAATTTATACTAAGACACTTTTAAAATATTTCGCACGATTTTTAAACATTATTTGCTCACCTGAACCCGATTGATATCCAGATCGACAGCCGGGTACGAAATACGTGGGCATATTGCGCGCGCAGAAACACGCTGCGTCTATAAAATGAAATTGTATAAGAACTGTATAAGAAAGGAATCATTATTATTCTGCAATTTCACACAAATTTTATGAAAACACTGGCAAGTAGTGAAAAGATAAAACTGAGTGAAACAGCTAGCCAAAGCCCCTCCATTATTTAGAAGAATGTTTTATAAGGTAGGCTCAGTTTGGATACCGTAATTGACGGAATAGCGGTATGTATGCCTATTTATTTCATTATGTTTTGTAATTTGTCACTAGGGTATAGGAATATACAGTAAAATAAAATAATAACGATGAACGTAGTAATAATCTGATTCGTGCTAAAAATACATCCATAATTTTTTTTAAAATGTATTAAACGGTGCCTATTTACCATCGGTGGGTCGTGTTTTGTGTTGTTTACGTGTGCATATCTAGCAATATCTTCACCGAGTTAGTGTCTTGGATGGAATTCACAGCGAAATATTAAAATCTGAGAATTTTGGGTTGTATGTAGAGGTAACTTACTCCTAATCCTCTCTACAGACCTGACAAAATTTAATAATAAGGATGGGTCTCACACGGGAGTTCTGCTTGGACATGTTCGTGTCCTGTGTAGATTAAATCACAATATTAAATTCATCATCATCATCTTGTACAGTTTCCAGCCCCAGGCTGGGTCTGTTTGGAACATAAGCCTCGCCACTTAGTCCTTTCTTCCCACCACCTCTCCGCTGTCACTCTGGTCCAGTCCTCGCCTCTCTTCTTGACCATTCCTCCACTCCTTTCAGCCATCTATCTCTTGGTCGTTTCTTCTGCATCTCATGTATCCTCTTGGGAATCTTCTTCTCATCCATTCTCTTTAAGTGTCCATACCACCTCAGTCTTGATGTCTCAATCCTACCTTGCAAGGGCTCCTCTTTCATCATTTCCCTGACCTTTTCATTCCTTACTCTGTCTCTTCTTGTTACTCCGATCCTACTTCGCAGGAACTTCATTTCACCTGCCTGTATTCTTCTTATGTCTCTTTTCTTCATCGTCCACGTTTCTGAAGCATAGGTCAGTATCGGGATATAGTAGCTTCTGTATAACACTTCCTTGCTTTTTTGTGGGACATCTTTATTCCATACTAAGCTCCTAATGCTTCTCAGAAATGCTTCTGCCTGTTTGCCACGTTCCGTAATCTCTTTGTCATATCTCCCATTTTCCTCCACTATACTTCCCAAGTACTTGGGACTTTCCACCTTCTTCAGCTGTCCACCTCCAAGTGTTATCCCACTCATTGGTCTGTCCTTTTTCCTGGTTGTTAACAGGATCTCACATTTACTGATGTTGAACTTCCATCCGTACTCTCCCACTGTTTCTTCCCAAGCCTTCAGTTGCTCAGAGTGTGGATCCAGGAAAGAACTGATCTGGCAAGGGAAGATTATAAGATAAAGAAGAAAGAAGCAAACAAGATTGTCGCAGAGGAGAGGAAGAAGTGGATGGTAAAGTGGACAGAGATGATGGAGGAAGACAGCAGAGGAAATAAGAAAGTACTTTATGGGATGGTCAAAAGTAAGAGAAGAGGTCTGCGAGAGGATGTGGTAATGATGTACAAAAACGGAAATGAGGTACACAACAAAGAAACACTCAAGACAGTGTGGAAAGAGTACTTTGAGGATTTGCTGAATCCAAATGGTCATAGAGAGGAAGACAATGTATTGGAAGATGGAGAAGACAACACAGGAATGGAAAAGGACCTGACTTGGAGAGAACTGGAGATGGCTATAGACAAGATGAAAGGAGGAATGGCACCGGGTGTGGATGAAGTGAGTGTTGAAATGGTGAAGGTAGCAGGGGAGGTTGGGAAACAGTGGCTGTACCGTGTGATGAGGGTGATATGGAAGGAGAAAAAGACCCCAGAAGATTGGTAGAAAGGATTAATTGTCCCAATATTTAAGAAAGGAAGCAGAAAGGAGTGCAGAAATTACAGGGGAGTCACACTCATACCGCACTGTGCCAAGATATATGAAAAGATATTAGAAAGTAGAATACGAGCCAAAGTGGAGAGAAAATTGAGAGAGGAGCAGTATGAATTCAGACCTGGGAGATCAACAGTGGATCTCATATTTTCAGTGAGACAGCTCCAGGAACACCACTACGAATTTGGAGAGGATCTGTTGATGGCTTTCCTGGACATCGAAAAGGCCTATGATAGTGTGTGTAGGGAGAAGGTTTGGAAAGCAATGGAAAACATGGGAGTGGAAAAAGGGACTGTAGGCAGAGTGAAGGAGATGAATTGTGGAAGTGTGAGTTGTGTGAAAGTTGGAGGGGAAAGAACAGACTGGTTCAGACAAATGAGTGGCCTGAAACAGGGTAGTACGCTGTCACCCCTCCTCTTTATTGTGGTTATGGACGAGGTAATGACACGGATAGCAGGGAAGATAGGAGAAGATAAGATGAAAGCAATGGTGTTTGCAGATGATCTCATGGTCTGGGGAAACAAGGAGGAGGAAATCACAATATTAAATTAACTAATTTAAATGATACACTTTGTATTAGGAACTTCATTATGACGGCAATGATAAAAGTTATCAAATGATGGTATATAGTATATAAGATTGTAAGAATAAATACTTAATTTAGACACTTCCGTTCATTTTTGGTTAAAACAGGAGGATATGCGATTTTACTATTGAAGTGGGTTTCTTGTAACAAGAAGCGGAAGAATTGTCTTGTGTTTTCTGAAACTCACGCGATCCAGTTTCTGGCAAGTACTTAGTGCTCTTACAGTAACTTAACATGAGTTTACTTTTACGTTACCCGTAATAGATGTGTAATGTACTTCTGCGTCTGACAATTATATTTGATCCACCTGTCCCATTGTGCTCAGGTTTGTGTGTAGCCCACTTACGAATAGAGAATCCAATATTTATAGAATGTTCCACAAGCTGGCACCAGTAATTCTCCATCCCATTACAATGTTAGACTTAACGTATATCATATCAAGTCGAGTACCAAGGACGAATAATTAGTACCGGTAACCTCTACTTCTCACTGTGCATCTGGAGGGTTATGATCTGATTACCAGTGGCGTAACTTGAATTCAGGGTTGTGAAATTTTTTGATTTGATGTGTTATTTGCGGTAATGAATTGGCGTATCGGAATAAGTACGGCATCTAATAATTCTTAAGCGAACTTTGTGTGTTCTAGTTTCGTGATCATTATGGAACAACAAACATTCATTAAGAGTGAACCAGATGAATTCCCTAATATTGTAAGTAGTATTTATTACGTATATCGTGTATCATATCACTCTTAGTGATGCGCATGACAAGCAAGGTTATTGACTTAGCACTTGCTACCAAATAGTAGGCTTGTCTGGATGTTTATGGGTCGTTCTCCAGAAAAGGAGAGATTTGATTTTAAAATATATATATATATCCAACATTTTGATATTTTTATATTACAATTCTTTATGGGGCACAGCATTTACTGTATAATACTATTCCATAAATGGTTCTGTCAAAAAATATTTTTAGTTAAAAAAATCTTTGTTTATTTTTGTTAGTAACTGAGGCAAAAGTAACAGACTTGAGATTTTTTAAAGAAGAATGTCTTATTACAAACAAAGGACTAATATGCATCAAAATGAAGATTAAACACTTCATTTTTCTTTGATCTTTACTTCAAAAACATTTTAACTCTTTTATCAATGTCACTGAAGCGTTTTAGCTTGAAGTGGCGGTTCGACACAGGAATAGGTGGTTCTGGGATGACAGAGAATATTTCACTGGTCTTTATTTCTTGTTTTTCTCTCCAGTTTTGTTCATGAAGTTGACAGTAACAAATTCACCATCCTTTGATTCAACAATTCCTAATAACAAAAGTGTGAATAGTTTTTGGAACACACAATAGTAAAAGAAAACACTTCGATCAGTAACGGAGCAGGGATTTGTGAAAAATGATCGACCACATGGCATCAATTGAGGTTAGTAACTAAAGTCTTAGCTCTGAATGTGCAGGTTCAATGTCTTATTCATGTAGACAAACAATAAGCAATTAATATTTGTCACTTACCTCTCAAGCTAAGTAACGGAATTGAAAACTCGTAATGTCCAAGTGAACTTTGAATCTTATTTCAACTAATCACTCAACTATACATTTCACAAAAACACGCAGCTTCTCTACTCAGTCACATAATAGCTGCCTTCATTATGTTTAGTGAAGAAATGGTACAGGTGCTGCTACCTGTGAGTAATTCTTTGAACTATAATCAGTGGTAACGGAGTTGTGAACTGCCCTCAGGGACAAAAACAATTTAAAAAAAGTTAGGCTACTTTGTTTTATATTTTATTATTTTGAAAAATACCGGTATTTTTTAAATATTCAACTAATTTAGTATTAATTACTGAAATTTCTGTGAAATTACAAATATGATTTATATTTATTTTTTTGAAAGATACATTTCAAATCATGGGAGGGGACAGTCACGGAGTTGAGGTTTGCACCATACAAATAATTTAAAATGGTGTTGGATTTAAGTTTTAAACCAAATTAAACATATTTTAATACGCTATTAGAACCAGAAAGACGTATAAGGATATGGAAACTGAAAGAAGGAGATATAAGGGTCGAGTTCCTCAAAATGGTAAAGGAAGGAATTCCAAGAGATGAAGAAAGAGGGGTGGAAGATGAATGGGCTAGATTTAAGAAGACACTAGTAGGTGCAGTAGAAGCAGTATGTGGGTGGACAAGTAGTAAGAAGAGGCGGAAGGAAACGCCATGGTGGAATGAGAAGACAAAATATATAGTAAGGGAAAAAGAATAGAGCCTTTAGGAGGTGGTATCAAAATAGGACGGTTGAGACAAGGGAAGAGTACCAGGAAAGAAAGGAGGCAAAGAGAGTAGTGGCTGAGGAGAGAAGAAAGAGGATGGAAGAGTGGACATAGATGATGAAGGAGGATAGTGAAGGTACAAAAAAGGTCCTGTATGGGATGGTAAAAAATAAGAGGCGGAAGGATCCTACGGATTATGTTAGAATGGTGAACGAAAGGGGACAAGAGATAGAAAATAGGGAAGAACTGAAGAAAATGTGGAAAGAATATTTTGAAGAACTTCTGAACCCAAATGGAAACCACGGCGAGGAGTAAGAAATCGGGGAAGAGGAAGATGGACTGCAAACAGAAAAGGACTTAACATGGAAAGAAGTGGAAGATGCAGTGAGGAAGACGAAAGGAGGGAAGGCACCGGGTGTGGATAAGTTGAGTGTGGAGATGGTGAGAGCAGCAGGAGAGGTGGGGATACAATGGTTGTACCGAGTGATGAAGACAGCACGGAAGGAAAGGAAGACCCCAGAGGACTGGAAAAAGGGAATAATTGTCCCGATCTTCAAGAAAGGTAGTAGAAAAGAATGCAGAAGCAATCGGGGAATAACACTGATGAGTCATTGTGCAAAGATGTTTGAGAAAGTTTTGGAAAGGAGAATTAGGACAAGGATAGAAGGAGGGATGAGGGAAGAACAACATGGCTTCAGAGCAGGAAGGTCCACATTGGATTTGATTTTTGCTGTAAGGCAGTTTCAAGAACAGCACTATGAGTATGGAACAGATCTGCTGATGGCCTTCCTGGACATTGAGAAAGCATATGACAATGTATGCAGAAACAAAGTATGGATGTCCCTGGAGGATAGAGGAGTAGAAAAATGGACTATAAGGAGGATAAAGGAGATATATAAGGGACGCGTGAGCTGTGTGAAAATGGGAGGAGAGAGATCGGACTGGTTGGAACAGAGAAACGACCTGAAACAAGGAAGTGCACTGTCACCGTTACTTTTCATTGTGGTGATGGATGACATAATGACCCGAGTGGTACAAGTAATTGGGGAAGGAAAGATGAAAGCAAAGGTGTTTGCAGATGATTTGATGATTTGGGGAAACAAGGAGGGGAGGTACAGGAACAGTTGGACGTGTGGGAAGGAATAATACAAGGATATGGGATGAAATTTAGCATAAATAAGGGTGTGATGGTGATCACAACAAGAAAGAAGGAAAGAACGACAACGGGAATAACAATTGGTTGGGAACAGCTGAAGAAAGTGGAGAGTTTCAAGTATCTGGGAAGCCTGGTACAAGATACAGGAAGAAACGATAGAGAAATAAATGAGCGGGGGAGACAGGCAGAAGCATTCCAGAGGAGTGTGAGAAGCATGTTATGGAGCAAGGATGTCCCTCAGAACATCAAAAAGATCATATATCGGACTACAATGTCCCTATCCTGACGTATGCCTCGGAGACCTAGGTTATGAAAGGAAGGGAGAAGAGCAAAATACAGGCCAGTGAGATGAGGTTCTTGAGAAGCAGTATTGAAGCTACAAAGAAGGTCAGAATAAGAAATGAGAGGACCAGAGAATTAATGAAGGAGGAACCATTACAGGATGGTATACAGAAATGTAGACTTAGATGGTATGGACATGTAAAATGAATGGAGAAGAAGAGGATACCCAGGAGGATACACGAGACGAAGTGGGAAGGAAAGAGACCAAGAGGAAGACCGAGAGCCAGGTGGCTGAAGGGATGGAAGAGAGCATGAAAAAGAGAGGAGAAGACTGGACAAGGATGGATGCTGAGAGATGGTGGGAAGAATGAAGACGTTGGAGAAGCCTGTGTTCCAAACAGACCCGGCCAGTGGCTGGAAACTGTGCAAGATGATGATTAGTATTATAGTAAGCAATAAAAATAAAAATATTAAATAATATTTAAAAAATATGTTTTTAATCCTACGAGGAATGAAATCTGCACTTTTCTGGAGAACCGGCCTTATTCTTATTTGTTACATGCAACTTAGTAGTGTTATTCCGTCTGTATGTTTTACTTTGGGTCATACCTACTTGTATAAATTGATACTTTCCAGGAGTCTAATGACCAGTTACCCACTTACAATCTGCTGGATGAATCTGGTGATTTGTATGAAGACGAAGGCAAGGCAGTGAAATTGGGGCAACAAACTCAGGTGATTATAGGATCTATATTTCCTCTCTCAATATAATGTGAATTGTTGTCTTATTATTTAACAAGTATTTCCGTGAAGAACTATACAGCCTATTTTCATATATCCTACTTACGTTAATTGCCTTTATCAACATACAAAAAAAAAACAGTTTGATTGCTGTAATGGATTCGTAGTTGTTGAGAACCGACTAAATATTGCGGATGGTCGCTATGTTGGTTTTTTATATATGTAGGTCTTAGAGTTATGTACTGTTACATGAAGATAATTGTGTAGGTGTAGTATTCAAACTTCAATCGCATGATTAGGACACAAGAAGTAAAAACGACATTTTAAAATTTCGCATAGCAGCCATCTTGTGGTTATGGAAACAATTGAAAAAAATTAGATGCCAGTGGATTAACATTTGTATAAGGATTTACTGTACCAAGTGTCACTGCACTCGGATGGTTAATTTGCGAGAAATGACCATGTGAATATTTATATTTCGCGTCGCCACCATGTTGGATTTGTGATCATCAGGTTATTGGAAGTCCTATAGGTGAACTTATGTTCTTAGCCTCTATGAATATTAAAATATTCAGTTTTATTGCTGTATTAGATTCGTAGATATTGAGATCCATCTACATATTTCGGATGGTCGCCATGTTGGATTGTTATATATATAGGCCATAGAGTCATGTACCATTAAAGGAAAATTATTGCGTAGGTTCATTATTCAAATTTTCACTTCGATCGCATGATTACGACACAAGAAATAAAAACTCAATTTTAAAATTCCCACAACCGCCATCATGATGTTATGTAAATAATTGAACTAAATTAGATACCAATGCATTGCAATGAGTATAAATATTTCCTGTACTAAGTTTCATTGCATTTGGATCATTAAATCGCGAGAAAGGAATATTTAAAATTTTTCTACTTCGCTTGGCTGCCATATTCATTCTGTAGTTAACCGGTTTTTGAAAGTCATATAAATGAACTTTCAGTAGTGCCCTTTATCACCGTACAAAATTTCAGGGTGATACCGCTAATAGTTTCATAGATATAGATTGCCGGTGAAATATTTCGCACAGCCGCCATCTTGAGGTTATGTAAACAATTGAACGAAGTTAGATGTCAGTACATTACAATGTGTATAAGCATATACTGTACCAAGTTTTATTGCGTTTAGCTGGTTAAATCGCGAGATACGTCTATTTAAATGTCGCAAATTAGCTTGGCCGCCATGTTCGTTTTGTAGTTACCAGGTTTTCAAAAGTCTCATATGTGAACTTCTAGTAGTTTCCTTTATCACCGTGAAATATTCCAGGGTGATATCGGTAATTGTTTCGGAGATATTGAATGCTGGTGAAATATTTCGCACAAAAAGTGCTATGGACTTACCGAATTTCATTAAAATCGCTCCAGCCGTTTAGAAGTTATTAGGGGGGACACATACCATACCACACACACACACACTGACAAAAGGTGATCTCATAAACCTATTTTTTCAAAAATGAAAATAGGCTAAAAATGTGGGTTATTCAAATTTGATGCTTAGTATCGCTGCTAACAGTTGCTCATATCATTGTATACACAATGCGGCTTCACTTTGCTGGCACTTGTGCCCTATTGAAGGTGAAGTCTACACCACACGCTGTGTTAACAGTAGCTAATTATATTCATTATACAGGATCACTGTGGTGGCACCCTGGGCCCTATTGTAGGTGATGTTGGCATCACATGCTGTGCACCCTGTAGATAAAACAGTACAGTATATTGGTAATGAAGGATCACAACTGTCTTGAGGTATACTTTTAAAAATTACATACTAAAACTTCAAATGATAATAATAACATCGTATGGCCTCGGTGCCGGGTGCAAGCTTTGTTATTAGACACCCAAAGGGTAGCTTGCATGTCGAATTTTGTTGTTCCTTGAAGCACCATGAAAGTCAAGAAGGTTAGATATCAAACTCCTTGAACACTATAGCGCTTTCTAGTAGATAAATGAGGAACTTTGTGTTGGCGGAAACTCCCGATATTATTTTTTTCATGATGAACACAGCCTACTGAATTCAAATGGTTTCTTTGACATGCCAGCATCGTATGACATGGTGTCGTAATTTTTGCAGCCCTTAAAAAAAAAATCACTTACCACGGCCAGGAGCGAACCTGCAAGCTTGGGGTTAGTAGACCGACACGTTGATCTCTCACCCACCGTGGCAAACTCTTCAAATATATTACAGTAAATGGAACAATACTGCAATTAAGTATTTTTAGGCACTCCCATATCATTTAGGTTTTCTTTTAAGTGCTACAGAATTCATGAGTGTGATTTAGAAAAGTACGGCATTAAGGTATTTTTGTATTTAGAAGTAAAGAAAGAACCTATTCATGCCAAGCAAGTTTAGTGACTTCATACTTACGGTACAACCAAATAGTAGGCTGATCATAATTGTTATGTTTTAGGTTGTATATTACACATAAGTTAGATAGCCTACTGTAATTCTGTCAGTATATTTTACATTCGGTCATACTTGTGTGATACTTTCTAGGAGACACAAGAGCAATTACCTACTGATAACCTGCTGGATGAAGCTGGTGATATATTTGAAGATAAAACAATGTATATTAAGGAGGAACATCAAATCAAGGTAATCATAGGTTCAACATTTCCTCTCTTATAATAATGAGAATGATTTTCACATTAAACAATGATTGGAAGATTGGTTTATTTAGTATTTTTTGTTATTTGAACAGTTAGGAGTAGTTGTATTGATGATGCAGTTTCTCTCTGCTGGCAACTTGGGCTTATTCTAGGTGATGTCCACACCACAATGAGTGCTAACAGTGGCCAATGTTGTATTGATGATGCATGTTCACTGTTTTGATAACCTGGGCACTATTGCGTTACGCTGAAGGAGACCAAATGCTGGGGTGGAAGAATTCTTAAATTATCCTGAAATTAGCCAAAATACCTGTGTTAAAGATGGGGAAGAAGTCTGGAGATCAAGGGATAACAATGACTACGAAAATCAGGCTTTTGCAATGTTATATGCTCTCTACATTCTTTCCCGGTGCTGTCACAAGGACTCTGACAGAGTCTTTATTATAACGGTTAGAGGCCTTTGAAATGTGGCTGTACAGAAGGATATTACGGATACCATGGACAGACCATGTCAGAATGTTGTTCTCCAAAAAATTAGAAAAACCAAGGAAGTATTAACCACCGTGAAAATAAGGAAAATCAAATACCAAGGGCACATCATGAGGAATACCGACAAGTAGCATCTCCTGCAGTCTATCCTCCAGGGAAAAATATCAGGGAAGAGAAGTGTTGGACGGAGAAGAATAAGAATTAATAAATCTCACAGCCTGGACATCCAAAACGTCCACTGAATTATTCCGAGCTTCAAGTGATAGGAACTGCACAGTCAAGAGGGTTGCAGATGTCCGAAACGGATTGGAACCGGAAGGTGTGGTTATAGTTGTTTACTCCTCCATTGTCTTTTACTCGCCCACCATCCTCTTTTAGGATCACGACTTATATAGGGAATATTCCAGCTGAGATCGTCACTGTAGGCATGATCTATGGACAAATACAGTATTGCAACCTACGCTTATGGTACTATTGCATAGGACTAGTCAGTATTGTAAGACAATAGAAGTGCATAGCCTTCACCAGGTCCTAGCCTATCGACCTGTTAATGATGAAAACCTGTCTTCCTCAGCTAGATTAAAAAGGTATTAGTATAAATACCGTATCTATAATTCGGGTATATTCATTAGTTACACTGTCATATTTGTGGTTAACTACGGTTATGACATTATTTTTCAACCGTTCACTCAAATGACATGGCTTAAGGAGTCCTTGTATTTAGAGGTGTGAAATCTGTTTTTTAATTGTTTATCCTCATTAGGCACACAATTCTGAATAAATGTACGTTCGTTTTATGAAAATCACACTGTTAGTCTATACTTACTTACTTACTTAATTCCTGCCGCTCCTTCCGGAGCATAGGGCCTTGGCGAAATTTCTCCACGCAGTACGGTTCCTGGCCATTCTCTTCACTTGACTCCAGTTCTTGTCCACTTCTGTAATTTCATTTTCGATCGTCCTCTTCCAGGTCTTCTTAGGTCGACCTCGCTTCCTGGCGCCTTGAGGATTCCAGTCTAGCGCCGCCCTCACAATAGCTCCGTCCGGCTTCCTTAGTGT
Organism: Meconema thalassinum; assembly: GCA_946902985.2. NCBI lineage: Eukaryota > Metazoa > Arthropoda > Insecta > Orthoptera > Tettigoniidae > Meconema > Meconema thalassinum. The sequence continues at coordinate 96,119,044 of OX336397.1, read as the reverse complement.
GTGACCAATCCAGCGCCATTTCCTCTCCTTGATCTGGATGCTAATCGGTTGTTGATTGGTGATGGTCCAAAGATCTTCATTTGAGATTATGTCCGGCCACCTCACATTCATGATGCGACGCAGACATCTGTTAATGCACACCTGTAGCTGGTTGTTGATCGGTTTTGTTGTTAGGAAATTAGACAAAAGGAAAAATTACATTAAATTATCGGCAAAGCCAAAAATATACTTTAAAAATTGAAAGAATGCGTAGGAGATAAGGGCACACAATGACGACGAAAATATGTGATGCGAAAAATAGGGGCATTCACAGACACAAGAATATCACAGGTTAGGTCACCAGCAAATAGCAATGGTGAGACCTCCTTTTGTGAACTCTTTAGATAAAGAACAAAGCATTACGGGAAGCAAGAAAAATAATCTGCAATCCCGTTATGTTGTTCTACGATAAGATACACTCTGAATGACAGACTCAAAGGTGCCCCCTACAAGGTAGGCAAGCCCACCGTCACGCACTCCAGAGTAAATCGAAGACAGCCCACATACATAACTTTCAACCCTTAAAGTACAAAAACTACGTTATCAAAATAAATGAAAATAACACTACCATACAAAACAAAAACTCACCAGCAATTACACGCACACAAAGGGCGGAGGGAAAATATCGGGAGGGGGCAAGTACACGCGACCAAAAGAAAATAACACAGAATAAGAGTTTTAAATTGCCGAAATATGAAACTGAACTAAAGTAAAGCAATATAGATTACGACACACAGACACCTCGCCATGGTTTCACCTTGATCGCGGGCACTTCTCCAAGAATATGGGAATACGACTAGCCTACTTGGCTGCAAGAAAGAAATGCCTCGAAACAAAGCAAATGACGACGCAACACAAAGGTAACTGCGTGGTAAAATTTGATTGGTCACGACCCCTTCCAATATATAAATCACTGGCCAATAAGGGGACAAGATGCAGATATGTCCCTATATGGTATTAAGACATCAGAGGGCTATTAATAGCTTCACAGCCAAGGTTTCACAAAGGCGTGCATTGATCACGTCAGATAAAAATGGCACAAAGGAGTAACTTATATATCTCATAAAAATGGCTCAAAGTATATAATATTTTCTTCCTGCGTGTGCATGGCAGGTCACCTCTAGTTGTGTTCTAATTGTGACGGGAACAGAGAATCATTATAACTTAACATAATAATGATATTAGTAATAATATAATAACTTTTGAAAAAACAAGGAACTAGTAAAACCCGAGAGTAAAATACTGAGATAGATGTACGAGCCATTTCAGAAAGAGAGAATTTGGATAAAGAGACCGACAATAGAACTATAAAAACTGCCAGAGACGATTACAAACATTATCAGGAAAAGAAGGGCATAATGTTATGGATACATACATCGGATGGACGATGACAGACTGACCAAGAAAATGTTTAATATAGTTATGAATAGTACACTGAAAACCAATTGGGTAAAAGAAACCGTGGAAGACCTCAAGAACCTAAACATCTCTACAGAAGACATGCAGACCGGAAAACGTACAGAGAAAAACTCGGACAACAGAAATTTGAGCAAACCTCCAGAGAGAAAGAAACAGGAAAGAAGTGGACAGAAGAGAGGAAGAGGAGGAAGAGAGGTTTTTGGGAAGAAAGAAGAAGGGGACAGAAAAAGACAATATGAAAATTGATTGTGTTTTAACATTCTCTTCAAGGGAGAATCAACGAAAATAATATTCATAATATCTTTTGAATTGAAGTTACCATAATGTGATTGTCTGTAGTTTTAGGTACATGTTTCTTTGAATGTATGAAGGCTATAAGTATGATACTTATGCAGCTTATTCTTCAAACACAAATAATGCAAGTGGTGCAGATTTATGACGATCTGTTGCATTGAAGGGAAAATACTTGACTAACAAACACTGAAAAGTTGGGTTTTATGTTGAAGAAATGAATCGCATAATTATTTATTTTATATCTCAGACCTCATCAGAGCTAATGCATTAAATCTAGACGGTATTGGTTAGCATGAAAATATTGTACTTGCCATTTTGTTCACCAAGTGTACCTAATATGTTAAACTTTTAGCGTTGGATTAAATAGTAAAATTATTACCTACAAGATCCCCTTAAGATTAACCAGCTAATTAATTACAGAAAATGTCAATCAATTCCTATGCCATACAATTGGTTAATTTCTAGACACAGCATAATCACTAAAGAATGGTATTTACTGTTCTTTTAGTGAAATAATTGGTTATTATAGTGAATGTATTTTAATTGATGAATAAAGATAGATTTTCCCCTTTGTTTGACAAAACCATGTCAGTTCATTTGCTAGCAAGATTATCCTCCCATCATTCACCAACGTCTTCATAAACAACCCTGCAACAATACAGGTATACGCGTCTCACTATACGCTAGCGTTAGCCAATCCGTTATTCATTAGCACCAAGGGGGGTGGGGATGAGGGGTGTTGCGTAGTTGCCAGAGGTTGTAACACTGTGTTACCAATAACCTTTCTGAGCAAAAATTCAACTCTCTAAACCCGAAGCAGTTAAAAGGGACATTAAATGCACGACGTTATTATTGTTATTTGAAAACTCTATGTTGTACTTTTGAACAAACCTAAACCAGAGAGAGATAGAATCTTGTTTTTTTTTGTGAATACCTTGTAAATATTCTGATTAGCTCAGGACTTGTCATCTTTTAATCATTGTTGGGGTAGGGAATGAGGGCCGTCTACTAATATGAAGAAATATCCGAACATTCACATGATACTGAAGGTGAAGCTTAGGGCGACATCCACTGCTTCAAGTGGCCAACAATATGTTGTTTGCCCATCCTTGATAACAGTCTCTCCAATGCTTGCTGTGACAGTCAGTGTGGTGTTGGTCCACCCAAATTGATGACAGCATCCAGTGCTTGCTGAGACTGTCAGTGTGGTGTTGGTCCACCCTTCATCTTGATCACAGCATCCAATGCTTACTGTGACTGTCAGTATGGTGTTAGTCCACTCTTACCTTGATGACAGCCTCCATTGCTTGCTGAGTCTGTTAGTATGAATTTGGTCCACCCTTCACCTTGATGACAGCCTCCACTGCTTGCTGTGACTGTCAATGTGGTGTTGGACCACCCTTCAACTTGGCGACAACTTTTAGTGTCCTTGAGATCAACATTGCTTTAATGTGGGCTCAATAGAGTAAATCAAATATTGTTTGGTACGAGATTTCCTAACACAAAATATTTCAACGTCACTTGCCGCTTCTTAACGGGAGAAATTAAAGTCATATGGTAACTGTGAGCACATATACACAGTCCCAATGGAGGTGACAATCTTCTAGGCCTAAATGTGGTGGTTGTATGCGAACTGAAATGCTTTCTGTATTAAACTACGCCAAACGTTTATGTTTTTCAATTGGCGTAAGGAATCTTTGAATGTGAGGTTCAACTTCAATGTGTAATTGAATCCTTCATTGCAAGATCACTAGTCATGTATGAGATATGATTCCACACATCCAAAGGGACTATTTTATTAAAACAATGTTTTATTTGCAGGACGATACGGATCATTCTAGGGGTAATAAGACCGAGGAATGCTTTCTACCAGAATTCGTTCCATGCATCAAATCTGAAACACCGTCTTCAACTGATCTGGAAATAGTAAGTACCTTCATGCCTCATTGCAAGATATAAAACATCTCCTTATCATCTAATAGTATTTAACGAGTATTATTGGTATTTTCACAATAATTGTTTTGATGACAAATGTAAGTGTGTAGTCGACTATAGAACAGAAAGCATAAGCTGTTGTTCTGATTACTGAGCAAATGGTGGATGAATCTTAATTCACTTTGGTAAAAGGTATATTATGTGAAGCTAGCATATGTTTAGCACAATAACGATATATTTGTTGCCCACTGTGGACTTGTGGTCTAGGTATCACAATTGATTTAATAATTTATTTTATTTTAGCCAATGGCCATAACTTACATGAAAGTATAATGTAATAAACGAAATTAATCATTGCAAAAAGCAGTTAAGGAGTCGAGCTGAAGTTCATAAATCATAGCATGGTACTGTTCACTACTCTTGCCACAACAGTCACAAACACAATTTTAACCTGGGTGATGGAATTTCTTAATTTTGCACCACTCAAAGTGAAAACCAGTATGGTGAAGGGTGTAACCAAATGTCGCAGCTCATCTTTGTGGATCATGACATCCGTGGAGTAGATTTCACTCCTTATGTCACTGTTTTTTCCCTCACTTTCTCTACAAAGTGTACATAACTCGGTATAGATGGCAGCAACAAGCGAGAACAAAGTTCCTCGATATAACGTTCACTTGTTAACTAATATATAAGCCTTGAAGGTGTGTATTTGGACACACAGAGGACTCTTCAAAAACGTAGCTTTCATTCTTTCCAATTGAAGACACTTTTACAAAAACAGAAATAGTCCAAAATTGGGATTTTTGAACGGTGCCCACCACTTGGTACGTTGCTATATGCAGCACCGTTTGACATACAATTATTTCACAAAACCATCCATAGTCCAATTATAAATGCATACTAAAATGTGCCCTGTTTTACAAAAACAACCATTGTCCTTTGACTGTGTTACAAACTGTGTAAACGTCAGAATAATATTCGGCTTTGTTGCAAAATGTGTCAATGTACAGAATAATCTAGATGACATATCGACAGCTACAGATTGATTCAGGTAAAACTGAAGAAGAGATCAACAGGTACAAAGTTGAAAAGCATGTTCACCAATGTAAAGCTGATAAGTTTCTTGAATTGAGGAGAATATTTAAATATTTGGCTCAGAGCAACAAGGTTACCTGCAACTCTTTCGATTTCATGCAAAACTTTCCCCTACCTCATATTCATACTTGTGAGGTTTTTAAGCCCGACAACATTGGTACTATGTATTTGGGATTCATGACATGGGGCGAAGGTGGTCAGCATGAATGTATATGATGAAATGACTGCCAAGAAAGGTCAGAATAATTCAATAAAATTGATAAATTTAATAAATTTAATGTAAAGTGTACTCATAAGTGAAATAAATCCTATAGTTCGATATAAAATTAAGTATACTAAGATTTAATGGAAGGGACTGGACACAGTAATTTTACTCTACTGAAAATTTAAATTTTTGGACTATGGCTGTTTTTGTAAAAGTGTCTTCAATTGCGCTTGGCGTTTCACTATCAAAAGTGGCCAGATATTTTCCATACCGTATGTGACAGCGGGTGAAATCAAATCGTTTTAAAGCTGTTTTGACAGACAGTTTCTTTATATTCTCTACACTGTTCATGGCTTTAATCACTGCATTCATTGTATCATGGATGTGAGTAGAAAAGACATTACCCTTAATTTTCAATGTGATACCCAAGTACTTGAAGCTCGACACATCCCTCAGAGGTCATTCTTGTATACAAAAATAGGATGCTTTTCCACCCTTCCTAAAAGTCATTGAAACCGACTTATCTTCATTTATGTGAAGTGTGTTTTCTTCTGTCCACTTCGTGAGAGCATTGAAGGCATCTTGTAGTTCCTCGCTGGATTTCGAGGCCAACACAATATGATCCACATACATATAGTGTATGGATGATCTGTCAGGGATGACCTCCATGATATCAGCCGTAGCAATTATAAATAATAAGGTGCTTAATGGATCCCCTTGTAATACACCCGTACTTTGTTGTATTCGCCTCGATTTCGTGATTCCATGCGGAGCAACCTTCGGACGTAAAAGTAGTTTGATGACACACATGATATTTCACAGTGGTATAAAGGCATTTTCCTGTTCTATATGCGGAGCAAACTTTGGACGTAACGGCATATTGAAACGTCACATGTTGATTCACAGTTGCCTTAAGACAATTTCCCGTAGTACATGCGGGGCCAAGTTTAAACATATGGGAGAATTGAAGCTACACATGTTAATTCACGATGGTGTAAAAGCACATTCCTGTAGTACTTGCGGAGCAAAATTTACTCAGAAGGGAAATTTGAATACACACATGTTAATTCACAGTGGTCTAAAGCCATATTCTTGTAGTACATGTGGGGCAAGCTGTGCTCGGAAGTGTTCATTAAAATTGCACATGTTAACTCATAGTGATTATAAGCCATATTCATGTGATACTTGCGAAGGAAAAATTAGGAGGAAAGGGGATTTGAACCAACATATGTTTATTCACAGTGGCCTAAGGCCACATTCCTGCTTTACATGCGGAGCAAAGTTTAGCCGAGGGGCACTATTGATGAGACACATGTTAATTCATAGTGGTCGTAGGCCATACTCATGTAGTTTATGCGGGGCGAGCTTCACTACCAAAGGAATGCATTCTTGGACTGGAGATACACAAGGAAACTTAACTCGGGGGTGTCGGGTATAATGAGAGATCAAAACTACCAGTCCAGAGGAATACAAACACAAAATACAATAATGAGGCCAGGCTTACATTTAAATCACACTTGATTTATTCAAAAAGTGGCAGACCCCTAACCTACTACAGAGAGGTAAAAACGGCTAATCCGTGCTAAACAATGGAGATATTAATTTACTCGTCTCCGTGCGAGAAATACTAAAACTTAAGCCTCTCGAAGTCCTACTAAAAATGAAGAAGTCAATAAACAAAGTTAAGAGAATGACACATTATCCTTCCCTATAAAATTACTTTGGAGATGCAATAATAATAATAATAATAATACAAGCATGAATCTACAGCAAGGAAGGATATTTACTTGTTTACAATGCAAGGAATTCATTACATTTACTGCACAAAAAGTTTAAAACTACGCTATGATGGTGTCACCTCTTACATTTAACGTTACAGTAAGTTAAGCTAATGCCTATCGTACGTTAACAGTAGCAACGATGTAAACGATAAGGGTTTCATCCAAAATGTATTTCCAAGCAAAATCTAAGCACATTCTGAACCTAACAGATAAGAGAAAAAGCCATCCTAAATTACAACATAAATGAATTACAAATAACCCTTCAATAATGCGCAATTGGCGCCACTGATCTGCCTACTCACAGCTCCACTCTTTGTGAAGTTGGGTCATGAATGTATGGGAGAGAAAAATTACGTCGGCGACTGCATGAGCAATTCCTGGCTAATGTCGCATTATCAGGTTAGCTACATTGTTTAAACACGTAACTAACTCATTGTCGTCTCACAATAGGGAAAGCTATAATTGTATTTACTGTAGATGTGTCGAAGAATATCAAATCTAAGAAGTGGTTTCTTTATGTTTTATAAGATTTCCTAACACTTCATTTAAGTTTCAGTTCAGATAAAAAATCCTGATATTTGATTATTACAATCTTCTTTATCAAATCATCGTTTAGTCCTATCAGTTTCTTTGTATTGGTTTAGTGACCATGTTAACCTCGAAAAGTGTGAAAAATTGGTGTAAAATAATCCAATATCAGACTCATCATTGGAAGAAAAACCTCTTCCCAAACTTTCATTCGCACCTATAAGTGCTTATCAATAACACTGGCCCGTCGGCCACTGCTCACTTAACGAGACAAAAATCGTACACGTTACCGGCTCAAATAGTACCGAAATTGTACTCTGCAACTAAGGGTAATCAGATCCTACCTCTGTAGTGCTTCGAAAAATATAACAATGGTTCTCACCAGCCTTATAAAATTCCAGCTTGTGGACAAGATCATAATCTGCTGTACAAAACAGCTGTGGATTCTGAATATCTTCCTAAACGTATTTAAAGTGTGCATGAATTGCTATTATATCAGACTTCTACAGTCAAGAAACATGTGTTAATAAACCAGGGTCTTTCTTACAGTTCCAGAACGACTCCGCACATCGAACCCAAGATAGCCCGCTTGGCTCATCTTACAAATTACAGCATTGTATCATAGTCGACAGATTGGCAATGTTGAAAATAAACAAAAGAAACACTCGCGTGTGTTCATGTAGCGTGAAACATTTTTCACGCGGTGTTGGCTAGCTCTCACTTCACTGCCTTCTAAATAATATCACTGTATTACTGAGCGCGTTACGTTCGCGACTACAAGGTCGACATAAATGGCATTGGCTTTGCTATGGCCTTGGCAAGCATGTGGTTACTGGGTTAACTGTTCCAGTGGAATGCAGTTATGACATGTTTATATAACAAAATTATCCCCACGTGAATGGGCTCTGGTTCGATGCACAGCTTCGAACTCAAAAAATGTGTATTTGCAAGAATAAGGGCGAGAGCGTTTGTCCTAAACTCTGGCAAATGATACGAAATAATGTGGTGGTAAACTAACCACTAGAAAATATAGCGATGAATCCTACCTAGGAATGTGCTGAGTAAGGTCTACTATTACTAATCCCCCGACCATGATCATACATTAAAAAAAGGTTCGACTGTTACTCGGACCCACGTGTTTCCTTCACGTCTCTAGCATGTATGCGTTCGCCTGGTCTCGGTGGCAAATGCTGCGGCATGATAGTAATTAGACAAGGAACTCCGTCCTCCCTTCAGGAAGTCTCAGCCATTACTATACCCCTCCATTTCGGGGTTTCTATTCCATTCTAGACTCCATTATAATTGGAATAGTAATCGTGTCTTCAGGATGTAGAATAAATGAAGTAAGCTCCATGGTGATAAGATATCCGTGGTTTTCACTGGCTCTAATTTTATTATAGTATCGATTTACAATGTTCGTTGATTTTACACTTGAGTAGCGGGTTAATGTAAGAAATGGCCATTGGTTCATCCGCTCACAGAATTTAAGTAGTGGCTTGTGCTACTATGTTCACTAAAAACTGGCGTATTAATTACACGCAAACCTTTTGCTTTCCATTATTCACAGTACATTTTTACCTGGCAATGCTTTAACACTTAGAACAAATTGTATGCGTTTAGCAAATACGTGCTTGTCGGCGTGTTCGATTCCGGTGTGGCGGGAAATTATTAATTCAACGAATATAGTGAATTTGCTTCAAATTATAGTTTTAATTCGATCTAGCAGCCTTGCTGCGTGCATGAGCACATCACAATTTACTTGATTATACTTTCCACACGTGATATTTGTCGATTTATATGACGACCAAAAACAACGTCTGAACAGGACCTCGCATGCAATAGAAGTGGTGCTTAACAAAATGCTGGATGCTCGATTCTGCCATCAGTTAAAGGTACAACTATAAATGTTCATCATATTCTCTGCGGGGTTTCATCTCTATATCTTCGTATCAACAAAAATCAAATAATCTTCCAGTGAATCGAAATATGTACAAATAACTCATAAGAATTCAGTCTCCAAGAAAAAGAAAATATAATTCACATTGGCGGTGCGGCAACTCGTAGTTTATCAAATGAGAGTCACTCATACTTTCTCCTTGGAAGTCCTCGGTTCGTCCAGAGAAGTTACACTCTTCATGAGCCATGGATGTCACATCGCAGATGTGGATACGGGCTCAATACGTGAGCTTCATATCTCATTTATACTTCATTACATTATAATCTCAATGTTCACAAGTATGTCTCACAAGATATTATAAATTTATTACTGTTAGAGAATGAATTCGGATTCGCATTACTCAAAGATGGGATCTCCCCTTAAGAAATTCGTATGAGACTACATCATGGAGAAATGCCTAGTATGAGTAGAATGCAACTAATCCATTAGAATCACACGGAGTCAAAACAGGAGTATTCCAAAAAAGAATTATGAAAGCCGAAAACTGAACGAACTGTATCTCAATCAAAATGTCTATACTAAAAAATGTAGTGCAAAAATGTTGGCTGTAATTGCCTAATCCAAAAACCGCAATTGTCCACTTCAAATATGTTACTAGACTTCCATCTCTATAATAAGCTTGACGAAAAATATACACTCATTTGAAATGAAAATGCTGTATGAACTGTCGAAAATATTATGTTTCGTTGCTCAGGGTTTAACAGAATTAATGCAAATAATGTTCATGTATTCGTGGAAGGACATCTTCTTCCTATCTCCTATACTTCTATAATGATATCGTAGTTTTGGTCCTAAATCTTCTTGTAATATGCTTCTTCTCAACTAATTATAATGCTCAGAATTATCGCCAAAAATAAGAAAAAGAAATGTTGTAAAAATAACACTACGTTAAAAATTAACTATAGAAATGACTATGTAGGTGCATCCTTATTAGTATCAAAACCTAAAATAGATCCTCGAACAGAAATGACAAAGATGTCAGATCTAATCCTCAAATCCATTTTCTAACTACTGAATAAAAGTTGGTGAAAAAGGGACATTCTATTGATATGACATGATTCATACCGTCTACTGATAAAAAGATTTCCAGCTACCTTTAGCCGTCTTGATGAACTTATATTGCATGTTGGAACATACATCCCTTGTAGAGATCGAACCATTGTCCATAGCGCTGAGTAGGTGAAGTATTGGTCAGGCCTACACGTACTCGAACCCAACACCCTTCTACTCGAAACAGCAATCCGGAACACAATGTTCATCATACGGAAACTGAGTCAAGTCCATTTGTAGAAAAGAGAAAGATGCCAATTCTTCTCACTTGAAGATCCATATCGTAGTGGTAATTATCTCAGTGTCATTATACAGATTGCCTTCAATCTCCTTTTAAATAGCCTTCTGCTAATGAAATCCATTATTCAGCTTTGATCATTTCCATATGTTCAACTCTGCTTATGTGCTGCATTCCTATTCAGTGTCTAGCAATTCATTGCTTTTCTCGTATAAAACTGGTACATTATTCCTTCCATTGTAGTGTTAATATTCATGTTGTAATGTCAAATGACCACTGGATATATTATAAGTAATAGTGCTACAGAAATATCTATGCATAACGCAAAGTTCAGTCGCGTCACTTTCATGTTGCACCAAGTTCATACACTGGGTTAAGCATTCGTCCCTTGTGTATCTCGCCCGTGTCTTGCTAGAACAAGCCAAGACGTACTGTACAGTGCCGGACTTTCACAAATCGCACTAAGTACAAGTGAATCTCGAGATAGTTGCTTTTGGCCGAGCCAACGAGCAAGTTTGACAGCAGGTTATCAAGTGTCTCTCTCCGAAACGTGCTACAACCAGCTGGACTAATCCTACCCAGAACACCACTCTGCCCGGTCGATATAAGAATCGAAGTTGTCGCAGCATAATTGAGATAAACATCTGATATCATAATATGTGTGTTAATTGCTGCCGCCTAGGCTCTGGAAAGGAATGGGCCTCCTTACCTTTTATTCAGAGGTCCACACCGCTTGCTGCCAAATCCCCTCCAGATGACATGACCAACAGAAGGACACCTAAAGGGAGGAAGGAGGGTGGAGAAGAGGGCAACGCACAGGTTCGTCTACAGACACCCTCCGATAACTAGCAAAATTGTCGCCGACGAAATAATGCCACAACAGTTGCTTAAAATTTTAAAAGAAAATTTAATTATCAAAAGGGGCAAGGGAAAATGAAAATTTAACAAAATCAATAAACGGGAAACTCTATGGCCATAACTTCTTTCTGGTGATTCATATGGCTTAAGGTCAACATAAGTTATTTACATAAGTTGCCAAGAGACGGTTTAACATACTTGCTGAGTGAAATGAAAACATTTAATTTAAAATTTAAATTAATAATGCCCAAAAGACCAAAAAAAAACAGAATACAGGAATTACCAAATGAGAAAGGGCTTGATGACATAGTAGTACGCAATACCGACCCGACATGCAGAGATCAAGGCCACGATGCAAAACGAAAAATTTAAAATTAAATTAATAAAATAAAATATGATCAATGAAGAAATCCACAACATTCGTGACGGAGAAAAACACAGGAACATTCACCAAAAACACAAAGTTAAACCAACAAGGTTAACAAAAAAACATATTAAGCTAACACCAAAACACTTTTGAGTTTCCCGCTCGGCGCCTAGAGACTCCCTCACAAGACCAGAATGCCTTCGGGCAAAACAAAAAACAAACATGGCCACAAAAAGATGACCGCATGTCCGATCGAATTACGGCAAACAATTAGCATAAAATTAAATTAAAATCACCAGAGAGAACAGAAGGGGAGGAAAGAATTACGCCTTAACACTATTGACATGAGACTTTTTATACTGCAACGGATCGTAAAATAAATAAATAATAGGGCAATTCCAAGGATTACCAAAAACTAAATAAATAAAAAAAATTACAAGGTACGGTAACTAGGAACGTGTCTCCGGAAGGCACAGAAAAACCAATATTTACATATCAGGTAACGTTGACAAACAGAAATATTAGGCCTACCAGGCGAAACAAAATACAGAATTAAAACATTAATATGAAGCCAATATCGGAGCTCCCAAAACAATATATTAAAAATAATAACATACCTTAAAACTTCTCTGTGGAGACACAATAAAAATAAAATAATTAACACACAAACCAAATAACGTTATACGGCACTAGATTGCCTCAAAATGGCCCACCCAGCACATGCTTTGTTTGGGTCACAAGCACTCCTGTCTGCATCGAGATGCGATTACTATTCGAATTTCTTCATCACTGCGAAACGATGAAATTATAGCCTTAAGAGCACAGGCAATACCTTTTTTTTAATCGTATATCCATATTTCGAGGAGGCCAGGGGGTCAAGCCCCCGGGCACGGCGATAACTTTTTCGACTAACTAGCTTGTTGATTTCTTGACGACAGACTATGAAGATCACAAGATGGCGGGGAATCCAAAGTCAAAATCCGCACTGCATTCATGTTAATTGCAACTGACCAATCACAGCTTGACACATCAAGTAACAATGTGCATATTAAGTAATTATTTTGGCGGTATTATGCATATATAGTCTTTTGTTCAATGACGTAGAATACAATATCCTTCAAACATGTCTCGATTAGGATGAGTTTAGAAGGAATCACAAACACACTCTAGCGGCGGAAGAAACAACCACGGCTAGAAGCGCCGAAGTCCGATAGATACTGCCATCTCGTGTTCATAAGCGGAACCAAGCCATCAGGCGAGTGCTTTAAATGGCAGGGAACACACGTATATAGGGGAGATTTATTTTAAAAACTTTGGGACGGGCATTGCACGTAACAGCCTCCCTCCCTTAAGCGTGAACACTGTTTATGAATATGCCTAGGCATAGGCAGTACTCCAAAACTAGTCGATTCACCAAGCATGTTTCCAGAAGATAATGTTCACCAGTTAACTCCAATTGATGGACAAAAACCGCATCGTTTTGGTTAGGAAGAGTGCAGGGTCAGATTATCAGGGAAGGGATAATTGATCACCTCGCAAACCACTTAGTTAACAGCTTCCCTGTGTCCATAAGTCTTCAGAAACGCAGAACACCAGCACCTGCAGTGCTTTCAGAGTCCGAGACACGTTAGGTAAATTTTCAAAAAGTCCAATGTTGTTACCTTTAGACGAAGTAGGTGGAAGCAATGTGCCAGAAATCATGCGACGAGTGGTCAGCCATTTACAAAACAGAAGTTAATCTTATTTCAAAAAATAAAAGTTTACAGAAATTACTAATTCTTAATACATTTTATAAAAGAGAAACAAAGTTGAATTTAAGTGAAGAAGGAAAATCCTGACCATGCCCTAGATCCGTGCTCACAAATAGTTAATTAAATAACAAGATTACCTTTTTACAGACTAGTAGTACATTTCAATAATATGCGAGTTGAACGACTATACATTAAGCAGGAGCAACGGTAGAGGAATGACCACTCAAATTCCCAAGGAAACAGGTATACAAGATCACCATGAGTTAGGTCTCCTACCGAGTCCAACTTACATGCTAGCATCTTCTATGAAATCATCAAAATTAGCTTCAATTTTACAATTTACCATAAAATGGGAATTACCCAACAGTTGCAAGTTGTATCCCACTAGAGTTTTTAAACCCAATTTAAAATTACAGAAGGAACAGATGCCTGAAGGCTTCAATGAAGGTTAGGGATACTCTACATTATACAAAAATCAGTTTACAAAATTTATGGTAGCATTTCCTCATTACAATTCTTTCCACCTCGTTTTATGTGCGACAGATGCACTCTGGAAATGTAGTTGGCCTTAGGGTTTCGAATAAGAAGAGTAACGGGAGTCAGGAATGCCTCTACATAACAGGGGCCTTTGAAGCGAGGGGTCAACTTGCTAGAAACAAGATTACTAACGCCCTTGGGCTCGAAATTGCGGACGTACACAACATCCCCAATTTCCAAATCAGTTGGCTTGCGACAGGCATTGTGTCGCTTGGCAAGTTGGTCATGTGATACCTTAATACTCTCTCTAGCCTTGTCGAATTTCGCCCTCATATCCTCGGGCGTGAAACTGTCTGGAAGGAGATCGTGCAGGTTCCACAGATTGGACAACGGAGAATAAGCCATAAACGAAAACATTAACGAAAAAGGGGTGGCTTGCGTGCTCTCATGCACGGCGGTGTTGAAAGCAAAATTGAGCCAATGCAAATTAGAATCCCTCTTGGAATGGTCGTCGTGGTGGAAAGCAATCAGAGCAGAACGGAGATTACGATTGACTCGCTCAGCGAGAGACGGGTTAGGAAAATAGGGAGTGGTGGTTACGCGCGAAATAGCATAATCAAATAAGAATTGACGGAACTGATGAGATGCAAAGCACTTGGCATTATCTGACACCAGGAACTGACATGGCCCAAAAGATGAAAAGATGGAATTAAGACACTTTATGACGGAGCTGGTCGTAGCCTGTCTGGTGGGGAATATCCAACTAAACCGGGTGAAACCGTCAGTGCAAACAAGCGCAAATTGGTTTCCCTGACCAGAACGAGGGAACGGGCCAACATGGTCGATAAAAAGCCTCTCCATGGGTCTGGATGCCGGTTCAGATGACAACAGGCCAACCTTAGTAGAAACCGGAGGTTTGCTAATACTACATGAAGCACAATTTCTAATGAGCCTCCTGATGTCGCCATCCATACCTTGCCAAATGAAGAACTGCCTGATCTTAGCACGGGTCTTGAATACTCCTAGGTGGCCACCAATAGGAGATTCGTGATAGTAACGAAAGTTTTCCGGAATGAGGACCAACGGTAGCACAGTTTTAGGTAGACGGTCATGACGAGACGAACAACACAATACACCATCTTTTAGAGAGTAGTGCTTGATCACTTCACCAGAATTGATTCGGTCAATTAGGCTAGATAAGGAGGGATCTTCTTTCTGGAATCGCCTCACATCTTCAAAAAGCACAGGGGAATTGCTAAGAACGACATCGACATAATTTACAGGTGATGCAAGCTTTACGGGTTCACATCCTTGAATATCCTCTTCGGCTGTTTCCTCATACATGCGGCTTAATGAATCAGCTACCGCATTTTCGGACCCACGAATATGGTGGACGGTGAACTGGAATGACAGAATCCTAGTTGCCCATCTGGCAATCCTACCAGTTTTACGGGGTTTCCCTATCACCCAGCTCAAGGCTTGGTTATCGGTCTCAAGGAGAAACTTAGTGTGCTGAAGATACATACGGAATTTTTCCAGGGCGAACAACACTGCTAAACCCTCAAGTTCGTATATGGAATACTTCCTCTCTGCGTCCGTTAAGGTACGAGAAGCGTATGCAATGGGTTGCCTACCCAGATCAGACTCTTGCAGTAGGACACAACCAACACCACGACCAGACGCATCAGTCTGCACAATGAACTGCTTCCCAAAATCCGGAATGGCTAATACAGGGGCGTAAGAGAGTGCAAGCTTAAGATCTTCGAAGGCTGCCTGCTGAGAGGGACCCCACTCAAACTTCACAGCCTTTTTGCGTAATTGATTCAGAGGAGCAGCACGGTCGGCAAAGTTACTGATGAACTTACGGAAGAAGTTCACCATACCAATATAACGAGCAACACCCTTGGCCTTCTTGGGTGGTTTAAAATCTCTGATGGCCTGCGTACGAGTGGTCCACGGAGATACCAGGTGCGGAAAAAATATGACCCAAGAAGGAAATTTTGGGCTTGGCAAAGGAAACCTTGGACAATTTGACGGTAAGGCCAGCCTCACGCAACCGATCAAGTACAACTTTCAGATGATCAACGTGTTCCTCGAAGGACTCCGAATAGATCACCACATCGTCAAGATAGTGGTACACAAATTTGAATTTAATTTCTGAAAACACCTTGTCCAGAAGTCTGCTCAACGCAGCGGCTCCGGTGGATAGACCAAACGGGACACGGGCATACTCAAACAGGTTCCAGTCAGTGGAAAAAGCAGTAACATGCCTGGATTCCGGAGAGAGGGGAATTTGGAAGTAAGAAGAATTTAAATCGAGGATCGTGAACACCATCGCGTTGCGAAGCCAACTAAAGCATGTATGAAGGTCCGGCAAAGGAATGGATTGTAAAACAACCTTTTGATTAAGAGCCCTATAGTCGACCACCGGCCGAAAACCACCGTTAGGTTTTGGCACAAGGAATACAGGGGATGAGTAGGCCGGGATAGAAGGTTGGATTACACCTTCTTCCAACATCTTATCGATAATCTTCCGAAGTTCAGCCATCTTGGGCGGGGCAAGGCGATACGGGCTGGAACGCACCGGCACAGAATCGGTTAGGTCAATCTTGTATTCCATCAAATGGGTTACACCCAACTTGTCAGTAAATACATCACTATACTCCTGACATAACCTCTTAATGGCATCCTTTTGAAGACTCGTTAAATTTTCCAGATCGAGATCCTCAATAGTCACAGGTTCACTAACTGAATTGACAGCAGGGGAAGATAAAACCGGGTTAAAAGATAATTTACTTTGCCGATTAAACTTAAACCATAAGTTGCGAGCACCAAAATCAAGAAGCATACCAACGTGGGACATGAAATTAGCTCCAATGAGCACAGAACAAGAAAGATTTCTGGCAACAAAAAATTTAAACTTCCAAGAAAAATTTAGAATATGGATTTTGACTGTCATACTGCCCAAAATATTTAAGTTTGAACAATTTGCCGAAATAAAAGATTCATTGTTAGGCTCTAACTCAGGTAATTCGCAAACACTCTTCATAGATAAAAACCAGACCTCACTTATAAAGGATGCGACACTACCAGAATCAAGTAATGCAGAAACGGGCTCGTCATTAACACAAATTTCAATAAACGGGGATATTCCTTTAGCCACAGGAGAAATTCCAAAATCATTATTCACTCTAAAACGATTTCAATTAGATGACGAGGACACCCGCACCACAGGTTTCACATTATGTTTAGAATGAGGCTGACTTGCCACGACATTGCTCACCGACAGGTTAGGTAGGTCAGCGACATAAGCAGAATTAGCACGTGATGAATTAGTTTTCAAAGAGTTATCAAGATTTTCATTAGTAGGGCGGCGACCAGAAACTTTACAGGGCTTTCCCAAATTCTCATGCACAGAAATATCCTTAGAAGTAACACCCGAATTGGTCTCCAAAATATCCCGTCATTGGCGATACCCAACCTGGTTATTCGGACACACCTTCTTAACATGACCCACGCCACCGCTCGTGTGGCACTTAACATTGGGTCTAGGATGAAACATAACCTTAGGAGGGGGACGAGACATCAGGAAGGAGGGGGACCAGACATCAAGTAAGGAGGAGGAACATTAGCTACACGAAGGGAATCTGCATGTTTCACAGCCATAGTCTCTATAACGACCTGTTTTAGCTCGACAAATGACGAAGGCCTGGTACACATAGTCATGTATGACCTATATTGAGGCGAAAACCCATTTGCAATAGATGACACCAACTGTCGTTCAGTTAAAGGGGACGCAAATACCTGGGCATATACCTTAATGTCACTGACATAGTCGCTAAGTGACTCGTCCAACCTTTGGACACGATATAAGAATTTTTGCTCGAGAGTACTAAGGGCACTCGCAGGGACAAAAAACCACAACACTTCCCTAATGAACATGGCCAAGGACATGCGGAGGTGGATAGCTTCAATCAGCTTATCGCGCAGCATACCGGACGCAACAGGATACAACAGTTGGAAAATCTGATTTTCCGACATCCCAAAAAATCGAGGCATGGTTACCCAATTCGACCACTTGCTTTAAAAATAGGACCACCTGGGTAACGTCATATAGGTTGAAATGCTTCAACTTAGTTAAGAAACTAGAAATAGGGTGAGGAATCGACCCATAATTAACGGTAGGCGAGTATGTAGCATTTGGAAAAGAGACATTATTACCAGGGCAGCTCCCTCGCACACCCTCTACAGGGGACAAAACATTTACATTGCCAGAGAAAAAACTGGGATGCAATGGGTCGGCAGGACCCAGGAAATCATTAGGTGACCTAACATGAGAGGAATGACCGTAACCAGGGTTAAGTGGTCTGGACAAGCCAGAACCAGGCAAAAGAGGGGCAGGCAAACCACTACTAGTAATCGATCCCAAAACCTCAGACCTAGTAAACAGAGGTGATTCACGTTCAACCCCAGAAGAACTCTCCAAATTCGCAAGGTTATCTCTTAAGTCAATTAAATCAAAAGCACTATTATTGCCGGCCATTTTGAAAAACACAGAATGCAGGCAGACAATACAGAAAGAAACAAATTTTAGGAAGTACGAGGACAGTTTACAGTTTCACAACAATACTATACCAAGTACCAACACCATAGATTAGGTTGACACTCGAACACATCCACAATACTATACAAGATCATGCACAATGCTGCCCAGAACTGCAGACGTCATCGCTTGCTTGGCTCGAGAACAGGATGCTAAATTACAAAAATTGCCACAAACCACATGGCGAACAGCTTCAGACAGGGCTCCACGATGTCTTCACTCGCAGCATGTAGGCTATCAGAATATTAACAAACCCACATTTCCCATGCCAAGAACACATGCCAGTCACTTACCAAGCTTCAATTTTCACCGGGAATGTTGCATCACAAACAGGATAAAAACCAGCACAGACACCTCGCTTGGAACAGGTCACTTACATATCACCACATGGATATTCAGAGGCAAACATGAAATCAAACAAACGACAAGGATTAGCATTAAATAACATCAAGTGCACTGACATGACACATCCCTTCAACAACCGCTCTATCAGCATCAGAAGGGTCCATAACATGAGCCTGCGGGTATGGAGGAGGGGATAGTTGCAGAAGCGAACACGAGCGCGATCTGCTACCAAACTGCAACCGCCTAGGCTCTGGAATGGAATGGGCCTACTTACCTTTTATTCAGAGGTCCGCACCGCTTGCTGCAAAATCACCTCCAGATGACATGACCAACAGAAGGACACCTAAAGGGAGGAAGGAAGGTGGAGAAGAGGGGAACGCACAGGCTCGTCTACAGACACCCACCGATAACTAACAGAATTGTCGCCGACGAAATAATGCCACAACAGTTGCTTAAAATTTTAAAAGAAAATTTAAGTATCAAAAGGGGCAAGGGAAAATGAAAATTTAACAAAATCAATAAAAGGGAAACTCTATGGCCATAACTTCTCTCTGGTGATGCATATGGCTTAAGGCCAACATAAGTTATTTACATAAGTTGGCAAGAGACGGTTTACCATGCTTGCTGAGCGCAATGAAAACATTTAATTTAAAATTTAAATTAATAATGCCCAAAAGATAAAAAAACAGAATACAGGAATTACCAAATGAGAAAGGGCTTGATGACATAGTAGTACGCAATACCGACCCGACATGCAGAGATCAAGGCCACGATGCAAAACGAAAAATTTAAAATTAAATTAATAAAATAAAATATGATCAATTAAGAAATCCACAACATTCGTGACGGAGAAAAACACAGGAACATTCACCAAAAACACAAAGTTAAACCAACAAGGTTAACAAAAAAACATATTAAGCTAACACCACAACACGTTTGAGTTTCCCGCTCGACGCCTAGAGACTCCCTCACAAGACCAGAATGCCTTCGGGCAAAACAAAAAACAAACATGGCCACAAACAGATGACCGCATGTCCGATCGAATTACGGCAAACAATTAGCATAAAATTAAATTAAAATCACCAGAGTGAACAGAAGGGGAGGAAAGAATTACGCCTTAACACTATTGACATGGGACTTTTTATACTGCAACGGATCGTAAAATAAATAAATAATAGGGCAATTCCAAGGATTACCAAAAACTAAATAAATAAAAAAAATTACAAGGTACGGTAACTAGGAACGTGTCTCCGGAAGGCACAGAAAAACCAATATTTACATATCAGGTAACGTTGACAAACAGAAATATTAGGCCTACCAGGCGAAACAAAATACAGAATTAAAACATTAATATGAAGCCAATATCGGAGCTCCCAAAACAATATATTAAAAATAATAACATACCTTAAAACTTCTCTGTGGAGACACAATAAAAATAAAATAATTAACACACAAACCAAATAACGTTATACGGCACTAGATTGCCTCAAAATGGCCCACCCAGCACATGCTTTGTTTGGGTCACAAGCACTCCTGTCTGCATCGAGATGCGATTACTATTCGAATTTCTTCATCACTGCGAAACGATGAAATTATAGCCTTAAGAGCACAGGCAATACCTTTTTTTAAAATCGTATATCCATATTTCGAGGAGGCCAGGGGGTCAATCCCCCGGGCACGGCGATAACTTTTTCGACCAACTAGCTTGTTGATTTCTTGACGACAGACTATGAAGATCACAAGATGGCGGAGAATCCAAAGTCAAAAACCGCACTGCATTCATGTTAATTGTAACTGACCAATCACAGCTTGACACATCAAGTAACAATGTGCATATTAAGTAATTATTTTGGCGGTATTATGTATATATAGTCTTTTGTTCAATGACGTAGAATACAATATCCTTCAAACATGTCTCGATTAGGATGAGTATAGAAGGAATCACAAACACACTCTAGCGGTGGAAGAAACAACCAAGGCTAGAAGCGCCGAAGTCCGATAGATACTGCCATCTCGTGTTCATAAGCGGCACCAAGCCATCAGGCGAGTGCTTTAAATGGCAGGGAACACAAGTATATAGGGGAGATTTATTTTAAAAACGTTGGGACGGGCATTGCACGTAACATTAATAATTCCATAAATGTCTTCAAATCATTTCCTCTTGTATTACAATGTAAATCCCAGTCGTCGATCCCCTCAGAAATCTCAGTAATGCTTTATGAAAGTGTCTATCAATGCCATGCTTCCACGGCAGCCATAATTGGAGTAACTGTACCTCTCGCGATCATATTGTCGGAGGTGGGTTGCAGGGTTGCTTATCCAATCCCCTAACTGAGCGTCAGCTTGCTAATGCTCTCGTCTGCAGGTTGAAATTTTGTCATAAAAATACCAAATATGTTTCTCAAACATGTCAGTGTTCCAATACTATACAAAATACTGGCACAGTACCTAGGAGACATAACCTGAATGATATTAGCAAAAAGACACTCCAATGTGTCAATCAATACCTCTAAGAGGAACCATGTGCTCACATAATTGAGTCGGTACCTGGGAGCCCAAAACTGAATGATATTGCCATATTGACGCTCCAGGTGTGTCAATACCTTTGTTGTTTGAGTCTTAAGTCTTTTGACTGGTTTGATGCAGCACTCCATGCCTCCCTGTCCTGAGCTAATCGTTTCATCTCTACATAACTACCACACCCTACATCTGGGGCAATCTGTTTAACATATTCTAACCTTGGTCTACCCCTACAGTTCTTGTCCTCGACCCTTCCTTCCATAACTAAGCTTGCTATTCCTGGGTGTCTTAGTATGTGTCCTACCAACCTATCTCTTCTCTTCATTAGCAGTCGCCAGAAACATCTCTCCTCTCCCACTCGTCTTAATACCTCTATGTTTGTAACCCTATCTACCCATCTGATCTTCATCATTCTCCTGTAACACCACATTTCAAATGCTTCTATTCTCCTCTTTTCTGCTGCACCAATAGTCCAAGTTTCACTTCCATAGAGCGCCACGCTCCAGACAAAGGCTTTCAAAAATGACTTCCTAATACCTAAATCTATATTCGATGTCAGCAGATTCCTTTTTTGTAGAAAAGCTTTCTTTGCCTGAGCCAACCTACTTTTTATATCCTCTTTGCTTCGTCCATCACTGGTTATTCTACTTCCTAAGTAACAGAAGTCTTCTACTTCCTTCAGCTTTTCACCAGTCAATTTGATCTCCATAGAGGTTTCTGATTTATTTCGGCTGCATTCCAGTATTTTTGTTTTACATTTATTAATTTTCATCATGAATTCTTTCTGTAAGACGGAGTCCATACCATTCAAAAACTCATTCAAATCCTCAGGCTTGTCGGCCAAGATGACGATGTCATCAGCAAATCTCAGAGTTGAAATTATTTCTCCTTGAATCTTCACTCCCACTTTATATTTTTCTCTATTTCCTTCATTGCTTGCTCAATGTAAAGATTGAAAAGTATGGGTGATAAGTTGCAGCCTTGCCTTACACCTTTCTGAATACCAGCTTCTCTCTCATGTCCTTCAACTCGAATGACTGCTGTCTGGTTTCTGTATAGATTGTATATCACCCTCCTATCTCTGTACTTTATTCCAATCGATTTCAAAATGTCAAACAATGTAGTCCAATCAACGTTATCAAAAGCCTTTTCTAAGTCTACAAAAGCCATGAACGTTCTCTTATCTTTCCTTATTCTACCTTCCAAAATCAGCCTAAGACTTAGTACAGCTTCCCTTGTTCCTACATTTCTCCTGAAACCAAACTGGTCTTCACCCAACTCCGTTTCTATCTGGCTTTCAATCCTCTTGTAAATTATCCTAGACAGGATCTTTGAAGCATGAGTAATCAAGCTGATTGTACGGTAATCTTCACATCTGACAGCTCCCACTTTCTTTGGTATAGGGATGATTACATTCTTCTTGAAATCAGGGGGTACCTCACCTGTCTCATAAATCCTACACACCAAGTGAAATAACCTGATCAGACCTTCATCTCCTATGCAGCGTAGCAACTCAATCGGTATATCATCTATGCCTGGTGCATTGTTCCTGCTTAAGTCTTCCAAAGCTCTATCAAATTCTGATCTCAATATTAAATCTCCTTTCGCATCCTCATCAATTTCCTCCTCCCTTTCCATTACATGATTCTCAATCTCCTTTCCCTTATACAAACTCTCTATGTAAGCTTTCCATCTCTCAACCTTTTCTTCCCTATCTGTTAGAGGCTTTCCATTTGTGTCCTTAATATTACAGCACTTAGTCTTCTTTTCCCCAAAAGTATTCTTAATCCTTCGATAAGCTGTGTCTACTTTACCTAATTTCAGACAATTTTCTATACCTGCACATTTCTCTTTCAACCATTCTTCTTTCGCTTCCTTGCACTTCTTGTTAACCTCATTTCTCAAACGTCTGTATTCTGCTTTCCCCTTCTCATCTCTTACATTCTTGTGTTTCCGCCTTTCATCCATCAATTCTAGTATATCCTGAGTGATCCACGGTTTTCTACCTATTCTTTCTTTCCTACCAATGTTTTCTCCTGCAGATTTTGTTATTTCATTCTTCAAAAGTGCCCATTCGTCTGCAATTGAAGTTTGTTTAGGGTTTTTCATTAGTCCTTCCTTTATACTCTTCTTGAATCTTTCGTTTACATCCTTCTCTTTCAGTCTGTCTATTGCCCACCTTTTTGGCTTTTGACTTTTCTTCAGTTTCTTCAACTTTAATCTGCATTTCATTACGGCCAGATTGTGGTCAGAGTTTATGTCAGCACCAGGATATGCTTTACAATCCAAAATCTGGTTTCGAAACCTCTGCTTGACCATAATGAAGTCGATTTGGTAACGCCCTGTATCTCCTGGTCTCATCCATGTGTATATTCTTCTATTGTGGTTATTGAATAAGGTGTTAGCTATAACCAACTCATGCTCGGTGCAGAATTCCACCAGCCTGCTTCCTCGATCATTCCTTTCACCTAATCCGAAATCTCCTACTATTATCCCTTCTCTCCCTTTTCCTACCACAGCATTCCAATCTCCCATTACTATAACATTTTCATCACCCTTGATATACCTCAGAATTTCGTCTAATTCTTCGTAGACCTTTTCAACATCCTCATCATCAGCTTGACTGGTAGGCATATAGACTTGTACCACTGTGGTGCAGGTAGGTTTAGTATTGATTTTTGCTACAATAATCCGTTCACTATATTGTTCATAATATTCCACCCGCTGTCCAAGTTTCCTACTCAATATGAGGCCAACCCCTGCTTGGCCATTGTTTGATTTAGTGCTAATGACCCTATAGTCTCCTGACCAAATGTCCTGTTCTTCCTGCCAGCACATTTCACTAATCCCAACCAAATCCAACCTCAACCTATCCATTTCCCTTTCTAAGTTTTCTAACCTTCCACTTCCTAGCAGACTTCTAACATTCCACGCTCCGATCCGTAGAATGTCAGATTTCCTCTTTGTCACTTCTGTGATGTTAACCCCCTCGCGAGTAGTCCCCACCCGGAGATCTGAACGGGGGACTAGTTTACCTCCGGATTGAAATTTTACAAGGGAGGAGGCCATCATCACATGTAATTTTGCATAGAGAGGTGCATATCCTCGGGAATTGCATACGGCTGTAGTTTCCCGTTGCTTTCAGCCGTGCAGAAGGACGCAGTGTAGCCATTATTTGGCTTATATTATCAATATCTTAACCGTCTATAAGACTAGTAAAGAATTGATTTATTCTGAAAGGCTGCTACTCCCTTTCAGAATAAGTAAAGAGCAATTCTACTAAACAAAAATACTAACCTTCTACCGTACTAACAATTAAATACCAAAATTCCACTAACGAAAAAAATACTAAAGTTCCACCAACAACAAATACTACCACTAAAACAGTCTGTCACCAGGCACACTTTAGGAAGAACCATATGCTCACTGTCTGGGAGGGTAGGTATGAGCTCTAAACTAAATAATATTAGATTAAAACCACTCCAGTGTCAGTACTTCTAAGAGGTACTAGGAGCCCTAACCTGAATGATATTAGCTTAAGTAGATTAGATTATATTAGATTTTTATTTATACATTTGATCAATTACATATATACATTACATTTTTGATATAGGACATGTCAGTAAGTACATATAAAAATAAAAGAATTTACAGGTATATATTACTTATACAATAACTATTTATAACTTATTATAATAACAGATCTTAAGAGATACAATCTTATTGGGCAACAATTTACACCTTACTCTATTATCACAATATGAAAACTTAATTCTGTAAATACAACAACTTACAGCTAGGTATTACAATTAAAAGAGAAAAGTAAAACATAATTATAGATTTCATCGCTCCTATGCACCAAGGTATTCTACTACAGAGTAAAAACAATGGCACTGCAGATAAGCTTTCAACACTCTTTCAAAGGTTTTTATTTTTGGGTCAAACTTTATATACTGGGGTAGTTTATTGTATAATTTAACTCCTGTGTGAATAGTTCCTGTTTGATATATGCTTGTGTCTGTGTGTGTGTGTGAAATATCATTGTTTTGATTTTGTCTTGTGTTATGCCTATGAACATCATTGTTTGTTTTAAGGAAAACGTCTTTATTCAATAAATTCTTTTAAAACAACATAATAGTTTCAAAGATATGAATGCAGGGCAGTGGGAGATTGTTTAAATCTTTAAACAGAAGTCTGCATGATTCTCTAGTGTTTACATTTGCCATAATTCTAATCGCCCTTTCTTGTATCCTAAACGTGCTTAGTACATCTGGTGACATACCCCAAAATATGACCCCATATCTTAAGTATGAATGGAAATAAGCAAAATAAGTATTTCTTTATTTGTGCATGCTTGTGAGGGTTTTCAAAATACGTAACGTAAACCACATCGAGTTCAGTTCAGTTTAGTATTCAGATATTGTATATGTTTATTCCATTTCATGTCATGTTGTATCCATAGTCCTAAAAATTTGTTTCTGATTTATTTTCAATTTGATGACCATTTAAAGTTATATTGGGCTTCTGTGTAGTGTGGATATTTAGAGATACTGTTTTTTTTATAAATTAATAGCTGTACCCGGCATGCGTTGCAATACCATTCAAAGAAAGTGTTGGCGTTGTAATTTTGTTTCTTGAAGTGCGTTTGGAAATAATAATTTTTCTTTTTCCGTTAACAGTCTCTAAACTATCGTAAAATGGATTATCTAATTTAGAAACATTCGTGGGAGTGTGCACAACAATTCACCAAAGTTTCATCGCAATCGGATGAATGGAATATGAACACATACGGAATTTCGTTAAAACGATTCGTGCGCTGTCACTCATTTTTAAAATTTACTCATGCGCTACCTACTGTGAAATGGATTTAGTAAGTTAGAAACCTTCACGTAAGTGTACACAACAACTCAACAAAGTTTCATCGTAATCGATGAATGGTATATGAACGCATACGGGATTTTGTTGAAACGTTTCGCGCGTCGTCACTCATTTGTTGCATCTACTCGTACACTACCTATTGTAAAATGGATTTACTAAATTGGAAACCTTCCCAGGTGTGTACACAACAACTCATCAAAGTTTCATCGCAATCAGATGAATAGCAGATGAACGCATACGGGATTTTGTTTAAACGATTCGCGTGCCGTCACTCAATTGTTGAATCTACTCGTACGCTACCTATTGCAAAATAAATTTACTAAGACTGAACCTTTTTCTGGAGTGTACTCAACGATTCACCAAAGTCTCATCGCAATCGGGTGAATGGTATATGAACGCATATGGGACTCATTTGAAACGATTCGCGTGCTGTCGCTCATTTCTTGAATCTACTCGTGCGCTACCTATCGTGAAATTCATTTACAAAGCCAGACACCTTGCCTGGAGTGAACACAACAATTCACGAAAGTTTCATCGCAATCGAATGAATAGTATATGAATGCATACGGTACATGGTTGAAACGATTCACGTGCCGTGGCTCATTTGCTGAATCTACTCGTGCGCTACCTATTGTAAAATTGATTTACTAATCCAGAAAATTTTCGTGGTGTGCACATAACAATTGACCGAAGTTTCATCGCAATCGGTTAAATGGTATATGAACGCATATTGTACTTGGTTGAAATGATTCACGTGCCGTCGTGAATTTGTTGAATAAACTCGTGCGCTATCTATTGTAAAATACATGTACTAAGCCAGAAACCTTCCCTGGAGTGTACACAAAAACTCACCCAATTTTCATCGCTTTCGCACGAATGGTATATGAACGCATACGGGACTTTTTTGAAACGCTTCGCACGTTGTTGCTCTTTTGTTGAATCTACTCGTTCGCCACCTACTTAAAAATGGATTTTCTAAGTAAGAAACCTTCCGTGAATTGTACACAACATCTCAACCAAGTTTAATCGCAATGGGATGAATGGTATGTGAACGAATCTGGTCTTTGTTGAAACGAATCGCACGCCATGTTGTTGAAGTTACTCGCGCGCCATCTATTGTAAATTGGCTTTACTATGCCTATAATATTCCCGGATGTGTGCACAACAACTCACCAATATTTGATCGCAATCGGATGAATTGTATATGAACGCATATCCAACACTCATTTTTTTAAGCTACTCGCGCGCTATCTATTATAAATTGGATTAACTATGCCAATAACCACCCCGTAAGTGTGCTAAACAGCCCACCAAAATGTGGTCGCATTCCGATGAATTGTAGGTATATGAACGCATCGCCAACACTCATTTGTTTAAACTACTCGCGCGCTCTCTATTGTAAATTGGATTAACTATGCCTATAACCATCCCGAAAGTATTCACAAGAACTCACCAAAATTTGATCGCAATCGGATTAATGGTTTATGAACGCATAAAAGACGAACAGACGAACATCCTTTTTATATTCTGAGCCCGTTAGAGGAGGTGATCCGGGTACCATCCGCCGAAAGAAATGGGACTTCGAAAGACCCCGTCCTTCGAACCCAAAACCTCAGAGGATCGGGTGCATTTCGTTGTAGGATTGCTCAGCACGAGGGTCTTCATCCAGGGGATCTGGGTCATTTAGCACGGAAACAGTCATAAACGCCCAAAAAATACATCCGAAAAATACCAAAGCTAGCAATAAATAGAGATCCAGTCTTAAGTTAGATTCGTGCATGATTTATTCAAGTAAGAGCCCTAATCTATTTCCGAGGGTCGAAATCGGCTAATCCGTTAATCTAATTACAATATTGAGTCGTCACTAGTTTGATGTTAAGGACCCTCGCGAAATCCTAGTTACATGAAACAATAGCAAAGATGACTAGGCGCGTGGTACAAGAATAATTATCGCGTAGCAAATTTACAAATAAATGACTCGGTATAGTTTACATTTAACAGCTGGCAAACCAATCCCTAGGTTAGGATGGTACCACGCCCACATTTAATATTACATTTAAATTCAGTCGAATGCCTATGTGAGATACGTCGTAAACGAATGCTTATTACCAAATCTAATGATAGTTTGACCACTGACTATAAAAAAAAACAATCACATAACACTCTTATGTCTAATAGGAACAATGGGATAAATACACCCGGGAATAAAGAAGTATACACTCTCATACTAGCCTGCCTTCGCGAACTGACGTACTGTTCGTACTCAGTCGTCACCTCAAGCATGTGAGTTATGTTGGCAAAGCGCAATCATAATTGCGTCTTATAAGCTTTAGATCACGCGGGCCACAAGTTACTGATTATTGGTCCAGGAGATCGAATGTCGTCGATACAAGTAGTGTCATCTCATTTAAAGTCATTTTCCACATGGAAATGGCTTGAATCACGGTGTCGATTAAACAACAAGCAAATGGTTGCAGAGTTATGTCTGTAATTATTTATAACAATTAATTAATCCGTTGGTTTAGGATAATTATGCTCTTGATTTATCAGAAGGTTTTCATGTTATTTAGTTAGCTCTATTAATGACACCAGTCGTAGGCTGCAGCATGTGATCTCGCTTGAGATTTACTCAAATAACATGACTTCAACAGTCAACAATAACACAGATTGGCGCGTCTTACACCAATTGTGCGGGGTGCATCGGTCGTCTTATCCGCAGCTCAAAGAACGCCGGATTAACCAACAATAAGGCGGACATTCATCCGTCCTGCCAAATACCAAATAATGTGTTCATGGACACAATAATTACACTGGCTAGCCTAATTTATACAGAAGCTGGGTCAATTAACGTTATTGTTTAAACCTTTCCATAACACGCCAGATGAATCAAAGTCATCGACTCAAAATATTGAAGGAATTCGCCTGAGCGAGGATCCCCTCACTCATAAAAAGTGGTAATAGTAATAACAGATGCTGACAGCTTACATAGCTATTCTCCAAAGCAAGGTATATTAATACCAGTGACCCTCAAATTCCTAGGACTTGTGACGTAAGTTAGCACACTAAAAGTCAATAAAGTCGTCTCTCTGTTGCATCTCGGGTAAAGCGGTTGTCAGCTGGCGCGCTCAGGCAACTCTCACAGCTTCGCGTTCAGCTTAGCATAGCAAAGATTGTGTTACCATAATGATCATTCTAATCTTGTAGTAGCACGAATTAAAGTCCTGAAGTGCTCTACAGATTATATACAAATGTATAATCACTTCCCTAACAGTGTTCCTCGGGATATTATGCCCTTCAAAAAGATATAATGCAGTATTAAATTCAAAGAATATAAATAGAAAGATATACTCGTGCATCTAACTGCACTGACATTCGAAGTTATGTCACTCGTTCATTATACACGTGGGCTTTGATATATGTGGATTGGCACTCTCCACAACAAAAATAAAACATCTAACCTCTGCTGCGATGTTTGAAATGATACGAAGTAAGTTAGCCTTCAGTCTAACTGTGCATGGGTTCGTTCCTCTGGAACTTTCATGTAGAAAAAAAAATAGTACTCACGAAAAATGCCAAATAAAGAGTACAAAAACGTTTCAGCAACGGTCGGCTGAGAAATGATACGTAAATAAGCTCTTCCAAATTAAATAAGGGACCTGACTCTAGGGTGTCCCCTAACACTTTCAGAAGCCTACACCTTCTGTTGTTAAGATGTCGTTTACATGACACAAAATTGCAGCTCCTTGCTGACTCACAAATACACTGAAAATACATGTGAATTTGCACTTGCCGTATAGTACACGGACTGTGGTGTCTACCTAAGATTGGCCAAGTGTCAAAGAAAGAAAAATATATACATGTCCTACCTAAGTGTTCAAATATCGTTGCGTTTCAGCTCAAAATATTCTTTCAACTACTACCTCATCCTGGACTAGCCTCGTACAATAGGCTATACAAGACTCACGGTTACTTCACAAAGTAGGTCACCTTCCAGAACTCCCATTGGCAGGGGTTCCAAGCATACTCCTTGGTAAGGCTATAGGTTTAAGCCTGTCCCCGTGGTCCTCTGTTTGCGTCTTTTACATGGTTCGTACCTGGTGGTGTGGATTGGACAATTCCATGGTTGTGGTTTATTTCCCCTTACATGATGAATTACACCAACACGATGCTCTCACAATAAAGTTGAAGAATTACTAACACGTGGTGTGTTATCGTATGCATCGTAGTTATCAAAATACACTGATTCTATTGAAAATATGATTGTAAATGCACACTGGCTTTAATGATTGCAGGTGATCAAAATACTCTGCTTTGCCTGCCACAGATTCTAATGTTACCAACACGTGGTATTCGTTCACGGATTTTATACTAAGTCAAAATCACTGAAAATCGGAACAGTCACTGTCGCATGCGTGTGATACGTAGCTTTATCATGGTTGATTTTTATAGTAGCACACACACTGGGCTATACGACGTAGTCGTAGATTTAATATTTCACGTCTGTCTGAATATTTCACGTCTGCCTTCAGACGGTCCTCGTGGTTAGTGAAAAAATATGTTGAATTATCACAATTAAATTCCAACTTTCACAATCACGTTGCACTGGCCTAACTGGGCCGAAAATAATACTTTTCGTAGACTTAATCGTAGTCAGCAGCTCGATGGCTGTATATTACAGTCCTCCCAATTATGTGGTATACATTTGCCTACAATGGCCTTCGTCTTCTAGACGGACAATTGACACGATGCGTTCTGCCTCAGCAGACTATCAAAACGGTGTGCTCATACATAGCACGGCTTCCTGATCTGAAGGAAGTAGTCAAGTCAATTAGCGACTTCTTTCATAATCCTCCGCGTGTCTGCGGTGATAAATACCTTGACCTTAAATTGATTTACCGTTTCCAAAAGGCTTAGAAGATGGTAAATTAAGCAGAATTAATTATTGTAAGCTCCTGAGTTATGTGGCATTAAAATAGTAAGTAATATATCTCTAGGAGGAAAATAAGCTGTCCTCTCCGAAGTCAAAATAGCGGATTATCATGAGGAACCTCTAGGGTGTGTTCTGTAGAACTGAGCATGTGAAGTAAATATGCTCTGAAAGAAATACTTGATATATGAGCTAGGAGGGCTCAATACAGGATGAACCAAAAATGCCGCACTTGGAGGTCGGCATGTGATTCCTCGTCCAATTGCATGACAACGTTTCAATAGCATAATCGGATCGGGTGATGTTTGAAACACTGAAGTATGAAAACGAGAAGCTGGCGACATTGTCACATCCTGCAGTGCATCAGAATGTACAGAGAAAGCTCCGGCAGAGCGGCAAGTTCCTGCGACCTGCTTTTGGCCATGCTGCATGCAGTTACAGCGTTGCCAGAGCCTCATTTTTAACACGCATTTCTGTTAAACTTATTGGCGGGACTAGGTTTTGCTACATACACTTTTGACGTGAATTTCGATGAGGAACCGCATTACGACCTCCGAGTGCGGCATTTTTTGTTCACCCTGTATATAAGATTATGAGGCGATTCTCTTGTGACCATTTGGTTAACTCTCTGTAACGGAATCAGCAGACTGCTGTAAGACCTGTTTAGTTCCACCTTTTATTACGAGTGTTGTATCGTCCGCAAACAAAATTTCCTTATGAGAACGAACGTTCTTTTTTATATCATTGATATATAGAAGAAAGAGTAGTGGGCCCAAAACCGATCCCTGGGGTTCTCCAAATTTAATAATTCCCTCATTGGACAACGGTTCATTAAGTAATTTGGTTCCAAGTTTACTATTTGATTACGCCTTGTTAGGTAAAACTCTAACCATTTATCTAGACCTCTAATACCATATTGATTTAGTTTTGTAAGGAGGATTTTATGGTCAACAACATCAAATGCCTTCGATAAATCCAAAAATACGCCAGTTACATGTTCATTATTGTCAATTAATTTCAGCATACTATTGCTTCATTCATAAATTGCTGTCTCTGTAGATCTTTCCGTTCTGAATCCATGTTGTGAGTTTGATAGTATTTCATTATTTTCTATAAAACATATCTGTCTCTTATACATGATTTTTTCCAAAATTTTTGCAATACTAGTTGGTAAGGTAATAGGACGATAGTTATATAATTCATCTTTTGAACAGTTTTTGAGCACAGGATTAACTTTTAATAACTTCAAAATATCAGGGTAAGTTCCTGAGTGTTTTTAAGTGCGTAAGTGGATTTATTATATTTTCTGCAAATTTCTTTAAAATTGCTTCAGGGATGCCATCAATACCAGGAAAGAATTTATTTTTTAGCTCTTTTATAAATATTCTTACCTCTTCACTTGTGAAATGATTAATAAATAAAGAATCACTGCATATATTAATTTTGTTATTTGAATTTAGTGTATTTACCTGTGATGTATTTAATAATTTTTGTGGAATTTCCAGAAAATAGTAATTAAAAGTGTTTGATATTTCCTCTGGATTATTAATCACTTACACTGACCATTCATTTTTTTCTGGTTTTAAATTGATGGTCAGTGTAATGTTCCTTTGTATTTTAGCACATTTTCCAGTTTCTTTCTTTATCACAGACCACTTAGCCCTGTTTTAATTAGTTGATTTGGAAATAAAATTATCATTATGAATTTTCTTTGCTAGTCTTATTACCTTATTTAATATGCTTGTGTATTTTTGCAGTATAAATTGAATTCAGATGTTGTGTGGTACTGTGTAGAAATTTCTCTCTTTGACATGAATTTCTAATCCCTGTTGTTATCCAATTGCTAGTTTTGTTATTTTGAATAGTTCTTTGTTTAAAGGGGAATGCTGTTTCAAGATAGTGTTTTAGGGTACTGTTAAATGCATTAAATGTATCATTTACATTTTCTAGTTTATACATTTCTGACCATGTTTCCTTGTTTAATAAGGCATTGAAATATGTAACTCTTGTTTCAGTGAATGACCTGCACTTTGATTTTATTCCATTATCATTGTTATTGATTTTTTCGGGCACTTCAAAACTCAGTATTTGTCCATGGTGGTCACTAAAACCCGGACAATAGACTTCGATTGAATGATGATATTTATCTGTATTTATAAAAATTTGATCTGGGGTGGTTTTACTAAATTTTGTTATTCTTGTTGGGGTATTTACTGTAGGTTTCAGTCCATAGGAAATTAGTAACTGTGTTAATAATTTACAATTTCTATCACATTTTAAGAAATTCACATTTACATCCCCACAAATGATCAAATCGAAATTTGCTTTGCCCATGTTATTGAGTAACCATTCTAATTTGTCTATAACTAATCGAAAATTTCCTGACAGAGAACGGTATTCTCATACAATTATTAACTTAAACTGCTGTATTTTTACGGCTGAGAATTCAAAATCCTGTTCCATAATTAGATAATCAAAAGATGTTAACTGTTCATGATCTAAATTATTTCTTAAGAAGATACAAGTACCACCAAGGCTAATATTAGATCTAGAGTATTTCTAGCTAGTATAAACCCTGGGGATTGAATTAATTCGAGTTGTTCCTCTTTCAGCCAATGTTCTGAAATACATAGTGCTGAAATGTCTTTAAGTTCACCTTTAGCATTAGATTTATGTAATCTATTTTATTTATTCTGGTGGAAAATTTTAAATTTGTTACTTTTGTAAGCTTGTGTTGGTGATTTATTTCCATTATTATTATCATAATTGTTATTATTATTGTAGCTAGACAAATCCAAAATACCATTGTTGCACTCAGTTAAATTTGACATCAAAAGATCTGAATGCCAAACCTCACGTTTGGCTTCTTTTACCAGTTCCCCCGCTTTCAATCTAGAGATATTATTGTTGAACTATTCTTACCATTTGAATTTACAATTTTGCAGATTTCATCACTAAGATACTCTTTCCTAACCTATTTAAGTGTAGGCCATGCCGAGTGTGAAACTTCATGTCTAATTTACTTACATCTATAATTTAGACATTTGGAAAACTCTTACAAATTTTATGAATTTTTACATTTGTAGCCTCTATTTCTACATTTACACATAATTTGGGAATTAAGTCATATCTCTGCGGAAGGTCTACAATAATGACAGTTGTGTTATGCATGGATGGAAATGTACCCTTTAAATATTTGATACCTTTTTACTCTCGTTTCTGTACACGTCGTTTGCTCCGGCGATGATAACTGCATAATACTTTGAAGTTAGGGACGCACACTCTTCTACCATCCTGTCCGTGACCACTGCAATTGGAGCTCCTGGTTTTACGGTTAAAGTGACCTCCATTTTTCCGCTTCTCTCCAGAACGTTGGCTGCTATATCTCGCCCGGGACTATCCGCAAATATCCGCATCTTCCTGGATTTTCTCTTTATCACTTTCTTCTTTTCTTCTTGAAGAAGGTCATCATTCTCTTCGACGAGCGCTCCAAATGAATTTGAGACTGGAATTTCAAAGTAGTGTGAGAGTAACTACCGTATGGTGGGTACCTAGGAGCTAGATACTCAATGATACTAGCTTAAAAACACTTCAGGGTGTCAATACCTCTAAAATGAACCATCTGCTCACAGCCTGGGTGGGCTGCTATATACAATAAATTACATAATATTAACTCAAAGACACTCCCGAGTGTCAATACCTTTAAGGGGAAGCATCTGCTTACTGTCTGGGTGGGTAGCTATGAGCTCTAAACTGAATAATATTAGTTTAAAAACACTCCAGTTTGTCAATACCTCTAAGAGGATCAGTCTGGGTGGGCAATTAGGAGCCCTAATTTGAATGATATTAACTTAAATTTGTCAATACCTTCAAAGTATTGTGAGGGTAACCAACCCCATACAGTATGGTGAGTACCGAGGAGCTGAAAACTGAATGATAAGAGCTTATAGATAATCTAATTTGTCAAAACCTCAAAGAGGAACCATCTGTGTGGGCACCTGTGAGCTCTTAACTGACGGATAAATGCTTATTGACGCTTCAAATGTGCCAATACCCCTAAAAGGATCAATCTGCTTACAGTCTGGGTGGGTACATAGCAGGCCTAAACTGAATGAAATTATTTTAACGACACACCAGTGTGTCAAAACCCTAAAGATGAACCATCTTCTCACCATCTAGGTGGGTACCTAGGAGTTCTAAACTGAATGATATTAGCTTAATGACACTCCAGTGTGTCAATACCCTTAAGATGAACTAACTGCTCATAGTTAGGGTGGGTACATAGCAGGCCTAAACTGAATGATATTAGCTTAACGACACTCCAGTGTGTCAAAACCCTAAAGATGAACCATCTTCTCACCTTCTGGGTGGGTACCTAGGAGTTCTAAACTGAATGATATTAGCTTAATGACACTCCAGTGTGTCAAAACCCTAAAGATGAACCATCTTCTCACCTTCTGGGTGGGTACCTAGGAGTTCTAAACTGAATGAAATTAGTTTAACGATACTCCAGTGTGTCAAAACCCTAAAGATGAACCATCTTCTCACCTTCTGGGTGGGTACCTAGGAGTTCCAAATTGATTGATATTAGCTTAACGACACTCCAGTGTGTCAATACCCTTAAGATGAACTAACTGCTCATAGTTAGGGTGGGTACATAGCAGGCCTAAACTGAATGATATTAGCTTAACGACACTCCAGTGTGTCAAAACCCTTGATCGAAATTCATTAATTTAATTTCTCATGAGGTTGGCGTTAGGCATCCGGCCGTAAAAACCATCCAGCACATAGAAATTCATCGCATCTCATTCCCGGCCCCGGGAATAATCAGGGGTAGACATACATACAACCGGTGCTATTGTGATGACTGCATTAGTATGTGTAGCTGTAATTCATGTGAGAATTGGGAAGGAGGCGTCCGTGGCCTTATTTAGGAACCATCCCGGCATTTTCCCGCAGTAGAAGTGGGAAACCATTGAAAACCACTTTCCGAATAAGTGACTAAGAATCGAACCTTTCTCTTCTCAGTTTTGCCTCACGAGGCTGAGTGTACCCCGTTCCAGTCCTCAGATCAGTATTAAATTTCTTGGCAGAGCCGAGAATCCAAACCGGGCCTTCGTGTCGTTTTGTGTAGAAGCTTAAGCCTTAAGAAGTGGTAGTGAAGCAGCTACATTATCAACCAGTTTCCCGTGGAGGAAAGGTGGCCATAATTAATACTGTGCCACTTTTGAATTATTTCGCACGATTTTTAAACATTATTTGCCCACCTGAAGACGACTGATATCCAGATCTACGAAATACGTGGGCATATTGCGCGCGCAGAAACACCTTGCGATTATCAAATGAAGTTGTATAACAACTGTTTAAGAAAGGGATCATTATTATTCTGCAAATTCACACAAATTTTATGAAAACACTGACAAGTTGTGAAAGGGTAAAACTGAGTGAAGCAGCTTGACAAAGACCCTCCATTGGATAATTGATGGAATATTTATTTATTTCATTACGTGTTGTAATTTGCAACCAGCGCATAGGAATATAAAATAATAACGATGAACGTAGTAATAATCTGATATGTGTTGGAAATGGATCCATAACCTCTTCAGACCAAAGACAAAGTTTATGGTTCTTTCTTTCTTATTAAATAACGGCACATATAACATGTTTAAGACAAATGACATATTTTAATAAAATATAAAAATTGCACATCAATATTGCCGACCGGCGTGTGGTCATAGCGCCAGACTATCTCCGGACTGGAAAAACAAATGGGTTCGAATCCCACAGTCGGGCATTCTTGAAACGGTTTTCGATGCTTCTCGCTTTGAATCCATGTGAAACTGGGACGGTGGCTTCTAGCAGGACACGACCTCTTCCTTCCAACTTCTTGCCCAGTTTAATTCATCTCCACACTTTTCTTATCTCTCAATAACACCCCAGATGATCTAGGCGTCGGGAAGGGTATCCGGCCGTAAACACCGTCCACCATCTCTCTTCGCCCATCAACGCCATAGAAACGAGAATATTAAGGGGCAGAATTAGTTCAGAATTTACATAGTACCAATTGGTGCCGAGAAAAGTATTAAAAAGCGATGGTGCACATATGTGTACCCTAGGTCTAAAGAGGATAATCTTAAAATGTGTATTAAACCGTGCCTATTTATCATCGGTGGGTCGTGTTTTGTGTTGTTTACGGGTGCATTAATAGCAATATCGTCACCGAGTTAGTGTTTTGGATGTAACTCGCGGCAAAATATTAAATCTGAGAATTTTGATTTCTACGTAGGGTAACTAACTTCTAATACTCTCTACAGACAATAAACGCCCGCAGGATTTTGTCCAGAGGAGGGCCAAATTATAATTTTCATTTCTTTAACCCCCCCGTTAATTTACCTTTCATTTCTTAGTTGCTTCGTGAAATACACTTTTTGACTGGTCTGAATCTGTCGGCTGCTTTATGGCAAGATTGGGAGGAATGTTTTCTTTTTAGTTCACAGTTTTTGTCCATGGAAGTTCGCGTTTCTTCTTTTGTGATTCATTGTCATAATGTTCACTTCTCATAAACAGGTAAAACATAGTGATATCACCATGTATCGACAATAATAAACATGTAGTTCTGTAAAGAACTAAAGCCTATATTCA
The DNA here is from genome assembly GCA_946902985.2 of Meconema thalassinum. Lineage (NCBI taxonomy): Eukaryota > Metazoa > Arthropoda > Insecta > Orthoptera > Tettigoniidae > Meconema > Meconema thalassinum. The sequence continues at coordinate 96,081,135 of OX336397.1, read as the reverse complement.
TATATCGTACTTATGTTAATTGCCCAATCAACATACACAATTTTAGTTTGATTGCTGTAATAGATTCTCAGAAATTGAGAACCGACCAAATATTATGGATGGTTGCCATGTTGGAATTTTATATATATAGGTCTTAGAGTTATGTACTGTTGAATGAAGATTATTGTGTACGTGTAGTATTCAAACTTCAATCGCATGATTAGGATACAAGAAGTAAAAACGTGTTTTTTTTAAATTTTGCACAACTGCCATCTTCAGGTGATATAAACAATTGAACTAAATTAGATACCGGTTGATTACAATGTGTATGAACATTTGCTCTACCAAGTTTCACTGCCTTTAAATCGCGAGAAAAGTCTGTTTAAAACTTTCAACTTCGTTTGGTCGCCATGTTCGTTTTGTAGTTAACCGGTTTTTGAATATCTCATAGATGATCTTCCAGTAGTGCTCTTTATCTCCGTACAAAATTTCAGGGTGATACCGGTAATCGTTTCAGAGATATAGAATGCCGGTGAAATATTTCGCACAGCCGCCATATTGAGATTATGTAAACAATTGAACGAAGTTAGATGTCAGTGCATTACAATGTGATATTCATATTATGTACCAGGTTTAATTGCGTTTGGTTGGTTAAATCGCGAGAAACGTCTATTTAAAAGTCGCAACTTCGCTTGGCCGCCATGTTGGTTTTGTAGTTACCAGGTTTTCAAAAGTCACATAGGTGAACTTCTAGTAATTCCCTTTATCATCGTACAAAATTCCTGGGTGATATCGAGAATAGTTTCGGAGATATTGAATGCTGGTGAAATATTTCGACAACCGCCATGTTGGATTGGTGAGACGTAACAAAATTTGAAGGGCACGGTCGGGGTCGTCCGGAATAGTGCTATAAACTTACCGAGTTTCATTGAACTCGCTCCAGCAGTTTAGATTTTAATAGGAGGGGGGACACACACAAGAATCACACACGCACACATACTCAGATACACGGACAAAGTGTGATCTCATAGGCCTATTTTTTTCATAAATGAAAGTAGGCTAAAAATCAAGCAGTTCATTAAAATGCAAATGCAAATCCTATTCACCTATTTTCTGAATACAGTAACTGGAGGACATATTTTCAGATATTTTAAAATTACTGAGTTAAATTAAACTGTGGAAATATCCCTACATATGAATCTGCCTAATGGGCCCTGGGAAGCAACCTACGGGGGTCTGGAAGACCTTCAGACCTGGACATAAGGGAGTGTGATGCGATGATGCAGTCCAACAGCATCAAGAATACAAGGATTCATCAGAAGAGAATCCTCATAGCCTCTCCACTCCAACTCCAAACACTGACCTGCCCGTGGTGTCCCCTGCTAAGCCGATCAACCCAGTGGAAGGTTGGGTAACCAATCCCAGCGGGAAACTGGGTCGGTGAACAGACTAGTGATTGGGGGACAGAGGGTGTCTCTCTCTGTTATTTATGTTTCCCAGTCAAGTTATGGGTTGGCGCCAGGAAGGGCATCCGGCCGTAAAACTTTGTCCAAATCAAAATATGGCAAGTTCTTTAAGTTTGGCCTCGGAGACAGCTAGGGCGTTCCCCACAGGCGACGCACAAGGAGATCGCCTGCCCCTTGTGAAAAGAGTGCGAAGGCTACCGAGTCATGGGCGCACTAGGTTAAAGAAGTTAGCTCACCTTAGGGTAGGTACACTTAATGTTGGATCAATGACTGGACGAGGACGGGAGATTGCTGTTTTGATGAGAAGGAGGAATATCGAAATTCTATGTGTTCAAGAAACTAGGTGGAAGGGAAATAAAGCAAAAGAGCTTGGTGATGGCTACAAATTACTGTACAGTGGAACGAAAAACCTGGGAAGGAATGGGGTTGGCATAATTCTCTCGAAAGATATGAAGGCTTGCCTGACGGAAGTCCACAGGAAAAATGACCGGATAATGAGTATCAAACTGTGCCTCGAGGGTATATTAAACATAATTTGCGCTTATGCTCCTCAAGTTGGTTGTGATGAGGACGAAAAGAATAAATTCTGGAGTGACCTGGTTGAGGAAATCAGTCGCTTACCAGCCGAAGAAAGAGTTATTTTAGGTGGTGACTTGAATGGGCATGTGGGCACTACAGTAGGAGGAGAACTAGCAAGGAGAGTACATGGAGGCTGGGGATTAGGAGACCGTAATGCGGAGGGTGAAAGAGTGATACATTTTGCATTGGGAGCAGACTTAGCTATATGTAACACCTTCTTTAAGAAATGTGGACAGCAGCTGGTAACTTATAAAAGTGGAGGGAATGAAAGTCAAATCGATTACCTCATGTGTAGAAGACCACATCTGAAGGAAGTGCCAAACTGTAAAGTCATAGCAGGTGAACACGTAGCTCCACAACACAGAGTATTAATTGCCGATTATCAGTATATCTGCCTCAAGCCATATATGGAGATGAAAACGGTGTCGAAAATCAAATGGTGGCGGCTAGAAGACCCTATTCTGTGTAGTGAGTTCAAAATTGAAGTTTTACGGCAATATCAACACATAAAAGGAGTTGATAAATGGTGGAAAGTGAACAGTGAAATAATACTCTGAGCAGGAGAAGCCATTCTTGGTAAAACCTCCGGTAAAGTTGCTCATAGGGACAAAGAAACTTGGTGGTGGAATACTAAAGTAAAAGAAGCAATAGAGGCCAAGAGGTTTGCCAAAAAAGCCTGGGATCAATCTGCGACAGATGAAGACAGAGAACTGTACAGACAGGCAAATAAAGATGCTAAACGAGTGGTAGGGCAGGCAAGGGCAGATGCTTGGGATGATGTATATGAGGACTTGGAGAATACCAGTGGAGTGAAGAAGCTTTTCAGGATAGCGAGGGCTAGAGATAAGGCATCGAAAGATTTTACTCATATTTAGCAGATGAAAGGTGGTGAGGGAGTAGTTCTTCATGATGAAAACAAAATCAAGAAAAGGTGGGAGGAATATTTCAATCACTTACTAAATAAGGAAAAGGATAGGCTGTCTTCTGGTGATGGTGTGCCCTACCAGAGTTTAACCACTGGAATTGGTAGAGAAGAAGTGATGATTGCTGTCAAGAAAATGAAAAAAGAAAAGCCACTGGTCATGATGAAATTCCAGTGGAAGTATGGCAGTGTCTTGGGCAGACAGGAATAGATATGTTGTGGGATCTCAAGCAGCAAATTTATTCGGAAGAGGTTATGCCCATGGAGTGGAGGGAGACAACACTGGTCCCTATATTTAAGGAAAAGGGCGACATCCAGGACTGTTCTAACTACAGGGAGATAAAGCTGATGTCCCATACCATGAAAATCTGGGAGAAAATTATCGAGAAAAGGCTTCGAGAAGACACAACGATTGGAGAACAACAGTTTGGGTTCATGCCAGGTAGGAGTACAACTGATGCCATTTTTGCACTCCGGCAACTCATCGAAAGGCATAGAGAGAAGAATAAGGATCTACATATGGTCTTTATAGACTTAGAGAAAGCCTATGATAGAGTTCCACGCCAGGAAGTCTGGAGATTGAGGACCAAAGCAGTCCCGGAAAAATATGTGCGGCTTATCCAGGACATGTACGAGGAGGCTAAAACAAGAGTCCAGAGTAGCGTCAGGTTGACTAACTGGTCTCCTGTTCAAGTTGGGTTGCATCAGGGGTCAGCCCTGAGTCCATACATATTCAATCTTGTCATGGATGTCCTATCTGATGGCTTACGTAATGCAGCACCATGGTGCATGCTGTTTGCCGATGACATTGTTTTGTGCTACACCAGTAGGAGAGAACTGGAAAGGCGACTGGAGAGCTGGCGAGAAGCCTTGGAGAAAAGAGGCATGAAAATCAGTCGAAAGAAAACCGAGTATTTGTGCCTTGGTGGTGAGGGCAATGAAATAATGCAGATGGATGGAATAAGCTTAAGGCCAGTCAGTAGCTTCAAGTATCTTGGGTCAACCATGTCTGAAGATGGCAACATAAATACTGAGATTAACCACAGGGTTCAGTCAGCCTGGATGAACTGGAAAAGGTTTTCTGGCATTATGTGTGACAAAAGGCTCAGTATAAGGGTGAAAGGAAAGGCCTACAAGACAGCTGTGAGGCCAGCCGATGATGTATGGTGCGGAGACATGGGCAATAACTAAGTCACAATGTCATAAGCTGGATGTGACTGAGATGAAGATGCTGCGCTGGATGAGTGGTATCACTAGGATTGATCACATCGCAAATGAGAAAATCAGGGGCACAGTAAAAGTAACAGAAGTCTCCAAGAAAATCCGGGAGAGGAGACTGCTGTGGTATGGGCAAGTTATTCGTCGGGATAATAACTATGTAGGAAGGAAAGCGATGTCTCTGGTTGAGGATGGCACGAGGAATAGAGGCAGACCTCGAAGAAGATGGACTGACAATATCCATGAAGACCTAATGGAGAAGCAGTTAAGGGACGACGATGTGTGGGACAGAATAAAATGGAAAAGACTTGCCAGAAACATCGACCCCACTTGAAGTGGGATAAGATGATGAAGAAGAAGATGAATCTGCCTACTAATTCAAATAGCACTGTTCCCAAATATCTAGTACTGGCCGTTACAGCGGATCCATCACGTTTCGATTTTTGCGAAAAATGAAAGTACACTTATGATATCACTACAGGGCCAAAAAATGTGTGTCAGGCTGTGTGTGAGTCTGTGTGTGTCTGTGTGTGTGCGTGTGTGTATTCTGAATGTCTGTCCCCCCTATCAATTCGAACACGGTGAAACCGAATTGAACGAAATTTGGTACAGAGGTAGAACAAGCAAAGGGCACCTCAGTGTCATGTTTTATTTTGCCGCCATCTTGACGAGAACGTAATGGCGGCCACCCAAAATGTTTAAAGCCTAAGTCAGATAACGACTAACCTAATCATCCGATATCTACCAAATTTTGCAACAACATATAGACATATAGCGGGCGTCTTTTGAATAAACTAGAAGGTCATCAGCCCAATTGTTTTCATATGGCGGCCATGTATGTGTGCAAATCGATTCCCCATATCAATTCAAACACGGTGAAACCGAATTGAACAATATTTGGTACAGAGGTAGCACTAGCAAAGGGAACCCCAGCGTCTTGTTTTATATTCCTGCCATCTTGACGGAAACGTAATGGCGGCCACCCAAATGTTAAAAGCTTAAAGCAAATTACGACCAATCTAATAGTCTGATCTCTACCAAATTTTGCAACAATATATCTTTATGTTGGAAGCATATTTTGACCAAACTACAAGATCATCAGCCCAATAGTTTGCAGATGGCGGCCATGTATGTGTGCAAATTGATTGCCCCTATCATTTCAAACACGGTGAAACCTAATTGAACGAAATTTGGTACAGAGGTAGCACGAGCAGGGAGCACCGCAGTGTCATGTTCTATATCGCCACCATCTTGACAGAAACGTAATGGCGGCCACCCAAATGCTCAAAGCTTAAATCAAATTACGACAAACCTAATCATCCGCTCTCTACCAAATTTTTCAACAACATATATTCATATGTCGAGCGTCTTTTGACTGAACTACAAGGTCATACGCCCAATAGGTTGCAGATGGCGGCCATGTATGTGTGCAAATCGATTCCCCCTATCAATTCAAACACGGTTAAACCGAATTGAACGAAATTTGGTACAGAGGTAGCACTAGCAATGGGCACTCCGGTGTCATGTTTTATATCACCGCCATCTTGGCAAAAACGTATGGCGGTCACCCAAATATAAAAAGCTAAAATCAAATTACGACCAACCTAATCATCTGATCTCTAGCACATTTTTCATCAAAATACCTTAATGTGAGAAGCGTTCTTTGACCAAGCTTCATGGTCATCAGTCCAATAGTTTGCATATGGCGTTCATGTATGTGTGCAAATAGATTCCTCCCATCTAATCAAACACGGTAAAACCGAATTGAACGAAATTTGGTACATAGTTAGCAGTATCAAAGGGCACTTCAGTGTCATGTTTTATATCGCCGCCATCTTGACGGAAACGGAATGGCGGCCACCCAAATGTTAAAAGCTTAAATCAAATTACGGCCAACCTAATCATTTGATCTCTACTAAATTTTGCAACGACATACCTTTTTGTGGGAAGCATCTTTTTACTGAACTACAAGGTCATCAGCCCAATAGTTTGCAGATTACGGCCGTGTATGTGTGCAAATCGATTCCCCATATCAATTCAAGCACGGTGAAACCAAATTGGATGATTTTTTTTTACAGAGGTAACACTAGTAAAGGGCACCTAATGTTCATGTTTAATATCCGTAGGCTATATGTGCTTTACTGAACATCTTGTTCCTCGTCTTAACAAGCTATCAGGAATACTTCGCATTGCTCTTCTTAGCATAATGATTTTTGTGCTATGTGGTAAATTCGTACTGTACGTTACTCGTACTTGTGACGCTCATGAATTTAGCAAATTTTCGTTGTAGAAAGAAAATATTTAATTTGATTATTGCTGACCATTAAGTAAAATATATAAAACTCACTAAATCATGTACTTCTTTCTTAGTCGATATGATAACGACAAACATCGTAGGATCATTTAACTATTATACATTCGTACTTCAGAATGTCACATAAATGTTCCTTGAGTTAAGAGCCTGCCAATGTCTGTTCTATAAATTTCTTCTTTCAGAAGCACATCAATATCAATCCCCACTTCAACTTTGGCATTATCGCCTATTTGATCGATATTGAATTGTAACTTTCAGTCGGTCAATATGACTATGAGCTCAATTAATTTAGGATTAAGTTAGCTTCTCCGCTCATATAAGTAGGTTACATGTTGCGCATCCAAAATTGCCTTGCAAGAAGATTCCATTGGAATCATATAGCCTACAACATTATGAAGTCTATCAGTATTGAATTCACCATTTTGTCTCAACTGATCTACCGTCTACATTCGATTGAGGGTGCGAATCTCAGTCGCTTTGATAACGAGACAAAAACACCGCAGGACTACTTAACTATTAGCCTGCAAATTGCTTCAATAGTAGAAGATTTAACACTACAGGTTAAGAATCTACAACAATGGAAGATTGCTGTTCGTTTGTAGCAATAAATGCTCTGTTCTCAAGAAATGGGCCACAGTACTATTGCACTCCTTGAATAAAAATATACGGCATTTCGCAGCACGAATAACGATCGCAGTAAGCAGAACGGCGCAAAATTAGACGAGTGTACAGCACAGTTAGGCCAGAATTTAGGACTCCTGAAGCCCTTGGGAGAATAAAAATAAAAATAATAAATCTTTGCTACCCCCGACTCAAAATATGTAGATTTATTAAAGTTTTCTTAACATATGGGGCTGTTTCTTCACTAACCGTGTATTTAACTATGAGTGGCCAACACTATAAATATGTGTTTACTAAAATTACAAATTGAAAATAAATACTTAGTACAAAGAATTTACATTTAAATTTTATAAGATATCATACCCAACCAATGGCAAAGAAACGGGTGAGTTAGCCGTGGTCGATACTGCGTGGCTGCAGGCAGTCACTCACATCCGGTAGACGAGGAGGTTCGAATCCCCCCACCGGCAACCTTGAAGATGGCCTTCAGTGTTTTCCCATCTTCCTTCCAGTCAAATGCCAGGTTTGGTCCCTAACTATAGGCCACAGCCGCTACCTTCCAAGTCCTCGTCCTTACATTCACAATTTCCCCAGACTACATCCTACACGTGACGGTCCTTTTAGCTCACCCCATGGGTGTCCGCATACAAGCAGCTACAAACTCTGGCGAGCCGAACATGTCCTCGGACACTCCCAGCACTAAAAGCCATTCATTAGTCCAATTTCACTTTCAAGTCAGATTCAAAAGCAAGAACACCAAGATGACTAACACAATCCCGTTTTGTGTGTCCTTAAATACATCAACATTGCAAATGTGCGACAATGAATAATTCTCTTGTGCGTGTGCGTGTGTGTGTATGGAGGGGGTTAACTTAATAATTTTGCGATTAATGCCCAAGTGGTTTTGTACAGTTTCTTCCGCCCCTTAAACCTGGCGCCCTGGGCTGCTGCCCTGTTTGTTCTTCCGTAATTATGGGCCTGAATACAGTAAATTACCCTATATTGTAAGCGTGGCCTTAAGGGACCGTGGTTTACTAGTCAGCAAAGAAAACCTCGTCTTAGGGGCTGAAATCCGCTCTCGGTGTTACAATGTATAAAGATATCTCCAGAACGTGCTTTCATATCGTCACAGTCAGTAGCGTAGCCACGATCGACCAATTGGGGGGGTTATAATTACTCAAGCCAAATTCTACACCCTTTGGGTCGGTAGAAACGTGCTTTGACGAAACATATGATTATTCACTGTGGTCTGAGGCCAAATTCCTGCATTGTATGCCAAGCAAAGTGTATCCGACGGGAAAGTTTGAAGACACACATGTTAATTCATAGTGGTAAAAAGCCATATTTATGTAGTCCATGCGGTGCAAGCTTCGTTACCAAAGGAAATTTGAAAATTTACATATGTGTCCATAGTGGCAAAAAGGCGCACTCATGTGTCATATGCGGAGCGAATTATTCTAATAAAAGGTCATTTGAAAAAACATATGTTAATTCTCAATGGTGTCATGCCACAACGATGAGCGTGCGGAGCAATTTTTCCTTAAACGAATGCAATATGAAAAGTCACATTTACTTTGGTGAATAGCGTGACGTGGTGGTTAGAAACTTCCGAATTTCTATTACTTACACTTGTCAGTCGAAGCTTCAATACTCTCAAATAAGTGATAAGGTAGTTAAAGAGAACACATCTTTTGAAGACAATAATAGATCAACATCAACAAAGATAATTTGTAATTTTAGGAGCCTAAAGTACGTATACTTCCAGTAACAAGGTGATGAGGATTAGTATCTCAAATGGTAACGCTCTACAACCCGCTTATTAAAAGAGCACTCATTCGTGAAATGCCCTCCCATAATACACGTGCACACGAACAATACTTCCCTCACAGATTACAGCTTATAAACGAATTTCACTGATCCATTTTCGACTGAAAAAACTTTTGTGTCTTAAGAGAAAGTGGGATGTCGCTCACCAACCCCATACAAGACAATAAATAACCAGGCACCATAAGAAACAAATCCCATCTCATTCCCAACCACCACCCTCGCTTAAAGCGGTTCAAGACTTATCCCTTATTAAACCAACGTCACTACACACACAATTTTAGCCGCAATAAATTACGAAAGTTTCACAAATTGTGACTCTGATTCACCTATAGAAAAAAAAAACAGCAATGAATTGCAACAAAGCTTACAACCAGTTATTCCACACATTGTGTGTATCCATGATTAAAAAGCAATGAAACGCCCAGCGCTCTGAAAAGAGATCTTCTATGGATTGCGAGACCTGTATTCTACGCAGACTGGCGACAGGGAACCTGGTAATAACAAAGTAGTAGTACAGGTCACTTAGGAAAAGAATCGTGAAAAAACATCAAAGAAAGCTCGCAGAACTATCCAAAATACTCATTAAAAACTGACCATATCTCGCGACACACAACTGCAACAAGCAGATATACTAGTAAAACAACAAAATTTCCACTTACCTAAAACGCAAGAATGTATTGAAACTTCAAAAACAGCAACGCCTCTCCTTCCACCAACCACCTCAGCCGCCAAATAGGGGTATAAATGAGTATAAAGTCAAGTCTACAAGAGTGGCCAGAGCCTACCAACAAATATGCGAAAGAAGGCTCTTCAGTAAACATAAACAAAAGAAAAGACGACACGACGAGAAGACCCCAAAAAGAGGTTACGGGAAGCTCGGAGATGGGTAGGTTGAGAGGAGCTCCACAGACTGCCAGGATACTCACCGAGAGACTAGACAACGACGTAACTGAAGAGGACATCAAGGAGCACCTAGCACAAGACGACATTATTAAAATAACCTGCTAATATTATCTCTTAACTCGCGGCACTAGATAAAGCCTTCCAAATTGGTGTGGCCATGGTAGAATGAGGCACAATTCTGCAGTCAAGAACCTAGCTGGATGGATCGTAACTGTCAATGTCGAAAGCAAGAACCACAATGGAAGGCCTACATTTACAAACGACGAGAAAAAACATGAAAATCTGCTATGGAACTTAGAAGTTCTGAGAAGTAAAATCCGCACTGCAGCTGAAGACATTTGTATAAAGAGTGACATTGTGATAGCCATTGAAGTCTTTCTGACAGACCGTACAACCTCAGAAGCCACTATGCAATTCACTCTCTCGCCAAGTCAAACGCAAGAGGCAGACCTGAGGGAGGGGTCTCCATACGTTTCTGTCATCCATAAAGAAAATTGTAGGCTCAATAAACCAAACCTAATCTCAAAAACATATATATCACATACGGATCTTTCCTAGAAGACACAATAGAAATAATAACAGGGAAGATCACCCGAACAAAGACTGACAGATATGTCATCTTGGCAGGGTATTTTAACTGCAGTGTAAACAACAAAAAAAAGGGACTTATTAGATATAGATTTAACATTCTTCCGTGAAATATATCTTGGGATGGTTCATAGGGTGCGGTTTCTATAAGATGAATGAAGGCTCCTTGCAGAGTGGATCATGGGTTGAAATATGTAGCCTACTAAATTTGTCTTCTTCCTCCAATGGAAATTTTGAAGTGAATGAAGTTGGATTTTGTCGTATGTTGCTGTGTGAACTGGTTTTTGTTTGTAGTTAGTAAAATATAGTTTAGGATATTTTATAAGAATATACAAACACCAACTATTTAGATATGTCTCATTTTCCCAAAACTATTTTTTATCATCAATTTAAAGCTGAAATGTATTACAGATCTATTCTTTTGCTCTTTAAACCTCTGTGATTATTATTTATTCACATAAAAATCCAAGTAAAATGTTATTTCAAACATTGCTCGTAGTTGCAATACTTTCTTTTCTTATTAAAAATAATAACTGTAGAAAGCCATAATATGGCCGAACTGGTATTAATTTATGTATAGTAATTCTACTTTCCTGACTAGGGTGTAATAAAATAATTAAATACTTAATGGTTTTTCATTTAGATTAAACGTCAATAACGAAGCTCTTAAACATGATTAACTTCATAACACTACGTACATTTAACTAGTTATAAAATCACATCAGTGAGCAGTGGTATGTAATCAGCTGCAATTGCAATACCAATTAACACACTGAGACGTATTTGCTAACAGATATTGCGTTATTGGCGGTAATTGGCACTGGCTTTATAAGATCTTAAAGGTTTTTGATTTGGAGAATGCGATTCAGGAAGAATTACAGAAGAAGGCTATAGATCCAGAGGGGACAAGGCAATGTAGTTTTAAACAACGAAGAATGAGTGTTGTACCACCTGCATGTCATGCAAAGTGCAATAAACTACCACCTTGTCAGCCAATCACTGACTTGGTGGAGCATAACAGGATAGATAGATGTGACGGAGGTAAAACAAGACGGCATGCAACTGCCTTTTCTTTGCAATGGAAGTCCCACCGCTAGAGCCAGAGTTCACCGTCGATCGAATAAAACAAAATAAAAGTTTGATGCTTTTCAGTTGGTCAGTACGTTTGTACCCAAATGAGATTGGTTATTCTCTAATCCTGAAAAAATACATGAGATTAATTAAAAAATCAGGATTTGGGAATAACCAATCTCATTTGGGTGCAATCGTGTTGACCGACTGAAAAGCATTAAACTTTTGTGTACTAAGGCAACACACAAAATGGTTTCAAACACCATAACGTCGATCGAATATTTAAGGTAACACCATTAGCAAGAGTTAGACTCAAGAAAGTTCTAAGATAAAGCAATATCGACATTATTTTTCTTTATGGCCGAAAACGAAAATAATTACATTTATTGGCAGGAAGAATAAGCAATTGAATTTAAAGATAAATGAAAAAATGGAGGTTAGAAAACGATAACGGATGAAATAAAAGAAGAGACTTATTAGAATTGTATAAAGGGACAAGGCCTCATGCATTACAGGCATAGAATTCAGCAGATCAAGGCATCTTTGAAAAAAATAACATGATTATTTCGTGAGGAACGTTCGGCGGGTGGCAGTGAGAAGGATGAGTTTATGAAACATACCATGCCCACCTGTTCGGCGGGAGACAGTGAATAGGTTGAATGTTCTGTGGAAAGGAATGGCTCTGAAAACCGTCGTCACGGGGATGAAACCTGGTGTCAGAGGTACTGTACCCGTATATTCGAGATGCGGTCTGTCAGATGTCCGATGCAAAGCTGGAATTGTAGACACTGACTGCTCCGGCTAAATACTAGTCAAGAATCCACTCCAACATGACCCTCAAGATTATACGTAGCGGAAGATACGATGAAACTGTGAAATACATATATGCACTTGGCTCAAAGTAGAGCACCTACCTTTTTTCTCGGGGATCTTCGTAGTCAGCTTCTGGACCTAAAAAGGGGCTTCACAGAGTCATCTCTCTACACTTAAAATAAATCCAAACGACGCGGCTTCTAACAAAACTAAACAATTTAATAACAGATTGTAAACTATATCTAAACATTCATACAATTAAAAAAACACACACAGATATTCTCCCTTCTTCCACTACGCCACTGAAACGGCGTGTTCAAAAACAACGGGACAACATTTTTGGGCGGCCTAAGCCTCCTCTATGAGCTAAAACAATTAAGAGTGCCTGGCGTGCTTTACATTCCTTTGGCACGCTTCTACCGTACACCTGCGCTATGGAGCGCGCGACTTGAGCCACGTGACAGATTATATAATCAAGCCCCTTACAACTCTCCAATACCGGCTGATCAATTCAAAATACAATGCTGGTGACACTATGTCCTTTCATTTATGTGGGCCATGCACTGGCCTTGAGAAAACGAGTTCTCCACACAGAACCTCGTTTGACTGCACTCGGCTGTCGATACACACTTTCGTTGCCTACTGGATAACATTATAAAAATCTAATTCACTCGGAACAAAATATCAAGTCATACACACACCCTTGGTTTAAAACACATGAAACGTTCATACAACAAAGCATACATACTCTCGCCTCGTGATATCCCAACGGAGTTGATCCATACACACTGAACAATAAGTAAACTGCATTCACAACACAATGCCTTTCATTCTCTAGCATCTTACAAAAAACATCAATAACTTCCTAATTCTAACACGTTATACCCTCTATTGAAATTAAACAAAAGCTTATAGCAATAAAAAAAAATACAATTAATAGCTTGAGCTATTATCAAGATGAAAATATTTTCTATTTACAAACGAGCATAAGCTCCGATCCCGCATTAATGAAATGAAAATCCACAGCCTGCTTCCAGTCTCCGACCGGATCAGGAATGGAATGAATGAAGCCCCCATCTAGCGGCGAGGATATGAACTGTGCCGGCTGCCGAGGCCTGACGCCTTCCTCTGGGGCAATGATTAAATGAATGACAGATGAAATAAAATGATAGTGGAGAGTGTTGCTGGAATGAAATTTTGACAGGGAAAACCGGAGTACCCGGAGAAAAACCTGTCTGCCTCCGTTTTGTCCAGCACAGATCTCACATGGAGTGACCGGGATTTGAACCACGGACCCAGCGGTGAGAGGCCGGCGTGCTGCTGCCTAAGCCACGGAGGCTTTTTTCGATCTCGCATTAATGCCAATCGCAATTTAATGGGATCCTCACAACCTTCCATCACTTCAGAAATACTACTACTTATTCTCAATTCTGGTTTGTAGTCTAAATAAGTCGCATATATTCAACCATTTAAGGTAAAACATACGCAGTTACATACTTGGGTTTAATAAAGGTTAATAACAGTAAAACATAACAGACTTCAATACCCGACTTACCGTTTAAATTTCAGCTGCATCCCTGCTATCTTTACTTATCCAAAGTCGTATATGAAAACAAAAGAAGTTATACTAACTCACATCCTATGCCATGCCAAAAATAGTCTTGCCCAAGCAACGACTTCATTACAATGCGGGAAATCCTTCACTAAAGACTCCTCGTATGCCAACTGCACACGGAATTACAAACATGTTAACAAATATCAAATGGTTATCACGTTCACTTCCTTAAAACTGACATTCCTTAAAAAGGGCATAATTCCTCAGCGTTGCGAAACAAACCGCTGGTATAACGAACAATAACATCAAATGTTAATCCACTAATTTATACATGCCAACGACCTTTGGATTAAGCGTGAAAGACCTCCTTTCAATTACTTTAAAAACGTTACTAGGATATTTCCTAACTGTTGTGTATACATTTAATAAGAATACTGTTCTGTCTCTCCAAGCTTCTGGTCTCACTTTCACAGATGAAGGAATATCAAGTCCACAAATGACATTATATTACCCATCGTGAATAAATAACTACAAGTTATTTGTGTAGGTCCAATAAATATCAATCTCAACGAGGTAACCAAACTAGAACTTCCCTAACGTCGGATTATAATAATCTTCCAAGAAGAATCTATTCTCAAATAATTTTAACTGACAGAAAGATAAAATAAACAATCATATTGGTATTATCTTCACTCTGAACAAATGTCTATGAGTTCTTACGACTTTCATCGTTTCTACGTTAAATGTTTCTTTACAATACGATGCTAAATTCATAACAATGCAGTGATATTTCACAATATATCACTATTTCTTTCTTCTCTCTTGATGTTGCTTCTCGACGGATAAGAAGCCCAAATTAAACTGATAAATAATTTAATGGTAACATAGACGAAACTGTCAATCACCTTAGTTCAAAATGAATTCATAAACGTCGAAAATAAATTTACTGTTCCTTAAAGGAAATTACAGGAATAGTAATTCCTTAAACAAGTTAAGTAACTCAGTTCAGAAACTGGATTGCAAACAAACAATTCTAAAAACGTCGAAAGGTGATCATTACAAATGATCTCGAAGAATAAAATGTCTATACATGGAATATATAAAAGTTGTGTTGAAATATGGATAAAGGAATTGCTCTAGAATGTCACTAATAATGCTCTATCTACAATTTTAATGAACACAGCTACCTTGTCTGGAAGTCTAGAAGTTCAAATAGAGTATTGTAAAATACTCACTTGTTACATGTTCGAGGATCCGGGTTGGATCCTACTTAGTCTCCAAGAACTCAAGACCTCAGGCGAGGAAAGAATCCCTCTCCTGGAAAACATCAAGCTCTGGCCGGGATCGAACTGCGGATCGCCAACCGTCATCTTCTTTGTGACCGGGAATACCCTGGACCACTTGGCAGTCTTCATGTCTCTTTTCACTCCGTCATGGTACAGTTTCATCGAAATATCGAGTAGTGTAGAAGGTTCAGCTTCACATCCCGAAATAAATTTGGAACGGAAGTCGTGGACTTCACTCGAAATCAGAATATTCATTGTGCTGGATTATGCATATTATATCGTAGTTACTGGTGTTAGGTTCGAGCTCATGAATGACGATAATGTACTAGAGTGTAGTTGTACACAACGTCTCATACTTGCTCGCAATGCTGACAATCATGAACAATCATTTCATCGAAGCTCCATTGTTGTATGTAATTACTCTATCATGAATGTATTCCTGGCGCACATACTTTCTTTTAGTCCATAATTGCAATCATCTTACAATTCAGAATAATGTTCATTCGTGGAAAATACACCGACATAATATTGGTGTAACAGTATAGTTCTTCACAAGAATACTATCAATCACTTCTACTCACGTGAATGTGTTCACTCTCCGTAGTCTGGCCTGAATAAAATGCTTTTCGGCGCCTGGTTCTGATACTTTTCTAACACTTTACAAAAATGCTTATATCTGCTAAAGTATTCCTTCAATCTCGCCGAAAGTTTATAATACACATCTATGCGTTCAGTACTATATACTGTAATAGAATTATTATCATTTAGACTTTCACGGCCCGTGTTACTATTCATAATGTTGAATTTTGGGTTTCTTTCGAAACGCGTCGAATTTTAATATAAAAAACACGGCATAAGCCCAAAAATCAACATTATGAATAATAGAAATATTGATCCTAATACTGAAAATCTAGAAGTTATTGCGGCATTTATACTCCTCGCAATTTCACTTAGATTTCGAAGGCGTCGATCTTCACCACCTAGCTACACGGCGCGGTGTCTCCACGAGTCATCCACTACGGACTCGGCTGATACACTCGGGACTGCTATCTCCCGGAAAAACACGTCTGGTAGCCTCCAACTTCGAAGGAACAAGAGCCTCGATGCTTAGAATCTCCCCGCCAAGTCACCAAAATCTAGCCGCCATTTCCGTTCCCTCGAAAATTTTAGCGGGCTCTTGAAAATTGCTTAATCCTTCGTATTGGGACTTGCTGTCGGCTCATCTAATATCTCCAATATTTAATAATATTTTTTTTCACTTTACCAATTCATAAATTCACTCTCTTGGGGATTATATGTGATAATAATCCATAAAATTTAGTTGCTGGAACTCCCGTCCCCTCTAAGACTTCTCCTTATTGGCTGTGGGCTCATGTCCAATCGAATCTATATATATAACAAGATGTTCAGTAAAGAACATATAGCCTACTTTCTCCTAAATGCATGGGTATTGTTATAACTCTTTGTCCTTTTCAAGGAGTATGATTGAATGTTGGTTGTAGTAGCTTGTTGAAATACAACGTGCTATAGGGATATTAAACATGAATATGAGGTGCCCTTTGCTAGTGCTACCTCTGTACCAAATTTCGTTCAATTCGGTTTCGCCATGTTTGAATTGATAGGGGGAATCGATTTGCACACATACTTGGCCACCATCTGCAAACTATTGGGCTGATGTTCTTGCAGTTTGGTCAGAATATGTTTCCTACATAAAGATATGGTGTTGCAAAATTTGGTAGAGACTAGATTATTAGGTTGGTCGTAATTACATTTTAGCTTTTAACATTTGGGTGGCCGCGATTACGTTTCCGTCAAGATAGCGGTGATATAAAAGATGACACTGAGGTGCCTCTTGCTAGTGCTACCTCTGTACCAAATTTCGTTCATTCGGTTCCACCGTGTTCGAATTAATAGGGGGAATCAATTTTGACATAAAGATGGCCGCCATCCGCAAACTATTAGGCTAATGACCTATTAGATTGGTCAAAGGATGCTCCCTCCATAAAGGTATGTTGTTGCAAAGTTTGGTAGAGATCGAATGGTTATGTTAGTCGTAATTTGATTTAAGCTTTAAACATTTGTGTGGCCGCTATTACGTTTCTGTCAATACGGCGGCGATATTAATCATGACACTGAGATGCCCTTTGCTAGTGCTATCTCTGTACCAAATTTCGTTCCATTCTGTTTCACCGTGTTTGAATTAATAGGGGGAATCGATTCTGACACAAAGATGGCCGCCATCCGCAAACTATTAGGCGAATGACCTATTAGATTGGTCAAAGGATGCTCCCTCCATAAAGGTATGTAGTTGCAAAATTTGGTTGAGATCGGATGATTAGGTTAATCGTAATTTGATTTAAGCTTTGAACATTCGTGTGGCCGCCATTACGTTTCAGTCAAGACGGCGGCGATATAAAACATGACACTGAGGTGCCCTTTGCTAGTGCTACCTCTGTACCAAATTTCGTTCCATTAGGTTCCTCCGTGTTCGAATTAATAGGGGGAATCAATTTTTACATAAAGATGGCCGCCATCCGCAAACTATTAGGCTAATAACCTAATAGATTGGTCAAAGGATGCTCCCTCCAAAAAGGTATGTTGTTGCAAAGTTTGGTAGAGATCGGATGGTTATGTTAGTCGTAATTTAACTTAAGCTTTGAACATTTGTGTGGCCGCCATTACGTTTCTGTCAATATGGCGGCGATATAAAACATGACACTGAGATGCCCTTTGCTAGTGCTACCTCTGTACCAAATTTCGTTCCATTCTGTTTCACCGTGTTTGAATTAATAGGGGGAATTGATTTTCACACACAGATGGCCGCCATTCGCATACTATTAGGCTAATGACCTATTCATTTGGTCAAAGGATGCTTCCTCTATAAGGGTATGTTGTTGCAAAATTTGGTAGAGATCGGATGATTAGGTTAATCGTAATTTGATTTAAGCTTTGAACATTTGTGTGGCCGCCATTACGTTTCCGTCAAGATGGCGGCGATATAAAACATGACACTGAGGTGCCTTTTGTTAGTACTACCTCTGTACCAAATTTCGTTCCATTCGGTTGCACCGTGTTCGAATTAATAGGGGGAATCGATTTTCACACAAAGATGGCCGCCATCCGCAAACTATTACTCTGATGACCTATTAGTTTGGTCAAAGGATGCTCCCCCCATAAAGGTATGTTGTTGCAAAATTTGGTAGAGATCGGATGATTAGGTTAGTCGTAATTTGATTTAAGCTTTGAACATTTGTGTGGCCGCCATTACGTTTTCGTCAAGATGGCGGCGATATAAAACATGACACTGAGGTGCCTTTCGTTAGTACTACTTCCGTACCAAATTTCGTTCTATTCGGTTGCACCGTGTTCGAATTAATAGGGGGAATCGATTTTCACTCAAAGATGGCCGCCATCCGTAAACTATTACGCTGATGACCTATTGGTTTGGTCAAAGGATGCTCCCCCCATAAAGGTATGTTGTTGCAAAATTTGGTAGAGATCGGATGATTAGGTTAGTCGTAATTTGATTTAAGCTTTGAACATTTGTGAGGCCGCCATTACGTTTCCGTCAAGATGGCGGCGATATAAAACATGACACTGAGGTGTCCTTTGCTAGTGCTACCTTTGTACCAAATTTCGTTCAATTCGCATTCACCGTGTTCGAATTGATAGGGGGGGACAGACATTCAGAGTACACACACTCACACACACACAGACACACACACACACAGACACACACACAGACTCACACACACACATACACACACACAGACAGACACACTTTTTTCGCCCTGTGTTGATCTCATAAGTCTACTTTCATTTTTTGCAAAAATCGAAAGTAGGCTAAAAATCAATGTAACGTGATAGTTTGTCTGTGGGTGGGTATGTATGTCTCCTATGCGTTCATATACCATTCGTCCGATTGCGATGAAACTTGGGTGAGATGTTGAGTACACTCCAAGGAAGGTTTCTGACTTAGTAAATCCATTTTACAATAGGTAGCGCACGCGTAGATTCAACAAAAGAGCGACGATGCGCGAAACATTTCAACAACGTCCCGTATGTGTTCATATACCATTCGTCCGATAGCGATGAAACTTGGGTGAGATGTTGAGTACACTCCAAGGAAGGTTTCTGACTTAGTAAATCCATTTTACAGTAGGTAGCGCACGCGTAGTTTCAACAAATGAGCGACGATGCGCGAAGAATTTCAACAAAGTCCCGTATGTGTTCATATACCATTCGTCCGATTGCGATGAAACTTGGGTGAGATGTTGAGTACACTCCAAGGAAGGTTTCTGACTTAGTAAATCCATTTTACAATAGGTAGCGCACGCGTAGATTCAACAAATGAGCGACGATGCGCGAAGCATTTCAACAAAGTCCCGTATGCATTCATATACCATTCGTCCGATAGCTATGAAACTTGCGTAAAATGTTGTGTACACTGCAGGGAAATTTTCTGGCTTAGTACATCCACTTTACAATAGGCAGCGCACGATTAGATTCAACAAATGAGCTACGACGCGCGAAGCATTTCAAAAAAGTCACGTTTGCATTCATATACCATTCGTCCGATAGCGATGAAACTAGGCTGAGATTTTGTGTGCACTCCAGGGAAGGTTTCTAGCTTAGTAAATCCCTTTAAAAATAGGTAGAGCACGAGTAGAATCAACAAATGAGCAACGGCGCGCGAAGCGTTTCAACAAAGTCCCATTTAATTTCATATACCATTCATCCGATAGCGATGAAACTTGGGTGAGATGCTGTGTACACTCCAGGGAAGGTTTCTGGCTTAGTACATACATTTTACAATAGGTAGCGCACCAGTAGATTCAACAAACGAGCGATGACACGCGAAGCGTTTCAACAAAGTCCCGTATAAAGTCATATACCATTCGTCTGATAGTGATAAATGTTTGGTGAATTGTTGTGTACACTCCAGGAAAGGTTTCTGGCTAAGTAAATCCATTTTACAATACGAAGCGCACGTTTATGTTCAACAAATGAGTGACTACGCGCGAAGCGTTTCGACAACGTCCCGTATACGTTCACATACCATTCATCCGATTGCGATGAAACTTGGGTGAGATGTTGTGTACACTCCAGGGAAGGTTTCTGGCTGAGTACATCCATATTACAATATGTAGCGCAAGAGTAGAATCAACAAATGAGCGACGACACGCGAAGCGTTTCAACCAAGTCCCGTATGCATACATGTACCATTCGTCCGTACCTACGAAACTTGGGTGAGATGTTGTGTACACGTCATGGAAAATTTCTGGCTTAGTAAATCCCCTATACAATATGCAGCGCACAAGTTGATTCAACAAATGAGGGACGACGCGCGAAGCGTTTCAACAAAGTCCCGTATAAGGTCATATACCATTCTGCCGTTAGCGGTGAAACTTGGGTGAAATATGGTTGACACTCCAAGGAAGGTTTCTGGCGTAGTAAATACATTTCACAGTAGGCAGCACACGAGTAGATTCGACAAATGAACGACGATAGCGATGAAACTTGGGTGAGATGTTGTGGACACTTACGTGACGGTTTCTAACTTAGTAAATACATTTTACAGTAGGTAGCGCACGAGTAGATTCAACAAATGAGTGACGGAGTGCGAATCGTTTAAACAAAATCAGGTATGCGTTCATATACTATTCATCCGATTGCGATGAAACATTGATCTGTTATTTTGTACCCGCCAGGGAAGGGGACTTAGTAAATCCATTTCACAATAAGTAGCGCAAGAGTAGAAGCAACAAATGGGTGACGACGCGCGAAGCGTTTCAACAAAATTCCCTATTGCGTACATATAACATTCTTCGATTGCGATGAAACCTTGATGAGTTATTGTGTACACGCCAGGGAAGGGCTTCGACTTAGTAATACATTTCTCAATAGGTAGCGCACGAGTAGATTCAACAAATGAGTGACAGCGCACGAATCGTTTAAACAAAAACCCCTATACGTGCATATACCATTCATCCGATTGCGATGAATCATTGATGAGTCATTGTGTACACGCCAGGGAAGGGTTTCGACTTAGTAAATCCATTTCACAATAGGTAGCGTACGATTAGATTCAACAAATGAGTGACAGCGATGAAACTTTTTGAAAGTTGTTGTGCACGCTCCCACGAATGGTTCTAAATTAGAAATTCCATTTTATGATAGCTTAGAGGCAGTTAACATGTTGTGTATCCAAAAGCACTTAAAGAAACAGAATTTCAACGCCAACACTTTCTTTGATTGGCATTGCAACGCATGCCGGGTACAGCTTGTAATTTATAACAATGTTTACATAATTTCCTGGGATTATTCGCTGTTGCTAGGCCGATTCTAAGCTTATGGAAGCATCTATTGCGCAATATAATCACGTGACAGGGTCACCCTCCTGCTCGACGTAGCCACTGAACTGGTTTGTGCCAAGTTCCAGCCTCGATATTGCTTGGTTGAATTTTATCATAGGATCCAAAAAAATATTCCCATTTTCATCCCATATAATTCATTTTACGGGGGCAATACGACCCCGAAGTCAAGCGTCAAAATATGGAGTGGCGCGGTCCAGGTCCAGGGGCAGAGATAAGCCCTAAACGACCAGAGGTTTTCGGACATTTCGGGCATCCAACGTAATGTGACGACCCAACTAATGGCTTTTGAAGACCTTCCCAAAGAGTGTGCATGGTAGGATGCATAAATTCATCCTTCTAAACACGCACTGTGTAAAACAGATCTTACACGTTGCGTTGTGTGTCGCCAATGTTGCCAGGTCGACCGTTCTGAGTATATTCACTGAACGCAACGTGACGAGGCATTTGAACACCATCCCAAAGGACGCTTTCTTGCAAAGTTTCCTGGCCATGTATCGCCGAACTCAGCATTGCATAGTTAAGGGAAGGGAATATTTCGGAGGACAGTAGGGTCACTGTCGTGCATTGTTCTTCTATATTGATAGTACAGGACTATTCACCGAACTTTATTATCACAGGTTGTACATATTGTTACGGCTGAGAGTTTGTTTTTTCGCCTCGCCGCGTTGAGTCACAGCTGCCTCCAGGCTGTGTGTGCTCTGCCTCAGTATATTACGTGCGCGTTACGCAACGGGCTGCGAAGTGAAAGGGACGGTCCAGAATACTCGTGACCCAGCCAGTGAAGGAAATCTCTAGAAGCCGTGTGTCCTGGACGATTCTAGAATTCATTGAGTCACCAGCCTGCTAAATAAGCGGCCTAAAAGTGAGGGGACTGGGTTTTCTGTGGGTGTGTGTTTTTGAGCGAGTGCAACAGAAGTGTGGTGACGAAGTGCCGTGCGAGTTACGAAATCCAGTGACATTGTTTCCCCAGCTTGTGGACAGCGAAACAGCGGGTAGCGGATTATCGTAAGTAACTGGAGTTGGTGTACATAAGGGAGAGGAGCCAGTAGTTTCTGTCAAGGCCACCGTACTCATTAAGACGGTTTAACTTCTGTGGTTTGTTGACAAGTGAAAGGGCCAAGAGCGCTCAAGGAAGAGACTTGAGGAAATTGGAGTAAGGTTCCAATTGCTTGTATTTGCTGATGAGTAATGTACCTCTTCCTGCAAGCAATAAAGCTAACTTCTCTTTAAAGCAGTAATTCGTGTTGTGTTTTCTACCCTCCGCATTCCAATTAACAAAAGTGCCACTAGGGGGTGGCACGTAACAACTGGCGTCAGAAGCCGGATTACGAACTCAAGCACAACACCTGACGGTCCTGGTTTCAAAACCCGAGCAGGTCATTTCCTCTAATTTTCCTGTGAGTGCATGCCCTTTACAAGACAAACAACTAAAATGGAGGCGCAATTGGCAGCATTGCTAGAAAAGTTAAATGGCATGGAAACCAAGATGGAGGACGGCCAGAAGAATTTAACCAAGGACCTAACTGCCAAATTAGGAGACGGCCAGAAGAAGATGGAGGACGGCCAGAAGAATTTAACCAAGGACCTAACTGCCAAATTAGAAGACGGCCAGAAGAAGATGGAAGACGGTCAAAATAAGTTAGCGGAGGACCTGAAGAAGATGGAGGACGGCCAGAAGAAGTTGGCCGAGGACCTAACTGCCAAATTAGAAGATGGCCAGAAGAATTTAACCAAGAAGATAGAGGACGGCCAGAAGAAGATGGAAGACGGGCAGAATAAGTTAGCACAGGACCTGAAGAAATCAGAATGGGGTCTGCGTGGGGAAGTCGCGGCAGTAGAAAAGAAGTTCGACGCCTTAAAAGAAGGCTACGCCGACGCCCGCTGACGGGGGTGGAAGAGAGATTCAACGCTCTACAAAAGGAATTTGCTGAGCTGCGCCGACACCCGCCGACAGGGATGGAAGATAGATTCAAAGCCCTACAAGAGGAAGTCGCCGAGCTGCGCCGACGCCCGCCGACCGGGGTGGATGAGAGAGTCAAAGCCCTGCAAGAGGAAGTTGCCAAACTGCGCCAACGCCCAATCACGTGGGTGGAAGAGAAATTCAACGCTCTTCATGAGGAAGTTGCCGAGCTGCGCCGACGCCCGCCCACAGGTACACCGGGGACATCAGGAACGGGACAGAGCAGAGTGACGCCCCCAACCTTCGACGGAAAGGTCCCGTGGAGCACCTACTTACGTCAGTTCGAGGCGGCCTGTTCCATAAATAACTGGAACAACACAGAAAAGGCTACAGCTCTCATTGTAGCGCTGAGAGGTGACGCCCTTAACGTCCTTCAGGCCATCCCGACTGGATCCCAGGACTACGCTTCATATGGAGTCCCGATATGGAGATAGCCATCTTCAGCAGGCCTACCAGATGCAGCTCCGGACTCGGGTGCAAAAGAACGCGGAAACCCTGCAGGAGTTCGAGATGGACATCGCACGTCTCGTAAGGCTCGCCTACCCAACAGCGCCGGCCGACTTTCTGGAGCAGATAGCGACGCAGACTTTCACCGACGGGATTCGGACACTCAACAGGCGCTGCGATTCGCGCGCAATAAGACCCTGGCAGATGCGCTGAGCCACGCACTTGAGTTCGAGACGGCAAAGCAGGTGCCTAGAATGCGCGCGCGGAGTGTCCGGTGGACGTCGACGAACCAGCCAAAGCCGACAAGACCAAGCCCCTGGCCGATGAACTGATGGAGGCGCTAGGCCGGTTCTTCAAGAGTCGCAGTACCACCAACAAAAACGTAGCCGAAGGACATCCGGAGAGGCGGCCTGGTAGAGGACTACCGACCTGCTGGACCTGCCGTAAGAGAGGCCACCTGAGCAAGGACTGCGGTGATCGCCGCCGCCAAGGGTTTCCGTCGGGACAGTCAGTCGTAGGGAAACCGCGAGGCCCAGGAAAGCAAGTATCAGTCAGCCTTGGGGGGCAATGGTTGGCTTGTGACAGTCGTCAAGCCCCGGCAGTCCAAGTTCGTGTGACGAAGTTACGGAGGGACAATAGCAGCCTGATGGTCGACGGAGTCGTCAACGGAGAGAGCTGGCCCATGCTAATCGACACGGGAGCATCGAGGACCATCGTCAGTCCCACCGTGATCCCGAAGTGGAGAGCGCGACCCACACAAAGGAACCTCCAGCTAATAACCGCGACCGGAGAGACCGCACCGGTACATGGCGAAGCATCACTGGAGTTCATCATTGGTCGACGGGCGATAAAGCATCCAGTGCTTGTGGCTGACGTATCAAATGAAGTGATCATCGGACTGGACTTCCTGGACCAGAACAACATCATCTTGGATCTGAGTACCAACACTCTGCACTTCGGAGGTGAGGAACTTGCTTTGCAACCTGCGCATGAGTCCATCACCGCACGACGGGTAAGGCTGAGAGAAGACGTCATCGTTCCCGCCAGGACAGAGGTCAGCGCTGCCGTAATCGTCGACGGAACTGCTGAGGGAGTGGCGGCTGTCATCGAGCCAAAATATAAGGACATCCAGACAAAAGGATTGCTAGTTGCCAAGACCCTCATCAACACGACGCCTCGGCCGTACGTCCGCCTGTCCAATCTGAACGACTACGATATTACGGTTCACCGGGACATCAACCTAGGAGTCTGCGAGCCCGTTACCTGGATTGCCCGCATCACAGACACGACGGACGGACACCTGCAGACGGACAACCGAAGAAGACGCGCCCTGCCAGAAGAACTACAGAAGCTGTACCAAGGATCCCAGGACCATTTAGACGAGGAGCAATCACGCCAACTTCAGGACCTGCTACGCGAATTCCAGGATGTCTTCTCCGTGGGGAGCAAAGACTTCGGTAGGACAAGCTTGGTCCAGCACAGAATCGACGTTGGGGACAGCGCACCGATTAGGGCCCCATTCCGACGTGTCCCGCTCGCCAAGCAAGCCGAAGTCGACCGGATGGTAGAAGAGATGAAGGAGCAAGGGGTGATCGAGCCATCACATAGTCCTTGGAGTTCTCCGGTCGTGCTAGTGAGGAAGGACGGTTCCACCAGGTTCTGCGTGGATTACAGGCGGGTGAATGACGTCACGAAGAAGGACAGCTACCCTCTACCCCGGATCGACGACACGCTGGACACCATATCAGGATCAAGATGGTTCTCCACCTTGGATTTGAAGAGTGGCTACTGGCAGGTGGAGGTCCACCCTAAGGACCGCGAGAAAACGGCGTTCTCTGTGGTCATCGGGCTCTGGCAGTTCAGTGTCATGCCATTCGGTCTATGCAACGCCCCTGCGACCTTCGAAAGGCTAATGGAGTCCATTCTGAGGGGACTACACTGGAAGACCTGCCTGGTCTACCTAGACGACGTCATCGTTCTGGGGAGAAGCTTCGAGGAGCACTACAGCAACCTGAAGGAGATCTTGATGAAGCTACGGGCTGCCCAGCTGAAGTTGAGCCCCAAGAAGTGTCAGCTCTTCCAGAAACAGGTCCAGTACCTTGGGCATATCGTCTCCGAGGAGGGGGTGCGCACCGACACAGAGAAGACCGCAGCTGTGAGGGAGTGGCCAGTTCCGAAGGACAAGTCCCAACTACGAAGCTTCCTGGGACTCTGCACTTATTACCGCCGCTTCGTGAAAGGATTCGCCGACATCGCCAAACCTTTACATCGACTGACTGAGAAGGACCAAATCTTCACGTGGACAGCAGAATGCCACAGTGCCTTCGAACAACGCAAACAGGCTCTGTGCACCGCGCCTATTCTGGCCTACCCCAGACCTGGAACAAGGTTCATCGTCGATACCGATGCCAGCGACTTTGGCATAGGGGGAAACCTGTCGCAAGTAGTGGACGGCGAGGAGAGAGTAGTGGCCTACTTCAGCAAGGCCTTGTCAAAGCCAGAAAGGAACTACTGTGTCACCAGGAAGGAGCTGCTCGCCATCGTGAAGACCATTGAACACTTCCACAAGTACCTGTACGGGCAAGAATTTCTCATCAGGACCGACCATGCATCCCTGCGGTAGCTCCTGAACTTCAAGCAGCCCGAGGGTCAACTCGCACGGTGGTTAGAGAGGCTTCAACAGTACAACTTTGAGATTCAGCACTGGAAAGGCCAACTGCATTCTAACGCCGACGCCCTGTCCCGAAGACCGTGCCCCGAAGACTGCACCTTCTGTGCCCGAAGGGAGGAGAACACCGGGATACAGTGCCGAAGGACTACCGTGGAACTTCAAGGGAGCTGGAGCAGCGAATCTTTCATGCGGGCACAAGCAGAAGATAATGACCTGGGACTGATAGCCGAATGGAAGAGGGCCTGTGTCCCCAGACCCGGGTGGAACATTGTGAGTGACTGCAGCCCCAAGTTTAAGTCCTACTGGGCGCAGTGGGACTCGCTGGTTGTGAGGGATGGCCTCATATGCCGTACCTGGGAGAGCACCGACGGGAAGACATCTCGGGAACAAGTCATAGTTCCAAAGGCTATGACGGAGGAAGTCCTGAAGGAAGTCCATGGAGGATCATCTGGAGGACACCTAGGGATAAAGAAGACCCTGGAGAAGCTGAGAGAGCGGTTCTACTGGATCGGATGCCGAACTGACGTAGAGAACCACTGCGCGAAATGCCACGATTGCGCAGCCAGCAAGGGCCCAGGACGAAGACGACGGGGTCCACTGAAAACCTACAACGTGGGCGGCCCCATGGAGAGAGTGGCCATCGATGTTGCTGGGCCATTCCCGTTAAGCGAGGCAGGGAACCGCTACATATTGGTCGTCAGCGACTACTTTACCAAATGGCCGGAGGCGTATGCGCTCCCTAACCAAGAAGCCGCGACGATCGCAGAGACCCTGGTGAAGGAATTCGTCAGCCGATACGGAGTACCCCTGGAGCTGCACTCCGACCAAGGGAGGAACTTGGAGTCGCAGGTGTTCCAAAACCTATGCCAGCTGCTGGGAATCCGGAAGACAAGGACAACGCCGCTACACCCTCAGTCCGACGGGATGGTAGAGCGATTCAATCGCACCATCGAGAACCATCTCCGAATAGTCGTCAGCGAGCACCAGAGAGATTGGGACAAACATCTTCCACTATTTCTCCTGACCTACCGCGCCGCCGTGCATGAAGCCACCGGGTGCACACCAGCCCGGGCCATGTTTGGGAGGGAACTCCGTCTACCTGTCGATCTTGCCTTCAGCCGACCTGGGAATGATCCGGTCCCGGTAAGCCAGTTTTGTCAAGAACTGGCCGACCAACTGGAGGACGTGCACGCGTTCGCGAGGAGGAAACTGCGGATCGAGACCGACGGAATGAAGACCCGATACGACCAACAGACGGATGCCGGCGGATTCCACGAGGACGACCTGGTCTGGCTCTTCAACCCATTACGGAAGAAAGGCCTGTCACCCAAACTGCAGAAGTCCTGGTAGGGCCCGTACCGAGTCGTGAAACGGATCAACGATGTCGTCTACAGGATCCAGCGGAGCCTAAGGGCAAAGATGAAGATCGTGCATCGAGATCACCTGGCAGCCTACGGAGGGACACAGACGGACCAATGATTGATCGGGGTGATGTTACGGCTGTGAGTTTGTTTTGTCGCCTCGCCGCGTTGAGTCACAGCTGCCTCCAGGCTGTGTGTGCTCTGCCTCAGTATATTACGTGCGCGTTACGCAACGGGCTGCGAAGTGAAAGGGACGGTCCAGAATATTCGTGACCCAGCCAGTGAAGGAAATCTCTAGAAATCTCTAGAAGCCGTGTGTCCTGGACGATTCTAGAATTCATTGAGTCACCAGCCTGCTATATAAGCGGCCTCAAAGTGAGGGGACTGGGTTTTCTGTGGATGTGTGTTTTTGAGCGAGTGCGACATAAGTGTGGTGACGAAGTGCCGTGCGAGTTACGAAATCCAGTGACATTGTTTCCCCAGCTTGTGGACAGCGAAACAGCGGGTAGCGGATTATCGTAAGTAACTGGAGTTGGTGTACATAAGGGAGAGGAGCCGGTAGTTTCTGTCAAGGCCACCGTACTCATTAAGACGGTTTAACTTCTGTGGTTTGTTGACAAGTGAAAGGGCCAAGATCGCTCAAGGAAGAGACTTGAGGAAACTGGAGTAAGGTTCCAATTGCTTGTATTTGCTGATGAGTAATGTACCTCTTCCTGCAAGCAATAAAGCTAACTTCTCTTTAAAGCAGTAATTGGTGTTGTGTTTTCTACCCTCCGCAATCCAGTTAACAAAAGTGCCACTAGGGGGTGGCACGTAACAATATATTCATTATATACCATAAATTCGTTTAGGGAGCGTGATGGCGCAGTGGCTTAGCTGCTCGTTTTTCACCCGGACGGCCGGGGATCGAATCCCAGTTACTCCTGGGCGAAATTTTCACCTGAAAAATCACGTGGCGTCAGGAAGGGCATCCGGTCTTAAATCCCCGGCCAAAACCAAAAAAGTGAGCCAGGTTGGCTCCGGCGACCCCAATTCATTGGGATGAGCCGAAGAAAATGATTATATACCATATTTTCGTTTAGAAAAGAAGCGTGTAGCTACGGTAGTCAAAAATACCTGCAGGATAAAGTGGAATACAAGTTAGTTTAGGTAGCATAATCAACACATGATCTCACGACTTCACTTGAATAGATTCTAAACTAGAGTACGGTATCTAAACACTAAAAAAATACATCACCCATAAACTATTAGCACACGATAATTTTTCATGTACAAATTTTCCACTAGAAACAACAGGTTAAAAACACTTTCTGATGCATGTAGGGCCATTGCGACATGTAGCCCTGTATACTTGGGTCTATATGGAATTTGTCTGATAACCTGTGATAGTATGACCGACAGCTACGCTCCCAAAAGCCATGGGACTAAGCTCTCTGTGGAATCAGTGGACGTGGGTTCGAGCCCCACAGTCAGCCTTCCTTGAAATGTTTTTCAGTGGTTTCCCCATTTCCAACTCCAGGTAAATGCTAGGACAGTACCTTGTGACAGGCCTCGGCTACTTCCTTCTACATCCTTGCTCAGTTTCATTCATCTTCATTAATTTAATCTCTCATTAACTCCTATCATGAGGTTAATGTCAGGCATCTGGCCGTAAAAACAATCCGCCACAGAGAAATTCATCGCATCTTATCCCCGACCCCGGGATAATAAGGGGTAGACAAACATACAACCTGTGTTATTGTGAAGGCTGTATTAGTATGTGTAGCTGTAATAGGGATGCATAGAATTAGCACCGATAGAGTGCACTGCTGTTGTACTGGGTAAGCGCAAGGCACTCTTCATTTGTCTCCTGTGTTCTCATGCCGCTAAAATCCACAAATTTAAGTTGTTTAAATTGTTATTTTTGTGACTATGCCGAGCTATTGCAGTGTCCCTCTTTGCAAAAATCAGGGAAGCCCGTTTTCGTTTCACCAATTTCCACAAAATATGGAAATGAGGAAGAAATGGTTTCATGCTATTAGAAGGAAAAATTTCAGTGAGAAAAATCTGACCGAAAATATTATAGTGTATGACTTCACGAAAACTGTGTTGGGTAAGTGTGATTTACAAAGGGAAATAATCCTTATTTTGTACATATAATCTGATTACACATTTCGATAACAACCACTGAATGTATGCGTTTGTATTTGAAGGTGAGAGAACAAGATTAAAACCGGGCGCTGTTCCATCGCTATTTTCGTGGACCACGAACACAAAAAAATAAGGAAGGGGCCATACACAAGGAAACTGCTGGATTACCACGATGAGCCTACAATATCGGAATCTGCAGAAATCATCTCCATTGATTTAGGCCTAGGCCTACGGGAAGGAATCGTCAATATACCCAAAGAAGTGAATGATACATTTGTGACTCCCATTTTCAAAAACATCAGTACTCAGAAAAATGCTACAGGTAATTTGGTTGTTGAGCAAATAATGGATAACCCTGATGCCATATTGCTTTATACAGGGTTTGTAGACGTCGAACATTTTAATTTTGTGTTTGCTGTTTTGGGAGAAAACAGATACAATTTACAGGTATTCCCGCTTGAGCCCAGATTGTGTTTTCTCTTGAGAGTTATGAAGCTAAGGACCAACAAATCTGATCAGGAACTAGGCCTTAACTTCGGAATCCATAAAACTACTGTTGGGAGAATATTAAATGTTTGGATTAATATCATGTACTGCCAATTTAAAGAGTTGAACATTTGGCCTGATCGAGAAACTGTCCTCGAAAACAGCCCCTTCCTTTTAGACAGAAATACCCCTGGCTAAAGAAGCAGCACAAAGCGGTTTAAGTGAGTGCTATAATAGAATTCAAAAAAGTAATATGCTAAAAGAATTAAGTGTGTTTAATTTGAGAAAGTGGCAGAATGAATGGGACAATACATCCAAGGGCGAAATTACAAAATCATTTTTCCCCAGTGTACAGGACAGACTAAAATTGTAAATGAACATAACGCCCAAATTTACAATTATGACAACAGGACACGGCAATATTAAATCATACTTATACAGATTTAAAATTATAGATAGCCCAACATGGATATGCAATAACGGTCATCAGACTGTAGATCACTTACTATATGAGTGTAAGTTATTAGGGAAAGAAAGAGATATATTAATAGCACATGTTTTAAGATCAGGCAACTGGCCTATAAAGAAAGATGAAATTGTTAGAAACTACCTTAGGGAATTCTTTACTTTTGGTGTATTCTTGGAATACACGTTATGATAGAGTATATTTTTAATACTCTTTGCTTGTTCATTTCATCCTTTTTCTCAAACACCAACAGTGATCTCCTAGTTTCTCTTTGGTGGTCATGTCTCTTATGTCATTGTGAGTCTGTTCTAGATATATATCTTCCATGACTCACCTAGCAGCGAATCTCAGAAGTTCCTCAATTCTTCCCTGTACAAGAGGACTTACTTATCAATTTGGCCACTAGATATCGTCGCCATCGCCAGCTATCATCTCCTTGATCAAGAGAACTTCGTCTACTTTTTCACTCACCATGCTGCGCTAGTATCGCCTACTATCAACTCTTTGAAGACCATTCATCAAGAAGAACATTTATTTTTGATAAGTTGTCTATTCTGGTATGTATTCCTTTTGTCTCCTACCCCCACTCTTTTCCACCCTTGGTCCCTCCGCGCTTCGCTGAGTGGGTCTCACTTGCACGTCGGCAGTTGACTCAGTCAGTCAAGGCTCAACTAGAGCCAGTCTCCTCAAACCAAGAGGCACTCTCTACATTCTACGCCATGTTGGCACATTAAGTTCATACGCCAAAGGGAACTTCACCTTCGCCATGCAACAAAGATAAGTACATACTTCAGGTTTTAACCTCATCTTCATCGGTTTTACTATCTTCATGCTTTTAATGATTATTTTATAGGCAGTGTGAGATATTTATTTGTGGCAATAATCATCCTTCGTGGGATTTTCCATGTTGGGCTTCTGTCCAATTAAGCCAATTTTTGTGAAAAGCAGCATTTCTTATGCTTATTAAATGAGAGAGCTTCTCACAACGGGGGATATTATAGAATACCCACTGTCTATAAATATTAAGCTTGTTCCACCGCTGGAGTAAATTTGGCTCTATTCTTCCATTAGGATCGTTCTGGAACCTTCCAGAATCTGCACTTTATCTACAAGTCACGCCGTCATGTATCTTTCACTCACTTGTGGGATTGCCATTTCAAACTAAGGAATCTTCCTTATAAATTAATGTTCAATAGCTAAATTTTCTTCCACCGTTGGGATTTTTTCTGGCGCATTTAATGATAATCCATAAATTTCTTAAGCAACAAACTTTCGCCTATCTAGTGCAACCAGCCATTTTCCACGATTGCAATAACTTTCTTTGCCATAAACTTTTGCGCTACTACAGTGAACTTTTCATCCATTTCAACGAACTATAGTGATAAACAGTGTTCTTTCAGTATTTCTTCCGCGTCGCGCTCGTCCGATTATTATAAACACGGCCATGAACATTTACCTTTCATCCCAATTGCTCTTTCCTAAACCTCTTACGAACAACCCATAATAAATTGTTAATTTAGGTCTATTTCAACGAGGTGTCAATCTAAAGATGTGCCCTCCCATTTTTTTCTTATGTGTAATTAATTAACTTCTGCATAACTACGTGTCTTGTACACGGTTCAAATTATCTTGTATCTCCCTTCTAATTTAGGGGATACAATTCTTTCAACTCATGAGTGAGTTATTTCTAGGTTTCACGAAAGGGAAACTCGCCCCATTTGTCTCGTGATTCCTATCTAAACATAGGAGGTCTAGAACCTTACTTTTGACTTTCTCTTCAGGTTTCACAGTAAGTGACCTGTCCTATTTGTGTAACTACTAAAAGTAATTCAGCTTAAATACAAGAAGTTATAGGAACTTCTCTTTCATTCTACCTGCTTTCTTTTTTGTTATTTTTGAAGTTGTAACTTTCTTTAAGATAGGTACTTGGAAATTTTTGAAAGTACACACCTTGTACTCGATTTAATGTCTAAACATTAATCACTTCATTTGTCTTTTTTAAATCTTACAAAGAGAGAATGCTCAGCGATCGACGATTTCTCCGTTTGACCCAGGCGGCTGTGTCTGTTATGTTCCTTGGGTCAGTGGTCACGCTCCTCTTCGTCGTTCCTATGTACACCTGTCCACAGGAACACAGGATTCTGAAGCCTGCAGTGGAGTGTGGATGGCACTTACTTGCCCTTGCGGATCGCAGCAAATCCCGGATTTTTGCAGTGGGTTTATAAACCATCTTGACCCCTGTTCGTTACCTTCTTCACGTATGGCATGAAGGCTGTGGCCACCGGAGTTTCTTCTGTCTCTTTTCTCGTGCTCCGGTGCCTGGGATGATAATGCCGGACCAGTTTCATGTGAAGCGTCGGGAGATACTCTGCCTGGACCACGGCCTACAAGCCCAGACAACTTGAACATAGTTATGGATCCTTTGCTGAAGGGCATAAACTGCCAGGGTCAAAACCAGATAAACAGTCTGGCTTATGCTTATGACCTGGTTGTACTCGTTGATAGCTTACAAGTCAATATGTTAGAACTTTTAACAGAAATGTATGGAATATGGTATGAAAATCAGTATTTCAAAAACTAAGGGTATGTCTGTGGGGAAGAAACCCAAGAAAAATGGATGCCTGATAGGAGGACCATATTAAATGGTGTCCTCAGGCAGGAAAGGTCAGGAATTTTGTTTTTGGTCAGGAAAAAGTGTGAAAATATAGCGTGTCAGGAAAAAATGGCGAAAAGTATTAGGAAGTCAGGAAATTTATATTAACCATATTAACTCCAAGTTCTACTTCAGGAACTGTGACATCTGTAGAATCTTTCTGTTATAAAGATGAAGTCACAAGTGCCGAAATAAAGTGGGCCTTTAATGTCGTCCAAAATAAATTCTCTTAATTCTTGTTTAAATATTTCAGAAACCTTCAGGGAAATGTTTCCTGATAGTGCAATTGCAACAAAATTTCAATTGGGGAACATGAAATGTTCATATGTCATCAATTACGGATTAGCTCCATACTTTCATAATTTACTGCAAAATTAAATTCTTTCATGTGATAATGTTATCTGTTTTGATGAGGCATTGAACAAAGTTGTTCAGCGAGGTCAGATGGACCTATAACTTGACATCAACTGCAATGAAGTTAACACCAGATATTTCAACAGCATCTTTATGGGACATGCAACAGCTCAAGACATTTTAGAGGCTTTCAACCAGGGAATCTCTCCTATTTCTAGAAAGAGTACCATATGTCTATGGATGGACCGAATGTAAATTTGAGTTTCATAAAAAAGTTCAGTGGCCAAATAATAGAAGATAATGCAGATTGCACTGCAAACAACTCATTAACCTTGGTGATTGCGGCCTTCACGTTGTCAATGGAGCCCTACAAACAGGAATGCATCCTGTAAAGTAGGACCTTCAATTATTTTTGAGAGACATGTATTATGTATTGAACGACTGGCCTGCACGCCGAGCAGAGTACTTTGATTTATGTATTATTGCATTATAATTTACTTTATTTTGAATGAATAAAGAGGCGAGTGTTGGGCAGCTATGGGGATGGTGGAGGCTGTAAATTAAAATCACCTCCAGATGACATGACCAACAGAAGGACACCTAAAGGGAGGAAGGAGGGTGGAGAAGAGGGCAACGCACAGGTTCGTCTACAGACACCCTCCGATAACTAGCAAAATTGTCGCCGACGAAATAATGCCACAACAGTTGCTTAAAATTTTAAAAGAAAATTTAATTATCAAAAGGGGCAAGGGAAAATGAAAATTTAACAAAATCAATAAACGGGAAACTCTATGGCCATAACTTCTCTCTGGTGATTCATATGGCTTAAGGTCAACATAAGTTATTTACATAAGTTGCCAAGAGACGGTTTAACATACTTGCTGAGTGAAATGAAAACATTTAATTTAAAATTTAAATTAATAATGCCCAAAAGACCAAAAAAAAAACAGAATACAGGAATTACCAAATGAGAAAGGGCTTGATGACATAGTAGTACGCAATACCGACCCGACATGCAGAGATCAAGGCCACGATGCAAAACGAAAAATTTAAAATTAAATTAATAAAATAAAATATGATCAATGAAGAAATCCACAACATTCGTGACGGAGAAAAACACAGGAACATTCACCAAAAACACAAAGTTAAACCAACAAGGTTAACAAAAAAACATATTAAGCTAACACCAAAACACTTTTGAGTTTCCCGCTCGGCGCCTAGAGACTCCCTCACAAGACCAGAATGCCTTCGGGCAAAACAAAAAACAAACATGGCCACAAAAAGATGACCGCATGTCCGATCGAATTACGGCAAACAATTAGCATAAAATTAAATTAAAATCACCAGAGAGAACAGAAGGGGAGGAAAGAATTACGCCTTAACACTATTGACATGAGACTTTTTATACTGCAACGGATCGTAAAATAAATAAATAATAGGGCAATTCCAAGGATTACCAAAAACTAAATAAATAAAAAAAATTACAAGGTACGGTAACTAGGAACGTGTCTCCGGAAGGCACAGAAAAACCAATATTTACATATCAGGTAACGTTGACAAACAGAAATATTAGGCCTACCAGGCGAAACAAAATACAGAATTAAAACATTAATATGAAGCCAATATCGGAGCTCCCAAAACAATATATTAAAAATAATAACATACCTTAAAACTTCTCTGTGGAGACACAATAAAAATAAAATAATTAACACACAAACCAAATAACGTTATACGGCACTAGATTGCCTCAAAATGGCCCACCCAGCACATGCTTTGTTTGGGTCACAAGCACTCCTGTCTGCATCGAGATGCGATTACTATTCGAATTTCTTCATCACTGCGAAACGATGAAATTATAGCCTTAAGAGCACAGGCAATACCTTTTTTTTAATCGTATATCCATATTTCGAGGAGGCCAGGGGGTCAAGCCCCCGGGCACGGCGATAACTTTTTCGACTAACTAGCTTGTTGATTTCTTGACGACAGACTATGAAGATCACAAGATGGCGGGGAATCCAAAGTCAAAATCCGCACTGCATTCATGTTAATTGCAACTGACCAATCACAGCTTGACACATCAAGTAACAATGTGCATATTAAGTAATTATTTTGGCGGTATTATGCATATATAGTCTTTTGTTCAATGACGTAGAATACAATATCCTTCAAACATGTCTCGATTAGGATGAGTTTAGAAGGAATCACAAACACACTCTAGCGGCGGAAGAAACAACCACGGCTAGAAGCGCCGAAGTCCGATAGATACTGCCATCTCGTGTTCATAAGCGGAACCAAGCCATCAGGCGAGTGCTTTAAATGGCAGGGAACACACGTATATAGGGGAGATTTATTTTAAAAACTTTGGGACGGGCATTGCACGTAACAGCCTCCCTCCCTTAAGCGTGAACACTGTTTATGAATATGCCTAGGCATAGGCAGTACTCCAAAACTAGTCGATTCACCAAGCATGTTTCCAGAAGATAATGTTCACCAGTTAACTCCAATTGATGGACAAAAACCGCATCGTTTTGGTTAGGAAGAGTGCAGGGTCAGATTATCAGGGAAGGGATAATTGATCACCTCGCAAACCACTTAGTTAACAGCTTCCCTGTGTCCATAAGTCTTCAGAAACGCAGAACACCAGCACCTGCAGTGCTTTCAGAGTCCGAGACACGTTAGGTAAATTTTCAAAAAGTCCAATGTTGTTACCTTTAGACGAAGTAGGTGGAAGCAATGTGCCAGAAATCATGCGACGAGTGGTCAGCCATTTACAAAACAGAAGTTAATCTTATTTCAAAAAATAAAAGTTTACAGAAATTACTAATTCTTAATACATTTTATAAAAGAGAAACAAAGTTGAATTTAAGTGAAGAAGGAAAATCCTGACCATGCCCTAGATCCGTGCTCACAAATAGTTAATTAAATAACAAGATTACCTTTTTACAGACTAGTAGTACATTTCAATAATATGCGAGTTGAACGACTATACATTAAGCAGGAGCAACGGTAGAGGAATGACCACTCAAATTCCCAAGGAAACAGGTATACAAGATCACCATGAGTTAGGTCTCCTACCGAGTCCAACTTACATGCTAGCATCTTCTATGAAATCATCAAAATTAGCTTCAATTTTACAATTTACCATAAAATGGGAATTACCCAACAGTTGCAAGTTGTATCCCACTAGAGTTTTTAAACCCAATTTAAAATTACAGAAGGAACAGATGCCTGAAGGCTTCAATGAAGGTTAGGGATACTCTACATTATACAAAAATCAGTTTACAAAA
Organism: Meconema thalassinum; assembly: GCA_946902985.2. Lineage (NCBI taxonomy): Eukaryota > Metazoa > Arthropoda > Insecta > Orthoptera > Tettigoniidae > Meconema > Meconema thalassinum. Next base: position 96,043,801 of record OX336397.1, on the reverse strand, counting down.
TTTATGGTAGCATTTCCTCATTACAATTCTTTCCACCTCGTTTTATGTGCGACAGATGCACTCTGGAAATGTAGTTGGCCTTAGGGTTTCGAATAAGAAGAGTAACGGGAGTCAGGAATGCCTCTACATAACAGGGGCCTTTGAAGCGAGGGGTCAACTTGCTAGAAACAAGATTACTAACGCCCTTGGGCTCGAAATTGCGGACGTACACAACATCCCCAATTTCCAAATCAGTTGGCTTGCGACAGGCATTGTGTCGCTTGGCAAGTTGGTCATGTGATACCTTAATACTCTCTCTAGCCTTGTCGAATTTCGCCCTCATATCCTCGGGCGTGAAACTGTCTGGAAGGAGATCGTGCAGGTTCCACAGATTGGACAACGGAGAATAAGCCATAAACGAAAACATTAACGAAAAAGGGGTGGCTTGCGTGCTCTCATGCACGGCGGTGTTGAAAGCAAAATTGAGCCAATGCAAATTAGAATCCCTCTTGGAATGGTCGTCGTGGTGGAAAGCAATCAGAGCAGAACGGAGATTACGATTGACTCGCTCAGCGAGAGACGGGTTAGGAAAATAGGGAGTGGTGGTTACGCGCGAAATAGCATAATCAAATAAGAATTGACGGAACTGATGAGATGCAAAGCACTTGGCATTATCTGACACCAGGAACTGACATGGCCCAAAAGATGAAAAGATGGAATTAAGACACTTTATGACGGAGCTGGTCGTAGCCTGTCTGGTGGGGAATATCCAACTAAACCGGGTGAAACCGTCAGTGCAAACAAGCGCAAATTGGTTTCCCTGACCAGAACGAGGGAACGGGCCAACATGGTCGATAAAAAGCCTCTCCATGGGTCTGGATGCCGGTTCAGATGACAACAGGCCAACCTTAGTAGAAACCGGAGGTTTGCTAATACTACATGAAGCACAATTTCTAATGAGCCTCCTGATGTCGCCATCCATACCTTGCCAAATGAAGAACTGCCTGATCTTAGCACGGGTCTTGAATACTCCTAGGTGGCCACCAATAGGAGATTCGTGATAGTAACGAAAGTTTTCCGGAATGAGGACCAACGGTAGCACAGTTTTAGGTAGACGGTCATGACGAGACGAACAACACAATACACCATCTTTTAGAGAGTAGTGCTTGATCACTTCACCAGAATTGATTCGGTCAATTAGGCTAGATAAGGAGGGATCTTCTTTCTGGAATCGCCTCACATCTTCAAAAAGCACAGGGGAATTGCTAAGAACGACATCGACATAATTTACAGGTGATGCAAGCTTTACGGGTTCACATCCTTGAATATCCTCTTCGGCTGTTTCCTCATACATGCGGCTTAATGAATCAGCTACCGCATTTTCGGACCCACGAATATGGTGGACGGTGAACTGGAATGACAGAATCCTAGTTGCCCATCTGGCAATCCTACCAGTTTTACGGGGTTTCCCTATCACCCAGCTCAAGGCTTGGTTATCGGTCTCAAGGAGAAACTTAGTGTGCTGAAGATACATACGGAATTTTTCCAGGGCGAACAACACTGCTAAACCCTCAAGTTCGTATATGGAATACTTCCTCTCTGCGTCCGTTAAGGTACGAGAAGCGTATGCAATGGGTTGCCTACCCAGATCAGACTCTTGCAGTAGGACACAACCAACACCACGACCAGACGCATCAGTCTGCACAATGAACTGCTTCCCAAAATCCGGAATGGCTAATACAGGGGCGTAAGAGAGTGCAAGCTTAAGATCTTCGAAGGCTGCCTGCTGAGAGGGACCCCACTCAAACTTCACAGCCTTTTTGCGTAATTGATTCAGAGGAGCAGCACGGTCGGCAAAGTTACTGATGAACTTACGGAAGAAGTTCACCATACCAATATAACGAGCAACACCCTTGGCCTTCTTGGGTGGTTTAAAATCTCTGATGGCCTGCGTACGAGTGGTCCACGGAGATACCAGGTGCGGAAAAAATATGACCCAAGAAGGAAATTTTGGGCTTGGCAAAGGAAACCTTGGACAATTTGACGGTAAGGCCAGCCTCACGCAACCGATCAAGTACAACTTTCAGATGATCAACGTGTTCCTCGAAGGACTCCGAATAGATCACCACATCGTCAAGATAGTGGTACACAAATTTGAATTTAATTTCTGAAAACACCTTGTCCAGAAGTCTGCTCAACGCAGCGGCTCCGGTGGATAGACCAAACGGGACACGGGCATACTCAAACAGGTTCCAGTCAGTGGAAAAAGCAGTAACATGCCTGGATTCCGGAGAGAGGGGAATTTGGAAGTAAGAAGAATTTAAATCGAGGATCGTGAACACCATCGCGTTGCGAAGCCAACTAAAGCATGTATGAAGGTCCGGCAAAGGAATGGATTGTAAAACAACCTTTTGATTAAGAGCCCTATAGTCGACCACCGGCCGAAAACCACCGTTAGGTTTTGGCACAAGGAATACAGGGGATGAGTAGGCCGGGATAGAAGGTTGGATTACACCTTCTTCCAACATCTTATCGATAATCTTCCGAAGTTCAGCCATCTTGGGCGGGGCAAGGCGATACGGGCTGGAACGCACCGGCACAGAATCGGTTAGGTCAATCTTGTATTCCATCAAATGGGTTACACCCAACTTGTCAGTAAATACATCACTATACTCCTGACATAACCTCTTAATGGCATCCTTTTGAAGACTCGTTAAATTTTCCAGATCGAGATCCTCAATAGTCACAGGTTCACTAACTGAATTGACAGCAGGGGAAGATAAAACCGGGTTAAAAGATAATTTACTTTGCCGATTAAACTTAAACCATAAGTTGCGAGCACCAAAATCAAGAAGCATACCAACGTGGGACATGAAATTAGCTCCAATGAGCACAGAACAAGAAAGATTTCTGGCAACAAAAAATTTAAACTTCCAAGAAAAATTTAGAATATGGATTTTGACTGTCATACTGCCCAAAATATTTAAGTTTGAACAATTTGCCGAAATAAAAGATTCATTGTTAGGCTCTAACTCAGGTAATTCGCAAACACTCTTCATAGATAAAAACCAGACCTCACTTATAAAGGATGCGACACTACCAGAATCAAGTAATGCAGAAACGGGCTCGTCATTAACACAAATTTCAATAAACGGGGATATTCCTTTAGCCACAGGAGAAATTCCCAAATCATTATTCACTCTAAAACGATTTCAATTAGATGACGAGGACACCCGCACCACAGGTTTCACATTATGTTTAGAATGAGGCTGACTTGCCACGACATTGCTCACCGACAGGTTAGGTAGGTCAGCGACATAAGCAGAATTAGCACGTGATGAATTAGTTTTCAAAGAGTTATCAAGATTTTCATTAGTAGGGCGGCGACCAGAAACTTTACAGGGCTTTCCCAAATTCTCATGCACAGAAATATCCTTAGAAGTAACACCCGAATTGGTCTCCAAAATATCCCGTCATTGGCGATACCCAACCTGGTTATTCGGACACACCTTCTTAACATGACCCACGCCACCGCTCGTGTGGCACTTAACATTGGGTCTAGGATGAAACATAACCTTAGGAGGGGGACGAGACATCAGGAAGGAGGGGGACCAGACATCAAGTAAGGAGGAGGAACATTAGCTACACGAAGGGAATCTGCATGTTTCACAGCCATAGTCTCTATAACGACCTGTTTTAGCTCGACAAATGACGAAGGCCTGGTACACATAGTCATGTATGACCTATATTGAGGCGAAAACCCATTTGCAATAGATGACACCAACTGTCGTTCAGTTAAAGGGGACGCAAATACCTGGGCATATACCTTAATGTCACTGACATAGTCGCTAAGTGACTCGTCCAACCTTTGGACACGATATAAGAATTTTTGCTCGAGAGTACTAAGGGCACTCGCAGGGACAAAAAACCACAACACTTCCCTAATGAACATGGCCAAGGACATGCGGAGGTGGATAGCTTCAATCAGCTTATCGCGCAGCATACCGGACGCAACAGGATACAACAGTTGGAAAATCTGATTTTCCGACATCCCAAAAAATCGAGGCATGGTTACCCAATTCGACCACTTGCTTTAAAAATAGGACCACCTGGGTAACGTCATATAGGTTGAAATGCTTCAACTTAGTTAAGAAACTAGAAATAGGGTGAGGAATCGACCCATAATTAACGGTAGGCGAGTATGTAGCATTTGGAAAAGAGACATTATTACCAGGGCAGCTCCCTCGCACACCCTCTACAGGGGACAAAACATTTACATTGCCAGAGAAAAAACTGGGATGCAATGGGTCGGCAGGACCCAGGAAATCATTAGGTGACCTAACATGAGAGGAATGACCGTAACCAGGGTTAAGTGGTCTGGACAAGCCAGAACCAGGCAAAAGAGGGGCAGGCAAACCACTACTAGTAATCGATCCCAAAACCTCAGACCTAGTAAACAGAGGTGATTCACGTTCAACCCCAGAAGAACTCTCCAAATTCGCAAGGTTATCTCTTAAGTCAATTAAATCAAAAGCACTATTATTGCCGGCCATTTTGAAAAACACAGAATGCAGGCAGACAATACAGAAAGAAACAAATTTTAGGAAGTACGAGGACAGTTTACAGTTTCACAACAATACTATACCAAGTACCAACACCATAGATTAGGTTGACACTCGAACACATCCACAATACTATACAAGATCATGCACAATGCTGCCCAGAACTGCAGACGTCATCGCTTGCTTGGCTCGAGAACAGGATGCTAAATTACAAAAATTGCCACAAACCACATGGCGAACAGCTTCAGACAGGGCTCCACGATGTCTTCACTCGCAGCATGTAGGCTATCAGAATATTAACAAACCCACATTTCCCATGCCAAGAACACATGCCAGTCACTTACCAAGCTTCAATTTTCACCGGGAATGTTGCATCACAAACAGGATAAAAACCAGCACAGACACCTCGCTTGGAACAGGTCACTTACATATCACCACATGGATATTCAGAGGCAAACATGAAATCAAACAAACGACAAGGATTAGCATTAAATAACATCAAGTGCACTGACATGACACATCCCTTCAACAACCGCTCTATCAGCATCAGAAGGGTCCATAACATGAGCCTGCGGGTATGGAGGAGGGGATAGTTGCAGAAGCGAACACGAGCGCGATCTGCTACCAAACTGCAACCGCCTAGGCTCTGGAATGGAATGGGCCTACTTACCTTTTATTCAGAGGTCCGCACCGCTTGCTGCAAAATCACCTCCAGATGACATGACCAACAGAAGGACACCTAAAGGGAGGAAGGAAGGTGGAGAAGAGGGGAACGCACAGGCTCGTCTACAGACACCCACCGATAACTAACAGAATTGTCGCCGACGAAATAATGCCACAACAGTTGCTTAAAATTTTAAAAGAAAATTTAAGTATCAAAAGGGGCAAGGGAAAATGAAAATTTAACAAAATCAATAAAAGGGAAACTCTATGGCCATAACTTCTCTCTGGTGATGCATATGGCTTAAGGCCAACATAAGTTATTTACATAAGTTGGCAAGAGACGGTTTACCATGCTTGCTGAGCGCAATGAAAACATTTAATTTAAAATTTAAATTAATAATGCCCAAAAGATAAAAAAACAGAATACAGGAATTACCAAATGAGAAAGGGCTTGATGACATAGTAGTACGCAATACCGACCCGACATGCAGAGATCAAGGCCACGATGCAAAACGAAAAATTTAAAATTAAATTAATAAAATAAAATATGATCAATTAAGAAATCCACAACATTCGTGACGGAGAAAAACACAGGAACATTCACCAAAAACACAAAGTTAAACCAACAAGGTTAACAAAAAACATATTAAGCTAACACCACAACACGTTTGAGTTTCCCGCTCGACGCCTAGAGACTCCCTCACAAGACCAGAATGCCTTCGGGCAAAACAAAAAACAAACATGGCCACAAACAGATGACCGCATGTCCGATCGAATTACGGCAAACAATTAGCATAAAATTAAATTAAAATCACCAGAGTGAACAGAAGGGGAGGAAAGAATTACGCCTTAACACTATTGACATGAGACTTTTTATACTGCAACGGATCGTAAAATAAATAAATAATAGGGCAATTCCAAGGATTACCAAAAACTAAATAAATAAAAAAAATTACAAGGTACGGTAACTAGGAACGTGTCTCCGGAAGGCACAGAAAAACCAATATTTACATATCAGGTAACGTTGACAAACAGAAATATTAGGCCTACCAGGCGAAACAAAATACAGAATTAAAACATTAATATGAAGCCAATATCGGAGCTCCCAAAACAATATATTAAAAATAATAACATACCTTAAAACTTCTCTGTGGAGACACAATAAAAATAAAATAATTAACACACAAACCAAATAACGTTATACGGCACTAGATTGCCTCAAAATGGCCCACCCAGCACATGCTTTGTTTGGGTCACAAGCACTCCTGTCTGCATCGAGATGCGATTACTATTCGAATTTCTTCATCACTGCGAAACGATGAAATTATAGCCTTAAGAGCACAGGCAATACCTTTTTTTAAAATCGTATATCCATATTTCGAGGAGGCCAGGGGGTCAATCCCCCGGGCACGGCGATAACTTTTTCGACCAACTAGCTTGTTGATTTCTTGACGACAGACTATGAAGATCACAAGATGGCGGAGAATCCAAAGTCAAAAACCGCACTGCATTCATGTTAATTGTAACTGACCAATCACAGCTTGACACATCAAGTAACAATGTGCATATTAAGTAATTATTTTGGCGGTATTATGTATATATAGTCTTTTGTTCAATGACGTAGAATACAATATCCTTCAAACATGTCTCGATTAGGATGAGTTTAGAAGGAATCACAAACACACTCTAGCGGTGGAAGAAACAACCAAGGCTAGTAGCGCCGAAGTCCGATAGATACTGCCATCTCGTGTTCATAAGCGGCACCAAGCCATCAGGCGAGTGCTTTAAATGGCAGGGAACACAAGTATATAGGGGAGATTTATTTTAAAAACGTTGGGACGGGCATTGCACGTAACATTAATAATTCCATAAATGTCTTCAAATCATTTCCTCTTGTATTACAATGTAAATCCCAGTCGTCGATCCCCTCAGAAATCTCAGTAATGCTTTATGAAAGTGTCTATCAATGCCATGCTTCCACGGCAGCCATAATTGGAGTAACTGTACCTCTCGCGATCATATTGTCGGAGGTGGGTTGCAGGGTTGCTTATCCAATCCCCTAACTGAGCGTCAGCTTGCTAATGCTCTCGTCTGCAGGTTGAAATTTTGTCATAAAAATACCAAATATGTTTCTCAAACATGTCAGTGTTCCAATACTATACAAAATACTGGCACAGTACCTAGGAGACATAACCCGAATGATATTAGCAAAAAGACACTCCAATGTGTCAATCAATACCTCTAAGAGGAACCATGTGCTCACATAATTGAGTCGGTACCTGGGAGCCCAAAACTGAATGATATTGCCATATTGACGCTCCAGGTGTGTCAATACCTTTGTTGTTTGAGTCTTAAGTCTTTTGACTGGTTTGATGCAGCACTCCATGCCTCCCTGTCCTGAGCTAATCGTTTCATCTCTACATAACTACCACACCCTACATCTGGGGCAATCTGTTTAACATATTCTAACCTTGGTCTACCCCTACAGTTCTTGTCCTCGACCCTTCCTTCCATAACTAAGCTTGCTATTCCTGGGTGTCTTAGTATGTGTCCTACCAACCTATCTCTTCTCTTCATTAGCAGTCGCCAGAAACATCTCTCCTCTCCCACTCTTCTTAATACCTCTATGTTTGTAACCCTATCTACCCATCTGATCTTCATCATTCTCCTGTAACACCACATTTCAAATGCTTCTATTCTCCTCTTTTCTGCTGCACCAATAGTCCAAGTTTCACTTCCATAGAGCGCCACGCTCCAGACAAAGGCTTTCAAAAATGACTTCCTAATACCTAAATCTATATTCGATGTCAGCAGATTCCTTTTTTGTAGAAAAGCTTTCTTTGCCTGAGCCAACCTACTTTTTATATCCTCTTTGCTTCGTCCATCACTGGTTATTCTACTTCCTAAGTAACAGAAGTCTTCTACTTCCTTCAGCTTTTCACCAGTCAATTTGATCTCCATAGAGGTTTCTGATTTATTTCGGCTGCATTCCAGTATTTTTGTTTTACATTTATTAATTTTCATCATGAATTCTTTCTGTAAGACGGAGTCCATACCATTCAAAAACTCATTCAAATCCTCAGGCTTGTCGGCCAAGATGACGATGTCATCAGCAAATCTCAGAGTTGAAATTATTTCTCCTTGAATCTTCACTCCCACTTTATATTTTTCTCTATTTCCTTCATTGCTTGCTCAATGTAAAGATTGAAAAGTATGGGTGATAAGTTGCAGCCTTGCCTTACACCTTTCTGAATACCAGCTTCTCTCTCATGTCCTTCAACTCGAATGACTGCTGTCTGGTTTCTGTATAGATTGTATATCACCCTCCTATCTCTGTACTTTATTCCAATCGATTTCAAAATGTCAAACAATGTAGTCCAATCAACGTTATCAAAAGCCTTTTCTAAGTCTACAAAAGCCATGAACGTTCTCTTATCTTTCCTTATTCTACCTTCCAAAATCAGCCTAAGACTTAGTACAGCTTCCCTTGTTCCTACATTTCTCCTGAAACCAAACTGGTCTTCACCCAACTCCGTTTCTATCTGGCTTTCAATCCTCTTGTAAATTATCCCAGACAGGATCTTTGAAGCATGAGTAATCAAGCTGATTGTACGGTAATCTTCACATCTGACAGCTCCCACTTTCTTTGGTATAGGGATGATTACATTCTTCTTGAAATCAGGGGGTACCTCACCTGTCTCATAAATCCTACACACCAAGTGAAATAACCTGATCAGACCTTCATCTCCTATGCAGCGTAGCAACTCAATCGGTATATCATCTATGCCTGGTGCTTTGTTCCTGCTTAAGTCTTCCAAAGCTCTATCAAATTCTGATCTCAATATTAAATCTCCTTTCGCATCCTCATCAATTTCCTCCTCCCTTTCCATTACATGATTCTCAATCTCCTTTCCCTTATACAAACTCTCTATGTAAGCTTTCCATCTCTCAACCTTTTCTTCCCTATCTGTTAGAGGCTTTCCATTTGTGTCCTTAATATTACAGCACTTAGTCTTCTTTTCCCCAAAAGTATTCTTAATCCTTCGATAAGCTGTGTCTACTTTACCTAATTTCAGACAATTTTCTATACCTGCACATTTCTCTTTCAACCATTCTTCTTTCGCTTCCTTGCACTTCTTGTTAACCTCATTTCTCAAACGTCTGTATTCTGCTTTCCCCTTCTCATCTCTTACATTCTTGTGTTTCCGCCTTTCATCCATCAATTCTAGTATATCCTGAGTGATCCACGGTTTTCTACCTATTCTTTCTTTCCTACCAATGTTTTCTCCTGCAGATTTTGTTATTTCATTCTTCAAAAGTGCCCATTCGTCTGCAATTGAAGTTTGTTTAGGGTTTTTCATTAGTCCTTCCTTTATACTCTTCTTGAATCTTTCGTTTACATCCTTCTCTTTCAGTCTGTCTATTGCCCACCTTTTTGGCTTTTGACTTTTCTTCAGTTTCTTCAACTTTAATCTGCATTTCATTACGGCCAGATTGTGGTCAGAGTTTATGTCAGCACCAGGATATGCTTTACAATCCAAAATCTGGTTTCGAAACCTCTGCTTGACCATAATGAAGTCGATTTGGTAACGCCCTGTATCTCCTGGTCTCATCCATGTGTATATTCTTCTATTGTGGTTATTGAATAAGGTGTTAGCTATAACCAACTCATGCTCGGTGCAGAATTCTACCAGCCTGCTTCCTCGATCATTCCTTTCACCTAATCCGAAATCTCCTACTATTTTCCCTTCTCTCCCTTTTCCTACCACAGCATTCCAATCTCCCATTACTATAACATTTTCATCACCCTTGATATACCTCAGAATTTCGTCTAATTCTTCGTAGACCTTTTCAACATCCTCATCATCAGCTTGACTGGTAGGCATATAGACTTGTACCACTGTGGTGCAGGTAGGTTTAGTATTGATTTTTGCTACAATAATCCGTTCACTATATTGTTCATAATATTCCACCCGCTGTCCAAGTTTCCTACTCAATATGAGGCCAACCCCTGCTTGGCCATTGTTTGATTTAGTGCTAATGACCCTATAGTCTCCTGACCAAATGTCCTGTTCTTCCTGCCAGCACATTTCACTAATCCCAACCAAATCCAACCTCAACCTATCCATTTCCCTTTCTAAGTTTTCTAACCTTCCACTTCCTAGCAGACTTCTAACATTCCACGCTCCGATCCGTAGAATGTCAGATTTCCTCTTTGTCACTTCTGTGATGTTAACCCCCTCGCGAGTAGTCCCCACCCGGAGATCTGAACGGGGGACTAGTTTACCTCCGGATTGAAATTTTACAAGGGAGGAGGCCATCATCACATGTAATTTTGCATAGAGAGGTGCATATCCTCGGGAATTGCATACGGCTGTAGTTTCCCGTTGCTTTCAGCCGTGCAGAAGGACGCAGTGTAGCCATTATTTGGCTTATATTATCAATATCTTAACCGTCTATAAGACTAGTAAAGAATTGATTTATTCTGAAAGGCTGCTACTCCCTTTCAGAATAAGTAAAGAGCAATTCTACTAAACAAAACTACTAACCTTCTACCGTACTAACAATTAAATACCAAAATTCCACTAACGAAAAAAATACTAAAGTTCCACCAACAACAAATACTACCACTAAAACAGTCTGTCACCAGGCACACTTTAGGAAGAACCACATGCTCACTGTCTGGGAGGGTAGGTATGAGCTCTAAACTAAATAATATTAGATTAAAACCACTCCAGTGTCAGTACTTCTAAGAGGTACTAGGAGCCCTAACCTGAATGATATTAGCTTAAGTAGATTAGATTATATTAGATTTTTATTTATACATTTGATCAATTACATATATACATTACATTTTTGATATAGGACATGTCAGTAAGTACATATAAAAATAAAAGAATTTACAGGTATATATTACTTATACAATAACTATTTATAACTTATTATAATAACAGATCTTAAGAGATACAATCTTATTGGGCAACAATTTACACCTTACTCTATTATCACAATATGAAAACTTAATTCTATAAATACAACAACTTACAGCTAGGTATTACAATTAAAAGAGAAAAGTAAAACATAATTATAGATTTCATCGCTCCTATGCACCAAGGTATTCTACTACAGAGTAAAAACAATGGCACTGCAGATAAGCTTTCAACACTCTTTCAAAGGTTTTTATTTTTGGGTCAAACTTTATATACTGGGGTAGTTTATTGTATAATTTAACTCCTGTGCGAATAGTTCCTGTTTGATATATGCTTGTGTCTGTGTGTGTGTGTGAAATATCATTGTTTTGATTTTGTCTTGTGTTATGCCTATGAACATCATTGTTTGTTTTAAGGAAAACGTCTTTATTCAATAAATTCTTTTAAAACAACATAATAGTTTCAAAGATATGAATGCAGGGCAGTGGGAGATTGTTTAAATCTTTAAACAGAAGTCTGCATGATTCTCTAGTGTTTACATTTGCCATAATTCTAATCGCCCTTTCTTGTATCCTAAACGTGCTTAGTACATCTGGTGACATACCCCAAAATATGACCCCATATCTTAAGTATGAATGGAAATAAGCAAAATAAGTATTTCTTTATTTGTGCATGCTTGTGAGGGTTTTCAAAATACGTAACGTAAACCACATCGAGTTCAGTTCAGTTTAGTATTCAGATATTGTATATGTTTATTCCATTTCATGTCATGTTGTATCCATAGTCCTAAAAATTTGTTTCTGATTTATTTTCAATTTGATGACCATTTAAAGTTATATTGGGCTTCTGTGTAGTGTGGATATTTAGAGATACTGTTTTTTTTATAAATTAATAGCTGTACCCGGCATGCGTTGCAATACCATTCAAAGAAAGTGTTGGCGTTGTAATTTTGTTTCTTGAAGTGCGTTTGGAAATAATCCTTTTTCTTTTTCCGTTAACAGTCTCTAAACTATCGTAAAATGGATTATCTAATTTAGAAACATTCGTGGGAGTGTGCACAACAATTCACCAAAGTTTCATCGCAATCGGATGAATGGAATATGAACACATACGGAATTTCGTTAAAACGATTCGTGCGCTGTCACTCATTTTTAAAATTTACTCATGCGCTACCTACTGTGAAATGGATTTAGTAAGTTAGAAACCTTCACGTAAGTGTACACAACAACTCAACAAAGTTTCATCGTAATCGATGAATGGTATATGAACGCATACGGGATTTTGTTGAAACGTTTCGCGCGTCGTCACTCATTTGTTGCATCTACTCGTACACTACCTATTGTAAAATGGATTTACTAAATTGGAAACCTTCCCAGGTGTGTACACAACAACTCATCAAAGTTTCATCGCAATCAGATGAATAGCAGATGAACGCATACGGGATTTTGTTTAAACGATTCGCGTGCCGTCACTCAATTGTTGAATCTACTCGTACGCTACCTATTGCAAAATAAATTTACTAAGACTGAACCTTTTTCTGGAGTGTACTCAACGATTCACCAAAGTCTCATCGCAATCGGGTGAATGGTATATGAACGCATATGGGACTCATTTGAAACGATTCGCGTGCTGTCGCTCATTTCTTGAATCTACTCGTGCGCTACCTATCGTGAAATTCATTTACAAAGTCAGACTCCTTGCCTGGAGTGAACACAACAATTCACGAAAGTTTCATCGCAATCGAATGAATAGTATATGAATGCATACGGTACATGGTTGAAACGATTCACGTGCCGTGGCTCATTTGCTGAATCTACTCGTGCGCTACCTATTGTAAAATTGATTTACTAATCCAGAAAATTTTCGTGGTGTGCACATAACAATTGACCGAAGTTTCATCGCAATCGGTTAAATGGTATATGAACGCATATTGTACTTGGTTGAAACGATTCACGTGCCGTCGTGAATTTGTTGAATAAACTCGTGCGCTATCTATTGTAAAATACATGTACTAAGCCAGAAACCTTCCCTGGAGTGTACACAAAAACTCACCCAATTTTCATCGCTTTCGCACGAATGGTATATGAACGCATACGGGACTTTTTTGAAACGCTTCGCACGTTGTTGCTCTTTTGTTGAATCTACTCGTTCGCCACCTACTTAAAAATGGATTTTCTAAGTAAGAAACCTTCCGTGAATTGTACACAACATCTCAACCAAGTTTAATCGCAATGGGATGAATGGTATGTGAACGAATCTGGTCTTTGTTGAAACGAATCGCACGCCATGTTGTTGAAGTTACTCGCGCGCCATCTATTGTAAATTGGCTTTACTATGCCTATAATATTCCCGGATGTGTGCACAACAACTCACCAATATTTGATCGCAATCGGATGAATTGTATATGAACGCATATCCAACACTCATTTTTTTAAGCTACTCGCGCGCTATCTATTATAAATTGGATTAACTATGCCAATAACCACCCCGTAAGTGTGCTAAACAGCCCACCAAAATGTGGTCGCATTCCGATGAATTGTAGGTATATGAACGCATCGCCAACACTCATTTGTTTAAACTACTCGCGCGCTCTCTATTGTAAATTGGATTAACTATGCCTATAACCATCCCGAAAGTATTCACAAGAACTCACCAAAATTTGATCGCAATCGGATTAATGGTTTATGAACGCATAAAAGACGAACAGACGAACATCCTTTTTATATTCTGAGCCCGTTAGAGGAGGTGATCCGGGTACCATCCGCCGAAAGAAATGGGACTTCGAAAGACCCCGTCCTTCGAACCCAAAACCTCAGAGGATCGGGTGCATTTCGTTGTAGGATTGCTCAGCACGAGGGTCTTCATCCAGGGGATCTGGGTCATTTAGCACGGAAACAGTCATAAACGCCCAAAAAATACATCCGAAAAATACCAAAGCTAGCAATAAATAGAGATCCAGTCTTAAGTTAGATTCGTGCATGATTTATTCAAGTAAGAGCCCTAATCTATTTCCGAGGGTCGAAATCGGCTAATCCGTTAATCTAATTACAATATTGAGTCGTCACTAGTTTGATGTTAAGGACCCTCGCGAAATCCTAGTTACATGAAACAATAGCAAAGATGACTAGGCGCGTGGTACAAGAATAATTATCGCGTAGCAAATTTACAAATAAATGACTCGGTATAGTTTACATTTAACAGCTGGCAAACCAATCCCTAGGTTAAGATGGTACCACGCCCACATTTAATATTACATTTAAATTCAGTCGAATGCCTATGTGAGATACGTCGTAAACGAATGCTTATTACCAAATCTAATGATGGTTTGACCACTGACTATAAAAAAAAACAATCACATAACACTCTTATGTCTAATAGGAACAATGGGATAAATACACCCGGGAATAAAGAAGTATACACTCTCATACTAGCCTGCCTTCGCGAACTGACGTACTGTTCGTACTCAGTCGTCACCTCAAGCATGTGAGTTATGTTGGCAAAGCGCAATCATAATTGCGTCTTATAAGCTTTAGATCACGCGGGCCACAAGTTACTGATTATTGGTCCAGGAGATCCAATGTCGTCGATACAAGTAGTGTCATCTCATTTAAAGTCATTTTCCACATGGAAATGGCTTGAATCACGGTGTCGATTAAACAACAAGCAAATGGTTGCAGAGTTATGTCTGTAATTATTTATAACAATTAATTAATCCGTTGGTTTAGGATAATTATGCTCTTGATTTATCAGAAGGTTTTCATGTTATTTAGTTAGCTCTATTAATGACACCAGTCGTAGGCTGCAGCATGTGATCTCGCTTGAGATTTACTCAAATAACATGACTTCAACAGTCAACAATAACACAGATTGGCGCGTCTTACACCAATTGTGCGGGGTGCATCGGTCGTCTTATCCGCAGCTCAAAGAACGCCGGATTAACCAACAATAAGGCGGACATTCATCCGTCCTGCCAAATACCAAATAATGTGTTCATGGACACAATAATTACACTGGCTAGCCTAATTTATACAGAAGCTGGGTCAATTAACGTTATTGTTTAAACCTTTCCATAACACGCCAGATGAATCAAAGTCATCGACTCAAAATATTGAAGGAATTCGCCTGAGCGAGGATCCCCTCACTCATAAAAAGTGGTAATAGTAATAACAGATGCTGACAGCTTACATAGCTATTCTCCAAAGCAAGGTATATTAATACCAGTGACCCTCAAATTCCTAGGACTTGTGACGTAAGTTAGCACACTAAAAGTCAATAAAGTCGTCTCTCTGTTGCATCTCGGGTAAAGCGGTTGTCAGCTGGCGCGCTCAGGCAACTCTCACAGCTTCGCGTTCAGCTTAGCATAGCAAAGATTGTGTTACCATAATGATCATTCTAATCTTGTAGTAGCACGAATTAAAGTCCTGAAGTGCTCTACAGATTATATACAAATGTATAATCACTTCCCTAACAGTGTTCCTCGGGATATTATGCCCTTCAAAAAGATATAATGCAGTATTAAATTCAAAGAATATAAATAGAAAGATATACTCGTGCATCTAACTGCACTGACATTCGAAGTTATGTCACTCGTTCATTATACACGTGGGCTTTGATATATGTGGATTGGCACTCTCCACAACAAAAATAAAACATCTAACCTCTGCTGCGATGTTTGAAATGATACGAAGTAAGTTAGCCTTCAGTCTAACTGTGCATGGGTTCGTTCCTCTGGAACTTTCATGTAGAAAAAAAAATAGTACTCACGAAAAATGCCAAATAAAGAGTACAAAAACGTTTCAGCAACGGTCGGCTGAGAAATGATACGTAAATAAGCTCTTCCAAATTAAATAAGGGACCTGACTCTAGGGTGTCCCCTAACACTTTCAGAAGCCTACACCTTCTGTTGTTAAGATGTCGTTTACATGACACAAAATTGCAGCTCCTTGCTGACTCACAAATACACTGAAAATACATGTGAATTTGCACTTGCCGTATAGTACACGGACTGTGGTGTCTACCTAAGATTGGCCAAGTGTCAAAGAAAGAAAAATATATACATGTCCTACCTAAGTGTTCAAATATCGTTGCGTTTCAGCTCAAAATATACTTTCAACTACTACCTCATCCTGGACTAGCCTCGTACAATAGGCTATACAAGACTCACGGTTACTTCACAAAGTAGGTCACCTTCCAGAACTCCCATTGGCAGGGGTTCCAAGCATACTCCTTGGTAAGGCTATAGGTTTAAGCCTGTCCCCGTGGTCCTCTGTTTGCGTCTTTTACATGGTTCGTACCTGGTGGTGTGGATTGGACAATTCCATGGTTGTGGTTTATTTCCCCTTACATGATGAATTACACCAACACGATGCTCTCAGAATAAAGTTGAAGAATTACTAACACGTGGTGTGTTATCGTATGCATCGTAGTTATCAAAATACACTGATTCTATTGAAAATATGATTGTAAATGCACACTGGCTTTAATGATTGCAGGTGATCAAAATACTCTGCTTTGCCTGCCACAGATTCTAATGTTACCAACACGTGGTATTCGTTCACGGATTTTATACTAAGTCAAAATCACTGAAAATCGGAACAGTCACTGTCGCATGCGTGTGATACGTAGCTTTATCATGGTTGATTTTTATAGTAGCACACACACTGGGCTATACGACGTAGTCGTAGATTTAATATTTCACGTCTGTCTGAATATTTCACGTCTGCCTTCAGACGGTCCTCGTGGTTAGTGAAAAAATATGTTGAATTATCACAATTAAATTCCAACTTTCACAATCACGTTGCACTGGCCTAACTGGGCCGAAAATAATACTTTTCGTAGACTTAATCGTAGTCAGCAGCTCGATGGCTGTATATTACAGTCCTCCCAATTATGTGGTATACATTTGCCTACAATGGCCTTCGTCTTCTAGACGGACAATTGACACGATGCGTTCTGCCTCAGCAGACTATCAAAACGGTGTGCTCATACATAGCACGGCTTCCTGATCTGAAGGAAGTAGTCAAGTCAATTAGCGACTTCTTTCATAATCCTCCGCGTGTCTGCGGTGATAAATACCTTGACCTTAAATTGATTTACCGTTTCCAAAAGGCTTAGAAGATGGTAAATTAAGCAGAATTAATTATTGTAAGCTCCTGAGTTATGTGGCATTAAAATAGTAAGTAATATATCTCTAGGAGGAAAATAAGCTGTCCTCTCCGAAGTCAAAATAGCGGATTATCATGAGGAACCTCTAGGGTGTGTTCTGTAGAACTGAGCATGTGAAGTAAATATGCTCTGAAAGAAATACTTGATATATGAGCTAGGAGGGCTCAATACAGGATGAACCAAAAATGCCGCACTTGGAGGTCGGCATGTGATTCCTCGTCCAATTGCATGACAACGTTTCAATAGCATAATCGGATCGGGTGATGTTTGAAACACTGAAGTATGAAAACGAGAAGCTGGCGACATTGTCACATCCTGCAGCGCATCAGAATGTACAGAGAAAGCTCCGGCAGAGCGGCAAGTTCCTGCGACCTGCTTTTGGCCATGCTGCATGCAGTTACAGCGTTGCCAGAGCCTCATTTTTAACACGCATTTCTGTTAAACTTATTGGCGGGACTAGGTTTTGCTACATACACTTTTGACGTGAATTTCGATGAGGAACCGCATTACGACCTCCGAGTGCGGCATTTTTTGTTCACCCTGTATATAAGATTATGAGGCGATTCTCTTGTGACCATTTGGTTAACTCTCTGTAACGGAATCAGCAGACTGCTGTAAGACCTGTTTAGTTCCACCTTTTATTACGAGTGTTGTATCGTCCGCAAACAAAATTTCCTTATGAGAACGAACGTTCTTTTTTATATCATTGATATATAGAAGAAAGAGTAGTGGGCCCAAAACCGATCCCTGGGGTTCTCCAAATTTAATAATTCCCTCATTGGACAACGGTTCATTAAGTAATTTGGTTCCAAGTTTACTATTTGATTACGCCTTGTTAGGTAAAACTCTAACCATTTATCTAGACCTCTAATACCATATTGATTTAGTTTTGTAAGGAGGATTTTATGGTCAACAACATCAAATGCCTTCGATAAATCCAAAAATACGCCAGTTACATGTTCATTATTGTCAATTAATTTCAGCATACTATTGCTTCATTCATAAATTGCTGTCTCTGTAGATCTTTCCGTTCTGAATCCATGTTGTGAGTTTGATAGTATTTCATTATTTTCTATAAAACATATCTGTCTCTTATACATGATTTTTTCCAAAATTTTTGCAATACTAGTTGGTAAGGTAATAGGACGATAGTTATATAATTCATCTTTTGAACAGTTTTTGAGCACAGGATTAACTTTTAATAACTTCAAAATATCAGGGTAAGTTCCTGAGTGTTTTTTAAGTGCGTAAGTGGATTTATTATATTTTCTGCAAATTTCTTTAAAATTGCTTCAGGGATGCCATCAATACCAGGAAAGAATTTATTTTTTAGCTCTTTTATAAATATTCTTACCTCTTCACTTGTGAAATGATTAATAAATAAAGAATCACTGCATATATTAATTTTGTTATTTGAATTTAGTGTATTTACCTGTGATGTATTTAATAATTTTTGTGGAATTTCCAGAAAATAGTAATTAAAAGTGTTTGATATTTCCTCTGGATTATTAATCACTTACACTGACCATTCATTTTTTTCTGGTTTTAAATTGATGGTCAGTGTAATGTTCCTTTGTATTTTAGCACATTTTCCAGTTTCTTTCTTTATCACAGACCACTTAGCCCTGTTTTAATTAGTTGATTTGGAAATAAAATTATCATTATGAATTTTCTTTGCTAGTCTTATTACCTTATTTAATATGCTTGTGTATTTTTGCAGTATAAATTGAATTCAGATGTTGTGTGGTACTGTGTAGAAATTTCTCTCTTTGACATGAATTTCTAATCCCTGTTGTTATCCAATTGCTAGTTTTGTTATTTTGAATAGTTCTTTGTTTAAAGGGGAATGCTGTTTCAAGATAGTGTTTTAGGGTACTGTTAAATGCATTAAATGTATCATTTACATTTTCTAGTTTATACATTTCTGACCATGTTTCCTTGTTTAATAAGGCATTGAAATATGTAACTCTTGTTTCAGTGAATGACCTGCACTTTGATTTTATTCCATTATCATTGTTATTGATTTTTTCGGGCACTTCAAAACTCAGTATTTGTCCATGGTGGTCACTAAAACCCGGACAATAGACTTCGATTGAATGATGATATTTATCTGTATTTATAAAAATTTGATCTGGGGTGGTTTTACTAAATTTTGTTATTCTTGTTGGGGTATTTACTGTAGGTTTCAGTCCATAGGAAATTAGTAACTGTGTTAATAATTTACAATTTCTATCACATTTTAAGAAATTCACATTTACATCCCCACAAATGATCAAATCGAAATTTGCTTTGCCCATGTTATTGAGTAACCATTCTAATTTGTCTATAACTAATCGAAAATTTCCTGACAGAGAACGGTATTCTCATACAATTATTAACTTAAACTGCTGTATTTTTACGGCTGAGAATTCAAAATCCTGTTCCATAATTAGATAATCAAAAGATGTTAACTGTTCATGATCTAAATTATTTCTTAAGAAGATACAAGTACCACCAAGGCTAATATTAGATCTAGAGTATTTCTAGCTAGTATAAACCCTGGGGATTGAATTAATTCGAGTTGTTCCTCTTTCAGCCAATGTTCTGAAATACATAGTGCTGAAATGTCTTTAAGTTCACCTTTAGCATTAGATTTATGTAATCTATTTTATTTATTCTGGTGGAAAATTTTAAATTTGTTACTTTTGTAAGCTTGTGTTGGTGATTTATTTCCATTATTATTATCATAATTGTTATTATTATTGTAGCTAGACAAATCCAAAATACCATTGTTGCACTCAGTTAAATTTGACATCAAAAGATCTGAATGCCAAACCTCACGTTTGGCTTCTTTTACCAGTTCCCCCGCTTTCAATCTAGAGATATTATTGTTGAACTATTCTTACCATTTGAATTTACAATTTTGCAGATTTCATCACTAAGATACTCTTTCCTAACCTATTTAAGTGTAGGCCATGCCGAGTGTGAAACTTCATGTCTAATTTACTTACATCTATAATTTAGACATTTGGAAAACTCTTACAAATTTTATGAATTTTTACATTTGTAGCCTCTATTTCTACATTTACACATAATTTGGGAATTAAGTCATATCTCTGCGGAAGGTCTACAATAATGACAGTTGTGTTATGCATGGATGGAAATGTACCCTTTAAATATTTGATACCTTTTTACTCTCGTTTCTGTACACGTCGTTTGCTCCGGCGATGATAACTGCATAATACTTTGAAGTTAGGGACGCACACTCTTCTACCATCCTGTCCGTGACCACTGCAATTGGAGCTCCTGGTTTTACGGTTAAAGTGACCTCCATTTTTCCGCTTCTCTCCAGAACGTTGGCTGCTATATCTCGCCCGGGACTATCCGCAAATATCCGCATCTTCCTGGATTTTCTCTTTATCACTTTCTTCTTTTCTTCTTGAAGAAGGTCATCATTCTCTTCGACGAGCGCTCCAAATGAATTTGAGACTGGAATTTCAAAGTAGTGTGAGAGTAACTACCGTATGGTGGGTACCTAGGAGCTAGATACTCAATGATACTAGCTTAAAAACACTTCAGGGTGTCAATACCTCTAAAATGAACCATCTGCTCACAGCCTGGGTGGGCTGCTATATACAATAAATTACATAATATTAACTCAAAGACACTCCCGAGTGTCAATACCTTTAAGGGGAAGCATCTGCTTACTGTCTGGGTGGGTAGCTATGAGCTCTAAACTGAATAATATTAGTTTAAAAACACTCCAGTTTGTCAATACCTCTAAGAGGATCAGTCTGGGTGGGCAATTAGGAGCCCTAATTTGAATGATATTAACTTAAATTTGTCAATACCTTCAAAGTATTGTGAGGGTAACCAACCCCATACAGTATGGTGAGTACCGAGGAGCTGAAAACTGAATGATAAGAGCTTATAGATAATCTAATTTGTCAAAACCTCAAAGAGGAACCATCTGTGTGGGCACCTGTGAGCTCTTAACTGACGGATAAATGCTTATTGACGCTTCAAATGTGCCAATACCCCTAAAAGGATCAATCTGCTTACAGTCTGGGTGGGTACATAGCAGGCCTAAACTGAATGAAATTATTTTAACGACACACCAGTGTGTCAAAACCCTAAAGATGAACCATCTTCTCACCATCTAGGTGGGTACCTAGGAGTTCTAAACTGAATGATATTAGCTTAATGACACTCCAGTGTGTCAATACCCTTAAGATGAACTAACTGCTCATAGTTAGGGTGGGTACATAGCAGGCCTAAACTGAATGATATTAGCTTAACGACACTCCAGTGTGTCAAAACCCTAAAGATGAACCATCTTCTCACCTTCTGGGTGGGTACCTAGGAGTTCTAAACTGAATGATATTAGCTTAATGACACTCCAGTGTGTCAAAACCCTAAAGATGAACCATCTTCTCACCTTCTGGGTGGGTACCTAGGAGTTCTAAACTGAATGAAATTAGTTTAACGATACTCCAGTGTGTCAAAACCCTAAAGATGAACCATCTTCTCACCTTCTGGGTGGGTACCTAGGAGTTCCAAATTGATTGATATTAGCTTAACGACACTCCAGTGTGTCAATACCCTTAAGATGAACTAACTGCTCATAGTTAGGGTGGGTACATAGCAGGCCTAAACTGAATGATATTAGCTTAACGACACTCCAGTGTGTCAAAACCCTTGATCGAAATTCATTAATTTAATTTCTCATGAGGTTGGCGTTAGGCATCCGGCCGTAAAAACCATCCAGCACATAGAAATTCATCGCATCTCATTCCCGGCCCCGGGAATAATCAGGGGTAGACATACATACAACCGGTGCTATTGTGATGACTGCATTAGTATGTGTAGCTGTAATTCATGTGAGAATTGGGAAGGAGGCGTCCGTGGCCTTATTTAGGAACCATCCCGGCATTTTCCCGCAGTAGAAGTGGGAAACCATTGAAAACCACTTTCCGAATAAGTGACTAAGAATCGAACCTTTCTCTTCTCAGTTTTTCCTCACGAGGCTGAGTGTACCCCGTTCCAGTCCTCAGATCAGTATTAAATTTCTTGGCAGAGCCGAGAATCCAAACCGGGCCTTCGTGTCGTTTTGTGTAGAAGCTTAAGCCTTAAGAAGTGGTAGTGAAGCAGCTACATTATCAACCAGTTTCCCGTGGAGGAAAGGTGGCCATAATTAATACTGTGCCACTTTTGAATTATTTCGCACGATTTTTAAACATTATTTGCCCACCTGAAGACGACTGATATCCAGATCTACGAAATACGTGGGCATATTGCGCGCGCAGAAACACCTTGCGATTATCAAATGAAGTTGTATAACAACTGTTTAAGAAAGGGATCATTATTATTCTGCAAATTCACACAAATTTTATGAAAACACTGACAAGTTGTGAAAGGGTAAAACTGAGTGAAGCAGCTTGACAAAGACCCTCCATTGGATAATTGATGGAATATTTATTTATTTCATTACGTGTTGTAATTTGCAACCAGCGCATAGGAATATAAAATAATAACGATGAACGTAGTAATAATCTGATATGTGTTGGAAATGGATCCATAACCTCTTCAGACCAAAGACAAAGTTTATGGTTCTTTCTTTCTTATTAAATAACGGCACATATAACATGTTTAAGACAAATGACATATTTTAATAAAATATAAAAATTGCACATCAATATTGCCGACCGGCGTGTGGTCATAGCGCCAGACTATCTCCGGACTGGAAAAACAAATGGGTTCGAATCCCACAGTCGGGCATTCTTGAAACGGTTTTCGATGCTTCTCGCTTTGAATCCATGTGAAACTGGGACGGTGGCTTCTAGCAGGACACGACCTCTTCCTTCCAACTTCTTGCCCAGTTTAATTCATCTCCACACTTTTCTTATCTCTCAATAACACCCCAGATGATCTAGGCGTCGGGAAGGGTATCCGGCCGTAAACACCGTCCACCATCTCTCTTCGCCCATCAACGCCATAGAAACGAGAATATTAAGGGGCAGAATTAGTTCAGAATTTACATAGTACCAATTGGTGCCGAGAAAAGTATTAAAAAGCGATGGTGCACATATGTGTACCCTAGGTCTAAAGAGGATAATCTTAAAATGTGTATTAAACCGTGCCTATTTATCATCGGTGGGTCGTGTTTTGTGTTGTTTACGGGTGCATTAATAGCAATATCGTCACCGAGTTAGTGTTTTGGATGTAACTCGCGGCAAAATATTAAATCTGAGAATTTTGATTTCTACGTAGGGTAACTAACTTCTAATACTCTCTACAGACAATAAACGCCCGCAGGATTTTGTCCAGAGGAGGGCCAAATTATAATTTTCATTTCTTTAACCCCCCCCGTTAATTTACCTTTCATTTCTTAGTTGCTTCGTGAAATACACTTTTTGACTGGTCTGAATCTGTCGGCTGCTTTATGGCAAGATTGGGAGGAATGTTTTCTTTTTAGTTCACAGTTTTTGACCATGGAAGTTCGCGTTTCTTCTTTTGTGATTCATTGTCATAATGTTCACTTCTCATAAACAGGTAAAACATAGTGATATCACCATGTATCGACAATAATAAACATGTAGTTCTGTAAAGAACTAAAGCCTATATTCATATATCGTACTTATGTTAATTGCCCAATCAACATACACAATTTTAGTTTGATTGCTGTAATAGATTCTCAGAAATTGAGAACCGACCAAATATTGTGGATGGTTGCCATGTTGGAATTTTATATATATATAGGTCTTAGAGTTATGTACTGTTGAATGAAGATTATTGTGTACGTGTAGTATTCAAACTTCAATCGCATGATTAGGATACAAGAAGTAAAAACGTGTTTTTTTTAAATTTTGCACAACTGCCATCATCAGGTGATATAAACAATTGAACTAAATTAGATACCGGTTGATTACAATGTGTATGAACATTTGCTCTACCAAGTTTCATTGCCTTTAAATCGCGAGAAAAGTCTGTTTAAGACTTTCAACTTCGTTTGGTCGCCATGTTCGTTTTGTAGTTAACCGGTTTTTGAATATCTCATAGATGATCTTCCAGTAGTGCTCTTTATCTCCGTACAAAATTTCAGGGTGATACCGGTAATCGTTTCAGAGATATAGAATGCCGGTGAAATATTTCGCAAAGCCGCCATATTGAGATTATGTAAACAATTGAACGAAGTTAGATGTCAGTGCATTACAATGTGATATTCATATTATGTACCAGGTTTAATTGCGTTTGGTTGGTTAAATCGCGAGAAACGTCTATTTAAAAGTCGCAACTTCGCTTGGCCGCCATGTTGGTTTTGTAGTTACCAGGTTTTCAAAAGTCACATAGGTGAACTTCTAGTAATTCCCTTTATCATCGTACAAAATTCCTGGGTGATATCGAGAATAGTTTCGGAGATATTGAATGCTGGTGAAATATTTCGACAACCGCCATGTTGGATTGGTGAGACGTAACAAAATTTGAAGGGCACGGTCGGGGTCGTCCGGAATAGTGCTATAAACTTACCGAGTTTCATTGAACTCGCTCGAGCAGTTTAGATTTTATTAGGAGGGGGGACACACACAAGAATCACACACGCACACATACTCAGATACACGGACAAAGTGTGATCTCATAGGCCTATTTTTTTCATAAATGAAAGTAGGCTAAAAATCAAGCAGTTCATTAAAATGCAAATGCAAATCCTATTCACCTATTTTCTGAATACAGTAACTGGAGGACATATTTTCAGATATTTTAAAATTACTGAGTTAAATTAAACTGTGGAAATATCCCTACATATGAATCTGCCTAATGGGCCCTGGGAAGCAACCTACGGGGGTCTGGAAGACCTTCAGACCTGGACATAAGGGAGTGTGATGCGATGATGCAGTCCAACAGCATCAAGAATACAAGGATTCATCAGAAGAGAATCCTCATAGCCTCTCCACTCCAACTCCAAACACTGACCTGCCCGTGGTGTCCCCTGCTAAGCCGATCAACCCCGTGGAAGGTTGGGTAACCAATCCCAGCGGGAAACTGGGTCGGTGAACAGACTAGTGATTGGGGGACAGAGGGTGTCTCTCTCTGTTATTTATGTTTCCCAGTCAAGTTATGGGTTGGCGCCAGGAAGGGCATCCGGCCGTAAAACTTTGTCCAAATCAAAATATGGCAAGTTCTTTAAGTTTGGCCTCGGAGACAGCTAGGGCGTTCCCCACAGGCGACGCACAAGGAGATCGCCTGCCCCTTGTGAAAAGAGTGCGAAGGCTACCGAGTCATGGGCGCACTAGGTTAAAGAAGTTAGCTCACCTTAGGGTAGGTACACTTAATGTTGGATCAATGACTGGACGAGGACGGGAGATTGCTGTTTTGATGAGAAGGAGGAATATCGAAATTCTATGTGTTCAAGAAACTAGGTGGAAGGGAAATAAAGCAAAAGAGCTTGGTGATGGCTACAAATTACTGTACAGTGGAACGAAAAACCTGGGAAGGAATGGGGTTGGCATAATTCTCTCGAAAGATATGAAGGCTTGCCTGACGGAAGTCCACAGGAAAAATGACCGGATAATGAGTATCAAACTGTGCCTCGAGGGTATATTAAACATAATTTGCGCTTATGCTCCTCAAGTTGGTTGTGATGAGGACGAAAAGAATAAATTCTGGAGTGACCTGGTTGAGGAAATCAGTCGCTTACCAGCCGAAGAAAGAGTTATTTTAGGTGGTGACTTGAATGGGCATGTGGGCACTACAGTAGGAGGAGAACTAGCAAGGAGAGTACATGGAGGCTGGGGATTAGGAGACCGTAATGCGGAGGGTGAAAGAGTGATACATTTTGCATTGGGAGCAGACTTAGCTATATGTAACACCTTCTTTAAGAAATGTGGACAGCAGCTGGTAACTTATAAAAGTGGAGGGAATGAAAGTCAAATCGATTACCTCATGTGTAGAAGACCACATCTGAAGGAAGTGCCAAACTGTAAAGTCATAGCAGGTGAACACGTAGCTCCACAACACAGAGTATTAATTGCCGATTATCAGTATATCTGCCTCAAGCCATATATGGAGATGAAAACGGTGTCGAAAATCAAATGGTGGCGGCTAGAAGACCCTATTCTGTGTAGTGAGTTCAAAATTGAAGTTTTACGACAATATCAACACATAAAAGGAGATGATAAATGGTGGAAAGTGAACAGTGAAATAATACTCTGAGCAGGAGAAGCCATTCTTGGTAAAACCTCCGGTAAAGTTGCTCATAGGGACAAAGAAACTTGGTGGTGGAATACTAAAGTAAAAGAAGCAATAGAGGCCAAGAGGTTTGCCAAAAAAGCCTGGGATCAATCTGCGACAGATGAAGACAGAGAACTGTACAGACAGGCAAATAAAGATGCTAAACGAGTGGTAGGGCAGGCAAGGGCAGATGCTTGGGATGATGTATATGAGGACTTGGAGAATACCAGTGGAGTGAAGAAGCTTTTCAGGATAGCGAGGGCTAGAGATAAGGCATCGAAAGATTTTACTCATATTTAGCAGATGAAAGGTGGTGAGGGAGTAGTTCTTCATGATGAAAACAAAATCAAGAAAAGGTGGGAGGAATATTTCAATCACTTACTAAATAAGGAAAATGATAGGCTGTCTTCTGGTGATGGTGTGCCCTACCAGAGTTTAACCACTGGAATTGGTAGAGAAGAAGTGATGATTGCTGTCAAGAAAATGAAAAAAGGAAAAGCCACTGGTCATGATGAAATTCCAGTGGAAGTATGGCAGTGTCTTGGGCAGACAGGAATAGATATGTTGTGGGATCTCAAGCAGCAAATTTATTCGAAAGAGGTTATGCCCATGGAGTGGAGGGAGACAACACTGGTCCCTATATTTAAGGAAAAGGGCGACATCCAGGACTGTTCTAACTACAGGGAGATAAAGCTGATGTCCCATACCATGAAAATCTGGGAGAAAATTATCGAGAAAAGGCTTCGAGAAGACACAACGATTGGAGAACAACAGTTTGGGTTCATGCCAGGTAGGAGTACAACTGATGCCATTTTTGCACTCCGGCAACTCATCGAAAGGCATAGAGAGAAGAATAAGGATCTACATATGGTCTTTATAGACTTAGAGAAAGCCTATGATAGAGTTCCACGCCAGGAAGTCTGGAGATTGAGGACCAAAGCAGTCCCGGAAAAATATGTGCGGCTTATCCAGGACATGTACGAGGAGGCTAAAACAAGAGTCCAGAGTAGCGTCAGGTTGACTAACTGGTCTCCTGTTCAAGTTGGGTTGCATCAGGGGTCAGCCCTGAGTCCATACATATTCAATCTTGTCATGGATGTCCTATCTGATGGCTTACGTAATGCAGCACCATGGTGCATGCTGTTTGCCGATGACATTGTTTTGTGCTACACCAGTAGGAGAGAACTGGAAAGGCGACTGGAGAGCTGGCGAGAAGCCTTGGAGAAAAGAGGCATGAAAATCAGTCGAAAGAAAACCGAGTATTTGTGCCTTGGTGGTGAGGGCAATGAAATAATGCAGATGGATGGAATAAGCTTAAGGCCAGTCAGTAGCTTCAAGTATCTTGGGTCAACCATGTCTGAAGATGGCAACATAAATACTGAGATTAACCACAGGGTTCAGTCAGCCTGGATGAACTGGAAAAGGTTTTCTGGCATTATGTGTGACAAAAGGCTCAGTATAAGGGTGAAAGGAAAGGCCTACAAGACAGCTGTGAGGCCAGCCGATGATGTATGGTGCGGAGACATGGGCAATAACTAAGTCACAATGTCATAAGCTGGATGTGACTGAGATGAAGATGCTGCGCTGGATGAGTGGTATCACTAGGATTGATCACATCGCAAATGAGAAAATCAGGGGCACAGTAAAAGTAACAGAAGTCTCCAAGAAAATCCGGGAGAGGAGACTGCTGTGGTATGGGCAAGTTATTCGTCGGGATAATAACTATGTAGGAAGGAAAGCGATGTCTCTGGTTGAGGATGGCACGAGGAATAGAGGCAGACCTCGAAGAAGATGGACTGACAATATCCATGAAGACCTAATGGAGAAGCAGTTAAGGGACGACGATGTGTGGGACAGAATAAAATGGAAAAGACTTGCCAGAAACATCGACCCCACTTGAAGTGGGATAAGATGATGAAGAAGAAGATGAATCTGCCTACTAATTCAAATAGCACTGTTCCCAAATATCTAGTACTGGCCGTTACAGCGGATCCATCACGTTTCGATTTTTGCGAAAAATGAAAGTACACTTATGATATCACTACAGGGCCAAAAAATGTGTGTCAGGCTGTGTGTGAGTCTGTGTGTGTCTGTGTGTGTGCGTGTGTGTATTCTGAATGTCTGTCCCCCCTATCAATTCGAACACGGTGAAACCGAATTGAACGAAATTTGGTACAGAGGTAGAACAAGCAAAGGGCACCTCAGTGTCATGTTTTATTTTGCCGCCATCTTGACGAGAACGTAATGGCGGCCACCCAAAATGTTTAAAGCCTAAGTCAGATAACGACTAACCTAATCATCCGATATCTACCAAATTTTGCAACAACATATAGACATATAGCGGGCGTCTTTTGAATAAACTAGAAGGTCATCAGCCCAATTGTTTTCATATGGCGGCCATGTATGTGTGCAAATCGATTCCCCATATCAATTCAAACACGGTGAAACCGAATTGAACAATATTTGGTACAGAGGTAGCACTAGCAAAGGGAACCCCAGCGTCTTGTTTTATATTCCTGCCATCTTGACGGAAACGTAATGGCGGCCACCCAAATGTTAAAAGCTTAAAGCAAATTACGACCAATCTAATAGTCTGATCTCTACCAAATTTTGCAACAATATATCTTTATGTTGGAAGCATATTTTGACCAAACTACAAGATCATCAGCCCAATAGTTTGCAGATGGCGGCCATGTATGTGTGCAAATTGATTGCCCCTATCATTTCAAACACGGTGAAACCTAATTGAACGAAATTTGGTACAGAGGTAGCACGAGCAGGGAGCACCGCAGTGTCATGTTCTATATCGCCACCATCTTGACAGAAACGTAATGGCGGCCACCCAAATGCTCAAAGCTTAAATCAATTTACGACAAACCTAATCATCCGCTCTCTACCAAATTTTTCAACAACATATATTCATATGTCGAGCGTCTTTTGACTGAACTACAAGGTCATACGCCCAATAGGTTGCAGATGGCGGCCATGTATGTGTGCAAATCGATTCCCCCTATCAATTCAAACACGGTTAAACCGAATTGAACGAAATTTGGTACAGAGGTAGCACTAGCAATGGGCACTCCGGTGTCATGTTTTATATCACCGCCATCTTGGCAAAAACGTATGGCGGTCACCCAAATATAAAAAGCTAAAATCAAATTACGACCAACCTAATCATCTGATCTCTAGCACATTTTTCATCAAAATACCTTAATGTGAGAAGCGTTCTTTGACCAAGCTTCATGGTCATCAGTCCAATAGTTTGCATATGGCGTTCATGTATGTGTGCAAATAGATTCCTCCCATCTAATCAAACACGGTAAAACCGAATTGAACGAAATTTGGTACATAGTTAGCAGTATCAAAGGGCACTTCAGTGTCATGTTTTATATCGCCGCCATCTTGACGGAAACGGAATGGCGGCCACCCAAATGTTAAAAGCTTAAATCAAATTACGGCCAACCTAATCATTTGATCTCTACTAAATTTTGCAACGACATACCTTTTTGTGGGAAGCATCTTTTTACTGAACTACAAGGTCATCAGCCCAATAGTTTGCAGATTACGGCCGTGTATGTGTGCAAATCGATTCCCCATATCAATTCAAGCACGGTGAAACCAAATTGGATGATTTTTTTTTACAGAGGTAACACTAGTAAAGGGCACCTAATGTTCATGTTTAATATCCGTAGGCTATATGTGCTTTACTGAACATCTTGTTCCTCGTCTTAACAAGCTATCAGGAATACTTCGCATTGCTCTTCTTAGCATAATGATTTTTGTGCTATGTGGTAAATTCGTACTGTACGTTACTCGTACTTGTGACGCTCATGAATTTAGCAAATTTTCGTTGTAGAAAGAAAATATTTAATTTGATTATTGCTGACCATTAAGTAAAATATATAAAACTCACTAAATCATGTACTTCTTTCTTAGTCGATATGATAACGACAAACATCGTAGGATCATTTAACTATTATACATTCGTACTTCAGAATGTCACATAAATGTTCCTTGAGTTAAGAGCCTGCCAATGTCTGTTCTATAAATTTCTTCTTTCAGAAGCACATCAATATCAATCCCCACTTCAACTTTGGCATTATCGCCTATTTGATCGATATTGAATTGTAACTTTCAGTCGGTCAATATGACTATGAGCTCAATTAATTTAGGATTAAGTTAGCTTCTCCGCTCATATAAGTAGGTTACATGTTGCGCATCCAAAATTGCCTTGCAAGAAGATTCCATTGGAATCATATAGCCTACAACATTATGAAGTCTATCAGTATTGAATTCACCATTTTGTCTCAACTGATCTACCGTCTACATTCGATTGAGGGTGCGAATCTCAGTCGCTTTGATAACGAGACAAAAACACCGCAGGACTACTTAACTATTAGCCTGCAAATTGCTTCAATAGTAGAAGATTTAACACTACAGGTTAAGAATCTACAACAATGGAAGATTGCTGTTCGTTTGTAGCAATAAATGCTCTGTTCTCAAGAAATGGGCCACAGTACTATTGCACTCCTTGAATAAAAATATACGGCATTTCGCAGCACGAATAACGATCGCAGTAAGCAGAACGGCGCAAAATTAGACGAGTGTACAGCACAGTTAGGCCAGAATTTAGGACTCCTGAAGCCCTTGGGAGAATAAAAATAAAAATAATAAATCTTTGCTACCCCCGACTCAAAATATGTAGATTTATTAAAGTTTTCTTAACATATGGGGCTGTTTCTTCACTAACCGTGTATTTAACTATGAGTGGCCAACACTATAAATATGTGTTTATTAAAATTACAAATTGAAAATAAATACTTAGTACAAAGAATTTACATTTAAATTTTATAAGATATCATACCCAACCAATGGCAAAGAAACGGGTGAGTTAGCCGTGGTCGATACTGCGTGGCTGCAGGCAGTCACTCACATCCGGTAGACGAGGAGGTTCGAATCCCCCCACCGGCAACCTTGAAGATGGCCTTCAGTGTTTTCCCATCTTCCTTCCAGTCAAATGCCAGGTTTGGTCCCTAACTATAGGCCACAGCCGCTACCTTCCAAGTCCTCGTCCTTACATTCACAATTTCCCCAGACTACATCCCACACGCGACGGTCCTTTTAGCTCACCCCATGGGTGTCCGCATACAAGCAGCTACAAACTCTGGCGAGCCGAACATGTCCTCGGACACTCCCAGCACTAAAAGCCATTCATTAGTCCAATTTCACTTTCAAGTCAGATTCAAAAGCAAGAACACCAAGATGACTAACACAATCCCGTTTTGTGTGTCCTTAAATACATCAACATTGCAAATGTGCGACAATGAATAATTCTCTTGTGCGTGTGCGTGTGTGTGTATGGAGGGGGTTAACTTAATAATTTTGCGATTAATGCCCAAGTGGTTTTGTACAGTTTCTTCCGCCCCTTAAACCTGGCGCCCTGGGCTGCTGCCCTGTTTGTTCTTCCGTAATTATGGGCCTGAATACAGTAAATTACCCTATATTGTAAGCGTGGCCTTAAGGGACCGTGGTTTACTAGTCAGCAAAGAAAACCTCGTCTTAGGGGCTGAAATCCGCTCTCGGTGTTACAATGTATAAAGATATCTCCAGAACGTGCTTTCATATCGTCACAGTCAGTAGCGTAGCCACGATCGACCAATTGGGGGGGTTATAATTACTCAAGCCAAATTCTACACCCTTTGGGTCGGTAGAAACGTGCTTTGACGAAACATATGATTATTCACTGTGGTCTGAGGCCAAATTCCTGCATTGTATGCCAAGCAAAGTGTATCCGACGGGAAAGTTTGAAGACACACATGTTAATTCATAGTGGTAAAAAGCCATATTTATGTAGTCCATGCGGTGCAAGCTTCGTTACCAAAGGAAATTTGAAAATTTACATATGTGTCCATAGTGGCAAAAAGGCGCACTCATGTGTCATATGCGGAGCGAATTATTCTAATAAAAGGTCATTTGAAAAAACATATGTTAATTCTCAATGGTGTCATGCCACAACGATGAGCGTGCGGAGCAATTTTTCCTTAAACGAATGCAATATGAAAAGTCACATTTACTTTGGTGAATAGCGTGACGTGGTGGTTAGAAACTTCCGAATTTCTATTACTTACACTTGTCAGTCGAAGCTTCAATACTCTCAAATAAGTGATAAGGTAGTTAAAGAGAACACATCTTTTGAAGACAATAATAGATCAACATCAACAAAGATAATTTGTAATTTTAGGAGCCTAAAGTACGTATACTTCCAGTAACAAGGTGATGAGGATTAGTATCTCAAATGGTAACGCTCTACAACCCGCTTATTAAAAGAGCACTCATTCGTGAAATGCCCTCCCATAATACACGTGCACACGAACAATACTTCCCTCACAGATTACAGCTTATAAACGAATTTCACTGATCCATTTTCGACTGAAAAAACTTTTGTGTCTTAAGAGAAAGTGGGATGTCGCTCACCAACCCCATACAAGACAATAAATAACCAGGCACCATAAGAAACAAATCCCATCTCATTCCCAACCACCACCCTCGCTTAAAGCGGTTCAAGACTTATCCCTTATTAAACCAACGTCACTACACACACAATTTTAGCCGCAATAAATTACGAAAGTTTCACAAATTGTGACTCTGATTCACCTATAGAAAAAAAAAACAGCAATGAATTGCAACAAAGCTTACAACCAGTTATTCCACACATTGTGTGTATCCATGATTAAAAAGCAATGAAACGCCCAGCGCTCTGAAAAGAGATCTTCTATGGATTGCGAGACCTGTATTCTACGCAGACTGGCGACAGGGAACCTGGTAATAACAAAGTAGTAGTACAGGTCACTTAGGAAAAGAATCGTGAAAAAACATCAAAGAAAGCTCGCAGAACTATCCAAAATACTCATTAAAAACTGACCATATCTCGCGACACACAACTGCAACAAGCAGATATACTAGTAAAACAACAAAATTTCCACTTACCTAAAACGCAAGAATGTATTGAAACTTCAAAAACAGCAACGCCTCTCCTTCCACCAACCACCTCAGCCGCCAAATAGGGGTATAAATGAGTATAAAGTCAAGTCTACAAGAGTGGCCAGAGCCTACCAACAAATATGCGAAAGAAGGCTCTTCAGTAAACATAAACAAAAGAAAAGACGACACGACGAGAAGACCCCAAAAAGAGGTTACGGGAAGCTCGGAGATGGGTAGGTTGAGAGGAGCTCCACAGACTGCCAGGATACTCACCGAGAGACTAGACAACGACGTAACTGAAGAGGACATCAAGGAGCACCTAGCACAAGACGACATTATTAAAATAACCTGCTAATATTATCTCTTAACTCGCGGCACTAGATAAAGCCTTCCAAATTGGTGTGGCCATGGTAGAATGAGGCACAATTCTGCAGTCAAGAACCTAGCTGGATGGATCGTAACTGTCAATGTCGAAAGCAAGAACCACAATGGAAGGCCTACATTTACAAACGACGAGAAAAAACATGAAAATCTGCTATGGAACTTAGAAGTTCTGAGAAGTAAAATCCGCACTGCAGCTGAAGACATTTGTATAAAGAGTGACATTGTGATAGCCATTGAAGTCTTTCTGACAGACCGTACAACCTCAGAAGCCACTATGCAATTCACTCTCTCGCCAAGTCAAACGCAAGAGGCAGACCTGAGGGAGGGGTCTCCATACGTTTCTGTCATCCATAAAGAAAATTGTAGGCTCAATAAACCAAACCTAATCTCAAAAACATATATATCACATACGGATCTTTCCTAGAAGACACAATAGAAATAATAACAGGGAAGATCACCCGAACAAAGACTGACAGATATGTCATCTTGGCAGGGTATTTTAACTGCAGTGTAAACAACAAAAAAAAAAGGGACTTATTAGATATAGATTTAACATTCTTCCGTGAAATATATCTTGGGATGGTTCATAGGGTGCGGTTTCTATAAGATGAATGAAGGCTCCTTGCAGAGTGGATCATGGGTTGAAATATGTAGCCTACTAAATTTGTCTTCTTCCTCCAATGGAAATTTTGAAGTGAATGAAGTTGGATTTTGTCGTATGTTGCTGTGTGAACTGGTTTTTGTTTGTAGTTAGTAAAATATAGTTTAGGATATTTTATAAGAATATACAAACACCAACTATTTAGATATGTCTCATTTTCCCAAAACTATTTTTTATCATCAATTTAAAGCTGAAATGTATTACAGATCTATTCTTTTGCTCTTTAAACCTCTGTGATTATTATTTATTCACATAAAAATCCAAGTAAAATGTTATTTCAAACATTGCTCGTAGTTGCAATACTTTCTTTTCTTATTAAAAATAATAACTGTAGAAAGCCATAATATGGCCGAACTGGTATTAATTTATGTATAGTAATTCTACTTTCCTGACTAGGGTGTAATAAAATAATTAAATACTTAATGGTTTTTCATTTAGATTAAACGTCAATAACGAAGCTCTTAAACATGATTAACTTCATAACACTACGTACATTTAACTAGTTATAAAATCACATCAGTGAGCAGTGGTATGTAATCAGCTGCAATTGCAATACCAATTAACACACTGAGACGTATTTGCTAACAGATATTGCGTTATTGGCGGTAATTGGCACTGGCTTTATAAGATCTTAAAGGTTTTTGATTTGGAGAATGCGATTCAGGAAGAATTACAGAAGAAGGCTATAGATCCAGAGGGGACAAGGCAATGTAGTTTTAAACAACGAAGAATGAGTGTTGTACCACCTGCATGTCATGCAAAGTGCAATAAACTACCACCTTGTCAGCCAATCACTGACTTGGTGGAGCATAACAGGATAGATAGATGTGACGGAGGTAAAACAAGACGGCATGCAACTGCCTTTTCTTTGCAATGGAAGTCCCACCGCTAGAGCCAGAGTTCACCGTCGATCGAATAAAACAAAATAAAAGTTTGATGCTTTTCAGTTGGTCAGTACGTTTGTACCCAAATGAGATTGGTTATTCTCTAATCCTGAAAAAATACATGAGATTAATTAAAAAATCAGGATTTGGGAATAACCAATCTCATTTGGGTGCAATCGTGTTGACCGACTGAAAAGCATTAAACTTTTGTGTACTAAGGCAACACACAAAATGGTTTCAAACACCATAACGTCGATCGAATATTTAAGGTAACACCATTAGCAAGAGTTAGACTCAAGAAAGTTCTAAGATAAAGCAATATCGACATTATTTTTCTTTATGGCCGAAAACGAAAATAATTACATTTATTGGCAGGAAGAATAAGCAATTGAATTTAAAGATAAATGAAAAAATGGAGGTTAGAAAACGATAACGGATGAAATAAAAGAAGAGACTTATTAGAATTGTATAAAGGGACAAGGCCTCATGCATTACAGGCATAGAATTCAGCAGATCAAGGCATCTTTGAAAAAAATAACATGATTATTTCGTGAGGAACGTTCGGCGGGTGGCAGTGAGAAGGATGAGTTTATGAAATATACCATGCCCACCTGTTCGGCGGGAGACAGTGAAAAGGTTGAATGTTCTGTGGAAAGGAATGGCTCTGAAAACCGTCGTCACGGGGATGAAACCTGGTGTCAGAGGTACTGTACCCGTATATTCGAGATGCGGTCTGTCAGATGTCCGATGCAAAGCTGGAATTGTAGACACTGACTGCTCCGGCTAAATACTAGTCAAGAATCCACTCCAACATGACCCTCAAGATTATACGTAGCGGAAGATACGATGAAACTGTGAAATACATATATGCACTTGGCTCAAAGTAGAGCACCTACCTTTTTTCTCGGGGATCTTCGTAGTCAGCTTCTGGACCTAAAAAGGGGCTTCACAGAGTCATCTCTCTACACTTAAAATAAATCCAAACGACGCGGCTTCTAACAAAACTAAACAATTTAATAACAGATTGTAAACTATATCTAAACATTCATACAATTAAAAAAACACACACAGATATTCTCCCTTCTTCCACTACGCCACTGAAACGGCGTGTTCAAAAACAACGGGACAACATTTTTGGGCGGCCTAAGCCTCCTCTATGAGCTAAAACAATTAAGAGTGCCTGGCGTGCTTTACATTCCTTTGGCACGCTTCTACCGTACACCTGCGCTATGGAGCGCGCGACTTGAGCCACGTGACAGATTATATAATCAAGCCCCTTACAACTCTCCAATACCGGCTGATCAATTCAAAATACAATGCTGGTGACACTATGTCCTTTCATTTATGTGGGCCATGCACTGGCCTTGAGAAAACGAGTTCTCCACACAGAACCTCGTTTGACTGCACTCGGCTGTCGATACACACTTTCGTTGCCTACTGGATAACATTATAAAAATCTAATTCACTCGGAACAAAATATCAAGTCATACACACACCCTTGGTTTAAAACACATGAAACGTTCATACAACAAAGCATACATACTCTCGCCTCGTGATATCCCAACGGAGTTGATCCATACACACTGAACAATAAGTAAACTGCATTCACAACACAATGCCTTTCATTCTCTAGCATCTTACAAAAAACATCAATAACTTCCTAATTCTAACACGTTATACCCTCTATTGAAATTAAACAAAAGCTTATAGCAATAAAAAAAATACAATTAATAGCTTGAGCTATTATCAAGATGAAAATATTTTCTATTTACAAACGAGCATAAGCTCCGATCCCGCATTAATGAAATGAAAATCCACAGCCTGCTTCCAGTCTCCGACCGGATCAGGAATGGAATGAATGAAGCCCCCATCTAGCGGCGAGGATATGAACTGTGCCGGCTGCCGAGGCCTGACGCCTTCCTCTGGGGCAATGATTAAATGAATGACAGATGAAATAAAATGATAGTGGAGAGTGTTGCTGGAATGAAATTTTGACAGGGAAAACCGGAGTACCCGGAGAAAAACCTGTCTGCCTCCGTTTTGTCCAGCACAGATCTCACATGGAGTGACCGGGATTTGAACCACGGACCCAGCGGTGAGAGGCCGGCGTGCTGCTGCCTAAGCCACGGAGGCTTTTTTCGATCTCGCATTAATGCCAATCGCAATTTAATGGGATCCTCACAACCTTCCATCACTTCAGAAATACTACTACTTATTCTCAATTCTGGTTTGTAGTCTAAATAAGTCACATATATTCAACCATTTAAGGTAAAACATACGCAGTTACATACTTGGGTTTAATAAAGGTTAATAACAGTAAAACATAACAGACTTCAATACCCGACTTACCGTTTAAATTTCAGCTGCATCCCTGCTATCTTTACTTATCCAAAGTCGTATATGAAAACAAAAGAAGTTATACTAACTCACATCCTATGCCATGCCAAAAATAGTCTTGCCCAAGCAACGACTTCATTACAATGCGGGAAATCCTTCACTAAAGACTCCTCGTATGCCAACTGCACACGGAATTACAAACATGTTAACAAATATCAAATGGTTATCACGTTCACTTCCTTAAAACTGACATTCCTTAAAAAGGGCATAATTCCTCAGCGTTGCGAAACAAACCGCTGGTATAACGAACAATAACATCAAATGTTAATCCACTAATTTATACATGCCAACGACCTTTGGATTAAGCGTGAAAGACCTCCTTTCAATTACTTTAAAAACGTTACTAGGATATTTCCTAACTGTTGTGTATACATTTAATAAGAATACTGTTCTGTCTCTCCAAGCTTCTGGTCTCACTTTCACAGATGAAGGAATATCAAGTCCACAAATGACATTATATTACCCATCGTGAATAAATAACTACAAGTTATTTGTGTAGGTCCAATAAATATCAATCTCAACGAGGTAACCAAACTAGAACTTCCCTAACGTCGGATTATAATAATCTTCCAAGAAGAATCTATTCTCAAATAATTTTAACTGACAGAAAGATAAAATAAACAATCATATTGGTATTATCTTCACTCTGAACAAATGTCTATGAGTTCTTACGACTTTCATCGTTTCTACGTTAAATGTTTCTTTACAATACGATGCTAAATTCATAACAATGCAGTGATATTTCACAATATATCACTATTTCTTTCTTCTCTCTTGATGTTGCTTCTCGACGGATAAGAAGCCCAAATTAAACTGATAAATAATTTAATGGTAACATAGACGAAACTGTCAATCACCTTAGTTCAAAATGAATTCATAAACGTCGAAAATAAATTTACTGTTCCTTAAAGGAAATTACAGGAATAGTAATTCCTTAAACAAGTTAAGTAACTCAGTTCAGAAACTGGATTGCAAACAAACAATTCTAAAAACGTCGAAAGGTGATCATTACAAATGATCTCGAAGAATAAAATGTCTATACATGGAATATATAAAAGTTGTGTTGAAATATGGATAAAGGAATTGCTCTAGAATGTCACTAATAATGCTCTATCTACAATTTTAATGAACACAGCTACCTTGTCTGGAAGTCTAGAAGTTCAAATAGAGTATTGTAAAATACTCACTTGTTACATGTTCGAGGATCCGGGTTGGATCCTACTTAGTCTCCAAGAACTCAAGACCTCAGGCGAGGAAAGAATCCCTCTCCTGGAAAACATCAAGCTCTGGCCGGGATCGAACTGCGGATCGCCAACCGTCATCTTCTTTGTGACCGGGAATACCCTGGACCACTTGGCAGTCTTCATGTCTCTTTTCACTCCGTCATGGTACAGTTTCATCGAAATATCGAGTAGTGTAGAAGGTTCAGCTTCACATCCCGAAATAAATTTGGAACGGAAGTCGTGGACTTCACTCGAAATCAGAATATTCATTGTGCTGGATTATGCATATTATATCGTAGTTACTGGTGTTAGGTTCGAGCTCATGAATGACGATAATGTACTAGAGTGTAGTTGTACACAACGTCTCATACTTGCTCGCAATGCTGACAATCATGAACAATCATTTCATCGAAGCTCCATTGTTGTATGTAATTACTCTATCATGAATGTATTCCTGGCGCACATACTTTCTTTTAGTCCATAATTGCAATCATCTTACAATTCAGAATAATGTTCATTCGTGGAAAATACACCGACATAATATTGGTGTAACAGTATAGTTCTTCACAAGAATACTATCAATCACTTCTACTCACGTGAATGTGTTCACTCTCCGTAGTCTGGCCTGAATAAAATGCTTTTCGGCGCCTGGTTCTGATACTTTTCTAACACTTTACAAAAATGCTTATATCTGCTAAAGTATTCCATCAATCTCGCCGAAAGTTTATAATACACATCTATGCGTTCAGTACTATATACTGTAATAGAAATATTATCATTTAGACTTTCACGGCCCGTGTTACTATTCATAATGTTGAATTTTGGGTTTCTTTCGAAACGCGTCGAATTTTAATATAAAAAACACGGCATAAGCCCAAAAATCAACATTATGAATAATAGAAATATTGATCCTAATACTGAAAATCTAGAAGTTATTGCGGCATTTATACTCCTCGCAATTTCACTTAGATTTCGAGGGCGTCGATCTTCACCACCTAGCTACACGGCGCGGTGTCTCCACGAGTCATCCACTACGGACTCGGCTGATACACTCGGGACTGCTATCTCCCGGAAAAACACGTCTGGTAGCCTCCAACTTCGAAGGAACAAGAGCCTCGATGCTTAGAATCTCCCCGCCAAGTCACCAAAATCTAGCCGCCATTTCCGTTCCCTCGAAAATTTTAGCGGGCTCTTGAAAATTGCTTAATCCTTCGTATTGGGACTTGCTGTCGGCTCATCTAATATCTCCAATATTTAATAATATTTTTTTTCACTTTACCAATTCATAAATTCACTCTCTTGGGGATTATATGTGATAATAATCCATAAAATTTAGTTGCTGGAACTCCCGTCCCCTCTAAGACTTCTCCTTATTGGCTGTGGGCTCATGTCCAATCGAATCTATATATATATAACAAGATGTTCAGTAAAGAACATATAGCCTACTTTCTCCTAAATGCATGGGTATTGTTATAACTCTTTGTCCTTTTCAAGGAGTATGATTGAATGTTGGTTGTAGTAGCTTGTTGAAATACAACGTGCTATAGGGATATTAAACATGAATATGAGGTGCCCTTTGCTAGTGCTACCTCTGTACCAAATTTCGTTCAATTCGGTTTCGCCATGTTTGAATTGATAGGGGGAATCGATTTGCACACATACTTGGCCACCATCTGCAAACTATTGGGCTGATGTTCTTGCAGTTTGGTCAGAATATGTCTCCTACATAAAGATATGGTGTTGCAAAATTTGGTAGAGACTAGATTATTAGGTTGGTCGTAATTACATTTTAGCTTTTAACATTTGGGTGGCCGCGATTACGTTTCCGTCAAGATAGCGGTGATATAAAAGATGACACTGAGGTGCCTCTTGCTAGTGCTACCTCTGTACCAAATTTCGTTCATTCGGTTCCACCGTGTTCGAATTAATAGGGGGAATCAATTTTGACATAAAGATGGCCGCCATCCGCAAACTATTAGGCTAATGACCTATTAGATTGGTCAAAGGATGCTCCCTCCATAAAGGTATGTTGTTGCAAAGTTTGGTAGAGATCGAATGGTTATGTTAGTCGTAATTTGATTTAAGCTTTAAACATTTGTGTGGCCGCTATTACGTTTCTGTCAATACGGCGGCGATATTAATCATGACACTGAGATGCCCTTTGCTAGTGCTATCTCTGTACCAAATTTCGTTCCATTCTGTTTCACCGTGTTTGAATTAATAGGGGGAATCGATTCTGACACAAAGATGGCCGCCATCCGCAAACTATTAGGCGAATGACCTATTAGATTGGTCAAAGGATGCTCCCTCCATAAAGGTATGTAGTTGCAAAATTTGGTTGAGATCGGATGATTAGGTTAATCGTAATTTGATTTAAGCTTTGAACATTCGTGTGGCCGCCATTACGTTTCAGTCAAGACGGCGGCGATATAAAACATGACACTGAGGTGCCCTTTGCTAGTGCTACCTCTGTACCAAATTTCGTTCCATTAGGTTCCTCCGTGTTCGAATTAATAGGGGGAATCAATTTTTACATAAAGATGGCCGCCATCCGCAAACTATTAGGCTAATAACCTAATAGATTGGTCAAAGGATGCTCCCTCCAAAAAGGTATGTTGTTGCAAAGTTTGGTAGAGATCGGATGGTTATGTTAGTCGTAATTTAACTTAAGCTTTGAACATTTGTGTGGCCGCCATTACGTTTCTGTCAATATGGCGGCGATATAAAACATGACACTGAGATGCCCTTTGCTAGTGCTACCTCTGTACCAAATTTCGTTCCATTCGGTTTCACCGTGTTTGAATTAATAGGGGGAATTGATTTTCACACAAAGATGGCCGCCATTCGCATACTATTAGGCTAATGACCTATTCATTTGGTCAAAGGATGCTTCCTCTATAAGGGTATGTTGTTGCAAAATTTGGTAGAGATCGGATGATTAGGTTAATCGTAATTTGATTTAAGCTTTGAACATTTGTGTGGCCGCCATTACGTTTCCGTCAAGATGGCGGCGATATAAAACATGACACTGAGGTGCCTTTTGTTAGTACTACCTCTGTACCAAATTTCGTTCCATTCGGTTGCACCGTGTTCGAATTAATAGGGGGAATCGATTTTCACACAAAGATGGCCGCCATCCGCAAACTATTACTCTGATGACCTATTAGTTTGGTCAAAGGATGCTCCCCCCATAAAGGTATGTTGTTGCAAAATTTGGTAGAGATCGGATGATTAGGTTAGTCGTAATTTGATTTAAGCTTTGAACATTTGTGTGGCCGCCATTACGTTTCCGTCAAGATGGCGGCGATATAAAACATGACACTGAGGTGCCTTTCGTTAGTACTACTTCCGTACCAAATTTCGTTCTATTCGGTTGCACCGTGTTCGAATTAATAGGGGGAATCGATTTTCATTCAAAGATGGCCGCCATCCGTAAACTATTACGCTGATGACCTATTGGTTTGGTCAAAGGATGCTCCCCCCATAAAGGTATGTTGTTGCAAAATTTGGTAGAGATCGGATGATTAGGTTAGTCGTAATTTGATTTAAGCTTTGAACATTTGTGAGGCCGCCATTACGTTTCCGTCAAGATGGCGGCGATATAAAACATGACACTGAGGTGTCCTTTGCTAGTGCTACCTTTGTACCAAATTTCGTTCAATTCGCATTCACCGTGTTCGAATTGATAGGGGGGGACAGACATTCAGAGTACACACACTCACACACACACAGACACACACACACACACAGACACACACACAGACTCACACACACACATACACACACACAGACAGACACACTTTTTTCGCCCTGTGTTGATCTCATAAGTCTACTTTCATTTTTTGCAAAAATCGAAAGTAGGCTAAAAATCAATGTAACGTGATAGTTTGTCTGTGGGTGGGTATGTATGTCTCCTATGCGTTCATATACCATTCGTCCGATTGCGATGAAACTTGGGTGAGATGTTGAGTACACTCCAAGGAAGGTTTCTGACTTAGTAAATCCATTTTACAATAGGTAGCGCACGCGTAGATTCAACAAAAGAGCGACGATGCGCGAAACATTTCAACAACGTCCCGTATGTGTTCATATACCATTCGTCCGATAGCGATGAAACTTGGGTGAGATGTTGAGTACACTCCAAGGAAGGTTTCTGACTTAGTAAATCCATTTTACAATAGGTAGCGCACGCGTAGTTTCAACAAATGAGCGACGATGCGCGAAGAATTTCAACAAAGTCCCGTATGTGTTCATATACCATTCGTCCGATTGCGATGAAACTTGGGTGAGATGTTGAGTACACTCCAAGGAAGGTTTCTGACTTAGTAAATCCATTTTACAATAGGTAGCGCACGCGTAGATTCAACAAATGAGCGACGATGCGCGAAGCATTTCAACAAAGTCCCGTATGCATTCATATACCATTCGTCCGATAGCTATGAAACTTGCGTAAAATGTTGTGTACACTGCAGGGAAATTTTCTGGCTTAGTACATCCACTTTACAATAGGCAGCGCACGATTAGATTCAACAAATGAGCTACGACGCGCGAAGCATTTCAAAAAAGTCACGTTTGCATTCATATACCATTCGTCCGATAGCGATGAAACTAGGCTGAGATTTTGTGTGCACTCCAGGGAAGGTTTCTAGCTTAGTAAATCCCTTTAAAAATAGGTAGAGCACGAGTAGAATCAACAAATGAGCAACGGCGCGCGAAGCGTTTCAACAAAGTCCCATTTAATTTCATATACCATTCATCCGATAGCG
Organism: Meconema thalassinum; assembly: GCA_946902985.2. Classification (NCBI taxonomy): domain Eukaryota; kingdom Metazoa; phylum Arthropoda; class Insecta; order Orthoptera; family Tettigoniidae; genus Meconema; species Meconema thalassinum. The sequence continues at coordinate 95,999,999 of OX336397.1, read as the reverse complement.
ATGAAACTTGGGTGAGATGCTGTGTACACTCCAGGGAAGGTTTCTGGCTTAGTACATACATTTTACAATAGGTAGCGCACCAGTAGATTCAACAAACGAGCGATGACACGCGAAGCGTTTCAACAAAGTCCCGTATAAAGTCATATACCATTCGTCTGATAGTGATAAATGTTTGGTGAATTGTTGTGTACACTCCAGGAAAGGTTTATGGCTAAGTAAATCCATTTTACAATACGAAGCGCACGTTTATGTTCAACAAATGAGTGACTACGCGCGAAGCGTTTCGACAACGTCCCGTATACGTTCACATACCATTCATCCGATTGCGATGAAACTTGGGTGAGATGTTGTGTACACTCCAGGGAAGGTTTCTGGCTGAGTACATCCATATTACAATATGTAGCGCAAGAGTAGAATCAACAAATGAGCGACGACACGCGAAGCGTTTCAACCAAGTCCCGTATGCATACATGTACCATTCGTCCGTACCTACGAAACTTGGGTGAGATGTTGTGTACACGTCATGGAAAATTTCTGGCTTAGTAAATCCCCTATACAATATGCAGCGCACAAGTTGATTCAACAAATGAGGGACGACGCGCGAAGCGTTTCAACAAAGTCCCGTATAAGGTCATATACCATTCTGCCGTTAGCGGTGAAACTTGGGTGAAATATGGTTGACACTCCAAGGAAGGTTTCTGGCTTAGTAAATACATTTCACAGTAGGCAGCACACGAGTAGATTCGACAAATGAACGACGATAGCGATGAAACTTGGGTGAGATGTTGTGGACACTTACGTGACGGTTTCTAACTTAGTAAATACATTTTACAGTAGGTAGCGCACGAGTAGATTCAACAAATGAGTGACGGAGTGCGAATCGTTTAAACAAAATCAGGTATGCGTTCATATACTATTCATCCGATTGCGATGAAACATTGATCTGTTATTTTGTACCCGCCAGGGAAGGGGACTTAGTAAATCCATTTCACAATAAGTAGCGCAAGAGTAGAAGCAACAAATGGGTGACGACGCGCGAAGCGTTTCAACAAAATTCCCTATTGCGTACATATAACATTCTTCGATTGCGATGAAACCTTGATGAGTTATTGTGTACACGCCAGGGAAGGACTTCGACTTAGTAATACATTTCTCAATAGGTAGCGCACGAGTAGATTCAACAAATGAGTGACAGCGCACGAATCGTTTAAACAAAAACCCCTATACGTGCATATACCATTCATCCGATTGCGATGAATCATTGATGAGTCATTGTGTACACGCCAGGGAAGGGTTTCGACTTAGTAAATCCATTTCACAATAGGTAGCGTACGATTAGATTCAACAAATGAGTGACAGCGATGAAACTTTTTGAAAGTTGTTGTGCACGCTCCCACGAATGGTTCTAAATTAGAAATTCCATTTTATGATAGCTTAGAGGCAGTTAACATGTTGTGTATCCAAAAGCACTTAAAGAAACAGAATTTCAACGCCAACACTTTCTTTGATTGGCATTGCAACGCATGCCGGGTACAGCTTGTAATTTATAACAATGTTTACATAATTTCCTGGGATTATTCGCTGTTGCTAGGCCGATTCTAAGCTTATGGAAGCATCTATTGCGCAATATAATCACGTGACAGGGTCACCCTCCTGCTCGACGTAGCCACTGAACTGGTTTGTGCCAAGTTCCAGCCTCGATATTGCTTGGTTGAATTTTATCATAGGATCCAAAAAAATATTCCCATTTTCATCCCATATAATTCATTTTACGGGGGCAATACGACCCCGAAGTCAAGCGTCAAAATATGGAGTGGCGCGGTCCAGGTCCAGGGGCAGAGATAAGCCCTAAACGACCAGAGGTTTTCGGACATTTCGGGCATCCAACGTAATGTGACGACCCAACTAATGGCTTTTGAAGACCTTCCCAAAGAGTGTGCATGGTAGGATGCATAAATTCATCCTTCTAAACACGCACTGTGTAAAACAGATCTTACACGTTGCGTTGTGTGTCGCCAATGTTGCCAGGTCGACCGTTCTGAGTATATTCACTGAACGCAACGTGACGAGGCATTTGAACACCATCCCAAAGGACGCTTTCTTGCAAAGTTTCCTGGCCATGTATCGCCGAACTCAGCATTGCATAGTTAAGGGAAGGGAATATTTCGGAGGACAGTAGGGTCACTGTCGTGCATTGTTCTTCTATATTGATAGTACAGGACTATTCACCGAACTTTATTATCACAGGTTGTACATATTGTTACGGCTGTGAGTTTGTTTTTTCGCCTCGCCGCGTTGAGTCACAGCTGCCTCCAGGCTGTGTGTGCTCTGCCTCAGTATATTACGTGCGCGTTACGCAACGGGCTGCGAAGTGAAAGGGACGGTCCAGAATACTCGTGACCCAGCCAGTGAAGGAAATCTCTAGAAGCCGTGTGTCCTGGACGATTCTAGAATTCATTGAGTCACCAGCCTGCTAAATAAGCGGCCTAAAAGTGAGGGGACTGGGTTTTCTGTGGGTGTGTGTTTTTGAGCGAGTGCAACAGAAGTGTGGTGACGAAGTGCCGTGCGAGTTACGAAATCCAGTGACATTGTTTCCCCAGCTTGTGGACAGCGAAACAGCGGGTAGCGGATTATCGTAAGTAACTGGAGTTGGTGTACATAAGGGAGAGGAGCCAGTAGTTTCTGTCAAGGCCACCGTACTCATTAAGACGGTTTAACTTCTGTGGTTTGTTGACAAGTGAAAGGGCCAAGAGCGCTCAAGGAAGAGACTTGAGGAAATTGGAGTAAGGTTCCAATTGCTTGTATTTGCTGATGAGTAATGTACCTCTTCCTGCAAGCAATAAAGCTAACTTCTCTTTAAAGCAGTAATTCGTGTTGTGTTTTCTACCCTCCGCATTCCAATTAACAAAAGTGCCACTAGGGGGTGGCACGTAACAACTGGCGTCAGAAGCCGGATTACGAACTCAAGCACAACACCTGACGGTCCTGGTTTCAAAACCCGAGCAGGTCATTTTCTCTAATTTTCCTGTGAGTGCATGCCCTTTACAAGACAAACAACTAAAATGGAGGCGCAATTGGCAGCATTGCTAGAAAAGTTAAATGGCATGGAAACCAAGATGGAGGACGGCCAGAAGAATTTAACCAAGGACCTAACTGCCAAATTAGGAGACGGCCAGAAGAAGATGGAGGACGGCCAGAAGAATTTAACCAAGGACCTAACTGCCAAATTAGAAGACGGCCAGAAGAAGATGGAAGACGGTCAAAATAAGTTAGCGGAGGACCTGAAGAAGATGGAGGACGGCCAGAAGAAGTTGGCCGAGGACCTAACTGCCAAATTAGAAGATGGCCAGAAGAATTTAACCAAGAAGATAGAGGACGGCCAGAAGAAGATGGAAGACGGGCAGAATAAGTTAGCACAGGACCTGAAGAAATCAGAATGGGGTCTGCGTGGGGAAGTCGCGGCAGTAGAAAAGAAGTTCGACGCCTTAAAAGAAGGCTACGCCGACGCCCGCTGACGGGGGTGGAAGAGAGATTCAACGCTCTACAAAAGGAATTTGCTGAGCTGCGCCGACACCCGCCGACAGGGATGGAAGATAGATTCAAAGCCCTACAAGAGGAAGTCGCCGAGCTGCGCCGACGCCCGCCGACCGGGGTGGATGAGAGAGTCAAAGCCCTGCAAGAGGAAGTTGCCAAACTGCGCCAACGCCCAATCACGTGGGTGGAAGAGAAATTCAACGCTCTTCATGAGGAAGTTGCCGAGCTGCGCCGACGCCCGCCCACAGGTACACCGGGGACATCAGGAACGGGACAGAGCAGAGTGACGCCCCCAACCTTCGACGGAAAGGTCCCGTGGAGCACCTACTTACGTCAGTTCGAGGCGGCCTGTTCCATAAATAACTGGAACAACACAGAAAAGGCTACAGCTCTCATTGTAGCGCTGAGAGGTGACGCCCTTAACGTCCTTCAGGCCATCCCGACTGGATCCCAGGACTACGCTTCATATGGAGTCCCGATATGGAGATAGCCATCTTCAGCAGGCCTACCAGATGCAGCTCCGGACTCGGGTGCAAAAGAACGCGGAAACCCTGCAGGAGTTCGAGATGGACATCGCACGTCTCGTAAGGCTCGCCTACCCAACAGCGCCGGCCGACTTTCTGGAGCAGATAGCGACGCAGACTTTCACCGACGGGATTCGGACACTCAACAGGCGCTGCGATTCGCGCGCAATAAGACCCTGGCAGATGCGCTGAGCCACGCACTTGAGTTCGAGACGGCAAAGCAGGTGCCTAGAATGCGCGCGCGGAGTGTCCGGTGGACGTCGACGAACCAGCCAAAGCCGACAAGACCAAGCCCCTGGCCAATGAACTGATGGAGGCGCTAGGCCGGTTCTTCAAGAGTCGCAGTACCACCAACAAAAACGTAGCCGAAGGACATCCGGAGAGGCGGCCTGGTAGAGGACTACCGACCTGCTGGACCTGCCGTAAGAGAGGCCACCTGAGCAAGGACTGCGGTGATCGCCGCCGCCAAGGGTTTCCGTCGGGACAGTCAGTCGTAGGGAAACCGCGAGGCCCAGGAACGCAAGTATCAGTCAGCCTTGGGGGGCAATGGTTGGCTTGTGACAGTCGTCAAGCCCCGGCAGTCCAAGTTCGTGTGACGAAGTTACGGAGGGACAATAGCAGCCTGATGGTCGACGGAGTCGTCAACGGAGAGAGCTGGCCCATGCTAATCGACACGGGAGCATCGAGGACCATCGTCAGTCCCACCGTGATCCCGAAGTGGAGAGCGCGACCCACACAAAGGAACCTCCAGCTAATAACCGCGACCGGAGAGACCGCACCGGTACATGGCGAAGCATCACTGGAGTTCATCATTGGTCGACGGGCGATAAAGCATCCAGTGCTTGTGGCTGACGTATCAAATGAAGTGATCATCGGACTGGACTTCCTGGACCAGAACAACATCATCTTGGATCTGAGTACCAACACTCTGCACTTCGGAGGTGAGGAACTTGCTTTGCAACCTGCGCATGAGTCCATCACCGCACGACGGGTAAGGCTGAGAGAAGACGTCATCGTTCCCGCCAGGACAGAGGTCAGCGCTGCCGTAATCGTCGACGGAACTGCTGAGGGAGTGGCGGCTGTCATCGAGCCAAAATATAAGGACATCCAGACAAAAGGATTGCTAGTTGCCAAGACCCTCATCAACACGACGCCTCGGCCGTACGTCCGCCTGTCCAATCTGAACGACTACGATATTACGGTTCACCGGGACACCAACCTAGGAGTCTGCGAGCCCGTTACCTGGATTGCCCGCATCACAGACACGACGGACGGACACCTGCAGACGGACAACCGAAGAAGACGCGCCCTGCCAGAAGAACTACAGAAGCTGTACCAAGGATCCCAGGACCATTTAGACGAGGAGCAATCACGCCAACTTCAGGACCTGCTACGCGAATTCCAGGATGTCTTCTCCGTGGGGAGCAAAGACTTCGGTAGGACAAGCTTGTTCCAGCACAGAATCGACGTTGGGGACAGCGCACCGATTAGGGCCCCATTCCGACGTGTCCCGCTCGCCAAGCAAGCCGAAGTCGACCGGATGGTAGAAGAGATGAAGGAGCAAGGGGTGATCGAGCCATCACATAGTCCTTGGAGTTCTCCGGTCGTGCTAGTGAGGAAGGACGGTTCCACCAGGTTCTGCGTGGATTACAGGCGGGTGAATGACGTCACGAAGAAGGACAGCTACCCTCTACCCCGGATCGACGACACGCTGGACACCATATCAGGATCAAGATGGTTCTCCACCTTGGATTTGAAGAGTGGCTACTGGCAGGTGGAGGTCCACCCTAAGGACCACGAGAAAACGGCGTTCTCTGTGGTCATCGGGCTCTGGCAGTTCAGTGTCATGCCATTCGGTCTATGCAACGCCCCTGCGACCTTCGAAAGGCTAATGGAGTCCATTCTGAGGGGACTACACTGGAAGACCTGCCTGGTCTACCTAGACGACGTCATCGTTCTGGGGAGAAGCTTCGAGGAGCACTACAGCAACCTGAAGGAGATCTTGATGAAGCTACGGGCTGCCCAGCTGAAGTTGAGCCCCAAGAAGTGTCAGCTCTTCCAGAAACAGGTCCAGTACCTTGGGCATATCGTCTCCGAGGAGGGGGTGCGCACCGACACAGAGAAGACCGCAGCTGTGAGGGAGTGGCCAGTTCCGAAGGACAAGTCCCAACTACGAAGCTTCCTGGGACTCTGCACTTATTACCGCCGCTTCGTGAAAGGATTCGCCGACATCGCCAAACCTTTACATCGACTGACTGAGAAGGACCAAATCTTCACGTGGACAGCAGAATGCCACAGTGCCTTCGAACAACGCAAACAGGCTCTGTGCACCGCGCCTATTCTGGCCTACCCCAGACCTGGAACAAGGTTCATCGTCGATACCGATGCCAGCGACTTTGGCATAGGGGGAAACCTGTCGCAAGTAGTGGACGGCGAGGAGAGAGTAGTGGCCTACTTCAGCAAGGCCTTGTCAAAGCCAGAAAGGAACTACTGTGTCACCAGGAAGGAGCTGCTCGCCATCGTGAAGACCATTGAACACTTCCACAAGTACCTGTACGGGCAAGAATTTCTCATCAGGACCGACCATGCATCCCTGCGGTAGCTCCTGAACTTCAAGCAGCCCGAGGGTCAACTCGCACGGTGGTTAGAGAGGCTTCAACAGTACAACTTTGAGATTCAGCACTGGAAAGGCCAACTGCATTCTAACGCCGACGCCCTGTCCCGAAGACCGTGCCCCGAAGACTGCACCTTCTGTGCCCGAAGGGAGGAGAACACCGGGATACAGTGCCGAAGGACTACCGTGGAACTTCAAGGGAGCTGGAGCAGCGAATCTTTCATGCGGGCACAAGCAGAAGATAATGACCTGGGACTGATAGCCGAATGGAAGAGGGCCTGTGTCCCCAGACCCGGGTGGAACATTGTGAGTGACTGCAGCCCCAAGTTTAAGTCCTACTGGGCGCAGTGGGACTCGCTGGTTGTGAGGGATGGCCTCATATGCCGTACCTGGGAGAGCACCGACGGGAAGACATCTCGGGAACAAGTCATAGTTCCAAAGGCTATGACGGAGGAAGTCCTGAAGGAAGTCCATGGAGGATCATCTGGAGGACACCTAGGGATAAAGAAGACCCTGGAGAAGCTGAGAGAGCGGTTCTACTGGATCGGATGCCGAACTGACGTAGAGAACCACTGCGCGAAATGCCACGATTGCGCAGCCAGCAAGGGCCCAGGACGAAGACGACGGGGTCCACTGAAAATCTACAACGTGGGCGGCCCCATGGAGAGAGTGGCCATCGATGTTGCTGGGCCATTCCCGTTAAGCGAGGCAGGGAACCGCTACATATTGGTCGTCAGCGACTACTTTACCAAATGGCCGGAGGCGTATGCGCTCCCTAACCAAGAAGCCGCGACGATCGCAGAGACCCTGGTGAAGGAATTCGTCAGCCGATACGGAGTACCCCTGGAGCTGCACTCCGACCAAGGGAGGAACTTGGAGTCGCAGGTGTTCCAAAACCTATGCCAGCTGCTGGGAATCCGGAAGACAAGGACAACGCCGCTACACCCTCAGTCCGACGGGATGGTAGAGCGATTCAATCGCACCATCGAGAACCATCTCCGAATAGTCGTCAGCGAGCACCAGAGAGATTGGGACAAACATCTTCCACTATTTCTCCTGACCTACCGCGCCGCCGTGCATGAAGCCACCGGGTGCACACCAGCCCGGGCCATGTTTGGGAGGGAACTCCGTCTACCTGTCGATCTTGCCTTCAGCCGACCTGGGAATGATCCGGTCCCGGTAAGCCAGTTTTGTCAAGAACTGGCCGACCAACTGGAGGACGTGCACGCGTTCGCGAGGAGGAAACTGCGGATCGAGACCGACGGAATGAAGACCCGATACGACCAACAGACGGATGCCGGCGGATTCCACGAGGACGACCTGGTCTGGCTCTTCAACCCATTACGGAAGAAAGGCCTGTCACCCAAACTGCAGAAGTCCTGGTAGGGCCCGTACCGAGTCGTGAAACGGATCAACGATGTCGTCTACAGGATCCAGCGGAGCCTAAGGGCAAAGATGAAGATCGTGCATCGAGATCACCTGGCAGCCTACGGAGGGACACAGACGGACCAATGATTGATCGGGGTGATGTTACGGCTGTGAGTTTGTTTTGTCGCCTCGCCGCGTTGAGTCACAGCTGCCTCCAGGCTGTGTGTGCTCTGCCTCAGTATATTACGTGCGCGTTACGCAACGGGCTGCGAAGTGAAAGGGACGGTCCAGAATATTCGTGACCCAGCCAGTGAAGGAAATCTCTAGAAATCTCTAGAAGCCGTGTGTTCTGGACGATTCTAGAATTCATTGAGTCACCAGCCTGCTATATAAGCGGCCTCAAAGTGAGGGGACTGGATTTTCTGTGGGTTTGTGTTTTTGAGCGAGTGCGACATAAGTGTGGTGACGAAGTGCCGTGCGAGTTACGAAATCCAGTGACATTGTTTCCCCAGCTTGTGGACAGCGAAACAGCGGGTAGCGGATTATCGTAAGTAACTGGAGTTGGTGTACATAAGGGAGAGGAGCCGGTAGTTTCTGTCAAGGCCACCGTACTCATTAAGACGGTTTAACTTCTGTGGTTTGTTGACAAGTGAAAGGGCCAAGATCGCTCAAGGAAGAGACTTGAGGAAACTGGAGTAAGGTTCCAATTGCTTGTATTTGCTGATGAGTAATGTACCTCTTCCTGCAAGCAATAAAGCTAACTTCTCTTTAAAGCAGTAATTGGTGTTGTGTTTTCTACCCTCCGCAATCCAGTTAACAAAAGTGCCACTAGGGGGTGGCACGTAACAATATATTCATTATATACCATAAATTCGTTTAGGGAGCGTGATGGCGCAGTGGCTTAGCTGCTCGTTTTTCACCCGGACGGCCGGGGATCGAATCCCAGTTACTCCTGGGCGAAATTTTCACCTGAAAAATCACGTGGCGTCAGGAAGGGCATCCGGTCTTAAATCCCCGGCCAAAACCAAAAAAGTGAGCCAGGTTGGCTCCGGCGACCCCAATTCATTGGGATGAGCCGAAGAAAATGATTATATACCATATTTTCGTTTAGAAAAGAAGCGTGTAGCTACGGTAGTCAAAAATACCTGCAGGATAAAGTGGAATACAAGTTAGTTTAGGTAGCATAATCAACACATGATCTCACGACTTCACTTGAATAGATTCTAAACTAGAGTACGGTATCTAAACACTAAAAAAATACATCACCCATAAACTATTAGCACACGATAATTTTTCATGTACAAATTTTCCACTAGAAACAACAGGTTAAAAACACTTTCTGATGCATGTAGGGCCATTGCGACATGTAGCCCTGTATACTTGGGTCTATATGGAATTTGTCTGATAACCTGTGATAGTATGACCGACAGCTACGCTCCCAAAAGCCATGGGACTAAGCTCTCTGTGGAATCAGTGGACGTGGGTTCGAGCCCCACTGTCAGCCTTCCTTGAAATGTTTTTCAGTGGTTTCCCCATTTCCAACTCCAGGTAAATGCTAGGACAGTACCTTGTGACAGGCCTCGGCTACTTCCTTCTACATCCTTGCTCAGTTTCATTCATCTTCATTAATTTAATCTCTCATTAACTCCTATCATGAGGTTAATGTCAGGCATCTGGCCGTAAAAACAATCCGCCACAGAGAAATTCATCGCATCTTATCCCCGACCCCGGGATAATAAGGGGTAGACAAACATACAACCTGTGTTATTGTGAAGGCTGTATTAGTATGTGTAGCTGTAATAGGGATGCATAGAATTAGCACCGATAGAGTGCACTGCTGTTGTACTGGGTAAGCGCAAGGCACTCTTCATTTGTCTCCTGTGTTCTCATGCCGCTAAAATCCACAAATTTAAGTTGTTTAAATTGTTATTTTTGTGACTATGCCGAGCTATTGCAGTGTCCCTCTTTGCAAAAATCAGGGAAGCCCGTTTTCGTTTCACCAATTTCCACAAAATATGGAAATGAGGAAGAAATGGTTTCATGCTATTAGAAGGAAAAATTTCAGTGAGAAAAATCTGACCGAAAATATTATAGTGTATGACTTCACGAAAACTGTGTTGGGTAAGTGTGATTTACAAAGGGAAATAATCCTTATTTTGTACATATAATCTGATTACACATTTCGATAACAACCACTGAATGTATGCGTTTGTATTTGAAGGTGAGAGAACAAGATTAAAACCGGGCGCTGTTCCATCGCTATTTTCGTGGACCACGAACACAAAAAAATAAGGAAGGGGCCATACACAAGGAAACTGCTGGATTACCACGATGAGCCTACAATATCGGAATCTGCAGAAATCATCTCCATTGATTTAGGCCTAGGCCTACGGGAAGGAATCGTCAATATACCCAAAGAAGTGAATGATACATTTGTGACTCCCATTTTCAAAAACATCAGTACTCAGAAAAATGCTACAGGTAATTTGGTTGTTGAGCAAATAATGGATAACCCTGATGCCATATTGCTTTATACAGGGTTTGTAGACGTCGAACATTTTAATTTTGTGTTTGCTGTTTTGGGAGAAAACAGATACAATTTACAGGTATTCCCGCTTGAGCCCAGATTGTGTTTTCTCTTGAGAGTTATGAAGCTAAGGACCAACAAATCTGATCAGGAACTAGGCCTTAACTTCGGAATCCATAAAACTACTGTTGGGAGAATATTAAATGTTTGGATTAATATCATGTACTGCCAATTTAAAGAGTTGAACATTTGGCCTGATCGAGAAACTGTCCTCGAAAACAGCCCCTTCCTTTTAGACAGAAATACCCCTGGCTAAAGAAGCAGCACAAAGCGGTTTAAGTGAGTGCTATAATAGAATTCAAAAAAGTAATATGCTAAAAGAATTAAGTGTGTTTAATTTGAGAAAGTGGCAGAATGAATGGGACAATACATCCAAGGGCGAAATTACAAAATCATTTTTCCCCAGTGTACAGGACAGACTAAAATTGTAAATGAACATAACGCCCAAATTTACAATTATGACAACAGGACACGGCAATATTAAATCATACTTATACAGATTTTAAATTATAGATAGCCCAACATGGATATGCAATAACGGTCATCAGACTGTAGATCACTTACTATATGAGTGTAAGTTATTAGGGAAAGAAAGAGATATATTAATAGCACATGTTTTAAGATCAGGCAACTGGCCTATAAAGAAAGATGAAATTGTTAGAAACTACCTTAGGGAATTCTTTACTTTTGGTGTATTCTTGGAATACACGTTATGATAGAGTATATTTTTAATACTCTTTGCTTGTTCATTTCATCCTTTTTCTCAAACACCAACAGTGATCTCCTAGTTTCTCTTTGGTGGTCATGTCTCTTATGTCATTGTGAGTCTGTTCTAGATATATATCTTCCATGACTCACCTAGCAGCGAATCTCAGAAGTTCCTCAATTCTTCCCTGTACAAGAGGACTTACTTATCAATTTGGCCACTAGATATCGTCGCCATCGCCAGCTATCATCTCCTTGATCAAGAGAACTTCGTCTACTTTTTCACTCACCATGCTGCGCTAGTATCGCCTACTATCAACTCTTTGAAGACCATTCATCAAGAAGAACATTTATTTTTGATAAGTTGTCTATTCTGGTATGTATTCCTTTTGTCTCCTACCCCCACTCTTTTCCACCCTTGGTCCCTCCGCGCTTCGCTGAGTGGGTCTCACTTGCACGTCGGCAGTTGACTCAGTCAGTCAAGGCTCAACTAGAGCCAGTCTCCTCAAACCAAGAGGCACTCTCTACATTCTACGCCATGTTGGCACATTAAGTTCATACGCCAAAGGGAACTTCACCTTCGCCATGCAACAAAGATAAGTACATACTTCAGGTTTTAACCTCATCTTCATCGGTTTTACTATCTTCATGCTTTTAATGATTATTTTATAGGCAGTGTGAGATATTTATTTGTGGCAATAATCATCCTTCGTGGGATTTTCCATGTTGGGCTTCTGTCCAATTAAGCCAATTTTTGTGAAAAGCAGCATTTCTTATGCTTATTAAATGAGAGAGCTTCTCACAACGGGGGATATTATAGAATACCCACTGTCTATAAATATTAAGCTTGTTCCACCGCTGGAGTAAATTTGGCTCTATTCTTCCATTAGGATCGTTCTGGAACCTTCCAGAATCTGCACTTTATCTACAAGTCACGCCGTCATGTATCTTTCACTCACTTGTGGGATTGCCATTTCAAACTAAGGAATCTTCCTTATAAATTAATGTTCAATAGCTAAATTTTCTTCCACCGTTGGGATTTTTTCTGGCGCATTTAATGATAATCCATAAATTTCTTAAGCAACAAACTTTCGCCTATCTAGTGCAACCAGCCATTTTCCACGATTGCAATAACTTTCTTTGCCATAAACTTTTGCGCTACTACAGTGAACTTTTCATCCATTTCAACGAACTATAGTGATAAACAGTGTTCTTTCAGTATTTCTTCCGCGTCGCGCTCGTCCGATTATTATAAACACGGCCATGAACATTTACCTTTCATCCCAATTGCTCTTTCCTAAACCTCTTACGAACAACCCATAATAAATTGTTAATTTAGGTCTATTTCAACGAGGTGTCAATCTAAAGATGTGCCCTCCCATTTTTTTCTTATGTGTAATTAATTAACTTCTGCATAACTACGTGTCTTGTACACGGTTCAAATTATCTTGTATCTCCCTTCTAATTTAGGGGATACAATTCTTTCAACTCATGAGTGAGTTATTTCTTGGTTTCACGAAAGGGAAACTCGCCCCATTTGTCTCGTGATTCCTATCTAAACATAGGAGGTCTAGAACCTTACTTTTGACTTTCTCTTCAGGTTTCACAGTAAGTGACCTGTCCTATTTGTGTAACTACTAAAAGTAATTCAGCTTAAATACAAGAAGTTATAGGAACTTCTCTTTCATTCTACCTGCTTTCTTTTTTGTTATTTTTGAAGTTGTAACTTTCTTTAAGATAGGTACTTGGAAATTTTTGAAAGTACACACCTTGTACTCGATTTAATGTCTAAACATTAATCACTTCATTTGTCTTTTTTAAATCTTACAAAGATTTTAGTACATATAAAGGTTTGAAACCTAAAGAATTGCTAATTGCCTGGAGCAAACGTCAAATGTTTTCTGAGGTCTGTGACCCCAAAATTGTTAACCGAATTGAAAATATATATTTGTTAAAGTTATCAACTTCTTTAGAATTGTTAAATAAATTCAAACTTTCCTTTTTGGCTCATCATTTCTCTGATACAACAGTTAGGCAAGATCCTGTCTTCCCTGACTCTTCCTAGGTTCATGCCCTCGTTAATACGCAATAAATCTATTACTATTTGTCTTGTCAGACCATCACCCTTCCCCATAGTAGGCATATCCATGCTTGAGAGGGAATACGCTAAAGCCATTCTCTGGCAAACCGCCCAAGTCTTGGCTGCGTTTCCCGTCAGCTTCGACCAGGTCCTTACCCACTTTAGGTATCAGAGAACGGATTTGCAGTGGCAACCGCCTCTAAGTGCATTTAAAGTTAAATTCATAACATTTGTGGGACTCTCCTCCTATTTTTCTATCCTTTTTCTCCAGTCCGAAACCCACCTCCTTTTCTTTATCATCTTCCCTTGGTGGTTAGGTTATTCCTCAGCCAATAATCTACCCAACTTTTGCAAACTCTATCTCATTTGAAATACTAAATAGATAATTTTTATTTATATTTTCTTAACTGTTAATCATTTTAGTGACACAAATTTCATTTAACAGGCCATAGATATAAAATATTTATAATATAAATTGTATAGTTTTAATCTGAAATGATTAATAAGCAATAATTAAGCATGTTAACTCCATCATAGAACATTGAAACGAGGAGGATAGCCTCTAAAAGAATTCACATAGAACGGGCTATAGGACTTGCTAAAACATACATTGTAATGGGGCATGCTGTAAATAAAATAAATTTTAAAAAAACCTTGACTAGAGTTCTAATTGATGCAACTGAGATTATAATGGCAAAACCCAAGAACCCTACAGCACAGCACATTTTCTACATACAAAAATGCAAACACAACTAAGGTATTAATAGGTATAAATCCATCTGGTTTTATATGTTTCATATCTGATGCATATGGTGGGGCAATATCAGATAGGCAGTTATTTAACAGATCAGGAAATTTGGATCTCTTGGAAGAAGGAGATTCAGTTATGGCAGATAGGGGGTTCAACATTCAGAGATCTGTTATGCACTAAAGGTGTAACATTAAATATCCCACCATTTATGAAAGGCAAAAGGCAGTTAACTCCATCATAGAACATTGAAACGAGGAGGATAGCCTCTAAAAGAATTCACATAGAACGGGCTATAGGACTTGCTAAAACATACAAAATACTGCATTCAAAATTGCATGTCAGTAAAATTCGTCTTTATGTTATGCAATTTCAGGAAAACGATTATGTCAGGTTAGGATGACTGGAACAAAATATTCATGGTAAAACTTGTCCAAGTTTGCCACCATTTCACGAATGAAAATGTCATCTGTCTCTATCTCCAACACTAGCATGTCAACAGCAGTGCACACAACTTAACTACAATAATGTCTGCCTGTAACAAACAGCTGACCTTGAACTTGAAAGTAATGGTTGTGATTTTTCTTGAGTATCACTGCACCACTGCTCTCTCCCAAGTATGGAACACATTTAATTGAAATTGCTTAATTTTCATGACTTGGCAACCCTTTAAGCTCCAAGACTCGATCCTGTCCAATTAGTCCATCACAAGATGCTGCCATGTAATGTCTGGTAGGATGAATAATGAGGCCAGATTTTTGGACTACGTGGCCTGTTAGCTCAGAATACCTGTCCCATGCTGAGTCTTCCATTTGAAGTCCCCATTTCATATGCCTGGAGCAAAACAAACTTCCCTTGAATAATGCTTTTGCTATGGTTTTTGGAGTTTTTGAGTGACAGATTTTCCCAAAATTATTTGCTGTCAAACGATATTTCCTCTCTTTGAACCATAGACTTTGCTGGGATTGTTGCCTAGTATTTTCCTCAATTTTCTTCCTTTCCTCATCATTGACTCTTACAAGATTTTTAGCTCGAGTCGCACGTGGATCCACACCAAAATGGTCTGTGCTTTTTTTAGAGCGAAAGAAAAAGCAAGCTTATGTTGGAAACCTTTCACAATACCTTCAACAACATGTTGCTGATATCCAGGCTGATTAACTCCTGACAATGGCCAAACATCATGGCAGGGTTCCTGGAAAAATTGTTCCAAGGGCAAACATTCCACTTTCATAGGGCTAACTGGCCTCAAACGTTTGGTAGGGGGATGGTGAATAGTTTGTAAATTTTGGGTGCATCTTTGTGAACACTGAATAATACCAGTCTTGGAGAAGTGCTCTAATGCATAGCTTACAGCATGCATTGGGGCCTGCTCCAGCTACACATTCATAGTCCACTCCTATAATGTCACCAGGTACCCCTAAAATAAGCTTCAAATTATAGGTCTTATGTTTTCTGTACTCGGATTTCACAGCACTGCATATCAGAATTTTACCCGATTGAAATAAACATTTTATAAACAAAACAAACTTTTCATTGAAAAGTCTGATCCATCTATTTCCGATTTTCGAAATACAAAATAATCCATCAAATGCAGATTTGTGATACTGATCTTCGCCTTCTGGCTGATGTTCAAATCTTCGAATGAACTGGCACAGGGAAACTCAAGAAACTCACATGCCTTTGGTGGTAGACAAGGCTGTACCTGCAGTTTCATGTAAGCCATCAACCTAAAAAAATGACATAAATCAAAGAGGAGCAAGTGCATATTTAAATCACTATTCATGATTTAAGTCTTATGGAGGTATATTTATCAATGTACAATACTCACGCAATTGTAATCTTTAGGAGTTAGCATGCTGACAGCTATTCATTATTTGGATAATAACGCGTGTTAGAAGTTTTTAATTACCGCTGTATTAATTCTTCCTTCCTCCCGCTAGTTTTAGTGCCTCTGGTCCGTAGCTCATTTTGGAGATGTTTAACGCTTAAACGCTGAAAATCGTTCATAATATACTAGGGGAAATGCCTATATGTTAATTAGTAGAGTATTGGAGGAAAATTAGAGAAGATATAATTTACTTTAGCTCAGAAAATTCGGTCACAATCTATACATTCCTCGCAGCTGACTGGAAGAAACATAAGACGATCGCCTTGCGCTTACCCGGTACTACACGCGTGCTATCTGGCGCGAACATTCTTCCGCTACATCTCTATTCATGTCAGGAGTGGGAAGGATGTGGTCGTGGCATTATTTAGGAACCATCCCGGCATTTGCCCGGAGTAGAAGTGGGAAATCATGGAAAACCACTTTCAGTATAGCTGACTTAGGGATCGAACCCTCCTCTTCTCAGTTTTGCCTCACGAGGCTGAGTGTACCCCGTTCCAGTCCTCAGATCAGAATTAAGTTGCTTGGCAGAGCCGAGAATCGAACCCCGGCCTTCGCGATTAGATATGTGTCGTTTTGTGTAGAACCTCAATCCTTAAGAAGTGGTAGTGAAGCAACTACATTATCAACCAGTTTTCCGTGGAGGAAAGGTGAGCGTAATTTATACTAAGACACTTTTAAAATATTTCGCACGATTTTTAAACATTATTTGCTCACCTGAACCCGATTGATATCCAGATCGACAGCCGGGTACGAAATACGTGGGCATATTGCGCGCGCAGAAACACGCTGCGTCTATAAAATGAAATTGTATAAGAACTGTATAAGAAAGGAATCATTATTATTCTGCAATTTCACACAAATTTTATGAAAACACTGGCAAGTAGTGAAAAGATAAAACTGAGTGAAACAGCTAGCCAAAGCCCCTCCATTATTTAGAAGAATGTTTTATAAGGTAGGCTCACTTTGGATACCGTAATTGACGGAATAGCGGTATGTATGCCCATTTATTTCATTATGTTTTGTAATTTGTCACTAGGGTATAGGAATATACAGTAAAATAAAATAATAACAATGAACGTAGTAATAATCTGATTCGTGCTAAAAATACATCCATAATTTTTTTTAAAATGTATTAAACGGTGCCTATTTACCATCGGTGGGTCGTGTTTTGTGTTGTTTACGTGTGCATATCTAGCAATATCTTCACCGAGTTAGTGTCTTGGATGGAAT
Organism: Meconema thalassinum; assembly: GCA_946902985.2. NCBI lineage: Eukaryota > Metazoa > Arthropoda > Insecta > Orthoptera > Tettigoniidae > Meconema > Meconema thalassinum. The sequence goes on along the minus strand of OX336397.1, from coordinate 95,982,721 downwards.
TCACAGCGAAATATTAAAATCTGAGAATTTTGGGTTGTATGTAGAGGTAACTTACTCCTAATCCTCTCTACAGACCTGACAAAATTTAATAATAAGGATGGGTCTCACACGGGAGTTCTGCTTGGACATGTTCGTGTCCTGTGTAGATTAAATCACAATATTAAATTCATCATCATCATCTTGTACAGTTTCCAGCCCCAGGCTGGGTCTGTTTGGAACATAAGCCTCGCCACTTAGTCCTTTCTTCCCACCACCTCTCCGCTGTCACTCTGGTCCAGTCCTCGCCTCTCTTCTTGACCATTCCTCCACTCCTTTCAGCCATCTATCTCTTGGTCGTTTCTTCTGCATCTCATGTATCCTCTTGGGAATCTTCTTCTCATCCATTCTCTTTAAGTGTCCATACCACCTCAGTCTTGATGTCTCAATCCTACCTTGCAAGGGCTCCTCTTTCATCATTTCCCTGACCTTTTCATTCTCGCGGCAGTAAGTTTTCTTGGCACCGCATGCGCAGTAGACACTTGTAGCCCGTTCCGTATTTCGTAACTTCCTATCCGTTCCACATCTTCAAGTAACGGCGACTGCCTTGCTACCAAGGAAACTATAATATGTCAGAGAGAGAGAGAGGGAAAGTGTACCATGCATATCGTTTACTTCCTGTTTTCCGCCTCAGATATCGAGCGTGTTTCTATCTCCCAAAATTTTAATAATGGCACCCCGTGGCGTTAACGAACAGCTGATCCGAAATCTCAAGTTAAAACGCAATGAGAGTGAAACGCGAATTATGATCCGCGTCATCCTGGCTTGTTATTGGCTGGCAATTATTACCAGCCATTGGCTGCCCGCGGGTTTGTTTACAATTATCACCAACATGGTGGCGAGAGGAATAGATTTCTACATCAATTAAATTGCTAGAAATCTATTCCAGTTCATGACAGTAAGAAGTGCAAATCACTTATTGATGACGAATTGTATGAGCGTTTATATTTAAATTGACGCGTGACACTGTTCATCAAAATTTGTGAAAATAAAAGTACAAATCAACACTCTTGCCAATCAACTGAAAGTTTCTACTACTTTGGATGTAATGGATGTAAATCAATTGGCTGTCGTTTCTACCAGTTTTATTCATCAGTTCGAAATACATTCAGTACAATAACCTTTTGTGCACTATAAAACTACATTATAGACCATTGCATATTGATGTTGCTGTCTGCTTATATTTACCAATTTCATGAAATGTAATTTGTAGGTTATGCCTAATAAGGCATATAATTTAAGTGGCCGTTTGTAATGTGATGTCCTTACTGTATTTATGTACAAATATTATGGTTTAACTAATGAAGCAAGGATTAAAAGTGCAGTTTGCACTGCCACCTTTTTTTTTGTTTAAATATTGATATGTAGTTTCTCAGTCTGGTAACTTCTTGGATTTGCTTGAGATAGATTTATAGTAATATACTACCTTATTAACCTGCAGGCTGAGTTTTTTTTAAACATGCCCAGGTGCATACAGTAGCACAAGACCTACTGCAGGCTATGTCGATCCTAAATGTAGGCCTATTATAGTGCTCATGTCAAAGGTCGTCCTAAAGTTTTAACTATTGAGACTTGATTTGCATCGAAGATAATTTCAGCCGAGTCTGGCAAGGCTTCATAAACTTGGGCGTGACTTCACATTTTCATTTTTCCTATACAGCTTTTGATACCAACCACTTAAATCACAGTATTTCAAGATTTGCTCTCATTAAACATCACCAACACTTTTTTTTTCCCTGGTGGTGGGCTGTGTTGGATTCTACAGAAAATAAAGTTGAGAAATAAAAATACATCTTAGGTTTCCATGACACAGTTGCATTTTATCCTACTATATCAATGTTTCCTAATTCCTCATGCTGCATAAATAAACATGACAGATTACAGCATTAGCAATGATGACTAATTTATGAATTGTTAAAATGTTTTTAAAAGATGCATAGAAAGAGGCTTGATAAATCCTGTATCATCAAACCATTTAAACATTCTCACACAGCTCTAATCAGAAGCTCATTTTATGTGCAACAGGTATGTAAAATAAACCTCCCTCCCAATAACTTGTAGGCCTAACCTGAACATAATCCATGTTAAGAGCTGTTTTTTGGTTCACAGGAAAACCTACCATTTAAAATCTTGCACATACCGGTAGGCTACTAATCATATTAAGTTGCAATTAACTAGGGTAATTTTAAAAATCATGGCTATCAACTACTGATTTAAATATTCCAGACATCTTTCTTAACTCCACTTTTACTGACAGCATGTAAGTCCTTACTACTGTCTTTCAAGCCATTGACCAGTTTATTTTTTTCATGAGGAACCATTTTAGTCATTCTTCTCTATGTGAAATACAGTTGATGACAACTGCCTGGAAGACTCAGGTGTTTTTTCTTGTGTCGCTTCTCTGGTTGCCTACGACACTTCCTAATTATTAACAGAATGTTTCATTGAATTGTTGTATCCAATTGACCAACTGGTAATATATTATGGTTTGCTTTAATATTCCTATGATACACTTTTAGATCTCATATATTAATGAAATATACAACAACATAGGCTGAAATGTAGAACCAATCTCCCATTCCCTAACACTCCCAACTAATGGGACATAAGCTACCTAGTGGTTGGTCTCACAATGCTTCCATCTACATGTATCGTACTAGGTCTAGTAGTACCATACGTATTGTGACTGTTTCTCCAACTCTGTCAAGGAAACTAATTCTGAACTAAGATCTGGAATGGGGTACACTGTCCCTCGAGGGCAATAAGGACAACTTGAATCATTCAAGTGATTTTTCTATTTCATTTTACCAACTAACCAGGTGCCTGGAAATGCTAGTGAAGGAGGCAGCTAAGTAGGCTAGCCTACTGGTATTCACCATTCAGAGAACATTCTCAGCGACTTGTCTATGCATAGGCCTATGACACAATTTTCAGAAATTGATACAGTAGTCACAGAACACTAATGGTGCCCAGTACGCACAGCTTAGCATAGGACGGAGTGGATTCCAGCCATAGATTAACTTATGATCTGTCAACGGGTTTTCAAACAAATTGAGCACACACCCAAGTACAGGGGTCTTGACCATGATGTTCCAAGCCTCTAAATGAAACACTCCTCTTTAAGACTTTCTGGTCTTGCATCCATGGTCGATCAACATTCTCCTGATCTGTGTTCTCAAGTTTCTGATGGTTATGGACATTATTTTTATCCTGATACATGCCCTATTCTTAATTAGTTCAGCATAAGATCATTGAATCTCCTTAAGAAAAATAGGGAACATCCATGTGTTATTTGACCATAGGAAAGGGAGAATTTAAAAAACTGAACCTCTGGGGACATTGATGCAGATGACTCCGACTAAGTAGGCTAGATCAAAATGAACATTTTTCAGTGTTGCCTTAATAAAGGTTGATAACTTTCTACCATTCAACATGAATAGGCCTATATTGGATGGGAAATATTTTTATTATTTGCAGAGATTACAAGGGTGACTTGTTGATGTATCATTATTTTGTTAAGCGAACATAAGTTCCAAGTCCATATCGTGTTGGAACCCATATTTCAGTGCTGCCTTAGTAAACGAAATATTCAATGTCTTTCAGTCGGTCAACACGGTTGCACTTAATGGTAATGAGAATGAGCATTATTCCAAAAACCAGAAAAAAAAACTGTAGGCTACATGCAGACCTAAAATGTCAAATCAATCATGCCTGCAAGACAACAAAAATGCTCTATGAAAAACTATTAAAACCCCATAATGGTAGTCAAAAATAATCTCAAACCACCGCCACTATTTCGCGAAGGTGCAGAAAAATCTTACTATAGTACAGCTTTTCGTAATAGTTGCTACTGTTGTGATAAACCAGTACTGAGTGATAGGCCCCCGAAATATAACTATTTATCTTAATGTCTACAAGATAACGAGATTGCCAAAAAAAAACACAAATCTATAGAAGGCAACACTAAAAATGGCTTATCTAATCCACAAGTCACCCACCCTTCACCAACATTATTAATATTTGTAATTTAAGTAACTTAGGTTATGTTAAATTGAGGTTAATGGCGGATTTGATTGCGGCTGTGTGGCGGGAAGGACCCAATAAGTGCTCAGCCAATCAGGGACGTTTTGATTGGAGACCATGCTCGGAAAAATTTTAGATCGTTTTGATTCTCAGGGCTTCGTTAAGCCCCCACCCTAGGCCGTCATCGTGTCCAAAATGGCGGCTTAACGAACACGACGGGGTGCCATTATTAAAATTTTGGGAGATAGAAACACAGCCTTAATCTTGTTTGCTCCACCGCCATTTGGAATTTGGATGAATCTTGAACCGTCGTGGACGATGGTAAAAGGTATTTGCAGTTAATAATTATCTTCCTTTTTAATTTTATGGATTAATATAATTGTGAATTATGTTGATAGTTATCATTTATTTTCACTTCTAGGTATGTGAATTAAAACAATCGAGACGAGGATTGGTCCCTTTGTGATAATTCAAGATAGTATTTTGTATAACCTATAAGATAGCTTCGTGATGTTTGCATTTTAGTATGGTTTATTGGGATGAACTAGCATTATTTCCACACAGCATTTGACGAATCCTGCATTATTTTGATGAGAAATTTCATTTTACAGAAAGGAAGTTGTATCAAGAGTTTCTACAACTTGACTAGCCTATCTCCTTCAGTCAGGCCTTGCTGCCGGGAAATAAATCTTCCACACAGGTCCGAATTCAACCAAAGGAGACGAGGATTGAACCCAGTCTGAGCGTGTCGCCACTTTCTGACTGCCTCTGGTAGAGTATTTTAGTGTTAATATTTGTTGTCTGAGTGTGTCCTCCGATTTCTGATTGCCTCATGCATAGTAGTATTTTGGAGAAAAAAAAACGACAGTAGGATTTAGACTAGTCCGTAGCTTTGACAAAGCGCAAGTGCTAGGAACGATGGAATGTGAAGATATCAACACAAAAGAATTTATTACTAGTTGGGAAGGCGAGAACATGCCTTGTGACACAACTGTGTTAATATGGATAATAGCCTACATGATTTTCATACCGTTCTACGGGACAATACCAATTGAAATTGATGTTTATTAACACTAGTGCGATGGAAATATGTTCTAAATTACGTTAAGGTAACTGTACCGGTTTTCGTCACTGAGCCAATGATCGTCACTCTCGTATATAAGTACATATAAGGTAAATGCACCAATGGTCGTCATGTTAAGACAGATTTAGTCAAGAAAATATATACACCTTATACATTTTGCCAAATTTAATCAACAAAAGCACTCTACCTAACCTCAAACTCTACTCAAACACTGGAGAAACTCTCAATATCGAAAATATTCGTTTTTGAAAAAAAGTGTGTTTTTGCCCTAGTCCTCGGCACGATGTCTTTGGATTCTTCCTATATTCGTCACCCGTTTGCACCAATTGCCGTCACATTGTTAGTTTTCCTTGTCTGCTGTTTATAATGCATTTATGTCGGTTCATTGTTACATTGCGATGCGGCCGCGTCTAGGGAATTTTTAGGGATCTCAGTGTCGTCACCGTGATGTCGCGACTGACTTATTGATATTGAATGCCGGGAGTCGCTTTGCATCCTAGTCAGCTGATTAATACGTCAGTTTTGCGCGCGGTGTTGTTGGAGAACGTCGTCCATTTTTTTTTTTCACCTGTTAGCAGTTGGTGAACGTAATTTTAACGATTATTATTCCTGTGAATAACCTATAGAACAAGATTTTGATATTAGCAGTGTCGTGTGCTGGATTGTGTTGGTGATTTGTGATAAAATTGTTGAATTCCTGAAGTTTTTGTATTCAAATAAAATGCCGTTACGTGTTACGTAAGGAGAACTTGTAGTCGAAAATTACTGGTTCTTATTGTAGATGTGGAATAATACGAACTGTGGGACCTATCGGTGAGTTTGTTTTTTTACGTTGTTCATATATTTATTTTGGTTTTTGCATTTAATTGAAAAGTTGCCCTGTATTCTTCTTTAATAGACAATGCCATCTGTCTAAATGATATTACGTCAGGCAAGGGGGCCTGGGTAAAATATAGAGATGGCATTTACAAGAACACGTGTAAAGGCATATAACAGTCTTTTGTACCAGACATATATTGGTCTGTTTTTACGTTTCATACAGTAAGTTTGTGTGGCGTTATTAGACGGTCTGTTTTGGATGGTGATTTCTAATTAAGTATTTTTAGCGGCTTCGGTGGCGTAGTCAGAAGCGTGCTGAACTGCTGTTCCCAAGATAGAGGGTTCAAACCCGGCCGAAGTTGTCGGATTTTTTAAGAGCATTAAAAATCCTTCAGTATGCCTTCCTTCGGAGGGGAAGTAAAGCCGGCGGTCCCATGTCATAGATTTATGGCATGTAAAAGATCCTTTCACAGACTAAACTTGTGTAAAGCAAAAATTGTTAGGTTAGATTTCGTCAGAACGCTCTATCAAAGTTCCAATGTTCACCACTAGGTATCATTGATATCTGGTGGCGAAAGTTGGAACTAATTGAAATTGAACGGAACTTGAAGCTCGCCCTTTAGGGTGTCCGCCGGAAGCAGCTACAGACTCAGGGGAGCCGAACATGTCCTTGGACACTCCCGGCACTAAAAGCCATACGATAAATAAATAAGTCAATATTCGAAAACCTAAAAGTACCGAACTTTAGACCACTATGTTTTATACGGTAATTAGAATGCTTTAGTTCTTGGTTGTTTTTGCATATGTTATCGTATTTGTGTTTGCGCATTTGTAGCCAACATTGGGGGGAAAGAATCAAACTATACATAACCATATCTTGCTATACACAATTCGTTTTGTAGTTTTTTATAATGCTTATTTCTGTTATTGAATTGTCACCACCCAAAATAATATATAACCAATGTTTCTCTCGTATGCTTGCCAGAGAAGCATTTCGTAAAGTCGTTGATATTATCACAGAGGCCGACAATTTTATAATTATCAATCTGAAGTAATTACGATATGTATCGTAATATGTAATTGAGCTATATAGGCCAATTATAGATTTCGATGCGGAAAATAAAAATTCTCAATTTAAATCGCGAAATTTTTCTACGCATCGGAATCTTTAATTGAGCTATGTAGGTCAATTGCACATTTCGATGCAAGGTTTGTTAATTATGAAATTACAAGAATTACGATGTGTATCGGAATCTGTAATTGATCTACACAGTCCAATTATAGATTTCTATGCGGAAAATTAAAAATATCCATTGAAATCGCGAAATTTTTCTACGCATCGGAATCTTAATTGAGCTATGTTGGTCAATTACAGATTTCGATGCACACCTCGTTTCGAAGGTTTTTTTGTGTTTCCCCACCCAAAAACCCCTATTACCCAGGCTTTTCCCGTAAGCTTGCCAGAGGAGTGACGTCATGGTGGACGCCATTTTGTTTTTAGGGGAATTTTATACGCGGCCGCATCGCAATGCAAAATTATCCGTTGGTTAAACTGTACATGCGAGGCCGCATCTAGGGAATTCTTAGGGACCTCAGTGACGTCACCATGATGTCACGGCATGTATCGATATTGGACTCGCTTTGATTGCCGGGAGTCAGCTGATTAATACGTCGGTTTCGCGCGCGGTTTTGTTCGAGAAGAGTGTCCAGTTTTTCACCGATTTGAGTTTTGTAACCGTAATTTAAACAATTATTATTCCCTGAATAACCTATAGAACAAGATTTTGATATTAGCAGCGTCGTGTGCGCGATTTGTAATGAAATTGTTGAATTCCTGAAGTTGTTGCATTCAAATAAATTCAGTTACTTGTGATGTGAGGGAAAGTGTGGTCGAAAATTAGTGCTTCTTCTTGTACATGTGGAATAATACGGCATTTGGGATCTATCGGTGAGTTTTTTACGTTGTTCATACATTTATTTTGGCTGTTGCATTTAATAGAAAAGTTGCACTGTACGCTTCTAAAGCCATAGATAATGCCATTTGTCTAAACGATAATATTACGTCAGAAACGGTGTTGGGGAATACGCCTGTTAAAATAGTAATGGATGGGTAAAATTTTGACAAATTGGCATTTACTTGAACACTTGAAAAATAGATATGACAGTGTTTTGTATTAGACCTATCGGCCTAAAGGTCTTGTTTTTGACGTTAATATAGTATGTCTGTGAGGCGTTATTAAACGGTATGTTAAGGATTGTGATTTCTAATTGAGATACAAGTATTTGCAGCCAATATTGGTAAACATAAAAATACCAACCTGGGGGGGGGGGGGGGGGTGGCCCCCCCCCAGCAATAACATTATTGACCACAATGTTTTATAATGGCATTGTGTTTGCGTATTTGCAGCCAACTGTGGATAAAAAACGAAACTACGCAAAACCATTTCTTGCTATGTGGTGGGGTCAACAACATTATTGACCACAATGTTTTATAAGAATATTACAATGTGCCAGCAGCTAGGTTAGGTTTGTGTATGCGTGGGAAATGCATTGATGCCAACCGGCGATTATTACAGACCACGATCGTTTGTGCATGACTTTTTTATAAAAACAAATTGGCTGCTTTTGTGATGTTGACGAAATGCTACTCTGGCAAGATTATGCGAAAAGCCTTGGTTATAGGTTATTTTGGGTGGTGACAACTCAATAACAGAAATGAGCATTAAAAAACCGTCGAAACGCATTGTGTTTCGTCATATGTAATTTATTTATATTTATTTATTGGCCTACCTCAATTTGATACGCCGTACATACGAAAATATTTTAATTTAGGGTTACATTTATGACATATTTTTAAAATTCCGTTTCGGGATCTGTAATTCGCCCATATAGTTGAATTACAGATGACGTTACACGTCGTAATTAATTTAATTTTATATTTATAAGACATTGTATCGAAAGCTGTAATAGACCTATATAGCTCAATTAAAGATTTTGATGCAATGATTTATTAATATGAAATTATAATTAATTAATTACTTACTTAGTCGGATCCTCTTCTAACCATCGGTGTCGAGATTATAATAATTACGATGTGTATCCATGGTGACCACAGGCAAGAAAAGTCGGGAGTTTTGTTTTTGGTCAGGAAAAGTCTGGAAAAAATGGCATGAGTCAGGAAAAAATGGTGAAAAGTATTAGAAAGTCAGGAATTTTATATTAACCATGTTAGTTATTGTTGTTTTAAGGGGCGGAACTATGAAGTCATCTGCCCCCCATTAAGTACTTTGATTTATGTGTTATTGCATTATAATTTACCTTATTTTCTATTTTCTATCGACCTACATAGGCCAATTATATATTTCGAAACTGACATTTTAAATATATGACTTGAATTTGCAAAATTTGTATATGTATCTGAATCTTTAATTGAGCTATGTAGGTCAATTATAGATTTCGATGCATTGGTCGTTTCGAAGGTTTTTCGTTTCCCCACCCAAAAAAAACCTATTACCCAGGCTTTTCCCATAAGCTTGCTAGAGGAGTATTTCGTGACGTCGTTGATGACGTCACAGAAGCAGAAGCCGCCATTTTGTTTTAGGGAATTTCATGCCCCTCTCTAGTTTCCTTTAATTTTGTCCGAACGAGCGTTTCTCAGAACACCATTCCTCTCCGCGGCCGTTGTAATACTCGTGCCGTCCTCCTCAACGACCTTAATAGCAGCTTCCATTTGCTGAATATCGTAGGCTAATTGAGAAATGTGCGTTTCGACATATTACTTCAAAGCAAAGATTTAGTCTAAGAATATATTTTTCATCTCAATTTAAAAAGAATCCTCTTTAGCACACCTAAAAACCCTAGGCCTAGACCTACTGATAATAATAATAATGTTCTTTGTTTTACGCCCCATTTACCCACTGCGGCTTTCAGAGACGCCGGTGTGCCGGAATTTTGGTCCGAATGGGATTATTAACGTGCCAGTATATCTACTGACACGGCTCCCTCGCATTTGCGCACCCTCAAATTCCAGATGACTGCGCCAGGATTCGATCTTGCAACCTTAGGAACAGCAAGCGAGAATGTTACCGCTGTGCCATGCAGCCAGCGTAGACCTATGGCCGTCAAAAAGACAGATCTACGTAATAACAGCACACTCTAAATGTTTATTGGTTATGAAACGTAAACGCGAACTTTAACATTATCGTGCACTAGTGTACGTCACGCTTGGTGCTCTAAAGATCGTCAGCTATGACGACTATTGGACACGATGATCAAATGACAATTTAATTAATGCAGGGTGCTTCAGAGCTACATTATAAGTATGTTGCCGCTGTTAGTTAGGTCTTACAAGGAGAAATGACAGTGTGCCAGTTTTTGACACAAATGACGAGCGTTGGTCAAGTGTTTTTTTTTTAAATCCTGTGTTCGGCACCAGTATTTCTAACCAAACTAGGAACGTGAGCACGAAATAGTAAATCGCGTATGTTACAGAAACAATTACCAACTATATCACACACTTGTAACATTTTAAAATGTCAGAACATAACACGTATGCACATAATTAACAGGCGTGCCGGCTTAGCACATGCGAGAAGCAATACACCGGGTCAAGGCAGCTCAACTCTTAGGATATATTTGACGCTGGGGATCACCTATTTCATCGCAAGCATGATTTCGCAAAGTTGCTCCGTATCGACAACGAAGGTACGACGAATCTCATAAGACTTTGTGAGTTGAGAAAGACCCGTTGACATCCTTATTAACTTAATATGTGTGTTTGTTTCTTCCTCAGTGAACTTGGCGGGAAATTTAAAGTTATACCTCTTGTCCTCAGTGAACGATGGCAGCCATGTTCCTCAAGCGCTGAGTATTAGTCACTTGTTAAGGCCTACCCACAATGCTTATGGCGTCATGCACAATGTGTAGTTGTATGTCAGTAGTTGCTAGTTGACAATCAGCATCGTGTAGTCGGCTGTCGCAAATTTTATCTTTGACTGCCAACTGCATACTTAAGAGCCAATCAGAAAAGATCACAGACTGACATCACTTTGTAGGTTTTCTGCTCTTCATCAGCTGTGTAGTTGAAGGAAGGAAGCTTGTAGTTTAACGTGACCGTTAATCGGTAGATCATGAGCCACGGGACCTCCGTTTTACGTGGAATCCGAACCACAGGACATGGCATTTCACTTCGAAAATCTCACATGCATTGACCGGGAATCGAACCCGGACCGCCTTGGTGAGAGGCATACAGCTAGACCGCTGAGCCACCACGCCCCCTGTGTAGTTGACTAGTTGTATTCACTGTATATTCTTCGCATAAGTTCGTTGTTATATTATATATTATATAAAAAGATGATGACTGAATGTCCTGACCTTGGGATAGAAGATATTCATTGATCTTGTGAGGGAACGCCGTTGGTTGTATGAGTGAGCCCAAGTATAAAGACAATCTCTTCAAAGATCTAATGTGGAGGCTCATTGCCGATGTAATGGGTTGGAAAGGTATGACCATTTATATAATAATAACTTTCATTATTTAATTTATCGTCAAGAAAATTGACAACTTTCTCAAGGTATAAATGAAAGTTTTTATTTACTCCTAGCGTTTTAACGACTGCGCATTGTGGGTGGCTAGGTTGTGAACTTCCGACTGAAGCAATGGACTGTCAACTACAGTCTGCCGATTGCGCATTGTGGGTAGGCCCTATTAGATGGGTGGAGAGGGCTGCCAACATATCAGATATGAGATACATCACCACATGGCTAACGCGGCCCACAGACAATAACCACTCACTGTATTGGACAAAACGAAGATTAGAATGGTCTGGTTGAGGTGCGGCCTTGACCACGGGAAGTTAGCAGGGCACTGTTGACGACACATTGGGCTGTAATTGTTGTCAATTACTATTAATCTGGACGAGTTTAGCTGTAACCATTGTCAAAAACAATTGGATTAGACAAAACGAGGATTAGAATGGTCGGGTTGAGGGCCTTGACCATGGGAAGCTAGCGGAGCACTGTTGACGACTCGTTACGCTGTAGGGGCAGATGACCTTATAGTTCTGCCCCTTAAAACAATAACTCATTACGCTGTAATCATTGCCAAAAACCATTGATTGGGACGAGTTAGGCTGTAACCATTGAATTGGACAAAACAAAGGTTAGAATGGTCAGATTGAAGGCCTTGACCGCGGGAAGCTAACGGGGCACTGTTGATACGTCAGGCTGAAACCAATGACCCGGACGAGTTAGGCTGTAGCCATTGTCAAAAATCATTGGATTGGACAAAGCAAAGGTTAGAATAGCCAGGTTGAGATGCCGCCTTGACCGCGGGAAGCTAGCAGGGCACTGTTGACAACACTCTAGGCTGTAACTATTGGATTGGGCAAAACTAAGGTTTGAATGGTCGGGTTGAGGTGCGGCCTAGGTCGCAGGAAGCTAGCGGGGCACTGTTAACGACACGTTAGACTGTAACCATTGAGTTATATACTGCAGAGGAGTGAACTACATCCTTTCCACGTGTATTTTGTAAATAGACCAAGAATCTGTTGTGCTCGTTGCAATTTTAATGTTCTGTCTATTGAAGCTCTTTCATTGGCATTCCAAGTTATAATCTCACCATGATATTTGGATTTCTCTACAACCTTTATTTTTTTATCATTATTTAGAATTTTATGTGACGTGTTAACTCGAAAAGAGGCATAATTTCTGTTTTCTCAAAATAAATTTCAACCCAACCTTTGCTGCTAATCGTCCCAATTCTTCTACCTGGAATTTAGCTTCTTCGATACAATTTGCAAATAATGCTAAATCATCTGCAGATACAAGACAATTTATCCAAACATTTCTTCCAATCTTAATAGTCAGTAGACATACTTTATTCCATTAAAATTCCCCAGCACACAATTAAATAATAATGGAAATATTCCATCTCCATGCCGAAGACCAGTATGCATTTCAAATGGCTCAGAGATTTCCCTTCTGAACATTACTCTAGATTTAGTATTTTGAAGAGTGCTCGCAATAAGTTGAACAAGTTTTCGATTTATACCAAATTCAATAAGAGTACCGGTATTCAATAATGATTTGCGGTGGGCACTTATTATAAGCTTTCGGAAAGTCAGCGAAGTGATAACTAAATTCTTGTTCCTACTCCTTTGATGTTTTATAATCCATTTGATACTAATAATTTGATCTGGACAGCTTCATCCAAGACGGAAACCACCCTGATATTCACCAAATTCACTATCCAGCTGTTCTTGAATTCTGGAATATAAAATCCTTGAACAAATCTTATACGTGATATCCAGCAAAGATATTCCTAGATAATTACTAGGATCTGATCGATCTCCTTTTTTGTGTAGTGGCTGTATAATAGAAACATTCCATTCTTCGGGCAATTTTTCTGTATTCCAAATGTCAATAAGAGGTTTATGTAGATTCCGAAGAATCTGTATATTTGCATACTTCTAAAGTTCTGCCACTACTGTCGGCGTAGAAATTATGTTCACCCGAGTTTGGAGATAAATAGCAAAATAACCGAAAGGCCTACAGGAAAACATGTAACATCACCAGTTTCCTGGTTTATTTCTGCGTTGATTGATGATAAAGGTAACTTTTAGAAACTTATTTTAATATCTTTTATGGCAGGTTTAATGTAAAAAGTACCGGTTTTTGGTGGGTTTCGAGGGAAACGTCGACTTGAGAGATTCACAATTCTCGAAGCCGTTATGCTGCAGTAAACAAATTTAAATATGTGTAAGTCAGATAATTATGTTGTTTGTGTGTATGTGAAGTTTCAAACTTTATCTCTAACACAAACTTCAAAACAAACAATAAGGTGAAAGGCTTGCATTTCAAAACTGGACTTCCGTAGAAGTTCGTTCTTGGGTGCGTTTTAATCCGCATACGCGTTTGCGATATGTAACTAACCGTAATGTAAATAAATGGGTGTATTTTATATGGATTTATATTTATTATGATTTTGGTGGCTGTTGTCAGCAGGCGAGTTCCGCAGGAAAGTTGGTGCGCTGTTGCCGCGTTCCCTTGCTCTGGCGCACCAGAGAACGTCACTTACTGATCAGCGCTCAGTTCGCACTGCCTCATAATGCAATACATCTGTTGGAATGTAGTACATTCATATTAATTAGATTTGTGTATACCTTTCAGGTCTGTCCTTGTGTTTCGTATTTTTTAACGTTGGAGAGTCTTTAAAAAAAATTAATTTGATATACAGTACATCACAATAAGATGACTCTCGGTGGTGATAAAATATTTAAAACACAGAGAAAGCTAGTCCCAAAAGCATGGTGTGGCAATAAATAAATTAATGAATGATTAAGAATTACAAATTAATTCACAAGCTCGTGATAAAATTAGTAAGAAAAATAACTTATATGTTATATTGTCTCCTATCTGTTCATAACAAAATTATTTTATTGATGTTTACTAAAAGGAAAGTATTTAGTTCAAACAAACTCTGAATATTTAACTAGTACAAATTAAACCAATAAAAATAATTAAATTCTGAAGAAATTATCAGAGATTTTTGTCTTCCTTGGATGAAGCTCACAATCTTAGTCAGTTTCAATATTCACTGTTCAACTCTGCCCTTAGATGTGTCAAAGGAAGTCTGTACACACATCAGTGAGTCACTGTTTATCTTTGTATCTCGGATATTGTCTTATGTGTAGTTTCCAGTTTCACTCAGGAAATTGTGGAGTAGATACCTTCACAATGCCTCCTAGAACCCTGTTTACAGAATGAGGAATTCGTATGATTTTGAGTGCTATTTGTTTCTTTAAGAGGGTGAGATGGCGATAAGCGATATCCGGTGCTGCAGTGAGTTGTTGATTGTCTTGGAGTGACCCTCGCTTGGTTAAATAGGTTGTTGTTGTTAATTCTTTTAGGGTCTTTCTGACATCGAGGTCATGCAGCCCCGTGTGCTTGGGTGTGCGTAGAATTTGTCTGATAACCTGTGTCACTTTGATGTCTGTACTAGTGTGTGCATTTGTAATAATTGAAGTAGGATTTGGGTAGTAAGTGGCCGTGAGTAGAAGTGAGAAACAACGGAAAATAACTTCAGGATGGTTGAGGTGGGAATCGAACCCGCCTCTACTCAGTTTTGCCTCACGACAAGAATTAAATTTCTTGGCATAGTCGGGAATCGAACCCGGGCCTTCGCGGTGACAGCCAAGAATGCAAGCTACTACGCAATGAGGCGGACGGTTAAAACTAGGAATGCTGAGATTGTGAGGGATGAAATTCCAGGACCAGGCCAAGGTCATCGGTAAGATGACCATCCATTCACATTGACCAGTTTACAATACCATTGGAGTTATACGTAGATCTATTCACAGTTTTTATTTTGAAAAAATATTTCCTACTATCGAAGAATTGGAGAGATAAGGCTTTCGGAAATATGATGGGAAATGTGGAAACGAAATATATTTTACTTGAATATGCTCTGTGCCGAGGAAGCGCTAATCAGGCAGTAAGCGAATGCGGCAACAGCGCAACAACTTTCCTCTGGAACTCGCCTGCCGACAAAAGCCACCAAAATCATAATAAATATCAATCCATATAAAATAAACCCATTTATTTACATTACGGATAGTTAGTTACATATCGCAAACGCTTAGTACATGTGGATTAAAACAGCACCCAAGAACGAGCTTCTACGTAAGTCCAGCTTCGAAATGCGAAACTTTCACATTATTGATTGTTTTATTGTTTGTGTTCGAGATAAAAGTTTGAAACTTCACATACACACAAACAACATAATTATCTGACTTACACATATTTAAATTTGTTTACTGTAGCATAACGGCGTTGAGAGTTGTGAATCTCTTAAGTCGACGTTTCCCTCGAAACCCGCCAAAAACCGGTACTTTTTACATTACACCTGCCATAAAAAAATACTAAAATAAGTTTCTAAAAGTTACCTTTATCATCAATCAACGCACAAATAAACAAGGAAGCTGGTGATGTTACTTGTTTTCCTGTAGGCCTTTCGGTTATTTTGCTATTTATCTCCATTGGCATTGTTTGAGCTAACCGGACCATTTTTATCATTTATTGATAATTCATCCGCTCAAATGGAAACTACATCATATTCCCTTCGGGAATATTCAAAACCTTATTTGGATTGCCAAGGTAAGGCTTTTGTTTTTATGAAAGGGAGTTTTACTCCCGTAGCACATTGGCATGCTCGTGACGTCAATACTGCTTGTATTTTGTGTCTTGCATGGCCTTCTCAGTATGTGCTAGCCACGCGTATTGGTAGGTGTGTCTGTACCAACTGACGAGCCCAACGGCACACTGGGGCGAAACGCTGGCATTGTTTGAGCTAACCGGACCATTTTTATCATTTATTGATAATTCATCCGCTCAAATGGAAACTACATCATATTCCCTTAGGGAATATTCAAAACCTTATTTATCTCCAAACTCGGGTGCACATAATTTCTGCACCGACAGCAGTTGATTCTCACCTGCCGCTTTAAAATTCTTAAGTGAATCAATCGCTGCATGCACGTCCTCATGAACCAGTGCTATGATATTTATTTCTGTACTTATGTATTTTTATTTATTTATAAAATTGGACTTTTTGTCTGTCTTTTATAAAACTCGAACGACTCAACAGATTGCAGTAACCTTTTGTAAATGCCTATGATGATATCCTGGAATGAACTTAGTCTATAGAAACCATTCATACATATAAGGCTCTTAAGGGGGTCTCTGTATTGTTAACTTTTGTTGTCACCTTCATTATGCTTAGTCATTTAGTATGTACGGTTCACTTTCGCTGGGTTTGATAATAATTAAAAATCATTCATCACTCATCAGACCAGCGAGCATATAGAGGCAGAGACTTCACGATTGTTCTACCAGGCTCTTTTCAACATTTTTTCCTTATTGCAGAATTTGTTGAGCGCTTCTCACCAATAGGCAGCCAGTATGTCATTGTTTGTAGCATAAACATTAGATGTGGTAATAAACTTCTTATTTTTATTTTCAGGTACCAGTTGGGCAGTTTGTAATTTCCATTTCACATGTGAGCTAACCCCTGTCTGGTGAACTTGCGTTCCACTGAATAATGCGTGAGAAAATATTTTGTAATTTATGTATGAGATTTAAGTAATAAATTATTAACAAGACATGCCTTGCTTACAATTTTCTTTCCTTCCCTCTGAACATGAACATGCATACAAATGTTAAGAGAATACTGACTTCAGTACATATTTTGTACCTTAATAAGTAATGAATTCTGGCCTGTAATTTTCTTAGAAAACAAACTTACCAGGAAAACATACTTTGTATGTATGGAAAGATACCAGTAGGGTTGGGTATTGAGTATGCTCCAGTTGAGAACAGTATATAAAACTATTGAGTACTTAATGGCCAATAATATAGACTAGTTTGCTTAAAACTTACAAAATTAAATAGAAAGTCAATTCATGTGCCTTAATTTCAAATTTTGCTGTTTTGTGTTATGTTTGCGTTTAGTGTTTAGTAAGAATAAATGGAAAGGAAATACATCAAGGTAGGACCACATGCACCCATGTTGGCTGTACCGACGAGGAAACTCTACTGCCTGCTTGCTCAGATTCTATTAGAGATCTGATTGTTTCCACTTCCATGGAAGGTTGAAGTTATTACATTTGTGCCATGATTATAGATTAACAGGTGACTGGGAAGTAGTATCCAGCAAGTGAATTTTTAAAAATCCAAAATGATGTTTGCTAGTTCCGAGCTTTATCGCTGTATGCTGCGGACTTGTGCAGTTTGCTTTGTAAGTACAATATGCCAGGTGAAGGATAGTCTTGCTATTTATTTTCAGTCACCATTAAATCTATCACCATGTCTTTAAACAGGGTGTCTACTACTCTGGAAAACTGAATCCTCAGGGAATTTTTAAATCCTGGAAAACTCAGCGAATTTTCAGGGTATTGTAATGATACTCATGGAATTTTAATCTTACAAGACCCAACCGTGAATAATTGGAAATTAAGAATTTTCATTTTGATGGGGGAAAAGTATATTCTGGTGATTATTGTTGTAGATGTAGGTTTGTACTGACTTTAAATCAGTGAGCTCTCATTTCTTCAAAGATATAGCACACAAATTACATGTGTAAACAGTGTATTTGTATATATGTGTGTAACTATGATTTTTGAGAACATTACTATTGACGAACTACTTGCAACTACAATAGTTTTTCTGGATGAAAAATTTAGAAACTAGCAAAATATAGATTTTTTTTGGTCTTTTCAACTTTGCCATTCTACCCTTCATTGTTCAAGCACTTTTTGAAATGTTCTTTAAGTAGAAACACTGTTTTATAGATTATGGCCACTACTATTCCGATTTATCCTGCAAAAATCAGGGAAATCTGTTAGTTGGTTTTGGTAGACATACTGCTTTAACACAATATGCATTGTTTAGCTTACTTTTCAAATACAGTACACCGTTCACACCAGGGTACAAACAACTACTGTACTGTATTTTTATAATAAATTTATTGCAGCCGTACTCCATTATACTGAAAATACATCAGCCAATATAAATAATTAGTCAAGGTTATTCGGGAGTGAGGCAAGGCTGTAATCCTTCACCACTACTACTGTTTATTTTAATATATGGATCCTTTATAACAGCTTAGGATTTCACGGCTGGCGTTCATAACTATGTTAGTTGTCCGGGCTTTTAGGCAGTGGTCCAGGCAGGATAACTTCCGACGTTTCACAGGAAACTGCGTCCTACATTATCAAGGGTTCCGCTTTCGTTAGCAATGGAATGTATACCCTGCGAGCCGAGGGTTCTCTGCGAGGTCCGGGTTTTCCCCGGGCGACGAAGGTTCTTCAGGTTGATGTGTGCGTGATATCTTGGCCTTGCTGTTCTTAAGGGCTGGAGTCCATGTATTATGTACTCGTTCGATTTCTTCCTTCCAATTGAGTTATCGGGGCGTTTGAAGATTTCTATAGCTTCCCGTTGCAGCCTTGTGTGGTGGTGGAGTATATCTCCATGTCCTCATACTGTACACCGTGGCCGGCCAAGAGAGAATGCTCAGCGATCGACGATTTCTCCGTTTGACCCAGGCGGCTGTGTCTGTTATGTTCCTTGGGTCAGTGGTCACGCTCCTCTTCGTCGTTCCTATGTACACCTGTCCACAGGAACACAGGATTCTGAAGCCTGCAGTGGAGTGTGGATGGCACTTACTTGCCCTTGCGGATCGCAGCAAATCCCGGATTTTTGCAGTGGGTTTATAAACCATCTTGACCCCTGTTCGTTACCTTCTTCACGTATGGCATGAAGGCTGTGGCCACCGGAGTTTCTTCTGTCTCTTTTCTCGTGCTCCGGTGCCTGGGATGATAATGCCGGACCAGTTTCCTGTGAAGCGTCGGGAGATACTCTGCCTGGACCACGGCCTACAAGCCCAGACAACTTGAACATAGTTATGGATCCTTTGCTGAAGGGCATAAACTGCCAGGGTCAAAACCAGATAAACAGTCTGGCTTATGCTTATGACCTGGTTGTACTCGTTGATAGCTTACAAGTCAATATGTTAGAACTTTTAACAGAAATGTATGGAATATGGTATGAAAATCAGTATTTCAAAAACTAAGGGTATGTCTGTGGGGAAGAAACCCAAGAAAAATGGATGCCTGATAGGAGGACCATATTAAATGGTGTCCTCAGGCAGGAAAGGTCAGGAATTTTGTTTTTGGTCAGGAAAAAGTGTGAAAATATAGCGTGTCAGGAAAAAATGGCGAAAAGTATTAGGAAGTCAGGAAATTTATATTAACCATATTAACTCCAAGTTCTACTTCAGGAACTGTGACATCTGTAGAATCTTTCTGTTATAAAGATGAAGTCACAAGTGCCGAAATAAAGTGGGCCTTTAATGTCGTCCAAAATAAATTCTCTTAATTCTTGTTTAAATATTTCAGAAACCTTCAGGGAAATGTTTCCTGATAGTGCAATTGCAACAAAATTTCAATTGGGGAACATGAAATGTTCATATGTCATCAATTACGGATTAGCTCCATACTTTCATAATTTACTGCAAAATTAAATTCTTTCATGTGATAATGTTATCTGTTTTGATGAGGCATTGAACAAAGTTGTTCAGCGAGGTCAGATGGACCTATAACTTGACATCAACTGCAATGAAGTTAACACCAGATATTTCAACAGCATCTTTATGGGACATGCAACAGCTCAAGACATTTTAGAGGCTTTCAACCAGGGAATCTCTCCTATTTCTAGAAAGAGTACCATATGTCTATGGATGGACCGAATGTAAATTTGAGTTTCATAAAAAAGTTCAGTGGCCAAATAATAGAAGATAATGCAGATTGCACTGCAAACAACTCATTAACCTTGGTGATTGCGGCCTTCACGTTGTCAATGGAGCCCTACAAACAGGAATGCATCCTGTAAAGTAGGACCTTCAATTATTTTTGAGAGACATGTATTATGTATTGAACGACTGGCCTGCACGCCGAGCAGAGTACTTTGATTTATGTATTATTGCATTATAATTTACTTTATTTTGAATGAATAAAGAGGCGAGTGTTGGGCAGCTATGGGGATGGTGGAGGCTGTAAATTAAAAATAATATTTTTTTGCTTGACAAACCTTTTTTCCGATATTACGATGACTTCACAAGTCGGGAATTTTGTTGAAAAATGGTCAGGAAAATTGCCTTTGTATGGAAGTGAAATTTGAACTTTGGGTGCACAGAATGGTCCAAACAAGTTCATGAGTTTTTAAATGGTATGAACTCTGTCTTGAGGAAAGAATTCATGATACAAATCAATCAATGTAAAACAAAAATAATACAATGTAACCGAAGGAAATCAGAATCTCCGAAAAAAAAAAACAGAAATGGGAGATGTACAAGTGTATTTTCCCGATATCCTGATCGCGAATACGAATCACGCGCCTTAGTCAAGAGCCCTCATTGGTGGGATTTCCACCAATAGCATTATAGTCCAAAATTCATAATCGTGACCTCGATAAATTATTCCTATAAAATAAGGAAATGCCTACAATGTGCAAATTACAAGAATAGTTGCTATCACTGCAGAATTTGGTTAGAGAAATGTTTCTCATTTGACCTCAAGAACTCATATTGACGAATTTGTGCCGATTGTTTGTCAGTGGTGCCAAACTAGAAATTCTGTCATCAGCGCCTTAAAAATCTTCTTCGGTGATACGATATAACTTTCTTATTGTTTGAATTGATAATGAAATATCTTAAAACCATTTCGATATCAGAAATATAACGGTTCATAATTATAATTTACGTGCCCTGCGTCCGAGGCACTGTTGCTGAAGCATTTTTTTGTACATTACAGTTGGCGACATTGAGTGTTGCTTTTGTTTTAATTGTATATCTGAATCCATCATGGCGATGTGTTGTGTAAACAGTGCGTTCTTTTTAGGCTAATTTTCAATTCAATAGCGTAAGGTGGGTTATTAATCAGTTTTTATAAGAAGTGATTGCTGACATGGGACAGACGTTTTGAATTTGTGTCAGTTTGCCGAGAGGACAGTTCAAGGTGATTTTTTTTAAACTAAGGAAGTTGAGTTTCATGTCTGAAGAACATTGCCTTTCAGGATTTAGTGGGTAATTGAATGTTAATTTGAATCGTAAATCCCAGTAAATGGTCAAATTAAGGCTACATTGTGTCTAAAATATTTTGTATCTTTCTTTGCCCAGATTTCCCTGCATATAAAGAAAACATTTGAATTAACAGTCTTACAGCTCATTCTTTAGCTAGCCTATAGTATCTTACTAAACATTTATATACCATACATACCCTATGCTTTTGCACTGTCTGTAGCTATGTCACGGCCAATACCATCAAATTGCAATAGCCGACATTTGCTGAATTTATAAAGTTACTTGGTACCGGCCGCGGTGGACGAGAGTGCTAACGAGCTACCTCGTGCCTCGCTGGCATCGGGAGAGCATGGGTTCAAACCCCACCTCGGCCGTCCTGAAAATGGTTTTTGTGGTTTCCCATTTTCACCACCAGGCAAATGCCAGGACGGTACCTTTCAATAGGTCTACGGCCGATTTCCTTCCAATGTCCCTTCCCTGCCCCGTCCTGAAAAGGAAAGTACATGGCCATTGGCTGCATTAATAAAGTTAGCCTATTTGGTAACAAACAGGAGGAGCACACCTTGGTTAATAGGCTGTATAACAGCCCTCCAGGTACTTATCAGAGATTATGCTAGTTTTCTCCAAACTTATTTCTAAAAATGGAAATAATTTGAGTTACAACAGGAAAGTGTGGTGTCTCATGTGGAAAAGATATTGAGCGAAGGACGAGTTAAGTAGTATATTGTTTTAAGGGGCGGAACTACGAGGTCATCTGCTCCTAAAGACGAGTTTGTTAAGGTGTTATTAACACTGCTATACTCATAAGCATTACCCGTGGCGTTTCATCCTCCAGTGTGAGTTCGTCATGGAGATATGAATGTGATAGAGCCTTTTCTCAGTGATAAATATCTCTCTCCAGATGAGTTAATATAGCCTCCACATTGAGTATATATATTGTAATACAGTTGTGTGTTTCATGTGCATTGAAACTCCATATTCAAAAGGAAATATTAATAGCATAAAAACCTATCACATATTGTCGTTTTTCCGTGAATATTTTTGCTTCAAGATAGTTTTTATGATATTGCTGTCCAGTAAAAAGTTTTAATGATAATGTTAAAACTCGGCAATTTTTCTACGTTTATGCCGTGTCTTGTGTGGGGTTTCGCCTAGGAACACGAAGTTAGTTAATTGTTGTTTTAAGGGGTGGAACTACGAGGTCGTCTGCCCATAGGAACACCAGGCTGGTTCATCAGCGGGCTCTAGCTGCCTGTGCCCGCACCACCACACAAGGCACAGCATAAACCTAGAAAAATTGCTGAGTTTTAATTCACTGGCCGTGAAAGCCTATATACCAATAATAATGTTATATAGTTTACGTCCCTTTTAAGTACTGCACCGTTTAGGGATGCCATGCCGGGGTGCGGGAATTTTGCCCCGAGGGGGAACTTGAACATGCCAGTAAATCAAAGGACATGGTTCCCTCGCATTTGTGAACCCTCAAATGCCAGCTGACTGCGCCAGGATTCGATTCTGCAACCTTGGGATCAGCAAGTGAGAATGTTACCGCTGAGCCACACAGCCAGCCCCAACATAATGAGAGGGCTGGGTTTTTTTTTCTTCCAATGTTCCAAGCGGATATATAAACATAACAGATTGACATACCAAACCTGATTTTTTTACTAAATGTTTGCTTGTTTTGTACTTATGTTTCAACGTAATCGCCAAAACGATTGCAACATTTGTCGTATCGTTACATCAGCTTTCCAATACCCTCTGCAAAGAATTCTGCCGCCACTGAGGTGGGTACGTCTGTACAGTCTCCTGAAATTCTTCCTTCTTGGCGAGGCGTTGCCGCCTAACCATACCTTCAATTCTCAAAGAAGGTGAAAATCATTCAGTGCTAGTTTGGACTAAACGGCAGATAGTCAAAAACTTCCTACTGGAATTCTTTGAAAAAGTCTATCGTAACGTTGGCTCAGTGCGGTCGTGAATGATTTTCACCTTTTTCGAGAATCGAAGGTATGGTTGGGCGGCAATGCCTCGCCGAAAAGGAAAAATTTCAGGAAACCCTCCAGACTTACCCACCTCAGTGACGGCAGAATTATTTGCAGAGGGGATTGGAAATCTGGTGTAACGATACAACAAATATTTCAATCGTTTTGGCGATTATGTTGAAACATAAGTACAAAACGAGCAAACATTTAGTAATAAAATCAGTTTGGTATGTCAATCTGTTCTTTTTATATAGCCCATCGGACATTGAAAAAATCAGCCTTCGTAAATAAGGTAGGTTTTACAATTTTCAAAATCATCAGCAGTGTATTTCAGTGCTGTTCTTTCATCTGTCTCGTTCGTCAAGCTGTACAGTACCTGTAAGTTCTATCCACTCCATGAAAGTTGTCAGTTTTATCAGGGAATGTCATTTAATAGAGTTTGGTGGCCATGTGCATGGCAACACCGGTTTTATTGGTCAGTGTCCAAGCTACATAGGGATACATGTTGCTACATTGAACATTGCGGGCTTTACTTTACGAATTCTTGCAATAGTTTTGATCTAGATGATCTTGTGAGGATGGTCGTGCATGTTCCCGGCTGGTAATTGTAGGAAGCCACGACTATGCCAGTCTGGTATGGTCATTGAATGAAGGCTTTTTGCCGATGTCTTAACTGTGCTTAAATGGTTAGCATGATAGGCTTTGTATTGAAGGTCCCAGATTTAGTTAGTTACTAGGGGACCTGAGCTAGAAATCTTGCATGTTCATGTACCATCCGCCCAGCTTTACTGTTATGCTGGTTTCTTCTTTATTTGGTCAAACACACTTTTTAAACGAATTATGAATATTTATGAAATCAGTGTACATATTCGTCACTGTTGAGGGTAATTCTCTTACTTTATAATGCACTTGTGAGCGCTCCATGTCTATAGACCACCCGCCCAGCTTTACTGTTATACGGGCTCGACACGATCCAGTTGTTGTAGGGGCTATCATTTTATTTATTTGTTTTAACTAACTGTTTGAACAAATAAACATATTTCTGTTGCCTTTTCAAAAAATGCAAGATTTTTTCTATTGAGATGATTTGGAAGATATTGGTACAAACCACACCTTCTAACTTCTCTACATTAAGAGCTTGAGTTTTGTCATCTGGCCCAGGTTCCCAGCCAAGTCATTAGCATTAATTCCCCTGTTCTGGAGATTGGGTGTTGCCTTTACCATGTGCACTTTGCCCACAGGCCTGCTCTAGTTTTCCTAACATTTCACTTTTTATTGTTATTACCAAAGATTTCATATATAAAACTTTGCACGAGCGAGGGTGGTGAATAACACTTCTTAAGTACTGGAGGGCTATGGAGCCCTGTGTCAGCCCAGTACTCTCTGCCGAAGCAAGAACGCATGCGTATGTCAATTCTTTCCCAGGGATTGCATATTTGTTTATTCATGTGCCTTACTATGGTTAGTACTTACCTAGTTTGAACAAGAATGTACCTCTCCAACGTCTGGGATTTTGCAAATGTCCACTTTCCAAGTAAGTGGATTGGCAGAGGTACGCCAATTGCATGGCCCCCACGTCACCGGACCTGACACCTCTTGACCTTTTCTTCTGGGGATTCATGAAGGGTACCGTGCTTGATCCACCCTTTCCGACTTCTCTACCAGAGCTCTGCATCTCAAATGAACAAGTTATGCCTGACATGCTGCAGCGAGTTTGGCAAGAAATAGACTTCAGATTGGGAGTGTGCTCTATGACCAATGGAAGTCACATTGAACCTATCTCTACTTAGCATAAAACAAAGTCCCCGATTCTTGGATGTTTCGGGTAATCTTGATAACCACTGGTTGGATTTTGATACGGTGTTCACCATTCTGTAAAGGATATCTCGAGGAAGGTTTGTGTAGAATATAATTTATTTATGACCAAAGGGAGCCAAGCAGTAACAATTTCAGTGAAAAAGTAGAAAAAAACTTAGCGTCCCTACGCTTTTTAAGCTTACGCTGGGCAAACCGTTAAACATATCTATATACTATGAGTGTAAGAATTGTTCAGCATCAAAAGTTCTACAAAATAGTCCGCGACAGCATATCTTTATCTTCAATACATCACTACTATAAGTGTTTTTAAGTTTTAATTTCTTCCAACAATCTCGATTCAATTACTAGCATCGAGACAGTTTACGAGCTGGCTGGCGAGCGGGCCTATCACCCCAGACACTGTCGAGTCAAGACTTCAGAGAAGAGTAGATGTATTTGGAGTTTCCCTCGAAGTGCAACTTGGCTTTCCTTAACTTTGCATGTGAACTTTTTGTTCCGCAGAATACACAGTCAAGTTCAGATTGGACGGAAGAGGGATTTGTGATTCATGCACCTCGCCCTTCTTAAATTAAATCTGACAAGAATTCGTTGCACATACTATCCCCATGATAATATAATAAATAGTCCAGTCAGTGATTTTAACCCATCATGCCGAGAGGGAAATATGATATGGGTTGTCTTTCACTGAAATCGAAAAAAATATGCTTATGACGTAACAATGAAACTGAGCAACAAACTATTTATTTATTGATTGTCACAAGAGAGAGAAAGAAAGAAGTCACGAATACAAAGGGAGTCATCCCCAAAGTTCCTATAACACATGGAAGGAATGTTCATGGTTTGTGGTCCGATAAAGAGAATTCTGCTATGAATTATAATTCCTCCATAAATTATATAAATGATGCTTCAGTTTCCAGTTTAGGTATAAGGTAAAAAACTTTATGTATTTTGCTATAAAATAACACCAAAACCTTGTCAGTAAGTCATATGAATAAGTTTGTATCAATTGTCAAAGATCTCAAGTCCTTCTTGATACGCCCTGTATTATGTTTGTAGCATTCCGAGTGTCTGACAATAATTATTGTTTCCAATGCATGAACAGCTGTTCTGTTGCTTTACAAACTACTTCAGGATGTTATGTGTGTCACCTGCAAGCGAGACAGAATCTTTTCTGGCTTGCCAACCCTGTTCTTTTCAAAGCCAAAAACTTCATTGTAATGTAAAAAGTAGCACATTGCTACTAAATTGCTAATCATAACATTGATTGGACTAAATTGTTTGATAATTTGAAAACGATTGGAATAAAGTAACTTACAGGGATAGGAGGGTGATCTACAATCTATACAGAAACCAGATAGCAGTCATTCAAGCTGAAGGACAAGAGAGAGAAGCTAGTATTCAGAAAGGTGTAAGGCTAGGCTGCAACTTATCACCAATACTTTTCAATCTTTACATTGAACAAGCAATGAAGGAAATTGGAGAAAAATTTAAATTGGAAGTGAAGATTCAAGGAGAAATAATTTCAACTCTGAGATTTGTTGATGACATCGTCATCGTAGTAGACACGGCTGAGAATTTTAATGAGCTTTTGAATGGTACGGAATCCGTCTTGAGGAAAGAATTCATGATGAAAATTAATAAATGTAAAACAACAATATTGGAATGCAGCCGAAATAAATCAGAAACCTCTATGGATGTCAAATTGACAGGTGAAAACCTAAAGGAAGTAAGAGACTCTATTTCTTAAGAAGCAAAATAACCAGTGATGGTCGAAGCAAAGAGGATATAAAAAGTAGGTTGGCTCAGGCAAGGAAAACATTTCTACAAACAAGGAATCGGTTGACATCGAATTTAGATTTAGGTATTAGGAAGTCATTTTTGAAAGCCTTTGTCTGGAGCGTGGCTCTCTATGGGGAAGTGAAACTTGGACTATTGGTGCAGCAGAAAAGAAGAGAATTGAAGCGTTTGAAATGTGGTGGTACAGGAGAATGAAGATCAAATGGGTAGATAGGATTAAGAATGAAGAGATATTAAGATGAGTGGGAGAGATGATTCTGGCAACTGCTATTGAAGAGAAGAGATACGTTGATAGGACACATACTAAGACACCCAGGAATAGCAAGCTTAGTTATGGCTATAGTGGCTAGTGTCATAGTGGGGTATTCGAGGAGGCTGTGGTCGAATACAAGGTATTCACTGAGTCGCAATTACCCTTGGGACAACTGAGCCATAGCGTGAGAGGGCCATGGCAAAAACATGAATGCAGAATTAATGTAGACTGCGTTAACACACTGTGTAAGAAAACTGTGCAATGTTCTCTTATTTTGCTTGAAATGGCCCTCTACGAACTTTTGGTGTTCATAATTGAGCTGAAGAAACATGTAATATGATTTGCTATCTCCTTTTCTGCTCAAAATAGAACAGCAATACCCTCCTCTACCCAAGTATTAACTAAACACGTTAAACACAGAGTCCTTGTTTTATTTGAGAAAAGTGGCTCAAGTTCGCCACTTCATTTTTATTATTGTTCCTACCATTGGCACAATTTCCTATTAGTGACACACTTTTAAGATAAAACCACCATTTAGAATGACACAATGTATAAGTTCAAACTTCGTTTTGTCCAATGGCTATTAACTTCAAATAATTATCTAAATTCGTAAGTAATATTTGTAGGCCAGGCCTAATGTATAAACTCCTATTTTTTATACTTGTACTCAAGGCAAATGCTGAGATGGTTCTTCACTTAAGGCCATGGCTACCTCCTTCCCAATCCTCATCTGAATTACAATGATGCCCACTAATACATCCATCACAATACCACAGGTTATCAGACAAGCACACAAATACACAGAGCTACATGACCATTCTGTCCCCAAGCCCCAAAATCAATCAACAAATATCATATTTCAGATTGAGATTAGCCAGTTTGAACTATACCATGACAATCGTATTGCAATCAATTCTGAATAGAAATCTAAAGCAAGCACTTTGTTGTGCACACGTTGTGAAGGTTAGTCTGCCTGCTCGGCCTGTCCAGTGAGGTGGGCTTTGTCAGTCCACTGCTATGGGCCAGAACGCGGCCGCGTTAAATGAGAACGATACTGGGTGGGCTTGGAGTGTGGTGGGGTGGGCCTCGCTGCAGTACTCCGACTCAAACAATGCACACATTCTAGGCAAGTAAGAATAAAAAACTAGATTGGCGCAAATTTGTTCCGCAATAGTTTATAATAAGGATTAAGAATCAGGTTTTTAGAACATCCTGTGCGTAGAAGGATCTCACTTATTTCACCCGGTAACTACTGTTCCACCCCTACTCTTGTTTCCCCTCTTTCCCCGGAGGCACGTCATCGCCATACAGGCTTGCTCCGCGAACTGTCAGTCCAGCTTGAGACAGTTGTGAAGGCACACACGCTCCGTACTCATGGAATCGAATTGAAGGTGAGCGATGATTTTCGATCGGTGATTATTGTATATCAAATTTCCTAGGGGTTAATTTGTTTTGACTAGCATATATATATATATATTTTTTTTTTTCCCTTAGATGAAATGCTGCTCAAGGACAGGATACTAGGAATTACACTGGGTTTCTTAACGTGTCAGTAAGCCACATGAATTTTAGTTAAAGTTTGAAGTCCCATATTTTCATATTAGAATAGTCTCTTTTTGCTTCCATTATAGTTTTATGAGGAGGCTTCAATGAGGGCTGACATAAACAAGAACCTTGCCACACCAATGGGAGTTTCCACTAGTCGTTCATGTGATGACCTGTATGCTGGTCAAAAGGGCAGTCAACAAATTGTGCATGACACAGCTCCACTTATTTTGTGTGTGTGGGGAAGTCTGAATGAAGCTACCACAAGTTTCATTAAAGAACATTGGATGTTTCCATTATAATAAGTTGATAATTGTTATTATAGGATGTTAAGTTTTATTATAGGTCAATTTTTAAGAATATTTTTAAATGTACTTGTTTATGAGCATTGTATTTTTAGTGAGTGTTTTTTATTATTGTTGTGAGGGCACCTGGCTGATGAAGAGCCGATTATAAAAGAGCTCGAAACATGTCCAGATAATGAAATAAGATAATTTCAATAAAAAATTGTATTGAATAGACGGAAAATTGTAATTAGGCCTAGTTAAATAGGATTATATATCAATACGGACCAATATGACGTTGAATACTCCTAATATCCTACTCTTGCAACTGTACCAGTCACCAAGCAGGCTGATGCGTGGCACAAGTAAACAAAGAATAGTTTCCAACTCGGCCGCTGGCAATCAATTCGTGAAAGTGTGTTACTGTAATGGGCGTTTGTATATTCCTAAAGGAGAAAAGGATTGGGAAGGAGGAAGCTGTGACTTTCAATTATGAACTAAGATGGGATTCGAACCTACCTCTTCGCAGTTTGGTCTCACAAGGCTGTGTGTGTACCCTGTCCCAGCCCTCAAAACCAGAATTAAAGTTCTTGGCAGTGCTAGGAATCAAACCTGGACACCAGGGGTAACGGCCAAGAATGCTAGCCAGTACGCTATGAGGTGGCACAGGCCCCCTCAAACATCAACATGCTGATCTTGATGAAACTTAGTCGATATACAGGTCACATGTCTATAAATCCGATTGTTGCATTCAAACTTCTGCTTAAATGTCATCTTACTGAATCGGGAGGAAATCCTCAATGCTTTAACAACTTTACCACTCGCGGTATACAGATTAGATAAGTGGCAGCTGGCGGATAACCAAAACCAACTAACAGATTTCCCTGACAAATCCCTGATTTTTCCAGAAAATTTCCGGAGGAACAGTAGCAGTCATAATTAAATATATAAAACAGAGTTTGTACTTAAAGAGCATTTCAAAAAGTGCTCAAACAATAGAGAGTAGTATGATGAAGGTGAAAAAAGTAGAAAAGTATATTTTTCTATAGTTTGCCAATTTCAATTTTTTTCATCCAGAATAACTTTTGTACTAGCAAGTATTGAAAGTAGCTCGTCAATAGTAAAGCTCTAAAAAATCATACAGTTACACATTTATATACAAATACACAGTCTACACATGTAATTTGTGTGCTCTATCTTGCAAGAAAAGAGAGCTTACTGATTTAAGGTCAGTACGAACCTACATCTGCAACAAACATCACCAGAATATACTTTTTCCCCCGTCAAAATTTAAATGCATAATTTCAAATTAATCAAGGTTAGACCCTTTAAAACTGAAATTCCCTGGGCCCTGAGAATTCCCGGATTTAAAAATTCCCTGTTTTCCATAGTAGTAGTCTGTTAGGTAGTCAGCCCGAAGGCTGGTTGGATCCTCAAAAAGTACCGCCGTTACGTTATGTGAGTAGATACCCACAAAAACCCAAGGCAGCACTATTTTGAGGCATTCTAGGCAAGAAGAGGAGTGAGGTAGTTTGCCATTGCTTTCCTCACTGAGTCAGAACAGTAGTCCTAACCCTATGAGTTGAACCTTTCACAGCATTCACAGGCACTGACTGTGCCTCGAATGCCATTACTAAGCCCCACCCATACCTCAGTAGCTTCCATATAATCACAGCCATGAGTGAGACTGAGACATCGGTGAAAAGCCACCTTTTACTCTAGCCTGTGCCAACTGACAAATGCAAAAGTACTGTATTCATCAAGAGATGGCGAACAGGCCATCATAGTAGTAGACGCCCTGGATAATTGTTGTGTGTGTTTCTCTGGGGGTGAAGGGGGTTAAAATAAATGTGTGTGGTAAAACTGTTGTATAGCTCATTCATGACGAATGCTGCAGTCCAGAGAACATCACATTTCTTTGGAATTAAATGGATCACAAGTTATTTGAATATCTTCACGAGGGCGTAAAAGAATCTTAAATGTCATACTCGTTCACAAACTACATTGCGAGACTATGGTGTCGGCAGTAAATGCAGCATCCGGATATCTCTCTTCCTCTCTTGTAATCCACGCACAATGACCAGCTGAGTTAACCGTTGGGATAGAACTTGCTCGTTTGAGCATCTCGGGGACATCCAAGCAAACACCCAGAATTAAATCAAGAAAACATGTATTTAAAACAAAATCAGGTGAATTTTTTCAGCATTCAAGAAATATTACTATTTAATCATTAAATATAGTTGCCCCCGTTGCGTAGCGGTCAGTGTGATTATCTGCCACCCCTGAGGTCCGCAGTGCGATTCCCAGATCTGCCACGAAATTTGAAAAGTGGTATGAGGAATGGAACGGGGCCTACTCAGCCTCGGGTGGTCCAAGTGAGTAAAGGGGGTTCGATTCCCACCTCAGCCATCATCCAAGTGGTTTTCCGTGGTTCCCACTTCGTCTTCGGACAAATGCCGGGATGTACCTACCGTAAGGCCATGGCTGCCTCCTTCCCAAACCCTCCCACTCTTCCCATCCCTTCATCAGGTCCCTGTTCGCTTTGCAGGTGAGGCTGCCTGGGCGCCGTGCTGATCACACACCCCGGTTGTATCCCAAACTCTGGGTCTCAAGCTCCAGGGCACTGCCCTCAGTGGCGATAGAGGTGAGATCCCTCGCTTAGTCCGTGCGAAAAGCTAATCCTGGAGGGTAAAACCCTACATCAAAGTGCCAAACGGCAAGAATTCTGTCACTCGCCTTGCCGCTATGTGCTCTTCGAAGGCACCTAACCCAACCCTACATCAAAGTGCCACACAGCAAGATGGTGATGATTGTTGTTTTAAGGGGCCTAACATCGGTAGCGGTTCACTTTAGACCATCCTTTGTATAAATATTTTTAAAAACTGAAATTACCTGATTTAATAGTCGGGAGGATATCAGGAGAGGATTGAGCATTAGATGTTCACTGCTCCGCTGTCATAGACACACCATCCCGCCCAAATAGCGACACGACTTATATAGTTGAAATCGAAGTTCTCACCCCTATCTTTCTCACTGAGACAGTATTGCCAACCCCACGCGTTTGGTACTATTTCGCACGTGGTGTATGAAATCGCTATGTGAACTCAATTACAGTGTTTATTTATGTATTTATAATGTTTTATATACAAAAACAGACCTAACCTGGGGCTTACGCCCCAGACCCCCTTGCTCGTAGTACTAGCAGTAATTTTCCACAAGACAGCTCCTAACTTAGTAGCGAAGGCGTGTGGTGAATTTCTTTATTCAAGTTGGTAACGTAGTCACATGATCGACTTTCGGGTGTCTCATGACTGTCAAACATGGCATCCGTAAGTGAAGAAAAGTTGAATTCTTTCCGTGAAATAACAATTATTGCGGTGCAGCAGTGGCTATTGAGTATGAAGAGATTGTGAAACGACTCCCAACAACTCCCCGAAAGGTATGCATATCATAAATTATATATATTCAATAAGCTAAGGTGATAAAAGTTGTTAAAAGTGATGAAAAGGGAGGATGGTCTAAAGTGAACAATAAATGAATTCTGGTCACTAGCCTGGAGCATAACATGGTTCTACACTGACACAATGTGTAACTGGTTAAAATCGCCATACTGTTTGCCTCAATGAAATAAACAGATGACTGCAGTTCACCATACCTCACGTGCAGTGTTAGTAGTGAAAGCCTACATTTCTGTAATGATTATAGTAAAATACCTCTGAATGCAAGAATATTTTTACTTTAGTTAGTTAGTTATTGTTGTTTTAAGGGGCGGAACTACGAGGTCATCTGACCCAAAAACAAAAAACTTTTTTAAGTTACTTGATTTCGCCTCATATACA
Organism: Meconema thalassinum; assembly: GCA_946902985.2. NCBI lineage: Eukaryota > Metazoa > Arthropoda > Insecta > Orthoptera > Tettigoniidae > Meconema > Meconema thalassinum. The sequence goes on along the minus strand of OX336397.1, from coordinate 95,949,610 downwards.
GTACAAGTTTTCTTCATATTCGTTGATAGCCCCGACCAGCTGATGAAGCTCAACAAATCCCCATCATTACCCCCACATTATTTTTATATAAGATATTAGCAGGAACTGATACCGTACTATAATACTGCCAAACCATACAGTGCATAAGATCATTCGATTGTATGTAGGCCCACCTTTGTGAGCTTGATATGAGAACCAAATTTACGTCCTAACTGAATTAGGAGAAGAGATATTCAAAACTTCGTACTTCATGAACACATTACAATTTTATTGAAAGGCCGCAACATTTTCACAAAATAGTTCCTGTTACATTCATCAAGCTTATGCACTTTACGAAACAAGACAATTCACACGAGGTTATAAAATGTGCACTGTAGGTATTTGGAAAGCATAATCAAAGTCGCAGAGGAATTTTAATCACTGATATTTCTTCATTTCTACTAATGATTTGTACACCCAAAATAATATTTAAAATAGTAGCCTACTCTTCTGTTCACTGTATATTATGCATTATAAATCATAAGTAACATCAAAGGAATTTATGACACTGATATTTCACTGGTAATCTCTACACACAAAACATTACCGCTACATTTCTTGTGACACACAATAGGATTTAAAATAAAGAATAAAATAATATTTCGACTCCTTAGCCCCAAGCAAAGAATATGGGGAGCCCAGCAGGTTGAAAATAGATTACTTATTTTTTTAGTCATCAGTCAGAGAGAGTAGCAAGAGTGTGTCGCCGTTATTTGCAAAGAATACAGATGTGGAACGGATGGGAAGGTACAAAAAATACGTTACGGGCCACAAGTGTCTACTGCGCATGCGGTGCCAAGAAAACTTACTGTCGCGAGTCACTCGTCTTCTCAGAAATGCTTCTGCCTGTTTGCCACGTTCCGTAATCTCTTTGTCATATCTCCCATTTTCCTCCACTATACTTCCCAAGTACTTGGGACTTTCCACCTTCTTCAGCTGTCCACCTCCAAGTGTTATCCCACTCATTGGTCTGTCCTTTTTCCTGGTTGTTAACAGGATCTCACATTTACTGATGTTGAACTTCCATCCGTACTCTCCCACTGTTTCTTCCCAAGCCTTCAGTTGCTCAGAGTGTGGATCCAGGAAAGAACTGATCTGGCAAGGGAAGATTATAAGATAAAGAAGAAAGAAGCAAACAAGATTGTCGCAGAGGAGAGGAAGAAGTGGATGGTAAAGTGGACAGAGATGATGGAGGAAGACAGCAGAGGAAATAAGAAAGTACTTTATGGGATGGTCAAAAGTAAGAGAAGAGGTCTGCGAGAGGATGTGGTAATGATGTACAAAAACGGAAATGAGGTACACAACAAAGAAACACTCAAGACAGTGTGGAAAGAGTACTTTGAGGATTTGCTGAATCCAAATGGTCATAGAGAGGAAGACAATGTATTGGAAGATGGAGAAGACAACACAGGAATGGAAAAGGACCTGACTTGGAGAGAACTGGAGATGGCTATAGACAAGATGAAAGGAGGAATGGCACCGGGTGTGGATGAAATGAGTGTTGAAATGGTGAAGGTAGCAGGGGAGGTTGGGAAACAGTGGCTGTACCGTGTGATGAGGGTGATATGGAAGGAGAAAAAGACCCCAGAAGATTGGTAGAAAGGATTAATTGTCCCAATATTTAAGAAAGGAAGCAGAAAGGAGTGCAGAAATTACAGGGGAGTCACACTCATACCGCACTGTGCCAAGATATATGAAAAGATATTAGAAAGTAGAATACGAGCCAAAGTGGAGAGAAAATTGAGAGAGGAGCAGTATGAATTCAGACCTGGGAGATCAACAGTGGATCTCATATTTTCAGTGAGACAGCTCCAGGAACACCACTACGAATTTGGAGAGGATCTGTTGATGGCTTTCCTGGACATCGAAAAGGCCTATGATAGTGTGTGTAGGGAGAAGGTTTGAAAAGCAATGGAAAACATGGGAGTGGAAAAAGGGACTGTAGGCAGAGTGAAGGAGATGTATTGTGGAAGTGTGAGTTGTGTGAAAGTTGGAGGGGAAAGAACAGACTGGTTCAGACAAATGAGTGGCCTGAAACAGGGTAGTGCGCTGTCACCCCTCCTCTTTATTGTGGTTATGGACGAGGTAATGACACGGATAGCAGGGAAGATAGGAGAAGATAAGATGAAAGCAATGGTGTTTGCAGATGATCTCATGGTCTGGGGAAACAAGGAGGAGGAAATCACAATATTAAATTAACTAATTGTCAATGATACACTTTGTATTAGGAACTTCATTATGACGGCAATGATAAAAGTTATCAAATGATGGTATATAGTATATAAGATTGTAAGAATAAATACTTAATTTAGACACTTCCGTTCATTTTTGGTTAAAACAGGAGGATATGCGATTTTACTATTGAAGTGGGTTTCTTGTAACAAGAAGCGGAAGAATTGTCTTGTGTTATCTGAAACTCACGCGATCCAGTTTCTGGCAAGTACTTAGTGCTCTTACAGTAACTTAACATGAGTTTACTTTTACGTTACCCGTAATAGATGTGTAATGTACTTCTGCGTCTGACAATTATATTTGATCCACCTGTCCCATTGTGCTCAGGTTTGTGTGTAGCCCACTTACGAATAGAGAATCCAATATTTATAGAATGTTCCACAAGCTGGCACCAGTAATTCTCCATCCCATTACAATGTTAGACTTAACGTATATCATATCAAGTCGAGTACCAAGGACGAATAATTAGTACCGGTAACCTCTACTTCTCACTGTGCATCTGGAGGGTTATGATCTGATTACCAGTGGCGTAACTTGAATTCAGGGTTGTGAAATTTTTTGATTTGATGTGTTATTTGCGGTAATGAATTGGCGTATCGGAATAAGTACGGCATCTAATAATTCTTAAGTGAACTTTGTGTGTTCTAGTTTCGTGATCATTATGGAACAACAAACATTCATTAAGAGTGAACCAGATGAATTCCCTAATATTGTAAGTAGTATTTATTACGTATATCGTGTATCATATCACTCTTAGTGATGCGCATGACAAGCAAGGTTATTGACTTAGCACTTGCTACCAAATAGTAGGCTTGTCTGGATGTTAATGGGTCGTTCTCCAGAAAAGGAGAGATTTGATTTTAAAATATATATATATATCCAACATTTTGATATTTTTATATTACAATTCTTTATGGGGCACAGCATTTACTGTATAATACTATTCCATAAATGGTTCTGTCAAAAAATATTTTTAGTTAAAAAAATCTTTGTTTATTTTTGTTAGTAACAGAGGCAAAAGTAACAGACTTGAGATTTTTTAAAGAAGAATGTCTTATTACAAACAAAGGACTAATATGCATCAAAATGAAGATTAAACACTTCATTTTTCTTTGATCTTTACTTCAAAAACATTTTAACTCTTTTATCAATGTCACTGAAGCGTTTTAGCTTGAAGTGGCGGTTCGACACAGGAATAGGTGGTTCTGGGATGACAGAGAATATTTCACTGGTTTTTATTTCTTGTTTTTCTCTCCAGTTTTGTTCATGAAGTTGACAGTAACAAATTCACCATCCTTTGATTCAACAATTCCTAATAACAAAAGTGTGAATAGTTTTTGGAACACACAATAGTAAAAGAAAACACTTCGATCAGTAACGGAGCAGGGATTTGTGAAAAATGATCGACCACATGGCATCAATTGAGGTTAGTAACTAAAGTCTTAGCTCTGAATGTGCAGGTTCAATGTCTTATTCATGTAGCCAAACAATAAGCAATTAATATTTGTCACTTACCTCTCAAGCTAAGTAACGGAATTGAAAACTCGTAATGTCCAAGTGAACTTTGAATCTTATTTCAACTAATCACTCAACTATACATTTCACAAAAACACGCAGCTTCTCTACTCAGTCACATAATAGCTGCCTTCATTATGTTTAGTGAAGAAATGGTACAGGTGCTGCTACCTGTGAGTAATTCTTTGAACTATAATCAGTGGTAACGGAGTTGTGAACTGCCCTCAGGGACAAAAACAATTAAAAAAAAGTTAGGCTACTTTGTTTTATATTTTATTATTTTGAAAAATACCGGTATTTTTTAAATATTCAACTAATTTAGTATTAATTACTGAAATTTCTGTGAAATTACAAATATGATTTATATATATTTTTTTGAAAGATACATTTCAAATCATGGGAGGGGACAGTCACGGAGTTGAGGTTTGCACCATACAAATAATTTAAAATGGTGTTGGATTTAAGTTTTAAACCAAATTAAACATATTTTAATACGCTATTAGAACCAGAAAGACGTATAAGGATATGGAAACTGAAAGAAGGAGATATAAGGGTCGAGTTCCTCAAAATGGTAAAGGAAGGAATTCCAAGAGATGAAGAAAGAGGGGTGGAAGATGAATGGGCTAGATTTAAGAAGACACTAGTAGGTGCAGTAGAAGCAGTATGTGGGTGGACAAGTAGTAAGAAGAGGCGGAAGGAAACGCCATGGTGGAATGAGAAGACAAAATATATAGTAAGGGAAAAAGAATAGAGCCTTTAGGAGGTGGTATCAAAATAGGACGGTTGAGACAAGGGAAGAGTACCAGGAAAGAAAGGAGGCAAAGAGAGTAGTGGCTGAGGAGAGAAGAAAGAGGATGGAAGAGTGGACATAGATGATGAAGGAGGATAGTGAAGGTACAAAAAAGGTCCTGTATGGGATGGTAAAAAATAAGAGGCGGAAGGATCCTACGGATTATGTTAGAATGGTGAACGAAAGGGGACAAGAGATAGAAAATAGGGAAGAACTGAAGAAAATATGGAAAGAATATTTTGAAGAACTTCTGAACCCAAATGGAAACCACGGCGAGGAGTAAGAAATCGGGGAAGAGGAAGATGGACTGCAAACAGAAAAGGACTTAACATGGAAAGAAGTGGAAGATGCAGTGAGGAAGACGAAAGGAGGGAAGGCACCGGGTGTGGATAAGTTGAGTGTGGAGATGGTGAGAGCAGCAGGAGAGGTGGGGATACAATGGTTGTACCGAGTGATGAAGACAGCACGGAAGGAAAGGAAGACCCCAGAGGACTGGAAAAAGGGAATAATTGTCCCGATCTTCAAGAAAGGTAGTAGAAAAGAATGCAGAAGCAATCGGGGAATAACACTGATGAGTCATTGTGCAAAGATGTTTGAGAAAGTTTTGGAAAGGAGAATTAGGACAAGGATAGAAGGAGGGATGAGGGAAGAACAACATGGCTTCAGAGCAGGAAGGTCCACATTGGATTTGATTTTTGCTGTAAGGCAGTTTCAAGAACAGCACTATGAGTATGGAACAGATCTGCTGATGGCCTTCCTGGACATTGAGAAAGCATATGACAATGTATGCAGAAACAAAGTATGGATGTCCCTGGAGGATAGAGGAGTAGAAAAATGGACTATAAGGAGGATAAAGGAGATATATAAGGGAAGCGTGAGCTGTGTGAAAATGGGAGGAGAGAGATCGGACTGGTTGGAACAGAGAAACGACCTGAAACAAGGAAGTGCACTGTCACCGTTACTTTTCATTGTGGTGATGGATGACATAATGACCCGAGTGGTACAAGTAATTGGGGAAGGAAAGATGAAAGCAAAGGTGTTTGCAGATGATTTGATGATTTGGGGAAACAAGGAGGGGAGGTACAGGAACAGTTGGACGTGTGGGAAGGAATAATACAAGGATATGGGATGAAATTTAGCATAAATAAGGGTGTGATGGTGATCACAACAAGAAAGAAGGAAAGAACCACAACGGGAATAACAATTGGTTGGGAACAGCTGAAGAAAGTGGAGAGTTTCAAGTATCTGGGAAGCCTGGTACAAGATACAGGAAGAAACGATAGAGAAATAAATGAGCGGGGGAGACAGGCAGAAGCATTCCAGAGGAGTGTGAGAAGCATGTTATGGAGCAAGGATGTCCCTCAGAACATCAAAAAGATCATATATCGGACTACAATGTCCCTATCCTGACGTATGCCTCGGAGACCTAGGTTATGAAAGGAAGGGAGAAGAGCAAAATACAGGCCAGTGAGATGAGGTTCTTGAGAAGCAGTATTGAAGCTACAAAGATGGTCAGAATAAGAAATGAGAGGACCAGAGAATTAATGAAGGAGGAACCATTACAGGATGGTATACAGAAATGTAGACTTAGATGGTATGGACATGTAAAATGAATGGAGAAGAAGAGGATACCCAGGAGGATACACGAGACGAAGTGGGAAGGAAAGAGACCAAGAGGAAGACCGAGAGCCAGGTGGCTGAAGGGATGGAAGAGAGCATGAAAAAGAGAGGAGAAGACTGGACAAGGATGGAGGCTGAGAGATGGTGGGAAGAATGAAGACGTTGGAGAAGCCTGTGTTCCAAACAGACCCGGCCAGTGGCTGGAAACTGTGCAAGATGATGATTAGTATTATAGTAAGCAATAAAAATAAAAATATTAAATAATATTTAAAAAATATGTTTTTAATCCTACGAGGAATGAAATCTGCACTTTTCTGGAGAACCGGCCTTATTCTTATTTGTTACATGCAACTTAGTAGTGTTATTCCGTCTGTATGTTTTACTTTGGGTCATACCTACTTGTATAAATTGATACTTTCCAGGAGTCTAATGACCAGTTACCCACTTACAATCTGCTGGATGAATCTGGTGATTTGTATGAAGACGAAGGCAAGGCAGTGAAATTGGGGCAACAAACTCAGGTGATTATAGGATCTATATTTCCTCTCTCAATATAATGTGAATTGTTGTCTTATTATTTAACAAGTATTTCCGTGAAGAACTATACAGCCTATTTTCATATATCCTACTTACGTTAATTGCCTTTATCAACATACAAAAAAAAACCAGTTTGATTGATGTAATAGATTCGTAGTTGTTGAGAACCGACTAAATATTGCGGATGGTCGCTATGTTGGTTTTTTATATATGTAGGTCTTAGAGTTATGTACTGTTACATGAAGATAATTGTGTAGGTGTAGTATTCAAACTTCAATCGCATGATTAGGACACAAGAAGTAAAAACGACATTTTAAAATTTCGCATAGCAGCCATCTTGTGGTTATGGAAACAATTGAAAAAAATTAGATGCCAGTGGATTAACATTTGTATAAGGATTTACTGTACCAAGTGTCACTGCACTCGGATGGTTAATTTGCGAGAAATGACCATGTGAATATTTATATTTCGCGTCGCCACCATGTTGGATTTGTGATCATCAGGTTATTGAAAGTCCTATAGGTGAACTTATGTTCTTAGCCTCTATGAATATTAAAATATTCAGTTTTATTGCTGTATTAGATTCGTAGATATTGAGATCCATCTACATATTTCGGATGGTCGCCATGTTGGATTGTTATATATATAGGCCATAGAGTCATGTACCATTAAAGGAAAATTATTGCGTAGGTTCATTATTCAAATTTTCACTTCGATCGCATGATTACGACACAAGAAATAAAAACTCAATTTTAAAATTCCCACAACCGCCATCATGATGTTATGTAAATAATTGAACTAAATTAGATACCAATGCATTGCAATGAGTATAAATATTTCCTGTACTAAGTTTCATTACATTTGGATCATTAAATCGCGAGAAAGGAATATTTAAAATTTTTCTACTTCGCTTGGCTGCCATATTCATTCTGTAGTTAACCGGTTTTTGAAAGTCATATAAATGAACTTTCAGTAGTGCCCTTTATCACCGTACAAAATTTCAGGGTGATACCGCTAATAGTTTCATAGATATAGATTGCCGGTGAAATATTTCGCACAGCCGCCATCTTGAGGTTATGTAAACAATTGAACGAAGTTAGATGTCAGTACATTACAATGTGTATAAGCATATACTGTACCAAGTTTTATTGCGTTTAGCTGGTTAAATCGCGAGATACGTCTATTTAAATGTCGCAAATTAGCTTGGCCGCCATGTTCGTTTTGTAGTTACCAGGTTTTCAAAAGTCTCATATGTGAACTTCTAGTAGTTTCCTTTATCACCGTGAAATATTCCAGGGTGATATCGGTAATTGTTTCGGAGATATTGAATGCTGGTGAAATATTTCGCACAAAAAGTGCTATGGACTTACCGAATTTCATTAAAATCGCTCCAGCCGTTTAGAAGTTATTAGGGGGGACACATACCATACCACACACACACACTGACAAAAGGTGATCTCATAAACCTATTTTTTCAAAAATGAAAATAGGCTAAAAATGTGGGTTATTCAAATTTGATGCTTAGTATCGCTGCTAACAGTTGCTCATATCATTGTATACACAATGCGGCTTCACTTTGCTGGCACTTGTGCCCTATTGAAGGTGAAGTCTACACCACACGCTGTGTTAACAGTAGCTAATTATATTCATTATACAGGATCACTGTGGTGGCACCCTGGGCCCTATTGTAGGTGATGTTGGCATCACATGCTGTGCACCCTGTAGATAAAACAGTACAGTATATTGGTAATGAAGGATCACAACTGTCTTGAGGTATACTTTTAAAAATTACATACTAAAACTTCAAATGATAATAATAACATCGTATGGCCTCGGTGCCGGGTGCAAGCTTTGTTATTAGACACCCAAAGGGTAGCTTGCATGTCGAATTTTGTTGTTCCTTGAAGCACCATGAAAGTCAAGAAGGTTAGATATCAAACTCCTTGAACACTATAGCGCTTTCTAGTAGATAAATGAGGAACTTTGTGTTGGCGGAAACTCCCGATATTATTTTTTTCATGATGAACACAGCCTACTGAATTCAAATGGTTTCTTTGACATGCCAGCATCGTATGACATGGTGTCGTAATTTTTGCAGCCCTTAAAAAAAAATCACTTACCACGGCCAGGAGCGAACCTGCAAGCTTGGGGTTAGTAGACCGACACGTTGATCTCTCACCCACCGTGGCAAGCTCTTCAAATATATTACAGTAAATGGAACAATACTGCAATTAAGTATTTTTAGGCACTCCCATATCATTTAGGTTTTCTTTTAAGTGCTACAGAATTCATGAGTGTGATTTAGAAAAGTACGGCATTAAGGTATTTTTGTATTTAGAAGTAAAGAAAGAACCTATTCATGCCAAGCAAGTTTAGTGACTTCATACTTACGGTACAACCAAATAGTAGGCTGATCATAATTGTTATGTTTTAGGTTGTATATTACACATAAGTTAGATAGCCTACTGTAATTCTGTCAGTATATTTTACATTCGGTCATACTTGTGTGATACTTTCTAGGAGACACAAGAGCAATTACCTACTGATAACCTGCTGGATGAAGCTGGTGATATATTTGAAGATAAAACAATGTATATTAAGGAGGAACATCAAATCAAGGTAATCATAGGTTCAACATTTCCTCTCTTATAATAATGAGAATGATTTTCACATTAAACAATAATTGGAAGATTGGTTTATTTAGTATTTTTTGTTATTTGAACAGTTAGGAGTAGTTGTATTGATGATGCAGTTTCTCTCTGCTGGCAACTTGGGCTTATTCTAGGTGATGTCCACACCACAATGAGTGCTAACAGTGGCCAATGTTGTATTGATGATGCATGTTCACTGTTTTGATAACCTGGGCACTATTGCGTTACGCTGAAGGAGACCAAATGCTGGGGTGGAAGAATTCTTAAATTATCCTGAAATTAGCCAAAATACCTGTGTTAAAGATGGGGAAGAAGTCTGGAGATCATGGGATAACAATGACTACGAAAATCAGGCTTTTGCAATGTTATATGCTCTCTACATTCTTTCCCGGTGCTGTCAAAAGGACTCTGACAGAGTCTTTATTATAACGGTTAGAGGCCTTTGAAATGTGGCTGTACAGAAGGATATTACGGATACCATGGACAGACCATGTCAGAATGTTGTTCTCCAAAAAATTAGAAAAACCAAGGAAGTATTAACCACCGTGAAAATAAGGAAAATCAAATACCAAGGGCACATCATGAGGAATACCGACAAGTAGCATCTCCTGCAGTCTATCCTCCAGGGAAAAATATCAGGGAAGAGAAGTGTTGGACGGAGAAGAATAAGAATTAATAAATCTCACAGCCTGGACATCCAAAACGTCCACTGAATTATTCCGAGCTTCAAGTGATAGGAACTGCACAGTCAAGAGCGTTGCAGATGTCCGAAACGGATAGGAACCAGAAGATGTGGTTATAGTTGTTTACTCCTCCGTTTCTTTTACCCGCCCACCATCCTCTTTTAGGATCACGACTTATATAGGGAATATTCCAGCTGAGATCGTCACTGTAGGCATGATCTATGGACAAATACAGCATTGCAACCTACGCTTATGGTACTATTGCATAGGCCTAGTCAGTATTGTAAGACAATAGAAGTGCATAGCCTAAACCAGGTCCTAGCCTATCGACCTGTTAATGATGAAAACCTGTCTTCCTCAGCTAGATTAAAAAGGTATTAGTATAAATACAGTATCTATAATTCGGGTATATTCATTAGTTACACTGTCATATTTGTGGTTAACTACGGTTATGACATTATATTTCAACCGTTCACTCAAATGACATGGCTTAAGGAGTCCTTGTATTTAGAGGTGTGAAATCTGTTCTTTTAATTGTTTATCCTCATTAGGCACACAATTCTGAATAAATGTAAGTTCGTTTTATTAAAATCACACTGTTAGTCTATACTTACTTACTTACTTACTTACTTAATTCCTGCCGCTCCTTCCAGAGCATAGGGCCTTGGCGAAATTTCTCCACGCAGTACGGTTCCTGGCCATTCTCTTCACTTGACTCCAGTTCTTGTCCACCTCTGCAATTTCATTTTCGATCGTCCTCTTCCACGTCTTCTTAGGTCGACCTCGCTTCCTGGCGCCTTGAGGATTCCAGTCTAGCGCCGCCCTCTCAATAGCTCCGTCCGGCTTCCTTAGTGTGTGACCAATCCAGCGCCATTTCCTCTCCTTGATCTGGATGCTAATCGGTTGTTGATTGGTGATGGTCCCAAGATCTTCATTTGAGATTATGTCCGGCCACCTCACATTCATGATGCGACGCAGACATCTGTTAATGAACACCTGTAGCTGGTTGTTGATCGGTTTTGTTGTTAGTCTATAAATATATAATATTTTCTTCCTGCGTGTGCATGGCAGGTCACCTCTAGTTGTGTTCTAATTGTGACGGGAACAGAGAATCATTATAATTTAACATAATAATAATATTAGTAATAATATAATAACTTTTGAAAAAACAAGGAACTAGTAAAACCCGAGAGTAAAATACTGAGATAGATGTACGAGCCATTTCAGAAAGAGAGAATTTGGATAAAGAGACCGACAATAGAACTATAAAAACTGCCAGAGACGATTACAAACAATATCAGGAAAAGAAGGGCATAATGTTATGGATACATACATCGGATGGACGATGACAGACTGACCAAGAAAATGTTTAATATAGTTATGAATAGTACACTGAAAACCAATTGGGTAAAAAAAACCGTGGAAGACCTCAAGAACCTAAACATCTCTACAGAAGACATGCAGACCGGAAAACGTACAGAGAAAAACTCGGACAACAGAAATTTGAGCAAACCTCCAGAGAGAAAGAAACAGGAAAGAAGTGGACAGAAGAGAGGAAGTGGAGGTAGAGAGGTTTTTGGGAAGAAAGAAGAAGGGGACAGAAAAAGACAATATGAAAATTGATTGTGTTTTAACATTCTCTTCAAGGGAGAATCAACGAAAATAATATTCATGATATCTTTTGAATTGAAGTTACCATAATCTGATTGTCTGTAGTTTTAGGCACTTGTTTCTTTGAATGTAAGAAGGCTATAAGTATGATACTTATGCAGCTTATTCTTCAAACACAAATAATGCAAGTGGTGCAGATTTATGACGATCTGTTGCATAGAAGGGAAAATACTTGACTAACAAACACTGAAAAGTTGGGTTTTATGTTGAAGAAATGAATCGCATAATTATTTTTTTTATATCTCAGACCTCATCAGAGCTAATGCATTAAATCTAGACGGTATTGGTTAGCATGAAGATATTGTACTTGCCATTTTGTCCACCAAGTGTACCTAATATGTTAAACTTTTAGCGTTGGATTAAATAGTAAAATTATTACCTACAAGATCCCCTTAAGATTAACCAGCTAATTAATTACAGAAAATGTCAATCAATTCCTATGCCATACAATTGGTTAATTTCTAGACACAGCATAATCACTAAAGAATGGTATTTACTGTTCTTTTAGTGAAATAATTGGTGATTATAGTGAATGTATTTTAATTGATGAATAAAGATAGTTTTTCCCCTTTGTTTGAAAAAACCATGTCAGTTTATTTGCTAGCAAGATTATCCTCCCATCATTCACCAACGTCTTCATAAACAACCCTGCAACAATACAGGTATACGCGTCTCACTATACGCTAGCGTTAGCCAATCCGTTATTCATTAGCACCACGGGGGGTGGGGATGAGGGGTGTTGCGTAGTTGTCAGAGGTTGTAACACTGTGTTACCAATAACCTTTCTGAGCAAAAATTCAACTCTCTAAACCTGAAGCAGTTAAAAGGGACATTAAATGCACGACGTTATTATTGTTATTTGAAAACTCTATGGTGTTCTTTTGAACAAACCTAAACCAGAGAGAGATAGAATCTTGTTTTTTTTTATGAATACCTTGTATATATTCTGATTAGCTCAGGACTTGTCATCTTTTAATCATATGAAGAAATATCAGAAATATCCGAACATTCACATGATACTGAAGGTGAAGCTTAGGGTGACATCCACTGCTTCAAGTGGCCAACAATATGTTGTTTGCCCATCCTTGATAACAGTCTCTCCAATGCTTGCTGTGACAGTCAGTGTGGTGTTGGTCCACCCAAATTGATGACAGCATCCCGTGCTTGCTGAGACTGACGGTGTGGTGTTGGTCCACCCTTCATCTTGATCACAGCATCCAATGCTGTGACTGTCAGTATGGTCTTAGTCCACCCTTACCTTGATGACAGCCTCCATTGCTTGCTGTGTCTGTTAGTATGAATTTGGTCGACCCTTCACCTTGATGACAGCCTCCACTGCTTGCTGTGACTGTCAATGTGGTGTTGGACCACCCTTCAACTTGACGACAACTTTTAGTGTCCTTGAGATCAACATTGCTTTAATGTGGGCTCAATAGAGTAAATCAAATATTGCTTGGTACGAGATTTCCTAAAACAAAATATATCAACGTCACTTGCCGCTTCTTTACGGGAGAAATTAAAGTCATATGGTAACTGTGAGCACATATACACAGTCGCAATGGAGGTGACAATCTTCTAGGCCTAAATGTGGTGGTTGTATGCGAACTGAAATGCTTTCTGTATTAAACTACGCCAAACGTTTATGTTTTTCAATTGGCGTAAGGAATCTTTGAATGTGAGGTTCAACTTCAATGTGTAATTGAATCCTTCATTGCAAGATCACTAGTCATGTATGAGATATGATTCCACACATCCAAAGGGACTATTTTATTAAAACAATGTTTTATTTGCAGGACGATACGGATCATTCTAGGGGTAATAAGACCGAGGAATGCTTTCTACCAGAATTCGTTCCATGCATCAAATCTGAAACACCGTCTTCAGCTGACCTGGAAATAGTAAGTACCTTCATGCCTCATTGCAAGATATAAAACATCTCCTTATCATCTAATAGTATTTAACGAGTATGATTGGTATTTTCACAATAATTGTTTTGATGACAAATGTAAGTGTGTAGTCGACTATAGAACAGAAAGCATAAGCTGTTGTTCTGATTACTGAGCAAATGGTGGATGAATCTTAATTCACTTTGGTAAAAGGTATATTATGTGAAGCTAGCATATGTTTAGCACAATAACGATATATTTGTTGCCCACTGTGGACTTGTGGTCTAGGTATCACAATAGATTTAATAATTTATTTTATTTTAGCCAATGGCCATAACTTACATGAAAGTATAATGTAATAAACGAAATTAATCATTGCAAAAAGCAGTTAAGGAGTCGAGCTGAAGTTCCTAAATCATAGCATGGTACCGTTCGCTACTCTTGCCACAACAGTTACAAACACAATTTTAACCAGGGTGATGGCATTTCTTAATTTTGCACCACTCAAAGTGAAAACCAGTATGGTGAAGGGTGTAACCAAATGTCGCAGCTCATAACCTTGCCAGTCTTTGTGGTTAATGACATCCGTGGATTAGATTTCACTCCTTATGTCACTGTTTTTTTCCCTCACTTTCTCTACGAAGTGTACATAACTCGGTATAGATGGCAGCAACAAGCGAGAACAAAGTTCCTCGACATAACGTTCACTTGTTAACTAATATATAAGCCTTGAAGGTGTGTATTTGGACACACAGAGGACTCTTTTCAAAAACGTAGCTTTCATTCATTCCAATTGAAGACACTTTTACAAAAACAGAAATAGTCCAAAATTGGGATTTTTGAACGGGGCCCACCACTTGGTACGTTGCTACATGCAGCACCGTTTGACATACAATTATTTCACAAAACCATCCATAGTCCAATTATAAATGCATGCTAAAATGTGCCCTGTTTTACAAAAACAACCATTGTCCTTTGACTGTGTTACAAACTGTGTATACGTCAGAATAATATTCGGCTTTGTTGCAAAATGAGTCAATGTACAGAATAATCTAGATGACATATCGACAGCTACAGATTGATTCAGGTAAAACTGAAGAAGAGATCAACAGGTACAAAGTTGTAAAGCATGTCCACCAATGTAAAGCTGATAAGTTTCTTGAATTGAGGAGAATATTTAAATATTTGGCTCAGGCAACAAGGTTACCTGCAACTCTTTCGATTTCATGCAAAACTTTCCCTTACCTCATATTCATACTTGTGTGGTTTTTAAGCCCGACAACATTGGTACTATGTATTTGGGATTCATGACATGGGGCGAAGGTGGTCAGCATGAATATATATGATGAAATGACTGCCAAGAAAGGTCAGAATAATTCAATAAAATTTATAAATTTAATGTAAAGTGTACTCATAAGTGAAATAAATCCTATAGTTCGATATAAAATTAAGTATACTAAGATTTAATGGAAGGGACTGGACACAGTAATTTTACTCTACTGAAAATTTACATTTTTGGACTATGGCTGTTTTTGTAAAAGTGTCTTCAATTGCGCTTGGCGTTTCACTATCAAAAGTGGCCAGATATTTTCCATACCGTGTGTGACAGCGGGTGAGGTCAAATCGTTTTAAAGCTGTTTTGACAGACAGTTCCTTTATATTCTCTACACCGTTTATGGCTTTAATCACTGCATTCATTGTATCATGGATGTGAGTAGAAAAGACATTACCCTTAATTTTCAATGTGATACCCAAGTACTTGAAGCTCGACACATCCCTCAGAGGTCATTCTTGTATACAAAAATAGGATGCTTTTCCACCCTTCCTAAAAGTCATTGAAACCGACTTATCTTCATTTATGTGAAGTGTGTTTTCTTCTGTCCACTTCGTGAGAGCATTGAAGGCATCTTGTAGTTCCTCGCTGGATTTCGAGGCCAACACAATATCATCCTCATACATATATGGATGTTCTGTCAGGGATGACCTCCATGATATCAGCCGTAGCAATTATAAATAATAAGGGGCTTAAAGGATCCCCTTGTAATACTCCCGTACTTTGTTTTATTCACCTCGATTTCGTGATTCCATCATGAATTTCTATGCAGTTTGAGGCCGGAATATTCTGAATTAGTAGTTTCTGGTAGGTATTCCTAGTCATTAATAACTCAAGCCTCTCCATTATAATATTTCTGCTGATAGAGTCAAATGCTTTTAGAAGTCAATAAAGATATCATACAACTCGTCCCCTGGTGTTGACACAGCTGCCTCAATATCATGTTGCAGACACCTAATGGCCTGTGTTGTACTTCTACCTCTTCTAAAATCAAATTTTGTTTCTGGCAGGTGAGGATCAACTTCATTGGTCAGTTGTTGACACAGGAGCTTTGTTAGAACCTTAAATAGGGCACCTCTAATGCGTTTGGATCGTCGGTGCTTCCCTTTCCTTTGTATATCATTTTAATGGTAGACCTTCTCCAGTTGTTTGGAATTGTTCTCTGAAGGAGGCATTGGTATAATATATATGTTATTGCATCATTTAAGACTGGGAGAGCTATTTTTAGGTGCTTATTCAAATACTATCTGGACCACTAGCCTGATTTCTCTTGGAGTTTTTGATAACATACTCTACTTCCTCAAATGTGAACAGTTCTAAATCTAAATCATCTTCTGTTTCTGGTGTATTTACTGGTATGTAGCATGGACCAATGTCTCTGTTACTTAATTGATTTAAATTTTCATACTCTGTTCAGGAAAGGAGGCTACAGTAATGAGGTGAGTTTGAAGAGGCCTACCTCAGCAGTGGTCCATTGTAGTTTTTCACTTTTACTCCAGGCAATTGTTGGGATAGTTCTAAATTAAGGCAACGATTACCTCCTTTGCAATCTAGATCATTACAAGAGCATGTACTTTGCCTTAAGCATAAATGTATTAAATATTAGTAGGTATGACATAAAATTTAGAGAACTCTCTAGAATCATATGGAGAACGTAATTGTTAATACTTAAATCCACGTAATTTAACTTGTATGTACATTGTGGAAACACCGTCTTGTCTTTCTTACCATATTTCTTCTTGCCTGCAGGTTTTCAGTTGTGTTTTCTAACCCATAGTATTTCCAGTTCTATGGTATCAGGTAGGAGGTGAGAAGTGTTTTTCTGTGGCAGTGTTTTTTCAGCACATAAAAGGTGTTAATGAGGATTAAAATATGAGTTGGAAGGAAGCGAACATGGTCTCTTAGGAGGTACCATCCCAGTATTTTTTCTGGAGATAAAAATAGTGAACCATGAAAAACCATTTTAAAGATGGCCAATATTCCCACTCGTCTTCTGAGACTGATGGCATACCTTGGCGCATGTACATTGTGTAGTTTTTGAAATGTTAATTCTGATCTAAGGCAGGAACTACAAAGGTTGGAATCAATACACAAGTTTCAAGCTTAGATTTCTATTTGACTGAATTTTAATTAATAAAAATTATGCCAAAAATATATCTTTTAAAAGCATTTTAAGTGACTACATTCATCAAATCATTTCAAATAGACTTCTCTTCCAGCACCTACGTTACTCCTATCTCTTATCGTCCTGTATCTCCATTACAAACTGTGTGCTCTCGTAGACCAATAGACAAATAATGCTTGTAGTTACTAGCCTTATGTAGCAGCAATATTGATGTTCCATACTCTTCTAAAGACAGCCTATAAAAGCACTTCATTAAGGGATGAGGTACACCTTTCAGAGTCAAAATATATATTTTTTAATGAATTATTTGAATGACTAATCTTTTATGCATTTGGTGAAAAGAAAACAGAAGTATCTTCAGTACTTCCAAAGTAATGCCCCTAAATGTTAGTTGCTGTCGCTTAAGTTGTCTCTTTAAGTTCTATGTTTGAACCTCATTTCCAAGAACAGTGTTTACATGATAACTCAAATACTATACAAGATATCTCAACGGAATTTTGCATGATTGTGTATTGTACTAATATGAACAACAAACACCGTATTATTTTGTGTATCAAGCATACTTCACATTTAAGAGAATACTTTTTCCCCAATAAAGTAAAAATAAATATACATTTACTGTAAGAATATAAAAACAAACTTCCTGTATATGTGTATCAATTATTTTGGTGAATGTTATAGCCGTAAATGATACCAACAGCTCAAAAGGACATTCATATAAATATTTTAAATTGTTGGGTACTTATCATGTAAATGCTGTCCAACTGTACTAAACACAGTTGAACGTTTGGTGGTATAATAACGAATGACTACAAGCTTATTATAAAATGTTTTTCGTGCTTAATAATGAGTGTACTTAATAATAGCTTTGCAACATACATAGCTTCTGTGATATGATTTTCATTAACTCAGTAGAAACTGTCGTGCGAAAGGTGTACCTCCGCCCCTTAGGTTGCTCTGAATTCTGTTCAAAGTTTAATATTTTTAATTGCAGTGTATTCTGAACAATGTCCTTTTATCACACTCAGAAGCTGTCATATCTGGAAAATTTATACGGATGTCATGGACAGTATGAAAGTCGTTCAGTGGATATATCTCCACTTGAAGTAAGCTGTGCTGAACAATTACATTGTTTGATATTTGTGTATAAAACATTGCCTAAGGTGATAGCAAAGAAATTATCTTTTCCATTTTGTCCCAAGGATATAAAGGAAGAAACACTGGATGAAGGATGTGTTGGAAATGCAAATGAGTAAGTACACAACATAAGAAAACGTTTTCGATTTGTTTTTGAATACTCATTATACACATGAGGTGTCCCTCGTTGTATGTGTCTCATTATTGAAGTAAATATTGATATTAACTTTCCAGTCAGCAGCTCACAAATCAATCCATTCTCAATCAGAGTTCCCACTATCGGGAAACGATTAAGGTAAATTTATCAGTCTGTTGATGAGAGCTGTTCCTGACTTGTGGACAACCCATTTATTTGATAAGAATATGAATGGGCTTTTTAAGGAACATGTAGTACTTTAAACCTCCCTCGGGGTGTTTCTGTGTCCTCAACCCCATACGACTCTTTCGTATTCCATAATTGAGATCGTAAATAGTTTCCTCCTAACCTAGTGCTACAAGTAAATATGCACTATAAAATTAACCAGCTTCTTTGCTCAACCAAAGTACTATACGTCTCACATCTCTGCCTCAGTAATATTTATTGTGTACCTTGCCTGTGTTGGGATGTAAACTTTGAATACACAGGTCTTGTAGGTCTTGGGTTGAGAGGTCTGGTACTGAAATGCTCGTTGGATTGACAGGTCTTGTAGAGAAATATTTACAAATTGGGTACATAAGTCACATATTAAGTAAGCATTGGGTTGGCAGGTCTTGTAGAGAAGTACAGAAGTCTCATGGAGATGTACTTAATATGTAGAGAGATCTTCTAGAGAATTAAATATTAGGTAGAAAGGTCTTGAATTTGAGTTTAAATTGGGTAAATGGGTCATGTAGAGAACTACATATTGAGTAAGGTCTTGTAGAGAAGTGCAAAATGGATAGAGAGGTCTTGTAGAGAGGTATATATTGGGTAAGCAGGTCCTATTAGGAAACAAATTGGGTAGACACGTCTTGTATAGAAGTACACATTGGTTGACAGGTCTTGTAGAGAAGTACAAAATTGATAGACAGGTCTTATAGACAAGTATATATTGGGTAGACAGATCTTGTAAGGAAGTATACATTGGGTAGACAGGTCTTGTAGACAAGTACACATCAGGCGGACAGGTATTGTAGAGAAGTACACATTGGATAGAGAGGTCTTGTAGAGAAGTACATATTGGGTACTCAGGTGATGTAGGGAACCACATATTGGGTAGACAAGTCATGTAGAGGATATAGCATTTTATGGTAATAATTGTATGCGTATACCGTTCTCCGCCAGGAAATTTTCGTTTATTTATAGATAAATGAGATTCGTTAATCAATAACATGATCTAAGTAAATTTAGATTTAATACTTTGTGGGGATATAAAGGTAGATTTCTTAAAATGTGATAGAAATTGTGAATTATTAACACAGTTACTAATTTCCTGTTGACTGAAACCTACAATAAATAACCCCAACTAGAATAACAATTTTGGTAAAACCAATCCAGATCAAATGTTTATAAATAAAGATAAATATCCCCATTCAATAGAAGTCTATTGCCCGGGTTTTAGTGACCACCACGGACAAATACTGTGTTTTGAAGTACCCGAAAAAATCAGTAATAACGATAATAAAATAAAATCAAGGTGCAGGTCATTCACTGAAACAAATATTATATATTTCAATGACTTATTAAATAAGGAAACATGGTTATAAATGTATAAACTGGAAAATGTAATTGATGCATTTAATTCATTTAACAGTACATTAAAACACAATTTTGAAACAGCATTCTCCTTTAAACAAAGGACTATCCCAAATAACAAAACTAGCAATTGTATAACAACAGGGATTATAAATTCAAGTCAAAGAAAGAATTTTCTACACAAAATATATAAACAATACCACACGACACCTGAATCAATTTATACTACAAAAATACACTAGCATATTAAGTAAGGTAATAAGACTAGCAAAGAAAATGCATAATGAAAATTTTATTTCCCAATCATCTAATAAAAACAGGGTCCGTGATACAGAAAGAGATTGGAAAATCTGCTAAAATACAAAGGAACATTCCCCACCTGCAATAATAAAGTGATTGATAATCCGGAGGAAATAGCTTACACTTTTAATTACTATTTTCTGGAAATTCCACAAAAAATATTAAATAAATCACAGGTAAATACACTAAATTCTAATAATAAAATAAATATATGCTGTGATTCTTTATTTATAAATCATGTCACAAGTGAAGAGGTAAGAATAGTTATAAAAGAGCTAAAAAATAAATTCTGTGCTGGCATTGATGGCATCCCTGATGCAATTTTAAAGAAATATACAGAAAATATAATACATCCACTTATGTACTAAATAAACAGTTCAATTTTCTCAGGAACTTTCCCGGATATTTGGAAGTTATCAAAAGTAATTCCGGTGCACAAAAACGGTTCAAAAGGTGAATTAGATAACTGTCGTCCAATTACCTTACCAACTGGTATTGCAAAAATTGTGGAAAAAATCACGTATAAGAGACTGATAAGTTTTATAGTAAAAAACAGAATGCTATCAAACTCACAACATGGATTCAGAACGGAAAAATCTACACAGACAGTAATTTATGAATGTAGTAATGGTATACCGAAATTAATTGATAATAAGGAACATGTGGAAATGGAAATGTGTACCTGAAGACTGGGAGAAAGGGCTAATAATACCAGTGTTTGAGAAGGGGGACAAGAAGGTGTGTGATAACTATAGAGGGATCACCCTCATATCACAGATAGTAAAAATACTGGAAAGGATATTAGAAAGAAGAATGAGAAGAAAGGTGGAAGGTGAGTTGCAAGAGGAACAGTATGGCTTTAGGAGTGGAAGATCCACAGTGGACCCAATCTTTAGCTTGAGGCAGGTGATGGAAAAGAACTGGGAATATGGAGAGGATTTGATCATGACTTTCATAGATCTAGAAAAGGCATATAATAGTGTCCCCAGAGAGAAGGTACCGTATGGGAAACCATGGTTATGAAGAGACTGGGAAGAGAAATGTTGGAAATGGTGCAAGCAATGTACAACAACTGTGTTAGCAGGGTACTGACCCCAGTTGGAAAGACAGATTGGTTTAGGAACAAGGCTGGACTAAGACAGGGGAGTGTGCTGTCACCTCTCTTGTTCATAATGGTGATGGATGAAATTGTAAAGGAAACAAAGGAAGCATATGGACATAAAGAAAGGAAGTTACTGTTATTTGCAGATGATATTGTGGTCTGGGGAAGGAACACCGAAGAAGTGCAAAAACAACTAGATGCACTGAACGAAAATATTCAGAAGTACGGCCTGAAAATCAGTATAGAGAAAAGCAAGACCATGGTGATGACAAGAGGGGAAAGAGAAGGAAAGAGCACTGTGAAAATGGGAAGTCAGAGTTTGGAAATTGTGGACACGTTCAAATACCTAGAAACTGAATTGATGCAAACTGGTAGGTTGGACATGGAGATTTGCAGGAGGGTACAGCAGAGCAATGCATTCTCTCAAAGTGTAAGAAAACTTGTTTGGGATAAGGAAGTACCAAGGAAAAGCAAGGAGGTAATGTATAAAGTGTACTACGTTCCCATATTAACTTATGCAGCTGAGACTTGACCCTGGCAAGCAGGCAAGAGAGTAGAATCCAAGCCAGTGAAATGAAATTCCTAAGAAGTATGATAGGAAAGACAAGGAAAGGCAGAGTGAGGAATGAAGATGTTAGGAAGGAAGTTGGGATGGAAATACTAAATGAGAGAATTGAGAAGAATAAACTAAGGTGGTTTGGTCATGTAAAGAGGATGGAGGAAAATAGTATACCAAGACAGATGCTGGAGGCGAAGTGCAAGGGTAAGAGAGCAAGAGGAAGACCTAGAACAAGGTGGATTGATTCAGTGAAGAACAGTGTAAGAAAAATAAATCTGGACTGGGACAAGATCGTGGAAGAAGAATGGTGGAAGGAAAGAGGAAAGTGGAGAAGAGCCATAAATACCCCAACCCGGCAGGAGCTGGATAAGGGGAAATGATGATGATGATGATGATCATGATGAAGGAACATGTAACTGGCCTATTCTTGGATTTATCGAAACATTTGATATTGTTGCCCATAAAATCCTCCTGACAAAACTAAATCAATATGGTATTAGAGGTCTAGCCAATAAATGGATCGACTTAATCAAGGCGTAAACAAATTGTAGGCTTGAGACCCAAGGATGATGGAACCAGATTACTTAATGAAGCATTGTCCAATGCGGGTATTATTAAATTTGGAGTACCCCACGGATTGGTTTTGGGCCCACTACTCTTTCTTCTATATATCAATGATATAACACAGAACGTTGATTCCCATAAGGAAATTTGGTTGGCGATACAACACTCGTAATAAAAGGTGAAACTAAACAGGTCTTACAGCAGTCTGCTGACTCGGTTACAGAAGAGTTAACCAACTGGTCAGAAGATAATTGCCTCATAATAAACTATAAAAAAACAATATCTCTAAATTTCCACACTTTACAGAATAGAAACCCTGCGACGCCCAATATAACTTTAAATGGTCATCAAATAGAAAATTACACAGAAACGAAGTTTTTGGGACTATGGGCACAACATGGCTTGAAATGGAATAAAGATACAATATATCTGAATAGTAAACTGAACTCGATGTGCTTTGAGTTACGTATTTTGAAAACTTGCACAAGCATGCTCAAATTAAGTAATACTTATTTGCTTATTTCCATTCATACTTAAGATATGTGGTCCCATGGGGTATGCCACCAGATGCACTAAGCACGTTTTGGATACAAAAGAGGGTGATTAGAATTATAGCAAATGTAAACACTAGAGAATCATGTAGACTTCTTTTTACCCCTGCATTCATATCTTTGAATGTATTATGTTTTTGAAAACGAATTTAATGAATATATATGTTTTTCTTAAAACAAACAATGATGTTCATAGGCATAACAGAAGACAAAATCAAAATATTCATATTTCACACTCACATACAAGCATATATCAAACAGGAACTTTTCACACAGGAGTTATATCATACAAAAAACTTCTCCAGTGAATAATAATTGACCCAAAAATAAAAACCTCCAATGTTGAAAGCTTATCTGCAGTGACATTGTTTTTACACTGTAGTTGAATATCTTAGTGTATAGGAGTGATGACATCTATAATTATATTTTACTTTTCTATTTTAATTGTAATACCTAGCTGTAAGTTGTTGTATTTATGGAATTAAATTTTCACATTGTGATAATAGAGTAAGGTGTAAATAGTTGTCCAATAAGATTGTATCTCTTACGATCTGTTATTATAATAAGTTATAAATATATATTTTATTAGTTATATATACCTGTAAGTTCTTTTATTTTATAGATGTAATTTCTGACGTGTCCAATATAAAAATTGTATTGTGTACATGTAATTGATCAAATGGATAAATACAAATCTAATCTCTTCATTGTGACACAGGTCTAGTAGATAC
This sequence comes from Meconema thalassinum, assembly GCA_946902985.2. Lineage (NCBI taxonomy): Eukaryota > Metazoa > Arthropoda > Insecta > Orthoptera > Tettigoniidae > Meconema > Meconema thalassinum. The sequence continues at coordinate 95,925,870 of OX336397.1, read as the reverse complement.
GTACACTTTGGGTGGACAGGTCATGTAGCGAAGTACACGTGGGGTAGGCTTGTCCTGTAGAGAGTACCCAAAGGGTGTTGCAGTCTAGGCTAATACAACCATCACTAGAGACAGTCAAAATTCGCGAGTCGCGAAATCACAAAAAGAAAACCAACAACAACATGGTTTAGAACATGTTTTACATAAAACATATCATATAATTACACGTTTCAAATCAGGAAAAGCTCCGAAAAATCGCTGAAAATCGATGACTCGCGAACTTATTATTCGCGAAGAAACGGAATTTTTTAGATAATTAATAAATCACTTTCAACATTTTAGACTTTTTTCATAATATTTACTGACCAAGTTCCAAAACAGAACTGTTTTCTGCCTTGTCAGTTCTGAAAAAATGCACAAGGTTTGGAATGTTGTCGCAAGATGGTATGAGTTGAAATAGTTCGTATACAACTAATTATTACTGATTTAATAACTTATTAAAGCAGTGTGAAGAATACAGTTTCACTCAAGAATTTTTACCCTTATTAATCGAGAATGTTAGTACATTTTATTAAGTTTTATGACTGTCTCTAAGTCCATCACATAATACATTGCCCTTAAATAGAGTCATACAGTATAACTTAATACAACAATCAGTTGATACTTCTGCTTTAAATGCAGTACTGCATGGTATAGGCTAGCACAAAAAAGTTTCGAGTAAATTATAACTGGTAAAAATCACAACGTAAATTAAGATATAAGTCAGAAATCCTAAACAACTAAACTGCTAATAATCTGTCTTCAACATTTTCGGCCCAAGTTATTCCTCTATATATTATGATACACGGCATGGTATATTAAGTATAGAAAAATAGAAGAGTGCTAGGGCAGTTGTTCTTACTGTCCGAGGGTGGGTATCCCATCCATAACCAGTTACCTTACGCAATAGGCAGTTTGTTGTGGCACTTTTGCCTTTAACTGAAGGTCAGCAAACGTTCCAATGTAAAACCAAGGTAAACTGGGGTATTGCTGTGTTCCAGCCCCAATCCTTCCCAATTCACACGCAGCTTCCGCGAAGCATCTTTGTTCTTCTAACGAAAAATGAAGGCTATTAACTATGTTCTATCTTTTTCTTATTATGTCCTACTTAATACAGCCAGGCTGTCTTCGACTTCAAATAAGTGCTATTATTTAGGATACCATCCCATGAACCCCTTGATTTACATGTATCTTTGTTGAGTTTGTTATGTCGCTTGCCTGTCCTAAATTCTTCTGATAACATTAAATTCTTTTGTTAATTCTGTGGGTGTGTCGTGAGGGTATTATTCCGTTTCCCTTGAGCATCTAATGTAGCCAAATTAAATGCTGTTTGGTGAACATATTTGAACCTAATTTGATATAGGTGTTATTCCCTTAACCTGAACATGAGGATATACACACATCAAAAAAAGTTTTGCATCACCTCGGTTCCCAGATTTCCGGCATATAGACGTTGACTGTGTATATTGTATCCAAGATACAGTCCCTTTGACTGTTCATAGATGTCACTAAAACTGCTCAAAGATGTAAACAACCATGCATGAGCAGGGCCTATTAGACGGAGGGGGTACGACAGCCGATCAGTTCCAGTCATTCCACCAGGACGAAGGTACGCTGCTCATGTTGTCTGTAGTTCTACCATGCCTAGAAGGTCAATACCGCAGTTCGATCGCGTCCGCATTGTTACTTTGTGTCAAGAAGGGCTCTCAACAAGGGAAGTTTCCAGGCGTCTCAGAGTGAACCAAAGCGATGTTGTTCGGACATGGAGGAGGTACAGAGATACAGGAACTGTCGATGACAGGCCTCGCTCAGGCCGCCCAAGGGCTACTACTGTAGTGGATGACCGCTACTTACGGATTGCCGCTCGGAGGAACCCTGACAGCAATGCCACCATGTTGAATAATGCGTTTCGTTCAGCCACAGGACGTCGTGTTTCAACTCAAACTGTGCGCAATAGGCTGCATGATGCGCAACTTCACTCCCGACGTCCATGGCGAGGTCCAGCTTTGCAACCCCGACACCATGCAGCGCGGTACAGATGGGCCCAACAACATGCTGAATGGACCCCACGGAATTGGCATCACGTTCTCTTCACCGATGAGTGTCGCATATGCCTTCAACCAGACAATCGTCGGAGACGTGTTTGGAGGCACCCTGGTCAGGCTGAACGTCTTAGACACACTGTCCAGCGAGTGCAGCAAGGTGGTGGTTCCCTGATGTTTTGGGGTGGCATTATGTGGGGCCGACGTACGCCACTGGTGGTCATGGAAGGCTCCGAAACGGCTTTACGATACCTGAATGACATCCTCCGACCCATAGTGCAACCATATCGGCAGAATATTGGAGAGGCATTTGTCTTCATGGACGACAATTCTCGACCTCATCGTGCACATCTTGTGAATGCGTTCCTTCAAGATAACGACATCGCTCGACTACAGTGGCCAGCATGTTCGCCAGACATGAACCCTATCGAACATGCCTGGGATATGTTGAAAAGGGCTGTTTATGGACGTCTTGACCCACCAACCACTCTGAGAGATTTACGCCGAATTGTCGTTGAGGAGTGGGACAATTTGGACCAACAGTGTCTTGATGAACTTGTGGATAGTATGCCACGGCGAATACAGGCATGCATCAATGCAAGAGAACGTGCTACTGGGTATTAGAGGTAGTGGTGTGTACTGCAATCTGGACCACAAATGCTGAAAGTCTAGCTGTATGATGGTACAACATGCAATGTGTGGGTCTCATGAGCAATAAAACGAGCTGAAATGTTGTTGGTGTTGATCTCTATTCCCTTTGTATTTAACGGTTCCGGAACTCTTGGAACCGAGGTGATGCAAAACTTTTTTTGATGTGTGTATAATCCATTTCGATGACAAGTTTCAATCTCCAAGCGATCTTCATCGGATCCTTTACATTTAGCCTTTTAAGTCTACGTCTAAAAATAAGTCTGTGAAGAAATTATCTATTTATATGCAATATTTTTGTACAGGTGATTATTGTAAATATCAGAAATTGTTAGTTCTATGTGAATTCTGATTTTTTAATGATGCTGGTTATTTTCCTCATACTAGCATTAGAACTTCACCCCAAAAGCTACCTATCATCCACACATCAGGGAACACTCCAATAAGTGAATCATTCGCAGCTACACTCAATCTTTATCCTAAAACGAGCAGAAACATGCCAGTTTGTAGTGACACGAGGATACCGACTACTCATAATGGCTTAGAGCCGAATACATGCTTATCTTGTGGAGCAAAGTTTAATAGAAAATTTGATTTGAACAGACATGAGATAATTCACACCGGTCTGAAACCGCATTCTTGTACTACATGCGGAGCAACCTTCGGACGTAAAAGTAGTTTGATGACACACATGATAGTTCACAGTGGTATAAAGGCATTTTTCTGTTCTATATGCGGAGCAAACTTTGGACGTAAAGACATCTTGAAACTCCACATGTTGATTCACAGTGGCCTGAAGACAATTTCCTGTAGTACATGCGGGGCCAAGTTTAAACATATGGGAGAATTGAAGCTACTCATGTTAATTCACGATGGTGTAAAGGCACATTCCTGCAGTACTTGCGGAGCAAAATTTACTCAGAAGGGAAATTTGAAGACACACATGTTAATTCACAGTGGTCTAAAGCCATATTCTTGTAGTACATGTGGGGCAAGCTGTGCTCGGAAGTGGTCATTAAAATTGCACATGTTAACTCATAGTGATTATAAGCCATATTCATGTGATACTTGCGAAGGAAAATTTCGGAGGAAAGGGGATTTGAACCAACATATGTTTATTCACAGTGGCCTAAGGCCACATTCCTGCCTTACATGCGGAGCAAAGTTTAGCCGAGGGGCACTATTGATGAGACACATGTTAATTCATAGTGGTCGTAGGCCATACTCATGTAGTTTATGCGGGGCGAGCTTCTCTACCAAAGGAAATTTGACCATTCATATTCATGTCCATAGCCGCAAAAAGGCACACATATGTGGCACATGTGGAGCGAACTATTCTAACAAAGGTCATTTGAAAAAACACATGTTAATTCACAATGGTCTTATACCACAATGATGTGCGTGCGGAGCAATTTTTCCTTAAATGCAATATGAAAAGTTACATTAACGTTGGCGAATAGCGTGACGTGGCGGTTTCCAACTTCAGAATTTCTATTATTTATACTTTACAGTCGAAGATTCATTTCATTTAAATAAGTTATAAAGTAGTTAAAGAGAACGCATCTTCTGAAGACAACAATTGATCAACATCAGCAAAGGTGATTTGCAAGTTTAGAAGCCTAAATTACGTATCCATCCGGTAAGATATTACTGAGGATTAGTGTCTCAAATGGTAACGCTCATTACTAGAGCAGTCTTTCGTTAAATGCCTTCCCATAATAGACGCGCACACTAGCAATCCTTCCCTCAAACACTACAGCTTATATCGGAAGATCACTGATCCAATTTCGACTGAAAAACTTTCCTGTCTTAAGTGCAAAAAAGATGTCGCTCACCAAACCCCATACAAATTAGTAAATAAGCGGGTACTATAAGAAACAACTCCCATCTCATTCCCAACCACACCCTCGCTCAAAGGGGTTCAAGACTTATCCCTTATTAAACCAACGTCACTATACACACAATTTTAGCCGCAGTGAATTCAGAAAGATCACAAAATGAGACTCCGATACTCCATTAGAAATACAGCAATGAATTGCAACAGAAGTTGCAACCAATTATTCCACAAATTGTGTGCATTCATGACTAAAAAGGAATACAACGCCCTGCGCTCTTAAGAGGGATTTTTACTATGGATTACGAGCCCTGCATTCTATGCAGACTGGCGACCGGGAACAAAGGAAAAATCTAAGTAGTAATGGAGGTAACCTTGGAAAAAATCGCGTTGAAACATCAAAGAAAGCCTCGCAGAACTATCTGAAATCCTCAATAAAAAACTGACCATATTTCTCGACGTACAACTGCAACAAGCAGATATACTAGTAAAATAGCAAAATTTCCACTTACCTAAAACTCAAGACTTATTGAAACACCAGAGACAGCAACACCTCAGCATCCACCAACCACCTCAGCCGCCAAATAGGGGTATACACGTATATAAAGTCATGTCTACAGCAAACAAAGAGTGGCAAGAACCTACCAACAAATATGCTAAAAAAGGCTCTCCACTAGACATAAACACAAGAAAAGACGACACGTTGAGAAGACACCTACAAGAAGCTCTGAGATTGGTAGGTTTAGAGCAGCACCACAGACTGCCAGGATATTCAATTGGAGACTAGACAACGACGTAACTGAAGAGGACATAAAGAAGCACCCCGCACAAAACAACATTATTATGTATGTATAGTAATTATGTATAGTTATTCTATTTTACTGACTAGGGTGCTATAAAATAATTCAATACTTATTGGTATTTCATTTAGATAAAACGTCAATAACGAAGCTCTTAAACATGATTAAGTTCATACCACTACGTACTAGTTATGAAATATATTTTAGTATATTTTATATATATATATATATATATATAGATCACATACGGATCATCCCAAGAAGACACAATTGAAATAATAACAGGGGCGATCACCCGAACAAGGACTGACATAAACGTCATCTTGACAGGGGATTTTAACTGCAGTATAAACACTAAAAACAGGTCTGTATTAAATACAGATTTAAAATTTTTCCTTGAAAAATATCTCGGGCTGGTCAATAGGGGCGGTTTCTATAAGATGAATGAAGGCTCCTTGCAGAGTGGAGCATAGGTTGAAATATGTAGCCTACTATATTTGTCTTCTTCCTCCAATGGAAATGTTGAAGTGAATGGTCCTTGACAAAACACAGTTGAGTCGTAATTTATGCTGATGATGTTGGAGTTTGTCATATGTTGCTGTCTGAACTGGTTTTCGTTTGTAGTTTGTCAAAAATATTTTAGTATATTTTATAAGAATATACAAACACCAACTATTCAGATATGTGTCATTTTCCCAAAATTATTTTTATTATCATCAAACTAAAGCTGAAATGTATTACAGATCTCTTCTTTTGCTCTTAAAATCTATTTGTTTATTATTTAGTCACAGAAAAAATCCAACTAAAATGTTATTTCAAACTTTGCTCCTAGTTGCATTACTATCATTTTTTATTAAAATAATAACTTTAGATAACCATAATATGGCCGAACTGGTATTAAATTATGTATAGTAATTCTATTTTACTGACTAGGGTATAATAAAATAATTCAATACTTATTGGTATTTCATTTAGATAAAACGTCAATAACGTGATTAAGTTCATATCACTACGTACTAGTTATAAAATCACATCAGTGAGCAGTGTTATGTAATCCGCTGCAATTTCAATACCAATATACACACTAAGACCTATTTCTTACAACAGATATTACTTAATTGGCCCTGGTTTTATAAGATCTTAAAGGATTTTGATTTGGAAAATGCGATTCAGGAAGAATTAGAGAAGAATTCTAAAGATCCAGATCGGACAAGACAAATGTATTTGTAAACAACGAAGTATGAGTGTTGTACCACGTGCATATCTTGCAAAGTGCAAAAAATTATCACCCTGTAGGCCAATCACTGACTCGACGGAGCATAACAGGATAGATGTGACGGTGGGACAAACGGACGGCATGTAACGGCATTTCATTTGCGATAGAAGTTTCACCGCTAGAGCCAGAGTTCAACGTTGGTCGAGTAACACAAAACAATTGTTTGATTCTTTTCAGTCGGTCAACACGATTGTACCCAAATGAGATGGGGTATTCCCTAATCCTGAAAAATATTACATGAGAATATCTTTTTCAGGATTGGGGAATAACCAATAACCAATCACATTTGGGTACAATCGTGTTGACCGACTGAAAAGGATCATACTTTTGTTTGCTAAGGTAACACCGAAAAATGGCTCCAAACACCATAATGTATAGGGTAACACGATTAGCAAGAGTTACACTCAAGAAAGTTCTAAGATAAAGGAATAACGACATTATTTTTCTTGATGGCTGAAAACGAAAATAATTACATCTATTGGCAGGAAGAATAAACAATTGAATTTAAAGATAAATGGCAAAATGGAGGTTAGAAAACGGTAACGGATGAAATGAAAGAAGAGACTTATTAGAATTTTATAAAGCGACAAAGCCTCATGCATTAATGGCATAGTCGAATTCAGCTGACCAAAGCATCTTCCTATCAGCACTTATTTATATTAATATCTCTCCAACTTAATTATTCTACCTCTTGCCCTAATCATTAAAAAGAGGAGACATCTGAAATGCGAGAGAGCTCTAGACTGAGTGATGATAGCCTAATGACATTCTACGAGTGCCATTACCTATAAGGAGGCCATTCTCTCACAGTCTGGTTGGGTACAGTACTCGTATCCACATGGTCTTACCTGTTGATATCCGATGGATGAGCTGGATCGTAGAATCTGGAAGTACCCGGCTGAAATAACCCCCAAAATTCTACCAACATGGATCAACCTGGGATAAGGACATCTCATTATTAAAGAATGCGATAAGAAAATGCCAATGGTTAAAAGACTATAAATGAAAAATTACCTCAAAATGAACTCGAAAACTCTTAAAATTAATCTCGGGCGTTAGGCTAAGCATTGACTAAAACTGCCCACTGATTCTCCTAGCACATTCTGTTTCTAATATAAATCACCAAATCATTTATAGTATTTAAAATTAAATAACCAGTTTATTAACTGAAAAACGTAGCGTTGTGGATCTACATCCACTAAACAAAAAGTATATTATCATCCACTGTAGCATATGATAAATAAATATGCAAGTTGCCTTAAATCTGGCAGAAATATACTGCATGAAATTGCAGCCTTTAGTAATGTTCAAATCGTGAACGTTCTTATGGTTAAGTAATTATATTACAAATTATTTTACACAAATACCCTAACAGATTTTTATATTAACATATTTACAAAGATATACAATTAAATTCGTGAGCCGAATTTCACCATTACTATCCATCATTCCATTAACAAGTATTTTGAATCTTTCTCATTGACATAATCGGTCATATTCGACGATCAGTTTCATTTTTTTCAGATCATAGCTTCACACTAAACATATGTGTTATTATTAGCAATCAAATTTAAATAAATTGTTTTATGCACATATGATATTTTAAATGGTGGGTTTAATTAAATACTAGCCTTCTAGTAACGATGTTCGTGACTATATTTCACGTATTAATTTTACTTCATTAACATAATTCAGCGATATCTCAATAGCTCGCATGATACTCAAAATTCGTAACAAATACTACAATCATTCCACATGTGAGATTCCCAATATTCACCTTAATTTATTCCTGATCATCCATTGATGTCGGAAATTTGCTTCAAAAATAATTCATTAAGACAACTGTTAAATTATCCAATACGTAAAATAGCTCTAAATAGCTGTTAATAATATTCCACACATTCTCAATAATTCATACACGTTTATACAAATATCGTAAAATATCATGGTTCATTATTGACACAAATGTCGAAGTGTTATAGTCTACTTCCTTAAAAAAAAACTGTAATAATAATTTTGTAATTACATGTTCAAATCACTGCATTCATAAATTCTCAAAATGTAATTCTGTTTTATGACGAAACATATTTTATACATACTGTGCCCGTTTGATGAGGATTTCGGGGAGCCATACAACTTAAATAAACCTTCCGGAACCCTCCTCCAACGAGAAGGCATGTAGGACGGGGAGGAATGCATTCTTGGGCTGGGGATTATTACAATCTTCTTTATCAAATCATCTTTTAGTCCTATCAGTTTCTTTGTATTGGTTTAGTGACCATGTTAACCTCGAAAAGTGTGAAAAATTGATGTAAAATAATCCAATATCAGACTCATAATTGGAATTAAAACCTCTTCCCAAACTTTCATTCGCACCTATAAGTGCTTATCAATAACACTGCCCCGTCGGCCACTTGCTCAGTTAAAGAGACAAAAATCATACACGTTACCGGCTCAAATAGTACCAAAATTGTGCTCTGCAACTAAGGGTAATCAGATACTACCTCTGTAGTGCTTCCAAAAATATAACAATGGTTCTCACTAGCCTTATACAATTCCAGCTTGTGGACAAGATCATAATCTGCTGTACAAAACAGCTGTGGATTCTGAATATCTTCCTAAATGTATGTAAAGTGTGCACGAATTGCTATTATATCAGACTTCTACAGTTAAGAAACATGTGTTAATAAACCAGGGCCTTTCTTACAGTTCCAAAATGACTCCACACATCGAACCCAAGATAGCCTGCTTGGCTCAACTTACTAATTACAGCATTGTATCATAGTCGTCAGATTGGCAATGTTGAAAATAAACAAAAGAAACACTCCCATGTGTTCATGTAGCGTGAAACATTTTTCATGCGGTGTTGGCTAGCTCTCACTTCACTGCCTTCTAAATAATATCACTGTATTACTGAGCGCGTTACGTTCGCGACTACAAGGTCGACATCAATGACATTGGCTTTGCTATGGCCTTGGCAAACATGCGGTTACTGGGTTAACCGTCCCAGTGGAATGCAGTTATGACATGTTTATATAACAAAATTATCCCCACGTGAATGGGCTCTTGTTCGATGCACAGCTTCGAACTCAAAATATGTGTATTTACAAGAATAAAGGCGAGAGCGTTTGTCCCAAACTCTGGCAAATGATACGAAATAATGTGGTGATAAACTAACCACTAGATAATATAGCGATGAATCCTACCTAGGAATGTGCTGAGTAAGGTCTACTATTACTAATCCCCCGACCATGATCGTACATAAAAAAAAGGTTCGACTGTTAGTCGGACCCACGTGTTTCCTTCACGTCTCTAGCATGTATGCGTTCGCCTGGTCTCGGTGGCAAATGCTGCGGCATGATAGTAATTAGTCAAGGAACTCCGTCCTTCCTTCAGGACGTCTCAGCCATCACCATGCCCCTCCACTTCGGGGTTTCGATTCCATTCTAGACTCCATTATAATCGGAATAGTAATCGTGTTTTCAGGATGTAGAATAAAGGAAGTAAGCTCCATGGTGATAAGATATCCGTGGTTTTCACTGGCTCTAATTTTATTATAGTATCGATTTAAAATGCTCGCTGATTTTACACTTGAGTAGCGGGTTAATGCAAGAAATGGCCATTGTTTCATCCGCTCACAGAATTTAAGTAGTGGCTTGTGCTACTATGTTCACTAAAAACTGGCGTATTAATTAAAAGCAAACCATTTGCTTTGCATTATTCACAGTACATTTTACCTGGCAATGCTTTAACACTTAGAACAAATTGTATGCGTTTAGCAAACACGTGCTTGTCGGCGTGTTCGATTCCGGTGTGGCGGGAAATTATTAATTCAACGAATATAGTGAATTTGCTTCAAATTATAGTTTTAATTCGATCTAGCAGCCTTGCTGCGTGCATGAGCACATCACAATTTACTTGATTATACTTTCCACACGTGATATTTGTCGATTTATACGACGACCAAAAACAGCGTCTGAACAGGACCTCACCTGCAATAGAAGTGGTGCTTAACAAAATGCTGGATGCTCGATCCTGCCATCAGTCAAAGATACAACTATAAATCTTCATCACATTCTCTGCGGGGTTTCATCTCTATTTCTTCTTATCAACAAAAATCAAATAATCTTCCAGTGAATCGAAATATGTACGAATAACTCATAAGAATTCAGTCTCCAAGAAAAAGAAAATATAATTCACATTGGCGGTGCGGCAAGTCGTAGTTTATCAAATGAGAGTCGCTCATACTTTCTCCTTGGAAGTCCTCGGTTCGTCCAGAGAAGTCACACTCTTCATGAGCCAGGGATGTCACATCGCAGATGTGGATACGGGCTCAATACGTGAGCTTCATATCTCATTTATACTTCATTACATTATAATCTCAATGTTCACAAATATATCTCACAAGATATTATAAATTTATTACTGTTAGAGAATTAATTCGGATTCGCATAACTCAAAGATGGGATCTCCCCTTAAGAAATTCGTATGAGACTACATCATGGAGAAATGCCTAGTATGAGTTGAATGCAACTAATCCATTAGAATCAAACGGAATCAAAACAGGAGTATTCCAAAAAAGAATTATGAAAGTCGAAAACTGAACGAACTGTATCTCACTCAAAATGTCTATACTCAAAAATGCTGGCTGTAATTGCCTCATCCAAAAACCGCAGTTGTCCACTTCAAATGTGTTACTAGACTTCCATCTCTATAATAAGCTTGACGAAAAATATACAGTCATTTGAAATGAAAATGCTGTATGAACTGTCGAAAATGTTATGTTTCGTTGCTCAGGGTTTAACAGAATTAATGCAGAAAAATATTCATGTATTCGTGGTAGGACATCTTCTTCCTATCTCCTATACTTATATAATGATATCGTAGTCTTGGTCCTAAATCTTCTTGAAATATGCTTCTTCTCAACTAATTATAATGCTCAGAATTATTACCAAAAATAAGAAAAAGTAATGTTGTAAAAATAACACTACATTAAAAATTAACTACAGAAATGACTATGTAGGTGCATCCTTATTAGTATCAAAACCTAAAATAGATCCTCGAACAGAAATGACAAAGATGTCAGATCTAATCCTCAAATCTATTTTCTAACTACTGACTAAAAGTTGGTGAAAAAGGGACATTCTATTGATATGACATGATTCATACCGTCAACTTATAAAAAGATTTCCAGCTACCTTTAGGCGTCTTGATGAACTTATATTGCATGTTGGAACATACATCCCTTTTAGAGATCGAACCCTTGTCCATAGCGCTGAGTAGGTGAAGTATTGGTCAGGCCTGCTCGTACTCGAACCCAACACCCTTCCACTCGAAACAGCTATCCGGAACACAATGTTCATCATACGGAAACTGAGTAAAGTCCATTTGTAGAAAAGAGAAAGATGCAAATTCTTCTCACTTAAAGATCCATATCGTAGTGGTAATTATCTCAGTGTAATTATACAGATTGCCTTCAATCTCCTTTTAAATAGCCTTCTGCTAATGAAATCCATTATTCAGCTTTGATCATTTCCATATGTTCAACTCTGCTTATGTGCTGCATTCCTATTCAGTGTCTAGCAATTCATTGCTTTTCTCGTATTAAACTGGTACATTATTCCTTCCATTGTAGTGTTAATATTCATGTTGTAATGTCGAATGACCACTGGATATATTATAAGTAATAGTGCTACAGAAATATCTATGCGGAACGCAAAGTTCACTCGCGTCACTTTTATGTTGCACCAAGTTCATACACTGGGTTAAGCATTCGTCCCTTGTGTATCTCGCCCGTGTCTTGCTAGAACAAGCCAAGACGTACTGTACAGTGCCGGACTTTCACAAATTGCACTAAGTACAAGTGAATCTTGCACCGCTTGTGCTTTTACGTTAAACAAAATAGCAGAGGCGTGAGGAAATACAGTAGAAGTGAAAACAACACCTTAAACAGGATCGCTAAGGAGCGGGGAAAGGATGTCTCTTTCGATGCGTGCTGGGCCCAAGATTCCGGATCGAAAGAAAGATGCTTTCCAAAAAAGGAATCGAATGAATTGTTTAAAACAAATCAAAAGCGGAATTGAAATTATCTAATTGATCGAGGAACCCAGAAGCGTGAAGGTCGTGACTGCGTTACAGTACGAAGCCAAGACCGACGAAATCGGACGAGAGATGAGGGAACTTAAAATTACAAATGAAAGAGGACGAAACCAAGTGAACTATTTACTATTGTATTTAAAGTAAACTAAAACAGGTGCGCATAAGAGTAAGGATATATCTAAACACAAAATGAAAGGTAAACGTGAAGAGGTATAAAATCGCTTAATAACAAATAAAATAAAATTAATGATTAAAGATGGTACCTAAGAAAGGGGGACACAAAAACAATCTCAAGAGAAAAGTGTATAAATGAACTTAAGCACTAACAAAGATGAAACAAGATTAATTAAAATGTACTTACAATCAATGTGCAACTAAACCGTAAGCGCGACTCGATAACCAAAATTTAAAATACAAAAACAAAACAAAAACGAAAAAGATAGAGAGTATGGATGAGTCGAATAAGAGAACACCTCTACTTACGAGGATGAGGGGGGGGGGGGAGTGGTGGGGATGAGAAGGGTGCGTATGTAGGAAACGGGGGTGGGGGGTGGGAGAGGGGGGATGACACGGAGTTACGTAATATAACGAAGCCAGAGGAAACAACACAAAATTAACACATAAAAATAAAGGAAAATGAGTATTACATTAAATTAATTGACATTACCGGGACAGGAAATGAAAGGAAAGATCGATCAGCTAAGAAATATGCTTTGTAGGAAAATATAGGCTTACGTAGAGGTAGTTATGTCTAAATATAACGACATACGAAGAAACAAAGGAATTAAGGCATGACGAATGGACAGTGACTAACACAAAGACCATCGCTCACACACTTTTCCTAAAACAGAGGGAAGGATCAAATAGGAGGCGAAATGAGACATGGCTCCGTTACTCCAATGATACCTTGACCCAAAAAACAAACTCTGATACGACAATCAAATGAAAGATACCTCGAAAGAGTGCACATCAATTTGTGACGTAATACAGAGCGTTGGTAAGCCTCGCAGAAAAGTAGCATATATTTCAGACCTGAGAGATTTGAGTAAAAATAAAACCGATTACATGAAAGGTAGGGATGACAAATAAACACAGAGGCTTCGCTAAACTAACGTAAACAAAGGCGAAGGGACTTGGGTTCATGGATCGAATTCACATCATCATAAGAAAGGGAAATTGATAAACTGAAATTCAAAAATGATAGCATGCCAGATAAAACCAAGTGATCGAATCGTACTTACGTTTAGTTGCGTTGGGCACGGGCGAAAAGCCCGACACACCTAGGCTGTGACCGTTTCACATGATGGTCAGAAAGGGAAGGAAGCCACCTTCTCTAAAAGGAACGCAGTAACGCCGCTCGGGAAAAATAAGTCGTAGAACTCCCCCTCTCCAGAACATAAAGGGGGCCAATGGGAGAAGCAAAGCTTAGTAACAAGTTATGCTTCAACCAATGGTAACACAGTGTCAGTAGGGGTGAAAAGTTTCACCACCTGACGAAACATTTACGCAGAATTACAAAGTTTGAACGCAGTAGGTGAGACAGAGAAACGTATGTCACAATAATGCGACATGAAGGAAATGATGATAATAATAATAATAATAATAATAATAATAATAATAATAATAATAATAATATGACAAAAAATAATGAACCTGATAAAAACGGTTCAAAATTCCCCTGCTCTCCCAAAAAAAAGGAATTTTCCTGGCCATGGAAATTTCTTTTTTCGTACAAAAAGAGAGGAAAAATATGTAAAGGGGGAAAAAATTGAATACTAAAAAAAAATTGGGTACTAAGGACCTCTAGGAGAATACAAAAAAAATGAACAGTTGACTAATCTGACCGTGAAATGAAGGTGGTACCCCCTTCATTGCTCGTCAACACTAGCCACTAACGTCAAAAGTACTGCGTTCAAAAAGAAATACAGTGAGTTCATATATTAAATAGTGATCATTGTTCTTGCTAGTTCATGATGATGCGGATGTCGAAATCTTCAAGATGGACGTTACCTCGGGACTGCAAATCTCTCCAGCCTCTGATGAGAAAAGATAGACAAAGTTAAATCGTGATCACATTTTAAAAAAAATACATTTGGGACACCCTGTATATAGGACCTTTCGTTGCGTCAACGAGGAATATGCAATAGTGTCATAATGTCTTCGAAAGGGAAAGTACTCTCCTTTTCAGCTGCTGAAAAATAAAGCCATGTATAGACCCAGTGAAGGGTGACTGGTCCGTTAACGAGTTCCGAGAAGACCCTCAGCTGTGTTAGCTCAGGTACACAAAGGTTGTTTGTTGTCACTCGCCAACCCTCTGGATGGTTGCTAGACAATACACGATATGCTGAGAACACTTGACAATTTAAAACCTAACAAAATATATGACTTCACAATAAATATCAAAATCAAGATGACACTAAGGTGCATGATATCTCAAAACCATGACACAAAAAGTCAATTACATGAATAAATGTAAAATAAATACCAAGTTCCTACAAGGTCAAACAGGAAGTGTTGAAGGGTCCTTGTCTGTCGTCGAACAATAGGAGTTAAGCCGAGGGGCAGTGCAAAAGAGGAGTAGGGGTGGTTTGCAAATAGTGACCGACCAGGTATATACTGACGGCCTCAGGCAAAGATATAGTTTGACAGAGATGTCAAGTATACACGACACACTCGCGTACGAGAAAAAGGCCACGGGTGTCTCCTGTCTTGTCACAGGAATAAATGAAAAGGAAGCACACGAATTAAGATCAGAATAGGCTCACATGCTAGGTTGGCTATTAAGGAGCTCGGGCATCCAATTAGAATAAAAGGAAAACAAAAACACAACATTATAGCGAGGCGAAATTCACAAGATCATTTGACAAATTTTTTCAACTGCGTGACGTGGGCCGAAGTCACTGAATTATCGTGATCGTCCACTAACTCAACTGAGACAGGATTTAAAAAGCGTGAAATAGTCTTGGGAGTTGACCAACGTAAGCACAGCTTACTGGAAATATGTTTGGTAGCGTCACTCAAAGGATGTAAACGACACAAAACTTTGTCCCCAATTTGGAATTGAACATCATGACGGCCTAAGTTGTAGCGCTTCGCTACTCTGGCTTTTGCTTTCTTGAGGTGACCGGTAGCGATGGCCCATTTTTGAGCAACAGAGGTAGCGCGAGAGGGTTCGGAAAGATATTCAATATTCCATTTGAGCAGCAAGGGGTCGACAAGCGACCGGCCTAGGAATAATTCCGCTGGAGTAGTTTGAACGGACGAATGGAAAGAGGTATTGAACCCGAGACTGAAATACTGTAGGTTCGTATCCCAGGAGGTTTGATCGGCATTGTGAAAAGCGGACATACAAGCCTTCAAGTTTTTGTGAAAACGCTCTACGTGATTTCCCTGCGGTCGATACGGTGACAAGAAAATATGTTGGATGCCCCAGTTAAATACCATAGTTTCAAAGGCTTTGGAACGGAATACAGAGGCGTTATCTGACACAAGGTACTTGGGAGGACCAAAAACTCCAAATATATATCTAGACAAGAAATGGATAGTAGTCTGAGAAGTGATATTCTTTACTGGGAATAACCAAATAAACTTCGAAAAACCATCAATGACAGTTAAAATGGCTTGATTGCCAGATTTTGATCTCACGACTGGACCAAAGTAATCAATGAAAAGGCGTTCGCCGGGACGAGTGACGATACCAGCTTGGTGGAAGCCTACACGAGTGTTCTGGGCAGGTTTAGAACGCTGGCAGGTTAAACATCTTCTGACATGAGCAAAAGCATCTACTTTAATTGAGGGCCAATAAAATTCACCGGATATCTTACGGAAAGTGCGCTGCATCCCTGCATGAGTTCCCAGTGCAGAATCATGATAATATGTCAAAAGCATATCACGTACTGCTAATGGAGCAAAAATTCTAAATTTAGAAGAGTTAGGAAGAACATAGCCAATAACATCATTTCGAACACAAAAGTTGCTTACTGCCGGATCTTTGTTTGCAATTTTTGCACGGAGGTCAGTGCAAAATGGATCCTCAGACTGGAATTTCCGGATATCCACAAAAGACCAAGGACAATGTTGCAATAGGAAAAGATTTTCTTGAAGTGGTGTACTGATAGAAACGCTCTCGATTGGAGTCCTAGGGGTCTCTTCAAACATGCGTGACAGGCAGTCTGCTACCGGGTTCTCGCTCCCTTTTACGTGGATGATATCAAACTTAAAAGATGACAACCTCAAAATCCACCTGTTGATGCGTCCAAGCTTTTTCACGTGAGAAAGACTCCATTTCAAAGCCTCATTGTCGGTAAAAACAGTAAAGTGACGGTGTTCCAGAAAGGTCCTGAATTTTTCACATCCAAATACCACAGCAAGACTTTCCTTCTCGAAAATTGAGTAACGTCGTTCATGTTGATTTAACATACGACTCGCGAAGGCCACTGGTGCAAATTTTCCATCCACACGCTGGCTCAAAACACTAGAAATGGCCAAATCACTGGCGTCACAATGTAAAAAGAAAGCTGATTCGAAATCAGGCGTGTGCAGTACTGGTGCAGACATAAGGGCTTCTTTCAAAACATTGAAAGCTTTGTCCTGTTCTGGCCCCCACACAAATTTCACATTCTTCTTTTTGAGAGCATTTAGAGGTGCCGAAATGTCAGAGAAGTTTTTGATAAAACGAGAATAGAACGTGAACATACCCATTACTCTTCTCAAGGCCCTAATTGTGGTGGGTACAGGTAACTGCTGAATGCAATCTGCGCGCTCGGGTATGACACGGATACCATCGGCTGACAGAATGTGACCCAGAAATTTAATTTGAGTACAGCCCAAAGAGGTCTTTTTTGGATTGATAGTGAGGCCGGCCTTCCTGAGGCGGGAGAAAACTTCCCTAAGATGAACGACATGCTCCTCAAAAGATCTGCTGTATACGACTAAATCGTCAAGATAATTAAATACAAAATTGAACTTCAGGTCTCCCAAGATGTCGTCTAGCACGCGACTGAGGACTTGTGCACCAACAGCTACACCCATCGGAAGACGTTTGAAATTATATAACCCGAAAGGGGTGTTAAAAGCAGTGAAGTCGCGACTCTCAGCATCCAAAGGAATCTGATAATAGGCACTATTTAGATCAATCATCGAATACACATTGGCCCCGTGGAAATGTTGAAAAGCACTCTCAATAGTAGGCAGTGGGAAATTATCAAAGACTACCTTCTTGTTCAATTTTCGGTAGTCTACGACTAGCCGGTACTCGCCTTCTTCTTTCTTGGGAATTAAGAAAGCAGGTGACCCATAAGCTGATTTGGAAGGAACTACTACTCCCCGATCTTGCAAATCATTGATATACTTTTTCATGGCCAAGAGCTTGGGCGGATTACAAGGAAACGGAGGACTTCGAACAGGTACATTGTCACTCAAGTCAATGTGGCATTCGTGATTTACAGCAGAACCTAAATCTTCTGTGAGGACATCAGAAAATTCCTCAACTAAATCGTTCAGAGTATCACGTTGCTCGGACATCAAAGTTAATGGAAGATGTACGGAAAATACAGGAGACACATCAACGTAGTTAGAAGTACATTCTTCAAAGGGGAACATTTTATCTGAGCGAAATTTGAAACAAAATGAATCGTTAATAAAATCCAACTGCATACCAGTTTTATGCATAAAGTCAATTCCTAAAATACATTGAGTGGAGAGATTGTTAACCACATGAAAAACATGTTTCCAAGAAAATCCGTGAATTTTAATGCGACATAGAATAGTTTCGGCAACGTCGATAACTGACGATCCCGCAGAGAGGAACTGACATTTATTCTGTACGGGGTGTTTTTGCGAAGATCGAATGCTATCTGCCACTGAACGGTGGATGAAACTTCTGGTGGCGCCTGTATCCAAAATAGCAGGTGCCGAGACATTATCGAAATTTACTGAGACTCCTGGTTGTAACACAACATCGAAATTAGATGCATTGTCAAGTTTGGATGGAGGACTGCTCCGGGAGTCGAACTCAGAACACCTCCCTATGAGTTTTCCTGGTTGGAATTACAATTTGGACAGGAACGAGTCGTGACCTCATTCATCCCACAGCCAAAACAGAATTTTCGGCGTTTTAAAGAACACATTTTAAAATGATGTCCAAGTTCATTACAGTTCCAACAAGTTATGCGACCAGAAGAAACATTGCGTGTGATTGTTGTTGGGGTGTTTGTAGTCCTTTCACGGGAAACAGCAGAAGAATTACGAGCCACAGAAGGGCTTGGGTTAGAATTCCTAGAAAGGGACTCAGCACGGCGAGCAGACGGCTTAAACCGTAAGGTGTCGTCTTTTGTTCGGTCGACAGCTGGGCTAGACAGTGTTGTCTGGGGGGAGTAGGCTAACTCGGGGAAAATCGTATTATCGGCTCTTGGAGGTGGAGTATAGTTCGAACAGGCTCGTGCATTTAATTCATACTCACGGCCTTGCGATATGATGTCCTCGATGGAAAAAATGGATGTACGCCGAATGAAGTATTTATAAGTGGGATTTAAATTCCTGTATATAATTTCCAACAGATCCCTGGGATGAAAGGGTTGGGGGAGGTTCGCTGCTAACAGCCGAACTGAGGTTACATAATCGTCGATCATCTCCCCAGGAGCCTGAGTACGGGAGTATATTTCTTGTTTGAGAGCGAAATCGAAATCTTGTGGCGTGAAACGGTCCTTAATGCACCCAACAAATTCGTCCCATGACTTATAAAAATTCGGAGTAGTGCGATGCCACATCAGCGCTTTTCCAGACAAAAGAATAGGTAAGCAACGTACAATATTGTCGGGATTAATATCGTGACAATAACACAATTCCTCCACACGTTGGATAAAACAAAAAACTGATGAGGTATTGTTTTCTCCGGAAAAAGTCAAACCCCACCTACTCACTACTGATGCAACATTTTCGTTGTGGCGAGCACTATTAACAGTGCCTACAGGGGCGATGGAGCAATCTAAAAGGGGAGGGTCTATCATTAGCAGGTCCTGTGTCGTATCTTGCAATAATGGCGTGGGCATTGTTAAAGATTCAAAGCCCATAAAATTTAACTCCTTTTTGACGGGTGGGAATTCTGACTTAGACATGACAATAGACAAGGAGAAAAGTAAAACACTTTAACTTAGTAAAATAAAGGTCACAATACCGTAATGCGTCCTATTCCAGCGTTGCGAAGTACTCACTAACTTGTTGCACTCTTCACCTCGGAACTAGATTCTTTGGATGTCTTGTTCACTCGAGAAATGCTTTCACAGTCCACACTTTCTTCGGGGATGGGGGAACAATTCAGTACAGGTATCTTAAACTCAGAAAGACAACATTGTAATAATTGAAAAAAAAAATATATATATATAAGTTTGGTAACCTAAAGGGAACGATTTCGCGTTTAACCACGCTCTGATTTACCATTTGCACCGCTTGTGCTTTTACGTTAAACAAAATAGCAGAGGCGTGAGGAAATACAGTAGAAGTGAAAACAACACCTTAAACAGGATCGCTAAGGAGCGGGGAAAGGATGTCTCTTTCGATGCGTGCTGGGCCCAAGATTCCGGATCGAAAGAAAGATGCTTTCCAAAAAAGGAATCGAATGAATTGTTTAAAAAAAATCAAAAGCGGAATTGAAATTATCTAATTGATCGAGGAACCCAGAAGCGTGAAGGTCGTGACTGCGTTACGGTACGAAGCCAAGACCGACGAAATCGGACGAGAGATGAGGGAACTTAAAATTACAAATGAAAGAGGACGAAACCAAGTGAACTATTTACTATTGTATTTAAAGTAAACTAAAACAGGTGCGCATAAGAGTAAGGATATATCTAAACACAAAATGAAAGGTAAACGTGAAGAGGTATAAAATCGCTTAATAACAAATAAAATAAAATTAATGATTAAAGATGGTACCTAAGAAAGGGGGACACAAAAACAATCTCAAGAGAAAAGTGTATAAATGAACTTAAGCACTAACAAAGATGAAACAAGATTAATTAAAATGTACTTACAATCAATGTGCAACTAAACCGTAAGCGCGACTCGATAACCAAAATTTAAAATACAAAAACAAAACAAAAACGAAAAAGATAGAGAGTATGGATGAGTCGAATAAGAGAACACCTCTACTTACGAGGATGAGGGGGGGGGGGGAGTGGTGGGGATGAGAAGGGTGCGTATGTAGGAAACGGGGGTGGGGGGTGGGAGAGGGGGGATGACACGGAGTTACGTAATATAACGAAGCCAGAGGAAACAACACAAAATTAACACATAAAAATAAAGGAAAATGAGTATTACATTAAATTAATTGACATTACCGGGACAGGAAATGAAAGGAAAGATCGATCAGCTAAGAAATATGCTTTGTAGGAAAATATAGGCTTACGTAGAGGTAGTTATGTCTAAATATAACGACATACGAAGAAACAAAGGAATTAAGGCATGACGAATGGACAGTGACTAACACAAAGACCATCGCTCACACACTTTTCCTAAAACAGAGGGAAGGATCAAATAGGAGGCGAAATGAGACATGGCTCCGTTACTCCAATGATACCTTGACCCAAAAAACAAACTCTGATACGACAATCAAATGAAAGATACCTCGAAAGAGTGCACATCAATTTGTGACGTAATACAGAGCGTTGGTAAGCCTCGCAGAAAAGTAGCATATATTTCAGACCTGAGAGATTTGAGTAAAAATAAAACCGATTACATGAAAGGTAGGGATGACAAATAAACACAGAGGCTTCGCTAAACTAACGTAAACAAAGGCGAAGGGACTTGGGTTCATGGATCGAATTCACATCATCATAAGAAAGGGAAATTGATAAACTGAAATTCAAAAATGATAGCATGCCAGATAAAACCAAGTGATCGAATCGTACTTACGTTTAGTTGCGTTGGGCACGGGCGAAAAGCCCGACACACCTAGGCTGTGACCGTTTCACATGATGGTCAGAAAGGGAAGGAAGCCACCTTCTCTAAAAGGAACGCAGTAACGCCGCTCGGGAAAAATAAGTCGTAGAACTCCCCCTCTCCAGAACATAAAGGGGGCCAATGGGAGAAGCAAAGCTTAGTAACAAGTTATGCTTCAACCAATGGTAACACAGTGTCAGTAGGGGTGAAAAGTTTCACCACCTGACGAAACATTTACGCAGAATTACAAAGTTTGAACGCAGTAGGTGAGACAGAGAAACGTATGTCACAATAATGCGACATGAAGGAAATGATGATAATAATAATAATAATAATAATAATAATAATAATAATAATAATATGACAAAAAATAATGAACCTGATAAAAACGGTTCAATCTCGAGATAGTTGCTTTTGGCCGAGCCAACGAGCAAGATTGACAGCAGGTAATCAAGTGTCTCTCTCCGAAACGTGCTACAACCAGCTGGACTAATCCTACCCAGAACATCACTCTGTCCGGTCGATATAAGAATCGAAGTTGTCGCAGCATAAATGAGATAAACATCTGATATAATATGTGTGTTAATTGCTACCGCCTAGGCTCTGGAATGGAATGGGCCTACCTACCTTTTATTCAGAGGTACGCACCGCTTGCTGCAAAATCACCTCCAGATGACATGACCAACAGAAGGACACCTATTTAAGGAAGGTGGAGAAGAGGGGAACGCACAGGCTCGTCTACAGACACCCTCCGATAACTAACAGAATTGTCGCCGACGAAATAATGCCACAAATGTTGCTTACAATTTTAAAAGAAAATTTAATTATCAAAAGGGGCAAGGGAAAATGAAAATTTAACAAAATCAATAAAAGGGAAACTCTATGGCCATAACTTCTCTCTGGTGATGCATATGGCTTAAGGCCAAAAGTTATTTACATAAGTTGGTAAGAGACGGCTTAACATGCTTGCTGAGCGAAATGAAAACATTTAATTTAAAATTTAAATTAATAATGCCCAAAAGATAAAAAAACAGAATACAGGAATTACCAAATGAGAAAGGGCTTGATGACATAGTAGTACGCAATACCGACCCGACATGCAGAGATCAAGGCCACGATGCAAAACGAAAAATTTAAAATTAAATTAATAAAATAAAATATGATCAATTAAGAAATCCACAACATTCGTGACGGAGAAAAACACAGGAACATTCACCAAAAACACAAAGTTAAGCCAACAAGGTTAACAAAAAACATATTAAGCTAACACCACAACACGTTTGAGTTTCCCGCTCGACTCCTAGAGACTCCCTCACAAGACCAGAATGCCTTCGGGCAAAACAAAAAACAAACATGGCCACAAAAAGATGACCGCATGTCCGATCGAATTACGGCAAACAATTAGCATAAAATTAAATTAAAATCACCAGAGAGAACAGAAGGGGAGGAAAGAATTACGCCTTAACACTATTGACATGAGGCTTTTTATACTGCAACGGATCGTAAAATAAATAAATAATAGGGCAATTCCAAGGATTACCAAAAACTAAATAAATAAAAAAATTACAAGGTACGGTAACTAGGAACGTGTCTCCGGAAGGCACAGAAAAACCAATATTTACATATCAGGTAACGTTGACAAACAGAAATATTAGGCCTACCAGGCGAAACAAAATACAGAATTAAAACATTAATATGAGGCCAATATCGGAGCTCCCAAAACAATATTTTGAAAATAATAACGTACCTTAAAACTTCTCTGTGGAGACACAATAAGAATAAAATAATTAACACACAAACCAAATAACGTTATACGGCACTAGATTGCCTCAAAATGGCCCACCCAGCACATGCTTCGTTTGGGTCACAAGCACTCCTGTCTGCATCGAGATGCGATTACTATTCGAATTTCTTCTTCACTGCGAAACGATGAAATTATAGCCTTAAGAGCACAGGCAATTCCTTTTTTTTATCGTATATCCATATATCGACGAGGCCAGGGGGTCAAGCCCCCGGGCACGGCGATAACTTTTTCGACCAACTAGCTTGTTGATTTCTTGACGACAGACTATGAAGATCACAAGATGGCGGAGAATCCAAAGTCAAAAACCGCACTGCATTCATGTTAATTGTAACTGACCAATCACAGCTTGACACATCAAGTAACAATGTGCATATTAAGTAATTATTTTGGCGGTATTATGTATATATAGTCTTTTGTTCAATGATGTAGAATACAATATCCTTCAAACATGTCTCGATTAGGATGAGTTTAGAAGGCACCACAAACACACTCTAGCGGTGGAAGAAACAACCACGGCTAGAAGCCCCGAAGTCCGATAGATACTGCCATCTCGTGTTCATAAGCGGAACCAAGCCATCAGGCGAGTGCTTTAAATGGCAGGGAACACAATTATATAGGGGAAATTTATTTTAAAAACGTTGAGACGGGCATTGCACGTCACAGTCTCCCTCCCTTAAGCGTGAACACCGTTCACGAATATGCCTAGGCATAGGCAGTACTCCATAACTAGTCGATTCACCAAGCATGTTTCCAGAAGATAATGTTCACCAGTTAACTCCAATTGATGGACAAAAACCGCATCGTTTTGGTTAGGAAGAGTGCAGGGTCAGATTATCAGGGAAGGGATAATTGATCACCTCGCAAACCACTTAGTTAACAGCTTCCCTGTGTCCATAAGTCTTCAGAAACGCAGAACACCAGCACCTGCAGTGCTTTCAGAGTCCGAGACACGTTAGGTAAATTTTCAAAATGTCCAATGTTGTTAGCTCAAGACGAAGTAGGTGGAAGCAATGTGCCAGAAATCATGCGACAAGTGGGCAGCCATTTACAAAACAGAAATTAATCTTATTTCAAAAAATAAAAGTTTAGAGAAATTACTATTTCTTAATACATTTTATAAAAGAGAAACAAAGTTGAATTTAAATGAAGAAGGAAAACCCTGACCATGCCATAGATCCGTGCTCACAAATAGTTAATTAAATAACAAGATTACCTTTTTACAGACTAGTAGTACATTTCAATAATATGCGAGTTGAACGACTATACATTTAGCAGGAGCTACGGTAGAGGAATGACCACTCAAATTCCCAAGGAAACAGGTATACAAGATCACCATGAGTTAGGTCTCCCACCGAGTCCAACTTACATGCTAGCATCTTCTATGAAAACTTCAAAATTAGTTTCAATTTTACAATTTACCATAAAATGGGAATTACCCAACAGTTACAAGTTGTATCCCACTAGAGTTTTTAAACCCAATTTAAAATTACAGAAGGAACAGATGCCTGAAGGCTTCAATGAAGGTTAGGGATACTCTACATTATACAAAAATCAGTTTACAAAATTTATGGTAGCATTTCCTCATTACAATTCTCTCCACCTCGTTTTATGTGCGACAGATGCACTCTGGAAATTTTGTTGGCCTTAGGGTTTCGAATAAGAAGAGTAACGGGAGTCAGGAATGCCTCTACATAACAGGGGCCTTTGAAGCGAGGGGTCAACTTGCTAGAAACAAGATTACTGACGCCCTTGGGCTCGAAATTGCGGACGTACACAACATCCCCAATTTCCAAATCAGTTGGCTTGCGACAGGCATTGTGTCGCTTGGCAAGTTGGTCATGTGATACCTTAATACTCTCTCTAGCCTTGTCGAATTTCGCCCTCATATCCTCGGGCGTGAAACTGTCTGGAAGGAGATCGTGCAGGTTCCACAGATTGGACAACGGAGAATTAGCCATAAACGAAAACATTAACGAAAAAGGGGTGGCTTGCGTGCTCTCATGCACGGCGGTGTTGAAAGCAAAATTGAGCCAATGCAAATTAGAATCCCACTTGGAATGGTCGTCGTGGTGGAAAGCAATCAGAGCAGAACGGAGATTACGATTGACTCGCTCAGCGAGAGACGGGTTAGGAAAATAGGGAGTGGTGGTTACGTGCGAAATGGCATAATCAAATAAGAATTGACGGAACTGATGAGATACAAAGCACTTGGCATTATCTGACACCAGGAACTGACATGGCCCAAAAGATGAAAAGATGGAATTAAGACACTTTATGACGGAACTGGTCGTAGCCTGTCTGGTGGGGAATATCCAACTAAACCGGGTGAAACCGTCAGTGCAAACAAGCGCAAATTGGTTTCCCCCACCAGAACGAGGGAACGGGCCAACATGGTCGATAAAAAGCCTCTCCATGGGTCTAGATGTCGGTTCAGATGACAACAGGCCAACCTTATGAGAAACCGGAGGTTTGCTAATACTACATGAAGCACAATTTCTAATGAGCCTCCTGATGTCGCCATCCATACCTTGCCAAATGAAGAACTGCCTGATCTTAGCACGGGTCGTGAATACTCCTAGGTGGCCACCAATAGGAGATTCGTGATAGTAACGAAAGATTTCCGGAATGATGACCGACGGTAGCACAATTTTAGGTAGACGGTCATGACGAGACGAACAACACAATACACCATCTTTTAGAGAGTTGGGCTTGATCACTTCACCAGAATTGATTCGGTCAATTAGGCTAGATAAGGAGGGATCTTCTTTCTGGAATCGCCTCACATCTTCAAAAAGCACAGGGGAATTGCTAAGAACGACATTGACATAATATACAGGTGATACAAGGTTTACGGGTTCACATCCTTGAATATCCTCTTCGGCCGTTTCCTCATACATGCGGCTTAATGAATCAGCTACCGCATTTTCGGACCCACGAATATGGAGGACGGTGAACTGGAATGACAGAATCCTAGTTGCCCATCTGGCAATCCTACCAGTTTTACGGGGTTTCCCTAACACCCAGCTCAAGGCTTGGATATCGGTCTCAAGGAGAAACTTAGTGTGCTCAAGATACATACGGAATTTTTCCAGGGAGAACAACACTGCTAAACCCTCAAGTTCGTATATGGAATACTTCCTCTCTTCGTCCGTTAAGGTACGAGAAGCGTATGCAATGGGTTGCCTACCCAGATCAGACTCTTGCAGTAGGACACAACCAACACAACGACCAGACGCATCAGTCTGCACAATGAACTGCTTCCCAAAATCCGGAATGGCTAATACAGGGGCGTTAGAGAGTGCAAGCTTAAGATTTTCGAAGGCTGCCTGCTGAGAGGGACCCCACTCAAACTTCACAGCCTTTTTGCGTAATTGATTCAGAGGAGCAGCACGGTCGGCAAAGTTACTGATGAACTTACGGAAGAAGTTCACCATACCAATATAACGAGCAACACCCTTGGCGTTCTTGGGTGGTTTAAAATCTCTGATGGCCTGCGTACGAGACTGGTCCACGGAGATACCAGATGTGGAAACAATATGACCCAAGAAGGAAAATTTGGGCTTGGCAAAGGAAACCTCGGACAATTTGACGGTAAGGCCAGCCTCACGCAACCGATCAAGTACAACTTTCAGATGATCAACGTGTTCCTCGAAGGACTCCGAATAGATCACCACATCGTCAAGATAGTGGTACACAAATTTGAATTTAATTTCTGAAAACACCTTGTCCAGAAGTCAGCTCAACACAGCGGCTCCGGTGGATAGGCCAAACGGGACACGGGCATACTAAAACAGGTTCCAGTCAGTGGAAAAAGCAGTAACATGCCTGGATTCCGGAGAGAGGGGAATTTGGAAGTACGAAGAATTTAAATCGAGGATCGTGAACACCTTCGCGTTGCGAAACCAACTAAAGCATGTATGAAGGTCCGGCAAATGAATGGATTGTAAAACAACCTTTTGATTAAGAGCCCTATAGTCGACCACCGGCCGAAAACCACCGGTAGGTTTTGGCACAAGGAATACAGGGGATGAGTAGGCCGAGATAGAAGGTTGGATTACACCTTCTTCCAACATCTTATCGATAATCTTCCGAAGTTCAGCCATCTTGGGCGGGGCAAGGCGATACGGGCTGGAACGCACCGGCACAGATTCGGTTAGCTCAATCTTGTATTCCATCAAATGGGTTACACCCAACTTGTCAGTAAATACATCACTATACTCCTGATATAACCTCTTAATGGCATCCTTTTAAAGACTCGTTAAATTTTCCAGATCGAGATCCTCAATAGTCACAGGTTCACTAACTGAATTGACAGCAGGAGAAGATAAAACCGGGTTAAAAGATAATTTACTTTGCGGATTAAACTTAAACCATAAGTTGCGAGCACCAAAATCAAGAAGCATACCAACGTGGGACATGAAATTAGCTCCAATGAGCACAGAACAAGAAAGATTTCTGGCAACAAAAAATTTAAACTTCCAAGAAAAATTTAGAATATGGATTTTGACTGTCATACTGCCCAAAATATTTAAGTTTGAACAATTTGCCGAAATAAAAGATTCATTGTTAGGCTCTAACTCAGGTAATTTGCAAACACTCTTCATAGATAAAAACCAGACCTCGCTTCTAAAGGATGTGACACTACCAGAATCAAGCAATGCAGAAACGGGCTCGTCATTAACACAAATTTCAATAAACGGGGATATTCCTTTAGCCACAGGAGAAATTCCAAAATCATTACTCTAAAACGATTACAATTAGATGACGAGGACACCCGCACCACAGGTTTCACATTATGTTTAGAATTAGGCTGACTTGCCACGACATTGCTCACCGACAGGTTAGGTAGGTCAGCGACATAAGCAGAATTAGCACGTGATGAATTAGTTTTCAAAGAGTTATCAAGATTTTCATTAGTAGGGCGACCAGAAACTTCACAGGGCTTTCCCAAATTCTCATGCACAGAAATAACCTTAGAAGTAACACCCGAATTGGTCTCCAAAATATCCCGTCATTGGCGATACCCAACCTGGTTATTCGTACACACCTTCTTAACATGACCCACGCCACCGCACGTGTGGCACTTAACATTGGGTCTAGGATGAAACATAACCTTAGGAGGGGGACGAGATATCAAGGAAGGAGGGGGACCAGACATCAAGGAAGGAGGAGGAACATTAGCTACACGAAGGGAATCTGCATGTTTCACAGCCATAGCCTCTATAACGACCTGTTTTAGCTCGACAAATGACGAAGGCCTGGTACACATAGTCAAGTATGACCTATATTGAGGCGAAAACCCATTTACAACAGATGACACCAACTGTCGTTCAGTCAAAGGGGACGCAAATACCTGGGCATATACCTTAATGTCACTGACATAGTCTCTAAGTGACTCGTCCAACCTTTGGACACGATATAAGAATTTTTGCTCGAGAGTACTAAGGGCACTCGCAGGGACAAAAAACCACAACACTTCCCTAATGAACATGGCCAAGGACATGCGGAGGTGGATAACTTCAATCAGCTTATCGCGCAGCATACCGGACGCAAGAGGATACAACAGTTGGAAAATCTGTTTCCGACATCCCAAAAATCGAGGCATGGTTACCTAATTCGACCACTTGCTTTAAAAATAGGACCACCTGGGTAACGTCATCTAGGTTGAAATGCTTCAACTTAGTTAAGAAACTAGAAATAGGGTGAGGAATCGACCCATAATTAACGGTAGGCGAGTATGTAGCATTTGGAAAAGAGACATTATTACCAGGGCAGCTCCCTCGCATACCCTCTACAGGAGACAAAACATTTACATTGCCAGAGAAAAAACTGGGATGCAATGGGTCGGCAGGACCCAGGAAATCATTAGGTGACCTAACATGAGAGGAATGACCGTATCCAGGGTTAAGTGGTCTGGACAAGCCAGTACCAGGCAAAAGAGGGGCAGGCAAACCACTACTAGTAATCGATCCCAAAACCTCAGACCTAGGAAACAGAGGTGATTCACGTTCAACCCCAGAAGAACTCTCCAAATTCACAAGGTTATCTCTTAAGTCAATTAAATCAAAAGCACTATTATTGTCGGCCATTTTGAAAAACACAGAATGCAGGCAGACAATACAGAAAGAAACAAATTTTAGGAAGTACGAGGACAGTTTTCAATTTCACAACAATACTATACCAATTACCAACACCATAGATTAGGTTGACACTCGAACACATCCACAATACTATACCCAGAACTGGAGACGTCATCGCTTGCTTGGCTCGAGAACAGGAAGCTAAATTACAAAAATTGCCACAAACCACATGGCGAACAGCTTCAGACAGGGCTCCACGATGTCTTCACTCGCAGCATGTAGGCTATCAGAATATTAACAAACCCACATTTCCCATGCCAAGAACACATGCCAGTCACTTACCAAGCTTCAATTTTCACCGTGAATGTTGCATCACAAACAGGATAAAAACCAGCACAGACACCTCGCTTGGAACAGGTCACTTACATATCACCACATGGATATTCAGAGGCAAACATGAAATCAAACAAACGACAAGGATTAGCATTAAATAACATCAAGTGCACTGACATGACACATCCCTTCAGCAACCGCTCTATCAGCATCAGAAGGGTCCATAAAACGAGCCTGCGGGTTTGGAGGAGGGGATAGTTACAGAAGCGAACACGAGCGCGATCTGCTACCAAACTGCAACCGCCTATGCTCTGGAATGGAATGGGCCTACCTACCTTTTATTCAGAGGTACGCACCGCTTGCTGCAAAATCACCTCCAGATGACATGACCAACAGAAGGACACCTAAAGGGAGGAAGGAAGGTGGAAAAGAGGGGAACGCACAGGCTCGTCTACAGACACCCTCCGATAACTAACAGAATTGTCGCCGACGAAATAATACCACAACAGTTGCTTAAAATTTTAAAAGAAAATTTAATTATCAAAAGGGGCAAGGGAAAATGAAAATTTAACAAAATCAATAAAAGGGAAACTCTATGGCCATAACTTTTCTCTGGTGATGCATATGGCTTAAGGCCAAAAGTTATTTACATAAGTTGGCAAGAGACGGTTTAACATGCTTGCTGAGCGAAATGAAAACATTTAATTTAAAATTTAAATTAATAATTCCCAAAAGATAAAAAAACAGAATACAGGAATTACCAAATGAGAAAGGGCTTGATGACATAGTAGTACGCAATACCGACCCGACATGCAGAGATCAAGGCCACGATGCAAAACGAAAAATTTAAAATTAAATTAATAAAATAAAATATGATCAATTAAGAAATCCACAACATTCGTGACGGAGAAAAACACAGGAACATTCACCAAAAACACAAAGTTAAACCAACAAGGTTAACAAAAAAAATTATTAAGCTAACACCTCAACACGTTTGAGTTTCCCGCTCGACGCCTAGAGACTCCCTCACAAGACCAGAATGCCTTCGGGCAAAACAAAAAACAAACATGGCCACAAAAAGATGACCGCATGTCCGATCGAATTACGGCAAACAATTAGCA
The DNA here is from genome assembly GCA_946902985.2 of Meconema thalassinum. NCBI lineage: Eukaryota > Metazoa > Arthropoda > Insecta > Orthoptera > Tettigoniidae > Meconema > Meconema thalassinum. The sequence goes on along the minus strand of OX336397.1, from coordinate 95,894,881 downwards.
TAAAATTAAATTAAAATCACCAGAGAGAACAGAAGGGGAGGAAAGAATACGCCTTAACACTATTGACATGAGGCTTTTTAGACTGCAACGGATCGTAAAATAAATAAATAATAGGGCAATTCCAAGGATTACCAAAAACTAAATAAATAAAAAAATTACAAGGTACGGTAACTAGGAACGTGTCTCCGGAAGGCACAGAAAAACCAATAATTACATATCAGGTAACGTTGACAAACAGAAATATTAGGCCTACCAGGCGAAACAAAATACAGAATTAAAACATTAATATGAGGCCAATATCGGAGCTCCCAAAACAATATATTAAAAATAATAACGTACCTTAAAACTTCTCTGTGGAGACACAATAAAAATAAAATAATTAACACACAAACCAAATAACGTTATACGGCACTAGATTGCCTCAAAATGGCCCACCCAGCACATGCTTCGTTTGGGTCACAAGCACTCCTGTCTGCATCGAGATGCGATTACTATTCGAATTTCTTCTTCACTGCGAAACGATGAAATTATAGCCTTAAGAGCACATGCAATTCCTTTTTATCGTGTATCCATATTTCGAGGAGGCCAGGGGGTCAAGCCCCCGGGCACGGCGATAACTTTTTCGACCAACTAGCTTGTTGATTTCTTGACGACAGACTATGAAGATCACAAGATGGCGGAGAATCCAAAGTCAAAAACCGCACTGCATTCATGTTAATTGTAACTGACCAATCACAGCTGACACCAAGTAACGAGTGCATATTAAGTAATTATTTTGTGGTATTATGTATATATAGTCTTTTGTTCAATGCCGTAGAATACAATATCCTTCAAACATGTCTCGATTAGGATGAGTTTAGAAGGCACCACAAACACACTCTAGCGGTGGAAGAAACAACCAAGGTTAGAAGCGCCGAAGTCCGATAGATACTGCCATCTCGTGTTCATAAGCGGAACCAAGCCATCAGGCGAGTGCTTTAAATGGCAGGGAACACAAGTATATAGGGGAGATTTATTTTAAAAACGTTGGGACGGGCATTGCTCGTAACATTAATAATTCCATAAATGTCTTCAAATCATTTCCTCTTGTATTACAATGTAAATCCCAGTCGTCGGTCCCCTGAGAAATCTCAGTAATGCTTTATGAAAGGGTCTATCAATGCCATGCTTCCACGGCAGCCATAATGTGGAGTAACTGTACCTCTCGCGATCATATTGTCGGAGGTGCGTTGCAGGGTTGCTTATCAAATCCCCTAACTGAGTGTCAGCTTGCTAATGCTCTCGTCTGCAGGTTGAAATGTTGTCATAAAAATACCAAATATGTTTCTCAAACATGTCAGTGTTCCAATACTATACCAAATACTGGCACAGTACCTAGGAGACATAACCTGAATGATATTAGCAAAAAGACACTCCAATGTGTCAATCAATACCTCTAAGAGGAACCATGTGCTCACATTATTGAGTCGGTACTTGGGAGCCCAAAACTGAATGATATTGCCATATTGACGCTCCAGGTCTGTTAATACCTTTAGGAAGAACCATATGCTCACAGTCTGGGAGGGTAGGTATGAGCTCTAAACTAAATAATATTAGATTAAAACCACTCCAGTGTCAGTACTTCTAAGAGGTACTAGGAGCCCTAACCTGAATGATATTAGCTTAAGTAGATTAGATTATATTAGATTTTTATTTATACATTTGATCAATTTCATATATTCATTACATTTTTGATATAGGACATGTCAGTAAGTACATCTAAAAATAAAAGAATTTACAGGTATATATTACTTATACAATAACTATTTATAACTTATTATAATAACAGATCTTAAGAGATACAATCTTATTGGGCAACTATTTACACCTTACTCTATTATCACAATATGAAAACTTAATTCTATAAATACAACAACTTACAGCTAGGTATTACAATTAAAAGAGAAAAGTAAAACATAATTATAGATTTCATCGCTCCTATGCACTAAGGTATTCTACTACAGAGTAAAAACAATGGCACTGCAGATAAGCTTTCAACATTCTTTCAAAGGTTTTTATTTTTGGGGCTAACTTTATATACTGGGGTAGTTTATTGTATAATTTAACTCCTGTGTGAATAGTTCCTGTTTGATATATGCTTGTGTGTGTGTGAAATATCATTGTTTTGATTTTGTCTTGTGTTATGCCTATGAACATCATTATTTGTTTTAAGGAAAACGTCTTTATTCAATAAATTCTTTTTAAAAAACATAATACATTCAAAGATATGAATGCAGGGCAGTGGGAGAATGTTTAAATCCTTAAACAGAAGTCTGCATAATTCTCTAGTGTTTACATTTGCCATAATTCTAATCGCCCTCTCTTGTATCCTAAACGTGCTTAGTACATCTGGTGACATACCCCAAAATATGACCCCATATCTTAAGTATGAATGGAAATAAGCAAAATAAGTATTTCTTTATTTGTGCATGCTTGTGCAAGTTTTCAAAATACGTAACGTAAAGCACATCGAGTTCAGTTCAGTTTAGTATTCAGATATTGTATATGTTTATTCCATTTTATGTCATGTTGTATCCATAGTCCTAAAAATTTGTTTCTGATTTATTTTCAATTTGATGACCATTTAAAGTTATATTGGGCTTCTGTGTAGTGTGGATATTTAGAGATACTGTTTTTTTTAATAAATTAATAGCTGTACCCGGCAAGCGTTGCAATACCATTCAAAGAAAGTGTTGGCGTTGTAATTTTGTTTCTTGAAGTGCTTTTGGAAATAATCCTGTTTCATTTTCCGTTAACAGTCTCTAAACTATCGTAAAATGGATTATCTAATTTAGAAACATTCGTGGGAGGGTGCACAACAATTCACCAAAGTTTCATTGCAATCGGATGCATGGAATATGAACGCATACGGAATTTTGTCAAATCGATTCGTGCGCTGTCACTCATTTTTAAAATTTACTCATGCGCTACCTACTGTGAAATGGATTTAGTAAGTTAGAAACCTTCACGTAAGTGTACACAACAACTCAACAAAGTTTCATCGTAATCGATGAATGGTATATGAACGCATACGGGATTTTGTTGAAACGTTTCGCGCGTCGTCACTCATTTGTTGCATCTACTCGTACACTACCTATTGTAAAATGGATTTACTAAATTGGAATCCTTCCCAGGTGTGTACACAACAACTCATCAAAGTTTCATCGCAATCAGATGAATAGCAGATGAACGCATACGGGATTTTGTTTAAACGATTCGCGTGCCGTCACTCAGTTGTTGAATCTACTCGTACGCTACCTATTGCAAAATATATTTACTAAGACTGAACCTTTTTCTGGAGTGTACTCAACGATTCACCACAGTCTCATCGCAATCGGGTGAATGGTATATGAACGCATATGGGACTCATTTGAAACGATTCGCGTGCTGTCGCTCATTTCTTGAATCTACTCGTGCGCTACCTATCGTAAAATGCATTTACAAAGCCTGACACCTTGCCTGGAGTGTACACAACAATTCACGAAAGTTTCATCGCAATCGAATGAATAGTATATGAATGCATACGGTACATGGTTGAAACGATTCAGGTGCCGTGGCTCATTTTCTGAATCTACTCATGCGCTACCTATTGTAAAATTGATTTACTAAGCCAGAAAATTTTCGTGGTGTGCACATAACAATTGACCGAAGTTTCATCGCAATCGGTTGAATGGTATATGAACGCATATTGTACTTGGTTGAAACGATTCACGTGCCGTCGTGAATTTGTTGAATAAGCTCGTGCGCTATCTATTGTAAAATACATGTACTAAGCCAGAAACCTTCCCTGGAGTGTACACAAAAACTCACCCAAGTTTCATCGCTTTCGCACGAATGGTATATGAACGCATACGGGACTTTTTTGAAACGCTTCGCACGTTGTCGCTCTTTTGTTGAATCTACTCGTTCGCCACCTACTTAAAAATGGATTTTCTAAGTAAGAAACCTTCCCTGAATTGTACACAACATCTCAACCAAGTTTAATCGCAATGGGAAGAATGGTATGTGAACGAATCTGGTCTTTGTTGAAACGAATCGCACGCCATGTTGTTGAAGTTACTCGCGCGCCATCTATTGTAAATTGGCTTTACTATGCCTATAATATTCCCGGATGTGTGCACAACAACTCACCAATATTTGATCGCAATCGGATGAATTTTATATGATCGCATAGCCAACACTCATTTGTTTAATCTACTCGCGCGCTATCTATTATAAATTGGATTAACTATGCCTATAACCATCCCGTAAGTGTGCTAAACAGCCCACCAAAATGTGGTCGCAATCCGATGAATTGTAGGTATATTAACGCATCGCCAACACTCGTTTGTTTAAACTACTCGCGCGCTCTCTATTGTAAATTGGATTAACTATGCCTATAACCATCCCGAAAGTATTCACAAGAACTCACCAAAATTTGATCGCGATCGGATTAATGGTTTATGAACGCATTAAAGACGAACAGATGAACATCCTTTTTATATACTGAGCCCGTTAGAGGAGGTGATCCGGGTACCATCCGCCGAAAGAAATGGGACTTCGAAAGACCCCGTCCTTCGAACCCAAAACCTCAGAGGATCGGGTGCATTTCATTGTAGGATTGCTCAGCACGAGGAGCTTCATCCAGGGGATCTGGGTCATTTAGCACGGAAACAGTCATAGACTCCCAAAGAAATACATCCGAAAAATACCAAAGCTAGCAATAAATAGAGATCCAGTCTTCAGTTAGATTCGTGCATGATTTATTCAAGTAAGAGCCCTAATCTATTTCCGAGGGTCGAGATCGGCTAATCCGTTAATCTAATTACAATATTGAGTCGTCCCTAGTTTGATGTTAAGGACCCTCGCGAAATCCTAGTTACATGAAACAATAGCAAAGGTAACTAGGCGCGTGGTACAAGAATAATTATCGCGTAGCAAATTTACAAATAAATGACTCGGTATAATTTACATTTAACAGCTGGCAAACCAATCCCTAGGTTAGGATAGTACCACGCCCACATTTAATATTACATATAAATTCAGTCGAATGTCTATGTGAACGAAAGTATTACGACGAGATGCGTCGTAAACGAATGCTTATTACCAAATCTAATGATAATTTGAACACTGACTATAAAAAAACCAATCACATAACACTCTTATGTCTAATAGGAACAATGGGATAAATACACCCGGGAATAAAGAAGTATACACTCTCATACTAGCCTGCCTTCGCGTACTGACGTACTGTTCGTACTCAGTCGTCACCTCAAGCATGTGAGTTATGTTGGCAAAGCGCAATCATAATTGCGTCTTACAAGCTTTAGATCACGCGGGCCACAAGTTACTGATTATTGGTCCAGGAGATCCAATGTCGTCGATACAAGTAGTGTCAGCTCAGTTAAAGTCATTTCCCACGTGGAAATGGATTGAATCACGGTGTCGATTAAACAACAAGCAAATGGTTGCAGAGTTATGTCTGTAATTATTTATAACAATTAATTAATCCGTTGGTTTAGGATAATTATGCTCTTGATTTATCAGAAGGTTTTCATGTTATTTAGTTAGCTCTATTAATGACACCAGTCGTAGGCTGCAGCATGTGATCTCGCTTGAGATTTACTCAAATAACAGGACTTCAACAAGTCAACAATAACACAGGATGGCGCGTCTTACACCAATTGTGCGGGGTGCATCGGTCGTCTTAGCCGCAGCTCAAAGAACGCCGGAATAAACCAACAATAAGGCGGACATTCTTCCGTCCTGCCAAATACCAAATAATGTGTTCACGGACACAATAATTACACTGGCTAGCCTAATTTATACAGAAGCTGGGTCAATTAACGTTATTGTTTAAACCTTTCCATAACACGCCAGATGAATCAAAGTCATCGCCTCAAAATATTGAAGGAATTCGCCTGAGCGAGGATCCCCTCACTCATAAAAAGTGGTAATAGTAATAACAGATGCTGACAGCTTACATAGCTATTCTCCAAAGCAAGGTTATATTAATACCAGTGACCCTCAAATTCCTAGGACTTGTGACGTAAGTTAGCACACTAAAAGTCAATAAAGTCGTCTCTCTGTTGCATCTCGGGTAAAGCGGTTGTCAGCTGACGCGCTCAAGCAACTCTCACAGCTTCGCGTTCAGCTTAGCATAGCAAAGATTGTGTTACCAAAATGATCATTCTAATCTTTTAGTAGCACGAATTAAAGTCCTGAAGTGCTCTACAGATTATATACAAATGTATCATCACTTCCCTAACAGTGTTCCTCGGGATATTATGCCCTTCAAAAAGATATAATGCAGTATTAAATTCAATGAATATAAATAGAAAGATATACTCGTGCATCTAACTGCACTGACATTCGAAGATATGTCACTCGTTCATTATACACGTGGGCTTTGATATATGTGGATTGGCACTCTCCACAACAAAAATAAAACATCTAACCTCTGCTGAGATGTTTGAAATGATACGAAGTAAGTTAGCCCCTCAGTCTAACTGTGCATGGGTTCGTTCCTCTGGAACTTTCATGTAGAAAAAAAATAGTACTCACGAAAAATGCCAAATAAAGAGTACAAAAACGTTTCAGCAACGGTCGGCTGAGAAATGATACGTAAATAAGCTCTTCCAACTTAAATAAGGGACCTGACTGTAGGGTGTCCCCTAACACTTTCAGAAGCCTACACCTTCTGTTGTTAAGATGTCGTTTACATGACACAAAATTGCAGCTCCTTGCTTACTCACAAATACACTGAAAATACATGTGAATTTGCACTTGCCGTATAGTATACGGACTGTGGTGTCTACCTAAGATTGGTCAAGTGTCAAAGAAAGAAAAATATATGCATGTCCTACCTAAGTGTTCAAATATCGTTGCGTTTCAGCTCTAAATATACTTTCAACTACTACCTCATCCTGGACTAACCTCGTACAATAGGCTATGCAAGACTCACGGATACCTCACAAAGTAGGTCACCTTCCAGAACTCCCATTGGCAGGGGTTCCAAGCATACTCCTTGGTAAGGCTATAGGTTTAAGCCTGTCCCCGTGGTCCTCTGTTTGCGTCTTTTACATGGTTTGTACCTGGTGGTGTGGATTGGACAATTCCATGGTTGTGGTTTATTTCCCCTTACATGATGAATTACACCAACACGATGCTCTCACAATAAAGTTGAAGAATTGCTAACACGTGGTGTGTTATCGTATGCATCGTAGTTATCAAAATACACTGATTCTATTGCAAATATGATTGTAAATGCACACTGGCTTTAATGATTGCAGGTGATCAAAATACTCTGCTTTGCCTGCCACAGATTCTAATGTTACCAACACGTGGTATTCGTTCACGGATTTTATACTAAGTCAAAATCACTGAAAATCGGAACAATCACTGTCGCATGCGTGTGATACGTAGCTTTATCATGGTTGATTTTTATAGTAGCACACACACTGCGCTATACGACGTAGTCGTAGATTTAATATTTCACGTCTGTCTGAATATTTCACGTCTGCCTTCAGACGGTCCTCGTGGTTAGTAAAAAAATATGTTGAATTATCACAATTAAATTCCAACTTTCACAATCACGTTGCACTGGCCTAACTGGGCCGAAAATAATACTTTTCGTAGACTTAATCGTAGTATGCAGCTCGATGGCTGTACATTACAGTCCTCCCAATTATGTGGTATACATTTGCCTACAGTGGCCTTCGTATTCTAGACGGACAATTGACACGATGCGTCCTGCCTCAGCAGACTATCAAAACGGTGTGTTCATACATAGCACGGCTTCCTGATCTGAAGGAAGTAGTCAAGTCAATTAGCGACTTCTTTCATAATCCTCCGCGTGTCTGCGGTGATAAATACCTTTACCTTAAATTGATTTACCGTTTCCAAAAGGCTTAGAAGATGGTAAATTAAGCAGAATTAATTATTGTAAGCTCCTGAGTAATGTGGCATTAAAATAGTAAGTAATATATCTCTAGGAGGAAAATAAGCTGTCCTCTCCGAAGTCAAAATAGCGGATTATCATGAGGAACCTTTAGGGTGTGTTCTGTAGAACTGAGCATGTGAAGTAAATATGCTCTGAAAGAAATACTTGATATATGAGCTAGGAGGGCTCAATACAGGATGAACCAAAAATGCCGCACTTGGAGGTCGGCATGTGATTCCTCGTCCAATTGCATGACAACGTTTCAATAGCATAATCGGATCGGGTGATGTTTGAAACACTGAAGTATGAAAACGAGAAGCTGGCGACATTGTCACATCCTGCAGTGCATCAGAATGTACAGAGAAAGCTCCGGCAGAGCGGCAAGTTCCTGCGACCTGCTTTTGGCCATGCTGCATGCAGTTACAGCGTTGCCAGAGCCTCATTTTTAACACGCATTTCTGTTAAACTTATTGGCGGGACTAGGTTTTGCAACATAAACTTTTGACGTGAATTTCGATGAGGAACCGCATTACGACCTCCGAGTGCGGCATTTTTTGTTCACCCTGTATATAAGATTATGAGGCGATTCTCTTGTGACCATTTGGTTAACTCTCTGTAACGGAATCAGCAGACTGCTGTAAGACCTGTTTAGTTCCACCTTTTATTACGAGTGTTGTATCGTCCGCAAACAAAATTTCCTTATGAGAACGAACGTTCTTTTTTATATCATTGATATATAGAAGAAAGAGCAGTGGGCCCAAAACCGATCCTTGGGGTTCTCCAAATTTAATAATTCCCTCATTGGACAACGGTTCATTAAGTAATTTGGTTCCAAGTTTACTATTTGATTACGCCTTGTAAGGTAAAACTCTAACCATTTATCTAGACCTCTAATACCATATTGATTTAGTTTTGTAAGGAGGATTTTATGGTCAACAACATCAAATGCCTTCGATAAATCCAAAAATACGCCAGTTACATGTTCATTATTGTCAATTAATTTCAGCATACTATTGCTTCATTCATAAATTGCTGTCTCTGTAGATCTTTCCGTTCTGAATCCATGTTGTGAGTTTGATAGTATTTCATTATTTTCTATAAAACATATCTGTCTCTTATACATGATTTTTTCCAAAATTTTTGCAATACCAGTTGGTAAGGTAATAGGACGATAGTTATATAATTCATCTTTTGAACAGTTTTTGAGCACATGATTAACTTTTAATAACTTCAAAATATCAGGGTAAGTTCCTGAGTGTTTTTAAGTGCGTAAGTGGATTTATTATATTTTCTGCAAATTTCTTTAAAATTGCTTCAGGGATGCCATCAATACCAGGAAAGAATTTATTTTTTAGCTCTTTTATAAATATTCTTACCTCTTCACTTGTGAAATTATTAATAAATAAAGAATCACTGCATATATTAATTTTATTATTTGAATTTAGTGTATTTACCTGTGATGTATTTAATAATTTTTGTGGAATTGCCAGAAAATAGTAATTAAAAGTGTTTGCTATTTCCTCTGGATTATTAATCACTTACACTGACCATTCATTTTTTTCTGGTTTTAAATTGATGGTCAGTGTAATGTTCCTTTGTATTTTAGCATATTTTCCAGTTTCTTTCTTTATCACAGACCACATAGCCCTGTTTTAATTAGATGATTTGGAAATAAAATTATCATTACGCATTTTCTTTGCTAGTCTTATTACCTTATTTATTATGCTTGTGTATTTTTGCAGTATAAATTGAATTCAGATGTTGTGTGGTACTGTGTAGAAATTTCTCTCTTTGACATGAATTTCTAATCCCTGTTGTTATCCAATTGCTAGTTTTGTTATTTTGAATAGTTCTTTGTTTAAAGGGGAATGCTGTTTCAAGATAGTGTTTTAGGGTACTGTTTAATGCATTAAATGTATCATTTACATTTTCTAGTTTATAAATTTCTGACCATGTTTTCTTGTTTAATAAGGCATTGAAATATGTAACTCTTGTTTCAGTGAATGACCTGCACTTTGATTTTATTCCATTATCATTGTTATTGATTTTTTCGGGTACTTCAAAACTCAGTATTTGTCCATGGTGGTCACTAAAACCCGGACAATAGACTTCGATTGAATGATGATATTTATCTGTATTTATAAAAATTTGAACTGGGGTGGTTTTACTAAATTTTGTTATTCTTGTTGGGGTATTTACTGTAGGTTTCAGTCCATAGGAAATTAGTAACTGTGTTAATAATTTACAATTTCTATCAAATTTTAAGAAATTCACATTTACATCCCCACAAATGATCAAATCGAAATTTGCTTTGCCCATGTTATTGAGTAACCATTCTAATTTGTCTATAAATAATCGAAAATTTCCTGACCGAGAACGGTATACTCATACAATTATTAACTTAAACTGCTGTATTTTTACGGCTGAGAATTCAAAATCCTGTTCCATAATTAGATAATCAAAAGATGTTAACTGTTCATGATCTAAATTATTTCTTAAGAAGATACAAGTACCACCAAGGCTAATATTAGATCTAGAGTATTTCTAGCTAGTATAAACCCTGGGGATTGAATTAATTCGAGTTGTTCCTCTTTCAGCCAATGTTCTGAAATACATAGTGCTGAAATGTCTTTAAGTTCACCTTTAGCATTAGATTTATGTAATCAATTTTATTTATTCTGGTGGTAAATTTTAAATTTGTTACTTTTGTAAGCTTGTGTTGGTGGTTTATTTCCATTATTATTATCATAATTGTTATTATTATTGTAGCTAGACAAATCCGAAATACCATTGTTGCACTCAGTTAAATTTGACATCAAAAGATCTGAATGCCAAACCTCACGTTTGGCTTCATTTACCAGTTCCCCCGCTTTCAATCTAAAGATATTATTGTTGAACTATTCTTACCATTTGAATTTACAATTTTGCAGATTTCATCACTAAGATACTCTTTTCCTAACCTATTTAAGTGTAGGCCATGCCGAGTGTGAAACTTCCTGTCTAATTTACTTACATCTATAATTTAGACATTTGGAAAACTCTTACAAATTTTATGAATTTTTACATTTGTAGCCTCTATTTCTACATTTACACATAATTTGGGAATTAAGTCATATCTCTGCTGAAGGTCTACAATAATGACAGTTGTGTTATGCATGGATGGAAATGTACCCTTTAAATATTTGATACCTTTTTACTCTCGTTTCTGTACACGTCGTTTGCTCCGGCGATGATAACTGCATAATACTTTGAAGTTAGGGACGCACACTCTTCTACCATCCTGTCCGTGACCACTGCAATTGGAGCTCCTGGTTTTTCGGTTAAAGTGACCTCCATTTTTCCGCTTCTCTCCAGAACGTTGGCTGCTATATCTCGCCCGTGACTATCCGCAATTATCCGCATCTTCCTGGATTTTCTCTTTATCACTTTCTTCTTTTCTTCTTGAAGAAGGTCATCATTCTCTTCGACGAGCGCTCCAAATGAATTTGAGACTGGAATTTCAAAGTAGTGTGAGAGTAACTACCGTATGGTGGGTACCTAGAAGCTAGATACTCAATGATACTAGCTTAAAAACACTTCAGGGTGTCAATACCTCTAAAATGAACCATATGCTCACAGCCTGGGTGGGCTGCTATATACAATAAATTACATAATATTAACTCAAAGGCACTCCAGAGTGTCAATACCTTTAAGGGGAAGCATCTGCTTACTGTCTGGGTGGGTAGCTATGAGCTCTAAACTGAATAATATTAGTTTGAAAACACTCCAGTTTGTCAATACCTCTAAGAGGATCAGTCTGGGTGGGCAATTAGGAGCCCTAATTTGAATGATATTAACTTAAATTTGTCAATACCTTCAAAGTATTGTGAGGGTAACCAACCCCATACAGTATGGTGAGTACCGAGGAGCTGAAAACTGAATGATAAGAGCTTAAAGATAACCTAAGTTGTCAAAACCTCAAAGAGGAACCATCTGTGTGGGCACCTATGAGCTCTTAACTGACGGATAAATGCTTATTGACGCTTCAAATGTGCCAATACCTCTAAGAGGATCAATCTGCTTACAGTCTGGGTGGGTACATAGGAGTTCTATTCTGCTTAAAACTTTCCCTCATGGTACTAGTTCGCTATCTGTGTCGTGGTCATATTTAACCTTAGATGGAGTTCACCACTCACTCCAGTGTGTCAATACCTTAATGAATAACCGTCTGTTGACAGTTAAGGTGGGTGCATAGCAGCCCGAAACTGAATGATATTAGCTTAATGACACTCCAGTGTTTCAATACCCTTAATATGAACTAACTGCTCATAGTCTGGGTGGGTACATAGCAGGCTTAAACTGAATGAAATTATTTTAACCGCACTCCAGTGTGTCAAAACCCAAAAGATGAACCATCTTCTCACCTTCTGGGTGGGTACCTAGAAGTTCTAAATTGAATGATATTAGCTTAATGACACTCCAGTGTGTCAATACCCTTAAGATTAACCATCTTCTCACCTTCTGGGTGGGTACCTTGGAGTTCTAAATTGTATGATATTAGCTTAATGACACTCCAGTGTGTCAATACCCTTAATATGAACTAACTGCTCATAGTCTGGGTGGGTACATAGCAGGCTTAAACTGAATGAAATTATTTTAACGACACTCCAGTGTGTCAAAACCCTAAAGATGAATCATCTTCTCACCTTCTGGGTGGGTACCTAGAAGTTCTAAATTGAATGATATTAGCTTAATGACACTCCAGTGTGTCAATACCCTTAAGATTAACCATCTTCTCACCTTCTGGGTGGGTACCTTGGAGTTCTAAATTGAATGATATTAGCTTATCGACACTCCAGTGTGTCAATACCCTTAATATGAACTAACTGCTCATAGTCTGGGTGGGTACATAGCAGGCTTAAACTGAATGAAATTATTTTAACGACACTCCAGTGTGTCAAAACCCTAAAGATGAACCATCTTCTCACCTTCTGGGTGGGTACCTAGAAGTTCTAAATTGAATGATATTAGCTTAATGACACTCCAGTGTGTCAATACCCTTAAGATTAACCATCTTCTCACCTTCTGGGTGGGTACCTTGGAGTTCTAAATTGAATGATATTAGCTTAACGACACTCCAGTGTGTCAAAACCCTAAAGATGAACCATCTTCTCACCTTCTGGGTGGGTACCTAGAAGTTCTAAGTTAAATGATATTAGCTTAATGACACTCCAGTGTGTCAATACCCTTAAGATTAACCATCTTCTCACCTTCTGGGTGGGTACCTTGGAGTTGTAAATTGAATGATATTAGCTTAACGACACTCCAGTGTGTCAATACCCTAAAGATGAACCATCTTCTCACCTTCTGGGTGGGTACCTTGGAGTTCTAAATTGAATGATATTAGCTTAACGACACTCCAGTGTGTCAATACCCTAAAGATGAACCATCTTCTCACCTTCTGGGTGGGTACCTTGGAGTTCTAAATTGAATGATATTAGCTTAACGACACCCCAGTGTGTCAATACCCTTCATCGAAATTCATTAATTTAATTTCTCATGAGGTTGGCGTTAGGCATCTGGCCGTAAAAACCATCCAGCACATAGAAATTCATCGCATCTCATTCCCGACTCCGGGAATAATCAGGGGTAGACATACATACAACCGGTGCTTTTGTGATGACTGCATTAGTATGTGTAGCTGTAATTCATCTGAGAATTGGGAAGGAGGCGTCCGTGGCCTTATTTAGGAACCATCCCGGCATTTTCCCGCAGTAGAAGTGGGAAACCATGGAAAACCACTTTCAGGATAGGTGACTTAGTAATCGAACCCTTCTCTTCTCATTTTTGCCTCACGAGGCTGAGTGTACCCCGTTCCAGTCCTGAGATCAGAATTAAATTTCTTGGCAGAGCCGAGAATCTAACCCGGGCCTTCGTGTCGTTTTGTGTAGAACCTTAATCCTTAAGAAGTGGTAGTGAAGCAGCTACATTAACAACCAGTTTCCCGTGGAGGAAAGGTGGCCATAATTAATACTGTGCCACTTTTGAATTATTTCGCACGATTTTTAAACATTATTTGCCCACTTGAAGACGATTGATATCCAGATCTACAGCCGGGTACGAAATACGTGGGCATATTGCGCGCCCAGAAACACCTTGCGTCTATCAAATGAAATTGTATAACAACTGTGTAAGAAGGAATCATTATTATTCTGCAATTTCACACAAATGTTATGAAAACACTGGCAAGTTGTGAAAGGGTAAAACTGAGTGAAGCAGCTTGACAAAGACCCTCCATTGGATAATTGATGGAATATTTATTTATTTCATTACGTGTTGTAATTTGCAACCAGCGCATAGAAATATACAATAATAACGATGAACGTAGTAATAATCTGATTTGTGTTGGAAATGGATCCATAACCTCTTCAGACCAAAGACAAAGTTTATGGTTCTTTCTTTCTTATTAAATAACGGCACATATAACATGTTTTAGGACAAATGACATATTTTAATGAAATGAAAATCCACAACCTGCTTCCAGTCTCCGACCGGGTCAGGAATGGAATGAATGAAGCCCCCATCTAGCGGCGAGGATATGAACTGTGCCGGCTGCCGAGGCCTGACGCACTCCTCTGGGGCAATGATTAAATGAATGCCAGATGAAATGAAATGATAGTGGAGAGTTTGCTGGAATTAAATGTTGACAGGGAAAACCGGAGTACCCGGAGAAAAACCTGTCTGCCTCCGTTTTGTCCAGCACAGATCTCACATGGAGTGACCGGGATTTGAACCACGGACTCAGCGGTGAGAGGCCGGCGTGCTGCCGCCTAAGCCACGGAGGCTCACATATTTTAATAAAATATAAAAATTACACATCAATATTGCCGACCGGCGTGTGGCCATAGCGCCAGACTATCTTCGGACTGGAAAAACAAATGGGTTCGAATCCCACAGTCGGGAATTCTTGAAACGGTTTTCGATGCTTCTCGCTTTGAATCCATGTGAAACTGGGACGGTGGCTTCTAGCAGGACACGACCGCTTCCACCCAACTTCTTGCCCAGTTTAATTAATCTCCACACTTTTCTTATCTCTCAATAACACCCCAGATGATCTAGGCGTCGGGAAGGGTATCCGGCCGTAAACACCGTCCACCATCTCTCTTCGCCCATCAACGCCATAGAAACGAGAATATTAAGGGGCAGGATTAGTTCAGAATTTACATAGTACCAATTGGTGCCGAGAAAAGTATTAAAAAGCGATGGTGCACATATGTGTACCCTAGGTCTGAAGAGGATAATCTTAAAATGTGTATTAAACCGTGCCTATTTATCATCGGTGGGTCGTGTTTTGTGTTGTTTACGGGTGCATTAATAGCAATATCGTCACCGAGTTAGTGTTTTGGATGTAACTCGCGGCGAAATATTAAATCTGAGAATTTTGAGTTCTACGTAGGGTAACTAACTTCTAATACTCTCTACAGACCATGGACGCCCGCAGGATTTTGTCTAGAGGAGGGCCAAATTATAATTTTCATTTCTTTAACCCCCCCCCCCCATTAATTTACGTTTCATTTCTTACTTGCTTCGTGAAATACACTTTTTGACCGATCTGAATCTGTCGGCTGCTTTATGGCAAGATTGGGAGGAATGTTTTCTTTTTGGTTCACAGTTTTTGTCCATGGAAGTTCGCGTTTCTTCTTTGGTGATTCATTGTCATAATGTTAACTTCTCATAAACAGGTAAAACAGTGATATCACCCTGTATCGACAATAATAAACATGTAGTTCTGTAAAGAACTAAAGCCTATATTCATATATCGTACTTATGTTAATTGCCCAATCAACATACACAATTTTAGTTTGATTGCTGTAATAGATTCGCAGAAATTGAGAACCGACCAAATATTGCGGATGGTTGCCATGTTGGAATTTTATATATGTAGGTCTTAGAGTTATGTACTGTTGAATGAAGATTATTGTGTACGTGTAGTATTCAAACTTCAATCGCATGATTAGGACACAAGAAGTAAAAACGTTGTTTTTTTAAATTTTTCACAGCTGCCATCTTGAGGTGATATAAACAATTGAACTAAATTAGATACCGGTGCATTACAATGTGTATGAACATTTGCTGTACCAAGTTTCATTGCCTTTAAATCGCGAGAAAAGTCTGTTTAAAACTTACAACTTCGTTTGGTCGCCATGTTCGTTTTGTAGTTAACCGGTTTTTGAATATGTCATATATGATCTTTCAGTAGTGCTCTTTATCTCCGTACAAAATTTCAGGGTGATACCGGTAATAGTTTCAGAGATATAGAATGCCGGTGAAATATTTCGCACAGCCGCCATATTGAGATTATGTAAACAATTGAACGAAGTTAGATGTTAGTGCATTACAATGTGTATATTCATATTATGTACCATGTTTAATTGCGTTTGGTTGGTTAAATCGCAAGAAACGTCTGTTTAAAAGTCGCAACTTCGCTTGGCCGCCATGTTGGTTTTGTAGTCACCAGGTTTTCAAAAGTCACATAGGTGAACTTCTAGTAATTCCCTTTATCATCGTACAAAATTCCTGGGTGATATCGAGAATAGTTTCGGAGATATTGAATGCTGGTGAAATATTTTGACAACCGCCATGGTGGATTGGTGAGACGTAACAAAATTTGAAGGGCACGGTCGGAGTCGTCAGGAATAGGGCTATAAACTTACCGAGTTTCATTGAACTCGCTCCAGCAGTTTAGATTTTATTAGGAGGGGGGACACACACAAGGATCACACACGCACACACACTCAGATACATGGACAAAGTGTGATCTCATAGGCCTATTTTCTCATAAATGAAAGTAGGCTAAAAATCAAGCAGTTCATTAAAATGCAAATGCAAATCCTATTCACCTATTTTCTGAATACAGTAACTGGAGGACATATTTTCAGATATTTTAAAATTACTGAGTTAAATTAAACTGTGGAAATATCCCTACATATGAATCTGCCTAATGGGCCCTGGGAAGCAACCTAGGGGGGTCTGGAAGACCTTCAGACCCGGACATAAGGGAGTGTGATGCGATGATGCAGTCCAACAGCATCAAGAATACAAGGATTCATCAGAAGAGAATCCTCATAGCCTCTCCACTCCAACTTCAAACACTGACCTGCCCGTGGTGTCCCCTGCTAAGCCGAGCAACCCAGTGGAAGGTTGAGTAACCAATCCCAACGGGAAACTGGGTCGGTGAACAGACTAGTGATTGGGGGACTGAGGGTGTCTCTCTCAGTTATTTATGTTTCCCAGTCAAGTTATGGGTTGGCGCCAGGAAGGGCATCCGGCCGTAAAACTTTGTCCAAATCAAAATATGGCATGTTCTTTAATTTTGGCCTCGGAGACAGCTAGGGCGTTCTCCACAGGCCACGCGCAAGGAGATCGCCTGCCCCTTGTGAAAAGAGTGCGAAGGCTACCGAGTCATGGGCGGACTAGGTTAAAGAAGTTAGCTCACCTTAGAGTAGGTACACTTAATGTTGGATCAATGACTGGACGAGGACGGGAGATTGCTGTTTTGATGAGAAGGAGGAATATCGAAATTCTATGTGTACAAGAAACAAGGTGGAAGGGAAATAAAGCAAAAGAGCTTGGTGATGGCTACAAATTACTGTACAGTGGAACGAACAATCTGGGAAGGAATGGGGTTGGCATCATTCTCTCGAAAGATATGAAGGCTTGCCTGACGGAAGTCCACAGGAGAAATGACCGGATAATGAGTATCAAACTGTGCCTCGAGGGTATATTTAACATAATTTGTGCTTATGCCCCTCAAGTTGGTTGTGATGAGGACGAAAAGGATAAATTCTGGAGTGACCTGGATGAGGAAATCAGTCGCTTACCAGCCGAAAAAAAGAGTTATTTTAGGTGGTGACTTGAATGGGCATGTGGGCACTACAGTAGGAGGAGAACTAGCAAGGAGAGTACATGGAGGCTGGGGATTAGGAGACCGTAATGCGGAGGGCGAAAGAGTGATACATTTTGCATTGGGAGCAGACTTAGCTATATGTAACACCTTCTTTAAGAAATGTGGACAGCAGATGGTAACTTATAAAAGTGGGGGGAATGAAAGTCAAATCGATTACCTTATGTGTAGAAGACCACATCTGAAGGAAGTGCAAAACTGTAAAGTCATAGCAGGTGAACACGTAGCTCCGCAACACAGAGCATTAATTGCCGATTATCAGTATATCTGTCTCAAGCCATATGTGGAGAAGAAAACGGTGTCGAAAATCAAATGGCGGCGGCTAGAAGACCCTATTCTGTGTAGTGAGTTCAAAACTGAAGTTTTACGGCAATATCAACACATAGAAGGAGTTGATAAATGGTGGAAAGTGAACAGTGAAATAATACGCTGAGCAGGAGAAGCCATTCTTGGTAAAACCTCCGGTAAAGTTGCTCATAGGGACAAAGAAACTTGGTGGTGGAATACTAAAGTAAAAGAAGCAATAAAGGCCAAGAGGTTTGCCAAAGAAGCCTGGGATCAATCTGCGACAGATGAAGACAGAGAACTGTACAGACAGGCAAATAAAGATGCTAAGCGAGTGGTAGGGCAGGCAAGGGCAGATGCTTGGGATGATGTATATGAGGACTTGGAGAATACCAGTGGAGTGAAGAAGCTTTTCAGGATAGCGAGGGCTAGAGATAAGGCATCGAAAGATTTTACTCATATTAAGCAGATGAAGAGTGGTGAGGGAGTAGTTCTTCATGATGAACGCGTGGTTCGGTTCCCACTTCATGGAAGTGGAAACTACGAACATTGCTCCTCGCGTTGATATGCGTAAAATGAGATATATTTTATTTATAGAGGTGGTTTTTGGGGTCAGATACGAGTGTAATTTTGAGTCTAATTTTATACTCTTTGAGCTGGTTATTGTGAGCGAGCTTTCGGATCTTCACGCTATTTTACAATGTTAGGATGCTTTCTATTTTCACGGTATGCATTCATTTTCTTTATAAATTTGTTTTTTGTTAACTGAATATTTCTGTTTGCCAATATTGATCTGCTCTTTTTCGTTTTTTTACCGTGATCAGCAACCCATATTCACAGACGAATGTGTCGTATTCTACCGGCTGTCACATTAAATTATAATTTTTTCTTAATTACTCTTACTGAGGAATTGGGCAAATTTATTTCAATAAAGTTGGTATTTTGTCTTTCACGGCCATTGAAACCCTGCACAAGGCACGCCTTATACCCATAAAAGTTGCTGAGTTGGACTAATGGACTAATGATGCAGCAGAAAAGAGGAGAATTGAAGCTTTTGAAATGCGGTGATACAGGAGAATGATGATCAGATGGGTAGATAGGGTAACAAATGAAGAGGTATTAAGACGAGTGGGAGAGGAGAGATGTTTCTGGCGACTGCTAATGAAGAGGAGATATAGGAGGGTAGGACACATATTAAGACACCCAGGAATAGCAAGCTTAGTTATGGATGGGAGGGTCGAGGACAAGAGCTGTAGGGGTAAACCAGGGTGAAACAGATTGCCTCGGATGTAGGGTGTGGTAGCTATGTGGAGATGAAACGATTAGCTCAGGAAATGGAGACATGGAGGGCTGCATCAAACCTGTTAAAAACTGAAGACTCAAACAACAACAATCAGGAATTTTAATTATTTAGAGAGGCATGTGAGGCAAAAGGGTTGTTGGAGAATTTCAATCCCTGGGATGTAACACTGGAAGGGACTGCATAATGTACATCAGCGGCCAAGGTGAGAGATATATTACTATAGGTCTATTGATAGCGATATGTTGACGTTCAAATCATCAATACGTATGGCAAAATTACACCCAGAATAGCTTAAGGAAGAATACTTTTAATTCCCATATTCCGATAGATTTGCCATTCCAGTGCGCGAGAGTGCAGTTCCCTCTTCAAACAATATTCGCAATTTATTTAACAAAGCGCAATGACACACACCTAACAGGAGCACGTGTACATTTAGATAAAACCATTTTTTCCCATGGACATCTGTATGTGGCGTGCTCGCAAGCATCCGGACAGCAAAATCGTTATGTCTCAGCAGATGGCAAAACCAAAAACGTAATTTTAAAATGTGTTAACATTATGTAACATCGAAGCCTGCAGACTTTCACAACTCTATAAAATTCCCACTTTGCTGCTCATATCAATATACTGTATGTATCAGAATATTCGGAATTAGAATGGACCCACCTGTAGCCGCGATTGCTGTAATAGAATAGACCAATTATCAGCAATAATGCATCGTCCCCATTGTCTTGATCGCAGGCGAAGCCGCGGAAACCTGCTAGTAATTAATATCCGTGTTGACTGATAGTACTAATTAAAACCGACTTTGTCCGTTTGGCGCATTTACTGTAGTGATACGTCCCACACTTTTTTTTTACAGAGTTTGCACATACACACCTGGTTTCTGTCATGCACAGTGAGGCATCAATAATCTTTATCCAGACCAGACCTGTGTGGTATATTTTGTATCCCACATGTTGGCAACTGTGGTGATGTCAATGTGCGCGTCTTAGTAACAGTTAAAGAGACCTCATGCACTGTCGAACATGGCAGCCATCGTTGAATGAGCAATTAAACACATATTTAAGTAATTTAACACACATTTCCGGTGCAGTAGTGTCCTAGGTTAGTAATTTCAGTTGGTAATGTCCAGCAGAAGATGAAACAAGGTATGGAAATCATACAGTAAGCGCACAGAGTCTGTATACCCCTACTGATTATTATTTATTTCTATTGTCAGTACATATACAATTTTACTTACAACTTAAGAATTTAAAACATCCGTATTTGTCCTTGTGACAATGTAAATTTATCTTCTTCTTGAACTCGACTTCAATAGTTCGATTAACTTCATGATCATCTGCTCTTACGGGTAATATATTTGTATTTCTTGCTCTCTTTCGCTTTTATTTTTATACAAAAATTCCAAGTTAATCTAAACGTGATCCTCCAGAGTGAGGAGGTGAACATCTATTTTCAACTCTGACTGATAACGTATCGACACTCACGATACCACAGGAGAAACCTGTTTCATACAACTGGGTTCGTGAAACTGAAGTTGCTTGCTACAGATAGATAAGATTGACACAGGGCTGTGCACACTGCGTTTCATGAAACTGTAGTTGCATTGATTTCCTAAAACCGGGTTTCGAGAAACTCGGAAAAACGGTTTCCTGTCGCGTCAATTACACGTTTCTTGAATTTTAATTTTATTCTTCGGTCAATGGCTCCCCTCTTCTACGTAATTATATGAACTTGCTATTGAAGGATGAAGTGCGGACTTTGGAATCAAAAACGTGGCCCGCTGTTGGTTGGACATTACGAACCTAGTTGTTTACAAAACATGTAAATTGTACCTTGTAATAACAGGGGAGTGGGGAATCAGGCAACCTCTTTGCTCATGTGATCCACAAGGTCAGTAATTTAAGTTAGTATTATGTTATTAATATGTGGTGTTGGGGTAGCGCGCCTGCCTCTCACCCGGAGGCCCCGGGTTAGATACCCGACTCCATCAGAGATTTTAAAAACTGGCGTGAGGGTTGGAACGGGATACACTCAGCCTCGTGAGGAAAATTGAGTAGCTGTGTGACTGTGAGACAGCACTCCGGCCACGAAAACCAAGATTACCGGCCGAGGGGACCCAACGCACTGACCTCGCATCACCCCAATATCTGCAGGCCAAATGGGATGGGCAGCGGTCACTTGGTAGGCCTAGGCCCTTCATGGGCTGTAGTGCCAGGGGTTATTATTTATGACGTGGGTGTCCTCGTCCTTTCTATTGATTTTTGTCAGCTGAACCGTTCTGGCAAGTAGGGGATGCTGCTTGGATGCGATAGTGGTTTATCACGTGAGCATAATACAATGGTTACAGGTTGTTGTTGTTGTTGTTTTAAAGGGTGGAACAATAAGGCCATCTGTCCTGAAGGCTACAGGCATGGTAACCGTATTTTAGTTGTATTTAGTTATCGGTCGGGTTCATTATTCTGAGGGCATGGTCCTCGTTAGGAAGGTGGGGCCATGAAATCCAACAAGGCAAAATCATGGCCCCACCTTCCTAACTGATGGAAAACCATTGCATCTGTGTGCATCTTCCAATGCGACTGGTTTCTTGAAACGCATTTCATGAAACCAGTTGCATGAAACCGCTTTCTCCAGTGTGCACCGCGCCTAACCGGGTAATAAATGAGATTATTAATCTGTAAACATAAGACGGTTCATACTTTGCAAGACACGAGGTTAGGCTTTCCTTAGTGTGTGATTTGTCAGCTTAGGGGCAGATGAGCTCGTAGTTCTGCCTCTTAAAACAACAATAACTAACTGATTTTCAGTTTTTCAGGATTCTCTACAAAAACATCTGTGAAACACCTTCCTGTGCCCTGGTCTGAGCGAGAACATGAAGAAAGAAACTGAATTTTACTATTTCTACAATGGGACACATTCCAGAGGTGCATTACCAATGCTCTGCAAACTATTGTATTTTCAAATGTTTAATTTTACGTAATAAATTAAGTTTTCTAATTGAATAATAATCTGTTAAAGAAAACATCGTGTATGATTTTAGCCTTGATTCCTGAACTGCTGCTAGTCCTAACACCAACTGTTTCCACTAGAACCAGTAATAATAATAATAATAATAATAATAATAATAATAATAATAATAATAATAATATCGTATGACCTCGATGGCCGGGTGTAAGCTTTGTAATTTGACGCTCAGAGGCTAGCTTGCATGTCGAATTTCGTTGTTCCTTCAAGCACTATGAAAGTCAAGGAGGTTAGATATCTAAGCTCCTTGAACACTATAGCGCTTTCTAGTAGAGAAATGAGGAACTTTGTGTTGGCGGAAACTCCCGAGATTAATTTTGCCATTATGAACATGGCCTACTGAATTGAAATGGGTTCTTTGACATGCCAACATCGTATGACATGCGTATCGTATTTTTGCCGCCTTTCAAAAATTACCTACCACGGCCAGGAGCGAACCTGCTATCCACACACCCACCGTGCACTGCTAATTCACCAAGTTTGCGTGCTAGGGATGGATCAATCCCTGTCCCCTACTCCCCAGAGAGATTTCTTATTCTGCCTGGTGCTGATACAAACCTCTGTTTTTATCTCTCTCTCCCTTCCTTGAGTGTGTTTTATGTATTAAGAGGATGGGATACCATACCCATCAAAGGTCATACTCATAGTTGTGTGCCTCTCTCCTGTGTAGAATCTAGGAGGAGCATTGAGTTATTGTGATTGCTAGGCCTAGGGCCATATAGATCCGGAGGGAGAAGGGATTAGGCTAGGTAGAATATAGTTAATTTAAAAAAGCTAATAAATAACTTAATCTGAAAATAAGTGGAATAATTTCCATTAAGTGGTAAATATTGCTAAAATGTAGAATGTAGTTTTGTTCTGGGATAAGGAGTTGGAAGCACGTCAATTGCCTACTGATTCTTTATACTAATTTGCAAACATATAACTTAACATGTAGGCCTATGTACGCAACGGTCCTAGACTTATAAATTGAGGGGTGTAAGGGATTCTGTGGGCTCACAGTTCTTAATGTGAGAAGTACCTTAAGGAGAACAATACTAAACTGCAGTCTAAATGATCGTGATCTTAGGTTCCTACAATTTCCATGGACCTCTTGCCACCTCAGTATTACCTGCAGGGCACTTGCTCTGGTTTATTATCGAAGGCTGGTATTACGATGGATCATTACATCACTCTTTGACTTGCTTGGCTGCAGCCGGAGGAGCAATGTGGTGTTCTGACTGGAACCAACGATTTAATATCAACAACTTGCCTAGTAGCTTAGTGGCCACATAAAACATTTATCTTAACTTAAGATTCTGATAAAGTTCATGTCGTCGTAAAGAACAGGACAACACACTATTTGATTCCTACTAAACTAAAATTAATATTCATGTGGACAGGCAATGTAATTTTTTTTCGAAAGGGAGTTAGGTGTATAAGGTTGACGTGACCCGCTAGAATATCCGTTGAATACTATAAATAAGATAACTTTGAAAGAATAATAGATTTTCCGCCTTCAATACTGTTTATTTCTATTACTTACAGGGACTAGTTTCGGGGGCTAATACTCCCCCTTCCTCAGCCTGTCTAACAAAACTTCACAAAGGCTAAAAATCGACATTATGAATAAATAAGATAGACTCCGAAATAAAATAAGGTATTAATTAAGGAAATAACAAAAAAAAAAAAAAAACCTGACTGAAATAGATATTCATGTGAACAGACAGCGTAAATGTTTTCGCAAATGGGGTTAGGTGTATCAGGTTGAAGATATCCGTATGAATGGTCAATGCATACGATAAATAAAATACCATAATAGGCGAAAGTATGGGTTAAGGCATTATGGAACATAGGAAATAGTTAAAAAATAAAATGATACAAACTAATTGCGAATGGTGTGAAATAAGTTAAAATAACGCGCCAATCGATTTACCCGTCATCTAGTGGATGGCTTTCGTACTATGAAGATGGCTATGAAAACCTGATCCTGAACTCTTAACAAGCATCATAAAAGGTACCTTACAGAATACCACTTTGAGCCTCGCTAGCCATGGGTTGTTGTGCCTGTGGTTACGATTCCGTCGTAACCATGTTGGTGGGTTGTTAAGAAGTGAAGTTACAGAATCGGGCTGCTAGCAAGCAGTAGCAATTGCATGCTGCTCTATCTGGTGAGTAGGTATGACAGTAACCCACGTCCGGAGCTACCATTCATCCGCGGCTACCGAACCTTCCCCTATACCGTACTTTAATGAGGTAGCTCAGAGAATTAATCAAATGGGACTAGTGAAATCTATTATATAAAACAAAGTGTCCTGACTGACTGACTCACTGACTCATCATCGCCCAGCCAAAACTATTGAAGTTAGAAACATGAAATGTTTGGAATATGTTCGTTGTAAGTCAAAAACGCCCACTAAGGAGGGATATTTAGATATTCAGATTCTAAGGGGGTCTTAAGGGGGTAGACCTGCATTCCATTGAATAACAATATCTCCCGATTGGTTTCATTGGGGGATGTGATACTCGGCATATAAACTCATCATAAAAAATAAGAAGTCACATGTCTGAGGGTTTTTCGATATGGTGTATATTATGAGGTTAAAGGGATGAAAAGTGGGGATTGAAGGATTCCTAACGGAGCGTGTATCTCTTAAACGACATAGGCGAGGAGTTTGAAACTCAGCGAAAAAAAAACCAGCTTAAAAATAAGTAAATAGGCGTTCGACCGATTTTCCACCAATCCAATTTAAGGGGCCCATGCAGAGGGGTGAAATTCTGGGGGAAAAAACAGGAAGGAAAGTGTCCTAACTGATTGACTGACTCACTCATCAAACTCAGGGGAAAGAAACTGCTTAAAAATAAGTAAATAGGTGTTCGACAGATTTTTTTAATAAATCCAATTTAAGGGGTCCATGGGAAGGGGTGAAATTCTGGGGAAAAACTTGAAAGAAAATGTTCTGACTCACTCACTCACTCATAATCGCCCAGCCAAAATTATTGAAGTTAGAAACATGACATTCTGGGGATATGTTCGTTGTATGTCAAAACCGTCCACTAAGGAACGATTTTCGAATATTCAGGTTCTAAAGGGGTCTTACGGGGGTTAAACCTGCATGTCATTCCCTTATAAAAAACAAAGTGTCCCGACTGACTCACTGACTCATCATCGCCCAGCCAAAACTATTAAAGTACGAAACATGAAATTTTGGAGATATGTTCGTTGTAAGTCGATTTTTGGATATTCATATTCTAAAGGGGTCTTAAGGGGGTAGACAAGCATTCCACTGAATAACAATATCTCCCGATTGGTTTCATTGGGGGATGTGATACTCTGCATATAAACTCATCATAAGAAATAAGAAGACATGTGTCTGAGGGTTTTTCGATATGGTGTATATTATGAGATTAAAGGGAAGGAAAGTGGGGGGTTGAAGGATTCCTAACGGAGCGTGTACCTCTTAAACGACATAGGCGAGGGGTTTGAAACTCAGCGGAAAAAAATCAGTTTAAGAAATAAGTAAATTGGTGTTCGACCGTCTTTTCATCAATCCAATTTAAGGGGCCCATGCGGAGGGGTGAAATTCTGTGGGAAAAGAACAGGAAGGAAAGTGTCATAACTGATTGACTGACTCACTCACTCAACAAACTCAGGTGGAAAGAACTGCTTAAAAGTAAGTAAATAGGTGTTCGACAGATTTTTTAATAAATCCAAATTAAGGGGTTCATGGGAAGGGGTGAAATTCTGGAAAAAAATAATTGAAAGAAAATGTCCTAACTCACTCACTCACTCATCATCGCCCAGCCAAAATCATTGAACTTAGAAACATGACATTTTGGGGATATGTTCGTTGTATGTCAAAACCGTCCAATAAGGATCGATTTTCGAATATTCAGGTTCTAAAGGGGCCTTAAGGGGGTTAAACCTGCATGTCATTGAATAACAATATCTCACGAGTGGTTTCATTTGTGGATGTGATACTCGGCATATAAACTAAATATTAACAATAAGCTGACATATGTCTGAGGGTTTTTCGAAGTGATGTATATTATCAGGTGAAAGGGGTGAAAAGTGGGGATTGAAGGATTCCTAACGGAGCGTGTATCTCTTAAACGACATAGGCGAGAAGTTTGAAACTCATAGGAAAATATCAGCTTAAAAAATTAGATAAATAGGTGTTGGACCATTCTTTCATAAATTCAATTTAGGGGGCCAATGGGGAAAGGTAAAATTCTGGAGAAAAAAAGGAGAGAAAGTGTCCTAACTGACTGACTGACTCATTCACTAACTCATCAAACTCAGGGGAAAAATACAGCCCAAAAATAAGTTAATACGTGTTTGAGCGTTTTTTTCATAAATCCAATTTAAGAGGCACATGGGGAGGGGTGATATTCTGAAAAAAATAAATTGAAAGAAAATATCCTGACTGACTGACTGACTCACTCAACATCGCCAAGCGAAAACTATTGAAGTTGGAAACATGAAATTTTGGGTATATATTCGCTGTATGTCGCAAAACTCCTTAAGGTAGAATTTTCGGATATTCAGGTTGTAAAGGGTGTTAATGGGGTAGACCTGCATTTCATTGAATAACAATATATCCCGATTGTTTTCATTGGGAGATGTAATACTCGGCGTATAAACACATCATTAAAAATAAGAAGGAACGTGTCATAAAAATAAGTAATTAGGTGTTCGAACGTTTTTTCATTAATCCAATTTAAGGGGCCCATGGGGAGGGGTGAAATTCTGGGGGAAGAAAACAGGAAAGAAAGTGCCCTAACTGATTGACTGACTCACTCACTCATCAAACTCAGGGGGAAAAATTGCTTAAAATAAGTAAATAGGTGTTCGACAGTTTTTTTATAATTCCAATTTAAGGGGTCATGGGCAGGGGTGAAATTCTGGAGAAAAAAAAATGAAAGAAAATGTCCTGACTCACTCACTCATCATCGCCCAGCCAAAATTATTGAAGTTAGAAACATGACATTTTGGGGATATGTTCGTTGTATGTCAAAACTGTCCTCTAAGGAAGGATTTTCGAATATTCAGGTTCTAAAGGGGTCTTAAGGGGGTTAAACCTACATTTCACTGAATAACAACCGGGTGAGTTAGCCGAGGTCGTTACGGCATGACTGCTGGCAGTCGTTCACATCCGGGAGGCGAGGAGGTTCGAATACCCCGCCGGCAACCTTTGAAGATGGTCTTCTGTGGTTTCCCATCTTCCTTCCAGGCAAATGCCGGGGTTGGTCCCTAACTATAGGCCACAGCCGCTACCTTCCACCTCCTCGACTTTACATTCCCCCTTTCCTCCCCAACGGTACTTGTAGCTCACCCATTGGGTGTCCGTCTCGAAGCAGCTACAAAACTGGCGAGCCGAACATGTCCTCGGACACTCCCGGCACTAAAAGCCATACGCTAAACAAAAACAAAAAAAAACCTGAATAACAATATCTCACGAGTGGTTTCATTAGTGGATGTTATCCTCGGCATATAAACTAATCATTATCAATAAGCAGACATTTGTCTAAGGGTTTTTCGAAGTGATGTATATTAAAGGGGTGAAAAGTGGGGGTTGAAGGAAACCTAACGGAGCGTGTATCTCTTAAACGGCATAGGCGAGAAGTTTGAAACTCAGTCGAAAAAATCGGCTTAAAAATAAGTAAGTAGGAGATCGACCGTTTTTTTTTCATAAATTCAATTTAAGGGGCCAATGGGGTGGGGTGAAATTCTGGAGAAAAAATGAGAGAAAGTGTCCTAACTGACTGACTCACTCACTCATCAAACTCCGGGGAAAAATAAAGTTTAAAAATAAGTTAATAAGTGTTCGAGCGTTTTTTCATAAATCTAATTCAAGTGGCCCATGAGGATGGGTGAAATTCTGGTAAAAAAATGAAATAAAATATCCTGACTGACTCACACACTCATCATCGCCCAGACAAAATTATTGAAGTGAGAAACATGAAATTTTGGGGTTATGTTCTCTGTATGTCGAAAACATCCAGTAAGGAAGGATTTTTGGATATTCAGGTTCTAAAGGGGGTGTTAAGGGGGTAGGCTTGCATTTAATTGAATAACAATATCTCCCGATTGGTTTCATTAGGGAATGTGATACTCGGCATATAAACTCATCAATAAGAATAGTATGACATGTGTCTGAGGCATTTTGGATGTGGTGTATATTATGAGGTGAATGGGTGAAAAGTGGGGGTTGAAGGATTTCTAACGGAGCAAGTATCTGTTAAACGACAGAGGCAAATGTATGAAACTCGGGGGGGGGGGGGGGGGGGGGATAATCAGCTTGGAAAATAAGTCAATAGGTGTTCGTCCGTTTTTTCATTAATCCAATTTAAGGGGCCCATGGGGAGGGGTGAAATTCTGGGGAAAGGAGTCCACTAAGGAAGGATTTTTGGTTATTCACTCATCATCCTTCAGCCAAACCTATTGCAGTTAGAAACATGAAATTTTGGGAATATATTCGTTGTATCTCGAAAACGTCCACTAAGGATGGATTTTTGGATATTCATGTTCTAAAGGGGTGTTAAGGGGGTTAAACGTGCATTTCATTGAATAACAATATCTCACGAGTTGTATCATTTTGGGGATGTGATATTTGGCATATAAACTAATCATAAAAAATAAGCAGACATGTGTCTAAGTATTTATCGATGAGGTGTATATCATGAGGTGAAATGGGTGAAAATTGGGGGTCGAAGGATTCTTAACGGAGCGTGTATCTCTTAAACGACATAGGCGAGAAGTTTGAAATTCAGCGTAAAAAATCTGCTTAACAATAAGTAAATAGGTGTTCGACTTTTTTATCGTAAATCCAATTTAAGGGGCCCATGGGGAGTGGTGAATTTATGGCAAGAAACAGGAAAGGAAGTGTCCTAACTGATTGACTCACTCACTCACTCATCAAACTCAGGGGGGGGGGAAAGCTTAAAAATAAGTAAATAGGCGTTAGACCGTTTTTTTTCATAAATCGAATTTAAGTGATTCATGGGGAGGGGTGAAACACTGAACATTAAATAAAAGAAAATGTCCTGACTGACTGACTCACTCACTCATCATCGCCAAGCCAAAATTATTGAAGTTAGAAACATGAAATTTTGGGGAAATATTCGTTGAATGACGAAAACATCCACTAAGGATAAGTTTTGGATATTCAGTTTCTAAATGGGTGTTAAGGGGGTAAACGTGCGTTTCATTAAATAACAATGTCTCACGAGTGGTTTCATTTGGGGATGTGATACTTGCCATATAAACTAATCATTAAAAATAAGTTGACACATGTCTTGTGATTTTTCGATGAGGGAAAGGGATGACAAGTGAGTATTGAAAGATTCCTGACGGAGAGTGTATGTCTTAAACGACATAGGCGAGGAGTTTGAAACTCAGAGGAAAACAATCAGCTTAAAAATAAACAAATAAATAAATAAATAGGGGATCGACTGATTTTTCATAACTCCAATTTAAGGCGCCCATGGGGAGGGGTGAAATTCTAGAAGAAAAACGTCCACTAAGGAAGGATATTTGGATATTCACTCTCATCGACCAACCAGAACTATTAAAGTTAGAAGAATGACATTTTGGGGATATGTTTGTTGTGTGTCGAAAACGTCTACTAAGGAGGGATTTTTGGATATTCAGGTTCTAAAGGGGTGTGAACGGGGTTAAACCTACATTTCATTGAAGAACAATATGACAAGACTATGACTCGAGCGAAGCCGCGGGTACCTGCTAGTCTATTATATAAAACAAAGTGTCCTGACTGACTGACTGACTGACTGACTGACTGACTGACTGACAGACTCATCATCGCCCAGCCAAAACTATTAAAGTTAGAAACATGAAATTTCCGGAATACGTTCGTTGTAAGTCGAAAACGCCCACTAAGGAAGGATTTTTGGATATTCAGGTTCTAAAGGGTTGTTAAGGGGGTACACCTACATTTCATTGAATAACAATATCACCGACTTGGTTTCATTGAGCGATGTGATACTCGGCATATAATATCGTCATTATGAATAAGAAGACATGTGTCTGAGGGTTTTTAGATGTGTTGTATATTATGAGGTAAAAGGGGTGAAAAGTGGGGGTTGAAGGATTCTCTACCGAGCGTGCATCTCTTAAACGACATAGGCGAGGAGTTTGAAACTCAGCGCAAAAAATCAGCTTAAAAATAAGTAAATAGGTGATTGACCGTTTTTACATAAATCCAATTTAAGGGGCCCATGCGGAGGGGTGAAATTCTGTGGGAAAAGAACAGGAAGGAAAGTGTCATAACTGATTGACTGACTCACTCACTCAACAAACTCAGGTGGAAAGAACTGCTTAAAAGTAAGTAAATAGGTGTTCGACAGATTTTTTAATAAATCCAAATTAAGGGGTTCATGGGAAGGGGTGAAATTCTGGAAAAAAATAATTGAAAGAAAATGTCCTAACTCACTCACTCACTCATCATCGCCCAGCCAAAATCATTGAACTTAGAAACATGACATTTTGGGGATATGTTCGTTGTATGTCAAAACCGTCCAATAAGGATCGATTTTCGAATATTCAGGTTCTAAAGGGGCCTTAAGGGGGTTAAACCTGCATGTCATTGAATAACAATATCTCACGAGTGGTTTCATTTGTGGATGTGATACTCGGCATATAAACTAAATATTAACAATAAGCTGACATATGTCTGAGGGTTTTTCGAAGTGATGTATATTATCAGGTGAAAGGGGTGAAAAGTGGGGATTGAAGGATTCCTAACGGAGCGTGTATCTCTTAACGACATAGGCGAGAAGTTTGAAACTCATAGGAAAATATCAGCTTAAAAAATTAGATAAATAGGTGTTGGACCATTCTTTCATAAATTCAATTTAGGGGGCCAATGGGGAAAGGTAAAATTCTGGAGAAAAAAAGGAGAGAAAGTGTCCTAACTGACTGACTGACTCATTCACTAACTCATCAAACTCAGGGGAAAAATACAGCCCAAAAATAAGTTAATACGTGTTTGAGCGTTTTTTTTTATAAATCCAATTTAAGAGGCTCATGGGGAGGGGTGATATTCTGAAAAAAATAAATTGAAAGAAAATATCCTGACTGACTGACTGACTCACTCAACATCGCCAAGCGAAAACTATTGAAGTTGGAAACATGAAATTTTGGGTATATATTCGCTGTATGTCGCAAAACTCCTTAAGGTAGAATTTTCGGATATTCAGGTTGTAAAGGGTGTTAATGGGGTAGACCTGCATTTCATTGAATAACAATATATCCCGATTGTTTTCATTGGGAGATGTAATACTCGGCGTATAAACACATCATTAAAAATAAGAAGGAACGTGTCATAAAAATAAGTAATTAGGTGTTCGAACGTTTTTTCATTAATCCAATTTAAGGGGCCCATGGGGAGGGGTGAAATTCTGGGGGAAGAAAACAGGAAAGAAAGTGCCCTAACTGATTGACTGACTCACTCACTCATCAAACTCAGGGGGAAAAATTGCTTAAAATAAGTAAATAGGTGTTCGACAGTTTTTTTATAATTCCAATTTAAGGGGTCATGGGCAGGGGTGAAATTCTGGAGAAAAAAAAATGAAAGAAAATGTCCTGACTCACTCACTCATCATCGCCCAGCCAAAATTATTGAAGTTAGAAACATGACATTTTGGGGATATGTTCGTTGTATGTCAAAACTGTCCTCTAAGGAAGGATTTTCGAATATTCAGGTTCTAAAGGGGTCTTAAGGGGGTTAAACCTACATTTCACTGAATAACAACCGGGTGAGTTAGCCGAGGTCGTTACGGCATGACTTCTGGCAGTCGTTCACATCCGGGAGGCGAGGAGGTTCGAATACCCCGCCGGCAACCTTTGAAGATGGTCTTCTGTGGTTTCCCATCTTCCTTCCAGGCAAATGCCGGGGTTGGTCCCTAACTATAGGCCACAGCCGCTACCTTCCACCTCCTCGACTTTACATTCCCCCTTTCCTCCCCAACGGTACTTGTAGCTCACCCATTGGGTGTCCGTCTCGAAGCAGCTACAAAACTGGCGAGCCGAACATGTCCTCGGACACTCCCGGCACTAAAAGCCATACGCTAAACAAAAACAAAAAAAAAACCTGAATAACAATATCTCACGAGTGGTTTCATTAGTGGATGTTATCCTCGGCATATAAACTAATCATTATCAATAAGCAGACATTTGTCTAAGGGTTTTTCGAAGTGATGTATATTAAAGGGGTGAAAAGTGGGGGTTGAAGGAAACCTAACGGAGCGTGTATCTCTTAAACGGCATAGGCGAGAAGTTTGAAACTCAGTCGAAAAAATCGGCTTAAAAATAAGTAAGTAGGAGATCGACCGTTTTTTTTCATAAATTCAATTTAAGGGGCCAATGGGGTGGGGTGAAATTCTGGAGAAAAAATGAGAGAAAGTGTCCTAACTGACTGACTCACTCACTCATCAAACTCCGGGGAAAAATAAAGTTTAAAAATAAGTTAATAAGTGTTCGAGCGTTTTTTCATAAATCTAATTCAAGTGGCCCATGAGGATGGGTGAAATTCTGGTAAAAAAATGAAATAAAATATCCTGACTGACTCACACACTCATCATCGCCCAGACAAAATTATTGAAGTGAGAAACATGAAATTTTGGGGTTATGTTCTCTGTATGTCGAAAACATCCAGTAAGGAAGGATTTTTGGATATTCAGGTTCTAAAGGGGGTGTTAAGGGGGTAGGCTTGCATTTAATTGAATAACAATATCTCCCGATTGGTTTCATTAGGGAATGTGATACTCGGCATATAAACTCATCAATAAGAATAGGATGACATGTGTCTGAGGCATTTTGGATGTGGTGTATATTATGAGGTGAATGGGTGAAAAGTGGGGGTTGAAGGATTTCTAACGGAGCAAGTATCTGTTAAACGACAGAGGCAAATGTATGAAACTCGGGGGGGGGGGGGGGGATAATCAGCTTGGAAAATAAGTCAATAGGTGTTCGTCCGTTTTTTCATTAATCCAATTTAAGGGGCCCATGGGGAGGGGTGAAATTCTGGGGAAAGGAGTCCACTAAGGAAGGATTTTTGGTTATTCACTCATCATCCTTCAGCCAAACCTATTGCAGTTAGAAACATGAAATTTTGGGAATATATTCGTTGTATCTCGAAAACGTCCACTAAGGATGGATTTTTGGATATTCATGTTCTAAAGGGGTGTTAAGGGGGTTAAACGTGCATTTCATTGAATAACAATATCTCACGAGTTGTATCATTTTGGGGATGTGATATTTGGCATATAAACTAATCATTAAAAATAAGCAGACATGTGTCTAAGTATTTATCGATGAGGTGTATATCATGAGGTGAAATGGGTGAAAATTGGGGGTCGAAGGATTCTTAACGGAGCGTGTATCTCTTAAACGACATAGGCGAGAAGTTTGAAATTCAGCGTAAAAAATCTGCTTAACAATAAGTAAATAGGTGTTCGACTTTTTTATCGTAAATCCAATTTAAGGGGCCCATGGGGAGTGGTGAATTTATGGCAAGAAACAGGAAAGGAAGTGTCCTAACTGATTGACTCACTCACTCACTCATCAAACTCAGGGGGGGGGGGAAAGCTTAAAAATAAGTAAATAGGCGTTAGACCGTTTTTTTTCATAAATCGAATTTAAGTGATTCATGGGGAGGGGTGAAACACTGAACATTAAATAAAAGAAAATGTCCTGACTGACTGACTCACTCACTCATCATCGCCAAGCCAAAATTATGAAGTTAGAAACATGAAATTTTGGGGAAATATTCGTTGAATGACGAAAACATCCACTAAGGATAAGTTTTGGATATTCAGTTTCTAAATGGGTGTTAAGGGGGTAAACGTGCGTTTCATTAAATAACAATGTCTCACGAGTGGTTTCATTTGGGGATGTGATACTTGCCATATAAACTAATCATTAAAAATAAGTTGACACATGTCTTGTGATTTTTCGATGAGGGAAAGGGATGACAAGTGAGTATTGAAAGATTCCGGACGGAGAGTGTATGTCTTAAACGACATAGGCGAGGAGTTTGAAACTCAGAGGAAAACAATCAGCTTAAAAATAAACAAATAAATAAATAAATAAATAGGGGATCGACTGATTTTTCATAACTCCAATTTAAGGCGCCCATGGGGAGGGGTGAAATTCTGGAAGAAAAACGTCCACTAAGGAAGGATATTTGGATATTCACTCTCATCGACCAACCAGAACTATTAAAGTTAGAAGAATGACATTTTGGGGATATGTTTGTTGTGTGTCGAAAACGTCTACTAAGGAGGGATTTTTGGATATTCAGGTTCTAAAAGGGTGGTAACGGGGTTAAACCTGCATTTCATTGAATAACAATATGACATTATGACGACTATGACGCGAGCGAAGCCGCGGGTACCTGCTAGTCATACTAATGTATAAAAATGAGATGGTGTGTGTCTGTCTGTCTGTCTGTGTGTTACTCATTAACACAAGAACTACTGGTTCGATTTAAATGAAATTTTGCATGTACGTAGCTGATATACCAGGCTTACATATAGGCTACTTTTGACTTCGATATTGTGCACAACTTAAAAATGGCGACTATTTTCATATTTCCATTTCAAATAAAAAGAGAACGCTAAGAAATAGCAAACCTTTGATGGCACTGCGAGCTTAAGAATTTAATTTTCTATCCGAAAGGTCCTTATCACTTTTCGGGTATCTCCAACGGTTAGCGAGTAAAACCCACATTTGTGACGTCACTACACCCCTAGGTTTCAAAATTTCATATTTCCATCATACTAATACATAAAAATGAGATCGTGTGTGTCTTTCTGTCTATGGGTTACTCAATAACACAAGAACCACTGGTTCGATTTAAATGAAATTTTGCATGGACGTAGCTGATTTACCAGGCTTACATATAGGCTACTTTTGATTTCGATATTTTGCAGTATTTAAAAATGGCGACTATTTACATATTTCCATTTCAAATAAAAAGAGAACGCTAAGAAATAGCAAACTTTTGATGGCATTACGAGCTTTAAAATTTAATTTTCTATCCGAAAAGTCCTTATCAATTTTCGTGTATCTCCAATGGTTAGCGAGTAAAACCCACATTTGTGACGTCGCTACACCCTTTGGTTTCATAATTTCATATTTCCATCATACTAATATATAAAAATGAGATGGTGTATGTCTGTCTGTCTTGTGTTACTCAATAACACAAGAACCACTGGTTCGATTTAAATGAAATTTTGCATGCTTACATATAGGCTACTTTTGATTTCGATATTTTGCACTATTTAAAAATGGCGACTATTTTCATATTTCCATTTCAAATAAAAAGAGAACGCTAAGAAATAGCAAACTTTTGATGGCACTACGAGCTTTAAAATTTAATTTTCTATCCGAAAGGTTCTGATCAATTTTCGTTTATCTCCAACGGTTAACGGGTAAAACACACATTTGTGACGTCACTACACCCTTAGGTTTCAAAATTTCATATTTCCATCATACTAATACTTAAAAATGAGATCGTGTGTGTCTTTCTGTCTGTGTGTTACTCAATAACACAAGAACCACTGGTTCGATTTAAATGAAATTTTTCATGGACGTAGCTGATTTACCAGGCTTACATATAAGCTACTTTTGATTTCGATATTTTGCACTATTTAAATTGGCGACTATTTTCATATTTCCATTTCAAATAAAAAGAGAACGCTAAGAAATAGCAAACTTTTGATGGCGCTACGAGCTTTAAAATTTAATTTTCTATCCGAAAGGTCCTTATCAATTTTCGTGTATCTCCAACGGTTAGCGAGTAAAACCTAAATATGTCTTATAAAACACGGTCAACACCGAGCGATGTTAGTCTATGTTAGTCTCTACATGAACTCTTTTATTTATAGTGGTAGTTTGTGGGGTCCGAAACTAGACGTGATTTTGAGGCTAATTTTATACTCTTTGTGCCGGTTATTGTATGTGAGTATTTGGATCTTTACGCTGTTTCACAATGTTATAAGGCTTTGTACTTTGCACGGTATGCTTTCATACTTTTTATCGATTTGTTTTTCGTTAAATGAATATTTCAGGTGGCCAATATTTATCTGCTTTTTGTCGTTTTTTACCATGATCAGAAACCCAAATTCATAGACGAATGTGTCGAAAACTATCGACTGTCACATTCGTTTATTTAGTGTTCATATTAATCTTACTGCAGAACTGGGCAAATTTATTTCAATAAAGTAGTTATTTTGACTTTCGCGGCCAATAAAAAACCCGCACGAAAGACGGCGTAAACCTAGAAAAGTTGCTGAGTTTTAATTGTTTGGCCCTGAAATTGAATATACAATCATTTTGGAAGCCTTTATAGGGAGGTGAAAGACTGTTTTAACCTTTAGCACTCGCAATAAAGTAGCTGAGGTGTTCTAAATAAGAATTGAAGTATCGCACAGTTTGCCACTCCTTTGGTAGTCCGCAAATAGACCACAAGAGCCCGCTGATGAACCATTTCGGAGTTACTAGGCGTAATCTCGCACAAGACACGGCATAAAGTTAGAAAAAATTTCTGTGATAATTTGTTTTTGTTATTATTACTTGGGATGATTGAAGTTTGTTCCGTTACTGTTACTATTTATCATGACATGGTACGTACTTTCCGCAATATTACTTATTGCGGATATGATAATTGCTATCTAGTGCACCCTTCAATAAAGCATGGTTTTGTCGAGAGTTGTCTACGGGGTCGTGTTCAGTCCTGACTGCGTTACACAGCAAAGTTCGCTTAAAACAACATGCTCTAATGAATAGAAAGGTTCATGACAGAGGCTATACTAGAAATAAAATGAATAACAAGTAGAATAAAAGAAATTTAATGACTGAAAAGGTATGTGCATAATAATAATAATAATAATAATAAAAGAAATCCTCCCGGACTTTCACCCCCTTATTAATAATAATAACACTGAGCGGTAGGAACTCGCTCGTCACAACAAGACAATGTGAATAAAGCTTCACATAAATGATAAAATCATAACATAAGCATTTGAGCGGTAAGACTCACTCGTCACAACATATGGATACAAGTCCATTTTTTCTGGTCAAGAAGTTATATAATGTGTGGTGTACTGTTCGTTAATAAGAAATTGAGTACTGAGTTTACAACTGAAACAGTAGTTGCTTACGGAGTGCATATTTTAAATCACACTACGGCTATGGGACCCACCCTTAATTAATACACTAAAACTACTACTGACACATGCAAGATCTAATAATATAAACAGAATGAAGAATCTCCCTGAGATTCTAACTGGTGCAGGAGCGCATAATGAACACAAAAGAGCATGCCAGAACTAGGCCAAAGAACGCTCTCATCATAACTTGGGAACATAGCTTCGCGCACCCTAACTTGACACGGGTCAATAACGCGTAAAAATAAACACACCAAAATTAAACCAACAACAAAAAAATACGAGCTTAACGGCGGAAAAACTATGTTTACATTTATATGAAAAGCCAGACAAACACGAATTTCGGTGGCTACCTTACAATTATGGACAGCTCCCATTTAATCAATCAGTACTCATTATAACCGATCAGGTTTTGTGAATTTAAACAACATCATAAATTGCAGTACATGAAACGAGCCTGTTCTAATGACAAGACACGTTATCTGATTGAGCGCTCCCCTACTTGTATGAGTCACGCTGCCCTTCAAATAACTCTCTCAGTCTGGCAAGCTTGGTACAGGTTTTGCACTGGAAATGTCAACAGATCTCGCCCATCCCCTTGGATGACGAGAAACACAAATATATACCACAAGTCCAGCCTCGCGAGGACATGAACTGGGTTGACGTGGAGCAATTCAGAATAATCGCCATGATATATTCTCGCTAGCACATCATAAGAAAAATCACATTGCGCACCCATAGCTTGGACTGACTCTCAAACACACACACTGGGTCGGCTCAATACAGATCAACGATACTGCGTCCATTGACACATTAACAAAGAAATACACAACAAAAACTCGGGTGCAAAGTGCCATCCCGTCCAAATCTGCTGGAAAGCAACTATCAAAATAATCCTGATCCGTCATAAAATTCTACTCACAAATAATCCTTTACCCTCCAAATTCTATTTTTAATCTCAAAATTAATCCAGTTCCATTTTTGTTGTAAGGCAGACCTCCGAATAATAATGCTTGACCGCGATTTACGCAAGCGAAAGCGAGCATCGGCTGCGCGTCCCCGCGTAAAGTTAAACCAAATACAATCACAAAATACGAGGCACGTTCAGAAAGTAAGCTCCGTTTGGTAATAAAATGAAATTGTGTATAGATACAGAAAAAATATTTATTGCACAACATTCTACACCTCTTAAACTACTTTTCCACATAACTGCCGAACTTTTGCAGGCATTTGTCATAGCGTGGCACAAGTTTTTGGATACCTTCTTCATAGAGGTTTGCCGCCGACCGTATACGAGAGTGAAGACTTCCCTGTAAGATATCCTACCGTTCGGCCACCACTGTTAGGCAAATTGAGTGCTTACCAGGAGAACTGCATATGTTTAGGAGTTCACCTGACCACAGACGCAATTTGCCTAACAGTGGTGGCCGAACGGTAGGGTATCTTACAGGGGAGTCTTCACTCTCGTATACGGTCGGCGGCAAACTTCTATGAAGAAGGTATCCAAAAACTTGTGCCACGCTATGACAAATGCCCGCAAACGTTCGGCAGCTATGTGGAAAAGTAGTTTAAGAGGCGTAGAATGTTGTGCAATAAATATTTTTTCTGTATCTATACACAATTTCATTTTATTACCAAACGGAGCTTACTTTCTGAACGTGCCTCGTATATAAATTACGCAACGCTCGGCTAGTTCCATATTTAATGTGTCAGTAAAACAAAAACTAATAATCTACATTACCAAACAAGCAAACAAATATTTACAAAAAGTATCCCATAACACCGTAGCTGATTTAATAAATAAAATAAATTTATTTGGTACTCAATCCTTTAAACAGCGCCAGGAATACGTCTGCAGCCATCTCCTTTAAGACGTTTATCTGGTCATTGACATCTTCAGGCAAATGTCCTGCTGGTTCCCAGATCCATTCTCGTTCTTAGACGTCATCACGTGCTGAATTAAATAAAGTTTTGTCAGATACACACACAATATAATTCCTACTATATTCTCCTATCAAGTACTATATTCCTTGACAGTCTATTTGGTGAATTACGTCGATGAACTGGTCCTACTGATAGTGCTGGGACTATAAATAAATCACTGAAGTTACACTTATAATTTGACGACGCTGTTCCATGTTCACTAACATGAAATATGCAGAGTATGAACCTTACGTCCACAGACGTACAAAAATGAGTGGTCTGTGTTACGTCCTCAGACGCACAGAAATAAGTAATGAGTAATTGAACGTTACGCCCTCAGACGTACAAAATAAGTGGTGATCCTCGAAGCATCTTGGATCCTTATAAATGAAACTGACTAGGGTAGGTGTGGAAGGGGATATATTAAAAAATATTCCATAATAACTATCAGACTAGCATGCGATCGGTATCATTGAGTTCGTAGCAGTCTGGAGGTTACGATTTTGCTGTAGCCGGCTTGAATCGATCGTGGAATTAATCTGTAGATAACTCCCGCGTTAATTTACCAGTGCGCGTTCCCAAGCCGAGTTCCCGCTAAGACAAGGCGTCTTGATATTATTGGCCCAGACTGTTGTATGTCTTTGCGCGCTTTTACATATTTTCCAGCAGTAGGGAGTGGTTAACATGATGATAGACCAATTGCTTCGTAGCATTCGATTTCCTTCTTGGCGCCATTCTTCCTAGCAACAAGCCATAGTGTGCGTCCCCAAGCCGTCTTCCGCGCTAAAAGTTGCACCTGTCCTATGTCCCAAGAATATATATGCATCCTCCTAAAATACCACAGGAGCTTAAACCATTGTGTCCTCTCTGCCACTGATTTCTCAATATATCCCAACACCGTCTGGCTCTCATATCTGTTGTCTGTAGAAATGTATCAAAAGATGATGAATAAATATTAGAATCCTTTATATAGCCTGTGGATAAAGGGTTCACAACCCCCCTGCATGGAAAAAATCGAACATAACAAATAGTCGATTTTTTTACAAACATATAACATCTGTAATCCATTTCTGCCAATCCTAGAGAAATCTCCCTCTCATCAGTTTCGTCTAGCCGCCACTGTCGTTGGAGTGTCAACACGCGCTCGTGTTTACTTCAGCTTCCTCTTTCATTCAGACATTCCCCAAGCCTGCCTGCTTGTCTGATCGCCTAAGGCTAGTGTCTCCCCTTTCCAGTGTCCTTATCTCTCTCGCCCTCTCTCTCTCGCTGTGTCGTCATCGTCAGAGCTCATTAGTGTTTGACCACAACAGGCTGCTCCCTACTTCCTCGTTCAACTGACGTACTCACTGACCCACGTGTAGTTGGATGTGCAAAAAGGACGTCTATATATTTAATTTGCAGCATTATTTCTGCGTTCCCACGGTTCGCTAGTAAAATACAATTTTAAATTCGCCGCGTTGTAGACAGACATTGTACCTGAACTCAATTCTTTCACTCTGTATGCGTTGTTACCAAGATTCCGTACAATACAGAAGGGGCCAATAAATTTTGGACTGAATTTGTTAAATACCTTCTTCTCTGGATCAGATGTCGCTGGCTTCCGTACCAATACAAGTTCGTTGACTAATAGTTCTCTGTGATACCTCTTATTTCTGACACGACGTAATCTGCGATCCGCCTGGTTTCTCATATGGACTCTCGTTCTCTCAATTCTCAACTCATGACCAACCATGGGATCTTGTGGGCAATTGATGATGTTGCTCCACGATCTTACTGGATATTCGTTCATGTGCAAGACCATGGGAATCTGGCCTGTCGATTCATGTCTAGTTGTATTCATACAGGTCTCTACATCTTTGATCCTGTCTACCCACTTGTGATGTTCATTGGGAATGGAGATCCTTAAGTATTTAGTAACACATTTTATAGCGCGCTCGCTTGGATTAGCTTGAGGGTGGCGAATGCTACTATACATGTGTTTTACATCCAAGTCCTCCATACCTTTCTTGAATTCGGCACTCGTAAAATAGCTTCCGTGGTCCG
Source organism: Meconema thalassinum (assembly GCA_946902985.2). Classification (NCBI taxonomy): domain Eukaryota; kingdom Metazoa; phylum Arthropoda; class Insecta; order Orthoptera; family Tettigoniidae; genus Meconema; species Meconema thalassinum. Next base: position 95,853,226 of record OX336397.1, on the reverse strand, counting down.
ACAATATGAATTCTGGTTTTCCAAGGATTGGAATAACTCTATTTCGAATACGACTGAGTACTTGTTTCGATGTAGTTTTCTGAATGGGACAAAATACGACAAACTTAGAAAAACATCAATACACACTAGCAAGTGACGGCAACCTCGCCTACCTTTCGGGATTGGACCGAAACAGTCCAGGGCCACTAGCTCGCAGGGTTTCTGAGGTAGCAATGGTCTAGGATACTGCCTCATTAAGTAATTATTCGGCTTCGTCCTCTGACAAGGATCGCAAGTCTTTATTACGTCACAAATGGTAGTCCTCATTCGCGGCCATGTAAACGTTTCTCCTATGGTCGCCTGTGCCTTATCTAATCCCACGTGACGAAAACTTGCATGTATGTGCCAAGTAAGTCCTCTTTGTAATGACGCAGTTACCATGATACGTAATTTGGTGTGTTCTTCATCCACCCATTTATGCAGTAAATTGTTAAGGTAGACATATCTTCCTTCTCTGGCTTTTGCTTCTCTGTAGGCCGGGGTTCTTGCTGGTAATTCCTTCTTAAAATACTGGATCATTTGGTACATCCACGGTTCTGCTTCCTGCTCTCGTCTTATCTCCCGTAATTCCTCCAAGAATGCATGGTCCTTTGCTGTTAACTCAATATGCTGTACTATCGCTGTTTCTTCGGTATCAGGCTCGGAGTTCCTGCTTAATACATCCGGAATTACATTCATTTTTCCTGGGCAATGTTCAATTTCGATGTTAAATTGTTGTATGTAGATGGACCAACGTGTCACACGCTCGCTAGCCATAGATGTCTTGAACAAGAACGTTAGTGCTTTGTGGTCTGTTCTAATAACAATGGGGTAACCGTACACAATTCGTTTCCAATGTTGTAACGCATGAAGTATTGCCAACAATTCGAGTTCCGTGACCGTATAGTTGCGCTCGTGTTTACGCAATCTGCGGCTCACAAATGCTAAATAATCACGACGTTGAAGGTTAGCTGGATCTTCTTGGTATAACATTGCTCCTATACCAACCATGGAAGCAGCCGCTTGGATAATAAATTTCCGTTGAAAGTCTGGATAACCTAGTTTGATACAATTTTCCAGTAATAATTTTGTCTCTTGAAATGATTTCTCACACTCAGCGTTCCAAAGCCATTTATTGTTCTTCTTCAGCATTTCCTGCAAAGGTGCTACGGTTTCAGTATATCCTGGGCAATTTTCCTTAAAGAAACCCGTCACGCCAAGGAAAGCTCTGATATGTTTCACTCTCGTTGGTGTAGGGAAATTCTTTATCGCCTCTATCTTGGCAGGGTTTGGTCTCACTCCCTCCTGGTCAATGATGTGCCCCAAGTATTCAATCGCCTTCTTGAAGAAATGGGATTTCTTCAAGTTGACTTTAAAATTTGCAGTTCTAAGGGTGTCCAAAAGCTTATCCAAATTTTCCATATGTGTCTCAATGTTATCTGAAGCCAAGAGTATATCGTCAATATATCGTACCGTCATTTCCTTCACTTCTTCAGTCAGGTTCCGATCCAAGGCTCGAATTAATGCGCATTCAGCAGTTTTAACGCCGAAGGGCATGCGGACGAAGCAATATGTCTGATTATCGAACAAGAAGCCAGTAAGAAGCTGTGACTTCTCATCCAGTTCGAGATGATGAAACGAACTCGTCAGGTCTACTGATGAATAGATGCTCTTGTTCTTAAATCCTTTTAAGACGTCTCTGATGATTGGCGCTCTGTCATGTTCGGGAAAAATAAGGCGCAAGTTTGGATTTCTGGCGTCTAGACAAAGTCTAATGGATCCATTTGGTTTTGTTACTGCCAAAATCGCATTTAAATAAGGTGTAGGAGTCTTCTTAATCACTCCAGCTTGCAACATATCATCAATAATCCGTTTTACTTGCTCCCGATGTTTTTCTGGTATAGGGTACAATTTGCTTCGAAATGGGGACCAATCCTCAACCTGCATAGAATACTGAAAGTTTATTATCTTCCCTGGAACTGTGTCAAACACTGCCTTGTGTCTTCTTAAGATCTCCTCAAGTTTCTTCCTATGTTCCACCCCTAGTTGTATGTCACTGAGCCGCTCCTGTAATAGTTCTTCAAACTGAGTATCGCCGTCCTCTCCTTCTGCTAGTAAGGCCCATATCTCCTGAGAGTCACTCTCTTCATTTAATTCCACGACAGCCACATCTATAAGGTCATCTTCCGCCTTTCGTGTCTCCTCTTCTGTCTCCTCTGCTATTGCCTCCAATGCCCATGAACTCACGTCTTTCCCTGTAGTGATTTCATCCATGTGTAAACCCACATCCTTCAGTTTATCAAATTCCTTAAAACTGACTGTATTATTGTGCAAATCTATGACTGCCTGGTAGTCACAAATGAAATTTGCACCCAGAATAATGTTAAAATTCATTTTAGCCATTATGATGAAAGTCTGTCCAAATATATGGTCTAATATATCCAACTCTATAAATGCCTGACGTTTGCAAGTGACGGTGCGTTCGGGAATAACGCCCCTCACCTTGAGTGGCGGTACTGGAATCACAGGAATATTCTGACTCCGTCCCAACTCTCGAACCAAAGCCTCCGATACAAGACTGATTTGTGACCCCGTGTCAACCAAGCATCTCACGTTAATTCCACCAATCTTGGCATAGATAATAGGTAATTGTTTGATATCATCGTTCCGTGGTTTTACAATCTCCTCCAGGCAATCTTCCAGCAAAGCTATCCATTCTTGTATGTGTGCCACGACCCATCCTTCTTCACGATCCGGCTGCTGCTGTCTCAGGGTGAGTCCTTTTTCAATTATTGGGCTTTTTTTCAACCCCCGCGACTACCATCATCCTTCTGTCGCGTATTTCCCTGGCGTTCTTCCTGCTTCAATAAACTCTCGGCCCCCTCAATGTGAGTATCTGGATTTGACCTCCTATATTGCATTTTCCCAATGTTTTTGTTCGTCCCCTCCATTAGCGTGTAACTCTTCCAGGTAGCGCTGCGATTCGGCGTGCCTGTCATTCCAATCATTTCTATAATTCTGATAGTCCCCCTGATTCTGATATCTTCTTTCACGCCACTGTCGATTATCATTATTTTTATTTTCATAACGTCTGTAGGGTACCTCATTTCTCCTATTATTTCTCCATTGTTGGTATCCCCGCTGCTGATACCTATTGTTGCCCTGGGTCTGTCTATCATTGTTATTTTCATGACGCTGGTGTGACCTATTTTCGTCACCCTCCTGACCTCGTCTTGGTGTCGTTGACACACTTGTATTTGTGGCCTGCGACCTGGTGTGTATTTGAGCGGGTTTAACCACCTCCGTTGTGTTTACAAGTTCCAGCTGTCGTTTCCCTCTTTGCTGCAAGTGAGATGTTGTCTCGTCACTCTGACGTAAGATTTGTTCGGCTCGGACCGCTCTGTCCACGTTTGCTGCTACTAAAACCTGCTGAACATTTACTGGCAACTGCCGTGCAATCGTCATAACCAGATCTGATTCTTCTAAAGGATGATCCAGATCCCGGAATTTTAACAATTGTAGCGAAAAGAAATCTGAATATTTTGTCTGCTGAGTCGACTGATATTTTCTCGAATAAAGTTCCATTCTGAGACTTTGTTGTAGAGAAGCCGACCAGTACTTTTTAAGGAACGCAATCTTGAAATCATCCATCCCTCCGAAAGTGTACTTGAAGCTCAAGAACCACGTAAGTACATTTCCCGAAAGAAATCATTCCATCAGTCTTAAACGACGCGCGGGCGGTATATTATTATCATTAAAATAGTGATCCATCTCTTTAAGATACGCCTTCGGTGTGACACCAGAATTTTCTGTGAATTTATTAGGTTTAAATTCATTTGATCGAATTACTTGTACGACTTGAGGGTGCTGATAGCCATGTTGAGGGGTAGAGGTTCCACCAATGTTGTTGTGAAATCCTTCCGTGTTAGTCGTTAATGGGCTGCCTGTCAGTCCGTGGCCACTTTCCGCGCTAATTGCCCCCTGGCTCGTTGTGTCAACTCCCTTATCTTTAGTGTGCTCTGTCTGAAATAACGTGTTCTGTCCTAATGAGCGCAACTCTGCCTTTATGATTCTGTCCGACTGTTCTTTCAATTTACTCTTGATTTCTTCCTCAAGTGCTTTAATGCACGTAAGATTATCACCGACGGTCTTTATGATTGTTAACCGTTCTTCTTTAGATTCGCTGCTCATCTTACGCCAATCCTTTCTGATGCTATCTTTAATAGCTCTCAGTTTTTCTTCCTTCTGCTGTTTCGTGTCCCCCTGATTCGATTCTATCTTCTCAAGCCTATCTTCTAGCCGTAGATTATTCTCATCTATCGTACTCTTTAAATTATCCTGGTCCGATTCTAGGTTTTGCCATCGCTCTGCTGATTGTATTTCTAATTTATCCATGTCCTTTATTAGGCCCGTGATGCTTTCATTTACTGCTGACAATTGTCCCTGGATAAACGTAGAATCCTCCTCCATTTTATCAAATCGCTTTTCAAGACCATCCTGTGCCGTTTTAACCTCACTGTTATTTACCGTGCATGCTAATTCTATCTGAGCTAGTTTTGTTAATACAGTTTCGTCCAAATCATTTAATTTACGGTTGAAAGTGTCCTCTAATTTTTGTATCTGACCTAGCTGTTTGTCATTATTCTTACTTATATCAAGCGCGAATTGAATCATTTGCTGTGTAGTGTATTCTTTCATCTCTGCAGATAATGTGGCTAACTGACTCGTATTTCTATTTTCTTGCGCTTCTAATTGTTTGTTTATATTTTCATTTACCTGCGCTTGTAATGAGTTACCCTGTTCAATTAATTTAATTTCTAATTTTTCACTCTGTTCGGCTAATTGTGCATTCTGTTCAGATATCTTAGTGTCTAATTTTTCACTCTGTTCAGCTAATTGTGCATTTTGTTCAGATAATTTACTGTCTAATCTTTCACTTTGTTCTCTTAATAGCTTCTGGGTTCGTGCCGTAGCACTTTCAATAATCGCTTGGATCTCTGCGACTGTCGCCATTATCACACACAAAAATATATATCACTGAGAAAACAGGAGTATGGCATGCAAACGTCTCCCTGACACACACATATATAATTCTTGGCATACATTTACTTCATTTGACCACATTCAGTTCATTTAAACTTATTCCCTTTATTCCCGCAAATCAATCACCACTGAATGGTTCTAATTTTACTTGATAAATTTTTAACCCCGCACATATTCAGTCATAAATTACTATCCAGATCTGATGTTAACACTGACTAATTAACAATGTGTTAATTGTCATTTAAGGCTACCAGCCTCCTAACATATTCATGAGTTTGACTTTCTAAACAAATCTAATTTTATATTTAATCAATGGGCGCCCGATTTCACGTACATTACTTTACTAATTACATCAATAAACAAAACGTGAATCGTATTTTAACTTGCAAACTCGTGATTCTACTGTATATTCCATTTTCTTGGCGGTACTTCTCTTCGCCGTATTTACGTTAACAAAATATCACTCCCGGTGATCTCAAACAGTCAAAAACAGCGAAACACCACCTGTAGGGTAACAGCTTGTTTATGATTCGCTAGAAAAGCCCAAAACAACGAAACGCTCCACGGTATGACACCAGTTTATCTATGCTGTCTATCCCCCGTGTTCTAGCAGTTAACTAGCAACGAACTAGCCCCACTTGGCGCGCCAGCTTGTCTATGCACCCTTCAATAAAGCATGGTTTTGTCGAGAGTCGTCTACGGGGTCGTGTTCAGTCCTGACTGCGTTACACAGCAAAGTTCGCTTAAAACAACATGCTCTAATGAATAGAAAGGTTCATGACAGAGGTTATACTAGAAATAAAATGAATAACAAGTAGAATAAAAGAAATTTAATGACTGAAAAGGTATGTGCATAATAATAATAATAATAATAATAATAATAATAATAATAATAATAATAATAATAATAATAACCATTCAACACGTCATATCAGGTTGTTCCCACCTTGCCAACACTGACTACAAACATCGACACGATCAAGTTGCCAACATTATCCACCAGAAACTGGCCTTGAAGTACAAACTTCTTCAAAGCTCCGTCCCCTATTGGAAATACACACCATCTGCAGTACTCGAAAATGCCACACACAAGCTCTATTGGGACAGAGGAGTTGTGACAGATGTCGCAGTCAGTAACAACCGGCCAGATATCATTGTCATCAATAAAGTACACAAAGAGGCATTACTGATAGATATCGCATGTCCCAACACTCAAAACATCCAAACAACAGTTGCTACTAAAATATCTAAATACACAGAGCTGGCAATTGAGATAAAGCAGATGTGGAAACTTGATGCGGTGACTACCATCCCAATAATTGTATCGTGTACAGGTGTTATACCGAAAACTCTCCATAGTAGTCTATCAATATTGAATCTGCACCCGCAGATATATATTGAACTTCAGAAGGCAGTTCTGTTAAACACATGCCATATTGTTAGGAAGTTCCTTGGTGACAATGCCCTGGCCGAATACTCAGCAAAGCTCGATGATCCAGATGTGAATTTAGCTCATCCTACAAATGAAGGAGACTCGTGAAGAATGCGGGCACGACATGGATGTGAGGTCTCTGAACAGTGTAATCGTAATTATCTCATTACAGATGGTTCCTTGCTAAGGCCGAACCAGGCTGTAAAAGAAAATGTAGCCGGTATTTGCCGTGATAATGTTGTCAAACAATAAACTATAATAATAATAATAATAATAAAAGAAATCCTCCCAGACTTTCACCCCCTTAATAATAATAATAACACTGAGCGGTAGGAACTCGCTCGTCACAACAAGACAATGTGAATGAAGCTTCACATAAATGATAAAATCATAACATAAGCATTTGAGCGGTAAGAATCTCTCGTCACAACATATGGATACAAGTCCATTTTTTCTGGTCAAGAAGTTATATAATGTGTGGTGTACTGTTCGTTAATAAGAAATTGAGTACTGAGTTTACAACTGAAACAGACATGTTGCTTACGGAGTGCATCTTTTAAATCACACTACGGCTATGGGACCCACCCTTAATTAATACACTAAAACTACTACTGACACATGCAAGATCTAATAATATAAACAGAATGAAGAATCTCCCTGAGATTCTAACTGGTGCAGGAGCACATAATGAACACAAAAGAGCATGCCAGAACTAGGCCAAAGAACGCTCTCATCATAACTTGGGAACATAGCTTCGCGCACCCTAACTTGACACGGGTCAATAACGCGTAAAAATAAACACACCAAAAATTGAACCAACAACAACAAAATACAAGCCTAACGGCTGAAAAACTATGTTTACAATTATATGAAACGCCAGACAAACACGAATTTCGGTGGCTACCTTACAATTATGGACAGCTCCCATTTAATCAATCAGTACTCATTATAACCGATCAGGTTTTGTGAATTTAAACAACATCATAAATTGCAGTACATGAAACAAGCCTGTTCTAATGACAAGACACGTTATCTGATTGAGCGCTCCCCTACTTGTATGAGTCACGCTGCCCTTCAAATACCTCTCTCAGTCTGGCAAGCATGGTACAGGTTTTGCACTGGAAATGTCAACAGATCTCGCCCATCCCCTTGGATGACGAGAAACACAAATATATACCACAAGTCCAGCCTCGCGAGGACATGAACTGGGTTGACGTGGAGCAAGTCAGAATAATCGCCATGATATATTCTCGCTAGCAAATCATAAAAAAAATCACATTGCGCACCCATAGCTTGGACTGACTCTCAAACACACACACTGGGTCGGCTCAAAACAGATCAACGATACTGCGTCCATTGACACATTAACAAAGAAATACACAACAAAAACTCGGGTGCCAAGTGCCATCCCGTCCAAATCTGCTGGAAAGCAGCTATCAAAATAATCCTGATCCGTCATAAAATTCTACTCACAAATAATCCTTTACCCTCCAAATTCTATTTTTAATCTCAAAATTAATCCAGTTCCATTTTTGTTGTAAGGCAGACCTCCGAATAATAATGCTTGACCGCGATTTACGCAAGCGAAAGCGAGCATCGGCTGCGCGTCCCCGCGTAAAGTTAAACCAAATACAATCACAAAATATATAAATTACGCAACGCTCGGCTAGTCCCATATTTAATGTGTCAGTAAAACAAAAACTAATAATCTACATTACCAAACAAGCAAACAAATATTTACAAAAAGTATCCCATAACACCGTAGCTGATTTAATAAATAAAATAAATTTATTTGGTACTCAATCCTTTAAACAGCGCCAGGAATACGTCTGCAGCCATCTCCTTTAAGACGTTTATCTGGTCATTGACATCTTCAGGCAAATGTCCTGCTGGTTCCCAGATCCATTCTCGTTCTTAGACGTCATCACGTGCTGAATTAAATAAAGTTTTGTCAGATACACACACAATATAATTCCTACTATATTCTCCTATCAAGTACTATATTCCTTGACAGTCTATTTGGTGAATTACTTCGATGAACTGGTCCTACTGATAGTGCTGGGACTATAAATAAATCACTGAAGTTACACTTATAATTTGACGACGCTGTTCCATGTTCACTAACATGAAATATGCAGAGTATGAACCTTACGTCCACAGACGTACAAAAATGAGTGGTCTGTGTTACGTCCTCAGACGCACAGAAATAAGTAATGAGTAATTGAACGTTACGCCCTCAGACGTACAAAATAAGTGGTGATCCTCGAAGCATCTTGGATCCTTATAAATGAAACTGACTAGGGTAGGTGTGGAAGGGGATATATTAAAAAAATATTCCATAATAACTATCAGACTAGCATGCGATTGGTATCATTGAGTTCGTAGCAGTGTGGAGGTTACGATTTTGCTGTAGCCGGCTTGAATCGATCGTGGAATTAATCTGTAGATAACTCCCGCGTTAATTTACCAGTGCGCGTTCCCAAGCCGAGTTCCCGCTAAGACAAGGCTTCTTGATATTATTGGCCCAGACTGTTGTATGTCTTTGCGCGCTTTTACATATTTTCCAGCAGTAGGGAGTGGTTAACATGATGATAGACCAATTGCTTCGTAGCATTCGATTTCCTTCTTGGCGCCATTCTTCCTAGCAACAAGCCATAGTGTGCGTCCCCAAGCCGTCTTCCGCGCTAAAAGTTGCACCTGTCCTATGTCCCAAGAATATATATGCATCCTCCTAAAATACCACAGGAGCTTAAACCATTGTGTCCTCTCTGCCACTGATTTCTCAATATATCCCAACACCGTCTGGCTCTCATATCTGTTGTCTGTAGAAATGTATCAAAAGATGATGAATAAATATTAGAATCCTTTATATAGCCTGTGGATAAAGGGTTCACTAGTTTGATGTATTTTTAGCATAATGTTTATATGTTTAAATATATTACGAAGACGTTAAATGATAGGTGTTCAATATTTAAGACAGGTTATTTAACTTTTACTACATAGAAGCTGATATTTATTTCCAATATTTAAACGCACTTTCTCACCTACAAAGCGGAGGCAACAGGCTTTTCTCCGGGTACTCCGGTTATCCCTGTCACAATTTCATTCCAGCAACAATCTCCACTATCATTTCATTTCATGCGTCATTCATATAATCATTGCCCCAGGGTAGTGCGACAGGCTTCGGCAGCCGGCACAGTTCATATCCTCGCTGTTAGATGGGGATTTCATTCATTCCATTCCCTGACCCGGTCGGTCGACTGAAAGCAGGCTAAGGATTTTCACTTTCCTACTTCTGATTAATAATTTGGTGAGTGAAAATGCATGTAGTCTACACATATAGTTGGTAACATGGAAATAAAAGGTATAAAAAAAGAAACCTAATAAAGTGATACTCAAATTGCGAATCAATTGAGTGCGTATTTCATGAACTGTTCAAATGTGTAAAACATAATTGAAACACCTTCGTTAATACAGGGCGCCAGGAAATGTTCTCCGCAGCGGCTACGTGCAGCTGCGTGAGGTAGCGTCAACAGTTTAGTTGGCAGTGCAGTGTCCTTGATAGGGTGAAGGCCACATGTGTGGGCTGTGGGCTGTCGAAATCGTCAGTGCGTATAGTTAGATTATTGGAAGAATACAACAGTATGTTATGTACAAAATTCACTGTTTGTTTTGATACAGGCGACCGCCGTGCTGCCAACGTAACTGGTGACGCTACCCCTTGCAGTAGCATGTAGGCACGGCGGAGAACATTCCCTGGCACCATTAAGGCATTATGGCTCCTGTTACTTTGAATGATTTGACAAGAGTATTATGCAACATTAGTGGCAGTTCACCTGTGGGAATAGGTTATATATTTCACCATCATCATCATCTTGCACAGTTCCCAGCCACTGGCCGGGTCTGTTTGGAACACAAGCCTCTCCAACGTCGTCTGTCTTCCCACCATCTCTCAGCCTCCACCCTTGTCCAGTCTTCCCCTCTCTTCTTCACGCTTTCTTCCACCCCCTTCAGCCACCTGTCTCTCGGTCTCATTCTTTCCCACTCCGTCTCGTGTATCCTCCTGGGCACCCTCTTCTCCGCCATTCATTTTACATGTCCATACCATCTAAGTTTTGATTTCTCTATACCATCCTGTAATGGTTCCTGCTTCATTAATTCTCTGGTCCTCTCATTTTTTATTCTGTCCATCTTTGTAGCTCCAATACTGCTTCTCAAGAACCTCATCTCACTGGCCTGTATTTTGCTCTTCTCCCTTCCTTTCATAACCCAGGTCTGCGTGGCATACGTTAGGATAGGGACATAGTACGTCCGATATATGCCCATTATGCTGTTCACCAAAAGTTATGAAATAAAATAGAGTAACCTCATAAGGAACCACTTGTAGATCTCGTAAATCAATCATTCACAGAAGCAACCAAAGTATTCAAGAGTAAAACAACTTTTCAAATCAGGCAATAGTATAGACAAGAAAAATGTTTTACCTATATGAATAATTTGATATTGAAAGGTGCTTCTGTCACTTTCTAGATTTACAGGAGAGGGGAAAAGCTGTCTAGGTGATGGAAACTGTTGATCTATGTTTTGCACTTCTGCCAGTGCATGACGCCTATACTAATGCACACTTCAGTGCACGAAAATACAAAATCCAATTCATAGATAATGAAAAAATGACATGTTAGTATGTACTCCAAAGAATTAATAAATAGACATGATGATGATGATTGTTGTATAAAGGGGCCTAATATCTAGGTTATCGGCCCCAATCAATAGACAATTGGCCTATACAATGAAGTTCAACATGACCAGTGAATTCACCATCCAGAGACTTTCATACTCAAGTTGGTTGCTGAAGGGGATATGATGAGATTGATCACCAATAATAAAATCCTTATAATTATCCATGCCAGCAACAATTCTTGCAATTGCTTACAAACACAGCTCAGGATGACATTCTTCATGTTGATACAAAAAGTACGAAACTGCATTAAATATGCAATTTCCATTTCCTGTTATAGGTAGGCCTACAATCCGATGCGTTTCCATGACAGTAAATGATGCAGGCGGAGCATAGAATCACTTCGTCGCCAACTACTGGAATGAGCCGTTATGGAGGCTGTTTTAGAATTATATGTCCAGTGCATGTCAAAAATATTATTAACACAGGGAAGCCCACTTACAAATATACACATTATTACAGCCATTACAATAACGCAGGCTATCAGAGAAAATTTTACACACACACACACACCAAAGTACACAGGGATGAGTGACCACGTTGTCCCAGCCTTTCAAATACATTACCGTATGATTGCCAATTGTCTCTCATGGTGAAAGGGATTGCGTGCACCGTGCACGCGCAATTGCCTGGAATAAAGCATTTTTCTTTAATAATTTAAAAGTATATGGCAACGTAAATCGCGGAGAAATCGTTACTTTACGGGAATGATAAAAGTAAAATATGTTTTGACAATGTAATGCCAATAGCAAGAAAGAAGAATACCGGTACGTATAAAAAAAGAACATATCCGAGGTTGGCTTCGAACTCCTTCGACGATGCATAATAGAATCCACAATGCAATTGGAGCGCAATATTAAGTTAGGTAAACAGCATACACACTCAACTGCCAGTACGCTATTCAATATTTCCTCTATTCTCTATTCAATATATATCGTGGAAACATCATAAACAATATTCCCCACCAACGATCACAGTAAGACCCGGTGGATCATTTAACCGCCATTTCTCTCGTGTAAGACATTGTGCGCACGCGTGAGAGCCACAAATATTACATTTTTCATTAATAATTGAAAAATATACCGCAACATATATTTTCCTTTTAATGACACACTGCAAGTCTACAGGCCAAGAGCTTTCTTCAGAGTGCTTTACGAAATCAAACGGTTCAGTCGTTTTCTCAATCTCGCGGTATAAAAAGTCAAGTTTGTTAGATATTGTTGTTTAAGGGGCGGAACTACGAGGTCATCTGCCCTTAGTGTTTTAAATATATAGATTATTTAAGGAATCCTTAGAAATATTAGGAATATATATAATGAGATAACTCAGAGAAATAATCACAAAGAGATAATTAGTGAAATAAGGTATCAGAATGAAAGCTACATGAGTGGCACTGAAATAGCAAATTAATTTAATGAATAAAACTACTGATACATATCAAAATATGTAAAACCTGCTTGAATTGCCTCCGTTAATATGTAACTAGCATTAAGGGCCGTATTCACCAACGCCAGTAATTTGATTATCTTGGTTTAAACTGCAAGAATCTCAGATAATAGCTATGTCGTTATTCACCAACACAATTATCTCGGTTAATAGGGATTATCCTGGTTAATCACTTTACTGGAGAAAGGTTGACCGGTAAAGTGCCAAAAACTAAGATAATCAACAGAACAAAATGGCGCATAGACGAATGGAATACTTAATAAATGCTAGAGAAAATGATAGCGACGAAGAATATCAGCAAGAATATGCAGGGAAACGACCTATAAAAGACCGTGCCTCATATTTTTATGATGATGATAATTGTTGTTTTAAGGGGCCTAACATCTAGGTTATCGGCCCCTGATGGTTTAGGTGATCGTGAAGATGAAAATGAAAAGCGAACTTAAAACTAAAACTAACTACTAACCTACATACTAGAAGAAGAAATGGAAAACTAAAGGAGAATAAGGCAAATAAAAGGACAGAAGGAAAAGAAATGCCCTCAACCCTCGGAGAAGGCGGATTGAGGGACTTGGAAGGAAGGAGAGCCATGAAAGGCATATAGGAAAGTGAAAGAGGAGAGGGTCCGCCCCAAAGGTAAGGGACAAAAGGGGAAAATGGTCCCAGCTCAGGAATCCCTCGGGGTCGCCAACTCCCAAACTCACCAGCCGTGAGCCCCTGAGGGTGTAGCATTATCTAGGGTGCACCAGAAGTGGTGGGGCTACATACACCCTGCCTCCTTAAGGGCCTAGAGCACAAGGCAGGAGGTAAAAGGAAGAGAAAAAGAAGGCTGACCCCTCGCAGAAGGAGGGTATCAGAAAAGATGAGACAAGGGCCAATTAAGGCGGGAAAGGAAGAGACTCCCTAGGCCTCGGATACCCTAATACCGTCGGGGTCAGATGAGAACAAGAGTTCACCAAGTGGGGTCGACAGGAAAGAAGACAGAGAGGAGCCCGGCACAAGTAAGTGGAAGCAATGCCGAACTCAGCTGGGGCCCCGTGGTCGCCAACTCACGCCCACAAGATGTGAGCCCCTGGGGGGGCATATTTTTAGTATTACGATGATGTTGATTTTATCACACGTTTTAGGTTACGGTATCTAAATCTTCTACTTTATCAGTGTTGTCCATCATAGTACCTAACCTTGAATTTGCCACGGACAGGTAAGATGAATACTATAACTCCAATAGGGAATATATAGAAAACATTCACTGTAAATTGAACAAATGAATAGTTAGTTATATTTCTGGTCTTTCAAGAACCATTCTGAGTCGCCAATAAATCAATTGCTGCTTGGATTAAGGTTTTATGCTACTGGTAGTAATCAGCTGAGCGTAGCGGAGTATGCCGAATCGTACATCGTGAGAGCGCTGCCATTGCCGCTTTACGACCTCGCTACATCAGTCTTCCGCAAACACCTGAGGCTACAATGCAAACACAGATGGATGTTTATAACATTGCCAGATTTCCAAAAGCAGTAGGGGCAATGGGCTGAACCCATATTAGAATACGGACTCCTGGAGGTAAACATGCCGAATTATTACGAAACAGAAGGGGTTATTTTTCGCTGGAAGTGCAAGCAATATGTAATTATAATATGGACTTAACTAACCTTGTGGCTAGATGGCCACATAGTTACGATGGTACGATTTTCAACAACTGTGCACAACGAGCCAGGTTCGAACAAGGTGTCTACGGGGATTCAGTATTATTAGTAGATGCTGGCTACCCTTGTAGATCGTACCTAATGCTTCCTCCGGATGCGGTTCGCACATCTGAAGGGAACCTTTATAACGAGTCACAAATAAGAACAAGAAATGTGATAGAGCGAGTGTTTGGCATATGGAAGCGAAGATTCCCGGTTCTTGCTTTAGGTATGAATTTAGCGTTAGAGCACATGTTTCCAGTGATAACTGCTACAGCCGTTCTACATAACATTGTGCGACAAGCAGGATAAGAGTTACCTCAGGACGATCCAAAGCTAGAACTACCAGTACCATGGGCTGAACTTTTAAGGGACGGTCAAATTGATGGACAAGCTGATCGATATAATGTGGCTCGTCGGGACATTTTTGTGAGAAGAACACTAATTGATACGCCTACTACAGAAGTATGTTATTGGGAATGTAACACTAGTATAATGAGAATTAAAATATTGAATTACATTGATTTTAATTGCTTTTCCATTATTTGAGATTTTAATTGGCCTCTTCTTACGTTTCAATTCAACACTTCACATTATTTACGAATATTTACTGTACTATATATCACACCTAACCTATAAAGCTACAGAACAGAACTTTGTTTTGACAATAAACATATGATTTGTGCGGCGCTAGTCAACGTTTCCAGTGCATCTATATGAAAATTTCAGCGATGCAGTACACATTGAAACGAAAACCAAGATTTGGAAAACCGAGATAATAAAGACAATGGTGAATACCGATGTTTATGTTATCCGAGATAATAGTATTAACCGAGTTTTCGAAATCTTCGATAATGGAAGAGTTCACCGGCGATGGTGAATACGGCCCTTAGAGTTCATGCTTTTTGACCCATGTTATTTCAATGATTTTAAAAAAGGATTATGTGCTAGTAAAGCAGTGGGAATAGATAATATATTTCAGCAAAAGTTATAAAATGAAATAGAGTAACATCAGAGAAACCGCCTTTAGCTCTCATTAATCATTCATTCATTCATTCATTCATTCATTCATTCATTCATTCATTCACACAGGGATATTTCCCAAAGCAACCGAATTCTACAACTGTAAAACAACTTTTGAAATCAGGCAATAGAATGGACATGAAAAATGATTGACTACCTGTATATCTCTAAATAGAGTAATAGAAATAATATTTGAAAATTAGATAGAAAAATATATTTTCCAGTTTGTACTAATTATTAACATTCTATCAGCAAGGATATATAGATTTGTAAAATAGTCATATCATTGATGCATTTGCAAAAAGTAACAAATACACTATAATGTAAATTACTTGAAACCATCACATTTCTTGATCCTATAAATGGTACACTGTATAACATATTTTCAAACAAAGAATGGAAAAGTATGGTATTCGGGGCACAACTCCAACTTCGTGAAAAGTTACCATACCAAAAGGGAGACAACGTTGTTTTACGTCCGTAGGTATAACCAGTGTTCCCCGGGTGGTGCTAAGAAAGCAACAACGAATATGAGACCGAACTGTCGGAAACGACCTCTCGGTCAAAGAAAGAAAAGGAAAGAAATTTGTGGTCCTTTTAAGGACTCTCAAGTTCTTAGAATTGAATATAGAAGGGATTAGTCGAGCGAAATGTGAATATCTTCTCAGACTCTAAATGAGTATTCAGTCGATATCATAGTGTTCCAAGAAACACTCACAGCAGACGAAATTCAGCCTCAATGAAGAGGGAAAATACCAAGCTTTAAATTGATAGCCTCTATCAACCATCAAAATTATGGTCTTGCAGCTTACGTCAGGGATTGCATAACAAACTAAAAATTGCTGCCAGAAAACTCTGGAAATGGCATATATACTACCACTGTTCAAGTTGAAAACCTGACGATGGTTAATGTGTACAAACCCCCGGGCATTAATTGGCCTCCGCCCCCCCCCCCCCCTTCCAACATCTCAGCATCACCCTGTAATATTCCTTGGCGACTTCAACAGTCATCATCAGGGAACGGATTTGTGAAGCTAAACTTAATTATATTTTGTATTACCGTACCGTTGATAAATGGAGTATTTATTTTCCATATTTTGTAGTTGAGCATATAATGTTCCATATTCTTAGTCATTAAGGTCAATACAGTCCATATTTCGGCAAAAAGTATGAAATTCTATTAAATTAGCAGTCCTGTAAATAAAGGAGAAACATTTAATATTTTAACTGGGGTGCAACTCATCATCACGCCTGTCCACGCCTGAGTTAATAAGGTAAGGTGATAAACGGCATGGTGAAAGAGAGATGACTGAACCCAGAAGAGGTGAGATCAGCTGAGCATCAGAATCACACGTAACATCGACTATGTCTGTCCAATAATTTCGTTACTCAGGAAATCCCATTCATCAACGATATGCCAGTAGTTTCCGGATTATTTCGTAATTCGGGCATTCCACTTGATGGCGCAATACCTCCATCTACTGTAGTTAGTACCAGTGATTCACAGTTTGAATTAGCAGTGAGACGGATCGTAGTGTTCTTGTACGTACCGCTATGTCTACAAGTGCAGGGTCTTCAGTTGCCTATTGACATTCATTGAATACATTAACATTGTTACAAGATTCCTAAAGTAGCACAGTCAACCAGTTTAAAATTATAAAGTTCGTAACAGAATTTAAAGAAGATGGTTTATCAACTGATAGTAAGGTATTATTTAGTAATTTGTGTCAATGTACAGTGGCATTTACTCAAAGGTTCCTGGTGCAACAACACATTTCTACCAGTAAACATCAGACTAACAAACTATGAAATTCCAAGCTGAGACAGTTGTTTCTGACACAACCTTCCACTTCGAGTGTTCATCATATAGACTGAGGTGCGGCATCGCTAATAAAAAGTAACACTTTATCATACTGAACGCCCTGTGGCCAGAGGATACCCATAGCTTCATTGAACAGTTTTGCTATAGTTTTGTTATTGCACTTTTTTTAGAACATCACAGTGTAAAAGAAGCCGGAGAAACATTGTGTGTTGTATATCCTAAGATGGACAGTCAACCTGGATAATGCAAACAAATAGGGTATTGCAAGGGGACCCCTTCAGTCCTACATTATTAAATGTGCTTATATATGATGTTGGGGACAGAATTCGGGAAACAACAGAGGCTAAATTATACATATATGCAGACGATAGGGCAATTGCTTTAGAGCAGATACTTGATTTTCAAACGGCTATAGACATACTAAGTGACTGAGCACAGACAAATGAAGTTACAATTAATGCGAAGAAGACAGAAATGATAATTTTTCGAAACGGTGGTAGGCCATCAAGTTCAGATCAAGTGATATGCAACGAAAAAAATAACTAAAAGTCGTCACAAATTTCAAATACCTAGGCTTCACCCTACAGGTTACAGGAAAAAGTTTTCAACTGCATATAAGATTAAAAACAGCCACTACAATGAAAGCTATAAATGCCATCAAATATACTACCCTAATATTGTTGGAATATGTGACCATGGTTTGTGTTGGTCACACTGTTAATCAGTAAACCTGCTCCATAGAGATATGTTTCTCTTTTGTTTCTTTATGGTGTGTATAAAATAATGCTGTATCGCCTTGTTCTCAGTTCTGTTCTAGTAAATGTCAAGTACATTAAACGTGTGTTCCATTTCAATTGCCTGTGTGCCTCGTAATCCTACAGGCTATGGGCCCAGCCACGAATCCACCGTGCGAATATAAAGTGCGTATGATAGACTGCTCGTTATATGAACTGTGAATTTCGCTACGTATCGAAATCAACATGTCTGCAACTAGCACCTCGTTACCGGCTATAGATCAGCTGCGAGGTAGTCTAAATTATGTGGATTGGCGATTCGAGATGGAAAACGTCCTAAGACTCGAAGATCTGTGGAGCTGTATAGTTGGCTACCCGGATGGAGATACTAAATCATCTGCGAAGAAAGCGAAAGACGAAAGTCGGGCTAGGGCCAGACTTAACCTCATGGTGGATACACCAATTTTCCCAATCGTCATTCCTTGTAACACCGCGAAGGAAGTCTGGGAAGGTATTGAAAAGGCCTACTCGGATAAAGGAGTGAATCGGCGGATCGTCATCTTGAAGAAATTGTGCAATGTTAAATTAAAGCACTACAAGACGATGGAATATTGAGGTTATGAGACTTGCTCAGCAACTTGCGTCTATGAATAAGGCACTGGACGACGAGTTTGTGGCAGCTCTTATGCTGAAAGGTCTACCAGATGAGTTTCAGCCTATGATTATGGCTCTGTAAAGTTCCGGAACAGACCTTACTGCAGACACAGTCCAAACCAAGTTGCTACAAGATACTACTTGGAGTGGGAAAAGTACATCCAAGCCATCCATGGATTCTGTTCTGTTTTTACGAGAAGACAAGACGAAGAAGAAGCCCTTCTGCTGGAAATGCAAGAAGCCAAGACACTGGAAGCGGGATTGGAGGAAAGAAGAGATGCAGAGCTCAACTCAAGAGAAGTCGAAGAATGACAAGATGATGCTGGCAACCGATGGACAGGCATTAAGTTCAAGCGCCTCTACAGGGGCCTGGTTCGTTGACTCTGGTGCTACTAAGCATATGAGTTCAAGCAAGACTGCGATGGTGAACTTCACTGCTGGTCCTAATATGGAGATCAGTACAGCAAACAATCAAAAATTGTATGGCCAAGGATCTGGTAATGTAACTGCTCAATTAGAAAATGGTATTTCACAAACCTTGTCCTGGTCTCACTGCTAATCTTTTATCTGTGTCTGCTGCTACTCAAAAGGGTTATGTTGTGGTATTCACCGACAATACTTGTGAAGTTTATGATAGTGAAAACTTTGTTGCTACATGTAATGTAGCACTGACTGCGAGTAATGTGGGGGGTGTTTACCAAGTCAATGCTATCAGTGCTCAAGGAAATATTTGTACAAAGGACTCAGAATATTTATGGCATAAACGACTGGGCCATCTTAACAAGCACAGTATAAAGTTAAGAGATGGTCTCGCTCATGGAATTAATTTCTCAGATAATGGCTTTAAAATATGTTTTTCATGTGCTGAAGGTAAACAAGCTAGACAACCTTTTAAGTCAAGTAAGAGTAAAACTGTATGTAAAAATAAGCTAGATCTTATTCATTCAGACTTATGTGGGCCTATGCCAGTTCCATCTTGGAGCAATGCTCGCTATTTCTTGACCTTTAATCATGATCATTGTAGAAAAGTTTTTGTGTATTTCCTTGCTAAGAAAAGCGATGTTTTGGATTGCTTTATTGATTTCAAGACACAGGTCGAGAATCAGTGTGAAAGATCTATTAAGGTCCTACGCACTGATAATGGTGGTGAATTTTGTAGCAAAGCTTTTGAGAGGCTACATAAATCAGAAGGCATTCAACATCAAACTACAACTAGCTATTCTCCACAGCAGAATGGTGTAGCTGAACGCATGAATAGAACATTACTTGATAAATGTAGAGCCATGATGAGCGAGTCTAAAGTAGATAAACGCATGTAGGCTGAAACAGTAAATACAGCAGCCTATCTTGTAAACAGGTCCCCAATCAGAAAAATTCCAGGTAAAGTTCCAGAGGAGATCTGGACTAGTAACAAGGTCAATATGGAGCATCTAAGAATTTTTGGTTGTGAAGCACAAGTTCATGTCCCTGATCAAAGGAAAAACAAGTTGGATCCTAAAAGTGAAAAACACATTTTCTGTGGTTATTGTGAGGACAGTAAAGCCTATAGATTCATGCATCCTGTTACACATCAACTTGTTAAGTCCAGGGATGCACAGTTCATTGAAGATGTGTTCCAGGAGGTGTCTGATGTGTCTCCAGGTAATGTTGTCCCAGCCTTGCAGATTAATAAACCTGCAATGTTGCAGATCTCAGTTCCCAATGACAGTGAGGCAGAACCCGACAACTCAGAGGATGGGGCAGAGAGCATTTCGTAACTTGAAAGCGTATTACCCATTAGCAGTGGTGGTGTGGCTGAGACTGTTGACTCAGCTGATTTAAGCTATATCCCTAGTGGAACAGATTCAGCTTGCAGTGATTCTGAGGGCTCTTACTGTCACATATAAACTACTTGAACGATTGATCTATAATAAAATTTCGGAAACAATAAACAACCACATTCCTATAGATCAAGCTGGATTTAGATCTGGTAGAACTTGTAATGATCAAGAGCTCTATCTACTCACATTGAAAATGAGTACGAGAAGAAGTTAGTGACCAGCCTTACTCAACACCACGTAAGGTAATAGGTACCTTCAGATCTACTCTGATACTGACAAAAGTCGAGTATTTACACTAAATGATGGTCTCCCTCAAGGATCTGTCCTGGCCCTCCTTTTCAACCTATATACTCACGACATACCGGAAACATCTTCAAGAAAATTCATTTACGCTGATGACAATTGTTTGGTGTCTCAACATTCTACCTTTTTGGACGCAGAAACTATATTATCCTATGATCTGGAAACCTTGGTTGTATACTTCGAGAAATGGTGACTCCACTTACATTCCCAGAAAAAGTCATATCGACATTCCATCTACGCAACATGCAGTATAATTATAAACCAGAAGTCAGAGCCAGATACCTTTTATTGCCATACAGTAGATCGCCTAAATATTTGGGAATAACATTTGATAGATCCCTGACTTTCAAACAACATCTCTCAAATGCGGCTGCTAAAATCAAAACTAGAAATAATATACTGCAGAAACTTGCTGGCACATCATGGGGAGCTAACGCTCAAATCCTAAGAACCACTGCTTTAGCTCTATCGTATTCTGTTGCTGATTACTGCTGTTCAACCTGGATTAACAGCGCTCACACAAAGAAAATAGATGCCCAGCTTAACCACGCAATGCGTATAATTACAGGATGTATTCGGAGCACGAACACACTTGGGCTGCCTGTCCTCTGCAACATTCCTCCTCCATCCTTGAGAAGATCAGACGCACTCTTAAAAACATGAAAGAAAATCCAGTAGAATCCCTATTTGCCCATTCATCAAGATATTACACAAATAGTATACCAACGTTTGAAGTCAAGGAAACCAACATGGCGCACAGCAATTAATCTTGAAGGATCTTCCTTTAATGTAAATAACTCTTGGAAAATCCAGTGGGAGCATTCTTCAGTAACCAAAAAACACCTAGTTGGGAACCCTTTTGAACGGTTCCATGGATTTGATCTTCCAAGACGCCAATGGAGGATCTTTATTCGGATATGCACAGGACAAGGCAGATGTGCGTATTTACTGCATACTCGGCAGATTGTGACTGTGGTGCCTCCTTACAGACAATCCATCACATTGTCGCTGACTGCCCTCTCTGAGCATTCCATGGAACGTTGATGGATGTCCATCAAGCATCAGTTGAATGGGTCAGAGGTCTTGAAATATGAGATTTTATGAACTTGTGTGTGCACATATTTTTGTATATATTATAGATACTATATATTCATCATACGATAAGGAAATAACCGTAACTAAAATATCCAATATGAAAAGAAGTTGAGTGCACCGATGCAAGTAAATAAGGAACCTCAAGGAAAGGTTCAAGGGCCTTTATTTTTATCATATTGTACACATTAATGACAGGTGGGAGAACAACACGTGGTAAATAGTCAGACAAAAAACCACTGAAGCTCTAAAAAAGATTTAATTACAGCTGGATAATAAAGAATTGAAATATGTAAATAAACCAAATGTGACAGATA
Organism: Meconema thalassinum; assembly: GCA_946902985.2. Lineage (NCBI taxonomy): Eukaryota > Metazoa > Arthropoda > Insecta > Orthoptera > Tettigoniidae > Meconema > Meconema thalassinum. The sequence continues at coordinate 95,831,101 of OX336397.1, read as the reverse complement.
TTGAAAATATACCATCATTAATGTGTTGATTCACAGTTCAAACCATCGATACCACATGCGAGCTAAAAGTACATCGACTAAACTGTAAGACAAGTTGCAGCTGCATAAATATTAACCACGTACGAAATATCTTATTATATTCAAGACTAGGTGTATGTTTCACAAAACTCAAGACCCTAATCCAGAGGGTGTGGTTGTACCAAAATCTTCCAAATCGCCTCAAAGGTACAGGAAATATCTTGCATTTCCTAACAGTTAACGGAAATATATTTATTTGTTTATTAAATGCTTTTAAACAAATATACAAGGCGATAGCCCCTGGCAGAACTGTTTCGCGTACAGCTGGTATAGCAATAGGGCCGGGCGGGTAGTCTGTACACATGGGGCGCACACAACCCATTATGCGAGAGTTTTCGCACGGGTCCGCTAGTAGCATTTAATAAACTAAATTAATTTGTCTTCTTACCCTGTATGAAATAAGGCATGCCAATTCAATGTTTTCTGTGAAGTTAATTTTGGAACTAAGAAATAACATGAAGGTTTTAAGTTTCTCTTACGACCAAATTTTGTTCGTGTCTCTCCAAAGCTCCCTCCTTAATAAACATCCCTACGCATTACTTTACGGATTAGGTTTATTTAGACAAAATATTTTGCTGCATGTACTATACGGGTGTGATTTTCGATCACTATGAATTATCAGGTTATAAATACTGTATGTATTTCTCCAGTCGGTGAATACAAACTTTGCTTGTAATGTACAGTTTATAATATGTAAATAAGACATCTGGAAAAAAATTACAGGCACTAGTTTATGATCACTATTATTTTAATGTCTCTTTTCAAGAGCGATTCTAATCAAGGTGCGCATGTACTCCATGAATATAGCTTTTGGCAAGTGTAAAATATGTATCTTTTATTTCCGTTTCGAGTAAATTTTCCCGTGCATACTTGAATAAGGCGTCTGACCACTATGTACCGACAGATGACTTAAATGATACAGACTTTTAGCGAGTTTTGCTACTATGAATTGACATGTGACTTGTCAAACTTTTATTTTGTAAAAATGTTTCATTGCATTTACTACACGAGTACGGCTTTGGGCCAATATGAGTTACGAGGTGTTTCTTCAAATATGCACTTTGAGTAAAGGTTACTCCGCATGTACGGCATCTATATGGTCGATGCCCAATATGAGTTAACATGTGACTGTTCAAGTTGGACTCAACGGCGAATTGCCTACTGCATGTACTACATGAATATGGGATTTTATCACTATGAATTAACTCGTGTATCTTCAAATTTACACTTCGCTTGAATGTCTTTCCGCATGTCCTACATGAATGCGGCCACAGATTATTAAGAAATAACTTATGAGGATCCAAAACTTCCATTTGGGTGAAGTTGGCTTCGCTTGTATTTACTTGAACAAACTTCTCCATACCATTATGGACGGGAATTTTTCTCAAGTTACCATGCTGAGTGAATGGCGCTCCACATGAATCGCTCATTAAAGTGTTCTCCACCCTGAAAAAGAAAAGTACCGTAGTTTTTAAAGACAATTTCTATCACATGCAGTTAGAGTACATTATTTTACGGTATTACTTAATGTGTTTATCTTACGTATAGTAGAATCCGACGTTTATGGATGCATCAGCCAAAAATATTTAGTACTAGCATATTGCATTGTGTTCTGAATTTGTTGGATGAACAACAGTTATAACTATTAAAAAATTAATTGGGGAATTTGTTAGCAGTACTAATACTATCTGAGTTTTCCCTAATCAAATAACAGAAGCTTAGCTCGCTTCTACTCTTCAATATAAGCCTAAATATTTCGTAAACACAGACAATGCTTTTCCTCATGTCAGAGATTCTGGATTAACAGCTATTCTGGATGAAAGTTTAAATCCTTCTCCATCACGAAAGGAGCGTTTGTACATGCGGAAAGGTTAATAATATCATCCTACGCCTGTTTTTGGCCAATGGCCAACCTAAACCTTCATCGTCCAAATGAAAGGATATGGAAATTGAGAGCTGCTTCATACATGAAGTGCCAGCATTAAACTTCCTCTCTCACTTATTCCAGAGTAATATTGTCATACTGACATTATCTTTTCCAGTAACAAGGGGAATGAAAGGCAATGGTTAAAAAGGAAGAGCTGTGCGAGGACTTAATCATTATTTGATGGAAACCAGGCAAATGCCCACCAGGTAACTAACGATGTGTCCGTACCATGATGGTCACTTTGCCAGTGCTGGATAGCGTACCACCACACACCATTGGACCACCGTTCATTTGCGAGGGATCGAGGTACAGTGTAAGATCGAGATCCCGAACTCGGAACGTCCTGGGTCTTGGAATTATCCGAATTATTGAATTCTACACGGTTCTCATGTCCAACATGAAGGAGGGAAATTTTAGAAACGACAAGGAGCTGGAACCATTAAAAAAGCTTTGAACGAGTACCAGTCCATGCATAAGTCCTTCAATATAACAAATTTCAAAGCCAGACCACTTACTGATAGACCACAATAATAAGTGTCCGTGCACTGAACTTAATCAGAGTACATGTTTGTAGCGAGCACGTGTTTTTCTCGCACACCGGCTTTCGTGGAGTGAACTTCTGAGCCACCCGGTCCGACCTTCATAACATATACCGCTTACATAATTATCAACTATTCACTCGCTAGATTGCATTGCACAATATAAATTCAGAGTTCCACGCAGTACTTGTATTGCCACATCTCTTGAAGGCACAGCACGTGCATGTGTCACATATCCACATTTAATTTGTTAAAGAATTGCCATTCTGGCTTGTTGCAATATGCAGACACGTTATTACGTAAACATATTGAATATTATGCTTCATTCACTATTGAACACATCGCGGATGATTGGATAGCACTGTTTAGTGATACACTAATTGTGTGTAGGCAATTTACCTTAAGGAAATAGAAATAAAAGTTCCCCCGCTACACTGAGGATCAACGAATCATGTGATATGCTTTTCACTGCGCAGTAAAGTATCGTAGTGTTATAATATATAAGGGGTGTTCAAATGAAAAGGTACCAAATGATACTGTGGGTACAATTTATTCTGTATTCAAAAGTTATCACTACAGGCCTGTGCATAGGTGTCCAATTGCTCCAAAAGCCACAGGATTCCCTGTCGCCAGAAGTATACGGTGCCCTTTATTTCGTCGTCCGATTGATAAGTTTTCCCTCGAGACGAACCATTAACAGTGACGTGTATTGTGCGACACTCCGTAGCCTACGCAAGTCCATCAAGAACAAATGGCCTGGACTGCTCACGAAGGGAGTGATCTGCTCCATGATAACGCTCGCCCACGCGTCTCTAACGTCACACAAGGTGTATTGGCTACGTTCAAGTGGGAGTAATTTCAGCATCCGCCCTAGAGCCCAGACATGTCACCCTGCGACTTCCATCTGTTTGGTCCGTTAAAAAGACATCTCAAGGGAAAACTTTTGCAATCAGACGACGAACTATAGGACACCGTACATGATTGGTTCGCGTCGCAACAACAAGACTTCTGGGAACAGGGAATCCTGCGGCTAATGAAGCAATGTGACACCTGTGCACAGGCCTGTGGTGATTACTTTTTGAATAACGAATAAATTGTACCCAAAGTATCGTTTCGTACCTTTTCATTTGAACACCCCTCGTACTGTACAACTGCTTCACGCCTGACACATTGATATGCGGTCGTAATTGCACGCCCCACTTGGGGGCAAAGTGAGCATACCAGCACACTTTCAATGGCTTGGCCTCAATCCAAGCCCAAAACCATATCCATGTTAAAAGCACATACTACATATAGAGGTGGTTTGTTATACTGTACAAACGTAGGTAGGCCTTCAATGAAAAACAGAGCGCACACATCCATTTCTCGGTATACCAATGCTTGCATCCCTTCTTAAGTCCCACACTTAAGCTGGCACCATTTAATGTCAACGTTCACTTTCCTCCAACCAACGGCTTAATCCCACTTCTCCGAAGTTGATAATTCTTATTTTAAGGGGTCTCACATCTAGGATATCGACCCTAGCTTCTCCGTAGTATCATAAAATCTCAAATCGCACTCCAAGTTCACACGATGTAAATAGATATTCTGAATTAATTTCCGGTCTACTGTAGTTCGTGAAAGTCCAAAACCTTTTGGTATATACAAACATTAGTTCAAGCAGCATAAGTATGCTTGTTTGGAACTTTTTAGGCATGTATTTTCTGGTGTCATGACCGACGTTTATGTCTTTTAATTCCTAAGCTATAGTGACCTTGTTGTTATGTTCGACCTTCTTCTTTTTACACTTCCATTTACTGGCTGTACACTAGCTTTTTCTGCTGAGTTGTACTTGCGGGCGAGGGGCATTGGGAAGATACCAACTGATGTGGATTATCGGAATTGCACGTAAACCTTTCTCCATGAGTAGGTGATTTGATAGTGTTTCCACTCATATGTTGTTGAATTAAATGGAAGACAGCTGTAGTAGGAGCAGCTTGATGACAGAACATACTATATAAATCCACGCATCACATCTTTCAACAAAGTATTATTAGACAAAAACTGCTTATTATTTTGTAGTATACAGTTCTAGCATTCTACAATCCTGTTTCTTAATAAGACCTGATTACCCAATATATACCTCTCTACAAGACCTCTCTATTCATTTTGCACTTCTCTATAAGAACTGTCTACCCACTGTGTACTTCCCTACATGACCTATTTACCCAATTTAAACTCATATTCAAGACCTCTCTACCTACAAGATCTCTCTACCAATTAATTACTTTCAAAACTTCTCTACCTCATATTTACTAGAAGATCTCTCTGCATATTAAAAGAATCCCCATGAGACCTCTCTATTTGTCCACAAGACCTGTCTACCCAATGCTCACTTAATACATGAACTATGTACCCAATTTGTATTTCTCTACAAGACCTGTGTATGCAACGTTTAATTCTCTACACAGGCAAGGTACCCAATAAATACAACTGATACAGAGATGAGGGACATAGTTGGGTTAAGAAGTTGGTTAATTTTATGGTGCATATTTACTTGTAGCACTAGGTTAGGAAGAAACCTAGTTATGCTCACAATTATGGGATGCGAAAGAGTCGAATGGGGTTGAGGACACAGTAACAACCAGAGGGAGGTTTAAAGTACTGGATGTTCCTTAAAAAGCTCATTGATATTCTTATCAAACAAGTGAGTTGTCCACAATCAGGAACAGCTCCCATCAAAAGATTGATAACACCTTAAATGCTTCCCAACAGTGGGAACTCTGATTGAGAATGGATATAGTTCGTGGGCTGCCAAATGGAAAGTTAATATCAATATTGGCTTCAATAATGAGACACATAAAATGAGAGACACCTCAAATTCATATCTTGAACTTATAGTGACAAGAATTCAAAAAAAAAGAAACGTTATGTTGTGTACATACTCGATTAAATGATTTGCATTTCCAACACTTTCTTCTTCCAGTATCTCCTCTTTTATATCCTGGGGACAAGATGAAACAAATAATTTATTTGCTATAACCTTAGGCAATGCTTTACACACAAAAATCAAACTATGCAATTGTTGAGCACAGCTTAGTTCAAGTGATATATCCACTGAACGACTTTCATACTGTCTATCACAGCCGAATACATTTTTCAAATATGACAGTTTTTGAATGTGAAAAAAGATTTTTTTCAGAAACCACTGCAATTAAACAGAATTCAGAGTAACATATTTAAATACTTCTGTAGGCAGTCTTTGGAGCAGTATGGAACATCAATACTGCTGCTACATAAAGCTAGTAACTACAGGCTTTATATGTGTATTGATCTTCGAGAGCACACAGCTTGCAATGGAGATACAGGATGAGTAAGAGATTGGAATAAGTGCTGAAAAAGAAGTCTATTTGAAATGATTTGATGAATGTACCTAGGTAGTCACTTAAAATGCTTTTATACGAGGCATCATTTCTATTAATTAAAATTCAGTAAAATAGAAATCTAAGCTTGAAACTTGTATATTGATTCCAACCTTTATTGCTCCTGCTTTAGAACAGCATAAGGGCTGATTACTTTTCAAATACTGCACAATTTACATACGCCAAGGCATGCAATCGGTCTCAGAGGACGAGTGGGAATATTGGCCATCTTTGAATTGTTTTTTCATGGTGCCCCATTTTTATCTTCAGAAAAATGCTGGGATGGTACCTCCTAAGATGCCATGTTCACTTCCTTCCAACTCATCATATTTTAATCCTCATTAACAGCTCTTAAGGGCTGAAAAAACACTGCCACAGAAAATTACGTTTCTCCTCCTCCCTGACACCAGAGAACTGGAAATACTATGAGTTAAAAAAACACAACTCAAAATTTGCAGGATAAAAAAATGGTATGAAAGAACGTACATGCAAGTAAAAGTAATTGGATTTAAGTATTAACAATTACTTTCTCCATATGGATCCTCTAACTTTAATCTCATATCTTCTATTATTTGATAGATTTATGCCTAAGGCCAAGTACATATTCTTGCAATGCTCAAATTTGGAAAGGAGGTGATCAAGCCATAAGTTGGAACTATCCCAGCAATTGTCTCGAGTTTATGTGAAAAACTACAATGGACCACTGCAGAGGTAATCAAACTCACCTCATTACTGTAGCCCCCTTCTCTCAACAGAAAGGAAATCTTATATCAATTGTTTTACCTAGACCTCAAGTCCACAGTGGGCAACAAATACATCGTTATTGTGCTAAACATATGCTAGCTTCATATAGTATACCTTTTGCCAATGTGAATTAAGATTCAGCCCCCATTTGCTCAGTAATCAGAACTACATCTAATGCTTTCTGTACTATTGTCGACAACACACTTCCATTTGTCAGCAGTACAATTATTGTGAAAATACCAGTCATACTCCTTAAATACTATCAGATTATAAGGAGATGTTATATCTTGCAATGAGGCATGAAGGTACTTACTATTTCCAGATCTGAAGATGGTGTTTCAGTTTTGATGCATGGAATGAATTCTGGTACAAAACATTCCTCAGTTTTAATACCCCTAGAATGATCCGCATCGTCCTGCAGATAAAACATTGTTTTAATAAAATAGTACCTTGGGATGCATGGAATTATATCTCACATATGTCTAGTGAACTTGCAATGAAGGATTCAAATACTCATTGAAGTTGAACGTCACATTCATAGAATCCTTACACCAATGCTGAAAAGGCAAACATATTAACGTTCGGTGGAGTTTAATGCAGAAGGCATTTATACTTACGTACAAGTTTTTCGGGCTTGTAGGCCGTGGTCCGGACAGGATAACTCCCGACGTTTCCCCGGAAACTGCATCCGGCATTTTTAAGGGTTCCGCTCCTTTCCGGTGAACGTCGGGAGATATCCTGCCTGGACCATGGCCTACAAGCCCGAAAAACTTGTACTTAATTATGAACGCCGGCCGTGAAAGCCTAAGCTAGGAAGCATTTAGTTCGCATACAGCCCTTGAAGATTGTCACCAGCATTGAGACAGTGTGTATGTGCTCACCGTTACCATATGACTTTAATTTCTCTCATGAAGAAGAGGCAAGTGACGTTGATATATTTTGTGTTACGGAATCTCGTACCAAGCAATATTTGATTGAGTCTACTGAGCCCACATGTTGATCTCAAGGACACTAAAAGCTGTCATCAAGTTAAAGGGTGGACTAACACCACATTGACAGTCATAGCAAGCAGTGGAGGCTGTTTTCAAGGTGAAGGGTGGGCCAATTCCATACTAACAGTCACAGCAAGCAGTGGAGGCTCTCATCAAGGGTGGGAAAACACCATATTGTTGGCCACTGGTAGCAGTGGAAGTCACCCTAAGCTTCACCTTCAGTTTCATGTGAATGGTCGGAGATTTCTGATCTTTTTTCATGTTAGTAGACTTCCCTCATTCACTACACTTACAATGAGTAAAAGATGACAAGTTCTTAGCTAATCGGAAAATGTACAATGTATTCTAAAAAATAAACACTCATTCTATCTCTCTGTGGTGTATTTTTGTTGAAAAGTGCAACATAGAGTTTTCTAATAATAATAATAATAATGTCGTGCATTTAACGTCCCTTTTAACTACTTCAGGTTTAGAGAGTTTGATTTATGCTCAGAAGGGTTATTTGTAACGCTGTGTTACAATCTGTGTCAATAACGCAACACCCCTCAACCCCACCCCTCGTGGTGTTAATGAATAATTGATTGGGTAACGCTAGCGGATAGTTTGACGCGTATATTGTTGCAGGGTGTTTATGAAGACGTTGGTGAACGAGCGGAGATTAATCTTGCTAGCAAATGAGCTGATATGGTTCTTTCAAACGAGGGGATAAAACATGGTTTTATTCATCAATTGGAATACATTCAGTATAATAACTTTTCACTAAAAAACATTAATAACAATTCTTTAGTGATTATGATTTGTCTAAATATTTACAAATTTTAAGGCATAAGAATTGGTTGACCTTCTGTGGGATTAATTTGCTGGTTAATCTTAAGGGGACCTTGAAGATAATGAATATACTATTAAATCAAACGCTAAGAGTTTAACATATTCAGGGACACATGGTAGACAAAATGGCCATTTCAATATCTTCAAAAAATCATGGATGTGGGATATTATATGCTCACCCATACCATGCAGATTTAATGCATTAGCTCTCATGAGGTCTCATATATAAAATAAATAACAATGCGCTTCGTTTCTTTAAAATAAAACACAAATTTTCAGTGTTTGTTAGTCAAGTATTTTCTCTTCTATGCAGCAGATTGTTATAAATCTGCACCACTTGCATTATTTGTCTTTGAAGAGTAAGCTGCATAAGTTACATATTATAGCCCTCTTACATTCAAAGAAGCAAGTACATAAAACTACAGACAAACACTTTATGGTAACTTCAATTCAAAAGTTATTAATATTTTTGTTGATTACCCCTTTAGGAGCGTTAAAACACAATCAATTTTCATGTTATTCCTTTTCTGTCCTTTTCTTCTTTCATCCCAAAAACCTCTCATATATTCACTATGATTTCTCTTTCTTTCTTTTCTGATTTCTTTCTCTTTGGACGTTTGCTCGAATTTCTGAAGTCTGAGTTTTTCTCTGTATGTTTTCCGGTCTGCCATGTCTGCTGTAGAGATGTTTAGGTACTTGAGGTCTTCCACGGTTTCATTTACCCAATTGGTTTTCAGTGTACTATTCATAACTTTCTTAAAATTTTTCTTAGTCAGTCTGTCATCGGTCATCCTACGTATGTGTCCATACAATTTTGCAGTTCTTTTCCTGATGTTGTTTGTAATCGTCTCTGTCTGTTTGTATAGTTCTATTGTCGGTCTCTTTATACATACTCTCTCTTTCTGAACTGGCCCGAAGATCTTTCTCAGTATTTTTAGCCTACTTTTCACATTTTGCAAAAATGAGGAAAAAGTAGACTTATGAGATCGGGCAAATGTGTGTCTGTCTGTCTGTCTGTCTGTCTGTCCTTCTGTCTGTCTGTCTGGCTGTGTGTGTGTCCCCCCCCCCTATCAACTCCTAAACGGCTGCAGCAATCGAAACAAAATTTGGTAGGAGTAAAGATCTATACCTGAATATCTCACGGCCATATTTGAAAATGATGTCAGTGCTACCAACTGCTAAAAAATCGCAATTGAAATTTGAGCTCCATGTTGGATATCATGGAAAGTATGAATGGGAGCTATTTCAAAATTGGCACACGTACAGATCATAATATTTCAGTTTAATTTCCAGGAGGCCAAACATGGCAGTGTTGCCAAAATGATTATAAGCCTCCTGATAGGTCCAATTTTTAAATGCATATAACTTCTACACTATCAAGCGGAATTCAACCAAATTTCGTATGTTGTATGTGTACATAACCAGATATGACTAAGCGTATTCTTAAGACCTACCAGGGCTGCCAACTGTTAATAAATGCTCCTAATTTATTTTATCCAAATACCAATATATCAGAAAGTATGCAAGCCGACAGCTTTAAACTATGCACACGTATAGTACCTGACATTCTATATTAATTTGGAGTAACTTATATACGTCAGTGCTACCAACATGATTCTAAGCCTGCTGACAGGTCCAACTTTAAATACATGTAACTTCCATACTATCATTTGGATTTCAACCAAATTTCGTATGTGCTATGTGTACCATAACAGATATGACTATGCGTATTCAAAGGAGCAACCAGGGCTGCCAACTGTTAATATGTGCTGTCCCTATTTTTGTTACCCTAATATCAATATATCAGAAAGTATGCAAGCCAATAGCTCTAAACTTTGCACACGTATAGTACCTGGCATTCTAGACGAATTTGAAGTAACTAATATACGTCAGTGCTGCCAACATGATTCTAAGCCTGCTGATAGGTCCAATTTCAAAATGCATGTAACTTCTATACTAACTAATGGATTTCATCCAAAATTGGCACAACAATAGATTATATTATTTCAGATTATTTCTGACCAATACATGCATGACATTGTTGCCAACATGATTTTACGCGCGCTGTTAGATCCAATGTTTAACTGCATGTAACGTCCATGCTATCCAGTGGACTTCAACCAAATTTTGTATTTAGTACCGTAAGAGACGGAACTAAGAATATATTCAGTCACCAGGGCTGCCAACTGTAGTGCTCTATTAGGATACATTATGCCAGGTATACAGTATTTCGAACTAATTGGAAATTTCGATATTAGCAACTTAATTTCGTCATTATTCTAGATAGGTTCATATTCTGTAGAATAATCATTGGCATGAAAAGTAGGCTGTATAGTTCTTCACGGAACTTCTTGTTATCTCTTGTTTTTCTAGATGCATGATTTTTGTTCTTCAAAAGTTATTATATAATTGAATCAGTCATTCATGAAAGGGCACATACCCAAATTGTCTTATTTTCTTTCTTTGCAGAATAACATGCTTCTCATCCTGGTGCATCTTGTCACAAAAGGAAGGGCACTTATCCAACCAGTAACATGCAGATATTTAAGGTTCATTTTGTGTGTTGTTTGGAAGTCATTTAAGAAAGGGCACACGTCCCTGGATAAGTGCCCTTTCTTGAATGACTTATTTGCTTACAGGAAGGAACATCTGCATGCTCTTTGGTCAAACAGATGAGTGCACCTTAATTTGTTTAGTATGCTTTATGTTTATCACGAAGGCAAGGCTCGTAAAGGTGCCAATGGAGTGTACATCATTTTGTTAGACTATATTCAAAAATGTGTCGTCGTCGTCGTCGGCTTTAACTCGTTTCCGAGTATACATCTTCTTCCAAAACAGTCTAAAATAATCTAAGGTTGAGGTCTGTGGGCATGTTTGCGGTGACTGAACAGCCCAATGCGTGCATGAAACAAACGTCCACACAGATCACACAGAACTGTTGGTGGAGGGCGTGGCTGTGCTGCACGGAGCTTACGTGCTTGTCGCTTGGCCTTAACAATTCTACGACGTTCTTCTTCAAACATTTTGACAGCAGCCGGGATGGTCTGGCGCCAAGTTGAACGGTCTTTAGCAAGCTGGTCCCAGGTTTGTGGATTGAGACCTGTCAACTTCATATTCTGCTTGAATTGGTCCTTGTAACGTCTCTTAGGGCCTCCATGAGGTCTGGTGCCGGAGGTGAGTTCACCATACAGAACCTGGCGTGGTAGTCTCGTATCATCCATCCGTTGGACATGTCCAATCCATCTAAGTTGATGACCAATGATGGATGATTCTATACTATTAGCAAGCGCTTTCTCAAGAACATCAAGATTGGTGATGTGGTCTTCCCACTTTATCTTAAGGATGGATCGAAGCTTCTGTTGTGTAAAGGAACTTCGACTGTTCTCGGATGGAGCTGGAGGACAGTACAAAAATCATACAGTGATTCGATTATGAGCAGCACTTGTTGAAATGAAGCGATTTGAAACCATTCACCATTACTTCCCTATACGAGGGCACTCATTCAATGCCTGTGATAGAGATTTTGCTATCATTAAAAGATCTGTAAAAAAAATCGAATTTCTGATGTGAAGCAATATTATGAGATCATTTTACGGGCACCTAAACGTCATGACAAGTTCACCATCATTCTGGTGGAGACGATTGATATTATTATCTTTGCTGCATGGTGGCCAACAGTTTATAAGAGGAGAGGATTGTCAGATGAATCTCGAGGAGGGGAAGTTCCTGCCAACTTGAAAATTCATTTCCAGCCAGCATCATTAATGCACCTCCTTTACTCTGCAAAGGATCCAGGCACTCTGCGGACAAAACACTTCATCAAGGGTCTTATTGACCAGGCCTTCCGTTTGCATCTAGACAGCAACGTCAAGCTTCCTACCGAACTAACATACGTCGAACCAATTCCTATAGAGAGGAATGTGATGAATGACCTAAACCGTCTAGAAGTGTACATTCCGAGGGAGTACAAAGACTTTTTCGGCGAAATACTTGCGTGGCCAACTGTTTGTGGGACAGACGATGATTGTGATTGACTGCCATCATTCAAATGATTATTATTGTAGAACAATGACACAGAGTGTCCAAGTTATCTGAATAAACTATGTGTTTTGGCTCCAAAACTGATTTTCATTCAGCCATCATTTTAGAAAGGGCACATATCCATTAATTTCATATGTCAATTTCAATCTCCTTCATCTTTACTCCGTATTATATCAAGTAACCTATCCGTAACCATCAACACTAAAGGTCGAACACATACATTTAACGTAAATAGCAAGACTGGCTTGTCAATCAGTTTTTTGCTCCTCCTGAAAAGTTACATTTCTGGACATATGCCCTTTCTTAAATGACTGATTCAATTGTATATTGGCTCTAACAGCCAATGAATTAAAACTCAGCAATTATTTTAGGTTTGTGCCGTGTCATGTGTGGGGTTTCGTCTAGGACACCAAGCTGGTTCATCAGAGCGCTGGTGAAACCCCACACATAACATGGCCCAATCCTAGAAAAATTGTTGAATTTTATTATATTATTATTAACATTATTACCAGTATATTATTACTATTATCATTATTATGATAACTAATAATACTCTCTGTTATGTTCACAATTAGAACACGACTAGGTGTGACCTGTTATGCGCACACTGGAAGAAAATATTTTATATTTAAAGAATGTCTGATTTTCATAAAACGAACGAGCATTTATTCAGAAATGTGTGACTAATCTATTTTAAAAAATCATATTTGACACCTCTTAATACAAGGTCTCCTTAAGCCATGTCATTTAAGTGAACGGTTGTAATATAATGTCACAACCGTAGTTAACCACAAATATTACAGTGTAATTAATGAAGCAAGTTATACACGAATTATAGATACTGTATTTGTAGTAATACCCTTTTAACTTGCTGATGAATGTAGGTTTTCATCATCACGCACAGGCCGATATGCTAGGACCTGGTGAAGGCTATGCCAATCTTAAATTTATTACACTGTACGGCATACCACAACGGTTTTCTTAATTCTTACCTAGATAGACATCATTGGCAACCAAGAGGCTTTTAGCTGAGTTTGACAGAGGGAGGGAATCCTCATTTGCTTTTCTCCTAACCAATTGAACTTGCTACTTACCACAGCATTCACAGGGTTTCATATTGCTCTTTTTAAACGTCATCAACATTTTTTTTCCAGTGGTAGGCAGTGTCCGAGTTCACATAGAGCAAATTCAAAATTGAGAAAAAAACAAGCATCTTAAGTACATTTTATCTTATATGATCTTGATATATCAATCCGACCAATATTCTTTGTTCATAAATGAATATAACATGACAGGTTGCGGCATCATCAGTGATTGTATTGGAATAATGTTCACTTATAAATTGGTAAAGACCATTGGAGATTAATATTTCAAAGTAGTCACATGGCAAGTGGCTAGCTGGTGTAATCAATTCATTTAAACATTCAAACAAAGCTCTAATTAGAAGCTCATTTTATGAGGGTGAGTGGATATTGCTTCGGACTACCAAACCCAAGCCGGCAGGTTCGCTCCTGGCCGTGGTAAGTGATTTTTGAAAGGCAACAAAAATCACAGTACGCATGTCATACGTTGTTGGCATGTGAAAGAACCCATTTGAATTCAGTAAGCCGTGTTCATAATGGCAAAATTAATCTCGGTATTTTCTGCCAACACAAAGTTCCTCTACTAGAATGTGCTATTGTGTCAAGGACCTTAGATATCTAACCTCCTTGACTTTCATAGCATTCCTAGGAACGACATATTTCGGCATGCAAGCTGCCCTCCGGGAGCAAATAACAAAGCTTGCACCCGGCACCCGAGCCAATACAATATTATTATTTCTACTGTCGCCATTATGTGGGATAAAAAAATACACCACGCGCCATATGTAATATGGTAATTGTGTGAAAAAGAATTAACTGGCAAAACCATTGGTCTGTATAAAGATTATTGATGCGTGATTAGCCTCCCTGTTCATGACAAAAACCAGGGGTGTAGACATTTGGTAACGCGCTACTTACCATTTATTGGTCCAGGCAAATACCATTGGTCTGTATAAAGATTATTGATGCGCGATTCACCCCACTGTGCGTGACAAAAACCATGGGTGTATATATTTGGTAACGCGCTACTTAGCAATTATTGGTCCAGGCAAACACCATTGGTCTGGATGGAAATTATTGATGTGTTTCAGACATGGTACTGTTTCAGCTATTAAACAGTGCCACTGTAAAATTTTCAGCAACTCCTTAAGATCGTTATTGAAAGTTCAAATACTTATCTTGCAACTCGCACAATCCATGGAATGGAACTTGCGCTTCTTTTGTCTTACAATACTGTCTAAGCCTATGCAATAGTGCCGTAAGCGTAGGTTGCAATGCTGTATTTGTCCATAAATCACGCGCACAGTGGCGAACTCAGCTGCCCTTTTATCTATATAAGTCGTCATCTAAAAAGAGGATGGTGGGCGCTAAGAGACAACGGAGGAGTAAACAACAATAACCACTTCTTCTGTTTCCTATCCATTCCGGATGTCTGCAACCTCCTGACTGTGCAGTTCCTGTCACTTGCAGCTCGGAATAATTCAGCGGACGTTTTGGAGATCCAGGCTGTGAGATTTATTAACCAGGTTATTCTTCTCAGTGCAACACTTCATTTCCCTGGCATTTTCCCTTGAAGAATAGACTGTAGGAGATTGAACTTGTCGGTATTCCTCATGAAGTGTACTAGGTATTTGATTTTCCTTATATTCACGGTGTGTTCGCATTTGCGAAGGCTACGAAAGCCTGTAAATGAATAATTGTGTTTTATGTATAAAGAAAGTGAAATGTCAGTTATTTCTTAACCTATAAATCTGACATGTGCATTCACGTGCTCTATGTTTCCTTGTTTGAGTCTTTATACACTGTTTTGCTAAATTATTTATAATATTCTGTACTTACTTATTCTGTATTTAAATATGAAAGATTGTAAGACATTTCTCTAAGGCCTGTTGCAGTGAAATTAGCACCATCGAATTCCATAAGTGTTCAATTCAAAGTGACGTTCAGTTTCTTCTTAATATCTACGCTTCTCATTGGTTGCCTGTTCCTGCCGACCAATCTCAAGTTCTCTGCTCATCGATCTTTCTGGAACACTTCCGCCAGCTACTATATAACCAGCTTGCAGTTCCTGCCTCATCACGACACGTCAACTTGTCAACACGCCAACTGCACATCATGATACGACAACACGTAAACTCGTCAAGTAGCCGTCGCCACTCTTAGTCTACAGGACTTTGTGGTTATGTCGAGACTTTCGAAATGCAAGCACACTGCAGTTAGCCGACGTACTTGAAGATTAACCTAGTCCGATTTAGGACTTGTACTCATCGAAACTAAGTTTCTTGCTGTGGAACTTTAACTTGCTTCAAGCTGCATTGACACAATGTCAAGTTTTGTGTTTTTAAGTCTACAAGTGATTTTCTATCTAGTCAAAGTGCAAAGTGTTCTTCACATGGCGATATTCAAAGCTAGTAGCTTTGTACTAGAACGGTTAATCCTCCTGGCGAGGTATCATGGTTAAGGGTCATCTAGTCTTTAAAATTTTCGACTGTTTTTCTACTCATGGTTAAATCAACACGAGTAAACTTCTCTTCAGGAAACAACCAAAGGATAAGCAAAATGCGCTATTAACTCTTTTCTGGATAAATCTTAAAGATTAACAAATTAACTCATTTACCATGTTTTCTTCCGGGCTCTGTTATCGTACCGCTCAATCTTGCATTGGAGCTTTCAGCTTAGTAGTTTCTGATTCAAACGTTATTTTTCTAAGGCTTTAAATTTGCCTCTTTTCATTTTTATAGATAAGATCACTCATCATTTACAAATAACCAGTTCTTTGCTTGCCTATTTGCAGTTTTGAAGTCTAACCTATAATACACATAAGCAACACTAGTTACCTTTTCTACTATATTGCAATTTTATTGCAAAATACTATTTTGATATGTTAGTTATTCACATTGTTGATAGTTTGAAAATCAAATGGTCGAGCTTATACGAAAATATTAATTGGGCTTGTCGCTTTTGTTGAATTTTCTGTTTAAATGGTTATTGTTGTTAATAAATCTACCATATTTAAGCAACTTGTTCTCACTTCACATTTCTCGTTTTTCCTTAATGCTTAAACCTGTTTTTTTTGTAACGCTCAACTTAAATTAAACTCAAAGCATCATTTTGAGTTGTCTTAAATCGACCGATCCTTACCACGGTTGTTAACACTTCCTTGATTTTACTCATATTTTGCAGAATCCATGTCTCTAGAGTGTAGAGAACATATAACATTGCAAAAGCCTGATGCTCGTAGTCATTACTATCCCATGATCTCCAGATTTCTTCCCCATCTTCAACACATGTATGTTGGCTAATTTCAGGAAAATTAAAGAATTTTTTCACCCCACGAATTGGCCTCCTCCAGCACTACGCAATAGATTCCACGTTATCAAAACAGTGAACCTGCATTATCAATACAGCATTGGCTACTCACTGTGGTGTGGACATCACCTAGAATACGTCCAGGGTGCCAACAGAGAGAAACTGAATCATCAATACAAAAACAACTCCTAACTGTTCAAATAAGAAACAATTAGTTCCGTGGAGAACTAAAGCCTATTTTCATATAACCTACTTATGTTAATTGCCACGATAAACATAAAAAATTTCAGTTTGATTGCTGTAATAGATTCGTAAATATTGAGCACAGACTAAATATCGCGGTTGGTCGCCATGTTGGATTTTTATATATGTAGGTCTTAGAGTTATGTACTGTTACATGAAGATTATTGTTTACGTGTAGTATTCAAACTTCAAACGCATGATTAGGACACAAGAAGTAAAAACGACATTTTAAAATTTCGCACATCTGCCACCTTGTGGTTATGGAAACAATTGAAATAAATTAGATGCCTGTGGATTAATATTTGTGGAAGGATTTACTGTACCAAGTTTCACTGCACTCGGATGAATATTTATATTTCGCGTCGCCGCCATGTTGGATTTGTGATCACCAGGTTATTGAAAGTCCTAAGGTTCTTAGCCCTTTTGAACATAAAAAAATCAGTTTCATTGCTGTAATAGATTCGTAGATATTGAGAACTATCTAAATATTTCGGATGGTCGCCATGTTGGATTGTTATATGTACAGCCCATAGAGTTATGTAGCATTAAAGAAAAATTATTACGTAGGTTCATTATTCAAACTTTCACTTCGAGCACATGATTACGACACAAGAAATAAAAACTCAATTTTCAATTTTGCACAGCCACCATCCTGAGGTTATGTAAACAATTGAACGAAGTTAGATGTCGGTGCATTACAATGTGTATAAACTTATACTGTACCAAGTTTCATTTCGTTTGGTTATTTGAATCGCGAGAAAAGTCTATTTATAAGTCACTACTTTGCTTGGCCGCCATGTTGGTTTTGTACTTACCAGGTTTTGAAAAGTCACATATGTGAAATTCCAGTGGTTCCCTTTATCACTGTACATAATTCCAAGGTGATATCGGTAATAGTTTCGGAGATATTGAATGCTGGTGAAATATTTCGCACAGCCGCCACGTAGGATTGGTGAGACGTAACAAAATTTGAAGGGCAAGGTCTTGGTCGTCCGGAATAGTGCTATGAACTTACCGAGTTTCATTGAAATCGCTCCAACCGTTTAGATTAAATAAGGGGGGGGGGGGGGACGGGGGGGGGGAGGGGGACGGGGGGGACGGGACGGGGGGGCACACACATGAATCACACACAGACACACGGACAAAAGGTGATCTCATAAGCCTTTTATTTTCATAAATGAAAATAGGCTAAAAATACGCAATAAACCAAACTTCCAATTATTGTTTAATATGAAAATCATTCCCATTATTGTAAGAGAGGATATGTTGGAATTATGATTACCTTGATTTGCTGTTCCTCCTTAAAATAAATTGTTTTTTCATCAAATATATCACCAGCTTCATCCAGCAGGTTATCAGTAGGTACTTGCTCTTGTGACTCCTAGAAAGTATCAAACAAGTATGACCCAATGAAAAATATACTGACAGAATTACAGTAGGCCTACTATCGTATGAGTAATATACAAAGTAAAACATAACAGATTCTGATCAGCCTACTATTTGGTAGCAAGTACTGGTACTCAGTCAAAAACCTTACCTGTCATGCACAACACTAGGATTGCTATGTTACACGATATACTGTACGTAATAAATACTACTTACAATAGTAGGAAATTCATCTGGTTCACTCTTAATGAATGTTTGTTGTTCCATAATGATCACGAAACTAGAACACACAAAGTTCGCTTAAGAAGTATTAGATGCCGTACTTATTCTGGTACGCCAGATAATTACGGTAAATAACTTATCATTTCAGGTAATTTCAGAACCCTGAATTCAAGTTACGCCACTGGTAATCAGATTATAACCCTCCAGGTGCACAGTGAGAAGAAGAGGTTAACGGTATTACTTATTCGACCCTGATGCTCGACTTGATATGATATAAGTTAGGTTATAATATCGAGGAATATACGGTTGTGTAACATTGCGATGGAATGAAGAATTACTGGAGCTAGGTTGTGAAGCACTAAAATGAGGCATTCTATAATTATTGGTTTCTCTTTTCCTAGTGGACTGCACACAAACCTGAGCACAATATAATGGGAGAGGTGGAACAAATATAATTGTCAAACGCAAAAGTACATTACCAATCTATTAACATAAAAGTGATCTCAAGTTACTGTGAGAGTACCAAGTATTTGGCAGCAACTGGATTGTGTGAGTTTCAGAAAACACAAGACAATTTTTCCGTTTCTTGTTACAAGGAACCCACTTCAACAGAAAAATCGCAAATCTTCCTGTCGGAACCAATAACGAACGCATGTATTTATCCTTACCATCTTATACTAACAGTTGGTAACTTGTATGACGCATCATTGCCTTCATAATGAACTCCTTGATACAAAGTGTATCGTTGACAATTAAGTTAAATACCGTATTGTGAATTAATCTACACGGGGCACGGGCACGCCAAAGCAGATATCTGGTTGTAAGACCCTTCCTTATTATTAAATTTTGTCACGTCTGTAGAGAGTATTAGAAGTTAAGGTAGTTAACCCTACGTAACACTCGAAATTCTCACATTTTAATACTTCGCCGCGAGTGACGATATTACCCGTAAACAACACAAAACACGACCCACCGGTGTTAAATAGGAACGGTTTCATACAAATTTAAAGATTATGGATGTATTTCAAATCAGATTATTACTACGATCATCGTTATTATTTTATTATCTTATTTTATATTCCTATGGCCTTGGTGATAAATTACAAAACTTAATGAAATAAATAGGCTACTAATTCCAGCAATTATCCAAAGTGAGCCTACCTTATAAAATGGAGGGATAGGCAAGCTGTTTCACTCAGTTTTACCCTTACACAACTTGCCAGTTTTTTCATAACTTTTGTGTGAAATTGCAGAAAATAATGATTCATTTCTTGTACAGTTGTTATACAATTTCAATTTATAGACGCAGCGTTCTTCTGCAAGCGCAATTTGTTACGTATTTCGTACCCGACTGTAGATCTGGATATCATTCGTCTTCAGGTGGGCAAATAATGTTTACGGTAAATATCGTGCGAAATATTTCAAAAGTGGCACAGTATTAATGATGCACACCTTTTCTCCACGGAAAACTGGTTGATAATGTAGTTGCTTCACTACCACTTCTTAAGGATTAAGGTTGTACACATAACGACTGATATCTAACCGCGAAGGCACGAGTTCAATTCTCGGCTCTGCCAAGAAATTTAATTCTGATCTGAGGCCTGGAACGGGGTACACTTAGCCTCGTGAGGCAAGACTGAGAAGAGGAGGGTTCGATTCCTAAGTCAGCTATCCTGAAAGTGGTTTTCCATGGTTTCCCACTTCTACTGAAGGCAAATGCCGGGATGGTTCCTAAATAAGGCCACGGCCGCCTCCTTCCCAAATCTCACATGAATTACAGCTACACATACTAATACAGCCATCACAATAACACAGGTTGTATGTATGGCTACCCCATATTATTCCCGGGGTCGGGGATGAGATGCGATGACTTTCTATGTGGCGGATGGTTTTTACGGCCGGATGCCCTTCCTGACGCCAACCTCATGAGTGATTAAATAAATGAATTTCAATGAAGGTTATTGACACACTGGAGTGTCGTTAAGCTAATATCATTCAGTTTAGGGCTGCCTCTGTACCCACCTTAACTGTGAATAGACGGTTATTCATAAAGTTATAGACACAAAGTGAGTGGTGAACTACATATAAGGCTTAATATGACCATGTGACCGATAGTGAAAAAGTATCGTGAGGGATAGCTTTAAGCAGAATAGAACTCCTAGGTACCCACCCAGACTGAGAGCAGATTGTTCCTCTTAGAGGTATTGGCTCATTTGAAGCGTCAATAAGCAAATATCCGCCAGTTATGAGCTCATAGGTGCCCACACAGATGGTTCCTCTTTGAGGTTTTGACAAATTAGATTATCTTAAAGGTATTGACACTCTGGAGTGCCTTTGAACACATGATTCTTCTTAGAGATATTGACACACCTGTAGCGTCTTTAGATTAATATCATTAAGTTTAGAGCTCCCAGGGACCCGCCCAAAACTGTGAGCAGATGGTTCATTTGAGAGGTATTGACACTCCTGGAGCGTCATTAGATTAAGATCATTAAGTTTAGAGCCCCCAGGAACCCACCCAAAACCGTGAGAATATGGTTCATTTTAGAGGTATTGACTGCAGTGTTTTTAAGCTAGTATCAGCTGCTAGGTACCCACCACACGGTAGGCGGATGGTTACTCCCACACTACTTTTAAGATATTGACAAACGTGGATTGCACTAAAGAATTTCATTCAGGTTAGGGCTCCTAGTACCTACATAGACTGTAAGCAAATAGTTCCTCTTAGAGGTATTGACATTGGAGTGGCTTTAATCTAATATTATTTAGTTTAGAGCTCTTACCTACCCTCCCAGACCGTGAGCATATGGTTCATCTTAGAGGTATTGACACACCTGGAGCGTCAATAGGGTGTTATCATTCAGTTTTGAGCTTCCACGTACCGACCCAAAAATGTGAGCAGATGGTTCCTCTTAGAGGTATTGATTGACACACTGGAGTGTCTTTTAGCTAATATCATTCAGGTTATGTCTCCTAGGTACCCAATCAGACTGTGAGAGAATTACCTCCTTATAGGTAGGCTTGCCAGACGTCCCGGTTTGACCGGGACAGTCCCGGTTTTCAGACAACGTCCCGGTGTCCCGGCCGGTTTGCTTCACTTCCCGGAAAAAATTAAATTCGATTTTTTAGATGACCAAAAATGTCTAAAGTAATTAATTGTGTAGGATTATTAAGGATAACCATAATATTGTCATTTAATTCTGCACTGTATGAAAAGTAAAACTATAGAAGAGTGATGGTTTTCTAGTAAATAATATTGTCATCATATCGTCTTGTTTAGCCAACCGTGACTATACGCGATGGGATATTCTCTCCGGGCGAGTCTAGTACTGGGTACTCGCTGCACAGTACACCCCCTCGTGCAATAACATTGGACTCGCCCACGTCGGCACTAGGCTTGCGATAGAGATGAAGATGAAACTCAGTCAGTTGTCAGTCCTTGTCAGCGGTGCGTGTTGTGTTAGCGAGCTAGCGCTGTTTTATTTATGTTTTAAGTTAAAAGTTTATTCTTTCTCTGTTAAAATGCCATAACGGTCGTGTAAATTTACCTATGATTTACAGAATGAATGCCCTTTTTTGAAGAAGGTATGTACTGGTAATCAAGATCAAGACGATAGAGTTAAATGTTCACATTGTAATTCTGAGTTTTCGGTTGCTCATGGTGGTCGATCTGATATAAAAGATCATTTGCAATCGAGTAAACACAAAAAGAGTTTAGCATGTGCTGCTAGCTCATCAAAACTGACCAGTGTTTTTAAGACTGCGAGTTCTAATGACAAAAACTTATATTTAGCAGCAAAAGAGGCGACTTTTGCTTACCACACAGCAAACCATAGCTTAAGTTTCAATTCCAATTCTTGTTCATCAAAACTAATTTCTAAGTTTTTTGAACCTAAATTCTCACTCGGAAAAACTACGTGTGAAGGAATAGCTTTAAATATCATAGCTCCCTTAGCTCAGGAAGAGCTTAAAGAATACTTGACCAAGCCAAACTACGTATCTGTAAGTATGCATCAAACAGAAAATATATAAAACTTGTGCCAATTGTTGTGCGCTACTTTAATCCTAATTCAGGTGTGCAAGTAATGCTGTTAGATTTCAAATCTGTGGAGGGTGAAACATCTGAAATTCTTAGAAATCACTTATGCTCTGTCCTGTTGCAAAACGATTTGAACAATAAAGTGGTTGGCTTTTGTGGCGATAACTGCAACACTAAATTCGGTGGTGTGAAAAGAGCAGGGAAAAACAATGTTTTCCATCGACTCAAGAATAGCTTAGGACGGGAAATCAATGGAATCGGATGTGGAGCACACATTTTGCACAACTGTGTGCAAACTGCAGTAGATAGTCTCCCAATCGATATTGAGGCCTTAGTGGTGATTTATAGTGATTTATAAATACTTCCACATATACACAGTCCGTGTAACTAAACTAAAATAATTTTGTGAATATGCAGAGATAGAGTACCGTAAACTAATTCAACACGGAAACACTCGGTTTCTATCAATGATGCCGGCACTGGAAAGAATTCTACAGATGGTTGAAGGTCTGAAAGCTTTTTTTTTAGACCAAGAAATATGCCCACCAATAATAAGAAACTTATTTACTGATTCAAAGGGCGAGCTCTACTTGTGGGTTGTCCACGGTCAGCTTGCACTATTTAACAAGGCCATCCTGGTAATGAAAGAAAATAACACGACAGCTTTTGAGGTTTCTGAAGCTCACAAAGCTCTCAAAAGAAACCTGACAGAAAGAAAGGCCTCAAACTTTATCCCTACGGGTGCAAAGAACATCTACATGAGTCTAGATGAGAAAGTACGTAACAGTGTGAAAGAAGAATTGGATGGCTTTTATGACAGATGCATTGCATACTTAGAACTCTGGGAGAAAAGCTTTGGAAACGCTGAACAGTTTTCATGGGTCAATCTAACGAAAACAGATGCTGTTGATTGGGAAAAAGCCGAAACTTCTGCTGAAATCATCAATAGCAGTCTTCTTGATGAAAATAAACAATGATCAGCTGTTTGACGAAGTTGTGCTTGCTAAGGAGTATTTGCAGTCAAATTGGGAACAGTGGAAGCAAAAAGAGACTACCAGAGACGTGATTATTTCAAGCGAAGAAAAATGGCTAAGGCTGTTTGGTCACTTCAAGGAGAATCGCATAGCAGTCCCCAATCTGATCAAGATTGTTGAGTATGCCTTCTGCTTACCTGGGACATCAGTACCAGTTGAGAGAGTATTTTCTTTGATGAACAACGCATGGACTGATGATAGAGGTTTGATGAAGGAATCTACAGTTAAAGGCTTGATGATTTGTAAAATTAACATTGGATTAGATTGTGAAAATTTTTACAACAAAATTAAAACCAAAAAAGACTTTCTACAAAAAGTCCTAGCCAATGAAAAGTACATGTAAATATTTTCCAAGTTTTATTCATTATTCAAAGTGTTTTTTCTTACTTGTAACTAATAAATATTAACATGTTTCAATTTATAATTGTCATTTATTATCTATAACATTAGGAATATACTACCCTCTAAAACTCTAAAAACCAGTCAAGGGTGTGTACCCTTAAATAACCTAGAAGCGGGGGGGGGGGGGGTCCCGGTTGAACGTTTTAGATATCTGGCAAACCTACTTATAGGTAATGGCACTCGTGGAATGTCATTAGGCTATCATCACTCAGTCTAGAGCTCTCTCGCATTTCAGATGTCCTCTCCATTTAATGATTAGGGCAAGAGTTTTAATAATTAAGTTGGAGAGATATTAATATAAATTAGTGTTGATAGAAAGATTCGTTCCTCACGAAATAATTATATAATTTATTTTCAAAGATGCTTTGGTCTGCTGAATTCTACTATGTCTGTAATTCATGAGGCATTGTCCCATTATACAATTCTAATAAGTATGTTCTTTTATTTCATCCATAACCGCTTTCTAACCTCCGCTTTGCCATTTATCTTTAAATTCAATTGTTTATTTTTCATGCCAATAAATTTTAATTATTTTCGTTTTCCTTTAACTGAGATCTTTCTTGAGCCAAACTCTTACTAATCGTGTTACCCTAAATATTCGATCGACATTATGGTGTTTGAAGCCATTTTTCGGTGTTGCCTTAGAAAACAAAAGTTTGATGTTTTTCAGTCGGTCAACACGATTGTACCCAAGTGAGATTGGTTATTCCCTAATCTTGGAAAAATTATTGATCACATGTATTTTTTTTCAGGAATAGGGAATTATCCATCTCAATTGGATACAATCGTGTTGATCGACTAAAAAGCATCAAACTTATGTTTTGTTTTATTCGACCGACTTTGAAGTCTAGCTCAAGCGGTGGGACTTCTATCGCAAAGAAAAGGTCGTTGCATGCCGTCTTGATGTCCCTCCGTCACATCTATCCTGATATGCTCCACCGAGTCAGTGATTGGCCGACAGGATGGTAGTTTTTTTTTTCACTTCGCATGACATGCACGTGGTACAACACTCATTCTTCGTTGTTTACAAATATACATTTGTCTTTTCCCCTCTGGATCTTTAGCCACCTTCGCTAATTCTTCCAGAATCGCATTTTCCAAATCAAAAACCTTTAAGATCTTATAAAGCCAGTGCCAATTACTGCCAATAAAGCAATTTCTGTAGTAACAAATAGGTGTCAGTTTGTTCATTCGTATTGCAATTGCAGCAGATTACATAACACTGCTCACTGATGAGATTTTATAACTAGTTAAATTTACGTAGTGGTATGAACCTAATCATATTTAAGAGCTTTGTTATTGACGTTTAATCTAAATGAAATACCAATAAGTATTGAATTATTTTATTATACTCTAGTCAGTAAAATAGAATTACTATACATAAATTAATAACAGTTCGGCCATATTATGGTTTTTACAGTTATTATTCTTAATAAGAAAAGAAAGTATCGCAACTACGAGCAAAGTTTGAAATAACATTTTACTTGGATTTTTCCTGCGAACAAACAATAAACAAACAGATATAAAGAGCAAAAGATTGGATCTGGAATACATTCCAGCTTTAATTTGAGGATAATAATTTTTGGGGAAAATGACACATATCTAAATAGTTGGTGTTTGTGTATTCTCATAAAATACGACTGAACTGTTTTTTTGTCAACGAACATTCACTTCAAAATTTCCATTGGAGGAAGAAGACAAATATTCTCCACTCTGCAAGGAGCCTTCATTCATCTTATAGTAACCGCACCCTATTGACCATCCCAAGGTATTTTCCAAGGAAAAAGTTTTAAATCTATATCTAATAAGGCCCAAAATAAGGCATTATAACACTGTCGTAAAAACAGAGTGCCCCTTTGCCAGTGAATGCCTCTCGATGAACTATAGCCTCGAAAAGCTAGAAGTCATGGAAAGGAGAATTCTTAGAAAAATCATGGGTGCAGTTCAGACTGAAGATGGATGGAGACTGAGAAGCAACGGAGAAGTCTACCAGAACGTGGAAAGAATCTCCGCGTCTATGCGGAAGAGAAGGCTGACATTCCTCGGACATCTCTATAGAATGAACGACCATAGATTAACTAAACAAATATTCGACTATCTCTGGAAGAAAAAGACCACCACAACATGGATTAAGGAAGTTAGGAAAGATTTAGAAAAGTTAAACATCACAGAATCTCAAATGCTAGAAAGAAATGTATTTAAGAGCAAAGTGAACAATCTGGAAGGGTTTCAAGATGAAGGAAGACCTAAGAGAAGTGGACGAACTTGGACAGAAGACCAAAGAAAAAATGCCAGTGAACGCATGAAGGAATATTGGAGACAGAGGAAACTCCAGGCAAAGAATAAGAAAAAGAAATAAAGTTGTTGCGTGATCCTAAGTGGTCAATTCGCTTGAAAAAAAAAAAGGCCCAGTTTTTGTTGTTTATACTGCAGTTAAAATCCCCTGCCAAGATGACGTTTCTGTCAGTCTTTATTCGGTTGATCGCCCCTGTTATTATTTCTATTGTGTCTTCTAGGGAAGATCCGTATGTGATATATATGTCTATTGTGATTAGGTTTGGGTCTTCCGATATTACTAGGTTATCTTTCTCTATTGACCCTAAAATGTTCTTTATGGATGGTTTCAAGCATATGGAGACCCCTCCCTCTGGTCTGCCTCTTGCGTTTGACTTGGCGAGAGATTGCATTGCATAGTAGCTCCTGAGGTTGATACGGTCTGTCAGAAAGGCTTCAATGGGTATCATAATGTCACTCTTTATACAAATGTCTTCAGCTACAGTGCGGTTTATCTCGTCGTTTGTAAATGTAGGCCTTTCTTTGGGGTTCTTGCTTTCGGCATTGATAGGTACGATACCAGTTAGACTCTTGGCTGCATAATTAAGCCCCATTCTACCATAGCTAGAGCCCCGCGCGGATAAACAAAACGTTATCCGCATCCGCCCCGCACGACTGTTATCCGCATCTGTCACGCATCCGCACGACTATTATCCGCATCTGCCCCGCATCCGCACGACTATTATCCGCATCTGCCCCGCATCCGCACGACTGTTATGCACACGTTTGTTATCCGAATCTACTGGCATTATAATAATATTTTCAATGTGTTGCTTTACAGTATACTTTATCTTTTAGACATTTGAGCAGAAAGTGGTTCCCCTAAGCTATGTATGTCATGTGCTATGTTTAAAATGAATGTTACACAGCCAGAATTGCAACCCTATTCAGTTCGGAGTGTTGATTATCCACAATGACACAATTTTAATGGAATTAGCGTAAATCATCATCTTACATTTGTCATAAAAACGTAATGAAAAAAAGTCATGAACATCCGGGCCCTAGTAAGGGATAGAGGGGGAATTGTGCGCACATAAGCAAGAATCGGCCTTGTGATGGTCTCATAATAGATAACACAGCTGCAGTTATGAATAAGGGAGCCATAGTAATCCTATATTCGATATGCAGAAACAAATTTAATTCAAAAATACATTTGGTGGTCTATAATTCAAAATCTCGCAAATATGCACTTGCGCACCATTACCCACCCTACAAGGTAATCATGTGCATGGGTTGGGGAATTGTGAGCATGTGATGAATGTTGGAAAGCCATAATAATACAATGTGAATTGGCTGAAACTTGCATTGTGCATTAACATTAGAATATGCCAATGTTTTTGCAATAGCATAACAATGAAATGATACTAAAATTCTGTAGCTTTGGATATTAGAATAACATATATTAGTTTCGTCAGCATTAAAGGAGGCAATCCAATTTAGGCTTGCTTTCGTACGGTTGACTCTGAAATGTTGAAACGTCTCCCTACTTCCCTCATTTTCCTCCCATCATCCCCAATTGCACGTAGAGCTTTCTGCATATTTTCTGCTAGGTAGGAGGTTTTCTCCGTTTTCCGCGTATAATTTCTTGGCATCTGGAGAACAAACACGAAATATTTTGCCATTAATTTTGCGTTGTATTTGCTTGTATAATTATGTTCTGCGCACCATTACACCACTCTGTTTTTAGAACGTAACTCAATGAATCCCGATAAACTAATCTATTATATTGAAAAATAAATACATGCATAAACACTGTAAAAACTGGCATTTAAAACAACATTTAATTTTAATTAATTGAATCACAACTGTAGGCTTACCTTCTTATTTGCTGGCTACAGAAAATAACATGCAAAGTGTAAAGTTTCTTCATCCAAGCCACGAGGCTATCACGTAGCAACTGGCATCATGCTGACTGTCCCTATCTGATAGGTACTATGACAGCTTAAGGGTAGCAGGGAACTGAGTTGCTAGTTGTACGACCAACTCGAAAAACATAGGTGCGCACAATTACCCAACTTTACCCAAGATATTGAACAAGATCGGATTGTATTCTAAAAACTATTCGCAAATTTACTCCAAATATTATCCGTAGCTTATCCGCTATCCGCAAAGCCTTGCAAACTATATCGCATGCCGCAAAATGTTGTGGATATCCGCATCCGCGCAGGGCTTTAACCATAGCCACTCCAATTTGGAAGGCTTTGCTAGTGCCGCGGGTTGAGAGATAATATTACCTGGTTATTTTAATAATGTCGTTTTGTGTGAGGTGTTTCTTTATGTCCTCTTCAGTTACGTCGTTGTCTAATCTCCCGGTGAGTATCCTGGCAGTCTGTGG
Source organism: Meconema thalassinum (assembly GCA_946902985.2). Taxonomy (NCBI): domain Eukaryota; kingdom Metazoa; phylum Arthropoda; class Insecta; order Orthoptera; family Tettigoniidae; genus Meconema; species Meconema thalassinum. Next base: position 95,802,165 of record OX336397.1, on the reverse strand, counting down.
AGAGGTTCTCAACCTACCAATCTCAGAGCTTCTTGTAGGTGTCTTCTCGTCGTGTCGTCTTTTCTTGTGTTTATGTTTACTGAAGGACCTTCTTTGGCATATTTGTTGGTAGGCTCTGGCCACTCTTAGTTTGCTGTAGACTTGACTTTATATTCGTTTATACCCCTATTTGACGGCTGAAGTGGTTGGTGGATGCAGAGGCGTTGCTGTTTTCGGGGTTTCAATAACGTCTTCATTTTAAGAAAGTGGAAATTTTGCTGTTTTAGTAGTATATCTGCTTCTTGCAGTTGTGTGTCAAGAAATATGGTCAGTTTTTTAATGAGGTTTTCAGATAGTTCTGCGAGGTTTCCTTTGATATTTTTACACGATTTTTTTTCCAAGGTTACCTCCATTACTACTTTGTTTTTCCTTGGTTCCCTATCGCCAGTCTGGGTAGAATGCAATTCTCGCAATCCAAAGTAGAGATCTCTTTTTAGAATGCAGAGAGTTGTATTCCTTTCAAATCATAGATGCACACAGTTTGAGGAATAATAGGTTGTAACCTCTGTTGCAATTCATTGCTGTTTTCTTCTATTGGTGTATCAGAGTCACATTTTGTGAAACATCTTTTAATTCATTACGACTAAAATTGTGTGTGTAGTGACGTTGGTTTAGAAAGGGATACGTCTAGAACCCTTTTAAGCGAGGGTGTAGTTGGGAATGAAGTGGGATTTGTTTCTTATATTATCCGCTTAATTAGTATGCTGTATGGGGTTTGGTGAGCGACATCCTAATTGCACTTATGACAGGTAAGTTTCTTCAGTCGGACATGGATCAGTGATATTCGTTTATAAGCTGTAGTGTGTGAGTGAAGGTTTGTTAGTGTGCGCGTCTATTATGGGAAGGCATTGCACGAAGGATTGCTCTTATAATGACCGGGTTGTAGAGCGTTACCATTTTAGATATTCGTACTTACTATTATCTTACCGGATGGATACATAATTTAGGCTTGTAAACTTGCAAATTACCTTTGCAGCTGTTGATCAATTGTTATCTTTAGAAGAAGAAGTCTTGAACCCTTTATCACTTATTTGAGTGTAATGAGATTTCGACTGAGAAGTGTAAATAATAGAAATTCGGAAGTTGAAAACCGCCACGTCACGCTATTCGCCAATGTTAATGATGCGCCCAAATCCACTGATGCAGATTTGAGAGCACAGGCACATATCCTAAGTCCCAGGCGGAAGATTTGAATAGCGCGCTCCATTTGTTCTTAGAAGAAAATCGAAGGAATATGCAGGCTACAGAACGGCTAGTGACGCGGTTGAGTGTCACAAGCGAGGCTATATTTTTTGATAAAATATTTCCCGATTGATTGGAAACTTGGGACACATACCATATTACTGGCACGGATAAGAGAAGAAGAATGAGCTATATTAGAAGAAAATCGCATCAGGGGAAGCCGAGATATGAGAAGTTTGATGATATATGACACACCCCGCTATGACGTCAGAAGAATGCCCTGGACTGTGTAAAATGAGAGCGGTCCTGGACTCAATATTCAGTCATTTGAATTCAGTCACTTGATTCACTTCTTCACAGCACATGGTTGCTAGTACTTTGTTATACTTATCCACGAGCGCTTGGTCGCTATGTTCGTCGTAACACTTGTCTATAACACATGGTTGCTAATTCTTCGTGTGAATCGTCAATACAGTACATGGTTACTGGTAATTTGAAAGTGTTAAGACATTTTTCCATTGGAACATGGAATATTTTCGACATTTATCTCTCAAGGGATAAACATTTTTTTTTTCGGCAGTCAACGCCTCTAAATATCAAGTTGCAAACGGACATATGGTAAACTTAGTCTACAACTATCCACAGTCCATAATTATTATTGGAGTATTTTCATTTCCATTTACCAGAGGCAAGCTTTGTCTTGGTGACTTTAAGACTAACCAAGATCACAAACCAGTACTTTTATAAATACCTTTCTTGCTGGGTAAAGATCAACTTAGCCAACGAACGGGGCCAGCTGTGCATAGCGCTGTCTGGAGAGTGCATAACTCTACCCAGGGACAACTAGAACATCGGATCTGATACCATAGCTGAATAAGATTGTTAGCGTATTAAACTGTACTGAATGCGTCACTGCTGGGTCTGTGTTACATCTGGAATTTTTACCACGGATCAAATAGATCTAGTCCCTTTAAAGAAATTAACTACAGCTATTAGAGTTGCCATCATGTACAGTTAACTTCAAGGTTGTTACAAGGCAACGAATATAATCACCGCTATGTCTTGCTAGACAAATTGCGGGTGGAACATGGAGGCCGATACCACGATTTAGGTAAGCGTCCAAATGGGACTGAAGACTGGAATGGTCTGGTTTTAACCAGATAATCTTCTACATCAACACCTACAAGAATGTAAGCTGCATTTACATTATTCTTATGCGTAGTTAGCCGGAAATCTCATTTTTCTACAGTTTTATCAACACAATTTTTCTTTTGTAATTTACTGTTGTAAATGATACTGCGAGGCATGGGAAGCCTAGTTCTGAGCATTTCCTACGTTCAGACATGTTGATTCAATGACTTGAATCTACGGACAAGCATCATGAGCACTTCATTAGATTTTGTCATTTTTCTAATCACGGTCATCAGCCGTCGCATCTGTAAATATTAAAATAAATTCAGGTTGAGGAATGGATATTTTTTCCATGTTTAAGAAGTCGAGTTTGATCTTTCTCAAATCATTTAATGAAGTTAAATCTAGTTCTGGAAATAATAATAATAATAACAATAATGATGATTTAATAATAGTAATACTTATTTTTATTTTTCTGAATTAATAATAATAATGATTTGTAATCTCTAATAATTATGTTGTGTGAATATTCGAAACAGTTCACTAAATCGGATACTTGTTTCTCCGAAGGTTAGTGGCTAGACGCACGCCCACATTCTAATAACAGAATAATACGTTGGACGCATTCAATAATTGCATTACAGAATCAAATCATGTAGGAGATAAGGAAGGTAATAATATGGGAAACAAAATGAATGTATAAATTAAGGTGTTGCTAGAGTTTATATAAATATTAAATTAACGTCACTCGAAAAAACGTTTGACCATAAATAGACACGATGTAAAAATATTCAGATTTAATGTGATGGTGAAATTTACAGTAAACTCATTGGAGGAGCTTACTAGCTTCTTAATCTTCCAGTATGGATAACAAGCAAGGGCTTGATTATCATAATTATGTATACATTGGGAAGAAATAATGTGTGTGGAAATAGTTGAATATTGTCATTCTGATTGTGCAATTAAGTCGCAGGAATGAAATCGTCGTTACATGAAGCATCAACCATTGTGAAGGTTGGATGACTTTTATAAATATGTTGGAGAAATATGGAAGTTGAAAATATAATTACAAGCCACACTTTCGTCGAATTTGTTAACAAAGGGTTATTTTATGCAACCATCACAGTTGTTTCACATTTGATTCTCGTGTTCTATAAATATTTTCCCAGTACTTGTCAACCCGATTTGTTATAAATAAACATTCCATTACATCGATACCTTGCCATTTGTGTAATGTTGAATATGATCAAGGTGCTTTTTGAAACACTTAAATAGAATGGGCCGATGCTATAAATAAAATAATAATAATATAAATAATATAAAAATAATTTCATGGACAGCCACTACCATTTAAAGGATATTTGTGATCCTATTGAAGTTATAAATATTATAAAATGTAAAATTATGTCAAGATTAATATTTTCATATTCTGTTAAAGAATTATAATTTTTGATGATAGTATTTGTTACTATTTTGATAACAATTTTCTGAATGATAGTATTTGAAAGTTAAATGATGGGATGGTCTAGTTAACATTTAAAGAAATGATGTTTTTATTAATAAATTTTTGACCATGAATTTATAGTCGAGTCATGCATTCAGAATTATTATCTTGAGATCGAGAACAGACGATATAATAAATTTTCTGCTCAACACCGAAGTTCTTCGAATCCATGCATATATTGTTTAAACATTGTTTTTCAAAGATGCTCAGATGTCCTAGAAGTTGATATTTGGTGTTTAACCCATTGCTATAATCTAAAATGTACCAATTTATGGAATTAAGATTCCTGGAAAGTTATAGTTTTTCTTTCAAAAATATGACCCCAGAAACAAAGTGATTTTTTTACGAGTGAAACAATTAAATTTTTCTTTCAACGAGTGAATGCTAATAATGTAGGATTCAGGCTGGACAATTGAATTTGCCCTGAAGAACTTACTACTGTAAATAAATATAATTTGAACGAAGTCAACAGGGCTGACATTATGGCTTTCGTTCAAATGCAAGTGTTCATGTGTTGATAAACCTGTATTTTCATGTACATAAAATGTATGATTCTTCATGCATTCCTAATGCTGTTCTGGCATTACTTTAAAGTAAACATTTTAAATTTTAATAAAATGAGATTATTTTAGGAATTGTGCTGCTTTCAAAGTCTCCTTCTATCCTTATTGTTGCATCGAGCCGAAAATCAGTAAAGCATTCCTTTGATCTCGTTATTGTTGTCACTTTAACCCATATGGTGCCCTGAGATGTTTAGATTTTCGTGCTGACTGATTTTTGGTCTAAACGGACACAATGTGACTTTTAATATTGCATTCTATTAAAGAAAAATTTAACCGCATGCAAATCATTATGGCGTACGACCACTGTGAATTAACATGTGTTTTTTCAAATGACCTTTGTCAGAATAACTTGCTCCGCATGTGCCACAGGAGTGCGTCTTTTTGCCACTATGAACATAAATGTGAATTCTCTAACTTTGTTTGGTAGAGAAGCCAGCCCCGCAAGAATTACATGAGTATGGCTTTTGACCACTATGTATTAACATGTGAGTCTTCAAATGTTCAACTCGGGTAAATTTTGCTTCACATGTAACGCAGAAATGAGGCCTTAGACCACCGTGAAGAAACAGATGTTCTTTCAAATATCTTTTCTGCCGGAATGTTGCTTCGCAACTATTACATGAATATGGCCGAAGATCAGTGTGAGTTAACATGTGTGATTTTAAAGAGCACTCTCGAAGATAGCGTGCTCCACATGTACTACAAGAATATGGCTTTTGACCACTATGTATTAACATGTGTGTCTTCAAATGTTCCTTCTGCACAAATTTTGCACTGCATATACTACAGGAATGTGCCCTCATACCACTGTGAACTAACATGTGTCTGTTCAAGGCATCCTTACGTCTGAAGTTTGCTCTGCATATACTACAAGAATATGGCTTTAGATTTGTGTGAATTATCGTATGTTTGGACAATTCACATTTTCTATTAAACTTTGCTCCACATAATTTGCATGAATTCGGCTGTACGCCATTATGAGTAACAGATATTTTCATGTCACTACGGACAGGCATGTTTCTGCTCGTTTTACGATATTGTATGAGTGTAGCTCCGATTGTTTCACTTATTGGGGTGTTCCCTGATGTTTGGATGATAGGTAGCTTTTCTGGTTAAGTTCTAATGCTAATACGAGAAAAATAGCCCCTATCATAATTATAATATCAGAATTCACATAGAGCTAACAATTTCTGATATTTACAATTCACAATAATCTCCTGTAACATATTGTATTCTTATTTCTAGAAGTTGACCTAAAAGGCTAAATGTAAAGCATCCGATGAAGATCTTCTGGAGATTGAAACTAGTCATCGAAATGGATTATATATCCTCATGTATTTTGCTCACGGTTAAGGGAAAAACACCTATATCAAATTGGGTTCAACTATGTTGACCTGCAAATAAGCATTTAACTTTGCTACATTAGATGATCAAGGGAATCGGAATAATACCTTCACGACCCAGATATCTAACTAGTGAGTAGTTAATTGGTGCAATTTTTTACAGTACCATAACTATGCAAGTTTTCCTCAAATAAGAGGAGCAGACATCATTTCGGAATGACATGGTGTTCATGCAGGTTGAATATACACACATCAAAAAAAGTTTTGCATCACCTCGGTTCCCAGATCTCCGGCATATAGACGTTGACTGTGTATATTGTATCCAAGATACAGTCCCTTTGACTGTTCATAGATGTCACTAAAACTGCTCAAAGTTGTAAACAACCATGCATGAGCAGGGCCTATTAGACGGAGGGGGTACGACAGCCGATCAGTTCCAGTCATTCCACCAGGACGAAGGTACGCTGCTCATGTTGTCTGTAGTTCTACCATGCCTAGAAGGTCAATACCGCAGTTCGATCGCGTCCGCATTGTTACTTTGTGTCAAGAAGGGCTCTCAACAAGGGAAGTTTCCAGGCGTCTCAGAGTGAACCAAAGCGATGTTGTTCGGACATGGAGGAGGTACAGAGATACAGGAACTGTCGATGACAGGCCTCGCTCAGGCCGCCCAAGGGCTACTACTGTAGTGGATGACCGCTACTTACGGATTGCCGCTCGGAGGAACCCTGACAGCAATGCCACCATGTTGAATAATGCGTTTCGTTCAGCCACAGGACGTCGTGTTTCAACTCAAACTGTGCGCAATAGGCTGCATGATGCGCAACTTCACTCCCGACGTCCATGGCGAGGTCCAGCTTTGCAACCCCGACACCATGCAGCGCGGTACAGATGGGCCCAACAACATGCTGAATGGACCCCACGGAATTGGCATCACGTTCTCTTCACCGATGAGTGTCGCATATGCCTTCAACCAGACAATCGTCGGAGACGTGTTTGGAGGCACCCTGGTCAGGCTGAACGTCTTAGACACACTGTCCAGCGAGTGCAGCAAGGTGGTGGTTCCCTGATGTTTTGGGGTGGCATTATGTGGGGCCGACGTACGCCACTGGTGGTCATGGAAGGCTCCGAAACGGCTTTACGATACCTGAATGACATCCTCCGACCCATAGTGCAACCATATCGGCAGAATATTGGAGAGGCATTTGTCTTCATGGACGACAATTCTCGACCTCATCGTGCACATCTTGTGAATGCGTTCCTTCAAGATAACGACATCGCTCGACTACAGTGGCCAGCATGTTCGCCAGACATGAACCCTATCGAACATGCCTGGGATATGTTGAAAAGGGCTGTTTATGGACGTCTTGACCCACCAACCACTCTGAGAGATTTACGCCGAATTGTCGTTGAGGAGTGGGACAATTTGCACCAACAGTGTCTTGATGAACTTGTGGACAGTATGCCACGGCGAATACAGGCATGCATCAATGCAAGAGGACGTGCTACTGGGTATTAGAGGTAGTGGTGTGTACTGCAATCTGGACCACAAATGCTGAAAGTCTAGCTGTATGATGGTACAACATGCAATGTGTGGGTCTCATGAGCAATAAAACGAGCTGAAATGTTGTTTGTGTTGATCTCTATTCCCTTTGTATTTAACGGTTCCGGAACTCTTGGAACCGAGGTGATGCAAAACTTTTTTTGATGTGTGTATATTTTACACACAATACTGCTCTACATGTCAGAGATTTTGGAGTGACAGTTCTTCTGGATGAAGGTGTTAATCTTTCTCCAGCAGGAGAAAAGCATTTGCACACCTACCCTCTTCGTAACTAGGTAGTAACTTTTCTTCAATTTCGACAAGTTCCAGATGATCAGGATACCTTTGTTTCCATAGCTTAACGCTGGCGTTTCGTGGGTCAGAATCAAGTTGAGCAGAAGACTGTAGAAAACACTTCCTGGACTTCAGTCGAGCTGATGGTGACTGATGTTCATGAAGGGGATGGGCTCAGATGTTGCAAACCTTATGTCTCTCGATATTACCAGCCACATAACGTCTAATATCAGGTGCAAGTGAATACAACTTCCGGGTGGGTGTTGGTTTTAAACACCTGTGATTAGCCTACAGGTTTCATTCAAGGCAATGTTGACTTTTGCGTGAGCTGATTTGTTCCACACGGGACTAGCATATTCAGCAGCAGAATAGCAGAGTGCTAGGGCAGTTGTTCTTATTGACTGAGGGTGAGCACACCATCCAGAACCAGTTACCTTACGCAGTAGGCAGTTCGCGATGAAACTTTTGCCTTAAGGTTGATGCAATATGTGTTGAAGGTCAGCGAACGTTACAATGTAACACCAAGGTAAACTGGGGTATTAATGTGTTCCAGCTCCAATACTTCCCAATTCACACGCAGCTTCCGTGAGGCTTCTTTGTTCTTCAAATGAAAAGCGCACACTTTTTTTTGATGGGTTTGGCTTGAGATGATTTCCGTCATAATAATCTGAAAGCATCTTCAAAGCAGCAGTAAAGGTTTTTTCCACTGTCTCGAAGCTTTTACTCTGGGTTGCCAGCCCCAGGTCATCTGGGTATAGGAAGCTTGGAAGTAGTTGATCGTTGTTATATATGTTAAATAGAATTGGTGCCTGATTACTGCATTGTGGGAGACCGTTTTCCAGTATTCTCCATCCACTCCGCTGACCTTGGAAGTCAACAAACAAACGACGGTTCTGCAACAGCGTGGCAATAATCACTGTGAGCCTGAAATCCATAGTAAGATGGTAAAACTTCCTTAAAACCAACTGGTGTTGTACAGTGTCATATGCTGAAGAGAGATCAACAAAAGCAACTCCAGTAATATCACCACGCTGAAATCCGTCTTCTATGTGCTGTGTTAGATTAAGGATCTGTGTACAGCAGTTCCTTCCTGGCCTAAATCCAGCTTGCTCAGGGATAAGGAGAGGTTCGACAACTGGTGTTATACGGTTCAAAAGTATTCTTTCAAAAACACTATATAGATGACACAGGAGTGATATTGGTCTGAAGTTTTTTTGATTTGTAGGCTGCTTACCAGGTTTAGGAATTCCAACCACCTTAGTCTTCCTCCAGATTTTAGGGATTTGACATCGTTCCAGACAGTTTTTAAAAAGCTGTAGAATCAATTGTTAGGTAGCATTCCTAAATGTTGAATCTGCTCCTTAAGCATGTCATCTAGTCCGGCTGCCTTGCCAGTTTTACTCACTTTGATGGCATTTTACAGCTCTTCCACGATGAAGGGATTGGACAGACTGGTTGTTTCTTGTTCAATATTTCTTTGACGATTTGGTGATCTTTCTCGCTTATCTGTTTTGCCATTTATTAGTAGTTGATGAGCAATCTGGTTAGGAGTAATGATGATGTGTAGCGGGCTATTCGTGGGGTCATTGTTCATACGTCTTAGCTTCCAAGCGTCTCTGCTGTTTTTCGCCATATCTAGTTCTTCGGTCAACTTAACCCAACGTTCTCCTTTTATTTCACCCATAGACTGGATTAGTTGTAGACCAGCCTGAATAGAGTCCTTGCTAAAGGGGTTGTCAACAGTGATTTGTAAAATAAGGCATATATAAGAATAAAGCTTCAAGGTCTTGGGATTGACTTCCGAGAACATTCTTAAACAACATTGTTGATTGCGTCAAGTGCCGCTGGAACAAGTTCGATATTTCAACTAAGCGTTTCGAGTATTTCATCCAGTCAGCTTTCCTAGAGTTGTAATGCCTCCTAAATGATAAGGATTGTAGATGAATTGCTGAGAAAACTTGGCACATAATAGGTCTGTGTTGTGTGTTGGAATAGGTTTACAGACAGACTTCACACACTGCTGTTATATAGCTTCGCTAACAAACATGAGATCTGGGTTGTATCCACGTCTCCACCGACGACAGATGAAAGAAGCAGGAAGTTTACTATCGTGTATTTAGGACAGCTGACAAGACTCTGCCCACATAGTCACAGCTTCACTGCCCTCATTGTATTTTCTATATCCCCTTAAGCAGTTATGGCTGTTGAAGTCGCTCACGATGACATGAATATTCTCTTCATGCCCTGCAGCTGAATTAGTAAAGTGGAAGGAACATTCGGCGGTTTATTGACAGATGTTATGATACAGTTCATTAGCTCAACTGATAATATTTCTATATCACTGTTGTCTTTTGTTATGGTGGATATTAAGTTCAGTTGTGGCCTTGTGAATATAGCACTACCATAGTTTTCATGAGGCCTCTCAGCTACCAAGCGTACTCCTGATACTATTGGTCGTCATTGGTTGCTACTCCTGTGAGTTTCTTGAACAAAGAGAACATCACACTTGTGTCTGTGAGGCACAGTTGCTGTAATAGGGTTTCCTTGCCTGATGTTATGAGTTTTATGTTAACTGATACAACTGTATGCTTTGTAGAGCAATTTTGTTTTGTATTTTTGGATTTGATGATGCTCGTTCGACGAGCGAAATATGTCAACCTAATAAACCCCACCATTTCTTCGACAAGTGTGTTAGTTAATTTATAAGTACAGTAATTTATGTAGCATTTATTTCACATAATACGGAGGTATAATAATTGTAACTTTCCGAGGAATGAAACACCAATGGGACATGGGCATACGAGAGATAGATAATAGACTAGAGAACATAGAGTTGCAGGTACTCACAGAAGAGTGTAGTAACAGGAAACCTCAACAGTGTTTGGTAAAATAAGGCAATATATGAGAATAAGGTCTAACGAAAATATATATGAGATAAACAGTTTGGTGGTTAACGCCAGGGTAAAAAATACGATGGAAAAGGGAATAGAGGGCCATCTTTATGTAGGCTGGCTATGGGTGCTGCAGAACTGCTCAGGGAATGGAATGAAATGAAGATAGTTACAGTTCTTAGTTGGACAATGTTTTGAGGGGCGGAGCAAAACAAACAGATTATAAGAACAAATCTTGTAGATATGAGGGATATATAACAATTAAAAGAGAAAGTGAATAAAACAGTTAAATATAATTACTTGGCCCATTCCAGTCATAATCTACCTGTCACATTCGTGACTGTGAAATCAGATTTCATTCACCCGGCAGTGGTCTGCGATTATTATACTACAAAAATATCCATAAAATACAAACCAACAACGATATTTTACTGAAACTTAGTAAGCATCAGTGAGTTCTCTTATGTTGTACTTATTTCTATTTAAGGTTAGTTTCAATTGCGCAGTTACATAGTGAACAATTGATTATTAAGGTTTAATAGTATTCGATGCCGAGACGCCATCTTGAAAGTATGGATTTTCCTTGATCATACCAAATTACATATAAGGTTCTACTGCATCACAAATTTTCGTTATTACATTTCTAAAACATAGAGAGTAATATATTTTTTAAATTATGAAATTTCATGATGGCCACTGCGCGCTGACTCAGAAGGTAGATCTGACACGAACTGTTTTATTAGCTGATTGGAAACCCCACTGTATCTGCCAAAAGATATACAATGGGATTATTGTTCCGTTATTTCAGGATTCTGGCAAGTTATACGGAGACGAGATAGGAATACACAAACGTAAATAAAGCAATGCGTCGCCGCGAGTAGAGCTCGTCATATGATTTATGTGCTATTATGATAGCTCACGACTAGATTTCGTCAAATGACGTTAATGAGTTAAAAAGGAATGGAGATACATTAGCAAACCAATTAATGTTATCTGGAGAATATGGGACAGGCAAACGACATAACAAACTCAACAAAGATATATGTAAATCAAGGGGTTCATGACATGGTATCCTAAATAATAGCACTAGTTGATTTCCAAGACAGCCTTGCTCTATCAAGTAGGATATAACATTGTTTCTTCCTCATATACCGTGCCATGTATCATAATATATTCAGGAATAACTTAGGCCCAAATTGTTAAAGAAAGATTATTAGTAGTTTAGTTGTATAGGATGACTGATTTATATCTTAATTTATGTTGTCATTTTTACCCGTTATTACTTACTCGAAACTTGTTTGTACTAGCCTATACTGCACGTAAAGCACAAGTATTAATTGTTTGTTGTATTATGTTATAGTGTACGACTGAATTTAAAGACAATGTATTATGTGATGGACTGAGACACAGTCATGATCCTTAAATGAAAGGGGCTAACATTCTTGATTAATAAGGGTAAAAATTCTTGAGTGAAACTGAATTCTTCACACTGGTTTATTAAGTTATTATGTAAGTAATAGTTAGTTGTATACGAACTATTGCAACTCGACAAAATTCCAAACCTTGTGGATTTTTCAGAACTGACAGTTCAGTTTTGGAGCTTGGTCAATAAATATTATGAAAAATAGTCAAAAATTTTCAAAGTGATTTATTTATTGTCGGTTTTTCACGAATAATGACAAAAAAAAAAGATGCTACATTCGCGAATTATGGATTTTTGGTCATTTTTCGCGAGTGTTCCGCGAGTTGAAACCTGTAATTATATTATATTCTTTATGTAAAACATTTTCTAAACTGATGTTTTTTTTTTGTGATTTCGCGAATCGCGAATTTTGACTGTCTCTAGTGATGGTTGTGTTAGCCTATACTGCAACACACTTTGGGTACTTCCCTACATGACCTGTCTACCAAATTGTGTACTTCACTACAATACCTGTCCGCCAGATGTGAACTTGTCTACAAGACCGGTTTACCCAATTTGAATCTTAATAGGACCTATTTACCCAGTATATACCTCTCTACAAGACCTCTCTATTCATTTTGCACTTCTCTACAACACCTGGCTACTCAATGTGTAGTTCTCTACATGACCTATTTACCCAATTTAAACTCATATTCAAGACATCGCTACCTAATATTTACTTCTTTAGAAAATCAATCTACCTATTGAGTACATCTCCATGAGACTTCTCTGCATGACCTGTCTAACCAATGCTTACTTAATACGTGAGTTAAGTACCCAATTTGTAAATATTTCTCTACAAGACCTGTCTATCCATTGCGCATTTCACTACAAGACCTCTCAACCCAAGACCTAAAATATCTGCGTATGCAACGTTCACATATCTACACAGGCAAGGTACGCAATAAATACAACTGAGGCAGAGAAGTGGGACATACTTTGGTTGGGCCAAGAAGCTGGTAAATTTTATAGTGCATATTTACTTGTAGCACTAGGTTGGGAGGACACTATATACGCTCTCAATTATGGGGTACGAAAGAGTCGTATGGGATTGAGGACACAGTAACACCCTGAGGGAGGTTTAAAGTACTAGATGTTCCTTCAAAAGCTCATTCATATTCTTATCAAATAAGCGTGTTGTCCACAAGTCAGAAACAGTTCTCATCAACAGACTGATAAATTTTCCTTAAATGCTTCCCGACAGTGGGAGCTCTGATTGAGAATGGATATAAAATGTGGGCTGCTGAAAGGAAAGTTAATATCAATATTTACTTCAATAATGAGATACATACAATCAGGGACAGCTCATGTTTATATCTTAAACTTTCAATTAAGAGTATTCAAAAACAAAACAATAACGTTTTCTTATGTTCCATACTTACTCATTTGCATTTACAGCCCTCTCTTCATCCAGTGATTCTTCTTTTATATCCTTGGGACAAAATGGAAAAAATAATGTCTTTGCTATCACCTTAGGTAATGTTTTATACACAAATATCAAACAATGTAATTGACCATCACAGCTTACTTCAAGTGAGATATATCGACTGAACGACTTCTTACTCTCTACGACATCCATATAAAGTTTTCAAATATGACAGTTTCTGAGTGTGAAAGAAGAACTTGTTCAGAATACACTGCAATTAAAAATATTAAACTTTGAACAGAATACAGAGCAACTTAAGTGGCGGAGGTACACCTTTCGGAGGACAGTTTCTACAGAGTTAATGAAAATCTTATCTCATAAACTATAAGTTGCAAAGCTATAAATCTTAAAAGGATTGTTAAGCACACTCATTATTATGCACAAAACACATTTTATAATATGCTCGTAGTCATTCGTTATTATACCACCAAACGTTCAACTGTCTTTTGTACAGTTGGACAGCGTTTACACGATAAGTACCCAACAATTTAAAATATTTACACGAATGTCCTTTGGGCTGTGGTATCGTTAACGGCTACAACATTCACCAAAATAATTGATACACATATTTAGGAAGTTCTTTTCGAATATTCTTACTCTAAATGTAATTTTTTGGGGTAAAATATATCCTCTTAAATGGGAAGTATGCTTGGACACAAGAAATTTTGGTGTACGTTGTTCATATTACTACAATACACAATCATGCAAAATGTCATTGAGATATCTTGAATAGTATTTGAGTTATCATGTAAACTCTGTGTGAATATACAGTTCTTGGGAAATGAGCTTAATTAAATACTTTTATAGACAGTCTTTAGAATAGTATGGAACATCAATATTGCTGCTACATAAAGCTAGTGACTACAAGCATTATATGTCTATTCGTCTACGAGAGCACACAGTTTGTAATGAAGATACAGGACGATACGAGATTGGAGTACCGTAGGTGCTGAAAGAGAAGTCTATTTGAAATGATTTGACGAATGTAGTCACTTAAAATGTTTTTAAAAGAGATATTTTTGGCATCATTTGGATTATTTAAAATTCAGTGAAATAGAAATCTAAGCTTGAAACTTGTGTATTGATTCCAACCTTCGTAGGTCCTGCCTTAGATCAGAATTAACATTTTAAATACTACACAATTTACATGCACCAAGGCATGCTATCAGTCTCAGAAGACGAGTGGGAATATTCTCCATCTTTGAAAAGGTTTTTCATGTTCCCCATTTTTGTCTCCACTTGTTATGCTCAAGATTGCAAAGGAGGTGATCATTGCCTTAATTTAGATCTATCCCAGCAATAGCCTGGAGTTTATGTGAAAAACTACAATAGACCACTTTTGAGGCAGGCCTAATCAAACTCACCACAGTACTGTAGCCTCCTTCTCACAACAGAATATGAAAACTTAAATCAATTAAGTACCAGAGACACTCATCCGTGCTACACACCAGTAAAAACGCCAGAAACAGAAGAGGATTTAAATTAGGAACTGTTCACATTTGAGGAAGTAAAGTATGTTACCAACAACTCCAAGAATAATCAGGCTAGTGGTCCAGATAGTATTTGTAATAAGCACCTCAAAATAGCTCTCCCGTCTTAAATGATGCAATAACATATATATTATACCAAGGCCTCCATCAGGGAACAATTCCTAACAACTGGAGAAGGTCTACCATTTATTTATTTATGCTTATGGCATTGTACACCAAAAAGATATACTATTTACATATATACATATATATACACAAAAAATGGAGCAAACCATTACAACAATCAACTTAGCCCAACAGATTTCACAGCTGTGTGTCCAGTTCGTCTAGCCACTTTATGGCCTGAGTAGATGTCACCAGAAAGTCGTCCATTGATCCAGAGTACGCCCTCCTCGGACATTCTGCTACAATATGGTGGATGGTTTGATTCACTGCACCACTGTCACAGCTGGGGGAAGTTCGCATGCCCCACTTATAAAGCAGTGAGCCACATCGCCCGTGCTTGGTTCGGATTCTGTTGAGGGCAACCCAAGTTCTTCGTGGGAGATCAAAACCAGCCGGAGGGTGCTTGATATTAAATAATGGCTGTCACTCCTTCGGAGCTGTGCCGTTCTGCTTTTCCATTATAGCTTCTGCTGATGAGCAACCGTACCGTCTGAACTGGTGGTGATCTCGATTTTAAGCGCCTGAATCCTACAGCTATGTCCTGGTGGATAGGAAGGGCTGTGTTTGATGTTATTTTTCTGTTCTCTCTTACCAGGTTGTTGAGGCGTCTTATATCTGGAGGCTCAATATGACTCAACACAGGTAACCAATACAGTGGAGTAGATTTAACGGTGCCGCTGATGATATGCATGGTTTGATTCAAGACTACGTCGATCTTCTTGACATAAGGACTGTTTAGCCACACTGAAGAGCAATACTCTGCTGTAGAGTACACTAATGCCATTGCTGATGTTCGAAGAGTGGATGCAGAGCTCCCCATGCTGAACCAGTGGAGGATGTTGTTCCTAGTCTGTAGTTTAGCAGCACTATTGTTCAGGTGTTTCTTGAAAGATAGCGTGCGATCGAGACTAACGCCCAGGTATTTTGGGTGAAGGTTGTAAGGTAGTGGTGAACCATCAAGTGAGACCTTTAAAGCAACATTTGCCTGTCGGTTGTCGAGATGGAAAAAACAACTTTCTGTTTTGGTGGTATTTGGTCTCAGACACCACTTTCTGAAGTAATCAGTCAAGGTAGAGAGATCGGCATTAAGAATTTCCTCAATCTGTTCTGTAGAGGAATGTTGAGTTACTATCGCCAGGTCATCAGCATAAGCAAACTGACTAGAGGTGGTAAGTGGTATGCCCGCGATGTACAAATTGAACAGAAGAGGAGACAGCACAGAGCCTTGAGGAAGACCATTGTTGAGGACTTTAACTTTACTTCGTTTACCACCCATTACAACCTGTACCATTCTATTTGATAACATGTTGTTTAGTAATTGTGCCATTAGCTTGCAGCCTGTCAGTTTAAGGAACTTGTACCCAACACCTTCCCTCCAAACCATGTCGTATGCAGCTGTAAGGTATATAAACACTGCACCACTCTTCGATCTTTTTTCGAAGCCTGCTTCAATGTGCGTCGTCAGCGCTAGCACTTGGTCTTCACAGCTCCGATTTGGTCTGAAACCAGCCTGCTCAAGAGGGAGAATACCATTTATTTGTGGGCTAATCCTATTATATATGAGCCGTTCCAGGAGTTTGTAACAAACACTCATCAAGGCTATTGGTCTATAGCTCTCTGGGTTATCGGCAGGTTTCCCTGGTTTCAGGATGGCCAGAACCTTTGTCCGTTTGAACTCTGGAGGAAGATTTCCTGTCAGTATGATATTTGAAAAAAACTGTAAAAGCCATTTTCTTGTGTTCTTCCCACAGTGTGTTATAAATTCGGGATGAATACCGTCAAATCCTGGAGACTTTACATTCTTCATCCCCATGAGTGCTTCCAAAAGCTCATTTGTGAATGTAGTTAAAAACTTTGATGTTTCATGGCCGTGCCTCTTCATATATGACAACTGCTATTTGATTGTCCTTCTGAGATATTTGTCAGTTTTCACTTTGATCTGCTTGCGATTCGGCTAGATACTTGATGTGGAGATATATCAGGTGACGTATGAGGTATCTGTGGCACTCTACCTAACTTTTTCAAAAGGCTCCAAGCTTTCCTGCTGGAATGCTTGAAGTTAGTGGTCTGCATTGTCTCCATCCATCTTCTCCGTCTAGCATCGTCTAGATTATGAAGGAGGTCGTTGGCTACATCACTTTGTCCATTCTCTTGAAAGTCACTGTAGAGCTTTTAGCAAGCTTCATTCCAGAATGGAATGATATACAAAGGAAAGGGAAGCACCGACGTTCCAAACGTATAAGAGGTGCACTTTTTAAGGTTTTAGCAAAGCTCCTGTGTCAACAACTGACCAATGAAGTTGATACTCACCTGCCAGAAACAAAATTTGATTTTACAAGAGGTAGAAGTACAACACAGGCCATTAAGTGTCTGCAAGATGATATTGAGCCAACACCAAGAAGCGAGTTATATGCCATCTTTATCGACTTCTAAAAGCTTTTGACTCTATCAGTAGAAAGATTATAATGGAGAAGCATGAGTTATTAATGCCTAGGAATACCTACCAGAAACTACTAATTCAGAATATTCTGGTTTCAAACTGCATAGAAATGCGATGGCATAAAGAAATCGAGGCCAATACAACAAATTACGGGTGTATTACAAGGGGATCCATTAAGCCCCTTATTATTTATAATTGCTACGGCTCATATCATGGAGGTCATCCCTGACAAATCATCCATACACTATATGTATGTGGATCATATTGTGTTGGCTTCGAAATCCAGCGAGGAACTACAAGATGCCTTCAATGCTCTCACAAAGTGGACAGAAGGAAACACACTTCACATAAATGAGGATAAGTCGGTTTCAATGACTTGTATGAAGGGTGGAAAAGCATCCGATGTTCGCATACAAGAAAGAGCCTCAAGTACTTGGGTATCACATTGCAAATTAAGGGTATTGTATATTCTACCCACATCCATGATACTATGAATGCAGGCATTAGAGCCAAAAACGGTGTCAAGGAAATAAATAGACTGTCTGTCAAAACAGCTTTAAGATGATTTGACTTCCAAGCTTCCTATACCCAGATGACCTCAAACACCTAGAGCAATTGGAAAGAGTGAAAGCTAGGTGAGAGCCCTGTGTGTGTCCAAATACACACCTTCAAGATGAGTTAACAAGTAAACCGTTATGCCGAGGAACTTCGTTCTTGCTTGTTGCTGCCATCTATACCGAGTTACGTACACTTCGTAGAGAAAGTGAGGGAAAAGAAGAGAGACATAAGGAGTGAAATCTACTCCACGGATGTCTTGATCTACAAAGAGTGGCACGGAGGGGATTAGTGCTGCGACATTTGGTTACACCCTTCACCATACATGGTTTTCACTTTGAGTTTTGCTAAATTAAGAAATTACATCAACCAGGTTCAAATTGTGTTTGTGGGCGAACAGGGGGTGTGCAAACTTTAGTTTATTAGATGGTATATTGGCTTTCACGGCCGGTGAATTAAAACTCAGCAATTCTTCTAGGTTTGTGCCGTGTCTTGTGTGGGGTTTCGCCTAGGACACCAAGCTGGCTCATCGGCGGGCTCTTGGGGTCCCCGCCCGGACCCCCACAGGAGTGACGAACTGCGCGCCACCTCCCTTTAAAAGCTCAAGCAGCCTTAACCACCCTATGAAGGCTTCATAGGGAGGTTAAGGCTGCTTGAGCTTTTAGTTCTCGCAGTTAAGTGGTGCAGTTGCACCTAATATAAAGGGAGGTGGCGCGCAGTTCGTCACTCCTGTGGGGGTCCGGGCGGGTACACCAAGAGACCGCCGATGAGCCAGCTTGGTGTCCTAGGCGAAACCCCACACAAGACACGGCACAAACCTAGAAGAATTGCTGAGTTTTAGTTTATTACATTATACTTTCATGTAAGTTATGGCCATTGGATAAGATAAAATAAATTATTAAATCAATTGTTATACCAAGACCTCAAGTCCACAGTGGGCTACAAACACATCGTTATTGTGCTAAACATATGCTACCATCACATAATATACCTTTTGCCGATGTGAATTAAGATTCATCCCCCATTTGCTCTTGTTCTTTCTGTACTATAGTCGACTACACACTTCCATTTGTGATCAAAACAATTACTGTGAAAATACCAATCATACTCTTTAAATACTATTACATGATAAGTAGATGATATATTTTGTAATGAGGCATGAAGGTACTTACAATTTTCGGATCAGCTGAAGACGGTGTTTCAGCTTCGATGCATGGAACTAATTCTGGTATAAAGCATTGCTCGGATTGATTACTCCTTGAATGATCTGTATCGTTCTACAAATAAAACGTTGTTTTAATAAAATAGTCCTTTCGATGTGTGGAATCATACCTTACACATGACTAGTGAACTTGCAATGAAGGATTCAAATACACATTGAAGTTGAACCTCACATTCATACGCCAATGCAAAAACAGCAAAACATAAAAGTTTGGTGGAGCATTTCAGTTCGCATACTGCCACCAAATTTAGGCCTAGAAGATTGTCACCAGCAGTGAGACTTCGTGTCACGAGTGTACGTGCTCACAGTTACAATATGACTTTAATTTTTCTCATGAATAAGAGACAAGTGACGCTCATACATTTTGTTAGGAAATTTCGTACCGAGGAATTATTTATTTATTCTCTCGAGCCCAAATTAAAGGAATGTTGATCTCAAGGACACTCAAAGTAGTGTGACTTTGTGCCAATCCAAAATCACACACATTTGCTTTCTCCTCCATTGTCCGCTACATTGGAGATACCATCATCAAGTATAAGTGTGGATCGAAACCATACTGACAGTCACAGCAAGTATTGGATGCTGTTATCAAGGTGCAGGGTGGACCAACAACACACTGACAGTCCATCGAAGTGAAGGGTGGACAAACACCATACTGACAGTCACAGCAAGCAGTGGAGTCAGCCATCAAGCTTAAGAGTGGACCAACACCATACTGACAGTCACAGCAAGCCGTGGAGGCCATCAAGGTGAAGGGAGGGCCAACACCATACTGACAGTCACATCAAGCAGTGGAGGCCATCATCAAGGTGAAGGGTGGACCAACACCATACTTAGAGATACAGCAAGCAGTGGAGGCTGTCATCAAGGTGAAGGGTGGACCAACTCCATACTAACAGACACAGCAAGCAGTGGATGCTCTCATTTAGGTGAAGGGTGGACCAACACCATACTGACAGTCACATCAAGCAGTGGAGGCTGTCATCAAGGTGAAGGGTGGACCAACAACAATCTGACAGTCACAGCAAGCAGTGGAGGCTGTCATCAAGATGAAAGGTGGACCAACTCCATACTAACAGACAGCAAGCAGTGGAGGCTGTCATCAAGGTGAAGGGTGGACCAACACCATACTGACAGTCACAGCAAGCAGTGGAGGCCATCATCAAGGTGAAGGGTGGACCAACACCATACTAACAGACACAGCAAGCCGTGGAGGCCATCATCAAGGTGAAGGGTGGACCAACACCATACTAACAGATACAGCAAGCAGTGGAGGCTGTCATCAAGGTGAAGGGTGGACCAACACCATACTGACAGTCACAGCAAGCCGTGGAGGCCATCATCAAGGTGAAGGATGAACCAACAACATACTAACAGATACAGCAAGCAGTGGAGGCTGTCATCAAGGTGAAGGGTGGACCAACACCATACTGACAGTCACAGCAAGCCGTGGAGGCCATCATCAAGGTGAAGGGTGGACCAACACCATACTGACAGTCATAGCAAGCAGTGGATGCTGTCATCAAAGTGAAAGGTGGACCAACACCACACTGGCAGTCACAGCAAGCAGTGGAGGCTGTCATCAAAGTGAAAGGTGGACCAACACCACACTGGCAGTCACAGCAAGCAGTGGAGGCTATCATCAAGGTGAAGGATGAACCAACCCCATACTGACAGATACAGCAAGCTTTCATCAAGGTGAAGGGTGGACCAACACAATACTGACAGTCACAGGAAGCAGTGGAGGCTGTCATGAAGGTGACGGGTGGACCAACTCCATACTGGTAGTCACAGCAAGCAGTCGAGGCTGTCATCAAGGTGAAGGGTGAACCAACTACATACTAACTGACACAGCAAGCAGTGGAGGCTGTCATCAAGGGTAGACAAACACCATATTATCGGCCACTGGTAGCAGTGGAAGTCGCCCTATGCTTACCCCTTAGTTTCAGGTGAATTATTGGATATTTCTGATTTTTTTCATATTTGTCCACACTCCCTCATTCCCTAACCCAACATTGAGTAATAAATGACAAGTCCTGAGTAAATCAGAAAATTTACAAGGTATTCTTGAAAAGAACGTTTTATCTCTCGCTGGTGTAGGTTTGTTGAAAAGTACAACTGGAGTTTTATAATAATAATAATAATAATAATACCGTGCTTTTAACGTCCCTTTTAACTGCTTCAGATTTAGAGAGTTTGATTTTTGCTCAAAAAGGTTATTGGTAACGCTGTGTGCCCCCCGCCCACTGTGTAAACTAATAACTGATTGGCTGACGCCGCGTATAGTTAGACGCGTATATTGTTGCAGGGTTGTTTATAAAGACGTTGATGAACGAAGGGAGGATCATCTTGCTAGCAAATGAACTGACATGGTTCTTTCAACCGAGGGGAAAACCCTAGTTTTATTCATAAATTAAAATACATGATTCAGTATAATAACTTTTCACTAATAGAAATTAATAACCATTATTTAGTGATTATACGGTGTCTTGAAATTAACCTATTTTATGGCATAGGAATTGATTGACCTTTTGTGTAATGAATTTGCAGGTTAATCTTAAAGGGTTCCTGTAGTAATGAATATACTATTTAATCAATGCTAAAAGTGTAACATATTTAGGTACTTTTGGTAGACAAAATGGCCATTACAATATCTTCAAAAATTAAGGATGTGGGATATTATATACTAACCAATACCATGCAGATTTAATGCATTAGCTCTGATGAGGTCTCAGATATAAAATAAATAACAATGCGATTCGTTTCTTTAAAATAAAGTCTACTTTTCAGTGTTTGTTAGTCAAGTATTTTTCCTTCCATGCAACAGATTGTTATAAATCTGCATCATTTGCATTATTTGTGTTTCAAGAGTAAGATGCATAAGTTTCATACTCATGGCCCTCTTACATTCAAAGAAACATGTACCTAAAACCACAGACATTCACTTTATACTAACATTAATTCAAAATATGTTATTATTATTTTCGTTGATTCCCCCTTTAAGAAAATATTAAAACACAATCAATTTTCATGTTGTCTTTATCTGTCCCTTTCTTATTTCCTCCCTAAAACCTCTCATATATTCACTATGCATCCTCTTTCTCTCTTCTGTCTACTTCTTTCCTGTTTCTTTCTCTTTGGATGTTTGCTCGAATTTCTGTTGTCCAAGTTTTTCTCAGTATGTTTTCCGGTCTGCCGAGCCATATGTAGAGTTATTTAGGAACTCGAGTTCTTCCACGGTTTCTTTTACCCCACTGGTTTTCACTGTACTATTCTTAACTATATTCAAAATTTTCTTGGTCAGTCTGTCATTGTTCATCCTACGTTATGTGGCCATATCATTTTGCCCTTCTTTTCCTGATGTTGTTTGTAATCGTCTCTGGCGGTTTGTATAGTTCTGTTGTCGGGCTCTTTATCCATATTCTCTCTTTCTGAGCTGGCTCGTAGATCTTTCTCAGCATTTTTCTCTCTGATTTTTCTAGATCCTTGTTTTTCAAAAGTTATATTATTACGCCTTCTTTCCTAGCGTTTATCCCAGTACGGGGTCCGCTGCTCTACTACATTTTCTTCACTTTTTCCTATCGTTGACATCTGCAGGTTGTAAGCCAACATCGTGCATATCCGTCTTAATGTTGACGATCCAACGCTTCGCATGTTGTCTGTGTGGTCGCATTCCACCTGGGTCCAGGTTGAAAGGTACTTTGGCGTCAGAGTCGCCTGGCATTCTTATAACATGACCATGCCAACGGAGACGAGCATCCCTCACTTTCTCCGTAATTGGTGTGACACCTAATTGTTGTCGAACATCTGTATTTCTGACATGGTCAAATCTAGTCAGTCCAACTGTCCAACGGAGCATCTTCATCTCCATCGTGTGCAGAGCCTGTTCATGTTTTCTTTTCATTGGGCGGGATTCTGCCCCATAAATTGCTGCCGGACATACAACTGTCTTATAAACTTTTGCCTTTAGGTATTTAGGCATCTTTTTTTTTATCGTAGAGGACACCAGTGGCCTGTTTCCATTTGAGCCAGGCCGCATTTACCCTAGCCAGAGTATCTAAAGTGACATCACCATTTGACGTCATAACAGACATTTAAAGTTATTTGTCTTGGGCAGATCTTGATCGCAAATTTGGACAGTGCCGTCGGTTTGCGGCACATATTCAAGATATTCTGTATGTCGAGGCGCAGTCCATAGGCAGCCAGCCTTTCCATCCATATTTGCGCTTGATGCTGGAGTTCAAGGCGTATTTCTTGTGCAAGTACAAATCCTCGGCGAAAAGAAGGGTGTGGTGTTTGTATGTCAGCCGTAACCGTATCCATGTAGAGGATAAACAACAGTGGCGATAGTGCAGAGCGTTGATGAACACCGACGGTGATATCGAAAGGCGGGGAAATTCCGGCTGGGCAGCGTATTACACTAGTTACATTGCAATAAAAAAGGTGCACCCATTTTATATAGGTTTCAGGAACCCCTTGGGAACGAAGAGCACACCAGATAAGGTCATGTGGGACTCTGTCAAAGGCCTTTTCTAGATCTAGGAAGGTCATGTGTAAACTCGTCTGTCTCTCTCTGGGCTTTTCCAACAATTGGCGTGTGGCATAGATTGCATCAGTGGTGCAGCAACCTTGAACAAAACCGCATTGATTTGGTGTGACAGTGACAATATTTCTGAGCCTCCTATTCAGCACTATTTCAAATATTTTCATAGTATGACGGAGGATTCTAATAGGTCGATAAGTCGAGCAATCATTAAAAATCATCATCTTTACGCTTCCAGACTAGAACTGTAATGCTAGTTGTCCATGCATGTGGGAGTTTATTTTCGGTGATGATCTGCAGGAAAAGCATGACAAGGAATTCTGCAGCAGGCTTCACAAGCATTTTCCAGATTTCCACTGGGATGTCATCAGGGCCTGTGGCTTTCCCATTTTTCATTTTTGTTATGGCTGTTTGTACCTCGTCAGCTATAATGTGGGGCACAGGTCCGAAGGTGGGATCAGGGCTTACAATAGGAGGATGTGGAAAATGTTTATTGCTTATATTAGAAAATTATGCTGACCATCGTTAAAGGATAGCTGTTTGGTCTCGCAGTATTTTGTTGTTGTCTGACACTTTAATGTGCATGACGTGTCCAATATCCTGAGTTGAGCGGTGACGAGATTTGGCAATGCGATAAATATTGTTCACTCCAGACGACGTTTCAAGTTGGTCGTACATATTTTGGTAACAACGGTCTTTTGCAGCAGTCACTGCTCGTTTTGCTGCTAAATTGTGCTCACGGTATCACTGAAGGTCTTTATCTAGACGGGAGTTCCACCAGGTTATTATTACTATTATCATTATTATGTTAGATTATAATAATTCTCTGTTACCGTCACAATTAGAACACAACTGGAGATGACCTGCCATGTGCACACTGGAAGAAAATATTTAATATTTAAAACTAACAGTCTGATTTACATAAAACGAACATCCATTTATTCAGAAATGTGTGCCTAATCAGGCTAAACAATAAAAAAATCAGATTTGACATCTCTAAATACAAGGTTCCCTTAAGTCATGTCATTTAAGAGAACGGTTGTAATATAATGTCATAACCGTAGTTAGCCACAAATATGACAGTGTAAATAATGGAGCAAGGTATACACGAAATATAGATACAGTATTTATAGTAATATATTTTTAACTTGCTGACGAAGGCAGGTTTTCATCATACACAGGTCGATTAGCTAGGACCTGGTGATGGACATGCGATTCTTTTGTCTTACAATACTGATTAGTCCTATGCAATAGTACCGTAAGCATAGGTTGCAATGCTGTATTTGTCCATAAATCATGCCTGCACTGCCGATCTCAGCTGGAATTTTGTCTATATTAGTCGTGATCCTAAAAGAGGATGGTGGGCGGGTAAAAGACAGCGAAGGAGTAAACAACTATAACCACGTCTTCTGGTTCCTATCCGTTCCCGATATATGCAACCCTCATGATTGTGCAGTTCCTGTCACTTGCAGCTCGGAATAATTCAGTGGACGTTTTGGAGGTCCAGGCTGTGAGATTTATTAATTCTTATTCTTCTCCGTCCTACACTTCTCTTCCCTGGTATTCTCTCTTGAAGAATAGACTGCAGGAGATCCTACTTGTAGGTATTCCCCATGAAGTGTCCTAGGCAGTGCTTTTCTTCAGGGAAAGCGCGGGGGTACCCCTAAAACATGTAAGAATAAATATTGGTGTATTTTATATCTAGTCCGGCACATATAACTTCCAACTTGAAAAATCATCGATCAGCTGGTGTCACAACAGCTGGAGGAGATTTAGAGTTATCCTCGATTTAAATCGATATATCGAATCAGTATCTTTTGGTCGGCAGCTCGGCACTTCGTTCATATAAGCTCACAAGCTAGTGTTTAAAGGCGGTGTAGGTTGTTATTTTGTGCGTGTGCTTACTTTTGAGGAAGATGAAAATAACGATCTATTTTAACATCCACCCAGGCATCGAAAAAGCTGAATTTTAATGATTCGAAAACAATGACCAGACTTTGCAAATTGCCGAAAATTGAAAGATCATGATGATATGTCTACTACAACTGAGAGTAACCCGTATTTTTTTTTTTTTTAGAGAAAAGGCTTTGCTTTTCCTTATTTTCACGGTGGTTAACACTTCCTAGGTATTTCTCATATCTAGGAGAACCTCAACATTTGTGACATGGTCTGTCCATGGTATCCGCAATATCCTTCTATTCAGCAACATTTCAAAGGCCTCTAACTGTTAACATAAAAACTCAGAGTCCATGTCTCAGCACCATAAAAAAGTGTAGATAACACATCACAACCCAAAAGCCCATGATATCCAGATATCATCCCCAACTTCAACACAGGTATTTAAGCTAATTTCAGCAGGTAATTTATGAATTCACCTCCCCCCCCTCCGAGGATACGGTCTCCTCCAGCGTTACGCAATAGATTCCAGGTTATCAAACCTGCATTATCAATACAACATTGGCTACTGTTAGCACTCAATATGGTGTGGACATCTCCTAGAATACGTCCAGGGTGCCAAGAGAGAATAAACTTCGAAATATTATTTAATGGGAAAATCATTCTCATTATTTTAAGAGTGGAATTGTTGAACCTATGATTACCTTGACTTGATGTTCTTCCATAATATACATTGTCTTATCTTCAAATATATCACCAGCTTCATCCAGCAGGCTATCAGTTGGAAATTGTCCTTGTGTCTCCTAGAAAGTATCACACAAGTAAGATCCAATGTAATATACTGACAGAATTACAGTAGGCCTACTAACTTATGTGTAATATACAAAGTAAAACATACAAGTTTCTGATCAGCCTACTATTTGGTTGTACCATAAGTATGAAGTCACAAAACCTTGCTGGTCACGAATAGGGATCGGATTCTTAGTTTTTTACCAATTAGCCTACTCTCGATTTTTGCAAAAATTGAAAGTAGACTTATGAGATCAACACAGGGCGAAAAATTGAGTGTCTGTGTGTGAGTGTGTGTACTCTGAATGTCTGTCACCCCCCCCCCCCCCCTCCAATTCAAACATGGTGAAACTGAATTGAACGAAATTTGGTACAGAGGTAGCACTAGCAAAGGGCACCTCAGTGTCATGTTTTATTTCGGTGCCATCTTGACGGGAACGTAATGGCGGCCACCCAAATGTTCAAAGCTTAAATCAAATTATGACTAACCTAATCATCCGATCTCTACCAAATTTTGCAACAACATATATTTATATGGCGAGCGTCTTTTGACTGAACTACAACGTCATCAGCCCCATAGTTTGAAGATGGCGGCCATGTATGTGTGCAAATCGATTCCCCATATCAATTCAAACACGGTGAAACCGAATTGAACAACATTTGGTACAGAGGTAGGACTAGCAACGGGCACCTCAGTGTCTTGTTTCATATCGCCGCCATCTTGACGAAAACGTAATGGCGGCCACCAAATGTAAAAAGGTTAAATCAAATTACGACCATCCAAATTATCTGATCTCTACTAAATTTTGCAAAAACATATATTTATATGGCGAGCGTCTTTTGACTAAACTAAAAGTTCATCAGCGCCATAGTTTGAAGAAGGCGGCCATGTATGTGTGCAAATCGATTCCCCATATCAATTCAAACACGGTGAAACCGAATTGAACGGAATTTGGTACAGAGGTAGGACTAGCAAAGGACATTTCAGTGTATTGTTTTATAACGCCGCCATCCTGACGAAAACGTAATGGTGGCCACCCAAATGTAAAAAGGTTAAATCAAATTACGACCAACCTAATCATCTGATCTACACTAATTTTTGCAACAAAATACCTTTATGTGGTAAGCATCTTTTGACCAAACGACAAGGTCATCAGCCCAATAGTTTGCAGATAGCGGCCATGCATGTGTGCAAATCGATTCCTCCCATCATTTCAAACACGGTGAAATCGAATTGAAGAAATTTGGTACAGAGGTAGCACTTGGAGAAGGCAACTCAGTGTCATGTTTTATATCGTCGTCATCTCGACGGAAACGTAATGACGGACATCCAAATGTTAAAAGCTTAAATCAAATTACGACCAACCTAATCATCTGATCTCTACCAAATTTTCCAACAGCATACCTTTATGCCAGAAACGTTCTTTGACTAAGCTACAAGGTCATCAGTCCAATAGTTTGCATATGGTGGCCATGTATGTGTGCAAATCGATTCCCCCTATCAATACAAACACGGTAAAACCGTATTGTACGAAATTTGGTTCAGAGGTAGCTCTAGCAAAGGGGACCTCAGGGTCATGTTTTATATCACCGCCATCTTGACGGAAACGGAATGGCGACCTGTCAAAGGTTAAAAGCTTAAATCAAATTAAGACCAACCTAATCATTTGATCTATACCAAATTTTGCAACAGCATACCTATTTGTGGGAAGCATCTTTTGACTGAACTACAAGGTTATAAGCCCAATAGTTTGTAGATAGCGGCCATGTATGTATGCAAATCGATTCCCCATATCAATTCAAACACGGTGAAACCGAATTGAACTAAGTTTTTTTTTAGAGAGGTAGCACTAGCAAAAGGCACCTTATATTCATGTGCAATATCCGTATAGCACGTTGTATTTCAACAAGCTACTACAACCAACATTCAGTTATACTCCTTGAAACGGACAAAGAGTTATTACAACACCCATGCATATAGGAGAAAGTAGGCTATATGTTCTTTACTGAACATATTGCTTTTCCCTTACTTCTAAATACAAAAATACTTTAATACCGTACTTTTCCAAATCACACTCATGAATTCTGTAGCACCTAAGAAAAACCTAAATGATATGCGAGTGCCTAAAATTCCAAATTGCAGTTTTGTTCCATTTACTGTAATATATTTGAAGTTTTAGTCCGTAATTTTTAAAAGTAAACCACAAGTCGTTTGTAATACTCCATTACCAATATACTGTACTGTAATGTTTTATTTAGTGTCTGCACAGCATGTGATGTCAACATCACCCACAATAGGGCCCATGGTGACAACACAGTGAACCTGCGTAATGAATTAATTAGCTACTGTTAGCACAGCGTGTGGTGTAGACTTCTCCTTCAATAGGGCCCATGTGCCAGCAAAGTGAAGGCGCATTGTGTATACAATGATATGAGCAACTGTTAGCACAGCGTGTGGTGTAGACTTCATCCTCAATAGCGCCCAAGTGCCTTTAAAGGGAAGCCGCATTGTGTATAGAATGATATGAGCAAATGTTAGCACAGCGTGTGGTGTAGACTTCACCTTCTAAAGGGCCCAAGTGCCAGCACAGTGATGCCGCATTGTGTATACAATGATATGAGCAACAGTCAGCAGCGATACTAAGCAGCAATTATCCAAATTTTTAAATAATAAGAAAAGATTACACATAATATTGAGGTTGGAAATAGAGAACCTATGATCACCTGTATTTGTTGTCCCAATTGGACTACCTTGCATTCGTCTTCATACAAATCACCAGATTCATCCCGCAGATTATAAGTGGGTAACTGGTCATTAGATTCCTAGAAAGTATTACGTTATACAAGTATGACCCAAAATAAAACATACAGACGGAATAAAACTACTAAGTTGCATGTATCAAAAAGGAATTAACATCCAGGTTAGCCTACTATTTGGTATAATAATAATATCGTATGGCCTCGGATGCCGGGTGCAAGCTTTGTTAATTGACACCCAGAGGGTAGCTTGCATGTCGAATTTCGTCGTTCCTTTGAACGCTATGAAGTCAAGGAGGTTAGATATCTAAACTCCTTGACACTACAGAGCGTTAATGTAGAGAATGGAGGAACTTGGTGTTGGCGGAAAATCCCGAGATTAATTTTGCCATTGAACACGGCCTACTGAATTCAAATGGGTTCTTTAACATACCAACAATGTATGACATGCATGCCGTGATTCTTGTCGCCTTTCAAAATCACTTACCGTGGCCAGGAGCGAACCTGCAAGCTTGGGG
Organism: Meconema thalassinum; assembly: GCA_946902985.2. Taxonomy (NCBI): domain Eukaryota; kingdom Metazoa; phylum Arthropoda; class Insecta; order Orthoptera; family Tettigoniidae; genus Meconema; species Meconema thalassinum. Next base: position 95,772,415 of record OX336397.1, on the reverse strand, counting down.
GTGGTAGTCCGACACTATAACCACTCACCCACCGTGGCAAGCTTACTATTTGGTAGCAAGTACTAAGTCAAAAACCTTGCTTGTCATGCGTATCACTAAGATTGCTATGTTACACGATATACGTAATAAATACTACTTACAATATTAGGGAATTCATCTGGTTCACCCTTAATGAATGTTTGTTGCACCATAATGATCACGAAACTAGAACACACAAAGTTCGCTTAAGAATTTTTAGATGTCCTACTTATTCCGGTACGCCAAATCATTACCGTAAATAACACATCAAATCAGGAAATTTCACAACCCTGAATTCAAATTACGCCACTGGTAATCAGATTATAACCCTCCAGGTGCTCAGTGAGAAGAAGAGGTTAACGGTACTACTTATTCGACCTTGGTGCTCGACTTAATGTGATATAAGTTAGGTTATAATAACGAGTAATATACGGTTGTCTAACATTGCGTTGGAATGAAGAATTACTGGTGCTAGCTTGTGGGGCACTGAAATGAAGCATTCGATAATTATTGGTTTATTTATTCCATAATGGGCTACACACAAACCTGAGCACAATAGGACAGGTGGAAACAATATAATTGTCAGACGCAAAAGTACATTACAAATAGATTACGGTACCGGTAACGTAAAAGTAAACTCAAGTTAAGTTACTGTATAAGCACCAAGTATTTGGCAGAAAGCTTCTTGTTACAAGGAACCCTCTTCAATAGTGAAATAGCATATCTTCCTGTTGGAACCAGTAGCGGATCCAGGCTTTACGGGGCCCTGGGCGATATGATAAGGTGGGACCCACATCAATAGATTACGGTACCGGTAACGTAAAAGTAAACTCAAGTTAAGTTACTGTATAAGCACCAAGTATTTGGCAGAAAACTTCTTGTTACAAGGAACCCTCTTCAATAGTGAAATAGCATATCTTCCTGTTGGAACCAGTAGCGGATCCAGGCTTTACGGGAAAAAAACAACAAATAAAATTATTATGTATCTAGTTTATGTCCTCTATGGAACTTGGTCGGAGTGTATATATGCTTTTACTCTGTGACAATGTTAGTGCAGGGGCGGATTTAGGGGGTATTTCAGGGGGGGGGGGGGGGGTTAATGATTTTTAATTAGGTTGCCTATGTTCCGGGGGCTACATCAGAACAATTTTTAGGAGGTCTCCACGAAGGCAGTACAATTTTTAGTAGACCGTCATCATCTCTGCAGATAGCAGTTTCGCTTGTTATTTTAGTTATTACTATTTATTTTTGTTTTTTATCACCACGTACCTTAGTCAATATAAAATAATAGTTTTGCTAGTAATCGAGACTACTGGAAAGATATGCACCGGTACTTTTATTTCATATTTCATTACGATTTTTTACTGGCACTGATCCTTTTGTTTTTCTTTTAAAAGAAGGTAACGATCCAATAAGCTTCTAAACATCATAAAATGCTTTCAACGAAAAAACAAACCAACGACAAAAACAGGTCTTGGGAATGAACTTTAATCAAAAGCACATCTCATGAAAAAAATATTTATTGCCTCACAATTCCCTCACATTAGGCTCCTTTCCTGCCGTAACACTACAACGGAAGTTTTAGCTTTCGGGCTTTCTTGGAAGCAAAACGGTTAATGATTCTATCGTAGTCTAATTTAATGTCTCGATGTACATACATTAAAGTTAGGCCGTTCAGTCTTTCCTCGCTGCATCTTGACCTATTCTCAGTTTTTTCTAACTTCAGAACAGAAAATGATCTTTCCCCGGTCGCAATACTGACAGGCAAAGTAATAAGAATATGAATCATTGTTCTGATGGTAGGGAAAACTTGTGGATGGCAAGCTGTGTAGACCTCCACCGCCTTTGAAGGGATTGGGCGTCCAGCTTCGCTCTCTCTTCTCCATTTCGCCGCCCAAAGGGATGTCTCGGCTTGCATCTTCGGCCGGAGTTCCGACTGCGATTTTTGAAGTAGAGGAGCGTAGCGCTCGGAAAGGATGTTGATGTCCTCCTCAGTGCAGTGGATTTGACGATCCATGTTCAATCCTGGGTCTACGACGCGGGGAAGAAAAACGTTCAGCTGATATGCGTTTAAGACGTCGTCTGTGAAACGCGTTGAGAGGTCTTCCAAGATCCAGTCAAGAAGAGGACTGTAGATGTTCCTTCTGTAGTATTCTTCGGGCGAGTCAGCCGGCGCGTTAGCCCTGTTCTTTTGCTTCTGGACAAGACGCGGCAGATCGATAGCGGCGCCTTGCTCACGCGCAAGCTTGCTGGCGTTGTCGAAGACCGACGAAAATTCTTGTTCGACGTTTGACCGCTTTTCTTTGAAGATTTGGATCGTATTCCGAATGGTTTCCGAGGCGGTTTGGACGTCCAGATTTTCGCTTTGGAACAGACGGCTGAGAGGTTCTGTCCGAGTCAGCACTTCTGCTATGCAGCACAGTGTGACGATGAATTGCCCACTAGTGATGCTGGCCAGCAAACGTTCGGCTTTGTGCGCTGACTGATTTTCATCCCATTGAGAAACGATTCCCAACGCGTTCACAATGTCGTCCAATTGGTCCAGGAACTTCAAAACTGTGTCGTGGCGTTCAACCCAACGCGTATCGCACAGCGCGACAAGCTGGCCTTTGATAGTCTTCTTCAACACAAAATTACGCTTCGAGGACGCTGTGAAGAAATTCGTCACCTCTTCCACAGTTCCAAATGCATTTTTAACTGCTTGCACTTTGGACGATTTCGAAAGCGTCAGATTGAGCTGGTGGTTGTAACAGGGCACCCGAACAGCATGAACTGCAGTCTTCTGCAGCTCTTGTACTGCCCCTACAGCTTCCGATATGTTCACAGAACATCCGTCAGTTCCGATGCCAACACAGCTTTTGGGGTCTAGTTTGAAGTCATCAATCTTCTTGGCAACGATGCCTCCCAGCTTTACCCCAGTCAGTTTTGGTTCAACAGCAGACTCTGCCGCTGCTTGAGGATTGTCATCGTCGTCTTCACTAGGGAAATCACCTTCTTCTTCACTTCCTTGAGTATCTTTCTCTTTCTCTTCCGCCGCAGATTTGCGAGCATCTAGGAAGCCCACAAAATCCTCCCTGATTTCGTTCCTCCAGAGATACCGCAAGAACAAAGTCAGCTGAGAGATGTGCGCTACATCTGTTGTCTCGTCAAATCCAACAGAATAAAATCGGGCTTCTTGAACGCGGCTTATGATCTGCTCGCGAATGTTATCCCCGCACAGCTCAATTAATTCGTTCTGGATCGTTTTACTAGTGAAAAGGCTTCTGGGTCCCGCCGTTGCAAGATGTTTGGCCAGTTTGACGTCTCCAACTTTCATCCGGAACCGAAGCAGAGCCCGGAAATTGCCGTCGTTTTGTGAAGACTCCTCTTGAGCAATTGGGCCGTCATCACGATGACCTCGGTAGGCGATATTTTGTCGGCCAAGAAACTCGATGTTCATCAAGATGAGAGCAAGTCTTGCTCTGTTTTCTTGGATCTTTACCAGGCGGAAGCTATCCATTTGGTTGGGAAGCTGCTCTTGCGGATTTCTTTGCTTGCGCAAAAAGTCTTCAGCACACAAGGCAGCTTCTTCGTGGTACTTCGTCGCCTCATGCTTCTGTAGGTCACCGTCTTTCCCAAGGAGCTTGGCGAACTTCATCAGAGGTTCCTTGACCAGGGTCTTCAACAGAATCGTTCTTCCTTGGCCACCGGTAGACTTCGCAAAAAAAGGGCAGAACAAACAGAAGAGTCCTCTACGTGATGGAGAGAGAACGACCCAGGGAAACTTCTGTAAGTGCTGCAGGTGAAGGTGTCGTTTCTCTTCGCTTCCGCCCTTGGTGTGAACGGAGAAAGGGAAACAATAACTCGCGTTTGGTTGCCAGTGACTCGTCAAAAGGGTAGAAAGTGTTCCGTCATCAGGCCTGTTTTTTCCTGAACCTATATACAAGCCGACGTCGTTTCCAAGATTGTCACAGGCAGCAGCATCTCGACAGGAATCCTTTGACGGACGTGAAATCAGCTGCTCCGCTGGAAGTGAATGTGAGGGTCCGGGCATAGGTTGTTTGCTCTTGTTATTGCCACCACCATCGCCGACTCCAGCATCTCCGCCGTCACCGAGCCCTCTGCCGTCAGCGACGTTTCCAGCGCGTACGTCGCCGACGAGCCCAACATTGCCACCAACAATTTCAGCACCACCGTCGACGCCGCAATCACTACCGGTACCCAGTCCAGCTCTGCAACCCTCAGCATCATTCCTAGCGCCTCCGTTTTCACAGTCATTTCCTCTGTCATCACCATCACCACGATGATCGGAACTGCAAGCACCCTCAGAGTCAACTTCGGGACGGGACGGGGATGAGTGCTCAGGGATTTGTACCACTTTTTTAGGGGCACCGAAATAATTTCTCAAATCTCCACAGCGGTCGCTTTTCCTTTTCCTTCCCCCACTTTCGCGATTAGCCTGAAAGGAATCAAACAAAAAAGATAAATTACTACTGCTCTCATGAAATTTATCTTTTGAAAAATTCGCTTGTCAAATGTCAACGTCAATGTCTGTATCGTACAAAGAAAACATTGCACGTAGCCAAGTTAAAACAGAAACCGAACGGTGGGTTAAAATAAAAATGCAGGCAATGCTAAGAAGGCGCTTCTTTGATCACAAAAGTATTTCAGATAGGCCCTCCGTAAAACCCAATCTAGATACTAATCAAGGGACCGAGGCATTTTCGTGTCTAAAGCGGTTTTTCATTTTATTTTTGATCAGTCCGTAAGAGGTATTCCTCTATCTCGCGAATTTTAGTTAGTCTAAGATTTTTAAACCAGAACCTCAACTTTGTCCTTTTTAATTCTTTTTTAATTGCCGATTAAAATTAAACTAGTACTTCACTAGGATAAGTATAAGTATTTCAAGACAAAATAATTGGACTTCTATGAAGGACTTTGGATGATTTTCATTTGAAGTGGGTTACTTGTAACGCGAGGCGAACTATTGTCTTGTGTTTTCAGAAACTCACAGCATCCTCTTTCCGCCAATATCATAATATTCGTGCAGTAAGTTGAGTTTACATTTACGTTGATAGGTTTGTAATGTAATTTAGCGTCGGTCAATTATATTTATTCCGCGTACCCCATCACATTGTGCTCAGGTTTGTGTGTAGCCTACTTAGGAATAGAGAAACCAAATATAGGTTGCTTCATTTCACTGCTCCACAAGCTGGCACCAGTAACTCCTCATTCTATTAATATTTTACTCGATATTATACCCTAACTCATATCTTATAATGTCAAGCGTCATTGTCGAATACGTTTGTTGTTAACTTCTTCTTCTCACTGTGCGTCTGGAGGTGTTCTGAAATTACCTCATTTCATGTGTTTCATGTGTAATAAACGGAAAGCACTACATTTTCCGTCCTTTCAGACGCACAGGACATACAAAACCTACGAGCGAATAAAATATATAAAAAAAACGCGCGAATGCTCACACTTATACATACTTAGTCACTTAATAATTTAAATTTTATACATAAATTCTATTCAATAAGGCGTGAATAACGCACGTTCTGTACATTTATGGTTGCCGATTCTGCACGGGTTAAAATGTAAAATACATTTTGCAACATAGTGAGTTTGAACGATTCTATGTTTTGAGCTTTGGTTTACTCCTTCAGGTGGGAGGGACGATAAAGGCGGTTTGGGTATTTCCGTCTACAAAAAATCACAACACAGCACACCACGACTACCTCACTTACCATAATGGTTCTAATGCCTTCGAGAATCCGCACAAAAATATCAGCGAACGCACTTGCCAACACTATCGTAAGACCGCGCACCGCGAACTGACTCTTGACTGAGACTGACCACCAAACGCTTGGACACTTCGAAAGCGAAGCTCGGCTCGGCTTGGTTCCAGCGCAGACTCGCCACGGATCGGCTATTTTCTTTTCTCTTTCCTTTCCCTTCCTTTTTCTCGTTTTTTCCTTTTTTTCTTTCTTTCTTTCTTTCTTTCTTTTCTCTCCTCGTTCTCCCCTTTTCTCCGCCTTATCTGAAGTCAGGGGGGGGGGGGGGGCGGTCGCCCCCCCGCCCCCCCCCCCCCTAAATCCGCCCCTGCTGTTAGTGGTATTTTGTTCATTGTGTTAAGATGTAGATTCAGATGTGTGTGCATATTAAAGAGCTATAATATCCTTTATTCAAAACATAATAGCTATAATGTGCTTTATTCAAAACATAATAGTTGGCGACGAGGAATTGGGACTTGATTCTCCGGTTCAGATATAGCCTACATCAATGAAGTACGGTATTTACGTCGTCTGTTTCAACGGCCACGTGAGTAAAATCAAGAATCAGGCAAATCGACATGAAATGTACACAGAGTACTTGTAAACGATCCTAAGCAACTCATCGTATATTCAGCTACGTGTGCCTGCATGCCACACATTCAAAATAATATGTATCGCAGTTCGAACTTTGAGGTTATGCAATGTTTTTTTTTTCTCAAGCCCAGGACAATATTCGGTCATCGATCACTACCCAGTGTGTTTTAAATCTGTTATCTTGAAACATTTTATTATATTTGAACGGTGATTTTTAAAATTATTTCAAAGTTCCGTCAAGATGGACGCAAATCAGTTTCAACAATTACTGAACATTTTTACTAATTCTCAAGAGAAGTTACTTGAAAGGTATCAAGCTCACCAGCCCGTCACAACCCCACAAGCCACTAACATCACACCTTTTGAAAATTTTGATTCTGAAAAGGAAAAATTTGTGTCGTATTTAGAACGATTTGAAAATTACGCAAACTTCAACAATGCCACCAATTTAACAAAGAAAGCTCAACTCTTGTGTACATCAATAGAGGCAATTCATTATAACAATCTCTCTGCATTTTTAGGCCCTGATAAACCAATCAAGTCTCTCGGTTATAATGACCTAGTAGAGCATTTCAAGCAAATACTGTCACCTCAAGTCTCAACCGTAGTTTCCCAACACTATTTTTTGAACGTCAATCAAAAAGAAAGTCAAAATATTGCAGGATTTGTTGCCACTCTTAGAAGCCACTTGCTAGACTGTGACTTTTATATTCAGTGTACATGTGACGCCAGACTTTCAATTGCGGATGTTTTTCTTCGTGCACAATTTATACGTGGCTTGCGAGATAATTGGATCAGAGAGAAACTTCTCCAGTCTAATGACACGAAATTTGATGATCTCCTGAAGAAGGCTATAGCCTTGGAAGCATCGCGGTATTAGAGTAATCAGCTGTCAAAACAGCTCACTGCACCGTCAGACACTATAGAGGACACAAACAAAGTAACAAAAGCCACAAGTTCATATAATGACCGAAGTATGAATCAATATAGAAGTGATACTCAGTCAGGTTTTGTTCAACAGCCTAACCCAGGCTCTCACTCACGTTCACAGTCCAGGGGCCGCCGTAGTTCTGTCAATTATAGAGCACTAGGTATTGATGGATTATGCCTGAATTGTGGAAATTCAAACCACAGGTCAAGAGATTGTCGCACAAACAGAAACTCTCTTAAATGTAGGTCATGTAGGAAAGTGGGACATGTTGCAAAAGTTTGTATCACTACACTTCTTCAACAGTCAAATACACACAACATTGCAACTGAGAACATAGATGACAACTTGCATGACCACCCTGAAACCAATTTCGGGATAGGACAACTGGAATGCATCGAAGATCTCTTTGAAGTAGGACAAGAATCAGATAAATATTTAATCACTGTTAAACTCAACAATAAATCACAAAGATTAGAAGTCGACACAGGAGCAAAATATTCACTCATCCCAGAGAACGAATGTTCAACCTTGGGTCTTGGTTTGCCATTGCAGCCAACAAATGTCTGTTTTCGATCATATTCTGATCATGTTATCAAACCCAGAGGAAAAATTGTTGCAGATCTTTTCGTAGTTCCGCAAGGCCATGCCGCATTGCTTGGTCGTGTTTGGATCAGGGGCCTCGGCCTTGATCTGAAGGAAATTGACAAGGACACAAATCAATCACTTCACACTGAATCTGTCAACTCAGTGCAGTCAATTCAGGATATTTTACATCAGTATAGTACAATCTTTGAAGAAAAAATTGGATGCGTTCCCAATATTGAAGTAAAACTGCAACTCAGAGAGGGGGTGAAACATGTCTTCAATCGTGAACGTGATGTCCCTTTTGCTATTCGGGAACGCGTTGAAAAGGAACTCACTTCATTCGAATCAGGAAGAGTTATTTCTCCCACAGCTTTAAGTGATTGGGGATAGCCTCTTGTTGTTATCCCAAAACCGGATGGGGGAGTTAGGTTATGTGTTGACTACAAATGTGGAGTAAATTCAAGGTTGATTTCTGCAAACCATCCCATAAGACCAGTTTATGATGTTCTACATAGTCTTAGAAACTCAAAAATTTTCTGCAAGTTAGACTTATACAAGGCATATCTACATCTGAAGTTTGATGAAGAAGGTAGTATGATACAAACTATATCCACTCACAATGGAACCTTCAGGATGCACCGACTGAGTTTTGGCATCAAAACTGCCCCCTCAGAATTTAATAGGATATTATCACAGATCCTTCATGGTCTTCCAAAAGCTGAAGCTTATTTTGACATCATAATACATGGTACAACGAAGGAGGAGTGCACCAAGAACTTAATAACCTGTCTAGAACGGCTTTCAAAAAATAATCTGCATTTGAACAAAAGCAACTGCTCATTTTTTTCAAGGAAAACATAGACTACCTAGGGCATATTGTATCATATAATGAGATCCGCAAGTCACCAGAGAAAGTTGAAGCTGTGTCACAAATGCCACGCCCTAAAAACAATGAAGAAGTGGGACGCTTCCTTGGTATGGTGACTTATTATGCAAAGTTCATTCCTAATTTTTCAACGAAGTCCCACCCATTACGGCAGTTATTGCGGAAAGGTGAACGGTTTTTCTGGTCTCCAGCCTGTGAAGCAGCTTTCTTGAATCTCATGTCCGAGTTATGTAGTGAACCTGTCCTTACCCCATTCAACCCATCACTGCCTATCATCTTGTCAACCGATGCCAGTCCTACTGGTGTTGGAGCAGTATTAAGTCATGAGATGGATGGCCAAGAAAGACCTATCGCCTATGCATCTCGTGCCCTAACACCAGCAGAATGTAATTACAGTCAGCTTGACCGGGAAGCGCTGGCAATAATTTTCGCCACAACACACTTCTACAACTATAGTTTTGCAAGAAATTTCATTCTTGTGACAGACAATGAACCTCTGTCTCGTATTTTTCATCAGAACAAGGGCCTGCCACAAATGACATCCGCAAGGCTCCTAAGATATGAATCGTTTCTCTCCGGGTTTGACTACACGGTAAGAGTGAAAAAAGGGAAAGATAACGAAAATGTTGATTGCCTATCCCGATCCCCTGTTGCATCTACCTCGCCAAACATTGAAACATCAATAAATGCAGAAGTTTCGCAACTCTGGGCTGAAACGATTCTTCATGTGTCAAGTGAAGCCATTACGTACGAAACTATCCGTGATGAGACTATGTTAGACCCAGAACTTAGTGCTACCCTGCAACATCTTCAAACTCAATCCTTGGATGAACCATATACAGTTGAAAATGGTATTCTATTCCGTCAAGACCGAATTGTTATCCCAAAGAAACTACAAATAAATTTTTTTGAAGAGTTACATTTAACACACCTCGGCATTGTGAAAACAAAACAGTTAGCAAGACGATATGTCTACTGGCCGCAATTAGACAAAGACATTGAGAAGCTTATCAAATCTTGTGAAGAGTGTGCGCAGACTCGTTCAAATCCACCAAAAGCTCCAATACACACCTGGGATGAACCAGAAGAAAATTGGGAACGCATACACATTGACTATGCGGGGCCATTTGATAACCACCATTTCTTGATGTGTGTTGACGCGAAATCCAAGTGGGTCGAAGTACGAATGGTGAAAGACGCTCCAACCACTGCAACTACTATCAGTCTGCTTGACAATATCTTTACCGTGCATGGGTACCCGAATGTCCTTGTGTCAGATAATGCCACTATCTTCACGAGTGATGTATTCAGACCCTATTGCAAGGAGAGAGGGATTTTTCAGAAATATATTGCACCAGGGCACCCAGCAACCAATGGGCTAGCCGAGAGAAACATCCAAATTTGGAAGAGGCGACTTCGTGCTGCTGTAAATGACCCGGCACCATTATCGACTAAGTTACAGAACATCTTGTTTCAATACAGAGCAACGCCATTGGCATGTGGACAGTCTCCAGCTGAACTATATTTGAAACGTCGGCTACGTATCCGGTTGGATGCTCTACTTCCAAACCAAAAGAGCTTGACTACATCCAGTTTCTCACCCCCTGTTCGCTCTTTCAAAGTGGGAGAGAGAGTGCAAGTCCGGATTCACCAGAAAAACCGTGATATTTGGCAGTTTGGTGTTATACAAACTAAACTCGGCCAGCGTCACTATGATGTGAAATTGGATTCGGGACGAATTTTAAAGCGGCATGTTGACCAGTTATTATCGACTCTCGTGCCAAAGAAAGATAAGCATGTCACTTTTGCTCCAACAAATCCTCCAGTGCGTGGTATTCCAAATATACCAACACCAACCCAGTCAAGACTATAAAATGAGAATATTCCTCCTGCAACCCATACTTCAGATGATACAAGGCAGACCATCCTGCAACCAGATGAACGCCCTGATCGAAACAGCCTTCCACCACCTGCTGATAATTATTTAAGAAGATCAGCCAGAGACAGGCGACCTCCTCAGTATCTGCAAGACTATGTGCCCAAATGAATATGAATAGTTCCTTTTATTTGTTTTTATATAAGTGGGGGAGACTATTATGTATCTAGTTTATGTCCTCTATGGAACTTGGTCGGAGTGTATATATGCTTTTACTCTGGGACAATGTTAGTTGGGTTTTGTTCATTGTGTTAAGATGTAGATTCAGATGTGTGTGCATATTAAAGTGCTATAATATCCTTTATTCAAAACATAATAGCTATAATGTGCTTTATTCAAAACATAATAAAAATGGAAAATAGTTTTGTAATAATAATAAAATAAATAATAGTTACAATATTTTGAATACACTACAGTACATTGTTTTAATAATATGAAAGAAACCTTGAAGTCCCCTTGAAGAAGATTATGTAAACTATGAAATATTAAAATATTATTTTGCGACTTTTTCCCGGCTAAAGTCTTCTATCATTTCACTAAATTCTTAACTTGCTAAACGGTCACGGGAGGTCATAGCTGCACTGAAAAAAAGAATGTGAATTATAAATTAGTCTGAAAAGTTTGAAAAGTATAATTAATTAATCAATTAAATTTAAAACAATCCATGGCGCGGGGCCCACCGGACCGCGGGGCCCTGGGCTGCCGCCCCCCTCGCCCTCCCCTGGATCCGTCCCTGGTTGGAACCAACAATGAACGGAAGTGTCTAAATGATGATTAGATTAGATTAGATTAGATTTTTATTTATCCATTTGATCAATTACATGTATACAATACATTTTTGATATAGGACACGTCAGTAATTACATCTATAAATGAAAAGAACTTACAGGTATATATCACTAATACAATAACTACCGGTATTTATAACTTATTATAATATCAGATCTTAAGAGATACCATCTTATTGGACAACTATTTACACCTTACTCTATTATCACAATATGAAAACTTAATTCTACAAATACAACAACTTACAGCTAGGTATTACAATTAAAATATCAAAGTAAAATATAATTATAGATATCATCGTTCCTATACACTAAGTTATTCAACTACAGTGTAAAAACAATGGCACTGCACATAAGCTTTCAACATTCTTTCAAAGGTTTTTATTTTTGGGGCAGATTTTATATACTGGGGTAGTTAATTGTATAATTTAACTCCTGTGTGAAAAGTTCCTTTTTCATACCGTATATGCTTGTGTGTTTTAAATATGAATGTTTTGATTTTGTCTTGTGTTATGCCTATGAACATCATTGTTTGTTTTAAGAAAAACGTGTTTATTCATGAATTTCTTTTAAAAAAACATAATACCTTCAAAGATATGAATGCAAAGCAGTGGGAGAATGTTTAAATCTTTAAACAGAAGGCCGCATGATTCTCTAGTGTTTACATTTGCCATAATTCTAATTGCCCTCTTTCGTATCATAAACGTGCTCAGTACGTCTGGTGACATACCGGTGCCCCAAAATATGACCCCATATCTAAGTATGAATGGAAATAAGCAAAATAAGTATTACTTAGGCCTAATGTGTGCATACTTGTGCAAGTTTTAAAAATACGTAACGCAAAGCACAACGAATATTGTTTAGTATTCAGATATTGTATATGTTTACTCCATTTCAAGTCATGTTGTATCCATAGTCCTAAAAACTTTGTTTCTAATTTATTTTCAATTTTATGACCATTTAATGTTACATTGGACTTGGCAGGATTCCTATTTTGTATAGTGTGGAAATTTAGAGATACTGATTTTTTAGAGTTTATAGTTTATTGTGACCATTTGGTTACGGTAACTCTTCTGTAACGGAGTCAGCAGACCGCTGTAAGACCTGCTTGGTTTCACCTTTTATTACGAGTATTGTATCGTCCGCAAAAAAAATCCTTATGAGAACGAACGTTCTGTTATATATCATTGATATATAGAAGAAAGAATAGTGGGCCCAAAACTGATCCCTGGGGTACTCCAAAATTTAATAATTCTATCATTTGACAATGTTTCATTAAGTAATTTGGTTCCATCATCCTTGTGTCTCAAGCTTACTATTTGTTTACGCCTTGTTAAGTAAGACTCTATCCATTTATTATCTAGACCTCTAATACCATATTGATTTAGTTTTGTAAGGAGGATTTTATGTTCAACAACATCAAATGCTTTCGATAAATCCCAAAATAGGCCAGTTACATGTTCCTTATTGTCAATTAATTTCAGTACACTATTAATGCATTCATAAATTGCTGTCTGTGTAGATCTTTCGGTTGTGAATCCATGTTTTGAGTTTGATAATATTTTTTTTCTATAAAACCTATCAGTCTCTTATACATAATTTTCCCCCCACAATTTTTGCAATACCAGTTGGTAAGGTAATAGGACGATAGTTATCTAATTCATCTTTTGGGCCGTTTTTGTGCACTGGAATTACTTTTGATAACTTCAAAATATCCGGGTAAGTTACTGAGAGAATTGAACTGTTTATTAAGTGCGAATATGGATTTATTATATTTTCAGCACATTTCTTTAAAATTCCATCAGGGATGCCATCAATGCCAGCACGGAATTTATTTTTAGCTCTTTTATAACTATTCTTACCTCTTCACTTGTGACATGATTTATAAATAAAGAATCACTCCTTATATTCATTTTATTATTAGAATTTAGTGTATTTACCTGTGTTTTTTGTGTGAATTTCCAGAAAATAGTTATTAAAAGTGTTTGCTATTTCCTCTGGATTATTAATCACTTTACTATTGCTGGTCAGTGTAATGTTCCTTTGTATTTTAGCACAGATTTTCCAGTTTCTTTCTTTATCACGGACCACGTAGCCCTGTTTTAATTACACACATCAAAAAAAGTTTTGCATCACCTCGGTTCCCAGATCTCCGGCATATAGACGTTGACTGTGTATATTGTATCCAAGATACAGTCCCTTTGACTGTTCATAGATGTCACTAAAACTGCTCAAAGATGTAAACAACCATGCATGAGCAGGGCCTATTAGACGGAGGGGGTACGACAGCCGATCAGTTCCAGTCATTCCACCAGGACGAAGGTACGCTGCTCATGTTGTCTGTAGTTCTACCATGCCTAGAAGGTCAATACCGCAGTTCGATCGCGTCCGCATTGTTACTTTGTGTCAAGAAGGGCTCTCAACAAGGGAAGTTTCCAGGCGTCTCAGAGTGAACCAAAGCGATGTTGTTCGGACATGGAGGAGGTGCAGAGATACAGGAACTGTCGATGACAGGCCTCGCTCAGGCCGCCCAAGGGCTACTACTGTAGTGGATGACCGCTACTTACGGATTGCCGCTCGGAGGAACCCTGACAGCAATGCCACCATGTTGAATAATGCGTTTCGTTCAGCCACAGGACGTCGTGTTTCAACTCAAACTGTGCGCAATAGGCTGCATGATGCGCAACTTCACTCCCGACGTCCATGGCGAGGTCCAGCTTTGCAACCCCGACACCATGCAGCGCGGTACAGATGGGCCCAACAACATGCTGAATGGACCCCACGGAATTGGCATCACGTTCTCTTCACCGATGAGTGTCGCATATGCCTTCAACCAGACAATCGTCGGAGACGTGTTTGGAGGCACCCTGGTCAGGATGAACGTCTTAGACACACTGTCCAGCGAGTGCAGCAAGGTGGTGGTTCCCTGATGTTTTGGGGTGGCATTATGTGGGGCCGACGTACGCCACTGGTGGTCATGGAAGGCTCCGAAACGGCTTTACGATACCTGAATGACATCCTCCGACCCATAGTGCAACCATATCGGCAGAATATTGGAGAGGCATTTGTCTTCATGGACGACAATTCTCGACCTCATCGTGCACATCTTTTGAATGCGTTCCTTCAAGATAACGACATCGCTCGACTACAGTGGCCAGCATGTTCGCCAGACATGAACCCTATCGAACATGCCTGGGATATGTTGAAAAGGGCTGTTTATGGACGTCTTGACCCACCAACCACTCTGAGAGATTTACGCCGAATTGTCGTTGAGGAGTGGGACAATTTGGACCAACAGTGTCTTGATGAACTTGTGGATAGTATGCCACGGCGAATACAGGCATGCATCAATGCAAGAGGACGTGCTACTGGGTATTAGAGGTAGTGGTGTGTACTGCAATCTGGACCACAAATGCTGAAAGTCTAGCTGTATGATGGTACAACATGCAATGTGTGGGTCTCATGAGCAATAAAACGAGCTGAAATGTTGTTTGTGTTGATCTCTATTCCCTTTGTATTTAAAGGTTCCGGAACTCTTGGAACCGAGGTGATGCAAAACTTTTTTTGATGTGTGTAGATGATTGGGAAATAAAATTTTCAGTATGCATTTTCTTTGCTAGTCTTATTACCTTATTTAATATGCAAGTGTAATTTTGTAGTATAAATTGAATTAAAGTGTTGTGTGGTATTGTTTATATAATTTGTGCAGAAGTTTCTTTCGTTGACATGAATTTCTAATCCCTGTTGTTATCCAATTGCTAGTTCTTTTAATTTGAATAGTTCTTTGTTTAAAGGGGAATGCTGTTTCAAAATAGTGTTTTAGGGTACTGTTAAATGCATTAAATTTATCATTTACATTTTCTAGGTAATAAATTTCTGACCATGTTTCCTTATTTAATAAGTCATTGAAATATGTAACATTTATTTCAGTGAATGACCTGCACTTTGATTGAATTCCATTATCATTATTATTGATTGTTTCGGGTACTTCAAAACTCAGTATTTGTCCATGGTGGTCACTAAAACCCGGACAATAGACTTCTATTGAATGGTGATATTTATCTGTATTTATAAAACTTTGATCAGGAGTGGTTTTACTAAATTTTGTTATTCTTGTTGGGGTATTTACTGTAGGTTTGAGGCCATGGGAAATTAGTAACTGGGTTAATAATTCACAATTTCTATCACATTTTAAGAAATCCACATTTAAATCCCCAAAAATTATTATATCAAAATTTACTTGGCTCATGTTATTGAGTAACAATTATAATTTGTCTATAAATAAACGAAAATTTCCTGACGGAGAACGGTATACGCATACAATTATTAACATAAACTGCTGTATTTTTACGGCAGAGAATTCAAAATCCTGTTTCATAATTAGATAATTATAAGCTGTTAACTGTCCGTGATCTAAATTATTTCTTAAGAAGATACAAGTATCACCATGGCTAATATTAGATCTAGAGTATTTACTAGCTAGTATAAACCCTGGGAATTGAATTAATTCGAGTTGTTCCTCTTTCAGCGAATGTTCTGAAATACATACTGGTGAGATGTCTTAAGTTCATTTTTAAGTATTAGATTTATGTAATCAATTTTATTATAGAGAGACTGGACATTCTCCTGGAAAATTTTAAATTTGTTACTTTTGCAAGCTTGTGTTGGTTATTTATTTACATTATTATGAACATAATTGTTTTTATTATAATTGTTGCTAGATAAATCCGAAATACAATTGTTGCGCTCAGTTAAATTTACCATCAAAAGATCTGAATGCTAAACCTCACGTTTGGCTTCTTTTACCAGTTTCTCTGCTTCCACTCTAAAGATATTACTGTTGAACTATTCTTACCATTTGAATTTACAATTTTGCAGATTTCATCACTAAGATACTCTTTTCCAGACTTATTTAAGTGTAGATAACATCACCATGTACCACTGGAGCAGTACGAGCGTACCACTAGTGGTACGCGTACCACGGTTTGGGAAACGCTGGTCTAAATAATTATGTATTTATCCTCTCAATCTTATATACTATCAGTTGATAATTTGTTTCATTGCCGTCATAATGAAGTTCCTAATACAAAGTGTATCATTGAAAATTAAGTTAAATATTGTGAATTAATCTACACGGGGCACGAACATGTCC
Source organism: Meconema thalassinum (assembly GCA_946902985.2). Classification (NCBI taxonomy): domain Eukaryota; kingdom Metazoa; phylum Arthropoda; class Insecta; order Orthoptera; family Tettigoniidae; genus Meconema; species Meconema thalassinum. Next base: position 95,755,772 of record OX336397.1, on the reverse strand, counting down.
AAGCAGAAATCCGGTTGTAAGACCCATCCTTATTATTAAATTTTTCCACGTCTGTAGAGAGGATTAGAAGTAAGTTATCTTCTTCTTTATATATATAATTCTTCGACACGTGTGTATGTGACTGAACTCCTCCTAAACGCCTGGGCCGATTTTGATGACATTTTGTATGAATGTTAGGGTGGGCCCATGTACGGTTTAGATTCACAATTTGACCAGATAGGTGGAATTTTAGAATTTTAGAACCACAATTTACACACAAATTTAGAACCACAATATACCGTCATAAACAGTCGTCATGGAAACCGCTAGCCTTAGTGAAAAGTGATCCTTTTGGACTGTGTGTCTCTGCACGTAGAGCCACCTGGTCGCAACCTGTGCAACTACCGCCATAACATACACTCCGCCCATGGCGGAAAGTTGTGTTTTATACCAAAGGTGGCAGTGATGTCGAATTCTGTTTGTCTCTGCACGTTAGAGCGTTTCAAAGTTCCGTATGCGTTCATATACCATTCATCAGATTGCGATGAAACTTGCGTGAGATGTTGAGTGCACTCCAGGGAAGGTGTTTGGCTTAGTAAAACCATTTTACAATAGACAGCGCACGGCTAGATTCAACAAATGAGCGACGACGCGTGAAGCGTTTCAAAAAGGTCCCGTATGCGTTCAAATACCATTCGCCCGATAGCGATGAAACTTGGGTGAGATGTTGTGTACACTTCGAGGAAGGTTCCTGACTTAGTAAATCCATTTTATTATAGGTAGCGCACGAGTAGATTCAACAAATGAACGACGACGCGCGAAATGTTTCAACAAAATCCCGTATATGTTTATATACCATTCATCGATTGCGATGATACGTTGTTGAGTTATTGTGTACACTTACGTGAAGGTTTCTAACTTAGTAAATCCATTTCACAGGAGGTTAAGCACGAGTAGATTAAACAAATGAGCGCCAACGCACGAAGCGTTTCAACAAATTTAGAACCACAATATACAGTCATAAACAGTCGTCATGGAAACCGCTAGCCTTAGTGAAAAGTGATCCTTTTGGACTGTGTGTCTCTGCACGTAGAGTAGATTCAACAAATGTGCGATGGCGCACGAATCGTTTCAACATAGTCCCGTATGCGTTCAAATACCATTCGTCCGATAGCAATGAAACTTGAGTGATATGTTGTGTGCACTCCAGAGAAGGCTTCTGGCTTAGTAAATTAATTTTACAATCCGTAGCGCACGACTAGATTCAACAAATGAGTGACGACGCGCGAAGCGTTTCAACAAAATCCCGTATAAGTTTATATACCATTCATCGATTGAGATGAAACTTTGATGAGTTGTTGTGCACACTTACGTAAAGGTTTCTAACTTAGTAAATCCATTTCACAGGAGGTTGCGCACGAGTAGATTCAACAAATGAGCGGCGACGTGCGAAGCGTTTCAACAAGGTCCCGTATGCATTGAAATATCATTCGTCCGATAGCGATGAAACTTGGGTGAGATGTTGTGTACCCTCCAGGGGAGGCTTCTGGATTAGTAAATCCATTTTACAATAGGTAGAGCACGAGTAGATTCTACAAATGAGCGACGATGTGCGAACGTTTAAACTAAGTCCCGTATGCGTTCATATACCAATCATCCGAATGCAATGAAACTTCGGTGAGATGTTGTGTACACTTACGTGAGGGTTTCTAACTTAATAAATCCATTTCACAGGAGGTTGCCCACGAGTAGATTCAACAAATGAGCGACGACGAGCGAAGCGTTTCAATAAGGTCCCGTATGCGTTCAAATACCATTCGTCCGATTACGATGAAACTTTGGTGAATTGTTGTGTACACTTCAGTAAATGTTTCTGGCTCAGTAAATTCATTTTACAATAGGTAGCGCACGAGTAGATTCAACAAAGGTGCGATGGCGCGTGAATCGTTTCAACATAGTCCTGTATGCGTTCATATACCATTTATCCGATTACGATGAAACTTTGGTGAATTGTTGCGTACACTCCAGGAAAGGTTTCTGGCTCAGTAAATTCATTTTACAATAGGTAGCGCACGAGTAGATTCAACAAATGTGCGACAGCGCGCGAATCGTTTCAACATAGTCCTGTATGCGTTCATATACCATTTATCCGATTACGATGAAACTTTGGTGAATTGTTGTGTACACTCCAGTAAAGGTTTCTGGATTAGCAAATCCAGTTTTTATTAAGTAGCGCACGAGTAGATTCAACAAATGAGCGACGGCGCGTGAATCGTTTCCACAATGTCGCGTATGCGGTCATATATCATTCATCCGATTGCGATGAAACCTTGGTGAATGATTGAGTACACTCCGGAGAAAGTTTCAGGCTTCATAAATCCATTTTACAATTGGTAGCGCACGAGAAGATTCAACAAATGAGTGACGGCAAGCGAATCATTTCAACAAAGTACCATATGCGTCCATATACCATTTATCCGATTGCGATGAAACTTTGGTGAATTGTTGTATACACTTCAGTAAAGGTTTCTGGCTCAGTAAAGTCATTTTACAATAGGTAGCACACGAGTAGATTCAACAAATGTGCGATGGCGTGCGAATCGTTTCAACATAGTCCTGTATGCGTTCATATACCATTTATCCGATTACGATGAAACTTTGGTGAATTGTTGTGTACACTCCAGGAAAGGTTTCTGGATTAGCAAATCCAGTTTTTATTAAGTAGCGCACGAGTAGATTCAACAAATGAGAGACGGCACGTGATTCGTTTCCAAAATGTCGCGTATGCGGTCATATATCATTCACCCGATTGCGATGAAACCTAGCTGAATGATTGAGTACACTCCGGAGAAGGTTTCAGGCTTAGTAAATCTATTTTACAATAGGTAGCGCATGAGTAGATTCAACAAATGAGTGACGGCACGCGAATCGTTAAAAAAACGTATACGTTCATATGTCATTCATCCGATTCCGATGAAACTTGGATGAGTTGTTGTGTATACTCACGTGAAGCTTTCTAACTTAGTAAGTCAGTTTCACAGTTGGTAGAGCACGAGTAGATTCAACAAATGAGTGACAGCGCACGAATCATTTAAACAAAATCCCGTATGCGTTTTATGCCATTTATCCAATTGCGATGAAACGTTGGAGAGTTGTTTTGCACGCTCCCACGAATGTTTCTAGATTAGTTAATTCATTTCACGATAGTTTGGAGGCAGTTAACAGAAATTTAAAAATATTGTGTATCCAAAAGCACTTCAAGAAGAAAAGTTACAACACTTTCCTTGATTGGCAGGACAGCGTCTGCCGGGTCAGCTAGTCTCTTATATAAAACCAAGTATCCTGACTGACTGACTGACTGACTGATTCACTGACTCATCATTACCCAGCCAAAACTATTAAAGTTAGAAACATGACATTTTGGGGATATGTTCGTTGTAAGTCGAAAACGCCCACTAACGAAGGATTTTTGGATATTCAGTTTCTAAAGGAGTGTTAAGGGGGTAGATCTGCATTTAATTGAATAACAATATCTCCCGATTGATTTCATTGGGAGATGTGATACTCGGCACATAAACTCACCATTAAAAATAAGAAGACATGTGTCTGAGGGTTTTTCGATGTGGTGTATATTATGAGGTGAAAGAGGTGAAAACTGGGGATTGAAGGTTTCCTAAAAGAGCGTGTATCTCTTAAACGACATTAGTGAGGAGTATGTTTAAGGGGCCCTTGGGGAGGGGTGAAATTATGGGGGGAAACAGAAAAGAAAGCGTCTTAACTGATTGACTGATAGACTCACTCATCAAACTCAGGGGGAAAAACTGCTTAAAAATAAGTAAATAGGTGATCGACAGTTTTTTCATAAACCCAATTTAAGTGGTTCGTCGGGAGCGGTGAAATTCTGAAAAAGGAAAATTGAAAGATAAAGTCCTGACCCACTCACCATCGCCCAGCCAAAATTATTGAAGTTAGAAACATGAAATTTTGGGGATATGATCATTGTATGTCAAAACCGTCCACTAAGGGAAGATTTTTGAATATTCAGGTTCTAAAGGGGTCTTAAGGGGGTTAAACCTGCATTTCATTGAATAACAATAACTCCCGATTGGCTTCATTGGGGGATGTGATACTCGGCATATAAAATCACCATTAAAAATAAGAAGACACGTGTCTGAGGGTTTTTCGATGTGGTGTATATTATGAGGTGAAAGGGGTGAAAATTGGGGGTTGAAGGTGCGTGTATCTCTTAAACGACATAGGCGAGGAGTTTGAAACTCAGCGGAAAAAATCAGCTTAAAAGAAAGGTAAATAGGTGTTCTACCGTTATTTTTCATAAATCCAATTTAAGAGGCCCATGGGAGGGGTGAAATTCTGGGGGGGGGGGGGGTGAGGAAAGGAAGTGTCTTAACAGATTGACTGACTCACTCGCTCTTCAAACTCAGGGAGAGAAAACTGCTTAAAAATAAGTAAATAAGTGTTCGACAGTTTCTTTTTTCATAAATCAAATTTAAGGGGTTCATGGGCAGGGGTGGAATTCTGAAAAAAATGAAAGAAAATGTCCTGACTCACTCACTCACTAACTCACTCATCCTCGCCCTGCCAAAATCATTGAAGTTAGAAACATGACATTTTGGGGATATGTTCGTTGTTTGTCTAAACCGTACACTAAGGGAGGATTTTCGGATAAACAGGTTCTAAACGGGTCTTAAGGGGGTTAAACCTGCTTTTTATTGAATAACAATATCTCAGTGGTTTCATTAGTGGATGTGATACTCGGCATATAAACTAATCATTAAAAATAAGCAAACAAGTTTCTAAGGGTTTGTCGATGTGGTGTATATTATAAGGTGAAAGGGGTGAAAAGTGGGGGGTTGAAGGATTCCTAACGGAGCGTGTATCCCTTAAACGACATAGGCGAGAAGTTTGAAACTCAGCGGAAAAAATCAGCTTAAAAAATAAGTAAATCGGTGTTCGACCGTTTTTTCATAAATTCAATTTAAGGGGCCAATGGGGTGGGGTGAAATTCTGAAAAAAAAGGAGAAAAAGTCTCCTAACTGGCTGACTAACTCACTCACTCATCAAACTCAGGGGAAAAAGACAGCTTAAAAATAAGTTAATAGTTGTTCGAGTGTTTCTTCATAAATCCAATTGAAGGGGTCCATGGGGAGATGTAAAAAATTCCTCTCGGCATGCCGGAAGGCGGAGGTAGATTTCACCGGGCAGACTAGAGGATAGGCTAAAATAGGCGAAATATGCAGGTTTTCGTAGGTGGATCAGACCTCATTTATTGCGAGAATGTATTTGACAATTGGAGGTTAATTAACCTTTTTTTCGTCTTTCTATGCATGTTTTTAACATTTTATTGTCTTATGGGGATGGTAACTTTCTTGTCATATTTGGGGTTCATTTTAATACTTTTGATCACAATGTCCATATGCAAGGTTTGGAACTGATGTGTAACTATCTAACAGTCTGTTACTTCTTCGCGCAAAATTTTATCTCCCGCAGAGATGTTGGTTGGTTCCTCAGTTTAGGGGCTGCGACAACGTGGTCATGTAACCCCGTGTACATTGGGTGTGTGTAGAGTCTGTCTGATAAACGGTGTTAATTGTGATGACTGTATTAGTCTCTAATTCAGTTAAGGTCTGCAGAAGGTCAATTTTAAGTAGTAGTACCTAATTTTGTACCAAATACTACCGTCAACGACACCTACTGTGAACTTGGCTGCTAGATTCCACCGCAACCAGCAACTTGCAATGAACGTTGGAACTTCCCCTCCGAAGGAAAGCATGCTGAGGGATTTTTAGCGCTCTTAGAAAATCCGACGACTTTGGCCGGTTTTGAACCAGCGACCTTGGGCATAGAAGTTCAGCATGCTACCAGTTAGCCGCTTCCCACATAGTCAGATGGAACAAGAAGTTCCGTGCGGAACTAAAGAGCCTACTTTTCTTAAAATTAAGATTCATGCCAATGATTAATCTACAGTATATGAACCTATCTAGAATAATGACGAAATTAAGTTGGTAATATCGGAATGTCTTAATTAGTTCGAAATACTGTATACTAGGTATAATGTAGCCTAATACAGCAATACAGTTGGCAGCCCTGGTGACTGAATATATTCTTAATTCCATCTCTTAAGGTACAGAATACAAAATGTGGTTGAAGTCCAAAGGATGTTACATGGAGTTGTACATTGGATCTATCAGCACACGTAAAAGCACTTTGGCAACAATGTCATGCGTATGCTGGTCAGATATAATCGGAAATATTATGATATATTTTTGTTCCAATTTTGGATGAAATCCATTTTTTAGTGTAGAAGTTATATGTATTTTAAAATTGGAGCTATCATCAGGCATAGAATCATGTTGGCATCACTGACTTATATTAATTACTCCAAATTAATCTAGAATGTCAGGTGCTATACGTATGCAAAGTATAGACCTGTTGGGTTGCATATTTTCTGATATATTGATATTAGGGTAAAAAATATAGACACCATTTATTAACAGTTGGCAGCCCTAATTGCTCATAAGAATAATTATAGTCATATCTGTTATATTACACATAGCACATACGAAATTTGGTTGAAATCCAACTGACAGTATAGAAGTTACATTTATTTAAAAATTGGTCCTATCAGCAGGCTTAGAATCATGTTGGTAGAACTGACGTATATAAGATACTCCAAATTAATGTAAAATGTCAGGTACTATACGCGTGCATAGTTAAAAGCTGTCGGCTTGAATACTTTCTGATATATTGGTATTTGGATAAAAAGTAGAGAGAACAATTATTAACAGTTGGCAGCCCTGGTGGCTCTTAATAATACGCTCAGTCATACCTGCTTATGTGCTTATATTACATACATAATTTGGTTGAAATCCAATTGATAGTGTAGAAGTTATGTGAATTTAAAAATTGGAACTATCAGAAGGCTTAAAATTATTTTGGCAACACTGTCATGTATGGCCTCCTGGAAATTAAACTGAAATAGTATTATCTACATGTGTGCCAATTTTGGAATTGCTCCCATGTATGCCTTCAATGATATCCAACATGGAGCTAAAATTTCTAATGCGTTTTTTTTAGCAGTTGGTAGCACTGACATCTTTTTCAAATATGGGCTTGAGATATTCCGGTATTCATCTTTACTCATACTAAATTTGGTTTCGATTGCTGCAGCCGTTTAGGAGTTGATATGGGGGGGGGGACACACATACACACACACAGCCAGCCAGACAGAAGGACAGACAGACAGACACATTTTCCCGGATCGATCTCATAAGTCTACTTTTTCCTCATTTTTGCAAAGTGTGAAAAGTAGGCTAAAAAGGAATGTGATCTCGTCAATGGCGTTGTCTTGGCAACCTCTGATAGCTCATCCCTGATCAATTTAGAAGCGTTGTCATGGTAACCTCTGATGGCACTTGGCATTTTCTTTAATTCCGAAATCGTTTTTCTCATCCCTTGGCGTAATGGTGGGTCATATCAAAATTTCTTTCAGACAAAAGTTTGAGGTAATTAATTATTAGGGGAATATTTTCCATTTTGTACGGTTTTGATATTGTGCCTATTAAGAGAGATATGATTAATGTTTCCCGAAAAACCCACTTTTTCCACCCCTTTGGTCAATGGTTGGTGCTATCAAAAAACTTATTTGACATACATTTTTGGCACTTATCCGACACATATTATGAACTTTGAATGGATTCGATATTTCATGTATTAAGAGAGTTATAGTGATATTTCACTTTTTCGAAAAAAGCCCCCCATTTTCACCCCCTTTGTCCGATTTTGCCCATTAACGAACTCGACCGAGAATGTAATGAGATACTTATTATGTAAAAAATTCAAAGTGATTGGGGCAAAATTACGGCAGTTATCGTGTCCACATAAAACTGATATATATATCTTATATATAAAAGTGAAAGTCTGTATGTATGTGGGTATGTGGGTCTGTTCCGTATACAAATCTACACCGTTCCGACAATCTCAACCAAATTTTGCATACATATAGTTTTGGATCCAGAAGGAACCGCTGGCTACATGAATTTTCGATAGTCTTTCTCATTCTTCTGATTTCGGCCCTTTTGCACTCAAGCACAGGCTAATAAAATCATAAAATATACTCATGAAGGAATGGCAAGCCAGATAGTTTCCATGGCAACATAGCTAAAGTCGAGACACGGCCGACTGGATGCCAGTTCTGCTCTGCACTGCCGGTATAGTAAAAGAGGATCTTTACTTGAAATCCCGTTAGTTACTCAACTACTCATACAGCACTGTCAACCGAGTTTAGCATAACAAAGACTTGACACTATCATCTACTATATATATTTGTCAAATACCACTCACTCACTCATTCATTCATCACGAAATCTCAGAAACCACCGACGGATTGGAATGAAATTTGGTATGCAGCTTCCCAAAGGGCCGCAAATGCCCACTAAGAGAGTATTTTTGGATATTCCGGTTCTAAAGGGGTGTTAAGGGGGTAGACCTGCATTTCATTGAATTGCAATATCTCCCGATTGGTTACATTGGGGGATGTGATACTCGGCACGTGAACTCATCCTTAACAAGTAGTTCCGTGAAGAACTATACAGCCTATTTTCATATATCCTACTTATGTTAACTGCCACAATCAACATACAAAATTTCATTATAATTGCTGTAACAGATTCGTAGATATTGAGAACCGTCTAAATATTTCAGATGGTCGCCAGGTTGGATTTTTATTTTTGTACTATTACATTAAGATTATTGTATACGTGTGGTATTCAAACTTCAATCGCATGATTAGACAACAAGAAGTAAAAACGAGATTTTAAAATTACGCACAGCAGCCATCTTGTGCTAATGCAAACCATTGAAATAAATTAGATGCCAGTGGATCAACATTTGTATAAGCATTTAACGTGCAACGTTTCACGGCACTCGGATAGTTAATTCGCGTGATACGTCCATTTAAATATTTATACTTTGCGTCGCCGCCATGTTGGATTTGTGCTCACCAGGTACCTGAATGTCCTATAGGTGAACATATGTTCATAGTCTCTATGAACATAACAAAATTCAGTTTGGTTGCTGTAAAAGATTCATAGATATTGAGAACCGTCTAAATATTTCGGGAGCTCACCATTTAGGAGTGTTATGTGTATAGGCCATAGAGTTATGTACCATTCAAGGACAATTATTGCCTAGGTTCATTATTCAAACTTTCACTTCGATCGCATGATTACGACACAAGAAATTAAAACTTAATTTTAAAATTTCGCACAGCCGCCATCTTGAGGTTATGTAAACAATTGAATTAAATTAGATGGCAGTGCATTACAATCTGCAAAATCAATTACTGTACCACATTTCACTGCGCTCAGAGAGTTAAATCACGAGAAAAGTCTATTAAAATATTTTAAATTCGCTTGGTCGCCATGTTCGTTTCGTACTTTACAGGTTTATGAAATATACATAGGTATACCTGTATCAGTACCCTTTATCACCGTACAAAATTGCAGGGTGATATCTGTAATAGTTTCGGAGATATAGAATGTCAGTGAAATATTTCGCACAGCCGCCATTTTGAGGTTATGTAAACAATTGAACTAAATTAGACTTCAGTGCATTACAATGTGTATAGACATTTGCTGTACCAAGTTTCATTACATTTAGATAGTTAAATCGCGAGAAAAGTCTATTTAAATGTCTCAACTTCGCTTGGCCGCCATGTTGGTTTTGTAGTCACCAGGTTTTTGAAAGTCTCATAGGTGAACTTCTAGTAGTGCCCTTTATCACCGTACACAATTTCAGAGCGATATCGGTAATAGTTTCGGAGATATTGAATGCTAGTGAACTATTTCGCACAGCCGCCATGTTGGATTGGAGAGACGTAACAAAATTTGAAGGGCACGGTCCAGGTCACCGGGAATAGTGCTATGAACTTCCCGAGTTTCATTGAAATCGCTCCAGCCGTTTCGATTTTATTAGGGGGACACACACACACGAATCACACACACACGCACACACACACACACACACACACACACACGGACAAAAGGTGATCTCATAAGCCTATTTTTTCAAAATTGAAAATAGGCTAATAAGAAGACGAGTCTGAGGGTTTTTGGATGTTGTGTATATCATGAGGTGAAAGGGGTGAAAAGTGGGGATTGAAAGATTCCTAACGGAGCGTGTATCTCTTAAACGACATAGGTGAGGAGTTTGAAACTCAGCGGAAAACAATCAGCATACAAAATACGTAAATATGTGTTTGACCGTTTATTCATAAATCCAATTTAAGGGGCCCATGGGGAGGGGTGAAATTCTGGGGGGGGGGGGGGGACAGGAAGAAAGTGTCCTAACTGATTGACTGACTCCCTCACTCATCAAACTCAGGGGAAAAAACTGCTTTAAAGTAAGTAAATAGCTGTTCGACAGTTTTTTTTATTAAAACAATTTTAAGGGTTTCATGTCGCCCAGCCAAAATTATTGAAGTTAGAAACATGACAGTTTGGGGAAATGTTCATTGTATGTCAAAACCGTCTACTAAGGGAGGATTTTCGGATATTCAGGTTCTGAAGAGGTCTTAAGGGGTTTAAACCTGTATTCCATTGAATAACAATATCTCCCGATTGGTTTCATTGGGGGATATGATACACGACATATAAACTCATCAATAAAAAGGAAGAAGACACGTCTCTGAGGGGTTTTCGATGTGGTGTATATTATGAGGTGAAAGGGGTGAAAAGTAAGAATTGAAAGATTCCTAACGGAGCGTGTATCTCTTAAACGACATAGGCGAGGAGTTTGAAACTCAGCGGAAAAAATCAGCATAAAAAATAAGTAAATATGTGTTTGACCGTTTTTTCATAAATCGAATTTAAGGGGCCCATGGGGAGGGGTGAAATTCTGGGGGTGGGGGTGGGGGGAAACAGGAAATAAAGTGTCCTAACTGATTGACTGACTGACTCACTCATCAAACTCGGGGGGGGGGGGGGACTGTTTTAAAGTAAGTTAATAGCTGTTCGACAGTTTTTTTGATCAATCATATTGAAGGGGTTCATCGGGAGGGATGAAATTCTGAAGGAAAAAAATGAAAGAAAATGTCCTGACTCATTCACTCATGATCGCCCAGTCAAAAATATTGAAGTTGGAACCATGGCATTCTGGGGATATGTTCGTTTTATCTCAAAACCATACACTAAGGGAGGATTTTTTGATATTCAGGCTCTAAAGGGGTCTTAAGGGGGTTAAACCTGCATTTCATTGAATAACAATATCTCACGAGTGGTTGCATTTGTGGATGTGATACTCGGCATATAAACTAATCATTAAAAATAAGCAGACATGTGTCTAAGGGTTTTTCGATGTGGTGTATTATTATGAGGTGAAAGGGGTGAAAATTGGGGGTTGAAAGATTCCTAACGGAGCGTGTAGGCCTATCTCTTAAACGACATAGGCGAGAAATTTGAAACTCAGCGAAAATAATCAGCTAAAAAATTAAGTAAATCGGTGTTCGACCGTTTTTTCATAAATTAATTTAAGGGGCCAATGAGGAGGGGTGAAATTCTGGGGGGAAAAAGGAGAGAAAGTGTCCTAACTGACTGACTAACTCACTCATCAAACTCAGGGGAAAAAGACAGCTAAAAATAAGTTAATAGGTGTTCAAGCGTTTTTTCATCAATCCATTTTAAGGGGCCCATGGGGAGGAGTGAAATTCTGGTAAAAATAATTGAAGGAAAATGTCCTGTCTGACTCACTCACTCATCACGCCCAGCGAAAACTATTAATGTTGGAAAAATGAAATTTTGGGAATATGTTCGCTGTATGTCAAAACGTCAACTAAGGAATGATTTTTCTTTATTCGGGTTTTAAAGAGATGTTAAGGGGGTAAACGTGCATTTCATTGAATAACGATATCTCATGAGTTGTTTCTTTGGGGATGTGATATTCGGTATATAAACTAATCATTAAAAATAATCAGACATATATCTAAAGGTTTATCGATGTCGTGTATATTATGAGGTGAAAGGGGTGAAAATTGGGGATTGAGGGATTCTTAACGGAGCGTGTATCTCTTAAACGACATAGGCGAGAAGTTTGAAATTCGGCGGGATAAAACAGCTTAAAATACAAGTAAATATGTGTTCGACCGTTTTTCATAAATCCAATTTAAGGGGCCCTTGGAGAGGGGTGAAATTCTGGGGGGATAAAACAGGAAAGAAAGTGTCCTAACTGATTGACTCACTTACTCACTCATCAAACTCAGGGGGAAATCAGCTTTAAATAAGTAAATAGGTGTTCGACCGTTTGTTTCATAAATCCAATTTAAGGGGTTCATGGGGAGGGGTGAAATTATCAAATATAAATGAAAGAAAATGTCCTGACTGACTCACTCACTCATCATCGCCCAGCCAAAATTATTGAAGTCGGAAACATGAAATTTTGGGGATATGTTCGTTTTATGTCGAAAACGTCCACTAAGGTAAGAGTTTTGAATATTCAGGTTCTAAATAGGTGTTAAGGGGGTAAACGTGCATTTCATTGAATAACAATATCTCACGAGTGGTTTCATTTGGGGATTGATACTTGGCATATATACTAATCATTAAAAATAAGCTGACACATGTCTAATGGTTTTTCGATATAGTGTATATTATGAGGTGAAAGGGATGAAAAGTGGGGGTTGAAAGATTCTTAACGGAGCTTGTATCTCTTAAACGACATAGGCGAGGAGTTTGAAACTCGGAGGAAATCAATCAGCTTAAAATAAATAAATAAATAAATAAATAAAATAAATAGGTGTTCGACCGTCTTTTCATAAATCCAATTTAAGGGGCTCATGGGGAGGGGTGAAATTCTGGAAGAAAAACGTCCACTAAGGAAGGATTTTTGGATGTTCACTCTCATCGACCAACCAAAACTATTAATGTTAGAAGAATGATATTTTGAGGATATGTTTGTCGTGTGTCGAAAACATCTACTAAGGAGGGATTTTTGGATATTCAGGTTCTAAAGGGGTGTTAAAGGGGTTAAACGTGCATTTCATTGAATAACAATATGACACGACTATGACGCGAGCGAAGCGAGACTAAAAATGAGATGGTGTGTGTCTGTGTATTACTCTATCACGCAAGTACCACTGGTCCGATTTACATGAATTTTACATGGAAGTAGCAGATCTACCTGGTTAACATACAGGTTACTTTTGATTTCAATACTTTACAGTAATTAAAGATGGCGACCATTTTAGTGACGTCACTCTACCCTCTGAACTTTCATATTTCCATTTCAAATAAAAAGAGAACGCTAAGAAATAGCAAACTTTTGATGGCATGTACGAGGTTAAAAATTGAATTTTCTATCCGAAATGTATCTCCAACCGTTAGCGAGTAAAACCTAAATGTGTGCTATAAAACACGGTCAAGGCAGAGCGGTGTAGTTGGACAAAATGTTCCATCCTTAATCTCCCTCTGCGCAGCGCCTCGCCTATCCCCTGTTTTAACTGTCACCTTCACATTTTAATTTATTTACGACCCGTAGCGAAGCACGGGTACTTCAGCTAGTACATACATAAATTATATTTAAACTTTTGAACTGACGGTGGTTTTGGGGTCTGGGGGATGTGAAACGCGAAGATATGTCGAAATTTTCCGGAAGTCGAAACATGGGACCCATTGCAATAGTTAGCTTTCTAATGAAATCTACCAATTCTGGTGAAAATAATTGGCAGAAAAAGATCTGACTGACTCACGCACTCACCATCGCCCAGCGAAAACGTTTGAAGTTGGAAACATTAAATTTTGGGAATATGTTCGCTGTATGTCGAAAACGTCAACTATGGAAGGATTTTTGTTTATTCGGGTTCTGAAGAGGTGTTAAGGGGGTAAACGTGCATTTCATTGAATAACGATATCCCATAAGTTGTTTCTTTGGGGATGTGATATTCGGCATATAAACTGATCATTAAAAATAAGCAGACATATATCTAAGAGTTAATCAATGTGGTGTATATTATGAGGTAAAAGGGGTGAAAATGGAGTTGAAGGATTCTTAATGGAGCGTGTATCTCTTAAACGACATAGGCGAGAAGTTTGAAATTCAGTGAAAAAAAAAACAGCTTAAAATATGAGTAAACAGGTTTTCGACCGTTTTTTCTTAGATTCAATTTTAGGGGCCCTTGGAGAGGGGTAAAATTCTGGGGGAAAACAGGAAAGAAATTATTCTGATTAACTCACTCACTCATGAAACTCAGGGGGGAAGAACAGCTTAAAAATAAGTAAATAGGTGTTCGATCGTTTTTTTTTCATAAATCCAATTACGGAGATCATGAGAGGGGAGAAATTCTGGAAAATAAATGAAAGAAAATGTCCGGACTTACTCACTCACTCATCATCGCCAAGCCAAAATTATTGAAGTTAGAAACATGAAATTTTGGGGATATATTCGTTGTATGTCGAAAACGTCCACCAAGGATGGATTTTTTGATATTCATGTTCTGAAGGGGTGTTAAGGGGGGGGGGGGTCAAACTTGCATTTCATTGATTAACAATATCTCACAAGCTGTTTCATTTGGGGATGTGATATTCGGCATATAAATTTATCAATAAAATAAGCAGACATATGTCTAAGGGTTTATCGATATGGTGTATATTATGAGGTGAAAGGGGTGGAAATTGGGGGTTGAAGGATTCTTAACGGAGCGTTTATCTCTTAAACGACATTAGCACGAAGTTTGAAATTCAGCGGGAAAAAAAGTCAGCTAAAAGAATAAGTAAATAGGTGTTTAACCGTTTTTTTCATAAATCACATTTAAGGGGTCAATGGGGAGGGGTGAAATTCTCGAAAATAAATGAATGAAAATGTCCTGACTGACTCAATCACTCATCATCGCCCAGCCAAAATTATTGAAGTTAGAAACATGATATTTTGGGGATATGTTCATTTTATGTCGAAAACGTCCACTAAGGAATGATTTTTGGATATTCAGGTTCTAAAGGGGTGTTAAGGGGGTAAACCTGCATTTCATTGAATAACAATATCTCACGAGTGGTTTCATTTGGGGATGTGATACTTGGCATATAAACCAATCATTAAAAATAAGCTGACACATGTCTAATGGTTTTTCGATGTAGTGTATTTTATGAGTGAAAGGGGTGAAAAGTGGGGGTTGAAGGATTCCTAACGGAGCGTGCATCTCTAAAACGACATAGGCGAGGAGTTTGAAACTCAGAGGAAAACAATCAGCTTAATAATGAATAAATAAATACATAATTAAACTAGCGGACCCGTGGGAGAACTCGCGCATAATGGATTGTGCGTCCCCATGAGTACAGACTACCCGCTCGGTTTAGTGCTCTGCGGGCTGTAGGCGACAGATTTCTCGCAGGGGCTATCGTCTTATTTATTTGTTTAAAAGCACATTATAAACAAATAAATTATTTCCGTTGAATTTTCAAGAAATGCTATATTTTTCCTGTACTATTGAGACGATTTGGAAGATTTTGGTACAAACCACACCTTCTAACTCCTTCTGGTTTAGGAGCTTGAGTTTTGTGTTACATACACCTTAGTCTTAGCGTATTATATAATAAGATAGGTGTTCGACCGTTTTTAGCCTACTTTCGATTTTTGCAAAAAATGAAAGTAGACTTATGAGATCAACACAGGGCGAAAAAAGTGTGTCTGTCTGTGTGTGTGTATGTGTGTGTGTGAGTCTGTGTGTGTGTGTCTGTGTGTCACTGTGCCTGTGTGTGTGTGAGTGTGTGTACTCTGAATGTCTGTCCCCCCCTATCAATTCGAACACGGTGAATGCGAATTGAACGAAATTTGGTACAAAGGTAGCACTAGCAAAGGACACCTCAGTGTCATGTTTTATATCGCCGCCATCTTGACGGAAACGTAATGGCGGCCACACAAATGTTCAAAGCTTAAATCAAATTACGACTAACCTAATCATCCGATCTCTACCAAATTTTGCAACGACATACCTTTATGGGGGAGCATCCTTTGACCAAACCAATAGGTCATCAGCGTAATAGTTTGCGGATGGCGGCCATCTTTGTGTGAAAATCGATTCCCCCTATTAATTCGAACACGGTGCAACCGAATGGAACGAAATTTGGTACAGAGGTAGTACTAACAAAAGGCACCTCAGTGTCATGTTTTATATCGCCGCCATCTTGACGGAAACGTAATGGTGGCCACACCAATGTTCAAAGCTTAAATCAAATTACGATTAACCTAATCATCCGATCTCTACCAAATTTTGCAACAACATACCTTTATAGAGGGAGCATCCTTTGACCTAACCAATAGGTCATCAGCGTAATAGTTTGCGGATGGCGGCCATCTCTGTGTGAAAATCGATTCCCCCTATTAATTCGAACACGGTGCAACCGAATGGAACGAAATTTGGTACAGAGGTAGTACTAACAAAAGGCACCTCAGTGTCATGTTTTATATCGCCGCCATCTTGACGGAAACGTAATGGCGGCCACACAAATGTTCAAAGCTTAAATCAAATTACGATTAACCTAATCATCCGATCTCTACCAAATTTTGCAACTACATACCTTTATGAAGGGAGCATCCTTTGACCAATCTAATAGGTCATTCACCTGATAGTTTGCAGATGGTGGCCATCTTTATGTCAAAATTGATTCCCCCTATTAATTCGAACACGGTGGAACCGAATGGAAAGAAATTTGGTACGGAGGTAGCACTAGCAAAGGGCACCTCAGTGTCATGTTTTATATCGCCGCCATCTTGACTGAAACGTAATGGCGGCCACACGAATGTTCAATGCTTAAATCAAATTACGATTAACCTAATCACCCGATCTCTACCAAATTTTGCAACTACATACCCTTATGGAGGGAGCATCCTTTGACCAATCTAATAGGTCATTCGCCTAATAGTTTGCGGATGGCGGCCATCTTTGTGTCAGAATCGATTCCCCCTATTAATTCAAACACGCTGGAACCGAATGGAACGAAATTAGGTACAGAGATAGCACTAGCAAAGGGCATCTCAGTGTCATGATTAATATCGCCACCATATTGACAGAAACGTAATGGCGGCCACACGAATGTTTAAAGCTTAAATCAAATTACGACTAACATAACCATCCGAACTCTACCAAACTTTGCAACAACATACCTTTATGGAGGGAGCATCCTTTGACCAATCTAATAGGTCATTAGCCAAATAGTTTGCGGATGGCGGCCATCTTAATGTCAAAATTGATTCCCCCTATTATTTCGAAAACGGTGGAACCGAATGAACGAAATTTGGTACAGAGGTAGCACTAGCAAAGGGCACCTCAGTGTCATGTTTTATATCACCGCTATCTTGATGGAAACGTAATCGCGGCCACCCAAATGGTAAAAGCTAAAATGTAATTACGACCAACCTAATAATCTAGTCTCTACCTAATTTTGCAACACCATATCTTTATGTGGGAAACATATTTTGACCAAACTGCAAGAACATCAGCCCAATAGTTTGCAGATGGTGGCCAAGTATGTGTGCAAATCGATTCCCCCTATCAATTCAAACACGGTGAAACCGAATTTAACGAAATTTGGTACAGAGGTAGCACTAGCAAAGGGCACCTCATATTCATGTTTAATATCCCTATAGCACGTTGTATTTCAACAAGCTCCTACAACCAACATTCAATCATACTCCTTGAAAAGGACAAAGAGTTATAACAATACCCATGCATTTAGGAGAAAGTAGGCTATATGTTCTTTACTGAACATCTTGTTTTTTCATATTTCCAATTTAAGGGGCTCATGGGGAGGGGTGAAATTCTCGAATAAGAAGGTCCACTAAGGAAGGAATTTTGGATATTCACTCTTATCGACCAACCAAAACTATTAAAGTTAGAAGAATGATATTTTGGGATTATGTTTGTTGTGCGTCGAAAACATCTACTAAGGAGAGATTTTTGGATATTCAAGTTCTAAAGGGGTGTGAACGGGGTTAAACCTACATTTCATTGAAGAACAATATGACAAGACTATGACTCGAGCGAAGCCGCGGGTACCTGCTAGTCTATTATATAAAACAAAGTGTCCTGACTGACTGACTGACTGACTGACTCATCATCGCCCAGCCAAAACTATTAAAGTTAGAAACATGAAATTTCCGGAATATGTTCGTTGTAAGTCGAAAACGCCCACTAAGGAAGGATTTTTGGATATTCAGGTTCTAAAGGATTGTTAAGGGGGTTCACCTACATTTCATTGAATAACAATATCACCGACTTGGTTTCATTGAGCGATGTGATACTCGGCATATAATATCGTCATTATAAATAAGAAGACATGTGTCTGAGGGTTTTTAGATGTGTTGTATATTATGAGGTAAAAGGGGGAAAAGTGGGGGTTGAAGGATTCCCTACCGAGCGTGCATCTCTTAAACGACATAGGCGAGGAGTTTGAAACTCAGCGCAAAAAATCAGCTTAAAAATAAGTAAATAGGTGATTGACCGTTTTTACATAAATCCAATTTAAGGGGCCCATGCGGAGGGGTGAAATTCTGGGGGAAAAAACAGGAAAGAAAGTGTCCTAACTGATTGACTGACAGACTCACTCATCAAACTCAGGGGGAAAGAACTGCTTAAAAATAAGTAGACGCCTGTAGGTGTTCGAAAGTTTTTTTTCATAAACCCAACTTAAGGGGTTCATGGGGAGGGGTGAAATTATGAAAAAAGAAAATTTGAAAGAAAAAGTCCTGACTCACTCACCATCGCCCAGCCAAAATTATTGACGTTAGAAACATGAAATTTTGGGGATATGATCATTGTATGTTGAAACCGTCCACTAAGGGAGGATTTTCGGATATTCAGGTTCTAAAGGGGTCATAAGGGGTTTAAGCCTGCATTTCATTGAATAACAATAACTCCCGATTGGTTTCATTGGGGGATGTGTACTCGGCATATAAACTCATCATTAAAAATAAGAAGACACATGTCTGAAGGTTTTTCGATGTGGTGTATATTATGAGGTGAAAGGTGTGAAAAGTGGGGGTTGAAGGATTTCTCACGGAGCGTGAATCTCTTAAACGACATAGGCGAGGAGTTTGAAACTCAGCGGGAAAGAATCAGCCTAAAAGATAAGTAAATAGGTGTTCAACCGTTTCTTTTTCATAAATCCAATTTAAGGGGCCCGTGGGGAGGGGTGAAATTCTGGGGGGGGGGGGGGGAAAGGAAGTGTCCTAACTGATTGACTGACACACTCACTCTTCAAACTCAGGGAGAGAAAACTGCTTAAAAATAAGTAAATAAGCGATCGACAGATTTTTTTCATAAATCAAATTTAAGGGGTTCATGGGGAGGGATGAAATTCTAAAAAAAAAAAAAAAAAAGAAAGGAAATGTCCTGACTCACTCACTCACTCATCATTTCCCAGCCAAAATTATTGAAATTAGAAACATGACATTTTGGGGATATGTTCGTTGTATGTCAAAACCGAACACTAAGTGAGGATTTTCGGATATCAGGTTCTAAAGGGGTCTTAAGGGGGTTAAATCTGCATTTTATTGAATAACAATATCTCACGAGTGGTTTCATTGGTGGATGTGATAATCGGCATATAAACTAATCAATAAAAATAAGCAGACATGTGTCTAAGGGTTTTTCGATGTGGTGTATATTATAAGGTGAAAGGGGTGAAAAGTGGGGGTTGAAGGATTCCTAACGGAGCGTGTATCCCTTAAACGACATAGGCGAGAAGTTTGAAACTCAGCGGAAGAATTCAGCTTAAAAAACAAGTAGTTCCGTGAAGAACTATACAGCCTATTTTCATATATCCTACTTATGTTAATTGCCACTATCAACATACACAATTTCTGTTTGATTGCTGTAATAGATTCGTAGATATTGAGAACCGACTAAATATTTCGGATGGTCGCCATGTTGGATTTTATATATGTAGGTCCTAGAAATATGTACTGTTACATGCAGATTATTGTGAACGTGTAGTATTCAAACTTCATTCGCATAATTAGGACACAAGAAAAAACAAGGAGATTTTAAAATTTTGCACAGCTGCCATCTTGAGGTTATGGAAACAATTGAAATAAATTAGATGCCAGTGGATTAACATTCGTATAAGGATTTATTGTATCAAGTTTCACTGCACGCGGATGGTTAAATTGCGAGAAACGTCCATGTGAATATTTATAATTCGCGTCACCGCCATGTTGGATTTATGATCACCAGGTTATTTAAAGTCCTATAGGTGAACTTAAGTTCATAGCCCCTATGAACATTAAAAAATGCAGTTTGATTGCTAAAATAGATTCGTAGATATTCAGTATCGTCTAAATATTTCGGATGGTCGCCATGTTGGATTGTTAAATGCCATAGAGTCATGTACCATTGAAGGAAAATTATTGCGTAGGTTCATTATTCAAACTTTCATTCAATCGCATGACTACATCACAATAAATAAAATCTTAATTTTAAAATTCGCACTGCCGCCATCTTGAGGTTATGTAAACAATTGAACTAAATTAGATACCAGTGGATTACAATGTGTATAAATATTTCCTGTGCCAGGTTTCAGTGCGCTTGGAACATTAAATCGCGAGAAAGGTCTATTTAAAATGTTCAAATTCGCTTGGCCGCCATGTTCGTTTTGTAGTTAACCGGTTTTTGAAAGTCTTATAGATGGACTTCAAGTAGTGCCCTTTATCTCCGTACAAAATTTCAGGGTTTTACCGCTAATAGTTTCAGAGATATAGAATGCCGGTGAAATATTTCGCACATCCGCCATCTTGTGATTATGTAAACATTTGAACGAAGTTAGATGTCGGTGCATTACAATGTATATAAACATATACTGTACCAAGTTTCATTGCGTTTGGTTGGTCAAATCGCGAGAAACGTCTATTTAAAAGTCGCAAATTCGCTTGGCCGCCATGTTTGTTTTGTAGTTACCAGGTTTTCAAAAGTCACATAAGTGAACCTATAGTAGTTCCCTCTATCACATTAGAAAATGTCAGGGTAATATCGGTAATAGTTTCGGAGATATTGAATGCTGGTGAAATATTTCGCACAGCCGCCATGTTGGATTGGTGAGTTGTAACAAAATTTGAAGGGCACGGTCGAGGTCGCCGGGAACAGTGCTATGAACTCTCCGAGTTTCATTGAAATCGCTCCTGCCGTTTAGATTTTATTAGGGGGACACACACACACGAATCACACACACACACGCACACACACACGGACAAAAGGTGATCTCATAAGCCTATTTTTTAAAAAATTGAAAATAGGCTAATAAGTAAATCGGTGTCCGACCGTTTTTTCATAAATTCAATTTAAGGAGACAATGGGGTGGGGTGAAATTCTGGAAGAAAAAGGAGATAATGTGTCCTAACTGACTGACTAACTCACTCACTCATAAAACTCAGGGGAAAAAGACAGCTTAAAAAATAAGTTAATACGTGTTCGAGCGTTTCTTCATAAATCCAATTTAGGGGGCCCGTGGGGAGGAGTATAATTCTGGTAAAAATAATTCGCCCAGCGAAAACTATTGAAGTTGGAAACATTAATTTTTGGGAATATGTTTGCTGTATGTCGAAAACGTCAACTAAGGAAGGATTTTTGTTTATTCGGGTTCTGAAGAGGTGCATTTCATTGATTAACGATATATCATGAGTTGTTTCTTTGGGGATGTGATTTTCGGCATATGAACTGATCATTAAACATAAGCAGGCATATGTCTAAGGGTTTATCGATGTGGTGTATATTATAAGGTGAAAGGGGTAAAAATTGGGGGTTGAAGGATTCTTAACGGAGCGTGTATCTCTTAAACGACATAGGCGAGGAGTTTGAAACTCAGAGGAAAACAATCAGCTTAGTAATAAATAAATAGGAGTTCGACCGTTTTTTTCATTAATCCAATTTAAGGGGCCCATGGGGAGGGGTGAAATTCTGGGGAAAGAAGTCCACTAAGGAACGATATTTGGATATTCACTCATAATCCCCCAGCCAAGCCTATTGCAGCTAAAACCTTGATATTTTGGGAATATGTTCGTTGTATGACGAAAACGTCCACTAAGGATAGATTTTTGGATATTCATGTTCTGAAGGGGTGTTATGGATGTTAAATTTGCAGTTCAATGATTAACAATATCTCACGAGTTGTTTCATTTGGGGATGTGATATTCGGCATATAAACTAATCAATAAAAATAAGCAGACATATGTCTAAGGTTTTATCGATGTGATGTATATTATGAGGTGGAAGGGGTGAAAATTGGGGGTTGAAGAATTCTTAACGGAGCGTATATCTCTTAAACGACATTAGCGAGAAGTTTGAAATTAAGCGGAAAAAATCAGCTTAAAAAATAATAAATAGGTGTTCGACCGTTTTTTTTTCATAAATCCCATATAAAGGGGTCTCAAAAATAAATGAAAGAAAATGTCCTGACTAACTCACTCACTCATCATCGGCCAGCCAAAATTATTGAAGTTAGAAACATGAAATTCTGGGGATTTTTGGATATTCAGGTTCTAAAGAGCTGATACGGGGGTAAACGTGCATTTCATTGAATAACAATATCTCACGAGTGATTTGATTTGGGGATGTGATACTTGGCATATAATCTAATCATTAAAAATAAGCTGACACATGTCTAATGGTTTTTCGATGTGGAGTATATTATGAGTGAAAGGGGTGAAAAGTGGGGGTTGAAGGATTCCTAACGGAGCGTGCATCTCTTAAACGACATAGGCGAGGAGTTTGAAACTCAGAGGAAAACAATCAGCTTAATAATAAATAAATAAATAAATAAATAAATAAAAAGGTGTTCGACCGTTTTTTTTTCATGAATCCAATTTAAGGGGCCCATGTGCAGGGGTGGAATTCTGGAAGAAAAATGTCCACTAAGGAAGGATTTTTGGATATTCACTCTCATCGACCAACTACAACAATTCAAGGTAGAAGAATTATATTTTGGGGATATATATGTTGTGTCGAAAACATCTACTGGGAGGGATTTTTGGATATTCAGGTTCTAAAGGGGTGTTAACGGGGTTAAACCTGAATTTCATTGAATAACAATACGACACGACTATGACGCGAGCGAAGCCCTGGGTACCTGCTAGTCCTTAAATAGAGCTCAAAATTCTCAGCTTTTAATATTTCGCTGCGAGTTACATCCAAGACACTAACTCGGTGACGATATTGCTAGCAATGCACCCGTCAACAACACAAAACACGACCCACCGATGATAAAAAAAAAAGGCACGGTTTCATACATTTTAAAATTACGGATGCATTTCTAGCACGAATCAGATTATTACTACGATCATCGTTATTATTTTATTTTACTGTATATTCCTTTGCCCTGGTGACAAATTACAAAACTTAATGAAATAAATCAGCCCAAGTGAGCCTATCGGTACCTTATAAAACTTCCTTATAAATAATGGACGGTCTTTGGCAAGCTTTTTCACTCAGTTTTACCCTTTCACAACTTGCCAGTGTTTTCATTTAAAAAAATTAAATTGCAGAATAATAATGATTTCTTTCTTATACAGTTCTTATGCAATTTCATTTTATGAACGCAGCGTGTTTCTGCACGCGCAATAAGCCCACCCGGCTGTAGATTTGGATATCAATCGTCTTCAGGTGGGCAAATAATGTTTAAAAATCGTGCAAAATATTTTAAAAGTGGCACAGTATTAATTATCCTCACCTTTCCTCCACGGAAAAATGGTTGATAATGTAGCTGCTTCACTACCACTTCTTAAGGATTAAGGTTCTACACAAAACAACTCATATCTAACCGCGAAGGCCGGGATTCGATTCACGGCTCTGTCAAGAAATTTAATTCCGATCTGAGGGCTGGAACGGTGTACACTCAGCTTCGTGAGGCAAAACTGAGAAGAGGGTTCGATTCCTAAGTCAGCTATACTGAAAGTGGTTTTCCATTGTTTCCCACTCCTACTCCGGGCAAATGCCGGGATGGTTTCTAAATAAGGCCACGACCACCTCCTTCCCACTTCTCACATGAATTGCAGATACACATACTAATACAGCCATCACAATAACACAGGTTGTATGTCTGTCTACCCATTATGTTTCCCGGGGTCGGGGATTAGATGCGATGAATTTCTACGTGGGGGTTGTTTTTACGGCCGGATCCCTGACGCCAACCTCATGAGAGAAGTTAATTAGAGATTAAATTAATGAAGATGAGTGAAACTGCGCAAGGATGAGGAAGGAAGCAGCCGTAGCCTGTCACAAGGTACCATCCTACCATTTGCCTGGAGTTGGAAATGGCGAAACCACGGAAAAACATTTCAAGAAAGGCTGACAGTGTGTTCTGGATTTTCGGGTTATTCAAGTTGGTGAATTTATGTACGAAATGAAACCATTTGCATGTAACTCATTTAACTACGGTACTCATTTTTAATATTTTGGGCTTATTGGCTTGTAGGATTTATAATATCAATATTTATATCTCCTATTAATATACTGAGTGTAAGTAAAGAGTATTTTAACCAGGCAGCAATTAAAATCCGTTGTTATTAAATCTTTCAACACCAGTGAAATTCCTCGTGGTAAATGAGACCTGCTGAACGTTGAAGAAGTGACTATTTCCCGTATGATGTTGTGTGCATAACCAATGCCTGGCGATTAATATTGTAACTTTCTGTCGATCAACAAAATATAACTGCAATTACTGGACTATGTGAAGAAGATACCTGGAAATAAATTACACGTGATTAACATATATATATATATATATATAAACGGCCTCCTAACCCCAGAAAACAGGTTTGTTTCAGGCCCTCCACCACTGTAAAGCAGGCAAGCGCGCCATTTGTTACTCTGAGGCCAGGTACTCTTTCGCTGTCAACTGTCAACGTTAAAATACGGTGCGTCGTTAAAATTAGTTAAAAAACATAAAACGCACAGTGTATAACCTTTCAATAAATAAGAAGGATCTATGTTAATAATAGAATATTGGACCTACGGACAAAGTTTTATGTGTTTTAACTAATTTTAACGACGCACCGTGTAGCATTACATTTTAGACTGTACTATGTTAATGTAAGTGTCAATTTTATTATAAGTGATTGATAGTGTGTATCTTACTTGTTTTAGTTCTAACTATGTATTGAGGCTGAAGAAGAACATAATGATGTTCGAAACATGTACCTAATTGGTTAAATAGATAATCAAAACATTGCATTGAAAAGGACGGAAATTATTAATAGTTTGTTAGTTATATATTCAATACAGACCTAAAAATGGAGAACAATTCTCTAATTGAAGTGTCTATCCGATCATAGTTACAAGGTTACCAGGCATATGAACTATTCCTCCCGACATCTGTTTTACAATCATGTCGTGAAAATAAGAGGATTGAATCATAAAGTTCATGAAGTGCTTAAGTATCACTATACTTATGTCCATAAATACAGCACTGTTCTGAAATGAGTGTTATACTGCAAGTAGTTCAGTACACTCGCAATGTTACTGTTACTAGTTGAACAGAGCTTGCCAAACTTCACATATGGCATAATCTAGTATGCACGTTACAAAACACATTTTCAGAGTGTAGTAGGAACTCACTACTGAAAGTGAATAAGTTAGAGTTCTTCGCCACATAACTCGACTTTCTTTAGCACGGTCTCGCACACGTTTACAAGTAGACCTCGTGCTAGCGATACGTATAAGTAACACGCTAGAAGGTTGTTCTGCCCTTGGCAAAGATTCTTAATAATCTGTCTTCCTCAAGTCGCCCGCAGATTCACGAGGTTGAACAGTCCCCTCACCAGCGGTGGGTAGATCGATAAATCATGTCCTTAGCGCATAATCAAAATGGCTTACATATGTCATGAAGTCTTGCAAACGAAATTAGCTCTTCAAAAATGTTATACAGTGTCTATACATCTCGAATAAATGCTGAAAAGCATAAATTAACTTTTCTTCCTCTTTATTATCAATAAAGTAATTCTTCATTAATCAATCAATATCTTGGATCTATGCGTGACACATGTTCTGTACATCAGACTTGCGCCTAGAACTTCGGTCGTTCTCGGCATGGCTCGGAGATCGCTTAACGGTACTCACGTCAGCTGTCGTGACGTACCCAGCCAGCCAAGTGCCGCGGTGCGTTTCAAAACAAATCTCGCAGTGCAACGTACTACAACTTATGCTTGAGGATAATGGTACAGTACCCAACCAGACCGTGAGAGACTAGCCTCCTTAAATGTAAAGACACTCGTGGAATGTCATTAGGCTATCATCACTCAGCAGGCGCGGATTCAAAGGAGGGGGGGGGGGGGTCACGGGAGTCATGCCCCCCCCCCCCCACCAAACGGCGACCAATTTTTTTTGAAAACTCGAAAAACGAAAAACACAATAACCAGACAAATAAAACTTAACGAATTTTAACTGAAAAACAGTTTTTTTTTCATTTTATTCAATACTGAAAATATCTTTATTGCAATTATTATGTTCTGTTACAACTTACTGTACATACTGTATTTAAAACTTCATACCTGTTATATAAAAACGATAATTTATATAATAAAAACAACTCGTCAATTTTGTTTAGCAAACCTTGTGATTACCGAATCGATGTCTATAGTGATGTCACGATGAATGTGCAGCAATGCACGGATGGGAATTTGGGGCTTTTTTCGCACCAAAAAATTTTGCCAACGTCCAAACTGCAAGCTTGGTTGGCAATTTAAGCTGTGACTTTCTCCTTTTGTCGGTACCAACTCGACTTGCTGAATCTGTAACGTACCTTGATACTTCTCGAAGCTCGGTGTAAAAGTCACAGAATACGCCGTTGCAATTTGTACGAATATATTTGGTGCGCTAAACGCATCAAATTTCTATCCATGTAGCTTGCAAATAAATTGGTCTGGTTTTGTACGTTTGGTTATTTTGTGATTGCGTTGTTAGTGATACCATTTTTCTTAACAATTTCGATTCTGTAACCCCCCCAAAGCCAAACTCTAGATCCTCGCCTGTCACTCAATCTAGAGGTCTCTCACATTTCAGATGTCCTCTCCATTTAATGTTTAGGGCAAGAGTTAAACTAATTAAGTTGTTAGATATAAATATAAATTAGTGTCGATAGAAAGATTCATTCCTCACGAAATAATCATGGTAATTTATCTTCAAAGATGCTTTGGTCTGCTGAATTCTACTATGTCTGTAAGGCATGAGGCCTTGTCCCTTTATAATATTCTAATAAGTCTCATCTTTTATTTCATCTGTTATCAATTCCTAACCTCCATTTTGCCATTTATCTTTAAATTGAATTGTTTATTTTTCCTGCCAATAACTATTAATTATTTTCGTTTTCAGCCATAAAGAAGGATAATGTCATTATTCCTTTATCTTTGAACTTTCTTGAGCCAAACTCTTACTTATCGTGTTACCCTAAATATTCGATCGACATTATGGTGTTTGAAGCCATTTTTCATTGTTGCCTTAGGAAAGAAAAATTTGATGCTTTTCAGTTGTTCAACACGATTGTACCCAAATGAGATTGGTTATTCCCTAATCCAGGAAAAATAATTGATCACGTGTAATTTTTTCAGGAATAGGGAATTACCCGTTACATTTGGGTACAATCGTGTTAAACGACTGAAAAGCATCAAACTTATGTTTTGTTTTATTCGACCGACGTTGAACTCTGGCTCTAGCGGTGGGACTTCCATCGCAAAGAAAAGGCCGTTGCATGGCGTCTTGTTGTCCCTCCGTCACATCTATCTATCCTGTTATGCTCCACCGAGTCAGTGATTGGCCGACAGGGTGGTACATTTTTGCACTTCGCATGACATGCACGTGGTACAACACTCATTTTTCGTTGTTTACAAATACATTTATCTTGTCAACTCTGGATCTTAACCTCCTTCTCTAAATCTTCCTGAATTGCATTTTCCAAATCAAAATCCTTTAAGATCTTATAAAGCCAGTGCCAATTACTGCCAAAAAAGCAATATCAGTAGTAACAAATAGGCCTCAATGTGTTTATTGGTATTGCAATTGCAGCTGATTACATAACACTGCTCACTGATGTGATTTTATAACTAGTTAAATGTACGTAGTGATATGAACTTAATCATATTTAAGAGCTTCGTTATTGAGGTTTAATCTAAATGAAACACCAATCAGTATTGAATTATTTAATTATACTCTAGTCAGTAAAGCAGAATTACTATACATAAATTAATACCAGTTCAGCCATATTATAGCTTTCTACAGTTATTATTTTTAATAAGAAAAGAAAGTATTGCAACTACGAGCAAAGTTTGAAATAACATTTTACTTGGATTTTTCCTGCGAGCAAACAATAAATAAACAGATATAAAGAGCAAAAGATTGGATCTGTAATAAATTCCAGCTTTAATTTGATGATAATATATATATATATTTTGGGAAAATGACACATATCTAAATAGTTGGTGTTGGTGTATTCTCATAAAATAAACTTATTTTTTACAAACTACAAACAAAAACCAGTTCACACAGCAACATACGACAAACTCCATCTTCATTAACATAAATTAGGACTCAACTGTTTTTGTCAACGACCATTCACTTCAAACTTTCCATTGGAGGAAGGAGACAAATATAGTAGGCTACACATTTCAACCTATGATCCACTTTGCAAGGAGCCTTCTACATCTTATAGAAACCGCACCCTATCGACCATCCCAAGTTATTTTTCAAGGATTATTTTTAAATCTATATCTAATAAAGCCCAGTTTTTGTTGTTTATACTGCAGTTAAAATCCTCTGCCAAGATGACGTTTCTGTCAGTCTTTGTTCGGGTGATCGTCCCTGTTATTATTTCTATTGTGTCTTCTAGGGAAGATCCGTATGTGATATATATGTCTATTGTGATTAGGTTTGGGTCTTCCGATATTGCTAAGTTATCTTTCTCTATTGAGATTAAAATTTTCTTTATGGTTGGTTTGAAACATTTGGAGACCCCTCCCTCTGGTCTGCCTCTTGCGTTTGACTTGGTGAGAGATTGAATTGCATTGAGGCTTCTGAGGTTGATACGGTCTGTCAGAAAGGCTTCAATGGCTATCAAAATGTCACTCGTTATACAAATGTCTTCAACTACGGTGCGGATATTACTTCTCAGAACTTCTACGTTCCATAGTAGATTTTCGCGGTTTTTCTCGACGTTTTTACATGTAGGCCTTTCTTTGGGGTTCTTGCTTTCGACATTGATAGGTACGATATAGAACTTTAACAAGCTAGACTCTAGGCTGCATAATTGTGCCTCATTCTACCTTAGCCACAGCAATTCGGAAGGCTTTCCTAGTGCCGAGCGTTGCGAGATAATATTAGCTGATTATTTTAATAATGTCGTTTTGTGCGAGGTGCTCCTTTATGTCGTCTTCAGTTACGTCGTTGTCTAGTCTCCCGGTGAATATCCTGGCAGTCTGTGGAGAGGGTGTCAACCTACCCATCTCAGAGCTTCCCGTAACTTCTTGTTGGGGTCTTCTCTTCGTGCCGCGTTTTTCTTGTGTTTATGTTTACTGAAGAGCCTTCTTTGGCAGATTTATTGGTAGGCTCTGGCTACTCTTCGTTTGCTGTAGACTTTACTTTATATTCGTTTATACCCCTATTATACCCTGAAGTGGATGGTGGATGCAGAGGCGTTGCTGTTTTTGGGGTTTCAATAAAGTCTTTTCTTTTAGGTTATTGGAAATTTTGCACTTTTACTAGTATATCTGCTTCTTGCAGTTGCGTGACAAGAAATATGGTCAGTTTTTTAATGAGGTTTTCAGATAGTTATGCGAGCCTTTCTTTGATATTTTTACACGATTTTTCCAAGGTTACCTCCATTACTACTTTGTTTTTCCTTGGTTCCCTATCACCAGTCTGGGTAGAATGCAGGTCTCGCAATCCATAGTAGAGATCTCTTTTAAGAGTGCAGGGCGTTGTATTCCTTTCAAATCATAGATGCACACAATTTGTGGAATAATTGGTTGCCTCCATTACTACTTTGTTTTTCCTTGGTTCCCTATCACCAGTCTGGGTAGAATGCAGGTCTCGCAATCCATAGTAGAGATCTCTTTTAAGAGTGCAGGGCGTTGTATTCCTTTCAAATCATAGATGCACACAATTTGTGGAATAATTGGTTGCCTCCATTACTACTTTGTTTTTCCTTGGTTCCCTATCACCAGTCTGGGTAGAATGCAGGTCTCGCAATCCATAGTAGAGATCTCTTTTAAGAGTGCAGGGCGTTGTATTCCTTTCAAATCATAGATGCACACAATTTGTGGAATAATTGGTTGCCTCCATTACTACTTTGTTTTTCCTTGGTTCCCTATCACAGTCTGGGTAGAATGCAGGTCTCGCAATCCATAGTAGAGATCTCTTTTAAGAGTGCAGGGCCTTGTATTCCTTTCAAATCATAGATGCACACAATTTGTGGAATAATTGGTTGCAACCTCTGTTGCAATTCATTGCTGTTATTTCTATAGGTTTATCGGAGTCACATTTTGTGAACCTTCCTTTAATTCATTGCGACTAAATGTGTGTGTGTGTGTAGTGACGATGGTTTACTAAGGGATAAGTCTTGACCCCCTTTAAGCGAGGGTGTGGTTGGGAATGAGGTGAGATTTGTTTCTTATAGTACCCGCTTAATTACAGTGTTGTATGGGGTTTCGTGAGAGACATCCTTGTTGCACTTATGACAGGTAAGTTTCTTCAGTCCGACATGGATCAGTGATATTCGTTTATAAGCTGTAGTGTGTGAGTGAAGGATTGTTAGTGTGCGCGTCTATTATGGGAAGGTGTTTCATGAAAAATTGCTCTCGTAAAGAGCGGGTTGTAGAGCGTTACCATTTTAGCTATTGATACTTACTATTATCTTACCGGATGGATACATAATTTAGGCTTGTAAACTTGCAAAATACCTTTGCAGCTGTTGATCAATTTTTATCTTTAGAAGAATAAGTCTTGAACCCTTTATCATTTATTTGAGTGTAATGAGATTTCGAATGACAAGTGTGAATAATAGAAATTCGGAAGTTGAAAACCGCCGCGTCACGTTATTCGCCCACGTTAATGTGACTTTTCTTATAGATTTCTATAAAGAAAAAATTGCACAGGACGCACATCATCATGGCATAACTGCACTGTGAATTAACATGTTTTTTTTTCAAATGACCTTTCTCAGAATAACTCGCTCCGCCACATGCGTGCGCCATTTTGCGACTATGGAAAAGAATGTGAATTTTTAAGCTTTGTTTGGTAGAGAAGCTAGCCCCGCATGAATTACATGAGAATGGCTTGTGACCACTATGAATTAACATGTGTGTCTTCAAATGTTCCCCTCGGGTAAACTTTGCTTCGCACGTAACGCAGGAAATGAGGCCTTAGTCCGCTGTGAATATACAGATGTTCTCTCAAAGATCTTTTCTGTTGAAATGTTTCTTCGCAAATATTACATGAATATGGCCTAAGACCACTATGAGTTAACATGTGTGATTTTAAAGAACACTCCCGAAGATAGCTTGTTCCACATGCACTACAAGAGTATGGCGTTCGACCACTGTGAATTAACATGTGTGTCTTCAAATTTGGTTTCTGAGCAAATTTGGCTCCGCATGTATTACAGGAATGTGCCCTTATGCCACTGTGAACTAACATATGTCTTTTCAAGGAATGTTTACGTCTAAAGTTTGCTCCGCATGTAGTACAACAATATGGCTCTAGACTTGTGTGAATTAACGTATGTTTGGACAATTCACATTTTCCACTAAACTTTGCTCCACATGATTTGCATGTATTTGGCTCTACGCCATTATGAGTAGTCGGTATCCACGGGTCACTACGTACAGGCATGTTTCTGCTCGTTTAACGATATTGATTAAGTGCAGCTCCGATTGTTTCACTTATTGGGGTGTTCCTTGATGCTTGGATGATATGTAGCTTTCGTGGTGAAGCTCTAATGCTAGTATGAGAAAAATAGCCACTATACTTATAGTATCAGAATTCACATAGGACTAACAATTTCTGATATTAACAATTTACTATAATCTCCTGTAACTAAAATATTGTATATACATATATAATATTTTATTTTTAGACGTATACTTAAAAGCTAAATGAAGTGCATCCGATGACGATCGCTTGGAGATTGAAACGAGTCATCGAAATGGATTATATATCCTCATGTATTTTGCTTCATGTCAAGGGAATAACACCTATATCAAATTGGGTTCAATTATGTTGACCCACAAAACAGCATTTGATTTTGCTAAATTAGATGCTCAAGGGAAACGGAATAATACCTTCACGACCCAAAGATCTAATTATTGATTGGTTAATCGGTGCAATTTTTATCAGTACCATAACTATGCAAGTTTTCTTCAAATAGGAGGAGCAGAGCTCATTTCTACGCTTGAATGACGTGGTGTTCATGCAGGTTGAATATTTATTTTACACACAATGCAGTTTTACATATCACAGATTTTGGAGTGTCTGTTCTTGTGGATGAAGGTGTTAATCCTTCTCCAGCACGAGAAAAGCGTCTGTACACCATTCCTCTTCGTAACTAGGTAGCAATTTTTCTTCAATTTCGACAAGTTCCGGATGATCAGGATACCTTTGTTTCCTTAGCTTAATCCTGGCGTTTTTTGGGCCAGAATCAAGTGGAACAGAAGACTGTAGAAAACACTTCCTGGACTTCAGTCGAGCTGATGGTGACTGATGTTCATGAAGGGGATGAGCTCAGATGTTGCAAACCTATGTGTGTCGATATTAGCAGCCAACTCACGTCTAATAACAGGTGCAAGTGAATACAACTTCTGTGTGGGTGTAGGTTTTAAACACCTGTGATTAGCCTACCGGTGTCATTCAAGGCAATGTCGACTTATTTTGCGTGAGCTGATTTGTTCCACACGGGACTAGCATATTTAGCAGCAGAGTGCTAAGGCAGTGGTTCTTACTGACAGGGTGAGCACCCCATCCAGAACCACTTACCTTACGCAGTAGGCAGTTCGCGATGAAACTTTTGGATTGAGTATGGTACAATGTGTGTTGAAGGTCAGCGAACGTTCCAATGTAACACCAAGGGGTATTAATGTGTTCCAGCTCCAATCCTTCCCAATTGACACGCAGCTTCCGCGAGGCTTCTTTGCTCTTCAAATGAAAAGCGCACACCTTAGTTTTCGATGGGTTTGGCTTGAGGTGATTTCCCTCATAACAATCTGAAGGCATCTTCAAAGCAGCAGTAAAGGTTTGTTCCACTGTCTCGAAGCTTTTACTCTGGGTTGCCAGACCCAGGTCATCTGCGTATAGGAAGCTTGGAAGTGGTTGATCGTTGTTATATATGTTCAATAAAATTGTTGCTAGGATACTGCCTTGTGGGAGACCGTTTTCCAGTATCCTCCATCTACTTTACTGACCTTGGAAGTCAACAAACAAAAGTCGGTTCTGCAACAGCGTGGCAATAATCACTGTGAGGCTGAAATCCATAGTAAGATGATAAAACTTCCTTAAAACTAACTGGTGTTGTACAGCGTCAAACGCTGAAGAGAGATTAACAAAAGCCACCCCAGTAATATCACAACGCTGAAATCCGTCTTTTATGTGCTGTGTTAGATAGGATCAGTGTACAGCAGTTCCTGCCTGACCAAAGTCCAGATAGCTCTTGGATTAGGAGAGGTTCAACAACTGGTGTTATAAGGTTCAAAAGTATTCTTTCAAAACCATTATATAGATGACACAGGAGTGATATTGGTCTGAAGTTTTTTTGATCTGTAGGCTGCTTACCAGGTTTAGGAATTCCAACCACCTTAGTCTTCCTCCAGATGTTAGGGATTTGACATCATTCCAGACAGTTATTGAAAAACTGTTGAAACCACTGTTTGGTAGCATTTCAAAAATGTTGAATCTGCTCCATGCACATGTCATCTAGTCCAGCTGCATAACCAGTTTTATTCACTTTTATGGCATTTTACAGCTCATCCACGACGAAGAAATTGGACAGACTGGATGTTTCTTGTTCAATATTTCTTCGAAGATTTGGTAATCTTTCTCGCTTATCTGTTTTTCCATTTATTAGGAGCTGATGAGCAATGTGGTTAGGAGCAATGATGCTGTGTAGCGAGCTATTTGTGGGGTCATTGTTCATACGTCTTAGTAGCTTCCAAGCATCTCTGCTGTTTTTCGCCACATCTAGTTCTTCGGTCAACTTAACCCAACGCGCTCCTTTTATTTCATCCATAGACTGGATTAGTTGCTGACCAGCCTGAATAGAGTCCGTGCAAAACGGGTTGTCAACAGTGATTTGTAAAATAAGGCAATATATGAGAATAAAGCCTCAAGGTCTTGGGATTGACTTGTGAGAGCATTATTGCACAACATTGTTGAACGCGATAAGTGTCTCTGGAAAAGGTTCGATATTTGTTACCATTTCATCTAAGCATTTCGTGTACTTCATCCAGACAGCTTTCTTAAAGTTGTAATGCCTCCTAAATGGTACAGATTACGGATGAACTGCTGAGAAAACTTGGCACATAATGGGGCTGTGTTGTGACAGGATGTCGAGCGATGACCTTTTACAAATTCCCGTATAAGTCCCGCATTTCTCGTACGAAAATCCACCAAATTCCCGTCTATTTTAGAACCCTCTAAGACTCGAGTTCGCATACCGAATGGCTGAAAAATGAATCTTAAAGCGCGAATCAAGATTTTCTGGCGTAAGTGTAACTGCATTTTTTGAGACACTTCCGCAGCTCACGGGTGCTGGCGAGATTTAGGCCTAATCCGTAGCGTGAGCAAAGCGCGCGCGCGCGAATGTACTCTCACGCAGATGAGATGAGATGCCCTGAACACAAATAAAATACCGTTTACCTGATAAGAGCTGATATAAATGACTGTTTTACTGAGGAGGGTTGAGAGAGTAGATAATAGGAGTGTCACATAATACATATTTACTGGAAGTGACTGAATTGTATGGTAGCGTAACCGTATAAAGCTTCCACGAGTTAAAATGGCACCGAAGCTTATGCATAGCGAACTTCCGGTCCGAGAATCTCCATTTGATTTTCATTGGCAGTGAATCATTCGATCGTGATTATCTTCTTTATTATTTCGGATTGTAGTTTTGTTTTTAGATGTTCAACTTATGAAATAAGAACTAGAGGGTTGGCCTTTCATGAATATTCCAAAGACAAATGTGTCCTAAAAGAGTAATTAGTAAAACTTCGCATCAGAGACGACCATAATAAACAGCTTGCCTGCTAAGTGTGCGATTTGCTCATTTCAAACGGCAGTGTTCTAACATATCTTAGACTACAATAATTAAGTTGGTGAAAATTAAATATGTTATATGTGAGAATATTATTATAATTTGCGTTCCGGTTGTTATATTAGTAAATTATCCATTAACGTGACCCGTTTAAATGCTAAATTGTGACGGATGCTACGTGTTATAGGCTATTCGCCGTACCGGTAGGCCTAATATTTACTAACAACGCATCGTTTCTTCTTTAATATGTATTTAATAATTATAATTACAATAACCTATCTATTAACCCTTACTTAACCAATAATCATTTTATAATTCTATACATATTACAGGTATTGCAAGAAAGCGATATTTGATAGCACATGCGGTTCCACCTTAAAATCCAACCGTGCCCAGTTTTCAGTACCAATGGACACTATTACCGTAAGTTAATAAACCAAATAATTGGCGACATGTTTTTTTGAAATGCTCATTTACATCTTCACCCTAGTCTACGTAAAGTACCATGCGGTAATCACTGAAAGGGTTTGGGGGTTATGACCTCAATTTCACAAACGAACGAACCTCATTTTGCATGAATTGTGGAACCCGAATCCTAATGGAGGTATGGATTGTCTGCATTTGGAAATAAGTTAGTCTATAATTTAAAACGAGATGCCAGAAAACTAAATACAAAAAGCTGCGTGCGTACTAAGGTGTAAAGTTGCTCCGTGAGAAAAAAATACACCTCGCCAAGATTATACGACGTGCATACAGTTAAACACAATCACCCAATTGGAGAAACACTTTCTTTGTCACGATCTTAAAAGCAATTCAAACATAAACTGCTGTAATTTACGGGAAAATGTGCAACATTTAGAGACTACGAGTGTTGTATGTAGCACAACGTTAACTTACATTTCGCATCATTAATATTGTTTTAGATCCCTTATTTGGGGGTGGATCTAAAAGGAAGAGTTGCTGTACTAATTTATGAGGTTGTGCCTAAAGGAGGGTAGCTTCCCTTGACAGGGCAAGCTGACCTGTGTAGTGTGTTGTGGTGTGCTAGGAACTAGGGGGCGTTCCTATAAATAATGTGGTAGTGTTTGAGGGGATGGGACCCACTGCAAAGGGTCGCTGTACTAGTCGCTCAGCTGACTGCTTGTTATGTAATCGACTCTGCTCGTATCAGCCGGGTGGCACGCGCTGCTGGCTGGCCGCCGGCTCGAGAAACACAAAGATACCTGAGTTAGCGCTAATGGCTTACCGTCTGTCACGTCTTTACGTGACGGGAATAAGGAAGGGCGTTGGGATGTAAAGAGGCGTATAACAGTAATGCTAGTGTAGAGTGTGGACCAAGTGTTTTATTGGTCTGTGATATTCTTTGTGTGAGTCCCTTGTAGGGAATGAAATTATGTTTATAATGTGATACAAGTTGTGGGTTGCAGGTTACATAAATAGGAACTCTGAACACGATTGACTGACT
Source organism: Meconema thalassinum (assembly GCA_946902985.2). Classification (NCBI taxonomy): domain Eukaryota; kingdom Metazoa; phylum Arthropoda; class Insecta; order Orthoptera; family Tettigoniidae; genus Meconema; species Meconema thalassinum. The sequence goes on along the minus strand of OX336397.1, from coordinate 95,719,049 downwards.
CACCTCGGTTGACACCAGCGTAGCTTCGGCCGTCTTGATGGAGCACTGACAATGGAGAGAGAGTTTGACCTCATTAGGACGTCTTTTTATACCTTCTGACGCCCTCCTGTCAGCAATGTATTGGCCCAGTTAGTACTATGTCGCTGAGTGTAATGATTACGTAAGGCTTGAGCTGCTTTATGGAGTAGCAAGCTGTCCTTACAGTATTAATGGATGTTGCCCCGGCTTTCCAAGGGTTGCCATTTTAGGGGATTTAGCCAGATGTTGGGGGGATGGTCTCCAAGGGGTGCATACCCCTGGGATGCTGTACAAGAGTCTTCCTTCATTTGTTCGCGTCCTCGCGAACGGGAACGGAACTGGAAGTTGGGATGTTGACGTAGTGGTCCTGGAAAACCCTCTCGTATCTCCTGGTGGCGTCGTATCGAAGTGTGGGTGTGAGGTGAGCCCGTGTTCAGAGGGGAGGGTTATGGGATTTACATATATATGTATACATTGACATTGTGAAAAAACAAACAAAAAAAATTGACATATGCGAAAGATTTGATTAACATTGGGAAAAAATTGACATTTTGAGAAAAATTGAACATTAAAATAAATTCGATCTGTAAAAAAAAATTGCCCTTGCATTTGCTGGCATATTGCTAGTTTAAAAAAAAACATGGTTTCTGATGGTTATGTGTTACATATTTGTGCAGGGAGGAAAAACCCAGGGCCGAACGGATGATTGCGTCGTCCGCCCCATCTTAGGGAAAAAATGCTCCCTGCAATAAGAAAGGTAGAAGAAAATAGAAAAATGGGTGTTCCAGGGTATAATTTAAGGGAAATATTCAAAAGTATTTATTTGTGTGGGAAAAACGGAACACCCTGACAAATGGGGAAGTTAGAAGAAGGAAAAATGAAAGAAAACAAATCATACACATGATGGACATTGGCATTTTGGTGAACAAACAAAAATATATATAGTGTATAGTTGTATAAAGCTTATCCTGAAAAACTTATAAATTACAATGACCTTATGTCTAGTGGAATAATGGTATACAGTTTATCCTGAAAAATTATAATTTACAATGACCTTATGTCTACTTAATCGCGCTAATCCCTTATAATTATAGTTTTCATGAGGTACCTCGCGTGCACGCTAACCGTCTGTACGTACTCGTGCCGTCTCACGGCTGATTCTGTACGGCCACTTCTTGGTACGGTATAGTGGTCGTACCGCTTGTATGTGTGCTTAATACCTAACCTGTGAAGCATCCTCTGTGGGTGAATGCTTTCACACTTGACAATGAGAGTCACTGCCACAAACCGGTTGCGCCCTCATTGTCGTAATCTGCGTCACATTTTGACGCTTTATGTGTTTTAATTGAGTTGATCTGCCAGTAAGCCTGGTACCCCACAGGCACCAGTCCTGCTGTGCAGACTCATTTTAGAGTGTGTAGCTGAAAAAGAAAAATGTGGTGAGTGTTTGCGAGTGTGTCGGGATTAGTGCAAGTTGAAAAAAATAAAAAAAATAGTACACATCATGGCATGCTGTAAATAATATGCCACTGCTATATGGCAGTGAAATTCCTGTCACCAGTTTTCTGTATCTGGTGACGATGCCTGTGAAAAAAAAATGGCGAGGTTTAGAAAAAAAAAACATATTAGTACTGGTTGAAGCTGGTCTTTTACTGAAAAAAAAACATGATTAATGTTACTTAGCTGCAAGGCCGGGCTTACCCTATACGGTGCCGTAATGCCGTAAATAATATATAGCTGGTCTTACCCCGGTAGCGGAATTGTGGTTACCGGGTGCCGATATATTCCACTTTGATTATTCCTATCTTAATCTAGTATTGTCGGGCTTACCTCGGTAACGGATTTAAAGTCACCGAGTGCCGATATATTCTACGGTGATCTATATATATTAAAAAAAAATGCCTTAAATGTAGGTTTATGTTACCTTATGTCTTACCTTACTTATTTAACTTATTGATAAAATTACTTAACTGTAAAACTATTCTGTATTTACATGCCGAGTGGACCTTATTCTAAAGCCGAAATGTGCTGTGCTATTATTAGCAACAGCTGTCAGTAAATTTGCTTACATCTAAGTGACCTTAACATGGCACTATGACTTAAGTACTAAAATTTAGATGGAGGCTGGCCGCTTGATTTCTCTCGCGGGGGCGCCCTTGTAGTACATTGTCGGGACCGGAACCCAACAATGCCTCGTAGTCCCCTCCGTTTTAATACTATTGTCGACATCTATTCTAGGTCTTAATACTAGTACTAACCTATTCGCAGGCGCCTTACGGTGCCCCTAAGCTAACCGTTTCGCCCGCTGTAACTTTCGTGTTCATAACCGTGTGCTGTTCCTATTTGACGTAGGTGAGCCGCCCACTTGGCTCCTGTGAGGGGCGCGCAATGCCCCTCTCTTAATGCCCATTGACTGCCCGCTGCGTCGCCTTTTATGTGGGCATTGGACAGTGTGGTCCAATGGCATAATATCCTCCGGGAAGAAAGCGTCCGGGGAGTCCTCTTCGCCTGTGTCGGCCGCAATATTTGTATTCATGTGTCCTCCGGGAAGTGAGCGTCCGGGGAGTCCTCTTCGCCTTAATCGGCATTGCTGGGTTGGCCCACTGAACCCTTTTGAGTGCCCGCTATGCTACTCATTTAAGAACTCTGGCGACCCGTTGTCGTCCATTTACGTGGGCGCAGGACCGAATGAGCGCGTACATTCCATATATATATATTCATATTTCATTCTTCATTATCGATTACCGTCGTGGTCTTCACCTTCACCTCGCGGGGTAAGGACTTGTCGGATCTAGGATTGGTCCTGCTGAACCCTTGGATCCTGCTTCACTCCTGACGAATAGGAGTCTGACTCCCCGCCATGGAAGTCCTACTGACGTAAATTTAACTAACAGTCTAGTCATAATATGGGGTCGTCTCTAGGGATAGTTCCCGAGGCCGGCGCTGAGTGAGCTATTTCTCCCGCCATCCTCAGAAAGTCACCCTGCAGATCTCGGCTTCGATGACCGTGACACATAGTGGGTGTAACGTTCTCCGACAAGGGGGATGGGCTAATATGCACCCCTAGATCTCGATGTTTGCCCGTGTCAGGTCCCGAATGCTTTGACCTTACGTGGTTCGTCTATTTGGTCAGGTCAGTGATTTGATGAGCCAACTGGGGAAGGGTCCACATCGCCTTCCCCAGCTCTGCTCCAGTGTGGTCCCTCCTGACCTTCGGCTTACACCGTTGTCAACCATCAGTTCGTATCAGATTCCTTTGTAAGAGAGAAAATGTGTCGTAACCTGTGTGAATGGTTCAATCTCCGTGTAAAATGTAAAATATTTCCAGTGTAGCGGGGTTGCAGATCTTCTAAGTACATAGGCTACTTCTGGCCTACCATCGCTATGTCAGCTTTCCAGCAATAATGCTTTCTTTACCTTAATGGAGGTGTTAGTAGGGTCTGTAATGTCAGGTACCCTGTTATTAGGATTTGGGGGTAGTTATTTGTTGAGTGGGCTTAAAGCATGGTAGGAAGGGTTTGCGCACCTTTGGGTTCCACGTTAGTGGTGGCCTAGAACCGGTGGTGGCACTGGGATGCTTCTATAGTGAGTGGAGTGGGGAGGTAATTCCCGGGATTGCAAAAATACGAAAATTCATGCAGGTTTGATATTAAAATCCCTGGTAATTGGATGGGATACTCATGCATGTGTCTGGATATGAAGTTTTTGCCTTCATGTACGGATAGGTGTAGGATGGGGCATAATACCATATGTTCCTTTCATGCGGGAGAGCTTAAGTACTAAAGCATGGTTAATATGTATCTATGGCCTCCTCTCTCATTTGGAGAGGCGCATTATGCTTCTTTTAATGTTTGCTGAGCCACCCCTAATACTCAGGCGGTGCAACGGGGCTCAAGGCGTAGCTTGCCTGCTCTTTAGACGCATGAAGTCCATCAACCCCTGTGTGTATTTTGTAATGTAGTGTAGCTGTTTATGGTCGTGTAGATGTGTTTGCGTTGTTTATGTCAGGCTTGAGAAGGTTATGGGAAGGGAGTAAGGTGGTACGCTGGTAGCCTGTTCTCCTGTCGTCCTCCCTTGGTCCATGTTGGCTTTCTATCCGCGCCTTGGGATAGTAGGGCTGCATGACCTAATCTGGTCGGCCATTTGCAGTGTAGATGTGGCCAGTGGTCGTAACGCGACTGGTCATGTGCTAGTCATCTGTAATGATTTATTTGGGGAATAGAATCGCGAAAAGAAGTTATTAAGGGGAGGTCCTGTTTCCTCAAAGTCCCTATGTTCGCTCCTAATTGGTGAGTGCGTGTGTGTGTGTGTGTGTGTGACTACGTTCCGCTACACCACGCGGACGGTTGGTCTGTTATGAGGCTAAGTCCTAATATGTATCGCCTTTGTGGGCAGAAGGCGCCCGTGGCTCGCCAACGTGCCCTTGCGACCGTGCCCTATAGGCCCAAGATAAGTTTCGCTGTGTCACGTCTTGTCCATTGCCAAATGATTTTTCAGTGTGGAGAAAAAAAATGTATGGCGTTATAATTGTTATGTGTGTGTAATTTCACGGTCACGGGCTATACGCAATAGTGTCTCGTCACCGCAGTATTGCAGTGTGAATAGTCTGCAGTCAGCAATTGGTATGTGCAATAACAGGCTGGGAAGTTACTGTTTGTCATCCGCTGGTAGGTGCCTTTTTGCACGAATGCAAGTGTGGTCATTGTTTTGGATTCCTAGCCTAATGTAGCAATTCGCCCTAGTTAGGTAATGACGTCGTGTGGCCATTGTTCTCTAAGACCTGTGTCTTGCGAAATTTTCCTACCTGTGTTCGTGAAATGTATTCCTCTATGCCTGGTGTAATTCGAAATTTTATGTCTGGTGTTTGGTGGGAGGAAATGTAGTATTCCCTGTTCATGCACTTGTATGGGCCAATTTCAGTATGATTGGACGCCTGAATAGCTGTTCTCCTTTGCGTCTAAATTTTCACTGGAACTCAGACCCGTGACCTCATGTCATTCTTTGTGTTTTATGTTTGCGTTGTGTGACAGGGCTTGGAGCTTTCCCAGTGTGGGTTTTGCTTGTGTTCCGTGTACCAAAAGTACCATTGGATAGTTAGTTTTTGGTACGCGTGTGGTGTGTGGTCATGGGTTCGAATCCGGTTGTCTGTAAAGACTTGGTGTAATCATTTCCGTGCCGCTTATAATATGGCACGTTTCCGTGGCTGTGCAATGCGCAAATGAAAGCATGCATACTTGTGTAGAGTTTGTACGTTTTTGAATTCCCCTCGTAGTGTAATTTTGGAAGATATAGGGTCTCTAAATCGGGCGTGAATGATGTGTTGATTTCTGTCCAGTAGGCTTTGGCTCGCTTGTCTGCGTCGAGCAGTCTTGCTCATTGAGGAGTATGTTACATCTGATACGACGGTGTTGAATTACGATGTTGTGTGCTTTCATTTGTTTCATGCTCTGCCCACGTCCTTGTTTTCTGCACGTGTGTGTGTGTGAACCTGATTGCTGCCTATAATGATTGCTAGCAGTGCCTCTCTCATTGTAGAAAAAAAAACTTTGTGGTTTAATATGACCGTTGATTTGTAGCTCATGCGCCAGGGGATTTCCGTTTTACTTGGAATCCAAACCACAGGCCATGGCATTTCACTTCGGAAATCCCATATGCGTTGTACGCGAGTGTGTCTGGTCCGCTAGTCGCGTATTTGGTGACCAGATGCCAGGGGCGATTGTATTGTTTTTCGTTTATGACCCGCTGTTAGTGGGACTGTCCCAATTAGTCTTAGCTTTCCCATTATCCTTATTCTACGACTGGATATCTACTCAACCTTATATTCCTGGTATTCAGAAGGTTGCGGGTTTGGAGACCGCCTTTTACCCAGAGTAATTGTTTCCGGCACCATGAAGGTTGTGTCTCCGGGACAGTTCTGGTGAGTGTTAGGATCGTATCCCGGCGCGGTCAGTGGGCTATTTCTTGGCCCTCTTTTCACGCCTGCCCGTGGGATTACTTCCTTTCCTTTTGGCAGTATTTCCGCCTTTACGTGTACCTATGTCTAAAAAGTATGTCGTGAACACCATAAAAATGTTTAAAAAAAATGTGCTTGGGACCTGAGTGTAGTATTTACCATTTAGGTAACGTGAGTACTACCGTAATTGGTTACGTCTCAGGGGAATCTACCGACACTGTCTAGTACACATTAGGAAGGCCATTGCAAGACGGAATTGACATACTTGTATCCACGTCACGAGCAAAGCCAGTGCACTATGGGAGTCAAACCTGCCCTTCAAAGTAATTGTAACTCACCACAATGACAGTGTCTCGTCCCGGTGTGCAATTGGGCTTTTCAGTTGGCTAAAGCACACCTCACCAAAATTTTTTTGAAGTTAGTTTGAGAGTCTTAATTCCTGCCACACTTACGGCTTTCGCCCGCAACAGGAGGATCTATCAAACTGTGGAACCCCAACATAGAACGTTTAGTCATTTTCTACTTAGAAAGACTCACCTAAGCTTTATGCTGTGATTTTATGCTTAAGTTGTGTTCAAAATGTCTCTTTTTCGGCCTGAAGCCTGCTTGGCTTCCACTTGGCTTAGCATATTAGAGACTTTACGTTATGGCGTTAATCACTTCGCCCAATAACCATTGATGGCCTGAGAGAAAAATGCCATGGTTCCGAAAAAAAAAAAACAAGAAGGATTTAGAATTGTTCCTCCTACTTTGGCTATATTGCACTGTATATACATAAAATAAGAAAGAAAAATATGTGATTTTATGTTTATTATCTACTTTTTGGACCATTCTCTTATCGCCCCCGTGTGAAAGAACTTATGTGGCCTATAATTTTGGTGTTAGCGATGTTAGTTTATTTCTGTGGCCCTGGTGGAAGTCGTTATCCTCTTTCGAGCTTCAGTGCTCAGAAAGGTGAAGGGTTTTGCCCTGTTATTAGATTATAGGCCTCTGGAATCCACTGGGGTGTTCCTTTGCTACCTTCCGGCGGAATTTCTAGCAAAGTAAGCTTTGGCCTACTCCCACCGTAGCGCGTGTCTATAGGTTTAAATGTACCTGTATTCGAGGGCCTAATTGTGCTTGACGCTGCCCTAGTAGATTTTACGGGAATGTGGATATATTTGACTGCGTGGTTTTGTGGGGTAGGTGAGAACACCTTTCCTAATCCCCGTGTACTGTGTGGTAATGCCCGGTCAAAATGTTCGTGCGTATATCGTGCACCCTGAGGGCCTAATACCGGTGTTCGCCTTTGTTCTGGCAAATTTGCCCTTTGAACTGGCGGTAAAGGTCGCTTAATGGCTTGTGTCCGGCCTAGCAATGTGGTGGCGTGTAGTCTGACCGTTTTTCGGCCTGCGGCCACGGCCGACTCCTGCCAATGTGTTAGCCTATCTGTGTACGTGTATGTAGGCTTTATATACTGTAGGGCGGGCTCTATGTCGTCTGCCCATGACGTGGTTACGTCCCGTTGTCCCTCTGTTATATCATGTGTATTTAATGGCCCTAGCTTCGATGCCCTCTCGTCCTTTTGTTCCGAGGGGATTGTTCTAGGCTCTGCCCCTCGGTTTGGCAAAATCGCCTCCCGATCCGGGGCTGAAGGACGTGTGTTTGTGTTAGGTTTATTTTGTAGTAAGTTGGAGCCTAACCTGGCCGTCTTCTTGACTGTGGCCACGGCGAACTCCTTCCATTCTGTGGCAGTACGTGGCGAGAGGGACATCCTCGCAAATTGTCGAGTCAGCGTATCCACGCTTATGTCCTCTCTCGGGGGGGGGGGGGGGGGCTGATGGCCCTACCATGAACTCAAAAATGGCCTTGTTGGCTTGGAGCTCCCGGTATTCATCCCAAATTTGGGTGTACTGCCTATTGAGGCATATGGCCTGTTCAGCGACTTTTGTGTCCTGAGTCCCTATCCGTCTGTGTTCCGTGATGAGTGTTTCCCATTGTTGGAACATAAACTCGTGTCGACAGTGTAGTTGCCAGTGTGCTTTTATGATTTGTGTGCGGAGGGTGGGGATTTTCGCCCGAATCTTGCGATTTTTAGCACTGCGGAGTGGCCGGACAAGGGCTCTTATGATCCGCATGTACTGGGCGTGCAGGAGCTGCTGAAACCTTCTGAGGTAGTCCTGCCTAGTTTCAAAAACTCTGTGCCAGGCAATTAATTCCTGGTACTCCCCAATGCTCCTTAGCACAGCTAGGCGGTATAGGGGGGCCATGTTGAATGGAGTGTATGTGAAAAAAATAATAAAAAAAAAAAAAATCTGTGCGTGTTTTGACAGTGTATTCTTATATTTCTCTGATTCTGTATGGGGCTGGGGGGTTGGTTTGTTAAGAATTTCCCCTGTGTAGCTAGTTTGGAGCACTCAAAAAAAAAAATGGTGCTTTTTATCTGGGGGAAAAATTTTCTCACTATTTGCTTGGCTTTTTTGCGGTACGGAAGGGGTCGTTTTAACTACGAGGGCTCGTTGATTGAGTCCCTTTTCTCTATGCGTAGTACCCCGCCTCCACCAGTGTTTTAGATCCCTTATTTGGGGGTGGATCTAAAAGGAAGAGTTGCTGTACTAATTTATGAGGTTGTGCCTAAAGGAGGGTAGCTTCCCTTGACAGGGCAAGCTGACCTGTGTAGTGTGTTGTGGTGTGCTAGGAACTAGGGGGCGTTCCTATAAATAATGTGGTAGTGTTTGAGGGGATGGGACCCACTGCAAAGGGTCGCTGTACTAGTCGCTCAGCTGACTGCTTGTTATGTAATCGACTCTGCTCGTATCAGCCGGGTGGCACGCGCTGCTGGCTGGCCGCCGGCTCGAGAAACACAAAGATACCTGAGTTAGCGCTAATGGCTTACCGTCTGTCACGTCTTTACGTGACGGGAATAAGGAAGGGCGTTGGGATGTAAAGAGGCGTATAACAGTAATGCTAGTGTAGAGTGTGGACCAAGTGTTTTATTGGTCTGTGATATTCTTTGTGTGAGTCCCTTGTAGGGAATGAAATTATGTTTATAATGTGATACAAGTTGTGGGTTGCAGGTTACATAAATAGGAACTCTGAACACGATTGACTGACTCACCTCGGTTGACACCAGCGTAGCTTCGGCCGTCTTGATGGAGCACTGACAATGGAGAGAGAGTTTGACCTCATTAGGACGTCTTTTTATACCTTCTGACGCCCTCCTGTCAGCAATGTATTGGCCCAGTTAGTACTATGTCGCTGAGTGTAATGATTACGTAAGGCTTGAGCTGCTTTATGGAGTAGCAAGCTGTCCTTACAGTATTAATGGATGTTGCCCCGGCTTTCCAAGGGTTGCCATTTTAGGGGATTTAGCCAGATGTTGGGGGGATGGTCTCCAAGGGGTGCATACCCCTGGGATGCTGTACAATATATAAGGAATGAACACATGCAGAGCTTTCTCACTGAACACAGCTGAAGATCATATAATTTTTGGTGTATTTTTCGTTCTCATAACAATAATTTGCTTAGTTACATATAAGGAAAATTGTATTACACAGTTCCCATTGCTTCCATTACCTGACTACTAAACCAGAAGCTGGTAATGCATAACCATACGTCGGTGGCGAGTCCTATGGCAAATTAAAGATCGAAAGAAAATGTAAGCTCTATAGGAGCCCGGAACAAGGTGATACAATTTTATACACTACTGAAATAGTCAAAATACCCTTTGTAATAATGAATAATAATTTGGGGGGCCATGCAGTAATAGATTTTAACCACCCACTATCCCTCTTTAGATCACGACTTTTATAGTAAAATTGGGGGTATGTCCGCTATTACACGCGTAAATTATGGGGCAAATACAGTATTGCCCACCCAATGCAATCGGTACTGACAGCCTTCCTGTCACTTTGCCCCGCTTTTCCTCTCAGCAACCCACGGTCGTCACATAACAAGACACTACGTCCAACCGCCACACGGCAAGAATTCTGAGCATGCTTCTCACCTACAACCTGTATTTCGAAGGAAACAACGCGAAGGATATGTCGGGTGCTTAGAACAGCTGAGCTGTGTTGCTAAGCGTTTAGTGTTGTAAATCAACTGATTCGAATAATACACAGCGCTACACTTCAGACATTATTTCGGTACAATTATACGTAATCTATTTTAAAAAACTATCCTGAGTCAACGCCGAGGACATTCAAACAGAGAAATACGCTACTTTTAGATGAATAAATAAATTACACACCGAAGCTATGATACCTTTATCATAGGTATTCAATTCAATAAATACGACAAAGGGGGCAAACACTCTACAGCTAATGAATATACAAAATACTCACCATGCAATGATTATCCTTTAACATGAAACAAGAGTCTGAGTGGAAGTCGTTCACAGCTTACTACAGTAGTTGACAGATAACACTATACACACTCACTGAATCGCGACTCTCCACGGTTAATATTAGCTTTCGCGATAATACAAAAGTAAAGTTAAGGTAAAAACATATTTAGCACTGAGCAATCAAACAAGCCCCTCAGTGGCGATATTATTGCCGTGGTTTTATATTGTCGAATTTTAGGCTATTGAATGACGGACGGTATTTTGAACACTCTGACGGGAAACAATAGCCTGTGTGCTATTATCGATTGACGCAAGCGAACTGACACCAAGAAATAAATTACCCTCAGTCACTTGGCAAGGGTTTCTTTGATACCCTCCATCCCTTCACTGTCCCTATCATCATCACCACCACCATCATTATTGTCTTCGTCAGAGCTTGATGAATTGCCAAGGTTAATAATTATTTGATCTACCACGATATCCAGACCCCCTTCAGTATTTCTTTCTGTACAAGCTGTACGGGATGTGTCCAGTCCTCGGGTCGAATTTCGGCGAAGTAAAAGTAACGAAACAATGACAATGAAAGAAATCCGACACAGACAGTGGTTAACAAGCGACTGAAACGATGCCTGCCCATACGAGAAGAATTCTGTCACTTGTGCGGTGTAGTTTGTAGCCACATGTTGGTGACGGGTGTTCGATAGTAAAATGTCGAGAGCTGTGAGATATTGTTTGTAGTTTTTGAAATATATGCATGTGTGATGCATTTGCATTGAGTGTTTGAACGGACTTGGAAACAATTTGGTATGTGCATCTCCCCTGCGAAAGAAGACCACGGAAAGGCTAAAAACAGTAAAATTCCACACGCGACACGCCGCGAATACTTTTTAATTTAGATTTATTTTATCAAAGTAGATAATAGAAAATAAAATAATGCAAAACAAAATTAAATAAGTCACCTTGACAAATACAAGATTGTTACTACGAACTTCAGTACAAAATTAAGATGTTTTGACTGTACTTTTTTTTTTCAATTCCTGGAGATCTTTTGTGGCTTTTCTTTCGACTGCCACCTTAGCCGTCGCTTTGCACCTGTTTTGCTTCCTTGAACACGGCGTAGGAGTTTCGTGCTGTATTGACTCTTGCTCACGGTTATCTTCTCTACTCCACCAGCTGCCATCACAGCGTCCTGAACAGTATGCATGCCAATCAGACTTGCTTCTTTGTGATTGACGATCATGCACTCCTTGTTCAGGGAGAAACCTCTGTCTAGAGCTGCATTGTCGTGATAGAAAGTCAGTATCGTTTTAACGAAGTTTGTGAGATCGTTTTTGGCAGGAACTGAGGAAGATGCTGAAGCCACTAATTCAGACCACAACACGTCAAGCCGTGGTTCTTTTCCATCGAACTACTTCAAACGCGCAGTGACGGAGGGCAGTCTCAAAAGTGCGGAGTACCTGCTCTTGATGCCGTCAGCCATTGCGGCAGAAAGCAAATTCTTCTGATCACAAAGAATTTCCAGGGCAATGACGATTCGAACTTCTTCCAGCTTAGGAGTCTCAGCGACTCCTATAGGGTCTAGGCAGGAAATAGCAAGGGTCTCTTGTGAGCAAGAGTTTGGCCTCTCTATGATTTTTTCAGTCATAGGATACAAATGTACAATTCTCGACAGTTGGTGCGAAATCGCAGCACATCCGCGTTTTCTGAGATCTTGAGCTGTTAGCTTCTTTAAGGGCTGCTCTTGTCGAGAAACCGGAGAGGATACGGCCGGCGGTCGGCCAGGCAAAGCCTGCATTCGACGTTGGCTGGGTTCTCATCGCGCTTAGCACTCTATCGTTGGCGCAAATTGCTGGTGTCACTTCGGTCTGCAGGTGAAATAGAAGACTGAGCGGGATGACTCTACCGAGCGCTCGGGGGCCAAGAGGTCAGGTATTATGAGATTTTTTAAGATTTCCCGTATGAAGTGCGAATTTCCCGTATAAATCCCGTATTTTTCCCGGGTCACTAAAATTCCCGTATACTTCCCGTATTTCCCGTATCGCTCGACACCCTGTGTGTGTTGGAATAGGTGTACGGACAGACTATACACGCTACGTGATATAGCTTCGCTAACTAAAATGAGATCTGGGTTGTATCCACGTCTCCACCGACGACAGTTGAAAGAAGCGAGAAGTTTACTATCGTGTATTTAGGACAGCTGACAAGACTCGGCCCACATAGTCACAGCCTCACCGCCCTCATTGTCTTTTCTATATCCCCTTAGGTAGTTATGCCTGTTGAAATCGCTCACGATGACATGAATATTCTCCTCATGCCCTACAGCTGAATTAGTAAAGTGGAAAGGAATATTCGGCGGTTTATAGACGGATATTGTGACACAGTTCATTAGCTCAACTGATAATATTTCTATATCACTGTTGTCTGTTGTTATGGTGAATATTAAGTTCAGTTGTGGCCTTGTGAATATAGCACTACCATAGTTTTCATGAGGCCTCTCAGCTACCAAGCGTACTCCTGATACTCTTGGTCGTCATTGGTTGCAACTCCTGTGAGTTTCTTGAACAAAGAGAACATCACACTTGTGTCTGTGAGGCACAGTTGCTGTAACAGGGTTTCCTTGACTGATGTTATGCGTTCTATGTTAACTGATACAACTGTCAGCTTTGTAGAGCAATTTTGTTTTGTATTTTTGGATTTGATGATGCTCCTTGGACGAGCGAAATATGTCAACCGAATAAACCCCACCATTTCTTCGACAAGTGTGCTAGTGAAATTATAAGTACTGTGATTTGTGTAGCTTTTCTTTCAAACAATACGGAGGTAAAATAATTGCAACTTTCCGAGGAATGAAATACCTATGGGACATGGGCTTACGAAAGATGGAGAACAGACTAGAGAACATAGAGTTGCAGGTACTCACAGAAGAGTGTAGTGTAGGAAACCTCAACAGTGTTTTGTAAAATAAGAAATATATGAAAATAAGGTCTAACGAAAATATATATGAGATAAACAGTTTGGTGGTTAACGCCAGGGTAAAAAATACGATGGAAAAGGGAACAGAGGGCCATCTTTATGTAGGCTGGCTATGGGTGCTGAAGAACTACTCACGGAATGGAATGAAATGAACATAGTTACAGTTGTTAGTTGGTCAAGGTTTTAAGGGGCGGAGCAAAAAAACAGATTATAAGAAAAAATCTTGTAGATAAAAGGGATATATAACAATTAGAAGGAGAAAATGAATATAACAGTTCAATATAATAACTTGGCCCATTCCAGTCATTAATTGTCACATTGTTGACTGTGAAATCAGATTTCATTCACCCGGCAGTGGTCTGAGGTTATTGTACAACAAAAATATCCATACAATACAAAGCAATAACGATGTTTTACTGAATGCATCAGTGAGTTTCCTTATATTGTACTTATTTCTAACTAAGGTTAGTTTCAATAGCGCAGTTACATTGTGAAAAATTGATTATTAAGGTGTAATAGTATTCGATGCCCAGACGCCATCTTGAAAGTATGGAGTGGCTGTCATTTTGCCTTGTTCATATTAAGCTACATATAAGGTTCTACTGCATCACAAAGTTTCGTTATTGCAGTTCTAAAACATAGAGAGTAATATATTTTTTAATTATGAAATTTCAAGATGGCCACTGCCCGCTGACTCAGACGGTGTAGCTGACACGAACTGTTTTATTAGCTGATTGGAAACCCCACTCTATCTGCCAATAGGAAAGACAATGGGATCATTGTTCCATTATTTCAGGATTCTGGCAAGTTATACGGAGACGAGATAGGAATACACGAACGTAAATAAAGTAATGCGTCGCCGCGAATAGAGCTCGTCATATGACGTTAATGAGTTAAAAAAAGGAATGGAGATACATTAGCAAACCAATTAATGTTATCTGGAGAATATGGGACTGGCAAACGATATAAGAAACTCAACAAAGATATATGTAAATTAAGGGGTTGTTCAAGACATGGTATCCTAAATAATAGCACTTAGTTGAATTCCAAGACAGCCTTGCTGTATCAAGTAGGATATAACATTGTTTTCTCTTCCTCATATACCGTGCCATGTATCATAATATATACAGGAATAACTTAGGCTCAAATTGTTAAAGACAGATTATTAGTAGTTAAGTTGTATATTATTACTGATTTATATCTTAATTTACGTTGTCATTTTTACCCGTTATAACTTACTCGAAACTTGTTTGTACTAGCGTAAACCATAGTACTGAACTTAAAGCACAAGTATTAACTGATGGACTTAGAGACTTTCATAATCCTTAAATGAAAGGGGCTGACATTCTTGATTAATAAGGGTAATCATTTTTGAGTGAAACTGAATTCTTCACACGGCTTTATTAAGTTACTAGCTGAAGTACCCGTGCTTCGCTACGCGTCATAAATAAATTAAAATGTGAAGGTGACAGTTAAAACAGGGGATAGGCGAGGTGCTGCGCAGAGGGAGATTAAGGATGCAACATTTTGTCCAACTACACCGCTCGGCGTTGACCGTGTTTTATACCACAAATTTAGGTTTTACTCGCTAACCGTTGGAGATACCTTTCGGATAGAAAATGTAATTTTAAACCTCGTATATGCCATCAAAAGTTTGCTATTTCTTAGCGTTCTCTTTTTATTTGAAGTGGAAATATGAAAGTTTGAAACCAAAGGGTGTAGTGTCGTCACTAAAATGGTCGCCATCTTTAAATAGTGCAAAGTATTGAAATCAAAAGTAACCTATATGTTAACCAGGTAAATCAGCTACGTTCATGTAAAATTCATGTAAATCGGACCAGTGGTACTTACGTGATTGAGTAATACACAGACACAAACCATCTCATTTTTAGCTTCGCTTCGCTCGCGTCATAGTCGTGTCATATTGTTATTCAATGAAATACAGGTTTAATCCCGTTAACACCCCTTTAGAACCTGAATACCCAAAAATCCCTCCTTAGTAGTCGTTTTCGACACACAAAAACATATCCCCAAAATATAATTCTTCTAACTTTAATAGTTTTGGTTGGTCGATGAGAGTGAACATCCAAAAATCCTTCCTTAGTGACGCTTTTCTTCCAGAATTTCACCCCTCCACATAGGCTCCTTAAATTGCATTTATGAAAAAACGGTCGAACACCTATTTATTTTATTTATTTATTTATTTTTAAGCTGATTGATTTCCTCCGAGTTTCAAACTCCTCGCCTATGTCGTTTTAGAGATACACGCTCCGTTAGGAATCTTTCAACCCCCAATTTTCATCCCTTTCACCTCATAATAAACACTACATCGAAAAATCATTAAACATGTGTCAGCTTATTTTTAATGATTAGTACACTGTATGTGCCAAGTATCACATCCCCAAATGAAACCACTCGTGAGATATTGTCATTCAATGAAATGCAGGTTTAACCCCCTTAAGACCCCTTTAGAACCTGAATATCCAAAAAACCTCCCTTAGTGTATGGTTTTGACATACAACGAACATATCCCCGAAATGTCATGTTTGCAACTTCAATATTTTTGGCTGGGCGATGATGAGTGAGTGAATGAGACAGGACATTTTCCTTCAAATTTTTTTCTTTAGAATTTCACCCCTCCCGATGAGCCCCTTCAATTTGATTGAAAAAAAAACTGTCGAAAAGCTATTTACTTACTTTAAAGCAGTTTTTCTTTGATGAGTGAGTTAGTCAGTCAATCAGTTAGGACACTTTCTTTCCTGCCCCCCCCCCCAGAATTTCATCTCTCCCCATGGGCCCCTTAAATTGGATTTATGAAAAAACGGTTAACACATATTTACTTCTTTTTTATGTTGATTTCTTTTCGCTGAGTTTCAAACTCCTCGCCTATGTCGTTTCAGAGATACACGCTCCGTTAGGAATCTTTCAATCCCCACTTTTCACCCCTTTCACCTCATAATATACACCACATCGAAAAACCCTCAGACACGTGTCTTCTTATTTCTAATGATGAGTTTATATGCCGAGTATCACATCCCCCAATGAAACCAATCAGGAGATATTGCTATTCAATGAAATGCAGGTCCACCCCTTAACACCCCTTTAGAACCTGAATATCCAAAAATCCTCTCTTAATGGGCATTTGCGGCCCTTGAGGAAGCTGCGTACCAAATTTCATTCCAATCCGTTCGGTGGTTTCTGAGATTTCGTGATGAATAAATGATTGAGTGAGTGAGTGAGTGAGTGAGTGGTATTTGACAAATATATAGTAGAAAGAAGATAGTGTCAAGTCTTTGTTATGCTAAACTCGGTTGACAGTGCTGTGTGAGCAGTTGAGTAACTAACGGGATTTCAAGTAAAGATCCTCATTTTCTATAGTGGTAGTGCAGAGCGCAATTGGCATCTAGTCGGCCGTGTCTCGACTTGAGCTATGTTGCCATGGAAACTATCTGCCTTGCCATTCCTTTATGAGTATATTTTATGATTTGATTAGTCTGTGTTTGAGTGCAAAAGGTCCGAAATCAGAAGAATGAGAAAGACTATTGAAAATGCATGTAGCCAGCGGTTCCTTCTGGGTCCTAAACTATGTGTATGCAAAATATGGTTGAGATTGGTGGAACGGTGTAGATTTGTATACGGAACCAACCAACATACATACATACATACATACATACAGACTTTCACTTTTATATATTAGATTATGTAAGTAATCGTTAGTTGTATACGAACTATTTCAACTCGTACCATCTAGCGATAACATTCCATACCTTGTGGATTTTTTCAGAACTGACAGTTCTGTTTTTGAACTTGGTCAATGAATATTATGAAAAATAGTCTAAAATTTCAAAGTGATTTATTAATTGTCCGTTTTTCGCGAATAATGACCAACAAAGATGTTAAATTCGCGAATTGTGGATTTTTTTGTGTTCCGCGAGTTTAAGCGTGTAATCTCTCTATATATAAGAATGAAAGTTTGTCTTTTTTTTCTGAATTTCTACGGAAATTTGCGTTATTTGGCGTTTTAGACTGTTTTATGACGGATACGCGCGAAAATGAAATTTTTGTCCGTCTGTCTGTTTGTTTGTCTGTGGACAATTTTTTGTGTCCTTATAACTCGAGAACGGCTGAGTGGATCAACGTACAATTTGGTACAGATATCCTTCAGAGGCAAGACACCAATCATTGATGTAACCCTTCTCTGTACCTCTCATAAAAGGGGGCCTACCCCCTTAAAATACATGCTGAAATAGGCGTAGAAGGGCGAGACAAAGCTCATTTTCAGTCCCTCAATGTGAGAAACGAAACTCGGGGGCCCTAAAGGGACCCCGAAAACCACATTTTAAGGCCCTAAAACCAATAGTTTTTGAGATATTCCCAGAAAATTAATTTCATTTAATACAATAATGAAAGGAAGCTAGCCGGTAACCATGGCAACAGAAATCCACAGGTCCATCTATTGCTGTAATATAAGACGCGATACAATTCCATTTATTGCTTTACTGAGATAGTTTGCAAACGGCTAGAATGTTATAACGGAACCAAACTAAGCTGTAAAATTCATCAATACATATAATGCGCTTAAGGGGGTCAAGGGGTACTCTAGAATTTTTTCACGCGATTTACACGTGCTGGTGTGCTACGGAAGGTCTATTATATCCCTATCCCTATATTGTTATATTATTATTATAATTAATATTATTATTACACTACGGAAAGGAAGACCCCAGAGGACTGGAAAAAGGGAATAATTGTCCCGATCTTCAAGAAAGGTAGTAGAACAGAATGCAGAAACTATCGGGGAACAAAACTGATGAGTCATTGTGCAAAGATGTTTGAGAAAGTTTTGGAAAGGAGAATTAGGACAAGGATAGAAGGAGGGATGAGGGAAGAACAACATGGCTTCAGAGCAGGAAGGTCCACAGTGGATTTGATTTTTGCTGTAAGGCAGTTACAAGAACAGCACTGTGAGTATGGAAAAGATCTACTAATGGCCTTCCTGGACATTGAGAAAGCATATGACAGTGTATGCAGAAACAAAGTATGGAAGTCCCTGGAGGATAGAGGAGTAGAAAAATGGACTAAAAGGAGGATAATGTAGATGTACAAGGGAAGCGTGAGCTGTGTGAAAGTGGGAGGAGAGAGATCGGACTGGGTGGAACAGAGAAACGGCCTGAAACAAGGAAGTGCACTGGCACCGTTACTTTTCATTGTGGTGATGGATGATATAATGACCCGAGTGGCACAAGTAATTGGGGAAGGAAAGATGAAAGCAATGGTGTTAGCGGATGATTTGATGATTTGGGGAAACAAGGAGGAGGAGGTACAGGAGCAGTTAGACGTGTGGGAAAGAATTATACAAGGATATGGGATGAAATTTAGCATAAATAAGAGTGAGATAGTGATCACAACAAGGAAGAAGGAAAGAACCACAACGGGAATAACAATTGGTGGGGAACAGCTGAAGAAAGTGGAGAGTTTCAAGTATCAGGGAAGCCTGATACAAGATAATGGAAGAAACTATAGAGAAAAAATGAGCGGGGGAGACAGGCAGAAGAATTCCGGAGGAGTGTGAGAAGCATGTTATGGAGAAAGAATGTCCCTCAGAACAGAAAAAGATCATATATCGGACGTTCTATGCCCCTATCCTGACGTATGCCTCGGAGACCTGGGCTATGAAAGGAAGGGAGAAGAGCAAAATACAGGCCAGTGAGATGAGGTTCTTGAGAAGCAGTATTGGAGCTACAAAGATGGACAGAATAAGAAATGAGAGGACCAGAGAATTAATAAAGGAGGAACCATTACGGGATGGTATAGAGAATTCTAGACTTAGATGGCATGGGTATGTAAAACGAATGGAGGATAAGGGGATACCCAGGAGGATACACGAGACGAAGTGGGAAGGAAAGAGACCGAGAGGAAGACCGAGAGACAGGTGGCTGAAAGGGATGGAAGAAAGCGTGAAGAAGAGAGGAGAAGACTGGACAGGGGTGGAAGCTGAGAGATGGTGGGAAGACAGAAGTCGTTGGAGTGGCCTGTGTTCCAAACAGACCCGGCCAACGGCTGAAAACTGTGCAAGAGGATGATGATGATGATACTACGGCCTACAACGACGAGACAAAGCTCATTTTCAGCCCCCTGGTGTCAGAAAAAACCTCGGTGCCCCTAAACAGTCGTGAAGGGTCCCCGGAAACTACATTTTAATGCTCTAAAACCAAGAGTTTCTGAGATATTCCCAGAAAACTAATTTCATTTAATAAACTAATGTAGGAATGCAAGCCAGTAACCATGACAACAGTGTCTCAAAAAGGTACATCCAACTTTCCATCTATTTCTGCAAGAAGTAATGCCACTCCATTTACTAAATTTCTGTGAAAGTTTTCAAATGGCAATAAGGTTATCATGGAACCAACAAAAACTGTAAAATTCATCAATGCGCTAAAGGGGGTCAAGAGGTACCCTGGATTTTTTCACAAGACTTAAACGTGCGATGTGTCGTACAGAAGGTCTATTACATCTTCCAACAGCATCATTATTTTCAAAAATTCCTGAATTGAAATAGTTTATTTTTAATTTAATTTTTTTGCTTTTAGGAATTTGGGCCACTGGAGGCTAAAAAACCTGAATTTTCATGCACCACAAGCCTTTATAATTTATTAAAGGGGTCTTCCTCTGGATGCGCACTTGACACAACAGTGTGGGTCAGTTTTTATGTGACGTGAATTGCATTTCGTCTACGAGGTTTTCAATTTTATTTTCACGTCAGGAAGTACAGGTTAGGTAAATTAGTTTCAGAGCATATTTCAACTAATCATTTATCTTTGTCGACAAACAGGTTCCAAGCCCCGAACCATTGCAACAGTAGCTCAATTGATTACGTCTGGTTATTAATACCGACGACCGTTCGAAGAATGGGTACTTCTGCTAGTTATATTATATTTTTGATGTAAAACATGTTCTACTCTGATATATATATATTTTGTGATTTCGCGAATCGCGAATTTTGACCGTCTCTAGTGATGGTTGTATTAGCCTATACTGCAACACCCTTTGAGTACTTCCCTACATGACCTGTCTACTCTATGTAGTTACCTACATCACCTAAGAACCCAATACGGTATGTAATTCTCTGCAAGATCTCTCTACCCAATTGTATACTTCTCTACAATACCTGTCCGCCTGATGTGAACTTATCTACAAGACTTGTCTACACAATTTTAATCTTAATAGGACTTGTTTACCCAGTATATACCTCTCTACAAGATCTCTGTATTCATTTTGCACTTCTCTACAAGACCTGGCTACTCATTGTGTAGTTCTCTACATGACCTATTTACATAATTTAAACTCCTATTCAAGGCCTCTGTACCTAATATTTACATCTTTAGAAGATCTCTTTACCTATTAAATACATCTCTATGAGACTTCTCTACTTCACTACAAGACCTCTCAACCCAAGACCTAAAATACCTGCGTATGCATCGTTTACATCTCTACACAGGCAAGGTACCCAATAAATACAACTGAGGCAGAGAAGTGGGACGTACTTTGGTTGGGCCAAGAAGCTGGTAAATTTTATAGTGCATATTTACTTGTAGCAGTAGGTTAGGAGGAAGCTATTTACGCTCTCAATTATGGGTTACGAAAGAGTCATATAGGGTTGAGGACTCAGTAACACTCCGAGGGAGGTTTAAAGTAGTAGATGTTCTTTAAAAAGCTCATTCATATTCTTGCCTACAAGTCAGGAACAGCTCTCATCAACAGACTGATAAATAATCCTTAAATGCTTCCCGACAGTGGGAATTCTGATTGAGAATGGATATGATTTGTGGGCTGATGAATGGAAAGTTAATATCATTACTTACTTCAATAATGAGTCACATACAATGAGGGACACCTCATGTTTATATCTTAAACTTGCAATTACGAGAATTCTAAAACAAAACAATAACACTTTCTTATGTTTTGTACTTACTCATTTGCATTTCCAACAATTTCTTGATCCAGTGTTTCTTCTTTTATATCCTTGGGACAAAATGGAAAAAATAATTTCTTTGCCATCACCTTAGGCAACCTTTTATACACAAATATCAAACAATGTAATTGTTCAGCTCAGCTTACTACAAGTGGAGATATATCCACTGAACGAATTTCATACTGTCTATGACATCCGTATAAAGTTTTCGGATATGACAGTTTCCGAGTGTGAAAAAAATGACCTTGTTCAGAAAACACTGCAATTAAAAATATTAAACTTTGAACAGAATTCAGAGCAACTTAAGGGGGGGGGGGGGTACACCATTTGCACGACAGTTTCTACTGAGTTAAAGAAATTCATATCTAATAAATTTTATGTTGCAAAGCTATAAAACTTAACAGGATTATTTCGCACAAAACACATTTTATAATATGCGTATAGTCATTCGTTATTATACTGTACTGTCTTTTGTACAGTTGGACAACGTTTACATGATAAGTACCCAACAATTTAAAATATTTATAAGAATGTTCTTTTGAGCAGTCGGTAACATTTTCGGCTAACACATTCACCAAAATAATTGATACATATATTCAGGGTTTTGTTTATATTCTTACTCTAAGTGTATATTTTTAACTGTTTAGGGGTAGAAAATATTCTCTTAAGTGGGAAGTATGCTTGATACACAAAATATTTTGGTGTATGTTGTTTATATAAATTCAATACACAATCATGCGAAATCTCATGGAGATATCTTGAATAGTATTCGAGTTATCATGTAAACACTGTGTGAATATAAAATTCTTGGGAAATGAGCTTCAAACTTAGAAGATAAAGAGACAACTTAAGCGACAACAACTAACATTTCGGGGCATATCTCTGGAAGTACTGAAAATATTTTAATTTTGTTTTCACCAAATAAAGGATAAAAGATTGGTAATTTTAATAATTCATAAACAAATTTACTCTGAAAGGTGTATCTCACTCCTTAATTAAATGCTTCTATAGGTAGTCTTTAGAAGAGTATGGAACATTAATATTGCTGCTACATAAGACTAGTAGCTACAAGCATTATATGTCTATTCGTCTACGAGAGCACACAGTTTGAAATGAAGATACAGGACGAGTAAGTGATTGGAGTACCGTAGGTGCTGAAAGAGAAGTCTATTTGAAATGATTTGATGAATGTAGTCACTTAAAATGCTTTTAAAGAGATATTTTTGGCATCATTTGTATTAATTAAAATTCAGTGAAATAGAAATCTAAGCTTGAAACTTGTGTATTGTTCCAACCTTTATAGGTCCTGCCTTAAATCAGAATTAACATTTCAAATACTACACAATTTACATGCACCAAGGCATGCTATCAGTCTCAGAAGACGAGTGGGAATATTCTCCATCTTTGAAAAGGTTTTTCATGTTCCCCATTTTTGTCTGCACTTGTTATGCTCAAGATTGCAAAGGAGGTGATCATTGCCTTAATTTAGATCTATCCCAGCAATAGCCTGGAGTTTATGTGAAAAACTACAATAGACCACTTTTGAGGCAGGCCTAATCAGACTCACCTCATTACTGTAGCCTCCTTCTCACAACAGAATATGAAATCTTAAATCAATTAAATACCAGAGACACTCATCCATGCTACACACCAGTAAAAACGTCAGAAACAGAAGAGGATTTAGATTAGGAACTGTTCACGTTTGAGGAAGTAAAGTATGTTATCAGCAACTCCAAGAATAATCAGGCTAGGCCTGTTTGCCATCTCTTGATGAAAGCAGTAAATTTGCATTTGTCTGTTGGCACAGGCTAGAGTAAAATGTGGCTTTTCACTGATGTCTCAGTCTCACTCATGGCTGTGATTATAAGGAAGCTACTGAGGTATGAGTGGTACTTAGTTATGATATTCAGGGCACAGTCAGTGCCTGTGGATGCTGTGAAAGGTTCTACAGTTGTTCTGACTCAGTGAGGAAAGCAATGGCAAACTACCTCAGTCCTCATCTTGCCTAGTACACCTCAATACTGCGCTGCCTTGAGTTTTTGTTGGTATCTACCCACATAACCTAACGGCGGTGCTTTTTGAGGATCCAACCAGCCTTCGTGCTGACTACCTAACAGACAGACAGTGGTCCAGATAGTATTTGTAATAAGCACCTCAAAATATTTCTCACTGTCTTAAATGATGCAATAACATATATATTAAATCAAAGCCTCCATCAGGGAACAATTCCAAACAACTGGAGAAGGTCTACCATTAAAATGATAAACAAAGGAAAGGGAAGCACCCACGATAAAACGCATGAGAGGTGCACTTTTTAAGGTTTTAACAAAGCTCCTGTGTCAACAACTGACCACTGAAGTTGATACTCAAACAAAATTTGATTTCCGAAGAGGTAGAAGTACAACACAGGCCATTAAGTGTCTGCAAGATGATATTGTGTCAACACCATGGGGCGTGTTATATGCCATCTTTATCGACTTCTAAAAGAGTTTGACTCTATCAGCAGAAAGATTATAATGGGGAAGCTTGAGTTATTAATGACTAGGAATACCTAACTGAAACGATATATTCAGAATTTTCTGGCCTCAAAATTCATAGAAATGCGATGGAATAAAGAAATTGAGGCCAATACAACAAATTACTGACAAATTACGGGGGTATTACAAGGGGATCCATTAAGCCCCTTATTATTTATAATTGCTACGGCTGATATCATGGAGGTCATCCCTGACAAATCATCCATACACTATATGTATGTGGATCATATTATGTTGGCTTCGAAATCCAGCGAGGAACTACAAGATGCCTTCAATGCTCACACGAAGTGGACAGAAGAAAACAAACTTCACATAAATGAGGATAAGTCGGTTTCAATGACTTATAGGAAGGGTGGAAAAGCATCCGATTTTCGCATACAAGAAAGAGTCCATCGGGGTGAAGACTGGATCAACACCATACTGACAGTCATAGCAAGAGGTGGAGTCTGTGATAAGGCTTAAGGGTGGACCAACACCATACTGACAGTCAAAGCAAGCAGTGGAGTCTGCAATCAAACTTAAGAGTGGACCGACACCATACTGATAGTCACAGCAAGCCGTGGAGGCCATCATCAAGGTAAGGGTGGACCAACACCATACTGACAGTCACAGCAGGCAGTGGATACGATCATCAAGCTTAAGAGTGGACCAACACCATACTGACAGTCACAGCAAGCCTTGGAGACCATCATCAAGGTGAAGGGTGGACCAACACCATACGGACAGTCACAGCAAGCTGCGGAGGCTCTCATCAAGGTGAAGGGTGGACCAACACCATACTGACAGCCAAAGCAAGCAGTAGAGGCTTCAATCAAGGTGAAGGGAGAACCAACCCTATATTGACAGACACAGCAAGCAGTGGAGGCTGTCATCAAGGTGAAGGGTGGACCAACTCCATACTGACAGTCACAGCAAGCTGTGGAGTCTGTCATCAAGGTGAAGAGCGGACCAACTCCATACTGTCAGACACAGCAGGCAGTGGAGTCTGTCATCAAGGTGAAGAGCGGACCAACTCCATACTGTCAGACACAGCAAGCAGTGGAGGCTGTCATCAAGGTGGAGGGTGGACCAACTCCATACTGTCAGACACAGCAAGCAGTGGAGTCTGTAATCAAGGTGAAGAGCGGACCAACTCCATACTGTCAGACACAGCAAGCAGTGGAGGCTATCATCAAGGTGGAGGGTGTACCAACTCCATACTGACAGTCACAGCAAGCAGTAGAGGCTGTCATCAAGGTGAAGGGTGGACCAACACAATACTGACAGCCACAGGAAACAGTGGAGGCTATCATCAAGGTGGAGGGTGGACCAACTCCATACTGACAGTCACAGCAAGCAGTGGAGGCTGTCATCAAGGTGAAGGGTGGACCAACTCCATACTGACAGTCACAGCAAGCAGTGGAGGCTGTCATCAAGGTGAAGGGTGGACCAACTCCATACTGACAGTCAAAGCAAGCAGTGGAGTCTGTCATCAAGGTGAAGAGCGGACCAACTCCATACTGACAGACACAGCAAGCAGTGGAGGCTATCATCAAGGTGAAGAGCGGACCAACTCCATACTGTCAGACACAGCAAGCAGTAGAGGCTGTCATCAAGGTGAAGGGTGGACCAACACAATACTGACAGTCACAGCAAGCAGTGGAGGCTGTCATCAAGGTGAAGGGTGGACCAACTCCATACTAACAGCCACAGGAAGCAGTGGAGGCTATCATCAAGGTGGAGGGTGGACCAACTCCATACTGACAGTCACAGCAAGCAGTGGAGGCTGTCATCAAGGTGAAGGGTGGACCAACTCCATACTGACAGACACAGCAAGCAATGGAGGCTATCATCAAGGTGAAGGGTGAACCAACCCCATACTGACAGACACAGCAAGCAGAGGAGGCCGTCATCAAGGTGAAGGGTGAACCAACTCCATACTAACAGACACAGCAAGCAGTGGAGGCTGTCATCAAGGGTAGACAAACACCATATTATCGGCCACTGGTAGCAGTGGAAGTTGCCCTATGCTTCCCCCTTATTTTCAGGTGAATATTTGGATATTTCTGATCTTTTTTCAAATTTGTATACCCTCCCTCATTCCCTAACCCAACATTGAGTAAAAAATGATAAGTTCTGAGTAAATCAGAAAATTTACAAAGTATTCTCAAAAAGAACGTTCTATCTCTCGCTTGTGTAGGTTTGTTGAAAAGTACAACTTAGAATTTTTATAATAATAATAATAATAATAATAATAATAACAATAATGTCGTGCTTTTAACTGCTTCAGATTTAGAGAGTTTGAATTTTGCTCAAAAAGGTTATTGGTAACGCTGTGTTCCCTCCGCCCATTGTGTTAACTAATAACTGATTGGCTGACGCCAGCGTGTAGGTAGACGCGTGTATTGTTGCAGGGTTGTTTATAAAGACGTTGATGAACGAAGGGAGGATAATCTTGCTTGCAAATGGACCCTACATGGTTCTTTCAACCGAGGGGAAAACCCTAGTTTTATTCATCAATTAAATTACATGATGCAGTATAATGACTTTTCACTAAAAGAACATTAATAACCATTCTTTAGTGATTATACTGTGTCTAGAAATTAACCAATTTTGAGGATCCAACCAGCCTTCGTGCTGACTACCTAACAGACAGACAGTGGTCCAGATAGTATTTGTAATAAGCACCTCAAAATATTTCTCACTGTCTTAAATGATGCAATAACATATATATTATATCAAAGCCTCCATCAGGGAACAATTCCAAACAACTGGAGAAGGTCTACCATTAAAATGATAAACAAAGGAAAGGGAAGCACCCACGATAAAACGCATGAGAGGTGCACTTTTTAAGGTTTTAACAAAGCTCCTGTGTCAACAACTGACCACTGAAGTTGATACTCAAACAAAATTTGATTTCCGAAGAGGTAGAAGTACAACACAGGCCATTAAGTGTCTGCAAGATGATATTGTGTCAACACCATGGGGCGTGTTATATGCCATCTTTATCGACTTCTAAAAGAGTTTGACTCTGTCAGCAGAAAGATTATAATGGGGAAGCTTGAGTTATTAATGACTAGGAATACCTAACTGAAACGATATATTCAGAATTTTCTGGCCTCAAACTTCATAGAAATGCGATTGAATAAAGAAATTGAGGCCAATACAACAAATTACGGGTGTATTACAAGGGGATCCCTTAAGCCCCTTATTATTTATAATTGCTACGGCTGATATCATGGAGGTCATCCCTGACAAATCATCCATACACTATATGTATGAGGATCATATTGTGTTGGCTTCGAAATCCAGCGAGGAACTACAAGATGCCTTCAATGCTCACACGAAGTGGACAGAAGAAAACAAACTTCACATAAATGAGGATAAGTCGGTTTCAATGACTTATAGGAAGGGTGGAAAAGCATCCGATTTTCGCATACAAGAAAGAGCCTCAAGTACTTGAGTATCACATTGCAAATTAACGGTAATGTATTTCCTACCCACATCCATGATACTATGAATGCAGCCATTAGAGCCAAAAACGGTGTCAAGAAAATAAATAAACTGTCTGTCAAAACAGCTTTAAAAGGATTTGACCTCAATGCTTCACCCATTGTTACATACGGTCTGGAAAATGTCTGGCCACATTTGATAGTCAAACAACTAGAGCAATTGGAAAAAGTGAAAGCTAGGTGAGAGCCCTGTGTGTGTCCAAATACACACCTTTAAGATGAGTTAACAAGTAAACCGTTATGCCGAGGACCTTCGTTCTCGCTTGTTGCTGCCATCTATACAGAGTTACGTACACTTCGTAGAGAAAGTGAGGGAAAAGAAGAGAGACATAAGGAGAGAAATCTACTCTACGGATGTCATGATCTAAAAAGAGTGGCACGGAGGGGATTAGTGCTGCGACATTTGGTGACACCCTTCACCATACCTGGTTTTCACTTTGAGTTGTGCAAAATTAAGAAATTACATCAACCAGGTTCAAATTGTGTTTGTGGGCGAACAGGGGGTGTGCAAACTTTAGTTTATTACATTATACTTTCATGTAAGTTATGGCCATTGGATAAGATAAAATAAATTATTAAATCAATTGTTATACCTAGACCTCAAGTCCACAGTGGGCATCAAACACATCGTTATTGTGCTAAACATATGCTAACATCACATAATAAACCTTTTGCCGATGTGAATTAAGATTCATCCCCCATTTGCTCCTGTTCTTTCTGTACTTGAGTCGACTACACACTTCCATTTGTGATCAATACAATTATTGTGAAAATACCAATCATACTCTTTAAATACTATTACATTATAAGGAGATGATATATTTTGTAATGAGGCATGAAGGTACTTACTATTTCCAAATCAGCTGAAGACGGTGTTTCAGTTTTGAAGCATGGAACTAATTCTGGTATAAAGCATTGCTCGGATAGATTACTCCTTGAATGATCCGTATCGTTCTGCAAATAAAACATTGTTTTAATAAAATAGTCCTTTCGATGTGTGGAATCATAACTTACACATGACTAGTGATCTTGCAATGAAGGATTCAAATATACATTGAAGTTGAACCTCACATTCATAGATTGCTTACGCCAATGCAAAAACAGCAAAAACATAAACTTTTGGTGGAGCATTTCAGTTCGCATACTGCCACCAAATTTAGAACTAGAAGATTGTCACCAGCATTGAGACTTCGTGTCACGAGTGTACGTGCTCACAGTTACAATATGACTTTAATTTCTCTCCTGAATAAGAGACAAGTGACGCTCATACATTTTGTGTTAGGAAATCTCGTACCGAGGAATTTTTGATTTATACTCTCGAGCCCAAATTAAAGTAATATTGATCTCAAGGACACTCAAAGTAGTGTGACTTTGTGCCACTCCAAAATCACACACATTTGTCTTTCTCCTCCATTGTCCGCTACATTGGAGAGACTGTCATCAAGGATAAGTGTGGATCGAAACCATACTGACAGTCACACTATGTATTGGATGCTGTTATCAAGGTGCAGGGTGGACCAACACCACACTGACAGTCCATCGGGGTGAAGACTGGATCAACACCATACTGACAGTCATAGCAAGAGGTGGAGTCTGTGATAAAGCTTAAGGGTGGACCAACACCATACTGACAGTCACAGCAAGCCTTGGAGACCATCATCAAGGTGAAGGGTGGACCAACACCATACGGACAGTCACAGCAAGCTGCGGAGGCTCTCATCAAGGTGAAGGGTGGACCAACACCATACTGACAGCCAAAGCAAGCAGTAGAGGCTTCAATCAAGGTGAAGGGAGAACCAACCCTATATTGACAGACACAGCAAGCAGTGGAGGCTGTCATCAAGGTGAAGGGTGGACCAACTCCATACTGACAGTCACAGCAAGCAGTGGAGTCTGTCATCAAGGTGAAGAGCGGACCAACTCCATACTGTCAGACACAGCAAGCAGTGGAGTCTGTCATCAAGGTGAAGAGCGGACCAACTCCATACTATCAGACACAGCAAGCAGTGGAGTCTGTCATCAAGGTGAAGAGCGGACCAACTCCATACTGTCAGACACAGCAAGCAGTGGAGGCTATCATCAAGGTGGAGGGTGAACCAACTCCATACTGTCAGACACAGCAAGCAGTGGAGTCTGTCATCAAGGTGAAGAGCGGACCAACTCCATACTGTCAGACACAGCAAGCAGTGGAGGCTATCATCAAGGTGGAGGGTGGACCAACTCCATACTGACAGTCACAGCAAGCAGTAGAGGCTGTCATCAAGGTGAAGGGTGGACCAACACAATACTGACAGCCACAGGAAGCAGTGGAGGCTATCATCAAGGTGGAGGGTGGACCAACTCCATACTGACAGTCACAGCAAGCAGTGGAGGCTGTCATCAAGGTGAAGGGTGGACCAACTCCATACTGACAGTCACAGCAAGCAGTAGAGGCTGTCATCAAGGTGAAGGGTGGACCAACTCCATACTGACAGTCAAAGCAAGCAGTGGAGTCTGTCATCAAGGTGAAGAGCGGACCAACTCCATACTGACAGACACAGCAAGCAGTGGAGGCTATCATCAAGGTGAAGAGCGGACCAACTCCATACTGTCAGACACAGCAAGCAGTAGAGGCTGTCATCAAGGTGAAGGGTGGACCAACACAATACTGACAGTCACAGCAAGCAGTGGAGGCTGTCATCAAGGTGAAGGGTGGACCAACTCCATACTAACAGCCACAGGAAGCAGTGGTGGCTATCATCAAGGTGGAGGGTGGACCAACTCCATACTGACAGTCACAGCAAGCAGTGGAGGCTGTCATCAAGGTGAAGGGTGGACCAACTCCATACTGACAGACACAGCAAGCAATGGAGGCTATCATCAAGGTGAAGGGTGAACCAACCCCATACTGACAGACACAGCAAGCAGAGGAGGCCGTCATCAAGGTGAAGGGTGAACCAACTCCATACTAACAGACACAGCAAGCAGTGGAGGCTGTCATCAAGGGTAGACAAACACCATATTATCGGCCACTGGTAGCAGTGGAAGTTGCCCTATGCTTGCCCCTTATTTTCAGGTGAATATTTGGATATTTCTGATCTTTTTTCAAATTTGTATACCCTCCCTCATTCCCTAACCCAACATTGAGTAAAAAATGACAAGTCCTGAGTAAATCAGAAAATTTACAAAGTATTCTCAAAAAGAACCTTCTATCTCTCGCTGGTGTAGGTTTGTTGAAAAGTACAACTTAGAATTTTTATAATAATAATAATAATAATAATAATAACAATAATGTCGTGCTTTTAACGCCCCTTTTAACTGCTTCAGATTTAGAGAGTTTGATTTTTGCTCAAAAAGGTTATTGGTAACGCTGTGTTCCCTCCGCCCGTGGTGTTAACTAATAACTGATTGGCTGACGCCAGCGTGTAGTTAGACGCGTATATTGTTGCAGGGTTGATTATAAAGACCTTGATGAACGAAGGGGGGATAATCTTGCTTGCAAATGAACTGACATGGTTCTTTCAACCGAGGGGAAAACCCTAGTTTTATTCATCAATTAAATTACATGATGCAGTATAATGACTTTTCACTAAAAGAACATTAATAACCATTCTTTAGTGATTATACTGTGTCTAGAAATTAACCAATTTTATGGCATAGGAATTGATTGACCTTTTGTGTAATTAATTTGCTGGTTAATCTTGAAGGGTTCTCGTAGTAATGAATATACTATTTAATCATACTAATATATAAAAATGAGATGGTGTTTGTCGTCCTGTCTGTCTGTCTGTTACTCAATCACGCAAGAATCACTGGTCCGATTTAAATGTAATTTTGCATGGATGTAGCTGATTTACCAGGCTTACATATAGACTACTTTTGATTTCGATATTTTGCACTATTTAAAAATGGCGACTATTTTCATATTTTCATTTCAAATAAAAAGAGAACGCTAAAAAATAGCAAACATTTGATGGCACTACGAGCTTTAAAATTTAATTTTCTATCCGAAGGGTCCTTATCACTTTTCGTGTATCTCCAACGGTTAGCGAGTAAAACCTAAATATGTATTTTAAAACACGGTCAACGCCGAGCGATGTTAGTCTCTACATGAACTGTTTTATTTATAGAGGTAGTTTGTGGGGTCCAATACTAAACGCGATTTTGAGTCTAACTTTATACTCTTTGTGCCGGTTATTGTATGTGAGTATTTGGATCTTTACGCTGTTTCACAATGTTGCAGTGCTTTCTACTTTGCACGGTAATCTTTCATGCTTTTAATCGATTTGTTTTTCGTTAAACGAATATTTCAGTAGGCCAATATTTATCTACTTTTTGTCGTTTTTTTACCATGATCAGAAACCCAAATTCACAGATGAATGTGCCGGAGACTAACGACTGTCACATTAGTCTTAGAGTTCATATTAATCTTACTGTAGAACTGGGCAAATTTATTTCAATAAAGTAGGTATTTTGACTTTCACGGCCAATAAAAAAACCGCACAAAACACGGCTTTAACCTAGGAAAGTTGCTGAATTTTAATTGCTTGGCCCTGAAATTCAATATACAATCATTTTGGAAGCCCTTATAGGGAGGTGAAAGAATGTTTTAGCCTTTAGCAATCACATTAAAGTTACTGAGGTGTTCTAAATAAGAATTGAGGTATCGCACAGTTTGCTACTCCGTTGATAGTCCGCAAATAAACTACAAGAGCCCACTGATGAACCATCTCGGAGCTACTAGGCGTAATCTCGCACAAGACACGGCATAAACTTAGAAACATTTTCTGTGATTAATATGTTTTTGTTATTATTACTTGGGGTGATTTAGGTTTGTTCCGAAACTGTTACTCTTTATCATGACGGTACCTACTTTCCGCAATATTACTTATTGCGGATATGATAATTGCTATCAAGTTTGATATATTATTAGCATAATGTTTATATGTTTAAATATAGTATGAAGACGTTAAACGATTGGTGTTCAATATTTAAGACAGTTTATTTAACTTTTACTACATAGAAGCTGATAGGCCTATTTACTTCCAATATATAAACTCAATTTCTCACCTACAAAGCGGAGACAGACATGCTTTTCTCCGGGTTTCCCTGTCACAATTTAATTCCAGCAACAATCTCCACTATCATTTCATTTCATCCGTCATTCATTTAATCATCGCCCCAGGGGAGTGCGACAGGCTTTGGCAGCCGGCACAGTTGATATCCCTGCTGTTAGATGGGGATTTCATTCCATTCCCTGACCCAGTCAGTCGACTGAAAGCAGGCTAAGGATTTTCACTTTCCTACCTCTGATTAATAATTTGGTAGTTGGTAACATGGAAATAACATAACTACATTAGGAATGTGTGATTTTATATATTAAAGAATTAGGCCAGCAAGTACTAAAAGCCATTCGAAGAACGGGTACTTCAGCTAGTCAATGCTAAAAATGTAACATATTTAGGTACTTTTGGTAGACAAAATGGCCATTTAAATACCTTCAAAAAGTCATGGATGTGGGATAATATATGCTAACCAATACCATGCAGATTTAATGCATTATGATCACTTTTCGTGACATTTTCCGGTCAATTTGTTCTTTTTGTATTCCGAGATCCTCGAATGATAATTCTGTTTCTATGGAAGTGTTGTAATTGTTAATTGATATGCTTCATTGTAATTTACCACCCTTTTATACAAGATATTAAAGTTACTCACCTAAGTGTTCAAGGTTACCGCGCCATATCACTGCATGAACAACACTGCGCTCTGTCTGCTACGTGCATCTTGCCACCTCCTGCTCGTGACGTCACATTCCTTGGCCAGCCAATAACCGCTGTGCTTCTGATCACCTGTCCTCGCGGCGGGATTCTTCCCCTATATAACTCCGAGCAGCCACAGACACAGCTCTCCCTTCTCATGGTTTCTCCGCTGTCTACTCTGCGTCTACTCTTCGGCCAAGATGCCTAGGCCACTACTCTGCCGACCTTCTGCGGCCACTACTCTTCAATTTTCTCAGCAGGTCTCCGCAAGAAACAACGTCTATGTCATCATGTGTGACTTTTAAAATCAACTTCAGAAATACTTCACTGCAGAAAGGAATCGTGGCAAAGTATGTCAACAAAAGCTACTCCGCACCGCTATCATACAGAGTTTGCCAACAAACCCAGCCGTGTAAGTTCACGACAAAAGCAATATCACCATCTCAAGAGTGTTGAGTGGGTTGCCTATTGAGGCTGTCCCTTGGAAATATACTACTGTGTTTTGGCTGCATTCCTTCTTATGAGGAAGGATTCCTGGTGGGCATACTCTCAGCATAAAAGTGATACCAAAGATAAGTTAAGTTTTTTATCATTCATTTAAGACATTTTAATTACAACGTCATTTCTAAAGTGGATATAGTTGAACTTTACAAAGAACTCTTTTTAATAAGAATTAAAGTAATTTTTGGTGGTTATTTATGCAAATCATTTATTGTGGTTAATTTTCTGATTGTTTATTGGAATAAATTATATATTGTTAACAAGCACATGTTCAAGTGTGAAATCCTTCAGCCCCAATATTAAGATATCCTTCAGTCTCAATGCTTCCCTATGATGCTATTAAATCCAAGCTAAGGCTTGATGCTGTTCTCCCTCTATGAGTTTGAGTTTCTGGGGCAAAATCCACCACATTAGCTCTGATGAGGTCTCAGATATAAAATAAATAACAATGCGATTGGTTTCTTTAAAATAAAACCCAACTTTTCAGTGTTTGTTAGTTAAGTATTTTCCCTTCTATGCAATAGATTGTCATAAATCTGCATCACAAGCATTATTTGTGTTTCAAGAGTAAGTAGGATACGTTTCATAGTAATAGCCCTCTTACATGCAAAGAAACGTGTAGCTAAAACTACAATCACTTTATGGCAACTTCAATTCAAAAGTTATTATTATTATTATTTTCGTTGATTCCCCCTTTAAGAGAACATTAATACACAATCAATTTTCATGTTGTCTTTAACTGTCTCATTCTTCTTTCTTCCCAAAAACCTCTCATATATTCACTATGCATCCTCTTTCTCTCTTCCCGTGGCTCATAATCACATGATTCACGGTCACGTTAAACTACAATCTTCCATTTTTCTTTCTCTCTTCTGTCTACCTCTTTCCTGTTTCTTTTTCTTTGGAAGTTTGCTGAAATTTCTGTTGTCCAAGTTCTTCTCTATATGTTTTCCAGTCTGCCATGTCTCCTGTAGAGTTGTTTAGGAACTCGAGTTCCTTCACGGTTTCTTTTACCCAATTGGTTTTCAGAGTACTATTCTTAAATATATTCAAAATTTTCTTGTTCAGTCTGTCATCGTTCATCCTACGTTATGTGACCATATCATTTTGCCCTTCTTTTCCTTATGTTGTTTGTAATCGTCTCGTGCCGTTTTTATAGTTCTATTGTCGGTCTCTTTATCCATATTCTCTCTTTCTGAGCTGGCTCGTAGATCTTTCTCAGCATTTTTCTAGATCCTTGTTTTTCAAAAGTTACTATATTATTACTTCTTCTTCCCTAGCGTTTATCCCAGTACGGGGTCCGCTGCCCTACTACACCTTCTCCACTTTTTCCTGTCGTTGACATGTGCAGGTTGTAAGCCAATATCGTGCATATCCGTTTTAATGTTGTCGATCCAACGCTTCGCAGGTCGTCGGCGTGGTCGCTTTCTACCTGGGTCCAGGTTGAAAGCTACTTTGGCGTCAGAGTCATCTGGCATTCTCATAACATGACCATGCCAACGGAGACGATCTTCCCTCACTTCCTCCGTAATTGGTGTGACACCTAATTGTTGACGAACATCTGTATTTCTGACATGGACAAATCTAGTCAGTCCAAGTGTCCAACGGAGCATCTTCATCTCCATCGTGTGCAGAGCCTGTTCATGTTTTCTTTTCATTGGGCGGGATTCTGCCCCATAAATTGCTGCCGGACGTACAACTATCCTATAAACTTTTGCCTTTAAGTATTTAGGCATCTTTTTTTTTTATCGCAGAGGACACCAGTGCCCTGTTTCAATTTGAGCCAGGCCGAACTTACTCTAGCCCAAGTATCTAAAGTGACATCACCATTTGACGTCATAACAGACCCTAGATACTTAAAGTTAATCGTCTTGGGCAGATCTTGATCGCTAATTTGGACAGCGCCGTCGGTTTGCGGGACATATTCAAGATATTCTGTATGTTAAGGCGCAGTCCATAGGCAGCCAGCCTTTCCATCCATATTTGCGCTTGATGCTGGAGTTCAAGGCGTGTTTCTTGTACAAGTACAAATCCTCAGCGAAAAGAAGGGTCCAAGGTTGTGGTGTTTGTATGCAAGCCGTAACCGTATCCATGTAGAGGATAAACAACAGTGGCGATACTGCAGAGCCTTGATGAACACCGACGGTGATATCGAGAGGCAGGGATATTCCGGTTGGGCAGTGTATTACAATAGTTACATTGCAATAAAGAAGTTGCACCCATTTTATATAGGTTTCAGGAACCCCATGGGAACGAAGAGCACACCATATAAGGTCATGTGGGACTCTGTCAAAGGCCTTTTCTAGATCTATGAAGGCCATGTGTAAACTCTTCTGTCTCTCTCTGTGCTTTTCCAACAATTGGCGTGTGGCACAGATTGCATCAGTGGTGCTGCAAACCTTGAACAAAACCGCATTGATTTGGAGTGACAGTGACAATATTTCTGAGCCTCCTATCCAGCACTTTTCAAATATTTTCAATGTATGACAGAGGAGTCTAATAGGTCCATAAGTCGAGCAATCATTAACATCACCTTTACGCTCCCAGATTGGAACTGTAATGCTAGTTGGCCATGCATGTGGGAGTTTATTTTCGGTGATGATCTGCTGGAAGAGCATGGCAAGGAATTCTGCAGCAGGCTTCACTAGCGTTATCCAGATTTCCGCTGGGATGTCATCTGGGCCTGAGGCTTTCCCATTTTTAATTTTTGTTATGGCTGTTTGTACCTCGTCTGCTGTAATTTGGCGCACAGGTCCGAAGGTGGGTTCAAGGCTTACAACAGGAGGATGTGGAAAATCCTTATTGCTTATATTAGAAAAATATGCTGACCGTCGTTGAAGGATAGCTGTTTGGTCTCGCAGTATTTTGTTGTCTGAGACTTTAATGTGCATGACGTGTCCAATATCCTGAGTTGAGCAGTGACGAGATTTGGCAATGCGATAAATGTTGTTCTCTCCAGATGACGTTTCAAGTTGGTCGTACATATTTTGGTAACAACGGTCTTTTGCAGCAGCCACTGCTGGTTTTGCTGCTAAATTGTGCTCACGGTATCGCTTATGGTCTATATCTAGACGGGAGTTCCACCAGGGTTTTATTACTATTATCATTATGTTAAATTATAATAATTCCCTGTTATCGTCACAATTAGAGCACAACTGAAGGTGACCTGCCATGCGCACACTGGAAGAAAATATTTTATATTTAAAGACTATTAGTCTGATTTCCATAAATTGAACATAAATTTATTCAGAAATGTGTGCCTAATCAGGCTAGACAATTAAAAAAAACAGATTTGATATCTCTAAATACAAGGTCCCCTTAAGCCGTGTCATTT
This sequence comes from Meconema thalassinum, assembly GCA_946902985.2. Taxonomy (NCBI): domain Eukaryota; kingdom Metazoa; phylum Arthropoda; class Insecta; order Orthoptera; family Tettigoniidae; genus Meconema; species Meconema thalassinum. The sequence continues at coordinate 95,682,205 of OX336397.1, read as the reverse complement.
AAGAGAACGGCTGTAATATAATGGCATAACCGAAGTTAGCCACAAATATGACAGTGTAAATAATGAAGCAAGGTATACACGAAATATAGATACTGTATTTATAGTAATATCTTTTTAAATTGCTGTCGAAGGCGGGTTTTCATCATGCACAAGTCGATAGGCTAGGACCTGGTTAAGGCTATGCGTTTATTTTGTCTTACAATACAGACTGGTCCTATGCAATAGTACCGTAAGCGTAGGTTGCAATGCTGTATTTGTCCATAGATCATGCCTACAGTGCCAATCTCAGCTGGAATTTTGTCTAAATAAGTCGTGATCCTAAAAGAGGATGGTGGGCGGGTAAAAGGCAGAGGAGGAGTAAACAACTATAACCACATCTGGTGTATTCTATGGAATACATGGTCAGTCAGAGTAAGCTTTTGCTGCTCTTTGATTTATCTATTTTATTTTATTTCTTTCTTTCTTTCTTTCTTTCTTTCTTTCTTTCTTTGCAGACACCAACAGTGATTCCGTATTTATTTTTTCTTTCCATGAAACAGGGACTCAATTTGTCTTTGAGTCTGTTCTAGATATGTATCTTCTATGGAGATCCTAGCGGCATCTTGCAGCAAACCACGGAAGTTCCTCACTATTCTAAGCTCGAGAGGACTTCCTCACCAATTCACCAGGCGTCGTCCTCGCCGTCAGCTAACATCTCTATGAAGAAATGTACATTTGTAAAGGGTTTTTATTTTTTTGTATGTTGTACATTCTGTTATAAACTCTTTTTTTCCCTCCCCTCTCCCCTTGCCTACCTACCTCCATCGTGTGCGGAATCGCTCGTCCTCACTTCTCCTAGTTCAGTCGTCAAGTAAAGTTCGGAGCCCTCCCACGGGCTAGTCTCCTGTTTTCAAGAGACATTTTTTAAATCGACGCCTTGTTGGGGATGTAAGCTAACGGTCGCCAGGATCATCTACTTCCTTCAGTCATGAAAAAGCTAAGTACAAATCTACAATGATCTTAAACTTGTTTACATGGTTTTAATACGCTGAATGCTTTTAATACAATTTTATAGACAGTGTGGGGAATTGCTCACTATTGTCCAATAACCGTCTTCGTGGGTTTTCTGTGTCAGGCTTTGGATATCTAAGCTGGCTTTATAACATGGAATCCAGTACTTCTTGTACTAAATAAATGGGAATACCTTCCCACACCGAGGGATTCATGTTAAATTAACCGCTGTCTGTAAACTTAGCTCTTTCCACCGTGGGAACTCTATTGCCCTATCTAACTGTCATCACAGTTCTAGAAATTTTCCACTCAACATATGCTTCAAACCGCAATAAACTGTGCTCAATAGCGTCAAATTGCTGGAACTTCAAGTTAAACAAAACCAATAACTGCCACCTATAAGCTTTCCAACGTAATACATATTCAAGTTCAAATTTTACCAAGTGTTCATCATAGCTGCAATAACTTTCTCTCGTTCTACGAACTCACATACACTGCAATAGTGAACATTTTCAACTTATCAGCAAACTATCAGTGCTTCGAATCCGCGTGTGCTAATCTCAACCGCGCCGCGTACGTGAGAGCAATGTATCTGGCCAGGACTTTACCCTCAAGTTCCTATTTCCCTTTTCCCAAATACCTTTTACTAACCAAATTAAATTTTACTATTGGGTTCTTTAATTTTTTCTACGAGGTTTAGCCCAAAGAGGCTCCCTCCCATCTTGTTGGAGTTATCAGATATTCAGTCTGTTTCAACTTGTAGCTAGTCCGCATTTTAATTGTTCTTCCCTTCTAAAATTAGGGAATTGTATTTTTTCTAATAATGAAAGAGTTGTCTAATCTTTTTGCTCCAGGCTTCACAAAAGGTGACCTGCCCTATTAGAATTTATCAAATTGTTAACTTCTGCGTAAAATCGCGGTAATTTCCGCTTGTAATTTTTTCTTCTTTTCCTGTTACAATCAGGAAACCAATATTTGTTCATAGCCTTTTCGATTGCCATAAAGGTATTCTAAAGGTACTTAGATCGTACCTAATTAAACTTTCAAAGTTAAAATTGCTTTACAATTGTAGTTACAAACTTCAAATTTCTTAATCGTAAGCACACTTTTTAAAATCATTGTAAGATTTTAGTGCTGTATCAGGTTCGAAACTTGTACTCCTTAGGACCTATCGAGAGGGTTCTTCACTAAATGTAGGAGTTGTTTGTTTTTCTTTTTGTATATTTAGCATACGGATTAGCCGTTTTTCCGAACCCTCCGACTGTAGGATAGGGGTTTGGCATTTATAATATACAAACCACGAACATGCCTTAAGTCTGGATGTCATCATTTAGTAGTTTGAACTTTTGGGGGTGCATTTCTTTGAGTGTCTCTGACAATCACTGTGTTGGGAACCTGATTCTTTACGGAAGCAGAATCTTGTGCCGGCTAGTCCCACAGGAGTGCATTCCGATCCTATCCGGCAATGTGTCTTGAGGAAGGGGTCATCTGGGAGGCCACATTACGGTTGGTGGGGACCAGATAACATTCTCCAACGGGCACAATATCAAATCAGTATCTTTAGGTCGGCAGCTCGGCACTTCGTTCTTATAAGAATGCAGGCTAGTGTTTGGAGGCGGGGTAGGTTGTTATTTTGGGCATGTGGTTACTTTATAAGGAAGATGAAAATAACGAACTATGTTAACATCCACCCAGGCATCGAAAGAGCTGAATTTTAATGATCCGAACACAATGACGGGACTTTGCCAATTGCCGAAAATAGAAAGATCATGATGTTATGTCCTCTACAACTGAGAGTACCCCTTAAATTTTTTGAAAGAAGGCACTGTCCTAGGTATTTGCTTTTCCTTATTTTCACGGTGGTTAATACTTCCTCGGTTTTTCTCATATCTTGGAGAACCTCAATTTTTTTGACATGGTGTGTCCATGGTATCCGCAATATCCTTCTGTTGAGCAACATTTCAAAGGGCTCTAACTGTTCACATAAAGACTCAGTCAGAGTCCATGTCTCAGCACCGTAAAAGAGTGTAGAGAACACATAACAACGCAAAAGCTCATGATATCCAGATTTTATCCCCATCTTAAACACAGGTATTTAGGCTAATTTCAGTAGGTAATTCCCCCCCCCCGAGGATTTGGTCTCCTCCAGGGTTACGCAACAGATTCCAGGTTATCAAAACCGTGAACCTTTATTATCAATACAATATCGGCTAATGTTAGCACACATTGTGGCGTGGTCAACACCTAGAATAAGTCCAGGGTGCCAACAGAGAGAAACTGCAACATCAATACAACAACTACTCCTAGCAGCTGAAATAGGAAAAAATATGGAATAAACCAAACTTCGAATTATTGTTTAATGTTAAAAACATTCTCATTATTATAAGAGAGGAAATGTTGAACCTATGATTACCTTGACTTGATGTTCTTCCTTGATATACATTGCCCTATCTTCAAATATATCACCAGCTCCATCCAGCAGGTTATCAGTAGGTAATTGCTCTTGTGTCTCCTAGAAAGTATCACACAAGTATGACCCGATTTAATATATACTGACAGAATTACAGTAAGCCTACTAACTTAGGCCATGTATAAAACATAACAGATTCTGATCAGCCTACTATTGGGTTGTACCGTAAGTATGAAGTCACTAAACCTTGCTTGTCATGAATAGGGATCGGATTCTTAGTTTTTTACCAATTAGCCTACTTTCGATTTTTGCAAAAAAATAAAAGCAGACTTATGGGATCAACACACGCCGAAAAATTGTGTGTCTGTCTGTGTGTGTGAGTATGTGTGTGTGAGTGTGTGTATTCTGAATGTCTGCCCCCCCCCCTACCAATTCAAACACGGTGAAACCGAATTGAACGAAATTTGGTACAGAGGTAGCACTAGCAAAGGGCACCTCACTGACACGTTTTATGTCGCCGCCATCTTGACGGAAACCTAACGGTGGCCAAAAAAATGCTCAAAGCTTAAATCAAATTACGACTAACCTAATCATCCGAACTCTACCAAATTTTGCAACATCGTATATTTAGATGGCGAGCGTCTTTTGACTAAACTACAAGGTCATCAACGCCATAGTTTGCGGATGGCGGCCATGTATGTGTGCAAATCGATTCCCCCTATCAATTCCAACACGGTGAAACCAAATTGAACAGAATTTGGTACAGAGGTAGCACAAGCAAAGGGCACCTCACTGTCTTGTTTTATATCACCGCCAATCACGGCTCAATGGCGGCTGAGTGAACAACACGGCAGGGAGTAGCTCCGAAAACATTGTGTATTTAAGAGTGTATTCGAGGAAGAAACCTAAACCATATTTGTCACCCGACAATATAAGTGCATAAGTTGCCCAGTAACTAATAAGAACATCAGTTAGAATTACTAACTTCCTCGTAAATCGGTTAAATAGGAGTTTTCACCTGCATTGGCAACATGGGCGACTGTGGAGAGTGTGGTGGTAGCTTGGGGAAGGCTGGAAAGGTACAGTGTGGTTCATGTAAAAAGTGGTTTCATAAGAAGTGCGTGAATACATTGAACAGATTCACCGAGTGGCTGTGTGTGCAATGTGTGGACTATAGTGCAACTATAAGTGACAGTGTAAGTGACAAAGACACTCCATCAATGGAGAATATTTATGGAATGCTGAAAGACGTAAAAGAACAACTTAAAATCATAAAAAACGAACAAAGAGCGAGAGAGACTGATCTAGGTAACTCATTGGAATTGTGCCATAAGAAACTAGACGATTGTGTAACATTAATTTCTAACCAGCAGACAGAAATTAAGGAATGTAAAGGACAGATTGACACATTAACCCAGCAAAATGTCAATCTCAAGGCGAAGCTAAAATCCCTAGAAAACCGCCTAGGAGAATCTGAGCAGTACACACGTAGGAATACGGTGGAAATACACGGTGTCCCGGAAGTTCCTAACGAAAACATTTTTGAAACTGTGAAGAAAGTAGGTCAAGCTCTGGATGTGGTCATCAGTGAAACAATGGTAGATGCCTGTCATCGACTGCCTAAGTCACCTAATCATCAACACAGTGGCATCACCTTAAAATTCGTTCGGCGGGACGATAAGGAGCGTTTCATGGAGCGTCGCCGGGTGAAACGGAATCTCTCCACTCGTCACGTCGGTCTTCCTGGGGACAGTGTAATTTATGTGAACGAAAGTTTATCACCAGAGAAGAGGAAATTACTGTCACAAGCTCGGAACATCAGGAGAGAGAAGGAGTATTCTTTCTTGTGGGTAAGAAATGGACACATTAAAATACGCAAATCTGAAGGTTCTCGAGTCATCGTAATTCGAAATGAGGATGACCTGAACACTCTCTAATGGCATCAAAATCTAGATTATCCATTTATTATCAAAATGTAGGAGGAATGAATACAAAATTAGATTTATTCAATGAAAACCTGATCACCAAAAAGCATGACTTAATTCTAATTACAGAAACTTGGTTATCTAGTAAAATCGCTGACAGTGAGGTCTGTTGTGATATGTACAGAGTATACAGGGCTGAGAGGCCTGCCAGAACAGGGGGTGGGGTGGCTGTCTTGGTTCGTAGCGGATTAACAGTACTCAAGGTCGAAAGAATGACTGGCAGCTTGGAATGTCTATTAGTGAAACTGGTTATTTCAGGAAATATTTGGTACGTCTGTAATGTTTACATCCCACCAGCTTCAAAAGTAGAATCGTACAGGCAAGTATATCGGTGGCTGGAATCCCGCACAGAAATACATGATAAAAATTTATTAATATTTGGTGACTTCAATATCCCAACAATACAAAGTACAATAATTAATGCTGACAATATTCACACAAGAGAACTCGTACATTTTATTAATTATCTTCAGCTAAAATCTTATAATTCAGTACTAAACCGTAACGGGAGGACGCTGGACTTAGTTCTATCCAACAAACCCAACATAAATGTAACGGAAAACACAGACCCACTCTTACCGCAGGATCGCCATCACCCAGCTCTGGATGTGGAAATATCTCTAACTATATGTCGAAACCAAGTAATTATCCAGCCTAATGATACCTATAACTTCCGGGAAGCCGATTTTGAGCAAATGTACACTCGGTTGAGGGATAGTGCCTGGGGTCAAATATACGAGTGCACTGATGTAAATACTGCAGTAGACCTGTTTTATCAGATTTTTAACACAGTACTTGGCGAAACCGTTCCTATATGTAAACGACAAACGGGCAGAAAATATCCTGTCTGGTTCTCTAAGGAAATAAAGAGTAAATTGAAGGAGAAGGAACACCATAGGAAGAGAAAACATTACTCAGATCATCATAGACTACGTTTTGAAGAATTAAGGTCAGAAATTAAAAAGGACATTAAATTATCTTATAAGAAATATATCCATAATATTGAACAAAACATTAGCAGGGACTCAAAGAAATTTTGGACGTTTATTAAAAACAAGAAAAAAAATAGGAACTCATGCGACACTTTTAAATATAATAATGAAGAATTGGACAGGGGTGATTCCATTGTTGAAGGTTTCGCGTCATATTTCAAATCAGTGTATGACTCTCAGTCAGCCCAATACAAAGTCCCAGCCTGCAATTCGAATACTCCCAACACCCTTCACATAAAACTTGTCTCAAAGGAAGAGATAGAAATGGCATTTAAAAAATTAAAACCTAAGTCGTCGGCTGGTCCTGATAATATTCCACCGTATGTAGTTAAGGGATGTGCTGAAAGCCTCAGGGACCCGTTACACTTTATATTTAACTTAGCAATTCAAACTTGTACGTTCCCTGACGCCTGGAAAATCACTCGCGTCTGCCCTATACTAAAATCGGGAGACCCATCACTAATTAATAACTACCGTCCTATATCTATTTTATCCGCAGTAGCCAAGGTATTTGAATTCATAGTGCACGGAAGAATATCAGTATTCCTCAGACCACTCGTAACAGATAACCAACATGGTTTCCTATCCAGGAAATCTACAGTGACGAATGCAATTAATTTTACTCAAATTATATCTAAAGAGTTAGATAAAGGAGGGCAGATGGATGTCATATTTACAGATTTCGAGAAAGCTTTCGACACAATAAATCACGATATCCTTCTTAAAAAATTATGTATTTTGGGGTTTTCCCACCCATTACTAAAATTATTCATCTCCTATCTCAGAGACAGGAAGCAATTTGTTTTGTTCCAGAAAATTGTCTCAAAGGAATACATAGTTCATTCCGGAATACCCCAAGGTTCGAACCTTGGACCTTTGATTTTTCTAGCAATGATAAATGATTTGCCACGATGTATACTGCACTCAAATAGTCTTTTATATGCAGATGACTTCAAAATTTTTAAATCAATTTCTTCCACTAATGACTGCACTCTACTACAAAATGACCTAAATAATATACACAAATGGAGTATAGAAAACAAATTATACTTAAACGTACCGAAGTGTGTTGTTATGACCTTTACACGTAAGAAGAACCCAATCACATTTGTTTATGGAATTGGACCTAAGTCATTGAAAACAGTAAGCGAGAAGAAAGATCTAGGGATTCTGTTTGACCGAGAGCTTGCTTTCACTTATCATGTGCAAAAGACGGTCGGGGATGCTTACCGCATGTTAGGGTTTATAATAAGAAACACTAAGCCATTCATTAGGACCAGTACCTGCATAAAACTTTATACTGCCATGGTGAGATCCAAGCTCGAGTACGCCAGCCAAGTATGGAGTCCCTGGCAGAAAACATGCATTAAGTACATTGAGCAAGTTCAAAAGAAATTCCTCAGATATTTACACCTCAAAATAACGGGCAATTACCCACACATGGTACCCTACGGTGAACTTTTGTTGAATTTCGGCATGACTAGTTTGGAGTCTCGAAGGCGAGTGAATGATATGAAATTCCTTTATAAAGTCATTAACGGTCAAATTGATAACTCATTTTTCCTATCACTCCTAAATTTCAACATCCCTCGCTTAACTACAAGATCAACCATAACATTCAAAACTGATATAACCAATACCACTTCACATAACAATTCACCTGTATGGAGGCTTTGCAGTATTTACAACGATGCGGTTCGTGTAAACTGGAAACTAGATTTCTGTCTCTCAATCAGACCGTTCTTGGAAATTATAACCCTGTCATTCTAATTCATACTTGAAATAAAATTATCACACATAACAGAATCAACAATGTATATATGTGGATAGGCCTGTTCCCTAGTTATTGATGTTACCCATTAGTTTATTATGTAATAATTCCAAAACCTGTTTTTATATTTGGCATTAGATCATATTTAGATTTAGTTTTTATATTATCTTTTTACTACTATGCATTTTGATCTGTGTGAACTTATTAGTTTTAAGAATTACATTAAGATATTAATACTTAATGCAGGAAATGTATCTTACTGTGTAGGTGCACTGTTATTGGGGCGCACACTGAGCCCTGTTGTGTACCATCAACAAATAAATAAAATAAATAAATAAACTTGAGGAAACCATAATGGCGGCCACCCAAATGTTAAAAGGTTGAATCTAATTACAACCAACCTAATCATCTTATCTTTACTAAATTTTGCAACAACATACCTTTATGTGGTAAGCATCTTTTGACCAAACGACAAGGTCATCAGCCCAATAGTTTGCAGAAGGCGGCCATGTATGTGTGCAAATCGATTCCTCCCATCAATTCAAACACGGTAAACCGAATTGAACGAATTTTGGTTCAGAGGTAGCACTTGCAAAAGGCACCTCAGCTTCATGTTTTATATCACCGCCATCTTGACGGAAACGGAATGGCGGCCACCCAAATGTTAAAAGCTTAAATCAAATTAAGACCAACCTAATCATTCGATCTCTACCAAATTTTGCAACAACATACCTATTTGTGTGAAGCATCTTTTGACTGAACTACAAGGTCATCAGCCCAATAGTTTGTAGATAGCGACCATGTATGTATGCAAATCGATTCCCCATATCAATTCAAACACGGTGAAAACGAATTGAACAAAGTTTTTTTTACAGAGGTAGGACTAGCAAAGGTCACCTTATATTCATGTGTAATATCCGTATAGCACATTGTATTTCAACAAACTACAACAACCAACATTCAGTTATACTCCTTGAAAAGGACAAAGAGTTATAACAACACCCATGCATTTAGGATAAAGTAGGCTATATGTTCATTACTGAACATCTTGCTTTTTCCTTACTTCTAAATACAAAAATACTTTTAGTACGGTACTTTTCCAGATCACACTCATGAATTCTGAAGCACCAAAGAAAAACCTAAATGATATGTGAGTGCCTAAAAATACCAAATTGCAGTTTCGTTCCATTTACTGTAATATATTTGACGTTATAGTCCGTAATTTTTAAAAGTAAACCACAAGTCGTTTGTAATATACTGTACTGTAATGTTTTATCTACTGGGTGCACAGCATGTGATGTCAATATCAGCAGCAAAGTTGAGCCGCATTGTGTATACACAATGATATGAGCAACAGTTAGCAGCGATACTAAGCAACAACTATGAATAAACCAAATTTTTTAATAATTTGAAAACAATTCACATTATATTGAGGGAGGAAGTATAGAACCTATGATCACCTCTATTTGTTGTCTCAATTTGACTGCCTTGCATTCGTTTTCATAAAAATCACCAGAATCATCCCGCAGATTATAAGTGGGTAACTGGTAAATAGACTCCTAGGTACCGGTACTACTTATTCGACCTTGGTGCTCGACTTGATATAAGTTAGGTTTTAATAACGAGTAATATACGGATGTCTAACATTGCAATGGAATGAAGAATTACTGGTGCCAGCTTGTGGAGCACAGAAATGAAGCATTCTATAAATATTGGATTCTATATTCCTAAGTTATACAACTTTGACCCAAAGTAAAACATACAGACGGAATAAAACTACTAAGTTGCATTAACAGAAAGGAATAAACATCCAAATTGGCCTACTATTTGGTAGCAAGTACTAAGTCAAAAACCTTGCTTGTCATGCGCATCACTATGATTGCTATGTTACACGATATACTGTACGTAATAAATACTACTTACAATATTAGGGAATTCATCTGGTTCACTCTTAATGAATGTTTGTTCTTCCATAATGATCACGAAACTAGAACACACAAAGTTCGCTTAAGAATGATTAGATGCCGTACTTATTCACATACGCCAAATCATTACCGTAAATAACACATCAAATCAGGATATTTCAAAACCCTGAATGCAAGTCACGCCATTGGTAATCAGATTATAACCCTCCAGGTGCTCAGTGAGAAGAAGAGGTTAACGGTACTACTTATTCGACCTTGGTGCTCGACTTGATATAAGTTAGGTTATAATAACGAGTAATATACGGATGTCTAACATTGCAATGGAATGAAGAAATACTGGTGCCAGCTTGTGGAGCACAGAAATGAAGCATTCTATAAATATTGGATTCTATATTCCTAAGTGGGCTACACACAAACCTAAGTACAATGGTACAAGTGGAACAAATATAATTGTCAGATGCAAACGTACATTACAAATCTATTACGGTACCGGTAACGTACAAGTAAACTCAAGTTCAGTTATTGTAAGGACACTAAGTACTTGCCAGAATCTGGATAGAGTGAGTTTCAGAAAACACAAGACAATAAATTCTTCCGCTTCTTGTTACAAGGAACCCACTTCAATAGTAAAATCGCATATCTACCTGTTGGAACCAACAATGAACGGAAGTGTCTAAATTAAGTATTTATTCTTACAATCTTATATACTATCATTTGATAACTTTTATCATTGCCGTCATAATGAAGTTCCTAATACAAAGTGTATCATTGATAATTATTTAATTTAATTTTGTGAATTAATCTACACAGGGCACGAACATGTCCAAGTAGAACTCCCGTGTGAGACCCATCCTTATTATTACATTTTGTCAGTTCTGTAGAGAGGATTAAGGGTAAGTTATCCCTACATAGAACTCAAAATTCTCAGATTTTAATATTTCGCAGCGAATTCCATCCAAGACACTAACTCGGTGACGATATTGCTAGATATCCACCCGTAAACAACAAAACACAAAACACGACACACCGATGGTAAATAGGCACGGTTTAATACATTTTTTATTTATTATGGATGCATTTCTAGCACGAATCAGATTATTACTACGATCATCGTTATAATTTTATTTTACTGAATATTCCTATACCCTAGTGACAAATTTCAAAACTTAATGAAATAAATAGGCCTGCATACCGGTATTCCATCAATTATCCAAAGTGAGCCTAGCCTACCTTATAAAACTTTCTAATATATAATGGAGGGTCTTTGGCAAGCTGTTTCATTCAGTTTTACCTTTTCACTACTTGCCAGTGTTTTCATAAAATTTGTGTGAAATTGCTGAATAATAATGATTCCTTTCTTATACAGTTCTTATACAATTTCATTTTATGGACGCAGCATGTTTCTGCGCGTGCAATATGCCCACGTATTTCGTACCCGGCTGTCGGTCTGGATATCAATCGGGTTCAGGTGGGCAAATAATTTTTTAAAATCGTGCGAAATATTTTAAAAGTGGCTTAGTATAAATTACACTCACCTTTCTTCCACGGAAAACTGGTTGCTAATGTAGCTGCTTCACTACCACTTCTTAAGGATAAAGGTTCTACACAAAACGACACATATCTAATCGTGAAGGCCGGGGATCGATTCTCGGCTCTGCCAAGAAATTTAATTCTCATCTGAGGACTAGAACGGGGTACACTCTGCCTCGAGAGGCAAAACTGAGAAGAGGAGGGTTCGATTCCTAAGTCAGCTATCGTGATAGTGGTTTTCCAAGGTTTCCCACTTCTACTCCGGGCAAATGCCGGGATGGTTCCTAAATAAGGCCACGACCACCCCCTTCCCACTCCTCGCATGAATAGGGATGTAGCGGAAGAAAGTTCGCGCCAGATAGCGCGCGTGTAGTACTGGGTAAGCGCAAGGCGATCGTTTTATGTTTCTTCCAGTCAGCTGCGTGGAAAGTATAGATTGTGACCGGTCTTTCTGAGCTAAAGTAAATTATATCTTCTCTAACTTTACTCCAAGACTATACTAATTAATGCTCTAGGCATTTCCCCTAGTATATTATGGACGATTTTCAGCGTTTAAGCGTAAAACATCTCCAAAATGAGCTACGGACCAGAGGCGCTAAAACTAGCGGGAGGAAAGAAGAATTAATACAGCGGTAATTACAAAATTCTAACACGCTTTATTATCCAAATAATGAATAGGAGTCAGCATGCTAACTCCTAAAGATTACAATTGCTTGAGTATTGTACTTTGATAAATATACCTCCATAAGACTTAAATCATGAATAGTGATTTAAATATTCACTTGCTCCTCTTGCTTATAGACTTCGATTTATGTATTTTTTTTAGGTCGATCGCTTACATGAAACTGCAGATACAGCCTTGTCTAACACCAAAGGCATGTGAGTTTCTTGAGTTTCCCTGTGCCAGTTCATACGATAATTTGACCATCAGCCACAAGGCGAAGATCAGTATCACAAATGTATATTTTGTCATGCCCGGAGGGTTGGCACCATCAGGACATGCACCCCCAAAGGGAGAGGTGGCCTACGCCACTGAACCCACATATACCCACGAGTGGGAAATCCACAAACACATCCAAAGCCAACCCACTACTCTACGAGGACCACATTTCTGCCCCAACATCTCACACCCTCTTCTAACCCCAGAAACTATCCCAAACTGGGAAATTCAGTAAATCCCACACATCATCTATAACACTGCAAGAGGCGGCCATCTAGCAAAGTGGTTAGCCAATACCTTGCCCTAATTACATACAAGCACACTTGACGGAATGTAGAAAGAATGTAGAACACCGAACACTGGAGAATGCTGAGGAATGCTGACCGAGCGACGACAAACGAATAAGAAGCAGGGCCAACTCGAACTCGAAGTCTTTCGCTGCCCGAGGCTATGCTGCCCTGGTTCCCGAATGATCACCTAAATGGTAAGTGTGTGTCTCATCCCTAACACCAAATTTACAAGTGTACTCCTACCCTTTAACACCCACACTGCATTGTACAACTTGTTACATTGTGTTACACTTCCCTAAATGAGGGATCTACACCAACAATTACGGTCCCAATAAACAATGACCATTTACACATACATTCTCTGGTACATCTCATTTCTACACTTAGTCTTACATCCCGATTTCCTTTACCACGACACCTCACTGCCCACTTAATAGATCTGCTGTTTAAGCAACGGCCGAGTTCATCATTAAAGCCTTGAGTGAGTCACGCAGCTGACAAACAGCTCCGTGCGTAGTCAGCTACTAATTAAACGCTCTTCTGCGATACTCGCGCCAAGCGCTATTGGCTTAATTGATTAGGACTTCTACCCAATTCGCCACCCCCATAAACTAGAGCATTCCCTCGACCAAAGCTCCCATCATCACGCCCAAATCCAAGTCCCCACACATTCAATACAACTCACCCCATTAGATCACACCCTCTAAATTAGACACAAACACCCCTTCGTTCGACCAACCCTTACTCCCGGTCCGAACAATATTGGTGGAGACGCCAGGCAGTTCCCACGAGTGAGGGTAGTTACCACTCAGAAAGGACCTAACACAAATAGGTTTGGAACTGCGATTTTAGTACCCCTCAACCCAAGCGAAAATTGGGGGGAAAAATTCTAGAAGGTACGCTATAGATTTTCCTTTGTAAGGGGATACAGCATTGTACATTAGCCCTCCCCAACCCACCCTATAGGGAAACAAGAAGTATCAATCGCTTTGTGGCAGCGAATATAAACTAGTGGCATTTTCACCGATTACCAGGAATTTGTATTATCCTATACACAACCTATCAGGGATACCTTCCGCAAAGCAAGCAAGTCCACCCCAAAGATAGAATCCATTTTGGGGAGTAAGAACGTCTTCGCAGAAAATATAGTAAAGATAATTGCCGTCACGCAAGTCACAGTCACATATCATCCCTCACGCTACACTTACACGGCAACACATACTAAGCATACACTTATACAGTATGGCACCGCATGCAAAAGCAACAGGGGTTATAAGCCATAGAGGCGACAGGAGGGCGCCAATATTATTCATCCTGCTACAAAGGTACCAAAACCTTATACAAAGGCGACAGGCACATATACGGGCACTCCAAACAAGGTTAAGAGCGGTACAGGGCAAACGATCGCGCACCCCATCGGAAGATAAGAAAGCGCAGTTGAAACGCGCACACAAACATGTAAGTGAACTCCACAAACATCTGAATAGGGACCATGTTCGAAGTAGCAGAATACACGACCAGTTGACTACGGTATAAGGCCCACTACATTCCAACACAACCTTAGAGAGGATAAAGGTGCACTACACGACGTTATATACCCAGTATATGGAGCTCATTTGTGAACAGGCACTCCTTCATCTAGCGGCCACAGAATTGTATAGGGCACACACAGCTTTAAATGTCCCAAGCAACAGATGAAAACAATAGAAATGCCGTATAACATTGCCGATAAAATACATGACACATACAGATTTAAATGGCTGGGTAGCAGGTAAAGCAGTAGATTACCGCGGACCGAATGCCAAAATGTACAGCAGGCAAAAGAACATACACATACACTGAACAGTTAACTTCATACGGTTAAGGGCTTAGCCCACAAACACCCTGTCGAGCGAGAGCGCTCAGATGTAGATAAAATAAGCTGACCTAAAGATATACGCTCATGAATAAAGATACGCGAAATAAGGCCTAAATAGGCCACGCGATGAGCACAAACCCAGGTCCGCATAGGGAAACTAACTCCCACACGCACGGCGAAGGATGGACACACAATTACACATTGCTACAACAATGGCCATCCCGCACACTTATAATTACACATGTCCCCCAGGGTGACAATATGATATATACAAAAGGGAAATTGTATCATATAAATGTACCATATGCCGAAGTGTATATATGTCACATTCTGAACACGCATAGGTCAGGCATTGCGAAATAGAAGCCAGGGCCACACACACACAAGCAATAGACAGTCACACAGGCAAAATGGCACAGACGAGACATATTTACACATTTATACAGGACTTGTGGAACTGGTTTACAACTAAACACGTGCTTACAGCGCACAGATTGTTTAAATAACGAATCTAACAATGGGAAAATCCATTCTTTTAGTAAAAGGAATTACGGGCTAGAAATTTCGGCAATTGACATGGTATGGTCAAATCGAAGCCATGGCCGTAGGCACAGTTGGTAAACAGTAATACGGATGACACGCCATAAGCAACATAAATCACACGATCACATAATAACCATAGGATCCCATGCACATGGCTACGGCATGCACGACATTAAAATAGGGACCCCATCCATACGTAAAGGCTTTTGGACAAAGAGGCCGGAAAAACCAAGCCTACAGTATCCATTTCCATACACACATTTGTCCCGCATTACATCCCATATGTCTCACGAATATGTATTTACAAATGGCTATATGTTATGAATATGTACTTACAAAAGTCTATGTATGTGTCTTATATGTACACCAGAGATTGCATATGATATACACTCCATGTCACTCACAACACAAACATATGCATGGGTAGGTTCTTTTACGTACAGAAATTACATAAACCGACACGATAACATGCGGTAAGAAAATCAAAGCATAGAACTCAAACCACAATAAACACAATAAAACAGAGACATACGACACATGAATACGGCTCATTTCATTCAAATTAGAGCCTAATTCACATATAAAGAGTGCCGGGCAAAGACGCCGAAAAAAGGCCTGCCTACGAGAATAAATCTCCACAGAGACAGCATTGAGGCTTCACAACTCATACGGGTCAAGAATACGCCACAAAGAATTACGAAGCAAAAGGGACACCGACACCTAGTACGAAACATAACACTAGATGCCACACGGACAGACAGGGGACACAGATATGCACAGAATACACATACCTCTAACAACACGTAGCGTCATAATATAGTCACGGCAAAGGTTGGGGCACGAGCATGTACACGGGGCAAAAAACCTTACACCACAAAGAATCGTAGACAACTTGTTACCATCATTCAGACAAGACGGCAAACATGAGTGCTCTACACTTGAGAAGGCCGGCACATAGCCCGGAAGTAGCAGGCTGGCCAGACAGCGTTATCGCACGTAATGTGAAGCCCGCGCCATATCAGCAAAATCATAGAGTATGATGCAGTACAATAGCGAGCAGCTAGCATACGGACTCAGCCTCGCCAACAACTATACAGTGACCTAAAGCCATTCATAGCAAATTCAAAACCTCAAAGCGCCCGCAATTCAAAGCCAGAAGCAGCCAAAATTGCCACAAACGCTGCACATAGGGCATACTTTCACACACATATGCCAGTTTCACAACACTCGCTATAATCACCTAATTATGGAATTAGCGGCCCCAAGGTCCCAATATCAGGCATATAAGGCTATACTAAGGCCACACAATACTCCTGCCAGGCGCATCCAGCCCGCATTTCAGGGAAAACCAAAACACTACAGACAGGGGCTATTAATCACGCGCGAAATCGCAAGAAAGTGCAAATCACGGAGATTGACACACCATCACTTTGACACGGGATGACAGGGCGTAACTAGGAAAAAAGCTAGTCAAACGGCACCCAGTTACGAATCTCACGCTAGACGTCACATGGGAACATAGAGTAACACGGATTACACGCACAAAAACACAGCATGGGGAACACAGAAGCTAAAGAGCGACCTCTGAAATAGATGGGCCGCACAACAGAAATAAAGGGCCGACGGACTAAAGATCAATTAGATTGGGAAAACGTTGAACACTTACGCACAAATAGACACGAAATGGACACGCATCAGGGACAGTAGTAAAGCAATTGTACCAACCCATCCACTACTATGAAGGACGGGAACACCACATTTCACAGGGCAAAATACAAAATATCATACGATCTTTCAACACGGGACAGTAGAATTACCCCAGAAATAGATCCGAGATGGCGTAGAACAATATAAAATTGGTAAATTCACATGGAACACAAAGAGTACAAAAGGCGATTTCTGGGAAAGGCCCAGGAACAAAGGTCGGCAGTTTGACACATGTAGGTAGACAGATTGCGAAACGCCAGCAATTATAAAGAAGGAAATAGTAAATCCCGACATACATACCTCGAATTCCCTACCAGCCAAGGTTGACACACATACCTGGAGGGATTGCACACACACATAAACAAAACGTATTACGCAATTGATGAATTGCAAGTAACAGGGGCACGGGAGCCCAACCATTGCAGTAACGCAGGCTTGCACAAATACAGGACTCAGTATATATAGCAATGAAATAACTTCCACTAAAACACTGGACACTTGGCACAGAAAACGCAAGGCCACAACAAAATACAATGGGTATTGTCACTTTAAGACGCCCACGTGATCAATCGGGCCAGACAGGCAGAAGACAGGTACGGAAGTAGGTAATGACACTGCACACGGAGCGCCAGCACGCGCGCGGAAATCGACTCACATAACATGACACGCTCAGGCGACGTGACGACATGATAAGCAGGAACACGCCTAGGCTGTGAGGCGCGCTCAGGCCGTGAACGCCTCCTGCCATAAGCGACCGCCACACAGGCAGATGACACAATCGAGCCCAAACATTACAGACAATTAGGCATAAGGGTGGGTAATCACAGATCCAATAAGCCCAAAGGCGTTACCCAGGAATACACGCGTATTTTAAAAGAGATAAGGGCATTTTAGATGATCCCAGAGTGATAGTGAGGAAAGGCATTCTATTAAGCACTAGGTGCAATGAGGCATCTATACGATATATAGATGCCAAAACAGCGCATATTTAAAACCCGTCAGAGAGCGGAAGAGAGAAAAATGTGACCAAGTTAAATGATCACATAAAACGAGGCACAGAAAGGTTACATACAGTTACACATAAAATAGATCCACGGGCAAAGACCCACGCATCCAATTCCCAACACCTTCCTTACATCCCTACAAAATTACATACAAATTGCATACATAAATACAGACATAAGACACCACAAATATACAAAAGGGGTTGGTAGTCATTCATGCTCTTACAGAAAAGGGTTCACTGCACCCTGTGCCATACTGCTTCCACCTGAATACTAGGGGAGGTCGGACGCCAATATTAAGCGCTGAATGTACATCTTTATACATAGATGAAAGGCCTTAACAATGTACTAACAAACATTTCACTTAGTACACCCGCATGCAAAACATAAACTTATTATACCTAAACACACCCCTTTTCCTAACTTGAGTGGCGGATATGAACTCAAATCCATCCCCATGCATGGAACATCCCATCCAAACACCAGTGCTTATATTTTATCATACCAGCATGACATAGTTTGAAATTAAAACACCTGGGCAAAACCCACCCCATCCCTTAAGAGTAAAAACATCCCTACAGCATTACCGGTTCTCGGCCACCATATTTACAGAGTCCGGCTATGCATACCCTTCCACACCCACGCAGTGACCTTACATCAAATAACACCTGGGCGAACCTTAACAACATAACCTTACATAACAGCCCTACTAACCAGTCTGGAAATATACTGGAACATCAGTGTAAAAGGTCCGGGTAAAGCAAGAAGGACTAAAGCAGGCAATGCGATTCGAATGACCTACAACCCCAGAACACATTTTTTTTTTACAAAATACACTAAAATTGCACATTAAAATTGTACATCGCACACTAAAATTTTACCACCACAGAAATATCTACACACAGAATTAATCAAGGATCTGAGACTCCCCAGGTGATAACATAAAGGGCCACAAGAAGGCACAGCCAAAGAAGGCAGTGATAGATCGGACACAGACTAAAACGGAATGACGGAAGGTCGAAGCCAGACCTGCAGGGGAGACTTTTGACGTCTAGTAGGAGAAATAGCCAACTCAGTATTGGACTCAAGAGACGAACCTAGGGACGACCAAGTTTAGGACTTGACATTTTACCTAGATTGTAAGGCTAAGTCCACCTCTTAAGGCGGAGAGGTAGTCTTCCGTTCGCAGGAAGTGACGAAGTGCACTTGGGGTACACGGAACTACCCTCAAGTCCACGAAAGTCCTCACCGGGATGTAGGGTGAAGAATCTTGAATAAATAATATATAATGAATAATGACACATAATGATTTTGTTCGGAGACCAAATAAAAGGAGGGTAGTGACCCCCAGAGCGTAAATAGGGATGCAGCGGGCCCCTACAAATGTAAATGAAGGTACCGACCATTCCGAGGGGAATTGGGCCTCCCGAGAATAATGAATAATAACCATGGAACACATGAACGTACACAACGATACAAACAGATACACTTCGGGGACGCCCGCAAAAGAGCTTTATAAAGCAGCTATGAATCCAGGGATCCCAAGCGAAATGCTACTGCAGCAACTACACAGGCCTATACACACACACAATTAGTTATTAAAGGAGGAACACTTAGACTTAGGAGGGGACGAAGGGCGCCTACCGGATTCCGGTTCCGGTAGAACGCATGCGACGGCACCTCAGGAGGTACGCCGACCGGGGGGATCCTCACGTCAAAATTTTAGTACATGTATAGTTGCCTACTTCAGGGGCAACTTAGATTTAAGCAAAATTAGTGAGCTGCTGTTGCAAGACAATAGCTTACAAGGGGAATTTCAGCCATAGTCTAAGAAACTTTCGAGAATTTTTTCTAGGTATAGATTAGTATGTAAGTAGATATAAGATACACTACACGGCATTGTAAGACCAAAATGGCGTCATAAGCCCAATAAATCGTCGACAAGCGTCGATAAATCGACACAGTAACGATAAGCGTCGACGAAGAAGCAATTCAATTAAGCCGCGACGTCACATTCCGCGAGCGACTTCCCTATATACATTCCTGGCACTAAGACCAGTTGAATAGTACACAGCCTATTATAAAGAGCGGGTAGCGACCCCTAGAGTTAAACAGGCTAAATGTTACATATATATATATATATATATATATATATATATATATATATATACGAGACGTCCTAAGAGGTCACTAGGGCGGCACAACCGAAGCCGACCCTTAAACAGCACTGCGCGATGTGCGCACAACAATATTTTGGCCAAGGGCATTTTACTAACCAATGTATATTTATTCCAGAGATAAGAGCTCCAACACGTCAACAGGCAACGACTACATGATCATGATAACAGGTAAAAGGTGCACCGATGACACAATAACACTTGTATACACTGAGGAGACATGACAAATACACAAGAAAACAGAAGTATATACATAAGTATTGCAGTAAGGTTATAGCCGGCTTAGGTTAAGCTAGATTTCGATGGCGCACAATAGATATATGCATGTGAGCAAAATATAAATTGCTGAAACAAAACCCAGATCCTGAGTATTACACACGAGAAATTAGGAGTCTAAAACGGAAAATTAGGAAATTATACAATTAAAGACATGATAGTGACAAGTATATGTTGAAATTTAAGTCCTTATCAAGAGAGCTCGTATTATAAAAGAGGGCTGCTCATGACAGTTATATGCAAGGTTTACTTGGTTCGGGAGGTGATGGGGGGAAAAAGTTTTACAGTTATGTTAGGAGAAGAAAGGGAAATTCAAATAATTTGTCGATGATAATGTCGGGTGACGGTAAATTAATTACTGAGAAACAGGCCATTGCTAATGAATTAAATGTCTTTTACGGTAGTGTGTTCAATAAATCCAATAGCTGTGTGTTGTACCTTAACGACGAATCAGGGGCTCCCCTGTTCCAAATAAACCAGTCAGCAATTGTAAAGCTAATACAAAAACTACGTTTCAATGTATCAAAGGGTCCTGATAATATTGTTAGTGAAGTACTTAAACTAGGAGGTAGGGCCGTGGCACGATACTTGGAGGTGATGTTTAATGTGTCCATAAACAATGCGCAAATCCCAGATGACTGGAAAAGAGCTACGGTAGTCCCAATATTTAAGGGAGGGAGCAGACTTGAATTGGGCAACTACAGGCCGGTTAGCCATACGTCCGTCGTTTGTAAACAGATGGAGCATCTCATTTGCGACTACTTGAGGGAACAGTGGGAAACATTATCATGGTTTAATGATAGGCAACATAGATTTCGGAAAGGTTACTCATGCGAGAGTCAGATGCTATCACTTTTTCAAGACCTTAGCGAATCGTTAGACCATGGAGTTTCAGTCGACGCCGTGGTTATAGATTTTGCGAAGGCATTTGATGTCGTTCCGTATGACATGCTACTCCATAAATTAGCTTCGACGAAGATTGATAGAAGAGTAATTTTATGGATCCAAGAATTGTTGACGGGTCGTTCCCAGAAAGTGAAAGTCGAAGGCATATTCTCGGATGAAATTACCGTAACGTCGGGTATCCCTCAGGGCAGCGTAATCGGAACTTTGTTATTTTTGGCGTTTATTAATGACTTACCAAATGGGATTCGCAGTGACTGTCGATTGTTTGCGGATGATTGTGTAATATATCGAAAGATACATGACTCACAAGACAATGCAGTTCTTCAAGAGGACCTGAACCTGGTCTATAAGTGGGCGATTGTAAATAAAATGAAAATAAATACAAGAAAATGTAGTCTCTTAAAAATAGGGAAAGTGCGAAGGCAGGAATTTCAATATAACATTGGCTCGGAAATACTTGTAGAAGAAGATTCTTGCAAATATTTGGGCGTTCACGTAAGGAATGATATGAAATGGAGTAGTCATGTAGGATGTGTAGTTTCAAAAGCTTACAAATCCCTGCACTTTGTAATGAGGGTATTAAAAGGAAGTAGTACCTCTGCTAAAGAATTAGGCTATTTGTCACTTGTAAGACCTATTCTGGAATATGCCTCGGCGGTTTGGGATCCATATCAAGTAGGGCTCATCAATGAGTTGGAAATGGTACAAAGAAAGGCCGCTAGATTTGTGCTCAGTGACTTTAATCCCAGGAGCAGTGTGAGCCGTATGTTAAAGAAGCTTGTGTGGGAATCACTGGAGGCTAGGAGGATGAAATCTAGACTCTGCGCTATGTACAACACGTATACAAATCAACCAGCATGGGGTGAGCTTAGCAAACGATTGGGAAAGCCCACTTACATGGGTAGGAGCGATCATCCTTTCAAAGTTAAGGGCCGACCACAGCGAACAAATTATGGTAAATATTATTTTGTAAACCGTGCCATTGATAACTGGAACTCTCTACCTGCCGCAGTCTTATAGCCTTTTCCCAAACATATAGGTGTGTTTAAGAAAAGACTGACTATTTGTGTAAATACTCCAGTTTAATTGTTGTATAATTGTTATTGAATTGTTATGTATAATTATTTATTTGTTATGTATATACAATTTGCCACCGGGGGACACACCCCCATTGCAAATAAATGAATGAATATGAATATGAAAAAATAAACGAAATGTATGTGATTATAACATTGGATCCCATTTCAGACAAACCAGAAGGCGCTATATAAGCACGTTTCCACCGAAAAAGGAATTAATTAATTATTTATTTTTCAGATGATCAGCACTGAGCACATGTCTATTGTAAATATATTTCTAACACCAGCTTATACACACTCTCTACTATGACACACAAAAACATAATAATCATCGGTTTAAGTCACATTAATAAAATGATGACGTCAGCAGGCAGCTACGCGAGGTGACCGTGGGGCACCGAGAGGCGCTGACGCAATACAGAGTAGACGCTGAACAATGAGCGACGCACAGTAGCCGGGGGCGACGCAGAGCTTGTAAGCGCCTACCTCTGCTATCAAGGTGAATTTTTCCCACCCACGGGGGGAAACTCCCGGAATAATGGCACATTAGCGGACTAACCACTAAAGCACGGTACGAGGAGCGGCCGATTGGAAGCACAGGAGGTAGAAATGGCCAAAAGGAAAGCGCTAGGGTCATGTGGATAGTAAGAAGAGGTACAACGCTCATGAGCGACAAGGTCTAGTATTATCATTAGTATAATTATAGCTATTATATAATCATTGTAAACAAAATTGTAAACAAAATCGTAAAATTATAAGGAGTATGGTGAATACACATAGAATACCGTAATATTCCACCACCATCTAACACTGGCACACTATAAACATCGAATACACTTGTTTTTCTTTCCTTTATTTCTATTAACGACAAATTGTAAAGGCGTTCTATTTTTCCTAACATAATAAACTTATTTTGATATATACCCTTAAGATTACCCCCCAGGGCGCCTGTTTTCCTTTCATCTTCATTCTTTCATACATTATACTTAAGTGTCATACCAAATGTAAACGTAGAAGGCATTTTTTCATCCAGCTGCGAAGCAGTATCTCAGAAAACACCGATGTTTTTTCCCTTCCGTAAAAATGCAATGCACTGTTAGATTGATCTTTATTATATCGGTATATCCGATTCATGTTACTTTTGTTACGACCGTGTATTTAAAATGATGTTCATATCTAATGATTTTTATTATGATTACTATTGATATTTACACATGTATAAAACTAAAAAAATGTTCCAAATCTAACACCCACCCCTCTGAGACCACACTTTACCCAGACACCATCAAGGAGCCAATCGACCCACGACTTCGCAATATCTACACCGTACAGGAGGAAGAAGAGGAAACAGAAGAAGAAGGAAGACATCAACACAGCCACCCGTACACTGATACCAGTTTCTGAGGACAGAAACCAAAACACGACGAGGTGTTGTCATACCCGAAGTGTTGGCACCCACAGGACATGCACCCCCCAAAGGGAGAGGAGGCCTACGCAACTGAACCCACATATACCCACGAGTGGGACATCCACAAACACATCCAAAGCCAACCTACTACTCTACGAGGACCACACTTCTGCCCCAACATCTCACACCCTCTTCTAACACCAGAAACTACCCCAAACTGGGAAATACAGTAAATCCCACACATCATCTATAACACTGCAAGAGGCGGCCATCTACCAAAGTGGTTAGCCAATACCTCGCCCTAATTACATACAAGCACACTTGACGGAATGTAGAATGTAGAACACCGAACACTGGAGAATGCTGAGGAATGCTGACCATGCGACGGCAAACAAATAAGAGGCAGGGCTAACTCGAAGTCTTTCGCCGCCCGAGGCTCTGCTGCCCTGGTTCCCGAATTATCACCTAAAAGGTAAGCGTGTGTCTCAGTCCTAACACCAAATTTACAAGTGTACTCCTACCCTTTATCACCCACACTGCATGGAATAACTTGTTACATTGTGTTACACTTCCCTAAAAGAGGGATCTACACCAACAATTACGGTCCCAATAAACAATGACCACTTACACACACATTCTCTGGTACATCTAATTTTTACACTTTGTCTTACATTCCAATTTCCTTTACCACGACTCCTCACTGCCCACATAATAGATCTGCTGTTTAAGCAACGACCGAGTTCATCATTAAAGCCTTGAGTGAGTCACGCAGCTGACAAACAGCTCCGTACGTAGTCAGCTACTAATTAAACGCTCTTGTGCGATACTCGCGCCAAGCGCTATTAGCTTAATTGATTAGGACTTCTACCCAATTCGCCACCCCCATAAACCAGAGCATTTCCCCCGACCAAAGCTCCCATCATCACGCCCAAATCCAAGTCCCCACACATTCACTAAAACTCACCCCTTTAGATCACACCCTCTAAATTAGACACAAACACCCATTCGTTCGACCAACCCTTATTCCCGGTCCGAACAATATTGGTGGAGACGCCAAGAAGTTCCCACGAGTGAGGGTAGTTACCACTCAGAAAGGACCTAACACAAATAGGTTTGGAACTGCGATTTTAGTACCCCTCAAGCCAAGCGAAAATTGGGGGGGGGGGAAATTCTAGAAGGTACGCTATAGATTTTCCTTTGTAAGAGGATACAGCATTGTACATTAGCCCTCCCCAACCCACCCTATAGGGAAACAAGAAGTATCAATCGCTTTGTGGCAGCGAATATACACTAGTGGCATTTTCACCGATTACCAGGAATTTGTATTATCCTATACACAACCTATCAGGGATACCTTCCGCAAAGCAAGCACGTCCACCCCAAAGATAGAATCCATTTTGGGGAGTAAGAACGTCTTCGCAGAAAATATAGTAAAGATAATTGCCGTCACGCAAGTCACAGTCACATATCATCCCTCACGATACACTTACACGGCAACACATACTAAGCATACACTTATACAGTATGGCACCACATGCAAAAGCAACAGGGGTTATAAGCCATAGAGGCGACAGGGGGGCGCCAATATTATTCATCCTGCTACAAAGGTACCAAAACCGTATACAAAGGCGACAGGCACATATACGGGCACTCCAAACAAGGTTAGGAGCGGTACAGGGCAAACGATCGCGCACCCCATCGGAAGATAAGAAAGCGCAGTTGAAACGCGCACACAAACATGTAAGTGAACTCCACAAACATCTGAATAGGGACCATGTTCGAAGTAGCAGAATACACGACCAGTTGACTACGGTATAAGGCCCACTACATTCCAACACAACCTTAGAGAGGATAAAGGTGCACTACACGACGTTATATACCCAGTATATGGAGCTCATTTGTGAACAAGCACTCCTTCATCTAGCGGCCACAGAACTGTATAGGGCACACACAGCTTTAAATGTCCCAAGCAACAGATGAAAACAATAGAAATGCCGTATAACATTGCCGATAAAATACATGACACATACAGATTTAAATGGCTGGGCAGCAGGTAAAGCAGTAAATTACCGCGGACCGCATGCCAAAATGTACAGCAGGCATAAGAACATACACATACACTGAGCAGTAAACTTCATACGGTTAATAGTCCAGTGCAATTAGACAAAATTGACCTCTGACTCGGACAAAATTAATAACAAGCTGAAAATTGGTGGAAACGTTAAGAACAATGTCCTAAACGAAATCCCAGAAGTCCCAAAAAAACCGAGCTGGGGAAAAGCCGCCATCTTGAAAAAAGCGCCGCCATCTTGGATTTTTCGGTTCTTGGCCATATATTTCGAACTAGTGGTCCTAGCGAGGTCAGACTGGTGTCAAATTGACCAGATTGTACTGTCGAAGTCTCGGAAACATTAATAAAATATGCTAGACGCATTCTTACAGCTTTTTAAATTATTTTAGTACTGTTAATAATATAAATAGTGTGTTCAAAGTTCGATGTTGACCTGTTTTTACGCACTAACTTAGTAAAGTTACCTGAATTGGTGGAATAAGAGTAATTCTAAAGATAAAATGAATATACAACCTTATCGCCTTCAAATCCGTCTACGATTCACACTTGCCTCCTTTATGCAGCAGAGCAGAGCGAAGCGAGAAAACAGTCCTGTGTGGTAACGTTTGACCAACCGCTCTATGCAAAAGCTTTTGATATCGTGCTCTCGGCCATAGAAAATAGCCCCTTATCAAATAATACTTTGCGGCTTGGAGGTTTCCACCTCTTGATGTCCTTTATGGGGGCTGTAGGATCTTTAATGGCTGGAAGTGGCTTAGAGGACTTGTGGGTGGAAATTTATGCAAAGAATTCGGTAATTCACATGATGTCTGGACACGCGTATGCTCGAGCAATCCGTGCCCACTTCCTGACTCAAGTTGCTCTCGCCAGTGTCCTCATCGACGACATAAAAGGAGATACGATTTTAACCGAAGAACTTAAAGCAGTTCACCGAAAGATACTTTTAGGGGAAGAAACAGTTGCAAGCATCCGCAACACTGCATGTTTCGCTGACGCCTCCAGTCGGTTTTACACCAAGTTCGACGAAGTCGCCAAATCAGGTCGCACAGCGAGATTGTGGACTGAGTATTTCAAAATGGTAACCATCGTGCGTCTTTTCGTGAGAGCCGAACGTTCCGGGGAATGGAATCTTCACCTGTATTGTGTGCAGAGCATGATTCCATACTTAATGCTGCAGGGCATTTTAATCATGCCAAGTACGCTCACGTTTACCTCCAGCAAATGTTGAGGATAAATGAAACCATGACTGCGTCCGAAATCGAACAATTTGTGACGAAAGGCTACTGCACCGTCCGAAGATCCGACAAATTCTGGTGTGGAGTTTGGACGGATATGGCAATCGAACAGGCGCTGATGCGTACTATGAAGTCAGAGGGACGACTGACACACGGCCGCGGAATGTCTGAAGAGGTGATAGCTCGATGGGTGACAGCCATGCCTGCAACGTCTGGTATTGTCGATGCAATGGAACGCTTCAGTGGTGTTTTCTCTGAATTTTGCGATCAACACGTCGAACTTCGAGAGACACGACAAGGCAGAGACAAAGGGGATGTTGACAGGATGACAGAGTGGCTGCGTTCTCACAACCCTTTCGTGGAACTTCCTCGTCTTTTGTCTCTGCGTACACGTGTGGTTGCCGACGACACCGTGAACTGCGACGAATCCCACGCCCTTGGTTTGCAAGCCATGAAGTCAATCGTAGCTCAATGCCTCAGCGACGTCCACTTGAAGAGGAAGGACAAATTTCGTTCCCTTTGAAGATTGGCCAAGATCATTAAAATTAAGGACACCACAGTGGAAATAAACCCGAACCTACTGTTTTATCGCCTCCTTTGCAAAATACGAAGTAAAGAAGAGCTTTCAACGTACTTGACTTACGAGTTGGCTGCAAGAACACCAGCTCTATTTGATGGCACACTTCTGCGGAAAGACACAAAGTCCAAGAAGAGTTTCTAAGCTGCGAAGAAGCTTTGCCATCAAACCCTGTGTTCACGATCGACGGAGGTTTCCTTCTGCATCGAGTTGTTTGGACCTGTCCTGCAACCTAGTCCCAAATTTGCCAGAAAAACGTCAATTATATTGAAATCCATTTTGGCAAAAAGACAACCGTTGTGTTTGATGCCTATGGTGCCCCGACAACCAAAGATGCAGAACATGCCAGGAGAACTGGCAAAGAGGCACCAGTCGCAGTTATGGAAGATTTCACGCCAACTACTGTACCACAAGGAGTGTCTAGATCAAACGAGAACAACAAGACGCGTTTCATTGCTCTCCAATCAAAACACCTTACAACAGCAGGCATTGAGGTTATTCAAGCTGAATACGACGCTGATACCCTGATTGTTTCAACGGCAGCCGAAACTTCAAGGAAAACAGAAGTCAGTTCTGTGATTGTGCTCGTCTTGATGGTTTCTGTTCCTGATGTTCACGAAGACATTTCCATGTTTATCCCGAAAAGAAGAATGGAAAAGGCAAGATTTTCAAAAGTGGAAAACTCAAGTCTGGCCTTGGGAGCTTGCTTCCAATTCTCCCTTTCTTCCACGCTGCTACTGGTTGTGACGCCACATCCGCCCCCTTTAGAAAGGTAAAACTCAGGTACTTCAAGCAGCTTAAAGAAAACGCTAAATTGCGCAGTAAGGTCCATATTTTCAACAAGCCAGATGCATCGCACAAAGAAATCGCTGCAGCAGGAGAGGCTTTCTTTCTTTCTTTCTTTCTTTCTTTCCTTATATGGATGCCCCATAACTAGCCGATTGGGCACCACAACTGCAGATCCAGATGTGAGCACAAATGCGCTTGCCTACTGAGTGGCCTACGCAGCACAACAATATGCGGATACTGCGCTGGTCACGAATGTGCGAACCGCCCAGACGAGAGCATCGACGTTGACGACCCTGACGACCTTGTGCTTTAATACGACGGCAAGTTATTTCGAAATATATATAGACATTATCTGCACAAAAAATAAGATTCTCACTGTTCCTTATTTTTACAAATCTCATGGAACCACCAAACGACGGAAGCCGCTAAGCATCACAAGTCAAAGTTTACATCTCTCATAGTGTCTCTGTATTTAATACTGAAAATAATTTAAGCATTTTAGATGTGATACCCACAATTTCAAGAATATGATTTATAATTTTAGGTTTAAATACATTATTTGCATTGGCAGTTTTAGCTATTGTGACAGGAACGGTCAAAATTGAACTTTAAACACTCTATTTATGTTAATAGTACTTAACTGAATAAAACAGCTGTAAGAACGCATCTAACATACTTTATTAATGTTCCTTAGACTTTGGCAGTAAAATCCGGTCAATTTGAAACCAGTCTGACCTCGCTAGGACCACTTGTTTGAAAGATATGGCCAAAAATGGAAAAATCCAAGATGGCGGCAGTTTTTTCAAGATGGCGGCTTTACTCCAGTTCGGATTTTTTGGGACTTTTGGTATTTCGTTTAGGACATGGTTCTTAACGTTTTCACCAATTTTCAGCTTGTTATTAATTTTGTCCAGGTTTAAAACTAATTTCACTGGACTATAAGGGCTTAGCCCACAAACACCTTGTCGAGCGAGAGCGCTCTGATGTAGATAAAATAAGCTGACCAAAAGATATACGCTCATGAATAAAGATACGCGAAATAAAGCCTAAGTAGGCCACGCGACGAGCACAAACCCAAGTCCGCATAGGGAAACTAACTCCCACACGCACGGCGAAGGATGGACACACAATTACACATTGCTACAACAATGGCCATCCCGCACACTTATAATTACACATGTCCCCAGAGTGACAATTTGATATATACAAAAGGGAAATTGTATCATATAAATGTACCATATGCCGAAGTGTATATATGTCACATTCTGAACACGCATAGGTCAGGCATTGCGAAATAGAAGCCAGGGCCACACACACACAAGCAATAGACAGTCACACAGGCAAAATGGCACAGACGAGACAAATTTACACATTAATACAGGACTTGTGGAACTGGTTTACATCTAAACACGTGCTTACAGCGCACAGATTGTTTAAATAACGAATCTAACAATGGGAAAATCATTTCTTTAAGTAAAATAAATTACGGGCTAGAAATTTCGGCAATTGACATGGTATGGTCAAATCGAAGCCATGGCCGTAGGAACAGTTGGTAAACAGTAACACGGATGACACGCCATAAGCAACATAAATCACACGATCACATAAAAACCATAGGATCCCATGCACATGGCTACGGCATGCATGACATTAAAATAGGGACCCCATCCATACGTAAAGGCTTTCGGACAAAGAGGCCGGAAAAACCAAGTCTACAGTATCCATTTCCATACACACATTCGTCCCGCACTACATCCCATATGTCTCACGAATATGTATTTATAAATGGCTATATGTTATGAATATCTACTTACAAAAGTCTATGTATGTGTCTTATATGTACACCGGAGATTGCATATGATATACACTCCATGTCACTCACAACACAAACATATGCACGGGTAGGTTCTTTTACGTACAGAAATTACATAAACCGACACGATAACATGCGGTAAGAAAATCAAAGCATAGAACTCAAACCACAATAAACACAATAAAACTGAGACATACAGAGACACATGAATACGGCTCATTTCATTCAAATTAGAGCCTAATTCACATATAAAGATTGCCGGGCAGAGACGCTGAAAAAAGGCCTGCCTACGAGAATAAATCTCAACAGAGACAGCATTGAGGTACCACAACTCATACGGTTTAAGAATACGTCACAAAGAATGACAAAGCAAAAGGGACACCGACACCTAGTACGAAACATAACACTAGATGCCACACGGACAGACAGGGGACACGGATATGCACAGAATACACATACCTCTATTCACAAGTGGCGTCATAATGTAGTCACGGCAAAGGTTGGGGCACGAGCAAGTACACGGGGCAACAAACCTTATACCACAAAGAATCATAGACAACTTGTTACCATCATTCAGACAAGACAGCAAACATGAGTGCTCTACACTTGAGAAGGCCGGCACATAGCCCGGAAGTAGCAGGCTGGCCAGACAGCGTTATCGCACGTAATGTGAAGCCCGCGCCAAATCAGCTAAAACATAGAGTATGATGCAGTACAATAGCGAGCTGCTAGCATACGGACTCAGCCTCGCCAACAACTATACAGTGACCTAAAGTCATTCAAAGCTAATTCAAAACCTCACAGCGCACGCAATTCAAAGCCAGGAGCAGCCAAAATTGCCACAAACGCTGCACATAGGGCATACTTCCACACACATATGCCAGTTTCACAACACTCGCTATAATCACTTAATTGGGGAATTAGCGACCCCGAGGCCCCAATATCAGGCATATAAGGCTATACTAAGGCCACACAATACTCCTGCCAGGCGCATCCAGCCCGCATTTCAGGGAAAACCAAAACACTACAGACAGGGGCTATTAATCACGCACGAAATCGCAACAAAGTTCAAATCACGGGAATTGACACACCAACACTTTGACACGGGATGTCAGGGCGTAACTAGGAAAAAAGCTAGTCAAACGGCACCCAGTTACGAATCTCACGCTAGACGCCACATGGGAACATACAGAGCAACACGGATTACACGCACAAAAACACAGCATGGGGAACACAGAAGCAAAAGAGCGACCTCTGAAATAGATGGGACGCACACCAGAAATAAAGGGCTGACCGACTAAAGATCAATTAGGTCAAAAACACAGGCCAGCGATTGGGAAAACGTTGAACACTTACACACAAATAGACACGCATCAGGGACAGTAGTAAAGCATTTGTACCAATCCATCCATTACTATGAAGGACGAGAACACGACATTTCACAGGGCAAAATACAAATATCATACGAGCCTTCAACACGGGACAGTAGAATTACCCCAGAAATAGGCCCGAGATGGCATAGAACTATATAAAATAGGTAAATTCACATGGAACACAAAGAGTACAAAAGGCGATTTCTGGGAAAGGCCCAGGAACAAAGGTCGGCAGTTTGATACATGTAGGTAGACGGATCGCGAAACGCCAGCAGTTATAAAGAAGGAAATAGTAAATCCAGACATACATACCTCGAATTCCCTACCAACCAAGGTTGACACACATACCTGGAGGGATTGCACACACACATAAACAAAACATATTACGCAATTGATGAATTGCAAGTAACAGGGGCACGGGAGCCCAACCATTGCAGTAACGGAGGCTTGCACAAATACAGGACTCAGCATTTATAGCAATGAAATAACTTCCACTAAAACACCGGACACTTGGCACAGAAAACGCAAAGCCACAAAAAACACAATGGGTATTGTCACTTTAAGACGCCCACGTGATCAATCGGGCCAGACAGGCAGAAGACATGCACGGAAGTAGGTAATGACACTGCACACGGAGCGCCAGCATGCGCGCGGAAATCGACTCACATAACATGACACGCTCAGGCGACGTGATGACATGATAAGCAGGAACACGCCTAGGCTGAGAGGCGCGCTCAGGCCGTGAACGCCTCCTGCCATAAGCGACCGCCACACAGGCAGATGACACAATCGAGCGCAAACATTACAGACAAATAGGCATAAGGGCGGGTAAACACAGAGTCCAGAGAGGAATAATCCCCCCCCCCTCCCAATTTTTAACGGGCACACCGGCCATTAGGAAAAGACACATAGATATTGTAGCCGACGTAGAGATAACACACATGATACACACCCCATTCTTAGAGCAGTATATAATATAAAAATAGGGAGGTTCCATAGCCATTACAGAACTGACCAAGACCCTAATACACGGGCAGAGTAGTAAATAAGCCCCCACAATAGGGCGGACTAATAAAATCATACCTATAAATAGAGGTTATGGAGGATACAAACATACAGTTCAAGACCACACGTAAAGCACGTAGGCGGGCTACAGAGCGCTCAGCGCACATATTCTATATACTTGTAAGGGTAGATATGTTTCTAAAGGGTACTAAATACACCCCAATGGCATTAGTAGTTAAATAGGGGAAAGCCGTGAACGGTAAAACCCACACGGGATATAGTATAGATTGGGACAGCCCAAAGGCGTTACCCAGAAATACACGCGTATTTTAAAAGAGATAAGGGTATTTTAGATGATCCCAGAGCGATAGTGAGGAAAGGCATTCTATTAAGCACTAGGTGCAATGAGGCATCTATACGATATATAGACGCCAAGACAGCGCACATTTAAAAACCGTCAGAGAGCGGAAGAGAGCAAAATGTGACCAAGTTAAATGATCACATAAAAACGAGGAACAGAAAGGTTACATACAGTTACACATAAAATAGATCCACGGGCAGAGACCCACGCACCCAATTCCCAACACCTTCCTGGCATCCCTACACAATTACATACAAATTGCATACATAAATACAGACATAAGACACCACAAATATACACAAGGGGTTGGTAGTCATTCATGCTCTTACAGAAAAGGGTTCACTGCACCCTGTGCCATACTGCTTCCACCTGAATACTAGGGGAGGTCGGAAGCCAATATTAAGCGCTGAATGTCCATCTATATACATAGATGAAAGGCCATAACAATGTACTAACAAACATTTCACTTAGCACCCGCATGCAAAACATAAACTTATTATACCTAAACACACCCCTTTTCCTAACTTGAGTGGCGTACATGCACTCAAATCCATCCCCATGCATGGAACATCCCACCCAAACACCAGTGCTTATATTTTATCATACCAGCATGACATAGTTTGAAATTAAAACACCTGGGCAAAACCCACCCCATCCCTTAAGAGTAAAAACAACCCTACAGCATTACCGGCTCTCGGCCATCATATTTACAGAGTCCGGCTATGCATACCCTTCCACACCCACGCAGTGACCTTACATCAAATAACACCTGGGCGAACCTTAATAACATAACCTTACATAACAGCCCTACTAACAAGTCTGGAAATATACTGGAACATCAGTGCAAAAGGTCCGAGTAAAGCAAGAAGGACTAAAGCAGGCAATGCGATTCGAATGACCTACAACCCCAGAACACATTTTTTTTTACAAAATACACTAAAATTGCACATTAAAATTGTACATCGCACACTAAAATTTTACCCCCACAGAAATATCTACACACAGAATTAATCAAGGATCTGAGACTCCCCAGGTGATAACATAAAGGGCCACAGGAAGGCACAGCCAAAGAAGGCAGTGATAGATCGGACACAGACTAAAACGGAAAGACGGAAGGTCGAAGCCAGATCTGCAGGGGAGACTTTTGACGTCTAGTAGGAGAAGTAGCCAACTCAGTATTGGACTCAAGAGACGAACCTAGGGACGACCAAGTTTAGGACTTGACATTTTAGCTAGATTGTAAGGCTAAGTCCACCTCTTAAGGCGGAGAGGTAGTCTTCCGTTCGCAGGAAGTGAAGAAGTGCACTTGGGGTACACGGAACTACCCTCAAGTCCACAAAAGTCCTCACCGGTATGTGGGGTGAAGAATCTTGAATAAATAACATATAATGAATAATGAATAATGACACATAATGATTTTGTTCCGAGACCAAATAAAAGGAGGGTAGCAACCCCCAGAGCGTAAATAGGGATGCAGCGGGCCCCTACAGATGTAAATAAAAATACCGACCATTCAGAGGGGAATTGGGCCTCCCGAGAATAATGAATAATAACCATGGAACACACGAACTTACACAACGATATAAACAGATACACTTTGGGTACGCCCGCAAAAGAGCTTTATAAAGCGGCTATGAAGCCAGGGATCCCAAGCGAAATGCTACTGCAGCAACTACACAGGCCTATACACACACACAATTAGTTATTAAAGGGGGAAGTCGACACTTAGACTTAGGAGGGGACGAAGGGCGCCTACCGGATTCCGGTTCCGGTAGAACGCATGCGACGGCACCTCGGGTGGTACGCCGACCGAGGGATCCCCACGTCAAAATTTTAGTACATGTATAGTTGCCTACTTCAGGGGCAACTTGGATTTAAGCAAAATTAGTAAGCCGCTGTTGCAAGACAGTAGCCTACAAGGGGTATTTCGGCCACAGTCTAAGAAACTTTCGAGATTTTTTTCTAGATATAGATTAGTATGTAAGTAGATATAAGATACACTACACGGCATTGTAAGACCAAAATGGCGTCATAAGCCCGATAAATCGTCGACAAGCGTCGATAAATCGACACAGTAACGATAAGCGTCGAAGAAGAAGCAATTCAATTAAGCCGCGACGTCACATTCCGCGAGCGACTTCCCTATATACATTCCTGGCACTAAGACCAGTTGAATAGTACACAGCCTATTATAAAGAGCGGGTAGCGACCCCTAGAGTTAAACAGGCTAAATGTTACATATATATATACGAGACGTCCGAAGAGGTCACTAGGGCGGCACAACCGAAGCCGACCCTTAAACAGCGCTGCGCGATGTGCGCACAACAATATTTTGGCCAAGGGCATTTTACTAACCAATGTATATTTATTCCAGAGATAAGAGCTCCAACACGTCAACAGGCAACGGCTACATGATCATGATAACAGGTAAAAGGTGCACCGACGACACATAAACACTTGTATACACTGAGGAGACATGACAAATACACAAGAAAACAGAAGTATATGCATAAGTATTGCAGTAAGGTTATAGCCGGCTTAGGTTAAGCTAGATTTACATGGCGCACAATAGATATATGCATGTGAGCAAAATATAAACGAAATGTATGTGATTATAACATTGGATCCCATTTCAGGCAAACCAGAAGGAGCTATATAAGCACGTTTCCACCGAAAAGGGAATTAATTAATTATTTATTTATTTTTCAGATGATCAGCACAGAGCACATGCCTATTGTAAATATATTTCTAACACCAGCTTATTCACACTCTCTACTATGACACACAAAAACATAATAATCATCGGTTTAAGTCACACTAATAAAATGATGACGTCAGCCGGCAGCTACGCGAGGTGACCGTGGGGCACCGAGCGGCGCTGACGCAATACAGAGTAGACGCTGAACAATGAGCGACGCATGGTAGCCGGGGGCGACGCAGAGCTTGTAAGCGCCTACCCCTGCTATCAAGGTGAAATTTTCCCACCCACGGGGGGAAACTCCCGGAATAATGGCACATTAGCGGACTAACCACTAAAGCACGGTACGAGGAGCGGCCGATTGGAAGCACAGGAGGTAGAAATGGCCAAAACGAAAGCGCTAGGATCATGTGGATAGTAAGAAGAGGTACAACGCTCATGAGCGACAAGGTCTAGTATTACCATTAGTATAATTATAGCTATTATATAATCATTGTAAACAAAATTGTAAACAAAATCGTAAAATTATAAGGAGTATGGTGAATACAAATAGAATACCGTAATATTCCAACACCATCTAACACTGGCACACTATAAACATCGAATACACTTGTTTTTCTTTCCTTTCTTTCTATTAACGACAAATTGTAAAGGCGTTCTATTTTTCCTAATAAAAATAAACTTATTTTGATATATACCCTTAAGATTACACCCCAGGGCGCCTGTTTTCCTTTCATCTTCACTCTTTCATACATTATACTTAAGTGTCATACCAAATATAAACGCAGAAGGCATTTTTTTCATCCAGCTGCGAAGCAGCATCTCAGAAAACACCGATGTTTTTTCCCTTCTGTAAAAATGCAATACACTGTTATATTGTTCTTTATTATATCGGTATATCCGATCCACGTTACTTTTGTTACGACCGTGTATTTAAAATGATGTTCATATCTTATGTTTTTTATTATGATTACTATTGATATTTACACATGTATAAAACTAAAAAAAAAAATATTCCACATCTAACACCCACCCCTCTGAGACCACACTTTACCCACACACCATCAAGGAGCCCATCGACCCACGACTTCGCAATATCTACACCGTACAGGAGGAAGATGAGGAAACAGAAGAAGAAGGAAGACATCAACACAGCCACCCTTACACTGATACCATTTTCTGAGGACAGAAACCAAAACACGACGAGGTGTTGTCATACCCGAAGTGTTGGCACCCTCAGGACATGCACCCCCAAAGGGAGAGGTGGCCTACGCCACTGAACCCACACATACCCACGAGTGGGACATCCACAAACACATCCAAAGCCAACCCACTACTCTACGAGGACCACACTTCTGCCCCAACATCTCAACCCTCTTCTAACCCCAGAAACTACCCCAAACTGGGAAAAACACTAAATTCCACACATCATCTATAACATCGCAAGAGGCGGCCATCTAGCAAAGTGGTTAGCCAATACCTTGCCCTAATTACATACAAGCACACTTGACGGAATGTAGAAAGAATGTAGAACACCGAACACTGGAGAATGCTGAGGAATGCTGACCATGCGACGGCAAACAAATAAGAGGCAGGGCCAACTCGAAGTCTTTCGCCGCCCGAGGCTCTGCTGCCCTGGTTCCCGAATAATCACCTAAAAGGTAAGCGTGTGTCTCAGTCCTAACACAAATTTACATGTGTACTCCCACCCTTTAACACCCACACTGCATTGAATAACTTGTTACATTGTGTTACACTTCCCTAAAAGAGGGATCTACACCAACAATTACGGTCCCAATAAACAATGTCCACTTACACATACATTGTCTGGTACATCTCATTTTTACACTTTGTCTTACATCCCAATTTCCTTTACCACGACCCCTCACTGCCCCTTAATTGATCTGCTGTTTAAGCAACGGCCGAGTTCATCATTAAAGCCTTGAGTGAGTCACGTAGCTGACAAACAGCTCCGTGCATGGTCAGCTACTAATTAAACGCTTTTCTGCGATACTCGCGCCAAGCGCTATTAGCTTAATTGATTAGGACTTCTACCCAATTTGCCACCCCCATAAACTAGAGCATTTCCCCCGACCAAAGCTCCCATCCTCACGCCCAAATCCAAGTCCCCACACATTCACTAAAACTCACCCCATTAGATCACACCCTCTAAATTAGACACAAACACCCCTTCGTTCGACCTACCCTTATTCCTGGTCCGAACAATTTGATGGATTATTTTGTATTTCGAAAATCGGAAATAGATGGAGCACCTGTTTCCAACTACAAATCGTTTTGGGATGGTGTTCAAAAGCCGTCAGTTGGGTCGTCACATTACGTTGGATGCCCGAAATGTCCGAAAACCTCTGGCCTTTAAGGGCTTATCGGTGCCCCTGGACCTGGACCACGCCACTCCATACTTTGACGCTTGACTTCGGGGTAGTACCTCAGACACCAGCTATCGTCCCCGCGACGATGGTTTTCAGTGCCATTCCTTTCCACAGAACATTCACCCTGTTCACTGTCACCCGCCGAACAGTTGGGCATGGTATGTTGCATAAACTCATCCTTCTCACTGCCACCCACCGAACGGGTGTGCATGGTAGGTTGCATAAATTCATCCTTCTAA
Organism: Meconema thalassinum; assembly: GCA_946902985.2. Taxonomy (NCBI): domain Eukaryota; kingdom Metazoa; phylum Arthropoda; class Insecta; order Orthoptera; family Tettigoniidae; genus Meconema; species Meconema thalassinum. The sequence goes on along the minus strand of OX336397.1, from coordinate 95,643,863 downwards.
ACACGCACTGTGTCAAACAGACCTTACACGTTGCGTTTTGTGTCGCCAATGTTGCCAGGTCGACCGTTCTGACTTTATTCACCGAACGCAACGTGACGAGGCTTTTGAACACCATCCCAAAGGACGCCTTCTTGCAATGTTTCCTGGACATGTATCGCCGATCTCAGCATTGCATAGTAACGGAAGGGGACTATATCGAAGGACAGTAGGGTCACTGTCGTGCATTGTTCATCTATGTTGATAGTACAGGACTATTCACCCAACTTTATTGTCAAAGGTTGTATAATAAATATAATATATATGATGTATCTTTACCTTGAACCAAATATACGCAAGAAGAAGGCAGTTGAAGGTTTTGAAATAATTTTTCAATCCGTCAAGGTCTCGACGACATTTGGGAGTTGGGCTCAGTTCAGTCAATGCCTCCAGTGCTTCTATTATCGCTGGAAGGTGAGCTGCGACTGGTTTAACGCTGTCTACTCTAGCAGACCAGCGAGTCTTCGACATCGAGTGAAGGGAGCTTGGTATCTTTCCTTTCAAAATTTCCCATCTTTGGGGGCTGCAGATGCATCGATGAAAGGTTATGGTGCACGCTTATTTCTTCGTTCTTCATCTTCATGTGGTCAAATCAGGGGGGGGGGGGGGGGTGACGCGCTATCGAAGGCCCAATGGCATACCGTCACTGCTTTCAATGTCAAATAGCATACGGCCACTGAAAACCAGCGGATCTTAAATTTCTTTGTACCGTAGGAATTAATATAATTACTTTTCATGATCATTCAACCACTGGTACCAAGCTACCTCCTGCGATAAACATTTGCCTGCAGACATCCCCAATCATCGCTGGAGCAAACGACGTCTATAGAAACGAGAGTAAAAAGGTAATCAACGATTTCAAGGGTACATTGCCATCCATGCATAACACAAATGTCATCATTGTAAACATTCCACAGAGATACGACTTAATTCCCAAATCATGTGTAAATGTAGAAATAGAGGCTACAAATGGGAAAATTCATGGAATTTGTAAGAGTTTTCCAAATGTCCAAATTACAGATGTAAGTAAATTAGACAGGAAGTTCCACACTCGGCATGGCCTACACTTAAATAGGTTAGGAAAAGAGTATCTTAGTGATGAAATCTGCAAAATTGTAAATTAAGTGGTAATAATAGTTCAACAGTAATATCTTTAGAGTGGAAGCAGGGAATGTAAAAGAAGCCAAACGTGAGGTTTGGCATACAGATCTTTTGATCTTTGATCTTTTGATGTCAAATTTGACTGAGTCCAACAATGGTATTTCAGATTTGTCTAGCAACAATAATAATAACAATTATGATAGTAATAATGTAAATGAATCACCAACACAAGCTTGCAAAAGTAACAAATTTAAAATTTATCACCAGAATGTTCGGTCTATAATAAAATTGATTTCATACATCTAATGCTTAAAAATGAACTTAAAGACATCTCAGCACTATGTATTTCAGAACATTGGCTGAAAGAGGAACAACTCGAATTAATTCAATTCCCAGGGTTTATACAAGCTAGTAAATACTCTAGATCTAATATTAGCCAAGGTGGTACTTGTATCTTCTTAAGAAATAATTTCGATCATGAACAGTTAACAGCTTATGATTATCTAATAATGGAACAGGATTTTGAATTCTCTGCCGTAAAAATACAGCAGTTTAAGTTAATAATTGTAAGCGTGTACCGTTCTCCGTCAGGAAAGTTTCCTTTATTTATAGATAAATTAGAATTGTTACTCAATAACATGAGCAAAAGTAAATTTCGATATAATAATTTGTGGGGATGTAAATGTGGATTTCTTAAAATTTGATAGAAATTGTGAATTATTAACACAGTTACTAATTTCCTATGGTCGGAGACCTACAGTAAATACCCCAACAAGAATAACAAAATTTCGTAAAACCACTCCTGATCATTTTTTTTAAATACAGATAAATATCGCCATTCAATAGAAGTCTAATGTCCGGGTTTTAGTGACCACCATGGACAAATACTGAGTTTTGAAGTACCCGAAACAATCAATAATAATGATAATGGAGTAAAATCAAAGTGCAGGTCATTCACTGAAACAAATGTTACATATTTCAATGACTTATTAAATAAGGAAACATGGTCACAAATGTATGAACTAGAAAATGTAAATGATAAATTTAATGCATTTAACAGTACCCTAAAACACTATTTTGAAACAGCATTCCCCTTTAGACAAATAACTGTTCAAAATAACAAAACTAGCAATTGGATTACAACAGGGATTATAAATTCATGTCAAAGAAAGAAATTTCTACACAAAATATATAAACAATACCACACAACACCTGAATTCAATTTATACTACAAAAAATACACTAGCATATTAAATAAGGTAATAAGACTAGCAAAGAAAATGCATAATGATAATTTTATTTCCCAATCATCTAATAAAAACAGGGCTATGTGGTCCGTTATAAAGAAAGAAACTGTAAATCTGCTAAAATTCAAAGGAACATTACACAGACCAGAAATAATAAAGTTATTAATATCCAGAGGAAATAGCAAACACTTTTAATGACTATTTTCTGGAAATGCCACCAAAATTATTAAATAAATCACAGGTAAATACACTAAACTCTAATAATAAAATAAATATATGTAGTAATTCTTTATTTATAAATCATGTCACAAATGAAGAGGTAAGAATAGTTATAAAAGAGCTAAAAATAAATTCTGTGCTGGCATTGATGGCATCGCTGATGCAATTTTAAAGAAATGTGCAGAACATATAATAAATACACTTACACACTTAATAAACAGTTCAATTCACTCAGGAACTTACACGGATATTTTGAATTTATCAAAAGTAATTCCAGTACACAAAAACGGTTCAAAAGATGAATTAGATAACTATCGTCCTATTACCTTACCAACTGGTATTGCAAAAATTGTGGAAAAAATCATGTATAAGAGACTGATAATTTTTATAGAAAAAAATAAACTTTTATCAAACTCACAACATGGATTCAGAACGGAAAAATCTACACAGACAGCAATTTATAAATGTATTAATAGTATACTGAAATTAATTGACAATAAGGAACATGTAACTGGCCTATTCTTGGATTTATCGAAAGCATTTGATGTTGTTGACCATAAAATCCTCCTTACAAAACTAAATCAATATGGTATTAGAGGTCTAGCTAATAAATGGATAGAGTCTTACTTAACAAGGCGTAAACAAATAGTAAGCTTGAGACACAAAGATGATGGAATCAAATTACTTAATGAAACATTTTCCAATGAGGGAATTATTAAATTTGGAGTACCCCAGGGATCGGTTTTGGGCCCACTACTCTTTCTTCTATATATCAATGATATAACACAGAACGTTCATTCATATAAGGAAATTTTGTTTGCGGACGATACAACACTCGTAATAAAAGGTGAAACTAAACAGGTCATACAGCAGTCTGCTGACTCCGTTACAGGAGAGTTAACCAAATGGTCACAAGATAATCGCCTCATAATAAACTATAAAAAAACAGTATGTCTAAATTACCACACTATACAGAATAGGAATCCTCTGAAGTCCAATATAACATTAAATGGTCATCAAATAGAAAATAAATCAGAAACAAATATTTTAGGACTACGGATACAACATGGCTTGAAATGGAATACAAGACTGAACTCGATGTGCTTTCCGTTACGTATTTTGAAAACCTGCACTAGCATGCACACATTAAGAAATACTTATTTTGCTTATTTCCATTCATACTTAAGATATGGAGTCATATTTTGGGGTATGTCGCCAGATGAACTAAGCACGTTTAGGATACAAAAGAGGGCGATTAGAATTATGGCAAACGTAAACACTAGAGAATCATGTAGACCTCTGTTTAAAGATTTAAACATTCTCCCACTGCCCTGCATATATAACTTTGAAAGTATTATGTTTTTAAAAAGAATTTAATGAATAAGGATGTTTTTCTTAAAACAAACAATGATGTTCATAGGCATAACACAAGACAAAATCAAAACATTCATATTTCACGCACACACACAAGCATATATCAAAAAGGAACTTTTCACACATGAGTTAAATTATACAATAAAGTACCCCACTATATAAAACTTGCCCCAAAAATAAAAACCTTTGATAGAATGTTGAAAGCTTATCTGCAGTGCCATTGTTTTTACTCTGTAGTTGAATATCTTACTGTATAGGAGCGTTGAAATCTATAATTATATTTTACTTTTCTATTTTAATTGTAATACCTAGCTATAAGTTGTTGTATTTATAGAATTAAGTTTTCATATTATGATAATAGAGTAAGGTGTAAATACCTAGTAGTTGTCCAATAAGATTGTATATCTTACGATCTGTTATTATAATAAGTTATAAATAGTTATAGTATTAGTATTATATACCTATTAGTACTTTTATTTTATAGATGTAAATTCTGATGTGTCCTATATCAAAAATGTGTTGTATACATGTATTTGATCAAATGGAATTAATAAAAAATCTATCTATCTATCTATCTATCTATCTATCTATCTAGAACCGTACGTTCCTATTTAAAGCAAACCCGTAAAGCGCTTCAGCATCGCTGCAGCAAACTAGAGTGGAAAAAAAAAAGAACGGGCATGGCCGTCCGTGCAGCAAAACTCATAAAGCGAGATCTCTTCGCCACTGCTGCAGCAGAGCGCTTAAGAATATACCGCTACATCTGTTGTTTTTAAACATATTTCACAGTAAGAAAATATAACTTTTACATTGTTTAAATAGATCTTTACTTTTAAAATATCTTTAAAATATCTGCTGTCAATCGAAAAAAAACATACTATTCTTTAATTATGGGCTCCTGCTTGGCGAAAATCTATAAAGCAAGGTTGGTTACTAGTAGAGGTACTTAATTAAAAGACCACAGTATCCCGTCTCGTTGTGGGGTTAAAAACTAGTGTTGTGTTGTATGGTCAGTACGATTGTGTATCAAGCAGCATCATTGCAACTAAAGTATTTTTATCAGCATCAGCTGCAGAGCTGATATCATGGATACATTTGTCGTAGGACAAAAGAGAAATTTCAGCGAAATTGGTGATTGAGTTGAAGAAAAATTTGGTTTGGGAAAAATTTGACGAATTCGGTTTTGTCTCTCACCTCTCACAGACAAGGCACAAGTAAAATAGAAACCAACAATGTAGGCCTAGATAATGCAGATTTTGAATGTTTGCCAACATTTCTGAGTCCTGCTCAGTGGAAAACTAAATTCAAAGAACACGAATGGTTATCCTACAAAACCGAAACAAAAGGATTCGGTTGCAAAATATCCGTCAGAGCACGTGGAAATTTGAGTGCTTTTAAATCAGAACAAACTCGCTTATCAAATGAGTGGTGTTCTTGTTCTGTAAAGGCTTTTGGTGATACTGATGTGAAAATGCGTCAGGCAATAAGAAAAAAATCTTTGATCACAAGAATTCCCATGCCCATGGTCAGTGTTATAAATTCTTGAGGAGGCCAAGAAACAAGTTCTTCAAAACACAACTGCAAAACAAGAAGGGGTTTACCACGAGAATACATGCAGAGTTTTTCGCACAGTGTACAATCATGCAAAGCTAGGAAGGCCATTTTCTGATCTACCTTCCTGGATTGATGCACAAAGAGCAAATGGTTTAGATATGAGATAGATTTTGCATTCCAAACATTCCTGTGCTGACATTACCAATCTGATTGGTGAAGAAATGAGGAAAACTGTTGAAAACGACTTCAAGATTGTTGTGATGGTGGACGAGTCAACTTCAGCGAGTCAGAAAACTGTTCTTTGTATTTGTCTTCGGGTGAATTTTAATAATTCTGAAGAAACCAGCAGCATATTTTTCGATCTAGTTGAACTTCCAAACACCTCAGCTCAATGTACAGTATATATGATTCCTTAAAGTATAATCTTCTTCAGCATTTTTCACAAGAGTTTCTAGCCAGTAATTTTATATCATTTGCTTGTGATGGAGCATCTAATATGCTAGGGAGTGTATCAGGATTGGCAGTAAGACTCAAGCAAGAATTCCTTTAGCTTTTCATATGGCACTGTGCTAACCACCGTCTCGAGTTAACAGTTGGTGATGTTGTTTCCAAGCTGACAGCTATCAACCACATGAGGAACGTTTTTGATAAATTGTATTCCCTATCCCATGCATCACCAAAGAAAAAAACAATTGCAGCATTGTGCATCAAATCTGAGCACTAAAATCCAGGTTATAGGAAGAATTTTAGGAGTTAGATGGGTTTGGTCAAGTGCTAGATCAGTTAGGGCCATTTGGAAAGATTTTTCAGCACTTTCCCTCCATTTTAAAAGCGCCATGGATGATCAAACAAGAGACTCTAAAGAAAGGGCCCAGTACAAAGGACTGCTGGATCGTCTAACTGATATAAACTTTATCCTGAATATGGGTTTGATGATAGATGTTCTGAATGAATTAGAGGAACTGTCGCTTCAATTGCAGAAGAGGGAGATGTCTGTTATTCAGGCTCATAAGCTACTACTCCAAAAACTTCAAGTTTTCCACTCTTTACAAACCCGGCCTGAGGAGTGTACAGAATTGGTAAGAAGTGCAGCCGAGTGTAAGGAACTAAATGGCGTGAACTTGCATGGACCTGGAATAGTGCACAGAATTGATGAACAAGCCTTCTACAGTCTACTTGTGGAAGAAATGGAAAAACGAATGCTAAACAGCCAGTCTTCGAGATCTTCTGCTTCTAGTGCACAATCTCTTGCAGCAAAGTATCAAGAGCTTTTAAGTAATTTAGAAGTATTTAATGGAACAAAGTGGCCAGAAGATGTGGGCAGTGATATTTGTTTTGGAGGCAGTAAAATAAAATATTTGTGTGAGAAATTTTGTATAGGATCCATCAGGGAAAGTATAACTGGTTTCAGGCTATATGCATCAGACAAAACAGTATTTGATGATCTGAAACCACTTATTAGGGCTGTGAAAACCATAATCATGTCCACAGCAGAATGTGAACGATCTTTTAGTGCCATGAACGTAATAAATTCACCTGAAAGGAATCAGCTTCAAGTAAAAACTGCTGGAAACTTAGTCTTTTTGAAGTTGGTTGGTACCCCAATTCACAAATTCAAGCCTGATAAATATGTTAAGGCATGGTCTAGGTAAGGGACACCGCAGTGCTGATGACAACTTCTTGAAGCGAAACATGTCAGATGTCTCTCCTCCAGGGTTAAAAGTAGTCTGGGAGTTTCTACACAAATAAAATGGTAGGATACAAGTAAAATGAACCTTTCTGCAAAAGCACAAATTTTGAAACACCATTTTTCGTTAAGTTAGTGATAAGTGAATTTAATAATTTTTCCCCATTTAAGTTAGGCCTATCCGTCTTAATTTTATGTATTTTTTTAAATATAGATTTTACTGTTTTTATTGCTTTACTGTATTTTCAGATGCTATCTTTGTGTGATTTTCAGCAATCTATTTTGACTTATGACACATTTACTGTTAATGTTTCATCTTATACGGATGCTAATTATGTCAGTAACAAACAAACAAAAATTAATTTAGTTCTCATCTTCACTCATTTAATTGTATTTATCAATATAGTCTAAATAATAATTCACAAATATATTCTTTAAGTTAAAAATACAATTTATTACTTAAGCATGATGCAATTCTGAGTGAATAGAACAATTTCCTGCACATCACGTTACGTTGTAAGGGAGGGGTATGCTTTTTTGAAGTTGAGGTATGACAGGGAAATATATTCGGATAGCATACCGCCTCTGGTTTTTTCCCACTTCCTTCACTGGGTCAAATCACTACTCATTTGTTATGCGACAAGTCAAAAGTGGCTCCAATTAAGCAAGTGACGTTGCCAAGACTAGAATTGTGTGCTGCTGTTCTTCTCTCACGACTGGTCAAGAAAATGATTCCAGTTCTATCACTTCAGTTCCACTTACCATTGTCCTTTTTATGGATCACTACTCCACCATCGAAATGGAAACATTTGTTGCCAGTAGAGTTGCTGAAGTTCAACGCAACACTTCCATCGGTGATTGGAAACATGTCGCTTCTGAATCAAATCCTGCTGCCATTATTTCACGAGGCACCAATGCAGCAAATCTTGTCAAAAATTACCTTTGGTGGCATGGCCCGTCCTGGATTAATGCTTCAGAGTCTCGTTGGCCCATTCCTACTGATGAAACTTCAATTCAAGTTACAGAACAACGCAACTCTACCATTAGTTGCGTGGTCTCATCCCAGTCGGAGGGGATAATTTCAAGATTTTCACCCTACCACTTGAAGAGTGACAATGAGTTTTTAATTCAATAGTTTAGTTAATTCATGTTATTTTCTTTCAGGTACATATTTTATTGTTGAAATCTGTGTATTTCAAGGCGGAGACTATGTTTGGACACTGATGGATTGTGCACATTTCCCGCATGTGGTATTTTTGTATGTGTAGTTGGTACTACTTGGTTTGTTTTTTGTTTGCTTTATTCTTATTGCTCAGGGGATATATTACGACGACACTGGGATATAATAATGGTGGCATGTCACCTGAATGATAATGTTCCGCAAGTTATGATGTACAGATTAGAATCTTACATATATATAAAAAAGAATGTTCCTTTGTTCGTCTTTTATGCGTTCATAAACCATTCATCCGATTGCGATCAAATTTTGGTGAGTTGTTGTAAACACTTCCGGGATGATTATAGGCACAGTTAAGCCAATTTAAAATAGAGAGCGCGTGGGTAGTTGAAACAAATGAGTGTTGGCGATCCGTTCATATAGCCTACGATTCATCCGATTGCGACCAAATTTTGGTGGGTTATTTAGCACACTTCCGGAATGATTACAGGCATAGTTAATCCAATTAACAATAGATAGCGCGCGAGTAGTTTAAACAAATGTGTGTTGGCTATGCGTTCATATACAATTCATCCGATTGCGATCAAATATTGGTAAGTTGTTGACCACAGTTCCGGGAAAGTTAAAGGCATAGTAAATCCAATTTACAATAGATGACGTGCGAGTAGCTTCAACAAAATGGCGTGCGGTTCGTTTCGACAAAGACCACATGTGTTCATATAACATTCATCCCATTGCGATTAAACTTGGGTGAAATGTTGTGCACACTCTAGGGAAGGTTTCTGGCTTAGCAAATCCATTTTACAATAGGTAGCGCACGAGTAGATTCAACAAATGAGTGAAGACGCGTGAAACGTTTCAAAAAAGTCCCGTATGCGTTCAAATACCATTCGTCCGATAGCGATAAAACTTGGGTGACATGTTGTGTACACTTCAAGGAAGGTTCCTGACTTAGTAAATCCATTTTATTATAGGTGTCGAACGAGTAGATTCAACAAATGAGCGACGACGTGCGAAGCGATTCAACGAAGTACCGTATGCGTTCATATACCATTCGTCCGATAGCGATGAAAGTTGGGTGAGATGTTGTGTATACATCAGGGAAGGTTTCTGGCTTAGATCATCCACTTTTCAATAGGTAGCGCACGAGTAGATTCAACAAATGAGCGACGAAGCACGAAGCGTTTCAACCAAGTCCCATATGCGTCCATATACCAATCGTGCGAAAGTGATGGAACTTGGGTGAGTTTCTGTGTACACCCCGGGGATGGTTTCTGACTTAGTACATGCATTTTACAGTAGGTAGCGCACGAGTTTATTCAACAAATGAGCGACGGCACGTGGATCGTTTCGACCAAGTACCGTATGCGTTCATATACCATTCATCAGATTGCGATGAAATTTGGTGAATTTTTATGTGCACTCCAGGATAGTTTTCTGGCTTAGTAAATCCATTTCACAATAGGTAGGGCACGAGTAGATTCAACAAATGAGCGATGGTACGCGAATAATTTCATATACTATTCATTCGATTGCGATGAAATTTTGGTGAATTGTTGTGTACACTCCAGGGAATGTGTCTGGCTTAGTAGATACATTTCACGACAGGTAGCGCACGAGTAGATTCAATAATTGAGCGACGGCACGCGAATCGTTTCAAAAGAGTCCCATATGCATTCATATACCATTCATGCGATTGCGATAAGACTTTGGTGAATCGTTGAGTACACTCGAGGAAAAGTTTCAGGCTTAGTAAATCTGTTTTACAATAGGTAGCGTACGAGTAGATTCAATAAATTAGTGACGGCAAGCGTATCGTTTATACAAAATCCCGTATGGGTCCATATGCCATTCATCTGATTACGATGAAACTTTGATGAGTTGTTGTGTACACGTCAGGGAAGGTTTTCGACTTGGTAAATCCATTTTACAATAGGCAGTGTACGAGTAAATGCAACAAATGAGTGACGACGCGCGAAGCGTTTCAACAAAATCCCGTATGCGTTCATACACAATTCATCGATTGCGATGACACTTTGTTGAGTTGTTGTGGACTTTTACGTGAAGATTTCTGACTTAGTAAATCTATTTCACAGTAGGTAGCGCAAGAGTAAATTTTAAAAATGAGTGACAGCGCACGAATCGTTTAAACAAAATTCCGTATGCGTTCGTATCCCATTCACCCGATTGCGATGAAACTTTGGTGAATTGTTGAGCACGCTTCCACGAATGTTTCTAAATTATTTAATCCATTTTACAATAGTTTAGAGGCTGTTAACGGAAATTGAAAAAAAGATTGTTTCCAAAAGAACTTCAAGAAACAAAATTACAACGCCAACACTTTCTTTGATTGGCATTGCAACGCATGCCGGGTACAGCTAGTTATATATAAAATACAGTCCTACCAGATCGTTTTTGTTGTTCCCTTGAGCGTTGCCCTTAAGGCCGGTATGGTATCATCCAACTGCAGACGGTCAATTTCAAGTAGTAGTTTCAAATTTTGCTACCAAATACTACCGTCAACGATACCTAGCTGTGAACTTGGCTACTAAATGCCACCACAACCAGCAACTCGCAACGATTATTGGAACTTCCCCTACGAAGGAAAGCAAGCTGAGGGATTTTTATCGCTCTAGAAAATCCGACGACTTCAACCGGCTTTGAACCCGCGACCTTGGGCATAGAAGTTCGGCATGTTACCAGTTACGTCACCGAAGCCGCTTCCCACAGAGTCAGATGGAAAACTGAATGTGATCTCGTGCAATGACGATGTCACTGCAACCTCTGATGGCTCATCCCCCATCAATTTAGTAGCGTGGCCATGGCAACCTCTGATGGCTCTTGGCATTTATTCCGAAATCATTTTGCTCATCCCTTGGCGTAATGGTGGGTCATATCAATAAGTCTTTCAGACAAATGTTTTAGGTAGTTATTAGGGGAATATCGTCCATTTTGTACGCTTTTGATAGTGTGCCTATTAAGAGAGATATGATTAATGTTTCCACCCCCCAAAAAACACTTTTTCCCACCCCTTTGGTCAATGGTTGGTGCTATCAAAAGACTTTTCAAACATAATTTTTTGGGCCCTATTGGACACATAGTGTGAACTTTGAATGGATTCGATATTTCACATATTAAGAGACTTATAGCGATATTTCACTTTTCCGAAAAAAGCCCCCCCACCTTTTTTCACGCCCTTCGACCGATTGTACAAATTAAGGAACTCGACCGAGATATTAAAGGCTCGGTCACACAGGAGCGCGTTCTGTCCGCGCACACGGAGCGGTCTACCGCCGCGAACTCTGTATTGTTAAATATTTCATCACCCTGGCCAAACCGAACGCGGCCTGCCGACGCGGCTCAACCTTGTCTGTGGCGGTCGGTGAACCAGTTGTGTTTAATTACAAAGTTCGCGGCGGCCTGAAGAGGATAAAACAGAAAATATGGCAGAAGAAACCAAAAATTAATTAGTATAATTGTCTTCTTGAAAAATAAATATGTGAAAAAAAAAATTATGCTTTATTAGCCTACTTTCGATTTTTGCAAAAAATGAAAGTAGACTTATGAGATCAACACAGGGCGAAAAAAGTGTGTCTGTCTGTGTGTGTGTATGTGTGTGTGTGTGAGTCTGTGTGTGTGTGTCTGTGTGTGTGTGTGTGTGTGCGTGTGAGTGTGTGTACTCTGAATGTCTGTCCCCCCCTATCAATTCGAACACGGTGAATGCGAATTGAACGAAATTTGGTACAAAGGTAGCACTAGCAAAGGACACCTCAGTGTCATGTTTTATATCGCCGCCATCTTGACGGAAACGTAATGGCGGCCACACAAATGTTCAAAGCTTAAATCAAATTGCGACTAACCTAATCATCCGATCTCTACCAAATTTTGCAACAACATACCTTTATGGGGGGAGCATCCTTTGACCAAACCAATAGGCCAACAGCGTAATAGTTTGCGGATGGCGGCCATCTTTGTGTGAAAATCGATTCCCCCTATTAATTCGAACACGGTGCAACCGAATGGAACGAAATTTGGTACAGAGGTAGTACTAACAAAAGGCACCTCAGTGTCATGTTTTATATCGCCGCCATCTTGACGGAAACGTAATGGCGGCCACACAAATGTTCAAAGCTTAAATCAAATTACGACTAACTTAATCATCCGATCTCTACCAAATTTTGCAACAACATACCTTTATGGGGGGAGCATCCTTTGACCAAACCAATAGGCCAACTGCGTAATAGTTTGCGGATGGCGGCCATCTTTGTGTGAAAATCGATTCCCCCTATTAATTCGAACACGGTGCAACCGAATGGAACGAAATTTGGTACAGAGGTAGTACTAACGAAAGGCACCTCAGTGTCATGTTTTATATCGCCGCCATCTTGACGGAAACGTAATGGCGGCCACACAAATGTTCAAAGCTTAAATCAAATTACGATTAACCTAATCATCCGATCTCTACCAAATTTTGCAACAACATACCTTTATAGAGGAAGCATCCTTTGACCAAATGACTAGGTCATTAGCCTAATAGTTTGCGGATGGCGGCCATCTTTGTGTGAAAATCAATTCCCCCTATTAATTCAAACACGGTGAAACCGAATGGAACGAAATTTAGTACAGAGGTAGTACTAACAAAAGGCACCTCAGTGTCATGTTTTATATCGCCGCCATCTTGACGAAAACGTAATGGCGGCCACACAAATGTTCAAAGCTTAAATCAAATTACGATTAGCCTAATCATCCGATCTCTAGCAAATTTAGCAACAACATACCTTTATGGAGGGAGCATCCTCTGACCAAACTAATAGGTCATCAGCCTAATATTTTGTGGATGGCGGCCATCTTTGTGTGAAAATCGATTCCCCTTATCAATTCGAACACGGTGGAACCGAATGGAACGAAATTTGGTACAGAGGTAGCACTAGCAAAGGGAACCTCAGTGTCATGATTTATATCGCCGCCATATTGACAGAAACGTAATGGCGGATACACAAATGTTTAAAGCTTAAATCAAATTACGACTAACATAACCATCCGATCTCTACCAAACTTTGCAAAAACATACCTTTATGGAGGGAGCATCCTTTGACCAATCTAATAGGCCATTAGCCTAATAGTTTGCGGATGGCGGCCATCTTTATGTCAAAATTGATTCCCCCTATTAATTCGAACACGGTGGAACCGAATGAACGAAATTTGGTACAGAGGTAGCACTAGCAAAGGGCACCTCAGTGTCATGTTTTATATGACCGCCATCTTGATGGAAACGTAATGGCGGCCACACAAATGTTCAAAGCTTAAATCAAATTACGATTAGCCTAATCATCCAATCTCTAGCAAATTTAGCAACAAGATACCTTTATGGAGGGAGCATCCTTTGACCAAACTAATAGGTCATCAGCCTAATATTTTGCGGATGGCGGCCATATTTGTGTGAAAATCGATTCCCCTTATCAATTCGAACACGGTGAAACCGAATGGAACGAAATTTGGTACAGAGGTAGCAATAGCAATGGGCACCTCAGTGTCATGTTTTATATCACCGCTATCTTGACGGAAACGTAATCGCGGCCACCCAAATGTTAAAAGCTAAAATGTAATTACGACCAACCTAATAATCTAGTCTCTACCAAATTTTGCAACACCATATCTTTATGTGGGAAACATATTCAGACCAAACTGCAAGAACATCAGCCCAATAGTTTGCAGATGGTGGCCAAGTATGTGTGCAAATCGATTCCCCTATCAATTCAAACACGGTGAAACCGAATTGAACGAAATTTGGTACAGAGGTAGCACTAGCAAAGGGCACCTCATATTCATGTTTAATATCCCTATAGGACGTTGTATTTCAACAAGCTACTACAACACACATTCAATCAGACTCCTTGAAAAAGACTTAAAGAGTTATAACAATACCCATGCATTTAGGAGAAAGTAGGCTATATGTTCTTTACTGAACATCTTGTTTTTCATTTCATTTTTCAAACAGATGGATAGCTCTTCCTTCGCACAAATGGGTTTCCTCCAGTTATTTGTTTGCTTGGAAATGGTTGGTTCTTGGAGCATACGACATGTCTCAAATTGTTCTCGAGACATTCGAAAATACAAGGAGTACCTGTCTTCAAACGAGAACAGTTCCCGGCACAATCTGTGAAACTCCCCATATTCCACTCTTTACATTTTAATTTCCTGAACCCATAGGCCTACTCTCTTTCGTCTCAATGCCAACAGAAGCAGCAATTCTTCTTCGTCAGAGGAAATGCTGGACATGCTGAATTAAAATGTTAATTAAAATACCACGAGGAGAAAACAATGTAATGCACACTTAATCGCGAGTGCTTTCACATGGTTCGCCTTGACTTGTCCGCATTCTATTTGACAACCCTAGTCCGCGGCGGACAGCGGTCGTTCCGTTCACGCGGACAGTCCGCGCTCCTGTTTGACCGAGCCTTAAAGGGATACATATTATGTTTTTTTTAAGAGATTGGTGCAAATTTGCGGTAGTTATCGTGACCACAAGAAAGTGATATATATATATATATATATATATATATATATATATATATATATATATATATACATAAATCTATACTATTTTAATAAAGCTGAAGAGTTTGTGGGTTTAAAGGCGCTAATCCCTGGAACCACCTACGGATTCGATTTTTGTTGTTGTATATAATAGCCAGATTCGAGAGGAATAGTTTAGGCCATGTTAAATTTCGGACAGACCACTCCATTCCCTGCATTTAGGCCCTTTGGCACAAATCTACACCGTTTAACCGATCTGATCCAAAATTTGTATACTTACCCTTTGGAATCCTGCGAGTAACACTGTCTACATGAAATTTATGACAGACCAGTCCATTCCCTGCATTTAGGCCCTTTGGCACAAATCTACACCGTTTCACTAATCTGAACCAAAATTTGTATACTTACCCTTTGGAACCCTGCGAGGAACACTGTCTACATGAAATTTAAGACAGACCAGTCCATTCCCTGCATTTAGGCCCTTTGGCACAAATATACACCGTTACATTAATCTGAACCAAAATTTGTATACTTACCCTTTGGAATCCTGCGAGTAACACTGTCCACTTTAAATTTCGGACAGACCACTCCATTCCCTGCATTTAGGCATTTTATCACAAATCTACACCGTTCTTCCTAATTGCAACTAATTTTACGTACACTTTGAAACCCTGCCTGTAACACTGTCCACTTGATATTTTGGACAACGCTATCCACTCCTTACATTTATAATAACAAACAAACTGAACTTCAAAACCACGTATTAAGGCCCTAGAATCATTCATGTCCGTAGTAGTGTAACTGTATGAGTATTTTAATAAGTCCTTTGTTGACTGGAAATTCGGGCTGCATCACGTCGCCCCTACCAGTGTTCTGGTGCAAAATTGCGAAAATAGTTAAATCTTGCGATGCCTATAAATTGCAGTCACGGGGAGTAATTAGTGCAAAAAATGTCTTAAGCCCCTTAACGCAGTTATCATCATGAACATATTATGCCTCTGTATAAGGGCAATGGTGTTGGTGCAGTACATTGAGGATATTAGCTGCAATAAGCGTTGGTGCTTTCAAATTTATCTTCATTTATTCCGAAACTTATCGTTGAGCGCTATGTGGCGGTAAATGATACTATTCTACCTCAGGAGTTCGAGACAGCTGAAGCTTTCCAAAGATTTCTGATTATTTTTCTACGGCGCTATGCGACAAAAGACGACACTATTGGCTTCTACATTTCTAAAAGCGAATGAGATATAGGCCCAAGGCAATGTCTTTTCTCACTTACTCCTCTTTCTTAACATATTTTAAAATTTGTTTGTAAATTACTTTTGTCAGTGCTGTAGTTAGTAAACAGCCGTTTTCCTATTCATAATTATCATAACGGGAAAATTACCTGAATGTTTCGTCCATTATACTGTACTACTTATCACCCCCACTAGAACCACCACCACCACTACCACCACAAAAAGTTTTGTTTAAAAAATATTTATTTTCTGTTAGTTTAAGTATCATGTGCCAGTTCTGTAGTAGTATTAATTATCATCCATAAAACAAATAAATCCACTGGGCGAAGCCGGGAACTACTGCTAGTTATATATAAACTTTTAAAAGGTATTGACACACTGGAGTTTCGTTAAGCAAACAGCATTCAGTTTAGGGCTGCTATGTACCAACCCAGACTGTGAGCAGATGGTTCATCTTAAGGGTATTGACACACTGAAGTGTTATAATCTAGTACCATTCAGTATCTAGCTCCTAGGTACCCACCATACCGTAGGCGGATGGTTACTCTCACACTACTTTTATGATATTGACAAACTTGGAGTATACTTAAACTAATATCATTCAGGTTAGGGCTCCTAGTTCCTACATAGATTGTAAGCAAATTGTTCCTCTTAGAGGTATTGACGCTGGAGTGGCTTTAATCTAATATTATTTAGTTTAGAGCTCTTACCTACCTTCCCAGACTGTGAGCATATGGTTCCTCCTAGAAATGTTGACACACCTGGAGCGTCAATAGGGTAATATCATTCTGTTTTGAGCTTCCAGGTACAGACCCAAAAATGTGAGCAGATGGTTCATCTTAGAGGTATTGATTGACACACTGGAGTGTCTTTTAGCTAACATCATTCAGGTTATGTCTCCTAGATACCCACCCAGACTGTGGGAGAACGGCCTCCTTATAGGTAATGGCACTCGTGGAATGTCATTAGACTATCATCACTCAGTCTAGAGCTCTCTCGCATTTAAGATGTCCTCTCCATTTAATGATTAGGACAAAAGTTTAAATAATTAAATTGGAGAGATATTAAGATAAATTAGTGCTGATAGACAGATTCGTTCCTCAGGTAATAATCATGTTATTTTTTTAAAATCAAAGATGCTTTGGTCTGCAGAATTCTACTATGTCTGTAATGCATGAGGCCTTGTCCCTTTATAAAATTCTAATATGTCTCTTCTTTTATTTCATTAGCTATCGTTTTCTAACCTCCATTTTGCCATTTATCTTTAAATGCAATTGTTTATTTTTCCTGCCAATAGTATTTAATGATTTTCGTTTTCAGCCATTAAGAAAAATAATGTCGTTATTCCTTTATCTTAGAACTTTCTTGAGTCTAACTCCTGCTAATCGTGTTACCCTAAATATTCGATCGACATTATGGTGGTTGAAGCCATTTTTTGGTGTTGCAATAGAAAAACAAAAGTTTGAAGCTTTTCAGTCGGTCAACACGATTGTACCCAAATAAGATTGGTATTCCCTAACCCAGAAAAAAATACTGTATTAATTTCATGTAAGTTTTCAGGATTAGAGAATAACCAATCTAATTTGGGTACAATTGTGTTGACCGACTGAAAAGCATCAAACTGTTGTTTTATTCGACCGAAGTTGAACTCTGGCTCTAGCGGTGGGACTTCCATCGCAAAGAAAATGCCGTTGCATGCCGTCTTGTTGTCCCTCCGTCACATCTATCTTGTTATGCTCCGACGAGCCAGTGATTGTCCTACAAGGTGGTAGTTTATTGCACTTTGCATGACATGCAGGTGGTACAACACTCATTCTTCGTTGTTTAGAAATACATTTGTATTGTCCGCTCTGGAGCTTTAGCCTTCTTCTCTAATTCTTCCTGAATCGCATTGTCCAAATCAAAATCCTTTAAGATCTTATGAAGCCAGTGCCAATAAAGCAATATTAGTAGTAAAAATAGGCATCTGTGTGTTTATTGGTATTGCAATTGCAGCTGATTACATAACACTGCTCACTAACGTGATTTTATAACTAGTTAATTGTACGTAGTGATATGGACTTAATCATATTTAAGAGCTTCGTTATTGACGTTTAATCTAACTGAAATACCAATAAGTATTTAATTATTTTATTACAACCTAGTCAAGAACATAGAATTACTACACATAAATTAATACAGTTCGGCCATATTATGGCTTTCTACAGTTATTATTTTTAATAAGAAAAGATGGTAGTGCAACTACAAGCAAAGTTTAAATAACATTTTAGTTGGATTTTTGTGTGAATTAATAATAAACAAATAGGATTAAAGAGCAAAAGAAGAGATCTGTAATACATTTCAGCTTTATTTGATGATAATAATAATAATAATGTTGGGAAAATGACACAGATCTAAATAGTTGGTTTTTGTATATTCTTATAAAATATACTAAAATATTTTTTACAAACTACAAACGAAAACCAGTTCACACAGCAGCATACGACAAACTCCAACTTCATCAAAATAAATTACGACTCAACTCTTTTTTGTGAAGGACCATTCACTTCAAAATTTCCATTGGAGGAAGAAGACAAAATAATATAGTAGGCTACATATTTCAACCCATGCTCCACTCTGCAAGGAGCCTTCATTCGTCTTATAGAAATCGCACCCTATTGACCATTCCAAGATATTTTTCAAGGATTTTTTAAAATCTATATCTAGTCAGGCCCTGTTTTAGGTAGATTTCATTAGAAAGCTAACTATTGCAATGGGTCCCATGTTTCGACTTCCGGAAAATTTCGACATATCTTCGCGTTTCACATCCCCCAGACCCCAAAACCACCGTCAGTTCAAAAGTTTATATATAATTTATGTATATATATATGTATATATATATGTATATCAGTTTCTTGTGGACACGATAACTGCCGTAATTTTGCACCAATTACTTCGAATTTTTTACCGAAGATGTATACCTATAAAATCTCGGTCGAGTTCGTTACTGGGCTAAATCGGTCGAAGGGGGTGAAAATGGGGGGCTTTTTTCGAAAAAGTGAAATTTCGCTATAACTCTCTTAATACGTGCAATATCGAATCCATTCAAAGTTCATAATATGTGTCGGATAAGTGCCAAAAATTTATGTCAAATATGATTTTTGATAGCACCAATCATTGACCAAAGGGGTGGAAAAAAGTGGGTTTTTCGGGAAACATTAATCATATCTCTCTTAATAGGCACAATATCAAAACCGTACAAAATGGACAATATTCCCCTAATAATTACCTAAAACTTTTGTCTGAAAGAATTTTTGATATGACCCACCATTACGCCAAGGGACGAGAAAAATGATTTCGGAATTATAAGAAAATGCCAAGAGCTATCAGTGGTTGCCATGGCAACACTACTAAATTGATGAGGCATGGACCATCAGACGTTGCCATGACAACGCACTTGCACGAGATCAGATTCAGTATTTCCATCTGATTAAGTGGTTGGTTGGTTGGTTCTTAAGTTTAGGGGCTGCGACAACGCGGTCATGTAGCCCCGTGTACTTTGGGTGTGTGTAGAATCTGTCTGATAACCGGTGTTAATTGTGATGACTGTATTAGTGTGTGTTATCTGTTTGTTAATTTAAGTACTGCAACTAACAATTTTTCAGATAGTTCCTACTTTTGCCGCCAAGCGCCACTGTCAACGACTACGAGGCCAAGTTCAGAACTGAGCTACTAGACGCCGCCGCAGTCGGCTCTTGGCAACGAACATAGAAACCTAAGAGCGTTGTATACATTCTTAACCTATCCAATTTAGCTTCACACAGGTGCAATTAGTGGAAGGATCTTTAACATGCCATAAATCTATGACATGGGACCGCCGGCTTTACTTCCCCTCCGAAGGAAGGCATACTGAGGGATGTTTAACGCTCTTAAAAAATCCGACGGCTTCGGCCGGGTTTGAACCCGGTATCTTGGGCATAGAAGCTCAGCATGTTACCGACTACGCCACCAAAGCCGCCTGATAAAGTGGGAAGCGGCTTCGGTGACGTAACTGGTAGCATGCTGAATGTCTATGCCCAATGTCGCGGTTTCAAAGCCGACCGAAGTCGTCGGATTTTCTAAGAGCACTAGAATCCCTCAGTATGCTTTCCTTTGGAGGGGAAGTTCCAACGTTCGTTGCGAGTTGATGGTTGGGGTGGCATCTAGTAGCCAAGTTCACAGCTAGGTGTCGTTGACGGTTGTACCTGGTAGCAACATTAGGAACTACTGCTTGAAATTCACCGTCTGCAGTACTTACATGAATTAAGACTAATACAGCCATTACAATTCACACCGTGTATCAGACAGATTCTACACTCACCCAAAGTACACGGGGTTAGATGACCGCGTTGTCGCAGCCCCTAAACTGAGGAACCAACCAGAGGTAGATTTCGTTAGAAAGCTAACTATTGCAATGGGTACCATGTTTCGACTTCCGGAAAATTTCGACATATCTTCGCGTTTCACATCCCCAGGCCCCAAAACCACCGTCAGTTCAAAAGTTATATATAATTTATGTATGTATATGTATATCAGTTTATTGTGGACACGATAACTGCCGTAATTTTGTACCAATCACTTTGAATTTTTTACCGAATACGTATACCTATAAAATCTCGGTCGAGTTCGTTACTGGGCTAAATCGGTCGTTGGGGGGTGAAAATGGGGGGCTTTTTTTTTCGAAAAAGTGAAATATTGCTATAACTCTCTTAATATGTGAAATATCGAATCCGTTCAACATTCATACTATGTGTCGGATAAAGCCCAAAAATGTATGTTTGAAGAGTTTTTTTTTATAGCACCAACCATTGACCAAAGGGGTGGGAAAAAGTGGGTTTTTCGGGAAACATTAATCATATCTCTCTTAATAGGCACAATATCAAAACCGTACAAAATGGACAATATTCCCATAATAATTACCTAAAACTTTTGTCTGAAAGAATTTTTGATATAACCCACCATTATGCCAAGGGATGAGAAAAATAATTTCGGAATTATAAGAAAATGCCAAGACCTATCAGTGGTTGCCATGGCAACACTACTAAATTGATGAGGGATGAGCCATCAGACGTTGCCAAGATAACGCACTTGCACGAGATCAGATTCAGATTTCCATCTAAGTGTGAAGCGGCTTCGGTGACGTAACTGGTAGCATGCTGAATGTTTATGCCCAAGGTCGCGAGTTCAAAGCCGGCCGAAGTAGTCGGATTTTCTAAGAGCGCCAAAAATCCCTCAGTATGCTTTCCTTTGGAGGGGAAGTTCCAACGTTCGTTGCGAGTTGCTGGTTGCGGTGGCATCTAGTAGCCAAGTTCACAGCTAGGTGTCGTTGACAGTAGTACCTGGTAGCAACATTAGTAACTACTGCTTGAAATTGACCGTCTGCAGTCCTTACCTGAATTACAGACTAATACAGCCATCCCAAAGTACACGGGGTTACATGACCGCGTTGTCGCAGCCCCTAAACTGAGGAACCAACCAAAATCTCTGCGGTAGATATAATTTTGCGTGAAGAAGTAACAGACCGTTACATAGTTGCACATCAGTGTCGAAACCTAGCATAAGGACAGTGTGACCACAAGTATAAAAATGGACCCCAAATGACAAGAAGGTTACCGTTCCCATAAGACAATAAAATGTTTAAAATAAGCATAAAATGACGAAAAACAAAGTTAATTAAGCTCCAATTATAAAATACCTTCTCGCATTAAATGAGGTCTGATCCTTCTACGAAAATCTGCATATTCTGCCTATTTTCGCCTATCCCCAAGTTTGTCCGGTGAAATCTACCTCCACCTTCCGGCGTGCCGAGAGGACTTTTTGTTGTTGTTTATACTGCAATTAAAATCCTCTGCCAAGATGATGTTTCTGTCAGTCTTTGTTCGGGTGATCGCTCCTGTTATTTATCAATTGTGTCTTCTAGGGAAGATCCGAATGTGATATATATGTCCATTGTGATTAGATTTGGGTTTGTCGATAATAGTAGGTTCACTTTCTCTATTGAGCCTACAAGTTTCATTATGGATGGTTTGAAACATATGGAGACCCCTCCCTCAGGTCTGCCTCTTAAGTTTGACTTGGCGAGAGAGTGAAGTGCATAGTGGATCGTGAGGTTGCACAGTCTGTCAGAAAGGCTACAATGACTATCAAAATGCCATTCTTTATACTAATGTGTTCAGCTACAATGCGGATTTTACTTCTCAGAACTTCTACGATCCATAGTAGATTTTCAAGGTTTTGCTTGTCGTTTGTAAATGTAGGCCTTTCTTTGGGGTTCTTGCTTTCGACAATGATAGGTACGATATATAACTCTATCCAGCTAGAGTCTTGGCTGCATAATTGTGCCTCATTGGACCATGGCCACAGCAATTTGGAAGGCTTTGCTAGGGCCGCAGGTTGAGAGATAATATTAGCTGATTATTATTATAATAATGTTGTTTTTTGCGAGGTGCTTCTTTATGTCCTCTTCAGTTACGTCGTTGTCTTATCTCCCAGTGAATATCCAGCAGTCTGTGGTGCTGCTCTCAACCTACCCATCATGGAGTTTCCCGTAACTTCTTGTAGGGGTCTTCCCGTCGTGTCGTCTTTTCTTGTGTTTATGTTTACTGAAGGGCCTTCTTTGGCATATTTGTTGGGAGGAGCCGGCCAGTCTTTTCTTGCTGTAGACATGACTTTATATTCGTGTATACCCTATTTGGCGGCTGAGGTGGTTGGTGGATGCAGAGGCGTTGCTGTTTTTGGGGTTACAATAAGTCTTGAGTTTTAGGTAAGTGGAAATTTTGCTGTTTTACTAGTATATCTGCTTCTTGCAGTTGTATGTCGAGAAATACGGTCAGTTTTTAATGAGGATTTCAGATAGTTCTGCGAGGCTTTCTTTGATATTGTGCCCGTCGATACACCTTGAGTGGACAGAGGACCACATGCGAGGCAGCAATAAACACAGTGTTAGCATGAGATCAATCTCGGGGCGTTCTGGGCTTGGGCTGTAATTACTGTACACTGTATTCATGCTCCCCGTAAAGGAAGAGGAAACACGTCACGACATATAACAGAAAGTTAAAGACATATTTTTGAAGAAAAAAAAACACCAATTACCTTTATTCAAGAAAAACAACTACCTGCTGGCAGAAGCAAAAACAATAGCACACGCAATTCCTATCTATTTTTACGCCTCCCATAAATAAAAACAAATCATAGTCTTATGTAAAACTGTTCGTTGGTTCTATGTTTGGAAACCACACGTTAAATTGTTACTCTATACAATCCGAGATGGCATAAAATAATATTTAAATTTTCCCTATTAAGTTGCACTGTTAAATAACCCTATTCACATATTTACAATTTATAATACACACGGGCTTGGATTAGTTTCACATTCGATTCTCAATTCTACGAAAACACATAACTCTTAACGCAGTCTGTTTAAATGCATTTCAGTGATTATAACTGGGGAACAGCAGTTAAATTTATACAGCAGAAAAACAATTACAATAATAATAACCATTATTAGCTTCATCGAAGTTAGCCTTGAATATCCTTTCATAAATTTCAGGATCTAATGCACTGAACATGAATCTAGCTGGTCACCATAAAAATTGGCATGACAACGTTGCTTGTAACATGATGATGATAATAATTGTTGTTTTAAGGGGCCTAACATCGAGGTTATCGGCCCGCTTGTAACAAATCAGTAATCTGAGCTGATAATATTTCAGGGGAAATCTTTAGGATTTAGAACACATTGAAGCATTGTGGGACAGGATATCACTCCCGCAGTTCCCATTTTATGTCTACATGAAAGCACACAGCTTTCTGTGAGTCTGGATACTACTCCCGCAACATCCACTCAATACGAGGATCAACGCCTCATTTAACTCACATCACGAAGTGCATTGGCTCATAATCAACATCAATTAAGCTTCATTTATCAACATCCCATAAGATTACAGATCGTAAGATCCCATATTTACATGAACAATTAATTGTTTAATCACTATTCAACAAATGTATCATATTCTTTTATGTTTACCATTCTTAAGGAATATTACTTCCACAGCTATTCATTAGAAGACAGTATTCATTCATTATTAATTCATGGGAATATTTCTTCTTCTTATTATTAGAAAAATATTTTCTGTCTTACAGAAGAAAAAATTGTTAATGCATATTATGTGTTATAAATCTGCTGCGTTATGAATGGGGTGGGACTTCCTATATTATTACCACAATATCAAATGGAAGCATTGAGGATTGCACCTCAGCTGCAAGTCTAAAGTGACTACAAGGAAAATATACTACGCCTAAGAAATATGCAACCATTCTAACTATAAAGACGTTTCCTAACAATCGAGAAAGTGAATTGGTTTATCGGAACTGAGGAAAATCCATGGCTCTAGAAAATATTTACGCTGTTTGGAAGTCTACTACATCATGGGTTCTGTGGCAGTTAGACCTCCCTCGGTGCGTATCGAATCCTGGCACCACGGCTCCGTGAATACTAAACGCTGGGCATGGGACATGTTATAGCGTTCAGCTCCCCTGTCGTCCACAGAAATAAGCCGCAGGTGGCTTGGCTTTTCGTCCCTAGAGGGTCATCCTGGCATGATCCTCTCACATACTGCCGCTTTAGCTGCTAGTCATCCTCGATAATGGGGGCAGTGACTTTATCATATGACGGGATTGGTTCCAATGCACACAAGACCTGCTGCTAATATGGCCCATGGTCTATTATGAAATTCACTTATATGTCGAAATGATATGACGGGACAGGCCGATTGTAATAATTCCTGGTAATAATGTCTCTATCAAACATGGGCGGAATCTGGCATGATATTACCCGTGTAAAATATAACCTGTTAGGGTAGCTTATTAGCACTTGCAAAATGTTCTATGGCAAACTTGGATGTGGTCCCAGTTCCTATGTGTTGTGTAAGTGGTTTGAGTGACACACAGTACAATAGTCAAACACTTGTGTAGAACAAGTCACACTCACATACCTGTGCATTTCTTGAAGTATTCAACATGATGAATAATTATAAATTTTGAAGCACTTGGTAACACTTTGACGTTTTCACTAGCGCAGCACAAGGCCTTTGGACATAATAATGTGGTAGAGATTGCCTATCTCCAAGGAGCACTCGCTCATAATGACGGCGCATTATACTATCGAAGCGACATACACACGTAGACTGGTAGACAAGTGACAGTAACTTGTAGGACGACTGTGTTTGACCTCTTACAGAGCCGGCTATTACACGGCCTCAAGGGCACATATCGATGGTTCAACTCGCATTACGTAATGCAAGATCTTACATCCCATTGGTCATCTTCATGGAAGCATCCAGAAGGTTATTAATTTCCATTAAACTAACAGGAATAAACTGGTGAATTTCTCCAAATGTAATTCTGAAGTGCTGATACAATCTTCTTCCATAACAAAAGCTTTTCAAGTATACAGCGTTCCATTATTCGCTGGCTGCACGCGGGACACGCGGCTGGTTCAAACTATGGTGGGTCGACATTTTGTCACCGCCTCTCTGACGTCATGAGCGCGCTCTTTTCAAACTCACACCCAACCAACCCATCGTAAATGGGCACGTATGCCACCTGCCTCTTCAAAAATAAAAATTCTCCGAGTTTTTATTTTTCATCTCTCCCTCGATGCTTCCTCTTCTTATACGGCGTGATACAATTTCATGCTTGCTGCATTAAATGTGCCCTATATTTCTCCAGTATCGATTCGGGCCAGTCGGTAACTTTTCATTCTGTATCGATTAAGCTACCTGGTAGGGACCATAACAATGAGGTGCAAATTTGGTGTACACCATTTCTCTTACATCGGATGGAATTGGTTTTCTGACCAAGGCCGAACATCCTTCATGTAGTGGGTTTCTAAATCTCTTCAATCTTGTTCTTCGGGATCGGGATCGGCTTGCCTCTGGAGCTTTTGTTGTGCAGCCCGGATTCTTCCTAAAGGTCCTAATTCAATTGCTGGGGGAATATTTACAAGATTGTCCCAAGGTCGAATAGGTTTCAGGCCTTTGTGAAGCAAAGATGGTACTTGCCCGGTACATTCATGAACGGTCTCGTTCATTGACTATGCAGCTATGGGTATAACATCCATCCATTGCCAATGATTCTGGGGGCAATATAATCTGCAGAATTTTGCTATTTCTGCCATAACCCTTTCTGCAGGATTGCTTTCAGGGTGCCTAATGGATCATAGAATCAATCAAATGTCCAGTTCCTCCATGGCTATCTGAAATTCCTTGGAAGTGAATTGAGATCCATGGTCTGAGAGAAAAAAGTCAGGTTTTCCTGCCTCAGGGATAACATTGTTCTTTAGGCGTCTTATGATATGTTTGGAGTTTGCTTTTTGTATTGGATGTAGCATGGTGTATTTGCTAAAGACATCCATGGTGACCAAAATATATCGGTTCGCTCTCTTGGATTTCGGAATAGGCCCGAAGATATCCGTAGCATACAGTTCCCTGGGTTTTGTAGGGGTAATTGGTCGAGATTTTACTTTTAAAATAAAAGATGGATATTTGCTTCGTTGGCATAAGTCGCAGGTGGGAATAATATTCCGAACATCAGTTCTTAAATCCTCCCATATGAATTTTTCTTTTATGGTGTAGACAGTTTTAGCGACCCCTGAATGACCAGCAAATCTGTGAGCTAGCCAAATAATATGAGTCCTCAGGCGAGGAGGTATAACAATCCGCAATTGGGTATGATCAGGATCTGCATATTTGTAAACAATTCCTTGTCAGAGCACATAATCTCGAGCTAATCGTTCTATGCGACGATAATCAGCATCAATCCTGTTCATGTCACCATGAAGAAATCGATACATTTTCCTCAGATGGCGATTTCGTTTCTGAGCCTGAGGTATGAAATGCAAATACCTAAGGGCTTCTCTATCTTCATCGATCAAGGCGATCGGTAGAGAGTGAACAATAAGTTCTGGAGTTCTACTCAATTTATCTGCAGTTATGTTCTCTCTACCAGGGTGATGCTGTACATCTAAGTCGAATTGTTGAGCAAATAACGCCCATCGTGTTACTCTTTCGCTGGCCATGTTGGTCTTCATCATGAATTCAAGCGCTCGATGATCCGTTCTTACAATTACTCGGTGTCCAATTAATAGCGTTTTACATGACTTGAGGGCGAATACTATTGCCAGGGCTTCTAATTCTGTAGTGTAATAAAATTACTCATGAGGTCGTAATTTGCGACTAATGAATGAGAGGTAATGCTTCTTCTTATTCAAATCCTCCTGGAGTAAAACAGCTCCAATGCCAATGGTGGACGCATCAAACTCGATAATGAAATTTCTGCCAGAGTCTGGATATTCCAATTTAATATTGTGACACATCAGGTCTTTTGCTTCCCGAAACGCTTGTTCACAGTCCTGGTCCCATTTCCATCGTTTGTTATGTTTCAATAGTTCTTGCAGAGGAGCAACCGTACTGGTTTAGTTAGGACAATGGCCTGCAAAGTATTGGCAAGTGCCCAAAAATTGTCTAACATGCTTCAGTTTTAATGGATGAGAAAAATCCATTATGGATTGGTTCTTGGATTCATTAGGTCGATACCCTTCTCCATCAATGATATGACCCAGGTAGGTAACCTCCTTTCAAAAAAACTGGCATTTTCCTATATTTGCCTTGAAATCAGCTTCGCGTAGATTTTGGAAAACCAACTTAAGGTGGTGCAAGTGTCCTTCCTTCGTCCTTGAAGCGACCAAGATATCATCAACATAACAAATAGTAAATTCTTTGACCTCGGGCCTCAAATGTTGTTCTAGCACCCTAATGAGAACAGCTCCTGAATTTTTCATACCAAAGGGCAGGCTATTGAAGACGTAAGTCTGATGACGAAACATAAATCCTGTATATTTCCGAGAATTCTTACTAAGTTTCACATGATGGTAGGACGATGTGAGGTCGATTTTCGAGAAATATTGTTTACCTCGAAATTCCTGCAACAATTCCTTTATTTTTAGTGGACGGTCGTATTCGAGTAATAACCTCTCATTCAAGGCTCTCACGTCCAGGCATATCCTCAAATTACCATCCCCTTTTGGGACAACAGCCAACAGGTTGACATAAGGTGTGGGTAAATTGGAAATGATCCCCTTGTCTTCCATGTCCAAAATTATTAACTTAACTCGCTCTTTTTATTTCTCAGGATAGGGATAGATCTTCTTTTGATAAGATCCCTCATCTTCAACTCTAATTACGTATTCGAAATTCTTGATTTCCCTGGGACAGGTATTAAAATATCTTGATATTTTTCCAACAATTTCTCCAAGTCATGCGGTCCCTCCTTTGGGTCAAACATGGCGTTCTTCGCCAGGTCATCCTCTACTTCTTCAATGATCTGGTTCCATTTAATGTCTTCCTCAAGTGGACTGCCTTGTTTATATATTGTAATACCTTCAGCCTCATTAAACCATATAATGTTTCTCTAAATATCAATGATCGCTTGGTGTGCATAAATAAAATCTGCATCCAATATCATGTCATAACTAATGTTAGCCAGTACTAGGAATCCATGATTGAATTCCAATATGCATGGTCAGATAGATCTGTGTTTTGCATTTTATGGTTTTTGTCAGGTATGATGCTTTTCACTTTGATAGTAGATAATGGTAGGTCTGTTACATCATGCAATGGTTTCCATTTATGATAAAGTCATTCTGTGACGATGCTCATCATTGCGCCGGTATCAAGGAGCGTCCTTACGTCCTCACCGTAAACTTGACATATAATCATTGGAAGTTCTGTCCAACTCCTATTTATTTCTGGATGTAAAGGATAATCCTCAATCAAATCATCATCAGTAGTTTGCCATAAAATAATCGGTGTGAAACAACATCCCAGCTCTACGTCAATCAGTCGTAAATTGGTGTTTCCTTCAAGATGGTGATCCTTTTGTTTGCCTTCCCAAGAAGTCGTGGTTTGGGCTCTTCCTTCTTGGTCGGTTGCTGAAGTTCCTCTATATATTTCTGACTTTCCTTTTGCCTCTCTTCTAAATATTGGCGATTGTTGCGATCCCTGGAGTCTCGATTTTCTTGAGTCGGGAATCTATGATTATTCCTGTCGTCTGAGTTCCTCCAATCCCGATTATTCCTCCTAGAGTCGTACTGTCTCCCACGGCGATATCTCCCTCTTCTCTCATACTGGGAGATTCTTGCCGTTGTTTACCCTCACGATGGTCACGTGGTTGGTAATTCCTCTCAGTATCGTTACTCTGTATTTGGCAATGTCGGTCTGTCGTTACCAAATTGATGGTTCGAGGATCTGACCTGACGTTTCTCTCGCGATAATGTTGATTGCTGACGTGATCTAACTTTTGGAGAACTTCATCCAGGTCTTCCAAACTTTCGGCTCCAGCAGCTATTAGAGTACTCTGGACCTCTAACGGGAACTGACGTGTCAATGCCGTAATCAATTCGTACTCAGGCATGGGGGTTGCAAAAATTAGAGTTTCGATAACTGGCTTGAGAAGTAGCTAGAATATTGCGTAGGTTGTGTGTTTGAAACTATCTTCGAGTATGCCTCGGAACGAATGTCCTGCTGGATTTCTGGGAACCAACATTTCTTCAAGAGATTTCTTGAGAAATCTTCAAAATCTGTCATGGTGTATCTAAAAGCTCGATACCATATAAATGCGGGACCCTCAAGCAATTTGCCTTTCACTTTCACCTCCCTGGCTGGAGAAACTCTCATTTCCGATAGAAAATCCTGGACCTCTCTATGAAATTCCACAGGTGTAATGGTACCTACACTACTAAACTTGGCTGGTTTTTCGTCCTTACTTTTGATGACTGTCATTACTGAATCACGACCAGGCGTTGAATTGAAGTGAGAATAAGGTGTCTTTTCATTCGCCATTTTCGGATCTTTGGATCCTATTCCTGATTTGTATTCCGTTTCATGGACCTAATTTTGTTTTCTAATGCAGAAACAGCTGCTTGAATCTCATTAGATGGCATTTTCGCGCTTTCTATGTTCCTATGCTCCATGCTGTCGGACGTTAAAAGTTCCGTTTGAATTTTGGAAACATCTATCTTTAATTGCTCCCAAATTTCGGATTTCAAGCGATCAGGCTGAATTTTCGAAACTTCCTCTTTCATTTGTTCCAGCATTTCGGTCTTTAACTGTTCTGGTTGAAATGCGGAAATTTCCGTATTTATTTGGGAGATCTCGGTCTTTAACTGTTCCAGTTGAAATTTGGAAATTTCCGCTCATATTTGGGAGATTTCGGTGTTTAACTGTTCTGGTGGTGTTTCTAAAACTCCGGCCTTCGGCTGTTCTACGAGTTCAGACTTCATTTGCTCCTGAGCTGTCTGTAACTCCGTGGTAGTAACTGTTTCGGTTTCTATTTTATTTTTTATTTTGTTAAAATCGTCATGAAAATCGTGGTTGTTTGTTTCTATGTGGCTCAAGATTTTCTCTGAGTTCGAAACTCTTTTGGTCAAATTCTTTATGACAATTTCTTCAATTTTTGCTACATCTTTTTGAATCACGCCCACGTCTTTTCTAAGGTGATAATCGCATGTTCTGAGGCCTTTACGAATGCCTTTAAGATCATCCTCGGCTTCCTTAGCTACGCATGTCAGTATTTGTTTCTGCATATTTTCGAAAATGGAATTTTTGAAGTCTACAGAGATTCTAGGCTGTATTTGTGTCACAACGTTATCCGTAACCTCATTGATCTTGCCTTCTAACGTCTCTTCCATACAACTAGCCTCATCTTCTAATTTAACAACGTATCTTTGGGCCTTCTTAAATACCGCCTCTTCTAACTGCTCTACCTCTTCGCGTATCTTCGCCACGTTTTCCTCTACCTTTAAACATTTCTCAACAACTCTACTCTCCACTGATCCGATGTCGGCTTCTAAAGTACTTGATTTTTCTTTTCAATTGAATTAATTTGCCTTTCATGAGCTAAGTCATTCTTTTTTACCCTATTTTCTACTAAGGTGAGTGCAGCAGAGTTGTCACCTATCTGACTTTCTAAATTAGCCTCCACTAATTATATTTGTTTCTCAAAAGATTCAGAATTTTCCAAAATGTTCCTTTCCAACAAACTAGAAATACTTTCAATGTTAATTTCCAGATCTTTGGAACTACTTTGAAGGGATTCAGAGTATTTAGTTTCAAGTTCTTTGGAACTATTTTCAAGGGATTCGGAAAGTTTAGTTTCAAGCTCTGTGGAACTATATTGGATTTTATTCTCAAGGGATTCAGAATTTTCAACCATTTTACCCTCAAGTTCTTTGGAACTACTTTGAATTTTATTCTCAAGTTCTTTTGAACTACTGTGAATCCTATCTTCTAATATCTTTGTATTTGTTTTCACACTTTCATCTGCTGCTGACATAGTATCAGAAGTCTCTTTCATTTTAGTTTGCAAGACATCTAAAATTAAACAGTTCTCTGCCATTTAATCATTCAGAGATAACAATAAAGTCTTCATTTCCTCACTAGACATGATTCAATACAATACAATAAATGGCAATCCGTGAGAAGAACCAACTCAAGGGACTTAAAGCAAATGGTAGATTGTGTAGTATTTCAGAGCCATGAACTTCCTTCCGAAAAACGTAATATTAATATGCATAATCAACAACAACAACAACAACAAAATGTCCTCAATCTCTCTTATATGTCACTAAAACAAAAAACTAAAGCAACAAAAAATGGATCAAAATCCAGAACAACAATACTCAAATAAGTGAGCTATATTACTCCTATCGATCCCCTTGTTGGGCGCCATATTTTTATCTTTCTTATGTGCCCGTCTGTACACCTTGGGTGGACAGACAACCACATGCGAGGCAGCAGGAAACACAGTGTTAGCATGAGATCAATCTCGGGGCGTTCTGGGCTTGGGCTGTAATTACTGTACACTGTATTCATGCCCGCCGTAAAGGAAGAGGAAAGACGTCACGACATATAACAGAAAATTAAAGACATATATTAGAAAAAAACAATTCACCAAATAAATTTATTCAAGAAAAACAAACTACCTGCTGGCAGAAGCAAAAACAATATCACACGCACTTCCTATCTATTTTTATGCCTCTCAAAAATAAAAATAAATCATAGTCTTATGTAAAAGTGTCCGTTGGTTTAGACTATGTTTGGAAACCACACGTTAAATTGTTACTCTATACAATCCGAGATGGCATAAAATAATATTTAAATTTTCCCTATTAAGTTGCACTGTTAAATAACCCTATTCGCATATTTACAATTCATAATACACACGGGCATAAATTAGTTTCACATTCGATTCTCAATTCTACGAAAACACATAACTCTTAACGCAGTCTGTTTAAATGCACTACAGTGATTATGACTGGGGCATAGCACTTAATTTATTCAGCAGAAAAATAATAACAATAATAATGAACATTATTAGCTTCGTCGAAGTTAGCCTTGAATATCCTTTCATTAATTTCAGGATATAATGCACTGAACATGAATCTAGCAGGTCACCATAAAAATTGGCCCGACAGCGTTGCTTGTAATGAATCATCAATCTGAGCTGATAATATTTCAGGGGAAATCCTTAGGATTTGGAACACATTGAAGCATTGTGGGATAGGATATCACTCCCGCAACTCCCATTTTATATCTACTTAAAAGCAGACAGCTTTCTGTGGATCAGGATATTACTCCCGCAATATCCACTCAATATGAGGATCAACGCCTCATTTAACTCACATCACAAAGTGCATTGGCACATAATCAACATCAATTAAGCTTCATTTATCAACATCCCATAAGATTACAGATTGTAATATCCCAGATTTACATGAAAAATTAATTGTTCAATCATTATTCAACAAATTTATCATATTCATTAATGTTTGCCATCCTCAACGAATATTACTTCCACAGCTATTCATTAGAAGACAGTATTCATTAATTATTAATTCATGGGAATATTTCTTCTTCTTATTATTAGAAAAATATTTTCTGTCATACCGAAGAAAAAATTGTTAACGCATATTATGTGTTATAAAGCTGCTGCGTTATGAATGGGGTAGAACTTCCCATATTATTACCACAATTTCAAATGAAAGCATTGAGGATTGCACCTCAGCTGCAAGTCTAAAGTGACTACAAGGAAATTATACTACGCCTAAAAAATATGCAACCATTCTAACTATAAAGACGTTTCCTAACAATCGAGAAAGTGAATTGGTTTATCGGAACTGAGGAAAATTCATGGCTCTAGAAAATGTTTACGCTGTTCGGAAGTCTACTACATCATGGGTTCTGTGGCAGTTGGACCTCCCTCGGTGTGGATCGAATCCTGGCACCACGGCTCCGTGAAGATTAAACGCTCCACATGGGACAAGTTATAGCGTTCAGCTCCCCTGTCGTCCACAGATATAAGCCGCAGGTAACTTGGCTCTTCGTCCCTGGCATGTTCCTTTCACATACTGCCGCTTTAGCTGCTAGTCATCCTCGATAATGGGGGCAGTGACTTTAACATATGACGGGGTTGATTCCAATGCACACAAGGCCTGCTGCTAATATGTCCAAATGATATGACGGGACAGGCAGATGGTAATAATTCCTGGTAATAATGTCTCTATCAAACATGGGCGGAATCTGGCATGATATTACCCGTGTTAAATATAAGCTGTTTGGGTAGTTTATTAGCACTTGCAAAATGTTCTATGCCTAACTTGGAGGTGGTCCCAGTTCCTATGTGTTGTGTAAGTGGTATGAGTGACACACAATCATTAGTTAAACACTTGTGTAGAACAGGTCACACTCACATACCTGTGAATTTCTTGAAGTATTCAACATGATGAATAATTATAAGTTTTGAAGCACTTGGTAACACTTGGACGTTTCCTCTAGCGCAGCACTAGGCTATGTCCTTTGGACATACAGTAATAACGTGATAGAGACGGCCTATCTCCAAGGAGTTCTTGCTCATAATGACGGCGTATTACACTATCGTAGCGACACACACACGTAGACTGGTAGACAAGTGACAGTAACTTGTAGGACGACTGTGTCTGACCTCTAAAAGAGCCGGCTTTTATACAGCCTCAAGGACACATATCGATGGTTCAACTCGCATTACGTAATGCAAGATCTTACATCCCATTGGTCATCTTCATGGGAGCATCCAGAAGGTTATTAATTTCCATTAAAACATCAGGAATAAACTGGTGATTTGCTCCAAATTCTGATGTGCTGATATAATCTTCTTCCATAACAAATGCTTGACAAGTATACAGCGTTCCAATATTCGCTGGCTCCACGCGGAACACGCGGCTGGTTCAAACTATGGTGGGTTGACAGCTTGTCACCACCTTGCTGACGTCATGAGCGCGTTCTTTTCAAACTCACGCCAAACCAAAACATCGTAAATGGGCACAATATGTTTACACGATATTTTTCCAAGGTTAACTCCATTACTACTTTGCCCTTCCTTGGTTCCCTGTCGCCAGTCTGCGTAGAATGCACGCCTCGTAATCCATACTAAGATCCTTCTTAGAGCGCAGGGCGTTGCATTCCTTTTTAATCATGGAAGCACACAATTTGCGGAACAATTGTTTCCAACCTCTGTTGCAATTCAATGCTGTTTCTTCTATTGGTCTATCAGAGTCATATTTAGTGAATCTTCCCCCGTGGCTCATGATCTTGAGATTAACGGTCACGTTAAACTACAAGCTTCCTTCCTTCCTTTTAGTGAATCTTACGTAATTCATTGCAGCGAAAATTTAGTGTGTAGTGACGATGGTTTAATAAGGGAAAGTCTTCAACCCGTTTGAGCGAGGTTGTGGTTGGGAATGAAGTGGGATTTTTTTCCTATAGTACCCGCTTATTTGCTGAGTTGTATGGGGTTTGGTGAGCGACATCCTTGTTGCACATACGACAGGAAAGTGTTTTCAGTCCAAAAAGGATCGACGATATTCGTTAATTAGCTGTAGTATGTGAGGGAAGGATTGTTAGTGTTGGCGTCTATTATAGGAAGGTATTTCACGAAAGATTGCTCTCGTAAAGAGCGGGTTGTAGAGCGTTACAATATGAGACAATAATCCTCACTATTATCTCATAGTATAGATACCTAATTTAGGCTTGTAAACTTGCAAATTTCCTTTGCTGATGTTGATCTATTGTCATCTTCAGAAAAATAAGTCTTGAACCCCTTTGACCGTGATGAAGCTTAGACTGACAAGTGTAAATAATAGAAATTCGGAAGTTGGAAACCGCCACGTCACGCTATTCGCAAACGTTAGTGGGACTTTTCATATTGCAGTCTTTTAAGGAAACATTCCTCCGCGCGCTCATTGTTGTGGCATAAGGCCTTTGTGAATTAACATGTGTTTTCTCAAATGACGTTTGTTAGAATAACTCGCACCGCATGTTTCACATGAGTACGCTTTTTTGCAACTATGAACATGTATGTGAATTTTCAAATTTTCTTTGGTTAAGAAAGTTGCCCCGCATGAACTACATGAGTATGGCCTATGACCACTATGTATTAACATATGTCTCTTCAAATGTTCCCTTCGGGTAAACTTTGCTTCGCATGTAATGCAAGAATGTGGCCTTAGACCACTGTGAATAAACATATGTTTATTCAAATTACCTTTCTGACGAAATGTTGCTTCGCAGGTATTACATGAATATGGCATAAGCCCACTATGAGTTAATATGTGCACCTTCAAAGAGCACTTCTGAGCATAGCTTGCTCCACATGTACCACAAGAATACGGCTTTTTACCACTATGAATTAGCATGTGAGTCTTCAAAGATCCCTTCTGAGTAAATTTTGCTCCGCATGTACCACAGGAATGTGCCTTTAGACCACTATGAATTAGCATGTGTACGTTTAAATTACTTTTATGACGAAATATTTTTCCGCATGAACTACAGGAATGGGCCCTTAGACCACTATGAATTAACATGTGTACGTTTAAATTACCTTTGTGACGAAATATTTTTCCGCATGTACTACAGGAATGTGCCTTTCGACCACTGTGAACCAACATGTGTCTCATCACGGTAGCTTTCCGTCCAAAGTTAGCTCCACATGTACTGCAAGAATGTGGCCATTGACAATTGTCAATTATCGAACGTTTATTCAAATCATATTCTCGATTAAACTTTGCTCCGCTTGATTTGTATGTATTCGGCTCTACGCCATTAAGAGTAGTCGGTATCCTCGTGTCACTACTGACTGGTGTGTTTCTGCTCGTTTTACGACATTGATTGAGTGTAGCTCCGAATGTTTCACTTAGAGGGGTGTTCCCTCAGGCATCGATGATAGGCTTTTGGGGTGAAGTTCTAATGCTAGTATGAAGAAAATAGTCACTAACAATTCCTGATATTTACAATTAACAATATTCTCCCGTATCTAAAATATTGTATATCAATATATAATTTCTTAACAAACTTATTTCTAGACGTACACTTTAAAGGCTAAATGTAAAAGATCCCATGCAGATCGCTTGGAGATTGAAAATAGACATCGAAATGATTATACATCCTCGTGTTCAGGTTAAGGGAATAACACCTATTTCAAATTGGGTTCAATTATGTTGACCAACCAAACAGCATTTAATTTTGCTATATTAGTTGCTCAAGGGAAACGGAATAATGCCTTCACGGCCCACAGATCTAACTAGTGAGTAGTTAATTGGTGCAAATTTTAGCGGTATCGTAACTATGCAAGTTTTCCTCAAATAAGAGGAGCAGAGCTCATTTCTTCGCTTGAATGACGTGGTGTTCATGCAGGTTGAATATATATTTTACACACAATACTGTTCCACATGTCAGAGATTTTGGAGTGACAGTTCATTTAGATGAAAGTGTTAATACTTCTCCAGCACGAGTAAAGCGTTTGTATACCATCCCTCTTCGTGACCAGGTGGCAATTGTTCTTCAATTTCGACAGGTTCCGGATGATCAGGATACCTTTGTTTCCATTGCTTAACCCTGGCGCTTTTTAGGTCAGAATCAAGTGGAGCAGAAGAATGTACAAAACTCTTCCTGGACTTCAGTAGAGCTGATGGTGCCTTAAGTTCATGAAGGGGATGGGCTAAGATGGTGCAAACCACATGTCTCCCGATATTTCCGGCCACTTCACGTCTAATATCAGGTGCAAGTGAATACAACTTCAGTGTGGGTGTTGGTTTTAAACACCTGTAATTAGCCTGCAGTTTTCATCAAGGCAATGACGAATTCATTTGCGTGAGCTGATTTGTTCCACACGGGACTAGCATATTCAGCAGCAGAATAGCACATTGCTACGGCAGTTGTCCTTACTGCCTGAGGGTGGGCACCCAATCCAGAACCAGTTACCTTATGCAGTAGGCAGTTCGTGATGAATCTTTTGCCTTGAGTTGAAGGTCAGAAAACGTTCAAATGTAACACCAAGGGAAACTGGGGTATTGCTGTGTTCCTGTCCCAATCCTTCACAATTCACACGCAGCTTCCGCGAAGCTTCTTCGTTCTTCAAACGAAAAGCGCACTCTTTAGATTTCGATGGGTTTGGCTTGGGATGATTTCCCTCATAATAATCTGAAAGCATCTTCAAAGCAGCAGTAAGGGTTTGTTCCACTGTCTCGAAGCTTTTACTAGGAGTTGCCAGAGCCAGGCCATCTGCGTATAGGAAGCTCGGAAATGGTTGATCGTTGTTAAATATGTTAAATAGAATTGGTGCTAGGATACTGCCTCGAGGGAGCCGTTTTTCTATATTCTCCATCTACTCTACTGACCTTGGAAGGCAAAAAACAAACGTCGGTTCTGCAACAGCGTGGCAATAATGATCGTGAGCCTGAAATCCATAGTAAGATAGTAAAACTTCCTTAAAACTAACTGGTGTTGTACAGTGTCATATGCTGAAGAGAGATCAACAAAAGCCACTCCACTAATATCACCACGCTGAAATACGTCTTCTATGTGCTGTGTTAGATCATGGATCTATGTACAGCAGTTCCTTCCTGGCCTAAATACAGCTTGCTCTGGGATTAGGAGAGGTTCGACCACTGGTGTTATACGGTTCAAAAGTATTCTTTCAAAAACATTATATAGATGACACTGGAGTGATATTGGTCTGAAGTTTTTTTTATTTGTAGGCTGCTTACCAGGTTCCGGGATTCCAACAATCTTAGTCTTCCTCCAGATTTTAGGGAATTGACGTCGTTCTAGAGAGTTATCGAAAAGCTGTAGATTCCATTGTTTGGTAGCATTTCCAAAATGTTGAATCTGCTCCATACGCATGTCATCTAGTCCACTTGCCTTGCCAGTTTTAATACTATTTAGGGCATTTTACAACTCTTCCTTGATGACGGGATTGGAGAGACTGGATGTTTCTTGTTCAATATTTCTTTGAAAGTTTGGTGATATTTCTCACTTATCTGTTTTGCCATTTATTAGGAGTTGATGAACAATTTGGTTAGGAATAATGTTGCTGCGTAGCGGGCTATTCGTGGGGTCATTGTTTATACGTCTGAGTAGCTTCCAAGCGTCTCTGCTCTTTTTCGCCATATCTAGTTCTTCCATCAACTTTACCAAACGTACTCCTTTTATTTCACCCATAGACTGGACTAGTTGTTGACCAGCCTGAATAGAGTCCTCGCAAAAATGGTTGTCTATAGTGTTTTATGAAATAGGGCAATATATGGGAATGAAGCATCAAGGTCTTGGAGTTGACTTGCGAGAGCATTCTGGCACAACATATTGAAAAGCGTCATATGTCTCTGGAACAGGTTCGATATTTGTTACAATTTCATCTAAGCATTTCGTGTACTTCATCCAGCAACCTTTTTAGAGTTGTAACGCCTAATAGTGGTACAGATTGTGGATGAACTGCTGAGAAATCATGGCTCATAATGAGTCTGTGTTGTGTGTTGGAATAGTTTTACAGACAGACTTCACACACTGCTGTGATATAGCTTCGCTAACAAAAATGAGATCTGGGTTGTATCCACGTCCCCGCCGACGACACTTGACAGAAGCGGGAAGTTTACTGTCGTGTATTAAGGACAGTTGACTAGATTCTGTCCACAGAGTCACAGCTTCACCGCCCTCATTGTCTTCTCTATATCCCCATAGGCAGTTATGACTGCAGAAATCACTCACGATGACATGAATCTTCTCCTCATGCCTTGAGGCTGAATTAGTAAAGTGGAAAGGAACATTCGCTGGTTTATAGACAGATGTCATGATACAGTTCGTGAGCTGAACTGGTATTTCTATATCACTGTTGTCTGTTGTTGTCGTAGATATTACGTTCAGTTGTGGCCTTGTAAATATAGCACTACCATAGTTTTCATGCGGTCTCTCAGATACCAAGCGCATTCCTGATACTCTGGGTCGTATTTGGTTGCTACTCCTGTGAGTTTCTTCAACAAAGAGAATATCACATCTGTGTCTGTGTGGCACAATGACTGTGACAGGGTTTCCTTGTCTGATGTTGTGCGTTCTATGTTAACTGATACAACTTTCAGCTTTGCAGAGCAATTTTGTTTTGTATTTTTGGATTTGATGATGCTCGTTGGTTGAGCGAAATATGTCAACCCAATGATCTCCACCATTTCTTCGACAAGTGTGTTAGTGAAATTATAAGTACTGTAATTTATGTAGAATCTTTCAGATAATACGGAGGTAAACTTATTGTAACTTTCTGAGGAATGTAATACCTATGGGACATGGGCTTACGAAAGATGGAAATTAGACTAGAGAACATAGAGTTGCAGGTACTCACAGAAGAGTGTAGTAACAAGAAACCTCAGCAGTGTTTTGTAAAGTAAGTCAATATATGAGAATAAAGCCTCAAGGTCAAACGAAAAGATATATGAGATAAACAGTTTGGTGGTTAATAGTAGTGTATAAAAACTATAGAAAAGGTAACAGAGGACCATTTTTATGTGGGCAGGCTATGGGTGCTTCAGAACTGCTCAGGGAGTGGAATAAAATGAAGATAGTTACAGTAGTTGGTTGGTCATTGTTTTAAGGGGCGGAGCAAGAAAAACAGATAATAAGAACAAATCTTCTAGATATACGGGATACATATCAATTAGAAGGAGAAAGTGAAAATGGCAGTTAAATATAATTACTTGGCCCGTTCCAGTCATAATTTAATGGTCACATTATTGACTGTGAAATCAGATTTCATTCACCCGGCAATGTTCTGAGATTATTAGCTACAACAACATCCATAAAATACAAACCAATAACGATATTTTACAGAAATGTTGTATGCATCAGTGAGTTCCCTTATATTGTACTTATTTTAACTAAGATTAGTTTCAATTGCGCGCTTACATTGTGAACAATGGATTATTAAGTTTTAATAGTAGTCTATGCCCAGACGCCATCTTGAAAGTATGGAATGGCTTTTTGCCTTGATCATACCAAGCTACATATAAGGTTCAACTGAATCATACATTTTCGTTCTTGCAGCTCTAAAACATAGAGAGTAATTTATTTTTTAAATTATGAAATTTCAAGATGGCCACTGCGCTCTGACGCAGACGGTGGATCTGACACGAACTGTTTTATTAGCTGATTGGAAACCCCACTGTACCTGCGAAAAGGATATGCAATGGGATCATTGGTCCATTATTTCGGGACTCTGAAAAGTTATACGGAAATGAGATAGGAATACATGAACGTAAATAAAGCAAATAAAGATAAATTAGCAAAACAATTTAATGTTACCAAGAGAATAAGGGACAAGCAAACGATATAACAAACTCAACTAAGATACATGTAGATCAAGGGGTTCATGAGATGGTATCCTAAATAATAGCACTTAGTTGAAGTCTAAGCAGCCTTGCTGTATCAAGTAGGATATAATAAGAAACAAGTAGTTCCTTGAAGAACTATACAGCCTATTTTCATATATCCTACTTATGTTAATTGCCACTATCAACATACAAAATTTCAGTTTGATTGCTGTAATAGATTCGTAGATATTGAGAACCGACTAAATATTTCGGATGGTCGCCATGTTGGATTTTATATATGTAGGTCCTAGAGTTAAGTACTGTTACATAAAGATTATTGTGTACGTGTAGCATTCAAATTTCAATCGCATGATTAGGACACAAGAAGTAATAAAAACGAGATTTTAAAATTTCGCACAGCTGCCATCTTGTGGTTATGGAAACAATTGAAATAACTTAGATGCCAGTGGTTTAACATTCGTATAAGGATTTACTGTACCAAGTTTCACTGCACTCGGATGGTAAAATTGCGAGAAACGCCCACGTGAATATTTATACTTCGCGTCGCCGCCATGTTGGATTTGTGATCACCAGGTTATTTCAAGTCCTATAGGTGAACGTAAGTTCATAGCCCCTATGAACATAAAAAAATCAGTTTTATTGCTATAATAGATTGGTAGATATTCAGAGCCGTCTAAATATTTCGGATGGTCACCATGCTGGAATGTTAAATGTATAGGCCATAGAGTCATGTATCATTAAAGGAAAATTATTGCGTAAGTTCATTATTCAAACTTTCACTTCGATCGCATGACTACGACACAAGAAATAAAAACTTAATTTCAAAATTCGCACAGCCGCCATATTGAGGTTATGTAAACAATTGAACTAAATTAGATGCCAGTGCATTAAAATGTGTATAAACATTTCCTGTACCAGATTTCATTGCGTTTGGAACATTAAATCGGGAGAAAGGTCTATTTAAAAGTTTCAAATTCGCTTGGCCGCCAATTTCGTTTTGTAGTTAACCGGTTTTTAAAGTCTTATGGATGAACTTCCAGTAGGGCCCTTTATCTACGTACAAAATTTCAGGGTGATAACGCTAATAGTTTCAGAGATATAGAATGCCGGTGAAATATTTCGCACATCCACCATCTTGTGGTTATGTAAACAATTGAACCAAGTTAGATGTCGGTGCATCACAATGTGTATAAACATGTACTGTACCAAGTTTTATTGCGTTT
This sequence comes from Meconema thalassinum, assembly GCA_946902985.2. Classification (NCBI taxonomy): domain Eukaryota; kingdom Metazoa; phylum Arthropoda; class Insecta; order Orthoptera; family Tettigoniidae; genus Meconema; species Meconema thalassinum. The sequence continues at coordinate 95,601,710 of OX336397.1, read as the reverse complement.
GGTTGGTTAAATCGCGAGAAACGTCTATTTAAAAGTCGCAAATTCGCGTGGCCGCCATGTTGGTTTTGTAGTTATCAGTTTTTCAAAAGTTACATAGGTGTACTTCTAGTAGTTCCCTTTATTACCGTAAAAAAATCCAGGGTGATATCCGGAATAGTTTCGGAGATATTGAATGCTGGTGAAATATTTCGCACAGCCACCATGTTGGATTGGTGAGACGTAACAAAATTTGAAGGGCACGGTCGAGGTCGCCCGGAACAGTGCTATGAACTTACCGAGTTTCATTAAAATCGCTCCAGCCATTTAGATTTTATTAGGGACACACACACACACCTCACACACACACACACACACACGCACACACACACGGACAAAAGGTGATCTCATAAGCCTATTTTTTCAAAATTGAAAATAGGCTAAAAATGAACATAGTTAATAACCTACATTGTTTTCTATACTTCATATACCATGCCACGTATCATAACATATACAGGAATAACTTAGGCCCAAATCGATGAAGATAGATTAGTTAGTTATTGTTGTGTTAAGGGGCGGAACTACGATGTCATCTGCCTCTAACTGAATTGAAACTGAATTCTTCACACTGTTTATTAGGGTATTATGTCAGTAATAGTTTGTTGTATACGAACTATTACAGCACATACCATCTAGTGACAACATTCCATCCCTTGTGGATTTTTTCAGAACTGACAAGGCAGAAAACAGTTCAGTTTTGGAACTAGGTCGATATATATTATGACAAAACGGTCTAAAATTTTCTAAGTTATTTATTAATTGTCTACAATTCAGTTACTTCACGACTAATGACAAAAGAGATGCTAAATTCGCGATTATTACATCTTTTGTGATTTTAGGCGAGTGTACCGCGAGTAAAACATGTTCTAATCCAATGTTTATTTTTACAATTTATTTTCGTGATTTCCCTAGTCGCGAATTTCATTTATTTTATCTATGCAGCCAATGGCCATGTACTTTTCTTTTCAGGACGGGTCAGAGAAGTGATATTGGAAGGAAATCGGCCGTGGGCCTATTCAAAGGAACCGTCCCGGCATTTGCCTGGTGGTGAAAATGGGGAAACCATGAAAACCATTTAAGGACGGCCGAGGTGGGATTCGAACCCACGCTCTCCCGATGCCAGCGAGGCAAGAGGGAGCGCGTTAGCGCTCTTGGCCACCATGGCCGGTGATTCGCGAATTTTGACTGTCTCTAGTGATGGCTGTATTAGCCTATACTGCAAATCCCTTTGTGTACTTCTCTACACAAGTCTACCCGATTTGTACTTCCCTACATGACCTGGCTACCCAATATGTACATGACTACTAGACCTCTGTCCCAATGAATAGTTCTCTACATGACCTGTCTACCCAATATGTAGTTCCCTACATCATCTGAGTACCCAATATGTACTTCTTTACAAGACCTCTCTACTCTCTACCCAATGTGTACTTCTCAGCAATACCTGTCTGCCTGATGTGTACTTGTCTACAATACCTGTCTGCCTGATGTGTACTTGTCTACAATACCTGTCCGCCTGATGTGTACTTGTCTACAAGACCTGTCTGCCTGATGTGTACTTGTCTACAATACCTGTCTGCCTGATGTGTACTTGTCTACAATACCTGTCTGCCTGATGTGTACTTCTCTACAATACCTGTCTGCCTGATGTGTACTTGTCTACAATACCTGTCCGCCTGATGTGTACTTGTCTACAATACCTGTCTGTCTGATGTGTACTTGTCTACAATACCTGTCTGCCTGATGTGTACTTGTCTACAATACCTGTCCGCCTGATGTGTACTTCTCTACAATACCTGTCTGCCTGATGTGTACTTGTCTACAATACATGTCTGCCTGATGTGTACTTGTCTACAATACCTGTCTGCCTGATGTGTACTTCTCTACAATACCTGTCTGCCTGATGTGTACTTGTCTACAATACCTGTCTGCCTGATGTGTACTTCTCTACAATACCTGTCCGCCTGATGTGTACTTGTCTACAATACCTGTCTGCCTGATGTGTACTTCTCTACAATACCTGTCCGCCTGATGTGTACTTGTCTACAATACCTGTCTGACTGATGTGTACTTCTCTACAATACCTGTCCGCCTGATGTGTACTTGTCTACAAGACCTGTCTGCCTGATGTGTACTTCTCTACAATACCTGTCTGCCTGATGTGTACTTGTCTACAATACCTGTCTGCCTGATGTGTAATTGTCTACAATACCTGTCTGCCTGATGTGTACTTCTCTACAAGACATGTCTGCCTCATGTGTACTTGTCTACAATACCTGTCCGCCTGATGTGTACTTGTCTACAATACCTGTCTGCCTGATGTGTACTTCTCTACAAGACCTGTCTGCCTGATGTGTACTTCTCTACAATACCTGTCTGCCTGATGTGTAATTGTCTACAAGACCTGTGTACCCAAAGAATTCTTCCTTACAAGACCTGTATTACCCATTTAAGATTTGACTGCCGCTGAGCGTGGCTGAACCAGTGTTTGTTGTTTTTTTAGCAGTTGCCCCTCGGGGCAAACGGGGGAACAGAGCGATGACAGAATGCATTCTGCACATAAGTCAAGCAGCATTGTGCGTCACAGGAGCTCATATCACCACGAGCAGTTCAACGATGACTGAGGCTACTGGAGCTGAGTCATATCCTACTCGCGCAACTGTACCAGTCAAAGAAGCAGGCTGACGTGTGACACAATAAAAAGAGAATAGTTTCCATCTCGACCGCCGGCAATCAGTTCTTGAAAGGGTAATATATGCAATTAGTGTTTCTTAATAAGACCTGTCTAACCAATAGATACCCGTCAACAATACCTCTCTATCCATTTTGTACTTCTCTACAAGACCTTTCTACCCAATGTGTACTTCTTTACAAGACGTGTCTACACAATTTAAACTGCTATTCAAGACCCCTGTACTTAATATTACTTCTCTACTCTCTCTACAAATTAATTACTTTCAAGACGTCCCTACCACATATTTACTTCTCTAGAAGATCTCTCTACATCCTTAGTACATCTCCATGAGACCTCTCTACTTCTGTACAAGACCTGTCTACCCAATGCTTACTTAACACATGACCTATGTACCCAATTTGTACTTCTCTACAAGACCTGTCTACCCAATACTTACTTAACACATGACCTATGTACCCAATTTGTATTTCCCTACAAGACCTGTGTATGCAACGTTTACTTCTCTACACAGGCAAGGTTCCCAATAATTACAAGTGAAAGAGAAATGAGGGTCATACTTTGGTTGGGCCAAGAAATTGGTTAATTTTATAGTGCATATTTACTTGTAGCACTAGGTTAGGAGGAAACTATTTATGCTCTCAATTATGGGATGCGAAAGAGTCGTATGAGGTTGAGGACACAGTAAAAACCCGAGGGAGGTTCAAAGTACTGAATAATCCTTAAAAAGCTAATTCATATTCTTATCAAACAAGGGAGTTGTCCCCAAATCAGGAACAGCTCGCATCAAAAGATTGATAAACACCTTAAATGCTTCCCAACCATGGGAACTCTGATTGAGAATGAATATAATTCGCGGGCTGCCAAATGGAAAGTTAATAACAATATTGACTTCAATAATGAGACAAATGCAATAAGAGACACCTCATATTCATATCTTAAACTTTTGGTTACGAGTATTGAAACACAAAGAAACGTTATGTTGTGTACTTACTCGTTTATATGATTTGCACTTCCAACACTTTCTTCATCCAGTGTTTCTTCTTTTATATCCTGGGGACAAGATGGAAAAAATAATTTCTTTGCTATCACCTTAGGCAATGCTTTACACACAAAAATGAAACATTGTAAATGTTGAGCACAGTTTAGTTAAAGTGAAGATATATACACTGAACGACTTTCATACTGTCTTTCACAGACGTACACATTTTTTATATACGACAGTTTTTTAATGTGAAAGAAGACCTTCTTCAGAAAACACTGCAATTAAAAATATTAAAATTTTAAAAGAATTCAGAGTAACATTATTAAATACTTCTAGAGGCAGTCTTGTGAACACTATGGAACATAAATATTGATACTACAAAAGCTAGTAACTGCAAACATTATATGTGTGTTGGTCTACGAGAGCACACAGTTTGCAATGGAGATACAGGATGAGTAAGAGATCGGAGTAAGTTCTGAAAGAGAAGTCTATTTTAAATGATTTGATGAATGTAGTCACTAATGCTTTTCAAACAGGTATTCTTGGCACCATTTCTATTAATTAAAACACAGAAAAATAGAAATCTAAGCTTGAAACTTGTACCTTGATTCCATCCTTTATAGTTCCTGTTTTAGAAAAGGATAATGGCTGACAACATTTCAAATACTACACAATTTACATGCGTCAAGGCATGCAATCAATCTCAGAAGACGAGTGGGTATATCAGCCATCTTTGAAATGGTTTTTCATGTTTCCCCATTTCTATCTTCAGAAAAATGCTGGGATGGCACCTCCTATGATGCCATGTTCACTTCCTTCCAACTCATCATATTTTAAACCTCATTAACACCTCCTATGGGCTGAAAAAACACTGCCGCAGATAAACATGTTTCACCTCCTCCCTGACACCACAGAACCGGAAAAACTATGGGTTAGAAAAACACACCCCAAAATCTGCAGGAAAAAAAAGAAATATGGTATGAAAGAACGTAAATGCAAGTAAAGGTAAATGGATTTAAGTATTAACAATTACTTTCTCCATATGATTCTCTAACTTCAATCTCATATCTTCTTTTATTTAATAGATTTATGCTTAAAGCCAAGTACATATTCTTGCAATGCTCAAGTTTGGAAAGGAAGTAATCAAACCATAAGTTGGAATTACTGTATACCAGCAATTATCTAGAGTTAATGAGAATACATACAATGGACCACTGCAGAGGTAATGAAACTCACCTCATTACTGTAGCCCCCTTCTTTGAACAGAAAGGAAATCTTATCTCAATTGTTTTACCTAGACCGCAAGTCCACAGTGGACAAAACATACATCGTTATTGTGCTAAACATATGCTAGCTTCACATAATGTACCTTTTGCCGAAGTGAATTAAGATTCATCCCCCATTTGCTCAGTAATCAGAACAACATCTTATACTTTCTGTACTATTGTCGACTACACACTTCCATTTGTCAGCAATACAATTATTGTGAAAATACCAGTCATATTCCTTAAATATCATCAGAAGATAGGGAGATGTTATATATCATGTAATGAGGCATGAAGGTACTTACAATTTCCAGACCTGAAGACGGTGTTTCAGTTTTGATGCATGGAATTAAATCTGGTACAAAACATTCCTCGGTTTTAATATCCCTAGAATGATCCGTATCGTCCTGCAGATAAAACATTGTTTTAATAAAACATTACCTTTGGATGCATGGAATTATATCTTACACATGACTAGTGGCCTTGCAAAGAAGGATTCATTTACATATTGAAGTTGAACGTCACATTCATAGATCCATTACGCCATTGCAGAACCGGAAAAACATAAACGTTTTGTGGAGTTTAATACTGGAAGCATTTAGCTTGCATACAGCCACCAAATTTAGGCCTAGAAGATAGTCACCAGCATTGAGACTGTGTGTACGTGCTCACATTTACCATATGACTTTAATTTCTCTCATGAATAAGAGACAATTGATGTTGATATATATTTTGTGTTAGGAAATCTCGTACTGCACCCGCTCCGCTCTGGTACGCGATGACCCAGCTGCCATAGCATCGCGCATCAGGCGTCCCGGGTCAGTGGAAATAATAATAATAAAAAAACAAGGAATGTGTTGGAGATAGAATTGAAATTAAAACAAAAGAGCTGTGGGTTGCACGAGACAAAGTGTCCCTGGGTCGTTTACGGGTTGAAGTTAATCAATAGGCAAAGAAAAGGGCGCCATCAACTGGATTCCTAGCAAAACACATCCTTTCTGGTGAAGCCTTAATATGACACAGGAAAAGGACTGTGAAAAATACATCATCACGAGATTATTTAAAATCAAATAAAGGAAGGTTTATTAAACTTCGGCGACAAGACATGAGATAAGAAAAAAAACCTGTTTAGGATAATGGTAGATTAAGAAAGTTATGTTGCAAGTGTTCTTGTTCAAATCTGACCATTTCCATCCTAATCAACACATATTTTTGTTCACGTGCTCAAAGAAAAGTAAATAAAAGTTTCTTGGTTTCTCAGGGTCACCGAAGCACTTTATCACACGTCACTGATTCATATGTGAACCCTGAGACCTATCATCATTAATATATTAACGTCATGCACGTGAACGAATATTTATAATAGCATTGCACATATTTACATTTAAATTGTGTTTAAGCATTCATGAAAATATAGAATGTCTTGGATTTCCAACATAGTTGGAATCAATAAAGTTTATGATTATTCATCGAGAATTCAAATCATCTATCCATCATTCATATTTATTTGATCCCCACATTCAGATTTTTGCATAATTAATTTAAATCAACTTGTAATTTATCTGTCATCTTAGTCACAAATCATCTGAATCATTTAACCTTTAGATACACGCTAAGCGGCGCTCAGTGCCGCTTTTTTTTTTTTTTTGCAAAATTGTGTTTGACGTGGTAAACACTTACGAGTTCTGTGAGATCGCCCGCTATATCCTTTGTTCGACATGTGCTGCAGGGGAGGGGGTAGGTTCGGAGCCTGTCTGGTTCCCAGTCAGTCTGAGACAGGTTGTCAAAGTGCGAGGTGCGCGAATGCGGCATTCCGTACCTCTAGTGTGTTAAAAACTGGCTGGAATCGGCATTGTGAAATAATGTAAGTATTTAACTTATTTTACCTTGGTTGTTTCTTTCCATGCTTCTATCATTATTATCGATGTCAGCACATGGTCTGCACGCTTGCCTTCTGTTTATAGGTCTCGATATGGCTGTCAACAACAGGAGATTGAGAGGTTGCTCCAAGTACTTGATGAGCAAGAAGGGTCAGTAGATGAAGAGAATCTATTCGATTTTTAAGTCCTAGTGCAGAGTTATTTTGTGTATTTAGGCACTGCATATTATTTCGTACTGTAAATTAGCAGAAAGTGTCCTTTTCCAAGCCAAGGATCTAAGTGTATAGGCCTACACGTTCTGACGAACAGTTTTTCTTTTAATCTGATGTATTTCTTTAGCTTGTTGAGCATCAGGTACAATGTCTTGTAATATGAGCCTGAAAAAAGGGCAAACTCAATCCAATAATTCTCAATATACCTTTTGTGTGTGAAAATTATTATTTTTTCTTCGTTGTCCAATAAATGTTTATAAGAATTATTAATTACATTAAGTATGAATAGTAAAAATGTCCTTATCCCATCCCTCCCAATAAAATATGTTATAATAAGAATTTCATACATACTGATAAGATTTTTTCAATGTATTCTCATAGGTTCTGTATAATTCTCCCTACGAATCAATTTTAGCCGTTTAGCAAGTCACTAAATTACAAAAAAGAGTTAAAAAATATATTGCGGCATAGAATGCCGCTAGCGTGTACGAATGTTAGTGAAATAGATGCGTGTAGCTAAGGGTTAATTGTTTAATCACTGATCATAATTTATCTAATTATGTTAATTGTGTAATCATTTTTCTCAACAAGAATGACATTGGTTAGTCATTATTACAAATATTTAACCTTCAATAATTGTTTATATTCATCTTAATTATTATTGTACAAAATTATTTATAATCACTCTATCAAAAATTTATTTACACATATCTTAATCATTTATCATAATTATCTGGCGTTTCAAAGTATTAAAATCATTAAGAAATTGATATATCAGCTATTACTCAATCAGCTGTTCACTTGACTTCATTAAATTATCATCAGGTCATATCAGCTGTTCCACTATAATTCAGAGGGATATTTAACCATTAATCATCAAAGAAACTTGGATTATTTTAAATATCCAGAATAATATCTAGGATCAATTTTTGAGGTGTCGTCATATTCTATAATACTGATTAGAAAGTATTGCCAGACTTCATTATACTCTTATACTTAGACGGTTTGTGCCTATACTGCACTCAATTGCCATATAAAAATCATAGACATAAATTCTACACATTGGATGTTATTATTCATTAATGACCACTTGAATTAACACTTCATAATCCACTTCGTCAATTTTCACAATTGATCATTATCAATTTACCATAAATTCATCATAAACTATTCAGCGCACAGCATGAATCAAGAATAAGACTGTGTTTGCATTAACCTTCAGTCAACAACATTTATATATCAAAGTGGAAATCTCTACACAAACACTTAGCAAAATACCTCAAGGCAACATATTTAATAATCACAATCAAACTGTAAAACTGGCTTCAGACCTTAATAAAGTCGACCCCTCAAAACTAGGGTCACTATAACTGCGTTTGACAACCTCTTAAACAACGTGAAAATCACTGAAATAATAAGGTAGTATAACTCTGTAAAATCATTGAAATCTGTGTTAACAAACACCATCTGTGGTTATACCAAAGTCTATTGATTATTGCTGTTTTATTTCTGCCTGTGATGTATTTCTGAGATAGTCGTACTCATGTTAGAAGAATTAACCATTCAAAATCCTCGGTTAAAGCAAAATGTAATCATTACAAAAATATTAAACTGACTGTTCTCAAAGATGGAACATCACAACAAAATCTATTGGATCTATCACACAAGAGCCATGAGGTGTGAATCTGATTACATTTATTTTTACTCTATTTGATAAAGATAAACCAATACATGACTTGTTGATTATTGTATAATTCGCTTACAATCCATATAGCATTCAGATGATAAAATGATATTTCCCTAGTACAGGTTAGACAGTTAGACGCCACACAATTGCTATAGGCAATGGGTCCTGTATTGATGGTCAGATGATATTTCCGTAGTACAGGTTAGACAGTTAGACACCACTCAATTGCTCTAGGCAAAAGGCCCTGTATTGATGGCTCAGGTGATTGAATGCATAGAACTGGAATCAACAATAACCATACTGTCAAATATCAATTACTCCGTTCGCTAAAGCGACTTAAATTCAATAGTTCAAATGCTCCAATCAAACTGAAAAATCCCTAATCTCCAACTCCACACATCCACTAGAATGTGTAAAAAATCAAATACCAGATTGCAGGCATCGAGTCTCACAATTACTCGATCAAGAAAAAACTGTACTGTATCAACAACATTCTACAACTCGACGTAAAAGATGATCAAAGTCTAAGCTCAAAAAATTCGGTGAATATCAAAAGATCAGTGAAATGCCCCCTAATCTTACATGACATCCATCATGTATCAGCGAATTCATATGGATGATTCTCAAAATATATTATCAACGATGCTTTAAAAATATTCATAAAGATATACCAGTGTGCTCATGACCATGCACATTCATATCAATGTATTCAATAAACGCTCACATTACCTCAATATATTCCAGATGACCTGAATATTCATTCTAAAGATCGACGGTAATCCTGATATTAGTAATTAATTTCTCGGATGATCGGCAATTTCTTCATCCTGTACCCTGGATCAGCAATCATCTCACTCCAATGTAGATCTGGAAATCATCACTCGCCTGGGTAGCACTCGAACCCGTCACTCTGCTCCGCCATCCTATCTCTTCCTAGTTTAGCACGCCATATTACTGCATAAAGTGTTCATCTCGAATACGATCTCCACTAAGTTCCAAAAATCCACTAGATATAGAAATGCAAATGGTAACCCCATAATGTATACAGTGGTAGCACGCCACTGTTCCACAAAATGTCACTCGGCATTCACAAATTTTGTTCCCAAGAATAAACGTTGAGATGCGTGGATACGAAAAATTTATATTGCATATCCAACGATTTTTTGTATTGCACACCCCGTAGTTTGAATACCGGGTGGTATGAATGTTCGCAAATGTATATTAATAATGTCGATTGGCAATCACTTCGTCATTGAAGAAAATATATAAAGTCATTTTCACTTATCTGGTGGGATGTTCCTTTAAAAGAATTATGGAAACCCGTGGTAACCTAAGTCCCACTGTACTAATTGTTCATAACGTGTGAAAGTTTCGTCTGCTTATAGGCACACATATTTTAATCATAAAGTTTGAAATAAGAGAAGTGTTCAAACTAGCAGATCGCATAATGTCATTAGCAAGTATATCACAATGTCGCTGATGGTTTGTAGTAGAATACAACTCCTAGCTTGTTACAAATGTCGGCTACGTTAGCTGCACTGTATTCCTGGCTATCAGCATGATTGTGACACTATGCTGTACTTGGTTGCACTAGACATTCAATATACGTAGCATGTCTTACAATAGCTTACTGCTAACCCGGTTAATTGTACGGCGTAAAATTGTTCCATTCGAAGTAGCATGAAAGTACAAGTTCCTTTCTGTAGTACAGGCTAAAACTGCTCGCTATTCTCCATCGTACGAGAACGCACTTCCATGACCGAACCGTGCTTCACTGTGTCGAACTGTACACGGTTATCTGACACCTCATTTTGTCGTCTCCGAACAAACGTTGTGCCCGTTTAGACCGGAGTCCGCACGACCACATATGCATTTTACCAATAATCAGTCAGCACGAGAGTCAAAATATCCCGGAGCGCCAGATGGGTTAAAGCAAATCGCAAAAACGACATCAAATTAAAAAAAATGCTTTACTGATTTTTGGCTCAATGCAACAATAAGGATAGAAGGAGATTTAATTGGGAGTAACACATCTGGTAAAATTATCTCAGTTTATTTTGAAGTTAAAATCTGACTGCAAAGATGCTCAAAGCAGCATCATCCACGTGTGGCGACCCACACTCTTATTTACACACAATATACAGAAATTTCCCAAACACATTTGACAATCTTTTTGGAAAACACAAGTCCGATTAATAGTCCTGTAGACTGTGTTCCAAAATTATTAATAATTAATTCCAGTTCAAAGTTAATTGTCTATACTGGAAATATCGTAGATCACTGTTTGAATATATACATGATATTAACACTCGTAGAATAAATGTTCATAGAATTTTTAAACTTTCACTTATTTTTCCAGTTTCAAAAATATATCGTCGAAAAATATTATTATCATTGAAGCAATACAAATTATTTACATATATTAATAACATCTGAAAAGTATTTGACCATTGAGCATAGCATCGAAGAACTGTGCGAAGCACAACAACAATTAATTGTTCTTCTGACATTAAACATTCGAGAAGTGACTCGATTATGAACTTCAAGTTCCTAACAAAATACATGATTTCTGAATCATTAACTTGATCAATAAATGGTTGAACCATTCAACTATTCAATTTTCCACTTGGAATCATTATGAAAAAATATTTATATTTATGGCCATTTTTAGCAACTTTCACAACTTGCAATTCTTCGACAGAATGCGGAAATTAGAATTGTAATTTTATAATGAATTCATTTAGTTCATAGCACTAGGATTGAAAATATCCTTCAAATTATTCGTGGTTAAGAATTATTTTTAATTGGCAGTGGCCCATTCTATTATTTGTGTAAGAACACAATATTACAACAACAACGGCAAAGGTCTTCCTCTGAAGAAGAATAAACTACTATCATGACAAATCCGGGTTCTAGCAAAATCATAGTCTAAATGGAATTTGTAAACAAGGTTGAAATAAGAACTGATGGTTTCTAAGAAATAACCTTCGGGTCATCCATCCAACGAAATGTGTAGTTCCAATACTCCTACTATAAACCCGAGCCATCGAACCTGCTATTTGATTGATGCTCGAAAAAACCTCTTCATTCCTGCGACTTAAACATGCGCACCTGGGAATGGCATTTCAACTACTCCACACATATAAATTATCTTCCCAAAATTTATACAATAAATCAAGCCTCTGCTTGTTATCAACACTGGAAGATTAATAAACTTACAAGTTTATTTTATTTTACCATTCAGTTCAACCCGTGAATTTACCATACTTATGAAAATCTTTATTTCATCTTCGAGTGTATTTACGTCATGATTTTATATAAATACAAAAATATCCTATTTGATACAAATATCAATTGCTTCCCGTTTCATGCCTCTCCGTGTTATCTGAAAAATATACTTTGCTCAATGCAAATGTCAACTGTTCAACCAGAACTGACATGTTGGTTGAATGCGGGCTTGCGCTAACCACTCTCCTTCGGAAAATCTCCTGTTCCAGACTAGAAATGATTAAACTACTTCATAGGCTCTTTCTCAATACATATGATTATTAGAAAATATAATATCCAAGAATTATTTAGAAAAATTATAAAAATTATTATTATTATTATTAGTGGATTATTATTATTATTATTCGTTATATCATTTTAAATATGTTTAATTATCATCTCATTATGTGAGAATCCACATGTTCGAATCTTCGAATATGGAAAAAAAATATCCATTCCTCAACAAAAATAATTATTAACTTTTACAGTTACATCGGTTGTTTTCCGTGGTTTCCCAAAAATATGAAATATTCAAATAAATGCTCGAAATGCTCGGTCATTGATCCTAAACTGTTCTGAGTGCTGAAAATACTCAGAATAACTCTAACAAGTCTTGCGTAAATCATTGCAAGCTTTAAATACGAAGAAAAAAATGTGTTGGTCATCTGCAGAAAAATAGTTTGTTCCAATTAGCTAGGCATAATATAATTCAAATGTGGCTTACATTTCTTGATGGTCTTGAAGCGTAGTAAACCTGGTCTGTACCAGATTTATCCATAGACATGCCCTATCGGACAAGCATGTACAATCCTTGTATCCGCCGCCATTATATACCCACAATTCGTCTAGTCAGACATAGTGGTAGTATCTTTTGACGTTTGAATTAACTGTTGTTCCATTTTAATATGGGCTTCTATCAAAGCCATAACAGTTTGTTTAAATAGGGTCAGATCTAAGTGATCTCTTCTTAAATATGTCAGTTGTAACATAACTCACGGTAATCTTATCAGTACAAGAAAAACACTGACAGTCTAAGCAATTAACGGCTGTTCTGAAGATCGTTCCCTGGGCATGGTTTATTATATCACCATCTACCATGCGCTAAGCAACGTGTAGTTTCCCTTGCGTAGACTAATGAACGCCACCGTTATAGACTAGTCTTCAGTGTACTGACAGATCGAAGTGGTTAACTAGTTACAAAAATGAAAACTGACTTGAAATGGATTTAAACATCCAAGTATTAAGTTATTACTGGACTGTGACAAAATATTATTTTCTAGACAAAGTCTAGCATATGTCCTTGTAGAAATATAAATATTTCCACCAATGTCTGTAGAAATATCAATCACCTCAGTGATTCTCCTCACCAGAAACTTACTAAGTTCCAAGTCGTAGCGCAGCACTTTTCGTGACTATCACGACTTGAAAAGAACTTCTGCGTAGATCCGGCAACCATGTGCCTTGGCTCAGCGTCGTAGCAACTTGCTAGGCAACTGCTTGTGTTAGAATGAGCTGAAGTTGCTTCGGCCAGCTGGCTTTTATTCAAAAGTGTCAGGGTCACGCGTCATCACCTGATATCTGGAAATCCTCATATCTCTTGAATCCCTGGTCCGATTTACTTGATACTAATTGCATTCTCTTTCATTTGGCCGTGCCAGTAATCTGATCCCAGTCTCAAGTCTCTGCTCCATGGTTAACTATTTAATCAATAAATAGCCTCGACCTCTGCTATTACTCGCTACGTCACTTGACATCCAACTATCGGTAAATTATTTCCAAATGCTTCGAGAAGCAATGTAGCGCGATATTCAAATATCTCAACTTTCAAAAGCGGCTACAGCCTTTCCCTTGATATCTAGGTGTCTGAAACTTGGAATACCCATTCCTAGAGTTGGGCACATCCACCCCACACCTAGCAAAAAATAAAAATTGAAAAATTTTTATTTTTCCTATCTACACATTAAATCATCTGGTTCTTGAATAATAAATCTTCAAATTCGATGCATTATAAGTTCCCACGATGTTACCAGTTCGTGTATTGGCTACTTCATAGCTTCCATTATTGTTTACTTCCACAATATTCAAAATCTTCAATTTCACCAGGCTTAATATCAAAAATATCGTGATACTCTTCCAAAATCTTCCCTAGCTCTGGGGACTCCTTCTCAGTGTAGACTTCTCTTCCTTCAGCTTCATGAAAAATCAGAGACCATTGAGCATCTCCCTCGATGTCATCCTCTTCTTTTCCCTCGAAGTTAATCTCTTCGGTATTCTTGAATCTAATCGTCTCTGTCTTCATGTCTATCACTGCTTGATATTTCTGAATGAAATCTGCTCCCAATATCATGTCAAAAGCCATGTCCTTCATTACAACAAATACATGTCGAAAATCATGTCCTCCAATCGTAATACATAAGTATAATTGTGTTTTACACAGAGATATTTTATTGGGTATTATTCCTTGGATCTTAATTCCTGATACTGGAATCTCCTCCAAATTCTCTTTGAGCTTTCACAGAATATAAAGCTTCTCACTCACCAGACAAAGCATATCCCCAGTATCGATCAAAGTATCGACAGGCATACCGAATACTTCGCATGATATGATTGGCATTCTAATTCTGGTACCCATTTCTTTTCGTTCGTCATTCTGTTGAATTAAGTCATCATCCTCTGCTTGCCATTTAATAATTCTGGAAGTGAAAGTGTTCAAAATTCTATCTTCTACTGTGAATTCGAAGTTTTTTTTTTCATTACCATTCCCCCAGGATTGTTGTGTTCCCGATGGACCTGGATCATTGGGCCTCTGCTCCAAAAACTGCACGTTATCTTGGTGTCTTGCTTCCAAATTTTTCCTCGTCTCCTTGTTGAACTCTTCATTGGACTGACGAGTATCCACATTCCCTCTGTTATTGTAGTTATTTCGACCATAGTATCTTCTTTCCTGGTACCTTCCTTGGTTATCTCGTGGTCTTCTCCATCGAGTATTGCATCGATTTCCACCATCCGGTCTCGCATATGGCTTGTAACTGTATCTGTTACTGTACTGGTTCCATCCTCTCTTATTTGGATCTTCCCTCGGCGTTTTCTCTTCTCGCTCCTCTCGAATCTCTCGAGGTGTTTGAGAATAACTATCAGCCATAACAGCATACACAGTGTTGTTACTCTTTCCTCCCTTCTGATGAAAGAATTGAGCGTTCGTATGATCCAGCTTCTGTAATACTTCATCAAATTGTTCCATATTATAGATATCAGCAGCGATCAAAGTCCTCTGGACGTCTGCTGGAAACTGACGTATCAATGCAGTAATCAATTCGTTATCTGGCATCGGCGGATCTAAATGTTGAAGTTTAGACAGCTGTCCAGAAAAGTACGTCGAGTATCGAGTAGGTTGTGACGTCGAGAATCTCTTCGAATATAACTCTGCTCTGACTTGCTGTTGGGTTTCCGGGGACCAAAACTTTTTCAATAGCCCACGAGAAAACTCCTCAAAAGTGGTTAGAGTGGATCTAAAAGCTCTAAACCAAAGAAGTGCAGGACCTTCCAAAAACTTCCCTATCACTCGGATCTGTCTTTCTTTAAGGATCTTAGAATCTTTCAGGTAATCACCTGCTTCTCTCTAAAATTCCACGGGTGTCACAGAATCTCGCCCTGAAAACTTAGAAGGCTTATCCTCTATATTCTTAAATACAGTTATGGGGTTGGATTGAAATACTGTCCTGACCTCATCCTGTTTTTGATTATCCGTGTCTCTAGCTCCTCCTAGATTTATCTGTATCTGTTCCATTCCCTTTACATTTGGCATTTTTAACAGATGATCAGACTGTTTCTCAGCCTTGATTTGAGTTTTCATAGCCTCAAGTTCCTTCTGGTTTTCTTCTGCCATTTTCTTAATTGCTTCAGTTTCTTTACAATTGTCCTTAACATCAATGGATATCTGGTTCATAACAGCCTCATGACTTTTCAATGACCCTGTCATATCTGATATGTCCTTCTGAGTTGCTTGGATATCTTTGGCAATTACTTCGATATGGGATGACAAAGATTCCCTAATCTCCTTGATTCCCTCTTGATTTTCCAGCTTGAGTGTGTCTTTAATTTCATTGACAACTGTGGTTTTGATTTCAGTTTGCAATTCACTAATCACACCTTCTCTTATTTCTCCCATGACCAGTTCTTTGAATTGTTCCGTTAAACGTTGAACAACTAGAATTCCCATCTCGTTACTCTCCTTCTTCACTCGGACTTCTAGGTCGATCATGTCTTCACCAACTTTCCTAAGACCATGTTCTATCCTATCAGCTAAGCTTTGGGATCAAAGATCGGCATCGCGAAATTTTTCGTCCATTAAACTTGCGTTAGTAGCTAATGAAGTTTCGAGCTCATGAGTTTTGTCGCATAATTTATTCATTTTACTCTCAAGTGACATTTTCAAAATTTCAGAATTCTCTTTAAATTTACTTTCCATTGAATTAAATTTACTGTTTAAATTTTCTTTCAAATTACTTTTTAAAGAATCAGAACTTTCTTTAAGTTTATTTTCTAAAGAATCAGAATTTTCTTTAAGTTTATCCTTCAAACTTTCTTTAAGTTTATTTTCTAAAGACTCAGAATTTTCTTTAAGTTTATTTTCTAAAGAATCAGAATTTTCTTTCAGTTTATCATTCAAATTTTCTTTAAGTTTATTTTCTAAAGAATCAGAATTTTCTTTAAGTTTACTTTCTAAAGAATCAGAATTTTCTTTAAGTTTCTTTTCTAAAGCCTCTGTATTTTCTTTCATAATGGCTGCTACACGCAGTCCAGCCTCTTTTGAACTCTCCTCCAAACTCCTCATCATCCTCATCATTTCTTCCATAATTTCAATTATTATTCAAAGCTTAGGGGTATACAACAGTGGCAAACACAAGCTTATAACTAGAACAAGAAATATGAATAGCTAATTGGAACACTCTAATAAAATGAGATTAGTCCTAATGTCGACGTGATGGAAAAACAAAATTCTCTACTTTTACGAATTACATTTACCACAATATCACAAAAAAAATATGCAAGTTCTCAAATATCCTCCACCTGGATTCTAATAATGTGTATGTCCAGTCATCGAACGTTTACTACTGAATTTACTTGACGCCCTAATGGTTAAGTCATTATCAAAAATAATCAAACCCATTCTAATTATTAACCAAGTTAAATTTTTACTCTTCCCCACTAATTGGGTTTCCTACTAATTTATTCATCCAAACCAGACATCTCTCAACTCCCAAAATATTTCTATAAAAATTATCACAATTTCAAATCGGCATGCGATTGACCATGTCTAAATCGAGCCCCACGTTCGAAGCCATTTCTCTCTCTATCTTATTTTATATGCCCGTTTAGACCGGAGTCCGCACGACCACATATGCATTTTACCAATAATCAGTCAGCACGAGAGTCAAAATATCCCGGAGCGCCAGATGGGTTAAAGCAAATCGCAAAAACGACATCAAATTAAAAAAAATGCTTTACTGATTTTTGGCTCAATGCAACAATAAGGATAGAAGGAGATTTAATTGGGAGTAACACATCTGGTAAAATTATCTCAGTTTATTTTGAAGTTAAAATCTGACTGCAAAGATGCTCAAAGCAGCATCATCCACGTGTGGCGACCCACACTCTTATTTACACACAATATACAGAAATTTCCCAAACACATTTGACAATCTTTTTGGAAAACACAAGTCCGATTAATAGTCCTGTAGACTGTGTTCCAAAATTATTAATAATTAATTCCAGTTCAAAGTTAATTGTCTATACTGGAAATATCGTAGATCACTGTTTGAATATATACATGATATTAACACTCGTAGAATAAATGTTCATAGAATTTTTAAACTTTCACTTATTTTTCCAGTTTCAAAAATATATCGTCGAAAAATATTATTATCATTGAAGCAATGCAAATTATTTTCATATATTAATAACATCTGAAAAGTATTTGACCATTGAGCATAGCATCGAAGAACTGTGCGAAGCACAACAACAATTAATTGTTCTTCTGACATTAAACATTCGAGAAGTGACTCGATTATGAACTTCAAGTTCCTAACAAAATACATGATTTCTGAATCATTAACTTGATCAATAAATGGTTGAACCATTCAACTATTCAATTTTCCACTTGGAATCATTATGAAAAAATATTTATATTTATGGCCATTTTTAGCAACTTTCACAACTTGCAATTCTTCGACAGAATGCGGAAATTAGAATTGTAATTTTATAATGAATTCATTTAGTTCATGGCACTAGGATTGAAAATATCCTTCAAATTATTCGTGGTTAAGAATTATTTTTAATTGGCAGTGGCCCATTCTATTATTTGTGTAAGAACACAATATTACAACAACAACGGCAAAGGTCTTCCTCTGAAGAAGAATAAACTACTATCATGACAAATCCGGGTTCTAGCAAAATCAAAGTCTAAATGGAATTCGTAAACAAGGTTGAAATAAGAACTGATGGTTTCTAAGAAATAACCTTCGGGTCATCCATCCAACGAAATGTGTAGTTCCAATACTCCTACTATAAACCTGAGCCATCGAACCTGCTATTTGATTGATGCTCGAAAAAACCTCTTCATTCCTGCGACTTAAACATGCGCACCTGGGAATGGCATTTCAACTACTCCACACATATAAATTATCTTCCCAATATTTATACAATAAATCAAGCCTCTGCTTGTTATCAACACTGGAAGATTAATAAACTTACAAGTTTATTTTATTTTACTATTCAGTTCAACCCGTGAATTTACCATACTTATGAAAATCTTTATTTCACCTTCGAGTGTATTTACGTCATGATTTTATATAAATACATAAATATCCTATTTGATACAAATATCAATTGCTTCCCGTTTCATGCCTCTCCGTGTTATCTGAAAAATATACTTTGCTCAATGCAAATGTCAACTGTTCAACCAGAACTGACATGTTGGTTGAATGCGGGCTTGCGCTAACCACTCTCCTTCGGAAAATCTCCTGTTCCAGACTAGAAATGATTAAACTACTTCATAGGCTCTTTCTCAATACATATGATTATTAGAAAATATAATATCCAAGAATTATTTAGAAAAATTATAAAAATTATTATTATTATTATTAGTGGATTATTATTATTATTATTCGTTATATCATTTTAAATATGTTTAATTATCATCTCATTATGTGAGAATCCACATGTTCGAATCTTCGAATATGGAAAAAAAATATCCATTCCTCAACAAAAATAATTATTAACTTTTACAGTTACATCGGTTGTTTTCCGTGGTTTCCCAAAAATATGAAATATTCAAATAAATGCTCGAAATGCTCGGTCATCGATCCTAAACTGTTCTGAGTGCTGAAAATACTCAGAATAACTCTAACAAGTCTTGCGTAAATCATTGCAAGCTTTAAATACGAAGAAAAAATGTGTTGGTCATCTGCAGAAAAATAGTTTGTTCCAATCAGCTAGGCATAATATAATTCAAATGTGGCTTACATTTCTTGATGGTCTTGAAGCGTAGTAAACCTGGTCTGTACCAGATTTATCCATAGACATGCCCTATCGGACAAGCATGTACAATCCTTGTATCCGCCGCCATTATATACCCACAATTCGTCTAGTCAGACATAGTGGTAGTATCTTTTGACGTTTGAATTAACTGTTGTTCCATTTTAATATGGGCTTCTATCAAAGCCATAACAGTTTGTTTAAATAGGGTCAGATCTAAGTGATCTCTTCTTAAATATGTCAGTTGTAACATAACTCACGGTAATCTTATCAGTACAAGAAAAACACTGACAGTCTAAGCAATTAACGGCTGTTCTGAAGATCGTTCCCTGGGCATGGTTTATTATATCACCATCTACCATGCGCTAAGCAACGTGTAGTTTCCCTTGCGTAGACTAATGAACGCCACCGTTATAGACTAGTCTTCAGTGTACTGACAGATTGAAGTGGTTAACTAGTTACAAAAATGAAAACTGACTTGAAATGGATTTAAACATCCAAGTATTAAGTTATTACTGGATTGTGACAAAATATTATTTTCTAGACAAAGTCTAGCATATGTCCTTGTAGAAATATAAATATTTCCACCAATGTCTGTAGAAATATCAATCACCTCAGTGATTCTCCTCACCAGAAACTTACTAAGTTCCAAGTCGTAGCGCAGCACTTTTCGTGACTATCACGACTTGAAAAGAACTTCTGCGTAGATCCGGCAACCATGTGCCTTGGCTCAG
Organism: Meconema thalassinum; assembly: GCA_946902985.2. Classification (NCBI taxonomy): domain Eukaryota; kingdom Metazoa; phylum Arthropoda; class Insecta; order Orthoptera; family Tettigoniidae; genus Meconema; species Meconema thalassinum. Next base: position 95,581,416 of record OX336397.1, on the reverse strand, counting down.
CGTCGTAGCAACTTGCTAGGCAACTGCTTGTGTTAGAATGAGCTGAAGTTGCTTCGGCCAGCTGGCTTTTATTCAAAACTGTCAGGGTCACGCGTCATCACCTGATATCTGGAAATCCTCATATCTCTTGAATCCCTGGTCCGATTTACTTGATACTAATTGCATTCTCTTTCATTTGGCCGTGCCAGTAATCTGATCCCAGTCTCAAGTCTCTGCTCCATGGTTAACTATTTAATCAATAAATAGCCTCGACCTCTGCTATTACTCGCTACGTCACTTGACATCCAACTATCGGTAAATTATTTCCAAATGCTTCGAGAAGCAATGTAGCGCGATATTCAAATATCTCAACTTTCAAAAGCGGCTACAGCCTTTCCCTTGATATCTAGGTGTCTGAAACTTGGAATACCCATTCCTAGAGTTGGGCACAACGTGTCCTCCCGTTTATCGTACTTCCACTATGTCGTGTTCCGACCGCACTTTACATTATATTATAGAATGTTTCAGATTGTAGTTTACTGTCTGAATATGACACACATAGTAACAACTCTCTCAACGCAGCCCTGCTGCTGGCCATCTCGCTAGTCATATGACCAAGTTCCTTCCCCTACCCAGAGTGGGGTAGTCGTTTCGCCTGCAATCTGACGTCATACAGCCTGTCTACGACCAATATTCGTCCTTTATAATGATTCAATATTTCTCAAAGGGGTTGTCAGCCATCACAAGTAGTGGTAAATAAATATATTTCCATGATTATTCCTTCTTCCTAGACATGTGATGAGGTCGTAATTACCAAATTACTAAATAATCTCGTACATTCCTCCCGGCATTCACTTCGTTCAAGGGGTAGCCATTCCTCCTTCCTGTCACCAATACGTCACTCTCCCATGAAGCCACAGTCGCGACGCTAGCGCATTCTTCTCTTCCCAATTAATAATTTTCCAAACTCGACCAGCGTAGCCAATCACCTCAACTACATATCGGGTACATCACGAAGCCATATAAGATTTATTTTCTCGAGGCCACGTTAAAGCAATGTTGATCTCAAGAACAGTAAAAGCTGTCATCAAGTTGATAGGTGCACCATTACCTCACTGACTCACAGCAAGCCGTGGTGGCTTTCATCAAGGTGAAAGGTGGACCAACTCCATACTAACAGACACAGCAAGCAGTGGAGGCTGTCATCAAGGTGAAGGGGGGACCAACACCATACTAACAGACACAGCAAGCAGTGGAGGCTGTCATCAAGATGAAGGGTGGACCAACTCCATACTAACAGACACAGCTAGCAATGGAGGCTGTCATCAAGGTGAAGGGTGGACCAACACCATACTAACAGACACAGCAAGCAGTGGAGGCTGTCATCAAGGTGAAGGGTGGACCAACACCACATTAACAGACACAGCAAGCAGTGGAGGCTGTCATCAAGGTGAAGGGTGGACCAACTCCATACTAACAGACACAGCAAGCAGTGGAGGCTGTCATCAAGGTGAAGGGTGAACCAACACCATACTAACAGACACAGCAAGCAGTGGAGGTTGTCATCAAGGGTGGGCAAACACCATATTGGCGGCCCCTGGTAACAGTGGAAGTCGCCCTATGCCTTCAGTTTTATGTAAATGTTTGGATATTTCTGATCTTTTTTAATAAACTGCTTCAAGTTTAGAGAGTTTCATTACTGCTCAAAAAGGTTATTGGTATCGGTATGTTACAACCGGTGACAATTACGCAACGCCCCTCATCCCCACCCCCCGTGGTGTTAATAAATAACTGATTGGCTAACGCTAGCGCATAGTGAGACACGTATATTGTTGCATGGTTGTTTATGAATACGTTGGTGAACGAGGGGAGGATAAACTTGCTAGCAAATGAGCTGACCTGTATTCTGTCCATAAAATGCTACCTTTTCTATTCTGCTGGTCACTATTACTACGCCAAGAGTGCTCACCTATATCTCCAAGATATGATGGCTCTAGAAGATCGGATGGATCATACTGAGCTTAAGATGTTTACAGAAGGAGGTTTTACGATCCGCCGATCTGAAAACTTTTGGTCGGCCTGTGGTCAGAATTAACAATTGAGCAAAAACTGATGCGGTCTATGAAAAGCTATGGTGGATTGACACAGGGGCGTGGAATCTCCAGCAGTGTGCTAGTACGGTGGACCGTAGGAACAGTGTTCATGGTAAACGTATGCGAGGAACTGGAACGTTTCTGCCACATCACCTGTCCTACAGGTGAATATCATGTTGTTATGAGTCCTTCTCGGATCATTCGAGATAATGGTGATGCAGAAAAACTTAAAAACTGGTTTGTTCTCCACCTTCCATTTCCCATCATTGAAAAATTGGTATCCATCAGTAGTGGAATAGTTGGTGGCCCTAACATAAATTGCCAGTTGGCCCAACAACTGAGAACTGAAGGTGTTAAGAAATCATTTGGAATACGTTTGATAAAGTAATCTTTAAACGTAAGGACAAAGTAGCCACATTGTCATCCATTACTACCTCTGTTAAAGTGGGGAACAGAAGAGTAGTTGTCGTTCCACTTACTATTTTCCAAAGAGTGTGCATAACCAGAAATCGGACGAAGAACTGGAAGAACATTTTCAACATGAATTAGCCCCGTTCACAATGTCTTTGTTTAATGAACATCGAGAGCAAAAGGGGAGAAAGTCCAGTCTCTTCTCTGGTTTCACCCCCCTATCCAGCAACACACCAGCTGGTTCCAATACTTACGTTGATTTTGGATGGGGGCTATCTATTACACAAGGTTGTCTGGCAGCGCAAAACGTCTGTGACAGCCATTGTTTCAGGTTATATCAGCTACATTAAAAACCACTTTGGTAGCAACGTCTCGGTTGTTTTTGACGGTTATCCTGAAGAGGCCGCTAACGAAAACACATAAAATGCTGAACTACTCCGACGCTGTGCTACTCACTTCTGCACTATCCAAAAGTCCTACATTCGACCGTGTGATCGTAGTTGGAGAAGATGTTGACCTCCTCGTACTCCTCAATGATTTAGGCTCAGGTGTAACAAACATCTGCCTTCAGAAGTGTAGCAATGGTGAAGCCAACTGTGTCCACTACTCAAGCTCCTCTTCCACACACCGACCTGCTCAAAACTCACCAGGTACAGTGCACTTTATCCATGCGTTCAGTGGGTGTGACACCTCTTCAGCCCCTTATGGGCATGGTAAAACCAAGTTAACTAGTTTATAAAAAATCCCCAACTTGTAGAACTGGCAGAACTGCTGTCAGACTCCAGTAACGAAACCATAGCAAAAGCTGGGAAGAAGTGCTTTGTGTATTTGTACCGGGGGATTTCCTAACAGACTCCCTGCCACCACTACCAACTGTTTGTCACATCTGCAGCCAACATCAAAATCAATCTTGCTCGCTTGCCCCCAACAGTGGATGCAGCACACCACCATGCTTACAGAACTTACCACCAAGTTCAAAAGGGGTTGGGGGTCAACAAAATTCATACAGAGTGGGGATGGAAGCTTGATGATCTAGGGTTTACCTATACCACTACAACTATGAATCCTGCACCTACCTCCTACTCCGCAGGGTTTCCTGCAATTGCAGAAAAGGTTGCAGCGGCGGTTGCAGTTGCCACAAACATGGGCTGAAATTCTCAGCTCTTTGTCGATTTTGTGGTGGCAAAATATGTCGAATTGTGCAATCCCTTCAGCTAGAGAATTCTGACCATGAGGAAGACATCCCCACCCATATATTGCTAGAACTGCAAAACGAGCCTGTTCAGTTCAAAAATTCCTCCAATAAACCTGCACCATAGTCAGAGGAAGATTTTTTGAGACCCAGGCCACCAAAAGTGAAATTACGATGAGGCCTGATGCTTCATAGTTGTAAAATAATTTTAGATGTAACAGATTTATTTTGTAATAAAACAAAATAGTACCTATGTGAACTCTCTTCTTTCATTTTTCTCAAATTCAATTATTCAAGGTTTTCAGTTACATGCCACATTTGAGAGAAGCACTGTGCTTACAGGTACCCGTTAATTCTCACATTAAAGGTAAACCAATAAACTTCAAGATCATTATCAATGACATTTCTCATAGGATGAGTATTTTGGACAATATTTGTCAAATTAGGAGACCAAACCCAACAATTTTTACTTTTTTGAAAAATCATCCAATCTTTGAATAACTGTATCTCGGGAACTACTAAACGTACAGAGCACGCTTACGACTTAAATTGTAGACTATTTAATATACTTGTAAACAGGTAATGACAATGGTTTCGCTCAGACGCATAGTTTAGATGAAATTGAGCGAAAACTAAAAACATGCAAATATCTGGCTGTTATTTGGCTTTTACAAGGCTAGCACAGGACTTTCAAACTTGCAAATTTGGTTTTTTACTATTGGCAGTGGTCCAAACAACATATTAAAAAATTAGAACTACATGACCTTTTGCAAGGTCAGATGTATTATTTGACTGAACTATGTTTGAAACAAGGGGAAAACATCTATCTTTTTTCATCAATTAAAGTACATTCGGTATAATAACTGAACTTTTCACTAAAATAACGTTAATAACCATTCTTTAGTGAGTATGCTGTGTCTAGAAATTAACCAATTTTATGGCATAGGAATTGATTGATATTTTCTGTAATTAATTTGTTGGTTAATCTTAAGGGGATCTTGTAGGTAATGAATATACTATTTGATCGAACGCTGAAAGTTTAACATATTTAGGTACACTTGGTAGACAAAATGGCCATTACATTATCTTCTAAAAAAATCAGGGATGTGGGATATTATATGCTAACCAATACCATGCAGATTTAAGGCATTAGCTCTGATGAGGTCTCAGATATAAAATAAATAACAATGCGATTTGTTTCTTTAAAATAAAACCCAACTTTTCAGTGTTCGTTAGTCAAGAATTTCCCGTTCTATGCAACCGATTGTCATAAATCTGCACCACTTGAATTATTTGTGTTTCAAGAGTAAGTAGGATAAGTTTCATACTTATAGCCCTCTTACATTCAAAGGAACATGTACCTAAAACTACAGACAGTCACTTTGTGGTAACTATAATTCAAAAGTTATTATTATTATTTTCATTGATTCCCCCTTCAGGAGAATGTTAAAACACAATCAATTTTCATGTTGTCTTTTTCTTTCCCTTTCTTCCTTCTTCTCCAAAACCTCTCATATATTCACTATGCTTCCTCTTTCTCTCTTCTGTCCACTTCTTTTCTGTTTCTTTCTCATTGGGCGTTTGCTCAAATTTCTGTTGTCAGCGTTTTTCTCTGTATGTTTTCCGGTCTGTCATGTCTTCTGTAGAGATGTTTAGGTTCTTGAGGTCCTCCATGGTTTCTTTTACCCAATTTGTTTTCAGTGTACTATTCATAACTATATTAAACGTTTTCTTGGTCAGTCTGTCATCGTTCATCCTATGTATGTGTCCATAACAATTTGCCCTTCTTTTCCTGATATTGTTTGGAATCGTCTCTGGCAGTTTTTTAGTTCTATTGTCGGTCTTTGCATCCATATTCTCTCTTTCTGAACTGGCTCGTATATCTTTCTCAGTATTTTTCTCTCGGGTTTTCCTAGTTCCTTGATTTTTGTTCTTCAAAAGTTATTATATTATGGTATACTAGTGGACCCGTGCGAGAAATCTCGCACGTTCATAAGTCATACTTTCCCCAATAGGTTTATAATGAGTGACTTAAGGAGAAAGGTTGTTATGTTATTATTTTAACCAAATGATTATAGAACACCATTTACATTTCAGTTAGAATTCCAAGCTGTAAGTTCTCTAACTTATGAAGGCAATTACTGAAAATTCTATCATCATAACACTCACCAGTTACTCGATATTTATGAAAGAATCTTGGTCAAGATTTCCTGCTATATCTTGTTGGCTGGGAAGCCTCCTTCTCCCTTATGAGGACAGCCCTCGTTGGAATACCTCTTCTCGCCCCGCTTACACTGAGGCTTCCTTGTTCCTAAGTGCAACGAACGGCGCTTAACTCCTTTGCACGTTACCTACAGAGGTGCTTTCCTTGTCCTGTGTGTAGCGCTCAATGCTAAAATCCTTTGCACGTTACCTACAGGGGTGCTTTCGCTTTCCCGAGGGGAGCGTCAGCATGAGAGCGTGCTGTAGCTGGTTTCTTTCCTTGATATTTATGAAATTAAAATGCAATTCGTCACTGTTGATTCCATTTCTGTGCTGAGTCAATTGATTGAGAGCTTAGCAGTAACACTCACCGGTTATTCGATATATTTCAGTCAGAATTGCAATAGAAATTATACGATTTGAGTACCCAATCTATTGATTTAGTAATTCTGAAAATCTTGGGAAATGCTAGAAGAAAAACCTGTAAAAGAATTAATGTTTAATAGTTCTAAGGTTTTAGACGCTGGTTATACGATTTAGACTACTCAATCCATTGATTTACTGTTTCTGAAAACCATGCGAAATGATCGATGTTTATGAAATTAGAATGCAGAAGAAAAACCTGAAAAATAAATTAACGTTTAACAGTTTTAAGGGTTTAGACGACAACTCATAATTGCAGCATGTTAGAGCATCAGTATCTGCAAATTGCACATTTTTACAAAAATTGGTATTCATGCAATTCGAATGCAATTCGTCACCGCTAATTTATGAAATTATACGATTTGAGTACACATTCCTTTGATTTACTGTTTCTGAAATCCTTGCAGAATGATAAAGGAAAGATCTCAGAATATTAAAATGACACTAAACAGGCGTCACATCGGCTAAGATGTGAAGTGGACAGGAGTTATGGAGCGTATTTTCCTACAGCAACAGTATCTGAAAATCGCATACTTCGTATAAATTATAGACATTTATGAAAGTAGAAAATCTCGTTTGTTCATAAGCCCCACATTTCCCAATATGTTTATAATGAGAGTCTTAAGGAGAAAGGTTGTTAAGTTTTCATTTCATCCAAATGATTATAGAACACTGTTTATATTTCAGTTAGAATTGAAAGTTCTACGTTCTCTAACTTAAAAGCAATCACTGGAAATTGGATCATCATAACACACACCAGTTATTCGATATTTATGAAACCTTCTTGGTCAAGATTTCCTGCTTTAACTTCTTGGCTGAGGAGCGTCCTTCTCCCTTAACAGGACAGCCCTCGTTGTAAAACTTCTTCATGCCCCGCTTACAGTGAGACTTTCTTGTTCCCAAGTGCAACGATCAGCGTTAAACACCCTCACACACTGTCTGCAGGGCAGCTTTCCCGTTGCTGTGTGAGGCGCTCAGCGCTAAACTCCTTTTAACGTTACCTGCAGTGGTGCTTTCCTTGTTCTGTGTGTAGCGCTCAACGCTAAACTCCTTTGCACGTTACCTACAGGGGTGCTTTCCTTGTTCTGTGTGTAGCGCTCAACGCTAAACTCCTTTGCACGTTACCTACAGGGGAGCTTTCGTTTTTCCGAGTGGAGCGTCAGCATGAGAGCGTGCTGTGGCTGGTTTCTTTCATTGATATTTATGAAATTAAAATGCAATTAGTCACCGTTGATTCCATTTCTGTGCTGAGTCCATTGATTGAGAGCTTAGCCGTAACACTCACCAGTTATTCGATACATTTCAGTCAGAATTGCAAGTTGTACGTTCCGTAACTTACGAAGGCAATCACTGAAAATTGGATCATCATAACACTCATCGGTTATCCGATATTTATGAAATTATACGATTTGAGTACCCAATCCATTGATTTAGTAATTCTGAAAACCGTGGGAAATGATAGAAGAAAAACCTGTAAAAAACTGAATGTTTAATAGTTCTAAGGTTTTAGACACCGTAACACACGCCAGTTATACGATTTAGAGTACTCAATCCATTGATTTACTGTTTCTGAAAACCATGCGAAATGATCGATATTTATGAATAGGGCTCGGATTCGAGAATATTTGCATATTTTTTCCTGAATAGTACACATTGAAAGAAGCTTTTCAGTGGTATTTTCACCTCTCTGGGGCTAGCAGAATTGAAATTTATCGAGCATATAAATGCATAAAACCGCGGTTTTCCGAATAGAAGAATATAAATGCATATTCTTGTGGTTTTTGTCTAAATAGTTTGTTTTTCTTCGATTTCCTCCCCGAATTCGGGTCCTGACCATCCTTAAGGTTCGAAAACAGAAATAATTATTGAAAAGCCTATCTGGTACGAATAATAGAACCGCAGGTGAGGTCGTTCTCGTCATTGAAACTTTTATTGCCTGATTTACGAAAGTCATCCAAAACTGAAAACATAGATACAATTCTTGTTGTACAGACTAATGCAGATCTACTTCATTGACTCGCCTAATTCTGAACATTTTGTAATTTAACTTTTAAACTGTAACTTTTATAAGAAAACTTCTCTGATATATACTTGAAAAACTTGAATGCGAGTATATTGCAGTGTATCATACATACAATTAGAAAATGAAGCTCTTTGGCCTATATAAAGGTATGTTATTGGTTTTTTCGTTTCACTTTCCTTTCTATAGTTTTTAACGATGTTTTTTCGAGCATATTCTGCATATTAAACCACATATAATGGGTTTTTCGAGCATATCTATCGAGCATATATTGGGTTTTTCGAGCATATCTATCGAGCACAAAACACATGGTTTTCGAGCATATCTGGAGATTTTATCGAGCATATCGCACACTTTTTACAAAAAAAGATATTTATGAAATTAGAATGCAATTCTTCACTGCTAATTTATGAGGCCTATATGATGATGATGATGATGATGACGATGATAGTTTCAGGGCTGTAGACGAATGCTCTAACATGATACAGCAACAGTATTTGCAAAAAGCACACTTCTTACAAAAATCGATATTTATAGAATTAGAATGCAGAAGAAAAACCTGTAGGCTACCCAATCCATTGATTTATGAAATTAGAATGCAGAAGAAAAACCTGTAAAATAATTAACGTTTAATAGTTTTAAGGGTTTAGACGACAACTCATAATTGCAGCATGTTAGAGCATCAGTATTTGCAAATCGCACACTCTTTACAAAAAAAGATATTTATGAAATTAGAATGCAATTCTTCACTGCTAATTTATGAGGCCTATATGATGATGATGATGATGACGATGATAGTTTCATGGCTGTAGACGAATGCTCTAACATGATACAGCAACAGTATTTGCAAAAAGCACACTTCTTACAAAAATCGATATTTATAGAATTAGAATGCAGAAGAAAAACCTGTAGGCTACCCAATCCATTGATTTATGAAATTAGAATGCAGAAGAAAAACCTGTAAAATAATTAACGTTTAATAGTTTTAAGGGTTTAGACGACAACTCATAATTGCAGCATGTTAGAGCATCAGTATTTGCAAATCGCACACTCTTTACAAAAAAAGATATTTATGAAATTAGAATGCAATTCTTCACTGCTAATTTATGAGGCCTATATGATGATGATGATGATGACGATGATAGTTTCATGGCTGTAGACGAATGCTCTAACATGATACAGCAACAGTATTTGCAAAAAGCACACTTCTTACAAAAATCGATATTTATAGAATTAGAATGCAGAAGAAAAACCTGTAGGCTACCCAATCCATTGATTTACTGATTCTGAAAATCAGATAGATGAAAAACTGTTAGGGAATTAACGTTCAATGTTTTAAGGTTTTAGACGACAACTCAGATTTGCAGCATGTTAGAGCAACAGTATTTGCAAAAAGCACAATTCTTACAAAAATCGATATTTATGGAATTAGAATGCAGAAGAAAATCCTGTATCGCGGCATAATTTAACAAACCTGGAATATAATAAATCCATTCTTTAGACGGATGAGCTTAAATCATGTTTGTGCTGAGTCCATCGATTGAAAGTTTAGCAGTAACACTCGCCGGTTATATGATTTGAGTACCCAATCCAATGATTTAGCATACTGATTCTGAAAACGAACACATTCCTTTCATTGACGGTTTCTGAAATCGATGTAAAATGATAAAGAAAGACCTCAGAATGTTAAAATGACATTAAAAAAAGGCGACACAGCGGCCAAAATGTGAAGTGGACACCAATTATGGAGGGTATCTTCCTGCAGCAAGAGTAACTGCAAATCCAACACTTCGTACAGTTTTTTAAAAGTCATTTTTTTAAGAAATTACAGATATTACACAAATAGATATTTATGAAATTAGAGTGCAATGAATCACTGGTAATGTATATTTTCTTTCATTTTAATGCTCATTTTTCACGATCGGTCTCTTGTGAGCGCCGCAGAAGGGATGCATACTACTGAAATAATATATATGATGATTGGCTCTGACGGCCAGGGATTTAAAACTCAGCAATTCTTTTAGGTTTGTGCCATGTCTTGTGTAGGATTTCGCACAGGACACCAAGCAGGGTCATCAGAGCGCTGATGAAAACCCACACATGACATGGTGCAGACCTAGAAAAATTGCTGAGTTTTATTATATTATTATTACCAGTATCTTATCACTATTATCATTCTTCTTCTTCTTCTGATTTTACGGCCTCATTGGACCACTTCAGTCAATCATTTCTTGGTCCTCTTCTTCAGTAAGTTTCCTTTCCGAGTCGCCCAGTAGCTTTTCATTCGCCTTGATCTTCTCAGGCGTTCCTCATCTGTAAATACCCTTTTTACTGTATACTATTATCATTACAGTATTATATCAAATAATAATTCACTGTTACCGTCACAATTAGAGCACAACTAGGTGTGACCTGCTATGCGTACACCGGAAGAAAATATTTTATATTTAAAGGCTAACTGTCTGATTTTCATAAACGGAACGCACATTTATTGAGAAATGTGTGCCTAATCAGGCTAAAAAATTTAAAAAAATCATATTTGGCCCCTCTAAATACAAGGTCGCCTTAAGCCATGTCATTTAAGTAAACGGTTGGAATATAATGTCTTAACCGTAATTAACCACAAATATGAAAGTGTAACTAATGAAGCAAGGTATACACGAATTATAGATACCGTACTGTAATAATAGTCCAACTTGCAGACGAAGGTAGGTTTTCATCATGCACAGATCAATAGGCTAGGATCTGGTGATGGCCATGCGCTTCTTTTGTCTTACAAAACTGTCTAAGCCTATGCAATAGTACAGTAAGCGTAGGTTGCAATGCTGCATTCATCCATAAATCACGCTTACGGTGGCGAACTCAGCTGGAATTTTATCTATACAAGCCGTGATCTAAAAAGAGGATGGTGGGCGGGTAAAAGACAGCGAAGGAGTTAACAACTATAAGCATATCTTCAGGTTCCTATCCGTTCCGGAAGACTGCAACCATCTTGACTGTGCACTTCCTGTCACTTGCAGCTCGGAATAATTCAGTGGATAGTTTGGAGGTCCAGGCTGTGAGATTTAATAATTCTTATTCTTCGCCGTGCAACACTACTCTTTCCTGGTATTTTTTCTTGCTGAATAGACTCCAGGAGATGGTATTTGTCGGTATTCCTCATGATGTGTCCTACGTATTTGATTTTCATTCTTTTCACGGTGATTAATACTTCCGTGGCTTTCCACACTTTATGGAGAACAACATTTGTGACATGGTCTCTCATTAGTATCCATAATATCCCTCTGTACTGCCACATTTCAAAGGCCTCAAACCGTTTACATAATGACTCTGTCAGAGTCCATGTCTCAACACCGGAAAGAATGTAGAGAACATATAACATTGCAAAAGCCTGATTTTCGTAGTCATTGTTATCCCATGATCTCCAGATTTCTTCTCCATCTTCTACACAGGTAGTTTGGCTAATTTCAGGGTTATTCAAGAATTCATCCACCACAGCATTAGGTCTTCTCCAGCGTTACGCAATTGATTCTAGGTTATCAAAACAGTGAAACTGCATTATCAGTACAACATTGGCTACTGTTAGCACACATTGTGGTGTGGACATCACCTAGAATAAGTCCAGGGTGCCAACAGAGAGAAACTGCATCATCAATACAACAACTACTCCTAGCTATTCAAATAAGAAAAATACTGAATAAACCAAACTTCCAATTATTTTTTATTGTGAGAATCATTCTCATTATTATAAGAGAGAAAATGTTGACCCTATGATTACCTTGATTTGATGTTCCTCCTTAATATACATTGTTTCATCTTCAAATATATCACCAGCTTCATCCGGCAGGTTATCAGTAGGTAATTGCTCTAGTGTGTCCTAGAAAGTATCACACAAGTATGACCCAATGTAAAATATACTGACAGAATTACAGCAGGCCTACTAACTTACGTGTAATATACAAAGTAAAACATAACAGATTCTGATCAGCCTACTATTTGGTTGTACCGTAAGTATGAAGTCACTAAACCTCGCTTGTCATGAATAGGGATGAGATTCTTAGGTTTTTACCAATTTCTTTCTTTCCTTCTAAATACAAAAATACTTTAGTAGGTTAGCAGTGAGAGTTTAAACGCACCCCACCACCTCTCCCTCTGACGTCACATACTAACCCGCAATACATTCAGGGGCAAAGCCGATATCTCGCGAATCCATGGTTCGATTTTAGCATGCTACATATCGTTGGACTCAAACTGACGCCCTCTTTGCTATGGATCACTCGTTATATTAAAAAAAATCGAAAATGTTTGTTTTCGAAAATAGGCGATAGTTTGAAAACCAAACATGGTTCAAACGAAAGGTCTCTATGTCCTGTATTTTCTGTAATAAAACTTTCTTATTTTTTATGTTTTTAAGAGTTATTTTGAAATTCCTATATTTTGGAAACTAGGAAGTTTACGAAAACGTTTGTTTAACATAAATGGAAGGTCCTTACCCCCTCTACCCCAAAAATACATTTCAGGTCTCTAGGACAAAAAATTGTGTTAGTATTAGAATTGGGGTTCTGCTTACGAAAGGAAGTTATGAGCCCCTGGCGGCCTTGGAATGGAAGGAGTAATGCAAGGAGGGCGTGCCTGGAATCGCTTCTTTCGTCTCGTTGTGCTCTTTACGGATATGTAGGTGTTGAAAAGGTGAAAATCTGGAAGAATGTTTATTGGGGTAAAACCGTGATTTTAGACTCTTTGTTATATCTCGCGAACCAATCATGCCAGAGGTGTGTACGAGAGGTCCAAGGACTCGTGGTGACGTCTTCTTTCCTATGGACCCTGTATTATATATATTTTTTTTAATTGAAAATTTTTGTTTTTGAAAGTAGACGATAGTTTGAAAACCAAACATGACAGAACGTTGAGCCATAGTTGAAACGAATGGTCTCTATGACCTTTATTTTTTATAATAAAAATTTATTTTTTTAGATTTTTCGAAAACACTGAAATTTGTTTTGTTTTGTTTTGGAAACTAGGAATTTTACAAAAGAGTTTGTTTGACATAAATGAAAGGTCCCTACCTCCTCTACCATGAAAAGAAATTTCAAATCTCTATGACAAAAACTATGCATTTTTAAACTTTTTAAATTTTTAAAATAAAAGAGTGTTTGTAGACAGAGAGAGACGGTACCACTGGACATGTGTGCTAGAACATGGCTATCGCCGGCCATGATGAATACAGGAAATGGCTATTTCGACGAGGCGATGTAAGGTAGAGCGATGAAACGGGGGGTCACTTCTCGATATTTTCCAATAACGAACAAATAAAGGCGAATATTTCGAAAAATCCCTCATGGAGATCTTTAAAACATATTAGTAAACGGGTAATGGGTAACATGACAAATTTATGATAAAAATAATAATAATGGTATGAGGCAAAGTTGTCAACAACTTGAAGAACATGCTTTATATGTTAGAATGACCAGCCAAGAAAGAAAAATCCGCTTGGGGTCTGGCTGGCTCTCAAGCTAGCCAGCTAAGGGAATGCAATGTCAGTCAAGCTGACAACACGGTTGGGTAGCGATAACAGGTTGGAACCATCTGACATCTCTATAATGGAGATAATATTTCACATCCTGTCAGAAAGTCTCTAAGCAGAGCGGCTTGAATGAGCGGGTGAAAGCAGTGAGAGGGCAGAGGAGGGAACACCTAGATACAACAGGAAATCACGTGACCACTGCAAAGCGACGAGGGGCGGGGCTAGATGTGTGGGGAGAGGTGAGGGGATAAGTGGAGAACCCATGACAGCCAATAGCTGAACGAGTTGAAATGTCAACATGGGGTAAAGGAGTAAGACGCAGGTGTGGAGAGAGAAAGAGAAACATGTATGGACATGCACGAAGCGCGGAGCGCCGTACACAGAGCTCTCGTACAACTTGATTCAATAAATAAATAAACAAATATAAAGTGCACAGGTTTACACAACATGTAATTTATTGATCCAAGAATTAAAGGTAGAGTTAAATCCTAACCATTTTACATAGAGTTTATTTCCTTTTTGTTTTAACACTTTTTCCACAAGGTAATGCTTAGGAAACGCTGTTTTCTGAAGTTCATGGAGATAAGATCTACCTTTTATGGGTTGATGGTTGAGGTCGTGGAGTAAATAGGTAACTGGACAGTCCAAGTTGACATGACGGATTCGAAATAGTTCAGTCCCCCACAGAGGTGTGCAGCCCTTATTGAAGGCAGACTTAAATTTGCTCACACGAACAAAATCCCCAATTTTCAGTCGGTGACGTTTAGGGTCTGCTGTTTTTATGGGGTTAAACAGTTTATCCAGTCACTGAATATTTTTGGTCACGAGGCGTGGCTTGGTTCCAATCGTTCTATGGTGTCATTGTAACGTGACACTAGCTCTGTTAACATGTCCAACCAGTGATAAGTACCCTGAGCAGTAAATGCTTTCCACATATGCGTTTTCAATGTTCGGTTAAACCGCTCGACCACGCTGGCTTTGAGATTGCTGTACGTGGTGAAATGGTGAATATCCTTAGATTTGAGAAAACTGGAGAAATCCTTGTTAAAAATTATTTTCCCTTGTCAGTTTGTAGCAACTGAGGTTGACGTTTGGATTGTTGAATAATATGTTGAGAGGCTTTGGTGATTAGTGGACCAGACTTGCGACGCACAGGTTCAACAAACGCCATTTTGGAATACACATCAATGACGGTCAACATATAGCGTACACCGTTGTTAACGCTAGCATAGGGTATCATCTCAACCTCCCGTGGCTCATAATCACAAGATTCACGGTCACGTAAAATTACAATCTTCATTTTCATCTCAACCAAGTCTGCCTGCCAAAGTTCATCCACACCTCGTGAAATCACCTTGAGTCTCGGATAGTGACGTCAAGCTGGGCGATGCCACTCGTGAGCAATACCCATTTTAACGGGTGAGGGCTTAAACAATAATTTTGGCATTTCGAAGTTCTTGTTCAATTTCTTGAATTTCCCAATCGTGACCGGTATGGCCAGTTTGACGTGAAGCATGCAACACCTGTAGCCGCTGGACGAGCTTATTGGGATTGTGCCAGTTGGTAACATCCTCAAGGGGTTTTAATGGTTTAAATGTCACTCCCGAAGCGGACGCTTTACGACGAGTACTTTGACTGGTGGAAAACATTTCTGCAATGATGGTTTTATATTTTTGAGATATATTGGCATTTACTTGTTGAGCTGGATGTGTCCAATAAAATGGATTTATATTTGTCAAGATCCTCTGGCGTATAATCATGGAATGAGGGTGTTCGAGAGAAGAGCAGCTTTAACAGTCCTGGCGTAAATTTATAATTGATGTTCTTAATGACAGCTTTAGTACGAGCAAATTTAATGGATGGATCTCCAATTTTAAAACTATCATCCTCATAGCGAACACCATACGTGATATCTATGTTTCCAATAAAGAGATCGGTGAAATAGGGTTCTAGTGTTGATCCATAATATTTTATTAAAATGTTTTTCAGTTGACCTTCATGTTGAGGGGTGGCCAAGAGTTGTGAAAACGGAGACGATCTGGAATGGCAAGGTGTTTCGACCATGACCAAGAATTTTTTTTTTTTTTATAAACTATGCAAGGGGTGATGACTTTTTTGAGGCGTAAACACTTGTTCCTCCTCATCCTCAACTTCGCTAACTCTAGTCAAATCTTCCTGTTCCCAGGGGCCGATAGCCTTGATGTTAGGCCCCTTAAAACAACAATTATCATCATCATCATCTTCCTGTTCCTGTTCCTCTTCCTCGGGGTCCTCGTGGTGCGTCTGGGTTGCTTGTGAAACGGTGGGTAGCGTTTCAGAGGGATTGAAAGAGGGTTTGAACATGGCTTTCAGCGGAACTGCTAAATGTTGCTGAATAAACAAAGCATGATCCGCACGTGATCGTTTCAATTGACGAAACTCTCTGCGAATAGTATTTTTTGCTCAAATAATATGTTTTATCAATTGACTCTCTGCTAACGCCATGGTGTCTTGACAAATGACTTGAGAGGGAATGCGACAGTGCCTTAAATAGCAATAAAATGATCAACCCCTAAGCGATACCGTCCTTGGTTGAGTTCACTTTGTTTGTCAATGACCAAACAGGCATGACGTTGAGTGTTCCAGCACTTGGCAAACAATTCAGTAAACATTTGGAAGGTCATATCCGGATTCACATGTTCACTGTTCCTCTCGTCCTGGCGAAATAAAACAATGACATTGGCATTGTCACGAATCAATTGTTTGGACATTTTCGAATACGTTTGTCCAAGATAGAAGCAATCAATTTTTTTGTGTCGACCCATGCTGAATTAGCTTTGAATGATGCCTTGTCGTTCAGTGGATACATCATCGAAAATCATGAGTGAATCGGGCTTTACCTCATCCGGTGAAATAACATTTTCTTGCATGGAAAATGTAAAATAACCCATATTCTCATTTTGTAATCCAGACATGACTTGATCCAAAAACACAGGGGTTGGTAGAGAGATTTTGCAAATATATACATATTTTGAAAACGCAGACCATTGGGCGCTGTAATGTGTGTTAGCAAAAGATTAGTCTTTCCACAGCCGGAAGGCCCCACAATGATACAGCGAATGGAAGATGGAAACAGTGGACCATGGCGTTGTTCATGTGATGTGGGACAGAGATGGGAAACCATGTCCCCCACGGGGAATGACTCTTGCTGCTTAATAATCTTCATTTCAACTAAGGCTTAGAGAAGCTAGCACGCTGTCTATATACAGGACACCGAGCCTTGTCGTAGAAACAGTAGACTAGTACTACCGGTTGACGATGGATGTCTTTGGACGTGCGTTGATGGCCAAAGCTAGGTCTGTTCCCATAATGATCCTAAACAAGAAACAAATCCTGCTAATAAACACTATGTGGATAGGTCTGTAGCGCCACGCACAAAACAGGGAGCTTATGACTTTAAGGGAAAGCGGTTAACCCGTGTGAAACATCCTCAAGTGTCTACAGACGTTACTACAAAAAAGTATGTGGATAACAAAGTGTATGAGTTTTATGACAAAGTGCCTCAGCTTACGGTGAATGGCTATACCGCTAATCACCATCGTATTATTCACGTGGAAGATCCACAAGACGAAGATAATGTCTGTACCAAGCGTTACGTGACCTATGAAATGAAAAGGCATTATAAATTTATCCCATCCGTATTTTTAGTGTATCTGACCAAAAAAAAATATGAATGACAGAAACGATTAACCGGTAGTCCATGACCAGCACCTGACGTATGTGCTTGCTTCGGGTTTAAGCCACTATCGATTGCACTATGATGGAAACATTCACATGAAATACGTGATGCCTGATGAGATTCATTTACATGTAGAGATAAACGGTCATAAGAAGATGGTCCATAACCATGAAATGGTCAATGAAGGTGACGAATTATCCTTTCATCTCATGTTGACATGGGATGAAAAACAAGCGGGAAAAACCATTAACAATTTCCCACTTTATGTGGAATTGGAATATACAGCCATGAAATAACAACCTGAGGTTAGTTGTGACTTCAACTTTCTTGTGAAAGGTTGTTGGTCATCATCCAGGTGAAACAAAGGTATGTGGTGAGAAAGACTAAAAAGTCTAAAAAAAAGACCCTGTCCTTGTCAAAGCCTGGGCTTAAGGCATTCGTGGACAAGCCCTTGCGAAATATAAAAAATAAAAAATAATGTGTTGACCATAAGGAAAGCCCTTTGAGCAGCACAGAGCCGTGTTATTCCAAAACGACAGCGACAGGGTTCAAAACAAGGGCGAGTGATTCCCGTCCCCAAACGAGCGGGATTTTTTACCTGCATTATTTGCTGGTCTGGCTGCTCTGGGTTCACTTTTGGGCGGTGCAAGTGCAGTGGCGAAAACCATCAAAGCCACACAGCAGGGCAAACAAAAACTAAAAGAAAGTCAGAGACATAATGAAACGATGGAAGCCATTGGTATGGGGGCTAGAAATGCCAATTTAAAGCCAGCCTTTTATCAACAAGGATTTGGGATTTCACCTTTTCGAAATATTTAAAAAAACAATTTTAACCTCAGCCATAGCAAGACATGCCTTGAAGCATGAACAAGTGGAAAGCTGTGCTAAACAACTAAAGCTTTCTCATTTTCGAGGTGTGTTTATGCGAAACCAATTACCCCCCACGACCCTGGGAACAGGAATGTGCTGGTGTCAATTCGGATGATCACCGAGGAGCAGGAACGCATTATGTAGCTTATGTCAAAGAGGGATCCACTGTATGGTAATTTGACAGTTTTGGGAATTTGCCCCCGCCCATGGAACTAGTGACCTATTTTGGAAACAGGATCAAGATATAAAGCGAAACGTGAGCAAACAACTAACTGTCAACAGTATGGTCGTTTGTGTTTAATTTTTTTATATAAGACACAGCATATGCAAAAACGTCAACAGTATGGCGGCAGAAAGTAAAACGTTTACACTGCATGGACGTGGACCTGAAGTCAGCCTATACTTTGACCCGCCCATCGAATTGAGTGAAAAACCCTATGGTTTAGGACTTGTTTCACTTGAAACGTACAATAGAATATGCAACGTACGTGTAAATGTGAACAACAAGTTTAACTATGATGATTGTGTGCTCACCCTGAACTGGATATACGATCGATGATATTTATGAACACATTTATGTGGTGTTGATCAATGAATATGGTTTTAAGTCATTTCTCGATGGAACGCGCAAGTTTGAACTTGTAGGAAATACTAACACTCAACGCTGCAGTATTTTCTGCACATTCAACTTTGACTTTAAAACACGCCCCGATTCCATTCGTCCATTACTAGGATTTAAATCACGCGTGTTGGAGCTCAACAAAAACATGAATCGGACTATGAAGTGAAATTCATTGAGGACTATCATGTGTCGGTGACGTGTAATATTATTAGCCAAGTGTACACCAATCAAGAACCATCGCATTCGCTTTTTGACTTTATTGTGACATCGCCCAATGGCTATATTATTCGTGAAAACCCTCCAGTGGTGCTTTTTCATTCTGTGGCTGTCGATGGTATTGGTAATATAACTTTAAGACTGATCAATAGAGATCAACAACTCATTCAACTAGATTCTACCACACCAGTGACTTACAAGTTGGTGCTAAAGCCACTATGAAGTGTGTGTATAAGTAACAACACCGACGAGGAATGGTGTTGGTAGTTTGCCACGTGAATACACGTTAACATCTCAAGACAAGCAGATTTTACAGCATTTGGGTTACAACGTCAACCCTCATGATGAATTCTATCCTAGAGGTAGCGAACCACATCGAGGAGCAACCAGGGGTGGTAAGAATTTATCTCCATTCCTATCAAGCTCAAACATCTGGACTCAATAATAATTATGAAATTCAATTTGTTATCAATAACCGAGATATTTACACTCTGCCGTATGAAGGTGTCATTCAGATTGAAGGTCGGCTCACCAATGCCGATGGCTCTACACCCACCACATCCAAGTTGGCCAACCATGCTTTTGCCTTTCTGTTTTCTGAAGTGCGTTACGTGATTAACGATATCGTAGTGGATAGCACTCGAAATGTGGGTATTTCCAGTGTCATGAAACTATACCCCTCTTATAGTGAGGAAGAAAGTAAAACACTCTTTACGGCAGGTTGGTGCCCTGACTCGACCAATGACTGGATGGTACACACCGATGGGACCTTGACTGGATATTTACCTCTTAAACTTATTTTAGGCTTTGCCGAAGATCACCAGCGCATTGTGGTCAACGCAAGGCAAGTGCTTTATTCGGTGAGAGACAGGAGTGATAATAATGCACTCAAGGGAGCCGACAATGCCCCCATAGATTCAAGAATTCAACTACAAGGCTTGCTATGGAAAGTGCCCCATGTGACCCTTGACGATAGCAAAAAACTGGACATACTCAAAATGGTAAAGAGAGATATGCCTCTACCCATGGAAATTAGAAGCTGGGCGCTCCATGAGTATCGGCTATTGCCCACCACCAACACACACAGTTGGTCTGCAAAAACAGCCCGCTATACAGAGAGACCTCTCTACATGATCGTGGGTTTTCAAACGAATCGCAAGTATCAACAAACCAAAGATGCCACTCAATTTGATCACCTGCAATTGAGAAATGCACGTCTTTTCCTCAACGGAGCTGTGTTTCCCTATGAAGGACAGGATTTAGATTTTTCAAAAAATAAGTTTGGTCCCCTGTACGACTAAATTTCTAAATTTCGATGGTCGTATTATCAAAAAGAGAACGGCCCCATGCTGCTACCCCAAGCGTTAAAGGCAAGGGCGCCACTGATTGTCTTTGACTGTTCTTACCTGGAAGAGCCTGTTAAGCCATCCAATATTGACATTCGACTAGATTTTGAAACGCATGATAATGTACCAGCCAATACGACGGCCTACTGTTTGATTATTCATCACAAACAAGTCAACTATTATCCACTGTCCAACCAAGTGACGAGTGTATAAATAACAGGTCAACCCACGTCGAGCCGCTCAGTCATGTCTTGCTTTAAAGCATCAAGAGACGTCACATCAGTAAATTTAAACTCTGAGGAACAACGTTTCAAGACTTTTGCAACGGGGCCGGTGCCTTTCATAAACCCTCATGCCTTGGCGGCCGCTGGCTTCTATTATTTAAAAACAAGAGATGAAGAGAAATGTGCCCTTTGTCCCATCATCATAGACCAATGGCAAGAGAGCGATGAACCCATGCAGAAACATCAGCGCTGGTCACCTGCCTGCCCCTACCTGTGCAGAATGGAGGTGGGAAATATACCCTGTCATTCAAGCTACCCCACTGGGTGATGAAAGAACAAGATACGATACGTGTGGACTCTATGGTGTCAACGGTGTTTCGGTGAGCAGCTCACCATCAAGAACGCCTAGTTTAGAGACATTGGGACATCATCGGTGTTATGGACGTTACAAACACAAGATACTATATTGTCGTATCAGTCGGTATCGACCCTATCCCAAAATGACTAAAGCCTGTAAGACGTGTTATGACAATTAAATGATGTAATAAGAAAATATTTTGTGGTTGTTAATATTGTTTCTCATGTCCCCACTGTCCTACCCTAAACCTCATTTTTTTAACTAGCATGGTAGGTAAGTCCATGTCATGGTCACACCTTAGTGGTCGATCGTCAGTCAGTCGTCAGTTGAACTTGGTCCAGGCAAGCGTCAACATGTTGCGCACACTCATTGTGGATTGGGAAGGGTTTAAAATTGGTGACAACAAATTTATATTTAAACAAGTGGCCATTATCGATTGTACCACGTTTTGGATATCGGAAGCTACGCATTTAATATTTAAACCGCCCCATGCTTTTGATTTATTGTGTGAAAAAGACCGTAAACAAACCGAGTGGATTGAAAATCATAGGCAACTAGACTGGAATCAAGGAACCATTTCCTATAAATATTTGGACGTGGTCATGAAAGCACATTTGTCCTCGGCCAATGTGGTATTTGTGAAAGGTAATGAAAAACGTGAATGGTTGCAACCATTTTTGGCGTCTTACTGTCAATGTATCGACCTCATGGACTTAGGTTGCCCTTCATTGCAACCGCTCATGGATACTTGTTCCTGTGGCAACGTTACCCATACAGCCCTAGCACATGTGTTGCATCTCTTTCATTGGTTAACCACCCATGCCTGCTGGGAGTTGTTGAACAAAATTATAACTCAAGATTTACCTGTGAATGACGCCAGTGAGATTTCTACAAGCAATGTGTAAACATCTAAAGCACGTGATACCATGGAGAAAGGCAATGCTACGGGCAAAGCCATCGGTAAGTTCTTTGTGTGCAAAAAAACTAGACAGTTTTACCAAAGAGGAACTCTTAGCGCTGCCCAAGTCGTTCATTTATTATGTGGCCGCCAATGCGGTGAAAGAAATCTGGCAACATGTACCAAATCATGGTCTCAAGACCCTGTGTTGAGTGAATTGCAACCCTATACCGATTACGATCACCATAAGCAAGTGGCCATGGCATAAATACCCTCTATGCGTCAGTGCGCGACTTGTCAGCTAGTGAAACTGTATCACGATCATAAAAGTCAATGTAAAGACTTTGTTGAATCATTCCACGAGTGTCATGGCGAGAAAAAGCAACAACAACAACAAAAACAAACATCGTCCACACAGGAGGAGGAATAACATTCATTTTCACGATCAATGAAAAAGAATATGCCAGACCTGTACTAGCAATGGCGTCATTGACAAAGTGATTCAATACTTACCTTTCGAAATCCATCTTCCAGATTATCGTTTTTGTGGCCCTGGAACTAGTCTCGAAAAACGTTCGCAGCGTGGTGATGTACCCATTAATCTTTTGGATCAAGCATGCAAAGAACATGACCTTTCTTATCGCCATAGTCATTCTGGTTTAAGACATGTGGCAGATAAATTGTTATTGAAAAAAGCTAAACAACGTTTCACATCGTGTGATGCCTCAGAGGGAGAGAGGACGTCAGCCCTGATTGTGATGAGTGCTATGAAAGGAAAGTTGACGATGCATGGACATAAACATTGAGGAATTGAGGATTAAGGAATTGGGATTTGTTTGTATTCTATTCTCATTTGTCAATCCCTATAGTTATGAAATAAAAACAAACGGTTTAACAAAGCACGATGTTTTGTTTTTATTTATTTAAAAAAATCATGATATTGATGGCTGACATTTCACACATAACCAATTCACACATTGCCATTTGCCAATTGGCAATTTACAATATTTTAAAAGTGTTCGTTTTCAGTTTTGTGTTTTTAATGTTATGGATTTTCCATTTGGTTGATAACACTTTATTAAAATGTCCGTTTGAAGTTTTTTGAATTTTCATATTTTACACATAGCCATTTCCAGTTTTTGAAATGAGAGTTTTACGTTTTTTTGAATTTTGCTGATATCGAAACATGGATTTTCCATTTTGCGGTTTTGACATTCTTCCATTTGGTGTATGTCGAAAGTTGAGATTTGTCAATGATGTTGATGCGAGTGCTTGACCATAATGATAATGCAGTGTGTTTATGGGTGTTTGGAAAAACGTGGAGATCTACGACTAGTGCAGGTAAGACTGTTTTACAAAAATAATGTCTATTGCCCGCTACATTTTAAACAAAACAAAACTTTTCACAAAACAAAATGACTATATAAATGGCAATTTCCCCCTCCCTACCCACACTACCCCACCGTGTTTGCTCTGGTCATACATACACACCAGCTTTCTCTCTACTCATACATTCACACCTGTCTTTGGGAACAAACACAATCACTTGATTTATTTCCAAAAGCACATTTTCGACATGCACACTTATCCCAAAAAGAACTTTTCATTATAAATTTAACATTTTCCATTACAAAAAATATATAATTAAAGTTACTAAAATACCATTATTCATTGGATATTTACATAGAAAACAAATAACACTTTTGTACAGCTTAAAAGAAATCAAACTAGTTACCAATCAAAAAATTAAAATAAAATAAAAGGTCCAAGTGGGTTGCTACTATTTACAAAATCTACTATTTACAATGCAAAAACCAATATTTACAGAAATACTAAATCTACAAGTTACAAAAAAAGCCATGTCCCTAAACGAAAAAAAAAACAGAAAAATCACACCTCCTCCTCCTAGCGATCATAACCCCAGGGCAGGCTGGTAAGCAGGTCATCAGCCCACACACGTTTGTTAACCATGGAGGCGAGGGTGCGTTTTCTATGTTCCACAAGATACAAATCATGGTTGCTGGATTGTATCCTGCACTGTGTATGGGACATAGCTTTGCCAGTGCGTAAAACCACTAGATAGTCATTTACACGTAGCGATTTTACCACTGCCCTACCTACACCTTTTGCTCTTTTGGCTTCCTTACAGTCTAGTGTGCGATAAGCATACATTTTCGAGGCCAAACTTACGAATTCTGTCATAATGGAATCACCGCAATCATCTTTTAAAACACCCATTTCCTTCTTGTTTTTTATGGGCAGCTGAAACATGTTGTCAGCGCTATAGCAAGAGGTGTCGAACCAGTCACTACGCTGCCTCATTAAGTCATAGGGGTTGCAGTGGCGAATGTGGTAAATGAATGAGTCCGTATCCATATACAAAAAAGAGACGTCCTCAAAATAGCGTTTAGCAATCTCATAGTGGAATCGATACATGACCGATTTGGAAAAGTTTAAATGACTTGACCCAAGTAAATGGGCTTATCCATGGTCACACTAGTCCTACTCATTTCAACAGTGGCCAAATCCTCATCGATAATGTTGATTGATTTAAAATTTGGCTCGGCAATGTACCGCCGGGCACCGTAACGTCCTTCCCAGACATTTAACAATTTAATGTCACGGTATTTGCGGACATTATCCACGGACTTGCCACAGATGCAGTTGTTCATTAATTTTAAAAAAATAATTTCAAACTGCTGTGTTGCCATTCGTCGGTGCTCTTTGTTGAGTTGCATGTATGGATGGAGCCATGCTTCTTGAGCAAAAGAAATACCCCTATGGATTTTCATCAACAGCAAGCCTTTGGCGAGGCATTGCACTAACATTTGGGTATGCAGCACATACCGATTTTTGATGTAAAGTGTGCCCATGAGTTTTTCAATTTTGACTTTACTGTCAGGGGGGACCATTTGCTCAAGGCAGAATGGGAAATCGGCATGTTCATCATACAAGGATGAGGGATATTCGATATCCACTTCTAAGATATATCCACGGCCTGTTTCTTGACTAGCCATGTTCACATCAAATTCTGACACTTGTTACTCTGTCAGCCAAGCAAACTCCCCATAGGGCAAAGGCTGAATCATGGCGTAGCCATACAAATTATTCACGTCATGGTACATTAAGTACGATTCTGGTTTGTCTGGTGAATAATCAGACATGTAGACATTGTTCGCTTCGGCATAGCGCTGGTTAAACGAAACAAAGCCACCGCGAATGCCCTTTTCGAAAAATAGAACCATGTCTACATCAGTGAGTAAATCCAATTCCACTTGAGTGTATTTCAAAGCGGCATCAAACGAGAGCCCAGGACTCGTATAATAGTGAGCCGGGTCGAGACCGTAAATGTGGTGACACAACTCACGGAATTTTTGAAACACATCGGTGAGCAGCAATACATCCAGTTTTAGGTAATGCATAGCATATTCACCTATCGTCTGGGTATCAAACACTCGCAAAACTTAACATGCATGTGCATAGTCTTTATCGGAAACGGTGCTGCGTGTTAGTTTTGAATAAAATTTGTCTTGTGGTGGGAGTTTTTTTTTGTTGCTTTAACACGTCCCAGCTGTTACAGAAATCGCAGGGAAATATACCTTTCGGAATGCACAATTGAAATTGCTTAGGATCATTAAACTGCATTCTGGTATTTTTTAATTTCTCCTCATCCAAGCCATTCACAAGACAATCTAGCGAGGATGCCATAAACTTAAAGGAATCCAAAAATCGAATGGTTAACTCGCTCAACCACCATGTCAAGGCTGTAAAAGGCTCATGGTTTTGGGGGATAGTGGTAAACAAGCCCTTGTTGACATGACCCAATTCACGAATCAAAAACTGAGTGTCATAATTCGCCAGATTGTGGAAAAAGACACTGATGAAACGAGGAGCTGGAAAGTTCAAATTGCATTTACTGTGCGCTGCTCCACGAAACTCTCCCGTAAAGTGCGAGTAGTCTCAGACTTTTTCCTCTCTGCCTAAAATAGGCTTTTCGCAAATATGATATGTCGTAGCATGCTCATACTGCTGCTGCTCTTCTGGAGATAGGCTCATGGGTACTGGGCGGTCCAGTAATTCCTGTAAATGGTCGGCCAACTTTACAAGTTCGTCCAAAAACCATCTGGCACAATCTGGCCCCTCACGAGATTTGTAAACGGATTGTGTGGGGTCATAGGCACACACCACATTAAACCTATGGCAAAGGGTTCATGTTTTTGAATGGGTGTGGTTGAGCTGATGGTGGGATCTGGTTCACATCCCGCCATGGGTGTGGTGAGTGCTTCGAAATCTGCATAAACCTCATAGGAAACAGAGTCACGCTTATGAATGTCCTTAAATATTAGCACAGTCTTGTCCCCTTGTGGCAATATCAGTCTCACCGCTTCCTGAGAAACGCAATCCACCCTATGACGCTGTAAAAGCGTACGGGTTGTAAAAATTGCAGACAACGGTCGCAAATGTACTTTTTACCATTATGTTTGGACGCTTGACTGCTTAGCAATCTACTCAGGCTTTTAATGAGGCAATAGAGATTCACCTCTCCCTCAGACAGATATAAAAGATGAATGTGATGTCGTTTCGGTTCTTTTGTGGCATAAAGGGACCCACAATCTCATTACCATCAAGGCCATACACCATGAACGAAATGTCCTGGTTATCTTGTTCAAGCCTAAAGATCTCGGTCAAGTCCACAGGGAACGATACTCGAGTTAAATTTAAAGTTTGTTTCAATTCATCAAACTTGGCCCTGTACATTCCTGGTCGACAACTGTCACGTTGTACTGGCTGCAAATACGCAGCCACAGCCCACAGGAAGCAATCGTCGTCAAAATTTTCAATATTTACCACCGCTCTCCGGGAGGCAATCGCTGGTGGTGTTTTAATATAGCTAGACCCAGCATTTAACGGGTTGAAATGACAAATGTTGATTTGCAGGTAATGAATTTTGTTTAATGCTAAACCACTGGGGCCTTGTTGCAGTTTATCAAATTTAGCAAGCAAGGCATTGATCACATAGGAATCATACCACTGTTCCAAATTATGGGCTATAAATAGCTCTTGCATTTTACTGCAAATATAAAATGTCTCTTTATGCTCAACGTCCTTCTTTTTATATATGAAATCGCACACCCGTTCTGTATTCACCTTTAAAGCAGTATGCAACCCTTGCGCTATACAAATTTCATTTTTTTTAACGTCAAAACAAGATTCTAAAAAATCCTTGGGAATCAAACTTTCCTTAACATTAACAACACGACCAGAGCACACTCGTGACTTGAAACAGGACTCAAGGTGTTCCCAAGTTAAGCTATGTGCAGTGGCAAAAGACATGATTTTTATAAAAAACAATCTCACCAGAGTTTTCATTCGTACACTTCCTACAATGGCCCCAAACTCACACGTTCTCGTTTTTTTTTCAACAGCGGTTATCAGGCTCACACTCTAAAAATAAATTAAATAAACAACCATCAGTATATCCATTCCAAATAGCACCTTTGTACAACCTAAAAAGAAATATCAAACAGTTTTTTTTTTGGGTATATATAATTTGAAAAAAATCGTACCTTGCTTTGTAAAAAGCTCTGCGTTTGCCTTTTTGTAGATTCAAGTGGAATGGGATTTTTGTCTCCCACAACAGGTATGCAGATTATCTAAAACAAACAAAATAAAAGCAATTCATCGCTTAAATGAATGTTAAACCAATAATAATTTAAACATTCATTACCATAAAATAAACTAAAAAGGGTTAATCGCACACTTACCTCTAATATATAATAGGGTCACTAATTAGAGTTGAGCATCCAAAATTGTTCACCTTTCACACGTTTAATATATAGCCTGTGTGTGTACACTATAGACATCAACGCAGGAATGACAACAACATGCCATGACAAGCTTAATACACTATTACCTCACCTCTCTCCGTTCCTCTGGCTATCCCCCTCGCCCCTCAACGTTCTTGACAGGCTCTGCAGTGGTCATGTGATTTCCTGTTGTATCTAGGTGTTCCCTCTTCTGCCCTCTCACTGCATTCGCCCGCTCATGCAAGCCACTCTGCTTAGAGCCTGTCTGACAGGATGTGAAATATTACCTCCATTACAGAGTTGTCAGATGGTTCCAACCTGTTATCGCTACCAATCGTGTTGTCAGCTTGACTGACATTCCATTCTCTTAGCTGGCCAGCTTGAGAGCCGGCCAGACCCCAAGCGGATTTTTCTTTCTTGGCAGGTCATTCTAACATATAAAGCATGTTCTTCAAGTTGTTGACAACTTTGCCTCATACCATTATTATTATTATTATCAATTTGTCATGTTACCCATTACCCGTTTACTACCATGTTTTAAAGATCGCCATGAGGGATTTTTCGAAATATTCGCCTTTATTTGTTCGTCATTGGAAAATATCGAGAAGTGACCCCTCGTTTCATCGTTCTACCATACATCGCCTCGTCGAAATAGCCATTTCCTGTATTCAACACGGCTGGTGATAGCCTTGTCCTAACACACATGTCCAGCGGTACCGTCTCTCTCTCTCTCTGTCTACAAACACTCTTTTATTTTAAAAATAAAAAAGTATTAAAATGCATAGTTTTTGTCCTAGAGACTTGAAATTTAATTTCATGGTAGATGGTTAGGGACCTTTCATTTATGTCAAACAAACTCTTTTGTAAAATTCATAGTTTCCAAAATATAAAAAAATCAAAATTTCAGTGTTTTCAAAAAATCTCAAAAAATAAAAAGTTTTATAATAAAAAATAAAGGTTTCAACTATGGCACAACGTTCTATCATGTTTGGTTTTCAAACTATCGCCTACTTTCAAAAACAAGAATTTACAAAAAATATATAAAAAGGGTCCATAGCAAAGAGGACGTCGCCCGGAGTCCTTGGACCCCACGTACACGCCTCTGGCATGATTGGTTCGCGAGATATAACAAAAAGTCTAAAATCACGGTTTTACACCCAAAAAACATTTTTCCAGCTATTCACCTTTTCAACACCTACATATCCGTAAAGAGCACAACGAGATGAAAAAAACGAATCCAAGCACGCACTCCTACCATTACTCCTTCCATCCCAAGGCCGCCAGGGCTCGCAACTTCCTTTCGTAAGCAGATCCCCCATACTAACACTACTTACAAAACATAATTTTTTATCCTAGAGACCAGAAATTTATTTCTTCGGTAGAGGGGGTAAGGACCTTTCATTTATGTTAAACAAACCCTTTTGCAAACTTCCCAGTTTCCAAAATATAGGAATTTCAAAATTACACTTTTTCAAAAAAACATAAGAAATAAGAAAGTTTCATTACAGAAAATAAAGGACATAGAGACCTTTCGTTTGAACCATGGCACAACGTTCTACCATGTTTGGTTTTCAAACTATCGCCTAATTTCGAAAACAAAAATTTTCTTTTTTATATATAACGAGTGATCCATAGCAAAGGGGACGTCAGCTCGAGTCCAACGATATATTGCATGCCAAAATCGAACCATCGGCTTTGCCCCTGAATGTATTGCGGGGTAGTATGTGACGTCAGAGGGAGAGGTGGTGGGGTGCGTTTAAACTCTCACTGCTAACCTACTTACTTTAATGCCGTACTTTCCCAAATCACACTCATGAATTCCGTAGCACCTAAAAGAAAACCTAAATGATATGCCAGTGTCTAAAAATAACTAATTGCAGTTTTGTTTCATTTGCTGTAACATAATTGAAGTTTTATTCCGTAATTTTTAAAAGTAAACCACAAGACAGTTGTGATCCTCCATCACCAATATACTGTACTGTTTTATCTACTGGGTACACAGCATGTGATGCCAACATCACCTAGAATAGTGCCCAGGGTGCCGGCGCAGTGAACCTGCATAATGAATTAAGAGCCAGTCGGAGTTGGGACGGCCGGCCCGCCAGTCCAGCTCTTGTTGTAACATGGGTCAAAAGTTCGTGAGACGATTTATAAAGAAACGGGACAAGGTAAAATTATTTTGTTTCCACAGCGCGCTGTAGTATTTTATACACTTTTCATCAGTGCAAAAGCATATCGAACAGGAATACAAAGATAGTTATAAAAAGTGTAGTTAAAATCACAATTCTCCATATAAAATAGAGTTCTGAACTGCGATTTTCCTAAACTCTTCCATGCCTTCAGATGATGTTGAAATCAGAAACAAACTCCACTGCAAGACAGCTTACAGTTTTCTCTAGTATGCTACTGAAACATATTTTAAAATTAAGAACTCCGAATATGTTTAATCGTGATTTTAGAAAATGTATGTATATTGAGTTGCTAATGCTAGCCATGTCGAGGTGCTGGTAGTTCAGGCAGTTACCGTCAGATACCGCATTATCGCAAAGTCATGTCCTTGAAACAGGGTGAAGGAAGACAGAGCCAGCTTCTGAGAGATGGTAATCTCATGCCAGGAAGTGATGAAATCAGCTCATGTCCAGGAGCTGTCAGTCGCTTCATTACAATCGTCAGTGGACACGGTGAAGGAGATTTGGGGCAGGCGAATGTTTATTTTACTCTGTATTGGTTCATGGACAGTGGGATGTTATACGTTTCGGTCTTATTGACCGCGAAGGAACATATAGTTCAAATTCAGATGACAAGTAAGGTCTATCAAAGATGTTATCAAATTATTTAAATGTAATAACATGCCTACTTTTCTCTAAAGTCTAAGAAAAAGTTCCAGTAAGAAATTATGCTTAGCATTTTTAAAGGAAATGTGTAGTTTATGTTACCGTCCATCTCGCGATCAATAGCCACGGGACCTCCTTTTTTACGTGGAATCCGAACCACTGGACATGGCGTTTCACTTGGAAAATCTCACATGCATTGACCGGGAACCGAACCCGGTCCCCTGTGGTGAGAGGCCAACGGCTTGCCACACCACTGGGCCACCACATTCCTGATTAGCATATTTAGAATAAACAGTTGTCCTTTTGTATTCCAAGAATATAGGGAATTTATTTTTTATCGATTCAACTCTATCGTTAGCATTCGAACATCTCGGGTTCCAAACTATTGATCCAAATTCAAGTCTACTTCATATGAATGCATTATACAATCTATAATGAACAGGTTCCTAAAATAAAATGTGCATCTTCTTATATATCACAGCTTTTTGAATATATCTCAAAAATTCGATCAATACGGTGAGAAAAGGATAACTTGCCAAGGTGGGTGAGTGGATATCGTGTCGGTCTACTAACCCCAATATTGCAGGTTCGCTCCTGGCCGTGGTAAGTGATTTTTTTTGAAAGGCGGCAAAAATACGATACGCATGTCATACGATGTTGGCATGTCAAAGAACCCATTTGAATTTAATAGGCCGTGTTCATAATGGCAAAATTAATCTCGGGAGTTTTCGCCAACACAAAGTTCCTCATTTCTCTACTAGAAAGCGCTATAGTGTTCAAGTGACCTCCTTGACTTTCATAGTCAAGGAACAGCGAAATTCGACATGCAAGCTACCCTCTGGGTGTCAAATAACAAAGCTTGCACCCGGTACCCGAGCCCATACGATATTATTATTATTATCAAAGTATAGCCTACCATAAACCTAGATGACTTGAGATGGAAACTACATAGGAAATGGTGGTGTTTTCTATCAAAATTTGTGTGTTTTCGTGTAAATGCAATCGGATGACACTTATAAATCTAAACAATTTTTTTGTTCCAATTTATTTTTTCTTCATCTTTTGGAGCAGCATACAATGCCATAACGAATACATGTATTTAAACGATTACATGTCATTTGCAAATAATAATAATAATGATACATTGGCATCCCGGAGATGGTTAATTAAGATAAAAATTACAGAGGCACAAGATTCGATCCCAGGGGAACACCAGGGGGTGAATGGAGCTTTTCTCTATGATACAAAGTGTTGCCTCTTATATACCGTAAGTATGATCCGTAATAGGACATTTTCGTAAGTTGTAGGCTATGTCATGGTTAACTCTGCCAATAATCTGTATATATTACATCGACTCGTTATCCTTTAATGTAAACCAGATGACTCCTGATTCATGAAAATTGGTTATTGTGGATCATCGAGGGATGAATCCGTGTTATGAATCGTGAATAAAATGGCATGCATGCCTGAATAATTATGTGTCATGAAGTGTTTGTTCGTTAAGTTTGTTTGGGGCAAACATAGTAGCTACCGGTACTGATCGGTAGTTAAGAATTAGTGAGATCTTACCCGATTTGTGAATATGACTGACTTTAGTAATTTTCCATTTCTCTGGAAATATCAAAGACTTGATCGATAAATTAAATTTAACATCAAGAGGATAAGCTATTTTTTCCCGGATCTTTTTTTAATCAAATATGGAAGAATAACGTCAGGATCTGCTACCCTCTTGTGTCCCATATATTCATCGTAAGTATCGAAGTGAGAATGTCACTACGGGTTACCTCATAATAATTAAGATGTCAATTTCGAGATGACTTTCTAGGTTATCGTGCGTTAAAATGTCATAGTTTGATCCATTTTGGCAATATACTGATGAGTAAGGCTAGGATTTTAATGTAATATCTATCATCATCATCATCATAGCCAACACTCGTATCGAGTAGATTGACCTTTCAATCCGGAATGTATCTCATTGGTGAGTTCGGAGGTGACTATACAGCCCGATGCGGGAGGCACACAATTTGCCGCAGTGATGACAATTGGTTCCACGTGGGGCATCTGCGTTCCTTCCATTTCTTCTATGTAATATTACATTAAAAAATTTGAAATATGTAATATTGATTTAATATTTATATAAATTATATACATTGCACATGATATTGCTTGTAGATTCTTCATTTTATCCATTTTACTTTTTGCAAAATAAAGGGTGGTACACTAATTAATTAATTAATTAATTAAGCATGTTCATATTATAGCAAATTTAAATAAATTCTATGATTATGTATGAGAAAATGCGTTCTAACTCAAGAATAAGTATTGTGAGAGTCACTTTTTGTTTGCGAGGTGGGAGGAAATATAGGCTAGTAGCCTTTATGAACAACACGTTGAAAAGTTGAGTCTCAGGCACTCACTGGACAACTGAAATGAACCAAGTCCCGCCGATGAGTCTCCGGCCATGTGTGATGCGAATTCCCATCCCCTTATCTTCACTAATATCTTACTTGGAATTCTTACCTTGCCCTTTCTCAGCAAAAAATAGCTTGGAAAATCCGTTTCATGTACCTGAGTTTCTAGTGGACAAATATTGTTATACCTAACTGTTTTGAATTACCGCTTAATTCACTTGCGAAAAAATACTTTCTTTCAATCACAGTAAGAGACAGTATATATAATTTTACACAAAAAGTAAAAACTGCCATTACGGTAAAATATACCAACACGTATATAGCCACCACGGCTACGCTCGCTAAAGCACAGCGTTAGGCTGTGGGGCCAAGCTCTCTGCTGACTTGGTAGACGTGGGTTCGAGCCCCACCGTCGGCTGTCCTTGAATGGTTTTCCTTGGTTTCCCATTCTCAACTCCACAAATGCTGGGACGGTACCTTCTACAGGCCATGGCCGCTTCCTTCCACATCCTTGCCCACTTTCATCCATTCATCTCATCTTTCATTCCGACACGCAGGTCACCCACGGGCGTCGGCTGGAAAGACCTGCACTCGGCCTTTCATCAGGCCTCACGACAAAAAAGAAAATGATTAAATATGTAAAATATATTTAACAACATGTAATTATATGATAGCTGCGGTTCTAATTCATGGACATTTATCATTTTTAGTTGTGTATAAGGAAAGGGAAACAATATGTATTTACATAAAAATCCTAGCCCTACTGTAGGCTACTCATGAGAAATACTTCGGAAACCAGGCGCGGCAAATTTGGACCGGGGAGATGATTTTGGGGTTCCCCAAGTACCAAAACTGATGTTTTGAAGTCTTTCAAAAACGTCAAAATGAGTTTTATATATCGTTTCATAACATTTTTCCGCGTACACACAGCCTGTCTATGACTACAAGTTAGACTAAATTCAGCTGACCAGCTTAGAAAAATGTATGTAGATCTGATTTCTAATTCAGTGTCTATTTAAAATAAATAAACAATTTGTGGCTATAAGTAGTGTTTATATTATTATGCTATCCTTATTTCTTCTCCCAGTCGTCATTTAAAACTACTATGAACAATACTTTACGAACTATCGTTCTTTGAAGGTAATATACACACATCAAAAAAAGTTTTGCATCACCTCGGTTCCAAGAGTTCCGGAACCGTTAAATACAAAGGGAATAGAGATCAACACAAACAACATTTCAGCTCGTTTTATTGCTCATGAGACCCATACATTGCATGTTGTACCATCATACAGCTAGACTTTCAGCATTTGTGGTCCAGATTGCAGTACACACCACTACCTCTAATACCCAGTAGCACGTCCTCTTGCATTGATGCATGCCTGTATTCGCCGTGGCATACTATCCACAAGTTCATCAAGACACTGTTGGTCCAAATTGTCCCACTCCTCAACGACAATTCGGCGTAAATCTCTCAGAGTGGTTGGTGGGTCAAGACGTCCATAAACAGCCCTTTTCAACATATCCCAGGCATGTTCGATAGGGTTCATGTCTGGCGAACATGCTGGCCACTGTAGTCGAGCGATGTCGTTATCTTGAAGGAACGCATTCACAAGATGTGCACGATGAGGTCGAGAATTGTCGTCCATGAAGACAAATGCCTCTCCAATATTCTGCCGATATGGTTGCACTATGGGTCGGAGGATGTCATTCAGGTATCGTAAAGCCGTTTCGGAGCCTTCCATGACCACCAGTGGCGTACGTCGGCCCCACATAATGCCACCCCAAAACATCAGGGAACCACCACCTTGCTGCACTCGCTGGACAGTGTGTCTAAGACGTTCAGCCTGACCAGGGTGCCTCCAAACACGTCTCCGACGATTGTCTGGTTGAAGGCATATGCGACACTCATCGGTGAAGAGAACGTGATGCCAATTCCGTGGGGTCCATTCAGCATGTTGTTGGGCCCATCTGTGCCGCGCTGCATGGTGTCGGGGTTGCAAAGCTGGACCTCGCCATGGACGTCGGGAGTGAAGTTGCGCATCATGCAGCCTATTGCGCACAGTTTGAGTTGAAACACGACGTCCTGTGGCTGAACGAAACGCATTATT
Source organism: Meconema thalassinum (assembly GCA_946902985.2). Classification (NCBI taxonomy): domain Eukaryota; kingdom Metazoa; phylum Arthropoda; class Insecta; order Orthoptera; family Tettigoniidae; genus Meconema; species Meconema thalassinum. The sequence goes on along the minus strand of OX336397.1, from coordinate 95,546,157 downwards.
CAACATGGTGGCATTGCTGTCAGGGTTCCTCCGAGCGGCAATCCGTAAGTAGCGGTCATCCACTACAGTAGTAGCCCTTGGGCGGCCTGAGCGAGGCCTGTCATCGACAGTTCCTGTATCTCTGTACCTCCTCCATGTCCGAACAACATCGCTTAGGTTCACTCTGAGACGCCTGGAAACTTCCCTTGTTGAGAGCCCTTCTTGACACAAAGTAACAATGCGGACGCGATCGAACTGCGGTATTGACCTTCTAGGCATGGTAGAACTACAGACAACATGAGCAGCGTACCTTCGTCCTGGTGGAATGACTGGAACTGATCGGCTGTCGTACCCCCTCCGTCTAATAGGCCCTGCTCATGCATGGTTGTTTACATCTTAGAGCAGTTTTAGTGACATCTATGAACAGTCAAAGGGACTGTATCTTGGATACAATATACACAGTCAACGTCTATATGCCGGAGATCTGGGAACCGAGGTGATGCAAAACTTTTTTTGATGTGTGTATAATATGCATAATAATGGGGTAGAAAATAGGAAATCGCTCAAAACTTTTTGAAGAACGACCGACAGTGGGGTTCGAACCCACTGGCTCACTGAATCCGGGGATACCTTGACCGTTCAGTTGATTGTATACAGACTTTCACGAACATTCTGATCGCAATGTTCTGATGGTACTTTGGCGTGACACGGACACTGGAGCATGACGAATAATAGAAATAATATTTCCATTCGTCATGACTGCAGGATAGGATAGGATTGGATCGAACGGCCTTGAGCCTCCCTCACTGCCCTCTAGGCACCCTCGCTGAAACTACCAGTGGAGCTAGGTCCAGTCGACAGCAACAGCGAACCTAGTGGGGAGCTTTTGAAATGAAAGGCGAAATCTTTGGGCCGGAGTTGGGACGGCCGGCCGCCAGCCCAGCTCTTGTAGTAACATGGATCAAAAGTTTGTGAAATGATTTATAAAGAAACGGGAGAAGGTAAAATGATTTTGTTTCTGCAGCGCGCTGTAGTATTTTATACACTTTTCATCAGTGCAAAAGCATATCGAACAGGAAAACAAAGATAGTTATAAAAAGTGTAGTTAAAATCACAATTCTCCATATAAAATAGAGTTCTGAACTGCGATTTTCCTAAACTGTTCTATGCCTTCAGATGGTGTTGAAAACAGAAACAAACTCCACTGCAAGACAGCTTATAGTTTTCTCTAATATGCTACTGAAACATATTTTAAAATTAAGAACTCTGTATATGTTTAATCGTGATTTTAGAAAATGTAAGCATATTGAGTTGCTAATGCTAGCCATGTCGAGGTGCTGGTAGTTCAGGCAGTTACCGTCAGATACCGCATCGTCGCAAAGTCATGTCCTTGAAACAGGGTGAAGGAAGACAGAGCCGGGCTTCTGAGAGATGGTAATCTCATGCCAGGAAGTGATGAAATCAGCTCATGTCCAGGTGCTGTCAGTCGCTTCATTACAATCGGCAGTGGACACGGTGAAGGAGATTTGGGACTTGGTGGTCATGTAGCCGCGAGCACTTGGGTGTGTGTATAATGTGTCTAATAACCTGTGTTATTGTGATGGTTGTATTAGGGTGTGTATTTGTATTTGGGACGGGTATTGTGTATGCGGCGGCCGTGGCCTTAAGTTAGATACCATCCCAGCATTTGCCTGAAGCATAAGTGAGGAAACAACTTCCAGGATGGCTGAAGTAAGAATGTAACCCTTCTCTTCCCAGTTCTGCCTCACAAGCCTCAGTGTATCCCGTTCCAGCCCTCAGCTCCCAAACCTGGACCTCTGCGTTGACAGCTAAGAAGACTAGCCACTACGCCACGAGGTGGATTGTAAATAAAATGTTGCTTTGTCAGTCTAAATATGACGTAACGACTACTGGCCTTTTGAAGTTACAGTAATTATTATATGAGTAGCAAGCAATCACTAGTTAGTAATCATCACTAAAGTGGGCCTGAATTTCATTAAACTAATTTATTTATTTATAATTATTTGTTTGTTTATTTATAGTTCTTCTAACAGGTTACATCCTAATTATGAGAAACAATAATATGAATTACACTTAATATTTTTAATATTTTTCTTACACTAATATAAAATGATACTTATAATACGTATGGCTAAATATTATTCTAGTACGTATCGTATTTGAAATTATGTTAAAAGTCACTGATAAGGATTGTATGATATTAAGTGATTTCTCTACAATACAAATGAACAAAAGGAGCTGTCGGATATATTGAAATGTGTGCATGGTTTTTTTTTTTTTTTTTTTTTTTTTTTTTGTAGATATTGAATGTGTTCAAAACAGGCGAATGTTTATGTCACTCTGTATTGGTTCTTGGACAGTGGGATGTTATACGTTTCGGTCTTATTGACCGCGAAGGAACATATAGTTCAAATTCAGATGACAAATAAAGTCTATCAAAGATGTTATCAAATTATTTTTCTCTAAAGTCTTTAAAGAAACAGTTCCAGTAAGAAATTATGCTTAGCATTTTTAATGGAAATGTGTAGTTTATGTTATCGTCAATCTCGGGATCAATAGCCACGGGACCTACTTTTTACGTGGAATCCGAACCACTGGACATGACGTTTCACTTTGAAAATCTCACATGCATTGACCAGGAACCGAACCCGGTCCGTTGTGGTGAGAGGCCAACAGCTTGACCACACCACTGGGCCACCACCTTCCTGCTTAGCATATTTAGGATATACATTTGTCCTTTTGTATTCCAAGAATATAGGGAATTTATTTTTTATCGATTCAACTCTATAGTTAGCATTCGCACATCTTGGGTTCCAAACTATTCACCCAAATTCAAGTCAACTTCATACGAATTCATTATACAATCTTTAGCAATGTACAGGTTCCTAAAATAAAATGTGCATCTTCTTACATATCCCAAAATTTTGAATATATCTCAAAAATTCGATCAATACGGTGAGAAAAGGATAACTTTTTAAAAATCAAAGTATTGCCTACCATAAACCTAAATGACTTGAGATGGGAACTACATAGGAAATGGTGGTGTTTTCGTGTAAATTCAATCGGATGACACTTATAAATCGAAACAATTTGTTTTGTTCCAATTTATTTTTTCTTCATCTTTTGGAGCAGCATACAATCCCATAACGAATAAATGTATTTAAACGATTACACGTGATTTGCAAATAATAATAATAATAATGATATATTGGCATCCCGGAGATGGTTAATTAAGATAAATATTACAGAGGCACAAGATTCGATCCCAGGGGAACACCAGGGGGTGAATGGAGCTTTTCTCTATGATGCAATGTGTTGCCTCTTACATACTGTAAGTATGATCCGTAATAGGACATTTTCGTAAGTTGTAGGCTACGTCATGGTTAACTCGACCAAAAATCTGTATATATTACATAGACTCGTTATCCTTTAATTTAAACCAGATGACTCCTGATTCGTGAAAATTGGTTATTGTGGATCATCGAGGGATGAATCCGTGTTATGAATCGTGAATAAAATGGCATGCATGCCTGAATAATTATGTGTTCATGAAGTGTTTGCTCGTAAAGTTTGTTTGGGGCAAACATAGTAGCTACCGGTACTGTTCGGCAGTTAAGAATTAGTGAGATCTTACCCGACTTGTGAATATGACTGACTTTAGAAAGTTTCTATTCCTCTGGAAATATCAAAGACTTGATCGATAAATTAAATTTTAATATCAAGAGGATAAGCTATTTTTTTCCCGGATCGTTTTTTTTTTTTTTCAAATATGGAAGAATAACGTCAGGATCTGCTACCCTCTTGTGTCCCATATATTCATCGTAAGTATCGAAGTGAGAATGTCACTACGGGTTACCTCATAATAATTAAGATGTCAATTTCGAGATGACTTTCTAGGTTATCGTGCGTTAAAATGTCATAGTTTGATCCATTTTGGCAATATACTGATGAGTAAGGCTAGGAGTTTAATGTAATATCTATCATCATCATCATCATCATAGCCAACACTCGTATCGAGTAGATTTGCCTTTCTATCCGGAATGTCTCTCATTGGCGAGTTCGGAGGTGACTATACAGCCCGATGCGGTAGGCACACAATTTGCCGCAGTGATGACAGATGGTTCCACGTGGGGCATCTGCGTTCCTTCCATTTCTTCTTTGTAATATTACATTAAAAAATTGAAATATGCAATATTGATTTAATTTTTATATAAATCATATACATTACACATGATATTGCTTGTAGCTTCTTCATTTTATTCATTATATTTTTGGCAAAATAAAGGGTGGTACACTTATTAATTAATTAATTAATTAAGCATGTTCATATTATAGCAAATTTAAATAAATTCCATGATTATGTATGCGTACGGAAGAGTACCAAGGGAAAAGAAACTGAGGATTCTGAAGTACAGTATTATGGTATCCAGGGAAGGCTGCTACAGGCAATCAAAAGTACCGTATTTGTGTTTATAATGAAGCTGCGGTAAGAGTTGATGCTAGGATGAGTTCCTGGTCTAAGTTGTTACAGGAATAGGCTGAAATCTTTCACCACTACTACTGATTTTTGTATATAGGCTATAATATTGTCTTTTGTAGCTTTTCAGTCGGTCAACACGGCTGTGCCCAATGAATGGGCAGGGTACAAGATATAAATATGTAAATACACTCCTGGAAAAGTTACATCTATTAGTTAATTATCACAATTGCCCCATTTAATTGCATCATATTTGTTCTTGAATAGTGATGTGATAATCTTGGGAAACGGATCTTAGTTTTCTTTGCCTTGAGCAACTGAATTTGTAGTTTCTGGACATTTCTTGGTTGTTGATGAGGAAAAGGCAATGCGAAAGGAAGAGCTGAAGCAACTCAGTCCTGATAATAATATGCTATAGCTTATCGTGATGAGAAATGTAATTTCAAAAAATGTATTCTACATTTTTTTAAATATCTCCTTTGTTAAGAATAAAAGAAAAAATAACTCGTCATGGTTACTTACAAAAACACGTAAATGTAATTCTAGGAAATAAACAGCAGTTTTTCACCATACTTGTAAGTTACAGGTATACTAGGGAGTAGGCTTCCTTACGTATCTTTTCGATGTTATCGTAAACACGATGAGTTATGTTTTGAAATATTCAAACAAAAGTGTTGAAAATTTACTTTTCAACACTTTTCAGGAATTAGTTTAGTCTGAACGATTCTTTATCACAATTAAGGTTATTATGAAGATAAAACAAAAGTTTGGTGCTTTTCAGTCGGTCAACACGAATGTACCCAAAAGAGTTTTAATTTTTTTTTCAGGATTAGGGTATAACCCAACTCTTTTGGGTACATTCGTGTTGACCGACCGAAAAGCACCAAACTTTTGTTTACTAAGGGAACACTGAAAAATGGCTTCAAACCCCATAATGTCAGTATGAAGATGTTTATGAAAGTAAATGATTGAATATACACAATCTAATGGAGCATGAGCAACAACAACGACGGCGTGAAACCTTATTGTGGTTCGGTTTCGAACTTCGCAACATAGGCAGTTTTATGTAAGGAAGGTCTGTAAGGAAATGGTAGAGCTTGAAGAATAACATTTTAATTTCTTTCTGCGTTATCAATAGAGCTCGGATTTTGAGGTGCTAAAAATCGGGAAAATATTTATTTTTTATGTATTAAAAGTACCTGAAATATGTGAGAAAAAAGTAAAAATATTTAATTATAATTTAGTTTATTAATGTGAATATAAACTACTCACGAATGCAATTTATTCTATATCTCACTGACTGCTGAAGCATTACAATACACAACGAGATAGGTCTACATCTTCAGGTTGTCCATCACAAATGGCCGTCGATTATCGCGAAGCACTTATTCTGAAGGCGCAAAACTGCGGCAATATGTTTCTTGCCCTTGACGTGTTGTGTAACTTGAGATCGCTGTTCAGCCTTGATTGCTTTCCCACATGGTTGACAGAACAGAACGCCCCCATCAGAAGTAAAATTATATTTTAAATTCTGCAACAGACGATAACTTGTTGTTGTTTTTACTTTATGCATCGTAGAACTGCCTTACACTTCACAGTGCCAGAAATGAACTCATGTGAGTGACACTGGTTCCAGGTAGCTGGGGGAGGGGAGGTCTTGCACGTGGTGCAACATGGCTATGGACAAGGAAATCCCCGGCTTCTATAGTGAGTGGCACGGGGCGACAAGTTAAGAATACTGTAACACAGTTGCCAGCTGACATATGCTCTGCGTGAAGATTAGATAGCTCACAGGTTCTTCCCCGTTGAAGTAAAACAGAACAAAAATGCAATAAACTGAATGATCTAGCATACTGATTTAAAGAATGTATCTTAATATTATGTCTTTTTATATGTTAATAAGTGAAGAGCAGGAATTTATGTAATTATAGAAAGAATGTTTAAAATATGTATTTACATAAAACATATGTATTTACCTAAAAATCCGAGCCCTAGTTATCACATTTGCATAACATACTGTTTTAAAGACTATTTCGTGCTGTAGCGTTCTTGTGTGTCAACCCCGGATGCAAGGCCTTAGAGAGCGGCGGTGGGCCCTGGGGCTGGAGAATCTTGCGCTCCCTCACCTCTATTGCCAAATTATGTAATATTAATTTATAATCCTCCTAAATTTGCAGAAACTGATTGTAATTTTAGAAATAATAATAATAATAATAATAATAATAATAATAATAATAATAATATCGTATGGCCTCGGGTGCCTGGTGCAAGCTTTGCTATTTGACACCCAGAGGGTAGCTTGCATGTCGAATTTCGTAGTTCCTCGACTATGAAAGTCAAGGAGGTTAGATGTTAGATATCTAATCTCCTTGAACACAATAGCGCTTTCTAGTAGAGAAATGAGGAACTTTGTGCTGGCGGAAACTCCCGAGATTAATTTTCCCATTATGAACTCGGCCTACTGAATTCAAATGGGTTCTTTGACATGCCAACATCGTATGACATGCGTATCGTATTTTTGCCGCCTTTCAAAAATCACTTAACACGGTCAGGGGCGAACCTGCAATCTTGGGGTTAGTTGACCGACACGCTAATAATAATAATAATAATATTAGTAATAGAAGCCGCCAGTGGTAGAGAGTTGACAGGCGCTTCCCCCCCCCCCCCCTCACATGCAAGATCCGGAAAATATTTTAATTATTATTATTAATAATAATAATAATAGTAATAAGACGGCCGAGGTGGGATTCAAACCCACGCTCTCTCGATACCAGCGTGGCACGAGGTAGTGTGTTAGTGGGTATATTTGTGATTCAGATGAGGATTGTGAAGGAGTCGGCTGCCTTTGCCTGGAGTAGAAATGATAATAATAATAATAATAATAATAATAATAGTAATAATAATAATGTTATTGCTTTACGTCCCTTTGAACATCTGCGGCTTTAGGAGACGCCGGGGTGTTGGAAGTTTGCCCCAAAGGGGATCTTTAACCTGCCAGTAAATTAACTGACACGGCTCCCTTGCATTTGCGCACCCTCAAATGCCAGCTGGCTGCGTCAGGATTCGATCCTGCAATCTTGGGGGCAGAAAGCAAGAACGTTACCCCTGAGCAACGCAGCCAGAGTAGAAGTGAGAAACCACGGAAAACCACTTCCATGATGGCTGAGATGGGAATCGAAACCACATCTTTTCAGTTTTGCCTCACGGGGCATTCGAGCCCTCAGACAAGAATGAATCGAATTTCTTGTCGGCGCCAGGAATCGAACCTGAACCTCTGGGGCGACAGCCAAGAATACTAGCAGCTACATCACGAGGAAGGCCAAGGATATTTCAGTCACTTGTGAATTCCGTAATCCGTAGTTTAACTATTAGCTTATCTATAGCAAAATATTTCGGCCATTCAATTGGAAGTAGCCTATACAGACTATCAATTCGAACTTCCTGGTCGCGATATTCTTGAGGCACATGGTCACGAGATTGCATTTCCCCAGTGTTCGGACCCTGGAGCAGTTTGAACTTTCTCGCACGTGCGACCTTGAACCACCCTCACAGTAGGGGGTAATCCGTGCTGATACCTATGTACGGGCCATGTAACTACTAGGGGACCGCGACTACAACGAAACTAGTGGCAACGTTTCGAAATGAAAGGTGAAATAGGAACTGACTCCGGCCGGCTCTTAATTAGCTGCTGTTAGCTCAGCATGTGGTGTAGACTTCACCTTCTAAAGGGCCCAAGTGCCAGCAAAGTGAAGCCGCATTGTATATACAATGATTTGAGCAACTGTTAGCAGCGATACTAAGCGACAATAATCCATTTTTTTAATAATAAGAAAACAGCTCACATTATATTGAGAGAGGAAATATAGAACCTATGATCACCTGTAGTTGTTGTCCGAATTTGACTGCCTTGCATTCGTCTTCATACAAATCACCAGATTCATCCAGCAGATTATAAGTGGGTAACTGGTCATTAGACTCCTAGAAAGTATTACGTTATACAAGTATGACCCAAGGTAAAACATACAGACGGAATAAAACTACTAAATTGCATGTAACAAAAAGGAATAAACCTCCAGGCTAGCCTACTATTTGGTAGCAAGTACTAAGACAAAAACCTTGCTTGTCATGCGCGTCACTAAGATTGCTATGTTACACGATATACGTAACAAATACTACTTACAATATTAGGGAATTCATCTGGTTCTCTCTTAAAGAATGTTTCTTGCTCCATAATGATCACGAAACTAGAACACACAAAGTTGGCTTAAGAATTAATAGATGCCGTACTTACTCCGGTACGCCAAATCATTACCTGTATCGCAAATAACACATCAAATCAGGTAATTCAGAACCCTGAATTCAAGTTACGCCACTGGTAATCAGTTTATAACACTCCAGGTGCTCAGTGAGAAGAAGAGGTTAACGGTACTACTTATTCGACCTTGGTGCTCGACTTGATTTGATATAAGTTAGGTTATAATAACGAGTAATATACGGATGTCTAACATTGCAATGGAATGAAGAAATACTGGTGCCAGCTTGTGGAGCACAGAAATGAAGCATATTATAAATAGGCCTATTGGATTCTCTATTCCTAAGTGGGCTACACACAAACCTGAGCACAATGGTACAAGTGGAACAAATATAATTGTCAGACGCAAAAGTACATTACAAATCTACTACGGTACCGGTAACGTACAAGTAAACTCAAGTTAAGTACTGTAAGAACACTAGGTACTTGCCAGAAACTGGATAGAGCGAGTGTCAGAAAACGCAAGACAATTATTCTTCCGCTTCTTGTTACAAGGAACCCACTTCAATAGTAAAATCGCATATCTTCCTGTTGGAACCAACAATGAACGGAAGTGTCTAAATTAAGAATTTATTCTTACAATCTTATATACTATATACTATCATTTGATAACTTTTATCATTGCCGTCATAATGAAGTTCCTAATACAAAGTGTATCATTGACAATTATTTAATTTAATATTGTGAATTAATTAATCTACACAGGGCACGAACATGTCCAAGCAGAACTCCCGTGTGAGGCCCATCCTTATTATTACATTTTGTCAGGTCTGTAGAGAGGATTAGGAGTAAGTTATCCCTACATAGAACTCAAAATTCTCAGATTTTAATATTTCACTGCGAATTCCATCCAAGACACTAATTCGGTGACGATATTGCTAGATATGCACCCGTAAACAACACAAAACACGACACACCGATGGTAAATAGGGACGGTTTAATACATTTTTTTATTTATTATGGATGCATTTCTAGCACGAATCAGATTATTACTACGGTAATCGTTATTATTTTATTTTACTGTATATTCCTATACCCTAGTGACAAATTACAAAACTTAATGAAATAAATAGGCCTACATACCGCGGTATTCCATCAATTATCCAAAGTGAGCCTTGTCTACCTTATAAAACTTTCTTATAAATAATGGAGGGTCTTTGGCAAGCTGTTTCACTCAGTTTTACCTTTTCACTACTTGCCAGTGTTTTCATAAAATTTGTGTGAAATTGCAGAATAATAATGATTCCTTTCTTATACAGTTCTTATACAATTTCATTTTATGGACGCAGCGTGTTTCTGCGCGTGCAATATGCCCACGCATTTCGTACCCGGACTGTCAGACTGGATATCAATCGTGTTCAAGTGGGCAAATAAAGTTAAAAAATCGTGCGAAATAAATTAAAAGTGGCTTATTATAAATTACGCTCACCTTTCTTCCACGGAAAACTGGTTGATAATGTAGCTGCTTCACTACCACTTCTTAAGGATTAAGGTTCTACACAAAACGACACATATCTAATCGTGAAGGCCGAGGATCGATTCTCGGCTCTGCCAAGAAATTTAATTCTCATCTGAGGACTAGAACACTCAGCCTCGTGAGGCAAAACTGAGAAGAGGAGGGTTCGATTCCTAAGTCAGCTATCCTGATAGTGGTTTTCCATGGTTTCCCACTTCTACTCCAGGCAAATGCCGGGATGGTTCCTAAATAAGATCACGACCACCTCCTTCCCACTCCTCACATGAATAGGGATGTAGTGGAAGAAACTTCGCGCCAGATAGCACGCGTGTAGTAGGCCTACTGGGTAAGGGCAAGGCGATCGTCTTGTGTTTCTTCCAGTCTGCTGCGAGGAAAGTATAGATTGTGACCGATTTTTCTGAGCTAAAGTAAATTATATCTTCTCTAACTTTACTCCAAGACTATACTAATTAATTCTCTAGGCATTTCCCCTAGTATATTATGGACGATTTTCAGCGTTTAAGCGTTAAACATCTCCAAAATGACCTACGCACCAGAGGCGCTAAAACTAGCGGGAGGAAGGAAGAATTAATAGAGCAGTAATTACAAAATTCTAACACACTTTATTATCCAAAGAATGAATAGGAGTTAGCATGCTAACTCCTAAAGATTGCAATTGCTTGAGTATTGTACATTGATAAATGTACCTCCATAAGACTTAATTCATGATTAATGATTTAAATATTCACTTGCTCCCCTTGCTTATAGACTTCTATTTATGTCATTTTTTAGGTTGATGGCTTACATGAAACTGCAGATACAGCCTTGTCTACCACCAAAGGCATGTGAGTTTCTTGAGTTTCCCTGTGCCAGTTCATTCGAAGATATACCATCAGCCACATGGCGAAGATCAGTATCACAAATGTGCATTTGATGGATTATTTTGTATTTCGAAAATCGGAAATAGATGGAGCACCTGTTTCCAACTACAAATCGTTGTGGGATGGTGTTTAAAAGCCGTCAGTTGGGTCGTCACATTACGTTGGATGCCCGAAATGTCCGAAAACCTCTGGCCCTTCAGGGCTTATCGGGGCCCCTGGGCCTGGACCGCGCCACTTCATACTTTGACGCTTGACTTCGGGGTCGTACCTCAGACACCAGGTCTCGTCCCCGCGACGATTGTTTTCAGAGCCATTCCTTTCCACAGAACATTCACCCTTTTCACTGTCACCCGCCGAACAGTTGGGCATGGTATGTTGCATAAACTCATCCTTCTCACTGCCACCCACCGAACGGGTGTGCATGGTAGGTTGCATAAATTCATCCTTCTAAACACGCATTGTGTCAAACAGATCTTACACGTTGCGTTTTGTGTCGCCAATGTTGCCAGGTCGACCGTTCTGACTTTATTCACCGAACGCAACGTGATGAGGCTTTTGAACACCATCCCAAAGGACGCCTTCTTGCAATGTTTCCTGGACATGTATCGCCGATCTCAGCATTGCATAGTAACGGGAGGGGACAATACCGAAGGACAGTAGGGTCACTGTCGTGCATTGTTCATCTATGTTGATAGTACAGGACTATTCACCGAACTTTAATGTCACAGGTTGTATAATAAATATATATAATATATATGATGTATTTTTACCTTGAACCAAATAGACGAAAGAAGAAGGCAGTTGAAGGTTTTGAAATAATTTTTCAATCCTTCAAGGTCTCGACGACATTTAGGAGTTAGGCTCAGTTCAGTCAATGCCTCCAGTGCTTCTATTATCCCTGGAAGGTGAGCTGCGACTAGTTTAACGCTGTCTACTCTAGCAGACCAGCGAGTCTTCGACATCGAGTGAAGGGAGCTTGGTATCTTTCCTTTCAAAATTTCCCATCTTTAAGGGCTGGAGGTAAATATTTTTAACAACCTTTGAGCAACTCCCAATAATGTTACTGCAGCCACACAGCTCTCCGCCGCTTGTTCTCCACATAGATTCAAGGAATGACAAGTGCAAGCAGAGTAAACTGCTTCACTGTTAGCAGACAGAATTCTAGCCTGAGTTCCTTTGTATGCTCCTTTCATGTTATTCCTATTGTCGTAGCCTTGACCCCTGGAGTATTTTAATGAGATGTCAATCTCCTTTAGCTTATCTAAAAAAAATCCTCTTGGCACGCCGGATGGCGAAGGTAGATTTCACCGGGCAAATTAAGGGACAGGCGAAAATAGGCAGAATATGCAGGCTTTCGTAAAAGGATCAGACCTAATTTATTGCGAGTAAGTATTTTACATTTGGACCTTAATTTACTTTGTTTTTCGTCTTTTTATGCGTGTATTTAACATTTTATTATTTTGTGGGGACGGTAACCTTCTAGTCATTTGGGGTCCATCTTCATACTTGTGGTCACACTGTCCATATGCAAGGTTTCGACACTTATGTGTAACTATCTAACGGTCTGTTACTTATTCACGCCAAATTTTCTCTTCCGCAGAGATGTTGGTTGGTTCCTCAGTTTAGGGGCTGCTACAACGCATTCATGTAGCCCCGTGTACTTTGGGGGTGTGTGGAATCTGTCTGATAAACGGTATTAATTTTGATGGCAGTATTAGTCTCTAATTCAGGTAAGGACTGCAGAAGGTCAATTTCAAGTAGTAGTTCCTAATATTGCTACCAACGACACCTAGCTGTGAACTTGGCTACTAGATTCCACCGCAACCAGCAACTCGAAGCGAACGTTGTAACTTCCCGTCCGAAGGAAAGCATACTGAGGGATTTTTAACCCTCATAGAAAATCCGACGACTTCGGCCGGCTTTGAACCCGCGACCTTGGATATAGTCGTTCAGCATGCTACCAGTTACGTCACCGAAACCACTTTCCACACAGTCAGATGGAAAACTGTATGTGGTCTCGTGCAATGACGTTGTCATGGCAACCTCTGATGGCTCATCCCTCATCAATTTAGTAGCTTTGTCATGGCAACCTCCGATGGCTCTTGGCATTTATTCCGAAAATATTTTGCTCATCCCTTGGCGTAATGGAGGGTCATATAAAAAAAATTCAGTCAAAAGTTTTAGGTCATTATTAGGGGAAAAATGTCAATTTTGTACTGTTTTGATAATGTGCCTGTTAAGAGAGATATGATCAATGTTCCGCGAAAAAACACTTTTTCCCACCCCTTTGGTCAATGGTTGGTGCTATCAAAAAACTTTTTAAACATAAATTTTTGGGCCTTATCCAACACATAGTATGAACTTTTAACGGATTCGATATTTCACATATTAAGAGAGTTATAGCGATATTTCACTTTTCCAAAAAAAAAAAAAAAACATTTTCATGCCCTTAGACCGATTGTACCCTTTAAGGAACTCAACCGAGATTTTAAAGAGATACATATCATGTAAAGAATTCAAAGTGATCGGTGTAAAATTGCGGTATATATATATACACATAAATTAAATATAAGCCTTTGAACTGACGTTGGTTTTGGGGTCCAGGGGATGTGAAACGTGAAGATATGTCGACATTTTCCGGAAGTCGAAACATGGTACCCATTGCAATAGTTAGCTTTCTCCTAGGTACCCACCCAGACTGAGAGCAGATGGTTCATATTTAGGGTATTGACACACTAGAGTGTCATTAAGCTAATATCATTCAGTTTAGGGCTGCTATGTACCCACCTTAACTGTGAATAGACGGTTATCAATAACGGTATTGACACATTGGAGTGAGTGGTGAACTCCATCTAAGGCTAAATATGACCAGGAGACCAATAGCAAAAAAGTACCGTGAGGGAAAGTTTTAAGCAGAATAGAACTCCCAGGTACCCACCCAAACTGTGAGAAGATTGTTCCTCCTAAGACTTATTGGCACATTTGAAGCATCAATAAGCAACTATCCGTCAGTTAAGAGCTCATAGGTGCCCACACAGACGGTGATATGATGGTTTCTCTTTGAGGTATTGACAAATTACATTATATTTTATCTCTTATAATTCAGTTTTTAGCTTTTAGTTACTCACCATACTGTATGGGGTTGGTTAACTTCACAATACTTTGAAGGCATTTATAAACTTGGAGTGAATTAAAGTAATATCATTCATCTTAGGGCTCCTAGTTACCCGACCCGACTGGTCCTCTTAGAGGTATTGACACACCTGGATTGTTTTAAACTAATATTATTTAGATTATAGCTCATACCTACCCACCCACATACTAAGCAGATGCTTCCCCTCTAAGGTGTTGACACTCTGGAGTGCCTTTGAGTCAATATTATGTAATTTATTGTTTATACCAGCCCACCCAGGCTGAGAAGGTGGTTCCTCTTAGAGGTATTGACACTCCTGGAGCGTCATTAGATTAATATCATTAAGTTTAGAGCCCCCAGGAACCCACCGAAAACAGTGAGCAAATGGTAAATTTTAGAGGTATTGACACGCTGCAGTGTTTTTTACCTAGTATCATTCAGTATCTAGCTCCAAGGTATCCACCATACTATACTATTTTTAAGATATTGATAAACTTGGAGTGTACTTCAGCTAATATCATTCAGGTTAGGGCTCCTAGTGCCAACATAGACCATAAGCAAATTGTTACTCTTAGAGGTATTGACGCTGGAGTGGCTTTAATCTAATATTATTTAGTTTATAGCTCATACCTACCTCCCCAGTCTGTTGGCATATGGTTCTTCTTAGAGGTATTGACATACCTGGAGCGTCAATAGGGTGTTATCATTCAGTTTTGAGCTTCTAGGTACCGACTCCAAACTGTAGGCAGATGGTTCCTCTTAGAGGTATTGACACACCTGGAGCGTCATCAGGGTGTTATCATTCAGTTTTGAGCTCCCAGGTACTGACTCAAAACTGTGAGCAGATGGTTCCTCTTAGAGGTATTGACTGACACACTGGAGTGTCTTTTAGTTAACATCATTCAGGTTATGTCTCCTAGGTACCCAACCAGACTGTGAGAGAATGAACTCCTAATAGGTAATGGCACTCGTGGAATGTCATTAGGCTATCATCACTCAGTCTAAAGCTCTCTCGCATTTTAGATGTCCTCTCCATTTAATGATTATGGCAAGAGTTTTAATAATTAAGTTGGAGAGATAATAATATAAATTAATGCTGATAAAAAGATTCGTCCCTCACGAAATAATCATGATATTTTTTTTCAATGATGCTTTGATCTGCTGAATTCTATGTCTGTAATGCACGAGGCCTTGTCCTTTCATACAATTCTAATAAGTATCTTCTTTTATTTCATCCGTTATCGTTTTCTAACCTATATTTTGCCATTTATCTTTAAATTCAATTGTTTATTTTTCATGCCAGTAAATGTAATTATTTTCGTTTTGAGCCATAAGAAAATAATGTCGTTATTCCTTTATCTTAGAACTTTCTTGAGTCTAACTCTTGCTAATCGTACAACTCTAAATATTTGATCGACGTTATGGTGTTTGAAACCATTTTTCGGTGTTGCCTTAGTACACAAAAGTTTGATGCTTTTCAGTCGGTCAACACGATTGTACCCAAATGAGATTGGTTATTCTCTAATCCTGTTTTTGTATTAATCTCATGTATTTTTTCAGGATTAGAGAATAACCAATCTCATTTGGGTACCATCGTTTTGTTTTATTCGATCGACGGTGAACTCTGGCTCTAGCGGTGGGAATTCCATTGCAAAGAAAGGCAGTTGCATGCCGTCTTGTTGTCCCTCCGTCACATCTATCCGGTTATACTCTGTCGAGTCAGGCCCGACGAGAGGGGTGGGAGGGGTCAGGCAGGGCTGGTGCCCCGGGGCCCGACCCTCCCAGGGGGGGGGGGGGCGGCGTCCTAGGAGGATGGGCCCAATCGGGCATTGATTTATTATTGCCTTTATGTGGCTTGAATATGCTACTGGCAATCATTTAGTGAATGCAATGAACTGTCTGTGAACAATGTTACAAGGATTGAGAAACTTATTATATCAAGTGGACAATATTTTCCTCTACAAAGCGCTTGTGGGAACAACTGTCTCAAAGTGGTCAACTCAGGCGAAGGGGCTTTGCTATGTATTGTTCTAAGAATATACCTGAAGACAGAGAGCATTCCATTATTCAAATTTAGCTTATTCGGTTTATGCACCAATCCTTCAAATAACATTCTCATCTCTTCACGTATTTTGCCAAGGCCACGAGAGCCTGGGCTGCCCTGGTGTGTTTGGTCAGCTAGCTCAAGAGTCTCAAGTTTGGTGCTCCACGTCGAGCTTAGATATTTAGAGGTGTTTCTGTCTGAAATGAATATATTGTCTTTGATGACTCGCTGCTATGTGAAAAATTATCATTGCTGGCTAAATATCTTGCGAAAGGGTGGGATGATTCTGCTGTCAAACGTAGAAAGGACAAATGCATGCGAAATTGTTCATCTTCTCGTATACTGAATTGAGAAAACAATGCTAACATTTGAATAATCTGTATGCTTAGGTAGAGTATAATTATTAATGTAACTGGTTCATTCAATACGATAAACAATCCTAGGTACTTGGGTTCGTGCGCAAATCATTTCTGATTAAGGGATTTATTGAAAATGCTTGCCACGGTGGGTGTGTGGTTATAGTGTCGGACTACCAACCCCAAGATAACAGGTTCGCTCCTGGCCATGGTAAGTGATTTTTGAAAGGCGACAAAAATCACGATACTCATGTCATACGTTGTTGGCATGTTAATGAACCCATTTGAATTCAGTAGGCCGAGTTCATAATGGCAAAATTAATCTCGGGATTTTCCGCCAACACAAAGTTCTTCATTTCTCTACTAGGAAGCGGTATAGCGCCAAGGAGCTTAGATAGGCTATCTAACCTCCTTGACATTCATAGCTTTCCAAGGAGCATTAAATTCGACACCCAAGCTGCCCTCTGGGTGTCAATTAACAAAGCTTACACTCGGCACCCGAGGCCACACGATAATATACTATACTACTATTGAAAATCTATATTACTATTGGTACTAGAGATGGGAAGGGTGTCCAAAGACTGTAACTGAAGTAACATTCCAATATTTTTCTGGACTGAGTGTTTAATTAACCAGGAGAAAAATGACCATTAAGCTAGGACACTGAACCACTCAACTTTGTTTTCCAATTCCTCTCGTGGGACGTCAGTGGTAAGGACAGATGACCTACAGCAGCTGTTCCCCCTCATAAAACAACAATAAGTAACATCAGTGGTGTGCATGGCGGTGGAGAAATTAATATATAGCATTTAGGCAACCGCGCAGACCTTTCTAAGACCAAATATTGAAACTCTGCTTAATTTAGAAGAAAATTAAGATGACGTATTGTCGAATATTAATAAAAATACAATTTTGTTTTGAGCTGGTGCAGTGGCTGTTATTATTATTGGACATTTCTACGCCGTTTATTCCAAAGAGCAGCATCGATCTTCAAAGCACTTATTTTTCAGGACGCGAAGAGATATTTTCCCTGGCGAATCAAGGTCTTTCAAGGTACGCTTTAACGTCTCAGTACCGTTAAACATAAAATGAGTTGCTCCCTTTATCTATGAATTGGAAATGACTCCGGGTACCGACGAAGCCGCGACAGGAATGCAGGATTCGGCTTACCGACTGCGGTGTCATACGTAGTCTTACACAACAGTTAATAATAGGCCTATTTGTCGTTACAGTTCTTAATTCATTTAGGGGCTTGCGACATTTAACCCGTGTACTTGGTAGCTAGTAGGTCTAGTATCACTGGCGGGCAATGAACCATTGGCGCTCGTTTGAGAATCGTTTGTATCTACTAGTACTGTAGATAGCCTATATTTCAGTATATGCTGACGCGTTAATTTTCCGTTTTGTTTCTGAAGGCCTCCACATTAATGGATGAAGTTGACTGTAAAGCAGTAGTTTTCGCAAATATTAATGAAGTAAATTATAAGATTCAAAAACAGCGAACAAAATAAGAAACGTGCGAATTGTGAAGACTGAAGGGGAGGCTAGTGGTTGTTGTATAATCCGAGAGATGTATTGGCAACATTGTTGTAACTACAGTATTTGTCTTGGAGAGTAGAAACTTAGACCCGCTTAAAACCACCCACTGCTGGACGAAACGCAGGCTGTGCTATAGCCTCTGTAACACGATTAATCGCATGCCGTATTCATAGTTGCCGACTGGGAAAAGTGGGAATGCATTGCCCGTCACGACTATTACTGTAATGGTTAGGAGTAGGGTAGGTGTCCCTGGATTCGAAATAAGGTACTAAGGTAAATCCGCCCCCGATGGTCACCAGTCGTAGATAGGATTGGGGATTTTTAGGAGAATCTGGCTCTAGGTTTGCTTACTGCAATCAAAAAAAAGTCAACCCCTGGCACTATACAGCCCATGTCGGGCTAATGCCGACCAAGAGACCGCTGCCCAGCCATTCGGCCTGCAGATATTGGGGTGCCGTGTGATCAGCGCGTCGGGTCCCCTCGGCCGTTAATCTTGGTTTTCGTGATCAGGGCGCTGTCTCACTGTCAGACAGCTACTCAATTGTCCTCACGAGGCTGACTGCACCCCGTTCCAACCCTCACGACAATTTTAAAACACTGACGGAGCCGGGGATCGAACCCGGGGCCTCCGGGTGAGAGGCAGGCGCGCTACCCCAACACCACGGGGCCGGCATTGCTTACTGCAATGCAATATTAAATTATAAGAATTCCGCTGACTGCAAATTACAAAATATAGTTCAAATTCACATTTTCTTCTTTTGTGAAAACAATCACTGATCAGCTGCAATCTACTTATAGCACATAATAAATAACTTGACTTACGTATGAGTATACCTGTGGTTAATTATGAAAATATATTTTGCTTTGTTTAATGTACAATGATGTGTGATCGCCGTTCAGCCAAAACACATACCAGTGTTTAGGCTTAGACCCAAGGGAGTGATTCTTCAAGGGCAGCAAGTTTTAAGAATGTGAACATAAAAACCCTATACGTAAAACGTATTTTAAAATACGTCTTGACTTTGTGTAAAAATCATGTTTTCATTATGAAAAGAGATTACGTCATATGTCACAGAGGCCGTAGTACTGCACAGTGTACAGTATACCCTTTCCACCTCTTTTAACATGCAGTTCAGTGAACTGAATTTCCTGTTGATTAATTTTTGGGTCTTAGGGGCCCGGAAGATTCCAGCCCCGGGGCCCATCGGCGCTCTCCACGGCCCTGCGTCGAGTCAGTGATTGGCCGACAGGGTGGTAGTTTTTTTGCATGACATGCAGGTGGTACAACACTCATTCTTCGTTGTTTACAAATACATAGATTCACAAACAGTTAAATGTACGTAGTGGTATGAATCCTGTTTACGAGCTTCGTTATTGACGTTAAACTAAACGAAATTCCAATAAGTCTTTAATTATTTTATTACACCCGTCAATATAATAGAATTACCACACATAAATTAATACCAGTACGGACATATTATGGCTCTCTACAGTTATTATTTTAATAAGAAAAGAACGTATTGCAACTACGGGGAAAGTTTGAAATAACATTTTAATTTTTTTTCTGTGAATAAATAATAAACAAATAGATTTAAAGAACACCTTTAATTTCATGATAGTAAAAATAATTTTGGGAAAATGACACATAAGTTATATAAATAGTTGGTGTTTGTATATTCTTATAAAATATACTAAAATATTTTTAACAAACTACACACGAAAACCAGTCCAAACAGCAACATACGACAAACTCGAACGTCATCAACATAAATTACGCCTCAATTGCCTTCGTCAAGGACCATTCACTTCAAAATTTCCATTGGAGGAAGAAGACAAATACAGTAGGCTACATATTTCAATTCAACCTCCACTTCACAAGGAGACTTCATTTATCTTATAGAAACCGCACCCTATTGACCATCCCAAGATATATTTACGGACAAATATTTTAATATATATCTAATAAGGCCCTGTTTTTGTTGTTTTATACTGCAGTTCAAATCCCCTGCCAAGATGACGTTTCCGTCAGTGTTTGTTCGTATGATCATCCCTGTTATTATTACTATTGTCTCAAATAGGAAAGATCTGTATGTGATATATATGTCTATTGCGATTAGGTTTGGGGTTTTGAGCCTACAATTTTGTTTATGGATGGTAGAAACATATGGAGACCCCTCCCTCTGGTCTGCCTGTTGCGTTTGACTTGGCGAGAGAGTGAATTGCATAGTGGCTTCTGAGGTAGATACGGTCTGTCAGAAAAGCGTCAATGGCTATCATAATGTCACTCTTTATACAGATGTCTTTAGCAACAGTGCGGATTTTACTTCTCAGAACTTCTACGTTCCATAGTAGATATTCAAGGTTTTTCTCTCATTTGCAAATGTAGGCCTTTCATTGGGGTTCTTGCTTTCGACATTGATAGGTACGATCTATCGAACTAGAGTCTTGGCTGCATAATTGTGCCTCATTCTACTAAGGCCACACCAATTTGGAAGGCTTTGCTATTGACGCTGGTTATGTTAATAATGTTGATTTGTGCGAGGTGCTTCTTTATGTCCTCTTCAGTTACGTCGTTGTCTAGTCTCCCGGTGAGTATTCTGGCAGTCTGAGGAGCTCATCTCAACCTACCCAACTCCTTGTTGGGGTCTTCTCGTCGTGTTGTCTTTTCTTGTGTTTACGTTTACTTAACAGCCTTCTTTGGCATATTTGTTGATAGGCTCTGGCCACTCTTGTAGACTTTACTTTATACTCATTTATATCCCTATTTGGGTGGCTGAGGTGATTGGTGGAAGCAGAGGCGTTGCTGATTTTGGTGTTTCAATAAATTCTTGTGTTTAAGGGAAGTGGACATTTTGCTGTTTTACTAGTATATCTGCTTGTTGTGTGTCCAGAAATATGGTCAGATTTTTAAAGAGGTTTTCAGATAGCTCTGCGAGGCTTTCTTAGATGTTTTTACACGATTCTTTTCCAAGGTGACCTCCACTCCCTTTTTTGTTTTTACCTGGTTCCCTCTCGCCAGTCTGCGTAGAGTACAGGTCTCGCAATCCATATAAGAGATCTCTTTTTAGAGTGCAGGGCGTTGTACTCCTTTTTAATCATGAATGCAAACAATTCGTGAAATAATTGGTTGCAACCTTCCTTGCAATTCATTGTGTTTTTTTCTATTGGTGTATCAGTCACACTTTGGGAATCTTTCATTATTCATTGCGGCTAAAATTGTGTGAGTAGACTGAAGTTAAATTCTTTTATTTACTTCTACTAAAATAAATACACTAAATTAAAATAGAAATTTTGGCTTAATAAGGGATAAGTCTTGAACCCCTTTAAGCGAGGGTGCGGTTGGGAATGAGATGGGATTTGTTTCTTATGGTACCCGGTCATTTACTCTCTTGTATGGGGAAAGGTGAGCGACATTCATGTGGCACTCACAGGAAAGCTTCTTCAGTCGAAATTGGATCAGTGATATTCGTTTATAAGCTGTAGTGTGTGAGGGAAAGATTGTTCGAGTGCGTGTTTATTATGGTTAGGCATTTCACGAAAGATTGCCCTATTAATGAGCGGGTTGTAGAGCGTTACCATTTGAGGTAATAATCCTTACTATTATCTTACCGGATGCGTACGTAATTTAGGCTTCTTAACTTGCAAATTAACTTTGCTGATGTTGATCTATTGTTGTCCTCAGAAGATGCGTTTTCTTCAACTACTTTAACACCTATTTGAGTGTGATGATGTTTCGACCGATAAGTGTAAATCATAGAAATTCGGAAGTTTGAATCCACCACGTCACGCTATTCGCCACCGTTATGTGACTTTTCATATTATATTCATTTTAAGGAAAAATTGCTCTGCATGCTCATCATTGTGGCATAAGACCATTGTGAATTAACATGTGTTTTTTTTTTTTCAAATGACCTTTGTTAGAATAATTCACTCCGCATGTGCCACATCAGTGCGCCTTTTTGCTACTATATCTATGAATGTGACTTTTCAAATTTCCTTTGGTAATGAAGCTTGCACCGCATGAACTACATAAATATGGCTTTTTACCACTATGAATTAACATATGTCTGTTCAAACTTTCCCGTTTGGTAAACTTTCCTTCGCATGTGATGCATGAATAAGGCTTTAGACCCCTGTGAATAAACATGTGTTTGTTCAAATCACCTTTCTGCCTAAATGTTGCTTCGCAAGTATGACATGAATATGGCCTGAGACCACTATGAGTTAACATGTGTAATTTTAAAGACCACTTGCGGGCATAGCTTGCTACACATGTACTACACGAGTATGGCTTTCGACCATTATGAGTTAACATATGCGACTTCAAAGTTGCCTTCTGAGTAAAGCTTGCTCCGCATATACTACAGGAATGCGCCTTTAGACCACTGTGAACCAACATGTGTCTGTTCAAGTTGCCTTTATTGCCAAAGTTTGCTCCGCATGTACTACAGGAATGTGCCTTATGACCACTGTGAATCAGCATGTGGTGGTTCAAGTAATCTTCACGGCTAAAGCTTGCTCCGCATATACTACAAGAATGTGGCATTAGACTAGTGTGAATTATCGTATGCCTGTTCAATTCACATTTTGTATTAAACATTGCTCCGCATGATTTGCATGTATTCGGCTCCACGCCATTATGAGTAAATGGTATCTTTGAGTCACAACGGACAGGCACGTTTCTGCTCGCTTTACGATATTGATTAAGTGTAGCTCCGATTGTTTCACTTATGGGGGTGTTCCCTGATGTTTGGATGACAGGTAGCTTTCGTGGTGAAGTTCTAATGCTAGTACGAGAAAAATAGCCACTATAATTATAGTATCAGAATTCACATAGGACTTACAATTTCTGATATTTACAATTTACAATAATCTCCTGTAACTAAAATATTGTATATACATTAAAGCTTAAAAGCTAAATGAAAAGCATCCGATGAAGATCGCATGGAGATTGAAACGAGTCATCGAAATGGATTATATATCCTCATGTATTTTGCATCATATTAAGGGAATAACTCCTATATGAAATTGGGTTTAATTATGTTGACCTACAAAACAGCATTTGATTTTGCGACATTAGATGCTCAAGGGAAACAGAATAATACCTTCACGACCCAAAGAACTAATTATTGATTGGTTAATCGGTGCAATTTTTATCAGTACCATAACTATGCAAGTTTTCCTCAAATAAGAGGTGCAGACCTCATTTCTACGCTTGAATGGCGTGGTGTTCATGCAGGTTGAATATATATTTTACACACAATACTTTTCTACATATCAGAGATTTTTGAGTGTCAGTTCTTCTGGATGAAGGTGCCAATCCTTTTCCAGCACGAGAAAAGTGTTTGTACACCATTCCTCTTCAAATTCGACAAGTTCCGGATGATCACGATACCTTTGTTTCCATAGGTTAACTTTGGCGTATTTTGGGTCCGTGAGCAGAAGACTGTAAAAAACGCTTCCTGGACGTCTGTCAAGCTGGTGGTTACTGATGTTCATGAAGGGGATGGGCTCAGATCTTGCAAACTTTATGTCTCTGGATATTAGCAGCCACCTCACGTCTAATATCAGCTGCAAGTGAATACAACTTCTGTGTGGCTGTTGGTTTTAAACACCTGTGATTAGCCTACAAGTTTCATTAAAGGCAATACCGACTTCTTTTGCGTGAGCTGATTTGTTCCACACGGGACTAGCATATTCAGCAGCAGAATAGCAGAGTGCTGGGGCAGTTTTCCTTAATGACTGAGGGTGGGCATCCCATCCAGAACCAGTTACCTTACGCAGTAGGCTGTTCGTGATGAAACTTTTGTCTTGAGTTTGGTGCATTGTGTGTTGAAGGTCAGCGAACGTTTCAATGTAACACCAATGTAAAATGGGGTATTGCTGTGTACCAGCTCCAATCCTTCCCAATTCCCACGCAGCTTTCGCGAGGCTTCTTTGTTCCTCAATTGAATAGCACACACTTTATTTTAGATTGGGTTTTGCTTGAGGTGGTTTTCCTCAAAGTAGTCTGAAAGTATTTTCAAGGCAGCAGTAAGAGTTTATTCCACTGTTTCGAAGCTTTTACTCTGGGTTGCCAGAGCCAGGTCATCTGCGTTTAGGAAGCTCGGAAGTGGTTGATCAGAGTTATGTATGTTAAATAGAATTGGTGCTAGGATACTGCCTTGAGGGAGGCCGTTTCTCTGTATTTCCCATCTACTCTACTGACCTTGGAGGTCAACAAACAAACGTCGGTTCTGCAACAGTGTGGCAACAATCATTGTGAGACTGAAATCCATAGTAAGATGGTAAAACTTCCTTAAAACTAACTGGTGTTGTACATAGGCCAGTCAAAAGTGACACAAAAAATGGCTAAATTCGCAAAACATGATGGATCTCTGATTTTTAGTATGTCGTTTGGACCCATTAGGGCTATGTATACCCAAGTTTGCAACTCTTAAAAAGTTGTGGAAACATTTTTGCACACCAAACACCGCGAAATTTTTGGACTTGTTTCAGATTCTGCTCTATATCTCCTAGTCCATATATTCTTCGTCGAAGGCTATTCTATACGTTTGTTAAGAGCATTAAATGTATGACAATTAATGCCCAACCAGAGCTCTGTAGGTCAATTGGTTACTGAATTACGGAACTTTGAAAATAGGCCAGGTTTGCCAAAAATTTTACATTTTAGTTTTAGACCTTCTTTGGACCAATACTGCGCCGAAACCGTTGATCCGACGAGTAGAACTTGTAGAATATAATTTGTAGGCAATTTAATTATCTTTAAATTAAGCGCCTCGTAGTTCTCTCAAAATCTCAAAATAAAAACATATAAAAAAATCGCTTTTTATCAGAAATGTACCTAACCAGTTTTTGTTGCATAAAGTGAGATTTAAAGATGCAAAACGTGTTATAAATCCAGGGGAGGGCGAGGAGGGTGACCGCCCAGGGCCCCGCGGTCCAGGGGGGTGGGGGTCACGCGAAGTATTTTTTAAATTTTAATTAATTAACTATACGGTATATTTCAAACTAATTTATTATTCATATTCCTTTTTTAGTGCAGCTATGACCTCCCGTGAGACAGAGAGGCTCTTGCTTTGCACTGAAAGTTCACAAATACTGTTTGTAGAAGACAATGAAAATGTACAAAGTGTAACTGCAAAATTCAAAAGCGCCCTTCAAAACTTGAAGAAGAAGGCCCGACCGCAAAACTTTGGGTACTCTACTATCGAATGACCTTACTCATGAAGCAATCCATTCAAGTTGAAAGGATGGGAGATTGGAACCTTCACCTGCAAATAATCAGCCAAATGCTCCCATTATTTCACTCGTCTGGATACTTCTTCTATGCGAAAAGTGCTCGTTTATATTTACAAGAGATGAGCACTCTGCAAGACCGGATGGACCCAACCGAATATCAATTGTTCACGAAAGGAAGCTTCACCATCCGCAGATACGAAAAATTTCGGTCAGGTCTGTGGACTGACTTGACAATTGAACAGATATTGCTGCGTTCAATGGAGAGCAAGGATGGCCTAACCCATGGCAGAGGTATCTCTACAAGTGTGCTCTCTCTATGGACGGGCGGGATGGTATATATGCTGAATATATGTGAAGAGGTAGAAGGGTATTGGGATATTTCCTCCACAACAAGCGAACAGCATGTCGATATGCGACCTGCGCAAATTGCACGAGATACCTCTGACGTGAAAAAACTGTAAGCCTGGTTCAATAGCCATCCACCGTTCCCATCGATAGATAAACACGTATCAATCAGCAGTGGCAATGTATGTGGCCCCCACATAAATTGCTATTCTGCCCGAGAAGAAGGACTGAAAGGGGTGAACCGAATTATTGGAAAAACGTTTGGGAATGTTAGTTCCTCTAGGAAATAAAAAGTCCTCTCTTTGGCAACGTTTACCACCTCTGTCAGGATCCACAAGAAGAGAGTCGATGTCGAGCCACTCACTATCTTCCAGCGCATGTGTATCATGAAACAGTCAGACCTACGCCTTCACTCAAGCCACAGAGAACGTTAGTGTGCAGGCAAAATCATTTGCTGTCGTCGATGGAGGATACCTCCTCCATTAAGTCGTGTGGCATCGGAATGATTCGGTACGGGCTATCACAGCAAGCTACTTAAACTACATAACTTATTTAACCACTTTGGGAGAAATGTGTGTGTAGTCTTCGACGGGTATCCTGAGGATGGCGTCCAAAAAAGCACCAAGTTTGCAGAGCGATCACGACGGTATTCTGCAGCATCAGCGGAAATTGTGTGTGACGCATCGACCATCATCACAGTCCCCCAAGAGAAAATGTTCTCGAATGACAAAAATAAGGTTCGTCTCATTGAGCATCTCTGTTCTGCTTTTGCTCTCGAGGGGATTGAGACAAAAATATCAAAAGAAGATGCAGACCGCGACATCGTCGTGACTGCTCTGAAAAAAACTACCTCCTATGACCACGTCATAATCTTTGGAGAGGATGTGGATTTGCTTGTGCTCCTCTGCGGTCTAGGATCCACTAGAACGAAATACTGAGACCTAATTCACCCCAGCTCAAGTTATGGACAGAGCCGAGGATCGAACCGACCTGCCAACTTTTCGAAGTAAGAAGTGCAAATTGGAAATTGGAATTTATTTTATCACGGATATGTTTTGGGAAGTGAATGGAATCATTTGGAAATGTTTTTGGAAAGTTTTGGACTATTTTGAAATATTTGGATTTGGAAATTTTGTGGTGAATGATAACTTAACCAAGAGAGAGTCAGATCTTTTAAAGCTGGAATATGACCAGGGCTTCAAGTTAGCACTCTCAAGACCGGTTTTGGTTAGCCGAGTCTGCAATAACAAATTATGCACACGACCCAACAATAAGAGGCTAGGACAGGTAGAATTTTTGACAATAAATCTACAGCCAATCAGAGCAGATCACATAATTTGTGTGGGAACTGCTATTACACTACACTTGGTTTTATAAAGAGTGATTAACACTTCTAAAGATCAAGAACAGTAAATGAAATTTATTTGGAAGAATAGAATTATATATTTTTGGCCAGGAGAAGAGAAAATAGTGATATTCTATATAAATGGACCCGAAGCGAGGCTAGGATTTGATCCAGACTGCCACGCGCGCGAAACGCGCCGAGAGCGATGTCACTCCTACTGATATTGTTGAAGAGAGCGTACCTGTTAGGAATAGTGTCCCGCAATAACGCTATAGCAACGAAGAGTGCGGCCAGGAGACTACACTGGACTGCAGGAGACGCAGCAAAAGCCGAGGAAAGGAAGGTGATCTCGATAAAACAAAGAAAGTGATATTCAGCATTTGAAAGAAGCAACTTTTAAAACCACAGCGCAGAAAGAAGAAGATTTCATTTATACGAACTTTACTATACATTCAGCAAGCAGCTTCACCAGTTATAAGCTACTACATTAACGCAGCACCACTACTGCAACATTACAGAAGCATATTTCTTCTACATTTCACTATGCTTACGATCTCGAGTCAGGGGGGAACTTTGTATTCTGCTATCACTAAGAAGAATACGATGAATCACTAAATCATGGAAGGAGGATAATCTACACTATGGAGCGGGAAATTCAAGGTTGATCAAGAGGTCCTTGGATCGTTGTCACCACTACTGCTCTTCCATCATGCAGTATTCTGAATTCCAACAACTCTACTCAAATGTCCACTACGATCTTGGAGAGATATAAACCAGAGACGCTCAAAAGCTACTTTAATGAAGAGATGCAGAAGAAAGAAGAAGATGGAAAGCGGAGTTCAATGTTCTGGCTTCCAGCATCCAGGCTATCAAGAGCCGAGAAGAGACAAGTTTGCTGTGTGGCGAGGCGGGGAACAGGTGTCCACCAGCCAAGCAGGAACGAGTCGATCAGCTGGCAGCCACGTTTCATGCAGGGCTCGACTCAGAAGCACGACCGGCACGAGTCAACCCAGGGGAGGAACATTGAAGCCATTGGACGAGGTATTTTCAAAGCAGACCGTCAGAAAGGTACAGAATTGACTGATCCACTATCTCTGAAGCTAGAAGTAGTATTTGTGGGAATTTGAATGGTGACCAATTCATATTTTGTATATTTTCTTTCGTTTAACTCATGTTATTATTCTGTCTATTTTAGCGATTGTTAGATATGTTTTCATACACGTCAACGTGTGTCGTTTTAGACGTGATTTCATTAGCATTCGAAATTTAGATATGTCATTTAACTTTTATTCAGGAACGTTTTAATATACTCACTTTAAGCGAAAACTGTTCTATGAAGGGGAATGCTCCGATCGATACACTTGCGTTATAAGCAATGTAAATGCGTTAAGATCACTAGAATACATCGTTATTCATGTTAAGAACTATTGTAAAATACTATAATGCTGTCATTTACAATTTACTATGTCTAAACATCTTGCAACATTTTTTAAATGTTACAAACTATAACATTGAAGAAGAATTACTCCAATTAAGGAATTTTAACATTATGTGACGTTAATCTAGTCATGGATAATTCATGTAATAATTATATGTGTCAGAAAGGATCACATTTTGACAATGGAAGTCAGGTGATGCCTATAAATAGCAACAATTTTTCTAGAACGAAACGAAGATCAGGAGATATGGAGGTATACCTGAAGTCAATGATGTATAAAACAAGCTCTTATATGTATATTTCATTCATTAATGTTTATGAGAAGCGGAAGGACGAAAGGTATTGTTATTAACTTTGTAAAGACAAGCGGACTACTACTATATTGAAGTAAATACTGAAGTATAACGTGGAATTATAGTATATTAAAAAGGTTTATTATTGAAATGCATTATTGAAAGTTACGCGGAACATGTTACAAGATATACAGTTATGAACAAATATATTGGTGAAATAATGAGCACGAGGATATTAAATTTAGAGAAGTGAAGGTTGGGAGTGTTTCATGAACCGTATACACTGCTAGTGTTACGTAGTAAGATCACTAATTCTTCTACACGTATGTAGGAAGAAGGGTTTTTGTTTCTGAAGGAATGCCGTGCAGTATTTTGTGTAACCTATTGTGATAAGGAGGAAGAAGGAGTTGTGTTATATTTGGAAGTGTAGTTGACGACATGATAAGGTATTGTTCACGTATTTGAAACGAAAATGAGTATTGCCGTTGGAGCAATGTATTACTACAGTGTGTTGAGAAAGTAACTGAAATTTAGGAGTGTATTGATGAGTTGTTCATGTCAGTAAGCTTTAATATTATACCCACGACGTTTTTATGTAACTGTAGTTCGGTCTCGATCTTAGGTGTAACCATTATTTATTATTCATCGTTATATCTACTCAGAACTATAACTAGCTTTATTGCTCGTTATTAATAGTTCAAATAACCCAGTGATACTTGAATTTATCGTTTGTGAGAACCAGTGTTGAGAAGGATTGTTTTTGTAACGTGAGCGCTAGTAGATTGACAAGATCACGTCGAGTTCAAATTTGAATGCCGCGCTGGACGTGTGTATTTCAGCTATGTAAAAATGTTATTAACTTAATAATTACTATTATTGTTATATTTTATTCACGTGTGTTATGATATAGATGTATATTGTAGGGGTTTTCATTAAGTAAAATACTTTATTAAGACGAACAGCTGATCGCAGATCAAGCTACATTCATAAACAAATCACAGTATGACTACTAAGTTTTGCAATTAGATGTTTACATTCGATGTTTAATGTTTTCGCAACACAATTCTTTATGAATATGCAAATTTAAGGTGTAGAGAGTTTATCTACCAACTTAATAATTTTAATTCTTGCATTTTAACATTTTTAATGGTGATAGGGATTTTTATTGTTGTATATTTTTTGGGAAATAAATCCCAGGCACTTGTTTTCGGTTTGCCTGTTTGTTTTATAGAAACTGATTATCTCTTCATTTCGCAATCGCCGTGCGATGATACTGCCAGTTAGTTACTAGAACTCACTTAGTCTCAACTTCACCGTTCACGTCCGAGATCCGAGATTCTCGTACTAGCATCTTATTATGGAATTAGTATTGCTAGTAAATGGGTAACTAATTAGTAGTGTTATTGTACGTCCGTATGCGTCCAGGGTTTCCTAGTCATTGGCCCAGCAGGGAAACGTTGATGTATCTAGCAGGGTATCGACGTCCTTACAATCCTTTTCCATCTCAGGGGATTTGGGTGGTGGCTAATGCGAGATTTGGGCGCAGTACCCATACTTCCAGAAGAGTGGCAGAGGTGAGGCGGGTTGCATCCAATTCTCCAACAGCTCATTCAACCAAGGGCAAGTGGAGCTACCACCTGGATTCGAACTTTTCATCCACGCATTTACTGGGTGCGACACCACCTCTGCCCTCTTCTGGCAGGGGAAGATGAAAATGTGGGGCCACTTCAGACAAAATCAAGCTCTAGTGGACCAAGCAAGAGTTTTCCTCCAGACAGATACCACACACCAACAAGTCGCAGCAGCCGGTGACAAGTGCCTAGTTGCCCTATATGGACGAGACCAAATGACAGACACCCTCAACGATGTACGCTTCCGTGCTTTTGTGAAGACAGCAGCCAACGCCAAAGCGAATCTGGCCCGTTTGCCTCCAACCACAGAGGCTGCGTCGTATCACCACTACCGCACATACCACCAGGTGCAAAAGTGGTTGGGGTGGAGAAAGAGGCCACTGACTGGGGTTGGGAATTGACCTCGGCTGGACTCACCCCTATTACCAGTTGGAAAGCTCCTGCCCCCGCAGAGCTCCTAAAACTCTTCTCTTGCAAATGCAAGAAGGGGTGCAGAGGTGGCTGCACTTGCCTGAAAGCAGGGCTCAGATGTTCTGTGATGTGTGCTACCTGCTCTTGGGAAACGTGCCAGAACGCTGCCCTTATCATCATTGAAGAGGACGACGACGACGACGAGTCTCCAGACAGCCTTGACGATCCACCAATACTGGAGTACCTACGTACAGGGGACGAAGACGACGAGCCACCAATTGTGGAAGACCAACCTATTGAAGTGAGCAACGAAAGTGACGGCCCAGGGCCATCAAATCAGGGGGACGAGTTTGACTATGTGTCAAATTTGATTGACTGATTGATTAAGTTACTGTACATTTGATTTTTATGTCTATTTTATTATTATTTTATAATATTATATATTTTATTATATTACATTATTATTATATTATAATACATATCACCGTTTGTTCAAATGTTTATATGCTTTCTTTTTCATTACCAAAACAAAAAACAAGGATAGGAAATGTTATGGAACATTTCTGGAAAAATGCGATTTTACCTTATTTGGTTTGTTTTGAGATTTGGAGAGAACTACGAGGCTTAAAGACCCCACTCTACGCTTAATTTAAAGCAAATTAAATGGCCTACAAATTATATTCCGCAAGTTCTACTAGTAGGATCGATGGTTTCGATGCAGTATCGGTCCAAAAAAGGGCTAGATCTAAAATTTTCAAGTTTTAGAAAAACAGGCCTATTTTCAAAGTGTCGTAATTCGGTAACCAATTGACCTACAGAGCTCCGATTGGGCTTACTTTGTCAAACATTTTATTCTCGTAACAAATGTATAGAAAAGCTTTCGACGAGGAATGCATGGATTAGGAGATATAGAGCAGAATCTGAAACAAGTCCAAATATTTCGCGGTTTTTGGTGTGTAAACATTTTTCCACAACTTTTTGAGAGTTGCAAACTTGAGTATACATAGCCCTAATGGGTCCAAACAACATACTAAAAATCAGAGATACATCATGTTTTGCGAATTTCTTGTCAATTTTGACTGGCCCAACAGTGCCATATGCTGAAGAGAGATCATCAAAAGCCACTCCAGTAATATCACCACGATGAAATCCATCTTTTATGTGCTGTGTTAGATTAAGGATCTGTGTACAGCAGTTCCTTCCTGGCCTAAATCCAGCTTTCTCTGGTATTAGGAGAGATTCGACCACTGGTGTTATATGGTTCAAAGGTATTCTTTCAAAATCATAATATAGATGACACAGGAGTGTTATTGGTCTGAAGTTTTTTGGATCCGTAAACTGCTTACCAAGTTTCAGAATTCCAACCACCTGAGTCTTTCTCCAGATTTAAGGATTTACCATCGTTCCAGACAGTTATTGAAAAGCTGCAGAATCCATTGTTTGGTAGCATTTCCAAAATGTTGAATCTGCTCCATACCCATGTCATCTATTCCAGCTGCCTTGCCAGTTTTACTCACCTGGCATTTTACAGCTCTTGGATGTTTCTTGTTCAATATTCCTTTGAAGGTTTGGTGATCTTTCTCGTTTATCTGTTTTGCCATTTATTAGGAGTTGATGATCAATCTGGTTAGGAGTAATGCCGATGTGTAGCGGGCTATTCGTGGGGTCATTGTTCAGACGTCTTAGTAGCTTCCAAGCGTCTCTGCTGTTTTTCGCCAAATCTAGTTCTTCCATCAACTCAACCCAGCGATCTTCTTTTATTTCACCTATAGACTGGATTAGTTGTCGACCAGCCTGATTAGAGTCCTTTCTAAAGGGGTTGTCAACAGTGGTTTGTAAAATAAGGCAATATATGAGAATAAAGCCTCAAGGTCTTGGGATTGACTTGCAAGAGCATTTTGTACAACATCGTTGAACGCGTCATGTGATTCTGGAACAGGTTCGTTATTTGTTACCATTTCAACTAAGCATTCCGTGTACTTCAACCAGTCAGCTTTCTTAAAGTGTTAATGCCTCCTAAGTGGTACAGATTGTGGATGAACTGCTGAGAAAACATGGAACATAATGGATCTGTGTTGTGTGGTGGAATAGGTTCACAGACAGACTTCACACACTGCTGTGATATAGCAAGGCAAACAAAAATGAGATCTGGGTTGTATCCACGTCTTCACCAAGGACAGTTGAAAGAAGCGGAAAGTTTACTGTCGTGTATTTAGGACAGCTGACTAGACACGGTCCACACAGTTACAGCTTCGTCGCCCTCATTGCATTTTCTATATCCCCATTGGCATTTATGGCTGTTGAAATCGCTCACGATGACATGAATCTTCTCCTCATGCCCTGCAGCTGAATTAGTTAAGTGGAAAGGAACATTCGGCGGTTTATAGACAGATGGTATAATACGGTTCGTTAGCTCAGCTGATAATATGTCTATATCACTGTTGTCTGTTGTTGTGGTAGATATTATGTTCCGTTGTGGCCTTGTGAATATAGCACTACCATAGTTTTCATGCGGCCTCTCAGCTACCAAGCGCATTCTTGATACTCTTGGTCATCTTTGGTTGCTACTCCTGTGAGTTTCTTGTACAAAGAGAACATCACACTTGTGTCTGTGTGGCACAGTTACTGTAACAGGGTTTCCTTGTCTGATGTTATGCGTTCTATGTTAACTGATACAACTGTCAGATTTGCAGAGCAATTTTGTTTTAGATTTTTGGATTTGATGATGCTCGTTGGACGAGCCAAATACGTCAGCCTAACAAACCCCACCATTTCTTCGACAAGTGTGTTAGTGAAATTATAAGTACTGTAATTTATGTAGCATTTCTTTCAGATAATATGGAGGTAAAATAATTGTAACTTTCCGAGGAATGAAACACCTATGGGACAAGGGCATACGAAAGATGGAGAATAGACAAGAAACCATAGAGTTGCAGGTACTCACAGAAGAGTGTAGTAAAGGAAACCTCAACAGTGTTATGTAAAATGAGGCAATATATGATAATAAAGCCTCAAGGTCTAACAAAAAGATATATGAGATAAACAGTTTGGTCGTTAATAGCAGTGTATAAAAACGATAGAAAAGGGAACAGAGGACCATTTTTATGTGGGAAGGCTATGAGTGCTGCAGAACTGCTCAGGGAATGGAATAAAATGAAGATAATTACAGCTGTTAGTTGGTCAATGTTTTAAGGGGCGGAACAAAAAACAGATTATAAGAACACATCTTGTAGATATAAGGGATATATAACAATTAGAAGGAGAAAGTGAGTATGACAGTTAAATATAATTACTTGGCCCATACCAGTCATAATTTAATGGTCACATTGCTGACTGTGAAATCAGATATCATTCACACGGCAGTGGTCTTAGGTTATTGTACTACAAAAATATGCATAAAAAACAAATCAATAACGATACTTTACTGAAATTTTGTACGCATAAGTGAGTTCATTTGTATATTACTTTTTTGTTACTAAGGTTAGTTTCACTTGTGCAATTACATTGTGAACAATTGATTATTAAGTTTTAATAGTATTCTATACCCAGACGCCATCTTGAGAGTATGGAGTGACTGTCATATTGCATTGATCATACCATGCTACATATAATGTTCTACTGCATCACACATTTTCGTTATTGCAGCTCTAAAACATACAGAGTTATTTATTTTTTAAATAATGAAATTTCAAGATGGCCACTGCGCACTCACGCAGATGGTGGATCTGACACGAACCCCACTGTAGCTGCTAAAAGGATATACAATAGGATCATTGTTCCATTATTTCAGGATTCTGGCAAGTTATACGGAAACGAGATAGGAATACACGAAAGAAAAGAAAAAAATGCGTCGCCGCGAGTAGAGATCGTCATATGATTTATATGCTAATGTAATAGCTCGCGACCAGAGCTCGTCAAATGACGTTGATGGGTTAAAAGGGATTGAAGATAAGTTAGGAAACCAATTAAGTGTTATCAGGAGAATATGGGACAGGCAAACGACTTAACAAACTCAACAAAGATACATGTAAATCAAGGGGTACATGAGATGGTATCCAAAATAATAGCACCAAGTTGAAGTACAATACAGCCTTGGTGTATCAAGTAGGATATAATTTGAAAAAGATAGAACATAGTTAATAACCTACATTGTTTTCTATACCGTGCCATGTATCATAATATATACAGGAATAACTTAGGCCCAAATTGTTGAAGACAGATTATTAGCAGTTTAGTTATATAGGATTACAGACTTATATATTTTAATGTACGTTGTGACTTTTACCCGTTATAACTTACTCGAAACTTAATGTACTAGCGTATACCATAGTACTTCACTTAAGGGGGGACCAACACCTTCGACAGCAACAAAATAGTGAATTTTTAACATGTATTTTCTTTGCACTGATAAACTGTTTGGAGTTGTAACTTAACACAGTCTACACACAATACAATTTTAACACATACCAACTATTAAATATTTAGAAAATTGCATCATCATTGATATATATGCACACAAAAAGGCGGCTGTATATTATACACAAGAATGGGGTTTCCTTAGTAACTCTCTGAAATATTGTTACAATTATTGTTTTTTTAATGTGGTCCTAGATGTCATGGCAACAAAAGGTACTAGAATGATTGAAATATTTCAAGAAGAAATATTATTTTGAGATTTTTTAAACAATGGGTCTAAAAATCTATAAAATTTTCATAGTTAATACTTTATTATTAATAAACTATAATGGTTAGGGCAACCATTCTGGTACATTTTGTTGATAACTATCGTAGAAATGTTAATACAAAACTTCACTTAAATAGCTTTGTAAGTTCATGAGTTATTAGGGAAACGGAATGAAAAATACGAACTTACGGGAAATGAGCGACGAAAGTTTCACATGGTCGGGATGTTCTAAAATTCCCCTGCCGCATAAACTGGTCCTTCCTCACCGGATTTCTCAATGTTTTCTTACAGTCATAGTCTCTTATTTCTTTTAAAACTAGTTTTCCTTGCAAATGGTAACGAAGCGAAGAGATAGGCTGGTAGGACACTCAGGAATAGCAAAGTTTGTTATGGACGGAAGGGTCGAGGATAAGAACTGTAGGGGTAAACCAGGTTAGAATATGTTAAACAGAATGCCTCGGATGTAGGGTGAGGCAGCTATGTACAGATGAAACGATTAGCTCAGGACAGGGATGCATGGAGGGCTGCTTCAAACCAGTCAAAAAACGGAAGACTCAAACAACAACAACTATTAGACCAAAATATTCCAGCTATATTTTGTGCAAATTTTATAATGCCAGTGCTATCAACATAATTCGATAGATAAAGTGAATATTATAAAAGGGTCAATTTTGAGGAATATTGCTAATTAAAATGAGCGTTGACAAGAAATTTAATTTTCACTGGGAGATGTCAGTCATATCGTACTTTTACTATAACTTCCGTTCTATTCGAGATTTTAGAATAATTATTTCACTGAATGAAAGAGAAATTGTTGTTCTATTCGAATATGATATTTTTGAAAAATGTCGTTTTTTGGAGCTTAAAGGTGTTGGTCCCCCCTTAAAACACACGTATCAACTGATTGTTATATTAAGTAATACAGTACGACTCTATTTAATGGCAAAGTATAATGTGATGGACTTAGAGACAGTCATAATCCTTGAAAGAAAGGGTCTAAGATTCTTGATTAATAAGGGTAAAAATTCGTGAGTGAAAGTGATTTCTTCACACTTCCTTATTAGGTTATTATGTCAGTAATAGTTAGTTGTATATGAACCATTTCAACTCATACCATCTTGCGACAACATTAAAAACCTAGTGGATTTTTCTGAACTGACAAGGCAAAAAAAACAGTTCTGTTTGGAAATAATATTTTCGAAGTTATTTATTAATTGTCAAAAAATTCAGTTCTTTTTACGAATGAAAAAAAGATGCAAAATTCGCGGGTCATAGATTTGTTTGTGTTTTTTCGCGAGTATTCCGCGAGTTGAAACGTGTAATTATATGATATATTTTATGTAAAACATGTTCTAACCCAATGTTAATTTGTTATTTCTTTTCTGGATTTCGCGAGTCTCTAGTGATGGTTATATTAGCCTATACTGCCATACCCTTTGTGTACTTCTCTACAGGAGAAGTCTACCCGATGTGTCCTTCCCTACATGACCCAATGAGTACCTTCTACCACACTTCTGTCCCAAAGAATATTTCTCTACATGACCTGTCTACCCAATATGTAGTTCCCTACATCACCTTAGTACCCAATATGTACTTCTCTACAAGACCTCTCTACCCAATGTGTACGTCTCTAAATTACCTGTCCGCCTGATGTGTACTTGTCTAAAAGACCTGTTTACACAATGTATACTTCCTCACAAGACCTGTCTACCCTATTGGTGTTTCTTCATAAAACCTGTCTACAAGACCTCTCTATCCATTTTGCACTTCTCTACAAGACATGTCTACCCAATATGTACTTCTATACAAGACGTGTCTACCAAATTTGATTTTAATAAGACCTGTTAACCAATATATAAATTGGGCGCCATTTTATTAACCTAGCTATTTGCTTGCCATCTTAGGGTAGCAGAGCGATGTACTCGCTAAATGAATCACACAAATTGAACGTAATTTGACTAAAATATAGTTAATAAAAATAACGTACAGCTGTGGTGATAATGTAATCCGTTATATAAGAGGAGACTGTGGCACTGACATTAATGAGATACCGGTAATACATTCACCTATAGCAGCAAACTATCACGTTCTGGTAAAAATGGCTCTGGTTTGGGAAATTCCCCAATCTTCCAAAACCTTCTTCAATAGTCGATGATCTACTAAGATCTTCGAAAACCTTCTTCAATACTCGAATCTACCGTGTGATCTTCCAAAACCTTCTATACTTAATAATCTACTCAGATCTTTCAAAACCACCTTCAATATTTGATGTTCTACGCAGATT
This sequence comes from Meconema thalassinum, assembly GCA_946902985.2. Classification (NCBI taxonomy): domain Eukaryota; kingdom Metazoa; phylum Arthropoda; class Insecta; order Orthoptera; family Tettigoniidae; genus Meconema; species Meconema thalassinum. The sequence goes on along the minus strand of OX336397.1, from coordinate 95,508,286 downwards.
TTCCAAAACCTCCTTGCTGATCTACCCCGATCTTCCAAAACCTCCTTCAATAATGGATGATCTACCCAGATCTTCCAGAACCTCCTTCGATACTTGATAATCTACTCAGATCTTCCAAAACCTTCTTCAATATTCAATGATCTACTAAGATCTTCCAAAACTTTCATCAATATTTGATGATCTACTCTGATCTTTCAAAGCCTTCTACTAGGTGTATTGTTAGTTAGTTGTCAAGGAAGTTTCTCAACTTAGGCCACTATATAAAATGCTTAGCCCAGGCAATACCTCGGCCATTTTGTAACCTCATGTTCCTACATTACACACCATAGCGCTAACGCATACTTACGGAATTACTAAATAAATAAAGTTGATACCCATATCAAAAATAAACAGGTACTTTATCAGGTTCTACTATAATAAGTATTCCTGTCCTCAATATAATAATACTTGAAATATCCCACTTAACTGTAATATCAAATATCCAAAACCGATAATTAATAATGACATTGCATCTACAGTGTGAATCATCCAAAATGTGAACGCGCCACAATATTGATAATAATCACACAACACAAACACGCGGATTTTACCCCAATATAATAAAATATGAACAAATACCCCCAATTAACCGCACAAGGCTAAAACCCGAGTGTGAGCTATGTGACTGAATTATTTCGGTTAGAGTGTACTTCTCTAAAATACCTGTCTGCCTGATGTGTACTTGTCTACAATACCTGTCTGCCTGATGTGTACTTGTCTACAATACCTGTCTGCCTGATGTGTACTTGTCTACAATACCTGTCTGCCTGATGTGTACTTCTCTACAATACCTGTCTGCCTGATGTGTACTTCTCTACAATACCTGTCCGCCTGATGTGTACTTCTCTACAATAACCGTCTGCCTGATGTGTACTTGTCTACAGGATCTACCCAATGAATACTTCCTTACAAGACCTGTATTACCTATTTAAGATTTGATTGCCGCTGAGTGTGGCTGCACCAGTGTTTGTTGTTTATTGTAGCAGTTGCCCCGCGGGGAAAACAGGGGAACACAGCGATGACAAATCTGCACATAAGTCAAGCAGCATTGCGCGTCACAGGAGCTCATGATCCACGGACAGTTAAACGATGACTGAGGCTACTGGATCTGAGTCATATCCTACTCACGCAACTGTACCTCTCAACGAAGCAGGCTGACGTGTGACACAAGTAAACAGAGAATAGTTTCCATCTCGAACGCCGGCAATCAATTCTTGAGAGGGTATAATATGCAATTAGTGTTTTCTTAATAAGACCTGTCAACCCAATATATACCTGTCTACAAGACCTGTCTATCCATTTTGCACTTCTCTACAAGACCTGTCTACCCAATGTGTACTTCTTTACAAGACATGCATACTCAATTTAAACTCCAATTCAAGACCTCTGTACCTAATACTTACTTCTCTACAAGATCTCTCTACAACATAACTACTTTCGAGACGTCTCTATCTCATATTTACCTCCCTAGAAGATCTCTCTACATCTTAAGTACATCTCCATGAGACCTCTCTACTTCTCTACAAGATCTGTCTACCCAATGCTTATTTTTCACATGACCTATGTACCCAATTGGTATTTCTCTACAAGACCTGTGTATGAAAGGTTTACTTTTCTACACAGGCAAGGTACCCAGTTAAGACAACTGAAACAGAGACGAGGAACATACTTTGGTTAGGCCAAGAAGTTGGTTAATTTTATAGTGCATATTTACTTGTAGTGCTAGATTAGGAGGAAAATATTTACGCTCTCAATTAAGGGATGCGAAAGAGTCGAATGGGGTTGAGGACACAGTAACAACCAGAGGGAGGTTTAAAGTACTGGATATTCCTTAAAAAGCTCATTCATATTCTTATCAAACAAGTGAGCTGTCAACAAATCAGGAACAGCTCTTATCAAAAGGAAAAACACCTTAAATGCTTTCCAACAGTGGGAACTCTGATTGAGAATGGATATAAATCCCGGACTGCTAAATGGAAAGTTAATATCAATATTAACTACAATAATGAGACACATACAATAAGGGACACCTCAAATTCCAATCTTAAACTGTTAGTCACGAGTATTCAAAAACAAAGAAACGTTATATGGTGTACTTACTCGTTTAAATAATTTGCACCTCCAACACTTTCTTCATCCAGTGTTTCTTCTTTTATATCCTGGGAACAAGATGGAAAAGATCATTTCTTTGCTATCACCTTAGGCAATGATTTACACACAAAAATCAAACAATGTAATTTTTGGGCACAGCTTAGTTCAATTGAAGATATATCCACTGAACGACATTCATACTCTCTATCACTACAATGGACCACTGCAGAGATAATCAAACTCACCTCATTACTATAGCCCCCTTCTCTGAACAGAAAGGAAATCTTATATCAATTGTTTTACCTAGACCTCAAGTCCACAGTGGGCAACAAATACATCGATATTGTGCTAATCATACGCTAGCTTCACAAAATATACCTTTTGCCGATGTAAATTAAGATTCATTCCCCATTTGATCCGTAATCAGAACAACATCTTATGGTTTCTGTTCTATAGTCGACTACACACAGAAATTCAATTATTGTGAAAATAAAAGTCATACTTCTTAAATACTATCAGATTATAATGAGATGTTATATCTTGCAATGAGTCATGAAGGTACTTACTATTTCCATATCTGAAGTCGGTGTTTCAGTTTTGATGCATGGAATGAATTCTGGTACAAAACATTCCTCGGTTTTAATACCCCTAGAATGATCCGTATCGTCCTGCAGATAAAACATTGTTTTAATAAAATTGGATAAATTTAATTGGATGCATGGAATTATATCTCACATATGACAAGAGAACTGGCAATGAAGGATTCAATTACTCATTGAAGTTGAATGTCACATTAAGAGATTCCTTACGCCAATGCAGAAACGGTAAAGGCATTAGTGCTTGACGGAGTTTAATACAGAAAGCATTTTCTTCGCATACAGCCACCAAATTTAGGCCTAGAAGATTGCCACCAGCATTGAGACTGTGTATACGTACTCACAGTTACCATATTACGTTAATTTCTCTCATGAATAAGAGACAAGTGACGTTGATATATTTTGTGTTAGGAAATCTCGTACCAAGCAATAATTGATTTATTCTCTTGAGCCCACATTAAAGCAATGTTGATCTCAAGGATACTGAAAGTAGGGCGACATTTTGCCACTCCAAAATCACGCACATCCCTATTTTCCCTCCATTGTCCGCTATATTCGAGAGACTCATCAAGCTTAAGGGTGGACCAAAACCATACTGCCAAACGTAGCAATCAGTGGACGCTGTCATCAAGTTGAAGGGTGGACCAACACCACACTGACAGTCACCTTACTTTTTAAATTAAAATCTTAAGTATTAAACACCATACTAACAGTCCATCAAGTTGAAGGGTGGACCAATGATCTGGATTTGATATTTTAGTAAACTGATTCAGTCTGCTTTCTCTAATTTATAGTATTTTAGGTTTCACTACACTCAATGATTCACACACCATTTTCAATTGCAAGGCAGAGCAGTGTACAACTCTTTTATTTTTCCTGAAAACAAAATAACATACACAATAAGTACCAACATAACAGAAAAACATTTGGTTATAAACCTTGCCAACCTAACATGTTTTAACACACTCCCTCAAGGGTGTAATCAAATGGTTTTTTTCTGTTCTTTTTTAACTTACATAATGGAAGTGACACTGATACAATAAACTCTAAAAAATCACACTTAAAACATAATGCGGTTTTTGAGATTTGCAAATTTACCAGGAAGAAGAGGTTTAGTTAAAATGTCTGCAACATTTTGATCACTAGGACAATACAAGATCTTGAACCATCCTTTCTTGTATTCATTTTTAACCAGATGATATTTAACATCAATATAGATACACTTTCTGGTCAACTGGTTTGCTTGAGTCACTTTTATGCAACTGGCATTGTCCACATGCAAGTTTACGTTGATAGTTTCTTCCAGTTGCTCCTCAAGTACAGATTTCACATATTTCATTTCCTTGCAGCATTGGGCGGCGGAAATGTACTCAGCTTCACTTGATGATTGAGCAACAATAGACTGTTTACGAGAGCACCAAGCAATTGGACGATTAGCGTATTGCATTATGTAACCTGATGTACTCATGCATCCCTTTCTGTCCCCTGCACGATCAGAGTCGCAGAATACTTCTAGAGTATGTACATTCTTGACATTGTTTGAGTAGTGTATACCTTGTTCAATGGATCCTGTTAGGTATCTTAGTGTCCCTTTGATGTTGACAAAGTCTTGCTTCGTAGGATTTCTTGTGTAACTTCTGGCAGAGTTGACAGCATAGCTGATATCTGGTGTTGTCTTGCAGGATAGGTACAGCAGGCTTCCCACTCCTTCTTGATATGGAAAGCTGGTTAGGGAAGTTTTGGCTTCGTCATGAGAATTATCTTGATGTGAGGTTAGAGTACTTGTTGGTTTTGATGTTTCCATGTTGTATTTTTCAATGACATGTTGAGCATATCTTTCTTGACTGATGAATACTCCATCTTTGTTTTGAGAAATTTGCATTCCCAGGTAGGTCTTGGGTTCGAGATTTATGGAAGTCTCGAATTGCTTCTTCATTTTCGTCATTAGTTCTATAATTTGTTGCTCATCTTCTCCTATCACCATCCCATCATCCACATGGATAGCAACAAATAATTTCTTACCTGAAGTGGACTTGAAAACACATTGGTCTGTTTGAGTTTGTTTCAGACCTTCGCTTTTGAGATAGTCTGTCAGACGTTTGAACCATTGTTGGGGGGCCTGTTTGAGACCATATAGTGCTTTTCTTAGTTTACATATGTTTCCTGAGACATTAAAATCTTTTGGAAGGCGCATGCATATCTCAGTTTGTAAGTCACCGTACAAAAAAGCAGATTTGATGTCAATGGTTGATATCTTAAAACCTTCTGAAACTGCAATAGCCAATAACATTCTCAGAGTGTTTGATTGTACTACTGAGCTGAAAATGTCCTCATAGTATAAGCCCTTTTTCCGTTGGAAGCCTCTGGCAAACGATCTTGCCCTATAGCGACTGTCTTCTTTAACCTTGAACAACCAGCGACTATTAATGATTTCTTTACCTTTGGCACATTCTTCGTTGACTAAATCCCAAGTTTCATTTTTCTAGGGGCAGTCCTTTTCCTCTTGTATGGCCTTCTTCCATTTTTCTCTATCTTGACACTGCATGTTGTCTTCATATGTAAGAGGTGAGTCATCTGTAAGCAATGCATATTCTTCATATTTCTTTGGCATTTTTATGTCTCTTTGTGGTCTTTGGTTAGGTTTTGGATTTATTGCTGCATCATCTTCATCACTTGAGGGTTCATAATCCAATCCAGTATCTTCATCTTTTGCTTTCTCACTATCTGTTTCATCTTGGCTTTCATGGTTTATTTCATTTTCCTGGTTGTCTTCATCTTCAAGTAAATTTTCAATAGTGATACTTTGGTTTTGTAATGCAGGCTTCTTGTCATTTCTGTGTCAAAGAACTTCACATCTCTTGATACATAGATCACCCGATCTTCCTTGTCCCAGATTCTGCATCCATTATTGGAGTAGCCGACAAAATAACCTTTCTTACCTCTAAGATCTAGTTTCTTCAGATGCCCGAGACTCTTGGTGTAGACCACAGAACCATACTGTTGAAGGCGAGAGAGATCAGGTTTGATGTGGTACCATTTTTCGGCAGGAGTGGTATCAACTGTTACCGTTGGACTCCTGTTTTGAAGATAGGCGGCAGTTTCCACTGCAGTTCTCCACATTTCATTGGGAAAATTTGCTAAGTACAGTAGCGCTCTCATTTTGTTTCCTAGAGTCAGATTCATCCTTTCAGCAGTGCTGTTCAAGTGAGATGTATGTGGTATGGTATGCGATAGTCTAATTTGATACCTTTACCCTTACACCAGTTCTTGAAGTCATTAGACCGATATTCTCCACCATTATCAACTCTTATTTTAGACTCTTTTAGGTTATGATGGTTTTCTGCTTCAGCAATATTGTCCTTTAAAAACCTTCAGCTTCGTCTTTGGTTTCTAGCAAATACACTTGTACAAAATGGGTGAAATCATCTATACATAACATAAAATAGTTCTTGTCAAAAGTTGGTGGATCAATTTTACCACACAAGTCTGTATGTATAATTTCCAAATGTCTCTCTGCTCTTTGTTGCACTGTGTCAAAAGGATTTCTGTTGAGTTTTGCTATAGCACATATTTCACATCTAGGGTTAACTTTGGACTTACTTACAGAAAATGGCACTCCCAGACATAGGTTATGAAGTTTCTGTAGATTTCTTAAAGCTAATATGGCCTAATTTCTTGTGCCATACCATGTGTTCTTCTTCAGTTTGGGTTAGGAGTGTTTCTTCTTGATGTTGAGCGATTAAGTCCACAAGAAACAATCCACCTGGAGTTTTCATTCCTGTAAGCACAACTTTATCTTTCAAAAACAAAACTTCTTTATTTTTGAATCTTACCTCTCCATTGTTTTCAGTAATGGCATTGACAGATAATAAGTTTCTGGTACGTTGTGGCACATAAGACACATCTTTAAACAACACGTTGTCAGTTTCAATGTCTCCTGACAACACAGCGTTCATTGTTTCACCTCTCTTTGCACTGTATATTTTAGCTTCTGATGATTCAGTATTTGATAAAATGTCACGCTCATTTGTCAGATTTGATGTAGAACCGATGTCTACCACAAACATATTTTCATTTAGTTTTTCACAGAATAGCACTTCACCATACTGTTCAGATTCTGCAAAGAAGGATACTTTGTTTTTCTTCTTTTCATGTTCTTCTTTGAACAAGCAGTTGTCGGACACATGATTAGATTTCTTACAGTAAATGCATTTCTTACTGTCAAGCACATTGTTTCTTTTCTTGAAGCATTCTTCTTCATTGTGAGTGTCACGTTTACAGATCTTGCAATATTTCTTCTTTGGACATCTTGTTTTAATATGGCCTTCTCCCCCAAATTTATAACACTTCACTTGAGACAGTTTTGACCCCTTGTATTTATTTTGTGCACCAAAAACAACACTTGTCTCTTCTGACTTAGGCCTACTTGACAACTTGTAGTCTTCTTCAACAAAAAGTCTAGCCACAAGATTCTCAATGGATCTATCTGAAGTAGGTGTAGATTCCCATGCACTTGAGAAATAGTGATATTGCTCAGGCAGTGAAAAAAGGATTTTTGCCATAACCACCTCTTCAGATATTTCTTGTTTGAATTGTTGTAGTTTGAAGACAATATTTCTTTGATGGCTGATGTTCATCATCATTCCTTTAGTTTTATCATACCTAAAACCATGGAAGACCATGCGCAGCTGTTGTTTTTGTTGACTGGTATCTCTTCTGAATACACCTCTGAGTGCTTCATACATTTCTTTGGAAGTAGTACATGTCAGAATATGATTTTTCACCACCTTGTCAATTGTTCTCAGAATATAATACTGAGCTTTTGCATCTTTGGCCAACCATGCCTTTCTTCTCTGAGCTGCATCTTGTGGTATTTCAGTGAGAAGTTCTTGTCCATTAACAACATCCCACATTTGCTTGGCTTTAAATAGAATTTGAATTTCAAAATCACAGTCGAAATGTGTCAGGGCTGCTGAGTTTTTGTATGCTGTGCAGTTCAGTATCTTCCGATGCCATTGTCTTAGTCTTGTGTTTTTCTTCAACACGCGGCACAGTTCTTGATTATTTATCTTGTTTCACAGTTTACCCATTGCATTTGGTGCATCTGGGCCCATAACCTGTTCTAGATTTGATATTTTAGTAAACTGATCCAGTCTGCTTCCTCTAACTTATAGTATTTTAGGTTTCACTACACTCAATGATTCACACACCATTTTCACTTGCAAGGCAGAGCAGTGTACTACTCTTTTATTTTTCTTGAAAACAAAATAACATACATAATAAGTACCAACATATCAGAAAAACATTTGGTTATAAGCCTTGCCAACCTAAGATGTTTTAACAACCAACACAATACAGTCACAGCAAGCAGTGGAGGTTGTCATCAAGGTGAAGAGTGGACCAACTCCATACTAACAGACACAGCAAGCAGTGGAGACTGTCATCAAGCGTGTGCAAACACCATGTTGACGGCCGCTGGTAGCAGTGGATGTCGCCCTAAGCTTCACCTTCATTTTTATATGAATGTTCGGATATTACTGAAATATTTTTCATTTTAGTAGTCCCCCCTTATTCCCTACCCCAACATTGAGTCAAAGATGACAAGTCCTGAGCTAATCAGAGAATTTACAAGTTATTCTAAAGAAAAAGAACATTCTATCTCTCTCTGGTGTAGGTTTTTGAAAAGTACAACTTACAGTTTTCTAATAATAATAATAATGTCGTGCATTTAACGTCCCTTTTAACTGCTTCAGATTTAGAGAGTTCGATTTTTTCTCAAAAAGGTTATTGGCAACGCTGTGTTACAACCTCTGACAATAACGCAACGCCCCTCATCCCCACCCCCCGTGGTGTTAATGAATACCGATTGGTTAATGCTAGCGTATAGTGAGACGCGTATATTGTTTCAGGGTTGTTTATGAAGACGTTGGTGAATGAGGGGAGGATAATCTTGCTAGCAAATGACCTGACATGGTTCTTTCAAATAAGGGGAAAAGAACTATCTTTATCCATCAATTAAAATACAGTCAGTACACCCAATAACCTAACTTTTCACTAAAAGAACATTAATAACCATTCTTTAGTGATCATGCTGTGTCTAGAAATGAACCAATTTCATGGCATAAGAATTGATTGACCTTTTGGGTAATTAATTCCCAGGTTAATCTTAAGGGGACCTTGTTAGTAATGAATATACTATTTAATCCACTGCTAAAAGTTTAACATATTTAGGTACACTTGGTAGACAAAATGGCCATTACAATATCTTCAAAAAATCATGGATGTGGGGTAATATATGCTGACCAATACCATGCAGATTTAATGCATTAGCTCTGATGAGGTCTCAGATATAAAATAACAATGCAATTTGTTTCTTTAAAATAAAACCCAACTTTTCAGTGTTTGTTAGTCAAGTATTTTCCCTTCTATGCAACCGATTGACATAAATCTGCACTACTTGAATTATTTGTGCTTCAAGAGTAAGTAGCATAAGTTTCATACTTATAGCCCTCTTACATTCAAAGGAACATGTACCTAATACTTCATACAATCACTTTAAGGTAAGTATAATTCAAAAGTTATTATTATTATTTTCATTGATTCCCCCTTTAGGAGAATGTTAAAACACAATCAATTTTCATGTTGTATTTTTCTGTCCCTTTCTACCATCTTCCCGAAAACCTCTCATATATTCACTATGCTTCCTCTTTCACTCTTCCGTCCACTGCTTTCCTGTTTCTTTGTCATTGGGTGTTTACTCAAATTTCTGTTGTCTGCGTTTTTCTCTGTATGTTTTCCAGTCTGCCATGTCTTCTGTACAGATGTTTAGGTTCTTGAGTTCCTCCATGTTTTCTTTTACCCAATTTGTTTTCAGTGCATTTCATAACTATATTAAACATTTTCTTGGTCAGTCTGTCATCGATCATCCTATGTATGTGTCCGTAACATTTTGCCCTTATTTTCCTGATAGTGTTTGTAATCATCTCTGGCATTTTTATAGTTCTATTGTCGGTCTCTTTATCCATATTCTCTCTTTCTGAACTTGCACGTAGATCTCTTTCAGTATTTTTCTCTCGGGTTTTTCTCGTTCCTTGATTTTTGTTTTTCAAAAGTTATTATATTATGGTATATTGGCTCTGACGGCCAGTGAATTAAAACTCAGTCATTCTTTTAGGATTGTGCCGTGTCTTGTGTGAAGTTACGCATAGTACACCAAGCTGGGTCATCGGAGCGCTGATGAAACCCCACATATGACATGGCCGAATCCTAGAAAAATTGCTGAATTTTATTATATTATTATTAACATTATTACCAGTATATTATTACTATTATCATTATTATATTAAATTATAGAAAATTCTCTGTTGTCGTCACAAATAGAACACAACTAGGTGTGACCTGCTATGCGCACACTGGAAGAAAATATTTTATACTTAAAGACTAACAGTCTGATTTTCATAAATGGGACGTACATTTATTCAGAAATGTGTGCCTAATCAGGCTGAACAATTTTAAAAAATCAGATTTGACATCTCTATATACAAGGTCCCCTTATGCCATGTCACTTAAGTGAACGGCTGTAATATAATGTCATAACCGTAGTTAACCACAAATATTACAGTGTAACTTATGAAGCAAGGTATACACGAATTATATATACTGTATTTATAGTAATACCTTTTTAACCTGCTGACGAGGCAGGTTTTGATCATGCACAGGTTGATATGCTAGGACCTGGCGAAGGCTGTCTCACAATACTGACTAGTCCTATCCATAATAATAATAATAATAATGTTATTGGTTTTACGTCCCTTTTAACTACACTGGCTTTTAGAGACGCCGGGGTGCCAGAATTTTGCCCCGAAGGGGATCTTTAACGTGCCAGTAAATCTACTGACACGGCTCCCTCGCATTTGCGCACCCTCAAATGCCAGCTGACTGCGCCAGGTGACTAGTCCTATCCAATAGTACCGTAAGCGTAGGTTGCAATGCAGTATTTGTCCATAAATCACGCCTACAGTGCCGATCTCAGCTGGAATTTTGTCTATACAAGTTCTGATCCAAAAAGAGGATGGTGGGCGGGTAAAAGACAGCGGAGGAGTGAACAACTACGACCACATCTTCGGGATCCTATCCGTCCGGATATCTGCAACCCTCCTGACTGTGCAGTTCCTGTCACTTGCAGCTCGGAATAATTCAGTGGACGTTTTGGAGGTCCAGGCTGTAAGATTTATTAATTATTATTCTTCTCCGTGCAACACTTCTCTTTTCTGGTATCTTTCATTGAAGAACAGACTGCAGGAGATGGTATTTGTTGGTATTCCTCATGAAGTGTCCAAGGTATTTGATTTTCCTTATTCTCACGGTGGTTAATACTTCCTTGGTTTTTCACATCTTTTGGAGAACAACATTTGTGACATAGTCTTTATAAGGTATGCGTAATATCCTTCTGTACAGCCACATTTCTGAGACCTCTAACCGTTTACATAAAGACTCTGTCAGAGTCCATGTCTCTGCACAGGAAAAGAATGTGGAGAACATATAACATTGCAAAAGCCGGATTTTCGTAGTCACTGTTATCCCATGATCTCCAGATTTCTTCCCCATCTTCAACACAGATATTAGGGCTAATTTCAGGGTAATTTTAGAATTCTTCCACCCCAGCATTTGGTCTCCTCCAATGTTACGCAATTTTTTTATTCGTGTCAGAGGTACCAAAATATACAAACTAGGAATTAAATATGAAAAAAAAAATACAACAAGACATTATGAACCACTTGCATAGAACGTATAACACAAGAGGAAGAGAAATGAAACAGGAGAAATCAGTTATTACGTGATAATATATACAATATTTACACGAGTTGTGACCAGTATTTGGCTACACTGACTGCATTGTTACCAGCCAATGCCAGATCCAACCCGGTGCATGAGTCTGGGCATAGGCGACGGTTCAATAAATGCCTAGAAGTTTGTTCTTCTCCGCACTCACACAGTGTGTCCCCATCATGCAAGATTCCCCATTTCATGAGATTGTCCTTAGATCTTTCTACACTGGTGCGCAGTCTGTTTAGGGACTTCCAGGTACACCATCCATCTCCGAGACCAGATGTTAATTTTTCTTCAATTTCAATAAGTTCCGGATGATCAGGATACATTTGATTCCATAGCTTAAGCCTTGACTTTTTTGGGTTAGATTCTAGTGAAATAGAAGACTGTAGAAAACTTTTCCTCATTATTATAAGAGAAAAAATGTTGACCCTATGATTACCTTGATTTGATGTTCCTCCTTAATATACATTGTTTCATCTTCAAATATATCACCAGCTTCGTCCAGCAGGTTATCAGTAGGTAATTGCTCTTGTGTCTCCTAGAAAGTATCACACAGGTATGTCCCATTATAATATATACTGACAGAATTACAGTAGGCCTACTAACTTATGTGTAATGTACAAAGTAAAACATATCAGATTCTGATCAGCTTACTATTTGGTTGTACCGTAAGTATGAAGTCACTAAACCTCGCTTGTCAGGAATAGGGATCGGATTCTTAGGTTTTTACCAATTTCTTTCTGCACTTCTAAATACAAAAATACTTTAATGCCGTACTTTTCAAAATCACACTCATGAATTCTGTAGCACCTAAAGAAAACCTCAATGATATGCGAGTGCCTAAATATACATCATTGCAGTTTTGTTCCATTTACTCTAATATATTTGAAGTTTTAGTTCGTATTTTTTTAAGTAAACCACAAGGCAGTTGTGATCCTCAATTACCTATATACTGTACTGTTTTATTTACAGGGTGCACAGCATGTGATGTCAACATCACCTAGAATAGTGCCCAGGTTGCCAGCACAGTGAACCTGTATAATGAATTAATTAGCTGCTGTTAGCTCGGCATGTGGTGTAGACTTCACCTTCTAAAAGGCCCAAGTGCCAGCAATGTGAAGACGCATTGTGTATACAATGATATGTACAACTATTAGCAGTGATACTAAGCAATAATAATCCACATTTAAAAAAAATAAGGAAACAATTCACATTATATTGAGAGAGGAAATATAGAACCTATGATCACCTGTATTTGTTGTCCCAAATTGATTGCCTTGCTTTCGTCTTCATACAAATCATCAGATTCATCCCGCAGATTATAAGTGGGTAACTGGTCATTAGATTCCCAGAAAGTATTACGTTATACAACTATAACTCAATGTAAAACATACAGACGGAATAAAACTACTAAGTTGCATGTAATAAAAAGGAATCAACATCCAGGTTAGCCGACTATTTGGTAGCAAGTACTAAGTCAAAAAACCTTGCTTGACATGTGCATCACTAAGATTGCTATGTTACACGATATACGTAATAAATGCTACTTACAATATTTGAGAATTCATCTGGTTCACTCTTAATGAATGTTTGTTGCTCCATAATGATCACGAAACTAGAACACACAAAGTTCGCTTAAGAATTATTAGATGCCGTACTAATTCCGATAGGCAAAATCATTACTGTAAATAACACTTCAAATCAGGTGATTTCAGAACCCAGAATTCAAGTTACGCCACTGGTAATCAGATCATAACCCTCCAGGTGCTCAGTGAGAAGAAGAGGTTAACGGTACTACTTATTCGACCATGATGCTCGACTTAATTTGATATAAGTTAATGGCGAGTAATATACGGGTCTAACATTGCGTTGGAATGAAGAATTACTGGAGCAATGAAATGAAGCATTCTATAATGATTGGTTTTTCTATTTCTAAGTTGGCTACACATTAACCTGAGCACAATGTAATTGGACAGGTGGAACAAATAGAATTGTCAGACGCAAAAGTACATTACAAATCTATTAAAGTAAAAGTAAACTCAAGTTACTGTACGAGTACTATGCATTTGACAGCGACTGGATAGAGTAAGTTTCAGAAAACACAAGACAATTCTTCAGCTTCCTGTTACAAGGAACCCACTTGATAGTAAAACAGCATCCTGTAGGAACCATCAATGATCGGAAGGGTCTAAATGATGTTCGTATTTATGCTTACAATGATATATAACTATACTATCAGTCGATAACTTGTATCATTGCCGTCATATTCAAGTTCCTGATTACGAAATGTATCATTGAAATTTATTTAGATCGTAGACTTTCGCGGCCGGTGTCTAGTTTATCATCCTGGCTCACAGGATTGAGCCGCGTCGCATATCGGTTATTATTTCCCGACGTTTCGGCTGGCATTGCAGCAGCCTTAATCATGGGTAGGTTCGAGGGAACTCGTGTAGTATACGTTGCCCGGCGCCACTAAAATCCGAAAAAAAATTCTATAGAAATGGCCAACGTTACAAACCATTTTCAGAGCGCTACTAAGTAAAATAACGCACTTTCGAAACGGGCAACGTATACTACACGAGAGCCTGCAAATGTAATTGTCAGACGCAAAAATTCATTACAAATCTAATAACGTAAAAGTAAACTCATGTTACTGTACGAGTACCAACATTTTGGCGGCAACTAGATTGAGTGAGTTTCAGAAAACACTAGACAATACGTCTTCCGCTTCATGTTACAACAAGGCCACTTCGAAAGTAAAATAGCAAAATCTTCTTCTTTGAACCATAAATGGACGGAATGGACAGCGAGATGAGTGCTTACAATCTAATTAATACCATCAGTGGGGAAAACTTGTATCATTGCCGTCATAATGAAGTTCCTAATTACACATTTAATATTTTATTTTATATTCTTATGTCCTAGTGTCAAATTACTAAACTTAATGAAATAATTAAATATTCCATAAATAACCTACTGAATGTCACAATCATTAAACTATCCAACACGCACTCATTTCCCTCCCCTCCTTGCCACTGTCAGACGAGATGATTAAACTTTCTTATTATACTGGATGGTCTTTGACAAGCTGTTTCCTCAGTTTCACACTTTCCCACCTTGCCAGTGTTTTCGTCTAATTTGGGTGAAGTGGCAGAATAATAAGCTAAAAATGTACCGTAGTGTATTCAAAATATTGTAACTATTTTTAGCCTACTTTTCACATTTTGCAAAAATGAGGAAAAAGTAGACTTATGAGGCCGGGAAAATGTCTGTCTGTCTGTCCTTCTGTCTGTCTGGCTGTGTGTGTGTGTGTGTGTGTCCATATCAACTCCTAAACGGCTGCAGCAATCGAAACAAAATTTGGTAGGAGTAAAGATCTATACCTGAATATCTCACGGCCATATTTGAAAATGATGTCAGTGCTACCAACTGCTGAAAAATCGCAATTGTAATTTGAGCTCCATGTTGGATATCTCGGAAGGTATGAATGGGAGCTATTTCAAAATTGGCACACGTATAGATAATAACATTTCAGTTTAATTTACAGGAGTCCATACATGGCAGTGTTGCCAAAATGATTATAAGCCTGCTGATAGGTCCAAATTTTAAATGCATATAACTTCTACACTATCAATTGGATTTCAACCAAATTTCCTATGAGCTATGTGTACATAAACAGATATGACTGAGCGTACTCTTAAGAGCCACCAGGGCTGCCAACTGTTAATAAATGCTCTCAATTTATATTATCCAAATACCAATATATCAGAGAGTATGCAAGCCGACAGCTTTAAACTATGCACACGTATAGTACCTGACATTCTATATTAATTGGGAGTATCTGATATACATCAGTGCTACCAACATGATTCTAAGCCTGTTGAGAGATCCAAATTTAAATACATGTAACTTCGATACTATCATTTGGATTTCAACCAAATTTCGTGTGTGCTATGTGTACCATAACAGATACGAGTATGCCGATTTTAAGAGTAACCAGGGCTGTCAACTGTTAATAAATAGTGTCTCTATTTTTGTTACCCTAATATCAATATATCAGAAAGTATGCAAGCCAATAGCTCTAAACTTTGCACACGTATAGTGCTTGGCATTCTAGATTATTTTGGAGTAACTAATATAGGCCTACGTCAGTGCTGCCAACATGCTTTTAAGCCTGCTGATAGGTCCAATTTTAAAATACATGTTACTTCTATACTAAAAAATGGATTTCATCCAAAATTGGCACAACACGAGATCATAATATTTCATATTATTTCTGACCAAGACATGCATGACATTGTTGCCAACATGATTTTACGCGCGCTGTAAATCCAAGGTCTAACTGCATGTAACGTGCATGCTATCCATTGGACTTCAACCAAATTTCGTATTCTGTACCTTAAGAGATGCAACTAACAATAGCCTATATTCAGTCACCTGTGCTGCCAACTGTACTGCTCTATTAGGCTACATTATACCAGGTATATTTCGAACTAAATAGAAATTTCGATATGACCAACTTAATTTCGTCATTATTCTAGATAGGTCTATATAGATTGGCAAGAATCGTAAATTTCAAGAAAAGTAGGCTCTTTTGTTCGTTACGGAACTTCTTGTTTATTTTATTATTATTACCAAACTATTTTCCATTTGATTTGATATTTTTTTATTTCCTATTGTTGCGGGCCCTACCTTATCATATCGCCCAGGCCTGGGTCCGCCACTTATGCCAACTTATTTCCCCGATACCGTGGGTCGACTGCCACTTAAACCCTCATGCGCCTACTGCCTACCCATTTTCTTTATTTTCCCTTAAGGTCCTACGATTTGGAACATGGGATAGAGGATACCGCCTCGTTGCGTAGTGACTGGCATTCTTTCCTCTTCAATTCCCGGCTCAGCCAAGAAATTTAATTCAGGTCTGAGGGCTGGAACGGGGTACACTCAGCCTCGTGAGGCAAACCTGAGAAGAGTTCGATTCCTACCTCAACCATCCTTAAGATGGTTTTAGTGGTTTCCCCACCCCTATATGCTTCCTACCCAAATTCTACCTCAATTCCAAACGTACACCATAGTTCTGATATAAAAGTGGCACAGGTCATCAGACAAATTACACACACACACACACACACACACAGAGTGGCGGCCAACAGACACTTAGGCTGGGAGGGCTATCACAGTATTTTTTTCCTCGCACCTCTTCATAACTTGATAGGGGAAAAAAGAGTAAAATCGAGTTACTTTTATATGCAATGAAAATATCGCGTTATTACTCAATATTTTTGATGCCGATTGTAGGCTGCCCTCATCAGAGGTTTTATTATTAGCCTATTTTCAATTTCGAAAAAATAGGCTTATGAGATCACCTTTTGTCCGTGTGTGTGTGTGTGTGTGTGTGAGGTGTGTGTGTGTGTCCCCCTAATAAATTCTAAACGGCTGGAGGGATTTCAATGAAACTCGGTAAGTTCATAGCACTATTCCAGGCGACCCCGACCGTGCCCTTCAAATTTTGTTACGTCTCGCCAATCCAACATGGCGGCTGGGCGAAATATTTCACCAGCATTCAATATCTACGAAACTATTCCCGATATCACCCTGGAATTTATTACGGTGATAAAGGGAACTACTACAAGTTCACCTATGTGACTTCTGAAAACCTCGTTACAACAAAACCAACATGGCGGCCACGCGAATTTGCGACTTTTAAATAGACGTTTCTCGCGATTTAACCATCCAAACGCAATAAAACTTGGTACAGTATATGTTTATACACATTGTAATGCTCCGACATCTAACTTCGTTCAATTGTTTACATAACCACAAGATGGCGGATGTGCGAAATATTTCACTGGCATTCTATATCTCTGAAACTATTAGCGGTATCACCCTGAAATGTTGTACGGGGATAAAGGGCACTACTGGAAGTTCATCTATAAGACTTGCAAAAACCGGTTAACTACAAAACGAACATGGCGACAAGCGAATTTGAAAATTTTAAATAGCCTTTACTCGCGATTTAATGTTCCAAACTCAATGAAATCTGGTACAGGAAATGTTTATACACATTGTAATGCTCTGGTATCTAAATTAGTTCAATTGTTTACATAACCTCAAGATGGCGGCTGTGCGAATTTTAAAATTAAGTTTTTATTTCTTGTGTCGTAATCATGCGATCGAAGTGAAAGTTTGAATAATGAACCTACGCAATAATTTTCCTTTAATGGTACATGACTCTATGGCCTATACATTTAACAATTCAACGTGGCGACCATCCGAAATATTTAGACGGCACTGAATATCTACGAATCTATTATAGCAATCAAACTGATTTTTTTAATGTTCATAGGGGCTATGAACTTAAGTTCACCTATAGGACTTTAAATAACCTGGTGATCATAAATCCAACATGGCGGCGACGCGAAGTATAAATATTCACATGGACGTTTCTCACAATTTAACCATCCGAGTGCAGTGAAACTTGGTACAATAAATCCTTATACGAATGTTAATCCATTGGCATCTAATTTATTTCAATTGTTTCCATAACCACAAGATGGCAGCAGTGCGAAATTTTAATATCTCCTTGTTACTTCTTGGGTCCTAATCATGCGATTGAGATTTGAATGCTACACGTACACAATAATCTTCATGTAACAGTACATAACTCTAGGACCTACATATATAAAATCCAACATGGCGACCATCCGAAATATTTAGTCGGTTCTCAATATCTACGAATCTATTACAGCAATCAAACTGAGATTTTGTATGTTGATAGTGGCAGTTAACATAAATAGGATATATGAAAATAGGCTGTATAGTTCTTCACGGAACTACTTGTTTGGTATTACAACTATGATTTTTTAGGGAAACAACACTGAGAACCTGATGTGAAAATTACGCATAGACGAAAAAGCAAAACGTGAATCCCAGGGAGCTTGTGTCTGGGTCATTTTTAGCCTACTTTCAATTTAAAAAAAAAATAGGCTTATGAAATCACCTTTTGTCCGTGTGTTTGCGTGTGTGATTCGTGTGTGTGTTCCCCCCCTAATAAAATCTAAACGGCTGGAGAGATTTCAATGAAACTCGGTAAGTTCATAGCTCTATTCCGGGTGACCCCGACCGTGCCCTTCAAATCTTGTTACGCCTCACCAATCCAACATGGCGGCTGTGCGAAATATTTCACCAGCATTCAATATCTCCGAAACTATTACCGATATCACACTGGAATTTTGTATGGTGATAAAGGAAACTACTAGAAATTCACATATGTGACCTTTGAAAGGCTGGTAACTATAAAACCAACATGGCGGCCGAGCGAAATTGCGACTTTTAAATGGACGTTTCTCGCGATTTAACCAACCAAACACAATGAAACGTGGCACAGTATATGTTTATATACATTGTAATGCACCGACATCTATATTGGAACAGCCTGACCTAGATGTTAGGCCCCTTAAAACAACAATTATCATAATCATCCACAGTTGTCCTTCAAACCATCTTATCTACAGTGCACGCCTTCTCAAGTTACTTACCGTATGTACCCGAATACCCCTTGCACATTTTTATACAAAATTGGACGTAAAAATTGAGTTGCGGGTATTAATTGAGTCATCCAAATTTTAAAGATTTGAATTGCCCGCCACACGTGAGTATCCTCTATATGGTGCTAGTGCTTGTTCGGGTGTATTTGTTTAACGCATTTACTCGGTTATAAGACCCCCTTTTTCCCTAAATTTTTAGTTCCGAAATTGGGCGAACTTGGCAAAAATACATTATTTTGGGAAAGGGAGAGAGTAAAAATTAGCTATTTTATTTTGATGCTACATAGTATGAAATATTTAATCAAAATAAACTAAGTGCGTGCATATGTCTGTCGGCCAGTAGCGTCTCGTTCTTACGTGAATGTGGCAACACCGCACGTGTGACTGGCCACCTGTTGCATAGCTTGAGTCATAGCCCGTGAGCACAGAAAGAAAGACAGAGACTTATTTCTTCAAACAAGGTCACACCTGGTTTATAGCAACAGAGCTCGCGTACAATTGAATGGTATGGCCCAAGCAGCCAACAATAATCCAACATCTGGTATACGGTACAAAGACAAGTACACTGCCGGCCAAAAGTTTCCGGACAGCATAAAATTTTCCGTTTTTTAAAGAATGGGGGAGGAATGGAGCAGATTTCCAGATAATTTTAAAATATATGTATTCTTAACGTACAGAACCATGTTTGTAGGAACTTACAATATATTTTTAAGCACAAAAAGCAAATACACATCACGATTTCTTTTCATCGAAAAAGCCACCCTTTGCTCAGAGGACACTCTTCACTTTCTTTTGTCTCCGTTCAACAAGTGTCTGCAGAACTGATGAAGGATTATCATTCCGGGCAGTATGAAGAGTCTTCCAAAGATCTTCCTCTGATGTGGGACATACTCTTCGCACCCTGCGATTCATTTCTCCCCACAGAAGCTCTATTGGGTAAAGGTCGGGGGACTGAAGTGGCCATTCCATGTTTTTGAGTTCTCCTGCTTCCTGTTTCACACTGAGATCATTTTTGCAGAGTATTGACGTGTGTTTGGGGTCATTATCTGGCTGCAAGATGAACCCATGTCCTATCAGTCGCTTGCCAGATGACACTAAACTCCTGGAAAGAATGTTGTGATAGCCTTCTTTCCTTAGAATTCCCTTTATTCTGCACATATCCCCAGTTTCGTCATAAGAAAAGCACCCCCAAACCATCACAGAGCCCCCTCCATGCTTGACTGTAGGAGCAATACCGTACAGTCGGGATGCATCTTTTCTGCTGCGTACCTCCGGACATACACACGACATCTTTGCCCAAATATCTCAAACTTGGACTTGTCAGTCCACAATGCACATTTCCAGTCTTCAAGAGTCCATTCTGTGTGTGCAATAGCCCATTTTAGTCTATTTTTTTGTCTGTTGACTTTCCGCAGTAGCGGTTTCCTCGCCGCTATCCTGCCCATTAAATTGGCTTTCCTAAGATGACGAAGGCGCGGGTTCGATTCCCGGTCATTGCATGTGAGATTTTCGAAGTGAAATGCCATGTCCTGTGGTTCAGATTCCACGTAAAAAAGGAGGTCCTGTGGCTCATGATCTCGAGATTAACGGTCACGTTAAACTACAAGCTTCCTTCCTAAGATGACGCTTCACAGTGGTGACAGAAAATTCATTGTCATGGCTCCTATTGAATTCTGCTTCAAGTTCACCTGCTGTGAGCCTTCTGTTTCTCTTGCTTGACAATATTACCGATTGGTCCTCGGCCTCGGTAGTGACGACCCTGGGCCTTCTACTTCGTTTCTTGTCCTGATTTGATCCAGTTTTCAACCATCTTGATAATGTGTCATTAACAGTGGATCGCGAAAACTTCAATTTATTGGCGTTATTGCGGATCGAATAGCCTTCATTGTGAAGAGTATTCACTGCGGAACGTTCTTCTACATTTAGAGTACGTCCTCATCCCATTTCTGCAATAAAAATGGGAGAAACTGAAAAATAATGAATTTTTGATGGGAATTTATGGAAATTTATGCTTAAAAAATTGTCGTGTACCATTTATTGCTTATAGACATATATAACATATACATTGAATAATTATCTTTCTACTAGTCCCCACGAAGATTTTAACACACCAATTGAATTCAAACCTTCAAATCTGCATTCATTTGTTACTTGTAAGACAGCCAACACACAATAATGTTACCTAGCAACTGATCGCTAATCACCTTATGGGACAGTATTGGCGCCAACAATGAGATTTCACGGCTGTTTCTGATCAGAACAATTTCCCGTGCGTTCTGAAACTCTAGTAGGCCTAAATCACTTTGGTGAAGCAGGGAAAGAGTTCACAATAGGATATTAGCATAAAACACAGAATTTTCGGAGTGTCTGGAAACTTTTGGCCGGCAGTGTATATTCCATGATTATTGCCAACCACCTCTGAAAAGATATCACACTTTCCCTGAGATTGTTTTGCCTGACCAACCGCTGGTGTATCACATCCGCACGGAGCTGCTCGCGCAGCGCTCCTTGCTGGAAAATGACGGACAGGACTCTCAATAATTAAGGAGGGCTACTATAAGCAATTTCCAAGAATTTTGTATTATGGCTCTAAAAAATTAGGGGGGAGGGGGGGGGGGGGGTGTTACTATAGCCGAGTAAATGCATTTGTTTAAAAAAAAATGATAAAAATAAAAGTTTTTTTTTAAATTTCCGTACAAATATGATGGTGCGGGGATTATTGTTTGTGTTGTGTTTTTTTCCTTTCTTACCATGTGATTGTGATAATGCTATGTGATATTACATAAGTAATGTAATAATAATAATAATAATATTACATAATATTGATTAAGTGATAATCACTATGTATTAATACATTTTATGGTTGTTGTTTTCACCCATTACTAATATTACTACAGTGGAACCTCGTTAGTACGTTTTTCAAAGAACTGAAGAATTTGAACGTCAAAAGCAGGAAAATGTACCACCGAAAAATGATAATTAAACCTCATTTAATTGTTTCAGTAAGGGAAAAGTAAAAAAAAAACGCGTGAAATGGAAGTACGTGCTATCGAATATACAATTAAACAACCTACAGACTTATTGTATTACAGAACTAGTTTACACAGCACAGAGAAACGAGAGCTATGAAAACAAGAGAAAATTGTAGCCTACTATATAGTCTGGGACAGCTTAAATGAGTTACTAGATCAAGGTTCTATATTTCCTCTCTCAATATAATGTGAATTGTTTCCTTATTAAAAAAAATGGATTTATTGTTGCTTAGTATCGCTGCTAACAGTTGTACATATTACTGTATTCACAATGCGGATTCTCATTGCTGGCACTTGGGCCCTTTAGAAGGTGAAGTCTACACCACATGCCGAGCTAACAGCAGCTAATTAATTCATTATACAGGTTCACTGTGCTGGCAACCTGGGCACTATTCTCGGTGATGTTGACATCACATGCTGTGCACCCAGTAAATAAAACAGTACAGTATATAGGTAATTGAGGATCACAACTGCCTTGTGGTTTACTTTAAAAAAATCAAGACAGGGTAGGCAACATTAACAGCCGACCCCTATGCCTACGTAAACGTTGGTTTATGGTTGCATTTCTTGAAGGTAAGTTGTTTTCAGGTGTGAGCACATTGTCGCCAACCCTGCTTAAAATCCCGCCATCTCCAAAGACCATAATACCAGTAAAATTCCGTACCACACAGTTGCCGACATGTTTCTGGCAATAACTCCCAGAATGCATTTTTCACAAAGTCAGCCAACATTATAATTACGACTGTAACTAATGGCTTATTATTTAAATAATTTCACAGTTTTCTTTGGAAATTCAAGTCTAATGAAGTTGTAACAAGTTGTACAAGGTAAGTACTAGTAATATACATCGATTAAAACAGTTTATACAGTTATTATAGACTCTTTTTATGTGTGTGTGTCAAATCCACTTGTCTGTGATGTTTCGAAGCTTTTATTTAATTAATTTTTGGATAAATTCTTATTTAGATTTCATCATGACGCCTAAAAAATACGAGAACAAAATTGGAGATGGATTGGAGTAACTCTACAAAGTTCACTACAATTTAAGTAAGTAGGCCTAGCCTAGACCTACACAATTTAAAGTACAGAGTTATTTAATCGTTGTTTTATTTATTTTTATATTCAGTCAGAGCACAAATAACGTAATAAAAACCTTAATGGTCTTTGGAAATTTTGAAATAGTCTTCCGACTGCATTTTCCGTATAGGCCTAATTCAAACATAACCTTAAATATAGCCTATGTAAGTTCTCTCTCGGGAATGTATTCTTAGGTTCAATTCGCCTTCTAATATAGTAATGTATATTATTCTCGACTTCCAAATGCCGTCAGCCATAATATTATAATACATTGCACATGTAAATCTTAAGCTTGGAAGTAGGCCTAGTCTATGATTCGCACTCGGTTGGTGGTAGTGAATGTATTGGTGATTATTTATGAAGCTTATAACTTATGTACATGGCTACTGACCTATAGCCTACTTAGTAGTAGGCAGATAAAATATTTATATTAGGCCTATTTTTATTTGTTTCAGTCATGGTTGCGACAGAGTTGTGTGATGCCCTTCAACGAACTTCAAGGGTTGTGCAACATGAATCAATCATCATTCTGAAGAGCCATATACTCACATGTGCATGGTATATGCACTGCGCTAGAGTCACATATGCAAATTTTCAGAGAATACCAACATTATCTCTCTTTTAGTTCTCGACATAAGTTACTGCGCCACTGAATGTCTGGGTGAAAATTACTGATGTACTAATGTTGGGTGAGACAAAGTCATTGTTCGCTACTTGGTTAGATGACACGGTTTGGGCGAAGCCACTGGTTGCAATAAGTTATAAATATTGGTCGCAGCTATAGCCTACTTGTATTATTAATTCTGAATGAAAGTAGAAAGTGGCTTATACACCTGCATCGGACATGATTGTGACTGTATGTTGTGATGGCTGCGCTAGAATTAGTAGCACACAGGTAACGATATTTGTAGGCTATACATTATACGGTAATAGAAAACTAAAAATTTCATAGATCTCGTAAGCCTATACTACACAGCTTGGACATTCTTAAAATTCACGACACGTGAATAATGAAATAAAAGGCAAAACCATTGGTCTGGATAAAGATTATTGATGCTTGACTACCCCCACTGTGCATGACAAAAACCGGGGGTATTATATATTAGCTAACGCGGCCCACGTTACCTCAATTTTTCATATTAAAGCATTGTTGTTGTTTCTTATGGCTAGCCCAGATTCCAATCCATCAGCTTTCTTGCATTCCAATAGAGTTGTGTGAGGTTTCCTGAAGTTCTAGCAGTCACATCAAGTTTGTTGCAATGTGGCAGGTGCCCCTTATCCATTTTACTTCCAGGTTCGTGACAAAGTGTGCATTTTTCATATCTCAGGATGTCCCAAATAGGATCACGACTTATATAGATGGAATTCCAGCTGAGTCTGCCATTTTCGCTGTTAATTATGCACAGTATTGCCAATCCCACACTTACGGGACTACTTTGTATAAGCGCGGTACCATGAAACAAAATAGCGCCAAGTTTGAACCAGTTCGCAATGTATTGTGCTAGCTGTTTTTGTCTAAACCAATAATTGTTAATTCATTAGGCCATACAAACACCCCCTGGATTCTGTCACGCACAGTAGGGGTAGACACGCATCAATAATTTTCATCCAAACCCATGGTTTGTGCCTAGACCAATAACGTTTAGGCAGTGAGGCGCTGGTTTTTAGTTCGAAACATGAAATTCTTGCGATCAGCATTCATTACAGTGGTAAATACTGTTCTACATACAAAACAAACCTAACCTGGGGCTTATGTCCAGACCTCCTTGCTTGTAGTGCAATCGGTAATTTTCGTCCATACAGTCGTCTAAACAAGTAGCGACCAATGGTTTCGTCCAGTCTGTCGTCTAACCAAGAAGAGCTCGTTTATTTCTTTTTCTCACATAATTACAACATTACATGTGTCGTCTAATGTAGGCCTATTTAGTATCGGATATGTTCGTAACTAATGACGTCAATGTGATCGCTCACTGCGGCAGTTTCACATACCAAATATGCTGTCGAACATGGCTGCGGTTGTTAAATATACAATAAATAAAAACACATGTTTAAGTGATTTAGCACATATATCCGGTGCAGAAGTGATCAAGGTTAGTAGTTACAATTGATAATGTCCCACCCCCCTCCCGCCAGAAGATGAAATAAGGTATGAAAATGATATATTATCAAAGTGAAAGCAAAAAGAAAAAAAGAGTGATACATGGTACAGAATTAATCTGAAATTTCACTACAGTATATGTCGTTTTATAAAAGGGCATAGCGGGTGGGTTACAGACAGCGTAGGAGATAGCATCTATTAGGACATCACTTCCATAATTATTATTCATCATTACACAAGGTATTTAGGCTAAGTTACGTATTCTACTTGGTTCATCACTCCTGAAGTGTTACCTCTATTACGTATGTAGTTTTGCCTTGAACATTTTTGGTTGAAGGCAGGCTATTATTTTATTTTAGAATATGCACTGAAAATTTGATGTAATCAGCGTAACCGCAGCCTTCGTAAAGAGGTTTACGCAGGCCAGCGCGTATCCCATTTTTGAACAGCTGACTGCGGTTGACTGTAGCGTTGGGGGTCTGCACCACTAGCGCTGGCCAACAGCGGGGCGCACTTGAACTCGGTCAGTGATAACACTATGTATTGTATTCATGATAATGCTATTATTATGATCATTTAGAAATGAGTGGAAGTGTATAGGACGTACCCATTCGCGACAACGCTGCCTCAGTTCAATTCCCTCTCATACATTCCGCTCTCGCAATTTAAATATCTCAGCTCTCCACAGAAAATTGTTTTGTGTTGGTATCTTATAATTATAATTTTCAAGATATTACTCCGTCGATAAAGCTTGCCTTTCAACGCCTGTACTTAAGTCGTCAATTTCTCAGTGAATTCATTGAATTTTCTACAAGTGGCTTTTAATGTGCCGGTTGATGAGAGGTCAGGAGACTATTCTACCAACCATCTCGCGTTGTGCGGCTAGCATGTTTTGGCAGTTGGTCCAGGTTCAATTTCCAGCTCTGCCAAGAAATTTTAATTTTGGTCTGAGGGATGGAACAAGGCACTCTCAGCCTCATGAGGCAAAACTGAGAAAAGGAGGGTTCGATTCCTATCTTAGCCATCTTGGAAGTGGTTTCCACGCTTCTACTCCTGGCAAATGCCGGGATGGTTCCTAAATTAAGGCCATGGCCACCTCGTTCCCAATCCTCATCTGAATAATAAATGCACACACTAATCCAGCCATCACAATAACACAGGTTATCAGACAAATTCCACATGCTCAAGTACACATATCTACATGACCATGATGTCACAAAGCCCCAAAATCAACCAACTGCTGCTTTCTACCATTCCAAGACGAAATCTTCGAGTTGCCATTAGTCTAATGCCCATAAAATCCACGACTAGTTCGAATGATTTTAGGCCTAAGCATTGGATCAACCATCTTCTTGCATCTCAATAGGGATTTGCCAACGGGCTTTCAACAGCTTGTCTCAATTCTGCCTTCATATATGTAGGCCTATTGGCAACTCCAGCTATCTGATATGACATCTAGCGGTAAAAATTAGAAACTTACCAAGTAGGGTACATTTGTCACGTGGTGACTGTTTGTATATGGTTTCTTGTATTCGTAAGCAGATCGAGGTAATTTCTTCGTGTCTTTATACATAAGTAATAAGTTTTACTCGTTGATGGAGTGTAAAATGAGTAAAAGCAACGTATATTGCTCAGTTTACGGCTGTAAGTCGATGCATAAAAGAGGGCTGCGGATATAAGTTTTCATCACTTTCCAAAAGATGTAAATAGCAATAGCCAAAAGGTGACGATACCAAATAAATACGGGCAACAGGAGCAGGTTGGACCACTCACCACTACACTCACTGACGACAGGACGGGTTGTTCACTGTTTACGCCGAGCCAAGCCGTACCAAGACAGCTATGCCTACACCAGCCGACTACAGCCAAGCTTCATCAGTCAGGTATCCTTCCCCCTCCCTAGTTCATTTCCAATTACCCTACCAATCGCCATCAACTCGCTCTGCGATATCCGAGCCATTCCACTACGAGTCATATAGGCCTAATTTGACTTCGCAGGGTAAATATCTACTCTGCGAGAACCTGCTAACAGTCCGATATTCAACACCAAACCCACCAGCTAACCATCTAAATCAAGCAATTCCTGTGTCCCCCGAGCTTTAATACAAGTTAAACTCATCCCTTCGCCCTACCAAGCAGCAAATAATTTCTACAGTCTACGGTACAGTGAGCAAACTCAAATATAGCTTTAAAGTAACAGCGCCATGACTCGAACTGCTCAAAAACAGATACCAGCAGACAACCGTTGTTTGATAATATGCAATTGACACATAAAATCCAGTGGAACACACAAATTAGATCACGTTTATCGCACAGTTATACATATATACAATCAAAAATTACACTGTCATTATTTTAGGGACCACATTTACTGATTATAACCGAAAAATAATAAGTGTTCCATATCAAACGCGTGTTATTGAGTATTTTTACCCTACTTATCCAGACCGACCGCAGCGCCCCAAGTGTTAGTTTGAGTTGCCAATACATGCAAGAAATGAGTACGGTACTTATCAAAAATAATAAGCTAATATGTACCCTAATATTATATTTCTCTCCTATTCCTAAATCCTTCTCTGAACACTCATCTTAAAACAGAATGGTCTGCATTTTTGGACTAATTATAAAATATAGCCTATAAGAAGAAATTAACATGCTCATCTTTAGCTCCCTGGCGAAAATAATTGAGTAAGTATTAATGTTTCTGTTCTTATGCATTTTATATGATGCTTTAAAAATCAATCTAGAAGAGATAATTTAAGTTAACTTCACTACCATAATACTGCTTAAGAGTTACTGTCGAGGACTGATGACCAAGATGTCCCTAACTTGAGCAAGGACTGCTTCACAACTTCATGTAAAACGTATTTTCGTAAAAGAGCCTTTACTTAGTTTGGATCATTTGCGATACGTGTTACATGGATGTGTGTGCTGACTTTTTGGTGTTAAATGATGTAAGTTGGCAACACCAAATGTGGCGGCCATGTTGGTTTTCTAGTAACTTATTTAAGGTGTCCTGGACTATAACTTCGTTCAGTTGTTTACATAACCTCAAAATGGCGGCTGTGCGAAATATTTCACAGGCATTCAATATCTCCGAAACAATTTATGATATCAACCTGAAATTTTGTACGGTGATAAAGAGCACTGCCAAAAGTTTATTTATGTAACTTTCAAAAACCTGTAAACTACGAAACGAACATGGTTGCCAAGCGAAGTAGAAACATTCTAATACATTTTTCTCGTGATTTGATCATATGAGCGCATTGAAATGTGGTACAATAAATGATTATACATATTGTCATTCACTGGCATCTAATTTAGTTCAATTCTTTACATAAACTGAAGATGGCGGCTGTGCGAAATTTTAAAATTAAGTTTTTATTTCTTGTGTTGTAATCATGCGATCGTACTGAAAGTTTGAATAACGAAGCTACGCAATAATTTTCCTTTAATGATACATAACTCTATGGCCTATACATATAACAGTCCAAAATGGCGAGCATCCGAAATATTTTGACGGTTCTCAATATCTAAGAATCTTTTCCAGCAATCAAACATAAGTTCACCTATATGACTTTCAGTAACCTGGTGAGCACAATTCCAACATGGCGGCGACGCGAAGTATAAATATTTAAATGGACGTTTCTCGCGATTTAACCATCTGATTGCAGTGTAACTTTGCACGTTAATGCTTATACAAATGTTAATCCACTGGTATCTAATTTATTTCAATTGTTTTCATAACCACAAGATGGCAGCTGTGCGAAATTTTAAAATCTCGTTTTTACTTCTTGTGTCCTAATCATGCGATTGAAGTCTGAAAACCACACGTACACAATAATCGTCATGTAATAGTACATAAATAAAAATCCAACCTGGCTACCATCTGCAATATTTAGTCGGTTCTCAGTATCTACGAATCTAACATAGCTATCAAACTGAAATGTTGTATGTTGATAGAGGCAATTAATATGAGTAGGATATATGAAAATAGGCTGTATAGTTCTTCACGGAACTACTTGTTTTAAATCATAACAGTATCTTTGTGAGCCCAAAACTTGACAAACATTTATTACACAAATCCCAGCTTGCATGAATACACGAATTAAACAACGATTTATCCAGTACATAATAACATAGAATATACAATTATTCTCAAATATTCATTATATCATATTTGCTGCAAGGATTTGGCACTGGAAGTTTTACATGTAGTTATATCAATGACCAACAGAGTTCACTGTCAACAAGGGATTTGCGCTCCCAGAAGACACATAGTAGGATAACATGTCACATGTTACACATCATATGCGACTACTGTAAGGCTCGTAATTTTTTTCTATGTGCTCTATCATAGTAGAGTCTAACACGGCCATTAAACTAATCAACCCACGAAATATTCTAGGATTGTCGAATGAATCAGTTTCATCGTGTCTTCACAGTGCGAGCTCAAATTTTCCACAAAACTTAATGCAGTCGATCAGTTTACTGAGTATGTGGCGGTTTTTGGATACGTCCTCATTGAACTGCTTAAATTTCAGTCTATACGCACTGTCTAACTGACATCTGATATCTACCTTACCCATCATCGCAAACTCAATGCAATTGTTTATATGCTTTTCACTAGATTTATGTTTCTTAACTTTATCCGTAACACCAGCTGATATCCACACGGGATCGCCAGAATTCATAGCCAAGCATGTGATATAAAAGAACCAATTTCTTACCTCACAGCCGCACAGCCAGTCTGCATGATTGTACAATGTGCTTATTAGTTTTATGGTATAACCAGCTTTGCTTTTGCAACGGTGCTGAACCTGTGAAATGACTAAATCAGGTTTCAGAGGTCCTTGCCTTTTTAGTTCTAATTCACTCTCAAAAGAAAGTTTTCCTTTATTCACCTCTAGAACACAGCCGTAACAAGAATTAGAAAGCACTAAGGTGCCGTATTATTATTATTATTATTATTATTATTATTATTATTATTATTATTAACCACCGATAGAGAAATCACGAGAGTATAACTTTCGTCACAGGCACTTCCAAACCAAAGTCGCTCCGGTAAATTTAAATAGAGACACTACATACAAAGCTTAATGACCTACAGATTAATCATCACCAACACAGAGATTACAACTGCTAAATATTTCCTCCGCTCTCAAGACTTTCCAGGACGAAAGCTAAATAGCTCACTAGTGCCAACCTTCACTAACCGCAGGATGCTAACCAGAAGTCCGTGTTACTTCATCCTTGCAATATGAATCTAGATCCCTGGTCTCAGATGCTATAATCATTCAAATATATAAAAATGAGGTGGTGTGTGTCTTCCTGTCTGTCTGTCTGTCTGTCTGTCTGTGTGTTACTCAATAACGCAAGAACCACAGGTCCGATTTAAATCAAATTTTGCATGGATGTAACTGATTTACCAGGTTTACATATAGGATACTCTTGATTTCGATATTTTGCACTATTAAAAATGGCATCCATTTTAGTGACGTCACTACACCCTTTGGATTCAAAATTTCATATTTCCATTTCAAATAAAGAGAGAACGCTAAGAAATAGCAAACATTTGATGGCACATTCGAGCTTTAAAATTTGATTTCCTATCCGAAAAGTCGTTATCACTTTTCGTGTATCTCCAACGGTTAGCGAGTAAAACCCACATTTGTGACGTCACTACACCCTTTGGTTTCAAAATTTCATATTTCCATTTCAAATAAAAAGAGAACGCTAATAAAAAGCAAACTTTTGATGGCATACACGAGCTTTGATATTTAATTCTCTATCCATAAGGTCCTTATCACTTTTCGTGTATCTCCGACGGTTAGCGAGTGAAACCTAAATTTGTGCAATAAAACACGGTCAACACCGAGCGGTGCAGTATCTCTACATATATAAAAATGAAAGTTTGTCTGTTTTTTTCTGAATTTCTACGGAAATTGGAGTTATTTACGTATTTCAGACTGTTTTATGATGGATGCGCGCGAAAAAAATATATTTTGTTTTGTCTGTCTGTTTGTTTGTCTGTGGACAACTTTGTTCCCTTATAACTCGAGAACGGCTGGGTGTATCAACGTAAAATTTGGTACACATATCCATCAGAGGCACGTCACTAATCATTGATGTAACTCTTCTCCGTACCTCTCATTAAAGGGGGCCTACCCCCCTTAAAGTTATATGCTGAAATAGGCATAGAAGGACGAGACCAAGCTCATTTTCACGCTGAAATAGGCGTAGAAGGACGAGACAAAGCTCATTTTCAGCCCCTCTATGTGAGAGACATTAGGGCCCCCGATAACCACATTTTAAGGCCCTAAAACCAACCGTTTTTGAGATATTTCAAGAAAACTAATTTCATTTAATAAACTAATGAACGAATGCAAGCCGGTAACCATGGCAACAGATTCTCTGAGGTCCATCTATTGCTGTAAGACGCAATGCAATGCCATTTATTACATTAGTGTGAAAGTTTTCAAACGGCTAGAAGGTTATCACGGAACCAAATTCAGCTGTAAAATTCATAAATACGTATAATGCGCTTAAGGGGGATCAAGGGGTACTCTAGAATGTTTTCACGTGATTGACACCTGCGGGTGTGGTACGGCAGGTCTATTATATTCCTAGCCCTATATTATATTATTATTAGTATTATATTACGGCGTACAACGACGAGACAAAGCCCCTCGGTGCCAGAAACAAAACTCGGGGGCTCTAAAGGTCCTCGAAAACAACATTATAAGGCTCTAAAATCAAAAGTTTCTGAAATATTCCCAGAAAACAAATTTAATTTAACAAACTAATGAAGGAATGCAAATCAGTAACCATGACAACATTATCACAAGGGGTGGCATCCAACGTTCCATCTATTTCTGTAAGAAGCAATGTCACTCCATTTATTACATTTCTGTGAAAGTTTGCAAATGGCTATAAGGTTATCAAGGAACCAACGTAGACTGTATAATTCATCAATGCAATTAAGGGGGTCAAGGGGTAACCTAGATTTTTTTCATGCAATTTTCACGTGCGACATGTAGTACAGAAGGTCTATTATATCTCCAAACAGCAACATTAATTTCAAAAATTCCTAAATTGGATCAGCATTTTTTTGTGGCTTTTAGGAATTTGGGCCATTTGAGGCTAAAGAATCTGAATTTTCATGCACCACAAGCCTTTATGATTTATGACAGGGGTCTTCCTGTATAGGGACCTAACACAACGTAGTGGGTCAGTTTTTATGTGACGTGTATTGCGTTTCGTCTACAAGGCTTTCAATTCTATTTCACTTCAGGAAGTACACGTTTGGTGAATTTAGTTTGAGAGCCCATTTTAACAAGTCTTTTCTTTTTTTTTCGACATACGGGTTCATCGTAAGGATGATTTAGTTTGATACTGTGTGGTAGAAATACCCATATTTGGATATCTGGGTGATATGTTGTAGACAATAGAATTGTCTGTCTGTCTTTCTGTGTATCTTAATGTACGCCTATAACTCGTGTTCGGATACTTGGTGCATCGTAAAATTAGGTATGGTAACCATTAGAGTCAATACACAAATCATTTATAAAACTCTTCACCGTACTTTTCATACAGTAGAAGAGTGGATATAGGGAAAAACTTCTCAAAATACATGCTAAAATAGGCGAAATATAAACATTATCCTGTAAGGACGACCAAAGCATATGTTGCGCTTCTCAATGTGGGACACAAAATTCGGGAGTCTATAAAGGGTCTCCGAAAACCACATTTTAAGGTTCTTAAATTAACAGTGTGTGTGATATTCCCAGAAAACTAACTTCGTTCTGATAAACTAATGAAGGAATGACAAACCGCTAACCATTGCAACAGTAGCTCAATTGATAATGTCTGGTGTTAACACCGAACACCGTTCGAAGAACGGGTACTTCTGTTAGTTTAATATAATTATAAATTTTTTGTGTTCAAAGATAAAGATAATGATACTACATCATGGATTATTGTTATTTAATTTTTATTTTTCTTATGCAACCAAGGTGAATATTTTTCATTCATTTACTTTATCTGCTACTGGGATAATTCCCCAGCTGGGAGCATGCTTGTAGAAAGATGTGAGAGGTAAGTTGCTGTTGTTCACTGTTATCAAACCTTCAATTATTGTGACACAGCGGGTTGGGATCAGGCCACAGTGCTTGCCTAATGGAAGTTCACCGTGCGACAGCTGACAGCAGAATGACAATAATGACACATCGGACAACCCTGAACGATCTACTTCTTATTGGCTTCTGATGCTAGTCACAAGTTTCGCACTAACCGATAGTAGTGGTGCATGACGACTGGAGTGGCAAGGGGAGATGAGATATATTTTCCGGTGCTACAGAGCTGTACGGACTCCGCCCGGCTTCAAGACAACTGCCCGCTTACTGCGCCCACAGATTACCCCTCTGGCAGCCAACAAGCGAACCGGTCTCCGTACTCCCCTCACGTCTCAACCTCTCTCGCCCGGGCACAATCTTCGGGCGGAAAGCTCAGAGTCCGTAACTCCATACTGACCAGTGAGCTGCGCGCTTAGCGCGATACCACCAAACACTGTTTTCCTGATTGATTGAGCTACAGATTTACAATGATATGTAATTTTCTTAGCTTTATTAGCGTTCAATTTTTGACTTAAAATATCAAGAGAAAATGAAAATCCCTTTTCGTTCTCTAGGAAGGACACCGTCCTGGAGTCCTTATGGGCCAGCCGCTACTGCTCACACACCCAATTACATGGAGCTACATGACCATAATGTCACTAAGCCCCTAAAGAATCAACAATAACAAAAATTTACCAAATGGGTCAAGTCGTTCTACAAACATCCAAGTTGCAGTTTTGAGGAAAATACAGGGGGGTGTCTCATAAGTAATGTCGTTATTTAACGAAAACTTTGTTTGGAAAGTTTTCTGACAAGAAATTAAACTAATCTTATGTACCATCTGGTTCTATGGTCATGAGCCACCTTTCAGCGAGATTTCTTAACCTGCGACGATACTATTGCATAGATTTTGATGCAAAGAATTCAGTGAGACACGCTTCCACCTTTTTTTTGATTGTTTACGAAATTTCTTCCATGCAAGATATGGGCCATGGATCAGAAATGATGGTAACTGGAAGGTGCAAGATCAGGGCTGTATGCTGGACGTAGTAACAGTTCAACTCCTCCCAATTCCTAAAATTTTGCCATAGTTTTTCGTGCTGTATGAGGTCTCGCATTGTCCTACGGTAAGAACTCTATTACGGTTAAATAATGCTGGGTAACTCCGTCTCAAAATTTCATGAACTCGTTCGAGTTGTTGAGAATAGAGATCCACATTGACTGCACGCCCGTTTGGAAAGAACTTCCAGTAGGCTATATCACTCCTTCAAAATTCCACCAGACACACTACATCACTTTAGGGCTGAACCCATCCTTTCTAACGATGACTTTGACAGGTTGACGAGGACTGAGCCACTGTTACGAGACGTCAACAATACGGTAATAGGCCCATTTTTCATCACATGTAACAATTCTCCTGATAAATCTATCATCCATTGGGTTACCGATAAGCTGATGACAGGTATCCACTGTAAGTTGAGCCAGTTGAGGGGTCCATTCAAGAGGTACCCGACCAGATTTACAGCATCTGTTTGATTTTCCAAGATTCTTAATCTGGCGGTGTATGGTATTGCGCCCGAATTCTCCAATCAACACCAATATCCGCTGCACTGTAAAGGATTGCAGACACGTAGATACCCAGCTCGCAATAACTTACCATTGTCTGCCAAGTAAAAATTGGGAATTCTATGATCATACAGGGTATATTAAAAAAATGAAATAGTACTACCAGCCTAGGTACAAATTTCTGTTAACATTTACATTTAAGCAAATTCGAGAAACTCTGATCTCGAGGGGTGATTAGGTCTATGTATAGTGAGCACCTGTATCCTATCTAGCTGTACTATTTTCGGCGTTGACTAAATGAAAACGATGTCAGCTAAGATAAAATTGGCTAATTCGCTAAAAAAGCGCTAGCCGTTTATTGTTCTATGGCAATATACACATGTCCCTAATGTATATTAATTACCAGTGTCTTCCTGACACAACAAAAAAATGAAAATAAACTAAAAACGTGGCATTTATACATAATGTCCTCAAAATAAAGGTTGGAGAATTCGGTACTCCACTGATTCCTTCTTCTCTCATCGAAGAATATAGCATACATTTGCTATTAGCAAAATTAAACACAAAATTTATTACAAATATTAAACTCTAGTGAAGTTCCTCAGAACCTCCACAGAAATACGAAAAATATGAAACGGCGTGATTTCAAACATTACCCTATATTATACAGTGCGTTTAATATCTGTACCGTAGTTCCACCTCTAAATATGCAAGATCAAAATTTACTCACTATTAAATATATATTCATATGTACAATGATTTGTGATTCGCACAAATATTAATTTCTGCGTTGAAATTATTCATTTCTCTAATATTCGTGAGTCTTTACTACTCAAACATCCTGAACAATCACCATAACTTTATCGGTTGAAAGTATTAAATACTTGTCTAAATCAAAGGAACATAAGTGACAAATGTTTAAGTTCAGCACTGCTCTAACCTTTTTTTTTCTCCCGTTTGATTATTAAATTCCGAAAATTCCTGAAATTCTTTGCTCGACTTACAATTACTTTAATAAACGTGAATATTCGAAGTGCATGTCATTTTACCTTCATTCCACACTTCTGTTCCAAAATTACACAAACAATTATATTATTTCTTAAACACCCTGTACAGAACTTGCCTCAAATGCAATTAAATGATATCACCCTCGCTGTGATCAAAACAAGGAGACATGACTCCTCAGTCTCCTTTTGTGAAAATACATATCTCATTTACGTCTACGATTCCCTTCTTGCAAGGTATTCCAAATCTAAACCCATTTCAGTGCATTTTCTCAATCAATGCAAAGAAAATCAGTATCTTTATTAAATATCCACTACCATTGTTAATATTGTTCAAGAAACAATCTTTAACAAAACTCCTCTATTTTTATGCAAAATTTCCTCGTGCCTATAAATTAAAATCTTTAACTACTTTCTGTACAGTTACTTTTATATCACCCTGTGATTTGACTTTCTTAACTCCATTTCACGTATTTAAATTCAGTTATCTCATCATTGAAACTTTCAAAGTATTGTCAGCAAGAATTCATATTTAATAATGATATAAGTGTGTCCTCTCTTCCTGTGAATAGAAATTTCTGAATTTAATTCAGTTAAGTCCAGCTGATTTATTTTCAGACAATGGGTAGACTTATCTAAGTTGCCCTGTCTCTTCCTTCGACTTTTAATTACAAGTGACTTAACATTAAAGTCTCAGCTATCTTTATGAAATATTTTGTTTAATAAATTTTATTTAGGCTCTTTAATGCTCTAAATGTTTTATTTGACACATATAAATGTTCTTGGAACATTTTGTTACTAGGAAGTATGGTTTATTACGTTTACAGCATAGTTCTACATAACTATCTGTTTCATTACAATGAATTTGGTATTTTTTGATTTAATTGTCTATATCGATTATTTATACAATATTCTGCCAGATTTTGTGTCGTGTAACAATCAATTATTGCACACAGTTGGTTTATAATAAATTTCTGACACTCGAATCAACATCATGAGTTGTCGAAATTTATTTGGCATTTCGTGGCATAGCTTTTTAAATATATGGTACTTCGATGTTTCAATTACGTTCCAACACTGCGCATAAAACAGATTTATTTAATTTAATGCAAGTGTCAATGATTCTAAATGACTTTATAATGAACTGATTTAACGTTGACAATAGCAATTCGCTAATAAAATTTCGTCCAAATGACTGAAATTTGCAATAAAAATGACTCCTAAGAAAATACTGATATACTGGATTAAAATCTACACAATTTTAAATAAAATGACAGAATTATGCGGTTGGTCAATTTGGATACACACAGAACATGACTACAATTGTACTAAATATATTTCAATCTCTTCACTACCTTGTGCTGCCGCCGATCTCTGCTGGAAAATGCCTTGTCTGGCAAGACAAATGTGCTTGAGCACATAGCACACAGCTGCTTGAACCGGCTGTCACGAGGAGTGCTGGATAACCTCACAGTGGGGCAAGGTCAATCTCGGAACTGGGTTAGCGACTTCTCCCCACACGGCAAGTCTCTCCCCCACTCCTTCACTCGACTCCCGCATGTCGTTTGGATCTTCCGACGTTACCACTTACCTACGCCTGCATCGCTACTGAAGGTTGAAATTCGATTGTTCTATAAGTGACTTTGAGAGTATACTGGATGTACATGAACTCGTGTTACGAAGTATAGATTTGTTCTGCATTTCTGCGCATCGCGTAGATGTTCGACTGCGCTATCCATGTTGTAGAATTCTGGATTCAACTTTTCATTTCTGTAGTCTCTACTTCCCTATAATGTGCATCTTAGCACGAAGTCATAATCAGGTTAATGATTAAGCCTGTATAACTTCCCCGTCACCAATTCATAAACTGCATTGTTAATAGCTTTTAAGGATGAATAGAATTGTATAAGTAATATAGCTATTTTCCTGTAGTGAATTATTGCAGTTATCTGCGTGAGATGTGTAGTAGCTTTGCATCGAAATACTGAAGTAACAAGCTGTGTTTCAAATACTCCACAGACTTGCTGTATGAAGCTTCTCTAAATGTGAGCGCAAATAAGCTCTGTCTCGTTCCTACAAGTGTGCTAGAAAATTACCGGCCTGCATACTGTGCTGGTCTCGGTCAAAATGTCGCTTACTTCACGAGTCACGGCCTTCTAAACTCCACGCTCCTTCTTACAACTTGTGTTATACGTGGCACTGTCTAAGAAGCAACTCACTTCTAAACTAGCGGTCTTGTTCAGACCAGATCTGAATTTGGAATGACTGCTCGTTCTTTCTCTCAGCTCACGTGAAGTTCATCCCGCTTCTTCCCCTCTCTTGGTGTGACGCAGCTCCACTCTTCCCCTCACTCGCTGTGATCAGCCGCGGACACTTCTCCTCTTTTATGACGCTACACTCACCTCTCGTGGTGTGACGCATTCTTAACCATTATTCAAATAATTCCTTATTTCTTTCCGGCCTTCCGTAATTGTTTATATTTATAATGATGCATGGTATTACACTCTATTTCAGATTAGGATTTCCATATCTCACAAATTTTAAGGAATAAGAGATTTTAATTCGTTCTTTTTATTTTTCCTGCGTCCCAGTTCGTAACCCGTCTGGATCTTAGTATTGGCCTTAAATAAATTCGGGCGCAGTATCTTTTGAGGATACATTCTCGCAATATGCGCAATTCTAATCATGGCCTCCTGTAAATAGCATAAGCGAACCAAAGAAAAAAAATTCTGTCTTATAAAACACCAAACATAGAAAATGACATTGCTACCTCATGAGACATCCTAATAAATTCGGTAGGCCTAAAGTGTAGTCGATGTGATGAAAGAAGGGGTCTTGTTGGAGAAGGTTTTCTTGTTAAAAGAGAACTCCATAATAACCTGGTCTGCTCTCATCATGGCAATTAGATCTCCAGTGCACCATTAGAACTGGAGCGGCTGCACCTTATGTGCTGAAGTGCTGCAGCACATTGTTTTATTTGAAAATGTATTACTTTAATTATATTATCAACAATAAAATACAATGCATTAAACAAGACGGCAGATAAATAACAAGAAATATTTCAATTCCCCTCACAACGAGGTATCTAT
This sequence comes from Meconema thalassinum, assembly GCA_946902985.2. NCBI lineage: Eukaryota > Metazoa > Arthropoda > Insecta > Orthoptera > Tettigoniidae > Meconema > Meconema thalassinum. Next base: position 95,469,201 of record OX336397.1, on the reverse strand, counting down.
AGAGCGTCTCTACCTTAAGAGACAATATGGGATTAAATGTAGTATTTGCCTCTCACTCGCACTCCTGTGTCCTGCAATTAGCTTCGTCCTCTTCTACCCCGGCGATGATGCCATTTCCCAATAGTTGAAAGTGACAAATCTAAGAACATATTTGCGTGGTCTTATAGAGAGCTAACAGAGCCGTGCTGAGTCGGACGGAGATTGTGCTGTACTGAAACGGTGTGTCAACATGGAAGCAACAAGCAAGACAATAGGGGCGGAAGAGGAAAGGGGTGAGAGTTCGCGAGTGTTTTGGTTAGGAGTGGGGAAGGGGGAAGGGGGGGGGGGGGGGTATGGAGTTAGCTCATTGCCGCATTACATCGTAAGTTTTTATATAACATTTAGGGTTTTTAAAGTATTATTTTATCTACCACTTCTTTCTCTCATACATAGTTTCATTTCTTTCCAGTTGGGAATGGTCATCCCTTGCTTGGGCTTTTGAAGCTAACATTAGAAATAAACCAAGAAAGACTGCCAAGCCCGGCTGAGGATTTTATTGAGCTTTTAACTTAAGAAAATGTTTTAGCAACTTTTTAATGTGTTACAGTGATCTATGCGTGTTTTATGTACAATTTTGAACTACACCCAGTATATAAAGGGAATGTTTTAAGTGCTGCCCAAATATTTAGGCTGATGAAGACGTCAATAAGTGTTAGACGTCGAAACATGTACCATGAGTTAAAAGGCAGGTGATTGTATCACGACATTTTAATAAACAGTATTGACGAGGCGGAACCATTTGGAACTTTGTTATTAATATAATTCAGTCAATACGGGAAAAAATGTGCGACTCTCAGAGTCAAAAAGATTATGAAGCAGGCCAAGCTAACTGCGCTAAAAAGGCGCGGTATAAATATAAAGATCTGAAAATTAAATTGGCCAGCACTGTCAAGGACATCGCTTTTTAAAAGAAATGCAGAGAACATAACATAACTCCGTCACATTTTAAATCTTACCAGAAAAAGGGCCCTTTAAATAAATATGAAGCCAGAACACACAGGATAATTAATAATAGAGTATTCCAAAGAGAAATCAAATTTCTTTATATCAGGAAGAACAATCTTAATAACAAACTTTATCGTGCACACCTAGAAGCTTCAAATCTATCCAGTATGAAGGACTGGGATAGATATTCATTCACTGTAAATCAAATCTTATTCACGAAAATCAATAAGAAAGTACGGTCACTAGAAAATAAATTCAGAAACCTACAAAATAAATTCAATAAAGTCAGGGATGCGAATGAACAAGTTAACAATAGGCAGTTTACCACAGTGCAATTTTCTCCACCTGTCAAAAACTTATCAAGTGTTCCATTTGAAGATAATGAACTCGAAATTCTAGGCAAGGGGCGCAAACACAACTGGGAATGTGACCTCAATGACAGAACGCTAATCACTTTAGTAGTGGAAGCAGAAACAGCCACACGTAGGCTTCCTCTTGATAAAAAAAAAGGAATTCAGGTACACGAGAAACAATGAAATTCAAAATATAGTTAACACTAACACAAAAGGCAACAAGAATTCGAATCTAAATAAACTTTAAGAATTGAAAGAGAAAATAAATAATAGCGATGTAATTCTTACTAAAGCAGATAAGGGTAACACGGTTGTGCTGATAGATAAGGAGGTATATGTCAACAACACACACAATTTCCTCAACAGCTCAAGCTTTGAAGAGGTTGAGAAAGAACCCACCCAATCTATACAGAGAAAATTGAAAAATATTTTGAACACCTCCATGTTTATTATCAATGAAAAACAAACTAGTAAGTTAACCAATATGAACCCGGGATTACCAACTTTGAAAGCGCTCCCCAAAATTCATGAAGAAGGAATTCCAATAAGACCTGTCATTATTTTCAGAAACAGTCCCCTTTACAGAACCGCCAAATTTTGTCAGCAGTTCCTTGAAAGACATTACATTTCTAAGCAAATAAATCCCTGAAAAACACACTCAATTTCTGCGAAAAAACCATGAAACTTACCTTAATGAGCAAACACTCCATGCATAGCGTAGACGTGAAAGATATGTACACAAACATCCCAATTGCACCATCGCTCAAGGTCATTAAACAAAATTTGTCTCACAACAGTATATTGTCAAAAGTAGAAATTAACGAATTCATGACGCTATTAGAATTCACACTCACAAATATTTTTTTCACTTTTAACAACAGGATCTATAAACAAAAAGAAGGACTCTCAATGGGATCTCCGTTATCTGGTTTAGTAGCTAACATATATCTTGACCATCTGGAACACGAAGAAATTGTAGGCAAAATTAACGGTATACATTATTGGGGAAGATACGTGGATGACGTGTTTGTAATAATCGATGATATTATTTTAAACATAGAAGGACTCTTGCAAAAATTAAACGGTTTGGATAAAAGCATACAATTCACCTCTGAATCAGCCGTAAACAGTAAAATCAACTTCCTTGACACTACAGTATGTTTGAATGTAACAGGTTAACCTATAAAGTTTTTAGAAAGCCAACCCAGACCCACACGACAAAAAGAAAAGACTCTACACACCCGGGCAATCAAAAGAAAGCCGCCCTTTATAGTATGTTCAACAGGGCGTTTTCCCTTCCTCTAAGCAAAACAGATCTAAATGAAGAAATAAAAATCATTAAGGGGAGGTATGACTGAAATTTGAAACTTCTACAGTTTTCATGATATCAGTACCAAATTTTAAATACACATGTAGATAGATATCAGTATATCATGTACCAAGTTTAATACATTTATGCCTACTGGTTCTCAAAATATCCTTGTTTTTAGTACATAATAATTAGTCGCTTGAAAAATGCTCCTTGCGATGCAATTTTCAGGCTGCTGAACTGAAATTTGGTAAGAATGTACCTTACTAGTATATTAACATTATTTGCCCTCAACTTTAAAATCTGTTGAATATTGAACTGTCTAGAATTTTTTTAAATTAGTATTTTTATTTTTTTTAAATTAATGCTGCAACATTCAAATTTAACAAGCCAAAAAAAATACTAATATACATTTGACATAAAAACTGAGAGCAAATTCGTATCCCTACCTAAGCTGGAGCATGCAAGTAACTTTTCAGCTAATTCTGATTTAAACTCTGTCGCAAGGAGCATTTTGTATACAGCAAAATGTGTTGAAATTTGTAACTGAGAAAATTGCATTTAAAGTTTTAGTACCATGGTCTTACCTTAGAACTGCCCTGCTCCATATGTATCCCCCTCAGATGTCTTTTTTCTGTCTTCTTCTGATATTTTCATCCACTTTTGTAGTTTCCTGGATTGTTTTTGGTGATTTGATCTCCTTTTTTTACTCAAGGTGACACGCCGCATATCCTGACTTTTGCTGCCAAAGACCGCACAAGCAGATATAGTTTCCCCTCGGACAGAATGAATAATTTCCAGTGTTTTGAGACAACCCTTGTTGAACTCACTGACTGCCTTAAGAACAGCAAGTTCAAGTTTTTTCCTCGATACAAAGACTTCCTTGGGGCATTTCGTCCAAACAACACTATGAAGACATTCATTCGCATTTTGTGTTCTCCCTTGGGTGCAACGTTCTAACAGCTGATCTGATGCAAGCCTGTGGTATGCTGGCATGATTTTTAAAACTACTGTAGGACTTAATTTACAACTCATTTTACTATGGCTATCCACTGGTTTCCCTTCCGCAATTTGTCGATTATAAAAACACCATGATGTTAAAGATTTTGGACATGTGCCATGTTGGGGCTTAGTGTCTGTGGACATGCAGTGTCTAAGAGTGGCATAAACTGCCCTCTTCATTTCAATAACATCAGGAATATTACTAGCAATGGCATGCCTGTAGTAGTTTGTAAGCTTTGTAATGGTGGTCTCTTTTAAACTGCCTTCTTTACGACCACCCAGAGTGACACCTTTAACCTTCCACTCCTTAACAATGTTCCGAAGTGCAGTACCAAGTCGTTTAGCCACATGATTGATGCACTCCTCTTTTTCGATGACTTGCTGAGGACCATACACTTGAAGAGCATTCAAATGGGCATGGGTTTTGGCATCACCATCAGACAACATCGTAGTGTACCTCATCCCTCGGTCAGCAATAGATCTTTTCCAAATAATTTCCCCAATGTCTTTCTCCATGGCATTGGATGAGCCATTGTAATTTCTCTGGCATTCCCCTGAAGCCTTATGCCCATTGAACCAAATGTCAAACTCTACACTATTTTTACCCAGTTCCTTCTCAGTCCTTTTACAATCAACACAGCATTTTGACAGTACCTCATAATCTAATACAATGCCTGTTTGGATGTCAATAGCAAAGCCAACCCCATAGTTAGAACTGTGCCCTCGTTTATGCCACGTGGCATCGTAGGAAACACCAATGTCAATTATGTCATTGTCATCCCCATTATGAGCTTTGCGAACTGCATCAGCTGCCATACGAAGGACCTCTTTCTTATATATTTTCCCCTCATCCACTAACAAGTTCAAATGTTTAGCATAAGGTCTCTTACCGAGAGTATTCATGCCCATGTTAGAAGAGAATTTCTGCACTGCTTGATGACCTTTTCCTATGGCACTAAATGTCTCCACTATAGTTTTATTCACATGAAAAGGAGGTCTTTGACTCTGTGAACTGGATATTCGAGGGGAACTATACTCACTAGCAGCCACATACCCACAGTTCCTACACTTAACTACTATTTTGCTGCAGAAACCATGACTTTCTCTAAATTCAACTACCACAGACTTTGTCTGACATTCACTACATAGTAAATCTTTCATGAGATTATCCCATACACTTGTGTGAACTAAGGTATAAATCACAGGACCATCATTTATAATTGGGGGCCCATACTGTGTTGAACATTCTGAAAATGAATTTAATTTTCTCTCACTGCTAGAAATATCATAATTTTGTTCTGCTACAGAGCTCAAACCACTGACAGATGCTGCACTAGAAATACATTTTGTATCTAAATCACACTGTAGTTTCTCATTTGTGTTTTCAGCCTGGCCTACATTTAGGCCTAAGTTTTGAGATTTCTCATAGGACAATTTACCTGCAATACTTTTCTTCGAAGGGCGTTTCTTTGGCTTTCTATAACTACTTCTGGGAGTAGATAGTCGCCCCATGATGAATAAAGAAACACAAATCACAATTCAACACAATTTCGAACGCGCACAAACAATTTTTCACACTTTGTATTAGAAACCCAACACGTTGTACTGTTTACAAACACTAAGCAACCATGTTGTACTACTCAACACATTTAAATCTAATATTTCACATATAAAGACATCATACACTTAGAATTCCTGGCCAAAAATAAGGTAGTCATTTAACACAACCCTTGAAATAATTTTACAAGTTACAAGATTCTTAGAGAATAATTTCTAAATCGCTGTGGAACTTAGTCTCTGTTTTGAACACAAGCAGACAAAGGAGCATCACGATCCACACCGCTTCCAAAACTCGATTCTTAGCGGAGTATTTGAAAAGAACTACGAAGTAATATCTAGGCCTAAAACAAATATTCTGCAGTACTGCAAGCAAGTGGGCGTGCACCAGAGCATTAAATACCCATGCAACACCTTTTAAAAATGGCTACCACGGGTTAAATAAATGGCGCATAGAAAAAAATATACCATTTTCTGATAGAGCACACATTGTAATATTTTATTTTTAATAAAAATAAAAATGACTTTTTTCAACAAAATATCAAATATTTCAGTCATACCTCGCCTTAAACAGACTGCCAAGGTAAACGGATTCACATCGCTGTTTGTCAACAATATTATCATCAAGCTTAAAAACAAACCGGTCACCAGCCTAACGCCGGAACAAAAAGAGCAACCCAAATACGCGACTTTCACGTATTTCAGCACCAAAACTTATAGTATTTCAAATATTTTCAAAAAGTGTGGACTAAGAATAGCACATAGAACTTCCAACACAAACAATAATATTTTATTCAATACTAATAAATTGAACCATACGAACAAATGCAGTAAATCAGGTGTGTACATGTTGAAATGTGCTAAATGCGACGCTAATTATTGTGGACAAACAGGTAGAGCATTTATAACGAGATATGGTGAGCATTTCAATGCCATTAAATACAATAAATTTTCCGCCATGGCAAATCATATGAAAGATACCAAACATGAGTTCACAGACATTTACAACGATATGAGAATCTTACATCGAGCAAATAAAGGAACTACAATGAACATCTTAGAAGAAATTGAAATCAATTTAGCCCAAAAGACCGCCCCCCTTACGAATCTTAATGAGATTCATTTCGAAAACAACGTACTCTATGAAACGTTAATCCATTACCAAACAATATATTAACCACCATAGAAATAAATCCACAACCGTTGATCCATGTTACCTTCCCCTAAACGTACTCCATACCCCCCCCCTTCCCCTTTCCCCACTCCAAACCAGAACACTCCCTAACTCTCATCCCTCTCCTCTTCCGCCCCTATTGTCTTGCTTGTTGCTTCCATGTTGACACACCGTTTCAATACAGCACAGTCTCCGTCCGACTCAGCACGGCTCTGTTAGCTCATTGCCGCATTACATCGTAATTTTTTATATAACATTTAGAGTTTTGAAGTATTATTTCATCTACCACTTCTTTCTCTCATACATAGTTTCATTTCTTTCCAGTTGGGAATGGTCACCCCTTGTTTGGGCTTATGAAGCTAACATTAGAAATAAACCAAGAAAGACTACCAAGCCCGGCTGAGGATTTTATTGAGCTTTTAACTTAAGAAAATGTTTTATCATTTTTTTAATGTGTTACTGTGATCTATGTGTGTTTTATGTACAATTTTGAATTACACCCAGTATATAAAGGGAATGTTTTAAGCGCTGCCCAAATATTTAGGCTGATGAAGACGTCAATAAGTGTTACACGTCGAAACATGTACCATGTGTTAAAAGACAGGTGATTGTATCACGACATTTTAATAAACAGTATTGACGAGGCGGAACCATTTGGAACTTTGTTATTAATATAATTCAGTCAATACGGGAAAAAATGTGCGACTCTCAGAGTCAAAAAGATTATGAAGCAGGCCAAGCTAACTGCGCTAAAAAGGCGCGTTATAAATATAAAGATCTGAAAATTAAATTGGCCAGCACTGTCAAGGACATCGCTTTTTTAAAGAAATGCAGAGAACATAACATAACTCTGTCACATTTTAAATCTTTCCAGAAAAAGGGCCCATTAAATAAATATGAAGCCAGAACACAGAGGATAATTAATAGTAGAGTTTTCCAAAGAGAAATTAAATTTCTTTATATCAGGAAGAACAATCTTAATAACAAACTTTATCGTGCACACCTAGAAGCTTCAAATCTATCCAGTAAGAAGGACTGGGATAGATATTCATTCACTGTAAATCAAATCTTTTTCACGAAAATCAATAAGAAAGTACAGTCGCTGGAAAATAAATTCAGAAACCTACAAAATAAATTCAATTAAGTCAGGGATGCGAATGAACAAGTTAACAATAGGCAGTTTACCACAGTGCAATTTTCTCCACCTGTCAAAAACTTATCAAGTGTTCCATTTGACGGTAATGAACTCGAAATACTAGGCAAGGTTCCCAAACACAACTGGGAATGTGACCTCAATGACAGAACGCTAACCACTTTAGTAGTGGAAGCAGAAACAGCCATACGTAGGCTTCCTCTTGATAAACAAAAAGAAGTCAGGTGCACGACTAACAATGAAATTCAAAAAATAGTTAACACTAACACAAAAAGCAACAAGAATTCGAATCTAAATAAACCTAAAGAATTGAAAGAGAAAATAAATAATAGCGATGTAATTCTTACTAAAGCAGATAAGGGTAACACGGTCGTGCTGATAGATAAGGAGGTATATGTCAACAACACACACAATCTCCTCAGCAGCTCGAGCTTTGAAGAGGTTAAGAAAGACCCCACCCAATCTATACAGAGAAAATTGAAAAATATTTTGAAAACCTACATGTTTATTATCAATGAAAAACAAACTAGTAAGTTAACCAATATGAACCCGGGATTACCAACTTTGAAAGCGCTCCCCAAAATTCAAAAAGAAGGAACTCCAATAAGACCTGTCATTATTTTCAGAAACAGTCCCCTTTACAGAACCGCCAAATTTTGTCAGCAGTTCCTTGAAAGACATTACATTTTTAAAGCAAATAAATCCCTAAAATCACACTCAATTTCTGCGAAGAAACCATGAAACTTACCTTAATGAGAAAACACTCCATGCATAGCGTAGACGTGAAAGATATGTACACAAACATCCCAATTTCACCATCGCTCATGGTCATTAAACAAAATTTGTCTAACAACAGTATATTGTCAAAAGTAGAAATTAACGAATTCATGACGCTATTAGAATTCACACTCAATAATATTGTTTTCAATTTTAACAACATGATCTATAAACAAAAAGAAGGACTCTCAATTGGATCTCCGTTATCTGGTTTAGTAGCTAACATATATCTTGACCATCTGGAACCCGAAGAAATTGTAGGCAAAATTAACGGTATACATTATTGGGGAAGATACGTGGATGACGTGTTTGTAATAATCGATGATACTATTTTAAACATAGAAGGACTCTTGCAGAAATTAAACGGTTTGGATAAAAGCATACAATTCACCTCTGAAACAGCCGTAAACAGTAAAATCAACTTCCTTGACACTACAGTTTGTTTGAATAATAACAGGTTAACCTAAAGATTTTAGAAAGCCAACCCAGACCCACACGACAATAGGAAAAGACTCTAACCACCCGGGCAATCAAAAGAAAGCCGCCTTTTATAGTATGTTCAACAGAGCCTTTTCCCTTCCTCTAAGCAAAACAGATCTAAATGAAGAAATAAAAATCATTAAACAGACTGCCAAGGTAAACGGATTCACATCGCTGTTTGTCAACAATATTATCAGCAAGCTTAAAAACAAACCGGTCACCAGCCTAACGCCGGAACAAAAAGAGCAACCCAAATACGCGGCTTACACGTATTTCAGCACCAAAACTTATAGTATTTCAAATATTTTCAAAAAGTGTGGACTAAGAATAGCATATAGAACTTCCAACACAAAAAATAATATTTTATTCAATACTAATAAATTGAACCATACGAACAAATGCAGTAAATCAGGTGTGTATATGTTGAAATGTGCTAAATGCGACGCTAATTATTGTGGACAAACAGGTAGAGCATTTGTAACGAGATATGGTGAGCATTTCAATGCCATTAAATACAATAAATTTTCCGCCATGGCAAATCATATGAATGATACCAAACATGAGTTCACAGACATTTACAACGATATGAGAATCTTACATCGAGCAAATAAAGGAACTACAATGAACATCTTAGAAGAAATTGAAATCAATTTAGCCCAAAAGACCGCCCCCCTAACGAACCTTAATTAGATTCATTTCGAAAACAACGTACTCTATGAAACGTTAATCCATTACGAAACAAAATATAAACCCCCATAGAAATAAATCCACAACCGTTGATCCATGTTACCTTGCCCTAAACGTACTCCATACCCCCCCCCCCCCCCCTTCCCCCATCCCCACTCCAAACCAAAACACTCCCGAACTCTCACCCCTCTCCTCTTCCGCCCCTATTGTCTTGTTTGTTGCTTCCATGTTGACACACCGTTTCAGTACAGCACAGTCTCCGTCCGACTCAGCACGGCTCTGTTAGCTCATTGCCGCATTACATCGTAAGTTTTTATATAACATTTCGAATTTTTAAAGTATTATTTTATCTTCCACTTCTTTCTCTCAAACATAGTTTCATTTCTTTCCAGTTGGGAATGGTCACCCCTTGCTTGGGCTTTTGAAGCTAACATTAGAAATAAACCAAGAAAGACTGCCAAGCCCGGCTGAGGATTTTATTGAGCTTTTAACTTAAGAAAATGTTTTAACAACTTTTTAATGTGTTACAGTGATCTATGTGTGTTTTATGTACAATGTTGAACTACACCCAGTATATAAAGGGAATGTTTTAAGTGCTGCCCAAATATTTAGGCTGATGAAGACGTCAATAAGTGTTAGACGTCGAAACATGTACCATGTGTTAAAAGACAGGTGATTGTATCACGACATTTTAATAAACAGTATTGACGAGGCGGAACCATTTGGAACTTTGTTATTAATATAATTCAGTCAATACGGGAAAAAATGTGCGATTCTCAGAGTCAAAAAGATTATGAAGCAGGCCAAGCTAACTGCGCTAAAAAGGCGCGTTATAAATATAAAGATCTGAAAATTAAATTGGCCAGCACTGTCAAGGACATCGCTTTTTTAAAGAAATGCAGAGAACATAACATAACTCCGTCACATTTTAAATCTTACCAGAAAAAGGGCCCATTAAATAAATATGAAGCCAGAACACAGAGGATAATTAATAGTAGAGTTTTCCGAAGAGAAATTAAATTTCTTTATATCAGGAAGAACAATCTTAATAACAAACTTTATCGTGCACACCTAGAAGCTTCAAATCTATCCAGTAAGAAGGACTGGGATAGATATTCATTCACTGTAAATGAAATCTTATTCACGATAATCAATAAGAAAGTACAGTCGCTAGAAAATAAATTCAGAAACCTACAAAATAAATTCAATAAAGTCAGGGATGCGAATGAACAAGTTAACAATAGGCAGTTTACCGCAGTGCAATTTTCTCCACCTGTCAAAAACTTATCAAGTGTTCCATTTGACGATAATGAACTCGAAATACTAGGCAAGGGGCCCAAACACAACTGGAAATGAGACCTCAATGACAGAACGCTAACCACTTTAGTAGTGGAAGCAGAAACAGCCATACGTAGGCTTCCTCTTGATAAACAAAAAGAAGTCAGGTACTGCCCCCGTAAATTGAATTATATTGAGACCACGATGGCTGTATTGGCATAAATGAATAAAGTTATGAATGTCATAGTTTTGACGTGGATATTCATGACGTAGGCACGGATGACGCAGATTTCATGCAAGTAGGCTGGTGGAGCTGAGATTCTTGGTGACGTCATGATTTTGTTCGAGAAAGATCTGAGATTTACGACGCAGTCGCAGGAAACAAGGTATTGTGCTAAGGAAGAAGTTACGCTATTGGAGGAGAGACTCGAACCAATGAACGATAGTTTGGAAGGAAGACGGAGATTGCTGAAACTACGATATTTAATTACTTTTGGCATGCAGATTTGTGGAAAACTATTTTCAGTTATGGCATTGATTTGGAATTTTGAAGAAATTAATTTTGAGTTTTTGAAATTTGAAAATCCGTCAAGTATAGCCAAAGTTAAAACTTCTAGCAATGACGGAGCAACGAGCTATGGAAGGGATGGATATGCCCCTTAAGAAGTTGATAAAAGGTCGTGCACAGGATAGAGGAGCTCTCATATCTCTCATACCGCTGATACCGCATATACAGTGTGGTCCACCCGCCCCTTATTATTTAGTTTTATGAAACCCAACTAACACTGCATTTCCCCCGATGGTCGATATTGCTCTGCCCTCTGACTGTGTGACAGCAATGTAATTGGGTCATGGGTCTAGCAAAGAAAAACCGACCTTAAACTTTTCCCCGCCCAATAGTATGGCCCATTCTACTAACATATGAATTATTGCTCCTTGAAATAACACACATACACGTAATACGATCGAATTAATAGCTTACGCCACGTGATCTGTAATAGTAGAAAGTTAAATCAACACCATAAACCGTGATTGAAGACTTTGAGATGGATTTAAACGTTTGAGGTGTACGGCTACAGTAACAACTGCAAGTGCAGCGCGCGCTTTGTACCATGCACTGGTGGCCGATGCGGTTAAAGCACGGCCGTAGACGGCGGGCGAAAATGGGTAGAATAGTGCATCGAATCCAGTCGTAGGCATACTTTTTTTAATGAAAGCCCACGCTCCATTTTAGTTGGGATGTAACTACATTGCCACATTCATTCCCTTACATGTATTTTTGTGAAGAGTGGGTAGAATTTTCCTGATTAATAAAGAGAATACGACCGAATTGATAGCTTTTGCCACGTGACCTGTAATGGCAGAAAATTAAAAAAACTGTCATGGATATTAACATAACATATCGACAAGTCGCTCTGGAGGTCCAGGTTCGATTCCCAGGTCTGCCAAGAAATCCAATAATGGTCTGAGGGCTGAAATTGGATACACTCAGCTTCGTGAAGCAAATCTGAGAAGAGGTGGGTTCGATTCCCACCTCAGAACCCTGGAAGTGGTTCTCTGTGGTTTCCCACTTCTGCTCCAGGTTATTGCCGGGACGGTTTCTAACTTAAGGCCCCAGCCGCCTCCTTCCCCATCCTCACCTTAATTGCTAATACATACATTATACAGACACCGCTATAGACAGGTTATCAGAGGAATTCTACACACACACACAAGTACACGGGGCTAAATGACCGCGATGTTCTAGCCCCTCTAATGAAACAAGATTCTGATCGCCGGTACACGTATTCTTTAAAATTTTCCGTGGTAATATTTTGTTCGTCGCCTCCGTAGCGTAGCGGTCAGCATGGTTAGCTGCCACCCCGGAGGTCCTGGGTTCGATTCCCGGCTCTGCCACGAAATTTGAAAAAGTGGTATGAGGACTGAAACGGGGTCTACTAAGCCTCGGGTGGTCCAAATGAGTAGAGGGGGTTCGATTCCCCCTCAGCCATCCTCGAAGTGGTTTTCCGTGGTTTCCCACTTCGTCTTCGGGCAAATGCCGGGATGGTACCTTCTTAAAGGCCACGGCCGCCTCCTTCCCTCTTCCTTGCCTATCCATCCTCACCATCCCTCACCTTCCCTCATGAGGCTCCTGTTCGCTTTGCAGGTGAGGCCGCCTGGGCTGCCAATCCCACCTCACCAGTTGTATCCCTTCCGATTCGATGTTCCCAGCTCTAGGACACTTCCCGTAGAGGCGGTAGTGGTGAGTTCCCTCGCTGAGTCCGTGGGTTCCCCCAACCAGGAGGGTAAACGACTAAAAAGAAAAGAAAACAAAAATATTTTGTTCGGGGTCTACTCAGCCACGGGTGATCCAATTGAGCATAGAGGGTTCGATTTCCCCTTCAGTCATCCTCGAAGTGGTTTTCCGTGGTTTCCCACTTCGTCTCCAGGCAAATGCTGGGATGCTACCTAACGTAAGGCCACGGCCGCCTCCTTCCCTCATCCTTGTCTATCCCTCCCAATCTCCCCATCCCTCGTAAGGCCCCTGTTCGCTTTGGAGGTGAGGCGGCCTGGTTGAGGCGTTCGTCCCACCTCCCCAGTAATATTCCCAGCCAATGTTTCAAGCACCAGGACTCTGCCCTGGAGGCGGTAAAGGTGCGATCCCTCAGTGAGTCCGAGGGAAAAGATAACCATGGAGGGTAAACCGACTAAAAAATATATTTTGTCATTAAATTCTAGCAAGAAGAAGAAAACTCTATTTGACGTGTACATATTAAGATGTTTCGTGTAATACCGAATTCGGAAAACACGTACCGTTCATGGAATCCAACCTGAAAATGCATCTGCTCGCTATATTACTAGTGCCCCTTCCTCAATAATTAACTGTGACCACTTGTATCATTTCTGTCGTAAGATATTGGTAAAGTTGTCGACACAGACGATAAAACGTACCGAAAACAAATTATAAATCTTCCCCCTCTACGAAGTATCGAACCCCGAATCCTTCAATCCGCAGTCCAACGCGTTACCCTTTCAGCCACGGTTGCTTACACTACATGTGAAGCAGAATACACCAGAAGGATAGAAAGTGAGAAGTGTTATGCCACGGGAAACCACTTCCTAGATGATTTAGGTTGGCCTCGAATAGATGATCAAGATTTTATAATCAATTCCACAAGCATGCCAACACACGTTATTTTGTTTGCACAAAAATAATCCTACCCGAGAGTTAATTCAGCAGGAAATTAAATATTCATAAATAACTGTCAGTCGCCTCCGTAGCGTAGCGGTCAGCACGGTTAGCTACCGCCTCGGAGGTCCTGGGTTCGATTCTCGGCTCTGCCACGAAATTTGAAAAAGTGGTACGAGGACTGGAACGAGGTCTACTCAGCCTCGGGTGGCACTAATGAGTAGAGGGGGTTCGATTCCCCCTCAGCCATCCTCGAAGTGGTTTTCCGTGGTTTCCCACTTCGTCTTCGGGCAAATGCCGGGATGGTACCTTCTTCAAGGCCACGGCCGCTTCCTTCCCTCTTCCTTGCCTATCCATCCTCACCATCCCTTACCTTCCCTCATGAGGCCCCTGTTCGCTTTGCAGGTGAGGCCGCCTGGGCGAGGTGCCAATCCCACCTCACCAGTTGTATCCCTTCCGATTCGATGTTCCCTGCTCTAGGACACTGCCCGTAGAGGCGGTAGTGGTGAGTTCCCTCGCTGAGTCCATGGGTTCCACCAACCTGGAGGGTAGACGACTAAAAAAATAAAATATGTTCGAACATAAATATTCATACATATCTGTCGAGATTTCGCAAGTTTTATGTACTGTGCCACTGCGCGGGCGATTGCGAATGTGGTGGCAACAGGATGGGGCCCCACCTCACGGATCATTAGTCGTCAGGAACCATCTTCATGTTACATATCCAAATAAATGGATAGGAAGAGGTGGACCCTTTCACTGGCCTGTCAGATCACCCGATCTTACGCCACTTGACTTCTTCCTGTGGGGTCACTTAAAGCAGGTAGTATATGCACATGAGCCTGAAGATCCTGACCACCTTCGGCAACTAATCACCGAGGCATGCCAAGCTGTTACACGTCAGATGTTACAGCGTGCAAGACTGTCTGTAATACGTCGTGCTGAAATCTGCATCAACCAAGGTGGTCAACATTTCGAACACTTGCTACACTGACTATGCAGAGTACCTTGCCTTATTCCTACAGGGGGTGTGGTGGCGCAGCGGTCAAGCTCTTCGCCTCTCACCAACGCCATGTCCTGTGGTTCGAATTCACGTAAAATGGAGATCCCGTGGCTTATGATCGCGAGATTAACGGTCACGCTAAACTACAAGCTTTCTTCCTACATATCAGTATGTCATCGTCTAACCTGCCTACGTAGCATCGAATAAAAACGGTCCTTTTCAGGACCAAATAAAAATTCATTCATTGGAACAGGTAGATATGTGTCCGTAGTGCAGCTACTGTAAACGGCATTAAGCAAAAAAAATAAAAAAACTTATTTGCCTTGGGATCGAACCTGCTACATTGCAGCATGACTGACGTTACGGCAGAGAAGCACGATTTAACCATCTTAGCTACCGCGAGCCGTGGTGGGATGCAGTCACGTATTGAGTCTATTTGTAGTCCTCATAGACACTTCATATCTTTCGTAAGGCAGTGTTGTTTGGATGTGTGGATTTACACATTCGTTATAGTTGATGGCATTGAAATAACACTGCTGCCAATAATTTCGACTTTATACGCGAGCTTGAACTCAACCGTAAAACTGTACTAGGCCAAGTACTAATGTTTTTAGGACGACTATGATATACGCGTTAGTTGGGTTGCCTTCCTCCAAAAAAAATAAGGGGCTGGTGGACCACACTGTATATTTCTGATGTCAGATAGTCATTGTCGAGTGAATAAGTGAAGCAAGTCATCTTTAGCGTGTGGTTAAAGCCCGGCGCATCGAACGAACGCGGAGCAGTTCCATTTTACGCTGTTCGAAACTAGGTGAAGTTGTAACGCTCACATTAACGTTTCTACGAGATAAGATATAAAGAGTTAACTTCTGCCTTCATTATAATTCAATTGGGCAGTACAACATTGAGGTGTGTAGAAGATTTGAACAATTTCACAGTTATACTTTGAAAGATATTGACACTTTAAGGCTGCAGACAAAAGTGATTTTCTCGCCACCTGAGAGGCACTTTTAAATTTCCACAGTATACACTACGGCTGACACGTGTTACAACCGTGATATTGGAGAATACGTTTGGTGTTACAACGATACATTCTATTATGGAACATTATAATCTTGCAGTACTTTCAATGTTTATAACAGAAGTTGAGATGGAAGTCTAAGGCTTTAATGCAATTGGGACATATATCGATGGAGTGAAGTAACAGCATGGAACTTCGTTAATCGTCATTCTACAAAAGCGAGCATGTAGTGAACATCCAACTACACTCATGCATCGTGAATCCATCGCTGAATTATATCAAATGACAGTGGAAATATTTTCATACTCCACGATTACGAATATTTCTGCGGAAATAACTGCAATAAACGTCATGGCGAATTACGACTGGAACTTCAGGGAACATTCAAGAGAGGCCAGGGAGGACCCGGCTCACAAAGAAGAATTTTGCCAGAAGGATGTCTTTCGTATACGCGGAGCAGTGCAATTTCCGGAGGAGGAAGCAGTTCGATTCTCCGAGGACGCTGATTCCAGGTTCGAGGACGGAGCACATCTTCACGCTGGTGAAATGGAACCAACAGTAGTTTTCTTTGAAAACTTTCCTCTAGAACTTCAATCAACAGATAAGGTAGTCGTGAACGTTTCTTGTATTATTTGAGTCATGTAGCGATATCTGAGCAACTATTTTTCCCATATTTTTTGTCCTATCTTTTGCCCCATTTTCTTGATTAACATTTCTGTACTCAGTACACTTCGATGATTTATGCCTTTTTCTACGATTTGTTGAGACATTGTTATGCCATTGGCATACCTAAATAATTTTGGATCAGTTGAGACTGATAATTTAGATTCTTTCAGTAATTTGCATATTTTTGTAGTCACGATTTGACTGTAAAGTTAACGATTTCTATGGCAGATTTGAATTCAGACAGCGTGTCAATTTATTAAAGTAATTCTATTCAGTAAATTACTTTGACCAATTTTCTGTCATCCTCAAGAAAGAAGAATGATTAAATGATTTTAGAGCGTTAAAATCTAATACGTTATCGACGATCTTTGAAATACTAGTCATCTTATGAACATGATTGCAACATAGACATTTATCATTGCATTATAGACAATTTTATGAAATATGAACTTTGATTACGCTCTATTGAATACACTATAGTAATGAACATTTGATAGGAGTTTTTCTCAATTCTAGATTGGAACAATAATGTTTGCATTCCACAATCTAATTGTATTCTATTCGACTATTTATGCAGTTTAGATGAACTTTGATTGAAGATAGTATTTTTATACTGCGTTACTTTGAAGATATTAATCTCAATTTTGATAGACCAGGGAGGAGTGTCTAATCGTATTTGCTATTAAATTTATTTGTGATTGGCAAATTTTTACTTCATATCGATTCATGAATGAAACCCACGAAGGTTAAATAATAACAGTCATTAATACAATTGATGAATATAAGAATTTTTGAAGAGGAACAATGGATGTATAATCGTTAGTTCAGTGGACCTGTAAAAGTCGCTGATGAATAATGCCCTTGAATAATGAAGGAGGTTCCCACAGTAATAAATGAAGTTGTTGAATTTATGAGTGGAGGTTTTTGTATGTAATTTGGAAGATTTTGATGCCATATATATGAAGATATATGATGAATTCTGGGCCTATTGTTGAGCAATTTTGTGCGTTTTGAGCGAAGTATTTTTCCGCTGAATGTATTGTCCTGGTTCTTTGAAAGTTATTCATGTGAAGATACTGTTAAAGTTAACAAGAGTGTTAAATAATTTGAGATGAAGATTTTGAATGGCGGTTACCGTCACAAATATTAATAATAATTATTAAACCTTATTAAACCTGAATTTGACATTTAAATATAACTAACCTTCATTGGTCGATTATATCACCATGATTTGAGTAATTATCAACCGGATAAACGTGTGGTTTAATGTATTTCTTGTATAAATAATATAAACAATATATTATTGTAAATAATTTTGTAAATATCTTTGATAACAATTTGTAATGAAAGGGATTAATAGAGGCGTGTATAAAATTTCCAATTGTCGTTTGACATTGTTATAAACAATTTATTATTGTTAAAAATAATTAATGAACTTTTGTTATTAACATTTGGAGTTTTGTTTTTATACTCTAAACAACGCTAATTAAGCAAGTGGATTGAACAATTAAACATGATTTGGGATTGTTGGAGTAATCCACTGGTGTTTGAATGGAGCATTTAAAAGATTTGCGGGATAATATTTCAGTTGAGATGTGGACATTTAACGTGTTTTGAAAAGGAGAGCTAGGCTCTGATGTAACTCGCTTATGCTAGGGTTGAACGGAGGGGTGAGTCCACTTTGACGATGCAGGTGCATTGCAGCTGGCCCGGACAACTGTATGATAGAGGCCAAGGACGTTTACATAATAGCCTTGTGGCTATAAATAAAATGTGATATGTATAAACACGCAAACCAATTGATATATGTGTCTCGTCCCAAATCCCGTTTCCATTCCAAGTGCATTATTATAATTACGTTATTTTGAGCTTGAGAAAGCTGAAACATTGTATGTAGAGTATACCAGTCCTACAGGAGGACATGGTTATGTGGTCGATGGCTTCTGATTGCCACGTGGATTTTGTTGTTTTATTTTTGTTAAATTCATTCTTTATGTGAAATAAATTATTGTGCAGTTTAAAGTTTCTCGTCTTCGTCATGGTTCATTTTTAATATCATGGTGGAGGTTATTGTGTGGGCACGCTTTAAGTGATCCAGTTGACAACCCATCCCCGAGATAAATTTAAGAGGTAAGTAAAGGTAAGTATGAACCCCCGTATATTTTGGTGTGTTCCACAATAATTTTCTTGTTAACTATTGTGCTCTAATCTCGATAGTATCTGTCAGTGCCATTTTCATTGATGTAGCTGTGCCGGTGCGTTTGATTATTGGCAATCCGATTGAGGGGGCGGCTATCTGACAGCCTACTATCCTGAGATCGGGGACAGTAGGATTGGCGACCCTAAAACGTGGGGATCGATCGACTGAATAACATTGGATTACCAAGTTATTGCAGTAGAATTGGCACCGCAATTTTTGTGGAGTGTTCGAATAACATTGGATTACCAAGTTATCGATGTCAAAGGGATTGTGAAGACTCAAATAAAGAGGTTGATTCTTTGTTAGATGTCTTAGCCAATTGTAGAATTTGAGAGTGTGATTATATAGGGATTAAATGTTGTGTTGTATTAGGAAAATTACACTCAGAAATGATCAGATCTTATACAACTTGAGAGAGGTTAAATAAGCTGGAAACTTAGAAAAATCGCCTATGATCTGGAATCTTATTTTATTTGACCGGCTTATGACATGTGTAGTCATATAAAAGATAAAATTAAACTATTTGGATTGTAAATGTAAATTATTTGTGTTAGGATATTTTAAAATGAACCAAAGAAACCTGAACATGTGCTTGAGTTTATTTCAACATGAAGTGTCTACGAAGGTTAATTATAAGGTAATTATAAGTTAGATTTAAGACAGAAAATTGCTCAAATTTATATATGGTGAAAGATGTTGCTCAGATGTTGTTATTTTGCTCTGTTTGATGTATGTCCCTAAAGCAGTTTATTATTGAAATATTATTGAAATGGCAGATGAGAGTATGAGGATGATGTTAGAGGAGTTGAAAGCTAGCATGAATGAAAGTGCGAGGGAGATGAAAGCTAGCATGAATAGCAGTATGAAGCAGATGATGGAGGAGAATGCTAGTAGAATGGATGAAAGTTTGAAAGTTCTTCAGACCAGTTCTGCAAACTTAGAAAATAATGTGTCGCGTTTACAGATCAATACCCAGGGAATCGAGAATGCTGTAAGTGACATTCACAAAGATGTGTCTGATGTTAAAATAGATGTTTCTAAAGTACAGAAAGATCTTACTATGTTGAATCTTGATGTTGCCAATGTCCGGGGTGATATTTCATGTGCTAGAGCTGAAGTAATTGTTGTTAGGAATGATGTTGCTACTGTACAAGACAAAGTAGAGGAAGTTCAAAGAGAGGTTAGAAATGCTCGAACTGATGTGTCAAATGTTCAAGTTGACATCAATAATATTCATTCAGATGTTAATGATATGCAAAGCGATATCAATAAAATACAAGTAGAAGTCAATACTGTTTTTGTAGACATTGCTAAAGTTCAGACTGATGTTAACAAAGTTAGGGAGGAAATTGAAACTTCAAAAACCCTTTGTACTCGTAACATTAGTGCATTAACAACTCGATTAGTTGACGAGTCTGTTAGGACAACAGCTTCTTTAGCTGTTTTAAAATACGATGTAGAGGTCATGAGAACCCAAGTATTAGATCACAATCGTTTACTTAAGGAAGACATTGAAGTAGATATCGCGGAAATGTTAACTGCAAATGTAACGGTTTGGAAAGATGAATGGAACAGGTCAAGTGGGGAACATGTCGATCAGATTCAGGAGCGAATTGAAAGAAAACTTGCCAGTACACAAGTAGACATAAATAATGAAGTAGTTCAGATTAGGAAAGACTTGAATGTAAGGATGGATTCGCTATCCGAAAAGCAGGTAGAGGATAGAACTCAAATAGGTCAGGACGTGCAAGCATTAAAAACTGCGTTAGAGGAACAGATTCATAAGGTTGTCTCTGATGTTAATGAAACTACGAGCAAACTTCAGAATTTGAAACTAGGAGAAGCTAGCATGATGGAAACCTATAAGGAAGAGTTGATTAGGAAAGTCATCACGGAAATCACAGACAAGGATATTGAAGGATTGACTGGTGAAGAGGATAGAAATTACGTAAGAAGATGTAACCTTGCTACAGAAGAGAGAGATATTAGTCCTGAAGAACGTATATCCAGATTCAGGGAAGAAGAAGAGGATAGGAATATTGAACCTGAATGGAAGTATCGTGATAGTGGGACACATTATATGGATTCATATCCGAGAAATGTGACAGTCATCCGGAACTTTGAAGACAAACCTCAAAAATTTAGCAACACTGATAGTCTCACACCGATTGAATATATCAGGAATCTTAAAGACTATTTCATAGAAGCCCACATTCCTAGAGAGAGAGAGATGAGAATCGTAGAAAGATTTCTAGCTGGAGGACCCCTTGAGTGGTTTAGAGCATTTCGGTACACTTTCAGCAATTTTGACGAATTTGCAGAGGCACTGATAAAACGATTCTGGTCAATAGAAGCTCAGAATTCACTAAGAGCTGAGGTATACTCGAGGAAGTATTCAGGTACTCTTCCAACACGGTACGCTGATTTCTTCACGAGTCAGTTATCACGCTTGAGATTTTTGCAACCCCCATTGTCAACAGAGCAGTTGATAGATGCGATTTCGCGTATGTTGTCTGTGGAGGTAAGAAGACTGATCCTATCGTCAAATATCAGAGATTTGACCAGTATGGACGAATTATTGAGAAGGCTTGACTACACGAGTCCAATGCCAAATTTGGTACAAAAAGGTCAGAGGCACGAATTCAAAGACGTTAATACAGTCTACATGGATCAAGTGCAGCAAACTGATAAGCCTGATGCAGAAAAAACTGAAAATGTAGGTCCTCACAGGAATAATTATTTCCGCAACAACAGATCCCAAGGTTACCGTCCATATCAGCAAAGACGAGGCTGGAATAATAACAGAGGGAATTACAACAACGGAAGAGGTAGATACTATAACAATGGTTATAATAGAAACTACAATCGAAATAACCAGTATCAGAACCAGAATCAGAATTCTCAAGGTCAGGTTATGACACCCGACAAGTATCAAGAAAGAGAGAAAGAAAGTCAGCAGTATCTGAAGGAATTACGAGAGAAGGAAGCTGAAAATCAAAAGAAAAGACAGGATGTAGTGATCGATCCTGGTCCTTCTACAAGTCAGCAGAACTTAGAAAACAGAAATTCAGGACAGAAGAGAAAGTAGAGAGGAGAGAATGCATTAGCCACACACAACCCAGAGAAGAAGAGACTTATGATTAAGGAACATAGAAGAAATATCATACAAGAGTAGAATATAATTCAATTTCGTGTTCAAATGAATTGAGATATTTATAACACAGAGTTTAAAAACAATTTGCAACTGTTTTTAAAACGTGGTGAAGGGAGAATGCCCCCGTAAATTGAATTATATTGAGACCACGATGGCTGTATTGGCATAAATGAATAAAGTTATGAATGTCATAGTTGTGACGTGGATATTCATGACGTAGGCACGGATGACGCAGATTTCATGCAAGTAGGCTGGTGGAGCTGAGATTCTTGGTGACGTCATGATTTTGTTCGAGAAAGATCTGAGATTTACGACGCAGTCGCAGGAAACAAGGTATTGTGCTAAGGAAGAAGTTACGCTATTGGAGGAGAGACTCGAACCAATGAACGATAGTTTGGAAGGAAGACGGAGATTGCTGAAACTACGATATTTAATTACTTTTGGCATGCAGATTTGTGGAAAACTATTTTCAGTTATGGCATTGATTTGGAATTTTGAAGAAATTAATTTTGAGTTTTTGAAATTTGAAAATCCGTCAAGTATAGCCAAAGTTAAAACTTCTAGCAATGACGGAGCAACGAGCTATGGAAGGGATGGATATGCCCCTTAAGAAGTTGATAAAAGGTCGTGCACAGGATAGAGGAGCTCTCATATCTCTCATATCTCTCATACCGCTGATACCGCATATATATTTCTGATGTCAGATAGTCATTGTCGAGTGAATAAGTGAAGCAAGTCATCTTTAGCGTGTGGTTAAAGCCCGGCGCATCGAACGAACGCGGAGCAGTTCCATTTTACGCTGTTCGAAACTAGGTGAAGTTGTAACGCTCACATTAACGTTTCTACGAGATAAGATATAAAGAGTTAACTTCTGCCTTCATTATAATTCAATTGGGCAGTACAACATTGAGGTGTGTAGAAGATTTGAACAATTTCACAGTTATACTTTGAAAGATATTGACACTTTAAGGCTGCAGACAAAAGTGATTTTCTCGCCACCTGAGAGGCACTTTTAAATTTCCACAGTATACACTACGGCTGACACGTGTTAAAACCGTGATATTGGAGAATACGTTTGGTGTTACAACGATACATTCTATTATGGAACATTATAATCTTGCAGTACTTTCAATGATTATAACAGAAGTTGAGATGGAAGTCTAAGGCTTTAATGCAATTGGGACATATATCGATGGAGTGAAGTAACAGCATGGAACTTCGTTAATCGTCATTCTACAAAAGCGAGCATGTAGTGAACATGCAACTACACTCATGCATCGTGAATCCATCGCTGAATTATATCAAATGACAGTGGAAATATTTTCATACTCCACGATTACGAATATTTCTGCGGAAATAACTGCAATAAACTTCATGGCGAATTACGACTGGAACTTCAGGGAACTTTCAAGAGAGGCCAGGGAGGACCCGGCTCACAAAGAAGAATTTTGCCAGAAGGATGTCTTTCGTATACGCGGAGCAGTGCAATTTCCGGAGGAGGAAGCAGTTCGATTCTCCGAGGACGCTGATTCCAGGTTCGAGGACGGAGCACATCTTCACGCTGGTGAAATGGAACCAACAGCAGTTTTCTTTGAAAACTTTCCTCTAGAACTTCAATCAACAGATAAGGTAGTCGTGAACGTTTCTTGTATTATTTGAGTCATGTAGCGATATCTGAGCAACTATTTTTCCCATATTTTTTGTCCTATCTTTTGCCCCATTTTCTTGATTAACATTTCTGTACTCAGTACACTTCGATGATTTATGCCTTTTTCTACGATTTGTTGAGACATTGTTATGCCATTGGCATACCTAAATAATTTTGGATCAGTTGAGACTGATAATTTAGATTCTTTCAGTAATTTGCATATTTTGGTAGTCACGATTTGACTGTAAAGTTAACGATTTCTATGGCAGATTTGAATTCAGACAGCGTGTCAATTTATTAAAGTAATTCTATTCAGTAAATTACTTTGACCAATTTTCTGTCATCCTCAAGAAAGAAGAATGATTAAATGATTTTAGAGCGTTAAAATCTAATACGTTATCGACGATCTTTGAAATACTAGTCGTCTTATGAACATGATTGCAACATAGACATTTATCATTGCATTATAGACAATTTTATGAAATATGAACTTTGATTACGATTTATTGAATACACTATAGTAATGAACATTTGATAGGAGTTTTTCTCAATTCTAGATTGGAACAATAATGTTTGCATTCCACAATCTAATTGTATTCTATTCGACTATTTATGCAGTTTAGATGAACTTTGATTGAAGATAGTATTTTTATACTGCGTTACTTTGAAGATATTAATCTCAATTTTGATAGACCAGGGAGGAGTGTCTAATCGTATTTGCTATTAAATTTATTTGTGATTGGCAAATTTTTACTTCATATCGATTCATGAATGAAACCCACGAAGGTTAAATAATAACAGTCATTAATACAATTGATGAATATAAGAATTTTTGAAGAGGAACAATGGATGTATAATCGTTAGTTCAGTGGACCTGTAAAAGTCGCTGATGAATAATGCCCTTGAATAATGAAGGAGGTTCCCACAGTAATAAATGAAGTTGTTGAATTTATGAGTGGAGGTTTTTGTATGTAATTTGGAAGATTTTGATGCCATATATATGAAGATATATGATGAATTCTGGGCCTATTGTTGAGCAATTTTGTGCGTTTTGAGCGAAGTATTTTTCCGCTGAATGTATTGTCCTGGTTCTTTGAAAGTTATTCATGTGAAGATACTGTTAAAGTTAACAAGAGTGTTAAATAATTTGAGATGAAGATTTTGAATGGCGGTTACCGTCACAAATATTAATAATAATTATTAAACCTTATTAAACCTGAATTTGACATTTAAATATAACTAACCTTCATTGGTCGATTATATCACCACGATTTGAGTAATTATCAACCGGATAAACGTGTGGTTTAATGTATTTCTTGTATAAATAATATAAACAATATAATATTGTAAATAATTTTGTAAATATCTTTGATAACAATTTGTAATGAAAGGGATTAATAGAGGCGTGTATAAAATTTCCAATTGTCGTTTGACATTGTTATAAACAATTTATTATTGTTAAAAATAATTAATGAACTTTTGTTATTAACATTTGGGGTTTTGTTTTTATACTCTAAACAACGCTAATTAAGCAAGTGGATTGAACAATTAAACATGATTTGGGATTGTTGGAGTAATCCACTGGTGTTTGAATGGAGCATTTAAAAGATTTGCGTGATAATATTTCAGTTGAGATGTGGACATTCAACGTGTTTTGAAAAGGAGAGCTAGGCTCTGATGTAACTCGCTTATGCTAGGGTTGAACGGAGGGGTGAGTCCACTTTGACGATGCAGGTGCATTGCAGCTGGCCCGGACAACTGTATGATAGAGGCCAAGGACGTTTACATAATAGCCTTGTGGCTATAAATAAAATGTGATATGTATAAACACGCAAACCAATTGATATATGTGTCTCGTCCCAAATCCCGTTTCCATTCCAAGTGCATTATTATAATTACGTTATTTTGAGCTTGAGAAAGCTGAAACATTGTATGTAGTGTATACCAGTCCTACAGGAGGACATGGTTATGTGGTCGATGGCTTCTGATTGCCACGTGGATTTTGTTGTTTTATTTTTGTTAAATTAATTCTTTATGTGAAATAAATTATTGTGCAGTTTAAAGTTTCTCGTCTTCGTCATGGTTCATTTTTAATATCATGGTGGAGGTTATTGTGTGGGCACGCTTTAAGTGATCCAGTTGACAACCCATCCCCGAGATAAATTTAAGAGGTAAGTAAAGGTAAGTATGAACCCCCGTATATTTTGGTGTGTTCTACAATAATTTTCTTGTTAACTATTGTGCTCTAATCTCGATAGTATCTGTCAGTGCCATTTTCATTGATGTAGCTGTGCCGGTGCGTTTGATTATTGGCAATCCGATTGAGGGGGCGGATATCTGACAGCCTACTATCCTGAGATCGGGGACAGTACGCGACTAACAATGAAATTCAAAAAATAGTTAACACTAACACAAAAAGCAACAAGAATTCGAATCTAAATAAACCTAAAGAATTGAAAGAGAAAATAAATAATAGCGATGTAATTCTTACTAAAGCAGATAAGGGTAACACGGTCGTGCTGATAGATAAGGAGGTATATGTCAACAACACACACAATCTCCTCAGCAGCTCGAGCTTTGAAGAGGTTAAGAAAGACCCCACCCAATCTATACAGAGAAAATTGAAAAATATTTTGAAAACCTACATGTTTATTATCAATGAAAAACAAACTAGTAAGTTAACCAATATCAACCCGGGATTACCAACTTTGAAAGCGCTCCCCAAAATTTATAAAGAAGGAACTCCAATAAGACCTGTCATTATTTTCAGAAACAGTCCCCTTTACAGAACCGCCAAATGTTGTCAGCAGTTCCTTGAAAGACATTACATTTTTAAAGTAAATAAATCCCTGAAAATCACACTCAATTTCTGCGAAGAAACCATGAAACTTACCTTAATGAGCAAACACTCCATGCATAGCGTAGACGTGAAAGATATGTACACAAACATCCCAATTGCACCATCGCTCAAGGTCATTAAACAAAATTTGTCTAACAACAGTATATTGTCTAAAGTAGAAATTAACGAATTCATGACGCTATTAGAATTCACACTCACAAATATTTTTTTCAATTTTAACAACATGATCTATAAACAAAAAGAAGGACTCTCAATGGGATCTCCGTTATCTGGTTTAGTAGCTAACATATATCTTGACCATCTGGAACACGAAGAAATTGTAGGCAAAATTAACGGTATACATTATTGAGGAAGATACGTGGATGACGTGTTTGTAATAATCGATGATACTATTTTAAACATAGAAGGACACTTGCAGAAATTAAACGGTTTGGATAAAAGCATACAATTCACCTCTGAATCAGCCGTAAACAGTAAAATCAACTTCCTTGACACTACAGTTTGTTTGAATAATAACAGGTTAACCTATAAAGATTTTAGAAAGCCAACCCAGACCCACACGACAATAAGAAAAGACTCTAACCACCCGGGCAATCAAAAGAAAGCCGACTTTTATAGTATGATCAACAGAGCCTTTTCCCTTCCTCTAAGCAAAACAGATCTAAATGAAGAAATAAAAATCATTAAACAGACTGCCAAGGTAAACGGATTCACATCGCTGTTTGTCAACAATATTATCAGCAAGCTTAAAAACAAACCGGTCACCAGCCTAACGCCGGAACAAAAAGAGCAACCCAAATACGCGGCTTACACGTATTTCAGCACCAAAACTTATAGTATTTCAAATATTTTCAAAAAGTGTGGACTAAGAATAGCATATAGAACTTCCAACACAAAAAATAATATTTTATTCAATACTAATAAATTGAACCATACGAACAAATGCAGTAAATCAGGTATGTATATGTTGAAATGTGCTAAATGCGACGCTAATTATTGTGTACAAACAGGTAGAGCATTTGTAACGAGATATGGTGAGCATTTCAATGCCATTAAATACAATAAATTTTCCGCCATGGCAAATCATATGAAAGATACCAAACATGAGTTCACAGACATTTACAACGATATGAGAATCTTACATCGAGCAAATAAAGGAACTACAATGAACATCTTAGAAGAAATTGAAATCAATTTAGCCCAAAAGACCGCCCCCCTAACTAATCTTAATGAGATTCATTTCGAAAACAACGTACTCTATGAAACGTTAATCCATTACAAAACAAAATATTAACCCCCATAGAAATAAATCCACAACCGTTGATCCATGTTACCTTCCCCTAAACCTACTCCATATCCCCCCCCCCCTTCCCCCTTCCCCACTCCAAACCAAAACACTCCCGAACTCTCAACCCTCTCCTCTTCCGCCCCTATTGTCTTGCTTGTTGCTTCCATGTTGACACACCGTTTCAGTACAGCACAGTCTCCGTCCGACTCAGCACGGCTCTGTTAGCTCATTGCCGCATTACATTGTAAGTTTTTATGTAACATTTAGAGTTTTTAAAGTATTATTTTATCTACCACTTCTTTCTCTCACGCATAGTTTCATTTCTTTCCAGTTGGGAATGGTCACCCCTTGCTTGGGCTTTTGAAGCTAACATTAGAAATAAACCAAGAAAGACTGCCAAGCCCGGCTGTGGATTTTATTGAGCTTTTAACTTAAGAAAATGTTTTAACAATTTTTAATGTGTTACAGTGATCTATGTGTGTTTTATGTACAATTTTGAACTACACCCAGTATATAAAGGGAATGTTTTAAGTGCTGCCCAAATATTTAGGCTGATGAAGACGTCAATAAGTGTTAGACGTCGAAACATGTACCATGTGTTAAAAGACAGGTGATTGTATCACGACATTTTAATAAACAGTATTGACGAGGCGGAACCATTTGGAACTTTGTTATTAATATAATTCAGTCAATACGGGAAAAAATGTGCGACTCTCAGAGTCAAAAAGATTATGAAGCAGGCCAAGCTAACTGCGCGATAAAGGCGCGTTATAAATATAAAGATCTGAAAATTAAATTGGCCAGCACTGTCAAGGACATCGCTTTTTTAAAGAAATGCAGAGAACATAACATAACTCCGTCACATTTTAAATCTTCCCAGAAAAAGGGCCCATTAAATAAATATGAAGCCAGAATACAGAGGATAATTAATAGTAGAGTTTTCCAAAGAGAAATTAAATTTCTTTATATCAGGAAGAACAATCTTAATAACAAACTTTATCGTGCACACCTAGAAACATCAAATCTATCCAGTAAGAAGGACTGGGATAGATATTCATTCACTGTAAATCAAATCTTATTCACGAAAATCAATAAGAAAGTACAGTCGCTAGAAAATAAATTCAGAAACCTACAAAATAAATTCAATAAAATCAGGGATGCGAATGAACAAGTTAACAATAGGCAGTTTACCGCAGTGCAATTTTCTCCACCTGTCAAAAACTTATCAAGTGTTCCATTTGACGATAATGAACACGAAATACTAGGCAAGGTTCCCAAACACACCTGGGAATGTGACCTCAATGACAGAACGCTAACCACTTTAGTAGTGGAAGCAGAAACTGCCATACGTAGGCTTCCTCTTAATAAACAAAAAGAAGTCAGGTACATGACTAACAAAGAAATTCAAAAAATAGTTAACACTAACACAAAAAGCAACAAGAATTCGAATCTAAATAAACTTAAAGAATTGAAAGAGAAAATAAATTATAGCGATGTAATTCTTACTAAAGCAGATAAGGGTAACACGGTCGTGCTGATAGATAAGGAGGTATATGTCAACAACACACACAATTTCCTCAACAGCTCAAGCTTTGAAGAGGTTGAGAAAGAACCCACCCAATCTATACAGAGAAAATTGAAAAATATTTTGAAAACCTCCATGTTTATTATCAATAAAAAACAAACTAGTAAGTTAACCAATATGAACCCGGGATTACCAACTTTGAAAGCGCTCCCCAAAATTCATAAAGAAGGAACTCCAATAAGACCTGTCATTATTTTCAGAAACAGTCCCCTTTACAGAACCGCCAAATTTTGTCAGCAGTTCCTTGAAAGACATTACATTTTTAAAGCAAATAAATCCCTGAAAAACACACTCAATTTCTGCGAAGAAACCATGAGACTTACCTTAATGAGCAAACACTCCATGCATAGCGTAGACGTAAAAGATATGTACACAAACATCCCAATTGCACCATCGCTCAAGGTCATTAAACAAAATTTGTCTAACAACAGTATATTGTCAAAAGTAGAAATTAACGAATTCATGACGCTATTAGAATTCACACTCACAAATATTTTTTTCAATTTTAACAACATGATCTATAAACAAAAAGAAGGACTCTCAATGGGATCTCCGTTATCTGGTTTAGTAGCTAACATATATCTTGACCATCTGGAACACGAAGAAATTGTAGGCAAAATTAACGGTATACATTATTGAGGAAGATACGTGGATGACGTGTTTGTAATAATCGATGATACTATTTTAAACATAGAAGGACTCTTGCAGAAATTAAACGGTTTGGATAAAAGCATACAATTCACCTCTGAATCAGCCGTAAACAGTAAAATCAACTTCCTTGGCACTACAGTTTGTTTGAATAATAACAGGTTAACCTATAAAGGTTTTAGAAAGCCAACCCAGACCCACACGAGAATAAGAAAATACTCTAACCACCCGGGCAATCAAAAGAAAGCCGCCTTTTGTAGTATGATCAACAGAGCCTTTTCCCTTCCTCTAAGCAAAACAGATCTAAATGAAGAAATAAAAATCATTTAACAGATTGCCAAGGTAAACGGATTCACATCGCTGTTTGTCAACAATATTATCAGCAAGCTTAAAAACAAACCGGTCACCAGCCTAACGTCGGAACAAAAAGAGCAACCCAAACTTCCACGTTTTTCAGCACCAAAACTTATAGTATTTCAAATATTTTCAAAAGTGTGGACTAAGAATAGCATATAGAACTTCCAACACAAACAATAATATTTTATTCAATACTAATAAATTGAACCATACGAACAAATGCAGTAAATCAGGTGTGTATATGATGAAATGTGCTAAATGCGACGCTAATTATTGTGGACAAACAGGTAGAGCATTTGTAACGAGATATGGTGAGCATTTCAATGCCATTAAATACAATAAATTTTCCGCCATGGCAAATCATATGAAAGATACCAAACATGAGTTCACAGACATTTACAACGATATGAGAATCTTACATCGAGCAAATAAAGGAACTACAATGAACATCTTAGAAGAAATTGAAATCAATTTAGCCCAAAAGACCGCCCCCCTAACGAACCTTAATGAGATTCATTTCGAAAACAACGTACTCTATGAAACGTTAATCCATTACAAAACAAAATATTAACCACCATAGAAATAAATCCACAACCGTTGATCCTTGTTACCTTCCCCTAAACGTACTCCATACCCCCCACCCCCCCCTTCCCCACTCCAAACCAAAACACTCCCGAACTCTCACCCCTCTCCTCTTCCGCCCCTATTGTCTTGCTTGTTGCTTCCATGTTGACACACAGTTTCAGTACAGCACAGTCTCCGTCCGACTCAGCACGGCTCTGTTAGCTCATTGCCGCATTACGTCGTAAGTTTTTATATAACATTTAGAGTTTTTAAAGTATTATTTTATCTACCACTTCTTTCTCTCATACATAGTTTCATTTCTTTCCAGTTGGGAATGGTCACCCCTAGCTTGGGCTTTTGAAGCTAACATTAGAAATAAACCAAGAAAGACTGCCAAGCCCGGCTGAGGATTTTATTGAGCTTTTAACTTAAGAAAATGTTTTAACAACTTTTTAATGTGTTACAGTGATCTATGTGTGTTTTATGTACAATGTTGAACTACACCCAGTATATAAAGGGAATGATTTAAGTGCTGCCCAAATATTTAGGCTGATGAAGACGTCAATAAGTGATAGACGTCGAAACATGTACCATGTGTTAAAAGACAGGGGATTAGATCACGACATTTTAATAAACAGTACTGACGAGGCGGAACCATTTGGAACGTTGTTATTAATATAATTCAGTCAATACGGGAAAATGTGCGACTCTCAGAGTCAAAAAGATTATGAAGCAGGCCAAGCTAACTGCGCTAAAAAGGCGCGTTATAAATATAAAGATCTGAAATTTAAATTGGCCGGCACTGTCAAGGACATCGCTTTTTTAAAGAAATGCAGAGAACATAACATAACTCTGTCACATTTTAAATCTTACCAGAAAAAGGGCCCATTAAATAAATATGAAGCCAGAACTCAGAGGATAATTAATAGTAGAGTTTTCCAAAGAGAAATTAAATTTCTTTATATCAGGATGAACAATCTTAATAACAAACTTTATCGTGCACACCTAGAAGCTTCAAATCTATCCAGTAAGAAGGACTGGGATAGATATTCATTCACTGTAAATCAAATCTTATTCACGAAAATCAATAAGAAAGTACAGTCGCTAGAAAATAAATTCAGAAACCTACAAAATAAATTCAATAAAGTCAGGGATGCGAATGAACAAGTTAACAATAGGCAGTTTACCGCAGTGCAATTTTCTCCACCTGTCAAAAACTTATCAAGTGTTCCATTTGACGATAATGAACACGAAATACTAGGCAAGGTTCCCAAACACACCTGGGAATGTGACCTCAATGACAGAACGCTAACCACTTTAGTAGTGTAAGCAGAAACTGCCATACGTAGGCTTCCTCTTGATAAACAAAAAGAAGTCAGGTACTTGACTAACAAAGAAATTCAAAAAATAGTTAACACTAACACAAAAAGCAACAAGAATTCGAATCTAAATAAACTTAAAGAATTGAAAGAGAAAATAAATAATAGCGATGTAATTCTTACTAAAGCAGATAAGGGTAACACGGTCGTGCTGATAGATAAGGAGGTATATGTCAACAACACACACAATTTCCTCAACAGCTCAAGCGTTGAAGAGGTTGAGAAAGAACCCACCCAATCTATACAGAGAAAATTGAAAAATATTTTGAAAACCTCCATGTTTATTATCAATAAAAAACAAACTAGTAAGTTAACCAATATGAACCCGGGATTACCAACTTTGAAAGCGCTCCCCAAAATTCATAAAGAAGGAACTCCAATAAGACCTGTCATTATTTTCAGAAACAGTCCCCTTTACAGAACCGCCAAATTTTGTCAGCAGTTCCTTGAAAGACATTACATTTTTAAAGCAAATAAATCCCTGAAAAACACACTCAATTTCTGCGAAGAAACCATGAAACTTACCTTAATGAGCAAACACTACATGCATAGCGTAGACGTGAAAGATATGTACACAAACATCCCAATTGCACCATCGCTCAAGGTCATTAAACAAAATTTGTCCAACAACAGTATATTATCAAAAGTAGAAATTAACGAATTCATGACGCTATTAGAATTCACACTCACAAATAATTTTTTCACTTTTAACAATAGGATCTATAAACAAAAAGAAGGACTCTCAATGGG
This sequence comes from Meconema thalassinum, assembly GCA_946902985.2. NCBI lineage: Eukaryota > Metazoa > Arthropoda > Insecta > Orthoptera > Tettigoniidae > Meconema > Meconema thalassinum. Next base: position 95,436,155 of record OX336397.1, on the reverse strand, counting down.
ATCTCCGCTATCTGGTTTAGTAGCTAACATATATCTTGACCATCTGGAACACGAAGAAATTGTAGGCAAAATTGACGGTATACATTATTGGGGAAGATACGTGGATGACGTGTTTGTAATAATCGATGATATTATTTTAAACATAGAAGGACTCTTGAAAAAATTATACGGTTTGGATAAAAGCATACAATTCACCTCTGAATCAGCCGTAAACAGTAAAATCAACTTCCTTGACTCTACAGTTTGTCTGAATATTGACAGGTTAAACTATAAAGTTTTTAGAAAGCCAACCCAGACCCACACGACAATAAGAAAATACTCTAACCACCCGGGCAATCAAAAGAAAGCCACCTTTTATAGTATGATCAACAGAGCATTTTCCCTTCCTTTAAGCAAAACAGATCTAAATGAAGAAATAAAAAACATTAAACAGATTGCCAAGGTAAACGGATTCACATCGCCGTTTGTCAACAATATTATCAGCAAGCTTAAAAACGAACCGATCACCCGCCTAACGCCGGAACCAAAAGAGCAACCCAAATAAGCGACTTTCACGTATTTCAGCACGAAAACTTATAGTATTTCAAATATTTTCAAAAAGTGTGGACTTAGAATAGCATATAGAACTTCCAACACAAACAATAATATTATATTCAATAATAAAATGAACCATACGAACAAATTCAGTAAATCAGGTGTGTATATGTTGAAATGTGCTAAATGCGACGCAAATTATTGTGGACAAACAGGTAGAGCATTTATAACAAGATATGGTGAGCATTTCAATGCCATTAAATACAATAAATTTTCCGCCATGGCAAATCATATGAAAGATACCAAACATGAGTTCACATACATTTACAACGATATGAGAATCTTACATCGAGCAAATAAAGGAACTACAATGAACATCTTAGAAGAAATTGAAATCCATTTAGCCCAAAAGACCGCCCCCCTAACGAATCTTAATGAGATTCATTTCGAAAACAACGTACTCTATGAAACGTTAATCCATTACGAAACAAAATATTAACCACCGTAGTAATAAATCCACAACCGTTGATCCATGTTACCTTCCCCTAAACTTACTCCATACCCCCCCCCCCCCCCTTCCCCCTTCCCCACTCCAAACCAAAACACTCCCGAACTCTCACCCCTCTCCTCTTCCGCCCCTATTGTCTTGCTTGTTGCTTCCATGTTGACACACCGTTTCAGTACAGCACAGTCTCCGTCCGACTCAGCACGGCTCTGTTAGCTCATTGCCGCATTACATCGTAAGTCTTTATATAACATTTAGGGTTTTTAAAGTATTATATTATCTACCACTTCTTTCTCTCATACATAGTTTCATTTCTTTCCAGTTGGGAATGGTCACCCCTTGCTTGGTCTTTTGAAGCTAACATTAGAAATAAACCAAGAAAGACTGCCAAGCCCGGCTGAGGATTTTATTGAGCTTTTAACTTAAGAAAATGTTTTAACAACTTTTCAATGTGTTACAGTGATCTATGTGTGTGTTATGTACAATTTTGAACTACACCCTGTATATAAAGGGAATGTTTTAAGTGCTGTCCAAATATTTAGGCTGATGAAGACGTCAATAAGTGTTAGACGTCGAAACATGTACCATGTGTTGAAGGATAGGTGATTGTATCACGACATTTTAATAAACAGTATTGACGAGGCGGAACCATTTGGAACTTTGTTATTGATAGTCATTCACCTCCCAATAAAGGCTTCCAAAATGATTGTATATTGAATTTCAGGGCCAAGCAAGTAAAACTCAGCAACTTTCGTAGGTTAACGCCGTGTTTTGAGCGGGATTTTTTTGGCAGTGAAACCAAAAGTACCAACTTTATTGAAATAAGATTATCCAATTCACCAGTAAGGTTAATTATGAAAAGTAAATAAACTAATGTGACAGTCGGTAGACTTCGACACATTAGTCTGTGAATTTGGGTTGCTGATCCTGGTATAAAAAACGACAAAAAGCAGATAAATATTGGTCAACAGAAATATTCAGTTAACAAAAAACAAATCAATAAACAGTAAGAAAGCATACCGGGCAAAATATAAAGCACTATAACATTGTAAAATAGCGTAAAGATCCGATAACTCACTTTCAATAACCGGCTCAAGAGTATAAATCATATATAAAGAGCCAATATGGCGACTGAGTGACTAGTGCAGACGTGACCAGCTCCATCAATTTGTGTAATTACGAGTGTTTCTAGTGGGATATCCATGTGTATCTAGTGTGTGATTGTCAAGTGTAAAACTCTTTAGTAACTGATACAAGTGAATCTACTGACAACTATTTCCTTAACTAGTAATCCCGTTTTTATTGAAAACGAAGGAGTGCGTCACCAAGCTTTACTATGAGCGCTTGCGAAGAATGCAGGGAAGTGCTAGCGAAAGCTCTCAAGGTACAGTGTATAACTTGTGAAAAATGGTACCTCAAGAAATGTGTTACCAATTTTAATAGGTTTACAGAGTGGAACTGCCAAACGTGTGTGAATACCAAAAGTACACGGAAATCAGGCCCTATTAATAAAGCCACCCCATCACTGGACAGCATATTCTCCTTACTACAAGAATTGACAGAGGAAGTGCGAAGAATGAAGGAAGAACAGAAAGTGCGAGAAACTGATTTAGGGAATTCTCTTGAACTCTGCCACAAAAAATTGGACGACACAGCACAATTAATTGCAAACCAGCAGAAAGAATTAATTAAATGTACCGATCAAATTGACAAATTAAGACAAGAAAATTGCAGTCTAAAAGAAAAAGTCAAGGTGTTAGAAAACCGTGTTGGAGATGTGGAGCAATATTCACGACGGAATACCATCGAAATACATGGAGTTCCAGATTTACCAGGTGAATCCGTCCAGGAAACTGTTAAGAAAATCGGACAGGCTCTAGATTTACAAGTAAGTCCAGAAATGATAGATGCCTGTCACCGCCTTCCAAAATCCCCGAACCAAACGCACAGGGGAATCATAGTGAAATTCGTGAGGAGAACCGACAAGGAACACTTCATGGAGAGACGGAGAATCAAGAGGAACCTCTTTAATAGACATGGAAATCTTCCTGGTGACAACACAGTCTACATAAACGAGAGCTTGTCCCCCCAGAGAAGGAAGCTCCTGGCCCAGGCACGAAACACACGCAATGAAAAAGGCTACGCATTCATTAGGGTAAGAAATGGCATCATTAAAATGTGTAAGAATCAAGGTTCTGATGCAATAATTATTAATAGTGTAGAAGACTTAGCTAAGCTGTAAATATGTTGTCTACTTCTATATTTCCTATTTACTATCAGAATGTGCGTGGTCTGAACACCAAATTGGACAAACTGAACACAAACATTTTAGTCAATGACTTCTTAGTTATAGCTCTTAGTGAAACATGGCTAGATTCGAGTGTTTATGGTGCCGAGGTCTGTAAGGAGAAGTACAGAGTATACCGTGCGGACCGAGGTCGTGGTAACACGGGGAGGGGAGGGGGTGTGCTAACAGCTGTCAGGGAAGATGTAACGGTACTTCTGGTAGAGCCCATTTCTAGCAGTTACGAAGGCTTACTTCTAAAATTAAACTTTCAAGGAAAGACATGGTTTATTGTTAACTTGTATATACCTCCGTCCTCAAAGCTGGAAGTGTATCAGAAGTATTCCAATGGCTAGAATCTCACTACGAGGCTCATGACAATAATGTACTAATTGTTGTGGATTTCAATATACCAACAATAACCGATAACAATAACGATTTAAACACAACTCAGGAAAGTCGAGAACTAAATCTTTTTATAAATCTATGTAATATGATCTCATATAATTCAGTCCAAAACAGCCACGGTAAAACGTTAGACTTAGTTTTAGCCACTCAGAATATAACAAATGTAAAATGTACACGAAACACTGAACCCCTACTGCCTGAGGATGTCCACCACCCCGCTCTGAATATAGAAATGAGGGCCACTTCTACAAATAAAAAATGCAAAATTGATTATCAAACATCATACAGTTTTAAAAACGCAAACTTTGTAAATCTATTCACGGGTCTAAGGGACTCGAACTGGGACTGTATATACAAATGCAATAATGTCGATATTGCAGTAGACTGCTTTTACTCGAACCTATACGGGGTAATTAACGAATCGGTCCCTCAAATAAAATCGCAGAACAAAAGAAATTATCCTATATGGTTTACAGATGCCATAATTAAAAAATTACATGAGAAGGAATTTTATAGGAAACGAAGGAGATTGTCGGACTACTTCAACAGTCAGTTTAAAACAATGCGATCCGAAATAAAATCAGCAATAAAAACAGCATATTAAAGGCACATTGAATCTATTGAACAGAATATCACTGAAAATACAAAATCCTTCTGGGCGTATGTAAAAAATAAAAAGAATAATAATAATAGTTGTGATACATTTTGCCACGACAGTAAAACATACGATAATGAACAAGACGTAGCTGAAGTTTTTGCGTCGTATTTCAAATCGGCTTACTCACCAAATAAAGCCCAATACTGCATGCCTAGCGATACATCTATCACTACCGACACTCTGCACATTGACAAAGACACCTTACGTGAGGTAGAAGTAGCTATAAGAAAACTGAAGCCTAAATCCTCAGCTGGACCAGATCATATCCCGCCATATGTAATTAAGGGCTGTGCAGATGTTCTTAAGCACCCTCTCCTTTTCATATATAACTTAATTATTAAAACCGCCACATTTCCATCTAATTTGAAAAAAGCCGAGTATGTCCAATCTTAAAATCTGGAAATCCAATGCTAATTAGTAACTATCGTCCGATATGTATATTGTCAGCGGTAGCAAAGATTTTTGAATTCATTCTGTACCAAAGAATTTCCATTTATGTCAGACCATTAATATCCGAAAAGCAGCATGGTTTCCTCGCCCAACGTTCGACTATCACAAATATGGTCAACTTTACTGAATCAGTGTCCATGAACATTAGACTCAGGAGGACAAATGGATGTTGTATTCACAGACTTTCAGAAGGCTTTCGACAAAATTAACCACGATGTCCTCCTGAAAAAACTCAAAATCTTAGGATTTTCTGATTTACTTATATGCCTCTTCAGCAGTGTCCTGAATTCCGTTCATGAAAACAAAGATCTCGGTGTGTTGCTAGATCGAGAACTAACGTTTACCCCCCATATACTGAAAATGATAGCTGACTCAAACAAGACACTTGGATTTGTTATCAGGAATACAAAACCATTCAAAAACATAAGCACGTGTATCCACCTGTACAACACACTAGTCAGACCGAAACTAGAATATGCTAGCATTATATGGAGTCCTAGATGCAAGACATATACCTCAATGATTGAAAACACACAAAAGAAATTCCTAAAATATCTACATTTTAAAAGAACAGCCAACTATCCTCACTTGATACCATACCAGGAACTGCTAATAAATTTTGATGTAGACAGTTTAGAAATACGAAGAAAAATAGATGCTATGAAATTCCTTTTCAAAATTATAAACAATTCAATTGATGATACCGAATTCCTTTCTCTCATAAATTTCCATGTACCACGCATCAATTCTAGGAACAATATCACATTTGAAATTAAAAGAACCAGGACATCTGCCCACAAAAATTCACCGCTGAACAGACTATGTAATATTTTCAACAATGTTGCTCAAAGAAATAATGCCATAGATTTTAGTACTTCCTTGACAGTATTTTTGATGGAATTCCTAACCACTCTCCTGAAATAATGTTACAAACCTTGCAAATTGTAAATCATGAATTCTTACCACTGAGTCATTTTACATAGCCAAGCTTGTATTACACATGTTTTATTTGTAATATACTGCTTTAATTGTACGCCTAGTTATTTTAATTAGTTTTATTTAGTCACTGTTAGTTTAAGTTAGTATACATCTTAAGATAACACACTGTGTGATTTTAATTAGTGTTTTATTATTATTACTGTTTAGTTTAAGTTAGTATAAATTTTAAAATAACATACTGTGTAATCTTAATGCCACTGTAATTGGGATGAAAATCCTGTTGTGCGCAAATAAATAAATAAAATTAGACTCAAAATCACACTCGTTTCAGACCCCACAAACCACCTCTATAAATAAAACAGTTCATGTAGGGATATAAGATATGAACATTCTCACACATTCCTTATCTCTTTGACCCACTTACGGGACGGCAAGGATCACGAAATTTGACATGCACGAGAGAATTGTATCTGGCAAATTGCAAGCCAAATTTCACGCTTCTTGCGGTCATAGAAGTATGGAAAGACGAAAAGAATGTGCTGAAATGTGCAAACGAGGACCCCAAAATGTATGCTTTCATGGCAACCTGAGGCGTATTCGTTGGAGGTACAACAAAATGTCATATAACCAAATTTGTAGAAAACGAACGGTTTTCGAGATATTGCCAGAAAACTATCCCCGGTCTGCGAAATTGTAGCGGTTGTCATATTACCGTTGATATGTTTCTCTGAGGGAACACAGATTTTTGGGAATATCTCCGAAACCGTGCATTTTAGGACCTTAAAAAGTGTGTTTCGGGGTCCCTACAGGACCTCCGAGTATTGTTTCTCGTTTCTGGCGGCTTAAAATGAGCTAAATCCGGTATTTGTACCTTTTGTCCATGCTCAGTGCCAAAGGGCCGAAAAAACTCACATACAAATTGAATTTTCAAAAACCGCTTCTTAGTGAGCTTCTACAACCTCGGATCAACCAACATGCAAAATTTCAGCTTTCTTGGTCTAGTGGTTTGAGCTCTGCGTTGATGAGTCAATTTTGGATTATATAAGAGATGAGACTTGTCAAAGTCGATTTGCTCGTAGAAATATGGGATATATCTCGTTTTACGCGTAGCAATGCTAGGTGCAATGTTCGTGGTTTGGGAACCGAACCCCGCGTTTTAAGGCCCTAAAACGAACGGTTTTTGATATATTGCCAGAAAACTATCCCCAGTCTGTGAAATTGCAGCGGTTGTGATACTGACGTTGATCTGTTTCTCAGAGGGAACACAGAATTTTGGGAATATCTCCGAAACCGTTCATTTTAGGACCTTAAGAATTGTGTTTCGGGGTCCCTACAGGACCTCCGAGTATTGTTTCTCGTATCTGGCGGCTTAAAAAGAGCTAAATCCGGTCTTTGTACCTTTTGTCCATGCTCTGAGCCAAAGGGCCGAAAGAACTCACTTACGGGCGTGGTGGCGCAGCGGTCAAGCTGTATGCCTCTCACCAAGGCGGACCGGGTTCGATTCCCGGTCACTGCATGTGAGATTTTCGATGTGAAATGCCATGTCCTGTGGTTCGGATTCCACGTAAAACGGAGGTCCCGTGGCTTATGATCGCGAGATTAACGGTCACGTTAAACTACAAGCTTCCTTAGAACTCACTTACAAATTGAATTTTAAAAAACCGCATCTTAGTGAGCCCCTATAAACTCGGATCAACCAACATGTAAAATTTCAACTTTCTTGGTCTAGTGATTTGAGCTCTGCCTTGATGAGTCAATTTTGGATTATATATAAGAGATTCGTGAAAAATATCATATTATAATTTTTTATATAACCTATGATATTCGAGAAAATGTTATCACATATTATAATATTATCATATTAATGAATAATTGAAATTTATTATAACGTGTGCATTAAATCGCGCTCTGAGTTTCGGTTTATCATATCAAAATAGTGCACCATCGTTCGCTGCAAGGCATGAGGTACGGTTTTATATATTAAACAAATATTTTGTAAATTTCCCGAGTGTTGCGTAAAAGCACGCCTTATACGAGTTATGTTACATCATGTGCCCGGCCTTGCAGAATTTTGTATATGCAGTAGGTCTGGCATCAGCGCTCTATTTAATGCGTACGGATTTATTTATTTTTGATTTTTTTTCGTGTAAAAAAGGAATAAATGTACGATACAGTCTTGTACACTTAAGATCGAGTAGCCTACGATAGATAAATTTCATATGGATCATATAGACTACTACATACAGTACACATCGTGGACCATTCTTCCCTTATTCATATACAGTTACTCCCAAGAGTATTCGTGCTCTAGAGGTATTTATAAATGAAAGAGATTTAATATTTGAATTGTGATATTATTTATGTACCGTAAATGAAGAGGAATACAGATTGTGCATATGAAATTAAATCATTTCTTACCTTTATATAGGACAATGGTAACGAATATCACAAAATTATAACAATACAGTGCCACAAACGTAATCACAGAAGTATGCATGAAACACGCATGTTATATAATTAGGTAGTACTTGGTAGGATAACCTATCTGTCGTATTACATGTAGTAGCCGTTTACCAACTTGCTTGTTATTGATGGTGAAATAGCCTGCTATTCTTCTAGAAGATTTTTTATGATCTTTAGCATTTCGAACTTGTTTTCCAAGGTGAGACCTCAAATTTTCTACAGGATTGATATCCACCGATTAGGGATGTGATTATAGTACTTTAGCGCAATTATGTAACAACCAGGTATGTGCAAGTAATAACTTGTGCTATGGGTCATTATCCTGGTAGAATTTGACACTATTCTCTATGCCCATATTTATAACACTCTCTTTTAAATTATTCTTCAGTAATATCTACATACTTGTATTGGTCCATCATGCCTTCAATGACGGCTACATTTCCAAAACTACTGGAAAACATAATACCCCATACCAGTGCTGAACCTCCCCCGTACTCAGCACTGGAACTAAGACTTCTGATATTCAGTTCGTCATTTGCCTATCTCCATGCTATTTAACTACCATCAGACACAAAAATGTTAAATTTACTTTCATCAGTAAATATAACGTCCTTCCAAAAGTCCTATGTTTTCATTGCATGTTCCACAGCAAACGCCAATCTCTTTTTGCGATTTATTTGACCGATATACGGTTTTCTTCTAGTTACTCTCCCATTATAATTGTTCCTCCTTAACACTCGTCTTACAGTTTCAGCACTTACCTTTACACCAATATTGTTTTCACAGCTAGAAACACTCATAGGAGCACTCATTTTTGGATGTAATTTTATTTTATTTACAATAAATTACTCACCTCTTGAAGTCAGCAGTCTAGGACGTCCTGATTTTGGATTGTCTAGAAGCCCGTTTCCTTTGTTGAATTTCTTGATGATTGACTGGATTGTCGAAACAGATTTTCCCGTGATTTCCTTAATCTGTCGGTGTATTTTACCTTCCTTGAAATGATCAACTATCAGCTGACGTAATTCAACAGATGCGTTTTCAATTTTTCGCGTCATTGTACTGTTTGCAGGAGCAGTAGATTGTTGCAGTTTGTGTCTGTAGCACAACTGCTATCTCGAGGCCATACGTGGCTTCGTTTCCATTGAGAACACGACGAAACTGATGTTTCAGAGCTATGTAGCCTACGAATACTTTTGTGGTTCATACGAACACTGTTGTGACGTGACATTATTGTTTCAGTTATATTACTTCACATATTGCAGGGCAAAACTGTTTTATGTATACGAGGTACCCTACTAGGGATATTGACTGTACGGTACATTTCGCATTCATGTTGAACTAATATCAAAACATCTGACGGTCATAATACTCTTATTAACATTGGACGACGATTAATACCCATGTGTACGGATAATTTTGGGAGTAATTTTATATTTAACGTAATGTATTTCTGCCAAATGTACAAAATATTTGTTTTCATCTTGGCGAAGACTTCTACCAAGTCTTTGTAAATGTGCAGGATCAGCTTTAGTTTAGTTAACGGTAGCCTATTGAAGTAATTTGAAATGCGGCACCCATGTCCATAATTTTCCTATCCACGCAGAGGATGCATGCAGCTGTCCCCCCAGTTTTGGCCCCTGGTCCTATTTTGACATACATGGCTATGATATCTGGTACCATTGTCAGGGGATATGGCAAGGATTGGTACAATCCTAGGTATGGGTGAAGAAATAAAGTGGACAAGAATGTTTGTTTGCTCTAGAAATATATGTTAATTGTTTGTGTACTAGCCAGAGGATATTAATACAGATGCCCTCCAGCAAAATACTAGCAGGCTTTATTAACTACTTTGTTATCTTCCCTCCGGATCTTTATTTTGCTAAGCCTAAGCCTGCAAAGTGTAGGCCTATTACATTGTTGTATGTAAAAGCCCAGGAGTATAGTAGGACTACATTCAGTAGTGTATGTTGGTCTGTAACTCCTGTCGAGTGGTGCTTCCTTGTAGGATTCAGTCTTACTGTGTTAGTAAACATCATTTTATGCATGAATATGTCAAATTGTACCTTCGTATACGATGGTGGAACCTGCTAACATTCATTTCATATCTGAGAAAACAAGGGTTGTTCTGGCATCGTTGGGACATTCTTCTTACTTTGAGGGTTAAAGTTCTCTTACCTTGAACACCCAATGTATGTAAGAAAGTTGGTATCATATTCCGGTGTATGACACTGCAGTTCAGTACCTAGAATTTGTTCTATGTGCTGAATAGACTAAGTTCTTGGGTGCTTTAATACTGAGGAGCCAATTCACTTATATGACATAATGCATTCCAGACATCTCATTCTAGTGAGAGAATTTCACCTCAGTGTACGGTTGAGATCGTCAGTTGGTACGGTGCACCTCACCAATGTTGTGACCATACATGCTGCGATAATCATTGCAAGGAATGTAGCCTATGCCACTACCTACTACTGAGTAACTCCTGAGTGAAGGGTTTCTTTATTACTGAATATTTACCACAGCATTTAGCGTACAATGTTCACTATGCCATGGTGTTTCCCCACAAATATTAAATTTTCCATATCTTCTTTCATTGCAACTGCCCCATGCTCTCTGTATATGAATTATTTCCCTGAGCTGTGTGGTTTGGGTTGTATGTGATTACATTAATACATACAACTTGTGGACTCCTGTTCCTTACCAGTTGGTGTCTGCATGCTGCATGAATAACTCCCATGTAGGTTATTTGGATGTTGGTGATACAACCAATAGGTGTGTGTAATCAGTGCAAGTGTACTGTGTATTAATGGTGTTTCGATAACAGCGGCAGTGTTCAGTCAGAGATATGAGACACTGCTTTGATATGGAATGTTGTTATCTCGAGATAAACTGCCTGTAGCTGTACAACTGATGCAGTAATCCTATAACTTGATTGCTACTAGTAATAGATGTTGGTGTAATATGAGCATATATGGGTGAATTCCTGGGAATAGATGTGTGTTTCACCTGTATGTTACTTGTCAACTATTTCTCACAAGTGTTATAGCAGCATGTGTTTCATATACCAAACCTATACCTTTTCTTTTGGTAAATAAAGCAGGATTTGTACGAATAGTTCCTCCCCACTCAACCGATGCATTGAATGTACATAGCAGATTTCACTGTTGGGATTACAACTCACAATGGGCAGTGGAATATAAATGGCAATTCCTGCAATTATATTGCATTGGTGTCAGGTGTCAAGTATGTTATGAAATTCCAGGGGTTTGCTTGATTCCAGTCACCTATTGAAATATAATGCTGTATCATTAAAGAATCTGTGTGAGCTCCATTTGAACACATCGTTGAACATGACGGGTATAGTGAATCATTTGTAACCTCTATAGCAGCAAATGTGTTTTGTGTTCTGCTGTCCATCTCCTGCTCGTCACATTCTGGAGCCGGATGTGGGCCATGATTAAGAAAATGAAAGATTGAAAAGCCAAATCTGTAATGGTCCCTTGACAGTCTATCTCGAAACAAGTCGGCCTCTCATGTCCGCGGTTTTCATTGAGTGAAAGACAGTTTGTAGTTCTAGGAAGAGAGACTACCATGTTCTCAGCTCCCCTATAACTTGTAGACACACAACGCCCTAGTCTTGCCCATTAGATACAAGCCTTGACACAATTCTTGTTTGACCACCTTCTGGTGTAGTGGCTAGCATTCTCGGTTGTTGCCCACAGGCCTAGGTTCATTTCCTGACCTTGCCCATAAATGTTATTCTGGTCTGAGGGCTGAAACGGGGTACACTAAGCCTTGAGTGGCAAACCTGAGACGAGTTGGGTTAGATTCCCACCTCGGCCAACGTGGAAGTGGTTTTCCACGTCAACTGCAGGCAAATGCTAGGATGGTTCCTTACTCTCCCTCCCAATCCTCACTTGAAGTACAAAGACACACTAATACAGTCATCATATTACAACAGGCTATCATACAAATTACACACGATATTGCCTCCTGAGGTGTAATAATGCATGATTTCGATTTAATGTCAGACACTGACAATCATTTTCGACAATTATAATGTACGTTCGAAATGACCGCAGTCGATCGTAGTTACTTTATATGCGAGATTGGTAGCAGTTCTAGCCCAAAACAATCCCTCGTGGACCGAAAATTTGACCCAATTTAAGATTCTTGAATATTAGCAGTGAGTTTCGTCTCTCTTATTTTATGCTTCTTGAGGCAGTAAGGGGTGCAAACACGTTAAGCTCTCGTGCTAAATTTTGTTGAAAAGTACCATCTATTTTAATTAGACAGCATTTGAATTCCGTAGTTATTTATTCTTTAAACACCAGTGAAATTTCTCATGGTAAATGAGACCTGCTGAACGTTGAAGAAGTAATTATTTTCCGTATTAAGTTGTGTGCATAACCAATGCCTGGTAATTGATATTATAACTTTCAGTCGGTCAACAAGAAATAACTCCAATTACTAGGCTATGTGAAGAAGATACCTTGTATTAAATAACGTGTGATTATCCTAATATGTTATACGTACAGAGTTATTCAGCTAAGAGATCCACCTCAATTACATCTACCGAACCGTTGATGATATCGGCTTTCTCTTTTCAAATTCTTAAATCGTATTAAGGGGCTCATAAAACACGAGCCATGTTATCTCCAGTACATACGTAGTTATCGAGAAACTGGTGTAGCAAATTCGGGGTTTTAAATGGGACTGCTGGTACACTAATTTCACTCAAGTGAACAGCTAGGAATCGATGGACAAATTCAGCGATGTGCTCATTTTGGAAATCCGGGAATTAGACTAATGTTTGAGATATTTGAAGTGTGTCAGCACACCTTTGCCATGTTTCAATTAGCATACAGGCGAAATGTGATAGAAATTGTGAATTACTAACACAGTTACTAATTTCCTATGGACTGAAACCTACAATAAATACCCCAACAAGAACAACAAAATTTAGAAAAAACACTCCTAATCAAATTTTTATAAATACAGATAAATATCACCATTCAATAGAAGTCTATCGCCCTGGTTTTAGTGACCACCATGGGCAATTACTGAGCTTTGAAGTACCCGAAAAAAGCAATAATAATGATAATGGAATACAATCAAAGTGCAGGTCATTCACTAAAACAAATGTTACATATTTCAATGACTTATTAAATAAGGAAACATGGTCAGAAATGTATAATCTACAAAATGTAAATGATAAATTTAATGCATTTAACAGTACGGTAAAAACACTATTTTGAAATAGCATTCACCTTTAAACAAAGGGCAATTTAAAATAACAAAACTAGCAATTGAACAACAATAGAGATTATAAATTCATGTCAATGAAAGAGATTTCTACACAAAATATATAAACAATACCACACAACACCTGAATTCAATTTATACTACAAAAATACACTAGCATATTAAGTAAGACAATAAGACTAGTGTTCGCGCATATCATACATCTAATGATCCTCATGTGCTCTTAATCATTTAATTACACTCGCCATTCGTGCAAATTGAAACACATTAACTAGAACACATATTATTATTACCCAGAACTCTTATATTCATTGTCGCGTGTTTGCATCACACAGAACACAGGCCATGCTGCCTCACGACACAAAGGTACCAAGCGTATCTATGGTGCCGTTACTCTCTTCCTCACGACACAAAAGCGCCAAGCGTATCTATGGTGCCGTTACTCTCTGCCTCACGACACAAAAGCGCCAAGCGTATCTATGGTGCCGTTACTCTCTGCCGGCCAGGCACTAACCCCAGCACAAGAAACCTGAGGAGCACACAGTCAGCAATCATAGGCACGTGAACTGGGAACGGAACATGCTCCCCGCCGTTGATTCAGTTGATTCAATAGAAATAATATAGACTGAAAGGTCACTACAACAAAATATAAACAAGACACAAATTAGCAATTACACAAATAAAGTATGAAGTACATTACAAAGGTGAATAAATATCAAAAGAAAGAATCGCTGTACAGTACCTCCCACGAGATCATTGAATGTCAATTTTCAAGAGGAAGTACAATAAGTTTTTGTATCGGTCGCTTGAAGGAGCCGTTATCAGTCTTGATTGTAGTTACCCACGCAAATCCATCCTTCCCAGGGTGAACATACTCTACGACGGCCAACTTCCAACAATGAGGAGGAAGGTTGTCCTCCTTCAGCAGAACGACAGTCCCAGGCATTAGGTTGACCTTGGAGCAAACCCATTTCTTCCTCTGTTGCAGGTAATTCAGGTAATCTGCCGACCACCGTTTCCACAACTGCTGCTGCATTGACTGGATCCGTTGCCAACGAGATAGTGTACTCATAGGCAGGTCAGTCAACTCAGGCTCCGGTATAGTGGTAAGAGGAGCACTAATAAGGAAATGAGCAGGTGAAAGGTAGCAAAGGTCATCTGGGTCATTTGATAAAGCGGTCATTGGGCGATAATTGAGGCATGCTTCGATCTGAGTGAAAAGTGTACAGAGTTCTTCGAAGGTCATTAGTGCATTTCCGTCAACTCTCCTTAAGTGGTAGTTCATCGACTTGATAGCGGCTTCCCAGAGCCCGCCGAAGTGTGGAGAGCTTGGAGGTATTAACTGCCATGTTAAGCCTTCCATGGCTAAAGAGTTCTTGAAATCTTCACAGAAGATACTTGATTGTAACAGTTTGCGTAGATCTTGCAGTTTCTTGCTGGCACCAACAAAGTTTGTGCCATGTATCACTATAAATAATGGAACTCTTGCCTCGCCGTGCTGCGAACCTCCTTAATCCAGCCAAGAATCTATCAGTAGAAAGATCACTCACTAATTCCAGGTGAAGTGCCTTGGTGTCTAGACAAATGAATAGTGCAATGTAACTCTTGACTGTAAGTTTGCTTCTCACCTTTCCTGTCCTGATGAGAAATGACCCTGTGTAGTCGACGCCTACATTTAGGAATGGTCGGCTTTATTGCTCTCTGGTCACAGTAAGTTGTCCCATCAGCTGTTCACACGTAGTTGCTTTGAATCTAAAACACTTCAAACATGTGTGAATGACTTTCCGCACAACTGTTTTAGCGGTAGGGATCCAATATCTTTCACGTAGGGACGAAATGGTAAGTTGTGTAGTTACATGTAGAAGCCGAATGTGTTCCCCCATAACCACAAGTTTCGTCGGAGTGTGCTGTGGTGGAAGAATAAGCTGATGCTTAGAACTATATGGCAGGTTTGAGTTTTCAAGTCGTCCACCTACTCTCAGCATTCCCTGATTGTCAAAGAATAGGTGCAGATCAGCAATCATGCTCTTCTTGGAAACGCAGCGATTAGCTTGAAGTTCAGACATCTCTTAAGTATAACACTCTTGTTGTGAGATTTTAATACAGTTATATAACTCCATCTGAAGTTCTTGCACAGTCAGTAGCCCAGTATTTTTCTCCTGTGGGTTGGCAGTGTTATGCATGAATCGTAGGCAATAAGCAGTCAATCGAGTCAGTCGAGACAACGATGAGTATTTGTGCATAAATGCAACTGCCTCGGGACTTGCTAAGATGACCGCAGAATGGGTATCTCGAGATTCAGATTACTCATCGTTCCGTACATGGGAGATACGTTTCACAGACCAAAACGCAATGGGTTCAGGTAGCCAAGGTGGACCATGCCACCAGAGCTTCATGTCTTGTAGTCGTCCTTGAGCAACGTTTCTAGATATTAAGTCTGCTGGATTTTCATGGGTGGGAATGTGTCTCCATTCGGCTTTGTGAGTATATTCTTGAATTGAAGAAACGCTGTTTGCCACAAATGTCTTCCACCGCGTAGCAGAGGATGCGATCCAGGACAGAACAATGGCAGAGTCTGTCCACAGGAACACCTTGCTGACTTGGAATGGCAATACTGGCAGTGTTTTATGCACCAGTTGTGCGAGCAACAATGCTCCGCACAGTTCAAGTCTAGGCAGCGCTAGTCTCTTCCTAGGGGCTACTCTGGACTTGGGGCATAACAAATTGACAAACGTCCTCCATTCCGTGTCGACAGACCGTACATAAATACAAGCCCCTTACGCTCGTTCGAGGCATCAGCAAATCCATGAATCTGAACACCTGAAGGGGATCTTTACAAGTGACTATTCGTTTCTCCTTAAATTCCTTGACTGCAGGGAGTTGAGAATAAATCCCTTCCCAATGTACAACTTGTTCAGATGGGAGTTCATCACCCCAATTTAGTGTGACCAACCATAGCTTTTGTACGAAGATCTTATAGGATATCACCACTGGACTGACCAAACCAAGGGGATCAAAATAGAAGTAATGACTGACAAAATCTTGCGCTTTGTGACATTGGAATCAGCACGATCCGAACTGCAACACATGTTACCAGAAACCAGGAATTGATTTGAAAAGGGTTGCCATAATAAGCCTAGAGATTTCACACTGCTACCTTGGTCTAGATTAAGAGACAGCTGAGTTTCTCTATTCTCTTCTGAAACTTCTGTCAGTAGTGCTGGGTTATTGGCACACCATTTTATTAGAGGGAAGCCTCCACTCTCCAACAATGTTTTGATATCAGACTGGAGCTGTAGAGCATCGTGAAGGTCGTTACAACCATTAACTAGGTCATCAACGAAAAAATCCCTACGGAGAACTTGTGCTGCCTTAGGAAACCTTGATTATTCCTCTTTTGCGAGTTCTTGTAGGCATCTCGTGGCAAAAACAAAAGGTGCAGCAGCTGTGCCATATGATACGGTAGTCAGTTCATAGCAAATAGGTGGCTCCTCAGGACATTCCCTACACATAATCCGTTGTAACATTCTGTCACCAACATGCACCTTGACTTGTCGAAACATCTTGGCAATATCGGCGATGAAGGCGAGAGTTTGTGTTCTGAATCTGAGGATAATGGAGTACAGATCCTCATGAACTGTGGGCCCAACCATTAGTATGTCATTGAGATATAAATCACTTGATGATTTTGCAGATGCGTCAAACACAACCCTAGTTTTGGATGTAGTGCTACACGGCTTTAAAACAGGATGATGTGGCAAGTAATAGCATCCACTGTCACCACCTAACGTCAGAGAGTCATTTATTTTCACCATGTGCCCTAACATTTCCTATTCATGCAGAAAGTGTCAGTAGTCCTGCTTTAGTGCTAGCTGTTTGCTAAAGCGCCACTCTAGCTGAGTTAACCTTGACATAGCCTGACTAAATGAGTCTCCTAATACTTCAGGCTCTTGCTTAAGAGGCAAGTGAACTACAAATCTAGCAGATTCATCCCTCGTAAGGTTATCTGTGGAATGTTTTTCGCAGTATTTTTCTTCCTGAGTTCTGATTGGGGAAGTGATATCCTCTATTTCCCAGAACCGTTGTAACTGGGCATCTAAGTTGTCTTCTGTCAGCAAAAAGCATGACGCTACTCCTAAGCATTCTTCTCCCTGTGGTCGAAATCATCCTGAAAGAATCCATCCAAATTCAGTGTCTTGGAGGACTGAATAATTTAGTGATCGTGTGCGATGACCAGGTTTGAGTAATGAAAGGAAATGCCCTGCGCCGATTAATAATTCTAGGTCTCCTGGCTGAAAATACTTAGGGTCAGCAATTGTTACATCAGTGGGCAAGTCCCAATGATCGAGTTGAATAAAGCTGCTAGGCATGCTCCCTGTGATACGTGGAAGGATAGAGCATGACATATCAATTGTGAAGTCACTCACAGTGGATTGCAGCAGCAACTGACCACTGTGCTTAGTTTATGAAAGAGAGTAATTTATTCTACTAATTGGTATAGGGTTTTTGTATTTTATTAGGGGTACAGAGATTTGTTTGGCTGCCACTCTCCAACAATGGTCTACATACATACACTTTCCCGTCAGAATCCATGACTCTTACAAAGGCAGTAGACAACATCACCCTAGCCGAGTGTCGATCTCCTACGTTGCAGTATGTGTGTTTTGGGTTAGAAGTCACTGGATGTCGACTTGAGCCACCATCTCTACCTGACAGATTACCTTCTTTTTGCTTGTGTAATGATGTGTGGTGCTTTTTGTTGCACAACTTACAACTACGTGATTTGCAGTCTCTGGACGAATGCTCAATACGCAAGAAATTATAGCATAGCCCTCTTTCCTTAACGATTAGCAACCTTTCCCCTAGGCTGAGAGCTGCAAATGTTTCACACTTGTGAATACTATGATTGTCCTGACAGTATGTACATTTGATATGGCTGGTCGTGACATAAGAATAACGTGCTTGAGTGTCTTCCTGTGATTTGACTTTACACCGCTCAAATTGCTGTCTGGGCACTAGAGTGGAGTGTTGTGTGCTTGGTAAGTTCTCTAGTGCTTGTCGTTTGTGTTCCACAAATAATAATTAGGTCATTGAGGGACAGAGAGTTAGTCTCTACATGCGATAATTCCCAGTCTCGCCTAGTACTGATATCAAGTCCTCGAGCATTCACTTGAGTCAGTATTACTTCGTGCAGTGGAATGGTAAGTTCCAAGGCTATAAGTGCGTTTAAATGAATGTTGAATGTATTTGAATACCTTACGAGTTCTTTAGCAGTTTCACTAGCAACTGGTTTCAGGCTTAAGAGCTCCTTAACATGCGTGGCTGCTATAATCGTCTTATTCTCAAATCTGTCCTGCAGCATTTCCAAGCTACCTTATAGTTCACTTCAGTTAAAGGAAGGTTTTGTATTAATTGGCTATCTGGCCCCTTGAGAACTGACACGAGATAATGACCTTGAAACTGTCTGAAAATGAGAGCCAGTTTTCGTACTTCCCATCAAAATTAGGAATATTGATTGACGGAAGTTACAACCCTGAAATAGTGCTTGTTTGGGATTTGCCTGAGCTTCCCAATTGATGTGATGCCTCTTCAATATTAGTGATTATGTTACCCATGTCACCCTTAGTCTTGTAGAATTTAGTTTCAAATTCCAATGTAGCTTCTTCATGTACTTGCTCACTTTTGGTATCTCTTAGTTCTAGTTCAGATTGAACATCGTCAAACTTGGACATTATAGCACCCTTATCGTCATATCTCAATTTAATTTCATACAAATTAGATCGCTGCTGGTCGCCTAAATTTTCTACGAAGTTCTGCATGCGAGTAGGTTGAGCTCTTAGCCGTGCCCTCTACTTGAGCAGTTTCTGTTTCGTGGCAGGATCCATTATTAATAGGATGATTGTAAGGAAAATGAAGCCTGAGAAACTTGTATTTCATCACCGAATTACTTATTTACTTAACCTCTGGGGATGGAATATCGAAACTGGAACTAGCAGACGATGTCATCAATTTGGATTTCTAAGTACTATATTCCCATGGACGGTTTTGGTTTTTGAATCCGGCCCGGTATAGGCCATGTGTTCGCGCATATTATACATCTAATGATCCTCATGTGCTCTTAATCATTTAATTACACTCACCATTACCCAAATTGAAACACATTAAGTAGCACAAATATAATTATTACCCGGAACTCTTATATACATTGACACGTGATTTCATCACACAGACACAGGCCATACTGCCTCACGACCCAAAGGCACCAAGCGTATCTATGGTGCCGTTACTCTCTGCCGGCCAGGCTCTAACCCCATCACAAGAAACCTGAGGGGCACACAGTCAGCAATCAAAGGCACGTGAACTGGGAATGGAACAACTAACAAAGAAAATGCATAATGACAATTTTATTTCCCAATCATCTAATAAAAACAGGGCTATGTGGACCGTGATAAAGAAAGAAACTAGAAAATCTGCTAAAATACAAAGGAACATTACACAGACCTGCAATAGTAAAGTGATTAATAATCCAGAGGAAATAGCAAACACTTTTAATGACAATTTTCTGGAAATTCCACAAAAATTATTAAATAAATCACAGGTAAATGCACTAATAATAATAATAATAATAATAATAATAATAATAATAATTATAATAATAATAATAATAATAATAATAATAATAATAATAATAATAATAATAAAGCCTTTAATCCCCTAAGGGCAATGGCCTCCTGTCTAGGCAGGGATTTTGCTCCATTACACTCATTAGGTGAGCAGTCCTAAAGAGTAGTGAGGGACCTAGTGGTGCACTTTTCTGGCATGTTAGTCTCTGTTCTTGAATTGTTCTTATAGCTATTGGTATACCTATTCCTAACCTAGTTACAGTATTGTCTATGTTCTGTATTCTTCTTTTTATATCTAATATTTGCAAAATTGTTAATGTTTCTAGCAGGATCACTTTATTTTAGTAGAGTTTTAACTGTCCTCAATACATTATCGCTATTGTATTTAAGGATTCACTATGTTGCACTGAGTTGCTCCTTTTATTTCCTCGCATATACTATGTTTTGAAAAGGGGCATCTCTAGGGTCTTCCACTCTTGTCTGTCTCTTGCTCTTCTTGTTCATTGTGGTCCGGAAAATTTCTTGAATGTGTCAGCCCAGCGTGTCCTCTGTCTTCCTACGTTTCTCCTGCCGGTTCTGGGGTCCCACATCGTTAGTCTGTGCGTCCACCTTCTATGCTCCATCCTCGCTACGTGGCCTCCCCATTTCCATTTTAGTCTGTCCACTGTGTTGATGACGTCTTTAATACTGGTTCTTCTGCGTATCTCCTCGTTCCGTATTCTGCCTTTCAGCGTGATATTGAGGATTTTTCGTTCCATCCAGCGTTGGACTATCTGGAGCGTTTTTCTTTGCAGCGAAGTTAGTGACCATGTTTGACAACCATACAGCACTAAATTCTAATAATAACATAAATACTCGTATATGCAGTGATTCTTTATTTATAAATCATGTCACAAGCGAAGAGGTAAGAATAGTTATAAAAGAGTTAAAAATAAATTCTGTGCTGGCACTGATGGCATCCCTGATGCAATTTTAAAGAAATGTCCAGAAAATATAATAAAGCCACTTGCGCACTTAATAAACAGTTCAATTCTCTCCGGAACTTATCCGGATATTTTGAATTTATCAAAAGTAATTCCAGTGCACAGAAACGGTTCAAAAGATGAATTAGATAACTATCGTCCTGTTACCTTACCAACTGGTATTGCAAAAATTGTGCAAAAATGATGTATAAGAGACTGTTCAGTTTTATAGTAAAAAAATACTATCAAACCCACAACATAGATTCAGACTGAAAAATCTAAACAGACAGCAATTTATGAATGTAGTAATAGTATACTGAAATTAATTGACAATAATGAGCATGTATATGGCCTATTCTTAGATTTATCGACAGCATTTGATGTTGTTGGCCAAAAACTCCTCACAAAACTAATTCAATATGGTCTAGATAATAAATTGATAGAGTCTTTCCTAACAAGGCGTAAACAAATAGTAAGGTTGAGACACAAGGATGATGGAACCGTATTACTTAATGGAACATTGTCCAATGAGGGTATTATTAAATTTGAAGAATCCCAGGGATCGGTTTTGGGCCCACGCATTTTTCTTCTTTTTATCATGATATAACACAGGACGTTGATTCTCATCAGGAAATTTTGTTTGCGGACGATACAACACTCGTAATGAAAGGTGAAACTTTTTTTAGCGTATGGCTTTTAGTGCCGGGAGTGTCCAAGGACATGTTCGGCTCGCCAGTTTTGTAGCTGCTTCGAGACGGACACCCAATGGGTGAGCTACAAGTACCGTTGGGGAGGGAAGGAGAGAAGTTGGATTGTAAGGACGAGGAGTTGGAAGAGCGGCTGTGGCCAATAGTTAGGGACCAACCCCGGAATTTGCCTGGAAGGAAGATGGGAAACCACAGAAGACCATCTTCAAGGTTGCCGGCGGGGGGATTCGAACCTCCTCGCCTCCCGGATGTGAGCGACTGCCATCAGTCATGCCGTAACCACCACGGCTAACTCACCCGGTAAGGTGAAACTAATCAGGTCTTACAGTAGTCTGCTGACTCTGTTACAGAAGAGTTAACCAAATGGTCACAAGATATACGCCTCATAACAAACTATAATAAAACAGTATCTCTAAATTTCCACACTATACAGAATACATTAAATGGTCATCAAAGAGATAATAAATCAGAAACAAAGATTTTTAGGACTATGAATACAACATGACTTGAAATGGAATAAACATATACAATAGCTGAACTGAACTGAACTCGATGTGCTTTGCGTTACGTATTTTGAAAACAAGCATGCACACATTAATAAATACATATTTTTGCTTATTTCCAATCATACATAAGATGTGGGGTCATATTTTGGAGTATGTCACCAGATGCACTAAGCACGTTTAGGATACAGATGAGGGCGATTAGAATTATGGTAAATGTAAACACTAGAGAATCATGTAGACCTATGTTTAAATAATTAAACATCCTGCCACTGCCCTGCTTTTATATCTTTGAAAGTATTTTTCTTTAAGAATTTAATGAATAAAGACGCTCTTCGTACTACAAACAATGATGTTCATAGGTATAACACAAGACAAAATCAAAACATTCATATTTCACACACACTAATATATCACTTTCTACCATTTTGCTCTCACTTTTGCTCTTACTTTAAACTGCACTTACTACAAACTATCATTTTTATTACCAAGTTAACTTTACTAGAAATTAGTTCATGCTTAACAATTGACATGGAAGTATCAACGACTAGCTATGGTAAGCCATCTGCTTACTATAAAGGATATACATATATTGTAAAAAGAACTAATAAAAATTGAACTGTTATTTGGTGCTGTTAGAAACAACGTTCAAAACAGTGTCGAGGGATGCTTAAGACAAAAGGCTCCAACATACTTATTTCAATCGGACATCCATGTAAATCTCAAAATTATACTCATTTAAATGGACAAAATACTCTAACCAAGGTAAAGAAAAAATACTGTGGCTCAAGAAAGTGAATTGTTTGTTAAAAAGCATTTATTATCACATGATAAAGACATGTTAGGACAGTCGTTAACGTCTAAGAAACCCCTAACACTATCAAAGGCACCACGAACTATGCAAAAGGCTGTTGCATTGCAAGAGGAACAAAAAGGAACAGATGGTAATAGTGATGATGATAAAGGTGATGATTATATTGATGATGATAATCATGATGATGATGATGATTATGTTAATGATTATGATGATGATAATCATTTGTTAAATATGTTTACTGGAACAATCCCTGCAAACTAATCCGGCGGCTTCAGCACTTGCATGCCTGTAAATAGGCTGGTCATACTGAATTGAGGAAGAACTATTGGATATAGAAAATGAGCTTCGTCGTTCCAAATTTATTGTTTAATGGTTCCACGTAACCACTTAAACTATTTCTTAAAAATACATGTAATATTTTCTACCACTTTGCTATCTCTTTTCTACCAATTTTCTTACATTTTGCTATCACTTTTCTACCACTTTGCTACCACTTTTTCTACCACTTTTCTACCACTTTGCTACCACTTTGCTACCGCTTTTACTGTCACTAAAATCTGTACGTATCTTATCTTCTGCATATATATAAAAAGGATGTTCGTTCGTTCGTCTTTTATGCGTTCATAAACCATTCATCCGATGCGATGAAATTTTAGTGAGTTATTGTGCACACTTCCAAAATCATTATAGGCATAATTAACGCAATGTACAATAGACAGCGCGCGAGTAGTTTAAAGAAATGCGTATTGGCGATGCGCTCATATACAATTCATCCGATTGCGATCAAATTTTGGTGAGTTGTTGTGCACAGTCACGGAAAAGTTATAGGCGTAGTAAATCCAATTTACAATAGATGGCGCGCGAGTAGCTTCAACAAAATGGCGTGCGTTTGTTTCAAGAAAGTCCCACAAGCGTTCATATACCATTCATTCCATTGCGATGAAACTTGGGTGAGATGTTCTGTACACTCCAGGTAAGGTTTCTGGCTGAGTAAATCCACTTAACAATTGGTAGCGCACGAGTAGATTCAACAAATGAGTGACGACGGGCGAATCGTTTCAACAAAGTCCTGTATGCGTTCACACACCATTAGTCCGATAGCGATGAAACTTGGGTGAGAGGTTGTGTATACTACAGGCAAGGTTTCTGACTTAGTAAATTCATGTTATGATATGTAGCGCACGAGTAGATTCAACAAATAAGCGACGACGCGCGAAGCGTTTCAACAAAGTCCCGTATGCGTTCATATACTATTCGTCCGATAGCGATGAAACTTGGGTGAGATGTTGTGTACACTTCAGGGAATGATTCTGGATTAGTAAATCCACTTAACAATAGGTAGCGCACGAGTAGATTCAACAAATGAACGACGAAGAGCGAAGCGTTTCGACAAAGTCCTGTATGCGTTCACATACCATTCGTCCCATGGCGATGAAACTTGGGTGAGAGGTTGTGTACACTACAGGCAAGGTTTCTGACTTAGTAAATGCATGTTATAATAGGTAGCGCACGAGTAGTTTCAACAAATGAGCGACGACGCGCGAAGCGTTTCAACAAAGTCCCGTATGCGTTCATATACTATTAGTCTGAAAGCGATGAAACTTGGCTGAGATGTTATGTACACTTCAGGGAAGGTTTCTGCCATACTAAATCCACTTTACAATAGCTATCGTACAAGTAGATTCAACAAATGAGCGACGGCACGCGAATCGTTTAAACAAAGTCCCGTATGCGTTCATATACCATTCATCCGATTGCTATGAAACTTTGGTGAATTGCTGTGCACCCTCCAGGAAAGGTTTCTGAGTTAGTAAATC
The DNA here is from genome assembly GCA_946902985.2 of Meconema thalassinum. Taxonomy (NCBI): domain Eukaryota; kingdom Metazoa; phylum Arthropoda; class Insecta; order Orthoptera; family Tettigoniidae; genus Meconema; species Meconema thalassinum. The sequence goes on along the minus strand of OX336397.1, from coordinate 95,411,217 downwards.
CTTTGTACAATAGGTAGTGCACGAGTAGATTCAACAAATAAGTAACGGCACGCGTATCGTTTAAAAAAGTTCCGTATGCGTTCATATACCATTTATACGATTGCAATGAAATTTGGTGGAATGTTGTTTCCACTCCCGCGAAGATTTCTGATTTAGTAAATCCATTTTACAATACGGTAGGGCACGAGTAGATTCAACTAATGAGCGTCAGCGCGTGAATGACCTTGATGTTTTGGGGTCTTTTAGGAGAAATGAGTGAGCTGTAAAAAAGGGGACATCATGTTGAGTCCTGGGGGACCGTGTGTGTCGAAATCCAATTATCAGTTTATAAAATCTCAGGTCCATGACCTAGCAGATTTAGATTTTCTAAATCAATAAGTTTATCAACGGAAAGATCATAAAAGTGAATACCCTTAAAACATGTCGTCGCATGACCCTCTCCGAACATTGCTTCGCAAAATATCGATTCATCCATTGGACATGGCAACCGTGGTCGGCGAATTCATCCTCGCTCTCCCCTCCCACCATGGTTGCCATGTCGTTTGACCTTCAAGCGTCCTCTACATCTCTATACTTTTCCATTGCTCTGTTGTCAAGCCTAGTCAGCGCTTTCCAATAAGCTCAATAAAGATTCACATACTGCTAGTCTGCGCCAGCAAGTTTGTTTTCTGTACTCACTTCAAGCAACATATAACCAAGTTCTGTTCATGGAATTATAATTTGTCATGTCACTCATCACCGTTTACACGTTAAAGAACCCCTTTAGGGGGTAAATGAAATCTTAGCACACTTCACACGTTATTAGGATATTAGCCTCCATCCGTCCATCATACATAATATCAGAAAACGAACCCTCGCCCTGTCATAAACCATCCCATCGAAATATAGATTGTTCTATTAAGCACGGCCATCGTGGCCAGTGCTGGCGTCGTTGAAACACATGCCCAACGGTACCATCTCTCTATCTACAACCACTCTTCATTAACATTAGACAAGGTTTTAAAAATGTAATGTTTCTTCAACAAAAGGGTAGTTAGGCTCTTTGTCAACATTTCAAAAATACATTCAAAGAGGGGGCATCATCCCGAGTCATACAACCCCTCGTACACGTCTCTAGCCTTATTGGTTTGCGAGATATTAATAAAAGTACAGTTAGGCCCTTTTGACTAAAATTAGAAATACACTCAAAAACGGGGCGTTACCCCAAGTCCTACGACCCCTCATACAAGTCCCTAACCATATTGGTTCATGGGATATTAAAAAGTGCATGACCTATTAGTTTTCCATCTTTTGGTTAAATTTAAAAAAATATAACTCGTCTAAAATCCATTATTCAAAAAGCCCGCCCTCCAACAAAAAACCAAGTGCGCTTGCGTAAAAATCAAAAATGTTAATTCATAGTAGCATCCAGTTCTACGCGTGCGTTTCATGTAGAACAACGTTTAATTTCATCAAAGCATTGAACCGCTTGCATGTCGTACGTGCAAAGCAACGTTTACTAAAAAATTACTATATCAACCCCGTAGTAGGGGAAGGTTTCATTTTGGGGTGGCAATAAGTTGTCCATAGAAAGGGGGTGTCAGGCCGAGTCCTACGACACCTTATTTGTCAAAATCCGACCATTGGTTCATGAAATATCAAAAATATTACATGGCTAAGACATAGTAGTGGAGTTGGGATGGTTCTGAATTGGCGCAAAACCGGCACTACTCACCCACTCCTCTTTAACATGCATAAAATAGTCATCTGTTCCACTTGAAATACTTTCACGTAAGTATTACATAATCTGCTCCATATAGCACAATCCTTCTCAATAATATTCCTAATTCACATTTCTGAGACTTTCTTAAATACAATTGCACAGCAATACCTCCATTGTTCAAATTATCGTATATAATCATTAAATGCGCTACAATAACATTTTCCTACATCTCCACTTCATAAAACTTAATAACAATTCATAAAATATAAACCACAATTTTCTCGTGCTTCAAAACACCTTTCAAACATTGACTATAATGATAACTCTTAATGCATTGTTTTCTCTATTGGTTTACTTTTTAGCTACTATGTCCATAATACAGTACTATTTATCAATATGTAATACTAATATTCACATATTACTGATCGTTTCTTATTGTTATAGAACAATATTTAACTGTGAACAACATTCACATCAGTTGCAAAAGTGCTTAAATAATAATCTCGGTGTTCAACATATTAAGATTTAGTTAGACTACTAGAAATTCTTCTAATCTGATAGTACTATAATGTCTATTCCTCTGAATGAATTTCTAAACTAAGCCTTGAAAAGCAAGGCTTTCAATATAAGTTTCAAAATAGGTAAAAAATTGAGTAATATGAGTGCTCCTCCATTCCCGCCTATACTTGTTTTAACAACAGTTCAACATGTTCTAATATCGTAAATATTCTTCCAAGATCGTCGAAAATATCACGTAAATAAAATCATGATATCGATGTCCTATTCAAAATATTCTTAGTCTTCTAGCTAAAAATCTTCTTAACGGAAATTCTTAACTAAAATTCCCATCCCAACTATAGCAAATCGAACATAATTCAAAAAATATCCAAGAAATAATCCACGAATTAATTAATTCAATTATCAAAATAGCTCTCTTTGAAAACACACAAATTTCTAAATCGAAATCAAAAATAACTGATACTAAAAACTGACGGTTTACAAAAATCCAAACTCTAATTGAAATTCCTAATAACGAATTAAAAAAATAATCATGGTGAAATGCTATACTCTAAAATAGTTTCAAATTACCAAAAACTACGAATAATGAAATTTTCTCCTACCTTCGTCGAATCTAGATGATGGTATTTCATATACTGTTCCAGGATATACTGCGTTCTCCTCCCAGATGAGTTTCCTTCTCGATTCTCGTCCTGTCTCCTCGGGTGTCGAACTGCATTCTGGCTCTGGTCTCGATTTGGATCCGCTCTCGTACTGGAATACTGCTTTCTTTCATCATCTTCTTAGACAGTGTAGATCTAGAAGTCTCTCCTTGCTTCTTAAATTTCACCTTCACGTAGGCTATGCGTGGTTTCGCTTCGTCTCTCCATAGTTTTGAATAACAATGTAGGTTGCTCTTAGCATTCTCTTCCCTTTATACGTTGTGTTCCTTCTGCATATTTTCTCTTGCATCGTAACTTTATTGATGGAATTACTAATCCTTCCTCTCAACATCGAATACTTTGACATGGTTGAAATAAAATTCAATACAAATTTTCAAGTCCAATAACATTTATGTACGCTGAATAGTATTTGTAGACTAATCAAGTAGTTTAAGTGCATTGCGTGATATCGTTGAAATGTTTATAAGCGGTCAAATTATGTAGTTATAATACAATCTCGAACATTGACATTGTTTTTGAGCAGCCTTCGTAATCTCTTCTGCGTAGAAATATTCAAATAGGATGATAATGTATCAATGTCTCCACGGAATTTTGCTGTGAAAGTCTTTAACTTCACCTATAAATGTAGATTTATTTTAGTAATTTCAATGTTTAATTATCGTTCAAGTGCACTTGTAATTATAATATAACTTCGCACTATATTTAACAGAATTCAATTCGGGTCTGCTTCAATATGACTGATACTACAGTCGCTTTCTCCGTTTAAAATACTAAGTTTCAAATACCCCATTCTGGTCTCGAACAGACACGTCTTTCACGTCCAACGGTCAACGATTGAAACAGCCAACTCTCTTCACTTATTTCTCTCTCCTAGACTCTAACTTAGCGTCCTTTTGCTATCCATGGGAATTTCTTGGTGGGTCATCACAAAAGCAATTACGCTCGTTGTTCTGCGTATTCAATTACCAAGTTGAAAATACCTTTCCTTTTAAAAAAGAGCATTTACTGGCGTACAACAGTATCTACTTATTGTTCTAGATGCAATTACATTACTAAAACAATTACACCCTGATATGTATTTTCTCTGATTGGACATGTCAACTCACGTGGTTAATCTCTCCCACCTTTAATTCTTATTGTCACGTGTCGGTAGGTGAATTGGCGCATGATTGACGCCAGCACGTGGCCTGATAATGACAAACATCTCCCACTTCCACTGTCGGAAAATGTATTTGTCAACCGGTCTCGCTTGCTCTCTTGCCTCTGCGGGTAGCTTCACCTCGCCGCCTCGTCACGTGACTTGCTTCAATGACTAGCGTCAAAACAGATTCTTGGTCAACATCCAGCTCCCAATTTTAACTTGATTAATTAGATTACAATAAAAAATCTTGAAATCTTTCAGTACAGACCGCAAAATACAGGGTCAGTACGTTAAAAGAAGAAGATATGAAGGCTGCAGTAAACCTTGTGGAAAATGGCATGTATGTGCGGAAAGCTGCTAAAGCTGAGGGTTTAGCCTTTCAGACACTTTGCAGGTAGAGGTCTATATAAATAGCTTTACAGAATTAATATTTAAATACTGTCCTAACTTAGATTCTTAATCTCATAAATTATAGGCCTATATTTAATACTATAGGGGAAGAAGACCTCGTAGTTCCACCCCTTAAAACAACAGTAACTAACTATTTAATACTACAACAGCTAAACCTTTGCGCATACAGAAGGACTATGGCCAGATACTAATGCTATTATGATAGATGGTTCGTCTTAGAGATATTAACACACTTGAAGCGTCAGTAAGTTATCATTCAAATTAGAGCTCCTAGGTATCAAAACAGATGGTGAGCAGATGCTTTTGCTGGGTGTTAACACACTGGGGTGTCGTTATGCTCATATCATTTAGTTTAGAGCTCGTAGGTATTCATCCAGACTGTTCGCAGATGGTATCCCTCAAGTTTATTCACACACTTGGCGTGTCTTTAAGCTAATAACATTGTACTTAGAGATCCTCGGTACTCACTCAGACTGTGAGCGGATTGTTTCCTGACTGGTATTGACACACCTCAAGTGTCATTGAACTAAAATCAGTGTACAGCTCTCTCACATTTCAGATATCCTCTCCATTTAATGGTTTGGGCTAGAGTTTAAAACATTAAGTTGGGGAGACATTAACATACAGTACATTAGTTCTGATTAAAACATTAGTTTCTCAGGAAATTATCATATTAATATATTTTCATAGATGCTATGGTCTTCAAAACTGTACAATGTCTGCAAGGCATGTAAACATGTCACTCTATTGAATTTTCAGCATTCTCTTCTTGCATTTAGATATACAGTATACAGGGTCTTTATATTTGCTTGGCTAGGACATTCTCGCTCACGCGCTCCACCAGTGATGGCTCAGTTCCCGACTGACGTGCGCGCGTATGTTCGGCAGAATAAGGTGCTTAATATCAGTATTATGCATTTTTACTCACTATGTTTACAGTAGATGATGAAAGTCTTCCCCAACCGCTTCCTAACATAATCGGCATCTTCTTATGAAGTTTCTGGTTAATCCAGTTAATTTTGCGTCGGTAAGGAAATAACGACCCTAACGTCTATTTTTATTGTTTACTGAACCTGTACGTTCGAATCGCAAATTAGCCAGTTGTTTTATTGTCCGATTTATAGGAATGGGTCTCCCTGGAAATTTCACTCGAAGTTTTTGCCTCGTTCTAGCGCACGATTTTCTGCACTTTATGTACGTATTGTGCAGATATACACGTTCAAGTAGAGAATATTTCGCATATGGCATTACAGCACTATACACAATCACAATAAAACAACTGACTAAGAGATTCAAACGTACAGGTTCAGTAAACGATAAAAATAGACGTAAAGGTCGTTATTTCCTTAGTGAAGTTAAATTAACCGGAAACTTCATAAGTAGATTCCCATTATGTTTGGCAGCAGATGGGGAAAATTTTCAGCATCTACTGTAAGCAAAGTGGGTAAAAATGCATGATACTGATTGTAAGCACCAACTCTGCCGTACATACGCGCACGCGGCAGCCGGCATTTGAGACGTCACTGGCGCAGCGCGTGAGCGAGAAAGTCCTAGCCAAGCAAATATAAAGACCCTGTATAACGGATGTGTGAAACTCTTCGCTTTCCTTTACACATTCCCAAAACAATTCACATTAATGTACATAAATGCCCTCCACATTTAGACTAACATTCCCACAACGCATCATTTAAATGTACACAAAAACCCTTTCACTATAACAATTCCGTAACAGTCTGATGTGTACCAACCGCTCTCCGTAAAATATTCACAGAATATTTCATACGGATGTGTACAAAGCTACTCCCTATACCATTCGCAGAACACATGTCGATTAATGTACAATCCATTCCCTGTATAACATTCACGGAATAAAACATGTGGTGTCATATACACCTACTCTCCATGTACATTTCCCAGAATATTTCATTCAGATGCGTGCAAAATTCTCTCCATGTCCCTTCAATAGAAACTAGTCAACGAACGCCATGCTCTAAATAGGTCAACGTGTCTTTCGGCGATTTAAGATGTACAGATTTCCTTTAAACCTCTTCATTCAATTAAATCCCACAATATGTGGTAGCATGTTACTCCAAGCTATGCTTGAATTGGCTCTTTTCATTGCGATGGAAATATATGTTAGTATTTTAATTACACATTTTTACAACTACCTTACAAAGTAAATTTGGAATGGCTTCATTTAAATGAATGTGAATGGCCACTATGGGTCATCAATTCTCAAACTAACCCGTTTACTGAATGCCATCTCAAATGTATTACATGAATTAAGCTTGAGGCATAAATGTAGATTTTATTTATCCTATTTATCGTATGGTTTTTAGTGCCGGGAGTGTCTGAGGACATGTTCGGCTCGCCAGAGTCTGTAGCTGCTTCCAGCGGACACACTTAGGCTACATGTTCCGTTCAATTTCGAGTAGTTCCAACTTTCTCTACCAGATATCAATGATACCTAGTGGTTAACGTTGGAACTTTTCTAGAGCATTCTGACGAAATCTAACCTAACAATTTTAGCTTCACACAAGTATAGTCTGTGGAAGGATTTTCTACGTGCCATAAATCTACGACATGGGACCGCCGGCTTTACTTCCCCTCCGAAGGAAGGCATACTGAAGGATTTTTAACGCTCTTAAAAATCCGACGACTTCGGTCGGGTTTGAACCCACTAATTCCTTGTCAGTGAATACTGCTTCACATGAAAGCACGTGAGTTGATCTGGGGCAAGAGGGGAGAATCCATTCTTGAAATCACCTTCACACTGATTGATCACACGGAAAATGGCATTTGTCTGCTATGGATTCAATTGGCAATATCTTAACACATGCGTGCAAAAGTCTGTTTAATGTAGCAGTTAAACATTAATGAAAAACGTGAGTCTTAATAGACTAATTTTTGCTTCAACACATATCAAGAAAATGAAGCCTCTTCCAAATAGAAATAAATACAAGTCTAAACAAGGGTACATTACGAATCAATCGAGCAGTGAAATAATATACCCACTGTAATTTTTACATGTACGTCATAAAGATCGCATTTTATAACAGACGATACTCAGCTTGTACTATGTGAATTTCCTTTAGTCAGCAATAACAAATTATGAGAAATTCATTTTCCCTTATGCTTTGATCCTACATAATTGTGAATCTGGCAACTATGAATGAAAAATGCGTGATCAAAGATTCCTTATGTGTGAATTTTGCTTTGCATCCACAAAATATATATGATTTCTGGCCGAAATAAATTAAAATGTGTGGCTCGAAGTCTCCTCCAGTACTTTTCACAGCAAGCACCACATGATTTTGGTTTTTACTACTATGAATGAACAAAGATTTCTCCTCGAGCTCTCCAATCAGTAAACTACGGTTCGTAAGTACAATATGAATATATCGTTAGGCCAGGTTGAATTATTATATGTATTCAAACACCCCTATAGAATAAAATTTGCTCCACATATAATAGCTGAATATGCCTTTTAGCGTTTATGAAGTAACAGGTGACTGCACAAAAACCATTCTCAGCAAAGTTTGCTGCGATGTATAAATGCGGCGTTTGGTCAACATGAATCATTCCTATTATCAATTCTGTTTACAACTTGCTTCGCTTGTACTACATGAACCCGCGTCTCTGGCACTGTAAGTTTGCATGTAATTTTTAAAGATTCTTTTTTATTTATTTATTTATTTATTTATTTATTTAATGAAAGATCGTACAATGTACTGTACATAGGTTATTCAATTTCCTTGCTCGACCAGGCAAATTACTATCTGGAACAGAACTCTGTAAGGGATACTTGTATTTTCCCGTAAACCTTGATGTAGTAACAATCGCAGTGCATGTTGCATAGTTCACAGATACACTGTTCTTCTGGGTCGTGTTACTTCTTGTTGCTGCAGCATTTGAAGTGAAATCCGTGTCCAGGGAACCATGTCATCATGTGTTGAAGGTCGTTGTCGGCCTGTTTCCATTCTGTCGTGACCATTGCGTCCGTGGAATATAATTCATCCCATCCGTTTTTTTTAGCGATGCTTGTTCCGCATTAAGTACATTGGCCACTATGAATTCGCATGTGTCTCTTCAAAGAAGATTTGAATGAAAAGTTAGCTCCGCAGATACTGCATGTGAATGCTTTTTGGTCACTATGAGTTACCATGTGTGACGTTAAATAAGCTTTCTGCCTAAAGCTTGCACCGCACAATCTACATGAATACGGCTTAGTACCAGTATGAATAAGCATGTGTTTATTCAATGAACCTAGTTCACTTAAGTTTTTTCCGCATGTCTTACACGAGTATGACTTAAGGCGACTATGAATTTTCATGTGTCTCTTTAATGAGCCTTTCTCAGTAAAGTTCGTTCCACATGTCCCGCATGAATATGGCTTCACCCCACTATGAATAAGCATGTGTCTATTCAGAGCACCCATCGCGCTAAAGTTCGATCCACATGTTGTACATAAGTAAGGCTCTTGGCCACTATGGATTAGGGTATGACTCCTTAAGAAACTTTTGTCAGTAACGCTTGAACCGTATGTACTACACGATAATGGAGCATTCGCAGTATGAATTACCATGTGAGCCCTCAATTTATTCTCCTGACTGAACTTTGCTCCGCAAGTTTTGCATATGTGAGGCAGTAGACCTGTATTAGTTGATAATTGTATCTTGATGTCACTATGAACTTCCGAGTTACTATGTTGTATGGCGGAGGCTCCGATTGTACCACTTGATAGGGTGTTTTCTGACCTGAGGAAGATAGGATGCTGCTGTGTAGAATTCATAATGCTAGTACAAGAAAAATAGCAACTAAAATGTTATTATATAAAATCAAATAATACTAACAACTCCGACCAAGTTGTATCTTACGAAATCTAGTCCGGCCAATAATTTAAATAGAAGTGAGAGTTAAGAAAGGAGGCTCAGGCAACGCTGTAACTGCGATTAGTGTGGCCTAGAAGAGGTAGCATGAACTCAGAGCTGTTTCGTAGGTGTCTCATTAGCTCAGTGGTACGTGGTAATGCTGTGAAAGCCGGTTATGCAGACGCGCCGATGGTCAAGTCACATTTGTGCCAATTAGTTTTCAGTTAATGTTTCAAATTGTATCCAATGTGCACCTCCACAATGCAATACATTATGTTGCGTACTATGTCTTACCGTTCCTGTTACCTTTATTTAAACATTCAAACATAACATGAACTTCTTCCTTCTGCCGTTAAGGACCATGGCACAAATAAAACCAATAGAACATAATAGTGGATAGACTAACATCGTCTGAGGTACCTAAACACAATAGCTAGGCTACACTAGATTGCCCATTATGCTACGCACAATAATTCTATTCTGTACGTTTGACGTCCAGTCTTATCTTTACAATTAAAAGCAATGTCTACTTCACAGCAGACTCATGCAGGTAGTTTAATTGATCACACTGCCATGGGTTTTTGTCATGTGTCAAAATGATATCCTGCGTATAAACGCAGATAAACGATGGGAACTAGGGAACTAACGTCTCAATAATAGAAAAAAGACGACCTAACGTAGATTCAAACCTTAGCTCCGTGGCTTTGATACCGCAGCAATCCAGTCGGTGAGCTACGACGGCTCGTACGGTAGAGCGGGGTGATACATATTTCTCAGTAAATTCCGATGCGCTGCTGGATGCGAGAGTGTTGCCAGCTTCTCATTTTCATACTTATGTTTTAAAACACTACTCGCTCCAATTTTACTATAGAAACTTTGTCTTGCATTTGGATGAGGAATCGCATGCCGATCGCCAAGTACGGCATTTTCCTTCACTCTGTATACAGTGGTTATAATTTAACTTGCGCTATTTGTGAGGGCCACCGGACAAACGAGTGATCGTACGACAATGAAACGGTGTGGAAACCTTTGGCAGGACTTGCGGAAGGGACATAACGAATAAAACATTGACAGGATCACATTTTAATTTCCACATGAGCAGTTAGCAGGTGTTAATGGCGTACCATGTTGACAGTCCAGGATACAATCGATGCTCAATGAGACGCCCATCTGCATCCATGACAGCCTGGAACCGCTCTAGCGAGTGTTCCACCACTACCCGCAACATCTCAAGTGGGAGGTTAGCTAACACCCTCGCGATGCTCACCTTCAAACGCCAACATGTGTTAGTGTCCCAATGATACACCCTGCTCTTAAGGTAATCGCACAGCCAGAAATCACACGGGTTAAATCTTGAATCTAGGTGGCCTCGCAGTGGGGAACGATCGGTCAATGATGCGGTGTTCACCAAATAAGTTACGGAGTAAACGCGTGACCTCACAAGCAATGTGTGTTGCAGCTCAATCGTGCATCCAAGCAGTGGAATCCAAAGCACCTCTCTCCCTTAGGGCAAGGATCATATGTTGCCGAGCCATTGATCTCTATATATACTACTGGATGTCTCACTAGTCGCATCGGCCGCACAAAAAAGTGTGTCCGCGTAATCGGCTACATTCGCCTGGATGTGCAGGAAGCTCTGTTTTCTGTCAGCTGTTCGACAGTATGTAATGTATTTATCGAAAATGGTCATTTCTTGTAAATATATTTATTTCACAACAGTTTCAGATTAATGTACTCATTGCTGTTAATTAGTGCCAACTAGTTTAGTTAGTTATTGTTGTTTTAAGGGGCGGAACTACGAGGTCATCTGCCCCAAGTACCAACTAATAAGAGGATCTGAGACGAAAATAAACACGATAATTATTTTAAAGAACCTGGTTATAGGGTAGTCAGCAGATTTCCCATATGAACACAGAGTAGTGAAAAGAGTTCTGAATATACTTGCGAAAAAACTGCATTCTTGGCTGCCACCACGGAGGCCCGGGTTCGATTCCCACCATTGCCAAGAAAATGTTAATTCTGGTCTTAGGGCTAGAGCGGGTACACTCATCCTCGTGAGGCAAAAAAAATGAATAGAGGTGGATTCAAATCTTACCTCAGCCATTCTGGAAGTGGTTTTCCGTGGTTTGCTTTACCTCAACTCCAGGCAAATGCCGGGGTGGTACCTAATTTAAGGCCACGGCCGTTTCCTACCTCAGTTGCAAATACACACACCAGTACAGATATCACAGTAACACAGGTTATAAGTAGAGTCGCGGATTTTTTGTTTTAACGATATCCACGAAATATTTCAGCAAACACCATGTTATCACAATGATATATTTACTATAAATAAGCCATTTTAAAAATTATTGTGAAAGAAATTTATTTTGCGAAATATGTTATTTTCACCATAAAATGTTCAAAGCCAACGAAACGCTGGCAATAAGATAATTTAAAAAATATTTACTTTAAAAATAATTGAAATAGACCCTTCATAGAAAATAAGAAACCTTAAAAATATAAACGTTTCATAACATGCGGGATAACGAAGTCCCTTCTCAGACTTGATTGGTTCAAGTCCTGAAAACATTGAAACAATGCTCTGAATAATATTGGGGACTACATACGTTTCACGAGTTGGTGAGAAAAGGACTACGGTAGTCATGGAGAAGTAAATGTTGTGTTAGGTATTGAACACAAATTCATTTAAGTTCCTTCGAAAAAAAAAAAAAAAAAAAAAAAAAAAAACAAGAATAAATTGTTTGTTACTCCTCCAAATGTGTGTATAGTGTTCATTATTTAATGAAATCCATGCACCCGTACACTTGGTTACTGAGCACTCTCACACCACGATTTTGTTACTTCACCGCTATGGATATTTTATTTCACCACTTTGAACAATTCATTTCACCGCTTTGAAGCCTTTTATATTATCATAAATCAGGGTCCCTAGTTATAAGACAAATTCTACACATACCCAAGTACACGGGGCTATATGACCACGATGTCGCAATGCCCCTAAAACAATCAAGAACAACATAGGTCTGCAGCCCAGACTACTTTGACAGTGCACAGTAGGTTCTGTGAAAAATATGTATCCCTCTCTCTCTCATCCATAAACATAATGCATTACTGCAATCGATGACAGCATTTTCTGGATTGCAGGAAGGATATACCTTTTCATTGAACATTGGTTTCTTATGTTTCAGTCCAACATATTTAATGTCTGATCTCCCTTGGTTAACTCATGTTTTCGGCTGAACCCAAAGCTATTTGGGTAATGATTCTGGGGTTAGAGTATCCTTCCTTTTCCTGCCGGGGCCGATAACCTAGATGTTCGGCCCCTTAGAACAACAATTATCATCATCCTTTTCCTGCCTCTCATGCCCCCTTCACTTTCTTGTTGATATCCTCATCCTCTAGAGACTTCAATACTGAACTGTGATACGAGTAACGTATTATGTACCATGCAGGGAAGCCTCCGTGGCAGCACGCCGGCCTCTCACCGCTGGGTCCGTGGTTCAAATCCCGGTCACTCCATGTGAGATTTGTGCTGGACAAAGCGGAGGCAGACAGGTTTTTCTCCGGGTACTCCGGTTTTCCCTGTCACAATTTCATTCCAGCAACACTCTACACTATCATTTCATCTGTCAAACATTTCAACATTGCCCCAGGGGAGTGCGTCAGGCTTCGCCAGCCGGCACAGTTCATATCCTCGCCGCTAGATGGGGGCTTCATTCATTCCATTCCCTGACCCGGTCGGTCGACTGGAAGCAGGCTGTGGATTTTTTTCATTAAGTACCTTGCAGATTATGTGTGTTCAATATAATAATAAAAACGAACAATTTCCGTAGAAGATTATTCTTTGTTGCAACAAACACACTTCCTTACAGTAAAATATCAGAATGAAATTACGTGATAAATTGAAGTTAAAGTGAAAAAATAAAAAGAAGCCCAAACAATCCAGACCAAACACCATCTGGATAAGTAAAATTTACTCTCTAAATGGAACGACCCTGTGGATGATTTGTTTATTGTTGTATCCATAGGGACAGAAGACTTCGCTATTCCACCCCTTAAAACAACCATAACTAACCGATGTATGTAGGGTACATATACAGGGTGTTTCAGGAGGAATAGCAAATATTTTAGGAGGTGGTAGTATAGATGAATTGCAATTAAAACGAGTAGTTCCGTGAAGAATTATACAGCCTATTTTCATATATCCTGCTCATGTTAATTGTCTCTATCAACATACAAAATTTCAGTTTAATTGCTGTAACAGATTCGTAGATATTGAGAACCGTCTAAATATTTCATATGGTCGCCTGGATGGATTTTTATTTTTGTACTATTACATTAATATTATTGTGTACGTGTGGTATTCAAACTTCAATCGCATGATTAGAACACAAGAAGTAAAAACGAGATTTTAAAAGTACGCACACCAGCCATCTTGTGATTATGCAAACAATTGAAATAAATTACATGCCAGTGGATCAACATTTGTATAAGCATTTAACGTGCAAAGTTTCACGGCACTCGGATAGTTAATTCGCGAGAAACGTCCATTTAAATATTTATACTTCGCGTCGCCGCCATGTTGGATTTGTGCTCACCAGGTTACTGAAAGTCCTATAGGTGAACATATGTTCATAGTCTCTATGAACATAAAAAAAATCAGTTTGGTTGCTGTAAAAGATTCATAGATATTGAGAACCGTCTAAATATTTCGGAAGCTCGCCATTTAGGATTGTTATATGTATAGGCCATAGAGTTATGTACCATTCAAGGACAATTATTGCCTAGCTTCATTATTCAAACTTCCACTTCGATCGCATGATTACGACACAAGAATAAAAACTTAATTTTAAAATTTCGCACATCCGCCATATTGAGGTTATGTAAACAATTGAATTAAATTAGATGGCAGTGCATTACAATCCGCAAAATCATTCACTGTACCACATTTCACTGCGCTCAGGGAGTTAAATCACGAGAAAAGTCAATTCAAATATTTCAAATTCGCTTTGTCGCCATTTTCGTTTTGTATTTTACAGGTTTATGAAATATACATAGGTAAACTTTTATCAGTACCCTTTATCACCGTACAAAATTGCATGATGATATCTGTAATAGTTTCGTAGATAGAGAATGTCAGTGAAATATTTCGCACAGCCGCCATTTTGAGGTTATGTAAACAATTGAACTAAATTAGACTCCAGTGCATTACAATGTGTATAGACATTTGCTGTACCAAGTTTCATTACGTTTGGATAGCTAAATCGCGAGAAATGTCTACTTAAATGTCTCAATTTCGCTTGACCGCCATGTTGGTTTTGTAGTCACCAGGTTTTTGAAAGTCTCATAGGTGAACTTCTAGTAGTGCCCTTTATCACCGTACACAATTTCAGGGCGATATCGGTAATAGTTTCGGAGATATTGAATGCTAGTGAAATATTTCGCACAGCCGCCATGTTGCATTGGTGAGACGTAACAAAATTTGAAGGGCACGGTCGAGGTCGCCGGGAATAGTGCTATGAACTTACCGAGTTTCAATGAAATCGCTCCAGCCGTTTAGATTTTATTAGGGGGGGGGACACACACCTCACACACACACACACACACACACACACACACGGACGAAAGGTGATCTCATAAGCCTATTTTTTTCAAAATTGAAAATAGGCTGAAAATCCATATAACATGTGTCCCAATTGTATTGCGTACCGAGATACAGCTGGTAGAATTTAACCCAAACAAATATAAAGCCAAGGCAAATGAGGACGTTCAAAGTTGATTTTCAAAACCTCCACCACCTATTTCAATGCATTTTGCACTTCTATTGATAACACCACGTGTAGCTCCTCGGAGGGCGTCTTGGCGTTCTTTGATGACGGCTGCACTATGCATAATCCGAACGACCAAGTCGGCTCTTGTGTTAACATTTTCCTTGTAGACTTCGCTTTTCAATCATCCCCACGGGCAAATATCCAAAGGGGTAGGGTCCGGGGACCTTAGTGGCCAAGAAATGTGCCCATATTTCCCGATCCATCTCCCGGGGAATGTTAGGTTTTGATGTTGTTTCGCCATATCGACAGCTGGATACTGCACCAGGGTCACGCAGTGTATTGTAACCACTCTTGAATCTGGTCATCTGCGGTTAGGAAATCGTATTCCGTATTCTCTACAAGCAGCAGCAGCGTTTCCCTTACAAAGCCCATACACAAATACCATATCGGCATACTCAGCATACGTAAAAACGCACGGCTTTTTTAAACGATACAGTACAGACAACTTGGTCAACAAAGCACACTGACATGTGAACACATTCAATGGGAACTAAAGCACAACTTCACAAAGTGAACAACACACGACTGTTGACAATCGTTATATACGCCCATAGTAACCGGTGTACCAACACACGAAACGACAACTGCCCTGGTATTATACCAACATCGGTAGCTCGGTACGAAATACAAATAGGACACATCTTATATGGAATTTGTATTGCATTTCATCTATACTACCGCCTCCTAAAATATTTACTATTCCTCCTGAAACACACTGTATTTATATACGGCTGCAGAAAAAAAGGCATGGAAGTTGCTCAAGTTTGCATATACCTAAAAGATTGAAAAGCAGAAGAGCTCAGATGTTAAAACCCAACAAGCGAATTTTTCATATTATGCTGAAATCTCCTATAATAGCCTACTTTTTTCAATTAGAGCGCGAGGAAATTAAGATTCCCTACATGCCTACGTATCACTTCTTTTCTCCTGTAGATTGTAGTCATTGGCGTGTATTTTGAAATAAATAAATGTTGTGGAATGATAGCTTACACCAAATGCCATCTTTTTCATTAGTAACGGCTCGTGATAATTTCCGAACAGAATTAGGGAGTTAATACGCCTAAGTAAGCATACTTTCAACGAGCGCGCCATGCAACTTGAGCGATGTTTGCCCTCACCACAAGGCAATTGTAACCGCAAAGCAAGAGGCCTCACTCCAGCCGCGGGAGCGGTATCATAGAGATCACTGGCTGAAGCAGATCACAGTAACGTGTGCCGGTCATGCTGCATATCCTGGGTCAGTAGCTCCAAGTTCCTCAAAGAAGAATGGACCGATTAGGAGCATTGCCGTGAAGCCACACCACACAGTGCCAATCCCCAAATGAGACAATTGTGAGTGTTCACAGCCCCAAAGAGCGTAAAATGTGCTTCATCACTCCAGAAAATGTTCCAAGGCCTCAAGTCATCCACGGCTACCATCATAAGAAACGTAAGAGCAAAAACTAATCGAATGCCTTCGTCCAGTGGCAACAGTTGCTGTGACACGTGAAAAGTTTGTACGGATACCATTGCACAATTTGTCACAGCACCTTTTGAACAGTGGACCATGGAATGTTCACCTGTCGTGACACAGCTCGTGCACTGCTTGACGATCGCACATTGTGTCCGGCATTCTCCGCCATAGCAACAGTAACTTCTTCAACAATTTGTGGCGCCCCTCCCAGGAGCTATGCCCAACTCGCCATTTACCTCGAACTTCCCATCACGTTCTTCAACTCCTGTGCAGATAGAGGACCACTCCGTATTCCTTTGATGCGTCGATACGTCCGCAGAGCAGCAGCACTATAGTTGTTTTGATAAAACAGCTTTACGAGTAAAGCCCTGCTTACTTGACCAGGGCCATTTTGACTGTCTGCGCCTGCAATGCTCACTGATGCTGGTGTGTCCACCCTACGTCTACGGCACGTCATGAAACTACCACTAATAACAACGCACATCCTGCAGCGCACAGTCTGAATATCGTTTCTATCAAATGGGGAATCCATACGGGAAATAGTTAGCCATCTACACGGGCTCAAGTAACGCAAGTTTAACTATAACCACTCTGTATAAAGTATCCTCCCACACTTATTCGTGAATATAGATTGAATAGTCGTATCCTCTTCAGACCCTGGATACACATATGTGGACCTTAACTTTTTAATATTATTTTTCTCGGCAGTAGTTGGTATTATGTGCATCCTGAACTGTCATTCACTCCCTTAATATTACTATTTATAGAAGGTTGATGGGAGAAGAGAGATGATTCTTATTTTTCTGGGTAGTTTTTACGGCCGAATTCCCTACAGGGTGCTATTGAGAGATAAAAATGAGTGGAGATGAATTAAACTGGGCATGAAGTTGGAAGGAAGCAGTCGTGGCCTTCTAGAATACGGTACCATCCCAGTTTCGCATGGATTTAAAAACAAAAAAGCATGGAAAACCATTTCAAAAATGTCCAACTGAAGGATTCGAACCCATTCGTTTTTTCCAGTCCGTGGATAATCAGTCCCTATGGCTGCGACTTAGCACTGTAACTAACCCGATCTGCAACTGCACTGAATAATTTTAATACTTTATTAAAAATATGTCATGTGTCTTAAAATTTGAGTAATTTTTGCCTTTATTTAATAAGAAAGAAAGACAGTATCAGTAAAGTAAAATATCTGATAACAATCGCTTGAAAGACTATAGTAGGGCAAAGATAAAGGTAATGTTGTTTGAAGACGATGTTGTGATCTGGGGCGAGGATGAGATGGAGGTACAAGTACAGTTAGACGTCATAAATGAAAGGATTGAGCAATGGGCATTGAAGATAAATGTGGAGAAGAGAAAAAAAAATGATGATGAGTAGAGATAAGAAAGAAGGAAAAGGAGTAATCAAAGTCGGAGATAAGGAATTGGAAGTGGTGAAACACTTCAAATACTTGGGAAGTGAAATGACTGAAGATGGAAGACTGGATTTGGAAATTAGCAGAACACAACTCGGGAGTGCTTTCTACCAAGAGGTACGGGATGGAACAAGGATATACAAATTAAGGCTAAAGAAGGTATGCACAAAGCATATTATGTTCCTATAATGGCATATGCAGCAGAAACTTGGACAATGACTAAGAGGGATGAGAGCAGAATACAGGCAGCTGAGATGAGATTCCTGAGAAGTATGGTCCAGAAAACGAGGAGAGACTGAGTGAGAAATGAAGATATACGGAGAGATCTGGACGTACAGAAACTAAATTACATACTGGAGCAAAACAGATTGAGATGGTTTGGACATGTCAAACGGATGAATGAAGTAAGGCTACCAAGACGAGCACTGGAACGACGGATGACAGGGAAGTGAGGACGAGGAAGACCAAGAATGCGTTGGATGGACTCTGTGAAGTATAGCATTACAAAACAGGACCTGAATTGGAACACCTTGTCGGAAGAGGAATGGTGGAACGACTGAACAAAGTGGAGAGGAACCATATATGCCCCCACCCTGTGTCAGCTGGGAAAAGGGAAATGAAGATGATGATGATGATGATTAGTCATCCAATGGACTAAATATTCTCATGTAATTGGTTTGTTTTAGGGAACAACGCCCTTTACCATTAGGATACAAGCGTGTTGACCGACTGAAAAGCATTTAAGTTTGCTACATAGGATGATCAACGGAATTGAAATAATATATTCCCAAACCAGAGATCTAGTCATAAGTTAATTAGGGCAATCATCAGTACCATTACTATGCACGCTGTCCTCAAATGTAAAGAACTGAGCTCGCTTGGGTACAATGATATGGTGCTCATGCAGTCTGAATATTTAAAAACTGTGAAACCAATTCTTAGTGTTACCTTATTGACAATTAATATTGATACTGTCCACCTCGTTGCATAATGGCTAGCATCCTTGGGTGTCACCGCAGAGGACCTGGTTCGATTCTCGGCTCTGTCAAGAAATTTAATTCTGGTCTGAGGGTTGCAACGGGGTACAATCAGGCTTGTGAAGCCAAACTGAGAATAGGTGGGTTTGATTCCTTCCTCAGCCATTCTGGGTGTGATTTTCCGTGGTTTTCTAATTCAAGTCAAGACAAATGCCAGGATGGTTCCCAATTTAAGGCCATGGCCACATCAGTCCCAATCCTCACGTGAATTACAATTGAGTCGTCCAGTTGCAAAACTCGTTTAAAACACTTGTGAATATGGATCATGTCGTAAAGTAATTTATTATTTTATTTTATTTTATTTTGTTTTGTTTTGTTTAATTTAATTTTGTTTTGTTAAGTTTTTATTTTGTTATATTTTATTTTGTTTTATTTCGTTTTAAATTGTTCTATTTAATTTTTTGTTTCGTTTTATTTTATTTTTATATTGTTTTGTTTATTTTGTTGTATTTTGTTTTATTTTGATTTTGTTTTGTTTATTTTATTTTGTTTTATTTTGATTTTCCAGAAAACAAACAAAAAAACAAAAACAAAAACACGAAGCAAAAAGAAAAATTCAAAAAGAAAAGAAAAGCAGAAAACAAAGAACAAAAAACACAAAGCAAAATAAAAAAAAACAAAAGCGGAAAACAATCACAAAACCATAACCAAGAAAAGCAAAAATTAAAATTCAAAGGCAAAAGCACAAAGCAAATACAAAACCAAATCCAAAAACACAAAGCAGAAAGAAAAAAGTAGAAAACAACAAACACAAAAGATACGCGAGGCAACGTCCGGAGAAACGTTTCTCATGAAAATGATTCTTTTTCACAAGTGGATTAAACGAGTTTTGCAACAGGACGACTCAAATACACACACTAATACAGCCATCACAATGACACAGGTTATCAGAAAAATTCCACACAATCCCAAGTACGTGACCACGATGACACAATGCCCCTAAATCAATCAACAACAACATTATTTTAAATTATAGTCAGTCAACACAAAATAATTATAATTACTGGAAATTGCGAAAAATAACCTGAAGAAAATTACAAGTGATTAAGATATATAAACAGATATACAGGGTGAAGAAAAAATTCCGTAGTTGGAGGTCGGCATGCGACTCCTCATCCAAAAGCAAAACAACAGTTTCTACAGAAATATCAGAGCTGGAGTAGTTTGAAAACACAAATATGAAAACAAGAAGCTGGCAAAAACATCTTGCAGTGCTCCGGAATGTACAGAAGAATGTGTATCACCCCGAACTACCGTACCAGCCATCATAGCTCACTGAGTAGACTGCTTGGCTAAACACAAATTTACTTTTCAAGAACTTAACTAACCAAAATAAAATAAATAGGAAAAATGAATTAGTAACTGACGATAGCAACTTACACTTATTCGAAAATCAGAAATCCGACGAATATTCGGTAATACCTCATGAATGTGAGTTCAGCGTATAAAGTGGGAAACAGGTACCAAAATATACACACATCAAAGAAAGTTTTGCATATTGCCATGGACCACAGTGGGGATGAAAGTGACGAAGGGCTTATTTATAGAGCAATGTCGACGGCTGCTCGACACAATTGACATTGGCAGCATAGGCAGGCCATCCATTCTGTGAATACCTTTCTCCTGAAGTAGGCATTGACAATGCTCTATGCGGGCGAGCGCTATCGTCCACTAAAGTGAAATCTGGGCTGAAATTGTCAGCATATCCTTTCGCTTCAGGTGCCAGGATAGTATCCCTGCAACGTATGCCCATCATACGCCCTGGGATGTACACAAGAGGGGTTCAGCGACTATACGTGATAGGGGTTCAGCGACTATACGTGATGCCACCCCAAACCATTGCACCACCTCCTCCGTATTGGTATCGATATTGGATGTATTGGTCGTGTATATAAGGTACGTTCAAAAAGTAACGAGCCGAAGGCTGGAATGCGCACACCGGTGACTACATCGGCTAATCATGGCGCGTGTAACGAGGGGTGATTCCGACCAGAGCGTGAAAGGTCACAGCCCGTCGCTAGAGGGCACACTGCACGTCACGTGACGATACAAAGCGAGCAGCAGCATGCATCAATCGTCCAACGCTGCCAGTCGCATTGCAAACTGAGACATGGAGGCATCAACCGAAAAGCAAAGAGGTGTTGTTCGGTTTCTGACAGCGGAAGGAGTAGGGGGAACGGACAATCATCGCCGAAAGTCACAAGTGTACGGCGAACAATGCATGTCCCTTGCAAGGGTCAAGGAGTGGCACAAGCGCTTCAGGGAAGGACGGGTGTCATTAGCCGATGATGCCTGGTCTGGGGCACCCCCCTGCATTACCGATGACAACGTCCAGCTGGTTGATGCACCCAATACCCAGGACCGCCGAGTGACAGTGAACGCCATAGCCGCCGTGGTCGCTCCACGACAATGCACGTCCTCATACGGCCAACACAGTCGCGGCACACCTGCGGAAAATCAAATGGGAGGTCCTCGGCCACCCTCCATACAGTCCAGACCTCTCTCCCTGTGATTACGCCATGTTTGGTCCCCTGAAAAGGGCTCTGCGGGACCAACGATTCACCTCGGACGCCAACGTCCAGCTGTACGTGCGGAACTGGTTCACATCGCAGCCCAAGGGAATTTTATGAGACAGCCATTCACCACCTCGTGTCACAGTGGGACAAGTGCCTCAACAGCCAGGGCCAATACTTCTAACATACAGGTACTGGTTTCTGTAATTATGCCTCCGACTAGTTACTTTTTGAACGCACCTAATACATTCACCAGGTCGTCTCCACACTCACACAAAACTATCCTCATTGACACAGGCGAGTGTACACACCCGATATACACGCACGCAAAAACGACTAATAGGTTTGAGACCACTACGATTCTTGGCCAGCAATATGCAAAACCTTTTTGGTGTATAATATTTTAAAAGGCTGGTAACTGAATCAATATTTTCTAGATCACCTGTGATAGTAAAATGGCTAATCACAATGCTGCAATAATTAAACAGAGAGTTATCAATCCAGAAAGACATAAATTGTACGACGATAACTCGAAAAATAAAGCACTTTCAATTTATTTGGAAGACGGTATATATAATAAGCACTCATATATATACTGCACAATGGAACTATATGTTTTGGGTATTTTCAATACTAGATGCACATCTCTCGACACCAGGCGGCTTCGGTGGCGTAGTCGGTAGATTCTGAGCTTCTATGGCTAAGATCGCGGGTTCAAACTTGGCCGAAGTCGTCGGATTTTTTTAAGAGCCTTAAAAAAACCTCAGTATGCCTTCCTTCGGAGGGGAAGAAACGCCGGCGGGCCCATGTCATAAATTTATGGCATGTAAAAGAACCTTCCACTAACTACACTTGTGCGAAGCTAAACTTTGTAGGTTGAATTTGATAATGCTACCGGTATATAAAATTATGGGGTTTGAAGCCATTTTTCAGTGTTGCCTTGGTAAACAAAATTATGGTGCTTTTAAGTCGGTCAACACAAATGTACCCAAAAGAGTTGGGTAACACCCTAATCCGGAAAAAAATTACACGAAATTACATGAAATTAATTATTAATTATATATTTATTAATTAGGGTATTACCCAACTCTTTTGGGTACATTCGTGTTGACCGACTGAAAAGCACCAAACTTTTGTTTTGAACGCAATATAACTTCCAACGTTCGTCGGAAGGTGCTGGTTGTGATGGCATCTAGTAGCCAAGTTCACAGCTAGGTATCGTGACGGTTGCATTTCGTACCTAAAGTAGGAACTACTACTTGAAATTGATCGTCTGGAGTCCTAACTTGAATCACAGATACACACACTAATAAAGCCACCGCAATTAACACCGGTTATCGAATTCTACACCCACCCAAAGTACATGGGACTACATGACCGCGTTGTCACAGCCCCTAAACTAAGGAATCAACCATCTCTCGACACCTATCGTGACATCTTTTTCAGTACACCTTAACCGATGAACTCCATTTCGGAGGAGAGCACACTACCTAAGAAAATTCTTCATTCTGACGGTGGCGTTGGTCACCCACGAATCTCCGCAGTTTTCCTGAGCGACGAACGTAGAGCGGTTTAGGGAACTCCCAGGCGAAAGGCTACTGCAAAAATTACTCAGTTAACCCCATTTGTTCTTTTAGTTCGAGTTTCTACCCAATTTTTCACTCTGTGCAAGGAATGACAAATCTACTGACAATGGCCTTCCTGTTGATGCCTGCTATCAAAGTTCACACTCCCAACCGTTTTTGCTCGTTCTAGCACACCATTAAGTACAATACTAATTCAAATCCAAAACTTACATTTATGCACACTTAAAGCGAAATATCACGTTCTTTGTATGTTGAAAACTTACTCATTTATGTGATTTCCACTTCCAACACTTTGTCGGTCCTGGATTTCTTCTTTCACTTCCTAGGGATAAGATGGAATAATTTAATTCTATGCTTATACTGTACTTCTACACAAATAACAATCCATGTAATTGTACTGTACTTGTCAGATGAAGTGAAGATATATTCGCTGAACGACCTTCGTACTGTCCATCACATCCTACTGCTAGAGATTAACATTATACAGATTAGAGGTTATGGTTGGGTGTTCCCCGGTTCTGAAACTTATAATACACTATCTCCTTTGGAGGCCAAGTAAATCATAGAGCAAAAGAAAATGCTGAGATCAGTGCATTTGTGGAAGTAATAGCTTTAAGGAATGAGGACAAATGAACATTTATTTTTAAATTTTTAACATTAAGACTATCAGAGGTCCCAGGATACAACACGTGCACGTATCATCAAGTAACAAGCAACTAGACTACCAATATTTCTACCTGCAAAACTTTCAGAATCAAGGTATAAATCAATCAACCTTAAGAATATTATGCAAGAATTTACTTATTGCAAATCACTGCAATGCAATATATTAATGTTTAAAAAAAGTTAGAGTAAGTCGATTAAATGCCTCAAGAGGGAGTCTACTGTACAGTATGTTGTTGTTTGAGTCTTCAGTCTTTTGACTGGGTTGATTCAGCCCTCCATAATTCCCTGTCCTGAGCTAATTGTTTCATCTCTACATAGCTACCACACCCTACTTCCGAAGCAGTCTGTTTCACATATTCTAACCTTGGTCTACCCCTACAGTTCTTGTCCTCGACCCTTCCTTCCTTAACTAAGCTTGCTATTCCTGGGTGTCTTAGTATGTGTCCTACCAACTTATCTCTTCCCTTCATTAGCAGTCGCCAATAACATCTCTCCTCTCCCACTCGTCTTAATACCTCTTCATTGGTAACCCTATCTACTCATCAGATTTTCATCATTCTCCTGTAACACCAAATTACAAACGCTTCAATTTTCCTCTTTTATGCTGCACCAATAGTCCAAGTTTCACTTCCATAGAGTACCTCGCTGGAGACAAAGGCTTTTAAAAATCACTTCCTAATGCCTAATTCTATACGCGATGTCAACAGATTCCTTTTCTGTAGAAATGCTATCCTTGCCTGAGCCAACCTACTTTTTATATCCTCTTTGCATCGTAATCACTGGTTATTTTGCTTCCTAAGTAACAGAAGTCTCCTACTTGCTTGCCACGGTGGGTGAATGGTTAACGTGTTGGTCCACTAACCCCAAGCTTGCAGGTTCGCTCCTCGCCGTGGTAAGTGATTTTTGAAAGGCGGCAAAAATATGACACGCATGTCATACGATGCTGGCATGTCATATAACCCATTTGAATTCAGTAGGCTGTGTTCATAATGGCAAAATTAATCTCAGGGGTTTCCGCCAACACAAAGTTCCTCATTTCTTTACTAGAAAGCACTATAGTGTTCAAGGAGCTTGGATATCTAACCTACTTGACTTTCATAGTGCTTCAAGGAACAACGAAATTCGACATGCAAGCTACCCTCTGGTTGCAAATAACAAAGCTTGCACCCGTCACTCGAGGACATATATTATTATTAGGGCTCGGATCGATATGCTCGATAAAATCTCCAGATATGCTCAAAAACCATGTGTTTTATGCTCGATAGATATGCTCGAAAAAACCATTATATGCTCGAAAAAACCATTATATGCTCGATAGATATGCTCGAAACCCCCATTACAAGCGGTTAAATATGCAGAATATGCTCGAAAAACACCTTTAAAAACTATAGAAAGGAAAGTGAAACGAAAAATCCAATAACATACCTTTAAATACGAGCTTTATTTTCTAATTGTATGTATGATACTCTGCAATATACTCGCATTCAAGTTTTACAAGTATATATAAGAGAAGTGCTCTTATAAAAGAGTCTGGCTGCGTGGCTCAGGGGTAACGTTCTCGCTTGCTGAACCCAAGGTTGCAGGTTCGAAACCTGGCGCAGTCAGCTGGCATTTGAGGGTGCGCAAATGCGAGGGAGCCGTGTCAGTACATTTACTGGCATGTTAAAGATCCCATTCGGGGCGAAATTCCGGCACCCCGGCGTCTCTAAAAGCCAGTGTAGTTAAAAGGGACGTAAACCCAATAACATTAACATTATCTTATAAAAGATACAGTTTTAAAGTTCATTTACAAAATGTTCAGAATTAGGCGAGTCAATGAAGTAGATCTGCATTGGTCTGTACAACAAGAAATTTTCTATGTTTTCAGTTTTGAATGATTTTCTTAAATCAGTCAATAAAAGTTTCAATGACGAGAACGACCTCACAAAAGGTTAAAAGCCTGCGGTTCTATTATTCGCAACAGATAGGCTTTTCAATGATTATTTCTGTTTTCGAACCCAATGGATTGTCAGGGCCCGAATTCGGGGGAGAATTCGAAGAAAAACAAACTATTTAGACGAAATCCACAAGAATATGCATTTATATGCTTCTATTCTGAAAACCTAGGATTTTTGCAATTATATGCTCGATAAATTTCAATTCTGTTGGTCCCAGAGAGGTGAAAATACCACCGAAAGGCTTCTTTCAATGTGTACTATTCAGGAAAAAAATATGCAAATATGCTCGAATCCGAGCCCTAATTATTATTATTACCTGCCAATTTGATGTACATAGAGGTTTCTGATTTATTTCGGCTGGTTTCCAATATTTTATGTAACATCAATAGTTTGCAATGGATATGCATGCCAACGAAGAGTTACTGATAGGGGTGTCGAATATTTTCCACATACAGAGACTGACTCCAATCTTGGTAGTTTTTGCCTTAGAACAGAGTAAGGCCTGATAACATTACAAGGCCAAATGCATGTTCTAGCAATGCTCAGGAATGGGAAGGAGATGATCACTGTCATAAGTTAGAACCATCCCAGTAATTGCCTGGAATTCAATTGTAAAAGCAAAAAGACCACTGCTGAGGGTACAGTAGACAAATCCACCTCTTCTCCGTAGCACTAATGAGTGGATCTCTGACCAGAATACAGGTATCCTAAATCATTGTTATACCTGGTCTGTAAGTTCACAGTGGGTAACTAATACAATGTGATTGTGCCAAACATATGCTAGCTTCACATAATATACCTATTTTCAATGAGAATTAAGATGCATTTCCCAAAGGCTCCGTGATCAAAGCAACATGGCATTGAGTTAGCAGTCGCGGGTGGAACTATCGCATGGGACAGATCTTTTCAATCACCACCTTCCATAAATATGGGTAGTGTTTGATGTACAAAACACAACCTAACAGCCAAACGAATTCGTTTATAATGAGCACAATTGTAAATATACAACTCTTAATCCCGAAATGCTATTCGGAGATGTCATGTTAAAAATCATGGAGATACTTACCTCTTCCAGATCTGAAGATGGTGTTTCTGTTTTCATGTATGGAACGAATTCCGGTATAAAATATTCCTCAATTCTAGTATCTGTGTGATGGTCTGGATCATCCTGCAAAGAAATGACTTATTTTACAAATATGTTCCATTGTGTAGGTGGAATAACATCTTAAAAATGACTTGTAAACTTGTACTGAAGGAATAAAGGCATAAAATAACATACTGAAAGTAATTCAACCTTGCATTCATAGTTTTCTTACGTCAACGGTAACATGGCAAAAGAAACTTACAGATTTCGTAGTTTATATCAGAAACCAAGTCAATTCGTATACGCTCGCAGAACGAAGGCCTAGCATAGTATCACTAGCAATGAGTGTATATGTTGTGACTTCGCCACGTAGATGCAGTTACTTAGAGTTACCAAATAATGATATTAAGGACAAGAACGTGATTTATTTTGTGTTAAATCTCGTACCATTCACCATTTCATTTCACACTAATGCACTTGGAATACATAATGGATAACTCATTGACGTTAAAGTACGGAACTGAAGATGTACATTTTATAGACACCACCTGGAGAGCTTTCTTTTTAGCCTATTTTCATTTATGAAAAAAACAGGCTTTTTGTCCGTGTGTGTGCGTATGTGTGAGTGCCCCCCCCCCCAATAACTTCTTAACGGCTGAAGAGATTTCAATGAAACTCGATAAGGTCATAGCACCATTTCGGCTGACTCCGACCATGCCCTTCAAATTGTATTACGTCTCACCAATCCAAATATTTCACCGGCAATTTTATATCTCCGAAACTATTACCGATATCACCCTGAAATTGTGTACGGTGATAAAGGGCACTACTGGACGTTCACCTATGACTCCTCAAAAAACCTATTAACTAAAAAACTAACATGGCGGACAAGCGAAGTTAAAACTTATAAAAAAAAAACTTTTCTTGCGATTTAACCTTAGAAACGCAATGAAACTTGGCACAGCAAATGTTCATAGAAATGTATGCACTGGCATCTATTTTAGTTCAATTGTTAACGTGGCGGCTATGCAAGATATTTAACCGGCATTCTTTATCTCCGAAATTATTACTGATATCACCCTGACATTGTGTACTAGTAGTGGTTTTGTGCCGGTTCTACAGCCACCTCCACCTCCCCACCTCACAAGATGGCGGCGGCGCGATATCTCTCCAACGCTTGGTCGGATGTTGACGAATGAGGTGTCATTGAACTCGGGCTGACACTCCCTTTCCAATGGACAATATATTTCCACCCCAAAAGTAAAACCTACCCCTACTAGGGGGTGAAATTGGAATTTTTTAGAGAATCTCTCTTTCCAATTGCAACATGTGAGAGTTTGAATGCCGATATGGATTTAAACGTTGTTCCACATAAAGTGCATATGTTCGGTGGAAAGCCACTATGAATTAGCATGCCCACTCATGGCTTTTGTAAGAGGGTGGGGGAGTGGATCCCTATGGATGGGCTATTGTTGACGGGTCATTGTTGGCGGGGTCATTGTTGTCGAGTCCTTGTGGACGAGTCCTTGTGGACAAGTCCTTGTGGACAGGTCATTGTTGACAGGTCATTGTGGACGACGAGTCATTGCTGACGGGTCCTTGTTGATGAGTCCCTGTGGACGGGTCATTGTTGACGGGTCCCTATTGACAGGTCATTGTTGACAGGTCATTGATGACAGGTCATTGTTGACGGGTCATTGTTGATGGGTCCTTGCTGACAAGTCCCTGTTGATGGGTCCCTGTGGAAGGGTCCCTTTAGACCGGCCCCTTTGGACTGGTCCCTATGGACCGGCCCATGAAATTTATCCAAATTATGTCAAAGGGCCTAACTACATTTGTGTGTAAAGCAGTGTGTTGAACTGACGTTGTTCACCAGTCCTTACTACTACAATTGGATAACGATATGAAAGGAATTGATTAACCAGACATGAGTTAACTACCAACGAAACACTTTGGCGACTCTGCTTGTTATTGACCAATGAGTAGGGTTTTAGAAAAACTGTTTGCTATTTTGGGTTATATACAAAAAATGCTTAGACCTTTTGAGTGACTATGTTTGCTAAACAAGACATTATACCAGACACGATTAGGATTCTTATGTAGCTCAGACAAGGAAAGAATTTCTACAGAATCTGTTGACATTGAATATAGATTTAGGTATTAGGAAGTCATTTTGAAGGCCTTTGTCTGGAGCGTGGCACTCTATGAAAGTAAAACTTAGACAATTGGTGTAGCAGAAAAGTGGAGAATTGAAGTGTTTGAAATGTGGTGTTACAGGAGAATGATGAAGATTAGATGGGTAAATAGGGTTACTAACAAAGAGGTATTAAGACGAGTGGGGGAGAAGAGATGTATCTGGCGACTGTTAATGAAGTAAAGAGATAGGTTGGTAGAACACGTACTAAGACATCCAAGAATAGCAAACTTAGTTAAGGAAGAAAGGTTCGAGGACGAGAACTGTAGGGGTAGACCAAGTTTAGAATATGTTAAACAGATAGCCTTGAATGTAGGGTGTGGTAGCTATATAGAGATGAAACGATTAGCTCGGGACAGATAGGCGCTGAGATCTGCATCAAACCAGTCAAAGGACTAAAGACTCAAACAACAACATGTAAGTTCACTAAAAATAATGTTGTGTAACGGTATATGTTAGTCAACGAACAGTAATGCATTACTAAAACCCATGACACGATACCTAAGAGCTTTTCTAAAATGATTTTAAAATGCCTTTAACCCTATATTGAACACCCAGTTCACAAGACTCATAACTGCAATGTTATGGTAAAACAAAACAAAATCTATATTTCAAAACAAGCAAGTGGTTTAGTCAATGTATACTGGAAAAAGTTTTGTAAACACTCAAGTCCTCAAGATTAATTAAATTAGTAACTGTCAGGTTGACCGAGTGGTTAAGGTGTAAGTTCAAATTTTCTGTATAAGGAAGCAAGGGTTCGAATCCCTTACCTGACATAACTATTGCCTTGACATGGCTTGGCCACACTGCATTATTATGACACTCGGTACACAAACCATAGATATAGTGTATTGTTTAAGGCCACTCTCTTTCTGAACATAGTCAGAGACTGTTGATGGTTAACAATTGTATTAATAGTGGGACATGGGGATAGTAATTAAGAAAAACCGACAATACCCATACAATATTTTTATTAAATTCATTTTATAATAGCTACACACTGAATTCAACTCTATCTCTTTACCATTGTTCTATATAGATTTTTAAACACAACGCTTGTTGTAGATCCTTTTACAACTTTCTCCAGGTACTCTTGCTCTTAAAAACTGGGGAAGCCGCAATGGTTTTATAAACATAAAACCCTCATCCTCTTCTTTTTCATAATTATCATCATCATCATCATCATCATGATGAATATTATCATCAAAATTATTATAGTCATTGTCACCATCATTATCATCATCATCATCATCATTCTCAACATCACTAGAACTATCCAATTCCTCTTGTTTGTTTTCCAGAGGGACCTCTTGTAGAGTCTGTGTTGCTTTTGATAGTGTTAAGGGTTTTTTGAACTATGGTATTTGTCCTAACATGTCTTTTTGAGGTGATGATGAATGCTTTTTAACAAACAATGCACTATCTTGAGCAGCAGTATATTTTTCTTGGACTTGCTTTTTACCTGGGTTAGAGTATTTTGCGTATTTAAATGTGTATTAATTTGAGATTCACAATGATGTTCTTTTGAAGTAAGTACGTTGGAGTCTTTTGTTTTAATCATTCCTCGACACTTTTTGGATCGTTGTTTTGAACATCGCCAAATAACAGTTCCATTTTTATTGGTTGTTTTTACAATATATGTATATCCTTTATAGAAGACACATGGCTTGCCATGACTGGTTGTTGAGACTTCCATATCAACTAATACATATGAATTAAATTTTAGTAAAGTCACATGAACAATCTTTAGATTACAAGTGATTTACACACACACACACACACACACACACACACTTTCCTAAATGTCAAGATTTATGGATGTTGTTTTCCGCCAACAGCTGCTTACTGCGTATGACAAGGCTGGAGACTGGTAGGTGAGACGGTCTTTCACGATGTGAACACTGTAACAGGCAGTAGTCAACTGACAATATTCTTATACCCTAGTCAAGGTTAACAGGTACTTACTGCGTATGACAAGACCGTACACTCGTAGGTTAGACCGTCTTTTTTGTTTGTTGCTAAGGATCCCATATATACCCTAGACATGTTAGTTCTGAACACTTAGTGGTTAATTGTATATATTGAATTTAAATACACAGCTCATACAAGCACGTTTTGTGGATGGGAGGGGTGAGAGGCTGGCAAAAAAGGAAATGTTTTAGTTTAATGAAACGTCATGTCCTAGTAGGCGTGATTTATAGTAGACGCAATTGATAGTAGACGTAATTGATAGTAGGTGTAATCGATACTAGACGTGATTAATAGTAGACGCAATTGATACTAGGCGTGATTGATAGTAGGCGTGATTTGTAGTAAGCGCGATTTATAGTAGACGCAAATGATAGTAGGCGCGATTGATAGTAGGTGTGATTGATAGTAGACGCGATTGATAGTAGGCGCAATTTGACATGGGCGCGACTCAGATCATTTTTGATATCATAAAGTTACAGTGTCAATGTTTATACAAAGTACAAGGTAGAGGGTATTTTAAGACATAACCTCAGTTCACTTAACATAACCTAACTTTACCTAACCAAACTTTGTCACGTGACATGTTCTACAAGTTTAGACTTGCTTTAAGGCTGACTATGACTATGACGTCATAGATTGATGGGAGGGGTGAGAGACTGACAAAAAAAGGAAATGTTCTGGTTTAATGAAACGTCATGTCCTAGTAGGCGCGATTTATAGTAGACGCAATTGATAGTAGGCGCGATTAATAGTAGACGCAATTGATAGTAGACGTGATTGATAGTAGGCGTGATTTGACATGAGCGCGATTTATAGTAGACGCGAAAGATAGGCGCGATTGATAGTAGGCGTAATTAGACATGGGCGAGGTTTATAGTAGACGCAATTGATAGTAGGCGCGATTGATAGTAGGTGTAATTGGTAGTAGGCGCGATTTGACATGAGCGCGATTTATAGTAGACGCAATTGATAGTAGGCGCGATTAATGGTAGACGCAATTGATAGTAGACGTGATTGATAGTAGGCGTGATTTGTCATGAGCGCGATTTATAGTAGACGCGAAAGATAGTAGGCGCGATTGATAGTAGGCGTAATTAGACATGGGCGAGATTTATAGTAGACGCAATTGATAGTAGGCGTGATTGATAGTAGGTGTAATTGGTAGTAGGCGCGATTTGACATGAGCGCGATTTATAGTAGACGCAAATGATAGTAGGCGTGATTGATAGTAGACGCAATTGATACTAGGCGTGATTGATAGTAGGCGCGATTTGTAGTAAGCGCATTTCATAGTAGGCTCAATTGATAGTAGATGCAATTGATAGTAGACGTGATCGATAGTAGGCGCGATTGATAGTAGACGTGATTGATATGGACGCGACTTAGATAATTTTTGATATTACAAAGTTACAGTGTCAATGTTTATACAAAGTACAAGGCAGAGAGGGGGTATTTTAAGACTTAACCTCAGCTCACCTAACATAACCTAACTTTACCTAACCTAACTTTGTCACGTGACATGTTCTACAAGTTTAGACTTGCTTTAAGGCTGACTATGACTATGACGTCATAGATTGATGAGAGGGGTGGGAGGCTGACAAAAAAGGAAATGTTTTGGTTTAATGAAAAGTCATGTCCTAGCAGGCGCGATTGGTAGTAGACGCAATTGATAGTAGACGCGATTAATGGTAGGCGCAATTGATAGTAGGTGTGATCAGGTACTTACTGCATATCAAAAGGCTGTACACTCGTGTGTTAGACACTCTATCTTGTTAAGGAACCCTATATATTCCCTATACAAGGCTATACATGTTAGTTCTAAACACTTAGTGGTTATTTGTATTTTAAATTTATATACACAGGTTATACAAGCACGTTTTTTCACACAGTAAAACTTTGTCAAATAGCCACATGCGACACGCAAAGTATGTTTCCGCTATCTAGCGGTGACTATGGAAACTACCTGAACATATCCTAATCTAATCCTAGCTAACTTCACCTGACGTGACCATACCGGTTTGTAAGCAACAACAACAACACACTAAGATTCCATGAATTCCAGAGTACTTTTCGATTAATTATCGACTCTCAACTCTTATAACTATGTCTATCCCACTCTGTCAAAAACACGATATTTTTTTTTTTTAAATTTTTGCTTGATGTCAATACTAAAGTGATAATGGGTTTTCCGATCCTATCACTATAAATTCATTACCCCCACTCTTATCTCGGTCTCGACAACAACCATGCCTATTTTTATTATGTCAGATGATGTAATGTTCGAGTGCAAAGTGGGTGTAAAAGTGAGTGCAAAGTGAGTGCAAAAGTGAGTGCAAAGTAAGTGTAAAAGTAGTTGTAAAAGTGAGTGCAAAGTGAGTGCAAAAGTGAGTGCAAAAGTGGGGTGTAAAAGTGGTACCCTATTTGTAATGGCTTATTTGACAAGTTATTTTGTGGTACCCTATTCGTAATGGCTTATTTCACAAGTTGTTTTTGTCAATGTATTTAGAGGATATTTCTCTTGTTCATGGAAAGTATCTCAGCCCTTTTTATGATAGCATAATGCTCACCGTCATGTTTGTAAGCAACAACAACACACTAAAATTCCAAGAATCCAAACTACTCTAAGGTTAATGATGGTCTCTCAACTCCATTCCACGGCTATTCAAAAACATTATACATTTCAAATTTTTCAAAAAAGGTAAATTGAGAAAGTAGGCTATATATTTAAACTAAAAAATCATATGCTAACTCCAACACCTACGTCTATCCCATTCTCAGTCAAAAAAAAATATATATATATATTCTTTAAATTTTTCCATAAAATATTTGGAAAGTAGGCTATAATTTGAAAACTAATCATCCTAAAAAGTCATATATAGACTCAAATCAATGGCTTTTATGTCCTTAATCGTTAGAACAAAACATGGAATTTGACATTTTTCCAAATATTGATCATTTTTAAAAATGGGCTATATTTTGTAAACTATGAATTACACAAAAAATGTGTTTGACATAAAAATGACAGGTATTTACCCCCTCTACCCACAAACCAAGTCCCAGGTCTCTGAGACAAAATCCAAAAAGGTTCAATTTTGAAAGTAGACGATATTTTGAAAACTAATCATTCTAAAAAGTCATATATAGACTCAAACAAATGTCCTTTAAGTCCCTTAACGTTAGAACAAAACTTAACATTTTTTTCATTTTTTCCTAAAAAAAAAGTCAAATTTTCAAAATTGCCTATATTTTGGAAACTGAGAATTAGTTCCAAAATGGCGGTCGTAGCTTAACTCAACCTAACCTAACCCTACGAGGTGTGATCAAAAAGTTCCAAAATGGCTGCCGTAGCTTAACTTAACCTTTGATTGATCCCTGTTGATTGACCCCTTTTGATTGATCTCTGTTGATGTATCCCTTTGGACTGGTCCCTGTTGACTAGCCCCTTTGGAGGGGTCTTTTTTAAAGGGGGAGTCATTTTTTACGGGTCCAGGAGGACGGGTCCTTGTTGACGGGTCCCTGTGGGCGGTTCCTTTGGACTGATCCTTATGGACTGGCCCGTGCATTTTATCCAAATTATATCAAAGGGGCCCGCCCACAGGGACCCGTCAACAAGGACCCGTCCTCCGGGACCCGTAAAAAAATGACTCCCCCTTTAAAAAAGACCCGTCCAAAGGGGCTAGTCAACAGGGACCAGTCCAAAGGGATACATCAACAGAGATCAATCAAAAGGGGTCAATCAACAGGGATCAATCAAAGGTTAAGTTAAGCTACGGCAGCCATTTTGGAACTTTTTGATCACACCTCGTAGGGTTAGGTTAGGTTGAGTTAAGCTACGACCGCCATTTTGGAACTAATCCTTAGTTTCCAAAATATAGGCAATTTTGAAAATTGAACTTTTTTTTTAGGAAAAAATGAAAAAAAATGTTAAGTTTTGTTCTAACGTTAAGGGACTTAAAGGACATTTGTTTGAGTCTATATATGACTTTTTAGAATGATTAGTTTTCAAAATATCGTCTACTTTCAAAATTGAACCTTTTTGGATTTTGTCTCAGAGACCTGGGACTTGGTTTGTGGGTAGAGGGGGTAAATACCTGTCATTTTTATGTCAAACACATTTTTTGTGTAATTCATAGTTTACAAAATATAGCCCATTTTTAAAAATGATCAATATTTGGAAAAATGTCATATTCCATGTTTTGTTCTAACGATTAAGGACATAAAAGCCATTGGTTTGAGTCTATATATGACTTTTTAGGATGATTAGTTTTCAAATTATAGCCTACTTTCCAAATATTTTATGGAAAAATTTAAAGAATATATATATATTTTTTTTTTTGACTGAGAATGGGATAGACGTAGGTGTTGGAGTTAGCATATGATTTTTTAGTTTAAATATATAGCCTACTTTCTCAATTTACCTTTTTTGAAAAATTTGAAAAGTATAATGTTTTTGAATAGCCGTGGAATGGAGTTGAGAGACCATCATTAACCTTAGAGTAGTTTGGATTCTTGGAATTTTAGTGTGTTGTTGTTGCTTACAAACATGACGGTAAGCATTATGCTATCTTAAAAAGGGCTGAGATACTTTCCATGAACAAGAGAAATATCCTCTAAATACATTGACAAAAACAACTTGTAAAATAAGCCATTACGAATAGGGTACCACAAAATAACTTGTCAAATAAGCCATTACAAATAGGGTACCACTTTTACACCCCACTTTTGCACTCACTTTTGCACTCACTTTGCACTCACTTTTACAACTACTTTTACACTTACTTTGCACTCACTTTTGCACTCACTTTGCACTCACTTTTACACCCACTTTGCACTCGAACATTACATCATCTGACATAATAAAAATAGGCATGGTTGTTGTCGAGACCGAGATAAGAGTGGGGGTAATGAATTTATAGTGATAGGATCGGAAAACCCATTATCACTTTAGTATTGACATCAAGCAAAAATTACAAAAAAATATATATCGTGTTTTTGACAGAGTGGGATAGACATAGTTATAAGAGTTGAGAGTCGATAATTAATCGAAAAGTACTCTGGAATTCATGGAATCTTAGTGTGTTGTTGTTGTTGCTTACAAACCGGTATGGTCACGTCAGGTGAAGTTAGCTAGGATTAGATTAGGATATGTTCAGGTAGTTTCCATAGTCACCGCTAGATAGCGGAAACATACTTTGCGTGTCGCATGTGGCTATTTGACAAAGTTTTACTGTGTGAAAAACGTGCTTGTATAACCTGTGTATATAAATTTAAAATAAAAATAACCACTAAGTGTTTAGAACTAACATGTATAGCCTTGTATAGGGAATATATAGGGGTCCTTAACAAGATAGAGTGTCTAACACACGAGTGTACAGCCTTTTGATATGCAGTAGGTACCTGATCACACCTACTATCAATTGCGCCTACCATTAATCGCGTCTACTATCAATTGCGTCTACTACCAATCGCGCCTGCTAGGACATGACTTTTCATTAAACCAAAACATTTCCTTTTTTGTCAGCCTCCCACCCCTCTCATCAATCTATGACGTCATAGTCATAGTCAGCCTTAAAGCAAGTCTAAACTTGTAGAACATGTCACGTGACAAAGTTAGGTTAGGTAAAGTTAGGTTATGTTAGGTGAGCTGAGGTTAAGTCTTAAAATACCCCCTCTCTGCCTTGTACTTCGTATAAACATTGACACTGTAACTTTGTAATATCAAAAATTATCTAAGTCGCGTCCATATCAATCACGTCTACTATCAATCGCGCCTACTATCGATCACGTCTACTATCAATTGCATCTACTATCAATTGAGCCTACTATGAAATGCGCTTACTACAAATCACGCCTACTATCAATCACGCCTAGTATCAATTGCGTCTACTATCAATCACGCCTACTATCATTTGCGTCTACTATAAATCGCGCTCATGTCAAATCGCGCCTACTACCAATTACACCTACTATCAATCACGCCTACTATCAATTGCGTCTACTATAAATCTCGCCCATGTCTAATTACGCCTACTATCAATCGCGCCTACTATCTTTCGCGTCTACTATAAATCGCGCTCATGACAAATCACGCCTACTATCAATCACGTCTACTATCAATTGCGTCTACCATTAATCGCGCCTACTATCAATTGCGTCTACTATAAATCGCGCTCATGTCAAATCGCGCCTACTACCAATTACACCTACTATCAATCGCGCCTACTATCAATTGCGTCTACTATAAATCTCGCCCATGTCTAATTACGCCTACTATCAATCGCGCCTACTATCTTTCGCGTCTACTATAAATCGCGCTCATGTCAAATCACGCCTACTATCAATCACGTCTACTATCAATTGCGTCTACTATTAATCGCGCCTACTATCAATTGCGTCTACTATAAATCGCGCCTACTAGGACATGACGTTTCATTAAACCAGAACATTTCCTTTTTTTGTCAGTCTCTCACCCCTCCCATCAATCTATGACGTCATAGTCATAGTCAGCCTTAAAGCAAGTCTAAACTTGTAGAACATGTCACGTGACAAAGTTTGGTTAGGTAAAGTTAGGTTATGTTAAGTGAACTGAGGTTATGTCTTAAAATACCCTCTACCTTGTACTTTGTATAAACATTGACACTGTAACTTTATGATATCAAAAATGATCTGAGTCGCGCCCATGTCAAATTGCGCCTACTATCAATCGCGTCTACTATCAATCACACCTACTATCAATCGCGCCTACTATCATTTGCGTCTACTATAAATCGCGCTTACTACAAATCACGCCTACTATCAATCACGCCTAGTATCAATTGCGTCTACTATTAATCACGTCTAGTATCGATTACACCTACTATCAATTACGTCTACTATCAATTGCGTCTACTATAAATCACGCCTACTAGGACATGACGTTTCATTAAACTAAAACATTTCCTTTTTTGCCAGCCTCTCACCCCTCCCATCCGCAAAACGTGCTTGTATGAGCTGTGTATTTAAATTCAATATATACAATTAACCACTAAGTGTTCAGAACTAACATGTCTAGGGTATATATGGGATCCTTAGCAACAAACAAAAAAGACGGTCTAACCTACGAGTGTACGGTCTTGTCATACGCAGTAAGTACCTGTTAACCTTGACTAGGGTATAAGAATATTGTCAGTTGACTACTGCCTGTTACAGTGTTCACATCGTGAAAGACCGTCTCACCTACCAGTCTCCAGCCTTGTCATACGCAGTAAGCAGCTGTTGGCGGAAAACAACATCCATAAATCTTGACATTTAGGAAAGTGTGTGTGTGTGTGTGTGTGTGTGTGTGTGTGTGTGTGTAAATCACTTGTTATCTAAAGATTGTTCATGTGACTTTACTAAAATTTAATTCATATGTATTAGTTGATATGGAAGTCTCAACAACCAGTCATGGCAAGCCATGTGTCTTCTATAAAGGATATACATACATTGTAAAAACAACCAATAAAAATGGAACTGTTATTTGGCGATGTTCAAAACAACGATCCAAAAAGTGTCGAGGAATGATTAAAACAAAAGACTCCAACGTACTTACTTCAAAAGAACATCATTGTGAATCTCAAATTAATACACATTTAAATACGCAAAATACTCTAACCCAGGTAAAAAGCAAGTCCAAGAAAAATATATTGCTGCTCAAGATAGTGCATTGTTTGTTAAAAAGCATTCATCATCACCTCAAAAAGACATGTTAGGACAAATACCATAGTTCAAAAAACCCTTAACACTATCAAAAGCAACGCAGACTCTACAAGAGGTCCCTGTGGAAAACAAACAAGAGGAATTGGATAGTTCTAGTGATGTTGAGAATGATGATGATGATGATGATAATGATGGTGACAATGACTATAATAATTTTGATGATAATATTCATAATGATGATGATGATGATGATGATGATAATTATGAAAAAGAAGAGGATGAGGGTTTTATGTTTATAAAACCATTGCGGCTTCCCCAGTTTTTAAGAGCAAGAGTACCTGGAGAAAGTTGTAAAAGGATCTACAACAAGCGTTGTGTTTAAAAATCTATATAGAACAATGGTAAAGAGATAGAGTTGAATTCAGTGTGTAGCTATTATAAAATGAATTTAATAAAAATATTGTATGGGTATTGTCTGTTTTTCTTAATTACTATCCCCATGTCCCACTATTAATACAATTGTAAACCATCAACAGTCTCTGACTATGTTCAGAAAGAGAGTGGCCTTAAACAATACACTATATCTATGGTTTGTGTACCGAGTGTCATAATAATGCAGTGTGGCCAAGCCATGTCAAGGCAATAGTTATGTCAGGTAAGGGATTCGAACCCTTGCTTCCTTATACAGAAAATTTGATCTTAAGTCAAACACCTTAACCACTCGGTCAACCTGACAGTTACTAATTTAATTAGTCTTGAGGACTTGAGTGTTTACAAAACTTTTTCCAGTATACATTGACTAAACCACTTGCTTGTTTTGAAATATAGATTTTGTTTTGTTTTACCATAACATTGCAGTTATGAGTCTTGTGAACTGGGTGTTCAATATAGGGTTAAAGGCATTTTAAAATCATTTTAGAAAAGCTCTTAGGTATCGTGTCATGGGTTTTAGTAATGCATTACTGTTCGTTGACTAACATATACCGTTACACAACATTATTTTTAGTGAACTTACATGTTGTTGTTTGAGTCTTTAGTCCTTTGACTGGTTTGATGCAGATCTCAGCGCCTATCTGTCCCGAGCTAATCGTTTCATCTCTATATAGCTACCACACCCTACATTCAAGGCTATCTGTTTAACATATTCTAAACTTGGTCTACCCCTACAGTTCTCGTCCTCGAACCTTTCTTCCTTAACTAAGTTTGCTATTCTTGGATGTCTTAGTACGTGTTCTACCAACCTATCTCTTTACTTCATTAACAGTCGCCAGATACATCTCTTCTCCCCCACTCGTCTTAATACCTCTTTGTTAGTAACCCTATTTACCCATCTAATCTTCATCATTCTCCTGTAACACCACATTTCAAACACTTCAATTCTCCACTTTTCTGCTACACCAATTGTCTAAGTTTTACTTTCATAGAGTGCCACGCTCCAGACAAAGGCCTTCAAAATGACTTCCTAATACCTAAATCTATATTCAATGTCAACAGATTCTGTAGAAATTCTTTCCTTGTCTGAGCTACATAAGAATCCTAATCGTGTCTGGTATAATGTCTTGTTTAGCAAACATAGTCACTCAAAAGGTCTAAGCATTTTTTGTATATAACCCAAAATAGCAAACAGTTTTTCTAAAACCCTACTCATTGGTCAATAACAAGCAGAGTCGCCAAAGTGTTTCGTTGGTAGTTAACTCATGTCTGGTTAATCAATTCCTTTCATATCGTTATCCAATTGTAGTAGTAAGGACTGGTGAACAACGTCAGTTCAACACACTGCTTTACACACAAATGTAGTTAGGCCCTTTGACATAATTTGGATAAATTTCATGGGCCGGTCCATAGGGACCAGTCCAAAGGGGCCGGTCTAAAGGGACCCTTCCACAGGGACCCATCAACAGGGACTTGTCAGCAAGGACCCATCAACAATGACCCGTCAACAATGACATGTCATCAATGACCTGTCAATAGGGACCCGTCAACAATGACCCGTCCACAGGGACTCATCAACAAGGACCCGTCAGCAATGACTCGTCAACAGGGACCCGTCGAAAAGCACCTGTCAAAAAGGATCCATCAAAAATGACCCCCTGTCAAAAAGGGCCCGTCCAAAAGGGGCTAGTCAATAGAGACCAGTCCAAAGGGACAAATCAACAGAGATCAATCAACAGGGATCAATCAAAAGGGGCTATCACCTCAAGGCCTGACATATCCCTCTTTGATTATTGGTTTACCAATCGACAAGCGTCACTTAAAATACTTTTTGATCACCATTCGTGGGTTGGGTTAGGTTAGGTTACACTACAACCGCCATCTTTTAAAAAGCCTGCCCTCTTACAAAAGCTATGAGTGGGCATGCGTAAAAACAAAAAACAAAAACAAGCATGTTAATTCATAGTGGCTATCCACCAAACACATGTCTCTTGTGTGGAACAACGTTTTATTCCATATCGGCATTCAAACTCTCACATGTTGCAATTGGAAAGAGAGATTCTCTAAAAAAAATACAATTTCACCCCTAGTAGGGGTAGGTTTTATTTTGGGGTGGAAATATGTTGTTCATTGGAAAGGGGGGTATCAGCCCGAGTTCAATGACACCTCATTCGTCAAAATCCGACCACGGGTTCGAACTCACATTTTCTCACGTATGAAGCAAAACAGGATGTGACTTGTTTCACAAGGAGGACGGTAATAAGGTCATTTCACACGTGTTCACATGTATTTCGTCACTTTCCTTTCATATCGTTATTCCATTATAGTAGTGGTGAACAACGTCAATTCAACACACACACACAAATGTAGTTAGGCCCTTTGACATAATTTAAATAAATTCATGGACTAGTCCGTAGGAACCAGGCCAAAGGGACCCGTCCAAAGGGATCAGTCCAAAGGGACAAGGACTCGTCCACAAGGACTCGTCCAC
The DNA here is from genome assembly GCA_946902985.2 of Meconema thalassinum. Lineage (NCBI taxonomy): Eukaryota > Metazoa > Arthropoda > Insecta > Orthoptera > Tettigoniidae > Meconema > Meconema thalassinum. The sequence continues at coordinate 95,369,619 of OX336397.1, read as the reverse complement.
ACAGACTCGTCCACAATGACCTGTCCACAAGGACTCGTCCACAAGGACTCGACAACAATGACCCCGCCAACAATGACCCGTCAACAATAACCCATCCATAGGGATCCACTCCCCCACCCTCTTACAAAAGCCATGAGTGGGCATGCTAATTCATAGTGGCTTTTCACCGAACATATGCACTTTATGTGGAACAACGTTTAAATCCATATCGGCATTCAAACTCTCACATGTTGCAATTGGAAAGAGAGATTCTCTAAAAAATTCCAATTTCACCCCCTAGTAGGGGTAGGTTTTACTTTTGGGGTGGAAATATATTGTCCATTGGAAAGGGAGTGTCAGCCCGAGTTCAATGACACCTCATTCGTCAACATCCGACCAAGCGTTGGAGAGATATCGCGCCGCCGCCATCTTGTGAGGTGGGGTGGTGGAGGTGGCTGTAGAACCGGCACAAAACCACTACTTGTACTACAAGTTCGTCTATGTATCCTGTACAGTACAAAAAGAACATGGCGGCCAAACGAAGTTGAAACGTTTTAATAGACTTTTCTCGCGATTTATCTATCTGAGCGCAGTTCAATTGTTACATATCCTCAAGATGGCGGCTGAGCGAAAATTTAAAATTTAGTTTTTATCTCTTGTGTCGTAATCATGCGATCGAAGCGATAGTTTGAATACTGAACCTATGGAACAATTTCCCTTTAATGGCACATAACTCTAAGGCCTATACATATAACAATCCAACATGGCGACCATCCAAAATATTTCGACGGTTCTCAATATCTATTGCAACAATGAAACTGATTTTTAATGTTCATAGAGGCAATGAACATAAGTTCACTTATGGGAATTTCAATAATCTGGTGAGCACAAATCCAGTATGACGGCGACGTGAATTATAAATAATTAAATGGATGTCTCTCGCGATTTAAACATCCGGGTGCAGTGAAACTTGGTATGGTAAATGATTATACAAAAATGAATCCACTGACATGTAATATATTTCAATTGTTTCCATAACCACAAGATTGCGGCTGTGCGAAATTTTAAAATATAGTTTTTATTTCTTGTGTCCTAATCATGCGCTTGAAGTTTGAATACTATACCTACACAATAATCTTCATGTAATAGTACGTAACTCGGAAGACCTACATGTATAAAAATCCAACATGGCGACCATCCGAAATAGTTAGACGGACGAATCGATTACAGCAATAAAAACTGAAATTTTGTAGAGGCAAATACTGTAACATAAGTAGGATATATGAAAATAGGCTTTAGTGGTTCACGGAACTACTTGTTAGGTCAGTAGCGTAGCCAAGATCGACCAATGGGAGGGGTTATAACAACTGCGGGATAACCGTAAATCGGGGAATTGCTGGATATCTGTAATATGGAGCAACTCGACTATATCACATTCAAGAAGTTAACGATCTTCAAATAAGTAGGGGCAGATGACCTCGCTGTCCCACTCCTTAAAACAACAACAACAACAACAACAATAATAAATCTTCCAAATTACTGTTAATGGGAAGGAAGGAAGCTTTTAGTTTTACGTGACCGTTAATCATGCGATCATGAGCTACGGGGCTGTTAATGGACCCATAGAATTTTCTAGGTATTTATTGAAACATTTTATTTTTAATTAAAACTAAATATTTTTTGAGCATTTTTCCTCCCGCTAAGGGATGAAAGATAATTGTCCCACTGGGTGGTAGCCTATTTAAAATTATTTGGCGCTAGGCTCGCCTTGAAATAATCTATATTTAGCGGGGAATAAGCTAGATTGGCAACACTGAGAGGACGTTATCATGAAGACGTGTGTAGGCTCAAATGAGGATCCGGGCCGAAAGGCGACAACGGTAAATAGTGAGAGTTATATATTCATCAGGATGATATAATTATTTCACTTAAAAATGTGTTTAGCTTATTTTTATTATCAGTTCCTGTTTAATTTTTTTGTAAAAATTCCGTAACACCCCCTGACTACGCCACTGTGTTAGGTACGAAATTGCCCACCTTAGTATAATAATAGCTGACACACACCGCTATAGACCATCTCTGGGATGTTCTTCACGGTGACTTCTTGCCAGTCCAAACCTACCCACATCCTCCGTTCAACGATCCGAAAAGAACGGAGAAACCCTCACTATCCAATTAAGAGTAAGTGTCCAACATTGGGGCTGTCATGGCAGTGAAGAAGCTAAGGAATGAAGCTTTTTGTTTTACATGACCGTTAATCATGCGATCTTGAGTAACGGGACCTCTTTTCTACGTGCAATCCGAACCACAGGACATGGTTTTCACTTTGAAAATCTCACATTCATTGACCGGTAATCAAACCCGGTCCATCTTGATAAGAGGCCAACAGCTTAACCGCTGCGCCACCACGTCCCTCCTGGCGGTAAGGGTTAGTGAAAATTATACCGACAGCTACAGCTAGCAAGGGAGGTAGTCATCAAGGTGAAGGGTGAACCAACATCATATTGATAAGTCACGACTAGCAGCGTAGAATTTCATCAGGGCGAATGGTAGACTAACACCATATAAGCAATGAAGGCTGTCTTCAGGGGTGAGTGAATTCCATATTGTCGGCCATGGGTCGCAATGTAGGTCACCCTAAACCTCATGTGAGTGTTCGGATACTTCTGATCTCAATTTTCAATTGAAGCCCGATGCGCTCCAGAACACATATGTCTCACAGGCAAGACTAGGTTTAGGCAGGGGCTATCATTTTCATACTAAAGGATCTCCTGAGCCCCTTCCCTCAACATTCCGATGTGTACTGTATGCTTCGTCCTGAACTGTTCGGACGATTTACAAGGTATTTAAAAAAACGAATCTTCTAACTTTCTCTGCTATAGGTCTTATGGAAATACACCTTATGTTTTGAAACAATTAAGTTTAACGTTCCCTTTGACTGCTTGAGCTTTAGAGTAGAGTGTTTGAATTTTGCTCTCAAGTGTTATCATAAAGGTTGTATTTCAAACTCCGACTTTTTTGCCAGCAGAGTAAACCTGGATTGCCAATAAATTAGCTACTGTTAGCACAGCATGTGATGTGGACTTCACCTACAATAATGAATTCAATACTACTGTATCAGCAACTGTTAACTGATAAAAATAAGAAACAACATTGAATACCGGTAATTAAAATGTTCAAATAATGAGAAAATTGTTCACATTAGGCCCTATTATAAGAGAGGAAATATTGAACCTGTAATCACCTGTATTTGATGTTCCAATTTGACTGTCTTGCATTCATTCTCAAATATATCATCAGATCCATCCAGCATATTATATGTGGGTAACTGGTCACTTGACTCCTAGAAAGTATTATACAAGTATGACACAACATAAAATATACCAAAAGATTAACAGTACTAAGTTACACGTGACAAAAAGAATATCCTGATTAGCCTACTATTCGATAGCAAGTATGAAGTCACTAAACCTTGCATGAAATGCACATCACTAAGGTTGCTATGTTACACGATATACGATATCAATACATTAATTGTCACGATGAATCACTCCTTTTCTTTCCGCCTTTATTTCGACAATTGGCAACTCAAACTATCACTTGGGGCGCTGCGGTCGGTCTGGATAAGTAGGGTAAGAATACTCAATAACACGCGTTTGATATGGAACACTTTTTATTTTTCGGTTATAATTAGTAAATGTGGTCACTAAAATAAAGACAGTGTTATTTTTAAGTGTATATATGTATAACTGTGAGATACACGTCATCTAATTTGTGTGTTCCGCTGGAGTTTATGTGTCAATTGCATATTATCAAGCATCGGTTGTCTGCTGGTATTTGTTTTTGGTCAGTTCGAGTCATGGCGTTGTTACGTTTAAAAGCTATATTTGAGTTTGCTCACTGTACCATAGACTCTAGAAATTATTTGCTGCTTAGTAGGGCGAAGGGATGAGTTTAACTTGTATTGAAACTCGGGGGAGACAGGAATTGCTTGATTTGGATTGTTAGCAGGTGGGTTTAGTGTTGAATATCGGACTGGTAGCAGGTTCTCACAGAGTAGATATTTACCCTGCGAAGTCAAATAGGTCTATATGACTTGTAGTGGAATGGCTCGGATATCGCAGAGCGAGGCGATTGTTAGGGTTATTGGAAATGAACTAGGGAGCGGGGAAGGATACCTGACTGATGAAGCTTGGCTGTCCTTGGCTGGTGTAGGCTTGGCTGTCTTGGTACGGCTTGGCACGGCGAGACTGTGCTTGGCTGTCTAGGTGCGGCTTGGCTCGGCGTAACAGTGAACAACCTATCCTGTCGTCAGTGAGTGTAGTGGCGAGTGGTCCAACCCGCTCCTGTTGCCCGTATTTATTTGGTATCGTCACCTTTGGGCTATTGATATTTGCATCTTTTGGAAAGTGATGAAAACATTTATCCGCAGCCCTCTTATACATCGACTTACAGCCGTAAACTGAGCAATATACTTTGCTTTTACTCATTTTGCACTCTATCAAAGAGTAAAACTTATTACTTATGTATAAAGACACGAAAATTTACCACGATCTGCTTACCAATACAAGAAACCATATACAAACAGTCACCACGTGACAAAAGTACCCTACTTGGTAAGTTTCTCATTTTTACCACTAGATGTCATATCAGATAGCTGGAGTTGCCAATAGGCTATATAATTTTAATAGCTTATTTCATCTTTTGGAGGGGCATTATCAATAGTGACTGCTAAACTTGATCACTTCTGCACTGGATATACTGTATGTGCTAAATCACGAAAATATTTTTTATTGATTTATTGATTGTTTATTTATTAACCGGAGCCATGTTCGTCGGCGTATTTAGTATGTGAAATTGCCACAGTGAGCGCTCACAACGAGGTTCACACTTTGACGTCAGTAGTTGCCAATATGTCCGATACAAAATAAACCAGACGAAACACGTAACGTTGTAATTTTGTGATAAAAGAAATAATTGGGCTTTTGTGTATTAATTGGATTTGTAAATAATGATTGTATGAGGCAATGGTGCCAACTTCTTTACCGAAAACCCCTGTAGCGAGGTTTGGCGACTGTTTGGACGAAAAACACCGAAGAACTAAAATGGGTGTCTTGACTAAACAATTGGTCGCTACGTGGTTAGACGACTGTCTGTACGAAATCATTTGTCGCTAATTGGTTAGACGACTGTCTGGACGAAACCACTGGTCACTATTGTACTTGGTTAGACGACTGTCTGGACGAAAATTACTGATTGTACTAAACGCAAGGGGGTTCAAACTCAGCGCACTGCCAAGGGAACTTGGCACTGTTTTGTTTCCCGGTACCGCGCATACACAAAGTAGTAAAGTAAATGCAGGGTTGGCAATACAGTACTAGTGCACAATTAATGACGAAAATAGCGGACACAGCTGGAATTTCATGTATGTAAGTCGTGATCTTATTTGGGATTGGGGGTGGGTCATAGACAGCGGAGGAGTAAGCATCTATTACTACATCATCTCCAGATTGTTTCCTAGCGGCTTCGGTGGCGTAGTTGGTAGCATGCTGAGCTTCTATGCCCAAGATCGCGGGTTCAAACCCGGCCGGAGTCGTCGGATTTTTTAAGAACATTAAAAATCCTTCAGTATGCCTTCCTTCGGAGGGGAAGTAAAACCAGCGGTCCCATGTCATAGATTTATGGCATGTTTAAAACCTTCCAGTAATTACACCTGTGTGAAGCTAAAATATATAAACGTTAAACATTTGTCTAACGTTCTTAGGTCCCTACGTTCGTCGTCAAGAGCCGACTGCGGTGGCATCTGGTAACTAATTTCTGAACTAGTTGGTCGTTGACGGTGGAGTTTGGCGGCAAACGTAGGAACTACTTGAAAAGAAATCAATGTCTGCAGTCCTTACTTGAATTAAAAACAGATACACACACTAATACAGTCATCACAATTAACACCGGTTATCAGACAGATTCTACACACACCCAAAGTACACGAGGCTACATGACCGCGTTGTCACAGCCTGACCATTAATACAGGTAATTTGGTTAATTTTTGTACCGTAATTCCGCCCCTTAAAACGACAATATCTAACTAATTTTTGTACTTAAGAAAAATTATGAGGGAGTGATTGTTCATGCATCAATACTGCGTATACAACTTACAAGATCAAGGAATTCATCTGGCTCCCTCTTAATGAATGGTTGTTGCTCCATAATGTTCAGTAAACTGTAAGCACACAAAGTTAGCTTAAGGATTATTAGACGCCGCTCTTATATGCCTACTAACCAAATCGGTATCAAATACAACACTTCAAATGAGATGATTTCATTACTCCGAATCCAAACACAACACACTGAGAAGAGCAGGTTAACGGTAAAACTCATGCGAGCATGGCCCTCGACTTGATATGATTTACTGTACGTTTGGTTTAATATCGAGTAAAATAATGTCTATTAGCCTACTGCGATCAAATGAAGAATTCCTGATGCGAGCTTGTAGAGCGCTGACATGAAGCGTCCTATAATATTGGTTGCTCTATTCCTAAGTAGGCTACCCACACAAACCTGAGCACAATGTGATGGGGCAGGCAGAATAAGTAAAATTGTCAGGTGATAAATTACATTACAAATATCAAATAATAAACTCAAGTTACTGCACGAGCATTAAGACATAGGCGATAACTGGACTCATAAGATTCTGGACACACAAGACACTACTTCCACCTCATGTTACACGGAAGCCACTTCAAAGAAAAACAACGTATCAACCAAATTGAACGAGAATGACTTAAAATGTCTTTATCCTTACAAACATATAAATACTACCGCGGGGTAATTCGCATAATTGCTGTCAATATGAAGTTCCTTGATAATCATTTATACCTGTATATCCTTGACAATTATTGTAAATTAAATCCACAAAGGACTCGAAACTTTTGATGCAGAACCTGTCGTTATAAGGCTTACCGCTTACAGTATATTCATTATTATATTTAGTAGAGAGAATTTCAAATACCCATACACGGAACTCAAAATGTTCAGATTTTAATATCTCGCCGCGAGGTGAAACGAAGATATGAAATCGGTGACGATATTGCCAGGGCCGTGGAGCAAGGAATGGGATTTGCGAGCCCATCCATCTTCGTTCGTCCAAATACATCCTAGAAGTATGAAGTGCGCTTTATTTTTAAGCCCTCTCACCCCCCAATAAAGTGTTTCATGGCATTGAGATTTTTATTTTTGTATATTTTAATTATATTTTAAACGTAAATTTTAAATGTCGTTATCATTGTTTCTGACTGAACAATTTACTCTCATTAGTAGACAAAGTTAAACGCTTTTCACAATCGTGTGAAGTAAACATTGGATTTTTGCAAACGTTATCAAAAGAATGTTCGCCCTAGAAAGGCTCGACAACTTTAGAAATCCTATTTCTCTGGCGGTGAATATTGAAACATATGGGATATTTACAAAATTCATGCTACCGGTAATGTTCTCTTGATAATGTTTTATAGTCTATTGATGGATTCAGTTGCCATGAGTATACGCCTGCTAGAAAACGTCAAATTTGTACGGTATCAAATTTAAACTGAGTGAATTTCTCTACTCCGGTCTCTTCTAACGACCCGTGCCCCTCCAGCAAGTCCGGACCACAGGGCTGTACGTTTACCCCGCCTTCTCGTGGATATTGCTAGCAACGCACCTGTAAAACAATACAAACAATACCGGTGACAAATGGGCCTAGCCACAGTGATAGACAAATTGGAAGATTATGGATGCATTTCCAACAAAAATCAGTTTATCAGTACCATACCCTAGTAGGCCTATTACTTTTGTTAATATTATTATTATTTTATTATCTTATGCCCTAGTGACAAATTACAAAACTACCGTACCGAAAATGTAATAAGTACCATACATATTCCATCAATAACCCAAAATAAGCCTTCCTAAAAATATAAAATATCACAATCATAAGCCTACGGTATGCGACTTTTTATAAAGTGTTTGTACCTCCAAATTGAATGTCTTTAAGTTAATGTTCGTAAATTTTTCTTTGTTGAAAAAGCTTCATTCGGCTGTTTGAGTCTTCAGTCTTTTGACAGGTTTGATGCAGCTCTCCATGCCTCTCCGTCCTGAGCTAATCGTTTCGTCTCTACATAGCTACCGCCCCCTATATACGTGTAAAACGTATGGTACATGGTGCGTGTGATTTATGAGAACTCAGAAGCAATAGTATGTGACTGGTACACTCTTGGAAACACTGCTTGCTACTGTGTACAAGACCGGATCGAGGAAGTGCCACTGGTTGACAGAACAGCCGATATTCACCGGGGTAGGTCTCGCAGATAACTGATATGAGTAGGTTAAGTAACCTGCCCAAACAGTTCCCACTGGCTAGGAACATCAGAGTTCGGGATATGCCTCCCTTCCCCTCTAAATAATAATAATAATAATGTTATTTGTTTTACGTCCCTTTTAACTACTGTAGCTTTAAGAGACGCTGCGGTGCCGGAATTTTGCCCTAATAATAATAATATCGTATGGCCTCGGGTGCCTGGTGCAAGCTTTGTTAATTGACACCCAGAGGGTAGGTTGAATGTCGAATTTCGTCGTTCCTTTGAACGCTATAAAAGTTAAGGAGGTTAGATATCTAAACTCCTTGACACTACAGCGCTTTCATGTAGAGAATGGAGGAACTTTGTGTTGGCAGAAAATCCCGAGATTAATTTTGCCATTGAACACGGCCTACTGAATTCAAATGGGTTCTTTAACATGCCAACGTATGACATGAGTATCGTGATTTTTGTCGCCTTCAAAAATCACTTACCATGGCCAGGGGCGAACCTGCAATCTTGGGGTTGGTAGTCCGACACTATCACCACTCACCCTCTCGCCCTTAAGGGGACCTTTAACGTGCCTGTATATATACTTTCACGGCTCCCTCACATTTTCACTAACTCAAATGCCAGCTGACTGCGCCAGGATTCGATCCTGTGACTTCGGGAACAGCAGGCGAGAACGTTACCTCTAAGTCACGCAGCCAGCGAATCCCCTCTAAGATACGACATGTACATGTGACACCTGAAGCGACGTTGCCGGCCTTGGACATAGCAAATAGCCTCCCCGAAAGTGATTGTCGCAACATGGAATTGCTTGAGAACCACTCACCGTATGCAGATTCACCCCAAACATTATTTCTTCAGTTTTTAATGCAGCACAGCAAGGTGTATCCCAAAATCATTGGACCAACGATTCTCCTGCTAGGCATGTTTACAAGTTGTCACTAAACCAATTATTTCCCCCCCCCCCCCCCCCCCCGCTAAACCTTGCATTATACGTCCTTCACGTCGCTTGGCGTGTCCTGACCTTTTAATCGATTTTACCCTCCCGGTTGGTGTTTCTCACGGACTTAGCGAGGGAACTCACCACTACCGCCTCTACGGGCAGTGTCATAGAGCTGGGAACATCCGGTCGGAGTGGATACAACTGAGGAGGTGTGATCAGCACCTCGCCCAGGCGCCTCACCTGCAAAGAGAACAGGGGCCTCATGAGGTAGGAAGGGAGCAGAAGATAGGCAAGGAAGCGGGAAGGATGCAGCCGTAGCCTTACAGTAGGTACTGAGCCCGAATTCTGATTATTATAGGTCAGTTTGGTGGTCATTTTCATCCCAATGATATTGGACATTCATTGAAATTTAGAGGCTGGATATGTGTTAGAAAACTTGTTTTCGACACAGTATCGAAAGTCGAGATGCATTTTGGGTCTATTTAGCGATGTTATTTTACCTTAGCTTCGAACTGAGACCGCGCCTATAGAAGGAGAAATACGATATGCATCAGGTAATTCAAAGAATGGATTAACCAATCAAAAAAGGTTTATTTCATCGGAAGACTCTAAGGAAATAATTATAGTCAACAACAAAGTCAACCCCTGGCACTATCCAGCCCATGACGGGCTAAGGCCGACCAAGCGACCGCTGCCCAGCCATTTGGCCTGCAGATATTGGGGTGACGCGTGATCAGCGCGTCGGGTCCCCTCGGCCGTTAATCTTGGTATTCGTGATCGGGGCGCTGTCTCACTGTCAGACAGCTACTCAATTGTCCTCACGAGGCTGAGTGCACCCCGTTCCAACCCTCACGTCAGTTTTAAAATCCCTGACGGAGCCGGGGATCGAACCCTGGGCCTCCGGGTGAGAGGCAGGCGCGCTACCCCAACACCACGGGGCCGGCAGGAAATAATTATACTAATTAAGAATTCATTCCCTGGCGAGTTTAAGAAGTTTTATTATTTGGAAATACGCCTAATTTAAGAAGAAAGAAGTACTGACAAATTTATTGGCAATTGGATTACACTGTACGACGTATATTGTAAAGAACGAGTACGCGCTAATCATCCCCTCCCTTGGAAAATGGCGCCGAAAAGAAGGCTGATTGGAGATTGTAGCCAGAGGTTCATAATCTGCGAGCGATTGGAAGAGTAAAGGTGTCGCTGGATGTGTGTCGATTCCCAGCCAGCCCTGTCAAGGTTAAACGAGTGCGGAAAGGGAGACCCCCTCAACTTGACCGTAGCTCCCGTCGAAGTGCCAGTGAAGGCCCGACTATCAAACATTGACTAGAATTGCACCACAATAGTGGAAAGCTAGAATTGCGTGTTTCGTTCTGAAGTTATACAGAGTATATCAGTACACATTGAAGTACAAGTCTTATGTGAATTATAAGCCATTGTGAGAGAATTATACTGGTGTTTATATCAGTGTTATACGAGTTGTATTAAGAAGAGAACTGTGACTGTTTCGAGTATCGCTCAGCCTGCAACATTCATTTCGCAGTGAGAGCAGTAAACTTGTATGATGGGAGTTGAACGGTATTTACTACGTGTGGAAGCCATTGACTATTAATAAGAAGTGCGTGTGTCTATGAACATTGAGGCTATTTATTATTAGTGAGATATCGACAATACGGATGACTGTGACTGATAAGATGAAATTGAACGGAAGACAGTATTATCAGTGTACAGAAGCTGCAGAGATGGCTTAAGAAATAATATGCGATTGGAATAATATTAGACAGAGTTAATATGAAAATACAGAGCAAATCAAGCATAAATATGGAGCACTATAAATATTATATCGATCAACTTCGAACGTTCTTAGACCTTGTGTATTTTCTATATCTTCGAAATACATACTGGTCAGTAACAATGATTGTCTACCAACGTTATTGCTCTAATATTACCATCGACTACAAGAGGCGGCGAAGAAGAGAGAAGTTGGCAGGTTGACCCACCTAATGTAAGAAGATTGGAGTCCGGAGCAGAGGAGAAGGTGTTCGCATCCCGTTTGGAGCAGGAGCAGTCCTTGGGGAACGTGGGTTCGCATCCCAAGATAGATGTACGTCCAGAACGGAGGCCAACAGTTCGGCACTTCTCCTGTGCGGAGATAATAGACCATCGTGGTATTTTTTATACCAAATGCTGCTTCCAGATTCTTCTAAAGGTTGAACACCGATATTTCTTACTTTGTAGTGTGGAGTAGATTGACAATCTTCTTTGAGCAACAATTTTCCATGTTTTGAATGTTACGTGACTTTGAATTTTCATCGATTTTATTTGAATTTGGAATGCATGTTGGACGTTTTGGTCTTTCGCTCCAACTATGACATTGATTCTACAGTTTTGGAATTTCGATTTCCACATTTGAGATTTTCTTAATTATTTCTTTCAATTTTTATTGGAAGATATTTTAGATTTCACTTTAGAAAATTGTATTCGACGATTAATTTTCATTTGTTTTGGAGTTATAAAGTTAGGTATTTTTCTGTGGAAGATTTGTAATTAGGGGAAGAATTCATCGATCGTTATCGACGTAAATATCAGAGTGGAGTTTGATATTATTAATGCTCAGACATTTGGCAGGAAGAATATTAACAATTGCTACTTTATGCCAAATTATTCAACCCAACGAAGACTTTGGAACTGAAATGATATTCGTTATAGCAAATGACTATTTTATATGTTCATGGATAGCTTTGTTCTATAATTAATAATATACAGATCACATAGAGATCTTCTTGGAAGATTTATTTTACGGAATTAAAAATCTAGGAAACATCGTGGTCCAGATATTATCGCAGATAAGTCGAATTCCTAATAACAATGATGTTATTAAATCATTTTGTAACGTTATAGACGAACGTTGTCATGACTTTGCAATAATGATAAATTCTGAAGTAAGATCAGTATGGAGGTACATAATTGTAATTTTATTAAATACCAGCTGTACCCGGCATGCGTTGAGTAGGGGAGCAGTGCTGATCTAAACTCTCCCCACCACTACTATCAATGCGAGCCGATAACTCCCAAACCCGTGGTCGGAGTTTCACGAATGAGGTGTCGTTGGACTCGAACAGACGGGGGCTTGATTTGACCACTCATTATATTTTAAAAAAATGTTTATGAAAGAAGGCGATAATTTGAAAACCAAACATGATAGAACGTTGTGCCATGATTCAAACGAATGGTCTCTATATCATTTATTTTTTATATTACAACTTGTCTTTTTTTTTGGTTTTTTTTGTTAACAGTTCAATTTTGAAATTCTTATATTTTGGAAACTAGGAAGTTTACAAAAACATTTGATTGACGTAATTGAAAGGTCCTGACACCCTCTACCCCCGGAATAAATTTAAAGTCTCTAGGACTAAAACTTGTTGTAGGTAGTAGTGCTATAATGGCGGTTCTACTGCAAGACGCGTGAGTGCTTGAATACGTATGGCTATGTTGGAAAAAGGTTAGGTGTTGGGAGAGGAGTAAGGTTGAATGATGGTTCGTTTAGGTGGTGGTGTGATTAGTTACCACGAACCATTCGATCGACCAATTAAAGGTTTCCATTATCAGACAGAATTCTGAGTGTGCTCAGAATCGAACCAAGTTTCAGCGTTAAGGTATATGAAGGAGATATTAGCATATGCAAAACAAGAAAGAGAGAGAGCATGTTGCTTTAACTTGTGTATATTTTCAACAATGGTATAAATGAATAACAAATTTGCATAACTGAATTTTGATGCTAAACAAGTTTGCACTAACTAAAAAAATTTTTTACATTGAGAAGGCTTTGCTTCATTAATATAGCAAATGACAAAGAAGAAATTATGCAGCTAACTTCCACACATATGGAATACTTTGAGTTTCTGATCCAAAATTGGTTTTAACATGAGAAAGGAAAAGGGTGAAACACCTTCCTATAAAGAAAACCTTTGTGAAAGGTACACAGATCATTTGGTATGAAAGAAAAGAATGGAAACATTGCCTATAGAAGGAGCTATAACGGTCAGGGCCTCACTCCTGCCGCACCTCATGAAAGAGAGAGAGTTATGAAAGTTATCATAATTTAAATGAAAGCAAGCCATGAAATATTTCCAAAAAAGGGAAAATGGCAAAAGCAATCCGTTACGTTAAATTTACGAAAGTAAACCATGAAATTGTTCCTAAAAGGAAAGTGGCAAAAGCAAGCCGTTACGTTGATTTTTTCTCGGAAAGCATGAAGAAAGTTAAAGTAACTATGACTAACAAAAGGTCACAAAAGTCATTAGATTTAAGATAACCATGATGTGAAAAAGGCACACTTGAACAGTACATAAATTACATTATGCAGTTTACTTAGCTTTATAGTTTTGAATGTTAGCAATCTTTGCAGAATTCAGAACAGCTGATGACATTAGGTATGTCACACGTAGTACATTTGAGTAAGAAGGATGGTTGAAGCACTTGTAGAATTTTATATCTTTCACAAAAAAGAAGTGCTTTCGAGAAAAGCCATTGAAGTCGAAAACATAGGTAATAAACCTATTCACGTTGTAGTAGCTCGTCGCACAAATGATGTGAAGTTCACACATGAAGAATGTTCATTTTTCAAACATGTTTGAAACACGAAGATTGTGATCAAGAATAGATCACTAAGTTAAGATGTCATAAAGAAATTGCGAAGTGTGCTTATTACATCTTGGTGCAGAATTTAAGATGATACATTATGACAAACTTGAATTTTAAGTCCAGTGAACAAGACTGGTGAACAGCTTAACCACTGCAAGGAAAATCACAAAGATCCAAGCTGACCTGCCGCTTAAATAGCCAGCAGGAAGCTGTTCTCGGACATTCCATGACACGTAGTGAAGAAGACGTGTGGTGGTAGGCCGAAGCTTGGAGGCCGACCAATGAGAGCGAAGCTATGGAGTCCAGTTGAATACGAGGTTTCATTGCGTTTGGAACGAACGTAATGTCACTCGAAAACACTTGGAGAAATGTCTTAAAAGCGAGCATGGCTTACGAAATAATACGTAAGTAATTTACAATATACTTAATTTGAAGTAGAAGCATTATTACAAAATGAAAGATTACTGCCCCACGGTGACCGTGAGAGGTTATGAACCGCAAAAGAAAATATCAATTTTTGTCTGACTTCATTTTACATAAACTTGCAAAATTAATGATTTAATTTATTCGCAAATGCTACGTACTGCAGGAGGGGCAACAACAACAAAATAAGAGAAATATACAAAGAAACAGGACTAGAGTGGCAAAGGAGAAACACAAGAAATTGGACGAATACAATGTCCAGAAGGGGTAAATATTTTAACCACTCTTACCCTTTTGTCACGCCCGGTGTAGCATTTCGCTACTCTACCGGTGTGCCAAACAAGAGGATGACTGGAATCTCTTAAGAGGGTTGGGTGAGTGAGCTGCCACTTCCCTCTCCTTTGAAGTGAGTTTAAATACTCCAGTCTCCACCGTTTCCAAAATTTGTTTGTTAAAGCTTCGACTTTTGTCCAAAGAATGGGCAAGGAAAGGTCAAGCTTACGGTCGACGAGAGGTGGCGGAGCATTCAATGAGCTACCTATCAAGAAATGACCAGGAGACAATGGAAGTAAATCGGAAGGGTCGTTAGACAAAGGAGACAAGGGACGGGAATTGACAGTGCCCTCAATGAGAATCACAAGGGAATTGAACTCTTCAAACGATAGGATGGAATTTCCTATGGTTCCCTTTAGATGAGTTTTAGTCAGCTTAACGCAAGCTTCCCATCTTCCACCATGATGTGGAGTGTATGGAGGAATGAAATGCCATTTGAACTTTTTCAAATGAGCATAATTAGATAGTAGTTGCTCGTTTGCAGAACGAGTACAGAGTGCTTTTTGCCATTGCTGAGAAGCATAAAGAAAATTTCTGGCGTTTTCAGAGAAAACCTCTGAAGGAATGCCTCTTCTGGCAACAAAGGGAGGAAAAGCAGAGAGAAAGTAGTAAGTAGAAGCATTAGTGACCAATTCAAGGTGAATAGCACCAGTAACCATACAAACAAAGAGTGCAAAGTACAACTTGCCAATAATTTTACGTTTGGCTCTAAGGCTGTTAGTTTGGTGTAGGAATGGACCCGCATGATCGATACCAGTTAGAAGAAAACGTCTGCTAGGAGCAGAACGAAACGAAGGAGATTAGCCATAAGAAAACTTAGGTTTAGCTTTACAACAGAAATGACTTCGTGCATGCTATTGATAGCAAATGTTCAGTAGTTATGGAAGCAAGAGAAGCTCAGAGGAATTATTCCACATTACTCACTCTCATTTATGAACATGAAGTTCCGTGACGAACTAAAGAGCCTACTTTTCTTAAAATTTAAGATTCATGCCAATGATTAATCTATATGGATCTATCTAGAATAATGACGACATAAAGTTGGTAATATCGAAATTTCCAATTAGTTCGAAATAGTGTATACCTGGCATAATGTAGCCTAATAGAGAACTTAGTTCCATCTCTTAAGGTACAGAATTCAAAATTTTGTTGAAGTCCAATGGATAGCATGGACGTTACATGCAGTTAAACATTGGATCTAACAGCGCGCGTAAAAACATGTTGGCAACAATGACATACATGTATTGATCAGATATAATCTGAAATAATATGATCTATTGTTGTGTCAATTTTGAATGAAATCCATTAGTTAGTATAGAAGTTACATGCATTTTAAAATTGGACCTATCAACAGGCTAAGAATCATGTTGGCAGCACTGACGTATATTAATTACTGCAAATTAATCTAGAATGCCAGGTACTATACGTGTGCAAAGTTTAGAGCTATTGGCTTGCATACTTTCTGATAAATTGATATTAGGGTAACAAAAATAGAGACAGAATTTATTAACAGTTGGCAGCCCTAGTTACTCTTAAGAATCGGCATAGTCATATCTGTTATGGTACACATAGTACATACGAAATTTGGTTGAAATCCAAATGATAGTATAGAAGTTACGTGCATTTAAAGTTAGACTTCTCAGCAGGCTTAGAATCATGTTGGTAGCACTGACGTTTATAAGTTACTCCAAATTAATATAGAATGTCAGGTACTATACGTGTGCATAGTTTAAAGCTGTCGGCTTGCATACTTACTGATATATGGGTATTTGGATAAAAACAAATTGAGAGCATTTATTAACAGTTGGCGGCCCTCGTGGCTCTTAAGAATACGCTCAGTCATATCCGTTTATGTACACATAGCACATACGAAATTTGGTTGAAATATAATTGATAGTCTAGAAGTTATATGCATTTAAAATTTTGTCCTATCAGCAGGCTTATAATCATTTTGGCAACACTGCCATGTATGGCCTCCTGGAAATTAAACTGCAATGTTATTATCAATACGTGTGCCAATTTTGAAATAGCTCCCATTCATACCTTCCGAGATATCCAACATGGATCACAAATTTCAATTGCGATTTTTCAACAGTTGGTAGCACTGACATCATTTTCAAATATGGCCGTGAGATATTCAGGTATAGATATTTTCTCCTACCAAATTTTGTTTCGATTGCTGCAGCCGTTCTGGAGTTGATAGCGGGACACACACACACACACAGCCAGACAGACAGAAGGACAGACAGACAGACAGACATTTGCCCGATCTCATAAGTCTACTTTTTCCTCATTTTTGCAAAATGTGAAAAGTAGGCTAAAAAATAGACTTATGAGACAAACTTTTGTCCACGTGTCTGTGTGTGCGTGTGTGTGTCCTCCCCTAATAACTTCTAAACGGATGGAGCGATTTCAATGAAACTCGGTAAGTTCATAGCACCATTCCGGACGATCCCGATCGTGCCCTTCAAATTTTGTTACGGCTCACCAATCCCACATGGCGGCTGTGCGAAATATTTCACCGGCATTCAATACCTCAGAAATTATTACCGATATCACCCTGGAATATTTTACGGTGATAAAGGAAACTACTAGATGTTCACAAATGTGACTTTTGAAAACCTGAAAACTACAAAACCAACATGGTAGCCAAGTGAATTTGCGACTTTAAATAGACGTTTCTCGCGATTTAACCGACCAAACGCAATGAAACGTGGTACAGTATATGTTTGTACACATTGTAATGTACCGACATCTAACTTCGTTTAATTGTTTACATTACCTTAAGATGGCGGCTGTGCGAAATATTTCACCGGCATTCTATATCTCTGAAACTATTAGCGGTATCACCCTGAAATTTTGTACGGAGATAAAGGGCACTACTGGAAGTTTATCTATAAGACGTTCAAAAGCCGGTTAACTACACAACGAATATGGCGGCCAAGTGATGTTGAAAATTATAAATAGACCTTTCTCGCGATTTAATGATCCAAAAGCAATGTAACTTGGTGCAGGTAATGTTTATATGCATTGTAATGCACTGGTATTTAATTTAGTTCAATTGTTTACATTAACCCAAGATGGCGGCTGTGCGAATTTTAAAATTAAGTTTTTATTTCTTGTGTCGTAATCATGCGATTGAAGTGAAAGTATGAATAATGAACCTACGCAATAATTTTCCTTTAATGGTACATGACTCTATGGCCTATACAGTACATATATCAATCTGACATGGCGACCATCCGAAATATTTAGATGGATCTCAATATCTACGGATCTATTACAGCAATCAAACTGAATTTTTTGATGTTCATAGGGGCTATAAACATAAGTTCACTTTAAGGATTTTCGATAACCGGGTGATCTCAAATGCAACATGGCAGCGACACGGTCGTCTCTCGCAATTTAACCATCCGAGTGCAGTGACACTTGGTACAGTAAATCCTTATAAAAATGTTAATCCACTGGCATCAAATTTTTTTCAATTGTTTCGATAACCAGAAGATGGCAGTTGTGCGAAATTTTAAAATAATGTTTTTACATCTTGTGTCCTAATCATGCAATTGAAGTTTGAATACTACAAGTACACAATAATCTTCATGTGTGTTGTTGTTTGAGTCTTCAGTCTTTTGACTGGTTTGAAGCAGCTTTCCACGCCTCCCTGTCCTGAGCTAATCGTTTCATCTCTTCATAGCTACAACACCCTACATCCGAGGCAATCTGTTTAACATATTCTAACCTTGGCCTACCCCTACAGTTCTTGTCCTTGACCCTTCCTTCTATAATTAAGCTTGCTATTCCTGGGTGTCTTAGTATGTGTCCTACCAGCCTATCTCTTGTCTTCATTAGCATTCATCAGAAACATCTCTCCTCTCCCACTCGTCTTAATACCTCTTCGTTTGTAACCATATCTACCCATTTGATTTTCATCATTCTCCTGTAACACCACATTTCAAACGCTTCAATTCTCCTCTTTTCTGCTGCACCAATGGTCCAAGTTTCACTTCCATAGAGTGCCACGCTCCAGACAAAGGCCTTCAAAAATGACTTCCTAATCCCTAAATCTATATTCGATGTCGACAGATTCCTTTTCTGTAGAAATGCTTTCCTTGCCTGAGCTAACCTACTTTTTATATCCCCTTTGCTTCGCCCATCACTGGTTATTTTGCATCCTAAGTAACAAAAGTCTCCTACTTCCTTCAGTTTCACCTGCCAATTTGATGTCCATAAAGGTTTCTGATTTGATTCGTCTGCATTCCAGTATTTTTGTTTTACATTTATTAATTTTCATCACGAATTTTTTCCTCAAGACGGAGTCCATACCATTCAAAAACTCATTAAAATCCTCAGGCGTGTCGGCCAAGATGACTATGTCATCGGCAAATCTCAGAGTTGAAATTATTTCTCCTTGAATCCTCACTCCCTCTTTAATTTTTTCTCAAATTTCCTTCATTGTTTGTTCAATGTAAAGTTTGAAAGGTATGGGTGATAAGTTGCAGCCTTGCCTTACACCTTTCTGAATACCTGCTTCTTCTCATGTCCTTCAGCTCGAATGACTGATGTATGGTTTCTGTATAGATTGTAGATCACCCTCCTATCCCTGTACTTTATTCCAATCGTTTTCAAAATGTCAAACAATTTAGTCCAATCAACGTTATCAAAAGCCTTTTCTAAGTCTACAAATGCCAAGAACGTTATCTTATCGTTCCTTATTCTACCTTCCAAAATCGGTCTAAGACATAGTAGAGCTTCCCTTGTTCCTACATTTCTCCTGAAACCAAACTGGTCTCCACCCTACTCCGTTTCTATCTGGCTTTCAATCCTCTTGTAAATTATTCTAGACAGGATCTTTGAAGCATGAGTAATCAAGCTGATTGTACGGTAATCTTCACATCTGTTAGCTCCCACATTCTTTGATATAGGGATGACAACATTCTTCTTGAAATCAGGGGGTACCTCCCCTTTCTCATAAATCCTACACACCAAGTGAAATAACCTGATCAGACCTTCATCTCCTATGCAGCGTAGCAACTCAATCGGTATATCATCCATGACTGGTGCTTTCTTCCTGCTTAAGTCCTCCAATGCTCTGTCAAATTCTGATCTCAATATTAAAACTCCTTTTGCATCCTCATCAATTTCCTCCTCCCTTTCCATTACATGATTCTCAATCTCCTTTCCCTTATACAAACACTCTATGTAAGCTTTCCATCGCTCAAACTCTTCCCTATCTGTTAGAGACTTTCCATCTGTGTCCTTAATATTACAGCACTTAGTCTTTTTTTCTCCCGAAAGTATTCTTAATCCTTCGATAAGCTGTGTCCACTTTTCCGAATTTCAGACAATTTTCTATGCCTGCACATTTCTCTTTCAACCATTTTTCTTTCGCTTCCTTGCACTTCTTGTTAACCTCGTTTCTCAGACGTCTGTATTCTGCTTTCCCATTTCATCTCTTACATTCTTGTGTTTCCGCCTTTCATCCATCAATTCTAGTATATCCTGAGCGACCCACGGTTATCTGCCTATTCTTTCTTTCCTACCAATATTTTCTTCTGCAGATTTCGTTATTTCATTCTTCAAAAGTGCCCATTCGTCTGCAATTGAAGTTTGTTTAGGGTTTTTCATTAGTCCTTCCTTTTTACTCTTCTTGAATCTTTCGTTTACATTCTTCTCTTTCAATCTGTCTATTGCCCACCTTTTTGGCTTTCGACTTTTCTTCAGTTTCTTCAACTTTAATCTGCATTTCATAACAACCAGATTGTGGTCAGAGGATATGTTTTACAATCCAAAATCTGATTTCGAAACCTCTGCTTGGCCATAATGAAGTCGATTTGGTAACGCCCTGTATCTCCTGGTCTCATCCATGTGTAAATTCTTCTATTGTGGTTATTGAATACGGTGTTAGCTATGGCCAACTCATGCTCGGTGCAGAATTCCATCAGCGTGCTTCCTTGATCATTCCTCCAACCTAATCCGAAATCTCCAACTATCTTCCCTTCTCTTCATTTTCCCACCACTGCATTCCAATCTCCCATTACTAAAACATTTCCATCACCCTTGACATACCTCAGAACTTCATCTACTTCTTCGTAGACCTTTTCAACATCTTCATCATCAGCTTGACTGGTAGGCATATAGACTTGTACCACTGTGGTGCATGTAGGTTTTGTATTGATTTTTGCTACTATAATCCGTTCACTATATTGTTCATAATATTCCACCCGCTGTCCAAGTTTCCTACTCAATATGAGACCAACCCCTGCTTGTCCATTGTTTGATTAAGTGCTAATGACCCTATAGTCTGCTGACGAAAAGTCCTGTTCTTCCTGCCAGCGCATTTCACTAATCCCAACCAAATCCAACCTCAACCTACGGTATCTATTTCCCTTTCTAAGTTTTCTAACCTTCCACTTCCCAGCGGACGGACTTCTAACATTCCACGCTCCGATCCGTAGAATGTCAGATTTCCTCTTTGTCACTTCCGTGATGTTAACCCCCTCTCGAGTAGTCCCCACCCGGTGATCCGAACGGGGGACTAGTTTACTTCCAGATTGGAATTTTACGAGGAAGGAGGCCATCATCACATGTAATTATGCATAGAGAGGTGCATATCCTCGGGAAGAGCATCACGGCTGTAGTTTCATGTAACAGTACATAACTCTAAGACCTAAATATATAAAAATCCTACATGGCGACCATCCGCAATATTTAGTCGGTTCTCAATATCTACGAATCTATTACGGCAATCAAACTGAAATTTTGTATGTTGATAGAGGCAATTACCATAAGTAGGATATATGAAAATGGGCTGTATAGTTCTTCACGGAACTACCTGTTTAAGAATGAACTACCTTGGGCCAGCAAACATGAAAGATTCCTTCTTGTTATTACCATCGGTAAGTTCTCATTACCATTATTTCTGCAATAACTACTTGTGAAAGTCCAGTGACAAATACTTTCAGCAAATATATAATAGTGCTGTATTTTGACGGACAGAACCTCGAGTGCTTATATTAAATAACAATACAGCAAACGTAGTAAAATTTAATAAATCATAATTGTTTTCAGAAAATATGATATAATGAATATTTTAGTATTTGAATGGTTCATTATGGTTCCGGATTGATGCAACAATTAGTATTAATATTTTGCAAAAGTTCCGCCTAATCAATACCTTTATTGTACTAAATATAAATGATCACGTAGTGGTCATTGATACATGTTTCGGGGCCTAATTGTTTTGGCCCCTTCATCAGCCTGTGTAGATAAAAAGTCAAGGCAAACAGGTGGTCGGATAGCTTAACACTCATAAAATATTCCCTTCAAAAAACCCTATTATGGTGCACCATAATGAAAGGGGAAAGATGTTTATCCAAAGAAACATAAGGAAATAAAATACATAAATAAAAATAAGAAAGAAAGAAGGAAAGAAAGGAAGAAAGAAATATTTGAAATTTGGAAGGAAAAAAAATATATATATAATGTGAACACACTCAAAAATTTGACCCTTTCTTGTTGATCACAGAAATTGTGCATTCTTCAAGTGGTCCCAAATCTTCTGAAATACAGTATGTGGACGACAATAACACATTTGAAATAAACCATACGCTATACCGTGGCACAATGGCTCAGCTTTGTGGCAGTTCAACTTACTGCGGTCTGTAGATGCTAAATGAGACATAATCTGCTCCATGGCAGCATTCCAGATTAATGAAGGAACAGGTCTCCAGTTTGAGATTCAGCTTTGTGGCAGTTCAACTTACTGCGGTCTGCAGATGCTAAATGAGACATAATCTGCTCCGTGGCAGCATTCCAGATTATATTAATATTCCAAATACAATTCACCAGTGATAAATGTCACGGATCACAATACTACACCATAGATGAGCCCCAAAAAGCCATGAAGCTGCAATTTTGTGCCGAAACATCATCTTGACAGAATGCTTTGAATAATTAATGAAGGAACAGGTCTCCAGTTTGAGATTAAACCATTAAGAATGGAATATGTCACATATAAGTCTATATCTGTGATGATATTTAGCAATATGTCAACTTACTTTAGGTTAAACGATAAGTTTATGTCGGCTAAGGCTTGTCTTTTGTTACATGTTATTGTCAATTTTATGGGTACAGGATAAACACATTACTCAGATATATAGATTATTAAATAATTGGAAAACCAATTATGGTTATAAACTGGGTGTAGTTTTATGTTATTAATAAGAAAATTCGCTAATAGTATAAAATATTGGCAAAATTTGAAATAATGTAGGAATAAGATTGAAACTTATGTGGCTCTTATGAAATTACAATTTGTTGCTGCAATATGTGCATGATTTAGAGAAAAATAATTTAAAATACTTATGGCTTCATGCTTAAAATAGCTAAAATGCTTAAGGGGGTTTATTTTTGTTGTTGATTTTTAACATTATGTTGTCTGTGAGGGTATCAAACAAAACGTTTGAGTAAAAAATTATCTCATTGAGATTTTTAGGGTCTGAAATTTTATGCGCTGTGTTGATTTCTATGGATTCTAGTACATTCATCAGGGTTCCCTTGTTTGTATAATGTAAGATTTTCAAATCTTTTTCTATATTTGTAAATTTATGACCTGACTCTTCCTAATTTACAAATTTAGAAATATAGAAAAATATTTGAAAATCTTACATTATTCAAGCCAGGGAACCCTGATGAATGTACTAGAATCCATAGAAATCAACACAGCGCATAAAATTTCAGACCCTAAAAATCTCAATGAGTTAATTTTTTACTCAAACGTTTTGTTTGATACCCTCACAGACAACATAATGTTAAGAATCAACAACAAAAATAAACCCCCTTAAGCATTTTAGCTATTTTAAGCATGAAGCCATAAGTATTTTAAATTCTTTTTCTCTAAATCATGCACATATTGCAGCAACAAATTGTAATTTCATAAGAGCCACCTAATTTTCAATCTTATTCCTACATTATTTCAAATTTTGCCAATATTTTACTATTAGAGAATTTTCTTATTAATAACATAAAATTACACCCAGTTTAATACCATTATTTTTTTTCCAATTATTTAATAATCTATATATCTGAGTAATGTGTTTATGCTGTACCCATAAAATTGACAATAACGTGTAACAAAAGACAAGCCTTAGCCGATATAAACTTATCGTTTAACCTAAAGTAAGTTGACATATTGCTAAATATCATTTCAGATATAGACTTATATGTGACATATTCCATTCTTAATGGTTTAATCTCAAACTGGAGACCTGTGCCTTCATTAATTATTCAAAGCATTCTAGCAAGATGATGTTTCGGCACAAAATTGCAGCTTCATGGCTTTTTGGGGCTCATCTATGGTGAAGTATTGTGATCCGTGACATTTATCACTGGTGAATTGTATTTGGAATATTAATATAATCTGGAATGCTGCCACGGAGCAGATTATATCTCATTTAGCATCTACAGACAGCAGTAAGTTGAACTGCCACAAAGCTGAATCTCAAACTGGAGACCTGTTCCTTCATTAATCTGGAATGCTGCCACGGAGCAGATTATGTCTCATTTAGCATCTACAGACCGCAGTAAGTTGAACTGCCACAAAGCTGAGCCATTGTGCCACGGTATAGCGTATGGTTTATTTCAAATGTGTTATTGTCGTCCACATACTGTATTTCAGAAGATTTGGGACCACTTGAAGAATGCACAATTTCTGTGATCAACAAGAAAGGGTCAAATTTTTGAGTGTGTTCACACTATATATTTTTTTCTTCCAAATTTCAACTATTTCTTTCTTCCTTTCTTTCCTTCTTTCTTTCTTTTTTATTTTTATTTATGTATTTTATTTCCTTATGTTTCTTTGGATAAACATCTTTCCCCTTTCATTATGGTGCACCATAATTTTTTTTTTGAAGGGAATATTTTATGAGTGTTAAGCTATCCGACCACCTGTTTGCCTTGACTTTTTATCTACACAGGCTGATGAAGGGGCCAAAACAATTAGGCCCCGAAACATGTACCAACGATCACTAAGTGATCATTTATATTTAGTACAATAAAGGTATTGATTAGGCGGAACTTTTGCAAAATATTAATACTAATAATGAATATTTTCACACAAAAGAACGACAATTTGAAGATAATTTATTGTGGGAATATCTGTAAAGGGGCCTCCAAACCTTGAAGTAAACCGTATGCGATTTATATTCCACATAGCCACATGGCCGACAGTATGTCGTTGTACCAATCTGCGCCACCGCGTGCGCTCATTGTTTTCGTCCCATTTCCGTTCCACTTCCGTCCTTGTTTATGAAATCACACCCATAAAGAAAATATACAGCAACCGATTGGAAAGATGTTACACGTGAAAAATATCCAGCAACCGAGCGGAAGAGATGTTACACATCAACAACTATAAATATTCGAATTACGAATAATAAAAATAAAACGATATTTAAGGGGGCTTTGCCTTCGTGTCACTCAGTCACTTCCCCCAACTCTTGGAGAGGCCCAGAAGGCCATTAAACAGTTTAAGGCGAACCCAGCAACCGGTTCATACAACATCCCCGAATAAATCTTTAAGGAAGGTGGAGACTTTTTAACAACCCACTTGCATGACCTTATAGTCAAAATCTGGAACACCGAGGAGATCCTACCAGATTTTCAAAATTCACTGCTAGTTGCCAGCTTAGAGAAGGGTGACAGAGCAGTCTGTGGGAGCTATCATGGACTTTCGTTCTTATCGATTGCTGGAGAGATCATAACCCGGATACTAGCAAACCGTATCACACCACTGGCAGAAGAAACTCTACCTGAAACCCAAAGTGGATTTAGGCATAACAGAAGCACGGTGTATATGATCTTCACAGCACGACAACTGCAAGAGAAATGTCTTGAGCAGAGCCTCTTTACGTGGCCTTTATAGATCTTGTGAAGGCTTTTGATACTGTAGACCATGATACTCATTGGAAAATCCTTGCCCACCATGGTTGTCGATCAAAATCCATAACGATTTTAAGACAATATGACAGCTACAGTGATCACAAATGGAAGTACAGGAGAACCTTTCGAAGTTAGACTGGTGTGAAACAGGGCTGCGTGATAGCACCAACTCTCTTCTCCATATACATATCAACAATTCTGGACAGATTCCACCTGGTATACAATTCACATATCGCATGGATGACAAGCTATTCAATCTGTCCAGGCTTAAAGCTAGAACAAGAACATCAATAACATCTGTATTAGAGCTTCAGTATGCAGATGATAACTCTATATTTTCGCAATCAGAGGATGATCTCCAATCTATCCTGAATTCTGTCACTGAGGAATATCGCAAATTAGGACTCAAACTGAACTTTCAGAAAACAAAAGTCTTATACCAACCTGCTCCTGGCGACATTGCAGAAGCCCCTAACATAATAGTCAACAGACATCCATTTCAGGATGTTAATTTTTCCCGTATCTTGCAAGCCACCTCTTTTCTTAAGCTAATATTGATTAACAGATCATTCATTGTCAGCATTTGGAAAGCTTCGTTCGAGAGTATTCGACAATCACGACATCAATTGTTCTACCAAGGCATTCATGTACACATCTACTGTACTGTCGGCTCTCTTATATGACTGTGAGTCGTGGACAACATACAGGCGTCATACAATAATGCTTGAGAAATTTCACCAAAGGTGCCTCAGATATTAGGGTGGGAAGAAAAAACTCATTTTTGTATTTCGAAGTTGTAATAGCGCGGAAAAGTTGCGAATTATATAGATAAATGAAAAGAACGAAGAAATATCGAAATCCGTTGACATCTTCCGGTCGCGCATAGGCCCTAAAGTTTGACAAAATATGAAGAAAACTTCATTTTTGTGATTATTTTATATATTTTTGAATTAGATGTTATCGTAATGTAATAGCTTGTAGAGTCATCAAATAGAGCCTAAAACATTGTGTTTTAATTTGGTTTAGATCAGTTGATATCTTCCGGTCGCGCATAGGCCCTAAAGTTTGACAAAATAGGGAAAAAAACCCACTTCATTTTTGTGATATTTTCTATTTATTTTTGAATTAGATGTTTTCGTAATGTAATAGCATGTAGTGTTTTCTAATTGAGCCTAAAACATCGTGATTTAATTTGGTTTAAATCAGTTGATATCTTCCGATCGCGGATAAGCGCCAAAATCTGCCGAAATAATGAAAAAGATACATTTTTACGCATTTTTGGTATTTGATAAATCATTTGTATTTAAATGTAATAGGCGTAGTGTTATTTCACACGAGCTAATAATGAGGTAAAGAAAACTGTCATTTTCAGTCAATGTTTTCTGGATCGCGTAACGGCACGTTGGTGATAGAAGAAGCTCATTCATAAAGGTTTCTTAGAATTATAAAAGGAGAGCATTTACTCGCTGATTCAAGAACCCGGCTCACTCCACGTTGGCCTCGTTCAGGGCCGTCGCGAGGGTGTGCGGTGCCTGGCGCGAGAATTTGTGCGGGACTTAGTAGGCATGAGTTCGCGGGGGGGGGGGGGGGGGGGGGTAGTAAATGAAATTTTAGACTGTAAGTCGCTGTGTTGTACGGAGAGTGATGTTTAAAAGAAATTGCAATTTTTGGCTAGTTGAAACGCATTTTATTACATTTCTAGTCTCTAAACAAACCTAAACAAGTAGAATAGGCATAAAATTGGATACAGAAGCACCTGATCAGATAAAAGCAACTAGCAATATCAATGGAAACCTGATATAATGAGCTAACACAGGTGATTATTTTGGCATAAATAATATATTATGGAAAATGAAGCATGTGCTTGATGTACTTTGTTACCCAAACGCATATAATTAATAATAATACGCAATCACGTTTACATATTTCAACATTTCTACGGCTATACAGATTTTCATAAACTAAATTACTAAAAGTGCTATAAATCCACTTTCACCGATAAATATGAGCTGAACGGCCCCTTTGTTCGAGAAATAACATGGTTTACAAGGCAGGCCTTAAAAAGTTTTTTGTTTAGAATTTAGAGCTTTTTATTTATGTAAAAGGCGCTTTGCGGGCCTTTGCTATGGCAAAAGTGCTGATTAAATCGTTCATTTCTAATTTTGTGGCCGATTCACATTCGATTCACAGAGTAGCCAAACTGTTCAGACGCTCCTGCGCCATCGTTGATCGCAAATAGTTTTTGATTAGTTTCAAAATGGAAAACTCCTTTCCCCCGATGCAACCGTTATAGGAAGTGTAAGCATAATTCGATAGACCGTCGTTAAATTAGGATAGGACTCCTTTATCGGGGCTAAGTACTGTAGTGCACCTAAAGCACTTTTTACAGATGACGGAAGAGCGTACCTAAATAATTGTAGTTCCAGAAAGAGATCTGCATCCAAATTTTCAAGCTCCCCATCTTTTAGAAAATTAGAGAGTGTTTATCAATGGTCTTTCAATTGCTTTTCCTCCAAATTGGAAAGCTTGGAAGGGTCGAAAAGAAATCCAAAGTATTCCGAAAAAAAAATAACGTTGTTAAATCTATTTTCTACGCAGCTCAGTGTAGTATCTACGACAGACAAAAAGTTATTTAACCCGAAATTTATTTTCAGCTTCTTTTGAAGTTTCTATTCGTTTTTTATTTCACCTGTTGATCATTTTGCTGATTTATTTCATCAAAGAACCTTTTGCCATTGCCTTCACGGCGAATAGAAAATTTATTTGCATAGCCCAAATTATTCATTATTTCTCTATCGGTGGACATTGCACTGTTAAAGCCAGTGTTGCGATAATTTTGAAAAAATTACTTTAGGCACTGAAGTTCGGTTAAAGCCGTATCTAACGAAGTCTCCTCAGATTGGAGAGTTTTACATGTCGATTTCACAGAAAATAAAATATCGTACCAGATAACGAGGCTTAAAACAAATTCATACAAACTTGTATGAAGCAACAAAGATTGGGCCTCTGACCGGTTAACAGGATCTTTGGTAGTTTCTGCCACTTTTTCTAGAGCTTCGTTTACTTTGCCTAACTGTTACCTGATGGGATTGACACTGTAAATTCTAGTCCCATCTCGTGCTAGATAAAATTTTAGTGTGAGGAGGCCAGGACATAGTTCGCACAAAATGTCCCACCTTTCCGTGGAAGCTACAAACAAAGTGTACAGACGCTGAACTATACCAAAAATGTCATAGCGTCCTAATTGCAATTAACCATGTCACCCAAAAGTAAGTTAAGATTATGTGCAACACATGCCATGAACATTGCTCGTTTATTAATATGTTTTACTCGCACTCCCTTATACTTGGCCTTCATATTAGCTCCGTTGACATACACTTGTCCCCTACAGTCCATGATATCAAGATCATTATCCTCCATTACTCCCTCTAAAACCTCAGCTAACCCCTTTCCCGTAGTGTCTTGTACCTCCAAAAAATCGATGAACAATTCGACGATCCTTGGAGTTTCTACTAGCATATCAACATAGTGGAGGACCAAGGTCATTTGCTCCTTCTGGCTCACATCGGACGTACAGTCGAGGAAAGCAGCGTAATATTTGGCGACACGAACAGCATTGAGTAGTTTTTCCTTCGTAGCGCCTTATGAAAAGGAAAAAAAGAAAATTATTAACATTTTCGAGAATTCCATTTAAAGAACTAACCTAATGTTTAAATTTATTTTATCTTTAACTTACCTAACATCGAAATTATATCGTTTTGTATTTCGGGACCGAGGTAATGCACCTGGGTTTCGTCATCACGCACCCGCCGAAGATGTTCCTTCATCGGCCCGTCAAAAATAGCGAGCATTTCCATCAACTTTAGAAAATTCCCATTTTCTCTCTCGAATAGTTTGCACGAGCTCCCTCGAAGGGCAGAATTTGTCTCAAACAGGTATTGTACTGCTGCGATGATACTAACACTTCATATTTTACATTGTTGGCTTATTTTAATTTGGGCTGGACTGAATCAAACACACTATCTTTATTTTTTTTCATAAAAAAATGGCGTGAAGCGCGGGGCCTTTCTGAGCGCGGGGCCTGGCGCGACCGCACCTCTCGCGCCGCCCTCGCGACGGCCCTGGCCACGTTACTCCACATTTTGGAAGCTCTGAAGATATTGTCATGTCTGTAATTTCTTACCTGTCTGAGCGTGGCATTTCTCTTGAAAATCTAATTTTCGTCGGATCAGATGGTACTGCTGTCAATACAGGTTGGAAAACTGGTCTTCGCCGAGTAGAACTTTATTTAAGGAAACCTGTACAACGGGCGATTTGCCTCCTCTGTTTCAATGAGTTGCCATTCCGCCACATGTTTGAGCACCTGAATGGCAAGACAACAGGGTCTGTCTGATACTTCTAAAGGACCAATCGGTGAAAAGTTAGTTGGCTGCCAAAAACTGCCGGTGGTTAACTTCCAGAGTATTGATTGTCAGATCCCAGAGATAGACAGAAACGTGCTTAGCAAATATCAGTAATACATACTTGATATTTCAAAGGCAATAAAATCAGGAACCTGTAAAGAAGATTTGGCTGTACGAGATCCTGGGCACTTATCACATTCGAGGTGGTTGACGAAAGCAAATAGAACTCTCAGATTGTACATAAGTGAAGAAAGCCCCTCACCTCAACTTCAAGAACTAGTTTTGTTTATATTGATCATACATGCCAATGTGGTTTACTATCAAAACAAGTAAACACTTTACAGTCGGCCCGAAACTTGTTTACCAAGCAATACAATCTACCAGGTATTTGCCAAAGCCTATGCTTGATATTGTCGACCCTATGATCGAACGGAATGGTTTCTTCGCCCACCCAGAACACTCACTGTTAGCCATGACTCAAGATGACAAGAAACACATAAGAGAGCTTGGACTCCGAAGAATTCTGAAGGCAAGGCAGATCGATGCAAGAAGGAAAACAGTAAGAACATGCAGGTCACCAAAAATCAACTACAATGCGCAAGATTACTCAGAAATGATCAACTGGATGGACTGTGAATTATCTTCTCCCCCATTGATGGCAGAAATCAGTGACGACGAGATCAAATCGCAAATCAACACTATCAACAGTGACTCAATCCCTGACTGGAACATTTCTTTCAAGCAATTCCCAGTTCACACGCAGGCTGTTGAACGCTGTGCAAAACTCGTCATGGAAGCCTCAGGAAAAGTTTGTGGAGCTGAATCTCGAGATGGATTTATAAAAACCACTCTGCTGTCCAGATCATCCATGCCTAACTTCACCAGCAAATTAGTCTTCAAAGTACCATCGGCTACAAAATAGGGAACAGTACAAATGAACTGGTTCAACTAACATGGACTATTTTCTGTTTTATTCTTTTTTATAAAAGTAAGTTTCTTGTTAAAAACTATACTGTCACTTAAATATTTAAGGTTTTTAAATATAGAGCAAGTTGAAAAGTTCCATGCCCGTTGTTACTGTTATCACCCATCATGTCATAGGAATAACTATCTTTTTAGGTACTGTTTTCTATAGCCGTGTGCCTTTGTTCAAAAACGAAAATACTGTAACTATTACGTTAAAACAAATACATTAAAGATACAAAAATATTCTCATGAAAATGTGAAAATTTCAATATTTTGTCACATTTGGGGCTTATGCGCGACCGGAAGATATCAACTGATTTATACCAAATTAAAACACAATGTTTTACACTCTATTAGAAGACGCTACACCCTATTACATTACGAAAACATCTAATTCAAATATCAAAATAATAATCGCAAAAATGAGGCTTTTTTCATATTTTTTCAAACTTTAGGGCCTGTGCGCGACTGGAAGATGTCAACCGATTTTGATAATTTCTTTTTCTTTTATCTATATAATTCGCAACTTTTCCGCGCTATTGCAACTTCAAAACAAAAAAAAAATAGTCTTTTCGGCCTACCGTATCAGACATATCTTGAATTTCACCTGGAGAGATAAACGCAGTACTAGCGCTCTGGATGACGCCGGTATTACGAGCAAAGAAGCAATATTAATCCAACACCAACTCAGATGGGTGGGTCAGGTGATCCGCATGCCAAATCATCACATTCCAAAACAAGTACTATGCTCTGAACTTCCTGAGCGCTATGGGCAGTGACGGATTAAGGTAAAATGAGGCCCAAGTCCCTCAGATTTTGGGGGCCCCTTAATTTTTTCAAATAATTTTTATTTTTTAGCACCTGTACATTTAATAAAGTATATAAAAGAGGTTTTTTTTCTCAAGATGAATAATACACTTTTTATTAAATCATATATACATACATTTCAATTGAAACGATCATCGTTATTTGAAAACATTTCAGATGATTTGATGAACAATTTAACAAATCATACTATTTTTTTACTTCTGTAAAATGTAATCAAAAAATATTTTTTTCTGTTTTTCGGTCAGTGAAATCTTCTACAATGTCATCAAAATCAATTTCCCGCAGAACAACTTACTCGATATACATTAAACTTAGCATGTGTAATCGTTCTTGTGACATGATACTTCTTTGCGCACTTTTGATCCGGCTCAATATATGTGTGTCATCACTGCAGTAGAGTGGGTAGCTCACGGATTGGACTTTTAAGTCATCTGATGAAGCATCAGTAGGAAGACTAATTCATAATCGCTCGCGAGTGAATGCCAATAATACAGGGTGATTCTTTTGCTGGAGCGGGGCCAACGGATTGCGCGCATGCGGAAACCGTAACAAAGTACATTAATTAATGGTAAATTCACCAGAAAGTCATGATTAAAGAACTTACCTATCCACATGAGATGCTGAGAGTGTTCTCCTTCAGCTGACAGACAGGCGTTGTATCGTGTAAATAAATTAGCGTTTACACGGTGTGATTCCCTTCTGTTGTGAGAAATATCTGCTGCCGTATATTGTTCTCCAGCTCCACTAGAGTACAGGTAATTGATATGTACACTTTGTATTTTAAACTAACCCACAATTGAACATCAAATGGGCTTAGGTCCGTGCTTCGATTAATTACAGTAAACGCGCAGGGGAGTGCAGGAGTAGCGACATTATGTAACGATGTAACTTCCAAATTTACTTTCTGTCAGCTGAAGGAGAGCATTCTTAGTATCTTCTGTGGAAAGATAAGTTCTAACCTTTAACTGGTGACGTGAGGTCATCCAGATTCCTAAGAAATAGAAAAACATCTGTGCTTCTTTAATTAAATCTTGCAGCTGTTGTTTATGTTACCTTCTTATCTGTGCGCTGACACTACAGACCCTCGTTGATGACAGTTTAGTGACTTAATGACTTTAGTGACCCTGGTTAGCTGGCCACCGCCTCACGCAACCCTGCGGACCGAGCTCGGTTGGCTGGCGGTAGGCGCGCGCGCCCGGCAGTCGGACGCCGGCCCCGCTCCAGCAAAAGAATCTCACGGTATATTAACATATTCGCGTTTAAATTTTGGATTATTTGTAAATTCTTGCAAATATAATATAATCTAACTACTGTATGTCTGGCGTTTCTGGAGATGAATATTAATAGATATTATCTTTCCTCCAAATTTCGAAATTGTTATACTCATGCCTTATTGATTTTTTAAATTGGCACCTAGTCTACTGATGCAATTTATGGTATTTCTCATGTAGAGAAAATCAACACAGATCCAACCCATTAACGTACTGGTGAGTAAGACTTGCAAATGTGACCATAATCGGGATTGAACCCGCGTCTCTTGTGGCACGCAAGGCACGCTAGGTCCTTGCACTAATGTTGTTATGATTACATTAGTCTAAAATAAAGCAAGTAATGTCAATGATAAAAAAAAATATTTAATTAACAGCATTATAAAAGAAAGAACACTATGCACCCATAAATTTGCACAAAATACTGGACAGGTAAAATGATTGTTACGCTATCCCGTTCATTGAAACTCTTAAGTCAGCATCTCCATCTACTGTATGTCTCTTGCAAGTGTTTGGGATCCTCAGGTGTTACGTGTAGCACCTAGGCTTCCCAGTTGACCTCAAATGTTTCAATACCTGATGAAAGGAACTCGAGTTTCCCGTGGTGTAGCGACTAGGTCCGGGTTCGATCCCCGGCTCAGACTAGAAATATAATTGTGATTTGAGGAATGTAACGAGTGCGTTCCGCCTTGTGACGTATATCTGAGTAGGGTTCGATTCCCACCTCAGATATCTCAGAAATGGTTTCCTACTTCTACTCTTGGTGAATGCCAGGATGGTTCCTAGCTTAAGGCCACCAGATCACCAGATGAACTAAGCACGTTTAGGATACAAAAGTGGGCGATTAGAATTATGGCAAATGTAAACACTAGAGAATCATGTAGACCTCTGTTTAAAGAGTTAAACATTCTCCCACTGCCCTGCATTCATATCTTTGAAAGTATTATGTTTTTTAAAAAGAATGTCATTAATAAAGACTTTTTCTTAAAACAAACAATGATGTTCATAGGCATAACACAAGATAAAATCAAAACATTCATATTTCACACACACACACACACAAGCATATATTAAAAAGGAACTTTTCACACAGGAGTTAGATTATACAATAAACTACCCCAGTATATAAAATTGGCCTCAAATATAAAAACCTTCGATAGAATGTTGAAAGCTTCTCTGCAGTGCCATTGTTTTTACTCTGTAGTTGAATATCTTGGTGTATAGAAACGATGAAATCTATAATATTATATTTTACATTTCTATTTTAATTGTAATACCTAGCTGTAAGTTGTTGTATTTATAGAATTAAGTTTTCATATTTTAATAATAGAGTAAGGTGTAATAGTTGTCCAATAAGATTGTATCTCTTAAGATCTGTTAGTATAATAAGTTATAAATAGCTATTGTAATAGTAATATATACCTGTAGGCTAAGTTCTTTCATTTTATAGATGTAATTACTGACGTGTCCTATATCAAAAATGTATTGTATACATGTAATTGATCAAATGGATTATTAAAAATCTAATCTAATCTAACCTTCCACATCTTCCCCTGAATAATATTGCACACACTTATATAACAATCACAATAACATAGGTTATCAGACAAATGCCCACATACACTCAAGTAGGCCTACACGGGGCTGAATGACACGAAGGCAAAGCCCCCTTAATGAAACGATAAGTCTTTACTAGATTTAGGTTTGACATAGGTCTACATGGTACAAGGCCGTGACGTTTACAGATGAACTTCCTTTAGTTTTAGCCAGTTTATTTAGCAACAATTGACATTCTTTTGACGATTCATGATAACCTTTTCTAGTGCTACTGAACTGGAGCCTCGTTGTTGTCGAAGCTTACAATTCGTATTTTTTGTCTCCAAAATTTGGTAACACGACAAAACTAGTGGAATGATGACATGTTTTACAGCGGAGGTAATACTTGAGTGCCCAGTGCAGATTTTCAGTGACAAGCAACTCACAATATTTAATTGTCGAAGTTAGAGAGGTGTGGCTATTTGACTAGGAACAGCCTTATGACGACATTTTACAAGTTACCCTCAAGTTAGTTGGAGTCGATAATGATTCTCGTTTGAACTGCATGGTTTGTAACACAAAGAGATCTTGGTAATTTGTGGATTCCGAATGACTGTATGCTACTTGTGGTGACTTAAAATACCTGTACAGTAAACTAAGTTCAATTTCACGTGCCTAATTAAGCGTATTGATAGATTTTTATCATCGGTACTTAATTGTGTGACAAAATTATATTTTATCTACTTACCGCAAATCAGGTTTGTGTGTACATAAGAATAAGGATACTGAATGCAGGATTTTCTGTTTCCCTGCTCTATAAGCAGCCACAATAAATTACTTATTCATTTGATCAATTCAATCGCAATTATACCAACTTATTCGACCAGCGTCATGGCCGTATCTGTTTTCCTGTTGTTGACAAACATATAACCGCTCCTTATCATTGTGCATTTCCTCATCTGATTTATTGTAGGCCTATATGAGAATGATTTGGCGTAGCCTACTGGTATAAGTAAGGTCTTTAATTAATTCTCCAGTGCTATCCTTGTGTTCTAGTTTCCTGAACACAATGGAGGAACAACTATTTATTAAAAGTGAGCCAGACTGGTTGACACACACAGTTGAAGTCTCTAACAGTGTGAGTTGCATTTTGATTGGTACGGTATATGGTGTAACATTGCATTCTTAGTGATGTGCATGACAAGTAAGGTTTAGTGACTTAATACACTACTTAATGGTAAATGGCATGCTAACGTTTAATAACGTAACTTAGTACTCATATTGTGTGTGGATATATTTGATTGGGTCATAATTGTGTTACTTCGCAGGAGACAACTCTCCTATTGCCCTCAGATAACTTGAAAAACGAGCCTGCTGATATATTTGACGATGAAAGGATAGCAATTAAGGAGGAACTTAAACTGCAGGTAATTATCGGTTCTGCGTTATTTCTCTTGGTAATAATATGAATGATTTTAAAATGAATATTGTTTGGAAGATTGGAATACCGGTACGTAGTTTTGTTTTCTATAAGATCACCTTCAGTAGCTGATGTTATTGTATTGATTCTGCAGTTCCACTCTGCTGGCACTTTTGATCCTATTATAGGTTAAGTCTACACAATGTGCCATATTATAACTCAATCTTAATAAGGCATTTGATGTGATTGCCCTTAAGTGAATACGCTGCTGGTTGCTATAGGCTAGTGGGGAAGAGGAAAGACTAACACAGCAAAGTAAGCTCGTTACCGACATAAAACAATGTTAAGATTCTAACTTGGGAGTCAGCCATCGTAGCCAATTTATAATGAATAATCCGTAGCACTGAATGAAAGTAGAACGAGCGATAACATTCTCTATAGTACATGAATTGGCCAAAATACCTTATTAACCGACGAGAAATAAATCAGGGGATGAAGTTTAAATATGTTTCCTCCTCCCACCCAGCCATCCAAAATAGGATCGCAACTTATATAGGCATCATCAAAACAGTACTCCCAACCTTGTCGTTACGGTGCTATGACGCACCAACACCGGACTATTCTAACCTTCGTTTCGTCCAATTCAATGGTTTTTGACAATGGTCACTGCCTAACGCGTCTCGATGATTGTTTTCTTTATTAAACGGTGATTTTGTATCCTACTTTTATTTATCAACAGTGATTTTGTGTCCCATATGTTGCAACAATTTGTGCGCCTCGGTATGTGCCGCTAGAGTGCGCCTTGTTGACAGTTCAATGAGATGCAAGCGCTGTCGGAACATGGCAGCCGTTTTTAAAAGAGCAATAAATAACACATATTTTCGTACTTTAGCACATATATGAGGTGCAGTAGTGACCAGAGTTCCTAATTTCAATACGTAATATCGCCCAGAAGATGAAACAAGGACACAAGGTATGTAAAAGTCACATTCATGCCTGATGCTACCGTAATGTATAAGCTGCGTTCTAGTTTATTTGTCAACTCATGATGTACAGGACCAGTGCCATGTTCTCTAGAATAATTTGTATAAATTCTTGTTTTTGACAGCTAAAGAAGGGGCGGATGATGTTGTAGTTCCGCCCCTTAAAACCTTAATAACTAACAGCTAAAGTGCACACAATAATCTAAGTATCAATTTTCATCGACGACATTTATAGGAAGCATCTTTAGACCCACATGTCCTAAATAGAGACCGTTATTGTTTCTGTTTACTTGTGTCGGGATCCACTTTTCCATTATTCTTCCTTTGATCACTCCTAGTTTAGCTCTTCCTCAATTCTGATCCAGAAATTTATAGGTACCGTAATCATCATTTTTCTCACCCTAATTGACAGTTCTTTAATTTCTTTAGGTATCAGACCTCTTCGTAACCTTCTTGGTATAATGGTGTAATTGCTTAGCACAACTATCTGGAATATAAGGTATTCTGACATATCCCACTTGTCATAAAAAGTATTTGCACGGCTTTGAATCTGAGACTGATTTATTCCCTATTGCACTTGTTAATATTCTTACACAACACAGCCGCCTCCTCCTCGACAACTATTAGATGATTTTATTACTGCAATCTGGCACCATGGCCTTCAATAATGGAGTTACTCTGCACACACTTTTATAGAATAGCATTTCTCCTCTTTAGATATGATATTAAACTTTGCAATTTGCAGCACGATTTCACACAGCACGACGACTGACCATGCGGTGTACAATTCGCAAGTGTTTCATTAATTCACCAAGAAGTGTTTGAAATATTCGTCGCGTTAGCAACTGGCAAATAAATGTTCTCCACCGTATTATAAATGATTTCAATAAATGTTTACAGCTTTCAGTACCATGCAGTCTAATGCACAAATCTCCGCACTCACGCTGTTCAGCGTTCGACAAGTACTGTACAGTAATAAGTAAGCGTTTCCGGCTCCAGTAGGAAATATAAGGCGATTCTGGCACAGGGGCTAATGGGCAAGATGGCCGCCGCGCGCAACCAGCCCTATGTTATTCTTATGGAGAGGTCATTCAGAGCTGTACAGGGGCTAATGGGCATGATGGCTGCCACGCTGTCACAGGGGGAGGTCGGCCGTGTAGTTACTAAATGGAATATTTATAATTATTATTATTAATTTTATTAGGTAATTATTGATTGATAGCTTGTCACGGTGGGTGAGTGGTTATCGTGTCGGACTACCCACCCCAAGCTTGCAGGTTCGCTCTTGGTCGTGGTAAGTGATTTTTGAAAGGCGGCGAAAATTAAGACACGCATGTCATACAATGTTGGCATGTAAAAGAACCCCGGGGGAGGTCGGCTATGTAGTTGCTAAATGGAATATTTATTATTATTATTATTTATTATTATTATTATTAGGTAATTATTGATTGATCATTTACAATCAAGACCAGCCTTATATTGCCCCACTTTATGGTGTAGTGGCTAGCATTCTTGGCTGTTACTGTGGAGGCTCGGGTTCGAGTCCTGGCTCTGTCAAGAAATTTAATACTAGGCTGAGGGTTGGAATGGGGTACACTCAACCTTGTGAGGCAAAACTGACAGGAGCTGGCTTTTGATTCATACCACTGCCATTCTGCCTAACCCAACTCACCTAACCTAACCTAACCTTACCTAACCTAACCAGATCCCACCTTACCTAACCTAACCCAACCTAACCTAACTTCAAAGTCAGAATGTACAATACATTTATTGTTTTTTGAACCCTCATAAATTAGATATAGAGAATGTCCACCACGATTTAGATCCTCGAGCACACTTTTCTGACATATATCATTAAAACGTGTAGAAAGGAATGTCTGAAAATTTTCACTAACACATAATACAAGTTCACCATACATTGTGTCCACTTTTTGAATGTAAATGATACGGAAAAGAGTATGCATTGGTAATTCAGTGAGTTTTTTTTCTCTCTAATCAACAGTTCTACCCCCCATAGCATTGAGAATATTTATTGTAGTAGCCTATAAAGAAACAAAAAAAAATCATATCTATTACAGTTTAGCTATAAGTGATCAGAACCACTATAACATTTTATTCTAATAAGGAGATTTCCATAATGATAAAAAAATGCTTACCATAATGATGGATTGTGTAAGTAAACGTCTTTTGCTGCTTGATGCCACTACTAAACTGATACTCATACAACAGACAAGTGAGTTCATGTTTCGCTGACGTAATCGTATGTTCCCACGCACTTCCTGTGTGTTGCAAGCGCCGTAGTGGCTAATTTTGAAACTAGATGAGATGATTTGCTGACGTAATCGTATGTTCCCCGCACGCACATACAGGCTCCTGTGGACGGGTCCTTGTGGACGAGTCCCTGTGGACGGGTCATTGTTGACGGGTCCTTTTTGACTAATCCCTTTAGACCGGTCCCTTTGAACTGGCCCATGACCCCTAATGCTATGATGAAAATAAACGTTGTTCCACATGAAACGCATTTGAAGAGCCGATTGCTACTACGAATTAACATGTTTTTTTGTTTTTACGCATGCGTACTTGTTTTTTTTTGTAAGCGGGCAGGCTTTTTGAATAATGATTTTATAGATGAGTTTTTTTTAATTACCAAAAGATCCAAAACTAATAGGTCATTAGCTTTTTAATATATCATGAACCAATAAGGCTAGGGACTTTTATGAGAGGTCGTTGGACTTGAGGTGACTTTCTGTTTTTGAATGTATTATTTATTTTTTGTCAAAAGGGCCTAACTACACTTTTGTTAATATCTCGCTAACTAATAATCAGAGAGGGTCAAGTGAGGTGTCATTGGACTCAGGATGGTCGACCCTTTTCCATGACCAACGAATTTACCCAAAAGATCTAATACTGCATGGTCATTGACCAATGATTTTATAAACTAATCATCGGAGAGGGTCAAGTGAGGTGTCATAGGACTTAGAATGGTTAACCCTTTCCCATGACCAATGAATTTACCACCTCAAAAATCCAAAACAGCAAGGTCATTGACCTAAGATTTTATAAACTAACAATCTAATATCAACATGTGAGGTGTCATAGGACTTAGAATGGTCAACCCTTTCCAATGGCCAATAAATTTACCCAAAATACCCAATACATCAAGGTCATCGACCTGAGATGTTATAAACTAATAATCGGATAGGAACAAGTGAGATGTTTACCATGTGTGATGAAACATAGCTAGGTAGGGAAAGAATTAGTGTAGGCTACATGTATGGTGACTGACAAGTCTTTTACCATTGAAACTTGTTTTCAGATCAAACTGCAGTATAGAGAGAGTATAGGTTGCAGGTATGGGTTAATAAATGAGAAACGGTGTACGCAAACTCTGATTTATCAAGAATTAAGAGTAGACTATCCTTAATTGATTGATTAAAGATGATTGCTAAAACACAAAAATGCTCAGTGGTTACCGAGATAAAATGGTCGCTACACACAACAAGCTTTAAATACTTGAGGCTAATAATCTATACACACACATCCACTCGCTTGTTCTAAACTAAACTGTGTTGCTGTCAGTGCTCAGACTGTAGGCTGATGACAAAATGCATTGCAAACAGAAATATAATCATTTCCGGTTGTCTAATGTTACCAGCTATCCATTTTTTTGTGATGCAGTGGTAATCACTTTTAGCTCTTGTACTGGTGGTCTTAACTCGATTTCCAGGTCTGAGGCCTAGAACGAGTCGAACTAAGAAACAAGGACATGGTGGTGCAGTGGTTAAGCTGTTAGCCTTTTCACCAGGGGTTCGATTTCAGGTTAATATGCATGTCATAAACATTAAACAAAACAAAACAGAGATAACGTTTAAAACTGATTACATTTGTGTCTTTTTCAAATTATTACTTGGATTACAAATACAAAGGTGAACTGGGTTTGATATACAGTTAATGCTGTCTATCACACACTAGACTGTAAGAAAGCCAAAAGAGCAAAAGGCGTAGGTAGAGCAGTGGTAAAATTGCTATATGTAGAGAACTACCTAGCAAAGCTATATCGCATAAACAGTGCAGGATACAATCCAGCAATCAAATTTGTATCTTGTGGAACAGAGAAATGCACTTACGTGAGAAAATGCAAATTCATGTGTAATATGACCTAACACATAAGTGTTCACCTGTGCACGTGCATGATAAGAGCTAACAAGTCACAATCTGTTTAGTTCGTATGTAACGTTAGGTTAGGGCTAATGCACACACCCTAGTACACGAGGCACATGCCATTTGAGAGCAGGTCAAGGGATCTAACTTGGTGGATGGATGTGTTCTAACGAGTCATTTGTAGTTGAAATAGAATAATACTTGTTCTTAAGATGTTAAAACTGAGGAGATGGTACGTACAGTAAGACGTCTTGTTATTTACTGTGTCATATTACAGACATGGCAGAGAGCGCACAGTTCTGTTGCTATGACTAACGCTGCAGCAATTTGTAACCCCAGGTGTTAATTAAGACAATGCGTGATGATTATACAAAGTTAGCACTCATTGGATATTACACAGGTGTTCCTTCCGGTGTCATGTTGCTGACATGGCAGAGAGCGCACAGTTCTTTGCTATGACTAACGCTGCAGTAATTTGAAACCCCAGGTGTTGATCAAGACAATGGGTGATGATCATGCAAAGTCAGCAGTAATTGGATACCACACATCAACATGGACTAAATCATAAACGTGTTGTCATAACCCGCAGAAACCTCATTTAAAGATTTTAGATTTTACATTTTAACATTTTTCATTTTAACATTTTAGATTTGTTTTAATTTAACATTTTTTTTTTTAGATTTTACATTTTAAATTTAAGATATTTTGATTTTTAGATTTTACTTTTTTTACATTTTCCTAAAAGAGTAAACTACAAGGTCACATGCCTAACCTCATTAAACCTAACTTTACCAAACCTAACTTAAGCTAATCCAAAGGCTAATGCACATACACAAAGTATATAAGGTACATGCAACTATCCTTATGCTAGTCTTACAGGTTACTGTACAAAATGATCACTACCCCAAATGTTTTTTTTTCATTTTGTTTTTTACATATATGTCAATTTTCCAATTTCCCATTTTCAGTTTTTTTTAAATGTCAGTTTTAAGTCTTTCAATTTCATAATATGGAAACATGGATTTTGCATTTTGTTGTTTACACATTTATCAATTTCATAATTTCCCATTTACAGTTCGTAAAATGTCAGTTTAAAGTTTTTCAATTTCATGATATAGAAACATGGATTTTCCAATTTGTTGTTTTCACATTTGTCAATTTACCAAATTCCCATTTACAGTTTTTAAAATTTCAGGTTAATGTTTTTTTTTCTATTTGTCAATATGGAAACATGGATTTTTCCAATTTGTGTTTTACATGTCATGCAACTATCCTTATGCTAGTCTTATAGGTTACTGTACAACTTGATCACTACCCCAACCGGATTTTTTTTTTTAAATTTTGCTGTTTACACATATGTCAATTTTCCAATTTCCCATTTTCAGTTATTTTTAAATGTCAGTTTTAAGTTTTTCAATTTCGTAATATGGAAACATGGATTTTGCATTTTGTTGTTTACACATTTATCAATTTTACAATTTCCCATTTACAGTTCTTAAAATGTCAGTTTAAAGTTTTTCAATTTCATGATATAAGAACATGGATTTTCCAATTTGTTGTTTTCACATTTGTCAATTTACCAAATTCCCATTTACAGTTTTTAAAATTTCAGTTTAATGTGTTTTTTTCTATACCTATACTCTCTCTATACTGCACTTTGATCTGAAAACAAGTTTCAATGGTAAAAGACTTGTCAGTCACCATACGTGTAGCCTACACTAATTCTTTCTCTACCTAGCTATGTTTCGTCACACATGGTAAACATCTCACATGTTCGTATCCGATTATTAGTTTATAAAATCTCAGGTCGATGACCTTGATGTATTGGGTATTTTGGGTAAATTCATTGGCCATGGGAAAGGGTTGACCATTCTAAGTCCTATGACACCTCACATGTTAATATTCGATTATTAATTTATAAAATCTTAGGTCAATGACCTTGCTGTTTTGGATTTTTGGGGTGGTAAATTCATTGGTCATGGGAAAGGGTTAATCATTCTAAGTCCTATGACACTTCACTTGACCCTCTCCGATGATTAGTTTATAAAATCATAGGTCAATGACCATGCTGTATTAGATCTTTTGGGCAAATTCATTGGTCATGGAAAAGGGTTGACCATCCTGAGTCCAATGACACCTCACTTGACCCGCTCTGATTATTAGTTAGCGAGATATTAACAAAAGTGTAGTTAGGCCCTTTTGACAAAAAATAAATAATACATTCAAAAACAGAATGTCACCACAAGTTCAACGACCTCTCATACAAGTCCCTAGCCTTATTGGTTCATGAGATATTAAAAAGCTAATGACCTATTCATTTTGGATCTTTTGGTAATAAAAGAAACCTCATATATAAAATCATTATTCAAAAAGCCTGCCCGCTTACAAAAAAAAACAAGTACGCATGCGTAAAAACAAAAAAAAACATGTTAATTCATAGTAGCAATCGGCTCTTCACATGCGTTTCATGTGGAACAACGTTTATTTTCATCATAGCATTAGGGGTCATGGGCCAGTCCATAGGGACCAGTCCAAAGGGACCGGTCTATAGGGATTAGCCAAAAAGGACCCGTCAACAAGGACCTGTCTACAAGGACCCGTCAACAAGGACCCGTCAACAATGACCCGTCCACAGGGACTCGTCCACAAGGACCCGTCCACAGGGGCCTGTGTGTGCGTGCGGGGAAACATACGATTACGTCAGCAAATCATCTCATCTAGTTTCAAATTTAGTCACTACGGCGCGTGCAACACACAGGAAGTGCGTGGGAACATACGATTACGTCAGCGAAACATGATCTCACTTGTCTGTTGTATGAGTATCAGTTTAGTAGTGTTATCAAGCAGCAATGGTTCTGATCACTTATAGCTAAACTGTAATAGATATGATTTTTTTGGTTTCTTTATAGGCTACTACAATAAATATTCTCAATGCTATGGGGGTCAGAACTGTTGATTAGAGAGAAAAAAAACTCACTGAATTACCAATGCATACTCTTTTCCGTATCATTAACATTCAAAAAGTGGACACAATGTATGGTGAACTTGTATTATGTGTTAGTGAAAATTTTCAGACATTCCTTTCTACACGTTTTAATGATATATGTCAGAAAAGTGTGCTCGAGGATCTAAATCGTGGTGGACATTCTCTATATCTAATTTACGAGGGTATAAAAACAATAAATGAATTGTACATTCTGACTTTAAAGTTAGGTTAGGTTAGGTTAGGTAAGGTGGGATCTGGTTAGGTTAGGTAAGGTTAGGTGAGGTTAGGTTAGGTTAGGTGAAGTTGGGTTAGGCAGAATGGCAGCGGTATGAATCAAAAGCCAGCTCCTGTCAGTTTTGCCTCACAAGGTTGAGTGTACCCCATTCCAACCCTCAGCCTAGTATTAAATTTCTTGACAGAGCCAGGACTCGAACCCGAGCCTCCACAGTAACAGCCAAGAATGCTAGCCACTACACCATAAAGTGAGGCAATATAAGGCTGGTCTTGATTGTACATGATCAATCAATAATTACCTAATAATAATAATAATAATAATAATAATAATAATAAATATTCCACTTAGCAACTACATAGCCGACCTCACCCTGGGTTCTTTTACATGCCAACATCGTATGACATGCGTGTCTTAATTTTTGCCGCCTTTCAAAAATCACTTACCACGACCAAGAGCGAACCTGAAAGCTTGGGGTGGGTAGTCCGACACGATAACCACTCACCCAC
Source organism: Meconema thalassinum (assembly GCA_946902985.2). NCBI lineage: Eukaryota > Metazoa > Arthropoda > Insecta > Orthoptera > Tettigoniidae > Meconema > Meconema thalassinum. The sequence continues at coordinate 95,324,728 of OX336397.1, read as the reverse complement.
CGTGGCAAGCTATCAATCAGTAAATACCTAATAAAATTATTATTATTATTATTAATAATAATAATAATAATAATAATAATAATAAATATTCCATTTAGTAACTACATGGCCGACCTCCCCCTGCGACAGCGTGGCAGCCATCTTGCCCATTAGCCCCTGTGCCAGCTCGAAATGACCTCTTCATAAGAATAACATAGGGCTGGTTGCGCGCGACGGCCATCTTGCCCATTAGCCCCTGTGCCAGAATCGCCTTATATTTCCTACTGGCTTCTTCCCTCTGCGACCAGTCAGGTTGCTCTTTCACCGTGTCCTACATCATTCCAAACATTTGTTACTGGCACCAATAACCTAGATGTTAGGCCCCTTAGGGCAACAATTATCATCACCATGAGTATTATTCCAACATAGAATAATGTCTAATCTCATGCAGTACATTTCCAACTCAGTTAATTGTGTTGTTTGTGTCTACTGTTATTTAAATATTTGTTTCCATATCTTGAGTTTGTTTAAGTCCACAGCTCACTCGGTCCTTCCACAGCCTTCTTATGCATCTTTCTCCATTTAATAGCTCAGCTCACAAATCTGCGCACAATTTGATGTCGTGGTCTCACATAGAATTCAGATATAGGCGCGCTTTGTGATCAAGTGAACGGGGTGAATAAGTTGTGCCCGTTTTGATCCTATATACCTCTTAGCCGAAGGCCAAATCAACCTTCGTGAGATCCCTTCATCAGCAAACACACATGGATTTGAACTGGTCCCAACACGAGACCGTTACTCTCAGGTTTTGGGTGTGGTTATGAAACTAGTCCAAGCACATGCTAATTAATAAACAGAAGGTTCTAAATCTACTACAAATAACCACATATTTTAAGATAAAGACTCGTGCCCTTGTGTTATTTATTTACCAAAGATCCCTAGCTTACTCTTTATTGGGGATCTGTTGGTTAGTCCACAAGCTAACTAGAAAATAAACACTCCTGAAAATACATTTCATCTCACATTACTGTCCGAATTATCACCTCCAGAAGTCCTATATTCCGAAACGTCATTAAAATACAAGGTAAGAAATGGTAAAAAAAATAGTTCCAATGCAAATACTAACGATCAGTTACATCTATCAAAGAAACCAGAAAAAAAATAATAAGTTACGACGTAACCACATCCACCATTTATATTAATTAAATTAAATCCAGCTAGCCAAATCCTGTACAAAGTATCCTACAAAACTTTGCGTCTGAAACTCATTCCTAAGCTGTACAAGAAAAATATGTACAAGAATAAACATGACCTCGACTGGGTTGTCGTATTGTTGACAGCTCATCTGTTCCTTCAGAAAGTCGTCTCACAATCAGTGAAGTCTCATATTTCTTATCTAGGTCTTGTATGTCACATTGTGTTTGGATGGTATTCAAAATGGTGGAACACTGTGCATGGTTTATTTCCTCCTATGTAAAAGAACGTGTTCGTGAAACAAGTAATTTCTTTGCAGGATGATACTGATCTGACTAACGATTTCAAGATAGAAGAAGGTTCGATACCAGAGCTTGTTCCAAGAAAGGAAGAAATAGAAAGTCCTCCTTTAGCGAGTGAAGGAGATTTGAAAGAGGTAAGTACATTTTGGGTTACTACTTGTTTCACCTTATAAGAGACATCACCTCATCGCCATCATCCTCTTACCATCGCAATTAAAAGAACACAAAATTAAGTATTCAGCCCGTACTGATGACAAATGGAAGCTTTTAGCTATTAAGTTGGTTTTGGTACTGAACGTACAAGACATGTTGAAGTTTGCTTTCTGCTGGCTTAATAATAAAGACAGTGACAATAATAATTATGACAAATGAAATTTGCTTCCACCAAATTGTACTTGAAATGATATGGGGCGGAAATGAGATGAATATTCCTTCTGATCCTCTCCTTACTACTACAATACATGAGAAATGATTGGTGACAACTGCTATTTATTTATATGTGGGAGAATGACTAACACTTCATATCATTTATCGTGAATTAATCTGAAATATCAAATTGTGACGATTAACCTCCTTATACACTTAGTATTAGTACAAATACTGTGAGATGAGTCTACCACAACAAACAAAATCTGATGACTGAATATTAGATCAATCAAACGAACGTATCACTTCTATCACTGATTATAATAAACGCTGATCATAATCTATCGTCGACAAACCTGTAGGCAAGGCAAAAAATTAAACTAATGAAAAATCTTACTCGAAATACTTGAGTGTTCTGATTTTTTACATGAGCTAGTGACCCTTCACTCTACAATCGTTGAATCAGCATGTGTGGATAGACCGCTGAACCAGGATCTCATAACCTATAAATGGGTTTTACAATTACTTTCCCGTCGAATATAAGACATAAAACAGAAAAGTCTACCTCGAAATAAATACAAAATTCACCAATTCTAAATTCGTTTTCAAGTAACGTATCCCTCTAGTGAACTATACTGAACAATAAAAATCGAAACTTCAAACCCAGAAATCTTATCTGAACTTGAATCCAGGGGAAAGAACTTCAGTTGCTAACAATCAGCTCATCAGATGTTAATGACCAGTCAAATGTTGGGCTTACTAACGCCTCAGTAAGCCTCAAATATCAAACTCAATATCTATCACCAACACATTTGTTCACTTCAGGATGATAAGTGTGATTCATTTGTCGTGGAGGCTCCGAGATCACATGTATCTCCTTTGAGCAATCAAAATGCCATTGTATGTGGTTATGCGTATCATTTTTATATCTAAATGAAAACCCAACTAACTCGAACCTCAACATAAACAATTTGGCTCCCATGACCTAGCAGATAGAGTCTCTCACTGGCCCCTTGTCGAGACTTACCTGCCTCGAAGAACATCATTATGGGTTTACCTGCCTCGATGATTATCACAAACTATGGGCGATAAGGGGCCCTTCCTGCCACCACTCGTCGATATACACTTATCACATGGCTTAACTTAAAATGGCACATTATTCATAACACACACATATATTGCAGGCGAAATACTCACACATTATAAACCTTAACTTTCGAATCACTAATATTCCACCTCAAATAATAGCACGTGATCAATCTCGCTGATCAATCAACCTGCAAGCTTGGGGTTAGTAGACCGACACGTTGACCACTCACCCACCGTGGCAAGCAATAAACAGGTGACCAGAATTAAATAACATCCTATAATCTAAAGGGTAACTTTCCTTACTTCTAACAACAGTATTTGTGATACGCTATTTCTACTGAAGAAGACTCCTCCAAATCGCTACTTCAGTTTATCACAAATATCAAAAGGTTAGAAAAAAGGTATCCTTAACAGATGGCCCCTACCGTTTCAACTAATTCATAGTTATAAAGTGACTCATTTCAATTATGTCTTACATCTGGTTCACATAATGTTTTGTACACATTACAATTTATTTCACAGTATTATTATTTTTTTACATTCGAATTGAGCCACTATGGACTACGGAGTAACAAACAGAATCAATATTTCGTTCTAGATCGTCTGCCAGCTTTGATTTCCTGCCAGTATCTCTTGAGCCCATCGCTCAGCGCCTTCTTCCGATTTTCTGAAAGAGGTCCCCTCTGTCTTTTGGGTTCTGCCCCTACCTTAAATCCCTGGTAATTTTGGATTAGGTGTCTGAATTTACACCTGTTCGTAATTTTGCAGTCTGGAATACCAATTTCTATAAGGTCTTTGTTACATTCTTCGAACTTTGCCAATTTTTTCCTCTTTGGTTTCACGAAATTCCAAATTTTCTTAGTTAGACGATCGTTGGTAATTCTGAAAACGTGTCCATAGAACAAGAACCTTTTCCTTTTTATTGTTGACGTGACTGGTTCTATCTTTCTATATAACTCTTCGTTTGACTTCAAACGTAAGTGTCGGTTAACCCATCTGTTGCCTAAAATTTTTCTCAATACCCTGCGTTCTCTATTGACTAACTGGTCGACTAGTCCCCGTCTGTTCATAGTCAAAGTCTCCGAAGCATATAATGCTTCAGGTTTGACAACCCTGCTGTAGTGTCTTAATTTGGCTCCAATGCTCACCGACTTCTGATTATAGAGATTTTTCGTCAGGTGGTAGGCTCGGTCTAATTTCCAGATTCTAAGATTAATTGCTTCCTGTTCTAGGCCATTTTGTTGGATTACCTCACCCAGGTATTTAAATTTCTTTACACGTTTAATCTTCCCTTGGTTTGTTTATTATCTGGCCCAATTAATATGATACACAAACTATGGGCTCCGCCATTTATACACTCCCTAGCCTCTCCGGTCATGTGACTGGACTCTCCAATGTCGTTTGTTCTCCTCGCGCGTTGCTATTGTATCTATTTTCTACATAAAATGTTCTGTTTACATGGTGTTTTACACAAACAATTGACTTCATATTTCTTGCCTGTTTCTTTATAGTTCCCTTCAATTACCATATTTTCCATAGAATCATTGTACTGCTCTAATTCTGAATGGGCGTGTCTTCTCTGTTCTATGACCCGCCCCACGGATTTCTGTAGGCTGGGTCGGTATGCAACTCAGCTGTCCTGGCCTTCATCCTATGTATTGGTGATCTGTTTTGCCAGTCCCCTTGTCAACATGTATTGTGAAATTCTACATCTCTTATTGCGGTGAAAATTTTTGCTTGTAATTAAAACTTATTCCTGTAATTTGTTGTCGAGCATAATCTTGATTAAATCATTGCCAACTATCAACTGTAGAATTTTATCCTGTATATGCCCTAGGTCTTAAATTATACACTAAGGGGCACATTACGTTCCTGCTGATTACTGAGATAACAATGGTTAGCAGAGGACATTGGTTTAAAAATATGAAGTTCAAAGGGATTGTATATTAACTTCATGCTGTGAGTTGTGCCCCTAATACACGGAAGAGAACGGATGGACGCAGAAAGGTGGCGTACAAGGCCTTTCATGTTCACCGTCGATAAATATCAGCTTCACTTTTATTTGTATGTTAACAGTGAGAAATATCTATTGCTGTATTTGACATTTCTTATATCGGATTAAGATGTTTGTAAGTATTTCTACCCTTATTATTCCCATTTCCATAGTGTTGGGAAGGAGATTGAGAGAGTTCCTGTGGGGCAACGGTTCTTTATTATAGCCGGAGTTCATGAAAACAACATTCTTGTGTAGAAATGACGCTCCCAGCAAACGTTAACATGTTTCTGTTTATTGGTATCTACTCTTTGATGTTTTTGTTGTTTGCCGTCAGTGATCCATCATGTGTAATATTTCTCAATATGAACGTTGATGTTTCTAGATTAAACCCACTTTGTTACCTCTATGTACTGTTTAATCAGAATGAAAATGGTGAGGAGTTGGTAAGAAGTGTCCACGGCCAATTAAGACGGCCAATCCCGGATTCGCCCGGAATAAGAAATGAGAGAATTTACCAAACCATTTCAAAGAAAGCCGACGGTGGGTTTCAAACCCAGTTGACTGCAGAGTGGGCAAGTACCATGACCACATGGCCTGGATCTCACAGTTTTTTGTGATATTTTAATAAGCTCATCTCCTTTCCTCAAGCCATCTTTTATGATAACGACTACATTTTTGAAAGCTTTTGAAATAAACAGTGGGTTTGATCGAAGCTATTGAAAATGTATGTCAACGTCACTGCAGTCAAAACTGCTCCAGGCATTCTTTTGTGTAGTGAACTCTACCGGTGATTCCTCAGGGAGATGGGAGCACTGGCCCATGTCGAATCTTTTCCAGTTTTGCAAGGATGAAATCCCGGTGTCATAAAATCATGCCCTGCATTGTTGTGAAAAGAAAGGTTATAACGTCCAAGAACAAGTCGGTGTCATATCTTACATCGTAGTTCAAGGTGACTGGAGATGATTGCCTACCAGATCTAGAATGGTTTCCTAATAAATCCAACCAGGAGCTTTAAACACCACCTCGGTCAGCCTTAAGAAGGTAACACACATGATGGCTTATCGCATTACATTTCACCTTTGTCGGCAGCCTGGACAAATGGAAAGTCTATTTACAGAAATTTAATTCTGTTTCGCATTACCGCAGTAACTCTAATAACTGCTGTTGATATATGATGTAAATAAAGTCGACCTACTGCTTGCAGTAGAAACGTTATGTTTTGGAAAAATGTATGCTAAATAGTCTACACAACACTCTATCCAGTTGCGATGACTGCAATTGGGTTACTCGAAGTTTTTACACATTTAACAGCCATAATCATAAAATCTGCTTTATTTGGGTGAAAATATTCATGTAGAATATATTTATATGCCATAAAGTGAGTTATTTATACGTGGATTCTTAAAAGCTGTCAGGTAGAATTGATGAGGGCCAAAACACTTGTAGGTGACCTGTGAGACTGAAATGGGACAAGAGGTTGGATTAGCCCCTTATAGTCTTACTGCTAAAAATTGCATATTACATATTATTTCTTCAGTCCTTAAACCTATTACTTCCTTTATTGCACAGTTCACCACATTTTCTATCACAATTAGATATCATCATCGGCTTTAACTCGAATCCGAGTATAAATCTTCTTCCTTCAGTCCAGTTTGTGGATGTGTTTACGGCGACTAATGAGTCCAATCCTGGCATGGAACAAGCGACGACACAAGTCACATAGTATTGCTGGAGGAGGACGTGGTTGGGCTGCTCGAAGTTCCCTAGCTTGACGCTTGGCCTCTTCATGTGTGCGTCGATCCCTTTCAAACGTCTTTACAGTATCCGAGATGGTACGGCGCCAAGTTGAGCGGTCTTCAACCAGCGTGTCCCAGGTTTGTGAATCAAGATCTGTCAATTTCAGGGTCTGCTTAAATTGTTCTTTGTAGCGCCTCTTAGGATCACCAGGAGGTCTGGTGCCATAGCATAACTCACCATATAGCATTTGACGAGGTAATCTCACATCATCCATCCGGTGGACATGACCAATCCATCTAAATTGGTGACCTATTATGGATGATTCTATGCTGTTGATTTGAGCCTTTTCCAGAACAGCAATATTGGTAATGCGGTCTTCCCATTTAATCCTCAGGATTGATCGCAGTTTTTGTAGGTGGAAACGGTCAAGCTTCCTGAGATCACGTCGGTAAAGGGTCCACGTTTCACAGCCAAACAACAATGTAGAAATGACTACTGCTTTGTACACAATAAGCTTTGTACTCATGGACAGATCTTTATTCATGAAGACCCGGTGCGCTATTCGTCCAAAAGCAGGATGGGCTGCGCCAATTCTCTTATCCACATCCTGCTCACAGGTACAGCTCACAGAAATGGTACTGCCCAGGTACGAGAAGTGGTCTACCTGTTCTAATGGCAAATTTGAGATGGAGATATTGAACTGAGGAAGAGGTGTGCCTGGTGAAGGTTGTGCCAATACATTAGTCTTATTGACATTTATGGTAAGACCAAAGCGATCACTTGCACTTTTGTAACAATTAACTGACTCTTGCAGCTCTTCTGGTGTGAGAGTTGGCGACGCAGCATCATCTGCATACAAAAAGTTAGTAACCTTAGTAACCTGAGTTTTCCTCAAGGAGCGGAGACGAGTTAGGTTGAAAAGCCCTCCATCAAAACGATACTTGACCTCCACACCTGGGATGTTTGTGGGTGAATCCTAAAGCATTGCAATCAAGTACAGCGCGAAAAGCGTTGGAGCCAGTACACATCCTTGTTTCAGTCCATGGGTAATAGGAAATTCATCGGACATCTTATTCTGATGGCAAACCTGACCTGTCATGCCATCATGGAGAGCCTTGATTAGATCTACAAAACGCTGAGGGCAACCAAACCGCTTCAGCACCGCCCACATGGCTGGTCTTGGAACCGAATCAAATGCCTTTTCCAAGTCATAAAAGACTAAGAAGAGTGGATTCTGTTGTTCTCTACATTATTCTTGTAGCTGTCTCACACAGAAAATCAAGTCAATTGTGCTTCTGGAAGCTCTAAATCCGCATTGTGACTCTGGGAGGATCTTCTCAGAGATAACCTTGAGGCGGTTAAGTAGAAATCTTGCAAGAATCTTCCCCACAATTGATAGCAGTGATATACCACGGTAGTTGCCACAAACACTGTAATCGCCCTTTTTAAAGATAGTGACGATAGTGGCATTCTTTAGGTCTCCAGGTACCTTTCTTGATTCCCATATTCTGAGGATTAGGGTGAAAATCCTTGTTTTGAGGGAACGACCTCCGGCTTGAATTAGTTCCAGAGGGATGTTATCTGGGTCAGGTGCTTTTCTGGGTTTCAATTGGGTGAGAGCTGCACTGAAATCATGATAAGTAGGAGGTACTGCCAACCACAGTTGTTCAGGTTGTTGCGGCACATCACAAAGGAAGTCTTCAGCAGCTGCTGATGGACGATTTAGGAGAGTGGAGAAGTGCTCCTTCCAGCGTTCCAAGATTTCTTGACTATCAATAAAGGTAGTAGAATTACCAGCGCTTTTCAGTGTACCTGAAGATGAGCGAGATGGTCCATATATTTCCTTGAGTACTGCATAGAAGTTCCTCAAGTCTCGAGCATCCGATGGTCTCTACAGTTCCTGAGCATTCTGTTGCCGCCAAGTATTTTTAATCTGCCTTATCTGGGTCTGGCAATTACCCTTGAGTTCCAGTAATTGATCTCACTTTGTGTTGGAAGTAAAGGCTCAGTGTATTGTTATAGAGTGTTGGTATTACTACTAGTAATGTGACTCAGTGTGGTGCAATAGCACATAGTGTATTGTTATACAGTGTTGGTATTACTACTAGAGGAGTGACAGAGTGTGGTGCAGTAGCACATAGTGTAGTGTTATACAGTGTAGGTATTACTACTAGTGGAGTGACACAGTGTGGTGCAATGGCACATAGTGTAATGATATACAGTGTTGGTATTACTACTAGTGGAGTGACACAGTGTGGTGCAATAGCACTAAGTGTAATGTTATACAGTGTTGGTATTACTACTAGAGGAGTGGGACAGTGGTGCAATAGCACATAGTGTAATGGTATACAGTTTTGGTATTACTACTAGTGGATTGACACTGTGGTGCAATAGCACATAGTGTAATGTTATACAGTGTTGGTATTACTACTATTGGAGTGGGACAGTGTGGTGCAATAGCACATAGTGTATTGTTATACAGTGTTGGTATTACTACTAGTGGATTGACAAAGTGTGATGCAATAGCACATAGTGTAATGATATACAGTGTTGGTATTACTACTAGTGGAGTGACACAGTGTGGTGCAATAGCACATAGTGTAATGTTATATAGTGTTGGTATTACTACTAGTGGAGTGACACAGTGTGGTGAAAAAGAACATAGTGTAATGTTATACAGTGTTGGTATTACTACTAGTGGAGTGGGACAGTGTGGTGCAATAGCACATAGTGTAATGTTATACAGTGGTGGTATTACTACTAGTGGAGTAACACAGTGTGGTGCAATAGCACATAGTGTAATGTTATACAGTGTTGGTATTACTACTAGTGGAGTGGGACAGTGTGGTGCAATAGCACATAGTGTAATGTTATACAGTGGTGGTATTACTACTAGTGGAGTGACACAGTGTGGTGCAATAGCACATAGTGTAATGTTATACAGTGTAGGTATTACTACTTGTGGAGTGACACAGTGTGGTGCAATAGCACATAATATATTGTTATACAGTGTTGGTATTACAACTAGTGGAGTGGGACAGTGTGGTGAAGTAGCACATAGTGTAATGTTATACAGTGTTGGTATTACTACTAATGGAGTGGGGCAGTGTGGTGCAATAGCACATAGTGTAGTGTTATACAGTGTAGGTATTACTACTAGTGGAGTGACACAGTGTGGTGCAATAGCACATAGTGTAATGTTATACAGTGGTGGTATAACTACTAGTGGAGTAACACAGTGTGGTGCAATAGCACATAGTGTAATGTTATACAGTGTTGGTATTACTACTAGTGGAGTGGGACAGTGTGGTGCAATAGCACATACTGTAATGTTATACAGTGGTGGTATTACTACTAGTGGAGTGACACAGTGTGGTGCAATAACACATAGTGTAATGTTATACAGTGTAGGTATTACTGCTAGTGGAGTGACACAGTGTGGTGCAATAGCACATAATATATTGTTATACAGTGTTGGTATTACAACTTGTGGAGTGGGACAGTGTGGTGCAATAGCACATAGTGTAGTGTTATACAGTGTAGGTATTACTACTAGTGGAGTGACACAGTGTGGTGCAGTAGCACATAGTGTAATGTTATACAGTGGTGGTATTACTACTAGTAGAGTGACACAGTGTGGTGCAATGGCACATAGTGTAATGTTATACAGTGTAGGTATTACTACTAGTGGAGTGACACAGTGTGGTGCAATAGCACATAGTATAATGTTATACAGTGTTGGTATTACTACTAGTGGAGTGACACAGTGTGGTGCAATAGCGCATAGTGTAGTGTTATACAGTGTTGGTATTACTACTAGTGGAGTGGGACAGTGTGGTGCAATAGCACATAGTGTAATGTTATACAGTGGTGGTATTACTACTAGTGGAGTAACACAGTGTGGTGCAATAGCACATAGTGTAATGTTATACAGTGTTGGTATTACTACTAGTGGAGTGGGACAGTGTGGTGCAATAGCACATAGTGTAATGTTATACAGTGGTGGTATTACTACTAGTGGAGTGACACAGTGTGGTGCAATAGCACATAGTGTAATGTTATACAGTGTAGGTATTACTACTTGTGGAGTGACACAGTGTGGTGCAATAGCACATAATATATTGTTATACAGTGTTGGTATTACAACTAGTGGAGTGGGACAGTGTGGTGAAGTAGCACATAGTGTAATGTTATACAGTGTTGGTATTACTACTAATGGAGTGGGGCAGTGTGGTGCAATAGCACATAGTGTAGTGTTATACAGTGTAGGTATTACTACTAGTGGAGTGACACAGTGTGGTGCAATAGCACATAGTGTAATGTTATACAGTGGTGGTATTACTACTAGTGGAGTAACACAGTGTGGTGCAATAGCACATAGTGTAATGTTATACAGTGTTGGTATTACTACTAGTGGAGTGGGACAGTGTGGTGCAATAGCACATAGTGTAATGTTATACAGTGGTGGTATTACTACTAGTGGAGTGACACAGTGTGGTGCAATAACACATAGTGTAATGTTATACAGTGTAGGTATTACTGCTAGTGGAGTGACACAGTGTGGTGCAATAGCACATAATATATTGTTATACAGTGTTGGTATTACAACTTGTGGAGTGGGACAGTGTGGTGCAATAGCACATAGTGTAGTGTTATACAGTGTAGGTATTACTACTAGTGGAGTGACACAGTGTGGTGCAGTAGCACATAGTGTAATGTTATACAGTGGTGGTATTACTACTAGTAGAGTGACACAGTGTGGTGCAATGGCACATAGTGTAATGTTATACAGTGTAGGTATTACTACTAGTGGAGTGACACAGTGTGGTGCAATAGCACATAGTATAATGTTATACAGTGTTGGTATTACTACTAGTGGAGTGACACAGTGTGGTGCAATAGCGCATAGTGTAGTGTTATACAGTGTTGGTATTACTACTAGTGGAGTGGGACATTGTGGTGCAATAGCACATAGTGTAATGTTATACAGTGTTGCTATTACTACTAGTGGAGTGACACAGTGTGGTGCAATAGCACATAGTATGGTGTTATACAGTGTTGGTATTACTACTAGTGGAGTGGGACAGTGTGGTGAAATAGCACATAGTGTAATGTTATACAGTGTTGGTATTACTACTAGTGGAGTGGGACATTGTGGTGCACTAGCACATAGTGTAATGTTATACAGTGTTGGTATTACTATTAGTGGAGTGGGACATTGTGGTGCAATAGCACATAGTGTAATGTTATACAGTGTTGGTATTACTACTAGTGGAGTGACACAGTGTGGTGCAATAGCACATAGTGTAATGTTATACAGTGTTGGTATTACTACTAGAGAAGTGTCACAGTGTGGTGCAATAGCACATAGTGTAATGTTATACAGTGTTGGTATTACTACTAGTGGAGTGTCACAGTGTGGTGCAATAGCACATAGTATGATGTTATACAGTGTTGGTATTACTACTAGTGGAGTGACACAGTGTGGTGCAATAGCACATAGTGTAATGTTATACAGTGTTGGTATTACTACTAGAGGAGAGACACAGTGTGGTGCAATAGCACATAGTGTAATGTTATACAGTGTTGGTATTACTACTAGAGGAGTGTCACAGTGTGGTGCAATAGCACATAGTGTAATGTTATACATTGTAGGTATTACTACTAGTGGAGTGGGACAGTGTGGTGCAATAGCACATAGTGCAATGTTATACAATGTTAGTATTACTACTAGAGGAGTGTCACAGTGTGGTGCAATAGCACATAGTGTAATGTTATACAGTGTTTGTTACAGTGTGAATAGTGTAATGTTATACAGGATAGAGGATTAACACCTCTTAAAAAAAACTGGTTCAACTGGCCCAGCTGGTAGTACCTTGTTAGGGTCCCTTGCCAGGGTTACGGTGAAGTCCTCAACGGTACCTGCAGTGAAAGAGGTGAACTCTAACACAGTGTGGTTGGCGGATGGAGCAGCCTATTGCTCAGGTTTAATAGGCAAACTGTTGCCCATAGTTATGATGGGCACATTTTTGACCAACGGCAAAATGAGCGGAGGAGGAGCCAATCACTCTCATGGCTCCCAACGGTCATTGAAGCGGAAGAGGTCAGGCCAGACGGACTGGCTGTAAAGGCGCACCTCAGTAGTACTTGAGGATGCGGCAGTTCGTTGCAGTCTCTGTGTTCGGTCCTGCATGTCTCATTCTTCGTGAGCCGCAGGATAAGGCTCAGAGATCATAGTGTGTGGGTCTCGTCCTGGCAAGCTGAGATCCACCCTAAACAAATTCACGCCAGTAGCACTTCTTCCGAACGTCACTTACTATCAAAATCCAACGGCGATGGGATATGGACGGTGGGGGCAGGTTATGGATGTAACTGGAAGCCCCTAGTTCGGACGTGCACGTTGACAGCAGATGTGTGATGGTCGTCTTCCGGAGACTCTGTGACTACTCAGGAATTCGGTCCTGCATCTGTGTTTGGGCAGGCCTATTTAGGATCACCGCTGCCCACCCCTCATGGGGAAGGCCCTAGATAGGGTGGGCTAAACATAGGAAGTCACAATCTTGGTCCGGCTGGACAACCGCACTCAGCAGGTCACCCCTCATGCGGTCGAAACTCAAAAACAGAAAAGAATCACAAATTGATTATTGGATCATGGAACATCAGAACTTTGCTTGATTTGGACAATAACGTTAGACCTGAGAGAAGGTCAGCTCTCGTAACCCATGAGTTATCAAGACTCAACGTTGACATTGCTGCTCTCAGTGAAACTAGGCTGTCTTCTGAAGGCAAGATTACTGAATCTGGAACAGGATATACCATCTTCTGGAAAGGAAAGGATGAGGGTGAATGTCGTATTCATGGTGTGGGCTTCGCTGTGAAGACCAAACTGGTAAATTATCACCAACTTACGCCCATTGCAATCAACGAAAGGCTCATGACTCTCCGCATACCACTCTCAGGAGGTTCCTTTATGACACTCATCTCTGCCTAGATATACTACACCTGTAAAGGAATGGTGGCTTTTGAAGATAAGACTTGCATAATGCAGTAAGTTACGTTGGGGAATAAGAAAGTGACCTTGGCGTTCCGCCCTTTAAAGCCTCAATAATTTACTGTCTAAAACTGGAAAGGAATTTTAGTCTGTGGAGTAGCTAGTATATCCTCACTTCAAGTTGTGCTGTGCTGTAATGTTACAGTATTTGTTATTTATCTTGTAGGAGTGTAATATAATACCTAAGAAATTAATGATTCAATTCTGTCGCTAGGTTATAAAAGAAGAAACCCATGATGACGAGAGGGATGTTAATAGAAATGATCAAAATGAGTAAGTAGACAACAAAATAAGGGAAAATATTGTTTTTTGTGAATGCATCTAAAAGTGTTGGCATTGAATAAGTTATCCTCTTTTTATATTTGTAATTGAAGATATGTATTTGAGTTATTGTCCGTTATAAGTGGATAATGATATTAAGTTTTTATTTAGCAGTTTCACTGTTGAAAGTATTTCACTATATATATGGTATCCAGTATTGATGTTTATGAGGAGATTAATTCTGTACTTGTAAGCTATTTGTGATGGGAACTGTTTCTGATGTGTGGAAAACATATCACTTGTTTCAGTGACAAGAAAATTTCTGTCATGTGAGTTTGTAAAGGAAAAACGACTACTTCGATGTTCCCCGCATTGTGTTCCTGTATCCAGGAGATTTGTATTCAATCCTGTAGCAGTGTTCTGTTGATGATTAACCCAAATCTTTGAATGTAAACAGATTCTTTCTCACCCGATGGTTCTACATGTAGCAACCACATCGAAGGTCAATCACAAGTAATCTAATCCACAAAATAATTAGACTTCAATGAGGAAAATTCTCCAATGCCAGGGCTCTAAGTTGGTACAAGGCAAAATCCGTAGATAAGTTATGAATACATATTAAACGGACGAAGAAAATATAAATTGACAACGTAATTGAAGGTATTAAATCATAATACCGAAAGATAGAGAATTAGAAATAACATTAGGAATCTTTTAAATAACTGAAAACATATCAGAGCTCAAGGAAAATCTCACAGGTTAGTTCAAGGTTCGACGTTCATCTCCCTAAAACAAGATAGATCCGCAGATAACAATACGACCATTGTTTCTGCTTCAAAGAAAAAGCACGAGTATTAAGAAAAGGAGCCTGCTTCGTGTTCTTGTAATAACACCGCACCTACTGCTCTGTTTGATGCATCAGTTTGTACAATAAATGTTTTAGAAGAGTCGGGAATTGCCAGAATAGGAGCATTAATTAAAGCTCACTTCCGATCTTCAATGGCAGCCGTTTGAGAAGGTCCCCGAGAGAATTTCACACCTTTTCTAGGTAGCAGATTAATAGGAGCAGCTCGATGAGCGAAGTTAGGTATGAACTTCCTAAAATAGTTCGTCATTCCGATAAATCTAGCAACATCTTTAATATTCTTAGGGGGTTCAAAATGTCGAAAGGTCTGAGTTCTGCTTTGATCGGTCGATACACCAGAAGAGGAAATTATATGCCCTGAGAACGAAATTTGTGGTTTGGCAAAGGAAACCGTAGATTGTTTTACAGTTAAACCTGCCTGTTTCAAATGTGACATAACTTCCCTGATATGATCAAGGTGATCTTCAAAATTATTGCTAAATATGACTACATCATCCAAATAATGGTATACAAATTTAAATTTAATTTCGTCAAAAACCATATCTAACAAGCTACTCAATACTGATGTGCCAGTAGAGATGCCAAAGGGAAGACGATTATAGGAATAAAGATTCCAATCTGTAGTAAAAGCAGTCAAATGTTTTGATTTTTCCGATAAGGGAATTTGGAAATATGCCCGTTTTAAATCGGGAATTGTGTACTGGTTAGTACCTTTGAACTAGGCAAAACATGACTGAAAAGTAGGTATAGGTATACATTGTTGAATTACCCTTTTGTTTAAAGCTCTGTAGTCAACTACAGGACGAAACTTACCATCTGGTTTTGTTACTAAGAATATGGGAGAAGGATACGCTGAAGTGGACTTGCTAATGATCCCTTCTTCTAGCAGATCATCAATAATTTCCTTTATGATTTCCATTTTTTGGGGATGGGGGAGGGGCAATTCTATATGGAGCAGAACGAACAGGAATAGAATCTTCAACTTCAGTTTCATATTCTAACAAATCGGTTACTCCTAACCCATCAGTCAGAACTTCAGGGAAAGAAGCACACAGTTCACGAATTTGATTAGGTTGATTAGAATTTAAATTTTCAAAGGTAAGATCTTCAATGGTAATAGAACTGTGTTTGTCCTCTGTACAATTTACTCGAGGATAACGAACGATTTGGTTAAATTTTAAGTTTAGGTTAGGTTTGAAACGAAACCAACATGATCTAGTCCTGATATCCAACAATAACCCTACATGTCAGATGAAATCAGAACCTAGAATGACGTTGCAAGATAAATTACTTATCACCCAAAAATTAAATTTCCAAGTGAAATCCAGGATACGAATCTTAATTTTCACCGACCCCAAAACATCTAAACTAGAACAGTTTGCAGATATAAATTTATTTGACCTCTTAATCAATTTTCCAAATTTGCATACCGAAGACATAGTTTCAAACCACCTTTAACTTAAAAAGGAATTAATGCTTCCTGAATCAATTAAAGCTTGTACCGGCTCGTTGTTGACATACATTTAAATGTGGGGAGAATTACCTTGAGACACATTGGTGATACTATAACATACATATTCATGATCATCAAGACCTTTGTCTCCATCAAATTTGTGATTTGAACTTTCATAGTGATTTTCTTCAAAATGTTTAGATATATTTTTCACATCTAGAAAGGATGAAGTACAATCCGATAAGGTCTCGTGTATAACAGGTCATTTTCTAAAATTAACTTTCCTAGGACACCCACGAGCAAGAAGCTGATTTGAACCACAAGTGTGCAACCTCTTAATTGCACTGAAGATAGTATCGTTAACTCGATTATTTCTGATTTGGGGTGGTGGTACATTAGCTACATGCAATAAATCGGTATACTTGATCTCTTCAGCATTAATTGTTGCTATTTCTATTTCTGCAAATGTGGTAGGTCTAATCGACAAGGCTAAATAAGAACGATAAGAAGGAGCAAAACCATTTACTATTAGTGATACTTGTTGGGCTTCATACATCTGAACAGAGAAAACTCGAACATATGATTTGATATCTTGAGTATAATCACAGAGATCTTCACCTAATCCCTGTGCTCCACACAAATATTTATGAACCAATTCTCGTAGCGCTTGACTAGGAATGAAGGTAGACAATACCATTTGTCGAAACGCATTTACGGATAAGTTACTTCCCATTGCAGCCACTATTTTATCTTTTAGCATTCCAGTAGTAAACGGATAGACCAGCTGATATATTTGATTATCAGACATTCCAAATCTTATTGCATGATCTTGCAATTCCACTAATTTCTCAAAAAATTTCAACACTTGTTCAAAATGACAAGTAGAAAATGTGTTAATGTCTCTTAATATCAAGTTTAAAGGCTGAGGAAGATTCCCAAAATTCACAGAATTAAGTATCGGGTTAATCAAATGTTGTCCTACAGCGTGCTTTTCAGTCTGACTATTAAGAGGATCCTCTTTAGAGGTTCCTAAATTACTTAAACTGCTTTACACTTGTGCAAGGTTTGGGGTAATTGACAATTATGAGGAATATTTCCCATCCCTAAAACAGAATTACATGGTGCTTCGTTAGGCAAAGCGATATTGGTGGGGTACACCACACTAGGGTAATTATTACTCATCGTTAAGGCAGAATTACTTTGTGTTATGTTAGGCAAAGCTAGATTAGTGGGGTTCACCACACCGGGATAATTATTACTCATCGTAAAAACAGAATTACCTTGTGTTATGTTAGGCAAAGCAAGATTAATGGGGATCGCCACACCAGGATAATTATTACCTGAATTCAAACATAAATTACTCGACAATCTACGATTAGTTATATTAGGCCTAATAGCATTAGTATTAGTAGAAGTTGTAGTCAACGATATTCATTCATTCATTCATTCGTTTATTTGCAATTGGGTGTGTGTCCCCCGGTGGCAAATTAGATATACATAACAAATAAATAATTGTACATAACAATTCACTAACATTTAAACTGTAGTATTTACGCAAATAGTCAGTCTTTTCTTAAACACACCTATATGTTTGGGAAAAGGCTCTAAGACTGCGGCAGGTAGAGAGTTCCAATTATCAATGGCACGGTTTACGAAAGAATATTTACCATAATTTGTTCGCTGTGGTCGGCCCTTAACTTTGAAAGGATGATCGCTCCTACCCATGTAAGTGGGCTTTTCCATACGTTTGCTAAGCTCACCCCATGCTGGTTGATTTGTATACGTGTTGTACATAGCGCAGAGTCTAGATTTCATCCTCCTAGCATCATGTGATTCCCACCCAAGTTTCTTTAACATACGGCTCACACTACTCCTGGGATTAAAGTCACTGAGCACAAATCTAGCGGCCTTTCTTTGTACCATTTCCAACTCATTTATGAGCCCTACTTGATATGGATCCCAAACCGCTTAGGCGTATTCCAGAAGAGGTCTTACAAGTGGCAAATATCCTAATTCTTTAGCAGAGGTACTACTTCCTTTTAATACCGTCATTACAAAGTGCAGGGATTTGTAAGCTTTAGAAACTACACATCCTATATGACTACTCCATTTCATATCATTTCTTACGTGAACGCCCAAATATTTGCAAGAATCTTCTTCTACAAGTATTTCCGAGCCAATGTTATATTGAAAATCTTGCCTTCGCACTTTCCCTATTTTTATTACACTACATTTTCTTGTGATTATTTTCATTTTTTTTTCAATCGCCCACTTATAGACCAGGTTCAGGTCATCTTGAAGTACTGCATTGTCTTGTGAGTCATGTATCTTTCGATATATTACACAATCATCCGCATACAATCGACAGTCACTGCGAATCCCATTTGGTAAGTCATTTATAAACGCCAAAAATAACAAAGTTCCGATTACGCTGCCCTGAGGGATACCCGACGTTACGGTTATTTCATCCGAGAATCGGCCTTCAACTTTCACTTTTCACGACCCGTCAAAAATTCTTGGATCCATAAACTTACACTTCTATCAATCTTCGACGAAGCTAATTTATGGAGTAGCATGTCATGCGGCACGACATCAAATGCCTTCGCAAAATCTATAACTACGGCGTCGATTGAAACTCCATCGTCGACGAATGTGTTGAAGACTAAGCGATCCATATAAATAATCATTAAGTAACACATCGTTACTAGTTATATTACCAGATTGAGCACAATTGCACTGATTAGTAATGTTTACATCTCTATTATGTTGAGTTTCAGGAATACTGGGCACCCCTATACCGTTGAGATTGGACTCCTATTTATGCCAGTTCGCCCTACTGACCTTGAAGCGCTGTGAGTGTTCACACCCTGTCTCACCCCGCCTAAGTCGCTCGCTACATTTTCTTCCGGAGACAAATTACCTTCCTCATACGTATTCATGCAAGGCATTGAAACACTTAGGAAACGATGACACAGATTATCACACGACCTACTGAGAAGCATCTTATTTAAAGGCATATTAGTAACGGGAACAGTGTTTTCAACAGAAACTTCGTTCGTTTCAACCACATTCACTTCAGAATTCAAATTCTTAATCCACTCACTGCCAAATAATTTTTGTTATACATACACAATCAAATTAATTAATAATCTCATTCAAAGAAAACACAACATATGGCATACTTACTTCGAAACCTTCCTTGTTCAAAACTGGTGACTGGAAAGGTATATTTAGAGAACTCCTGAAGGTTATACAATCAAGAGGTAGTTTTTCACTGGTATTAATTCCACGAATTCGGCATTCATATTCGATTTCACCTTTCCTCAACGTATGTAGCCCCGGCACATTGCGTGTATATAACATGAAATCGTGGATACAACATGAAACAAAACAAAACATATATTAATTACAAGTAAATGAGAAACACTAGCCTACCTTGTTCGTAAACAAAGAGAACTACACGCAGCATGTATGACCGAAAGCGCAATGCTACCAAATTTGATCCACCAACTCACCTCCTTCCTCGTACACTACCGTTACAGTTTAAGGTATTTTAAGTTAAAAACTAAATACAAGAAAACCAAGTACATAAAGGAAAACATAAACTGATATACTTCAAGTTAAGTAGAAGAAAACAATTTAAAGAAAATACACAAGAGAAAATATAACCAAACTGTAAGGTAGGTAATATTGTAAGTGCTGCAGTCTACAGATACTCACATTATGACCAACACACGAAGGTTATGTTAATCCGAGGTGAAGGCGAGGAGATGAAACATTGAGAGTGGAAATCCGTGCTAGGAAGAAATACTCAAACCCAGAACTACGTGATTCACGAAATAAATTTAAAATTATTAATATAACAACAATGACAACAAGATATGTCCAAAGACATAACGCAAGCATTTATTTTAAATAAAAGACAGCAAGGATAAAATTAACAAGCAATAAATAAACTAAGAAGAAACTTGAAAAGGAATGAGAAGAGAAGGATAAAGGTTACTTGAGAGCTATGTTAAAAAATAGGAAAAACGTAAAAACAAAGAAGTCCTGAAGAGAATTACCCAAAATAAAATTAAGAGAAATATTACACTTATTTCAAAGAAACAAATATAACAGCTCAAATCCACAAGGGAAAAATATACATCCTCAAATTAATTAGACTTCAATGAGGAAAATTCTCCAATGCCAGGGTACTAAGTAGGTACAAGGCAAAATCCGTAGATAAGTTATGAATACATATTAAACGGACGAAGAAAATATCAATTGACAACGTAATTGAAGATAATAAATCATATTACTGAAAGATATAGAAATAACATTAAGTATCTTATCAATTACTGAAAACATATCGGAGCTCAAGGAAAATCTCACTGGTTAGTTCAAGGTTCGACGTTCATCTCCCTAAAACAAATAAATCCGCAGATAACAATACGGCCATTGTTTCTGCTTCAAAGAAAAAACACGAGTATTAAGAAAAGGAGCCTTTATCCAGCTCTAGGAATCTTAACACAAAACATAAATGATAGGTCAATAAATAAAATAATAAATCCTAAGATTTATAAGTTTCACGGGACTCATATGGAGGCCAAGTCAAACAAAATTGATAGATAGAGGTTACTCAACAGTTCGGAGCAACACATCTTAAAGGAAAAAAAAAAGACTACAGAAGATAGGCCAAATAAACTAAAACCCTCAAACACATGCACATAATAAAATCCAACAATCATTGGAAATTAAGCCGATAAAAATTAGGTCATGACTTTTTTTAAACAATTCTTCTTCTTTATCTTCCTTTTCATTTTGATACTCCTACAGAGGAGTTGACGGATTCTTAGTCTAGATGTAATGGAGACTCTCGTCCAACTGAAGAGGTCATCAATAATCGTTGCTAATGACAACGGGATAATAAAGAGAGAACGTTCAGAAATGTGGAGTGGTAATCCTGGAGTCAGAATAAATCTTGCGTACCATAATAATTATTATGGTGCATCTGTGACAAACATTTCTCTGATGGTTACCTTCTTAAAACGGACTCTTTCATTATAGAGGAAAGGCAGTCAAAATGGTGAGAATAAGATGGAGTTTGAAGACAGGTGTAGTCCCACACATTTTTCAAACTTGGCGAGATATTTCACCACACAACAAAGATCACGCAAATCTCCTCCGAAGGGGACTTTGAAAAAAGAAAAAGAAACCAGACATATCGGAATCTTGTGCCAAATATTCGCAGTTACTTCGCCAACTTTCACCAACATAAAGGACTTTGGATCAATAAATGCCCTTACATACCTAACTCACCCGTCCGACAGTGTCTTCAATATTCTTTTACAGGTCGAAATAGTTGTTAAGAAGTAACTGTCTTCCCTCAAAAATTTGTGAGGTGATATACTGTATTTTATGAGTGTTTGGACAGTAATAGATTGTTTTAGGCCCGTGAGCATTGATCATAACCTGGACCTTAATGGAAAAATCGTTTTTCATTTCGTAAAATGCCGCTTCATCTTTCCTACGAAAGAAATTAGGAAAGACGAGTCATCTGTTAAGTTTGCAAAATCGTCGTGTAAGCTGTCCAAAGTTTCGGACAACTTACAGCTATAAGTTACATGGGTGTGCTTACATAACATTATATCTATATATATATATAAATGAATTGCTGTTCGTTAGTCTCGCTAAAACTCGAGAACGGCTGGACCGATTTGGCTAATTTTGGTCTTGAATTATTTGTGGAAGTCCAGAGAATGTTTAACAGGTGAATAAATATGAAAGTTGTAGCGCACGAATAGATTCAACAAATGAGTGACGGCACGCGAATCGCTTACACAAAGTCCCGTATGCGTTCATATACCATTCATTCGATTGCTATGAAACTCTGGTTGTATTGTTGTGCACACTCCAGGAAAGGTTTCTGACTTAGTAAATCCTTTTTACAATATGTAGCGCACGAGTAGATTGAACAAATGTGCGACGACGGGCGAAGCGTTTCAACAAAGTCCTGCATGCGTTCACATACCATTCGTCCGATAGCGATGAAACTTGGGTGAGAGTTGTGTACACTACAGGCAAGGTATCTGGCTTAGTAAATCCATGTTATAATAGGTAGCGCACGAGTAGATACAACAAATAGGCGACGACGAGCGAAGAGTTTCAACAACGTCCCGTATGCCTTCATATACTATTCGTCTGCTAGTGACGAAACTTGGGTGAGATGTTGTGTACGCCTCAGGAAAGGTTTCTGGTTTAGTAAATCGACATACAATAGGTAGCGCACGATTAGATTCAACAAATGAGCGACGACGGCCGAAGCGTTTCAACAAAGTCCTGTTTGCGTTCACATACCATTCGTCCGATAGCGATGAAACTTGGGTGAGAGTTTGTGTACACTACAGACAAGGTGTCTGGCTTAGTAAATCCATGTTATAATATGTAGCGCACGAGTAGATACAACAAATGAGCGACGACGAACGAAGCGTTTCAACAGAGTCCCGTATGCCTTCATATACTATTCGTCCGATAGTGATGAAACTGGGCTGAGATGTTGTGTACACCTCAGGGAAGGTTTCTGGTTAGTAAATCGACCTAACAATAGGTAGCGCACGATTAGATTCAACAAATGAGCGACGACGGCCGAAGCGGTTCAACAAAGTCCTGTATGCGTTCACATACCATTCGTCCGATAGCGATGAAACTTGGGTGAGATTTGTGTACACTACAGGCAAGGTGTCTGGCTTAGTAAATCCATGTTATAATAGGTAGCGCACGAGTAGATTCAACAAATAGGCGACGACGAGCGAAGAGTTTCAACAAAGTCCCGTATGCCTTTATATACTATTCGTCTGATAGTGATGAAACTTGGGTGAGATGTTGTGTGCACCTCAGGGAAGGTTTCTGGTTTAGTAAATCGACTTAACAATAGGTAGCGCACGATTAGATTCAACAAATGAGCGACGAAGGCCGAAGCGGTTCAACAAAGTCCTGTATGCGTACACATACCATTCGTCCGATAGCGATGAAACTTGGGTGTGAGGTTGTGTACACTACAGGCAAGGTGTCTGGCTTAGTAAATCCATGTTATAATCGGTAGCGCACGAATAGATTCAACAAATGAGCGACGACGAACGAAGCTTTTCAACAAAGTCCCGTATGCCTTCATATACTATTCTTCCGATAGTGTTGAAACTGGGCTGAGATGTTGTGTACACCTCAGGGAAGGGTTCTGGTTAGGAAATGGACTTAACAATAGGTAGCGCACGATTAGATTCAACAAATCAGCGACGACGGGCGAAGCGTTTCAACAAAGTCCTGTATGCGTTCACATACCATTCGTCCGATAGCGATGAAACTTGGATGAGAGGTTGTGTACACTACGGGCAAGGTTTCTGTCTTAGTAAATCCATGTCATGGTAGGTAGCGCACGAGTAGATTCAACAAATGAGAGACGATGCGCGAAGCGTTTCAACAAAGTCCTGTTTGCGTTCATATACTATTCGTCTGATAGCGATGAAACTTCGGTGAGATGTTGTGTACACTTCAGGAAAGGTTTCTGGGTTAGTAAATTCACTTTGAAATAGGCATCGCACAAGTAGATTAAACAAACGAGCGACGACGCGCGAAGTGTTTCAACATAGTCCCGTATACGTTCATATACCATTCGTCTGATAGCGACTAAACTTGGGTGAGTTGTTGTGTACTCTCCAGGGAAAGTTTCAGGCTTAGTTAATCCATTTTACAATAGGTAGCGTTCAAGTAGATTCAACATATACAGCGAAGGCGCGCGATGCCTTTCAACAAAGTCCCGTATGCGTTCATATACCATTTGTCCGAAAGCGATGAAACTTAGGTGAGATGTTGTGTACACTTCAGGGAAAGTTTCTGGCTTAGTACAAACACTTTACAATAGGTATCGCACAAGTAGATTCAACAAATGAGTAATGGCGTGCGTATTGTTTAAAAAAATCTGTATGCTTTCATATACCATTCTTGCGATTGCAATGAAATTTGGAGAAATGTTGTTTCCATTCCCGCAAAGATTTCTGATTTAGTAAATCCATTTTACAATTGGTAGTGCACGATTAGATTCAATTAATGGGCGACAGCGCTTGAATCGTTTCAATCGTTATATGCGTTCATATAACATTCATCCGATTATCATAAAACTTTGGGGAGTTGAGCACAGTCCTACGAAGGTGTATGAATTAGTAAATCCGTTTTTCATTGGGTGGTGCACAAGTTGATTCAACGAATGAGTGTCTTCGCGCGAATCGTTAAGCAAAACCCGTATGCGTTCATATGCCATTCATCCGATTGCGATGAAATTTCAAGAGTAGTTGTGTACACGCCAGGGAAGGTTTTCACTTAGTAAATCCATTTTACAATAGGTAGCGTACGAGTATATTCAACAAATGGGTGACGGCGCTCAAATCGTATCAACAAAGTCCCGTATGCGCTCATATACCATTCATTTCCTTGCGATGAAAATTTGGTGAGTTGTTGAGCACGTTCCTATGATTTCTTTTTGAGATAGTAAATCAATTTTGCAATAGTTTAGAAGTGGTTAACGGATAATAAAAACAATATTGGGAATCCAAAAGCACTTCAACATACAAAGTTACAATGCCAACAATTTCTTTGATTGGCATTGCAACGCATGCCGGGTACAGTTAGTTATATTATATTTACTGTATTTATGCAGCTTATGATTTTTACACATTCAGTTACATTTTGATCCCCGTCAGAATGTTTTATTTCCTTATTATATAAAACTATGACGTAACCTGATGTTTCATAATTAACTCAACGGACGTCATCGTTTTATATACTCAGTGCGTATAACTTCATGTTGTCTAATACTACGTAGTGGAAGCCGACAACTGAAACGTAACATGTATCTGCTGGTATTGATACCATCCGCACTCAGCGCCGGCCGACGCTAGAGACTCCTAGCGGCTGGACCATACAAACTCCACAAGTCACGTCACTTTCTCTTCTATACGATATTGTTTAACTAACGTTGGCGATGAATTATGTGTGCTAGTTGTAGAACTTTGACACGATACGTAATTGGTTCGTTTTTAATACTTTATTCCGAAGGGGAGCAACAGTACAGATTTAGTCTTGCCTTACTTGTCACTCGGATGGTGGAGACATTTTCAACAGTAGTGAAATAAGATCTAATCTGCGCACTGCTGCAAGGCTGCAAGCAACGGGAAACTATAGACGTAACGTTCTTGCCGACGAGACCAAGAGTAATAAGAAGCTCTTAAATTGACTTCGTTATAGTCAAGCTGACTTTCCAAATTCTGGCTTTTGATTGCAAGACAAACTTTGGGGACAACATTAACTCTGACGGCAATCCGGTTGTTATGGTTTATATGGCACGAGGAGGATCTACAATGTGAACTTTTAAAAATAATACAACAAAATCCGTAGAAGGATAGTAAGCATAGACAGAGTAGGTGTTCACTCAGGGTATATTGGAATTAATGGATAAAAATCTGAAGAACAAGAACGCACGAAATGTAAGGGAGAAAGCATAACAGGCTGCTGAAATTTGATGTAAACAAGAGGTGCAAAGCATCCAATGAATAATGTTTGAAAGAGAAATGAGCAAAGAGTTGCTCATCATGTATCGGTTCGCATAGATGTTTGTCGCAAGTTGGGATTCGATTTCTGTCGCTGCCATGGATGGTAATTCTGGTCGGAGAGCTGGATTTGAGTACATTCAGCCTGCTGAGGCAAGTTTGAGAAAGGGGCGGGGGCGTTTTCCTCTGCAGCCATCCACAAAATTATTTTTCCGCGTCTCCCACCTCTTCTCCAGGCAAACGAGATTTAACATTGGGATCTGATTTTGATTGGCCACTAGAAGGCATATGTATTTAAGAATTAACAGACATAGGTGATATTCCTCAGTTGCTACGTTTCATAGGGACACGGGATCTCATCAGCTTATATCTCTTATAATTACGTTGGATATTTGACAGGCATATCGAGGGTGGCAAATGTTTGTTTTCAGGAAGTATTACATTATTCCTAAACCTGGCAAAGTAGGAGCTGACAGATGGGAAGATTATCTTACAATGAATTTGATGATTCATGCTTCTAAATTTCTGCCTCGAGTAATTTACAAGTTAATGTAATGACAGCCCAGTTAGGCGAAGACCTGTTTTAGTCAGCAGAAGCGTGGGATTAAGGGAATCTGTATTACGTATTAGACTGATCTCGGAAGGTAGAACAAAGAAATAAATGAGAGCGTTCGTGACCTTTTAAGAATTAGATAAGACTGTTAATTTCGTTGATTGGAGTATATTATTTGACATTTTAAAAAAGATTTCATTAAAGTCGCGCGATAGGTGCGTGTATAGAATCAATACTGAAACCAGTTGGCAGTTATTACATTCGTAGTACTTCATCTTTTTACTCGTACCTTTCAATCTATTCATTTACCAAGTAATGGCGGGAGCGATAACGAAATGGATAGTAGGAATAAAGGATCAAGTGAATGTTATTTCGATTCATATATTTACTGGTGACAGTCATCTTAGCCTGCGGATTTGAATACCTTTCTCACCAGTATAAAATTATTGCCGAGAAAGGAATTTGTGATTATATCAATGTATATAAAACAGAACTAATGAACTACAGGCGAAATACATGAATCATCTTGAGCAATTGAAAGAGTCCAATCGCCACCACAGAGAAGATGAAGTAAGAGTAAGGAAACGGGTTAAGAAGAGAAACCACAAGAGTTGGTTCACACGGGAAAGACACAAAACAAGATTTTTTTAATTAACAGTGTAAACAATGATAAAGGAATTTTATAAAAATATACTATTTTAGTTTTTTGATATCTTTATCAAGGGGCTGTAAACTTCTCAAAGCAGAGTAGTGTGAGGTTTGAGGTGACCCGTGGCCATTTTCGAGCATTGGCAGTAGTTGTAAATATAATCAAACGGTCATCCGCCCAGATGCTTTATTCGCCTCTGAATGCCTCATATTAAACAGGCAAGGACCTATGGACAAACTAGAAATCCAAGAGAGGAAGATAATGAGGAAGATATTGGGCCAATTAAGGAATGGTGTAAATACATAAGACGACCCAACCAGGAGATCTATAGTTACTCTGAAAAGATTACAGACGTGGCCAGGAAGAGACGTCTAGTATTTTATGGACACGTCTCCAGGATGCATCCAACCAGGCTGACCAACCAGCTACTCACATACTGGCAAAGAAGGAAGACCAAGAAGTCCACAAAGATCTGCTGGAACTGGGAATTACGGGAAAGGAAATAAAAGATGGAACGTCTCTCGGGAGTAAATTAAAGCAAATGAAGTTCCAGGAAAAACCCCCAAGGAAGAAGACAGGTGCCCTCTGGACAAAGGAGAGAAATTAACAACACAGTCCGTGGATGCGTGACTACTCCAATCAAAATAGTTAAATATCGTTGTCTGTAGTTGGCCTATACGGAACAACAAAAACAACATGGTCAAAGCTTATATGAAGAAAAATGATTTTTTGTACCTGAAAAGAAAATTAAATATCTCACAAAAATAGTACTTATAAGAGATTTAGCCAGATTAGACACAGTCCTGATTATGAAAGAACAATTATGAAGATGCATGGATTGAGAACGAACGTAGGAAGTGTATCCGTTTTCCAGATATCACGTCGGCCGGGCCATCACAACGTGATGTCCAAGATACGATACAGTGAGTTAACAAATAATTTCAGAGTCCCTAAAATATATATCCGGAAAAAGCTAGTCAAAAATCAAATGTACGCTTGGGTTGACAATGGATCAAATATGTCGGTTGTTTAACGGGATACGTGAGGAAGTTGTACAGAACATATATTTCCAAAATAAATAGGATCGTAATCTTCTATCAGGGTGAAGCTCAAATCTGCAGGAATGACTTAGATTTTCTAAGACAAAACGTTCTCTCTTATTTTAAGAGCAGACAAACACATAACATAATTCAAAATCAAACACTCCTGCGATTTAATTGGACTTAAATTACGTTGAGATCGTGGATCCATAAGTCCCACACTCCAAATTGATCTCTTTCTGGGGTTATGTGTAATTAAAACTAAAAGATCAATTGTTCGTTGATTAAGCTGAATTTGATTAAAGGAAATATATCTCTGCACTTTTCACAGGTTCAGCTTTTGGAACAATAAAAAAATGAAAATGCACATATTTCACTTCCCGAGTAACAAATGCAGTTAAACATACACTTGAAATTTCACACATATTACATAAATAATTAATACATGGATTATCACTGATAGATCATAACCTTAAATAAATTTGATGTAATAGAAGAAAATATATACAAGTTATATGTAACACTAGCAGAAGTACCCGTTCTTCGAACGGTGTTCGTTGTTAACACCAGACATTATCAATTGAGCTACTGTTGCAATGTTTAGCGGTTTGTCATTCCTTCAAGTTTATCAGAACGAAGTTAGTTTACTGGGAATATCACACACACTGTTAATTTAAGGCCCTTAAGATGTAGTTTTCGGAGACCCATTATAAATTCCTGAATTTAGGGTCTCACATTGAGAAGCGCAACATATGCTTTGGTCGTCCTTCTAGGATAATTTTTATATTTCGCCTATTTAAGCATATATTGAGAAGTTTTTCTCTATATCCACCCTTCTACTGTATGAAAAGTACGGTGAAGAGTTTTATAAATGATTGGTGTATTGACTCTCATGGTTACCATACCTAATTTTACGATGCACCAAGCATCCGAACACGAGGTTTAGGCGTACATAAAGATACACAGAAATACAGACAGACAATTCTATTGTCTACAACATATCACCCAGATATCCAAACATGGGTATATCTACCACACAGTATCAAATAAAATCATCCTTACGATGAACCCGTATGTCGACAAAAAACAAAAAGTTAAAATGTGCTCTCAGACTAAATTCACCTAACGTGTACTTCCTGACGTGAAATACAATTGAAAGCCTTGTAAACGAAACGCAATATACGTCACATAAAAACTGAACCTCTACGTTGTGCTAGATGCCCATTCACAGGAAGACCCCTTTCATAAATTATAAAGGCTTTTGGTGCATGAAAACTCAGGTTCTTTAGCCTCAAATTGCCCAAATTCCTAAAAGCCGCAAAAAATGCTGGTTCAATTCAGGAATTTTTGAAAATAATGTTGCTGTTTGGAGATATAATAGACCTTCTGTACTATATGTCGAAAGTGAAAATTGCATGAAAAAATTCTAGGTTACCCCTTCACCCCCTTAATTGCATTGATGAATTATACGGTCTCCGTTAGTTCCGTGATAACCTTATAGCCATTTGCAAACTTTCACAGAAATGTAATAAATGGAGTGACATTGCTTCTTACAGAAATATAAGGAAAGTTGTATGCCACCCCTTGAGATAATGTTCTCATGGTTACCGATCTGCATTCTTCATTAATTTGTTAAATTAAATTAAATGAGTTTTCTGGGAATATTTCAGAAACTGTTGGCTTTAGAGCCTTATAATGTAGTTTTCGAGGACCCTTTAGGGCCCCCTAGTTTTGTTGCTGGCACCGAGGGGATTTATCTCGTCGTTGTACGCCATAATATAATACTAATAATAATATAATATAGGGAGAAATTATAACACCTAATTTTTTTAATTTTTAATTCAGCCAATGGCCATATACTTCAGGACGGGTCAGGGAAGGGATATTATCAGAGAAAGAAGCTTTCATATCATGCATGAGCAAAATAGAAATGGCCTACCATTTAACTAAGGACATCTATAAGAAAAGGTCAATATCCTTCAACGCAAAACTAAAGCATTACTGCAGTGTCATCCGTCCGGAGGTCTTGCATGCTTCTGAATGCCTCACGATGAACAAAAAAGGCTTGATCGAGAAACTGGAGGCCAAAGAAAGGAAAATTTTGAGAAAGATATGGGGTTCCATCAAAGACAATGGGGATTACAGAAGACGGCATAACCATGACCTATATACTAATGTGGAGAAGATAAGCAACGTCATCCGGAAGAGGAGGTTACCATTTTTTGGGCATGTGAAACGATTGAGCCCAGCGAGACTGACCCACCGCAACATAACTTACTTTCAGGAGAGGAAAAGCAAAATGGGCCTGGTTCATTGAACTGGATAAAGATCTGAAAGAAGTGGGGATTACACCAACAGGCTTTCAGGAGCGCGCCCCACTCAAAAGGAAACTTCAAGCTTGTAAAGGTTTCCAAGAAAAACCGAAGCAGAAAACGGGAAAGATTTGGACCCAGGAACGGAAGGATGTCCACCGAGAACGAATGCGGGCGTACAGGGCAAACATCAAAGCCAGTAGGAGACGGTTGGAATGACGCGGTCCATAGATGGCCTATACGGAATCAATGAATGAAAGAATGAATGAATAATACGGGGATAGGAATATAATAGACCTGCCGTACCACACCCGCAGGTGTAAATCGCGTGAAAAAATTCTAGAGTACCCCTTGATCCCCTTAAGCGCATATACGTATTGATGAATTTTACGGCTTAATTTGGTTCCGTGATAACCTTCTAGCCGTTTGCAAACTTTCACACTAATGTAATTAATGGAATTGCATTGCGTCTTACAGCAATAGAAGGACCTCTGAGAATCCGTTGGCATGGTTACTGGCTTGCATTCGTTCATTAGTTTATTAAATTAAATTAGTTTTCTGGGAATATCTCAAAAACGGTTGGTCTTCGGTCCTTAAAATGTGGTTTTCGGGGCCCCGAGTTTTGTCTCTCACATTGAGGGGCTGAAAATGAATTTTGTCTCGTCCTTCTACGCCTATTTCAGCATGTATTTTAAGGGGGTAGGCCCCCTTTTATGAGAGGTACAGAGAAGAGTTACATCAATAATTAGTGTCGTGCCTCTGATGGATATCTGTACCAAATTTTACGTTGATACACCCAGCCGTTCTCGAGTTATAAGGGAACAAATTTGTCCACAGACAAACAAAAAAAAATATTTTCGCGCGCATCCATCATAAAACAGTCTGAAACGTGTAAACATCTCAAATTTCCGTAGAAATTCAGAGATAAACACACAAATTTTCATTTTTATATATATAGAGAGATATACTGCACCGCTCGGTGTTGACCGTGTTGTATTGCACAGATTCTGGTTTTACTCGCTAACCGTTGGAGATATACGAAAAGTGATAAGGACCTTTCGGATAGAAAATTAAATGTTAAAGCTCATGTATACCATCAAAAGTTTGCTATTTCTTAGCGTTCTCTTTTTATTTGTAAAGAAAATATGAAATTTTGAAACCAAAGGGTGTAGTGACGTCACAAATGTCGGTTTTACTCGCTAACTGTTGGAGATACACGATAAAAGATCAGGACCTTTCGGATAGGAAATTAAATTTCAAAGCTCGTATGTGCCATGAAAAGTTTGCTATTTCCTACCGTTCTCTTTTTATTTGATATGGAAATATCAAAATTTTGAAACCAAAGGGTCTAATGACGTCACTAAAATGGTCGCCACTTTTTAATAGTGCAAAATTTCGAAATCAAAAGTATCCTATATGTAAATCTGGTAAATCAGCTATATCCATGCAAAATTTCATGTAAATCGGACCAGTGGTTCTTGAGTTATTGAGTAACAGACAGACAGACACACACCATCTCATTTTTATATATTAGTATGATTATCGTAATGTTCAGGTGTTATGTCTGCAATTTCTTTTCATTTCAATGTCACTGTTCATCAATAATCCTCTTATCCTTTTGCACCAATATTTCGATCATAAATGTCTATTCCAGGATTTAATTTCAATGAATTACTATTATATCCATAAATAATTATTGTTCTTTCCATAATCATTATTATCATCAGCGTAAATAATTCATTCATTCATTCATTCATTAAGATTGCGATGTTAAATATGAATTTAATAAGTTTCAAATCAGCTGTGATTCAATTAATCATTCAATAAAAATTATCAGACTTAGCGAGATTCCAATAAATTATTTGTAATGTTTCTCGAAGTTCATATAATCAGTATTCGTCCAGCAGCATTATTATATTTCATCATTGTCATTAGCACACACATCATAAAATACCATATTAGAACTGTGTTAACACTGACACATCCTTCGATTCCTCATAATCACCAACATCCGTAGTGAAATTCTTTTATCGTAAATATTAATCCTTTAAATATGTTGGATTTTCCTCCTGACTCATATCCAACTGTTGCCACTATAAGACCAATTTATAAAAAGTGTCTACATTATCAATGTTAAATCATGCTACAATTATATGTGCTGTTCCAAAATATTATGAATACTGTTTTATAATACTCGATAATCTTTGTATTTAATCATCTGAATCCGTCTGAGCCTATCAATTTAAAATTAATAATCAATAAAAATTGCAAAATTTTCATTCGTAATTCAAAATTTTAGAATGCAAATACATTTGCCATTGGAAACAAATGTTTTAAATATCCGTATTGATGTTAGAATTAAACGTTTAAATTATACGCCAAATCAATACATAAACAAATATATATTTTATATATTAGTACATGTTTCGACCCACAGTGGGGTCATCCTCAGCCTAGAAAGAAAATCAATTAAGAATTGGAAAACTAAAATGGCATATGCGCCTTAAATCTAAATTAAAATGAAAATTAAAGATAATAATTGATAAAATAGAGTAATAAAAATGGATATCCTTACAAAGTAGTATTAATTAAATAAATATAAGAATGGTCTTTTAACAATAATTTTAAAAAAGTAGTTAGAAATAAGAACTATTAGACGGTGAGTGTAAGAATGTTAAGCTTTAAATTTTTTATCAAAATATACACAAAATAATTTAGAAAATCAATAAAATAATTCAGCATGGCCCTTGAGTTAAATAACTTGAAACCTCTTCAATACGGAGACTATTAACGATTTTAAAAGGTGCCAACCAGTATTATGATGACATGAAATAACCTCGTTGTATGGGATGTAGAAATTGGGAAATTCGTACAAGAATTTGAGTTGAAATGCCCAATATGGATATGTGGCAATTCAAATAAATGTCCAAAACGTTGAGAAGAGAAACCGGGATTCTTGAGATGGAATTGCGGTATCAGAAGTTCCACTTTAAAATTTGCCAGTGTTAGGTTATGTATATGCTGATTTAATGCAACCGTCGTGTTGAAAATTCTCCCGTAGTACCATATTATTTGCAATGATGATCGATAATAATTATTATAATTTAATTAATTCTACATAAATAATTCATAAATGTTTAATCATGTTAGACTTGACTCAATGTGTCAAACTTGTTAACTTACGTTGTGAAATATTTCATATTCCATCAGCAATCGCCCCAATAAAAGAATTGTTTTAAAAATTCCCAATAGTGAAATATTACTTTACTTAATTATATTTCATTTAGAAATTAATTAATGAAATTATCAATTATTAAATTTGTTGAAAAATATGTGTGAATAAATTATTATAATTAGCAATGCCTTATTTCTATAGTGGACTTTATGTTTGAAAATCAGTCATTATATATCAGTCACCTGAAATAAAAATCAATGCATTAATCCATGGTGATGGCTGTCATTGTGTAGAATTGGTGTTTTGGACTCACTGCCCTTGTAGATGTTGTAATGGGGCAGGATGTCTTGTTGTTTAAAGCTGATCTTCATCTTCCATGACCGTCGCCCTCTGAATCCCTGAAACTCCATCCTCTACGTGTTGTTTTATGCGATGTTAAATGAGTCTTCCTGAATCCTGGATTGCATCTTTGCACAAAGGTTTTCCCTTAATTGATTAAAGCTGTCATCTTTTTGTGTGAATTGATGTTCTGGAAAGTTCTTCTCATGTCCAAATTATGTGTAATTGACATGCTTGAAATATTCTTGACCCTTGAAGAATAATAATGTTCCTCACTGCTGGTCAAATATTGCATATAATTCAAATGTTCATGACTTCCCATATATCCTCAATATTGTTTATAGAATTATGCTTTGCTCACTAATATGTTCCATTGCAGCGTATAATAACTGGCTATGTGTTGTACGATTGTTCTATCTATTATGAAGAAGTGAGAAAATCGTGTTTGAAAGAGCTTGTAGCAGCAGACGACTTGTCTGGCTCGTTCATGTGAACATGTACTAGGAGGTTGGCCTTGAACCTTGCTACCACTGATGTGTTCCCTTTAACTGCAGCGTGTATTTTAACCAGTTCATTGTAATGCGGAATCGTTTCAATGATCATTTTCTGTGTTGAATAGTTGATAGCCACTGCGACATATTCACAAGTATTATCACTGAATTTATTATCACCTGTTGCTGGCGCACACGGAATAGTATATCATTCTATGCGAAGTAAAAATGTTTCGATCGCAGTTAATCATTTTAAGTTGAAATATGTCACACTCACGAGCTCAATTCGCGTGTTCGCAACCGTACCCTGACTGTAAGCGAATGTGCTGCAGTCAGATTCGACATTGCTCTACTAAATTCCTTGTCACGTGGGTGGAAGGGGGATAGTAGGAATACTCCATCTCTGTCGTCACTAATTGACCATGAGGAGCTTCACTTAAGATTAATATTAATTGCTTTTCTGCTACAATAAATTAACCGTTTATCAACTGATATCTTCTGTTATTTTTGCTTGTTAATAATAAATAACGAAGTTTCTTATATGATGCTATAATAAATATAAATCGATGAGAATTCATAAAAATGGAGTTCCGTGCTGTACATATAAATTATATATTCCCCAGATCGGAAACTCGCTCTGAAGATCTCGGTGTGGATTGGCTAGCGATGCTTCGTTTCCTGGGGTAGCCGAGTTACATGACTGGATTTCGCTCACAGTAGGAAGTTAGCTGAGCGAACTTTAACCAGCGACACTCATCTAAAGAGATCTGTGAAAAATCATAAACCTGACAAATAAAATAGCTTACCATGTTTTGGTAAGAGCGCAACAAACGAAATAAATAATTGCCCGAGTTCACGAGGTGCATCTCCAGTTGCTCCCATAAGTGAAGATCAAGTAAAAGAAAGCTAGAATAGTAATTATTTGGGGTAAATATTGACAATATACACTCAAACACTTAATGACTAGACACGATAAAAAAATACGGAACAGGGGGCAGCCGTGGCTAAAAATTGAAAGCTATGTCACTGATATAAGTTTCAAGCAATTTGATTGCCGATTTTGCCACAATACAAAATGTAGCAGTTACTA
Source organism: Meconema thalassinum (assembly GCA_946902985.2). Classification (NCBI taxonomy): domain Eukaryota; kingdom Metazoa; phylum Arthropoda; class Insecta; order Orthoptera; family Tettigoniidae; genus Meconema; species Meconema thalassinum. The sequence continues at coordinate 95,289,205 of OX336397.1, read as the reverse complement.
GGAAGTAGTTGGTCTCGGACCAAGATTGGCTTAGAGACAAATTATGAAAAAAAAAATGCAATTATTGCATAGACTAAATATCAGAATATTACAAGTAAACGTGCCGCATTAGACACAATGAAAATTGACTAGATATTTGCGTAAGTGTATTATTCAAAATTGAATCGAATGTATAGGACACAAGAAATGAAGACTAGATTTTAAAATTTAGCACAGCTGCCATCTTGTGGTTATAAAAACAATTGAAATAAATTGTATCTCAGTGGCTTAAAATTTGTATAAGCATTTACAGTACCAAGTTTCACTGCGCTCGGTTGGCTATATCGCGAGAAACGTCCATTTAAATATTTAAATTTCACGTCGCCACCATGTTGGTTTTGTGCTAACCAGGCTATTAAAAGTCCAATAGGCGAATTTATGTTCAAAGCCTTTATCGACGTAGAAAATTTCAGTTTGATTGCTGTCATGAATTGGTAGTTATTGAGATTGTCTATATATTTCGGATGGTCGGCGTGATGGATGTTGATATATGTGCGCCATAGAGTTATGTACTATTAAATGATGATTATTTCGTAGGTTCACTATTCAAACGTTGACTTCGATCGCATGATTAGGAAAAAGAAATAACAATTTTCATTTTAATATTTCGCACTGCCACCATTTTAATGTTATAAAAAACAATTGAACTGAATTAGATGTGTGTGAGTTACAATGTGTATAACCATTTGCAGTAACATATTTCACTGCGCTCGGATGGTTAAATCGCGAGAAAAGTCTATTCAAAAATATTTCAACTTCGCTCGGCCGTCATGTTCGTTTTCTACTTAACAGGCTTTTGCGAGTCAAATTGGTAAACATCTAAAGTGCCCTTTTTCACCGTTCAAAATTTTATGGTAATATCAGTACTAGTTTTTGAGATATAGAATGCGGATGAAATATTTCGCACAGCCGCCATGTTGGACTGGTGAATAGTAATAAAATTTGAAGGGCACGGTCGGGGTCGGACACAATAGTACTGTGAACTTACCGAGCTTCATTGAAATCGCTCCAGCCGTTTAGATTTTACTAGGGGTGGGGTTGGGAGGTGGACACACTCACAGGAACATACATACACAAGCACACGCACGTGGACAAAAGATGATCTCATCAACCTATTTTTCAATAGATGAAAATAGGCTAAAACTGAGGAGGATATTTCTGGGATAGAACCTCTGATTTACCAAAACGAATACATCAAATGTTATCTAATATACTTAATTTAAGTCGGTTAGTAGAGACTGAAAGGAAATTAGGTTATTTTTCATTATCTGTTTGTGTATACGTACCTTACTCTGGAACCGATTGTATGGAAAAGCAGATTATTTTTTGGCGCGGTACATTTCATAGTTTTGAAGTTGTGGATGGTATTTTACTTTAAACAAGTAGTTCCGTGAACAATTATACAGTCTATTTTCATATATCCTACTCATGTTAATTGCCTCTATCTACATAGAAAATTTCAGTTTGAAGGTTGTGATAGATTCGCAGATATTGAGAACCGTCTAAATATTTCATATGGTCGCCAGGTTCGATTATGATTTATGTAGTTTTACATGAAGATTATTGTGTACGTGTGGTATTCAAACTCAATCACATGATTAGAACACAAGAAGTAAAAACGAGATTGTAAAATTATCACAGCTGCCATCTTGTGGTTATGAAACCAATTGAAATAAATTAAATGCCAGTGGATTAACATTTGTATTAGCATTTAACGTGCAACGTTTCACTGCACTTGGATGGTTAAATCTTGAGAAACATCCATTTAAATATTTATAATTCGCGTTGCCGCCTTGTTGGATTTGTGATCACCAGGTTACTGAACTTAATGTTCATAGCTTCTATCAACATAAAAAAGTTCAGTTCGATTGCTGTAAAAGATTCGTAGATATTGAGAACTGTCTAAATATTTCGGATGCTCGCCATTTTGGATTGATATATGTATAGTCCATAGAGTTATGTATCATTAAAGTAAAATTATTGCGTAGCTTCATTATTCAAACTGTCACTTCGATCGTATGATTACGACACAAGAAATAAAAACTTAATTTTAAAATGTCGCACAGCCGCCATTTTGAGGTTATGTGAACAATTGAACTAAATTAGATGCCAGTGCATTACAATATGTATAATCATTTACTGTACCACATTTCACTGCGCTCAGAGAGTTAATTCTCGAGAAAAGTCTATTAAAATGTTTCAAATTCGCTTGGCCGCCATGTTCGTTTTGTACTTCACAAGTGCCCTTTATCACCGTGCAAAATTTCAGGGTGATATCTGTAAAAGTTTCGGAGATATAGAATGCCAGTGAAACATTTCGCACAGCCGCTATTTTGAGATTAAGTAAGTAATTGAACTAACCTAGACGCCAGTGCATTACAATGTGCATAAACATTTGCTGTACCATGTTTCATTACGTTTGGATGGTTAAATCGCGAGAAAAGTTTACTTAAAAGTCTCAAAATTGCTTTACCGTCATGTTGGTTTTGTAGTTACTAGGTTTTTGAAAGTCTCATAGGTGAACTTCTAGTAGTGTTCTTTATCACCCTACACAATTTCAGGGTGATATCCGTAATAGTTTCGGAGATACTAAATGCTGGTGAAATAATTTGCACAGTCGCCATGTTGGATTGGTGAGAGACTATAAAATTTGAAGGGCACGGCCAGTGTCGGCCAGACTAGTGCTTTGATCTTACAGAGTTTCATTGAAATCACTCCAACCGTTTAGAAGTTATTAGGGGGGGGACACACACCATATCACACACACACACACACACACACTCATGCACACACAGACACACGGACAAAAGGTGATCTCATAAGCCTATTTTTCATAAAATGAAAATAGGCTAAACATGTCACTGATGAACATGGTGAATTATTTACGGGTTGAGAATTTACATAGTTTCAAAGCTATTTCAGTCTTGAACATTGGTGTAATTGCTTGAGGTTGGGAGTCTCGTGATATGACCAGAGTTAACCCATTAGACAGATAGATTTGAGGTTTCAAAATTCCCACGATGTGTCAAGTTATTAACTTTGACAGAGTAAAGATGAAAAAGGAGCAAATCCCCCGTTGCGCCAAGCCAATAGTTGTACTTTTACATTTAGCATAGATTTCCTCGGTGGTGAAATTGATGATTGACATCAAGAAAATCATACCTTGCCGGCAAGATAAAAATATAGTAGACTAGCTGTACCCGGCATGCGTTGCAATGCCAATCAAAGAAAATGTTGGTGTTTTGCCTTTGTTAGTTGCAGTGCTTTTGGATTACCGATATTTTCTTCTTTTTCCTTTAACCACCTCTAAACTATTATAAAAAAAAATACTATCTCAGAAACATTCACGGGAGCGTGATCAACAACTCACGAAAGTTACATCGCAATGAAATGAATGGTATATGAACGCATACGGGGCTGCTGAAACGATTAGAGCAACGTCACACATTTGTTGAATATACTCGTACGCTATCTATTGTAAAATGGATTTACTAACTCGAAAACCTTTCCTGGCGTGTACACAACAACTCATCAAAGTTTCATCGCAATCGGATGAATGGCATATGAACGCTTACGGGATTTTGTTTAAACGATTCGCGCCGTCACTCATTTGTTGAATTTTCTTGTGCGCCACCCATTGAAAAACGGACTTATTAATTCATGAACCTTCGTAGGACTGTACTCAGCTCTCCAAAGTTTTATCACACTCGGATGAATGGTATATGATCGCATACGAGACTTTATTGAACGATTCACGCGCTGTCGCTTATTAGTTAAATCTGCCCGTTTGCTAACAATTGTAAAATGGATTTACTAAATCAGAAACCTTCCCTGGAGTGTACACAACAACTTACCAATGTTTCTTCTCTATCGGACGATTGTATATGAACGCATACGGGTCTTTGTCGAAACACTTCGCGAGTCGTCGCTCATTTGTTGAATCCATTCGTGCGCTACCTATTGTAACATGGATTTACAAAGCTAGAAATCTTCCCTGAAGTGTACACAACATCTCACCCACGTTTCATCGCTATCGGACAAATGGTATGTGAACGCATACGGGACTTTGATGAAACAATTCGTGCGCCGTCGCCCATTTGTTGAATCTACTCGTGCGCTACCTATTGTTGAGTGAATTTACTAAGCCAGAAACCTTCCCTGAGTGTATACAACATCACACCCAAGTTTCATCGCTTTGGGGTGAATGGTATATGAACGCATGTGGGACTTGGTTGAAACAAACGCACGCCATTTTGTTGAACTTACTCGCGCGCCGCCATCTATTCTTAATTGGATCTACTATGCCTATAACTTTTCCTGGCTTATGCATAACATCTCACCGGAATTTGATTGCAATCGGATGAATTGTATAAGAACGCATCACCAACACGCATTTGTTTAATCTACTGGTGCGCTATTTATTGTTAATTGGACTAACTATGCCTATAACCATCCCGGAAGTGTGCCAAACAACCCACCAAAATTTGGTCGCAATCGGATGAATTGTAGGCTATATGAACGCATCGCCTACACTCATTTGTTTAAAATACTCGCGCGCTGTCCTTTGTAAATTGGATTGACTATGCCTATAATGATTTCGGAAGTGTTCACAACAACTCACCAAAGTTTCATAGCAATCGCATGAATGGTATATGAACGCATACGGGACTTGGTTGAAACGATTCGCGTGCCGTCGCTCATTTGTTGAATCTACTTGTGCGGTACCTATTGTAAAGTGGATGTACTGCCCCCGTAAAATGAATTATAAGGGATGAAAATGGGAATAATACATTTTTTTCGAAGCCCATGATAAAATTTAACCAAGGAATATGATGGCTGGAACTTGGCAGAAACCAGTCTTGAGGCGACATTGAGCAGGAGGGAAATTCCGTCACGTGATTGTATTGCGCAATGGAAGTTTCCAGAAGCTTAGAATCGACCTAGCAACAGCGAATATTCCCAGGAATTGTTTGAATATTGTTTTAAATTATCCCATTGGATATGAGCTTACAGCTAATAGGACGAAGTTTTAGAGAAGACGGGAGTTCCAGCAACTAAAAATTTATGGATATTTAATTCATTCAAGCCCCTAGAGAATGATTTTATATATTGGAAAAGAGAAGAATATGATAATGAAATATTGGAAATATTTTATAAGTCAATAGCATGTCGCTATTGGAAGGAATAAGTGATTTGCTAGAGCCCGCGCGAATTTGAGAGAAAACTCAAAAAGGCGGCGTGAATCGGTAGACATGGAGGGGAGATGCAAAGCAACGAGGCTCTTTTGTATCTGAATGTCCCAGAAGTCAGACGTGTGCTATTGGAAGAGAGAGGAGTTCCGAGTGTTTCACCGAGCGTGTAGAAGGTGACTCGTGCAGACGAGGCATAAGCGAGGTCGAGTTAGGAGATTACCGCGCCTTGAAACTAAGTGAAGTTGCGAGGGACTTATATGCCGCAATCACTTCGGTCTGATCGGCTTCAGAGACATTATTTCAACTACAGATTGTAGCTTGTTATCAGATATTGTATATTACGAACTTTCAGAAGTTTGAGAAAGTATTTCAGCAATTATAAGTAGTTTTGTGAAGCGCGAGAAAAGTGTTTCTTTCCAGTGCGACTAGACACTTTTGTCCGAGTGACGACAGCGCATGCAGCAGCCACAAGTGAGTACGGGTGTGTATGTTAGCATTGCTATTGTGGAACTGTATTACAACTCATAGGATGGAGATGTATTCCATAGTGAAGAAGATTATTCAGTCTACTATTATGAAGATTATTATGGACTAAATTAATATGTGCGCCAGGAGTATAAGCAGATATAAGCAATATAGTCAGCGATGGAGCTTTGTTAGAGGAGACTGTTCATGAATGTCTACTTAGTGAGCAAACATGAGACTTGATGCACAGCGCTATTCTAGTGCAATCTTGTCAAACATGAGCTCAACATTAACATCAGCGACTACAGAACGATGTTCATATTCCATCTACATGAATGTTCGTTATACGATTGAGGTCCAAGACTTTCTTTTCGAATGCCTTTCGAAGTGGAAAGCAGAACTTTCGACGCTACTCGCTGTTATGATGAATATGTGCTGTGACGGAGAAAGAAGAAACATCACGATTATCAAGAGGTCCAGGGTTATCCCGGTCACAAGGAAGATGATGATTGGAGGCCCGCAGTTCGATCCCGGTCGGAGCTTGCTGTTTTCCATTAGGGGAATTCGTTCCTTTCCTGAGGTCACGAGTTCTTGGAGACGAGCTAGGATCCAGCCCAGATCTTAGGGAGAAGTAACATCCGAGTATTTTCTAATACTCTATCTTGATCTTCTAGACTTCGAGACCAGGTAGCAGTGTTCACTAACCTTGTAGTTAGACCTTGTAGTGACATTTTCTGAGCAAATCCTTTATCCATATTTCGACACAATATTTATGTACTCCAAATATAGCATTTTTATTCTTCGAAATTTATTGTAGTGATCGTCTTGCGACGCTTTTAAATTCGTTTGTTAGGAATCCAGTTTCTGAACTGAGATTATTTTTCTTGTTCGAGGAACAAGCTTTGTCATTTCCTTTAAGGAACAGTAATTTATTTTCGACGTTTATGAATTCATTCTGAATTCAGGTGATGGACATTTTCGTCTATGTTACCCATTAAATTAATTTTTATTAGTTTAATTTGGGCATTTTATTCGTCGAGAAGAAACGCCAAGAGAAGAATATCTTGGTAGTGATATATTGTGAAATATCTTGACATCTTTTGGAAAAGAAACATTTAACGTGGACACGATTATTATCGTCAGAACTCATAGACATTCGTTCTGAATGTAGAGAATACGAATATGACTAATTGTATGTTTTATTGAAGAAAGCTATGAACTTTCAGTCATTTAAATTTATTTGAAGCTAGAATCTACATGGAAGATTCATTATCATCCGACGTTGGGGTAGTTATCGTTTGATATCCTCGTCGTGACCGATTCTTGTTGGACACACAGATTTAATGTTGTGATTAAATATTTACGAGGAGTAATATCATGTCACGTTGTAGACATAATATTCCTTCTTCGATTAAAGTCGAACCCAGAAGTACGAAGATGAGATGTAGTATTTTTTATTAAATGTATGCACGACAGTTTATACTTATCAGAGTATCGTTTCAAGAGTAATAAGTGAGGAGGTTGGTATCGTAAAATCCAAAAGCCGTTAAGATGAATAAATTAAGGATTTAACAATTGTTGTTATTGTTCATTGGACCAGCGATTGTTTTGACAACGCAGAGGAATTATGCCCTTTTTAAAGAATGCCAGTTGAAAGAAGTGAAGGTGATAACCCTTTGATAGTGTTTTTTTATGTGTATAGATTTCCGTATGTAGTTGGCATACGAGGGTATTGCGAAGGTGTTTCCGCATTTTTATAGTATAGTCATTGCGTGGGCATGACCAAGGTTTGGCAAGGCATATTGGTGCGAGTAGAGAGTACTCCTTATTTTGTATACACGACTTTGCGCGAGAGTGGACATCTAGGGTCACGGTTGAAATTGAAACGGGAAATAGATAACGACATATGTTATGCTATACTCTTATCGAGATTGTTAAACCCAAATATGTAACGACATATGTTTCACCTTGAGTGGTCGAATGTATTTAAACCTATTGTGACACCAGATCAGAGAGGAGAGACAGGTGGTGGCTATTTCTGGAGAGGTAGAAGATTTTAAGGATCTCAGTTCACTGTATTTGACATAACTGTTAGATCGGAGCTCAGGCTCAAGTGTATAGACGCTACTATTTTGAAAGGACTATAGCTGATGCTATAAGCGTTATTATGAATTCTTTTAGTGTTAACTTTTATTATTTGCCAATCGAGTGTATAACATGTTAGTTGTAGGAAGTTTATAGTTTGTTTAACGTAGAGGTTAGAGTATGAATGAGTATGTGACTGGATGTGGTTTATTTCTTGTTCAGTGTAATTGAAATGAACTCCATTGGGACGTCACAATGCGAGGGAATGAATGGAAGTGTGTATAGAAGTTTTATGTTAATAGCGTGTAGGATTTGCGTACAGTTCACGTATTTGTCTGACGTGAATCTGTAAAATTTTAACCAGCTTTTATTGTTATGGAGAGTGCATTTTTTGTGCCGGGCCGGAATAGCGAGGGGTTGATTTAAACTCGTTTCTAGCCAAGGCCACAGCTTGGTCGCACAAATGGAGAGAGTTGTTGCAGGCGGCAGGCTTGCACTTTTTTTTTCAACCAGCTAGGACTGGAAATGTAACGGGTTATGTTATGTCATCGGACGCGTGGCGATGGTCGTGCGCGCCTAGCGCCCAGATGTTCTTTGGAGCGTGCTAGAGGAATGTAAATACACAGGGGTGTGTAATTGTTGTACAGCTTGATGTATGGACACATACTACCCCAAATTTTATTATAACGTTCATAGAACGCAGTTCTATCAGTGGCGTGAATGTAAAGATGAGAGAATGGGAGTGTGTTTTTATTTTCATTGTATGAATGTTTAGCCCTCGTTTACATGTTTGTTATTAAATCGTTTAGTTTTATTAGAAGCCGAGTCGTCATGATTTATTTTAGATATAAGGAGATGCAACTGTGAAACCCATTATGGGTCCAGAGGCTGACCACGAGATCCCCGAGAATAAAGGTAGGTGTTCTACTTCGAGCTAAGTGCATTTTTCATGTAATTCACCGTTGTATCGTAATTTCCGCCACGTATATTCGCGAGGGTCTAGTTGGAAGTAGATCCTTGACTAGTATTTTGCGCCGGAGCAGTCAGGGTCTACGAATCCAGCTGTTGCTTCGGATCTCCAACAGACCGCCTATAGAATATACCGGGACAGTGGAAAGATGGCACCCTATACTTTGGGGCCACGAAAATAGCTTCGTGAGGCCATTTAGAAGCTATCCAGATGACAGCTTAATTTTTAAGTTTATGGGATTAATTAACCATATCGTCTGCGATGAGCTAGAGTGTAATTATATAGGTTATATTTGCTTTGCTTTAACAAAATTGCACTTAAACGAAAGATCAGATCTAATGGATAGCCTGAGAAAGGAGTAATAGGTTATATTTTTCGGAATGACTTATGATCTGAATCTATTTTAATTTTTACCGGCTCATGGTTATTGGCAGCCATGCTAATATAAAGCTAACATGTTTGATGGTGATAAATGTAAATGTTCTTTATGGTAGTATATCTAAAATAAATCACACACGAACGTTTAGGAACTGGTATTTTAGGAATAAGATGTATGGTAATTCAGCATCAAGTTAATGTTAAGGCGAGACGATAAGATGTCCAAATACATGGATTGAAAGGATGCTCTAAAGTGTTGCTATATTGCTCTATTTGTTTGTATTCCCATAGCACTTTTTATTATTGATATTGTTGTAATGACGACAATGGCGACGGAGGATGTCCGTAAGATAATGAACGAGATGACGGAGAAAATAGACAACAACATGAAGGAGAAATTAAATAGTGTTGAGAATCAGATTAAAGAGAATCTGAAAGTAAATGTTATTGACTTACATAGGAAATTGTACGAGGCAAAGAAGGACCGAGAGCAGCTAAAGAGAGATCGACAGGCAGATCTTGACACTGTGGTTAATAAGGTCAGTGGTGTGGAGGAGAGTTTCAAAGGTTATATTCATGGTATGCAAAATTCTTTACAGGGATTGCAGACCAGCTCCGCTGAAATTAAGGATGATGTTTCTCTTGTTAAATCCAATGTTGCCAATGTTCAAACTGAGGTAACCCTGGTGAAATCTAATGTTGCCAGTGTACAATCTATAGTAGAGGGTGTGCATTCTGATTTTGCCCTGGTTAAAGATGATGTCACCTTTGTTAAGGATGATGTTACTCTTGTTAAGTCAGAAGTTGCCAATGTAAGGTAAGATGTGTCCCATGTTCAAACAAAAGTAGATAAGGTTCAGGAGAACGTGAACAACATGCAAATTGATTTTAATTATGTCCAGACAGAAATAACTAGTGTACAAAATGGTATAGGTAAAGTACAGTCAGAGGTTAATTGTGTGATTGTTGATGTAAATAAGGTCCAAGGGAACATAAATAAGATCAGGAAGGAAGTGGAAGAGTCTAAAACTCAAATTTTAGAAGGTGTCGGTGCTTTGAGATCGCAATTTGTTGACGATTCTCTAAAAACCATTGTTTATTTAGCTGAGTTGAAAACTAACATTGATACTCTGCGTAGTCAGGTGATAGATCACAATAAAGTTTTGAAGGAGGACATTGAACTTGATGTAGCCGAAATGTTGAAGGCAAACGTAGTCATTTGGAAAGACGAATGTGATAAGTCGAGCGCAGAGCTATTACAGGGTAAAGTAGAAAGTAAGCTTGCCAATACGCAATTACAGATCAATCGTGATGAAATGTCTGTTAGGTCAGATCTAGGGAAGCGTATTGATCAACTACTACAGAGACAGGTTGACGACAAGAATCAATCGGTCGAGGAAAATCAAGCGTTAAAAGAAACGATAGTAAGTCGTAGTAAACGTTTTGACGAAAGGATAGATACAGTAGTCACCGTCGTAAATGAGATTAAGCAAGGAAAATCCACTAATATTGAGGAATACATTAGTGGGAAATTGAAAATACTGAGCTTAGGAGACGTTGCAGATCTCGAAGTCTATAAGGAGGATATGAAGAAAGAAATATTGAAGCAAGTGAAAGAGTTGATTGCGGAAATAGAAGAAAGGGAGAAGATAGATATTGAGGACTATGGAGATTATCGTAGAAACCTCAGTATGGAAACAGGAGATAGAGAAGTGAGGCCAGAAGAAAGAATTTTAAGACACCATGAGGGACTCGAAAATGGAATTAGAGAACCCGAAAGAGAAAGGAGGGAATATCGTCCCAGTTTCCAAGATTCTCGACAGAGAAACGTGACGGTAATCTGTAATTTTGAGGACAAACCTCGTAAATTTACCAACCTCGATTCTTACACCCCAATTGAGTATTTCAGGAATATCCGTGACTACTTTGCGGAAGCTCACATTCCTAGAGAACGGGAGCTGAAGATAGTGGAACGCTGTATGGGAGAGGGCCCCCTTGAATGGTTTCGCGACTTCAGGTACACATTTGTGGACTTCGAAGAGTTTGCTGAAGCCCTAATGAAACGTTATTGGTCCATAGAAGCGCAGAACAGTTTACGCGCAGAAGTATACTCCAGGAAATATTCGGGTACATTACCGACGCGTTACGCCGATTTCTTTACAACGCAACTTGCCCAGCTACGTTTTTTGTAACCCCCACTGTCTACGGCACAACTGATAGATGCCATTGCCAGAATGTTGCCAGTTGAAGTGAGAAGACTGATAATTTCGTCAGGAATCAGCGATTTGGCCGCCATGGACGAACTTCTTAATTGGATTATACTACCCCAACGCCCAATGTCGTAGCTAGAAACCAACGTCAGGACTATAAAGATATCAATACTGTATATATTGATCAGACACAGCAAACAGAAAGCCCTAAAGAACAGGAGAAGGGAAACGTAGGTCCAGAAAGAAACACCTATTTTAGAGATAGGCGACCTGAACCAAGGTATAGGAGATTCCGTGGTGGCCGTCCCTATCAACAACAGCAAGGACGTGGAAACTATCAGGAGAATCGAAGAAGCGGTTTCTTCCAGAACAATAACAATTATCGGAATAACAATAATGATAATAATCATAATGGTCGAAACAACCGCAATTATCAGAACCAGAACCAAGATAGACCGCAAAGAAATTAGGTTATGACCAAAGAAAATTCTGATGAACGCAATCAAGAAGGAAAGCGATTCTTGAAAGAATTAAGAGAAAAGGAAGGTGGAAACGGAAGTAATCCAAACTTGAGCGAAGATCCGATTCCCAGTACGGGTAAAGAGAAACCCATTGAGAAAGACTCGTATAGGAGAGATGGAGGAACACCGGTAGGTCGACGAGAGAAATAGGAGGAGAGCAGAAATACCACTACGCAAGACTAGAAGAGGAGAACGGGCCAATAAATATAACTGAGACGGACGCAGGGAAAGAAGAAAGAGAAAAACCGTTCCGAATTGAGACTGTCTATGGAAACAATTGTTATGAGTTGTATGATGAAGAGAACAATGTCATTTTGGGAAAATATAATGCAAGGCACCTGAAGAAATATTTTAAGAAAGTAGGCTGAATATATAATTCATTCTCGAGTTCAGTGACATGTCTAAGGTTAAAAACAATTTTGCAACTGTTTTTAAATTGAGATGGGAGAGGAATGCCCCCGTAAAATAAATTATAAGGGATGAAAATGGGAATAATACATTTGTTTTTCGAAGCCCATGATAAAATTTAACCAAGGAATATGATGGCTGGAACTTGGCAGAAACCAGTCGTGAGGCGACATTGAGCAGGAGGGAAATTCCGTCACGTGATTGTATTGAGCAATGGAAGTTTCCAGAAGCTTAGAATCGACCTAGCAACAGCGAATATTCCCAGGAATTGTTTGAATATTGTTATAAATTATCCCATTGGATATGAGCTTACAGCCAATAGGAAGAAGTTTTAGAGAAGACGGGAGTTCCAGCAACTAAAAATTTATGGATATTTAATTCATTCAAGCCCCTATAGAATGATTTTATATATTGGAAAAGAGAAGAATATGATAATAAAATATTGGAAATATTTTATAAGTCGATAGCAGGTCGCTATTGGAAGGAATAAGCGATTTGCTAGAGCCCGCGCGAATTTGAGAGGGAACTCAAAAAGGCGGCGATAATCGGTAGACTTGGAGGGGAGATGCCAAGCAACGAGGCTCTTTTGTATCTGAATGTCCGAGAGGTCAGACGGGTGCTATTGGAAGAGAGAGGAGTTCCGAGTGTTTCACCGAGCGTGTAGAAGGTGACTCGTGGAGACGAGGCATAAACAAGGTCGAGTTAGGAGATTACCGCGCCTTGAAACTAAGTGAAGTTGCGAGGGACTTATATGCCGCAATCACATCGGTCTGATCGGCTTCAGAGACATTATTTCAACTACAGATTGTAGCGTGTTATCAGATATTGTATATTACGAACTTTCAGAAGTTTGAGAGAAGTATTTCAGCAATTATAAGCAGTTTTGTGAAGCGCGAGAAAAGTGTTTCTTTCCAGCGCGACAAGACACTTTTGTCCGAGCGACGACAGCGCATGCAGCAGCCACAAGTGAGTACGGGTGTGTATGTTAGCATTGCTATTGTGGAACTGTATTACAACTCATAGGATGGAGATGTATTCCATAGTGAAGAAGATTATTCAGTCTACTATTATGAAGATTATTATGGACTAAATTAATATGTGCGCCAGGAGTATAAGCAGATATAAGCAATATAGTCAGCGATGGAGCTTCGTTAGAGGAGACTGTTCATGAATGTCTACTTAGTGAGCAAACATGAGACTTGATGCACAACTCTATTCTAGTGCATTCTTGTCAAACATGAGCTCAACATTAACATCAGTGACTACAGAACGATGTTCATATTCCATCTTCATGAATGTTCGTTATACGAGTGAGGTCGAAGACTTTCTTTTCGAATGCCTTTCGAAGTGGAAAGCAGAACTTTCGGCGCTACTCGCTGTTATGATGAATCTATGCTGTGACGGAGAAAGAAGAAACATCACGATTATCAAGAGGTCCACGGTTATCCCGAACACAAGGAAGATGATGATTGGTGGCCCGCAGTTCGATCCCGGTCGGAGCTTGCTTTTTCCAGTAGGGGAATTCGTTCCTTTCCTGAGGTCACGAGTTCTTGGAGACGAGCTAGGATCCAGCCCAGATCTTTGGGAGAAGTAACATCCGAGTATTTTCTAATACTCTATCTTGATCTTCTAGACTTCGAGACCAGGTAGCAGTGTTCACTAACCTTGTGGTTAGAGCTTGTAGTGACATTTTCTGAACAAATCCTTTATCCATATTTCGACACAGTATTTATGTACTCCATGTATAGCATTTTTATTCTTCGAAATTTATTGTAGTGATCGTCTTGCGACGCTTTTAAATTCGTTTGTTGGGAATTCAGTTTCTGAGCTGAGACTATTTTTCTTGTTCGAGGAACAAGTTTTGTCATTTCCTTTAAGGAACAGTTATTTATTTTCGACGTTTATGAATTCATTCTGAATTCAGGTGATAGTCATTTTGTCTATGTTTCCCATTAAATTAATTTTTATTAGTTTAATTTGGGCATTTTATTCGTCGAGATGAAACGTCAAGAGAAGAAGATGTTGGTAGTGATATATTGTGAAATATCTTGACATCTTTTGGAAAAGAAACATTTAACGTGGACACGATTATTATCGTCAGAACTCTAGACATTCGTTCTGAATGGAGAGAATACGAATATGACTAATTGTATGTTTTATTGAAGAAAGCTATGAACTTTCAGTCATTTAAATTTATTTGAAGCTAGAATCTACATGGAAGATTTATTATCATCCGACGTTAGGGTAGTTATCGTTTGATATCCTCGTCGTGACCGATTCTTGTTGGACACACAGATTTCATTTTGTGATTAAATATTTACGAGGAGTAATAAATATCATGTCACGTTGTAGACATAATATTCCTTCTTCGATAAAAGTCGAACCCAGAAGTACGAAGATGAGATGTAGTATTTTTATTAAATGTATGCACGACAGTTTATACTTATCAGAGTATCGTTTCAAGAGTAATAAGTGAGGAGGTTAGTATCGTAAAATCCAAAGGTCGTTAAGATGTATAAATTAATGATTTAACAATTGTTGTTATTGTTCATTGGACCAGCGATTCTTGTGACAACGCTGAGGAATTATGCCCTTTTTAAGGAATGCCAGTTGAAAGAAGTGAAGGTGATAACCCTTTGATAGTGGTTTTTTATGTGTATAGATTTCGGTTTGTAGTTGGCATACGAGGGTATTGCGAAGGTGTTTCCGCATTTTATAGTACAGTCATTGCGTGGGCATGACTTGAGTTTGGCAAGGCATATAGGTGCGATTAGAGAGTACTCCTTATTTTGTATACACGACTTTGGACTGGAGAGGAAATGAAGGGTCACGGTTGAAATTGAAACGGGAAATCGATAATGACATCTGTTATGCTATACTCTTATCGAGATTATTAAACCCAAATATGTAACGACATATGTTTCACCTTGAGTGGTCGAATGTATTTAAACCTATTGTGACACCAGATCAGAGAGGAGAGACTGGTGGTGGTTATTTCTGGAGTGGGAGACGATTTTAAGGATCTCAGTTCACTGTATTTGACATAACTGTTAGATCGGAGCTCAGGCTCAAGTGTATGGACGCTACTATTTTGAAAGGACTATAGCTGATGCTATAAGCGTCATTATAAATTATTTTAGTGTTTACTTTTATTATTTGCCAATCGAGTGTATAACGTGTTAGTTGTAGGAAGTTTATAGTTTGTTTAACGTAGAGGTTAGAGTATGAATGAGTATGTGACTGGATGTGGTTTATTTCTTGTTCAATGTGATTGAAATGAACTCCATTGGGACGTCACAATGCGAGATAATGAATGGAAGTGTGTATAGAAGTTTTATGTTAATAGCGTGTAGGATTTGCGTACAGTTCACGTATTTGTCTGACGTGAATCAGTAAAATTTTAACCAGCTTTTATTGTTATGGAGAGTGCATTTGTGTGCCGGGCAGGAATAGTGAGGGGTTGATTAAAACTCGTTTCTAGCCAAGGCCACAGCTTGGTCGCACAAATGGAGAGAGTTGTTGCAGGCGGCAGGCTTGCACTTTTTTTTTCAACCAGATAGGACTGGAAATGTAACGGGTTATGTTATGTCATCGGACGCGTGGCGATCGTCGCGCGCGCCTAGCGCCCAGATGTTCTTTGGAGCGTGCTAGAGGAATGTAAATACACAGGGGTGTGTAATTGTTGTACAGCTTGATGTATGGACACATGCTACCCCAAATTTTATTATAACGTTCATAGAACGCAGTTCTATCAGTGGCGTGAATGTAAAGATGAGAGAATGGGAGTGTGTTTTTATTTTTATTGTATGAATGTTTAGCCCTAGTTTACATGTTTGTTATTAAATCGTTTAGTTTTATTAGAAGCCGAGTCGTCATGAATTATTTTAGATATAAGGAGATGCAACTGTGAAACCCATTATAGGTCCAGAGGCTGACCACGAGATCCCCGAGAATAAAGGTAGGTGTTCTACTTCGAGCTAAGTGCATTTTTCATGTAATTCACAGTTGTATCGTAATTTCCGCCACGTATATTCGCGAGGATCTAGTTGGAAGTAGATCCTTGACTAGTATTTTGCGCCGGAGCAGTCAGGGTCTACGAATCCAGCTGTTGCTTCGGATACCAACAGACCGCCTCTAGAATATACGGGGACAGTACTAAGCCAGAAACCTTCCCTGATGAGTACACAACATATTACTCAAGTTTCATCGCTATCAGACGAATGGTATATGAACGCATACGGGACTTTCTTGAAACGCTTCGCGCCACTTCGCTCATTTGTTGAATCTACTTGTGCGCTACCTATTGAAAAATGGATTTACTAAGCCTAAAACTTTCCCTGGAGTGTACACAACAACTCACCCAAGTTTAGTCGCTATCGGACGAATGGTATATGATCGCATACGGGACTATGTTGAAGCACTTCGTGCGTTGTCGCTCATTTGTTTAATCTACTTGTGCGATACCTATTGTTAATTGGATTTACTAAACCAGAAACCTTCTCTGAAGTGTACACAACATCTCAGCCAAGTTTCATCACTATCAGACGAATAGTATATGGACGCATACGGGACTTTGTTGAAACGCTTCGCGCGTCGTCGCTCATTTGTTGAATCTACTCGTGCGCTACCTATTTTAACATGGATTTACTTAGTCAGAAACCTTGCCTGTAGTGTACACAACCTCTCACCCAAGTTTCATCGCTATCGGACGAATGGTAAGTGAACGCATATTGGTCTTTGTTGAAACGATTCGCCCGTCGTCACTCATATGTTGAATCTACATGTGCGATACCTATTGTTAAGTGGATTTACTAAGCCAGAAACCTTCCCTGTAATGTACACAACATCTCACCCTAGTTTCATCGCTATCAGACGAATGGTATATGAACCCATACGGGACTTTGTTGAAACGCTTCGCGCGTCGTCACTCATTTGTTGAATCTACTCGTGCGCTACCTACTATAACATGGATTTACTAAGCCAGAAACCCTGCCTGTAGTGTACACAACCTCTCACCCAAGTTTCAACGCAATGGGATGAATGGTAAATGAACACAAGTGGGACTTTCTTGAAACAAACGCACGCCATTTTGTTGAAGCTACTCGCGCGCCATCTATTGTAAAATGGATTTATTACGCTTATTACTTTTCCGGGGCTGTGCACAACAACTTACCAAAATTTTATCACAATCGGACGAATTGTATATGAACGCATCGCCATTACGCATTTGTTTATACTACTCGCGCGCTATCTATTGTGAAATGGATTAACTATGCCTATGATCATCCCGGAAGTGTTTACAACAACTCACCAATATTTGATCGCAATCGGATGAACGGTTTATGAACCCATAAAAGACGAACACACAGACATTCCTTTTTATATATATAAGATTTGGTTACTTGCATGTATTAAAATAGCTTCATAGCTAGGTTAAAATGGTGTTTAACTTATCTTTGCATGTTTGGTTGGCTGACTCGCGGTGGTGATAGAGCAATTATCACTACATTGCTCTCACAAAATGTCAGACGAGTGACGGCAGTCCCTTGTAGATATACCGATCGAGTCTGCTGGCTGCCCTTAAAAAGTGAGAAGGCTCCTGACAAGTGAGGCGATCGAGGTGTAGAAGGGAGTGGGAGAGAATGAGGACATAGGGGTCACAAACGTAAGAAAACATAAATCTTCAATGCTCACATTTGTTTCCCTTGAGGCAGAGTCCAAATAATGTAGAAGTGTGTAGGTTACATTCTGTAGAGGACGAGTCGAACTTCCAAGCATCATAAGTAGTCAGTGGCAACGCGTTCTCACGTTGAACACTTGAGATGAGACAATACAGCGAAGTGCCGCGTGATAGCCCACTAAGGAGAAGCTTGAGGATTCTGTTGAAAGAGGGGTAATGCCTCTCGTTCGTTAAAACACACTAAAGACAGGCATGAGCAAAAGCACAAGGGGAGAGCGAAAACACACAGATATCACTGTTGGTGGTTTTCACGGAATAAAATGAAAAGTCAGAGCGAAAATCTAGAGATTACCCAGTATAAGTATTGTACCCGAAATTCACGTAACTACCAACTAGTATCCAAAGGATGGAAATGACCGCAAGGGACGCTGTTCCCCAGCTAGAGAAACCAACAGTTCCCTGCTAGTTGGCAAGTTAGGAACTCGTCGTACACACAGTTACAGGAAACACGAATGTACTACTACTTAGCTACATGCAAGAATCCAGCAATAAAAGATTGGAGGACGAGATTCTTGGAATCTCGGGGTTGAACGGTTAAAAATAAAAATAATAAGCAAAGGGCGGCAGAATCTAACCTGTAGTACACTCGGAACTGAAATTATTAAATAAAGAGGTCGTTGTTATTATAACAGGAACAGGCAATCTTACTATCGCCTGCTAATATGTATTCATGAAAACAACTTAAAACAATTTCAAATGGAAATTCTTATTAGTTAAAATTAAACCTTCCCTAAATAAAAATCTCACTTCATTAAAAATCACCGAGAATTTCGGTCAATGGACATCTTTCCATTCTAATTAAAGAGTTAAATAAAACTTTCAACTGTCCGAAGACTTCTCCGTCTATCGTAGCATTCTTAAAATAATAAATGAATTGTTGACCTCATATTTCCATATAATATATCCATAATAACGATAATAATAACAATAATAATTCTGTCTTTCTATTTACAACCATTTCTTTAACTCTGTGCATGATTATCATGAATTTCTATCTCTACTCATTAAAATACTACATATTAAAATACTAAAATGTTATTGTTTATATACGTTATTTATATTTATCGTTGCCAGTCTCGATAATCTACTTCTCTTTTTACAATATCTTCGGATATGCCTTACATTACTCACTACATTATGGTGTTCAATATTGTCACAATCAACTAATCTCAATGATCAGAAAGTTTCTTTCTTCGTTGGCGATTTCAATAGTCATAGCAGTATTTGGGGATATGCACAAGACGACGAGAGGGGAGAGTGTATCTTAGAATGGGCTGAGGAGCACCATTTATCTCTTATCTATGATAGCAAGCTCCCTTCCTCTTTTAATAGTGGTAGATGGAAGCGGGGTTACAATCCAGACCTAATTTTTGTGAGCGAGAAGATAGCACATCAGTGCGTTGCGTCTGTATGTGCCCCTATCCCGAATACACAGCATCGCCCATTAATGTGTCAACTGGTAACTGCCATTAGACCCCTAGAGGTCTAATTTAAACGGAGATACAATTTAAAAGAAACAAGTGGGAAAGATTCACCAACTTACTAGACGGAGAGAATCAAACCACTAATTTCAATTACAGAAGAATATCAACAGTTCAATAATATTATCCTTGAGTGTGCAAGAGCTGCAGTCCCTATAGGTTGCAGAAGAAACTATATACAATACCTAACTCAGGAAACCTCTGCTCTCCTATCAGAGTATCATAACTTTTCGAAGAAAACCCTTTCAGCAATGACACCATCACAGTGGAACAACAGGTGATTTCTTCAATTTCTGAAGCAAAACGGGCACAGTGGTTAAGGATGATGGAAGATATTGATTTGAGCAGAAGTAGTCAAAAATCTTGGCGATTACTTAGACGGCTCAGTAGTGATCCTAATAAGACATCTACACATTCCACAGTTACAGCAAACCAAATTGCACATCAACTTCTACAAAATAGACGATCATCTAATCGATGTCGACTTCAGAATAAGGAAATTGTGAAGGATTACGTGCAGGAGACTGATACACTCACTGTACCATTCACTTCATCCGAGTTGAATAGAGCAATAGATCAATGTAAGAATGGTAAAGCTACCGGCTTAGATGAAGTATGTGTTGAGCAAGTAAAGCAATTTGGATCTGTTGCTAAACAACGGTTATTAGAATTGTACAATAACTGCATAAGCACCTGCAAGT
This sequence comes from Meconema thalassinum, assembly GCA_946902985.2. NCBI lineage: Eukaryota > Metazoa > Arthropoda > Insecta > Orthoptera > Tettigoniidae > Meconema > Meconema thalassinum. The sequence goes on along the minus strand of OX336397.1, from coordinate 95,269,015 downwards.
TACCACATGTGTGGAGGAAGGCTATAGTAATTGCAATTCTCAAACCAGGAAAAGATCCAAACGATCCGAAAAATTACAGACCTATCTCACTGTTGTGTCATCTATACAAGATCTTAGAACGGATGATCCTTGAAAGACTTACACAATCATCGAACCTCTCCTCATTCCAGGGCAGGCCGGATTTCGTAAAGGGAAATATTGTACCTCACAGATTCTCCATCTGACACAATATATTGTAGATGGATTTGAAAATCATAAAATCACAGGGGTGGCTTTTATCGATTTGTCTGCTGCATATGATACAGTTAATCATCGTATACTGCTGCGCAAATTATATAACATAACGAAGGACTACAAGATGACTAAAGTCATTAGTAATCTTCTTCAAAATTGTAGGTTCTTTGTCGAATTTCAAGATCAGAATAGTCGATTGAGGAAACAAAAAATGACTTGCCACAAGGCAGTGTTCTTGCCCCAATACTCTTCAATATTTATGCGAATGACCAACCTCTTCCAGTTGATACCAAAAGCTTCATATACGCGGATGATCGAGCTATTGCTACTCAAGCAAACAGCTTTGATACTATAGAAGGTAAGCTATCAGAGGCTCTTTCTGAGCTATCCTACTACTACAGAAGAAACCAATTGAAGCCTAATCCATCTAAAACTCAGGTATGTGTCTTCCATTTAAAGAACAGACAGGCTTCTAGGAAATTACAGATAGCACGGGAAGACAGTGAACTAGATCACTGCCCAGCACCTAAATATTTAGGTGTAACATTGCATAAACGTCAAGCAGAAATTGTCAGCCAGCAACAACATTCTTCGCAAACTGTCTGGAACAAATTAGGGTGCACAGCCAAAGACGATGAGAACTACAGCCCTGGATCTGTGTTACTCCGCTGCAGAGTACTCTTGTCCTGTTTGGTACAGTTCCAGTCATGCTAAGCAAGTTGACACTTCTCTGCATGAAACATGCCGACTTATCGCTGGCTGTTTGAGACCAACACCACGAGATAGAATCTACTGTTTGGCGGGAATCGTCCCACCAGATATTAGAAGAGAAGATGCAGCCATGACTGAGAAAACCAAAACAATTACCTCATGCGCACACCCATTGTACGGATATGAACCTGCCCATCGACGACTGAGGTCTAGGGGGAGTTTCCTGAATGCAACAGAAGATCTACATGAATCTGCTAAGTTCACAAGGTTAAGATTATGGAGATCTAGAAATACTTAACTTGATGGTTGGATACTACCAATTGAACATCTCCCTCCAGGACATGAGGAACACTGGCCTACGTGGAAGTCATTGAACAGGTGTCGCACTGGTGTTGGTAGATCAAGAACCAATATGTTAAAGTGGGGTTTTTCTGGCACATTCAGGCTATGTGATTGTGGTGAAGTCCAAACCACAGTCCATTTCATGAATTGCATTGAGTGTCCTTTAAGTTGCACAATCGAGGACTTGGTGGCTGCGACACCTAATGCCCGAGATTTGGCAAAATTTTGAACAGACATTATTCGATATATACATTATTAAGTAACATATTTTTTAACGTAAAATGTATACTTCTGATACGAATAAATAAATAAACCATCAACTAACTATGCAACGAATGGTTAAGTTGATTCTAGTTATAGTGTCTAATCCATGATAAAACGATAATACTGATTATACACAATAGTAGTTACTTAAAAGTGGTTTTACGACGTTTTATTTCTTTCCATTCACTGTCGCTTTCATAAATCACCATCATTAACTTAAATATCGTCGATGACTTCATAAAGTATCTATACCGACTTCAACAAGCCCTACACAATGTTACAATAAACGCACAATCCTTCTTTAATACTTTTCTGTTCATCGACTTAAATAACTGCACGAAATTCAATACCCACTTCATATTCTTTCTTATTTACCATTATCAATAACAATACATCCACAATATGTTCCCTTCTTCGCCAGTACTTACTTCAAAAGTACTTGTTTATACATTTGATCGTGCCCCGCAGTCTTCAGCCACACCAGGAAGCATGTCGAATGGCCCACTGTCTTGATCTTGGTTGGACGATTGATGCATGCTGTCGCTCTCTTTGTATCGTCACGTGACGTGCACGCGTGCCCTCTAGCGACGGGCTGTGACCTTCCACGTTCTGGTCGTAACCACACCTCGTTACAAACGCCACAATTAGCCAATGTCGTAACCGATTTGCGCAATACAGCCTCCGGCTCGTTACTTTTTGAACGCACCTTATATATCATCAGTAAATAAAAATGCACTTCATTTCCTCCCTGTCAGTATTTAAATTAAGGAATAGCATCCTTCCTTTTGTAATGTGACTGTACATTCCAATTCAATCGTTATTACATTTTTTTAGCAACTGGTCAGGTCATGAATGGTTATGAATTATCGTTCACGACGAACTACCTAGAACTTCACAATGCTGTCTTACGTCAATATGAATTCTCCTCCTTGACTAGTAAAATACTTGTTCATGGTTGCCATTCAAAATCATCACAAGAATATTTATCGATCCATCTATCACCACAAAATCATAGAATCTCATAAACCTTCTAAACTGACATTCTTCGAAGTTATTTCCAAAATATTGACAATATTTATCCATAAAACCTATCCATAAAACATTATCCATAAACCTTTATCCATAAAATTTCGTCTTCGGCGAAAAACGAAAATTGAATAAAAAATAATAATCGAAAAATACGATTGTAGATAAAATCCAAAACATAAAAATCAAAAAACTATGACTTTCTAACAAACTAAGAAATTTTGACGTGGAAAGATCATAAAATACCAAACATCGTTGATAGCTGTTAGAACATGGTCAGATCAAAATCATCCACCCAGTTATCCAAACTACATAAGTCAAATAGCTCAACTACCTTGTGCCCGAATCTGCATCTCCAAACCTGGTATATTCTGATCTTGAATGGAAATCTACTCCAGTTACGGCTGGTCGCACCCTTGCCTTCCTGGGTTTGAAGTCGAGTTGTCGGCTGACCCCATTTAATACGGCTTTGAATGGTCTGGTTACTGCATAGATCACGTTCAATGCTTGGTTGAGATGAACCAGACAAAATCATGCTTCGAACGTCTGCTCAATCGAAGATCTGGTCGGTGGAGTTTATTGTACTCATATTGTGCATTTTTGGATACTGTAATTCCCGAGATAACATTGAAAATTAATTATTGTAGCTATTAGGTTCCAATTCCGTAGACTGAAAGTACTTTGTAGATCCTCGTATGTTCTTCTATATCTTATCTTGGTGTCTAATTCACTCCGATGATCCACATATTTATCATAGGTTCGGTGTCCGTTCGGTGAGTATAGTGTGACATCTCCAATACCGTCGAAATGTTCAAATACAGCGTCCTTGTTGACTCCATTTCGTTATCCATCTTAAATAATGTAATATTTTGTAGAGTTGATCGTAGATATTGTTCAATGTACGTAACTAATTAACATAAATATATGCAGCTTATGGTTTTCGAAAAACTCTCGCATATCGGTCGTAGGTTTCTATTTCAATAATTTGTAGTAATAGTCTTTACGTCATCTATATACTGTTCAACGGACTGATGTCAATACACACTCGCGTTAATGAATCTTTGATACATATCACATGTAGTCTTAGCACTCTTACAATCGCTGAAATATGCTAAGTTCCCTCTGTGTATAATAGAACTTTCACCGTCTATCATGTATAACTTGACCCTTGAGAGCTTCTTCCTCTCCATCAATAATTTATACGATCCCCGTACTAATTTTGCCCTGGACGGATACGTCCACATAGTTCAAAAGTTCACGAAAATCGACCTCAATGGAAGGGCTCCTCTCCCCCACCTTTTCAGAATTGATCGTGTCTGTCGCGCATTTTCGCGTCTAAAATATTGGTTACATTTCTATTGCAATTACCAGCTTTATTTCTCTTCTTCTCAAAAATCTGAGCATTCTGGCTTGTCCATTTTTAAATCCCATTTATGTTAATATTTTCAACTCGTTTCCAAAAGTATGTAGTAAAAATTGTCGTCTAAATACTCCTCATGAAATTATAATTTTCTGATTGAATACGGGTCTTGGTGGTCTTCCTACACGTGCCATACGCGTGTCTACGCCGACCCCTCGGCTCGCCTCCAATCCAATTTTTATGTCGCAAACTTGTTTGTCAACTGGATTTTTTTTTCTTTGCAAGGACACAAGTAACTTTTCGAAACTGCACATTTTCAGCATTTGTAGAATTTAACATAGCCCATTGTATAATCTGATCATTATATATTCCAATTCCCTTCTTATATACTTATCCTAAATTTTCTCTCCGTCGGTGATCCATAGGCGATGGGCAGCAGGGTTGCGAATGGTGCCAACTTAAACACCGTGTACTTTTTTGCATCCGGCATATAGATAACTAACGCCTTTGGATCGAAATAATGTGATGGCTAATAAACAATCCCAACATACTCATGCTCATGTCCTACAATACAGACTATATTTTCTGTCAAATATAAATTCAATTACAAAACATTCTGACTGTATGTAGAGCATATTATTGAGCAATGAAATCAGAATCAGATCCCGATAATTCTTGAAGAATTATTTTCTGGTAGTCATATTAATCAAAGTTGCTCCAATTATAATTTCACTACTTTGATATCTATACCTTCGCTATTTTTTCATTTCCTATAATAATGAACCATACCGTATTTCAAACTGTTGGTACCAACTTTTTCAGGCTAATTTGTCCTGAAACGTTGAATCCGGCTGCAATGAAGATATATGATGTTGGTAACGGTGGAAGACAATATACAAACACTCCCTTTAGAGAAAAATGTTCTATCAAGCAAAATTTGGGAACAAATATGTTAAGCCATAGTGGTAATGATCGATACACATGTAATCTATGCAAAAGAAGATTTTCTCATAAACTGTCTTATAATAAACATTTGCTTCTGCATAGCGAGGGGAGACCCTATTCATGTGCCGTGTGCGAAGCCAAATTTACTCGGAGAGGAACTTTTAATCAACATATGGTAATCCATAGTGGCAAGAAGCCATATCCATGTGGGCTATGCGATTCCAAATTTAACCGTCGAGGTACTTTGAACAAACACATGTTAATCCATAGTGATGACAAGCCGTATTCATGTAGCGTGTGCAAAAGGAAATTAAAGCATATAGTATTTTTAAAACAACACATGGTAATCCATAGTGACGTCAAGCCATATTCATGTAGCGTGTGCAAAGCCAAATTTAATTTTATAGGAAATTTAAACCAACATATGCTAATCCATAGTGCCGAGAAGGCATATCTGTGTAGCATGTGCGGATCCAAGTTTAAGCGGAAAGTGTACTTGAATACACACATGTTATTGCATAGTGGCGAAAAGCCATACACATGTAGCGAGTGCGAAGAGAAGTTTACTCTAGAAGATAGTTTGGTTAAACACATGTTAGTTCATAGTGCTAAGAGGCCATATGCATGTAGCGAGTGCGAAGCGATATTTAAACGCAAAGGAAATTTGAACACCCACATACTAATCCATAGTGACGTCAAGCCTCATTCATGTAACGTATGCGAAGTGAAATTTCATCTGAAAGGTAATTTGAACAGACACATGCTAATCCATAATGGTAAGAAGGCTTATTCATGTATCGTGTGCGAAGCCAAATTTAACCAGAAAGTAAGTTTGAACAGACACATGCTTATCCATAGTAGCGAAAAGCCATTTCTATGAAGCGTATGTGATGCCAAATATGCTCTAAGAGGAAATATAATAATAATACAGATAACTCACAATATGCAGATTTCATACATTAACCTCGACAGAAGTCAGTAGGGAGGTTTTTCTTTTGTCACAGTAAAGGACTTGGTAACTACCACAAAGTTTGTTCACATATTACAAATGCACTGGTCTTCTGGTTGGTGGTAGCTCTTGTTCTGGCAGATAGGGTGGTGAAAGCCGTGCACAAGAGTCGTATATATGCTGAAGTAGATGGCAATGCCAGTTGATGACGCAGATCTTCAATGAAAAATGTTTGTCACAAGTCTCGATTTTGTAGTTTTTGAGAGGCATACTACTCGCTTCAGGAAATTTGCTTTTATTCTTTCTATATATTCTAGGTTACTTTTTGTCAGCTGTTCCCATATTACGTGTAGTCCGTACGTCACGATGGGCATTATCATTTGTTGGAATAATTTCATTGCTATAACTAAGGATAGCGTATGAATATTTTGTATACTATTTGACGCAATAGTAGCTGCTGCCGCTCTTTCCTCTATGTGCTTGCTGAATGGCGTACCATTTGTCTGTAGGGTGATCCCAAGATATTTAAATTGTTGTGTGTTTGTCACTGGAATACCTTGGTATAATATGTTGTCAGAATTTACTGGTTTTCCTCCTTTCCTGAAAGTTATCTTTGCTGTTTTTGTTTGATTTATCATCAGGTCGTTTGTCTCGGACCATTCTATTAATTTTTTGAAGGCTACTTGTAGCCTGTAAATTTTCTGCGAGACATGAACCATTTCGTCTGCATAAAGATACATTTTTACATCTTCCGTGGCGATGGCTTTCGTAACCTCTTGGGTAGCTACAGTAAACAGGAGGGGGCTCAGAGGAACCCCTTGCAACACACCGTTTGTTTGGTCAATTGGGATTGATTTTGAGACCATATCATCAATCACGATGAAATTTCTTGCAAGTATGTTTCTGACGTGAATTGTCACATGATTCCTCCCAGAGAATTCTACTAGCTCTTCCATAATGATTGTTCTGCTTGCTAAGTCGAAAGCTTTAGTAAAATCAATGATAATTGCGAGGAGTTTTCCTCTTGCGTGTCTGGTAGAATCGTATATATCTTCTAGTAAGCATCGGATAGCTTGCGTTGTTGACCTTCCCTTCCGGAATCCAAACTGTTCTTCGGGAATGGCATTCTCAGTCAATTTGTTTAGTCCCTCTCTAAGTAATGTTGTCAGTAACTTGAAGCCTGTGCACTCCAGTGCTATGCCCCTATATGTGTTGAGGCTGCCGTGTCACCTTTTCCTTTGTGTAATACCCTTAGTGTTGCATGTCTCCAAGCTTCCGGTATGTTGCCCATTCTTAAGCATTCGTAGAACAGATTTACCCATTGTTCTTTTAGGAAAGGAGCAGTAGTTTTCAAGTGTTCGTTATATATTCCATCTGGACCACAGGCTTTGTTATCTTTTGTTTTTTATAGCGTTATCTATTTCTGTTATTGTGAATATTTGGATAGGAAAATCACATTCCTCTTCCTGTAGTTCAACTGCTGGTCTCATTTCCTTAGATTGCAGAACATTCTTAAAGTTTTCTTTCCCAAGTTTCAATTCGTAGGTGTCTTGTGAAGTATGGCTGTTCCTTTGTGACTGCTTTGTACCATTTTTGTTCGGCTCTTTTTATTTGTTTCTCTTCTTCTTCTTCTTTAGCCTGAAAAGCAGATTTTGCTTCCTTTATCTTTTCTTTGTATTCTCTCTTTTTCTTTGCGTAGAATTGCAGATCTGCAGTTGCTTCTGTACTCAGAGCCTTGTGTAAAGCATTTACTGCTATCTTCCTTGCTTTGTAACAGTTTGAGGTGAACCAGGGCTTTGATTTCCTCCTCGGTTTTCCACTTATAATAATTGAATTTTGAATTTGATATTTTAATACTTCAAATGCCTTATTCAGGTCACCATCACTTGGAGCATCATCTATGTTTTGTGTGTTCTTTCTGTCGAAGTAGCTCACATCAACCTTGTATCTTGGTGTATATTTACGGTTCCTAATGTTGTCTTTTGCAGTAGTAGTACTTAAGTATATTGTTGTATGTACTGGTAGATGTTTCCGTACTACGATGTTTTTCAGAACGTTTTGGTTAGCTTCACTGTCAATTGTAAAAGGATATATAATAACACACTTTTTAATCCGTAGTGAGGATAAGCCATATTCATGTATCGTGTGTGAATTCAAATTTAACCAGAGAGTTATTTGGAACAGTAACATGCTAACCCATAGTGGCAAGAAGGCATGTTCATGTGCCGTGTGCGACGTCAAATTTTTCCTTAAAAGACGTTTCAACGCAAATGCAAATCCATAGTGGAGAGAAGCATTTTCATTTAGTATGTGCGAAGCCAGATTTGCTTGCAGGTGATATTTGAAATCACACATCCAAATCCATACTGGAGAGAAGCCATATTTCTGTAATGGGTGCGACGCTAAATTTACTCGCGAAGGAAGTTTGTATCATCACAAGGTAATGCATACCGACGAGAAGCAATATTCCTGTAGCGTGTGCGAAGGCAAATTTACCCTAAGAAAAATTTAGTTGCACATCCGAATCCCTACTGGAGTGAAGCAACATTCCTGTATCGTGTGCGATGCCAAATTTCCCCAAGGACGTCATTTGAAGAAACACATGCTAATCCACATTCGAGAGATCTTGATTAAAGTACCATCTGCGAAGTAGAAATTACTCTCGTACAAGATTTATTAACAAACATCCTTAACCATAAAGGACGGAACACGTTCTCATGCTGTAAATGCGAAGTCAACCAAGCTCATAGGGAACATATGAAGACTCATTATCTAACAATAGTCATGTTCAAGTTATAAATGATATTTGAATCAACGCATTTTTACTCATGATGATGATGTTGTTTCCTACTTACCGAATTCCTCTGTACATTAGCCGTTTTCAGAAACATCTCTCTTTACTACCTCCTCTTTTGTTTTTCTATCAACCCATTTTATATTCATCATTCTCTTGTAACAATACGCTACAAGAGCGTATTTTCTGTTATTCTCTGCTGCGGCAACAATCCATATTTCAACTCGTTAGAGTGCCACTACCCATAATATTCCAAAGTGATATTTTGACAACGTAAATCTATATTTAATATCAGCGCAATTAGTTTATGTGTTAATGTCTTCCTTACGCGAGCGAACCTACTTTTAATATCGTTTTAATTCTACAAGATTTTTTCTAATTTCCTTCACAGCTTTTTCAATGTTTAGTTTGAAAATTATGGGTGAAAGGCTGAAGCCTTGCCTTACACCCTTATGAATACCAGAAGCTCTCTTAATGTGTTCAGCCAGTATAACTTCCGTCTGATCTCTGTATAGATTGAAGAACACCCTCCTTCCCTGTACTTTATTCCACACCTTTTCGGTATGTCAAACAACTTACTCCAATCAGCGTTATTAAAAGCCTTTTCACTGTCTTCACATGTCATCAACGTATTTTATATTTATTTATTCTACCTTCCAAGGTAATAAGACTAGCGAAGAAAATGCATAATGATAAATTTATTTCCCAATCTTCTAATAAAACCAGGGCTATGTGGTCCGTGACAAAGGAAGAAACTGGAAAATCTGCTAAAATACAAAGAAACATTATACAGACGGGCAATAATAAAGTGATTAATAATCAAGAGGAAATAGCAAACACTTTTAATGACTATTTTCTGGAAATTCCACAAAAAATAGTAAATTGATCACAGGTAAATACACTAAATTCTAATAATAAAATAAATATATGCAGTGATTATTTATAAATCATGTCACAAGTGAAGAGGTAAGAATAGATATAAAAGAGCTAAAAATAAATTCTGTGCTGCCATTGAAGGCATCCCTGATGATTATTTAAAAGAAATGGGCTGAAAATATAATAAATCCACTTACGCACTTAATAAATAGTTCAATTCTCTCAGGAACTTACCCTGATAATTTGAAGTTATCAAAAGTAATTCCACTGCACAAAAATGGTTCAAAAGATGAATTAGATAACAATCGTCCTATTACCTTACCAACTGGTATTGCAAAAAAAAAATGTGGTAAAAATCATGTATAAGAGACTGATAAGTTTTATAGAAAAGATTAAAATACTATCAAACTCACAACATGGATTCAGAACGGAAAAATCTACGCAGGCAGCAATTTATAAATGTAGTAATAGTATACTGAAATTAACTGACAATAAGAAACACGTATCTGGCCTATTCTTGGATTTATCGAAAGCATTTGATGTTGTTGACCATAAAATCCTGCTCACAAAACTAAATCAAAATGGCATTAGAGGTCTAGCTAATAAATGGATAGAGTCTTACTTAACCCTCCGGCGGGCGCGCCTCATTGTGTTACGCTAGCGGGCGCGCGTTGAGTGCAACAGTTCGTTCTTTTGAATTTATGGTGCGAAAAATTAAAATGTAATTTTTATTTTATCTGAAATATACATTTAATATCTGACTAACAGTTAACGAATGTTACAATATATTTTGAATACTTTTTGTACGTGAAAAGCTCACGAGTACTGCATTTGATAGTTATGATTGTATTACACACAGTTGACGCAAGTTACAACACATTTAGAATGGTTTTTGCAAGTGAAAAGCCCACAAGTATCGCACTTGATGGTTGTGGTCGAATTCTTTGCACGACCACATGGAACACACTTTCCTCTCTTCTTTCCCACTCCTCCCAATTGGTGGACTGGTTGTTCGCTTCTATACACATTCAGGAAGGCAGATACGTCGGCTGGAAGGGACGGTACTCTCAGGTGATTCTCGAGCAGACTCATAGCTAATGATAATAACTAGAGTTTTGAAAGGAGAAAATACATTAAAATACATTAAAAGAGCAAAAAACAGCAAAAAGAAAAACTTACATGACCGGGCGCGGGTGAACAGAGTGCAACGTAAGAAGCACCTATTCAGAAGACTGCTCTGCTGGCACGGATTGAAACAATAGAAGATGATGAAACTGTGGCCATATGGAGCGCAATCTCAAGCTGTACATATTATGATGCGCGCGTCTTCCCGCTGGAAGTCAACAAAGGAACTATAAAATTAGTGTTGATGTTGCACTTTATTACAGCGCGCGCCTGCCGGAGGGTTAACTTTGAAATAGGTCCTAAAACTAAAAAATATGACGTAAAAACTATCAAATAAGCCCTATAAACTATGAAATATGCCCTGAGACTATGAAACAGCAAAAAGAAAAACTTACATGACCGGGCGCGGGTGAACTATGAAATATGCCTAGAAAACTATGAAGTATGCCCTAAGAACTAAGAACTATGCCCTGAAAACTATGAAATATGACCTAAACTATGAGATATGTCCTAAAAACTATGATATATGCCCTAAAACTATGATATATGCCCTGAAAACTATGAAATATGACTTAAAATATGAAATATGCCCTGAAAACTATGAATATGACTTAAAACTATGAAATATGACCAGAAATCGTCGAACTATTTTCCAAAAATATGAAATATGACCTAAAAGTATGAAATGTGCCCTAGGAACTATGAAATATGACTTAAAACTATGAAATATGACCTAAAACTATGATATATGACCTAAATCTATGAAATATTCCTAAAAACCTATGATATATGCCCTAAAATCTAAGAAATACGCACTGAAACTATGAAATATGACCTAAAACTATGAAAAATATTCCTAAAATGATGATATATGCCCTAAAACTATGAAATATGACCTAAAACTTTGAAATAAGCCGTGGAAACTATGAAATATGATCTAAAACTATGAAATACGCCCTCCAAACTATGAATTATGACCTAAAACTGTGACAAATGACCTAAGATCTCCGTAATATGCCCGAAAAATGATATATGCCCTAAAACTATGAAATATGCCCTAAAAACTTTGAAATATGACCTAAAACTATGAAATATGTCCTAAAACTATGAAATATGCCCTGAAACTATGAAATATGCCCTAAAACTATGAGATATGCCCTAAAAACTTTCTAATATGACCTAAAACGATGAAATATGACCTAAAACGATGAAATATGCCCTAAACTATGTAATATGACCTAAAAACTATGAAATACGCCCTAAAATTATGAAATATGACCTCGTAACTATGAATTATGACCATAAACTATTAAATATGCCCTGAAAACTATGAAATATGACCTAAAACTAGAAATATGCCCTAATTACTATGAAATATATCCTAAAACTATGAAATATGCCCTAAAACTATGAAATATGCATAATAAAGTATGAAATATGGCCTAAAAACTAAGAAATATTTCCCGCAAACTATGAAATATGACCTAAAACTATGAAATATGTCTTAAAACTATGATATATGCCCTAAAACTATGAAATATGACCAAAAACTATGAAATATGACCTGAAAACTATGAAATATGGCCTAAAACTATGAAATATGCCCCGAAAACTACGAAATATGACATAATACTATGAAATAAGACCTAGAAACTATGTAATTTGCCCTAAAGAGCATGAAATATGCCCTAAAACTTTGAAATATGCCCTAAAAAGATGAAATATGACCTAATATTCATAAAATATGCCCTAAAAACTATGAAGTAAGAACTAAAAACTAAGAAATATGCCCTGAAAACTATGAAATACGACCTAAAACTATGAAATATGCCCGGAAAACTACGGAATGTGACCTAATTCTATGAGATAAGACCTATGAACTATGTAATATGCCCTAAAAACTATGAAATATGCCGTAGATCTATGAAGTATGCCTTAGAAACTTTGAAATATGCCCTAAAACTATGAAATATGACCTAAAATTCATGAAATATGCCCTCAAAACTAAGAAATAAGCACTAAAAGCTATGAAATATGACCTAAAACTATGAAATATTGCCTTAGAACTATGAAATATACCCTAAAACTAAGAAATATAAGCTAAAAACTATGAAATATGCCTTAAAACTATAAAATCTGTGAATTATGCCCTAAAAAGTATGAAATATGCATTAAAACTATGAAATATGCCCTAAAACTATGAAAATGCAATAAAACTACGAAATATGACCTAAAAACAATGAGATATGATTTAAAAACTAAGTAATATGACCTAACAACTACGAAATGTGCCCTAAAAACTATGTAATATGACCTAATATCTATGAAATATGCCCTGAAAATACGAAACATGACCTAAATACTATGATATATGCCCCAAAACCATGAAATATTCCCTAATACTATGAAATATTATCTAAAATATTGAATATGTAGTAAAAATTTGATATATGCCCTAAAATTATGAAATTCACCCTAGAACAATGAAATATGACCTAACAAATATGATATAGGACCTAAAACTAAGTAATACGACCTAAGAACGATGAAATATGCCCAAAAAACTATGAAATATGCCCTATAAACTTTGATATATGCCCTAAAACTATGAAATACGACCTAAAAGCTATGAAATATGTCCTGATAACTTAAATATGACCTAATAACTATGAACTATGTCCTTAAAATATGAAATATGACCTAAAATGATGAAATATAACCTAAAACCATGAAATATCCCCTAAAACCATGTAATATGACCTAAAAACTAAGATATATGCCCTAAAAAGTTTGAAATATTCCCAAATAACTAAGAAATATGTCCTATAACTATAAAATATGCCCTAAAACTATGAAATATGCCCTAAATATTAAGAAATATGCCCTGAAATCTTTGAAACATGACCAAAAACTATGAAATATGTCCTAAATACTATGATATATGCTCTAAAACTATGAAATAAGACCTAAAACTATGAGATATGCCCTGAAAACTATGAAATATGACCCAAAACTATGTAATATGCCCTGAAAACAATGAAATATGACCTAACACTATAAAATATGCCCTGAAAACTATGAAATATGCCCTAATTCTATGAAATATGCCATAAAACTTTGATATAAGCCCTAAAATTATGATATTTGCCCTAAAACTATAAATTATGACATATCAACTATGATAAAGGAACTAGAACTATGTAATATGACCTAATAACTATGAAATATGCCCTACAACTGTGATATATGCCCTCAAAACTGTGAAATATGATCTAAATATTGTGAATAATGACCTAAAAACTATAAAATATGCCCTAAAACTATGTAATATGACTAAAAATTAAGAAATATGCCCTAAAAACTATGAAATATGACCTAGAAATGAAATATGACCTAAAAATGAAATATGACCTGAAAACTTTGAAATATTCCCTAAAATATGAAATATGACCCAAAAACTATAAAATATGACCTAAAACTATGAAATATGCAGTAAAAACTATGAAATACGACTTTAAACTATGAATTATGCCCCAAAACTATGCAATATGCCTTGAAAACTATGAAATATACCAAAAACCTATCGAATATGCCCTAAAAATTATGAAATATGCCCTAAAATACATGAAATATACCCTAAAACAATGAAATATGCCCTAAATCTTTGAAATATGACCAAAAATAATGATATGACTTAAAAACTATGAAATATGCCCTAAAACTATGTAATATGACTACAAAATAAAATTATGCCCTAAAACTATGAAATATGACCTAAAACTATGGAATATGATCTAAAATCTTTGAAATATTCCCTAAGATATGAAATATGACCTAAAAACTATGAAATACAACTTAAAACCATGAAATATTCCTTAAAAACCATTAAATATCACTTAAAACTATGAAATATGCCCTAAACCTATGAAATATCTCTTGAAAACTATGAAATATACCCAAAACCTATCGAATATACCCTAAAAATTATGAAATATGCCCTAAAATTCGTGAAATATGCCCTAAAACTATGAAATATGCCCTGAAATCTTTGAAATACGACCTATAAACTACGAATTATACCCTAAAACTATGAAATATGAACTAAAACTATGAAAAATGCCATGATAACTATGAAATATGACCTAAAATCTACTAACTATGCCCTGAAAACTATGATATATGACCTAAATACTATGAAATATGCCCTCTTAACTATGAAATATGTTCTAAAAACTATGAAATATTACCTAAAACTATGAAATATGAATAAAAATAGAAATATGCCTAGAAAACTATGATATATGACCTAAAACTATGAAATGTGCCCTCTTAACTATGAAATATGTTCTAAAAACTATGAAATATGCCCTAAAACTATGAAATATGACCTAAAACTATGAAATATGCCTAAAAATAGAAATATGCATAGAAAACTATGATATATGACCTAAAACTATGAAATAAGACCTAAGAACTACGTAATATGCCCTAAAAACTTTGAAACATGCCCTATAACTATGAATTATGCCGTAAAACTATAAAATATGACCTAAAACTATGAAATATGCAGCAAATACTATGAAATACGACTTTAAACTATGAAATATGCCCCAAAACTATACAATATGCCTTGAAAACTATGAAATATACCCTAAACCTATCGAATATGCCCTAAAAATTATGAAATATGCCCTAAAATACATGAAATATACCCTAAAACTATGAAATATGCCCTAAATCTTTGAAATATGACCTAAAATGATGATATATGACTTAAAAACTATGAAATATGCCCTAAAACTATGTAATATGACTACAAAATAAAAAATATGCTCTAAAACTATGAAATATGACCTAAAACTATGGAATATGATCTAAAATCTTTGAAATATTCCCTATGATATGAAATATGACCTAAAAACTATGAAATACGACTTAATACCATGAAATATTCCTTAAAAACCATTAAATATGACTTAAAACTATGAAATATGACCTAAACCTATGAAATATCTCTTGAAAACTATGAAATATACCCAAACCTATCGAATATACCCTAAAAATTATGAAATATGCCCTAAAATTCGTGAAATATGCCCTAAAACTATGAAATATGCCCTGAAATCTTTGAAATACGACCTATAAACTATGAATTATACCCTAAAACTATGAAATATGAATTTAAAGTAAAAAAATGCCATGATAACCATGAAATATGACCTAAAATCTACTAAATATGCCTTGAAAACTATGATATATGACCTAAATACTATGAAATATGCCCTCCTAACTATGAAATATGTTCTAAAAACTAAAATATGCCTAGAAAACTATGATATATGACCTAAAACTATGAAATGTGCCCTCTTAACTATGAAATATGTTCTAAAAAACTATGAAATATGCTCTAAAACTATGAAATATGACCTAAAACTATGAAATATGCCTAAAAATAGAATATGCCTAGAAAACTATGATATATGACCTAAAACTATGATAAAGACCTAAGAACTACGTAATATGCCCTAAAAACTTTGAAATATGCCCTATAACTATGAAATATGCCGTAAAACTATGAAATGTGACCTAAAATTCATGAAATATGCTCTATAAGTTACGAAATATGAACTATAAGCTATGAAATATGACCTAAGAACTATGAAATATAAGCTAAAACAATGAAATAGGAACCAAAAACTATGTAATAAGACCTAAAAACTATTAAATTTGACCTAAAACTGTGAATAATGACCTAAAACCTATGAAATATGCCAGAAAACAATGAAATATGACCTAAAACATTGAAACATGCCCTAAAACTATGAAATATGACATGACCATAAACTATGCAATAGCATATGCTCAAAATCTATGAAATATGCCCTAAAACTTTGAAGTATGCCCTAATTCTATGATATTTGCTCTAAAACTTTGAATTATGACATATCAACTTTGAAATAGGACCTTAAACTATGTAATATGTCCTAAAACTATGAAATATGACCTAAAACTGTGAATAATGACCTAAAACCTATGAAATATGCCCAAAAACGATGAAATATGACCTAAAACTATGTAATATGACCTAAGAACCTTGAAATATGCCCTAAGACTATGAAATATGCCCCGAAAACTACGAAATATGACAGAATACTATGAAATAAGACCTAGCAACTATGTAATATGCCCTAAATCTATGAAATATGCCCTATAACTATGAAATATGCCCTAAAACTTTGAAATATGCACTAAAAAGATGAAATATGACCTAAATTCATGAAATATGCCCTAAAACCTATGAAATAAGAACTAAAAACTAAGAAATATGCCTTCAAAACTATGAAATATGACCTAAAACTATGAAATATGTCCTAAAACTGTGATATATGCTCTAAAACTATGAAATACGACCCAAAACTGTGAATCATGCCCTGAAAACTATGAAATATGACCTAAAAGTATACAATATGCCCGTAAAACTACGAAATATGACCTAATTCTATAAGATAAGACATATGAACTATGTAATATGCCCTAAAACTATGAAATATGCCCTAAATCTATGAAATATTCCTTAAACACGTTGAAATATGCCCTAAAACTGTGAAATATGACCTAACATTTATGAAATATGCCCTCAAGCTATGAAATAAGAACTAATAGCTATGAAATATGACCTAAAACTATGAAAAATATTCCTAAAATGATGATATATGCCCTAATACTATGAAATATGACCTAAAACTTTGAAATATGCCGTGGAAACTATGAAATATGATCTAAAACTATGAAATACGCCCTCCAAACTATGAATTATGACCTAAAACTGTGACAAATGACCTACGATCTCCGTAATATGCCCGAAAAATGATATATGCCCTAAAACTATGAAATATGCCCTAAAAACTTTGAAATATGACCTAAAACTATGAAATATGTCCTAAAACTATGAAATATGCCCTAAAACTATGAGATATGCCCTAAAAACTTTCTAATATGACCTAAAACGATGAAATATGACCTAAACTATGTAATATGACCTAAAAACTATGAAATACGCCCTAAAATTATGAAATATGACCTAAAAACTATGAAATACGCCCTAAAATTATGAAATATAACCTCGTAACTATGAATTATGACCATAAACTATTAAATATGCCCTGAAAACTATGAAATATGACCTAAAACTAGAAATATGCCCTAATTACTATGAAATATATCCTAAAACTATGAAATATGCCCTAAAACTATGAAATATGCCTAATAAAGTATGAAATATGGCCTAAAAACTAAGAAATATTTCCCGCAAACTATGAAATATGACCTAAAACTATGAAATATGTCTTAAAACTATGATATATGCCCTAAAACTATGAAATATGACCAAAAACTATGAAATATGACCTGAAAACTATGAAATATGGCCTAAAACTATGAAATATGCCCCGAAAACTACGAAATATGACATAATACTATGAAATAAGACCTAGAAACTATGTAATTTGCCCTGAAAAGCATGAAATATGCCCTAAAACTTTGAAATGTGCCCTAAAAAGATGAAATATGACCTAAAATTCATAAAATATGCCCTAAAAACTATGAAGTAAGAACTAAAAACTAAGAAATATGCCCTGAACACTATGAAATACGACCTAAAACTATGAAATATGCCCGGAAAACTACGGAATGTGACCTAATTCTATGAGATAAGACCTATGAACTATGTAATATGCCCTAAAAACTATGAAATATGCCGTAGATCTATGAAGTATGCCTTAGAAACTTTGAAATATGCCCTAAAACTATGAAATATGACCTAAATTCATGAAATATGCCCTCAAAACTAAGAAATAAGCACTAAAAGCTATGAAATATGACCTAAAACTATGAAATATTGCCTTAGAACTATGAAATATACCCTAAAACTAAGAAATATAAGCTAAAAACTATGAAATATGCCTTAAAACTATAAAATCTGTGAATTATGCCCTAAAAAGTATGAAATATGCATTAAAACTATGAAATATGCCCTAAAACTATGAAAATGCAATAAAACTACGAAATATGACCTAAAAACAATGAGATATGATTTAAAAACTAAGTAATATGACCTAACAACTACGAAATGTGCCCTAAAAACTATGTAATATGACCTAATATCTATGAAATATGCCCTGAAAATACGAAACATGACCTAAATACTATGATATATGCCCCAAAACCATGAAATATTCCCTAATACTATGAAATATTATCTAAAATATTGAATATGTAGTAAAAATTTGATATATGCCCTAAAATTATGAAATTCACCCTAGAACAATGAAATATGACCTAACAAATATGATATAGGACCTAAAACTAAGTAATACGACCTAAGAACGATGAAATATGCCCAAAAAACTATGAAATATGCCCTATAAACTTTGATATATGCCCTAAAACTATGAAATACGACCTAAAAGCTATGAAATATGTCCTGATAACTTAAATATGACCTAATAACTATGAACTATGTCCTTAAAATATGAAATATGACCTAAAATGATGAAATATGACCTAAAACCATGAAATATCCCCTAAAACCATGTAATATGACCTAAAAACTAAGATATATGCCCTAAAAAGTTTGAAATATTCCCAAATAACTAAGAAATATGTCCTATAACTATAAAATATGCCCTAAAACTATGAAATATGCCCTAAATATTAAGAAATATGCCCTGAAATCTTTGAAACATGACCAAAAACTATGAAATATGTCCTAAATACTATGATATATGCTCTAAAACTATGATATAAGACCTAAAACTATGAGATATGCCCTGAAAACTATGAAATATGACCCAAAACTATGTAATATGCCCTGAAAACAATGAAATATGACCTAACACTATAAAATATGCCCTGAAAACTATGAAATATGCCCTAATTCTATGAAATATGCCATAAAACTTTGAAATAAGCCCTAAAATTATGATATTTGCCCTAAAACTATAAATTATGACATATCAACTATGAAAAAGGAACTAGAACTATGTAATATGACCTAATAACTATGAAATATGCCCTACAACTGTGATATATGCCCTCAAAACTGTGAAATATGATCTAAATATTGTGAATAATGACCTAAAAACTATAAAATATGCCCTAAAACTATGTAATATGACTAAAAATTAAGAAATATGCCCTAAAAACTATGAAATATGACCTAGAAATGAAATATGACCTAAAAATGAAATATGACCTGAAAACTTTGAAATATTCCCTAAAATATGAAATATGACCCAAAAACTATAAAATATGACCTAAAACTATGAAATATGCAGTAAAAACTATGAAATACGACTTCAAACTATGAATTATGCCCCAAAACTATGCAATATGCCTTGAAAACTATGAAATATACCAAAAACCTACCGAATATGCCCTAAAAATTATGAAATATGCCCTAAAATACATGAAATATACCCTAAAACAATGAAATATGCCCTAAATCTTTGAAATATGACCAAAAATGATGATATATGACTTAAAAACTATGAAATATGCCCTAAAACTATGTAATATGACTACAAAATAAAATTATGCCCTAAAACTATGAAATATGACTTAAAACTATGGAATATGATCTAAAATCTTTGAAATATTCCCTAAGATATGAAATATGACCTAAAAACTATGAAATACGACTTAAAACCATGAAATATTCCTTAAAAACCATTAAATATCACTTAAAACTATGAAATATGCCCTAAACCTATGAAATATCTCTTGAAAACTATGAAATATACCCAAAACCTATCGAATATACCCTAAAAATTATGAAATATGCCCTAAAATCCGTGAAATATGCCCTAAAACTATGAAATATGCCCTGAAATCTTTGAAATACGACCTATAAACTACGAATTATACCCTAAAACTATGAAATATGAATAAAAATAGAAATATGCCTAGAAAACTATGATATATGACCTAAAACTATGAAATGTGCCCTCTTAACTATGAAATATGTTCTAAAAACTATGAAATATGACCTAAAACTATGAAATATGCCTAAAAATAGAAATATGCATAGAAAACTATGATATATGACCTAAAGCTATGAAATAAGACCTAAGAACTACGTAATATGCCCTAAAAACTTTGAAACATGCCCTATAACTATGAATTATGCCGTAAAACTATGAAATGTGACCTAAAATTCATGAAATATGCTCTATAAGTTACGAAATATGAACTAAAAGCTATGAAATATGACCTAAAACTATGAAATATGACCTAAGAACTATGAAATATAAGCTAAAACAATGAAATAGGAACCAAAAACTATGTAATATGACCTAAAAACTATTAAATATGACCTAAAACTGTGAATAATGACCTAAAACCTATGAAATATGCCCTAAAACGATGAAATATGACCTAAAATATTGAAACATGCCCTAAAACTATGAAATATGACCTAAAAACTATGAAATATGACTTGAAAACTATGAAATATGACCATAAACTATGCAATATGCTCAAAATCTATGAAATATGCCCTAAAACTTTGAAGTATGCCCTAATACTATGATATTTGCTCTAAAACTTTGAATTATGACATATCAGCTTTGAAATAGGACCTTAAACTATGTAATATGTCCTAAAAACTATGAAATATGCCTTAAAACTATGTAATATGACCTAAAAACCTTGAAATATGCCCTAAGACTATAAAATATGCCCCGAAAACTACGAAATATGACAGAATACTACGAAATAAGACCTAGCAACTATGTAATATGCCCTAAGACTATAAAATATGCCCCGAAAACTACGAAATATGACAGAATACTACGAAATAAGACCTAGCAACTATGTAATATGCCCTAAAACTATGAAATATGCCCTAAATCTATGAAACATGCCCTATAACTGTGATATATGCCCTCAAAACTGTGAAATATGACCTAAATATTGTGAATAATGACCTAAAAAATTAAAAATATGCCCTAAAACTATGAAATATGACCTAAAATGAAGAAATATACTTAAAACTATGAAATATGCCCTAAAAGTATGTAATATGACTAAAAATTAAGAAATATGCCCTAAAACTATGAAATATGACCTAAAAATGAAATATGACCTGAAATCTTTGAAATATTCCCTAAAATATGAAATATGACCCAAAAACTATAAAATATGACCTAAAACTATGAAATATGCAGCAAAAACTATGAAATACGACTTTAAACTATGAAATATGCCCCAAAACTATGCAATATGCCTTGAAAACTATGAAATATACCCTAAACCTATCGAATATGCCCTAAAAATTATGAAATATGCCCTAAAATACATGAAATATACCCTAAAACTATGAAATATGCCCTAAATCTTTGAAATATGACCTAAAATGATGATATATGACTTAAAAACTATGAAATATGCTCTAAAACTATGTAATATGACTACAAAATAAAAAATATGCTCTAAAACTATGAAATATGACCTAAAACTATGGAATATGATCTAAAATCTTTGAAATATTCCCTAAGATATGAAATATGACCTAAAAACTATGAAATACGACTTAATACCATGAAATATTCCTTAAAAACCATTAAATATGACTTAAAACTATGAAATATGCCCCAAACCTATGAAATATCTCTTGAAAACTAAGAAATATACCCAAAACCTATCGAATATACCCTAAAAATTATGAAATATGCCCTAAAATTCGTGAAATATGCCCTAAAACTATGAAATATGCCCTGAAATCTTTGAAATACGACCTATAAACTATGAATTATACCCTAAAACTATGAAATATGAATTTAAAGTAAAAAAATGCCATGATAACCATGAAATATGACCTAAAACCTACTAAATATGCCTTGAAAACTCTGATATATGACCTAAATACTATGAAATATGCCCTCCTAACTATGAAATATGTTCTAAAAACTATGAAATATGACCTAAAATTATGAAATATGAATAAAAATAGAAATATGCCTAGAAAACTATGATATATGACCTAAAACTATGAAATGTGCCCTCTTAACTATGAAATATGTTCTAAAAACTATGAAATATGCTCTAAAACTATGAAATATGACCTAAAACTATGAAATATGCCTAAAAATAGAAATATGCCTAGAAAAATATGATATATGACCTAAAACTATGATAAAGACCTAAGAACTACGTAATATGCCCTAAAAACTTTGAAATATGCCCTATAACTATGAAATATGCCGTAAAACTATGAAATGTGACCTAAAATTCATGAAATATGCTCTATAAGTTACGAAATATGAACTATAAGCTATGAAATATGACCTAAGAACTATGAAATATAAGCTAAAACAATGAAATAGGAACCAAAAACTATGTAATATGACCTAAAAACTATTAAATTTGACCTAAAACTGTGAATAATGACCTAAAACCTATGAAATATGCCAGAAAACAATGAAATATGACCTAAAACATTGAAACATGCCCTAAAACTATGAAATATGACATGACCATAAACTATGCAATAGTCTATGCTCAAAATCTATGAAATATGCCCTAAAACATTGAAGTATGCCCTAATTCTATGATATTTGCTCTAAAACTTTGAATTATGACATATCAACTTTGAAATAGGACCTTAAACTATGTAATATGTCCTAAAAACTATGAAATGTGACCTAAAACTGTGAATAATGACCTAAAACCTATGAAATATGCCCATAAACGATGAAATATGACCTAAAACTATGTAATATGACCTAAGAACCTTGAAATATGCCCTAATACTATGAAATATGCCCCGAAAACTACGAAATATGACAGAATACTATGAAATAAGACCTAGCAACTATGTAATATGCCCTAAATCTATGAAATATGCCCTATAACTATGAAATATGCCCTAAAACTTTGAAATATGCACTAAAAAGATGAAATATGACCTAAATTCATGAAATATGCCCTAAAACCTATGAAATAAGAACTAAAAACTAAGAAATATGCCTTCAAAACTATGAAATATGACCTAAAACTATGAAATATGTCCTAAAACTGTGATATATGCTCTAAAACTATGAAATACGACCCAAAACTATGAATCATGCCCTGAAAACTATGAAATATGACCTTAAACTATACAATATGCCCGTAAAACTATGAAATATGACCTAATTCTATAAGATAAGAACTATGTAATATGCCCTAAAAACTATGAAATATGCCCTAAATCTATGAAATATTCCTTAAAAACGTTGAAATATGCCCTAAAACTGTGAAATATGACCTAAAATTTATGAAATATGCCCTCAAGCTATGAAATAAGAACTAAAAGCTATGCAATATGACCTAAAACTATGAAAAATATTCCTAAAATGATGATATATGCCCTAAAACTATGAAATATGACCTAAAACTTTGAAATATGCCGTGGAAACTATGAAATATGATCTAAAACTATGAAATACGCCCTCCAAACTATGAATTATGACCTAAAACTGTGACAAATGACCTAAGATCTCCGTAATATGCCCGAAAAATGAAATATGCCCTAAAACTATGGAATATGCCCTAAAATCTTTGAAATATGACCTAAAACTATGAAATATGTCCTAAAACTATGAAATATGCCCTGAAACTATGAAATATGCCCTAAAACTATGAGACATGCCCTAAAAACTTTCTAATATGACCTAAAACGATGAAATATGACCTAAAACTATGAAATATGCCCTAAACTATGTAATATGAACTAAAAACTATGAAATACGCCCTAAAATTATGAAATATAACCTCGTAACTATGAATTATGACCATAAACTATTAAATATGCCCTGAAAACTATGAAATATGACCTAAAACTAGAAATATGCCCTAATTACTATGAAATATATCCTAAAACTATGAAATATGCCCTAAAACTATGAAATATGCCTAATAAAGTATGAAATATGGCCTAAAAACTAAGAAATATTTCCCGCAACTATGAAATATGACCTAAAACTATGAAATATGTCTTAAAACTATGATATATGCCCTAAAACTATGAAATATGACCAAAAACTATGAAATATGACCTGAAAACTATGAAATATGGCCTAAAACTATGAAATATGCCCCGAAAACTACGAAATATGACATAATACTATGAAATAAGACCTAGAAACTATGTAATTTGCCCTGAAAAGCATGAAATATGCCCTAAAACTTTGAAATGTGCCCTAAAAAGATGAAATATGACCTAAAATTCATAAAATATGCCCTAAAAACTATGAAGTAAGAACTAAAAACTGAGAAATATGCCCTGAAAACTATGAAATACGACCTAAAACTATGAAATATGCCCGGAAAACTACGGAATGTGACCTAATTCTATGAGATAAGACCTATGAACTATGTAATATGCCCTAAAAACTATGAAATATGCCGTAGATCTATGAAGTATGCCTTAGAAACTTTGAAATATGCCCAAAACTTTGAAATATGACCTAAAATTCATGAAATATGCCCTCAAACTAAGAAATAAGCACTAAAAGCTATGAAAATATGACCTAAAACTATGAAATATTGCCTTAGAACTATGAAATATACCCTAAAACTAAGAAATATAAGCTAAAAACTATGAAATATGCCTTAAAACTATAAAATCTGTGAATTATGCCCTAAAAAAGTATGAAATATGCATTAAAACTATGAAATATGCCCTAAAACTATGAAAATGCAATAAAACTACGAAATATGACCTAAAAACAATGAGATATGATTTAAAAACTAAGTAATATGACCTAACAACTACGAAATGTGCCCTAAAAACTATGTAATATGACCTAATATCTATGAAATATGCCCTGAAAATACGAAACATGACCTAAATACTATGATATATGCCCCCAAAACCATGAAATATTCCCTAATACTATGAAATATTATCTAAAATATTGAATATGTAGTAAAAATTTGATATATGCCCCTAAAATTATGAAATTCACCCTAGAACAATGAATATGACCTAACAAATATGATATAGGGACCTAAAACTAAGTAATACGACCTAAGAACGATGAAATATGCCCAAAAAACTATGAAATATGCCCTATAAACTTTGATATATGCCCTAAAACTATGAAATACGACCTAAAAGCTATGAAATATGTCCTGATAACTTAAATATGACCTAATAACTATGAACTATATCCTTAAAATATGAAATATGACCTAAAATGATGAAATATGACCTAAAACCATGAAATATCCCCTAAAACCATGTAATATGACCTAAAAACTAAGATATATGCCCTAAAAAGTTTGAAATATTCCCAAATAACTAAGAAATATGTCCTATAACTATAAAATATGCCCTAAAACTATGAAATATGCCCTAAATATTAAGAAATATGCCCTGAAATCTTTGAAACATGACCAAAAACTATGAAATATGTCCTAAATACTATGATATATGCTCTAAAACTATGAAATAAGACCTAAAACTATGAGATATGCCCTGAAAACTATGAAATATGACCCAAAACTATGTAATATGCCCTGAAAACAATGAAATATGACCTAACACTATAAAATATGCCCTGAAAACTATGAAATATGCCCTAATTCTATGAAATATGCCATAAAACTTTGAAATAAGCCCTAAAATTATGATATTTGCCCTAAAACTATAAATTATGACATATCAACTATGATAAAGGAACTAGAACTATGTAATATGACCTAATAACTATGAAATATGCCCTACAACTGTGATATATGCCCTCAAAACTGTGAAATATGATCTAAATATTGTGAATAATGACCTAAAAACTATAAAATATGCCCTAAAACTATGTAATATGACTAAAAATTAAGAAATATGCCCTAAAAACTATGAAATATGACCTAGAAATGAAATATGACCTAAAAATGAAATATGACCTGAAAACTTTGAAATATTCCCTAAAATATGAAATATGACCCAAAAACTATAAAATATGACCTAAAACTATGAAATATGCAGTAAAAACTATGAAATACGACTTTAAACTATGAATTATGCCCCAAAACTATGCAATATGCCTTGAAAACTATGAAATATACCAAAAACCTATCGAATATGCCCTAAAAATTATGAAATATGCCCTAAAATACATGAAATATACCCTAAAACAATGAAATATGCCCTAAATCTTTGAAATATGACCAAAAATGATGATATATGACTTAAAAACTATGAAATATGTAATATGACTACAAAATAAAATTATGCCCTAAAACTATGAAATATGACCTAAAACTATGGAATATGATCTAAAATCTTTGAAATATTCCTAAGATATGAAATATGACCTAAAAACTATGAAATATGACTTAAAACCATGAAATATTCCTTAAAAACCATTAAATATGACTTAAAACTATGAAATATGCCCTAAACCTATGAAATATCTCTTGAAAACTATGAAATATACCCAAAACCTATCGAATATACCCTAAAAATTATGAAATATGCCCTAAAATTCGTGAAATATGCCCTAAAACTATGAAATATGCCCTGAAATCTTTGAAATACGACCTATAAACTACGAATTATACCCTAAAACTATGAAATATGAACTAAAACTATGAAAAATGCCATGATAACTATGAAATATGACCTAAAATCTACTAACTATGCCCTGAAAACTATGATATATGACCTAAATACTATGAAATATGCCCTCTTAACTATGAAATATGTTCTAAAAACTATGAAATATTACCTAAACTATGAAATATGAATAAAAATAGAAATATGCCTAGAAAACTATGATATATGACCTAAAACTATGAAATGTGCCCTCTTAACTATGAAATATGTTCTAAAAACTATGAAATATGCCCTAAAACTATGAAATATGACCTAAAACTATGAAATATGCCTAAAAATAGAAATATGCATAGAAAACTATGATATATGACCTAAAACTATGAAATAAGACCTAAGAACTACGTAATATGCCCTAAAAACTTTGAAACATGCCCTATAACTATGAATTATGCCGTAAAACTATGAAATGTGACCTAAAATTCATGAAATATGCTCTATAAGTTACGAAATATGAACTAAAAGCTATGAAATATGACCTAAAACTATGAAATATGACCTAAGAACTATGAAATATAAGCTAAAACAATGAAATAGGAACCAAAAACTATGTAATATGACCTAAAAACTATTAAATATGACCTAAAACTGTGAATAATGACCTAAAACCTATGAAATATGCCCTAAAACGATGAAATATGACCTAAAATATTGAAACATGCCCTAAAACTATGAAATATGACCTAAAAACTATGAAATATGACTTGAAAACTATGAAATATGACCATAAACTATGCAATATGCTCAAATCTATGAAATATGCCCTAAAACTTTGAAGTATGCCCTAATACTATGATATTTGCTCTAAAACTTTGAATTATGACATATCAGCTTTGAAATAGGACCTTAAACTATGTAATATGTCCTAAAAACTATGAAATATGACCTAAAACTCTGAATAATGACCTAAAACCTATGAAATATGCCCAAAAACGATTAAATATGACCTAAAACTATGAAATATGCCTTAAAACTATGTAATATGACCTAAAACCTTGAAATATGCCCTAAGACTATAAAATATGCCCCGAAAACTACGAAATATGACAGAATACTACGAAATAAGACCTAGCAACTATGTAATATGCCCTAAAACTATGAAATATGCCCTAAATCTATGAAACATGCCCTATAACTGTGATATATGCCCTCAAAACTGTGAAATATGACCTAAATATTGTGAATAATGACCTAAAAACTAAAAAATATGCCCTAAAACTATGAAAATATGACCTAAAATGAAGAAATATACTTAAAACTATGAAATATGCCCTAAAAGTATGTAATATGACTAAAAATTAAGAAATATGCCCTAAAAACTATGAAATATGACCTAAAAATGAAATATGACCTGAAATCTTTGAAATATTCCCTAAAATATGAAATATGACCCAAAAACTATAAAATATGACCTAAAACTATGAAATATGCAGCAAATACTATGAAATACGACTTTAAACTATGAAATATGCCCCAAAACTATACAATATGCCTTGAAAACTATGAAATATACCCTAAACCTATCGAATATGCCCTAAAAATTATGAAATATGCCCTAAAATACATGAAATATACCCTAAAACTATGAAATATGCCCTAAATCTTTGAAATATGACCTAAAATGATGATATATGACTTAAAAACTATGAAATATGCCCTAAAACTATGTAATATGACTACAAAGTAAAAAATATGCTCTAAAACGATGAAATATGACCTAAAACGATCAAATATGCCCTAAACTATGTAATATGACCTAAAAACTATGAAATACGCCCTAAAATTATGAAATATGACCTCGTAACTATGAATTATGACCATAAACTATTAAATATGCCCTGAAAACTATGAAATATGACCTAAAACTAGAAATATGCCCTAATTACTATGAAATATATCCTAAAACTATGAAATATGCCCTAAAACTATGAAATATGCCTAATAAAGTATGAAATATGGCCTTAAAACTAAGAAATATTTCCCGCAAACTATGAAATATGACCTAAAACTATGAAATATGTCTTAAAACTATGATATATGCCCTAAAACTATGAAATATGACCAAAAACTATGAAATATGACCTGAAAACTATGAAATATGGCCTAAAACTATGAAATATGCCCCGAAAACTACGAAATATGACATAATACTATGAAATAAGACCTAGAAACTATGTAATTTGCCCTGAAAAGCATGAAATATGCCCTAAAACTTTGAAATGTGCCCTAAAAGATGAAATATGACCTAAAATTCATAAAATATGCCCTAAAAACTATGAAGTAAGAACTAAAAACTAAGAAATATGCCCTGAAAACTATGAAATACGACCTAAAACTATGAAATATGCCCGGAAAACTACGGAATGTGACCTAATTCTATGAGATAAGACCTATGAACTATGTAATATGCCCTAAAAACTATGAAATATGCCGTAGATCTATGAAGTATGCCTTAGAAACTTTGAAATATGCCCTAAAACTATGAAATATGACCTAAAATTCATGAAATATGCCCTCAAAACTAAGAAATAAGCACTAAAAGCTATGAAATATGACCTAAAACTATGAAATATTGCCTTAGAACTATGAAATATACCCTAAAACTAAGAAATATAAGCTAAAAACTATGAAATATGCCTTAAAACTATAAAATCTGTGAATTATGTCCTAAAAAGTATGAAATATGCATTAAAACTATGAAATATGCCCTAAAACTATGAAAATGCAATAAAACTACGAAATATGACCTAAAAACAATGAGATATGATTTAAAAACTAAGTAATATGACCTAACAACTACGAAATGTGCCCTAAAACTATGTAATATGACCTAATATCTATGAAATATGCCCTGAAAATACGAAACATGACCTAAATACTATGATATATGCCCCAAAACCATGAAATATTCCCTAATACTATGAAATATTATCTAAAATATTGAATATGTAGTAAAAATTTGATATATGCCCTAAAATTATGAAATTCACCCTAGAACAATGAAATATGACCTAACAAATATGATATAGGACCTAAAACTAAGTAATACGACCTAAGAACGATGAAATATGCCCAAAAAACTATGAAATATGCCCTATAAACTTTGATATATGCCCTAAAACTATGAAATACGACCTAAAAGCTATGAAATATGTCCTGATAACTTAAATATGACCTAATAACTATGAACTATGTCCTTAAAATATGAAATATGACCTAAAATGATGAAATATGACCTAAAACCATGAAATATCCCCTAAAACCATGTAATATGACCTAAAAACTAAGATATATGCCCTAAAAAGTTTGAAATATTCCCAAATAACTAAGAAATATGTCCTATAACTATAAAATATGCCCTAAAACTATGAAATATGCCCTAAATATTAAGAAATATGCCCTGAAATCTTTGAAACATGACCAAAAACTATGAAATATGTCCTAAATACTATGATATATGCTCTAAAACTATGAAATAAGACCTAAAACTATGAGATATGCCCTGAAAACTATGAAATATGACCCAAAACTATGTAATATGCCCTGAAAACAATGAAATATGACCTAACACTATAAAATATGCCCTGAAAACTATGAAATATGCCCTAATTCTATGAAATATGCCATAAAACTTTGAAATAAGCCCTAAAATTATGATATTTGCCCTAAAACTATAAATTATGACATATCAACTATGATAAAGGAACTAGAACTATGTAATATGACCTAATAACTATGAAATATGCCCTACAACTGTGATATATGCCCTCAAAACTGTGAAATATGATCTAAATATGGTGAATAATGACCTAAAAACTATAAAATATGCCCTAAAACTATGTAATATGACTAAAAATTAAGAAATATGCCCTAAAAACTATGAAATATGACCTAGAAATGAAATATGACCTAAAAATGAAATATGACCTGAAAACTTTGAAATATTCCCTAAAATATGAAATATGACCCAAAAACTATAAAATATGACCTAAAACTATGAAATATGCAGTAAAAATTATGAAATACGACTTCAAACTATGAATTATGCCCCGAAACTATGCAATATGCCTTTAAAAACTATGAAATATACCAAAAACCTATCGAATATGCCCTAAAAATTATGAAATATGCACTAAAATACATGAAATATACCCTAAAACAATGAAATATGCCCTAAATCTTTGAAATATGACCAAAAATAATGATATATGACTTAAAAACTATGAAATATGCCCTAAAACTATGTAATATGACTACAAAATAAAATTATGCCCTAAAACTATGAAATATGACTTAAAACTATGGAATATGATCTAAAATCTTTGAAATATTCCCTAAGATATGAAATATGACCTAAAAACTATGAAATACGACTTAAAACCATGAAATATTCCTTAAAAACCATTAAATATCACTTAAAACTATGAAATATGCCCTAAACCTATGAAATATCTCTTGAAAACTATGAAATATACCCAAAACCTATCGAATATACCCTAAAAATTATGAAATATGCCCTAAAATTCGTGAAATATGCCCTAAAACTATGAAATATGCCCTGAAATCTTTGAAATACGACCTATAAACTACGAATTATACCCTAAAACTATGAAATATGAATAAAAATAGAAATATGCCTAGAAAACTATGATATATGACCTAAAACTATGAAATGTGCCCTCTTAACTATGAAATATGTTCTAAAACTATGAAATATGACCTAAAAACTATGAAATATGCCTAAAAATAGAAATATGCATAGAAAACTATGATATATGACCTAAAGCTATGAAATAAGACCTAAGAACTACGTAATATGCCCTATAAACTTTGAAACATGCCCTATAACTATGAATTATGCCGTAAAACTATGAAATGTGACCTAAAATTCATGAAATATGCTCTATAAGTTACGAAATATGAACTAAAAGCTATGAAATATGACCTAAAACTATGAAATATGACCTAAGAACTATGAAAGATAAGCTAAAACAATGAAATAGGAACCAAAAACTATGTAATATGACCTAAAAACTATTAAATATGACCTAAAACTGTGAATAATGACCTAAAACCTATGAAATATGCCCTAAAACGATGAAATATGACCTAAAATATTGAAACATGCCCTAAAACTATGAAATATGACCTAAAAACTATGAAATATGATGGTATATTGGCTTTCACGGCCGGTGAATTAAAACTCAGCAATTCTTCTAGGTTTGTGCCGTGTCCTATGTGGGGTTTCGCCTAGGACACCAAGCTGGCTCATCGGCGGGCTCTTGGTGTCCCCGCCCGGACCCCCACAGGAGTATCGAACTGCGCGATACCTCCCTTTATATAGAGTGCTACTGCACTCCTTGACTGCGAGAACTAAGAGCTCAAGCAGCCTTAACCTCCCTATGAAGGCTTCCAAAAAGATGGTATATTGGCTTTCACGGCCGGTGAATTAAAACTCAGCAATTCTTCTAGGTTTGTGCCGTGTCCTATGTGGGGTTTCGCCTAGGACACCAAGCTGGCTCATCGGCGGGCTCTTGGTGTCCCCGCCCGGACCCCCACAGGAGTATCGAACTGCGCGATACCCTCCCTTTATATAGAGTGCTACTGCACTCCTTGACTGCGAGAACTAAGAGCTCAAGCAGCCTTAACCTCCCTATGAAGGCTTCCAAAAAGATGGTATATTGGCTTTCACGGCCGGTGAATTAAAACTCAGCAATTCTTCTAGGTTTGTGCCGTGTCCTATGTGGGGTTTCGCCTAGGACACCAAGCTGGCTCATCGGCGGGCTCTTGGTGTCCCCGCCCGGACCCCCACAGGAGTATCGAACTGCGCGATACCTCCCTTTATATAGAGTCCGGGCGGGGACACCAAGAGCCCGCCGATGAGCCAGCTTGGTGTCCTAGGCGAAACCCCACATAGGACACGGCACAAACCTAGAAGAATTGCTGAGTTTTAATTCACCGGCCGTGAAAGCCAATATACCATCTTTTTGGAAGCCTTCATAGGGAGGTTAAGGCTGCTTGAGCTCTTAGTTCTCGCAGTCAAGGAGTGCAGTAGCACTCTATATAAAGGGAGGTATCGCGCAGTTCGATACTCCTGTGGGGGTCCGGGCGGGGACACCAAGAGCCCGCCGATGAGCCAGCTTGGTGTCCTAGGCGAAACCCCACATAGGACACGGCACAAACCTAGAAGAATTGCTGAGTTTTAATTCACCGGCCGTGAAAGCCAATATACCATCTTTTTGGAAGCCTTCATAGGGAGGTTAAGGCTGCTTGAGCTCTTAGTTCTCGCAGTCAAGGAGTGCAGTAGCACTCTATATAAAGGGAGGTATCGCGCAGTTCGATACTCCTGTGGGGGTCCGGGCGGGGACACCAAGAGCCCGCCGATGAGCCAGCTTGGTGTCCTAGGCGAAACCCCACATAGGACACGGCACAAACCTAGAAGAATTGCTGAGTTTTAATTCACCGGCCGTGAAAGCCAATATACCATCTTTTTGGAAGCCTTCATAGGGAGGTTAAGGCTGCTTGAGCTCTTAGTTCTCGCAGTCAAGGAGTGCAGTAGCACTCTATATAAAGGGAGGTATCGCGCAGTTCGATACTCCTGTGGGGGTCCGGGCGGGGACACCAAGAGCCCGCCGATGAGCCAGCTTGGTGTCCTAGGCGAAACCCCACATAGGACACGGCACAAACCTAGAAGAATTGCTGAGTTTTAATTCACCGGCCGTGAAAGCCAATATACCATCTTTTTGGAAGCCTTCATAGGGAGGTTAAGGCTGCTTGAGCTCTTAGTTCTCGCAGTCAAGGAGTGCAGTAGCACTCTATATAAAGGGAGGTATCGCGCAGTTCGATACTCCTGTGGGGGTCCGGGCGGGGACACCAAGAGCCCGCCGATGAGCCAGCTTGGTGTCCTAGGCGAAACCCCACATAGGACACGGCACAAACCTAGAAGAATTGCTGAGTTATGAAATATGACTTGAAAACTATGAAATATGACCATAAACTATGCAATATGCTCAAAATCTATGAAATATGCCCTAAAACTTTGAAGTATGCCCTAATACTATGATATTTGCTCTAAAACTTTGAATTATGACATATCAGCTTTGAAATAGGACCTTAAACTATGTAATATGTCCTAAAAACTATGAAATATGACCTAAAACTCTGAATAATGACCTAAAACCTATGAAATATGCCCAAAAACGATTAAATATGACCTAAAACTATGAAATATGCCTTAAAACTATGTAAGATGACCTAAAAACCTTGAAATATGCCCTAAGACTATAAAATATGCCCCGAAAACTACGAAATATGACAGAATACTACGAAATAAGACCTAGCAACTATGTAATATGCCCTAAAACTATGAAATATGCCCTAAATCTATGAAACATGCCCTATAACTGTGATATATGCCCTCAAAACTGTGAAATATGACCTAAATATTGTGAATAATGACCTAAAAACTAAAAAATATGCCCTAAAACTATGAAATATGACCTAAAATGAAGAAATATACTTAAAACTATGAAATATGCCCTAAAAGTATGTAATATGACTAAAAATTAAGAAATATGCCCTAAAAACTATGAAATATGACCTAAAAATGAAATATGACCTGAAATCTTTGAAATATTCCCTAAAATATGAAATATGACCCAAAAACTATAAAATATGACCTAAAACTATGAAATATGCAGCAAAAACTATGAAATACGACTTTAAACTATGAAATATGCCCAAAACTATGCAATATGCCTTGAAAACTATGAAATATACCCTAAACCTATCGAATATGCCCTAAAAATTATGAAATATGCCCTAAAATACATGAAATATACCCTAAAACTATGAAATATGCCCTAAATCTTTGAAATATGACCTATTATGATGATATATGACTTAAAAACTATGAAATATGCTCTAAAACTATGTAATATGACTACAAAATAAAAAATATGCTCTAAAACTATGAAATATGACCTAAAACTATGGAATATGATCTAAAATCTTTGAAATATTCCCTAAGATATGAAATATGACCTAAAACTATGAAATACGACTTAATACCATGAAATATTCCTTAAAAACCATTAAATATGACTTAAAACTATGAAATATGCCATAAACCTATGAAATATGCCCTATAACTATGAAATATGCCCTAAAACTTTGAAATATGCACTAAAAAGATGAAATATGAACTAAATTCATGAAATATGCCCTAAAACCTATGAAATAAGAACTAAAAACTAAGAAATATGCCTTCAAAACTATGAAATATGACCCAAAACTATGAAATATGTCCTAAAACTGTGATATATGCTCTAAAACTATGAAATACGACCCAAAACTATGAATCATGCCCTGAAAACTATGAAATATGACCTTAAACTATACAATATGCCCGTAAAACTATGAAATATGACCTAATTCTATAAGATAAGAACTATGTAATATGCCCTAAAAACTATGAAATATGCCCTAAATCTATGAAATATTCCTTAAAAACGTTGAAATATGCCCTAAAACTGTGAAATATGACCTAAAATTTATGAAATATGCCCTCAAGCTATGAAATAAGAACTAAAAGCTATGAAATATGACCTAAAACAATGAAAAATATTCCTAAAATGATGATATATGCCCTAAAACTATGATATATGACCTAAAACTTTGAAATATGCCGTGGAAACTATGAAATATGATCTAAAACTATGAAATACGCCCTCCAAACTATGAATTATGACCTAAAACTGTGACAAATGACCTAAGATCTCCGTAATATGCCCGAAAAATGAAATATGCCCTAAAACTATGGAATATGCCCTAAAAACTTTGAAATATGACCTAAAACTATGAAATATGTCCTAAAACTATGAAATATGCCCTGAAACTATGAAATATGCCCTAAAACTATGAGATATGCCCTAAAAACTTTCTAATATGACCTAAAACGATGAAATATGACCTAAAACTATGAAATATGCCCTAAACTATGTAATATGACCTAAAAACTATGAAATACGCCCTAACATTATGAAATATGACCTCGTAACTATGAATTATGACCATAAACTATTAAATATGCCCTGAAAACTATGAAATATGACCTAAAACTAGAAATATGCCCTAATTACTATGAAATATATCCTAAAACTATGAAATATGCCCTAAAACTATGAAATATGCCTAATAAAGTATGAAATATGGCCTAAAAACTAAGAAAATATTTCCCGCAAACTATGAAATATGACCTAAAACTATGAAATATGTCTTAAAACTATGATATATGCCCTAAAACTATGAAATATGACCAAAAACTATGAAATATGACCTGAAAACTATGAAATATGGCCTAAAACTATGAAATATGCCCCGAAAACTACGAAATATGACATAATACTATGAAATAAGACCTAGAAACTATGTAATTTGCCCTGAAAAGCATGAAATATGCCCTAAAACTTTGAAATGTGCCCTAAAAAGATGAAATATGACCTAAAATTCATAAAATATGCCCTAAAAACTATGAAGTAAGAACTAAAAACTAAGAAATATGCCCTGAAAACTATGAAATACGACCTAAAACTATGAAATATGCCCGGAAAACTACGGAATGTGACCTAATTCTATGAGATAAGACCTATGAACTATGTAATATGCCCTAAAAACTATGAAATATGCCGTAGATCTATGAAGTATGCCTTAGAAACTTTGAAATATGCCCTAAAACTATGAAATATGACCTAAAATTCATGAAATATGCCCTCAAAACTAAGAAATAAGCACTAAAAGCTATGAAATATGACCTAAAACTATGAAATATTGCCTTAGAACTATGAAATATACCCTAAAACTAAGAAATATAAGCTAAAAACTATGAAATATGCCTTAAAACTATAAAATCTGTGAATTATGCCCTAAAAAGTATGAAATATGCATTAAAACTATGAAATATGCCCTAAAACTATGAAAATGCAATAAAACTACGAAATATGACCTAAAAACAATGAGATATGATTTAAAAACTAAGTAATATGACCTAACAACTACGAAATGTGCCCTAAAAACTATGTAATATGACCTAATATCTATGAAATATGCCCTGAAAATACGAAACATGACCTAAATACTATGATATATGCCCCAAAACCATGAAATATTCCCTAATACTATGAAATATTATCTAAAATATTGAATATGTAGTAAAAATTTGATATATGCCCTAAAATTATGAAATTCACCCTAGAACAATGAAATATGACCTAACAAATATGATATAGGACCTACAACTAAGTAATACGACCTAAGAACGATGAAATATGCCCAAAAAACTATGAAATATGCCCTATAAACTTTGATATATGCCCTAAAACTATGAAATACGACCTAAAAGCTATGAAATATGTCCTGATAACTTAAATATGACCTAATAACTATGAACTATGTCCTTAAAATATGAAATATGACCTAAAATGATGAAATATGACCTAAAACCATGAAATATCCCCTAAAACCATGTAATATGACCTAAAAACTAAGATATATGCCCTAAAAAGTTTGAAATATTCCCAAATAACTAAGAAATATGTCCTATAACTATAAAATATGCCCTAAAACTATGAAATATGCCCTAAATATTAAGAAATATGCCCTGAAATCTTTGAAACATGACCAAAAACTATGAAATATGTCCTAAATACTATGATATATGCTCTAAAACTATGAAATAAGACCTAAAACTATGAGATATGCCCTGAAAACTATGAAATATGACCAAAACTATGTAATATGCCCTGAAAACAATGAAATATGACCTAACACTATAAAATATGCCCTGAAAACTATGAAATATGCCCTAATTCTATGAAATATGCCATAAAACTTTGAAATAAGCCCTAAAATTATGCATATTTGCCCTAAAACTATAAATTATGACATATCAACTATGATAAAGGAACTAGAACTATGTAATATGACCTAATAACTATGAAATATGCCCTACAACTGTGATATATGCCCTCAAAACTGTGAAATATGATCTAAATATGGTGAATAATGACCTAAAAACTATAAAATATGCCCTAAAACTATGTAATATGACTAAAAATTAAGAAATATGCCCTAAAAACTATGAAATATGACCTAGAAATGAAATATGACCTAAAAATGAAATATGACCTGAAAACTTTGAAATATTCCCTAAAATATGAAATATGACCCAAAAACTATAAAATATGACCTAAAACTATGAAATATGCAGTAAAAACTATGAAATACGACTTTAAACTATGAATTATGCCCCAAAACTATGCAATATGCCTTGAAAACTATGAAATATACCAAAAACCTATCGAATATGCCCTAAAAATTATGAAATATGCCCTAAAATACATGAAATATACCCTAAAACAATGAAATATGCCTAAATCTTTGAAATATGACCAAAAATGATGATATATGACTTAAAAACTATGAAATATGTAATATGACTACAAAATAAAATTATGCCCTAAAACTATGAAATATGACCTAAAACTATGGAATATGATCTAAAATCTTTGAAATATTCCCTAAGATATGAAATATGACCTAAAAACTATGAAATATGACTTAAAACCATGAAATATTCCTTAAAAACCATTAAATATGACTTAAAACTATGAAATATGCCCTAAACCTATGAAATATCTCTTGAAAACTATGAAATATACCCAAAACCTATCGAATATACCCTAAAAATTATGAAATATGCCCTAAAATTCGTGAAATATGCCCTAAAACTATGAAATATGCCCTGAAATCTTTGAAATACGACCTATAAACTACGAATTATACCCTAAAACTATGAAATATGAACTAAAACTATGAAAAATGCCATGATAACTATGAAATATGACCTAAAATCTACTAACTATGCCCTGAAAACTATGATATATGACCTAAATACTATGAAATATGCCCTCTTAACTATGAAATATGTTCTAAAAACTATGAAATATTACCTAAAACTATGAAATATGAATAAAAATAGAAATATGCCTAGAAAACTATGATATATGACGTAAAACTATGAAATGTGCCCTCTTAACTATGAAATATGTTCTAAAAACTATGAAATATGACCTAAAACTATGAAA